>OZ022563.1:1223920-11223920 GCA_963991005.1 Barypeithes pellucidus | reverse complement strand
TCTGGATCGTATAATTAATCCAATTATAATTAATTTTGATGAGGATAGCGATAGCGAAACAGAACTATCTATAGAATGACATTATAAATGTAAATAAATATGACTAACAATATTTAAAAAAAATGTTATTTCATTTGATTACATTAATATAATCATATCATTACTTGTTTTCCTTAGTCCGTCCCTTCATACTTGACTTGTTTATTGCCAAGCTCTTGTCGACACAATGGGACCTACCCAGGAAATCATTAAGTCGTATCCAATTATCGTGAAACGTACTGTACCTGTCAATCTGGAGCGAGAACCGTAGGTACATGTGCCCATATCACGAGCATCGTGTGGTTTCTAGGATATGCCTGACATCAGCACATCAAGTATTCAGATGAGACACTTTTAGATACTACGTTAGATACTCAGAACGAAGACTAAGAGTCTATTGGGGCCTTAAGACAAGAAAATAAGTATTTTTTAAAAATTTTTGAATTGAACGCGGGTATACGGATTTGGTATGCGGGCATAACTTTTAATTCTAAACAACTTCTACAAATTAAAATTGTATCTAAAATGAGAAATAAAAGCTCTCTGGAGCAACTTTATCAAAAATTGAATCTCCCTCAAATGCACTATAGTTTCCTTATTTCTAAGACTCCTACTCCTTTTTTTTTACTCTAAAACTTTTTTTTTAGTTTTTAATTTATTATTCTTAAACTACGTAACCAACTGGAATAAAACTTTAGGCAATTATAAAGGACACTAATACGAACCTAATTATGTATTAAAATATTGGGTGTGCCATTAAAAAAAGACAGCATTATGTTACCATACATTGTTGGGCCATCCTGTATATTTAAAAATATTTTCCTGAAATGCACACTATAATACAGTATAAATCGGCATATGAATGAAATTCCTATAGGAGTTATGGAAGCCTGACAGAGTATTGCAGGACACTAGGCAGCGAAAAAGAACCTAGTTTCGGATGAAGATATCTCTCGACAGGGATTTTTTTTACGCTGGGCGCCCGTAGATACTTTTTATCTACTCACCGAACCCTATCAGTGACGAAAGTTTGGGCCAATTTGACCGGGAGCCATTTTCCATAAGGATTCTGCGGGGTCCTTTCAAGTGACGGAATCTTGTGTCGGGCAGTGTATATATTTACTTAAAATACTGTTACGTCATTTCATATTGTTGACCTGTGCCACCAGGAGAAGGTAGAGAGATGACACACAGATTTTGAAGGAAGAAAATTATAGGAAGACAGTTTTTATTTTTTGTTAAGTTATTGTTGATAATAAAGGAAAATTAAGTGAAATTAAAAGTCTTTAAGATACCACAGCACCTATGGATAGATAGACCTAACATTTGGTCCTTCGAGCCGGATTTCAAGCCGAAAAAATCGGAAAAAATTGTGAAAAGTGCCAAGCCACGGCGAAACCACAGCGAAGGCCGACGAGCCAATTTTTGAAGACGTAATAGTCAGGCAGACTATCGATGGTGACAACCCGACCGGAATAAATTCCGTGAGTCCGTTCCTTTATTATTAGCGTTGATATTGGTTATTTTTAACGTATTAGTTTTTTGAACAAAAAAAAAGTAAAAGTTACGAATTTAAAGATGGCCGACGAGCTAAAAAAATTAAGAATATTAAGAGGTCAATTTAAAAGACAACGAGCTTTGTTAAGCAAATATCTTGACACTTTGAATACAGACGAAGAGCTAAGTGCTTGTAAAATAAAAAACTTAAGATTAAGATCTGATAAGATTCAGAAAGATTTTACAAACTTTGAAAATATTCAATATGAAATTGAACAGTTGTGTGAGGATAATGAGGAGGCTAAAGATCAAAAGGAAGTCGAGTTAACAGAAGGTGAAAACATAGTAAGCGAATATTTTGAAATTATCGCGGTCATTGAAAGCATTTTGGAAAAATATGAAAATCCGATTTTACCTCAACACCATCCTCAACAACCACCTATAATTCAGGTTGTTGCACCTCCGACCGCAGGTTTCGGAATACAAAAATCAAATTTACCGGTACCAAATATACCTAAATTCTCTGGTGGATTTGACAAATGGTTAGAATTTCGAGATTCGTTTGTCTCTTTGGTAGACAATGATATTACCGCAGATAAGGTTAGAAAGTTTCATCATTTAAAAGGGCTGCTTGAGGGCGAAGCGGCAGATTTATTAGAGTCTATTCAGATTACCGACCAAAATTATGATTTGGCCTGGAGTTTATTAAAAGAAAGGTTTGAAAATACAAAGTTAATTTTACATAATTATGTCAAATCGCTTTTTGACATACCAGTATTGACAAAAGAGTCGTACGTAGACTTGCGCAAATTATTAGATACCTTTAACAAAAATATTAGGTCATTGACACAATTGGGACAACCTACGGACCAGTGGGACACGTTATTAATATACTTGATTACTAGCAAGCTCGATTTCAGAACCAGACGAGACTGGGAAACGTATAAAATTAGTGGTAACATAGCAACTATGCAAGACTTACAAAATTTCTTGAAAGGTAAGTGCGAGTTGCTAGAAAAAATAGAAATTACAAAAACAGACACGCATAAGACAATAAAGCCAACGTATAGGGGATTGCCTAATCAGCAATTTTCAAGCAGAGCACATGTAAGTTATAATATAAATAATAAAAACAAATTTTCTTGTTATTATTGTGCTGGCAATCATTCTGTTTTTAAATGCGAAAGGTTTCAAAAGTTAAACTTAGATCGTAAGTTAAGTGAAATAAAGAAATTAAACTTGTGTTTAAATTGTTTTAACCCCTCTCACGAATTACGTGACAGACCCCCATGCAAAAAGTGTAATCGAATGCATAATACATTAATTTGTAAAAACTCGCGTATTCCGACCGAACAGCACAGTAGGCTTAACGGCAAGAGTGAGAATGTGACAGGTAAAGAGAGAAACGACGCGATGAGTACCGATAGTAACGAAGCAACGAGCATGCGCGACAGAACGACTAGCGCGGTCTTGGTAACTGACAAACGTTCAGTGGAGAGCGCGAAATTTGAATCGTCTTTGGAAAAAAGCACGGTAGGCATTACAAGCGCGCATGCCACGAATTTAAATAATAAATACGCTCTTTTATCGACGGCTGTAGTAAATGTTAAAGATAAATTTGGCAAAATGTATCCTGCGAGGATGCTGATAGATCCCGGATCGCAAAGTAATTTTGTGACTGAAAGTTTTTGTAAGAAGCTTAATTTGGATAAAGAAAAGGTTAACTGTCAGATCTCGGGCGTGGGAAATAATAACATGTTGGCTCAATATAAAACTAAATTTCAGATTTCGTCACGATTTGGACATTTTTCCAAAGAGATTTTTTGTTTAATTTTACCCCAAATTACCGACGCTAAGCCGATGTGCGATTTTGACGATAATTTTATGAACATCCCCAGCGATATTAAATTGGCTGATCCCGAGTATAATATTAAAACGGAAATCGATATTTTATGCGGAGTTGGATTATTTTACGATATTTTATTGATGAGTCAAATGAAAATTCAATCCGTTACATTACAAAACACCAAATTAGGATGGATAGTTGGCGGAGAACTTGATTTTTTAATGTTTACTGGCAAAGTTCAATCGCATCTTTCAATTTCTTACAAAGACTCTGCAATTAATAAAAGTTTATTAAAGTTTTGGGAACTCGAGGAATGCACGAGCATTCCGAAAACTGACGATTATTGTGAACAGCATTTTTTACAAAATCATAAACGAGACGACGACGGACGTTTCATAGTACAGATTCCATTCAAAAGTGAGATAGAAAAGTTAGGAAAATCAAAAGATATGGCAGTAAGAAGTTTTTTAACTTTAGAAAAACGATTAGAAAGAGACATAGAATTAAAGTCGGGCTATACCGAAGTCATACACGAATATATACGATTAAATCATATGAGCAAACTTGATATAAATTTGGAAAATAGAGTTAGTCATATTCGTTCTTTAAGCTCTATCGAACAATGGTACCACGATGTTTCAAAGGATAACCCGGCGGATGTTATATCACGTGGTTCTACTGCGACGCAGTTAAAATTCAATAAGTTATGGTGGGAAAGTCCCACTTGGGTAAAAGAAAGTCAAGACACTTGGCCCGTAATACCAGTGTCTAAATTAAATGAAAAATTACAGTCCACTTCCGATTTATTACCAGAGCAAAGAGTTTTTGCACATCAGAATACCGTTTTACCTCATCTAGACCTATTTTCAAAGTATTCGGATTTAATAAAGTTAAAATTAGTTTGGGCATACTGTCAGCGTTTTATTTATAACTGTCGTAACAAAATGAAGAAAATAGGAAACGTGACTACTGAAGAAATTAAAAACAGTTTTTTAAAATTGATATCGTTAGCGCAAATGCAATCCTTTCCAAACGATTTTACAAAATTAAAATCAATCGGAGTAGTTTCGAAATCCAGTAGTTTGAAAAGTTTACATCCATTTTTCGAGAATAATCTTATTAAAGTAGGAGGCAGAATTCAAATGGCAAAAATTTCCCCTACTCAAAAATATCCAATAGTACTCAGTCATAAGCATGTATTGACTAAACTAATTATGTTAAATGAACATAAACGTATGTTGCATTGTGGTCCACAGCAATTACTTTACTCGGTTAGAATGAAATTTTGGCCAATTTGCGGTAGAAGTTTAGCAAAACAACTAGTTCATAGTTGCATCACGTGTTTTAAAATTAAGCCAAAGCCTTGTGAGTATCTAATGGGAAACCTCCCTAAGGAAAGAGTGAATACGTATTTACCTTTTGTCAATACAGGGTGCTATTATGCAGGTCCGTTCTTGATTAAGGATCGGAAAACGCGTAATCCAAAATTTCTTAAGTCTTGGATATGTTTATTTATCTGTCTTTCAACCAAAGCGATCCATCTGGAAATTGTAACCGATTTGACAAGTAAAGCGTTTATAGCATGTTTTAAGCGATTTACGTCTCGTAGAGGCGTACCTACAAATCTCTATTCGGACAATGCAACAACCTTTATCGGGGCTAACACTGAATTAAAAAAGTTTTTAGAATCAGAAACTTTGCAGATTTCTGCTATTTTAATGAAAGAGGGCGTGCAGTGGCATTTCATACCACCACGTGCACCAAATTTCGGCGGCATCTGAGAAGCAGGTGTACGCATGACAAAATATCATTTGAAAAGAGTTCTAGGTAACACATCTTTAAATTACGAAGATTTTCAAACGGTATTGACACAGATTGAAGCAATCTTAAATTCACGACCAATATCTCCGTCATCTTCCAGTCCGGACGATTATTCCCCATTGACTCCAGCACATTTCCTTGTTGGTAAACCTTTGACTTCTATTCCTGAACCTTGTTATCTGGAAATTCTGGAAAACCGGCTTAATCAATATAAGAAGTTGCAGCAATTAATTCAAATCTATTGGAAACGATGGTCCCGGGAATACATTACTGAACTTCAACAGAGATTGAAATGGAACAACAACAGTTCTTCAGTTATTAAACCCAATGATTTGGTAGTAGTTAAAGAAGACAACTTGCCACCTTTGAAATGGAAAACAGCACGAATTTTGGAAACTCTGGGTCTGACCATGTTATCAGAGTGGTGACACTTAAATTTAGTGATGGTTCTATTACTAAACGTCCATTGTCTAAAATCTGTATCTTACCAATATCAGACTCCAAACCTGATGAAGTCCACCAAGAAGTATGAAGATTTGTTCTGTGTTTACAAAACAAAAACTTTAATTTTTTTTGACCAGACAACCAGAAAAGGACATTTGTTTCTTTGACTTTGTTTTATGTATTTAAATTTACAATTTCAAGGCCGGCGGTATGTTACGTCTTTTCATATTGTTGACCTGTGCCACCAGGAGAAGGTAGAGAGATGACACACAGATTTTGAAGGAAGAAAATTATAGGAAGACAGTTTTTATTTTTTGTTAAGTTATTGTTGATAATAAAGGAAAATTAAGTGAAATTAAAAGTCTTTAAGATACCACAGCACCTATGGATAGATAGACCTAACAAATACCTTAGCTTATTATGTTCTTCAACTATTTTCTCTTTATCAATATTATCAAACTTGCATGGTTCGTCGGGCGGATCACATTTTCCTTCCATCTCACATGCTATATTTTTTGTTTTTTCCTCACTACAAGTCAATGAACACCAATCGATACCAAGAAGTCTCCTGGCGTAGAACTTGTGTGATTTGTTGGTTAGTCCAATGGATGATACGCTTAAAATTATTACGAATTTAACAAAACATTTCATTTTACTGACCTACAAAAAAAAATTAGCCCGACGTAATCATGACATTGAAACTACTTTGATTGAAACATTTTGTTGCCGTGGAAATTAAATAAAGGGCAGGTACTCCGTGAAGGTATAGAAATTCCTTTCCTTTCGCTATTTCATAAAGATTTTTATTTTAAGACTTTCTATAAAATATATAGTAGTAATTGCAATTTGTATTAATAATTCATTCCAAAATAATATTGTAATTCCAAAAAATTATAGTTAGTATCTCTAGTTTAGTAAAATCTGGTAATTACTAAAATATAACGTGTCCAAGATAAGGAGGGCCAGGACAGGGATCTCGGAAACCGTAAGAGATACGAAGTCGGTTAAATGGAGGTAAAGTTGCGCATTTACGTGCCTAATAATATACCGTTTAGAAAGTTTTAAAATTCCTAGTAGTTCCGGAGATATTCGAAAAAAAAACGAAATTCTGCAAAATCGTTTTATTGATTTCCTCTGTTTTTTTGAAATCGAATTCTAAAGTAAATTGCACTTTTGCATTGCCATTTTTTCCGCTCTATCTAACAGCGTTAATTGTTTTATAATCCGACGAGTCGTCTTCGAAGGGCCATTAACAACGTTCTTTTTTCAAATACGGTCCTGTTTTCCTGATATTGGAATTTGATAGCTTTCTTTCGAATGCAATGATGTATGACACATTGTGGTTTAATGACGTTTCGAGGGTTTTTTGAACAACATCAGGAAATGTTGGGATACGGTCCTGTATTTCTCCTAACTTTATAAATAATATCTCATAAGTAAGCTCTAAATTTTTACTTATGTTGGACTAGTTCAATAAATAATAAACAAATACTTTAATAATAACTGACAAATAAGTGAACAAAATACAGAAACATTATTTCAAACTTCTGTTGATTTGGGATTTAAAAGAAAAGTAGGCGCTTGAAACAAAAAAAATTAAGATGGTGACGCGTGATTTGTTTCACTTGACATTCCCATTCTGATCGTTTGAGAGCGTTTTAACACGTTTTCTATTTTCCAGAAAATATGGAACATAAATTTACAAATGCTGAAAAGTTTGATATTCTCTCGCATGTTGTATTTTATCTCAAAAAAACTGTTATGTGGCAGTTAGAAGATGTTATTTGTGCTTAGAGTATAACGGAAATCATTATGAACACCTTATTATGTAGTTTCTTACTTTTTTCCTTGTTCGTTTTATTATTGTTTTGGTATGATTTTTGTTCACTTATTTGTGGTTTATTATTAAATTATTTGTTATTTATTGAACTAGTCTAACATAAGTAAAAAATTTAGAGCTTACTTATGAGATATTATTTATAAAATTAGGAGAAATACAGGACCGTAGGTATCCCAAAATTTCCTGATGTTGTTCAAAAAACTCTCGAAACGTCATTAAACCACAATGTGTCATACATCGTTGTATTCGGGAGAAAAAAAGCTCTGAAATTATAATATCAGGAAAAAGGATCGTATTTAAAAAAAGGAAAGTTGATAATGGCCCTTCGAAGACTACTCGTCGGATTACAAAACAATTAACGTTAGATAGAGCGGAAAAAGTGGCAATGCAAACGTGCAATTTACTTTAGAATTCGATCTCAAAAAAACCAGGAAAACAATAAAACAATTTTTCAGAATTTCGTTTTTTTCCGGATATCTCCGGAACTACTCGGAATTTTAAAACTTTCTAAACGGCATATTATTATATACGTAAATGCGCAACTTTACCTCTATTTAACCGACTTCGTATCTCTTACGGTTTCCGAGATCCCTGTACTGGCCCTCCTTATCTTGGACACGTTGTATTTAGTAAATTTTACAACAAATGTATTTGAAAATAATTTACAAAATTTATTGTAAATTTGACTATTATTGTATTTATGTATTTTTCATTGTAAAAATCAACACAAGTTTAAATGAAACTAATATAGTAAATTTGTAAAAATAACCATATTATTTTACCGAAATATTTGGTAATTTCTACAAGTATTTATGGTAAATATGAGTTATGAAATAAATTATAGTAAATACCAATATATGGAAAAATTATTATTTACAAGATCACCCGATGATACCTTATACAATAGCAGCACTTTAAAATACTATTTAAGATTGAATGGTACTACCAAGAAAAGGAAGCCTTTTCCATTCATAGGATGTCACCACCTGCAGACCGCATTCGAACTCTTTTGTTCTCGTCAGTACAGGGCAGGTGTACATACCTATCACCAGAGAGGACTCCAGTAAATTCTGTATATTGGGTACCTACCCAGTACAGGGTAGGTGTACATACCTATCACCAGAGAGGACTCCAGTAAATTCTGTATATTTTCGTAGGTATATTATGATATTACCAACCTTTTTTGATAATTTTCACTTGGCATCATTGTTTGTTCATTTTTTTTTTATCAACAAACACAAGCACTATAGGAAAAATTCTTTAAGGCACTCTGGGAGTGGTACGTGTGCGAATAAAGGGATTCACGTTGGTTTTGAATCGTTAGAGGTTTTACTCGTTGGGAAACACTACCTCGGGAAGGTCGTTCCATAAGGATGAAGTCTTCCAGATGAAAGAATTCTTAAATAAAGAAGTTCGAGGAGTACTAAGCTGAACTATATATGGATGTTCGGTACTGGTTCGTCATGTATTTCTACTATTTGCCGCTTTGGGCGGAATTAAGAGGGCAAGGCCACTTGACACTTTCAGACACACATCAAAACAATAATTACATTTATCTCATTTACTACCTTTGCGACGTAGCAAATGTAACAATGTAGTAAATTCAATTTCTCTGGCCTGGTTATGCAAAGCAAAGACACATTTCCTCCTAGATTGACGCCCAGTAAATTAATAGATGGAGCCAGTAGGATTATGTCCCAGTAAACACACAGCATCCCTTAGACATCCCATATTGGTCCAAACGTCCTATAAATGGGATGAATTGAACCCGTGGTCCCTGGAACGTCGATGGGATACAAGCAACGTCCATATTTATATCCATTTTTTTTTATAAAACAAAAATGTATACTTCTATCTTTTGTGAGTGACCTTACGAGGTCTTAACGACATACGTCATTATATCCAAAAAAGTAGTAGAATGAAATAAAATAGCAAAGTTAAATTTTTCTATTATACACTAAATATCATGCACATATCGGAGGTTTATCTGTTTTACCGTGGATTTATATTTTGCAGCAAATAGTGTTCGTTTCTCATCGAAAATAGCGTGTTTCTCTTGGTTTTACACTGCAGTTTACTTGTATTCAACGGTTTTTTCAATCATGATTAATCACAAAATAATAATTCAATTTAATTTAAAACTACGGTTGGCGATTTTGTGACTACGCTAAAGAATTTTTAGCCTCACTTATTGTCTTAGCTTGGTTGGTGACTCGTTCATTTCGTTATTTGTGCACCAAAATAAGTGTTCTGCTTCGTAACAAACGTGTTTGTTAAAAAACGCATGTGAAATTGTAATTATTCCAAGTGAGGGGCCTTATTTAAGATACATAAACTCGTTTTTCCTAAGATGCTTAAAACTACACGCTGGCTTCATAGCTGAACTACTTTTTATCGATAAGTTCGTTCTACAGGTAATAAAATATTAAGTAATATTGTAAGTAATTCCTGGAGTAATTCAGAGATCAGATCAGATTATGAACATACGTTTTTTAGGGGCTAAAGATGACATAAGTGTCGCTCACAAGAGGAGTGTGATGAAGATAAGGGCGACCGAAAAAAATATCGAAAGGGAAATGATCAGTTTTCTGAGGCATGCCCCAGAAATGAACAGGAAAGAAAAACAGTCATAAACTTATACATTGTCAATAATATGTATTAAAAATATAGAAGCTTGTTTAAAACGCTGTTTTAATATCCCATAGGGGTGAAGAATCTATACCCAGATAAGTAGTAGCATTTGCAATACGATTCTTAAATTAGATTTATTCATTTTAAAGTACATACAACGACTGAATATCGGGTAACTTACCTCACCTCACATGCCTCATATGTAGCCAAAAGCATACGAGCTTCGCTCTAAGGATTTAATTAAAATGAACATGACAACAACATTTAGTAAAATTTCGAAAACAACACCTATCGTGAACGTGACAAATTTTTATCGAAGATAATAGAACTAGAGCTCGCTATTTTATCGATAAAATTTTTCATGTTTTGGAAATTTTACAACATGTGATGGCTTGTTTATTCTGATTATTGATTTCTTTATCACGTGATTTTCATTAAACAAATCAAGTTAATGCATTTTACACATATTGACAAATCAAAAATGTTTATACCAATTAAAAGGACCAAACATTTTATTCGCGATTAAATGTCTCCAGCTTTTGAAATCGAAATTATACAGGGTGTCCCAGAATTTGTGGGCAATCTCCGCTGGTTCAGATAGAACACTTAAAAATAACAGAAGAAGCTCATATAAATTTTTATTCCTACGGCCACCCCCTACGAAGATACGGGCCCATAACGGGCATCTCTGGAAATCGTTGATTTTTAAATAATTTTTGAAGTACTAGGTGTAATTTAATAATTTTTTAGTATAATGTTTAAAAGATGAGTCTCCTTAAAATTCGCCCTTTTAAGCATATTTGGCTTATTTAATTTGCCAAGGACGGACTAGACGTAACACAAAAATGCTTCCTTTACACGCTGTATGATGAAGGAACGACAATAATATTTTTTTTTGGATACTCTAAACCTTAAACTGAAAAAAGGTACTCGAATGTCGACAAAATGAACTGTTTTCGAAAAGAAAATATTTTTGTTCAATATGGTTTTTTGCACTGCTTGTTATATTAAAAAAATTCCCTTATTGTTGCCATGGTTTTTTTCACATGTATCGATTTAAATAAGAATATTTATGCGAGTGTCAGTTTATGGTAGTGTCTTGAAATTTGCGGTTTTTCTCCTTTGTCTTATTAGTTACTAATATAGTAATGGAATTTACGTATACTGAATATGCCGACATGCATTTAACGTATGATCAAAAATATTTTTATAAAAGACGCTCTAATACGTCCACAGTACATCCCAATTTGTCTCAATGAAACCTTTCCGGGACCTCCCAGAGGGATTTATAGGGGACGTCCCTAGAACGATTCTTACATCCCGTACGTACGTCCCTGGAACTTCTTTGGGACTAGTTTGTGTTTACTGGGGTCCGGCCATGACTATATCCGGTTCTGTAACGTTAACCTTGTTCGAGGTGGTAACTGTTTAACTAAACTAAAATTTGCTCCTTGGATGCAATTCGGACAGTAAAAAAATTACCTGAGCTAAACGGGATTTGCAATTGGCCGGCAGCGACCACGCACCATGTAAATAGCACAACAATGACTTGAAACTTTATTCTATTAAAACGAAACCTAAATGAACCAACAAAACAATTCTTAGATCTACAGTACTTCGATCTGCAGTACTTCTTCGAACTTCGCCACATAGTGACTTCAAATGACTATTGCATTTTATTCCTTTCGGGCAATTGCTACATGGCTTGCCGTGTTTAAACAAACTTCCACCGTCTATATTTCCACCAGGGCCGTAGTTACACGTCAACGAGCATATTGTGACTCCATCAGTTTCGTTTTTGGTTAGCGCACATCCGATATGGGTGGTTTCGGCCCATATCAACTGCATGAAGTGCTCTACTCCAGGAGTAACGGCCTTATATGACAGAACGTTTCCTTCCAATTCTTCCTTACTGACGATTTTAATTTCATCATACCTAAAATGTTTGAAATCTTCAACACACAATAATAAATTAGCCCACCGACTTGCTTTGTAAAGATTGTTTCACGAAAAATCGATACGACTTAATGATTTCCTGGGTCGGCCCCATTGTGTCGATAAGAGCTTGGCAATAAGCAAGTGAAGTGTGAAGGGACGGACTAAGGAAAACAAGTAATGATATGATTATATTAATGTAATAAAATGAAATAACTTTTTTTTTAAATATTACTAGTCATATTTATTTACATTTATAATGTCATTCTATAGATAAGTAGTTCTGTTTCGCTATCGCTATCCTCATCAAAATTAATTATAATTGGATTAATTATACGATCCAGACTAATATACGAATTTTTTACAGTTATTACGTGACGTGATTGAATTTTTCCAACTACCTGGGGGAATATCATTAAAGCAATTTCGTATTAATTCTACAACACTAGAACTTAAAGTCGGAGAAATATTTTCAGATCTAACCAGTGATTTTAACTGGTGCCACATAATATGCTCTATGGAGTTAAAAATGCAATAATAGGGTGGGAGCCGTAGCACTGTATGTCCAATTTCCAAACATTCACAAACATATACTTTTTTTATACAAAATGTCTTTAAAACTTCTAAAAGATCACTTTTTTTATAACTTTCTTCAAAATATATATCATTCGCCGCCATGTAGTTCTGAATCTCCAATTTTGTATTATTTGAGCTTGGAGCTTTATGTAATTGGCGACTGTGATAGCTCGCATTGTCCATTACTATCACGCTATTCTGAGGAATGTTTGGTAAAAGACAATTCTTGAACCATTCCTCAAAAACTAACAAATTTTACCACAAAAAGGTATTTAAATATAAATTAAGCAACCTAACCTACCTGATGTGCCTATATTTAATTATAATTATTACAATCCGGTCCTTTCCACATAATAATAACAAACGGTCATAAATAATGGTATGGCCACAGGTACTTTTACTGCAGTCATTAAGTTATATCCATTTTTCGTGAAACAATCTTTACACGTAAATGTGACGCCTGGGATCTATAGTTTACAATACCTTTGTTTACAATGCTTACCAGTGGCGTACTGCCCTCGCGGCTTCACCAATACAATTGCCACCCCAAGTGCCTATACCAAAAGTCAAAATGTTCTGTCCGACATTCTTCCGAAACAATGGCGTGGTATGACATTTGTCATGTGACATAGGAGCGCATGTCGCTAAGTTGCAACGGGCCGAAAATGCTAGACCGTCATCCCATTGGAGCGCCATCATATTGGAAACTTGGATAGGACCAAAGGGCTCTTCTGTGCCCGAAGCAAATTTATCTCTGTGTAAACATTATGGCTTTCAAATATGACTGATACTGACCATTTGGAAAATCCCACTGTTATAGTGTTTGCAGAATTATACCGTTGATCTTTTGACTGCAATAAAACGTCATTATCCCTTCGACTATAAAATAAATAAGGAAATCGCAAATTTTAAACCCTTTTCGAGCAAAGCCGGATCAGCTATACAAATTCAATTTATACCTATGCCTGATGCATATATAAATACAAAGTGATTTTTAATAATTTTAATCTTTAGTGGTTTTCCGGCGAGTAATTTTTAGTTAGGCTTATTAATGGTAGAATGTGGCATCCTTGGAATTGTGCTGACAGGGGGGCATCTTCAAGTGTAATTTTTAAAAGAAAGCATTTATCTACCGATGCCAAACTAATAATTAAAAATGTGTATCAATCGTTGTTGAGAAGAAATTTTAATTCGATGGATGCTTTAGCAGAGACGTCTACTTTGACAAAAACTCTTTTATCTTTGGTGAGAGACATAGTACTTAAACCTGTTAATCCTAGAAAAAATCGGAGTGATTCTGGCACATTTAGAAGCATTGACGAAAATGACATGGATTTATTAAGAAGAAAGATTTACCAAATGTATGAGGCACAAACTGTACCCACTTTGATTTCCATCAAAGAGCGGTTGATTAATGACGAAACAAATATCTCTTGTAGCCTTTCAAGCCTTAGGAAAATACTGCGTAAAATGGGTTTTAAATACCGAAGCATTGATAAAAGACAAACATTAATGGAATCTCAACGTTTACGGGAATGGAGACTTAAATATTTAACAGATATTAAGATAATTTAGAGAAGAAAATCGTCCAATTATTTACCTTGACGAAACATGGTTCGATACCCATGACACTCCAAGAAAAGGTTGGGATGATTCTTCCAAAAAATGTCAAACCAAGGCACCATCAAATAAAGGCAAAAGAATCACAATATTACATGCTGGTTCAGAGAACGGGGTTGTTCCAAATTGTCTGTTGCTTTCAGCTAAAAACATAGCAGATTCTTCTTTAGATTACCATCAAGATACCGACGCACAACTTTTTGAAGATTGGTTTAAACATAAACTCCTTAAAAATATACCTGAAAATAGCGTCATTGTAATGGACAATGCTAGTTATCATAGTCGGCAAGCAAAAATCATTCCCTATTCTAATAATACAAAAGCAGAAATTCAAAATTTTATGATTGAAAATGATTTATATTTTGAAGAAACTTACAAAAAACGAGAACTGCTAGAAGTATTAAAAGCTTTTAAAATAAATAAGGAATAAGAGTGTGACAAACTTGCAGCAGAAAATGGACATACAGGGTTGCGTCTTCCTCCGTACTATTCTATCCTATTGAGCTAATATGGCACCAATTAAAATCCAATATTAGGAGAAATAATATTTCTCTATGTATAAATACATCTGTATCTGTAGTAGAATTAATTAAAAACGAAGTAAGAAAAATTTCTGCAGACAGCTGGAAAAACTGTGTACAGCATGTACTTAAGGTGGAAAATTCTTGCAATTGTATGATTACAAATGTTCAACCCTTAATTATAAGTTTAGGCTTAGATGAAGATAGTGATAGTGATACAGAGTTAAATTTTGAATAAATTATCAATAGAATATCTTAGAATTGAATTAATTTTTATTGTACTTGTTATATTAAATTATAAAATAAATCATGTGGTGTGGTATACATTTTCAAGCCGGCCCTGATCCCATTTATTGAGCTTTGAAGAGGTTGAGGTGTATACAATAGGGTTTAATCAGGTAGTTTATTTATGGCAGAAAGAGTCAACGGTATAATTCTGCAACAACTATACCATTATATTCCCTCCACCCTACACCATCTTTATACCTGTAATAATATTTTAAAATTGTACATTTTTTTACATATAGAAAAATATTCATTCATTCTCAATCTGAAGAAGCTACAGTGATAGCGAAACATGTCATTTTTAAGAATATAGTGGAAAAGAAACATAACGTAGTTTTATTGTTTCGCATAATATATTAGTTATGGATTTCCATCAAGTATCGGCTGAATCAATTAAAGTATGAATAATATCTACAATGGAAAGTAAAAAAACCAAATTACGGTGATTACTGAAATCGTAATGATGGCTGCTTACTTTCAGGAATTGGTATGTAACTCTTTTGCTCATTGGTAATAACAATTTTTAATTATTTTTACTTTATTTTAGTCGAAAAAATATACCCAAAATAGGCTTTAGACACAATATTCCCAAGTGAAGTCTGAACTTATTGTAAAGGAAAGCATCTATATTTCAAGATATTGTCAATTAATTAATAGCAAAGTTTTATCAAAAATGCGCCGAATGACACCTTCCTGCTGCATAAACTGGTACTCGTAATGGGAGTTTCTGACGGCCCAAGACGGGATGAGATGGTAAAAATAACCATTGATGATATTTAGGATAAAGCTGCAAACACACTATTATCACGTCACGTGAATTCACGTGTTGTCCTATCGGCAAAATAGCACATGCTGTCAAGGCTTAGAAACAGACTACGTACACTGCAGATCATTTTTATTACATATTTTGTGTTTGTCAAGATCGCAAGTGAATCTTGTAGCCTTGTAGCGTTAACCTCTGACACAGTGTTGAAATAAAATTGTGCTGTCAAGTATGACTGGCCGTGAGCTGCATGAGGTGACTATAGTGCACTTCTAAACCTATTTATAAGCACGCATAAACCGCCTTGCAGATATTTCGGATATGCCGTGATATTGCGTGATAGCATGTGATCTCACGTAACGTGATAATAGTGTGTTTGCAGCTTTAAGGGCCTGTAAAGCCGCAGCCGCCAAAAAGTTTTACTATAATCGAAGGAGACCAAACAGATGCCTTAAATTTGGTTAGATAGTACCTTGCATTAAGGCCAAAAGGAATTAAGGGAGGCAGATTTTTCCGTTCAGATTTTGGGGAATAAAACTGTTGTAGGTTATTTTTAGAATACTGAGAATTGAAAACACGAGCTTGCTGGTAGATTCGCCGGTATACGGTGGAAATATGTGTTTTAACTTGCTTTTTTAGGCGTTTGAATAGAATGAAGTATGATACAGGATTGATAGTGGAAGATTAATCTGCTTCGACTTGAAATACATGCGCATTTACAAGGAATAATGCGGTTTAGTTTTATGCAACGGTTCGTCAGAGAAAAAAAAATTGAATAATTAAATTTGTAGGAAATTTTATGTGCTTTCATTTTGAATAGATAGGTTATTTACGAAAAGTTGATATAGTTTCCGAGTTATAAGCAGAAAACTGCAAAAAAAATAGATTTCTTATTTTTTATTATTTCTTTAAATGTTCCAAAAAAACATACAAAATGGAAGAAATCAAACCGAATCTTTCCTGATAAGAACACAATTTAACCGGAGTATTATTCATTTTATTTAAATTACCTTATATGATTATGAACATCAACCATTTCATTTATATCTAAAGCATTTAGTTTACATGGATCACGAATATCACATTTTCCTCCAACTTCACAAGCTATATTTTTTAGTTTTTTTTTGCCACACGTCAGACCACACCAATTTACCGCCAGAAATTTTTCATATTTGAATATCTTGCTTCTCTGTAGGCTGTTGTTATCGTTAATGTACATTTTCGAGGTTCCTAAAGTTAATATACTTAAAATTATTAGTATTTCACTAAGAATCGTCATCGTAATAATAAAAAATTAAATTTATAACTTGTCATTTTGGCATCTATTGTCATGTATTGTTATGGAAATGGATTAAGTCCCCTTTAGAATAGTTAGTTATTTGTAGCTTTTCTATCTTAGGCCGGTATTAGACTATAAAATATTTTACAAAGATCTTTTATAAAATATTTTGTAGCCATTGGTATCGTTACACTATTCGGACACACTAATTACTTGTATTTTTACCTTTTTTTTTGTTTAATTGTGTAATATTAATACTTTTAAGTAAAATTAGATGCGGAAAACACACATTAATTCACAAAATTTGAGTTTAAAGGCAAAAATGGTCGTAAAATTGTTGATTCTTAAAATTTACGCTGCGAACATGTATATTTGCAAAATTCGGTATTTTAACAGTGTTGCCACATAGAAAAGCTTTCTGCAATAATACAGTTTTTAGGTTGTTCGGGTTTGTTTATATCGATATAAGACCGCAGTTTATTGTCAATGTAGTTATGTCACGACTAAGCAATATCTTTTAAGAGGGTTAACTGCGATAGAAAGGCCCAAAAATATCCGTTTTTGTGCAATATTTTTTTCCTATGTAGCTAATAAAAGACAACTGGCAACTCTGTTGAAGATGTCACTTTTAAGTCGAACACAAATTTGACATTGCATAACACTGTTGCCAAGAGCAGTTATACTTTGGCGTTGAAGGAAAAGGAAAGAATAAATCAAAATAAAATGGAAATAGCAAATATAGATAATGTTGACACAATTACAAGCAAGTATGATGTGGATTTTGCAAAATATTTACAATACATAGGATTGATTAGAGATAATTTCAGATGCAAAACCAGAAATTGTCGTCTCGTATGCAATATTAGGCAGAAAATTAATGCAAATGCCTTTAATTCCTGCTTTTATTGTTGCAAATGCCGGAAAGATTATCCTTTGTTTTCGGGATCTTTTTTTCAAAATATGAATATTCCTGTTAGGCAGATATTTAAACTACACCGGTGGCGACCACAAAGTGGTTGTGTTTGCGACCAGTCTGGCTGGTCGCAAACACAGCCACGCCGCCGGTGGCCGCTACACGCTGCGGGCACTATGTTGTACACAGTTCTTATGGGCCGAGGGATGTCGCTTTCAGTGGTTCGGTTGAGCTGCACTAAGTCCATAAGAGGCGCTTGGCGGAATGAGGTTCCAAAATACAAAAATAAATCGGCTACAAAAGGTGTAGCGGGGGCGGGTTTTCACTTGTTTTCCCAGGGTTTTCAGTGGTTTTCCCAGGGCAGTGTCAATTTATGTAACTTTCTTATGTTTTCATTTTCTACAACCATATCTTTCCATTTTCAAAAATTGTTAAATTCCGTGGGTGCTCATGTGTAGTCATTACACAGAACCTTTACTTTTTATTTTTGTTATAAAATTATAAATCCGGCAACATCGCTAAAATTGTTGGGGTCAGAACATTGTCAAAACACTCAAAAACCATAAAATCAGGATTTTTATTAATTAATTTCTTAAAAATTACTGAGTATTCCCCCAATTTTTTTATTGAATATTACTACTAAAAATGTATACTTTTAGAAAAAAATAGTAAAAATTTAAAATTCGTGTGTCCGTATAGTGTAACGGACCCTAATGTTCCATTGTCGGCAGTATTTGGTTCCTTATCTCTGTTGCCGCAACGGGCATGGCGTCACTGGTACAGTTCTGTTCATTAAAAACCCGTACATCTAATTTGTCCCGGTGTAAGTCGTTCGTTCTTATTTTTGGCATACACTTTTAAAATTGCATGGTGGCAATTGTTGTTAGACGTCTAAAAGTCAAACATTTAAAATGCCTCGTCAATTAACTATTGTAGAGAAGGCACAAATAGTAGCAAGAATCCAAGACGGATGGTCAATTCGTTCCATAGCACAATCATATGGCAGAAATAAGAGCACAATCCAAGAAATTAAGAAGCGCTAGCAACAAGAAGGATCATTCGACCGACGAGAGGGTTCTGGAGGTCCTAGAATTTCCAGTCTTGAAGATGCTTTGTTTCTAGGCCACTTAAGAGATAATCCCTTTCAAATGGCGAGGCAAGCTATGAATGCCACAGGATTTCCTGGCTCTCGACCTACGGCCAGTAGAAGAGTCAATAAATCAGAATTAAGAAACCGCGTGGCCGCGAAAAAAATTAAACTAACAGAAGAACGAAAGCAATCGCGGTTACTGTTTGCATTAAATTATATATATCGCGAACCTCAATTTTGGAATAGGGTAATATTCACGGATGAAAAGACTTTCCAATCTATATGCAATGGATCAATTCGAGTGTATCGACCAGACCGAACAAGATTTGAAGAGCGTTATACCAGTGACCAGGACTGGTTTCACAACAATAATGTAGAAGTGTTACCTTGGCCTTCTATCAGTCCGGATATTAATCCGATAGAAAATGTATGGGCTATAATCGTAAAGAAAATCTATCATCGGAATTTTTTTCCTCATAATTCTAATGAATTGTGGGAAATTAAACATCAATGCTAGAAAGAACTTGACCAAAATATTACAAGAAATTTAATAAACTCTATGCCTAATAGATTGGCATAGGTGATCGAAAAAGAAGGTTCAATGACCAAATATTCATTTTTTAAATCTTTTATAATTCTTGTTTAATATAATTTTAGTTTCTGTTACGTTTTTCTTTTATTTACTTCATATTATAATCCAAATTTGCATTTTTGGCATAATCTAACCTTTAACATAAATGATAACCTAACAATAATAATCAGTCACAAAAGCCTGTTTTAAATAGCTTAAATAATAGAGAAATTAATTATAAGACTTGTACGGGTTTTTAATGAACAGAACTGTATATTAAATCGGCAGGATGACGTAACGTTGAAACAAACGAATAAAGAAATTCTGCAGGAGGCAGTACTTTTTTAGTCGATTTTTGGGGCTACAGGTGCGCGCTCGGCCGCGGCGTGGTCCCAAAGTCGAACTCAAACGCGTTTTATTTTTTTTTTAATTTTTACATAAGAAGGGGGGTCCGTATTTTCGGCTACAGGTTTTAGAGTGTTTATCACCGAAAATTCCGAGAAAAGTCAAACGGGTCTTTCCCTCAGTAAATTTTATTATTAAACACTCGTATGTTTCAGTGCGAGTGTAAATAACGCTGACTCGTCTTCAAACACTCGTATATTTGGTGCGAGTATAAATAAAACCTAAAATTGATCTTCGAACACTCGTTTTTGATACGAGTATAAATAAATGTTAAGTGCGAGGAAAATTATTCTATAAAGACTTTAAACGTAAGTGTTAAAATATCTTAAGTTAGTATTAGCATTGACTACCGGGAGTTATAATTTTCTCTTGGAAATTATTAGGTTAGTTGAGATCCTTTTAGTTGGGATCAAAATGCTAGCTTAGGTTTATTTTATATTGTAAATAATGAAAATAAATCTAAATTTAGAGTACGTGACAGATGAATGATAGGTTTGTTGAAACAGAATGATAGTTCAGGTGAATGCTGATTGTATATAAATTGTACATAATTAACTACGATACTTCGGGTCGCGTTACTCGAGATACGCAAGGACAGCCCCTTAAATTCACCCTCAAAGACAAGGACATAAAATTTAATAAATAAAGCCATGTAACAAACTTGCATTATTGTTATATTTAATTGGACGCGCCCGAGCCAAAACAGTCAAAAGTATAGTCTGAACATCAGTTAGGCCTCGTCCTACGTTCAACTAACTATACTTTCAAATTAAAATCAATCATTCTTTCTTCAGACAAAATTTGCCTTCATCTCTTCAATTACGCTGGTGGACCGCTGACAGCTTCCAGTCAGCGGGGAAAGGTGGTGGGCCCACCCAAGACCGACTGACACGTGCGTGTTAAGTCGGCAATGGCATTATATCTGGCATCCCTGACCAATAAACAATCGCAATCGTAATCGTAAAGAACTGCGTCCGTAAAACTAATTTAGGAACGTCTTCGGTTGCGATAACTTTTTCATTAATTATCAAGACTGACGACATAACTGATAGTGTCGACCAGCAATCATACATTTTCAAAATTTAAAAAGATTCAGAAAGTAGATTGGCTATAAATAGCTGGGAGGGGGAATTCACCTCTGGATAGAATTCAAAAATGGGGACAAAATCAAATTTCCAAAAATAGCCGTCTACTTAATAATCTGATTAAATTAAATTCAAATAAAACTTAAGGGGAAACGTGGTTATGCGGGGGTTATCAAAAAAGTCTTACGTGAAACGCGCAGATAAGGAGAACGTTGAGAGTTACCTATCATTTATTAAGCGCACAACGGACGGACGTTTCGGGCTACGTACTCCACTCATATCATGGTATAATGTACGTACGTTCCGCTTGAAAAAAAATTCCTTCGTGTTTTTTTGTCCACAATTCGGCGACAACACCAAATCTGTCTAGAATCTGGGGGGACAATATTCTGGGATCGTAAAGTATTCGATAGGACCTTTAAGAGTTATAGACCAGAAAATTATTTTTAACCATATTTGCAGGGTTTTTAAACTCTTGTGCAAGGCATAAACTTAAAATAGTACTCAAATATTCTTCCACATTATAAAGTCTACCTTCCTTCAAAAAAGCAGCTTTCTGGAATCACCCCCGTGGATCTGAAATCGGATGTCTTTCAAATATCGAGAAACGAGAGCTTTCATTAATTTTATTACGATTGCTAATAATAAATAACAAATTAATAAGTAAAATAAAAATGATAAGACATATGTCAGAATGGTTTGAATTATTTTTAGAAGTAGTTGTAGTCATTCCGCATAATGCGGTAAAATCGCTGCTGCATTTCAAGCCTTTGGGACACCCGCTACAGGGTTTGCCTTGATGGAACATACTCTGGGTGAACACATTTCCGCCAGGCCCGTAGTTACAGACCATCGTGCAGTTTGTCGTTCTCCCGTCAATGATTTTTCCTATAGCGCACCCTACGTGCGTAGTTTCGGCCCAAATAAGTTGCGTAAACTGGACTGTAATTGGATTGGATATAAACGATTTTGAATCGGCAACCAATCGGTCCGCATTCATTTTATGTATTTCATTGTACCTAAAAAAATAGTACATTGTTTACCGAGTAGGACATGCCTGGATTCCTGGACGACTGTGAAGATTAGCGACACAGAGTCCAGGAATGTGGCTTTTCCTACGAGGTAAACATACGATTTTTCCGAAAATCGTTTAAAAATCGACAGATTTTGATTAATTTAAAAAAAATCGCGAATAATTTTATTCACAAATAAATGGTGCTTTGAAATTTGTAATAAAATTGGTTGCGTTACTATGGAAACGTTGAAATGTTGAATTGTCATACTTGAGGCATATAAATTTAATTGTTGGTGTTTCCGAAAGCAAAACAGTATAAAATGATAAGTGACGATGAATTTTCCATTTCTGGGACTCCTCCAGAGCTGGTTGAGGCTGCTTCATTAGAATTATTGCCACAAAAATCAAGAGAAAAGTACGAATATGCATATAAAGGTCTTATGGACTATCGCAAGAGTAACAGCACGAGTTCTTTCTCAGAAAATGTTATACTTCCTAAACCTTTGTTTAAAGATGAAATCTTCAACATTATGGGCCAATTATTCAATGTTGAAATCAACCCTTGCAATTAAACACAATGTAGATATATCTACAACTTCGTTCTTTATTGAAACGGTAAGCTCAAGGCTATAGGGCAAAGAAATCTAAGATTTTAACGAAGGAAGAAATCAACAAATTTATCCAGGAAGCAATTTAATGATGACGGTAATTCACAAGGTTTTAATTTCTATTTAGATTATACATTTATTTATTTTTTAGGTGGCTTTAATATTTGGTATTTCTGGGGCTTGTAGAATGGATGAGTTAGTACAAATGACTCTACACGATATAGAAGACCTATAATCTAAGCTTTTAATTAGCATACCTGATTCGAAGACCAGCAAACCAAGATCATTTGTAGTTAATCAGATGAACTTGAATGTTTTTCGAAAGTATGTTCCGTTAAGACCAGAACATATGAACAGTCACCGATTTTTCTTTAAATATCAAAGCGGATAGGGTTGTAGACAAGTGGTAGGAATACATCAATTTAGAAAAATAGCTACTTATTTGAACTTGGTAAATCCGACAGAATATACTGGCCACTGCTTTCGTCGGTCTTCTTCAACAATATTGGCTGACTCTGGTGTCAACATAACTAGTTTAAAGAGGCATGGCGGATGGAAGTCATCAAACGTTGCTGAAGGATATATTGAAGAATCTCTTAAGAATAAGGTTGAGGTGGCAAATAAAATTTTCACAGTACAAAATATTCAACCAAATAACTCGCATGTTGTCCAAAATGTTTCTCGTAGTTCTAGTAATGTTCCTCCAATTTTCAATAATTGTACCTACTGACTGTCAAATAATTGTGGATATAACAAACTAATTTCAAAATGTATTCTGCAATGCATTGAGGTATTCAAAATATAAATTAATTTCTTACGTGTTTTCAATCATTTATGTAGAACACTAACAACTGTAAGGAAATCATTTCCTTACAGTAAGGAAATTAATATTTCCTAACAATTATTTTCCGTTGCCTAGCAACGACTAAGTGTAGGAAAATATTGACTTTTTCTTTCAAAAATATTATCAAAAATGTGGATATTTCCGAACGATTTTCGGAAAAAATATTTTTTCGACATTAATTTGCTGGGCGACAATTTGGGAGAAAATATATCTTGGCATAACAATGTTGATAGCTTCGCAGAAACTTAGTGTACTCTGCCGAACCAAAAAGTTGTACACACCTCAACAACTTTCGATACTATACAAAGCCCAAATTCGACCATCACTAGAGTACTGCTCTCATCTCTGGAGCTCTGCACCCAAACGGCTACTGGAGTCCATCGAAAGGAGGACCATTAGTCTGATCGGAGAACACGAGCTGACAAGAAGCTTCGACAGCCTGGAACATCGAAGACAGGTTGGTGTTTTGACTCTTCTACAGATATTTCCATGGAAAATGCTCGGCTGACCTTGCCCTCTCAATTCCAGAGCGACAAATAGCAGAAATACACGACGAACCACTGGCACCCATCCATATTTGGTTCAGCATAGTACTCCTCGAACTTCATTATTCATTAATTCATTTATTCTCTCATCCTTATGGAACAACCTTCTCCTAGTCGTGTTTCCCAGCGAATATAACCTCTAACAATTCAAAACCAACGTGAATCGCTTTATTCGCATAGGCACTACTCGCAGAGTCCCTTAAAAGATTTTTCATACAGTGCTTGTGTTTGATCATAAAAAAAATTGATTTGGAGCGTTGTTACGTAGCTACCTCTATCATTACTCACCAGAATTTTGGCGCTTCCAGCGATTCAATAACGCAATCTACACCTGTCTTGCTGAACTCATGATTCCATATATTCTGTCCGACATGAATGTTAAATTTCTTCGTTGTTGAACACTTGGCAAAATCTACATTTGAACAATCGATCAGGTTACAGCCGGCCGTATATGCCAGACCATCGTCCCAGCGCAGTGCCATCATATTTGAGGCCTTCACAATACCGCTGATTATTTTGTCTCCTCGGGCAAAATGATCTCTAAAAGAAGAAAAACGGAATTATAAAAGCAGAACTTTGTTACATAACGAACAACTTTTGGTAATTGACACACGTTTGAAAGGTCACTAGCTTCCATAAGCATATAATATAAAAGAGGTGACAAAACATTCCATTTATAATACACTATTTATCAATCATACACGGTTCTACAGTTTCAAATAAGAGAGAAGAAGATGACTTTAAAAAATGGCAACGGTGTAATAAGGTACAGTACGTTTCACGAAATTTGGATACCACTTAATGATTTCCTGGGTCGGTCCCATTGTGTCGACAACAGCTTGGCAATAAACAAGTGAAGTATGAAGGGACGGACTAAGGAAAACAAGTAATGATATGATTATATTAATGTAATCAAATGAAAAACATTTTTTTTAAATATTACTAGTCATATTTATTTACATTTATAATGTCATTCTATAGATAGTTCTGTTTCGCTATCGCTATCCTCATCAAAATTAATTATAATTGGATTCATTATACGATCCAGACTAATATACGAATTTTCTACAGTTATTACGTGACGGACTGAATTTTTCCAACTCCCTGGAGGAATATCATTAAAGCATTTTCGTATTAATTCTACAACCCTAGAACTTAAAGTCGGAGCAATATTTTCAGACCTGGTGCCACATATGCTCTATGGGGTTAAAATGCAATAATAGGGTGGGAGCCGTAGCACTGTATGTCGAATTTCTTTTGCCAATGTGTCACAAACATATACTTTTTTTATACAAAATGTCTTTAAAACTTCTAAAAGATCACTTTTTATAACTTTCTTCAAAATATATATCATTCGCCGCCATGTAGTTCTGAATCTCCAATTTTGTATTATTTGAGCTTGGAGCTTTATGTAATTGGCGACTGTGATAGCTCGCATTGTCCATTACTATCACGCTATTCTGAGGAATGTTTGGTAAAAGACAATTCTTGAACCATTACTCAAAAACTAACAAATTTTACCACAAAAAGATATTTAAATATAAATTAAGCAACCTAACCTACTTGATGTGCCTATATTTAATTATAATTATTACAATCCGGTCCTTTCCACATAATAATAACAAACGGTCATAAATAATGGGATGGCCACAGGTACTTTTACTGCAATCGTTAAGTTATATCCATTTTTCGTGAAACAATCTTTACACGTTAAGATAATTTCGATCTAATATTAATCAAAAATAAGTAATCGTTATCTGTATTTTTTACAGAATTTCAGATAATATACAAAAATAATCCATATTTTTTGCAATGTTTACTTAAAATATAGAATTAGCTACACCACTGCTTTACCAAAAAAAACCTAACCTCATTATTCCCACTAACCGACGAAATATTAATCCGGGGTTAGAATAGTCGAGTTTCTTACACATCACGCACTGACGAACGATTGTAGATGTCTAATTAATTGCCCTAAATAGTTTTAATTCGAAAAAACACTAAAAATTAATCCACAAACACAATAGACCACAAACAATCACAATAGCAGAAGCGATAAACCGATGACAACACTGCCGACGAAAATGAATGATAATATTAAATTTCAGGGTCATTTTTACACTAGCAGGCACAAATGAGCATACAGCGTTGCCACTGTGATTTTCTTAAAACATTGCAATTTGATGTTGGTTGATGATTGGGACAATATTATATTTTTCGGTTTTAAACGCAGGCGGTAGATTTAGGAACCTCCGTACAGACTTGATTATCGAGCATGATACAATGAACACCAGTTATGATACTACGTCCAACGAGAAGTAACCACTTGACTTCAACTTCTACAATCGTCGGCCAGTTTACGTTCGTTTTATACGAATTTTTTAAATTAATATACTTAAATACCATGATATAATTCTCTCAAATGCATAAAATCTTTTAATACATTTAAAAGGGAATTAGAACTCTGACACCAACGTTAATCTCCATGAGAAATCTAAAAATTGATCACCAATTGACATTACTGCGCGCGCCAGGCGTAAATGTGGACATATCTGAACTTTTGATGCATATGCGTCAAAATCATAATATCCATGATTCAAACCTGCAGGGTGAGCAAGAATAGTATACAAGGTGTTCCTTAATGACGTGCTAATATTTCAGGATGTGATTCTTTAGGTCATTTTATAAAGAAAAGTTCATATCAACATGTCCACAATGACTTAAATTTTTTAATTTTTAAATGCTTATGTTTTAATATCTCCGAAAGTACTTTAGATATTATTTTCAATTTTTTTTTTTTTTTTTTTTTTTTTTTTTTTATGATCAAACACAAGCACTATAGGAAAAATCCTTTATTGCACTCTGGGAGTGGTGCGTGTGCGCAAAAAGCGATTCACGTATGGATGGGCGGCAGTGGTTCGTCGTGTATTTCTGCTATTCGTCGCTCTGGGCGGAATTAAGAGGGCAAGGTCAGCCGAGCACCTTCCATGAAAATATCTGTAAAAGAGAGTCAAATCCCCAACCTGTCTTCGATGTTCCAGGCTGTCGAGGTTCTTCGTCAGCTCATGGTCTCCGATCAGACGAATAGCCCTCCTTTCGATGGAATCCAGCAGCCGAAGAGTATGTTTGGGTGCAGAGCTCCAGACATGAGAGCAGTATTCTAGTGATGGTCGAATCTGGGCTTTGTATAGTGTCAATAGTTGTTGAGGTGTGTACAACTTTCTGGTTCGGAAGAGTACCCCAAGCTTCTGAGAAGCTATCGTGGCGATTGCCACAACGTGGTTATGCCAAGACATATTTCCTCCCAGATTGACGCCCAGCAAATTAATAGGTGAAGCCAGAGGGATTGCGTGTCCGGCCATGACTATCTCCGGTTCTGTAATGTTAACCTTTTTAGAGAAAACTGCTGCCTGGGTTTTTTTAGCGTTAAATTCGACTTGGTTACTGTCACCCCAAGCCAAAATTTCTTCCAGGTCTTTGTTGAGGCGGGATACCTCATGCTGTCTGCGAAGATGTGCGTCGGCAGCCGATGTTTGCGCATTCAAAGAGAAAGATGAGATAAGTGTGCTATCGTCAGCAAAACTAAATATCGGATTTTTAGTTTTCACTAGAAGGTCGTTAATGTAGAGTAAGAAGAGAGTGGGAGACAATATGGACCCTTGAGGAACACCGACATTGATGGTGAAGGCGTCTGAGAGAAATCCGTCAATCGCCACTTGCAGAGGGCGGCCCTTAAGAAAGCTAGACAACCATGCACAGAATCGACTGGGCATATCATAGGATCGCAGTTTACTTAGAAGCCCCTCATGCCAAACACGATCAAAAGCTTTAGAAATATCCAGTGCAACAACCCGAGACTCCCCATGATGTTCGATTGCGTTGTTCCAAATATGGGTGACATAGGCTAGAAGATCTCCAGTTGATCTGGACTTCCGAAAACCATATTGATGATCGCTGATAATGTTGAAGCCTTCCAGGTACTTTAGAAGATGTTGGTTAATAGCTTTCTCCATTACTTTTGATATAACTGAAAGCAATGCGACTGGCCGATAGTTGTTAGGCAGGGTTCTTCTCTTACCTGTCTTTGGAATAGGCTGGACTCGAGCCGTCTTCCAGCAAGATGGAAATATTCCTTTTTTGTAGGATAAGTTGAAAATTCTACAAAATACTGGTATTAGTTCATCGGCGCATCTCTTGAGAACTATAATAGGAATTTCGTCTGGACCAGTAGCTTTTTTGACGTCGAGTCCTTTCAGGATTCGTTTGACGGGACGCTGACGGAATACGATTTCGGTCATTTCGGATTCAACTGCAGGAATGTCGGGTGGTGTTCTTCCCTGGAAATCTACAGTGGAATGCGAAGAAAATAGTTCAGCAAGTAAGTTTGCTTTGTCTCCGGCTGTGGATGCTATTGTACCATCGGGACGTGTTAGAGGTGGGATAGTTGATTTGGTAAAATTTTGGCTGACGGCCTTAGCGACTGACCAAAAGGACCTTGATCCGCTTGGACAGTCAAGAAGTTTGTTTTTGATCCTCACGTTATGGGCTTCTTTGCCTCTTTGGTATGTGTTAATAGGATATAGAACCACAAATTTTAGTTAGAAAAGTTATTCAATTGTTCCACCAGTGGCGTCCCTGCAAACATGTCCTCTGATATTTTTTACAAAGAAGATGGTACGCCACTGACATATTTCCATGTGGAAATGACCCCCTTCACTTAAAATGCATGCTTCTGCTCGTCTTCGCATCGAATTGCTCACTCCAACAATTTTTATAAAACAAAATTTATCACTAATTATTTTATCAATGTTAATAATAATGAGTTTCAATATGAATTTAGTGGTTTTAATCAAGAATGGTGCGTCTGACGAGAAAATCTCAGGATACCGTTTTTATGTAGAATAGACCAGGCTAATCAGAAAAAATATCCACATGGAAAAATGTCAGTTGCGTACCATCTTTCTGTAAAAAATATTAGAGGACATGTTTGCAGGGACGCTACTGGTGGAACAATTGAATAACTTTTTAACTAAAATTTGTGGTTCTATATCCTATTAACACTTATGAAAATAGTATCTAAAGTACTTTCGGAGATATTAAAAAATAACCATTCAAAAATCCAAAATTCAACTTCAATTTAAGACGTTGCGGACATATGTTCATATGAACTTTTCTTTATAAAATGACCTAAGGAATCACACCCTGAAATATTAGCACGTCATTAAGGAATACCCTGTATAGTCAAATGTTAAATATTAAAATTATATAAATTTCTACCTATATTCGTTATGCTGGTTAACTATTCCTTCCTTGTCGTAATCATATAGCTCAGCTAATTCGCAAGGTCCCCCCCGCGTTTTACATTTATTCTCCTTTTCACATACTATGTTCTTAATTTTTTGGGTGGTACATGTTAATGAACACCACGGATAATCACTGTCGTCGTAATCATAATTTTGCGAAATTCCACAGGCCAATAGGTTTAAAAATAATAAAAGTTTACTAACAATTATTATCATTTCATATGAACAATTTTCTACGCGAGGTGACGGAACATTGACAGTTGGCATTCACAACAGGTAAATGCAGTTGTGATAAAAATCAGTAGGTCAGCATATGCCATTTGTTTCTTGCGTCACCAGGTGAGTTTAAATGTTATGAAGACTATTTATATGGCCAGTGTTCAGTCTGTAATAGCATACAGTATTATGTTTTGGTATCGTGCTTCAGTTGCGAACCCTCATAGAGTTTTTGTAATTCAAAAAGAATAGTCAGGATTATGTTGGGGATGCATTATCTGGATTCTTATAGGGGTAAGTTTAAGCAGATAAATATCATGACTGTCCCGTCTATATTCATATAAAGGGTGATTCACGACGAGCTTGCATTAGAACTATATGAAGAACTATTGAATCTATGTTTCTGAAACTTTGGGGATTTAGGTTTATCGATTTGCTCTCTTGAACTAAAATATTCACATGTTTTTTGTCATTTCCGGTTATACCGGAAGTAGCTGCCAACTTTCGTTTCTTAAATACAACATGGTAATTTTTATTACATTTTTCGATTAAGCGTTAGATACTAAGCATATTTTATAGAACATGTTTTTGTCAGATTTTGTTAGTTTTTGAGATATCTGGACTTTTCGTAATTATTTGGCAAATGCATTATGATGAATTAATCCATATAATTTTTTTACCTTAGCTCTTGGACTAAACATTTTTTCTCTCCGAATAGCTAGAAGATCATCAAGTCTCAAAAATATTTCAAATTCGGCAGAAAATGTACAGGGTGGTCACAATTCAAGCTTCATTGTGAAAGAATTCAACAGATATTATTTATAAAATTAGGAGAAATACAGGACCGTATCCTAAAATTTCCTGATGTTGTTCAAAAAACCCTCGAAACGTCATTAAACCACAATGTGTCACACATCGTTGCATTCGGAAGAAAAAAAGCTGTCAAATTCTAATATGAGAAAAACAGGACCGTATTTAAAAAAAGAAAGTTGATAATGGCCCTTCGAAGACGACTCGTCGGATTACAAAATAATTAATGCTGTTAGTTAGAGCGGAATAAGTGGCAATGTAAAAGTGCAAATTGCGTTAAAATCTCAAAAAAAAACCAGAAAAAAAAAATAAAACGATTTTTCAGAATTTCGGTTTATTCCGAATATCTCCGGAACTACTCGGAATTTTAAAACTTTCTAAAAGGCATATTATTAGGCACCTAAATGCGCAACTTTACCGACATCGTATCTCTTACACTTTCCGAGATCCCTGTACTGGCCTTTCTTATCTTGGAAACGGTGTATATTTAAAAAGAACCTACAAATTTTTAATAATTTACGTTACTTATAACAGTAAGCCATGGTCAATTTATTTGTATTGTATTTAGAAAAGCTGCAATAACATTTTGAAATTTGTCTGTTTGAAGGTTGTAGACAATGGTGTTTCTTGAATAATAGAAAAGTTTTGGACTTGCGTTGTCTTTATTTGTTATATATCACAACGTTTCAACTGGTAAGTATCTCCAGTCGTCTTCAGGTGAATACTAAATAAGAAAGTAACTACAGGTCTATTTATACTAGCTATGTGCACTGAAGCATAATAATTGGGATGGGTGCAGTCGTGCGTTCAGCTTTGCGCGATATTAAGAAGCCATCTAACGAAGACGAAACCAACTAGCCAGAAAGATAGGAAAAACTGTGTATACCAGATCCCCTGCGAATGTGGCCGATCGTATATTGGGGAAACACTACGTCCACTGGAAACAAGGGTTAAAGAACACATAAACAACACTCAAAAAGGAGAAACGGAAAAATCAGGTGCAGCTGACCATGCCTGGACACACGGCGATCACATCAGGTGGACAGAAGCCGAAATCCTGCTCAAAGAACCACACTGGAGGAAGAGGAAGTTCAAGGAAGCTGCTACCATACACCAGAATCCTGGCTGTTTTAGTAAACCTTCATTAGATTTAAGAAATATCTGGAAGCCCTTGTTAAGTAGCTTGTAAGCTTAGAATTACTAATATCGCGCAATTATGCTTCAGTGCACATAGCTAGTATAAATAGACCTGTAGTTACTTTTCTTATTTAGTATTCACCTGAAGACGACTGGAGATACTTACCAGTTGAAACGTTGTGATATATAACAAATAAAGACAATGCAAGTCCAAAACTTTTCTATTATTTTGAAATTTGTTTCTAATAAATTTACCAGGGCTTCCTAAGTAACGTAAATGATTCAATATATCGCATTTTTATTTTTGAATGTAAATAAATATAAACAACTATACGTTTTTGTAAAGTCCAAAGTATGCCGAATTAATTAATAAAAATAATATATAGGGTATCCCGTTTAAAATTTTTTACTTCTGTTAATATCTAAAAAAAATTAAGTTTTTAGAGAAAAACTGGCACTGAATTTTACGTATAAATCTTTGACAACACAAGTTTTACCTGTTTTTGATAAGTTAACGCGTAATGGAAATACGAGGGGACTCCAAAAAGCGAGGATTTTCAAAATCACTCTGTAGCCTAAAAACTAAGAGAGCTATGACAAATTTGACAAAGGAGTCCTTCGTTTTGTTAAAAAGTAGCAACCAACCAAAGTAAAAACCGCAACATTCTATAATTTTTTTTTCATGATCAAACACAAGTACTATAGGAACAATCCTTTAGGGCACCCTGAGAGTGGTTCGTGTGCGAATAAAGTTAGTTTTGAATCTTTGGGGGTTATATTCGTTGGGAAAAACGACTTCGGGAAGGTCGTTCCATAAAGATGAAGTCCTCCAAATGAAAGAATTCTTAAATAATAAAGCTCGAGGAGTACTAAGCTTAACCACATATGGATGGGCGGCAGTGGTTCGTCGTGTATTTCTGCTGTTCGCCACTCTGGGCGGAATTAATAGGGCTAGATCAGCCGAGCACTTTCCATCTGTAAAAGAGAGTCAAATTCTCAACGTGTCTTCGATGTTGTAGGCTCCTCGTCAGCTCGTGGTCTCCGATCAGACGAATGACCCTCCTTTCGATGGAATCCAGTAGCCGAAGAGTATGTTTGGGTGCAGAGCTCCAGACATGAGAGCAGTATTCTAGTGATGGTCGAATCTGGGCTTTGTATAGTGTCAAAAGTTGTTGAGGTGTGTACAACTTTCTGGTTCGGAAGAGTACCCCAAGCTTCTGAGAAGCTATCTTGGCGATTGCCACAACGTGGTTATGCCAAGACATATGTCCTCCCAGATTGACGTCCAGTAAATTAATAGATGGAGCCAGTGGAATTGCGTGTCCTGCCATGACTATATCCGGTTCTGTGATGTTAACCTTTTTAGAGAGGACAGCTGCCTGGGTTTTCTTAGCGTTAAATTCGACTTGGTTAATATCTCGTAAAGCCAAAATTTCTTCCAGGTCTTTGTGGAGGCGTGATACTTCATGCTGTCTGCGAAGATGTGCGTCGGCAGCCGATGTTTGTGCATTCAAAGAGAAAGATGAGGCAAGTGGGCTATCGTCAGTAAAGCTAAATAACTGACAATACCTCTAATGCCCCCAGAAAGTGTCGAAAATGCGACAGCCTGTATATTATTTATCGATTATCTGTTTACTCGGAATCCGGACACTACTTTTTCTAATCCCGTTAACTCTGTATTAGTCTATAAGATAAATTTTCAGCTTACTGCGACATCGAAATGCAATAAAACTATTAAAAATGGGATTAAACCGCGAAATGCAGCGGTCATATATCTTTCCAACTTTTTAATAACAAACTTAAAAGAAACAAAAGGGCGCCACGATAGAAATTATAGGACAGAGTGTCATGGCGACAGTAAAAATATGGCGCTTTTTCTGCGAGTAATAAAAACGAAATTGCTAAATAAATATAAACTTTGAGTGGGCTCGTTTTTTTTCTTTCGTTTGCGGACGGGTTTCAAGTTTCTTCTTATGAAAGTTTTATGAGTAAACCTACTTGAACTAAATTTAGCAACTGTAATTGAACTTCTTAATGATGACGTTTATATTTGCCATACTTATAGTTATTGCAGAATTATACCGTTGACTTTTACTGCCAAAATAAACTACCTGATTAAACCCTATTGTATACGCCTCAACCCCTTCAAAGCTCAATAAATGGGATCAGCGCCCGCTTGAAAATGTATACCACACTACATGATTTATTTTTATAATTTAAAATAAATAGATAGGTATTTTTAGTTTAAGGTACCTATAATAAATGTAAAATAATGATAACAATTAATGATAATTGAAAATAATATAATTTAAAACTATTAGGATAACAAGTACAATAAAAATTAATTAAATTCTAAGAAACTATTGATAATTTATTCAAAATTTAACTCTGTATCACTATCACTATCTTCATCTAAGCCTAAGCTTATAATTAAGGGTTAATTGAACATTTGTAATCATACAATTGTAAGAATTTTCCACCTCAACTACATGCTGTACACAGTTTTTTCAGCTGTCTGCAGAAATTTTTCTTACTTCGTTTTTAATTAATTCTACTACAGATGCATTTAATGTAGGAGAAATATTATTTCTTCTTTTAATACTTCTAGCAGTTCTCGTTTTTTGTAAGTTCGTTCAAAATATAAATCATTTTCAATCATAAAATTTTGAATTTCTGCTTTTGTATTATTAGAATTGGGAATGATTTTTGCTTGCCGACTGTGATAACTAGCATTGTCCATTACAATGACGCTATTTTCAGGTATATTTTTAAGGAGTTTATGTTTAAACCAATCTTCAAAAGTTGTGCGTCGATGTCTTGATGGTAATCTAAAGAAGAATCTGCTATGTTTTTAGCTGAAAGCAACAGACACTTTGGAACACTCCGATTTTTTCTAGGATTAACAGGTTTAAGTACTATGTCTCTTACCGAAGATAAAGGAGTTTTTGTCAAAGTAGACGTCTCTGCTAAAGCATCCATCGAATTAAAGTTTCTACTCAACAAGATTGATACACATTTTTAATTATTAGTTTGGCATCGGTAGATAAATGCTTTCTTTTAAAAATTACACTTGAAGATGCCCCCCTATCAGCACAATTCCAAGGACGCCACATTCTACCACTAATAAGCCTAACTAAAAATTACTCGCCGGAAAACCACTAAACATTAAAATTATGAAAAATCACATTGTATTTATATATGCATCAGGCATAGGTATAAATTGAATTTGTATACCTGGTCCGGCTCTGCTCTAAAAGGTTTTTTTTAGTGTCGAAGGGATAATGAGGTTTTATTGCAGTCAAAAGATCAACGGTATAATTCTGCATAAACTATACCTTCTTTTAATTTCACAATCAATTGCTTTTTTCAATAACAAAATATTTTTTTTGGCCCCTTTTACGGTCTGGTCATATACTGAGCAATTTAAATCTAACCTATGCCTATTATTTTGCATTTTCCAATAAGTTTTATAATACAAAATACATACAGTGCGTCCCACTTATAATGGAAACAAGCTTATATTTTCGTTATCTCTGAATTGATTGTTTTCAATTTCGATGTGGTTATGTATAATCCCAGGGCGTACTTTTCTATTACTTAAAATAATTCGTTCATCCATAGAGACCTCTGAGAGACATTGATATGGACCTTTGTTAGAATATCAGGACTTTGTACTAAGTTATTCAGAAGTTTATATAAAAATAGTATATCAGTAGATCTTCTTCGATCAGACAGAGAAGCTATACGAAAATACCATCGTGCCAAAGAGACATCGCCGTCAGGCATGTGAAAATTTTGCTTCATCGAAAAGTACTTGATAAACTTATTTTGAATATTCTCCAACCTATCAACATAGCTTTTCTGTTTGGGACTCCAAACAAGACTGGGAAAGTTTAGTTTACTTAAAACAAAGGAATTGAACAGGCAAATTATTATTATAAGTATTAGTATTATAAAAAAGTTTACATTTACGTATGATATAACCCAATGTTTCTTTGAAGGTTAGAGACAATGCTGTATCATGAGTGATAGACGTGTTTTGGACTTCCATTGTCTTTATTTCGTTTAAATCACAACGTTTCAACTGGTAAGTATCTCCAGTCGTCTTCAGGTGAATACTGAGCAAGTTACTAAACTACGAGAGTATTTATACTAATAAGGGGGGTGAGAAAGTTAATCAAGTATGACCGAGGTGGGTGCAGTCAATACTAGAGGACGTACCTAAACTAAGATTACATTTGCTTAACAGGGGTTTCCAAATGTTCCTTATATCTAAAGAGGGTTTGCTAAAACAACCAGGATTCTGAGTGATGACAGCTGCTTCTTTGAATTTCCTCTTTCGCCAATGTTCTTCTTTGAGTATGATACTTGATTGTCCCCATTGTAAGTGGTGGCCGTGGGTCCAAGCGTGATCTGCTGCTCCGGATCTGTTTGTTTCTCCCTTTCGTGTGTGGCTCTGATGTTCCTTGATCCTTGTTTCCAATGGCCGTAGGGTTTCACCAACATAGGATTGTCCGCACTCGCAGGGTATTCTATATACACAATTCTTTGTGTCTTTGTGGTTGTTTGGTTTTGTCTTTGTCAGGTGGCTTCTTAAAGAGTCTTTGGAGCTGAATACTGTTCGAATATTGTATTGTTGTCCTATTCGTCGAATCTTTTCAGAAACCCCCTTGACATAGGGTATGTTTATGGTCGGTCCAACTTCGGTGTCAACAAGAGATGACACCGAAGTTGGACCGACCATAAACATACCCTATGTCAAGGGGGTTTCTGAAAAGATTCGACGAATAGGACAACAATACAATATTCGAACAGTATTCAGCTCCAAAGACTCTTTAAGAAGCCACCTGACAAAGACAAAACCAAACAACCACAAAGACACAAAGAATTGTGTATATAGAATACCCTGCGAGTGCGGACAATCCTATGTTGGTGAAACCCTACGGCCATTGGAAACAAGGATCAAGGAACATCAGAGCCACACACGAAAGGGAGAAACAAACAGATCCGGAGCAGCAGATCACGCTTGGACCCACGGCCACCACTTACAATGGGGACAATCAAGTATCATACTCAAAGAAGAACATTGGCGAAAGAGGAAATTCAAAGAAGCAGCTGTCATCACTCAGAATCCTGGTTGTTTTAGCAAACCCTCTTTAGATATAAGGAACATTTGGAAACCCCTGTTAAGCAAATGTAATCTTAGTTTAGGTACGTCCTCTAGTATTGACTGCACCCACCTCGGTCATACTTGATTAACTTTCTCACCCCCCTTATTAGTATAAATACTCTCGTAGTTTAGTAACTTGCTCAGTATTCACCTGAAGACGACTGGAGATACTTACCAGTTGAAACGTTGTGATTTAAACGAAATAAAGACAATGGAAGTCCAAAACACGTCTATCACTCATATAACCCAATATTGATTTAACCCGGCATTGACGAAAGATTCGACATGCTCGTCAAAGAGCAGCTTAGAATCAAAAATAACGCCCAAATCCTTTATCTTACTGACAATATTTAGTGATGTGTTTTTTTCTAAAGGGAAAGTGGCATTTATAAACTTTTAAGTTGTCCAGATCTGACGGGTGTCGTTCGAATTGAACAAATGAGAACATACCTGACCATTTAAAAATTCCGCGGCGGTTCGTTCGAGTCAGTTCAAGTTTATAAATCAGAGATTGTTTCCTAGCGAACTGAACTGAACGTAAAAGTTTATAATAATGTACCCTGAAAAATAAACAACTTGCAATCTGTCAAACGGTTATTGACTTTCTAAAGAGTTTACCCTGAAGATATGACAACAAAGCGCCATTTTTGGATATTTTTCTTCAATTTGTTTTCATCTAAGGAATACGTCATTTCCATAACACCCTGTATAGCCTTTTTCTTAGCTTTATCTACAAAGGCACAACAATTTGATTTACCGTTATTTTATTCTCCCCTTATTCTTTACTATCTTTAACGTCAGATTAATAATTTATGCTCTGGGGGTTGCCTATGGCAATAAAGCGTTAACAAGATTAGATGTGTTTGTTTCTTGCCAGATCAATTTCGGGAAAGTTAAACTTCCATCTTGTTAAGGAAAATATACTCTTATCGTTTTAATAGGCCTTAAATCCACGGAAAATGTCGGGGAAATCATTTCAGTCGTTATGCCGTTATCAATTTTGATGTTGTTTCCAGAATATACAGAAAATTTGCTTCTGATAAGAGATGAGGTCGGTGAAGAGATAAAGTAGTTACGAGCACGATTGGATTTATTTATTTAGATGTGCCAAGAGCCAACAGGCGAGTTTTACTAGACGATGTAATAATACTTATCAAAAAATAGGATGGTACGAACCAAAGACATTTAATATAAAAGAGAGGCGTTTGTAAAACACAATTTGATTACAATCTTTTACGATTACAATGTGACGCCTGTCATTATAAAAATAAACACAACAAAAAGGAATGGGGATTCTATCTGTACATTCCCGTCTGCTGTGTTGCTGTTCTCACAGTGACAGTTGATCGGTTTGATGTATTGGTTAGGAAAACGAGTTCATATTTTTATCAAGTTTACGGCAGATTTAATACAGCCTTACCATATATTTTTTTATGATTAAACACAAGCACTATAGGAAAAATCCTTTAGGGCACTCTGGGAGAGGTACGTGTGCGAATAAAGCGATTCACGTTGGGTTTGAATCGTTGGAGGTTATATTCGTTGGGAAAAATGACCTCGGGAAGGTCGTTCCATAAGGACGAAGTCGCAGCCGAGCACATTCCATGAAAATATCTGTAAAAGAGAGTGAAATCCACAACCTGTCTTCGATGTTCTAGGCTGTCGAGGTTCTTCGTCAGCTCGTGGTCTCCGATCAGACGAATGACCCTCCTTTCGATAGAATCCAGTAGTCGAAGAGTATGTTTGGGTGCAGAGCTGCAGACATGAGAGCAGTACTCTAGTAATGGTCGAATCTGGGCTTTGTACACTATATGCAAAATGGCGCTTTAATTTAATATGCCCTATACATGACCTTATGTCAAACCAAAAATGACCACGTGGTGCCCCTGCCAGGAAGGCAAACAAAGCAACATATTGCGAAAAACGTCAATGAATCTTGAACAGTATTGTCCTATCTTCAGGATAAACTCTTTAGAAAGTCTAACCGTTTGACAGATTCCAAGTTGTTTATTTTTCAGGGTACATTATTATAAACTTTTACGTTCAGTTCAGTTCACTGGGAAACAATCTCTGATTTATAAACTTGAACTGACTCGAACAAACCGCCGCGGAGTTTATAGTGGTCAGGTATGTTCTCACTTGTTCAATTCGAACGACACAAGTCGGATTGCTACTTTACCCTTTAGAAGAAAAAAATGCAAATTTATTTACCTTTTCGGCCTTATTTAAAACCAACTTAATTTTAAAAAAAACACCAGGTAACCCGACAAAAACCGTCACAAAACACTAAAACAAAGTCACACAAATTCACATTAGTTATCGCGGATCTCATGAACACATCTAAGTACCATTCAATCTGAATTAATATTTTAAAGTGCTACTGTGTAGACAAAAATACGCCCTTATTGTATAAGATTGTATAAGATTTCATCTAAAAATGTTGAAACTAAATGAGTCTGTTCGTGTCTTGCCGTTGCCTGTTAGGGTTTATTATATTAAGCTCATCGCTAAAAATACAGCGTTGCCACTTTCGATGTTTTATAAGATTATATTCATAAATTGGGGAATTTCCTTCTATAATATTGCTTTCCTGTATAATTATAGCCTCGTAAATGGCAACCGCGCTTGCAGTTTTCAGAGGAAGAAAGCACCTTGGGATCGACCATTTATTTCAAAGGGTAGTTCCTATGTCCACATAATTGTTTCATTTTATGTTTAGTAAAAGGTTAATGGCCCATAGAAATTAGCGTTTCTATTATTTCTATTGCGAAATAATTAAGTGCTGTTGTTCTATGTGTGCGATAGTGTTATTGTAAAGTGTAATTATGCGTTAGTATTTAGTGCTTTCGTGTAATCTGATAATAGGTGCATATCTTCAAGAAAACTTATTTGAAGCTCGTGGTTGTCTGTGTGTTTCTTTAAGTGATTTAGTGCAATATGTTGTGTTTCACTATGTATTTCTTTCTCTCGACGATATGCCGGTTATGTTCCGAGCGATTGGAAAGAATATGCCGAATGGGGTTTAGTGGGTATAAGCTTATTATGCAGTTCCACACTATCATCAGGGCACGTGATTAGCATGAAGCTTTTCCCATAGAAAAAAGAACTGAAAATGTCTGGATTTCTTACTCCTGTCAGCGTGGATTTACGAGAAACGCCGGATAAGGTGTGGGTTTATGGGGCTGGACCCACTTTTAAAACGGTCGATTTGAAAAAAAAATATATGTAGCGCTTCTCTAGGACACCCAAGGAGTCACCCATTTAAATATAATACGTAATTTCCATAACACCCTGTATAATTACGTGATATAAAATACCCTTAATCTCGAAAATATAGCTTATGGCCCTAGCTTTTGAAAACGATCTGATGGAGCAAATCTGATATTTCTAGGTTTAGCTGACCCAAATTACCTAGAACCAGTAACAATTGCCGGCAATTGTGTTGACAAGTGTTATTAACGAAATAACACCCTATTAGCTAGGACGTGAATTTTTGAATTGAAAGTATATTAAAAATATGTAATAATAATTCAAAACTTCCTTATTGTGGATGGATTTAAAGTTAAAACCCTTTGTGCTGTCAATAATTCATGTCCTGTTAATCTCACTCTTGTTGTTTCAATGGTCCTAATCTTAGACAAGGGAAGAGAGAGGACGCGTAAAACCAGAAGCTATTTTGTTACCGCGTGGCTCCAAACCGGGTTTAGCAGTGGCGTAACATGAATATTTTATTAGTATTATCCCAGTACAAAATTATTTTGTATGGAATATGAAAGTAATATTTTTATTGATTGAATTGTTGTGTACCTTACTGAGGTTTGATATTAAAAACGTTCTTTTGCTTCTCAATAATTTATTGAATGCTTGGTAGATATTAATTTTATTCGTCAAAATTATAATTTCATATAGGAAAGGTTGTATAATTTAAATGTCTTTCAACTTTAGGAAAAATGTAAGATAAAAAAACAAAATTGGTTGATTCAAAATTTATTATAAAGAAGCAACAACGACTTTTAACAGCCTCCTCAAATACTTCTTCAGTTTTTTCTTTCTCGGAGTGTCTTCTTTCTGTTCAGTTAGCCCAGATGAAGTACCAGGTAAAACTAGTTCTTCATCAAGCTGATTTGAACTTTCGGTAGCCTGTAAAAAAATTAATATTACATACATGATTTGAGATGTTTTTAAAGTGAAGACATTTTTTAGAAATTATTTCAAAGTAATATATTCTTCTTCGGTTGCGTGGACCCAGCTGTTGAAGTACCAGCTATATATAGTTCAGCATCATGTTGAGTTGACCTTTCAGTAGCTTGCCTTTTTAAACCCTGTAAAAAAATCAATATTATCTACATGCTTCTGTAATTTAAAATGTTTCTGTTTTTAAAATGAATAATTTTTTTATTCCAGAAATTAACTTAAGTAAATACCTTCTTTGGTGGTACATATAGGTACTGGTAGTTCTGAAAATATTGTTGGCACAGCACCTCCAAGTAATCGAACTCTTTCCTCAACTTTATAAAAAGAGGAGCTTCTCAAAATGCTTTGAACAAACCCTGTAGGCAGGAGAAGGTGTCCAATCTCTAAGTCCCATGTTCTGCACCCAAATGTTTGCTTTTTGTGGATCTTTCGGAAATCTAAAAACAATACAACACTGTGGTTGATCTTAGTGGTTTAAAATAAGTTTTAATAGGACGCCATCTTTGTGGAACGACCTTCCTGAGGTCGTGTTTCTCAAAGACTATGACCTTCAACGAATCAAGACAAACGTTAATCGCTTTCTTAAAAAAAAAATAACACTGGTATACATTCGAATTAATATAATGGTTTCACTAATAATTAGCCAACATTAAATAAGAAATAATTTAATTTTGTTAAAATATACAAATCATGCAGGTACGCCATTGAGTGACACACCCTCTTCAAGGGCAATTAGCTGGTTCTTATTAGAAATCTTGAATGAAAAGTGCAACAAATCTAGTACAAATTACAAAGAAAGGTAGCTTCAACTATGGGCTTAAACATAGTTTCAAGTAATATATACTGCTAAACTTACAACGGAGGTATAAAATAAATACATGCAAGAAACACGAGTAGAATATTTACCGATGGAAAGTAATTCCAAGATCCTTACGCTCATTTCTGCTTTTACAGCCATAGGCACAACAATACACCATATTTCTATAAATACACTGAATTCTTTTGATAGCACTTCACACCACAAATCACTGAAATACACTAGGTGCCACCTCGAATGTCTGGCTCCTAAAAAATGGCGGCGTATCAATTTTAGGCTTCACTTTCTGCGACGGCCCGTAAAGCGGAATTATCCGTCCCCTCTCTTCCCTTGTCTAAGGTTCTAATCGTCCATTCTGTCAATAAACAAGTTGCGAGAATGTTGAAAGTTAACTGTCATATAATAGCAAATGAATGAAATGTCAATTTCTTAATGACACAATATTATTATATTAATTTTTTACAAATTAAAATGAAATTTTTAAAAATAATTATGTTTCCCGTGTATCTAATGTTACCCCTGGTAGCTTGTGAAACGGACGAGGAGGATGATTATTTTTATAACGACGACTCGTATACGGAAGCAGATCCTATCCCCATCGAACGAACGTTACCTGATTGGTGTTCGTTATCCTGTGAACGGACGAAAAATATAGTCTGTATACGTGGTGAAAAGTGTGATTCGAAATCTCCATGTTCTGATGTTGCCTTTGATCCAGGAAAAATTGTCTCCCAACATAACGATCTCAGGTAATGCGGTTCATTTATATTTGTAGTGTTCTCAAAGTGTTACTACAGATTCACGAATAGGAAGAGCTTCAACCTGACATGATTATTGAATGATAAAATACACAAATGTATGTTACCATGACCCAGTATATCCAAATTATCCATCTCTAAAGAAAGTCTAAAGATTGAGCTAGATACCATCAGAGCTATTTGCCGTCAATAATGGGTACCATTAAAAGAAATAAACTCTCTTATCAATAAAAAAACAACATACATTAGCTCCAATGCAAATATACCCTAAAATAAAAGAATGAAATCTCAAAATTTTTTATAGCTTAGTGTATTTCCACAATGACGCACCGCACAGCGCCCTCGCTCATAGCCTGGTACTATAGTACCGCACAGTAGTGTCCCCAATGGCGCACCGACCCTCGGTGCCTGTCGATCAGTTTGTCTTTCGACATCGAGATATAAATATGGACTATGCGTTGTCATATTCTTCCGATGAAGAAGATATTATTCTAGACGCTAATATAACCAAGTTATATATGTTTAAACAGAAATCAAGATTACCAGTGCATCCTATTAACGCAAAGCGAAGATTCTATGGAGAACTTTATCACCTTTATAAAGATCTAAGGAAAGATCCGCAACGATTTTATGAATATATGAGAATGCATATAAATACTAGATTTTTGTTTAAGTATAAAAGTACCACTGTGATATATTAGAGTCTAAGACAATATCTTCTTCATCGGAATCGAGGGACTAGTGCGCGAAGCTCAAGCGATGGCTGTTCGGTCCTATGGTACAAGGCTATGGGCGAGGGGCGGTGCGCGGTGGTGGACACAGACTTACACACTCAGGTCCGATTTCAGAAAAAAATCGCAAATATATTATCCCCGATCTGGTAACAATAGCATTCAAACCCTCAAACAGCAGTTTATCCAAATTAATTTGTTAGCGTAAAATATAAGCGTGAAAAATATAAAAAATCAGGAGTTATGTTTAAGTTAAAATGTATTGAATGCAATAGCTGCTATATAGGACAAACCGGACGAAATTTTGAAAAGATATTTAAAGAACATAATGCATGATTTAGACTTAATAAAAAATCATCTAATTTTGCGAATCACTTTCTAGATATAAACCACACATTTCCAGATATAAGCAACCTATGAATCTTAACCACCGAACAAGAAGGCCATAAATTAAATTTACTAGAAAATATTTAAATTTATAAACATAAAAAAGAGAGTAATATTTTGAAAATTTCAGTCGCGTAACGTATTATTTGGTTAAGAGTGTATTGAATCGTAGTAGTACGTAGTAGTAGTCTAGATGCCGCTCCTATAATGCACAGAAGATGTTCGTTGCGGCTCTCCTCTACAGTACAGGAGCGGCATTAAGACAGTACAGGACATATTTGCATCTCGTTTATGTTCTTATAGTGGAGTCGTTCTGCCGAAATAAACGGTTCGAAAATCCCTGGACGAAATCGAGTAATTTTTTTTCCCAATCGATACAGTAAGATCCTCTCGACATTCTGACAAGAGCAAAATTGAAGAGCTTGACAGAGCGCGTAAGCTCGAACAAACCTGAATAAGTAGTTTATTAATCGAGCTACGGGGATCAGGCCGGATTCAATTTGTTCATTTTTTTATCAGCTACGAGGGGGGAGTGGCGAAAAAATTCCATTTTCGCAAATACGCGCTTGTCGCGGCATACAAGAAATGGTCACTATTTAATATCTCCGAAAATACTTTTATATATATATATAACTTTTTTAACTAGAATGTGTGGTTCTATAGCCTATTAACACATACCAAATTTGAATATAATATCTAAAGCATTTTCGGAGATATTAAAAGTGGCCATTTCTTGTATGCCGCGACAAGAGCGCATTTGCGGAACTACAAATTTTTTGCCAATCCCCCCTCATAGCTAATAAAAACAATTAACAAATTGAATTCGGCCTAATCCCCGTAGCTCGATTAATAAACTATTTATTAGCATTTAGGTAATATCCCCCCCCCCCCCCCCATAACTCTCCTCTTCATTGCCCCAACCACAACCAGCCTCCGGCCGATCAAAGTACTCGGTGTCACATGTTGATTCGCGAACAATTGATGTCCCAACTCCGCCCATTCTCGAGATATGATTAATTAAATTTTATTGTTTTTTCGATTTCAAAAACGCGATAATTCGCGAACTCATTGAGATATCGAGATCAGGTTTGTTCGAGCTTACGCGCTCGCTCTCCAATTTTGCTTTTTACATTTTTTTTAGCATCAGAACCGGCTGAGTTATCTAGGAAATCCGTTGTTATATTTACGGGGCGTGTCCCCCCATTCGGCGCCCCCTACAAATCATGTCAGAATGTCGATAGGACCCTACTGTATCGATTGGGGGAAAAAAAATACTCCATTTCGTCAAGGGATTTTCGTAAACTTGATCGACTCCACTGTTAGTTTCATAAAAGTGCCTAAATGTTATATAATGAACAATTATGTAGTTCATACATCAAAAATTTACTAAAGTTTCAGGCGACCCTTAATGCAACTCTGCACAAACATGCTAACTTAAATAGGTTCTGTGATATTGTTGTGATGCGTTCCGTTGCTTCGTTTGATATAGTATAGTTCTTGTTTATTTAATAATCTTGAGCTTTTATATTTCCTTGTTCTGTTGTATGACAATTTGTCCAATGGGTTATGTTTCAAATGTCACAACTTAATTCTTGTCAAAAATGCGAAAATTAAAATGAACTTTGTTAACAAAATAATTTTTTTGTGTCTAACAAAATTGGGATATTCTATCGATTGGTGTGAATTAGCTTGTATCAATAGTGAGGTAAACATAGCCTGCGTACGAAACGAAAAATGTGGTTCAAAATGGCCGTGCGATAATGTTACTTTAGATCACGAAAAACTTGTTGATGAACACAATAAGATTAGGTAAATGGTATACCAATAAATATACATTTATTGTTTGTTAATCAATCAAGATAAGCGGTAAGAGTTTACAATCATTTCTTAATGTGTTATGTCTTGAAAATTTATAATGTCTTGTTCTACTTTTGACGTACAGTTTGTGTGTGTTCATTTGTGCTTTGTTATGAATTTAGGAATTAACAACTATTTATATCATACATATGTCCTAAACGTCTTAACTTTTGTGATACAGCGTGTTAAAAATTTGTATGTTCCTTAATAATTTGTTAATGGTAATGACTTAAATACGTGACAACTAGACTAGGTAGGCAACTGTCAAAACTGTTTATGTTTACAAAACAAAATCGGCTTCTTACCTACTAGATCTTTCTTAATCTTTGTTAATACCTAATTTCATAACAGAGTGCAAATGAATGAATTTAATTTTTTATACGAAAACTGTACGTCAAACGACAAAAAATCAAGAGACAACATTTGCCCAGCGAGGAATTAGAATTTCGAAAATAATTTTTATTTGAAAAGAAGAAGTGTTGTACCATTCTTTTCTTCAAAAATGCCGAAGGCTAATCCCGCACCAACACCACTGGTCGGAATAAAAAAAACCTTGTTATACATCATAAAATTGCTCTTGCTGAATAGATAGTTTATGCAAAGTTCACAAAAATATCTAGAGCAGTATCACAGATATCAAAGGTTTAGGACATATGTTCATATGAAGTTCTTTTCTGAAAATGGATCCAAGAATAACCTCTTTAAATATTCCCATGATATTAAGAACCCTGTATACAGGGTATAATGGAAATACGTATTATATTTAAATGGGTGACTCCTTGGGTGTCCTAGAGAAGCGCTACATATTTTATTTTTTTTAAATCGACCGTTTTAAAAGTGGGATAACAAACACTCTTTCTCACAGGTCAGTCTGCGCTACTGTAGAGCATTTCACCCAGACCCAATGGAAATATTGCCAAACTTAATGTAAAACGGGAACACTCCTGGAAACACTTTATGTACACACAGTAATAGTGAAACAGAAGCGATAGTTAGCTTTTGAAAATACAATAATACAGATTATACTACAGATTATTAGATTTTATTACACTCGACAAAATTTGACGTCCAGAAGAAACGCGTCAATGAAAACAATATTCAAAGATTATTTATGGACTGGCAAGAAACACGCGTAAACCGAAAAAACAGAGCGGATTGCTGAGAGTGTGTTGGTGATCGACGAGACACAATGTATCCGGCCGCTGGTTGGTCTTCAACTAACAGCCCGCAAGCGTGCGGCGCTATATGAACAAAGCCGATGTAAGGCGTCAAGAGGTCATTGGCATTTGACCTAGCATATGTTTTTTCGGGTCGTTTAAAACATAGTCCGTCGTAAATATTCTTCAATTAATTGTACAAAAAGGTATTACAGAATGGAAAAGTGTTTAAATTATTTTATTTTGTCTAAAGAGTTTAAGGTGTACATATGACAACACCGGCTAGAATTCCTTGATTGCTTACATGTATCGCAGTGCCACACAGGTGTTTTTCTGGTTTTACGTAAGGTCACTTTTACCGCTGAATGAATTCAAAGCGCCATTTATGGGTATTTTTCTTCAATTTTTCTTTATCTCAGGAATTACCGGTTTAAATATAATACGTCGTTTCCATAACATCCTGTATTATCAAAGTACGACGAAGGTTACATGTTTCGCCCAACGGGGCGTCATCAGACTTTCAAATAAATTGAACCACACAATACACACAACCGCATATAAATAAAAACAAATACATTCAAAGAACAATTAAAAATAGTTGTTCACCAATACCCCATTAAAACAAGAGAAATATCAATGTCAACAAAATAGGTATAGTTTTTTGACTTTATGGCTTCCTTGTTGATATACAGGATTTAAGAGGAACAAGTTACATAATGAAATTAATTTTTTTTTTAAATTATATTATTTTCTTGGCAACTCTGAAATTTGGGCGATAGCAATACAACCTTCATTATCGAATTTGAAACGCTTTATAATACAGGTACGGTCGAAATTAAATTTCAAAATTTATAAAATGTTGACGGTGTTGCCAAATTTTATATTTCGAAAGATTAATATGTTTTAGAAACAAATTTGCCGTTGGCGATGAAAAGATATCGGGTGGATTAAAAGTGGCAAACATGATGGCCTTAAAGTGGGATACCGACCTAGCTTACACAGCGAGGTGCAATATGGCTGATTGTGGTGAACTGAAAAGAGATCTGTGTCACAGGACGAAAAAATTTATGGTCTCCGGACAGAACCAATGGAGTTTCAGTGGAGGAACAAATGTCAATTGTGCTGATAAGGCCATTGACGGTATACAGAGCTGGTAGGGACAATCAGCGTTGTTACAGAAGACGATAATTTGTTACGTTATTAGGCCGCTAATGAATCTATTACGATTTTGTAATTATCGATAGATTGCTAAAATTAACACTTCCCTTCTAAGAAAAAGGTCAATCCCTCTCCAGACAACCTATCAAACATAAGCAAAATTTTACAATTGACATCTAAAAACTAAGAAAAAACACAAAAAGTGTCACTAAGGTAAAACACCCAATGATTGAGAGGCTTTAGAAACGTTTTGTTAACATCATTGATCATCCTGAAAAAGTTTCTTATTTGATAAAGTATTTTTTTACAACCATGCATGTAATAATGGCATTTCATCTATATTTGAAAGGTGGAAAGTTGACGTTTTTTTACTTTTACTTTCCACCCGGGTGGAAAGTAAATATTTTTTGTAATTTTTTTAAAAATCGATATCTGAAAATAATATACAAACACATTCTTTTAAAAATGCTAATAGCTTTGCTTGTTGAGATATGTTTACTTTTTCCCTAATTGATAGAGTGGTCCTCTGCATTGAATATTTTGATCAAATCGTTGATATCTTCTTTGTTTTGGCATTTTCACTGAAATAAGCTAGTAGCGCCGACTCAGAACCAGGATTTTGAACTTTGTTTCCCGTATATACACCATTCTTTGAAACAGTTATATGCCTTGTCATACCTCGGGCCGCTTTTAGTTGGCAGAAGATCTTCTTCTACTCTTTTTGCTGTTTCTCGAATTCTGGTGGAGTAGCAGCAAAATCAAATTCCTTATCTGATTTTGAATTTTTCTATTAATATATTGTTTAGTGACATGGAAACCATATTAAAAAAATGATATTTGCTATCTTGATGTGTATTATTACCTACGTTATTTTACCACACGACATTTATCTTTTATTAATAATTTTAATTCAAAATAATAAGAAGTAGATGTTGATGTGGTTGTAAATAAAATAGTATACAAACCTCGGTGAAAAGTTTCATTACTGTCTCGAGATTTAGTTAACTACCTACCGAGTCTCTCGACAGGATTGAAACAGTTTCCACCACGGTACGTAATATACTATAACAACGCTATGCCAATCATAGAAGGGTATTAAAATCGTCGCATGTTGAAAAACTAATATTTAAAAAAATTTAAATTAAAGAAAAAGGATTAGTTGTTATTCTTAAAAAATTAAAGGATGTCATTTTTTAAAAATCAGAATCAACTGTTCTTCCTTAATAAAGACTATAGACTAAATTTCTAAAACTTACAGAAGCCAGCCCTGGTGTTTCATCAACACATTCGTCTTAGTCTTAAAAATTTCAAGTGATTAATCGCTCGAGTGATTCACTCGATTATTAAAATCGCTCGAATTTCAAGTACTCGATTATTAAAATCACCGGTTTTTCCCAACACTATTCATATACCACATATCAATCATATCAACAATTTTTTCGCTAGATAGTTTCTCAATGTAGGTTAGTTTTATCTGATTTACCTTAGTGAAAAGTAGTATTAACTAGTAAACCCCGTTTTCAATGACACGAGTATGAAATTTTTAGTTTTAATTAAATTACAGGATAATTCTGGTTATAACTACATAGTTAAATCTAGAATTGACTAATAGTGGAGTCGATCCGGCTTACGAAAATCCCTTGACGAAATCGAGTAGTTCCTTTTTCCCAATCTATACAGTAGGATCCTCTCGACATTCTGACATGATTTGTAGGGGCACGCCCCGTAAATCTATCTGACAACGGATTTTCCTAGATAACTCAGCCAGTTTTGATGCTACAAATAAAATGTGAAGCGCAAAATTGAAGAGCTAATGAGTTCGCGAATTATCGCGATTTTTAACTGCAAAAACAATAAGAGACAACGAAAAAATACTCGAGAGACCGTTTTTATGTAGAATTGATCAGGCTAATCAGAAAAAATATCCACATGGAAAAATGTCAGAGGCGTACCATATTTTTTGTAAAAAATATCAGAGGACATGTTTGCAGGGACGCCACTGGTGGAACAATTGAATAACTTTCCTAACTAAAATATGTGGTTCTATATCCTATTAACACATACCAAAATTGAACATAATATCTAAAGTATTTTCGGATATATTAAATAGTGGCAATTTCTTGTATGCCGCGACAAGCGCGAATTTGCGAAAATAAAAATTTTTCGCCAATCTTCCCTCGTAGCTGATAGAAAAATGAACAAATTGAATAGGGCCTGATCCCCGTAGCTCGATTAATAAACTACTTATTAGCATTTATGTAATATTTTTTCTTCCCATAACTCTCCTCCTCATTGCTCCACCACACCCAGCCTCCGGTCCATCAAAGTAATCGGTGTCACCCGTTGATTCGCGAAAAATTGATGCCCCAACTCCGCCCCTTCTCGAGATATAATTAATTAAATTATATTGTTTTTGCAATTAAAAATCGCGATAATTCGCGAACTCATTGAGATATCGGGATCAGGTTTATTCGAGCTTACGCCCTCTGTCAAGCTCTTCAATTTTGCTCTTCACATTTTTTTTGTAGTATCAGAACCGGCTGAGTTATTTTGGAAAATCCGTTCCCTCCCCCCAATGCGGCGCCTCCTACAAATCATATCAGAATGTCGAGAGGATCCTACTGTATCGATTGGGGAAAAAAATTTACTCGATTTTGTCAAGGGATTTTCAAGCCGTTTATTTCGCCAGAACGACTCCACTCTTGAGGATAGTTAAAACTAGTTTTTCCTAGAACGATCGGTTTTAACTGAAATCGGAGTTTTACGGTAACATTTGTCCTATTTTACAAAATACACCAATTTAATCTTAGGTTTTTTAATTACTTTTAGGTACAATGAAATATTTCACGTAACTTTAAAGGAACTAAAAGAATACACCCAATCCTACAAGGGCAACTCAAGAACCAAACAGTTTACCCAACTGATTTGGGCGCAAACGACGCATCTAGGGTGCGCGATGATAAAGAAAGTCAACGACATGGGTTTGATAAAATGTATGCTCACTTGCAACTATGGCCCTGGTGCGACGGAATTGAGTCGAGTGTTCCACCAAGGCGTGCCATGTAGCGAATGCCCTGATTCATTTTGTAAACAAAATGGCGGCTTATGCTGGATATCCGAAAATACTGGAAATAAAGAGATACGTAATACTGCTGGTAGATTTATACGTCCAAATGTAATTTTGCTTGTCGTTTTCTTACCTTTTCTTATATATATTAGTTTATGAAATATACAGTAAAAGTATGTCGTATGCATTTCAACAATTCTACATGTTAAAATAAAGGTGGTAGTAGTAAGACATACAACAAAAAGTCCAAAATTAAATACTATTTTTTTTTGCTTTCATTTGAACTGCCAACAAAACATTAATTCCTCTTAAATAGTATTGATTCCTGACCGTTTGTTCAAATATATTTGTTCTTTGGGTTTTCGGTCAATTCTTAATAAAGCGAGTTATCAAATTTGTGACGTTTCGGTTTATTTCATTTTAAACCATCATCAGACTACAATAAAAGGAAAACATTTCTTTAGTTTTTAAGGACATGATTTGTGAAATATGATGGGAAAACATTTAGTTTATAGCAATCTAATTATAATAAAAACATACCTTATGTAATTGCACTATCACAATCACTTTAACATATTTACTTATTATGAAGATGTTGTATCACCCTAGGTATAATTGTAACTAATTTCTATTTTAAACTACTTTACTGTGGTGGTGTTTCTTAATCTATGGGTTTTCCAGGCGGTTTATGGCTTTCTTTTGATGGTAAAAATATGCATTTTATTATTTAATTAAGTTACTATAGTTACAACTTAGATTATCAGTGTCGGTACTGTTGTAACTATAGTAACTTAATTAAATAATAAAATGCATATTTTTACCATCAAAAGAAAGCCATAAACCGCCTGGAAAACCCATAGATTAAGAAACACCACCACAGTAAAGTAGTTTAAAATAGAAATTAGTTACAATTATACCTAGGGTGATACAACATCTTCATAATAAGTAAATATGTTAAACTGATTGTGATAGTGCAATTACATAAGGTATGTTTTTATTATAATTAGATTGCTATAAACTAAATGTTTTCCCATCATATTTCACAAACCATGTCCTTAAAAACTAAAGAAATGTTTTCCTTTTATTGTAGTCTGATGATGGTTTAAAATGAAATAAACCGAAACGTCACAAATTTGATAACTCGCTTTATTAAGAATTGACCGAAAACCCAAAGAACAAATATATTAATTCCTCTTTTACGCCTATAATAGAGAAACATTTTCATAACGAAATGATACAGCTCGACAAGCGAGTATATAGCCACGACGTATCGGTAACGGGAAAGCAATATCTTTTAAAACATGGACGAGTCATGGGCGTGCTATTATTATCTTAATAATGTAATAATATATATTCTTTCATGGCATGAATATATTTGTATCAATATAGTGCAATAGGCCTTTCTATTAATATTTTCGCTTATTTTGGCATTTTCTCCAATAAAATTCATTTGATTTCAACATGCACCTCAAAGTTTCACGGGAAAACGGATAGTTTCTGTCACTTCTCAGCTGTTGTGGCAACTTTTTTAAGGTTGGAACCACTTTTAGTTCCAAATAATACCTTTGTATTGTTCTCCTAACAATGCCAAAGTCGACGCCTTCGATTTTTTTGACAGCAGAGAGACCGGCCCTTATTTGAAAGGAGATGACAACAATTGATCCGGGTTATTTTCTTTCCTTTCAGTATCTTCTTTGTGAATGTTTTTTACTGCACCCACGCTTACTCCCGTATAAATTGCGACTCTTTCTAGCTTTTGCTTAAGTGGCAATTTAAATGTATTCCTCTTCACACACCCTGTACACATTGGCAATCACTTCACGGGTTTGATAATGAAGGATTTTACCAGGGTATATTCATTCATTATCACAGTTTTAAAACAAACCCTATCACTACGCAACTGGATGAAGCATATTGGACATCGCCGAACAACCACGTCGGCACAATGGGCTACAAACACTAGCTAAATCATAAAGTTAATTAACAAAAACAATTTTAATATCGTGTATTTCCTTCTATAGCAGCAATGTCAGCTTGTAATCTTCTTGGCATCGTATGAACAAGGTTACTTTTCCTTTCTTGAGGGATAGCCTGATATTCTTCGGTCAGCGCCAGTCGTAAGTCTTGCAAGGTTTGTGGTTGTACAGGACGACGACGAACGGCCCTTTTAAGTTGATCCCAAAGATGTTCGATGAGGGGTTGAGATCCGGGCTACATGCGGGCTGTTCCAATCTTGGAAGTCGAACTTCCAGATATTCGCTCACTATATGTGCAACGTGAGGTGTAGCATTATCATGCATTAACTTAAATTGATTCCCAATGAAAGAAGCAAATGGAACAACAACTTCTTGGAGGATTTCCTCAATGTAACTATAGGCGGTTAGAGCTCAACAAATACAAGATTGGTGCGTGCTTCGGTAGAAATACCCATGACATACATTTTCTAAAAATAACATAGTTGCATTTAAAATCTTGCAGCTCTCAGCAGAAATGAGATAATGAAATGAATCAAAAAACGAAATGTTTAGAATACATCAAAGATTACAAGAAACAGTATGTAAATAAAATGATTCCTTCATTTACATTCTTATTTTAAAAAAATTACCAAATAATCATAGAAAAACGTATTTATCTAGTTCTTTTTTTATTCCGTGTTTGATACTTGGAAATAATTAGCTTCGAGGAGCCCCATTGTATCCCTACTGGTGTACGGCATCTAAACGGCTTATCCTTTTAGGTCCAAAAGATTCTATCTTTTTCCAATTAATTAGCTCTCTGGCCTAAAATGGGGATTAACGAGCCTTTCTAAGAAAAATAATACAAAATCTTGATTGAAAAGTGCGTTGGCGGTAAATTTACATTAAACCGTCGATCTTTCGACTGCCATAAAACTCTAATTATTCTTCTGGCCATAAAGTGCCCCAAATGTGCACCTTCTCGGGCAGAGCCCGAGTACAAATCTTATTTACATGTATCCCTAACTATTATACCATTTTAAGTAGGGTAAATGATAGAGTTGTGAGCCATGTAACAGTTATTGGCCATTTCAGTATTTTTTGGGAAAAATAACAATATGTTACAACAACAAGTTGGTAATTTTGAAACAAATTTGGCAACATCTGTTCACGTGTCAAAATTTGAAATAAAACGGTTAAAGATTGTTTCACGAAAAATGGATATAACTTAATGACTGCAGTAAAACTACCTGTGGCCATCCCATTGTTTATGACCGTTTGTTATTATTATGTGGAAAGAACCGGATTGTAATAATTATAATTAAATATAGGCACATCAGGTAGGTTAGGTTGCTTAATTTATATCTAAATATCTTTTTGTGGTAAAATTTGTTAGTTTTTGAGGAATGGTTCAAGAATTGTCTTTTACCAAACATTCCTCAGAATAGCGTGATAGTAATGGACAATGCGAGCTATCACAGTAGCCAATTACATAAAGCTCCAAGCTCAAATAATACAAAATTGGAGATTCAGAACTACATGGCGGCGAATGATATATATTTTGAAGAAAGTTATAAAAAAGTGATCTTTTAGAAGTTTTAAAGACATTTTGTATAAAAAAGTATATGTTTGTGACACATTGGTAGAAGAAATTGAACATACAGTGCTACGGCTCCCACCCTATTATTGCATTTTTAACCCCATAGAGCATATGTGGCACCAGTTAAAATCACTGGTTAGGTCTGAAAATATTTCTCCGACTTTAAGTTCTAGTGTTGTAGAATTAATACGAAAATGCTTTAATGATATTCCCACAGGTAGTTGGAAAAATTCAGTCCGTCACGTAATAACTGTAGAAAATTCGTATATTAGCCTGGATCGTATAATTAATCCAATTATAATTAATTTTGATGAGGATAGCGATAGCGAAACAGAACTATCTATAGAATGATATTATAAATGTAAATAAATATGACTGGTAATATTTAAAAAAAATGTTATTTCATTTGATTACATTAATATAATCATATCATTAATTGTTTTCCTTAGTCAGTCCCTTCATACTTCACTTGTTTATTGCCAAGCTCTTGTCGACACAATGGGACCGACCCCGGAAATCATTAAGTCGTATCCATTTTCCGTGAAGCAATCTTTACTTTATTTCGTAATGACGTCAAGGCGAGTAAACATGTGTTTATTGTTCTGTGTTCTGGTTTGTTCTATTCTTTATTTTAACAGAAAGCAGAGCCCGACAAGTAAGTTCTAAAAGCTAGATTTATGTTAAAAACTCCGGCTCTGTCATATCAGCTGTAATACCATTGTGATACAATCAAACAAATCCGAACGCAGAACTACAGAAAATAGATGCTAGGCAAATGCTATATAAACCGGTTTGACCAAACGAATAATAAAACAGTCTACAGGGTGGTATGGAAATGACGTATAATATTTAAATGGGTTCCTCCTTGGGTGTCCTAGAGAAGCGCTACATATTTTTTCTTTCAAATCGACCGTTTTAAAAGTGGGGTAAGAAACCCTCTTACTCACAGGTGACTCCGCGGTAATGAATCATAGCACCCCGTGGCAGTGTATACCAAACACCTGTTACGCGCAATATTGCCACACTGTGTAAAAATGTAAAACTTTCGTTTCTTATAAAAATAAATATTTAGCTTACTTAGAAAGTAAATCCATGACGGTGTAAGGATTCCAGGGCGCCGACACCTTCAGTTCTGTTTTCTATGGGATTAGCTTCATGCTCATCACGTGCCCTGATGTAGTATGTGTTGTTGTAATAAACCTATACCCACTAAACCGGCCTCTTCTTTCCAATCTCAGAACATAACCTGGATATCGTCGAGAGAAAAAAACACATAGTGAAACAGAACAAATTACACTTAAAGAAACACACAGACACCCACGAGTTTCAAATCAGTTTTTTGAAGATATGCACCTATTATTAGATTACACACAAAAGCACTAAATGCTAACGCATAATTACACTTTACAATAACACTACCGTACACATAGAACACCAGTACTATAGGATACAAATTATTTCGCAATAGAAATTCAGAAATAATAAAAACGCTAATTTCTAATGGGCTAATCAAATTGATTAATCCTTTACTGAGGAAGAATGATGAAATAATTATGTTGATAGACAGGACAGCCCATTCAAAATAAATAGTCTCGTCCAACTAGCGCGGTTGCCATTTCCGAGACTATAATTATACAGGAAAGTATTACAGAAGCAAATTCCGCAATTTATGAATATAATCTTATAAAACATCGAAAGTGGCAACGCTGTATGTTTAGCTCAAATAGCTAAATATCGATCGACCTAGTAAACCCGAACATGTCAAACGTGTTCAGTTACTTTCAAAAATTTTAGATGTCAAATACGTATATGTGTATGGAAATTTCTATTCCCGGAACAATAAGGGCATATTTTTGTCTACACAATAGCACTTTAAAATACTAAAAACGTAGATGTGTTCCTGAGATGCATACCTACGCGAAGACTAATGTGAATTTATGTGGCTTTGTTTTGGTGTTTTGTGAGGTTATTTTGTCGGTTTTTGTTCGGGTTATTTACTTGGAGTTTTTTTTTATAAATTAAGTTGGTTTGAAATAAGGCCGAAAAGGTAAATAAAATTGCATTTTTTTGTTAAAAGGTAAAGTGGCATTAAAGTTGTTCAGATTCGACGGTGTCGTTCGAATTGAACAAATGAAATTATATCTGACCCTTTATAAACTCCGCGGCGGTTCGTTCGAGTCAGTTCAAGTTTATAAATCAGAGATTGTTTCCCAGCGAACTGAACTGAACGTAAAAGTTTATAATAATGTACCCTGAAAAATAAACAACTTCAAATCAGTCAAACGGTTGTTGATTTTCTAAAGAGTTTACCATGAAAATGTGACAACACTGCTCAAAATTCACTGACGTTCTTCGCCATATGTTGCTTTGTTTACTTTTCTCCCAGTGCTTATTTTTGGTTTGACAGCAGATCATGTACATGGCATATTAAATTAAAGCGCCATTTTTGGATATTTTTCTTCAATTTGTTTTCATCTCAGGAATTGCCGGTTTAAATACAATACATCATTTCCATAACACCCTGTATATAAGTATCAAACAAGGCTTTTGTAATATTTTAAGGAAAAAAATCTCAGCAGTTACTATTAGTATAATTAATAACAAATCTAAACCGCCAAGTCATTTACTGTGATAAGCCATCGGGGTCCCTACAAACAACCCATAAACTTCCAATAATATATTTAATAAATAAAACTCATCAAACTGATATTCGAACAGCTTAAAACCATTTGTCATCTTGTCCTGCTTGTCGGGTTATTTTGATTATAGCTTAGCAGCTTTCCTGCTAGCAGGACGGGAACATCCCGCATTTTCGTTTAATAGGATCCGTTAATCCTGAGATAAGGGCCCAAATTTGGCCTAAACAGAATACGACACTGAAATTATTAATGCCGTAGGAATGGAGAGGGAAGAAGATAAAAGTTTGGTGGGATTATCCTAATTATTTTCTTTATAAGGCCCGAAGCATATACAACGTGTCCAAGATAAGGAGGGCCAGTAAATAGAGGTAAAGTGGCGCATTTACGTGCCTAATAATATGCCGTTTAGAAAGTTTCAAAATTCCGAGTAGTTCCGGAGATATCCGGAAAAAATCGAAATTCTGAAAAATCGTTTTATTGTTTTCCTGTTTTTTTTTTTAGATCGAAAGTAAATTGAACTTTTGCATGGCCACTTTACCGCGCTATCTAACAGCGTTATTGTTTTGTAATCCGACGAGTCGACTTCGAAGGGCCATTATCAACTTTCTATTTTTAAATACGGTCCTGTTTTTCTGATATTGGGATTTGATAGCTTTTTTTCTTCCGAATGCAACGATGTATGGCACATTGTGGTTTAATGACGTTTCGAGGGTTTTTTGAACAACATCAGAAAATTTTGGGATACGGTCCTGTATTTCTCTTAATTTTATAAATAATATCTCATAAGTAAGCTCTAAATTTTAATATTTTAAAACTTATGTTGGACTAGTTCAATAAATAACAAATAATTTAATAATAAACCACAAATAAGTGAACAAAATACAGAAACATTATTTCAAACTTCTGTTGATTCGGGATTTAAAACAAAAGTAGGCGCTTGAACCAAAAAAAAATAAGATGGTGACGCGAGATTTGTTTCACTTGACACTCCCATTGTGATCGTTCGAGAGCGTTTTAAGAGGTTTTCTATTTTCCAGAAAATATGGAACATAAATTTACAAATGCTGAAAAGTTTGATATTCTATCGCATGTTTCATTTTATCTCAAAAAAACTGTTATGTGGCAGTTAGAAGATGTTATTTGTGCTTAGAGAATAACGGAAATCATTTTGAGCACCTGATTATGTAGTTCCTTACTTTTTTCGTTGTTCGTTTTATTATTGTTTTGGAATGATTTTTGTTCACTTATTTGTGGTTTATTATTAAATTATTTGTTATTTATTGAACTAGTCCAACATAAGTAAAAAATGTAGAGCTTACTTATGAGATCTTATTTATAAAATTAGGAGAAATACAGGACCGTATCCGAAAATTTCCTGATGTTGTTTAAAAGACCCTCGAAACGTCATTAAACCACAATGTATCATACATCGTTGCATTCGGAAGAAAAAAAGCCATCAAATTCCTATATTAGAAAAACAGGACCGTATTTAAAAAAAGAAAGTTGATAATGGCCCTTCGAACACGACTCGTCGGATTACAAAACAATTAACGCTCTTAGATAGAGCGGAAAAAGTGGCAATGCAAAATGGCAATTTACTTTCGAATTCGATCTCAAAAAAACCCAGGAAAACAATAAAACGATTTTTCAGAATTTAGGGATTTTCCGGATATCTCCCCGGACCCACTCGGAAATTTAAAACTTTCTAAACGGCATATTATTAGGAACGTAAGTGCGTAACTTTACCTCCAACTTTATCAAAAAACGAGATTCCTGTAGTCGCCCTCCTTATTTTGGACACGTTGTATGTTATTGTTAGCGTTTGACATGTTTGGTATCACGATTTAGTGTTCCTCCATAACAATACGAGAAAAATGCAGTTCTACAAACCAATTTGTGAATAAATTGAACAAAAACAACTGTTAATTATTCATCGATGTAAAAAAATCCAATTATCGCCCTCGGCAGATAAAAGATACTTAACAATTGATCTAGTTCCAAGTACAATACGATAACTTTTTTCTCTAAGAAGTACAGGGTGGCCCATGTTCGACACTGTCTGGGCAGTATTAGAGTTATTATCAAAAATAGAATCTTAAGGTGCAGAATGACAGAAGTTCTTAACACAAGATTGACAGTATACAGGGTGTTATGGAAATTACTTATTATATTTAATTGGGTGACTCCTACGGTTCCTAGAGAAAGTCTATATACTTTTTAATTGAATATCTAAATACTTAGGTAAAAAACCCTTTTTACCCGCATACTGTCGCGCCGTTCCATCTGGATTCAGTTAGCAACAATGTGGGTCGCTAGAGTATACTGACAGTGTTGTCAGATGACACCGCATGTCTCGCCCGACTCGACTCGGGGATGGAATAACGCTGTCGAGGGTTCTACGTATACGAATTTTAAACGTTTCGTTAGTTGTAGCATTACCTGATTTTTTTTCTGTTGTGAAATATTTCATAATAAGAAATATTGTGATGTTATTTCAAATTTGTGTGATATTACCTACTGTTGGTTCTGTTACAAAACATACTGTGTATGTTTTATTTTTTTACATACGTACCTTAAAATTGTAGTATTTTTTTTTCTAAAAAGGTTGAAAAAGAAGTGATAACGCGGGTCAAAGACGTCTTGTTGTCAAAAACTGAACACGTGCGTTTACAATTCTGTGTTGCAATATGACAATACCGCCTATAATGCGCTGACCTCTTTTGAGACTCTGGACTGCCTCAATAAACTATTGATTGCGAACGTCCTCAGTAGCGGCCACGTAAATTTTGAGATTTCATATAAAGTGTATATTTCGCACAATAATTCAAAGCGCCATTTATGGTTATTTTTCTTCAATTTATTTTCATCTCAGGAATTGCCGGTTTAAAGATAATAAGCCATTTCTATAAAATCCTGTATTGAAGTTCATTTTAGCTCCCATCTAAAGGAATAAATCTTTAAGGACATGGTAATGATGTCAGAAATGGTACACCCTGTACAGTATTGCCAATAAGAAGAAAATTCTATTTGATATAACCAAACACCCGAAAACTGATTTAAACAGGGGATAGGAGTGATTTAGAACTGTTGGCAGTCTTTTATGTTGGGATTCGGCCATTAAAAAAAGAAATATCGTGGTGGAAGAGAGCATAAATATTAGGTAGGTTTGCCAAAGTATAAGCTTAACAAGTAAAGGATGGGAGGGAGATATTTCAATAGAAAAAGTACTAAAAGTAGTAAAAAATTTAATAATAGAAGAATGTAAGACACTTATCTCACTGTGTTCATTCTAGATGGCATAGTATCTGCCGCGTGAATCAAATTACAGGAACGTACTAGGGCTATTTTACTGAAGATGGTCAATTTAAGGGACAAAACATCGAATTACCAGTAAGTGCTGTATATCACTGAACATAATTCTTCTTTCATAATTTAAACAAAATGATCCAGGCCCGTATTTAAACAAAAATAAGTTGATGATGGTGAACTAAAGACGAAACGTCGCATGAAAGATGCGATAATGCCAGAATAAAAAGTAGCGACGAGAAAGTGAAGTTAATTTTTGGAAATCTCTTCGAGCAAAGTCAGAAAAAAATGAAAACCGAAACACAAAATTTGAGATTTTTCCATATATTTTGAAAGCACCTGTATTTATTTTTGATTTTTTTTGCGGCATATTATTGGGTCCATAAGAACGCAACTTTCGTTTACATATAATTTAGCTTTATCAATCAATTCTCCTACATACGACTTACTCTTAAATTTATCCCTAATGTCACTAAATTGTAATTTATTTAATTTCTTGGCATTTTTTTTTTATTATTTTTTTTATTGATGATCAAACACAAGCACTATAGGAAAAATCGTTTAGGGCATTCTGGGAGTGATGCGTGTGCTTAAAAAGCGATTCACGTTGATTTTGAATCGCTGGAGGTTATATTCGTTGGGAAAAACGATCTCGGGAAGGTCGTTCCATAAGGACGAATGCCTCCAGATGAAAGAATTCTTAAACAATCAAGTTCGAGGAGTACTAAGCTTAACCACATATGGATGGGTGGCAGTGGTTCGCCGTGTATTTCTGCTATTCGTCGCTCTGTGCGGAATTAAGAGGGCAAGGTCAGCCGAGTACTTTCCATGAAAATATCTGTAAAAGAGAGTCAAATCCCCAACCTGTCTGCGATGATCTAGGCTATCGAGGTTCTTCGTCAGCTCGTGGTCTCCAATCAGACGAATGGCCCTACTTTCGATCTAATCTAGTAGCCGAAGAGTATGTTTGGGTGCAGAAGTCCAGACATGAGAGCAGTACTCTAGTGATGGTCGAACCTGGGCTTTGTATAGTGTCAAAAGTTGTTGAGGTGTGTACAACTATCTGGTTCGGAAGAGTACACCAAGTTCCTGAGAAGCTATCTAGCATAATATTCTAGTACCTTAGAACTATTTCTTCGCTCTTGATTGTCTATTCCACCATTTCTATTGGATACTCTTAATTCTTCCAATAAATACCTAAATCCATCTACTTCTTTCGGCATTCCATATAATTTTTTAATTATTTCCCATAATATCTTAACCATATATACCATAATTATTCTAAATTTTTTCAGTACTCTACGCTGCTAGCACAGTTCTTCTAATTTTTCTCTCAGATGCTTGTTTGCATCTTCTGTATCCCATCCATAATAATACAGTAATAGCCAAGCAAATCAATACAACGCTTAAAATATCTTGAATGGACCCAAAATGTGTAGTAGTGGTTTGTCCCCCACTGTTTCCTGCTTGTGCTATAATAATCTCTTCCTTGCTTTCCGTATTATCCATTTTCATAGGTAACCATTACCATATTCCATACTATATATTTGTTAGATCAGGCCGCGCCGTTGGCAGGATCACCATGTAATAACCTCCTCTTTGCTATTACTATCTTGTCTTCATCGTAGGATATGTATCTTACTTAATAAAAAAACGTTACTCGTTCCAACTTTTACTATAATCTAAACTCTTTCTTTCAATATTACATCCAATATAAATGTTACCAGCAATCACCTTGTATTTTGCTGTCGCAATATGCCTATTCAATAAGTTTACCAAATATAACATTGATGAAATCGTTAATTGATTAACTATTTCTTCCTTACCTAGTGTTCGGAATCAAACTACTAAAGGTTTGGTACTATATACTACAACCCCTTATTTTTCGTATTTCTTACCGTTTCGGCAATCCCAATAGTGAAGGCCGAATTTGTAACACCCTGTATGTACATTACAGCTGTAATGTTTATTTCCACCCACCTTAAGAGCAGTTAATTCTCAGATAATGGCCCATATTCGGCAATAGCGAAACGCCCCGCAGAAATTATTAATTCGATAAAGTTGAAACCTGATAAAACTGAAGCTGGATTATCCTGGAAACCGCTTTCTACCAGCAGGTCCCAGGATCCGGCCTGTAGCCAATTATTTTCAGGTGTTGAACATCGATGCAGGATGTTCCTAAATAAATTAATGGCGGCGAAGATATAAAAGCGAAAATAAAGGAAATTAATGCGGAAGGGATAGAGGAATATTAAGATAATGTTTTGATAAATGTTGTCATTTCCAATAGTCTCGGTATGAGGTTGTTACGGAGGCGTAATTACTATCCAGGAGTTTTTCCTGCAACGCTGCATGTCTGCCCTTCTTAAGCTATGCAACGGAGATGTGTCAATCGGGAATGATTCTATTACAAAGATTCTATCATTAGAAAGTATTTTTTTATGATCAAACACAAGCACTATAGGAAAAATCCTTTAGGGCACTCTGGGTGTGGTGCGTGTGCGCAAAAAGCGATTCACGTTGGTTTTGAATCGTCGGAGGTTATATTCGTTGAGAAAAACGATCTCGGGAAGGTCGTTCCATAAGGATGTCCTTATGGAGTCCTCCAGATGACAGTATACAATAAATTCCGGACAGAGATAAAGTGAATCATATTTATAATCCTGTACCTTTTTAAATTGTTGTCGGATCTTGGTGAGATTTCTGCAAAATGTAGACTTGCGACTTGAAATGTTAACCTGAATTTTAATTTTCAAAAAATACTGATGTCTTGCTCATTATACAGGAAGAAACAAAAGTTACTTTTTTACCTGTAATTTCTTAACGCTCTGTGGAAAAATTGTGCCGCACAATTTAGCCTCATTATACAGGGGATACAGGGTGTTATGGAAATGACTTATTATATTTAAACCGGCAAATCCTGAGATGAAAATAAATTCGAGAAAAATAACCTTATTATTGTACGAAATATACACTTTATATGATACGTGGCCGCTACTGAGGACGTTCGCAGTCAATAATTTATTGAAGCGGTGTTGTCATATATGGCAACACCGTATTGTAAACGCACGTGTTCAGTTTTTGCCAACAAGACGTCTTTGACCCGCGTTATCCCTTCTTTTCCAAACCTTTTAGAAAAAAAAACCTACAATTTTAAGGTACATACTCTCTTACGTTCGATCTTATAATTAGTTTTATAATTAAATTCCATAAAAAATAAAACAAAAAAGTATGTTTTGCAACAGAACCAGTCATTCCACCCCCAAGCAAGGGCGAAACATGCGGTGTGATCTGACAACACTGTTAGTATACTCTAGTGACCCACATTGTTGCTAACTGAATCCAGATGGAACGGCGCGACAGTATGTGGGTAAAAAGGGTTCCTACCTTAGTATTCGATAGATATTCGATTTAAAAAACAGAAGTATATAGACTTTCTCTAGGACACCCTAGGAGTTAAATATAGGTAGGCAGCAGTTTTCTCCCATGCATCCGTTTTCTTTAAAAAGGTTAACATTACAGAACCGGATATAGTTATGGACGGACCTGCAATCCCACTGGCTTCATCTATTAATTTGCTGGGCGTCAATCTGGGAGGAAATATGTCTTGGCATAACCATGTTGTGGCAATCGCCAAGATTGCTTCTCAGAAACTTGGTGTATTCTTTCGAACCAGAAAGTTGTACACACCTCAACAACTTTTGACACTATACAAAGCCCAGATTCGACCATCACTAGAGTACTGCTCTCATGTCTGGAGCTCTGCACCCAAACATACTCTTCGGCTACTGGATTCCATCGAAAGGAGGGCCATTCATCTGATTGAAGACCACGAGCTGACGACGAACCTCGACAGCCTAGAACATCGAAGACAGGTTGCCGATTTGACTCTCTTTTACAGATATTTTCATGGAAAGTGCTCGGCTGACCTTGCCCTCTTAATTCCGCCGAGAGCGGCGAATAGCAGAAATACACGAGGAACCGCTGCCGCCCATTCATATGTGGTGGCTTAGTACTCCTCGAACTTCATTATTTAAGAATTCTTTCATCTGGAGGACTTCATCCTTATGGAACGACCTTCTTTTTTTTATGATCAAACACAAGCACTATAGGAAAAATCCTTTAGGGCACTCTGGGAGTGGTGCGTGTGCGCAAAAAGCGATTCATGTTGGTTTTGAATCGCTGGAGGTTATATTCGTTGGGAAAAACGACCTCGGGAAGGTCGTTCCACGAGGATGAAGTCCTCCAGATGAAAGAATTCTTAAATATTGAAGTTCGAGAAGTACTAAGCTTAACCACATGTGGATGTTCATCGTGTATTTCTGCTATTCGTCGCTCTGGGCGGAATTAAGAGGGCAAGGTCAGCCGAGCACCTTCCATGAAAATATCTGTAAAAGAGAGTCAAATGCCCAAAATAGTCAATATAGTCATTCATTCTTAATTTTTGGTTTAGAGAAAAGTGAGGTTAAGAAACATACGACGTCGGATGAAAGTTAAAATAAAGCTCATCGTGTCGATTGTTACAAATATTCGGACGGAATTTGGCTCCAAAAGTTTACATCAATCAGGGCACCGTCGGATCATCATATCGTCAGAAATCGTATGCAAGGAACACTGTCTTAAATCGAACTAATCGAAATTTTGATTGCAATAATTTTCCTAATTAACCAGTGAAATTTACATTAAAAAAGTTGAACTCCGGTGCTGTCGAATGTTTACTTTCACAAGGAAATTTCCGAACTGCGCAAATTCACAACGCCCCCTTCGATGCCCATAGCGGGGACATAATTGCAGATGGTATTAGCAATATACTGTTTATATATATATGTGGTTACACCACGCATCGCGACTGTTTCAAGACGGCAAACGATGGTGCCAAACGTTGAACTGAGTTAAATTTTATATGGATAATATTAATAATATAGCAACTTCTTACCAGCATTTTCGAATTTTCTGGCAATGGCCCCATTTTAAAAACGCAGTATACCTAAAACGGGTAAATTAAAACTTAAGTGAATATAAAAGGACGTGAAATTCAGCGCCTTTTATCCCGTCAAGTATTCCGAGTGTTTTATCTCGCTTCCACTCGCAATAACGTTGTAAACAACCTAACTGATGCTGAAATAGCTTATAAAGCCTCTTTAACAAAGTTGAATTAAAAAAGTTTTCGCTCTAATCTGCGTTTAATCTGATTATATTGTTTTATTATAGAAGTTGCAGGCCCTAAAGGGCCTACTTAGGTCGGACGAGCGGACTTCAAAAGTTATTTGCTTATCTTCTTTTCGTATCCCAATGATGTGCTGAAGTTTAGTAGTTGTTATACTAACAGGTTAAGCAGGGGCGTCGCATTGAATCGAGGAACGTATAGGTACCTATAAACCTCAAAATGGGGCATGAACGCCTACCCTGCACTGAGGAGAACAAAATCGTTCGAAATCGGTATGTAGGTGGTGTAGGTGGTGTCTTCCTGGGTTCTTACGAACAGGGATTTTGTTTTTTAAAAGGTACTATGCTAACTGTAAGAATACCTATAGAAGTGTACCTTGCTTGTCCGGTGGTAATCATATATACAGGGTGTCCCCAGGCCCGTAGACAGGGGGGTGGGAACGGGGTGTTTCCCCCCGGGCCCGGACTTTTGAGAGGGGCCCGGATTTTTGGATTGTTAACGACATAAAATTAGCAAATAATAAAATGATGCATGATTTTTTGCAAACATTGTTAAGACGTTAAGGTTGATATATTGATATGTCATATTTTTGTCATAATAAGTATTTGATCATATTTCAGTTTGTAAATTAATGCGATACACAGTTCCGAACTACTGAAAAACCACTAGTTCTTTAAGATTTTCGATAAGTTCTCGCTACGTCGATATCATCGATTTATATCGATAGCTCGCATAGCTCTCTGTCTGCTGTCAAACTCACCACGGTTATGACTGTTTACTTGTGCAAGTGGTGGTTTTTTATTGATACAAAAAAACCCAAACGCTGTTCGAATTTGTGATTCGTATGTGAAAAATAAGACAAACAGGTAAATATCTTTTGCATCACTTCGAAAAACCGCGATTTAATTCTACAATAAATTACAAGATTCGCAAGGACTTTCTAATGACGAGCATACTTTTTGATACACATTTAATTCTATTGCATATTTTCCTCACATGTTTCATATTTATAAAAGTTGATTTGCGTTGGTAAGGGGCCCGTAATGTGTACCCCCCCGGGCCCGGTATTTTCTCTATACGGGCCTGGGTGTCCCACCGGATTTGTTCGATCTATACACCCTGTCCAAGATAAGGAGGGCCAGTACAGGGATCTCGGAAACCGTAAGAGATACGAGGTCGGTTAAATGAAGGTAAAGTTGCGCATTTACGTACCTAATAATATGCCGTTTAGAGCGTTTTAAAAGTCCTAGTAGTTCCGGAGATATCCGGAAAAACCGAAATTCTGAAAAATCGTTTTATTTTTTCCTGGATTTTTTTGAGATCGAATTCTAAAGTAAATTGCACTTTTACTTGCCACTTTTTCCGCTCTATCTAACAGCGTTAATTGTTTTGTAATCCGACAAGTCGTCTTCGGTCCTGTTTTCCTGATATTGGAATTTAATAGCTTTTTTTCTTCTGAATGCGACGATGTATGACACATTGTGGTTTAATGACGTTTCGAGGGTTTTTTGAACAACATCAATAAATTTTGGGATACGGTCCTGTATTGCTCCTAATTTTATAAATAATATCTCATAAGTAAGCTCTAAATTTTTACTTATGTTGAACTAGTTCAATAAATAATAAATAATTTAATAATATACCACAAATAAGTGAACAAAAAATAATTCAATAATAAACAACAATAAGTGAACAAAAAACAAACGAACAAACCCGAACAAATTATTTATTGAACTAGTCCAAAAATTTAGAGCTTACTTATGAAATATTATTTATAAAATTAGGAGAAATACATGACCGTATCCCAAAATCTCCTTATGTTGTTCCAAAAATCCTCGGAACGTCATTAAACCGCAATGTGTCATACATCTCTGCATTCGGAAGAAAAAAGCTCTCAAATTCCAATATCAGGAAAACAAGATCGTATTTAAAAAAAGAAAGTTGATAACGGCCCTTCGAAGAAGACTCGTCGGATTACAAAACAATTAACGCTGTTAGATAGAGCGGAAAAAGTGACAATCTAAAAAAAACCAAGGAAAAAAAAAACGATTTTTCAGAATTTCGTTTTTTTCCAGATATCTTCGGAACTACTAGGAATTTTAAAACTTTCTAAACGGCATATTATTAGGCACGTAAAGGCGCAACTTTACCTCCATTTAACTGACTTCGTATCTCTTACTGTTTCCGAGATCCCTGTGCTTGCCCTCCTTATCTTTGACACGGTGTATTTGAAAAACTGTACATAAGACAATTTTGAAAATTGGACGGTATGCTAATGTTTATTAGGCAACTCGGTTAAAATATTTTCAATATGGCGGCACTTAGAGTTATACCGAAAGTGGGTGTCAACTTGCTTATTTTAAATGAAACACCCTATATATATATATATTTACATTTTTGGATTCTACGCAGGTCTCTAGGAAGATTTTATGTGCCATATCCCAACCAAAGTCTAAGATTTAAGGTTTTACGTTAAAAATGACGTTTGTAAACCCTGAAATAATTAGTAATTTTTCCCATTTATAGTCTAATTTTTTTTGAATTCGCTATTGCTTTAATATATATTTTATGATAATTTGATAACTATTAAAACAGGGTGTTCAAAAAAATTAAGAATGAAATTAGCAAAACTTCAAAAATCTACATTATGAAATGGAAATCCCCAAATTTTATAATTATTTTCTATTTAACATTAACGGTAAGGGTAAGTTTGCGTCTATTCCGCAAATTTGTAGTTTTCGAAATATTGAGGATTTAATATTTTTATATGGCCATTTGGCCGCGGATTTTAAGTTCAGTTACTCCTAATTGGCTATGACGGCGTTGAAAAACAGGAATGAACTAGCTGTGATACTATGGCCCTTTTTTTAACGCCCTGTATGATAAGAACGTTGGACAACGATTTCTATATACCTTTAACTATTGACTAAATATTAAGATCTGTATCGTAACCATTTTCGAAAAAACGCCATTTCATATAGAGAAGTAAATAAATGGTTTGCCGTTATTAAAATTGGTTCGCAGCAAAAAATAGCCATTAAATCAATAAATAGCCATTAAATCAATAATAATTGCAATAAATAAAAATCAGGCTGCAACACTTGTTCTGCAATAAATGCTTCAAACTGTCAACAATTTAACGGATAGTCCGCTTGTAATATCATGTATTCGCTTAATTAACAGTCGAGCTGCGAAATGATTACTTGGTCAGCAAGCTTTTACAATTGGTCAGTAGAAAAAAACATGTCAAGAAGCAGTTTACTGCAGAGGTTTGCATATTAAAGAATGGTTATCAATATAAATCATTGGATTGCGTTTGTTCTGAATAATCGGTAAAGTTCGTTATTATGGGCGGAGCGAAAGCAGTCGTGTGATATGAGTAGCTAATTGCGTGCGTGTATTTTCATTCGGTGTAGCAGTCAAGGGCCAAAAGGTAGCGGGGGCGGGTTTTCATTTGTTTTCCCAGGGCACTGTCACTATTTCAAGTTTTATTGCTTTTTTTTGATTACTAAGATTAAATATTTTGCTTACCCGCTAATTGCTTACCAATATCTGACCAAAAGTGGATCGCTCATAGCAGCTTATATATGCTGTCCATAAGTTGATGACCAACTAGCCATTTTGGCTGAACGATTACATTTTTCTGTTCACAAAAATAAGAATATTTTGCTAACCAGTTAAATGATACCCTTTCATATATATCATGTATTTGGTGTATTTCAATAAACGATACATCTTTGTACCGATCGATTGTTTAACCTTAAAAATTCCCCTTTTTCATATTTAACCAGTGAGAAGTTAATTGACTCAGTGTAAATAAAATGAAATTTTTTCGAAAACGGTTAGGATAAGCGACGTGAATGAAGAGTACTTAATTTTTAGTCAATAGTTAAAGGTATGTAAAAACCGTTGTCCATAGTTCTTATCATATAGGGCGTTAAAAAAGGGGCCATGAGTGTCACAGCTAGTCCGTTCCTGCAGCTGTTAGTAATTCACAACACTTTCTTGGATAGTAATTTGAAAGGTCTTACCTGGTATACATCATATTAAAAATGTTTTTTTATATTTCTGGTGGTTCCATAATTATGTGCAAATAACTTGATTATATTGGAGCTCTTTGGGAGCCCATATCTATAATATAAGACGAGGCCTATACGAAAAAAGTTTATATGGACTTCTCACTTGTTCTCTTCATATCCGGCAGATTTCCCACATTTTCCCGGACACCCTATGCTTTCAAATTATTCAATAAAAGTAAGTCAGATAAAGCCAAACATGTGCTATACGACGGATGGTCCTGCTCAAGAATTGTTTTTATGCAGAGAAAGCTAAAAAAAATAGTTTGATGAAAAATTAATTTAAACACATTGTGACATTAATTGCCGAGGCAGAAGAAACGTTGATCCGATAATTAAATTCCTTTGAATTATTAAATGCCGAACCTACGCTGCTGAACTTTTATCTGAAAAAGAAATGAGACCATTATCCACCTACTATCAGTTTAAATTAGTTTTAGAAAAAGATAAGGTGGCCTTTTGTCGCAGTGTAAAAGAGGATTTTCTTTCCTTTTAATGCAAGAAGAAAAACTTCAAGGAAAGGTTTAAACTCGAGATTGCATTTTATTCACTGTTTTATAAAAAAATAAGGAAGGCAATTTAAATTAAAGGTATTTCGACTAGATCGATTAAGTAATATACATGGTGTTCCTTAATGACGTTCTAATATTTCAGGGTGTGATTCCTTACGTCATTTTATAAAGAAAAGTTCACATGAACATATGTCCGCAACGGCTTAAATTTTTTTCTACAGGGTGTTGGATTTTTATTTTTTAAATGGTTATTTCTTAATATCTCCGAAAGTACTTTAGATATTATTTTCAATTCTGGTAAGATAGGTAGGATATAGAATTACAAATTTTAGTTAGAAAAGTTATTAAATTGTTCCACCAGTGGCGTCCCTGCAAACATGTCCTTTGATATTTTTTACTAAAAAGATTGTATGTCACTGACTTTTTTCCATGTGGATATTTTTCTGATCAGAGTCAGTTCATGATTAAAACAACTAAATTCATATTGAAATTCATTACTATTAACATTGATAAAATAATTAATGATAAATTTTGCTGTATAAAAATTGTTGGAGTGGGCAATTCGATGCGAAGACGGGCGGAAGCATTCCTTTTAAGGGATCGTAGCCATTTCCAACAATTTTTATAAAACAAAATTTATCATTCATTATTTTATCAATGTTAATAATAATGAGTTTCAATATGAATTTAGTGGTTTTAATCAAGAACGGTGCGTTTGTCGAGAAAAACTCAAGAGACCGCTTTTATGCTTAATTGGCCAGGCTAATCAGAAAAATATCCATATGGAAGAATGTCAGTGGCGTACCATCTTTTTTGTAAAAAGTCTCATAGGACACAGGGACGCCACTGGTGGAACAATTGAATAACTTTTCTAACTGAAATTTGTGGTTATATATCCTATTAACACATATCAAAATTGAAAATAATATCTAAAGTAATTTCGGAGATATTAAAAAATAACGATTGAAAAAATAAAAATTCAACACCTTGTAGCAAAAAATGTAAGCCGTTGCGGACATATGTTCATATGAACTTTTCTTTATAAAATAATCTAAGGAATCATACCCTGAAATATTATCACGTCATTAAGGAACACCCTGTATAAGTAATTTCGAAATGCTCCTCGTTCTAGAAATACAGTGTGTTGATTTTTTCTTACCTGTTATTAAGTATTTTCAATTGAAGATTCTCGAAGAAAGGCAATTTCCAAACTTAAAAGGTATACTTGGCTCGATCTTAAGTGGATTCCGGAGTACCTCTAAACAAATTTTCTCCCCAAGGGTTTATTTCTATTTTAGGAACAAAATGTTCAAGGAAAAAATACATTGCAATGCAACTAAAATTAGAGGAAAGCATATATTTTTTGTTTCGGAAAATTTTCAAATTACATATACTTCAGTTTCTAGCACTGGAAAACGGTTTCTCTTTTTATGAAAACGCTGCATTTAAAAAAAAATGTCGAACAAAAGATCAAATTTTATTAATGATTGAAGGAAAGTCCATAATAAATTATGGAAATTGAATTTACGAGTTTAGTATTCATTCATAGCGCGTAGTATAATAGAAATGGATGTTGCCAGAGTGTAGTTGGATTAGTTCAAGATTCGTTTGATACTTTTAAGTATAATAATATTTTTTTAAAGAATCTCTCATCGCCTTTTCACAGTTTATAGTAGAATTATTCGGAAATAAATTTATTTTAAGAGCAATTGCGGATTAACCTTAAACCAGTTGTAATTGTCAAATTAATAAATTTTTAATTGGGATTTTGCAAGATACCTTTGCGATAAATATGTCAATCTGGCTATGCTGCAATAATTACCGAAAGAGATGGGAAAGACTGTTTGTATTCATTGCGTAGGCTAGAAATGTACATTTTTCTATCTGTAGTTTGTAATATCTTTGGTTTGAGTGGACCTTAAGCTACGGTTTGTTAGTACGGCGCGACGCAAAGCAGACACGCACGAACAAACCCGACAACCCCCTCCCCCTAACTATACAATTTCATTTCAGCGATAACCCAAAATACATATCTGAGTTCTGGGTCATCAGATGGCATTGTAAGAGACTTTTTTTCCAAATATTCATGTTGTTCTTTACCGCTTTTGGATGGACAATCTCTTAACCATTCCACGAGCTGAATCCTTGTGAAAGATACTGATTTTGTTGTGGATCCTGCAAGAACAACAAAAAATTGACAAACCGTATGATTTTTTGTAAAACTTTATATACTCAGAAAAAAATAGCCACCATTTTGAAAAATATCGGAATTTTTTTTTCGCCTGTTTAAAAGTATGTTTAATTTTCCATAAAACTATGTACGTTTTATCGGAATCGGTTTAGTACATATTTGTAAAAATGTACCTATCAAATTTTTTTTAAACTTCAATTTTCGGCAAGGTCGCAAATTATCGCAGCAACTCTCAGTTGGACCTTATTCAGGACCCTTCAAAGAATAGTAAACAAATAGTTTGGTCGCATTCCAACGCGTCCTTGTTTACATTTTGCCTGATACAAAATTAAAAAAAAAATTGTTTAATTTATTTTAACTTATGTTAACAAAATGTATGAAATCAAAAGTACTAGTTTAAATATTTTTAATTTGAAAAATTTATAGGATTGTACTTATCACCAGCAATAGGTTTCATGATGGTTTTTCAAAATTTCTACAAAAACTTAGCGGAATAACAGAACTAAATACATTGATTCCTTTCAACCACTCTAATTTAATTGACACACCACACTAGAAAAACAAACTTTGAACTGAAATAATTTTAAGGTTGGCCATAATATAAATCTAACAGGGGTGATTTATGACACCCTGGTTATCTCTTAGTTAAGCGCTAACGATTTTACGACATAATTATAACTTTGGTTTTATCTATTTTGACCAGCTTTTACCTGAAATTCGCTTGTGTGCGTCTTAACAAAATATAGCTTTAAGGCTGTTTTAATGCACGCGTTTCTTGTCGCGGCGTTTTCCAAATACATTGTTTTTATGGCCGAAAACGCCGCGACCTAGAAATTTCTTTGTTCCAATATTTCCTGGTCGCAACGGTCGTTCCAATTTAACGTGCATTAGGTATAGGTAGGGTTTGTTCTAGGATGGATCAGACTATCAGGTTTTCTCTATTACTAGTAGGGGTGAAGAAAAGGTAAAAAAAAACTTCCAAAAATCCCTACTTTGGCATATTATTCACTCTGGGACTCTATAAAAATTACAGAAAGGGATCCATTCCCAAAAAAGACGGTCGGTGGTTTATGTTAGGACAGGACCATTTAAAAAGAAATATGGAGGTTACTGGAAACTTAAATATTTAGTATCGGGGGGTCCGGCAAATGGTGGTGAAGAATTGAAAATAAATTTAAATGAGGGCTCTCCGTGAAATATTTATGAAACGAAAAGAATGATTTCCTACGCCAAATAAAAAGTATTTTTTTTTTCAATGAACAACGTACACTGAGCGAAATTTCGAGTTGATATAACTCAAATATGAGTTGTCCTAGACCGAAGCGTGTTGCTAATAGGGGACAGCCCAGACCACTGAATTACGGCAACCAAATCGAAAAAATTGCATCAAGCGTTACTAGTCGGGCTAGATTAATTCATGATTCGAGCTATCAAAACTTGACATTTAAATTGTTCTAGCTTACGATGGTGGCTGGAATAACTCACTTTTCGGGCTACCAGACTCCAAATTTTGGACTACCAGTACCTAAATTGTGGACTATCGGAACTCAAAATATTTCTTTGATTTGACGCCTGCATATTGTGGACTTCAATTGCCTTGTGTTTTTTTTGGAGATATGATATTTTTGTTGTATATTTAAAAACAAATAATCAAATGAATTATAGACAGGAGAGCATACTAAGGCTAAGAAACCATGCGGACGAAGTGATGATGATTGCTTATAAATATCAAAGCTCCATTCCAATAATAACAATTTGTATGCATCTCCCTCCTGTCCCTCCATTTTACGCTAACTGACCAAAATTACGGAAAATACAAATTTTTACTCACAGAGAACAAAGATGAAAAATCCCGCTGCACTAGACCCCTTGTCTTAAATTCCACTCAATGCCTTGGTTAAAAAAGTAATTTTAGGTAGTTTTTCTGAATTTTTTTTCTAAAATTCTAAAACATCATGTTATATTTCCTTGCTTATTTTGCAATCGGCAATAAGATAATCGTGTACGAAACATAAACGTTCTCAATCAACAACGGAGATAAGAGAAAAACTGTCAAGATCCGCACGCTACTCTGACTAACGATTTAATTAAAAACATCGTAAACGGGGCGTCAGGAAATGGAACTAATTTTAAGTGTTACGCGCCACTCTAATTAGAAATGGCGGGATATGTCAACTTGAAAAATATCAGGTAAAATGATGAGTTAATTAGAAGATGTAATTATTTTTACACAATTACGGGATTAAATTATGAATGACTGGATAACTCGCCTGGAAGCGGATGGAGATTTAAAATTGAAATTAAATAATAGAAGCACGAAACAAGCCATCCGCTTTACGGGGGGGTGTCGTCAGCATTGTCATTCGGGATTATTTATGCATTGGAGTATATGCGGGTGTTATGGAAACGGTTTATTTGATTTAAATTGGTGACCCCCTCGGTGTCCTAGAGCTTACATAAATAATGTGCCGCAAAAAATCAAAAACAGAGGCTTTCAAAATATTTGGAAAAATCTAAAATTTCGCGTTTCGGTTTTCATTTTTTCATGACTTTGTTCGGAACAACAAACATAAATTTTCATTGCTACTTTTTATTCTCCACAAGATGACATCATCAGATCTTTAATGCGACGTTTCGTCTCTGGGTCACCATCATCAACTTAATTTTTTTAAATAGTGACCTGGAATTTTTTGTTTAAATTATACAATATAGTGGTATCCAACCAATACTTACTGGCTTTTTTTGACGTTTTGTTCCATTAAAATACCCCTAGTCCGTTCCTGTAATTTACCTTCGTTTCAAAAAAATCGGTTTAATTAGAAACTGTGAAGTTTACACTCTTTATAGTCTTAACTTCTCAAACCTTTACTATAACAGAAATTTAAATAAGATTTACAGAAAACAAATTAGAGAACAAGAACGGGTAATATGAATATACACGGTGTTATGGAAATGATTTATTATATTTAAATGGGTGACTCATAGGGTGGCCTAGAAAAAGTCTACATACTTTTTTTTTAATCGAATATCTAAATACTAAGGTAGAAACCCTTTTTACCCACATACTGTCGCGCCGTTCCATCTGGATTCAGTCAGCAACAATGTGGGCCACTAGAGTATACTAACAGTGTTGTCAGATCACACCGCATGGTTCGCCCTTGCTTGAATACTGCCGCGCACGACTATAGTTGCTTCAGTATGTTTCGAGCCTCGGGCGTGGAATGACGCTGTCGAGGGATTCACGTTCTTCATGTATACGAATTTTAAACGTTTTGTTAGTTGTAGCATTACCCCATTTTTTTCTGTTGTGAAATAATTCATATTAAGAAATATTGTGATGTGATATCAAATTTGTGTGATATTACCTATTGTTGGTTCTGTTGCAAAACATACTTTTGTGTTTTATTTTTTTTTATGGAATTTAATTATAAAACGGATTATTAGATAGCCGGTAAGGGAGTAAGTACCTTAAAATTGTAGTATTTTTTTTCTAAAAAGTTTGAAAAAGAAGTGATAACGCGGGTCAAAGACGTCTTGTTGTCAAAAACTGAACCCTCGCGTTTACAATTCTGTGTTGCAATATATGACAACACCGCCTCATTGATTGCGAACGTTCACAGTAGCGGGTATGTAAATTTTGAGATTTCATATAAAGTGTATATTTCGAACAATAATTCAAAGCGCCATTTAAGGATATTTTTCTTCAATTTATTTTCATCTCAGGATTTGCCGGTTTAAATATAATAAGTCATTTCCATAACACCCTGTAGTAAATTAACTCGACACTCTTGAAGAAGCCCTAAAAAGGACGAAACATATATTGTAGAGGTCACTCTAATAAACCTGAATCATTAACAAGCAATAAGCGTTTGAATTATAAATGTTTTTAACACGTTTCATAATAAAGAACCAACTGAGGAATCAACACAGTGTATACTTTTTTTATAAATGATGTGTAATATCTACAATATTATTTTGGTACGGATTATCAATAAAAAATGTAATTAATATTATATTTTAATGAAATCCTAAAATGAAATCTTTACTATAACAATTTTACTACAGTGTTTTTATCATGTAGATTGACTTCCAACCAGAGATACTAAAATTATTGAAACTATTTTAATGCCCCCGGTAATTTTGCTCCATTACGCCGATTTAATATACGAACTGAAAATGACAAAGACCGTGTACAGTAAGCAGAACGTCGTGCCGTACAATCTCGCAGACAGCCCACAAATCTACACCTGTCACTTACAATAATAATTAGCTGGCTAATCCGCGAATATGTGTCGCTAGTATGATGTATATCACTGCAACTCTCAGCTCGTTAGAGACGTCTAAATAGAAATTAGAAACAGTGTCGACAAGTATACGGATCTCTTGCTTTTATAACAGATTTAGTAGCCCGTCTACTAAAGGGAATAAGTAAAATACGTGAAGACAAGTACGTCAATTATTTTTCTTCATGAATTTTTTTCTCTTCATTCGCTGCCGAGGCCATTCCCAAGGGTCCTGCAGCTTAACGTAGGCTCCGAACCACGATTCTCGATAATACGTTGCTCCACCAAGGGCTATTAACCCTTGGTGTCGCACATGTACATCCCAACTGTTTGAAAAACAAGAACTTTTAATAATTTAAATGGAGACTATTCATAGATTCCTCTAAAACAAGTCTAAAAGCTGTTTTACTTTTTAATGGAAACGAGCATCCATCGGTTCCTATATGTCATCAAGTACGAAGATCACAAATGGAACATATGTGCAGATTTAAAAGTGGTGGCGTTACTGACAGGACTGCAAGCAGGCTATATAAAATACTGTTGCTTTTTGTGTGAATGGGACAGCCGTTCAAGAGACAAACATTATAAAATTAAGGTTTGGCCTCCACGTGACACAATACAAGTTGGCGTTAAAAATTTGACCCGAGAACTATTAGTTCAGAAAGAAAAAATTTATTTACCTCCACTTCACATTAAGCTGGGTCTGATCAAAAATTTTGTTAGCACTGGATAGAGAAGGAAATGATTTCAAGTATTTAAAAAACAAATTTCCACGTATCACTGAGGCCAAAATTAAAGAAGGAATTTTTGTTGGTCCCCAAATTAGGCAATTGTTTAAAGATGCAAATTTTAAGTGACAATGAAAGGCGGGCATGGCATGCATTTGAAAGTGTTTGCAACAATTTTCTTGGAAATAATAAATCAGAAAATTTTCGTGAACTCGTGGAAGAACTACTCACGGCCTATCATATTTTAGAATGCAACATGTCACTAAAACTTCACTATCTCCATTCTCATTTGGACTTTTCCTGAAAATTTAGGAGCAGTATCAGATGAGCATGGAGAACGATTTCACCAAGATATTGCCTCCATAGAGAAAAGGTATACAGGAAACTGGAGCCCGAATATGTTAGCCGACTATTGCTGGACCCTAATACGAGACACATCCAGGAGTTCTTATAAAAGAAAGACGTTAGGGAAGTAAATATAAATTTTAAATTATTTATAAATATTTATAATGTACCTAATCTAACTGTTAATAAAATATATTATAGGTTTTTAATTGTTCAAAGCATATGTCCCTCCCTTATCATTGGAGGCTGATATCGAAAATATGAGGCCAGATCCGGATTCAGCAGGCCAAAATATATAAAATCCAGCAAAAATCATTCCAGGGAGGAAAAAAAATTTTAAAATATTCGTCAGTGTTATCATTAATAACAATTATGTCGCTTCTTTTGGCCCAGCGTGTACATTCGTTTAGAAACATCTATCAATTAGACGCACGCGTACAGGCGAAAAAGCATAACGCCTTAAAATCATTGCCATAACGCGGCCTACAAATTAACGACGGAAACACCCTTTATAAAAACAAACCTTTCCAGTGACACAATTAGTCATTTTAATTAGTATATTCCGCCCCTTTTCACTTTAACGCGTGAGGTAAGAATTTATAATCTCCCTCGGGAACAGAGCTTTATGTGAAGCGGTTAAGTAAAAACAAACCCGACATATTTACAATGTACGACTTGGGGAAAATCTGTTCCTAAGGCATTACTAGTTGCCCGTAAACTAATTATGTCAGTGATCTACAGGATAAAAGGTTACTAACATCATTCATCGTGGGTTTTTTGATTTATGTAATAAGAGTAATTTTCATTACTTTCTTATGTAACGTTACTCGTGATATAATGAACTTTATTATATCATTTATCCGTAGGTTTATTGACTTACGTAACAAGAATTATTTTTATTTCTTCAGTATTTAATGTTATTTATTACATAATTCGTCGAAGGTTTTTTGAGTTACATAATAAGAATTATTTTCATTACTTCAGTATTTAACGTTACTCGTGATATAATGAACTTATTACATCATACATTGTAGGTTCTTTGAGTTACGCAATCAGAATTACTTTCATTTCTTCATTATTTAACGTTACTCGTGATATAATGAACTTATTAAATCATTCATCGTAGGTTATTTTAGTTACGCAATAAGAATTATTTTCATTACTTCATTATTTAACGTTATTCGTGATATAATAAACTTATTACATAATTCGTCGTAGGTTTTTTGAGTTACATAATAAGAATTATTTTCATTACTTAAGTATTTAACATTACTCGTGATATAATGAACTTATTACATCATTCATTGTAGGTTCTTTGAGTTACGCAATCAGAAGTACTTTCATTACTTCATTATTTAACGTGACTCGTGATATAATTGTCGTAGGTTTTTTGAGTTACGTAATAAGAAATATTTTCATTATTTAACAATACCCGTGATATAATGAACTTATTACATGATTCATCGTCGGGTGTTTGCGTTACGTAATAAAAAATATTTTCATTACTTCCTTATTTAAGATTACTCTCGTGATATAATGAAGTAATTACATCGCTAGTGATGTAATTAGTTCAGAGCGTAACTAATTTTTGGTGGTATATTGTCACTTACTAACATGCGTTTGTAACGAGTCAAAATTTTGACTTTTTTTAAATGGTTGTAGAAAAAATGTTGTAATTTTTGTGACTCGCATACGACTTCATCTCTAGTTACTGTAATAATGCTTATATCACACTTGTATTGTAAATAACCATTAAAATACTAGTGAAATTCCTGGTTGTGTTAATACAATTTCTGCATTTTTCGGTGGTTTCGGAAAAATTTGCATATTTTTAATACATTCTTTTTGCATATTTTGTCAAGTTTACAGTAATTTTAATTCCTTTTAATCCAATTATTGGAATTAATATTACCTACTTTTACAACTATTCAGGTCATTAAGGAGGCTACCCTATTTCGGTGTCTATACCCAAGGATCTATTACCCGGGTATACAGGATTGGTACGCTTATTTTCAAAGTTAATACTGTTAATATTAGACGTGCATTGCATTTTGGCATTACATCATTAAAATAATTTGCATATTTTAAGCATATTCTGGCATATGTTTACATTTTGGCATCAAATGTGCCATTAAAATAATTTGCACATTTTAACCATATTGTGGCATATGTTTACATTTTGGCATCAAATGTACCATTAAAATAATATTTTTTTAAGCATATTTGTGCATATTTTCAGAATAATTTTATTTGAATTTTTTAAAAATTAATAGGGTACATTTTTAAAATCATTTCACGTTCTTTCGCCCTTTATTTATTAATTAATATGAACTAATTATTTATTTTTAAAGATGCAAAAAGCTTAAACAAAATAATTACTAATTACCATGTTGAGTAATTAATTCCTTAAAGCAAGTAACAATTTACTTAAATACAATTTCATTTATAATTTAGGCATATACTTTACAACAACAAACCTTTCTGGAAACATAATTAGGGTTTTTCAATATTGGAGAATTTTTGCAAGTGAATAGCGGAATTGTTAAAATGCAAAAAACACGAACTCGTGAGAAGATATTAACAGGTCGCTTGAAAATGTAATTTACGCCAACCCGAACAAACCGTTAATACTATACGTTTGCAAAATTGTATGTATATTTTCGATGATTTATATATTTGAAAAATCAGAAGTGGGATACGCTAAAAGTCCCTATTACAGTTCTCCCCTTTTCACTTCACCCACGAGTTACGAATATACGTATAATCTTCCTAAGAAGTAAAGATTTATGAGGAGGAGGATCATTAAAATAAACTAGAAGTGTTGATACTGTTTATGACATGTGGGGTTATGACAAAAAACAGCTACTTTCATAATGGGGTTGCCCTTAAGGGTCTATATACGCTCGAGATTTCTTCAGGCTTGGCGGAATCATTTCTTATTAGAGCTACGGCTTGCTCAAATTAATATCAAAAATAGCTAACGGAACGAATCAGCGATCTGATTGAAGCGGCGTCATAAAAGCCTGGGTGGGATTGTTCAGCACTTCCACAATAGAAGAAAGTTTTAGATACAAATTTTAGACAAGACAAGGTCATTCAAACTTGACATCTATTAAAACTAATTATCTAGTACAACGTTGAGAAATGTTGTGGACCAATGAGACCGTTTTATCACAAATTTTCGAGTGGTATGAAAGTTTCTTGCTTGGTAACAGGCAGGTGTGATTTCTCTAAAAAATTTCATTTGCGAAATTACCAAAAAGCAACAAACTTGATTAAAACCAAGAGGAAATTTTGCCGATACAATATTCTTCCTTGGTAAAATAGGTAATAGTTTTGCCATTAGGAAACAGGCCGTTGATATGACATTTTACCAGTGTAATACATTCTAGTGAAATAGACATTGTAAAGCGCCTTTTAGCGCCATCGATGGATTTTCTGAATTTAGGCTTATTAAACAGGCTCCTGGGACAAGGTCAGCCTCTATTAGATGGTAGACCTCTCGAAAGAGTTAGCAATTTCAAATACTTAGGTGGCTGGATCAACGAAACTGGAAGCTCTGATGACGCATTGCACTAGCTCGACGAACATTTACATCCTGGAAACCTGTACTATGCAACAGAAATCTCTCCATGCACCTTCGGAAACGAGTCTTCAAATGTTTTGTCTGGTCCGTATTACTTTAGGGCAATGAAACATGAACCCTGAAAACATAAACAACAAATAAGCTGGAAGCATTTGAACTGTGGTGCTATCGCCGAATGCTGAAGATCTCCTGGATTACAAACACCTCCAACGAGGAAGTACTTCTTATGATGAATACCAACAGGGAACTAATAAACACAATAAAAACAAGAAAAACTGAATATTTCGGGCATATCATCTGAGGACACAAGTACTCTCTACTCCGCCTTATTGTCCAAGGAAAAGTGGAGAGCACACGTTGGATTGGACGTAAAAAACTATTATGGCTACGAAACATAAGGCAGTGGACAGGACTACAACCTGGACCACTTTTCAGAGCAGCCGCCGATCGTATCACCTTTCAAAATGGGCACTGGAAGAAGAAGAAGCAGGCTCCTTAACTAGAAAGAACATTAACATTGGACTAATTCAGCATATACAGGGTGGCGAATTAGTGCGACAAAGCTCAATATCTCTTTTACCACTAGGGATAGGGGAAAACTTTTTTCACGAAAGTTATTAAGCGTTAAGAGATGCAGCTTTAAATTTTCGACCAAACAGGGTGCTCCGAAAGGGCGGAGTGATAAAAATTTCATATTTTTAAATATGTATATTTTTACATAATATTTCAATTCACCGTAAAATTCAGTACATAGCATCGTAATTATTTGTACACATTTTTGCAACGTTGCCAAATAGATTGGAAAATTCCTAAAATTTGTGCAAAAACATAGTTCAATGAAATGTGTGATATTTCTTATAACAGGAATGTTGACAGAAGTCCCCTATGATAACACATATCAATATTTTTATACAGGGTATTTTCTATGGATATGCCAACATTACGAACTTGAAACCTGAGTTTCGTAAGTTTTTTATATGATTACTTTATCTTGTAGATATTTTAATCCTCTCTAATTTTTATTAAGGTCTTTCTATGCCTGTCTCTACCAATCTTGGTGGTATTTCAATTTTTATTTAAACTCGAGCAAAAAAAAGTGGATGTATTTTAATATTGTCGTTTTTCTAGTCACCTATGACAAAATAAAAACAAAATGTTGTAATTTAAAAAAAAATATTTATTCATACGGGAGGATACGACACAAAAATATTTTAGCGATTCAAGCTTGTGGACAATTTTTAAAGTAAATTATTACCTAATTATTTGTTCATATAGTAACCCCCATTAACTTGAACACATAATTCAATACGTTTTTAAAATAATGAGTCATGTTTCAACACATTTTCAACTGTTTTCAAAGTATTACTCGGCAAATGTCTAGAAACATTATTTTGAAAAACGTATTGAATATGTGTTAAAGTTAATGGGGGCCACTATGAACAAATAATTAGGCAATACTTTGAAAACAGTTCCAAATGTGTAGAAACATGACTCAATCTTTTGAAAAACGTATTGAATAATGTGTTCAAGTTAGAGGGGATCACTATATGAAGAAATAATTAAGTAATAATTTACTTTCGAAATTGTCCACAAGCTTGAATCGCTAAAATATTTTTGTGTCGTATCCTCCCGTATAAATAAATGATTTTTTTTAAATTACAATATTTTGTTTTTATTTTGTCATATGTGACTAGAAAAAGGACAATATTAAAATACATCCACTTTTTTTTGCTCGACTTTAAATAAGAATTGAAATACCACCAAGATTGGCAGAGATAGGCATAGAAAGACCTTTATAAAAATTAGAGAGGATTAAAATATCTACAAGATAAAGTAATCATATATAGGGTGTTTCATTTAAAAAACTTACGAAACTCAGGATTCAAGTTCGTAATGTTGGCATATCCATAGAAAATACCCTGTATAAAAATATTGATATGTGTTATCATAGGGAACATCTGTCAACATTCCTCTTTCCGACATAAAAATATTTTATTTCAAATTATTATAAGTTAAGAAATATTACACATTTCATTGAACCATGTTTTTGTACAAATTTTTATTAATTTTCCAATCTATTTGGCAACGTTGAAAAAATATGTACAAATAATTACGGTGCTATGTACAGAATCTTACGGTGAATTCAAATATGTAAAAACATACATAGTGTCCCATTTAAAAAATATGAACTTTTTATCACACCGCCCTTTTGGAGCACCCTATATGGTCGAAAATAATTTTAAAAGCTGCACGCTTAACGCTTAATAACTTTCGTGAAAAAAGTTTTCCGGTGCGGTGAAAGAGATAGTGAGCTTTGTCGCACTAATTGGCCATCCTGTATGTAGAAGATTTAATTATTAAATGTTAATTATAATAAAATTAATCAAATCGGTTACAGATGTTATTACATAGAATTCGCGATGCGACGATACGTTCAAACAACCGTGTTGCCTTTATATTTGTCAAGGCTTAAGGAATAACGTTATTACATTTTGTATAGTTATACATCCTATAGAAGTTCTAACCGGATAGGGAACGGAATTAACAGAGAATGAGCAAAATGCTAAATTACACAGTTCCCGTTTTTGTTCATTTCGAAACATGTCTAGTTCCATCTTTCGTATATGCCTGGTTTACTATGTATATCATGTATATAATTTTAATGATAATAAATGAAAACAAAAAAGAGTGTACGTGTAAACAATTTCCCAGAAAAACAATGGGAGAGCTCTGAAAATTAGTATAATTTTTCTTTGTCGTTCCTGTTAATTAGTCAAACACCTTTGGAATGTCCGTCTTATACATGGTTGGAAATGAAAGATGTTGGCCCACCCGGCATCGCCCGGTGAGGATACCATTGCATCGGTTTAGGCGGCGTGAAGTTTGCTCCTTGAGTTAACGTTTGCTCATTGAGTTGACGTTTCGTCGCTGTGCCAATGTTTCCGGTTACCAGGGTGGGAGCCCAAAAATAGCATGACCGAAGCTCCAGGCCCAAAATACTCCGGAGCTAAACTCGCCCCTCATTCGGATCTCCGAGCGGGGGCTGGTCTCGGGGCCCCATCAAGCGAAGTTCATCAAACAACAACCATTTCCGACAATTTACTGGGTTCCTCTAACAACACTTAACGAAGAAATGGTGTTGCACCTGCAGTTGCTAACCAACCCAGAATTAGCAACTTCAAAATTGATTTCTGCAATATTAGAGGGCTTAACCCGAAAATCAATTCAGTCCACCAGCACTTACAATCTTCCAAGTCTCACGTGCTCGCACTCACCGAGACAAAGGTCAGATCGTCAACAAACACCGTCAGCTATTTATATCCTGGGTACAATTTTCATTTCCGATCACGACGCAACTTCGGGGTATGCCTTTTTATTCGAGATGATCTCTGCTGCCAACGAGAACTTACACTTGAACCGAAAGATTTTGATGTAATGTGGTTTAAAATATCAACGCAGAAAATTGTCAAGTTTATCTGCTGCCTTTACCGTCCTACAAGTGATACCCATTACAGAGCCCTTTTCTCATCACTAGCCAATACAATGGACTTCTTCCAAACCAACTATCCAAATGCCGAGATTGCTATCTGGCGACTTTAACGTCCACAATGTCAACTGGCTTAAAAATTCAAATACCGACTTTGCGATCAGTTCTAGTCTAACTCAACCTCGTAGAAGAACCAAAGAGGATTCCAGACCCAGCTGGAGATTTTGCTAGTCTTTTGGATCTCTTCTTGACATCAAACCCAGATCTATATTCAGTCACCGTACATCCTCCGTTAGGATCTTCCGATCACAAACTTATTTGAACTCTAAGCGAACTAACAATTAATTCTGAACAACCGCCTAAACCTCGCAAGATATGGCATTACACATCGCCAAGTGGGAAGACTTGAAACAACCATTTTCGCACTTTTCCTTGGATGAGCGTATGATTCTGATGATCCATCCATCTGTGCTGGGGAGGTCTCCGACGGCATTCTAACTAGCATGGAAGCATTTATCCCCTCCTCCAAAAAACGCCCTTACAACGGCAAGCCCTGGTTTAGCAAGGATTGTGAGCGTGCTGTCAGATCAAAAAATCTGGCTTACCGACAGTGGCGTAAAACCCCTACCACTGAGAATCGTACAATGTTTATTACCGGTCGAAACCAATGTAAGCTAACAATAGATCAAAGCAAAGAAGCCCACAACGTGAGGATCAAAAAAAAACTTCTTAACAGTCCACACGGATCAAGGTCCTTTTGTCAGTCGCACAGGCCGTCAGCCAAAACTTTACAAAATCAACTATTCCACCTCTGACACATTCCGATGGTACAATAGCATCCACAGCCAGAGACAAAGTAAACTTACGTGCTGAACTAATTTCTTCGCATTTCCACTGTATATTTCCAGGGAAAAACACCACCCAACATTCCTGTAGTTCAATCCGAAATGACCGAAATCGTGTTCCGTCAAGAAAGCTTCTGGTCCAGACGAAATTCCTGTTATAGTTCTCAAGAGATGTGCCGATGAACTAACACCAGTATTTTGTAGAGTTTTTAACTTATCCTACAAATAAGGAACATTTCCATCGTGATGGAAGACGGCGCGAGTCCAGCCTATACCAAAGAAAGGTAAGAAAACCACGCCTAACAACTATCGACCAGTCGCATTGCTTTCAGTTATATCCAAAGCAATGGAGAAAGCTATTAACCAACATCTTCTAAAGTACCTGGAAGGCTTCAACATTATCAGCGATCATCAATATCGTTTTCGGAAGTCCAGATCAACTGGAGATCTTCTAGCCTATGTCACTCATCTTTGGTACAAGGAAATCGAACATCATGGGGAGTCTCGGGCTGTTGTGTGGATATTTCTAAAGCCTTTGATCGTGTTTGGCATGAGGGACTTCTAAGTAAAATGCGATCCTATGGTATTCCCAGTCGATTCTGTGCATGGTTGTCTAGCTTTCATAAGCACCGCTATCTGCAAGTGTCGATTGACGGATTTCTCTCAGACACCTTCACCATCAATGCCGGTGTTCCTCAAATGTCCATATTGTCTCCCACTCTCTTCTTACTCTACATACACGACCTCCTAGTGGAAACCAAAAATCCGATATTTAGTTTTGCTGACGATAGCACACTTATGTCATCTTTCTCTTTGAATGCACAAACATCGGCTGCCGACGCACATCTTCGTAGACAGCAAGAAATATCACGTCTCGACACAATCCCACTGGCTTCATCTATTAATTTCCTGGGCGCCAATCTGGGAGGAAATATGTCTTGGCATAATCACGTTGTGGCAATCGCCAAGATAGCTTCTCAGGAACTTGGTGTACTCTTCCGAACCAGAAAATTGTACACACTCCACACACTATACAAAGCCCAGCTTCGACCATCACTAGAGTACTGCTCTCATGTCTGGAGCTCTACACCCAAACATACTCTTCGGCTACTGGATTCCATCGAAAGGGGGGCCATTCGTCTGATCGAAGACCACGAGCTGACGAAGAACATCGACAGCTCAGAACATCGAAGACTGGTTGGGGATTTGACTCTATTTTACAGATATCCTTATGGAACGACCTTCCCGAGGTCGTTTTTCCCAACGAATATAACCTCCAACGATTCAAAACCAACGTGAATCGCTTTTTGGGCACACGCACCACTCCCAGAGTGCCCTAAAGGATTTTTATGAAAATGACAATTATGAAAAAAATATTTGGATAGTTTACTCCATTTAAATGTATTTGCCGAGCGGTTTTCTAGCCAGATTATTTCCTGAATAACTTAAATTAAGTCAACAACAAAGAATTTTATTATTAATAAAATTTGAAATTTTTGACATTTTATTCGCGTTTAAAGAGGTCTCGGGATTTAATCACTGTGGTGGAGTCTGATTGGTCTATATAATAAGAGAAATAATCACACTAGGAGGTTTTATATCATCATATTTAAGTAATGATTCCTAAAAAACTGTTCAGAATTAATTTATATTAGTAAAAACGACTTTAATCCCATTTAAGAAATACAGATGAAATTATAAATTAGCGTCCGAAAATAGCTCGTATATCAGCCAAGCATCTTCCAAGTGCGCCGAACTGATAAAATACCGCTTGGAGACGAGAGAACTTTTTTATTTCAATAAAAGATACTTCTGGACTTAACAGTTTAAAATGAAAAATATGTTTTATTTAACTTGATAGGAATCTCCGAGTCATTTGGGAAATGTGAAATACCGTTTTACCGAATTTAATTTAAAACTTTTTATCTGTAATATTAGAAATGTGGCCGGGAGACGTTTCTGTCATCCTCAGATTAGAGGGAAATATTATGGTATAGAATTGCCAGTGCAGTGGCGGATTTATGGGTGGAATATAGGAGGCGGCTTAACCAAAAAAATAGTTTGGTTGGATAATGGTCAAGTAGATTCTTGACGAAGATCACATTAAAAGCTTTACGGATTAGGTAGAAATATCCGTTTTTGTACCACACCCTTTTATCAGTAAAATAAATAGTATATTAAGATACAAGTTTCATAAGACATTATCATAGAGCACGCGTTTAATTTAGAAAACGACCCGCGAAGCTGGAAGTTTTCTAAAGTACAAGTCGTCCCCTATCTCACGTATTGACGTAACTGACATTTTATAAATGTTTCAGGAGAGAAGAAATGAAAAAATGTCTTGTACTAAACTTACCGTACAACTATAAACTATGGCTAAACAGATGCGAAATTTTTAGCGTATATTGCTTATGTATACTCATTTCTTTTTGGTGTATTGGATATGACAATTTTTTTTATTTCTTTGTATTTTGAGAAAAATATGTAGTTGCGTCACTTCGTGAGATTTTTTGATTGCAATTGTAGATATGTAATGGTTTGGTTCTGCAGTTGAAACTATACTTATAGAATTAAAAATTATTTTTACCTCATTTAGGTACTATAAAAAAAACTAAAGTAGGGTATGTTATAAGACATTTAATGAAATATTTTATTCACATGGTTTCAAAGTAATAATACCTGATATACTGAAATTGACAATAATATTAATATTGGATTATAGTATTAGGTGTATTGTATGCGAGTTTCATGAGGTAACGTTAAAGAAAAACTACTGAAATTCAGGTTGACGTATAACAGTATTTCCTAAGCATAGAGCTACTAAATCTTCATATTTTTTCTTTGCAATTTTCAGATGCTCTATATTTAGGGTAGAAACTAACATAATATCATGGTATCATATTCATTTTGGAGATGACTATTTTCAATAGAATTGGAGTCTTCTTCGGAGCCATTATTTTCTAAATGTCTTTCCATCTTACGTTTATGCCGCTGTCGGTTTGTCTGACACTTAAAATACGCAACTCTTGTGACAACAGTTTAAAATCTTTAAAATCGCTATGTTTCGTAGATATAACCTTATAAGGTTGTTTTCGGCGGGCTAATCTAAAAACAGGGTAGAGTTGAGATGGTAGAAAAGTGTCGCCGGCGCAAGAAATAGCTCTTGAGATAGCGCTATGAGCCGAGTCTCCCTCATTTTGCCCATGATTAGTCTCAAAAAACCGCAAAGAAATTTCTTCGATGGTAGGAAACATAGATATAGAATAAACTAACATTGCAGCAACATTAACAATATACCCTTGAACAGCTAAAATGGTTTCATTGTACAACTTTCCAGAATATAACATTTTCACTTTATTTCCTTCACTAAAACGTTTACATCTATCAGTTTTAAGTTGTAACCCATCTTCCCAAAGTACAAGCACATTCATTATTTAAAAATCGAAAATTATTACCGACAACATAAAATTTTTACAATAATATTTTGCTTGATTTTGAGCTTACGAAATGTAGATACTCATGCATGCGTGTTTAAAACCGCAGTTAAGTCAGTTCGTGAGGAATTTTTTGCACTGATTGATACATTCGCCGCTTCTACATTTATCGATTGCAGTGAAACCAAGATTGATACGTTTACGACACTTCACGAGAAAAAAGTTACACCTAAGAGAACATGTCTGGTGACTTTTTCGAATTTTGTCAGTTACGTCACTACGTGAGATAGGGGACGAAGTGCTCTAATTGTCTTATGAATCGTGTTTTTTATAATACTTTTTCTATTTGTGCCTTTAAACTCTAAAAAATATAGTAGATTTTTTCCATTTGAATTAATAATTTCATTTTGGGATGGTAATACTTTTACAATTTAATAAAATGTAAAAGTATCAAATATGCCATGTTAGAAACAATTGAACACAACAAAGCTTCATCCCATCCGTTATAATTAAAAATAAATATATTATTAAAGTTCATAAAAATGAGTCAGGAAGAAAGTTGTACTCGTATTAAACTATATTTTTTTATGAAAATTGGTAATTTTTTAACAAGTACAAAAAGTAGTTTAGCGTTAAAAAACTGCAGTAACGTATTATTTTTTCACTTCTCTCTGAATACTTATAACAACAAGGTGCCATGAAAACAGTATCCGCGTTGTTTGTTGCCTGAGCGCCGCATTGTTATTGTTACCTTACAAATGTCAATAATATTTGAAAACATCAGAAATTGAAAGAAATAATTCCAATTCCGAAGAAGAGAACTAATTTCAATGCGCTCCTGAAGAAATAATTAATAAAGCCAATGAAGCAGCACAAAATTTATTGCCCGAAAAATCTAAAGAAACTCTTAAAAAAGAATATAATACGTTTATTAAATTGCATCTGACCCAAAAGCAAATGAGAAGTGAAGGAAGATAAAACGTTTTTAAATCTTCGACTTTATGATCATGCTATTCCAAGCTAAAATCGACATTAATTCTGAATAATCGAGTCGATATAAACAAATATCTCATACTTATTGCATTTCTACGTGACAGTGAATTGGTTGTACACCAATATATATTTTTTTATTTCGTACAAGAAAGCTGACTGAATATTGTATGAAACTTATGCATAGAGTTACTTTTTCACATACGGGATTGCGACACTCGCCTTCGGCGCGTGCGCCTAAATTTCCCACCCCTAATGGCAGATATAAAGTAAACATCAACTTTATTTCTACGTTGATTCGACGATTCTTATGATCTTTAATAGAAAATAATTTCATTTATATCCAATTTAGGGTGGAGGGCTTGTTTTTTTCGGACCAGAAATTTGTCATCGTTGAAGCGGATAAAATTTAGGAAGTTTTAATGAAATTCCTTGGTCAGTTGGCCTCTTTTAATTATGGTTAGTTTATCACTTCTGAGTGTATAAATCGATTTTTTCTCTTTGGGTTTCATAATGGCTACATTATGAAATGCAAAATCTTATTTTTTTTATGTTGATACGACTTGGAGTTGCTTTGGCGCATTAAATTATTTTTTAGAGCTAGGGGTATTATGACGAATACCCCCAGAGCAACCGCTGTTGGTCAAATTATTTAATGTAAAAAAAAATGAAGACAATGAGCGACAGTTCTTCCAAGTTAGGGGGAGAGCTTGAGGTGCGTAGCAGCCGGCTAACTACTCGCGACAGAAGGTCCCTTTTTGCGCCACCAGCTTAAGCTAGATTGAAGCTGGAAATCTCCCAGATGTTACGGGGATCCCCTTAACTTGAACTCACTGGTCGACACCACTGTATAATATTAAAAGGAATTGCAGCGAACTAAATGAAACACATATTGACAATTGATTGACTAGGCATTTATTTTCCAAAAATAAAGATAGAAATGACGGTGATTTACAAAGCCCAGTACTGCACTTTAAACTCAATGGTTAGAAAAAAAAAATAAACTTATTGTCTAAACGATACCGTATGTGTGGATGATGACTACTCTTGTTGATGATGAAAACTGGGTGGATGGTAACCCAGTAGTAAAACAGGTGGTGTTAACCCAGTTGGCATAACAACAGGTAAGTTTTGACCCCGGTCGGAGGAACCCTAGGAATAAACATTCTCTAGTATAATGATATCAAAACAAACTAAATTAAATCAAAGCTAAAAGCATTTAAGATACTGTTACACAATCCTGAAGGGAAGCAAAGAGTCTAAAATATTATTACTCAAAATATAAAGCAAAGAAGGAATTTAAAATAAACAGTACCATCCATCACTGGCCATCATTAAGACATCTGACATGGCATAAGCAATAAAACTTTATAAACGCAAATAAAATAATTAATCTTAACACATTATCAAATTTAAAATAAATTAAACGAGGATTGTTATCAATCCCAGTATCCACAATCAAAATTGAAATTAATAAATAAACCACTGAGCAATATTAAGGTAAGCCAATTACAAAAAAAAATCAGATACAAAATATTAATCAAAATATCATCACATAAATCAATTAAAATAACCAAAAGAAATAAGTAAAGACCAATATGCCCGCTTTTGAAACCGCACTCCAACAAACTTAGAAAGATAACTGAATTTAAAGCCTGATGCTTGAATGGTTTTTTTTTTATCACCAGGTGGTAATGACTATTGAAATTATAAAATTGAGCCTAAATGCCTCATTCAAATAAGTAAGAACTCCTGCAGTTCATTCTATTATAAAATACCATGATTAAAAATAAAAGTCCCTTTGGACCTCGGAGGCTCGTAACCATTCTAATACCTCATTAATAAAGTAAGAATTAAAGGAGTAGCAACAATATTAGTGCTGTTTCAAAACGGCATACCAAACATTATAACAACTGACGCAGAGATAAAACTATATACATATATACGATAGGTAATAAGGCCAATAATTATTTTAAATCTAAAACAACCAAATTTTTCAAAGCAAAGAACTAGTCATAATGAATTAATAAATTACTATTACATCAAAGCTACAAAATATCGTCACTGTTAATTAAAAATCAAAACCGGAGAACTTGAAACAGAAATATTGGCCATATCTCCCCACGTAACATAAATCACAATTAATACATTGGCCCTCATGGTCATTGTACACTATATAAATCTTTGCTTAATGGAAACCTTAAATTTATACTTAAAATTTCAGATTGAGACATATCTATTAGATTTTTGATAATTAGTCTGTTCAGAGACATAATAGATAAAATGAAATTAATATCTGGGTACTGGAAAATAACGGAGCTAGCATTAATTCTAGCCAGAGAGAATTTTACGGTAATGCACGTGGCGTGCGAATTTAAGACAATAATTTTAATGAAATATAATAAAACCTGAAATTAAGAAAACTAAAACCGTCGCGGATTTAATTAAAAAAATATTATGCAGGACCAATGAACCATTAAAGCAAAATAATATGCAAAATAATATACCTTATAAGATGTTCAAGGGTCCACAAAAGGTGCCCAAAATTCCAAAATGGCCTCTGCCCGGAAATGGCGTCTCTACAGTCAAACAAAGCAAACCAACCAAGCAAATAAATCCCAAAGGGAAAATATGTGCAGCTCCAAAATCCAAGGGAGAAAACTTGCACTATTCTTTTACACTTCTTCGAAAAACTAAATCGCCTCACGGCAGGGAATACTCCCAGGTATTTTTCGAAAAACTAACGGCTTGTGGCCTCTTTGACACTGGACTTTAGAAAGGGACGACCCATAGCAATTTTTCGACTCATATACTCGTTCCCTAGCACAAAAAATGACAGGCAACTTCGGTCTCTCCAACATCGATGTACCGATCCGGTGACACGGGAAAACAAGCAGAGTGGTACATACCAAACTAAAGAAATAGAAAGCAACCGTGTTCATAGACACCCGATGTTGCGGATAAACTACAATCGCAGCCTTAACAAATCATCGATACTCTATCCATAAAAGGGAACAACAGCGAAGGAGAATGAAATTGCAATAGTACTATACATCACACCAAGAACGAAAAACCCTCTCTTTTGTATGTTACAACAAAATCACGATCTACTTTAGGCCGCACAGCACTTAAGAGCGGTGAAAGGAATGCAGCTAGCAGATATAACCTCTGGTCGCAAACAGCTGATTGGGTGAAAACACACACGGAACCCCGAGACTGGAAATTCATAAAAACCAAAGCAAGCGATACAAGCCCGAGGCCGGAATCCCACGGAAAAGATGCAGGTGAGTCTAAATTATAGCTGTGCGAAGACCTACAGAGAGAAATGGTCTTTAAATCGGAGAAATAATACATACAGAATCAACGGTCCATTTTCAGAGATGGTTTTAAAGCTTTCAGATGCCTGTAACTGGGGAAATCAGTCCTGAGAACCCAAGACGAACTCAGAATGAAGTCCTACAACCAGTGCAGACTCTTCCCAAAAAGTATTACGCTAAACACAGCATGTGAGAGATATCTATCGGGTTTTACGAGGCATATCACATGGCAACGCCAGGATGTAAGGTTAGTACTGCAAGCCTGTCACTGTATATCTATAAAAATCAAAAGTTCAAGGCAAAATTACTACGAATAAATAACAAAGTATCTAGTGACTAAATCAAACCGTTACAACTCCCCCTCTCCTTCAACAGGAGGGAAATTTTCTAAAGGAAAATTAACCGACGATAAGAAAATACAGTCTGAAGAAACAAAAAAAAAAAAGGTTCCTCATTAAGCAAAGCAAGGAAACATCTAAACGATGCTCACCAAAGAGAGCCAAAATACAACCAAAATATATACAAGTTAATTTAACAATAATAGGCGTCATAGACGTGGACGCACCCAAATAATCAGATCCAAAAAGGAAAAGGAAAAACAAACGCTACTGACGTAGCAGCTAAGCAAAGTAATTCAGAAAATCAAAAATACACATTGTAAGAAAACCGAAAATATTTCAGTCACTGCCCTGCGGTCGGGAACCCATGGAGACCTCGGGAGGGAAGGGAGTAATCATGAGCTGCTTGGATGGAACCAGGTTCTAATATTAAGATGAAAATCGAACTGGAGTCAATAGTGCGTTACACCCAACTGTGGCTTGGCGAACCTCGTGTACCAACCTCATTCAAGCAGACTCATGACACGACCAACCGTTCCAAAGAGAAACCAAAAATCACCGAACACTTGACAATTCCTGAAAAGTGGAAAACTAAAAATAACAGATCAAGCAAAGAAAATAAATAACGTAATTGTAACCCAAATGTTCCACCAATCAAAAGGGAGTGCATTATAGCACACACTAAGCTAAAAGATACACCCGTGTTCCAAGAACATCAAAGTGTACCGCAACCTCCAAAATAAACTTAATGAAAAAGGTACTCCGAGATACGCCACTGCTCTCGGTCTGTCGAATTATTATGGCCCAGCGCAACGAGGTCATAATCAGTAACTTGGCCCTCTCTTGAGCTACATTGCGTAGACTGGTCCTAAAAAAGGCTACAAGAGTCAGGCTTCCGCCCCCCAAAATATAACTCTGCTGGCTGAGCTGCATCCGCAATTAAGCCGGAAAAGATGCAATCAAACGCCATCCAAGGACACCCAAGGTAACTCGGCCAATATATATAAACAAAGAGAAAGAGGCTGCAAAGACATAATAGGTAAGATAACGTCAACATCGGTAAGCAATCAAAAGTCAAAATCAGTAGGTAAGCTAGTAATGGGAAATTCCCAAACTAAGACACAATCAGTAAAATATAAACGTCCCAAGGACAAACGCAATCAAATCAAAGGTAAAAGTTGTCTCGTGTTTTTCTACTCGGACCTTCTGTAGTCATAAATCCCATATCCTGGATATGGTTATACTCTTCTCCAAACAAAATCAAAGCAAAGCAAAATCAATGATTCCTCTGGAACACGTTACCCAGTAGGAATACCCAAGCAATAAAGCAAAGCAAAATAATAAGAGAAAAATAATTAAGTATTTCCTGTAAATATCCCATTAATTGGCTTATAAACATTACACGGAAAACTCGACTAACAAATCCTAAAGAAAACAGAAACAAAGGTAAAAGTCAAAATCAATGAGTGGTATAGTACCACTACCAAAAAGGTAAAGTCTAAGTGATAAATCCAGTAAGCACTGAAAAAGGAAACATACGGCAACACAGCTAAGTCCGCACTTAGACCAAACTAATTCAACATAAGGTAAGGTAAGATAAGGTAACCAAAAAAAAACGTAAGGTAAAGTCAGGTAATGTACTCTTGGTCCTATAAAACCAGTAACACTGAAAAGCAAAAGACTAACACAGGCTCTAGCCAAGTCTTGCCAGAACTCAAGAGTAACTAAGCAAAGTCAAAATCAAAGGTAATCAAGTCACAATCAAAGGTAAGCAAATCAAATCAAAGGTAAGGGATCTAAATCCAAAAGTCAAATCAAGGTAACAGTTCGCTCTAGGTATTCATAACCAGTAATCACTGACAAGGCAGAAAGCTCATACAACGAAAGCTCTACCTAAACCTAGACGAACCAGACATAATCAAGGTAAGTACTAAATCAAAATCAAGGTAATAAGGTAATAAGATACAAATCAATCCGAACGATAGAAAAGGTGGGACCGATTATAAGAAACACAGCAAAGGAAAAGGTAAGATAAAAACAAAAGAGACAAGGTAAGGTAAGGTAAGATAAGGTAAGGTAAGGTAAGATAAGGTAAGGTAAGATAAAGGGAAGATAGGGTAGAACGTACTGCCAATTGATAAGGAAGGGAAACTGAAGGTTTACCCCGCCAGATTCAAATAAGACAAGGTAGCTGATGGCTTGCCTTATCATAAAATAGAGAAGTCGCTGAAGGCTTACTTCCCTATCCAAAAGACAACTAACCATGCGCGTACTCGAAATGTTTCGCGCCAAGACGACTACATGCACAGTTAGAACTTTTCTAAGATAATGATAGGGCAACTGAAGGTTTATCCACTACCACAAGAAATAGATCAGCTGACGGCTACGATCTATTCCAGCTCCATCCAGCATCCATCCGAATTCGTCAAGTTACCCTCCAAGACGAAGACGAATTTAGTTGGAACCCCAACACTAAAAGGGAAAAAACCTTGGCAGACACAAGGACACAAGCAAGTAAAATAGTAAAGTAACTGAAGGTTACTCCACTGAAACGAGCAACATAGCAAACTACTGAAGGTTTTGTTTACTACGGCAAGAAATAGACTAGCTGAGGGCTTTAATCTATTCCAGCTCTTGGTAGATTTCTACTACCACTGGTTCTCAGTGCAGGGCTTTTCTAACCAACTCCATCCGAATTCGTCAAGTTACACGCCAGGACGAAGTCGAATTTCGCTGGAACCCCACCACTGCAAGGGGGGAAGGTAAGATAAAGGTAGAGGTAAGGGATAAGGTAAGAGAGAGAAACAAGGATTAATCGGCCAACACACAAGCAAACAAAAAGAAGGGAAAACAAAATAAAATTAATAAAGAAAATACCAAAATAACGCAGATAATGAACGTAATCAAACCTGTCTAAGCAACAACAAAGAAAGTCAAGATATTAATTAAATCAAGAGTTTACTGATAGCAAAAACAAAAACTGTAGAGAGCAAACAAAAATAATACGAATGAGATACTACTTATTCTGAATTTAAGGTAAGTTATATGATCAACAAAAAAAAAGGAAAGATATCATTACATAATTTAAGAGGAAAAGTTAAGTTGCTTATACAATATTAATTTATTCAGTCGGATTACGTAGCAGAGTCGGATTCAACGTGCACTGGTTTCAAGTCTTGAACGTGCCACACACCTTTACTAACGCCAGTTTCGTCTTCGAGTTCATAAGTACAAGTACCGGTCTTCTTTTTAATTTTAAACGGACCTATGAATTGCGGAGCTAATTTCGCGTTGTAATAATTAACGGCGTCGGACAAACTTTTATTTTTACGCCAAACCATTTGACCACGAACGAAGTTTAGAGGTCGTCTGCGCAAGTTATAATGATGTTGGTTTTTAACGTGCGAGGATTGAATTTTATCGCGAATCTGTTGGTACAGCGATTTAAAAGCTTCAATTTTTCCTTTGACATAGTTTTGAGGTTCTGTTTCTACCAAAGGAATTCCATTAGAGTAGTCTTGACCAAACAGCTTATGTTCTCTACCAAAGTTAACGAAGTAAGGCGAGTAACCAGTAGTTTCGTGACGAGCAGTACGAATGGCGCATCCAATCGAGGGTAAATTGTCTTCCCAAGTCCTATGATTAGTCTGTTGAACATAGGTGCGTAACATAGTTTTAATTACTCGATTTACACGTTCTGTATGATCAGCTCTAGGGTAATAAGAAGCTGTATAAAAATTCTTGACCTTATACTTGTCACAAAGGTTTCGAAATTCTTTCGATTTCATGGCAGATCCATTGTCCGTAGATAAATATTGTGGTGCTCCATACACTAAGAAGATATCTTCTTCCACACGCTTGACCAATGTTTTAGCTGAAACTGAACGACATGGAAATAATACGGCGTATTTACTGAAATAATCGGTGACAACTAGGATGTTCGTATTTCCAGATTTAGATCGTGGTAATGGTCCAATAAAATCAAGGCTGATGGCTTGCCAAGGTTCCGTTATGTCGGGGCGATTTCCCATTAAACCAGCAGGACACTTTTGTTCAACTTTATTTTGTGCACACGGTGTACAAGCACGAACATATCTCGCAACATCGGATCTCATCTTCGGCCAATAATAACGCTCAGCAACCTTCCAATATGTTTTGAAAACTCCTACATGACCTGCAGCTGGAATGTCATGACAACGAACCAAAATATCTTTTCGTCCATCTTTCGGCACTACAATCTTCCAGCAGCTAGAATGATTAGGAAAGTTAGGATTGGTGGATTTAATAAATTTGAACAGGTTTCCATTTTCTATTCGCCAACAGGAGAATTTGTCAGGACGTTCTTCTAATCTTCGAATCATATTTTTGTACCATTTATCAGAGGTGGAAGAATATGATACTGTTTCTTCAATGAGAGCTACGACAGCGTCGGTAGAAACAGGCACTGCCCTTGAAAGAAAGTCTGGTACAATATGTTCTCGACCTTTGCGGTGAATTAATTCAAAGTCGTATGGTTGTAAACGAAGTGCCCAACGAGCAAGTCTTCCTTGTGGATCCTTAAGGTTATGTAGCCACAAAAGTGAGTGATGATCGGTGATAACTTGGAAATGCACGCCTTCCAAATAATGCCGAAGTTTTTCTACACTCCATATAACTGCCAAACATTCCTTTTCGGTCACAGTCAACTTCATTTCCTGTTTAGTAAGTGAACGGGATAGGAAACATATCACCTTTTCTCCATCATCAAAAGTTTGCGATAAAACTGCTCCAAGGCCATATGAGCTCGCATCAGTCTGCAAAATGAAGGGACGATTGAAGTCAGGACAAGTAAGAATAGGTGCCGTCACTAAAGCTTCTTTAATTAGTCTGAAGGCGTTGTCGCAGTCCGGTGTCCAAGACCACTTAGCTTTCTTCTTAGTTAGTTTAATCAATGGAGATACTAAAGATGAGAAATTAGGGATAAAACGTTGATACCAAGATGCTGTACATACAAAGCGACGAACTGCAGTGGCACTTTTCGGCGTGGATATCTTTTCGATGGCTTCTACTTTTGATAAGTCTGTTGATAAGTTCGGATGATTGGTCGAAGAAATAATGGGAGGCGTCTTACGACCTATCGACTCTCCCGTGTTCCGTTTCCCGAACTAGTACATTTAATGCAATTTCTGGTAGTTACATTTGGTGTTCCACATCTGTAACAATGAACTTTTCGATGTTCTGCATTATTACGATTCACGTGACCTGTTTTCTGACCATTCCAATGAGTAACTGGTCCAGTGTTGGAGGGAGTAGGTCTCGCTTGTTGAAATCGAACTTCATGGACATGAGGTAATGTTCGATCTTCATCAGCAGGAGGCAATGTTCTTTCGTATGCCGAGACGGATGCTTCAGAGCCCAAAAAGGCAAAGTCGGGTTCCACCAAACCATGACGTTTTCGTGAGGGTGGAATGTAGTGTTCGGCTCTATATTTCTTCGCTTCCAACTTCAGACATTCTGTCTCTAACTCTTCCAGAGTATGCACTTCATTTAGTTGACTTGTATAGAATGGTGATAAATTTCGGGTCAACACATCAAGTTGAACATCGATGGACATCGATCCATGTCGTCGGAATAAAGCGCTCATGCTCGAGATGTAATCCACTATGCTTTCGGTGGGATCTTGTGTTCTTTCCAAAATTTCTTTAAATAATCTTGGGCGATAATCTGGAGCTTCGTAATGCTTAACCAACAGATCTGACAGACCGTTCCAATCAATGAATCTATGGCGATTTGCCCTAAACCATAGTAACGCTTTTCCAGAAAATAAATCTATAGCCGAGTCAAACAATTCTAATTCAGAGATACCACGAGCAACACGCAGTTCAGATACACGCTCTAAAAAATTGTGAACAGAAATTTGTTTAATGTCGCCGGTAAATTTGAGGTTCCACTTCTCTACACGTAAAGTTTGATGACTTGAGGGGTTATTAGACGAAGAATTATTTAACTTAATTGTTTTAAGAGTTGATCGGGCTTGTTTAGCTTTTCTAACACTACTAGCATGAGATATGACCGATCCTGCATCTGAATAAAAATTATCGAAATTATTTTGGCCCATCATGGCACTAAAGTCAGGATCATTTTTTAACATAACGTCTAAGCTATTTAAGTTATTTGAAATTTGAAACAATAGACCAGTGCGAGTCTGCGACTCAGCATCGTTTAAGCTAGATGTCGGAATGCGACTCATGCGAGTGTATAAATGAACAAGGCATGACTGAATTCGTATGAATTCATTCCGATCGTGTTTCCCAGAAATGATTTTAATTTCACTCTCAAGTTCTTTTAAGTTTAAATCCACGTAATCGATTTCCTCTTTATAATTTAAAGTATAGGCCGGAACGCGCAATGTTTTACCTCGCTTTTCCAAGCCTAAAACTTGGCGCAATAACGCACGCAACTGATCAACCGTTTTAGTATCGTCTACAGGTAAACCGCGAATGTTCAATTCATAAATGAGCATGCATTTTTTTAAACAATCGATCTGCATTTCGTAATCCATCTTGAAGAATTTAAAACAAAAGCAAAAATATCACAAAAGGTAGTAAGTCAAAATTAAGTAGTATCACAATATTCACCAAATCTGTCTCCTATGAGACCTGTACCAAAGTAAATTAATGATATCGATCGATACTCAAAAATATTCAAAATCAATAAACACAATACAACCAATGGCTAGACAAGGTAAGAAAATAATCAAGGTAATAAAATCAAAAGTAATAAAATCAAAAATAAATTAATTATCAGCAAAGATAAGTTAATCAGTTCGTAAACATTAAAATCAATAAGCAAAGCAAAGGTAGCTAATCATTTACTAATCATGAAAACTAAATTGTTCGGATTGAATTAAGCAAATCAAAAACAAATAAAAAAAATAAATCAAATCAAATCAACAACCGGGTCAAAGAGAGTCAATATGTATCACGCATCAAATATTAAAGTTGATTAAAATTGAAAAATAGATATGTCTGATATCGAGCAAAATACAGTAATAGCAATAAGTCAATAAAATATACGCACTATCAGGTAAATCAATAAATCAGAAATATCACAATAAAATCAATCAATAAATCACAATAAAAGGGGTTAGTAAAAATGCACTGGGGAAAAAAAAATTTCATTTAGTTCACTGCTCATTATTACCAAAATTACCAATTAATGAAAAATTAAGCAAAGAAAAGCGGTTTAAAATCAGGCCCCACGTTACGGGCGCAACTGATACGACTTGGAGTTGCTTTGGCGCATTAAATTATTTTTTAGAGCTAGGGGTATTATGACGAATACCCCCAGAGCAACCGCTGTTGGTCAAATTATTTAATGTAAAAAAAAATGAAGACAATGAGCGACAGTTCTTCCAAGTTAGGGGGAGAGCTTGAGGTGCGTAGCAGCCGGCTAACTACTCGCGACAGAAGGTCCCTTTTTGCGCCACCAGCTTAAGCTAGATTGAAGCTGGAAATCTCCCAGATGTTACGGGGATCCCCTTAACTTGAACTCACTGGTCGACACCACTGTATAATATTAAAAGGAATTGCAGCGAACTAAATGAAACACATATTGACAATTGATTGACTAGGCATTTATTTTCCAAAAATAAAGATAGAAATGACGGTGATTTACAAAGCCCAGTACTGCACTTTAAACTCAATGGTTAGAAAAAAAAAAATAAACTTATTGTCTAAACGATACCGTATGTGTGGATGATGACTACTCTTGTTGATGATGAAAACTGGGTGGATGGTAACCCAGTAGTAATACAGGTGGTGTTAACCCAGTTGGCATAACAACAGGTAAGTTTTGACCCCGGTCGGAGGAACCCTAGGAATAAACATTCTCTAGTATAATGATATCAAAACAAACTAAATTAAATCAAAGCTAAAAGCATTTAAGATACTGTTACACAATCCTGAAGGGAAGCAAAGAGTCTAAAATATTATTACTCAAAATATAAAGCAAAGAAGGAATTTAAAATAAACAGTACCATCCATCACTGGCCATCATTAAGACATCTGACATGGCATAAGCAATAAAACTTTATAAACGCAAATAAAATAATTAATCTTAACACATTATCAAATTTAAAATAAATTAAACGAGGATTGTTATCAATCCCAGTATCCACAATCAAAATTGAAATTAATAAATAAACCACTGAGCAATATTAAGGTAAGCCAATTACAAAAAAAAATCAGATACAAAATATTAATCAAAATATCATCACATAAATCAATTAAAATAACCAAAAGAAATAAGTAAAGACCAATATGCCCGCTTTTGAAACCGCACTCCAACAAACTTAGAAAGATAACTGAATTTAAAGCCTGATGCTTGAATGGTTTTTTTTTTATCACCAGGTGGTAATGACTATTGAAATTATAAAATTGAGCCTAAATGCCTCATTCAAATAAGTAAGAACTCCTGCAGTTCATTCTATTATAAAATACCATGATTAAAAATAAAAGTCCCTTTGGACCTCGGAGGCTCGTAACCATTCTAATACCTCATTAATAAAGTAAGAATTAAAGGAGTAGCAACAATATTAGTGCTGTTTCAAAACGGCATACCAAACATTATAACAACTGACGCAGAGATAAAACTATATACATATATACGATAGGTAATAAGGCCAATAATTATTTTAAATCTAAAACAACCAAATTTTTCAAAGCAAAGAACTAGTCATAATGAATTAATAAATTACTATTACATCAAAGCTACAAAATATCGTCACTGTTAATTAAAAATCAAAACCGGAGAACTTGAAACAGAAATATTGGCCATATCTCCCCACGTAACATAAATCACAATTAATACATTGGCCCTCATGGTCATTGTACACTATATAAATCTTTGCTTAATGGAAACCTTAAATTTATACTTAAAATTTCAGATTGAGACATATCTATTAGATTTTTGATAATTAGTCTGTTCAGAGACATAATAGATAAAATGAAATTAATATCTGGGTACTGGAAAATAACGGAGCTAGCATTAATTCTAGCCAGAGAGAATTTTACGGTAATGCACGTGGCGTGCGAATTTAAGACAATAATTTTAATGAAATATAATAAAACCTGAAATTAAGAAAACTAAAACCGTCGCGGATTTAATTAAAAAAATATTATGCAGGACCAATGAACCATTAAAGCAAAATAATATGCAAAATAATATACCTTATAAGATGTTCAAGGGTCCACAAAAGGTGCCCAAAATTCCAAAATGGCCTCTGCCCGGAAATGGCGTCTCTACAGTCAAACAAAGCAAACCAACCAAGCAAATAAATCCCAAAGGGAAAATATGTGCAGCTCCAAAATCCAAGGGAGAAAACTTGCACTATTCTTTTACACTTCTTCGAAAAACTAAATCGCCTCACGGCAGGGAATACTCCCAGGTATTTTTCGAAAAACTAACGGCTTGTGGCCTCTTTGACACTGGACTTTAGAAAGGGACGACCCATAGCAATTTTTCGACTCATATACTCGTTCCCTAGCACAAAAAATGACAGGCAACTTCGGTCTCTCCAACATCGATGTACCGATCCGGTGACACGGGAAAACAAGCAGAGTGGTACATACCAAACTAAAGAAATAGAAAGCAACCGTGTTCATAGACACCCGATGTTGCGGATAAACTACAATCGCAGCCTTAACAAATCATCGATACTCTATCCATAAAAGGGAACAACAGCGAAGGAGAATGAAATTGCAATAGTACTATACATCACACCAAGAACGAAAAACCCTCTCTTTTGTATGTTACAACAAAATCACGATCTACTTTAGGCTGCACAGCACTTAAGAGCGGTGAAAGGAATGCAGCTAGCAGATATAACCTCTGGTCGCAAACAGCTGATTGGGTGAAAACACACACGGAACCCCGAGACTGGAAATTCATAAAAACCAAAGCAAGCGATACAAGCCCGAGGCCGGAATCCCACGGAAAAGATGCAGGTGAGTCTGAATTATAGCTGTGCGAAGACCTACAGAGAGAAATGGTCTTTAAATCGGAGAAATAATACATACAGAATCAACGGTCCATTTTCAGAGATGGTTTTAAAGCTTTCAGATGCCTGTAACTGGGGAAATCAGTCCTGAGAACCCAAGACGAACTCAGAATGAAGTCCTACAACCAGTGCAGACTCTTCCCAAAAAGTATTACGCTAAACACAGCATGTGAGAGATATCTATCGGGTTTTACGAGGCATATCACATGGCAACGCCAGGATGTAAGGTTAGTACTGCAAGCCTGTCACTGTATATCTATAAAAATCAAAAGTTCAAGGCAAAATTACTACGAATAAATAACAAAGTATCTAGTGACTAAATCAAACCGTTACAATGTTGGCAGCAAGTAGGGTTCGAATTTTTCGGCTTACTTTGATTTCGTTGAAATTCGTTTTCTTGGCATTAGGGATTCCACAAAAATTTTTTATAGAAAACTTTAAAATACTAACCTTTAACCTTGCAAATAGATATTTATCTGAAATACCTATACTCGGAAATATATAACATGCTGGCGGTGTCCGTCAACTAATTTCTAATCACAACTATAAAACAACATAATCTAAAAATAATAGATTATGCTCTATTTCTAAAGTTTTATTCAATAAAGTACTATTTTTATTTTTAATTCAATATAGTATTATACATATTACTTTATACAGGGTGTTATGGAAATGACGTATTATATTTAAACCGGCAATTCCTGACATGAAAAGAAATTGAAAAAAATAACCAAAAATGGCACTTTCAATTAATAACCGAATTATAACACCTTATGTAAAACCAATTAAACACACATGTTACTAGTGACCAAACGTAAACAAACTTTAGCCATATGTAAAAACGTAACTGAAATTTGAGCAATGTTGTCGGTTAAAATCTTTAGAAGGTCAATAACCGGTTGACAGAAGATGTTTATTTTTCAAGGTACATTTATAAACTTTACGTTCAGTTGTTCGCTGAAAAAAATTTTTTTTATTTAAGCTCTGTTACCTTTTCGGTATTATTTAAAACAACACATAAATGCACATTAATTAACGCACACACAACACTTTTGCTGGTTAGAAATGCTCCCATCTGTTTTTTGCATGGATGAAGGATTTATGAACATAACATTTTTTAGAACTACTTTCAATATTGTTCTAATGGTAAATAGCAGATATACAAGTTGATGAAGGTAATATGTACTGATGACTGTGCCAAACAAAACTTTAAACTCAATTTTCTCTAAATAATTAGTAAACAAACAAACCCGTTACTCAGTTTGATTTGACATTTTCGTTCTTCTTTTTTTTTTCTGTATGGCATCACTACACTACAACACTACAATGTTGCCACCTGCTGGCGTCTTTTTTATAAGATGCTGTTTTATAAGGTTATATTCATAAATTATGTCATTTGCTTTTGAATATTACTTCTCCGTATAATTTTCAGTCATGCTTTAGGACAAAATTCATATTTTTTAATCGAATTTTCAATTTAATGTTTTACCGCGAAAAATTTCGATGTTCCAGTTTCAAAACTGGCAACAGCGCAATAGTTGTGGTATTTTCCTAAATGTGCAAATTGCGATAGAGGGATATAAATTATTTTCTAATATTATAAATTTTCTATTCAAACTCAAAATGCCAAGAACTTCAATCGAACTAACGGACATGGTCTTATGCTATGGAGCAGCACAGAAAAATGCCCTATACATGGAGCTTCGCATTACCCGAGATGGAATATTTAATCAGCGAGTTATAGAGGAGAGAGAAACCCAAACACGTTAGCCGCTGTACTACAAAAGTTAAAAAGTTGAGACTACAAGACTTCCTTTACTATACAAGAATATTACAACAGTGGTACATGCAGTCAAGTCGAAGTACCTGACTAATTCCGAAGGATAGTTCACAGATGAGGTTGGCTTTACCCGAGATGGAATATTTAATCAGCGAGTTATAGAGGAGAGAGAAACCCAAACACGTTAGCCACTGTACTAAAAAAGTTAAAAAGTTGAGACTACAAGACTTCCTTTACTTTGCAAGAAGGTTACAACACTGGTACATACAGTCAAGTCGAAGTATCTGACTAATTCCGAAGGATAGTTCACAGATGAGGTTGGCTTTACCCGAGATGGAATATTTAATTAGCGAGACAAATAGCCAGATAAGGTTTTTCTCATATCAGCAGGTTTTATTGATAATCAACTAATACGACCACATATCCTGCAAAACGACCTGCCAGAACTTTTAGAAAATGTTCCTTTAGGTCGGATAAGGGACATGTGGCTTCTGCAAGCATAGTTTACGGATTGTCACTGAAATTTGGACGTCCTATATGCGTTTATTCTAGCGTATGGTAGTGTTTATAGTGGTTTTGTGGGTGTCTGTCTGTTTTTTAAGTGATTTAGTTAGTTTGATATGCCGGTCACGTCCCGAGATTGGAAAGAAGAGGACAAAGCAGTTTTAGTGGGTATAAGCAAGCAAGGAGTAGACTGTGACTTTGAGTTTACTTCTTAATAGCTATTAGGCAGTCCCACACTATTATCAGGGCACGTATAGAGCATAAAGTGTGAGCATAGAGTATCCTCGATTTACTTCCCTTGTATCCTAAGGTAAGCTAAATAATTAATTTTATAAGAAACTAAAAGTTCTACTAATTGTCTCTCTCATGGCATATTTGATACTTGTAACATTTTATTAAATTTTAAAGGTATTGCCAACCCAAAAAGAAAATATTAATTCAAATGGAAAAAATCTAGTATATTTTTTAAAGTTTTTTAGACTTTAAAGACCCAAATAGAAAAAGTATTATAAAATACACGGTTCATAAGACAATTAGAGCACTTGTACTTTAGAAAACTCCCCGCTACGCGGGTCTTTTTCTAAATTAAACGCGTGCTTAAGATATATAAGTCTTATGAAACTTATATATCTTAATATAATATTGTTGTATTCCGTTGTATATTTTCTCCTATAAGAATTTTCCCGTCTCGAAATGACTGTTTGATGTCTATAGTTTCTTACTAACTATTTATAAGGTATCTGGGGTGGTAAACTACTATGTTATAAACTAAAGTTATGATTATTTACCATAAATTTATGTAACCAAAATTTCTAAGTTCCTAGAAACACTAACGGTATTAAAATATTAATTTTCGTCATAAAGTTCTGTGTTCACAGAGTAAATACACAATATAGGGTTCTTGTAATATTGACTATGGTTTATAGATGAAAGTTTTACAGATATATTACGACTTATATTTTAGTATTTGAGTAGGGAATTTAATAGCTTTTCTTTTTACTTGTTAAATAAACAATGTTAAATTAATTTCTTTTTCCTGTAGGAAAAACTTTAAGTAAATTCTAAGGTATTTATTTTTTCTAGTGCTTTTTAACGGATGAGTAGATTTTCCTACAATCGTATTTACATTTAAGGGTAACAATTTTTTTACAAGCAACTTTCAGTCCTTAACATGTAACTTACTAAAATAAACTATTTGCCGGTAGAAACGATTATAATTTGCGAAATATATGTTACTTTCTGCATTAGGAAGCAATTTTAAAATTTTTTTTTTAGATTATAGCTGCAGTATTCAAATTTAAATTTAAAAATGTATCGCCGGTCACGTGTCCCCAATCAATAATTTCTTACTTTATTCTTTTATAGTTCACGTCATTTTACTTAAGTTACTTTTATACATAAATAATTCACACTCCTAATACAATTTGTACTGAAAAAATAATGTTCAAAGCTCAACAGTTTAGTTCCTCTAACGCAATTATTAACCAGAAGTTCCGTCCCCGTAGCTGCATGTATCGCCGGTCACGGCAGAAATTGCTTATAAATAACGCCACTACAAGTCGGCCTAATAGTTTTACAAATGTGACTGCAGGTGTTCCTTATTATGTTTATTTAGGTATAAACTAGAACATTGCCTACTTTTTACCAGGTGTATATTTTTATGTTGTATCGCCGGTCACATAGTTAACTCAGCCCTAGTAGTCTTAATTAAGGGAAAAATACTACACGAAGTCATTCTATTGAGTACAGATACTCATTTCAGTCTAAAAAAAGTTTAAGAAATAGCTTGTATTAACTGTTATCCACAAATTTGTTCACTTTTACGCATGAAAATGTTACCGTAGATAAATTGATGTGACGGTTTGTTATCCGAAGCTATATACAATATTTTTTTATTAACCATTTATAAAGCATTAAGGAAAAATGTATTTTGATGTGCATGTTTCGTTTACACCTCAGGTAGATTAAAAATATTACTAATTTTCTTAGTATTTTAACATTCTATAAGGAAAATTCCAAAACTTTAAGGCAATATATGACAGTGCTGTTATAAATAATAGTACACTGTATATGCTTCAAATATGTCTTGGCATAACCACGTTGTGACAATCGCCAAGACAGCTTCTTAGAAACCTGGTGTACTCTTCCGAACCAAAATGTTGTACACATCTCAACAACTTTTGACACTATACAAAGCCCAGATTCGACCAGAGTACTGCTCTCATGTCTGGAGCTCTGTACCCAAACATACTCTTCGGTCACTGGATTCCATCGAGAGGAGGGCCATTCGTCTGATCGAAGACCACGAGCTGACGAAGAACCTCGGTATCTCAGAACATCGAAGGCTGGTTGGGGATTTGACTCTCTTTTACAGATATTTGAATGGAAAGTGCTCGACTGACCTTGCCCTCTTAATTCCGCCCAGAGCGGAGAATAGCAGAAATACACGACGAACCACTGCCATATGTGGTTAAGCTTAGTACTCCTCCTCGAACTTCATTATTTAAGAATTCTTTCATCTGGAGGGTTTCATCCTTATGGAACGACGTTCCCGAGGTCGTTTTCCCAACGAATATAACCTCCAACGATTCAAAACCAACGTGAATTGCTGTATTCGCACAAGCACCACTCCCAGAGTGCCCTAAAGGATTTTCCGACAGTATTTGATCATAAAAAATTGCAAATTTAAAATAAATTATGTTGATATTTTTGTATTGACTGATTTTATGCCTATATTGATTAATAACAATTTTTATTAGTGGAAAAGAATAATTTTTATTAGGATGTTTTTAATAATGTTATGTTTATGTTGTTTAAAATCGAGAGCAAATATTTCTATGAAATATTTATAAACCGTACTTCATATTTCTCAGATCAGTTAACTCAATATATTTATTGTTTATCGAAAATCCACCAACCAGCGTCAGCGCTTAAAGGAACAAGCTCGAGATCGCTACACAATCTCTAATATATCTTTAATACGACAAGGCGGAAAAACTCATTTCCACCCGTATATAATTTTCATCCATCTGTTAGGCAATTTCCTATGAGAAAAATAAACATCTATCAAATCAAGAGACCGTTGAAGCAAGGCTCGTCTACTTGTCTGTCATACCGAAGATAAGAAACATTCTCAGTCTTTTGTGCTCCTTTGGTAGGCCTACTAAGTAAGACGAACGGCCGGAGATCTTGGAGTGGAAGTAGAGAAGGGGAGGTTCGATCATAGTCAAGTAACACATATGATACATATTTAGCTGTTCCAGTTTCGAATGTCGCAACTGAGTTTTTAAGCCGCTCGTAGAGCTGGCCACCAATTAACGTTACTATAAGACACGCCTTGTTGCGTGATATCCTTATGGTATCATGGACCAATCTATATATGGTGTTGTGGAGATGACTTATTATATTTAAACCCGCAACTCTTGAAATGATAACAAATTGAAGAAAAATAATCATAAATGGCGTTTTGATTTAATAAGCGATAGAAGCCACCGATATGTCAAATCTGAAAAACCACGTGATAGGTACTGCGAGTGATGTCAATAATCTAATACGGTGGGTCAAGTCAGACGTCAGTGAATGTTAGCTGGTGTTGTTATTTGGGTTTGTTCATTTAACTGGTTAGCAAAATATTCTTATTTTTGCGAACAGAAAAATGTAATCGGTCAGCCTACATGGCTAGTTGGTCAGCAACTTATGGACAGCAAACATTTCTGAATCGTGACAGTGCCCTGGGAAAACAAGTAAAAACCCGCCCCCGCTACACCTTTTGTAGCCGATTTCTTTCTGTATTCGGCAAAAGAAAACACAAGAAAGTTACATAAATTGATAGTGCCCTGGGACCTCTGAAGTAAACTGCTTCTAGACATGTTTGTTCCTACTGACCAATTGTAAACTCTTGCTGACCAAGTAATCATTTCGCAGCTCGACTGTTAATAACGGCAAACCATTTAATTACTTCTCTTGTTATTTTTACACTTCAAATAATTTAGAAAATAATACTATAATTCTTAGTGTTGTTGTTAGAGCCGATGATTTCAATAATCGAGTACTTGATACTCGAGCGATTTCAATAATCGAGCGAATCGCTCGCTCTAACGTAGATAAAATAATTATCTTCAGAGTTTCTGGTCTGTTAATATAGAATAGCCCACATCCTTTCACATCATAACCAGATCCCATATTTTCTCCTACACCTAATGGCTCAAAAAGTAAATAAAAAGAATAGGGAGAAATTTTCGGGATGTTATTTTTAATTATCGGTGAGACTTGTAGACGAAACGAAGCGTCCGATATCGGATCGAGAAAGGTTTACCCAAACAATAACCCAATTTCCAAGAAAATGGAAAGGAAATTAAAATAAAAGGAAATCCTCTCTTGATATACGAGTAGGATTATGATATATTTTTATTAAATCTTGATATAAATATGTGGGAACTTGAGGCTGGAAACCTTCCGAGAGACAATGGACCGTAAGGCCGCAGTGGGCTCTGGAGGATTTATACGAAAGTGTTATTATCTAGTAGTACAGGGTGTTATCAAGGGCGGATCCAGAACTTCGGATTGGGGGGAGGGTCAAACTTCGCCTACTAAGAAGACTTCATACAATAAAATTTTGTAACATGTATGACCTCCTCTAGATTCGATAACAGAGCGCATTCCTCTAGGTAATGAGTCAATAGGCATGACGATTCTTTCTCGAGGGATTACCATTTCTTTTGAGAAAGCGCTAACCTTAGCTCTGTGAAGTACTAACAGCTCTTTTTAACTGATCCCAAAAATGTTCAATTGTGTTCAAATTCGGATTACATGCAGGCCAGTCTAACCGTCGAATGCCAACCTCATCTAAATATTCATTAACAACCCGTGCACTATGTGGTCTTATAGCATTATCATCCATTGGTATAAATTGTTCACCGACTAAAGGAGCAAATGGGACTATTGTCTGTTGAAGAATATCTTCAATGTACCGATATGAATTTAATGCTCCATTATCCACAAATACTAGTTCAGTTCACGCATCGGTTAAAACACCCATCCACACCATAACAGAGCCACCATGATAAGTTATTAGCTCTGTGTTATTTATGGTATGATAAAATAATATAATTTGCAGAGTTTTATCTAAAAAATCGTATCCCTTCTAAAAATAGGGGTAACATAATGAGTTAAAAAAGAAATTGTTATTAATACATGTAACTTTATCAAGAAATTATTAGTATGAAAAATAACACCCAATATCTGTACAGGGTGTTTAAAACTATCGAACATGACCCTTCAATAAAATTCAGCACATTCTTTATTAAATTAACTATAAAATTTCAAAAGAATTGTAAAAATCGGCTTTAAAATAAAAAAGATATATAGGATTAAATTTAGAAAAAAATCCAGTGTGCCGATTTCTTTTGTATTGGAGTTTATTATAAAATAAATTAATTACAAGTATTATAATATTATAATTATATTGTAAACTATTCCCTAGCATAAACTAGAGTTATCAAAGAACACATCGGCTGGCGTGAAGCCTTCTCTACATCTACTGGTACCTTGTCAATGACATGGACCTCTATCAAAATAGTACATTGTTTACCGACTAGGAAATGCCTAACATCCCTGGATGACTGTGAAGATTGCTAAGTCGAGGCGCAACCCGAGACTTAGTAACACAGAGTCCAGGAATGTAGCTTTTCCTACGAGGTAAATATACTATTTTCCCGAAAATTGTTTAAAAACCGACACATATTGATTAATTTTGAAAAAATTGCGAATAATTTTATTCACAAATAAATGTGCTTGAAATGCTTTGAAATTCGTAATAAAATTGGTTGCGTTACTATGGCAACGTATTAATGTTCAATTGTCAAACTTGACGAATATAAATTTAATTGTTGGTGTTTCTTAAAGCAAAACAGTATAAAATGATAAGTGATGATGAATTTTCAATTTCTGGGACTCCTCCAGAGCTGGTTGAGGCAGTGAATACTACTTCATTAGAATTATTGCCAAAGAAAGCAAGAGAAAAGTACGAATATGCCTATAAACGTTTTATGGACTATTGCAAGAGTAAAAACACGAGTTCTTTCTCGGAAAATGTTGTAATGGCATACTTCCTAGACCTTTGTTTAAAGACGAAATCTTCAACATGATGGGCCAATTATTTAATGTTGAAGTCAGCCAACAATTAAATACAATGTAGATATATCTACATAATATTCAAAACTTCGTTCTTTATTGAAACGGTAAGCTCAAGGTTATAGGGCAAAGAAATCTAAAAGTTTAACGAAGGAAGAAATCGACAAATTTATCCAGGAAGCTCCAGATAAAGAAAATTTAATGATTAAGGTAATTTACAAGGTTTTAATTTCTATTTAGATTGCACATTTATTTATTTTTTAGGTGGCTTTAATATTTGTTATTTCTGGGGCCTGTAGAATGGATGAGTTAGTTCGAATGACTCTACACGACATAGAAGACCTAGAATCTAAGCTTTTAATTACCATACCTGATTCGAAGGCCAGCAAACCAAGATCATTTGTAGTTAATCAGATGTGTTTGAATGTTTATCGAACGTATGTTTCGTTAAGACCAGAACATATGAACAGTGACCGTTTTTTTTTGTAGACAAGTGGTAGGAATACGTCAATTTAGAAAAATGCCTAAAATATTTGGTACTTATTTGAACTTGGTAAATCCGACAGAATATACTGGTCACTGCTTTCGTCGGTCTTCTTCAACAATATTGGTTGACTCTAGTGACAACAAAACTAGTTTAAAGAGGCATGGCGGATGGAAGTCATCAAACGTTGCTGAAGGATATACTGAAGAATCTTTTAACAGTAAGGTTGAGGTGGCAACTAAAATTTTCACAGTACAAAATATTCAACAAAATAACCCTATTACCTCGCATGTTGTCCAAAATGTGTCTCATAGTTCTAATAATGTTCCTCCAATTGTCAAATAACTGTGAATATAACAAACTAATTTCAAAATGTATTCCGCAATCGATTGAGGTTTTCAAAATATAAATTAATTCCTTATGAACAACGTGTTTTCTATTATTTATGTAGAACACTAACAACTGTAAGGAAATATCATTTCCTTACAGTTATTCGGCCTCTTATAGTAAGAAAATTAATATTTCCTAACAGTTATTTTCCGTTGCCTAGCAACGACTAAGTGTAGGGAAATATTGACTTTTTATTTCAAAAATGTTATCAAAAATGTCAATATTTGCGAACGATTTTCGGAAAACATATTTTTTCAATTTTGTTGAAAATTATTAGCAACGATAACCACAGAATCGTAGATTGTTTTTCAAACGCGACATTCTACGACAACGTCTAAAATTTCGCCCCAAAATACCTATTATCGAAAGTAGAGACACCGATAACAAAAAAAAACAGGGGAGCTAACGTACCGCCATTTGCTTGCGTTAAAATATGGAGCCGTTATGACAAAAATGCGAACGGTAAAGTAGTTCCGCTAAATTAGAGAACGTTCTAGAGCGATTCTTTCCAAAGGTGGGAAACAAACGAAACAAACTTTGGGATCGACGCATAAATATATGGCAATATTTTGCGGCTACAAGTGTAGCTGAAAGCTTCGGAAAACTGTGCTTCGCCGGCGAGAGAAAATTGTTGGGGGTTAAGAGTCATAAGTTTCGGTTTCTTTTACGGTCATTTGGCGACACGTGTGAATGTTTTGTTTTGTACTGTTCGGGATTTTATATAAAATATACGATGTATGTTTTCTGGCAATCGAACATTTTAATTTATATTTATTATCACGAAAATAAAGTAGCGTCAAATGCCAAATGGATTACAATTAAATTTAGACGTTATCTTCGAATAATTAAGAACTACATTTTTACCTATACTCGGAAATATAAAACATGACAGTGTCCGTCAACTAATTTCTAGTCACAACTATAAAACAACATAACCTAAAAATAATAGAAATATCTTCCAGTTTATGCGCTATTTCTATAGTTTTATTCAATAAAGTACTATTTTTATTTTGAATTCAATATAGTATTATACATATTACTTTATATATACATATTTATAGTTACTGTAGATATTTCCTGGGCATTAATTGTTATTCCTGTCAGATTCTGTGTCGACACAATATTTTGTTCAATAGTATTATTTATTATTTTGTTCCATATTTTGAACTTTATTCTGCTCGCACCATTACTCAAAGTTTTGCATGTTCTTTATAAAAGTTTTTCTAGATTATTTTCTGCAATTTCTCGTATTTCTGACAGAGTACAACTTTCTTCCCGACTCATTTTTATTAACTTTAATAATATATTTATTTTTAATTATGACGGATGGGAAGAAGCTTTGTTGTGTTCAATTGTTTCTATCATGGCATATTTGATACTTGTAATATTATTAAATTGTTAAAGTATTGCCAACCCAAAAAGAAAATATTAATTCAAATGAAAAAAATCTACTATATTTTTTAAAGATTTTCAGACTTAATATTTTCTATTTGTGGTTTATTATTAAATTATTTGTTATTTATTGAACTAGTCCAACATCAAATTTAGAGCTTACTTATGAGACATTATTTATAAAATTAGGATAAATACAGGACCGTATGCCTAAATTTCCTGATGTTGTTAAAAAAAACTCGAAACGTCATTAAACCACAATATGTCATACATCGTTGCATTCGGAAGAAGAAAGCTATCAAATTCCAATATCAGAAAAACAGCACCGTATTTAAAAAAAGAAAGTTGATAATGGCCCTTCGAAGACGACTCGTTGGATTACGAAACAATTAACGCTGTTAGATAGAGCTAAAAAAGTGGCAATACAAAAGTGCAATTTACTTTAGAATTCGATCTCAAAAAAATCCAGGAAAACAATAAAACGATTTTTCAGAATTTCGTTTTTTCCGGATATCTTCGGAACTACTAGGAATTTTAAAACTTTCTAAACGGCATATTATTAGCCACGTAAATGCGCAACTTTACCTCCATTAAACTGACTTCGTATCTCGTACGGTTTCCGAGATCCCTGTACTGGCCCTCCTTATCTTGGACACGTTGTATAGACGAAAATTTAAATTGGGGGAAACATGTGGAAAACCAAAAATATTATTTAAAATTCGAGATTATATACCTTTAATACATTTAAATGACATTTATTATTCATTATTTTATTCAAAAATTTAAAATTTAATATCAGTTTGGGGATCTGCATGTGCCCCAATATTAAACCCTTTAAAAAAACTACGGAACAAAATTATAAAATGTATTCAATTCAATGTAAAATCAACTGATATACACAATCATAATACCAGAAATATTGACCATTTAAAAAAAAAAACAAATTAAAAGTAGCATAGGGATGAAATCAATTATATTTGATGGAATAAATATTTATAATACGTTACCTAAAGTATTCAAAAAAATTTTAAATTAAAAAAAAATGCAAAGAAATTTTTTTCTGGAAAATATACAAATTAATTAAAAAAACCATTTATAAAATAATAAATAATTTTTATATTGATTAATTACTTCTTTCTATTCTATGTTATAATATTCCCTGTAATGGACTAAAATAGGTCGTTGGGAATTAAATAAACATTAATATTATATGCCCAAATAGATGAACTTGCTAATAGTAACTTATGTCCAAAAATTGGTTGCGATAGCGATAGTAGTTCCGGAGCTACAAAACCAAAACTAGTTTATGAAGGCCATCTTCGAAGGGCTCTAGCCCCCTAAGTAAGCGTTTCAGGAAAAATGTTCATTGTGAACTTTTTTTGTTTTTTCATGTATTTTATCTACCCTAGAAGTTTGTAATATGATCACATGAACACACTGTATAGGTACGTTTTAAACCACTGTAAACAAACGATATAAACGATATTAATTTAAAATTGTATTATTCCACGCCTACTCAGTCGAATGTCATTTTAAAAATTTCTTTCCCCCAGTTCCCATCATCAAAAGTACAGCGATAAAAAAACAAGTGAGGCAAATCTTGAGATCGCTTCCGCTAAAATATGGGGTCGTTATAGAAAAAGCGAAAAGTAATACAGGTTCCGCTAAATTTAAGAAGTGTCGAGCAATATTCCGAAAGGTGGAAGAGAATAAATAACAACGTTTACTATCAATTCGTTGTTTCTTGTTATACGCTTCTTGAATCTAAATCTGTAGCTCTTGTGATCAATATAAACTGTAAAAGGAGGTGTGTGGACTTATTTTACCAGTTTTAACCCCTTAGGTATCATCAGAGAGGCTCCTAGTTCGTACGATGGTATGTTCCCTGTATAAGTTCCCCATCCATTATTTGTTACGAAATATTTTAAAAGGCTCTCCTTCAAAAATAAACTTGGCTCCCAGTATTTTAGAAGTACAATTTTAAGAGGTAAGTGACGAAGTTTGACTGCAGTGGATGCTCTATTTGTATAACGATTTTAATTAATTTCCAAATGAATGAGTTCTTCGGTCACCTTGTTAGTTTTTTGCATGAACTAACTTCCTATTATATCCTCTGCAAACAAGGCACGACTAACTAAAATGGATCGGTTACAATTTAAAGCTTTGCATATAGTTACGGGAGCATTCCGCTCCACTCCCACGCAAGCGTTGCTGGCAGAGACTGGAGAATTACCCCTCAACCTGAGAAGGTTCTTCTTGGCTCAGAAATTTTTACTAAAAAATGTTTCTTTAAATAATAAGTTTCTCATTAATAAGGTGGCAAACGTTACTGTTGATGACCTGACATCCAAGTGTTGGTCAAATAAAAGGATTTCAGAATGTCCTAGTTACTAGTGACAATCTGCCGTTTTTTATGGGACACAGAATTCAGCCACAGCAATAACGCAATAGTTAACAATATTCTAAGGAAATAACCAGGGGCCAGTCCGATCTTTACGGATGGTTCCAAAACACCGGATAGAGTGGGATGTACAATGTACATTCTATATACCCAGTGAAAACGTCGGCCGATCCCTTCAGATTGGCCTCAACTCTTCCATATTCACGGCGGAGATAATAGTTATTAGACAGGCTTTTGACTACTTACTCCAACATCTTCTAGGTATATTATCTTATTGGATTCTATGTCATGCATTAAAACAATAGAGGACAAAGCTGAAACTGTGTTTGTGAACCCTCTCATATTCGAAATGTGTCAGAAACTACTAAACCTGGAACGCAATAGTGTCAGGGTATCCTTGGTTTGGGTTAAGGGCCATGCAGCAAGTAATGACAAGGTCGATCTTCGTGCCAAACGCCCGCACGAAGGCATGATAATACCCAGCCTCCAGCTCTATGATATATTCTCACAGGTTCAGGTCAATATTAAGAATGTATGAAAGGAATCATATGCAAACTATGCAGCTAGTAACTCGAATAACTACACCCGAAATAATAAAACCTTGGTTCCCAAGGTAAGTATACAGGAAATATCCCTTAGTAGGGGGTATTACATAACTTATGTCAGAGCAATTTTCGGATATGGCAACCTCAGATATCTATTAAATAAGATGAACTTGGCTGATTGCCCGCTCTGTCTATGTGATGGCACAAGCGTGGACGATCTAAACCACTGGTTGCTTAATTGTTTGCATAACCAAAGAGCTTCCTGATTATCTGGTACAAGAACTGGCTAAAATACACTATTTGCCTGTTAATGTCTATAGTAAGACGGGAAAACAGAATGAACGATATTTTCATCGGATTTGTAAGAAAGTGTGAGAGAATGCTGTAGAGCTTTGAGTATCCCACTGTTTATCTTTCGCTAATCTACCGTCCGCGGTCCAGTGTTGTATGTCTATGAGTTAAAGCCGCCCAGTCGGACCCCAGTGGCGTGAAGCGTGTGTCCCCGTTTGTATATGTTTCGAGTAGGATAGGGGTTTCCAAAATGGTGATAAGATATGGGTGTGACTGAGCTTGCGTGTGACGTGTATTCCATAAAGGAATAGTCGAGTTTGGGTAGTGGATGCATGCGCTTGACGCAAAGCCAAAAAAAAAATTATATCCCCTTAAACAGAGTTATTATTTTCTACGGTAACTCTCCGTTTATGTCGCTTCTGAAACAAAAGTCGGAGTTTCTACATTCTAGTGGTGTTAGTGAAATAAAATAGAAAATGTAAAGTAAATTATGCACTTATAACTTTAACAAAGGTCTTCTAAAACAAACGGAAAAGTGTCAATTTTCGCGCTGGTGCAGATGTATCAAATAACACTTTAGGAAACTTTAAATTGTTTTAAAAGTTCAGTCTGAAAACTTTGCGCGGTATCAGAAACTTAGAAAGGTGTCCTAAAAATATTTATTATATTTGCGATACATAAAATTGTCTTAAAATTGATAGTATTTGGAAAACCATTTCACTCTTTTAGAGAGAAAGAATATTGTTTGTCAAACAAAGAGTTTGCAATTTATTGATGGTTAAACTACCAGAAATAGACTGAGTTTAATTCTCTAGAAAAGGGAAAGAATGAATGTTTTTCACTAAAATACTTTGCTATACACCGTGTCCAAGATAAGGAGGGCCAGAACAGGGATCTCGGAAACCGTAAGAGATACGAAGTCGGTTAAATGGAGGTAAAGTTGCGCATTTATGTTCCTAATAATATGCCGTTTAAAAAGTTTTAAAATTCCGAGTAGTTCCGGAGATATCCGGAAAAAACGAAATTCTGAAAAATTGTTTTATTTATTTCCTGGGTTTTTTTGAGTTCGAATTCTAAAGTACATTGCACTTTTACATTGCAATTTTATCCGCTCTACCTAACAGCGTTAATTGTTTTATAATTCGACGAGTCATCTTCGAAGGGCCATTATCAACTTTCTTTTTTTAAATACGGTCTTATTTTTCTGATATTGACTATATGACACATTGTGGTTTAATGACGTTTCCAGGGGTTTTTTAATAATATCAGGAAATTTTGGGATACGGTCCTGTATTTCTCCTAATTTTATAAATAATATCTTATAAGTAAGCTCTAAATTTTTACTTATGTTGGACTAGTTCAATAAATAAGAAATAATTTAATAATAAATCACAAATAAGTGAACAAAAATCATACCAAAACAGTAATAAAACGAACAACGAAAAAAGTAAATAACTAAATAATCAGGTGTTCAAAATGATTTCCGATATTCTCTAAGCACAAATAACATCTTCTAACTGCCACATAACAGTTTTTATGAGATAAAATGAAACACGATAGAATATCAAACTTTTCAGCATTTGTAAAATTATGTTCCATATTTTCCGGAAAATAGAAAACCAATTAAAACGATTTCAAACGATCACAATGCGAATGTCAAGTGAAACAAATCACGCGTCACCATCTTCATTTTTTTTTGTTTCAAACGTATACTTTTAAAACCCGAATCAACAGAAGTTTGAAATAATGTTACTGTATTTTGTTCACTTATTTGTGGTTTAATATTAAATTATTTGTTATTTATTGAACTAATCCAATATAAGTAAAAATTTAGAGCTTACTTATGAGATATTATTTATAAAATTATGAGAAGTACAGGACCGTATCCCAAGATTTCCTGATATTGTTAAAAAAAACCTCGAAACGTCATTAAACCACAATGTGTCATACATCGTTGCATTCGAAAGAAAAAAGCTCTCAAATTCCAATATCAAAAAAAAAGGACCGTATTTTAAAAAAGAAAGTTGATAATGACTCTTCGAAGACGACTCGTCGGATTACCAAACAATTACCGCTGTTAGATAGAGCGGAAAAAGTGGCAATGCAAAAGTGCAATTTACTTTAGAATTCAATCTAAAAAAAAAACCAGGAAAACAATAAAACGATTTTTCAGAATTTCGTTTTTTTTCCGGATATCTCCGGAACTACTCGGAATTTTAAAACTTTCTAAACGGCATATTATTAGGCACGCAAAAGCGCAACTTTACTTCTATTTAACCGACTTCGTATCTTTTACGGTTTCCGAGATCCCTGTACTGGCCCTCCTTATCTTGGACACGTATACATATTTTCACAATTTTGATGTTAAATAAAATCATTGTGAATATGTGATAAGTATTTGATTTTTCTTTCAAACTTCAAGCATAGGTTACATAGCCCTTTATTAACAATATTTAATAAAAGAAAATTAAAAAAAAAAATAACGAATCAATTTTGACCACGAAATAGGTACGCATACCCCACTGTATGCCGTCTTAATGCGACCAAACAGAATCTAAATTTTAATCCATTCTATGACCTTATTTAAATAGGTCAAAGCCCATCGTTCAACACAAAATAGACGAAAGTGTCGAAGGCATTAATCAAACCAGTGACACCGACAACTTTCAATATCCGCTCTCGAACACAAATCAACTCCATTTTCCTAGCTTAACCAGGAATCTCCGTCATTATCTGCCGATTTCTGCTCATAATTTACCTAAAGGATCGTAAAAACTTACCTATCTATTATGTGATGACGTTATGGCATTTATGGCAGCGTGACGTGGATATTTTAGTTTGATATATTAGATGTTAGATAGAAGTGTGGTAATGGAGCTCTGAGACTAGACTGGGTAAAGTAATGATATACAGTTGGGCGGAGAAGAGAATGAACGTCGGTCATAACTATACAGTGTGTACATAAAGTAAGGAACAAATTCATTATCTAGGAATCTAAAAATATTTCGGAAAAATCCTCGGACACGTGTATAATAATTTTTAATGGCGCATTTTTTCCCATACAAACGTAATATACAAGGTGGCTCATGTAGTAGATATGACATTATCGACGATTTTTTTAAATGGGAACCCCTATATTTTAGTTCAGATCTGTAATCTCCAAGAACAGCTGATTTCAAAAACATAACACACTTAGGGCCTAAAATTCATAGTTTCGTTACTACAGGGTAAAACAAATAATTTTATTTAAGATATTTTTAATTTAAAAAAATGTAAAAAAATTAAATAAGCTATTTAATTAAGTGTTGAAATTGTCTTCCTTCTGCTGCCTGACAGTACCCCAAGCGATCAATAAATTATTCTTGGACTTTTCTTATGGTTTCTTCTGAAATGTTCCTGCATTCTGTTGTTATTCGATTTTTTAAATCTTCAATATTGGCAGGTCTGACTCTATAAACAACAGTTTTCAGGTGACCCCACAAGAAAAAGTCCAGTGGTGTAAGGTCTGGAGACCTAGGCGGCCATTCAACAGGCCCTCGTCTTCCAATCCACTTGTTCGGAAAAACTTGGTTTATGTAATGGCGCACTACTGCTACATAATGTGGAGGTGCGCCGTCTTGTTGGTACCACAAATTTTCATCTAGAATTCCTGGATTATTTCTACTAGGGTATAAGTTAACTACCGTAGAGATAAGAAAGTTCTGCAGAAAATGAAGATAATTTAGCCCGTTTACATTGTTATCAAAAAAATATGGCCCAATAATTTTGTTTTTCACAATACCAGCCCAAACATTAATTTTTTGAGGATATTGAGTATGGTGCTCACGCATCCACATGGGATTTTCTTTTGCCCAGTATCTACAGTTTTGCCGGTTCACTTCTCCATTTAATTTAAAGGTAGATTCATCCGAAAATAGGATATTTTCAACAAACAAAGGATCTAAGTTACATCTTTCCATTAATATTTGACAAAACTCCATCCTACGATCTGGATCATCTTCATTCAACTCATGAACCAATCGGATTTTAAACGGGTACCATTTTATTATAGGTTATGAACGGTCATAGCAGCCGCCCCATGATCAATGCTAATCTGGCGGACGCTGTTGTGGGGATCTTCTTCCATAGCCAATAAAATATCTAATTTCTTATCATCCGGAATAGTTGGACGGCCTTTTCTGGGAATATCTTCCACTGAACCCGTTTCCCGAAATTTTATTTCAAGTTTACTTACAGTTGATCTAGTAATTGGTCTTGCTTGATACTTAGTGTTAAACAAAATGCAAATGTTGAGTACGGATCCTATCACCATATCCAATCATCATAAGAATTTCTATTCTTTGTGTTAAAGATAAACGCATAGTAACTCAATATGTTTTAAAATAAAATTTATTACTTCTATTAAACTTACTAGAAAAATACAATGTAATGACAACGACATTATCTAAATACCATAGTTACATAACAGCAAATAAGCCTACTTGAGAAAAAACATAAGTAACAGCAAATGATGATGCGTCCATTAATTACGTAAGGCTTTCAGGTAAAATTGGGTGATGGCGGAAGGGATTGAGCCAAATGTCACGAAATCTTTTATTGGGGGAGGGGGGGTTGAAAAATCGCTAAAAACGCCTCACGTAATTAATTGATGCCACTCAAGCCAAAAAAAAATATCTTAAATAAAATTATTTGTTTTACCCTGTAGTAACGAAACTATGAATTTTAGGCCCTAAGTGTGTTATGTTTTTGAAATCAGCTGTTCTTGAAGATTACAGATCTGAATTAAAATATAGGGGTTCCCATTTAAAAAAATCGTCGATAATGTCATATCTACTACATGAGCCACCTTGTATATTAAGTTTGTATGGGAAAAAATGCGCCATTAAAAATTATTATACACGTGTCCGAGGATTTTTCGAAATATTTTTAGATTCCTAGATAATGAATTTGTTCCTTACTTTATGTACACACTGTATAGTAATATAAAAGAACTATTATTTTAAATGTCTTTTTGTTCTATCAGTTTTATTTTAATTAAGAGTAATTTTTTATAATTTCCAACACAATACTTAATTCTATGACACGCATTTCTTTAGCTGCTTAAAATTCAAATTAAAATAGGAGACTCACATTTTAAAATCTATTTAATTGTCTTTTGTTCTCGTCAGTACAAACCGGTTGGCAGCATTCTATCAATGGAAAAGGCTTCCCTTTCTTGGTAGTACCATTCAATCTGAAATAGTATTTGAAAGTGCTACTGTGTAGACTAAATATACAGGGTCGCTTTTATATATGGAAACCGGTCAATTATTTGCTAAAGTAAGATAGCTAGCGAAGAATGTTAAATACAAAACTTTTAGGGTTTTTAGAAATCTATTATACTACACATAAACCAAGTATACAGCATCAGTCAAAAAGCCATGGAAGAACAAAGTTACTTTATTTTAAATGGAACCCCAGTATATTATTCAATAATTCAATTATTTACAAGATTCTAAAAACAAAATGTTAAGCACACCACATACCCAATCTTAACCGTTTTCGAGATATCGAGTTTCATGAATTCTACGTCATCAAGTTACCTTAGAAAATATTTATCTTCATAACAATGTTGTTTTGTCATCTTGACAACAGATATGCCAAAAATGATTACATTTACAATTTGTGAACAATTTTCGCGTAAGTATGGCACGTTTTGAAACGAGCGCATTGAAATTTTAATGATTATAGGGTATGGCGATAGGACACGGAGTTTTACCCAAGTGGTGAATATTTTTAATGAATTGCACCCAGATCCAGATCGGGAACCTATAACTAAATCAACTGTTTCCAAAACATTTCAGCGTTTTCATGAAACTGGAGGTGTGAAAGATCGACCAAAAAGTGGAAGACCGGTAAGCGTTACTAATGAAGAAAATTCTCTAAATCTCATGTTAAATGTGGTAGAAAATCCAATAAATTCGACGCAACAGCGGGCTTTAAATCATAATATGAGTCGATATTCCATTCAAAAAATTACCAAAAGGGAAAAATTAAAACCATATAAAATTCATTTTTTACAAGAATTGAGTGAAGACGATTTTGATCGCAGAATTCAGTTTTGCGAAATCACTATGGATAAATTGAATCAAAATGTCATCTTTGTCATCCACATTTTATTTTCCGATGAATCAACGTTTTGTTTAAACGGGCACGTAAATCGACACAACTGTAGATATTGGTCAGACCAAAATTCACATTGGATGGAACAAGTTCATACCCAACGACCACAAAAAACTCTGAACGATATTTATTACTTTTACAAGAAAATATTGTTCCACAGCTCAGACGATTGGTCCCGAACCATAATACTTCCAATTTACCGGCTGAACAAAATATGGTTTCAACAAAATGGGGCTCCACCACATTTTGGACGGATGGCGAGGGAATACCTAGAGGAAACTTTTCCTGGTAAATGGATTGGGAGCAGAGGTGCAATTGAATGGCCTGCTAGGTCTCCTGATATGACCCCTCTTGACTTTTTCCTGTGGGGCCATATCAAAAATTTAGTGTACAAAAATAAGCCGCAAAATATCGAAGATTTGCAACAAAGAATAATGCATGAAATTTCCAGTATTGCTCCCAATAACCTTTTAGATTCGCTACAAAATTTTGTTCACCGAATTCGTTACTGCCAGGAGGTAAACGGTGAACACTTTGAGCAAATGGGTAAATTAAATTTTAGGGTTTACTTGGTAACGTTATTAAATTAAAATTTAATATATGTGATAACATTGTTAACCCAAGAAATTTTCTTGCCCGCATGCCTTTTGTAGCTGCAGATAAAGTTGTCGACCTGTATCATATTATTGTACATTTTTATTTTTCGTCGATGTAAATGTTACTGTATCTTCTTTTATGAATATAAGTAGCGATTCTGTCTTACTTTTGACTAATGAAAATTCTATATTGGGTGATAGAAACTAAATTTTATATTTATTACCAAATTATTTAAATAATTATTGTGATCATTATTTCACTTAAATGATTTAAAGTGTAAACCGTCAAAATCAGTATCTATTTATCACTATTTATATGCCTCCCTTTGTTTAAGCGACCTTAAATCACTACGCGAAACCGATTGTTTCATAAAATTTTATTTATTTCTGTTATTTGATAAAACTGATACAACATTGGGTTTAAAGGCATTGAGAATATAAAGTAACTTTTATCTTTATATAGCAAAGAACAAAAGTCATTTAAACTACTGGAAAACATCTATTTTCCGGTGACAAATGTATCAAATAGCTCTTCAAACCTGAATTACTGTTCTAGAGGTAAAATAAAGTTTACAATGGAAAAACTTTATGCTGAGTAACGATAAAAATATTGGAAGCACATCTTTGTATAGAACTAATATGTTTCAGAATCAACGTGTCTCTACAACTGACTATAACCGTATATTTCAAATCGAGATTATGTAACACATTAAATAAAACAAAACCACGCTAGTAGTTAATGGACGAAATTAACGTGATTAACATTTTTATAAAGCCCGTATACAGGGTATTCGCTAATGGAAAAATCTCAAACCCCTGTAATTAAAAATATTACGATTTAATTATACTTACCTATATCCGAAAGTTGATATTAACTGAGATACAGGGTGTTAAGGTTTATTTGGATTTTTAAATAGATCACCCAGTATACTTTTGGCTATATCGATTCAGAATACCATTCCAAATTCAACGTCATCCCATATGTCACTTTTTGACACTTTAAATAATTTTTCCTTTTATTTTGATTTTTTCATCTTGATTGAACTCCGTAAAATGGTTTAATTTTAAGCCAAATTCTTGATAAAAATGCAATTTTCAAGTTTTATTGTACTTTTTAACTTTTTAAGAAGGCTTTTTTCTAGAAAACCCAATATTTTCAAATTAAAATATATTGGTGCACTCGGGCAAAAAGATAAAGCACTTTTTTCCAACAATTTGATAGCACACGCCCTTATAAGTTAAAAAAGGAGAGATAATTTATTAAAAATACCAATTCGTGAGAAAAAATACAACAAGGGGCGCAAACGGCTTTACATTTATCTAGGTACCCATGACACCATAATTCTAACAAACAAATGAACATAAATACAAATTTAAAATCCGCCATATTTGGCTTAAACCATTTTAGACAGTCTAGATGAATAAATAACAATAGGAAGAAAAATTATTTAAAGTGTTAAATTAGTATATTAAGATACAAGTTTCATAAGACATTATCTTAGAGAACGCGTTTTCTAAAGTACATGTGCTCTAATTGTCTTATGAACCGTGTATTTTATAATACTTTTTTCTATTTGGATCTTTAAAGTCTGAACGACTTTAAATAATATAGTAGATTTTTGCCATTTGAATTAACATTTTCTTTTTGAGTTGGCAATACTTTTATAATTTAAATGTTACAAGTATCAAATATGCCATGATAGAAACAATTGAACACAACAAAGCCTCTTCCTATCCATCATAATTAAAAATAAATATATTATTAAAGTTAATAAAAATTAGTCAGGAAGAAAGTTGCACTGCGTCAGAAATACGAGAAATTGCAGCAAATAATCTAGAAAAACTTTTAAAAAGAATATGTAAAATTTTGAGTTATGGTGTGAACAGAACAATGTTCAAATTATGGAACAAAATAATAAATAATACTATTGAACAAAATATTGTGTCGACACAGAATCTGACAGGAATAACAATTAATGCCCAGGAAATATCTACAGTAACTATAAATATGTATATATAAAGTAATATGTAGGAAGGGTAGTCGTTGCTGACTAGTTAGGGAAAACGATTTGGGTAATATTGGGCTTTGCAGCAAATGAAAGTGTACTCTTTAAAGTTGGTCCAAGCTTTCGGAAATCTTTATTTCCATCATCAGGGATACTACAATATAAGAAAAATTGACTGAAATCAGAGTTAAGCTCTTAATCAGACAATACAACTATAGTTACTTACAACTTTGTTGAGGATGTTTATATCATTGTAGATAATTACTAATAGTAACACAGTAAAATTAGGAAGCAATGAAGCAGCAACAAGACAAAATCTCTTGTGGTTGGTAAAACCATACATGACACACCATGATTAATTACTCAAAAAGACAGTACAAGTTAAAATAATTTAAAATTTTTAAATAAAATACTGGTCTTCATAGACCATGCTAACGGAAAATGGCCATTTTGTACCGGTATTATTTGATGAACTCGGCGTAGAGAATTTTTAGGAACAATCATGATCATAAAATCATGATCATGAGCATACCACAGAGCAATTGTGATCATGATTGTTCCTAAAAATTCTCTACGCCGAGTTCATCAAATAATACCGGTACAAAATGGCCGTTTTCCGTTAGCATGGTCTATGAAGACCAGTATTTTATTTAAAAATTTTAAATTATTTTAACTTGTACTGTCTTTTTGAGTAATTAATCATGGTGTGTTATGTATGGTTTTACCAACCACAAGAGATTTTGTCTTGTTGCTGCTTCATTGCTTCCTAATTTTACTGTGTTACTATTAGTAATTATCTACAATGATATGAACATCCTCAACAAAGTTGTAAGTAACTATAGTTGTCTTGTCTGATTAAGAGCTTAACTCTGATTTCAGTCAATTTTTCTTATATTGTAGTATCCCTGATGATGGAAATAAAGATTTCCGAAAGCTTGGACCAACTTTAAAGAGTACATTTTCATTTGCTGCAAAGCCCAATATTACCCAAATCGTTTTTCCTAAAGTAATATGTATAATATTATATTGAATTAAAAATAAAAATAGTACTTTATTGAATAAAACTTTAGAAATTAAAGCATAAACGGAGAGATATTTTTATTATTTTTAGGTTGTTTTATAGTTGTGACTAGAAATTCGTTGACGGACACCGTCAGCATGTTATATATTTCCGAGTATAGGTATTTCAGATAAATATCTAGTCAAAATGATCTATTTGCAAGGTTAAAGGTTAGTATTTTAAAGTTTTCTATAAAATTTTTTGCCTAGAAAACTAATTGCAACGAAATCGAAGTAAGCCTAAAATTTTAACCCTACTTGCTGCCAACATAAGAAAAATAAAATTTCAGTTTCATAAAGTGGCAGGTTATTCAATTTTTTTGCGTTTCATGATACATCCATTATGAAGCCCAAATAGAAAAAGTGATGTATGGAGTGTCGTTGTTTTTGGAATGGTGTTCTGAATCGATATAGCGATATAGTTAAATTAAACAATAAAAACACCCGGTATATCTATACATAAATCTCTAAAAGAAGGCCACTTCCCACAGATTTGGAAGTCAGCCCTAATTGTCCCAATTTTAAAATCAGGCAATAGGTTCTTGGTGGAAAATTATCGCCCGATTTCTAAATTATGTCTCATAGCTAAACTCTCCGAATCAATTATATGCGACTATCTGTATATAGACTGTAAAAATATTATCAACCATGAACAACATGGCTTTATTAAGATACGCTCTGTCGAGAGCAACTTGTTTCTTTATTCGCAATACCTACTGGATAGCATGGACGAAGGTTTCCAGGTGGACGCCGTTTATACTGATTTTAGCAAGGCTTTTGATAAAATTGATCATAACATACTAATTGACAAAATTGCTGGGGTTGGTATTCACGGTAGCCTGCTCAGATGGCTTTCTTCCTATATCACTAACAGAATGCAAGCTGTTAAAATCGGTGCGTTTAAATCAGATTTTACCGAAATTAGTTCGGGAGTGCCACAGGGGTCGCACTTGGGACAACTGCTTTCAATATTTATTTTAACGATATTGTGAGTTGCTTTGAATTTTCTCGTTTTCTAATGTATGCGGATGACTTAAAATTATATCTTAAAATCACGAATTGGTCGGACATGCTGCTTATTCAACATGATTTAGACAATCTCTTTTCCTATTGTCAGCGCAATAGTCTGTACCTAAATTTAAAGAAATGCCACACTATCACGTTTTCTAGAAATATAAATAAAATATTATCTGTTTATACAGTCAACACTACACCATTAGCTAGAGTATCTGTTAATATGGATATAGGGGTATACTTTGACTCTAAAATGTTGTTTGATCACCACATCCAATACATAACTACAAGGGCAATAAAATCTCTGGGTATTATTATCAGAACCTTTAAAGATTTCAAGCATATAGAATCGATACGTACATTATATATGTCCTATGTTAATAGTACGCTTTGTTTTGCATCGGTCATCTGGAACCCTCAATACGACGTGCGCCTTTGCAGCGCTGCCTAAAATCTTACAATTCGATTTCAAATTTGATAGATCTGGATGTTTGTTTCTTTTCCCTGATGAGCCTTGGTAGTGCGCTAAGACTTTTGTACCTAAACCACTTAGTCTAACATTATACATGTGCTTGTTTTGTTTATAATTTAAAATAAACATAAATATATAATAAATAGCATACTTTGTTAAAACCTTACTTAAGTAATATTATACTCATGTTAAAATTTGTTCGTGAATACTGTCTCTGGGTTAGTACCGTTTTGTATTCCTTAATGGTAAATAAATAAATTAAATAAATAAATAAATAAATAGTAAAGGTGAGTTTCCTAATTTAATTTGAAGTGTAACCAGCTAACGAAATGTGTGTCATAGAATAAAATATTTTGTTAGGAATTATATAAAATTACTATTAAATAAAACAAAGCCTAACGACGTAATCCGATCGACAGTCGATAATTCACAAACGTCGTCATGTTTTAATCTCTTTTTCAATCATTTATTGAGACGAGTGAAATTACACTTCAAGGGTTAATTGGAATATCTGAAAATAAACACAGCATCTAAACATGGGAAATGTATTATTTAGTTACTTAAAAAGCAACTAATTATTTCTGACTTTATAAGCTTCCATGAATCTCAGCGTCTCCATTGCCAATTATCTTTAAAATAATTACCATTAAATAATTTGTGTTTATTTATTTTTTTAATCGGGAAGTAACTTTATCTAATTTACTTGTCGTTAGAGTAGAATTTTAACATTATCATTACATACAAGGTGAGAACTTGTAAACGTCCCACTTTTGGTATGTCCCTTCTAATAAATAATATTAAAAATCGGAAAGAAACGTAAAATACTAATTCTTGACTCAATATGGTAAAAGTCTGATTAAAAATATAGGCTTTTGGGGACGTCCGTCGATTGCTTGTTTTTCCTAACCAAAACAGAAACAGACAGAAGATAGGAAGATTCTACAGATAGAATCCCCATTTCTTTTTTGTAGTGTTTATTTTCATAATAACAACCATCACATTGACCTGTACAAAGCAAATAGAAACATCGGGTTCATGTTTGTTTCAAGTCAATGTTCATGCACCATTTGACAGGTTTCGATAGTCAATCAAGACAGCAAGAACTTATTGTTTATGACCAATAACACGTACTTAGGACAAAAATTTTTTGCAGGCAACTTTCAGTCCTTAACATATAACTTACTAAACTATTTGCCTGTAGAAACGATTATAATTTGCGAAATATATGTTACTTCCTGCATTAGAAAGCAATTTTAAAAGTTTTTTTTTTTCGATTATAGCTGCAGTAGAGTCAATACTTTCTTACTTTACCCTTTTATATTTCACGTCATTTTACTAAAGTTTCTTTTATACAGGGTGTCCCATAACTAATGGTACACAGGAAAACTGCAGATTCCTTGGGTAAAAATACTGACATTTTTCAATACATAGTTTAGTTCAATAGCTGGTAATAACCGAGATACAGGGTGTCCAAGTAAAAATTTAATTTTCAATTTTCCTAAATAACTTATTTCTGAATCAATATTTTTGCACAAAATTTTGTGACTAGGGATTTTTTGAGGGAAGGAATTTGAACTTGTTAATAATTTTGATGTAGATTGTAGGGGGCGCTCTCTGCGGTACTCTGGATACATAAAAAGAAGTGTAACTTTCTTAGAACTTAGTATAATTATGTTTTCATTAAAAATATCAATTTCTCGGTAATTTCTAGGAAATAAAGGTATACTTTGTAAATGTCGCTCCGACTAACCGTTCTCGAGATATTTTCAATTACAATTTCTAATGCGCCCGTTTAAATTTTGATTTGTAAATGTGAAATTTATTACATTAAGCTTTGGTAAAAACAAATACAATGAAAGCACTTTGAAACCTCATTTCTGTCAAAGTTTATTTTCATTTGTCAGCATTTTGGGTATTTTTAAGGAGTTTTTGAAGATACTGTTATCAAAAATTAAACTAAAAATGCCGCGACATAACTGCTTTCTAACGGAGAAATGCGAGACATGGTATGTTTATACGCATAAGAAAATTTTAACATCGGCGGTATTTGGTTTGTTCGGGTTTGTTCCAAATAGAAAGCAGCCAGATTTTAAAATTTTTAGAAGCCTATACGACATACTGGGAGAAACAGGATCCTTGCGTCCAAAACGTAATAGTGGATACTGTTTCTCCCAGTCTATGTCGTATAGGCTTTTAAAAATTCAAATCTTCAAAAACTCCTTTAAAACACCCACAATGCTGACAAATGAAAATAAACTTTGACAGAAATAAGGTTTTAAAGTGCTTTCATTGTATTTGTTTTTACCAAAGCTTACTGTGACAAATTTCACATTAACAAATCAAAATTTAAACGGGTTTGTTCGGGTTTGTTCGGGTATACCCTTATTGCTTAAAAATAACGGAAAACTGATATTTTTAATAAAAATATAATTATACTAAGGCACAAAAAAGTTACATTTCTTTTTATGTATCCAGACTACCGCAGAGAGCGCCCCCTACAATCTACATCAAAATTATTAACAAATTCAAATTCCTTTCCCCAAAAAAACCCTAGTCACAAAATTTTGTGCAAAAATATTGATTCAGAAATAAGTTATTTAGGAAAATTGAAAATTAAATTTTTACTTGGACACCCTGTATCTCGGTTATTACCAGCTATTGAACTAAACTAAGTATGGCCAAATCGCAGTATTTTTACCCAAGGAATCTGCAGTTTTACTGTGTACCATTAGTTATGGGACACCCTGTATATATAATAATTGACACTCTTACTACAATTTGTATTAAACAAATAATGTTCAAAGATGAACAGTTTAGTTTCTTTAACGCAATTATTAATAAGAAGATCCGTCCCCGCAGCTGCATGTATCGCCGGTCATGGCAGAAATTGCTTATAAATAACGGCACTAAAGGTCGGTCTAATTGTTTTACAAATATGACGGTGTGTGTTTGAATTTGTGTAAAGCATGCTCCTGTTTAGGTAAGTTGCTTATTATGTTTATTTAGTTATAAACTAGAACATTGCCTACTTTTTACCAGGCGTATGTTTTTATGTTGTATCGCCGGTCACAGGATTAACTCAGACCTAGTAAGTCTTAATTAAGGGAAAAATAATACACGAAGTCATTCTCTTAGGTAGATAAAAAGATGACTAATTGTCTTAGTATTTTAACATTCTATAAGGAACATTCCAAAAGAACAAGCCAATATAAGACAGTGATGTTATAAATAATAGAAAAATGGTTATAGTGACTGATTAAAATAACTCAGTTCCAAATATTGGCGTTATATGATTCAGAACAGTAAAAATTAGCCATTCTACGGGCGTTAAATTATTAAAAAATCGATGCTATACAAAAATAGACCAAGATCTTTGTGACGATGATCTTCTGCGCGGACATATGTAATTCCTCTAATTAGATACTATAAGAAACCTATTAAAAAATTGAGAGGTGTTTTTGAGATTATTTATTTTTAAATTCCGATTTACTGAAAGTTGCCTGTAAAAAATTTTTTACCCACCTGCATTAAATCTCATTCTATTCTAACCCTATCTTTCAAAATTACTATCATAGACTCGACACCAACATCCGCCTTAAACTTGGACGAACTTTAAGACTAACAAGGAAGTGCAGGTGGCTTGCAATCCAATACGGGCGGTAGACCGGGCGAACTAATGCTATTTAACACAAAGTTAGTCGCTGTTACAGTTCAGCCGTTTCGGCCGGAGATGTACGCGATCTCAACGGAGATTATGTGGCATCCATGGGGATCTATGTATGACTCTTTGTTTGTGTGTCTTCGGAGATATAGTGCCGGCGAATGATGAGGATTGTCCACAATTATCTCAATTTATAAGTATTAAAGAGCTGTTTCCAAGAATGGGTGGCAGGTAGTTGGAAAGAGACCTAGAGTAGCACTCTATATCTTTCGATCTTAAGGAGAGCGATAAGGATTGGAAAAGACAAGTTCGCCATCGGTAAAATTATTGCAATCAGATTCAAAAACAGGTTATGAGAGACGAAAGTGATTCCTATTCACTCCACGACAGACGATTTACTGAATTATTCCGTCTCAATAAGGGCCCACTGGTATATTTTTTTGATAATTTAGTGGATCACTTACACGAAGAAATAAGGTCGACTAGAATACCCAGAGACAAAAATTCTAACTGCTTTATAGTTATTTATGTTTGTTTATGTCATACCAGTACATAATTGAATTTTTAAACTTTAGATACTATCTACATAATGGATTACTTTATGCCCGTGCGGGCATAAAGTACACATTATGGCTCACAAGATGCAAAAAATAGTTTTCGATTAACTTATTCTTTATTAACAAAATATGATTTGACATTCATATATTATTTGGTTGTATTTACATAGAACTAGCAATTCTGGAAGGTTCCGCTGATAGCTAAATTTCCTGCAGCAAAGGTTGACTCATGGTTCATTGTCTGGGTCTCTAGATTCTGTAAGGAAATGCGATATCCAGATGGTACGCCTGCCAACATCCTTGAAACCTCATTTTTGAGGATACGCTATCCTCTAAATATCCTTCAGCAACCGTGGTACTCTTCAATCCACCATGGCGCTTCAGCGTAGTCATACTTGCTCAAGCTTCTGCTAAAAGTGTTGCCGACGTTCGAAGTAAACAATAACCAGTGTACTTTTCGGGGTTGTTCACACCCAAATATTTTGCAATAATACAGGGAATTTTCCCAAATGTGTTTTTCCAACAGGTTGTTTAGTACAGCGGCCTTGTCTGTAGCTTCAAAATAGTATTTTTTCTGAGCAGCCATGTGGCCGCAAAGACGTATAATCTCTTATAAGTTTCATATAACTATTCATTTCGTCTTCATCAATAATGGTGAACACTAGTTTTTTGTCAGTTTTGGTTTCTGGCACCGTTACAACAAAGATTGATTTTCTATCTTCTACATGTGTGACTATCATATTTACAAGTTCTTGCTGCCGACATCCACCAAATAATAATACCACTTTATCCATTACAAACGTTTCATTTGGTGCCTCATGAATAAATTTTAGGACATTTTCTCTACATGACACACTGGATTTTTTTGGTTGGTACCCATTTGACCTTTGCTTTAAATACTCGCATGATTTGTGAAAATTATATATATTAATATTCTTATTTACCATTAAAGTCTTCTTTATCATCGAATATTTAGCCCATAGAGAGCTCGGGGAAAATTTTTCAGATAGATCATTAAAGTACCCCAACAGCACAGTTTCGTTAATGTTTTCTACAGCATTTCCTCACATCCACTTCAAAAATTGGTCATAGTGTTTGTCGTATGAGCCTCTGCATTTTCTCGATAACAGGTTTTTCAATTTCGTCGGGAATTTGAAAACCTTGTTGTTGATTTTTGACTTTGACACATTAAACATTTGAATACTTATCTCCCTAGCAACAAAAACGCAGTCTATAATAATGTCAAGGTAATGTCGCAGGTAAAAATAAAAAATTGGTAAATCAAATTAAATTTTAAAAAAATATTTATTATTTAAAACGAACATGGTATGACATAAAAGTTTGTATGTACCACGGGTACTAATAGATATATACCCTCGGGCGACTTACGAACCCTCGGGCCAGGGCCCTCGGCTTTGTAAGACTGTCGCCCTGAGGGCATAATCATCTACTTAGTACCCTTGATACATAAATAACTATAACTATAGACTATAATGCTCGGAAAGCAAAATCAATTAGCTTATTAGCCAATAGTTTTCGCCTGACGGGCATTATAGTCTAGTAACGCCTGTTAGATAAGCTAGCCAACAAAAAATTACCGTTCCTTCGAAACACGTTAAAAAAACTGGGAAAACAATATACCCTTTCGTCGGGATCTCATATCTCATATATCTTTATTATTTTTGGTTTGGAATATATATGTACATGATCACAATCTTATCTAATTATATATATATACAGCGATATAATATATGTGTCTATTCTCACAGTATGTCCAAGACCACCCACTTAGGTTACGCGGCCAGACCGAGGCCTGTGCCGGGGACGGTTTTAGCCCTTGGATTGCATGCATGCTTGCCGTGGTGATAATCAGTCGATTTCAAGTCAGTGCTTATTGTCGACAATTGATAACTTTAGCTTATATTGAATGTTTATGTTTTGTATGACTGATATACTGTGTTTTAAGAATTTATTACTGCTGGAAAAAGTTTCAAAAAAACCAGCTTTGATGAAAGGAACTTGGCGGTGGTGTAGTGATAAAATCTAAATATGACTTATTTTTTTGAGTGTATGCGCATTCATTCTTCATTCATTCTGTGCTCATCCGTCCTCATTCATACCTATTTGCATCTCTTTCATGCTTGTTTTTTATTTACAGTGTTTTGTTTACAATATGTACAAATTTTGCAAGTTATGTGGTTTGTTTAAAACCACGGGAAGAAAAAAGACGTCTTGAGATTTACAGCAGTGGATTATTATATTTATACGGTGGGCTTAGGATACTGCTAGTGCTCCCCAGACCAATCGATTCTTAGTGCAAATTTGCCAATATTTTTGTAATTTTTATAGGATAATTTTACTGTTTTATGTTTGGTTTTTAATAGTCGAAATATATTGGCAGTTTTGCGTAAAGAGGTTTGTGTTTTGGCGAATGCATTGCTCTTACTTGTAATACGCTCTGTGTTAATGGCGTATTTTGAATTTTGTTTCTATAGAACTTGTTTGATATGTCATAAATGTAATCCTGTATTCTTGTCATGTTGGTTGTGTCGTGAAGTTCATTTATTGTTACATAACGGCCTGCAGAGGTTACGCATCTTAGTACTTTATTCTGCATCCGTTGTAACCTTGCCATTTGCGTTTTACTAATGCCACACCAGACTGGTGTGGCATATAGCAAAGTAGGCCTAAGAATTTGTTTGTATATAGTCAGTTTGTTCGTCGGTGAGAGGTACGATTTTGGCGATAGGAGAGGGTATAGACTCTGCATCGCCAAAAAGCACCTCTTTAAGATGTTGCTTACGTGCTGTTTAAAAAACAAGCGTTGGTCGATCGTAACCCCAAGATATTTAAGTTTATTTGTTTGTTTTATAGGAACGTTGTCAATTCGGATTGGAATGTTGATTTTTGTATTTGTTTATTTTTTTGTAATTACAATGCATTCTGTTTTTTCTGTATTTATGTTGATTTTCCAGTGTTTGGTCCAGGGTAGTAGTTTTAGGAGATGGTATTTTAGGTGTGTGTTAGCCACGTTTGCGGCGAAAGAATGCGCGTAGATTAGAGCATCGTCCACAAACAGGGCTTTGTTAGTATTAGGGTAATTAGGAAAGTCGGAGGTAAAAAGGTTATACAGTTTTGGGGAAAGTACTGCCTCTTGGGGGACACCTGCGTGAATGCGCCTTGGGTTTGATAACTCGCTCTCTACTCGCACTTGGAAGGTTCTACCCATGACGTAGGAATGCAATAATGTTACGATGTGGAGGGGAAAATTATGAAAGGTTATTAATTTAAAAATAAGGCCATTGAGCCAAACACTATCAAACGCTTTTCGGATGTCAAGAGAGAGCATAACTGTGCTCTGATTGAGATTAATCTTGTCTAATGCGTCCTGCAGCACTTTGGTGACGAGCATCTCTGTATTATGCCCTCTCTTGAATCCGAATTGCTCCTGTTGGATTTTGTCTTCCAAATTGAAAAGTTCAAATTTTGAGAGTATTGCTCTCTCTGCTACTTTGGACATGGTATTTAGGAGGGAAATGGGGCGATAGGAGTCCGGGTTTGAGGGTTCTTTGTTGGGTTTTAGAATAGGAATCACAATGGCTTTTTTCCATTGTGATGGAAAGTGCTGGAGTAACATTATTGCATTTATAATATAAAGGAGTTGGATAAAACCTTTACGGGGTAGTTTTTTGAGTATTATATTAGGCAAGCTGTCCTCCCCGGGTGCTTTGTTTGTTGGGAGTTTTCGGATTATTTGTGATAGTGTTTTGGAGTTTAAAAGGAGCTTGGAGAGTACAGGAGGGGGAATGGGATATTTATGCCCCACCGTATTATTTACAATTTCCGTGACGTGATCTTGCTCGGGGGTGGTATTCGGTACGCCTTTGTGCACCTGCGCGAAGTGGTTTGCGATCGTATTAGCTTTTTCTTTGTTTGTTTGTGGGTTTTCCGTTGTTAGTGATGGAATTTTGGAAAATTTATTTTTTAACTTTTTTGTCAACTTCCACAGGGAGTTATTTTGTGTTTGTAAGTTGTGTAATGTTTGTTCCCAAACGTAATTTTTGTGGTTATTGATTTTTAGTCTGATCTGGTTTTGTAGCTCACGGACCCTCACACCATCCAGTCTCCCTCTAAAACGCTGCCAACGCTTTCGGATTTTATTTTTGAATCTGATTAAATCCTGAATCTCCTGCGGCAATCGGTCTTCGGCCGGTTTAGGTTTTATTTTAGTTGCTACTTTGTTTCTTGCAGACTGGAGAATGCTTGTTAATTTTATGACTTCGTTTTCTAATTCATCGATTCATCGCTAGTTTTAGTGTTCTAGATGTTATAATTACTTATGCCATTGGTAATAAATTCAATTACAGCCAGTGCACGTTTCGCTTTATCAGTATATTGTGTTTTTATTAGAGCAAAGTCATTGAGGAATCGACATAATTCGTTCGTATCCCATGAATTACTAAAGTTACCTATTGCATCAAACAAGGCACTGACCTGATTGTCTGTTCCGGTTGCATTTGTGTGGGCGGTGACTTCAGTCTGGGAGCGTGGCCTAAGAGGTGGAAATTCCTGTTGTCTGTGTGGAGGTTCCTGGGGGATGATGGGGGTGTCATTGGAGGGTACGTTGGCAGCACTTGCCCTGCTACTTGCTGGGCCACTTGCCCTGGCCTTCCATACGTTGGCAGTTGGTACAGGAGCTGGTATGTATTGTTGTTTTTGCTTCGTTGTTATGTTATTATTATTACGTAGCTGCTGTTGTTCTATTTTGTACTTATACACTTTACAAATGGTGTTGCTCGCTTTATGGTTTCCTTGGCAATTTGTACATTGATTTTCAGTGGTGTTATTGCATTGCGTAATGGTGTGTGTTCCTGCACAGTTTAAACATCTTGGCTGCCGAAAGCAGTTGGAGGTAGCGTTTCCCCACTGGCAACACTTTTTACATTGAATGATTGACGTATGTGTTCTTCTCCTTTCCCATGTCACTCTAACATGGTCCAGAAATTTCACTTCGCTTAACTTATTTATTATTTAAAACGCACATGGTATGACATAAAAGTTTGTATGCACCACGGGTACTAATAGATATATACCCTCGGGCGATTTACGAACCCTCGGGCCAGGGCCCTCGGCTTTGTAAGACTGTCGCCCTGAGGGCATAATCATCTACTTAGTACCCTTGATACATAAATAACTATAACTATAGACTATAATGCTCGGAAAGCAAAATCAATTAGCTTATTAGCCAATAGTTTTCGCCTGACGGGCATTATAGTCTAGTAACGCCTGTTAGATAAGCTAGCCAACAAAAAATTACCGTTCCTTCGAAACACGTTAAAAAAACTGGGAAAACAATATACCCTTTCGTCGGGATCTAGTGTCGGTAGATATAAATGAAATAAAGTAAGTTAAAGGGAGTTTAATAATTGAACAAATACCTATTTTCCTAATTAAAATGAATAATTGGAATATCGATACCAGTCGTTACTGGTCTCTAGGCGGGCGTACCGATATAATTGAATTTAATCCACACGAACTTTCGCGTTAGTCTGAAAGTTTACGGTAACTTTGCTATAGTTATTTCCTACGACTTCATATCGAGGATACGGTGCAAATTATAGATGAACATTGGCCATATAATGAAGTTGGAGATACAATTATTCTGTTTGCGTGTGCATAATAATTAAAGTAATACGATTAGAATAACAAGGAATAATACATTGTTATATGCTATAATACCATGGAGATTAATTCGCCTTATTTAATCTTTGAAAATAATTATCGCGTCGTTGTGTCGGTTATGTTCTAAATTAAATACAGCGAGCAATGAAAACGACAAGAGGATATACCTACGAGTCATCGTTGAATTGAACCTTTGTTTGTGAGATGGCTGAATATTGACTCCCCTGTACATTTTATAGAAAAACAGCATTATATCTTCTTGAAGAGGTCGATAAGGTAAACTCATGTGGCGAGTTTGAATACATTTTGGCGACCCAAACCTAAGCTACTCAATTAAATGTGATGGCAAAACCACTCTCACAAACTCTCATAGTACAGCAAACACCAGCAAAAAAAGCAGGAAATATTGTTACTGACACTAATTTTCATTTTGTCAATGTAAAAATTTAATTTGCAGATTGTATGTATTACCTGAACTATGGGAATTTTGTGGTTTTGAAATCACGTTTAATTGAATAGCTTATGATTCGCTTTCCAAAATGTATTCAAACTCACCATATGGATTTACCATATCGACCCCTTCAAGAAGAATGCAGTTTTTCTATAAAATATACAGGGGAATCAATATTCTTCTTCATCCAGTGCCCTGTCTGTCTTCAGACGTTGGCGATCATCGTAGTGATAATATTTTGAAAGGTGTTACGATTGGCGGCTGCTCTGAAAAGTTGTCCAGGTTGCAGCCCTGTCCACTGCCTTATGCTTCGTAGCCATGATAGTTTTCCAACGTGGCACACGTTTGGTTTGTTCCACTCCACTTTTCCTTGGACTATAAGGCGGAGTAGAGACTTGGGTACTCTGATGATATGCCCGAAATATTCAGTTTTTCTTGTCTTTATTGTGTTTATTAGTTCCCTGTTGGTATTCATCATAAGAAGTACTTCCTCGTTGGAGGTGTGGGTAAGCCAGGAGATGTTCAGCATTCGGCGATAGCAACACAGTTCAAATGCTTCCAGTTTATTTGTTGTTGATGTCTTCAGGGTCCATGTTTCATTGCCATAAAGTAATACGGGTCAGACATAATATTTGAGGACTCGTTTCCGAAGGTGCATGGAGAGATTTCTGTTGCATTGTATAGGTTTCCAGGATGTAAATATTCGTCGAGCTAGTGCAATGCGTGTAAGTATTTCCTCATCAGAGCTTCCAGTTTCGTTTATCCAGCCAGTATTTAAAATGGCTAACTCTTTCGTCAGGTCTACCAACTAATAGAAGCTTACCTCAATATTCAGCCAAGGCAAAATTAATTGGGATTTCCTATATTCAATTTAACGATGCATCACCAGGTATAGTGTTAGCCAGACACCGTGACCACACCCCTATAATTACAGGGTGAGTACACCCTGAACCCGAACAGCTACCACCATAAGCCTTGGCATTCCTTGAATGAAATGTCTAATCGGATTTTGATAGACTTCTTCAGTTAATGTTTCTTTTAATTGTTCTAAATTACTCGCAACCAGAACTAGTTCTCGACTCTTTCTACCCAGAAAGTGTTAAAATTAGAATCTTTCGATGAAATGTGCAGTGTTTCCTTAAAAAATTCGTATCTCTTCAACCAAAAAAGATATCGAGACCAGTAAAAAAGTAAACCATTAAGAATGGATCAAACTTCGCAAAAAAGCTTCTTCATTAGAGTTAACATTGCAAAATTACTCCACAGGTAGGCGGTCACAAATTTAAGGGATAATACATGTATTTTTATTCTCCTGTATATTCCAACTTGTACATAGTTTTTTGAAAAATTGGAAAGAAGGTAATTAAAACCAAAACATTTATCGACAACTTTTAAAAAAAATTTTTTAAATCGGACTACGGAAAAAAAATTATCACACATTAGAAACAAAAAAACACAATTTTGTATGGAGTCGGTGAGTGTAGATTGAATGCTAACATTATTATCACAAGAAATATACAAGAAGCATTATTAATATTAAATGATCTTCTATTCGTTGGAAATAATAATGGTAACAAAGATCTTTCAATACTCAGTCAAAACAGAAAAGCGACTACAGAACATAGAAGACATTTTGGATTCTCTTAATAATATTTTCGGTATCGAAAACAATTTTCCGCGATGAATCAAATAACCTATTTAAAATAAACTTTGAACATAAGTACAGGTGGCTGATATAATTCACTGCGGTCACAGGCAAGGCAAACTAATGCCATTTAACACAAACTTAGTCAGTGTTACGGCTCGGTCGTTTCGCCCCGTGATGTATATGAACTCGATCCTCCCTGGAGGTCCCGTGACCTCCTTAGGGACCTCTATATGGCTGTTTTATCTCTTTGGGAAAATACCGCTCAGCAATTAACTAGGTTTTAGGAAGAAGATGGTAAAAGTTTTGATAAAACTGTTTGAGCAGAATTCCTGTTGTAAGGCTGCGTTTTTTATGCTATTTTTAGGGATAAAAAAACTGAGGAAATAAGCATTGGTTTGTTGTAAATGCGATTGGTTCCCAAGCCAAAGTAAAATGTTCAAAAAAAATTTCCTACAAAATTTCTCGTTACCCACATTGCAGTTGTATAGGTCCCGAAATAGTAATAATTAGACAACCCGCCGTAAAGCAAATCCACAATCGTGTCACAGAGAAATGATGGTTCTACGCCGCGTGTATTCTGTCCTTACCTTGATTGAATAGGTAATGTTTGGGATTATATTAGGTTCGTTCCAACCACCCTAAAAATCGTACAATGTACGGTCACGCACATGCGTAGTAGTCGAAAGGCGTTCCAACCGACACAAAACGGTGTAGCTGGCGATCCCTTTGGTGTTCCAACCAAATTGTGATCGTTCGCAAACCAGCTCCTGAACGGTAAAAACGATACATGGCCAAGACCAGGAACCGCTTGTACTGACTTGCGCCCTAAGAATTTTAACCGTTGTTTTTGTATTCCTGGCATTCATGCAGTTCTTTTAGCCTTGTTTTGTAGGAGTTGTTGCTTAATATTTTGATTATTTAATTTATTCTTATTAAATTTGTATAATCCGGTTCCGAAACCTACAAGATATTCTTAACATTAAACGTTATTCTCTTTCATGATTATTAAATACAACAAAACGGAACGAAAAAAGATAATACTCAAGCTTAGACGAAGAAATCAAAACAACAAAAGTAGGGTTGTGATTTATGAATGTTATGATAATTAACTAATTACTAAACTTCTTTCCTAGAATCAGACAGGCGATCAACTGAGATTTTTACACAGAATGGTCACAAAAACGTACCAACCTTGCCTCCCTTGTGCATCGGCAACAAACAGTGCAAAATTAACGCCTGCGCACAAAATCGATTCCAACAGTTTCGTGACGGTTCTAGAACGATACAAAAATAGGGTGTTGGAACAAACCTATTGTCTACTAGGGAGAACATTTTTGTTTTTTTAATGATCAAACACATGCTCTATAGGAAAATCCTTTAAGGCACTCTGGTAGTGGTGCGTGTGCGAATAAACCGATTCACGTTGGTTTTGAATCGTTGGCGGTTATACTCGTTGGGAAACACGACCGGGAACGTCGTTCCATAATTATGACGTCCTCCAGATGAAAGAATTCTTAAATAATGAAGTTCGAGGAGTAATAAGCTTAACCACATATGGATGGGCGGCAGTGGTTCCTAGTGTATTTCTGCTATTCGTCAGCCGAGCACTTTCCATGAGAATATCTGTAAAAGAGAGTCAAATCCCCAACCTGTCTTCGATGTTCCAGGCTGTCGAGGCTCTTTGTCGGCTCGTGGTTTCCAATTGCTCACCTTTCGATGGAATCCAGTAGCCGAAGAGTATTTTTGGGTGCAGCGCGCCGTACTCTAGTGATGGTCGAATCTGGGCTTTGTATAGTGTCAAAAGTTGTTGAGGTGTGTACAACTTTTTGGTCCGGAAGAGTACACCATGTTTCTTTGAAGGTACCTTGGCGATTGCCACAACGTGGTTATGCCAAGCCATATTTCTTCTCAGATTGATACCCAGCAAATGAATAGATGAAGGCAGTGGAATTGCGTGTCCTGCCATGACTATATCCGGTCCGTCGGCAGCCGATATTTGTGCATTCAAAGAGAAAGATGAGACAAGTATGCTGTCGTCAGCAAAGCTAAATATCGGATTTTTAGTTTTCACTAGAAGGTCGTTAATGTAGAGTAAGACAAGGGTGGGAGACAATATGGACCCTTGACGAACCCCGACATTGATGGTGAGGGTATCTGAGAGAAATCCGTCAATCGCATCTTGCAGAGAGCGGTCCTTAAGAAAGCTAGACAACCATGCAAAGAATCGACTGGGCATACCATAAGATCGCAGTTTACTCTTAAGCCCGTCGTTACAAACAATGCATCATTTCCTCCCGCGGATAGTTCAGATTACATTCAACCGGTATATCAGACATGATGTCCGCCCGGTGAGACTGCTTATGGGGCGGATCGAAACACGTAAGAAGGCATTGGAAGTGATGCTAAGCCTACTCTGCTCCATGCGCTCAAAAGTAACCTACTTTTATCTATCTGTTTCACTCTATCATCAGACTTACGTAGAGTTAATATGAAATGCCAAAAAGTGAGTGTTTATGCAGGCGACTTGATCCTGGTCATATTTGTTTCACATTACTGAATTAGGGAAGGTTGCTGCAGACAGAGAAAGGCATAGGATGCGAACAGCACGAATTGTTAAACAAGCTAACTTCCTTCGTCTGGCGGGAATGGAAATCAAGCAACATCTGATGTGATTTAAAATGGTGAAGACGCAGCATCTTTAAATTTTAAAATAATTTTTAATTTTCTAATCTTCTCACGATTTGAAAATTTTCGCTCGTTTAAGAGATACGGGGGAATATCAAAATTGACAATATTACCTTATATTTTCTTAGTTAAAGAGATATTAAAAAATGTTTTATACAGAAGTATCTTTATATTGATTGTTGAATAATCTGCCGTTTTCGGAATAAATATACGGGGTCAGGTAAAAAAGTTATCGGACCTATCCTCATTTCTTTAAATGGAACACCCTATATATTTTAATCTAAAAATATACTATTTTAAATTCTCCTTTCAAATATATAACACACCATGGATGATATTGGTTTCCTAGGCGATTTATTAAAGTTTATTACTTTAAACCAAAGAAAACCATGAAACTAAAACTAATATCCAAGAGACAACTATGTTGACATTCTAGTTGTTATTAACATTAATGTCAATTTAATTTTTTACATATTCATTTGTGATAAATTCTTATCAACATTTGGAAAAGTTTAATGATATCTATCATCCATGGTGTGTTATTAATTTGAAAAGAGAGTTTAAAATGCTATCTTTTTAGATTAAAACATACCATTCCATTTAAAAAAATTATATTATGTCCGACAACTTTCTTACCTGACCTCGTATACTTATTCTGAAAACGGTAGATTATTCAACAATCATTATAAATAAACTTATGTATTAAACATTTTTCTGTATCGCTTTTAAGCGAGCGAAAATTTTCAAATTTTGATTTGCCATTTTAAGTTTGACGCCAAAAAGGACACATGACACCTACATTACTTTTTTGATAGCACTAACAATAACGGAGATACCCTATAAAAATGTCGAAAATGGGACACCCTCTACGTAACTACACCAAAATTCAAAACAATCAATTCAAAAATACGGAAAATATAAGCTTGTTTCCATTATATGGGACACCCTGTATAAGAATTTTCGAACACGTCGGAAGGAAATTTGTATATACTCTTAAGTTGTTCAAAAAGTAGACCGCAATTCTTTATGTTCTCACCACTCAATAATCCAATAAGGCAGACACGTTTAACGTTTGTTACTAAGTTTATTCCCCAAGGTGCCGTTAAGGCCAGAGGATAATGAGCCATTAGTGGACTACCGAAGCCAATTATCAGGGATGTGTTGCAATTGGCCCCAATTTTTGATCGGTGTATTAATTATAAGGTTTCCGATAGAGGGTGAATAAATTTATAAAAAAATTAAATAAAATTTTATTGTGGAGGGAGAACCTTTAAAGTTTCGTTTCGGAAGAAAAATCCTCAGAAAAATTTTCGGGCCCCATCATGACCCGACTACGGACCAATATCACATCAGATAACATCAGATAACATCAGGTCAGACCTACAGAAAATGAATATTCCCTTTGAGCCCCGAATGATGGAAAACCGCGCCGTGTGGAAAAAAGTTGTGCAATCATCCAAGACCAACCCAGGGTTGTAGCGCTAACGATGATGATGATACTTTTTCCCCATTTAATCGATGTTGTGTCTCTAACGATATCCTCATAGAGGCCCTTCTTATCTTGGGAACCCTGTATAACTGAGTGTAACACAGCGGCGCCATGTCGCGCGTACTATTACTGTAAATGTAAATATACAAGTTTTAATATATTTTTTTTTATTTACAACCATGCATGTAATAATGACATTTCATCTATCTCTGAAAGGTGGCAAGCTGACTTTTTTTACTTTTACTTTCCATCCGGGTGGAAAGTAAGTTATTTTTTGTAATTTAAAAAAAAATCGATATCTCAAAATAATATACGAACAAACCAACATACAGTGCGTTCAATTTTTTTGGCTTGTATCCTTTGTTTTGCTTTTTTAGAAATGCTAATAGCTTCGCGTGTTTAGATTTGTCTACATTTTCCCTAATTGATAGAGTGATCCTCAGCATTGAATATTGTGACCAAATCGCTGATATCTTCTTTGTCTTGGCATTTTCACAGAAATAAGCTAGTAGCGCCGACTCAGAACCAGGATTTTAAACTTTGATTCCAGTACACCATTCTTTGAATGAGTTCTATGACTTGTCATATCTCGGGCGGCTTTTAGATCTTCTTCTACTATTTTTGCTGCTTCTTGAATTTCTGGTGGAGTAGCAGCAAAATCAAATTCCTCATCTGTTTTGTTTTTCTGTTGTTAAAATAATATAATGTTTAGTGACATGGAAACCGTATTCAAAAAATGGTATTTGCCATCTTGATGTATATTATTGTTATTTTACCACCTGCGGTTATTTGAAATTTCTGTCTAATTTTTCAATGGAAAAGGCAAAATTACATTTATCTTTTATTAATAATTTTAATTCAAAATAATAAGAAGTGGATGTTAGATGTGGTTATGAATAAAATAATATACAAACCTCGGTAAAAAGTGTCATTATTGTCTCGAGATTTAGTTAACTAACGACTCTCTCGACAGGAATGAAACACTTTCCACCTCGGTACGTAATATACTATATATCTATCGGTAAAAATTTAAAAAAAAGAGACGGCCGCCTTTCTTTTCTTTTCATGGAAATTTAACAACTCCTCCGTATATTTTCAAATTAACTTTTACAGGTCACAGGTAACTCTATTTGTCATTATCCGCACCAGAAGAGGTAGGTAATTTTCCCCATAATTGGAGCCAAAACTAATCGAAAAAATCGTGGATAAAACCTTCCTTAAGTGTTATTTTCAACGCGTGAGCCATTTTCCTTCCCGATTTTAATCCAGACTAGCATTGGGATAGGTGCCCTGTGAACGGAAGTAATGGTTTTCAAAGTAAAAGATTTTCGAGACTATTAAGTTGGCATTAGCACAGGAAATTCCGTTCTGCACTTAACACGATCCGGGAGAGTGATAAAAAGGGAAAGCTGGATGTTAGATTTTGTTGCATTGTGACATTTTGTTGTATTAGCTTAAAAATATACCAGATATATTTAAGATAAAAGTTATTTTTAGTTTTAAAATTACCTATACAGAGTTTTATAGCAGAAAATAACCTTAAATGGCTTCTTGAGTTAACAATTCCTGTCATTGGGAAACGTGCACTACTGAAAATTGGCAAACAAACCCATATGATTAGTTTTTTTGGGAATGCGATGAGAATCTGCTTATAGACACGATGCATCCGGAGTGCAAAGTAGTGTCAGGATGGCTCTGTTTCTCTGAGGGTGAAACCTGTCCCTCTGAAGGAGAGACCTATCTCTCTAAAGGAGAGACACCGATCGACTAAATTCACCGCGTTATTGTGTTAGTGCCGTTAGGCACTCTTACAAGCTTATGATTGGGTATTGAGATCACCAAGAGACCATTTCTGGTCTTTGGCGATCAGGGGGTTTCTGTGTGTTTGTTTGTGTTGTGTGTATGGTTGTGAAGTGAGTTTAGGGGTGCCGTGTTACGTGGGCGGAGCGTTTAGGCTCCTGTGTCGTTTCTTGTTGGGGTTTGGGTTGGGGTTTTTGGGGAATTTGTCTCGAATTAGTGGATTAGGATAGAATCGAAGTTTTCTATGAAACTCATTGAGTAATCATATATCATTAGTGAAGAGACATCAGTTGTCAGTAATGTTCTACAATTTTTATCTGAGTAATTCTTTCCGCAAAAACTCCACGAAACTTATTTTTTATTCCCCAATGCACCCTCCAAGACCTTGTTTGGCTGCAACTGCAATGGATTAGTTCCGTCGGTCACTTCGGGCCCAATCATAATAATATATTGAATTTGCGCCCTATAGTTCAATTTTTCTTCCAACTTTACACTGATTTGTTTTATATACGAGAAATTTCTCTCTTTCCGGTTCATGCCACCGAACAAAATCAATTCTGGACGTCCGCGTTATTGCGTTATTCTTTTATTCGATTCGTGTGTGGATTTTAGGCATCTTGAGTCGAGCCGATTCGTCGATTGCTCGCTGGTTTGTGAATAATTTTTATGGTGCCAGGCATTTTTTTCTCTTGTTGAACAAGTTAGAAGTGCAGAAATTATTAAAGAGGGAAAATAATAAGTCAAGTAGAAGGGCCGCTATGAAAAAATATTTACTGTTTTTTAAACAATAATAAGGAGTAAGAAGGAAGGATATCATGTGTTAAATATACTATAATTTGTTATTTTTTTTCTTCCTGCGGTTTTGTTTAGAGTTTATTCGGGTGTTCTAGTGTATTGGCCAATAGTGTAATGGAAATTGTTTATTATATTAAACCTTCAAATCTGGCCATGAAAATAAATTGGAGAAGAATAATAATACCTCTGTCTGGTAATTTGCTGGGCGAGTAAATATGTCTTGGCATAACCATGTCGTGGTAATCACCAAGACATATTCTCAGACACTTATTATACTTGCACCTCAACAACTACAGGTCACAAGGCACAGATTCGAATGTAGAATAGAATAGAATAGAATAGAATATCAGTAGAATACTGCTCTCATGTCTGGAGCTCTGCACCCATGCATACACTTCGTCTACTGGATTTCATCGAAAGAAGAGTCATCCACCTGATCGGAGACCGCGAGCTGACCAAAAGTCTCGACAGCCTAGAATATCGAAGATAGGTTTAATGCTTTTTCCAGATATTGCCCCCGACCTTCCTGAGGTCATGTTTCCCAAGGAATATAACCTCCAACAATTCAAAACAAATGTGAATCGCTTTATTTGTACATGAACCACTCCCAGAGTGCCTTAAAAGATTTTTCCTATAGGGCTAGTGTGATATAATAATAAAAAGCAATATCAAGATCCGAGGATTGAATCTTTTTTCTAATATATATCGATGATAAATGTATCCTTGTTCCGAAATAGGATAAAATCACGTAGACCTGCCGAAAGAGTTCAAATTAAATAAATTACCCACTTTGAACTTAACTTTTTAATGCTACAGATATTTCTATCTGTCACTGCGCGCATAGTGTTTTCATAATTGAAGGAGAAAATGATCGAAGAAAAATCCAGAGAAAATGTTAAGTGTTATTTGCAATACGTGACGTCATTCTCCTTATTCGTTTCAATTCCGAGCGCTGCAATTGACCGGAAACATCTTGTTGGAGCAAATGAGTTTGAAAATGAAAGTATTTTAACCAATTTTAACCCGAGGAAAGGATACTTAACATTCCGCCTGCTACTTAACACGAACCAGTTAATGAGAAAATTAAAAATAATTCCTTTTTAGTTGGCGTGGAAGGGCTTTTAATGCTGTAAATTTCTAATACTGAGTTGTGTGCATGGGGACTTTTTTTATTGAATTTAAATTATGAAAACGCTATTGTCGTAATCCTTTTGATTCCATAAGCAAAGCAAACTTTCAAGCTATAAACGATAAATTGCAAGCCTTTCAGTGGGAGGATCAGTTTCGTAACAATAGCTTAGATGATAATGTTGCCATATTTTACAATTCTATTAATAAAATTATTAAAGACAATGTTCCCATCATACATAAAATATCAGGCTTTCCTCCATATTTTTCCCCTCCCACTATAAAAGTAATCAAAGAAAAAAATAAATTTCACAAAAAATGGAATTTTGTTCTGTAAATAGGCGAAATTCGGGTGTGCCATCTGTTATGAAACTCGAAAATGAAGAAGTATCTAACACTCTTCATATCAGTAATTTGTGTGGAACATACTTTAAAAGTGTATTTGAAGACTCCGATAACGGCGACTATAATAATCAATATAAAAACTGTAATCAAAATCAAGTTACTGTAATTCAGCTTCAACTGAATGACGTAAAGACTGGTATTAGAGGCTTGAATCCAAGAAAGGGTGCAGGACATGATGGTATTCCTGCAGTATTTGTAAAAAACTGTGAACGGGGACTCGCAACTCCTCTATTTCTTTTGTACAATCAATCATTAATTGAGGGTACTTGTCCGGATACCTGGAGATTGTCCATTATTATTCCCATTTTCAAGGGCGGTCAGAAAAACGTTATTTCCAATTATAGACCAATAAATAAAATTTGTGTTTTTGTGAAACTTCTCGAAAAATTTGTCTATACCTTTTCCGATTAGTCAGAGGACAAACTATTTCTGAACAATGTGGTTTCTTTTCAGGAAGGTCAATCGAAAGTAATCTTTTAACTTATACGGAAGATATTAAAGTAAATATTGATAAGCGCACTCAAATAGATTCAATCTACACCACAGTAAAGCGTTTGATAAAGTTAATCGTCTAATTATTCTGAATAAACCTAGAGAAACCGCAAATTTAATGTAATCATAAATGGGTTTACTTCTAATACGTTCTCTGACACATCAGGTGTTCCACAGGGTTCCCATTTGGGACCATATCAATAAATATTTTCTTAATTGTAAATTCTTACAATATGCGGATGATCTCAAATTTTATACACAAATTAGAATTCTACTTGATTGTGTGCTTATTCAAGAAGATCTGACCCGTCTTGAAAACTATTGTAAGCGCAATAGCTTATTTCTTAATATAAAAAAATGCTGTATAATCTCTTTTACTAGGAATCGTGACCCTATATCATTTACTTACTCGATCAGCAATTCTGAGCTGAATCGAGTTTCTGAAGTGAAGGATTTGGGAGTAATTTTTGACAGTAAGCTGATCTTCGATAGCCATATTAATTCATTAGTTTTTAAGACCTTTCGAATGTTAGGTTTTATTAATAGGCAAGCAAGATATTTCAAAAATCCAAAATCATATTTAGCTTTATGCTTTTGTGCATAGCAGATTGATTTTGGCTTCGATTGTTTGGAACCCTTTCTATTCAGTTTATATAAATATATTAGAATCAGTACAGAATAAATATCTAAGGACTCTCTCAGTCAAAGCAAACCTTGATAACTATCATCGTAGTTTAATAAGATATCATGTTGGAATTATAACTTTGGAAAATAGGAGGAAACTGTCGGAAGTTATGTTCTTTTGTAAAATTATTTATAATAAGTTTGATGAGTTGAGTAAAGTTACTTTCAATGTTTCTCCTCGTCAATTTAGATCTGGTACTCTCTTCAGTATACTCTTTAGATACACAAATAATGCACAGTATTCCCCTTTATGCAGAATGATGAGATTATCAAACTTATATTGTTGCAATCTTAATTTGATTTAGTGTGTCACAGGCCGTGATAAGGAGAACATTAAAGGAATATATATTGGAGTGATTGTTTAAGGTTTTCTTGTTTTTTTTCTCTGCACTATCAAAGTAAACAGATTCTAATTATTGTAGTTCTTATAAATTATACCTTAAAATGTATTAATTTAATTATTAATTTAATAATAATATCTTTCTGTTATCTCAATTAGCCACATAACTTATTAAGTGGATACTGTATTGGACCTTGCCTGTTTGTTATCCTGAATAAATAAATAAATATAAAAATTTTGTCTTTTATTAATGTAAAACCCACTTGAGACATCCAAAGGCTTTTGCTGTAACAAATGGTTGTTTAAACTTGCTTCACTGAAACCAACGTAGACACAATAAGGATGTCATCCTTATGGCGTCCCACAAGGACGTTTCTAAGGTTCATAATATTTTCAACGAATACAACCTTCAATGATTCAAACCCAAAGGGAACTTTATTTTCACACGCACCACTCCCAGAGTGCCTTAAAAGATCTCTGGAGGAGTGCAGGAGTTGAATTGGTTTTTACTGACTACGACTAATCCCAAAGCCAAGGAATAGTTTATCAGAGATCGTCATTGGGCCTAACTTTATTCAGTTACTAGAAATATCTTCTTTGGGTTATTTTTCTAGTCCCTTATTACCAATGCAGGTCATCCCAATTTTACATAAACCATTTTTATTGTGCAGACAGCTCGAGGAGATAATTTAGTAGTATTTTTGGGTATTTAGGCATAACGGCCCTCCAGAAATAATTTACACATATATTCCCGGTATGGGTCTCCCAAAACTGTATAAAAGGGCAGGTTCCGGTTGATTTATAAGGAATAATAATCTCGTGAAGATTTATTTATGTTATAAAGACCTGCCTGGATAATATACGACTAAGAATTTATTGGGTCTAAGAACTATTTGTGGTTAAAAAATTGTCCGTTTGGAAGGGTAAAGGTAGGATTTTTGTCGTATTACCCATATATCTGGGTTCGCTCGTTATACAGGGTGTATCCGGAAACGCGTACATCTCGAGATACTGGATGTTATTTTAATAAATTTTTAAAACTTTTCAAACAGTGCTGCTATTTACATGAAGATGTAGTGCACATCAAACACAGCACAACAGAAAAATCCTTTTTAAGAGCACACTTGGAGTGGTGCGTGTGCAAATAAAGCGATTCACGTTGGTTTTGAATCGTTGGAGGTTATATTCGTTAGGAAAAACGACCTCGGAAATGTCGTTCCACAAGGATGAAGTCCTCCAGATGAAATAATTCTTAAATATTGAAGTTCCAGGAGTACTAAACTTAACCACATATGGACGGGCGGCAGTGGATCAGATGATTGGCCCTCCTCTCGATGGAATCCAGTTGCCGACGAGTATGTTTGGGTGCAGAGCTCCAGACATGAGAGCAATACTCTAGTGTTGTTGAGGTGTGTACCCTTTGTTGGTTCGGAAGAGTACACCAAGTTTCTGAGAAGCTATCTTGGCGATTGCCACAACGTGATTATGCCAAGACATATTTCCTCCAAGGTTGACACCCAGCAAATTAATAGATGAAGCCAGTGGGGTAGCGTGTCCTGCCATGACTACATCCGGTTCTGTAATGTTGACCTTGTTAGAGAATACTGCTGCCTGGATTTTCTTAGCGTTAAATTCGACTTGGTTACTGTCACCCCAAGCCAACATTTCTTCCAGGTCTTTGTTGAGGCGTAATACTTCATGCTGTCTGCGAAGATATGTATCCGCAGTCGATTTTAGTGCATTCAAAGAGAAAGATGAGACAAGTGTTCTATCGTCAGCAAAACTAAATATCGGATTTTTAGTTTTCACTAGAAGATCGTTAATGTAAAGTAAGAAGATGATGGGAGATAATATGGCCCCTTGAGGAACACTGGCATTGATGATGAAGGTATCTGAAAGAAATCCGTCAATCGCCACTGGCAGAAAGCGGTCCTTAAGAAAGCTAGACAACCATGCACAGAATCGACTGGGTATACCATAGGATCGCAGTTTACTTAGAAGTACCTCATTCCAAACACGAACAAAGGCATTAGAAATATCCAGTGCAACAGCCCGAGACTCCCTATGATGTTCGATTGCGTTGTTCCAAAGATGGGTGACATAGGCTAGAAGATCTCCAGTTGATCTGGACTTCCGAAAACCATATTGATGATCGCTGATAATGTTGAAGCCTTCCAGGTACTTTAGAAGTTGTTGGTTAATAGCTTTCTCCATTACTTTTGATATAACTGAAAGGCAATACGACTGTTCGCTGGTTGTTAGGCAGGGTTCTCTTACCTCTTAACAATTTATTAATTATGATGTTAATTTTTCAATATTCGATAAATAATTGGTGTAGTGTATTATTATACTATTTTCTTACGAAATTGGAACATTTCCTCTTTCAAAATTTGTAAAATTTTCTGTTAAGCGACCTTAATAATTCTACATTTGGCTAGTTTTTCACGAAAATGCCCATATACGTGCCGCTTCCTCAGTGGGGTATAAGTGATTTATACGGGACAATAATCTTAACAAGATTTATTTATCTTTAAAGGAGCTCTAAAGATATATTGCTGCAAATTTTTTTAGGGTCTCAGCGTTGCAGGGATGTTATAGATTTTGAATTGGGTCTGTTCGATAAACATATAAAGTACACTTACGTTTAAGAAAGATTTATGTATTTGTTCCTGCCGCTTTATATTCTGTTTTTTCTTGTTGGTTTATGTTTTAGTTTATGTTAAAAACCTGTTTTTGGACGTGAAAAGTGCTCGCTGCTTTCTAAATGGTATTTTAATGTATTTTTTCGTTTCGACCAAACTATACAGTGATGGTCTAAATTATTTGCCTAAGTGTTTTTTTAAATCGTTATTTTTTGCCCAGTTTTATTTCAACGTTTCCGTATGAAGAGCAAGAGGAGAAAAATGTATAAAAACCATAGTAGAAAGAGTCTTACCATACACATGCTCACACAATAATTTATTAGAATTTTTTTTATGATCAAATACAAGCAATATAGGAAAAATCCTTTAGAACACTCTGGGAGTGGTGCGTGTGCGAATAAAGCGATTCACGTTGCTTTTGAATCGTTGGGGGTGATATTCGTTGGAAAAACGAGCTCGGGAAGATCGTTCCATAAGGATGAAGTCTTCCAGATGAAAAAATTCTTATGTTCGAGGAGTACTAAGCTTAACCACATATAGATGGGCGGCAGTGGTCCGTCGTGTATTTCTGCTATTCGCCGCTCTGGGCGGAATTAAGAGACAAGGTCAGCCGAGCACTTTCCATGGAAATATCGGTAAAAGAGGGTCAAATCCCCAACCTGTCTTCGATGTTCTAGGCTGTAGAGGTTCTTCGTCAGCTCGTGGTGTGTAATCAGACGAATGGCCCTCCTTTCGATGGAATTCAGTAGCCGAAGAGTATGTTTGGATGCAGAGCTCCAGACATGAGATCAGTATTCTAGTAATGGTCGAATCTGGGCTTTGTATAGTGTCAAAAGTTGTTGAGGTGTGTACAACTTTTTGGTTCGGAAGAGTACACCAAGTTTCTGAGAAGCTATCTTGGCAATTGCCACAACGTAGTTAATGCAAGGCATATTTCCTCCCAGATTGACGCCCAGCAAATTAATAGATGAAGCCAGTGGGATTTCGTGTCCTGCCATTACTATATCCATATACTACACCGGCATTGATGGTGAAGGTGTCTAAGATAAATCCGTCAATCGTCATTTGCAGAGAGAGGTCCTTAAGAAAGCTAGAAAACCATGCCCAGAATCGACTGGGCATACCATATGATCTCAGTTTACTTAGAAGCCCCTCATACCAAACACGATCAAAAGCTTTAGAAATATCCAGTGCAACAGCCCGAGACTTCCCGTGATGTTCGATCGCGTTGTTCCAAAGATGGGTGACAGAAGATCTCCAGTTGATCTGGACTTCCGAAAACCATATTGATGATCGGTGATAATGTTGAAGCCTTCCAGGTACTTTGAAAGTTGTTGGTTAATAGCTTTCTCCATTACTGTGTATATATCTGAAAGCAATGCGACTGGTCGATAGTTGTTAGGCAGGGTTCTCTTACCTCCTTTGGAATTGGCTCGACTGGCGCCGTCTTCCAGCTGGATGGAAATATTCCTTTTTTGTAGGATAAGTTGAAAAATCTACAAAATACTGGTGTCTGGCATCTCTTGAGGACTATAGTAGGAATTTCAACTAGACAAGAAGCTTTCTTGACGTTGAGCCCTTTCAGGATTCGTTTGAAGAGACGCTGACGGAACACGGATCATTTCGGATTGAACTGCAGGAATGTTGGATGGTATTCTTCCCTGGAAATCTACAGTGGAATGCTAGGAAAATAGTTCAGCAAGTAAGTTTGCTTTGTCTCCAGCTGTGGATGTTATTGTACCATCGGAACGTGTTAGAGGTGGAATATATCTTTGGACCGATGATATTATACAAAACTGTTAAATAGCTCGCAGTTACTGGTTATTTTTATGCGCAGAACCGGGTTAGGTCAATTTGAGGGGCGTTTTTAATAGCAAATACAGAAGATATTTTTTTATGATAATATAAAATCTTTATCCGATCTTATTGCCAAGCATTAAATAGATATATATATATATATATCCTTTATTACCTCTTAGCCTATAAAGAAAAGTAAATCAACTTCAATTTCCTTTTAGGAATAAATTTAAGGTCGATTTGTTATGGAAAGTGTCTTCCAGCTTATCCCTAAGGAGCCGCAGGTCAGCCTTTAGTTCTCAGGTCGCCACAATAACTTGCGGTATTAGATGTGACGACCGTCAGATAACAACCCGGACGTATCGAATTCCCTAGTTTTACGAGCCAATTATTTTTATAAGACCTCTTATTTTTGGTTTTATTTTTTTGACGGGATGTTTTCTTTCGAAATAATAATACTATTTGGAAAATTTAAAAGGAAATGAAGTCTATGTTGAATGGAATGTCCGTCATCACGTGAAACGTTTACCATTTCCCACAATTTTTATAAAACAAAATTTATCATTAATTATTTTATCAATGTTAATAATAATGAGTTTCAATATGAATTTAGTGGTTTTAATCGAGAGCGGTGCGACGAGAAAAACTCAACAGATCGTTTTCATGTAGAATTGACCAGGCTAATCAGAAAAAATATCCAAATGTAAAAATGTCAGTGGCGTACCATCTTTTTTCTAAAAAATATCGGATATGTTTGCAGGGATGCCACTGGTGGAACAATTGAATAATTTTTCTACCTAAAATTTGTGGCTCTATATCCTATTAACACATACCAAAATTGAAAATAATATCTAAAGTACTTTCGGAGATATTAAAAAATAACCATTTAACAAATAAAAATTCAACACTTTGTAGCAAGAAATTTAAGTCGTTGCGGACATATGTTCATATGAAGTTTTCTTTATAAAATGACCTAAGGAATCATACCATATTAGCACGTCATTAAGGAACACCCTGTATGCAGTGTTAATTATAACGAGATAGACCATTTTCAAGTACAATTGACCAGGCTAATCAGAAAAACATCCACATGGAATAATGTCAGTGGCGTACCACTTTTTCGTAAAATAGAATAATTTTTCTAATAACAAAAATATGTGGTTTTATATCCTATTAACACGGTAGGTATTGTATGCCCAGCCATTTCTGAACATCGGAAGGAATGCGAGCAAAAAGTAGGCGATGTTGCCGTTAGTTGTCTTGTTAGTCGTTATGTAATTTCCAATTACAACAATTAAACTTACCAGTAATATTAGTGTAGAGAAAACTGAATACTTCTTTACTACTAAAAACAGGGTGACCAGCTTACTTAATGGCTGGTCAGGTATTTTGAACTATAAGTTATAGGGGGTGGTTGTGAGGTTAATAAAAGAGATTAGTTGCTCGTGTGAATTTTGACTTTAATTTGTGGTTAAAGAGATATGTTTTATTGTTACAAAAAGACTGGTGTGTGTGTGTATATAGGAAATGTTTGGCATTTTACATGGTTGAATGATACAAGATTATGAAATTTACAATTTTACATGAGCTTACAAAATACAATTTATTCAACTGCAGGTTTATCTAAATCAAAATAATGGGGTTGACGTTACTAAGTTCACGCACAATCCTGCTTATATATCCTTGACAAGCGCAAGGTGACTGAAGAGAACTAACACAACATCACAAGTAAACAATGTCTTGCTTGGCAAAAACTAACTACGGTACAGATTACCTTGGTCTTGCAGCGTCGTTAAAAAGGATATAATAGTGTTTGGTAGTTTTCTCAAGAGTATTACAACATTTCTCTTTCCACTTAGTTAATACGTCTGCCTTAAATTGCCAGTCTTGGTTAATTACTACCCATTTTGTACTCCAGAAGTCTTATTTGTTCATCAAGTAACAATCGGTGATGTTATTTTTCGTCCAAAAATGACACAAAGAACTTTACGAAGATTTACGACTTAATCGTGACAAAGTTTTGTCTTGTTGAGGTCACAAGAACAACAATATGAATTAGCAACCTGTGCCGTGTTAAAAAATGAGAACTTAAATGCATAAGCGGTCGGTACCTGCACCGACTCGAGTCGACGTCGAACGGAATCTGTCTTCACCGCGTGCCAACGCTTGCTCTTGCGTCACGACAACGCCAGACATATTATCGTAGTTCTCATTGGTTGAGAAGACAAAGGAATTTTTGACGTCCAGCGCGTGCGGAGTGAATGAGAGAGAAGAGCAATACAGAGGACGAGATTAAGAAAGATGGGGATACGTTAGAGAGTTAAAGGGTTGAATCGTAGGAATGTAGAAGTAATTTGGCTTGCGGTCTAGTAAAAGGGCGTAAGAGATAGAGTTATCCACAACAAGAAGGTGTGAGAGAGAGAAAAAATATGCAAAAAACGGTCAAATTACTACGAGGGAAAAAATGCTTTCTGTTTACCGGGGTACACGAGGAAATTATGATTTAAGAATTATAAACTAAAAATAAACACGATTGTTGGGAACTGGTTTCCCAACATACTGCCCGACGTTGAAGCGTTCGTAGCTTCAAGAAATATTAGTGAGAGAGAACAAATGAGAATCGGGGCGCAAGCTATTCCGATGAAAAGGAAAGTATAAGGTAGAGAAACAAAAAAACATGATAGGGTCGCTGAGGCTACCCTCCAGACACCGAAGCATTTGGAAGTGGACAGATCTTTGTAATTGATCTGTTGTAGATCCCATCGACAGTTTTTAGTGTGACCATGCGGACTTTACCGTCAGGTCCAGGAATAATATTGATGACTCTAGCGAGAGGCCATCTTAGGGGGTGAGAAGTATTATTGTCTTTCAACAGAACGACATCGTTAATTTTTATGTTATCAAGGGGGAGTAACCATTTAGGTCTATGTTGGAGCTGATTTAAATATTCAACTGACCAACGATTCCAGAATCGTTGTTGAATCTGAGTACATTTTTTCCAAAAGGAAAGTCGATTTTCAGGGGTTTCAGATAAATCTCTTTCAGGGAATGCGGTAAGACTACTACCAATTAGGAAGTGTCCTGGGGTTAAACTTTGTAAGTCTAATGGGTCATTTGATAGAGCGCACAACGGGCGTGAGTTTAGTATTGCTTCGATTTGAGCTAACACGGTATTCAATTCCTCGTAGGTTAATTGAGCATTTCCAATGAGACGTATCATGTGAAATTTTGCGCTTTTGATTGCTGCTTCCCAAATACCACCCCAATGGGGAGATTTAGGTGGAATGAATTTCCAAATTGTTCCAGTCATGGTAAGGAAATCATGAATAGTGTCAGAATTTTGGGGAATTTTAAAAAATTGATAGAGTTCGTATAATTGATTTTTGGCGCCTTGAAAGTTGGTGCCGTTGTCTGAATAAATGATAGATGGATTGCCTCTTCTTGCAATAAAACGTTTGAGGCATGCAATAAAGGCTTCAGTTGAGAGACTCAACACAATTTCAATGTGTACTGCCTTTGTTGTCATGCAAACAAAGACTGAGATGTAGCATTTGACTACAGGGGATTTTCGAAGACGAGATGCCTTGGTGAGAAAGGGTCCACCGAAATCTACACCAACCTTTTGAAACGGTCTACAGGATTGAACTCGATCTTTGGGAAGATCTGCCATGATTTGTTGAGCGGGCTCAGCGCGAAAGCGGTAGCACGTGATGCAATGTCTGATAACTTTCTTTGTTTCCTTTAAGCCGTTTAATGGCCAACATCGTAGGCGGAAGTTCGACAAAACTGTTTGAGCGCCAGCGTGACCTAATCGAATGTGTTCTTGTAACAACATCATGGTAACAACGCTATTGTGAGCAGGGAGTAAAATTGGGTGCTTGTGATCAAATGAGATATCTGCGTTTTCTAAACGACCTCCGACGCGTAGAAGACCGTCAGATTCACAAAGAAATGGTGTAAAGGGTAACAGATTTTTGTTTGATAATGGTTTACCATTTTTTAAGTCGGTGAGTTCATTAGAAAAGTGTTTACTTTGTAACACTTTAGCGATAAGGAGAAATGATTGATCTAACTCTGCACAAGATAATAGGTTACACAATTTTTCAGAGCGAGGTTTTGAGTTTTGTGCGAAGCGAAGACAATACGCGACTACTCTTTGTAGTTTGGGAAAGGTGGAGAACCTTGCGAATAGAGTGTTCCAAAATTCATTTGGTTCAGCTAAAATGTGCAGAGACGTGGTTGGTAATTTTCTTTCTTCTGAAAGAATTACTTTTTTAAGTTCGTGATCTGGGTTGCAAATATCAGAACTGCTTTGTATGTTGATCAGATCGAAATTTTCATTGGTCAATAAGAAGTTTGGTCCGTTAAACCAGAGGGGGCAATGAATTAATTGCTGTGGTAGACAGCCACGCGAAGGTAAGTCTGCGGGGTTATTTAACGAATCTATGTGTCTCCAAGTAGAGGTTGAGGTTGTTTCTTGTATCTGCGATACTCGATTTGAGACAAAAACAGACCATCTGGATGCATGCGATTGTATCCAAAAGAGAGCGATTGTGGAGTCAGTCCACAAATGAATAGAGTCAAAAACATGTTTGTCCTCATAAATCTTGAGTATGTTTTTTATGAGTTGGGATAAGAGTAGCATTGCGCATAACTCTAATCGAGGGAGGGATTTTGTTTTAAGGGGAGCGACACGAGATTTCGAGGTAATTAAGTTTGACGAGACTGTTCCATCGTCATAGAGAGTACGAAAATATGCACACGCTGCATATGCTGCCATGCTTGCATCTGCGAATCCATGGATTTGAATTTTTACTTTCCTTTTTGTTAGGAATAAATTTCGGTTTATTTTTATTTGTGTAAGATTCACAATGTTAGTAATGAAAGTTTCCCATAAAGAGAGAACATGAGGGTCGGTGATTTGAGTATCCCAATTGATTTTTAGCAGCCACAATTTTTGCATGATTAGTTTTCCTAACACTATCACGCAAGATACTAAACCAAGGGGGTCATACATTTTTGCAATCGTGGAGAGGATCGAGCGTTTCGTTACCACAGGTGTAACTAAATTGTCAGGGGGATAGAAAGTAAAAATGTCTGAAGTAGGATTCCATTTTAACCCTAAGATTGAGTTTGATATTTCAAAAAAATTCGATTTGGTTTCAATGGGTTTGTCAGATGACATATTTTTCATGAATTCAGCGGAGTTTGAGCACCATTTGTGCAGATTAAATCCGTGTGAGGGTAAGAGAGAATTAAGTTCATTATATATTTTTTCTAACTGTGGCTCTGAGTCACAGCCGTAAATAATGTCATCGACATATGTTTGGTTGAGAATAGCATCGGATGCCAAGGGAAATTCTTTACTTCGCTTTGTAGCTAAGTCTTTTAAGACTCGAGTGGCTAAGTAGGGGGCACAGTTCGTACCGTACGTAACTGTGTTGAGTTCGATACATTTGAGGTCATCATTTGCGTTCTGCCTCCAAAGAATATTGAGTAAAAAACATTGATCCGGGTTGATTTTAATTTGTCTATACATTTTTTCAATGTCACCAATTAGTACAAAATTAAAAGATCGAAATCTGCAAAGAATATCGTAAAGGTCAGGCTGCACCTGAAAACCTTTTAGCATTACATCATTTAAAGAAGTCCCATTGCTGGTTTTGCAGCTTCCGTCGAACACAACTCTGATTTTTGAGGTTAAACTATTTTCACGAAACACAGCGTGATGAGGAATAAAGTATTTGTTTATTTCTTGATTCTGAGTGTTTTTAGTGACAAGAGAGAGGGGAACATATTTTGCGTGACCTAAGTCAGTGTAATCATCGATAAATTTTTTATAATCAATTTTTAACGCGGGGTTTCTTTCGAACTTTCTTTCGAGATTTGTAAATCGTTTTTTAGCAATATAAAAAGATTCACTTAATTTTTCATTTTCATTTGGGGTTATTAGGGGTAAGTCGACCTGATATCTGCCATCAGGTAATATCTTTGTGGTGTCAAAAAAGATACGTTCAGCATCTTCATCGAGAGGTGGCCGAGTAGTTTTTTGAGGAAGTTCCTCCATAGTCCAAAAACGTTCGATTAAATTGTCAAGGTTATTTTGTTCATCTTTAGTTTGTAAGAATAAAGAGACATTTGGGGGTGCGTTGCCTTGTGCAACTGAGTGAGAATGATGAGACGCGTTATGAGTGTTTATTATATTCTGGGGTATATTGCCAGCTATAATCCAGCCTAAGTAAGTTTCTTGTAAGAGGGGGAGGTTTTTTCCTAAGCGAATGATATCTTGCAAGAGTAAATCATAATATAAGTCTGCTCCAATGAGGAGGTCAATATCTAGCGATTGTCCAAAGTCTGGGTCAGCTAGATGTATTTTTCGAGGTATGCGGAGTTGAGAAGTGTCTAAAGTGACTTGTGGGAGTTTGCAGGAAATATTTGGAAGTACTGCGCAAGATAATTTAAATTTTTGGCGAGAGTGCACTTTAGAATGTAGGGTTAATTCTACCATTTTGTTTGAAGTCGAACTGGTTTGAGATATTCCAGAAATACAAAGTTTTTTGTCATAAGTAGGGAGTTGCAATTTATTTATCATAGATTGAGTGATAAAGGATGTTTGAGAACCACTGTCTAACAAACATCGTGTAGATATTCGAACGCCATTTGCGTTGTATATGTATACTGACGCGGTTGCCAATAAAACATGAGATTGTTTCGTTGCCACAGCAGACAACGATTGAGATACTACAGTTGTAGTGGGGGTATTATTTGCATTTGTATTTTGGCTTGTTTGCCCATTATTATTAGAAGAAGGGTTAGTATTCTGAGCATTTGACTGAGAATAACTTGGTGTGTTTTGTGAAGTATGTTGAGTTCTTACATTTGAATTATTATGAACTTGGGCATTTGGGAACGTAGCGCTTTGATTGTTGGCAGAATTCATGCCTTGCATCTGTTGAGAGTGATTGCTTTGATTCGGAGAGGTGTTACTATTTTGAGTATTAGAATAATTATTACTATATTGAGTTTTCACAAAATGCAACAGTGTATGATGTTTTTGGGAACATATATAGCATGATCGTGTTGATTGGCATTGATTTGTTTGGTGTTTCCCACCTAAACAATTATAGCAACAATTTTTTGATTTTATGAATTTATGTCGCTCAGCAATTTGTAAGCTCTTAAATTTGACACAAAAATAGATTTTATGTGACTCATTACAAAATAAGCATCGTTCTTGTGGCTGATTGGTGCTGTTAACATGTAAAGATAAATTATTATGTCTTTTTTGAGTATTGCCTTCCAGGCTTGCCAAGTTTTCTAACACTGAACAGCGTTTGTTTAAAAATTCAAAAAATTCATCAATAACAGGGAGATTATTAACACCTTTTTCCGATTCAAAGGCCTTTTTTGAGACGAAATCTAACTTTCTTTCGAGTAAGTGAACAATAATTAAGTTCCATAATTCTTCAAATGACAAATTTAAATTTTTTAGTGACTCGACACTGCGTCTGCAGTTTGTTACAAAGTCTCTTAAGGTTTGAGAACTACCTTTAGCGATAGAAGGAATGTCAAGCAAGTTTATTAAATGGTTGTTTATTATTGCGGTTCTATTCTCATAGCGGTTTTTTAGAATATTTAGCGCGGTGTCGTAGTTCTGATTAGTAACTGCGAGAGTGTCGATCAGTTTTAGAGGTTCTTCTTTTAAGAAAGATTTTAAGTACATGAATTTTTGTACATCACATAATGAAGGGTTATCGTGAATTAATGCGGAAAATAATTGATAAAAAGAAGTCCATTCTGAAATATCACCTTTGAAAATGTTTATGTGAATTTCGGGTAACCGTACTTGCGGCAGAGATTGTGTAGTACTTGGTGGTACTACATTAGGGGAAAGGAGTTGCATATTTGCATTGCGAAGGGTTGATAATAAATCAATTTTTTGTTTGAATGAAGCGTGTAGGTCAAAAACCTTATTTTCAATGTCTTCGCGGTCACTGTCGGTAGGATCAATCGATTCTATTGCATCCTGTACATCGGAATAGCTTGAGTATGCTTTTCTCAAACCTTCCAACCTAACTTCAAACTGACAGTAGTCTTCAAGGTCACAATTGGTAGCATACCAATTGCTTAACCGGGTAATCAGACCCTTGTGGCCGCCACGTTTTTTACACAATTCCTCTTTTTCCGTCATGGTAGGAAATTTTAAAAAAGGGATAAGCAAAAAACCAAGATTTTGTGCGCGCGCGCGACGTGTCTTTACACGTACTTACGAGAGTAATGAGTGAGTGTGTATTGAGAAATGTTTTAGTATCAATTTTCAATTGAGTAAAAACTTTACAAATTGTTTGGGATTTCTACGTTATACAAATGGGATAGCGAAAAATATCACAAATATAGCAAATATAACACACTTACAATTATACACTGCTACATCTAGTAATGTCAATATTTGAAAAAATAGGATGCAATTATTTATTGCATGTGAAATTTCACACCAATGGCGAAACTTGCAAAAAATAAAGTTTAGAAATATTTTCAATTAGACAATTGAAAATTATATTGACTACCACACGTAGTCAATATCAAATGAGAGAGATGCAAATTTATTGCGTGTAAAATTTCGCACCGATGGCGAAAATTACCAAAAGTTAAAGTTGGAAATATTTTCAATAAACAACTGAAAATTATATTGACTACCACACGTAGACAATATCAAATGAGAGAGATGCAAATTTATTGCGTGTAAAATTTCGCACCGATGGCGAAAATTACCAAAAGTTAAAGTTGGAAATATTTTCAATAAACAACTGAAAATTATATTGACTACCACACGTAGACAATATCAAATGAGAGAGATGCAAATTTATTGCGTGTAAAATTTCGCACCGATGGCGAAAATTACCAAAAATTAAAGTTGGAAATATTTTCAATAAACAACTGAAAATTATATTGACTACCACACGTAGACAATATCAAATGAGAGAGATGCAAATTTATTGCGTGTAAAATTTCGCACCGATGGCGAAAATTACCAAAAATTAAAGTTGGAAATATTTTCAATAAACAACTGAAAATTATATTGACTACCACACGTAGACAATATCAAATGAGAGAGATGCAAATTTATTGCGTGTAAAATTTCGCACCGATGGCGAAAATTACCAAAAATAAAAGTTTTAAAAATATTCAATAAAAAACACTGAAATGGTACACTATATGCACAAACAATAGAAAGCTAACAAGACTACCTCTTCAATGCGTATATTTCAATACACTGAATCTGCGAATTAAATTTTTGACATAAAAATATTTTTTAAATTATTTACACCTACCAGTCAGATCTTTTATTTTTTAATTCAACAAACAACTAATCACGTATCTAGGCTCGAAGGACCATTTATTAATATGTAGAGAAAACTGAATACTTCTTTACTACTAAAAACAGGGTGACCAGCTTACTTAATGGCTGGTCAGGTATTTTGAACTATAAGTTATAGGGGGTGGTTGTGAGGTTAATAAAAGAGATTAGTTGCTCGTGTGAATTTTGACTTTAATTTGTGGTTAAAGAGATATGTTTTATTGTTACAAAAAGACTGGTGTGTGTGTGTATATAGGAAATGTTTGGCATTTTACATGGTTGAATGATACAAGATTATGAAATTTACAATTTTACATGAGCTTACAAAATACAATTTATTCAACTGCAGGTTTATCTAAATCAAAATAATGGGGTTGACGTTACTAAGTTCACGCACAATCCTGCTTATATATCCTTGACAAGCGCAAGGTGACTGAAGAGAACTAACACAACATCACAAGTAAACAATGTCTTGCTTGGCAAAAACTAACTACGGTACAGATTACCTTGGTCTTGCAGCGTCGTTAAAAAGGATATAATAGTGTTTGGTAGTTTTCTCAAGAGTATTACAACATTTCTCTTTCCACTTAGTTAATACGTCTGCCTTAAATTGCCAGTCTTGGTTAATTACTACCCATTTTGTACTCCAGAAGTCTTATTTGTTCATCAAGTAACAATCGGTGATGTTATTTTTCGTCCAAAAATGACACAAAGAACTTTACGAAGATTTACGACTTAATCGTGACAAAGTTTTGTCTTGTTGAGGTCACAAGAACAACAATATGAATTAGCAACCTGTGCCGTGTTAAAAAATGAGAACTTAAATGCATAAGCGGTCGGTACCTGCACCGACTCGAGTCGACGTCGAACGGAATCTGTCTTCACCGCGTGCCAACGCTTGCTCTTGCGTCACGACAACGCCAGACATATTATCGTAGTTCTCATTGGTTGAGAAGACAAAGGAATTTTTGACGTCCAGCGCGTGCGGAGTGAATGAGAGAGAAGAGCAATACAGAGGACGAGATTAAGAAAGATGGGGATACGTTAGAGAGTTAAAGGGTTGAATCGTAGGAATGTAGAAGTAATTTGGCTTGCGGTCTAGTAAAAGGGCGTAAGAGATAGAGTTATCCACAACAAGAAGGTGTGAGAGAGAGAAAAAATATGCAAAAAACGGTCAAATTACTACGAGGGAAAAAATGCTTTCTGTTTACCGGGGTACACGAGGAAATTATGATTTAAGAATTATAAACTAAAAATAAACACGATTGTTGGGAACTGGTTTCCCAACAATTAGAAATTTTAATATATTGTTATGCATAGTGCATAAATGAATAAAATAAATCTCTATTTATTGGCTCATAACTAAGGAGCGAAAGCATGCAATAATTTTCCTTAACCTTTCATTAAGCTAACAAGAAATAATTAGGTCAAATTTGTTATATCTTTCATAAAATGCATCATTTATTAGTGTTTTATCAAGTTTGACATCATACACTAGAACAAAAACAAAAACTTCACTGTTGTAACCAGTAACCAAGTCGAATTTAACTCTAAAAAACCCAGGCAGCAGTTTTCTCTAAAAAGCTTCATATTACAGAACCGGATATAGTCATGGACGGACAGGTAATTCCACTGGCTTCATCTATTAATTTGCTGGGCGTCAATCTGGGAGGAAATACATCTTGGCATAACCACGCTGTGGCAATCGCCAAGATAGCTTCTCAGAAACTTGGTGTACTCTTCTGAACCAGAAAGTTGTATACACCTCAACAACTTTTGACACTACAAAGCCCAGATCCGACCATGACTAGAGTACTGCTCTCATGTATGGAGCTCTGCATCCAAGCATACTCTTCGGCTACTGGATTCCATCGAGAGGAGAGTCACTCGTCTGATCGGAGACCACGAGCTGATGGAGAACCTCGACAGCCTAGAACCTCGACAGCCTAGAACATCGAAGACTGGTTGAGAATTTGACTCTCTTTTATAGATATTTTCATTGAAAGTGCTCATCTGACCTTGCCCTCTTAATACCGCCCAGAGCGGCGAATAGCAGAAATACACGACGAAACACTGCCGCACTTCCATATGGATGGGATCGAGGAGTACTAAGATTAACTTAGTGCTCCTCGACCTTCATGATTTAAGAATTCTGTCATCTGGAGGACTTCATCCTTATTTAACCACCTTCCCGAGGTCGTTTTTCCCAACGAATATAACCTCCAACGATTCAAAACCAACGTGAATCGCTTTTTGAGCACACGCACCACTCCCAGAGTGCCCTAAAGGATTTTCCCTATAGTGCTTGTGTTTGATCATAAAAAAAAATTCGGATGGTGGCTCAATATTGGCTCCCTTGTACAATTTCATCTACCGATGCGATAAAACAGGATTTTAATTAAAGATTCGTTATCCCTTAAATATTGAAGATACGAGTATTAACCGATTTTTCTATTTCGGTAACCCCAAGTCGTCCATTTCCCATCAAAGTCTAATCTCCTCGTCGTATATGATAATCATTTTCAGCAAAGCGACACTTCTTTTCCCCTAAACAATATCGATATAGCAAAAAGTGCCCCCAGAGTGCTTAAACCGGCGACGATAAAAAAAATTACGCAAAAATATTCCCGAGAGAGTGAATAAATTTAACAGATTGTGTATTGCGTTAGGAAATTATGAGTTATGGTTCGCGAAAAAACACGATGGAAATGATATAATAAACATTAGGCGGAATTATTGAACTTTTTCGGGTCCTTATGTAAATTGAATATTAGTTGCTGAATCTTTTATGTACAGGGTGTCCCAATTTCGACACTTTTATCCCATATCTCGATAATTGTTAGTGCTATCAAAAAGTAAGGTAGGTGTCATGTCATCAAAATTTAAAAATTTTCGCTCGCTTAAGAGATGCGGGGGAAATCAAAAAATTGACAATTTCAAAATTACCTTATATTTTCATAGTTAAAAGAGATACAACAAAATGTTTTATGCAGAAGTTTCTTTATATTGATTGTTGAATAATCTGCCGTTTTCAGAATAAGTATACGGGGTCAGATAAAAAAGTTATCGGATCTAACCTCATTTTTTAAAATGGAATCTAAAATCATGCTATTTTAAATTTTCAATATATAACACACCATGGATGATATTGGTTTCCTAGGCAATTTATTGAAGTATATTTATTATATTACTTTAAACCACAGTAGACCATGAAACAAAATCTAATATCCTAGGAACAACTATGTTAACTATTAACATTTAACGTCAATTTAATTTTTACATATTCATTTGCGAAAATGACTTATCAACATTTTGAAAAATTTGATATGATAACAGTATATATTTAAAGTGGAAAAACGAAGAAACAGCGCAAAATGTATATTTTGTTCGCTATCCGGAAAGACGGTAACCATTTAAGGAGATATTCCGAACATTTGGGATGATTCCCATTATTTTTTACCTTAATCTGAATCTTTAATTTCGTTTCAAAGTAATAAAGTTCAAAGAAATCGCCTAGGGACCCAATATCATCCATGGTGTGTTATATATTTGAATGAATAATTTAAAATAGTATCTTTTTAGATTAAAATATACAGGGTGTTTCATTTAAAAAAATAAGGTTGGGTCTGATAACTTTTTTACCTGATCCCGTATACTTTCTGAAAACGACAGATTATTAAACAATCAATATAAAGAAACTTCTGTATAAAACATTTTTCTATATCTCTTTTAACTAAGAAATATAGGGTAATTTTGAAATTGTCAATTTTTTGATTTTTCTCCGTACCACTTTTACCATTTAAGTTTGACCCAAAAAGAGCACATGACACCTACATTACATTTTTGATAGCACTAACAATTATCGAGATATGGGATAAAAGTGTCGAAATTGGGACACCCTGTACATTCTAATTCGATCTTATTACTTTTAAATTCTTTACGAGAACTTTTGTAAAGATTTCATTCCAATTTGGTTTAAAAATGATTTGAAAGAATAGTTATTCAGAAGGAGTAATGGGTCTATAATTACTATATACAGGGTGTAACAAATTCGTCCTTCACCATTGGGATTTTTGGAACGGTAAGAGATAGTCGGTTAAATAGGGGCAAAGTGGAGTAATTCTGGGCTCAAAAGTATCCCGTAAAACGATCGAAAGTAAATTCAGGACTTCAATATATTTTGAAAAATCTAAAATTTAGCGTGTCTGCATGTCTAAACACAAATTTCACTTCCTCATTGCTACACAGGATGGCACCATCAGAACTCTAATGCGACGTTTCGTCTTCGGGTCACCATCATCCACTTAATTTTTTTAAATACGGGCCTGGATTTTTTTTTAATTTAGGAGAAAGGAACTAAATCTATGTTCAGCTTTATACAACACTTACAGAAAATGAAATATGGACGAATCATTTAATTTATTTCTTTCATAAGAATCGAAAGGGGATGTTTAAAACCGCTTTTAAAAGATTTTACAGTTTCCGAGGGGAATATTAAAATTAAGTTGAATATTCCTGACGCGCCAAAAAAGTCCATAAAGATTAGGTATCATAAAGTCCCGGATTAGATATGCTAAATCAGCCTGATTTAGCCGCAATATTTAAATAAATGGAGAATGGGGCGGGAAATATGTATCGATACGTTTCAAGAAAAAAATTATTTGAAAATAATTCGACAAATCAGAAAAATCCGGATAGATCCAGGCTTAGCGGTGTTGTTGGAAAATAGCTCTCGAATCACTCGAAGCAACAATACTATATTATTTTTTTCCATTTTGGTTTCATATCAAAACTTTTTCGATACCACCGCGAGCGATCCGGCGGGCACAAATACTTTTCCCGCAATTTGACACTTATTTTTTTGAGCCAAATCGGTTGAATAGTTTAGGAATTATCCCGGGGAGAGACGCAGAAAACATCTTCTATTTCACTTTTTGATGGATTTTAATTTTGATACGCAACAAATGGTATCACCGCGAGCGATCCGCCGGGCACAAATATTTTTCCCGTAATTTGACACTTATTTTACATAGGCGTGGCAAATTTGAGCCAAATTGGTTGAATAGTTTAGGAATTGTCCACGGGAGAGACGTAGAAAACATCTTCTATTTCACTTTTTTATGGATTTTAATTTTGATACGGAACAAATGGTATCCCCACGAGCGATCCGGCGGACACAAATATTTTTCCCATAATTTGACACTTATTTTACATAGGCGTGGCAAATTTGAGCCAAATCGGTTGACTAGTTTAGGAATTATCCAGGGGAGAGACGCAGAAAACATCTTTTATTTCACTTTTTGATGGATTTTAATTTTGATATGGAACAAATGGTATCACCACGAGCGATCCGGTGGGCACAAATATTTTTACCGCAATTCGACACTTATTTTACATAGGTGTGGCCAATTTGAGCCAAATCGGTTGAGTAGTTTAGGAATTATCCAGGGGAGAGACGCAGAAGACATCCTTTATTTCACTTTTTTATGGATTTTAATTTTGATACGCAACAAATGGTATCACCGCGAGCGATCCGCCGGGCACAAATATTTTTCCCGTAATTTGACACTTATTTTACATAGGCGTGGCAAATTTGAGCCAAATTGGTTGAATAGTTTAGGAATTGTCCACGGGAGAGACGTAGAAAACATCTTCTATTTCACTTTTTGATGGATTTTAATTTTGATATGGAACAAATGGTATCACCTCGAGCGATCCGGCGGGCGCAAATATTTTTCCCATAATTTGACACTTATTTTACATAGGCGTGGCTAATTTGAGCCAAATCGGTTGAATAGTTTAGGAATTATCCACGGGAGAGACGTAGAAAACATCTTCTATTTCACTTTTTGATGGATTTTAATTTTGATACGGAACAAATGGTATCACCACGAGCGATCCGGCGGCCGCAAGTATTTTTCCCGTAATTTGACACTTATTTTACATAGGCGTGGCAAATTTGAGCCAAATTGGTTGAATAGTTTAGGAATTATCCACGGGAGAGACGTAGAAAACATCTTCTATTTCACTTTTCGATGGATTTTAATTTTGACACGGAACAAATGGTATCACCACGAGTGATCCGGCGGACACAAATATTTTTACCGTAATTCGACACATTTTACATAGCCATGGCAAATTTGAGCCAAATCGGTTGAATAATTTAGGAATTATCCTGGGGAGAGATGCACAAAGCATCTCTTTGATAATGGAATAAATGATATCACCGCCAGCGAACCGGCGGATACACATATTTTTTCCACAATATATCGTAGATTCAATAACTTTACGATTAAAAACAGTTAATGCATTTATGATGATAGCAGCCGCCTTCGACTCTCTTGTCGTTATGTATTAAGTTTCACTTACTTAGTTAGTGGGTAGTATGTTTTTTTGCTAATTACGGTAGCGATCATAGGTGTAACAGTATAGTATAAGGGACACCCCCATAAAGAAGTAGTAGGTCATTAACATGTGTTTCCATGTGTATTTTCTAATTAGCCTGGTCAATTCTACATAAAAATTTTCTGTTGCGTTTTTCTGATCAGGTTCTTGACTAAAACAATTAAATTAAAAAATTCATTATTTGTTGTGTTATGTTGTCTTATAAAAATTGTTGGAAATCCGAGCGATAACATATCGATATTTAACGTGCCTTACATGATATATCGATACAGTTTTATCGATACAGACCATTTCTAATAAAAAGGTCCACTTTTAAGCGGGATCCAATAAAAAGAGGCAAAAAGGGGCAATTTTTTTCCTTTTTAAAAAGGATTTTTCACGGGGCCAAAACGGTAACCTTTAAAAGAAATTAGATTGGAGGTAATAATATTGTCACCTCGCATCCGGAAAGTCAGGAAAAGTTCCAAGAAGAAAGCTTATCGAATTATCGGAAGGAACCGAGGGGATTTTATTTGTTATTTTGGTAACCTTTATTTTTATAAAAGAATTGTTGTCGTTTTGTTTCAGTTAGGACATGTCTTTTTTTTTCAATATCAGTTTCGCAATAAAAATTTGTTTTTAGACGTTTTTTGATCAAAATTACAATAAATCTAAGCAAAATATGGCGTTTTAATCAAGAACGAGAAAAACTCGAGAGATCATTTTTATGTAGAATTGATCAGGCTAATCATAAAAAATATCCACATGGAAAAATGTCAGTGGCGTACCATATTTTTTGTAAAAAATATCAAAGGACATGTTCGCAGGGACGCCACTGGTGGAACAATTGAATAACTTTTCTAATTAAAATTTGTGGCTCTATATTCCATTAACACATACCAAAATTGAAAATAATATTTAAAGTACTTTCGGAGATTTTAAAAAATTACCATTTAAAAATAAAAATTCAACATCCTGTAGCAAAAAATTTAAGCCGTTGCCGCCATATGTTCATATGAACTTTTCTTTATAAAATGACCTAAGGAATCACACCCTGAAATATTAGCACGTCATTAAGGAACACCCTGTATATATGGCATCGCCGTATGTGGGATGATTTAAGAGGTCTTTAATTAAGTTTATAGACGGTGAATTTTGAAAAAACAGGGACTTATTCAACTATAATAAACCATTTGCGTAACACCCTGGTATAATGATTCATTTACAAACATGTTCCTTTAGTATGTGCGAGAGAGATCTCTTAAATTTTCTCTCTTTATTCAACGACTTGTCACGATGAACTCTAACCTCTGATCGAAATGGCGAACTTTGTCTCCATAATCCCTTCTTACAAATGTTTCCTTCAAACTTATAAATGTCGGGGCTCAAATTTTTATTAAAAAAAGAATTTCCATTTCAATGTCGGCAGTATGCGGCGATGTAAATCTTGTTCGGATGGCTTGGCTTTAGCCAAAATTATTGGTTGGGATGAAATTACAGATTGAAATATATTTTTGAATGGGAAAAGTATCGACAAGGAAGACATTCGAAACAAAGGATCCCGATTCATGATTATTTTAAATTTGTTTATCGTAAAGTACAATCGAACTAGTGCAAAAAGTTATCGTTTGGTATGGCGATTTAACATGGAAAAGGCGCACAGTTCTTGTGTGCACCGCGCTGTTGTCTGTTCGTGCATCTAGTTAGAAATTCGAGTGTGTATGTTTTAATATTCTAATATTATATATTTATTAAGTTAAAATGAATAGTTGACGGTGGACTATTTAAGAAATATATTTAGCTCTTTGAGTTTGGAGCAAAAAATTGAAGTGAAGAATGCGGGAACACCTAAACTTGAAATTAATTTAACGCAGACCACAAAGGGTAAATCGAGGGATTTTATTAAAAAGTTTAAAAATGAAATATATGAAAAAAAAATGTATTGAGGGTATTCCAAACTTAATGAGGCTGTTATTGAACAATTTTCTACAATTAAGAACCGAAGAATGGACTTTACGTTTAAGCACTATTATGTAGGGTCGATAAATGTTGTGTATTTCGATAAATGATACTCGATATGATTTTAAACCATTTTATTTAAGGATTTAAACTAAAAAACACTGGAAATATGAAGAATGCGAACTTGTCAGTCTCGTGACTCGATTCGTTCTCGTCATAAAACAGTTAGCTATTCTTCTCGTCTTAGTTACGCCTAATGGCGGAGTGGTATTAGACATCATTCGGTTTCCTTGATAACTCGTAGATGGCGGTAGTGTATTGGACATCATTCGGTTTTCTTGATAGCTCGTAGATGGCTTTAGTAGTATTAGTAGTGGACTGTATAAATATTGTTACGAGGGTTGCATGCGAGGACGTTAAGATACCACAGCTATACACACTAAGAAAACGTTTCTTATTTCCAAAAGTTGTATTTCCTTGTGCAAAATTAAAAAATAAATAAAAATATGTTTTACCTAACGTATTTTCTTATTACTTTTTTTTTTTCTACATTTAAAACGCCTAGAAAATTTTCACCATACTTGTGAACCCTCTATATCATAGGTCACGAGCCGCCACTGGGTTTGAGAAGCTTCTGCGGCCATCGACCGGTTTCCGTATACGTTTTCAACGGATGATTTGAAGTTTACTGGAATTATTTTTTATTTTAGTGGTATTTTCTCAGGTATTATACAGGTCAGTCCGCGCTACTCTACACCATTTTACCCAGAGCCAATGGCAATGTTGATAAACTTAATGTAAAACAGAAATTCCATATAAAATTATAAAAATAAATTATTTTCTACCTACTTGTATTTATCCTTATACCTAAAGAGCGAGGAAATCAAGGCACAAACGCTATCATTTTTTTTATGGGAACACTCCTGGAAATACTTTATGTCCACACAGTAATAGTGAAACAGATCCGATAGTTAGCTTTTGTCGCCGAATGGTAAAATGAAAATTTGAAATTTTTGAAAGATCGGCGCGTAGGTACATCATACTATGATATGAGTGGAGTACGTAGCCCGAAACGTCCGTCCGTTTTGCGCTTAGTAATTGATAAGTAACTCTAACGTTCTCCTTATCTGCGCGTTTTTACGTGGGACGTGTGTTGATAACCCCCGTATAACCAATTTACCCCTTGATTTTATTTTTGAATTTAATTTAATCTGATGATTAGCTAGATGGCAATTTAAGAATTTTTTAATTTTGTCCCCTGTTGGATTCTAACCAGAAGGTGTAATCCCCCACCCAGGATTTGATTATTATTGCCAAACTAACTATCTGAATCATTTTAAATTTTGGAAAAAGTATGATTGCTGGTCGACACTATCAGTTATGTCGCCAGTCTTGATAATTAATGAAAAAGTCATCGCAACCGAAGACGTTCCTACTTAATTAGTTTTACGGACGCAGTTCTTTACGATTACGATTTCGATTGTTTATTAGTCAGGGATGCCAGGCATTAATGCCATTGCCGACTTGACACGCACGTGTCTGTCGGTCTTGGGTGGGCCCACCACCTTTCCCCGCCAACTGGAAGCTGTCAGCGGTCCACCAGCGCAATTGAAGAGATGAGGGCAAATTTGTCATAAAAAGGAATGAATGATTTTAATTTAAAAGTATAGTTTGTTGAACGTAGGACGAGGCCTAACTGATGTTCAGACTATTCTTTTGATTTAATGGCTCGGGCGCGTCCAATTAAATATAACAACAATGCAAGTTTGTTATATTGGAACACGGAGGGCTATTTTTATTTAATTTTATGTCCTTGTCTTTGAGGGTGAATTTAAGGGGGTTTGTCTTACGTCAGTCGAGTAACGCGACCCGAAGTACTAGTGCGATAATTATTTACAATTTATATACAATCAGAATTAACCTGTACTATCATTCAATTGTTTCAACCAACCTATCATTCATCGGCACGTACTCTGTTTAAAATTTAGTTATTTACAGTATTTACAATGTAAAATAAACCTAAGCTAGCATTTTGTTTTTAACTAAAGAGAGTCTAAACTACCCTAATAATTTCCGAAAGAAAAATTATGACTCGCGGCAGTGACTACTAATACTAGCTTAAGATATTTTATTTCGCACCGTCACTGATTGTTACCTCATAGGTATAGCAAAGTTCGTAGTGACCGTTACATTTTTTCCTTAATTTAAGGGGTATACATTTTTACGTCACTAAGGCCGGACGTCGCCCTCAGTTCAGGGACAACGCTGCCTTTGCAACCGAGCTATGGCTATTCTGTTTGTTTCTCTACCTATAGCTTCCACTGTCAAAACAGTCGCTATTTTACGAACGCATGAGAAAACAAACTAGCCTGACACCGCCGAGATTTTAAGTCTTCAGGGTTTTTTCAATGATGGCTTCAATCTTGGCCTTTTCACTTACTAAATATTAGCGCTATTTAGCAAGGCTGGCGACTCAATACACTTCGTTAGGAGGGATCGACTTATTAGGAGGTATTCTCCCGATCGAAATAATATTGAGCCTGTGCAACACCGTCTAGATTAATCCGCCGCTATATAGATGATACCTTGCGAGGAAGAATCTATAAAGCTCACACTGAAATCGCGGGTGGACGCGAACTGGGGTTTGCGCACCAGTCTGCTTTTCCAACGGCGAGTCTCTGGAACTGTTGAACGTCAATCGATGGTGCTCTTTACTCTGTATTAATAAATACAAGTTTATCTCCCACGTTGCGTTAACGAATTTCTTTTCTAGATTTATTTATACTCGCTCCAAAATACACGAGTCTTCGAAGATACTTTTGGCTTTTATTTATACTCGCGCCAAGACACGAGTGTTTGAAAATAAAATTTACTCGGGGAAAGGTCCGCATTTGACTTTTCTGGGCAATTTCGGCGACGAACGCTCTAAAACCTGTAGCCAAAACGTCGGACCCCCTTTTTTAAAAAATAAAATCGCGGGCGAGCGAGGTGGACCTGGAACAGGCGGCCGCCCGCGTCGAGAGATCAACACCCACTAAAAAAAAAATGCCTCCTGCAGAAATTTCTTTAGTCGTCCCCTTCAACGCTACATTACGTCATCCTGGCCGAGTTATCTACCGGGTAAAGCCATACGTTGCGACATCAGAGATAAGGAACTAAATACTGCTGACGCCGCAAAACTATAAAAGCCCGTCTAATTTTGCATGTGGGATTATTTAAATAATTTAACGGAAAATAAAATTCATTGATTTTCTGGAATTGGAAAAAAGGTATTTTTACAACACTTTTGAAAATACAGATTATTTATGGACGGGCAAGATAAACGCGTAAACCGAAAAAACAGAGTGGATTGCTGAGAGTGTGTTGGTGATCGACGAGACACAACGTATCCGGCCGCTGGTTGGTCTTCAACTAACAGACGCAAGCGTGCGGCGCTATATGAAACTACTTCGCTCAGCCGATGTAAGGCGTCAAGAGGTCATTGCCATATGACCTAGTGACGTACGTGACTATTACTATTCCATATGTTTTTTCGAGTTGTTTAAAACATAGTCCGTCGTAAATGTTCTTCAATTAATTGTACAAAAATGTATTAGAGAATGGAAAAATATTTAAATTATTTTATTTTGTCTAAAGAGTTTAAGGTGTACATATGACAACACCGGCCAGAATTCCTTGATTGTTTACATGTATCGCAGTGCCACACAGGTGTTTTTCTGGTTTGACGTCATGTCACTTTTACCGCTGAATGAATTGAAAGCGCCCTTTATGGCTATTTTTCTTCAATTTGTCTTTATCTCAGGAATTGCCGGTTTAAATATAATACGTCATTTCCATAACACCCTGTATTTATTAAAATAAATATCATAATATGAGGTTCGGTGGTGATGTGTATATAGGCGTGGATACAGGATTTAATTCAGGGGAGGGCAAAAATCGAGAAAACAAGCCAGGACCACGCCCAAATATTGCTAAATTGGGTGAATAATTATAGTAAATACTAGACAAACCGATGCGGTCAGGTGTGATTAATAGATAATTAAAAACGCTAACAAGAACGTGCCAATTTGAAAATAGCTAATACCTTGACGACACTGCGCACGAAATGGGAACAGCTATAATACCTTGTGTTTATTGTATCATAGGGAAACACCATCAATGAATCGGTATCAACCGAGCCACATGAGACTGATGTAACGGGGCGCTTCTACATAAGGTTTGTGCCGTTTCCTGTGCCGCTTACTTGATACTGTTTGTTGGTTTTGAATTCGTTTTAACGAATTATTTATGTAAAGCTCAAGCAATGATAACTTTCTCAGCGCTGAGGAACTCGGATAAGTCCATGGCGTTGTAGCTCCACCCCAGGAGCCTCCACTGTGTCGTAGTCATATGTCTCTGAGACCTTATAGCGATGTAAATTTCGTTACAGAATCGTTCCAGTAATAAATTATGCCGAAAATTTTGCCTTCGGCGTTTTGCGTCGAATATTCTTCGCTTCCATTGTTTTCCCTTGACACAAAACAATTTTATCTCAGATTTAAATGAAACGCTGTATTTTCATATTTCTCTGTAAATAGAAAATAAGATATTTAAATAAAATATAATACTGAAAACGCCCGAACAGTGTATATTGTGAACTTTTTGAAGGTCGCGATAAATAGGCTTTGCATTTTAATTACTATTTCTTAGGGGGGCGCATTTACCATGTTGACAAATTGCACAATAAATGCAGTTATTTCACTGAAATAAAGGGGAATTTGCAAATTTTATAAAGGGCGAATCGATACATAGTAATATTATACAGAGTGTTTCTTAATAACATGCTAATATTTACGTAGGTTATTCTTGGGTTCATTTTTAGAAAAAAACTTCATATGAATATATCTCCTAAACGTCTTAACTTTTGAGATACAGGATGTTAAAGATTTTCATGTCTCGTGAGACACCCGATGGACTTCTGGCTTGTTCGGCGATGTCCGATATTTGATTGATGTACCCACCCAGTTGCGTAGTGATTGAAAGGGCAAGAGTTATTGTGTTGTGTTAAATTGTGTTTTATAAATACGTATTGATTGTGTCGTATTTTAGGGTTTAACTTTGTGATAATGAATGAGTATACTCCTGGTAAAAACCTACATAGTCAGATTCGTGATTGCAAATGCTTATAGGGTACGTGAAGGGGAATCACAAAACAATATATTTAAATTGCCACTTAAGCGAAAGCCGGAAAGCGACATTAATACGACCAAAACTGAAAAATAATCATTAATCAATTAGTCATGTAGCCATTTTTTTCCATGTTGAAAAATTTACATCTTGTAAAAAGTAATTTTTTAAACCTTGATAAAAATAGTTACCTACCTACCTTTCACATAAAATGCAATTACTGAAGAATTTCCTATTTTTATTACATTATTTAAAATAATAATGGCACGCCCATGACCAGATCATATTTTAAACGATATTGCTTTCCCCTTGCCGATACGTCGGAGACTCAGATCCACTTGTGTAAATGTTCGATTGACAGTAGGAGAGACCTAGGAGATTTGTGACAAAGTAGAGTTGTGACAAAGACGATTTCTCGTAATCTATGGCCGTTAACAAGCAACAGCACACGATTGTTAGTTTATGGACGCGCTACTTGATGCAGCACGCGACAATGGCCCACGATAAGCGATTGCGTGATTACGACGTCTGCATGAAAAAATAACTGAAAAGTAAATTTTTTATAAAATTTTTGATTGTATTTTTATCATGATATATTACATTCACTTGGTTATGCTATTTTTTCTTATATAGTGTTGGTTTGGAGTTTCAAAGCGTGGCATTGTCTGTGTTTGCATCTTGTTTCGAACATACGAATTATTATTCTGACCAGATCGCGATTTTTGGCACCTATTAAAGGTTATTTTCTGGTTAGCTTAATTTACACGCTTTTTGAAACGTTTTTTTCTGTTTATTTCTGTTAGTCTAGATACGTAGCTGTCACAACTTACCTTGGTACCTGTCACAATTTACCTCGGTGTTAGGAGAGTTGTGACAAAGGGAGTAATTTCAGTTTTCGTAAATTTTCTCAGAAACCTTATAACTTTTATTGACTTTGATGGCTGTTTTTAAAAGAGCAACGATTGATCTACATTGCGGCATACAATTCATAATGGTGCTATGTTTGTTTATTGAGATATCTTCTTTTAAGTAAACAACCCTCCTCGGTCTCCCCTACCTGCTTAATTTCACCTAGAGGACCTAACCGAAGAAGTTTGAAAAATATCCAAACCCGCAAGAAACCCTCTAATAACAACCTTCTATTAACAAAATCTTAAAGCACTTTTTATTGGTATATAGCTAATCTTTTTTTAGCAAAAATCTCCAGACGGAATTACAAATGCAGACTGTAGGAAAACAAGAAAATTACATTTTCCTATTAAGGTCGTTGACAAATTTAATTTATTTGCAACGTAAGTCGGAGACTTATCTTACAGATGTTACTTTCTGTATTTCTGCTAAAACAGTAAGTAGGTAGTTCGTTTGTTTTAGTGTTTTAAATAGAATAAGAAATTTGGATGCTTATCCAGCTACTTTTTCAATTCGTGAAACAAAATGATTGTAGCAAATCCAGTAAATAAGTACGTAAATACTTTTAGAAAAATTATTATCTCCATTTGTATAGATCTGATCAATGTCGGTCTGTTTTTATTTTACACATTGTTATATTAGGTTCGGAAGTGTATAAAAAAAAATTTGTTATTGTCAACAAATGAAAAATAATAACAATTTCATATTTTAAATAGGCTTAACATTAGACCTTCCAAATTAAATTAATTTGAAGATATTTACCATTTTGTTCTTTATCCTCTTACCTACAAAACCCATTTAACGAAAAAATACCACCTCTATTAGATTGGAAGTTATTAAATCTTTCAAAGCGCGACGAGTCCAAATGCCGGAACTATGCTTTCGAACAACGAAATGGATGGAGATATTAATGATTTACACTGTACCGCGCTCGATTGTAGACGCTTCGATCCGTCGGCGTCGCGTGCTTCGAATCATCGCCCGCTATGTGACTTACGCTCGAAAATATTTAATAACTTCCGACCTAATAGAGGTTCCACTTTTTCGTAAAATCGGTCTTGTAGCTAAGACGACAAAGAACAAAATGGTACTTTTCCAAATTAATTTAGCATGTTAAAACTATTTAAACCATTGAATTGTTAGTATTTTCATTGGTTCACAAAGATATTAAATTTCAAGTATGTATGAGAAGATTGGAGAAAATCCAGCAAATTATCAAAAATTCATATATTTTTCAACAAAATCCTCAAATAGGTGTGAACTAAACTTGATGAAAGATGCAGATTATTATATTACGTACCGAGGTGGAAAGTGTTTCATTCTTGTCGAAAGAGTCGGTAAATCTCGAGACAGTAATGAAACTTTTCACCGAGGTTTGTATACTATTTTATTCACAACCACATCTAACATCCCCTTCTTATTATTTTGAATTAAAATTATTAATAAAAGATAAATGTCATTTTGACTTTTCCATTGAAAAATTAGACAGAAATATCAAATATCCGCAGGTGGTAAAATAACGTAGGTAATAATACATATCAAGGTGGCAAATATCATTTTTTGAATATGGTTTCCATGTCACTAAACAATATATTATTTTAACAATAGATGAGGAATTTGATTTTGCTGGTAGAGAGAGAAGATCTTCTGCCAACTAAGGCATATAACTGTTTCAAAGAATGGTGTACGGGAAACAAAATCCTGGTTCTGAGTCAGCGCTATTGGCTTATTTCAGTGAAAATGCCAAGACAAAGAAGATATCAACGATTTGGTCACAATATTCAATGCTGAGGACCACTCTATCAATTAGGGAAAAAGTAGACATATTCAAACACGCAAAGCTCTTAGTATTTTTAAGAAAGTGTGTTCGTATATTGTTTTGAGATATCGATTTTTTTAAAAGTTACACGAAAATAATTTACTTTCCACCCGGGTGGAAAGTAAAAGTAAAAAACGTCAACGTTCTACGTTTCAACGATAGATGAGATGTCATTATTACATGCATGGTTTGCATGCATTTGAAGAAGTCAAATTATTTTTTCCTGAAATCAGTGCGGTTTGTTGAAGAATGACCCGTGGATATTTATCCATTCTAATCACTAAAATATACACAAAAATTTCCTACAAAACGTTTAGTAACCATTTTTGTTACATCGTTCTAAATCTCCGTCTGGAAACTCTCGCATTCCGTCGACCAACAAAAAAAAAAACAATCTAAGTTTTCGAGTTAAAGGACGGGACATTTCGTATTCCCTTAGTAAAACAAAATAGCCAAAAGAACTCTTAAACGTGAAAAAATAAATTTAGAAAATGTCATTTGCCTTTAGAAACTTATTTGCCTTTTCAATGAACGGACGGAGTTGGATAGAAATTTTAAATTGTACAAAGTAATAAAATTACTCTCGATTTAATTTCGTACTTGAATAACTCCTTCCTGGATTACTTTGAAAAGAAAATAGAACTGAATATTTTCTTAAAATATGGTAAAACTTTGGGTTTTAAAAATACTTTTTAAACGACTCCAAGTAACCGAGTAAATCAATTTCCTTTATCACAAGAAGAGTCATTACTATTACACAAAAAGCGAGTCTACTTGTTACATGCAATTATCACAAAAATATGTTATATTTTATACCTTAGAGTATTAGAGCTTGCAATGAACGAAATAATTGATTCTTTTGATAATTTTCAATAATTTCAGAAAAGATAATTCATAGTCATCAAGATTGGCATGAATATCCTATTTTTTTTATGATCAAACACAAGCACTATAGGAAAAATCCTTTAGGGCACTCTGGGAGTGGTGCGTGTGCGCAAAAAGCGATTCACGTTGGTTTTGAATCGTTGAAGGTTATATTCGTTGGGAAAAACGACCTCGGGAAGGTCGTTCCACAAGGATGTAGTCCTCCAGATGAAACAATTCTTAAATAATGAAGTTCGAGGAGTACTAAGCTTAACCACATATGGATGGGCGGCAGTGGTTCGTCGTGTATTTCTGCTATTCGTCGCTCTGGGCGGAATTAAGAGGGCAAGGTCAGCCGAGCACCTTCCATGAAAATATCTGTAAAAGAGAGTCAAATCCCCAATCCCCAACCTGTCTTCGATGTTCTAGGCTGTCGAGGTTCTTCGTCAGCTCGTGGTCTCCGATCAGACGAATAGCCCTCCTTTCGATGGAATCCAGCAGCCGAAGAGTATGTTTGGGTGCAGAGCTCCAGACATGAAAGCAGTATTCTAGTGATGGTCGAATCTGGGCTTTGTATAGTGTCAAAAGTTGTTGAGGTATGTACAACTTTCTGGTTCGGAAGAGTACCCCAAGCTTCTGAGAAGCTATCTCGGCGATTGGCACAACGTGGTTATGCCAAGACATATTTCCTCCCAGATTGACTCCCAGCAAATTAATAGATGAAGCCAGTTCGATTGAGGGTCTGGCCAAGACTATTTCCGGTTCTGTAATGTTAACCTTTTTAGAGAAAACTGCTGCCTGGGTTTTTTTAGCGTTAAATTCGATTTGGTTACTGTCACCCCAAGCCAAAATTTCTTTCAGGTCTTTGTTGAGGAGTGATACTTCATGCTGTCTGCGAAGATGTGCGTCAGCAGCCGATGTTTGCTCATTCAAAGAGAAAGATGAGATAAGTGTGCTATCGTCATCAAAACTAAATATCGGATTTTTAGTTTCTACTAGAAGGTCGTTAATGTAGAGTAAGAAGAGAGTGGGAGACAATATGGACTCTTGAGGAAGACCGGCATTGATGGTGAATGTGTCTGAGAGAAATCCGTCAATCGCCACTTGCAGAGAGCGGTCCTTAAGAAAGCTAGACAACCATGCACAGAATCGACTGGGCATACCATAGGATCGCAGTTAACTTAGAAGCCCCTCATGCTAAATACGATCAAAAGCTTTAGAAATATGCAGTGCAACAACCCGAGACTCCCCATGATGTTGGATTGCGTTGTTCCAGATATGGGTGACATATGCTAGAAGAGCTCCAGTTGATCTGGACTTCCGAAAACCATAATATTGAAGCCTTCCAGGTACTTTAGAAGATGTTGGTTAATAGCTTTCACCATTACTTTTGATATAACTGAAAGCAGAATTTCAGGAAAGATAATTTCAGTCATCAAAATGGGCATGAATATTTCTAGCTCACTTAACTCACTTTCACTAAGATGATGATGGTCAATGGCAATATACCCTCTAACATGTATTTAATAAAAATAATTCGTGCTTCAGTCAAAAATATGGTAGCCATTTTTGGAGACGCACGGACATGGAATTTTATTTCTGAAATCGAGATTCCCTCAAACCATCCGGATCAGCATCAGATGTGTTTCTTCAAGACATCAACACAATTTTAGCTTAAAGGCATTCCTTAATCATTTCAACGATGGTACACTACCTTCCTTCACTTAGTTCAAGAAGTTCAATATCTACTGCATAGTTTTCGGGTTGAGAATTGCTAGTATAAGTAGCGTGCGTAACAAATCAATATGTAGTAATGTGGTCTCACCTTAGCCGCAATCGAGCCAATGATCTTCTGTTTACGTTTCGAAAACGCTCTCACTTTCGCTAGACTAGATTGACAGTAACCAAGTCGAATTTAACGCTAAAAAAACCCAGGCAGCAGTTTCCTCTAAAAAGGTTAACATTACAGAACCGGATATAGTCATTGACGGACACGCAATCCCACTGGCTTCATCTATTAATTTGCTGGGCGTCAATCTGGAAGGAAATATGTCCTGGCATAACCACGTTGTGGCAATCGCCAAGATAGTCAGAAACTTGGTGTACTCTTCCGAACCAGAAAGTTGTACACACCTCAACAACTTTTGACACTATACAAAGCCCAGATTCGACCATCACTACAGTACTGCTCTCATATCTGGAGCTCGGCACCCAAACATACTATTCGGCTACTGGAATCTATCGAAAGGAGGGCCATTCGTCGGATTGGAGACCACGAGCTGACGAAGAGCCTCGACAGCCTAGAACATCACAGACAGATTGGGGATTTGACTCTCTTTTACAGATATTTTCGTGGAAAGTGCTCGGCTGACCTTGCCCTCTTAATTCCGCCTAGAGCGGCGAATAGCAGCAATACACGACGAACGACTGCCGCCCATATGTGGTTAAGCTTAGTACTATTTATTATATAATACTTTATAGAATACTGCACTCATGTCTGGAGCTCTGCACCCAAACATAACCTGAAACCTATTTGTCTCATCCTGGACTGTCTAGAACATCGAAAGGAAGTTGGTGATGAGTCCCTTGAAAGATATTTCAATTGCAAATGTTCCACTGATATTTCCCGCTTAATTCCATCTAGAGCGACGAATAGCAGAAATACATGACGAACCACTACCGTTTCATCTGGAGGACATCATCCTTGCGGAATGGCCTTTCAGAGGTCGCATTCCCCAACGAATATAACCTCCAAAGATTCAAATCCAATGTCAATCAATTGATTCGCACACCCATCACGACCAGGTTGCATTAAAGTATTTTTCATATAGTGCTGGTATGTGATCATAAAATAAAAATCTATAGTTGACAAAACGGTATCAAACTAGTCTACATCTCTGACGTTATGCCCCATTGCACTACTACAATGCTTTTACGAGAAAGTTGGGAACCGACTCCTTAAAACAAATTTAATTTATTAGAGAATAATGCTTTTTATAACCCAGGACTGTCCTTGAGATCCCTCAGGATTAAATTTTCCAGGAAATTTCCATAACAAGCCACCGGTAAACGCATTTGCTGTAAAAAGGACGTCGGCATCGGGATAGAAACAAGGACGATGCACGTCAGAAAGAAGGGAAATTACATTTTCCACTTTCAGCTGCTGAAAATAGGAAAAATTAAATTTATATCAAGTGCTGTTTAGACAGCGGTGTCTTGCAAATATTGCTGTATTGTTCATTTGTAGCTGAAGAAAATGAATGAGCTATTAGAGTTTAAGCGGGAGTGGAACATTCAAGGGCGGATCCAGAAGAGTAATACCCTGCCACGTTAGTCAAGCAGGTATTTTTCATGTTAAATTGATGGTTGGGGTGGGGGGGTCATGACCCCCCATGACCTCCCCCCCCCCTGGATCTGCGCTTGGGAACATTATCATCTTGCTTGAGTTCACTTATTTATTACGGTATATTTTCTAAACTATACAAGAACAGTAATAATTCTTTACCGGCTTGTAATAGTACATTACGTACCGAGGGCAGTAAGGCCTTCACTGCCCGAGGTTCGTACCGTACTTTTTGTCAAAAGTGCGCCGTAAGCGCCTCTTACGCGACCTCTTTTCGTGACCGTAAGTTTCAAGCCTCTCGGAGACAGGGCTGTAATATACCTAAAAACAGGGCTTTACTTTTTGTCAAAAGTGCGCCGAGTCCTTCTGCCACTAAAAGGAGTGTTGGTGTGTGCTTCCAGCGTGAACGCGAGAGGGCTGTAATGAAAACATTACAGCCCTGTTTCTAGGTATATTACAGCCCTGTCTCCGAGAGGCTTGAAAAGAGCTACTTACGGTCACGAAAAGAGGTCGCGTAAGAGGCGCTTACGGCGCACGTATGACGAAAAATATAAGAGATACTCAATAATTGACCCCATACAGGGTGTCCGCTAATTAATGGGACATGGAAAAACCACAGACTCCTTACGTAAAAATATTAGGATTTAATTATACTTACCTATATCCGAAAGTTGATATTAACTTAGATACAGGGTGTTAAAGTTAAAACATAATTTTTGTTTTTCTCTAATAACTTTGACAGAAACCAACGGTTTTTTACAAAAGTTGGCAATTATGGTTTTCTTAGGACGAGAAATCGATTTTTTGATGAAATTTTAATGTACAATGTAGGGGGCGCTGTCTGCGGCATTTATTGCATATTTATTAGGTCATAACTTTTTTGTGCCTCAGTGTATTTAAGTTTTTAATGAAAATAATACTTTTCTCATATTTATTACGTAAAAAAGGTATACTAAATTCAGGTCGCCCAAAGTTACCGTTTCGGAGATATTTGCATTTAAATTGTTTAGTGCGTTAGCAAGCAAATAATATTTTGTTACTTCTTACCAATTAACTTTTACATGATAATTAATGTTAGTTATAGTAATTGAATGAGAACACAAACTTACGATAAACTCAAAAATGAAACATTTTCTGTTCCATAGTAACTGCATCTCTAAATTTCATTTGTTTTCTCATAGGTTACTTTGAGAAAAAAATTTTGTTTGCAAATCAATAGTACTTGGGCAGAGTGCACTAAACAATTCAAATGCAAATATCTCCGAAACGGTAACTTTGGGCGACCTGAAATTAGTATACCTTTTTTACGTAATAAATATAAGAAAAGTATTATGTTCATTAAAATCTTAAATACACTGAGGCACAAAAAAGTTATGACCTAATAAATGTGCAAAAAATGCCGCAGACAGCGCCCCATACGTTGTACATTAAAATTTCTGTGGTTTTGCCATGTACTATTAATTAGCGGACACCCTGTATAATTACTGCTGGCTGTCAAAATAAGAACCAATATATTTTGTAGTCGATTACCAAATGAACGAGCCCAATGAATACTTTCTTTCTTCATACATGTTGTATTAATACGTTCTAAAAATACAACCCTGAATTGTATAATTCTAAACCAAGGGTTTTAAATATTTTTCTTTGACTCCCCCCGGAAAAGCAAAAATAAACGTGCTTTTTGTTGACGCAGTCAGCTTTAAGCATATTGCCCTCCATTTCAAACTGTTTTATATTTCCTGACTATACCGACCTAGTTTTAGCCTTTTCCTAGACAATTTCCTCAACGTTATGCGTCTTTGATGTTTCGCTTCAGCGGGTGTACTCTTTGACGTTTGCCTAATAGATTATTTAAACGATAAATGGTAATTATTTTAAAATAGTTTCGTGTTATAGGAGACACCATTTTATATACGTTACTACTTTTTTAATTGTAAATGATAAAGATGACCGTTTTAAAATTTGGTTTTAAGAATTCTTACAGCATAATATTATGGCTAATGTAATGAAGGAGTCAATTCTTGAAAATTAACCCCCCCACTATTCTACAGAAGGCAATGTCACATCTTAAATACCAACTGATGTAACCAGATAGTGCCATCTATGAGAATTTATTCCAATGCAAGGGGGAGCCACTCTGATAGGTGATAATGTACATTTTATATACATATATTTTCAATATTTGCGAGTAGATATTATATGGTGTTTGAAAAGTTTAACGCTTCAAAAGTTTGGAGAAATAATGCTGTTTTTTTTATGATCAAACACAAGCGCTATAGGAAAAATCCTTTAGGGCACTCTCGGAGTGGTGTGTGTGCGCAAAAAGCGATTCACGTTGGTTTTGAATCGTTGGAGGTTATATTCGTTGGGAAAAACGACCTGGGGAAGGTCGTTCCATAAGGATGAAGTCCTCTAGATGAAAGAATTCTTAAATAATGAAGTTCGAAGGGTACTAAGCGGTGTTCAAAATGATGCCGATAATACAGGGTGTTATGGAAATGACTTATTATATTTAAATTGGTGACTCCTAGGGTGTCCTAGAGAAACTCTACATACTTTTTTTTTTAATCGAATATCTAAATACTAAGGTAAAAACCCTTTTTATCCACATACTGTCGCGCGGTTCCATCTGGATTCAGATAGCAACAATGTGGGTCACTAGAGTATACCAACAGTGTTGTCAGATCACGCCGCATGTCTCGCCCTTGCTTGGATAACCGCCGCGCGCGGCTATCGTTGCTTCAGTATGTTTCGATGCTCAAGCATAGATAGATGCTGTCGAGGGTTCCACGTGCTTGATGTATACGAATTTTAAACGTTTTTTTAGTTGTAGCAATACCCGAATTTTTTTCTATTGTGAAATAATTCATAATAAGAAATATTGTGATGTTATTTCAAATTTGTGTGATATTATTTACTGTTGGTTCTGTTGCAAAACATACTTTTTGTGTTTTATTTTTATATGGAATTTAATTTATAAAACGGATTATAAGATCAAAGGTAAGAGGGTATGTACCTTATAATTGTAATATTTTTTTTTCTAAAAAGTTTGGAAAAGAAGTGATAACGCGGGTCAAAGGCGTCTTGTTGTCAAAAACTGAACACATCCGTTTACAATTCTGGGTTGCAATATGACAACACCGACTATAATACGCTGATCTCTTTTGAGGCCGAGACTGCCTCAATAAACTATTGATTGCGAAGGTCTTCAGTAGCGGCCACGTAAATTTTGAGACTTCATATAAAGTGTATATTTCGCACAATAATTCAAAGCGCCATTTATTTTTTTCTTCAATTTATTTTCATCTCAGGATTTGCCGGTATAAATATAGTAAGTCATTTCAATAACACCCTGTGCAATATAATTATTATAAGTACAAGTTCGCCAGAAAAAACGTTAGTATGTAATTTAAAAGACGTTATATTTGGTTCGCTGTCGACTGACCAGCATCACCATATATTGACGTCAATATGATGTACCGCTGCTATCTGGGTACATTTGCTTTATAAAGCTATTTAGATTAAGAAATCAAGAATTGAAACCTTTTATTTTCCTCTCATGCAAAACGTTTGTTGCTAACTTATTAATATTCTTAATAGGAACCCTATTATGCTCCCGCCTTTCTGTGAAACTTTATCGTTTATCCGGAATAAAATTTTCCTCACTTAAATATTTAACAAACCTTTAATATTGTAAGGAACCAAGTTAAACATTTATTAAACTTTTCCCAAGTACTTTATTCCCTTTAGGCTTTCAATTTTCAGACCCCTTTTTGATAACATAATTTTGGCCCTTCCCACTTTAATTAAATATCAGGTAAAGTGCTTATTAGCGAAATCACACGAATCTGTCTGTCTGTATATTTATTCTTCTGTAATTAATTCATCTTTCGTCTTGAAGGTCGTGAAATCAGTCGCGATGCAAATACATATTTCACATATGTTAATTTGTCTGTTATTTACACTTTTTATACAGGGTGTCCCATAGGAAACCGTTTACACATAGAAATACATAAAAAAATATATTGAAAAATTTTGAAAATTGAACATTATGGGGACAATTCGGCTAAATTATTGTCAATATGGTGGCACTTGTGGTTAGATCGAAAGTAGGTGTCATCTTGCTTATGTTAAACGGAACATCACTGTAAAGAGAATATTTTGGGCAGATTTTGTATATCAATTCCTATACCTAAGTCCAAGCATGGTTCACAAATTTAACGAGGAATATGACGTTTGCAATTTTTCCTATTAGGAAACCTTTATTATTTAATTTTAGTTGGATTCCTTGTTGAAAAGGACCTGAATGAATAGATTTTTTATAAGATTTTTAAACTGTTAATACAGGTTGTTCAAACAATAAGATTAAAAATGCAATTGAGAAAACCGCAAAAAAATTACATTTTAAAATGGAAACGTCCGACTTTTATAATTATTTTCTATTAAGCATTAAAAATAAGGGTACGTTCGTATAAGGTTGTCTATTCCGAAAAGTTGCAATTTTCGAAATAATGCCAATTTAATATTTTTATACGTCCATTTTCCTGAGGATTCTAAGTTCAGTAGTTGCAAATGCCAAAGAAATAAATTTGTCACATGTCCTTGTTATTAGTTTATCGTTACGTTTATTACATTCTCCATAAATAATTTTCTTTCGTATAATTTAAGTGTTCTGGCATGATAAATGATGAATAATTTTCAATATCTGTCACAGTTGACTGTTTTGCAACGCCGTCAGAGCCGAAGCTCTAGTGGTATCAGGTCTGGAAATCTTGGAGGCAAACAAATAGTACTACCGCGAGAAATCCAATGCCTTGAAAACAAATGAAAATCGGATGAAGGCCTATTAGTTCATATTATTTTCACGTATATAATGGACACATAAAACAATGGAGTTACGTCCGTTCCTCTATCCAGGGTGTTATGGAAATGACTTATTATATTTAAACCGGCAAATCCTGAGATGAAAATAAATTGAACAAAAATAACTGTAATGGCGCTTTGAATTATTGTACGAAATATACACTTTATATGAAATCTGAAAATTTACGTGACCGCTACTGAGGACGTTCGCAATCAATAATTTATTGAGGCAGTCTCAAGTCTTAAAGTCGGTGTAGTCATATTGCAATACAGAATTATTACGCACGTGTTCAGTTTTTGACAACAAGACGTCTTTGACCCGCGCACTTCTTTTTCAAACTTATTAGAAAAAAGAACTACAATTTTAACGTGCGCACCTTCGATCTTATAATCCGTTTTATAATTAAATTCCATAAAAAAAATAAAACATAAAAGTATGTTTTGCAACAGAACCAACAGTAGGTAATATCACACAAATTTGAAATCACACCACAATATTTCTTATTATGAATTATCTCACAACTAACAAAACGTTGAAAATTCTTATACATCAAGCACGTGGAACCCTCGATAGCGTCATTCCATCCCCGGGCAACGATAGTCGCGCGCGGCGGTTATCCAAGTAAGGGCGAGGCACGCGGTGTGATCTGATATCACTGTTAGTATACTCTAGTGATCCACATTGCTGCTAACTGAATCCACATGGAACGGCGCGCCTGTATGTGGGTAAAAAGGGTTTTTACCTTAGTATTTAGTAGATATTCGATTAAAAAAAAGGTATGTAGACTTTCTCTAGGACACCCTAGGAGTCACCCATTTAAATATAATAAGTCATTTCCATAACACCCTGTATAAATAGAGCTCGCAATAAATCCGGAAGTTATCAATTAAGTACTCTAATAAAACATATATTGCTTTCAGCACAGCTATTATATATTCTTTATATTATTCAAGAATGTTTAATGCTTTATTACTTAAGGTTGAACAAAGTTTTTTTACTGTGCAAATAGGCATAATAAACCATTTATTAGACACGCGTCATTTGCAAACAATAAGTTTGCCGCAAAACTTTTTTCCTTATTAAAATCGGAGGAAGAGAGTCTTACAAAAAAAATATAAAATTTAAACTGCAAATGAAAGGAACAGAACAGGAACAAAGTTTTTTCATTACATTTGGGTTATTCTCGGGAATGAGGATAAAGGACGAGGTAAGCAGCCAATGCCCAAGTAGAAAATTAAGCTAATTATAGGAATAGTATATTACATAACAAGTGTTGAAAGTGATATATCCCACAGGAGAAAGTATTTAGCACGAGATGGTAGCGCAGCCGAGTGTGGAAATCCGCCGAGTGTGAAAAAATCACATTCACATAATTGATGTACAAAATTAATCCTACGAACACAAATACAATGCCCAATTATTTAATGCTTACTTATTTTCTTTCGACACTTTTATAGGGTATCTCCGTAATTGTTAGTGCTACCAAAAAAGTAATGTAGGTGTCATGTGCTCCTTCTGGGTCAAACTTAAAAAGGTAAAATCAAAACTTGAACAATTTAACTCGCTTAAGAGATACGGGGGAAAATCAAAAAATTGACAATTTCTAAATTACCCTATATTTTCTTAGTTAAAAGAGATATAGAAAAATGTTTTATCCAGAAGTTTCTTTATGATGATTGTTGAATAATTTGCCTGTTTCAGAATAAGTATACGGGGTCAGGTAAACAAGTTCTCGGATCTAACTTCATTTTTTTAAACGGAACATATAATATTTTAATCTAAAAATATAGCATTTTAAATTCTCTTTTCAAATATATAACACCCCATGGATGATATTCGTTTTCTAAGCGATTTATTTAAACTTTTGTTCATTTTAATTGTTTTATTTATTATAACTTTATAGTTTTCTCGGCATAGTTAAAAAACCATATATTTTTTAATTATGTTCCAGTCGTCGGAATATGTCTTTAAATGGTTGCCGTCTTTCCGGATAGCGGACAAAATATAAATTTTGCGCCATCGTTTCTTACACTTTCAATATAAACTGATATCATATAAAATTTTTCAAAATGTTGATAAGTCACTTTCACAAATGAATGTGGAAAAATGAAATTGAAGTTAAATATTAATAACAACTAGAATGTCAACATAGTTGTTTCTAGGATATTAGCTTTTGTTTCATTGTCTACTATGGTTTAAAGTCATAAAGTTTAAATAAATTGCCTAGAAGACCAATATCATCCATGATGTATATATTTGAAAATAGAATTTAAAAGGGCTATATTTTTGGATTAAAATATACATGGTGTACCATCTAAAAAAATGTGACACCCTGTACTGTATATGAAACTTTGTAGTTTCTGATTTTTTAATTACCTGTGACCCTGAAAAGCCAAAATTGAACTAATCTTAACGTCGATTAAATACATTATTCCAAAAAAGCAATAAAACTCATAACCTAATCTCAATATGTATTCGAGATGGAGTTAGATATCGGTAGTTTGCTTATTATTTTCCATGGGATTTGCTTATAAATATTAAAACTATTATTAACACAAATATAATTACATAAATCACATGTACTTACCCTGTATGGATATTCTATCTCAGATAATTGAACAGATTGGAAAATAAATGGGTACTTATCCCATTTCTACTTAAAAGTTATTATGTTTAATGGGTTGCCTAAGAATTCTCCGTTATTTAGTTTTTTATATTTATGTTAAAAAACATAAATTAATCCACACAATTCAAAAAGAAGTATACAGGGTGTTATGGAAATTACTTATTATATTTAAATGGGTGACTCCTTGGGTGTCCTAGAGAAGCGCTACATATTTTTTTTAAATCGACCATTTTAAAAGTGGGGTAACAAACATTCTTACTCACAGGCCGCGCTACTGTACAACATTTCACCCAGACCCAATGGCAATGTTGCCAAACTTAATGTAAAACTGAAATTGCATATAAATGATAAAAATTAATTACTTACTTGTATTTATCTTATAACTAAAGAGAGGGACATCCAGGCACATACATAATCAGTTGTTTATTATTTTTCATAACAACACTTTATGCACGGGACAGAGATTTTCACGGCAACACTGAACAACACATAGTGTAACTAAAACTAGTGTATTTTTGTTATGTTATGTTTATATGTACATACATATACATAGTAATAATTTTGCATTTACATATTACCTAATAACAAATTTCCCATGGGCGGACACCTCTATTAGGCGGACTCATTTAGACCCGTAGGTATCCGCCTAAGTGTGGTTTCACTGTATTTATATATGGTTGTTGGCAAAAAATCCAAGCTAAATGTCAATCCATTGCTGTCATATTTCAAAATGACCGTCGTATAAATTTTTACAATTAATTTGGTTGACATGGAATTGAACTCATGCTAATCCGTAGGTTCAGGTTGAGGATATAGTACCATCGAACGAAGAGAGAGGAACAATTTTTGGAAAATCTGATTTTGTCCATATTTTTAAAAAGGACCCGTTTACTTCTAAATGTTACGTCTATAGATACAAGTAAAAAACAAAGGTTTTAATAAGGGCACGCAGATTTGTGTGACAATGCCGCCTATTTCACCTGCTATTTAATTAAAATTAAGAAGGGTAAAATTATGCTATCCAAGAGGGTCTGGAAATTAGAAATCTGGAGAGGATAAGGTACTCCGGGATAAATAGAAATTGTCCAATTATGTTCCAGAAAGCCGAAAAGATGTTTAAAAAATGGACGAATGGCGCCGTCGAATATTAAAAGGTTCGGTAATTTGTTGAGCTAAGGAATTGTATTCGGGATAAAAGATCAGCGATAAAAATGTCAAATGTTGATCGGTACGGTAGCTGTATGACTTACGTCACGGTTTTCAATAAATATACAGAGTGGCAATTTTTAAAAGTCGTTTAAATCTATTTTTGTGTGTATTGTTGCGTTAGTAGTAGTAGTAGTACCGACTTTCTAAAATTCAAAACTGGATGTAATTAGAACTTTTCCCTAGTCATTTTACAAAAAGATTAGTCACTAATGTTTAATAAACAATTAAAAAATAACAAATAATAACGACCTGTGGAAAAATTGAGCCTTAGAATTGAACTCTATATATTCTGTTGTGAAAAGTGACTTTTTCTTAACATAATTCTTTTCGGTTGAAGCAATTATCTGCATTTTAAGAGAAGATATAAATTTTTTTAAAAAGTATTGCAATTTTTTAATTTTATTCATAATTCGGAACATTATTTTATCGAGTAGCATAAACAAATTAATAGCGCTTATTGCTATCTCGTATTCTTATCACTTCTACTATGTGACGTGACATTCTTCTAATGCAATTCCGAGACACAAATTTTTTGAACGAGATTTCTTGGAAACTATGACCCAAAAAATAATAAATTATTGTTTTATTGGAAAGGGAAGAGGATGCCGGAGTTAGTCGAAATCTCCGATTTGACCTCCGTTCATTTCACGCTTTGTAGGCACGAGGCGAATTGGATCTTCCCTTGCCGTTAGAACAATACGACAAGCGTCTTCCAGTAATCGGTACGCAGACAGAAACAACGATAATCGGAAAAAGAGACCGAACGTGATCGGGGTCTAGACTTAAATTTTTAGCACTGAAAAACGGAGTTTTCTCTTTTTATGAAAACGATGTATTTAAAAAAAAAATGTCGAACAAAAGATATCTAAATTTTATTAATAATTGGAGGAAAGTACGTAATTTGGAACAGTAAATAAAATTAAATCTAAAAATCTTCCGAATCAAAAAAATATATACTTTCCTCCAATTTTAGTTGCGTTACTAAGTTTTTTTCCTTGAACATTTTTTTCCTAAAACGGAAATAAACGCTTGGTGAGAAAACTCATTTAGATGTAATCCGGAATCCACTTAAACTATCTTTAAATCGTCCACTTGACCACCTTCCCATTTAAAATGTTAAGGGTAACACCTACCCCTCCCAAGGGGGTTAAACCGTGAACGCTGCAAATATTCTTTAAAAGCGCCCCCCTTTACATTGAAGTTGACGTGTATTTCCGGTTTTTAATATACAACATGTGCAAGATAAGGATCAGTACACGGATCTCGGAAACCGTAAGAGATACGAAGTCGGTTAAATAGAGGTAAAGTTGCAAAGTTTTAAATACGGTCCTATTTTTCTGATATTGGAGTTTGATAGCACTTTTTCTTCCGAATGTAACGATGTATGACACATTGTGGTTTAATGACATTTCGAGGGTTTTTTGAACAACATCAGGAAATTTTCGGATACGGTCCTGTATTTCTCCAAATTTTATAAATAATATCTCATAAGTAAGCTCTACATTTTTACTTATGTTGGACTAGTTACATAAATAACAAATAATTTAATAATAAAACACAAATAAGTGAGAGCGTTTTAAGAGGTTTTCTATTTTCCAGAAAATATAGAACATAATTTTACAAATGCTGAAAAGTTTGATATTCTATCGCATGTTTTATTTTATCTCAAAAAAACTGTTATGTGGCAGTTAGAAGATGTTATTTTGTGCTTAGAGAATAACGGAAATTATTTTGAACACCTGATTATGTAGTTCCTTACTTTTTTCGTTGTTCGTTTTATAACTGTTTTGGTATGATTTTTGTTCACTTATTTGTGGTTTATTATTAAATTATTTGTTATTTATTGAAGTAGTCCAACATAAGTAAAAAATTAGCTTACTTATGAGATATTATTTATAAAATTAGGAGAAATACAGGACCGTATCCCAAAATTTCCTGATGTTGTTCAAAAAATCGTAGGAACGTCATTAAACCACAATATGTCATACATCATTGCATTCGGGAGAAAAAAAGCCTCTCAAATTCCAATATCAGGAAAATAGGACCGTAGTTAAAAAAAGAGTTGATAATAGCCCTTCGAAGACGACTCCTCGGATTACAAAACAATTAACGCTGTTAGATAGAGCGGAAAAAGTGGCAATGCAAAAGTGTAATTTACTTTAGAATTCAATCTAAAAAAAACCCGGGAAAACAATAAAACGATTTTTCAGAATTTCGTTTTTTTCCGGATATCTCCGTAACTACTCGGAATTTTAAAATTTTCGAAACGACATAGTATTAGGCACGTAAATGCGCAACTTTACCTCTATTTAACCGACTTTGTATCTCTTACGGTTTCCGAGATCCCTGTATTGGCCTTCCTTATCTTGGACACTTTGTATATACATTTTTTTATAGTAATAAAACAATCATATAAACCGTAACTACTCATGTTTAAAAGACCATTTATCGTAAGAGATTAAATAACACATTTTATTTAACAGGACATTTTGTTGTAATATATTTATAACCAAGTTAGTTGGGTGACATTTTATCCAACGCGCCAAGCGAGGTAACTAACTTTAGGAAGTTTTATTTTACGGAAAATACTGCAAAATTTCCTAGTGGTGTTATTCAGCGCGTTACTTTATGAAAATGTGTAAATTAAAAGCGCTTTTAAAGTTTGGAAACTAATGGAAAACTTAACAAAATTTCGCTTTAAAGCTACGAAGATAAACACCAGTTTTTTAATAAGAATCAAACATGCGTTTCCTTGAGACGAAGATAGCGTAAACTACAAATCCCATCAATTGGAAAGTGAAGCTGTGACTGTATGAAATGTTATTGAAAATCAGTAATGGGTGGAAGACAGTGGCGGTTCTTCCACAGGAGCACATGCGCACGTGCACCCCCAAAACAAAACGAATAAAAATTATTAATTTAAATTCATTGAATATTATTTATCGTATAAAGTCCGACCCTCCCTAATATTTTATCGTACCGTCAAACTAAAAGTCCGACCCTCCCTAATATTTTATCGTTCCGTCAAACCAAACTGTATAGATCCGGTAACCGTGCCTCGGTCGACGTAAATGACGATTATGACGAGACTTGCTCGAACGTGCGATTAAGTTGTGCATTTTTTTTTTGGACAGCCGATGAGAATCTGCACACAGACACCTTACAGACGCGGCTGCAAGGTAGTGTCGGGTTTAGCAACTTGTGGGGATTATACCTCCATCAACATCATCTTTTCTGAGGGAAAAGATCCGCCTCTGAGTGGCGAGCCGACCGACTAAACTCACCGTCTGAGTCAGGTATAAAACCTTTAACTCCTTTCACTCGACGTGTTATTTTTGTCTATCATAAGTATGATTTTTGGGTTAAGCCTTTAGGAGTTGTTGATGATGTTTGGTGTCAGCTCTAGTACCTTTCTAACTTGAATTTAATCAAATGAGCAAGATATAAGGGCTCCTAACATGTTGGCGGTAGGTGTGTGGTAGGCGGTGTATTTTTACAATAGTCGTGTAGTGTTTTGTGTATAGTGTGATTGTATGAAGAACAAGTTCATAAATAATTTTGAGTTTGGATTTTAGTGAGTGATCCAGTCTTTAGGCATTTTGTGTTTGTGGTGTGGTAGTTTAGGAATGTGCGATGCGGCTATCTTCTCGTTATTGGTCAGAATCGCCTTAGAATGATATTTTATGATTAGTTTGTCGAGAAACTCCGAAATTGTATCAATTTGGAGATCTCGGTGTATAATGCCATTTCTAGTGTATCTAGGTGTATTCAGTATTATTTTAAGTACCTTGTTCTGCATTACTTGTATCTTCTTTAAGTCAGGTCTACTCAGTGTGCACCATGACGCTGCCCAGTATGATAGCAGCGGCCTGATGAACACCTTGTACATCGTGACTTTCGTCCTTGTGCTTAACTTGCTCCTTTTGATTAAGTAGTGCAGTTTCTCTGTAGTAACAGGTGGCGGGTGGCAGCGGGGGATAGCGGGGCTATGGCGATTTAACATGGAAATGGCGCACAGTTCTTGTGTACACCACCCTGTTATCTGTTCGTGCATCTAGTTAGAAATTCTAGCGTGTATGTTTTAATATTTTAATATTATATATTTATTAAGTTAAAATGAATAGTTGACGGTGGACTATTTAAGAAATAACTTTAGCTCTTTGAGTTTGGAGCAAAAAATTGAAGTGAGGAATTTATAAGGCGTATTCCAAACATAATGAGGCAGTTATTGATAAATTTTCTACAATTAAGAACCGAAGAATGGACTTTACATTTAAGTACTATTGTGTAGGGTCGATAAATGTTGTGTAAATATGAAGAATGCCAACTTGTCAAGTCTCATGGCTCGATTCGTTCTAATCATTCGGTTTTCTTGATAACTCGTAGATGGCGGTAGTAGTATTGGACATCATTCGGTTTTCTTGATAGCTCGTAGATGGCTTTAGTAGTATTAGTAGTGGACTGTATAAATATTGTTACGAGGGTTGCATGCGACGACGTTAAGATCCGACAGCTATAGACACTAAGAAACCCTTTCTTATTTTCCAAAAGTTGTATTTCCTTGTGTAAAATAAAAAAAAAATAAAAATATGTTTTACCTAACGCATTTTTTCTTTCTACATTTAAAACGCCTAGAAAGTAATTGTTTGGTCGTTACACAAAAATAAAATTTTAAAAATAATTTCGCCATATTTGTGAACCCCCTCAATCATAGGTCACGAGCCGCCACTGCTTAAGAATGTTAGTTATTTTTTCTTCAAAGACTGTGAACCAAAGCTGTATCCTCATTGATTTAAAATCCTCGGACAAAACGAATCCAGACGCAACAATCCTACTTCGAAAACATCACTGGAGGAAAAGAAAATTCATAATCCTTTTCGGTGGGCCTTATATTACAAGGGCAAGGTAATTCCAATATCCATTTTCTAATATTATTATTAGATATATTAAATCCTCTCGAACAATTATGTTAGTTTACCCAACTGTTGTTTAAATAACACCCTGTATTTACTGGTGTTGTGGTAATAAAATCCTGTTCATATAACACCTCTTTACATTCGGCTAGCATGTATTAACGGCGAAGCAAAATAAAAAAAAAACGGTGCAGGAAGAGAGCACGCAAATTTCCCTGTAAGGATTTTTGTACCAAAATGGAATACTAACTGCAGGACTTACACAAGTGGTCTCTGAAAGCGGAGAAAGAATCCCAGTGTTGAGGAAAATGCCGAATAAATATACAATAGGCAGAGTCGGAACGGACACAAAATATTCGGAGATATATATTTAAGAATTGAGAAGATTTTGTTATTAGAATTAAATAGTTACAATATTGCTCTGTAACAATGTTCCTGCAACGAAATCATAAAACTGTTCTATAAAAGAAGTTTTTTTTTATGGTTAACAACAAGCACTACAGGAAAAATCCTTTAAGGGACTCTGAGAGTGGTGCGTGTGCGAATAAAGCGATTCACGTTGGTTTTCAATCGTTGGAGGTTATACTCGTTGGGAAGCGCGACCGCAGGAAGGTCGTTCCATAAGGATGAAGTCCTCCAGATGAAAGAATTCTTAAATAATGAAGTTCGAGGAGTACTAAGCTTAACCACATATGGATGGGCGGCAGTGGTTCGTGGTGTATTTCTGCTATTCGCCGCTGTGGGCGGAATTAAGAGGGCAAGGTCAGCCGAGCCATGAAAATATCTGTAAAAGAGAGTCAAATCCCCAACCTGTCTTCGATATTCTAGGCTGTCGAGGTCCTCCAGAATTCTAATAAGCTTAACCACATATTGATGGGCGGCAGTGGTTCGTCGTGTATTTCGGATGGCAAGGTCAGCCGAGCACTTTCCATAAAAATATCTGTAAAAGAGAGTCAAATCCCCAACCTTTCTTCGCTGTTCTAGGCTGTAGAGGTTCTTCGTCAGCTCGTGGTCTCCGATCAGACGAATGGCCCTCCTTTCGATAGAATCCAGTAGCCGAAAAGTATGTTTGGGTGCAGAGCTCCAGACATGAGAGCCGTACTCCAGTGATGGGCGAATCTGGGCTTTGTATAGTGTCAAAAGTTGTTGAGGTGTGTACAACTTTTTGGTTCGGAAGAGGACACCAAGTTTCTGAGAAGCTATCTGGGCGATTCCCACAACGTGGTTAGGCCAAGACATATTTCCTCCCAGACTGACGCCCAGCAAATTAATAGGTGAAGCCAGTGGGATTGTTCGTGACTATATCCGGTTCTGTAATGTTTTTAGAGAAAACTGCTGCCTGGGTCTTTTTAGCATTATTGGTTCCAGGTCTTTGTTGAGGCGTGATACTTCATGCCGTCTGCGAGGATGTGCGTCGGTAGCCGATGTTTGTGCATTCAAAGAGAAGGATGAGATAAGTGAGCTATCGTCAGCAAAGCTAAATATCGGATTTTCTATTTTCACTAGAAGGTCGTTCATTACACATTATTAAGAAGAAAGTGGGAGACAATATGGACCCTTGAGGAACACTGGCATTGATGGTGAAGGTGTCTGAGAGAAATCCGTCAATCGTTACTTGCAGAGAGCGGTCCTTAAGAAAGCTAGATAACCATGCATGGAATCGGGCATACCATAGGATCGCAGTTTATTTAGAAGCCCCTCATGCCAAACACGATCAAAAGCTTTAGAAATATCCAGTGCAACAGCCCGAGACTCCCCATGATGATCGATTGCGTTGTTCCAAAGATGGATGATATAGGCTAGAAGAGCTCCAGTTGATCTGGACTTCCGAAAACCATATTCATGATCGCTGATAATGTAAATAGCTGTAAGAAAATTAACATTTATGTAACAAATTTCAGATTTTTACACCTAGACATCTCTTTTGATGGTTGAAGAATATTTTCAGGGAAAATTATACAACTTGAAGCTTGAAACATATTTGTTGTGAGAATATGCTTACAACTCTTATAAAGAATGGAAGGTTGGTTGGGAATGATCTTTATTCCTCCAAATTATGTATCATTATAACATTTCTTACATGTCGTTTGTGTGTGTACTTTTACAAAAAGTACGTCCCTGTATTATTATATGCGAATTTTGAAAGATTTGTGTTATATAAATAAAACATGTTTTTTTTATGGAGGTTAGGTCATAAGTAAAAATGTAGGGGAATATGCTAATATAAAGCATTAAGGGATTTGTGTGAATTTGGTATAACAACTGTTCTCGTTGGCGTTAAATATTTATATCGATATTATATTTTAAATACTTTAGATTTTTTCGAATATAAATGAATAAATGTATAATATTCTTGAATATTGGATGAACATTTATTTCTGTAGATTGCAAGAACTGCTTGTCTAATAGCCTTTTAAGACTAATACATACAAAAAATTGCAGAAAAATAAATATAAATCGCGCTTTGAATTATTACTACGCGAGAAAAATCGATTTATACAGTGAGTTAGGGAAATGTCTTATTATATTTAAATGGGCGAATACTTGGTGTCCCAGAGAATATTATCAGTGTAAAGTTGACAATGGGTTAAGGACCGAGTATAATGTGTTATTTAACGGTAATAATCGATGTTTCTACTTTACCAGCTGTGACGTAAAGTCATCTTTAAATTAGTGGGCGCATTATGTTTTAAAATTTAAATTTTATTAAGAATAGTATATTAAAATACAAGTTTCATAAGACATTATCTAGAACACACATTTTATTCAGAAAAAAAAAGCGGGGAGTTTTCTAATATACAAGTGCTCTAGTTGTCTTATAAACCGTGTATTTTATAATACTTTTTCTATTTGGGTCTTTAAAGTTTGAAAAACTTGAAATATATGGATTTTTTCCATTTGAATTAATATTTTCTTTCTGGGTTGGCAATACTTTTACAATTTAATAAAATGTTACAAGTATCAAATATGCCATGATAGAAACAATTGAACACGATAAAGCTTCTTCCCATCCGTCATAATTAAAAATAAATATATTATTAAAGTTAATAAAAATTAGTCAGGAAGAAAGTTGTACTCCTTCAGAAATTGCAGAAAATAATCTAGAATAACTTTTAAAAAGAATATGCAAAACTTTGAGTTATGGTGCGAGCATAACAAAGTTCAAAATATTGAACAAAATAATAAATAATACTTTTGAACAAAATTTTCAATTTTCCTTGGATGAGCTCTTCTGATTGATGATCCATCCATCTGTGCTGGGGAGGTCTCCGGCTGCCGACGCACATCTTCGCAGACAGCATGAAGTATCTCGCCTTAACAAAGACCTGGAAGAAATTTTGGCTTGGGGTGACAGTAACCAAGTCAAATTTAACTCTGAAAAATCCAGGCAGCAGTTTTCTCTTAAAAAGGTTAACATAAATTAACATTACAGAACCGGATATTGTCATGGACGGACACACAAACCCACTGGCTTCATCTATTAATTTGCTGGGCGTCAATCTAGTGAGGAAATATGTCTTAGCATAACTACGTTGTGGCAATCGCTAAGATAGCTTCTCAGAAGCTTGGTGTACTCTTCCGAACCAGAAAGTTGTACACACCTCAACCACTTTTGACACTATACAAAGCCCAGCTTCGACCATCACTAGAGTACTGCTCTCATGTCTGGAGTTCTGCACCCAAACATAAACTTCGGCTGCTGGATTCCATCGAAAAGAGGGCCATTCGTCTGATTGGAGACCACGACCTGACGAAGAACCTCGACAGCCTAGAACATCGAAGACAGGTTGGGGATTTGACTCTCTTTTACAGATATTTTCATGGAAAGTGCTCGGCTGACCTTGTCCTCTTAATTCCGCCTAGAGCGGCGAATAGCAGAAATACAAGACGAACCACTGCCGCCCATCCATATGTGGTTTAGCTTAGTACTCCTCGAACTTCATTATTTAAGAATTTTTTCATCTGGAGGACTTCATCCTTCTGGAACGACCTTCCCGAGGTCGTTTTTCCCAACGAATATAACCTCCAACGATTCAAAACCAACGTGAATCGCTTTTTGCGCACACGCACCACTCCCAGAATGCCCTAAAGAATTTTTCCTATAGTGCTTGTGTTTGATCATAAAGAAAAAAATGTGTCGACACAGAATCTGACAGGAGTAAAATTAATGCCCAGGAAATTTCTACAGTAACTATAAATATGTATATATAAAGTAATATGTAGTAATATATTGCATTAAAAATAAAAATAGTACTTTATTGAATAAAACTTTAGAAATAGAGCATAAACTGGAAGATATTTCTATTATTTTTAGGTTATGTTGTTTTATAGTTGTGACTAGAAATTAGAAGACGGACACATGTTATATATTTCCGAGTATAGGTATTTCAGATAAATATCTAGTAAAAATGATCTATTTGCAAGGTTAACGGTTAGTATTTTAAAGTGTTCTATAAAAAATTGTTGTCGAATCCATAATGCCTAGAAAACTAATTTCAACGAAATCGAAGTAAGCCTAAAATTCGAACCCTACTTGCTGCTAACATAGAAAAAATTAAAATTTCAGTTTCATAAAGTGGCAGGTTATTTAATTTTATTGCATTTCATAATGCAGCCATTATGAAACCCAAATAGAAAAAATAAATTTTAGATTTATCCTACCGTGCCCGGGTTAAATCTTAACGTAAATTCCGTGCTTATCACAATTCGTAGTCTCCGCTTTATGAATATAAATTAACAGATCTCTGCCCGAATATCTGACAAAAATATTATATTCCCGGTTAATACCATTAACGCATATTACTCTGCATATAGTACTAATTTTCCAGTCTAAAGAGCAGGAGAAATTTTCAATTATCTCAAAAACGGAGACATAACCTTAAAAGTAAATTTTGCGACCATGTTTTATTCAACGTCTTAAAAGGACGTTATCTATTTAAAACTGAAAAAGGTCACGATTTAGGACGGCAAGACATCTGGGGTAAAATTTTAGCCAACTTCCGGGATATACGTAATGCCTTTCCTTTGTGAACAGTGGCGCTTCCTAGGAACCGTCTTTCTCCACCGCTCTACCGAACTTCCTTAAGCCTTAAGTCATAGGAACAATTAGTACAAACCCGGACAAATTAACTAACAGGGTTCAAGAAAAAAGTGAAGAGCATAAACTTATGTAGAAGCGCGCCATGATACAGTAAACACAAGGTAAGATATCGCGCAAGGAGGTGTGATGTCAATATGTGAGAAGCTTCTGCGTTCTGGTTTCAAACGATGTTTTGAAAATTTTCTGTAGTTCTTTTTTATTTTAGCGATATTTTCTCTGATATTTAGGCATTTATTGAAATAAATATCCTAATATGTATTCATAATTTGAGGTGCGATGTGATCCGTTGCGGTGTGGTTGTGATTTGGAAGGAACAGAATCTTATTGATATACAGTGAAACCTCTCATAACGGACACCTCTAATAAGCGGACATCTCTATTAAGTCCGGAACTAGGTATATGAAATTCCATGAAAATCAACCTCTCTTGGGCGGACGCGGACAGGCTGTTTTCATACAAAGAGTGCGAAAACCCTCCTTTAAACGGACAATAAATGTTTTAAAGTATTTATGAGACGAATAAGTACGGTGCAAAAACTCTCTGAATACAGACCGGCAACAAACCGCGTGTGCGTGTCAGAGCGAAAGGACTTCGCCGAATGAAAGTATGTGTGATTCCCCGACAGCAGTCCGCCGTTTATTTGTGAGTTGTAAGGTTAAAACCGTAATCAATGGCACAAAAATGTCGCGTTATGAGTCTTAAAGAGAATATTAATGTTGTGGAAGTTGGTAATTTGATAACAATGATTTGGGCGAGTTCATTAACATTGATAGCAACGTGCTATTAGAAGATGATAGTGACCCCATTCTTACCGATTATGTAGTCCAAACTGTAACCACATCACTATCTGACGACTCTGATGAAGAAGTTGAATGCGGTAATCAAACAAATGTCACCAATTATCAACAAGCCATTGGTATGGTAAAAGAATTATAAGATTATGCCAAGAATAGAGGTGAATCTATAGCAATGGAATTGTTATCAGACTTGGAATTACATTTTCTAGATTGCAAGTATAAAACGCAAATACGTCAAACTACGTTATTAGATTTTTTAGTACTACATCCTAACTAAGACTAGTGTATTTTTATTATGTTATGTTTATTTGTACATACATATACATAGTAATAATTTTGCGTTTACATATTACCTAATACCAAATTTCCCATGGGCACGGACACCTCTATTAGGCGGACACATTTAGACGATCCCGTAGGTGTTCGCCTAAGAGAGGTTTTACTGTATAAGGGTGTTTTACTTTTCTTAAGGGTTTTTACTTTTCTAGAGATAATAAAGAAATTAATAGAAATAATAAAGAAACAATTAGAATGTATCTTTCAAAATAAAGTATGTTTACTCTTAAGCAAAATAACATTTTTGCAGTTTTTACCCACCCCGTATAAAAAAATTGAAATTTCTTATGATAAATCTTATTTTCTAGACAAGAAAAAACGTTTATTGAGTGACTTTTTTTCGTGTCTTTCAATTTTTAGTCCATTTGTCCTCTTATAAACCCCATCCGTGGACATACTGTATATGTTATTTTTTAATGATTTTTTTTTTCTAGACTACGCAATGCGAGCTCGTCCATTTTAGTGCGGAACAAACATAAACAAAATGTATATTTTGGCCCGACCCCTTCAAATCACGGCACGATCTGCCACTGTTTGTGAATGAAAAAATAAAATCTGTCGGGCTAATGGTAAGCGACAACTGTTTATCATATTTTCTGCGTTTAGTGTGAAAATGGACTTTTCCTTATATTTTTTGTATACAAAATATACAAGACTATTGGTATTATTTTTAGAAAGAAAGAAACGTTTCTCTTAAAGTCTGTCAAGAACAATTAATTTGTCTGACTGATATTTTAATTAAGCGATTAATTATGTAATTAATTAAACTTGAAGAACAATAAAAGAATATAATACCTACACAACATAAAGAATAAAGATAACACGTGCCGAAATAGAGAAAACGGGTAGCTAAAAATCATGAGGCTTTCCTAATGGTACATTACGTATCAAGGGCCGAAAAGAGGCTTTTACGGACGAGATGCACCGCACGCGTCCGGAAAAGCCTCCGACGGCCCGAGATATGTACCGTATTTTTTTTACAAGTGCTCCGAAGCTTTGATGCCAAATAAATAAAGAAATTCTTCAGACAGTTTTCCTGTCTACATGACATGAAAACACTCGCGCATGGAGAATGTAAATATCTATTTATTATTTTTGACAAATAGGCTCGGTGGCCTAGTGGTATATCGTACGCCTTGTGATCTGAGAGTCGCGGGTTCAAATCCCGCACTCGGCATCTCTGGTTTTATTCATTTTTTTTACAAGTGCCCGAGTCTTTGTGGCCATATAAATAAAGAAATTCTTCAGACATTTTTCTAAAACATCTTTGAAAAATTAACTGCCAATTTAATTTATATATAATCCGCTATTTATTATCGCTTGTAGTATGGCTCGGTGGGTAGAGTGTCCGCCTGGCGATCTGAGTGTCGCTGGTTCAAATCCCGCACCGACAATTTTGGTTTTATTTATTTATGAGCACATGGTGACTCGAAGCGGGCGGAAAAAATCTTTCCCGCCCGCTTCGATACTTTCCCGCCCGCTCTCTTGGAAAACGCCACTTTCGGGGCACATGTAAAAAAATATATATACATACACGGAAAAAAGACCATAGTAAAATTATTATAGTAAATATTTTATTGTAAAATTTCCTATAAAATTTAGTATTAATTACATTTTTTATTAGTAATTCAAACCAAAATAATATTTTAAACATAAAATAGGTGGAGAGCTTAACAGGTTTTTAGTTTTTGGTGCCTTTGTTCGAAGAGATGTCCACAGTGAAGGTATCCTAATTATTTGTTTCCTTATTTGGTCCATTTTGACATGTTCACATACAATATCAGCCACCCTTGGCAATTTTGTTGCGCATGCTTTAACATAGCCCCGCTCCTTTATACTGTAATTTTTGAGTAAGGTAACAGTTAACGAAATATTTTCGATAAAAGTTTCGATTGTGCATCGAAACAACGAAACAGCTAGTACCAACCACTTGGAAACACGTGCAAATGTGCCATTTAAAATGTATACGTCTTGAAAATATTTCCATTTTCCTTGCCAACAGTTTCCAATTTTGATCGGAAACAGAAACGAAAGTTACGATACATTTCCATAATGTGTCTAAAAATGCTACTTGGGTATTTAAACAAAAAGGTTCAGGACCGTATTTAAACAAATTAAGTTGATGATGTTGACCCATAGACGAAACGTCACACGAGAGATCCGATAATGCCATCTTGTGGAGAATAAAAAGGAGCAATGAGAAAGTGAAATTTATTTTTGGACTTCCCTTCGAAAAAAAGTCTTTCCAAATATTTGTCCAAATATTTTGAAAGCCTCTGTATTTATTTTTGATTTTTTTGCGGTATATTATTAGGCCCCAGAATTATGTAACTTTGCCCCAAATTTAACCGATTTCGTATATCTACCGTTTCCGAAATCCCAATTGTGAAAGCCGAGGTTGTAACACCCTGTATTGTCGACTATTATTATTTGATGCTAATCAAGTGAGCAATTCTTGACTTCACGTGACTTACTATTAGACGTTGAATAGAATCACGAATTTTGAAAAAATATTTCTGTACTTTTGCATTTTGTTATAAAGCGAAAAAGAAGATCAGTTTGTTCTGTTTTTTAACTAATTATATTATGAAATTGGTACATTTATATTATATTTATTCCACTGTGACGCATATTTCCCTGTTTTACTTTCGAGAATGGGAAAATTACACGATAAATTCAGCAAATATTCAACGGTTGTTAAGTACGCTTAGAAATAACATTCACATTTTATTTTGTAGTTATGTTTACCGTATCAAAATAAAACTAGGGATTATTTTAAAACAATATGTAGATCCATTAGTATACAGAGTGTTTGGTTAATGAATTCTTGAAGAGCCTATCAAATATAATTTTTTGTTAGTTTTTAATACAGGGTTATTGATGGGGGATGGCCTATTAGACGTTTATGGAGAACATCGGATCACTTTGAAAATTTGGGAGCCTATAGAAGCGGATATGATCTCTCTTTTAAAAATATTTTTAGACATGCAGTGTTGCCGCTTCTACTTAATAATAATAATAATAATAAATGTCTTTTATTACTGAATAAGAATTAAATACATAATAAAAGAATGGAGGCGAGATCTAGCCAAGGCTACTCAATCTAACCTTCCACGCTAGTTACTACTTAACCTACTATATTAATATTAAATATTCGCTGTAATAGATCCTTAAAACTACTTATACTTGAACAATTACAGTTCCAAAGCAATCTATGGATTATCCAAACAAAACATGGAATAATATATTATATCAATTACTTTATAGTTTACTTCTTACTCTAAATAAAAATAAAATTTAAAAATATAAACATAATGGCAATTAATTTTACCCTAATATCCACCAATGATCAGCCATTAATCCTCTGATATAAAGTGTTTAACTGCTTTTTTGAAATGTGGAATTTTATTAATCGCTTTAAGTTGTGCAGGTAACCTGTTATATATTTTAATCGCATTATACGAGAAAGATCTCTGAAACATGGCTGATACATGTCTAGGCACTGTTAGCTGTCGATTATGTCTAGTGTCTCTTCCATGAATATTAAACCCATAAACGAGTTTTTCTCTAAGGTAATGAGGGGTCCCAGAAAGTAAAATCTTTTGTACCAGAGTTGCAAAATGAATTTTGAATCGCTCATCGCTTGAAAGTATTAGCAACTTTGATAATTTAAACGGAACACCCTGTGTATTATTTTGGTTTTAGAATCCTTGTTAATTTCTTAATAACTTTCCTTAATATTTTCCTATACCTATTTGTTATAGTTCTCGAGATAATAATTAATTTCACTTTTATTTTTCGGAAAACATGTCCTACAAAAGGGATGATATTTTTAAACTCTGACAAATTAAAGCACTGAAATTTGGTATGGAGTCAGATTATGTCCAGAGGTCTTTCACCCTCTTTCCAAATATTAGTTATAATAGTACAGGGTGTTTCAAAATACAAATATTTTGATGGTTTAGAAAAATGGTAAATAGTACGTTTTTTTAAATGAAATACCCTATATTTTATCTATTGTCCTAAAAGCAATTGAAATTGTCTATCTTCCTATGTATAATGTTAATATACTATCTTGAACAGTTTTTGACTTATGAGCATTTATTTAGCAAAGTTAATTATTACAAATAACAATCAACTTTTTAGACCAATTTGGCATGTAGCCTATGGAAATTGTTTGTAATGTAACTAAAATTGGAGAAAAGTATATTTTTTTGGTTCGGAAGATTTTTACATTTTCTTTTATCTACTGTGCTAAGTAGAAAGAATTTTTGAACTTTCCTCCAATTATTAATAAAATTTAGACATCTTTTGTTCAACAATTTTTTTTAAAAACATGTAGCGTTTTCAAAATTCCGTTTTCAGTGCTAAAAATTGAAGTCTAGACCCCTATCACGTTCCGTCTCTTTCTTCTGATTATCGTTATTTCTGTCAGCGTACCGATTACGGGTGGACGCTCGACGTATTGGTCTAACGGCAAGGGAAGATCCAATTCGCCTCGTGTTTGTTCGAATACAGCGCGAAATGAACAAGGGTAAAATCGGAGAATTGGACTGAGTCCGGCATAGTCTTAAAGAAAAATGTGCACGTGTAAATATAAACACCTATTAACTAAACTATATATTTCTGGATAATAAACATCCCCATCTAGCATCCCGGCCCAGTATAAATCCTATTTTTATTCTTTATAAAATTTACGTACTATACGAGCGGAGAACAATTATTTTGTTATAAAAGATTTATACAATTTTAACTGTACGGCCGTTTCGAAAGCTATAAAAAACAGCACATGCATTTTATCGGGCCATAAGATCCAGAGTTGAAAGTTGGATGTTCATGAAATCATAAAATACTTGTTAAATGAGTCTGGAAAGTTTTATATTATGTAAAATAGGAAGTTTATATGGCTCATAGATATTACAAAGAGAATAATACGGGGTGTATGTCTATTTGGAATTCATATTCATGCAACTTTTTAGGCAGTAACTTGGCCCATAGTGAAGAATTGGAAGGGATGTCACCCGGTGTGGGTACGCACGTACCACTAATCATTCTACTAAAAGATGAGTCAATACAATAATGTTTTGTTAAATCATAAAAAAAAACCATAAATATATTTTTTTTTGGGCATGCGAGGATAATCTGCTTACAGGCACGATGCAGCCGGAGTGCAAAGTAGAGTCAGGATGGCTCTGTTTTTCTTAGGGAGAAACCTGTTCCTCTGAAGGAGAGACACGGACCGACTAAACTCCCCACGGTATTGTGTTAGTGCCGTCAGGCACCCTTACACGCTTATGGTTTTGTGTTGAGGTCACCAAGAAGCCATTTCTTACCTTTTGCGACCAGGGGTTTTGTGTGTGTTTGCTTGTGTTGTGTGTATGGTTGTGAAGTGAGTTTTGGTGTGCCGTGTTATGTGGACGGAGCGTTTAGGCTCCTGTGTCGTTTCTTGTTGGGGTTTGCTCCCGCGCTATGGTGTTCTTAGATGTTCGATATTGTCGTGCTAGTTTTCTTGTTGATGTACCAAGTGTGTTTTCGCCTTTGCATCAGTCAAAAATAACCGAAATTCTGAAAAATCGTTTATTGTTTTCCTGGGTTTTTTTTAGAGCGAATTCTAAAGTAAATTGCACTTTTGCATTGCCACTTTTTCCGCCCTATCTAATAGCGTTAATTGTTTTGTAATCCGACGAGTCGTCTTCGAAGGGCCATTATCTACTTTCTTTTTTTAAATACGGGCCTGTTTTTCTGATATTGGGATTTGAGCTTTATTTCTTCCGAATGCAACGATGTATGACACATTGTGGTTTAATGACGTTTCGAGGGTTTTTTGAACAACATCAGGAAATTTTGGGATATGGTCCTGTATTTCTCCTAATTTTATAAATAATAATTATCTCATAAGTAAGCTCTAAATTTGAAAAAGTGAACAAAAATCATTCCAGAACAGTAATAAAGCGAACAACGAAAAAACCAAGGAACTACATAATCAAATGATTTCCGTTTTTCTCTAAGCACAAATAACATTTTCTAACTAATAACACTTTTTTTTGGGATAAAATAAAACGTGCGATAGAATATCATACTTTTCAGCATTTGCAAAATTATGTTCCATATTTTTTGGAAAATAGAAAACCTCTTAAAACGCTCTAAAACGATCACGATGGGAATGTCAAGTGAAACAAATCACGCGTCACCATCTTAATTTTTTTGTTATAAACGCCTACTTTTCTTTTAAATCCCGAATCAACAGAAGTTTGAAATAATGTTTCTGTATTTTGTTCACTTATTGGTGGTTTATTATTAAATTATTTGTTATTTATTGAACTAGTCCAACATAAGTAAAAATTTGGAGCTTACTTATGAGATATTATTTATAAAATTAGGAGGAATACAGGACAGAATCCCAAAATTTGTTCAAAAACCCTCGAAACGCCATTAAACCACAATGTGTCATACATCGTTGCATTCGGAAGAAAAAAGCTATCAAATTCCAATATCAGAAAAACAGGACTATTTAAAAAAATAAAGTTGATAATGGCCCTTCGAATACGACTCGTCGGATTACAAAACAATTAACGCTGTTTGATAGAGCGGAAAAAGTGGAAATGCAAAAGTGCAATTTACTTTAGAATTCGATATCATAAAACGCAGGAAAACAATATAACCATTTTTAAGAATTCCGGGTTTTCCGGATATTTCCGGAACTACTCGGAATTTGGAAACTTTCTAAACCGGATATTATTAGGCACATAAATGCGCAACATTACCTCTATTTAACCGACTTCGTATCTCTTACGGTTTCCGAGATCCCTGTAATGGCCCTCCTTATCTTGGACAGGTTGTATTTAATTTGCAAAAATGCGTACTATTTCAGATTTAGAGACCCGTCCAACTAAATTATAAATACTTTTCCGAATTTCTACTTTGTAAGCCATATCGACTTAATCAATTTAAAAACTGAACTGTCAACGTTAAGTGAAGGTGTCGAACAAGTTTTTGTTACCAGGAAAAGTTGATAATTTCTTCTTATTACGTATTTTATTGCATCTGAAATGTATGCCAAAAATTATTTCGTTTCTAGTGCCATTGTATACAAAATAAATAAAAATATTGTAATATAGCTGAGTAAAACAAAGTGTTTACCGATTTTTAGTGTTTTGATTAAAAGAACTATGAAATATGTTACCAGGGGTAAAGAACATCCAAGTTTTTCCCGCTCAAAACCCCCCCAATAGAAACAACGAAAGTTGTTGATTGCCAACCATTTCTCATAAAACAAAATTTACGGCCGGTCCCAAAAATAATAGATTGTAGCCGCTGCGTTTTGGGGTTTGTTCGAATAAGAGGAAAACGCTCGGTCACAAATGCTCTTAAACTTTTCCAGTTAAAATTAGTAAGAAAAACACCGCCACATTTTTCAGACTCTTGAAACAAATTAACTGAATAATTAGTTAAATTTTGCTAGATTTCGAAATGCCAAAGTTTTAAATTTCTTTTCGTTCGGGGAAAGTTTTCGGCGATTTAAGGGAAAAGTTACCGAGGGTAAGAAAAATTATTTTTTCATATTTTACTTGGAAAATTGGAAACTTAACTTCAAGTCAGCGAATTTTCCGATAAGCTGTTATCTTTTTTCGGGCCTTTTCGACACAAAAAGAAACTTTTTTACCGAGTTTCGATGAACAAAGTTAACTCGAGATTTCGGTACGTTGTTAATATTTTATTATATATCAATTTACCTGTCAGGAGTCCTGACCGTAAAGGTCTGTGTTTTTCTTACTAATTGGAGTGTTGCGAGTTTATTTCTATTTCATTTAAAGTTTCTCGAATGATTTTCAGAGACAAAGAGAATTGTAAAGTTTTTTTTTTTTGGATCGAAAGAGTCAACCTTTCCGTACAACTTATTAGATATAACAAATACCTTATTCGACATATAAATAAAAATAATTAATTTTATGTTATCTTTACACATTAACAAACATATTCAAACACGGTGTTGAAAAATGGTTGGTAACCCGGGCGCGGGTGGGGGTAAGTTAAGATTTTCAAATGAAACCCCATATTTCTTATTGGCGTATCTTGTTCTCCGACCAAAAATAAACATCTTTTGTCCGAAACATTTTTTTATTCGGGCCCATCCTTCACCAATAACCATCATGAGAAAGACAAAATCACAACCGTGATACAATCAGGTTTTATTCCGGAAATACTCTTTTTCTCTGTCTTGTACTAAAAAGTGCCCAAAAAAACAACTTTTTCTTTAGTACAAGACAGAGAAAAGGAGTATTTCTGGGATAAAACTTGATTTTCGCACGGTTCTGATTTTGTCTATCTCATGGTGATTATTGGTGAAGGATGGGCCCAAATAAAAAAAAATTTCGGACAAAAGATGTTTATTTTTGGTCGGAGAATACGATACGCCAATAAAATATATGGGATTCCATTTGAAAATCTTAACTTACCCCCACCCGCGCTCCGGGGGTTGAGGGGGTGGTTTAAATTGCAAACTATTCCTCCTTCAAAAACAAACAACTTTTTCCGCAGACATTTTCTGCTGCAATGCGATGCACCGGAGTTATTCCGGGGTACCGAACTTTTTCAACACCCTATATACTGGGTTGGTCAGAAGTCCGGAATAAAATTAATATAGCCTTAACCTGTAACTTTTGGGGAAAACGCTCGGACTCGTCAATTTAGTTTTATATATGCTCACATTTTGACGTTACTCCTTTGTTCTTTTATAGACATTTGTCAAAGATATGACGATATCGATATTTTTTTAAATGGAAACATACAGCTTGTGATACATCATTTGAAAGCTAATATCCCGTACATTATGCTCATAAATTTTAGCGCGATTCTGTCAAGCTATTTCAAAATGGCGACTGTTAAAAGTTTTTAAAGAATCTCTATTTAAATTAGCGGAAATGATAAATCATTGATAATTTATACAAGTAATTGCGGATTAGTGAAATAAATTTAACAATGGAGCATTGTTAAGGTATATTTGATCATTGGAGGTTATATTCGTTGGTAAAAACGATCTCGGGAAGGTCGTTCCATAAGGATGAAGTCCTCCAGATGAAATAATTATTAAATAACGAAGTTCGAGGAGTACTAAGCTTAAACACATATGCATGGGCGGCAGTGGTTCGTCGTGTATTTCTGCTATTCGTCGCTCTGGGCGGAATTTAGAGGGCAAGGTCATCCGAGCACTTTCCATGAAAATATCTGTAAAAGAGAGTCATATCCCCAACCTGTCTTCGATGTTCTAGGCTGTCGAGGTTTTTCGTCAACTCGTGGTCTCCAATCAGACGAATGGCCCTCCTTTCCATAGAATCCAGTAGCCGAAGATTATGTTTGGGTGCAGAGCTTCAGACATGAGAGCAGTACTCTAGTGATGGTCGAAGCTGGGCTTTGTATAGTGTGTGGGGTGTATACAACTTTCTGGTTCGGAAGAGTACACCAAGTTTCTGAGAAGCTATCTTAGCGATTGCCACAACGTGGTTATGCCAAGACATATTTCCTCCAAGATTGACGCCCAGCAAATTAATAGATGAAGCGAGTGGGACACCAAGCCAAAATTTCTTCCAGGTCTTTGTGAGGCGTGATATTTCATGCTGTCTGCCAAGATGTGCATCCGCAGCCAAAGTTTGTGCATTCAAAGAGAAAAATGAGATAAGTGTGCTATCGTCAGCAAAACTAAATATCGGATTTTTCGTTTCCACTAGAAGGTCATTAATGTACAGTAAGAAGAGAGTGGGAGACAATATGGACCCTTGAGGAACACCTGCATTGATGGTGAAGGTATCTGAGAGAAATCCGTCAATCGCCACATTTTAGAGAGCGGTCCTTAAGGAAGCTAGACAACCATGCACAGAATCGACTGGGCATACTGTAGGCTCGCAGTTTACTTAGAAGTCCCTCATGCCAAAAACGATCAAATGCTGTAGAAATATCCAGTGGTTGGAATAATTAGAATCTGTTTTACCTTTTATGTAGAATTTATGGAGGAATACAAGAACATTATAATAGCTACATAAAAGATAAAACAGATTCTAATTATTCCAACCAGTTAAAAGAAAAACAACATAATTTTGATTCGAATTTTATAATCTTACATACTGAAAACAAAGGCATAAAACTTTCTTCTTCTTTCTGTTAGAATCCATGGAAATAAATAAACTCTCCTTTGTTAAATTTATTTCACTAATGCGCAATTACTTGTATAAATAAACTTATAAAATAATTTATATAATCACTATACTGACCATTTGGAAAATCCTATTGTTACTATTACATACCCTACACCCAACACTCCTACACCATCTTTATACCTGTAATAATATTTTAAGATTGTACATTTTGTTAGATATAGAAAAATATTCATTCATTCTCAATCTGAAGAAGCTACAGTGATAGCGAAATATGTCATTTTTAAGAATATAGTGGAAAAGAAATATAACGTAGTTTTATTGTTTCTCATGATATTAAAAAAGTATTGAGTTCTCGACTTTTTGCTATATGACTTACCACCTTTAGCATATGGAATCACCACTCCGAGTATCCTGAACCATTATCTCTGTTTCTATACAATGTGTACATAAAGTAAGGAACAAATTCATTATCTAGGAATCTAAAAATATTTCGGAAAAATCCTCGGACACGTGTATAATAATTTTTAATGGCGCATTTTTTCCCATACAAACTTAATATACCAGGTGGCTCATGTAGTAGAAATGACATTATCGACGATTTTTTTAAAAGGGAACCCCTATATTTTAGTTCAGATATGTAATTTCCAAGAACAGCTGATTTCAAAAATATAACACACTTAGGGCCTAAAATTCATAGTTTCGTTACTACAGGGTAAAACAAATAATTTTATTTAAGATATTTTTTTTTGGCTTGGGAGGCATCAATTAATTACGTGAGGCGTTTTTAGCGATTTTTCAACCCCCCCTTCCCCCAATAAAAGATTTCGTGACATTTGGCTCAATCCCTTCCGCCATCACCCAATTTTACCTGAAAGCCTTACGTAATTAATGGACGCACCATCATTTGCTGTTACTTATGTTTTTTCTCAAGTAGGCTTATTTGCTGTTATGTATCTATGGTATTTAGATAATGTCATTGTCATTACATTGTATTTTTCTAGTAAGTTTATTAGAAGTAATAAATTTTATTTTAAAACATATTGAGTTACTATACGTTTATCTTTAACACAAAGAATAGAAATTCTTATGATGATTGGATATGGTGATAGGATCCGTACTCAACAAGAAGTTTGCATTTTGTTTAACACTAAGTATCCAGCAAGACCAATTACTAGATCAACTGTGAGTAAACTTGAAATAAAATTACGGGAAACGGGTTCAGTGGAAGATATTCCCAGAAAAGGCCGTCCAACTATTCCGGATAATAAGAAATTAGATATTTTATTGGCTATGGAAGAAGATCCCCACAACAGCATCCGCCAGATTGAAGATTTAAAAAATCGAATAACAACAGAATGCAGGAACATTTCAGAAGAAACCATAAGAAAAGTCCAACAAGAATTTATTGATCGCTTGGGGTATTGTCAGGCAGCAGAAGGAGGACAATTTCAACACTTAATTAAATAGCTTATTTAATTTTTTTACATTTTTTTAAATTAAAAATATCTTAAATAAAATTATTTGTTTTACCCTGTAGGAACGAAACTATGAATTTTAGGCCCTAAGTGTGTTATGTTTTTGAAATCAGCTGTTCTTGGAGATTACAGATCTGAACTAAAATATAGGGGTTCCCATTTAAAAAAATCGTCGATAATGTCATATCTACTACATGAGCCACCTTGTATATTAAGTTTGTATGGGAAAAAAATGCGCCATTAAAAATTATTATACACGTGTCCGAGGATTTTTCCGAAATATTTTTAAATTTCTAGATAATGAATTTGTTCCTTACTTTATGTACACACTGTATAAAATAAATAGGCCAACGATAATTAACTATTAATTGATATCTTGGAAAGGTATTTATTTATACATATATCAAATAACAAACCAACAAGGACATGCAAACAAAAATAATGATGCCGTTTAAAAAAACATTTTATCAAATTCTCCAATAATTTCCAATTTCCGTTAGCACAATGCGTAGATAATCCTTTAATTTAGATTTTTACAGCTATTTCTAAAATTGACAGCGTCACTATGGTAATTTCATTGTTGAAGCATACATCATCGGCTGTATTGTTTTATTTTCGAGGTAGCAAATCAAAAAACATCCGTTTTTGCTTATACTGGACAAATTGACAGCGGAATAGCAATCTCCTGCCCCGGCTGAGAGGCGTCATTTTTTAAAACATTTACATTTACGATCCGATGATATTTTTATTTTGTCGAAATGACGAATTTTTACGACAATTTGCGAAATTATTAATTTTTTAAATTAATTTCCCAATTAGTCGTTAATATTTCTGTCATGTATATTTTAAAAAAACACTAATTTAATAACCTTAGCTTCACGTATTTCTGCAATAGTTATTGTGAAATTGTCTATTTTACAAATAGTTGATATGTAACAGTTCATACCTCTTCCCAGTGGCGTAGATGCAGGAGCAGTGACGGATCTTCCACAGGAGCACATGCGCACGGGCACCCCCAAAACAAAACGAATAAAAAATATTAATTTATATTCATTGAATATTATTTATGGTATAAAGTCCTACCTTCCCTAATATTTTATCGTACCGTCAAACTAAAAAAGTCCGACCCTCCCCAATATTTTATCATCCCGTCAAACCAAACTGTATAGATCCGGCAACCGTTCCTCGGTCGAGGTAAATGACGATTATGACGAGACTTGCTCGCACGTGCGATTAAGTAGTGCAGTTTCTCTGTAGTAACAGGTGGCGGGTGGCAGCGGGGAATAGCAAGGCTATGGCGATTTAATATGGAAAAGGCGCACAGTTTTTATGTGCACCCCGCTGTTGTTTGTTCGTGCATCTAGTTAGAAATTCGAGCGTGTATGTTTTAATAGTTTAATATTATATATTTATTAAGTTAAAAAGAATAGTTAACGGTGGACTATTTAAGAAATAACTTTGGCTCTTTGAATTTGGAGTACAAAATTGAAGTGAAGAATGCGGGAACACCTAAACGCGAAATTAATTTAACGCAGACCACAAAGGGTAAATCTAGGTACTTTATTAGAAAGTTTAAAAATGAAATATATGAAAAAAAAAATTATAGAGGGTATTCCAAACTTAACGAGGCTGTAATTGATCAATTTTCTACAATTAAGAACCGAAGAATGGACTTTACGTTTAAGCACTATTATGTAGGGTTGATGAATGTTGTGTATTTCCATAAATGATACTCGATATGATTTTAACCATTTTATTTAAGGATTTAAACTAAAAAACACTGAAAATATGAATAATGCCAACTTGTCAGTCTCGTGGCTAGATTCGTTCTCGTCATAAAACAGTTAACTATTATTCTCGTCTTGGTTGCGCCTAATGACGTAGCCGTAGATGGCGTAGTGGTATTAGACATCATTCGGTTTTCTTGATAACTCGTAAATGGCGGCAGTAGTATTGGACATCATTCGGTTTTCTTGATAGCTCGTAGATGGCTTTGGTAGTATTAGTAGTGGACTGTATAAATATTGTTACGAGGGTTGCATGTGACGATGGTAAGGTCCGACATCTATACACACGAAGAAAACCTTTCTTATTTTCCAAAAGTTGTATTTCCTTGTGTAAAATTAAAAAATAAATAAAAATATGTTTTACCTAACGCGTTTTCTTATTACTTTTTTTCTTTCTACATTTAAAACGCCTAGAAAGTAATTGTTTGGTTGTTACACAAAAATTAAATTTAAAAAATAATTTCACCATACTTGTGAACCCCCTCTATCATAGGTCACGAGCAGCCACTGTGCAGGAGGAGAAGAGGGGATTACCCCCCCCCCCCCCCCGTAAAAAGAAGTACACGAAAGGAAACAAATTTGTACCTTATAGTTCTTATAAACTGAGGATGATTAAATTCTACATAGAAAAGTATCTTCGTTTCGAAAAATTTAAAATTTGTAAACCACACGAAACACAAAATAAAAATGTCAATAATGGCATGTCAGTGTTTTAATTTTGCCATTTCCGTCTAATACACTGGAATTGTATTTCGTTTCCAAAGGAGAACGTTGTCTGTTCCTTTTTCCTTTTTCATTAACAGATAACACAGAAAGTAATTAAAAGTAGTATGTCTTTGATATTACTGGAAGATTAGGACGAAGATGCATTCTTTCCTCGCTGAAACTATATTATATGAAGCATAACAAATTATTTTATATTTCTTTACAAAATAACGTCCAAATATTACTTTAAGATTCAACTTTCAGATTACAGAAAATTGGCTAATATTGGATTTCAAAGAGTGTCAGCTAAACTCTCGGGTAAATCCTCTTCTTAAAGAAACTACACCATTCCATTCTGATTTTTATGATGTGATAAACTACATGTGCGGATTTTTACAACATATAAACTAATCCTAAAACTTGAATTGTACAAATCTTTTGTTACAGCACTGAAACGAATACGAAATTTATAGAGTAGTAAATTTTAGGGATGACGATTTCCGGGGATGTGTTACTTAGAGTAACTGCATTTTAGAGTCTAACGTACGTGGACGATTCTGAACCAGTGTACCATAATAATGACAATAAAAATATGTCATTATTATACATTAAATACAAAAACCCAGTCCTACCTTGTACTGTTTATTCTTTCTGGATGGGGTTACTACGTCACCAATTCGTGTCTAGCTTGGCGAGAGTGTGGTTATTAGGTTGATACTAATAGTAGGACATCCCGTTACCAAAATGTCCTATTATTACGCCTTCATCTAGTCAATGACCAATCGCTAGATTAATAAAAAATAAGATAGTCTCACTCGTGCGAAAAAGTTCGGCAACGCTGCGCTTACCCGTCAGAGTGATTTCAGTCCGTACGAAAGCAAATCGTCTTACTACACCTTGTCCGTTCTTGATGAAATCATATTAAAAATATTAAGGAAAACATTAGTTCATCAACAACGGATGTTTTGAGTGTTGCAAAAATTCCATAATTTAAATAAAAGATCTAAAGAAAAGGGATATCAAAAAGTTACAGCGCCCTGGTAATTTTTTTAAAAATTGTTGATAACACTCTAAAAAATAGTAGAGTTTAACGGACATTTTCCGTGTTGCGCAGCTACAGGGAGGGCAGCGGTGTCTGACCTCGTATCTCTATAATTCATGATCGCGGTATACGGCGCGTGCATGGGACGGCTTGCTGTGTGGCTTGGTTATCTATAACAACTCAGCATCAGCTATGTCCCCATATTGCATCATTATTGATACACGTGCTGTGTTGACTGAAAACGGTTTTGCTAAAAAATGCGTCTGTAAAAATGTCAGTTCATATTTTTCGCCCATTTTCCGAGCCACAATACACGATTTCTGCTTGATAACGGACGAGGCGCGATAACTCGAACAGCGTTAAAAAAAATGACATACCTAAGATCCAACACTGCGGTTGCGCGTAGACGAAAATGTCCGTTCTCATTTTTTTCCGGTCACGAATAACGAAAACTAACATCCGACAAGTAAAACGGACGATGAGTGATAAGTTGAATTCTCCGCTGTAAACAAAGTTCGATTTTTCTCAAACCTAAACTATTCACCGCACAGAAAATGTCAGTTATTATTTTCATCTCCTCAAAAACATGACCCTGAGTCAAAAATTAAAAAGAACGGACGAGGCGCGATAACTATTAGGACCACTTTTTTTTATATGTGTAAAGATGATTCTCAATGATTTCGCAACGTTGCCAATGTCCGTTCTGGTTAATTTCCTTCTCAAGTCCTTATTAAATCACCAAAAAACTTTAGGTCGTGATCAGTCTGAAATCCTGGTAACGGGCTGCCGTACTATAATGTCTTTCAAGTCGTCGCCGAAGGACAGTTCCCAGCAAAACCTCCCGGTTATCTCCCCGCAGCTCCGTAGTACCGCGCTCAACCTATTGCGCGCCGCGCTCGACCAGCGCTACGGGACCACCAAGAGGGACCGTGAAAATAAGATGAATTGGTGACAATATCAAACACTTACATTAAATGGTGATTTCTGGATCAACTTTGAAATACTGAACTAAATTGGAACACGATTACTTGGAAACTACTGCGTTATTGGAAAGAGATTTTAAAGACCTTCCAAATGATGTACCACTTAATCTCCGTTCCCATTTAAGATTTCAAGAGTAGCATCTAGACCAGGAAAGTGGCCCACGAAGAGTGCCTATATCCTTTAAAAACTTCCCCCTTCACAATAAAACTGACGTCTTAACACTTTCAATATTATTTACCTGAAGCGAGATTATAAGGGTTGATATTTCAAAGTTACCTTAAAGTACAGAATGATATAAGTCGTCCTTAACACAAGCTTAATAATATATTGAAGTCATTTTAAACTCTCAACTAAAGAAATAGATCTTTAAGAACATGATAATCTTCCACTTAACGCGTCAATTTACTCTCAAATTAATTTTAAGGTTTGCCATAACGTTAAGGCTACCTTAGCTGAGGTCTAACTTAAGATAACATTTAAATATAGGCGTTTTCAATTTGACATGTGTATTATTGTGTATGTATAATTTTTGTAATTTCGTTCAAAAGTAAGCAAGAAACTTTCAGGTTTACCGATCCCAAACTTTTTTTAAATGATATGGCTCTGAAGGATTTTGCCGATGTATTTTTGTTTTGCCAATTAATACACTAATCCAGTTGGACGGTTGATTATCATGTTCTGTAAATGAAAAATTATGGGAACGATTTCTGGATTTGTTGTTCCTGCTCGTTTTATTTTTTAGGGAGATCAGATACAGAGAAGAACTATGATTTTTAATTCCTTTTATATTACTTTTGTGGGTAATTATTTTTTTTTCATTTCGGTACGTTAAACGTACTTTACACTGAGTCCCCTAACTTCTCACAGGTTAAATATGAAAAAGAGGAATTTTGAGGTTCAACATTTGATAGGAACAAAGATGTATCTCTTACCGAGATACATGATGTAATTAAAATTACATTTTCTCGGAAACGGTTAGGATTAGCGACATGAATGAAGAGAATTTTTAGTCAATTGTTAAAGGTAGGCAAAAAACCGTGTCCAAAATTCTTATCATACGGGCGTTAAAAGAAAGGGACCATAAGTATCATAGCTAGTCCGTTCCTGCAGCTGTGAGTAATTCACAACACTTTCTTGGATAGTAATTTGAAAGGTCTGACCTGGTATACATTATATTAAAAAAAAATTGAAATATACCTGGTGGTTCAATAATTATGTGTAAAAAATTGTATTCCATTGGAGGTCTTTGGGAGCCAATATCTCCGCATAGGAGGCCTATACAAAAAAAGTTTATATGAACTTGTAGTACCAATTACACTTGTTTTTTTTTATCTCCGTGGGATTTTCTACATTTTTCCGGTTACCTTGTATGTATATTAAAAAATAACGATTAAAAAAAACACCCTAGCTAAAAATTTAAGCCATTGCGGAGATATGAAATGTTTTTGTATATAATGAGGGAGGGAAAATAACTGTCTGAAATATTAGCGTATCATTAAAGAACACTCTGTATATCACCGAGGATTACGTTATTTCAGAACATTTCTTTTCTCTTATTTCCTATAACATTCTTATTAAGATGAGAATCCCAAACAATCGCAAATTATCAATCAGAGCCATCTATGTAGCATCAATTTAATTAAAAAATATACCGCTTTTTGACAGGTTAGAAAGAGATGAGAGTCATCAGCTGATCAATATTTCTTTTCGTGAAGTTTTAGCCGTTAATAGTAAAGTTTTTTAGTTAATTTATTGATATTTAGATTGTCTGACATGTCGATTGGGGTATCAACAAGTTTCAGGAAGATCTGTGACAAAATTTTGAAACTTGTTCATATTTGAAATTGTTATTATTATTCTTATAACATTATATTTTTAACGCAATTTTGTCATAGCGTTGTCTAATCCTTTAGCTGAACGAATCCAGTTTTAGATTAGAAAAAAACCAAGTATATTTGGCTAAACGTTCGCATAAAATAGTGCCTGCTTGGCAACCTTTGATTAAACGCAGCTCTTAAGGTAAAATATGATAATAATAATACCCCCAACAACCCCGTACAGTTTTTGACCTGAAAAATTATATTAGTAGGCATTTTTGTAGCATTTTTACGGGTGCGAATAGCGGAAACGCCACCTGCTTTCAAAATTTCGGGTCGGCACTGAAAATAAAGGAATGCAATAATGGGCCACATATATTACCTTTTATTTTTGCGCAGCATTCGAAGCTCGCCGTCAAGGCAACTGTTGCTGTGTTAATACGAACGGTATGCGTATTTATAGTTGCGAAAAAAAACTTTCTAAATTAAATTTGGAGATTTACAACTGCAATTAAACATTGAGCTTTTTCTTATTAAAGTGTCGAAACTTTATTGCAGTACTTACCTTGTACGAAGAACGTCAGGCATGGGTTTTTATCGAATATATTACAAAATACAGATGGAAAAATGTACATTTCTAGCCTATGCAACGACTGCAAACAGTCTTTCCTACCTCTTTCGGTAATTATTGCGAAAATTACACTCATGCATTTAGCTACATATGTTGTTTTCGCATGATTACATCGAAAACAACACCTCTAGCTATCGAAAACAACCCGCCAAGTTTTTATTGTTTATTGACAAAGATAATGACACTTTTTGACGTTTAAAAAAATGAATCGATTTTCCAGCTACAAACTCAAATATTAAATATTATTACAATTGCGTTATTAATAATTACTAATTTTTTTAGTTCTTTATTTAAAAGTTGTAATATAAAGTTGTTTTAACCATTATTCGAGTAATTTTCTCCCTAAATTACACTCGTGCATAAAAATTCTGAGATAATTTTTAGGCACTAGTGTAATTACCTCCGAAAATTACACTCATGCATTAAGCTAGAGGTGTTGTTTACGATCGATTACATCGAAAACAATACGCCTAGCTATCGAAAACAACCCCTCTAGCTATTCAACGCAAAACCATAGTAACCTTCTTACAACGCCATTATTGGAATAATATGTCAGTCTGACATTCTCATTGTTTCGAGTTTAGTTTAAAAAAGTCATGTTTTGAAAAGAAATCAATCGAAGTTATTCAAGAAAATATCGCACAGAGTGTCCCAAAAAACACTAAAAATAGCAAGCAATATGTCTGGCGTCAGTTTATGATGTTTTGTGAAGATAGAAGGTATGTTTTTAGAAAGCTTGCGGACATACTTCGAGACTGGGCTTATAACATGAAAATACAAAATGGTGAGGAATACAAAGATCTAAATGCCGAACCTAGTTACTCGAAAATGTCGAAACCAACCTCAAGAGATTCTTCAAATTCTAATATTAATTATTACAACTGCGTTATGATTATTAAAGTGAAATTTATAATACATTATTGCATTTAACTTTGGTTAATTCGAGTAATTTTCTCCCTAAATTACACTCGTGCATAAAAATTCTCAGATAATTTTGCATTTAAGCGTATTTCCTTTGAAAAACAACATTTACGGTTCCTTCGGAGTCGGGCTATTTCGCCAAAATATGAAAATGAACTCTTGTTGTTTTTAGGCAATACGCTTTCATGCAAAATTATCGAAAATTTTTAGGCACTAGTGTAATTACCTCCGATTATAGCCAAATTGACATATCTATCGCACAGGTATCTTGCAAAATCCCAATTAAAAATTTGTTAATTTGATAATTACAACTGGTTTAAGGTTAATCCGCAAATAAAATAAATTTATTTCCCAATAATTTTACTATAAACTGTGAAAAGGCGATAACAGATTATTTAAAAAAATACTATTATACTTAAAAGTATCAAATGAATCTTAAACTATTTCAACTGCACTCTGGCAACATCTATTTCTATTTTACTATGATTCGGACCCAAAACATAAGCAAAAGATGAATGAATATACTAATCTCATAAATATTGCGATGTTTGTCCTTTGTTCTAACGGATTTTTATATATTTTGGTTGATTTATGTTTTTTTTGTGATTACTGGTGAAAAATCGTCTTTATTATGAACAATCATCGCACGATGATTGTGTAGTTTGTAAAATAGTGGATCATTTAAATAAGGATTTATCTTTTCATCGGTAAGTATGGTTATGTTTTAATATTTAACCATCTGATATAACCAGACTTCAACATTGTTGCCTTTCAGCCAACAAACACGTATTTCTCTCTTCCACCCATTACTAATTTTCAATAACATTTCAAACAATCACAGCACTTTCCAAGAGTTTTATGAATGGATTATGGGATCTGTAGTTTATCCAATCACCTCCAGTGCCGTAGATAGCTGTTTCTCTAGAGGGAGGGAATGTATTGAGATGGTCTCCTTCACTTAATTAGGACATTAAACAAAAATAACCAAAGCGGTACTGTCCCCTAGTACCAGTTGACGAACTTTGGAGTAAAAATAGTGATTTCTTTTGGGAGAATTTTTTGTATTTTTCGGTTTTTCAACAAAATTGATTTCGTTTGTCCCTAAATTTCATAATATTCCGTGTGATAATGTATAAAAATCATGCTAGAAAGCGTTAACATAGGCGTACTCAAACACTAATTTATTAAAATAAATAAATAGACTGGTTGATTCCGCAGTTGCTGGATTCTTCCTGAAAATTCAATATTTTTTCCTCAAAATGTAGGTACTTCTGACGGGTATTATTATTTAATTATTAATTGCCTCTTCTTTACATACGTTAATAGTATATTACGTACCGCGGTGGAAAGTGTTTCATTCCTGTCGAGAGAGTCGGCAGTTAACTAAATCTCGAGATAGTAATGAAACTTTTCACCTAGGTTTGTATACTATTTTATTTACATCCACATCTAACATCCACTTCTTATTATTTTGAATTAAAATTATTAATAAAAGATAAATGTCATTTTGACTTTTCCATTGAAAAATTAGACAGAAATTTCCAATAACCGCAGGTGGTAAAATAACGTAGGTAATAATACACATCAAGATGGCAAATATCATTTTTTGAATATGGTTTCCATGTCACTAAACAATATATTATTTTAACAACAGAAAATGCTGTCAGATGAGGAATTCAATTTTGCTGCTACTCCACCAGAAATTCGAGAAGCAGCAAAAATAGTAGAAGAAGATCTTCTGCCAACTAAAAGCCGCCCGAGATATGACAAGGCATATAACTGTTTCAAAGAATGGTGTACGGGAAACAAAGTTCAAAATCCTGTTTCTGAGTCGGCGCTACTAGTTTATTTCAGTGAAAGATATCAACGATGGTCACAATATTCAATATTGAGGACCACTCTATCAATTAGGGAAAAAGTAGACATATCTAAACACGCAAAGCTATTAGTATTTTTAAAAAAGTGTGTTTGCATATTATTTTGAGATATCAATTTTTTTTAAAATTACAAAAAAAGTTATTTACTTTCCACCCGGGTGGAAGGTGAGCACCCGTGTATAAAGTAAAAGTACTACTCAGGTAGTAGAAACAAAACTGAATTGTCTGAAAAATAAGGAATTTCTCCTTTCTTTGATATTTGTTCCATCAGTAAAATGTAACGAAACATGTAAAGAATATTCCCATATGACAATGAAACAAAACATAATTGCTAAATCTCGTTTAAAAAGAATAAAGGCCGTTACGAGGCAAGCGGAAACATCTTATAACCCTTGCATTTTGTAACAACCTGGATTCAAAGGTGCTTGAAGGAAATATCCAGGACTTGCCAGGCGGAAGTAGGGTGTGAGCAGTCACCGAAACGTATAGAGTTTCATTAGTAGAACGAAAAGACTAATTTATGTTATGCTGTACTTACCTGGGTAATGCGGTAAGCGAGCAAATTCACTTAAATTAAGGTAAGAGAAAAGAGGGAAAGCATAATATTACATGTATTTTATCCGTTTAAAATGCAGGTACCTAAGCACCTGTATGGCAGAATACGCTATATAATTAAAAAAAAATAGAAATTAGCCTATGTAAAAAATTTTATCGCATAAAAATAAATAAATATTCTTGTACTTTTGTTTTCCGAAAATTTTGAGTACTACTAAATACTATGTATGGTACATTTGACGTTTCTTCCCAATATTATTACATATATAGATATACAGGGTGCACCAAGTAAAGTGGCCTATTAGAAGTATCTCGAGAACTAAATGAGATTTTATTTTGAAAATTTGGCTGTGGCTATAAGAGATGGTTTTCTACGTTTATAAAATATTTTGGATGATGCGGTGTTGCCGAATCATACCGAAAGGGGTAGCAACTTCGGAATTTCAAATGAATTACCCTATATATTATATTTTTTTTTTTTTTGAATCTAGGTAAGAATCTAGAACAGTTTCCTGTATAATATCATGTATCTATCTTTAAGAGTTTTTGAATTATAAATAATCTTGTATCACATATTTTTTTAGCGGTTACAGCTAGGAAGCTAAAATTTTGACAATAGTTTCACAAGACCATCGAAATTTTATAATTTTGAACAGTATTGAATTCGTTTTATACAGGGCGTCTCCATAACAATATTTCTGAGGGAGATGAATTAATGCAAAAATCTCCAACAACTCAGGTGTTCTTGATTACCATATGCTCCCTCCTGAGGACCACACCCATCTAGGACCTATCGGATTACCGGAACTTCTGGACTTATTCGTTATCAAGAACACTGATAGGGTATCTCAGCCAAAAGTATGTCACGATCTAACGTCAGATCACTTGCCCGTGATAATGGAATACGGTGACCCTCGCAGGAGGGGGAAAAACACCGTAGCCTTAACCAAGACGAGCTGGGAAAAATTCAAAAACGAATTAAAGGGCTGCGATGCGATTCCTCCTATTGCGAACAAACCAGACATTGACGAGGCAGCGGAATTGCTAGTCAAGAACATAAAGCAAGCACTTGCTAGAGCATCGAGCACTGTGACTATAATCTACTCCAAATACGGCGAACTAAGCCATGATGTAAAGAACGATATAAGAGAGAAGAACAGACTCTTACACCAAGCCTACAGAACTGGTGATCCGGCGATCAAAATCCAAGCAAACTTGGCAACACAGCGTATCAAGAAACAACTGATAGAGGTAGAGTCTGATATGTGGGATAGGAAGGTCCAAAGCCTGAATATCGAAGATAACAGTCTCTACAGAATGACAAGAACGCTAACGAAGGGCTCACGCCAACAGATGCCGCCACTAACAACCGCAGAAAACGTCATTCTGACAGACGCTCGAGAGAAAGCTGAGAAATTTGCTGAAGTTCTTTACGAACAGTTCAGCGAAAATCCAGCTAACAATAAAGCATCAGAAAACCGGATTAACAGAACTGTAGAGATCTATAAAAGCATGGATCCCCACCCCGATCCCAACCTGCAACGAATCACAGCAGAAGAAGTGAAAGGTCTAATCGCCAAGACCAAAATAAAGAAGGCACCCGGTATTGATGGCATCTCCAACAAAGCCCTAAAAAATCTACCGGATAACATCATAAATGACATAGTCTGTATAACAGAGGCAATGCAGACCCTCGGACACTTCCCTGTCGCCTGGAAGAAGGCAAAGATCGTAATAATAGGGAAGTCTGGATAAAATAAGAAACTCCTGAGTAGTTTTAGGCCAATCAGTCTATTGTCTAACTTGGGCAAGCTAGCGGAAAGGTTAATCTCGGGTAGGCTATCAGCCTTTGTCGAAATTAATCACTGTATACCAGAGGAGCAGTTCGGCTTTAGAGCAAACTTGTGCACCGTTAGACAGGCGACAAGGTTCGCTTCTAATATACTTAGGGGTTTCAACACCAGGAGACACACGGCTGCCGTGTTATTCGATGTCAGCAAGGCGTTCGATAAAGTATGGCACAACGGGCTCATACTAAAAATGATAAGGATGGGAGTACCTGACTACCTGATAAGACAGATCGTGTCTTATCTAGAAGACAGGTCTTTCCAAACTTGGATTGACGAAGAACTGTCATCATCAAAGAACATTCGAGCTGGTGTACCTCAGGGCTCAGCAATAGCCCCCCTGCTTTACAACATCTACACTGCTGACATGCCGAAGTTTCCCATGAGCGACAATTATATATACGCAGACGACACGGCGTTTGCAGTATCTGGAAAAAGCCCTAGAATGCTAACCCTAAGGCTCAATAGGAACATCGCCCTCTTCGAAGAGTGGCTGTCAAAATGGAAAATTAAAATCAACCCGAATAAGACACAGGCAATTTACTTTTCCAGGGCACGTCTAAAACTCCCAACGGGGAAACTCAAGGTGGGAAATCAGGATATCGACTGGAAACAGAGCGTTAAGTATCTTGGTTTACACTTTGATAAAAGGCTGACCTGGAGGGTAAACTCAGCCAACATCATGAAGAAGGCCAATCAACAACTTGGCGCCATATACTGTTTGCTCAACAGAAGGAGCAAACTCAATCTAAGGACGAAGGTTAACCTCTACACGACGTTCATCAGATCAGCGATGATGTATGGTGCCCCAGCCTGGTGCACCCTATGTAAGTCGAGCCTTCAGAAAATACAGGTGATGCAAAACAAGGTATTAAAGATAATAGTAGACACTCCACGATACACACGAAACGACATCGTACATAGAGACCTCGAAATTGCTACAATTTCGGAGTTTCTAGACAAAACCATTACTAAATATCACTCCAAGGCTAACATTGCCAACAATAGCACGATCGCTGCTTCCCATATACATTCTCGACCTAACGCCACATACAAATTACCGAAAGACTGGCTCACCCGCAATCGCGTTTGAGTCCTAAACAATCGTAAAAACAAAAACAATAAAGATTGCCTTGCTTTGCAATACCTGCAAAAACCAGGTGTATCTTGACAACTATGCCTACCCACTACCATCTACCATATACGTTCGGAGCTCTCGAAATTTGTTCACTCGACTAACCTCGAGTGAAAAAATCTCTAGAGCTGGCACCCAACATAAATGTATAGCATAGCTAGATAAAAATCAGAATATGCAGTTAACTAGTCATATCAGCGAAAGCGAGTTATAGGTATGATACCTAACTCAGACGGTGAGTTTTAGTCAGTCGGCTCGTCTACACTCGTAGGCGAAACCTACACTCTGTAGGTTGACATTGGTCTGGTCTTTCCCCGCAATGTTGCTAACCTGACACTATCTGTCCCCCACGAGGGTCAGGTGTCTGTATGCAGATTTCTCATCGTGTGTCCCAAAAAAAAAAAAAAAAAAAAAAGCAAAAATCTCCTTTTTTTTTAAATGGGACACCCTATATTTGATATATTTTGCTAATAATGGAGGATCGAATTTTCTATCTAATGATATTAAGTGTTCCTATACCTATTTTCAATATTTTCGGACTTATAGCGAAATTTAAAAATTATCTTATAAAAATATATTTTTTGGTAGTTGGCTATGGAATGGATTCATAGAAACAAAATAATGAAAAATCCATTTGACGTTATGCCTGTGTTGTTGTAAAAAAATGGTTAACAAATAAGCATTTTATTAATAAATAAATAAACAAAATAAAAATTACGCAACAACAACAATCAAATAACTAATTAATTCAATAAAAATTTGACGTTATGTCTGTGTTATTGTAATAAAAATGGCTAATTCAGATAGACAGAGCTTAGATATTTTAAGTTTACTTTATATTCATGGGAAGTGTGGTATAGTTTTATCTAGAACTTGCAAAATATTTAATGAACTTCATCCTGATGCAGCTCCTATGACTCCCAAAAAGTTGATTGGCCGAGGAGGTCCATGGAAATGGCCCCAAGGTCTCCGGATCTTACCCCCTTAGATTTATATCTATGGGGTAGGATTTAAGAAATAGTATAAAAGACACCCGTCACAACAAGGGAAGATTTAGAAAATCGAGTAACAGCTTTGGGGTCTTTAGAAGGGGAAAAAATGAAAAAGGTGACAAATCAACATGTTATCACCACAATTCATGAATGTTTACGAGCCAACAATTTAGTTATTAGTTATTTTATTGGTGTTGTTGCGTAATTTTAATTTTGTTTATTTATTAATTAATAAATTGCTTATTTGATAACTATTTTTTACAACAACACAGACAGAACGTCAAATGAATTTTTCATTATTTTGTTCCTATGAATCCATTCTACAGCCAACTACCAAAAAATGTATTTTTATAAGATAATTTTTAAATTTCGGGTTTGTTCCGAAAATATCGAAGACAGGTATATTAACACTTACTATCATCAGAAAATTCGTTCCTCCATTAGAAAAACATATCAAATATGGTGTGTCCCATTTTTGCAATAAAAAAATTAATCTCCATCAGAAATATTGTTATGGAGACGCCCTGTATAAAACTAATTAAATACTGTTCAAAATTATAAAATTTCGATAGTCTCAAACTATTGTCAAAATTTCAGCTTTCTAGCTGTAACCACTAAGAAGATATGATTTTCTTTTCAGGTCCCGATACGGCGTTAAAAAAATCACAAGATTATTTCAAAAATTCGTAAAGATAGGTATTATACAGAAAACTGTTCTAGATTTTTACCTAGATTCCAAAAAAATATAATATATAGGGTAATTCATTTAAAATTCCTAAGTTGCTGCCACTTTCGGTATAATCCGGCAACACTGCATCATCTAAAATATTTTATGAACGTAGAAAACCATCTCTTATAGCCACAGCCAAATTTTCAAAATAAAACCTCATTTAGTTCACGAGATACTTCTAATAGGCCACACACACATACTGGTGTATCCTGGATATGTATTTTTTTCCAAAGTCTTCTGATTTTTTACAATATATGTAATGGGGCGATTAATAAGTAGTAATTATGTTAATTCGTTTTTTAATCGATACCACCGGTTAGGAAAAGCTGGGAACTTGCGGTTTTTAACAATTTGCTGTGGCCTTTATTCCTCTTTGTGTAATAGTATATTAACATCTTTACCATCGTATTTATGTTTTTCGAGAAAAACATAATAGTACATTACGTATCAAGGGCCGAAAAGAGGCTTTTGCGCACGAGTCCGGAAAAGCCTCCGACGGCCCGAGATATGTACCGTATTTTTTTTTTACAAGTGCTCCGAAGCTTTGATGCCAAATAAATAAAGAAATTCTTCAGACAGTTTTCCTGTCTACATGATATGAAAACACTCGCGCATGGAGAATGTAAATATCTATTTATTATTTTTGACAAATAGGCTCGGTGGCCTAGTGGTATAGCGTACGTCTTGTGATCTGAGAGTCGCGGGTTCAGATCCCGCACTCGGCATCTCTGGTTTTATTTATTTTTTTATAAGTGACCAAGTCTTTGAGGCCATATAAACATCTTTGAAAAATTAACTGCCAATTTAATTTATATATAATCCGCTATTTATTATCGCTTGTAGTATGGCTCGGTTGGTAGAGTGTCCGCCTGCGGGTTCAAATCCCGCGCCGACAATTCTGGTTTTATTTATTTATGAGCACATGGTGACTCGAAGCGGGCGGGAAAAATCTTTCCCGCAAGCTTCGATACTTTCCCGCCCGCTCTCTTGGAAAACGCCACTTTCGTTGTAGTGAACATGCATGAAAAGAGGCACTTTCGGAGCACTTGTAAAAAAAAATATATTAAATCTGTGGAAAGCATCATCTAGCGACTACAGTAAAATGACATAGACATCGCTTGTAGTGTATCTAATAGAACAAGAAGAACTCTTTTAAATGATACTAATTTCAATATTTTCCGATAAGGCGTTTCTGAGATATGGCAGTTTTTCGAAATCAATGTTTCCGTTAGCACAACTTTATTTGAATGGTTAGAGAAGTATGTAAATACGAAAGTATGTAAGCAAAGTTTCATGATACATGAGAGATTTATTTGGAAGTATTTTCAATGTACTACAATGATCGTTACAAAATACTGTCAGTGTTACGCCCTATAGCCACCGTTCTATAAACTTGCACATAATTTCTCTCGACTCCGGAAGCTGTACGGTGCATAGTTTCCACCCTGTACAGCAGAATGTGAGGACGCCGATTTTATTGTTTTATTGCGAACGATGACCAAAACGTGAAACCGAAAATTTAAGTCTTTCTCAGGGTTAAAAATCACTCCATTTAAAACGGTTCGGTTTAATGTAGTCCCCTGTCGTAGCTCACATTTAAATTCAAACTTCCAAAGTCCCATTCGCCCTTAAGAGCTACTCTGACAAAAAAATGTCGCCCAGTTAACGTAAATATCGGTCCAAGAGCGGGCAATACGTCTTCATACCCCGCTCCATTCATCTTAACGTTAACGGCTGTGACGGCTTGGCTGACCGAAATTGCTATGTGCAAGATAAACAACTGAATGTTTGGTTTACGGTTTACGAGGGATGTTCAATAGAAGCAACATGTTATCGTATGCCCAGCCGTTTCTGAACATCGCGAAGGAATGCCAGCAAAAAATTAGGCTATGATGCCGTTGTAGGCGTGGGTCACACTGTGTTGAATGACACTATTGTATTGATACCTGCCTGGGTGTTACAAGTATTGAAACATGTCTCATATGATACAATTACACTTTTATGACACACTTCCGATGGGTGTTAATACGCTTCATGATACGATTGTGATTATATCATGGCGGCGTTTCATGATACATGGTATTTCATAACCATAACACAACTGGCAACATACGAAACAATCAAGCTCTGTCCTCATCACGTTAAGGGAGTTCTGTATTTAACTGTATTTATATATCTTTTTAAATCAGAACATTAGCTATCTAATCTTTTTTGGACATACAGTGAGAATCTGCACACAGACACGATGCACCCGGAGTGCAAAGTAGTGTCGGGTTTAGCAATATTCTGAAGGAATAACATATTTTCTTGAATTAAATGATCCGCCTCTGAGGGAGGACTAGCCGACCGACTAAACTTAGCGTGTGAGTCAGGCTATAGAGGCCTGTGACTCCTTTTCACTAGCGTGTGTTATTTTTGCATCATTTATGAATGCTTAGATTTAGCTTTTAAGCTATATATTTCTGTTGGGTGCCAGCTCTTGAATCTTTCCCATTCCAGCTTAATCGAATGAGCAAAATTTTAGAAGCTCCTAACGTATATAGGGTAGAGGATATGCGTAGGCTGTCTAATTGATTTGGTATCGTATTTTAGTTATGCTAAGGTCTTAAGTGTTTGTGTTTTTGAGTCAGTTTTATTTTTGGAATCAATCGCGATTGCGATTGATTCAGTCTTTAGGTAATTCGTAGGTGGTGTTTGGTAGTGAGTGTATGTGCGATAAAAGTATCTTTCTGTTGTTGGCTATGTTAGCCTTAGTGTTATATTTAGTGATAGTTTTGTCCAGAAACTCGGAAATTGTTGCTCCATATGTCATCGTTGACGTTTTGTATAGGGTGACCTTTGTTCTTAAGTTTATTTTTCTGCGCTTGTTGAGCAAACTGTAGATTTCGCCGAGTTGTTAATTGGCTTTCTATAGCATGTTGGCTGTGCTCACTTTCCAATTGAGCCTTCTGTCAAAGTGTAGACCTAGGTATTTGACATTTTGTCTCCAGTCTATTTCTTTGTTTCCAACTTTGATTTTCCTGTCCGGGAATTTACGGCACGATTTTGAAAAGAAAATTGCCTGGGGTCTTGTCAGGGTTAATTTTGATCTTCCATGTAGAATGGCTATGTTCCTTTTGAGCCTGGACCTATCTAATCTAATATTTAGATAACTTATGATAAACAATACACACGTATTGTGGGTTGCCTAAGGTTTGAGATAATATTTTATATTTGTTTATGAGGGTCATAGTTGCGATTTATCTGGCTGCTCTCCGCTGAAAAATACCACGCCAAGTGCCTCATATCATCTATCAACCGAAACTGTGTTGTTACAGTGTCATTGTATTGACACCAGAAAAATTATGGTATTACCCATGACTATGCCGTTGGTTGTGTTGTAAAAATCTTTAACAGAAAATAACTATGTAATTTTCAATTAGAACAACTAAATTACCAGTAGTAGGTATAATAAAATTTAATATAATGTTGTAATTTCGCTATAACTTGAAAACAAATGAAAATCGAAAAAGGACGTATGTGGTTTTTTTACATTATTTTCACGTATCCAATACGCTATGGGAGTTTGGTCTGTGCCTCCCGATTAACCCTACATAGTCATATCCCTTTCCGAAGGCTCAGTTTTCTTAAGACTATCCTTGTTAATGGAAGAAAAATATGAAGATTTATCATTATGTCTTTGTGCAGAATATATTTTTTAATATTTGAAAAGTCAGTTATTTTTATTAAAATAAAATTTTAGGAAAACTAATTTCACAAATTACTTAAATGTTGTATTATTTTAAGGTTACATCAAAATAAGTTTTCCATTCTGGAACCCCCCACCCCGCCCCCGGTCTCCTTGTATTTTTAACTAAGAATATTTCAAGTAAAGTTTAATTAGAGCTCTGATCTACTAACTTTAAATGTACTTGGTAAAAAAAAAGTAACAGTATCCCGACAAAGTCCCCTTATGTAAATTTCGGCGGTTTTCTTGTCCACAAATGTAAGTTTTCTGTATATTTTTGTCCCTTTTGAATCTCCAACAAAAAGCGGGTTTTGTGTTCTTTTGTTGTTTGTTTTAACGTTTACCTCCTCCTCGCATTATAAAAGTAACATTACAGAAAATTTTCTCATTAGGGGAAATGTATAGAAATGTCTGAAAATAGCAAAGGTCTTTAGCTTGTGCAAATACTAAGGAATTTTCTTCTTGAAATGTCTTAACAATCAGGTAAATGGCGTCTTATTTTTAAAGTAACTACTTACGGTGTAACAAGCTAACGTTCTTAACTTGTTGCGAACGGGGGCGTCATTATGGGGGAATGACGCCCCTGTTCGCGACCCCCCTTTCGCATTGAAGGGTCGTACAAAAATCACATAGATTCCAAATCCTGAGATGAAAATAGATTGCAAATAGTTAATAATAGAGAAAAAACCAACCCGCATGCACTGCTGAATTATTGTGAACAAATCCATATCAGAACAGAACATTACTATAGTAATCGAGACCACGCAGTTAGATTTTGTTGCGTTGTTGAAATAACAACTCTAAAGACTACGATTGACGGTGCAGTTTGTGATTAAATTAATTTTGGTATTTATGTGATCTGAATGATACTATCAACACACATCAACAGTATACTTTAAAATGGTTAATAAAATGATATAAAGTAAAATAATATTTACTAAATATGACGTGACAGGCAAACACTATTTTGATTGGCTGTGTAAACTTGATAAAGATTGTTTCACGAAAAATGGATACGACTTAATGATTTCCTGGGTCGGTCCCATTGTGTCGACAAGAGCTTGGCAATAAACAAGTGAAGTATGAAGGGACGGACTAAGGAAATCAAGTAATGATATGATTATATTAACATAATAACATTTTTTTTAAATATTACTAGTCATATTTATTTACATTTATAATGTCATTCAATAGATAGTTCTGTTTCGCTATCGCTATCCTCATCAAAATTAATTATAATTAGATTAATTATACGATCCAGACTAATATACGAATTTTCTACAGTTATTACGTGACGGACTGAATTTTTCCAACTACCTGGGGGAATATCATTAAAGCATTTTCGTATTAATTCTACACTAGAACTTAAAGTCGGAGAAATATTTTCAGACCTAACCAGTGATTTTAACTGGTGCCACATGCTCTATGGGGTTAAACATGCAATAATAGGGTGGGAGCCGTAGCACTGAATATCCAATTTCTTCTTCCAATGTGTCACAAACATGTACTTTTTTATATAAAATGTCTTTAAAACTTCTAAAAGATCACTTTTTTTTATAACTTTCTTCAAAATATATATCATTCGCCGCCATGTAGTTCTGAATCTCAAATTTTGTATTAGTTGAGCTTGCAGCTTTATGTAATTGGCGACTGTGATAGCTCGCATTGTCCATTACTATTAAGCTATTCTGAGGAATGTTTGGTAAAAGACAATTCTTGAACCATTCCTCAAAAACTAACAAATTTTACCACAAAAAGATATTTAAATATAAATTAAGCAACCTAACCTACCTGATGTACCTATATTTAATTATAATTATTACAATCCGGTCCTTTAAACATAATAATAACAATCGGTCATAAATAATAGGATGGCTACAGGTACTTTTACTGCATTCATTAAGTTATATCCATTTTTCGTGAAACAATCTTTACGTACGTTGCTACGACCGTCCACCGGAAAAAGATAAAATTGGTTTATGTTGGCCGTCAAACGGCACCGTCAACGTCAAATATAAATGGTCTCATGCATTTCAATATGTTTAAGCTGTAACGGCACCGTCACACGGCGTCGTCAATCGTAACGTCAAGTTTATAATTCCAGCTTAAATTTAAAGAAATACTAACCGTAACGAACTGGTCAATTTTACACCATATTTATTAAGCAAGATCACCTTAAACGTTTAAAACTAATATGTTCGTGATAGAAAGGGAACTAGTGTACCGCGTCGACGTGTAGTGGCTTTCGCGTAGGTTATAACGGTATTGTTATATACAAATCGATAAGAGGGGCAAGATACGTGGAGGGGGTTTGGGTGTTACATCAGTGTTATGGTGGAAGCTAATGAAAGATAACACATATGTCTATGGCATCGCTACAGGTGTGATGATTTTATGGGTTTGTTACCTAAGTTTATAGACTGAAGGACTCTTCGTCTATGACCAGATTTAATGAACCATTTCAATGAGAAAAATAAAAATTACTCCGCATTGCAAATAAACTACAATTAATTGACACTTTTTCCAAATATATTTAGAATTCATGACAAGTTACTGATTTTTTTTTTGCAATGTAAAAAAAGTAAGTATTAGTTAATTTGCTCGTCATTATTTTGCAAAGGCGTATTAACGATGGAAATCGTTAATGTTAATTAAAGGATATTATTACGATGTTTATTTTTCTTGTTAAAACAGAAATAAAACTGGTAAAAAATAAATGTATATTTTAAATATCAAATAAATCGGCTAAAAAATATATGTGTATTTTTACCAGACTTATTATATAACATAATGAGGTTACCATAATAATTTCGTTTCAATAAAAAGTACAAAGTTTGTTTGTCCCTTTTTAATCAAAAAATAGGATTATTTAGATTTAATTGCTTTATCTACTCCTATTGAATTATATATTAATTATTCAACTGCTTTTGAGTATTTTATAGTATATATAAACAAACAACATGAGTTATAATAACTCACTACTATAACTCACTATAATAAATCGGAAAAGATTCGTGGAATTATTTACAAACCGAATATCAAGGTGGGTTTGTTCGGTGGCAATGTACTTCTTTACAAACCGATTGGCCGAAAGGGAACAGTCCATTATTGTTATTGAATAATTTTGACGTTTTCAAATTAAGTTAGTACCTAATTATTATAAATTTTGTGCCAAAAAAGATGAATTCAGACACTGTAGATGAATTTTATTATTATGCTCACCTCCAGAAATAAGACGAGTAGCTAATGTAACCATACAGAATATATTGCCCGGAAAATCCATAACAAAATATAAAGGTGGATACAAAAATTTTCAAGATTGGTGCAGCAGTAAGAACATAAAGTCATCGTTTACAGAAAATGTACTTTTGGCATATTTTAGCGAATTGAGCACTAAATGTAAGGCATCGTCTCTATGGACTTTCTGCTCCATGCTAAGAAGCACACTGATAATAATTTCATAAAAGAAGCTCCTGATGAGCAATATCTGGCGACGAAGGTAGTAGATCTCACAATAATGCAATCATTTTTATGATCCAGTCAATTACATAATTTATTTAAGGTTGCTTTAATAATGGGCATTATGGGTGCTTGTCGTGCAGCAGAATTGCACTCTATGCAAATTACAGATTTAGAAGATCATCGATCTATTTTTATGGTCAGTATACCAAATACAAGAACAAAAATTACCAGAAAATTCACTGTTATTTAAATCTGCGTCCTACCGATAGGTATATCGCAAATGATATATTCTTTAAATTTCAAAATGAAAAATATCACTGACAAAGAATTGGTATTAATAAATTTGGAGCAATGGGTACAGACATTGCTACATTTTAAAAGTTACCAGATTGTAACTTATACACAGGGCATTGTTTTCGCCTCTTGTCGGCAACTGTATTAGATGCTGGAGGGGTTATAACTGCACTGAAACGCCATGGCGGTTGGCGATCAACTACTGTGGCTGAGGGGTACGTTGATGATTCCGAAAAGAATAAGACAGATACTGCAAATAAAATATACAGTTCTATAACACCTCAACAAGCAGTTAGTACATCAACAATACATATGACACAAACACACGCGCTATTCTGCGATGCCTAGTGGAAATCAGGGTAACTTCGTAGTTTAGCAATAAAACTACCCCCAATGATGGTCACCGAAGACACCAAAGGTAAATCATTTAAATTGTATAGACCCAATTATATCATCTCTTTTTTCCTCATCCAAAATTGTATATTAGTCCATTTGCTCTATCTTGTCTCAAATCCCAACATTGGAAAATATACCAGATGATATTCACGAAGACTTTAAGAGCTGGAAGTATTCGTGCTATTGCATCATTCTGTACAGTAAATTTGTTGAATATTATTGGTTTTTGTCTCTCTTTTCCATAAAAGGAAACAGACGTAATACATTTTAGATGATATAAATGATTATTATTGCAGCTTCTGTTTCAAATTTAATCCCCATAATATATATCATTATCGCTCGGGAATAATGTACTATGATTCGTCATAAGCCAGCATGTTATTCGACAAATAGATCTCGATATTTCCATATTTCTCATATCCACAAAATTACCATATTACAAATTCCATTTTAGATTTTTAAATCTTTTATTTCTGGATACTCTCTGGTGAACGGTTTACCGAGGCATTGATCTGGAAATAATCCAGGAATTATACAGCGCAACTGAAAAATGTTTTAAAGCTGTATGATATTTGTAGGTTTATATTTCTCTGATTAGGTTTATTTTCACAAGTGCTTGGAGAACAATTACTTTGAAAATACATCGATAGTTTAAAAACACACAATATAATCCTAAGTGCTAGCAAACCTTTTAAATTTAATTTTTGTTTCCAGCCCCATTTGGTAATGTGAATACGTTTGGTATAGTGTAAAAGTTAAATTTACAATAGAAAGAAGTTTTCGATTAATAGCAACCTCTATATTGTTGACAAGATCTCTTTTGTAGTATAATTTTGTACTTGGAGTGAAGGGATAAAGCTATACATGCGGTGCGTATACAGGGTGTTATGGAAATGACATATTATATTTAAACCAGCAAATCCTGAGATGAAAATAAATTGAAGAAAAATAACCATAAATTGTACGAAATATACATACACTTTATATGAAATATCAAAATTTACATGGCCGCTACTGAGGATGTTCGCAATCAATAGTTCATTGAGGTGGTGTTGTCATATTGCAACACAGAGTTGTAAACGCACGTGTTCAGTTTTTGACAACAAGACGTCTTTGACCCGCCTTATCACTCCTTTTCCAAACTTTTTAGAAAAAAAAATACTACGATTTTAAGGTACATACTCTCTTACCTTCGATCTTATAATCCGTTTTATAATTAAATTCCATAAAGAAATAAAACACAAAAAGTATGTTTTGCAACAGAACCAACAGTAATAAAATATAACACAATAATATCACACAAATTTGAAATCACATCACACTATTTCTATGTATTTCACAACGGAAAAAATCGTACCGTGTGATGGTCAATTACCATTCATTTTAATGTAATACTCTTCAAAACCCTTCAAATTTCAATTTCATTAACGTTCCAAATCGATTTGCTACAATTTCTCAATTATTATATGCCCTCAGAACCCCATTTGGATCTCTATTGTAATTATTATAATTAGAGAACATCGATTCGGTCCTAATCGAACTCGTTAATTTTAAAGCATTTGCTCGCGACAAAGTATCTAACAGTCGGTTTTACTTTCTTCCAGTTTTCTTGTTAAATTTCTTTGTGTTTTTGTTTTATCGTAAGCACTAAATAAAGAAAAGTTGTTTGACGGGTGTAATGGTTGGATGGGGACGAAATTATCATAATTCATAAACACAATTTTTTTATAACTCTGGTATAAACATATATATGTATATATAAACAGTATATTGCTAATACCATCTGCAATTATGTCCCCGTTATGGGCATCGAAGGGGGCGTTATGAGTTTGCGCAGTTCGAGAATTTTCTTATGAAAGTAAACATTCGACAGGACCGGATTTCAACTTTTTTAATGTAAATTTCACTGGTTAGTTAGGAAAAATATTGCAATAAAAATTTCGATTAGTTCGATTTAAGACAGCGTTCCATGCATACGATTTCTGACGATATGATGATCCGACGGTGCCCTGATTGGTGTAAACTTTTGGTGCCAGATTCCGTCTGAAAATTTGTAACAATCGACACGATGAGCTTTATTTTAACTTTCATTCGACGTCGTATGTTTCTTAACCTCACTTTTTTCTAAACCAAAAATTCAGAATGAATGACTATATTGACTATTTTGGGAATTATTATCAGCTACTAATGCACCAAATTAAAAATACATTAATTTTAAGGTTAGGTAGTGACCACACATATATATTATATTGTATACAAGTGACACTCTCTTCTTTTTTTACAAGCTTTTTAGTGACATTCGGTTCCGAAGATCGGATAATGTGATAAGGAAAATATTTTCGTATATATGTAGGTACTTCCTGAATAATAGTATTGCACATTATTTCATTCATTCCGGTATTATCTTCCGACGAAGCTACTGTGTGGCGAAATATGTCATGTTCTTAAAAATATAGTGGATTTTAACTTCAGTTTTTCTTTCTAATCCATAATATTAATATTTTTTTATCATCTCTCCTTTTGGAGGATTTTGATCTTGGAGAATCAAAAAGTTCTGACGATGGTTGTGATGTATCGGGAACTAATTAAGGAATGAAATAACCGTATTTCATATTCAGTGTAATATATTTATAAGATAGAATGACGTGATTACAATGTGTATCACTTCGGTGATCATTACAGTTATCGCCACTGTCAACGTACGAACGAAGGCCACAATCGCCACGTAGCGCCCCAACACTTCGTTGGTTCCGTACCGTACTGCCGGCCTTTTGCCAGACCCTTCTCCCATCGCGTGCTCGCGCACGTCGCGACCTTGGCCATCCGTCCTAATACCCTAATACATTACACCCTCCCTCGCTCAAATTTAGGCTACGTCTAAAAATGAAACCGCTCGGGAGGGGCTCTCACTCGTCTAGGACGTCCGGAAGGTGAGGCACCCATCGATAGGCTTCTTCTACGCGCCCCCCCATGGGGACGTCCGTTTCTATTATCATCATTAGAGTCCGCTGACCCGTCGTTACGTGCCTCATCTTCCGTGGTTAAATCCACAATGTCTTGTTGCATATGAGTTCCTGAAACGTTGCTTTCGTCTTTAGGCGGGGAGCCCGCCTCCCCCCCTCGCGTTGGTGGCTCATGCTCACCTTCGAAATCCGCTACCGAGTGACGTAGAATCATTTGATTCGTATGTCTGGTCCATATCGCCTTGCAGTCATTTATTTGAACTTTGAACAAGTTTCTGGATACACTACCCACTATCACGCCTGGTGTCCACGTTGGTTTTCTACCCCGATAGTCCTTGACGCGCACATTTTTGCCTACAGAGAATAACACTCTTCTCCCGCCTTTGAAATAGAATTTCTGTGATTGCTGTGAGTTTAGTATGTTTTCCTTAATTTTCTTGTTAAAATTTGAACTGAATTCGTCGTGGTTATTCTCTGTAGGCCTTATTTAGTCTAAACGCATTCTTAACTGCCTGTTTAGCAAACACTGCGCCGGTGACATATTTGTGGAACAGTGTGGCGTATTCCTATACATTAATAAATATCTGCTAATGCCACGCGCTATATCAATCCTATGATTTTCCTTCTTTTCTTTTAATAAAAATCGCTTCAAGTTTTTTACGCAATTTTCTGCCGCGCCGTTAGAAGCAGGATTGAATGGTGGGCTAAAAAGTTGCTTAACGCCATTATGATATAGGAAGGTTTTAAACTCCTCCGAGGAAAAACATGTTTGATTATCGGATACAACACTCCTAGGCAGACCGAATCTTGAAAAAACCTCGCGGAGTTTTACTATCACCGCATTTGACGTCATGCTACACATCGGAAAAGCCTCAACCCATTTCGAAAAACTATCCGTTATTATTAATACGACCTTATTTTCGATGGGCCCTAAAAAATCTAAATGTAGACGATCCCAAGGTGCTTCTCCGACTGGCCAAGGGGTGAGTGGGGTGCGGGGAGGACTAGACCTATAGGTACCGCACGCTTCACAGACACGGCAGTGCTCCTCGATTTCGCTATTTAGCGACGGCCACCAGACGTATGACCGTGCCAAACCTTTTGATTTTACTATGCCCTGGTGTGACGTGTGAATCATATCTAGAATTTTTGCGCGCGCGTTAGCTGGCACGATAACGCGATGTCCCCATAATAATACGTTGTTTTCTACGCTAATTTCATTCTTGCGCTGGAAATAAGGTTTCAGTTCCGCTGTGGTGACCCGCGTCGGCCACCCATTTACACAAAAATCGCGTACTTGTTGCAGAGTTGGATCAGCCGCAGTGGCGTTCACAATATCCGTGACGTTCAAAGGCATGTCTGTATTACTTTCGATGAAATTTAAAAATGCCGAATTCTCATCGGTTTCAACAGAAACATCCCTCAGCGGAAGCCGCGACAAAAAATCTGCGACGTTCTTCGCGGATTTTATATATTCAATTTTAAAATCGTGGCAGGATAAGTAATACGCGTATCGTTGCATTCTATTTGCCGACATAATTGGAATGCCGTGCTTAGGCCCGAATATTGAAACAAGGGCTTGATTGTCTGTTCTTAAAACGAAGCTGCGTCCCGTCACATATTGCGAAAACTTTTTTACTCCCCATGCTATTCCGCATGCTTCTTTGATCATGACCGCCATGTTTCTTTCTGCCGTGGACAACGTTCTGGACGCGTATGCAATAGGTCGCTCCGTACCATTGGGGTATCTGTGAGCTAAAACCGCACCTATTGCGTAATCGCTCGAGTCTGTAGTGAGAATGAGCTCTAAGCCTGGATCATAGTGTGCCAACACTTGATCCGAACATAATATCTCGCGAACTTCATTGAAGGCATTTTTACACTCCTCCGTCCAAGTCCATGAACGATCCTTCTTGAGTAATTCGTACAGAGGGTGTAGAATGTGAGACATATTGGGTACAAATCTATGATAATAGTTAACGGAGCCGAGAAATGATCGTAACTGAGTCACATTTTCAGGAAAAGGCGCTTCTTTAACCGCGCGCACCTTATCCGGGCACTTATGCAAGCCGTGCTTATCGATTACGTAACCAAGGTACGTTATGGAGTTTTGAAAAAAAGAACATTTTTCTTTCCTCACCGTGAGACCGTTCTCTCGTAAAATATTTAAAACCTTACGTAACCTTGAGACATGCTCCTTAAAATTTTCTGCGGTAATCAAAATGTCGTCCACGAAAATAGCGACCCCCTCCTCATCGCGGAAGAGATGTTCCATGGCCCTTTGGAACAGTGATGACGCGGACTTTACTCCGTATGGCAAACGGGTGTATTGAAACAAACCTCTGTGAGTGTTTATTGTTGTCAACTTACGAGAACTCTCATCTAGGACTAGTTGAGCGTATGCGTTCTGCAGATCTATTTTTGAGTACAGTTCCCCGTTCCCCAATTTGCTGAAAATGTCCTCAAGACGGGGAATCGGATAGATGTCGTTTTCTATTGCGGGATTTAACGTTATTTTGTAATCTCCGCAAATTCGCACGGTTTTATCGTTTTTTATGATGGGGACGATCGGCGTTGCCCAATCCGAGTTTTCCACAGAGCGTAAAACGCCAATATTCACCAGGCGTTCTAGCTCTAAATTGACTTTGTCGCTTATGGCGAAGGGTAATGACCTATGCTTGAAAAATCTCGAAACAACGCCCTTTTTTAATTTGATAGACACTTGATATTTCTTAAAGGTTCCGAGCGTATCCGTAAATACCTCCGGGAAATCATTGAGCAGTGAACCTAGCGAATTATTAAAAAAATTTAACTCTTTGAATCCGATATTAAATTTGTACAAAAAATTTCTGCCCAAGAATGTTGGCCCTCCGTCTCTAATGACGAAGAAATCAATTACATGGTTTTGATTATTATACGTCACCGTCAAACCTATTTTCCCTAGAGGAACTATTTTGTGGCCCACATAACTTAGTAAATTGCATTTAGATTCTGTTAGTCTGACATCCGTGAGGTAATTGGCCCATGTATTTTCCGAAATTACGCTTATGGCTGCGCCCGAGTCTACTTGAACTGAAACTTCTTTTCCGTTTAGTAGCACCTTCAACGACATGGGTTTAGTGTTGTCAGAACTTAATTGAAATAAATTTATGTCATTATCCTTACTATTGATTGATCTAGCGTGTGCATCGGCATCAAGATTACAATCGTCACTACCGCCAGTGCATTCATCGCATTTCAAAAAATTTACGTCACGCCTAGAATTACACATTTTGCGTAAATGACCTATTTTTCCGCACTTATGGCACTTATATTCAACGTATGCACAATTTCTTTGATCGTGCCCTTGACTGCCGCACCTGATGCACAAGCTCTTACCTTGTCTCTGGTAACTATTACCACTGTTACCTCTGCTCCCTCTGCCATTACCGCGACTAGTACTCGAACATCCAGCGCCATCATCAGCCCTGCGAGGAAACCCACCGGTCCCTCCACTGGTCCCCTGTGACGGACACCGCCTCCTACTGGTTGATAACTGATAGAAGTCACTTGGTTCCTGCTTAATTGCGACGGCGCTGTGATCGCTCTTGATGCCAAACCCCATTGATGCAGTTTCAGTCCTCATAGCCAGTTGAATCGCCTTACTTAATGTTACTGTGTCATCCATCGTGCACAATTTGTCTAAAATAAGGCCTGGTTCCAGTCCTGCTATAAATTTGTCGAGCAATATTTCATCTAGGCTAGCGCCAAACTTGCAATGCACCGCCTGACCTTTAATCCTTGCGACGTAATCAGGGATTGGCTCGTGTGGTGCCCTCCTCAACTGATAAAAGTTGTATCTTTCAGCCCACTTTATTCTGGGACTGCCGAAATGACCATCTAGTTTTTCAAGGATGGTTTTGTACTCTGTCTCATTAGCGGCTTTGGGTACTACCAGACTTTCCACGAGTTGAAATGTCTCTTCGGTCAGTCCGGCAAGAAGGTATGCTCTTTTGATGGCGTCATCTTTTATGGCTTTCACTATGAAGCATTGTTCCAGCCGCTTTTTGTGGATATTCCAGTCGTTCTTTCTGAAATCGAATTCGATCGACAAATTGTCCGTCATTGTTATTGTTTGTTTGTTTACACTGGTCCGAGAGTTAAACGTCACCGATCGTGCTGTCGACCGCGCCGCGATGCCTGGTTCCAGCTGTGCGTGCGCTCACTAACACGTTCACTTTTTGTGCGTTTTTTTTTTTTTTGTTTCACCCGCATGAATTTTAACCTTTACTCGTCGCCACGTTGTGATGTATCGGGAACTAATTAAGGAATGAAATAACCGTATTTCATATTCAGTGTAATATATTTATAAGATAGAATGACGTGATTACAATGTGTATCACTTCGGTGATCATTACAGTTATCGCCACTGTCAACGTACGAACGAAGGCCACAATCGCCACGTAGCGCCCCAACACTTCGTTGGTTCCGTACCGTACTGCCGGCCTTTTGCCAGACCCTTCTCCCATCGCGTGCTCGCGCACGTCGCGACCTTGGCCATCCGTCCTAATACCCTAATACATTACAATGGTTTAGTATAATAAACCGAAACGTTAACCGAATATTGGAATTTCATTTCAAAGTGACCGAAAACCCAAAACAAACCACCTATAAAATCAAAAAAATATTTTTGTATATTACATACAAAAAATTTTTTCCGCAGTAAATGGCCACCCAGTATAAGAAATTTTTATTTTCCGAAAAACATTCGTCCTTATTTTCGAATACACACGACTTTAATATCGCTGATGCCTGTCAGTCAAACAGCGTCAATATTAGCATACCAATGTTCAAGAAAAAGTTCTCCTGATTTAGGACAATATATATTCGCACAAAAGCAAATTGCTTGAAAGGGGGCAAAGTTTAACATATTCTAATATGAGTTTCTCGTTTTATTGGTCTGGCTAAACTGTCACGAGCGAGATATTTTTATAAAAATTAAAAAAAAATAGAAATAGTGGCATCTTGTATTTCTATTTATTGTAGTCTTTCGACGTTATGGTGTTTTTGTGGCTTAACACTGCAATGTGGAACAATTTTTTTAAACTAAAATTAATTCGATTCTTTTAAAAATATTTTACATATTATACTGGGCGTTCGTTAATTAATGGTACATGGAAAAACAACAGACTCCTTACGTAAAAATATTAGGATTTAATTATACTTACCTATATTCGAAAGTTGATATTAACTGAGATACGGGGTGATAAAGTTAAAACTTCATTTTTGTTTTTCTCTAATAGCTTTGAGAGAAACTAACGTTTTCTTACAAAATTTAGCGATTATAGTTTTTTTTAGGAAGAGAAATTGATTTCTTTGTGAAATTTTAATGTACATTTTTCGCACATTCATACGGGCATAACTTTTTTGTGCCTCAGTATATTTCTTTTCTCATATTTATTATGTAAAAAAGCTACACTAAGTTCAGGTCGCCCAGAGTTACCATTTCGGAGATATTTACATTTAAATTGTTTAGTGCGTTAGCTCAGGCAAGCAAATAATATTTTGTGACTTCTTACCAATTAACTTTTACATGATAATTAATTTTCTAGTTTGGGATTGGGAATAATAAATACAAAAATTGGATTGGCCTTTAACTTACTTTAATTAAAATAACTTTGACCCTAGAAAATATCGTGTCGAAAGAAACCAACAGCAAATGAAACATACTTACGACAAACTCAAAAATGAAACATATTCTGACAAAGCTCTCTTACAATAATAACAAGCAAATAACAACATGGAGGTTTCATAGCAACTGCATAATTTCATTTATTTTCTAATAGGTTACTTTAAGAACAAAAAAAATTGTTTGCAAATTAATAATAATTGGACAGGGTGCACTAAACAATTTAAATGCAAAAATCTCCGAAACGGTAACTCTGGGGAAACTGAATCCTATACCTCCTAAGTGTTAAGATTGCACTGCCCGTTTGCCGAAAAATATCAAACATTAAACACTTTTCCCCCACTGAATAATAATATCTCATATTATTTGGTTTTTTTACATACAAAATAACTTTTCTACAAAATTCGAAACGACTAATAATGCTGAGAATGACAGACTGAAATATAAATAAAGATAAAATCCATAGCAACCAAAACAGTCTTAGCCATCTTGCTGCTTGCTGATGCTTTTTAACAATAATATCTATATTTTTACATATTTTTGTCAATGTTTGATGGAATGAAGAAAAAATTCATATGTGTGATATATTTTTGAGATCGGAAGAAAATGCGCAATTTCATGCGCTTCTGATATATAAAGTGTAAAAAAAAATAACAATTGCTTTTCGGTGTCACATATGACACCTACTGTCATTTTTGACAACACTTGGCTAAAAATGCTACATCTTGTTTCTTGAATGAACGCGCTAACTCAAAATACAAAAAAGTTATAGGCCCTTGAAAGTGGGACAAACTAATTTGATAACCCTGTACATTAAAATTTCATAAAGAAATCAATTTCTCATCCTAAAAATAAACATAAACATAAGTTCTTACAGAAAAACAAAAACAAAATTGAAGTTTTAACTTTAACACCCTTTGTCTCAGCTAATATCAACTTTCGGATATAGGTAAGTATAATTAAATCCTAATATTTTTACATAAGGAGTCTGTGGTTTTCCATGTCCCATTAATTAGCTGACATCCTGTATATTCGCTTAAATCTCAATTAACTTAATTTTAATTGGAAATCAGTTTATACAATAAGATCGAATGATTCAATTCAAATTTAAGTTCCGAATTTAAAGACTATTAATCGTGACGCACCCTATTGTATCAGGATTTACTTTTTCTTTTACGAGAAAATACAAGATAATTTAGAAAACATGGCTTTTGCGATTGGCTGTTTTTAAATTTTTTAAACTTTTCGACTTAAATAATATATAGTTTGTTACAAAACAAATCTGGACACACCCAAAATTGCAAACTGCTGTTTCCATAATTTAATTAGTTTTTTTTTTAACATGTTCGTTCGCAGATTAGCCAGAAATAGTTGCAAATTGCCCGGCGCCAGCTGAGTTTGTTAAAAGTGTTTACAGAAACAAAGTCTGTGATCGCTGAGCATGAATTCGGTGTTCACAGAGCAAAACGTATTGATTTCCAACTGATTTGCCATCGTCAGAATAACTTGCGTACTGATATGAAATTGTGGGTTTATGTGGTTACATTGGACTTGTTGTTTTTACTGATTAGTTTCAGCTTTGGCATGTTTGGGTTAAACTTACGATCCATTTTCTTCTTTTTATGATAAAACACAAGCGCTATAGGAAAAATCGTTTAGGGCACTCTGGGAGTGGTGCGTGTGCGTAAAAAGCGATTCACGTTTGTTTTGAATCGTTGTAGGTTATATTCGTTGGGAAAACGACCTCGGGAAGGTCCTTCCATATGGATAAAGTCCACCAGATGAAAGAATTCTTAAATAATGAAGTTCGTCGTGTAATTCTGCTATTCGCCGCTCTAGGCGGAATTAAGAGGGCAAGGTCAGCCGAGCACTTTCCATGAAAATATCTGTAAAAGAGAGTCAAATTCAAAACCTGTCTTCGACGTTCTAGGCTGTCGAGGCTCTCGGTCAGCTCGTGGTCTCCAATCAGACGAATTGCCCTCCTTTCGATGGAATCCAGTAGCCGAAGGGTATGTTTGGGTACAGAGCTTCAGACATGAGAGCAGTACTGTAGTGATGGTCGAATCTGGGCTTTGTATAGTGTCAAAAGTTGTTGAGGTGTGTACAACTTTTTGGTTCGGGAGAGTACACCAAGTTTCTGGGAAGCTATCTTGGTGACTGCGACAACGTGGCTATGCCAAGACATATTTCCTCCCAGATTGACACCCAGCAAATTAACGGATGAAGCCAGTGGGATTGCGTATCCGTCCATGACTATATCCGGTTCTGTAATGTTAACCTTTTGAGAAAACTGCTGCCTGGGTTCATTTAGAGTTAAATTCGACTTGGCTACTGTCACCCCAAGCCATAATTTTTTCCAGGTCTTTGTTGAGCCGTGATTCATGCTGCCTACGGAAATGTGCGTCGGCAGCCGATGTTTGTGCATTCAAAGAGAAAGATGAGATAAGGGTGCTATCGTCAGCACAACTAAATATGGAATTTTTCGTTTTCACTAGAAGTTCGTTAATGTAGATTAAGAAGAGAGTTGGAGATAATATGGACCCTTGAGGAACATCGGTATTGATGGTGAAGGTGTCTGACAGAAATCCGTCAATTGCCACTTGTAGAGAGCGGTCCTTAAGCAAGCTAGACGACCATTCACAGAATCGACTGGGACTGGGATCGCAGTTTACTTAGAAGTCCCTCAGGCAAAACACGAACAAAGGCTTTAAAAATTTCCAGTGCAACAGCCCGAGACTCCCCATGAGTGCGTTGTTCCAAAGATAGGTGACATAGGCAGAAGATCTCCAGTTGATCTGGACTTCCGAAAACCATATTGATGATCGCTGATAATGTTGATGTCTTCCAGGTACTTTATAAGATGTTGGTTAATAGCTTTCTCCATTACTTTTGATATATATAGTAATGCGACTGGTCGATAGTTGTTAGGCAGGGTTCTCTTACCTTTCTTTGTTTGGTATAAGCTGAACTCGCGCCGTCTTCCAACACGATCGAGATATTCCTAGTCTGTAGCATAAGTTAAAAAGTCTACAAAATACTGTTGTTATTTCATCGGCACATCTCTTGAGAACTATAATAGGAATTTCGTCTGGACCAGAAGCTTTCTTGGCGTCGTTTGACGGGACGCTGACGGAACACGATTTCGGTCATTTCGGATTGAACTGCAGGAATGTTGGGTGGTGTTCTTCTCTGGAAATCTACAGTGGAATGCGAAGAAAATAGTTTAGCAAGTAAGTTTCCAATTTTATTATTCATTAAATATCTATTCCAAAAGAAAGGGTTTAATCAAAGCAGAAATCAGCAAGAATACTAGGTTAAGTTAACAAGTCAATTCCCAGAATTGGCAGTCGCCAAGATAGCTTCCCAGAAACTTGGTGTACTCTTCCGAACCAAAAAGTTGTACACACCTCTACAACTTTTGACACTATACAAAGCCCAGATTCGACCATCACTAGAGTACTGCTCTAATGTCTGAAGCTCTGCACCCAAACATACCCTTCGGCTACTGGATTCCATCGATAGGAGGGCAATTCGTCTGATTGGAGACCACGAGCTGACGGAGAGCCTCGACAGCCTAGAAAGTCGAAGACAGGTTGGGGATTTGACTCTCTTTTACAGATATTTTCATGGAAAGTGCTCGGCTGACCTTGCCCTCTTAATTCCGCCCAGAGCGGCGAATAGCAGAATTACACGACGAACTTCATTATTTAACAATTCTTTCATCTGGAGGACTTCATCCATATGGAAGGACCTTCCCGAGGTCGTTTTCCCAACGAATATAACCTCCAACGATTCAAAACAAACGTGAATCGATTTTTGCGCACACGCACCATTCCCAGAGTGCCCTAAACGATTTTTCCTATAGCGCTTGTGTTTTATCATAAAAAAAAAGAAAATGGATCGTAAGTTTAACCAAAATATGCTAAAGCTGAAACGAATCAGTAAAAACAACAAGTCCAATGTAACCACAAACTCACAATTTCATATCAGTACGCGAGTTATTCTTACCATTACAAATCAGTTGGAAATCAATACATTTTGCCCTAGGAACAGTTGAAGGTTTGGCATTTGTACCCGTTCACAGAGACCAAAAGCAGCAACCAGTTAGAAACTCGTTCACAAACGAACCGATTAGAAAATTCATTCATTCAAACATGGATCTTATTTTGTAATAAAATCTGCCAGAATAAAATCAGAGAGCTGATCAATTTCATGACTTATTTCAAATGAAATTTCAATGATAGTTTGTTCATTTTTTCTCATAGATTCAATCAGTGGAGCTTCGCTCTCGGTATTTAATTAGAAACGACAACCTCTAGTTGATAAAAATACTTTTAATGGATTGAATGGTAATTTTGTTAAAAAATTAATTTTGTAACAAAACAGACTATATATATCCCCTATAGGACCATTTTGATTTTAATGGCGTCTGTTCCTCTCCTCAATAAAACTCCAAACGGTATAATTATTTTGCTCTTTTAATTACTTTGGAAACTGCGATTTCGGGGCCGTAAAGTTCGCCCTAATTAAAGTTGTAAAACTTTATAACTGCGACAGTAGAAAACTACAATACCGTCGCAAATAAAGCACACAATTTGATTTTATATTTCAATGGACGCCTTCCTTTGAACTTCCGATTAATTTTATAACAACATTAGAATTATTGTTCCAATGGTTTTCTGCATAAAACGTTTTGGAATATATTTTGAAATTATATTTGATTTATATCGTATATAACAGTTATATTGATGCCCACGCCAGTTTTAAAATATCTCATAAGTAAGCTCTCAATTTTTTACTTATGTTGGACTAGTTCAATAAATAACAAATAATTTAATAATAAAGCACAAATAAGTGAACAAAATACAGAAACATTATTTCAAACTGGTGCTGATTCGGCATTTAAAAGAAAATTAGGCAATTAGTTTGAAACAAAAAAATTAAGATGGTGAGACGTGATTTGTTTCACTTGATATTCCCATTGTGATCGTTTGAAAGCGTTTTAAGAGGTTTTCTATTTTCCAGAAAATATGGAACATAATTTTACAAAAGCTGAAAAGTTTGATATTCTACCGCATGTTCTATTTTATCTCAAAAAAACTGTTATGTGACAGTTAGAAGATGTTATTTGTGCTTAGAGAATAACGGAAATCATTTTGAACACCTGATTATTTAGTTCCTTATATTTTTCGTTATTCGTTTTATCACTGTTTTGATATGATTTTTGTTCACTTATTTGTGGTTTATTATTGAATTATTTGTTATTTATTGAACTAGTCCAACATAAGTATAAAATTTAGAGCTTACTTATGAGATATTATTTATAAAATTAGGAGAAATACAGGACCGTATCCCAAAATTTCCTGATGTTGTTCAAAAAATCCTCGAAACGTCATTAAGCTACAATGTGTCATACATTATAGCATTCGGGAGAAAAAAGGTCTCAAATTCCAATATCAGGAAAACAGGATCGTATTTAAAAAAAGAAAGTTGATAATGGCCCTTCGAAGACGACTCGTTGGATTACAAAACAATTAACGCTGTTAGATAGAGCGGAACAAGTGCAATTTATTTTAGAATTCGATCTGAAAAAGACCCAGGAAAACAATAAAACGATTTTTCAGAATTTCGTTTTTTTTTTCCAGATATCTCCGGAACTACTCGGAATGTTAAAACTTTTCTAAACGGCATATTATTAGGCACGTAAATGCGCAACTTCACCTCCATTTAACCGACTTCGTATCTCTTACTGTTTCCGAGATCCCTGTACTGGCCCTCATTATCTTGGACACGTTGTATATACTAAAAATAGACTCTCTTCTCCCCCAAAATTACTCTCATTCTTTATTTTAACAGGCAAATTATTCTTTCAGTCATGATATTATTATCTATCCATTTATTTCATGAGTCCATATATACTTTCTTTAAACTTCTTTTTCGAATACGCAAGAAACTGAACAAACAGAGGGCCCCATATTGGGTTGAAATTCACCATCGCTAAATAAGTGGCCCAAAAAATCCACGCCCAATACGTGGGTGGTGTAAAATGCACTTTATTACACCGTAATGCGCGGAGAACCACTAAAAAAGACCCAGGAAAAAGGACAATAAATCTTGCCAACAAGAGAAAGACGGATTAAGGGAAATAAAAGGGCCCACTCTTCCACTTTCCCGGATGTGTGAATTCTTAGTAGCTCAGGTGTGGATTTTCCGGGACACTTAAGAAAATGCGAACTATGAGGTCGACACTCCTGTTTCGGAGATGTGCCTTAAAAAACGTTTCAAATAAATTATTTTTTTCAATAAAATTATAATAAATTGAGAAAATGTGCCACGAAAAATAAAGGAAAAAAATTTATCTGAAAGGTAATAAATAATAGAAATTTCACACTTCAAGTATGCAAAATTCATAAGAAATACCCTACTTCTGTTTGGTAGAAATGAAAATTTCTTTTGTTACCTAGAGTGTCACAGCGATACTTTTCTTCCAGTGAACCCAAATATATCTATAGTAGAAATTATTTAAAAAGACAGAAACCGCAATAAAACCTGCAACAGAGAACGCTATAGGGTCTAATCTTCTTCCTTTCTTCTAAACAAACCACAGACATGAAATCAGCAAGCACCAACCCTCAAATGCCTATCTTTATCAGGTATGAGAAATTAAAGCAGAACCTTTTCCAGGTACCCCAAAATTGCAGGTACGGCCGAGGAATTTTGGGGTTTATTCGACATTAGACTTAAACTACAATATTTGGTGTAAGATGTTCAACACTGAGACACGGAAAATTATTTTTAACGTTTTGGAGTATTTTCAAAATGAAAAAGAAAATAGCCTTCAGCCAATTTCAGCTGCGAAATGCACTGCAGCAACCTGTAAGATTAGTGAGACAAATGCTTCAAGCAGCAAAGCTGCTATAATTTCCTGGCCAAAAAGCAAAAATATCAATGTTATGGATAACACACTCAAACCCTGGGCGACCTAAACTTAGTATACCTTTTTTACGTAATAAATATAAGGAAAGTCATATTTTCATTAAGAACTTAAATACACTGAGGCACAAAGAGTTATGACCTTATGAATGTTCGAAAAATACCGCAGACAGACATTAAAATTTCACAAATAAATCAATTTCTCTTCCTAAAAAAACCATAATTGCCAAAATAAAAAAAAAAACGTCAGTTTCTCTCAAAGTTATTAGAGAAAAACAAAAATGAAGTTTTAACTTTAACACCCTGTATCTCAGTTAATATCAACTTTCGGATATAGGTAAGTAAAATTAATACCTAATATTTTTATGTAAGGAGTCTGTTGTTTTTCCATGTACCATTAATTAGCGTACACCCTGTATAAGATGTATGTTATTTAGTTTCAATTTTCTCTATGAATATTGAAAAAATTCTAAATTTCTTCTTAGAACATGCAACTTGATTAAAGATACTGTCATTTTACCAGACTGTGTTAAAGTGTCACTTCTCCAGATGACATTTACAGAGTTTTATAAATTGAGACTTTTGGATTAAAAATAACAGCGAACAACGTATTTTCTAAAATGACGCCAAAAATATGATATATGACGGAGGAAAAATATTCGCCGAACGAAAATATTACGCGTTGTTTTTTTTTAAGATTTATAATATTGCTCTATAATAGACGAATAAGCGAACCGAGGAAAGATAAGAAAATTGAATAATACACCCTTTGAATTTAAAATAGGTAAATAAATGACCTTCAAGTCAACGAGGATTATATTACTTTTCGCACGGCAAGACTGAATTTATGATAAGTATATTTTTAGAAAAGTGGTAGAAGATTAGAGAATAACTCGTATAGAAGGAATATTACATACCAAGAGTGGGTAAGGCGCCTATTACATACGAGCTCGAAAAGAAGGATGCAGGCTTTCTGTAAAACTCACTTCACAACCACACACACAACACAAATATACAAATGGCTTCTTGGTAACCTCAACACCCAATCATAAGCGTATAAGAGTTCCTAACGGCACTAACACAATACCGTGGGGAGTTTAGTCGGTCAGTGTCTCTCCCTCAGAGAGGTAGGTCTCTCCTTCAGAGGGACAGGTTTTTCCTTCAGAGAAACAGAGGGACAGGTTTCTCCTTCAGAGAAACAGAGCCATCCTGACACTAAGGGAGACAGAGGAGATTTGTGACAGAGTAGAGTTGTGACAAAGACGATTTCTCGGAATCTATGGCCGTTAGCGCGCGGACAACAGCGCACGATTGTTTGTTTATAGACGCGCTACTTGACGCAGTACGCGTCAATGGCACACGACAAGTGGTTGCGTGATCACGACGTCTGCATGAAAAAACAACCGAAAATTAAAATTTTATAAAATTTTTGATTGTACTTATATTACATTCACGTGGTTATGCTATTTTTTCTTATATTGTAAGGGTTTCAAAGCGTGGCATTATCTTGCTGTGTTTGCACCTTGTTTCGAAATAACGAATTATTATTCTGACCAGATCGCGATTTTTGGCACCTAGGAAAGTTGTGACAGCGTATCACAACTCTCCTATTAAAGGTTATTTTCTGGTTCGCTTATTTTACACGCTTATTGCAATGTTTCTTTTTCTGTTTATTTCTGTTCCTGTACGTTTGCTTTGGTCAATTCTTACAACCTAAGTTTGATATAATGATGCCATAGTTACTTATAATATATACAATTATGCCTAATGATAATTAAAGTAATTCTATGCAAAAAAGTGTGTGTTTGTATATAATTCATATAAAAGTAATTTAATCTATTAAAATTACTCTAGATGCACAACTTACCTTGGTACCTGTCACAATTTACCTCGGTGTTAGGAGAGTTGTGATAAAGGGAGTAGTTTCAGTTTTCGTAAATTTTCTCAGAAATCTTATAACTTTTATTGACTTTTTAAAAGAGCAAGGATTGAGATACATTGCTGCATACAATTCATAATGGTGTTATGTTTGTTTATTGAGATATGTTCTTTTAAGTAAAAATTATCACAACCCTCCTCGGCCTCCCCTACTTTGCACTCTGGGTGCATCGTGTCAGTAAGCAGATTCTCCTTGCATGCCCAACAAAAAAAATGGCTTTCTGTAGGACACCGAAGGTGTCACCGACTTTAAAATAATAAATCGTTTCCATAACATCCCGTATACTCTTATCATAAAGTTCAGTAGACTTAGTCTGGACCATACATACACCAATAGTATGCCAGTGTACAACCTATGGCAAATCTTAACCATTTGTTCTAAAACAATTTACCAAAAAATCCTAAAAATATCTGGAATAAATAAGGACCTATTCTGAAAGGTGCCAATTTTCTGGTAATAAAGACAATCACAATGGGTTTCTATAGAAATCAATTTTATCTTTAATTCAGGATGTCTAGACACACTGAATTTCCCCCTATTTGAATTAGAGGGCATCAATATCTCTTTATCACAAGACACAGGGAAGAGGCTATACTAGAGAGTGTTCGCGCAATTACCGGAATATAAGGATGCAAGTTTAAAATTGTCGTTTTGGTAAGAAAAAATCTTCATATCACAAGGGGAATTAGCACTGTTTCTATTTGACGATGGCATGAACATTTTGTTTTTCAATATATATAGGGTGTCCCATTTTCGACACTTTCTGGAGGGTATTAGAGTTATTATCAAAGATAGAATGTTGCAGTTTCCACTTTAACTATTTTTAACCAAACGGAAGATCGGTGTCAGATTTGTTATGAACCTCTTAGTTTTTCATCTACAGGGTGATTTTTAGACATCCGTCGTATTTCCGTTATGCGTTAATTTATCAAAAAGGTAAAAACTGATCTTGTTAGAGAGTCGCACGTAAAGTTCAGTGGCGCAGCCTGTTTTTCTCTAAAAGCGCCTTATTGAAAATATGTTTCTCTTTATTGTTGTATTGGCATTACAAATTTTTTTATTTTACATTATTTACACTAATAATAATACATAAATTATTTTATTTACAACCATGCATGTAATAATGACATTTCATCTATCTTTGGAAGGTGGAAAAATGACGTTTTCTTACTTTTACTTTCCACCCGGGTGGAAAGTAAATTATTCTTCTTATTTATTTTTTTTGTTTTACTTATTTACATTAAATATTACATTGGCATTATTGTAGGCAGTCACTGATATGTTACAGTATTGAATATTGTGACCAAATCGCTGATATCTTCTTTGTCTTGGCATTTTCACTGAAATAAGCTAGTAGCGCCCACTCAGAACCAGGATTTTAAACTTTGTTTCCCGTACACCATTCTTTGAAACAGTTATATGCCTTCTCATATCTCGGGCGGCTTTTAGTTGGCAGAAGATCTTCTTCTACTATTTTGCTGCTTCTCGAATTTCTGGTGGAGTAGCAGCAAAATCAAATTCCTCATTTGATCATCATTTTTCTGTTGTTAAAATATTATATAGTTTAGTGACATGGAAACCAAATGTATATTATTTCCTACGTTATTTTACCACCTGCTTTGAAATTTCTGTTTAATTTTTCAATGGAAAAGTCAAAATTACATTTATCTTTTATTAATAATTTTAATTCTAAATAATAAGAAGTGGATGTTAGACGTGGTTGTAAATAAAATAGTATACAAACCTCGGTAAAAAGCTTCATTACTATCTCGAGATTTAGTTAGCCGCTTCGCGCGTCGGTTAACTACCGACACTCTCGACAGGAATGAGACACTTTCCACCTCAGTACGTAAAAAACAAAAATTATTATAATAATAAGTAATAGGTGTGATATGTCGTTCGATTTATTTATATAAATTTGTTCTTGTGGAAATTGACTATTCTTGAATGCCATTCTTAAAGAAGCTATTTATAATAAAAAGCGACAATGATTACTTTATGGAAAACACGTTACTTCATGGAGTTTCTTCTGTAAAGCTTCGCAATAAAAAGTAACACAAGGGAGAAAGTCATAAAAGTTCTTTTCGAATCAAGCGAGATACACAACTTTAATCTTGGATTAAATGAGGTGAAAAATGTGATTTAGGTACATATTTTGTGACTGCCGCAAGATAAATATGGGAGTATTTTACTAACCGTTGAGAAAGTTACAGATTTACTAAAACTGGAGGTTCTCTCTGTATATTGTTCTACACGATTTAATTGTTTTGCAATTCCTATTTTATTTTATACAGAATTGTCAATATAGCCCTCCGTAACACTGGAAGACTTTCATCCACCAAGTCTTTTTAAATTCATGATATCCCCGCCAGCATCTTCTAATATAAAAACTTGTTTTTATAGTATGTAATTAGTTACGGCATTAGTGCGGTAAAGTGCTACTTATCGCACTCAAATCAGTGCGGTAAGTAAGTACTTACCGCACGCAAATAGATAAATTGACCGTTTGAAAATTTTATGTTATATGGATATTTATTTGGATATTATTCTAAATTAATGATGATTAATGACTTTAATAATTTCCCAAAAATTACATGATAATGATTATTTTATTGTATAATCTTAGAAAAATACAATTTTAAAACTATATTTTATCATTACCACCCTCTTTGCTAATAAAACATTGATTTATCTCGTAACAAGGTAAGCGATTCTCTGATCCCTCCAATTTGTATTGATTAAGGCTGCGGACTTTTGGACTTAATCTTTATAAAGTTGGGTCGAATTCTACACGTTACTGCTGGGAAAAATAATAATGAAGTAAAATTGGAATCCTTATAGGGGTTACTCGTGTTTTTGCGGATCCTCAAGAAGAAATAGTATTTATTTTATTTATATGTCTAAAATTTAGTATATTATAGTCGAAAATGAGTGAAAATTATTATAAAAGCTAATTATAAAATTTTTTTTAGGTTTTTCCTGTAAATCTTAACGGAAAAATATACTTATTTTTAACTATTAAAATCAATTTTATTTCAGTTCAGGTTAACTCTCGGAAGGATTATTCACATTTCTTTTTGTCACTCGTATTATATTATTGGTGGTCATAACAAATTTTTGCTATAAGAACAAGAAGCCTTATTACTCATGACAATTTTTTGTTATATGAACAACCAGTCTTATTACTCATTACAACTCTTGGAAATATGACTCACATATCTTATTGGTTATAACAACTTTTGGCATATGATCTACATTTCTATTTGGTTATTACAACTTATGGGTATATGACTTAAGTATTATTTTTGATTTTTAAAAGTCTTGAAAATGTAAGTTACAGTTCATATCGTTCATATTTTTGGGGAGGACCATTCGCTGGTCTAAACTCATGAGGTTTCATTTGAATAAAGAATTGTAACCAAACTTGACGTCCACCCTTAATTTATTTACTAATACATTGTATACTGATATATTTTATTTCTTTTTCATTTTTATTGGTGGTCATAGAAACTTCTTGTTATATGAATTACAACTCTTGGAAATATAACTGACATTTCTTGTTGATCATAACAACTTTTGGGTATATGATCTACATTTCTTTTTGGTATTTACAACTTCTAGGTAGTGTTGTGATCGCTGTAGCGAAAAACGCTTGATCACTCGATTATTGAAATAACCGACATCGCTCGATTATTAAATAAACCGCTCGAGTTATCTATTCAGGCGAAAACCGTCACTCGTCACTTATTATCTTTCACTCGATACACGAGCTTCGCTTGACGCCGGCGAAATGTACCGCTGTAGTGTGATCGAGTTAAAAAACTGCTCATTTATTCGAACAGTTTTTCGCTCAATTCAGGCGAAAAATATCGACTGTCCGATTGGCGACGTTCGAGGTTGATGCTCAGCAGGTACACGACATACGTCTTTCTTAAGGGCACATAAACCAGAAGGTGCATATAAAAAAGTATGCCAAATCCCTTAGCATAGTCATGGCGACATGGGGTTTGAAAAGTTTTGTTTTAACTGACTAGCCAGCGGCGTAGTATAGGTCTCCGATTGTAAATATTAAAAAATTAATGGATATAATTTTTAAATTTTTATTTACTATAAACTCGAGAAAACTTCTCAAAAATAACTTAATAATAGCAATTGTAAATAAAAATAACAAAACGAACAAAATGGTTAACAAAATATATAGAAAAATTCGTTGGTAATCTTATAGTAAACAATTATAAATCTAAACAGGAACTTTTTATTATTAAACTCAAGAAGACTTCTTAAAAATAACATACATTATAGAAAATGTTAATGGTAAATAAGAAAACGAGCAAAATAGTTAACAAAACATAGCTATCGACAAATTTTTTGGTAACCAAAAGTAAACATTCTTAAATTTAAACAGGAACTTTTAGGTAACTATAAACATGAATTTAAAAAAATTGATTTGACAAGCCATTTTAAATATCTACTTATTTTATGCTCGTAGATTGAGAAAGGTGAAAGATGAAGAAAAATAACTCTTGGTAATACTTTTTGTTTTAAAAAAGTACAAGGATAAACCCGAACAATAAATACATATTTTGGTGATTTTTGCAGTTTTTTGTTTGGTATCGAGACACGTGGTAAAAATTCAATGTTCACAAATAAATAACTTTCTGGAATTTTCTTAGTGGCTACTACAATTTTTTTTTAGCTAAACCTGTGTCCGCCAGTAGTTACGTGTCTGCTAAATACCCTACCTGATCACATGTAAACGACTAGGCTGCCGGTCGAGCAGTCGGTGATGTCATCGCTTGGTGAATTGGAATTTCAAGCGATTCACTCGAGCGATTCACTCGATTATTAAAATCGCTCGAGTATCAAGTACTCGATTATTAAAATCATCGGTACACACTACTTCTAGGTATATGAACCAAATTATTTTTAGGAACGCTTCAATTCGATTTGAATAACTTACTGTAACTAAACGTTAAAGTATTCCAATTTAATATCCTCATTTACTACTAAATTAGGTTTATTTTTCTTCCTAACTTCATTAATTTACCAAAATCTTGCGATAATGTTAACGAGCCTTATAGAATATCACGCCCCCAGCACATGAATATTTAATTTAATTTATATTTAATGCCTTCTCATATACAAAAAGTTTACTTCACCGCAAATATGTTGTTGGTTTATTATACATAACTCCCTGTCGCTTTACCTTTACAAACATAAATTTCAACGCGATCGTTTAGCTGAGAACTTTACTTGTAAATTAGCGAAGATTTTAGGTACCTAATTTACCCTTATTTAGCCCCTTATACTCAAATTTATTGATACCCAATCTTTATTGCTGTGTGAACTGTAAATCTTAATAATTTTACATGTAAGTTAAGGTTAATATACATGGTGTTATGGAAATAACTTATTATATTTAAACCGGCAAATCCTGAGACGAAAATAAATTAGAAAAATAACAATAAATGGCGCTTTGAATTATTAAGCGAAATATACACTTTATATGAAATTTGAAAATTTACGTGGCCGCTACTGACGACGTGCGCAATCAATAATTTATTGAGGCAGTCTCAAGTCTTAAAAGAGGTCAGCGCATTGTAGTCGGTGTTGTCATATTGCAACACAGAATTGTAAATGCACGTGCTCAGTTTTTGACAACAAGACATCTTTGACCCGCGTTATCACTTCTTTTTCAAACTTCTTAGAAAAAAACTACAAATTTAAGGTCATACTCTTAGCTTCGATCTTATTTTAATAATTCGTAAGAAAATAGAACACAAAAAGTATGTTTTGGAACAGAACCAACAGTAGTTAATATCACTCAAATTTGAAATCACATCACAACATTTATTATAATGAATTATTTCATAACAGAAAAAAAATCGGGTAATGCTACAACTAACACGTTTAAAATTCGTATACATCAAGCACGTGGAAGCCTCGGCAACGTAGTCCCAACACCGACTATCGAGACATACTGAAGCAACGATACTGAAGCTTAAATATATAAATACACGCGCGGCGGTTATCCAAGCAAGGGCGAGACACGCGATGTGTGGTGACCTACATTGTTGCTAACTAAAACCAGATGCAGCGGCGTGACAGCATGTAGGCAAAAAGGGTTTTTACCTTAGTTTGTAGATATTCGATTAAAAAAAAGTATGTATACCTTCTCTAGGACACCCAAGGCTAGGACACCCAAGGAGTCACCCATTTAAATATAATAAGTCATTTCCATAACACCCAATATTTTATCTACATGAAGAACTTCTTGTAACACTCGTGTGGCAAAGTGTTTATTGCCGCACGTGTTCTCTTATCTGGTAAATATATGATAAAAGATAAACCGGGATCAACGCCAAAATTGTAAGATATAGGTACCATAACGCCTTTTATTAATATACGCGTGAGAAATTTGTCAGTATGGATACCTACTATATCCTAAAAATACAGCCGATCTTATCTGCGGTTTGCAAATTAAATTCTAATTCGAGGCCCGCAGAATCGCAATATTCTATTGCGTGTTTTTGCGTCTAGCGGTTTCTGGCAAATTGCAGAGACTTAGATTACCTAAATATCTGTGGGAGAGCTTCGGCTTCGGTAAATTATCCTTGGAAGGGTGTAAATATTTTATCGGAAAGGTCGACGGTTGGCGCAATGGTAAGTGGAAATGTGTTGCAGAGTCAAGATCTCTGTTTACGAGTGTTAATATGGGGCGAGCTAGCTTATTACAATTAAATAATACAGGGTGTGCGGTAGGTATCTCCTAATCTTTCGGATATAAAGGAGATCAAAATAAACCTAATTTGTCATTCTAAAGTGCCCCTTAACGAAGATACAGATTCCCAAGGAAGTTCTCAGCGATTTACTTCCATTAAATTATACCTGTCGGTTCAAAAGTTAGAGCAAGAAAAATAAATCGCTGTTTCTCCCTTTGGGGTTGTGTATCTCCGTTAGGGGACACTTTAGGAATTTTTTATGGAAAATTAGGTTTATTTTGACTTCGACAACGTGTCTAAGATAAGGAGGGCCAGTACAGGGATCTCGAAAACCGTAAGAGATACGAAGTCGGTTAAATGGAGGTAAAGTTGCGCATTTACGTGCCTAATAATATGCCGTTTGGAAAGTTTCAAAATTTCGAGTAGTTCCGGAGATATCCGGAATAAACCGAAATTCTGAAAAATGGTTTTATTGCTTTCCTGGTCTTTTTGGAGATCGAATTCTAAAATAAATTGCACTTTTGCATTGCCACTTTTTCTGTTCTATCTAACAGCGTTAATTGTTTTCTAATCCGACGAATCGTCTTCGAAGGGCCATTATCAACTTTCTTTTTTTAAATACGGTCCTGTTTTTCTGATATTGGAATTTGAGAGCTTTTTTTCTTCCGAATGCAACGATGTATGACGCATTGTGGTTTAATGACGTTTCGCGGGTTTTTTGAACAACATCAGGAAATTTTGGGATACGGTCCTGTATTTCTCCTCATTTTATAAATAATATCTCATAAGTAAGCTCTAAATTTTTTACTTGTTGGACTAGTTCAATAAATAACAATGATTTAATAATAAATCACAAATAAGTGAACAAAAATCATTTCAAAACAGTAATAAAACGAACAACGAAAAGAGTAAGGAACTACATAATCAGGTGTTCAAAATGATTTCCGTTATTCTCTAAGCACAAATAACATATTCTAACTGCCACATGGTTTTTTTGAGATAAAATAAAACATGCGATAGAATATCAAACTTTTCAGCATTTGTACATTTATGTTCCATATTTTCTGGAAAATAGAAAACCTCTTAAAACGCTCTCAAACGATCACAATGGGAATGTCAAGTGAAACAAATCACGCTTCACCATCTTAATTTTTTTGTTTCAAGCGCCTACTTTTCTTTTAAATCCCGAATCAACAGATGTTTGAACTAATGTTACTGTATTTTGTTCACTTATTTGTGGTTTATTATTAAATTATTAGTTATTTATTGAACTAGTCCAACATAAGTAGAAATTTAGAGCTTACTTATGAGATATTATTTATAAAATTAGGAGAAATACAGGACGGTATCCCAAAATTTCCTGATGTTGTTCAAAAAACCCTCGAAACGTCATTAAACCACAATATGCAATACATCGTTGCATTCGGAAGAAAAAATTTTATCAAATTCCAATATCAGAAAAACAGGAACGTATTAAAAAAAATAAAGTTGATAATGGCCCTTCGAAGACGACTCGTCAGATTACAAAACAATTAACGCTGGTAGATTTAGCGGGAAATGGTGGCAATGCAAAAGTGCAATTTACTTTAGAATTCGATCTAAAAAAAACGAGGAAAACAATGAAACGATTTTTCATAATTTCGTTTTTTTCCGGATATCTCCGGAACTACTCGGAATGTTAAAACTTTCTAAACGGCATGTTATTAGGCACGTAAATGAGCAACTTTACCTCCATTTAACCGACTTCGTATTTCTTACGGTTTCCGAGATCCCTGTACTGGCCCTCCTTATCTTGGACACGTTGTATATGCTCCCGATTAGGAGGTATTTACCGGATACCCTGTATAATGACTTTATTGGTATAGTTATTTTTTAACATACTGTCCATTAACTTCAACGTACTTAGTATTGACAGAGAACAAGAATAAAAGGGAAAACTTTTATAGATTACCTCCTTTAAAAAATAAATAACACAATATTTAATTTCCATGTTCCATTGACGCTCATTATTTCCACCACACTGCCACGTATTGCAATAAATTTATGAAAAAACTTCACCTCATTAGCGGCATTAAAAACTTATTTAATAAAACCGCTTTTTAACAAATAAATAATCTTCCTTTTCAAAAAAAAACTCGAGCACAAATGGTTCCAATTATCGTTTTCCTGAAAACGATAAAGTCGACAATATCCCCGACACGAGACAATTTAAATGACTGGAAATCCCGACGACTAAAGGGGGCTAATTAGAAAAGAGTCACGTGTCAACGTGGATTTTCTTTCAGGTTGTGACGGAAACGGTATATTATTCAAGAGCGATAACGACAGTTATTATTTATCAGGATACAATTATTCACAGCTCGAGATGCAAGCAAGTGGTGAAGTACATAATTTGAGTAAATAGTGGTTATGGGTCAAAATTTTGTTACATGCAACTTTCAGTAAATCGGATTTTACAAATAAATAATCTCAAAAACACCTGTCAATTTTTTAATAGGTTTCTTATAGTATCCAATTAGAGGAATTACATATGTCCGCGCAGAAGATCATCGTCACAAAGATCTTGGTCTATTTTTGTATAGCATCGATTTTTTAATAATTTAACGCCCGTAGAATGGCTAATTTTACTCTTCTGAATCATATAACGCCAATATTTGGAACTGAGTTATTTTAATCAGTCACTATAACCATTTTTCTATTATTTATAATAGCACTGTCTTGTTGTTTTGGAATGTTCCTTATAGAATGTTAAAATACTAAGAAAATTAGTCATATTTTTAATCTACCTAAGGTGTAAACGAAACTTGCACATCAAAATATATTTTTCCTTAATTGTTTATAAATGGTTAATAAAAAATATTGTATATAGCTTCGGATAACAAACCGTCACATCAATGTATCTCCGGTAACATTTTCATGCGTGACCGGTGTTACTGTCACCGACGATACAAGATAAAGGTATACGCCTGGTAAAAAGTAGACAAAGATCTGGTTCATATTTAAAGACACATAATAAGGAACTTACCTGAACAAGAGCATGCTTCACACAAATTCAAACACACACCGTCATATTTATAAAAGTATTAGGAAGACCTCTAGTGGCGTTATTTATAAGCAATTTTTGCCGTGACCGGCGATACATGCAGCTGCGTGGACGGAACTTCTGGTTAATAATTGCGTTAGAGAAACTAAACTGTTGATCCTTGAACATTATTTTTTCACTACAAATTGTAGTAGGAGTGTAAATTATTTATATATAAAAGTAACTTTAGTGAAATGACTTGAATTATAAAAGGGTAAAGTAAGAAATTATTGACTAGGGACACATACACGGCTATACATTTTTAAATTCAAAGTTGAATACTGCAGCTATAATCAAAAAAAATACTTTTAAAATTGCTTTCTAATGCAGGAAGTAACATATATTTCGCAAATTATAATCGTTTCTACTAGCAAATAGTTTATTTTAGTAAGTTATATGCTAAGGACTGAAAGTTGCCTGTAAAAAAATGTTGACCCTTATTACACGGTTAGTATTACTATCCATACCAACCCTATAAAAGATTCTTATCGATGGAATTCTGAGACAAGGAGTTAACATCAGAACGATATGCTTCACCGATGACAATACTGAAGCCCTTAATATTGTAATTGTAATCTGTGAGACTGCAGGAGTAACAATAACCTTAAGATAATCAATATAATATCTGGTAATAGCGAACAGATCCATTAAGCAGTATTAAGGAAGCGACCCGCAACACTATCAGACCTAAGGCTCAATATAGGTGGCCCACGTATCTGCAAAAGAATTGTCCTAAGCGGAGCACCGGTGGTATCATTATGAATACGAAGGTGCGTTAATTAGATGAAGATATTACGTCGTCTTCGAACGTTTGGGATGTGCTTCTTAAAAAGCCGTCGTCTTTCATACCTGATTTCACGTTTGACAGTATTGGATTAACAACTGTCATAGTTGTCATTATTGTTGAATGAAATTCTTTGTTGTATTTCAGTGTTTGTGAGTTAATTAATTAACTTACTTTAAATTAATTTAAATACTGTTTTTGAATAAAATAGTAATTCTTAACTCAATATGGTAAGTCTGTGTCAAGTCTGCCGTAAACTGGATAAAAATATATTCACGTCCGCAGTTTGTTTGTTTGATTACCTAACCAAGACCGATCAGCTGTTAAAACGAAAACAGAAGCAGACTGAAGATTAAAAAGAAAGATTCTAGCTATAGAATTTTTTTATGTTTGACACACATTGACGTTTACAAAGCAGATAGAAGTACCAGGTCCAGGTTTGCTTCAAGTCGACGATAAAAACCAATAAGCGGCTTGCAGTGTGCTAAGTCATAACGTGGTGAAATAATAAAACTATTCCATTATTGATTGCTGTAAGAGTATATTAAGCTACAAGTTGCATACGACATTATCTTAGAGCACGCGTCTAATTTAGAAAAGGACCCGCGAAGCGTGCTCAAATTGTCTTATGAACCGTATATTTTATAATACTTTTTTTATTTGGGTCTTTAAGGCCTGAAAAACTTTAAAAAATATATGTAGTAGATTTTTTCCATTTGAATTAATATTTTCTTTTTAGGTTGGCAATACTTTTACAATTTAATAAAATGTTACAAGTATCAAATATGTCATGATAGAAACAATTGAACACAACAAAGCTTGTTCCCATCAGTCATAATTAAAAATAAATATATGATTAAAGTTAATAAAAATGAGTCGGGAAGAAAGTTGTACTCCCGTCAGAAACACGAGAAATTGCAGAAAATAATCTAGAAAAACTTTTAAAAAGAATATGCAAAACTTTGAGTTATGGTGCGAGCATAACAAAGTTCAAAATATTGAACAAAATAATATGTCGACACAGAATCTGACAGGAATAAGAATTAAGGCCCAAGAAATGTCTACAGTAACTATAAATATGTATATATAGAATAATAATACTATATAGAATTAAAAATAAAAATAGCACTTTATTGAATAAAACTTTAGAAATAGAGCATAAACTGGAAGATATTTCTATTATTTTGAGGTTATATTATTTTATAGTTGTGACTAGAAATTAGTTGACGGACACCGTCAGCATGTTATATATTTCCGAGTATAGGTATTTCAGATAAATATCTAGAAAAAATGATCTACTTGCAAGGTTAAAGGTTAGTATTTTAAAGTTTTCTATAAAAAAATTTTGGTGAATCCATAATGCCTAGGAAACTAATTTCAACGAAATCAAAGTATAAGCCTAAAATTCAAACCCTACTTGCTGCCAACATAAAAAAAAATAAAATTTCAGTTTCATAAAGTGGTAGGTGATTATGAAACCCAAATAGAAAAATTATCCTTAATTAATACTACAAAATTTTCTTTCAGGAATTTAACAAATGGTTGTTGTTAAATATACGACCATGAAATTTAACCTCTCACAAGTTCTAGCATCAAAGATTTTATACCAATCAGCTAATGCCCGTGAGATTATTCGCTGTGTTAATGTCCTCGAATATCTACCAAGAATTATATTCGTCTTGAAATGGGCTTAATATTTTAGATTGATATTTTCCTGTCGACTAGCCCTGGTTAAATATAGCTGACATTTCGAGATATTTTAGTTGGTTGAGTTTAATATTATATCAACTGTGATCGAATTGAACTCGGAAAGTAAATATACTTATCGGAACGACGAGCTAATTGGAAAAGTATTAAATTAAAACGGAAACGTCATACGGAATATAGAACTAATGACATAACAGGGCGAAAATTACTAGTGATGGGCAATCAAGGCGACTGAATCAGTCAATGACCGGTTTCAAAAACGATAGAATCTTTTGCATTTCAAAGCACACCTTACCAATGTTAAAATATCTATCGGTCTATTTATTTTTTCTCCCATTTCGTATCCCTAAGCGATATAATGTGAATTCTTAGATATGATTTGCTATGGATTATTGTAGATTATACAGGGTGTTATGGTAATGACTTATTATATTTAAATGGGTGACTCCTTGGGTGTCCTAGAGAAAGTTTACATACTTTTTTTTTAAATCGAATATCTAGATACTAAGGTAAAAACCATTTTTACCAACATACTGTCGCGCCGTTCCATCTGGATTCACTTAGCAACAATGTGGGTCACTAGAGTATACTAACAGTGATGTCAGATCACACCGCGTATCTCGCCCTTGCTTGGACACCGGCCGCGCGCCACTATTGTTGCTTCAGTATGTTTCGAGACTCGCGGATGCAAAAATAACGTGCTTGACGAATACGAATATTAAACGTTTTGTTAGTTCTAGCATTACCCGATTTTTTGTCTGTTGTGAAATAATTCATAATAATACTGTGATGTAATTTAAAATTTGTGCGATATTATCTACTGTTGATTCAAAAAAAGAATACTTTTGTGTTTTATTTTGATAGAATTTAATTATAAAATGGATTATTTTAAAATAAGATTGAAGGTAATATGTGTATTTTAAAATTGTAGTTTTATTTTTCTAAAAAGTTTGACAAAGAAGTGATAACGCGCGTCAAAGACATGCATTACAATTCTGTATTGCAATATGACGACACCGCCTATAAAGCGCTAACCTCATTTGAACCTCGAGACTGCCTCAACAAACTATTGATTGCGAAGGTCCTCAGGAGCGGCCACGTAAATTTTGAGATTTCATATAAAGTGTATACAGGGTGTTATGGAAATGACGTATTATATTTAAACCGGCAATTCCTGAGATAAATACAAATTGAAGAAAAATAGCCATAAATGGCGCTTTCAATTAATTGTGCGGTAAAAGTGACCTGACGTCAAACCAGAAAAACACCTGTGTGGCACTGCGATACATGTAAGCAATCAAGGAATTCTGGCCAGTGTTGTCATATGCACACCTTAAACTCTTTAGACAAAATAAAATAATTTAAACACTTTTTCATTCTGTAATACCTTTTTGTACAATTAATTGAAGAACATTTACAACGGACTATGTTTTAAACAAACCGAAAAAACATATGGAAAATAATAGCCACGTACGTCACTAGGTCAAATGCCAATGACCTCTTGACGCCTTACATCGGCTGAGCGAAGTAGTTTCATATAGCGCCGCACACTTGCGTCTGTTAGTTAAAGACCAACCAGCGGCCGGATACGTTTTATCTCGTCGATCACCAACACACTCTCAGCAATCCGCTCTGTTTTTCGGTTTACGCGTGTATCTTTCCCGTCCATAAATAATCTTTGAATATTGTTTTTATTGACGCGTTTCTTCTGGACCTCAAATTTCGTCGCGTGTAATAAACTAATCATCTGTAGTATAATCTGTATTATTGTATTTTCAAAAGCTAACTATCGGTTTTATTTCACTATTACTGTGTGTACATAAAGTGTTTCCAGGAGTGTTCCCATGAAAAAGAAAAAAACCTGATTGTGTTTGTGCCTGGATTTCCTCGCTCTTTAGATATAAGGATAAATACAAGTAGGTAGAAAATAATTTATTTTTATAATTTTATATGGAATTTCAGTTTTACGTTAAGTTTGGCAACATTGCCATTGGCTCTGGGTGAAATGTTGTACAGTAGCGTGGATTTATCTGTGATTAAGAGTGTTTATTACCCCACTTTTAAAACGGTTGATTTAAAAAAAAAATATTTAGCGCTTCTCTAGGACATTCAAGGAGCCACTCATTTAAATATAATACGTCATTTCCATAACACCCTGTATTTCGCTTAATAATTCAAATAGCCATTTATGGTTATTTTTCTACGATTTATTTTCATCTCAGGATTTGACGGTTTAAATACATATAATAAGTAATTTCCATAACACCCTGTATTGGTCCTTAATTAGTACACACACATAAGCATTCTTATTTCATTTCTTCTGAGAGCGTCGAGTTTCTCGAAATCGACACCGACAGCATAACAAAGGTGGGAGACTGAATTATTTGTATCGGTTGCTTTCAGATTGGATGTTATTGTTTATTTCGTTTCAATATTTCTTATAATTAATTTGTCCTCCGCTAAACAATATGATAATTTTCTTTGTCATTTTCCGTTAATTAGACAATTACTGCATCAGTTGGCCCTCAAATTAATTTGAAACATAGTTTTTTAAGGTTTACCATAACGTTAAGGCTACCTTAGCTTAGGTTTTACTTAAGGTAGCATTCAAATATCGGCCAAATTACTAAGTATATTTTTTATAATTCAAAAACAAAAAGTCTATACTTTTCAAGTGGTATTAATATCAAATACCAATGTATGGAAAAATTATTATTTCCCAGACCACCCGATGATACCTTTACAATAAGGGCGTATTTAGTCTACACAGTAGCACTAAATACTATTTCAGATTGTGTGGTACTACCAAGAAAGGAAGCATTTTCCATTGATAGTATGTCACCACCTGCAGACCGGTTTCGAACTCTTTTGTTCTCGTCAGTACAGGGTAGGTGTACATACCTATCATCAGAGACGCCTTTATACTTCACGATGTATTATCGACGGTAGTCGAGAAAAAACAACGCATAGTGCCATCTCTTACCAGTCCCACACAATCTGAACAAAACGTCATACGGAATCGGTTTTTGCCGAAACTGCTTTTTTACGAAACCGGTTAACCGGTTTTTATCAGCACTAATAAATATCCAATAATATAGAAATAGCTCAAACTAAAAATAATTCAATATGTAGATAGTTATATTTTCAAGTCGACCATGCACTCATTTATTGCGGTTTAAAGATGATGGGACCTACACAATGGGCTTTAACCTGGTAGATGATTTATTGCAGTGAAGGTCAACGGTATAATGTAAACTCTACACTTATTAGTTGTTATTGGTTGCTATTCTGTTGCAACCTAAGTTTGGCATTACAAAAAGTCTCAAATTATGCCACTAAACAATATTTTAAATGCAATAACAACTTTCCTTCCTTATTCCGTGAACTTTCAGTAACGGTAACTTTTCCGATCAAGTGGCCATGATAAATGACGCAGAAAACAAAAGACTATCTGTCTAATCCCACTTGACTCTCTGCCTTGGCGCAACTTGACCCCAACTTCCGAGTGTGTAGGGCTGGATTTTTTCTTAGGTTAAGTGGTTTGTTTTCTTTTACAATATCGCTTGAAGTTTTAAATCTTTCTTTATTTTCTGTAGTTGGAGTGGGGATGAAAATAGATATTGTGTTTTTCAAGTTGGAGTTTTTAAAACGAATCGAATGTTTTAACAATATATTACAACGCGATGATTAAATACAGCAGAAAAGCAACTCATTCCCTAACATATTGACTGCTAGACAATTAAAAAGAAGGATAGACATATATACAGGGTGTTATTGAAATGTTCAGAATTGGACATACAATTTAAACAGGGTATTATGGAAATTACTTATTATATTTAAATGGGTGACTCATAGGGTGTCCTAGAGAAAGTCTACATACTTTTTCTTATAATCGAATATCTAAATACTAAGGTAAAAACCCTTTTTACCCACATACTGTCGCGCCGTTATATCTGGAATAAGTTAGCAATAATGTGAGTCATTAGAGTATACTAACGGTGATGTCAGATCATACCACGTGTCTCGCCCTTGCTTAGATACCCGCCGCACGCGACTATCGTTCTTCAGTATGTTTGGAGATGCGGGAATGGAATGTCGCGGGTTAAACGTGCTTGATCTATACGAATTTTAAACGTTTTGTTAGTTGTAGCATTACCCGATTTTTTTTCTGTTGTGAAATAATTCATAATAACAAATGTGATGTGATTTCAAATTTGTGTGATATTATTTACTGTTGGTTCTGTTGCAAAATATACTTTTTGTGTTATGTTATTTTTTTATGGAATTTAATTATGAATGGATTATTTTAAAATGAAATCGAAGAGAGGTAAGAGAGTATGTACCTTAAAATTGTTTTTTTTTTCTAAAAAGTTTGAAAAAGAAGTGATAACTCGGGTCAAAGACGTCTTGTTGTCATAAACCGAACACGTGCGTTTATAATTGTGCTTATATTATTATGACAATACTGTCTCAATAAATTATTGATTGCGAACGTCCTCAGTAGCGGCCATGTAAATTTTGAGATTTCATATAAAATGTATATTTCGCTTAATAAATCAAAGCGCAATTTATGGTTATTTTTTTTCAATTTATTTTCATCTCAGAATTTGCGGGTTTAAATATAATAAGTCATTTCTATAACACCCTGTATTGATTAACGAGATAAGCCACCTTTTATCAAATGCTAAAAACCACGCGAGGGGCACTGGAGAGAGATAGCAATAATTTAACAGGGTAGGTGAAGTCTCAAAATACGCCAGTGAATGTCGGCCGGTATTGTCATATTTATACGTCAAACACTTTAGGAAAAAGTAGTGTAATTTTAATACTTTTTCATTCTGTCATACCTTTTTGAACAATAGGAAAGTTATTTTATTGGCTACCAGTGGCGTTCCTGCAAATATGTCCTCGTTTTTTATATGATAAAACTGGTACGCCATGTTTATGTGGATATTTTTCCGAATTTCCTGATCAATTCTACATAAAAACGGTCTCCTATATATTTCTCGTTAGCCACATTTTTGATTAAAACAATAGAACTCAAATTGAAGGTCATTATTGTTAAACAAAGCCAACGGTGTGGGCGCGGGTATATTTGGGGAAAGGCCCAGGATGGACATAAGCATTCATCTGGGGACCTACGCCACAGTATAACAAGCGGAAATTCATGCCATCCAAGCATGCGTACTATAAAATCTTGAAAAGGTCTATCACAACCGAAATATATACATCCTGTGGGACAGCCAGGCTGCTCTTAAAACTCGGAACTCAATTCAGTTTACTTCAAAACTTACATTGGAGTGCAATACCAACCTAAAAGAACTGGCGGTCAAGGGGAACAAGGTGGGTCCCTGGTCGCTGTGGGATAGTAGGTAATGAGAAAGCGGATGAACTAGCGAGAGCCGGATCAGCTCAAAGTGTCAGGGATATCAAAGGAGGCAACAAAATCAACATTAGATAGAGGGTCAAAATAACAACACTTATGACGATGGCAAGGTTTACCTGGTCAAAAACACGCACGGGCCGTAATTGGAAAACAATCGAAAATACTATCGAATTGCATGCTAACCCTGACACGGGCCCAGCTGAAAAAGGTGATGGGTCTGCTGACAGGCCACTGCCACCTGCGAAAACACCTTCAATGGATAGATATAAACAACAGACCCAACTGCCTCACACATAATATACCGCTGCGTAGCCTAGAAGACACAATATCTTTGCGAACATACAACGTGGTATGTTAAAGGCAACCGCCCACATGACAAGTTTGTTAGAAGGTTACCGGACCTCATAGAAGGAACAAACATCTTCTAACAAGATCGGGGCACACAATAAGTCGGTAGGCTGCAGTGATAAAAGTTCGGGCCTTTAAACCGATCCCCGCCTTTAACCAACCAACCAACCAACCAACCAAACAAAGCTGTAATAACCCTAGGATTTCACTGTTTAATATTAGAAACTTAATTTATTTTCAGGTTTTAATTTCCCTGAAAATATCCCATCAAATGTAAAGTTCGATAAATAAATGTTGGATTTTATTTGTCAATTTGCAGTTAAAGTTCAGCATTCATTGCCTAAAAATGCAACAGTTAAAAATACCCATTGAATGTTTTACGATGTAAATAAAATCACACGGTAGATACTAAAGCGTTTATTAGAAGTGTTCGTTTCATGCAGAGCGAATATAAATAGCGAACTACGTTGTAAGCGACAAAATGTAAAAGGTCTAACAGTTAAAAATAGTGCCGGGTTGCGGCACTCGCCTTCGGCTGGTTCGGAAAAAAAGTAACTTTATCTACGACTAGTATATAATGTAAGTATTATAATTCTGGTTTTTGCAGTATAATATTATTCCCTTAGGGTTTGTTTGAATAATGACGAGGGATTAATAGTCCTTATTCTTTTTTACACTCCAATCACGAATTTTCTCAAATTAAATACCACCATCAAAAGTGTCAGTGTCAAACAGGTAGTGTTTGTGTATTTGTATTGAGCTGGATGAAAATGACTAGTCTCTTACTTATATACCTACTTCTAGAAATTGTACAATTAGCTGCATCAACAACATCTACCTTAATACAAAATTAATAATGCTATTAATAACGAAATCCTCAAAGTTATACCGGCCATTATTATCATGGCACGCTGTACATTGATGGGCGATATTAAATGGATTAAAGCGTCATGGGAGCTGGAGATCTACACAGACAGCTGATGAATAAATTGATCAGTCTATGAGAAACAAGACAACGACAGCAAATACTATTGCTCAACAGATATATACTAATGAAGCATCTTCTTCCTTTACATCAACCGGAATTCCAAATATTTGTATTGAAAACTCTTCCAAAATTAATGATAGTTCACTATCAATTCAGTTTATTAATTGTACTATTACTAGTTTTATTGTTATTGATAAATAAAGTTATTTACTAAAAATCTCAATATAATGAATTAGTCGTAGATAAAATATAGTATACCTGGGTCAAAGTTTTTTTACAAGCAACTCTCAGTCCTTAGCATATAACTTACTAAAATAAACTATTTGCCGGTAGAAACGATTATAATTTGCGAATATATGTTACTTCCTGCATTAGAAAGCAATTTTAAAATTTTTTTTTAGATTATAGCTGCTGTATTCAAATTTGAATTTAAAAATGTATTGCCGGTCATGTGTCCCCAGTCAATAATTTCTTACTTTACCCTTTTATATTTCTCGTCATTTTACTAAAGTTACTTTTATATATAAATAATTTACACTCCTACTACAATTTGTATTGAAAAAATAATGTTCAAAGATCAACAGTTTAGTTTCTCTAACGCAATTATTAACCAGAAGTTCCGTCTCCGCAGCTGCATGTATCGCCGGTCACGGCAGAAATTGCTTATAAATTACGCCACTACAGGTCCGCCTAATAGTTTTACCAAATATGACTATATGTGTTTGAATTTGTGTAAAGCGTGCTCCTGTTTAGGTAAGTTCCTTATTGGTATAAATTAAAACATTGACTACTTTTTACCAAGCGTATGTTTTTATGTTGTATCGCCGGTCACAGAGTTAACTCAGACCTAGTAGTCTTAATTAAGGGAACAATAGTACACGAAGTCATTATCTTGAGTAAGATACTCATTTCAGTATAAAAAAGTTTAAGAAATAGTGTATCGCCGGACACAGTAACACCGGTCACGCATGAAAATGTTGCCGTTCTATAAGGAACATTCCAAAACTTGAAGCCAGTATAAGACAGGCTGTTATAAATAATAGGAAAATAGCTATAGTGACTGATTAAAATAACTCAGTTCCAAATATTCGCGTTGTTTGATTCAGAAGAGTAAAATTAGCCATGTGAGGGGCGTTAAATTATTAAAAAATCGATGCAATAGACCAAAATCTTTGTGACGATGACCTTTTGCGTGGACATATACAGGGTGTCCGGGAACATGTGGGAAATCTCCTGGATATGAAGAAAACACATACATCATGTGCTTCGGGTATTTCAATAAAAGATACATCTTTGGTCCGATCCAATGTTCAACCTTCAAGATTCCGCTTTTTCATATTTAGCCCATGAGCAGTTAGGGGACTGAGTGTAAATAAAATGACGTTTTCTGGAAAACGGTTAGGATTAGAAACATGAATGAAGAGTACTTAATTTTTAGCCAATAGTTAAAGGTATGTAAAAAATATTATCCAAAGTTCTCATCATACAGGGCGTAAAAAAATGGGCCCATGAGTTTTACAGCTAGTCCGTCACTGCAGCTGTGAGTAATTCGTAACAGTTTCTTGGGTAGCAATTTGACGGGTCTTACCTGGTATACATCATATTAAAAAATAATTGAAATATACCAGGTGGTTCAATAATTATGTGTAAAAAACTTGATTCCATTGGTGCTCTTTGGGAGCCCATATCTCCGAAGAGGAGGCCGATACGAAAGAAGTTTATATGAACCTATAGTATTCTTTTCACGTGTTTTCTTCATATCCGGGAGATTTCCCACATGTTCCCGGACACCCTGTATAATTCCTCTAATTAGATACCATAAGAAACTTATTAAAAAATTAACAGATGTTTTTGAGATTATTTATTTTTAAAATCCGATTTATTAAAGGTGCTTGTAAAAATAATTTGACCCACCTACAACTCGCATGATGATAATTATTCTTTCCTCAGAATGTTACTCCCTCGAGATATTATAGGCAAAAAGCTGAAAAAATACTTTTGTTCTAAAAAAGATAAAAACAAGTTTGTTTCCTTTAGTTCTACTTCTTATTCAATTCTCATTCTTTTGGTATATGATTTACTGAAAATATTTTGTAAGTAATATAGCAATAGTTAAAAAAAATGGTAAATTCTTAGTTTCAATTAAATATTAAATAACTTTCGTCCTTTCATAACAATTATTATTTATTACCTATCTAAGAAATGGTTTCATTCAGACCGAACTTTTAGACAATAATAAATTTGATGCCGTCAAATTCATGTGAAAATATTGATAGGTATACATGCAAATGGATTCTCAGTGCCAGTAAAATACATATCTTTATTTCCTATGTCTATTTCGGAAAACATAAAATACTAGAAAACTTTGAATGTTTACTTGACACGAAACTTGCATTCAGTAATATTACGAAGTATATGTATTATTAAAAAAATAAAATAATTTGATTCGCTTGACTCATAGGGGTTGTTAAAATACACCCAAACCCCTGTACACTGTACGGGGGTGTCACATTTTCGACACTTTCTGTGGGTATTAGATTTATTATCAAAAGATAGGATACAGCGGTTTTCACTTTAGTGTCTTTAGTTTTTAATCTACATATTTTTAACATTAACATATCAATAAGGGAAAAACTGCTCTTAGCAGAAGATATTTACGCTTTTTTTTTTTTGGATAACTGGCGATGAGAATCTGCAGACAGACACCCTGCAGACGCGGCTGCAGGGTAGTGTCGGGTTTGGCAACTTGGGGGAATTATATGGCCCTCTCAACATCATCTTTTCTGAAGGAAAAGAACATCCTCGTAGGTTAACGAGGGCAGGCCGACCGACTAAACTCATATTCACTCGATAGTGTTGTCTGCAATCGTTTTTGTATTTGTATTTGTATCTGTATCTAGCTTTTAAGCTATGCGCTTTGTTTGGTGTCAGCTCCTGTAATTTTTTCCATTCGAAGTTAATCGAATGAACAAACTTTCAGGAGCTCCGAACGTATAGGGTAGGCGTAGTGGGTAGGCGTAGGCTGTCCTTTTTGAGGTTGTGGTTGAATTTCCAGTCTTTAGGTAGTTTATAACATGTATTTGGATCTGAATGCACGTGTGATGCACGTATCAGACTATTGTTGGCAATGTGAGCCTTGGCGTGGTATTTCATGATGATTTTATCGAAGAACTAGGGGATTGTTTCTACTTCGAGATCTCTATGGATGACGTCATTTCATGTGTAAGATATTTACGCAAAGTTCGCTGGAGTAACCAGAATTCCCCTAACGAGTTTACTTCTTGAGATATTAACAAAAATTAATTCTTTTAAATAGGACACCCTGCATATTTTTGTTTGATCAATTGAGTATATATATTGGGCTTTACAAAAATTTAGAGTTGATTCTATTATTATCGGAGGTAATTACACTAGTGCCTAAAAATTTTCGATAATTTTGCATGAAAGCGTATTGCCTAAAAACAACAAGAGTTCATTTTCATATTTTGGCGAAATATTTTACAAAATTTGAAAATGAACGAATGTTGTTTTTCAAAGGAAATACGCTTAAATGCAAAATTATTTGACAATTTTTAGGCACGAGTGTAATTTAGGGAGAAAACTACTCGAACAATGGTTAAAACAACTTTATATTACAACTTTTAAATAAAGAACTAAAAAAATTAGTAATTATTAATAACGCAATTGTAATAACATTTAATATTTAAGTTTGTAGCTGGAATATAAGATTTATTTTTTAAACGTCAAAAAGTGTCATTATCTTTGTCAATAAACAATAAAAACTTGGCGGGTTGTTTTCGATAGCTAGAGGGGTTGTTTTCGATGTAATCAATCGAAAACAACACCTTTAGCTTAATGTATGAAGGTAATTTTCGTCAACATATTACTTCTGTGAATATCTCAAGAACTAAACTTTTCAAAGAAACCTTTTTGATATACGAGACGTGTCAAAAGAGCGATGATTTTTAAAATCACCCTGTAAATTAATAACTAAAAGAGCCATGACAAATTGAACACCGAAATCTTCCGTTTCGTTAAAAAGTGGGAATAACTAAAGTGAAAACCAACCACAACATTCTATCTTCAATAATAACTCTGATACCCTCAGAAAATATCGAGAATGGGACACCCTGTACAGGCCACTTCTATAGGGTAAGTCCGTAATTGTTAGTGCTATCAAAAAAGTAATGTATTTGTCATGTGCTCTTTTTGGGCCAAACTTAAAATGGTAAAATCAAAATTTGAAAATTTTCGCTCGCTTAAGAGATACGGGGGAAAATCAAATAATTGACAATTTTCAAAATGTTGATAGGTCATTTCCGCAAATGAATATGTAAAAATGAAATTGACGTTAAATGTTAATAGTCAACATAGTTGTTTCTAGGATATTAGCTTCTGTTTCATGCTACTGTGATTTAGAGTAATAAAGTTTAATAAATCACCTAGGAAACCAATATAATATCATCCATGGTGTGTTATATATTTGAAAGGAGAATTTAAAATAGTATCTTTTTAGATTAAAATATACAGGGTGTTCTATTTAAAAAATTGGGGTTAGGTCCGATAACTTTTTTACCTCACCCCGTATACTTAGTCTCAAAACGGCAGATTATTGAACAATCAATATAAAGAAACTTCCGTATAAAACATTTCTCCTTATCTCTTTTAACTAAGAAAATATAGGGTAATTTTGAAATTGTCAATTTTTTGATTTTCCCCCGTATCTCTTAAGCGAGCGAAAATTTTCAGATTCTGATTTTACCAGTTTAGGTTTTTTGATAGCACTAACAATAACGGAGATAAGGGTATAGAGGGATAAAAGTGTCGAAAATATTACACCCTGTAGGAAAAATTCTATTTCTTAAGATTTTAGGCAAATTGCACTGTCTGCGTGAAAAATAGACAAATTTCTTTTAACCCGAAATCTCGGATTCATGGTTTCCATTTCCCGAAAATAAAACCGAAAAAAGGTTCCCCGCATCTCAACTGGCGGATTTTCCTGAATTGATTTTCACGTCAGCGCGCATCTTGAATTTTCATTTATCGTTCGTGGAAAAACTACACGGTTAACATTTCAGGGTAACGTATGTAATGTATCTAAAACATTTTAAATGTTTAGTAGCGAAAACGGAACATCAATGGAATCATCCGGTTCATTCTTTTACAAAAAAAGCCATTTTACAATTGTCCGAAAAACTTTCACAATTATCCGTTAGACGTCTGACCCACATTCTTCTAATAAATACATTAGAAACTTTAAATTCCGATTATTCATTTTAATTTCACTCAATTCTTTACAAAACTTACACGGAGGGTACTTCTCAAACCGCTCCATTTTTAATTTTAACTACTGTCAGTAATCGGGGCTACGGGAGACAGCGTGCGGCGTTTGACATGGATTCCATGACCTACTATATGGGTGACTACAATACGCTGGAAAACTATCTGTATAAAATAACTTTATATGGTAAAAATCCTTATTTTCTACCAACTTTAGTAAGTTAAATAAATATGGAAATAAAAATTTGAACCATTTTTACTTTGTCAATAACAATTTCAGGCACAGTTGGTAAATAGGATATTATTGCTCTTCGAACTAACAACTACCTACTATTGTATTTATAAGTCAACATATCTTAAAATGAGAACACAACTTTCTTTAAATAATATGTTTTACCAACTTTAGTAGATAAATTATGAATAAAAGACAAATTTGCACTATTTTTATTTTGTCAATATGAATTTCATGCACCTAAAGTTGGTAAATAGGAAATTATTGCGCTTCGAACTAACAACGCAATCCTAATTTTTTCTACCTTCATATGCGAAATTTTCTTACCGAATCTATCTCTTTCTTGAATTAATATGCGGAAATTTTCCTTCTACACGATTTTTTTGAGAAAATTACCCTCATACATTAAGCTAGAGGTGTTGTTTTCGATTGATTACATCGAAAACAACCCCTCTAGCCATCGAAAACAACCCGCCAAGTTTTTATTGTTTATTGACAAAGATAATGACACTTTTTGACGTTTATTTATTATTTTTATTTTCCAGCTACAAACTCAAATATTAAATATTATTACAATTGCGTTATTAATAATTACTAATTTTTTAGTTCTTTATTTAAAAGTTGTAACATAAGTTGTTTTAACCATTATTCGAGTAATTTTCTCCCTAAATTACACTCGTGCATAAAAATTCTCAGATAATTTTGCATTTAAGCGTATTTCCTTTGAAAAACAACATTCGTTCATTTTCAAATTTTGTAAAATAGCCCTTATCCTTTGGAGTCGGGCTATTTCGCCAAAATATGAAAATGAACTCTTGTTGTTTTTAGGAAATACGCTTTCATGCACAATTATCGAAAATTTTTAGCCACTAGTGTAATTACCTCCGAAAATTATCCCTCATCTTCGATTAATAACGAAAACATTTTTTTTTTCGAAAATATCCAAACCTGAATTTTTGATATTTCGCTAGATTTTCTTCAAATCTTCTCATACTTGAAATTCGGTTGTACTGATCGGATCAATGTCATCTTTTTTATTTTATACTTTGTTACGTTAGTTTTGTCATTTTGAAAAGATGAAAAATAATAACAATTGTTTGAATAGTTTTAACATCTTTGTCCTCTTATCTACAAAACGTATTTTCTCTCTCTCTCTTCGCGCTTAAGCTTTTGAGGCATCCCTCTCAGGTGGTCAAACCGCGAAGACAGCAAATATTCTTTTTTTACAATAAAACAGACGTGTGTTTCCGATTTTTAATATTACACGAGCTGCAAAATTTGAAATGAAACTGATTGATTTGAAGCCTATTTTCATTAAGAAAAATTAACACTAGGTATATCATAAAGTTAATTAACAAAAATAATTTTAATATCGTGTATTTCCTCCTCACGCAGCAATGACAGCTTGCAGTCTTCGTGATATCGAACGAATAAGGTTAATAATCCTCTCTTCAGGGATAGCCTGATATTCTTCTGTCAGCGCCAGTCATAAGTTTTGCAAGGTTTATGGTTGTACAGGACGACGATAAACGGCCCTTTTAAGTTGGTCCCTAAGATGTTCGATTGGGTTGAGATCCGGGCTACATGCGGGCCATTCCAATCTTGGAAGTCCATCCAGATATTCGTTCACTACATATGCAACGTGAGGTCTAGCATTTTCATGTATAAATGTAAATTGATTCCCAATGAAAGGAGCAAATGAAACAATAACTTCTTGGAGGATTTTCTCTATGTAACGGTGGGCCACTAGAGCTCAACAAATACAAGATTGGTGCGTGCTACGGTACAAAAACACAATGACATACATTTTCTAAAAATAACATCGTTTCATTTCAAATTTTGCAGCTCGCAGCAGAAATGAGATCATGGAATGAATCAAGGAACGAAATGTTTAGAATAGATCAAAGATGACAAAAAACAGTATGTAAATAAAATTATCCACCTCAATTTTCCTACAGGGTATTTTGAAATTAAGACAAGAAACACCAGTTTGATTTACTCCTGTATAATATAGCCTAATCGAAAAATGCCACTTTATAAAATAATTAAGGAAAACACAATAAACTTATCTACAAACTGATAACCAAAATCATGAAAATCGCATAAAAAATAATAAAGTTATAAAATATTAAACTTGACCAGAATTTCAGATGGCGGAATTTTGTGCCGGTGAGTATATTTTCTGGAAGCGAGTTATTGTGGTCGAGAAGTTCTCGAATTGACCCTGTATTGTAATAATACATAGGTTCAAACTGACGTCATTTAAGGAAAAATTAGAGATGTCAGAGAAACAATATCAATTATTAGTTTTTACAGACCGCCAAATAAACTCTACTCAACAAGTTAATATTCAGGAGGATGAATAATACGACTGCGTTGCCGTAGTAACATATAATTTAGCTTAAAATGAGCCAGGTGATAAAAATGTGATTTAACCTCTGACGATATAAAATAGTGCTAAATTGACACGTGAACCCTAAAAGTTTACGGTGTGGTAGTAAATCTTTAATTGAAATATTTTTTTCTACTACTAAACAGTTAGATGATAATTTTTAAGTAATTATAATAATCATTGCTCATTTGTAGTTGTTAGTGTCAGTGAGGAATGAGTACTTTGCCCTTGAATAACGAGAGAATCTTCTAAGAACCATAATTTAAAAAATTATCGTTTAAATAATCTATTAGTGAATCGTCAAAATCTACAACCGCTGGAACGAGACATCAAAGACGCATAACGCTGAGGAAATTGTCTAGGAAAAGGCTAAAATCTAGGTCGGTTTATTTAGGAAACATAAAGCGGCTTGAAATGGAGGGTAATATGCTTAAAGATGACTGCATCAACAAAAAGCACGGTTACGTTCGCATCTTCGGAATCTGCAGAAGTCAAGGAAAATTATTTAAAAAATCCTGGTTTAAATTTATATTATTCAGGGTTGTATTTGTACAATAATTTCGACAATAAAATATAGTGGGAGATATAACGTATAATAATAATTCATTTATTTCTTCAATTTAACTGTAAAAAAGAGCATTATATACAATAATTGAAGAAAACGTCAAGGGTTTTCTATAGCTAAAGTCTAAACAATAAAATAATTGTAGGATAATTAAGCTAATAATATAAACGAACAAAGTTAATAATTACTAATTAAAATTGAAGCTGTCAACGATACAATACGACGACAATCATTGATAGAATTCTTGAATGGTATAGCAAGTTTTTTGTATTAATAAATGCTTGAGTCTATTCTTAAAAATATTTATATTAGGAGAATTTCTTATCTCACTCAACTCATTGAAGAACTTCCACCCGTTATATGACACTGACCTTTGAAACAAAGCAGTACTATGAATAGGTGGCAGCAGAAGTTCTCTTGTTCTGGTATTGTGTGAGTGATCCATTCTAGTGCTCAAAAAGTCCTGGAACGGCACTCGACAAGATTCCCTGTAACCTAATTATGACAAGATACGTACCGCATATTTCTGTAACAAGAACACTCTATTCAATTGTGAGCTGAAACCCCAATTTATTATAGCATAACGAATATGAGTGTGAACATTTGAGTAGTATAGTGTTAGTAAAACAGATTGACTACACTGCTTCGAGAGAAAATTAAGAGCATAACACCCACTGCGAAGCCTGATACATAATATTTCTATATGACGATCCCACTTTACGCCCTGGTCAAAAACAAGCCCCAACATTTTAGCATCCGAAGACGACGTCAAACAATCGACACTGTTCGCAAACAGAATGACGCTGTCATCTCTGGCATTCCGCCATCCAAAAAAAAAAATATTATTGTCGTTCCTTCATCATACAGGGTGTAAAAAAAGCATTTTTGTGTTACGTCTAGTCCGTCCCTGTCAAACTAAATAAGCCAAATGTGTTTAAAAGGGAGAATTTCATGGAGACTCATATCTAGTAAACATTACACTAAAAAATTATTAAATTACATGTAGGACTTAAAAAATTATTTAAAAATTAACGATTTCCAGGGACGTCCGTTATGGGCCCGTATCTCCGTGGGGGGGGGGGGGGGGGGGGGAGAGGGTTCGTAGGAAGAAAAATTTATATGAACTTCTCCTGTTATTTTTAAGTGTTCTATCTGAAACGGGGAGATTGCCCACATATTCTGGGACACCCTGTATAATTAAACCATTTCCATAACACCCTGAATGTTTTATTTTTTATAACTCTCCCAATCCCAGATCCATATTTCTGTTGAACTTTACCATTGCCAATCATATCCTTAAGGTAATGTCATCGAGTATCCTGAAATTGCATATTTAAAAAGTTCTCCATATAATTCTGTGAGTTGCGGTCCATAAAATTCAAACGTTGTTATTGTTTGGTAGTTTTAATTACTTTTGCAACTGGCAATTCACCAAGTCCGTAAAGTTCTAACGTAAAAATGTGGATGAGCTCGCCGTTTGAGGGAGCTACTTACTATGTTAATAAGGATAATTTGCATCGAGAATTTGGTTAATCATTTTTAAAATGGCTTGAAGGTTTTATGAGACAAAGAGCGGGTTAAATGGGTAACCCTTTATTGAAATTTAGTGGCTATTTTAGCTACTAGCTTATTGAAACATACAGGGGGACAAAATCCAATATCTCTTGTACCATTAAAGATAGCGGTACACCCTGTATATTTTTACATATTTGCATTCACAACGAATTTCTGTAACTAATCCAGCAATTATATACAGGGTGTGTAATTTATGGTACATGGAAAAACTACAGACTCCTCACGTAAAAATATTTGGATTTAATTATACTTACCTATATCCGAAAGTTGATATTAACTGAGATACAGGGTGTTAAAGTTAAAATTTCATTTTTGTTCTTCTCTAACAACTTAGAGAGAAATCAACGTTTTTTACAAACTTTGGCAATTATGGTCCTTTTAGGACGAGAAGTTGATTTCTTTATGACATTTTAATATGCAAATGTAGGGGGCGCTGTCTGCGGCATTATTTGCACATTTATTAGGTCATAACTTTTTTGTATTTAAGTTTTTAATAAAAATAATACTTTTTCCATATTTATTACGTAAAAAGGTATACTAAGTTCAGGGCGCCCAGAGCTACCGTTACGGAGATATTTGCATTTAAATTGTTTAGTGCGTTAGCTCAGGCAAGCAAATAATATTTTGTTACTTCTTACCTTTACATGATAATTAATGATCTAGTAATTGTAATTGGGAATAATAGATACAACAATTGGATTGTTCTTTAACTTACTTTAATTAAAATAACTTTGACCCTAGAAAATATCGTGTCGAAAGAAACCAACAGCAATGAAAATACAAACTTACGAGAAACTCAAAAATGACACATTTTCTGTTCCATAGCAACTGCATCTCTAAATTTTATTTGTTTTCTACATAGGTTACTTTAAGAAAATAATTTTGTTTGCAAATTAATAATAATTTTGCAGGGTTCACTAAATAATTTAAATGCAAATATCTTCGAAACGGCAACTCTGGGCGACCTGAACTTAGTATATCCTATTTACGTAATAAATATTAGAAAAGTATTATTTTTATTGAAAACTTAAATACACTGAGGCACAAAAAAGTTATGACCGTATGAATGAGCGAAAATTGCCGAAGACAGTGCCCCCCTACATTGTAGATTAAAATTTCACAAAGAAATCAATTTCTTGTCCTAAAAGACCATCATTGCCAAGTTTTGTAAAAAATCGTTAGTTTCTCGCAAAGTTATGAGAAAAACTAAAACTAAGTTTTAACTTTAACACTCTATATTTCGGGTAATATCAACTTTCCGATGTAGGTAAGTATAATTAAATCCGAATATCTTTACGTAAGGAGTCTGTGATTTTTCTATATACCATTAATTAGCGGACACCTTGTATATAAATTTTTGTACCGTTGCCAATTATATGGTTAAATTCCTTAAATTTATAAGGAAACATAGTTCAGTGAAATGTTTAATATTTTATAAGTTATAATAATGTAAAAGAAAATATTTTTATAACGGAAAGGGAAATGTTAACAGAAGTCCCCTAAGGTAACACAGATTAAAGTTTTTGTACAGGGTGTTTATTATAAATGTTATGAAGAACTTCAAGCCTAATTTTTGTAAATTTTTAAAATGAAACTTCCTGTAATTGAATCCATTTTCTTGAAATGAATTTAATCACCTTTAAGTTTTGTTCGGGCCTTCCTATGTCTATCTTTACTAATTTTGGTGATATTTCACTTTTTATTTGAACTTTTGCAAAAAACTGAATGCTTTTTTTTCGCTGTGACCTATGACAAATAAAGTGAAAAGAAAATGTTGTAATTTTAAGTAAAACGTCAGTTTGGTGACCATTGGGTGCCAATTAAAGTGATTTGGTGAGTTGTTTGTTCAAAAATGATTAAAAATAAAATAAGATGAATAAGAATAATAGAAGAATAATAAGATAATAGTCTAAACCACAAATTAATTTAATAAAAATTTTAAAGGGAGGAATTCTTTACATTGAGCCAAAGATGAAAATTGTTGGACATTATAGGAAAGGTCATCATCATCTCTCAAACTCGGCCAAATATACCACTTTCAACACTAGTTATGAAACATAATATATCCTCCCTTTGCCTATAATAAGCGAGGTTATGTTGTCCACCCATCCCAAACTTTATTCTACTAAGTATACCGATCTATTTTTTCCACTTTAGCTAGAAAAACCATATTTTTCATTCCTTGCAAATAGAATTTGCGACGCAACGGGGCCTATTCGAGATCCCTCCTCTCCGCATCGAAAAGTTTTTAAATTGATTTTGAGGTCGTGGCGCATCTGAGATTTTCATTTGTCTTTATAAAAAATTATGCGCCGCCTTTCGGAAATAATGTGTCTAGTCAAGATGTATGTGATGTCAGTCTGAGAATTCACATTACCTTTAGAATTTTCGAATGGCATCTATTCATGTAGGTTGATTGATGTAATAGATTAATGTTTGCTTGAATATATAATATATATACAGTTTTTTTTACAAATAAAGAAATAAATCTGGATACGGTTTGAGGATAAATATCGTTTTAAAGATTGAAAAAAATTAAATATTTTAAATGAGACACTTTTAAATTAATTAATCATACTTTGGACTTTACACAAATGATAATGAATTGACCATACCTACTGAAAAAATTAACGTAAATTACTTAAAATATTGTATATATTTGAATATAAATATAAAGAACCATGCATTTTTGTAAAGTCTGTGTGTGTGTTAAAATAATTGTTTATTTGTAATTCCGCTATGTAACGTGAAAACAAAAGAATATCGTTATCAATACCTTCCATAGAATAATCTACCAAATTTACATAAGTAAAAAAAATGAAAGAAGGTTTTCGTTTAAAATTTATAATTAAAATAATTACAAAAACCTTACAGATCCTTTGGTTTACCAATATATTTTATATAACTCTGTAATAAATTATCTGAACAAAATAAAAAATTATCGAAGCGATAATAATGAGCCGTCAGCTCTATCAGTCAACTCGGTAATTTTACACTTATCTCAAAAATACCCTAAATTCAACAGGAGTTTTTTTGGATACCCGCAAAGCGCATGAGCTTTTGCCGTAAGCGTCTGAAAACTCTAATAAGGACTCGATTCGGTGCGGCAAATATTCAGTCGGTGCAACGTTCTGTTTGAGCGTCGATTTGATCAAGCTTTTCGGATTTCCGAGAGATTTTCGCGCTACGTTTTGGAAATACGTTGCCAGGGATTTATCATAATATATCTGTGTAAGATCGTTGATTATTCTATTCACAGTTAATTAATAGTTATAAAGGGAGCAGGTGAATATTATTAATTATTTGTGCTCTTGACAAGCATTCAATTTCGGTGATTAACATTTTAATTAGTGAGTTAGTGATTATGTAAAAAGTGTATAGAGATTTTATTCAGCCTTAATTGACTATAAGGTGGGATATCATCTAGTTGAACGAGATATTGAGGCATTTATAAAGGTATGTAATGCTTGAATGTGCGTTTCTATTTTTTAATTAACGAAATTTTCATAATTTATCTGTATATGATTGTCAGGTATTCTACCCCTTGTTAACTATTAGCTAAGGAGGATTCCGATGATTAGTATTAATTGTTTTTGCTATTGGTAAATTCGGTGATTAACATTTTAATTGGCGAGTTAGTGATTATGTAAAAAGTGTATAGAGATTTAATTCAGCCTTAATTGACTATAAAGTGGGATATCATCATGTTGAACGAGATATTGAGGCATTAATAAAGGAATGCAATAGTTGAATGTGCTTTTCTATTTTTAATGAAAGAATTTTTCATAATTTACATGTATATGACTGTCAGATATTCTATTTCCTGTTAGTTAAACAGTTAATAAGGATACAGGTGATTAGTATTAATTGTTTTTGCTATTGGCAAGCATTTAAATTCAGTGATTACCATTTTAGTTAGTGGTTATGTAAAAAGTTTGTGTGTACAGGGCCACTCAAGATAGGTGGCTTATTAATGGAACTTAAATGACATTATTGATTTTTTTTAACTTAAGAAATGTGAGGAATTTTTAAACTCCTTAAATTTTTTAGTTCTGATAAATGTTTTACATTGTATATTATTTTTTTTGTATTGAATTGAATTTAAAACTGATCTTAGGTGTTTAATTTGTAATTTTTTTTCTTCCTACATTTTAAATATTTATGTATGGTTGTATTCATTGAAAATGGGGACACTAAATTTTTTATAATGTAAATCGATCTTAATTGATTTTGACTTCTTCAAAAATTTATGGTTGACGATACTGTCACTGTCAGAATTCTCAAAATGTCTCGCCGTTTAACAGAACTTGAAAAAGTTCATATTGTAGCCAGAATTGAAGATGGGTGGTCAATACGAGCACTAGCAAATTTATGAGGAAAAGGCAAGAACACAATTTTAACAGTTAAGCAACTTTGGGGGCAAGGATGGGTCTTTGAAAAGAAAAACTGGTACTGGGCAGGCGTAAAAAAATAATGCTCACAGATGAACGTAGACAGTCTCGGATAGTGCCTTCTATTTGGATACATTTCCAAATACCGCCGATGTGCCCCGCGTCTGTTAAAATTTTCTTGTGCGTATAAACATACGATGTCTCACATTTCTCCGTTAGAAAATAGTTTGTCGCGGCATTTTTAGTTTAATTTTTGATAACAGTATCTTCAAAAACTCCTTTAAAACACCCACAATGCTGACAAATGAAAATAAACTATGACATAAATGAGGTTTCAAAGTGCTTCCATTGTATTTGTTTTTACCAAAGCCTACTGCAACAAATTACACATTTACAAATCAAAATTTAAACGGGCGCATTAGAAATTGTAATTGCAAATATCTCGAAAATGGTTAGTCGGAGCGACATTTATAAAGTATACCTTTATTGCTTAAAAATTACGGAAGAACTGATATTTTTAATAAAAATATAATTATACTAAGGCACAAAAAAGGTACATTTCTTTTTATGTATCCAGAGTACCGCAGAGAGCGCCCCCTATAATCTACATCATAATTATTAACAAATTCAAATTTCTTTCCCCAAAAAAACCCTAGTCACAAAATTTTGTGCAAAAATATTGATTCAGAAATAAGTTATTTAGGAAAATTGAAAATTAAATTTTTACTTGGACACCCTGTATCTCGGTGATTACCAGCTATTGAACTAAACTAAGTATGGCCAAATCGCAGTATTTTTACCCAAGGAATCTGCAGTTTTCCTGTGTACCATTAGTTATGGGACACCCTGTATATTCCGCGACTGTCAGTTGTGGAACGCGACAGTGTTCACTGACGAAAAGGTTTTTCAATCTAAATATAGGTAATCAATTCTGGTATACCGTTACTAGTTATGTTAAGTTGAGTAAAAAATATGTGTGATTACAGAAATATTTTTATACATTTAACTCATTTATCACATTTAATTAGATTATTTTGTTTTGCAAATTGCAATTAATGCAGTTAAAAATTTTAAAATTTGAAAAAAATTAAAAAAGATCTTTTAAGTGCTTCCATTGTATTTGTTTTTACCAAAGCCTACTGCAACAAATTTCGACTGTCAGTTGTGGAACGCGACAGTGTTCACTGACGAAAAGGTTTTTCAATCTAAATATAGGTAATCAATTCTGGTATACCGTTACTAGTTATGTTAAGTTGAGTAAAAAATATGTGTGATTACAGAAATATTTTTATACATTTAACTCATTTATCACATTTAATTAGATTATTTTGTTTTGCAAATTGCAATTAATGCAGTTAAAAATTTTAAAATTTGAAAAAAATTAAAAAAGATCTTTTACTTTAAAAAAACTAGAAATACTTTATACAGCGTTTTTAAAAAAATGTACCTTTCTCACGCCATCAAAAAAAAATAATTTCTTAACAAATCAAGACAAAAATCGTCAAATATAGCATAAAGTTTATGTTCAAAAATATTCTCAAAAAATTCTTTGTCTTATTGAAAAGAATATAATTTTTTGTAATTAGTACAAAATAAATATAATGACTTCAACAAAATAACTGAATCTCGATCTCGACTTAAAATTTATTTTCCTTTATCTTCTAGAAAACTGAATGCTGATATCGATACCTTAATTAGGTCTCATTAATCCCTGCTTTAATTATCATTGCGGTTTCCCTAACGAGAATTCTAAACACTAATGAGATCTGTAACTAGAGAGGAGTTTTTATTTTAAAATGTAGGTGTAAATAAAGTATAATGTAGATGGTAAAAGTTTAAAATAATTTATTGGGAATTATAATTAGATTAATTAAATATTATTATAAGTGCATTCTTTCACACGCATTGTGACTTGCACATTTCAAAATATACTTATGTCAATTAGGAAAACGTCCATTTTAACAATTTTCTATCAAATCAATAATGAGTAATTCAGAAAAAATATCACTCGTGCACATTTCGCTCATCAGGTCAAGCAACATTTGGACGAAAGGTGTCCAGGTCTTTGAATTGGCCACGTTGCCCTATTAGTTGACATTCAAGATCTCTAGAACTGACACCACTTGACTGCTTATGGGGCTGATTTAAAAATGAAGTTAACAAAGTAAAAGTCAGACAATATCAAAGAAAAGAGGAGAAAAACAGGCCCCCTGTTGGGCTCATTGCTTTTACAATTCCCTCGTTCCAGGTTTTTGACGGTCTTCCAAGTTTTCTTCGGCTCGGTGGTATCCACATCATAGTTGTCTTAGGTAACCTTGATTTCATTCGCTGGACATGCCCATACCATATTAATTGTTTTCGTTCGATGTCAGATGTTATTTTTCCTTCTATTCCCATTCTTCGTCGGAATTCTTCATTCCTAATTCTATATGCTCTCAATGATCTGCTTAACGCATCCATTTCGGCGGCTTCCAATTTCTATCTATTGTTCTCTGTAATTCTCCAAGTCTTCGATCCATACAATGACGAACTTTTAATCAGTGCTTGATATATGTTATACTTTCGTTTTTTTCCTATATTTGCACTCCAAAGTATTCCATTCAGATAAGATATTATCTAGCCTAAGTTATCAGTTTATTAATCTCCCTATCGTCTTTTCCTGTGGTGTCAAATTCAACGTCCAGGTATGTGTAATTATTACACGCTTCGATTTTAACTACATCAAGCTGTATGTTAGGAAGCTCGGCATCTATTTGAAAATATTGTGTTTACTGTATGTTAAGTTCCAACTCCCATAGTGTATGCTCTTCCTGTAGCTTTCGTGTCATGTACTCCAAGTCATGTTTTTCGTTAGCAATAATATGAATATAACTTATACAGACAGGTATTACCCAAATCTATACCCCTGTATCTCGTTTTCCAGTATGAGTATAAAGCATTCACTACATATATTTTAAAAAGTGTTGAACATACCTAACAACCTTAACGTAAACCCTTGTTGACTGTAAAAGTTCGTGATAGCCTATTACCAACTTTTATTCTTGATCTCGAATCATTATATGGGGTTCGTAAAGCTTTTATTACAGTGTTGTTAATATTTGACTCCTTACATTATCTCTCATTTACTTTACTTACTTTACAGTATCTTCACTTAGACAACACACTCCTGGCTGTTCCCCCCTACACGCTCTTACTAATCAACTCAAAGTTGTCTAGTCAGAACAAACCCGAACAAACCCAGCATTAATCACTTACCAGACTAAACGTAAATAGCTTTTTCAAATTACCAACTGTGTTTCTTGGATTAAAGGACGGCGGTTAGATAAGTTCCTTTGTGACACAAAAACCGTAAATGAAATAAAGACCTTAAACTTTTATCATTACTTAACAACATTAAAAAGCACGGCCGACTTGCCGACATTATAATTATAAAAGTAAATTAACGTTTTTATACAATATTTAATTATTTCGTATAGAAGCAGCGGGTTTAATTAAATTAACATGTCAAATTAAATACTTGGTTTGAAATTAAAAAAAAACACTTTGCTTTTCCAATAATTACATATTTATAATATTTTAAATTAGCATATTGCATGCATCAGCAATTTAAAATTGTGTTGAAAAATATTCTGACACTGAACTACTTACCTGGTTGCGTGGTGTTAAGTAAATTGATATTGTCATAATTTATGTAAATATAATATTCATTTTTACATAAAAAAACAGATAAATTAATTCGATATGAAAAATCTAAGGAATAGTTAGGTTCCTTAACAACTGTAGTAGAGGGAGTTTTTGGATCAGATTTCAGGCACCCTACTACGCATACACCTAGAGTCTGATACTTGGTTGGTTGGTTAAAGGCGGAGGTCGGGTGTGAGACCCGAACTGGCTTATTGTTCCTTCTATGAGGTTCAGTAACCTTCTACCAAGTCTGTCATGTGGGAGGTTGTCTCCACGTTGTATGTTCCCGAAGATCTTATGTCTTCTGCAAAACAGCGCTTCGCAGCGGCATATTTTGTGGGAGGCAGTTCCCTTCTCTTCGCCGCAGAGTCTGCATTCAATGGATCCGCTATTTATACCTATCAGTTGAAGGTGTTCGTTTCGTAAGTGACAGTGGCCTGTTAACAGATCCATCATCTGTTTCAACTGGGGGCGCGTCAATGTTAGCATCCCACCTGATATAATAATATTTCTTTATTTCAAATGACATCCCTTACATACAGCAAGCAATATACAAATGAAACGATGTCATCAAAAAAGAATTCAAAAAACAAACTACATATCCCGTTTAAAAAACTGTTTCACAGTCTGCCAAGCCTAGTTAATAATTTTTTAATAGTTTTTTTTCAAGCCCTTATATTGTTTACCAAATTTAATGGAATTTGGTAACTTATTGTAAAATTTTATTCACATATAGTAAGGGCTCTTTTCTGTTATGGTTAAGCGGTGAGGTGGATACAAAAGATTTAATGTTCTTGTGTTATAATCGTATCCATTTAGACCCATAAATTGTTTTTAAACACCAACATTAAACACTCATATATGTACAGAGCATAAACAGTCATTCCTTAAAAGCACCTCTACACGTTTCTAAAAAACTTAATTTCCTCATCATTCTCACTATCCTTTTCTGAATTACAAATACATTCTGCACTTCCGCACTACTACCCAAAAATATAATGCCGTATTTCATCATAGCTTCAAAATTCGCGTAATATAGAATCCTAACAGTTTGACCATTCATGTATCTTGACACTACCCTCATGCCATAACCCACAGTACAAGCCTCAAACATAATGCGTTTGTATGTGATTCTCAAGATAAAAATTCATTTATATTAAGACCCAAAAACTTTGTTTCTGCTTCCCTATTGAAGGTAGATTCTCCAATGCGAAGGCAGGTAACTTTACTTTACTGTTTTTCGTTTGGTTCTGAACACAATTTGTTTTTTCCATTTAGTACTAGATTGTATCTGATTAAACCCGTTTTAAATATTTATTAGAGCTGTTTCTGCATTATTATTAATTTCCTAAAATACGGCCCCGGTACTAGTAGGTTCGTATCATCCACATATTTTGTTATTGAAACAGTTGTTACATAGAGATTGTCTATATAAATTATGAATAAAAAGGACCCAAAATGCTACCTTGAGCAATTCCCATGGTATTCTCCCTAAATTCAGACTTAATTGATCTATTTTCTTCTTCTATTACAATTCTCTGTATTCTATCTGAGAGGTATGATCTCATCCACTCATACGCACATCTTCTAATTCCGTATTTCTTGAACATCCAAAGCAAAATATTTCTATCAACACAATCATACGCCGTACTTAGATCAAGAAAAATGCCTAGTGCTAGGTTTTTGTTCTCTAGGTGATTTTAAAATTGCCTTTGTTGTTTACTACTTGTCTGAAATATTACCTAGAGTCTGAAAACACCTAAACAATCAACATAGTTCTTATTTATCGATTTCTAGAGCTGTTTAACTGTGTCTAACAGAAAACCAGCTCTAGAAGCTGACAATAAAAAGCTCTAAAAATGGATAAACAGCTCTAGAAACAGCCCAGATAAACAGATAAAAGTATTAATAATATTTATTCAGCACGACAAAAATGTATAATTTTTTTATTCAATTTATAACAAAAATATAATTAATACCAGGCTAGTGTATAAACAGCACTTTTATTAAAAATCTTGACTGTATATTTAAAAAAAAATAATTTAAAACTGTTCTGTCCCATTCCTTTATTTGTTGTAAATTTTAAATTGAATGTCAACAAGTTTAATTGCTATGTGTTTTATTGCAGCACATTGTGACACATAAATATTTTTAATTTAATTTTTGCGGAATATATACTTTCGGACGGTTCATTTCGTTTTTTAAACATTTTATGCATGTCATGTTTTTATTACAATGCGTCTAAAAATATTTATATTTTATCCCTGTAAATATATTGCGTTTGTTGTTATTTTTAATTAAGTTAAATGTAAATTCGGTTACTACGCAAATAGAACCTTATCAATACAGTTTGTTTTTTATGTTCGTACCTACTGAATACAGTATGGTGTTTTTTTAATGGAACCTACCTACGGCGTCGACGTGTAACAGCTTCTACGTGACTAGCAGCAACGAAGCCATGTCTATCGCTCTTCGAAATAAATGAGCGGAGCGGGGTGGTGGGTTGCCGGGGTCATATCATGGTAATGAACGACGGAAGGTCGAAGCCCGCGTGATGCGATTAGACAACCTCCAAAACATTCGAATGATTAATCTACATTACATTTGTTAAGTATCTCTCACTCGTGTTTATGCCTTCGTCTCAATAGGGATGACTTGAAGGGTTCTTAACTATATTTCTAACAGGGTTGATTTAAAAAAAAAGTATATATGTATATAAGCTAGTTCCCTAATAAAAGGTTTTGCATGGGCTAGAACCTAAAATAAACAGATATCATATTCTTGCAGGCGTGAACGAGGTTTGTCTAAAAATGTTAATTTTGCTCAAGAGCGCAGTACCTTTATTTTTGACAACAACGAAAATTGTGATGAGAGAAACTTGATCAGTATTGAAAACTACATTCAAAAACGCATTTTCATTGTTACGGTTGACACAAGTTTCGAGGAGTTAAAAAAATTGTTTTTTAATGCAAATATTTAAATGTACTTTAAAATTACGATCAACCTTTTCTTATAACAATTTTCTACATTGTCAAGAATCAAGGTACTTTACTCTTGACAAATTGTTGGACGAACCTCGTATACAACTGCCAAAATCACATATATATATATAAACAGTATATTGCTAATACCATCTGCAATAATGTCCCAGCTATGGGCATGGAAGGGGGCGTTGTGAGATTGCGCAGTTCGGAAATTTCCTTGTGAAAGTAAACATTCGACAGGACCGGATTTCAACTTTTTTAATGTAAATTTCACTGGTTAGTTAGGAAAAATATTACAATCAAGTTTTCGATTAGTTCGATTTAAGACAGCGTTCCATGCATACGATTTCTGACGATATGATGATCCGACGGTGCCCTGATTGGTGTAAACTTTTGGTGTCAAATTCCGTCCGAATATTTGTAAGAATCGACACGATGAGCTTTATTTTAAGTTTTATCCGACGTCGTAAACCAAAAATTAAAAATGAATGATTATATTGACTATTTTGGGAATTATTATCAGGTACTAATGCACCAAATTAAAAATACATTAATTTTAAGGTTAGGTAGTGACAATATATATATATATTGTATACGAGTGACACTTGTTTTTTTACAAGATTTTTAGTGAAATTCGGTTCCGAAGATCGGATAATGTGATAAGCAAAATATTTTCGTATATATGTCAATACCTGAAATACTTTATACCTGGTATTGATCCACGACTTTTGCAAAAAAGCACCATGCACTTATGTCCTTTCATCTTAAACAAAACAAGCCACTAACTTACCAAACAGCGAATCAAATCACCACAAATTAAAAACTCCTTTACAAAAATTGTTGTTAGGTATTGAAAGTTTATAAGCACTAATATACCGACAACAATGCGGATGAACCACTTTTTATTCTGTAGTTTGAAAAAGCATCCAGAACCAAAGATGGCGACGAATAACAACAAACAAATAATGTCGGGCCGGCTCTGACGCGATGGATAAAATTTCCAACCTTTTGCGCAAACTTAATAGGCCCGCGCCATCTCCCATAGCGGGTACACTTTGTATTTTGGAACGTTCGTATTGGCAATATACTGTTTATATATATGTGGCCAAAGTTTGATGTCTGATTATTTCAGTTTAGGTTCTAGATTATGCAAAATTTGTTATGAAGAAACTAAATAAATATATAATAATAAAGTTTCCCATATTTTATGCCGCCAACTAAAGCAAACACACACTGTATAATTAATTTTGTCAAGAGGAAATATTTTCTAGTGTCTCTCTAAATAGCGGACCTATTGTCAAAATTATATTCGGGTCCAATCGCTTATACAGCGCCGAAATTTCCCTTTTTTTCTTTTGCTCTTGTTCGCATTATAAAAATAAATGAGTCAAATTATTACATGTCAGCATGGTTAATAACTCGGTTTTGGCAGCTCGATGGAAAACCATTTTCCCGCTCGGCAATGGCACATTTTACTTTATTTGCTATTCTACCTTCCTGCATAAATCAAGAGTCGGTAACAAGTGGGTTTTTTGATTTATTAGATTGAAATATACGATTTGACAAATGATATATTATAAAATGATTTTAATTTAAAAAAACAAGTCCTTCGAATAAACCATCCATATATTACAGAAGATCTTACCACAGCCCAAATATGCACTTATTTTTAAAGTCTATACAGAGTGTCAATTTGAAATTTTCCCATCCTTAATATCCCCCTTCAAGTAAACAATATCAAAAATCGCTAAGACACGATAATTCTATTGTCGTGAGGCTTTTAGAGAATATTTGCCCTCCTCATGATTTAAGCCCTCCCTGAAAGGAGTAGATGCTACCCTTAGAATCTTACATGGAAAGGAGGGTCAGTGGAGCTCGCTTCCGTCAGTAAATACTATTAAAAGTCGGAATGATACGTCAATTTCATTATGAAGGGTGGCGCTTTTAAAGAATATTTGTATCATTCGCGAAGTTTAACGCTCTGGGAAGGGAGGATGCTCCCCTGAAAATTCTAAATGAGAAGGGGGGGGGGGGGAAGTGGCACATTATTTTAAAGCCCATTTAAACCTCTTTTCAATCACATTTATTACTTTTTGAGTAGTCACCCATATTTGGAACATCATGGCGAGTCTCGGGCTGTTGAGGGACTTCAAAGTAAACTGTGATCCTATGGTATGCCCCGTCGATTCTGTGCATGGTTGTCTAGCTTTCTTAAGGACCGCTCTTTGCTGGTGGCGATTGACGGATTTCTCTCAGACACCTTTACCACCAATGCCGGTGTTCCTCAAGGGTCCATATTGTCTCCCACTCTCTTCTTACTCTTCATTAACGACCTTCTAGTGAAATCGAACAATCCGATATTTAATTTTGCTGACGATAGCACACTTATCTCATCTTTCTCCTTGAATGCACAAACATCGGCTGCCGACGCACATTTTCGCAGACAGCATGAAGTATCACGCCTTAACAAGGATCTGGAAGAAAATTTGGCTTGGGGTGACAGTAACCAAGTCGAATTTAACACTAAAAACCCAGGTAGCAGTTTTCTCTAAAAACGTTAACATTACAGAACCGGATATAGTCTTGGTAGGACACGCAATCCCACTGGCATCATCTATTAACTTGCTGGGCGTCAATCTGGGAGGAAATATGTCTTGAGATAACCATGTTGTGGCAATCGGCAAGATAGCTTCTCAGAAACTTGGTGCACTCTTCCGAACCAGAAAGTTGTACACACCTCAACAACTTTTGATACTATACCAAGCCCAGATTCGACCATCACTGACGAAGAAACTCGACAGCCTGGAACATCGTAGACAGGTTGGGGATTTGACTCTCTTTTACATATATTTTCATGGAAAGTGCTCGGTTGACCTTGCCCTCTTCATTTCGCCCAGAGCGGAGAAAATAGCAGAAATTCACGACGAACCACTGCCGCCCATCCATATGTGGTTAAGCTTAGTACTCCTCAAACTTCATTATTTAAGAATTTTTTCATCTGGAGGACTTCATCCTTATGGAACGACCTTCCCGAGGTCGTTTTCCCAAACGAATATAACCTCCAACGATTCAAAACCAACGTGAATCGCTTCTTGCGCACATGCACCACTCCCAGAGTGCCCTAAAGGATTTTTCCTATAGTGCTTGTGTTGTTTGATCATAAAAAAAAGGAGTTTCCAAGAAATCGCATTCGAAATATGCATTTAATTAAATTTACAAGAATAAATCCATTTTTGGAATGCGATTTCTTGGAAATTGCTACTCAAAAAATAATAAATTGTGGTATTATTGGAAACAGATTAAAACGACTTTTAACTGTAATTGATCTCCCTTCCCATTTAAGGTAATATCTACCTATTTTCTAACAGGTATTTGAGTCTAATTTCTCAGTTTTCAATATAGACATCTGAATATTACAATAATACTAACAATAATACATCAATTGTTTTGTTCATTTAATTTATTATTTTATTAATAACAAACAAGGTGGAAATCATTCTTATTAAATCGATTTGAAAATTTATGCAACCGAATAACCTTCAGTGATGATGAGCTTAAACCGTTCTGTGCTTTATATGGAAAGTCATTCGACTTAATTTAATAAAGCAAGAGATCCCCACTTGTTACCGGCTTTTGATGTATGCAAGGAGCTGGATTAGTATGTTGAATGTCTTATTTTTAAACGAAAAACGTCGGATGAAGTAAGGACGTCTTGGCGAGCATACAGGGTGTTCATTTGAAAACTTCCCACCACGGATTTATCGAAAACCACTGATTAAAAGAAAAAACGCCGAGACACGTTAAAAGATTTGCCAAAGGGGACAACTTTTTAACCAAAAACTACTTCACCCCCTTTTACTCTCTGGTCCCCGGGGTCATCCCCTTGTATTTTATTTTGACGTTTGATTTTTTAAAATCGGTCGATTCGTTTTCGAGAAAATTAGAAAACTTTTACCGCCTTCTTTTTATCAACAAAGATAACATGGGCGAACTATTTATTCTTATGCCTGTTTAGTTTTTTATAGTTGTTAAGGGAAAGAAACAATTTAATTTGCTGTCAGTTACCTTTGTGACAATCTTGGGAGAGTGAAAATTAATTTATTGATTCAGATTTTACTTCCAAAATGGTTTACACACTAGCGGAAAGAGTGGAAATGATTCTAATTTATGGTGCCCAAAATCAATGTGCTCGGTAAACTGCCGTTACATTTAACGCCAGACATCCGGAAAAGATAACTTCGCATAGGTATGTTTTGGACCTTGTTACTAAATTTACTCAAACTAGATCTGTTGCAAATAAAAAACGTAATCATCGTAGAGTTTTGGATGAAGCCGCTCAAGTAATAAATCCTAATACTTCAATACGCAAAATTGTTGATGCGACTGGTATTTCATTAGGCTCTGTACACACAGTTACTAAATTACATAAATTTCATCCATTCAAAATAAAAAGAAGAATTAACCGAAGATGATTTCGATAGGCGAGTTGAGTTTTGTGAACAACTGCAGCGATTAATGATAATACCATTCATGTAAAGAATATCTGCTTCAGTGATTAATGCACATTTTATCTAAATGGATTTGTTAATAAGCAGAACTGCAGTTTGGATGAACTTCGTCAACGCATCACCGAAAGCTGCCATGATCTCCCACAACATGTTTTTGAAAATGCCCGTCAGGAATTTGAAAATCGCCGATATCATTGTTTGGCCAATAACGGGCAACATTTTGAACAATTATTGAAATAAAAAGTGATATTTTCGTGTGCTTTTTTTTTCTATCTGAACAAATTAAAATAAATAAAGATTTTTCTAATTTTCACGAAAACGAATCGACCGATTTTAAAAAATCAAACGTCAAAATAAAGCACTTTGAAAGACCTTTCAAATAAGCTATTACTTGCTACCCCTTGTCATTTAAAATTTTTAAGGGATGGCCCCGGGGGCCAGAGGGTAAAAGGGGGTGAAGTAGTTTTTGGTTAAAAAGTTGTCCCCGTTGGCAAATCTTTCGACGTGTCTCGGCGTTTTTTCTTTTAATCAGTGGTTTTCAATAAATCCGTGGTAGGAAGTTTTCAAATGAACACCCTGTATATGACGGAAAACTAAAAGCGAGACTAAATTTAACTTTACACTTTGCCAGATGAATATTTTTTCTGATTAGCATGGTCAATTCTACATGAAAACGGTCTCTTGCGTTTTTCTCGTTAGGCGGTTATACATTCGATTCACGGTGTTTTATCTGAATAGAGTAAATTCGTCATAATATGCAGTGTTAAAGTTGTCAGTGGTCGTCTACAGTACCACCATTAAAGTTGGAACAATATGGGCAAAAATAGTATATTACGAACCGAGGTGGAAAGTGTTTCATTCCTATCGAGAGAGTTGGCAGGTAAACTAAATCACGAGACAGTAATGAAACTTTACACCGAGGTTTGTTACTATTTTATTTACAACCACATCTCAAATCCACTTCTTATTATTTTTAATTAAAATTATTAATAAAAGATAAATGTCATTTTGACTTTTTGATTGAAGAATTGGACAGAAATTTCAAATAACCGCAGGTGGTAACATAACGTAGGTAATAATACACATCAAGATGGCAAATATCATTTTTTTGAATATGGTTTCCATGTCACTAAACAATATATTATTTTAACAACAGAAAAATGAGAGATGAGGAATTTGATTTTGCTGCTACTCCACCAGAAATTCGAGAAGCAGTAAAAATAGTAGAATAAGATCTTCTGCCAACTAAAAGCCGCCCGAGATATGACATGGCATATAACTGTTTCGAAGAATGGTGTACGGGAAACAAAGTTCAAAATCCCGGTTCTGAGTCGGCGCTACTAGCTTATTTCAGTGAAAATGCCAAGACAAAGAAGATATCAACGATTTGGTCACAATATTCAATGCTGATTACCACTCTATCGAGTAGGGAAAAAGTAGATATTCTTAAACACGCAAAGCTATTAGCATTTTTAAAAAAGTGTGTTCGTATATTATTTTGAGATATCGATTATTAAAAAATTAGAAAAAAATTATTTATTTTTCACCCGGGGGAACTAAAAGTATAAAAACGTCACGTGGGGGTTATGGCCCTCTCCCTGTATTCGCGCTTGCTTGTATGTATTTATCATAAATATTTGTAAATATCGTAAATATTTGCAATGGTCAAGGAATATGTTGATGTATTTACGGTTCCAAATGGCCAATTCTATCAATCATTTTAGGCCTTTATTTCCCCTACTACCGGAGTGAACCGTTATTATTTTTTCTTGAAAAATTGCATGCCTTAATTGGGAGGAAACGAGAAGATAATGTTTCTTGTTTCTTTTCAAGATTCATCATTAGTGCATGCTGAATGTCGACATTAGCCGATGTAAGTGTGAAATAATATAATGATATTAGGCAAATATTTCTGACATACACCACTTAGAGAATGTCGACATTCATCGGAGAAAGTATACAGATCAGATTTCGGTCTTTCACAATATCATATATACAGGGTGTTAATTAATTACGGGCTAATATTTCAGGTTGTGATTCCTTAGGTCTTTTTATAAAGAAAAGTTCATATGAACATATGTCCGCAACGGCTTAAATTTTTTGCTAGAGGGTGTTGAATTTTTACTTTTTAAACGGTTATTGTTTAATATCTCCGAACCTACTTTAGATATTATTTTCAATTTTGGTATGTGTTAATAGAATATAAAATCACCAATTTTAGTTATTCAATTGTTCCACCAGTAGCGTCCCTGCAAACATGTCCTTTGATATTTCTTACCAAAAAGATGGTAAGCCACTATCATTTTTCCACGTGGATATTTTTTCTGATTAGCCTGGTCAATTCTACACGGAAACGGTATCTTGAGTTTTTCTCGTTCTTGATTAAAACCACTGAATTCGTATGAAACTCATTATTAACATCATTGATAAAATAATTAATGATAAATATTGTTTTATAAAAATTGTTGGAAAGGGCCACCTTCACTTAAAAGGCTTCCCCGCCCGTCTTCGCATTGAATTGCCCACTCCAACAATTTTTATAAAACAAAATTTATCATCAATGTTAATAATAATGAGTTTCAATATGAATTTAGTGGTTTTAATCAAGAACGGTGCGCCTGACGAGAAAAGCTCAAGAGACCGTTTTTATGTAGAATTGACCAGGCTAATCAGAAAAAATGGAAAAAAGTCAGTGACGTACCATCTTTTTTGTAAAAAAATATCAGAGGACATGTTTGCAGGGACGCCACTGGTGGAACAATTGAATAACTTCTTTAACTAAAATTTGTGGTTCTATATAGTATTAATACATACCAAAATTGAAAATAATATTTAAAGTACGTTCGGGGATATTAAAAAACAAACATTTAAAAAATTAAAATTCAACACCCACTAGCAAAAAATTTAAGCCGTGGCGAACTTTTCTTTATAAAATGACCTAAGGAATCACACCCTAAAGTATTAGCAAATTATAAAAGGAACACCCTGTATACAGATGTATAAACAGTGCCTTGGTGTGATAACAAAGTATTTAGCACAACGTAGCGTATATTGAGGCCTTAGTACTCACTGCCAAAATATGTAAATATCTCTGTCTTTATTTTCTTATTCGTCTACGTAATAATATAACTAAAAATAAATTGGCTTAATCATGGCATTCATGTAAAATTAATAGTCGTATTTAATCCGACCCGATATGAAAGCATTTCCTGACATAGAGCGAGCGATTTAGTTTTGTTTTGCTATTTTAGCCTCCTGCATAAATCAAATGGCAGTAACAAGTGGGTCTTTTGATTTATTAGATTAAATAGCACAACTTGACATGGGAAATATAAAACGCTTACGGCGGCGATTTTCGGGGGATAAAAGACTTTGGCAACAAACACAATCCCTCGATCAACATATTGCGATTCGAGGCAAGACAAAAAACGAATCTAAACAACAGAATTGACTAGAATTAAATATGAATGGGGAAATGAACTCAAAATCTACTCCACTAGTTGAACAATAATATTCAAAAACTTTAGTTATTTTTTCTATTTGGGTTTCATAATAGCTACATTATGAAATGCAAAAAAATTGAATAACTTGCTACAAGAATATTTTAATTTTTCGGAATATGTACTGCAACTATTATAAATATTTATGGCTACTGTAAACATTTCCTGGGCATTAATTGTTACTCCTGGTAGATTCTGTGTCGACACAATATTTTGTTCAATATGATTTTCATTTACTAACAGTTGTTAATGAAGATGGTATTGTCTGATGAAATTCAGGGTTGCTGTTTGATTCATTAGGAGAAATATAAGGTAAATACAACATGTCTGCAACCACAGTCTTGTTTTTTATTGAATCTTCAATATAGCCTTCAGCAACAGCCGAAGACTTCCAACCACCATGTTTTTTTATTATATATGCTGTACACCATTGAACGCAGATTTCCGTCCTCTTTCATAATTTAAACAAAAAAAATCCAGTCCCGTATTTCAAAAATTAAGTTGTTGATGGTGATCTAAAGAAGAAACGTCGCATTAAAGATCTGACCATGCCATCTTGTGGAGAGTAAAAAGTAGCAGTAGCAGAAAGTGAAGTTTATTTTTTTATATCTCTTCGAACAAAGTCTGAGAAAAATTTTTAAATTTTTTTTTTCTATTTGGGTTTTATAATGGCTACATTATGAAATGCAAATTGAATAACCTGGCACTTTATGGAACTGAAATTTTAGAAAACTTTAAAATACTAACCTTTAACCTTGCAAATAGATCATTTTTACTAGATATTTATCTGAAATACCCATACTCGGAAATATATAACATGCTGACGGTGTCCGTCAACTAATTTCTAGTCACAACTAAAAACAACATAACCGAAAAATAATAGAAATATCTTCCAGTCCAGAAGTTTTATTCAATATACATATTACTTTATATATACATATTTATAGTTACTGTAAACATTTCCTGGGCATTAATTGTTATTCCTGTCAGATTATGTGTCGACACAATATTTTGTTCAATAGTGTTATTAATTATTTGTTCTGCTCGTATCATAACTTTTTGCATTTTTTGCATATTCTTTTTAAAAGTTGTTCTGCAATTTCTCGTATTTCTGACGGAGTACAACTTTCTTCCTGACTCATTTTTATTAACTTTAATAATATATTTATTTTTAATTATGACGGATGGGAAGAAGTTTTGTTGTGTTCAATTGTTTCTATCATGGCATATTTGATATTTGTAATCTTTTATTAAATTGTAAAAGTATTGGCAACCCAAAAAGAAAATAATAATTCAAATGGAAAAAATCTACTATATTTTTTAAAGTTTTTCAGACTTTAAAGACCCAAATAGAAAAAGTATTATAAAATATATGGATCATAAGACAATTAGAGCATATTTCGAAGGCATAAACCTTCATCTTGAATGAAATTTTAACTGCGAGAAATTATAACGGCAAAAAAGAGAAAAAACCCTCTGTTGTTGTTGTTTGTAGTTGTATGTAGTTTTTTGCACACAAGCGACCTTCATAATGATGTACCACTTGACTCCTTCTTCCCATTTAAGATTTAAAGGGCATTATTATTAACTGAGATTGACCATTTAGGGATATTTTTCTTCAGTTTATTTTCATCTCAGGATTCGAGGGTTTAATAATAAGGGAATTCCATAAAACTCCGATTCAAATTTCCAAAAAATACCCTTCACTGGTACAATAAAATACCCCAGTGGTTCATCCCTTGGATCCCACACATTAGAAAATAATTTGTAGGTCTCCAAATAATAATAAGAATAATGCATGTCGTTATTATTTAAGAAAAAGAACAATTATTGGTTTCAAATGATCATGGCGATATTTATGCCTTCTTTGGACCACTCTATATTCCATAAAAAGTAGCCAGTCTCGCTGCAAAGAGAACATCTTCACGAGCCAGCCACAAACCCGTTCCACTAGACGCGCCAAATCCTTTTGAACTCGTGGAAGGATCGACGGAAAATGGATCGCTGCGAGCCTTCCTCGAGAGGCTCGAAGCCCGTACCAAGATGACGAACTAGGCTCGCATATTGGTTTGTTGGTTAAAGGCGGGGGTCGGTTTAAAGGCCCGAACTTTATCACTGCAGCCTTTCGGCTTATTTTGTACCCCGATCTTGTTACAAGATGTTTGTTCCATCTATGAGGTCCAGTAACCTTCTACCAAGCTTGCCATGTGGGAAGCTGTCACCACATTGTATGTTTCCGAAGATAATTTGTCTTCTACGAGACAGTGCTACGCAGCGGTATATTATGTGTGAGGCGGTTTCATCCTCTTCGCCGCAGAGTGTGCATTCAATTGATCCGTTGTTTGTACCTATCCGCTGAACGTTTTTTCGCAAGTGGCAGTGGCCTGTTAGCAGACCCATCACTTGTTTCACCTGGGGCCGCGTCAGGGTTAGCATCCAATTCGATAGTATTTTCAATGGTTTATTTGACCAGGTAATCCTTGCCATCGAGATAGGTGTTGTTTTTTCGACCATCTATCTAATGTTGTTTTTGTTGCCTGTTTTGATATTCCAAAGGCCGGTTCGGGGCCCCTAAGACTTTGAGCGGATCCGGCATTCGCTAGTTCATCTGCTTTTTCATTTCCTGATATCCCAGAGTGACCAGGGACCCACAAGACCTCTACCTTGTCCCACCTGGCCGCCAGTACTTTTAGGTTGGTATGAGTGTAAGTTTTCAAGTAAACCGGTTGGAGTTCAGAGCCTTAAGAGCAGCTTGGCTGTCCGACAGGATGTAAATCTTTTGGTTGTGATAGCCCTTTTCAAGATTTTGTAGTACACATGCTTGTATGGCATGAACTTCCGCTTGGTATATTGTGGCGTAGTTCCCCAGAGGAATGATTATTTCTATCCTGGGTCTTTCCCCAAATATACGTGTCGCCTACACCGTTAGCGGTTTTTGATCCATCGATGTACCAAACTAGACCCTTGTCAAACGATGGGGTGTATTATTCATCTATTTATTAAAGTTCCAGTCAATCTTGAAAGGCTCTGTGAAATCGTTGCTCTCATACGATCAGTTTGCATATCGAAGAGCTCATCGTTGATTAGATCCATGGCTCTTATGTGTCCAATTTTTACGGGGTGTTGTATCCATTCCCCATTTGTGATCATCCTTGAGGCGCTACAGTTAGCCTCCATTCTGATGTGAATGTCTAGGGGTATTATAGACCCAGTATGACTTCCATTGCTGCAGTGGGGCTCGCATATGTATACGCACCTTAAGATTGGACAGTTGATGGTTTGGCATTTGCACCTGTTCACAGAGACAAAACACCGCAACCAGCGGCCACAACCGACCATGTGAACGAATGAACTTATAATATTATTTTTTTATAGGAAATTCTTTAATCAAATGCAAATCAACGTCCTCGCGTTGTAAAAACCGTTCGCAAAAAGATGACACAAGGAACGGTTTCATTGTTTTCGGAAATTAAATTTTAAAAATTCCACGTACGCCTCATAATGCGATACTTTAATAAATTACGTCTTGATTTATTCGACTTAGTTTTCAAGTTACTCGTTCCTCGGCATTTTCCGTTTTTCCAGAAGCAGGGTATATTTTTGAATAATATATGCTCTTTTCGCATGTAAAACTTTAAGAGTTGTCGCTTGTTTGGGGCAAATGCATAAGATTTGTGTATTCAGCTTAAACCATTTGTAAATGTCGTGTTTGAATATACCTACACGGAATAAGAGTAGGTGGGTAAGGTGCTTTCCTTAAAACAAAAAAAAGGTTTTATAAATTACCGGGGGGGCGAAATATTTTTCAACCTTTCAGTTTTTTGCAATTTATAAGTAATGAGAAAAGTGAACATGAATAAATTGTGGAAGGAAAACCCTATGCAAATAAAAATAACAAACGCTTCTTTCCATTTTGTTTCCGTATTTATTTTATTTATTAGTATTTTATTATATAGTATACTTTATACAACCGTATTTATTAATGTTCAGCTATATGACTTTGAAATTTTATTATTTTATGCACAGACGGATGGATCATCAGAAGAGAAGTATACGCTCATCCAAGGAAAATTCCGAAAATGGTCTTTCAGGTCTTCCCACTTAGCCGATCTGTAATGCCATATCTTGCGAGGTTTAGGAGGTTGTTCAGAATTAATTGGCTTAGAGTTGAAATAAGTTTGTGATCGGAAGATCCTAACGGAGGCTGTACGGTGACTGTATATAGATCGGGATTTGACGTTAAGAAAAGATCAAAAAGACTAGTAAAATCTCCAGCTCTGTCTGGAATCCGCGTTGGTTCTTCTACGAGTTGAGTTAGACCAGAACTGATCGCGAAGTATTCGGCCTCGCGGCCTTGCTCATCGTCTCTATTTGAATATTTAAGCCAGTTGACATTGTGGACGTTAAAGTCGCCAAAGATAGCAATCTCGGCATTTGGATGGTTGGTTTGCAAGAAGTCGATTGTATTGGAAAAGGTCTCTGTAATGGGTATCACTTGGAGGACGGTAAAGGCAGCAGATAAACTTGGTGATTTTCGGCGTTGATATTTTAAACCACATTACATCAAAGTCTTTCGGTTCCAGTGTAGATTCTCGTTGGCAGCAAAGATCATCTCGAATAAAAAGACATACGCCGAAGTTGCGTCGGAATCGGAAATGAAAATCATATGCAGGGTATAAATAGCTGACGGTGTTTGTTGACGATCTGACCTTTGTCTCGGTTAGTGCGAGTACGTGAGGCTTGAAAGATTGTAAGTGCTGGTGGACTGAATTGATGTTCGTGTTAAGCACTCAAATATTGCAGAAATCAATTTTGAAGTTGCTAGTTCTGGGTTGGTTAGCATCATGCAGGTGCCACACCATTTCTTCGTTGAGTGTTGTTAGATCCCAGTAAATTGTCGGAAATGGTTGTTGTTTGATGAACTTCGCTTGATGGGGCCCCAAGTCCAGCCCCCGCCCGGAGATCCGAATGGAGGGCGAGTTTACCTCCGGAGTATTTTGGGCCTGGAGCTTCCATCATGCTATTTTTGGGGGGGCCCCACCCTGGTAACCGGAAACCGGAAACCATGGATGATATTGGTTTCCGTCATATTTGTAAAACTATTAGGCCGACCTGTAGGGGCGTTATTTATAAGCAATCTCTGCCGTGACCGGCGATACATGTAGCGGCGGGGATGGAACTTCTGGTTAATAATTGCGTTAGAGGAACTAAACTGTTGATCTTTGAACATTATGTTTTAAAACCAAATTGTAGTAGGAGTGTGTAAATTATTTATATATAAAAGTAACTTTAGTAAAATGATGTGAAACATAAAAGGGTAAAGTAAGAAATTATTGACTGGGGACATGTGACCGGCGATATATTTTTAAATTCAAATTTGAATACTGCAGCTATAATCTAAAAAAAAACTTTTAAAATTGCTTTCTAATGCAGGAAGTAACATATATTTCGCAAATTATAATCGTTTCTACAGGCAAATAGTTTATTTTAGTAAGTAATATGCTAAGGACTGAAAGTTGCCTGTAAAAAAATTTTGACCCAAAGATAATGAGAAACATCCGTCACTCAAGAAATATCATCGCCTCTAACCTTACGGCGATCATTATGATCTTTTCTTGTGTGTTAATGACTAAAAAAAAGACTGAAAATACTTTTATCCCCGTGCTTTTTTCTTCGTAAAGTACATGACTAATTCATTAAAAAGAAATATGACCTTACCGAGCACCACTGCAATTCTCAAATGACGATATACAAATGCAAATAGCAATATTAAAAATATAATTAGTCTAATAAATCTCGTTATTAATAGAATTCTTGCAGCAGATTTTCTTTAGATTGGTGACACGCAAAGTTTAAAGTATAAATTAAAATTTCTAAGCGTTAATAATTCGCATTACTTACGGGTCATAACTTCATGTTGCGTTTTGTTATATTTATCGGTCGGTGACTTTTTTATGCTTCCATTTTGTATCCTAAACAAGAGATAAATTGCGATCCCGCTAACAGTTTTTTTCGGCGGGGTGGGCTCCTCAAATAATCTACATTCTTTTGAGAACTGAACTTTTTAGAGACAAACTGGATACGCCACTGAACTTTACGTAAATATCTCTAACAAGATCAGTGTTTACCTTGTTGATAAGTTAACACGACGATTGTTAAAATCACCCTGTAGATTAAAAATTAGGAGAATAATGACAAATTTGACACCGGAATCTTCCACTGAGAAAAAATAACAATACCTGGTATAAAAAATATTATATCAGGTATTGGATTTCCACATACGTATTTGGAAAGCGCGACATTTGGCTACTGTAATAATCTCGCTTTTCTAAACTGTGGTTATAGTGGCAATCACTTACTTCTAATAGTAGTTATAATCTATAATAGTTGGAGGTACTAATTATATTACAGCAGCGGATATTCGTTTCATACCCAATATAAAGATATTTTAATAACAGTTAGTGGTTGGATTGTAAGTATTATAATACTGATACTAGTGACCAATATACACTCGGTATACCGTTTATGAGAATTTCTAATACCAGTGATAATATAGAATTATACTGAATATCATACTGTTTCTTTCCACATAAAAGATAGCTTATACCCAATATATGAAAGATTCTAATACCTATTACAAGAATCTTCTAATAGTGTATATTACACTATATCCGATATACTAAGTGGGTAACTTAAACAAAAATATATTGCATATATAAGCATCGGATACTTTTTACACTAATATTAATATTCTATATTATAACAAAAAACTATATATTGTATATTACGAACATTTTTTATTAAGGCTTAGAACATTTATATAATCATATTTTTCATAAATTAAAAAAATAACAATGCCTCTTATAACAGTATATATTTTTAATGATACGTATAACATATACATAATTCTCGCACAAGCCCGAACAAACCTAATGCCAGAGAAAGCAACTTACTTAAATTATTGATGTGATCAATGTACAGGGTCCCATTTTCGACACTTTTATAGTGCTATCAAAAAAGTAATGTAGGTGTCATGTGGTCTTTTTGGGTCAAACTTAAATAGTAAAATCAAAATTTGAAGATTTTTGCTTGCTTAAGAGATACGGGGGAAAATCAAGAAATTGTCAATTTCAAAATTATCCTATATTTTCTTAGTTAAAAGAGATACTCTGAGAGCTGTACTAGTTTTCTTAGTCCATATAGGCTTGCAGATTATCTCATTGAAATATATAGAGTTGCTTTAAAGTTATAATCGAAAATATTCAGGTGCGTCTTTGCTAAATCTATCTAGATTATCGGAGACCCTGTAGAACACGGGATTCTATACTTTTGCTTCCTACATACTTCAAGGGAAGAAAATTATACACGGGAAGAAATACTTAGTTAAATTTACTATAAAAATAATAAAATTAACCATAATTTACACCTGTAAATGTGACTGGAATAACTTTTATTAAGGAATGCGACCTAAATTTAGTAAAAATTACAAAAATATTTTTTAAAATTTACTAAAACCCTTTGTAAAATTTACTAAAATCTTCTGTAAAATTACCACCCCTAAATATAATACTATTTACTTTGCATGACGTTAATCTACTGAAACGATAGGAAATTTATTTAACGCAATTTTAATATCTTAATGACATTCTCAAGTGTAAACTGTTCCATTTTTGTTACATGTTACAGGGTGTGTAAATGCGCAATGGCGTGTGTAAAAAAATTCACTGCTGTCACTATCACCGAGACCGCAACAAACATTAGTTGACATTTTTATCGAAATTTTAAAATCTACAAATTGTTTTTATTACCGCTAATTAATTAATGACATTTAATTAAAACATTTATTCTAGCATGTTCAGAGTTCTCAGCCTGTCAGTAATGATTACTTTCTTTAAAGCCATTGCAGGTTAATATACCACTGTATCGTGTCATCAAGTTAAGTGTTTTGAAAGTACAATGTGTCCCATTTGCGACACTTTTAGAGGGTATCTCCGTAATTGTTAGTGCTATCATATTATATGCGTTATGTACTCTTTTTGGGTCAAATTTAAAATGGTAAAATAAAAATCGGAAAATTTTCGCTCGCTTAAGAGATATGGGGGAAAATCAAAAAATTTACAATTTCAAAATTACCCTATATTTTCTTAGTTAAAAGAGATACAGAAAAATGTTTTATAAAGAAGTTTCTTTATATTGATTATTGAACAATCTGCCAATAAGTATACAGGGTCAGGTAAAAAAGTTATCGGACCTAACCTCATTTTATTAAATGGAAGGACCTGTATATCTTAATCTAAAAATATACTATTTTAAATTATCCTTTCAAATAGATAATACATCATGAATGATATTGGTTTCCTAGGCGATTTATTTAAACTTTATTTCTTTAAACCAAAGTAGACCATGAAACAAAATCTAATATCCTGGAAAAAACTATGTTGACTCTTAACATTTAACGTCAATTTCATTTTTACATATTCATTTGTGAAAATGATTTATCAACATTTTGAAAAATTTGATATGATATCATTTGATTATTCAAAGTGGAGAAAACGAAGAAATGGCGCAAATTATATATTTTGTTCGCTATCCGGAAAGACGGTAACCATTTAAGGATATATCCCGAACATTTGCGATGATTCCCGTTATTTTTTACCTTAATCTGAATCTTTTATTTCGTTTCAAAGTAATAAAGTTTAAATAAATCGCCTAGGAAACCAATATCATTTATGGTGTGTTATATATTTGAAAGGATAATTTAAAATAGTATCTTTTTAGAATAAAATATACACGGTGTTCCATTCAAAAAAATGAGGTTAGGTCCGATAACTTTTTTACCTGACCTCGTATACTTATTCTGAAAACGGCAGATTATTCAGCAATCATTGTAAAGAAACTTCTGTATAAAATATTTTTGTGTCTCTTTTAACTAAGAAAATATAGGGTAATTTAGAAATTGTCAATTTTTTGATTTTCCCCGTATCTCTTAAGAGAGCGAACATTTTCTAATTTTAATTTTACCATTTTGACCCAAAAAGAGCACATGCCACTACATTGCTTTTTTGATAGCATTAATAATTACGGAGATACCCTATAAAAGTGTCGAAAATGGGACACCCTGTACGATAAGATGATGGTAAAAGATCGTACCTAGCAGGGGCGGATTTAAGTTTTTAGTACCATGTAAATTAATCTTAGCAGTTTAGCACATTTTCGTATTTTTTTGAGGTAAGCGAAACTTTTTATAAAGAACATTTTTTTTTCTGAAATCGCAGATAAAAAAGTTTTCCAGATGGTGCCAGTATTTTCACACACGCTGTAGAAGTAGATTAAAGTTACCTCGTGCAAACCTACTTTAAACATACGATTAGGAAAAAATAAAAATTAATTTTAGAAACTCCGAGTCCTATTTGAAGATAAAATAAAACGAAAACTAAGAAAAACTTCTTAATGGCCATCTGAAGTTCCGTATCCGCGCTCGACCTCATATCTCAACTAGTTTAAAAAGTTTTAAAACGATAGAGAACTTTAATATCCTTTTCATTAAAAATTTTAATAACAAATTTTCAGTTATTTAAAAAGCATCGCGAGTATTCAAGAGGTTGAGATGTGCTGGGAAACTGAGCGAGCACTTTTTGTAATATTCTACTTCGAGATAAATAGAAGCTTCTTTAAGATTCCACCAGCAAAATCAAGCGCGGGAATTATCTTCCCTCTCTATGGAAGGTACAGTTGACTTTGCAATGGGAACCTTAAATATATTTTATTTACAACCATGCATGTAATAATGACATTTCATCTTTCTGTCAAAAGTGGAAAGTTGACGTTTTTTTACTTTTACTTTCCACCCGGGTGGAAAGTAAATAATTTTTTCGTAATTTTTTTAAAAATCGAGTATTTAAAACAGCTAATAGCTTTGCATTGAATATTGTGACCAAATCGTTGATATCTTCTTTGTCTTGGCATTTTCACTGAAATAATCCAGTAGCGCCGACTCAGAACCAGGATTTTGAACTTTGTTTCCCGTACACCATTCTTTGAAACACTTATATGCCTTGTCACATTTCGAGCGGCTTTTAGTTGGCAGAAGAACTTCTTCTACTATTTTTGCTGCTTCTCGAATTTCTGGTGGAGTAGCAGCAAAATCATTTTTCTGTTGTTAAAATATTATATTGTTTAGTGACATGGAAACCATATTCAAAAAATGATATTTGCCATCTTGATGTGTATTATTACCTACGTTATTTTACCACCTGCGGCTATTTGAAAATTCTGTCTAATTTTTCAATGGAAGTCAAAATGACATTTATCTTTTATTAATAATTTTAATTCAAAATAATAAGAAATAGATGTTAGATGTGGTTGTAAATAAAATAGTATACAGACCTCGTCGAAAAGTTTCATTACTGTCTCGAGATTTAGTTACCGACTCTCTCGGCAGGAATTAAACAAATTCGAGTTAGTTTAATCAGTCATTTTCCTATTTTTTATAACAGCCCTGTCTTATATTGGCTTAAAGTTTTGGAATGTTCCTTATAGAATGTTAAAATACTAAGAAAATCAAGTCATATTTTTAATCTACCTAAGGTGTAAACGAAACATGCACATCCAAATATATTTTTTCTTAATGGTTTATAAATAGTTAATAAAAAAGTATTGTATATAGGTTCGTTTAACAAACCGTCACATCAATGTATCTCCGGAAACATTTTCGTGCGTGACCGGCGATATAAAAATGCAGATACTCGTGGATAACAGCTAATACCAGCTATTTCTTAAACTTTTTTAGACTGAAATGAGTATCTACACTCAAAAGAATGACTTCGTGTAGTATTTTTCCCTTACTTAAGACTACTAGATCTGAGTTAACCCTGTGACCGGCGATACAATATAAAAACATACGCCTGGTAAAAAGTAGGCAATGTTCTAGTTTATAGCTAAATAAACATAATAAGGAACTTATCTAAACAGGAGCACGCTTTACACAAATTCAAACACATACAGTCATATTTGTAAAACTATCAGGCCGAACTGTAGTGGCATTATTTATAAGCAATTCCTGCCGTGACCGGCGATACATGTGGCTGTGGGGACGGAACTCCTGGTTAACAATTGCGTTAGAGAAACTAAACTGTTGATCTTTGAACATTATTTTTTCAATACAAATTGTAGTAGGAGTGTAAATTATTTATATATAAAAGTAACTTTAGTAAAATGACGTGAAATATAAAAGGGTGAAGTAATATATATTATTGACTGGGGACACGTGATCGGCGATACATGTTTAAGTTCAAATTTTAATACTTCAGCTATAATCTAAAAAAAACTTTTAAAATTGCTTTCTAATGCAGGAAGTAACATATATTTCGCAAATTATAATCGTTTCTACAGGCTAATAGTTTATTTTAGTAAGTTATAAGCTAAGGACTGAAAATTGCCTGAAAAAGAATTTTGACCCATCACAACCTAACAAGCAAAGCAGACCATACAAATTTAATGTTAAAAAATTATTCATTTGAATAAGGAGTTACTTTTATTTCAATATAAATTTACAATGTATATAGTCAGCCCGTGTTTAAGCCTAAAATTATTTAAGACGAAAAATGAAAGGGGCGCTTTTTGAGATTTATCCAAATTGGGTTTCCAGTTCCAGGTGAATTTTTGATAACAATTTGCATTAAACAAAGTGATTTTGCAAGCGCGAGAGGGTCGACAGCAAATGAACTTTATAAATGTTATTTGTTTGTGTTGTCTGCCATTTCTGATCTCGCTGTTAAAATTCGAACAAACCTTATAATTTATTTAATGAGGGTTTAACAGAGGATAAAAGAATTGTGTCACCGGGTTTAACATTGTTAGTTGTCTTGGATGTTAAAATCAATGGGATTTTATCAATGTCTTTACAATTGTATTTTTATGGGAAAACGTATCACCATTAGTATCACGGTTTCAGTAACTAATATTAAAAATCGGAAACGCACGTCAATTTTATTGTAAAAGTAAAACGTCAGGAAAAGCCTCATGTGTGGACACAGCTTTAGATCCCCTCCACACCTAATGTTTTAACTGACACGTTTGACTTAAACAAGTAAATCGTCAGATAAAGTCTCACGTGTGGGCACAGCTTTAGATCCTCTCCAAACCTAATGTGTGAACTGATACGTTTGACTTAAGCAAATGAAACGTCTGGTAAAGCCACATGTGTGGACATAGCTTTAGACCCTATCCAGACCTAATGTTATAATTGACACGTTAGATTTGAACAACTAAAACGTCAGGTAAAACTTCCTGTGTGGACACACCTTTAAAGTACAACAACACGTGGATTCATCGTACACAACTCTACTCAAGTTAACCTCTTTCGTATCTTCATTTTTGTCCAACAAAATTAAATACACTTATTAATAAATACATGCTTATGGTCAAGTAAATTAATATTGTGTATTTAAGAAAGAAACTAACAATATATCTACAACGAATAATAATTGAACGAGGTATATTTTATAGCAAATATACATTGTTTGCTGCTGAAACAAAATAGCTCCTAATGATAATTACCAGTAACAAATCTTCTGTAGTCCAAGGGCATATCCTTCGAATTGTTCCATCACAGAATACCTAGGTAATTTAAGTTTAAATAAACATTGATAAGAGCGACCATATTACTATAAAATAACAATATATTCAAAAGGCGCTCGGACTATTTGATTATGGTATTAAATGTAAATACATACATCAGCTATGAAGGAAACATTCTAATCAGTCAGTATTTAAACTGTTTCAAGGTAATTATTTCAAAAGAATTGCTGAAATCGCTAGGAGGTTAAAGGAATGGTTAATTACTTGTAATTAAAATATTGCGGAAATGTGAAGGTTAAAGCACAAAAAAATATTTTAACTCAGAAAGTGCAAAATAAGGATTTTTTGTTTAATTTTTAGAGGTATTTCTAATTTTATGTATATTTATAAAGGTTTTGTTATTTATGAATTTTTTTACGTTATTTTTTTACAAACCCAAGCGATTTTTTTGGCCCCGGCCATTTGAGGTCTGTTGGGGAAATTGGGAAAGCAATGACTTCTTTATGGAGCCTATTTTCTCACCCAGTGCGGAAGACAATCTAATCTGTAAATGTAGAATTTCAATAGAACTGTGGTTTTATGAATTAATTGATTCAGCCGATACTAGGTGGAAATCCATAACTATAATATTATGGGAAGAAGTAAACAGAGTTGAACTTCGTCAATTTCCACTATATTATCAAAAGGAACATAACATGTGTCGCTATACTATTGCTTCGTCAGATGAGTGTGATCTAATAAAGATCTAATGAAAAATGTACAATATATTCCAATTATAAAGAAGGAGAGGGAAGGTTATACTGTCCAAACCAACCAACCAAAATTATGGTCACTGTGATTGAATAGAGTACCTGTTGAGATTTTACAATGTGTAGGTCAAAAAAATAGGAGGAGAACCATTTAAATCTAATTGATCATTAAGTAACATGTCGGAATTTTTAAGTTTATTAATCTCCATAGATTCTAACACAGTAAGTTTAAGTTTATATACTGAAAATAAAGGATTTAAACTTAATCTGTTAGAATCCGACCTGTTACTTAATGATCAATTAGATTTAAATGGTTCTCCTTTGTTAAACCAAGTTTGTTGACCTACACATTGTAAAATCCCAACAGATACCTACTCTATTCAATCACAGTGACCATAATTTTGATTTTCCCCGACAGTATAACCAGGGGCGGTTCTTCCACACGAGCACATGCGCACGTGCACCCCCAAAACAAAACGAATAAAAAATAATAATTCATATTCATTGAATATTATTTATCGTATAAAGTCCTACCCTCCCTAATATTTTATCGTACCGTCAAACTAAAAAAGTCCGACCCTCCCTAATATTTTATCATCCCGTCAAACCAAACTGTATAGATCCTGCAACCGTGCCTCGGTCGAGGTAAATGACGATTATGACGACACTTGCTCGCACGTGCGATTAAGTAGTGCAGTTTCTCTGTAGTAACAGGTGGCGGGTGGCAGCGGGAGATAGCGGGGCTATGGCGATTTAACATGGAAAAGGCGCACACTTTTTGTGTTGTCTGTTCGTGCATCTAGTTAGAAATTCGAGCGTGTTTGTTTTAATATTTTATTATTATATATTTATATTTATTAAGTTAAAATGAATAGTTGACGGTGGACTATTTAAGAAATAACTTTAACTCTTTGAGTTTGGAGCAAAAAATTGAAGTGAAGAATGCGGGCACACCTAAACCCGAAATTAATTTAACCCAGACCACAAATGGTAAATCTAGGGATTTTATTAGAACGTTGAAAAATGAAATATACGAAAAATTTTTTATAGAGGCTATTCCACACTTAATGAGGCTGTTATTGATCAATTTTCTACAATTAAGAACCGAAGAATGGACTTTACGTTTAAGTACTATTGTGTAGGGTCGATAAATGTTGTGTATTTCGATAAATGATACTCGATATGATTTTAAACCATTTTATTTAAGGATTTAAACTAAACAACACTGAAAATATGAAGAATGCCAAATTGTCAGTCTAGTGGCTCGATTCGTTCTCGTCATAAAACAGTTAACTATTGTTCTCGTCTTGGTTGTGCCGAATGACGTAGCCGTAGATGGCATAGTGGTATTAGACATCATTCGGCTTGCTTGATAACTCGTAGATGGCGGTAGTAGTATTGGACATCATTCGGTTTTCTTAATAGCTCGTAGATGGCTTTAGTAGTATTAGTAGTGGACTGTATAAATATTGTTACGAGAGTTGCATGCGACGACGTTAATATCCGACAGCTATACACACTAAGAAAACCTTCCTTATTTTCCAAAAGTTGCATTTCCTTGTGTAAAATTAAAAAATAATTAAAAATATGTTTTACCTAACGCATTTTCTTATTACTTTTTTCTTTCTACATTTAAAACGCCTACAAAGTAATTGTTTGGTCGTTACACAAAAATAAAATTTTAAAAATAATTTCACCATACTTGTGAATCCCCTCTATCATAGGTCACGAGCCGACACTGAGTATAACCTTCCCTCTCCTTCTTTATAATTTTAATCATTTGAATATGTTGTTCATTTTTCATTAGATCCTTATTACATCACTCTCATCTGACGAGGCTATAGTATAGCGAAACATGTTATGCTCCTTTTGATAATATGGTGGAAATTGACAAGTGCAACTCTGTTTTACTTCTTCCAATAATATTATAAATGTAGTTTTATACATTAAAAAACGGCATTGTAAGAATTATATGTATTATTCTATTCATGTCCTCCCTTCAAGATTTTAAGGGTAATATATATTCCTACCAGGAAACCTCCTGCCGCGAAGGTTGCAAATTTTTGTTAAAAGCGTCCCCCTTTGTAATAAAATTGAGATGCATTTCAGATCTTTAATATTATTACTGGAAACACACAGAGTGGGACGTTCTTAAACTGACACCCTGTATATTTCATCTGTTAATGACTATAAACTAACTTTATTCATTTTATTTGTTTCAGATGCGATTGTTCTATTCTTCTCTGCTCTTTAACTAATAATGTAGATCATTCCACTGAACTTTACTTCATTCGGGTGTGCGGTTCGTAAATCTTCGTGCCGCGATGTTGTCGTTAACTTTTTTTATGGGCGAGAGGATGAGTTACCGCCTTCTATGCCTTGCCCTGGCCCTTACAATGCTGCAAGCTTTTCAAGGTAAGCGTTTTCATTTTAATGGTTTTCTAGGAAATTGGATTTATAAAATCGTAATAGTATGGCTCTTGACTAATGCCTTTTTTATAATGGCGCTTAAATGATTATTTATTATTTTCGTAATTTATACATGGTGTACCAAAAATACTTACTTACCTACTAAATTTCTACATATTATGTTATTATTTATTTAGTTTAGTAAGTATTGGTCGTATCGATTTGAATGGGCACTGTATACAGGGTGTCCCAGAATATGTGGGCAATCTCCCTGGTTCAGATAGAACACTTAAAAATAACAGGAGAAGTTCATATACATTTTTCTTCCTACGGCAACCCCCTACGGAGATACGGGCCCATAACGGACGTCCGTGGAAATCGTTGAGTTTTAAATAATTTTTAAAGTAATGGATGTAATTTAATATTTTTTTAGCAAAATGTTTAATAGATGAGTCTCCTTAAAATTCGCCCTTTTAAACATTTTTGGCTTATTTAGTTTGACGGGGACGGACTAGACGTAACACAGATATGGTTTTGTTTACACTCTGTATGATGAAGGAACGACCATAATATTTTTTTTGGATACTCTAAACCTTAAGCTGAAAAAAAGGTACTCTTCATCAATGTCGATAAAATGAACTGTTTTTGAAAAAAAAATTTTCTTGTTCATACATTAAATGCATGTCGGCATAATATTCAGTATACGTAAATTCCATTACTAAGTTAGTAACTAATAAGACAAAGGAGAAAAACCGAAAAGTTCAAGACACTACCATAAACTGACACTGGCATAAATATTCTTATTTAAATCGGTACATGTGAAAAATACCATAGCAACAATGAGGGAATTTTATGAACATAAAACAACAACCAATGCAAAAAAACCATATTGAAAAAAAATATTTTTTCTTCGAAAACAGTTCATTTTATCGACATTGATAAAGAGTACCTTTTTTCAGCTTAAGGTTTAGAGTATTCAAAAATAATCATACAGGGTGTAAAATAAGCATTTTTGTGTTACGTCTAGTCCGTCCCTGTCCAACTAAATTAGCCAAATGTGTTTAAAAGAGCGAATTTCAAGGAGACTCATCTAGTACACATTATACTAAAAAATTATTAAATTACACCTACTACACCTACTTAGAAAATTATTTAAAAATCAACTATTTCCATGGAAGTCCGTTATGGGCTCGTATCTCCGAAGGGGGGGGGGGGGGGGGGGGGGGCGTAGGATGAAAAATATATATGAATTTCTCCTGTTATTTTTTTAAGTATTCTATCTGAACCTAGGAGATTGCCCACATATTCTGGGAAACCCTTTATAATGAAATACAGAATCAAATTAAATTGTGATTCTCTTTGTTCAGTGGCGGCGCAAGCTGTTTTGTTTCAGGTGGGCGACATGGGGCGTAAAATTTTTGAGGTGGGCAGGACAAATGGGCATTATTTCGGATAATAGGTATAGATTTTTGTATAATTTCTTAATGTTTCATATGTCTTTGCCCAATTTAATCGTTTTGCAAGTTGGGGGAGAACAATTAGGATTAGACGCTCGCTCCAGCCGCAGCCACTGTTATTGTTACAATAATTTAGCGATCTTCACGAACACAATTAATGTAGCTGAGAAAATGAAAAATCTAATATGCTCCCCGGCTTATAAATATATTAAATTCCTTTGCGGTCGTCTAGACTAATAAAATTCTCTTTCTGAAAAAGGTATCTGCAATAAAATGTGTCATAAATAAAGTCTCAAGGGCATAGTAATAAGTTGAACTTAATTTGGAAATTAGAAACAATTCCAATTTTTCGCTTGTGAATCTTTTTAATTTAAGGCTTATTGAACATTTTTTATAGCTCGATGGGTTACGATTAAAGGGCGGGAAAAAATGCGCATTTTAATGCCCGTGTGTGAAAAAATGTAAACTTTCTGCATACTAAGTTTCATATTGTATTTTTCTACGATCGTATCAGTTTCCTTTTTCGAAATAAAAAATATATATTAGTTTATAACCAACTCACTATTACTTAGGAATGCAATAAGTTTGGGATATTTGCTTATATCTACTTGATTATTCAGAATTAATGTCGATTTTTAGCTTGGAATATTATAACCATAAAGTTTTTTTTTTTTTTTTTTTTTTTTTTGGACATATGATGAGAAATCTGTTGACAGACACGATTGCAGAATGCAAAAGTAGTGTCGGGCTGGCTAATGACAGTCCGAATGGACTGCCGCCTACCGACTAAAACTCACCATGGTATTGTGCGTGGCTCCGGTAGGAGCCCTTGCACGCTTAAGATTGAGTTATGTGAGCATCAGAAAGTCATTTCTGAGTTTCTGATGCTCAGGAGTAGTACGTGTGATTTTTTAGGTAGTTTGGCGAGTTTTGAGACTTTATTTTATTTTGGGTGTAGTGTGCTTGTATGTGTGCGTGTGTTTTACTGTGTTTAGTGTTTTGTGCTCCAAGAGTAGTTACAATTGTAGCCTCTCATAACTTCCATTGGCCCTTCACGAGACGGTTGCACCACTATTTCAGGGCGAGAACAATGCATCGCTGGACTTGGAGTGTTAACCATAAAGTCTAAGATTTAAAAATGATTTACCTTTCTTGAAAATAAGTTAACGATACCCGTCCGCTGAAACCCTTCACTGGCTTTTGGTCCAATGTAATTTAATAAACGTATTATAGTCCCTTTTGTAAGCTTCTTTCGATTTTTCAGGCAATACATTTTATGTTGCTTCATTGGCTTTATTAATAATTTCGTCTGGAGCGCATTTTAATGAGTTTCCTTCTTCGGAATCGGAGTTTTTTCTTTCCATTTTTGATGTTTTCAAATATTATTGACATTTGTAAGGCAACAATAACAATGCGGCGCCCAGGCAACGAACGACGTAGATGGCAAATTGATATTATAAACATTCAGAGAGAAGTGAAAAAATTACACGTTCCGGAACTTTTTTTAACGATAAATTACTTACTACGTAAAAGGAATATAGTTTATTTACAACCATGCATGTAATAATGACATTTGATCAATCTTTGAAAGGTGGAAAGTTGACGTTTTTTTTAATTTAAAAGTAAATTATTTTTTTGTAATTTTTTTAAAAATCGATATCTCAAAATAATATACGAACACATTTTTTTAAAAATGCTAATAGCTTTGCGTGTTTAGATATGTCTACTTTTTCCCTAATTGATAGAGTGGTCCTCAGCATTGAATATTGTGACCAAATCGTTGATATCTTCTTTGTGTTGTCATTTTCACTGAAATAAGCTAGTAGCGCCGACTCAGAACCAGGATTTTGAACTTTGTTTCTGGCACACCATTATTTGAAATAGTTATATGCCTTGTTATATCTCGGGCGGCTTTTAGTTGGCAGAAGATCTTCTCCTACTGTTTTTGCTGCTTCTCGAATTTCTGTCTGGTGGCCTAGCAGTAAAATCAAATTCCTCATCTGATAGCATTTTTCTCTGTTAAAATAATATATTGTTTAGTGACATGGAAACCATATTCAAAAAACGATATTTTCCATCTTGATGTATATTATTACCTACGTCATGTCTGTCTAATTTTTCAATGGAAAAGTCAAAATGACATTTATCTTTTATTAATAATTTTAATTCAAAATAATAAGAAGTGCATGTTTGATATAGTTGTAAATAAAATAGTATACAAACCTCGGTGAAAAGATTCATTACTGTCTCGGGATTTAGTTAACCTCGTCGCTTCGCGCCTCGGTTAACTACCGACTCTCTCGACAGGGAATGGAACACTTTCCACATCGGTACGTAATATACTATTTCATAACGATCGTAGAAGAAAGTGCAGCACATCTCGAATCTTAACAGTATTAAGTTTGAAACTAAGCATACCATTTCAGTAAACTACTTACTTTGGTACAAGTAATGGATCAAAAACCGCTAACGGTGTGGGCGCAAGTATATTTGGGAAAGGCCCAGGATGGAAATGAGCATTCCTCTGGGGAACTACGCCACAGTATACCAAGCAGAAGTTCATGCCATACAAGTATTTGTACTACAAAATCTTGAAAAGGGTTATCACGACCAAATGATTTTCATCCTTTCGGACAGCCAAGCTGCCCTTAAGGCTCTGAACTCCAATCGGTTTACTTCACAACTTACACTGGAGTTCGATACCAATCTAAAAGAACTGGCGGCCAGGGTGGATCACGGTGCAACTCTTGTACGTCCCTGGTCACTCTGGGATATTAGGAAACGAGAAAGCGGATGAACTAGCGAGAGCCGAATATGCTCAAAGTCTCAGGGGCCCCGAACCGGCTTTTGAATATCATAACAGGCAACAAAAACAACATTAGATAGATGGTCGAAAAAACAACACCTATCTCGATGGCAAGAGTTACCTGGTCAACTACACGCACGGGCCTAATTGGAAAACCATCGAAAATAATATCGAATGGGATGCTAACCCTGACGCGGCCCCAGTTGAAACAAATGATGGGTCTGCTAACAGGCCACTGCCACTTGCGAAAACACTTTCAACGGATAGGTAGGATGTAGACTGCGGCGAAGAGGATGGAACCACCTCACACATAATATAGCGCTGCCTAGCTCTGTCTCGTAGAAGACAAAATATCTTTGGGAACACACAACGTGGTGACAACCTCCCACATGACAAGCTTGGTAGAAGGCTACGGGACCTCATAGAAGGAACAAACATCTTCTAACAAGATCGGGGTACCCAATAAGCCGAAAGGCTGCAGTGATTTGAAGTTCGGGCCTTTAAACCGACCCCCGCCTTTAACCAACCAAACTACTTAGCTGTATACCTAGGTGTAGAATACCTTCCTTAATGACCTGAATAGTTTGTAAATATTTGTAAGAATTATATTAATCCAGATAAAGGCGTAACAGGGATTGAAATGTCTGTTAACTTGACAAAATATGCTAATAGATCCACCAGTTATTAAAAATATGCATTTTTTTTTGTTCAGTATGATTGGTTATGATACAGTAACGAATTACGCCTAATCATTGAATCCTGCTTATTTGATCTAAAATAAATCGGCCGAATAGTTGCATCACTAAAATATCTATTTAAATTTAAATGTAAATCGCTTCTGTATAATAATGGAAAAACCTATTGTAATGTCACCGATGTTTCCATTCTGCGACCCGCCAGGACGTTAACAAATGCAGTGTCAGATCCATGTTCGAGCGGATGACACTCCGAAATGTAAAGGAAAAACGCCGTTTTAAGATAAAATAACGGTAGTAAAATCTGCAGGGTTCTAGACAGTGATAACAAATTGTTAAACCGTTTTGGAGATATTTTTAGAAATAGTTTCTCGGTGTTGACCGGACGGGGAGATAAGTATAAATAATAGATCCGTGACAGTGGACTTTGACAAAAATATATTTATTATGACTCGAAAATTACAATTTCAAGAAAATCAGTTTAACTTATATTTAATATGAACAATTTTACAGTACATACTGCACTTATGGAATTATTTACAAACAAAAAACATACATTATTGTCCGCCCTACGTGTTTAGCTTGATAAAATGAATGCGGGTAAGAAATTAACTGGTTATTGGGGGACATTGCAATGTTTTCATCCAGATAAATCGTAATTTAATTTATACTTCATGATAGGCGATTGACGGATATCTCTCAGACACCTTCACCATCAATGTCAGTGTCCCTCAAGGGTCCATATTGTCTCCCACCATCTTCTTACTCTACATTAACGACCTTCCAGTGAAAACTAAAAATCCGATATTTAGCTTTGCTGACGATAGTACACTTGTCTCATCCTTCTCTTTGAATGCACAAACATCGACTGCCGATACACATCTTCGCAGACAGCAGAAAGTATCACGCCTCAACAATGACCTGTAAGAAATTTTAGCTTGGGGTGACAGTAACCAAGCCGAATTTAACGCTAAGAAAACCCAGGGAGCAGTCTTCTCTAAAAAGGTTAACATCACAGAACCGGATATAGTCATGGCAGGACACGCAATTCCACTAGCTTCATCTATTAATTGCTGGGCGTCAATCTGGGAGAAACTATGTCTTGGTATATCCACGTTGTGGCAATCGCCGAGATAGATTGTCATAAACTTGGTGTACTCTTCCGAACCAAAAAGTTGTACACACCTCAACAACTTTTGATACTATACAAAGCCCAGATTCGACCATCACTAGAGTACTGCTCTCATGTCTGGTGTTCTGCACCCAAACATACTCTTCGGCTAATGGATTCCATCGAAAGGAGGGCCATTCGTTAGATCGGAGACCACGGGCTCACGAAGAGCCTTGACAGCGTAAAACATCGAAGACAGGTTGGGGATTTGGCTCTGTTTTATAGATATGTCCATGGAAAGTGCTCGGCTGACCTAGCCCTCTTAATACCGCCTAGAGCGGCGAACAGCAGAAATACACGACGAACCACTGCCGCCTATCTATATGTGGTTAAGCTTAGTACTCCTCGAACATTATTATTTAATAATTCTTTCATCTGGAGGACTTCGTCCTTATGGAACGACCTTACCGAAGTCGTTTTTCCCAACGAATATAACCTCCAACGATTCAAAGCCAACGTGAACCACTTTATTTAATAAAACGTAAAGTAGGTATATAGATATTTAATTCCATTAGATATATTTTTACGTTTTATTTATGATATTTCCACATTTCAATTAGAATTAAATATTCATATCGTCCTTAATTTTCCCCCGTCGGCATCAAGGCTCAGTTGCCATCGCTGTGATGATTTTAGTCTGAGTCTGCGATGATTGGTCTTTTAGTCCTCGGTTTTGCTATCGTCGTATATTGATTGGTGCTTGGGTAGTATTATTTCTATATATTCAGTTGCGAATGTAAAATTATGAAAATTTTTTATTATTATTAGTTATCTTTATTTTACATTTTTACAAAATACAATCAGGAACAAACTATGATTTTTTTTCTTCATACATTATGTGTCAGATCAACAATTTGCCTTTACAGCTTACGTGTTTACTTAATTCTTATAATTTATTGTAAAAGTAGGCGAATGTTTTAGTTAAAATTAATCTTTTCTATATCCTCTTAACAGAATTTTTCTATATATTTTCTCCTGTATCACACAAAAAAAGTTTTGTAAATAAATTCATAAAGGAAATGAGTTTTTAAAAGCAAAAGGGTTATACAGATTTTAATAAAGAAGTAATTTTTGTAGCAATAAAGTCGGTAATAGCAAAATAATTACAACATTTCGCCGCGCATTAAAACATGTTATTACTTTTTTTTATTATGCCAGTAATTATTAAAACTGAGAATAACACGGCTTTTATTAAAAACACTGTAGGGGAAAATGATGGAATTATTAATGGGTGGACTACTCATATCTTTTGGTATTAAAATATTAAGTCTTGTTTTACCGGGAGGAACGCTCACCCCTATAACTTTATTGTTTAAATTATAGCAATCCAGATGATAAAATAAACATATAAATTTTTTTTTTCATTTAAAATGTTAAAAAGTGACGTACTGGGTGTCGTTAAATTTAGATTCTAGTATCTACATTATAGTATGCAATTAATTGGACGTATCAGGACTGCCCTAAACTCTAGAATCTGTTTTCGAACAAACCTGATTAAACCCCGTACAATTAGGCATAGCAGGAAGTAAACTGTTCTGTCCTAAATTCTAGAATCTGTTTTCGAACAAACCTGACCAAACCTCATATAATTATACATATCAGGACCTAAACTGCTCTACCATAAACTCTAGAATCTGTTTACGAGCAAACCTGATTAAACCCCGTACAATTAGGCATAGCAGGAAGTAAACTGTTATGTCGTAAATTCTAGAATCTGTTTTCGATCAAACCTGACCAAACCTCATATAATTATACATATCAGGACCTAAACTGCTCTACCATAAACTCTAGAATCTGTTTACGAGCAAACCTGATTAAACCCCGTACAATTAGGCATAGCAGGAAGTAAACTGTTATGTCGTAAATTCTAGAATCTGTTTTCGATCAAACCTGACCAAACCTCATATAATTATACATATCAGGACCTAAACTGCTCTACCATAAACTCTAGAATCTGTTTACGAGCAAACCTGATTAAACCCCGTACCATTAGACATATCAGGACGTAAACTGCTTCGCCTTTCACTCTAGAATCTATTTTCGAACAAACCTGACCAAACCCCATACAATTAGACATATCAGGACGAAAACTGCTCTGCTCTAAACTCTAGAATCTATTTACGAACAAACCTGACGAAACACCATACAATTAGACATATCAGGATGTAAACTTCTCTGCCTTAAACTCTAGAATCTGTTTTCGAACAAAAATGATTAAACCTCCTACAATTAGGCATAGCAGGAAGTAAACTGTTCTGTCCTAAATTCTAGAATCTGTTTTCGAACAAACCTGACCAAACCTCATATAATTATACATATCAGGACGTAAACTGCTCTACCCTAAACTCTAGAATCTGTTCACGGACAAACCTGATTAAACCCCGTACCATTAGACACATCAGGACGTAAACTGATCGTCGCTAAACTCTAGCATCTGTTTTTGAATAAACCTAACCAAACCCCATACAATTAGACGTATCAGGACGAAAACTGCTCTACGCTAAACTCTAGAATCTGTTTCCTAACGGTTAAAATAAAAATGATTAAAATTGGTTCATTATTAACAAAATGACAGCTTATTAATTTGGGCATGCATTTATGTATATTTGTTAATTAATTGGTGTAGTGTATTTGTCATGATGATGTGGCTTACTAATGTGTTATCAAGTAATTTATTAAGAAAAGTATTTGTTCTTTAATCTATCATAATTTAAAAGCTTCGACGTATTTTAATACTAAACTATATATTCAACGAAACTTTAATATCAACCGAGGTGACCGTAGAATCTTGAAACAACTAATTTTCGAAATAATTCCAAAACCAATTCATTTTTGCAGACTTGTTCAATTAATATCGGTTTTTAAATGCAACGCAATCGGTTGTGCTAAGAATTATGCAAACAAGGTATAATTTACATAACCCGGGAGTTTTCGAGGGTTCTAAAATTTCTATAGAGTTCACTTACTTAATATGCATGGCCCGACTTAATTTTCAAGCATTAATTGTTCTCGACATTTGCATGGAGTAGTATGGCAAAAGAGAGGGGTAACGGCGTTTAGACTCTGCCTTTAATTAGCGAAATACTCGTTTTAAGATGCATGCTTTCACACATTCGTGTGTGTAAGTTTTGCAATACAAACGATAGTAATATCAAACAAATTTCAAATCGCATCACAACATTTATTATAATAAATTATTTCACAACAGGACAAAAAAACGATAATCTTGTAAGTTTGACACCTTATTTACCTATTAAGCCAGGAACACCTTAAGATTTAAAATTCGTATACAAGCACGTGGTAATTCAAGGGACCAACGCACGGGGTGTATGCGTTTTGCAGAATAAAATTGACAGAAGAGCGTTAAATTGCGTTTAAGCAACGGTTTCGAAGGTTCAAGGCTGAAGCATTCGTTTTTCTCTGAAATCGCTGATTGCCTTATGATCTATATACATAGTAGTGAAAACAGATGTCCATGGCGAGGCAGCTTGTGGGATAAAGGGGCTTTTACCTAAGTATTTAGACATTCGATTTAAAAAAAATTATATACCCTTTCTCTGGGACACCCAAGGAGTCACCTATTTAAATAAAATAAGCAATTTTCATAACACCCTGAATATTATATCCTTGAAACAAAAAAAAAGAGCTATTTTATTCTCCATTAACGCATGGGCGAGAATACACCAACATATCCCTATTATTAATTTTTAAATACTGCAATATCCATTCGAGGCTAGTGTTTCGCAAATGAGGCATAATTTACATAACTCCGGACTTTTTTTAGGGGACTGAATTATCTATGGGATTTATGTTCTACTTAATATGCATAGCCTATGCCGAGCAGCTAATTGTGCACATTAACAAGGAATGTCGATACAATGACGCAATAATTCTCGCTCTTAATTTTGCGCGGGAATATGAGTTGATTTGGAACGTTTTGTTAGTAGAAAATAGTGTTTCCGAAAAATGGAAGGATATGTTTTTTTCATATCATCTAAATATACGATTTCGGGTCAACAGCAGAATGAAATGTAATTTCTCAATAAAAAGACGCACTAATTTTTTACAAAAGTGTAGACTTGTCTTTTCCATTATTATCGTGAATTCCAGTTCGCAAGAAATACTGATGTCTCGATAATTATACAGCCAGAAACAAAAATTACTTTTCTAGCCTTAATTTCTTAACGCCCTTTGGAAAAATTGAGGCGTATAATTTAGCTTTATTATGTTTTGTCTTGAAGTGCGACATTTTCTTAATATAATAGTTTTTGGTTCACGTCATTACCTGCTTTTTAAACGAAGATACAATTTTTTTAAATTAAGTGTTGCAGTTATTCAATTTTACTCACAATTCAGAACATTATAATATTTTATCAAGAAGCATAAACAAATGTCCAAAAACTGCATATTGCATTGAAAGCATGCCACGTCGCACGAGGTGGCAATATGCGCTATTAATTTTTGGATATTTGTTTATGCTAGTCTATAATATAATGTATTGTTCTGAATTGTGAATAAAACTGAAAAACTACAATACTTAAAAAATTGTATCGCGTTAAGAAATTAAGTGTGAAAGGATAACTTTCTTTCTCGCCATATAATGATGGGGACATCAGTTTTTTTGAAAACTAAAATTCTGGTTAACATTTCGAGGCACAAGTGTACACTTTACTAGAAATTTCACCAAGATCTAAAAACAGTTATAAAATTACAGGACTCTAAACCTGTATAAAACCGTAAGTATACAGAGGGATAAGGGTAAAGAATTATTATGGTTAAATATAATATCTAATCTAATAATGTGTAGTGGGGTGTGTGTTATACCACTGCATTGAGACATCGTATGGCCAATTATTTCCTCCTCCCCTAATTTTTGATAATTCAAATTTAGGAAGCATACATCTGATTGGCGCTCTATTTATCTCTTCAGCTATTGGGTTATGTACTCCAAGGCGTTTGGGTGGTTGAATTAAAGTTTATAGGCTTGGCAAACATCTATTATAATGAGATGCCTAACGGACAGGAAAGAGAACGTAATATATTTTCTATAAATTAAATATAGAGGAAGAAAATTCCCCTTCCCATCTTATAGCGCTTTGATTTCTCCTACCAAAGTCCAGAGTTTGCGACCTTTTATTATATGACTGATGCATTATCCTGCATGGCCTTGCATGAGGTTACAGATTATGTTATCAATTGTTTCGACGATAATTGTAAGCCACTTCCCATTTTTCTGGACCTCATCAAGGCATTTGATACTGTGGATCACCAGATTCTACTACACAAATTGAAACTGATTGGGATACGAATAAAAGTTCTTCAATTGTTTAAGTTATATTTGAATAATAGAACTAAAAAAATTAAACTTAATTCAACATGTAGCTCTTTAGGTGGGGTGGAGTGTGGTGTTCATCAGGGTACAGTACTTGGCCCGATTCTATTCTCTATATATATTGACAGTCTCGCGAAAGCAATACCCGGCGTTAAAACTCTTTGTTTTGCTGACGATACAGCTCTGCTTGTTAAGGGATCACCGTGGAATGATGTTTTTTTGAGGGCTGAAAGGGTGGCTACCTTTGTTAATAAAGTACGCACAGGGGATCTTTACCCTGACGTCATCGCTAACAAATAGATATCCCGACATATTTCATATCTCTGCATCTTTGTTTGGTACAGACATAAAGGCGAATAAAAATTGTATATTATACGTCGTCCGGAATTAAACGTGTTAGACAGAGAAAGAATTATAAAGAAGAGTTGCCAAATAATTATTTTGACTTACGCAGTACTACAAATTACAAAAACGTCATTGTGACAATTGATTCACCATTTTTTCGTTTTTATACCTTTTTGTGCATTAAAACTTCATTTACTCCTGCAAACAGTTCTTTTCAGAGCTTTTGGTATCGCTTTTTTGGGTTAGTGGTAAGTACATATTGATATTTATTGTTATTTATTTATTGTAATAAAGTATTCCTAACCCTTAAAATTGTGGATAAGTCTCCGCTCCGCTATTTTGCCATTCCAAAAACGTAAAAACACGTCTTTTTAGTTTCGAAAAAAATAAGTAAAATCGCCCGAATTTCCAAACACTCTGTATATGTATCGACACTCAGGCCCGTAGAGAGAAAATACCGGGCCCGGGGGGTACACATTACGGGCCCCTTACCTTCAAAAATTTTTTTTTCAGCATAACAAAAAATATATATATAAGTATATAATGTCAAAGATTCCGAGGACTATTATACGATAATTTTTGCATACCACTACTTAAATAATGAACATCTACATACAATTTGCATCATAATAAAAAATGTTTATTCATTATTCTCCAATAACAAAAATACAGCATCACAAAGTTGACATACTAATAGAGGATTACTAAAATACAATTGCAGTAAATCATTGCACACCACTTATTAATTTTTGTCGTTAACAATCCAAAAATCCGGGCCCCTCTCAAAAGTCCGGGCCCGGGGGGAAACACCCCCCCCCCCCTGTCTACGGGCCTGTCGACACTAGAAGGTTCACAGAACGTATTTCGGGCAAAATCAAATCTGAAATCGCCAAATTAAGTTCACAATCTCGTCTCAAAATGTGGTAAAAATTGGTCGAAAAATACAAATTGACAGTTCAATAAAATAATTTATTTAAATGTTTTACGACATAAATTACCATTTATCTTCAATTCTAATGAAAAAGCATAACGTCAATAGTCAGTAAAAAACAATTTAATAAAATGCTAAGAAATTATTTGCAAAACCACTCCCAAATAGTGTCCTTTCTTTGTTGACATAAACTGGGATACCTACTGGAAATTTGTTTAAATTTAGATGATATTCCATAAATTTGGCTCATATTATTTACTACCTTCATAGGTTTAAAAAAAAAAGGAAAAATTGTGTTACATTGAGAGTAAATAAATCATTTAGCACATACAGATGCAAGCACCTAGGGGCCCTTATGTTTAATTAAAAACTGTAGAACTTATTGTACCTATTCTTTGTTAATTTTGTCAACTCTAACTTTGATTTAAATAAATAAAATAAAAATTTTAGGAATTTTTGTACACGGATTAACCCGCCGGCGCATTGTAATTCTAATAATTGTACTGTGTCTTGTCTAAGACAGTGCATGATCATTATTGCTCATAGTATCTGCACGGTGTATTTTCTAAGATGTGTTCATTGTAAATCTAATTGCACGGTGTTGCACTTTTTAATAAATGAATTCAAATGATCTCTGTTGGTCAAATCAAAAATTAAACTTTCTTTGATATTTTTTTAATCTGTGTAATCAAAATGTCACATTCAAACCGAGTTTATCATTTTGTCAAATAAGAAGTAGGTACATAACTGCCAGTAAAAATTCAAGAATATCAGATTTATACCTACATATTCCTAACAATCTATTTTATGTAAGACCGACTCAAAATTTTGATTCGGAGTTTTAAAGAAATTTTTAAAAATCCGTATATGGGAACGTTATTTACGTCAATTAAAATGTTATGAAATTAGTTTTTGTTTTGACAACTTTTCTTCCACGTAATTTTGATTTGATTCATACGATTTTTATGACGTGTAAGCGATGACGTCAGGGTAAAGATCCCCTGTGCGTACTGTATGTTAAGTTTCATGTGTTTTTCAATGAATAAAATTGGTCTGCCGAGTAAAAATGAAATTAAGGTCCATTCCATTGATTGTATTTTGACTGAGGATTGTGCATGTACTGGGATGGTCAAGTCGACTGATAATATTCTAAGCAGAGAGGTTTTGCTTAATGTCTATAAATCATTAGCAGAATCTTGTCCTAATTATGGAATAATTTGTTGGGGATCGACTAACAAAAATCTGTTGAGTAATGTCAGCATTGCTCAAAAATATATTTTAAAGATAGTTTTCTTTAGGCCAAGACGTTTTTCTTCAGAACTTTTATTCCAACAGTCTGATGTCTTTACGATTACTGAACTGTACATAAAGGGTATGCTTAGGTTTTCTCTTACCAGAAATATTTTTCACAATTACATAGGTCATGACATAATGACGAGAGCAAATGTCAATCGCTTTGCCTAACATGCACTTTAATGCCATATAAAGATCAGTTTCTTATGTGGCCGATCCGAAATTTTAAACATATTACCAGAGCATTTTAAAAGAAAAAAAATCCAATGCATAAAAAAACTTAAACAAATGGATTCGAAATAATACCCTGTTAATTAATAGGATAGTTAAGTTTTTTTTTTGAATTAGTCTGTAATTGGGAAATTAACGTGATTGAATTATAAGAAACATGGACTTATTGATAAGTATGTTGTCTGTTTAGTCTATGGTTGTGTGCACACACAGACTTTAGTGCATACATTCATTTGAATTTAAATAAGTTCATAACATTCTTTGTAAATTAATAAATAAATAAATATTAGTGAGAAAAGTGCCGGGCAGGTGGTTCACAATTCATAACAATATAAACTCAATAGGTACATGTTAGAAATTGTTCTTATTAAAAAAAGTATATAAATTGGATCTCAATTTTGAGACGGAACAAAAGTAGTACGGTTTCCGCCAAACTATTTTTTATTGGACAACTCTTCCAATATATCAGAGTTATTTCGCGAAAAGTGTATAAAAACAAAAATGTACTTGAACCCTGTCGTTAAAAGGAACATCTTGTCCGTTAAATAAAAAAGTTTGGAGGAGAAAATCAATAAAGTTTTGTTTCAATAACTTTAAAGGGCGAATTCTTTGTCAATTCAATGAAAAAAATAAGAATATTGAACTTATTTAAGAAATAAAAAGTCTATGATTGTCAGATGGTAATAATATCAAATACCAATGTATGGAAAATTATCATTTCCCAGACCACCCGATGATCCTTATACAGGGGCGTACAGGATCATCGGGTGGTCTGGGAAATGATAATTTTCCATACATCGGTATTTGATATTAATACCACCTGACAAGCATAGACTTTTTATTTATTAAATAGATTTTTTAAATTTAATTTAATCTAACGTCTGTTCAGATTGTTTGGGATTGCTAAGAGATAGCGCTGAGCGCTGTATTGTCTCGACTACCGTTGATAATACAGCGTCAAGTTAGAGTCCTCTCTGATGATAGGTATGTACACCTACCCTGTACTGACGAGAACAAATGAGTTCGAAACCGGTCTGCAGGTGGTTGCATCTTATCAATGGAGAGGTCTTCCTTTTGTTGGTAGTACCATTCAATCTGAAATAGTATTTAAAGTGCTACTGTGTATACAAAAATACGCCCTTATTGTAAGGATCATCGGGTGGTGTGGGAAATGATAATTTTCCATACATTGGTATTTAATATTGAACTTTTATAATAAATTATAATAATTTTTATGTTTAATTTTTATATTGATTAATTACTTATTTATGTTCTATGTTATAATATTCCCTGTAATGGATTAAAATAGCTCGTTGGGAATAAACATAATCATTATTATTATTATAACGTGATAGGCTCACGTAGACGTAAACTGCTGATGTAGAGGAGGAGGATGGAGCGGAATTATTTGGGGACCGTATGGAAAAGTAAGATAAATAAATTCGGCTAAGTATAAGTTGAACTTTGTTACAAAGTTGTATACAGTTTTATACACTATTTCACGTCGAGAAGACAGTCGCAAACTCTGGAAAAAGTAGAAAAATAAGTTTATTTGAAATGTTATTATTAACAAAGTTGGTTACCTAAATGGCTAACAGTTGGAGTCCTTCAGCCATAGAAAATTTAACAATTTTATGAATTTTCTTTGGGGTTCAAAATTTACATCAAATAAAAAATTCATCAGTTCATTGTATTTTTGGAAAAATTTTTAGCTTCTTGTGAATAATAAAGTTTTTTTTCTCAAGCCACTAACTAAAAAGTGTCACACGTAAATTTATCTTCATAGAAGGAAAAATATGACAATTGTAAGATTAGTGTATTTATTAGTCTTTAACAAGCTTCTCAAGATCAAGCCTCGCATAGAAAAATTAATGATTTTTTGATTTTTTCTTACATATGACTTACTACCTTTAGTTTAACATGTAAAATCACCTCTCCAAGTACTCTGTAGCATTATCCCATCACCCTGTATACATTTAATCTAGTCATACTCTGGTATTGATGGATTGGTCGAAGGTAATATTTTATCGAAGTTTGCACGACATACACTTAAGGATTGAATAGAAAATAAGTATGGTTTTTGTCGAACCATTCACATATTGAACGTAAAACTCTCGCGATACATCAAAGTTATTCCGGTGAAAGTATATAAAAATATAAAAGTATATGAACCCTATCGCAAAGAAAACGCTTTGTCTCGAGAAAAATGGGTCTCGGTAAGGAAAGTTTTGAGAAGCGCTTCGATAACGGTATGCTTGGTTACATAACGGATTCATGTTGTGACATATTATACATTATTTTTACGACGTGACTTTTTCCTGGTAAAAAACTGGAAATGGTTTCACTTGGAGTGATTACCAACTGCTCCTAATCATTCTACTTAAAGAGGGGTCAACATAATACTTTTTTTTAGTTTTTTAAATAACAACCTAAAAACCATAAATTTCTGTACATGTTCTACTTAGATTTTGCAATTTTTCTACTATTCCAAAAATTATAATTTTTCTATTTGGGTTACATAATAGCTACATTATGAAATGCAAAAAAATTTAATAACCTGTTTACTTTGATTTCGTTGAAATTAGTTTTCTTGGCATTATGGATTCGACAAAAATTTTGTATAGAAAACTTTAAAATACTAACCTTTAACCTTGCAAATAGATCATTTTTACTAGAAATTTATCCGAAATACCTATACTCGGAAATATATAACATGCTGACGGTGTCCGTCAACTAATTTCTAGTCACAACTATAAAACATAACTTAAAAATAATAAAAATATCTTCCAGTTTATGCTCTTTTTCTTAAGTTTTATTCAATAAAGTACTATTTTAATTCAATATAGTATTATTCATATTATTTTATATATACATATTTATTGTTACTGTAGACATTTCCTGGGCATTAATTGTTATTCCTGTCGTGTCGACACAATATTTTGTTCAATAGTATTATTTATTATTTTGTTCAATATTTTGAAGTTTGTTCTGCTCGCACCATAACTCAAAGTTTTTAAAAGTTTTTCTAGATTATTTTCTGGAATTTCTCGTATTTCTGACGGAGTACAACTTTCTTCCTGACTAATTTTTATTAACTTTAATAATATATTTATTTTTAATTGTGGGGGATGGGAAGAAGCTTTGTTGTCTTCAATTATTTCTATCATGGCATATTTGATACTTGTAACGTTCTATGAAATTGTAAAAATATCGCCAACCCAAAAAGTAAATATTAATTCAAATGGAAAAATCTACTATATTTTTTAAAGTTCTTCAGACTTGAAAGACCCAAATAGAAAAAGTATTATAAAATACACAGTTCATAAGACAATTAGAACACTTGTAGTTTAGTTTCTAAATAAAGCGCGTGCTCTAAGATAATGTCTTATGAAACTTGTATCTTAATATACTATTATAGTATTGTGAGAGAGGGAGAGAGAGATTTAAAGAACCTTTAAAATGATGTGGTACTTACCCCCTTTAATGTTTAAGATTTTAAGGGTAATACCCCTCTGGTTTCTGTAAGGAAATGCGAGATACAGATGGTACGCCTGCCAACATCCTTGAAACCTCATTTTTTGAGGATATGCCATCCTCTAAATATCCTTCAGCAACTGTGGTACTCTTCCATTAACCATGGCGCTTCAGCTTAGTCATACTTGCTTGGGAATTTCAAAACCTTGTTCCATTTTTGACCTTTGACTTTGACACATTAAACATTTGAATACTTATCTCCCTAGCAACAAAAACGCAGTCTAAAATAATGTCAAGGTAATGTCGCAGGTAAAAATAAAAAATTGGTGAATCAAATTAAATTTTAAAAAAATATTTATTATTTAAAACGAACTGGTATGACATAAAAGTTTGTATGCATCACGGGTACTAATAGATATATACCCTCGGGCGACTTACGAACCCTCGGGCCAGAGGCCCTCGGCTTTGTAAGACTGTCGCCCTCAAGTCATAATCATCTACTTAGTACCCTTTGAAATTGAAAGCGTCCCCTTTCACAGTAAAATTGACGTGTGTTCGATTTTTATTATTATTTATTGGAAGTTTTTGCAGTTTTCAAATTCACACCTCTAATTTTTTTAATATTCCAGAATTAATTGGCGTAGCGTAATTTGAATCACTGATGATGTTAAGTATCAATTATTAGTATGTAAGCACTCCTTTATACTACATTATTATGTCATTAAAAAAACATAAGGGATGTAGCAAAACAAAATTCCTACAAACATCGTGGAACGTGTTTACCCTTGGAGACTAATAAATTATTATCTAAATGGAAATCTTAGTTGTGTATCCACACCCCTTTTAAAAGGCGGTTTAACCCTATTAGTTAAGGTTAAAAAGGGTTAGTATTTAATTTACCGATTTTTAGTGGTTTTACTAGAGGAAATTCTAGGGAAAATTTTATTTTAATTTTAAATTTTTATGGAAGAACTTATTCAAAGATCAATTATATTGTACTAAGCGATTTCCGATATAATGAAGTTTGAGAATATTTGTATTAATTATTCAAAGAACTAAAGGTAGGTCTGTCTAAACTACAAATTAGCCCGGTGAGACTGCTTACGGGGGGGGGGGAATCGAAACACGTAAGAAGGCCATGGAAGTGATGCTAAGCATACTCTGCTCCATACCTTCACAAGTAAACTACGTTAATCTTTATATATTAGTATGCATTATTAAGTATCAATATCAGACTTACGTAATTATATCTTTAAGATATAAAGTGGGCGTGTTGAATAAAGGCGATTTGATCTTGGCCATATTTGTCTCACTTTACCGAATCGGGAAAGGTTGATGCAGACAGTGACAGACATAAAATGCGAACAGGACGAGTTGTTAAATAATTTTACAAGTCAATTTTCTTCGTCTGGCATGGAATATAACCAAGCAACATATGAATGATATGTAAAGTGGATGAAAATGACAAAAGGGAAGCGTCCTTAAATTCTAAAATAATTTTTAATTTTTCTTTTTGGTGCAAGTGAGTAATTTATAATTGAAATATTCATTTAGTCATCTTTACTGAGAATAAGCATCGATAATAATTTCTTTTCATAAATCATATGGGGCCCAAAAATATGCTCGGACTTGAAGCCTGAAATATTTGCAGTGACAATATTTTCTGTGCAGCTTTATATATATTTTTGGCAATAACGTCATTATTACTATTTTTTTTTATGATCAAACACAAGAACTATATAAAAAATGCTAGGGCACTCTGGGAGTGGTGCATGTACGCAAAAAGCGATTCACATTGGTTTTGAATCGTTGCAGGTTATATTCGTTGGGAAAACGACCTCGGGAAGGTCGTTCCATAGGGATGAAGTCCTCCAGATGAAAGAATTCTTAAATAATGAAGTTTGAGGAGTACTAAGCTTAACTATATATGGATGGGCGCCAGCGATTCGTCGCGTATTTCTGCTATTCGCCGCTCTGGGCGGAATTAAGAGGACAAGTTCAGCCGAGCACTTTCCATGAAAACATCTGTAAAAGAGAGTCAAATCCCCAACCTGTCTTCGATGTTCCAGGCTGTCGAGGTTCCTCGTCAGCTCGTGGTCTCCAATCAAATGGTCCTCCTTTCGATGGAATCCAGCAGCCCAAGAGTATGTTTGGGTGCAGAGCTCCAGACATGAGAGCAGTATTCTAGTGATGGCCGAATCTGGGCTTTGTATAGTGTCAAAAGTTGTTGAGGTGTGTACAACTTTCTGGTTCGTAAGAGTACACCAAGCGTCTGAGAAGCCATCTTGGCGATAGCCACAACGTGGCCATGCCAAGACATATTTCCTCCCAGATTGACGCCCAGCAAATTAATAGATGAAGCCAGTGGGATTGAGTGTCCGTTCATGACTATATCCGGTTCTCTAATGTTAACCTTCATAGAGAACACTGCCGCTTGGGTTTACATTAATTAATTGATGGCGCTTGCTGTATTATCTGAACTATGAGAGTTCGTGGTTCTGCCCTCACGTTAAATTGAATACCTTAGGAATGACTTATCAAAATATATTCAAGCTCGACACATGGGTTTACCATGTCGGTATCTTTAAGAAGAAACCTCAAAAATGACATGGGATTCCCTATGTTCAACTCAACTACGTATCATCCGGTATACGAACGTTTTACCTGAAAAAATGCACAACTAAAAATACTAATTAATGTCTCGATTTGTGCAAGACTTTATGGACGCACTGTAGAAGCAGACACCTTCCAAAATCCAACTTAGACGATGAACTTTTCCAATTTTTAAATTTATCCAAACCGAGCGAAAACATCCTAAAAAGATACGCTTTAAAATATTTTCTCAATCTACTTAAAAAGTTGACGTGCCGACTAAAGATATTGAGAGAGAAAATGTTGCAAAGTTCAAAAGTTAGTTAATAAGGATTTTCGTCGTTATCGCTGTTGTGGAGTTTGAAAATGTTCAACTTTAGTTTAAGAAGTCTGTGCGTACCTGTCAACAACAGGTAAATAAAGGCAATTTATATGGAAGATATAGCAAAAAAATGTCGTTCTACTCAGAGGTGGTGAACTTAATCAGCGAAATATGTCAGTTATATTGTGTCACAGCGCTAAAGTAAGGTTTACGCTTTTACAACCATAATAAAATAACCTAGGTGGTGTCGAAGCTCGCAGCTTCGTTATGGCCTAACAATGAAACAAAAGAGCCTAATTATTTTGAATATTTTATTTTATACAGGGTGTCCAACCTTAATATCACGTTTCCAGTAAATAATATTAGAGGAAAGATCTGTCAATTTTATTGTGAAGGGTGACGCTTTGCAATCGCAAATAAAACAACAACCTTGGCCATTAAATAAACTTCATCGGGAGTATTATTTAAAAAATCACCAATATCTGTAATTGTAAAAATAGCTTTCTTGGGCGTGTAACCTTTCCCTTCTGTTTCAGAAATGTAATTAGTTTGAAATATTTTGAAATGTCTACATTATTATTGGATTGTAACATATTTTTAATCATTGACTAATTCGACCACACTGTTGATGGCTTTTGTTGTTGTGCCAATTCCGAAAAATAGGTTAATAACACCGTCTCCGACAAAGAACTGCATGGCTTTTTCATCTTCCATTCCATAAATCTTGAATAAGCGGTTTCGTAAATTTTGCGCGATTTAGCTGGCAATAATTTTTGTGACGCTACATTCGCTGCTTCTACCAATTCCGGTGGAGACAGAGAAAACTCGAAAACAGATATTTTTAAATTATAATATTCAAAATAACTAATAAACAACAACTAAGTTCTTAATTTTTAAATTAAATCACAGAATTAAATTGACAGATATGTGATTATTTTAAAGGTTTCCTTAGCAACGCAGTTGCTACTAGTTTAAAAATTCAAATTTCACATTGATACTTTTCTAACTTTAATAATTAAAAAACAGTATACAGGGTATTATGGAAATGACGTATTATATTTAAACCGGCAATTCCTGAGATGAAAACGAATTGAAGAAAAATATCAAAAAATGGTGCTTTAATTTAATATGCCCTGTACATGACCTTATGTCAAACCAAAAATTACCACGTGGTGCCCCTGTCCGGAAGGTAAACACAGCAACATATGGCAGTGAATCTTGAACAGTGTTGTGATATCTTCAGGGTAAACTCTTTAGAAAGTCAATAACCGTTTGACAGATTTCAAGTTGTTTATTTTTCCGGGTACATTATTATAAACTTTTACGTTCAGTTCGCTGGAAAACAATCTCTGATTTATAAACTTGAACTGACTTGAACGAACCGCCGCGGAGTTCATAAATGGTCAGGTATGTTCTCATTTGTTCAAATCGAACGACACCCGTCAGATCTGGACAACTTAAAAGTTTATAAATGCCACTTTTAAAAATAAATAACACGTTGGTTCTGTGGATCGATATCGGCCGGCTTCTTTAAACAGCTGATTTTGGACAATCGGGCTAATATTTAAAAACACAGCGTTGCCACTTTCGATGTTTTATAAGCGACTATCATAAATTGCCGAATTTCATTCTATAATATTACTTTCCTGTATAATTATAGTCTCGGAAATGGCAACCGCGCTACCACCAGTTTTCGGAGAAAGGACGCATCTTAAAGTTTGGACTGGCCCATTAATAGTTAAAAGGGTAGTTAAACAATTGTCTCATTTTATCTTAATAAAGGGTTAATGGCCCATAGAAATTATCGTTTTTATTATTTCTATTGCGATATGATTAAGTGCTCTTGTTCTATGCGTGTTATTATAAAGTGTAACTGTAAGTTAGTGCTACGTGTAATCTGATAATAGGTGCATATCTCCAAAAAACTAATTTGAAATTCATGGGTGTCTGTGTTTATTTAAGGTGATTTAGTGCAATTTGTTCTGTCTGTGTTTTTTTCTTTCGACGATATGCCGATTATGTTAAGAGATTGGAAATAAGAGACCGAATGGGGTTTAGTGATAAGCTCATTATGCACTCCCACACTATCATCAGGACACGTGATGAGCATACAGTTTTTCCCATGGAAAAAAGAACTGAAGGTGTCTGTGCCCTGGATTCCTTAATCGCGTCCTGGATTTACTTTAAGTAAGTAAGCTAAATATTTATTTTTATAAGAAACTAAAGTTTTACACCTTTAAACAGTTTGGCAACATTGTGCCAGAACATCTGTTGATTACCCAGCTGGGCAATGTAATATGTTCATATATGAATGTGCCGAGGAGTGTGTGTGGGTTTAGGGGTAAATTACCCCACTTTTTAAATGTTCTATTTAAAAAAAAAATATGTAGCGCTTTTCTAGGACACCCCAGGAGTCACCCATTTAAATATAATACGTCATTTCGATAACACCCTGTATTATACACGGGACAAATATAAGATTTTCGCTCTCGGAATTTTGTCTTTGACAACACAATTTCGAGCTAGAATCTAATACTCTTTTCCCTTGTAGTATAATAAATAACTATTACTATTAAACTTAATAATCTTAAGTTAAAATAATTTTTTTAAGAAGTTAACTACAAAGTAGCAAATTACGTTAAGCATTGACCTTAACCCTTCAATTTATTATTGTTTGACTAGCTGTTTCTAGGAAATTGCGTTCGAAAAATCGACATAATTAGAACCTACCTACCATGAGATTTATGGTTCTTAGATTATTATTTAAAAAAAAACTTATTCTATTAACTCCTTTTTTAGTAACATGATTAAGGGGCCGTAGATAATCACAACTTGTGATTTCAGGCAACCATTACTAAAAAAATAATAGATTAAGGTAACGTATGTCCCATAAGTTTCGGAACAAATTTCAACCAATTGTTTTTTTATAATAAAATATATTTAGATAAAGTTTTGTAATACATGGTAATTAATTGTTTCATAAGCAACAAAACTATGAACTTAAATTAAATATAGAGGATCATGGTCTTCAACTGGACGAAACTTTCTGCGGACACCTAGAATTAGATTTTGGACCGCATTTATATCGATTTCTCGGATTTTTCTATATGTCCTGCGTCGAAGTTCCTCCTCATTTTGTGCTTCCCATCCTCCATCGTAAACTTTTCGAGATAATCAAAAATCTTCTATCCTGGCCTAGGGAAGGTTAGGAGGGTTGTCGTTTCGCTGAACAAATGGTACGTTTTGGTCTGCTAACCAATTTTGGGTTTGTCTCGCATAGTGACAGGATGCAAGGTCTGGCCAGAACATAATATCGTCTCCAGTATGTTCTTTTTCAATAAAAGTAACCAGTTTCGTAAGACAATTATCGATATACCTTTGACTATCCAGGGCTTCACCTCTTACTCGATCCACATAAGACCTGGATATACCCCTGGTGGAAATAGCGCACCATACTAACACCTTATCAGCGAATTTAGCATTTTGTTTAAATTTGACATTATCAGGGACCTGTGCAATATTGTCAGTATAGAAACCATCATTTCCCTTCATTTCCGAGTAGCTTAATGTGAAATACTTTTCGTCATCCATATTTATCACCCGGTTGTTAGAAAAAAAAACACTTCCTAATGCCTAATGCAGCATCTCGGGATTCTGGCTGGTACATTTCGGAGCATTTCTTCTTTTTCGGTATTTCTGGGTATTCCGCGATAGTTCCCGCGCTATGGTGCTCTTAGATTTTCGATATTGTCGTGTTAGTTTTCTTGTTGATGCACCAAGTATGTTTTTCGCCCTTCTTACCAGTCTTTCTGTCAGTCTACTCTGGTAAAAATTCTAGGTCTTCCGCTTTTTGGAAGGTTCATACAAGGAATACCTTGATCACATTCAGCAATTGTCCGATAAATGGTTCTACGCGATATATTTTGATTTTCAAAAATGCGAATTATTTCGGATTAGGGAGCCGTCTAACTAAATTATAAGTAATTTTCCGAATTCTCTAATCTAATAAGCCATAATCGATTTAAAAACTGAACTATCAACGTTAAGTGAAGGTGTCAAACAAGTTCTTGTTACCAGGGCAACTTAATATTTTCTTCTTATTACCAATTTTATGGCATCTGAAATTTGTGCCAAAACTTATGGAACATACGTTATTATTGGAAAGAAACTCTTAACGACCTTTAAAATCATATGCCACATGCCCCCCCCCCCCCCTCCCTTCCCATTGAAGATTTTAAGGATAACATCTACGCCTCCCAGGAAGTAAAACCATTAAGGCTGCAAATATTGTTTAAAAGTGCAATCTTTTTCTAATTCTATTCTAATTTTCTAATATTATTTATTGGAAACGAGATTTTTAAGGGTGGGATTTTTTCAAATTTTCAAATTGACATCCTGCATAATTTCTGAGGGTTTTTTGTTATTCCGAACGTACTAAAAAATGTTGTGTCCTTGATTTAAAAATCAACTTTTGTCCAAAAACAGGGTAATTATATTAGAATTACTCAGATTATGTCAATCGCCTCTACATCTAATTGTGTTAAATATATATATATTTTTTTATTAAATCCGGTATTTAGTCGTAATAGTAACTGTAATATACTGATCAAAAAGGGTAAATATATAAACATGAAATACTTTATTTAACATTTCGTATAAATGTGAACAACATACAATTTCGAAACCGACCCCGTGCTATGCATATTAAGCGCTCCGATTCAATAGACGTTTTGACCCTCGAAAACAGAGATGTTTCTGTAAATTATAATACATTTACATAATTCTAGGCTATTCTCAATTGGCCTGCATTTAAAAATCAATTTGCTCGGTAGTTTCATTGCATTAATTATTAACGAATTTAAATAAATATACCCACATTTAAACCGGGAAAAGAATGAACATCAAATAACAATGTAAGGAAAAATGATTATTTCCCAGACCACCCGATGATACCTTATACAATAAGAGCGTATTTTTGTCTACACAGTAGCATTTTAAAATACTAATTCAGATTGAATGGTACTACCAAGAAAAGGAAGCGTTTTCCATTAATATGATGTCACCACCTGCAGACCGGTTTCGAACTATTTTGTTCTCGTCAGTACAGGGTAGGTGTATATACCTATCATCAGAGACTACGATATCCAGATTGAGTACTGCTTCCGCAGCAAATAATTTATTACGAGAAAAATCCAAGGAGTGGCATGAAAAAGTGTAACAAAAATTTATTGACTGGAGTACTGGTAAGCATGCGAATACCCACTCAAAATGTTTCATTAGCATATTTCGATAATTTAACATAAAAATAAATATGAAATCGTAGAAAAAGTACAATACACAACTCGAGTGGTAAGCCTATTACACACTCCTTCGAAGTACGGTACTAGTTACGCTCGTACCGTAAGAAATCGTACTTAATACGTATCTTACCACTCTTTCTTCGATGGAATTCAGTAGCTGAAGAGTATGTTTGGGTGCAGAGCTCCAGACATGAGAGCAATACTCTAGTGATGGTCGAATCTGGGTTTTGTATAGAGTCAAAAGTTGTTGAGGTGTGTACAGCTTTCTAGTTCGGAAGAGTACCCCAAGCTTCTGAGACGCTATCTTGGCGATTGTCACAACGTGGTTATGCCAAGACATATTTCCTCCCAGATTGACGTCCTGCAAATTATTAATAGATGAAGCCAGTGGGATTGCGTGTCCGGCCATAACTATTTCCGGTTGTGTAATGTTAACCTTTTTAGAGAAAACTGCTGCCTGCCTTTGTTGAGGCGTGATACTTCATGCTGTCTGCGAAGATGTGCATCGGCAGCCGATGTTTGCGCATTCCAATAGAAAGATGAGATAAGTGTGCTATCGTCAGCGAAACTAAATATCGGATTTTTAGTTATCACTAGAAGGTCGTTAATGTAGAGTAAAAAGAGAGTGGGAGACTGAGAGAAATCCGGCAATCGCCACTTGCAGAGAGCGGTCCTTAAGGAAGCTAGACAACCATACACAGAATCGACTGGGCATACCATAGGATCACAGTTTACTTAGAAGCCCCTTATGCCAAACACGATCAAAAGCTTTAGAAATATCCAGTGCAACAGCCCGAGAAGATCTCCAGTTGATCTGGACTTCCGAAAACCATATTGATGATCGCCGATAATATTGAAGCCTTCCAGGTACTTTAGAAGATGTTGCTTTCTCCATTACTTTTGATATAACTGAAAGCAATGCGACTGAGCGATAGTTGTTAGGCAGGGTTCTCTTTCCTTTCTTTGGAATAGGCTGGACTCGCGCCGTCTTCCAGCAAGATGGAAATATTCCGTTTTTGTAGGATAAGTTGAAAAGTCTACAAAATATTGATGTTAGTTCATCGGCGCATCTCTTGAGAACTAGAATAGGAATTTCGTCTGGACCAGTAGCTTTTTTGACGTCGAGTCCTTTCAGGATTCGTTTGACGGGACGCTGACGGAACACGATTTCGGTCATTTCGGATTGAACTGCGGGAATGTCGGGTGGTGTTCTTCCCTGGAAATCTATAGTGGAATGCGAAGAAAATAGTTGAGCAAGTAGTGGTTTAGAAACTTGGAAAGTCGTGAACCACACGAAACAGGAAGATAAATGTTACTGATGACAAATAATGACACCTCAATATTTTAATATTACCATTTCCGTCTAATACACTGCAATTGTAATTCGTTTCCAAAGAATTGCGTTGTCTATTTTATCATCTTTCATCAACTGATGAAACAAAAAATTAATGTTGGAGAAAACCGATGATTTTAATAATCGAGTACTTGATACTCGAGCGATTTTAATAATCGAGTGAAATTTTTAATGTGTTGATAAAACAACAGGGGTTGTTTCTGTAAGTTGTAGAAGTTTAGCCTAGAGTTTATATTAACGAAGAACACTTGATTCTGATTTTTTTTAAAATTACACCTTTTATTTTTTAATGAATTTACAATCGCCGCTGGCTAGCCAGTTCCAGTCAAAACAAAACCCATGTCGCGATGAATCCACTAAGGGATTTGGCATACCTTTTTATACGCAACTTCTCATTTATGTGCTTTTAACAAAGGCGTATGTCGTGTCAGTCTTCTGAGCGTCAAACTCGAACGCCGCCAATCGGCACATTTCGCTTTTCGCTTGAATTTATAACTCGAGCAGTTTTTTTAATTATCAAGCAATCATAAAAAAAAAGCGGTTTTTTAACTGTAGATGTAAATTATGTAAAAGAAGATTCTAACTTAGAAATACGAGGAAACTTCTTTCAACCTCTCGAACGTCTTTTGGTGTATTAGGAAACGATCTATTAAATAATATTAACGAAATGAAAACAGCTTAAAATGTCATTATAGTTACTTCAGGTTTGGTTATCGGTAAGTTCTGCATAATTTATGGTCCTAAATATAAGCTGAAATTATAGGCTAACAATCAAAATACGATTTTTAGCTGATAATCGCAGGCATTCTTCAATATTTAATGGTTCGTGACACGCTTTTGGTAAACAGTAATATATTAAAAATCGAAAATAATTATTGACAAAAATAAAAATAATTATGTAGGTATCCAAGATAAGGAGGGCCAGTTCAGGGATCTTAGGAACGGTAAGAGATACGAAGTCGGTTAAATGGAGGTAAAGTTGCGCATATACGTGCCCAATAATATGCCGTTTAGAAAGATTTAAAATTCCGAGTAGTTCCGGAAATATCCGGGAAAAACCGAAATTCTGAAAAATCGTTTTATTTTTTTCCTGGGTTTTTTTGAGATCGAATTCTGAAGTAAATTGAACGTTTCATTGCCACTTTTTCTGCTCTATCTAATAGCGTTAATTGTCTTGTAATCCGACGACTCGTCTTCAAAGGGCCATTATCAACTTTCTTTTTTTAAATCCAGTCCTGTTTTCCTAATACTGGAATTTGAGAGCTTTTTTTCTTCCGAATGCAACGATGTATGACACATTGTGGTTTAATGACGTTTCGAGGGATTTTTGAAGAACATCAGGAAATGTTGGGATACGGTCCTGTATTTCTCCTAATTTTATAAATAATATCTCATAAGTTAGCTCTAAATTTTTACTTATGTTGGACTAGTTCAATAAATAACAAATAATTTAATAATAAACCACAATAAGTGAACAAAAAACATACCAAAACAGTAATAAAATAATCAATTATAGGAAAAAACTTTCACTTGTATTTTATGAAAGCACACACACACTGAGCACTATATTAAAATTCCTATAGGGCACTTTGGAAGTGGTGCGTGTGCGCAAAAAGCGATTCACGTTGGGTTTGAATCGTTGGAGATTATATTCGTCAGGAAAAACGACCTCGGGAAGGTCGTTCAATAAGGATGAAGTCGTCCAGATGAAAGAATTCTTAAATAATGAAGTTCGAGGAGTACAAAGCTTCACACATATGGATGCACGGCAGTGGCTCGTCGTGTATTTCTGTTATTCGCCGGCCTTGGCGGAATTAAGAGGGCAAGGTCGGCCGAGCAGTTTTCATGAAAATATCTGTAAAATAGAGTCAAATCCCCAACCTGTCTTCGATATTCTAGGCCGACGACGTTCTTCGTCAGCTTGTGGTCTCCGATCAGACGAATGGTCCTCCTTTCGATGGAATCCAGTAGCCGAAAAGTATGTTTGGGTGAGAGCAGTACTCTAGTGATGGTCGAATCTGGGCTTTGTATAGTGTCACAAGTTGTTGAGGTCTGTACAACTTTTTGGTTCGGAAGAGTACACCAAGTTTCTGAGAAGCTATCTTGGCGATTGCCACAACGTGGTTATGCCAAGACATTTCCTCCCAGATTGACACAACTCGGTTAACAACTTTTGAACAAGCGCAATGACCAAATCGCAATATTTTTACCCAAAGAATCTGCAGTTTTACTGTGTACTATTAGTTTTGGGACATCCTGTATATAGCCCAATCTGGTTGAAACGCGCGGGAGTACTGGTACGTAGTTTCTTTTTAAATACAACTACTAAAAACAACAAGGGAGGATAAGCGAGGGTGCCTGCTTTAAGTTTTTGCGTCGTCTCGAAAAAAATCAAGATCCGGGGCTGCAGCGGAGCCCTTAAAAATAATGATATAATTTAGGTATTTGGCCTACTAATGTTTCAAAAGCTAATGTATCCCGTTTTGTAACGTCCTAATCAATAATAGTGTAAAAATAGACAATAATAACAGATTATTAAATGTATATGGTATGACACCAGCAGCTATAAAATATTTAATATGTTTATCAATAGCATGACAAAAGAAGGTTAAAGGTAAAAATTTATTCAACTGTTTCTTCGAACACAAAAATTCAATTTGTTAGATTTTTTTTTATATATAACGTCATATTTATTTATACGAATGGGAATTAATTATTCATAAACTTTTAGACTTATTGACAATATCAAACTAATATACAGGGTGTTACAAATTCGGCCTTAACCATTGGGGTAAAGTTGCGTAATTATAGGCCCAATAATATACCGCAAAAAAATTGCAACTAAATACAAGGTCTTCCGAAATATTTGGAAAAATCTGAAAGTTTTCGTTTCGGTTTTTATTTTTTCCTGACTTTATTCGAGGAGCTATCCAAAAATAAAATTCACTTATTATCCACAAGATGGTATTATCAGATCTTTCTTGTGACGTTTCGTCTTTGTGTTACCATCATCAACTTAATTTTTATAAATACGGGCCTGGATCTTTTTGTTTAAATTATGAAAGGGTCGATTTTTTAATTATATCTGTCTTTCATTGTTATTGTTATTATGTACTACTACTGTTTTTTTATTTCAAACTAATAGTTTTTGTAGTGTACTACTTCAAATGAATATTAAGTAGGTTGGCGTGGTTGTCTGACTTTCTTAAGGACCGCTCTCTGCAAGTGGCAATTGACGGATTTCTCTCAGACACCTTCACCATCAATGCCGGCGTTCCTCAAGGGTCTATACTGTTTCCCACTCTCTTCTTACTCTACATTAACGACCTTCTGGTGAAGACGGAAAACCGATATTTAGTTTTGCTGACGATAGCACATTTATCTCATCTTTCTCTTTGAATGCACAAACATTGGCTGCCGACGCACATCTTCGCAGACAGCATGAAGTATCACGCCTCAACAAAGACCTGGAAGAAATTTTGGCTTGGGGTGACAGTAACCAAATCGAATTTAACGCTAAGAAAACCCAGGCAGCAGTTTTCTCTAAAAAGGTTAACATTACAGAACCGGAAATGGTCATGGCCGGACACGCAATACCACTGGCTTCATCTATCAATTTGCTGGGCGTCAACCTGGGAGGAAATATGTCTTGGCATAAATACGTTGTGGCAATCGAAAAGATAGCTTCTCAGAAACTTGGTGTACTCTTCCGAACCAAAAAGTTGTACACACCTCAACAACTTTTACACTATACAAAGCCCAGATTCGACCATCACTAGAGTACTGCTCTCATGTCTGGAGCTATCATGACAGTTCACATCCATTAAACAACGTGACAAAATGTTTTTAAATGCTATCTTAGTGTAAGTGGGTGAGAATTATACAAGTTCTGATGAGGGTTTTATATAAAATGAACCGAAACGTTAACTGAAAATTGGATTTTCATTTCAAAAGTGACCGAGCAACAAACTACCTAAAATTATAAGCTTATTTAAGTATGAGTTTCTTACGTTATTGTCACTTGTACACTCCTGGAAGTTGCTTAAATATATTTTCCTAGTTTACAGTTTGTCTTAAAGCCGTATTAGAGTTGGCAATTTTTGTCTCTTGCGCCAGCAATGGCAATTATGATTGCACGGATTCATGCGCAGTACACCGTCCTCGATCAGCTGGCCCAATAATGCTTGAACAATTCCGTGCAGGTTTAATTTGCTTTGCACGGCTTAGTTTGGGTACTACTGGTTTTCCATAGGTTTGGGGTCGCTGGTTGGTTTTATGATAGTAGAAGTCAAACACAGGTTTTTGGTTAGTAAAATAAACTAAATCTATTTTCTTCGGTAGAATGGGGGTTATTACAAACAGGGTTGACTACTTCTCTGCACAGCCTTGCCTGTAATCACTAACTATAACCATATTCTGGTCAAAACGGTAGTATTTCTGGTAGTATAACAATAAAACTGGGGGGACTAGACTCACTGTCTAGTCACACTGAAGGATAAAACGGTTATTTCAATACCATATCTAATATCACTACATATAGGTTACGAATAACCTCTACACACCCTGTTATGCACTGGTAGTCTATTAATACTTCGGTTTACTCCGACGGGTAACTAAAGAACGACAAAGTTATTGCAATACTTCATCTAATAATTCGGTTCACTCCGACGGGTAGCTAAAGAAGCAAAGGTTATTTCAATACCTTTACTCCTGGGTGTAACTAAAGAAAGAAAAGGTTATTTCAATACCTTATCTTACTGAATACCGAAAACTCGCTCGCGGCACCGTATCAAACTCCGTTAATTCGAACCCGGGTCAAGTTTTGTATTATCTAAAGTACGGCTATTCTGTCACCGCACTGACTATTGACCCACTTTACGTAAAAAATCACCAGTTTCCGATCTCTAAAGGACAACCTATTTCGTCTGAAAACTAGATCAACAGTAACTTTTGATGGGTGAAAAGTGCGCTCGCCGTCCCAAGACGGTTTGGTGGAGGTAAGGGCTAACCAATCAGATAAGATGACGCGTCGGGGCCAACGGCACGTGCGGCGGGGATGGTGATTTCTAAGAATTGAATTCCGTATATGGACATAGAAGGGCAGTTTATCGATCGTGCGTTTTAAAACACGTTAAGATTTGAAACAGCTGTTTTCGTTGAGGCACGATGTCGGAGACAAGTGGTACAGTTTTGCATAAAAAACACGTTGCTTTGTTTCGACATGTAAAAGTTGGAATGTTTTGTTTTAATGCAAATTTAGTCGTTAGAGGCGATATTCGCGTGAACTTACAGTATTGAAGTATTGATTTTTCTTGAATTCTATTAATAGCTTGCAGTCTGGGTTGTGATTAAGCATTATAAACGAAAGTTAATATTGGTAGATAGCGAAGAATGCGATTATGAACGGGTTTTGAGATTAAATTGTATTATTATTTGTTAGATATTGCTAGGACGTGTTTTGTACGTTCTTGAATATAATAAGCAAATTATTAAGCGTGTTGTTAGTGGGATACGGGTACTGTTTCACAACATTCTCCCCCCTGTTGAATCCTCCTGCGATTCAACTAAACTGACTCACAATATTTTGAACTTTAAATGAAAAATCGATCTGATGAGTTAAGCTCGAAGTAAATGAAGTTATGCTCGAAGTAAATGAAGTTATGCTCGAAGTAAATGAAGTTATGCTCGAAGGACCAGTATTATTAAGCTAATACGACTGAAGAGAATATAAATAATAATGCCACTCTGGCGTTAACGAAAATAACTGTTAGATAAAGTGTAAATATGAATGAAAGCTCCAGATAGGTTGTAAATCCACCTAGGTTTCACCGAACAAGATAATAACTAAATAAAGGTTAGAAAGCTCAATCCGAGCGTAGTAATGGTAACATCTTACCATGGTAGATATCAGTACTCATGAACACCACCGCACAGGTTGTAAGGCTGAACTATGGGTTTCACAAGTAGTGAAGGTAGAAAGTAATGGATAGAAAATTGTGCCCTCTTGGCAACGGGTAGAAACTTGTGTTGCACACTTGGCAACGGGTAGAAACTTGTTTTGCACACTTGGCAACGGGTAGAAACTTGTTTTGCACACTTGGCAACGGGTAGAAACTTATGCCCTTTTGGCAACGGGTAGAAACTTATGCCCTTTTGGCAACGGGTAGAAACTTATGCCCTTTTGGCAACAGGTAGAAACTTATTTTGCACACTTGGCAACGGGTAGAAACTTATTTTTTAGGAATACTCTCCTAAAAAGAACTTGCCGCCTAGAAGGATAGACAGGTAGAAGAAAAGAAGGGTGCCTTGTTCCTGAACACTGACATTTTTGCTTGTAAAGACACTGTAATGCCCCAGTGAGAAAATTCAAAACAAAAAGGCTCTGAGAGCATGCTAGAGAGTCTAGCCGGTGTTGCGGACAGATAAACTGTAACATACAACGAAAGTGCAGAAGAAAAATCTGCCGTGAAAACACGCTATTAAGTTTAGCCACTAGGAGCGTATCTAGTGTAGAAAAAGAATATAGATTAAAGAGCTGTTAGGCGGTTAAGCTTAAGCAAACTCGGTACGATGTTTCACCTTGAAACAAAGGGCCAAATAAAAAAGCAAAGATCAATGACTTGTTTAGGTTTCCCAGGGAGACAGGCCGTAGCTCCCAGTAACGTTTATGGTACGATACCAAACCGAGATGTAGTAAGTAAAATGTAATATAAACACAATATCATTTATTGTATTTCAACGCAAGAAAAGTATACGCAATTTTCGTTGCTGCATAATTTTTAGTCAACATTTATATTTAAGTCATTATATAGAATCGGGGATACTTTAGTGATAGCTCTAGTGAACGTACTAGTGGGAGTTTTTAATTTAAGAACACGAACTTTACCGTCTTTACCGGGATATGTTTCTAACACTCGGGCTAAAGGCCACTGTAACGGAGGTACGTTGTCTTCTAGTAGTAACACGATGTCGTTTATTTTAATGTTCGCGGTGTTCTTCAACCATTTTGGGCAATTTTGAAGACGACTTAAGTAGTCTACAGACCATCGTTTCCAAAATATTTGTTGGATCTTAGTACATTGTTGCCAAAACTTTAATCTGTTATCTGAAATTTCACTTACATCTTTTTCCGGATAAGCCGTTAAATTTTCACCAATCAAAAAATGTCCTGGGGAAAGGTAACTGAAATCTGAAGGATCATTTGTCATTGGACACAAAGGTCGTGAATTTAAGATTGCTTCTATTTGCGTTAGGATCGTGTAAAATTCCTCAAAAGTGAAAGTTAAATTTCCGATTATTCTATGAATATGATGTTTAGTGCTTTTCACTGCAGCCTCCCATAGACCGCCCCAATGTGGAGATCTCGGTGGAATAAATTTCCATTGAATTTCATTTTGTAAGAGATAATTTATAAAAGTTTCACAAGCTGTCGAATTTTTGAAAAAAGTATATACGTCGTGTAGCTGGTTGTTAGCACCCTGAAAATTGGTACCGTTGTCGCTATAAATAATTGTAGGGTTACCTCTCCGTGAAATGAAACGTTTCAGGGTCATGATAAAAGCTTCAGACGATAAACTTGTAACTAACTCTATGTGAACTGCTTTTGTAGTCATACAAACAAAGATGGCAATGTAAGCCTTGATTTTCGGTGCTTTCCTTAACCGTGATGATTTTATTAGGAACGGGCCTCCGTAATCGATACCTACTTTCTGAAATGGGCGTGAAATTTGAACTCTATCTCCTGGCAAATCTGCCATAATTTGTTGTGCTGGAAGAGCTCGAAATCTGCTGCATACTATGCAGTTCCGTATGACGTTTTTAACTTCTTTCAAACCGTTCAAAGGCCAGTACCGTAACCTAAAATTTGACAATACTGATTGAGCACCTGCGTGTCCTAACCTTAAATGTTCTTGCTTCAGCATGATTCTGACAGTGGCGTTGTGGGATGGTAGTAAATAAGGATGTTTCTGATCGAATGAAATGTCAGCGTTCTCTAGCCTACCTCCAACTCTGACTAACTTGTCTTCGTCTAAGAATAATTTGAGCATTTTTAACTGATGGTGTGAAATTATTTCATTCTTTTTTAATTCTGAGATTTCTTTTGAGAAACATTGAGTCTGTAAAATGTTCACTATGAATGTTTGAGCCTTTGTTATCTCATTAACTGTAATGATTGAATCTATAATTTTATTATTTTTATTTTTTGCATTATGAATAAACCTTAACACGTACGCCAATGAGCGTGTAAGTCGAGAAAATATTGAAAAATGTGAAAAATATTCCACCCAAAATTCGTACGCCTTTGGTTGTTGAACTGAAATAAGTGAGATTTTCTTTTGTTCGGGAATGTTCTCTATTTTTACTTCTTTATCAAAAGAATCCAAAACTACATCAAAATTATGTAAGAACTTAGGACCGTGAAACCAAAAATTTGAAATTGTTGTGTCGGTAGAAAAGTTTCCTCTTGATAACAGATCAGATGGGTTGTCTGCAGATTTGACATATCTCAGTTTACTATTTTGAGTAAGAGTTTGAATTTGAGACACTCGGTGTGACACAAACGTAGACCATCTGTTAGGTAAGTCACTACACCAGGCTATAGTAATTTTCGAATCTGACCATAGGTTTATTGAGTCATGCGTGAACGTATCTTTAAATATGTCTAAAATTCTACTTGTTAGTTTCGATAGAATTACCAAGGCACAGAGTTCAAGTCTCGGTAGGGTTATTGTCTTTATAGGGGCTACTCTCGATTTTGAAGAGATTAAATTCATAGCTACTGTTTTATTCTCATATAACACTCTGATATATATGCAAGCTCCGTACGCTAATGTGCTTGCGTCCGCAAATCCGTGAAATTCAATTTTTGAAATATTTTTATTATCGCAAATCATTCTGGGAATTTTTAAAGATTTCAAAAAAGAAACAGTATTTAGAAAAGTGTGCCACTCGGTTAGTAAGTCTGTGTTTGTTACTACTGTGTCCCATCCTATTTTAATAATCCATAATTTTTGCATTAAAATTTTACCTTTTACTATGACGGGATTGATGAGACCTAAAGGGTCGAAACATTGAGCTATGGTGGACAACATGATTCTTTTTGTCGGCTGTTTATGTGACGTGTCTATTGGAATCGCGATTTTTAAAACATCCTCTTCAGGGAGCCATTTTAAACCTAATACTTTATTTGGAGCGCTATCAAAATTTAAATCGAATTCACTAAGCTGAGTTTGTGATATTGACTTTAAGAAATCTTGTGAATTTGAACACCACTTGTGTAATGAAAAACCTGACTTGTTGAGCAGTGTATTTAGCCGTGAGTGTAACTGCGGTAACTGTTCTATGTTGTTACAACCTGCTAAAATGTCATCGACATAGCACTGTGAGCTGAGGGCCTGAGACGCCTCTGGATAGGTTTCCAAATTGTTATTAGCTATTTCTTGTATCGTCCTTGTAGCTGCAAATGGCGCAAAGTTTGTCCCGTATGTTACCGTTTGGAGTTCTATGCATTCTAAAGTGTCCTGCGGACTTTCTCTCCAAAGTATATTCTGTAAAAACGTGTGATCTGGATTTATTTTGATCTGTCGGTACATTTTCTGGATATCTGATGTCAAAACAAACTGATAATAACGAAATCTACACAAAATGTCAAAAAGTTCAGGCTGCACCTGGTAACCTTTCAAGGTTACATCATTCAGAGAATGACCCGATGAAGACTTCGCGGACGCGTCAAATACTACTCGTAATTTTGTCGTAACACTGTCCTCTCGTAAGACACATAAGTGAGGAATAAAATACTTATTGTCATTATTAATGTTAGTCAAGGTCAAAGGAACATACTTGGCGTGGCCTAGTTCTACGTATTCATTTATAAAATTTTTATATTCCGCAAATAATTTTGAATCACCGTGTAATCTTTTTTCTAACGAAATAAACCTTTTTTCTGCCATTTTATAGGAATCACCCAACTTTTTGTGTTCGTTTATATTTTTAAAAGGCATATCTACTTGAAATGACCCGTCCTGTAAAATGTTTGTAGTGTTAGAAAATATTGTTTCTGTCAGTTGTTCGTCAGTCGTCAAAATGTTTTTTACTGGTGTTTCTTCTATGTTCCAAAACTTTGTTAACATGTCGTCTAGCTCGTTTGTTTGTACAAAAAAGGATGCCTTGTTCTGTGACTTGTTTAAATTATTATTATTTCCTGTAAATTTACAATTATCGGGTATACTTCCCCCTATTAACCACCCTAGAGAGGTACATAACAAGGTAGGTTTATTGGTGCCTAGCGCATGGTAGCCATGGCGCAAAATATTGTAATACATCCCTGCCCCAATCAGCATATCTATTTGTGAGCTTACATAAAATGTTGGATCGGCTAAATTAGTTCTTAACTCATTTGGAATGTCTAATTTGTTTATGTCGATCGGTACCTGGGGTAAGTTATAAGTAATGTGATCTAAAACTATGCATGACAATGAATAGCTTTCAGCTTGAACTTTAGAATGTACCGTGACATCTGTCATTTTGTTAGAAGGAAACCCGCTTTTTGCTATTCCCGAAATGTTTAGGTTATGCCTATATACCTTGCTTCCGATCTTATTTACTAGTTTCTGTGTTATAAATGAACTTTGACTTCCGTTGTCCAACAAAACCTTTGCTGAAATTATACTTCCGGTGTCGTGATTAATTAAATTAACTTGCGCCGTAGACAATAACACGGTGTTTTGCTTATTGACAGTTGCCGACAAAGCTACTGCTTCCTGTTCGGTATTTTCACTAGAGCCATCGCGTTCACGCCTCGGATGCGTCGTTACGTCACGTGTTAAACCAGGTGGTAAGTGTGGTTCTTGTGTCTGTGTAGCTGGAAAAACGCGTTGTCTATTTAAGTTTGTAGGAGTCGCGCGCGGTTGCGATCTTAACGGTTGATTATTTCTGTTTGTTAATGAGTGATGCTCACCTGCGTAGTTCGGGTTTTGATTCTGTCGCGGAGTATTGAAATTAGACTGAAACTGTTGCTTATGCAATAAAGTGTTGTGAGGGTTGTTGCAATACAAGCATTTACTGTTTGACAAGCACTGAACTCCGGAATGTCTGCCGAAACACGTTAAGCATAAATTTTTACTTTTTATCAAATCGGTGCGCTGATTAACGGACAATTCCAGAAATCTTTGACATTTAAACAATCTGTGGTCCACAGTGCCACAAATATAACACTGAACTGCGTTTTGACGGTTACTAGTAAATAAAGAAACTTTTTCGCTTTTATACTTTGGACTACTATTGGTACTTGACAAGTTTTCAAAAATTATGCAACGTTTTTCTAAAAATTCAAACAAGTCTTGTAACATGGGTAGTTCGTTTAAGTCCCTGTCTTGTTCAAATGCTCGTTTTGTCGCAAAGTCTAACTTGTTTTCCAGTATGTAAACTAACATGTATTCGAATAGCTGTGTCTCCGTTAATTTTAGTTTTTTGAAAGATTCAATTGTCTTTTTATTTGTCGCTACAAAATCCCGTAAATTACTTGAATTTGACCTTGTCATAACAGGGGCGTCCAACAGTTGCATTAAATAACTATTTAGCACACAGGTTAGGTTCTCGTATCTATTTGTTAAAATATCCCATGCCAAATCAAAATTGTCTGCTATAAGTTCAAGCGAGTCTACCAATTTAAAGGCTTCCCCCTTTAAGGCTGATTTTAAATAAATTAACTTTTGAACATTTCCGAGGGTCGAGTTCTGAATGATCAGAGCATTAAAAACTTCTGCAAAAGACCGCCATTCTGCGATACTACCGTCAAAAAAGGGTACCTTTAACTCGGGCAACTTGACATTGGACACTATTTGCGGTGACGATACTTTATGCGAAATTATGATTGGCGCTGCGCTACTATCTTTAATTTTATCAAACTCTGCCATTATATGACAGTACTTATCCTCAACTTCAATTCTGTCTACATCGTCCGCGTCTAGTTCTTCGATCACGTCTTGTGCGTCAGAGTAGGCCTTGAAGGCTTTTTTCAACAGCTCTTCCCTGTATGGGACTTGTAGAATTTTGTCTGTGTCTTGGTTATTTTGTTCAACCCAATGTTGAACTCTCGTTAGTGAGCCTTTCGCTCTACCGCGTAATTTTATTAACATATCTAGATCGTATCCTTCCATTTTTAAATAAAAAGTTTACTTTACCGTGCTGAGATTGAAAATAGTACTGTCACTGTACGCTTAAAAAATGGTTTTATTGTTTGACTGCTGTAAAAAATATCAACAACAATATGCACTGAAACGTTACACTCTTTTAATATTACCAAAAAATCAATAAATGGTTAATAACTTTCCTGAAAATAAATATCACTGATTCTACTTTTTATATATCTATAAAAACACTAATATTTTTTTTTTATCAACAATGCCTGAAATAAATCTGCTTATAGCTACTATTTTCCTGAAATAAATTTATCAACTTTTTGTACTTTTAGCTTCTTTTTTACTAAAACTTTCTTAATCAATGTTATTTATTGTTCAAACTATTTCTATTACTCTAGGTACCTTGTGCTACCACTTTATACCAATTACTGCTCCGGCTGGAATGCTGTCTAGGCTGCACTTCGATTGATCACTATCGCTCTAGTCGTTTTGCAGGGTTACCCTAGGGATCCTGGGTACTAGAAAGTCTCTTTCGGCACACTTAACTGTTTCACTTGGTTCTGCCCTTTGTCAATACTGAAAGTTTTTCCGCTGCGGAATGTTCTATCACCTTTCTTTATTTCTTCTTACTATTTTCCTCGAGTTCTGTTAGTTTTCCTTGGAAATATCTATTCTCCTTGACTTAGATATTTTTGCTTTCTTCTTCTTGAACTATTTTTGCAGTTCTACTAATTTCCTCCTCGTGATTTTTGTTTATTTTACTTTCCTGCTTCCCGTCTGACAATCCACAATCCGGCTGTGATGGACCATGAACAATTCCGTGCAGGTTTAATTTGCTTTGCACGGCTTAGTTTGGGTACTACTGGTTTTCCATAGGTTTGGGGTCGCTGGTTGGTTTTATGATAGTAGAAGTCAAACACAGGTTTTTGGTTAGTAAAATAAACTAAATCTATTTTCTTCGGTAGAATGGGGGTTATTACAAACAGGGTTGACTACTTCTCTGCACAGCCTTGCCTGTAATCACTAACTATAACCATATTCTGGTCAAAACGGTAGTATTTCTGGTAGTATAACAATAAAACTGGGGGGACTAGACTCACTGTCTAGTCACACTGAAGGATAAAACGGTTATTTCAATACCATATCTAATATCACTACATATAGGTTACGAATAACCTCTACACACCCTGTTATGCACTGGTAGTCTATTAATACTTCGGTTTACTCCGACGGGTAACTAAAGAACGACAAAGTTATTGCAATACTTCATCTAATAATTCGGTTCACTCCGACGGGTAGCTAAAGAAGCAAAGGTTATTTCAATACCTTTACTCCTGGGTGTAACTAAAGAAAGAAAAGGTTATTTCAATACCTTATCTTACTGAATACCGAAAACTCGCTCGCGGCACCGTATCAAACTCCGTTAATTCGAACCCGGGTCAAGTTTTGTATTATCTAAAGTACGGCTATTCTGTCACCGCACTGACTATTGACCCACTTTACGTAAAAAATCACCAGTTTCCGATCTCTAAAGGACAACCTATTTCGTCTGAAAACTAGATCAACAGTAACTTTTGATGGGTGAAAAGTGCGCTCGCCGTCCCAAGACGGTTTGGTGGAGGTAAGGGCTAACCAATCAGATAAGATGACGCGTCGGGGCCAACGGCACGTGCGGCGGGGATGGTGATTTCTAAGAATTGAATTCCGTATATGGACATAGAAGGGCAGTTTATCGATCGTGCGTTTTAAAACACGTTAAGATTTGAAACAGCTGTTTTCGTTGAGGCACGATGTCGGAGACAAGTGGTACAGTTTTGCATAAAAAACACGTTGCTTTGTTTCGACATGTAAAAGTTGGAATGTTTTGTTTTAATGCAAATTTAGTCGTTAGAGGCGATATTCGCGTGAACTTACAGTATTGAAGTATTGATTTTTCTTGAATTCTATTAATAGCTTGCAGTCTGGGTTGTGATTAAGCATTATAAACGAAAGTTAATATTGGTAGATAGCGAAGAATGCGATTATGAACGGGTTTTGAGATTAAATTGTATTATTATTTGTTAGATATTGCTAGGACGTGTTTTGTACGTTCTTGAATATAATAAGCAAATTATTAAGCGTGTTGTTAGTGGGATACGGGTACTGTTTCACAACAATGCTAGCATTGTGGGCGCAATGCGAGAATGGAATCCGTATTACAGTCGACATTTATACTCTTCGGACAATTAAAATTGAACGGATTCATGTTCCCGATCAGCTGTCTCTCACTGCAAGAAATGGGGCAAGCGCCATTTTAATTGCCATTGCCGCTGCAAGTCTGGGTAGAGATGGATTATTCTGTTATTTTTAACTGTTTATTAGTTGGTTGAAGCAGCTATGAACAGCTAATGGCTACTTACACTAACTAGTACTGAAATTAGCAGTTCACATTATTTATTACGCATATGTGCTGCTAATTCGTCGCAACTTTTTTGAACTGCTATTTGTAAGTAGCAGTAGATGCTTTAACTGGTAATCAAAACGAACAGGCTTGCACATTTCTAGTTCTGGGAGTATTTTAGGAATTACGACAGTATCAACTGCTGTTCTGACTGTTGCCAATGCGCCAACTGATCGAGAACGGTTTAGTGAGCATTAATACGTGCAATTATAATTGCCATTGTAGGTGCAAGAGAAGAATTGCCGACTCTAATACGGCTTTTAGCAATGTCAAAAGTTTCTGCTTTTGTATAAGTTTTCCACTGAAGATGAGGGTATAAGTGTATGTGACATGGAACACCGATAGATACACTACTGCAGCTTATTATACGATTAAAAAGACTAAGAGGAAACGTAAGCTCAGTATTCGGTTCAGTCACACAAGATACCTACAAAAAAAAGCTTCTACATCAAAAAGGGAATTTATTACTCGCCATTCGCAGGCCTGAGTAATTAAATAAAAATTTAAATTTTTTTCAGTAGCCAGAACGAATGTTTAATTGGATTATAATTAAGGCACGTCATTAAAATACCTGCCTTATCTTAACCAAAGTTTTTTTCATGAATATAAAAAAGATTCCATTAGAATATTTAATTAATTCCGGATTAATTTGCCCGTTGACAATATTTCTTAGAAAGGGCGCTGTTTTAAGATAAAAAAAAATACTGTTTAAATATTTTATTTTTACCTTCGGGCTTAGGCACGTATAAAAAGTAAAAATGGAAGAACAATGATCAACAAAAATGCGGCTTTTTCTGCTACTAAGATGAAAATGTTAATTATACACTACGCGAATTAATTTTCAAAAATATTCAAAAATTAACGTTGTAATAAATAAGCTGAACTTTTTTATTTTTTATGCGATTTTCATGATTTTGTTATTATTGTGTAGATCCATTTATAAGTTTAAATAAAAGATGTAAAGAAAAGGGGTATAAAAATGTTACAGCGCCCGGGTCAATTTTTTTTTAAATTGTTGATAATACTCTAAAGAATAATAAATCGAGTCGAAAGAACATTTTCCGTGTTGCGCAGCTACATGAAGAGCAGCGGAGTTGTATCTCGTATCTGTATAATTCATGATCGTGGTACACGGCACGCGCATGGGACGGCTTGCTGTGTGGCTTGGTTGTCTATAACAACTCGGCACCAGCTATGTCCCCATATTGCATTATTATTGATACACGTGTTGTGTTGACTGAAAACGGTCTTGCTAAAAAAAAAAACGTATGTAAAAATGTCAGTTCATATTTTTACCCCATTTTCCGAGTCACAATACACCATTTCTGCTTGAAAACGGCCCAAGCGCGATAACTGGAACAGCGTTTAAAAAAAATGACATACCTAAGATCCAACACTGCGCTTGCGCGTCGATGAAAATGTCCGTTCTCATTTTTTTCCGGTCTCGAAGAACGAAAACTAACATCCGACAAGTAAAACGGACGAGGCGTTATAAGTTGATTTCTCCGCTGTAAACAATTTTCGATATTTCTCAGACCAAAACTATTCACCGCACGGACAATGTCAGTTACTATTTTCATCTGATTAAAAACATCACTCTCAGTCAAAAAATGAAAAGAACTTTTTTTACATATATAAAGATTCTCAATGGTTTCGCAACGTTGCCAATGTCCGTTCTTGTTAATTTCCTTCTCAAGTCCTCTCGGAATTCCGAGATGCAATTTCGTTACAACTCGCAGCACTAATACAGTGGCCACCATCAATAGCTATTATGGATATTGAAAACACTAAATTTTGCATTCGCAAATAAGGACGTTACAGCGCCTCAAAGTGTATCATGTCATACCTACTAAACAAGGCAACACAGGCACACACATTTATTTATTTATTTATTCTCTTACAAACACACAGAAGGCAGTATTAACAAATAAGAGAGCCTACAAATAAGGACTAGAAAAAACTAAAGGAAACTACCACAATTTCATAGTTTTACAGAAATAAATTAGCCTTAAACGATCCTATCAACAGAAATAAGATCTAATTTCATCAACACTTGTATTAAAAAAAGTCTATATTGGACATCTCTATTAATAGGATACATTGCCCTAGCATATGATTAAGTGGTGAACAATCCATTCGATTTGTACAAAAAAACCTCTTATCTCTAATTCTTAGATACATTTTAGGTAGGTACTAATATATTCATACTATTAACTAAGCCCAGATCTTTGTACTTGAAATTATTAATGATATAGAAAATAAACAATACAGCTTGCATTGACCTTCTACTTTCGAACGTTACAAAATTGAAAGAATCCAGCATATTTCTGTATGATATCATATATGGATATTCATTAGTTTTTCTGACATATAAACAGCGCAAGAATCTTTTCTGTACTGTTTCAATTTGATCAATATACGTCCTGGCTTGTGGCGCTCAAATGATACATGCATATTCCAATTGAGGCCTCGCCAAGGCGTTATAAAGTCTTACAATAGAATCCACAGTTCTGAAAAATTTAGTATTTCTGATTACAAAACCCAACAACTTATAGGTCTTATTAAGAATAATGTTATAGTGAGTATTAAATTTTAAGTTTGAGCGCAAATGAACTCCCAAATCTCTACACTCATCCTTCCGAGGCAACACTGAATTATTAAGAAAATATTGATTATTTATGAAATTCACCTTTCTTGTGAAAGTAACAACAGAACAGTTTCCAACATTGAGAGACTCTCTAAACCATGTAGAAACTGAGTTTAAGTATGCTGCAATTTGCAGGAATCTTTTATTGAAGTGATCGCTTTAAAGATTTTGAAGTCATCAGCAAATAGAAGGCCCAAGGAATACCTGATGTAGCCAGGCAAGTCGTTTATAAAAATGGCAAAAAGAAGTGGCCCTAGGTTGCTCCCTTGGGACATACCCGTTACCAGGACTTCCCCAGACTAATATTCGCCAACTTTAACTTGCTGAAACCTAGTTCTACGATATGATTCAATAAACATACATGCACTGCTAGAAAAGCCGAAAACCTTCAATTTCTCCAACAAAATACCATGGTATACTCTGGCAAATGCCTTTGCACAATCAATCATAATAACATCAAGTTGAACCTTGACATTCATAGCCTCAGCTATATTATTAGTAAAGATACATAGATTGGTCACAGTAGATCTCTCCTTTAAAAACCCATATTGTTCAAGGACGAAATTATGTTTTAAATTGTCCTAAAAACTGGCGTAATGATAGACTTTTAACCTATCAGGAAAAGTATTTGTCTTGAGAGCCAAATTAAAGATAGTAACGAGAGGTTCAACAAATATGTCCAAACATCCCTTAAAAATGTAAGCAGGAACATTATCTTTTCCTGTAGCCTTCTTTGGCTTTAATTTCTTTATACTAGCCCATGCCTTCTCTTCAGTAATCTTTGAGAATTCAAAATTTCCCTGAGAATACTAGCCATCTTCGAAAGTTGAAAGACAGACTGGTATTATTGTGCAAAAGCATTTGCTATGATCGTAGGATCAGCAAAAACCTTATCCATAAAATGCACCTCTGACGGAATGCCTCTTTCTTTCTTTTTTTCCGCAATAAAACTGCAAAAACTGCTATGTTTCATTATTATTAAATATAGTGTTAAAATACATATAGGTTTTACATACATTTACTGACATCATTTCTCATTAAAAATTCACTGGTTTTGACCGAAATGACACCGCAATCCGATTAGATGCAATGCTATTTTCAAAAGGGCACGACGAATGGAATTCAAGTTCTCTTTCCTCTCAGCTACGGAGCGTAAGCCTCTGGACAGGATGCAGTTTCAAAGGGGCGCCATTTAATTGAATGATTTATATTCGGCGGAACGAAGACGTGTTTTATTGCGCTTGATGTGGTAAATCTTGGGAATAGTTTGAATACATTAGACATTTAATGTCGGAAATTCTTATCCTAATAGCAGAGGTAATCCCTTTAAGGCACGCTGAGAAGTTACAGGGGTTATTGGAAAAGTTCCTGACAATGGAATAAAAACAATTTTTACAGGGTGTTTCTTAGTGACGTGTTGATGTCGAATATTCAAAAATTCACGCCCAAATTGATAAGCTGTTAATAATGAACCAATTTTATTAATTTTGTATTATACGGAGTAGCGCATAAACTCTAGATGCATGTACATTTCCTAAAATTAAAAGTATTAAATCATTTATACACAATTATCATTTCGTTTATTTTATTTACCTTTAAAACACTAAATTATTATACAGGGTGTCCCAGAATATGTTGGCAATCTCCCGTGTTCAGATAGAACACTGAAAAATAACAGGAGAAGTTATTACAAATTTTTCTTCCTACGGCCTCCCCTACGGACGTCCCTGGAAATCGTTGTTTTTTAAATAATTTATTAAGTACTAGGTGTAATTTAATATTTTTTTAGTATAATGGTTAGTAGATGAGTCTCCTTAAAATTCGCCCTTTTAAACACATTTGGCTTATTTAGTTTGCAAAAGACGTTTTTTTTTTCTACACCTTGCCTGATGAAGGAACGATAATAATATTTTTGGATACTCTAAACCTTAAGCTGAAAAAAAGGTACTCTTGGTCAGTGTCGATAAAGTGAACTGTTTTCGAAAAAAATATATTTTTGTTCAATATGGTTTCCTGCATTAGTTGTTGTTCTATGTTCATAAAATTCACTCATTGTTGTTATGGTTTTTTCACATGTACCGATTTAAATAGGAATATTTATGCCAGTGTCAGTTTATGGTAGTGTCTTGAAATTTCCGGTTTTTCTCCTTTGTCTTATTAGTTACTAACTTAGTAATGGAATTTACTGACTGAATATAAATCATATTGAACAAAAATATTTTTTTTCCGAAAAGAGTTCATTTTATCGACATTGATCACGAGTACCTTTACTTCAGCTTAAGTATCCAAAAATATTATTGTCGTTCCTTCATCATACAAGGTGTATAAAAAAAAGGACATTTTTGTGTTACGTCTAGTCCGTCTCTGGCAAACTAAATAAGTAAGTCAAATGTGTTTAAAAGGGCGAATTTTAAGGAGACTCATCTAGTAACTATTATACTAAAAAATTATTAAATTACACCTAGTACAAAAAAAATTATTTAAAAAACAACGATTTCCGGGGACGTCAGTTACGGGGGCCCATATCTCCATAGGGGAGGCCGCAGGAAGAAAAATTTATAAGAACTTCTCCTGTTATTTTTAAGTATTCTATCTGAACCCGGGAGATTACCCACATATTCTGGGACACCCTGTATACATAAGCAATACCTAGTTTGTATTTTTGATGTTAAGTAAATGAGTCGATAAGTGATGTATTATAGACTTTATTTGTTGAAATTATTTTATTTTAATTTGGACAGAAGCCAAAAGTGATGAAATCTCGCAATAAAAGTTGACGAAACGTTTTTCGACATTCAGATATGTCTGTAATTGGTTTAGTTTTAAAAATGAATTAAATTCAATTCTTAAATAACATATGATGTAAAATTTAAATCTTAGGAAATTTACATACATCTACATTTCATGCGCTACCTCGTACATTTAGACGTAATAGTTTATTTGACTAGTGCCGAAATGTATATTTTCGCAACGAATCGATTGGTAACAAAGGAAAAAAAATTTGCTATAGAAATACTAGGAAATGGAGATTTTAATGAATATATTTACAAAACCATGTTTTCATATGACTTGTTCGAAAATGTCCCACTTCAATTTAAATGATACCGAAATCCCCTTAAATGTATTCCCTGTTTGAAAAGGAACGGCGCCGGCGTCTGGTATTCGGAACCCCTTTTATATTCACGGAAGACTTAAAGCCAGCGGACAGGATGCAGTTCCTGCGGGACGCAGTAATGCGTCTTAAGTGAATGATTTACATTTCTGAAGAATAGCAGGTTTTGTAGTAACGAAGTTGGCAGTGATAGCCGGAGGAGAGAATGAAGAGATTATTATAAAGGTGGAAATGAGTTTTTATTCTTGAGGAATATTTTTTTAATCACGCTTCATCATCAAAAGAAGGACGCGGACCACTAGCTAGCAATAAAATTCCATACGTTAAGGGAATATCTCACTAAATAACTTTTTTTTATGAAAAAATACAAGCTCTATGGGAAATAGTATATTACGTACCGAGGTGGAAAGTGTTCCATTTCTGTCGAGATAGTAAGGAAACTTTTCACCAAGGTTTGTATACTATTTTATTTACAACCACATCTAACATCCACTTCTTTTTATTTTGAATTAAAATTATTAATAAAAGATAAATGTCATTTTTAGTTTTCCATTGAAAAATTAAACAGAAATTTCAAATAACCGCAGGTGGTAAAATAACGTAGGATTAGGTAGGATTAATACACATCAAGATGACAAATATCATTTTTTGAATATGGTTTCCATGTCACTAAACAATATATTATTTTAACAACAGAAAAACGCAGATGTGTAATTTAATTTTGCTGCTACTCCAACAGAAATTCGAGAAGCAGCAAAAATAGTAGCAGAAGATTTTCTGCCAACTAAATGCCGCCCGAGATATGACAAGGCATATTATCATTTCAAAGAATGGCGTACGGGAAACAAAGTTAAAAATCCTGGTTCTGAGTCGGCGCTACTAGCTTATTGCTGTGAAAATGCCAAGACACAAAAGGTATCAACGATTTGATCACAATATTCAATGCTGAGAACCACTCTATCGATTAGGGAATAAGTAGACATATCTAAACACGTAAAGCTATTAGCATTATTAAAAAAGTGTGTTCGTATATTATTTTGAGAGTTCGATTTTTTTAAAAATTACAAAAAAATAATTTACTTTCCACCCACTCTGAGAGTGGTGATAGTACGAATAAAGCTATTCACGTTGGATTTGAATCATTGGAGGTTATGTTCGTTGGGAAACACGACGTCAGGAAGGCCGTTCCATAAGGATGACTTCCTCCAAATGAAAGAATTCTTAAACAATGAAGTTTGAGGGGTATTAAGCTGAACCATATATGGATGGGCGGCAGTAGTTAATAGTGTATTTCTGCTATTCGTCGCTCTAGATGGAATTAAGCGGGTAATGTGAAGTAAGTCTGTAAAAGATGATGTTCCAGGCAGTCGAGGTTCAGCTCGTGGTCTCCGATCACCTGGAAAACAGTAAATAAACAGTAATAAAAAAATTGTTCTATGAGGTGAGGCATCATCCTTAGGTACGCATGGACTCCTAATGACCTTTAAATATCAGCAAATTATTTTAACTACGTAACAGTAGAGCGAAATGATGTAAAATATTTTGGAAAAAACTCTACAGTATGTTCAAATTGGTCTCACTATTGCTAACTTTCTTATTATAAAAGCTACGAATTCGATGAAATTAGCATTAGTGTAGCTCTTTACACTGATTATTATGATGAAGTTAAAAAACAATCGATCATTAGATGCACTTGATATTAACAAATAACAATTTTTTAGATAGAATGCCCTATATTTGCTACAACCATTTGTTGGAAATGAAATTTTAAACGGAAATATTTCTATGTCCATTTCCTACAGTACGTTAATGTTGATGAACTACAAAAATCTATTATTAATATTATCAATAACATCGATGAGCGAGCCGTTCTGAAGGCTACACGCAAGGTTTGAAATGTGCCAAGGAATGTATAGAAGTAGAAGTAGATGTGTTTGAACAGTTTATTTCAGTTTATAATACGTATTTTAATTCTTGTTGTAGGTTAACAACCGCCTGCGATAGCAAATGGATAATTAATTAATTAAATTAAATCAAAATATTTCCGTTATTATAATTTTAGCGATATGTGCAGATGAATTTTGTTTGGAATTTCATTCTCTATCATACGGTTATAACAGAATAGGGGATTCATAAGTTAATCTGACGTTCAATTGTTTTTTTTTTGACATCAGCATAATAATCAACCCTATCCAATTAAGACAACAAGCTAACACTATAATAGTGAAATAATTAAATAAACAATATATTGCTGAAAAAACTGTACGAGAGGTTTTAGAGGGACTATACATAATATTATAAAAACTTATTTAGTGGATAGAAGACAGTATGGTACGCTCAATGGGGTGAATAGTGAAGTGCTTAGCAGTGAGTATGGAGTGACCCAGGGTTCGGTATTGGGTCCTCTGCTGTATTCACTTTATGTATTGAATTTAAGGTATGCAAATCTCAGGCGAGATATTTTAAATTTGCCGATGACACAGTATTAGTGTATATCGGTGAGGAGGAGAAGGCATTGAATAATATGGTTAATGATGATGATGAATTTTATATCTGAATTGGCTATACTATAATAAACTAAAAATAAATGTTGACAAAACAACATATATTATGATATTTAAACAATAGAATAAACAAATAGACCATTTAAATATTAAAATAAATGACTTAATTTTAGAAGAAGTTCAAAATGTAAAGTCTCTGGGATTGGTGATCGACAATGATCTTAACTGGTCCCAATACATTAGGCATATCTCAAACAAAATACTACCTATGATACCTATAATATACAGATGTTGAAACTATTTTACTAATAAAATCAAATTGAATGGGTACAATGCCTTCTTCCTGTCACACTTTAGATATCAAATGCCAATATGGGGAACATGTGGGAAAACTAATTTTAACGCGGTCCAAGTACTCCAAATTAAAGTATTAAAAATTCTCTTTAACCAAGATTGGTTGACAAGTTCAGAAACTTTATATGGAGAGTTGAGAATACCAAAATTGGAGATGCTTCTAGAATTAGACCAGGTTAAATTAGTGTATAAAGTTTTAAAAAATAACCAAAGGTGTAATATAAACATTTTAATGTCCAATAACATACACAGACACGAAACCAGATCTAAAAATAATATGTATTGTGTAACTACCAGGACGAATATAGGATTGAGTAACCTAATTGTAAGAGCGGCAAGGGCTTACAATAGAATGCCACAGAATATCAGAGATCAAATTATGTCAATTTGTAAAACGAGTTAAATTGTTTTTACGGATTTAATTATGAACACGTCCAACACTGTAAAATGAATACTGATTTATTCTCGAGGCCAGTGCTATAGGCACTGATTAGAGAAATATTTAAATGAATGTATATTATTGGTTTGATGGAAAAAAAAAGATTTATTTTCAAAAAAATAACGTAATAAGTTTTGGCACGATTTTCAACCAATTGTTTTTTAATAATAAAATATATTTAATTAAAGTTTTGAAATATATAGTAATTAATTGTTTCATAAGCTATAAAATTATGAACTTAAATTAAATATAGAGGATCATGGTCTTTCCCTAGACGCAACTTTCTGCGGACATTTAGATTAGGTTTTGGACGGCATTTATATCGATTTCTCAGATATTTCTATATATCCTGCGTCGAAGTTCCTCCTCATTTTGTGCTTCCCATCCTCCATCGTAAACTTTTTGAGATAAAAGAGCCCAATAATCTTCTATAGGCCGAGCCTGGGGAAGGTTAGGAGGCTTGTTGTTTCGCTAAACAAATGGTACTTTTTGGTCTGCTGACCCATTTTTGGTTGCATAGTGACAGAACGCAAGGTCTTGCCAGAACATAATATCATCTCTAGCATGTTAATCTTCAATAAAATTAACCAGTTTCGTAAGGCAATTATCGATATACCTTTGACTATCCAGGGCCTCACCACTTACTCGATCCACATAAGGCCTGGTGGAAATAGCGCACCATACTAATAACTTATCAGCGAATTTGGCCTTTTGTTTAAATTTGACATTATCAGGGACTTCTGCAATATTGCCAGTATAAAAACCATCATTTCCCTTCATTTCGGAATTGCTTAGTGTGAAATTCTTTTCGTCATCTATAATTATCACTCGGTTATTAGCAAAATATACTCATCTTAATGCACGGCAGCATCTCGGGTTGGCTGTATATTTCGGAACCTTTCTTCTTTTTCGGTATTTCTGGCCATCCCGTGATAGTTCCCGCAATATGGTGTTCTCAGATGTTCGATATTGTCGTGCTAGTTTTCTTGTTGACGTATCAAGTGTGTTTTTCGCCCTTCTTACCAATCTTTCTGATCTTACTCTGGTAAAAATTCTATACCTTCCACTTTTTCGAAGGTTCATACAAGGAATACCTTGCTCACATTCAGTAATTGTCCGATAAATGGTTCTACGCGATATATTTTGATTTTCAAAAATGCGTATTATTTCGGATTTCCGTCCAACTAAATTATAAATACTCTTCCGAATTTCTAATTTGTAAGCCATATCGTCTTAATCAATTTAAAAACTGAACTGTCAGCATTAAATGAAGGTGTCAAACAAGCTTTTGTTACCAGAGCAACTTGATATTTTCTTCTTATTACCAAATTTATGGTATCTGAAATTTGTGCCAAAACTTATAGGACATACGTTAAAGCAAAAATATTCTTAAACATAGACTATCGTTACTCGTCAATATAATTAACGCCTAAGGCGAGGAAGTGGCACTTCCTCTACTTCCAGTGACTAGCAGTTATTGACAGAAGCTATAGGGTATTAAAATATGTCATGTAACTTTATCATAATGGATTTTCAATAATCATCGGTCAAGCTGAAGCTACTTCCAATACTAACACAAATAAAATGAAAAATTTAAACCGATGAGCTCAGTTATCTTATATTATTTGAAAAGGAATATCTTCTTTAATCCCTGGAAGCTGGATTCCTATTATATGAAAGTTTTGTTTAAAGGAAAGTCATATCCTGAATATAAGTTCTTATTTTGCAATTCTGAAACTTTTACAGCCCAGGGAAGCATAGAAGTAGATTATTCTTTAATGGTGTTGAGCTCTCACTAAATATTTTACTTAGAAAAATATTCTTTATTGCTTTTAATTTATTCGTCCATTATCTTTATATAATTAAATTTTATTAACCTTCTGATATAGTTTATAACAAATTTTTTGGTCATTCAGTCAAAGCAAAAATTATTTTGATAAAATAAGATTGTCAAAATACTCTCAGCGAGAATAAAATATAAAAGGTATTTTCTAAAGCATGTCAAATAATAATATGCAGATTTTATATAAGAGCAATGAATATTTGCGCGAAGCAAATTATGAATAGCAAATATTCAATAAAGGCAAAGAGCAAAATTTAATTTAATATTTCACTTATAGGTTCTCAGAAATAATATGTAACACTAAATTTACTTCCGGGTTAATTTACAGACATTTGCATACAATACACGCGGTAGTTGCGAGGCGTGAAATCGAACTAAATACCAGAGAGCTACAATGTCGTCTGTAGAGATCTCTACAACTTTTATATTTCGAGTTTTTATCTAGTTCTTAACATAAAGGAGAAAATTAACTTTACTCTATCGTTGACTCACCCTGTACATACCTATCATCAGAGAAGACTTCTAATACTTCACGCTGTATTATCGACGGTAGTCGAGAAAATACAGCGCGTAGCGCCATTTCTTAGCAATCCCACACAATCTAAACAGACGTTATTTGAATAAATCAAAAATAAAAAGTCTAAGTATACTTTTCAGGTGTTATTAATATCGAATACCAATGTAGGAAATAATAATTTCTCGATACATTGGTATTTGATATCCTTAATGTATTATAAAGATATTCTTAAATTACCTTACTTACCGTTACATATGTATTTTTATCCTATAAACACCTACTTCCAATTAAATATAAGTTTAATCACATTAAATGAAGTTCGTCTTTAGAAAGGATTGTCATCTGCAATTCGGATTGTCCTTGCGGAACGCTAAAAGCTTGTAGACAAGTTGCAATTCCATAGAGAATTGAGATCCTATCTAATTGGCTGATTTAGCTTGCAAACTTAAAAGGAGTCTTAAGGATGGGCTTTTGGGGTGACAAAAATTAAACTTTTAAGAGATGCAGATGCAAATGCAATCGATGGAGATTCTTTAAAATCGAAGAAAAATAATTTAAAATAGATGGTCTCAAATTGAAACTTTCCCAACAAAGCCGAACAAATCCGGAACGGGGGACGTTGCTCATCAAATCTTAAGTGGGAGGGGGTTCAGGGTTCTAGGAGCGTATTTTTAAGGAGCAATTTCCAAGAAATCGCGTTCCCGTTCGAGACATAATAAACACTGAGATTTGTGGTTTTATTTTGAGGAAAAACCAAAAAGAATTAATTACAATAAGAAAGTTGGTTGACTTGCCCATAATACAAGTGTTATTTAAAACCTATAGTTGTCAATTTTAAACGGTTTTATATTTGAAACCCTTCAGTGAATACGACTGTGTGTTGAAAAATATAAATATTACACTGGAAATAATTGATTTTTCGTAAAACAATAACAGGAAAGCGCAGATCTTTCTGGCCGAGAATACAGAAAGCTTGCTAAAGTAAGCAAATGGAAAGTACATACCTATACAGCACAAAAAGTATATTTTGCAACAGAACCAACAGTAGATAATATCACACAAATTTGAAATCACATCACAACATTTCTTATTATGAATTATTTCACAACAGAAAAAAAATCGGGTAATGCTACAAGTAACAAAACGTTTAAAATTCGTAAACATCAAGCACGTGGAACCCTCGATATTCCATCACCGCATCTCCAAATCAGTCGCGGGCGGCGGGTATCTAAGCAAGGGCGAGACACGCGGTGTTATCTGACATCACCGTTAGTATACTCTAGTGACTCACATTGTTACTAACTAAATCCAGATGGAACGGCCCGACAGTATGTGGGTAAAAAGGGTTTTTATCTTAATATTTAGATATTCGATTAAAAAAAAAGTGTGTAGACTTTCTCTAGGGCACCCTAGGAGCCACCCTTTAAATATAATAAGTCATTTCCATAACACCCTGTATGTAAGCCTCATAATATTTTATTTCTCGGAAATTTCTCTATTTTCGAACGCCCACAGCCATTTCTATCCATTGGTGATTGTGAAAGAGCAATATTTTACTTAGTTTTTTTTGTAATTCGACCACAAAACGCCTGAATATCGTCTAGATTTTTAGCGAACCCGGATCTCCTTAATAATAAAAATTTACATACCGTCATCCAGCAAACAAAAACGCTTTACATTATTACAGAGCACAGGCACAGCAAACAAATTATGGATGCAACTGTAGCAGACAGTAACGCGGTTTGCAGTGTCGTCTAATATTTAATATTTGCATTGGCTGTGTTCAATGTTTAGATAGCAACGGGATAAGAAAATTGCAGAATATATAGTTATTGTTGAAGAAGAACTGACCAAGAAAAGGAAGCCTTCTCCATCGATAGGATGTTGATTGTATAAGGATATCATCGGATGGTTGGGAAATAATAATTCTTCAATACATTGGTATTTGATATTAATACCACCTGATAAGCAAATAGACTTTTCATTTTGATTTATTCAAATAACGTCTGTTCAGATTGTGAGGGACTGTCAAGAGATGGCACTACGCGTTGTATTTCCTCGACTACGGTTGATAATACCGCGTGAAGTATAGAGTCTTCTCTGATGATAGGTACGGGCACCTACCCTGTACTGACGAGAACGAAAGAATTCGAAACCGGTCTGCAGGTGGTGACATCCTATCGATGAAGAAGCATGATGCAACAAGGCAAGGTTAGATATCTCACCGTCCCAGTTTCGTCTGCCGTGCGCAGTGACGTCACCTGTAGAGTAATTTTTAAATCTCTTATGGAGGGTTACATTGCTGTCAGTGTTTGTAACTCTTTTTTGAAAGTATTGAAAGGTTTTACGCATGTAATGAATGGTATATGACATGAAAGAATAATATATGGCAAGTATTTACGTATATTAATTTCATAGAAATATGACACATAAATAACATTAAGAAAAGAAAAGAATCCGACAAATTCTTGCCGCCATTTAAGCTGGTCGACGATAACCGAAGTATGCCGAAAGCTGCTGGGGGACCGCTTCTAGTTTTGAAACAGCGTTGCCAGTCGTTTACAATTGTAATATATCCATTACTATTTTAACAATTCAACTTTTAACATTCTTGTTGTGAACCCCATATGAAATTTATGATCAATCTGAAGGTGGCCCTATCTAATAGGACAGTAACATAACATGTTTTTTGGTAATCTTTTTACTCTGATGCCGTTTTAATTAAAAGGTTTTACGCATTTAATGGTATGTGAAATGAAAGAATAATATCATGGTATTTAGGTATATTTATTTCATGAACATACAACAAAGATTAAAGCTAAAATACGTGCGGATGTTACACTAAATTTGTCTTTCCGACAACACACCCGTATCCATTCTAATTTTTTGTTTTTATCCTTAGGAAAGCGGAAAACCTTATATTTCTATCAAATTTCTTTGCCTGGTTATTCATATCAGAACCGAACACAGCGCACCTCATTTTATGAAAATTCAGATATTTATTTTAATAAACACACAAGACTAAATAAGAAAAAATTCTTGTGAACATAAATTACTGGTGATCTTACAAAATTTCCATGGAAAACTACGGCAACAATGCAGCAGTGTTGCCAGAAATCCTTGATCAAAAGTAATAGGTTGGACGTTTCGAAACCTAATAGAATAGTAAAACACGGTGTCAGAGTAAAAAGAGTACGAAAAAAAGGTCGTTACTTTCCTAAGAAATGGGGGGTCATCTTCAGATTGAACATAAATTTTATATGGGGAGCCCCACAACCCACAACAAGAATGTTAAAAATTGAATTGTTAAAATAGTAATGGATATATTACAATTGTAAACTATTGGCAACGCTGTTTCAAAACCAGAAGCGGTCGCCCAGCAGCTGTCGGCATGCTTCGGCTATCGTCGACCGGCTCAAATGGCGGCAAAAATTTGTCGGAATGTTTTCTTTTTTTAGTGGTATTTGTGTGTCATATTTCTATGAAATTAATATACGTAAATACTTGCCATATATTATTCTTTCATTTCATATACCATTACATGCGTAAAACCTTTTAATAACTTCAAAAAAGAGTTAGAAACACTGACAGCAATGGAACCCTCCATAAGTGATTTAAAAATTACTCGCCGGTGACGTCACAAGCCACGCCCAAACCCGACGTACAATCATATCTTCTTACATTCTTTATACCATGATGGAGAAGGCTTCCTTTTCTTGGTAGTACCATTCATTCGGAATTAGTATTTTAAAGTGCTACTGTGTTGACAAAAATACGCCCTTATTGTATAAGATATCATTGGGTGGTCTGGGAAATAATAATTTTTCCATACATTGGTATTTGATACTAATACCACCTGAAAAGTAAATAAACTTTTTATTTTTGATTCTTTCTTTCTGATTTTTATATATTTCATGTGTTACTGAATGTTTTGTTTGACTAACAAATAAAAATGTGTGAGAGTTTAAAAATATTACACCAATTGTTGCCTTCGTTGTACAGAGAAAGAGACAATATATTGATAGAATATAGAGATATAAACCAAAATAACACGCTATTCACAGTTAAATAATGTGTGTTACTACGAGATGCATAATACACACAAAGATTTTATTACAGTTTTAAACTTGAGTGTCTTAATTTTACTAATATAAACACATTCTTAGACAGATAAAATTAACAAGTAAATGATAGTTGACTATAGATCTATAGACTGCACAATACAACTGTATTATCAATTTTTGAGAATGTGTTGCTTGGCAAATAAATAATTAATACTACATTGTATCATTTGTACCCTTATTTTAATTTAAATAATTAAATTAATTAGAGGCAAGGCCTGTAGAAGATAGATTTTTGTACTTAACTAATCCACATTACATTTATGAAAAAAAATATAGACCCGGAAACGCATCTCGTCTGTTTTTTTCTGTAACTTTGACATGCAATTTATGGCTTTAAATTTTTCTTCAGCATATCTTGATGCTCTATTCGGATTTCAAATGTATAGGGGACAAAAAAATGTAATACCAAAAACTCATATTTGTCCAATTTTCTTTCATGCCACAAATATTGGAGGCAAATATTAAAAATTGATTTTTGTTTGCATTCTGCGTATTTGCTATTTGGTTTTTAGGTAGTCTTTTTTTAACAAACTGAAATTGTTATTTTTTAAATTGATAAAAATAGGCATTTCTACGAGAGCAAATAGAAAATATTATTCTATAGAATTAAACAAATGTTAAAAATGATTTTAATTCGTAATTTTCATTACGTTGTTATCTATTTTTTTTTATCAAACTGCATAATTATTTTTGTTGCAATGCAATGTTGTGTAAAAATGCAAATATCTCGGAAACCGATTGATTTAACAACATTATTCAAGTATACATATTTTCTAAGAAATGATCATTCTATTATAAGTTTCAATTAGAATCTCTATGAAGTTATCGACAACGAATTTTGGGCGTGATATTGTAGGCATGTAAGGTATATTAGCGCCCTCTACAAGTTAGAGGGAAAAAAAACAGGATAAGATTGATGTTAATCGTCCTCAAAAACCCCAAATTACAAATTTTCATCTCTATATCTCAAAACAGCTTGAGCTATGAAGAAAAAATAAATTAAGCTTTAACACCCTGTATCTTATTGGCGATCAACATTTTACTAAGGCTTGTTTAGCTCAAATCTATTAATTTCATGACTAAAATCTGTGGTTACTCTATGGAGCATTCATCACCGACCACTCTGTATATTAATATACCAATAGGCGCAACCCTGGCAATTTTAAATCACGTATCGCCACTTCTGAGCTGTTTGGCTTCTATTAAAGTACTGCAGGAGTATTTTTTCATTTATTTAAAAGCCAGGTAGCGATAGTGTGTTGATATTATGTCGCAATACAAAATTATCAAGAAATTGTTAGGTACATTTTTATTGAGAAAATTTTTCTATAGCGCCTCGTAAAATTAATTCAAGCCAATATTTTTCAGAGCGTCAAAAATATTAAATAACAAAATATTGCTGTGCAATTCGTGATTTTGTATAATTAAGTTGTGTTGCCTGTTACGGTGTAAAATCAATAGAGAGTTTTGGATAATTATTTTACAAATTATAAACCCTAATGTAATTAAATAGCTACTTGTTATTGCTTATAGTTCCTTTATCTCTATAATTAAGAACTTTTACGTCATATCATCCAAAAATATTGTTCATATAGGGTGTTATGGAATTGAATTATTATATTTAACCCACAAATTCTGAGATTGATGAAAAATAACGATAAATGGCAATTTGAGTTAATAAGTAAGACTATTTCCTTCATTGTTAAATCGACCAATCAGACGCAATTATTTTTTTGAACAAATTTTATTGCGATTAAATCCTAATGTCAAAATCCTATGTCAAAATGTAAAAAAAATGTCAAATTTAATTATCAATAAAATTCTTTGTTATTTGCTTTAATCTAATATAAATTTAAAAGGATTTAACAATCGAAGTATTCTTTGCATGATTGTCCTTATTTGCAAACAGTTTAATTCACTATAATTTTAAAATAAAAACCCTCGATCAAACAAATTGTCCCAGCAAGATCTTGTTCAAAGTACCTTGGATAGTATTATCGATTAAATTTATAGTTCATGTAATATAATATATGAAAAATCCTCATGTGATTATTCTAAAGAGCCGCGTTCACTATTAAAAATTTGTAAACAAACCCATACACATAATTTATAGAAAGTACAGGTATTATTTCTAATGAATTTAGTACAATCAAGGAAATACTAAAATATATTTTAAATTTTACAACGAATGAAGTGAAAATAATTATCTATAATAGTTTAAAATGTATGGTGTTCACTGACTATTATTTAGGTAATCAGATGCAACTTATCCCTGGACTGTCGATCTTGGTAACAAATTGCATTTAGGTGGAGAACTCATACAGCAAATAAGACATCGTTGGAAGAAGTCAAGCGACACAAGGCGAGGTTACCACTTGGATGGGTAACTGTTTGGGAAAATTACACTCATGCATTAAGCTAGAGGTGTTGTTTTCGATTGATTACATCGAAAACAATACGACTAGCTATCGAAAACAACCCCTCTAGCTATTGAACGCAAAACCATAGTAACCTTCTTACAACGCCATTATTGGAATAATATGTCAGTCTGACATTCTCATTGTTTCGAGTTTAGTTTAAAAAATGTCACGTTTTGAAAAGAAATCAATCGAAGTTATTCAAGAAAAGATCGCACAGAGTGTCCCAAAAAACACTAAAAATAGCAAGCAATATGTCTGGCGTCAGTTTAGGATGTTTTTAGAAAGGAGACTTAGATTAAAAAGCTTGCGGACATACTTCAAGACTGGGCTTATAACATGAAAATACAAAATAGTGAGGAATACAAAGATATAAATGCCGAATCTAGTTGCTCGAAAATGTCGAAACCAACCTCAAGAGATTCTTCAAATTCTAATATTAATTATTACAACTGCGTTATAATTATTAAAGTGAAATTTATAATACATTATTGCATTTAACTTTTGTTAATTCGAGTAATTTTCTCCCTAAATTACACTCGTGCATAAAAATTCTCAGATAATTTTGCATTTAAGCGTATTTCCTTTGAAAAACAACATTCGTACATTTTAAAATTTTTTAAAATAGCCCTCCTCCTTCGGAGTCGGGCTATTTCGCCAAAATATGAAAATGAACTCTTGTTGTTTTTAGGCAATACGCTTTCATGCAAAATTATCGAAAATTTTTAGGCACTAGTGTAATTACCTCCGAATATGATATGCAATCTTCAAAATTTTTACAAAAAAATTAAAAATTTTGCCATAATTCAAAGGGATTTCTGATTATACGTTGTTTCAGTCACATATACAGCTATGAATTACGCAATACATTGACCTTAAGGCATTAGCCTAAGTTCCTAGACTGATAATTTTAAAATATATATATATACCCCCACAGAAAAAAATCTAATTTGGTTAAGTTGGGCGACCTCGGAGGCCATCGAACTGGCCCTCCTCTTCCAATCCAGCGATTTCCGTGCGTATTATCTAATTCTGCTCTGACCTGTTGCGCATAATGGGCTGGAGCTCCATCTTGTTGGAACCACATTTGTGCCAGCATATTTGATGGTAGATTAGCAAGTAATATAGGTAAATCGTTTCTCAAGAATTCAAGTTAAATTTGACCAGTAAGGTGGCCGTAAAAAAAATTAGGACCGATCACATTACCACCAATCACTCCTCCCCAAACATTTATCGACCAATGATGTTGGTAGTACATTTCACGAAAAATGCGTGGATTTTCGGCGATATAACAATAAAAATTGTGTTGTTTACGCATCCGTTGTTGTGAAATGTCGCCTCATCAGTAAATAACACTGACATAAAAAACCTCAACCTCTTCTGCAGTACTATATAGGCTTTCTCTAGAACACCAACACCTCATCCTTTTGTATTTAATAAACTATTTCCATAACACCCTGTATAATTAGGAAGAAAATATCTGCGTCTTGATAATTACGTTATTTGTTAACAAAAACTCTCTAGTACCCCAGAAACGATGCAATATTTCACGAAAATTTCACGAAATTACCTGATAAACGTCAGCCGAGATTCGCCCAATTTGAGTAATGCTCTTTTTACGTGTTGATACCAACTTTCAACCGCGAACCGACTTTTTATTTTAGGAACAAAAGTTTTACTTATTGATTCTTAAGAGTAGTATAATGTTACATGACGAAATTTGCATTTTTACTTTGTTCAGTTTCATGTTACTCTTTCACTTTTCTGATTTATTACTATTCCACAGTTTTTTCTAAATCGATAGTAAAATATTATTTTAATTCCTTTAATCGGTTATTTTTTTTATGATCAAACACAAGCACTATAGGAAAAATCCTTCACGGCACTCTGGGAGTGGTGCATGTGCCAATAAAGCGATTCACGTTGGTTTTGAACGGTTGGAGGTTATATTCGTTGGGAAAAAACGACCTCGGGAAAGTCGTTCCATATGGATGAAGTCCTCCAGATGAAAGAATTCTTAAGTAATAAAGTTCGATGAGTACTAAGCTTAACCACATATGGATGGGCGGCAATGGTTCGTCGTGTATTTCTACTATTCGCCGCTCTGACCAGAATTAAGAGGGTAATATCTGTAAAAGAGAGTCAAATCCCCAACCTGTCTGCGATGTTCTAGGCTGTCGAGGTTCTTCGTCAGCTCATAGTCTCCGATCAGACCAATGGCTCTCCTTTCGATAGAATTCAATAGCCGAAGAGTATGTTTGGGTGCAGAGTTCCAGACATTAGAGACGTAGGTACTCTAGTAATGGTCGAATCTGGGCTTTGTATAGTATCAAAAGTTGTTGAGGTGTGTACAACTTTTTGGTTCGGAAGAGTACACCAAGTTTCTAAGAAGCTATCTTGGCGATTCCCACAACGTGGTTATGCCAAGACATATTTCCTCCCAGACTGACACCTAGCAAATTAATAGATGAAGCCAGTGGGATTGCGTGTTCTTCCATGACTATATCCGGTTCTTCAATGTTAACATTTTTAGAGAAAACTGCTTCCTGGGTTTTTTAGCGTTAAATTCGACTTGGTTACTGTCACCCCAAGCCTCCAGGTCTTTGTTGAGGCGTGATACTTCATGTTGTCTGCGAAGATGTGTGTCGGCAGCCGATGTGTGTGCATTCAAAGAGAAAGATTAGATATACAGGGTGAGTCGGGAGGAACGGACCAAATTTCAGGAGTGTATTATACACGCGAAAACAATGTAAAAAACCCATATGTTCTTATCGGATATTCATTTGTTTTCAAGTTATAGCGCAATACCAAATAAAGAAAAATTCATATATTAACGGTTTCCTAATCATAGCGTTCTTTTAATAAATGTTCAAAAATACCGCCATTGACTTCTAAACATTTTCTGCTTCGTCTACGAAGGTGGCCCCGTTGCTCTTCTAATTGCTTCATTTCTTTCTTCTTTAAAATTGGCTGCACTATTTCTAATACGTCGAATTAGTGCATCCCGAGTGTCCACTTTTACTTTGTACACTTCATTTTTAAACCAACCCCATAAACAATAGTCTAGTGCTGTGAGGTCTGGAGATCTTGGAGGCCAATTAATAGGACCACCGTGACCAATCCAACGCCCTGGAAATGTTTCGTCTAAATATTGCTTGACCTGACGAGCAAAATGTGCAGGAGCTCCATCGTGCTGGTAATACATTCGCCTTCTGATATTTACACGAACATCCTCTAGTAGTCCTTGTAACTCATGTTGTAAAAAATGTAGGTAGTTGTCTCCTGTGAGGCGATTCTCCAAAATGAAAGGGCCAATTAAATAGCTATCGAGCATACCACACCACACATTAACCGAAAACTTATGTTGAAAATTACTTTCAACTGTTGCGTGTGGATTTTCGATTGACCATACATGAGAGTTACGAGTATTATTAATACCGTCACGGGTGAATGTTGCTTCATCTGTAAAAAGTATATGCGATATAAGCCTTGCTCGTGGAGTGTGTTTAATACTCTTTTTTGTAAAATGCCCAAATGAGTACCAATTCTTCTTGAGCTGGTCGTTGCATCTTCTTCTACTAAATCCAGAATATTTTCTACTTCTCCTATACCTTGTCGAGTAGCTCGTTCAGATGTAATGTTGGCACTGGGAAAATTACCATTCTCGCACAAATTACTAAACACTCTGATAAACACGTTTCTAGTCGGATGTCTGTGATGTGGATACCGTTGACGATATTCTTCAACAGCAGCTGTAGCACTGCCATTACAGAAACCATAAATAAACACCATATTTGCATATTCTAAATTTGAATAAATATTTGGCATTTTGTATCACTTTAATCACTCAAACTTGAAAATAAACGTTTAATTACTGCCACAATAGACTGATACATTGTCAAGACAACATCGGTGTCAAATAGTTTAGAATCCTGAGCATGGCATACTCTAATTATGTGAAAATTTTGATAGAAGTGGAACGTAGAAAAAATATTGAACTTGAAAACAAATGAATATCCGATAAGAACATATGGGTTTTTTACATTGTTTTCGCGTGTATAATACACTCCTGAAATTTGGTCCGTTCCTCCCGACTCACCCGGTATATTATTTACACATGTAAGGAGTGGACAAATAAGAATAGACGCCGACCATATCTCAGGAACCGTTTATCACAAAGTCTTGACATAAAAAAATTTATTGTTAAATTAACCAAGATAAATTGCTGGAAATTAGTCTCCTAACTTTACCGCTAGAGGGCGTTCAACATATTACTAACAACATTATCGGTTATTTATCGATAATAAGTCAAATAAAGTTATATCAAAAATTAAATATTTTATTCGTTGAAATCAAGAAGGATACGGCTTTGGCTCATAGTCTTTGAAGAAAAAACAATTCACATTCTTAGGTAGGTTGTAAACAACTTCCCTAAAAAATAATTGGGGAGCTCTGAAAATTAGTATAATTTTTCTTTGTCGTTTTCTGTTAATTAGACAAATACACGCGTCATGGATATGTTAAAAACACATATTTTCGCGGACTGCGGTTGGAGACCACTAATATAAGACACTTTCTAGGGAGTTAGCCCTGCTTTTTTTCTCATTTTCTGAGTCGGCCATAGGAAAAGATAATTATTATTAATTCTTGTTAAACAGAGTTATTATATTTTAAAGATCCCTTTTTCCGCGGTGTATAAATACGAGATAAACAAATTAACATTTCCATATCCCGCAATGCAAAATGAACACCCGAAATGCTCGGCCGAAACGAACAACTTGTAAATTTATTGTAATCGAGTTTCGTACTACACGTGGCATAATACACAAATTAAATTTTATCCCGGAAAATCAGCGGCGGCAACAATTGAAATTAAAGACATAAAGAACAGAAATTATTATCCATCGCCGTCGGTCGTCGCCGGTTCAGTCAAAACTACCCATACCAAAATTTGAAAATTTTCGCTCGCTTAAGAGATACGGGGGAAAATCAATCAACAATCAAACTTGAAAATTTCAAAATAACCCTATATTTTCTTAGTTAAAAAAGATACAGAAAAATGTTTTATACAGAAGTTTCTTCATATTGATTGTTAAATAATCTGCTGTTTTCAGAATAAGTATACGGGGTCAGGAAAAAAAGTTATCGAACCTAACCTCATTTTTTTTAAATGGAACACCCTGTATATTTTAATCTAAAAAGATATTATTTTAAAGTTTCCTTTCAAATATATAACACACCTTGGATAATATTGGTTTCCTAGGCGATTTATTTAAACTTTATTACTTTGAAACGAAATAAAAGATTCAGATTAAGGTAAAAAATAACGGGAATCATCACAAATGTTCGGAATATGTCCTTAAATGGTTACCGTCTTTCCGGATATCATATCAAATTTTTCAAAATGTTGATAGGTCATTTTAGCAAACAAACATGTAAAAATGAAATTGACGTTAAATGTTAATAGTCAACATAGTTGTTTCTAGAATATTAGTTTTTTTGTTTTTTGTTTCATGGTCTACTGTCGATTGAAGTAATAAAGTTTAAATAAACCGCCTAGGAAACTAATACCATCCACAGTGTGCTATATATTTGAAAGGAGAATTTAAAATAGTATCTTTTTGGATTAAAATATACAGGATGTTTCATTTCAAAAAATTAGGTCAGGTCCGATAACTTTCTTACCTGACCCCGTATACTTATTCTAAAAACGGCAGATTATTCATCAATCAGTATAAAGAAACTTCTGTATAACACATTTCCCCGTATCCCTTTTAACTAAGAAAATATAGGGTAATTTGGAAATTGTGAATTTGTTGATTTTCCACCGTATCTCTGAAGCGAGCGAAAATTTTCAAATTTAGATTATACCATTATAAGTTCGACCCAAAAAGAGCACATGACACCTACATTACTTTTCTGATAGCCCTAACAATTACAGAGATACCCTATTAAAGTGTCGAAAATAGGACACCCTGTACACGAAGGAAGCCGGTCGTAATTGTTCAACTGTCAAACAATCCAATCCACCTTCACTGATTTTGTATTATTAAGATTTTATATAGACTCTGTAAAGTTTTTGTGTATTTGTAAACCGACCCTAATCGAAAACAAAATAACTACGAGGCCAATAAAGGCGGCGATGCCAACACGACCTTTTCACCGGCTGATTTGACACACAATCAACCGCCCTAATTGGCCTAACGGATCATTGGTGATTAGTTTGGGATGTTAATTTCATTAAGTTATTAATTTATACGTAGAATATTGGTATCGCTCATTTTATTGTGGAAACGGTAATTAACACATTGAGCTAGTTATTATACAGCATGTCTCCAATAATCCCCGAATTGCAATAATTCAAGATGTACCTAACATTGGCGAAAATAACCAAATGGTTATCCGTATTATTAACCACATTGGTCATTCTAAAAGAATCGCCATATCATAGTGCCGTATTGCTCCATCCAGGGGTAATTGTGCCAGCCATCATATATTATTTTTACTGTAAAGCACACAGAGATCGCTTAAATTTCTTGTGCAACAATTTTACTGTTAAGCACATAAATATTTATCCGTATTATTAACAACATTGGGCATTCTAAAAGAATCGCCATATCATGGTGCCAGATTGCTCCATCCAGGGGTAATTGGGCTAGCCACCATCAATTATTTTTATTGTAAAGCACACAGAGATCGCTTAAATTTCTTGTGCAACAATTTTACTATTAAGCACATAGATATCGTCTAAATGACATGTGTAACAAACTTTGTTGTTGAGCACACAGAGATCGCGTAAATTCCTTGTGCAATAATTTTCCTGTTAAGCACATAGATATCGTCTAGTAAATGACATGTGCAACAACTTTGTTGATAGTGTCTGTTTAAAGGTTGTAGACAATGGTGTTTCTTGAATGATAGAAAAATTTTGGACTTGCATTGTCTTTATTTATTATACATCACAACGTTTCAACTGGTAAGTATCTCCAGTTGTCTTCAGGTGAATACTAAATAAGAGACTACATCTCTATTTATACTAGCTATGTGCACCGAAGCATAATTGAGATGGGTGCAGTCGTGCATTCAGTTTTGCGTGATATTAGTAATTCTAAGCTTACATCTACTTAACAAAGGTTTCCAGATATTTCTTAAATCTAATGAAGGTTTACTAAAACAGCCTGGGTTCTGTTGTATGTTAGCAGCTTCCTTGAACTTCCTCCAATGTGGTTCTTTGAGCAGGATTTCGGCGTCTGTTCACCTGATGGGATGGCCGTGTGTCCATGCATGGTCAGCTCCACCTGATTTTTCCGTTTCTCCTTTTTGAGTGTTGTTTCTGTGTTCTTTAATCCTTGTTTCCAGTGGCCGTAGTGTTTCCTCAATATACGATTGGCCACATTCGCAGGGGATCTGGTAGACAGTTTTTCCTATATTTTTGGCTAGTTGGTTTCGTCTTCGTTAGATGGCTTCTTAAGGTGTCTCTCGAGCTGAATACCGTTCTGATATTGTATAGTTGTCCTAGTCTTCTAATTCTTTCGGATATTCCTTTGACATATGGAATGTTGAGCCTCTTTTGGCCAAAGAATATGGCCGATCGTATATTGTGGAAACACTACGGCCACTGGAAACAAGGATTAAAGAACACAGAAACAACACTCAAAAAGGAGAAAAAAAAAGAAAAGAATCAGGTGCAGCTGACCATGCCTGGACACACGGCCATCACATCAGGTGGACAGAAGCCGAAATCCTGCTCAAAGAACCACACTGGAGGAAGTTCAAGGAAGCTGCTACCATACACCAGAACCCAGGCTGTTTTTGTAAACCTTCATTAGATTTAAGAAATATCTGGAAACCTTTGTTAAGTATGTAAGCTTAGAATTACTAATATTGCGCAAAACTGAACGCATGACTGCACCCATCTCAGTTATGCTTCACTGCACATAGCTAGTATAAATAGAGCTGTAGTTACTTCTCTTAGTATTCACCTGAAGACGACTGGAGATACTTACCAGTTGAAACGTTGTGATTTATAACAAATAAAGACGATGCAAGTCCAAAACTTTTCTATCAACTTTGTTGATAAGCACACAGAGATCGCGTAAATTTTTTGTGCAACAATTTTACTTTTAACCACATAGATATCGTCTAAATGACATGTGCAACAACTTTGTTGTTAAGTACACAGAGATCGCGTAAATTTCTTATGCAACAACCTTACTGTTAAGTACACAGAGCTCGCGTAAATTTCTGATGCAACAACTTTGCGGTTAAACACACATTTCTTGTGAACAAAGATTTGCTGCTAAGCACACAGAGATCGCGTAAATGTTCTATTTTACAACTTTGCCGTTAAGGACACAGATATCACGTAAATTTATTTAAACAACTTTGCTGTTAAGCACACACTGATAGCGTAAATTTCTTGGGCAACTACTTTCATGGTAAGCTCACAAAAATCGTATAAATTTATTGTGCAACAACCTTGCTCTCAGGGACACAGTGATTGCGTAAATTTCTTATGCAAAAACTATGTTGTTAAGAACACAGATGGCGTAAATTTCATGTGCAACAACTTTATTGTTAAACACATATTGGCCGCGTAATATACAGTGAGTCCCAGAAGAAATGTCTAAATTCATTTAAAATTCAGCGGTAAGTTTTTTCAAAAAACGCTCGTACCCGTCGATTTTGATTTTTTAATTTATTTTTTTTGTGGTAATTTCATGTATACAGGGTAGCTCAAAAATAAGTTACGACCATCAACTTCATTTTTTCAAATGAAAACATATATTTTTTATTTCATTTTTGAATTTTGCATTGAATTCTAAGCATGTTTCATGTACCATGTCCTATACATAAACTCAACAGTTATTGAAAAAATTAGGATTGAACATATCTATAAGTAAGACCTGTTTATTAAAAAAAAAACAAAATCAAATTAAATGTTGAAAATGTGCGCCATTTACGGCTTGGCAATATGTTTTATCACCAAACCCAACCATGCATAGAATTTCAATTTTTTTCCCGTTCCGTTAACTTCACCATTATTGTGAAAACCGCAACTTTGAAACTACGCTTGACAATAATTATACTTATTTGCAATATAATTGTCATACAGTTTCTATGGAAATAAACGGTGACAGTGAGACAGTACACTCTTACTTATTATGGAGCCCAAAATGCCATATTGCCAGAAGATTTGATAGATCGTTGGATTCCCTAAATGATATGTTCAATCCTAATTTTTTCAATAACTGTTGAGTTTATGTATAGGACATGGTACATGAAACATGCTTAAAATTCAATGCAAAATTCAAAAATGAAATAAAAAATATATGTTTTCATTTGAAAAAATGAAGTTGATGGTCGTAACTTATTTTTGAGCTACCCTGTATACATGAAATTACCACAAAAAAAAAATAAATTAAAAAATCAAAATCGACGGGTACGAGCGTTTTTTGAAAAAACTTACCGCTGAATTTTAAATGAATTTAGACATTTCTTCTGGGAGTCACTGTTACTCGCCGTTACTTCATGCTGATATGAACTTTTTAAATTTTATTTGTCTAAAATATCACATTAGCTGGTAACTACCCGTATATATATACAAACTGGACATCTGAGTAAAATATAGTTTAATGCGGGTACATACTTTATAGTCTCCATACGAGAATGAAGCAATTAATTCTGCTATGTGACTTTCTGAACCTGTAGGGTTTAATTTTGCGTACTAGAGTAATTCGAGGTAAATGAGCGCAGGGGGTAATTATGTGAAATGTCTGTATCTCCGGAGAGAACTATAGAGGGCTGTGCTAGTTCCAAGCGATTAACGACACCTGCTCGGCTTTCCGATGGATTCATTTACATCAATCATTCGGTGTGTACATACAAATAATATTTCAAAGTTAAAAATAATGCGTTACAATGTTATGCCGTGAAAAACTGTTGGTTGTGTTGCAAAACATATATTTTGTGTCTAATTTTTTTTTATGGAAATTAATTATGAAACGAATTAGTTTCAAATAAGATTAGACAGCATGTATTTTTCTAAAGAGTTTGAAAAATAATTGACTACCCGTTTTGTTGATAAAAACTGACCGTTCCATTTGTTTGTTTATGCATGTTTCATTTGACTTCCTACGTGTATGTTCGCGTTTTGCAATTCTGTGTGTTGCAAAACATTTTTAGCCGTCATTTTTATACAAATAATTGTTCAAAAGGGTACGACAGAATGAGAAGTGTTGAAATTATAGTATTTTTACCAGCCAACATTCTCTGACGTCTTTTGAGACTTGACCTATAACAATTATTGTTATTTTTCTTCAATTTGTTTTCATCTAAGGATTTGCTGGATTAAACATAATTATTATTTTAATTTTCTTCTTTCCAAATGTTTATGTAGCATCTTAGTTCATTATCTAGGTATCTTTTAGTTGTGAAATATTTAGTTTTTCGTTTATATGTAATTCTTTCTTCCTTGTAGTTGGGTTTATTAAAACCTGTAACCTGTTGGTTGGTTGTTTAAAGACGGGGGTCGGTTTGATTGCCCGAACTTCTATCACTGCAGCATTTTGGCTTATTGTGTATCCCGATCTTGTTAGAAGATGTTTGTCCCTTCTATGAGGTCCAGTAGCCATCTACCAAGTTTGTCATGTGGGAGGTTGTCACCACGTTGTATGTTGCCGAAGATATTTTGTCTTCTACGAGTGCTACGCAGTGGTATATTATGTGCGAGGCGATTTCATCCTCTTCGCCGCAGAGTCTGCATTCAATGGATCCGTTGTTTATACCTTTCCGTTGAAGGGGTTTTCGCAAGTGGCAGTGGCCCTTTAGCAGAGCCATCACTTGTTTCAATTGGGACCGCATCAGGGTTAGCATCCCATTCGATAGCATTTCCGATGGTTTTCCAATTACGGCCCGTGCGTGTGTTCGACCAGGTAACCCTTGCTATCGAGATAGGTGTTGTTTTTTTAACCATCTATCTAACGTTGTTTTTGTTGCCTATTCTGATATTCCAAAGGCCGGTTCGGGGCACCTGAGACTTTGAGCGGATCCGTCTCTCGTTAGTTCATATGCTAATATCCCAGAGTGACCAGGGACCCATAAGAGCTCTACCTTGTTCCCCCTGGCCGCCAGTGCTTTTAGGTTAGTATGGCACTCCACTCCACTGGAAGTTTTGAAGTAAACCGATTGGAGTTCAGAGCCTTAAGAGCAGCTTGGCTGTCCGACAGGATGTAAATATTTTGGTTGTGGTAGCTCTTTCCAAGATTTTGTAGTAGACATGCTTGTATGGCATGAATTTCCGCTTGTTATACTGTGGCGTAGCTCCCCAGAGGAAAGCTTATGTCCATCCTGGGTCTTTCCGCAAATATACCTACGCCCACACCGTTGGCGTTGGCCGTAAGGCATGTAAGTAAAATAAATAGGTAAGTAATTTCGACAACACCCTCTATGGGTCCTAGTCTTTTGAATTTGACGCGGCCGTGAATACTGAAGTGTTCAAATTTACTCCGTATGACTCTAGTAATGCTTTATGCTGGACATGTTCCTTGTAATTAGTTTACCGCGAATAGATATTAACGTGGGGCGGTATTTATATAAAATAGGCTACTAACTTTAATTGAGCATAATATTCAGAAATTGCGAGATAGTAATTTCTGTATCTAGTGCATCAAATGACCGAATTATGTAAAGTCAAAAATAAAATTGTACCAGTTAATTATTGCATAGTTCCAACTCTTTAGGAAAAATCTGCTTCAATATTTAACAAATTCTTACCCTTCAAGCTTTTTGGTAGGAGGTTATTTCGTAGCATTTCCATTCGCAGAACTGAGTAAAATTTTGTAGATCGTTTAACAGGTGAGATAATGACAGTTTTAATTGAGCTGCCGTTGATAGAGGGCGAACCGCCAGATGTTCATATAACAATTTGTGTTTGAACACATAGTGAAATTACCATTTAGTGTGCTGAAGTTTTGAGAAACAATTGAGCGAAAACAGATGAACACATCCGAAGAAACACCCTGTTTAACTTTTCTTCGATAAATAAATAATACACTGTATAATCATGACCTCAACGTTTATTTTAAGAAGACGCAGGAGCGAGGCGAAATCTCCGATTTGACCCGTGTTCATTCTACGCTGTTCTCGCTTCGTATGAAAACCATACGTTTAAAAATAAGTTTGTTTAACCAAAGATGTCTAAATTTTGTTAACAACTCGAGGAAAGCCTATAATTTTTTTTTTCTATATGAAGCATTAATAAATTACCAAATTATATAAAGGAGTTACAATACGACCAGTTTAAGAAAGAAATTAAAAATATATTATTAAACAAATGTTATTATTCTACTAAAGATTTTTTTATCGATAGTATATAAACTTAATGTTATCTCAAGATATGACTTTTTAAATAAAATTTTTTTATATGGAAAATATTTGTCTAACTTATGCTATTCTAGTCACATAATCGTCATTTTGTTGTTGATTTTACGTTAATATTGTTTGTGAATATCTAGTTGTGTGTATTTTACTATTTTCTTAATTTTAAAACCTGACGTATACATCTGTACTATGTATAGCCACAGTATGAATAAAATGAGTTTATGAGTTTATGAGTAAAAAAAATTAAATCTAAAAATCTTCCGAAACAAAAAAAATATAGACTTTCCGCAAGTTCTAGTTCTATTACAAAGTTTTTTCCTTTGACATTTTTTTTCTAAAACAGGATAAACGCTTGGACAACTTGTTTACAGGTACATCACGACCGTACATGGTAAATAAGTTGTTTAATAATTTAACTTATAGTTAAATTCTATTTAAACTATAATAGTATATGCAAGATAACAGTAATTATTTAACGAACAAGGTGCACGTGAGCTAGATCGACATGTTTAAAGTCATTAGATCAGCAGTTTAAAGGCACGTACACATGTGTTAAAGCGTCTAATTTATAGCTTAATAGTTAATATTCTAAAACAGTTAAGAAAATATAGTTTTTTTAATCCTAACGAATTCTAACAAGAAATTGCAACAAAATACCTATTAAAAATTAATTTACTCTTATAATCTCTCCGGGAATTTTTTCGAGGTGCGAATTTTTTGAAAATTTTCTTAAAAAATTGGGAAGAAAAACTGAGAAAAAATTTGTGGGTGCGGCAAAAGTTTAGAAACAGTCCGATACTTCCGGGTGGTTAGGTTTTCGAAAAAAAAGTTTGGGACAAAAGTTGCTTGGTTTTTAGTTCGTAATCGATTGGCCACTGAATCATCCCTCAACCCCTCACCCCACGTGGGGGGTGGGGGTGACTTTGAAATTTCAAATGGCGACCCCAATTTTTTTCGCTGATTCGAGTTCAGTGAGCAAAAGTGGGCAACTTTTTTCCGAAATTTTTTTTGATCCGCATCATCCCCCACCCTCTTATTCTGCTGCTTTTCTTTATCTTCGGATCCACAACCCAGTGGAAGAAGGAGTTTGTGAAACGTCGTAAAGGAAAATTGCGAGACTTCGACTTAATTAATCCCGTCCGAAACTGTTTTTCTTGGGCGAAAATACATGAAATTGCGAACGAAGCGAATTTGGAGTCCGGAGGGTGGGGGATGATCCTGCTCAAGAATATTTTCGGACAAAAGTTGCCTGCTTTTGCTCTCTGAACTCGAATCCGCGAAAAAAAAATTGGGGTCGCCATTGGAAATTTTAAAGTCACCCCCACCCCCATCCCCCACATGGGGGTGAGGGGTTTAGGGATGAACAAACCCGAACAAACCCGAACAAACCCAAACAAACCCCAACAAACCCACCCCCATCCCCCACGTGGGGGTGAGGGGTTTAGGGATGATTCAGTTGCCTCCTTTTGCTCTCTGAACTCGAATCCGCGAAAAAAAATTGGGGTCGCCGTTTGAAATTTCAAATTCACCCCCACGTGGGGGTGAGGGGGTTGAAGGATGATTCAGTGGCCAATCGATTGCAAACTGAAAACCAAGCAACTTTAGTCCCAAACTTTTTTTTCAAAAACGTAACCACCCGGGTTTGTTCGGGTGTATCGGACCGTTTCGAAACTTTTGCCGCACTCGATATAATTGAACAGACAAAACAGAAAAAATCCGCATTGAAAAATGTTAGTGGCGTACCAGTTTTCTTGCAAAAATATCAGAGAACATGCTTGCAAGGACGCCACTGATCAAACACAATGTGAAAAACACTATATGAAAAATAATTTAAGACACTCTGGGAGTGGTGCGTGTGCGAATAAAGCGATTCACGTTGGTTTTGAATCATTGGAGGTTATATTCGTTGGGAAAATGACCTCTGGAAGGTCGTTCCATAAGGATGAAGTCCTCCAGACGAAAAAATTCTTAAATAATGAGTGTTAAAATATGTGAATAAAGAAGTACTAAGGTTAACCACATATGGATGGGCGGCAGTGGTTCATCGTGTATTTCTTCTATTCGCCGCTCTGAGTGGATTTAAGAGGGCAAGATCTGCCGAGCACTTTCCAAGAGAGTGAAATCCCCAACCTATATGTTTGTGCAGAGCTGCAGACATGAGAGCAGTAGTCTAGTGAGGGTCGAATCTGGGCTTTGTATAATATCAAAAGTTGTTGAGGTGTGTACGCGTACACAAAGTTTCTGAGAAGCTATCTTGGCGATTGCCACAATGTGGTTATGCTAAAACATATTTCCTCCTGCGAAAATGTGCGTCGGCAGCCGATGTTTGTGCACTCAAAGAGAAAGATTAGACAAGTGAACTATCGTCAGCAAAGCTAAATACCGGATTTTTAGTTTCCACTAGAAGGCATACCATAGGATCGCAGTTTACTTAGAAGCCCCTTATGTCAAACACGATCAATGGCTTTAGAAATATCCAGTGCAACAGACCGAGACTCCCCATGATGTTCGATTGCGTTATTCCAAAGATGGATAACATAGGCTAGATGGTCTCCCGTTGATCTGGACTTCCGAAAACCATATTGTTGAAGCCTTCTAGTTACTTTAGAAGTTGTTGGTTAATAGCTTTCTCTATTACTTTTGATATAACTGAAAGCAATGCGACTGGTCGATAGTTGTTATGCAGGGTTCTCTTACCTTCCTTCCAGTACGATGGAAATATTCCTTTTTTGTAGGATATGTTGAAAAGTCTACAAAATACTTGTGTTAGTTCATCGGCGCAACTCTTGAGAACTATAACAGGAGTTTCGTCTGGACCAGAAGCTTTTTTGACGTCGAGCTCTTTCAGGATCGTTTGCCGGGACGCTGACGGAACACGATTGCGGTCATTTCAGATTGAACTGCAGTAATGTTGGGTGGAATCACATTTTGAAATATTAGCAAGTCATTATGGAATATTCAATGACTTTTTTTTAAGGCAAATACTAAATACATGTCAGATGATGATCGCCAAGCCAAACGAAGTTATTTAATTTCCGAATTCTACAGTTAAACAACCGATTAGCAAATCATTAAATACTTGTAAAAAATGATGTCCCGTTAAGTTGATCGCCAACATATAAAACTGCCATTTTAATGGTTTAGACTGCGTGTTCGCAATTAGGTTTACGCAACGTGGTTGGAAGCCATAAAATGATCGTATGGGGAAATAAAGGGCGCTAATGCGGAACTCGACCTTTTCACCGGTTGAAATACAATAATCCGATGTAATTTATCTGATACAAAATATATCGGTTTTAGTGAATATGCGTATAAAATCAAGGCCTTTGCTTATCAACAAAAGATCGACCCTTAAAAATAATATTGCTACGCATTTGCGTATGTAAAGTAACACTTTCCTATCAGTAGTTATTTATGTATGAAGGGAAGGGTACTAAGTAGATGAATATGCCCATAGGGCGACAGTCTTACAAAGCCAAGGACCTCGGGCCCGAGGTTCGTAAGTCGCCCGAGAGTATACAGTGAGTCCCAGAAGAAATGTCTAAATTCATTTAAAATTCAGCGGTAAGTTTTTTCAAAAAACGCTCGTACCCGTCGATTTTGATTTTTTAATTTTTTTTTTGTGGTAATTTCATGTATACAGGGTAGCTCAAAAATAAGTTACGACCATCAACTTCATTTTCTCAAATGAAAACATATATTTTTTATTTCATTTTTGAATTTTGCATTGAATTCTAAGCATGTTTCATGTACCATGTCCTATACATAAACTCAACAGTTATTGAAAAAATTAGGATTGAACATATCTATAAGTAAGACCTGTTTATTAAAAAAAACACAACAAAATCAAATTAAATGTTGAAAATGTGCGCCATTTACTGCTTGACAATATCCAAGACGATCAATAAACTCTCTTTGCACGTTTCCAACCATTTCCGGAGTTATGACACGCACTTCTCTTCGGATCCTTTCTTTCAACTCCTGCATATTGTTTGGCCTGTTAACAAATACTTTTGATTTGAGGTAACCCCACAAAAAAAAGTCCAGCGGAGTTAGGTCTGGCGACCTAGCAGGCCATTCGATAGGTCCTCTCCTTCCAATCCACCGATTGGGAAAGGTTTCATCCAAAAATGTGCGCACAGTGGCAGCATAGTGCGGAGGAACACCATCTTGTTGGAATGTCAGTTCTTCGTCAGGGGAGTCTGGATCCAATGGATTCGGAAATAAAGCCACTAATGCTGGAATTAATTCTAGTTGGAGAAATTCGAGATATACTTGTCCAGTTAAAGACTGTTCAAAGAAAAATGGACCAATTACTCTTTCGCGTACGATTCCACACCAAACATTTATTTTCTTAGGGTACTGGCTGTGAACCTCTATCATCCAATGCGGATTTTCTGTTGCCCAATATCGACAATATTGTCTGTTCACATTACCATTCAAATAGAACGTAGCTTCATCCGAAAAAATAATATTTTTTACTAAATTATTATCTAGATTGCACATATTTTGCATGCGTCCGCAAAACTCACTTCGCCTATCGAAATCATCTTCAAATAACTCGTCATGCACTGGAATAACTTTGTATGGGTGATATTTGTGCTTTTGAATTACTCGGTGAACAGATTTCGGCATGTGTAAATCGGCCCCAATGTGCGACAGGGGAGTACATGGATTTTCTTCCAAGGAAAGCAAAACGTCAAGTTGTTCATTTTCATCTCCAGTAGGACGACCATATTTAGGCAAATCTCTAACATGACCGAATTCTCTAAACTTAGCCTCTATTCTACTCACCATCTTTTGATATATTGGAGGACGATCAGGATGGCCGAGGTTCGTAAGTCGCCCGAGAGTATATATCTATTAGTACCCGTGGTGCATACAAACTTTCACGTCATTCGCTTTAAATAATAAATATTTTTTTAAAATTTAATTTGAATTACCAATTTTTTATTTTTACCTGCGACATTACCTTGACATTATTATAGGCTGCGTTTTTGTTGCTAGGGAGATAAGTATTCAAATGTTTAATGTGTCAAAGTCAAGAATCAAAAATGGAACAAGGTTTTGAAATTCCCGACGAAATTGAAGAAAAGGCTGAAAAGGCAACGCAAATCTTACAGACAAGGCCGCTGTACTGTACAATCTGTTGGAAAAAACACATTTGGGAAAATTCCCTGTATTATTGCAAAATATTTGGGTTTGAACAACCCCGAAAAGTACACTGGTCATTGTTTACGTCGAACGTCGACAACTCTTTTAGCAGAAGCTGAAGCAAGTATGACTACGCTGAAGCGCCATGGTGGATGGAAGAGTACCAGAGTTGTTGAAGGATATTTAGAGGATAGCATATCCTCCAATCTATTAATGGCCGCGGCTTCCAAAGTGAGAATAGCAATGATGATAGCCAACCTTCGACATGGAGATGGTACATGAAGAAGAAGATATCCTTAAAAAATGAGGTTTTAAGGATGTTGGCAGGCGTACCATCTGGATCTCGCATTTCCTTACAGAAACTAGAGACCCAGACAATGAATCATGAGTCAACCTTTGCTGCAGGGAATTTATCGGAACCTTCCAGAATTACCAGTTCTATATAAATGCAACCAAATAATATATAAACGTAAATTCATATTTTGTTATTTTGTTAATAAAGAATAAGTTAATCGAAAACTGTTTTTTGCGTCTTAATGCCAGCGCGAGCCATAATGTGTACTTTATGTAGATGGTATATAAGGTATAAAAACACAATAACGCACTGGTATGATATAAAAGACATTTTGACCTACTGTTACCATAACAGTAAATTAAAATAAACACCGCATCAATTCTTACTTTCAAGTCAGTTTGAGATGTAAAATACTTTCACATATTTTCGTCTTTATTGGACAAAAATAATAAAAACCTTCAATTTTGAAATTCCACGAGAAGATTTGATATTATAATTCGATCTTATTTTTACTAAAATCAGGTCTCTTCGAGAAATGTACTACTTCTTTGAACTAGGGAATTGTTAGACAAGCCACTAACCATAACTGCTTGGGTTAAATAGAAATGTAATAAATACAGATTTATTTTCGATTTTTACCAAGAAAAGTACCACTTTCCGCACTTATTAGGTAAATAATTATTATTTGCAAGTTGACGTTTTTTTACTTTTACTTTCCATCCGGATGGAAAGTGCTCGCTTTCCACCAGGGTGGAAAGTAAATTATTTTTTTATAATTTTTTTAAAAATCGCTATCTCAAAATAATACACGAACACACTTTTTTAAAATGCTAATAGCTTTGCGTGTTTAGATATGTCTACTTTTTCCCTAATCGATAGAGTGGTCCTTAGCATTGAATATTGTGACCAATTTGTTGATATCTTCTTTGTCTTGGCATTTTCACTGAAATAAGCTAGTAGCGGAGACTCAGAACCAGGATTTTGAACTTTGTTTCCCGTACACCATTTCTTGAAACAGTTATATGCCTTGTCATATCTCGGGCGGCTTTTAGTTGGCAGAACATCTTCTTCTACTATTTTTGATGCTTCTCGAATTTCTGGTGGCAGTTGTAGCAAACTCCTCATCTGTTTTTTTGTTATTAAAATAATATATTGTTTAGTGACATGGAAACCATATTCAAAAAACGATATTTGCCATTTTGATGTGTATTATTACCTACGATATTTTACCACCTGTAGTTATTTTTCAATGGAAAAGTCAAAATGACATTTATCTTTTATTAATAATTTTAATTCAAAATAATAAGAAGTTAATATTAGATGTGGTTGTAAATAAAATAGTATACAAACTTCGGTGAGAAGTTTCATTACTATCTCGGGATTTAGTTAACCTCCGACTCTCGACAGGAACGAAACACTTTCCACCTCGATACGTAATATACTATATAATTCATGTGTAAAAAACCTAACCAAAATAATGCGCTTTAGCAGAATGAACATATAGAGTTATTTTTTATTTATTTTTAGTGCAACCTTACAAGAAGCTATTGAACTACTCTTGCACTTTGTATAAACCTTAGCAATATCACCCTATATCATGACACTAAAGTAGTAAAATCGACTAATGGAATATAGATTTAGAGTTACAAGAGTAACATTATGTTCGTCAGGTATATCTATAGCGTTAATGAGACATTACTGGCGTCGATAATTAATGTTACATGTTTCGTATCCCAATGTTTGGTAAGGGTGAACTTAATATCAATGTGTAGTTACACCATAAGCACCTCGTCAAGGATTCTAAAGCCGGGTCCACATAAACCAACAAAATGGGAATTTAATGCTTTTCCACAAAAATAGAGACGTTTGAGGAACTTTTTTGTGTTTATTTCGAGATGTTTTTGTGTTTAAACTGGCCCAACCAAGGCACCTTTAAATTAACCCGACAAAAGTCGACAATGATGCTCTTTTTCACAGAGACTAATGACAATTAGTTTTTTTAAGTAAATACGTAAAACTCGTAGTCTCTAATATAATAAGAACGTTTTTCTACGATCGGATTAAAAACTATATTTTTTTATGCAAATGAATGCATAGAATAGGTCATTGTTTTAAGTTAAAAATAGTAATTTAGCGTTAAAAAAGTTCTCTCTATATGCTTACAATATCAAGTTGCCTTGAAAAAAGCATTCGCGACGTTCGTAGCCTGGGCGCCGCATCGTTATTGTTATCTTATAAATGTCAATGGTATTTGAAAACATCGATGAAAAGTAATAATTCGGATTCCAAAGAAGAAATCTCATTTCAATTGCTCTGAAATAATTAATAATGCCAATTAAGCAACACGAAGAAGCTTACAAAAGGAATATAATACGTTTATTAAATGACGTTGGACCAAGAGCAAGTGAAGAGTTTCAGCGAACGGGTATCGTTAACGTATTTTCAAGAAAGGTTCGACTTTATGATCATTCTATTCCAAGCTGAAATCAACATTAATTCTGAATAATCGAGTCAATTTAAGCAAGTATACCAAACTTATTGCTTTCTTAAGTGACAGTGAGTTGGTTATACATCAATATATATATATATATATTAATTCCAAGGAAGAAAACTGTTACGACGTAGAAAATAGTATATTACGTACCGAGGTGGAAAGTGTTTCATTTCTGTCGAGAGAGTCGATAAATCTCGGGACAGTAATGCAACTTTTACCGAGGTTTGTATACTATCTTATTTACAACCACATCTAACATCTACTTCTTATTATTTTGAATTAAACTTATTAATTAAAGATAAATGTCATTTTGACTTTTCCATTGAAAAATTAGACAGAAATTTCAAAGAACCGCAGGTGGTAAAATAACGTGGGTAAAAATACACATCAAGCTGGCAAATATCATTTTTTGAATATGGTTTCTATGTCACTAAACAATATATTATTTTAACAACAGAACAATGCTATCAGATGAGGAATTTGATTTTGCTGTTACTCCACCAGAAATTCGAGAAGCAGCAAAAATAGTAGAAGAAGATCCTCTGCCAACTAAAAGCCGCCCGAGATATGGCAAGGCATATAACTGTTTCAAAGAATGGTGTACGGGAAAGAAACTTATAAGGTCACAATATTCAATGCTGAGGACCACTCTATCAATTAGGGAAAAGTAGACATATCTAAACACGCGAAGCTGTTAGTATTTTAAAAAAAATGTTCGTACACGTCTTCAGACACTCGCCTTCGGTTTATTCGCTAAGATTTCCCATTCGTGTCAAAAAGTAATATTTTATGCATCTGTTACATAAAACTATTGTATTGTATTGTAAAGTTTAGAAACAAACCCTTTTAATTCCTATCATTATTATTAAGTCTTTTAGACAAGGTTTTAAAATCCTCCATATTCCCGACATGTAACTCTATATTTACGAGTATAACTGATATCCAAGTAGATTTATCAAATTACCCATTAACCTAGCCTCGTGTTTATCATTCCCCGAATGCACTTCGACATGCTACTTTGCCCTCTAATGGACTTTAAAGTAATGGTACTTTATTGTAGAGGAAACAACGTTTTTATAAATTCAACTAGGTTTGGTAGCTACGTGAGTCATTTCTTATGATTTAATCCATATACCATAGATAGAATATAGAAGGGAGACAATAACATCATTTCCTAAAGCGCCATTTGTTTACAATCGTACATACCTCGACAGTTTCCGATAAGTTAGAAGAAGATGGCTTTAAAAATGGCAACGCTGTAAGTTGTGCGTCCACTCGCTTTTATCTTTACCAGTGTAGTGGCTTGTGTTTTTTTCTTAGGACCATAAAGGATAAAGTTGTTTTAATTGAAAATTTTATTTATCTATGGACGCTGTCTCATAAAATCCAGGTTTATTGCCTATGCATTTCAAATAGGTGATGCAAAATTATTTACTATTTAAAAAATCCTGGGAAAATCCGGCTTGGAATTTTGCAATAATTTTATTATAATGTAGTTATATATAAATTCCATTTATGTAATAAAAATTCCATATACAGGGTCTTATGGGAATGACTTAATATATTTAAATGGGTGACTCCTTGGGTGTCCTAGAGAAACTAACGTTCGATTTTGGCACGACGAATTTTTCCGCCGCGTTAACATCCAAGTGCAAAAATGGAGAATAGAAAACATGTTTCTGGGTTTTAAAATTTTTTTTTTATGATCAAACACAAGCACTATACGAAAAATCCTTTAGGGCACTCTGAGAGTGGTGCGTGTGCGCAAAAAGCGATTCTCGTTGGTTTTGAATCGTTGGAGGTTATATTCGTTGGGAAAAACGACCTCGGGAAGGTCGTTCCATACGGATGAAGTCCTCCAGATGAAAGAATTCTTAAATAATGAAGTTCGAGGAGTACTAAGCTTAACCGCATATGGATGGGCAGCAGTGGTTCGTCGTGTAATTCTGCTATTCGCCGCTCTGGGCGGAATTAAGAGGGCAAGGTCAGCCGAGCACTATTCATGAACCTAGAGAAGTGTACATACTTTTTTTTTAAATCGAATATCTAAATACTAAGGTAAAAACCCTTTTTACCCACATACTGTCGAGCCGTTCCAGCTGGATTCACTTAGCAACAATGTGGGTCACTAGAGTATACTAACAGTATTGTCAGATGACACCGCGTGTCTCGCCCTTGCTTGAATACCGGCCGCGTGCCACTATCGTTGCTTCATACTTCAGTATCTTTCGAGACTCGGGAGTGGAACGACGTTGTCGAGGGTTCCACGTGCTTGACGTATACGAATTTTAAACGTTTTGTTAGTTGTATTGCCCTAATTTTTTTTGTTGTGAAATAATTCATAATAATAAATCTTGTGATATGATTTCAAATTTGTGTGATATTATCAATTGTTGGTTCTGTTGAAAAATATACTTTTTATGTTTTATTTTTTTATGGAATTTAATTATAAAACGAATTATTTAAAAATAAGATCGAAGGTAAGAGAGTATGTACCTCAAAATTGTGGTTTCCTTTGTCTAAAAAGTTTGAAAAAGAAGTGATAACGCGCGTCAAAGACGTCTTGTTGTCAAAAACTGAACACGTGCGTTTAGAATTCTGTGTTGCAATATGACAACATCGCCTATAATGCGCTAACTTCTTTTAAAGCTCGAGACTGCCACAATAAAATATTGAGGGCGAAGGGCCTCAGGAGCGGCCACGTAAATTTTGAGATTTCATATGAAGTACCTATATATTTCGCTTAATAATTCAAAGCGCCATTTATGGTTAGATTTCTTCAATTTATTTTCATCTCGGGATTTGCCGGTTTAAATATAATACGTCATTTCCATAACACCTTGTATTTTGAAACATTTACTTAAAATATAGAATACAGCTACACCACTGCTTAAGCTAGAAGAATAATTATAACCTCAATGATCTCACTGCCGAAATATTAATCTGGGGTTAGAATAGTCGACTTACGTATACACCGCGCACTGACGAACTATTGAAAATAGGTAATAAAAAGCCCTACGAAAAAAATGTTCAAAATTAATCCAAAAACACAATAGCATAAGTGCAGATAAAAAAGTATGATAAATTCTTACGACCAGTAGAAATCTAAAAACACAAACACATATTATTTAGTAGAATATTTTTACTTAGTGGATAAGTACACACGATAAATAATACACTCAATATAATTAATATTACTTTTGGTTTCAGATACAGGCGTACAAATTTATCATCATTGATTTTTGTCAAAAACTATCTGTGATCGGGACAAAATGAAAACAATTTCTGTCTCTCATTTATATTACATTCTTTTCATCCTAAAAAAAAATCACAACCTATTGCCGAGGTAAGGATAACTAACAGCGAGATGACGCGCAACTGCTGCGTTGTCCTTTTATAAAGTTATCTTCGTCTAACTTAACTGAAACTCTGTATATGTAGGTATGATTGTAAACAAACGGTGTTACCTGAATGGAATATTTTGTCTCCCTTCATATTATAGAACTATGGTCTGAACTGATACGGATGAATTCAGAAATGTCTTGAACTCACTGATTGAACAGTACGGTGCGATGTATAGAAACAATTTTGTTACTGACAAACAACATGAACGATCGAGGAGATATGTAGCTACATTACTCGTAGTACCACCCAAATATGTTTGTGGTGAACTAGAAGTATAATGACAATACAATAATGCTGTATACAGAATACAGAATACACAATACATAATAGTGAGAGACACTTAAAAGAAAAATTGAGTTGTCAAACAGCTTCTAAATCGCCTATTGACCTAAAGTCAGTTACTTACAGTTAATACTACTACCAACTCATAGACAAATTATAAATTAGGATAATAATATAGCACCGTAGCTGAACTATATATTCAGTCTCTATCCTCCTTTCAGAAATAATTACTTTTTGTTTAATTATAATGAAGCACTTTGGTGGGAAGACTGGCAGGATTAGAATCCTGGAAAGCAAATAACCGCATCTATCTTTGCACCTTGCTCGCCTGCAGGAAAGATATACTCGGGTTTAGCGAGATTTAAGCCTCGTTTTGCGGATCGCCTCATTATTACTGGTTTAAATTACTTGTCTCTTGTGGACTTTAATAAAATACCGTCTCACGATAATAATCATTTTACAAGGATTTTTTCTTTGTTGTGGAACTTCTATAAAATCAAATCTTATATGCAGGATTTGTTTCCTGGAAAAATATATTATATATATATACAACGACGTATGAATTAAATTCCTAACTTAATTCGTATAGGAGGACCCTGTATATGAATATTAATAGTTATTTCCTTCAAAATTTGACGTCCAGTTTTGGGTCACAAGGAAAGCAGCCAAAGTGAAATCGAAGCGACTTAATTTCATTCTCCTCCGCATGTTGTAACAAATAACAATATTAAAAAAAGTTTAGGGGAGGAAATGAAAAAAAATCGTACTCTTTTCAGGAGACCTGATATGTAATATCTGGAGTCTGACGCTCAAAAACAGATTTGAATGTTCCTCGTATGTTGGGCTGTTCTGACAAATTTAAAAATCAAAAAATATGGCATTATTGTCATTATACTTCGTCTTTTATGCCCAAAAGATTTACCCAATCCAGAATAAATTACTTTGATCTAATATGAAACTTTATAGAGATAAATAGGGGCAATTTATTTTCCAGCAGCATATTTTTCCGAAAAGTAATTTATTATAATTATCAAACAAAATGTAATTAATCTTGTCATTGTGATATAGAGAATCCTAACCTAAAGGTCAACCTTACTGGCCATATATTAGTTTAATTAATACATGATGTTGATCCTCTAGTTCCGCAGGTGCTGTTGTAGACTTGACATGTACTAAGCCAATAAATTATGACTTGTAAGGTGTTTTATTTATTCTATGTGACCCTTATGGCATCTGATCAAAAGGGAATAGATGCTTTCATGCAACTGTCAAAGAAAGTACAGGGAGTCCCATTTTCGACACTTTTATATCTCATATATCTCATCTCATGTATCTTTATTATTTTTAGTCTGGAATATATATGTACATGGTCACAATCTTATCTAATTATATATATACAGCGATATAATATATGTGTCTATTCTTTAAGTACAGTAGGTCCAAGACCACCCACTTAGGTTACGCGGCCAGACCGAGGCCTGTGCCGGGGACGGTTTTATCCCTTGGATTGTATGCATGTTTGCCGTGGTGAAAATCAGTCGAATTCAAGTCAGCCTACATTGAATACTATGTTTTGTATTACTGATATACTGTGTTTTAAGAATTTTTGCTCGCTTAAGAGATACGGAGAAAATATTTTATACGGAAGTTTATTTATAATGATTGTTGAATAATCTGCCGTTTTCAGAATAAGTGTATGGGGTCAGGTACGAAAGTTATCGGACCTAACCTTACTTTTTTAAATGGAACACCCTGTATATTTTAATCTAAAAAGCTAGCATTTTAAACTCTCTTTTCAAATTTATAACACATCATGGATGATATTTCAAAATGTTCATTAAGCCGCAAGCACACTATTATCACGTTACGTGAGATCACATGCTATCACGCAATGTCACGGCATACCCGAAATATCTGCAAGGCGGTTTATGCGTGCTTATAAATAGGTTTAGAAGTACACTATAGTTACCTCATGCAGCTCACGGCAAGTCATACTTGACAGCACAATTTTATTTCTGCAAATTTACATATTCGACACGCGTGATAACACTGCGTCAGAGATCAACGCCAGAAGGCTACAAGATTCATTTGCGATCTTGACAAACACAAAATATGTAATAAAAATGATTTGCAGTGTGCGTAGTCTGTTTCTAAGCCGTGACAGCATGTGCTATTTTGCCGATATGACAACACGTGAATTCACGTGACGTGATAATAGTGTGTTTGCGGCTTAAGTCATTTTCACAAATGAAGGCGTAAAAATGAAATTGACGTTAAATGTTAATAACAACTAGAATGGTAACATGTTTCATGGCCTACTATGGTTTAAAGTAAATCGCCTTGGAAACCATCATCATGCATGGTGTGTTTATATTTGTAAAGAGAATTTAAAATGCTATCTTTTTATATTAAAATATACAGGATGTTCCATTTAAAAAAATGAGGATAGGTCCGTTACTTTCTTACCTGACCCCGTATACTTATTCTGAAAACGGCAGATTATTCAACAATCATTATAGATAAACTTCTGTACAAAACATTTTTCTGTATTTATTTTAAATAACAAAATATAGGGTAATTTTGAAATTGTCAATTATTTCATTTTCCCCCGTATTTGCGAGCGAAAATTTTCGAATTTTGATTTTACCATTTTAAGTTTGACCCAAAAAGAGCACATGACACCTACATTACTTTTTTGATAGCAATAACAGTTACGGAGATACCCTATGAAAGTGTCGAATATGTCATGGTTCTCTCAGTTTTTAATCCACAGAGAGATTTTGAAAATCCTCGCTTCTTAGATACCCCCATATTTCCGTTATAAGTTAACTTATCGAATTATTGTTATTTTTTTACGTTCTTCTCTAAATTTTTTAGATATTAACAAAAGTAACATTTTCAACGGGTTACACAGTATATTATTTTCTTAATTAATTGAGCAAACTGTGGGCTTTACAACAGTGGGCCATGGACAATTTATTAGGAAGAAATGAAAATGTCCAAAAGTATTTTGATTGGAGTGTATAAAACATATCGTATTTTTCATAATTATCATAAGCCATCGTTGTTATGAATAAACAACTAAAAAGCATATTATAAAAACTGTCACATAATTGGTATTTCATAAATAATAAAAATATGATATATCTGTCAAGTCAATCTGTCAAATTGACCATGGCCTATTTTTAAGTAACTTATTAATTATTAAAAATATCGGGTTTGTTCGGGTTTGTTTTTTTAGCTTTTTCTTGACGATAAATATATGTATACAACTATATATTTTTGTTCAAATAACATAATAATATACAGGGTATCCCATTAGATAATTTTGCTTCTTGTTAATATTTTAGCTAAAACTAGAGAAAAACTGGCTTCGCCACTGAACTTTATGTAAATCTCTCTAACAAGATCAGTTTTTACCGCGTAACGGAATTACGAGGGGTTTCTAAAAAGCGAAGATTTTGAAAATCATCCTGTAGATTAAAAAATAAGAGAGTCATGACAAATTTGACGAAGTCTTTCGTTTCGTTAAAATGCGGGAATTGTGATAGACTATTGAAATTAAAGTTTCCATACTTCTCCCACCGCGTTTGACTACTCCAACAACTTCTATTGGAACTACAATTGGAATTTGGACTTTACTAAGAGAACAACAGATAGTTTGTAACAATTTTCTTAAACTAATAAAGTCTTCTAATGTTCTATTTTTTCTAATAGAATAAAGCCATGTCAAAAAATCCTAAGCCTCTTGTTTCATTGATAGAAATTAAACTTTTTAGTTTCCCTTGAAATACAGATTTAAATCGACTTCAGATTTTGGATTTAATTCGTAATAAAGTCTCACGTACTCCGAGGTAAACTCCGAATAACAAGCCACTTATAAAATATTTCATTTTAAAAAGTCAACAGTTTTTAAAGTAGGTAGCTTTCTATTTAGCTAGAGTAATAATTATTTTTTTATTCCACAGTAGTGTTTCCGGACAAATTTATTTTTAGGCGAATAGAAAACTTTTAATTTTAAAAATTAACTTGGCATTACATGGTGATACATATAAAGCTTATTAATGCGCTTGTTTGATGCTCTTTCTAATGCTTTAATAAACATTTTTAAGTTGCAAGGTTCATGAAAATACGTTTTCATTAGAATAAATTATTAGATATCCTATGCACGCCACTGCTTTTAACGTATATTATTTTCTTAGATGAAGCAGTTAAGTTTAGTACCTAATTAGCTTGTTCCTTATGGCGCTTATTTTAGATGATATACACTCACCGGCAAAAAATTCTACCACCATGAAATTTTGTTCAAGTTTGATATTTTATAACTTTTTTATTTTTTATGCGATTTTCATGATTTTATTATCAGTTTGTAGTAATCAGTGTGTTTTTCCTTAATTATTTTATAAAGTAACATTTTTCGGTTAGGCTATATTATACAGGAGTCAATCAAACTGTTGTTTTTTAACATACTGTTCCTTGTAATCTTTGATGTATTCTAAACATTTCGTTTTTTGATTCATTTCATTATCTCCTTTCTGCTGTGAGCTGCAAAATTTTAAATGAAACGATGTTATTTTTAGAAAATGTATCTCAAACTTTCGGTTAAAAATTATCGACGATGGCTAAGTACGCGATTATTGTATATTTGACAGTAACAATATTCTTATGTACTATTCACTGATGAATCCAGGGCTTGTTTAAGGTCGCCGGATAGTCGTGAGCGGGTATACATACGTAGAAATGAAAGATATGCTGACTGCATCATATCAGAACGAATCTTATATCATGGCGGTCCATGATTTAGGCGGGTTTGTTCCACTTGCACCTTTCATTGGGAACCAACTTACATTAATGCATATCCTCCTTGCAGTAGTTGTTCTGCTTGCACCTTTCATTGGGAACCAACTTACATTAATGCATGATAATGCAAGACCTCACGTTGTACATGTAGTGAGCGAATATCTGGATGAAGTTGGACTTCCAAGATTGGAATGGCGTGCATGTAGCCCGGATCTCAACCCAATCGAACATCTTTGGAATCAACTTAAAAGGACCATTCGTCGTCCTGTACAACCACAAACCTTGCAAGACTTACAACTGGCGCTGACCGAAAAATATCAGGCTATTCCTTAAGAAAGGATAAGTAACCATATTCATTCGATGTCACTAAGGCTGCAAGCTGTCATTACTCTAAGAGGAGGATATACACGATATTAAAATTGTTATTGTTAATTAACTTTTTGATATACCTAGTGTTTGTTTTTCTTAATAAAAATAGGCTTCAAATCAGCGTTTCATTTAAAATTTTGCAGCTCGCGCATGAGATAATGGAATGAATCAAAAATCGAAATGTTTAGAATACATCAAAGATTACTAGAAATAGTATGTAAATAAAATTATCCACCTGAATTTTCCTACAGGGTATTTTGAAATTACGACAAAAACAATTGTTTGATTTATTCCTCCTGTATAATATAGCCTAATCAAATATTTTTACTATATAAAATAATTAAGGAGAAGCACAATAAATGGATCTTCAAACTGCTAATAAATCATAAAAATGGCATAAAAAATAAAAAAGTTATAAAATATCAAACTTGATCAAAATTTCAGGGTGGCGGAATTTTGTGTCGGTGAGTGTAGATATTTTAAAAATAAATGAAAACATACGCCACTGGTTATATCAATTTATTGAAATTTCGTATATGGTCGTTCCGGGGGATGTCAAATCGACTTATGATATTAGTTTGGAACCTGAAGGTATTTTACTCTAATGGTTATTATTTTAAAATCCCTATAAATCCGTAAGCCAATTTGAAACAATAGAAAAGTGCGCCCGATGAGCCTACGTAACAACACCAAAAATTCAAAACAATCAATTCAGAAGGACCGAAAATATAAGCTTAATTTCATTATAAGTGGAACACCCTGTATATTTAGTTTACGGATTTGTACGCAGGCACTGGATAAAGGTCTTAAAATTAGGTGCCCACGTTTCCTTTTTTCATTCCTTAAGCATCTCCTTAATATATTTTCTCTGTAAGTGTCTTTCATATTGTTTTGTCATATATTTTCAACATGTTTTTTAGAAGTTCTATTTATACCGGAAGAATAATGGCAGATATGGCAAATTTTTAATAATTTAAACTACCCTAAAGATATTTATCTTCAAAAGCACGTAAACAAAAATACTACAAAATGAAATACTCAGTTCAGAGGCTACGTATGAAATTGTGTCAGTTTTTAATTTTAAATTTTAAATTTTTTAATCTATCTTTCGGAAACCCAAAGTTGTTAATAAATTAAATAAATCTGATTTCATTTTATTTCCAGGCAGCTACATAGTTCTATTTATGTATATAAATTTTTTTTACATTGCTTAGAGTGATTATGGAGACGAGTTTTTTAATATCTAATATTTTTCAATAAATAACTAACCAACTTTTCTTCTTTATAAATGTTTTAAGGATATTCTTGTAGGGAATATTTTGACTTCAAGCTGTATAAATTTGGATCTATAATTGTAAAATTCCGAGATCTGCTACACACAAGTTAAGTAATAACTTTAAGACACCTCAACAAACATGCTATACAAGAAAAAACTTACGGAAATCTTTTGCCAAAGGCAAAGTCAATATTTAATTATTTCCATTTTTGAAGACGATTTCTTGCAAACTATTACGGAAAAAATAATAAATTATTTAGGAAGAGATTTGTAAATTTATGTGCAAGTTGACCTCTCTCTCTCCTTCTCATTTAAGATTTTAAGGGTAACATCTACCTTTCACAGGGGGTTGAACCAACCAAAAGGAGAAAATCTTCAGTAGCTCAAAAGTTAAAACGTCTAGGACATATATTCATATGAAGTTTTTTTCTAAAAATGGACTTATTTAAATGTTAGCAAGTTATTAACAAACACCCGGTATATATAGAACTATATATTTCCGGAATAATAGATTCATTACACATCAGGCAAATTGTCATTTTAAAAGTGCAAATATACACTTTTTGACATTAAATTTTTTTATCGAACCACGACATCTATACATTAAGTTAATTAATCCTTGGATTAAATCATACAAAGCCAGGCGCTGTCGTAGTACAATGTACCCTACCCGTAATGTATTACAATAATTATGTTTATTAGGATCTATAGGGGGATGTTAAGTGCCACATAAATTTCGCTTACATAATCGTAAGGAGAACAAACACAGTTCTGTAATAATTGTGCCAATAATTCTACAGTTTACAAGGTTATTTAGTGAGAAAAGTTAGTGTAGAAGGGAATATTGGTGATTGATTTCGTTTCAGTATTTATTAGGTAGTAATTGCAAATACGTTTATCAAAGTTTTAAACGCAAATTTTTCCGAAATTACTCGCGGAATTATGTCGATACATGTCTCGAACCCAAAGAAATCAGCGACAGTTCGTAATATATTTTTTGGAGGAGGATAGGAATGTTTGAAAGGTACAGGAAAGCTTGCCGCAAGGTCAATATTTACTAGGCAATGCCCTAAAGGATTTAATTACATTCCTCAACATTTCAGATGATATACTAGCAAGACGGCTCATTAGTGATGGTTATACCTATAAACCATGGTAGGCTTTGAAATAAAATAAGAATTCATATAATAAACAAATTTTTTAAGCATAACCATCACTAATGAGCCCAGATCAACATGGTAGGCATTTTGAACACTAACTGTAGTGCCTATGCTTAATTTTCATAATAAAAACTGTATTTAAACAACATAATTTATGAAAGCAATTATTTCGAGAACGACTAGAAATAACTTATATGCTTCCATTACATAAAAAAGAATGCTTATGAATTCTACATCCAATAGCCAAATAATATACAGGGCGTTCCATTTGAAAATCTGGAGAAAAATTATTTTGAAATGTGTCGTGTTTGAAACCTAATTATGAACACCCTGTATAAATAAACGTTATTATATTCACAGTATCTCTAGACCTCTTGTCTTAAATTCTGCTTAATGTCTTGGTTAAAAAAGTTATTTTAGGTAGTAGTAGACTCCAAAACTTTTTTTTTTAATTTTTAATTTATTACTCTTAAACTACATAACCAAATGAAATAAAACTTTAGGCAATTATAAAGGACACTAACACGAACCTAAATATGCAATAAAATACTGGGTGCCCCATTTAAAAAAAGACAACATTATGTTACCACACTTTTTTGGGCCACCCTGTATTTTGGAAAATATTTTCCTGAAATGCAGCATATAATACAGTATAAATCGGAATATGAATTAAATTCCTAAGTTAATTAATATAGGAGCTATGGAAGCCTGACACACTATTGCCAGTGCATTTGTTCATTTTTACTATTTTGATTGCGATGAAGGTAGCTCCCGGGATCGCATTTTCGGACCTCGGGCCCATGGAGCCTTTTGATCAGCATCGATTTTTGGATAATATCCCCCAGTATCAAAGTTTTTAACAGAGGGCCGATTCCCATATGTTCCGTACAGGGTCCTTTGGTTAATAATTTATTATATAACCAATTGATTACAAGATATGCTATGAAAATGTTTCGTTACCCTTGGACTCGATCCGCGTTTCGTCTAGAAAAATAATTTTACGTATATTTGGTTCTATTAACCTTTTTAGAGATAGCTGCTGTTATCGAAGAGATGACATTGACGCCTATTGTAACTGCTCACATATTTAATTGACTATAATCATTGCATCGATGGCAATTTCGTTGAAATTTAAATCACCAAAAAAATCGTTTCATTGTTAGTCCTATTCTACTGCCTCTCATACATACTTAAAAACGTTGTCATAACATATCGTGAGGTAAAATAATTGTTTATTGTCCCTGTAATGATTTCACGGAAACAAAGTCCACATAAAATATTACCATAATTATGCCTGTCCCAAAAAGCAAAGTACGCCATTTCTCTTTATCTTCCCTGCGTATCAAAAGGGTAAAAATGGGTTAGGCCGGACGGTAATGTTTACTTTAAATTATATCGTGTTTTCTTCTAAAGTTTAAATATTATTAGAAATCTCGAAACTTTGGTAGAAATTTACACTTTATTTGTTTAATGAGAAAATTTAAATTATAATTATTATTGTTATATATATTATATATATTTTAGGTAGCTAACCTATACAGGGAGTCATGGAAGCGGTTTATTATACAGGGTATCCCCTGGATGAGGTTACCTATACCACAAATGGACCTAATTTCTAATTTCCCGACAAAAAGTAATTCTTTATAAAAAATTTTGCTGCTAAAAACTATGACTTGGCATAGAAAATTTAGTTTCTTAGTTCCATTGTGGTATAGGTAACCTCATCCAGAGATACCCTGTATTTATAAGGGCGACTCCGTGGGTGTTCTAGAGAAAGTCTAAATATATGTACTTGTGTAGACAAAAATATGCCCTTATTGTATGAGGTATCATCGGGTGGTCTTGGAAATAATAATTTTTCCATACATTGGTAGTTGATATTAATACCACCTCCTGAAAAGCATAGACTTTTTATTTTTGATTTTATTTTTGATTTATTCAAATAACGTCTGTTCAGATTATGTGGGAGTCCTTAGAGATGGCACCACGCGTTGTATTTTTTCGACTACCGTTGATTTATAGTTACAGCGTGAAGTATAGAGTCTTCTCTGATGATAGGTATGTATACCTACCCTGTACTGACGAGAACAAAAGAGTTCGAATCCGGTCTGCAAGTGGCAACATCCTATCAATGGAAAAGGCTTCCTTTTCTTGGTAGCACCATTCAATCTGAAATAGTATTTTAAAGTGCTACTGTGTAGACAAAAATACGCCCTTATTGTATAAGGTATCATCTGGTGGTCTGGGAAATAATAATTTTTCCATACGTTGGTATTTAATATTAATACAACCTGAAATAGCATAGACTTTTTATTTTTGAATATACTCTTTTTTATTAGACCGTTCAAGAACGTTTTAAACCTTTTCATTAACAAACAATACTACATTAGAAATATCATGTCTTTGATATTATTGTAAAGTTATGACTCTCTGATATTCATTCTTTCCTCGGCCTGACTCTATTTTAGAAAAACCTTATGTAGTTCATCACATTTCTAATTATCGTACGTTAAAACTTTCTATAATTAATGTGAAACCGACTAAATTTTACATCTACCATGTTTTTCCTAACACTTTCATATACGAATTCCGGTCTTTCAAAAGAAAACTCTACAATTAAGCCGGAAAATTTTTCGCTTTCTCTGCACTGTGTAAAATTAAAACGTAATTACTTTTTTAATAGAGTTTCAACTGGTGCATTGTTGTTGACTTTCTGAAGTAGAATAATGAAAAATTAATAAAAACTCTTCGCTTTTCACCTTTGACGTAGTCGAGTCAAAAGAATCCAAAGTAAATTATGAGAAGTTATTTTTTTTCGTTGAAGTTACAACTTTTATTGTTTTGCTTTTGCTCGTCGGAAGGAGTTTAAGAGAGTTTTAAATAAAATTGCCCTTTTTTTACAACATAGGTACTACAATTGGGTCGGGGAAAATGATAAACGTGGGTCATAACTGTACAGTAATATTATTAATGCATTTCTATTTGGTCAGTTAATGAAAGAGGATAAGTTAAACAGCGGTTTTTGGTTGAAAATGAAATACATTTATATGACAAAATTAAAATATTGACATTTATATTTTCTCTTTCGGGAGATTTACAAATTCTTCTAGGTTCTTTTGAGCTGCTAATTTTTGTTTTACAAAATTTGGGTGTTGCCAGTAAGGGAGGGTAAACTAACTTTTGAAGCAAGAATGAGAAAGAAATTGAATAGGAAAGTGGGTCTTGAGTTACATAATTTTAAAGGTCCTATCAAGTCATGGTATAAATAACTAATCAGGTAAGATTACACGACGATGGAGACGTGGCTTGTGACGTAATCGGGTGAGTGATTTTTAAATCTCTTATGGAGATTTATATTGCTGTCACCGTTTTTAACTATCTTTTAAAGGTATTACGCATTTAATAGAATGTGAAATGAAAGAATAATATCACGCTATTTAGGCATATTTATTTCATGAACATACAACAAATATTAAAGCTAAAATACGACCTAAGTAGTTATAAATAAATTGAACTATTTTTTTTTTAAATAGTCCACCTCTCAGTGGAGTGAAATTAAGAACAGCTAAAGAAACTTATGGTCTGCTTCAGTAGTTAAATAAATAATATTTTAATTTCCATACATGTTTCGAAGGCATCAGCTTCAGTGGAAAATACTTAAGAAGTAAATGTTGACAAAATAAATAAAACCGTATCAAATTCTAATTTTTTTTGTTTTTATCCTTAGGAAAGCGGAAAGACCTTTGATATTTCTATCAAATTTCTTTGCCTGGTTATCCATATCACAATCGAACACAGCGCACCTCATTTTATGAAAATTCGGATATTTATTTTAATAAACACATACGACTAAATAAGAAATAGAAACGGTGAACTTTCAAAATTTCCATGGAAAATTACGGCAAACGGTACAACGTGGCGACCAGTGTTGATAAGAATCCTTGATCAAAAGTAACATTGACGACGTAGTTCGAATCCTAATAGGATAGTAAAATACAGTGTCAGAGTAAGAAGAGTACGAACAAAAAAGGTCCTTACTTTCCTATGATATGGGAACCACCTCCAGATTGAACATAAATTTTATATGGGAAGTCCCACAACCAGAATGAACATCTCAAAAATTGTTAAAAGAGCATAATCGATATAATAAAATTGTAAAATACTGATAGCGCTGGTGGCAACGAGGAGGGGTCGCCGAGCAGCTTCGGCTATCGTCTACCAATTGTCATATATTATTATGTCATTTCACATACATTAATACCTTTAAAATAGAATTAAAAACGGTAACAACACCGTATAAATCTCCATAAGAAATTTAAAAATCAATCTCCCTGTGAGGTCACTGCACGGGACAGATGCAATCATACATTTAGTTATTGTATCATGCTAGTAGTTTACTATTCCAGAATATTGTGTCCATATTCTTACCCGAAACAAAATGGTAGCTTTTTGAAAAATAATATTTACATTTTTTTTTTTGTTATTTTTTGTTTAGATTTTAGAACTTGACATAACGCAGTGATTATGAGCCAGATATTTTGGGAGATGTAGTGTAGTATCTTTAATACGCTTCTGGTGTTAGGTCCGTACTTTCCGACTCACCCTGCGTATTAGCAGATTTAATACCTTGCTGCTTTGTATAACCTACATTTCGCAGCATAGTATGCCCTTATTGTAAAATATCTTGTAACGGCAGTAGTAAGTAGCAACGTACACCCATATCGAAAAGGTTACGTGAATTTATGTTTTAAAGATATTTGCCCGTTCCCTCTTCTGAATTTAAATGGTACGTTTAACTTAGAATTGCTAAGATGTTAGTAAGATTTATATTTTTTGTAGGTTTTTTTTATGTAAAGTGCCTCGTTTCGTATTTTAGATGAGCTAGATGGATAGAAACAGCGAATAAAATAAAATGGTTTCAAATTTAATGTCTTGAGAAGTTTAAAAATTTTTAAGATATTGATTTATAATACAGAAATGTATTGTAAAAACATTACGTAAGTTATTTTTTACATGTGCCCCGAAAGTGCCTCTTTTTATTCTCTTCACCGAAAGTGGCGTTTTCCAAGAGAGCGGGCGGGAAAGATTTTCCCGCCCGCTTCGAGTCACCATGTGCTCATAAATAAATAAAACCAGAATTGTCGGTGCGGGATTTGAACCCGCGACCCTCAGATCGCCAGGCGGACACTCTACCCACCGAGCCATACTACAAGCGATTATAAATAGCGGATTATATATAAATTAAATTGGCAGTTAATTTTTCAAAGATGTTTTAGAAAAATGTCTGAAGAATTTCTTTATTTATATGGCCTCAAAGACTCGGGCACTTGTAAAAAATAAATAAAACCAGAAATGCCGAGTGCGGGATTTGAACCCGCGACTCTCAGTTCACAAGGCGTACGATATACCACTAGGCCACCGAGCCTATTTGTCAAAAATAATTAATAGATATTTACATTCTCCATGCGCGAGTGTTTTCATGTCATGTAGACAGGAAAATTGTCTGAAGAATTTCTTTATTTATTTGGCATCAAAGCTTGTAAAAAAATACGGTACATATCTCGGGCCGTCGGAGGCTTTTACTGACCGAGCCGACCCTTGATACGTAATGTACTAATTTACATGTGCCCCGAAAGTGCCTCTTTTTATGCATGTTCTCTTCACCGAAAGTGGCGCTTTGCAGACCTCTCCGAGAGAGCGGGCGGAAAAGTATCGAAGCGGGTGGGAAGTATTTTAAGTCTTTTTTAAATAAGAAAGACATCGTAAGCACCGAGACATCCTAAAGATACCCAAAGAATTCGTTTCAGGCGTTATTTATTTCGATAAATTCAATTACTGTCGTGCACCTCAAACAGTTTAATTTACCTTTAATTTGTTCGAAGTTTCACCACTTAAAACTTTAACTATACTATTTCCTATCCGAAGTTTCCCAAGTTCTATCAAAGTTTGGTCGTTGAAATCGAACAGAGTATAGACTGGAACCATACAATTCGACAGGTGAATGAAATTGCCTTTATCTTAAATGGCCATTCTAAATTTGAACTATACGAGAACAAATAACATATGAATTCTAAACTTCGACCATTTAACCATGTATTCATGGTATTTTGGAATTACTTTATTATATTTAAACTCTTAAATCCTGATATGTGTCAAATCCCAACAAACCACGTGGCAGGCACTGGCAAGGGATGTCAAATAGTCTAAGGGTTGGTCAAGTCTCAAAAGGCGTCAGTGATTATCGACTGGTGTTGTCAGTCATATCTTTTTGACCAATTCTTTTCACAAATTGAAATAATGGCGAAAAATATATGTTTCACAACACAACTAATAGTAATATCATGCAAATTGGAAATCACATCACAACATTTACGATTACAAATAATTATTTCACAACAGAACAGAAAACCTTATTTATTAAATCAGACTATTTAGACATTCGATTTAAAAAAAAAAGTATGTAGGGGTTCCTCTGTCACCCTTTAGTTGCCAATTTAAATATTATAACCAATTTCTATGACACGTGTAAGTGTAGGTGGATTAGAATCTACTTCGATTACACTAGACAACAAAGTTTAGGTGATTGGTTGTATAATGTATCAAAATGCATTTTTCTTGATAATTTTAGGATGCTGAATACAAAAATGATAATGAAATTAAAAACTTAGTTGTCGTTTTCAAAAAAAAGTTTTTAATTTTATTTTTAACAAAATAATAAAAACTAGATAATTTTACACTTTTAAGTCACTACGCGCGCTGTACTTTTGCTATTCTTTTGTAAATTGTTTCTGGAACATCTCTAACCAGAGTCCAACAGTAGTCGGTAAGCATGGAAGCATTCCAGGTTCCCTGGTACCTATTCTCCATTGTTGATATATCCTGATGGAAGCGTTCGCCATGCTCATCACTTACAGCTCCGCAGTTGTCAACAAGAGTAACGTAATTGTCAGCTTTTTTATTTCCCAAGAAATTAGTGACCACGAGGCGAAAGTCATTCCAAGCGTTTCTTTCAATATGTGTTAGAGTGCTGTCAAAGTGTTCGTCTTCCAGAATATTACGAATCTGTGGCCCAATAAAAATACCTTCTTTAATTTTTGCTTCACTTAGCTTCGGAAATTTCTCTAGGTACTGAAATGGTGCAGAGCTGGTAACAAAATCTTTTTGAAGTTTACCAATGGCATATGTTGTACATTCTTTTGCGCTGGATCTAATGATTGTCGAAGGGCCAGTATTGTCTATTGTAATGAAGTGACCTTGCCCGACTGTCCCATTCACACAAAAAACAGCAAAACTTGGTGTAGCCTAGCTGTAACCCAAGTAAAAGTGCAACAACCTTTAAGTCGCCACATATCTGCCATTGGTGCACATCATATTTTATGGTTGTGAATAGGAACTTCATATTGCCGTATGATTCTTTCATGTGAACTGCATATCCGACAGGAATAGACGGAAGAATATTGCCAATATACAAGAGTACTGCCTTTAAACTCAATATTGAACTGTCTATAAAAATCTCCATTCCACTGATTTGTAGTTTATATTTAAAGCCGCCAATAAACCGCCAATGTCATTGCAGAAAACAAAGATATTTTCCATGTCAAAAATGATGCTAAGCCTCTATGGCGTTTACGAAAAACACTTACAGAGACATCGTCTTCTAATAGGTTCCACTGCTGCACTCTTAATCCTAGTAGACAATATCCCTATTAATTTTAAAACTCATTGCTTCGCTCTCTTATATTTGTGAATAGATTTTTATTATTCAGATACTGTTCAGTACAGGGTGGCCAACTAAGCGAGGTAAGCGGCTATATCTCGGAAACCGTTCACCGTACAGCTTTCGGAAAAAAATATTTATTGGAAAAGTTGCCAAGAGAAATTGCTGGAAATTATTTGCAAGTTTGTAGGCCGGCCGCTAGGGGGCGTAACACGAATAGTAATTTGTTGCCAGTCGATTTCTCGACAATTGGCATAGGTAAGGTATATTGATAATACTTATACATAAATCTCACTTGTATCGTGAACAACTTTGCTTAAACACTTTTTTCTCTAGCCCTGCAAATAAAGTGGTGGGGGCAACGCAAACTTCGATTTGCAAAAAATGTAATATCTCCGGAACGCCTTATCTGAAAATATTCAAATTGGTGTTATTTAAAAGAGCTCTTCTTGCTTTATTAGTTACACTGCAAGCGATGTCTATGTCTTTTCTACTGTAGTCGCTAGATGGCGCTTTCAACAGATTTAACATATTTATCGTTTTTCTCGAAAAACTTAAATGCAATGGTAAATATGTTATTACACCAGTACTGAGAGGAATAAAGGCCAGAGCAAACGGTGAACGCCGCAAGTTCCTATCTTTTTTCTAACCGGAGATATCAATGAAAAATTAATTTATATCCTACTAAATCTCCCGCCCCGGTACTTATATATGTTGCAAAAAATAGGAAGGCTTTGGAAACAAAATACATATTATATATAATAGAAGTATTGGGAAGAAACGTCAAATTATTCATTTTGAGATCCATTTCCATTTAATTTTTGAATTTAAAAAATGCCGTTTACTAATGAAGAAGCAGTTGATATGATTGCTGTTTACTTCGACTGCTTTCAAAATGCAGCAATCGCTGAAAGGAGTTATGCATTGCGATATCCAAATCGCCGTCATTATGGCAGAAGAGTTTTTCCGCGCTTGGTACAACGCTTACGTACCACTGGAAGCTTTCGCTAACTGACATTTCGGAGACGTCGTACTGACAGAACTGAAGAAAGTGTTATCAATGTTCTATCTATATATAGAGTTTAATCCCCATGTTAGTATTAGGACATTATCTTCCGATTTGGGAATATCACGAACTACCATTCAAAATATTTTAAATGAGCATAGGTAATTTTATTATATTTTAAAATATAATATATTGTTACACAAAACATGTTTCATACATAAGTTTTCTAATTACTAACTGGTTAGGAAATGTAGAACATTTCTTCCCAATACTCCTATTATATATAATATGTGTTTTGTTTCCAAAGCCTTCTTATTTTTTGCAACATATGTAAGTACCGGGGCGGGAGATTTAGTAGGATATAAATTAATTTTTCATTGGTATCTCCGGTTAGAAAAAAGATAGGAACTTGCGGTTTTCACCGTTTGCTCTGGCCTTTATTCCTCTCTGTACTGGTGTAATAACATATTTACCATTGCATTTAAGTTTTTCGAGAAAAACGATAAATATGTTAAATCTGTTGAAAGCGCCATCTAGCGACTACAGTAGAAAAGACATAGACATCGCTTGCAGTGTAACTAATAAAGCAAGAAGAGCTCTTTTAAATAACACCAATTTGAATATTTTCAGATAAGGCGTTCCGGAGATATTACATTTTTTGCAAATCGAAGTTTGCGTTGCCCCCACCACTTTATTTGCAGGGCTAGAGAAAAAAGTGTTTAAGCAAAGTTGTTCACGATACAAGTGAGATTTATTTATAAGTATTATCAATATACCTTACCTATGCCAATTGTCGAGAAATCGACTGGCAACAAATTACTATTCGTGTTACGCCCCCTAGCGGCCGGCCTACAAACTTGCAAATAATTTCCAGCAATTTCTCTTGGCAACTTTTCCTAAAAATATTTTTTTCCGAAAGCTGTACGGTGGACGGTTTCCGAGATATAGCCGCTTACCTCGCTTAGTTGGCCACCCTGTACAAGGCAGACATAAAAGTGAATTTACATGCAATTAAATAGCTATCGCTCTTATTTTAAGCAATAGGGGATTACGACTTCGCATATGGGGGATCATCCTTGGGGACCCACCATGCGATGTTTTCGTCGTAAATTTTCTTAACTTGGTGAAAATGTAGATTTGGCAATGTAAGATCCATATATTGTTATTACACTACAAATATGCCACGTGCGGTCTTGCGGTTACAGTGTTAATATATTAGGGGCGCATGACGTACGTATCTCTTAAACGTGAACTAATATTAAGAAAAAAAGTTCGGTTTTCGGTTTTAGCACACCTAACACAGTAAGATTAAGTAGATTTTATTTTAGATACATATTATGGAATTGTTCTTTTATATTTAAACCAGAAAATCATGACAGGAAAAAAACTTATGTCATGTTCATAAAAAGTCGCGTGCACCACTGCTAAGCTGTAAATAAAATTACGTCCGTTGTCCCCTTGACAGAAATGTTGCCAATTTTACCCGTTATTTTTCCACAATTGCATGTTCATATTAACAAATCCTTAACATTCATACTACTACTACTTAAATTATTTCCACAATTTCAATAAAAATTACAAAAAACATGTCTTTTATCTAACGTGCAGATATCAAATCAAAAGCACATAGAACAATTCTTCAAATAACACTTAATAGCTTTCTCGCAATTTGAGCAGGAAGCACTTTATAATCGGGACGTTATTCGTGTTCTACTTTTTATCTCAATGGTCTTTAGTGACCTTCAAGGGTACCATCTTACCGTCGACATATAGTTGCTTCGACGTGGTTTCTAGTGACACTGTATTTGTTTTGGAGCGACATAGAGCCGTTGTTGGAGCGGAAGAGAATTGAAGGGGGAGCTCAATCGCGCATCATCGTAACAGCGAATGGCAGAATTGATAGTAATTAATGCAGGAAAAGGTTACGTGAAATAAATATTAAGTTCTTCAAGAGAAGTCTAAAGCCATTTAAGTTCCTATATTTGAACTTAATATTACTTACTAAAATTAATCGCATAAGAAATCTCGTAAGGTCGACAATTGTTTGCGCCGTGTGGAAAATTTCAATTGCAATATGCATAAAGGTAATCGCATTCACATTTCAAATTGTATAGGTTTACTCCATTCTCTATTCGATTTCAATGACCAAACTTTGATCGAAGTTCTGAAGAATCTTTCGCAAGGAAGTGCCCTCAAGTAAAACTTTTAAGCGGGGTTAAAGCTGCACGATTCTCGAAAATTATACCTTATATGCAACATTAATTGAGTTTCTTTAGATTATCTTTTTCATCAACTCGTTACGGAAACTATTCTTTGAGAGAATAGGCATTTTGGCATTTTTTATTCAAATGTTTTTTTTGTTATACAGGGTAGCCCAGAAGTCCGAAATAAAATTAATATAGCCTTAACCTATAACTTTTGGGGAAAATGCTCGGACACGTCAATTTAGTTTTATATATGCCCACATTTTGACGTTATTCGTTTGTTTTTTTATAGACATTTGTCAAAGATATGACGGCATCGATCTTGTTTTAAATAGAAACATACAGCTTGTGATACATCATTTGAAAGCTAATATCTCGTACAGTATGCTCATAAATTTTAGCGCGATTCTGTCAAGCAATTTCAAAATGGCGACTATTAAAATTTTTTAAAAATCTCTATTTAAATAAGTGGAAATTATAAATCATTGATGTTTTTTTACCTTTCAAGGTAATACTGAACGCGACACAATGCAGATTTCTTACCTTGAAAGGTAAAAAAACCATCAATGATTTATCATTTCCCGCTTATTTAAATAGAAATTTTTTAAAAACAGTCGCCATTTTGAAATAGCTTTCCAGAATCGCACTAAAATTTATCAGCATACTGTACGAGATATTAGCTTTCAAATGATGTATCACAAGCTGTATGTTCCTATTTAAAAAAAGATCGATGTCGTCATATCTTTGACAAATGTATATATAAAAACAAACGAATAACGTCAAAATGTGAGCATATATAAAACTAAATTGACGTGTCCGAGCGTTTTCCCCAAAAGTTACAGGTTAAGGCTATATTAATTTTATTCCGGACTTCTGAGCCACCCAGTATAATATACACATACTGTCTAAGTAATAGAAACCACATTTCATATAGTTACTAGCAAAAAAAAAACCATTTTCCTGCGGACTATGTAAAAATCTGATCAACTTTAAACGATGGACACCAGTGCATCAGTAAGCATAAACGTGCATCGTGGCTATAACACTGAATACAAAAGAACATTAAAGAGGGAATGATAATGGGGTCATATCCAAAAAGAAATTTTTCTTCAATGTCATATACTTACGCGAACAAAGAGTGACAAATTATAACTGCTTATTTTGTTGATATTTATTTGCAGTTGCGTGATAAACTGTAATTTTTACATGCACAAAAGGCGTTTGAAGGCAAATAATTATTTCTAATTTTTCACAAACAAACAAAAATGATTATACTTTATTTTGCTATTTACGTTAAAACATAACATAATGTCTCGTAGTTTCTAGAACATAAGTTTATTTTTTTAAAACGATATTGGTATAGAGTTAAATATTGGCCAATCTTAATATGAGGCGTGCGTTTCCAAAACTTTTTAATTCCATCGGAAGTGATTTCGAGAAAATCCAACTTTTCTGATAACTTTGTTGGGAAATCAAATAGGTTTGTGTGATTGGTGTGTTATTTTTAGGTCATCAATTAAAACTGGCTGACGGTCATGAAAAAAATATTAGAGAATATTTTGCTGAGTTATTTGAAAAACAAAGTAGGATTAAACTAGTTTTGGAAAGATATTGCGGATTTAGACAGTTTTGGAAAATTACCTGAATGGTTAGGGAGTTAAAAAAAAAATTTAGGATGCAAAAATAGTGTTTATTCAACTTAACTTTTAAAACAAAGTTACAAATTGTCATTTAACCAAAAACCAAATCCATAAAGTAAAATATTTTAAATTTGTAAGTCCTCATCTTCTGTAATATTTAACTCATCTGGAGCAACATTTCCCTCATCTGAAGCAACATTTGCCTCAGAATCTTGATATTTGCAGTATGGTCAAAAAGGCTTTGCTGCAAATTTGTTCCATTCCTCTATTAGTTTTTATAAAGTAGGAAACAGAAACAGTGTTAGTTTTCTTGCCCTTTGATGGACGATGTCGTTTTGGTGCACACGGCGATGTATGGTTTAAAATAAAGTTATCTTGCTCAGTTTTTGATTTATTCGCATAAAACGCTTGATGGAATTTTCTTACATCTTGCATGGTTAAAGTTGGACAAGAAAACGTCTTACTATGCTTACACTGTGGTTTTTCTGGAGGATTCTTTGATCTGTGCCTAAAAAATTATTTAATTTTATATGGAACGCCAATGGTATAAATTTTCGTTCTTACCGTTCTATTTTTTTCTTGTTTTTTTGCCACTGGGATTCATCTCTCATCCTTTTTCTGCCCTTTCCAGGCGCCGATAAGGTAGGAACTCTTTCCATGGTTAAAAATATCTTAATATTATTTTTTAAACCACAAAATACTCAAAACAACTGACAACAAGACTGCTTCACGTTTAAACAACTTCTAACGTAATTCATACGCATACGTCAACAGTAACCAGGCCTAATGCACATGAACGGGATCTAACAAGTTTTGAAACCGTAGCATGCAATGAATAACATAATAATATTGGATCTATGCAGTTTTGAAACAGAACTTACAGCGGTGGATGTACACACTTTTGTAACAGTTTTTATGAAGGATGTAGCGAGTTTTGGAAATGTACTATTTTTCTGATATCGTAGAATTATCGGAAGAAATTAGTTTTGGTACAGTAACATTATCTAGGTATGTGTCAAAGTTGTTAAAGGAGGGATTTTCGCCATTTTCTCAATTTTAGTAAAAAATGGATCTAGTTAGTTATGGAAATGCACGCCTCATATTGAGATGAGCAACATTGTATAATTACAAATCAAGCCAACTGTAATTGAATTTGACTATTTGCTTTAAAAAATGAAAGACTCTCCCGCTGTGACAAATTCTGTGATCTGGGAATTGTTTTCTGCTCGAACCTCTAATTTATATACGATATAAATAGTGTAGGAGAAGCTTTGCTGGGTTAAGAGTTTGATGTGCGTTGTTCAAGGGATTTTAATAACAGTAATGTCTCAGAATAATTATACAATGAGTTCCTAAAGTGATAAGTATAATATACTGTTATCTGGGTACCAGAGCACTAACAATTTTCATATTGATGAATTCCTTTTTAAAATACTTTAGCTTCAGAAGCAACGGAATATATCCTGTACAGGGGTTCTTCAAAGCTCAGCTCTTTAATTAAGATTCAATGATAAGTTGTTGTTTGTTTTTCTTGATTACTTTAGTTAACTTATTAAATATCCAGTTAGATTGTTTAGACATTTTGGGTAAATTTTTTGAATAACTATTATTTTATACTTTATTTGTTTTAGGTAAGAAAATTAACCAATATTTGACTGCCTAAGATTACTTTGCAATAGAAATTGAATAACCAAATAAATGGTAAGTTTTTATACAGTTTTAAATTAATTTTGATAAAATATTAAATTATCTGTAATGCGTAATTATAAGCTTAAGTAATCCTGGACGAATCTCGAAATAATTAATAAACCAAATACAAAAAAAAGATAAAAGAAAACACAATGCTTCCATGTATATTCGCCGAAATACATCCCTAAATCTCATCCGCGTTATAAATCTTTGCAGCCACGCTCGTTGCTCTTTTGTTTGGACACGGAGTGTCGGAGTAGGCTGTGAATTAGTAGTGCAGTGTGCATGAGGCTCAGGCGTCTTGATAAAGAGAGATTAAAGCATTATATTATGTTACACACGTTTTCTCAGACGATGACGCGGGTACTTTATTTTGAAACAATAAGATTGTTGTTTGTTCAGCGATAAAAGAACAATTTGTTAGACGCTTATTTTGAGGATATGGAATGAAATATTATGGTAACATTGAGTAGGGCTTCTTATTTTTTATATTGTATTTTTTGTTTCACTGGGAAGACATTTTATATTTACAATATTTTAAACATTTCTCTTTAAGTTTTGTTTTAAAAGTTTGCTGTGTAATATACAGGGTGTTATGGAAATGACGTATTATATTTAAACCGGCAATTCCTGAGATGTAAACAAATTTAAAAAAAATATCCAAAAATGGCGCTTTAATTTAACATGCCCTGTACATGACCTTATGTCAAACCAAAAATTACCCCCTGGTGCCCCTGCCAGAAAGGTAAACAACAGAATATATGGCGAAAAACGTGAGTGAATCTTGAACAACGTTGTCATATCTTCAGGGTGAACTCTTTAGAAAATCAACAACCTTTTGACAGATTTCAAAATGTTTATTTTTCAGGGTACATTATTATAAACTTTTATGTTCAGTTCACTGAGAAACAATCTCTGATTTATAAACTTGAACTGACTCGAACAAATCGCCGCGGAGTTTATAAAGTTTATAATGGTCAGGTATGTTCTCACTTGTTCAATTCGAACGACACCCGTCGGATCTGAACAACTAAAATGCCATTTTACCCTTGAGAAGAAAAAAATGCAATTTTATTTCCTTCTCGGCGTTATTTAAAACCAACTTAATTTATGAAAAACTAACTATAATATTACTTTCCTGTATAATTATAGTCTCGGAAATGGTAACAGCGCTGGCTCTAGTAGCGGAGAGTTCTCGGAAAGAAAGTCCAAGGTGGACTAGACCATTTATTTCACAGGGTATTTCCTGTCAATTGTTAACATCATTGTTTTATTTTATCTTTTGTAAAGGGTTAATCGCCCATAGAAATTAGCGTTTTTATTATTTCTATTGCGAAATGATTAAGTGCTCTTGTTCTATGTGTGCGGTAGTGTTATTTTAAAGTGTAATTATGCGTTCGTGTTTAGTGCTTTCGTGTAATCTGATAATATGTGCATATCTTCAAAAAAACTAATTTGAAACTCGTGGGTGGCTGTGTGTTTCTTTAAGTGATTTAGTGCAATTTGTTCTGTTTCACTTTGTTTTTTTCTTTCGGTTATATTCCGAGATTGGAAATAAGAGGCCGAATGAGGTTTAGTGATAAGCTTATTATGCACTCCCACATTATCACATCACATCAGGACACGTGATGAGCATAAAATTTCTCCCATAGAAAAAAGAACTGAAGGTGTCTGTGCCCTGGATTCCTTAATCGCGTTCTGTATTTACTTTCGATGTAAGCTAAATATTTATTTTTATAAGAAACTAAAGTTTTACACTTCTAAACAGTTTGGCAACATTGTGCCTGAACATGTGTTGATTACACAGCTTCGCAATCATATTTGAATGTGCCGAGGAGTGACCGCTGGGTTTAGGGGTGAATTACCCCACTTTTTAAACGTTCGATTTAGAAAAAATAAATATGTAGGACACCCCAGGAGTCACCCATTTAAATATAATACGTCATCCATAACATCCTGTATATAATCGCTGTTAGATCACATAGTTTTCCTGGTTTAAAGTAATAAGCATAATAATTAAACATTGTCAAACTCTCTTAAAAATTTCGCACATTTCAATATTTTCATAAAAAATTCTCTTCCTGTATCACTCTGAAAATTTTCAAGTTCATATTATTTCATCACGGGGAAATTTTGAAGCGTTTGCTTGACAACTATAGCTATTTTGGCAGTGTAGCTGGTAAAATATATTTAAACTCGTCACATGGGGTTACCATGTTGGTCTCTTCAAGAGGTTATAAAGCAGTTTTTCTATAAAATGAACAGGGGAGCCAATATTCAGCCACCCTAAAAATTACATTGAATCTCCTATATATTTTTACTTCAAAAGCGCGCTATTAGATGTCTGGAGGGATTATCGCACAGAGAGTCATGTAGGGCCGGTTTCAAGAAATTAAATATATTAACAGTTTTTGTTGTCTATATTATAGAGGTATGTATTTATGCTTTTCAAAATAAATCAGTTCTTGATGCGAATCGGCCTGATCATGGGCATAACACTCGAAGGCGCGGATTGCTGTTGCCAGACAGTCACAGGTCTGCCTTTTATCAGAGGAATACTCTTTAGAATGCCTGTAAATACTATAATGAGCTAAATGAGACAATTAAGGATTCTCCTAGTATTAATGTGTTTAAGTCTAGACTTAAGAAATTTTTAATAGGAAGAGAATGTTACTCTTTTTGAGGAATTTTTCTAAAATTTTTACCTGTTTAACTAATTGTAAATCGTAGAATAGTTTTATTTCTTTCTTCAATCATTGTATTGCTGATATGTGTTACTTTTTAATTGAAGAAATAAAAGCATTATTATTATTATTATTATTATTATTATATGCAGCACGCGGTATAACAACAAGTCCAAAACTCAATTTTTTTTTCTCCCATTTGAAAAACTGATTTTAATGCTAAAAAACTTTAATTCCAGTGTTGCACCTAACCGATGTGGTAGAGCTCCTTTTTTATTAGATATCCTTCTGTTTTTAAAACGACTGTCATTTTTTTAACTATCAAAACTTAAATTAAATTAAATTTTAATTGCATATAAAGAGTGGCCTCTGGTGGCTCAGTAAAGAAACATTTTTATAACACAATGATACCAGTCATTAACCATAGTCCCTGCGCCAAGTACCAACTACGTAGTTTAAAAACTAACCCTTCATAGTTTAAGAACTAACCATAGATGTTAAAAATAAGAAGAAAAAAATATAACAATTAAACTATATTATTAGATTATTTACATTGATCAACAATTTTAGAGCACTTGATAATATCACTGATGACAGCAAATTAACCAACTGTTTCATGTTTGCTTAACAATGTATATGTTAAGAATATACAGCTAAATCTCAGTCGTCTGATAAATCTTGGCAGGCACGTTTGATGCTCTTTTGTTTGGACGTAAAGTGTTAGAAGAGGCTGTGAATTAGTAGTGCAGCGTGCACGAGATAGAAGAGCCGTAATAAAGAGAGATTAAGGCCTTATATTTTACACACGTTTTTCCTTATATCATTGCCATTTTAGTTTGAAACAATAATTTTGTTGCTTGTTGAAAGGTGGAAGAGAAGTTTTGTTAGAGATAAGCATGTTTTGTAAAAGGAAATTATAAATTTCTAGGATAAAATTTGTGTTTTCCTTAAAGGAAAGCATGATTTTCTTTAATAAAAGCTTATCGTTAAGTTCTATGAAAATGAACGTTATTTTTTCTAAACAATAGGGGACTTCACACTATATAAACTGTCATAACCGCTTATAAATAATATAATATGTTATTGACCGGTAGACATCCAATCACGGACATCGCATCTGACCTCAGAAATAAATGTTTAAAAAATGTGGTGCTCAATATAGAAAGTTGATGATGGACGCCTCTTTTGGTGATTTATTATTTATATACGAGAGCGGTAAAACTTGTTAAAAAATTTTCCAGTAAATATATTTTTACTTCAGAAGTTTCCCTGTTTTCCAACTTCAAATAAAATAGAAACGATCTTTTCGTGTTTGTATCAAAGTTTCCTCGTTTATTTTTATTTGATTCTTATCGATATTTATGTTAAATTAAAAATGGTATCTAAAATATTCATTAGAACGTAGGTATTTTTCTAGTCATCTACAAGCTTTATTTTAAAATTGTAAATAAAAATTACACAAGTCGACAAATTTAAAATTTTGTAAAGTAACATTGATGAAAATAGGTTTGTCTGAAGTATTTTAGAGTCCTAAATCCGGAAATGATAAGCTAAATGCTGTAACACGTACAGATTTTTTGTTATAAGGGGTGGGTGGTGGAGAAAAAAGAGGAGACGACATATTTTTACAATCTAATATATTTATTTAATATAAACATATAAACATGTGGCATCTATTCAAAAACATTACTGAGGATTGGTTGTTATGTTAATAAAAAATATATTGCACAAGATATGATACAGCGACAAAAAAGTTCACTTTTTTCTTTTGTGTTCTGTAGCATCATCCCTTTTTAAAAATCAACAGTAGTCGCCCAACATAGATGGATTTCAGCGTCCCTGGTATCTTGTTTCCATCGTCCTGATGTCCTGGTGAAACCTCTCTCCTTGTTCATCGCTTACTGCACCCCAAATTTCCGGGAAAAAATTCAAATAGGAGTGCAAAAAATGTATTTTTAGAGACATGCGACACCCTAGTAATTCATAGGTTTTCAACAGTTCATCTATGAGTCTTTTATAGTCTTCATCTTCTTGTTGACCAGAAATCCTTTCGCTACACGTACAAAACACGTCCAAGCTGCAAATTCATTTTCATTTAATTCTTCTTGAAAACGGAGATTATCTAGGAGCTTCCTTATCTGAGGTCCCATAAATATGCCTTCTTTTAATTTTGCATCACTTAGGTGAGGAAATATTCTCTTAGCTAATGGAAACCACTATCTTCTTTGTTCATGGCTTTGACAAAGTTTTTAATTAGTCCAAGCTTAATATGGAGAGGCGGTATCAGCCCCTTTTTTGGGTTAACAAGGGGGGCATATTTAATGTTTGAAGTACCAGGTTCAAAAGATGTTCTATGAGGCCAATCCTTTTTACTGTCGTGTTCTTTTGTTGCCCTACTGTCCCACGGCCACACAAAAAACAGCAATAGTTTGTAAAACCCCCTTGAAGTCCTAGCAATAGACCTATCACTTTTAAATCTCCACAGATATCCCACTGATACTGTTTATATTTAACACGATTTAATATGGTTGCTAAGTTGTCATACGTTTCCATCATTGTTACTAAATGGGCTAAAGGAGTGGATGGTTTTTTGTTTCCATTATGAAGCAGGACTGCTTTTAGGCTGTATTTCGACGAATCTATATAAACGCCACTCGCTAGGATCATGTTCCATATTAAGCTCATTCATTAAACCATTAATATCACAACAGACACATAGCGACCCGGTACCGGTAGTTCCTGGCAATGAGGAACTGGCCTTAACGCAGAAGGCAAATTTGGATACTCTATTTTGTCTCTATGCTTTTTTGAAATCCCTTCTGTTTTAGTTATGCAAAAGTAGCAATCACTTACATGGTCATTAGGTTCTTTTCACACCATAGGAACCGCAAACGGCATAGAATTTTTCTTGCGATACATCCAATAAGCATTCTTATCGATGTTACAAAAATTATGTTGACTTGTGTTATTAACCTAAAAAACTTTCTCTAGCGTTATACTACAAATTTTGTCGGAAGATTTCAGAGTTTAAAATTACTTACAACTGTAATTACAAGGACATAAGCCAGTACAAAATCCTCGCAAAAATATTAATGTCCTCGGTAAATTATTGTCCCTCTAAAAACTTTGTCTTGTGAAGCCTGCATTATGACACTTTACGAGGGTTAGAAAGACCGTTGAAAGTTTTTATGAGCACAATTTATAAAACGACACCGTATTGCTGAACCAAATATGCGGGATTATTAGTTATAAATGCCGCTATTCTCTTAACTTTTTATTATTTTCTATCAAATTGAAGAAAAATAGGTGACTGGAAATGTGACGTGATGCAGCGAAACTGACAGCTTACTGTGGAACAAACGTTTCCTTTGGTTCTCGTTTGATGAAAGTTGTTCAAAATTTTAAGCCGATTGTTAAAATAGGTTATCCGATCAAACCCGATCTCATTTCACGTCTGTGTTGGGGACACATAACTGTTATACCTGATATATATAAATATACTTATATTTTACACGTTCATTTCCATAAACACGTATTAGCAATATCTAACTAGTTTCTGATGGTCAAATACCACATTATTCTAATACTAAAACCCCTTTCTTCCGCACATTCTGTGCTGTCTACAAATATTAAACCTTATTTCCAATGCCTGATTTCGACATAGACAGAAAAATATTAACTACTTAATATTTTACTTTTACGCGAGCTTCGCCTCTAATCATTATACTCTTAACGACCATAATTGAACATAAGACAAAACCTATCTACATTTCTTGCATTTCCATACAAGGCAGATTGTCAATCGTATGTAAAAACTGTACCCTTATTTTTAGAAATATTGTCTCTAACCAAACAGCAAATATCCCTAAGCGACTGTGTTTCGGCCAAACGTGAATAACAACATATTGTTGTCTCTTGCACACTCGCATGATGCAAATTACTTATTACTATTATAACTTTTAACCTAGACATTCCAACACAAGGTCAGAGAGACTTCTAGTGGAACAATTCAGTTTAAACGCGTACTCTGTATACCCCACGTATCTTAAGTACTTGTTTTGACCACGCGACTTATCAACTAAAATATCATTGGCTCCGCCAAAATTACGTGAACCTCTCTGGTCTCCCGCCAACGTCTTAAACATGTAAAAATCACTGTCCATGCGAAAACGAACCAAGCCATCTCATGGCCGATCTTCCTGCGTAAAGAAGTTTTCGCATGGCTTTCATTTTAGGCATGTTTGTTGCCAGTCTTAATTTATACAAGTTCACTAATTGGACTTCAGGCTTCAGCCAATTTAATAGGTAGCGTAGTGAACCAACTAATCGGACGTTCGATTGTCGAATATTTATACGTGATCGATCATTCATGACAGGCGGTTCCATAGCAAACAGAACCAATTGTTTGCAATAACACCTTAACCGAAAAAAATAGAAGTACCTACTTTTTTACCGAAACTAAAGTGTCTTACTTGACGTCCATATTGCTTTGAACCAGCATCCATCTATGATATACAGTATTACCAGACCTGTTGTCTAGAGGATTATTAACCGTGGGCACATCAGTTTGGGCTGTAATTGGAAAATTCTCGAAGAAACTATCAACTGGTATGCTAATCCTAACGCAAACCCATTTGAAACAGATGACTGGCTTGCTAACAGGCTATTGGCATATAAGAAAAACACCTTCTACGAATAGGAAGCTACAATGGACCCATTGAATTTTACGATTACCATTACATTTAACGAACAAACCCACAAAAGATCTTCGGGAATATTCAACAGGGCGACAACCTCCCTCATGATAAACTCGGCAGGAAATTGTTGGACCTTATAGAAGGAACAAGTCTCCTCTAATAAGATTTGGGCTCCCCACAAAAGATCTTCGAGAATATTCAACATTGCGACAACCTCCCTCATGATAAACTCGGCAGGAAACTGTTGTACCGCATAGAAGGAACAAGTCTCCTCTAATAAGACTGGTGCTCGCAATAACCTAGAAGGCTACAATGTTAGAAGCTTGGGCCAGACACCGGACCTCCGCCTTTAACCAATGAATCAGCTGATGTTCTTCTCGACACAGATTTATTGATCTGGCTAGGCTAGCTCCAAACAAAGCAGAATTGGGCAAGAATAAGAATACGTGGGTTAAGTGAAGAAGTCAATTGTCAGATTTGACAGTTGAAGGTTTGGCGACGGTCCGGAAGGGAACAGATTGACCAAAAATCTACACCGAATTCGTTGACAATGGCGTTACTTTAGGTGCTGACTAGTTCCGAGGTAGGTTTCCGCATAATGTATTTCCGCGAACCGTTGGCCGTTATCAAGCCCAAATTTATATAAATGCACACTAAGCCCTTTTGTTAGCTACTAAAACACAAACTTTAATGGAAAACAACCCAGCATAAAATTAAATAAAACCGTAACTTGCCATAATTACATACAAACAACACGTTACGAAACCAGGCAGAGTTGGGCATCAAATATTAATATTCTTACTAAATTACGGGCTCGCTGAAAAGTTTGTCTTTATAAGCCTCCATTATGGCACTTTACGAGGGTAAAACCGGTAAAAGTTTTTATGGATATAATTTATTACAAATGACACCGCCGAGTTCGAATTATGGAAAATGATTCTAGGAAAAATAAATTCTCGAATAACCTTCTTAATTTTTATTAAAATTAACCCTCTATAATAGGCTGCAAGATGACGTCAGGTTAATGAAGTCAATTCGTTGATACAATACACATTTTTGCCTCAATAGTATATTTCATACCGAGATGGAAAGCGTTTCATTCCTGTCGAGAGAGTCGGTTACCTAAATCTCGAGACAGTAATGGAACTTTTTACCGAGGTTTCTATACTGCTTTATTTACAACCACATCTAACATCCACTTCTTATTATTTTGAATTAAAATTATTAATAAAAGATAAATGTCATTTTGACTTTTCCATTGAAAAATTAGGCAGAAGTTTCAAATAACCGCAGTTGGTTAAATAACGTAGGTAAGAATACACATCAAGATGGCAAATATCAGTTTTTGAATAGGGTTTCCATGTCACTAAACAATACATTATTTTAACAACACGCTCAGATGAGGAATTTGATTTTGTTGCTACTCCACCAGAAATTCGAGGAGCAGAAAAAATGGTAGAAGAAGATCTTCTGCCAACTAAAAGCCGCCCGAGATATGACAAGGCATATAACTGTTTCAAAGAATGGTGTTCGAGAAACAAAGTTCAAAATCCTAGTTCTGAGTCGGCGCTACTAGCTTATTTCGGTAAAAATGCCAAGACAAAGAAGATATCAACGATTTGGTCACAATATTCAATGCTAGGGAAAAAATAGACATATCTAAATACGCAAAGCATTTTTAAAAAAATGTCATTATTACATGAATGGTTGCATATAAAAGTAATTTTTTCGTAGGCACACGTATGTTGCAATACAGTTTTAACCAAAAAATAATATGTTATTTAACTATTAACGTTGACTCTAATAATTACCAAAAAAAAATCCCAATTAATTATTATTTTTTTTTGTTTTTTTTATGACTAAATACTAGCACTATAGAAAAAATCCTCTAAAGCATTCTTGGTGCGTGTGCGAATCGATTCATGTTGGTTTTGAATCGTTGGAGGATATATCCGTTTAAAAACATGGACCTCAGGAAGGTCGTTCCACAAAGATAACGTCCTCCAGAAGAAAAGAATTCTTAAACAATGAAATTCGAGGATTACTGAGCTGAACCACATACGGATGGGCGGCAGTGATCAGTCGTACACGTCCACTGCCATCCGTCGCTCTAGGTGGAATCAGCGTGAAAGAGATACATTAAACCGTCGAGTCGAGTCGAAACTGTAAAACATAAAGACGTGTCTTGCCTTGAAAAGTTTTATATTATTTTTAATTTGTAGGAAAGTATCGCTCTCCGAAAAGTACCTGTCGACAAAGTATCTGCCAAACAATTATCTGAAAGATTTCGAACTCAATCCGTAGCAAGTTCAAAAGAATCGGTAAAAGTTGTGATTTCAACAGAAAAGTTTAGGTTCAGGGGAGAGTATGCCAAAACGGGATGAGGGGTGGAACAGTATATATATATATATATCACTTTTTACTCAGCAACAAGTATCTATGTTCCTACTCGTCCTACTGCCGTTTTAATATAGATGGTGTTTCTTGATAATATGCTAATATTTAAGGAGATTATTATTGGCGCCGTTTTCAGAAAAAAAACTTCAACCTAATAAACGTCTTAACTTTTGAGATACAGGGTATTAAAGATTTTCAAACAATCTCCTTTTTGATTAATATCTGTCATACTGCTCTAGATATTTTTGTGAAAATTGGTACACACTTTCAATTCATCAAGAGGCATTTTATGATGTATAATATGTTTTTTCTTCCGACCAGTGGCGGTCTTGCGGGAATTGCTCTCGGCATTTTTGAAGAAAATAATGGTATGCCACTTCTGTTTGTTTAAATAAGAATTATTTTTGAAGTTCCCATTCCTTGCTGAGCAAATACGGCCTCTTGATGTTTTGTCGTTTGACGTACAGTTTTCGTATAAAAAAATGAAATTCATTCATTTGCACTCTGTTATGAAAGTAGGTATTAAAAAAGATTAAAAAAGTAGGTAAAGAAGCAGATTTTGTTTCGTTTCGCAGTTTTGACAGTTACCTACCTACTCTAGTTGTCATGTATTTAAGACATTAACCTTAACAAATTATTAAAAAAACATGATAATCTTTAAATTTCAAAGGTTAAGACGCTTAAGACATATGTTCATATGAAGAATTTTTTTTTCTGAAAATGGACCCAAGAATAACCTCCTTAAAATTTGCATGTTATTAAGAAACACCCTATCTACATAAATACTTATCTGTTAAACCAAAGATATTGAATTATTCGTGAATATAATACGGTTGGTACAGAGTAGCTGTTCCTACTGGAGAATATATTTAACACCAAGTGCTACCTTTTGTGATGACTCCATTTTACATCTGGACGGGACCTCCAGTTCATCGTCGATTTCGAATCATAATTGTTTCACTACCTTTCGAATGAGAACTATTCGTCTGATTGGAGACCACAAGCTGACCAAATCCATCGACAGACTAGAATATCGAAGGTTGGTAATTTGATTCTCTTTTACAGACATTTTCATGGCAAATGGCACCCATATGAGGTTAAGTTAGTACTCTTCGAACTTTATCGTTTAAAAATTATTTCATTTGGAGGACTTCATCCTTGTGGAACGACCATCCGGAGGTCGTGTTTCCCAACGAATATAACCTCCAACGATTCAAAATAAACGTGAGTCACTCAGTGGCGGTTCTTCCACAGGAGCACATGCGCACGTGCACCCCAAAACAAGAATAAAAAATATTAATTTATATTCATTGAATATTATTTATCGTATCATGTAGGAACCTCCCCAATATTTTATCGTACCGTCAAACTAAAAAAGTCCGACTCTCCCTAATATTTTATCATCCCGTCAAACCAAACTATATAGCTCCGGCAACCGCGCCTCGGTCGAGGTAAGTGACGATTATGACGAGACTTGCTCGCACGTGCGATTAAGTAATGCAGTTTCTCTGTAATAACAGGTAGCGGGTGGCAGCGGGGGATAGCGGGGTTATGGCGATTTAACATGGAAAAGGCACACAGTTCTTGTGTGCACCGTGCTGTAGTCTGTTCGTGCATCTAGTTAGAAATTCAAGCGTGTATGTTTTAATATTTTAATATTATATATTTATTAAGTTAAAATGAATAGTTGACGGTGGACTATTTAAGCAATAACTTTAGCTCTTTGAGTTTGGAGCAATAAATTAAAGTGAAGAATGCGGGAACACCCAAACCCGAAATTAATTTAACGCAGACCACAAAGGGTAAATCTAGGGACTAAAAACGAAATATATGAAAAAAAATTTATTGACGATATTCCACACTTAATGAGGCTGTTATTGATCAATTTTCTATAATTAAGAACCGAAGAATGGACTTTACGTTTAAGCACTATTGTGTAGGGTCGATAAATGTTGTGTATTTCGATAAATGATACTCGATATGATTTTAAACCATTTTATTTAAGGATTTAAACTAAAAAACACTGAAAATATGAAGAATGCCAACCTGTCAGTTTCGTGGCTCGATTCGTTCTCGTCATAAAACAGTTAACTATTGTTCTCGTCTTGGTTGCGCCTAATGAAGTAGCCGTAGATGGCGTAGTTGTATTAAACATCATTCGGTTTTCTTGATAACTCGTAGATGGCGGTAGTAGTATTGGACATCATTCGGTTTTCTTGATAGCTCGTAGATGGCTTTAGTAGTATTAGTAGTGGACGGTATAAGTATTGTTACGAGGGTTGCATGCGACGACGTTAAGATCCGACAGCTATACACACTAAGAAAACCTTTCTTATTTTCCAAAAGTTGTATTTCCTTGTGTAAAATTAAAAAATAAATAAAAATATGTTTTACCGAACGCATTTTCTTATTCCTTTTTTTCTTTCTAAATTTAAAACGCCTGGAAAGTAATTGCTTGGTCGTTACACAAAAATAAAATTTTTAAAATAATTTCACCATACTTGTGAACTTGTATCATAGGTCACGAGCCGCCACTGGAGTCACTTTATTACTTCTTCTTCTTGTGGTGCCCTATCCGTTGCGGACGTTGGCGATTAGCATGGCTATCTGAACTTTGTTAACTGCACTCCTAAAAAGTTGTATCGAAGTGAGTCCGTACCACTGACGCAGGTTATGCAACCACGAGTGTCTTCGTCTACCAGGACCTCTTTTACTCTCTGTTTTGCCCTGTAGAATGAGTTGGAGAAGTCGGTATTTCTCATGGCGCATTATATGCCCGAAATATTCCATTTTACGCTTCTTAACGGCAAACAGAATTTCTGTATTTTTATCGAGCCTTCGGAGAACAGCCTCGTTGGTAATTCGATCGGTCCACGATATGCGCAAAATACGACGGTACACCCACATCTCAAATGCTTCCAATTTCTTTATCAACGAGTCCGTCATTGTCCATGCTTCAACTCCATATAAGAGAATTGAAAATATATAGCATTTCGCAAGCCTGATTTTTGATTTTAGAGATATATCTCTACTAACGAATAGTGGCTTCATGTTGTTAAACGCTGTTCTTGCTTTTTCAATTCTTGATTTTATTTCTATAGACTGGTCCCATTGCGATTTAACGATTGATCCAAGATAGCAGTATTTATCAACCTGTTCTACTGGTTCATTTCCAAGTATTAGTTGTCCCACTTGTTGCTGTTGCTTGCTGATAAGCATCCATTTAGTTTTTGAGACATTGAGCTTTAGACCGTATTGTTCGCTGACGATCTTGATCCTTTCCACGAGGTTTTGCAGCTCTTCGATATCACTGGCAAGTATGACTGTATCGTCAGCATATCGAATGTTGTTGATTAATTCCCCATTCAGTTTTATACCTCCAACAGCATTATATAATGCTTCCTTGAAAATTTCCTCTGTATATCTATTAAATAGGAGAGGGGACAGGACGCATCCCTGGCGCACACCTTTCTTTATTTTGATTTTTTCTGTCAAGCAGTTATTGATTTTCACGCAGGCAGTCTGACCCCAATACAGATTCGCTATCACCCTTATATCTTTGCTGTCTAGACCTGACTGTTCTAGGATGGATATTAGTTGTTCGTGATTGACACTGTCGAATGCCTTTGCAAAGTCAATAAAGCAGAGGTAAACGTCCTTATTTGTGTCTCTGCAGCGTTGGATTAGAACTTCGAGGGCAAAAATAGCGTCCCTAGTACCAAGAGCATTTCGAAAGCCAAACTGTGATTCGCTGAGCTCCGAATCGCACCTAGCGCTAATCCTGTTCTGGATCACCTTTGTAAATATTTTAGATAAGTGGCTAATTAAACTTATTAATCTGTGTTGGTCACATGTTTTTGCATTTGACTTTTTAGGAATGGGAATAAATGTCGAATGCATCCAATCTTCGGGTATTACTCCAGTGTCGTAGATATTATTAAATAACTCCACAATCATATCAAGAAATCTTGGGTCCGTCTCGCAAACAACTTTTATGATTTCGGCAGGTACATTGTCGGGGCCAGGGGCTTTATTATCTTTCATGAATGAAATGGCTTTCTCTATTTCACTCTTTATAATTGGTAGGTCAGTTTTAACTTCGGTTATGTTATGTGTCTCTGGGCGTGTGTCGTTAAATAGTTCCTTGACATAATCCTTCCAGATACCAAGTATTTCCTTTCCTTCTGTGTTTAGTTTTCCATCCTGACCCAGCAAGCTGACTGTTCGGCGACTACATGGCTTCTTTGACGTAAGTTCTTTAATTTTCTTGTGCATATTGTCATAGTCATACCTTTTCTCACACTGCTCAATTTCACTACATTTTTCTGACAGGTATGTTTCTTTAGCTTCTCTTATTCTTTTCTTTATGAGTTTATGTGTTTCAAGGTACTTATGTCGTTGTTTGCCTTTAAAAATTCTCCGTTTCTCCATTAAGTCCAAGATTTCATCAGTTATCCATTCTTTCCTTTTTGTTTTTTCTTTGTATAGAAGAGGTGTACATGTTGTTTGGATGTTTTCTTTTATTTTGTTCCATTTTTCTATACTGTTATGAGCCGCTTCGTTGACTTCTGTTAAGCTTCTGCTGATGGATTCCTGGATTCTGGTTTTAATTTCAGGTTTATGGAGTTTTCTGATGTCAATTGGTTTGCTTAAGGATTCTCTGCCGGTCCGCTTTAGTTTGATCTCCATTCTGCATACTACTGGGTTGTGGTCAGAATTCACGTCAGCTCCTGGATAGGTTCTCACTGACTTGATCGCATTCCGAAACCTATTTGGAACAGTGATGTAATCTATTTGGTTTCTGACAATGTTATCTGGTGTATCGGCTGGGGACTTCTATGTGTATAGTCGGCGCGGAGGAAGTTTAAATAAAGTATTACCGATAACTAGGTTGTGCTCCTGACAGAATTGAATAAGTCTGTCTCCTCTGTCGTTCCGTGTTCCCAGTCCGAAACTGCCAACTATGTCCAAATATTTACCTTTGCCGACTTTAGCATTAAAGTCGCCCATGACTATTGTTATGTCATTCATTTTGTTCTGTTTCATGAGATCTTTCAGCTGTTCATAGAATTCTTCAATCAGTGCATCATCCTTTTCTGCTGTAGGGGCGTATATTTGTATTATATTGATATCCAGTGGGGAGGCATGCAGCTTTAACATAATCAATCTATCTGAAACGGGTATAAATGATTTCACGGCTGATTTTATTTCCTTGTTTATGATTATGCTCACTCCATTTCTATGTTGTGGATCGTTGTTGCCTGAATAGTATACTGTATGGTCTTGTACTGTGCATTCTCCAGCATCGGGCCATCGTGTTTCGCTCACGCCCATTATATGTATTTTGAGTCTTTTCATTTCCTTAATAACGCTGTGGACTTTGCCACCTTCATATGAACTTCTAACATTCCATGTGGATACATTGAAACACCCGGGGATTCTTCGCACCCTCTGCCCATTTAAGGGCTGCCGGGGACTAAGGGCCTTTGTTTCCTTTGTACTAACCATGCTAATTGTTCTTGGGAGTCGTAATGAGGTAGTTTCCCCTTGCTTTCCTCATCGCTGTATTGCAACCGGTTGAGTCATCATGATTCTCGCTTGCGAGTATCTGGTGCATAGCCATTCCAGTCTCATTGCCTTCTGCCTGTGCCCAGTTTTGAACAGCCAGCTGCCGCTGTTCAGTTGCTAGTTGGCTAGACTTTACTTTATTACTAGAACATGCAAACTAATTAAAAACCATGTAGAAAATATTTTCCAACTTCCAACTTTTATATTAACATTTTTGTTGTATTTGAAATAATAACCGAGCTATTGTACTTTGCCACACAAAACGGCCCCCCTGTAGGTAAGAGCTGGACTACACGCATGTATCTTATCGTAGTTGGATAACTATCGATTGCCAAACTGCATGTATTGGGAATACAAGAATACAACATTTCCTATTGTCCTACATTTAATAAATTAGGAAATTATAGAACTTACAACAGGAAGCATCCCGATTGACTTAACTTCCCCCTAGTTCATTGGAAGTTTGCAAACGGGGAAACTTATTGACAGAGAAAAGTAAACTTCCGTTAAAATTTTCAGCGGGTTTCAGTTGCTTTCCGGTATTAATAATAAATCTGCGAGTATATCTTCTTTTAAGTTGTTAAATTGGGCTCAAAACTTTGTGAACGTGTCCCCGTGGAAATAAAACTTATGCGACATAATACTTTACTACGTATTAATATTATAGATGGCTCTAACGTTCCTCTGATACACACTAAGTTTAGTTTATTTCTTTAGATATATTCTAGACCAGGGTTCCTCAAACGGTGATCACGGACCCCTTTTGATTATAGAATTTTGTTGTGGGCCCCCAGCCGCTAGCTCCATTAATACAGGGTGTCCCATTATCGACACTTTTGGGTCAAACTTAAAATGGTAGAATCAAAATTCGAAAATGTTCGTTCGCTTAAGAGATACAGGGGAAAATCAAAAAATTGACAATTTCTAAATTACCCTATATTTTCTTAGTTAAAAGAGATACAGAACAATGTTTGATACAGAAGTTTCTTTATATTGATTGTTGATTAATCTGTCGTTCTCAGAATAAGTATACGGGGTCAGGTAAAAAAGTTCGGACCTAACCTCATTTTTTTTTTAAAATGGAACACCCTGTATATTTTAATCTCAAAAAAAATAATTTTAAATTATCCTTTCAAATATATAACACACCATGGATGATATTAGTTTCCTAGGCGATTTAATAAACTTTATTACTTTAAACCACAGTGGACCATGAAACAGAAGCTAATATCCTAGAAACAACTATGTTGACTATTAACATTTAATGTCAATTTCGATTTAACATATTCATTTGTGCAAATAACTTATCAACATTTAGAAAAATTTAATATGATATAAGTTTATATTGAAAGTGGAAAAAAACGAAAAAATGGCGCAAAATTTATATTTTGTTCGCTATCCAGAAATACGTTAACCATTTAAGGACATATTCCGAACATTTGCGATGATTCTCGTTATTTTTTACCTTAATCTGAATCTTTTATTTCGTTTCAAAGTAATAGTTTAAATAAGTCGCCTAGGAAACCAATATCATCCATGGTGTGTTATATATTTGAAAGGAGAATTTAAATTAGTATATTTTTAGATTAAAATATACAGGGTATTGCATTTAAAAAAAAAATGAGGTTAGGTCCGATAACTTTTTTACCTGACCCCGTATACTTATTCTGAAAACGGCAGATTATTCAACAATCAATATAAAGAACTTATGTATAAAATATTTTTCTGTATCTCTGTATATAGAGTAATTTTGAAATTGTCAATTTCTTGATTTTCCCCCGTATCTCTTAAGATAGCGAAAATTTTCAAATTTTGATTTTATCATTTAAGTTTGAACCAAAAATAGCACGTGACACCTACATTACTTTTTTGATAGCACTAACAATTATGGAGATACCCTATAGAAATGTCCGAAATGGGGCACCCTTTACAAAATTAATTCTAGAATAGGATGCCTTGCCTAATTAATTACCTACCTTCAGTTAAAAATAATTCTTATTCGAATGTTATTGTTTTTAACAAATCAAAAATTATTAAGAAGCAATAAGCTGAATAATATATCACTGGCTGCAGCAAAGTACTTAGGCGCCTTTTATGCTAACGTTTTGTGTCGCGCGATAAAAATCGCTGCGTTTGCTAAAGACATTGTTCTAAATGTGCGTATTTATGTTGGGCGAGCGGCTGAATGACATCATTGCATAAAAGCGCACATTAATAACAATATCTTTGGAAACCACCACGATATTCATCGCGCGACACACAACACTATGTTTGCTTGAAGTTAGGCGTTTTTCCTAATTTACGGCACCCTCGTAGTTCTGTTAAGGTTAAAAAATAAAAAAAGTAGCTTCGAATAACAAAATTTGTATCGCCCGTCACATCAATGTATCTCCGGTAACATTTTCATGCGTGACCGGTGTTACTGCGACCGGCGATACCAAAATTCATAAATTCGTGGACAAATGCTATTACAAGCTATTTATTAAACTTTTTTTAGACTAAAATGATTATCTGTACTCAAGAGATTGACTTCGTGTAATATTTTTCCCTTAATTAAGACTACTAGGTCTGAGCTAACCCTGTGACCGGCATTACAACAGAAAAACATACGCCTGGTAAAAAGGCGGAAATGTTCTAGCATATACCTAAATAATGATAATAAGAAACTTCCCTAGACAGGAGCACGCTTTACACAAATTCAAACATATACCGTCACATTTGTAAAACTATTAGGCCGACTTCCAGTGGCGTTATTTATAAGCAATTTCTGCCGTGACCGGCGATACATGAAGCTGCGGGGACGGAACTTCTGGTTAATAATTGCGTTAGAGAAACTAAACTGTTTAAACATTATTTTTTCAATACAAATTTTACTAGGAGTGTAAGTTATTTATATATAAAAGTAACTTTAGTAAAATGACGTGAAATATAAAAGGGTAAAGTAAGAAATTATTGACTGGGGACACGCGCCGGCGTTTCATTTTAAAATTCAAAGTAGAATACTGCTAGTCTGGTCTAAAAAAAATCTTTTAAAATTGCTTTCTAATGCAGGAAGTAACAAATATTTTGCAAATTATAATCGTTTAAGTATATAGGTAAATAGTTTATTTTAGTAAGTTATATGCTACGGACTGAAAGTTGCCTGTAAAACGCGCATTCAATAGAAATAAACGTTTATAAATTTATTATCCCGGCAATTGCTTATAAACAATTAACAAGTCAAACTTTCAATATATATCCTGAGAATTAAGTAAAATAAAAAGAAGTTTAAAACTTTCACACGAAACAAAGAAGGGTCTATTCCATCGAAAGTTGCCAACCTGGAAAAGTTTCGAAAAGTGGAAAGCGAACTTTCCTGTAAAATTTTTAACAAGTTTCGGATGCTTCCTCGTTATTAATAATAAATGTTTTATGAGGGCCGTCGATTTTTGAATTATATATATACAGTGATGGGCTAAAATATGGAACAAATTCATTTAAAAATCAGGTTTTATTTTTTTGTAAAAACGCTCGGACACGTCGATTATAATTTTTTCTTCCGGATTTTTTGTCTCAAAAAGAAATTATACTGGGTGTGAAAAAAAGTAGATGTTGTAAATTTTTTTTGTATTTTAAATAGAACCACCCTATTTTTACTTATCACATAAATTCTACGTCAAATTCTGAGCATAATTCATGTAGCATACTCTATCCTTATCTCTAACGGTTTTAGAGAAAAATTACATCTTAAAAAAGAAATTTCTTTAGAAATTTCTTTAAAAAACCTACTTAAACGTAAACAGGTAAATTTAAATTAATTGTTACTACGATAGCAAGTCATGTATCAATCAAAAAGAATTTTAAGTATAATTTTGAAAAAACGGCGATCATGGTGCAGTTAAATGAAACTCAAAGAATCGAAATTTTAATTTTAATTGGATGTGGAGACAAAACAAGAAGTCAAGAAGAAGTTTGTAACTTGTTTAGCGCTAAGTATCCAGAACGACGGATTACAAGATCTACAGTGAGTAAAATTGAGAAAAAATTCAGGGAAACAGGGAATGTAAAGGATCGTCTACGGCCAGGTCGTCCAAAAATTAGTGAAAACACAAAATTGAACATTTTGTTAGAAGTTGAAGATAATCCCCATAGTACATCCACTGAAGTAGCCCTTAATAATGATGTTAGCCGACGATCTGTTTTGCGGGTATTGAAACAAGAAAAGTACAATCCGTATAAAATTAGGTTGCTGCACGAGCTAAACGAAGATGATCCCGACCGCCGACTACAGTTTTGTGAAACTATGATGGAAATTTGCAACTTAAATCTATTTTTCCATCGCAGCGTACTTTTCAGCGATGAAGCCACGTTTTGTTTGAATGGTTCGGTAAACAAACAAAATTTTCGGTATTGGAGTACAAATATTAATAATCCCCGTTGGATGAGAGAACAGCATACGCAATACTCACAAAAAGGAAATGTTTGGGCAGGGATATTAAATGATAGAATTATTGGACCTTTTTTCTTCGATGGAAATCTTACAGGAGACCGGTATTTACAATTTCTTCAAAATGAATTAATTCCCACACTAGCAGCGGATTTTCCAAATCCGAATCAGCCTAATCTACCAGAAGCGTCTATTTGGTTTCAGCAGGATGGTGCTCCGCCTCATTTTGCTCGACAAGTACGAGAGAATTTGAATACTATTTTTCCCGAACGATGGATAGGTAGAAGAGGACCCATAGAATGGCCTGCAAGATCTCCCGATCTTACACCAATGGATTTCTTTCTTTGGGGTTATTTGAAATCAAAAGTGTATCAGGATAAACCACAAAATTTGGAAGACTTAAAATTTAAAATTAGATATGAAATTAGGCAAACTGATGAGTTTTAAGTAGATTGGCATATTGTCAAGAAGTTAATGGTTTGCGTTTTCAACACTTAATAAAATAATTTTTCAAAATTATACCTACATTTACTTTTTGACACACCCAGTATAATTTCTTTTTGAGGCAAAAAATCCGGAAGAAAAAATTATAATCGACGTGTCCGAGCGTTTTTACAAAAAATTAATACCTGATTTTTAAATGAATTTGTTCCATATTTTAGCCCATCACTGTATATCAACAGTGGAAACTTGTTTAAGAGGATCGAACCTCTTTTTAGTCCTTTTTTTTTCAAAATTATGAAAACATTATACAAAATAGGTTCGCTCGCAGAGCAAGCTTTCCGATCGGTTGCAAATTTTGTTCGGATTTGGACGAGTTTTTAACCGACTGCTGCTTTTTGTCTTTGTGAACGGGTAGAAATTCCGAGCCTGCAACTGTCAAATCTGAGAACTGACTTTTTAACTTAACCTAGAAACATTATTATTCTTGCTCATAACAACTGATCGAGCAAAGGCGCAGTATCCGAACCCACAATTCCGTACCACTAATCGAATTATTCTGACGGTCGCAAATCAGCTTGCAATCAATACATTTTACTCTGTGAACACCGAATTTCTTGTCAGCGGTTACAGATTTTGCTTCTTGCACACTATTTCTAACTGTTCTGTGAATTAACTCAATATCACGCCGTGGCAAAAATATGTACAGGGTGTCCCATGTTCGACACTTTTATAGGGTAATTGTTAGTGCTATAAAAAAAGTAATGTAGGTGTCATGTGCTCTTTTTGGGTCAAACTTAAAATGGTAAAATCAAAATTTGAAAATTTTCGCTTGCTTAAGAGTTACGGGGGAAAATCAAAAAATTGACAATTTCATATTTTCTTAGTTAAAAGAGATACAGAAAAATGTTTTATACAAAATTTTTTTTATATTGATTGTTGAATAATCTGCCGTTTTCAGAATAAGTATACGGGGTCAGATAAAAAACTTATCGGACCTAATCTCATTTTTTTAAATGGAACACCCTGTATATTTTAATTTTAAATTCTCCTTTCAAATATATAACACACCATGGATGATATTGGTTTCCTAGGCGATTTATTTAAACGTTATTACTTTAAACCACAGTAGACCATGAAAGCTAATATCCTAAAAACAACTATGTTGACTATTAACATTTAACATCAATTTAATTTTTACATATTCATTTGCGAAAATTACCTATCGACATTTTGAAGAATTTGATATGGCATCAGTTTATATTGAAAGTGGAAAAAACGAAGAAATGGCGCAATATGTATATTTTGTTCGCTATCCGGAAAGACGGTAGCCATTTAAGGACATATTTCGAACATTTGCAATGGTCTTTTATTTCGTTTCAAAATAATAAAGTTTAAATAAATTGCCTAGGAAACCAATATAATCCATGGTGTGTTATATATTTGAAAGAAGAATTTAAAATAGTATCTTTTTAGATTAAAATATACAAGGTGTTCCATTTAAAAAAATTAGGTTAGGTCCGATAACTTTTTAACCTGACCCCGTATACTTATTCTGAAAACGGCAGATTGTAACAATCAATATAAAGAAACTTCTGTATAAACCATTTTCCTGTGTCTCTTTTAACTAAGAAAATATAGGGTAATTTTGAAATTGTGAATTTTTTGATTTTCCCCTGTATCTCTTAAGCGAGCGAAAATTTTAAAATTTTGATTTTACCATTTTAAGTTTGACCCAAAAAGAGCACATGACACCTACATTAATTTTTTGATAGCACTAACAGTTACGGAGATACCCTATAAAATTGTCGAAAGTGGGACACCCTGTACATGCAAAAATTATTAGAAAAATAAAGTTTTATTATTTAAACATGAATGATGCTGGGAACTGCGAAAACAAAAAGTATCATAATTCAAAATGCCCCCCGCCCCCTCCATGTTTATCACCAAAAATCAGTAATCGATCGACGCTGAGCAATAACAATGGGGTCCGATCCTAATAGCTTTTCACTTAATTTAATCATTTTAAATTAAAAATAAACTTTATCAATTTTGAAAAAGTTTTGTTAAATTAATGCAGAATTTTAAGAGAAATATTTGAGATTTTTCGAAATTAAATTCTTATTCAAACTATTTTAGTGGCGGAGTTCTAAAACTTTATGCTTATAAACTCTCGGATAAGTATTCCAGTTTGGACTTATGTTTCCATAGGTTTAAGTCTCTTAAAAGCCTATTTAAGTATTTTAAGAACTTGGCTTCTTATGATTACGAAATATTTATGCGGTTTTCTCACTACAATTTAATACTCTGAACTTATTGTCCATAATAAGGCTGTTACTGTTTGAACAAAATGATTTGATGTAACTTAATGAGCGGAGAAAAAGGACATTTTAAACAACTAAATAACCTTACACTTGAATGTGTCAAATTTCCATTTTATTATTGTGAATTATTGCTTCCATATTTTCCATAATTATGTCGGTAAGATGAAGATTTCTTTGTGGGCTACCGATAAAAGACAAATAATTTTGATTCTTTTATAATCAGACAACAACATTATTGGAAAAATCCTTTAAGGCAATCTGGGAGTGGTGCGTATGCTAATAAAACGATTTAAGTTGGTTGTGAATCGTTGTAGGTTATATTCCTAGCGGACTACGACATTAGGAAGGTTGTTCCACCAGGATGGCGTCCTCCAGATGAAGGAATCTGCCATGGAAATATCTGGAAAAGAGAATCAAATCACCAACCTGTCTTCGATGTTATGGGCTGGGCTGTTGAAGTTTTTAGTCAGCTCGCGGTCTCCGATCTGATAAATGGCTCTCTCCTTTACAGTAGTCGAAGAGTATTCTTAGGTGCAGAGTTCCAGACATGAGAGCAGTATTCCAGTGATGGACGAATCTGGACATTGTAGAATGCCAGAATGTGTCGAGCTGTATACGACTTCTTGGTCCGGGAAAGTACATGTTACTACGAAGCTGCCCTGGCCATTGCCACAATATGATTAAGCCTTCCAGATTGACGCCCAGCAAATTAGTAGACGAAGCCAGTATGATCCTGCCATGACTATAGCTGGCTCTATAATGTTGACATTTCTAGAGAAAACTGATGCCTTAGTTTTCTTAGCAATATTTCTTTCATGTCTTGGTTGAAGCATAATACTTCATGCTACTTGCGACGTTATGCAGACTATACAGGGTTGCCCATCGAAAACAGTCCAACAAGGTTTGCGGCTGTGTACGTGAAAATTAAAAAAAAACCTCGGACCCGTAAATTTGTGTTTTCAGGGGGACACGTTTCACTATTAATTTCATCCCGGTAACCTCAACCCCCCTAGCGGGGGCGGCTACTGCCCTTGTTTTTTCAAGTGGGAATGGGTATGTTGTGATATATCTTTTTAAAGGGCATTAAATTCTCTTTAAAATGGCGCTTTCTTTTGTAAATTTGAGCTACGCGCCGCCGAGAAATTGCGTTTTAATAAATGTAATTTTATTGAGTAATACTTACATGTTATCTTATTAAACGTTGCAAATGTCCGCCATTCACCTCCATACAATAGTACAACAACTGTTCAAAGTGTTCTTGGACATTGTGAAGAACATCTGGTGTAATTTGTTATTACTTTTAAAAAAATTGTTTACGCACAAACCTGTGTACCTACTTGATGAGAGGTGCAGTAAAATGTTTGAAATTTCGTTGCTCGGCGGCGTGTAGCTCAAATTTACAAAACAAAGCGCCATTTTAAAGAGAATTTAATACCCTTTAAAAAGATGTATCACAACATACCCATTCCCACTTGAAAAAACAAGGGCAGCAGCCGCCCCCGCTAGGGGGGTTGAGGTTACAGGGATGAAATTAATAGTGAAACGTGCCCCCCTGAAAACACAAGTTTACGGGTCCCAGGTTTTTTTAAATTTTCACGTACACAGCCGTAAACCTTGCTGGACTGTTTTCAATGGGCCAGCCTGAATATGTACGTTCTATCTTTAATAGCGCTTTGAGAATGATTAGTCCATTTTATTTTAATGTATCTATCGTTGTATTTTGATGACGCGAATGTTTCTTGACCAACGTGATAGTTCAAACGTTCGCATATATTATCCACGTAAATGCTATGCTATTCTTGACCTGTTTTATTTAGGGGCGCGAAGCCCTGGTGAAACCGTGATATCCCGTGGCTTTCGTGCCCTAAGCTCGTTGTCTTTCACATTCTGAATTTAAACTACAACGAGGAGCCATGTGATGATAAATTCCGGCTACACCTTGACGGGAGGATAAGCTGATTGAGTATTCATGATTTTGTAGTCGATTGGGAAGCGAGCGAAAGTTAATCGGATTTGAATTTCTGATTTTTTTTGATAGCTCGGTCAAAACTAAACACTTAATAATAATAAATTTTGTTTAATAAAAATTGCCATCTTTACTGGTATATTAGGGATTTTTGATTTGAAATTAATTGTTTTAATCACGACAAGAAAAACGCCACAGACTGTATTAATGCAGAATTGACCAGACGGTATGCTCGAGCCGATTCCGAAATATTTACCTTCCTGTGTTGCAGCAGCGGCAACACAATTCATAAAATTCCAATTAGCTCACCCTCCTGACAGGATTTAGCTGAAATTTATCGTTTTGTGGTTATAGCTTAAATTTGTAATAAGATTTTGAATAAGAAACACAACGAGCTTAAAGCACGACAACCACGGCGTTGCACGGTTCTGGACGCGCGTCCTTTCATACATAAAACAAATCAGCAAATTATGTTGACAGCTCCGGTCTTCAATTATTAGTGCCACGTTTACAAGGAATTACCAAATTTTGGCTGAAACGGGAACGATTTATCATCTTTTAGAGGGTAGTTTTATTGTACCTTTGGGCGCTATAGTTTGAATAACATTTATTAGCAATGAGAGGGTTGAATCAACAATTATATACGGGGTGTTCCTAATGACGTGCTAATATTTCAGAGTGCTTAGGTCATTTCATGAAGAAAAATCCATATGAACGTCAAGGCTAAAAAATTTTGCTGCAGGTGTTATATCTCTGAAAGCACTCTAGATGTTATTTTGGCTGATTTCTCTTCAATGATAAAAACATCGTCATTAGTATTATTATCATCATCAAAATTGAATACAGGAAAATTATCCTCTTCCACTTCAACTTCATTTTGTTTCTGGGCTTGTTCTTCAAGACATTTATCCGCCACAATATGAAAACTATTAGCAAGAAGGTAGTGGCGTCTGTGAGTCGGAAAAATCGAAATATTGTCAGCCGGAACAAGAGTACCTCCCCCCCACCGTTTTCGAGGATGCTGAACACGATGGCGGCATCAGAATTTCTCTTCAAACCCTCAACCCCTCAAAACGGCCAAAACCAACCACCCAGAGGGGTTAAACGCGCTTCAAGAGGTTTCCCTGCAGAGAAACACACTTTCCCCCCATTTTCGAGGATGCTGAGTACGGTGGTGGTGTTTGATATCGCGTCCGACCCCTTCCAATCCCTCCACCCGCCAATACTCGCCCTTGAAAGGGGTGAATTGTCATTATTCAAGTATCAGCGGCAAATATTTATTCCCCCAGTTTTCGAGGATGCTGAACACGATTGCGGCGTCAGAATTTCTCTTTGGGGTTGCGCAACCCCTCAAAACGGCCGAAAACCAACCCCCAGAGGGGTTAAACGCGCTTCAAGATGTTTCCCTGCAGAGAAACACACTTTCCTCCCGTTTTCGAGGATGCTGAGCATGGTGGTGGTGTTGGATATCGCGTCCGACCCCTTCCAATCCCTCCACCGGCCAATACTCGCCATTGAAAGGGGTGAATTTTTTTTTCAAGTATCAGCGGCAAATATATATTCCTCCCGTTTTCGAGGATGCTGAGCACCTTGGCGGTGTTGAATATCGCGTCCGACCCCTTCCAACCCCTCGACCGACCAATACTCGCCCCAATTATTGAACGACATTACCTTTTAATAAAAAAAAAATTCCGGCTGAAAATATTTCGATCTTCGTCCGACGCCACTAAGGTATTAATTACTTAAAACTACCTCTATCTCTTTCTTTTCCGTCTAGCTCCGGAGGAACAAAATTTTCTGTTTCATCAACCCTTAAGTTACCTAAACTAGTTGCTGTTCCATTTTCTACAGGATTATCGGCCTTTTTCTTAAAATCATTTCGGATAAATTTTTTTCTGATTTAAAAAATCAGTAAAATTCATATATTGCAAGGTATTGTCAGCATAATATAGAATAAACCAGCAAATTTTGTAATAGTCCCTCGCAGCTATTATATCCAAGTTTATACAAGATGTTCCCTTATTTTCCTTAAATAGACGGCCATTTATACGACTCTAATTCTAAGTTATAATCTCCAATTCTGGGAAATACTTTTGAACAATATGCTTTTCTTGTAATATTATCGAGCGGAAACTTAATCCGATTTGATATTCTTGGGTATACTGGACGTGCTGCTACAGAATTAAATAGTTTGATTTTCCAACAAAGGACATCTTCTTAAGTAAAATATGGACTTAGTTCTCTTTCGTCAACAGCCAATCGAAAGATTTTAAATAGCTAATTAATTAAATAGTTAATTTTTGGCTTGCACTAAAGAACATACGTTTCGTACGATTGGACGTTGTTAAAACGATATTTTTTTACTCAACTGAACGCATAAAATTGGTAATTTTTTAATGAATTAAAAAGTAATTTGGCGTTAATAACGTGTACTTTTTTACTTCTCTCTGAATACTTATAACATCAAGTTGGCATGAAAATAGCATATTTTTTTTAGGATCAAACACAAGCACTATAGGAAAATCCTTTAAGACACTCCGGGAGTGGTGCGTGTGCAAATAAAGCGATTCACGTTGGTTTTGAACCGTTGGAGGTTATACTCGTTGGGGAAACACGACCTCGGGAAGGTAGTTCCATAAGGATGACGTCCCTCAGATGAAACAATTCTTAAATAATGAAGTTCGAGGAATATTAAGCTTATGGGCGGCAGTAGTTCGTCGTGTATTTCTGCTATTCACCGCTCTAGGCGGAATTATGAGGGCAAGACCAGCCGAGCATTTTCTATGAAAATATCTGTAGAAGAGAGTCAAAACACCAACCTGTCTTCGATGATCCAGGATGTCGTGGTCTCCGATCAGACGAATGGTCCTCTTTTCGATGGAATCCAGTAGCCGAAGAGTATGCTTGGGTGCAGAGCTCCAGACATGAGGGCAGTACTCTAGTGATGGTTGAATCTGGGCTTTGTATAGTGTCAAAAGTTGGTGAGGTGTGTACATCTTTTTAGTCCGGAAGAGTGCACCGCGTTTCTGTGAAGCTACTTTGGCGATTGCCACAACGTGGTTATTCCAAGGCATATTTCCTCTCAGATTGACGCCCAGCAAATTAATAGATGAAGCTAGTGGAATTGAGTGTCCGCCCATGACTATATCCGGTTCTATAATGGTAACCTTTTTAGAGGAAACTGCTACCTGGGTTTTCTTAGCGTTAAATTCGACTTTTTTACTGTCATCTTAAGCCAAAATTTCTTCCAGATCTTTGTTGAGACAAGTGTGCTATCGTCAGCAAAGCTAAATATCGAATTTTTAGTTTTCACTATAAGTTCTTTAATGTAGGGTAAGAAGAGGGACTCGTGCGTTCAAATTTCAAAATCGTGAAAAAAGTAATACTTTATGTATTTGTTAAATAAATAACTATTATATTACAGGTTAAACCTCCATACTAAACAGTTTTTGAGCTATTGACATTTGAAAAATTATAGTTAATGCACTTCTTGCACATTCGTCTTAATAACAACTTATTTTATTTTCCTACAAAACCTAAATCAAAGTATCTACGTGCCTGAAACGTTATTTATAAACCAATAGAATGATGTTACTAGAAAATCTATTGAAGGGAAAATTGGATTTCCGTAATATCTACCTACCTTCCATTTTTATTCTTTTAGTGAGAAATGATTACAAAGTTTCTTTTTTATAAAATTGCTTGTTGGAGAAAGAAGAAGAATTTCATATACATCATATACAGGGTGTTATGAAAATTACTTATTACATTTAAACCGGCAAATCCTGAGATGAAAACAAATTTAAGAAAAATATGGCGTTTGGATTAATAAGCGGGATAAATAAACCACGTTATATCAAAGTCGTAAAGTCACATGGCAGGTACTGGTGAGAGATACAAACAATTAATGTGATAGGTCAGTTAAGCTCTCAAAAGACGTCATTGAATGTCTGTTGTCATATTTACACGTCAAACTCTTTAGAAAACTACTATAATTTTAACACTCTTTCATTCTGTCATACCTTCTTGACCAATTACTCCCCTAAAATAGCATCACTAGGAATTGTAAAATATAGCAAATTGGAAATTACATCACAAGCACATGAAAGTAAATTAATTCACAGAACAGAAATACGATAATGATACTTTACTAAATTTACCACTTAGTTATTAACTAAGAAACACCCTCAATGCGATAAAATACCCGGAATTCAAGGAAAACTTGCACAGACAACCTAATCCCACTTACGCATCAAATGAAACTGACGAGTGAGGAACGTGTAGTGATTTGGCAACGTCGCTTAACCTTGGCACGACTGACCTACATACAGTTGTTAAGTGAAAACAGATATATGACAGAAATTGAGGCTTAAAGATCTTTACCATTGACTTGAAACAAACATGAACCCGGTATTTCTATCTACTTTGTACACGCCAATGTGATGTCAGTTATTACGAAAATAAACACAACAAAGGAGAGATGGGGATTATATCTGTAAAATCCCCATCTCTTTATATGTTCTGTCTGTTTCTCTCGTCATTCTAACCTCAGATCGTTTTGATATGTTTTGGTTAGGTAAACAAACAATAGACGGACGTGACTCAAAAATCTATATTTATATTTTCACAGTCTTAACATATTGAGTTAATAACTACTATTTTTCCATAAACAATACTAAATTTAACACACAAACACTGAAAAACAACAAAGAATTTTATTTAACCATAATGACAAATATGACAGTTAATCCGGTAGTATCAAACGTGAAAACACATATGTAAGACAGCAGTTCCAATAAGGGTTATAAAAAGTAAGTTTCGAACGCTCGAAAGTGACGTAATATCTTTGTCTAATCAACAGGAAACCACAAAGAAAAATTATATTAATTTTCAGAGCTCCCCGATTGTTTCTCTGGAAAGTTGTTTACAACCTACCTAAGAATGTGAATTGTCTATTCTTCAGAGACTGTGAACCAAGCCATACTCTTCTTGATTTAAAATCCTTGGTTTTTACCTACGTTAAAGAAAACGTTTGTAGGACACCCAAGTAGTCACCCAAGTAGTCACCCAAGTAGTCACCCATTTAAATATAATAAACCATTCCCATAACACCTTATGCTACGATAAATGAACAAGTAAAATAGACTCAAGTAAAATTACCATACATTAAGCTAGCAGGCACAAAGTAACAAACACTTGTCTACTATGTCTTTTTTTATGGTATTGTAGTCATAATGGAAGAAAAAATTAAAATAAATTTATTACGTCGTAAAAAACTGAACAGTTCTTTTTTACAGCTTGTCACTCTTTATTCATATTAATTACCATCATTTGCGTCACTGTTATAACAGAACTTCTAAAACAAATTAATCACTTTATGATAATATAGTCAATGTTTTTACAGTCATAACTCTAATATTGTACGATTTACGGCCGCTACGTAACCTCAAAAATATTACCATTCCATTTTCTGAATCATAAAACCAGCACTTAAATAAATCTGGGTAATTTATTATTATTGCGTAATTTAATAACCGCATAAAACCCACACAATAAAACGGAATTATAACTCGAATTTATTTTATACAATTTTTCAAAGGATTTATTTAAACTTATAATGAGGGAAAAATTGAAATGAAATATGCTTATCGGCTTGCAGACAAGCTTTTTTAAAATGACAGATATTATGGCCCCGAGATGATCCGAACAACAGCAAGGTTATTTAAAAGATTATTATACAGCGTGTTCTATGATAAGCGAACCTATAGGTGTAAATGACAACAAATTTTCGAATTGAAATTTGATCATTTAGGGCTATATTATGAAATGCAAGAAAATTGAATATACTCGGAAATATATAACATGCTGACGGTGTCCGTCAACTAATTTCTAGTCACAACTATAAAACAACATAAACAAAAAATAATAGAAATGTCTTTCAGTTTATGCCTTATTTCTAAAGTTTTATTCGATAAAGTACTATTTTTATTTCAATATATATATACATATTTATAGTTACTGTAGACATTTCCTGGGCATTAATTTTATTCTGTGTCGACACAATATTTTGTTAAATAATATCATTTATTATTTTGTTCAATATTTTGAACTTTGTGTTTCTTTGAAGGTTAGAGACAATGCTGTATCATGAGTGATAGACGTGTTTTGGACTTCCATTGTCTTTATTTCATTTAAATCACAACGTTTCAACTGGTAAGTATCTCCAGTCGCCTTCAGGTGAATACTGAGCAAGTTACTAAACTACGAGAGTATTTATACTAATAAGGGGGGGGGGGGGGGGGGGGTGAGAAAGTTAGTCGAGCATGACCGAGGTAGGTGCAGTCATGCGTCAATACTAGAGGACGTACCTAAACTAAGATTACATTTGCTTAACAGGGGTTTCCAAATGTTCCTTATATCTAAAGAGGGTTTGCTAAAACAACCAGGATTCTGAATGATGACAGCTGCTTCTTTGAATTTCCTCTTTCGCCAATGTTCTTCCTTAAATATGATACTTGATTGTCCCCATTGTAAGTGGTGGGCGTGGGTCCAAGCGTGATCTGCTGCTCCGGATCTGTTTGTTTCTTCCTTTCGTGTGTGGCTCTGATGTTCCTTGATCCTTATTTCCAATGGCCGTAGGGTTTCACCCACATAGGATTGTCCGCACTCGCAGGGTATTCTATATACACAATTCTTTGTGTCTTTGTGGTTGGTTGGTTTTGTCTTTGTCAGGTGGCTTCTTTAAGAGTCTTTGGAGCTGAATACTGTTCGAATATTGTATTGTTGTCCTATTCGTCGAATCTTTTCAGAAACCCCCTTGACATAGGGTATGTTTATGGTCGGTCCAAATTCGGTGTCATCCCTCGTTCTCGGTCATGCTCGACTAACTTTCTCACTTCCAATTATTAGTATAAATACTCTCGTAGTTTAGTAACTTGCTCAGTATTCACCTGAAGACGACTGGAGATACTTACCAGTTGAAACGTTGTGATTTAAATATAATAAAGACAATGGAAGTCCAAAACACGTCTATCACTCATTTTGAACTTTGTTCTGCCCGCCCATATCTCAAAGTTTTGCATATTATTTTTCTAGATTATTTTCTGCGATTTCTCGTATTTCTGACAGAGTACAACTTTCTTCCTGACTTATTTTTATTAACTTTAATAATATATTTATTTTTAATTATGACAGATGGGAAGACGTTTTGTTGTGTTCAATTGTTTCTATTGTCTATATTGCATATTTGATACTTGTAACATTTTATTAAATTGTAAAAGTATTGCCAACCCAAAAAGAAAGTATTAATTCAAATGCAAAAAATCTACTATATCTTCAGACTTTAAAGACCCAAATACAAAAAGTATTATTAAATACACGGTTCATAAGACAATTAGAGCACCTGTAGTTTAGAAAACTCCCCGCTTCGCTTGTCGTTTTCTAAATTAAACGCGTGCTCTAAGATAATGTTTTATGAAACTTGTATCTTAATATACTTTTATTATTACACCACGTTATTTTCATTAGTTATAGCTATAGCTAATAATTAGTATATTGCAAAGAAGAATTTTTAAAATTTTATATTATGCGTCTGCAAAAAAAACTTCCTTTACGTACCTTATCTTCTTTTCTTGCTCAGTTCCTTTCGGATTAAACACAATAATGTAACGCAATTTGTAATAAACTGATCCTGGAAAAAGTTTCTTCCTCGTTTTACCCTCATAAAGTGCCATAATGGACGCTTCATAAGACAAAGTTTTTAGCTAGACAGTTATTTAGTGTGGGTATTAATATTTAATGGCGAAAGTTCGCTAAGATTTCGTAACGCGTTGTGTATCTGTTAGGGACGGTTTTATGTAATGCTCGGTTAAAGGTTTTGCAATATTGTTGGTGTTTTAGAGGTTGCTGGGCTTGCGTTAAGGGGTGTTCGACTACTAAATGTTTAATATATCGAGGGTAACATACCATATAGGTGGATATATCACTTTTCCCTTTCCTCTATGCATTTTTCAATATTTTCTGAAATTTCGAATTTGTCATGACCGTTAGTCATTATAATTTAACTTTAGAATAAACTGAGTTGTTGTACGTCAATCTGATGCTTTTAAACGTAGGGGTAAAAATGTTCTGATTTTCGTATGAAACACCATGTACACTGACAAAAATGCAGTTACCAATGTCGTGGGTTAGAAAATTGGAGCTACTTCAACCCACCTCTCTATGTTGTTCTAACTGATCCTGCGAATTATCACAAATTATTCAAAAATGCTACAAAAACTCAGGTTCTTTTGGTTCGCCTAAGTAAGAGATTTGTAATCAACATTTTAAACATATTTGGGATCACCACAATTCCTCATCTTGTAACTGTTTTATGAGATACCTGAACTCAGTTTTTGGGTTGGGAAAACTTACTAATTGATTATAAAGTGTCGTTTTAACCCGGATGTGCATTATTTTAACACATTACCATGTGTAAATAATTTTGAGTTGGAATAATTCAGGAAACGTGCTCCAAAACCCCATATCGAGGGTAAATCACAAGAGCGTAAGGTCACGGAAAGTTTCGAATTCGTGCTCATGCAGGTTTGGCGCGATTCATTCCAATGTTATTCGTCAATTCTCCTTCGATCGCGCGTATAGACACGTGTTCTTTGTGCTTTGCATAATTTTGGTTCATTGCGTAAAATGGAGGGATAGGAGGGAGATGCATACAAATTGTTATTATTGGAATGGAGCCTTATTATTTATAAGTATATATTAATATTATAATATTAGTAATAAGTATTCACTCAAGATTTGCACATGTGTTACACATGAAATGTTATTTTTCGTTTCAAGTGTATTCTTAAAGTAGAACCTTTGGGAGCCCTTACAAAATGTTTTTTTTTTTATTTTATTAATAAACTTATCTACTTAAACTAATAATACGGTTTGAATTAAGTTTATAAAATCCATCTTTGAATCTATTAAAAAACATAGTATTTTTTAAACCATTGTTCTTATATTTTGTGCAGAACCACTAGTGTATGTTAAGAAAATAAAACAGCAAGGCATCGTCGACAAAATCGCAAAAAAAAATTGAAAAAGTTTCTATACTTATATTGTAATATACATAGACAATGAGGAAAACGACAGAACGAAAAAAATACAGTGCTCAGAACTGGCTAATAAATTCAATTGACACTAAACAAATAATGTTTTTCTCAGGTATGGACGTACCATTTATACATCTTTGAAGCTACGCCTACATATTGTGGATATAAACACCGTTTTACAAAATTAATATTTAAATTCCCAATGATATACACAAACACGAGAATTATACTACGATTAAGATAATTTTATTCAGCGAAGTGATAATCGAGCGCTTCTTTACAGTATATTAAATCAAGTTGCCTTTTGAAGCAATCGTCATCACTTCGTCCGCATATCCTGTCTATAAATAATTTGATTATTTTTTTTTAAATAATAACAAAAATGTCATATTTTGAAAAAAACAAAAGGCAATTGAAGTACACATATGCAGGCGTTAAATTAAAAAAATATTTTCAGTTCCGATAGTCCACAATTTAGGTACTGGTAGTCCAAGATTTAGAATCTGGTAGCCCAAAGAGTGAGTTATTCCAGCCACCATCGTAAGCTAGAACAACTTAAATGTCAAGTTTTGATAGCTCGAATCATGAATTAATCTAGCCCGACTAGTAACGCATTACAATTCACTGCGGTAGCTACGGTAGCCTATCAATAATTTAAGACGGTGGGCGTGAGCTATTTCAACGCATAAAATAGCCCATCTTCTGTGCTATCGTAACTTATGAATAGTGGGTTGATGCAATTTCTTCGATTTGGTTGCCGTAATTCAGAGTTCTGGGCTGTCCCCTATTAGCAACAAGCTTCGGTCTAGGACAACTCATATTTGAGTTATAGATATCAACTCGAGCTTTCGCTCAGTGTATTCTTTTTAGATTTGTTGAGCAATTCAAAGTATTTTTAGATGAACAAATAATGTTTTGAATGCAGCAGGGTTCTAAGAAAGCTAATTAAATTGTTTCAAGGAAGCCTGTACCTTACTAGAAATCACCGGTAAATTTCAAATATAATACATGATAAAATGCCATTATCGACAATGTCAGTTAACTCTCCCAACTAAAAGATCTATTCCGATATCGCCATCTTGCGATAATTATTACTTTATAGAAAATAAATAATTAAAAATAACTTCCGAGAAAATTTAAACTCGTAGCCGTCTTGTGACGCTCCTTAAATTTATAGCCGGACTAAATCAGTAAATTCCTTTTCGGAATTAAACAACGCCACAGCTGGGGTGCACGCACAAAATTTGCAGTTAATTTAGTACACTCTATTTGACTGGGAACATGCAATTTCGGTTAAATAAATTGTTGTTTGGAACCAACGGCTTTGGTTCAAGGTCTTTGAAGAATTCACATTCTTAGGTACATTGTAAACAACTTTCCAGAAAAAAACAATAGGGGAGCTCTGAACATTAGTATATTTTTTTTATAAAGCGCCCTTATTGGAACGACCGTCTTTCATACCCGCTTTCACGTTTGACAGTACCGGATTAAATTACTGTCATATTTGTCATTATTGTTGAATGAAATTCTTTGTGATTTTTCAGTGTTTTAATGTTAGGTTTTTTATTTGGGTTTCATAATGGCTACATTATGAAATGTAAAAAAATTGAATAACCTGCCACTTTATGAAACTGAAATTTTTTTTTATGTTGGCAGCAAGTAGGGTTCGAATTTTAGGCTTACTTTGATTTCGTTGAAATTAGTTATCTAGGCATTATGGATTTGACAAAAAATTTTTTATAGAAAACTTTAAAATACTAACCTTTAACCTTGGAAATAGATCATTTTTACTAGATATTTATCTGAAATATCTATACTCGGAAATATATAACATGCTGACGGTGTCCGTCAACTAATTTCTAGTCACAACTATAAAACAACGTAACCTAAAAATAATAGAAATGTCTTCCAGTTTAAGCTCTATTTCTAAAGTTTTATTCAATTAAGTACTATTTTTATTTTTTATTCAATATATTATACATACTTATTACTTTATATAGGTATACATATTTATAGTTACTGTAGACATTTCCAGGACATTAATTGTTATTCCTGTCAGACTATGTGTCGACACAATATTTTGAACTTTGTTCTGTTCGCACCATAACTCAAAGTTTTGCATATTCTTTTTAAAAGGTTTTCTAGATTATTTTCTGCAATTTCTCGTATTTCTGACGTAGTACAACTTTTTTCCTGATTCATTTATATTAACTTTAATAATATATTTATTTTTAATTATGACGGATGCGAAGAAGCTTTGTTGTGTTCAATTGTTTCCATCATGACATGTTTGATACTTGTAACATTTTATGAAATAGTAAAAGTATTGCCAACCCAAAAAGAAAATATTAATTCAAATGGAAAAAATCTACTATATTTTTTTAAGTTTTTCAGACTTTAAAGACCCAAATAGAAAAAGTATTATAAAAATACAATGTTCATAAGGCAATTAGAGCACTTTTACTTTAGAAAACTCCCCGCTTCGCGGGTCGTTTTCTAAGTTAATCGCGTGCTCTAAGATAATGTCTTATTAAATTTCTTAGTATACTATTTTAGTATTGTTTATGGGAAAATTAGTAATTCTTAACTCAATATGATAAGCCAGTGGCAAGACTACCGTAAACTGGATAAACATATAGATTTTTAAGACACGTCCATCGATTGTTTGTTTTTCTAACCAAGACATATCAAGCCGATCACCTGAATGAAAACAGAAACAGACAGAAGATAAAAAGAGATGGGAATTCTACAAATAGAATCCCCATCTATTTTTTATTGTGTTTATTTTCGCAATAACAGATTAACTTGTACAAAGCAGATAGAAATACCGGATCCATGTTGGTTTTAAGTCGATGGTTGGAACCTAATTTTAGCAAACTGGAAGACGAGCGTAAAAATACAATAAATCCACTAAAAGTAATCATAATTTTAAAACAGTTATTTATTTCACAAAAAATTAAATTGTCCTATACTATACTTAAAGATAAATTATGACCAAAAAATATACAGAACATTACACAAGAAAACGGTATAACCTACAGATATTTACAGATAAAAATTTACATATATTTAATTTACTTAATCAATACTCGATTTAGAAAGTTTTTCCTAATTGTAATCTCCCATAACTTTTTTTTCGTATTGTAACATTTCATCACTTCGTTCATAATGTTGTTCCTGACTATTTTGACCCATTCCTGCGTCAAGAGATCCTCGTTTCCCGGACTGTGTCGGTGTTTTGATTGTGGTTCCAATGTCAGGATACTAAGAGGCGTATTCCTGGAACAGGTATGAGTTCCTTGTTCTCTTTGAAGATTTCGTTCGCTGGATATAAGTTTGGCAATACAGCCCTCGCGTCGACATCGCCAAACTCTTTCTCCTGATCCTCGGTAATAAAGATGGCGGTATATGTGCCCATTAAGCTCAGTTGTTGCTCCTCGATAAGTCTTCATTCCTATCGGTATGTTTTCAAACGGACTTTAGAAGGTTTGAATTGTTAATGTTAAAATTAGCGTTACTTTTTTCTTATATTGGAAGAGGCATGCAAACAGATTAAAATTGCAGATTAATCTCAATAAGTTTATTACCTTCTTAAATATTTATTCTTATCCATATCTGCCGGATTAAATAAGGTAGTTCAAGATATTATTGCTGAGCATCCCTTTTTGATAATTAAATTAATTACCCGATTTTAAGAAAAAGTAATCTTAAAGTGAATATAATGTTTTTAATATGGGTTTAAGCAAATTATGATTTGAATTGGTTTAATGTTAGGTAAAAATATTAGGTTCTAGAAGAATAATTATTAATTGGAAAATATGTTTTAGTTCTTAGAATTTCTACAACAATAGTTCGTTATACCCTCCCTTATTTCATTTGAATATTTTACAAATTACACTCAGTATAAATGTAATTTTTCCATTGCCTTGAACCTAACATGGATCTGGCATTGCTATCTGCTTTGTATACATCAATGTAAAGCTTATTGTTCCGAAAACACAACAAAGAAGAGATTGGGTTCTATTTCACGTTGGTTTTGAATCGTTGGAGGTTATATTCGTTGGAAAAAACGACCTCGGGTCCATTGCCTTCAACCTAACATGGATCTGGCATTTCTATCTGCTTTGTATACATCAATGTAAAGCTTATTGTTCCGAAAACACAACAAAGAAGAGATTGGGTTCTATTTCACGTTGGTTTTGAATCGTTGGAGGTTATATTCGTTGGAAAAAACGACCTCGGGTCCATTGCCTTGAACCTAACATGGATCTGGAATTTCTATCTGCTTTGTATACATCAATGTAAAGCTTACTGTTGTGAAAACACAACAAAGAAGAGATTGAGTTCTACAAAAAAAAACCTATTTCTTTTGTCTATTTCTTCAGTTTGATATGTTGTGGTTAGGAAAAAACAAACAATCGACGGACGTGACTCAATCTATATTTTTGTCCAATTTACTTCAGACTTGGCACAATCTTACCATATTGAGTTACGAATTACTATTTTCCACAAATAATACTTATATTTAACACACAAACACTGAAAAACAACAAATAATGTTATTTAACAATAACGATAAATATGACAGTTGTTCATTCAGTAGTGTCAAACGTGAAAGCAGGTGTGTAAGATGGCCGTTCCAATACGGGCTTTATAAAAAGCACGTTCCGAACAATCGGAGGTGACGTACTTTGTCTAATTAACAGAAAACGACAATGAAAAATAATAATTTTCGGAGCGTCCCAATTATTTTTCTGGGAAGTTGATTACAACCTACCTAAGAATGTGAGTTGTTTATTCTTCAAATACTGTAAACCAAAGCCGTAGCCTAATTGATTTTATATCTATGAAATTTTTCTTCATGATTTCATCATTTTCTCGTCTTCAATTCACTTGTTCCAGCTGTACTGTAACTAATTGATTTACACAGAAAAAGCTTAGTTCTATTGGCAACAATATCCTATTTCAATTCATATTATTTTTGTTTTTATGATTAAACACAAGCACTCCTCCAAATGAATGAATACATTTTATAATTTTGTTTTCGATGTCCTGAGCTGTCGAGGTTCTTGATCAGCTCGTCGTCTCCGATTAGACAAGAGGCTCTAATTTCGAACAAATCCAGTAGCAGAAGAGTATGCAGGGATATAGAGCTCCGACAACAAACCCGAACAAACCCGACATGAGAGAAGAATTCTAGTGATGGATGAATCTGTAGACGGACCAACCAACTAAGCCGTAGATAACTTCAGTCATTGTATTGTCATTTGACATGCATTAGACAAGAATATATCCTGCTTGGTATTAAAAAACGGTAGCCAATAACCAATTGGAAACGCAACGCCAACTATGGCATAAAGTCATACTGGGGGCACAAAGAAAGGACTATGGACGAAACAATTGTCATAATCTGCCGGGCCTAGGAATCTATATTTTAGTTCGATTTCCCTGTGTACTGTGTGCATAAAGGGGAACAAACCCGAACAAACCCAAATCTACACATATATCCCATTTTCCAAGTACCATTTATTTTATATTTACACGATGAAATAAAAAATATTTTAATATTTTTGATTGAAAAAAATGTTAAAGGAAGAAAAGCAAAAAGGGAAGCAGAGTTAAATAAAGTAAGAAAATCGATACCTTGTAAGCTGGCTACAGAAACACCCAGGAAATTGTATAGGGAAAAGGCATTTTCTATTTAAGTTTTAAAACAAAGCTATTGCTTTTCTAGGTACAAATACCAATCGAGTTGTATTTGCCGAGGTGAGTGTAATTTAAGTTCCTTAATTTGAAAAGTAGCGGTCCATGAACGATTTTCATTTATTAGACGACAATTTCACATTTATAATATATAGCCACAGGTATATTCATTGGTCCAATGCAATGGAGGTTGAGAATAATGGCCAATTTATAAACTCGACGGTGACGATTGACGGTGCAGTTTGACGATGCTGTTTGACGGTGCCGTAAAAAGCTGTATTTATAAACTTGACGGTGACGACGATAACATAACCTGTTTTTCTCGGCTTTTCTGTATTTTTATGTGATTATATTAATTTTGGTGTTTATGTGATCTGAATTATACTATCAACACTTATCAACAGTACACTTTAAAATGGTTAATAAGATGGTATAAAATAAAATAATATTTACTAAATATCACGTGACAGGCAAACACGATTTTGATTGGCTGTGTAAACTTGCTACGAACGTTGCTACGACCGTCCACCGTCAAAAGATAAAATTGGTTCATGTCGGCCGTCACCCACCGTCAAACTGCACCGTCATCGTCAACTATAAATGGTCTTATGCATTTCAATATGTTTAAGCTGTACCGTCACCGTCAAACAGCACCGTCAATCGTCAACGTCGAGTTTATAAATTCAGCTTAAAACGCGACTAATTGATACTTACCATAAAGCCTTTATTGTGAAAGGGGACGATTATAAAGAATATTTGCCGTTTTCGTGTTTAACCCCCTGAAAGGGGTAGATGTTACCTTTAAAATCTTAGTAGTTGCATTCTCCTTCCAATGATACGATAATTAATTATTTATCTATTATTTTTGGGTGGTAGTGCGTGACGTTTCAACCGGCTGAAATGTGACATTGGTAGGGATCTTAATATTTGAGGGTTCGAGTTTTCCCGAATTCGGGAATGTGTTGTGGTGCTTGTAATTAAGGGTTTATTTATTTGACGTTAAAAAGTTTCGCGATAAACTTTTAAGGGTTATAACTTTAAGAGTCAATAAGAAAATATTTATTAAGATATTAGACATTAAAGTTGCTCAATAAAATGGATCTTAAAACACCGGCGCACTTGCAACTTTTTCGGGAGCATGTGATATTTACTGCAAATTTGAAAAATCGTCCCATTTTCTGTCTTAATGGCTATAAGAACGTTGTGATGGAAACTATACAGGTTATATCCGGTTAAATCGGCACTATTGCTAACTCCGTTATTATTAGATCTGCGATGTTGGTTGGTTAAAGGCGGGGGTCGGTTTAAAGACTCGAACTTCTATTACTGCAGCCTACCGGCTTATTGTGTACCCCGATCTTGTTAGACGATGTTTGTTCCTTCTATGAGGTCCAGTAACCTTCTACCAAGATTGTCATGTAGGAGGTTATCAATACGTTGTATGTTCCCGAAATTATTTTGTCTTCTACGGGACAGCGCTACGCAGCGGTATATGTGTGAGGCGGTTTCATCCTCTTCGCATCAGAGTCTGCATTAAATGGATCCGTTGTTTATATCTATCCGTTGAAGCTGTTAGCAGACCCATCATCTGTTTCAGCTGTGGCCGCGTCAGGGTTAGAATCCCGTTCGATAGGTTTTTCGATGGTTTTCCAATTACGGCCCGTGCGTGTGATTGACCAGGCAACCCTTGCCATCGAGATAGGTGCTGGTTTTGCGACCATCTATCTAAGGTTTATTTGCTTGTTTTGCTATCCCAAAGGCCGGTTTTGGGCCCCTGAGACTTTGGTTGTACTAGTAAACTAGTAGCATTTTTTCTACCGATATAATAACTTCTAGGTAGGTAAAGAAACTCCTAATCTGCTCCACTAGTTTAATGATAATAATGTATAAGGGATTTTTTCTTTTTCCTGCTTTGCTTAGGTAAGAAAGGGATCTTATACTTTTTACTTTCCTCTAATTATACTAAATCATTTAGTCAATTCCATTACCTTCTCTCTTATTTTTACTTAAACTCAACTTATATAAACATTTTTCTTGTTTTCCTTACGGTTTAAACAATGTCATGAGTTTCTTCTAATGTCCTTGTATTTTCCACTGAAGATGAAGGTTTAAACCTTCGAAACATGTATGGTTTTTAATTTTGTCATTAAACTAGTGGAGCATATTAGGAGTTTCTTTACCTACCTATAACTTCACTACACTTCGAGATGGACTACTTCAAAAAAAAAATAATAACTTCGTTCGCACAACCAAATTGCCAACCGATTGCCAGTTTTTCTCTGCGCATGCGTGGCTTCTAACTGATTGGAGATTTGCCGCTGCGAACACGTCCCTAACTGTCTGATAAGTGAAACCTAGCCTAATAAAAAATTATAGTTTTGTTTTCTTGACTTTTTTTTCAAATTATAGATAGTTTGTTTTTGGATTACGGTCACTTTGAAATGAAATTCCAATATTTGGTTAACGTTTCGGTTTGTTATACTAAACCATCGTCAGATCTATTTGTAATAAAGAAAAAAGGCGTATAAATAAAATAGAACGAAGCTATATTATTGCCGGTGTTAGTGACAAATTTCTTATTTTATATTAATATTAGTTTGTATACAGGGTGTCCCATAACTAATGGTACACAGGAAAACTGCAGATTCCTTGGGTAAAAATACTGCGATTTGGCCATACTTAGTTTAGTTCAATAGCTGGTAATAACCGAGATACAGGGTGCCCAAGTAAAAATTTAGTTTTCAATTTTCCTAAATAACTTATTTCTGAATTAATATTTTTGCACAAAACTTTGTGACTAGGGTTTTTTTGTGGAAAGGAATTTGAATTGATTAATAATTTTGATGTAGATTGTAGGGGGCGCTCTTTGCGTTACTCTGGATACATAAAAAGAAGTGTAACTTTCTTGGACCTTAATATAATTATGTTTTTATTAAAAACATCAGTTTTTCCGTCATTTTTAAGCAATAAAGGTATACTTTGTAAATGTCGCTCCGACTAACCGTTTTCGAGATATTTTCAATTACAATTTCTAATGCGCCCGTTTAAATTTTGATTTGTAAATGTGAAATTCGTCACAGTAGGCTTTGTAAAAACAAATACAATGAAAGCACTTTGAAACCTCATTTATGCCAAAGTTTATTTTCATTTGTCAGCATTGTGGGTGTTTTAAGGAGTTTTTGAAGATACTGTTATCAAAAATTAAAGTAAAAATGCCGCGACATAACTATTTTCTAACGGAGAAATACGAGACATGGGATGTTTATACGCGTCCAAAACGTAATAGTGGAGGATCCTGTTTCTCCCAGTCTGTCGTATAGGTTTCTAAAAAATTTTAAATCTGGCTGCCTTCTATTTGGAGACATTTCCAAATACCGCCGATGTTCCCCGCGTATGTTAAAATTTTCTTGTGCGTATAAACATCCCATGTCTCGCATTTCTCCGTTAGAAAACAGTAAACAATAATACAAACTTTGACAGAAATGAGGTTTCAAAGTGCATTCATTGTATTTGTTTTTACCAAAGCCTACTGTGACAAATTTCACATTAACAAATCAAAATTTAAACGGGCGCATTAGTAATTGTAATTGAGAATATCTCGAAAACGGTTAGTCGGAGCGACATTTACAAAGTATACCTTTATTGCATAAAATTGACGGAAAAACTGATATTTTTAATAAAAATATAATTATACTAAGGCACAAAAAAGTTACATTTCTTTTTATGTATCCAGAGTACCGCAGAGAGCGCCCCCTATAATCTACATCAAAATTATTAACAAATTCAAATTCCTTTCCCCAAAAAGAATCCTAGTCACAAAATTTTGTGCAAAAATATTGATTCAGAAATAAGTTATTTAGGAAAATTGAAAATTAAAATTTGTGTCTCGGTTATTACCAGCTATTGAACTAATTGGCCAAATCGCAGTATTTTTACCCAAGGAATCTGCAGTTTTCCTGTGTACCATTAGTTATGGGACACCCTGTAGAATGAAATGAAAAAATATATAAATGAACATACCTTGTTCAATTCTCACTCACTTGGTAACATTTGGTAACAATAATAGCACCAAATAGTTTTAACATAGGATTTCTCAAACCCTTTCCATAATCACCATTGTGAAAATGTAAACAAACCAAATACCCAAAATGTAAATAATGTTAAATATGCATACCTTTTATTTTATGATATTTATCCATTAATTACTGACGTGTGGTCCAGCAGACTACTCGTAATTTTATAATCAGAATATTTCCGTTATTTATTTCGTTAAATAATTTTCTGTCAGTGTACTCTCAAGTAGAGGTTAGTCAAGTATGCTGCCTAGGCAAGAGCAGCCTAGGTCGAGTATAACCGAAATTTTCCTACTTAGAAAATGCAGCGTCGTCCAGTAAACTACGCGTCAGTACGAAAGTAACTATATCTTGGCATTGAAGAGGAACCTATTTTGGATCCTGTTCCTGAACAGATTCTGGAAAAGCGAATAATATGCTCCATTTGTCCTAGCAGAAAAAGAATAATGACGAAATATATTTGTCATTCATGCAATAAGCCAATTTGGCTCCAGTGTGTGAAGAAAATATGTCTTCGCTGTGCCGTTGCCGTGCCGTCAGGTTCAATTGTTTTTCCGTCTCTGCTATTTTAATTCACTAATAATAACGGAGTTTACACTAGTGCCGTTTTAATAGAAAGTACCCTGTATAGCTTGAAGCTCAAAATATAACCTTTACTAAATAAGACATGTTTATTTGATACTGTCAAACACTTAAACAAACTTCAAAATATCCAGTAATAAAATGTACTCTTGGAATAAAGGCACTAGACTCAATATTTATCTATTTGTACCGAAAACGGAAATAACATTGTTCTAAACTTCAAATAGAACACGCTCTAGCACAGGCCGATTCTCAGATAATAAGGAGTTTTTGGTTGCCCTTTAGAAAAGTTATTCGATTCACGTATGGCGCCTCTACCAAGAACAATAAGGCAGGATATCACCGCCTGTGCGACAAAATCTGGTCGGAATGCGATGATAAATCCGGTATTTTTTTCTTATGTCGTTTCTAATACAACGATATCTCGAACATTTCAGAAATATTACATAAATCCACTTAATATAGCGAGAGGAAATGTGTGGCACAATGTAAATTATAGAATTCCCCCAATGTTTGACAATAAAACACAATCATTGTGTAAATATTAATACACTGATTAAACTACGAACTATATTATCATGATAATATAAATAGTAAATTCGAAATATTCACAGCAGTGCGCAGCGGGTCAAAAGTTGGGTTTAAATAGATTTGACAGTCTGGTTAAAACCCGCAGATAAAGTGACTATTTTAATATTATCAGCGCATATGACTATAAATACAGGTTGTTATGACAGCTTGGTTGTTAGAGCAGCGTTCCTCAAACTTTTTTCAGCACGGGCCCCTTTTGATTTTAAAAGTCGGTAAAATGGAGATAAAGTTGCGCATTTACGTGCCTAATAATATGCCGTTTAGAAAGTTTTAAAATTCCGAGTAGTTCCGAAGATATCCGGAAAAAAAACGAAATTCTGAAAAATCGTTTTATTGTTTCCCTGGGTTTTTTTTGTGATCGAATTCTAAAGTAAATTACACTTTTGCATTGCCACTTTTCCCGCTCTATCTAATAGCGATAATTGTTTTGTAATCCGACGAGTCGTCGTTGAAGGGCCAATATCAACTTTCTTTTTTTAAATACGGTCCTGTTTTTCTGATATTGGAATTTGAGAGCTTTTTTTCTTCCGAATGCAACGATGTATGACACATTGTGGTTTAATGACGTTTCGAGTGTTTTTTGAATAACATCAGTAAATTTTGGGATACCTACGGTAATTCTCCTAATTTTATAAATAATATCTCATAAGTAAGCTCTAAATTTTTACTTATGTTGGACTAGTTCAATAAATAACAAATAATTTAATAATAAACCACAAATAAGTGAACAAAATACAGAAACATTATTTCAAACTCCTGTTGATTGGTTTTGGGATTGTTGTTGGGATTGAAAGAAAAGTAGGCGCTTGAAACAAAAAAATTATGATGGTGACGCGTGATTTGTTTCACTTGACATTCCCAGTGTGATCGTTGGAGAGCGTATTAATAGGTTTTCTATAAATATGGAACATAAATTTACAAATGCTGAAAAGTTTGATATTCTATCACATGTTTTATTTTATCTCAAAAAACTGCTATGTGGCAGTTAGAAGATGTTATTTGTGCTTAGAGAATAACGGAAATCATTTTGATCACCTGATTATGTAGTTTCTTACTTTTCTCGTTGTTCGTTTTATTACTGTTTTGGAATGATTTTTGTTCACTTATTTCTGGTTTATTATTAAATTATTTGTTATTTATTGAACTAGTCCAACATTAGTTAAAAATTTAGAGCTTACTTATGAGATATTATTTATAAAATTAGGAGAAATACAGGACGGTATTCCAAAATTTCCTGATGTTGTTCAAAAAACCCTCGAAACGTCATTAAACCACAATGTGTCATACATCGTTGCATTCGGAAGAAAAGAAGCTCTCACATTCCAATATCAGGAAAACAGGACCGTATATAAAAAAGAAAGTTGATAATGGCCCTTCGAAGACGACTCGTCGGATTACAAAATAATTAACGCTGTTAGATAGAGCGGAAAAAGTGGCAATGCAAAAGTGCAATTTACCTTAGAATTCGATCTCAAAAAGGCCCAGGAAAACAATAAAACCATTTTTGAGAATTTCAGTTTTTTCCGGATATCTCCGGAATTACTCGGAATTTTAAAACTTTCTAAACGGCATATTTTAGGCACGTAAATTCGCAACTTTGCCTCCTCTTACGGTTTTCGAGATCCCTGTACTGGCTCTCCTTATCTTGGACACGTTGTATATGCTTTAAAATTTACCTGTTGTTATTATTTCAACAACGCAGTTGCGACTGACATCTCTTGACTAATCATACGAGTTTGTTTATCAATTCTCTGTAGTACACGCGGCTTTTTATGACATAAGGTGATGATAATGATGAGCAGCTTTTTAACTCGACTAAATTTCCGGTGGGGATCCCACCAAAAAATATTTGGGTTAAAACCTATTTAATTTATTTTTAATCATGCAAATATCTAATTTAGTTTTTACCTTCACCTGTGTTTGTTCGTTATTTTCCCACACAGCGGAAAATACAACAAAGAAAAAAGTTTACGTTTTGTACACGGCGAAAAGCAGTTTGTTAAAGCGTAGTATTTTATGAGAATTTTACAACGTGTCGTGGATTAGCTATTGCTATTAAGCTCAAAGCGGTCTTTTTTTTTTGTAAAAAAATTTAAAAGCTTTTGCCAATTTTGAATCAAAATATCACCGGTTGTGAATTGGTGAAAAATTATCTATATTGTTTGACAAGTGGTATTTGAACGTTTCCTTGTGAAAAGCGAGGGGAAAAACTGTATAAAAACCGTAGGCGTGCTCAAATAATAATTTATTAAGTGGAAAATAAATAAATACGCAGTTTTTTCTCAAAATCTCCTTCTGAGGACCATTATTATTTAATTACTAGTCATACTCTTTTTTACATACGTTATAAATATTTGCAATGATTTATTTTGCATGCCTCTACAAATGTTTATTTGTTATTGCCTCATCCATCACGTAACCGATAGAGAAAAAATACAGGGTGTTATGGAAATGACTTATTATATTTAAATGGGTGACTCCTTAGGTGTCCTAGAGAAAGTCTACATACTTTTTTTAAATCGAATATCTTAATACTAAAGTAAAAATCATTTTTACCCACATTCTGGCGCGGCGGTCCATCTGGAGTCAGTTAGACACAATGTGGGTCACTAGAGTATACTAACAGTGTTGTCAGATCACATCGCATGTTTCGCCCTTGTTTGGATACCTGCCGCGCGCGACTATCGTTGCTTCAGTATGTTTCGAGACTCGGGGGTGGAATGACACTGTCGAGGGTTCCACGTGCTTGATGTATACGAATTTTAAACGTTATGTTAGTTGTAGCATTACCCGATTTGTTTTCTGTTGTGAAATAATTCATAATAAGAAATATTGTGATGTGATTTCAAATTTGTGTGACATTACCTATTGTTGGTTCTGTTGCAAATCATACTTTTTGTGTTTTACTTTTTTATGAAATTTAATTATAAAACGGATTATAAGATCGAAGGTAAGAGAGTATGTACCTTAAAATTGTAGTATTTTTTTTTTAAGTTTGAAAAAGAAGTGATAACGCGGGTCAAAGACGTATTGTTGTCATAAACTGAGCACGTGCGCTTACAATTCTGTGTTGCAATATATAACAACACCGCCTCAATAAACTATTGATTGCGAACGTCCTCAGTAGCGGCCACGTAAATTTTCAGATTTCATATAAAGTGTATATTTCGTACAATAATTCAAAGCGCCATTTAAGGTTATTTTTTTTCAATTTATTTTAATCTCAAGATTTGCCGGTTTAAATATAATATGTCATTTCCATAACACCCTGTATTATCACAACAACAATAGCGGTATAATAAACAAACATAAAATTTCCCTCCCCGTGTTTCACGCCACTGTAGAAACAAAATTTACACATTTACTACATAAGAAATAAAATTAAATTTTTTGTTTTAGTGTAGAATGTCAAATTTGATAAAACACATGACATATTTTATTAAACCTATAATGAATCGGTATAACAAATTATTTTGAATTTATTTACATTTGAGTTAATCTTGACCTAATTATTACCCTAATTAAAAAAATATTGCATTATTTTCGCTTTTTGAATTTAGTTCTATCAATTATATGATGGATCAGATATAATATATATATGCCGGTTTAGAACGTCTTTCTTCGTTGTCCGACACTCAACTTCCATCCTCTTCTATCATCGCAGTCCTCTGTTGACATGTTTCTTTCACTCATAGACTTCTGCCATTCCAGTCTTGGTCTTCCTCATCTTCTCTTTCCTATTGGTTATCAATGTAGTAATCTTTTTGTCATTTGGCATTCGTTCGGTAAATTGTTTCCCTTCGATGTCCTGAGTTATCGTGCCTTCTATTCCCATTTGTTGTTTTATGTTGTCGTTTCTTATTCTTTCTCTTCGTGAGATTCGCATTGATCTTCTAATGGCGTCCATTTCTACTGCTTCCACTTTCATCTTTTGCTTATCTGTAATTCTCCAAGTTTCTGCTCCGTATCGGAGGTTGCTGTTTATCATGTCTCGTATATATTGAATTTCCTATTTTTTATTATTTCCTTGCTCCATAAGATTCCATTCAGGCATTCGATCATTCTTTTGGCTTTCACTATCCGTTTTTCTATTTCTCTTACATCTGTCCCGGTATTGTCGAATGTAATTCCCAGCTATTCATACTCCTGACATTGTAGAAATTATTATTATATATTATTATCCATAATGGTCAGATATAATAATTGGAAATAAACATTTGAAGTGTCAAGCAAAATAAATCCTTGCAAAAATTTATAATGTATATAAAGAAGAGGGGGATTAATAATAAAACCTGTCAGAAGGACATCTGGAGAAAAAAACTAATTCTGAATTTTCAGAAAGAATTCAACTGACGTTTTCAACTTTGTTAGGAGAACAATACAAAAGTTTTATTTGGAACGAAAAGTGGTTCCAACCTTAAGAAATTGCTATAACAGCTAAAAAGTGACATAAACTTTCCGTTTTCCTGTGAAACTTTGAGGTGCATGTTGAAATCAAAATAATTACCTATCTACAAACTTAAAATACAATTATTGAAGAGTTTCCTATTTTTATTACATTATTAAAATAATAATAGCTAGCCCATGAGTCGGCCATGTTTTAACAGATATTGCTTTCCCCTTACCGATACGTCGTAGCTATAGACTCGCTTGTCGCGCTGTACTTAGATCCTTTTTAATCTTTGTTAATACCTAATTTCATAACAGAGTTAAAATGAATGGATTTAATTTTTTTATAAGAAAACAGTCTCTGTACGACGACAAAAAAATAGAGACGATAGTTGCTCAGCAAGGAATGAAAATTTCAAGAATAAGTGGCCTAACATTCTTTTCTTCAAAAATACCGAGGAAAACATATTATATACGTCAGTCATATGTTGCTGAGGTCGGTGTGCATAGCAGCTTATTGAGATGGATTTGGTCCTATCTTAGTGATAGACGACAGATGGTCTCCGTTGGTGGTTTCTATTCTAAACCTATTAACGTGCCGTCTGGTGTGCCTCAGGGCAGTCACCTTGGTCCTCTGTTTTTTATCATATACATTAATAACATACAACAATGTTTTAAATTTTCTACATTTTTGATGTACGCAGATGACCTAAAATTTTTTCGAATAATAAGGGTGCCAGGGGATTGCCATTTGCTGCAAGATGATCTTAATGCCTTGGTAAGATTCTGTGAAAGTCAGAGTATATTTCTTAATCTAGGGAAGTGTGTATCGATTACGTTTACCAGAAACAAGAATGTACACAATTTTCGTTATACTATTAATAATAGTGATCTCGAATCAGTCAATGAAATACGCGATTTGGGTGTTATAATGGACACTAAGCTAATTTATAGTTCTCACATTGAACAGGTTATCAATAAGTGTAATAGATTTTTAGGATTTATTATAAGAAATAGTTTAAATTTTAATAGTCCTCACACAGTTCTAAAATTATATTATGCGTTTATATTTAGTAAACTTAGTTTTGCATCGGTTGTTTGGAACCCTCAGTACGCGGTTTACCAGCGAAGGCTGGAAAGTATTCAAAACAAATTTTTACGGTTCTTATCACGAAAAACAGACATAGCTATAGTCAATAGCAACTATAAGCCTATAATAGAAAAATTTTCTGTAATGCCACTTACTGAGAGACGAGTGGTTTCCGATGTAGTTATGATCTACAAGTTGGTGAACGGCCTTGTTGATTCGCCAACGCTGAGGTCAAAGTTAAGCTTTAATGTTCCGGTTAGGGACTTAAGGCTTCAAAATACTTTTAATATTCCACTCAGGAACATAAATTCTGGAAAAAAACTCTCCTCTCTGTAGAGCGACTAGAGCATGTAATAGGCTTTCTTTAGGGATGGAAATGTTCGATATGTCTATAATTAGATTTAAAAAATGTGTAAAATCAATTGTTCAATCAAAAGGTTCATAAATTTTAGGTTAATATAATTTAATGTATACTTAATTTAAGCATTAATAACTCCCACTAGCCAATACCACAACGTAGATGCTATATTGGGTTTAGTGCCTGTTGTATCCCTATTTTGTAAATAAATAAATAAATAAAATGCCTCTTGATGAATAGAAAGTGTGTACCAAAGTTCACCAAAAATATCTAGAGCAGTACCACAGATATTAATAAAAAAGTAGATTTTTTTTAAACTCTTTAACACCCCGTATCTCAAAAGTTAAGACGTTTAGGACATATGTTCATATGAAGTTTTTTTCTGAAAATAAACCCAAGAATAACCTCCTTAAATATTAGTATGTTATTAAGAAACACCATGTATTTATAACAGAAAATAAAAACGAATGTTTGTTCTCATTAGGACTTTCGAATATATTACCCAGTCACATAACTATATTGTTTGAACTTGCTTCTTTATGTCCCTCTCCGCAAGCTCCGACGTCTTTACATTTTAATTAAATTCACAAAACTACTTGTAATTAAATTTGTTTCGGGTTTATTTCTTCGCTGTTACTTTTAATTATATTTTATTAAAAACTTTAAAATGTTAAATGACGGGAAGACGATGTAAAATTAAATTAAAGAATTAATTTTTCGTTTTCTTAGATCCGCCGGTGCTGCCCCGACTTAATACACTTTAACTGTTAGCGCAATAAAAGCTAATTTTCTTCATAAAATTCAGATAGTAAATTTTACCACAACTTTTACTGCCTCGACGGAGATACGTTACCCGGCGCTATTTTACTTTTCTACTGGTTTTGAAAATATTTTAGAAATTATACATGTCTCTTTTAATGAAATGAATTTTACCGTTATACTTTCCATAGAATAGAAAGAAATTTTTTGTTTTATACAGGGTGTTTTTTAATTGAGTGCCGATACTTAAGGTCGTGAATCCTTGGGTGATTTTAAGAAGAAAAGTTAATATTAACATATTATGTCCTAAAGCTCTTCATTTTTGAGCTACAGAATGTTGAAATTTAAAAATTTTATTACAAAGTCTTTTCAATATTGGTATTAGAGGAAATATTTACAATTGGTTTAAAAATTATTTATATAATAGAAGTACGTTTATATTGACGATTGCTCAAGTTCTCAACAAAATATTACTTGCGGTGTTCCTCAAGGATCAATTTTAGGACCAACTTTATTCCTTATATATAAATTCCATTTCTAAGTTAAATCTAAAAGGTAAAATCAAATTGTTTGCGGATGATACTACAATTTTATATTTTGGCGAGTCTTTTTCCAATATTCAAACTGATATCACTAATGATTTGAAAATTATACTTTCATGGCTGCAATCCTATGGATATTGTCAAGGCGTAAATGGCGCACATTTTCAACATTTAATTTGATTTTGTTGTGTTTTTTTTAATAAACAGGTCTTACTTATAGATATGTTCAATCCTAATTTTTTCAATAACTGTTGAGTTTATGTATAGGTACATGAAACATGCTTAGAATTCAATGCAAAATTCAAAAATGAAATACAAAATATATGTTTTCATTTGAAAAAATGAAGTTGATGGTCGTAACTTATTTTTGAGCTACCCTGTATACATGAAATTACCACAAAAAAAAAATTAAAAAATCAAAATCGACGGGTACGAGCGTTTTTTGAAAAAACTTACCGCTGAATTTTAAATGAATTTAGACATTTCTTCTGGGACTCACTGTATATGCCATAATGTCAGTCGCACCTAAATTCGAAGAAATTTAAAATTAAATTAAGCTTTAGCTCATGCAATTTCAAAGTTTTTAAGAAAACTTTAAATCAAATAATGGCCCGCTTGAGACATAAAGTTATACGCAATTTAAATAGTAGTAGTTCAGAGAACTTTTAAACTGATTTAATTTGATTACGTTTTGATTAAAAGTAATGATCTTCAAGTAACCACAGAAGCTCTCACCAATTCAGCTTCGCAAATCGACTGACTGTTAAAACTAACAATCCAAATATTTTCATTTATTTATTATTTATCAACTTCACACTCATGAAAATATTTAAAAAATGCGCACTATATTTTTTATAAAATATAAAATATGCTTCAAATATCCAAGAATATATTTTATAGAATCAATTTATAATAATCAGCGTTAAAACTAAGCAAAAAAAATAACTTAATGTTGAAAATTTCATTAAAATAAATATTAAAAAAGAGATATAAACTAAAAAGGTACTTAAAACTACAGTTTAAGTAATATCTAAAATAACAATCTAAACATCTAGGTCATAAAATTGTACTACAAGAAAAAGGATTAAAATTAATTAAACAACTCACTTATAAACCGAAGATCAATATATTATTAAAAATTTTGTACATTTATAAAATCACTGAAAGACAACTATCAGACGCCTAACGGGTACAAAATAGAACATAATATATAAGCTTTAAATTAAACTATTCAAACAACCAACAATATTTGAACAGATGACCGATGGTGTCAAATGAGAGTAAAACTCATTATTTAAAAAATTACAAACTTTAGGTGTTTTTTATGATAAATATAAAAAAAATCAAGTAACAGGCAACCCATTAAACATAATAACTGCTTGGGTAGAAGAGAAATGGAATCAGTACCGATTTATTTTCGATTTTAGCAATTATCGCGAATAGAATATCTATATTTTTCTCTTAGAATGAATTGTATTAACGAAATATAGACATTATTGATTTAATTTGAGGTAAGTAAACTTGTTTTATGTATTTACATATGTTTTAATAATAATTTGTATATTTGTTTTATGCATATCCCATGCACAACTTTCAAGATTAACGATATCCAACTCCATATCCATAAATATTGAGGTTAGGTTATTAATATTATTATTTTCTTGGATGGATGTATTTATTCAAAGTTACGATTAGTTTCAAGTAGTATTTTTTAGGTATTAATTTAATTTCAAATTCCGAAACTATAAAGTTTTATACAGGGTGTTATGGAAATGACGTATTATATTATTATTTAAACCGACAATTCTTGACATAAAGACAAATTGAAGAAAAATACCCATAAATGGCGCTTTGAACTCATTCAGCGGTAAAAATGACCTGACGTGAAACCAGAAAAAACACCTGTGGGGCACTGCGATACATGTAAATAAAAAGCGAATTCTGACCGGTGTTGTCATATGTACACCTTAAACTCCTTAGACAAAATAAATAATTTAAACAATTTCCCATTCTGTAATACCTGATTGTACAATTAATTTAAGAAACTTTACGACAAAAATGTTTTAAACAACCAGAACAAACATAAAGAATAGTATTAAATAAGTTTGAAATAGGCACGTATGTCACTCGGTCAAATGCCAATGACCTCTTGACGGCTTACAACGGCTGAGCCGAAGTGTTCGTATAGTGCCGCACGCTTGCGGGCTGTTAGTTGAAGACCACCAGCGGCCGGATACGTTGTATTTCGTCGATAACCAACACAGTCACAGCAATCCGCTCTGTTATTTCGGTTTGCCAGTCCATAAATAATCTTTAAATATTGTTTTTATTGACGAAACTAATTTGCTCAGTTTAAGACCGGTTGTTTTTCTGGATGTCTAATAATCTGTAATATAATCTGTATTATTGTATTTTTAAAAGCTAACTATGGGTTCTGTTTCACCATTACTGTGTGTACATAAAGTGTTTCCAGGAGTGTTCCCATGAAAAAGAAGAAAAATTGATTGTGTTTGTGTCTGGATTTCCTCGCTCTTTAGGTATAAAGATAAATACAAGTAGGTAGATAAACAATTTATTTTTATAATTCTATATGGATTTTCAATTTTACATTAAGTTTGGCAACATTGCCATTGGAAATGGGTGATATATGTTTACAGTAGCACGGACTGACTTGTAAGTAACAGGGTTTGTTACCCCACTTTTAAAACGGACGACTTTAAAAAAATAAAATATGTAGCACTTCTCTAGGACACCCAAGAAGTCACCCATTTAAATTTAAGACGTCATTTCCATAACACACTTTGTATACAGTACAATAATTAGCGTAAGCAAATAGGAGGAAATTATTTATTTTACTACCAGGTAACTAAGTTAAAATGTTTGAATAGTTGGGCATTGTTTTGTGGTCGAAGGAGAAATGTGTACATTACTTGTTTGAAAGTGACTTTCTTACCAACCTACCACTTTTCACACTAGGTATTTATATACTAGTTAATTTAAATATTAATATCAAAATTTGCATTATACGATACACAGTTTGAACTGGCTTAAATTAATTCCTGATGTTACTTTATAACTTGATTTAAGTCCGACATAACGAAAGTTTTGTGTTGCGTGTACTGTGAATGCATTCTAGCATGAAACGACTTTGCAATAGTTTAACGGATAAAGTTTGTTTCGGCTTCAAAATTATTTGTCTAGTTATTTACAAAGTTAATTGTTGGCTAAGTTGTGTAATAAATAGGTCCCAAGATATTTGAATGCGTGAACTATTTGTTTCATTACATTCTTCTGGTCTGTCCAGTAAGACAAAAATAATAAAGACAACATATAATTTCTTGGTTAATTTTATAGGAAACAGTAAAACTACGTTATTTTCTTTTCCACTATATTCTTAAAAATGACATGTTTCGCTATCACTGTAGCTTCTTCAGATTGAGAATGAATGAATACTTTCCTATATATAACAAAATGTACAATCTTAAAATATTATTACAGATATAATGATGGTGTAGACTAGAGTGTAGGGGATCTAATACTAACAATGGGAATTTCCAAATGGTCAGTATAGTGATTCTATAATAGTATATTAAGGCAATGGTAAAAGTTTCATAAGACATTATCTTAGAGCACGCGTTTAATTCAGAAAACGACCCTGGAAGCGGGGAGTTTTCTAAAGTTCAAGTGCTCTAATTGTCTTATGAACCGTGTATTTTATAATATTTTTTCCATTTGGGTCTTTAAAGTCTGAAAAACTTTTAAAAATATGGTAGATCCGCTGACGTTTTAATATTTGGGAAAACTAAATCAATAGTTTTTTTGTAAGTCTTTTTCTTTAATGTTTTGTTTATTAAATTCGAAGAATAACCATTATTTTAATGATATTTAGTTCTGTATGAAACTTATTTATGTTAAGTGGTAGAGTTAGTAGTCTATGAATCATACTGTGGAAGATTGGAAACTTGTGTTGTATTGGGTGACAAGAAGAATTATAGATAGTTGTATCTGTATGAGATGGTTTGTGGAAAACCGAGAAAATATGTTCCTTATTTCCTCTTTTTACAGTTAAATCTAGGAAGTTAATGGAATTCTGGTTTTCTTCTTCTATTGTGAAATTGATATTTTTATGTAAACTATTGATAATAATATATTCGACTATCTGTCTGTTCCGAGAAAACATGTTAAAATGTCGGAAAAGAAAAACAATTACTGTTTCTTATAATATTAGTTATGGATTTCCACCAAGTATCGGCTGAATCAATTAATTTTTTGTTTATTGTTTCCAGTTAGATAATCACAGAGACAATGTATCAGATGAGATAACAATGATGATCATGACGAGTGCAGTATGTTTTGGTTTAATGGATCTATGAATGAACTATGAATTCAACGAGTTTCAATTATTTTGATGAAAAGTTTGAATTATAAATGAGTAAATTAAATTTGTTTGTGAGCAATAAAGCAACAAAGTATGGATTAACGCTTGTTCCGTGTACACCTGAACACGGAAAATCATCACGGATATGTCCGTCATCAATATATTTCAATTAAAAAAATGTAATAATACCTAAAAGTTACTTAAGTGGATATTTAACTAAAAACCGATTTTTTAATTAAAAAAGTTAAGCTGTAAAACTTTCCTAATCTGTTGATTGCAAACCCATGTCTCTTGGTTAAGCTAAATCAAATTGGCTTGATTGCGGAAACAAACTTTTGCCACTAATTTTGACTAAACCAAATGTTAAATAGAAGTGATTTGTTCATGTTTGATGTCAACTTAGTTTAGTGCATATGAAATTTCAGGTTAAGTTATAAATATTTAACGAGTTTAACGTGTGCCTACGGGAAGATTTTAATGAATAGTTAAGTAGGTACCTAGACAATGTTGAAAGTGAATGAATCATTTCTGTCATTGTTATTCATGTTACAATGAAAAGTTGCCTGATGAGTTAATTATTGTTTAAAATGTTTCTGTACGATTGATCTGCAATTGGACAGATTGGATACTGATAAGTATAATTAAGTGATACGTCGAACTTATCGTTACGGGATCCTGCGTTTACGGATCTTTTCAACCCAACACGCATCTCATTGTAAAAATATATGGATTGAAATACCTGATAACCTCAAACCAAAATTATTTATGATGTCTGTCAGAAATGACGTTTCGTTTACGGTTGTCAACGAAGCGGAACAAGTTTTCTACGACAAGGTTTGCTAAGGTATATGTACGTGGTCGAGAAATGATTGAGATGGCAAATTTATAGTATATTACGTACCGAGGTGGAAAGTGTTGCATTCCTGTCGAAAGAGTCGGTAGTTAATCGAGGCGCGAAGCGGCGAGGTTAACTAAATTTCGAGACAGTAATGAAACTTTTCATCGAGGTTCGTATACTATTTTATTTACAACCACATCTAACATCCACTCCTTATTATTTTGAATTAAAATTATTAATAAAAGATAAATGCCATTTGGATTTTTCCATTGAAAAATTAGACAGAAATTTGAAATAAATGCAGGTGGTAAAATAACGTAGATAATAATACACATCAAGATGGCAAATATCATTTTTGAATATGGTTTCCATGTCACTAAACAATATATTATTTTAACAACAGAAAAATACTCAGATGAGGAATTTGATTTTGCTGCTACTCAACCAGAAAGCAGCAAAAATAGTAGAAGAAGATCTTCTGCCAACTAAAAGCCGCCCGAGATATGACAAGGCAAATAACTGTTTCAAAGAATACGTATATGTACGGGAAACAAAGTTCAAAATCCTGGTTCTGAGTCGGCGCTACTAGCATATTTCAGTGAAAATGCCAAGACAAAGAAGATATCAACGATTTGGTACAATATTCAATGCTGAGGACCACTCTATCAATTAGGGAAAAAGTAGACATATCTAAACACGCAAAGCTATTAGCATTTAAAAAAGTATGTTCGTATATTATTTTGAGATATCGATTTATTTTTTAAATTACAAAAAAATAATTTACTTTCCACCCGGGTGGAGAGTAAAAGTAAAAAAACTTTCCACTTTTGGAAGATAGATGAAATGTCATTATTACATGCATGGTTGTAAATAAAAGTATTATCATTATTGACATTGATATTTTGTGTTTCGTGGGGTTCGCAAATTTTTACAAATTTATAAAGAGAATCCGGACCACTCGTATCCAATTTTGGAAAAAAGTTGTGGGTTGTTTCCAAAAAGCTCTGGCACAGTTACTGTTAAAAAATATTAAACTGGATTAAAGAAACTGGAAATTCATTTCTAACTGATCTAATGTTATGTGAGGTTTCTCCATTTTCGCCTCAGAATTTTAGCTGAAAAGCAGCTTTTACAACATTGTAACAGAAATTAATTATCACATAAAATTCAATTTTCTTATACACCCTAACGTCTTCTTAAAAACGGTCTATTAAAATTCATGGAAAATAATTTCCTCTAACTTTTTATACTTTAACTTTTTGGCCATTAAATAAACTTTAAAATAAAAATTTTATATTAAAAGAAAAGTTTTATACTTTTACACCCAATTTAAGAATTATTTTTATGGTTTGCTTTTAACTTCTTAAGTGCAGATATGAAACGCTTCTTGAGAAGTAGCCTTAAGCAATCTTGGGGTGGGAAATATTCAGATCAGCAACCTATCGTCGATGTTTTAGGCCCATATACAGGGTGGCCCATCGAAAACAGTCCAGCAAGGTTTACGGCTGTGTACGTGAAAATTTTAAAAAACCTCGGAACCGTAAACTTGTGTTTTCTGGGGGGACACGTTTCACTATTAATTTCATCCCTGTAACCTCAACCCCTCTAGGGGGGGGGGGGCTACTGCCCTTGTTTTTTCAAATGGGAATGAATATGTTGTGATACATCTTTTTAAAGGGCATTAAATTCTCTTTAAAATGGCGGTATGTGTAAATCGGCCCCAATGTGCGACAGGGGAGTACATGGATTTTCTTCCAAGGAAAGCAAAACGTCAAGTTGTTCATTTTCATCTCGAGTAGGACGACCAGATTTAGGCAAATCTCTAACATGACCGAATTCTCTAAACTTAGCCTCTATTCTACTCACCATCTTTTGACATATGGGAGGACGATCAGGATGGATTTCATTAAATAATTGGGCTGCTTCTATTTGAGTACGTGTTTTATCACCAAACCCAACCATGCATAGAATTTCAATTTTTTCCCGTTCCGTTAACTTCACCATTATTGTGAAAACCGCAACTTTGAAACTACGCTTGACAATAATTATACTTATTTGAAATAAAATTGTCATACAGTTTCTATGGAAATAAACGGTGACAGTGAGACAGTACACTCTTACTTATTATGGAGCCCAAAATGCCATATTGCCAGAAGATTTGATAGATCGTTGGATTCCCTAAATGATATGTTCAATCCTAATTTTTTCAATAACTGTTGAGTTTATGTATAGGACATGGTACATGAAACATGCTTAGAATTCAATGCAAAATTCAAAAATGAAATAAAAAATATATGTTTTCATTTGAAAAAATGAAGTTGATGGTCGTAAGTTATTATTGAGCTACCCTGTATACATGAAATTACCACAAAAAAAAATTAAAAATCAAAATCGACGGGTACGAGCGTTTTTTGAAAAAACTTGCTGAATTTTAAATGAATTTAGACATTTCTTCTGGGACTCACTGTATGTGGTTTTAGACTGTGAGGTTCAGATATACGGCTCTCCTTTCGATGGAATCCTGTAACCGAAGAATACATTTGGGTTTGTTGTTTAATCAACAAAATTCTCCAACGAGTATGAATAGACAGGTCACGGGTCTGTTATGCATCATTATTTTTTCTACAAAATATTTCATACTTTTTTTATTTTTTACGAATCCGACATTGTCTTTCTCTTTTTGCAGATACATTAAAATGTTTGCCTTTTAATTAATGCTTTAATTCCCTTTTGAACGTAAAAATACCAAAAACAAGTATTTAAAATACCTTCTCTTGTCGACCATAAATACATTTCTGCTTTTATCTCCTCGTCCCTAAAGTGCTCCTGACAACGCTTATGAAAAAAAGGGCTTTTAATTAATACAATAACGTTTATAATTGAGAGAAGACAAATTATCATTTTTTTTTTAATGAGAACGTTAAAAGTACCAATTAAATGCAATAAAAATGCCCATCATTTCGGCAACATTTAATTATTACATATCCGTTAAAAAAAAAAACTTTTGCCCTTTGAAGTTTTTACCATTTTTGTAATTTCTTTTAAATTAAGCAGGAAACTTGGTGTACTCTTCCGAACCAAAAAGTTGAGAACCATTCGTCTGATCGGAGACCACGAGCTGACGAAGAACCTCGACAGCCTAGAACATCGAAGACAGGTTGGGTATTTGATTCTATTTTACAGATATTTTCATGGCTGACCTTGCCGCCCTAATTCCGCCTAGAGCGGCGAATAGCAGAAATACACGACGAACCACTGCCGCCCATCCATATGTGGTTAAGCTTAGTACTCCTCGAACTTCATTAATTTATAATTCTTTCATCTGGAGGACATCATCCTTATGGAACGATCTTCCCGAGGTCGTTTTTCCCAACGAATATAACCTCCAACGTTTCAAAACCAACGTGAATCGCTTTATTCGCACACGCACCACTCCCAGAGTGCCCTAAAGGATCTTTCCTATAGTGCTTGTGTTTAATCATAAAAATTTTTTAAAAAAATTTCGATATCGAGGAATATTTCGAAGTTCACAGTTACCATGCTAGTCTCACCAGTCTGTTCTCATGAAGCCTTTGCACGTGTCCTGCCCATCTTAGTGGTTGGGATTTAATCTCTTGTACGATATCGCTGTTCTTGTAAGTTCTTGGATTTCGGCATTAGTTCTGATGCTGGTCCGTCGTCGGGTCATGATGGGGCCTGAAAATTTTTCTGAGGATTTTTCTTTCGAAACGTCTAAGTTTTTTTTCATTTGCTTTGGTCATTGGCCACGTTTCACCTCCGTATGTTATTATATTACCAATATTGGCGAGTCTCAAAACATATTATTTTGCTCGCAATATTGCCAAGCTTAATGTAAAACTAATTGAAGTTAATTCCATGCACGTCTCGGTTTACCTGGATAAGCTGTTGTTGAGCAGTCCGTCCTGAGGTGCAATAATACGAAGGGCTCTATTAGTATTCTGCGACAAAAATATTATTTCGTATAAGTAAATATAAAAGTTTGGTGTGTTAGGAATGTATATTTCGTTTAATATAAAGGCTCATAAGTCAAAAACTGTTGAGATTAGTATAGCAACATTACATATAGGAAGATAGAAAATTTCAAGGGCTTTTAGGATCACAGATAAAAGGCAGGGTGTGTGTCATTTAAAAATAGACTTTTTATCGTCTTTTCAAACAATTAAAAAATTTCTGCAAAAAAGATTTTATTATTAATTAATATCGGAAAAACGATAACGCATAAATGTAGGAAGATGTTAAGGAAAGTTATTAAGAAATGAATAAGGGTTCCGTTTAAATTATCAAAGTTGCTAATACTTTCTAGTAGAAGCGGCAGCACTGCGTTGCTGAAAAAATTTTTAAACGAGAGAGAGGATGTCCACTAACATAAGCTGCCAAATTTTCAAAGACACATGCTGAGTAGTTCATAAACGTATAATATTGCATCCATCATCAATCACCCTGTATAATAAGTAATTTCCCTAATACCCCGTATTCTCGACCATCCTATACTCTCTCGAATAGCCCAAATTAAAATCAATAATATAAAAACTTTTATCCATGAACAAATGAACAAACTGACGCTACGGGAAACTTTTTACCTATTTTGTTTAATGAAATCCTGTTAGTTCGTAACATGCCGAATTGAATTTCAGTAATGGAAGTTGTTTAGTAACATCGAACAATACCGATATCTATAGAGTAAATAGAAAAAGTTCGTTACGTAGCTAAGGTATTTTATAAATCATTTAGAAGTAGCTCTGCATGATGCCTTATGCATAATCAAATACACGTAGAGTTTCGGTGGTGTGTAAAAATCTTGTATTATTATTGAGTACAAACGTGCAAAAACTCGTAATTTGTCCAGCTAATTGTGCAACTTCACAAATTCCGATTGGAAACACTGGTTCCAACCGTCTGCCTTCGACCAGATTTTTAAAAATTTATTTCTTAAATTATTTACGTCCTATAGCACTCATCTTTCTTTTTGAATGCACAAACATCGACTGCTGACGCACATCTTCGCAGACAGCATGTATAAGTATCACGGCTCAACAAAGACCTGGAAGAAATTTTGGCTTGGGATGACAGTAACTAAGTCGAATTTAACGTTAAGAAACCCCATGCAGCAGTTTCCTCTAAAAAGGTTAACATTACAGAACCGGATATAGTCATGGCTGGACACGCAATTCCACTGGCTTCATCTATTAATTGCAGGGCGTCAATATGGGAGGAAATATGTCTTGGCATAAGCACGTCGTGGCAATCGCCAAGATAACTTCGCAGAAACTTGGTGTACTCTTCCGAACCAAAAAGTTATACACACCTCAACAACTTTTGACGCTATACAAAGCCCAGATTCGGCCATCGCTAGAGTACTGCTCTCATGTCTGGAGCTCTGCACCCAAACATACTCTTCGGCAACTGGATTCAATCGAAAGGAGAGTCATTCATCTGATCGGAGACCACGAGCTGACAAAGAGCCTCGACAGCCTGGAACATCGAAGACAGGTTGGTGATTTGACTCTCTTTTAGAGATATTTCCATGGAACATCCTCGGCTCGGCTGACCTTGCCCTCTTAATCCCGTCCAGAGCGATGAATAGCAGAAATACACGACGACCCACTGCCGCCCATTCATATGTGGTTAAGCTTAGTACTCCTCGAACTTCATTATTTAAGACATTCGCGAGGCCGTGTTTCCCAACGAGAATAAAATCTCATAATTCAAAACCAACGTGAATCGCTTTTTGGGCACACGCACCACTCCCAGAGTGCCATTTTTCCTATAGTGCTTGTATTTGATCATAAAAAAGAGAAAATAATAATTTGCATTTACAAATGTTGATGCACCGTTTGTCTTCCCAGCGCCTGAATTATTATTTTAATTTTAACATTTCAAATTAAAAGATAAATATCTGTATCCGCATGTGGAAATTTCCAACTCTACTCCACTATATCTTTATTATTATTTCCTACATAAAATAAATTGAAACTACCGAAATGGCATATAGAGCGAGATAAAACAACAATAGGGCAGAACTTAGAGTATGTTAGTTCACAAAACAGAGACACTGGGAACGGTTATCACTTCCGGCGTCGCGAATACGTGTGAGAAAACAGGGGCTTTCCTGCATTATAGTCAATTTTCCTGGTTGTATTGTTATTTGCTTATATTTGTAGTGCTAAGAAGTCGAGTTAGAGGATCCTATCGCGCTAAAATTCAGCTGCTTTTAGCCAAAAATTAAACAATATACAGTATAAGCTCCCATAAGCGACCAGTCACGGTTCCAGATTTTGTGGCCGCTTATGGAAGGTCCCCGCTTAAGAGAAAACTTTAGTATATAGGAATCAGTTTTTTTTATTGATGAATGCGCATAATATGATATGTACAATACAGTGCGTCCATAAAGTCTTGCACAAATTGATTTAAGATGCAGGGATTTCTTTTTCTAAGTTGTGCATTTTTCAAGATAAAATTTTATCAATTTCGTTCAATACATTCATCTTTTCTTTAAGTGCCAACATTAATTTTTTGGGAGACATAATTAATAAACGCACACGTCCTATTTATTAGCGAAATTAGAGCACAGACTCAAAAGGAACAATTCGGTGTAAAGATAAACAGTAAATCCTCAAAAATTCAGGGGAATCACCGAAACAATACGTTAAAATCTAATTCGACTGTCGACCGATGGTCTTGGGTTTGTTCCGATATGTTGCATATAAAGTTAATTAAACTTGATATAAGAATTTTAGAATAATAGAAAATTTAGCAACAATTTTAAATTTTATTTCCAGAAGCGTGAAATATTCAACTTCTAGTTGAATTTTTATTGAAAATAATAGAGAATCTAGATATAAAAGTAGAAAAGGATATTTGATGTGCTGAAAAGAGCTAATTTGAGTTGACGTTATAATTTCTGTCCATTTTATTAAATGTTATTCCTTCTACTGTAAATATTACACTGGCCAACACATAATTTGGTGCTGGCTATTTTGTTACTATTTCTAGGTAATTTGGGTCTGCTAAAAATAACTTCAGATTTACTCCATCAGATCGTTTTCAAAAACTATAGCCATAAGCTATATTTTCGACATGAAGGATATTTTATATCTCATAATTATATATGTATTAGTGCTACAACCAAAAATATTACTCAGGAATGGAAGAAAAATGTTTAGTGTATACCACAACAAATTCACAAATCATCTGTCAATGACATTAACAATATTAACTTAAAATATTAATTTAAGTTAACCTAAACTAATAAATAAAAATGAGCTAATCTGCATCAGCCAAAAACTTCCTTTATAAGATTTTCTCGAATGAGATTGGAAAGGACAGTCTCGTTGAAGACTCCAGTAGTAATTTTAACCATCATGTGAGTGTTCCATCTACCCTGATATCTCTCTTGCATAGTGTTTATATCCTGGTGGAATCGTTCCCCTGTTCTTCACTAAGATCGTCAAGATTTTCTGGAAATCGTTCCAAGTGGCTGTGGAGATAATGAATCTTAATTCTCATATTACATCCATGTTGGTTAAAGTCCGTCGGTAATTTTCCGATTTATTGTATCAGAGAAAATTTTGCACAACTTTAAGGGAGGATTAAATCTCTGACAAGGCCACTAAGCTCCTCCTGAATAGAGCGTTCGGGACTTGTTAAACCTCCTGCAAAATCGCTCGTCTCGTTTTCAAATCGGTCACTTTGTAGCTCGTCAGATGACGTTCCGCCTGTATCCTCTCGTAACGTAGGCAGACTGCTATTGGAATTGGTATTTCTTCAGAATGCTGAATAGGTCGTCTTGCTAACTCCAAGTTAGGATAGTTTCACTTATGCCGATTGTTACGATTAATGTCCCTTATCTTCATAAGACAAAAATAACAATCGTCAAAGTGGCTTTTTTGTTCCGTCCATATCATCGGAACACCAAACTTCAAACACGTTGCCTTTTTGTCCATTGTCGCAGGTGTCTGACACAGGTTTTGTTATATTATGAGTAGGCTTTATCTGAAAAACTAGAGCTGATACGAAGAGAAGCTAAATGTTTTTGGAATCATCGGATTCGAAATAACTAAGGACAAAAATTTTATTTTATTGGGCTGAATCGAAGGTTAGGAGAACATTGAACTAATCCCAAGAACAGATATATTCTAATTCTAAGAGTGAATATTTCAAGTTAAATTAACTCGCTTCGCTCTGAAAAGAAAAAGTGCAATACAATACATTCTTTGTCCCAAATAGAACAGAGGTCTTTTTTAAAGAATGCACACATTTATCCTAACTTCAGAACGAGTTTTAAAAATAACTTTACTTTGAAGTTAAAACGGGTTATTGTGTGAAACACAGGTGATGGCTAATAAACAATGAACTTAACAACTTTGTACGCTTTGGGCTAGACAACACGTTTTCTGTTTAATTGGAGTTACTTTATTAGACTTGTATTCTGTGTATTACTGGAGATATGTTTTGAATGATAAGTAGAAGTTTTCAGCTTTTATGAGGAAGCGGAAAATATGGAATATATTTTTTTAAACTATTTAGCACTCTATATTGTATGAAAATTCATTTCCCAACCTCCCGAAGATGCTTTATACATGGTGTCCGCTAATTAATGGTACATGGAAAAACCTCAGACTCCTTGCGTAAAAATATTATGATTTAATTATACTTACCTATTATTATATCCTGGTTGATAGTTGATATTAACTGAGATACAGGGTGTTAAAGTTAAAACTTCATTTTTGTTTTTCCCCAATAACTTTGAGAGAATCTAACGTTTTTTACAAAATTTGGCAATTAAAGTTTTTTTAGGACGAGAAATTGATTTCTTTGTGAAATTTTAATGTACAATGTAGGGGTGCCTCAGTGTATTTAAGTTTTTAATAAAAATAATACTTTTAAAGTTAAAATTACATTTTTGTTTTCCTCTAATAACTTTGAGAGAATCTAACGTTTTTTACAAAATTTGGCAATTAAAGTTTTTTTTAGGACAAGAAATTGATTTCTTTGTGAAATTTTAATGTACATTGTCGGGTGCCTCAGTGTATTTAAGTGTTTAATAAAAAATAACACTTTTCTCATATTTATTACGTAAAAAAGGTATACTAAGTTCAGGTCGCCCAGAGTTACCGTTTCGGAGATATTTGCATTTAAATTGTTTAGTGTGTTAGCTCACGCAAGGAAATAATATTTTGTTACTTCTTTTAGATGATATTTTCTAGTAATAGCAATTGGGAATAATAAATACAACAATTGGATTGGTCTTTAACTTATTTTAATTAAAACAACTTTGACCCTAGAAAATATCGTTTCGAAAGAAAACAACAGTAATGAAAACACAAACCTACGATAAACTCAAATAATATGAAATATTTTCTATTCTATAGCAACTGTATCTTTAAATTTTATTTGTTTTCTCATAGGTTATTCTAAGAAAAAAAATTTGTTTGCAAATTAATAATAATTGGGCAGGGTGCACTAAATAATTTAAATGCAAATATCTCAGAAACGGTAACTCTGGGCGGCCTGAACTTACCATTTTTACGTAATAAATATGGGAAAAGTATTATTTTCATTAAAAACTTAAATACACTGATGCACAAAAAGGTTATGACCTAATAAATGTGCAAATAATGCCGCAGACATCGCCCCCCACATTGTACATTAAAATTTCATAAAAAATCAATTTATTTTCCTAAAAAAACCATAATTGCCAAATTTGGTAAAAAAACGTTGCTTTCCTATAAAGTTATTAGAGAAAAACAAAAATGATGTTTTAACTTTAACACCCTGTATCTCAGTTAATATCAACTTATCGGATATAGGTAAGTATAATTAAATTTTAATATTTTTACGTAAGGAGTCTGTGGATTTTTCATGTACCATTAATTAGGGGACACACTGTATAAAAAGGAATAAACACATAAAGCTTATAAGTGATAATTTCTGGGCTATGGACCCCCTTATAGTTATTTTCGAATTTTTATTGTTGATAATGTTTTAATGTTTGTTTTGTTTAAGAATTTACATGCATCTAGAACTTATTAGCTACCCTGTATAATTCGACATATCAGGGGGTAAACTACTCTGAGTTAAACTCTAGGATCTGTTTCCTATCAGTTCAAAAAAAAATAATATTAAAATAGGTTTATTTTTAACGAAATAATCAATTTGGGTAGTATATATTAATTATTATATTATTAATCGTCCTTAATACGAAAAAATCAATCGGCGAACTACTTCAAAGCAGCTTATTTTTTTTAATACCGAAACCTTTTCCGCTGCTAAATTCTTGCGACTACAAATTAAATTAACATTTGAAAGTTTGGGTCAACTTTGTCTTTTAAATAATCATTTTTAATCCTATTAAAGGCTTCGCCTGCTTAAATCACGTCTAACTTTGTTTTAAAGTCTTGTTGTTGAAGGGTTTCAGGTTAAGTAGAAACAAGTCCTGAAGAAACCTGATATTTAGCATGCAGGGTGGCCGCTTATATGGGAAACTACAATAGAAAAGAAATAGTAATGAATCGAGAAAAAGTACGTAAAAATGAATAAAAATTTTAAACAAAAAGGGCTAAAGAAGCACAAAATTTGTCAAAATAATTAAGTTAAAATTAAATTTATAAGCCCCGGAAAAAAAGAATAAAAATAAGATTATAATACAGGGTGGCCCATCGAAAACAGTTCAGCAAAGCTGTGTATGTGAAAATTTAAAAAAATCCTCGGACCCTTAAACTTGTAATTTTAGGGGGACACGTTGCACTATTAATTTCATCCCTGTAACCTCAACCGGGGGCGGCTACTGCCCTTGTTCGGACCCTTAAATTTGTGATTTTAGGGGGACACGTTTCACTATTAATTTCATCCCTGTAACCTCAACCGGGGGCGGCTACTGCCCTTGTTTTTTCAAATAGGAATGGGTGTGTTGTGATACATCTTTTTAATGGGCATTAAATTATCTTTAAAATGGCGCTTCGTTTTGTAAATTTGAGCTACGCGCCACCTCGTAACTAACTAAACATTATAGGCATGGTATAGCTGAAGACGAAAAACCGGGGAATTACCTACGAGTATACAGATTCTTCGGGGAATCACCTCGTGTAGTTGCTGGATATAATATAACCTTTTTTCCAGTATCACCTTTTATATTATTTGTAAAAATTATATGTATTATTAATAATTATTAATCATTCGTAAAAATGTTAAAATAAGCATAAATTAAGAAACAAAGCATAAAACCTTAAAAAAACCAAAAAACTCAATATACTTAGTTTTGCGTAATTCGTATAATAAGCACAATACTTAAGGTCTCTAGCCCTTACAAGGTATACCTAGCGTTCTCTCATTAATATTGGATATTATTCACTCAGGTGAATTTTACCTTGATGAATATAGCTAAAATTATATGCTCGTTGAATAATAGACAATTTTGCTGTAACAAGTTTATTATCGAACATTTATGAAGCTTTAACATTAACGTATTTCTCACCTATTCTGTGGATTCAGTTTTACAGCCGCACATTATGCGCATCAGCTTCGGTTCATCGAGTCCTATTTAAAGTAATTGGCATCACATTCGAGACCAATATGCCCCTCTTGTTGGGAACAATAGAAATTGTTTTCGGAAAGCGAATATTATCATCAGCTTCATGTAACTGATAGCTCGCTCCCTCTATACCGATTTGAAGCTTGTGGTTTTACACCTCGTCACTGATATACTTCCCGTGTGGGGAAACCATTTTGTGCGCGAATACGCGAATAAATGTAATTCAAATATTTACAGATTTAAAAGTTTTTTGCGATTAGAATTGACGGGAACATGAGAGAACACGCGATATATGATATTATATGGAGAATGACAATGATGACAAGTGTTATGTTTATACTGACGAAAGCTGCTATAATTACATATACTCCATTGACGTAATCTCCTCTCGTAGGTACTATGTTGGAAGATATATTTAACTGGGCGTAAGGTGATGGTGAATTCCTTCCATCCATTATTTCTAAGATGGCCCCTTAAAAGCAAAAATGTCTATCAAACCATTGAACTATATGGCGTAGTCGTTATCCATGAAAGAAAACGATACTCTTATAACAATTAATTTATTTTATTTACAACCATGCATGTAATAATGACATTTCATCTATCTTTGAAAGGTGGAAAGATGACGTTTTTATACTTTTACTTTCGACCAGGGTAGAAAGTAAATAATTTTTTTGTAATTTTTAAAAAAATCGATATCTCAAAACAATATACGAGTTTTTAAAAAATGTTAATAGCTTTGCGTGTCCTCAGCATTGAATATTGCGACCAAATCGTTGATATCTTCTTTTTCTTGGTATTTTCGCTGAAATAAGCTAGTAGCGCCGACTCAGAACCAGGAATTTGAACTTTGTTTCCCGTACACCACCATTCTTTGAAACAGTTATGCCTTGTCATATCTCGGACGGCTTTAAGTTGGCAGAAGATCTTCTTCTACTATTTTTGCTGCTTCTCGAATTTCTGGTGGAGTAGCAGCAAAATCAAATTCTTCATCTGAGCATCTGAGCATTTTTCTGTTGTTAAAATAATATATTGTTTAGTCACATGGAAATCATATTCAAAAAATGATATTTGCCCAATTTGCCCGAACAAATCCGAACAAACATACGTTATTTTGCCACCTGCGGTTATTTGAAATTTCTGTCTAATTTTTCAATGGAAAAGTCACAAGGACATTTATCTTTTATTAATAATTTTAATTCAAAATAATAAGAAGTGGATGTTAGATGTGGTTGTAAATAAAATAGTATTCAAACCTTGTAGAAGAAAATTTAAGTGGTTATAGCGCTATTTTTTTACACAAACTTGGTTAGCCATTTTTTTTTCGGATAAATACAAATTTTTGTCTAGGATCACACGGGCCGAACTATCACTCCTTTGTGACATATCTACGGATTTGGTTTTATGACCGATTATCTAAGTATTGATAGAAGTTTCGTGCGTGGTTTTGTCTATTTGTAGAACACCAGAAACAACTAACCAAGATGTTATAGATAGAGAAAATATGAAGAAATTTCAAACAATTACATGGCTATTTTAGCAGTAGGTTTCAAATTTTAATCAATTCCGTACCATATATGTTAGAAAATACTGATTCCTGATGGAGATAATTTGTAATTTTTGCCTAGTCATTTATCCACAAAAATAGGATAAAAATCACCAACTTAATAATTCGTTAAAAGTTAATAGTACATATTATTGACACAAAAGAGCTACTGAGGTGTTAAGGTGGAAACCGCAGGCATTCAGCCGAGATATCGGCTGATGGTGACAATATTTGTTTTCCTAAATCCCTTCCATAGTCAGCAACAAGAGGGCTCTATTAACCCCTATGTGAAGCTATTAGTTTAAATGGGATTTGATGAACCGAAGCTGATAGGTATAGTGTGTGTGTAACCGCAAGGAAGAGCAATATAGAGCAAATAAGCTTCAAAATGGTGTTAATGTTATCAGATAAAAATTAGCTTGTTTTAGTGCACTTAATTTTATATTTAGAAATATAAATCTGTACGTCAAATAAGTTAATTGAAATTTTAAAATTAAAAAAACAATAAAGTCATAAATGCCAAAAATATAAGCTTATTTCGATTATAACTGGTACACCCTGTAGGTGGAATACCTCTTAATCTGAATCGATCAAAATCATACTGATTTAATGGCAAAAACAGTATCTAAAATAATATGTTAATAATATTAATTAATAATAATTAAAATAAATCAAGAATATTAATTCTATGCAAAGTAAAATGGGTATCCGTATTTCGAACTTAATCGAAGTATTCAATCAAGCTTTTTATCATCTAACGAATAGTAAATTATTTTGTAAAACAAACCCGTTATGCAGATTTTCCGGCTAAAACCGTGTTTGCAATTTGTAAAATTTACATTTTATATAAAACGATTTAAATTTTTGATCAATTGTGTTTGCTAGATGCCATGTTGTTCGACTCCACAGCCAGAATGATACCTAATTATTTTCAGCATTGTATGTTGATATCTCGTATCGGTTTGACAATTGCGATTATAGGATAAATATTGCTATTTATTTATTAACAGAATTGACGGAAACTCTGTTTATAGTTAATATTAGTGGTAATAAAGGATTTGCTTTACATTAGCAAAGAGCATCATTTGTAGTGTAAAGTATAAATTTTTATCTTCCATCAGTGGCGTAGTGTGAGACGTTTTTCCGGAAAAAACCCTGTATTTTTAAAATTTTTTAAATTATTTTTAAATAGCTAAGGTTTTGGTTTATGTTCCATTACTTTAAGAAACGGTTCTGGTGGTAGGTTCAAACCCACATGTACATAACTATTATATTGCCAATACGAACGTTCCAAAATACAAAAAGTGTCCCCGCCATGGGAGATGCGCGGGCCTATTAAGTTTGTGCAATAGGGTGGAAATTTTATCGATCGCGTCAGAGCCGGCCCGACATTATTTGTTTGTTGTTATTCGTCGCCATCTTTGGTTCTGGATGCTTCTTCAAATTACAGAATAAAAAGTGGTTCATCCACATTGTTGTCGGTATATTAGTGCTTATAAACTTTCATTACCTAATAACAATTTTTGTTTTTAAGTTGTGGTGATTCGATTCGCTGTTTGGTAGGTTAGTTGTTTTGTTTAAGATAGATGAAAGGACACAAGTGCATGGTGCTTTTTGAAAAAGTCGTGGATCAATACCAGGTATAAAGTATTTCAGGTATGTACATTGTACATATATACGAAAATGTTTTGATTATCACATTATCCCATCTTCGGAACCGAATTTCGCTAAAAAGCTTGTCAAAAAAGAAGAGAGTGTCACTCGTATACAATATAATATATATGTGGTCACTATCTAACCTTAAAATGAATGTATTTTTAATTTGGTGCATTAATAGCTGATAATAATTCCCAAAATAGTCAATATAGTCATTTATTCTTAATTTTTGGTTTAGAAAAAAGTGAGGTTAAGAAACATACGACGTCGAATGAAAGTTAAAATAAAGCTTATCATATCGATTGTTACAAATATTCAGACGGAATTTGGCGCCAAAAGTTTACAGCAATTAGGGCACCATCGCGTCGGATCATCATATCCTCAGAAATCGTATGCATGGAATGCTGTCTTAAATCGAAATGATCGAAATTTTGATTGCAATATTTTTCCTAACTAACCAATGAAATTTACATTAAAAAAGTTCAAATCCGGTCCTGTGGAATGTTTACTTTCACAACGAAATTTCCGAACTGCGCAAACCCCTTCGATGCCCATAGCGGGGACATAATTGCAGATGGTATTAGCAATATAATGGTTATATATATATATATATATATATATATATATGTTCAAACCACAAGGGCGGTAAACCATTTCGGACTAGGTGGATTTTAGTGGTATAAATCATGGCGTTACTGTCCGGCGTCACGCAAAAAGGGAAGGGAAGAGTGTAAAATCTATTATCGTCCCAGTTCCCATTCCTACTCAATTCACGCAGGTAACCAGGGTGGATTAGTCGTGGTTATGGTATCCACTCCCCAATTGGTAATAACGCAATGCAAGAATGGAAACCAAGGGTTGATTACCCTTAAGGGAGCAGCGTATGGCCTAGAGTCGTGGTTCGGAGCCCACGTTAAGCTCTAGGTGGCCTCGGTAATGGTCCTGGCAGTGAACAAAGAGGAAAAAATAATTTAATAATATAAAAAAACATTAATGATATAAAAAAATTTGTCAATATGATATACTAAAATTGTGTTTTGAATATCGCAATATATTGTATTTTAAATTAAGTTGTTATATTATTAAAATTAGCTGAAATATGGGACCTGTTCCAATATGAAATGAGCAATAATATTTCATCGCATTAAAATAAAATTTAATATTATTAGTTATTTTGTTAATTTTACGTATATTTGGTAGAATTAACAATATTCTGGAATTGATTTATTCGAATATGAAACACATATAAAAAACACATAGATACAGTATGTCTACTTAAATTGTAGCCATATGGCAAACTTTTTTTATTATTAATTTTAAGAAAAAAGTGATTATTTTTGTAAGATTTTTGGCATTTTGTTCTGAAAAATTTTTTTGACTTAATTTGTTCGAAGCTTTTAAAATATTTACATTTATACCCATGAAAAACTTGTTACAAAATATTTTCTACTGCTCCAAACAAGCACAGGGCTATTTTTGAAAAACTTGACATAGGCTAATTTATTTTTTTGAAAAGATAGACCTAAAGTTTCTGAAGCAAAGTTTTAGGAATTAGTTCAAGTTGAAGTAAAATGTATGGTAAAAATAAATGCATTGTTGCCAGATGGGGCAACTTATTTCAACTTTTTTTTTTTTGTTAAGGGGGAGGGGAAAAATCTTGCATAAGACACCTACAAGATGACTGTGGTTGGTAGTGTGAGATTCCTACTCACTAGAAAACCCCTCCTCCCATTCTGACCCTTCGTACCGGAAACCGCTTTCGAATTACTTCAATACGAGGGCCTGCAGTCTTTGCTCTCTTCTAGATATTAGGTCCTACTTTCTTTCTCTTTGGTCTCAATTATATTTCTTACTGTTCTGTAAATACCATTCCATGATTCTTCCGATTCTGTTAAACCTGTCCTAACACTGCCCACACTGAAAAGATTCCCAGTTTCCAGAGCATATTTCCTCCTAGCTTCCTCCCACCTGGGACATTTGAATAAGGTATGTTCCGAGTCATCTTCTTGCTGGCAATATATGCATTCGCTTGATTCTGACCTCCTACGGTTATATAGGTACTTTCTGAAGCAGCCATGGCCCGACAATGCTTGCGTCAAGAAATAGTCGACTTCTCCCTTAGGCCGTCCAACCCATTTCTGTATATCTGGTATCAGTTTAGGAACTTATTTTCTTAAGTGGCAACACCGCATTTTTTTTAACAAAGTTTGATACATCTTGAGATTCTAGACAAAACAAAAACAGTGCAAGTGTTTCATTAGAGTGTCGGTTTACGAGCTAAGTGCCTAAACTGACATTTATTTTCCAACATTAAAAGAATAATAAAGAGGCTAACAAACCCCTCAAATGTTACATAATGTTGAAAGAAATTTTGTTGAACGTATTTGTTACTGCAACAAGGAAATCAGTCCAAACAATTTTTAAATTTTGTAACTATTGCTCGGACGATTGCTATTATTTTAATGTTGGACAATAAATTTAAGTTTAGGCACGATTAGCTCGTAAATCGCCACTCTAATCCAAAACTTAAACTCTTTTTGTTTTGTCTAGAATCTCAAGGTGTATGAAAATTTGTTAAAAAATGCGATATTGCCATTTACGAAAATAAGTATTTTTTAAATAGCGCCCAATCTGGCAATAACGCGTTTATTTTTTCCACACATTTTACTTAGTCGCAATAATTCCTAAAAGTTTGCTTCAGGAACTATAGGTCTATCTTTTCAAATAAAAAAGTTAGTCTATGTCAAGTTTTAAAAAATAACCCTCTATTTAGCATAAATAATTTAATAATTGTTTGACATATACAGGCTGTTATGGAAATGACTTATTATATTTAAACCGGCAAATCCTGAGATGAAAATAAATTGAAGAAAAATAACCTTAAATGGCGCTTTGAATTATTGTATGAAATATACACTTTATATGAAATCTGAAAATTTACATGGCCGCTACCGAGGACGTTCGCAATCAATAGTTTATTGAGGCGGTGTTGTCATATATTGCAAAACAGAGTTGTAAACGCACGTGTTCAGTTTTTGACAATAAGACGTCTTTGACCCGCGTTATTACTTCTTTTTCAAACTTTTTAGAAAAAAATACTACAATTTTAAGGTACATACTCTCTTACCTTCGATCTTATAATCCGCTTTATAATTAAATTCCATAAAATAATAAAACACAAAAAGTATGTTTTGCAACAGAACCAACAATAGGTAATATCACACAAATTTGAAATCATATCACAATATTTCTTATTATGAATTATTGCACAACAGAAAAAAAATCGGGTGATAAAACTAATGAAACTAATAAAACGTGTAAAATTCGTATACATCAAGCACGTGGAACCCTCGACAGCGTCATTCCACCCACGCTCGAAACATACTGAAGCAACGATAGTCGCACGCGGCAGGTATCCAAACAAGGACGAAGCATGCGGTGTGATCTGACAACACTGTTAGTATACTCTAGTGACCGACATTATTGCTAACTGAATCCAGATGGAACGGAGCGACAGTATGTGGGTAAAAAGTTTAATATTTAGATATTCGATTAAAAAAAAAGTATGTAGTCTTTCTCTGGGACTCCCTAGGAGTCACCCATTTAAATATAATAAGTCATTTCCATAGCACCCTGTATAATATAATATATAACTCGAACTTACTTATTAACCCGTTATATATTATATTCTATGTATAAATAAATTTTCAAAAATATTAAAATATTTATATAAAATTAGCAGCACTCAAAGCTATGAAATATGAATACAAAGTTTCCACTCAACATCCGATTTCCTCTTTAATTCCTAGCAACATTGATTCAACAATTAAGCTAGTATGTTTTCATTAATCGAAATATTTCGAATCAAACTTTAAGTAGTACTTTAAACTTTTATTTTAAATTTGGAGCTCTTTAATATGAGTAAAGATGTGAATTTGTGCGCGTCAGAGGTATTAAATTACTATATTAATTATTAAATAAACCCGCCACTCTCACCTGGAAACCACCTTCAACGGGCAGGTATAAACAACGGATCCATTGAATGCAGACTCTGCGGCGAAGAGAGAAGATGAAACCGCCTCACACATAATATACCGCTGCGTAGCACTGTCTCGTAGAAGACAAATTATCTTCGGGAACATACAACGTGGTGATAACCTCCCAAATAACAAGGTTGGTAGAAGGTTACTGGACCTCATAGAAGGAACAAACATCTTCTAACAAGATCGGGGTACACAATAAGCCGGTAGGCTGCAGTGATAGAAGTTCGGGTGTTTAAGCCGATCCTCGCCTTTAACCAACCAACCAACCAACCGTATGAAAGCAACATACGATTTCACAAAGCCTTTCAAGATTGACTGGAACTTTGATAAATGGACAAACAGTGCATCCCCGTCATTTGACAAGGGTCTAGTTTGGTACACCGATGGATCAAAAACCGCCAACGGTGTGGGCGCAGGTATATTTTGGGAAAGGCCCAGGATGGGCATGAGAATTCCTCTGGGGACCTACGCCACAGTATACCAAGCGGAGGTTCATGCCATACAAGCATGTGTACTACAAAATCTTGAAAAGGGCTACCTCGACCAAAAGATTTACATCCTTTCGGACAGTCAAGCTGCTCTTAAGGCTCTGAACTCCAATCGGTTTACTTCAAAACTTACACTGGAGTACCATACCAACCTGAAAGTACTGGCGGCCAGGGAGAACAAGGTGGGACTCTTGTGGGTCCCTGGTCACTCCGGGATATTAGGAAATGAAAAAGCGGATGAACTAGCGAGAGCCAGATCTGCCCAAAGTCTCAGAGGCCCCGAACCGGGAATTTGGAATATCAAAACAGGCAACAAAAACAACATTAGATAGATGGTCGAAAAAACAACACCTATCTTGATGGCAAGAGTTACCTGGTCCAATACACGCATGGGCCCTAATTGGAAAATCATTGAAAATACTATCGAATGGGATGCTAACCCTGACGCGGCCCCAGTTGAAACAAGTGATGGGTCTGCTAACGGGCCACTGCAACTTGCGAAAACACCTTCAACGGATAGGGATAAACAACGGATCCATTGAATGCATACGGCGAAGGGAATGAAACCACCTCACACCGCTGCGTAGCGCTGTCTCGTAGAAGACAAAATATCTTCGGGAATATACAACGTGGTGATAACCTCTCACATGACAAGCTTGGTAGAAGGTTACTGCACCTCATAGAAGGAACAAACATCTTCTAACAAGATCGGGGTACACAATAAGCCGGTAGGCTGCAGTAATAGAAGTTCGAGTCTTTAAACCGACCCCCGCCTTTAACCAACCAACCAACCAAACAAACAAACCCGAACAAACCAAAGAAGATTGTTCGGCCACTAACAAATATACAGGGAACAATTCATAACATTTTGATGAACTATACGTTTAACTTAAACTTAGATTCGTTCGATTGATGAGCGTTGGCGATCCACCTAATTAGATCTATTTAGATTTATCTTGTGTATTACCACGATGCAAGATTAAGCACTGTTTACAACATAATTAAATATTGACAAACAGCGTTCCCGGTTACTCAGCAAAATTAGCGGCAAAAGTTTAATTCCGCATTTAAGCTCATTTAACTTTGATTTAACTCGACCGAACAAACAAGTATAATAATTAATAATTAGAGTGGTAAACTAGAATATTTCTCCACTTAGGAAAGTTAGGGAGCTTTATTGTAGGCTTTAGTGTCAGTGCTTCATAATGGACAAAATTGTGTCTATACAACGTGTCCAAGATAAGGAGGGACAGTACAGGGATCTAGGAAACCGTAAGAGATACGAAGTCGGTTAAATGCGTTTACGTGCTTAATAATATGCCGTTTTGAAACTTTAAAAATTCCGAGTAGTTCCGGACATATCCGGAAAAAACCGAAATTCTGAAAAATCGTTTTATTGTTTTCCTGGGTTTTTTTGAGATCGAATTCTAAAGTAAATTGCACTTTTGCATTGCCACTTTTTCCGTTCTATCTAACAGCGTTAATTGTTCTGTAACCCGACGAGTCGTCTTCGAAGGGCCATTATCAATTTTATTTTTTTAAATACGGTCCTGTTTTTCTGATATTGGAATTTAATAGCTTTTTTCATCCCAATGCAACACTGTAGGACACATTGTGGTGTAATGACGTTTCGAGGGTTTTTGGAACAACATCAGGAAATTTTTGAATAGGGTCCTGTATTTCTCCTAATTTTATAAATAATATCTCATAAGTCAGCTCTAAATTTTTTACTTATGTTAGACTAGTTCAATAAATAACAAATAATTTAATAATTAACTACAAATAAGTGAACAAAAATCATTCCAAAACAGTAATAAATCGAACAACGAAAAAAGTAAGGAACTACATAATCAGGTTCAAAATGGTTTCCGTTATTCTCTAAGCACAAATAACATCTTCTAACTGCCACATAACAGTTTTTTGAGATATAATAAAACATGCGATAGAATATCAAACATTTCAGCATTTGCAAATTGATGTTCCATATTTTCTGGAAAATAGAAAACCTCTTAAAACGCTCTCAAACGATCATAATGGGAATGTCAAATGAAACAAATCGCGCGTCACCATCTTAATTTTTTTGTTTCAAGCGCCTACTTTTCCTTTAAGTCCGAATCAACAGAAGTTTGAAATAATGTTTCTGTATTTTGTTCACTTATTTGTGGTTTATTATTAAATTATTTATTATTTATTGAACTAGTCTAACATAACTAAAAATTTAGAGCTTACTTATGAGATATTATTTATAAAATTAGGAGAAATATAGGAACGTATCACAAAATTTCCTGATGTTGTTCAAATAACCCTCGAAACGTCATTAAACCACAATGTGTCATACATCGTTGCATTCGGAAGAAAAAGCTATCAAATTCCAACATCAGGAAAACAGGACCGTATTTAAAAATAAACGGAAAAAGTAGCAATGTAAAAGTGCAATTTACTTTAGAATTCGATATCAAAAAAACCTAGGAAAACAATGAAACGATTTTGCAGAATTTCGGTTTTTTTCCGGATATGTCCGGAACTACTCGGAATTTTAAAACTTTCTAAACGTCGTATTATTAGGCACGTAAATGCGCAACTTTACCTCCATTTAGCCGACTTCGTATCTCTTACGGTTTCCTAGATCCCTGTACTGGCCCTCCTTATCTTGGACACGTTGTATACATATATTCACTCGTCTAACTGATTTTAAACATGGCTTAATTAAGATTTAAATACCAACAAACTCTTTTGCCAATCTTCAGAATATAGGCATCCATTTTCTCTTTCAGTTGGCAATCCATATATTTTGATTCGTGTACATCGAATATTTAGTTAGCGGTCACAGATTTTGCTTCTTTGAACATTTTAAACTAACTAAATTTATTCCCATTGCAGTTATTTACGAGTTCAAGTGTCGTAATAAATTTTGATAATGTCAATTATAAACAAATCATCTCCATCGAACATGAAGTTTGTCTGCAAAATTAGTGACGAAGGATTAGTTATACAAATCATGTTGGTTAATTTAGCTCAATCAAGCGACCAACAATTAAATAACATATTGCTAAATGAAATTAAATATTATGACTAAAGAGCTGAAGAAAAGCACGAGAAATGTGTAAAAAATGCATACTACAGTAAAACTTCTCATTAGCGACCACTAAAAATTTCATTACAAATTGGCCGTATAGGGGGGTGACCGTCTTTGAGGGGAACGAACAAAAAAATTATCTACATATATAATCTGTGATGTGAATAAAAATCAGTATTAATTAAAATGTAGGTATTATTTGCACAAAAGAAATAAGGAGATAAAATAATAAAAACTATTTTTTGGGATTGAGGTCAATACAACTTTATTAATTAATTAAAGACTAATTACAAACATTTAAATATAAACTGTTTTTTTCATTTCCCCTAAATAAAGCTGGTAAGAGGTATATAATATTGTAAAAATGTGCACTACTGTATATTCTTACCATTCATGCTACTGCAAAAAAGAATTGTCACTCGTTGCTTAGCTGATTTTCTTCCAGCACAAGTCCGGTTTCATCTGCATTAAAAATATCTTTAACATCATAATCCTTGATAATCAATTTTAACTTGGTAAACCAATCTTGAACACTCACTTCATTCACATCAGCAGACTCACCAGAAATCGTTTTAAAATTAATGTCATGTCTTTTGCAGAATCTATCTAACCAGCCATTTGATGCCTTAAAATCAAAAATTTTCAAATTTTCCGACACTTCCAGAGCTTTTTCCTTTATTAGTGGTCCGGATATTGGAACGTTTTTGTTTCTTGCTTTGCAAAACCATTCATAGACTATTTGGTCAATCGCCAGTCCGTCTGTTTTTGGAAAATTCCGTTTTTGATTAGCATTAACTCCTCCTTTTTCGTAAAGTTTTTTTAGTTCAATTTTACTTTTCAAAATATCATTTACTTGCGTTCTTCCAACACCAAACTTTTCCGCTATCTTTCGAGCACTGATACCAAATTTTTCATTTTCCGCGATAATTTCGAACTTTTCTTTAAGAGATAAACGTTTACGTTTTAAAGACATGATCGGCTTTTATACTGTTAACATTCAACTGAATCAAATTTGAGTATTTATCTCGGCTTTTATGAAATCATCATAAATATGAATATAAACAAATTATATTGTTATACTTTAAATCTATTCACAAAATTGGGTTTTACCAATCATGGGTATTTCCAAAAGTACCAGTATAATAAAGTACCGGCTGTACGCAAACATTCCCAGAAGGGTCGAGAAGACCGCAATTAAGGGTAAAATTTCCAGGTCATTTTCCTAAAATTTACGGATTCATGTGACCGTGGCCGTTTTGAAAGAGTTACGGTATTCGAGGGATTTCTTATTATAAAAAATCATGTAAGATTTATTTTAAAAAGCCAAACTGACCGTTAAGAGGGGTGACCGCTTTTGACGGGTGGCCGAAATGAGAAGTTTTACTGTATTATAATAATGTACAGGATGTCCCATTATCGACACTTTCTGGGGGTTATTAGAGTTTTTATCAAAGATAGAGAACTAAAGAACTAAAAATTGGATATTTACTTTTTTTGACGATAGCACACTTGTCTCATCTCTCTCTTTGAATGCATAAACATCGGCTACCGATGTACATCTTCGCGGACAGCATGAAGCATCACGCCTCAACAAAGCCCTGGAAGAAATTTTGGCTTGGGGTGACAAATCAGCGCCATTTCATATAGACCTACCCGCGCTAAGATTCCATAACGTAAAATAGATTGAACTAAACTAATGTACCGGGTGGTCATATAAGCGAGGAAGCCGGCTATATCTCGGTAACCCACAATCGTACAGCTTCCAAAAAAGTTTTTTTATAGGAAAAGTGGTCAAGAGAAATCGCTGGAAATACTTTTTAAGTTTACCAGTTGGCCGCTAGAGGGCGTAATACCAATACCCAACTGGGAAATCGAGGTTTTCTCTTTAATACGCCCACTTATGCCTTATTAAAAATATATGTGTAGTAAGCCCGGGGGAAGTATGAGCAACTTCGGTTTTATACTTATTGCTTCAACTCATCAAATAAAGTGGTGGGGGAAGGACAAACATTCATTTGCAAAAAACTAAGTAACTCCGGTGAAGGTAAACGAAATTTATCAAACATAGTCTCATTAGAAAGAGATTTTATTGCTTTATCAATTGCATTATAAATTACGCCCTTTTAGTTTTAGCGGTAACCGCTAGAGAGCGCTTTTGGGAATGTCAACGAAATTTGTTGTTTTTCTTCAAAATTGTAAATGGAAGCATATGTTGGTTTCCACATAGTTAAAAGGAGAACTAAAATTTCAAGAACTCAGTGAAAACCGCTAGTTGCTATGTCTTCTCGAACTAAAGATATTAACAAAACATCGTGAAAAAAATTATTCAGACTACTATCATGTCGGATAAAAATAATGGGTAGGCTTTGATACAAAAATATTCTAAAACTAGTAGGCTTTGAAACAAAAATATTCTAAAACTAGTAGGCTTTGAAGCAAAAATTGCGCAAAACATTTTTAATTAGATTGCTTTTTAAAATGTCGATTTCCAACTAAGAAGCTTTTGATATGCTTGCTGTTTTCTTTGAGTGTATGTAGAATGCAACCATTGCCTCAAGAGTATATGCTGTACTGTACCCGAGAAGACATCGATATAAGCCAAAGGCTTTCATTAATTTGGCGCAATGATTGCGCACTACAGGAAATATTCACCGTCCTGTATATCGAAGACGAGGTAAGGGCCGCTCAGAAGAACATGTGATCAACGTATTAGGTTATATTGAATTCAATCCTCGTGTCAGCACTAAAGTAAGGACTACCGTTATAAATATTTTAAAATAATTTTAAAAAAAGTTCGTAATTTGCATAATATGCACTACTGGTCGAGAACCAACCCACATTGGATGCAAGAAGTGCAGCATCAAGGTCGGTGGAGTGTGAACGTCTGGTATGGAATACTAGGAGGGAGAATTATAGGTCCGTTTATTATTAATTGAAAAACTTAATGGCCGCACATACCTACATTTTTTAAGAAATGAATTACCACTTCTCCTAGAAAATGTCTCAATACAAGATTAAATATGATGTTTCAGCACGATGGATGTCCAGACCATTTTTCTGCATCTGTCCGAGAACACCTTGATTTAATGTTCCCTGCTGGATGGATCGGACGGGGAAGTTTATTTCCGTGGCCAGCCAGATCACCTGATCTCACATGTTTAGATTTTTATTAATGGGAAAGGTTAAAAGACATTATTTTTCAAAGTAGACCAACTACACGAGAAGCCATGATTAATAGAATTAGAAGTGCGATTCGAGGACTCAAATCCTGCACTGAAAATGACGGAAAACAATTTCAACATCTAGGGAGGCATTAGTAAAACAATTTTAAAATTTTACAATGCAATTTTTGCTTCAAAGCCTACTGGTTTTAGAATATTTTTGTATCAAAGCCTACCCATTATTTTTATCCGACATGATAGTAGTCTGAATAATTTTTTTCCACAATGTTTTGTTGATACCTTTAGTTCGAGAAGACATAGCAACTAGCGGTTTTCACTGAGTTCTTGAAAATTTAGTTCTCCTTTTAACTATGTGAAAATCAACATATGCTTCCATTTACAATTTTGAAGAAAAACAGCAAATTTCGTTGACATTCCCAAAAGCGCTCTCTAGCGGTTACCGTTAAAACTAAAAGGGCGTAATTTATAATGCAATTGATAAAGCAATAAAATCTCTTTCTAATGAGACTATGTTTGATAAATTTCGTTTACCTTAACCGGAGTTACTTAGTTTTTTGCAAATGAATGTTTGTCCTTCCCCCACCACTTTATTTGATGAGTTGAAGCAATAAGTATAAAACCGAAGTTGCTCATACTTCCCCCGGGCTTACTACACATATATTTTTAATAAGGCATAAGTGGGCGTATTAAAGAGAAAACCTCGATTTCCCAGTTGGGTATTGGTATTACGCCCTCTAGCGGTCAACTGGTAAACTTAAAAAGTATTTCCAACGATTTCTCTTGACCACTTTTCCTATAAAAAAAACTTTTTGAAAGCTGTACGATTGATGGTTACGGAGATATAGCCGGCTTCCTCGCTTATATGACCACCCGGTACAGGGTGGCCAACTAAGCGAGGTAAGCGGCTATATCTCGGAAACCGTTCACCGTACAGCTTTTGGAAAAAAATATTTATAGGAAAAGTTGCCAAGAGAAATTGCTGGAAACTATTTGCAAGTTTGTAGGCCGGCCGCTAGGGGGCGTAACACGAATAGTAATTTGTTGCCAGTCGATTCCTCTACAATTGGCATAGGTAAGGTATATTGATAATACTTATAAATAAATCTCTGAGCTTTCCTATAGTAGAAAGAACAGCAGCTTCCACTTCCGCTCTTGGCAGGCGAAGAATTGCATTTTGAATTTTGTTCTTCATATCTTCCCTGGTCGTAGGCCTAGCTTTGAATACAATATCTTGTAATCGTCCCCACAAATAAGAGTCCAAACAGGTCAAGTCAGGTGACCTGGCTGGCCACGAAAAAGGCTTCCTCTTCCTATCCATCGGTCTGGATATGTCTCATTCAGATATTCTCGCACATTAATTGAAAAATGTGCTGGACAGCCATCTAGCTGCAGGAACATATTTTTCCCATTTAGTGATTGGTCAAAGAAATAGGATCCAATAATTGTACCCCCTATTATGCCACACCATACGTTGACACTCCAACGTCCTTGGTGCTGAACTTCTCGCATCCAGTGAGGGTTTAAGGAAGCACTAGAATACGTTTCGTTTGGTTTATAAAATGAACGTTTCTTCCCAATACTCCTATTATATATAATATGTATTTTGTTTCCAAAGCCTTCTTCTTTTTTGCAACAACAGTACCGTGGGGAGATTTAGTACAATAAAAAAATTTTCATTGATATCTCCGGTTAGAAAAAAGATAGAAACTTGCGGTTTTCACCGATTGGTCTGGCCTTTATTCCTCTCTGTACTGATGTAATAACAAATTTACCATTGCATTTAAGTTTTTCGAGAAAAACGATAAATATGTTAAATCTGTTGAAAGCGCCATCTAGCGACTACAGTAAACATAACATAGACATCGCTTGAAGTGTAGCTAATAAAGCAAGAAGAGCTATTTTAAATTACACAAATTTAAATATTTTCAGATAAGGCGTTCCTGAGATATTGCATTTTTTGCAAATCGATGTTTGCGTTACCCCCACCACTTTATTTGCAGGGCTAGAGAAAAAAGTGTTTAAGCAAAGTTGTTCACGATACAAGTGAGATTTATTTATATGTATTATCAATATACCTTACCTATGCCAATTGTAGAGAAATCGACTGGCAACAAATTACTATTCGTGTTACGCCCCCTAGCGGCCGGCCTACAAACTTGCAAATAATTTCCAGCAATTTCTCTTGGCAACTTTTCCTATAGATATTTTTTTCCGAAAGCTGTACGGTGAACGGTTTCCGAGATATAGCCGCTTACCTCGCTTAGTTGGCCACCCTGTACAATCTTATTAAGAGATTGAAATTAAGAAATTGTTTCATAAGATAGAATTTGTGAACTAAACATCTAAGTTTTCTCGCTACATAGGTTATGCGAGAGCCCCATTTCAAATTTTGGTCTATAACAATGCCCAAATATTCAGAAGTTTTAGTTTCTTGTATTTCAGACTTCAATTTTTGTCTTGGCATTGTCACTGAAATAAGCTAGTAGCGCCGACTCAGAACCAGGATTTTGAACTTTGTTTCCCGTATACCATTCTTTGAAACAGTTATATGCCTTGTCATATCTCGGGCGGCTTTTAGTTGGCAGAAGATCTTCTTCTACTATTTTGCTGCTTCTCGAATTTCTGGTGGAGTACCAGCAAAATCAAATTCCTCATCTGATCATCATTTTTCTGTTGTTAAAATATTATAAAGTTTAGTGACATGGAAACCATATTCAAAAAATGATATTTGCCATCTTGATGTATATTATTTCCTACGTTATTTTACCACCTGCTTTGAAATTTCTTTTTAATATTTCAATGGAAAAGTCAAAATTACATTTATCTTTTATTAATAATTTTAATTCAAAATAATGAGAAGTGGATGTTAGATCTGGTTATAAATAAAATAGTATACAAACCTCGGTAAAAAGTTTCATTACTGTCTCGAGATTTAGTTAACTACCGACTTTCTCGATAGGATTGAAACACTTTCCACCTCGGTATGTAATATACTATTGTCAACGTGAACAAATATCCAAATTTTTACGAAGTTACCGAGAAATGCAGAAAATACAATTTGCATATTATTATTTTTAAATCGAACTATTTTATCTAAAAGAAATTAAACTGAAACCCGCTGGGTTTTAATGATCTAAATCATCACATTTCTGTTCGGCGTCATGACAAAAATAGGAAAAAAAGTGTCATCATCAACTCCCAATCCAGGCAGGATCAGATAGGATTCTTCCTCGAATTTGGCACAGTACACGTTTCCCAATAGGTTGTACAATTGGGCATGAAACCGAGAGTTCACCTCATCGTATGACTAAGGATCGTGGTTCAGAGCCCAAGTTAATCTGTACGGGCCTTATGGAATAGCCAGCGAAGAGGAAAAAATTTTAACAAAAAATAAATGAAACCTTTAAATCAATTTTTCACGTTCACATAATAAATATAAAACCATCTATTTCTACTCAGAGTCAAATCAAATCAAACACACAGTTTTTTCGTCTCTCCTAACAATCGCATTCTTAACGTACCCAAAAGCCGGAAAAGATTCTTCTATATGGCCCATTACCAGACCATTTATTTTACTGTCCGAGCAAAAAATCTGGGGAAAAATTTTATTCTTTTTATTAGGGTTAGATTTTCGCAGGATTCTTTTGAGAAGTATTAAGGAGTTCGCAATTTTTTTTCGGCAACAAATTAGGAAAACTCTTATTTATTTGCTTCTTATAAAGGGTTGTTTTTTATCAATTTTTCCTCTTCGCTCGCTTGATGAAACTTAGCCCATATCGGCCCTATAAAGTAACAAAATTTCATTAAAATCTACAGGGTTGTTCTAAACTAAAATATAAATTTTCAGGTGCATCTTTGAGGCCCGATATCTTTGTCAGGAGAGTCATTAAGAAAAATGATTATTCATTATTTTGTCCTCCCCTTTATGCTGGAGAAATATTGCCTTATATTTACCGGAAACCCTATATAGGGTGTCCGGTAATTGATGGTACATGGAAAAACCACAGACTCCTTACGTAAAAATATTAGGGTTTGATTATACTTACCTATATCCGAAATTTCATATTAACTGACATACAGAGTGTTAAAGTTAAAATTCATTTTGGGGTTCTCTAATAACTTTGAGAGAAACTAACGTTTTTTTACAAAATTTGGCAATTATGGTTTATTTAGGACGAGAAATTAATTTCTTTGTGAAATTTTAATGTACAATGTAGGGGGAGCTGTCTGCAGCACTTTTGCACATTCGTATGGTCATAACTTTTTTGTGCCTCAGTGTATTTAAGTTTTTAGTAAAAATAATACTTTTCTCATATTTATTACGTAAAAAAGGTATACTAAGTTCAGGTCGCCCAGAGTTACCGTTTCGGAGATATTTGCATTTAAATTTTTTAGTGCGTTACCTCACTTTTACATGATAAATAATGTTCTAGTAATGGTAATTGGGAATAATAAATACAACAATTGGATTGTTCTTTAACTTACTTTAATTAAAATTACTTTGACCCTAGGAAATATCGTGTCGAAAGAAACCAACAGCAATGAAAGCACAAACTTATGATAAACTCAAAATTGAAACATTTCCTGTTCCATATCAACTGTATCTCTAAATTTTATTTGTATTCTCATAAGTTACTTTTAGAAAAAAAATTTCTTTGCAAAGTAATAATAATTTTGCATAGTGCACTAAACAATTTAAATGCAAAACGGTTACTCTGGGCGACCTGAACTTAGTATACCTATTTTACGTAATAAATATGAGAAAAGTATTATTTTCATTAAAAACTTAAATACACTGAGGCACAAAAGGTTATGACCTAATAAATGTGCAAATAATGCCGCAGACATTGTACATTAAAATTTCATAAAAAAATTAATTTCTCGTCCTAAGAAACATATAAATGCCAAATTTTGTAAAACAACGTGGGTTTCCTACAAAAGTATTAGAGAAACACAGAAATGAAGTTTTAACTTTAACACCCTGTATCTCTGTTAATATCAACTTTCGTATATAGGTAAATTTAATTAAATCCTAATATTTTTACGTAAGGAGTATGTGGTTTTTCCATGTACCATTAATTACCGGATAAATGAGCTGATCCTAGTTTAATGGTTTCTATATCTACCTCAACATTTACATTGTATCAATTAGCATATTTTCTAGAACAAAAAACGTTTTAGCATTACAAATAAAGCATAAAGTGAGTTAAAGATAAAATCTTATCCTGAAACCTATAAGGAAACATATACTTAAATCCGACAGCTAAATTAATGATTGGGTGGGTAATAGCCCATCATGAGCGGGCTTACTGTTTCTGTAAAAAAAAATTAAATATTCAAGGTCTTATTTTGAAACCCTTAAACACCTTTTCTTGTATAATTTTCTAGATTTAATTTAAATAGTACAAATTGCCATAATTCACTGTAGCTTAACATATTTCCTGGGAAAATAATATTGTAACATTCGATTTTGAGCTGGCTTATACAGGGTGGTCAAGAAGTAAAAAAAAATTAAATTAATCCTAAATCGTCGTACTAATAAAAAGAAGAAGAGCCACGACGCCGCATATCTTCTGTGCATTACAGGAGCGGCATTTAGACAGGTGTCAACGCTACTGCCGTAAAAGTCGTTTGTTTTCTTATCTGTGACTTACGTTTTCAATAATTTTTACATACTTGGATGTCGTTAATACAGGGCGTTCCTTAATGACGTGCTAATATTTTAGGGGGTCATTTTATAAAGAAAAGTTCATATGGACATATTTCCGCAGCGGCTTCAATTTTTTGCTACAGGGTGTTGACTTTTTATTTTTTAAATGGTTATTTTTTGATATCTCCGAAAGTACTTTAGATATTATTTCTAATTTTGGCATTAATGGTGTTAATAAGATATAGAACCACAAATTTTAGTTAGAAAAGTTATTCAATTGTTCCACCAGTGGCCTCCCGGCAAACATGTCCTCTAATATTTTTTACAAAAAAGATGGTACGCCACTAACTTTTTTCCATGTATTTTTTCTGATAGCCTGGTCAATTCTACATGAAAACGGTCTCTTGGGTTTTTCTCGTCAGACGCAGGAACGGTGCATCTGACGAGAACAATTCAAGAGATCGCTTTCATGTAGAATTAACCGGACTAAGCAGAAAAATATCAACATGGAAAAATGTCAGTGGCGTACCATCTTTTTGTAAAAAATATCAGAGGACATCTTTGCAGGGACGCTACTGGTGGAACAATTGAATAACTTTCCTAACTAAAATTTGTGGTTATATATCCTATTAACACATACCATAATTGAAAATAATTATCTAAAGTACTTTGGGAGATATTAAAAAATAACCATTTAAAAAATAAAAATTTAAAGTAATTGCGGACATATGTTAATATGAACTTTTCTTTATAAAATGACCTAAGGAATCACACCGTGGAATATTAGCACGTCATTAAGGAACACCCTGTATACCTATTTTTATAAAAATACATAAAACTTATATAATCAACAATTATGCAGTTCATACATTTTTAAAAATTTGATAACGTTCCGGTCGACCCTTAATGCATCTCTGTACAAACATTCTAACTTCTTCTTCTAAGTTATGTGATTTGTTGTGATGCTCGTTGTATATAGTATAGTAGGAATTAAACCACTTCTCTGTTAATAAAAGATCAGGAATTATATATACAGGGTGTCCGGGAACATGTGGGAAATCTCCTGGATATGAAGAAATCACGTGAAAAGAATACTATAGGTTCATATAAACTTCTTTCGTATCGGCCTCCTCTTCGGAGATATGGGCTCCCAAAGAGCACCAATGGAATCAAGTTTTTTACACATAATTATTGAACCACCTGGTATATTTCAATTATTTTTTAATATGATGTATACCTGGTAAGACCCGTCAAATTACTACCCAAGAAACTGTTGTGAATTACTCACAGCTGCAGGGACGGACTAGCTGTAACACTCATGGGCCCATTTTTTTTACGCCCTGTATGATGAGAACTTTGGACAATGTTTTTTACATACCTTTAACTATTGGCTAAAAATTAAGTACTCTTCATTCATGTCGCTAATCCTAACCCTTTTCGAGAAAACGTCATTTTATTTACACTTAGTCCCCTAACTGCTCATGGCCTAAATATGAAAAAGCGGAATCTTGAAGGTTGAACATTGGATCGGAACAAAGATGTAATAGTATCTTTTATGGAAATACCCGAAGCACATGATGTATATGAAATGCCGTTTTTTCGAAAATGGTTAGGATTAGCGACATGAATGAAGAGTACTTAATTTTTAGCCAATAGTTAAAGGTATGTAAAAAATATTGTCCAAAGTTCTCATCATACAGGGCGTAAAAAAAATGGGCCCATGAGTGTTACAGCTAGTTCGTCCCTGCAGCTGTGAGTAATTCACAACAGTTTCTTGGGTAGTAATTTGACGGGTCTTACCTGGTATACATCATATTAAAAAATAATTGAAATATACCAGGTGGTTCAATAATTATGTGTAAAAAACTTGATTCCATTGGTGCTCTTTGGGAGCCCATATCTCCGAAGAGGAGGCCGTTACGAAAGAAGTTTATATGAACCTATAGTATTCTTTTCACGTGTTTTCTTCATATCCGGGAGATTTCCCACATGTTCGCGGACACCCTGTATAATAAGTATTTTCTTTTAATCTAACTATACCGCTTTATGATCAAATATAGGTCTAAAATAAAACTAAATGTTAATATTTGGGATTTGTTTTGTTTGATAGTTCTCCTTTGTTAAATTTATTTTGTTGACCTACACATTGTAAAATCCCATCAGGTACCTACTCTATTCAATCACAGTGACTATAATTTTGATTTTTCCCGACATTATAACCCTCCCTCTTTCCTTCTTTTTGTTCGTTATGTTCTTTTTTATAATATAGTGGACATTTACAAGTTCAACTTTGTTTTACTTCTTCCCATAATATTATGGTTATGGATTTCCACCTAGTATCGGCTGAATCAATTAATTTTCTACATATTACGAGAATTTTACTTCACTTTTTAATATAGAAAATATTAAATTATCAGCAAACAAAGAAAAATAAATATATTCCGATGTAAAGTGGAGTTAAAATTCGCAATATTCTTAAATCAGGCGTAGTTTGAAATTAAAATTACGTCAGTAAATTCTACTTAGCGTAAGAAATGTTGATGAAATTGCTTTACATGGTCGTAAACGGGAAATTATTTTAAGAAAGATATTGAGCAAATAAGTATTAGTGTAAAATCGCACCTAAAGATGAGAAAAATTTTAATAACTTTATACTTTTCTAGCATTTTTATAAATATTTATTATTATTTACAGTATGTACAGGAGATTAGGAGGCAATACGTTACCACAATATTCTGCGGCTAAAAACAGTAGCGGCCCATTAAATGGAGAACCCTGAAGATGTTTTTTCTAAATATTTACGAAACCGTTCATAATAAAATTAAAAATTATGAAATTTTAAAGTATTTTACGTGAAAAAACACCCTTAGTTCATCCTGATAGAATGGGACAGTTTTGAAAAAAAATACGTTCATACAGAAGATAATTAATAAGATTATGCTGTAAATATTATTGTGAATAGAAGGCTATGGATTAAAATTAAAATTTGCTTCGTTTGTCATTTCTGTATCATATACAGGGTGTAACTAAATAAGTGTAAAACATTTAAGGGGGTGATTCCTCATCGAAAAAAAGATAGGATCTTTCATATAAAGAAACTTCATTGGAGCATCCCTTGTTAAGATACAGCCCCTTAAAGGGGGTACATAAAATGTGTTTAACAATTTTTTTCACAAGCACTAAAAAAGTAACAATATTGAAATTAGCCTGACATTTTCTACTACCAAAAAGACACTTAGCCAGTAATTTATTTGGTTTACCCCATGGTTGTAAGGGTGGAAAACGCAACCCCTAAAATTTATTTCCAATGTAAGTTTTTGTCTTATTATTTGTTTACCATCTAAAAATTTATTTCCGATAGCCTGTTTCATTCTAAACAAAAAATGTCTCTTGAATTTTTTGCCCAAAATAAACCAGTTCGCAGCAAAAAATTATTTTACGAACAAGATACATATCGCCATAAAACGCGCGAATACGTTGCTCAATGCGCCGACGTCTAGACGCATGCGTAATGTCTGAAGGTAGACATATTGAACATTTACTATGATTTCTAGATGTTGTATGTTTTGTTATTAATAAATTAGTTTTGTTTATTTATAAATTTTATGTACCTCCTCTAAGGGGCTGTATCTTAACAAGGGATGCTCCAATGAAGTTTCTTTATATGAAAGATCCTATCTTTTTTTCGATGAGGAATCACCCTCTTAAATGTTTTACACTTATTTAGTTACACCCTGTATACATAGTCTTAAGCCATTTTTGTTAAATAAATTGTCATATTTATTTCGTTTCCAATTATTATTTATTTAGTTTCGTCAAATGGGTAGTATTTTTATTAAAGTTTAAAAAATTACTTTTTACAATACAGTTTTCAACATGAAAAAAACAGCTAGATGATTAATTTTTCATTTCGTCGTATTAATGTCCCTTTCTAGCTTTCGCTTAAGTGGCAATTTAAATACTATATTGATTTGTGATTCTTCTTCACATACCTATAAACATTTGCAATCACTTAACGTTTCTGACTGTGACAAAGTTCAAAATTTAAAAAAAACACCCTAAAACACAACACAATGAACACTTATTTATAAAACACTATTAAACACAATACAATAACTATTGCCCTGCCTATCACTACGCAAATGGGTGGGTACATCCATCAAATATCGGACTTCGCCGAACACACAAGACGCATGCGCTATCAACTGTCTGGGATATAACCTATCAAATTAGCTCTAGCTAGCTGTAACTATTTACAACGCACTATGTTGCCATATTTTTAGATTAAAAGTACTTTAGTCGAAAAAATATATTATTTTACATTTAAATATCAAGATAAATAGTATGAAAAGAAAGTTTCAAAAATATTGAAACTGGTTTATTATACAGGGTACACAAAGTAAAGTTTTATTTTGAAAATTTGGTTGTAGCTATAAGAGATAGATTTTTCATTATTTTGTTTCTATGAATCCATTCCACAGCCAACTACCAAAAAAATATATTTTTATAAGATAATTTTTAAAGTTTGCTATAAGTCCGAAAATATTAAAGATATGTATAGCAATACTTAATATCATTACATAGGAAATTCGATCCTCCATTAGCAAAACATTTTTAAGGTAGGTATATGATATTATGTAGAAAACTGTTCTAGGTTTTTGCCTAGATTCTAAAAAAAATATAATATATAGGGTAATTCATTTAGAATTCCGAAGTTGCTACCACTTTCGGTATGATCCGGCAACACGGCACCATCTAAAATATTTTATAAACGTAGAAAACTACCTCTTATAGCTTATAGCTTAATATATGTGACAACATTGTTAACCCCAGAAAAAAATTTTGCCCGCATTCCTTTCATTGCCACTGATAAACTTATCGACCTGTACTTTCGTACATATTAAAAAATAACGCTATCAAACAAACACCCTGTAGCAATATAAGCTTAATATTTAATCAAATCCTAATTCTTGTTTCGGTCAGGTCAGACGATCTGATAAAATATTCTCTTATGAACAAAAAAGACAATAGATCCAAAAATACCCTTTGTTTATCTTAAACCAGCAAGAGCGGCAAAACACAAGAAAAGTTGATTTAGAACCTACTTGAAAAAATAAGTCACGTGCTAGCTTTCTCACCATCAATTTCGGGCTCTTGTGTGGCGCAGACAGCGGCAGAGAAAGGATGCTATTTATATATTAAAAAAAAAGTGAGGCAAATTAAAACAAAGACGTTTAAAGGGATTCTAATTATAACAAATCACTAAATTTTTATTCATAAAACCTGATTTTTTTTCAGATGTCCAATAATTTATTATTCTGTATATACAGGGTGTTATTATAATAGGTATATTTAAAACGCAAAATAAGTTGCAGAAAAATAATCATTAATAGCTCTTTAAATCAATAGCCGAGGAATCTTAACTTATCTCATTGTCTAATTAAAAGAACTCAGTCCCCAGCAATGATGTCAATGGACAGCCTAAGTCTGACGTCACGAGAGACGTGGTTTCAAAAACCTTTCCAAACAACCTAAAATTACATTGAAAATCCCATAAGAAATTTTTTAAAGCATCGGTACAAGTTTATAAGGGTTAAATAAGCAATTTCCTGATATTATTTGTATATTAGATGTTATTATTGATTAATTTTTAGAAACAGATTAACGTAAGTGTTCTTTGAAGATTTTTAATCACCATCTTAACAAGTTTGAGGTTATGTTATTATTGTTTACATTATCGTTTAGCGAGATTTAAATTGTTATTTTTCTGTTAAAAACAGCTTATTGCATTGTATTTATCAACATAGAGTATACCCACCCTATAGCTTGGAATATTTTTTTTATTATAGATTGAAAACATGCAAAAATGATTGTGTTTCATACCAGATTGTAAACATTATAATGAAAAGAAAATTTGAAAGTTTTTTACACTGCATACAAAGTAGGAAGAAAAGTCTGGATATCACCATAAATATATTGAAACAATTATTGGATAACCCAATTATTTATGTTAATGTCTGCTTTACGAATTAGTTTCTTTTTTTTTAGACAAGATAGGGAACCCTCCCAATATTTTGATTTGTGGGTGCCGTTTTGTGAACCAAGACAGCTATGTCCGGCAGCATGGAAAATTAGAGTCTGACCTATTAGCTCATGTAAACACTATAACGCTATATAGTTTTGTTCTCGAGGACGAAAATGTTCATACCTATAAAGAAATAAAACACTACTTGGCAATAAAGTATAAAGTTTAAATATTAACCACTGAAAATTTGAAAAATAAATACAATATTTATGAATATATTATTATTCTACTTCTTTAATTAGCGGATACTGAAAGTTAGTAAGTGCTACACATAACTGAACGTAACATATAATGTTGTGGTATTTGTTGAAAAATAATTCATTTTGGTCGGTTTTGCTCTCTCGACATGGATTCTTGCCTTCATAATTGTCTGGATTTCATAAACCCGAGCTTCTGTAAATTGATGAGTGGTCAAAAATGATTTAATATTATATATTTAAATGGACTCATTCAGGTAGCAACTCTTCTATTAAAAAACCCTCGTCAGCTAGTATAAGTTTTCATGCTATCTGGCTAGCCGTCTTCGTCACAAACCGTAAAGGTTTCCTATCTTTTCTAAAAAGCAAATGTAGGTACTTCTCATTATAAAACACAACCATTTTGCAGATTTCGAATCTAAAATAAAAAATATTTCAAGCTATATGGTGGCGGCATACCTTATGTTGATAAATACAGTACAATAAGCTTTTTTTACAGAAAAATAACAATTTAAATCTCTCTAAAGAATAAAGTAAACAACAATAACATAACCTCAAACTTGTTCAGATGGTGATTAAAAATCTACCTAAAACACTTACCTCAATCTGTGGTTGAAAATAGATCAATAATAACATCTAAAATATAAATAATATCAAGAAGTTGCTTATTTATCACTAATAAACGTACACCGATGCTATAAAAAATCTCTTATGGGAAATTCAATGCAATCTTTTTTTGTTTGGAAAGGTTTTCAAAAATTTGACGTTTCTGACGTCATCGCTTAGGCTGTCCATTTGACACGTAAGTTCAAACTCTGGAAAATATTCTATGCTATAATTTTTACCTTAACACTAGACCAATTTTAATTAAAAATTTCACAAACATGCACATGGAAATAAGTAATTTCACAGAAAACATATACTCAGGCCACCAACAAGTTACCGGAATACGGGACGCCACGTACCAGCTACACGAACATTTAAATACGGTAGCGTCTCGATCGATTGAATAGCGGACGAAGCGCATCGCGGAAGTTGGTAGACGGCAAGCCATGGTGACAAACGCGGGAGCCAGAAAAGCGTATAGGTAGTTTAACTGTTGATATCACAGTTTTAATTTTTTTATTGATAGAGGGCTCGTATATACGTGTAACATTGACATAATAATGATAATAGTCTTAACGAGAGGGTCTAGCCAACATTAATATACAATATTTTAAATAAGCGGTTCTTGAGTTGACATATTAACTCTTTTTCAGGATGTAATCGGTCCCGCATGGTTTTTCCGAACGAAACTGATTTAATTTTTGTTGGCGTACCGCTCGGCGGCGGCGGGTCGAATTTTATTATCTTCTTGATCAAAATATGGCCAAATAATTTTTAATAAAGTGCAAGTGATAAATATTAATTAATATTATTCGGCTTAATATAAAAATGTAAATAAAACGAATTTATTTTCCAAAAAAGATTTATTTGTTCGTTTTAAATGCTCGATCGGTTTATTCCGCGTTCAAATACAAAATAAAAATATTTTATCAATATTTCAGGTAAATTGGAACTCCGGCTTTTAAATCTATAATATATATCGCGCCAAAATTTATGAAAACATGGCTATGCTTTATTGAATACGACAAAAATATTTTTTAAATTATAGGGGAAGGTTTGATAAACTGACACCACCAGGAGTTGCCGAGGGTCCATCCTGCTAGGTGGTTAAGCTTCTCGCTGGATTTACAAGAGTACCGAAAAACCTTTAATTAACTGTAAACTAATTACGATAATACACTACCCTAGTTATTGATAGAAAATATATTCTAAAGTTTAGGACAAGGCAATTCCTGATATATGTAATTGTACGGGGTAGCTCATAAAATCTAGGTACATGTAAATCCACTAAAATTCATAGTTTTTTTTTTATAAAAATCTAATTAAATTTATTTTTTAGTACACAGGGTCTTATGGAACTGACTTATTATATTTAAACCGGCAAATCCTGAGATGCAAATAAATTGAAGAAAAATAACCATAAATGGCGCTTTGAATTATTAATCGAAATATACACTTTATATAAAATCTCAAAAATTACGTGCCCGCTCCTGAGGACTTTCGCAATCAATAGTTTATTGAGGCAGTCTCAAGGTTCAAAAGAGGTTAGCGCATTATAGGCGATGTTGTCATATTGCAACACAGAACATGTGTTCAGTTTTTGACTACAAGACGTATTTGACGCGCGTTATCACCTCATTTTCAAACCTTTTAGAAAAAAAAACTACAATTTTAAGGTACATACTCCTTTGATCTTATTTTTAAATAATCCGTTTTATAATTAAATTCCATAAAAAAATAAAACACAAGAAATATGTTTTGCAACAGAACCAACAATAGGTAATATCACACCAATTTGAAATCACATCACAATATTTCTTATTATGAATTATTTCACAACGGAAAAATAAACAACTAACAATACGTTTAAAATACGTATTTTAACCCCGAGTCTCGATACATACTGAAGCAACGATAGTGGCGCGCGGCCGGTATGCAAGCAAAGGCGAGACACGCGGTGTGATCTGACAACATGGTTAGTATACTCTAGTGACCCACATTATTGCTAAGTGAATCCAGATGGAACGGCGCGACAGTATGTGGGTAAAAAGGGTTTTTACCTTAGTATTTAGATATTCGATTTAAAAAAAAAGTATGTAGACTTTCTCTAGGGCACCCAAGGCGTCACCCATTTAAATATAATACGTCATTTCCCTAGACCCTGTATATTAAATTCAGCTTTTCTACTTAATAGGATATTGCTATTTACTTTTTGAGAATTAGCATTGGAAAATTACGTCCATAGTCATACTGTGACATCATTACGATGCATTGTACAAGCATATAGCTTTCACATTCTTGTCTTAGATTTTCAATTTCTACATAATAATGGGATTGTCAGATAGCTCGTTCAACTGGAAGTCATGTTTCTTTTAATTGAAGCAAGAATCTAAGACACGAATTTTTAAGCAGTTGCACTGTTACTACGGCCTGTCAAAATGCAATAAATTTAGTTTTCAAATCCAATATCTATGTTATCTAAATATCCGTGTTGAATAATAAATTTTTGCGGCTCAATATACTCCAATTTCCCCTACATGAGAGCAACACCAACATATTTTTTACAATATTGGCTTTAAAAATGACTAGTCCAGATTTCTAAATTGGATTTACGATTTCAGACAGTTAGAAATGTTTCCATAAATATTTTACGGCATTTATTTTAGTCAATTTATTTGGCCATAAAGAGTTTTCGATCGCTTTCTAGCAGCGTTTTTATATATTTTGCTCCCCTCGCTCTTCATACGGAAACGTTCAAATACCACTGGGCAAACAATGGAAAGATTAGTCGTGGTGCTCCCACACGATGAGCTTTATCCGACTTTCATCCGACGTCGTATGTTTCTTAACCTAACTTTTTTTTAAAGCAAAAATTAAGAATGAATGGTTACATTGACTATTTTGAGAATTATTATCAGCTTCCAATGCACCAAATTAAAAATGCATTAATTTTAAGGTTAGGTAGTGACCACATTTATATTATATTGTATTCGAGTGACACTCTCTTCTTTTTTTATAAGCTTTTAATTGAAATTCGGTTCCGAAGATCGGATAATGTGATAAGCAAAATATTTTCGTAATATGTACATACCTGAAATACTTTATATATTGATCCACGACTTTTGCAAAAAAGCGCCATTCACTTGTGTCCTTTCATCTTAAACAAAACAAGCCACTAACCTACCAAACAGCGAATCGAATCATCACAAATTAAAAACTCCTTTACAAAAATTGTTGTTAGATAATGAAAGTTTATAAGCACTAATATACCGACAACAATGTGGATGAACCAATTTTTATTCTGTAATTTGAAAAAGCATCCAGAACCAAAGATGGCGACGAATAACAACAAACAAATAATCTCGGACCGGCTCTGATGCGAACGATAAAATGTCCACCCTACTGCGCAAACTCAACGCGCCCGCGCCTTCTCCCATAGCGGGGACACTTTTTGTATTTTGGAACGTTTGTATTGGCAATATACTGTTTATATATATGTGGGTGCTCCCGTGAACTAGCCTGTAAGATCATGTGCGCAACCATATCAAAAAAGAAATGCAAACTGTAGAAGTAGAAGACGGTTGTTTCGAATATCTCTTCAAGCTTATTAAAGCTAAATTAATAAACAGGTAAAGGTTTTTCATTATTTCCTTTGCCAAGAGCCTCTTTATGTTTATAGCCGAGTTCTCCATATGGAGTTTATTAATCATTTCATTGACCAATCATATTAATGCGGCCAAAAACATAATGTTTTATTATTTCCTGTAAAATAAATGGTCGTTTTATGGTTATAATAAATACAGCAGTAAAATATATTACAGTTCATGCTGGTAGCTTTTATTAAAATCATCAAGCCTGGCATTACGGTGAATTATGGATATGACCAATAAAACACGCATAAAATTTTGAAAGTAATAAAACAGTGAAAGGAAAGTCCAGTTATATTTGCGACTATAAGTACCGGGTGCCAACGCATATTTTGAATTTTACAAGAAAGTAAAGTTTATATTTATATTCGAAAATAACCTTAAAATGCGATATTTTTAATAATTTACGTGACATAGTAGGCCATGGTCAATGTATTGGAAGCAAATGCAAATGGTCAAAATTTGACAGATCTCTCATAGTTGTATTATTTATGAAATCATTATGAAAAGTATGATATGTTTTTATACAGGGTATTATGGAACTGACTTATTATATTTAAATGGGTGACTCCTAGGGTATCCTAGAGAAAGTCTACATACTTTTTTTAAATCGAATATTTAAATACTAAGGTAAAAACCGTTTTTACCCACATACTGTCACGCCGTTCCATCTGGATTCAGTTAGCAACAATGTGGGTCACTAGAGTATACTAACATTGTTGTCAGATCACACCGCATGTTTCGCCCTTCCTTGGATATCTGCCACGCGCTCCTATCGTTGCTTCAGTATGTTTCGAGATTCGGGGCTGGAATGACGCTGTCGAGGGTTCCACGTGCTTGGTGTATACGAATTTTAAACGTTCTGTTAGTTGTAGCGTTAACCGATTTTTTTCTGTTGTGAAATAATTCATAATAAGAAATATTGTGATGTGATTTCAAATTTGTGTGCCATTACCTATTGTTGGATCTGTTGCAAAACATACTTTTTGTGTTTTATTTTTTTATGGAATTTAATTTTAAAACGGATTATAAGATCGAAGGTAAGAGAGTATGTACCTTAAAAATTGTAGTATTTTTCAAAGTCAAAGACGGCTTGTTGTCAAAAGCTGAACACGTGCGTTTACAGTTCCGTGTTGCAATATATGACAACACCGCCTCAATAAACTTGATTGCGAACGTCCTCAGTAGCGGCCACGTAAATTTTCAGATTTCATATAATGTGTATATTTCGTACAATAATTCCAAGCGCCATTTAAGGTTATTTCTCTTCAATTTATTTTCATCTCAGGATTTGCCGATTTAAATATAATAAGTCATTTCCATAACACCCTGTATAATGCAATTTCATATTTAGAATAGCTGTCAAAATTTTGAATTGGTTTCTAATAATTGACCATGGCCTGCTGTTATAAGTAACGTAAATTAAAATTACGCATTTTTAGGTTCTTCTTAATATAAATTTAAACAAATATAAATTTTTGTATAGGCCAAAGTATGCTCAATTAATTAAATAAAAATAAATATATAGGGTTCCATTTACAAATTTTTACTTTTGTTAGTACCACAAATAATAAACTTCTACGCTACGCGGCTACGCCAATGATCTTTACGTAAAAATCTCTAACAAGATCAGTTCTTACCGTTTTGATAAGTCAATGCATAGCGAGGATATTCAAAATCACCCCGTAGATTAAAAACTAAGAATGACTTTCCATTATTCTTTAAATATACATTCCAAAGCAGAAATTAACAAGTATAAGAGTAATTAGTACCCATTCACAGAGATAAATAGCAGCAACCAGTGAGGAGCTCGTTCACAATCGATTGAAAATTTCGCTTTACCAACGAACCAAGTGATTACAATTTACAACAACTAAAATGTGTCATGTGTCCCTAATATAAATATTAACACTGTAACCACAAGAACGCACGTGGTATATTTGTATTATAATAACAATAAATGGATCTTGCCAAATCTACATTTTCACCAAGATAAGTAAATTTACCACTACAACAGCGCATGGTGGGTCCCCAGGGATGATCCTCCATATGCGAAGTCCTAACTCCCTATTGCTTAAAATAAGAGCGATAGTCATTTAAACCCATGAAAATCCACTTTCATGTCTGCCTTGTACTGAACAGTCTCTGTATAATAAAAATCTGTTCATAAATATAAGAGAGCGACGTATTGAGTTTTAATTAAATTTACCTAAATAGGAATATTGTCTACTAGGATCAAGATTGCAGCAGTGGAACCATTAGAAGACGATGTCACTGTAAGTGCCATAAAGGCATAGCACCATTTTTTGACATGGAAAATAACTTGGTTTTCTGCAACAGCATTGTCGGTTTATTGGCGACTTTAAATATAAACTACAAACCAGTAGAATGGAGTTGTTAATAGACAGTTTAACATTGAGTTTCAGGGCAGTACTATTCCATATTGGCAATATTCTTCCGTCTATTCCTGTCGAATATGCACTTCACATGAAATAATCATACTACAATATGAAGTTCCTATTGATAACCATAAAATATGATGAGCACCAATGGCAGATATGCGGCGACTTGAAGGTTGTTGCACTTTTACTTGGGTTGTAGCTAGGCTACACCAAGTTTTGCTGTTTTGTATGTTAATGGGACAGTCGGGCAAGGTCACTTCATTACAATAGACAATGCTGACCCGTTCGACAATCGTTAGAGCTAGGACAAAAGAATGTACAACATATGCCATTGGTAGACTCCAAAAAGATTTTGTTACCGCCTCTGCATATCAAATTGGGCCTAATGACAAACTTTGTTAAGGCACTGAATAGAGCCTTTGTTAAGGCCCAGCATTTCAGTACCTACGCCAGAAATTTCCGAGGCTAAGTGAAGCAAAAATTAAAGAAGGTATTTTTATTGGGCCATAGATTCGAAATATTCTGAAAGACGAACACTTTGACAGCACTCTAACAGATATTGAAAAAAAAACGCTTGGAATGACTTTCGCCTCCTGACTAATTTGTTGGGAAATAAAATGCTGACAATTACGTTACTCTTGTTGAAAATATGCTGTCGTCGTATCAAAAAAAAATGGGTTGCAATATGTCTCTCAAGATCCATTTGTAGGAAATGGACCTGGACTTTTTTCCCGACAACTGCGGAGCTGTAAGTGATAAGCACGACGAACGCTTCCATCAGGATATATCAACAATGGAGAACAGGTACCAGGCTTCCATGCTTGCCGACTACTGTTGTACTCTTGCCAGAGCTGCTCCAGAAACAATTCACAAAAGAATAGCCAAATGACAGCGCATTTAATGACTCTAAAAGTATAAAATTATCTAGTTTTTATTGTTTTGTTAAAAATAAAATGAAAGAACTTTTTTTTTGAAAACTGCGTTTTGCTGTTTTTAATTTCATTATCATTTTTGTAGTCAGCATTCCAAAATTAACAAGAAAAATGCATTTTGATAAGGATACAACCAATAACCTAAAATTTGTCGTCCAGTGTTATCAATCAATCAATCAATCAGCTTTCGGCATGCCGATAGAACATTTTCCAGCACACCGATAAAACATTTTTCAGTTATTTTTAATACAAACATAAACTAACAACGTATAGGTAATTCAAATTGTCATTTTAAATATAATTCTGTACTGTAATATTTTAACTGTGTTGCGAAAAACAATCGATGCCATGCCATTTTCTCTCTAAATCTTTTATTAATGTTGCACTCGCCCGGTGCGGATTAAAACAATGTTTTTCGTAAAATACATATTTATACAGCAGCGACCGGGAGGTCGCAAAAATAAATTCAAGACACGAGGTAAAATACGAACGCTGTAGAGTCAGCTGGGGTAATCAATCGCAGTCGGTAAGTTCATTGGAGGCTACAAAACTTTTTAGGGATTTTATTCCAAAGGGTGTTACTAAATGATATACAGGGTATTTCTTAATAACATGATATATGTTGTATATCATACAGGGTGTTATGGAAATGACGTATTATATTTAAACCGGCAATTCCTGAGATAAAGACAAATACAAGAAAAATACCCATAAATGGCGCATTCAATTCATTCAGCGGTAAAAGTGATCTGACATCAAACCAGAAAAACAACTGTGTGGCGCTGCGATACATGTAAGCAATCAATGAATTCTGGCCTGTGTTGTCATATGTACACCTTAAACTCTTTAGACAAAATAAAATAATTTAAACACTTTTCCATTCTGTAATACCTTTTTGTACAATTAATTGAAGAACATTTACGACGGACTATGTTTTAAACAACCCGAAAAAACATATGGAATAGTAATAGCCACGTACGTCACTAGGTCAAATGCCAATGACCTCTTAACGCCTTACATCGGCCGGGCGAAGTAGTTTCATATGGCGCCGCACGCTTGCGGCCTGTTGGTTGAAGACCAACCAGAGGCCGGATACGTTGTGTCTCGTGACTCGTCGATCACCAACACACTCTCAGCAATCCGCTCTGTTTTTCAGTTTACGCGTATATCTTGCCCGTCCATAAATAATCTTTGAATATTGTTTTTATTGACTCGTTTCTTCTTGACGTCAAATTTCATCGCGTGTAATAAAATCTAATAATCTGTAGTATAATCTGTATTATTATATTTTCAAAAGTTATCGGTTCTGTTTCACTATTACTGTGTATACATAAAATGTTTCCACGAAAACTGTACGTCAAAACGTCAAACGACAAAATATCAAGAGATGACATTTGCTCAGCATGGAATGTGAATTTTGAAAATCATTTTTATTTAAAAAAAAAGAAGTGGCGTACCTTTATAAAATGCGCACGCAAATAGTAGTATGTGTCGTTTTTGCAGAAGTCCGTCAAATTATTGGGAGAAAGCGTGGCGTAATCAACACTGTACCGAAAAACCATTACCTTATTTCAAAAATCGGCTACCCAAATGTAAACAATTGCGCCAGATGACCCTATACCCGTAATCCCATATTTTTCTTCCTGTTCTGTGGCGAGAATTTATTAGAATTTTTATTTGACTGTACAGAATATTCATGAAATATACGTCATTTTTAGCGTCGGTTTTAACAACTGTATATCGTAGACATACTGATAGTTTCCAATATAAATGTTCTAAATAAATTATAGATAGATATAGGTATCGATTACTCTTGATCAGAGATGATTGAATTGAATTATTCTTTTAAAATCCCGAAATTTCAACGAGCACCTAAATGTGGGTAAAACATGACAGTGGCAACTGAAAAATTTAATAGAGGGTCGATATTTGACCAATTATTTGAGGAACCTAAACCAATTAATTTATTTGCTAGGAACATAATGAATGGCCTCTGGATATTACCTATATACCTAATTCCAAACCTGATTTCAAAAATATCAGCCCTTTGTGATGTTCTAGGCCTAGGCTGTCGAGGGTTTTCGTCAACTCGTAGTTTCCAATCAGACTAATTGCCCTCCTTTCGATGGAATCCAGTAGCTGAAGAGTATGTTTGGGTGCAGAGCTCCAGACATGAGAGCAGTACTCTAGTGATGGTCGAATCTGGACTTTGTATAGTGTCAAAAGTTGTTGAGGTGTGAACAACTTTCTGGTTCAGAAGAGTACACCAAGTTTCTGAGAAGCTACCTTGGCGATAGCCACAAAGTGGTTATGCCAAGACATATTTCCTCCCAGATTGACGCCCAGCAAACACGATCAGCGGCTTTAGAAATAGCCAGTGCAACAGCCCGAGACTCCCCATGATGTTCGATTGCGTTGTTCCAAAGATGGGTGACATACGCTAGAAGATCTCCAGTTGATCTGGACTTCCGAAAACCATATTGATGATCGCTGATAATGTATTTGAATCTGTTTAAAATACTATTTCAGATTGAATTCTACTATCAAGAAAAGGAAGCCCTCTCCATTGATAAGATGCAGACCGGTTTCTCATGTGTTCTTGTCAGTACAGGGTACATACCTATCATCAGAGATGACTTTAACTTAACGCCGTATTATCATCGGTAGTCGAGAAAACACAGCACTCAGCGCCATCTCTTAGTAGGCCCACACAATCTGAACAGACGTTATTTGATTAAATCAAATTTTAAAAATCTATTTAAGAAATTAAATCCGAACCGGAACCGGTCTGCAGGTGGTTGCATCCTATCAATGGAGACGGCTTCCTTTTCTTGGTAGTACCATTCAATCTGCAATAGTATTTTAAAGTGCTACTGTGTAGACAAAAATACGCCCTTATTGTATAAGGATCATCGGGTGATCTGGGAAATAATAATTTTCCATATTTGTATTTGATATTAATACCACCTGAAAAGCATAGACTTTTTATTTCTTAAATAAAGAGAAATGATACTAATTTTCAGATCTCCCCAATTGCTTTTTTCTGGGAAGTTGTTTACAACCTGCCTAAGAATGTCAATTGTTTATTCTTCAAAGACTATGAACCAAGCCATATCCTTCTAGATTTAAAATCCTCGGTTAAAACCCTGAAATAATAAATACAAAATCTCCTACATAATAAATTGAGTAATAAAGAATTTAAAGAAGAAGTAATATACACACTAAAAGCTAAAATATATTACGCGTTCGGTTATGAATGTTATTATTATTGTGCATCTAAATGTACCGGCAAAAACTATCATTATGGCGCCCTATTAAATTCAATTAAACATTCCAGTCAACGATTTTCATAGAAAACGGATGTTAATATGCTATTAAAATTTTAGTTTAATATTTATAATGATTAGAAGCTGCCTGGGCGCTTAACTTAAAATACCAATAAAGTGGTTTATTTACTAATAATAAACTAAATATAATTTTATATCCGAATTTCATTTCAAAATAATACTTAATGTAAAACCTTGATTCAATAAATACACTGGCGCGCAGTGACGTCCATGGTGTGAGTTATTTTTAAATTGCTTATGGAGACTTGAGTTGTGGTTAGCGTTTTTAATTCTCTTTAAAGGTATAGTATTTGCAGAATTATATCGTTGATCTTTTGACTGCAATAAAACCCTAATTTTCCTTCGACCATAAAATAAATAAGGAAATCCCAAATTTTAAAACCTTTTCGAGCAGAGCCGGACCAGGTATAAAAATTCAATTTATACCTATGCCTGATGCATATATAAATACAAAGTGATTTTTATTAATTTTAATCTTTAGTGGTTTTCCGGCGAGTAATTTTTAGTTAGGCTTATTAGTGGTAGAATGTGGCGTCCTTGGAATTGTGCTGATAAGGGGGCATCTTCAAGTGTCATTTTTAAAAGAAAGCATTTATCTACCGATGCTTAAACCTGTTAATCCTAGAAAAAATTTGAATGATTCTGGCACATTTAGAAGCATTGACGAAAGTGACATGGATTTATTAAGAAGAAAGATTTACCAAATGTATGAGGCGCAAACTGTACGCACTTTGATTTCCCTCAAAGAGCGGCTGATTAAAGACGAAATAAATATCTCTTGTAGCCTTTGAAGCCTTAGGAAAATATTGAATAAAATGGGTTTTAAATACCGACGCATTGATAAAAGACAAACATTAATGGAATCTCAACGTTTATGGGAATTGAGACTTAAATATTTAACAGCTGTTAAACAATTTAGAGAAGCAAATCGTACAATTATTTACCTTGTCGAAAGATGGTTCGATACCCATGGCACTCCAAGAAAAAGTTGGGATGATTCTTTCAAAAAATGTCAAACCAAGGCACCATCAAATAAAGGCAAAAGAATCACAATATTACATGCTGGTTCAGAGAACGGGTTTGTTCCAAATTGTCTGTTGCTTTCAGCAATTGTATAATTACAAATGTTCAACCCTTAATTATAAGTTTAGGCTTAGATGAAGATAGTTACAGTGATACAGAGTTAAATTTTCAATAAATTATCAATAGTTTCTTAGAATTTAATTAATTTTTATTGTACTTGTTATCCTAATAGTTATACTTTTAAATTATATTATTTTCAATTATCATTAATTGTTATCATTATTTTACATTTATTGTAGGTATCTAAAACTAAAAATACCTATCTATTTATTTTAAATTATAAAAATAAATCATGGTGGTGTGGTATACATTTTCAAGCCGGCCCTGGTCCAATGTATTGAGCTTTGAAGAGATTGAGGCGTATACAATAGGGTTTAATCAGGTAGTTTATTTATGGCAGTACGACTCAACGGTATAATTCTGCAACAACTATACCTTACATCTGATGAAGCCGCTGGGACGGTGAAACATGTGTCATGGTGACAAAATATAGTGAAAATCAAAAACATCAAATAGTTTTCTTTAATAACACTGGGAAACAAATTTCAACTTTTTTTTTGTTTCCTGAACAAAACCTATTTTTTTGGATTCAACTGTACCCAAGTAACTAAAAAATACCTATTAAAGATTTTAGTTGGCTCGCAAAAAAAAAAATCTCAATTATTTGTTACAAAATTTTAATTCATAGGCATATACAATGGACATACAAAATACAGATAACAATATATTGTTGGTTCAACAAAAGCAACTAAATAGCACATTTTTATCATTGAATCCAAAGTTTAGACACTCATTTTGCGCTTCTTAGCTTGCCTTTTGAAAGCAGCCTCTGGGGCATCTCTCGTAATAGTCCAGCAGTAGTCGGCTAACATCTCACAGTTCCATTTTCCCTGATATCTTCTTTCCATGTTCGAAATATCCTGGTGGAACCTCTCACCGTGTTCGTCACTTACAGCACCACAATTTTCCGGAAAGTAATCCAGATGAGAATCCAGGAAATGAATTTTCAACGACATATTACACCCTAGGTTTTGGTAACACAAAAGAAGTTGGGCAACCAGGTCTTTATAATTTTCTGCTTTTATGTTTCCCAAGAAATTTTTTGCAACCATTTTAAAGGCATCCCAAGCGTCTTTTTCCTTGCCTTCAAGTATGGAATCGAATTGCGCATCTCCGAAAAGTTTCCTAATCTGGGGACCCACAAATATTCCCTCTTTAATTTTAGCGTCACTGATTCTAGGGAACTTTTCTTTTAAATAACTAAAAGCACGGCCTTCTTTGTCCATTGCCTTCACAAAATTTTTCATAAGTCCCAATTTTATATGAAGTGGCGGTAGTAAAATCTTTTCTGGGGCAACTAATGGCGCGCTGGTCACATTTTTCTTTCCTGGCTCAAAAGACTCTCTCGGTGGCCAAATTTTCTTTCTGTAGTGATCCGATCGTGCTCGACTGTCCCATTCGCAGAGGAAGCAGCAGTATTTGGTATAACCTAGCTGCATTCCAAGCAAGATCGCCACAACTTTTAAATCCCCACAAATTTGTCATTTATATCTTTCATATTGTATGGTCTCAAGTAACAATTTCAAATTGCTATATGTTTCTTTCATATGGACTGCATGACCAATTGGGACTGAAGGCAATTTGTTTCCATTATGGAGTAACACAGCTTTAAGACTTACTTTTGAGGAATCAATGAAAAGTCTCCAGTCTTTTGGATCATAGTCCAGATTTAAAGCTGCCATTAATCCCTCAATGTCCCTACAGGCTACCAAATTGTTATCCATGTTAAAAAATGGTGTTAGGTTTTTCTGACGGCTTCGGTACACAGAAACTTTTACTTCATCTTCAAGTAAATTCCATTGTTGCAATCGAGAGGCCAATAGTTCTGCTTTTGTCTTGGGCAGTTCCAAATCCCTTATAAGGTCACTTAATTCACTTTGACTTATTTTGTGAGGCTTTTTACTTGGAAGTTCACAGACAAAATCGGAGTCTTGCGAGGTTGATGGGCCGGCGACATTTTCCGGTACACTACCGTTTGAATCCTCTTGATCATCATCAGAATAAAGGGTATATTCCTGAGGTGGATTAGGTATAGGCAACTCGTCACTATGAGGCACCGGGCGTATGGCGGATTGTAAATTTGGATACTGTATCGCAGACCTTTTTTTCTCTGAAAAGCCTTTTTTGATGGGAGGTGTCAAACAAAAGTAACAGTCAGTAACGTGGTCTTTCGGTTCTCGCCAGATCATAGGAACAGCGAAGGGCATCTTACGGTTTTTTCCACTTAGCCAGCCGCGAATGTTGGACGCACATTTGTAGCAGCAGATATGGGGAGCCCAATTTTTATCCTGGTCTCCAACTTTGCAGCCAAAATACAAGTGGTAAGCCTTTTTTATTAAAGGGCTAAGCGTACGTTTTTGTTTCACAAAAGTCATTTCACCACATATATAACAAAAATGATCCGGCTTATTTACACAAACTCGCGACATGTTGCTCAAAACTCTCTAATTTCTCAAATACGAACAGCTCTCGATCAACTGGTGGTTGAAATACAACTAACTAACAATTTAGGATTTATATTATATGTATTTAAACCCCTTATAAAGTACACCTGTTATAATAAATCCAGGTATTTCTCATTTAATGGTGAAATTTTCCCATATATTAAGGGCAGGTAGGTAAATTATCATAATTGGGATGGATCTATAAAACCGGAGCCAACTGAGCCTTTATTGTTAATTAGTATAATAAAATAAGTAAGATTTTGCTATTTTGGTCTCGGAAACATTTTTGCTGTTCCCCAGTGTAATTTAATTAATCAAGTCCAATTGGCTAGCAACACATTGATTTCCTCGACACGCAGGTATGGAGAATGTTTATGCTCTCGGTTTGAGTTAAATGCAGCAGCGCTGTGATCTTGTGCCACCTCAGCATTCAAATCGGGCGTTAGATTGGCTTTTCAATTTAGTGATAAACAAACGCGGCTGTTCCATAAATTATATCTGCGATCGGGCAAACGTGCATTATTGTTTATTTAATGGGATTCCTGTATGTAATCGAAGCTGATGGCGGTTTGTTCATTTATCCAAAAGTACAAATTAAAATGGATGTTTCATTGAGTAGTATACAGTAGAAAATAAATGATGCAGATTGGCCGATGGCGACAATGATCGCTTTTAATTGAAGAAATTGTGCTTACCCGTAAACAAACATTTGTAAACACACCGACACAATTAGCTACAAAGGTGTAAATAAGGGCTTTTAATATGGAATACCTCTTCATCTCAACAACTTTTGACACTCGACCATCACTATAGAATGATGCTCTCATGTCTGTAGCTCTGCAACCAAGTATAGTCTGAGGCTACTGGATTCCATCGAAAGGAGAGCCATTCGTCTGATCGCAGACCATTAGCTGACAAAAAGAAGGACGCAATTTTTGAATTTAGATTGAAAAGAAAGAAATCTGCTCTATGATATTCCTGCTACTTCAGGAACGCCTTGAGTTTAAGTTTTTTTCGGTGATGCGAATAGCGTCCCGTTGAGAGACACGATTCATACATATCCGGATGGATTAAAGGATCTCCTGCAACATCCTTTGAAGTCGGTACCATGAAGACGTTGAGGGAGTAAAGTATGTAGGTTATGTTAGTATGAAACACTTTTGCTAATTGCTTATAACAATTTTTAATTATTTTTACTTTATTTTAGTCGGAAAAATATAGTCTAGCCTTTGGGAAAAATATTCCCAGATGAAGTCTGAACTTATAGTAAAGGAAAACATTAATATTTCAAGATATCGTCAATTAATAGCATTTTTAAAAGTTAAACCAAAGGGACATCTTCCTAAAAAGTCAAAAGTTTTATAAGGTGAACAAGTTTTAACTTTTATCAAAAATGCGCCGGATGATACCATCCTGCTGCATAAAGTCGTAATCAGAGTTTTTGGCGGCATAAGATGTTACAAATAACCATTGATGATGTTGAGTGAGGCTAAGGGATCTGTTATGCTTGTCAAGGTACCAGAAACTAAAACTGCTACGCCAAAAAGTTCTATTCTAATCCAAGCAGCCTAAACAGATGCCTTAAAATTAGGTAGATAGTACCTTGCATTAAGGCCAAAAGAAATTAAGGAACGCAGATTTCTCCTTACATACCGAAATGGTAAATTCATGCAGCTATGACTGTGGGTAAAAATATACTAGGACTTGTTCGTTCAACCATAGCAAAATTTCTTAATTTAGAAAACGAACAAACCCAAGGAATATACAGGACATTACCTACGTAGGACCTCGTCCACACTTCTTATCGAGGGAGGTGCTTCCCTTGCAACCTTTAAGCTGCAAGGAAAGTGGAAGCGTACTAGCGTAGTGGAGGGTTATACAGAGGGAAAAACCAAATACCAAAAAGGATATCATAGCTAGCTCTGTTACCGAAACAGAACATATGGTAATTAATGTTGAAATGGAGCAGGAATCTGCATGTACATCGAGACACTGCAATGGAGTCGCAAAATTTCATAGTTGGTCCAGCTTCTTTATCAGGAAAATTCAAAAATTGTACATTTAACATAGGAAGAACAGAATAATATTATGTGAAAATAAGTATAAAAATAAATAAAAATGTTGTTCAATATTTGCTCTAATAATAATTACGAGGCATTATGAAAATCATTATTAACTTTATCGTCCGATAACATATCCTATGATATTATGATGATGTTTGTAGCAACTATTTCTAAGGTATTATAAGGAAATAATTTATAGATGAAAAATAAAAATATTAAATCCATTTATATATGTATTTATTGCCCAAAGAAACTAATTTACTGCACATTTAACATTTTTATTCCTTTTTGTATAAGTCACCCGTTAAAGTTTCTACTTTATGGCTCAACTATTAAAATAATATTTATGATATTCCCTAGTTCTTTAGAGTAACTAAATAATTTAACAAGCTTTCAACGCAATGCTGAATTTTCCAGCAGGCTTACAACATATTTCAGGGAATTTTGCTCTTGTGGTTGATTATTTGGGGAATATTCGTTGGAAAGCGGTTTCGAAACTGGAAATAATTTTGAAAGTCTAAATATTCATCAACAGTGTTGTTAGTGATGTTTGTAATTCCTAACGGGACGAACCAATATGTTATAGTAGAAGAAAAATCCTAACAATGAAGCAAAATATTCTTAAAATTTTTGGATAATTTTTTTGGGCACTTGGGCCACCTGTTGTGGTGATCATGAAAAAAAGGATTTCTTTTTAAGGGGATTCCGGAGTACCTCTAAACGAGTTTTCACCCCAAGCGTTTATTTCTGGGAGAAAAACTTTATAGAATTGGAGGAAAGTATATATTTTTTTGTTTCGGAAGATTTTTAGATTTAATTTTATTTACTGTTCCATGTAGAACGAAATTATGGACTTCCTACAATTATTAATAAAATTTAGAATCTTCTGTTCGACAATTTTTATTTTAAATGCAGCATTTTCATAAAAAGAGAAAACTCCGTTTTTCAGTGCAAAATTAAAGTATAGACCCCGATCAAGTTCGGTCTCTTTCTTCCGATTATCGTTGTTTCTGTCGGCTTACCGATTACGCGCGGACGCTCTACGTATTGTTCTAACGGCAAGGAAAGATCAAATTCGCCTCGTGCCTACAAAGCGCGAAATGAACAGGGGTCAAATTGGAGATTTCGACTGACTCCGACATTTTCTTAAATACGATTTTAAACTCCTTTTTCAAATGGTTATCGCCAGCCGGAAAGCTCTCGGCAGCGTCTTTTTTGGAACAAAGCTTCCCACCCTTAATCTATCTTCTTCCTCTCCAAGTACCTATCCAGGCTATCAGCATGGCTATTCTTACTTTGTTGATGGCGATTCGGAAGGGTTATGTTGATGATTTGTCAAACCATGTTCTAAGATTTGCCAACCAAGATATTCTCCTTTGGCCAGGTGCTCTCCTGCTGTTACTTTGCCTTGTAGGATTTGTTGTAATAGCCCGTATCTATCTGGATTCCTCATTATGTGTCCGAAATACTGAAGTTTCCGGCATTTTACGGTATTTAATAGGTCTGGTTCTTTATTCATTCGTCGCATTACTTCTGTGTTGGCAATTCGTTGTGTCCAAGATATTTTCAGTATTCTCCTGTACATCCAGAGTTCGAACGCGTCCAGGTTTCCACTCCATATAGAAGTATGGATTGGAATCGCTTCCAATAAATAATATTAAAAATTGGAAAGACACGTCAATTTTATTGTGAAGGGGGACACTTATGGTATTATTGGAAAGAGATTTAACCACCTTTAAAATGATGTGCCATTTGATCCACTTGCAATTTAAGATTTTAAGAGTAACATCTATCTCTTCTAGGGAGTTAAGCCTCGGAGGCTGCAAATATTATTTAAAAGCGTCGCACGCACCAGTTAAAAAGAGAGTTCCAACAAAAAAACTAACAAATTTAGCTATTTAATAACAGAATATTAAAATAGACAGTATTAAAATCGATGCGCCTAAATAAGCAAAACGCCTTTGAATTCTATTTTCGCGAAAAAGCAATTACGTAACGACACGCCAATCCAAAATCTAAATCGTTTTATGCAAATGCAATATTTCAATTTTCTTTCGACTGTACTTCGGATATAGAATAAAGGGAATGAAAAGTTTTAACTATAAAATGATTTAGCAGGGATGTCGATATCGTTTTCGCCTATGCGACGGTTAAAACACGTTTATATATAATATATCTATTAGCCCGGTTATAGGGCGGTGAGACGTTCTTAGGCTTCTTCTTCTTCCAGTGTCCTCTCTGTCTTCAGACGTTGGCGCTCGTCGTAGTGATAACATTTTGAAAGGTGTTACGATCGGCGGCTGCTCTGAAAAGTTGTTCAGGTTGCAGTTCTGTCCACTGCCTTATATTTCGTAGAGATGATAGCTTTTTACGTCCAATCCAACGTGTGCCCTCTATTTTTCCTTGGACAATAAGGCGGAGTAGAGAGTACTTGGGTCCTCTGATGATATGTCCGAAATATTCAGGTTTTCTTGTCTTTACTGTGTTTATGAGTTCTCTGTTGGTATTCATCATAAGAAGTACTTCCTCGTTGGAGGTGTGGGTAATCCAGGAGATTTTCAGCATTCGGCGAGAGCGCCACAGTTCAAACGCTTCCAGCGTATTCGTTGTTGGTATCTTCAGAGTCCATGTTTAATTGCCATAAAGTAATACGGACCAGACATAACATTTGAGGACTCGTTTCCGAAGGTGCATGGAGAGATTTCTGTTGCATAGTACCGGTTTCCAGGATGTAAATGATGTTCGTCGAGCTAGTGCAATGCGTGTAAGTATTTCCTCATCAGAGCTTCCAGTTTCGTTGATCCAGCCACCTAAGTATTTGAAATGGCTAACTCTTTCGAGAGGTCTACCATCTAATAGAAGCTGACGTTGTCCCACATCTATTTTTCCTGCAATCATCCATTTTGTCTTACCAACATTTATCTTGAGGTCCCTAGTTTTGCTCGCCTCGTGCACTGAGTTGAGTAGTGTTTGTAGATCGTCCAGGTTTTCATGGCGTCTTCGGCGTATCTTATGTTGTTAATTATTTCTCCTCCAATCTTTGTGCTTAGGCTTAGATACTCTTAAATTTAATAAAACAAAAGTTCATAGGTTCAGTTGATATGTAATGATTTCAACTTTCTCAACGTCGAAAATTGTGCCGGGTTAGTTTGACACCTATCATCTTTATCGCAATTAAAATTGTGAAGAAATTAAGTGACGTCGACTTACATATAGGATAAAAAGGAAATGGTTTCGGAGCACTGACAGGACATGCAATTCCACTGGCTTCATCTATTAATTTGCTGGGCGTTAATCTGGGAGGAAATATGTATTGGCATAACCACGTTGTGGCAATCGCCAAGATAGCTTCACAGAAACTTGGTGTACTCTTCCGAACCAAAAAGTTGTATACACCTCAACAACTTTTGGATGGATTCTCTACGAGAGAAAACATGTTAGTATAGGTTAAATTATTATTGTACATAAAAATAATTAACCCCCGAGGTTTCCGGTTCGCGAAACTCGACTAACGAAAGGACTAACCCTTTCATTACCCTCAATGATAACAGACATTAAAATTAAATAAAGAAAAGCCCTACGTGTTCAATATAATAACTTGCATCCATTGGACATGCCCGAGCCAATACCAAAATACAAAGTATAGTTTGAACAAAAAGTTAGGCCTCGTCCTAGGTTCAAACAACTATACTTCAAATTAAAATCAGTCATTTTACTTTCTGAGACATAAAATTTGCCCTCATTTCTTCATGCGCTATGGTGGACTGCTGACAGCTTCCAGTTAGCGGTTTACTTGAAACGCGCAGATAAGGAGAATATTTAGAGTTGCCTACTATGGCTTAGGCGCAAAATGGACGTACTTTTCGGGCTACGTACTTCACTAATCTCATGGTATAATGTACGTACGTTCCGCTTGAAAAAAAATCCTTCATGTCTCCTTTCTCAATTCGGCGACAATAACTAAACAGTTTGTGTCTGTAAAATGTCTCTTTCTATACAAGTGGAATAAATAACTATTATATTTTCAATACTCTAAACGATTTATTTACATTACCAGTCAAATCACGATTTATACATTCCTATTTTTGTTTGACCTTAAAGTCAAATAAAATCGCAAGAATAATTTCAGCGATTATAACGCTGTTGTTGAATTACAAAGCAGTCGTGTTCTTTTTAAGGCACTAAATTATAGAAACAATTGATTTATGACAGCGTTAAGCATTGCATAAATTGATTTATTTCTTCGTAAATATAAATTTTATACCGACGGACTTTTTTCTTGTTCGCGCAATACGTTCCTGATATTTTAAGTTTTAAACTTTAGTTATGTCGAGTGATTTATGACTAATATCGGTCGTTATCTGTATATGGGATAAAATCAAAGACATTATTGTAAACTACAGATGGAAAAATGTACATTTCTAGCCTACGCATCGAATACAAACAGTCTTTCCCACCTCTTTGGGTTATTATTACCGCATAGCCAGAGTGACATATTTATCGCAGAGGTATCTTACAAAATCCCAATTATAAATTTGTTAATTCGGCAATTACAACTGGTTTAAGGTTAATCCACAATTGCTCTTAAAATAAATTTATTTCCCAGTAATTTTACTATAATCAATGAAAATGCGATGAGAGATTCTTTAAAAAAATATTATTATATTTAAAAGTATCAAACGAATCTTGAACTAATCCAACTGCACTCTGGCAACATCTATTTCTATTTTACTACGCGATACATGTGAGCCACGATTCGGACCACCAAAGTATGAATGAATACTAATCTCGTAAACACTACAACGTTGTCGCTGTGATCTTACGGATTGTTTATATATTTTGGTTGATTTGTGATTATTGGTGAAAAATCGTGTTTATTATAAACAATCATGGTGCATTCATGTGCAGTTTATAAAAGAGGGGATCATTTAAATAATGATTTATCTATTCATCGGTAAGTGTGGTTATGTTGTAATATTTAACCATTTGATATAACCAGACTTCAACATTGTTGCCATTCAGACAACAAACATGTAGTTCTCTCTTCCACCCATCACACAATCACAGCTTCACTTTCCAAGAGTTTTATTAATTGATTATGGGATGGATAAAATAGTGTAACCAGTACGTTAAACACAATCTTATATGTTATTGATATGACATAAAATTAAATAAACTCACCTTTATCAGTCAGTAATGCCTATTTATGAGATTTTTTCATTTAGATTTTTTTTAAACTTTCAAAAAATCATTTTATAACTCCAAAGTCCGCTCCATGGACTGTAACCTTCTTGAGTTAGACATGATTGTGCTTGATTTTGATAATATTTTATCATAGTCTTTAAAAATAATTACCGTTATGCATGCATAAATGTTCAAGAACACACTGTATAAAAGGATTCTGGCTGTTTAACCAAAACCTCTGCTTTTGTGTCAACATTTATGGCTGTACTTACTTTCAATGTCCACTACATAGACATAGTAAAATATCAATTTTAAATATATTAAACCGGTAATTCTTGAGATAAAGACAAATTGAAGAAAAATGCCCATAAATGGCGCTTCAATTCATTCGGCGGTAAAAGTGACCTGACGTGAAACCAGAAAAACACCTGTGGAGCACTGCGATACATGTAAATAAAAAGCGAATTCTGACCGGTGTTGTCATATGTACACCTTAAACTCCTTAGACAAAATAAATAATTTAAACAATTTCCCATTCTGTAATACCTTATTGTACAATTAATTTAAGAAACAGTACAACAAAAAATGTTTTAAACAACCAGAACAAACATAAAGAACGGTATTAAATAAGTTTGAAATAGGCACGTATGTCACTAGGTCAAATGCCAATGACCTCTTGACGGCTTACAACGGCTGAGCCGAAGTGTTCGTATAGCGCCGAATGCTTTCGGGCTGTTAGTTGAAAACCAACTAGCGGCCGGATACGTTGTATTTCGTCGATAACCAACACAGTCGCAGCAATCCGCTCTGTTATTTCGGTTTACGCGTGTATCTTGTCAGTCCATAAATAATCTTTGAATATTGTTTTTATTGACGAAACCAATTTGCTCAGTTTAAGACCGGTTGTTTCTTCTGGGTGTCAAATTTCGTCGCGTGTAATAAAATTTAATAATCTGTAGTATAATCTGTATTATTGTATTTTCAAAAGCTAACTATCGGTTCTGTTTCACTATTACTGTGTGTACATAAAGAGTTTCCAGGAGTGTTCCCATGAAAAAGAAGAAAAACTGATTGTGTTTGTGCCTGGATTTCCTCGCTCTTTAGGGATAAAGATAAATACAAGTAGGTAGATAAATAATTTATTTTTATAATTTTATATGGAAGTTCAGTTTTACATTAAGTTTGGCAACATTGCCATTGGGCTTGGGTAATATATGTTTACAGTAGCGTGGATTGACCTGTGAGTAAGAGGGTTTCTTACTCCACTTTTAAAACGGTCGATTTTAAAAAAATAAGCTATGTAGCGCTTCTCTAGGACACCCCAGGAGTCACCCATTTAAATATAATACGTCATTTCCATAACACCCTGTATATCTATGAACATCGTCAACCCACCCAATGTATCAAAGCATTGCTTGCAGTATTCTGTAAGCCGTCGAGGAGAGAAAATGTGATATTCTATTGTGAAATTTAGTTGTATGGTCAAAACATTCGTACAGGAATCATAAAAGGTAAGTACTTTTATTATCGTCCACTCCATGCCAGCAGAATAATATTTGAAGTTGGGAGGAAATCTGTCTTGGCATAACTACGATGTGGCAATCGCCAATACAGTTTAGCAGAAACTTCTGTACTTCTTCGAACCAAAAAATTTTATATCTACGACGAACCGCTGCCGCCGATCCATATATGGTTCAGTTTGGTACCCCTCGAACTCATCTGGAGGACGTCATCCATGTGTACTGTCCTTCCCGCGGTCGTGTTCTCCAAAGAATATAACCTTCAACGATTCAGAACCAAATGAATAGCTCTATGCACACACGCAGCACTACCAGAGTGCTTGAACATTTTTTTTAAGAACCACACGCCACATTGTATATAGTTCTTGCATTTAAGTATCAGATCAATGAAAGAGAGTGAAACGTACTTTCCCCATAAATGTTTATTTTTAAAATTCTAATAGAATTTCTGTGCTAGAATTGAGAAATCCCATAAATACTTGTACGAAGCTTCGATTTTAAAAATTTATGGACATATGGGTGAAATAACTTATGTATTCCAGCGAGATACCAATCGAAACATAATGTTCCTCATAATATAGCCAATACGCTTTTCGTCTATACATTGTATACGATATATTTATACTTTTATAAAGCTTTACGAGTCATAATTTGATGTTTTGCGTATTGTAACGAAATATACAAGACACTATTTTGTGTTTTACTCTTCTTATTTGGTTAAATAAATAAATAATTTTCTGAAGAAAACGCTAAACAAATTTAAAGTAGATTCAATTGCACAATGAAGAAACTACTGTATATCGTGTATTCGGTTAAATTTACACAAACTTCATTAGCCCAAGTTAAAATCCGAGACCGCAAACGCGACCACTTCGCGGTCTCGGGGCATAATCTAGTCTCGATATCGACGACTATCGATATTGTATATGTTAAGAGTATTTCTCGAATTATTAGAATATTTAATTTAGGTTCTGGAAATAATTTTATCAAGTATAACTCGAGCTCGATTACATATTTCATTGTAACACTCAAAGTTATGTATTTTTTGGAAATTTGATTCAATGATCGTTTGGGCATGTTTGTTCATAGGTTAAATCGCTCTCGAGATTTAATCAGAACAAACATGCCAACGATATTTCGTAAAATTACTAAAATAAAACTTTTCGTGAACATGAAAAATTTTATCGATAAAAAAACGAGCTCTAGTTATATTACCTTCGATTATTTCCTGAATATTTCTATTACCTTGATTAAGCATCCCAACAATGCATTGAAGAAGCTTTTGCAGTAAAGTTTGCATGTAAACATTTCAATTCTGACGTATTCTTGTCGCCTTATGTCAAAATATTCATTTAAAATTCTATCGAAAATGGAGTTTTCACTGATAAAAATAAATATTAGGTAAATCAAACTATTGCCAGGAATTATAAGGATTAGTGATAAATGACAGAACGAAAGCAAATATAGCGGACAAGAATGTAACCTCAGTTAAACTGGTCTTTTTTAGTTATGTATCTTAACAAACGGACGGACAAATCATCAAATCATGTGAAACCTAGAAGTATTTGAAAATAAATATTTCAGACATTGGAACGCTAAATTATACCATTAAAGATAGGAATAACCAAGGCAGAAACGCTATTGCTATGCCAAATAGTATCCTATGGGATCAAAAAATCACAAACCGAAACAACTAAAAGAAAAGACCATAAAAATGCTATAGGCAACGGAGATGGACTTCTGGAGAACAGCGGCACTAAAATCAAAAATGGAAAGAGTTTGCAATGAAACAATCCGCGCAACCATGAAAGTGGACCACACAATAACCGACGAAATAAGAACAAAACAACTTAGATGGTTCGGACATGTCCAAAGGATGGAGGAAGATTGACTTCCTAACCAAATACTCACCTGGACACCAACCGGAAGCAGGAAGAGGGGAAGGCCGAGAAGGAGTTGAAGAGAAGGCATCGATAACGAGATCAGAGAGAGAGAGAGAGAGGACTGGACGCGGACCTGTGGAATGACAGGGAACAAAGGTGATTGGGAATCGTTAGTCGCTGGTTGATGCCCATGAGCAAATTTGTCTCTAATTGTTAGAGTCTCAAGAGTTAGAGGGATTAGACTTCAAAGTGTACATATTATATAGGCTAGGATTGCACTTCTCGACAAACAATTCTGTCATGAGTAACAGGACGAAGTATATCCATATGTAAGAAGACACCGAAGTTTACAAAAAAATATGTATTTTTCACCAGTAAATTACAAAAAACACGTCGAGGAAAGCGACATGCACTCCGAGTGACAAACGGAGCATAAGTGTTCCTCCTTAAAATAATTTGTCTATAATACTAACAAAGTCTACTAAATACATTTTTTAAGATCCACGTTGTTCTTCCCTAATAGCCAGCCAGGTTGTAAATTTATTTCCTTATCGGATATAACATAACTAACTCCTAATACATGGGGCCATATACAAGTGTGTTTGGCTATGGTGGTCCCGTCCAGCTTAAGGGTGGAGGCTCACAGTTTAATGGTGGTGTATGCTGACACATATATGTATATGTTTCTTAATATCAATAAAAAAAAATAGAAATAAATTATAAGAAGAATTAAGTATTTGTTTCCCTGTTTTTTTTTTATCATGTAATAAAAAGTCGAAAATTTGTGATAACGTTCCTTAGATGCCGTCTCGTTGACCCCATAAAAGCTGTGCGGACCAAAAATTGTTGCTTGCCTTTTCCGAGAACAGACATTTTCACACAGAATCGACAAAATAAATGTCAGTCACGTGCGATATAAGGCATGGGCGACTGCTTACTTAATGTAATATAAGAAAAAGTAGATAAAGAAATATAAAATAAATCTTTTTTTATATTTTCATAACCAAGGATGTCAGTCAATGGCCTAGCTCGGAACGTTTCAGATATCGGTGGAGGTTTGTACTCATTTATCCTCTTATTTACCGAAGAGATTTAAATCTAGTTCATCGAAATATTTAGGTCTTATAGTTGTCCAGTTATTATTAGAGAGACGGTGACAATAGGGGGTCCGTGAAGTGGAATATCAGTAATTTGTTTTTTCTTGGAGTTTAGGGTCCCTTCTATAACTTTTATATCTAATGAAATGCGGTTTCATATAAAGTGTATATTTCGCTTAATAATTTAAAGCGCCATTTATGGTTATATCGACATGAAAAAAATATATGAAATAATTGAAAAAGCCACTTACGAGAATAAAAATAAATCAAAAACGAATAAATTAAAAATTAATAATGACCAGGGAGTCATATTTGTAAATGATTTTGATATGGCTAACCATTGCAATGACTAATAAATAATCCGATAGAGGTCAATTTCTCACTGCAGAACTCTATGTTTTTACCACCTATAGATGAAAATGAATTGATAAAACACATTTCTTCTCTAAAGACTGGAGGCTCGCCAGACATGGACGGCATCACATCTCAATTGATAAAACAGACTCACAGATTAATTTTAAAGCCATTATTACATATCATAAACAGAATTTTTGTAACAGGAACCGTGCCTTCTCATTTTAAAATATCTGTTATCACTCCGGTTTATAAGAATGGTACTAGGACAGTAATAAGCAACTATCGACCCATAAGTTTAATAAGTAATTTTGCCAAATTGTTTGAAAAATGTATAAAGGACAGAATGTTTGATTTTTTTAAGGCTAACAATATTTTATCTGGAAATCAGTACGGTTTTCTGCCGGGTTGTGGTACGGAGGACGCATTGTATCAGCTGACGTCACAGATCACTGCTAGCTTAAATACAGGGAAAAAGTGTGCTGCAGTCTGTATAGATCTGGCAAAAGCGTTCGACTCGGTACCGCACGATAAACTTCTTGGTATTTTGTGGCACTATGGAATCAGGGGAACTGTGTGGAGGTTGCTGCAAAGTTACCTTCTCGGGAGATATCAGATTGTGAAAGTTAATAACGTTCTGAGTGGTAAGCAGGTTGTAAGGATTGGGGTACCACAGGGCACAGTCCTTGGCCCTATCTTGTTCATAATTTATATGAATAGCTTGTTATCTCTTGATATCGTTGGTTCGGTGGTCTCCTATGCTGATGACACCGTGCTGATTTTCAGTGATAGTACATGGCAGGGAGTAAAAGAAAAAATGATAAACGGATTAAGTGTCACTAAGAGATGGTTGGAAAGTTTTGAATTATCTCTTAATTTAAGTAAAACAAATTACATTGCATTCTCCCTGACAGGTGCTAACAGACCTGATTTCACAGGTATCATAATTGACGATCAACAAGTAAACGAAGTATCTCAACCAAAATATCTCGGCATAATAATTGATCGATTTCTGAAGTGGTACCCGCACATAGAGTATCTCTCCAAGAGAATTGGAGCGCTGATACACAAGTTTTATATTCTCAGGGAGATATTAAATAAAAAACTAATAGTTATAATCTACAAGAGTCTTGTTGAATCGTTGATTGGCTACGGAATATTGGTATGGGGTGGTCTACATAACAGTGACCTTTACAAATTGAATATAGCGCAAAAGTATATATTAAAGGTTATATTTAAGAGGAACAAACTGTATCCTACAGAATTGCTTTTTCAGGTAACATATATAATATGAGGACCGTGTATCTTGTTACAGTGTCAACGTTTATGCATAAATACAAATCCTCAAAGAATACTGTTAACCACTGTTATCACACTCGTGCTAACATAAATAATGACGCAATCATTCCAGTTAACTTTAATAATATTAATCTAACGAGCGTTGCCTACTTGGGACCAAAAATTTATAATATGATTCCTTTAAATTTAAAAAAAAATATATAAAAAACATAAAAAATTTAAACGAGAATGTAGAATATATTTATCTACAGAATTTAAAAAATTTCAAAATATATTTAATTAAAGAGCAAATTATTCATGAATAGCACGAAATTGTAAACATAAAGAAAATTGAATTGAGAAAGAATCTGGTACATACAAGTAAACATGTTTCTTAGGTACCATAACACACATATTTTGTATATTGTATAACTGTTTGAGAAATCATATAATTTTGTAAAGCCATAATTTCTGAATAAAGTTATTATTATTATTATCGGGTGTTATAAAACTGATGTGTTTTTTTATGAAAATTCAAAGCACCCTGTGGATTATACTAGGTATTCCATGTTATTGCAGATGCAGCCAAATGAATGTTTCTTCATGTTTCTTTTCTTCTACATGTTCTTTTTTGAATTATTGGCTTATCTGTGTTACTTCATGAAATACACAATTTTTACTACTTTTAGTTAGAAGCCCCGACCGAAATAACATTGAACATATTTTGGATTTTATTCTTAAGCCGCGTTCTCAGAGCTTCGACGTGTCGCAGCGACAGTCCCCCACTCCTTTTGTAGGGGGTGACGTCTGTCACTTGTCTTTCGGGTGAAACCTAACCTTACAATAATTTGTTATTGTTTTTTAAATGAAAACAATTTGTTTTGTACAAATTTCGTTTTGAATCATTTATCATACTGATTGAGACTTTGATAATGAAAGTGGCGAAGCAATGAAATCTTTGAATAATGTCTGGCAGTGTATTTTAATATGATTATTCTTCCAGACTAAAGAGCTAATTTGGTTAAAAAATGTTACAAGAAGCCAAAAAAAACGGACTAAATTAATTAATTTTTGCATTTTAGAGCTCAAAATATAAATGTAATGAAAACCGCACAGTTTTATTCCTGTATTTTTTATCATAAACTTAAAATTGTAGAGTAGCACACACATGCACTATATCGAACAAACCCGATGTTTGATTAAAATTTTCCCCTCTCGGAGGTTATAGGTTTGTTTTTTAAAAGATTTTTTCGATGACAGCGTCAAATTTGATTTTTATTTTCGTATTCTACTCCTCAAAATATCTCGTATATTTATTCTGGTTAAATGAACCAAAATAAAAAATTAATAATACTACAGCGCAGTGTTGCCAGGTATCTCGTGAAATGTCACCAGATCTGTTGGTTTTTTTGTGATTTTATGAATAATCTGGCGGTCCATGAAAAACTTTTTAAAAAAGTTCAGTTTCTGGTTTATAAACCACACAAAAAAAAACAGATCTGGTAAAATTCCACCAGATACCTGGCAATACCGCTACTTCGGCACCGCTTGATGGTGGGGATAAGAGGTAATGACGTAAACGGTTCTGATTGGTTAGGTTGGTGTCGCGGGCGACAGTACGTAGCTCTGAGAACGCCGCTTTAGGTTGTTATAAAATCAAGGACGACAATCTCAAAATTTACAAGGATTGAGCAAACGGCTCATGGAATTATGAATTGGCTTAGATTAGAATGAAAATAACTGACGTAGGATGATTTTATTCATTCAATTTTGGGTATTTTGGTTGATACAAATTTCTGATTGTACGTTGAACAAGTTGCGCAGTGTAGTTTTTCGGTTCCCGAACGTACGATCGAGAGTAATTAAATTTTACATATTCGAAAGTGCATTTGCATTTTGATCTAATATTCTGTTTTCCACAATTGACGCATTACCCCAGGTGTTTAAACTTTGGAGGTAAAACAAGGTAACGATAACCACGAGATTAGTTTGGAACAAGTTATGGCAATTAAATACATTCAGCAACAATATTTTGGTAAGGTGGCATACATAGAGTTTGTTTGTAGTCTAAAGTATTACGTTCCAACAAGCGCTACTAAATTACATTTCATTGGAAATATTGCTTTACTAGGAATATATTGCCACAATATGCACATATTTACCAAGATGAAGTGCAATACGCAGTGTCATACACTAATTTCTCGAGAACACTTGGAGATGCTCTTATTTAACTTATATTTAGTGTTTGTCCCCTAAAGTCGGTTCGTTTTATGAAGTCCGATATCGAATTAAATCATTAAAGTTTGTTAAACAGTAAGACGATTAAGTAACAATACCTTCGCTATACTTGATGGTGCCGAACATTCCACTGGTTCACTGTAGGCGGCCATGCAAAATCAGCGGTTCCAAAACAAAATTATCTTAGAATTATGTACCACGATAAATATTTTTATATTGTTTATTTTTCACTCATAGCTTTTTTTTTATTTATCAAATGAAAAACATTTTGCGTCAATAAGTTAAAGATGTTCGTTCTCATGTACTTTTTCCTAGAATTTAGTTATTTTGGGATCATTATAGTTAAATCTATATAATAATCACTATTTTACAAGAAATAGGTAATTAAAAGTTGCTCAAGTGCAGGATGGTATGTTCTATTTTAAATAAGTAGCTAAGATTTTTGCTTTTAGTTTGTTTCTCATTGTGTGTGAATTAAAAGCCGTTATAAAGCAAAGTTATGGAAAATGTTCACAACGCCTAGAAGGTGTTTATTTTCAGGTGAACGCTGTTTGGTATTACAAGTGGAACGTTATTTTACTTAGAAATAGATAACTCGGGCCCGTTAGTGTCTGTCTTGCCAGTGCAAAAACGAACGTCTTATGCTTGCGGCATTTCAGATAAGACCTTAAGAAGACTTCGAAAAAAGAGTGAAGAGGAATTGAACCATATAAAAGGGTTTGACTCCATTCTAAAACCTTTGATTTATCCCATGGGATAAAACTATCGATTAGGAATATTGTTTATGATATGTATAAAGCCAAGGAATATCTTACCCTCAAAGCTATTCTTGAAAAGATAAAGAAGAAAGGACTTTGCGATATTGGAACCACCAGTTTGTCCATCATTTTAAAAGAGCTGGGCTTCAAATACAAAAAATGAACAACAGAAAGGTGCTTTGCGAGCTATCCAATAATGTTTCAAAAAGATGGCGACATCAGTTGTTTTAGAACCAAAACTTTATGAAAAAAGAATTCGTAAAACTAATTTGCCTAAATACTATAAAAGCTAAAAAATGATATATATTTTGAAGAAAGTTATAAATAAAGTGATCTTTTAGAAGTTTTAAAGACATTTTGTATAAAAAAAAGTATATGTTTGTGACACATTGGCAGAAGAAATTGGACATACAGTGCGACGGCTCCCACCCTATTATTGCATTTTTAACCCCATAGAGCATATGTGGCACCAGTTAAAATTACTGGTTAGGTCTGAAAATATTTCTCCGACTTTAAGTTCTAGTGTTGTAGAATTAATACGAAAATGCTTTAATGATATTCCCCCAGGTAGTTGGAAAAATTCAGTCCGTCACGTATTAACTGTAGAAAATTCGTATATTAGTCTGGATCGTATAATTAATCCAATTATAATTAATTTTGATGAGGATAGCGATAGCGAAACAGAAGTATCTATAGAATGACATTATAAATGTAAATAAATATGACTAGTAATATTTAAAAAAAATGTTATTTCATTTGATTACATTAATATAATCATATCATTACTTGTTTTCCTTAGTCCGTCCCTTCATACTTCACTTGTTTATTGCCAAGCTCTTGTCGACACAATGGGACCGACCCTGGAAATCATTAAATCGTATCCAAATTTCGTGAAACGTACTATATTATGTATTTTAATTCTGAGCCTCGTTTTAAATACGTAATTAGAACGCATCCGTAGAAAAAGTATACTGTACGACACGTGAGAATATGACATATTTATCCCTCGCTTGATTTGAGGCAGTCGCCTTCGGCTCGTGCCAACAAACTTCTGCACTCGGGAGAAATGTGTAATTTTTCTCACTTAATGTACAATATACTCTACCTATTATGAAATAACTTGAAACCTTTTATTATTACCGTATAGTTTGTAAAATCACTAAGAAATGCCAACATCATACACTTTATTTATCACTAGATAGCTTCCCCCGACAATGTTCTTCGTTTATTTTACAAAAATCCATTGTTACGTATCTAACTATTTTAAAATGAAACTCTTTAGACCGAAATGTTCAGAATTCTCTCCCTCATATGTCATCCCCATGTTAGCCCCAAATTTAAAAACTGTTGCTTTATTTCTCCCAATACTTGTTCTCTGACATAAAGGAATGGGCAATAAAAATGTTTGTCACGTTTAGTATTTGCGACTGTGGCAGCACCTTCGACATTCTTTGTATAGCACAAAAAGAAAAAAAAAAGAGAAAAGTGGAGAGATAAAGGGGAAACTAAATTGGCGTCTCCACTGCATCCGCTACGTGCTCTCAACGTGTTGCAATGTATCCGACAATATTTTATCGGATATGTGGCTCACAGAGTATATATGAGATTTTTGTGGTTGTGCCATGAGGTTGTACTGGATTACTTATGAGAGAAATAAGATATACTCTAGAACTTATTTCTGCAAATATGAAATAATTTGGTCATATGTTTGGAGTCGTATGCTTACTTAATAGATTAGGGTGAAGCAACAACAAAAATTAATAGAAAGTTAAGGATAAAAATAATATCTACTTAAATTTTATAGTTGAAGGTGGCGCGACGGCGAGGAGAATATGCGATTACGAGAATTTCGTCTCTGTTGGCACATTAACAGCGAATTTTATTGTTGGCTGCCTTAGAGGAAGAGAATTATGCAAGGCTTCTAGTGTTTTTGTTGCCTTCATGGCTTAGATTGCACAAAATAGGAGCTGTGAGCCAATTTTATTAACTTTCCTGTTGTTGCCATATAATACGTGAAAAAAGAACAGAAAATGCTGCCGATGTAGATTGAAAAATTGTATTCGCGGAACTCCCGGTGGTGCTCCTGTGAAATCTTCGTGCCGTTATCTTGCTTTCATCGCACGGTATAAATATCTAAGAGGTATGATTCCACGCCGATAGAGGCGTGGCTTGTGACGTCACCGGGTGAGTGATTATCAAATCTCTTATGGAGATTTAAATTGCTGTCACCGTTTTTAACGTCACGTCTATATCATTGTCTCTCACCTTAAAACAAATATAGCATGGTATCAAGCGGCAAGGTCCCATAAAAATCGCATCCAAACTGTCCAAAACAAGATCCTCCGGTCTATCACACGTGCTCCATGGATCGCCAAAGGCCAGAAATGGCTTCTTGGTGACCTCAACACACGATAATAAGGGTGTAAGAGTGTCTAACGGCACTAACACAATACCGCGGGGAGTTTAGTCGGTCGGTGTCTCTCCTTCAGAGAGTTAGGTCTCTCCTCAGGTTTCTTCCTAAGAGAAACAGAGCCATCGTGACACTACTTTGCACTCCGGGTGCATCGTGTCTGTAAGCAGATTCTTCTCGCATGCCCCAAAAAGTGCTCGATCTCCAATTTTACCAACATCATAAAAACTTACATTTTTCTTACAAAAATTAACTCCATAACTCTATACTTGTATCGTCTGACCCTATTAAAAGTTCACTCATAAAAAAATTTGCCGTGTTTTTTCGACACAAACACACATTGACCCAGATAAAATCTCTATTATGAATGTCTGTCACGTAGTGTATTCGCAACTGCGGTAGCGTTCCCAAAATACTTTCCGTGATAAATGGAGGAGAGTTAAAGAGTGTAGACTGGAAGGAAATAAATTTAGGTTTTGCAGTGTATTTTTTTTTGAATCAGGGCCATAAACATATAATATAAAAGGGGAGACCAAACATTCTGTTCATAAAACACCATTTATTTACAATCATATGCAGTACTACAGCTAAGTTAGAAGAAGATGGCTTTGAAAAATGGCAACGCTGTGATGAGGTACACGTTCAGATAATTTCGATCTAACATTAGTCATAAATAGATAATCGTTGTAGGTATTTTTTACAGAATTTCAGATAATATAAAGAAATAATCCATATTTTCGCAATATTTACTTAAATTATAGAATTATCTACAACAATGCTTTACCTTAGAAAAACACATAACCTGATTATTCTCACTTACCGACGAAAATTTAATCCGGGGTTAGAATAGTCGAATTGCTTACACACCACGCACTGCCGAACCATTGTAGATGGCTAATAAATACCTCTAAATAGTTTTAGTTCGAAAAAACACTAAAAATTAATCCAAAAACACAATAGAATGAAATTAGTAAACTTGAGGGTCATTTTTATACTAGCAGAGGATACAGCGTTGCCACTGTGATTTCCTTAAAACATAATTTGATCTTCTTAGGATATACACCGTGTCCAGGATAAGGAGGGCCAGTACAGGGATCTCGTAAACCATAAGAGATACGAAGTCGGTGAAATAGAGGTAAAGTTGCGCATTTACATGCCTACTAATATGCTGTTTAGAAAGTTTTAAAATTCTGAGTAGTTCCGGAGATATCCGGAAAAACCCGAAATTCTGAAAAATCGTTTTATTTTTTTCTTGGGTTTTTTTGAGATCGAATTCTAAATAAATTGCTCTTTTACATTGCCACTTTTTCCGCCCTATCTAACAGCGTTAATTGTTTTGTAATCCGACGAGTTGTCTTCGAAGGGCCATTATCAACTTTCTTTTTTTAAATACAGTGATGTTTTCCTGATATTGGAGTTTGAGAGCATTTTTTCTTCCGAATGCAACGATATATGACATAATTCAATAATAATCAATCATAACAAAACAGTAATAAAACGAACAAAGAAAAAAGTAAGGAACTACATAATCAGGTCTTTAAAATGATTTCCGTTATTTTCTAAGCACAAATAACATTTTCTAACTGTCAATTCTAAAACATTTGACAACCTTTCTGGCGTAATACTTACTTAGAAAGGCTTCAAGCATCAACCTCCTAAGTTCGTCTTCTGTTTCGACGTTGTGTTTATAAACATATTTTTCGACATACCCCCAGAGGAAAAAATCTAACGGTGTCATATCAGGCTCACATGCTGGCCATGGTGTTTCAGAGCACCTGATTATGTGGTTCCTTATTTTTTCGTTGTTCGTTTTATTACTGTTTTGGTATGATTGATTATTATTGAATTATTTTTTGTTCACTTATTTGTGGTTTATTATTAATTTATTTGTTATTTATTGAACTAGTCCAACATAAGTAAAAAGTTAGAGCTTACTTATGAGATATTATTTGTAAAATTAGGAAAAATACAGAACCGTATCCCAAAATCTCCTGATCTTGTTCAAGAAACCCTCGAAACGTCATTAAACATACATCGTTGCATTCGGAAAAAAAAATGCTCTCAAACTCCAATATCAGGAAAACAGGACCGTATTTAACAAAAGAAAGTTGATAATGGCCCTTCGAAGACGACTCGTCGGATTACAAGACAATTAACGCTGTTAGATAGAGCGGAAAAAGTGGCAATGTAAAGAGCAATTTACTTTAGAATTCGAACTCAAAAAAAAACCTGGAAAAAAGTAAAACGATGTTTCAGAATTTCGGTTTTTCCGGATATCTCCGGAACTACTCGGAATTTTAAAACGTTCTAAACGGCATATTATTAGGCACATAAATGCGAAACTTTACCTCTATTTAACCGACTTCGTATCTCTTAGGGTTTCCGAGATCCCTATACTGGCCCTCCTTATTTTGGACACAACTTTACGAGTAGAAAATTTGAAAAATACACACATATTTAGTACAATATTTTTACTTAATAGGTACACATGAGAACTGCATAATATAATTAATATTATACTTTTCGGTTTCAAACGCAGGCGGTAGATTTAGTACTATCAGTACATACTTGGCATCATTGTTTAGTATTTAAAACTGTGTGTGATTCTGTATATTTATTAATTAAATGTTTTTGGTTCACTTCGCATTTATGCGAACTTCCCCGAAATATGCCGATAATCCGAACAGATCAAAATAATAAAAAGAAGTGGGCTAGATAGATCATTCCTATATTAAGTTCATCGTATAAAATTCGTAAAATTACACCGTTAACACAAAAAATGTCTGTTCCTACGTTTAACCTCTTCATTTTTTCTCTCGAAAAATAAGGCTACTGTTTCGAGCTAATTTTTTTGCCATCTGGACCCTCTTTTCTTTTGTCTGACCCTATTAAAAGGTCGTAAATAGAGTGCGTAGGTTTCCTGTTCATTGGCGTACATTTGCTCATAAAAAAGCGATATTAGACAGCTTGTCACGTGCTATATTACCAATTGCGGCGACATGGTTAAAACGGTTGATTTAAGAAAATCAAGGCTAGATTGTTTCTTTTTCTTATAAAACTATTTTTTTTTATTGGGACTTGGGCACCTGGCTGATATTCACTGCTTTATGTCAAGTTGTGAAATCTAAACTAAAATAGCAACAGGAAAATAGTAAATATGATTTTTTAAAAAGCCGCCATTTTGTTTTGGGTATGAATAGGGACCCCATATTCTGAGATCGTAAAGTATAGGGTGTCCATTTTTGGGTAGTTTTACGGGGTATCTCCGTTATTAGTAAAGATAGAAGGATGCGGTTTTCGCAGCACTTTGCTACTTTTTTGTCAAACAGAAGATGCCGTAATCAGAATTTTTCTAGGACGCCTTGTTTTTAATATACGGTATGTTTTTGAGAAGTGTGCATTTTGTGATACCCCCTATATCTCGGTTATCCCGTAACGTATCAAAAAGAAATAAAATGTTCCTGTTGTAGTTTTTTACGTAGAATCAAGTGACTTACTCAGATTTTTCTACATTCAATAGTTTTCAAGGAAAGTAAACAAATTTGCTTTTTTAAATGGGTTACCCAATATATTTTTTAATAATATAATTTAGTTTGTAATAAGCTTCTCAAAAAACACTTTATTTTTAGCCTAAGCCTAATACTAAGACTAAAAATAAAGTTTTATATATTTTTGAGAAGCTTGTTACAAACTAAATTATATTATTAAAAAATATATAGGGTGACCCATTTAAAAAAAGCAAATTTGTTTACTTTCCTTGAAAACTATTGAATGTAGTAAAAATATGAGTACGTCACTGGATTGTACGTAAAAAAATACAAAAAGAACATTTTATTTCTTTCTGATACGTTACGGGGTAACCGAGATATGAGGGGGTGTGTCCCAAAATGCACAATTCTCAAAAACATCGCGTATATCAAAAACAAGGCGGCCTAGAAAGATTCTGATTACGGTATCTTCTGTTTGACAAAAAAGTATCAAAGTGCTGCGAAAACCGCATCCTTCTATCTTTACTAAACACGGAGATACCCCGTAAAACTACCCAAAAATGGACACCCTGTACTCGATAGAACGTTTAAGATGATGTGATGTGATGATGATGATTTTTTTTATCAATATGGCATCCATCCGCTATTTTGAATTTGAGCACCATTGAATATGCAAGACAGTATAGCCCTCAAGTTCCTACTACTCTATGCCTTTAATTTTTCTAATACCGTAAATAAAGTAATAGTAATAATAACTATGAAATATTTTTAAAACGTCGCCATTTTGTTTTCATTGCGAATAGAAAAGTAATATTCTTGCATCGTAAAGTACTATATAGTACCTACCTTCAAAATTATGTATTGCAAGACCCCCTCTTTCTATTTAATTTTCTTCATCAAGATGGCGCCCATCAGCAATTTTGACAGTACCGCCATTCTTCCGTCAAAAAGAAGTTTACCTTCTCGCAAAAAAAATTAGTGGGTCAAAAGCTATTAAGCTGTTTCCAGACTGTTTCCAGATCAGTGATACACACACTGATGTAGGGGCCAATAAATACTGACCAAATCTAATTTTTCATATTATTTATCATCAATTAATGCTTGTTGCGTTTTCATTGGCCAATCCAATATAAAAATGTCTCGGGTGGGTTTATATTATTTATATCCTGTAGAGGATATTAAGTATTCACTGTGCACCCATCTAAATGTTATGCATTTGGGTGCAGGATTTTAGCGACTGCAATGAAAGTAGTTCTTTATATTTCGCTGCTTTTTTTTTTGTTTGCACAAACGTATTTCGGGGGTGCTATCGCACATCGCAAATAGGTTACGTGAGGAATATATTTAATGAGATTTCTCCAAGTGCACGTCCTAAAAATGTAACTTACGAAAAACAAGCAAAATATGTTATCTTTGATTTATTATTTCGAATGAAATATCAAAAATGTATGCGTATAAAGCTTTTTTTTTCTGCACGAGTTTCTAAGTAGGTTACGTTAAATTTAGTAGAAAAATAGTAAAACTAACCATAATTTACAGCTCTATATATGGCTGCCATTAAATTACAGCAAAATTTTAACCTACATATTTAGTAAAAATTACAAAAATATTTTTGTAATCTTTTGTAAAATTTAATAAATTTTTTGTAAAATTAACCAAAATTTTTTGTAAAAACTTTTACACATAGTATTCCCAAGCGGTCACCCATCCAAGGACGAACCGTGTCCAACGCACATACACAGTGTGTAAAAAGTCCCGGAACAGTCAATTATTTCAAAAATGGTGCACAATATAAAAAAACTTTCTGTATAAAAGTTGTTGGTCTTAAAGAAATTTATTAAACTTAGATCCCTGTAATTATACAGGGTTGCCCAAAAAGTCGTGGTAACCGAAACTTCATTTTTTTTAAATGGAATGACCCTTTTTTGATCACATTTTCTGATTCCTCTAAACATTCTAAATAACAATTATAGAACATGTCATATGGCTAAACCTATTAGTTTTAGAAATAATTTGAGTTGAAGGACATAAATGCGATAGGTACGATATTACCTTTTGCATTGTTTCGAGTCGGCTCAAATGTTTTACGTTAAAATTAAAAGAAAAACATTAAACTCGTGTAAAATGAACCTCACTCAAGTTGTGTCAAAATTTTAATAACAACTAAATTATTAAATATAAGCAGTAAAATTAACAATAACTTGAAAAGAACAAAAATAAAATTAAGTGTAAGTCGTTATTTAATTAAATGCTGAAAATGTCCTCCTCCCACAGTTTGACAATGGGCTAGGTTATAATAAAATTTGTCGATGACGTTTTGTAACATTTCTTGGTTAATAGATGCACATTCTTCAATAATTCTTCCTCTTAATTCATTCAGATCTGCAGGTATTGTCACAAATACTTTATTTTTTAGGTGTCCCCAAAGAAAATAATCAAGGGGCGTTAAGTCTGGCGACCTAGCAGGCCATTCTATGGGGCCTCTTCGTCCTATCCAGCGGTTAGGAAAAGTGTTGTTTAAATAATTTCTAACAGCTAGCCCAAAATGAGGAGGAGCTCCATCCTGCTGAAACCACGTATTGCGTAATAGTGGTCCTACTTCATTGTTTATTGCTGGCACAATTTCATTTTGCAGCATGTGGAGATACATTTCGGCATTCAAATTCCCCTCTATAAAGAAAGGCCCCACTAATCTGTTGCCAATAATTCCAGCCCACACATTTACTTTCTGGGGGTGTTGAGTATGTGTTTCTCTCATCCAATGTGGATTCTGATCAGCCCAGTAACGACAATTATGGCGATTGAGAGACCCGTTCAACATGAATGTTGCCTCATCCGTAAAAACTATTTGATTAAAAAAATTGTTATTTTCTTCATGTTTTTGCATCATTACTTCGCAAAATTCCAATCTACGATCAAAATCGTCTTCTGATAATTCCTGGACAAGAGTTATTTTATAGGGATGAAAATTACTGGTTTTTAAAATATTGTCAATTGATTTAAAACAAACATCAACTTGGGTAGCAGCTTTTCTGAGTGACAAATGTGGATTCTGAATAAAATGAAGTAATGTCTCTAATTTTCTTTCATCACTACTTGCCGACTTTGGTCTTCCGGAACGAAGTATATCTCTGCAACAACCGGTTACCTCGAACCTTTGAACTGTTCTCACAACTGTAGATTTTGATATAGGCTCTCGGTTTGGAAAAGTTGTATTAAATAATTCCTTTGTCTCGATAACTGATCTTTGTCCGTCTCCAAAACCTCTTATTATTAGTAAAGTTATACGTTCCCTTTCGCTGAGCGACATTTTGAGAATTTACTTTGACAGTGACGCAAAAAATTCTAGTACCAGCTTATAAAAATGCGAAAGGTAATATCGTACCTATCGCATTTATGTCCTTCAACTCAAATTATTTCTAAAACTAATAGGTTTAGCCATATGACATGTTCTATAATTGTTGTTTAGAATGTTTAGAGGAATCAGAAAATGTGATCAAAAAAGGGTCATTCCATTTAAAAAAGTTTCGGTTACCACGACTTTTTGGGCAACCCTGTATAATTACAGGGATCTAAGTTTATTAAATTTCTTTAAGACAAACAACTTTTATACAGAAAGTTTTTTTATATTGTGCACCATTTTTGAAATAATTGACTGTTCCGGGACTTTTTACACACTGTGTATATATAAACAGTATATTGCTAATAACATCTGCAATTATGTGCCCGCTTTCGACGATACGATTTCTGACGATATGATGATCCGACGGTGCCCTGATGGTGTAAACTTTTGGGGCCAAATTCCATCCGAATATTTATAATAATCGACATGATGAGCTTTATTTTAACTTTCACCCGACGTCGTATGTTTCTTAACCTCAATTTTTCTAAACCAAAAATTAGCAATGAATGATTATTTTGGGAATTATTATCAGCTACTAATGCATCAAATTAAAAATACATTAATTGTAAGGTTAGGTAGTTACCACATATATCTATATTATATTGTATACGAGTGACACTCTATTCTTTTTTTACAAGCTTTCTAGTGAAATTCGGTTCCGAAGATCGGATAATGTGATAAGAAAAATATTTTCCTATATATGTATATCCATACCTGAAATACTTTATACCTGGTATTAATCCACGACTTTTGCAAAAAAGCACCATGCACTTGTGTCCTTTCATCTTATTAAAACAAGCCACTAACCTACGAAACAGCAAATCGAATCACCACAAATTAAAAACTCCTTTACAAAAATTGTTGTTAGGTAATGAAATATACCGACAACAATATGGATGAACCACTTTTTATTCTGTAATTTGAAAAAGCATCCTGAAGCAAAGAAGTCGACGAATAACAACAAACCAATGATGACGCGATCGATAAAATTTCCACCCTACTGCGCAAACTCAATAGGCCCGCGCCATCTCCCATAGCGGTGACACTTTATGTGGTTTGGAACGTTCGTTGTTTTATAATATATTGGGAGTAAATAAAAATACCCATAAATTTTCTTCTGTGCCTCACAGTTATATGGTTCACCTGATATGAACACATCTTATGATGGTTTGCTCATCAGGGTAATGTTTTACCAACCCAATTATTGTTAATTAAATGTGCCCCTACACTAAATTAAAAGCCTAAACCTTTCGGAAAAATTGGGCTGTTTTCTTGAGAAAATAATCTAGATACGGCAAATCAAGTATAAGCTTTTTCATCAAAAAATAAAACTGACAGAAAGTTTGGGTGAAACTTTTTCTTTTTAATTTGGTAAGTGTTTTCTTTGTCATCAAATTTAATAATACTTTTTTTTTCGTATATTCAGGCACGTGTAAATCTTTTTTATACAGTGTGTCCCAAATTCGACATCATACTGATATTCATACAAAAATTTTGGTCTATAGCATCGATTTTTTAATAATTTAAAGCCCTGGCTAATTTTACTCTTATGAATCATATAACGCCAATATTTGGAACTGAGTTATTTTAATCAGTCACTATAACCACTTTCCTCTTATTTATAACAGCCTGTCTTATATTGGCTTGAAGTTTTGGAATGTTCCTCATAGAATGTTAAAATACTAAGAAAATTAGTAATATTTTTAATCTACCTAAGGTGTAAACGAAACTTGCACATCAAAATATATTTTTCCTTAATGGTTAACACAAAAATATTATATATCCGGTAACATTTTCATGCGTGACAGGCGATACTGTGACCGGCGATACAAAATGCACAAAGAGTTAATCCTGTGACCGGCGATACAACATAAAAACATACGCTTGGTAAAAAGTAGGCAATGTTGTAGTTTATACCTAAATAAACATAATAAGGAACTTACCTAAATAGGAGCACGCTTTACTCAAATTCAAACACATACCGTCATATTTGTAAAACTATTAGGCCCCCCTGTAGCTGCGGGGACGGAACTTTTGGTTAATAATTGCGTTAGAGGAACTAAACTGTTGATCTTTGAACATTATTTTTTCAATACAAATTGTAGTAGGAGTGTAAATTATTTATATATAAAAGTAACTTTAGTAAAATGACGAGAAATATAAAAGAGTGAAGTAAGAAATTATTGACTGGGGACACATTTTTAAATTCAAATTTGAATACTGCAGCTATAATCTAAAAAAAAAGTTTTAAAATTGCTTTCTAATGCAGGAAGTAATATATGATCGTTTCTACAGGCAAATAGTTTATTTTAGTAAGTTATATGCTAAGGACTGAAAGTTGCCTGTAAAAAAATTTTGACCCACCACTATAATATTATTTTTTTCGAAATTACCTACAGAATACGACATATACAATTCAATTCTCATTATTTCCGTAACATTTTGCTCATAAAAATTGAATAGGCATAATGATATGTTAGTTTTCCACATATTTTCCATTTTAAAATACCTTGCATATTTGTTTAACTACATATATTACCCTTCCAAGTTTCGACAGCATAATGTCTTTTGAAAACATGTAAAATGCATTTTTTGATATTAAAACTAATGGCTAGTGAATGATGGATGGTTGCTATCCATATTTGTTTAAAACGGATTAAAGTTTATTGCAATGTTACGTCCAGGCTTTAAATTTATTTAAAATTCAGGAATATGTTTGTTTGTATTTTTAGTTTTTGATCTTTTAAGGTTGGTAGACAGGGTAGCCCTAATAAGAATGCACTCTATCGGGATCTTGTTAACTATAAGGCATACAAAAATGATCAAATTAGACAAACGTTCCGCTCTAATGAGTCATGTTTCAAATTTAAAAAAATCCTAATATTTCCGAACATATGTGAGTAAAACAGAATTTTTACGATTTCATTCTTTTTGTTTTCTGATTCTACCTAATTCTAATTTTACATTCTCATTGCCATATTTTCTCCACTTTCGTTTTTTCGCTTTTTTTTCTCTACAGGGTGTTATGGAAATTATATATAAATGGGTGACTCCTGGGGTGTCCTAGAGAAGCGCTACATATTTTTTTTTAAATCGAACGTTTAAAAAGTGAGGTAATTCACCCATAAACCCACACACAACTCCGCAGCACAGTCATACTACACTAAGCAGCTTTGTAATAAACAGATGTTCTGAAGCAATGTTGCCGAACTGTTAGTGTAAAACTTTAGATTCTTATAAAAATAAATATTTAGCTACCTAGTATCCAAATAGAAGTGAATCCAGGTGCCAGTACACTAGCAAGTAATCCAGGGCACATACATCTTCAGTTTTTCTGGTTTTAGTGGGTAAAGCTTATACCCCGCTAAAACCCCATCGGCGTTTTTCTTCCAATCTCTGAACATGACTCTGTATATCGTCAGAGACACAGAACATATAGTGAAACACTGAACAAATTACCATAAATCACTTAAAGAAACACACACATGTTTCAAATTAGTTTTTTGAAGATAGGCCCTTGTCACACAAAATCGCTACACACTAATGCATTATTTAAACGTTCAGAAATTATTTTATCAGCTGCATCCAATATCTTATATCGCAACTGATCCATATCGTCGACTTTATAAACAGTTTCTTTATTCATCGTACCCCATGGAAAAAATTGCATGGGGTAAGATCCGGTGACCTTGCGATTTCCAGACTCTTACTAAAGGAACATATTCTAATATGCTTTCGACTTGATTCTCTCTGTATGTACTAAACATTTTCACATTTATTCGCACTGTTACAGTTGATTAAATATCCCGAAAAAACTTTTTCGCGCGAAGCCACAGAGGAATATCTTGTTGTCAAGCAAATGTCAACTTCTAACCTTCTGTCGATTTTAGTAGAGATGGCTAATCTTTGGTTTTAAAATCCCGCTGTGAAACGATCGATTTAATTTGCTTAGGCAGCTTTTCGATTAACAAGTTTTTTAGTCTTTATTGGTATCTATAGCAGTGAAGGAAAACAATAAATAAGTGCTGTAGATTATTATAATTATTTATTTCCACCTTTTTTGGTGAATGCGCTGGAATCTACCGGAAAAACACGCATTGCATTAGTAGTACATCTCTACTTTTTGACAGCTCGTGTTTTAAATGTTTCAGTTCAGATGTCATTTTAAATTCGAAGAAATGTTATTTACATTTTACAATGTGTTTTTTAATTAAAAACAAAAGTTCATACAAATCTAGGCGAGACAAGCCAATGTTAATAAAAACGATGTCTCCAAGTGAATTTTGTGCATTATGGTGGCCATTGTTCATGTGAAGTTTTGCGGTTATGGGTTATGTGATCTGCCTGTTTCTTTACTAAAACGCTGTAGTTTTTATAGAAATTGACACTAATTTTTAAATAAGACCGACAAGGTAAGTGTATGTGTGTGGCCTAAATAAAATTACATTAAAACATCAGTCAGTCAATTACTAAAAGTCAAAAGGTCATTGACATTTGACCTAGTTACGTAGTTGCGTATTTCAAACTTAAAGAGTGTAAGGTGTAATTCTGACACCGGTGAGAATTCGTATGTGTCGCAGTGCCGCACAGATGTATTCCTGGTTTGACGTCAGGCCTTTTTGACCGCTGAATGAATTGAAAGCGCCATTTAAGGATATTCATCTTCAATTTGTATTCATCTCAGGAATTGCCGGTTTAAATATAACACACTGTATATTCCGAATTCAACATTTCACACCTATTATTTATTATTATTATTTGTTTTATGTTCGAAAAATAATGCGTTTTTAAAATTGAAAGATTAATGTTACATTATTATTATTATTATTGTAAATAATGTCAAATAAAGAAATATGATACACAGGGTGTCCCACATAATGGAAACGAATTCATTATTTGGAATTTTTGTGCGGTGACGATGATTCTAGGGCGCACTTTTCTATTGCTTAAAATTTCATTAGCGTACGGATTTATTGTGGTTCTAAAATAATAATTTAGACAGTAAAGTAACCTTAGCAATAATTTTATTGCAAAAATATCATAAGTCGATTTGGCATCTCACAGGACGACAAAGCACGAAATTTCGAAAATTCGACATAAACAGTGGCGTGCGGATAACCACTTTTATTTCTTTTTAAAAATATTTACATCTAAAATAACCCCGATAGGAATAAACTAATTTCCAAAAATGTTGACTGTTTAACTGCTTCATCTAAAAAAACCGATTGCCGAAATATTGCAAAATAGCGTCCGCCAGAATTATTTTCGAATTTTTGAATAAAAATAAATAACACCAAACCAAATTCAGATTTATTTTACTTAATTGTATCCCATTAATAAATATCAAAACAGACTATCGATATTGACAATCGATAAATTCTAAAAACAGTATTTTACATGTTTAAAAAAGTCGTTATGGTTTTAAAATAAAATATGCTAAAAATAAGCAGGCAAATAAAAATTCAAACTACATATTTTAAATGGTAAATGTTTGCACGATAAAAGTGTTTGAACTAGCCGGTCTACTCGATTTATAGAATTTATTTTGTTTGAAATTCTGTTACAGGAAACACATTTTCATTGACAGTTTAAATCCTGATTGCACCTGTACCTTTTCGATTAAATTTGTTTCATTTTATTACAGTTTCTGTTGGTTTCTCTATATAAATCTTATTAGAACTTCTTTAAATTAAATACTGGAAAAGCAATTTATCTAAAATTATACAGTGTGGCCCATCAAAAATAGTCCAGCAAGGTTTACGGCTGTGTACGTGAAAATTAAAAAAACCTCGGACCCGTAAATTTGTATTTTCAGGGGGACACGTTTCACTATTAATTTCATCCTTGTAACCTCAGCCCCCCCTAGCGGGGGCGGCTACTGTACTTATTTTTTCAAATGGGAATGAGTATGTTGTGATACATCTTTTTAAAGGGCATTAAATTCTCTTTAAAATGGCGCTTCGTTTTGTAAATTTGAGCTACGCGCCGCCGAGCAACGGAATTTGAAACATTTCACTGCACCTCTTATCAAGTACACAGGTTTGTGCGTAAACAATTTTGAATGTCAACAAATTACACCACATGTTCTTCACAATGTCCGAGAACACTTGAACAGTTGTTGTACTATTGTATGTGGGTGAATGGCGAACATTTTCAACATTTAATAAGATAACATGTAAGTATTACTCAATAAAATTACATTTTTTAAAACGCAATTTCTCGGCGGCGCGTAGTTCAAATTTACAAAACGAAGCGCCATATTAAAGAGAATTAAATGCCCTTCAAAAAGATGTATCACAACATACTCATTCCCATTTGAAAAAACAAGGGCAGTAACCGCCCCCGCTTATGGGTCCGAGGTTTTTTTTTCACGTAGGTACACAGCCGTAAACCTTGCTGGACTGTTTTAGATGGGCCACCCTGTATATTAAAAATGTTAAAATGTTAGAAAATAAATGTTAAATGTTACTTGGTCTATCCTGTATTTAGAAAAGAATTCTTTTAAAATTTTTATTTTATTTTAAATACCAGAATAAAAATCCAACTTTGCCATATGTGTGAAACCGAAACTAGTTATTTTTAAAGCCGCACTAGCTAAAAATATGGAGTTTAAAGCGGACATTCATCAGTTGCCGCTAAAATTCAATTATTCCATTTTAGCTTAATATAGTCGGTTCGACAAAACTGACTGAAATAAAATGTCGTACCGCAAAAATGTGTAACAGCTGAATCTGTGCAGAGTGAAATTTAATTTTCACGATACTGTGAAATTGTGAAATTATTATTTACGAAGATGAAATTAAATGCGGATCTTTTTGACTTTGCTATTAACTTGTGTTTAAAATTTATGTTGAGAATGAAAGGCCTTCTGCATTGGAATAGATGCCCGCTAGATGGCGGTATGGTGTGTTTAACGCCTATTGTTATGTATAATTTGACTATGCATGTGTAGTTTGTCAAGGTTTGTTCGGGATTTTTCCAGCCATCGTGGTCTATGGGGATGTCCATTTTAGCTGTTTATGGGAATTTTTATTTAATGTAAGAAGCACTAGGTATACGGGTGTTATGGAAATGATGTATTATATTTAAACCGTTAATTTCTGAGATAAAGGCAATTGAAGAAAAATACCCGATTCATTCAGTGGTAAAAGTGACCTGACGTCAAACCAGAAAAACACCTGTGCGGCACTGCGATACATGTAAGTAATCAAGGAATTCTGGCCGGTATTGTCATATGTACACCTTAAACTCTTTAGACAAAATAAAATAATTTAAACACTTTTCCATTCTGTAATACCTTTTTGTACAATTAATTGAAGAATATTTACGACGGACTATGTTTTAAACAACCCGAAAAAACATATGGAATAGTAATAGCCACATACGTCACTAGGTCAAATGCCAATGACCTCTTGACGCCTTACATCGTCTGAGTGAAGTAGTTTCATATAGCGCCGCACGCCTGCGGTCTGTTAGTTGAATACCAACCAGCGGCCGGATACGTTGTGTCTCGTCGATCACCAACACACTCTCAGCAATCCGCTCTGGTTTTTCGGTTTACGCGTGTATCTCGCCCGTCCATAAATAATCTTTGAATATTGTTTTTATTGACGCGTTTCTTCTGGACGTCAAATTTCGTCGCGTGTAATAAAATCTAATAATCTGTAGTATAATCTGTATTATTGTATTTTCAAAAGCTAACTATCGGTTCTGTTTCACTATTACTGTGTGTACATAAAGTGGTTCCAGGAGTGTTCCCATAAAAAAGAAAAAAACTGATTGTGTTTGTGCCTGGATTTCCTCGCTCTTTAGGTATAAAGATAACTACAAGTAGGTAGAAAATAATTTACTCTTATAATTTTATATGGAATTTCAGTTTTACATTAAGTTTGGCAACATTGCCATTGGCTCTGGGTGAAATGTTGTACAGTAGCGCGGACTAACCTGTGAGTAAATTTTTTTTTACCCCTCTTTTAAAACGGTCGATTTAAAAAAGATATATGTAGCGCTTCTCTAGGACACTCAAGGAGTCACCAATTTAAATATAATACGTCATTTCCATAACACCCTGTATTATGTTTAAAAAAAATAGAGAAAATCAGACGGAATTCGCCTTTGTTCCTTTTTCTCTCAACTAGATAATTTTTAGTCTGAATCATCCTGCCGACGCCACGTGTAGCGTCAGCACGACCTAACATGACATTTTCTACAATTTTCCTCCTATCGCAGAAAAACTGACTGTGATTCCTATTTCCAGCGAAAAGCAGCAGGAATATTATCTGCATACCTTGCAGTAAAGCCACTGGAGTCCTAATTACTAAATTACAGCAATTTTCTCTTTTGCCTTTCTGCTTTTACCGGTTCTGTCGCTTACTGGGTTAAAAGATTAAAAGTATTAAAAGTTCTTTGTTTCCTGCTGCGCAAAGGGTGTGCTGGGAATTCATTAAAACGAAAACCTAAAAAATAAAATCGCCGAAAAGGAGTTATTAGTCTTTTCATCATTGACGCTGTGTATTCATTAAACAAGAGAATTAATTTGTTAACAATCTGTTGAATACTATACTGCCCTGCTAAGACTGGTTGTCTTTACTACAAAATTTTACTTTTTGAGATGTGTTTATTAGTGTTGTGATCGCTCGAGCGAAAACCGCTTGATCACTCGATTATTGAAATAAGCGACATGGGTTTTGTAACGTTTTGTTTTAACTGGCTAGCCAGCGGCGTAGTTTAGGTCTCCGATTATAAATATTAGAAGATTAAAGGATATCATTTTTAAATTTTTATTTACTACAAACTCGAGAAAACTCCTCAAAAATAACATAATAATAGAAATTGTAAATAAAAATAACAAAGCGAACAAAATGGTTAACAAAATATATAGAAAAATTCGTCGGTAAACATTTTTAAATCTAAACAGGAACTTTTTATTATTAAACTCAAGAAGACTTCTTAAAAATAACATACATTATAGAAAATGCTAATGAAAAATAAGAAAACGAGCAAAATAGTTAACAAAACATAGGTATCGACAAATTTTTTGGTAACCAAAAGTAAACATTCTTAAATTTAAACAGGAACTTTTAGGTAACTATAAACATGAATTTAAAAAAATAATCACCTATTTTCTTATTTTGCCAGTCGCGTAACTAAGCCTACATTTTTGAAGGGCACACAGTGGATTTAAAGTGGAAGAATTTGACAAGCCATTTTAAATATCTACTTATTTTATGCTCGTAGATTGAGAAAGATGTGAAGAAAAATAAATCTTGGTAATACATTTTGTTTTATAAAAGAACAAGAATAAACCCGAACAATAAATACATATTGGGGTGATTTACAGGTGGTAAAAATTCATTATTCACAAATAAATAAATTTCTGGATTTTTTTTGGTGGCTACTACAATTTTTTAGCTAAACCTCTGCCCACCCGTAGTTACGTGCCTCCTAAATATCCTACCTGATCACATGTAAACGGCTAGGCTGTCGGTCGAGCAGTCCGTGACGTCATCGCTTGGTGAAATGGAATTTCAAGCGATTCACTCGATTATTAAAATCGCTCGAGTATCAACTACTCGATTCTTCAAATCATCGGTTTTTCCCAACACTAGTGTTTATATGTCTTATATTTTTATAATAATAGTAAATTATTCACCAGACATTACTCCTGCCGACTTTTATTTTTGGGAATTTTAAAAAATATTGTTTATGAAACAATAGTACAATAATGTTGATGAACTACAATAATCTATTATATTAATATTATCAATAATATCAATGGGAGAACCGTTCTGACGGCTACACGCAAAGTTTTGAAATGTGCTCAGAAACACGTATAAGAGATGTGTTAGAACAGTTGCTACATTACCCCATCCTACCTTATAACGTATATCCCATAATTTTTGGCACAAATTTCAACCAATAATTGTTTTTATAATAAAATATATTTAAATAAAGTTTTGTAATACATAGTAATTAATTGTTTCATAAGCTACAAAATCATAAACTTAAATTAAATATAGAGGACCATGGTCTTCCACTAGACACAACTTTCTGCGGACACCTAGGATTAGGTTTTGGACGGCATTTATATCAATTTTTCAGATTTTTCTATACAGGGTTTCCTCCTCATGTTGTGCTTCCCATCCTCCATCGTAAACTTTTCGAAATAAAAGAGCCCAAAATCTTCTATGGTCTGGGAAAGGTTCGGAGGGTTGTCGTTTCGCTGGTACATTTTGGTCTGCTAATCAATTTTTGGTTTGTCTTGCATAGCGACAGGAGGCAAGGCCTGGCCAGAACATAATATGGTCTCCAGCATGTTCTTCTTCAATAAAATTAACCAGTTTCGTAAGACAATTATCGATATACCTTTGACTATCCAGGGCTTCACCCCTTAATCGATCCGCATAAGGTCTGGATACACCCCTGGTGGAAATAGCGCACCATACTAACACCTTATCCGCGAATTTGGCCTCGTGTTTAAATTTGACATTATCAGGGACCTGTGCAATATTGTCAGTATAAAAACCATCATTTTCCTTCATTTCGAAGTTGCTTAGTATGAAATACTTTTCGTCATCCATAATTATCACCCGGCTGTTAGTAAAATATACTGTTTTTAATGCACGGCAGCATCTCGGGATTTTGTCAAGTTGGTTGGATGTATATCTCGGAGCATTCCTTCATTTTCGGTATTTCTGGCGATAGTTGCCGCTCTATGGTGTTCGTAGATGTTCGATATTCTTGTGCTAGTTTTCTTGTTGATGTACCAAGTGTATTTTTCGCCCTTCTTACCAGCTTTCCTGATCTTACTCTGGTAAAGATTCAAGGTCTTCCACTTTTTGGAAGGTTAGTACAAGGAATATCTTGCTCACAATCAGCAATTGTCCGATAAATGGTTCTACGCGATATATTTTGATTTTCAAAAATGCGTATTATTTCGGATTTAGGGACCCGTCCAACTAAATTATAAATACTTTTCCGAATTTCTAATTTGTAAGCCATACCGACTTAATCAATTTAAAAACTGAACTGTCAACGTTAAGTGAAGGTGTCAAACAAGTTTTTGTTACCAGGGCAGCTGGATATTTTCCTTCTATTACCAATTTTATGCCATCTGAAATTTGTGCCAAAACTTATGTGACATACGCTAGTATGAACGAATATCTGAAGTGATGTAACACGTGGCAAATTAAACCGGGAAGTGATAACAATATCGTACTTGATAAAGGGTACATATATCTATTCAAATTTCTAAGCGGCAATATTATTACCCCATTTTATGGGTGAAATACCGAATTGCTTCACATTCAAAGTTAGTAATTCTACAGTTAACGTTATTGCTAAAGTAAGCAGATGTTTGGTAAAAGATATAAGTTACGAGGAGAACTAAGGACGTTACCTTCCTATCAATGGAATAGAAGATTATACAGGGTGTCCCATATCTTAGATGTTAGAGATGTTTTTGTGAGTAAGTAATGAGGATTTATAGAAATTTTAAATTTCTTATATGTACTGGGTTTAATAAATCTTTGATATTTTCATACCTTCATATCAATTTGCTCAATTTGCTGTTCGTCAATCTGGGAGGAAATATGTCCTGGCATAACCACGTTGTTGCAATCGAAAAGATAGCTTCTCAGAAGCTTGGGGTACTCTTCCGAACCAGAAAGTTGTACAAACCTCAACAACTTTTGACACTATACAAAGCCCAGATTCGACCATCACTAGAGTACTGCTCTCATGTCTTAGATGTTAGAGATGTTTTTGTGAGTAAGTAATGAGAATTTATAGAAATTTTAAATTTCTTATATGTACTGGGTTTAATAAATCTTTGATATTTTCATACCTTCATATCAATTTGCTCAATTTGCTGTTCGTCAATCTGGGAGGAAATATGTCCTGGCATAACCACGTTGTGGCAATCGAAAAGATAGCTTCTCAGAAGCTTGGGGTACTCTTCCGAACCAGAAAGTTGTACAAACCTCAACAACTTTTGACACTATACAAAGCCCAGATTCGACCATCACTACAGTACTGCTCTCATGTCTGGAGCTCTGCACCCAAACATACTTTTCGGCTGCTGGATTCTATCGAAAGGAGGGCTATTCGTCTGATCGGAGACCACGAGCTGACGAAGAACCTCGACAGCCTAGAACATCGAAGACAGGTTGGGGATTTGACTCTCTTTTACAGATATTTTCATGGAAGGTGCTCGGCTGACCTTGCCCTCTTAATTCCGCCCAGAGCGACGAATATCAGAAATACACGACGAACCACTGCCGTCCATCCATTTGTGGTTAAGCTTAGTACTCTTCGAACTTCATTATTTAAGAATTCTTTCATCTGGAGAACTACATCCTTGTGGAACGACCTTCCCGAGGTCGTTTTTCCCAACGAATATAACCTCCAACGAGTCAAAACCAACGTGAATCGCTTTTGCGCACACGCACCACTCCCAGAGTGCCCTAAAGGATTTTTCCTATAGTGCTTGTGTTTGATCATAAAAAAAAAACTGTTTATAAATCTCAAATAAGGGCAATTTCTAAACTAAAAAGGTAACGATGGCTCGATCTTCACAATCAATAATTTATTGAGACAGTCTGAAGTCTCAAAGAGGTCAGCGCATTGTAGGCGGTGTTGTCATATTGCAACACAGAATTGTAAACCCACGTGTTCAACAGTAGATAATATCGCACAAATTTGAAATCACATTATGAATTAGTTCACAACAGAAAAAAAATCGGGTAATGCTACAACTAACCAAAGGATTAAAATCCGTATATATAAAGCACGCGAAACCCTCGGCAACGTCGTTCCAACACCGAGTATAGAAACATACTGAAGTAACGATACTGAAAGTTAATCATATCAATACGCGCGCGGCGGTTATCCGAGCAAGGGCGAGACACGCGGTGTGATCTGGCATCACTGTAGTTTACTCTAGTAACCTACATTGTTGCTAACTGCAACCAGATGGAGCGGCGCGACAGCATGTAGGCAAAAAGGGGTTTTATCTTAGTATTTAGATATTCGATTAAAAAAAAAAGTATGTATACTTTCTCTAGAACACCCAAGGAGTCACCCATTTAAATATAATAAATCATTTCCATAATATCCTGTATAGTGCAAAAAAATATTGATTTTAGTTAGTTAATAATATCAGTTTTCCAGTTTAAAATACTCTTGATACCATTCGATACAATATTCTCAAAATGAAGTAATACTATCTCTATTTCGAATTTAATACTCTATACTCTTGTGTAAGCCTAGTTATTTAAATTGACTTGCTTTTCATAGTAAATTGAGCAGCAGAGTGGCAATGATTCTCAATTTAATGAAGTGTACTTTATGCTATTCAGAAGCTTAACAAGAGTTCAAGCGAATGAAACACATTTGAATGCATTTGTCTGCATTGACCTAATATGTTTTATAAATGTTTTTGTTGTCTGCATCAAATACAGCGTGCCCAGCAATCTGAATCCAGGGTATACGGAAAGTACGGGCAAATTTCTCTATAAGCGTATAGCGGAGACCAAAATTATACTATGAAGTTCATACAATTATGTCATTTGTTCCCATTAAGTATTCAAAGGTAAGAATGACAAAATGCTAAAGCAAATGCTTATCTTAATACGGGTTTGTTCGGATTTCCTGGTTACATGTTTCGCTATATGCGAGAATCGTCAGATCTAAAAAATCTTATAAACCTTTAATGGGTCACAATTAAAAACAAACATTTTTTTTTTTTATGATCAAACACAAGCACTATAGGAAAAATCCTTTAGGACACTCTGGGAGTGGTGCGTGTGTGCAAAAAGCGATTCACGTTTGTTTTGAATCGTTGGAGGTTATATTCGTTGGGAAAAACGACCTCGGGAAGGTCGTTCCACAAGGATGAAGTCCTCCAGACAAAAATAGAAATATAACACTACGCGCGCTATATAGCTGTAATAACATACAGACATAACAGACACATGCTTTCGTCTAGCTATATAGCGTAATGTAATTTTAAAATTTTTACCAATTCAATGTTTATAAGGTCTCAAATGGAGGGAAGCAGGAAACAATTAATTAATAATTATTTTGAGACAGGAACTAAAATTTTTTGTCATATGGCTGCTTCCACTAATAGGGGACAATTTGTGAATATTCAAAATAAAATTTATTTTGGCTAAAAAATTACTTATTACAAAATTATTTAATTTAATACATATACAGTAATAGTACTAGAAGGATGGCAGAGATCATTTGGAATTATTTCTTCATAATTTAAAATGTCAGTTGTTTCGGAGTTGACTAATGATATTAAATCTTGAAAAAATATGCATATTTTAAGTAATTTTCTTTGAACATTTTTGTCTATATATCAACTCCGAGGCACCACATTGGCGTCGGAGTTGATTGCTTCGGAGTTGATATTTTGGACATATTCGATAAAAATATATAAACCCAAGATACATTTTTAAGATTTTGTTTAATAAAACGGGATTATGTTTGATAATTCATGCACCTAACATATAAAAATATCTAAAATAATAAATAAAGCTTAACGAAATATGGGAGTCGGAGTTGATTACATAAAAACATATTCTTACCTTCACAACAAAAAACCACGTCACTCCTGCTTTACGAGAAAATAAACTCATGAAAATTCTTTGTCAACTAAACAAAATTGGTTCATTCCTTATAGCGTACAAAGTAGGGGATGTGCCATGTTGCCAACTTTCAAGGATTTATCGAGTACCTCGGAGTTGATCGTGATATAGAGTTGCAAAAAAGAAGCTAATTTTTTTCTTTATTTTGAATGTAAGGCTAAATTAGATCATCCGTAGTGCTAGTATAATGACTAGGTTAATTAAATTGCATATTTTTATTGGTATACTTAATCCAAATAGTATCCGAAAACCAGTATGTCATCGTATTAAAAACATGCCTGGTGACAGGCTCGGAGTTGATATTTTGGGTATTTAAATGAACTTATAACATAATAATTGGATATTAATGACATAATATAATGATGGCTCAGGAGGAGAACATCTTTATGTAATTAAAATAAATAAACACAGTAATTAATTTCCAATAGTTACGTAGATTTTCGATAGTTAACGAAATTGTCCCGTATCTGTGGAACCACTAATATCTAGGTAACGATTTTTAGAAAGGTTCCATATTTAATAAGAACTATTTGTAGTACACAAACTACGACCGTATGCCGAAACAATTGCTAGTGTAAAGTTTTTGCAGAATTATATAGTTGATCTTTTGACTGCAATAAAACCTCATTATCTCTTCCACCATAAAATAAATAAGGAAATCCCAAATTTTAAAACCTTTTCGAGCAGAGCCGGACCAGGTATACAAATTCAAAATATACATATGCCTGTTGCATATATAAATACAAAGTGATTTTTAATAATTTTAATCTTTTGTGCTGATAGGGGGGCATCTTCAAGTGTCGGGAATGGAGACTTAAATATTTAACAGCTATTAAAGAATTTAGAGAAGAAAATCGTCCAATTATTTACCTTGACGAAACATGGTTCGATACCCATGACACTACAAGAAAAGGTTGGGATGATTCTTCCAAAAAATGTAAAACCAAGGCACCATCAAATAAAGACAAAAGAATCACAATATTGCATGCTGGTTCAGAGAACGGGTTTGTTCCAAATTGTCTGTTGCTTTCAGCTAAAAACATAGCAGATTCTTCTTTAGATTACCATCAAGATACCGACGCACAACTTTTTGAACATTGCTTTAAACATAAACTCCTTAAAAATATACCTGAAAATAGCGTTATTGTAATGGACAATGCTAGTTATCATAGGCGGCAAGCAAAAATCATTCCTAATTCTAATAATACAAAAGCAGAAATTCAAAATTTTATGATTGAAAATGATTTATATTTTGAAGAAACTTACAAAAAACGAGAACTGCTAGAAGTATTAAAAGCTTTTAAAATAAATAAGGAATACGAGTGTGACAAACTTGCAGCAGAAAATGGACATACAGTGTTGCGTCTTCCTCCGTACTATTGTATATTCAATCCTATTGAGCTAATATGGCACCAATTAAAATCCAATATTAGGAGAAACAATATTTCTCCTACATTAAATGCATCTGTAGTAGAATTAATTAAAAACGAAGTAAGAAAAATTTCTGAAGACAGCTGGAAAAACTGTGTATAGCATGTACTTAAGGTGGAAAATTCTTACAATTGTATGATTACAAATGTTCAACCCTTAATTATAAGTTTAGGCTTAGATAAAGATAGTGATAGTGATACAGAGTTAAATTTTGAATAAATTATCAATAGTTTCTTAGAATTTAATTAATTTTTATTGTACTTGTTATCCTAATAGTTATACTTTTAAATTATATTATTTTCAATTATCATTAATTGTTATCATTATTTTACATTTATTATAGGTACCTAAAACTAAAAATACCTATCTATTTATTTTAAATTATAAAAATAAATCATGTGGTGTGGTATACTTTTTCAAGCCGGCCCTGATCCCATTTATTGAGCTTGGAAGAGGTTGAGGCGTATACAATAGGGTTTAATCAGATAGTTTATTTATGGCAGTAAGAGTCAACTGTATAATTCTGCAACAACTATACAATAATAATAATTCTGTGATATTTCTACACATAGCAGTACTTATTTCCTTAAAACAAAAATATTTTTCTTACAGAACTTACCAAAGCCAACCCTGCTTTTTCTTCCGCTCTAAGACAGGAAAAATAGCCAAATATAAGTTTACACTTACCCTTAATGGAATATATCCGTGTTTTTTGTATTTCCCTTAGGAACGTGCCATTCCTGAATATTGAACGCTAAAAAATAAACTGTCATATCCTCCCCTAACAGTGGCGTTACTGGTTGAACGTTAAAATATCACACGTATATCCCTTGTCTAATATTTATTATTAAATCTATCACTGAGAAACTTTAGGACGAGATTTCGTAGGTTCAAACCAGATGGTCGATAAACCGATCGCACCGGTGGATTTTAATGGTACAACCAACTGATGGCGTTACTGTCCGGCGTCATGCAAGAAATGGGGAAGAGCGGAACATATACAGGGTGTTATGGAAATGACTTATTATATTTAAACCGGCAAATCCCGAGATGAAAATAAATTGAAGAAAAATAACCTTAAATGGCGCTTTGAATTATTGTACGAAATATACACTTTATATGAACTGAGGACGTTCGCAATCAATAGTTTATTGAGGCTGTGTTGTAATATATTGCAACACATAATTGTAAACGCACGTGTTCAGTTTTGACAACAAGACGTCTTTGACCCGCGTTATCACTTCTTTTTAATTTTCTAGAAAAAAATACTACAATTTTAAGGTAGATACTCTCTTACTTTCGATCTTATAATCCGTTTCATAATTAAATTCCATAAAAAAAATAAAAGACAAAACGTATGTTTTGCAACAGAACCAACAATAGGTAATATCACACAAATTTGAAATCACATCACAATATTTCTTATTGTGAATTATTTCACAACCGAAAAAAAATCGGGTAATGCTACAACTAACAAAACTTTTAAAATTAGTATACATCAAGCACGTATAACCGTCGACAGCGTCATTCACCCCCGAGTCTCGAAACATACTGAAGCAATGATAGTCGCGCGCGGCGGTTATTCAAGCAAGGGCGAAACATGCGGTGTGATCTGACAACATTGTTAGTATACTCTAGTGGCCCACATTGAATCCAGATGGAACGGCGCGACAGCATGCGGGTAAAAAGGGTTTTTGCCTTTAGTATTTAGATATTTGATTTAAAAAAAAAGTATGTAGACTTTCTCTAGGACACCCTAGGAGTCACCATTTAAATATAATAAGTCATTTTCATAACACCCTGTATCATTCTCTTCCCTACCCGATTCACGCCGGTCACCAAACCAGATGAGATAGGGTACTCATGGGGTACGGGAAACGGTGCACGCGCCCCAATCGTTAGATCATGCCACAATGAGAGAAACTAAGTGTTAATTCCCGTTGGGGATGCTCAGTATATGACCGAGCGGACTCCCAGGATGAGAAACGCTTCTATAAATTAAATATGGACGCATATTGGAAATATACTGAAGCCAGAGTGTCGTCATTGTTCCATATAGTGCCGAGCAATTATTTCTATGTGCAAATCGCTCCCCAGAACTTGCACGCCACTGCGTTATTCCCTAGCAACGAAAAGTTGCTCGTCATAGACGAAGATAAATTTGTTTTACTTTGGTTTGTAGACATTTTTTTATTAAATTTTTGTTTTCGCTTCGTAATGTAATTTTTAAGACAGCGAAAAATATTAAATTTTCCCAAAGACATAAACAAATTTTATGAAAGATGAGATTCAAGGGTTATTAAATATTAAGGAAACATTGCTTCACGTGCCAGTGGAACAAATTTAAAGTATTGCGAGTGTATTATTTAGGTGTAACGTAATAAAAGAATATTACAAGGGAAAAATTCTTGGAACTGATTTTTAGACCGTGAGGATAAAATAATAATAAAAACGTGTATCTATATTTATATATTAATCAAAAAATCCCTCTGGGAGCCCTGGAACGTGGTTTCAAACCCAACGGCCATTAAGGCGATGCACACTTGTGGATTTTAGTGGTATAACTCATGGCGTTATAGTCCGGCATCATGCATACAATAGAGACGGGTGAAAACGATATCATCCCCCATCACTACCCTATTCACATCGGTAACCTGGCCGGATATCTCACGCACCTGCCAATCAGTAGGTCATAGTACAATGCGACAAAACAAGAGCTCATTGCCCATGGTTCGACGCCCACGTTAAGCTATAGGTTCCCTCAGAAAAAATTGAGAAAAAAAACGAAACTGTTATCTATCATGCCCTAAAATATATCTTTAACTAATAATGAATATATAAATTGCTGTGAAAATGTTTATTTATTTGGCATTACTTAACTTAAATGTCTTAATATTCAAAACATGCAATAAAAACAACTACCTACTGCCACAATAAATATAACATGCGACATTAGGAGAAAACGGAAAACTAAATTACACATTTTGTTCTAATACCCGGATAAAATGGCAGTTACATACGTAGTGGCTAACGAACTTTGATTGTACAAAAGAAAATAAAGAAATATATGTTCTTCGCCTTTGTTAAATTTAAAGTGTTAGTTAATGTGTTTATTTCTTCTACCTTCATTTCATAATAAACTCTTATATTAATAAATAATTATCCCATAATATTATTGTAGGTCCTATTTTTACGAGACATATAAATTAAGTTATCATTGTTTATACCTTACATCTGATGAGGCCGCTGTCACGGTGAAACACGTGTCATGTTTACAAAATATAGTGAATATCAAAAACATCAAATAGTGTTTTCTTTAATAGTTTTATTATGGATTTTCATCAAGTTAAGGCTGAAAATATAAGAAAATTGCATGCCTAGCCTTATCGGTTAGTTCAGATGTATTGTTTTAAAATTTAAACAAAGTTTCGGTAATTGTATTCAAATTTTAAATATTTTTCAATCAACCCGGAGGATTGATTTGAAGGTGGAATGTGTTATTATTTAATTGCAACTTTTAACTCGGTTACCAGCGTTGATAGTGTTTTACAACACAACATGTATTTTGTAAAATGCGAACGCATTGTGTAATAAAATTTATACAGAAAGAACAAAATGGGTTTAGGGCATAATAATAATAATAATATTTACAAACGCATGCCGTACTTCAAAAGAGTGTGTAATAGGCTAACCACTCTAGTTGTTTACTATACTTTTTCTACGACTTAATATTTACTTTTATGTTAAATTATCGAAATATGCCAATAAACATTTTGAGTCGGTACTCACAATGACTCACATGGATTATCAGTACACCAGTCAAAACATTTTTCATACATTTTTTCATGCCACTCCCTGGATTTCTCTAGTAATAAATTATTTGCTGCCGAAGCAGCTTGTAATGTAGTTTTTCGTGTAGTTCCTTCAATCTGAATATCGCAGTCACTCATACTTTACCCAAAAATATACAAATTAAAAATGTTGACGTTTAAAATTTTTTGACATTTACGTTGTCCAGGCGACCCGATGGAATTTACAGCCTACTTTACATACAATCTATTGGAAACATTGACGGTTTTGGCATATGACGGGTAATGTGATTTGTGGTGACTGTTACGTAATATATACAGTGAGGACGTAAAGTAAGGAATAAATTCATTATCTCGCAAACTACAATTTTTTAAAAAAATCGCGCGGACCTTTCGATTTTGTTTTTCGAACGCGTATATTCTGACATAAAATGTAGATATACAGGGTGTTGCAAATAAGAGTGACACAAAAAATTTTTTTCTTAAATAGAACCCACTGTATATTATTGCATGTACGGATTCTTCGGAAAATCCTAAACATTTTTCATGTAGCATGTGCTATACCTTAGCCCAAACGTTTTGGAGTTATTCTCATCCAAAATTTGAAAATCAGATATTTCGCAATCAATCAAGACTTGCATTGATTCATGCACGCTGAGGAAAACCTGTAGTCAGCATGCGTGGAAACGCAAGAAAAGTCAAGTAGGCTTTGGAGTTATGATGCAAGAACCAAAAGAATTAATGTCAATAGTTACTGTTATTATCAGTTTTATGTGTATTTTCCTAACGTTTTACTAGTTTTCAAAAGACTCATTTCGTTTTTTCATAACTAAATTAAATTAAAATGCGGCTCACTGAGAAACAGCGCATAGAGGTTTTGATGATGATGGGCTACGGTGATAGGGTTAGAACACAGCAAGAAACTTGTGAGTTATTTAATCAAAAATACCCCAATCGTCCGCCAATATCACAATCAACAGTAAGCAAAATTGAGTACAAGTTTAGGCAATTCGGTCATCTAAGAGATGTCAATAGATTCGGGTTTGTTCGGGTTTGTTCGGGTTTTTTCGATAAATAAGACATTTTTAAAATAATTTTATTCTTTGGTTTCTCCATGACTTTTTCCACTTTTCAAATTTTGAATGAGAATAACTCCAAAACGCTTGGGCTAAGGTATAGCACATGCTACATGAAAAATGTTTAGGATTTTCCGAAGAATCCGTACATGCAATAATATACAGTGTGTTCTATTTAAAAAAAATATTTTTGTGTCACTCTTATTTGCAACACCCTGTATATCTACATTTTATGTCAGAATATGCGCGTTCGAAAAACAAAATCGAAGGGTCCGAGCGATTTTTAAAAAAAATTGTAGTTTGCGAGATAATGAATTTAATCCTTACTTTACGTCCTCACTGTATATAACGTATCAGTCATTACGTAACATTAGATGATGCATAAGTATGTTCTTTCTAATATAGGAGTAGAAAAACAAAATTACCGTACATTTGGAAATTAAGTTATGAAAATCTATACTAAATTAACATAAAGCAAAACAAAACAAATCTACTCTAATTTACAGCTTTGAACTTAAACACTGGATAAAGTCATGCCGTATGATTTATGAAAATATTATTACAACCTTGCATGGAAATAATATTCTAATATTTATATAAGCGAGCGGTTATATTCATATTATTATTTTTTGAGTTTAATACCGATTTTATGTCAGCAATTTATCATGAGAGCAGCAATCGAGAAATTAAAGGTTTGACTAATTTTTTTCAGGTTATAATCGTTTTACAAAACATGAAAAATTAGGATGCCTTTATCAAACTGTTCTAAATAATCAAAAATCTATTTTAACTACATCTTATTAAAAATAAAAAGTCTATACTTTTCAGGTGTGATTAATATCAAATATCAATGTATGGAAAAATTATTATGTCCCAGACCACCCGATGATACCTTATATAATAAGGGCCTATTTAGTCTACACAGTAGCACTAAATACTATTTCAGTTCGGTTTCGAACTCTTTTGTTCTCGTGAGTACAGGGTGGGTGCCTTTATTGTATAAGGTATCATCGGGTGGTCTGGGAAATAATAATTTTTCCATACATTGGTGGTATTTGATATTAATACCACCTGAAAAGTATAGACTTTTTATTTTTGATTTAGTCAAATAACGTCTGTTCAGATTGTGTGGGACTAATAAGAGATGGCGCTGCTCTCTGTATTGTCTCGAATGTTGATAATACAGCGTGAAGTATTAGAGTCTTCTCTGATGATAGGTATGTACACCTACCCTGTGCTGACGAGAACAAAAGAGTTCGAAACCGGTCTGCAGGTGGTTACATCCTATCCATGGAAAAGGCTTTCTTTTATTTCAATCTGAAATAGTATTTAGTGCTATTGTGTAGACTAAATAGGCCCTTATTTTATAAGATATCATCGGGTAGTCTGGGAAATAATAATTTTTCCATACATTGGTATTTAAATCTTATTAGTTGGTTGTGTTTTTTTTAACTAATTGAACATAACATTTTTTGCCAAGAAATTATTTCAGTAATGCGTATTTTCTTTAAAAAAAAATAAATTTTTATTTATCCAATCTAGTCCTGTTTATCAAACAAATTCGTGTATTTTTTTACTCCATTTTTAAATGTGTCAAGAAAATCATAAGACCGAATAAAAACGGAATTTTCGTCAATATTAACCGAAAGAAGCTTAGCGAAAGCCTTAGAAAAAAGAGAACTGAATTTTTAAATTGATGTCGGGGGGGAAAATAAACGAATATTTTTTTACTTCTTACATAATAATTGGTTTCATTAATTTTGCCCGAATTGCTTAAAACAGTTTAAAGCACGCTTTAGCCCTGAAATGACAAAAAATACGCAAATAAATAGAAAATGCATTAGGGAAGACCGAGGTCAGCTGTAACAAAAATAATATAATAATATAGGTTTCGACTTTTTGTTATATGACTACTTTTATTTTAACAAATAAGTATTCTGATGCATAATGCGAACACCCTGTAGTGAAAGTAAGTAATAAAACTTAATAATATACATTGTTTACCGAGTAGAAAATGCCTAACATTCCTGGACGACTGTGAAGATTGCAACACAGTCCAGGAATGTGGCGTTTCCTACGAGGTAAACATGCTATTTTTCCGAAAATCGTTTAAAAATCGACAAATATTGATTAATTTTGAAAAATCGCCAATAATTTTATAAATAAATGGTGCTTTGAAATTCGTAATATAAATGGTTGCGTTACTACGGTAACGTATTAATGTTGAATTGTCAAACTTGATGTTTATAAATTTAATTGTTGGTGTTTCCGAAAGCAAAACAGTATAAAATGATAAGTGATGATGAATTTTCCATTTCTGGGACTCTTCCAGAGCTGGTTGAGGCAGTGAATACTGCTTCATTACAATTATTGTCAAAGAAATCAACAGAAATGTACGAGTATGCATATTAAAGTTTCATGGACTATCGCAACAGTAAAAACACGAGTTCTTTCTCGGAAACTGTTGTAATGGCATACTTCCTAGACCTTTGTTTAAAGATGAAATCTTCAACATTATGGGCCAATTATTCAATGTTGAAGTCAACCCTTGCAATTAAACACAATGTAGATATATCTAAAATACATATTCAAAACTTCGTTCTTTATTGAAACAGCATGCAATCTAAGATTTTAACGAAGGAAAAAATCGACAAATTTATCCAGGAAGCTCCAGATAAAGAAAATTTAATGATTAAGGTAATTTACAAGGTTTTAATTTCTATTTAGATTATACATTTATTTATTTTTTAGATTACTTTAATGTTTGGTATTTCTGGGGCCTGTAGAATGGATGAGTTAGTCCGAATGACTCTACAGGATGTAGAAGGCCTAGATTATAAGCTTTTAAAGGTAAGTAATTAGCATACCTGATTCGAAGACCTGTTTTTCTTTAAATGTCAAAGCGGAAAGGGTTGTAGACAAGTTGTAGGAATACATCAATTTAGAAATATTCCTAAATTAGTTGCTAGTTATTTGAACTTGTTAAATCCGACAGAATATCGTGGTCACTGCTTTCGTCGGTCTTCTGCAACAATATTGATTGACGCTGGTGCCAACATAACTAGTTTAAAGAGGCATGGCGGATGGAAGTCATCAAACGTTGCTGAACAATATATTGAAGAATCTCTTCACAATAAGGTTGAGGTGACAAATAAAATTTTCACAGTATATTCAACAAAATAAACCTACTACCTCGCATGTTGTCCAAAATGTTTCTCATAGTTCTAATAATATTCCTCCAATTTTCAATAATTGTACTAACTGTCAAATAACTGTGAATATAACAAACTAATTTCGAAATGTATTGTGCAATGCATTGAGGTTTTTTAAATATAAATTAATTCCTTATGAACAACGTATGTTCAACCATTTATGTAGAACACTAACAACTGTAAGGAAATTACATTTCCTTACAGTAATTACATTTCCTTACAGTAAGGAAATTAATATTTCCTAACAGTTATTTTCCGTTGCCTAGCAACGACTAAGTGTAGGAAAATATTGACTTTTTCTTTCAAAAATGTTATCAAAAATGTCAACATTTCCGAACGATTATCGAAAAAGTTTATTTATTTGAAAAAACATGATGTATCTGAAAACTTTTTTAAATTTAAGAACAATTTGATACAAAGCTATTTAGAAATGAATGTAAAGTGTTAGAACTCACCCCAGCTCTGGATAAGTTGTAATAGTAGATAGATAATAACAATAGACGAATAACGAAATAACGAACAAACCGAAACAAACCTGAACAACTTTTGACACCCTACACAGTCCAGATTCGACCATCACGAGAATACTGTTCTCATGTCCGGATCCCGCTTAAATCCACGTAGCGCGACGAATAGCTGAATAACACGACAAACCACTGCCGCCCATTCATATGTTTTTCAGCTTAGTACTCGTCGAATTTCGTTATTGAAGAATTCCTTGATCTGGAGAACGTCATCCTTGTGGAAACGAATATAACACCCGTCGATTCAAAACCAACGGGAATCGCTTTATTCGCACACGCACCATTCCCAGAGTGCCTTAAAATGGATTTTTCTTATCGAGCTTGTGTTTGATCATAAAAACAAGTGTCACACTCAAAAATAATATTGGAAATTTGTCAATTTTATATTATTTATTACATTAAGGTAACAACTAAATTCTTATAAATCTGGCAAGTTTGTCTGCAGCAACTAACAACGTCTTCTTCTGCTTGTAACTGGCTAATGATACATGGCACAAACACAAACGCAAGTGCAGTAGAACGAATCGATTTCCAAATTGTTTACATGTAAAACATTCATCCTCTTTAACAAAACATGTTCAGATGACCCGAAACACCTAAAAAATGAGAGAGAAAAAACCACATTTATGTCTCTAATAAATTATGCCCTACCGGAGAGTTAACAAACATAACGGGACAATATTTCCCCCTCAAACAAAACGTTTTCCCTTCTTGATTGCGCCCGTGTTTAAATAAATATATGTAAATATGCGTTACACGCAATATTAGGCAGTTTCTGCACATACATTGATTGAATTTTTGAAGCTAAATATGTTTGAAACTATACCTGTTATTTTGGCCAAACATATTTCATATTCAGGAGAACATATTTTCAATTTCGTTTACCCATCTCTACCCGCATCTCAAGGGTCCACATTGTTTCCCACCCTCCTCTTCCTCTATATTAACGACCTCCTAGAGCAAACTAAAAATCCGATATTTAGCTTTGCTGACGATAGCACACTTATCTCATTTTTCTCTTTGAATGCACAAACATCGGCTGCCGATGAACATCCTCGCAGACAGGATGGTGTATCACGGCTCAACAAGGACCAGCAAGAAATTTTGGCTTGGGGTGACTCAGTAACCAAGTCGAATTTAACGCTAAGAAAACCCAGGCAGGAGTTTTCTCTAAGAATGATAACATTACAGAACCGGATATAGTCATGTCAGGACACGCAATTCCTCTGGCCTCAACTATTAATTTCCTGGGCGTCAATCTGGGAGGAAATATGTCTTGGCATAACCACGTTGTGGCAATCACCAAGATAGCTTCGCAGAAACTTGGTGTACTCTTCCGGACCAAAAAGTTGTATACACCTCAACATCTTTTGACAATATACATACAAAGCCCAGATTCGACCATCACGTTCCCATGTCTGAAGCTATGCACCCAAATATACTCTTCGGCTACTGGATTCCATCGAAAGGAGACCAATTCGTCTGAGGAGGAGACCACGAGCTGATAAAGAGCCTCGACAGCCTGGAACATCGAAGACAGGTTGGTGATTTGACTCTCTTTTGCAGGTATTTCCTTGGAAAATGCTCGGCTGACCTTGCCCTCATAATTCCGCTCAGAGCGGCGAATAGCAGAAATACACGACGAACCGCTGCCGCCCATCCATATGTGGTTAAGCTTAGTACTCCTCGAACTTCATTATTTAAGAATTCTTTCAACTGGAGGACGTCATCCTTATGGAACAACCTTCCCGAGGTCGTGTTTCCCAACGAGCATAACCTCCAACGATTCAAAAAATAACGTGAATCGCTTATGCGTACACGCACCACTCCCAGAGTGCCTTAAAGGATTTTCCTATAGTGCTTGTGTTTGATAATAAAGAAAACAACGAATATTTTGCCTCAGAAGCTGGACGTCTTCGAGAAATGTGCCTCGAAATACGTACAAAAATTCTCCATTGTATAAATAAAATGCCTTTATCGTATGGCCAATAATATATCTTAGCATGTACAGGTCGACAAGTTTATCTATAGCTACAAAAGGAATACGGGCAAGAAAATTTCTTGGGTTAACAATGTTGTCACATATATTAAATTTTAATTTAACAATATGTTACCAAGTAAACCCGAAAATAACATTTACCCATTTAAAATAAATTGTCATAAGTATATAAGAAACTAATATTCTATTAGTGTTTCAATGTTCCCAAAACTTTCTTTTCATACTATTATTTTAATATTTAAATGCAAAATAAAATATTTGTTTATTAAAATACTTCTAGTCTAAAAATAGGGCAACATGGTGCAATATCAACGGTAACCATAGGTAACAGGTGGCTAGGGCTAATTTGATATGTTAAATCCCAGACAGAGGATGACGACATGCGTCTGGTGGCACGCCCATTGTGCCGGCGTGGTAGTTAGGCGATGTTCAATATGCTTCATCGAGTTGCGTAGTGATAAGAAGGGCAAGAGTTATTATATTGTGTTAAATTGTGTTTTTTTTTATAAAGTGTTCGTTGTTTTAAAACTGTGATAATGAATGAATATACTCTTGGTAAAACCCTTTATAGTCAAACCCGTGAAGTGATTGCCAATGTGTACAGGGTGTGTGAAGAACAATCACAAATTAATGCATTTAAATTGCCACTTAAGCGAAAGAAGGGGATAAATCATGATCTAGCATCTAGGAACTTTGGATTGTTTGAACTTGTCCAGCGTCATAAACCTCTCAATAATGACAAAAATGATGTGGTGAACAACATTATCGGGCAATAGGGCCACACTCCTTTACGAGCACTCCCGTATATGTGTGAATTAAACTCTATTGAGATGTCTTGGGCTCAAATTTAACATTTCGTTAGAGATCGCAATACATCAGGGGAATTTAGTATCTCTAATCTAAGGGAGCTTCTGGACGAAGCAATTGCCTCAGTGAGATCAGTCGATTGGGAAAAGTTTTGTCGACATGTCACCGATATAGAAAATAAGTTTTGGGAAACTGATTATATGATGGAGAGAGAGATTTAACTCATTATAATACAAGTTTGGACTGATACTGATTATACTGACTGAATAGTGACAGTGAAGGTGAAGAAGCTGAAGATGATTAACAAAGTATGTACTCATTTTTTAGTATATTTTCCTGATTTGTCGCAAAACTATATTTCATGTGTCTTTGACACTAATACGACCAAAATTGAAAAAACGTCATTAATCTATTAACCATGTAGCTGTTTTTTTCATGCTGAAAGAATGGCGGCATCTTGTAAAACGTAATTATTTAAATCTTGATAAAAATATTTACCTACCTTCAAACATAAAATGCAATTATTGAAAAATTTCCTATTTTTATTATATTATTAAAATAATCATAGCACGCCCATGACTCGGCCATGTTTTAAAAGATATTGCTTTCCCCTTACCGATACGTCGTAGCTATGGACTCGCTTGTCGAGCTGTACCAAAATTGAAAAAAAAATACTAAGCCGTTTTGAGATATTTGGGAAAACTGATTCCGGTTTTTTATCGATTTTTAGGATTAGAATTTTATTATGAAAAACCCTGTATAAACCTCGACACCCATTTGTTCCAATGCCTTTTTAACTGACTGTTCGATAAAGCACACAAAAAATATTGACAATGGATAATAAAGCTGCGTGGTGAATAATAAGGACTTTTGTTGGATGTTTGAAAAATATTGATGAGGAAACTCTTACGACGGGGGTTTTCTCTACTGTCTTGTTAACTGGGAATTTGTTCGGGTTTTCTCACATTTTTTAGTGGTTCGTATCGAAATTGTTTAAATCAAGCAATGCTTATATTAACAGCAATTTGGTATAGTTATAGATAGCAATGGACAAAGCGCAGCCATGGGATAATACGAGTAATCTGTTATAGAGGGTGTTATGGAATTGGCTTATTATATTTAAATGGGTGACTCCTAGGGTGTCCTAGAGAAAGTCTACATACTTTTTTTTTAATCGAATATCTAAATACTAAGGTAAAGATCCTTTTTACCCACATACGGTCGCGCCGTTCCATCTGGATTCAGTTAGCAACGATTTGGGTCACTAGAGTATACTAACAGTGTTATGAGATCACACCGCATGTTCCGCCCTTGCTTGGATACCTGCCGCGCGCGACTATCGTTGCTTCGGGATGACGCTGTCGAGGGTTCCACGTGCTTGGCGCATACGAATTTTAAACGTTTTGTTAGCTGTAGCATTACCCGATTTTTTCATAATAAGAAATATTGTGATGTCATTTCAAATTTGTTTGATATTACGTATTGTTGGTTCTGTTGCAAAACATACTTTTTGTGTTTTATTTTTTATGGAATTTAATTATAAAACGGATTATAAGATCGAAGGTAAGAGAGTATGTACCTTAAAATTGTAGTATTTTTTTCTAAAACGTTTGATAAAGAAGTGATAACGCGGGCCGAAGACGTCTTGTTGTCAAAAACTGAACACGTGCGTTTACAATTCTGTGTTGAAATATATGACAACACCGCCTCAATAAACTATTGATTGCGAACGTCCTCAGTAGCGGCCACGTAAATTTTCAGATTTCATTCAATAGTGTATATTTCGTACAATAATTCAAGGCGCCTTTTATGGTTATTTTTCTTGAATTAATTTTCATCTCAGGATTTGTCGGTTTAAATGTAATAAGTAACTTCCATAACACCCTTTATTATATATTATATCCTTTAATTTCATTCTGTAATAATTAAATTTGCTAAATAAATTATCATAAGTTAAAATCGGTTATAATAGTTATATTTTATTGAAAATAACATAATTCTAACTTCCGGTGACATAAATCAGGTATAACAACATTACACATAGAAAGATAGACAATTTCTCAGATAAAATATAATGGTGTTTCATTTAAACAAACATACTTTTTATAATTTTTCCAAACAATCGAAATATTTTTATTTTGAAACATCCTGTACTATATTTTGGAACAGAGTGAGAGGCCTCCGGGTATTGTCTAACTCCCAACCAAATTTCAGTGCGTTAATTTGTCAAAATTCAAAAATTTCAGCCCTCTTTGAAGGACATGTTTTTTAAAAAAAAAAAAAGTTAAATTGATTATTTTCTCGATAATGATAACAAACCCGATATAGAAAAATGTCAAGGAAAGGTATTTAGAAATTAATAGGGATTCTAAAAGAATAATACACAGAGTGTTTCATTTAAATTATCAAAGTTGCTGATATTTTCTAGTAGACCCGGCAGCACTGCTCGACTGAAAATATTTTTAAAAGAGAAAGCTTGTCCACTTTTATAAGCTACCAAATTTTCCATCACACACACACACACCATGTATGTATAAATATCTTATGTATAACACGGGGTATTGTAGCGTTAAATTAACCATAATATTTCCAATACCATATCTGAAAGCTCACTACCGTATAAACGTCAACACCTACTCATCGGATGGCTTTATATGTTTGCTCAATTTAGCAAAAAATGATTGGCACATTTTTCGTAATGATATATATCTTTTGTTGAAAAAAGGACGAAGGAAAATCTTGACAATGGATAATAAGGCTGCCTGCTGGATCTTAATGTCCTTTGTACGATGTCTAAATAACATTGATGAAACAGCTTGACGACCATTGTGTGGTGGTTTGTGTGGGTTTGTTGTACCAATTATTGTTAAATTTAGAGCCGACTGGTAATTTACTCAAATATGGACCTACGATTTTGAGAGTTTTTTGTGTATTTTTAGAAGAAAAAAGTTTAACAAAAAACAGGATCATTGACATGACCTATAATTTATAGCCAAAAACTTGTCGTGTTTCTTGTAAAACAACAATATTTTTTTATGATCAAACACAAGCACTATAGGAAAAATCCTTTAGGGCACTCTGGGAGTGGTGCGTGTGCGCAAAAAGCGATTCACGTTGGTTTTGAATCGTTGGAGGTTATATTCGTTGGGAAAAACGACCTCGAGAAGGTCGTTCCATAAGGATAAAGTCCTCCAGATGAAAGAATTCTTAAATAATGAAGTTCCAGGAGTACTAAGCTTAACGATTTATGGATGAGCGTCAGTGGTTCGTCGTGTATTTCTGCTATTCGCTGCTCTGGGCGGAATTAAGAGGGTAAAGTCAGCCGAGCACTTTCCATAAAGCTTCAGCATGAGAAGCAATCTTGGCGATTGCCACAACGTGGTTATGCCAAGACATATTTCCTCCTAGATTGACGCCCAGCAAGTTAATAGATAAAGCCAGTGGGATTGCGTGTCCTGCCATGACTATATCCGGTTCTGTAATGTTAACCTTTTTAGAGAATACTGCTGCCTGGGTTTTTTAACGTTAAATTCGACTTGGTTACTGTCACCCCAAGCCAAAATTTCTTCCAGGTCTTTGTTAAGGCGTCATACTTCATGCAGTCTGCGAAGATGTGCATCGGCAGCCGAAGTATGTACATTCAAAGAGAAAGATGAGATAAGGGCGCTATCGTCAGCAAAGCTAAATATCGGATTTTTAGTTTTCACTAGAAGGTCGTTAATGTAGAGTAAGAAGAGAGTGGAAGACGGTATGGACCCTTGAGGAACACCGGCATTGATGGTGAAGGTGTCACCAAACGTTCGTCCGGTAGCAGCTATAGGTTAAAACTGTCATAATCTCAAACTTTTGCTGTCAGTTCTGCGAATGGCAGGATCGTTGGCCTTCGACCCGCTACGCACAGTGATATAGCATACGTTTTATTTGTTTGTTTTTTTGCCCAGTTTTATTTCAACGTTTCCGTATGAAGAGCGAGATGAGAAAAATTTATAGAAACGATCCTAGGAAGCGCCTGTGTTGATTCCCCAGTTGAATTCTTCCTGAAAATCAAAATTATACTGTGCATTTGAACGGCGCTACGAAGAGCGGAACTATATAAGAAATAAAATTAAAGTAATGAAGTTATTGGCTTAGTGCAGGATCTCAAATTTGACATATCTATAATGAGTATAACGAGTCAGTATAACAAACTAGCTTGAATTTATTTACATTTAAGTCAATAAAATCATGTAATGTTGTGACTTGTGAATAACATTGAAAAACTGCAGAACTTTCATTAAAAATTTGTACCTTCTTTTAAAAAACAGATAATGACGTGGAACAAAAAACATTGTGTTAAGAAAAGGTCAGGCTTAAAAACAAAATACAATGTAGCTAAATTATACGGCTCAATTTTTCCACATGGCGTTAAGAAATTAAGCGTAAAAAAGTAACTTTTGTTCCTGCCTGTATAATGATCAATTCATCAGTATTTTTTGAAAAATAAAATTCAGGATATCATCCCAAGACAATAGCCTACACTTTGCTAAAAATTTCACCAAGATCGGAAAAATATTTTAAAAGTTACATGGACTATGAGCTTGATTAACATCATCTTTGTTCGGAATTTATTGTCGGTGAGTGTATAATAAGTCACAATAACATAACACCCTGTATTTAACGATATAAACAGACTTATGGTAGACCAATTTCGCCCCCTTAACTCCAAAATACGCTTCAGGCATCTTTGTTCGGAATTTATTGTCGGTGAGTGTATAATAAGTCACAATAACATAACACCCTGTATTTAACGATATAAACAGACTTATGGTAGACCAATTTCGCCCCCTTAACTCCAAAATACGCTTCAGGCATTTCCCACGATTTTAATAGAAGTGTCACTTCTCGGAAAATACTTCTATAAGCCTTTCTTACCAGTGTCGAAGCGTTGTCGACCTTACAGTTACATTCAATTGATAAATCACCTTATTGGATTTAACAGTGGTGTAGGTTAACTTTAAGAAGGGGGATTAGAATATTTTGGTTGCGACTTGGGGGTAGATTTTGGAAACGCCACTAATAAAAAATTAGTATTCTTATTACGATCTTTATAATCGTTCGTATTCCAATCAAGGTATTTTAATTTGCACTGTCTATATCAAATACTTTTACCTCTGAAGGAGAGGTACCCATGGAGCTCTCACCACAGCTACGCCTCTGCAATTCGACGTGAAATGCTCGGTGTCGCGTAAAGCTTCCATTAATTCCTGTGACTTAGCCCGAGTGGATTTTCGAATAGTGACAGATTCATTGATCGTTGGACGCTGAGAACATAAAACCAGACATAGTTTTCATCCTTGGTACTTATATACAGGGTGATATGGAAATGACTTATTATATTTAAACGGGCAAATCCTGAGATGAAAATAAATAAATGGCGCTTTGAATTATTGTGCAAAATATACACTTTATATGAAATATCAAAATTTACGTCGCAATCAATAGTTTATTGAGACAGTCTCGAGTTTCAAAAGAGGTTAGCGCATTATAGGCAATGTTTTCATATTTAAATACAGAATTGTAACCGCACGTGTTCAGTTTCTGACAACAAGATGTCTTTGATGCGCGTTATCAATTCTTTTTCAAACTTTTTAGAAAAAAAACTAGAATTTTAAGGTACATACTCTCTTACCTTCGATCTTATTTTAAAATAATCCGTTTAATAATTAAATTCCATAAAAAAATAAAACACAAAAAGTATGTTTTTCAACAGAACCAATATTAAATAATATCACACAAATTTGAAATCACATCACAACATTTATTATTATGAATTATTTCACAACAGAAAAAAAATCGGATTGCTACAACTAACAAAACGTTTAAAATTCGTATACGTCAAGCACGTGGAACCCTCGACAGCATCATTCCACGCCCGAGTCTCGAAACACACTGAAGCAAAGATAGTTACGCGCGGTCGGTATCCAAACAAGGACGAAACACGCGGTGTGATCTGACATCATTGTTAGTATACTCTAGTGACCGACATTGTTGCTAAGTGAATCCAGATGGAACAGCGCGACAATATGTGGGTAAAAAGGGTTTTTACCTTAGTATTTAGATATTCGATTTAAAAAAGAAAGTATGTAGACTTTCTCGGGGACACCCATTTAAATATACTAAGTCATTTCCATAACACCCTGTATATTTAAAATCAAAATGTGAATAATCTTTTAGCTTTTTAAAATACCAAACGTTCATCCTGTATCAGCTACGTTAAAACTATCATAATCTCTCTTAAAGGTTGGAAAGTTGACATCCTGTATTGGAAAAGCTCATTCTGTGTTATTACTCCGTCCGTCATTTATAGAATCGATGTAAAAAAGAACTGTTTTTTAACAAAACCTGGTTAGAGCCCATTCAATCGTAAATTTAGGTATTAGGCCCAAATGCAATGGCTAATACTGGTTTGCCCAAACACATTTGTTAACAAAATAACTCATGTTTACTACCTATTTGTTTAAAGACCCTAAAACCGTACATTTTGATTTGTTTCATTCATTATTTTATTTGTGGTCGGCATAAGGGCGCGCAACGTTGTCAAATGTACACAAAAACCGCGAAATGTTCGACTTGCGGCGGACCTGTACATTTTGATTAGCAGTTAAAACAGCTACTGCTACTTACAAATAATAGTTTAAAAAGACTTGGTTCGAAGTAGCAGTACAGGTCGACAAGTGAATCTGTGTCTCCGACGTATCGGTAAGGGGAAGCAATCTCGTTTTTAAAAAGTAATTGCATTTTATATTTGTTTGAAGGTATAAAACTATTTTTATCAAGGTTTAAAAAAATACTTTTAACAAGATGTAAATTTTTCATCATGCAAAAACAGCTACATGAATAGTTGATTAATGATGATTTTTCAGTTTTTGTCGTATTATTGTCCCTTTGGGGCTTTCGCTTAAGTGGCAATTTAAATATATTGATTTGTGATTCCTCTTCACATACCCTATAAACATTTATTTGCAATCACTTCACGGGTCTGACCGAGAAGGTTTTTACCAGGAGTATACTCATTCATTATCACAAATTTTGAAATTTAAAAATAACTAACCCTAAAACACGACACAATGACCACTTACACTGGGGAACAGCAAAAATGTTTCCGAGACCAAAATAGCAAAATCTTACTTATTTTATTATACTAATTAACAATCTGTCTTGCAAAAGGCTCAGTTGGCTCCGGTTTTATAGATCCATCCCAATTATGATAATTTACCTACCTGCCCTTAATATATGGGAAAATTTCACCATTAAATGAGAAATACCTGGATTTATTATAACAGGTGTACTTTATAAGGGGTTTAAATACATATAATATAAATCCTAAATTGTTAGTTAGTTGTATTTCAACCACCAGTTGATCGAGAGCTGTTCGTATTTGAGAAATTAGAGAGTTTTGAGCAACATGTCGCGAGTTTGTGTAAATAAGCCGGATCATTTTTGTTATATATGTGGTGAAATGACTTTTGTGAAACAAAAACGTACGCTTAGCCCTTTAATAAAAAAGGCTTACCACTTGTATTTTGGCTGCAAAGTTGGAGACCAGGATAAAAATTGGGCTCCCCATATCTGCTGCTACAAATGTGCGTCCAACATTCGCGGCTGGCTAAGTGGAAAAAACCGTAAGATGCCCTTCGCTGTTCCTATGATCTGGCGAGAACCGAAAGACCACGTTACTGACTGTTACTTTTGTTTGACACCTCCCATCAAAAAAGGCTTTTCAGAGAAAAAAAGGTCTGCGATACAGTATCCAAATTTACAATCCGCCATACGCCCGGTGCCTCATAGTGACGAGTTGCCTATACCTAATCCACCTCAGGAATATACCCTTCATTCTGATGATGATCAAGAGGATTCAAACGGTAGTGTACCGGAAAATGTCGCCGGCCCATCAACCTCGCAAGACTCCGATTTTGTCTGTGAACTTCCAAGTAAAAAGCCTCACAAAATAAGTCAAAGTGAATTAAGTGACCTTATAAGGGATTTGGAACTGCCCAAGACAAAAGCAGAACTATTGGCCTCTCGATTGCAACAATGGAATTTACTTGAAGATGAAGTAAAAGTTTCTGTGTACCGAAGCCGTCAGAAAAACCTAACACCATTTTTTAACATGGATAACAATTTGGTAGCCTGTAGGGACATTGAGGGATTAATGGCAGCTTTAAATCTGGACTATGATCCAAAAGACTGGAGACTTTTCATTGATTCCTCAAAAGTAAGTCTTAAAGCTGTGTTACTCCATAATGGAAACAAATTGCCTTCAGTCCCAATTGGTCATGCAGTCCATATGAAAGAAACATATAGCAATTTGAAATTGTTACTTGAGACCATACAATATGAAAGATATAAATGGCAAATTTGTGGGGATTTAAAAGTTGTGGCGATCTTGCTTGGAATGCAGCTAGGTTATACCAAATACTGCTGCTTCCTCTGCGAATGGGACAGTCGAGCACGATCGGATCACTACAGAAAGAAAATTTGGCCACCGAGAGAGTCTTTTGAGCCAGGAAAGAAAAATGTGACCAGCGCGCCATTAGTTGCCCCAGAAAAGATTTTACTACCGCCACTTCATATAAAATTGGGACTTATGAAAAATTTTGTGAAGGCAATGGACAAAGAAGGCCGTGCTTTTAGTTATTTAAAAGAAAAGTTCCCTAGAATCAGTGACGCTAAAATTAAAGAGGGAATATTTGTGGGTCCCCAGATTAGGAAACTTTTCGGAGATGCGCAATTCGATTCCATACTTGAAGGCAAGGAAAAAGACGCTTGGGATGCCTTTAAAATGGTTGCAAAAAATTTCTTGGGAAACATAAAAGCAGAAAATTATAAAGACCTGGTTGCCCAACTTCTTTTGTGTTACCAAAACCTAGGGTGTAATATGTCGTTGAAAATTCATTTCCTGGATTCTCATCTGGATTACTTTCCGGAAAATTGTGGTGCTGTAAGTGACGAACACGGTGAGAGGTTCCACCAGGATATTTCGAACATGGAAAGAAGATATCAGGGAAAATGGAACTGTGAGATGTTAGCCGACTACTGCTGGACTATTACGAGAGATGCCCCAGAGGCTGCTTTCAAAAGGCAAGCTAAGAAGCGCAAAATGAGTGTCTAAACTTTGGATTCAATGATAAAAATGTGCTATTTAGTTGCTTTTGTTGAACCAACAATATATTGTTATCTGTATTTTGTATGTCCATTGTATATGCCTATGAATTAAAATTTTGTAACAAATAATTGAGATTTTTTTTTTGCGAGCCAACTAAAATTTTTAATAGGTATTTTTTAGTTACTTGGGTACAGTTGAATCCAAAAAAATAGGTTTTGTTCAGGAAACAAAAAAAAAGTTGAAATTTGTTTCCCAGTGTTATTTACAAAACACAATACAATAACTATTGCCCTTTCTATTACTAAGCAACTGGGTGGGTACATCGATCAAATATCGGACATCGCCGAAGAAGCCCGATGGCTCAGCGGGTGTCTCACGTGGCGACGCATGCGCTATCAACTGTCTGGGACACAACCTATCAAATTAGCTCTAGCTACCTGTAACCATTGACAACGCACGATGTTGCCATATTTTTAGATTAAAAGTACTTTAATCAAAAAAATATTATTATGCATGTAAATATCAAAATAAGCAATATGGATAAGTTCAGGAATGAATTTTTTTTTTAATGTTTATTACCATTTTTTGTGGCAAAAAAAATATTATCAAGACATTTGTTTAAGATAACATTTTCAGTGTTGTATTTTGTTGGCGCTGGCCAGTTAAATTTTTCGGTTCAGTGTGTAAAAATGAATCGCAGAGTAATAAATGAAATTGATCGTGCAAGAATAGTAGCTTTAGTTGGGGAAGGTCATTCCCAAAGATTTGTTGCTGAAAGAATAGGGGTTTTTCAATGTGATGTATCTCGCATATGTAATCGCTATCTAGAGACCAATCCTGTGTGAGACAGACCACGAAGTGGTAGAAGGCGTGTTACTATCGAACAGCAGAACCGCTATAGTACGTTAACAATTCGGAGAAATCGTACTATGCCAGTCCCACAACTTCAGAGAGATGTTACGCATGCAATTGGAGTCGCGGATCCTATACATCCTATACTCTACATGAAGAAGGCGCATTCTTGAATCCGGTTTAAGAGGTCGGCGTCCAGTAAGAGTTCCCCAACTACAATATGACCACCGAGTTCATCGACTGCAGTGGGCTGAAACGCACGTTCCCATACCCGAAGAAATTTGGAGTTCTGTTCTTTTTTTTCGACGAGCCCAGGATTTGTCTGGTAAACGATAGTCGCCGGATTCGTGTTTGGAGAGAACCAACAAGAGCCGCCCAATTGCTTCCCCTTGCCTCCATTCACGGGAGGAAACGGCATGTTTTGGGCAGGTATTATGTCTGACGGACGTACTGAGTGAGTCCACGTTCAAGGCACAATGACTGGTGACAGGTACATTAGGGATATTCTATATCCTTATGTTAGGACGTGGAGAGGGGCTGTTGGTAACAATTTTGTGTTTATGGACGACAATGCCCGGCCCCAACCTATTAGAGCTGTCGATGAATACCTAGAAAGTGAGGGAATCAATCGCTTGGAGTGGCCTGCATTGTCTCCTGACATAGACCCGATAGAATATGCTTGGGATATGCTCTCTAGGGCAGTTCGCGTTAGAAGTAATCCCCCTAGAACTCTACAGGAGCTTGTCGTCGTTGCTACAGAGGAATGACAGGCTATTCCACAAGAACGGATTGCTAACCTTACGCACAGCATGCGGCGTCGTCTTCAAGCTTGCATCGAGGCCAGAGGAGGAAATACACTTTATTAGAAGCTTTATTTTTTTAAATTTCACAAATTATACAATATAAATAAATTTTACTTTTGTTTTTTTTTTTGGAAGGTTTAAAATGTTGTGGTAAAATAAAAAATTTTAAAACTCATTGATTTTTATTTTAAACTTACCAATGAACTAATATTTAGTCTATTTTCGCGATGACGTAATTACTTATTCGAGAATCAGAGTGATGCAAAACTTTTGAATCTATGTGTAGAATATACCTTTTACAATTTATTTTAAATGCGTAAATGTAATTTTAAGGTTTTCTCGGTAAGATGTTATTAAAATAACATTTAATATACCTTGCTAACCCCAGAAATTTTATTGCCCGCATTATATCCATTAGCAGTTCATAGCTGCTACGACCAAATAAAGCAGTTAAAGAGAACAGCAATCCATCTCTACCCAGAATTGCAGCGGCAATGGTAATTAAAACGGCGCAATGCTAGACATATTGGGCCAGCTGATCGATAATAGTTTACCGCGCATGCCTCCGTGGAATTTTTATTGCCGCAAGAGAAGAATTGCCGACTCTAATAAGGCTTTCTAATTATGTAAGGAAAGCTAACTATTATTAAAACCCTACAAAGTAAATATTATTTTTTATTATGCGATATAAAGATCAGTAGATTGGGAAAGTGGAATAATTTGTCTGGATTTAATTTAAGCCCATGGAATAGTACCTATAAATTAAATATAATTTGTTGAAATAAAATTGCATGATTGCCGCTCGTGATAGCCAGAGAACCTTAAACTAAAATAAAATCTAGGTAATATAAATAATAGCCTTTTAATTATTTCTTTTATGTACTTTAAGGAATTAAAATACCCTTAAAATCCCTATTTTCAGGGAAAGAAGTGGTACTTTAAATCCCTAGGGTTTTAAAGTAAAAAAGTAAACAGACTTTTTTGGTTTGTAGCCCTCATTTTGTCGTTTCAAAAAAGCGGTTAGTTTGCAGAATTTGCTAATGTCGACGCCCATATCTATTGCAATTGTGGCCTTTATCATCCGAATATACACTCCACAGTGACGATGCTTTAAGCTTTTTTGACTTTTCTAAGAAATATGCTAATAATACCTTTTCTTCTGTAAATTCTTCTACGTTCCGTTCTTTGCACCATTTGATAAACTCAGATAACTGTTTCTTATATTGTTCTCCAGATTTTCTTGGTAATAATTGGCCTACAGCCTCTTGAGCTGCCTTTTCGATTTCTTCCATCGCGATTAACGTCTTTCAGTGGATGTAGCGTGTTTGACTAATATTTATCGAGTGACTTTTGTTTTACTTAGTTACTTGTCATAAATTGTCATTTGGTCGTTGATATGGTAACATCAGCCGCTTCGATGATGGCATTTAATTTTTTTTAACGTTTTACCTATCCTAAAGTACATATAATAGTATATACACCTCAGGACCAAAGTGTTTTTAAATCCCTTGACAAATTATAACCCTCCCGTTGGTCGGGCTAAAACTTCCACCATTCCACCAGTGGCGTCGCTGCAAACGTCCTTTGATATTTTTTACAAAAAAGATGGTACGCCACTGATATTTTTCCATGTGGATATTTTTTCTGATTGGCCTGTTCAATTCTCCATGAAAACGGTCTCTTGAGTTTTTCTCGTCAGACTCGTTCTTGATTAAAACCACTAAATTCATATTGAAACTCATTATTTTTAACATTGATAAAATAATTAATGATAATTTCTTTTGATTTCATTTGCGAAAATAAAAATTAAAAGGCCCGTCCTCGCATCGAATTGCCCACTCCAACAATTTTAATAAAAAAAAATTATCATTAAATATTTTATCAATGTTAATAATAATGAGTTTCAATATGAATTTAGTGGTTTTAATCACGAACGGTGCATCTGACGAGAAAAACTCAAGAGACCGTTTTCATGGAGAATTGAACAGGCCAATCAGAAAAAATATCAACATGGAAAAATATCAGTGGCGTACCATCTTTTTCGTAAAAAATATCAAAGGACATGTTTGCAGCGACGCAACTGGTGGAACAATTGAATAACTTTTCTAACTAAAATTTGAGGTTCTATATATCCTATTAACACATACCAAAATTAAACATAATATCTAAAGTATTTTCGGAGATGGCCATTTCTTGTACGCCGCGCCCAGTGCGCATTTGGAAAAATAGAAATGTTTCGCTAATCCCACCTCGTAGCTGATAAAAAAATGAACAAATTGAATCCAACCCGATCCCCGAAGCTCTTATTAGCGTTTATGTAAAAAAATTCCAATCTCCCTTACTCCCCTCCTAATTGCCCCACCAACCCCAGCCCCCGGCCCATCAAAGTACTCGGTATCACCCGTTAATTCGCGAAAAAATGATGCCCCAACTATGCTCCTTCTCGAGATATAATTAATTAAATTTTATTGTTTTTGCAGTTGAAAATCGCGTTAACTCGCGAACTCATTAAGATATCGGGATCGGGTTTATTCGAGCTTACGCGCTCTCTCAAGCTCTTCAATTTTGCTTTTCACATTTTTTTTGTAGCATCAAAACCGACTGAGTTATTTTCAATTTCCCGTTGTAGGTTAGATTTACGGGGCGTAACCCGACACAAATCATTTCAGAATGTCGAGGGGATCCTACTGTATCGATTGGGGAAAAAAATTACTCAATTTCGTCAAGGGATTTTCGAGCCGTGTATTTCGCCAGGACGACTCCACTAACGATAGTTATTTATATTATTAACTGTTAAACCCGTTCGATTTGATTTCTATTTAAACCATTTTGCATTGATCTATGATTTGATTGGATTCTTTAAAACAATATTTTGATTATTTTGTATACGCTTTGTAGAAAGAAGTAATCTAGATATCCTAATGTTTGTAATAACGTTTATTTCATATAATCAAATCGAAGTTTTTATTGTTCACGAAAAATAAAATTACAGTTTAAGTACCAACCATAAAAGACCACTCAACCGTTTGCTTAATTTCATTATTTTTACGTCAATTGTTTCAGATTAATTTACTAATTAATTAAAAACTTTTAGAGTTAAAATAAAATTACAAATTCTAGACTATATGTATACAAAGATATAATAAATGAAATCCCTGCGTTTAGTGAATTAATTAAATAAATACACAAAATTAGAAACAGTCTTACTTAATCGAATTTTTAAAGCATAAAGTGAATGATATGAAATTGTGACCTGTCAGCATTTAGATTTTAATTTGGATTTTGTCATTTCTATTTTGACTAATGGTTTAAAATGTTCTTTCGTCCTATTGCTACGGATAAGAAAGAAGACTTGGCAACAATAAAAATCCAGCAATCAGGAACAAGAATTTTTTAAAACAACCCCAAGAAATATTTAGACTACAGAATAGAGAGAACTTATATGATCAAACACAAGCACTATAGGAAAAATCCTTTAGGGCACTCTGGGAGTGGTGCGTGTGCGCAAAAAGCGATTCACGTTGGGTTTGAATCGTTGGAGGTTATATTCGTTGGGAAAAAGACCTCGGGAAGGTCGTTCAATCAGAATGAAATCCTCCAGATGAAAGAATTCTTAATTAATGAAGTTCGAGGAGTACTAAGCTTAACCACATATGGATGGGCGTCAGTGGTTCGTCGTGTATTTCTGCTATTCGTCGCTCCCGGCGGAATTAAGTGGGCAAGGTCAGCCGAGCACTTTCCATGAAAATATCTGTAAAAGAGAGTCAAATCCCCAACTTGTCTTCGATGTTCTAGGCTGTCGAGGTTCTTCGTCAGCTCGTGGTCTCCAATCAGACGAATGGTACTCCTTTCGATGGAATCCAGTAGCCGAGGAGTATGTTTGGTTGCAGAGCTTACATTAGAGCAATTACCTACTCTAGTGATGGTCGAATCTGGGCTTTGTATAGTGTCAAAAGTTGTTGAGGTGTGTACAACTTTCTGGTTCAGAAAAGTACACCAAGTTTCTGAGAAGCTATCATGGCGATTGCCACAACGTGGTTATGCCAACACATATTTCCTCCCAGTTTGACGCCCAGCAAATTAATAGATTCGGATTTTTTTTTTATTAAAGAGGACCAAAGTCTGCATTCAGTTGTATACAACACTCACTGATTTTCCGACGTTTCGTGCCTTAAATTGACCATCTTCATTAACATTGTGGACATTTTTAACATTTGTTTATCTAATTTTTTGATCAACACTGAATAATTAAGTATTCTTGTTGAAAAGAAAAACTTCCACGCAATGATGTTTAAAAATGCTAATATTTCGGAAACAGGTCAATTTAACAAAACAAATGGATGATACTTTTTATTAGAAATTACCATTCTATTATAAATTTTTATCAGAAGCCCAATAAAATTAATGGAAAAAACTTCTGCCGTGATATGGCGTGTAGTGTGTAACTAGCGAGCTCTACAAGTTATTTGAGAAATATGAATATATTCATGTTACTGGCCCTCAAGAACCCCCAATTACAAATTCTCATGTCTATATTGTCACCAATTCACCCTGTATTAACGCATTTTCACGCTTCGGCTCGTTCTGGTGACCCCGTACCCTGGCACGAGTGCGGCGCGCAACTTGTTGCGCGCGGTACTACGACGCTACGGGGAGATAGCCCGAGGCCTGCTGAGAAGTGCCCGGCACACCGATAGGTACTCCGTTTACGGCTTCATCCTCGGCTTCTTGAGTGACCACGACTGGTAGAACGAACCTCTTGCAGCAAGACAAGTGAGATCATAATTGGTGACCTAATAACCCCCATCCATAAGGAGTAATCAGTTAAGGTAGGACTGGGTTTTTGTGTAAATTAATGTATTTAGGGAAAAGTGAAACTAGACAAGTTGCATTGAAGTGATGAATCTTTTATTTTAAACGTTCCCGTGACACTATCTTAAAAACAGCTTGAGCTATGAAAAAAAAAATTATTTAGACATTAAACACCCTGTATCTCTTTAACGATTGTGGTTACGCTATGGCGTGTTCGTGACAGACCACCATGTATACTCACTGTGTCATAGAGAAATAATTTGTAGCCGACTTTTGTTTAACCATTTATATCATAAAACCTTTGTAATGGCGCTCATAACATCAATGGCCAACATTAGAGATAAATCAAATAATCCCCATTTACGGTTATGAATATCGTCAGGTAGGATATTCACTGCTAACAATAATCAGTCCTAGGTTTATGGACGCATATAAATCAAACGTATTACCATTCAAATCTTGCCAGGAACAATTAGAAAACATGGCCAAACCCTCGTGCATTATGCTGAATATCAGGATGTATGTACTGATTGTCATAAAGCATACCGCAAATTTACCAAATAGAATTTACCTACGTTATTGTTATTACACAGGCAATAAATCGTATCGAGTTGAATTGGTAATCACTTTTTTATACAGTTGCGCCGTGGAAAGAATGAACATGAGTAATAACACTAATAACTTTACATTGATCTCTAAGACCTGTTATTTTTAATGTATCGTGCTTATCAGTTTATCATTAATACAGTTCCAGTGTATTTATGTATAACATTAACTTGTTTTACCGAAAATCGTTCGGAAATATTGACATTTTTGAAGGGAAAAGTCAATATTTCCCTACACTTAGTCATTGCTAGGCAACGGAAAATAACTGTTAGGAAATATTAATTTCCTTAAGGAAATGATATTTCCTTATAGTTGTTAGTGTTCTACATAAATGATTGAAAACACGTTGTTCATAAGGAATTAATTTATATTTTGAAAATCTCAATCCATTGCGGAATACATTTTGAAATTAGTTTGATATATTCACAGTTATTTGACAGTAAGTACAATTATTGAAAATTTGAGGAACATTATTAGAACTATGAGAAACATTTTGGCGAGGTAGTAGGGTTATTTTGTTGAATATTTTGTACTGTGAAAATTTTATTTGCCACCTCAACCTTATTGTTAAGAGATTCTTCAATATATCCCTCAGCAACGTTTGATGACTTCCATCCGCCATGCCCCTTTAAACTAGTTATGTGGGTACCGAAGTCAACCAATATTGTTGCAGAAGATCGACGGACGGGACGGATTCTGTCGGATTTACCAAGTAGTTAATAAGTAGCAACTATTTTAGGCATTTATCTAAATTGATGTATTCCAACTACTTGTCTACAACCTCTTCCGCTTTGATATTTAAAGAAAAATCGGTCACTGTTCATATGTTCTGGTCTTAAGGGAACATGCTTCCGATAAGCATCTGATTAACTACAAATGATCTTGGTTTGCAGATCTTCGAATCAGGTATGCTAATTAAAAGCTTAGATTCTAAGTCTTATACATCGTGTAGAGTCATTCGGACTAACTCATCCATTCTACAGGCCCCAGAAATACCAAATATTAAAGCCACCTAAAAAATAAATAAATATGTAATCTAAATAGAAAATAAATCCTTGTAAATTAACTTAATCATTAAATTTTCTTTATCTGGAGCTTCCTGGATAAATTTGCCGATTTCTTCCTTCGTTAAAATCTTAGATTTCTTTGCCCTATAACCTTGAGCTTGCCGTTTCAATAAAGAACGAAGAAGTTTTGAATATGTAGATATATCTACATTGTGTTTAATTGCAAGGGTTAACTTCAACATTGAATAATTGGCCCATAATGTTGAAGATTTCATCTTTAAACAAAGGTCTAGGAAGTATGCCATTACAATGTTTTCCGAGAGAGAACTCGTGTTTTTACTCTTGCGATAGCCCATAAAACGTTTATATGCATATTCATACTTTTCTCTTGATTTCTTTAGCAATAATTCTAATAAAGCAGTATTTACTGCCTCTACCAGGTCTGAAGGAGCCCCAGAAATGGAAAATTCATCATCACTTATCATTTTATACTGTTTTGCTTTCGGAAACACCAACAAGTAAATTTATATGCGTCAAGTTTGACAATTCTCGCTGTGTTGCAATCTTCACAGTCGTCCAGGGATGTTAGTCATTTCCTACTCTATGAAATTTTACGACTCCATTGCTGAGTTTCTCAATATGCATGCGGATTCCTGCTCCATTTCAACATTAATCAACATATTCCCTTCTTCGTTAACAGAGCTAGCTATCATTTTTGCTATTAGGTTTTTCGACGTGATGCTTTTCTCTATATAACCCTCCACTAAGCTGGTACTCTTCCACTTTCCGTGCAGCTTAAGGATTGCAAGGGAAGCACCACCCTAGAGAAGAAGTGTGGACGAGATATTCCTTGGCGTTTCCTCGTCTCGTCAATATTCTGTCCTAAAAAATTACATTGGAGTTCCTATGTTCAACGCAATGATGCACCACTATGATAGAATCCCTTAACGGCAATAATACCCCCAAGGCAAATCCTATTAATGGGCCAATACTCTGCAATGACAGCTAAAATTCTAAATACATTTAACAGTCGTATAAAACAACCCTCTTCAGCCAATAATAAACCCTTCTGAGCGGCGAAATTGCGACGTTTCCCGACGACTATATTCGAAGTAACAGGACTTATCGTCGTATTTACGAGGCAGATAAAGTTGAAAAGGGCGTGACAATCATTCATTTGCGTTTTTGCAATCAGTTCTGTTATGATTAGGATATTACCGGCATTAAGAGTCCTAGACTAAAATTTATTAAGCACCGGAAGATGCCTCAGTTATGGGTTGACAAGTAATGGGTTCTAAAATCACATTATACATATTCGGATAATGCATAAGGATATTTGGACATTTCAAAATGTGTATTTAGACTTTATGTTAGTTTATAAACAACTTTATTTTATACAATTTTTGTTAAAAGTAATAAATAATAGTACTTCCCCTCCCCCCATATTTTCCTAATTTATTATCACCCTGTACATTTGATCTAAAATTTTTATATTGTAAATTCAATTTCTCAACAAGCAGAATGACTTTTTGTCATAAAATTAATAAATTGAATATTTTTTCCCTATTGGGGACTAGGGATGCCGCTTTGGAACTGGATCGGTTCTTATGTGGAACAGGTATAGATCGATAAATTTTTCTATTTCGTTGGAACAGTCTGTTTCGCTCTTCGCAGGAGGGGTTGAGCTGGTTCGCTGAAGTAGTCTACTTCTCCGCAACAACTTGTTGCGCCTTAGCGGCCGGAACAACCTGTTTCGATGAATCAGTTTCGAATTCTCGGATACTGTCTATTGCCACCACGGAGTAGAAGCAGATAGTAGCCAGCGAAAGACAATAGGGAATTAATTGTGCGGTGTTGTCGATGTTTAATAGTTTTCCGAAATACGCCAAAAAGTCAAAACTAAATATTTATCCAAAATTCTTTTTATAATTAAATACTCTTTGGCAATATATTAAGATAAAGTTTGTATCCACAGTGTCAGTATGCCTCTATTCAGTATCGTAGAAATATTTATTTTATAAAAATTATAGGTATACCTGTTATCTGCAGTATCATCTAGATAAAGAGATATCGTCCTCTTTGCACAGTCCGATGTTTTCTGTTGTTTTAAGTTTGTTATAGACGATGTATACGACATTTATATAACTTGCATATATTAGGTTTGTTCCAACACCCTATTTTTGTATCGTTCTAGAACCGTCACGAAATTGTTGGAATCGATTTTGTGCGCAGGCGTTAATTTTGCACTGTTTGTTGCCGATGCACAAGGGAGGCAAGGTTGGTACGTTTTTGTGACCATTCTGTGTAAAAATCTCAGCTGATCGCCTGTCTGATTCTAGGAAAGAAGTTTAGTAATTAGTTAGTTATCATAGCATTCATAAATCACAACCCTACTTTTGTTGTTTTGATTTCTTCGTCTAAGCTTGAGTATTATCTTTTTTCGTTCCGTTTTGTTGTATTTAATAATCATGAAAGAGAATAACGTTTAATGTTAAGAATATCTTGTAGGTTTCGGAACCGGATTATACAAATTTAATAAGAATAAATTAAATAATCAAAATATTAAGCAACAACTCCTACAAAACAAGGCTAAAAGAACTGCATGAATGCCAGGAATACAAAAACAACGGTTAAAATTCTTAGGGCGCAAGTCAGTACAGGCGGTTCCTGGTCTTGGCCATGTATCGTTTTTACCGTTCAGGAACTGGTTTGCGAACGATCACAATTTGGTTGGAACACCAAAGGGATCGCCAGCTACACCGTTTTGTGTCGGTTGGAACGCCTTTCGACTACTACGCATGTGCGTGACCGTACATTGTACGATTTTTAGGGTGGTTGGAACGAACCTATTAGTTACACTTTTGGTTTGTTTCATCTACTATTGAATAAAGTTCCAAAGCGGCTTACTTTTAATTCGGGTTTGTTCGTAAACTATTTATTAAAATAAAAATAGAAGTTGGGCAAGTCCCTAAAGGCAAACTCTTCTGTTAATGGCATAACTAGCAACCCCGCTTTATCAGGAAGGAATCCCCATTGGGGACTCCGTCCGTTATAATTGCAAGGATTCATGCGCAGTACACCGTTCCTGATCAGCTGTCTCTCATTGCCAGAAATGAGGCACGCGCCATTTTAATTGCCATTGCCGGTGCAATTGGATAGAGATGGATTATTCTCTTATTTTTAACTGTTTATTATTTGCCGAAGTAGCTATGAACAGCTAATAGCTATTTAAACCCACTAAGTTCACATTCTTTATTAAGCTTATGTATTGCTAATTCGTCGCAACTTTTTTCACCTCCTATTTGTAAATAGCAGTATGTGCTTTAACTGCTAAGCAAAACGAACAGGTTTGCCCATCTCTAATTCTGGGAGTATTTTAGGGATTTCGATAGTACCAACTGCTGTTCTGACTGATGGCAATGCTCCAGCTGATCGAGAACGGTTTACTGCGCATGAATACGTGCAATTATAATTGCCATTGCCGGTGCAAGAAAAAAAATTGCCGACTCTAATACGGCTTTAATGCATACTATGAAAATTTTTAAAATTCATGCAAAATAGCCCTTCTACGAACAATAAACCATTTACAGTAATAAAATTTCCGCATTTCTTAACGATAATGTTACAGTAATAGACCACGTCCTCGTATTAGGGCAAGATAAAGTCCTAAAAGGCGTGTCGCGCATTAATTTGCATTCCTACAGTCAAACGTCATGATAATTATGTCACAGAGGGACCGCTTATCAGTCAGGAACTGGTAGTATTCATAAGACACCAACAGAAAATGCCGCTTGGCACATTAATCTTGTTTATCGGGTGATTTAATTATTAAAGGAACGAATGGTTTTCGGGTTTGGGTAATTAAAGACCGTGTTCTATTGGACAAGGAATAAGCAAATTTTCGAAGGGTAGGTATGTGGTATGACGAAATATTTATAATCGCCACGGCGTACATATACAGTGTGTTATGGCAATTACTTATTATATTTAAATGGGTGACTCCTAGGGTGTCCTAGACAAAGTCTACATGCTTTTTTTTTTAAATCGAATATCTAAATACTAAGGTAAAAACCCCTTTTTACCCACATACTGTCGCCCGTTCCATCTGGATTCGGTTAGCAACAATGTGGGCCACTACTAGAGTATGCTAACAATGTTGGCAGATCACACCGCGTGTTTTGCCCTTGCTTGAATACCTTCCGCGCGCGACTATCGTTGCTTCAGTATGTTTCGAGACTCGGGGGTGGAATGACGCTGTCGAGGGTTCCACGTGCTTGATTTATACGAATTTTAAACGTTTTGTTAGTTGTAGCATTACCCGATTTTTTTTCTGTTGGGAAATAATTCATAATAAGAAATATTGCGATGTAATTTCAAATCGGATTATTTAAAAATAAGATCGAAGGTAAGCGAGTATGTACCTTAAAATAGTAGTTTTTTTTTCCTAAAAAGTTTGCAAAAGAACGTCTTGTTGTCGAAAACTGAACACGTGCGTTTACAATTCGGTATTGTAATATGACCACACCGTCTACACTGCCCTGACCTCTTTAGAGACTTTAGACTGCCTCAATAAATTATTGATTGCGAACGTCGTCAGTAGCGGCCACGTAAATTTTCAGATTTCATATAAAGTGGATACCTCGCTTAATAATTCAAAGCGCCATTTATGGTTATTTTTCTTCAATTTATTTTCATCTCAGGATTTGCCGGTTTAAATATAATAAGTCATTTCCATAACACTGTATATTGGTACCCATAAAATAGCTAATGATCTTGGTACAGTACGTTTCACGAAATTTGGATACGACTTAATGATTTCCTGGGTCGGTCCCATTGTGTCGACAAGAGCTTGGCAATAAATAAGTGAAGTATGAAGGGACGGACTAAGGAAAACAAGTAATGATATGATTATATTAATGTAATCAAATGAAATAACTTTTTTTAAATATTACTAGTCATATTTATTAACATTTATAATGTCATTCTATAGATAGTTCTGTTTCGCAATCGATATCCTCATCAAAATTAATTATAATTGGATTAATTATACGATCCAGACTAATATACGAATTTTCTACCGTTATTACGTGACGGACTGAATTTTTCCAACTACCTGGGGGAATATCATTAAAGCATTTTCGTATTAATTCTACAACACTATAACTTAAAGTCGGAGAAATATTGTCAGAACTAACCAGTGATTTTAGCTGGTGCCACATAATATGCTCTATGGGGTTAAAAATGCAATAATAGGGTGGGAGCCGTAGCACTGTATGTCCAATTTCTTCTGCCAATGTGTCACAAACATATACTTTTTTTATACAAAATGTCTTTAAAACTTCTAAAAGATCACTTTTTTATAACTTTCTTCAAAATATATATCATTCGCAGCCATGTAGTTCTGAATCTCCAATTTTGTATTATTTGAGCTTGTAGCGTTATGTAATTGGCAACTGTGATAGCTCGCATTGTCCATTACTATCACGCTATTCTGAGGAATGTTTGGTAAAAGACAATTCTTGAACCATTCCTCAAAAACTAACAAATTTTACCACAAAAAGATATTTAAATATAAATTAAGCAACCTAACCTACCTGATGTGCTTATATTTAATTATAATTATTACAATCCGGTCCTTTCCACATAATAATAACAAACGGTTATAAATAATGGGATGGCCCCAGGCACTTTTACTGCAGTCATTAAGTTATATCCATTTTTCGTGAAACAATCTTTACTACTAAGTTGAGAAGTATACTGAAAAAAAAACAGTTTATTTACAATAAACTAAATTTAATATCGTCTAATAAATGCTTTATTCGATAATTATCGGGTTTGTTCGTTAAATATTTATTTCTGAGACATAACTCATGTCTTAAAACTGATTATATATTTTTCATATTTATCTACATATTTTTGTCTACCGAAAATATAGCTGTGTTTCTAAGAAAAACTTTATGAGGTATTAAGAAGGTTTTCCTTGAAATAAAGTCTTCATTATTTATTAATAAAGCAAATTTAATAGTAAAACAATAATTAAATATAAACTTACGTTTACTTATAAAGGTTAAACGTTAATATATAATTATGTATAATAATATACACATTTATTTAATGCAAATAAGAAAAGAACATTAGATCTCAATCAGGTACCCTAGTGAATTTTGAATGATAGGAAGTACAGCTAAAATTTTATGAAAATCCATATCCTGTGAGATATAAGCAGAATCCAAACCCACAATTCCGTACCAGTACGGTGATTATTCTGACGGTTCCAAATCAGTTGGCAATCGATACATTTGCCTCTACGAACACCGAATTTTTGTCAGCGGTCACAGATTTGGCTTCTGTGAACACTTTAAATCAACTGCGCATGCCTCGGGCTATTTGTGACTGCTCTGGTACCCGGAACTGAAAACTGCTACCGGAAAGATTTTAAATCTAAATCCCTTGAGTTAAAAACCCAAAATCGTCCTAGTTTTATGTCTATTCTCGATCATCATGGAGAGTCTAGGACTATTGTACTGGATAAATATCCAAAATCTAAAGCCTTTGATCGTGTTTGGCATGAAGGGCTTTTAAGTAAACTGCTAGCTTTCTTAAGGACCGCTCTCTGCAAGTGGCGATTGACGTATTTCTCTCGGGCACCTTCACCATCAATGCCGGTGTTCCTCAAGGGTCCATATTGTCTCCCACCCTCTTCTTACTCTACATTAACGACCTTCGAGTAAAAACTAAGAATCCTATAGTTAGCTTTGCTGATGATAGCACACTTGTATCATCTTTCTCTTTGAATGCACAAACATCGGCTGCCGACGCACATCTACTTAGACAGCTTGATGTATCACGGCTCAACAAAGACCTGGAAGAAATTTTGGCTTGGGGTGACCAGTAACCAAGTCGCATTTAACGCTAAAAAGCCCAGGCAGCAGTTTTCTCTAAAAAGGTTAACATTACAGAACCGGATATAGTCATTTCAGTACACGCAATTCCACTGGCTTCATCTATTAATTTGCTGATCGTCAATCTGAGAGGAAATATATGTTGGCATAACCATGTTGTCGTAATCGCCAAGGTAGCTTCACAGAAACCTGGTGTACTCTTCCGGACCAAAAAGTTGTACACACCTCAACAACTTTTAACATTATATAAAGCCCAGATTCGACCATCACTAGAGTACTGCTCTCATGTCTGGAGCTCTGCACTCAAACATACCCTTCGGCTACTGGATTCCATCGAAAGGAGAGCCATTCGACTGATCGGAGACCACGAGCTGACAAAGAGCCTTGACAGCTTAGCACAACGAAGACCGTTTGGTGATTTGACTCTCTTTTATATATATTTCCATGGAAAATATAAAAAAAGTTCTGAAAAATATTTAACCAAATAGTCAGATTTTACAACCTTATATTGGATCGATCTATGTATTTACTTCGGTAATACGCTGCCCTATCTACTTCAAAGTTCAAAAAAGATCGGACGTTACATTTCGATATGAATTTAATATTGTCCAGTTCATATTTGCCAGCTGTTTGTTCAGGGTGCTTTGAGAGATTTAGAGCTTTTTCAGGGCTTTATAATGTGGAAAGGATGAAGTCGCGGTTTAAATATTTGCTACTGGTAGAATAAAATATATAAGAAGCAAAATAAGCTGTATTTTATAGTGTTCATACAGGGTGTTTCAAAAAAAACGTGTTTCAACGCTCATACGGTAATTTTTTCACACACTTTTTGGAGTCAAACTAACGCAAATCCCAAACTATGATACCATATGCACACACTGACAATATTTTGTATAATTTAGTCGCAACCGACATTGATCCCAACTCTCGGAGTCAAGTGCTATATTTAATTCTACACCAAAGTTATCTTAGGGGATTAGGGACTTAAAAGCCCCTAAAAGGTTTGTTCTGTAGTAGACTTAACTAATTCCATTGGAGGTCATTGCAACAGCAAAGAACTTTTTAAGTTAAACCTATCTATGTATCCAGTAGATTTTAACAACTTTTAGATAACTACACAAATATACAGGGTGAGCAGGGAGGATCGGATCAAATTCCAGAAGCGTATTGGATGCGTGAAGATAATGTAATATTATATTACATACCTACCAATAGTGGTAAGAAATGCATTGGTATCTAAGACTAATTTTATCTTGCTGTTAAAGTTTTAGTTTATGTAAAAGTAATTTCTAGTTAGCAAAACAAATTTTCGTTTCAACTAAATTACGATGAATAAGATGATCTAGTTAACATAACTACATTATCATGTTGAAACCAACACTTTTTTATTAATTAGCTCCCTAAACTAATTTACTTAGTTAGTGTTATTGGCCAGACATAGTAGTAATAAGTAGGTACGATGTGAGACCTGAAGTCATAATAACAAGCCATTTTCTGCTAGATGGCGCTGCGCGCTTTATTTTCTTGACTACCGTTGATAATAATACGGCGTGAAGTATTAGATGTACAGCTTCACTGTACTGACGAGAATTAAAGAGTTCGATACCGGTCTGCAGGTGGTTATCCTATTAATGGAAAAGGCATCCTTTTCTTGGTAGTGCCATTCAATCTGAAATGGTATTTAAAGTGCTACTGAGTAGACTAAATACGCCCTTATTGTATAAGGTATCATCGGGTGGTCTGGAAAAATAATAATTTTTCCATACATTGGTATTTAATATTTCTTTGCTTTTTTTTTAACAACAAAATAGGTAATAATTAACAACCACAATTGATGTTGCTAATAATAACTAATTATATTGGTTATCATAAATATTTATTCTTTCGGGTACTAGAAGTACATGGTTGACTTAAAAAGAGTTATTAGTGACTTCAACTAGAATAATCGTAGCAATAAAATTTGGCCTTCGATACTAAATTTCCTCTTATCCCCAATTTCACTAAATTTTCTTGCTATTGAGACTAAGATCTTGGTATCCTAAACTAGACCATTTTTTCGAGTGTACACACGATTTCGAAACTTATTATATTTGACAGTAAAATTGACGAGAATTTTTTATAATATTTATTGGAAACGAGATATTACAGGTTGGAGGTCTTCACATTGATACCCTGTATAATCAGTTATATAAACTCCATTTATTCGTGTTTCTTTCTAGATAAGAATGAGTCGAACTTTAGCTATAAAATGATATTCGAGTTCCTTTTTATGTACGCGTACGCGAACCAATAAAAATATATGTATTTTTAAGATTTGTGCTGGCTTCCACCGTATTTGTTTTTTATATAGGCTCTTTCAAAATGCAATTTCTTTTCAATTTTAAAAAAATACTCCCGCAAAAATGGTTTACGACCTTCTAACATAAAAATATATGTATCCATAAAGTGAATGACATAAAAAAAGTTTTAAATCTTATGGGAAAATCAGAAGCAAGTTAGTACAGGAATGAGGATAAGTTTGATAATGGCAAAAAAAAACTAAGAGCCCAGAATTCTGATATATAGTGAAATCTCTCATAACGGATACCTCTGATAAGCGAACATCTCTATTAAGCGGACATTTTTTCATAGTCTGGAATTAGATATATGAAATTCCATGAAAATCAACCTCTCTTGGGTTTGTTCGGACTCTATTTTGGGAGGACACGGAAAGGCTGTTTTCTTACAAAGAGTGCGACAACGAATAAGTACTTTGCAAAAACTCTCTGAAGACAGACCGGCAACCAATCGCGTATGCGTGGCAGCGCAAAAGGACTCGCCGAATGAAAGTACGTGTGATTCCCCGATAGCAGTCCGCCGTTTATTTGTGAGTTGTAAGGTTAAAATCCTAAACAATGGCAGAAAGATATCGCGTTCTGAGCCTGAAAGGGAATATTGATATTGTGGTAGTTTTTAGTTTGATAACAATGATTGGGGCGAGTTTATTAACATTGATAGCCATGTGCTATTAGAAGATGATAGAAACCCAATTCCTACCGATTATGTAGCCCAAACTGAAACTACATCAATATCTGACGACTCTGATGAAGAAGTTGAATGCAGTAATCAAACAAATGTCACCAATTATCAACAAGCCATTAGTATGGTAAAGCAATTACAAGAGTATGCGAAGAATAGAGGTGACTCTACAGCAGTGGTGCGCAAACTATTTTCATTTGCGACCCCTTATTTTGTGTAAAATTTGTCACGGCCCCTGACTAGACAGTAGGCGTGAATATCTTTGAATTTGGCGACCCCCAAAAATTTTTCGCGACCCACAGTTTGCGCACCACTGCTCTACAGCAATGGAATTGTTATCAGACTTGGAATTACATTTTCTAGATTGCAAGTATAAATCGAACAAACCCGAACAAACACGTCAAACTACATTATTAGATTTTTTTAGTACTATATCCTAACCTAAAACTAGTGTATTTTTGTTGTGTTATGTTTATTTGTACATACATATACACAGTAATAATATTTTGCATTTACATATTATCTAATAATATATTTCCCATGGGCGGACACCTCCATTAGGCGGCCAAATTTAGACAGTCCCGTAGATGTTCGCCTAAGAGAGGTATCACTGCATCATATAAATACATATGTATGGAAAAATGACTATTTCTTCTTGTATAAGATATCTTCAGGTGATGGTGTTGTTGATGAAATAATTATAAGTATTTATTAAATCACTGTTGATATCCATAGATAACGGATTATAGAGATGGGACCACTTAATGATGCCTTTCATAAACCTGTATCCAGATAAACGTACGAAAAAAAAATGTTTGCACACATTTTCTTTTCTTCCCATTAGTTACAAAATGAAATATTTAACTTAGTTCTTTCTACGGTAGTTATAAAACCTACAATTTTTTTACGCCAATGCATAACATTGGTTATTTTTAAATAAGTTTAAAAATGTCATTTAGCGTCAAACAGAACGTGTAACGTGTAATTTTTCACTTCTTTCTGAATGCGTATAATAACAAGTTGCCATGTTGCCATGCAAAACGACATCCGCATCGCTCGTTGCCTGGGCGCCGCATTGTTAGTAGTGTTACCCTAGAAATGTCAACCATATTTGAAAACATACCAAAATGGGAAGAAATAATTCCTATTTCGAAGAAGAAAACTAGTTTCAATGCGGTACAGACGAAATACTTAATAAAGCCAATGAAGCAACACAAATTATATTGCCTGCAAAATCGAAAGAAAAATACAAAGAGGAATATCATACGTTTATTATATTTACTAAACTTTACTACTAAAATTAAAAAAGTAAAATTTGATGAACTTCGTGATAATTTATTCGTTTATCAGATGGATTAGTTATGTACCGGTTCCTGTTCATTTTTATTCCGTTTTTTTCCTTCACATTTTCTTAGTCGCTCGAAAATCCTTGTTAATAACTTACTTATTCTAATTTCATTTGGAAATGCCCGTTCCACTTCAATTCTTTATCATCGTCAACTTTTGGACGATTTATTAAAAGGGAAAACTGGATAATTTCATTTCGAAATAGATGGTACCCTTCGAAGTGCCGTTTTATTGGCCCTCAGATTACACTTGAAAGGGGTTGGACAGATAATTAAGATGAATTTTAATGCAAAACATGAATGAAATTTATTAAATTTATTAAAGGTCATTCATCTTCGGATATAAGCTTGTTAAAATGCTGACATTTGATGAGATTTTGCATAAAATAATGCTCTTTAAGCGTGAATTAATATTAAGCAATTTTTTTTTGTGAGAAAATAAAAATTTCACCAGATTCGGAAGGTTGACTTATATTTTATTTCCACCTTTATAAAGTTTACACCTTGTTCATATTGTTCTTCTAGCCTTGATTGTCGAAGATGTTGGTTTTTACCTCCGAAAGATGTACAGTGTGTCCCATTTATTAACCCTTTCTGTGGATATTAGAGTTATTATCAAAGATAGAATGTTGCAGTTTTCACTTTATTTCCCCTCTTTTAATGGAACGAAAGATTTCGATGTCAAATTTGTCATGGCTCTGTTAGTTTTTAATCTACAGGGTGATTTTGAACATCTTTGCTACGCTCCTCGTATTTTAGTAACGCGTTAACGTTAACTTAAGGTAAAAACTGATCTTGTTAGAGATTTTTACCTAAAGTTCAGTGGCCTAGCCAATTTTTCTCTGAAAGGTTTATTTTTTGATATATTAACAAAAGTAAAAAAAATTTAATGGGATACATCTATATTAATTATACAGAAATTTATAGTTGTTTATATTAATATTGAAAAAGAACCTAAAAATCCAATATTTTTAATAATTTACTACTTATAAGAGTAGACCATAGTCAATTTATCTGAAACAAATTCAGAATTTTGACAGCTATTCTAAATATTAAATTTCATTATATAAAACATTCCAACATATCATACTTGTCATAATTATTATAATAAACGGTAATTGTTAAGAGAGATCTGTCAAGTTTTGAAAATTTGCATTTGTTTCTAATAAATTGACCATGGCCTACTGTTAAGTAACGTAAATCATTAAAAATATCGAATTTTTAGGTTATTTTTGAATAACTAAACTTTTTTTGAAGCCCAAAGTAAGCTTAATTAATTAAAAAATAATATATAGGGTGTACCATTTAATAATTTAAATTTTTGTTCATACTGGGTGTTATGGAAATGACTTATTATATTTAAATAGGTGACTCCTACGGTGAAAGTGTAGAGAAAGTCTACATGCCTTTTTTTTAAATCGAATATCTAAATATTAAGGTAAAAACCCTTTTTACCCACATACGGTTACGCCGTTCCATCTGGATTCAGTTAGCAATAATGTGGGTCACTAGAGTATACTAACAGTGTTGTCAGATCATAACGCGTGTCTCGCCCTTGCTTGAATACCCGGTGAGCGCCACTACGAAACTATTGTTGCTTCAGTATGTTTCGAGACTCGGCGATGGGATGACGCTGTCGAGGGTTCCACTTACTTAACGTATACGAATTTTAACCGTTTTGTTAGTTGTAGCATTACCCCATTTTTTTTCTGTTGTGAAAAAATAAAACGGATTATTTTAAAATAAGATCGAAGGTAAGAGAGTATGGTACCTCAAAATGGTAGTATTTTTTTCTACAAAGTTTGAAAAAAAAGTGATAATGCGCGTCAAAGACGTCTTGTCAAAAACTGAACACGTCCGTTTACAATTGTGTGTTGCAATATGACAACACCGTCTATAATGCACTAACCTCTTTTGAACCTCGAGACTGCCTCAATAAACTATTGATTGCGAAGGTCCTCAGGAGCGGCCACGTAAATTTTGAGATTTCATATAAAGTGTATAATTCGCTTAATAATTCAAAGCGCCATTTATGGTTATTTTTCTTGAATTTATTTTTATTTCAGGATTTGCCGATTTAAATATAATAAGTCATTTCCATAACACTCTGTATATCGAAATAAACTCTTTAGGGAAAAACTGACTACCCTTTTGATAAGTTAACTCCTAACGGAGATTTTCAAAGTCACTATCTACTATCTTTGATAATAAGTAATACCCCCAAAAAGTGTCGAAAATGGGACACTCTCGACATAAAAGCAAATAATTTCTTAGAATAGAAATTCGATGAAGCTCCTTTTTTTACTCAACTTTACACCATATTTATTAAGTAAGAAATACCATAAGCGCCAACAAATACGTTGAAATTGAAGGAAACGGAAACTGGCACGAGTAACCTACTTACAGTTGTTAACTGAAAGCAAACGTATATAGTGTGGCAGCACGTGAGGTAATATTGAGGGTTTTTACCTAACTATTGAGACATTTGATTTAAAAGAATATGTATGTGGCTGTCTCTAGGACACCCAAAGAGTCCCAATTTAAAAACATTTCGACAAAACTGAATTTAATGAAAATATATGTCGAAAAACAAAGTCATTAAGGCTTTTTAATATAATGCAGGACATAATATTTTTAAGTTTAGTTAAATTATTAAATTACCAGTAAAATCTCCCGATTGAAGTACACATCCATTTAACTGTACAGTCATTAGACCGAAAATAATCAGAAAATTGCTTTATCGTCCAATAAATCAATTTAAAATGGCGCAAGCGATAACATTAAATAAATCGTAATAATTTTATAAATATAGGAATAATTTTATATTACCCACGCAGCAATCTGCATTGCAGAACTCATTAAAAATTAATGACCGTCCAGAGTGACATTTAAAAGTTTAGATACGTACATCGTAAATAGGTTTAATTTTTAAAAACGGATCCATTAATTCAATTATAAACTAATTATTAATTAATATAAAAATGATAAAGAAACGAGTTGTGAGCATGATGTGTTTCAGCGTCACAGTTGGTTCATCAGATTCAAAGTATACAATAGTATCTTACGTACCAAGGTGGCAAGTGTTTCATTCCTGTCGAGACAGTAATGAAACTTTTCACCGAGGTTTGTATACTATTTTATTTACAACCACATCTAACATCCACTTCTTATTATTTTGAATTAAAATTATTAATAAAAGATTAATGTCATTTTGACTTTTCCATTGAAAAATTAGACAGAAATTTCAAATAACCGCAGGTGGTAAAATAACGTAGGTAATAATAAACATCAAGATGGCAAATATAATTTTTTAAATATGGTTTCCATGTCACTAAACAATATATTATTTTAAGAACAGAAAAATGCTATCAGATGAGGAATTTGATTTTGCTGCTACTCCACCAGAAATTTGAGAAACATCAAAAATAGTAGAAGATCTTCTGCCAACTAAAAGCCGCCCAAGATATGACAAGGCATATAACTGTTTCAAAGTATGGTGTACGAGAAACAAAGTTCAAAATCCTGGTTCTGAGTCGGCGCTACTAAAGTCGGTACGGTGTAGCAATAAGCAATAAAACCGCTAAGCAATAGAACCTCTCGAGCCGGATAGTCGGTGACAATAAATTATATTTTAGGTATTTTCTAAATAAAATAATTTAAAGAAAATAATAAATTAGTTTAGGCAAAGAAAAATAATTATTTATTAGCTTTTATAGTATTTAGGCAAATTAGTTTTACGAATACTTTTTTATAAAGTTTTGGTTCTAAAAAGAACCGATGTCGCCATCATTTTGGAACATTATTGGACAGCTCGCAAAACACTTTTCTGTTGTTCGTTTTTTTGTATTTGAAGCCAAGCTCTTTTAAAGTGATGGACAAACTGGTAGTTACAATATCACGAAGTTCTTACTTCTTTATTTTTTCAAGAATAGCTTTGAGGGTAACATATTCCTTGGCTTTATACATATCATAAATAATATTCCTAATCGATAGTTTTATCCCATGGGATAAATAAAAGGTGTGGGGTCCAACCTTTTTATATGGTCTGTTCAATTCCTCGTCTCTCTTTTTTCGAAGTCTTTTTAAGGTCTTATCTGAAATGCCGCAAGCATCAGACGTTCGTTTTTGCACTGCCAAAACAGACACTAACGGACCCGAGATATCTTTTTCTAAGTAAAATAACGTTCCACTTGTACTACCAAATGGCGTTCACCTGGAGATAAACACCTTCTAGGCATTGTGAACATTTTCCATAACTTTGCTTTATAACTGCTTTTAATTCACACACAATGACAAACAAACTAAAAGCAGAAAGCATAACTACTTATTTAAAATAGAACATACCATCCTGCACTTGAGCAAATTTTAATTATTTCTTGGAAAATAGTGATTATTATATAGATTTAACTATAATGATCCCAAAATAGCTAAATTCTAGGAAAAAGTACCTGAGAACATCTTTAACTTATTGACGCAAAATGGTTTTCATTTGATAAATAAAAAAAACTATGAGAAAAATATTTATCGCGGTACATAATTCTAAGATAATTTTGTTTGGGAATCGCTGATTTTGTCCAGCCCACTACAGTGAACCAGTGGAATGTTCGGTACGATCAAGTATAGCGAAGGTATTGTTAACTTAACCGTCTTACTGTTTAACAACCTTTAATAATTTAATCCGATATCGGACTTCATAAAACGAACCGAAGGAGGACTTTAGCTTATTTCAGTGAAAATGCCAAGATAAAGAAGATATCAATGATTTGGTCACAATATTGAATGCTCAGGACCTCTCTATCAATTAGGGAAAAAACAGACATATCTAAACACGCAAAGCAATTAGCATTTTTAAAAAATAATTTACTTTTCACCCGTGTGGAAAGTAAAAGTAAAAAAACGTTAACTTTCAACCTTTCAAAGATATATGAAATGTCATAATTATATGCATGGTTATAAATAAAGAAAATTTCTAAGTTTAAAGGTCTAGATTACAGACACTTCGATTCATATAGATCAAAGGGGAAAAGAGATGTTTGCATAATTAACCTATTGTTTGCCCCGTTTTATTTGGACGTTTCCCTATGAAGACTGAGGGGAGAAAAATATACAAAAACCATGTTAGAAAGCATGTTCAAGCAATAATTTGTTGGTGATGATGATGAGGGGTAATAACGATGAAACGCTTCTAAGGATGAGTCTGAATAAGGGAGGAAGGAAACATATTCTATTCAATAATTTATTAAGTGGAAAATAAATAAATATACTGTGTCGACTCAACAGTTGGATTCTTCCCAAAAATTCATATTATTTTTCTTTAAATATCCTGATTGACATTATTCTTTAATTATTTTGCTTGACCCTTCAAATGTTCATTACGTATTTAATAGATAGAAATATTAGCAAAGCGTCAAGTCTATTCCTGACTTCCCCGACGATGTAAATCATCTACTGTAGTACGGTTTAATGATTCTTTCTGGCTTCTATAACATATTTTAATTTCATTAAATTATACCTGTCGGTTCAAAAGTAGGAGCCAAAAAAGTTAATCGCTGGGTACCCCTAAGGGGTTCTGAATCTCAATTAGGCGGCACTTTAGGAATTTCTTTCTATGACAAATTATTCTCAAAGTAAATATTTTAAAATAATAACGAGTACAATGGGATAAGGAGCAGTTCCGGAGCACACAGCATAAATCTAATTATTTATAGTATCGATATTATTCCGTAATAAAATCATAGAAGGTTAAGTGACCAATACGGAAGGATGTATTCCCAACCCGATATATTAATAGGGACAAAAGGGAACGACGAGAAGTTACTAAATAGAAGCTAAATTAATAATAAAAGGTTAGTTAGGAGCTGGGCATAGTAAATTACCAAGAAAGGGACATCTGATCGGGCAACGATAGCAATCAAAATACGAGTTAATTGAATTAGTATAGTGATTGGATAACAGCATTTTAGCTTTAACAATATATTATGGAAATTATAGGGTATGCAAAAGGGAGTAATAAAAGGTCGAAAACTGAAATTATATATTTCTTTTACGCAAATGAATTCATAAAATTGGCCATGTTTTCACGAGTTTTAAAAATAGTTTAGCGTTAAACAAAGTGTCGTAACGTCGTAAATTTTTTCACTTCTCTCTGAACGCTTATACAGGATATTATGGAAATGACTTGTTATATCTAGGATGTCGTAGAAACAGTCTACATACTTTTTTTTAATCGAATATCTAAATACTAAGGTAAAAATCCTTTTTACCCACATACTGTCCCGCCGTTCCATCTAGATTCGGTTAGCAACAATGTGGGTCACTAGAGTATACTAACAGTGTTCAGATCACACCGCATGTTTAGCCCTTGCTTGGATACCTGCCGCGCGCGACTATCGTTGCTTCAGTACGTTTCGAGAATCGGGGATGGGATGGCGCTGTCGAGGGTTCCACGTGCTTGATGTATACGAATTTTAAATGTTTTGTTAGTTGTTTACCCGATTTTTTTCTGTTATGAAATAATTCATAATAAGAAGCACTGTGATATGATTTCAAATTTGTGTGATACTACCTATTGTTGGTTCTGTTGCAAAACATACTTTTTGTGTTTTATTGAATTTAATTATACAACGGATTATAAGATCGAAGGTAAGAGAGTATGTACCTTAAAATTGTGGTAACGAGGTGATAACGCGGGTCAAAGACGTCTTGTTGTCAAAAACTGAACACGTGCGTTTACAATTCTGTGTTGTAATATATAACAACACCGCCTCAGTAAACCATTGATTGAGAACGTAATTTTCAGATTTCATTTAAAGTGTATATTTCGTACAATAATAATTCAAAGCGGCATTTAAGATTCTTTTTCTTCAATTTATTTTCATCTCAGGATTTGCCGGTTTAAATATAATAAGTGATTTCCATAACACCCTGTATATCAAGTTGCCATGAAAACCGCATCGGCGTCGTTCGTTGCCTGGGCGCCGCAATGTTATTGTTACCTTACAGATGTCAATAATATTTTAAAATATCAGAAATGGAAAGAAATAATTGCTATTCCGAAGAAGCAAACTCATTTCAATGCCCTCCAAACGAAATATTTAATAAAGACAATGAAGCAACACAAAATGTATTGCCTGAAAAATCGACGGAAGATTACAAAGAGGAATATAATACGTATATTACATTACGTTGGACCAAAAGCAAGTGAAGAGTTTTGTAAAAATATTTTCAAGCAAGCAAAAACATTTTTAAATCTTTAACTTTATGTTCATTGTATTCTAAAGTAAAATCAACATTAATTCTGAATAATCAAGTCGATATAAACAAATATCCCAGACGTATTGCATTCCTTAGTAACAGTGAGTTAGTTATACATGGGTATTTATTTTTTAATTTTGAAAAAGAAATCTGATACGATCGTAGAAAAATATTGTATAAAACTTATGAATAAAGTTATTATTTTTCACATATAGGATTGAGGCAGTCGCCTTCGGCTCGACCGCTCAAATTGCCCGTTCGTTTTAAAAAAGTTATACTTTATACATTTAAGAAACTGATGTTACTGCTAACAAAACCTTTAATTCCAGTTTTTCGCCTAAATGGTGTAGTTTATGGACTCGAATAAAGAATACTTTTTAGTAAATATTCTATGTCCTTTCTTCCAATAACTGTCGAAACAAAAAAAAATATTCCAAAAATTAAATTTTAATTTGAGTAAAAGCGGCATCTGGTGGTAGAGTACAGAAACATTTTTATAACAAAATGATAGAAGTCGTTATGCGTAGATCTTGTGCCAAATATCAACTTGATAGTTTAAAAACTAACTGCAAGATGTCGAAAATATGAAAAAAACTTTGACAGGTTGAAGTCAAAAGGAATTGAGTTTTCAATTTTTTGTTATATGATTTGTTACCTTTATTTTAATATGTAGAGTCACCTCTAGCTACACAATATCCGGAAAAGGGTGGCGAAATTAGCAAGTGGAGTAATGAAAATGTTACGTTATTTGATAGTTTAGAAAAGAAGGGGAGCCATTAAACGCAATTTCCGAATTTAGTAAGGAATATTCAATAATGTACGGGATTAAGCAGATAAAGCAGCAGGAACAGAGAAAATTTATCAAATACCAATATGGAAAATTATTATTTCCAGACCACCCGATGATCTTTATACAATAAGGGCGTATTTTTGTCTACATAGTAGCACTTTAAAATACTATTTCAGATTGAATGGTACTACCAAGAAAAGGAAGCCCTCTCCATTGATAGGATGCAACGACCTGTAGACCTGTTTCGAACTTATTTGTTCTCGTCAGTACAGGGTAGGTGTACATACCCTGTATGCTACTGTGTAGACAAAGATACGCCCTTATTGTACAAGGATCATCGGTTGGTCTGGAAATAATAATTTTCCATATTTGTATTTGATATTAATACCACCTGACAAGCAGAGACTTTTTATTTCTTAAATGGATGGAAAATTTGATTTAATCAAATAACGTCTGTTCAGATTGTGTGGGGCTACTAACTGATGGCGCTGCGCGCTGTATTTTATCGACTATTTTCGATAGTATGGCGTTAAGTTAAAGTCCTCTCTGATGATGGGTATGTACGCCTACCCTGTACTGACGAGAATAAATAAGTTCGAAACCGGTCTACAGGTGGTTGCATCCTATCAATGGAGAGGGCTTCCTTTTCTCGGTAGTACCATTCAATCTGAAATAGTATTTTAAAGTGCTATTGTGTTGGCAAAAATACGCCCTTATTGTATAAGGATTATCGGGTGGTCTGGAAATAATAATTTTCCATATTGGTATTTGATATTAATACCACCTGACAAGCATAGACTTTTATTTCTTAGATGGATTGTTAAAATTCATACTTTTTTGAAAGTGTGTGTCTTATAGTTTTCTGAAAACGGTCAGGCACACTGAACCCTTCTTGAATAAAACAATCGAATTGAACTTGAAACATATCAAATAAAATATTAAACATACAACCTAAGTATCCGGATATTAATAAAACCTGTTATTTTCAATGCAACATGTGCGCTAAGCTAGAAGGGAACACATTGAGAGAAAATCAATTTTTAGCCTTGTATATATGCCAAACTCATTATACTTGATAATACAACCTTATATTAAACCTACTTAACTGTAATAACATACTTAAAAATAATAACTAAAATAATGCAGCATTGTAAAATGCAATGAAAATTGCATTATTCATTACACGATCTACCTTTTATTACTACGACAGCTTATTATTTCCAAAAAATTATATTTTCTATAATCTCTATTATTATTGGAGACTTATTGCGGTGGTTTAACGGAATTCTTTAAATGAACAAATATTGAACTTGCCATTGAACGTACAAAAAACAATGATATGAAAAAATACATTTTATTTAGTTTTTACATGTACCATAATTTAAGTTAATATGATGCACCGATGTTATCTAGAAATGGACACGTATAAAATATACATCAATTTTATTACGAAGGGGGTGCTTCTAAAGAATATTTGAAGAATTCGTGGCTAACCCCCTGAGAGGTGTAGATGTTACCTTTAAATCTTAAATGGGAAGGATTGTGATCAACTGGCACCTCATTTTAAAGATATAAAGTAATGGAGAAAGCTATTAACCAAGATATTCTAAAGTATCTGGAAGGCTTCAACATTATCACCGATCATCAATATGGTTTTCGGAAGTAAAGATCAACTGGAGATCTTCTAGCCTATGGGAACAACGCAATCGAACATCATGGGGAGTCTCGGGCTGTTGCACTGGATATTTCTAAAGCGTTTGATCGTGTTTGGCATGAGGGACTTCTAAGTAAACTGCGATCCTATGGTATGCCCCGTCGATTCTGTGCATGGTTGTCTAGCTTTCTTAAGGACCGCTCTTTGCAAGACACCTTCGCCATCAATGCCGGTGTTCCTCAAGGGTCCATATTGTCTCCCACTCTCTTCTTACTCTACATTAACGACCTTCTAGTGAAAACGAAAAATCCTATATTTAGTTTTGCTGACGATAGCACACTTATCTTATCTTTCTCTTTGAATGCACAAACATCGGCTGCCGACGCACATCTTCGCAGGCAGCATGAAGTATCACGCCTCAACAAAGACCTGGAAGAAATTTTTGCTTGGGGTGACTGTAACCAAGTCTAATTTAACGCTAAAAAAACCCAGGCAGCAGTTTTCTCTAAAAAGGTTAACATTACAGAACCGGATATAGTCATGGACGGGCACGCAATCCCACTGGCTTCATCTATTAATTTGCTGGGCGTCAATCTTGGAGGAAATATATCTCGGCATAACCACGTTGTGGCAATCGCCAAGGTAGATTCTCAAAAACTTGGTGCACTCTTCCGAACCAACAAGTTGTACACACTTCAACAACTTTTGACACTATACCAAGCCCAGATTCGACCATCACTAGAGTACTGCTCTCATGTCTGGAACCCTGGACCAAACATACTCCTCGGCTATTGGATTCCATCGAAAGGGGGGCCATTAGTCTGATTAGAAACCACGAGCTGACGAAAAACCTTGACAGCCTAGAACATCGAAGACTGGTTGGGGATTTGACTCTCTTTTACAGATATTTTCATGGGAAGTGCTCGGCTGACCTTGTCACTGCCGCCCATCCATCCTTCAACGATTCAAAACCAACGTGAATCGCTTTTTGCGCACACTGCCACTTTGCCCTAAAGGATTTTTCCTGTAGTGCTTGTAAAAAAAGATCGTTTCAATCCTTAATATCACAATTTATTATTTTTTGAGTAATCCTGAGTAGAAATTAAGTTCCTCTGCATGTAAATTTTAAGCGATGACTTGGCCCCTGGTAAAAAATAGGAAAGGGTGTCACCCGGAGTAACTGTTTAGTTCGGGTGTAAAATAAAGTTCGTAAATTTATCGTGTTTCATTCCTTAATCGCGTTCTGGATTTACTTTCTAAGTAAGCTAAATATTTATTTTTATAAGAAACTAAAGTTTTACACTTTTAAATAGTTTCGCAACATTGTGCCTGAACATCTGTTGTTTACCCAGCTGGGCAATGTAATATGTTCATATATGAATGTGCCGAGGAGTTGTATGTGGGTTTAGGGGTGAATTACCCCACATTTTAAACGTTTGATTTAGAAAAAAAATATGTAGCGCTTCTCTAGGAAATCCCAGGAGTCACCAACTTAAATATAATACGTCATTTCCTGTATTTTAAAAATAATGTGTGCAGTTTCAGAATTTTTTCTATTTTAAATATCACGTGATTGCAAAAATTCCCTATTTTCTTGGAATTGTATTTATAACACGGATAAGAAAGCCCGTGATTATCGATTGCCAAGTAACCTTATAGCGTTTAGCGGTTCGTGCTTGAGGAGTGACTGGCTGATGTTTGTTCTTCTTGCATGCAATTTCGATATTTTAAATAAAAACAGACAGTTTTTGCGTTGCAGATTTGGATTCATTTTTAAAATAATAGTCCTCAGCTTCTTTCTCTTCATCGTCTGATAGGACCATTCCCGAGGGGCCCTCGAGATATCTTATCTCTTCCGGCCTGATTACCGACATGAAGGAGGTATAATTGGAGGATGACACATTTCTCTTCTTCTGTTTTCTATCTCTTCCTTCTGCCAGTAATAATAATGATGCTTCCTTCAATGATCATTTCTTTTAGTTGTTCACTCTGTATCAACTAGTATGGTTCAAAACTAAATGATAACGTTTAACAAAATAACATTTCTTCAAAAAAAATTTCAGCCACATTTCAGTAAAATGCCAGGATACAAAAGAATATCATAATGTCACTTACACAGGTTATATCAACGAAGACTAACACTTGAAGAAGATAAACAACCGTGTTAATTGATCGAAGCAGACATGACAGCGGAAACGGCGAAAGCGGAAATGGGAAAAACAGTGGCGGTGCCATCGTGTCGGGCGGGAACTTCTGGCCGAACTGCAGCCTATTCATATGTGACTCTTTTCCTAATTTTGATTACTCTCAGGAACATTTTAGCAAGAGACACACACATTGTGTGAGTTTGTGTTTCCCAACGAATATAATCAACCAACGATTCAAAACTAACTTGAATCGCTTTTTTCAGTTACGCACTACTCCACCAGAGTGCCTTAAAGGATTTTTCCCATAGAACTTGTATTGGATCACCAAAAAAAAGTATTTATCTCAAGTACGTTAACGTCGGATAGGCGAAATCTCACCAATAGTTCGCTAGCACTAGAAAATGTAGAACATCTGCACAAGCTTAGTCTAATTGAAACGTTTTGTTTTGTATTAATCGTTCGAATAGCAGCCCTTTATCAGATTTGGCGTCTTCAAAGCTGACTTTAGCTCGTTACTTTTTAATTTGATTCTTGACAGCTACAATGTATTTGCAACAAACTAATTATTGTTTCACTCTAAATTTATTTGAAAAGCCATTGTTACCTTATGCTGATTCTCCAGGTTATCCACTTTTGCTTTACTAAAATATCTACAGGGTGTTATGGAAATGACGTATTATATTTAAATGGGTGACTCCTGGGGTGTCCTAGAGAAGCGCTACACATTTTTTTTTTTCAAATCAAACGTTTAAAAAGTGGGGTAATTCACCCCTAAACCTACCGGTGACTCCACGGCACCATATGATATTATCCGGCGGAGCTGTCTGACAAACACATGTTCCTACACTGTTGCCAAACTTTATAAAACTGTAGAACTTTTAGTTTCTTATAAAATTAATTATTTAGCTTACCTTAGGATACAAGGGAAGTAAATCGAGGATACTCTATGCTCACACTTTATGCTCTATACGTGCCCTGATAATAGTGTGGGACTGCCTAATAGCTATTAAGAAGTAAACTCAAAGTCACAGTCTACTCCTTGCTTGCAAACCACTAAAACTGCTTTGTCCTCTTCTTCTGCATATCAAAACTAACTAAATCACTTAAAGAAACAGACAGACACCCACAAAACCACTATAAACACTACCATACGCTAGAATAAACGCACATAGGACGTCCAAATTTCAGTGACAATCCGTAAACTATGCTTGCAGAAGCCACATGTCCCTTATCCGACCTAAAGGAACATTTTCTAAAAGTTCTGGCAGGTCGTCTTGCAGGATATGTGGTCGTATTAGTTGTTTATCAATAATACCTGCTGATATGTTCAAGAAAAACTTTATCTGGCTATTGGTCTCGCTAATTAAATATTCCATCTCGGGTAAAGCCAATCTCATCTGTGAACTATCCTTCGGAATTAGTCAGGTACTTTGAATTGACTGTATGTACCACTGTTGTAACCTTCTTGTAAAGTAAAGGAAGTCTTGTAGTCTCAACTTTTTAACTTTTGTAGTACAGCGGCTAACGTGTTTGGGTTTCTCTCTCCTCTATAACTCGCTGATTAAATATTCCATCTCGGGTAAAGCCAACCTCATCTATGAACTATCCTTCGGAATTAGTCAGGTACTTCGACTTGACTGTATGTACCACTGTTGTAACCTTCTTGTAAAGTAAAGGAAGTCTTGTAGTCTCAACTTTTTAACTTTTGTAGTACAGCGGCTAACGTGTTTGGGTTTCTCTCTCCTCTATAACTCGCTGATTAAATATTCCATCTCGGGTAATGCGAAGCTCCATGTATAGGGCATTTTCCTGTGCTGCTCCATAGCATAAGACCATGTCCGTTAGTTCGATTGAAGTTCTTGGCATTTTGAGTTTGAATAGCAAATTTACAATATTAGAAAATTATTTATATCCCTCTATCGCAATTTTAGCAAACTATTGCGCTGTTGCCAGTTTTGAAACTGTAACGTCGAAATTTTTCGCGCCAAAACATTAAATTGAAAATTCGATTAAAAAATATGAATTTTGTCCTAAAGCATGAATGAAAATTATACGGAGAAGTAATATTCAAAAGCAAATGACATAATTTATGGATATAATCTTATAAAACAGCATCTTATAAAAAATACGCCAGCAGGTGGCAACATTGTAGTGTTGTTGTGTAGTGATGCCATACAGAAAAAAAGAAGAAAATGACAATGTCAAATCAAACTGTCCGAACTTGTTACGTTAAGTGGTTGAAGGGGTCTGTTTGTTTATTAATTATTCAGAGAAAATTGAGTTTAAAGTTTTTTGTCTGGCGTCATCAGTACAATTACCTTCATCAACTTGTTATCTGTTATTTACCATTAGAACATTATTGAAAGTAGTTGTAAAAAATGTTATGTTATAAATCCTTCATCCATGTGAAAAACTTAAATGGGAGTGTTTTCTAAGCAGCAAAAGTGTTGTGTGTGCGTTAATTAATGTGAATTTATGTGCTGTTTTAAATAATACCGAAAAGGTAACAGAGCTTAAATAAAAAAAAATTTTCCCAGCGAACAACTCAAGGTAAAAGTTTAGAAATGTACCTTGAAAAATAAACATCTTCTGTCAACCGGTTATTGACCGTCTAAAGAGTTTAACCGACAACATTGCTCAAATTTCAGTGACGTTTTTGGCCATAACCTATCTCAATATTGTTTTGTTTAGGTATGGCCAAGGTTTGTTTACCTTTGGTCAGTAGTAACAGATATGTTTATTTGGTTTGACATAAGGTGTTATAATTCGGTTATTAATTGAAAGCGCCATTTTTGGCTATTTTTTTTCAATTTCTTTTCATCTCAGCAATTGCCGGTTTAAATATAATACGTCATTTCCATAACACCCTGTATACTCGGGGAGTTTTTTGTGAGGTAATTAGGAGTTGTAGGTAGGGGGTATACAGGGTGTTATGGAAATAACGTATTATATTTAAACCGACAATTCTTGAGATAAAGACAAATTGAAGAAAAATAGCCATAAATGGCGCTTTCAATTCATCAAGCGACCTGACGTGAAACCAGAAAAACACCTGTGGGGCACTGCGATGCATGTAAACAAAAAGCGAATTTTGTCCGGTGTTGTCATATTTACACCTTAAACTCCTTAGACAAAATAAATAATTTAAACAATTTCCCATTCTGCAATACCTTATTGTACAATTAATTTAAGAAACTTTACGACAAAAAATGTTTAAAACAACCAGAACAAACATAAAGAATAGTATTAAATAAGTTTGAAATAGGCACCTATGTCACTAGGTCAAATGCCAATGACCTCTTGACGGCTTACAACGGCTGAGCGGAAGTGTTCGTATAGCGCCGCACGCTTGCGGGTTGTTAGTTGCTGCCGGATACGTTGTGTTTCGTCGATAACCAACACAGTCGCAGCAATCCGCTCTCTTATTTCGGTTTACGAGGGTATCTTGCCAGTCCATAAATAATCTTTGAATATTGTTTTTATTGACGAAACTGATTTGCTCAGTTTAAGACCGATTGTTTCTTCTGGACGTCAAATTTTGTCGCGTGTAATAAAATCTAATAATCTGAAGTATAATCTGTATTATTGTGTTTTCAAAAACTATCGGTTCTGTTTCACTATTACTATATGTACATAAAGTGTTTCCAGGAGTGTTCCCAATTCCTCGCTCTTTAGGTATAAAGATAAATACAAGTAGGTAGATAAATAATTTATTTTTATAATTTTATATGGAATTTCAGTTTTACATTAAGTTTGCCAAACTTGCCATTGGGCCTGGGTGATATATGTTTAGAGTAGCGCGGACTGACCTGTGAGTAAGAGGGTTTGTTACCCCACTTTTAAAATGGTCGATTTAAAAAAAATAAAATATGTAGCGCTTCTCTAGGACACCCCAGGAGTCACCAATTTAAATATAATACGTAATTTCCATAACACCCTGTATATCCGCCTAAACAAATTCTTGGCATTTCTCCTCTCTTTTCAAATGAGTATAAAATTTTACATATTCTTAGTATTCTGACCTGACTAAATTCATAACATGGTACAACAAAAATGGTATGGAGCATGGAACTGGATGCCACAGTAATGCACATAGACAACACAGATAGACAGTTTTCAAAAACCAAAATCTCCGAAATAAGTAACGCAATTTCATCAAAGCATATTTCCAGCCTAACTAGATCATGCTTTTAAACAATCGATTCAATTATTTCCAAAAAATTGTCTAATCGTTTAACTGGAAAAGCCATATTTTATTTTCAGTTCCCTAAACAAAACTATACGAGTTAATACATAATAGAATTTATTGTGTAGAACGGAGGCATTGTATTTCGAAAACGCTAACTCCACCATCAGCAGCGTATGTTGAAGCTAATAAATTTTTAATATAGCCAAGAGTTTTGTTTATTATTTGTTTGTATTGTCATTATAATGTCACATTTTTTTAAATTTAATGGGCAAAAAATGCACTAGAATTGTTTCTTTCATGTTTTTTGTTTAGAATGTTCCTTAATGGCGTGCGAATATTTGAGAGTGTGTGATTTATAAAAATTGTTAGAAATGGCCAACTTACCTGAAGAAGAATTTTTATAATGAAAATTAACAGAAACAAAGTTAATTTTAAATGGGAAATGGATTTCTTTGTTTACTAGAATATGTTATTTCTCTCTCTAAGTCAGAATCTAGCAATGTTTGTTAGACTGTACATAAACATAAACTGTTACGAAGGAAAGTGCATCGCCATTTTGAAATGCAATATACAGTTACTTGTAACCGTTTACCGTTCTTATGCCTTGAGGCGGATACCGTTGCAATTTCTATAAATTGCCAACAATACGGAGATAAAAGTGTTTCGGATCTAAAAGGAACATTTCCCTTTATTTAAAACAAAATGAACAGCATCAGAAAGATTTTACACTATTAAGTCGTATTGAATGGGTATATAGAGTGCAACTTTGTAAGATTAGGCAACAGTGGTAGCTGGAGTGGCACTCAGTATATCAAATAAGGATAGAGATGCCTAACGCTTCGATATATCATACTCTTGAACTACGTTCGAGTCATTATAAGTATTTGCTTATAGAATACAGGGTGTCCCATTTTCGACACTTTTATAGGGTATCTCCGTAATTGTTAGTGCTATCAGAAAAGTAATGTAGGTGTCATGTGCTCTTTTTGGGTCGAACTTAAAATGGTAAAATCAAAATGTGAAAATTTTCGCTAGCTTAAGAGATACGGGGGAAAATCAAAAAATTGACAATTTCAAAATTACCCTATATTTTCTTAGTTAAAAGAGATAGAGAAAAATGTTTGTTTTTAGAATAAGTATACGGGGTCAGGTAAAAAGTTATAGGACCTAACCTAATTTTTTTTAATGGAACACCCTATATATTTTAATCTAGAAAGATACTATTTTAAATTCTCCTTTGAAATATATAACACACCATGGATGATATTGGTTGTCTAGGCGATTTAATTAAACTTTATTACTTTGAAACGAAATAAAAGATTCAGATTAACTTAAAAATAACGGGAATCATCGCAAATGTTCGGAATATGTCCTTAAATGGTTACTGTCTTTCCGGATAGCGAGCACAATATACATTTTGCGCAATTTCTTCGTTTTTTTTCCACTTTCAAAATAAACTGATATCATATCAAATTTTTCAAAATGTTGATAGGTCATTTTCGCAAAGGAATATGTAAAAATGAAACTGACGTTAAATGTTAATAGTAAACATAGTTGTTTCTAGGATATTAGCTTTGGTTACATGGTCTAGTGTGGTTTAAAGTAATAAAGTTTAATATATCACCTAGGAGACAAATATCATCCATGGTGTGTTATATATTTGATAGGAGAATTTAAAATAGTATCTTTTTAGATTAAAATATACAGGGTGTTCCATTTGAAAAAAAATAGGTTAGGTCCGATAACTTTTTCACCGGACCCCGTGTACGTATTCCGAAAACGGCAGGGTATTCAACAATCAATATAAAGAAACTTCTGTATAAAACATTTTGCTGTATCTCTTTTACCTAAGAAAATATTTTGTAATTTTTTAATTATCAATTTTTTGATTTTTTGGCAGCGGAGATACCCTATAAAAGTGTCGAAAATGGGACACCATGTACAACATATTTTTACGATTGTGATCTTGTCTTCCTTTTCTCCAGACACCCTCACCCCCCTCCCCCTCAGTATCAAATCCTGGAAGCGCCACTGGGTAAAAAAAATTGATTACCGAATGACTCCTCTATTAAATTTTAAACGAACAACTTACTTGCCTGTTTAAAAACGAAACACAGTTTGCCCATCACTTGCAACCTGACGACGTTCTATGGGTCGTAATTACCTAGAATATACACCAACACACATGCAAGAAAATGATTCCAATATACTCGTATATTCAAACATAACTTGCACTAGCAGCAGGTCTTTTCCGGTTCGTACACAACTCTACATATATATTTTATTTCTATTTTTACATTTTCCAGGTCCACTTTTTATTTTCATACCGCTAAGCTCTTCCCTTTACCACTTTGTGGCATATAAAAGGCAGGAAAGGTCCGTATTTACTTTAGCATAATAAAACCGCTCTTCCAAGAAGTATCCTGAAAGCCCTATCATATTCGTTTCTGAGATCTGGAGTTTGTAGTGTTGTTTTTAGTGGATTTCTTAAGAGGGCCATCACGAAACGGAACTACTTTATATTTTATGCTATTACCATTACAAAGGAACCATAAATTTATTGTTAAAATTGTCTCCAATTCTTCATAGAATAAGTTTTTAAACTAAAATATGTGGGATTTATATCGTATTAACTACAGGTCGACAACTTTATCTATAGCTACAAAAGGAATGCAGGCAAAAAAATTTCTTGGGTTAACAATGTTGTCACATCTATTAAATTTTAATTTAATAACATGTTACCAAGTAAACCCGAAAATTAAATTTACCCATTTAAAATAAATTGTCATAAGTATATAAGAAACTAATATTCTATTATAGTTTCAATGTTCTTAAAACTTTCTTTTCATACTATTTATTTTAATATTTAAATGCAAAATTAAATATTTTTTTATTAAAGTACTTCTAATCTAAAAATAGGGCAACATGGTGCAATATCAACGGTAACCATGGGTTACCGGTGGCTAGAGCTAATTTGATAGGTGATATCCCAGACAGAGCATGACAACACACGGCTGGTGACACGCCCAATTTGCCTGCGCTGTTCTTGGACGATATCCGATATGCTCATGCAGTTGCGTAGTGATACGAAGGGCTAGAGATATTATATTCTGTTATAGTGATGAATAAATATACCCGTGGTAAAACCCTTCATAGTCAAACCCGTGAGGTGATTGCCAACGTGTACAGGGTGTGTGAAGATGAATCACAAACTAATACATTAAAATTACCACTTAAGCGAAAGCTAGAAAGGGTCGCAATGTATACGGGAGTAAGCGTGGATGCCGTAAAAAACATTCACAAAGAAGAGACTGAAAGAAAAGAAAATAACCCTGATCAATTGTTGTCATCTCCTGGCAAAAAAGGGCCCGTCTCTCTGCTGTCGAAAAAATCTAAGGCTTCGACTTTGGCATTGTTAGGAGAACAATACAAAAGTTTTGCTTGGAACTAAAAATGGTTCCAACCTTAAAAAAGTTGCTACAACAGCTGAGAAGTGACATAAACTTTCCGTTTTCCCGTGAAACTTTGAGGCGCATGTTGAAATCAAATGGATTTTATTGGCAAAAATGCCAAAATAAGCGAAAAATATTAATTGGAAGGCCTAATATATTACACTGGCGATACAAATATATTCATGCCATGAAAAAATATAGGGAAGAAGGTCGTCATATAATTTACATAGATGAGACCTGGGTAGACAATGACCTAACGGTAAAAAATTGCTGGCAGAGTGCAGATGTTTTTGGGGTAATAAAAAACAATCCAATAATGACAAAAATTATGTGGTGGACAACATTATCAGGCAATACGGTCACACTCCTTTAAGAATACCCCCATATATGTGCGAGTTAAACCCTATTGAGATGTCTTGGGCTCAAATTAAACAGTTCATTAGAGATCGTAATACATCAGGGGATTTTAGTATCTCTAAATTAAGGGAGCTTCTGGACGAAGCAATTGCCTCGGTGACAGCAGTCGATTGGGAAAAGTTTTGTCGACATCGACATCGATATAGAAAATAAGTTTTGGGAAACTGATTATATGATGGAGGAGATTGAACCCATTATAATACAGGTTGGGACTGATGATAGTGATACTGATGATAGTGACAGTGAAGGCGAAGAAGATGAAGATGATGAATAAAGTATGAGCTGTTTTTTTTTTGTATATTTCGCTGATTTGTGACAAACTATATTTTACGTGTCTTTGACATTAATACGACCAAAGCTGAAAATCGTCATTAATCGATTAACCATGTAGCTGTTTTTTCCATGTTGAAAGAATGGCATCTTGTAAAACGTAATTATTTAAACCTTCATAAAAATAATGACCTATCTACAAGAATTTCCTATTTTTATTACATTATTAAAATAATAATAGCACGCCCATGGGTCGGCCATGTTTTAACAGATATTGCCTTCCCCTTACTGATATCCCGTAGCTATAGACTCGTGTGTCGAACTGTAACACAGTGCTAGAATAAACGCAAGGTATGATATCTAGCCGTTCCAATTCGTTTGGCTCCATGGTGTAAATTATTTTGAAACAATGTATGGAGATTTACGTTGTTGTTAGCTTTTTTAAATCGTTTTAACGGTATTAAAAGGTTTTATGCATAAATAAAACATACAGTAGCACCATTATTTTATTTTTTATTTATTTATTTTACGCCATTTTACAGTTACAAAATAACCAATTAACAAATGGGTATCACAGAAATACAATATAAAATAAGTAATCATAACAATACAACAAAAAAATATTTGATAAGGTATTATATTGATATATATGTATATATTGAGCAGAGTAATGAGATGCCTAAAGAAAACACCAATTTAATCTTATACTGGATAAGCTACAGCTGATAATGTCCATTTTATGTTACAGTACAAATTGTAACTATTGCCCAATTGATAAATGGGGGAATATTTACAGATATTGGTACGCGCTGTTGGTATATAAAAAGCCTGGGAATGACGTGTTCTAGGAACGACAAATTGCAGGTGTCTCAATATATCACTGCATTCCACTCTATTATGCAAGATGTTATGCAAATATTTAAGTTGAACAATGGTACGTCGATCCTCTAAGGAGCAAAACGAATGCCTGCGCAATAGAACATCATCTGGGATACCTAACTCAGGATACTGACCATCAATTTTAAAACTAAGGAACTTTAGGAAACGTCTTTGGACCTTTTCGATGCGATTTATTTGCACCTGATAATATGGAGACCATACAACCGAGGCGTACTCCAATTTTGATCTTACAAATGCATAAAAAAGTATTTTTAGTGTATGAAAATTTAAAAAATCACGAGAATTTCTTATTATAAAACCTAGAAACCCATAACAAGCTGCACCAAGCTCACTTATGTGAGGAACAAAAGATAGTTTACTGTCAAATAATACACCCAAATCGCGAAAAGTCTCAGCTCTGTCCAGTGTTTCGTTGTTAATTTTGTAATCGTACACAAGGGTATGTCACTTTAAAGCAAAGGTCATTACGTTACATTTACTTATATTTAACGGTAGTTTATTTTGAACACACCAGCTATATCATGTCAATAGACACTTCAAGCCTTTCACAGTCCGCCAGGTAACCGATGCGAGCATAGATTTTCTTATCATCAGCATAAAGCAAACTATTAATTTTTTTTTTATGATCAAACACAAGCACTATAGGAAAAATCCTTTAGGGCACTCTGGGAGTGGTGCGTGTGCGCAAAAAGCGATTCACGTTGGTTTTGAATCGTTGGAGGTTATATTCGTTGGGAAAAACGACCTCGGGAAGGTCGTTCCACAATGATGAAGTCCTCCAGATGAAAGAATTCTTAAATAATGAAGTTCGAGGAGTACTAAGCTTAACCACATATGGATGGGCGGCAGTGGTTCGTCGTGTATTTCTGCTATTCGTCGCTCTGGACGGAATTAAGAGGGCAAGGTCAGCCGAGCACCTTCCATGAAAATATCTGTAAAAGTCAGTCAAATCCCCAACCTGTCTTCGATGTTCTTGGCTGTCGAGGTTCTTCGTCAGCTCGTGGTCTCCGATCAGACGAATAGCCCTCCTTTCTCTGGAATCCAGCAGCCGAAGAGTATGCTTGGGTCCAGAGAATTAAATATATCATTAATGAATATAACAAACAGTAAGTTGGAACCATATGGGGAAAATTTTTATTTTCCGATTTAGGTAAAATTTCAATTTACCATAAGTTTTTGCTTCGTAATATGTCCATTTTTTCAAATCGTATTTATTTTTTAAATTACAGTACTCTCCCTTCGTTTGTTGAACCTTCAAAGTTATGAGTAGTTACTCCATCGATGACAACATTTTTAAACTGTAATTTAAGTTCTTGAAGAAAATTAATATTTTGTAGAATTTTTGGTACAAAGAATGAATTTACACGACGAGTATTGTATCAACAAATAGATTCACGATGGTAGTGTCGACTTTCGTTTTCAATGAAAATAGATAGTGTTCAAAAATAGATAGATACAACTTTTCCAAATTATTATTTTTTTAAATTCGATCAATGAATGTCAGTTTTCAACATTTTGTGGAGAAAATGCCAAATTTAAAATTAAGTTATGGAATTTTTGGTCCTTGAAGCAGACATTTATGGTGAAGTCAAATTTTACCAAAATCGAGCAAATTTTTTCCCATTGGTTCCAGCTTTAATTGTAACACTGTAGATTAACAACGTTAAAATATTATCTGGTTAAACAAATGACAAAACTTACATTGTGTAATATGGAGCCGGCTTACATAGCGGATTTGTTCCGTCTGACTTTCATGAAGGATCAGGATGCCTATTTTGATTTTTTCCTACTGGAATAATGTTGATTGTGTTCACCATTCATTAAGAAAATATATATAAGCATGTTGTATCAATAAATTGTAGATTTTGTATTAAATCTTTTCCCTTGTCTTTCCTATCCGAAAAAATTAACATTTTATCTTGCTAACCTATCACGGCCTTAATACGCTAACCCTTGACTCGAGCTTAATTCAATTAAACCCAACTGGTAAACAAAATTTACATATAATCCTTTAGGGATTAATTTTAGTCAAAGTTAAATGAACCCTGATCTTTCGTCTAATAAAAATACCATCTTCATTAATATTGACAACTGTCCCGAATTTATTTTAGAAAAATAAAAAATCATTCAGTAATCTGTTTTATCAATATACATAAATGCATAGAATAAATAACTGTTTTTTCATACAGAAATTACATAACCAAACGACTTGTTTTATATACCTAATATGAACCTATCTAACCCATCTACCTTTTTTAGCCGATACAATGAGTTCGGATAATTCAACAGGATACTTGGAGATGTGATTCTACATCTTAAAATGGCGGTAGTAAGGCGAAAAATCATGCCTCCGTTTAAAAAACTAATTTTACTGCGAACAGAAATTTTAATTCTAGCTTTGCGCTTTAACAGTGTAGTTTATCGACTCGAATAAAAAGTAAAGTCTGTCCGTTTCATGAAATCCGATATCCGATTAAAACGTTAAAGGTTGTTCAACAGTAAGACGGTTAAGTTAGCAATACCTTCGCTATACTTGATCGTACCGAACATTCCACTGGTTCACTGTAGTCGGATGAGCAAAATAAGCGGTTCCAAAACAAAATTATCTTAGATTATATACCGAGATAAATATTCTTATCTAGTTTATTTTTCACTCATTGTTTTATTTATTTATCAAAGGAAAAAGATTTTGCGTCAATAAGTTAAACATGTTCTCAGGTACTTTTTCCTAGAATTTAGTTAGTTTGGGCTAATTATAGTTAAATGTATATAATAATCACTATTTTCCAAGAAATAATTAAAATTTGCTCAATTGCAGGATTGTATGTTGTATTTTAAATAAGTAGTTATGCTTTTTGCTTTTAGTTTGTTTCTCATTATTGTGTGTGAATTAAGAGCAGTTATAAAGCAAAGTTAAGATAACTCGGGCCCGTTAGTGTCTGTTTTGGCAGTGCAAAAACGAACGTATGATGCTTGCGGCATTTCAGATAAGACCTTAAGAAGTCTTCGAACAAAGAGTGAAGAGGAATTGGACAGACCATATAAAAGGGTTCGACTCCATTCTAAAACCTTTGCTTTATCCCAAGGGATAAAACTATCGATTAGGGATATTGTTTATGATATGTATAAAGCCAAGGAATATGTTACCCTCAAAGCTATTCGTGAAACGATAAAGAAGAAAGAACTTTGCGATATTGGAACTACCAGTTTGTCCATCATTTTAAAAGACCTGGGCTTCAAATATAAAAAAACGAACGAAACGAACAACAGATGTTTCAAAAAGATGGCGATATCGGTTCTTTTTAGAACCATAACTTTATAAAAAAAGAGTTCGTAAAACTAATTTGCCTAAATACTATAAAAGCTAAAAAATAATTATTTTTCTTTGCCTAAACTAATTTTTTATTTACTTTAAATTATTTTATTTAGATAATACCTAAAATATAATTTATTGTTTGAGAGCCACCGACTACCCGACTCGAGAGGTTTTATTGCTTAGCGGACTTCATACACTTTAACTTTTTATTGCGTATTCTTTTATCTTTAAAATGACCTATCCCTTTTTCAAATAACTGTCAAAACAAAACAGATATGCCAAATATTAAATTTCAATTTCAGGTAGAGTGTCCTCTGGTGGTACAGTAGAGAAACATTCTTGCCACAGAATGATAAAAGCCTTTAAGGTTCGTCTCTGTGCCAAATATTAACTTGATAGTTTAAAAACTGCCCGCAAGACGTTAAAATTTTTTTAAAAAATGTACTTTGACAGACTCAAAAAGAATTGATTTTAATTTTTTGTTAAACATGGTGTTATTGAAATAACTTATTAGGTATATTTAAATAGGTGACTCATTGGGTGTCCTACAGAAAGTCTACATACTTTTTTTTATCGAATATCTAAATATTAAGGTAGAGACCCTTTTTACCCACATACTGTCGCGCCGTTCCATCTGGATTCACTTAGCAAAAATGTGGGTCACTAGAGTATACTAACCGTGATGTCAGATCACACCGCGTCTCTCGCCCTTGCTTGGATACCGGCCGCGCACCACTATCGTTGCTTCAGTACGTTTCGAGACTCGGGGGTTGAATGATGCTGTCGAGGGTTCCACGTGCTTGACGTATACGAATTTTAAACGTTTTGTTAGTTGTAGCGTTACCGATTTTTTTCTGTTGTGAAATAATTCATAATAATAAATGTTGTGATGTGATTTCAAATTTGTGTGATATTATCTACTGTTCGTTCTGTTGAAAAACATACTTTTGTGTTTTATTTTTTTATGGAATTTAATTATAAAACGGATTATTTTAAAATAAGATCGAAGGTAAGAGAAAGAGAGTATGTACCTTAAAATTGTAGTTTTTTTCCTACAAAGTTTAAAAAAGAAGTGATAACGCGCGTCAAAGACGTCTTGTTGTCAAAAATTGAACGCGTGCATTTAGAATTCTGTGTTGCAATATGACAACATCGCCTATAATGCGTTAACCTCTTTTGAACCTCGAGACTGCTTCAATAAACTATTCAATTCAAAGCGCCATTTATGGTTATTTTTCTTCAATTTATTTTCATCTCAGGATTTGCCGGTTTAAATTTAATAAGTCATTTCCATAATATCCTGTATAACATACCACCTTTATTTTAACATATAGAATAAATTCCTAAGTATTCTGATGCATTATCGGAACAAACCATATATTATTAATTTTCCAAAGCAATAATTCTGTTTAATTTTTTCTCGTGATATAGCCGAATATGATTCAAGATGAGGATTTAAAATACCACAGTACTGCAAAAAAATAATTAAAAGTTCTTCACAAAAAGTAATAAATGGCCATTATAATTAAATTTACCTCTTTTATGGCTTACTTTCCTATATTTCTTTACAATTTACAAAACGATTTTATTTCTTAACAAAAAATATCTTCCTTGGGCACATAATAGAAAAAAAATACACTTTTTACTTTGCCATTATAAAAGCACCCTTTTGAGGATTATCATATTCGCTTTGTTTGAATTGTCGTAAAAGAACGTCTTACTGTGGGACAGAATAAATATTAGGAGGACAAAGAAATCACAAAAATTTATAACAAAAAAGTTTATAAGATTAAACATATAAGTTATAAAATTTTACATTTTTTTAAATACTGTGGTAAATAATAAAAAAAGCCAGTAGTAAATCATCATCTAAAAGTACGGCTTATTTGGTTGTCTACCCACTACACCTTCATACTATTTATCCACCTGTACTTTGGTAGCTCTAATAAAATGAGTTAAATTACTATAAAATCCCTTTGGTATTATTTGATGCCATTATAAAATAGTATATTAAGATACAAGTTTCATAAGATATTATCTTAGAGCACGCGTTTAATTAAGAAATCGACCCGCGAAGCGTGGAGTTTTCTAAAGTACAAGTGCTCTAATTGTCTTATGAACCGTGTATTTTATAAAACTTTTTCTATTTGGGTCCTTACAGTCTGAAAAACTTAAAAAAATATAGTAGTTTTTTCCATTTGAATTAGTATTTTCTTTTTTGGGTTGGCAATACTTTTAAAATTTAATAAAATGTTCCAAGTATCAAATATGCCATGATAGAAACAATTGAACACAACAAAGCTTCTTCCCATCCGTCATAATTAAAAATAAATATATTATTAAAGTTAATAAAAATGAGCCAGGAAGAAAGTTGTACACCGTCAGAAATACGAGAAATTGCAGAAAATAATCTAGAAAAACTGTTAAAAAGAATATGCAAAACTTTGAGTTATGGTACGAGCAGAACAAACTTCAAAATATTGAACAAAATAATAAATAATACTATAGAACAAAATATTGTGTCGACACAGAATCTGATAGGAATAACAGTTAATGCCCAGGAAATGTCTACAGTAACTATAAATATGTATATATAAAGTAATATGTATAATACTATATTGAATTAAAAATGAAACTAGTACTTTATTGAATAAAACTTTAGAAATAGAGCATAAACTGGAAGATATTTCTATTATTTTTAGGTTATGTTTTTTTATAGTTGTGACTAGAAATTAGTTTACGGACACCGTCACCATGTTACATATTTCCGAGTATAAGTACTTCGGATAAATATCTAGTGAAAATGCTTTATTTGCAAGGTTAAAGGTTAGTATTTTAAAGTTTCCTATAAATAATTCTTATCGAATCCATAATGCCTAGAAAAATAATGCCAAGTAAGCCTAAAATTCGAACCCTACTTGCTGCCAACATAAAAAAAATAAATTTTCAGTTTCATAAAGTGGCAGGTTATTAAATTTTTTGCATTTCATAATGTAGCCATTATGAAACCCAAATAGAAAAAAGTGTATTTTTAAAATAATGCAAGAACGCAATGTTCAATATTGTTTTGAGTTGAATTTACTAATTTAACCAACATCGTAGTTCTAATACTGACGGAATTAGAGCCGACTTAATCGGAGGCACACTATATAGTTCTTAATTTGTAAACAATCTACTTGGACCTTTTGGGTTCTGACCCCTCGGGTTTTCTTTTTTTGGCATTTTTGTCCCATTTGAAGTATAAATGAGCCCACTGTTAGTTGCGTCGTGTTGATTTTGTTGAAGAATGAAAGCAGTATATACGCTCAATGCCGATCCGGTGACAGTAAAGAAAATGGCCTTTCGGATGATTTTTTATCCGGAAATATCTTAACAGGGGTCACCAGGTTATTCTAGTGCCAGTGAAGTGTTCTTTGCAGGGCATTTCATCGCAAACCAGAATTTTTTTTTAAAAGGAAAATAGCAGAATTTAGTAATGGTAAATTATAATTCAAAGGTGGGTCACTGGATTTGTTCAGGTACTTGTAAAATAAAGTATAAAAATTAAGTATTGAATCATTCATTAGGGACACAAAATTTAACGCCAACGAACACAAGAGTTTCTGTGTCAAATTGACCGGGCTAATTACGCAAGAAAAAAAAAATTAAATTACCACATGAAAAAATCTGAGGGCATACCACATTTTTGAAAAAATATCATAGGATATATAGGGAAGGCACTGGTGAATCGGTATCATAATTTTTCTGTTTAAAATAAACTCCTGAACAAAATTAATGCAACATCATAAATTTCCCATATTTTTGATGCTATTTATTTTCTGAATTTAGGATCCGATTTGAATGATTTTTTTTTGCATTGTAGGTTGGTTCCTTGACATTGTCATAGTTTTCGCTGTTTATGATAAAAGTTAAATTTTTGATTTATACTGGGTTTACTAAAAATTCTATGTTTTTTTTTCCAAAAATTCGTATCACCCTGTGGAGTATATATATATTAGCAACGGAAGCATATTGCAGTTGACATTAAACGGTAGGTCCATCTTTCCCCAACATTTTCTTTTTGGTTTACTTCATTATCTTTGTTATTAAAGGAGATACATCGTTTTATAGCGTAACATGTTTTTATAGACTTTAATATTCAACACATTCATTGTTAAATGTTTTCAAGTAGACTATGGACTTTTTCTGACATTGAAAGCGATGTGTCAGCAGATGTTGTGTTTTAAAGTTACAAAGGTCAAATAAAATTCGCCATACTGATAAAATCTGTTCGGAAACTGATTATTAAACGTTCGTTTCGTATGCCCAGTTCCCAGACGAGTATTTTAATCTTAAAACCTACTTGAAAACATTTAACAATGAATGTGTTGAATATTAAAATCTATAAAAACATGTTACGCTATAAAACGGTGTATCTCCTTTAATAACAGAGAAAATGAAGTAAACCAAAAAAGAAAATGTTGAGGAAAGATGGACCTACCGTTTAATGTCAACTGCCATATGCTTCGATTGCTAATATACTCCACAGGATGATACGAATTTTCGGAAAAAAACATAGCATTTTTAGTAAACCCAGTATAAGTCGAAAATTATATTTTATCATAAACAGCGAAAACTATGACATTGTCAAGGAATTAACCTACAATGCAAAAAAAATCATTCAAATCGGATCATAAATTCGGAAAAAAAATAGCATCAGAAATATGGGAAATTTATGATGTTGCGTTAATTTTGTCCAGGAGTTTATATATATTAACATATATCAAAATTAATCCTATTAAGAGTGCCAATAAATCTTCAACACTAAATAATAAAAAATGTTAAATCCTTGCAGATATCTCTTCATATAAACCTTTATCCATAAAATAACCAATGGAATCACACTATGAAATATTAGCACGTAATTTCGGAACACTGTGTATGTTCATATTTTATTTAACTTTACCCAGCTTTCTTTCTTATCTACCCTAACCTAATAAAACCATTTTTCCGGCCATTCAAAAACCCACATCATAGTCGTTTTTTTATTTTTGAAGCCGCCAAAAGAATGTAGTGTTGGTCTTAGTAGAAAGCGCAAATGCGGTAAAATTGCGCTGGCAGTATCAAGAAGCTAACAAGAAAGGAAATGGCCTTTTAGACGCTCCCCGTCGTACAAGTACATCTTGATTCAGAAAAGTAAGTTATAATGTAAGAAATTCAAGGTAAAATATTCTGTACTAAGAGAATCGGGTTTTGTAAGAATACGAAAAAAATGGTAAGAAAGGACCGTGTGCAATGCGAGGAAAAACTTAAAGATATTTTATATTTGATAATATCTTAACGTTAGTATTAAAGTAGAAAAAAAGGGGAAAGCGGACCAGTGTGTACAGGTCGACAACTTTATCTGTAGGTACTAGAGGAATGCGGGCAAGAAAATTTCTTGGATCAACAATGTTGTCACATATATTAAAATTTAGTTTGATATCATGTTACCAAGTAAACCCTAAAATTAAGTTTATCCATTTAAAGTAAATTGTCATAAGTATATAAGAAACTAATATTCTATTATTGTTTCAATTTTCTTAAAACATTCATTTCACACTATTTATTTTAATATTTAAATGCCAAATAAAATATTTTCTTATTAAAGTACTAATCTAAAAATAGGGCAACATGGTGCAATATCAACGGTAACCATGGGTAACTGGTGGCTAGAGCTAATTTAATAGGTTATATCCCAGACAGAGGATGACGACACGCGTCTGGTGATACGCCCATTGTGCCGGCGTGGTTGTTCGGTGATGTCCAATATGCTTCATCCAGTTGCGTACTGATAGGGTTTGTTTAAAAAGCTGTGATTATGAATGAATATACCATGGTAAAACCCTTCATAGTCAAACCCGTGAAGTGATTACCAATGTGTACAGCGTGTGTGAAGAGGAATCACAAATTAATATATTTAAATTGCCGTTTAAGCGAGAGCTAGAAAGGGTCGCAATGTACACGGGAGTAAGCGTGGGTGCAGTAAAAAACATTCACAAAGAAGATACTGAAAGGGAAGAAAATAACCCGGATCAATTGTTGTCATTTCCTCTCAAAAAAAGGGCCCGTCTCTCTGCTGTCGAAAAATCGAAGGCTTCGAAGGCATTGTTAGGAGAACAATACAAAAGTGTTATTTGGAACTAAAAGTGGCTCCAACCTTAAAAAAGTTGCTACAACAGCTGAGAAGTGACATAAACTTTCCGTTTCCCTGTGAAACTTTGAGGTGCATGTTGAAATCAAATGGATTTTATTGGCGAAAATGCCAAAATAAACGAAAAATATTAATGGAAAGGCCTAGTATATTGCACTGGTGATACAAATATATGCATGCCATGAAAAAATATATATTATTACATTATTAAGATAATAATAGCAAAAAGATATTGCTTCCCCTTACCGATATGTCGTAGCTATAGACTGGCTTGTCGAGCTGTGCGTACTGCTCTTTGCAAAATACTTGGTTTAATACAAAGTACACGCACTAGTCCGCTGGCCTTTTTTTATCATTTTATTATTATTATTATTCGCATCCATTTCAAAACCGACTACAATTTAAAAGGAAGTGATTCACATTTCCTTAAACGCACCACAATTTATATGATTCTGACTTACACTTTCTCTTTTAACGTTGCTTTAAGTTGTACAATATAGAACGGTGCGGTGCGTCTGACGGGAAAACACATGAGACCGTTTTCATGTAGAATTAACCAGGGTAACGAGAAGAAATATGCGTATGGAAAAATGTCAGTGTCGTATTACCCTTTTTATAAAAAATATGGTAAAAACAAAAAATTTAAGCCGTTGTTGAGGACATATAAAATGACCTGAGGAATCACACTCTCGAATATTAATTAAGGAAGACTGTGTGTATACTTTTATAAAAAATTTACATTTTAATTAAAAATACCATTTGCTAAAACTCGTTAATAAAATTTACAGTCCGTAAAGGGATTAGTGTGGGAACGAAACCGCTGGTCGATCCTTGCTAGAAATTTTGTTTTATGTCTATTAAAAGTTAGAGCGATGATGTGCCGCCTATTACCGGCATGCAAAGCTGTCAAGCGTTTACGTGTTAATTAGGAGTACGCTTTTTGAACTGAATGGTATTCGATCGCATATATAATCTGCACAAGGATTAGCCCTCATTATTAAATATAGGGGAAAGTCGGCAGTTTTTCTGGAAAAAAGATTTACTGCCACTGAATTATTGTTATAATTTTTAAATACAGATGGATAGGTTGGTGGTAGATTGGTTAGTTAAAGGCGGGGGTCGGTTTAAAGGCCCGACGTCTATCACTGCAGCCTGCCGGCTTATTGTGTACCCCGATCTTGTTAGAAGATGTTTGTTTCTTCTATGAGGCCCATTAACCTTCTACCAAGCTTGTCATGTAGGAGGTTATCACCACGTTGTATGTACCCGAAGATGTTTTGTCTTCTACGAGACAGTGCTACACAGCGGTATATTATGTGTGAGGCGGTTTCATCCTCTTCGCCGTAGAGTCTGCATTCAATGGATACGTTGTTTATACCTATCCGTTGAAGGTGTTTTCACAGGTGGCAGTGGCCTGTTAGCAGACCCATCACCTGTTTCAGCTGGGGCCGCGTCAGGGTTAGCATCCCATTCGATAGTATTTCCGATGGTTTTCTAATTACGGCCCGTGCGTGTATTTGACCAGGTAACCCTTGCCATCGAGATATGTGTTGTTTTTTCTACCATCTATCTAATGTTGATTTTGTTGCCTGTTTTGCTATCCCAAGAGCCGGTTCGAAGCCCCTGAGACTTTGAGCGGATCCGGCTCTCGCTAGTTCATCCGCTTTCTCATTACCTAATAGCCCAGAGTGACCAGGATCCCACAAGAGTTCCACCTTGTTCCCCCTGTCCGACAGGATGTATATCTTTTGGTTGTGGTAGCCCATTTCAAGATTTTGTAGTATGGATAGGTAGTACCTGTTTAATTAAATTAAGCAGAGAATAGCAAGCCTTGGGTCATGTAGACATGTAGACGTAGACGTGACTGTTCTAGTTCGATAATAATACGTTCGACCGCCACAGAATCCCGAATAAATCAGACCATTTTATTCGAGAAGAAAATAAAGGCGGCAACTATCCATTTAATAGGTTCATTCGCAGAGCAGTCAGAAATGGTTATAAACTATCCGAGACTTGCGCAGTTGGTTTCAAGTGTTGACAGAAGCAAGATCTGTGACTGATAATCAAAAATTCGGTGTTTGTAGACCCAAATGTATCGATTGCGAGCTAATTTGCAACCATCAGATTAATCCGCATATTGCTGCCGAATTGTAGATTTGGATTCGGCGCATGGCATTTAGGCCCTTTCACATACAAAAAGCAGCAACTCGTCCACAACCGAACATGCACAGGACAAAATTTGCAAACGATTGGAAAGTTCACTATACGAACCAACCTATTAATGTGAATAATTTGGTGATGCCTATGCGGTTCTGCTGTCGGTGGGGTTGCATATGTAATGGCAGTCCGTATACTCTCAATGAATTAATTTACTACCTAAATTAGAGAAAGTTTATGTTTTTTAAAATGGCAAAGTAATTAACTTAATTCAATATGTTTTAATTTTATATAAATCAATAACGGCCGCCATTTCATATGGTTTCGTCCACATACGTGATTATTTGCAATTGAACTATTTGATACGAGCTAAATAGGAATGGCTTATGATTATCGATATATGAAGACAAGTTATCTTATAGTACGGTAGCCCGTTACCAGGTTTTTATACTGATCACGACCTAAATTTTTTTTAGTTTAATAAGGAATTGAGAAGGAAATTAACAAGAACGGACATCGGCAACGTTGCGAAATCATTGAGAATCATGAATAACAGAAAAGTTTTGGACTTGCATTGTCTTTATTTGTTAATATCACAACGTTTCAACTGGTAAGTATCTCCAGTCGTCTTCAGGTGAATACTAAATAAGAGAAGTAACTACAGGTATATTTATACTAGCTATGTGCACTGAAGCATAATTGAGATGGGTGCAGTCGTGCGTTCAGTTTTGCGCGATATTAGTAATTCTAATCTTACATCTACTTAACAAGGGCTTCCAGATATTTCTTAAATCTAATGAAGGTTTACTAAAACAGCCAGGGTTCTGGTGTATGGTAGCAGCTTCCTTGAACTTCCTCTTCCTCCAGTTTGGTTCTTTGAGCAGGATTTCGGCTTCTGTCCACCTGATGTGATGGCCGTGTGACCAGGCATGGTCAGCTGCACCTGATTTTTCCGTTTCTCCTTTTTGAGTGTTATTTATGTGTTCTTTAATCCTTGTTTCCAGTGGCCGTAGTGTAGACACAGTTTTTCCTATCTTTCTGGCTAGTTGGTTTCGTCTTCGTTAGATGGCTTCTTAAAGTGTCTCTCGAGCTAAATACCGTTCTGATGTTGTATCGTTGTCCTAGTCTTCTAATTCTCTCGGATATTCCTTTGACATATGGAATGTTGAGTATTGGTTGAGCCTCTTTTGTCTCTCCTTTTGGTGTATTTGGCCGAGTCTTACGATTTTCAACAGAAACTGACCACATCAAGACCGACCTCAACAAAAATGGCTATCCCACGAAATTAGTTGATAAAATTTTAGAAAATCGTAAGACTCGGCCAAATACACCAAAAGGAGAGACAAAAGAGGCTCAACCAATACTCAACATTCCATATGTCAAAGGAATATCGGAGAGAATTAGAAGACTAAGACAACGATACAACATCACGGTATTCAGCTCGAGAGACACCTTAAGAAGCCATCTAACGAAGATGAAACCAACTAGCCAGAAAGATAGGAAAAACTGTGTCTACCAGATCCCCTGCGAATGTGGCCGATCGTATATTGGGGAAACACTACGGCCACTGGAAACAAGGATTAATGCTTCAGTGCACATAGCTAGTAAAAATAGACCTGTAGTTACTTTTCTTATTTAGTATTCACCTGAAGACGACTGGAGATACTTACCAGTTGAAACGTTGTGATATATAACAAATAAAGACAACGCAAGTCCAAAACTTTTCTGTTATTCAAGAAATATCATTGTCTACAACCTTCAAACAGACATTGAGAATCATCTTTGCATATGTAAAAAAAAGTGGTCATCATAGTTATCGTGCCTCGTCCGTTCTTTTTATTTTTTGACTCAGAGTGATGTTTTTGAGGAGATGAAAATAGTCACTTACATTTTCCGTGCGGTGAATAGTTTTGATCTGAGAAAAATCGAGAATTGTTTACAGCGGAGAAATCAACTTATCACGCCTCGTCCGTTTTACTTGTCGGATGTTCGTTTTCGTCCCATTCACGCGCCGTGTACCGCAATCATGAATTATACAGATACGAGATCCGACTCTGCTGCCCTCCCTGCAGCTGCGTAACACGGAAAATGTCCGTTCGACGATTACTATTTACTATTTTTCAGAATGTTATCAATAATTTTAAAAAAATAATTGACCCGGGCTCTGTAACTTTTTATACCCCTTTTCTTTACATCTTTTATTTAAACTATGGAATTTTTGCAACACTCAAAACGTCCGTTGTCGATGAATTCACCTTTTTTTTATATTTTTAATATGATTTCATCTAGACCGGATAAGGTGTAGAAACAAAAAGACGATCTGCTTTTTTACGGACGGAAATCACTCTGACGGGTAAGCGCAGCGTTGCCGAACTTTTTCACTCGAGTAAAACTTTCTTATTTTTTAATAATCTAGCGATTAGTCATTGACTAGATGAAGGCGTGATAACAGGACATTATGGTAACGGGCTGCCGGACCATTAGCTCGAATAAAAGGAAAAAATACTCTCATAATGAGAACTCAAGTTTTGAGAATGGTGGTATACACACCAATTTCATTATCATAAAAGCATACCTGGTTAAATATTAGCTCAAGGCTCACAAGGGAAAACATAAAAAAAAAGTTTGCTTGGGTTTTTTCCGACCTATATTCACCGTGACTGATGTTATTAAGCCTATTTAGAAAAACTTATGTGTAAATACACGTAAAGTAAAAGCCGGTATATAGAGAGGCTTTTTGTAACAAACTGTTTGTGAAAGGTTTTGCTAGTGTAAATATTCATTTGTGCTACTTATTCAAGTAGGTTCGTAACATTTAATTTTTATAAGGGCTGATAAGGACGTTTATCATGCTGACAGGGTAGACAACGTTAGTTTTTTGCCGTAAATCCGTTCTAAAATATTATATTTATTTATTCACTATGATATCATATTTCTATAGTCCGAAAAGTATCCTTATATAAAGTGGGTATAAAGCAAAGGTCCCATAATCCATTGATAAAACTGTTGGAAAGTGAACACTCTAAAAAATGCATTGGTATCTAAGACTAATTTTATCTTGCTGTTAAAGTTTTAGCTTATGTAAAAGTAATTTTTAGTTAGCAAAACAAATTTTCGTTTTAACTGAATTACGATGAATAAGATTGATCTTGTTAACGGAACTAACTCTTATTTTTAACTACTTCTTAGTCAACATAACTACATTATCATGTTGAAGCCAACACTTTTTTATTACCTAGCTCCCTGTACTAATTTACCTAGTTATTGCTATTGGCCAGATAGAGATAGTAGTAATAAGTAGGTTCCTGCTAAGAGATGGCGCTGCGCGCTGTATTTTCCCGACTACCGTTGATAATACGGCGTGAAGTATTAGATGTACACCTTCACTGTACTGACGAGAACTGAAGAGTTCGATACCGGTCTCCAGGTGGTTATAGCCTATCAATGGAAAAGGCTTCCTTTTCTTGTAGTACCATTCAATCTGAAATGGTATTTTAAAGTGCTACTGTGTAGACTAAATACGCCCTTATTGTATAAGGTATCATCGGGTGGTCTGGAAAAATAATAATTTTTCCATACATCGATATTTAATATTTCTTTGATCTTTCTTTAACAATAAAATAGGTAATAATTAACAAACACAATTGTTGAAACAATAATATGATGTTGCTCCTAATAACTAACTATATTGGTTATCATAAATATTTATTCTTTCGGGTACTAGAAGTACTTGGTTGACTTAAAAAGAGTTATTAGTGACTTCAACTAGAATAATCGTAGCAATAAAATTTGGCCTTCGATACTAAACTTCCCCTTATCGCCAATTTCACTAAATTTTCTTGTTATTGAGACTAAGATCTTGGTATCCTAAACTAGACTATTTTTTAGAGTGAAGCTGTGATTGTGTGAAATGTTATTGAAAATCAGTAATGGGTGGAAGAGAGAACTACATGTTTGCTGGCTGAATGGCAACAATATTGAAGTCCGGTTATATCCGATGGTTAAATATTAAAACATAACAATACTTACCGATGAAAAGATAAATCGTTATTTAAATGATCTACTCTTTTACAAACTACACATGAATGCACCATGACTGTTTATAATAAAGACGATGTTTCACCAATAATCACAAAAAAAACACAAATGAGTCAAAATATAAAAACAATCGCGATCACACCGACAACGCTGGAGTGTTTACGAGCGGAGTATTCATTCTTTTTTCGTGGGTCCAAAAACCTAGCGCACATGTAAGGCGTAGTAAAATAGAAATAGATGTTGCCAGAGTGCAGTTGGATTAGTTCAAGATTCGTTTGATACTTTAGATATAATAGTATTTCCTTAAAAAATCTCTCATCGCCTTTTCACAGTTTATAGTCAAATTATTGGGAAATAAATTTATTTCAAGAGCAATTGCGGATTAACCTTAAATCAGTTGTAATTGTCAAATTTTTAATAGGGATTTTGCAAGATACCTTCGCGATAAATATGTCAATCTGGCTATGCTGCAATAATGACCGGAAGTGATGAGAAAGACTATTTGTACTCATTGCATAGGCTAGAAATGTACACATTTCTATCTGTAGTTTGCTATATCTTTGGTATAAAAGTATAATTGAATTATTAACTATATCAAACGCTTTCGGGAAATCCAAGGTAAGGGCACGCCCTCCACAATTGTAATGTACCTGAGGAATATTATCTATGACATTGCAACGCTACGTCCAAAGTCTTGACGACATGATTGTATTAGAGGTAATTAGGTCTAGTAAAAAGGGATTTGGGAGGGGATAGTTTTTTGGATAGCTCTTACAACAAGTATTAATTTTCTAATTTATGTCTAAATAGGTAAAGACCCCTAACATTACCTCCACGTGCTGCCACGGTATACACATCTATTTTCAGTTAACAAGTGTATATAGGTCAGTAGGCGAGCAATGATGCCAGATCATAACCGGTGCCTTGACAGTGGTCGTTGGAAACCGTTGTTCATCAAACGCTTCATTCTGTTTTGATATGCAAGAAAGACAAGTCTTTGACGCTGCTTTCCCTCCACATGGTTGGATACGAATTTTAATCATTAAGGTATAAGAAAGTGTTCAATTTACCAGTTGTAGCATTACTGTTTTTTCGTTCCGTTGTGAAATAATTTTTGATAATAAATAATGGGCAGTAATTTCAAACTGGTTTAATATTACTATTTGTATACATGGGATAGAGAAAGTCCCACATTCAATACTTAAATGAGTCAAAAATAGAAGGAATTTAAGTAGGACGCTCTTAATTTAATTTCGACGATCATTAAACTAACTTGGGTGACGTTGTTACTGAAAAGGTTAAGCGTCGGGGCAACTGGTAACTCGTAAACAAAAATTTACCCCAACGGAGCTTTACTTGGATTATATTAACTAGTTGGCCTTGATTGAATTAAACTTACCTCAACCGTATGTAAATGTAGGAGGTGGGGTAAATTGTTTAATTCATTCGACCTAACCTAAACAACCACTGATGTTAATTATGTTACCGTATCTCGAAATTATCGCCAAATATATATTTTTTCGTCTTCATTCGCTTGGCCATTGCCGCGGGAATCTACAACGTGTCCAAGATAAGGAGGGCCAGTACAGGGATCTCGTAAACATGAAGAGATACGAAGTCAGTTAAATGGAGGTAAAGTTGTGCATTTACGTGCCTAATAATATGCCATTTAGAAAGTTTAAAAATTCCGAGTAGTTCTGGAGATATCCGGAAAAAACGAAATTCTGATAAATCGCTTTATTGTTTTCCTGGGTTTTTTGAGATCGAATTCTAAAGTAAATTGCACTTTTGCATTACCACTTTTTCCGCTCTATCTAACAGCGTTAATTGTTTTGTAATTCGACGAGTCGTCTTCGAAGGGCCATTATCAACTTCGTTTTTTTAAATACTGTCCTGTTTTCCTGGTATTGTAATTTGAGAGCTTTTTTCTCCCGAATGCAACGATGTATGACATATTGTGGTTTAATGACGTTTCGAGGTTTTTTTTAACAACATCAGGAAATTTTGGGATAAGGTCCTGTATTTCTCCTAATTTTATAAATAATATCTCATAAGTACGCTCTCTCTTTTTTACTTATGTTGGACTAGTTCAATAAACAACAAATAATTAATAATAAACCACAAGTAAGTCAACAAAAATCATTCCAAAACAGTAATAAAACGAACAACGAAAAAAGTAAGGAACTACATAATCAGGTGTTCAAAATGATCGCCGTTATTCTCTAAGCACAAATAACATCTTCTCACAGCCACATAACAGTATTTTTTAGATAAAATAAAACATGCGATAGAATACAAACCTTTCAGCATTTGTACCCTGTAAACCTCTTAAAACGCTCTCAAACGATCACAATGGGAACGTCAAGTCAAGCAAATCACGCGTCACCATCTTAATTTTTTTTGTTTCAACCGCCTACTTTTCTTTTAAATCCCGAATCAACAGAAGTTTGCTTTGCTTTTTTTACTTATGAGATATTATTTATAAAATTAGGAGAAATACAGGACCGTATCCCAAAATTTTCTGATGTTGTTCAAAAAACCCTCGAAACGTCATTAAATCACAATGTGTCATACATCATTGAATTTGGAAGAAAAAAAGCTATCCAATTCCAATATCAGAAAAACAGGACCGTATTTAAAAAAATAAAGTTGATAATGGCCCTTCGAAGACGACTCGTCGGATTACAAAACAATTAACGCTGTTAGGGAAACAACAAAACGATTTATCAGAATTTCGTTTTTTTGCGGATATCTCCGGAATTACTCGGAATATTAAAACTTTCTAAACGGCATATTATTAGGCACGTAAATGCACAACTTTACCTCCATTTAACCGACTTCGTATCTCTTACGGTTTCCGAGATCCCTGTGCTGGCCCTCCTTATCTTGGACACGTTGTATAGTTTAACGTGTGCCCTGAACCACTATCCTCGATCATACGCTGCTCCTTCAAGAGCCTAAGCTTATATGCACCTTAAGTTGGTGGATTGAACGATGTGTACCGTCCCCCATACCCCACGAGATAGATATCCCATGTCATCCGGCATGGTTACCAATGTGAATAGGGGTAGGATTGGGGGATGGAGAAACCACGAACGATGCAAATATTCCCTCCTTCACAACACTGACGAGCCTTTCCGATTGTTAATATTATCTGCTGGCAGCGACATATTAAGAGTGCAAAGTTTTCAAAATATTTTTTTTTGTCAGTCCTTTACCGCCCCCATTAAAAAATGCCCACTAAATGTGGAGAGGGATTTTAAAGACTTGTCCAAAGTGCCTAAGCTTATATGCACCTTAAGTTGGTGAATTGAGCGATGTGTACCGTCCCCCATACCCCACGAGATAGATATCCGATGTCATCCGGCATGGTTACCAACGTGAATGGGGGTAGGATTGGGGGATGGAGAAACCACGAATGATGCAAATATCCCCTTCTTCACAACACTGACGAGCCTTTCCGATTGTTAATATTATCTGCTGGCAGCGACATATTAAGAGTGCAAAGTTTTCAAAATATTTTTTTTTGTCAGTCCTTTACCGCCCCCATTAAAAAATGCCCACTAAATATGGACAGGGATTTTAAAGACTTGTCCAAAACACTAGGTCGAAAAGAGGTATTTGTATAAGAGGTAAATAAATTGTTATCCTAAGGGCGAAAATATATAATTAGATTCCCCATATTTAATCCCCTACAAGGGTTTCGCTAAACCTGGCAATTTGTTGTGAACAAAAACAAAAGGGTAATAATGTTTACACAGTTGTTCTCTAGTGCCTGAGGATCGCCTAATTTAACTGCATAAATTCCATTTTAGGTGTAAATTTAGAACGATATAAAAAATATACGTTCGTATTTTCTAGGTAATAGTTAACTCATACTTTTCTGCATTGTATTATAAGGTCAGTATTAGAGGTGTGTCAATCATGAATGATTCGATCACAAAGATTGTATCAGTAGAAAGTATCGAATAACCGAATCCTTATCGGTTAATATCAATCGATCATTTGATTGTAAATCAATTATTGTTTAACGGAGAACAAATCCGAGCTAAAAGCAACAGAGATAAACAATTTGTCCCATTACTCGAAGCAAATGAAATATGGCATGATACAAACATTCGGTACTGACTGGTAAGACTGGGTGTTGCATATGCATAATAAAAAAGATCGATTGAATGAATGAATGAGAAGATTTGATCATTTCTGAAATCGGTCAGAGTCGATCGCCTATCAATGATTGATTTACACACCACTAGCCAGCATTGGCAAACCTGATGTACTATTACACGGGACACAGGTTCGCTAACGTAGGGTGTTTTCATGTTTGTATACAGGGTGTATGGAAACGGTTTACTTAAGCTTACACATTTTTGTCGACCGTCGATAAACGTAGCTAGTGGAACTATCACCATGTCTCTCCCTCACCATATGGATCGGCTACAGGGCGGCAAGGAAGTAACACTGAACCTCTGTGGGAAACGATATCATTAGAATTAATAACTGGAATACTTCTTGGTGATCTAGAAGACTCGAAACGTATGGGTATCTCCGCGAGCACTCTAGGAAACCACGCGAAGGATATTGCGCCAAACCAATGTTGCCAAATCACTCCTAAATTCCTACATATTATTTTATCAGAAATTAGATCCGCGGGTGCAAATACAGGGGGTGTTATGGAAATGAGGTATTATATTTAAACCGGCAATTCCTGAGATAAAGACAAATTGAAGAAAAATAACCATAAATGGCGCTTCCAATTCATTCAGCGGTAAAAGTGACCTGACGTCAAACCAGAAAAACACCTGTGTGACACTGCGATACATGTAAGCAATCAAGGAATTCTGGCCGGTGTTGTCATATGTACACCTTAAACTCTTTAGACAAAATAAAATAATTTAAACACTTTTCCATTCTGTAGTACCTTTTTGTACAATTAATTGAAAAACATTTACGACGGACTATGTTTTAAACAACTCGAAAAAACATATGGAATAGTAATAGCCACGTACGTCACTAGGTCAAATGCCAATGACCTCTTGACGCCTTACATCGGCTGAGCGAAGTAGTTTCATATAGCGCCGCACGCTTGCGTCTGTTAGTTGAAGACCAACCAGCGGCCTGACACGCTGTGTCTCGTCCATCACCAACACACTCTCAGTAATCCGCTCTGTTTTTTTCGGTTTACGAGTGTATCTTGCCCGTCCATAAATATACTTTGAATATATTGGCGCGATTCTTCTGGACGTCAAATTTCGTCGCGTGTAATAAAATCTAATAATCTGTAGTATAATCTGTATTATTGTATTTTCAAAAACTAACTATCGGTTCTGTTTCACTATTACTGTGTATACGTAAAGTGTTTCCAGGAGTGTTCCCATGAAAAGGAAAAAACTGATTGTGTTTGTGCCTGGATTTCCTCGCTGTTTAGGTATAAGGATAAATACAAGTAGGTAAAAAATAATTTATTTTTATAATTTTATATGGAATTTCAGTTTTACATTAAGTTTGGCAGCATTGCCATTGGCTCTGGGTAAAATGTTGTACAGTAGCGCGGACTGACCTGTGAGTAACAGTGTTTATTACCTCACTTTTAAATCGGTCGGTTTAAAAAAAATAACATTTTCTGGGACACCCAAGGAGTGACCCATTTAAATATAATACGTCATTTCCATAACACCCTGTATAATACGCGTACGACGAAAGTTTGAGAATCGCTGAGCTGTTCCATCATAATTTAATTTGGATATGTAGTGTATCGATTATAAGGCGAGCGGGTTACAAATCAAAACAAGATTAACTTGAATTCGCCTACTCTGCATACAAATATCGCTTTTCCAGCTTAATTACAATTGTAGATAAAGCAAATAAAAATACATTTCAGGTGTATCTAGCTGGCGTGGGGCCGCTGTTGTTATCTCGACTGGCAACGGGGAAAACGTTGCAGGATGAAAATATTGCATGCAGGAGTTTAGACAGTGGTAGTTTTTGCATTGTTGTACTATTTACGATTTTTTGGTGGAAATTTTTTTTTGGAGCTAAAAATTTCCAGCTCCTCATTATGTCTCTTACCTAGCGCCAATCTTAAGGAATCTCAATCCATCTACCATCTACCATCAGTTCTACTCTACTCTCTACAATATGCTCAAAGGCGCGTTTGCATTAGTCAAGTGAATTGATTAAGAAGAATTCAAGTAACTTAAAAGCGAAATAAATATCTAAATCCCCCCATTTATTTCACTCGATCTGTTGCAAGCTTATTAACATAGAAATATTACCAGAACTGGCTAAAATACATTATTTGCCTATTAATGCCGATAGCCTAATGTCTATAGTAAGACGGGGAAAACAGAATCAACGATATTTTCATCGGATTTGTAAGAAAGTATGAGAGGATGTTGTAGGGCTTTGAGTATCCCAATGTTTACCTTCTGCTAATCTACCGTATGCGGTCCAGTGCTGTATGTCTATGAGTTAAAGTCGCCCAGTCGGACCCTGTGGCGTGAAGCGTGTGTCCACGTTTGTATATGTTTCACGTAAGATAGAGGTTTCCTAAATGGTGATTAGATATGGGTGTGACTGTGCTTGTGTATGACGTGTATTTCATAAAGGAATAGTTGAGTTTGGGTAGTGGCTGCATGAGCTTGACGCAAAGCCCAAATAAAAAAAATATTAAGAAATGTTCATGCAATACGAAAAGTAAGGAATATAGAAATAAAGTGGGACTGCAATTGGAAAAGTAATAGAATGTATGCAAGAATTGGCTATATGATTGAAAGAAGATATTGTTAGGAATAGAACTAAAGCGATTCATGATTGATACTACAGTAAATGTTCGTATTGCTGCTCATTGACCCGTAGGAAATTGTTGTGATCCCTCGAAGATTATAATTTACGTTCACGTCGAAAGTTATAATTTACGTTCACGTCGAAGGTTATTTTGAGGCACCTTATTTCCCTCTTCGAGTAATCCCATGTCTAACCAATATCCTCTTCTTCCATTGTATTTTCTCATCATGTATTCTGCAAATTCGATAGCTAGACCTAAAATTATTTATAGAATAGCTTTCTTTACCACTCGTTCCGCCATTTTAAATCAACTGGCATGCATTTAGAATTCGATGTGTAATATATTATGCTATATCGGAAATAGAGGTATGTCAATCGTAAATGATTCAATCATACAGATCGAATCAGTACAAACCCGGTTAATCACTCAATGATTTATTTCAATCGTAATATTCAGGCTCACGATTGACAATTACGAGTACCCAGCGACGCAAACCAATTATTGTTTACCGGAGAATGAAGAATATCTAACATTGAAACGAGATAAAGAATAATATTTAAGCTAAAAGCAACAGAGAGGAACAATTCAGTCGCCCACTGTTGCTATGCCGTCGTTGTCGAAACACTCGGTACTCTCGGAGGAAATGGAATATAATACATACTTTTGTGTATTGAATAACGACGAATATGGTTAAAAAGGTCGTTCCAAAAACTCTTCTCCTCTGTCGTAGATAGGATAGTCCGCCTTAATTCGTTTGGGAAATACAATCTCGCTTACATAATAAAATTATTATAATTTAGCTTGAAGCTGACATAAAAATCTGGCATAGTTTTATTTCCGTAAAAGATAAAATTTGTTTTAATGAGGATCTAACTGAAACTGGAAGGAAAGAGGCGTTGTTTTTATTTTGTCGACTCTGTATCATAGAATTTAGAAAAATATTTTTACCCGGTTTTATCACTTTCACCTCTACACTATTTACAGGATCTGATTGCACTGAAATCCAGATTTTCTAGCCGTTCATTTTCTACATTCTTCTTCATTTATGCGGTGATATTGGCGATTTTTACCAAAGCCGGTCACCTACACTTAGAAATTCTTCTGGCGAATATAATGTTAGACACGGGCTGTAAAATAATTCCGCATCATTTTCTGGAAGTCCTTAAATAACCCTTATTTTGGCTTGGTGGTCATTCTAGGTTTACTTATTTCTATTTCTATTCTTAGTGCAATTTTAATTAATATATTTTTTTAAAAAACCTCTTACCAAATTTTAATAACAATTTAATTGATACATATTTTAAATATATTAAAAATTTAATCGATCAACAAACGCTTATGCAGATTCATATAAGCCTTTATAAATATTTAAAACACAAATGTTTTTGATAATATTATTTATTAATATCAGCGACAATTAAGCACTTTGCTGATATTCAAAGTGTTTTAGCTATTCAATAAAATAAAGAATCAATTATTCAGTTGACTTTAGAGTAGCACGTTGTACTTAAACATCACAAGGTTATTATTTTTTAACGTTATTATAGACCTTAGTATAGAAGTTATTTGCCAATCATGGGAAAAATTTTAAAAATCAACACATTGGAAAATACCTATTTTTTACACCATATAACAGGTTGTAACAGATTCGTTCACCACCATTGGGATTTCGGGAGTGGTAAGAGATAGGAAGTCGGTTAAATTAGGGCAAAATTGCGTGATTGTGGGCCCAATAATATGCCTCAAAAAAACAAAAATAAATACAGGTGCTTTCAAAGGATTTGGAAAAATCTAAAATTTTGCGTTTAGGTTTTTATTTTTTCATGACTTTATTCGAAGAGATGTACACGAATAAATTTCACTTGCTGATGGCTACTTTTATTCTCCATAAAATGGAATCATCGGATCTTTAATGCGACGTTTCGTCTTTAGGTCACCATCATCAACTTATTTTTTTTAAATACAGGCCTAGATTTTCTTGTTTAAATTATGAAAGAGGACCGAAATCTATGTTTAGTGGTATACAACAATTACTGATTTCCCGACGTTTTGTTCCTTAAATTGACCATCTTCATTAAAATACTTTCTTGTAAATTACTTTTGTTTAAAAAAAATTCGGTTTAATTCTAAACTGTAAAATTCAGTTTCTATACAGGGTGTTCGCTAATTAATGGTACATGAAAAAACCACAGGCTCCTTACATAAAAATATTAGGATTTAATTATACTTACCAATATCCGAAAGTTGATATTAAGTGAGATACAGGGTGTTAAAGTTAAAACTTCATTTTTGTTTTTCTTTACTATCTTTGAGAGAAACTAACAGTTTTTTACAAAATTCGGCAATTATGGGTTTTTTAGGACGAGAAATTGATTTCTTTGTGAAAATGTAATGTTTAATGTGTGTTGTTACTTCTTACCAATTCACTTTTACATGATAATTAATGTTCTAGTAATGGTAATTGGGAATACTAAATACGACAATTGGATTGCTCTTTAACTTACTTTAATTAAAATAACTTTGACCATAGAACATATCGTGTCGAAAGAAACCAACAGCAATGAAAATACAAACTTACGATAAACTCAAAAATTAAACATTTTCTGTTCCATAGCAACTGCATCTTTAAATTTTATTTGTTTTCTCATAGATTACTTTAAGAATATCATTTTGTTTGCTAATTAATAATAATTGGGCATGGTGCACTAAACAATTTAAATGCAAATATCTCCAAAACGGTAACTCTGGGCGACCTGAACTTAGTATACCCTTTTTACGTTATAAATATGAGAAAAGTATTATTTTCATTAAAAATTTAAATACACTGAGGCACAAAAAAGTGAATAAATGTGTAAATAATGCCGCAGACAGCGCCCAATACATTATGCATTAAAATTTAACAAAAAACCATAATTGTCAAATTTTGTAAAAAAACGTTGGTTTCCTGCAAAGGCATTAGAGAAGAACAAAAATGAAGTAGGTACTTACACTAAGCAGAAATTTTATAAAACTATAGTTTGAAAATAACAGTAGTATCTCGTAATAATAATAATAATAATAATTAAAGACAGAAATAGCAATAATAATTTAAAAATCTGCAGTTTTTCGAAACAAAAATAGATTACAGGAACGTATTGGGGGTATTTCAATGAAGATGGTCAATTTAAGGTACAAAACGTCGCAAAACAAGTAACTATTGTATACCGATATAATAACGGTATAATTTAAACAAATAAATCCAGGTCCGCATTTAAAAAAATTCAATTGATGATGGCGACCCAAAGAAAAAACGTCGCATTAAAGATCTGATGATGCCATCTTGTGGAGAATAGAAAGTAGCAATGACAAAGTGAAATTTATTCTCGGATATCTCCTCGAACAAAGTCATGAAAAAATAAAAAGACGCGAAATTTTGGATTTTTCCAAAAAGAGATTTTGTAAGCCCTCCTCCTCCTTTATTGTTGATTTTCTTTCAGCACATTATTGGGCCTATAATAACGCAACTTTGCCTCAATTTAACTGACTACCTATTTTCCTGTATATTTACGTGGTTCCATTTTATTCTTTAGCATTTTTAATAGCCTACAAAAAAAAAGGGACATAAATATTTTAAGAGACTTTAGCTACGTAATACAAAGCGTTATCGTTAAAGTACTATCTGGCCAGAATCTTTATAGTTCAATTCTGCAGTATCGTTGCACATGATACATTTATTGAGTTTGCTTTACGTGTATGTACTATGAGAACTATGCACTTGATTGCACTGTCAATTATTCAGCGGAACGAGAAATAGAAGAGTTTTGCCAACAGGTTGTTCGTTTTCTTTCTGACACAAATATCTACGAAATCATAAACGTAATTTTGTGGCCATCATGTTATTCTTATGCAGAAATAAACACTCTTATATACAGGGTGGTCCTTAATAGCGTACTAGTTACTGATGGGGTACAGGAGTAAACATTTATAGTGAAGGTGCCCATTTCCAATTCTTATTGCACCTAAGGCATTAGGAAAAACCACAGACGTAAGAATATTAGGATTTAATTATACTTACCTATATCCGAAAGATGATATTAACTGAGATACAGGGTGTTAAAGTTAAAACTTCATTTTTGTTTTTTCACTAATAACTTTGAGAGAAATCAACGGGTTTTCACAAAATTTGGCAATTATGGTTTTTTAAGGACGAGAAATTGATTTTTTGTGGAAATTTAACGTACAATGTAGGGAGAGCTGTCTGCAGCATTTTATTTATTACGTAAAAAAGGTATACTAAGTTGAGATCGCCCAGAGATATAGGCATTTGAATTGTTTAGTGCACCCTGCCCAATTACTATTAATTAGCAAACAAAATTATTTTCTTAAATTAAAATATGAGAAAACAAATGAAATTTACAGATTGAGTTGCTATGAAACCGTTATTTGTTTGTTGATGTAATGATGTAAGATACCTGTGTGAGAAAATGCTTCATTGTTTGTTTTCTCTAAAAAGGTTAACATTACAGAACCGGATATAGTCATGGATGGGCACGCAATCCCACTGGCTTCATCTATTAATTTGTTGGGCGTCAATCTGGGAGGAAATATGTCTTGGCATAATTCCATCGAAAGGAGGGCTATTCGTCTGATCGGAGACCACGAGCTGACTAAGAACCTCGACAGCCTAGAACATCGAAGACAGGTTGGGGATTTGACTCTCTTTACAGATATTTTCATGGAAGGTGCTCGGCTGACCTTGCCCTCTTAATTTCGCCCAGAGCGACGAATAGCAAAAATACACGACGAACCACTGCCGCTCATCCATATGTCATTAAGCTTAGTACTCCTCGAATGTCATTATTTAAGAATTCTTTCATCTGGAGGACTTCATCCTTGTGGAACGACCTTCCCGAGGTCGTTTTTCCCAACGAATATAACCTCCAACGATTCAAAACCAACGTGAATCGCTTTTTGCGCACACGCACCACTCCCAGAGTGCCCTAAAGGATTTTTCCTATAGTGCTTGTGTTTGATCATAAAAAGAAAAAAAAAAATTTTAGTTTATCGTAAGTTAAGTAATGCCGAGACACAATTTGTTTTCAAACGCAGAAATGAGGGATATGTTGTGTGTATACGCGTATTAAAACTGTATCCAACAACCTGATTTTAAGATATTCAAAAATATTTACGACCGATTAGGCGAAACAGGTATCTTTTGTCCTGGGCAGGGTAGTAAACAAATTAAATGGAAATATCTCCGAAACGGTCACCCTTCGTATACCTTTTTCACGTAATAAATATGAGAAAAGTATTATTTTTATTAAAAACTTAAATATACTGAGGCACAAAAAGTTTAGACCGTATGAATGCGCGAAAAATGCCGCAGACTGCGCCCCCATATTGTATATTAAAATTTCATAAAAAAATCAATTTCTCGTCCTAAAAAAAACATAATTGCCAAGTTTTGTAAAAAAACGATGGTTTCTCTCAAAGTTATTAGAGAAAACCAAAACGGAAGTTTTAACTTTAACACCCTGTATGTCAGTTAATATCAACTTTTGGATATAGGTAAGTATAACTAAATCCTAATATTTTTACGTAAGGAGGCTGTGGTTTTTCCATGTACCATTAATTAGCGGACACCCTGTATATAAATTAAGAATTATCTATATGATGAATGGTCTTTTTATTTTATTAATGTATTTTTTTTATAAATATTTTACTAATATTTTGGGGTTTGTTTTTTTTTCAAAAAAAAAATTACTTTTACATTTAGTTTTCATCAAAAAAGATAAAGCGGCTGAATACTCTTAAGAAAATAATTTTTTCCAAGTAGAAAAAAATTCAATTAAATAGAGACTCTGCTTGCCGCACCTTCGTAGAATTTAAATCAATATTTTTATACATAATGTATTCGGTAGGGAAAAAAATCTATTACCCTAAATCCCAAATGTAATCGAATCGGTATAGAAGTTAATAATTTATCGAAAAAGGATGTCCTCTTTTCTATTTTTTCAAATAGCTTTCGAATAAAATCATTTTTTTTTACGATAATTTTAGCTTTGTTCATAAAATGGGGATAAAATCGTACATCCGCTTAAAAAAACTTTAATTAAATATTAATTCACTTTGTGATTTAACGTCGCGGGTAAATATAGGGTGTTCAAATAAACAGGATACTTGGAAAGGTTATTATACTGATGTATTATCCGAACAAACCCGACCACCCTGAATATAAATCATAGTGGGTTTGTGGCAATAATAGTTATTTATGTATCAAGGGTACTAAGTAGATGATTATGCCCTGAGGGCGACAGTCTTACAAAGCCGAGGGCCTCGGGCCCGATGGTTCGTAAGTCGCCCGAGGGTATATATCTATTAGTACCCGTGGTGCATACAAACTTTTATGTCATACTGAATCGTTTTAAATAATAAATATTTTTTTTAAACTTAATTTGATTTACCATTTTTTTATTTTTACCTGCGACATTACCTTGATATTATTATAGCCTGCGTTTTTGTTGCTAGGGAGATAAGTATTCAAATGTTTAATGTGTCAAAGTCAAATATCAAAAATGGAACAAGGTTTTGAAATTCCCGACGAAATTGAAAAAAAGGCTGAAAAGGCAACGCAAAACCTGTTACCGAGAAAATCCAGAGACTCATACCACAAAGAATATGACCAATTTTTGAAGTGGATGTAAGAAAATGCTGTAGAAAACATTAACGAAACTGTGCTGTTGGGGTACTTTAACGATCTCTCTGTGGGCTAAATATTCGATGATAAAGAAGACTTTAATGGTAAATAAGAATATTAATATATTATGTAATTTTCACAAATTATGCGAGTATTTAAAGCAAAGGTCAAATGAGTACCAACCAAAAAAATCCAGTGTGTCATCTAGAGAAAATGTCCAAAAATTTATTCATGAGGCATCAAATGAAACGTTTTCAATGAACAAGGTTGTATTATTACTTGGTGTATTTGGTGGATGTCGGCGGCAAGAACTTGTTGTTCGTCACACATGTAGAAGATAGAAAATCAGTCTGTCTTGTAACGGTGCCAGAAACCAAAACTGACAAAAAACGAGTTTTCATCAATATTAATGAAGACGAAATGAATAGTTTAAAACTTATAAGAGATTATGTCTTTGCGGCCACATGGCTGCTTAGAAAAAATACTATTTTTAACCGACAGACAAGGCCGCTGTACTGTACAACCTGTTGGAAAAACACATTTGGGAAAATTTCCTGTATTATTGCAAAATATTTGGGTTTGAAGAACCCCGAAAAGTACACTTGTCATTGTTTAAGTCGAACATCGGCAACTCTTTTAGCAGAAGCTGGAGCAAGTATGACTACGCTGAAGCGCCATGGTCGATGGAAGAGTACCACAGTTGCTACAGAAATTAGAGTCCCTGAGAATGAATCATGAGTCAGCCTTTGCTGCAGGAAATTTAGCTATCAGCGGAACCTTCCAGAATTGCCAGTTCTATGTAAATACAATCAAATAATATATAAACGTAAATTTATATTTTGTTATTTTGTTAATAAAGAATAAGTTAATCGAAAACTGTTTTTTCTATTTTGGTTTCATATGAAAGCTTTTTCTATACCGTTTTCAGTATCGTAATACACTTTTTTCGATACCGTTTTTTTAATTTTAAACGGTTGGTGGTACTGCTGTGTATGTTTGGTTGCATAATAAACAATTCCTAAACTAACCTCACAATCACAAGTTTAGATCAACACGTAATATATTCTGTTACAAAGATATCAATTTAAAGCTAATAAATACACCGTACATTAATTATACTTATTTATTATTAAAAGTGCAGTTGTTATAAACATTTATTGTGACCGTACTTGTGTCTGCAGCGTTAATTTTAAAATCGGGCATAGTTTATGTGTTTGAAACGTTTTGTTCAGGATTAATCCTTATTTGCGGATATAATAATCCACTTTTATTAAGAACTGGTTGTAAAAAATTAATGTATAGGTAGGTACTGTACAATTTTTTTACCTTTAAACCTAAGTAAATGCTATTTTCAGCCTCAGTTATAAACTTATTGATATCCTCTAAATCTAAACTGGAAGATGTTTTGGGCTTGTAGCTCTCAGATTGCCCTTTTAAAAAGGCTTGAACTCTTTCATAATTTCTTATATCTGTGTTTTCATAAATGTTAATGCAAGCTCTTAATTTTGAGTATAAGGACCACAGAGTCGACGACTTCTTAGTTTTACTTTCCTTCTCAAAATAAGCGATTAGAACATTTTCACTACTTCTAGAAACACCCTTCGCAGTACACCAGGTTGTGAAGGTCTTGTAGTCTTTTTCGTATACTTTCTTGGACTTTTTTTGGTAAAAGTTGATCCAGTGTATTATTTGAAATTTCCATTAACTCAGGAGGAGTTAAATTCATAATATCTTCTTGATCCATTATTGATTAATTTTAAGAAAGCTTTCAATATTCGCAACAATATGGCGGACACGTATAATTGATCAACGCTTACTTGATAAATAATTTGACTATTGCCAACACAAAATTTTTATGGCATTTAATTATGTGTTTTTTTATTAAAAAATACACAAAATAGAAAAAGTATTATAAAGTACATGTTTTTAAAGCTATTATAGCACTTGTTAGAAAACTCGCTGCAAACGGCTCATTTCCTAACATAGACGCGTGCTAAAATATCATGCTTTATAAAACTTGTACTTTAATATACTATTTTGTGTCTTAATGCCAGCGCGGGCCATAATGTGTACATTATGCACACGGGCATAAAGTAATCCGTCATGTAGATGGTATCTAAGGTATAAAAATACAATAATGCACTGGTATGACATTAAAACTATTTTAACCGTTACAGTAGTCGATGAAACGAATAAGGTAACCAACGCAGCAGCTTGGTATAAGTTTTAAATATTAAAAAATAATTCAACACGAAACAAAACGGTGTTGCTTTTCCTTGTAAATAATGCACGTTCTACTTACTGGACCAATAAGCCAAAGCTGCCTAATCTATATACAATGGCTAATATCAATTTATTTTTCAGAGGAATGGTCCACCGTACACCTTTTAGAGGAGCCCGAATTCGCCGCTCCCATCAATAATTTAACCGTTCCCGTGGGAAGAGAGGCCATTTTGTCCTGTACAGTAAATAATCTGGGGAAATACAAGGTAAAGTGTTTTGTGTGTTCATTGCGGATATATGTGTTCGCGTATGGCAGGGACGTGCGGGGTGTGAATGCAAGGGAACCGCTCCTCTCCTGAAATACTGACAATCGATAGTCTCACTTTATTTTGTTCAATCGATTTAGGCGTGAACGAAATTTGTATCGTTTTTCATAAGGGCTGCAGTAAGACTATTAATGCGTCCTCACTGAGTCGACATAGTCGACTATCGCCAGTATATTGCCAATACGAACGTTCTAAAATACAAAATGTGTCCCCGCTATGGGGAATAGGGTGGAAATTTTATCGATCGCCATCTTTGGTTTCGGATGCTTTTTCAAATTACAGAATAAACAGTGGTTCATCCACATTGTTGTCGGTATATTAGTGCTTATAAATTTTCATTACCTAAAAACAATTTTTGTAAAGGAGTTTTTAATTTGTGGTGATGCCATGTTTGGTAGGTTAGTGACTTGTTTTGTTTAAGATGAAAGGACACAACTGCATGGTGCTTTTTTGAAAAAGTTCGAGGATCAATACCAGGGATAAAGTATTGTACATATATATATTACGAAAATATTTTGCTTATCACATTGTCCGATCTTCGGCACCGAATTTCACTAAAAAGCTTGTAAAATACGAAGAGAGTGTCACTCGTATATAATATAATATATATGTGGTCACTACGTAACCTTAAAATTAATGTATTTTTAATTTGGTGCATTAGTAGCTGATAATAATTCCCAAAATAGTCAATCTAGTCATTCATTCTTAATTTCAGGTTAAGAAAAAAGGGAGGTTAAGGAACATACGACGTCGGATGAAAGTTAAAATAAAGCACATCGTGTCGATTGTTACAAAGATTCGGACGGCATTTGGCACCGAAAGTTTGCACCAATCAGGGCAGCGTCGGATCATCGTATCGTCGGAAATCGTATGCATGGAACGCTGTCTTAAATCGAACTAATCGAAATTTTTTTTGCACTATTTTTCCTAACTAACCAGTGAAATTTACATTAAAAAGTTGAAATCCGGTCCTGTCGAATGTTTACTTTCACAAGGAAATTTCCGAACTGCGCAAACTCAAAACGCCCCGTTCGATGCCCATAGCGGGGACATAATTGCAGATAGTATTAGCAATATACTGTTTATATACAGGGTTGCCCAGAAGTGCGGAATAAAATGTATATAGCCTTAACCTGTAACTTTTGGGGAAAACGCTCGGATACGTCAATTTAGTTTTCTATATGCTCACATTTTGACCCTATTCGTTTATTTCCTTATAGACATTTGTGAAAGATATGACGACATCGAACTTTTTTTTTAAATAGAAACATACAGCTTGTGATACATCATTTGAAAGCTAATAGCTCGTACAGTATGCTCATAAATTTTAGCGCGATTCTGTCAAGCTATTTGAAAATGGCGAGCGTTGAAAGTTTTTAAAAAATCTCTATTTAAATAATCGGAAATGATAAATCATTAACGGTTTTTTTACGTTTCAAGAAGAAATCTTCATTGTTTCACGTTCTGACATTTTGTGACATTGTGAACTTGTAAAATTAATTTAGGTATTTCCGAAGTTATAATTGTACTATTTTCTAAACAAAAATGGTTTTATCGGAAATACAGCGTATCGAAGTCTTAATATTGTTAGGACGTGAGGCAAAATGTCAGAACGTGAAACAATGAAGATTTCTTACCTTGAAAGATAAAAAAAAACATCAATGATTTATCATTTCCGCTTATTTAAATAGAGATTTGAAAAAATTTTTATCACTCACCATTTTGAAATAGCGTGACAGAATCACACTGTACGATCACGATCACGTCACGATATGATCATACTCTACGAGATATTAGCTTTCAAATGATGTATGACAAGCCGTATTTAAAAAAAAGATCGATGTCGTCATATCTTTGACAAATGTCTATAAAGAAACAAACGAATAACGTCAAAATGTGAGCATATATAAAACTAAATTGACGTGTCCGAGCGTTTTCCTCAAAAGTTACAGGTTAAGGTTAAGGTACACAACGAAATCTGTAAATAGTCTTGAAAAGCGTCCCCCGTCGGGATAATATTACGTGTCTTTCCAATATTTAATATTATTTACTGGAATGGGATATTAAGAGTGTGAAATTTTCAAACTGACACTCTGTATATAAATTCGAAAAGAATACTAATCCAGTTTACGAAAAACCATAACAGCACTTTAAGTAGCTATAATTAGACTTATCAATAATTGGGTTCCCTTCCTTTACATCTTTTCGCACGCTGCTGCCATATAGCCAATCTTTTTCGCTCCTAAGGGAGCGAAACTTTCGTGTTTCGGGATCTTTTATATTTTTTTGACGTTTTATATTATGTAATAAAACCAGGAATTGTTTTTGTAAATTGCTCGATAGGTCAAACCGCATGATTTTCATTACGACGGCATTTTTGTTCCAAATCAAAACACATTGATTGACACTTTTGGTAATTTAGAAGTAGATAAAGACATCAAATAAAATAAATAAATTCATAAATATTATACGTGTTAAAAACAACGTATAATTTCCATTTGTTGAATAACATATGGTGCCCATTTTTAGAATTTAACATATTTAAAACTATTACAGCTACTTAAGCGTTAGTCGCAGTAAATTAATTTCTATAAACCTAAATAAAATGTGAAAAAAATTATGTTAAAGCACTACCAGTGCAAGAACAACAAATCCAAGCAGCGAAAATCACAAAACCTGCAGGGAGCGCAACAGTCTAAATAACACCGCTATCACAATACTGGGTGATTCACGACGAGCGTGCATTAGAACTTTATGGAGAACTAATGAATATATTATGTTCCTGAAACTTTGGGGATTTGGGTTTATCGATATGCTCTCTTTAACTAAAATATTGACATGTTTCTGTCATTTCCGGTTATACCGGAAGTAGCTGCCAACTTTAGTTTTTTTAAATACAACATGGTAATTTTTATTACATTTTTCGATTAAGCATTAAATACTAAGCACATTTTATAGAAAATGTTTTTGTCAGACTCTATTAGTTTTTGAGATATCTGGACTTTTTGTAATTATTTGGCAAATGCATGACGATGAAATAATCCATATAATTTTTTTACCTTAGCGCTTGGACTAAAAATTTTTTCTCACCGAACAGCTAGAAGATCATCAAGTCTCAAAAACATTTCAAATTCGGCATAAAATGTACAGGGTGGTCACAATTCAAGCCTCATTGTGAAAAAATTCAATCATTAAAAACTTTCTTATTTTAAATGGAATACCCTGTATATTTTTATTTAATAGTATTTACTATCCTATACCTATATCAAAGCGTTTTCTCAAAAAATCCAATTTTATATCCAAATTTTAAACAATTATTATTTAGTCTTCTAATAATACGAGATGTGGGAATTGGCCTACTCGGATATTTATCCCGATATATTCGATAAGCTCTTAGCTTAATTTTGCCACATTCAATGTAAACCATAAATATCTGTCCTATACCAATATCAAAGCGTTTTCTCAAAAAATCCAATTTTATATCCAAATTTTAAACAATTATTATTTAGTCTTCTAATAATACCAGATGTGGGAATTGGCCTATTCGAATATTTATCCCGATATATTCGACAAGCTCTTAGCTTAATTTTGCCACATTCAATGTGAACCGTAAATAAATTTAAAAATCTTCACTTGAAAATCCGGAGCGTGACATTTTTTAGTCACATAGTAATTGACAGTTTGAAAATATGCCAAGAAATATCAGACAATTGTTTTTCTTGTCAAAGCACACTAGAAAATATTGCCGTCATTATTAATTTTCCTCCGTATAGACATCAGTACCCTAAGTACAATTGTTTTCATAGCACACTTGAACAAATAGTATTTTCGGAATAAAATTGGATTTTTTGAGAAAACACTTTGATATAGGTATAGGACAGTAAATACTATTTATAAAGAACAACTAATTTGCCATCAAATTAAATAAAAATATACAGGGTATTCCATTTAAAATAAGAAAGTTTTTAATGGTTGAATTCTTTCACAATGAGGCTTGAATTGTGACCGCCCTGTACATTTTATGCCAAATTTGAAATGTTTTTGAGACTTGATGATCTTCTAGCTATTCGGTGAGAAAAAATTTTTTAGTCCAAGCGCTAAGGTAAAAAAATTATATGGACTATTTCATCGTCATGCATTTGCCAAATAATTACAAAAAGTCCAGATATCTCAAAAACTAATAGAGTCTGACAAAAACATTTTCTATAAAATATGCTTAGTATTTAATGCTTAATCGAAAAATGTAATAAAAATTACCATGTTGTATTTAAAAAACGAAAGTTGGCAGCTACTTCCGGTATAACCGGAAATGACAGAAATATGTCAATATTTTAGTTTAAGAGAGCATATCGATAAATCCAAATCCCCAAAGTTTCAGGAACATATATTCAGTAGTTCTCCATAAAGTTCTAATGCACGCTCGTGGTGAATCACCCTGTATATCAGTCAAAATATTTAAATTAGTCAAAAAGAATTTTTTAAACTGAGTTTTAAAATGTTTTTCATCTGTTATATTTCGTATTTCCAATGGTATTTTGTTGTATAATTTAGGACCCAGATATGATATAAAGTGTCGACCCAAACTGTTGTTATAAGGGGTTGTGTTTAAAAGTATATTTACAACTCCTGTTGTGCAATACATATGCACTCTAAATCTCGAGTCATACTTTTCATTGTTATGTATCAAGTTGCAAGTAGTTATAATATACAGGGTGGCCCATCTAAAACAGTCCAGCAAGGTTTACGGCTGTGTACGTGAAAATTAAAAAAAACCTCGGACCCGTAAACTTGTGTTTTCAGAGGGACACGGTTCACTATTAATTTCATCCCTGTAACCTCAACCCCCCTAGCGGGGGTAGCTACTGCCCTTGTTTTTTCAAATGGGAATAGGTATGTTGTGATAGATCTTTTTAAAGGGCAGTAAATTCTCTTTAAAATGGCGCTTTGTTTTGTAAATTTGAGCTACGCGCCGCCGGGAAATTGCGTTTTAAAGAATGTAATTTTATTGAGTAATACTTACATGTTTTCTTATTAAATGTTGAAAATGTCCGCCATTCACCTCCATACAATAGTACAACAACTGTTCAAAATGTTCTCGGACATTGTGAAGAATATCTGGTGTAATTTGTTGACATTCATTAGTAATGCGGTTCCGTAAATCTTCGGGTTGGGTGGCATAAATTTTGGATTTTAGATATCCCCACAAAAAGAAATCAAGGGGAGATAAATCGGGCGATCTCGCGGGCCATTCAATAGCACCCCTCCTCCCAATCCATTTACCAGGAAACGTTTCATCTAGAAAGTGGCGTACGGGTAATGCATAATGGGGGGAGCCCTGTCTTGTTGAAATATTGGATTTTCTTCCTGGTAACGTTGGTCGTTTTCCATAATTTCCATCAGCGCTGGATTGACAGCATTCTCCAACAAGTCTAAATAAGTATCTTCATTTAAATTTCCCGGTAAGAAAAATGGTCCAATTATGTGATCACCGAAAATCCAGCCCAAACGTTTAATTTCTGAGGATTTTGAGTTGAACCTCGTGGTAACTCCTTGGATTCGTGTCGGACCAGTAACGACAGTTATGTCGATTGACAGTGCCATTAAGAAAAAAAGAAGATTCGTCTGAGAAGTAAACGTTAAAAAGGTAGTTCGGATAATTTAACACTTGTTCTGACATTACTTCACAAAAGTGTAAACGGCGGTCATAATCATCTTCATTCAATTCTTGGCGAAGTTGAATTTTGTATGGGTGCCCTTTATAATGTTTCAGAATTCTCTGTACAGTAGTCCGCGAAATTTCTGTTACATCAGACATTTTTCTGGTACTTAATGTTGGATTCATACTAACTTGACCCAGAACAGCTACTTCTTACTGCTTCATTTCTTACCGGATTTTCAATGATCCTTTTTTTATTTGCCACTGAACCAGTTTGCCGAAATTTTGCCACTAATTCTAGGATATAACCATGATGTACGTGTCTATCTGGATGTTTGTCATTAAACAAAGTTGCCGTTACTCTTGCACATTGATTGTTTATAAAATACAATTCAATAATTTCCACTCTCTCCTCAATAGAATAAACCATTTTTTATGTCACGATCAAATCAGAAGAAAATAATAGCGCAGAAATAACGTATGTAGATCTGGATCAACCACTTTACTGACGACAAAGTTGAATTAACTGATACTTATTACTTTAAAAAAAATTGTTTACGCACAAACCTGTATACTTGATAAGAGGTGTAGTGAAATGTATCAAATTCCGCCCCCGCTAGGCGGGTTGAGGTTACAGGGATGAAATTAATAGTGAAACGTGTCCCCCTGAAAACACAAGTTTACGAGTACGAGGTTTTTTTTTATTTTCACGACGTATACAGCCGTAAATCTTGCTGGCCTGTTTTCGATGGGCCACCATGTATAAACTGTGCAAGTAATTTATTTTATTAGAATATAACAAATTAGTAGGATTCATTCTGGGTTTCTTTAATATGATTTTAGCAATATGATTTTGAATTCTTTTAAGATGTTTCTAAATGTATATTATATGCCCCTCCCCACACCACAATTTCGTAATTTAGAAGTGGTTCAACCAGCGCCTTATAGATCATTATAAGAAATTTACGGCACAGAAATTCTCTCATAGTATTAAATTTATAAATTAAACACCGTATCTTTATTATTCAAATTATTATTTTTTTAAACCAATTTTTACTTTACTCTATTTAGCTCTCGTTTCTTCTTTACTTTATATCGCTGTCATCCATTTTGCTATCTATTGCGAAGCGCCCTGGAAATATAGGTTAAAGTGTTTCCAGTTCCATTTTAGATATATATTGGGGAGAAATAAGCAATCTCGATACATATACTTAGAATATCATGGAGATTTTTTTATTCTTAGGGGTAAAAATAAAGTAATGGAGCTTCTTTGTGGTTCTTTGTCGGGGGGATCAAATAAAATATGCAACTGCGTTATCATAAAAGGGAAGTAAATGCGTTATTTGTTTTATTTTGTATTTTTGCCTGCTTCGTTGTTTTTGATCTTTTATGTAATAGAAAATATTTATTGTTGCAAAAGCTAAAAAATAATGTTTGTTTTTGAATTGCGTAACCACATCTTCAAATGGATTGTTTTCTTTTTTATCAATTTGAAAATAAAATTGTTATACAGGGTGTTATGGAAATGACGTATTATATTTAAATGGGTGACTCCTGGGGTGTCCTAGAGAAGCGCTTCATATATTTTTTTAAAATGGAACGTTTAAAAAGTGGGGTCATTCACCCCTAAACCCACACACAACTCCTCGGCACATTCATATATGAACATATTACATTGCCCAGCTGGGTAATCGGCAGATGTTCAGGCACAATGTTGCCAAACTGTTTAGAAGTGTAAAACTTTAGTTTCTTATAAAAATAAATATTTAGCTTACTTGGTAAGTAAATCCAGGACGCGATAAGGAGTCCAGGGTACGACACCTTCAGTTCTTTTTTCTATGGGAAAAACATTATGCTCATCACGTGTCCTGATGATAGTGTGGGAGTGCATAATAAGCTTATCAAAAAACCTCATTCGGCCTCTTATTTCCAATCTCCTAACATAACCGGCATATCGTCCAAAGAAAAAAACACAGTGAAACAGAACAAATTGCACTAAATCACTTAAAGAAACACACAGACACCCACGAGTTTCAAATTAATTTTTTGAAGATCTGCACCTATTATCAGATTACACGAAAGCACTAAACACTAACGCATAATTACACTTTACAATAACACACATAGAACAAGAGCACTTAATTATTTTGCAATAGAAATAATAAAAACGCTAATTTCTATGGGCCACTGACCCTTTACTAAAGATGAAATGAAACAATTGTGTAACTACTCTTTCAAATAATAATGGGCCAGTCCAAACTTCAAGATGACTCCTTTCTCCGAAAACTGGTGGTAGCGCGGTTGCTATTTTCGAGACTATAATTATACAGGAAAGTAATATTATAGAAGGAAATTCGGCAATATATGATAGTCGCTTATAAAACATCGAAAGTGGCAGCGCTGTATTTTTAAATATTAACCGCTGCCGCGAAAAGAACAGGCCGTCAAGCTCGATTGTCCAAAATCAGCTGTAAACCAGCCCGCAACCTACTAAGCCACTTTAGATCAAAGATTGTCATTTCAACCAAAGGTGTCAAATATAAAGTTTTTAAAAACTAACCATTTTATCAAATACCAATATGGAAAATTATTATTTCCAGACCACCCGATGATCCTTATACAATAAGGGTGTATTTTTGTCTACACAGTAGCACATTAAAATATTATGTCAGATTGAATGGTACTACCAAGAAAAGGAAGCCCTCTCCATTGATAGAATGCAACCACCTGTAGACCGGTTTCGAACTTATTTGTTCTCGTCAGTACAGGGTAGGTGTACATACCCATCATTTTTTTTTTTTTTTTTTTTTTTTTTTTTTGGACACACGATGAGAAATCTGCTTACAGACACCTGACCCTCGCGGGGGCCAGGTAGTGTCAGGTTAGCAACATTGCGGGGAAAGACCAGACCAATGTCAACTTACAGAGTGTAAGTTTCGCCTACGAGGTAGACGAGCCGACTGACTAAAACTCACCGTCTGAATTAGGTATCATACCTATAACTCGATTTCGCTATATGACTGGTTAACTGCATATTCTGATTTTGATTTAGCTATGCTATACATTTATGTTGGGTGCCAGCTCTAGAGATTTTTTCACTCGAAGTTAATCGAGTGAACAAATTTCGAGAGCTCCGAACGTATAAGGTAGTGGGTAGTAGGGTAGGCGTAGTCGTCATGTTACACCTGGTTTTTGCAGGTTGTGCAAAGCAAGGCAATCTTTGTTGTTTTTTGTATTTTGATTGTTTTGGACTCAGACGCGGTTGCGCGTGAGCCAGTCTTTCGGTAATTTGTATGTAGCGTTAGGTCGTGAATGTATGTGTGAAGCAGCGATCGTGCTATTGTTGGCAATGTTAGCCTTAGTATGGTATTTGGTGATGGTTTTGTCTAGAAACTCCGAAATTGTAGCAATTTCGAGGTCTCTGTGTATAATGTCGTTCCGTGTGTATCGAGGAGTGTCAACTATTATCTTTAGTACCTTGTTTTGAATTACCTGTATTTGTTGAAGGCTCGACTTACATAGGGTGCACCAGGCTGGGGCACCATACATCATCGCTGATCTGATGAATGTCGTGTAGAGGTTTACCTTCGTTCTTAGATTGAGTTTACTCCTTCTGTTGAGTAAACAGTATATAGCGCCAAGTTGTTGGTTGGCCTTCTTCATGATGTTGGCTGAGTTTACCCTCCAGGTCAGCCTTTTATCGAAGTGTAAACCAAGATACTTAACACTCTGTTTCCAGTCGATATCCTGGTTTCCCACTTTGAGTTTCCCCGTTGGGAGTTTGAGGCGTGCCCTGGAAAAGTAAATTGCCTGAGTCTTGTCCGGGTTTATTTTGATCTTCCATTTTGAGAGCCACTCTTCAAAGAGGGCGATGTTCCTGTTGAGCCTTAGGGTTAGTATTCTAGGGCTTTTTCCTGATACTGCAAACGCCGTGTCGTCTGCGTATATGTAATTGTCGCACATGGGAAACTTCGGCATGTCAGCAGTGTAGATGTTGTAAAGCAGGGGGGCTATTGCTGAACCCTGAGGTACACCAGCTCGAATATTCTTTGATGATGACAGTTCTTCGTCAATCCATGTTTGGAAAGACCTGTCTTCCAGATAAGACGCAATCTGTCTTATCAGGTAGTCAGGTACTCCCATCCTAATCATTTTTAGTAGAAGCCCGTTGTGCCATACTTTATCAAACGCCTTGCTTACATCGAATAACACGGCCGCTGTGTGTCTCCTGGTGTTGAAACCCCTAAGAATGTTAGAGGCGAACCTTGTCGCCTGTCTAACGGTGCACAGATTTGCTCTAAAGCCGAACTGCTCCTCTGGTATACAGTGATTAATTTCGACAAAGGCTGATAGCCTACCCGAGATTAACCTTTCCGCTAATTTGCCCAAGTTAGACAGTAGACTGATTGGCCTATAGCTACTCAGGAGTTTCTTATTTTGTCCAGCCTTCCCTATCATTACGATCTTTGCCTTCTTCCAGGCGACAGGGAAGTGTCCGAGGGTCTGCATTGCTTCTGTTATACAGACTATGTCGTTTATGATGTTGTCCGGTAGATTTTTTAAGGCTTTGTTGGAGATGCCATCAATACCGGGTGCCTTCTTTATTTTGGTCTTGGCTATTAGACCTTTCACTTCATCTGCTGTGATGTGTTGCAGGTTGGGATCGGGGTGGGGATCCATGCGTTTATAGATCTCTACAGTTCTGTTAATCCGGTTTTCTGATACTTTGTTGTTGGCTGGATTTTCGCTGAACTGTTCGTACAGAACTTCAGCAAATTTCTCAGCTTTTTCTTTAGCGTCTGTCAGAATGACGTTGTCTGCGGTTGTTAGTGGCGGCATCTGTTTGCGTGAGCCCTTCGTTAGAGTTCTTGTCATTCTGTAGAGACTGTTATCTTCGATATTCAGGCTTTTGACCTTCCTATCCCACATATCAGACTCTGCATCTATCAGTTGTTTCTTGATACGCTGTGTTGCCAGATTTGCTTGGATTTTGATCGCCGGATCACCAGTTCTATAGGCTTGATGTAAGAGTCTGTTCTTCTCTCTTATCTCGATTTTTATCTCATGACTTAGATCACCGTATTTGGAGTAATTTATTGTCACAGTGCTCGATGCTCTAGCAAGTGCTTGCTTTATGTTGTTGACTAGCACTACCGCTGCCTCGTCAATGTCTGGTTTGTTCGCAATAGGAGGAATCGCATCGCAGCCCTTTAATTCATTTTTGAATTTTTCCCAGCTCGTTTTGGTTAAGGCTACGGTGTTTTTCCCCCTCCTGCGAGGGTCACCATATTCCATTATCACGGGCAAGTGATCTGACGTTAGATCGTGACATACTTTAGGTTGAGATATCCTGTCAGTGTTCTTGATCACGAATATGTCCAGTGTTTCCGGTAATCCGATAGGACTTAGATGGGTGTGGTCCTCAGGTGGGAGCATATGGTAGTCAAGAACGCCTGACCTATTGTATAACAGCTGACCTCGTTTGTTTGTGGCTCTGCATCCCCAAATACGATTTTTGGCATTCAGATCTCCCCCGATTATCATGGTGTTATTGTTGTCGAAAATGTCTTCGATACACTGCCTGTCAAAATCAAAGATCGCAGCAGGACCGCAGTACACGGAGCCGAGCACTACGCTCCTTCCGCTCACCCTGATCTTGACGTATGTCCCTTCTATTTTTCTGCAACTATCCGGATTAGGCATAGAGCTCGCCTGAATGTGTTTTTTAACAAGAACCATGGTTCCACCTAATCTAGTTACTCTGTCATTTCTAAAAACGTTGTAGTTTGGGAAAGAAAAACGTATTTTTTCTTTTAACCATGTTTCTTGTAACAGAATCACATCGAGGCTGTGCTCTTCTGAGAATTTTATTAGTTCGAGTTTTTTGCCCTTAATCCCATTAATGTTTATAGTGCAAATCTTTAGAAAGTCCACTGGGCGTGCAACCACTATTGGTTCAGCTTGGACATTTGCAGTACTGGTGTGAGAGTCTGCATCATCTTGGTGAACTCCATCATCAAGGTTTGCATACTCTGAAGCGTTGCTTGTAGCGCGTTGACTTCCTTTGCAGGCTGCGCTGTAGCTGTAACTATCTGGTTAGTATTTTTCAGTTTATTGTTATTTTGGCTTCCCCAAACGAACTTGCCTGGGCCTGCTGCTGTCTTTCGAGCAGCAGCAGCCTCCTGCAGATTCCTGGGGTGCCGAGGACACTCCCTAGAATTCGATTGGTGCGCACCACTGCAGTTGCAGCACTTGGTTTGTGAGCTGCTTGGACAATCTCTAGAGACATGACTCTCCGCGCATCTCATACATTTTATTTGTGCTGTGCACTTTACTTGGGTGTGGCCGTACAGCTGACACCTGTGACACTGTGTATCAGTGTGTTTAGAGCGATGGGTATCTACGCGCACCCTGAGATTGTCCAAGTAGGTCATTTTATATATGTCACTTTGTGTTTTGGGAACCAAAACCGTACAAAATGGCATGGCGGTTCCATCTCGCCTCTTCCACGTTCTTACACTGGAGGGTGTGAAGCCGAGCTCCTCCAGGTCGGCCTTTATCTTATCCTCGGACCAGGTCTCGAGGATACCGCGGATTACTACATGAAGTAGCTTCTCATCCGTGAAGCGGAATGAGTGACTCGGGATTTTGTTATCGTTTAGATGTTTTAGTATCTTATTATAATCGTTAGGGGTGGCAGGGTGGATCTTTACACCCTCAGACACATTTATTGCCTTCCCATAATCGATATTTAGGGCCTTTAGGTGCCGCGTTACGTCGTTATACCGAGTTTTATCCCTGATTACGATGGGGGGGACTCGGATTCTAGGGGATGGCTCGGTCACAATGTTCTCTTTCTGTGTTGTATTGGACACTGATGACGTTTGTTCGGGTTTGTTCGGGTTTGTCTGGGGGTTGCCTTCGGGGTATTTTTGGCTATATTTTTAAGCATATGTTGTTGTAGGGCTACATTTGTGGTTGTGGGGAGACGGGGGGCACAAGCAACGGGGGGAACTCCGCGTTAGCGCGTTTTACCGAGCTACCCTCGCTGTCGGAGTGAGATTCCCTCAGTCTCAACCTTTTTTGTTTTCTGTTCTCTACTGGTGTAAAACCCTGTGAAGCAGGGCTTACGTTTTCTGGGGAGATGTCGACCTCTAGCTCCATCTCCTCGTCCTCACTACTATCTACTTCTACTGGTGAGTTCACTAGAACGTTCACCTCTAAAGCGTTTGAATGCAAATTAGTTGGTTCTACTTTACTAACCTGTTTTTCAATGATTGCTCGAAGTTCAGCCTTGAGCCTGTCGATCTCTTTATCTTTCTCTGCCAGCAGGGATTGGAACTGCAGTTCCATGGCCCTGTTTGACTTTGCCACAGCATCAGTGGTGTACTGCTGTTGCTGCTGTTTGAGCACGTTCATCTCTATGATGTTTTGTTTCTTCCACTCTAGGTTTTGTTCTTCGCTTCGCTGTTGCCATGCGGCCATTTCAGACCGCATGTCGAGGGATGCGTTGGCGGCATTAGCTCTTTTTTGGATGTCCTGCGCTTGCCGGTACATCGCTTCTTCCTCCCGTTTTTGTCCGTCGAGGAACTTTTGCACAGATGATGGTGCCTCCGACATCTTGATATCCTATAATTGAGTGAATCTAAAAAAAAAATTATCAAAGGGGTTATGTATAGCGTGGGTGTCGTAACACTTAGGTATAATGGCACCGATTCGTCTTTAAAAAGACAAATACGGCACGAGGGCTTCTTCTTCGCTGTGTCACGGGATCGCTGTTAAAAAATCGACGTTCTCTCTCGCTGGTCGCGGTCGAACTGATACCCATCATTTTTTTTTTTTTTTTTTTTTTTTTTTGGACACACGATGAGAAATCTGCTTACAGACACCTGACCCTCGCGGGGGCCAGGTAGTGTCAGGTTAGCAACATTGCGGGGAAAGACCAGACCAATGTCAACTTACAGAGTGTAAGTTTCGCCTACGAGGTAGACGAGCCGACTGACTAAAACTCACCGTCTGAATTAGGTATCATACCTATAACTCGATTTCGCTATATGACTGGTTAACTGCATATTCTGATTTTGATTTAGCTATGCTATACATTTATGTTGGGTGCCAGCTCTAGAGATTTTTTCACTCGAAGTTAATCGAGTGAACAAATTTCGAGAGCTCCGAACGTATAAGGTAGTGGGTAGTAGGGTAGGCGTAGTCGTCATGTTACACCTGGTTTTTGCAGGTTGTGCAAAGCAAGGCAATCTTTGTTGTTTTTTGTATTTTGATTGTTTTGGACTCAGACGCGGTTGCGCGTGAGCCAGTCTTTCGGTAATTTGTATGTAGCGTTAGGTCGTGAATGTATGTGTGAAGCAGCGATCGTGCTATTGTTGGCAATGTTAGCCTTAGTATGGTATTTGGTGATGGTTTTGTCTAGAAACTCCGAAATTGTAGCAATTTCGAGGTCTCTGTGTATAATGTCGTTCCGTGTGTATCGAGGAGTGTCAACTATTATCTTTAGTACCTTGTTTTGAATTACCTGTATTTGTTGAAGGCTCGACTTACATAGGGTGCACCAGGCTGGGGCACCATACATCATCGCTGATCTGATGAATGTCGTGTAGAGGTTTACCTTCGTTCTTAGATTGAGTTTACTCCTTCTGTTGAGTAAACAGTATATAGCGCCAAGTTGTTGGTTGGCCTTCTTCATGATGTTGGCTGAGTTTACCCTCCAGGTCAGCCTTTTATCGAAGTGTAAACCAAGATACTTAACACTCTGTTTCCAGTCGATATCCTGGTTTCCCACTTTGAGTTTCCCCGTTGGGAGTTTGAGGCGTGCCCTGGAAAAGTAAATTGCCTGAGTCTTGTCCGGGTTTATTTTGATCTTCCATTTTGAGAGCCACTCTTCAAAGAGGGCGATGTTCCTGTTGAGCCTTAGGGTTAGTATTCTAGGGCTTTTTCCTGATACTGCAAACGCCGTGTCGTCTGCGTATATGTAATTGTCGCACATGGGAAACTTCGGCATGTCAGCAGTGTAGATGTTGTAAAGCAGGGGGGCTATTGCTGAACCCTGAGGTACACCAGCTCGAATATTCTTTGATGATGACAGTTCTTCGTCAATCCATGTTTGGAAAGACCTGTCTTCCAGATAAGACGCAATCTGTCTTATCAGGTAGTCAGGTACTCCCATCCTAATCATTTTTAGTAGAAGCCCGTTGTGCCATACTTTATCAAACGCCTTGCTTACATCGAATAACACGGCCGCTGTGTGTCTCCTGGTGTTGAAACCCCTAAGAATGTTAGAGGCGAACCTTGTCGCCTGTCTAACGGTGCACAGATTTGCTCTAAAGCCGAACTGCTCCTCTGGTATACAGTGATTAATTTCGACAAAGGCTGATAGCCTACCCGAGATTAACCTTTCCGCTAATTTGCCCAAGTTAGACAGTAGACTGATTGGCCTATAGCTACTCAGGAGTTTCTTATTTTGTCCAGCCTTCCCTATCATTACGATCTTTGCCTTCTTCCAGGCGACAGGGAAGTGTCCGAGGGTCTGCATTGCTTCTGTTATACAGACTATGTCGTTTATGATGTTGTCCGGTAGATTTTTTAAGGCTTTGTTGGAGATGCCATCAATACCGGGTGCCTTCTTTATTTTGGTCTTGGCTATTAGACCTTTCACTTCATCTGCTGTGATGTGTTGCAGGTTGGGATCGGGGTGGGGATCCATGCGTTTATAGATCTCTACAGTTCTGTTAATCCGGTTTTCTGATGCTTTGTTGTTGGCTGGATTTTCGCTGAACTGTTCGTAAAGAACTTCAGCAATCAATCAATCAATCAATAATGCTTTATTATCTTAAGAAAAATTTCTCAGCTTTCTCTTTAGCGTCTGTCAGAATGACGTTGTCTGCGGTTGTTAGTGGCAATGATACCCATCATCAGAGAGGACTTTAACTTAACGCCGTACTATCGATTGTAGGCGACAAAATACAGCGCGCAGCGCCATCTCTTAGTAGTCCCACACAATCTGAACCCAATATTGAAAATTATTATTTCCAGACCACCCGATGATCCTTATACAATAAGGGCATACTTTTGTCTACACAGTAGCACTTTAAAATACTATTTCAGATTGAATAGTACTACCAAGAAAAGGAAGCCCTCTCCATTGATAGGATACATGCAGGTATTTGATATTAATACCACCTGACAAGCATAGACTTTTATTTCTTAGATGGATTTTTAAAATTTGATTTAATCAAATAACGTCTGTTCAGATTGTGTGGGACTACTAAGAGATGGCGCTGCGCGCTATATTTTGTCGACTATCGTCGATAGTACGGCGTTAAGTTAAAGTCCTCTCTAATGATGGGTATGTACACCTACCCTGTACTGATGAGAACAAATAAGTTCGAAACCGTCTACCGTCTACAGGTTGTTGCATCCTATCAATGGAGAGGGCTTCGTTTTCTTGGTAGTACCATTCAATCTGAAATAGTATTTTAAAGTATAGATAAAAATACGCCCTTATTTCGAGAAGCAAACTTACGTTTTGTGGCCGTAAAAATATGTCATGTCAATAATATGTTGCTGTTGAATGAGATTATCATTAATTTTTCTAATTTCTTTTAAAAATACGTATGAAACTCTCCTACTCAAGGGCTTATGTTTGTTCTGGTTTAAGATGAAATTTACCATTGATAAACTCTATCCTTAATATTACTTTTTTGTACCGAAACGTAAAGCCAGAAATTTGGTAACAGAGAAAATACATTAACTTTAAAGAGTTGAATAATTATTTTATTACAACGGGCCAAGACTTTAAGTGTCCAATCTTAAGGTTCTTATAAATTTTAAAGGCTTTGTTAAAGGGTCTTGAGTCAGACTTTTAATCTTTAATTTATTTGGGCCTATTGAAGTTAACACAACGCAAATGGGGGGGTTTTTGGATACTTGATTATGGTAATTAAGCAAAAAGTTTTAATGCAATTTATTAAGCTGATGGGGTTTTTGGAACTTGTGGAATTAGTGATTAATTGACACGCTTTACGTATCTCTACCTATCGATATAGCAAAGACATCGACGTTAATCCATCGATGTTGAAAAAATATCGACGGAAAAACGTCGATGTATATCGAAATATTTTTTTTGCAATTTGCAATAAAAAAGAGGATACTTTTAAAAATTTATAAATAGTATAATATGTTCTAAGTACGAAAAATGTACTATTTCTCCCGGAAGTAACCCGCATAGTCCGAAAACCAAACTTTTATGTCATACCAGTTCGTTTTAAATAATAAATATTTTTAAAAATTTAATTTGATTTAATAATTTTTTGTTTTTACCTGCGACATTACCTTGACATTATTATAGCCTGCGTTTTCGTTGCTAGGGAGATAAGTATTCAAATGTTTAATGTGTCAAAGTCAAAAATCAAAAATGGAACAAAGTTTTGAAATTCCCGATAAACTGAAAAAAGAGATTATATGTCTTGGCGGCCACATAGCTGCTCATAAAAAAGCTTTTAAGCTACAGACAAGGTCGCTGTACTGTACAACCTGTTGGAAAAACCACCTTTGGGAAAATTCCCTGTATTACTGCACGATATTTGGGTTTGAACAACCCCGTAAAGTACACTGGTCAATGTTTACGTCGAACGTCGGCAACCCTTTTAGCAGCAGCTGGAGCAAGTATGACTACGCTGAAGCGCCATGGTGGATGGAAGAGTACCACAGTTGCTGAAAGATATTTAGAGGATAGCATATCGTCAAAAAATGAGGTTTCAAGGATGTTGGCAGGCGTACCATCAGGATCTCACATTTCCTTACAGAAACCAGAGACACAGACAATGAATCAGCTGCAGGAAATTTAGCTATCAATGGAACCTTCCAGAATTGCCAGTTCTATGTAAATACAACCAAATAATATATAAACGTAAATTTATATTTTGTTATTTTGTTAATGAAGAATAAGTTAATCGAAAACTGTTTTTTGCATCTTAATGTCAGCGCGGACCATAATGTGTACTTTATGCCCGCACGAGCATAAAGTTAACCATTATGTAGATGGTGTATCTAACGTATAAAAACAAAAAATGCACTGGTATGACATAATTTTGGCCTGGGACGCAAAGTGTTGCCTAGCTACCAGCACAATAATCAAAACCTTTATGGATCTCTACCTACCATCGATGTCAGGAACCATGGATTAAAAAATCCATCGATGTTTTGTTCCGATGTATCGATATTTTCTATTTCTCGATAAACGTCGTGCCTCTTTAGGCACAAAAAAAAAGTTTTCACCCTGGTAGATAAGCTAAGACAGTTCTATAAGCTATCATCACTTTCACAGTATTTCAATAATAATTATAAAGACATCTTTATCAACATAAAGACCAATTACAGCGCTAAAAGAAATAAACAAGAAATAAGACACATTTTTTGTGGAAATAAATAAATAAAATTAGAACGAGGCAAACCCAGGATGGCGAAGTCTGGCCAAGAAAGGCAACTTTTACTGAACCATTTTCTGAGCTTAGGCCTTCTCAAAATATACAGTGGGAATGTGAGCGAGAAGGAGAATGGGAAGATGAGCGAAGTGAGGAACAGGGATATAATATTCTGACTTCTGCCCTAGCAGCTGCAACTAACTCGACGATGAATGAATCAGATAAAGAAACTAAGACGACAATCGTAAAATAAAACTTTAGTTTCCCAAGAAAAGCCATAAAAGGCCTTTACCCTGATTTAAAAGAACTATAAAATCTCACACCTCGATAAATACACGTAAAGTTTTCCAACATTACTTTAAAATTCTGCATTAATGCTCAGTTTTAAACTATTTTTCAACGTTATGTCTAAACGAGCGGGCGAAAAACGACATAATTTAAGAATTCAGGTGGAAAATAGCTCTCATGGTTATATTGCAAGTAAAGATATTTTAAAGTGATAGAGTGACAGGTTATTTATTCGTTTTCTACAATCATACGTGCATGTCACGATACGTATGATCTGACAAATTTTGAATTGTCAAAAAGAATTAAAAATGATATTAATATTATGAGAAACAATAAAAATTCGTTATGTTTCTTTTCCACTCTATTTTTAAAAATGACATGTTTCGCTATCACTGTAGCTTCTTCAGATTGAGAATGAATGAATATTTTTCTATATCTAACAACAACATTGGCCAATGTATGTTTTCGGACAATCTTTACACTTTAGTTTATACACCCCTCTATTTTTATTCGAATTCATTGGAAAACCTAGTAAAAATGTGGGTAAGTTGCTTAATAAACTCAACCTAAGGGTAGCTTACAAAATTAACAACACTTTAGGGAAATATATAAAAAATAATAAAACCAAAAAGTCATCATGCGGAGATGCACGAGTCCGGAAAAGCCTCCGACGGCCCGAGATATGTACCGTATTTTTTTTTACAAGTGCTCCGAAGCTTTGATGCCAAATAAATAAAAAAATTCTTCAGACAGTTTTCCTGTCTACATGACATGAAAAAACTCGCGCATGGAGAATGTAAATATCTATTTATTATTTTTGACAAATAGGCTCGGTGGCCTAGTGGTATAGCGTGGGCCGTGTGATCTGAGAGTCGCGGGTTCAAATCCCGCACTCGGCATCTCTGGTTTTATTTATTTTTTTAAAAGTGCCCGAGTCTTTGAGGCCATTTAAATAAAGAAATTCTTCAGACATTTTTCTAAAACATCTTTAACAAAATTAACTGCCAATTTAATTTATATATAATCCGCTATTTATTATCGGTTGTAGTATGACTCGGTGGGTAGAGTGTCCGCCTGGCGATCTGAGGGTCGCGAGTTCAAATCCCGCACGACAATTCTGGTTTAGGGCATTTTAAGGGCACTTGTAAAAAAAAAATTATTATATTTTCAAAATACGTAGTGGGGCGCCGCCTCAATTACCTCACCTGACGAGGCGCCACTGAGAATTGTCCTCGTAGTGTCGAAAAAGGAATTTTAGAATTCTAGAGACGAATCTTTACAATAAAATAATCAGAATGAAACTTCTGCATATTAAAGACGGGCGCGGATTGTTTTAAGATTCCGTTTAGTATTGTAATCTTTTGAAATATTAAAAGGGATAATAATTGTAAAAGCCGTGCAAAGCGACGGCTTAAATATACAAAGGAGTTTAAAATTAGGCCATTATAAGACTTAACCCGTCCTTCTCAGATACTTGTTTGATCCTTTAATGCATTTTCGTTCCTCGTGTTTCTGAAGTATTAAGAGGGTTCGGGAAAATTTTATTATGGTAAAATTTAAATTTTAATAAACTTGTTTTAAAGTTCTAGAATTAATTATTGGCTTTCGAGGATTAATTTAAGGACTATGCGTAACCGGTTGACTATTTCGTCTAAGGCGGAATTAATGCACTAGAAATATTTCAAGATGTTAAAGTGTATTAAAAAAGAAATATATTATGTTTCCTTCTTTGCTGTGGTTGATTACATAGGGTGTTATGGAAATGACTTATTATATTTAAATGGGTGACTCCTAGGGTGTCCTAGAGCAAGCCTATATACTTTTTTTTTTAATCGAATATCTAAATACTAAGGTTAACCCTTTTTACCCACATACTGTCGCGCCGTTTCATCGGGATTCAGTTAGCAACAATGTGGGTCACTAGAGTATACTAACAATGTTGTCAGATCACACAGCACGTTTCGCCCTTGCTTGGATACATGTCTCGCACGACTATCGTTGCTTCAGTATGTTTCGACACTTGGGAGAGGGATGACGCTGTCAAAGGTTCCACGTGCTTGATGTATACGAATTTTAAACGTTTTGTTAGTTGTAGCAGTACCCGATTTTTTTTTTGTTGTGAAATAATTCATAATAAGAAATATTGTGATGTGATTTCAAATTTATGTGATATTATCTACTGTTGGTTCTGTTGCAAAACATTCTTTTGTGTTTTATTTTTTTATGAAATTTAATTGTAAAACAGATTATAAGATCGAAGGTAAGAGAGCATATACCTTAAAATTGTAATATTTTTTGTTCTAAAAAGTTTGAAAAAGAAGTGATAACGCGAGTCAAAGACGTCTTGTTGTCAAAAACTGAACACGTGCGTTTAAAATTCTGTGTTGCAATATATGACAACACCGCCTCAATAAAATAATGATTGCGAACGTCCACAGTAGCGGCCACGTAAATTTTCAGATTTCATATAAAGTGTATATTTCGTGCAATAATTCAAAGCGCCATTTTAGGTTATTTTTCTTCAATTTATTTTCATGTCAGGATTTTCCGGTTTAAATATAATAAGTCATTTCCATAACACTCTGCATTTGCAATTTTTTTATATTTTGATTGAAACAAATGGGTTATTTTCGTTCGTTTTGTCGTTTTGTTAATAATGAGTGTTTATTTTTAAATTTTATTTGGTACTAATTGGACTGAACTTCGCCATAATTACAAACATAAACATTTTTAATTAAAAATGTTTATGTTTTTTTATATTCGTTGAATTCGGAATAAAATTGAAAAACTGCAATATTTTCTTTAAAAATTTGTATCTTCTTATAAAAAGCGGATAATGATGTGAACCAAAAAACATTCTATTAAGAAAAGGTTACACTTCAATACAAAATATACCCAGGGCTAAATTTTACCGCTCAACTTTTCCAAAGGGCGTTAGGAAATTAATTGATAAAAAAGTAACTTTTGTTTCTGCCTGTATAATATAGAAGGATCAGGACACGAGAGGAATTTTTGAAAACTGAAATTGAGGCTAATATTTCGAGACATAAATCTACACTGCTAAAAATGTCACCAAGATCGGAAAACAACTTAAAAAGTTACAGGAGTATAAACCTGACAATATCTTTGTCCGGAATTTATCTTCGGGGCGTGTAGTTTCCACTTGTTATCTCATTCAAAATAAGCAAATATTTCGGAAATACACATGGATTCAAAAGTTTTTCATCCCTTTGATTCTCAAACCAAAAAAAAATACAAAAAGTTAAATTTATTTATATTGTATAATTTGTGTAATTTAAAAAAAAACATAGCTTCTAATAAAGTGTATTTCCTCCTCTGGCCTCAATGCAAGCTTGTTCTTGTGGCCATTTCTCGGTAGCAACGACGACAAGCTCCTGGAAAGTTCTAGGGGGATTTCTTCTAACGCGAACTGCCCTAGAGAGCATGTCCCAAGCATGATCTATCGGGTTCATGTCAGGGGACAAAGCAGGCCACTTCAAGCGATTGATTCCCTCACTTTCTAGGTATTCATCCACAGCTCTAGTACGATGGGGCCGGGCATTGTCGTCCATAAATATAGAATTGTTACCAACAGGCCCTCTCCACGTTCTAACATAAGGATGTAGAATATCCCTAATGTACCTGTCGCCAGTCATTGTACCTTGAACGTGGACTAACTCAGTACGCCAGTCAGACATAATACCTGCCATGGCAGTTCCTCCCGCGAATAGAGGCAAGGGTCGAGCATGGGCAGGTTGATCGGCTCTTTTTGTTTCGCTCCAAACACGAATCCGGCGACTATCGTTCCACGAATCCTGGTCTCGTCGGAAAATAGGACAGAATTTCAAAATTCTTCGGGTAAGCGAACGTGCGTTTCAGCCCACTGCAGTCGATGAACTCGTTGGTCATATTGTAGTTGGGAGGTCGCCGACATCTTAAACCGGATTCAAGAATTCGTCTTCTTAGTGTAGAGACAGATACGCGAACTGCATGCGTAACATCTCTCTGAAGTTGTGGGGCTGGTATAGTACGATTTCTTCGAATTGTTAACTTAATATAGCGGTTCTGCTGTTCGTTAGTAGCTACAAAAAATGGTATTGTTAAACTGATAAACATAAATAAACATTTAAAAAAAAGAATTATTCCTGAAATTATCTTAACATGCCAAAATCAGAGTGATGCAAAACTTTTGAATCTGTATGTATATAAATATTGCATTTTTTACCTTTATGGGGGTCATCATACTAAAGAACTTGAGGAACGAAGCTTTGAATTCATACATTCGAACCTAAAAGTACATGTTGCCATTGTATGACTTTTATATAGCTTCGGCATTGCTCTCGTACAGCCACTGAAAAGAATCGTTATAGTTTCAATAAAAGCAATGTATAGCGAAGTTTTATTTAAGTTCGTAAAATCCTTTACGCTTTTAAAACGTATTGTGCACGAATATTTTGTAACTTTTATATCTCGTATAATATCAATGTTATAGCTGGTATATCCTAAAATAATAAAATATTTTATAGTGTATCTTAAATTCACATTACTTTTGACATACAAGACTTACTCGGTCATAAAACGTTTAAACTTTATAAGCGTATTTTTGAAAGTTGGTAGTCATGCATTTGAATTCTACCTTTAAAGTATATTCACAGCAAAAATAACACAGCCCCAACAAAAATAAAGTTTGTCTTGGTGCCGAAGAAAAAACAACTCAATTTAGTTAGTTTGAATGCGGTGATTCCAAAAACACTTAACTTTTCTTCGTATCAGCTCTAGTTTTTGAAATAGAGCCTGCTGATAATAAATTGTAATATTAATATATTTGACAATTATAATGGTTTTATTTATTCACAAATCACTGGAAATACCTAATCTTATATTGGCAAAAGGCCATATTATTATAACAGATAAGAAATAATTTTTCCTGGAATTTTTTTGCACCTGCAGATTTCTTATTTTCGTATTTACAATTAGCACAAAATATACATTAGAAGGCAATAAAAGAGAATTAAATTGTAGACCGTAAGCCCCCTAAAATAATTCGTTAACTTTGCTTGTGTCGTAGGGTATTAGAACCTATATAATCCCCATATGCGGAATATTCCCTGCATCTGACGAGCTGTAGAGTGATCGATTTGAAAAAGAGGACAGCGATTTTGTAGGAGATCTAACAAGTCCCGAATGCTTTATTCAGGAGGAGCTAAGTGACGTTTCAGAGATTTAAACCTCCCAAAGAGTCTGTCGAGTTACTTGCCTCCAGACTAAATGAAAAGAATCTTGTTTATTCAGTTACCAAAATTATTTACTGGTTTTGGCTGATGCAGATTAGCTCATTTTTATTTATTAATTAGTTAATTTAAATTAATAACTTAAGTTAATAGTGTTAATGTTATTGACAGATGATTTTTGTATTTGTTGTGGTGTACAATAAACATTTTTCTTTCATTCCTGAGTTGTTTTTTGGTTGTAACAGTAAAATAGTAAATTTATGCGATATAAAATACCCTACCCGAACAAACCCAGTGGCGGCTCGTGACCTATGACTGTGTTCCATGAATACGATTTCTGACAATATCATGATCTGACGGTGCCCTGATTGGTGTAAACTCTTGGTGCCAAATTCCGTCCAAATATTTGTAACAATCGACATGATGAGCTTTATTTTAACTTTCATTTGACGTCGTATGTTTCTTAACCTCACTTTTTTCTAAACAAACAATTAAGAATGAATGACTATTTTTGGAATTATTATCAGCTACTAATGCACCAAATTAAAAATACATTAATTTAAAGGTTAGGTAGTGACCATATATAATATATTGTATACGTGTGACACTATCATTTTTTGTTACAAGCTTTTTAGTGAAGTTCGGTTCCGAAGATCGGATAATGTGGTATTGATCCACGACTTTTGCAAAAAAGCACCATTCATTTGTGTCCTTTCATCTTAAACACAACAAGTCATTAATCCACCAAACGGCGAATCACCACAAATTAAAAACTCCTTTACAAAAATTGTTGTTAGTTAATGAAAGTTTATAAGCACTAATATACCGACAACAATGTGGATGAACCACTTTTTATTCTGTAATTTGAAAAAGCATCGAAAACCAAATATGGCGACGAATAACAACAAACAAATAATGTCGGGCCGGCTCTGACGCGATCGATAAAATTTCCACCCTACTGCGCAAATTCAATAGGCCCGCGCCATCTTCCATAGCGTGGACACTTTTTGTATATTGGAACGTTCGTATTGGCAATATACTGTTGATATATATGTGGACCCAACCGGTAGGTAACCAACCAATAATAATTATTTAAAAATTGCATGGCAATGATTATTTTCTATACAGCGGCTGAAAATAAAATTAATTCATAAATTAAGAAAGACTGGCAACAAAATTTAGCCATAAGATTGTTTACGACAATAAAAGCTGCAGAGAACGTTAAATACACAGCATGGGTCGCGAGAAATATATATTTTTTCACATTAACGAAGTCGTAAATTATCCTTCAGCAAGGATTTGAAATTGGGCAAAATATGTTTAAACTTCTCCAAAACACCTTTTAAAACGATAAAATATTTTACAAACATAAAATAAAAACCATTCAATCGAGTTTATTGGTACTATAAAAGTCCAAAGTTTGCCGTATGTGAAGGCATTGAGCCGAGTTTTACGATAGGGGAAGACATGGACAAACGTAACAATTTTATGCCGGTGATAATTACTCTTATTGAGACTATTTATACAGGTTTAATTTGAATTCCATCTGAATTCACTTAGCAACTATGTGGGTCACTAGAGTATACCAACAGTGATGTCAGATCACACCGCATGTCTCGCCCTTGCTTAGATACCGGCCGCGCGCCACTATCGATGCTTCGGTATGTTTCGAGACTCGGGGGTGGTACGACGCAGTCATGGGTTCCACGTGCTTGACGTATACTAATTTTAAACGTTTTGTTAGTTGTAGCTTTACCCGATTTTTTTTCTGTTGTGAAATAATTCATATTAATAAACGTTGTGATGTGACTTCAAATTTGTGTGATATTATCTACTGTTGGTTCTGTTGCACAAAAAATACTTTTTGTGTTTTATTTTTTTATGGAATTTAATTATAAAACGGATTATTTTAAAATATGATCGAAGGTAAGAGAGTACGTACCTTAAAATTGCAGTTTTTTTTTCTTCTACAAAGTGTGAAGAAGAAGTGATAACGCGCGTCAAAGACGTTTTGTTGTCAAAACTGAACAAGCTGAACACGTGCGTTTACAATTCTGTGTTGCAATATGACAACACGGCCTATAATGCGCTCACCTCTTTTGAACCTCGAGACTGCTTCAATAAACTATTGATTGTGAAGCTCCTCAGGATTGACAACGTAAATTTTGAGATTTCATATAAAGTGTATATTTCGCTTAATAATTCAAAGCCCTATTTATGGTTATTTTTCTTCAATTTATTTTCATCTCAGGATTTACCGGTTTTAATATAATAAGTCATTTCCATAACACCCTGTATTTATATGAACTTTTCTTCGTCGAATGATTTAAGGAATCACCCTATGAAATCTTAGCACGTCATTAAGGAACCACCTGTATATAGTTAGATTTTAAATAAGACTCTAAATTTGCAACATTTTTGTTGTTGAGAACAGGGCCTAAATTGCTAATAACGATTTTTTTGTGTTGCATTAAATCCCACGAATAATTCTCTGGGCCCAACTTATATTTAACCTTGTTGGAAGGTTTTAAATATAACTCTAGACTCACCTCGTGTTGCTCTTTTGCTCTTGTTTCCCCTTCTACAATATTACGTATTTTCCTTTTGGGATTTCGACTCGAGTTCGTCAAATTTTATGGAAATAAACATATTTTATTACGTAGGAGATATGAAATACAAAACATTGTTTTAAATTGTAGCAAAATCGGAAATTGCAATTGTGTAAAGAAGGTAAAATTAATTTCGAGAAGTGCTACATACTTTTTTTTAAATCGACCGTTTTAAAAGTGGGATAACAAACACTCTTACTCACCCAATGGCAATGTTGCCATTTAAATTGCATATACATTATAAAAATTAATTACTTACTTGTATTTATCTTATAACTAAATAGCGAGACATCCAGGCACATACATAATCAGTTGTTTATTCTTTTTCATAAGAACAATTTATACACGGGACACAGATTTTCACGGCAACACTGAACAACACATAGTGGAAGGGAGCGAATAAGTTTTTTATACATTTTACTACTCAACCTGACAAACAAAACTGACATATAACGCTGTCAAATCACAAATCGCTTTTTAAATCGGATAGAAAAAATGGCGTCCGATTTCCAATCGATTTTAAAATCAATTTTTCTTAGTGCATTCAGCAGATGATTACTAATCGCTTACAAATCGATGGGTTCTGCTGAATGGTGGTCTTGTTGTATCATGCTGTTTGCAGTAGTTTGAAATTTTCCTTCAGTTCGTTCGTTGTGTCTGTCATTTTTAAATTGAAGGAATCGTATTTATTTTTAATTAGTTAAAAAAAACTTAAATCTAAACGAGAAAAAAAGGACCAAAATTAATTAAAACAACGTTCCCGTGTAATCTTTCATGTGAGTAGCTTCTATTTGTGAGGTTATGTGAGAGGTTATTTCCTAAAACTTAGTTTTTTATAGAAGTTATTAAACTAATAATTGTTTTTAAATATTAGCACTAAATAAACCTTAAAAATACAACACATGGGCTTAGTACTGCTCACCACTAAACGGTGAAATTTTACTTAATTTCCCAAGCAGCTGATCGAATATATATTGCTGATGTCAGCTGTCGAAAAACGAGATGGTTCGCAGGAATATCTATATCAAACCAGAATGCAATTTTCAGCCGAAATATGGCCTATTTGACCTGAATCTCGATAAAACGAAATACCATGTCTTATACAAAATATGCAGTAAAATATTTCGGGAAAAAAATTACCCGATAGATTCGTGCTAGCTGAAATGGCGCATAAGAAATCTTTGAAAAATACGTGTTTCCCAATACCTGAGGTTGTATATGGAAGGGTCGAGTTGGGTGCAAAATTTAAGCAGCAATATTTCATTATACATGGTATTATAAAAATTATATTTTTCTATTTTGGCTACATTATGAAATGCAAGAAAATTGATAACCTGATACTTTATGAAACTGAAATTTTATTTTTTTATGTTGGCAGCAAGTAGGGTTCAAATTTTAGTCTTACTTTGATTTCGTTGAAAATAGTTTTCTTGACATTATGGATTCGACAAAAAATTTTTATAGAAAACTTTAAAATACTAACCTTTAACCTTGCAAATACATCATTTTTACTAGATATTTATCTGAAATACCTATACTCGGAAATATATAACATGCTGACGGCGTCCGTCAACTAATTTCTAGTCACAACTATAAAACAACATAACCTAAAAATAATAGAAATATCTTCCAGTTTATGCTCTATTTCTAAAGTTTTATTCAATAAAGTATTATTTTTATTTTTAATTCAATATAGTATTATACGTCATATTACTTTTTTATATATACATATTTATAGTTACTGTAGACATTTCCTGGGCATTAATTGTTATTCCTGTCAGAGTCTGTGTCTACACAATATTTTTTTCAATAGTACCTATTATTTATTATTTTGTTCAATATTTTGAACTATTCTTTTTAAAAGTTTTTCTAGATTATTTTCTGCAATTTCTCATATTTCTGACGGAGTACAACTTTCTTCCTGACTCATTTTTATTAACTTTAATAATATATTTATTTTTAATTATGACGGATAGAATGAAGCTTTGTGTGTTCAATTGTTTCTATTATGGCACATTTGATACTAGTAACATTTTATGAAATTATTGCCAACCCAAAAAGAAAATATTAATTCAAATGGAAAAAATCTACTATATTTTCAGACTTGAAAGACCTTAATAGTAAAAGTATTATAAAATACACGGTTCATAAGATAATTAGAGCACTTTAGAAAACTCCCCGCTTCGCGAGTCGTTTTCTGAATTAAACGCGTGCTCTAAGATAATATCTTATGAATCTTGTATCTTATCTATTACATGGGTGACCATATAAACAGATCATATGCGTCGTACACCATTTGCTTACTTCACAAGTGTTGTCAATACAGGTTCCTTTACAAATCCAGCTGGGGTGTGCGCACGGAAACATACGACATGGCAAAGCAAAGCATTTTTATGATTATTTTTTTGCAATTCTCTGGTTTAAATATTTAATAAACCAATTCTATAAGACCATAACAGAGCTTTCTTTTATTAAAGAGGCAAGAGAACACTCAAAATGAACTTTTACCAGTTAACATTCAGTTTCAAAGTAATTTTGACACGGTGATTTAACAGATTCATTATTATTGGCTTTCAATGATTTTGATGTAGCCCGAGTAAGGATTTCAATACTCATGGTAACGATTTAACAGTAATAAATAAATAATCAATCATTTTTTAGAACAAATCGGCCACTCTGCAGCTCGTCCGATGACGTTCCGACTGTAGCCTCTGGTAACGTAGGCAGGCTGCTATATGTTGCAATTGGTATTTATTTAGAATGTTGAAAAGGTTTTCTTGCTGACTCCGGGTTAGAATAGTTCCACTTATGCCGATTGTTACGATTAATTCCCTTTATCTTCACAAGACCAAAATATCAATAGTCAAAGTTACTTTTTTGTTCCCTCTATACCATCGGAATACCAAACTTTAAATACTTTCATTGTCCTTTCGTCCATTGTCGCAGGTGTTCGACACAGGTTTATCTTGGTCTCCTAGTGAACACCAAAATAGGCCAAATGAGCTTTTTTCACAAAAGTCACAAATCACTCTTCTACTTTCTTTTAAAATGTACTCGTCACATATGTAGCAAAAAACGTCAGGATGGTTTACGCACCTACGCCTACTTGTAAAAACCATAATTAAATACGATTTTTCAAAAAACACACTCTTGCAATGAAACTCAAGTTTCAACTAAATTTTGCAAATTAATGCAGGCAATATTCCGCAGATTGGGATTATATAGGTACTAATACCCTAGGACTCAAGCCAAGTTAACGAATTAATTTATGAGGCTTACGGTATTCCATTTCATTCGCTTTTATGTATATTTTGTGCTAATTGCAGATACGAAAATAAAAAATCTGCAGGTGCCAGAAAATTCAAGGAAAAATTATGTCTTATCTGTACTATGGCCCTTTGCCAATATAAGATTAGGTATTTCCAATTTATGAATAAATAGGTATAATGAGAGAGGCTGTGTTATTTTTGAGAACTATTAATAATAATTATTATTATTCTTGAATCGTCGTGTTTCCCAACGAATATAACCCCCAACGATTTAAAACCAACATCAATCGCTTTATTCGCATTTCTACCACTCCCAAAGTGCCTTAAAGGATCGTTAAAAAAAATTAATTAGCAAAGCACATCGGCATTTTTTCACCATTTTTTTTTCTTGTTGCTTAAATCGCCACTAAACTACAGGTCGGCAACTTTAACTGTAGCTACAAAAGAAATGCGGGCAAAAAAATTTCTTGGGATAACAATGTTGTCACATATATTAAATTTTAATTTAATAACATGTTACCAAGTAAACCCTAAAATTAAATTTACCCATTTAAAGTAAATTGTCATAAGTATATAAGAAACTAATATTCTATTATAGTTTCAATGTTCTTAAAACTTTCTTTTTGATACTATTTATTTTAATATTTAAATGCAAAATAAAATATTTTTTCATTAAAGTACTTCTAATCTAAAAATAGGGCAACATGGTACAATATCAACGGTAACCATGGGTAACTGGTGGCCAGAGCTAATTTGATAGGTTATATCCCAGACAAAGAATGACGTCACGCGCCTGGTGACACGCCTATAGTGCCAGCGTGCTTGTTCGGCGATGTCCAATATGCTTCATCCAGTTGCGTAGTGATATGGTTTGTTTTAAAACTGTGATAATGAATACCCTGGTAAAACCCTCCATAGTCAAACCCGCGAAGTGATTGCCAATGTGTACATGTGTGTGAAGAGGAATCACAAATTAATACATTTAAATTGCCACTTAAGCGAAAGCTAGAAAGGCTCGCAATGTATACAGGAGTAAGCGTGGGTGCAGTAAAAAACATGCACAAAGAAGATACTGAAAGGAAGAAAATAACCCGAATCAATTGTTGTAATCTCCTGTCAAAAAAAGGGACCGTCTCTCTGCTGTCGAAAAAATTGAAGGCTTCGACTTTGGCATTGTTAGGAGAACAATACAAAAGTTTTATTTGGAACTAAAAGTATTTCGAACCTTAAAAAAGTTGCTATAACAGCTGAGAAGTGACATAAACTTTCCATTTTCCCGTGAAACTTTGAGGTGCATGATGAAATCAAATGGATTTTATTGGCGAAAATGCCAAAATAAGCGAGGAATATTAATGAAAAGGCCTAATATATTGCACTGGTGATACAAATATATTCATGCTATGAAAAAATATATATTATTACATTATTAAGATAATAATAGCACGCCCATGACTCGGCCATGTTTTAAAAGATATTGCTTCCCCCTTACCGATACCGCGTAGCTATAGACTTGCTTGTCGAACTGTATGATTGCTTTGCCTGTCTTTCCGCACCCACCTCGACTGTTCCGCGTTATTTCGTATGCCATATATGTGGCAATAAAATATTTTTGTTTTCGTTTTGTTCCAAAGCTCGACGTCCTCGAAGTGTAATTTCGAAAGTAAATTCTTTATTTTGTAGGATTCTAAAGGCTTAATATTGCCGTAATATAACTGACATATGTGCTTTTGAATTTTTCCCGTGTTACATTTTCTTATTCACGCGATGCCAAATAACGGTAGGACCAATTCTAAAACGTTACCATTTTTGGGATGATCATGCTACTAGGTCAATTCTAAATATTTTTCATTTATAATATATCCTATATATAATTATATTATACCTGGTGCTAGGATAATGCATCAGGATGCTTAGAGAGATGATGATTCTGCATGTTAAAAAAAGATAGTAAGTCATATAACAAGAAGTTGAAACCCAATAGTTTTCCAGTTACAGCCTACAATAGTATTTTTAACATCTTGCTATGAGTTTTTCAACTATCAAATTGATACTTTTCACAGGGACTATGCTTAACGGTTTCTATCATTCTGTTATAAAACTGTTTCTCTACTGTGCTACCAGAAGCCATTTTACCTTAAATTTAAATTTAATTCTTGGCCTTCAGCAGAGCCCATCGATTTCTTAGCGATTTTTAATCGATGACATCCCGATACGCTTCGATTTGTAGTTCTGCTGAATGCATTTCATTGTCAGTTTTTTGTTTGGTTAGGATAGCTCCTAAATATTACATTCCTCTTCACTGACGGAGGCCGTGTATAATATGATTTATAATTATAAGTCACTTCTTTCATCATTTTTATAATTTTCACTCCTCACCCTAACAAGCAAAACTGATATAAATCGCTGTCAAATCACAATTCGACGGAAAAAATGGTGATGAATGATTAACATATTTTGCCGAGCCAGTGCCTGGCCGTTGCCGAGCAGGTGTCTTCCACGATAGTGAGGATTATTGGGAAAATGAACTGATTATCCAGATACACAATAAATGTAAATATACCTGTCCTGTCCCAGAATATGGGGGCAATCTCCCGAGTTCAGATAGAACACTTAAAAATAACAGGTGAATTTCCTATAATTTTTTTTTCCTACGGCCTCTCCTACGAAGATACGGACCCATAACTGACGTCCCTAGAAATCGATGTTTTTTAAATAATTTTTTAAGTACTATGTGTAATTTAATAATTTTTTAGTATAATGGCAACTAGATGAGTCTCCTTAAAATTCTCCCTTTTAAACACATTTGGCTTATTTAGTTTGCCAGGGACGGACTAGACGTAACACAAAAATGCCTTTTTTACACCCAGTATGATGAAGGAATGACAATAATATTTTTTGGTACTCTAAACCTTAAGCTGAAAAAAGGTACCCTTGATCAATGTCGATAAAATGGACTGTTTTCGAAAAATATATATTTTTGTTCAATATTGGTTTTTGTTTTATGTTCATAAAATTCCCTCATTGTTGCTATGGATTTTTTCACATGTGCCGATTTAAATAAGAATATTTATACCAGTGTCAGTTTATGGTAGTATCTTGAAGTTTGCAGTTTTTCTCCTTTGTCTTATTAGTTACTAACTTGTGTTTGTTCATAAAAAAAATGGAATTTACGTATACTGAATATACCGACATGCATTTTTTAATGTATGGACAAAAATGTTTCTTTCTCGAAAACCGTTCATTTTATCGACATTAATCAAGAGTGCCTTTTCTTCAGCTTAAGGTTTAGAGTATCCAAAAATATTATTGTCGTTCCTTCATCATACAGGGTGTAAAAAAAACATTTTTGTGTTACGTCTAGTCCGTCATTGTCAAATTAAATAAGCCAAATGTGATTAAAAGGGCAAATTTTAAGGAGACTCATCTAGTAACCATTATACTACAAAATTATTAAATTACACCTAGTACTTAAAAAATTATTTAAAAAACAACGATTTCCAGGGACGTCGGTTATGGGCCCGTATCTCCGTAGGGGAAGCCGTAGGAAGAAAAATTTATCGGAACTTCTCCTATTATTTTTAATTATTAAATTTGAATCTGGGAGATTGCCCACGTATTCTGGGACACCCTGTATATATTGAGTATTGAGTTGTACAGCCGTCATATCCAATAAAATATTTTCGCAATGCGCAATCCGACATTGTATTTAACTGAATAGGTTAATAAAGTTTTACTAGCGAGCCATAACACTATAAATCTTGATTTTATTTAAAGTTCAAATACAGGCAAATATGTTTAAATCTTTTTCGCACTGCTTCCAAACACGCTAAACCGTTTTATAAATTTAAAAAAAAAACAATTACGTTGGATTGAAACGTACAAGAGTTTATATACGGGGTGAGGTGTTGGGGGGAAATGGGCTATTATATTTAAACCCGAAAATTCTGAGAAGAAACAAATTGAAGAAAAATAATCATAAATGAGGCTTTGAATTAATGAGCGAGACTTTATGTCAAACCCGAAAATATACTTGGGAGACACTGGCGAGAATTGTCAACAATCTAATAGGGCAGATCAAGTCGCAAAAGACGTCAGTGAGTGTTGGGCGGTGTTGACATATTTACACGTCAAAAACTTTAGAAAAAAATACTACAATTTTATCACTTTTTTATTCTGTCATTCCCGGGGACATACCTTTTTGAATTGTTCCCATAACAATGATGGCGAAAAAGGTTTGGCCACACAAAGAATTGTAAACGGGAGCAAATACGTAGTCACTATTAATCAAGAAGACGTCATTGCTGAGCCGTCATTGTCAGTTATTTTAAGTAAGAAGAAACAAAATAATAGATCCATAAATTCTTATTTCTCACTCATAAAAACATTGTACAGTCAACTTTCAATCAGATACATTGAATCGTTTTCAAATTATAGCTGGCGTGGCGTATTTTCGGAAACTTTCATTTTCAACACCCTATACAAGGTGTCCCATAACTAATGGTACACAGGAAAACTGCAGATTCCTTGGGTAAAAATACTACGATTTGGCCATACTTAGTTTAGCTCAATAGCTGGTAATAACCGAGATACAGGGTGTCCAAGTAAAAATTTAATTTTCAATTTTCCTAAATAACTTATTTCTGAATCAATATTTTTGCACCAAATTGTGTGACTAGGGTTTCTTTGGGGAAAGAAATTTGAATTTGTTAATAATTTTGATGTAGATTATAGGGGGCGCTCTCTGCAGTACTCTGGATACATAAAATGAAATGTAACTTTTTTGTGTCTTAGTATAATTATATTTTTATTAAAAATATCAGTTTTTCCGGCATTTTTAAGCAATAAAGGTATATTTTGTAAATATCGCTCCGACTAACCGTTTTCGAAATATTTTCAATTACAATTTCTAATGCGCCCGTTTAAATTTTGATTTGCAAATGTGAAATTTGTCACAGTAGGCTTTGATAAAAACAAATACAATGAAAGCACTTTGAAACCTTATTTTTGTCAAAGTTTAATTTCATTTGTCAGCATTGTGGGTGTTTTAAGGAGTTTTTGAAGATACAAATCAAAATTTAAACGGGCGCATTAGAAATTGTAATTGAAAATATCTCGAAAACGGTTAGTCGGAGCGACATTTACAAAGTATACTTTTATTGCTTAAAAATGAAGGAAAAACTGATATTTTTAATAATAGTATAATTATACGAAGGCACAAAAAAGTTACATTTCTTTGTATGTATCCAGAGTACTGCAGAGAGCGCCCCCTATAATCTACATCAAAATTATTAACAAATTCAAATTCCTTTCCCCAAAAAACCCTAGTCACAAATTTTTGTGCAAAAATATTGATTCAGAAATAAGTTATTTAGGAAAATTAAAAATTAAATTTTTACTTGCCCTGTATCTCGGCTATTACCAGCTATTGAACTAAACTAAGTATGGCCAAATCGCAGTTTTCCTATGTTCCATTTGTTATGGGACATTCTGTATATCTAGAACGACAAATATTTCGAAAAAACGCATAAAAACTTAATCGGTTTGGTTCAATGTTTAGTATGTTCAGCGGCTCTATATTCCATAAGTTATGGGATACCCTGTATAAGTATGTTTTTAATAAACCTATGTTTAGTTGAGGAAATCGTTGAATAATTAACTGATCAGACATCTTAGATTGTGACATTAATACTATTGGCAGACCTGATTCAATGAGATCTTGAGTTGCATGGTTAGTAAATAAATATCTATGTAACCAGTCAACTTCGATTGTAAAAAAATAATTTCTGTCTATATTATTTATGTTACATACAAACTCTGGTCAGTTAATTATGACTCAAATTTTTCTGCGACTAACAAAAATTTGTTCACATTATAAGCGACTATAAGTTTAGTGCTAAGTTAGCATTTTGGTTCACTTATTGATCCAGTGTTGTTTTAGTCCTAATTATTCGTAACTGGATTCTGAACTAACCTAAACAAACTACATTTAGATTTACTCAGGTCAGAAGTTTTTAAACAACAAAGTTAATATGAATAATTCTGTTATTGTTTCGAGCGAATATAGCTGTGTATTTATTTACCTTATTTTCCTATGTTTATTTTAGCGGGAAAAGTTAGGTGTATGTATTATTTACTGTTATAATAATATTTAATAATGGCAGAAGAATTAGGGTGATGCTAGATTAATTAATAGAAAATCACTACTTAATAAACAATGATATACAATTTCGTTTCCGCTTATTTTCTTATACAATTAGTAGAAATATGATATACCAATTTAAGAATTAATACAAATTATTGCCTTCTCGGCTACAAATTAAAATAATATATACTACAGGATAGTGTGATGCAAAGCAATAGGAAATGTCAGTGTTATAATCATGCCTCTTGGTTTTTTTTTATGATCAAACACAAACACTCTAGAAAACAGTTACTTATGTAACAAATTCATAAAGTATTTACCGAATTAATGTGATTTTAGTTTGAAATAGCATGACCATAAAGTCCGAATATTTAAAAATGTTTTACCTTCTTTGAAAATACATTAACAATAACCGTTCGCTGAAAATCTTCACTTGCTTTGGGTCCAATGCAATTTAATAAACGAATTATATTCCTTTTTAAGCTTCTTTCGATTTTTCAGGCAATACATTTTATGTTGCTTCATTGGCTTTGTATTTATCCCACTGGCCACATCTATTAAATTGCTGGGCGTCAATCTGGGAGGAAATATGTCTTGGCATAACCACGTTGTGGCAATCGCCAAGATAGCTTCTCAGAAGCTTGGTGTACTCTTCCGAACCAGAAAGTTGTACACACCTCAACAACTTTTGACACTATACAAAGCCCAGATTCGACCATCACTAGAGTACTGCTCTCATGTCTGGAGCTCTGCACCCAGACATACCCTTCGGCTGCCGGATTCCATCGAAAGGAGGGCCATTCCTCTAATTAGAGACCCCGAGCTGACTAAGAACCTCGAGAGCCTAGAACATCGTAGAAAGGTTCGGGATTTCATTCTCTTTTACAGATATTTTCATGAAAAGTGCTCGGCTGACCTTGCTCTCTTAATTCCGCCAAGAGCGGCGAATAGCAGAAATACACGACGAACCACCCATCCATATGTGGTTAAGCTTAGTACTCCTCGAAATTCATTATTTAAGAATTTTTTCATCTGGAGGACTTCATCCTTATGGAACGACCTTCCAGAGGTCGTTCTTCCCAACAAATATAACCTCCAATGATTCAAAACAAACGTGAATCTCCTTTTGCGCTCACGCACCACTCCCAGAGTGCCCTAAAGGATTTTTCCCATAGTGCTTGTCTTTGATCATAAAAAAAAGAGCGCATTGAAATAAGTTTCTTTTCCGGAATTTGAATTAATTCTTTCCATTTGGATGTTTTGGACGTGTTATTGATATTTGTAAGGTAACAATAACAATGCGACGCCTATTCCACGAACGACGCGGATGCTGTGTTCATTTCAACTAGATATTATGAGCATTCAGAGAGAAGTGAAAAAATTACACATTACGACACTTTTTTTAACGCTAAAATTAACTTTTTAAAAAATGACCATGGCATGCGTTTGCATAAAAGAATATAGTTCTTATAACGATCGTAGAAAAAGTCCTTTACGATACTTTGGGAGTGTAAGCGTGTACGAATAAAGTGATTCGCATTAGTTTTCAATGGTTAGAGGTAGGGGAGACCGAGCAAGGTTGTGACAATTTTTACCTAAAAGAACATATCTCAATAAAGGAACATACCACCATTATGAATTGTATGCCTCAATGTAGCTCAATCCTTACTCTTTTAAAAACAGTCATCAAAGTCAATAAAAGTTATGAGGTTTCTGAGAAAAAACAAGAAAACTGAAACTACTCCCTTTGTCACAAATCTCCTAACACCGAGGTAAATTGTGACAGGTACCAAGGTAAGTTGTGACAGCTGTGCATCTAGACTATATTTAATAGATAAAATTACTTTTATATGAATAGTAAACAAAACACACATTTTCTGCATAAAATTACTTTAATTATCATTTGGCATAATTGTAGGAACTACAATAACATGAAACATTAACATAACAATATTAAATATTTTATATGTAACTATGGCATCATTATATGAAACTTAGGTTGCAAGAATCGACCGAAGCAAACGAACAAAAATAAAAATAAACAGAAAAACATTGCAACAAGCGTGTAAAAGAAGCTAACCAGAAAATAATCTTTAATAGGAGAGTTGTGACAGCATATCACAACTCTCCTAGGTGCCAAAAATCGCCATTAAGTCAGAATAATAATTCGTAATTTCGAAACAAGATGCAAGCACAGCAAGACAATGTCATGCTTTGAAACTCCAACCCACACAATATAAGAAAAAATATCATAACCACCTGAATGTAATATATTATCATGATTAAATACAATTAAAAATTTTATAAAAAATTTACTTTTCGGTTGTTTCTTCAAGCAACCGCTTGTCGTGGGCCATTGGCGCGTACTGCATCAAGTAGCGCGTACATAAACAAACAATCGTGCACTGTTGTCAGCCCGCTAACGGCCATAGACTCCGAGAAATCGTCTTTGTCACAACTCTACCCTGTCACAATTATCCGCGGTCTCCCCTAATACTCGTTGGGAAGCATAATCTCAGGAAGGTCGTTCCACAAAGATCATCCCGATGCGATGGAAGACTTCTTAAATAATAAAGTTCGAGGGATACTAAGCAATAAATATGGATGGGCTGCAGTATTTTATCTTGTATTTGTGTGAACGTTGGCCATTTTGTGAATGTTGAACAGTTGCCAGGGAAAAGAAAGTCAAATAACTTTTCTATGGATACCAGCCGAAGAGTAGGCTTGGATGCGGAGCCTTCAAATTAGTATAAACTCCTAACTAATTTCGTGCATTCTCTGTCAATATCGTTGTGTAATAATGCGAGATTATGCCACAGTCAATAACTATCGAAATAGTGATCGCGTAATATATTGAATTGCTCGAAAGCTAACTTTCCGAACATAAAGGAAACAGAAATATGGCAACAAATTGTGCCAAATTACACAATAAAAACCCCAAATGAATTGATGGATAGGGAACGAGGTTCCTTTCTTGTTTCCAGCTGTTATATTTTCAATTTTTCTCTTTCTTATATATAAAGAGGTAAAAAAAGGGGCTGTTTTAAGATTAATGGTATAGTCGATATTATATTTTGGTCTGGTTTTGCTGTGATTAGGAAATATATTGTTTCCGATATTTATCACCAAGGCCCGGCATTCGCTGGAAGATATATTATATACCGCTGGCTGGATTCCTGTATATTGATATAGGAAAGTTGACTTAGTCTTAGGGCTTAAGGAGTTTATTGGACAATAATGTAATTCAGGGTGTCAGACGTCAAGACTTAAACTCAAACTAATCAGAGAGTAATTCTTGCAAAATATCGAAATGACAATATCTCGGTAAAAGGAGATATTAAGTATACAAAATATTACAGAAATCTAAAAATATCATAAATTATAAATAAGTAATTTTAAAAAATATATTTCCCTTACCCTTCATGAACCACCTTGTACAGCTCGACAAGCGAGTCTATAGCTACCTGGTATCGGTAAGGGGACAGCAATATTTTTTAAAACATGGCCGAGTCATGGGCGTGCTATTATTATCTTAATAATGTAATAATATATATTTTTTCATGACATGAATATATTTATATCACTAGTGAAATATATTAGGCCTTTCCATTAATATTTTTCGCTTATTTTCACATTTTCGCCAATAAAATCCATTTGATTTCAACATGCACTTCAAAGTTTCACGGGAAAACGGAGAGGTTATGTCACTTCTCAGCTGCTGTAGCAACTTTTTTAAGGTTGGAACCATTTTTAGTTCCAAATAAAACTTTTGTATTGTTCTCCTACAAAACAATGCCAAATCGAAGCCTTCGATTTTTCCGACAGCAGAGAGACGTCCCTCTTTTTGACAGGAGATGATAACAATTGATCCGGGTTATTTTCTTTCCTTTCAGTATCTTCTTGGTGAATATTTTTTACTGCACCCACGATTACTCCCGTATACATTGCGACCATTTCTAGCTTTCGTTTAAGTGGCAGTTTAAATGTATTAATTTATGATTCCTCTTCACACACCCTGTACACATTGGTAATAACTTCACGGGTTTGACTATGAAGGGTTTTACCAGGATATATTTATTCATTATCACAGTTTTAAAATAAACCCTATCACTATGCAACTGGATGAAGCATATTGGATATCGCCGAATAACCACACCGGCACAATTAATATGCGTGGCACCAGACGCGTGTCGTCATCCTCTGTCTGGGATATAACCTATCAAATTAGCTCTAGTGACCGGTTACCCACGGTTGCCGTTGATATTGCACTATGTTGCCTTATTTTTAGATTAGAAGTACTTTAATAAAAAAATATTTTATTTTGCATTTAAATATTAAAATAAATAGTGTGAAAAGAAAGTATTAAGAACATTGAAACTGTAATTGAATATTAGTTTCGTATATACTTATGACAATTTACTTTAAATGGGTAAATTTAATTTTAGGATTTACTTGGTAACATGTTATTAAATTAAAATTTAATATACATTGTTAGCCCAAGAAATTTTCTTGCCCGCATTTCTTTTGTAGCTATAGATAAAGTTGTCGACCTCTATAGTAGTGTCTACATTATATCTTTGATGTTTTGACTGCCATAAATCCTAATTATCCCTAGGACCATAAAATGCCTAAATAAATAATAATTGAAATCGAAATAAATATGATAAATTGTCATTAGAGGGTAATAATTGCACAAAATACCGTTATTTAAGCAATATGGTTTGAGAGAATATCTGATACAGAAACGTCAAACGAGACTTGTACGAAACAAATATCAATTTTAACTAGTGTTGTGATCGCTCGAGCGAAAAACCGCTTGAGTACTCGATTATTGAAATAACCGACATCGCTCGACTATTAGAAAAAACCGCTCGAGTTATAAATTCAAGCGAAAATCGTCGCTTGTAACTTATTACCTTCCACTCGATATCCGAGCTTCGCGCGCCACCCTCCGATTGGCGACGTTCGAGTTTGACGCTCAGCAGTCTGACACGTCATACGTCCTTGTTAAAGGCACGTAAACGAGGAGGTGCATACAAAAAAATATGCCAAATCCCTTAGTGGGTTCATCGCGACATGGGTGTTTTATCAACACATTCTTCTTAGTCATTAAAATTTCAAGTGATTAATCGCTCGATTCACTCGATTATTAAAATCGCTCGAGTATTAAGTACTCGATTATTAAAATCATCGGTTTTTTCCAACACTAATTTTAACCCATGGCCTTCTATTCACAAACTTCATTTGGATTATTATTATTTTTATTAATTAATTCCGTTTGCAAAACGATTTTACTAATGTAATGTAATTAATTGTAGATGAACTGGTACCTTTTCTTACGTAAAATATTTTGACATTTAATAATTTTTGAGAAAATTTAGAAAATAACTCCTAATTGAAAAAAATAGAATTATTTTAATTCTTAAACACCCCGATATGTCACGCCTATAATCAAAATTATGAACTTCTAAATTCAGAAACTGATTTAGCGTCAAAAGTATATACAACATACCTAATTTCAAAATTTTATTATGAACTGATATGAAAAAAACATATTATTTTTATCCGGATAATATAGCGGTATGTGTTGAAGCCCAACTCAATCAAGCTATGCGTACCATATCAGGCACATTCAAGGCCACGCCCACTTATTGGCTACCCACACTGAGCCACATAGCCCCTCCACAAATTCGCCGAGAGCATGCTCTGGTGAGGGAATATGAAAAAATTAACGCCGACCCTGTGCTCGGCTCCCACGTTGGAATTACCGGTATAACCATAAATAGACTACGCTCACGAAATCCCCCTCTGAGAACGGCAGAAACTCTTATCGAGGAAAACTTTAACATAATTGAGCGGTGGAAAGAAGACTGGGAGAAGAAGGCCACACCTGCCAACCGGGATATGCCATGCGTTACAAGCAGGCCAGAGGGCTTTGATCAACCAAGATGAATCTGGACAACACTTAACAGAATAAGGACGAATTGCGGCAGGTGCTCCGACTCACTCTTCAGGTGGGGAAAAATACCTTCCCCAAACTATGACTGCGGCGCTGAAAGACAGACTATTAAACATCTGGAAGAGGACTGCCCAATTAGTTCCTACAGTGGCAATCCATCCGATTTCCTGATTGCGGCAAGAGAGTCAATAGAATATATTTGTAATCTTAATGTTTGTTTGTAAAAAATTTTTGTTATTCTGTTGTGTACTTACCTGTGATTGTAGCCATACGTTAAATAAATAAATAGCGGTATGTATGTCCCCTTAATTTTGATACACGCTCTATCAGTCGCCGAAAAACAATCTTCTTTGATTCGCACGAATCAAATTATCACGAAAATAATAATTTCACGTTAATTTATTAATATTCTCCGGAAATAATTTTAAGCGGGAAATACGAGAACCCATTAAAATTCGTTTTTGTGAGCCGAGTTAATTAAAATGTTATAAATCTCCGTTGTTGCGGTCGAAACAGGCGTTTATTGATATTTGTGTTGCCAACTTTCTAGGTATCCTGGCATTCAAAAATTAATGTTGTTTATATATTATGGGAAAAGTGACCATTAATTATTTTGGTACACATAAAAAATTACACAAGTGGACATAATTTTTGTAACATCGATGAGAATGCTTATTTTGCGTTTCATTTAGGAAGTTATTGAAACACTTTTTTCCCAGAAATGGCCTAGCACGTCCCATTTTCAAGTACCTGCTTCTCTTTTATATAATGCGATCTTTCAAATCATTTATACCTGCCTTAGGACAGGAAAGTACAACAAGACCGCAGAGGGGTTATTTTCACAGTTTTATACGAACCTTTAAGAGTTTTATTATTTTCTACAGTTTAGTTGGTTTCTGTCTTGTTTACAGTACAAAAAAGTGTTTAAGGCGATTTTGATATAAAATGGTAAGTTCGAGAAGTCGATGTTGCAAAAATCCAGCCGATAAGTTTTGTTACATATGCGGACGATTTATTGTCCCAAGCTAGATCTATATCCGAGGAAGTCAAAAAAGCCTATTTTTTTATATTTTAAGTGGCAAATTGGGGATCAAAGTAAAAGTTGGGCTCCTCATGTTTGTTGTGTGAGTTGTCATGTAAATTTAGTGCAGTGGATGTATCGCAAGAAAAATTGTATGCCGTTTGCTGTTCCTATGGTGTGGAGAGAACCTACTGACCATGTAAGTGATTGCTACTTTTGCATAACTAAAACAGAAGGGATTTAAAAAAGCATAGAGACAAAATAGAGTATCCAAATTTGCCTCCTGCGCTAAGGCCAGTTCCACATTGCCCGGAACTACCGGTAACGATAGCGCCTTTAAACCTGGACATCGTGTTCCCCGGTGATTCAAATTCTTCATCCGAATCTGATCCACAACTTCCCGAGAACACCAGTTGTGACCCAACATTTTTACCAACTACCAGTGAACCTCACTTAATAATTCAGAATGAATTAAATAACTTGGTACGTGACCTAGGATTGTCAAACCAAAAATCGGAACTTCTTGGTTCCAGACTTCAACAGTGGAACTTGTTAGATAAAAAAGCAAGTGTTTCACTTTACCGAAAACGGAATGTAACATTATCAAGTTTTTTTAAAATGGAAGGGTCGCTATGTGTCTGTTGTGATATTGATAGTTTAATGAAGGAGCTTAATATGGAACATGATCCTAGCGAGTGGCGTTTATTCATAGATTCGTCGAAATAGAGCCTAAAAGCAGTTCTGCTTCATAATGGAAACAAAAAACCATCCATTCCTTTAGCCCATTCAGTGACAATGATAGAAACGTATGACAACTTAGCAACCATATTAAATCGTGTTAAATATGAACAGTATCAGTAGAATATCTATGGAGATTTAAAAGTGATAGGTATATTGTTAGGACTTCAAGGGGGTTTTACAAAGTATTGCTGTTTTTTGTGTCTGTGGGACAGTAGGGTAACAATAACACAAGAACACTACAGTAAAAAGGATTGGCCTTATAGAACTTCTTTTGAACCTGGTACTTCAAACATTAAATATGCCCCCCTTGTTAACCCAAAAAAGGTGCTGCTACCGCCATATTAAGCTTGGACTAATGAAAAACTTTGTCAAAGCCATGGACAAAGAAGGTAGTGGTTTCCAGTACCTAAAAGAAATATTTCCTCACCTAAGTGATGCAAAATTAAAAATAAGGCATATTTATTGGACCGCAGATAAGGAAGCTCCTAGATAATCTCCGTTTTCAAGAACAATTAAATGGAAAGGAATTGGCAGCTTGTACGTATTTTGTACGTGTAACGAAAGGATTTCTGGGCAACAAGAAAGATGAAGACTATAAAAGACTCATAGATGAACTGTTGAAAACCTATGAATTACAAGGGTGTCGCATGTCTCTAAAATACATTTTTTGCACTCCCATTTGAATTTTTTCCCGGAAAATTTGGGTGCAGTAAGCGATGAATAAGGAGAGAAGTTTCACCAGGACATCAGGACGATGGAAACAAGATACCAGGGACGCTGGAACCCATCTATGTTGGGCGACTACTGTGGGTTTTTAAAAAGGGATGATGCTACAGAACACAAAAGGAAAAAGGTGAACGTTTTTGTCGCTGTATCATATCTTGTGCAATATATTTTTTATTAACATAACAACCAATCATCAGTAATGTTTTTGCATAGATGCCACATGTTTTATATGATTATATTAAATAAATATATTAGATTGTAAAATATGTCGTCTCCTCTTTTTTCTCCACCACCCACCCCCTTATAACAAAAAAACTGTACGTGTTACAGTAATTAGCTTATCATTTTCGGATTTAGGACTCTAAAATACTTCAGACAAACCTATTTTCATCAATGTTACTTTACAAAAATTTAATTGTGTCGACTTGTGTATTAGTGTGTCAAGTAGTAATAATTTCGCATAAATTAAGAAGATATCAGAACTAAATAGGCCCCACTCAATAGTAATAGAAATTTCTATAATGCCCTGTATATGGACGGATATGGGCGATTTTAATGCACTTTTCCTGTGTATATAATCAACTAAAACGTATAGTCTAGGAGGCAAATTGAAATTTAAATGAAAAACGCCGGAACTCATTAAAAATCGTTTTAAATCGTTATTTTATTGAAAGTCTATAAATCTTTCGGTGAGGTTATAACAAGTATTTATCGGTATTTTTACGGTTAACCTTTGCTGATATTTTGCCAATATGGCAAACCGTTAAACCGGTTAATTGCCTATTAAAACTCAGTTTTTGCAAATAAATGAGAACGAATTTTATTTTACGGAGATCGTTCGCCATACAAAGCAAAAAAAACGACAATTAATATATAGCACAATCAATGCTAATATATTTTAATTTTATTATGGTTGTAACCATAGACATAATATAAAAAAAGGGAGACAGAATTATTACATTTTTTCCCGATCATTGATCGTTTTTAATAGAAATCAATGATGACAAGTTTCGGCCGATTGCCTGTGTTTGGAACCGAAAGTTATACAGGGTGTTATGGAAATGACTTATTATATTTAAACCGGCAAATCCTGAGATGAAAATAAATTGAAGGAAAATAACCTTAAATGGCGCTTTGAATTATTATACGAAATATACACTTTATATGAAATCTGAAAATTTACGTGGCCGCTACTGAGGACGTTCGCAATCAATAGTTTATTGAGGCAGTGTTGTCATATGTTGCAACACAGAATTGTAAACGGACGTGTTCATTTTTTGACAACAAGACGTCTTTGACCAGCGTTATCACTTCTTTTTTCAACTTTTTAGAAAAAAAATACTACAATTTTAAGGTACATACTCTCTTACAGTCGACCTTATAATCGGTTTTATAATTAAATTGCATAAAAAAATAAAACACAAAAAGTATGAAATCAGGTAATGCTACAACTAACAAAGGGTTCGTGTACATCAAGCACGTGGAACCTTCGACAGCGTCATTCCACCTCCGAGTCTCGAAACATACTGAAGCAACGATAGTCGCGCGCGGCAGGTATCCAAGCTAAGGCGAAACATGCGGTGTGATCTGATAACGCTGGTAGTATACTCTAGTGGCCCACATTGTTGCTAACTGAATCCAGATGGAACGGCGCGACAGTATGTGGTTAAAAATGCTTTTTACCTTAGTATCTAAATATTCGATTAAAAAAAAGTATGTAGACATTCTCTAGGACACCATAGGAGTAACCCATGTAAATATAATGAGTCATTTCCATAATATACAGGGTGTTCTTTAATGACGTGCTAATATTTCAGGGTGTGATTCCTTAGGTCATTTTACAAAGAAAAGTTCATATGAAAATATGTCCGCAACGGCTTAAATTTTTTGCTACAGGGTGTTGAATTTTTATTTTTTAAGGTTCAATTGACGCCGCCATTTTCATACGATTATCTGTCAATCCAATTTGGTTACAAAACATTACATAGATGTCGCCCTATGGTTGCAAATCATAGTATTTATCTTTTGGCGTACACATTCCGATCGTGTGTAAAAATCTAGTTCTCTCTCGTTCTCTCGCGCGCGTTACGAAACGTCGGTTCCACCCACGGGCCAGACATCGCCCCACCTCAAGAGTACGCCGGCGATGAATCGCTAGTTGAATTTATTAGTATTTTGCGCTTGAGTTCTCTAGCATTTGACCGCAGCGTTGCCAGGTCTAGTGAAATTTCACTGACATATGTAATCTTTATCAAAATGACCTTTCCTAGTGATTTTTTTCAGTTTCAGCGTCTTCGCGGGTTCGCTCTAAAGAATAACTTTTTTTCGAAAAATTAACAATAAAAAGTTTCCCATATGGCGGCAACTTAAGTAGACACACTGTATGTATTTTTTTAAAATACTATATTTTGTTATGATCATTTATGTTAGAAATAAAATACTATGTTATAAGATTTATTATTAATTAACGAACTCCCCCCTATTTTTTAACCTAGTGAATTTTTAAAGCGCGATCTAGTGATTTTTCAAATTTTGACCTGGCAACACTGATTTGGCCAGTATTCGTAGTTATTACTTGTGTTCAGGGCCGACTGTTCACAAATCTTATAATGTAGATGTAATATTTTATATCTATTAATTTTTATGTCATACCAGTACATTATTGTGCTTTTATACCTAAGATACCATATGCATAATGGATTACTTTATGTCCGTGCAGGCATAAAATACACAGTGTGGCCCGCGCTAGCATTCAGACGCAAAAACAGTTTTCTATTAACTTATTCTTTATTAACAAAATATAAATCTACGTTTATATATTATTTGGTTGTATTTACATAGAACTGGCAATTCTGGAAGGTTCCGCTGATAGCTAAATTTCTTGCAGCAAAGGTTGACTCATGATTCATTGTCTGGGTCTCTAATTTCTGCAAGGAAATGCGAGATCCAGATGGTACGCCTGCCAACATCCTTGAAACCTCATTTTTTTGAAGATATGCTATCCTCTAAATATCCTTCAGTAACTATGGTACTCTTCCATCGTATGAGTTTCTGGATTTTCTCGGTAACAGGTTTTGCGTTGGCTTTTCAGCCTTTTTTCAATTATACAAATAAATATTTTATTAAAAACTAAACACCCACCAAATCATCAATAAATAAAATCTTTCAACATATATATTGTTATCAGGAACTTACGTGATTTTAAAATTTCGAAAAAAATCCATTATTTCATTTCGTCGTCGACCTGTTACTGGACTGAATTGGAGCAAGTTTCCTGGATAGTGTTTTCAACGAATTTATATGCCAAAAATGTCTTGGCATAACCACGTTGTGGCAATCGCAAAGATAGCTTCTCAGAAGCTTGGGGTACTCTTCCGAACCAGAAAGTTGTACACACCTCTACAACTTTTGACACTATACAAAGCCCAGATTCGACCATCACTAGAATACTGCTCTCATGTCTGGAGCTCTGCACCCAAACATACTCTTCGACTACTGGATTCCATCGAAAGGAGGGCTATTCGTCTAATCGGAGACCACGAGCTGACGAAGAACCTCGACAGCCTAGAACATCGAAGACAGGTTGGGGATTTGACTCTCTTTTACAGATATTTTCATGGAAGGTGCTCGTCTGACCTTGCCCTCTTAATTCCGCCCAGAACGACGAATAGTAGAAATACACGACGAACCACTGCCGCCCATCCATATGTGGTTAAGCTTAGTACTCCTCGAACTTCATTATTTAAGAATTCTTTCATCTGGAGGACTTCATCCTTGTGGAACGACCTCCCCGAGGTCGTTTTTCCCAACGAATATAACCTCCAACGATTCAAAACCAACGTGAATCGCTTTTTGCGCACACGCACCACTCCCAGAGTGCCCTAAAGGATTTTTCCTATAGTGCTTGTGTTTGATCATCTATAATCTATTACAGTGTGACCCGTTTATTAAAAGCGGGCATTACAATTGTGAAGTGCTTCGTGAATTTATTCATGTAGTAACTTTAAGGCCACCCACAAACACGCTAACTTTGATGTCTGATTAATGAATTTATTCACGACTGATTTCATAAAATTACAAAAAAAAAAATTCTCAATGCGGTTCTGTCTAAAGGATGACCACTCCGGCCCTGCCCATCTTTAATTATTATCAATGAAATTTATCAATGAATAAAGTTATCAACCACCCTCTGGTGGCAAACCCATTGAACTAAGTTGACAGACCGATCAAATTTATTGATTTTATTCAATTGACAATTCAGAGCAGTTCGATCATATGGTTACATCATGTTTTTGCATATGAAGAAAAAGGATAGGAATATAATCAGACCTGGTAGAGCTAACAAAAAATTAATATCATGTTGGGCCCATGATCTGAGTTTTGTGTTTTTCCGTGTTTTGTACAATTTCGGTACATGGAATAATAAGAACCAACGCCTGCTTTCCAAAAATTTTAGCATAGAAGACATGTGAATTGATTAGAGAACCAGAGTATCTATTGAAATAATGTTATTTTTACTTCATTTCCGAGAACCGACGTGTTACATTCACAGTAAATTTTACATTCACGCGTGAAATTTTGAAGGTATTTTAAATAACAAAAATAAACTGTTTTCTGTGTGAAAACAACACCAAATATGACGTGTTTTCGTTCGTTAATGCTTCTCTGAACTGCCAGTCCAATATTGGTTACTAAATCTTGTTTTCAATTATATTCGAAGTACCGAAAGAGATGCATGTTTTACCCCTTCATATAGATGTATTTTCGGCTTGGTTGACCTTGGTATCTAATACCTTTGGTTATTTTTTAATATCTCCGAAAGTACTTCAGATATTATTTTCAATTTTGGTATGTGTTAATAGGATATAAAACCACAAGTTTTAGTTAGAGAAGTTATTCAATTGTTCCACCAGTGGCGTCCCGGCAAACATGTCCTCCTTTTTTACAAAAAAGATGGTACGCCACCGACATTTTTCCATGTGGATATGTTTTCCGATTAGCCTAGTCAATTCTATATGAAAACGGTCACTTTAGTTTTTCACGTCAGACGTACCGTTCTTAATTAAAACAAATTACTATATTCTAAGAGTACAGGCATTGTTTCCCAGGGATTGTATATCAATTATATACTTTTTGGAGCTATTTATTAGATATCTACAATGGTTCTTCAGTGCGTGTAGTGTGTAAGAAACTCGACAATTCTAACCCCAGATTAATATTTCGACGATAAGTGAAATTATTAAGGTTACGTTTTTTAGTTTAAGCAGTGGTGTAGTTGATTATATATTTGAAGTAAATGTTGCAAAATATATGGATTTTTTTTTAAATTATTTAATTTTCTTGAAAAACGGTACGGTACAACGTTCACTATTTATATCTAAATGAAATGAAAGTTTGAAGGTGAGAATAGTTAGAGAATTTTCTTAATTCTATTTGCAGGATAATTAGCAATGTTTCTCGAAATCTACAAACTTATCGTGGTTCTTTTTAGTAAGACAGCATCAATAGATAAATGAAAATTTTAATCAAAATAACTTTATTTTATATAATTCTAAAAAAACACTACACTGGTAGGGACAACAGCGAGTGAATGCGCAGCTTACAGCGTTGCCATTTTTAAAGCCAACTTCTTCTAACTTATCTGTAACTATGGAAGTATGTCAAGACATCTTTTGGTGATTTTTTACAGAATTTTTGCTTCGTATCCATGTCTTTTAAACAGTTTTTTAATATTTTTTCTGACTCTGATCATTTTAATCCAATTTTAGGTATAAGTCATCTCTGGTATGAGTTCAGTAGTTTTTAAATTACTACAAGTAACTAAAAAATTTCTGAATCCATTTGATATTTACTGGGTATCCAAATAAAAGGCCTGCGTATCGAAATGGATACTCAGAAGTACGTAAAAAGATGCCTTGAAGTATGTATGGTTGTAAACAAATGGTGTTTTATTAATATAATGCTTTATCTCCCGCCTATGGTTATATATTAGAAAATATTTAAAAAGACAGAAACCCCAATAAAACGTGCAGCAGAGAACGCTACAGGGTCTAATCTTCTTTCTTTCTTGTAAACAAATCATAGACATGAAATCAGCAAGTACCAACCCTCAATTGCCTATCCTTGTCGGGTGTGAGAAATTAAAGCGGAACAAAGAACCTTCTTCAGGTACCCCAAAATTGCAGGTACAGCCGAGGAAATTTGGGGTTTATTCGACATTAGACTTAAACTAGAATATTTGGTGCAAAATGTTCAACACTGAGACACGGAAAATTATTTTAAACGTTTTGGAGTATTTTCAAAATGAAAAAGAAAATAGCCTTCAGCCAATTTCAGCTGTGAAATGTACTGCAGCAGCCTGTAAGATTAGTGAGACAACTGTAGCCGGGATCCGAAAGGACTATGCAACAGGACCCTAACGTATTTCTTATTGTGCGAAATTTCAGATTTTGTAGGTACACGCTTGAGTACCTGGTAAAAGATAGAACACTAAGACTTATGTCAATTATTATTTTACTGTTTTGAAGGGCGTCAACTGGACATTCCCTTTAATTTAGTCTTGCTTTTGATTTGTATGAAAACAAAGAATACCCTGTAGCGTTCTCTGTTGCACGTTTTATTAGGGTTTCTGTCTTTTTAAATAATTTCTACTATAACTACAGCCCCTTAACAGGTACGGTAGGTAAAATTTATTCCATAATAGAACTTTCATCTCACCACAAAGTGTAATTTTGTACACCTATTAAGATATGATTGATTAAGCACGGGGCATTTAATATTATGGCTAACGATGCAATTTTGATTAATTTTATGTTGAATAATGGTTTAGAGCTAAACAAAGTATCAATTATTCACTAATTGCGTCTACTTGATGGTATTTACCCACACACAAAGCAGATTTTGTATTCAAAAGGTCATATTATCATTATCCTGGTGAAAGGCTTCAGTAAATAGTTTATTTTAATTTAACCATTTAAAACAGGTTCTTCTTGTCGCCTAATTGAGAAAAAACACACGAAGGAATTTTTTCAAGCAGAACGTACGTACATTATGCCATGATATGAGTGGAGTACGTAGCCCGAAACGTCCGTCCGTTTTGCGCTTAATAAATGATAGGTAACTCTGAACTCTAAACGTTCTCCTGATCTGCGCGTTTCACGTAACACGTTTTTCGATAACCCCCGTATAACCAAGTCTCCCCTTAAGTTTTATTTGAAGTTAAGTTAATCAAATTATTAAGTAAACGGCTATTTTTTGTAAATTTAATTTTTGTCCCCATTTTTGAATTCTATCCAGAGGTGAATTCCCCACCCAGGAATTATTTAATTAGAGCCAATCTAACTTTCTTAATCCTTAAATTTTGAATATATGTGTGAGTGCTGGTCGACACTATCAGTAATGTCGCCAGTCTTGATATTCAATGAAAAATTCATCATAATTTAGAGTATTTTCGAACGCAATTTTCTCGATTATGGTTTTTCGAATCGAATTGGTGTTTTTCGTGAGGGATGCCAGGCAATTAATGCCATTGCCGACTTGACACGCACGTGTCAGTCGGTCTTGGGTGGGCCCCACCATCCTTTCCATGCTCACTGGAAGCTGTCAGCAGTCCAGCAATTGAAGAGATGAGGGCAAATTTGTCATAAAAAGAATGAATGATTTTAATTTACAAGTATAGTTAGTTGAACGTAGGATGAAGCCTAACTGATGTTCAGACTATACTTTTGATTGTATTGGCTCGGGCGCGTCCAATGAATATAATAACAATGCATATTATTATATTGGAGCACGGAGGGCTAGTTTTATTTAATTTTAAGTCTTTGTCTTGAGGGTTGATTTAAGGGTTAGTCCTTGCGTATGTCGAATAACGCGACCCGAAATTCTCTTAGTTAATTATTTATAATTTATATACAATCAGAATTAACCTGAACTATCATTCAATTGTTTCAACCAACCTATCATTCATCTGTCACGTACTCTGTTTAAATTTAGATTTATTTTCATTATTTATAATATAAAATAAACCTAAGCTAACATTCTGTTCCCAACTAAAATGACCCGAGGCAGTGACTACTAATACTAACTTAAGATATTTTAACACTTACTTTTGATGTCACAATCAGGTAATAAGATATCGCAGCATTATTTATCAAATTAATTGAGTCAGCCGTTACTTGGTGAAAATCCATAATTAGTATTTATGGGTATAAAAGTAAAACACAAAGTTGAACTTATTAATTTTCACTATATTGAATGAAACTTAACATGTTTCGCTACACAGTAGCTTCATCAGAAGACAGTAGTTTCGTCAACAGACAAAATCTAAATAAAAAAGTACAATAAAATTTCTAGTTAAATAGGGTATAATAATTAGGTTATAACCAATTAAAACTATTAAAATTAGGGTTTTTTCCTCCTTATCTATTTTCCTTTTAACGGGGTTTATAGTAGGTATTAGATTAGAATATGTAGGTCTTAAAAGGAAAATAGATAAGGAGGAAAAAACCCTAATTTTAATAGTTTTAATTGGTTATAACCTAATTATTATACCCTATTTAACTAGAAATTTTATTGTACTTTTTTATTTAGATTTTGTCTGTTGACGAAACTACTGTCTTCTGATGAAGCTACTGTGTAGCGAAACATGTTAAGTTTCATTCAATATAGTGAAAATTAATAAGTTCAACTTTGTGTTTTACTTTTATACCCATAAATACGCATTATTTATACTCGCACGGACTTTTCGTAAATCAATTTTAGTTGTTATTTAGACTCGTACTAAAATTCACGAGAGTTCGAAGATATTTCAGAGTTCTTTATACTTGCACTGAAACATTGGAGTGTTTGAAGAGATTTCAGAGTTATTTATACTCGCACGGAAATTACGAGTGATTAACGCGAAGATACCAATTTTCTCAGGTAAAAATCCGCGGTTGACTGTCTCGGAATTCTTGAATGTCAAAACCCGCTGAAACATCTAGTCACCATTGCGCCTCCCGTTTTGAAAAAATAAAATCGCGAGTGATCGCGGTTCTGGGGATACCAGAAAACCGACTGACTTCTAAAACAGTTTTTTATTTCATCCTTCCCAACGGTACATTGCGTCATTCTTAAACCATCTAATATCGTGTCGTCGACGCCCGTAAACCCGTTCTCATGATTTTGGCTGATGAAGCATATTGAAAGATTATGTCAACCTTCGATCCAACTTCCTTATTAAATTATTTAGAATAATGTGACGGAAAATAAAATTCATTAATTTTCTGGAATTGGAAAAAGAAAGTTTTACAACTTTCTTATAACACAATGAAATTCATACGTTGTGTATGGGCGGAGCGCTGGGCCCGTAAACGACCAACGGTCGATATTTCGGCTCAATCTTAGATTTGAACGTATTAAAACTCTCGTGGCAGCGAACGACGAAGGGTAGGAGTACGCACACAGTGATTAGGGAATATCGCAATATTTTGGCATGAATAATTTACATTATAGTAAATACATACGTCTATAGCGCTGAATGGGGGAGAATTTTAGGAGTGTTTACATACATTTCTTGACATTCATGTAAAGAAAAGTATGCAGGCTTTCCCGAGGCCATCCAAGGAGTCACCGATTTAAATTGCCATTGCCATAACATCCTGTTATATGTGGTAAGATGATCAAAGTTAAACAACTCGTTTTCTATAAAGATTTATTATCGATCGAACGTACAGAGTCATTACAATTTGCAAAGACTCGACTCCCACTTCATTACCTGATGAATTGCAGCGTTCAATAGTCCGCTTCTATTTAATTATGTAGAAAATCATTACTTGGGCCTTAAAATGACGAACTAGCTTAGATTGAAAATTCCGTTTTCGATATAAAGCCGAATTTAATTGGATATTAAATTTGAATTACTTTGTATTTCACAGAAAATCTCTTTTATGTATTTAATGACGGAAGTAGATCGGATATAAAGGCAGTTTAATATCACAACAAACGGTAGAGTTTATGTTTAATGTTAATATAATGTGTGGTAGTAGGAACGGAGTATACATAGTATAATATACAGGGTTCCCCATAATAGACTACCCATTTTAATAGTTGAATTAAAAATTTTTAGTTAACAAAACAAACTTTTTATCTTACTAAATTACAGCTAACTCTGTGGGATTTATGATAACTTATAAATATTTGACTAATTTAATTCTAACTTTTAAAAATCACGTCTTCTAAATGACCTCCACCAACTTCAACACATTTTTCAATATTGGATAAAAAGTGGTTCATTACACGGCGTAGCAAACCTTCGTCTATTCCTTCAAGTTCTTCACGAATTTTGACTTTCACTTCCTCGATAGTACCTGGATGACTCGCAAATACTTTGGCTTTTAAATATCCCCACAGGAAAAAATCGGGTGCCGTTAAGTCGGAGGACCTCGAAGGCCAAGGCAAATCTCCGAATCGAGAAATGAGTCGGCCATTAAACATTTCTCGCAGGACCCTCATTGAGTTTCTGGCGGTATGAGCTGTTGCCCCATCTTGTTGGAATAGTAAGGGATTGTTTAGTAATCCTCGTCTATTTAATTCTGGAATGAGAAATGTCTCTAGCATATTAACGTAGCGCTCGGATGTTACTGTTACAGCGCGGTTATTTTCATCCTCAAAAAAATATGGGCCAATAATACCAAAAGATCCTACTCCACACCACACAACAACTTTTGGATTATGGAGGTTCTGTGTAAAGATTTCACGAGGATTTTCATTTGACCAGTATCTAAAATTCTGTTTATTGACCATGCCGTTCAAATAAAAATTTGCTTCGTCGGTCATTAGGAGACTGTGAACCGCTCCTTGATGTAAATCCAAAAATTCTTGACAAAATGCTAACCTTGCTTCTTTATCTTGATTGCTAAGGTGCTGTGCCATTTGGTATTTATAGGGATGAAATTTTAAATCCCTTTGAAGAATTCGATCTAAGCTTCCCTTAGATACTCCTAGGATAAGGGTTTGTCGATTAGCAGACCTTTTAGGACTTCTCGTAAACGCCATTCTAACTCGTTCCATATTTTCTGGTGTATGAACTGTTCTTCGACGTCCAGGCTTCTTCAAATTTTGTACAGAACCCTTTTCACGCCAATGACGAACCCATAACTTAACAGTTTTACGATTTGGCGCGTGGCCCCTATTGTTGTTATTAAACTGACGCCGGAATGCACGCCTTCTATCGAATTGCTTCTTATGTAAGTTTCTACACAAAACACACGTTGTTGGACTGAGTAATCCATGAAACTTAAAACGGATGTTGAAATAATGTCTCAAAGCAAAAAACTTACAGGCGCCTACTTGATTAATAATTTACTTAAATCCCAAAGACTACAGAAGATAATCCCACAGAGAACAACCTATTTAGTTATCTCGTAGGGAATTTATTAATAATATAAAATGGGTAGTCTATTATGGGGAACCCTGTATAAAAGCACGTGTACCAAAAACCAGCCGAAATTATCCCAGTCTTCCTCAAAGTCTCATGAAATAAACCAGCAAACCCACACTGGTGGCTTCAAATATATCATGGCAGGACACACAATACCATTGACTTTATCTGTTGCGTCAATCTGGCAGAAAATATGTCTTAGCATAACCACATGCGCATGCTAACTACAAGTTACTTTTTTAAGCTATTTTTAAGCTCCAAATTATTTATTTTGGACAAACAGGACCATTATTTGGAACTGATAATTTAATTTGAACGGCCTATTATTCATGTGTAGGAAACTTTGAAATGATGATATTTTATTATTAATATATTTTATCATACAGGGTGTTATGGAAATGACTTATTATATTTAAATAGGTGACTCCTAGGGGTGTCCTAGTGAAAGTCTATACACTTTGTTTTTTAAATCGAATATCTAAATAATAAGGTAAAAACCCTTTTTACCCACATACCGTCGCGCCGTTCCATCTGGATTCACTTAGCAACAATGTGGATCACCAGAGTATACTAACAGTAATGTCAGATCACACCGCGTGTCTCGCCCTTGCTTGAATAACTGTCGAGCGCCACTATTGTTGCTTCATTATATTTCAAAACTCGGGGATGGAATCACGCTGTCGAGGATTCCACGCTTGATGTATACGAATTTTAAACGTTTTGTTAGTTGTAGCAGTACCGGATTTTTCTTCTGTTGTGAAATACTTCATAATAATAAATGTTGTGGTATGATTCAAATTTGTGTGATATTATCTACTGTTGGTTCTGTGCAAAACCTACTTTTGTGTTTTATTTTTTTATCGAATTTAATTATAAAACGGATTATTCTAAAATAAGATCGAAGGTAAGAGAGCATGTACCTTAAAATTGTAGCTCCTTTTTCTAAAAAGTTTGAAAAAGAAGTGATAGTGCGCGTCAAAGACGTCTTGTTGTCAAGAACTGAACACGTACGTTTCCAGTTCTATGTTCCAATATGACAACACCGCTGACCTCTTTTGAACCTCGAGACTGCCTCAATAAACTATTGATTGCGAACGTCCTCAGTAGCGGCCACGTAAAGTTTGCGATTTCATCTAAAGTGTATATTTCGCTTAATAATTCAAAGCGGTTATTTTTTTTTCAATTTATTTTCATCTCAGGATTTGCCGGTTTAAATATAGTAAGTCAGTTCCATAACACCCTGTATATTTCATTCAGTGAGTAATGCAAGTATCTCACTAGAATTAAGAATTTGGCACAGCCATGCGATTCTATAAAAAAGGAAGGAACAGAAGAGTAGCAACATTAATTTAAATAATAAACGAATTAATAATCGATTATCATATTATTTTTAAATTACTCACACAAAACAGTAAAAAATGAATGTAAGCCATGCCTTAAATAAATAAAATCTTAAATCAAATGAAAGGTTTTTGCAGATAATAAAGTAAATAAAAATAGAATAAGAAGCTTACGTCAAATAACTAGTCTGAATTTGAAGAAAGAGTAGAATTTACAGCTACAAGTTATCTTTGGTAAAGTAACTTGAATTATTAGCTACCAAAAAAGTAACTAAGACAGTAGCTTAACTACTTGGTAGCTAGCTATTGTCCAGCTCTGTCGCCGAAGCAGGCTCGTATAAACTTGGTGTACCTTTCCGGGCCATAATGTTGTATATACGTCAACAACTTATTCGATTCTTCCATCACTAGAATACTGTTCTCATGTCTGGAGTTCTGCCTCCAAGCATACTCCTCGACTATTGGATTCTATCGAAAGGAGATCCATGCGTCTAGTACAAGACCACGAGTTGAGCAAGAACGTCGACAATATAGAATATAGAAGACAAGTTGGTGATTTGACTCTCTTTAACATGACATTATACTCTTATTTTCTGCTGCCGCCCATCAATATGCGGTTCAGCTTAGTACTCTATAAACTTCATTGTTTAAGAATTCTTTCATCTGGAGGACGTCATCCTGATGGAATTACCTTCCTGAGGTCGTATTTTCCAACGAAGCCGATCATAAGAAGAAACATTCATTAAAAACAAATATGCTTCGGTATAAATAAATGCAAATTTAATTTGCAATTTCTCACCGGAAACACTACTTCAGATTCAATATAATTAGTTTAATTAGGGCTTTTTGAATATTACCATGCAATTAAGAAGCTGACGGCAGTTAATTAGTGGAAATAATTTATTAATTCACCTGTATAATTATTGCTAATTATGCAACTTTAGTATTGATTCGCTTGACGGATTTGAGTAATACATAATCTGTAATTACCTGCCATATTAACCCGTAATAGTTATCACTGCAGGGATACGATTGTTTATGCAATTGGGATTATATGTAATTACATTCTATACTATGATTATTAATTTCCAAAAAGTATTTCGTTCTTAAGTGTAATTTTTGACACATAATTTAAAATTTGAGCAGATTTTGTCGAAGGTAACGTAACAATTCAATTCCATCAATCAATTTGTTTCATTTACACCATTCGTATGTCATTATTCTGATAAAATTTGCATGTTCCTTATAAGTGACAATACTGTCTTTCTTAGTCGATGGCCATAACGGCGCACCTCCCCACCGATGCCTTGTACCATAGCACCGCACAGCTTCGCTTGAGCTTCGCACAGTAGTCCCTCGACATCGAGATAAACCCGAGATGAAGTCCGCTAAGCAATAAAACCTCTGGAGCAGGGTAGTCGGTGGCTCTCAAACAATAAATTATATTTTAGATATTTTCTAAATAAAATAATTTAAAGTAAATAAAAAATTATTTTAGGTGAAGAAAAATTATTATTTTTTAGCTTTTATAGTATTTAGGCAAATTAGTTTTAAGAATTTTAGTTGATGAAAATATGACACTGGCATTTGAAAAAAAACCCTTCTTCATTGCCAGCATGTATTATTATATACCTTTTCCATTACTGGCACGGGTACTGGAATAGCAATGTTTCGAATCATCCTGCCAAGACGATTTTGTTGAAGTTCCGCTTGCGTATATCCATGTTTCGTCAAGAAAAACAATTTGCCCTGACAATTCCGATTTTTTGTTTCCTAAGTATTCCCTTAAAAATTGCCATCTTTTTGAAACATTATTGGACAGCTCGCAAAGCACTTTTCTGTTGTTCGTTTTTTTTTGTATTTGAAGCCCAGGTCTTTTAAAATGATGGACAAACTGGTAGTTCCAATATCGCAAAGTTATTTCTTCTTTATCTTTTCAAGAATAGCTTTGAGGGTAACATATTCCTTGGATTTATACATATTATCATAAACAATATTCCTAATCGATAGTTTTATCCTTTTGGGATAAATCAAAGGTTTTAGAATGGAGTCGAACCGTTTTATATGGTCTGTCCAATTCCTCTTCACTCTCACCCGAGTAATCTTTTTCTAAAGTAAAATAACGTTCCAGTTGTAATATCAAACGGCGTTCACCTGGACATAAGCACCTTCTAGGCATTGTGTCACCTTGCTGAACATTTTCCATAAGTTTGCTTTATAACTGCTTTTAATTCACACACAATGAGAAACAAACTAAAAGCAAAAAGCTAACTACTTATTTAAAATAGAACATACCATCCTGCACTTGAGCAAATTTTAATTATTTCTTGGAAAATAGTGATTATTATATAGATTTAACTATAATGATCCCAAAATAACTAAATTCTAGGAAAAAGTACCTGAGAAAATCTTTAACTTATTGACGCAAAATGTTTTTCATTTGATAAATAGAAAAAACTATGAGTGAAAAATAAACAAGATAAAAATATTTATCGCGGTACATAATTCTAAGATAATTTTGTTTTGGAATCGCTGATTTTGCACGGCTTACTACAGTGAACCAGTGGAATGTTCGGCACGATCAAGTATAGCGAAGGTATTGTCAACTTAACCGTCTTACTGTTTAACAACCTTTAATGCTTTAATCCGATATCGGACTTCATAAAACGAACCAACTTTATAAACATGGACTGTGTGTTGTTATCTTCCTCCGATGAATAAGGTATTGTTTTAGACTGAATATTACAAAGTGGTAGTTATATTCTCAACGCTTTTTTGAACATATGAGAATTACCATTACTCTTTCTTCCACTGATATAGGTTGAGAACGGCAGTTCTTTCAATTTTTATTTATTCTCCTTTCACTGTTGCCTACGATATAATCAAAAGTATTTATCTGCATTCTCATATATTCACAAAAGCGTTGGAGATCTTTCCTTAGATACTTATAAAGGTGATAAAATTCTCCATAAAATCTTCGCTCTGCGTTAATAGGATGCACTGGTAATCTTGATTTCTGTTTAAATATATACCACTTTGTTATATTAGAGTCTAATATAATATGTTCTTCATCGGAAGAAGATGAGAGCGCACAGTTCATGTTTATATCTCGATGGCGAGAGACAAACTGATCGACAGGCAAGGCAATGAGCGAGGGTCGGTGCTCCGTTATGGCCACTACTGTGCGGTGTTATGGCATGGGCGAGGGATATGGGCGGTGTGACGTTATGGCCATACACTTAGTGGCGCACAACATCCTTAAAAGGTGTTGCTTAGTTGACCGAGTACTAGATAATAAGTTTTAATAAATGTCAAGCTTGAATGACTTTTCCTTTTAATATGTGTAGATTTTTTGAGATTTTCATTATTATTTACGCAAGATAATCGGAACACTACTTTAAAGATAGGATTTAAGTAAAAAATACATAATAATCATATTTTCAGTTCTTTCTTTCCCCAAGTATTTGAAGTTGGGCTAACAATGCTGTTAACACTATCGCATACTGTGAACAAAACAACATGGCCCTAAACTTCGGTAATGGAAATGTTCGAAGTTTTAGCTCCTAAAAAACGGTTCATGAGGCGGAAAGGTCCGTTTTATTTTATTATTTGCGGGGAAAATAAAACAGAGGTGGACAGATTTTATGGCTTTGATGGAAGTGTTAAGTTAGATCAATACATGAATAGAGGTAACTTAACACTTCCATCAAAGCCATAAAATCAATACATGAGCCAAAGCCAAGATCAATACATGAATAGAGGATATTTATTATAGTTGCTTACCACAGTATTAAAATAAATAGATATAGAACAATTAACGTCTGATTATAGTGGTATGTCAACCTTATAATTATTTATAGCTAAGGCTGGGTTCACACGGGAAATATATTGCACGTTTTTCTTTACATTATTCGGTGTTAACCGATTTAGGCGATTATTCTTGACTTAGGAGTTCAAAGCTGGTTTTTTTGAAACTTTTTCCAGCAGTAATAAATTCTTAAAACACAGTATATCAGTCATATAAAACATAAGCATTCAATGTAGGCTAAAGTTATCAATTGTCGACGATAAGCACTGACTTGAAATCGACTGATTATCACCACGGCAAACATGCATATAATCCAAGGGCTAAAACCGTCCCCGGCACAGGCCTCGGTCTGGCCGCGTAACCTAAGTGGGTGGTCGTGGACCTACCGTACTTAGAGAATAGAAAAATATATTATATCGCTGTATATATAAATATTAGATAAGATTGTGATCATGTACATATATATTTCAAACCAAAAATAATAAAGATATATGAGATATATGAGACTTAGGAGAACGATGATCGAGAGAAGTGATTCTTTATCTTCATGCGGAACGCAGAGAAGGAGAAGGAAAGAAATAATCACCTCTCGATATCATTAGTCGCCTAAGTAGACAATGGACACACGAAGTAGACCTGTGTACGATGGATTAACGCGTTGTTGTATACTGTGGCACAGAAGTTCAGTAACTGTATGAATGTGCTTAAAATTTTAGACGTAGGGGTAAAAAATGGTTTTGCATTTATTGGTGATATCTGCAATGTTGTCAGACTTACCGCTTGTCAGATATGGACACAGTGTTTTGATTTTCTTATGAAACACCATGTATTTTTTTATTTTTTTCGGATTTCTTGAGCAACTAAAAGTATGTTTTGATGTACCTAATAATAATGTTTGAAACGCAGCAGAGTTCATGGGAAGCTAATTTTTATTGGAATCGTCTAGCTTATAGCTTACTGGAAGTCACCAATAAATTTGAAATAATACATGTCAAAATGACAGTGTTGAGAGTGTTAGTTATTAGTTAGTTAGTTTTATTTCCCAGAAAAAGGCAATTCGTTGCATTTTTGGTCTGGACCTTAGGGCGAGCTGTAGACCAACATTTATTGCACATAGGATTATGACCTTTCCATGCATATACATTTTCAAAACTTTATTGTTTGTGAAACAAAATGCGCATAGGTTTTTAAAGAATTCGGACTATCATAGTTACCGCACGAGAGGGGGTTCCCTCTTTACTATCGATAGTCATAATTTGACAAAAGTTGAAAGATCCCCGGTATATGCCGGGAAAAAACTATTTAATAAATTACCAAATTATATAAAGGAGTTACAATACGACCAGTTTAAGAAAGAAATTAAAAATATATTATTAAACAAATGTTATTATTCTACTAAACATTTTTTTATCGATAGTATTTAAACTTAATTTTATCTCAAGATTTGACTTTTAAAAAAAAAATGTTTTATGTGGAAAATATTTGTCTAACTTATGCTATTCTAGTCACATAATCGTCATTTTGTTGTTGATTTTGTGTCTGTGAATGTCTAGTTGGTGTGTATTTTACTATTTTCTTAATTTTAAAACCTGACGTATACATCTGTACTATGTATAGCCACAGTATGAATAAAATGAGTTTATGAGTTTATGAGTTAACTTGACACTGACGTTTTGTCATATATTTTACTATTAACTTTCAATTAAATTTGGTCGTTTCATTATTGAGACTTTACAGGTATAGAGGATGTTATGGAAATGACTTATTATATTTAAATGGGTGACTCCTGGGATGGGATACTTTTTTTTTTAAATCAAAATACTAAGGTAAAAACCCTTTTTAACCACATACTGTAGCGCCGTTTCATCTGGATTTTCTTAGTAACAACGTGGGTCACTAAAATATACTAACAGTGATGTCAGATCACACCGCGTGTCTCGCCCTTGCTTGGATACCGACCGCGCGCCACTATCGTTGCTTCAGTATGTTTCGAGACCCGGGGGTGGAACGACGCTGTCGAGGGTTCCACGTGCTTCACATATACGAATTTTGAACGTTTTGTTAGTTGTAGTATGACCCGATTTTTTTTCTGTTTTCTGTGAAATAATTCATAATAATAAATGTTGTGATGCGATTTCAAATTTGTGTGATATTACCTATTGTTGGTTCTGTTGAAAAACATACTTTTTGTGTTTTATTTTTTTATGGAATTTGATTATAAAACGGATTATTTAAAAATAAGATCGAATATAAGTGAGTACCTTAAAATTGTAGTTTCTTTTTCTAAAAAGTTTGAAAAAGTAGTCATAACGCGGGTCAAACACGTCTTGTTGTCAAAAACTCAACACGGCGCGTTTACAATTCTGTGTTAAAATATATGACAACACCGCGTACAATGCACCGACCTCTTTTGAGACTTGAGACTGCCTCAATAAATTATTGATTGCGAGCGTCCTCAGTAGCGGCCACGTAAATTTACAGATTTCATATAAAGTGTATATTTCGCTTAATAATTCAAGACGCCATTTATGGTTATTTTTCTTCAATTTATTTTCATCTCAGGATTTGCCCATTTAAATATAATAAGTCATTACCATAACACCCTGTATGAAAACTAAAAAAAAATACGATAAACTTAAATTAAATTATGGAAAATTCCGAAATAAAGTTTTGCGAAATGAAATTTGGAATATAACCGAATAAAATATGTTTCTGCTGAAATACATTTTACACCATACATTTGCAAAAACACGAAAAAATATGTCCAGCCGAACTTCAAATAAAGTATGTTAAAAGGTTTGACCTCTACCATCGTTTTTCTCCCCGCCGACGACGGGAAAAACTCAATTTCATCCATCAAGCGAATTCGCACGTCATAGAGATTTTGTGTCGTTTTGGCCGGCCACAGTAGTCCGGTTATATTAGACGATTAAATTCTGACTTATAATCTCCCTAGACTTTAGAAATTTTTCGATCACACGATTTTTCGAAAATTATTCTCAAGAGAATCGTGTAGAAGGAAAAGGAAAACTTTCGTATATTAATTTCAGACTAAATTATTAATTTGAAGGTAGAAAAAAATGAGGATGGCGTTAGTTGTTAGTTCGATGAGCAATAATTTCCGATTTACCAACTTTAGTTGCATGCAATTGTAATTAACAAATTAAAATTAGTTCAAATTTGTATTTTGATTTATATTTGATCTACTAAAGTTGGTAAAACATATTATTTAAAGAAAGTTGTGTTCTCATTTTAAGATCTATTGACTTATAAATACAATAGTAGGTAAAGATTGTTTTAAGAAAAGTGGATATAACTTAATGACTGCCGTAAAAGTACCTGGGCCATCCCATTATTTATGACCGTTTGTTATTATTATATGGAAAGGACCGGATTGTAATAATTATAATTAAATATAGGCACATCAGGTAGGTTAGGTTGCTTAATTTATATTTAAATATCTTTTTGTGGTAAAATTTGTTAGTTTTTGAGGAATGGTTCAAGAATTGTCTTTTACCAAACATTCCTCAGAATAGCGTGATCGTAATGGACAATGCGAGCTATCACAGTCGTCGATAATTACATAAAGCTCCACGCTCAAATAATACAAAATTGGAGATTCAGAACTACAAATTGGCAGAAGAAATTGGACATACGTGCTACGGCTCCCTCCCTATTATTGCATTTTTAGCCCCATAGAGCATATGTGGCACCAGTTAAAATCACTGGTTAGGTATAAAAATATTTCTCCGACTTTAAGTTCTAGTGTTGTAGAATTAATACGAAAATAATTTAATGATATTCCCCCAGGTAGTTGGAAAAATTCAGTCCGTCACGTAATAACTGTAGAAAATTCGTATATTAGTCTGGATCGTATAATTAATCCAATTATAATTAATTTTGATGAGGATAGCGATAGCGAAACAGAACTATCTATAGAATGACCTTATAAATGTAAATAAATATGACTAGTAATATTTAAAAAATTTTTTATTTCATTTGATTACATTAATATAATCATATCATTACTTGTTTTCCTTAGTCCGTCCCTTCATACTTCACTTGTTTATTCCCAAGCTCTTGTCGATACAATGGGAGCGACCCAGGAAATCATTAAGTCGTATCCAATTTTCGTGAAACGTACTGTACATTATTATTAGTTATTATCTTTCACTTCATTTACCGTCTTAAAAAAAATAAATACAACTTGGTAATAGTATAATAAGAATCAGAATGGTACCCTTCATTGCATATTTCATGTTGCTCATATTCAAAATGGCGGATGGGCGCCATCTTATTCAAAAATTTGAATAGGAAGTTGGGTCTTGCGATACATACATACATACTAAGGTGCAATAAATTTTACAATACTCTACCAAATTATATAAAATAAATTACGAATTTAAAAAAGTTGAAAAAATCAATATTTAGGTTAATTGTAGACATAGAGCCATATACAGTTGATGAATACTATAGATATTTAAATAGAAACATTTAGAAGCAATTCAGTGTCATCTGTGATGTAATTTACTTTCTTTTCTTTTGACACTATTTTATTGTATGCTTTCGTACTTTTAAAATAAAGAGCTTATTTATATTTATTTATATTTATATTGAGTACTTTAGGATCCCAGAAGATTGTGGCCCTATTCCTATCAAAAACAAAATGGGTCAAAATTTGGACCGCTATCATTTTCCAGAGCTTAAAACTGATTTTTTTGAATACTGTGGTCATTTCTCTTTAAAAAATGTACTGTTAAGTTACTGCGATAAAATTGGCAGTAACCAAAGTCTAATATGACCGGTCTACATACCAAGCCGTGATTTTCAAACCGACCGATATATATTTTGTCGACCCAAGATTTTTCTTATTTCACAGCTGAGCTTATCTTTCCGTCAACACATAGATAATGCTTTTTGTCGGATGGTGAAAAAGCCTCATTTTGCTATCCTAATGGTTCTGACGTGTCCGGTGATTGATTTTTTCCATCTCCTTTTAAATTGTGTAGAGCGTGACAGGAAAAATATATTTTTGGATGTATTGAATAAAATGACACATTTTTATTGGTAATAATATACGGGATGTCTATTTTAAACGGGCGATTTTGGAAAATTTTAACATACCGGACGGTATTGTAGAACACAGGAAATTTAGTGCAAGAATTGACGTTGGGAAACACCACCTCAGGAACCTCAAGGAATTTTGGAACAATGATGTTCAAACAGTACAAAGTTGAACCACATATAGTTCTTATTGTTCCTATTCGTCGCTCTATGTAGAATTAAGCGTACAAGGTCACTCGAACATTTACCATGTAAATATTTCTAAAATTGAGTCAAATCCCTAACCTGTCTTCGATGCTCTAGGCTGTCGAAGTTCATAGCCAGCTCTAGATCTCCAATCAGACGAATCGCTCTTCTTTCGATGTAATCCAGTAGCTGAAGAGTATGTATGGATGCATAGCTCCACAAATGAGATCAATATTCTTGTGATGGGTAAATCTGGGCATTGTAGAGTATCAGTCAAAAGTTGTTGAGGTGTATTCACCCTTTTAGTCGGGAAGAGCAGATATCGATAAAGTTTTGGACTGCGCTTATAAATAGAAAGAGTAAAGGCTTTATCTTCATTGGTCCATCACTTACTATGAGATTTTCGATTGACATTCCCAAATTGAGAGTTTATATCTTCTTTAGAAACCTTATTAAGATTATTTTCAATATCCTGAAAAATACCACTATCATGCATTTCTTCCAGTTCTTTAAGTTTATGTCTTTCATTTTCTAAAGCTTTATTTAATTTACTTAATTTGGAAGAAGTGTTGTATGCATAGTTTGTTCAGTAGGTGTTAGGTCTCATATAGTATTTCCTTCTAGATTGATGCCTAGCAAATTAATAGACGAAGCCAGTAGAATTGCGTGCCTTGGAATGGCTATATCCAGATTTGAAAAGTTAACATTTTTAGAGAAAACTGCTGCCTGGGGTTTCTTAGCATTAAATTCTAGTTGGTCTACTATCACCCCAAGATGGAATTTATTTCAGGTTTTTGTTGAGGGATACGGGATACTTAATGGTATCTGCGAAAAAGCGCGTCGGCAGCCGAAGTTTGAGATATCAAAGTGAAAGATGTGCTATCGTCAACAAAGCCTATATATTTAATATTTAGTTTTAACTAGAAAGTCGTTAATGTACTGCAAGAGTGTTGGAGACAATATGGACCATTAAGGAACACCGGCATTGATGGTGAAGGTGTCTGAGAGAAATCCGTCAATCTACACTGGCAGAGAGCGGTCCTTAAGAAAGCTAGACAACCATGCACAGAATCGACTGGGCATATTATAGAATCCCAGTTTACTTAGGAGCCTTCATGTCAAACATGATCAAAGGTTCTAGAAATTCCATCGGTCTCCTCATTATGTTCGACTATAAATGCCATCTTGTCCGCTACCGAAATCATTTTTTTTAAATATTATGTATGTTTTAAGAGAAACTTAAGATTTACTATGAGTAACGAATTCACAAATTTTTTAATGAACCTGAGGTAACAGCAATGGAAAGTGCGATGGTTAAAAGAATAATGATATTATCAAAAAAAATAAATAAATGTCGTCACTCTCATATTGGCTCTTATATTTGAATAATGGAAATATAGATTCTTACCTTATAACAAACCCGGTCCCAGTTGAAACAAGTGATGGGTCTGCTAACAGGCCACTGCCACTTGCGAAAATACCTTCAACGGATAGGGATAATCAACAGATCCATTAAATGTAGACTCTGCGGCTAAGAGGATGAAACCGCCTCACACATAATATATAGCTGCGTAGCGCTGTCTCGTAGAAGACAAAATATCTTCGGAAACATACAACGTGGTGACAACCACCCACATGACAAGCTTAGTAGAAGGTTACTGGACCTCATAGAAGGGACAAACATCTTCTAACAAGATCGGGATACACAATAAGCCGAAAGGCTGCAGTGATTTGAAGTTCGGTCCTTTAAACCGACCCCCGCCTTTAACCAACCAACCAACCAACCTTACATACAACAAAGTTCCACCGAGATTAATCAAAGAATAAAATTTATCCAAACAGAAGTTGCATTAATAATTATCCTTCGTCGCGATTTTTTGCCGAATGGCCAAGAAGGAAATAAATATTTGAACGATAAAACTTTTCAAGCTATTTTAGAGCCCCTTAAAATTTCAAGATGGAATATTCCTAAATAAAGAGCAGCGCTGAAAGTCGTCAAAGTTTATTTCGCCATTAAGTTTCTTAGTGAGCTTTTCGCTTCCTATTATTATTTTTATTTTTTTAGTTTTTATTTAGACGATTTCATTTAATTACAAAGCGTGCTAATAGCGATTTATACCGTCAATGTTAAAATTGTCACTTGTTTTCTCACAAAATAACACTTTTAACACGCGTATCATAAAATATATCTACAGTGACGGGCATATCTTAGAGCACGCGTTTAACTTAGATGTACAAGTGCTCTAATTGTCTTATGAACCGTGTATTTTATAATACTTTTTCTTTTGGGTTACAAGGTTACAAGTATAAAATATGCCATGATATGAACAATTGAATACAACAAAGCTTCTTCCCATCCATCATAATTAAAAATAATTATTATTAAAGTTAACAAATATCAGGAAAAAAGTTGTACTTCGTCAGAAATACGAGAAATTGCAGAAAAGCTTTTAAAAAGAATATACAAAACTTTGAGTTTTGGTGCGAGCAGAACAAAGTTCAAAATATTGAACAAAATAATAAATAATACTATTGAACAAAATATTGTGTCGACACAGAATCTGACAGGAATAACAATTAATGAGCAGGAAATGTCTACAGTAACTATAAATATTTATATATATATGTCTTTTTAAAACCCGAACACCCTTTTTCTCGCTCAGATTGCATATTTTTGATTTCGACCTCCTCACCTGATTTTCGTAGTTTTGAGGGGGAAATCGATGGCGCAGGTTTGGCAACTTTTTTTTTTTTTAAATGGGAACCCGTTTTTTTTCTCGCAGGTTCCGAACCTTCATTAAGAAAACAAGCAACTTTCGTCCCAAACATTTTTTTATTCGAATCGATCCTGAACTTTTCAACGACGAATTGTTACACTACCAACAAAATGGAGCCCCGGCTCATTTCACGGTACCTGTTCGCCAATGGTTAAACGATCATTTTCCTGGACAGTGGATCGGGCGGCTCGGCCCCGTATTATGGCCAGGAAGATAACCAGACTTAACGCCGATGGATATCTTTTTCTGGGGGTTCATCAAGTCGATTGTGAGTCGTACGAGGACGTAGAATCTCCAGGAGTTGAGACAAGAAATCACCGCTGCCTGTAGAGAAAATGTGACTCTGGCATTACCGCGTTGGGGTGTGTAAGGATGACACCTTAATCAGGAATTCTCAACCCATAGGACTTAAATAATAACGGAAGTCCATGCATGCTGAAGTATTAGGTTCTAGATTAGAAAAATGGAATTTACTAGCCACTGGAACCAAAGTTACAATATTTAGGAACCGTTACCAGGAGCTATCCTCGTTTTTTACTATGCAGGATAAAATGTGTTAATCCAAATAGTGTAATGGACAAATCAGGATTTGCACATATCCCGGACGAATGGCGACCAAAATAAGTTTTGGAATAGTAGAGCAACAGAGAGCCATTACCAAGTAAAAGAATGGCAAGCTAAAGTAAAAGATATTCCTCTTGTTGATCCCGAAAAAGTTCTGTTACCTCCATTACACATTAAACTGGGATTAATGAAAAATTTCGTTAAAGCATTAGATAAAGAAGAAGACGCATTTAAATACCTTAAACAAATTTTTCCTAAACTAAGTGATGCTGATGCTAAGCTTAATGAAGGAATATTTGTTGGACCACAAATTATAAAATCAACAATTTGATCAAACATTATGTGATGTTGAATTAGCTCCGTTGAGTTTTTTAAAAGAATTGTTTCGGGGTTTTTACGAAACAAAAAAGCAGAAGACTACGCGAAACTTGTGCAAGAACTACTTGAAAGCTGCTGAAAAATGGGCTGTCGTATGTCTCTTAAAATATACTTCTTTTCCTCCAAATTACTTTTTTCCCAGACACTTTGGGTGCGGTTGGTAACGAACAAGGAGAAAGATTCCACCAAGACATCCAGGAATGGTCGGGAATTATTGCTGGTTCCTTATGAGAGAAAGCGATCAGGAATATAAGCGAAAGCCAGCATTTGCATAAAAGTTATGTACAAAAGACTTACTATAATTATATTTTCATGTGTATTTTTGTGAATGAATCCTGTTATCTTTGTATTTTTTTCTTGGTTTGAACTAATGTATAAATATTATATAAAAATGATTGTATAAAATCAAAATAATTAATATATTCTATAACTCAAAATCTATACGTGATGGAAAATTTCGGTTGTTGAATGCTCAATCAGAATGCTTTACACTCCGCACCCAACTGTATGAAACTTTTAATAAGTCTTGTTTAAACCAAGGATTAAGTGTTTCCCTAAAACTTTAGAATTTATAATTCCAAAAGTCCGAAAGATAAATTTCAGGCCCCAGCTTACGTCTCGCATTTTGTACAATCCAAAACACCCGAATACGACATATTCGCACGATTCAAACTTTAAGCGCCCCCAAAAACACACTCTTGTTCAATCGGCCCCCATTGTAGAACACAGCATTGTAAAAGTTAGCTTTGTAACCTCGGAAAGTGAATTTAAAACCTTTTCTTCAGCCGGGTTGGTTACAATGAAAGCCTCTCAAGGTTTTGAATACGTTCGGGAATTTTCCTGCATAATACAAAATATAGATTTAACCCCGCAAAATGTATTTGATTTATGAGTTTCAGCTCAACTCGGGGGGTCCTAATTTCTTGTTTACCATAGAAAATTGATTGTTTATCGTCAAATAATTTTAATCTATTTATTATTTAATTGTGGTGGTTTCGCTGTGATTTAATTTAACTTGTGTTTTGATAGTGATAGACTGGAACTCTATTAAATCAGTTATGGATTTTTCGACAATCAAGTTTAATTCATTAATTATGATCATTAAGGTTTTTTTATTATTCTGTCATCTCGCTTGCTAGGGTTAATGGCTTCCAATTCAATTAAATACGAAGGATGAAAAGCTTCAGCTAAGCATAAAGATCATCACAATGACTGGAGTTCTGCACTCGTCTACTGAATTTCAACGAAAGGTGAGCAATTCATTTGATCATGAATCTCGACAGCCTACAACAACGAAGAGATTCGTGTTTGATTCGCTTTTGTTTTATCTGTGCTGGGAACTGGGAGTATCTATTGTTCCATCGATTAAACGGCTCCAACAGCTTAGACAATCCCTGTTTTTTGTGATTCCTGCTGTAAGTCGGGTATAAACCGGAGCCGACGTTAATTGAATGGTTTAAACAGCTAAAACAGCTTAAACAGCATTGTTTTTATGACCGAAATAAACAATAAACTATCAAAATGGAACTCTATTGATTTTTAAGTAAATTGAAGTTCGATCTGTACCAAGGATTTGAGGGCTTTGAAGAATAAACAATTGACATTCTTAAGTAAGTTGTAAATAACTTTCCCAGGAAAACAATCGGGGAGCTCCTGAATATTAGTATAATTTTTCTTTGTCGTTTTCTGTTAATTTGACAATGACATTAGGTCGCCTTCCAGCGTTCGGAATGTGCTTTTTATAAAGTCCTTATTGGAATGGCCGTCTTTTATACCTGTTTTCACGTTTGACATTACCGCATTAACAGTTTTAATATTTGTAGTTATTGTTAAATACAATACTTTGTTGTTTTTCAGTGTTTGTGTATTAAATTTAAGTATTGTTTATGAAAAAATAGCAGTTCTTAATTCAACATGGTAAGACTGTACCAATTCAGTCGTAAACTGGATAAAAATATATGATTCTTTGTTTTTCCTAATAAAAACATATCAAACCGATCAGAGGTTAGAATGAAGATAGAAACAGATAGAAGATAAAAGAGAAGGGGTTTCTATACAGGGTGAGTCGGGAGGAACGGACCAAATTTCAGGAATGTAAAAAAACCCATATGTTCTTATCGGATATTCATTTGTTTTCAAGTTATAGCGCAATACCAAATAAAGAAAAGTTCATATATTAACGGTTTCCTAATCGTAGCGTTCTTTTAATAAATGTTCAAACATACCGCCATTGACTTCTAAACATTTTCTGCTCTTCTAATTGCTTCATTTCTTTCTTCTTTAAAATTGGCTGCAGTATTTCCAATACGTCGAATTAGTGCATCCCGAGTATCCACTTTTACTTTGTACACTTCATTTTTAAACCAACCCCATAAACAATAGTCTAGTGCTGTGAGGTCTGGAGATCTTGGAGGCCAATTAATAGGACCACCGCGACCAATCCAACGCCCTGGAAATGTTTCGTCTAAATGTTGCTTGACCTGACGAGCAAAATGTGCAGGAGCTCCATCGTGCTGGTATATTTACAGGAACATCCTCTAGTAGTCCTTGTAACTCATGTTGTAAAAAATGTAGGTAGTTGTCTCCTGTGAGGCGATTCTCCAAAATGGAAGGGCCAATTAAATAGCTATCGAGCATACCACACCACACATTAACCGAAAACTTATGTTGAAAATTACTTTCAACTGTTGCGTAGGGATTTTCGATTGACCATACATGAGAGTTACGAGTATTATTAATACCGTCAATGGTGAATGTTGCTTTATCTGTAAAAAGTATATGCGATACAACACGATGATTATTATTTATCCACCGACAAAATTCAATACGATTAGCATAATCTTCCGGTTCTAGGTGCTGTACTCTCTGTACATGGTATAGATATAAGCCTTGCTCGTGGAGTGTGTTTAATACTCTTTTTTGTGAAATGCCCAATTGAGTACCAATTCTTCTTGAGCTGGTCGTTGCATCTTCTTCTACTAAATCCAGAATATTTTCTACTTCTCCTAAACCTTGTCGAGTAGCTCGTTCAGATGTAATGTTGGCACTGGGAAGATTACCATTCTCGCACAAATTACTAAACACTCTGATAAACACGTTTCTAGTCGGATGTCTGTGATGTGGATACCGTTGACGATATTCTTCAACAGCAGCTGTAGCACTGCCATTACAGAAACCATAAATAAACACCATATTTGCATATTCTAAATTTGAATAAATATTTGGCATTTTGTATCACTTTAATCACTCAAACTTGAAAATAAACGTTTAATTACTGCCACAATAGACTGATACATTGTCAAGACAACATCGGTGTCAAATAGTTTAGAATCCTGAGCATGGCATACTCTAATTATGTGAAAATTTTGATAAAAGTGGAACGTAGAAAAAATATTGGATATTGCGCTATAACTTGAAAACAAATGAATATCTGATAGGAACATATGGGGTTTTTTACATTGTTTTCGCGTGTATAATACACTCCTGAAATTTTTGTCCGTTCCTCCCGACTCACCCTGTATATAGAATTCCTATCACTTTTTTGTTGTGTTTATTTTCGTAATAACAGGCAACACATTAGCGTGTAGATTAGTAGATAGAAATTCTGGGCCATGTTCGTTTCAAGTCAATGATCCGTACAGTATTCTGATAACGAATATACCTGCAAAAATTGGAAATCTTCATATAAAATATTACTTAACCTTCTGTACTTCCAGAAAATGTAATTTTTATTCCACAAAAGAAAATACGCTTTTGCGGAAGCTCACCCTTAAAGAAAATAACTTGAAAATTCCCATCATTTCCATAGACTTTTTCTCCGACACAAAAAATAGAATAAAACGTGGTAGCAGAGACAGAATAATTCGAAAGTGTTTCCGTAAAGCCCCATGGAAATAATTTGTCACCTGGCGGCGTGAATATCCTCGTTTTTTCGGAAATAACATTTAAATGAAAAATCGTCAACTAAATTAAGGTCCTGCGGGAGCTTTTACGAGGGCGAATGGACAGTGGGAATATTTTTGTAAAAAAAACTGTTCCGTTTAAACTTTTACGAGTTCGCATAGCTGTCAAAATGAAATTAATATATATTTTGGATGAGTTTCTTTAATAAATTATATTGTGTCTTGTTCCAAATAGACCATAAATTCAATTTTTTCGTATATACGGAAAAACACTATAGTAAAATTCTTATGGCAACTATTTTATTGCACGATTTCCTATAAAATATAGTATTTATTACATTTTTCATTAATAATCCGTTTTTTTTTTTTGTTTTTTTTTCTATGATCAAACACAAGCACTATAGGAAAAATCCTTTAGGGCACTCTGGGAGTGGTGCGTGTGGGAATAAAGCGATTCACGTTGGCTTTGAATCGTTGGAGGTTATATTCGTTGGGAAAACGACCTCGGGAAGGTCGTTCCATAAGGATGAAGTCATCCAGATGAAAGAATTCTTAAATAATGAAGTTCGAGTAGCACTAAGCTTAACCACGTATGGGTGGCGGGCAGTGGTTCGTCGTATATTTCTGCTATTTGTCACTTTGGAATTGAGAGGGCAAGGTCAGCCGAGCACTTTCCATGAAAATATCTGTAAAAGAGAGTCAAATCCCCAACCTGTCTTCGATGTTCTAGGCTGTCGAGGTTCTTCGTCAGGTCATGGTCTCCGATCAGACGAATGGCCCTGTTTTCGATGGATCCGTGCCAAAATCATATTGTATACAGGGTGTTAGAAATTCGGCCTTCACCATAGGGATTTCGGAACCGATAAGGGATACGAAGTCGGTGATATCGGGGCAAAGTTGCGTAATTATGGGTCCAATAATATAGCAAAACTAAATACAGGGACTTTCAAAATATTTGAAAAAATCTCAAATTTTGCGTTTCGGTTTTTATTCTTTCCTGACTGTTTGAAGAGATGTCAAAAATAATTTCACTTTCTCATGAGTACTTTTTATTCTCTACAAGATGACATCGTCAGATCCTTTATTGCGACGTTTTGTTTTTAGGTCATCATCATCAACTTTTTCAAATACGGGCCTGGATTTTCTTGTATAAATTATGAAAGATGACCGAAATCTACGTTCAGTGATATACAACACTTACTGTACGAATATAAGTGAAAATATCGATATTTATCCAATCCAAATATTTTAAAACATAGATATGGTAAATTCTACTGACTATTAATTAGTTTAATAGTTATTACTGTAAAAATTATGAAATTTAAATAAAGTGTTGTAAAAATGCTTCAATACAAATTTTTTTTCTATTTGATTTTCATAATGGCTACATTATGAAATGCAAAAAAATTGAATAACCCGCCACTTTATGAAACTGAAATTTTATTTTTTTTATGTTGAATTTTTATAGAAAACTTTAAAATACTAACCATTTTTATTAGATATTTATCTGAAATACCTATACTCGAAAATATATAACATGCTGACGGTGTCCGTCAACTAGTTTCTAGTCACAACTATAAAACAACATAACCATAAAATAATATAAATATCTTCCAGTATATGCTCTATTTCTAAAGTTTTATTCAATAAAGTACTATTTTTATTTTTAATTCAATATAGTATTATACATATTACTTTATATATACATATTTATAGTTACTGTAGACATTTCCTGGGGATTAATTGTTATTCCTGTCAGATTCTGTGTCGACACAATATTTTGTTCAATAGTATTATTTATCATTTTGTTCAATATTTTGAACTTTGTTCTGCTCGCACCATAACTCAAAGTTTTGCATATTCTTTTAAAAAGTTTTACTACATTAATTTCTGCAATTTCTCGTATTTCTGACGGAGAACAACTTCCTTCCTGACTCATTTATATTAACTTATATTTTTAATTATGACGGATGGGAAGAAGCTTTGTTGTGTTCAATCGTTTCTATCATGGCATATGTGATACTTGTAACATTTTATTAAATTGTAAAAGTATTGCCAACCCAAAAAGAAAATATTAATTGAAATGGAAAAAATCTTCTATATTTTTCAGGCTTTAAAAACCCAAATAGAAAAAGTATTATAAAATACACGGTTCATAAAACAATTAGAGCTGGTACTTTAGAAAACTCCTCGCTTCGCTGGTAGTTTTCTAAATTAAACGCGTGCTCTAAGATAATGTCTCATGAAACTTGTATCTTAATATACTATTTTCTAATAATGTGATTAAAATACTCATTAGTTTTTGATGGAAAAATCCTAACTCAAAAACTTTACGATCATTTTCACATTTAGAGAACAAAAATTAACAAAAAACAGCCTTTTACATTACAGTCGCAAATTGGCTGTAAACTGGTGAATGAAATTATGAAAAAATTTGAGTTATTGATAACCAAGATCATTGTATCAAAGACAAGTTAGTTGTCTAAAGTCTAAAATTTAATTAAAATGTTGTAATGTTTTCTACATAGTGTAGATGATTAAAGCAAATTAAATATTTTGCTTATAAATTGGGTCAGCCGAATCGCTAGTTGTTAACTTAGCCCTCGAATAAAGCCACGCTCGTGTTTTCCACATAAAATCGCTGCTTCAACAACGTTAAGGGGAGGCTCTTAAGAAAACTGCTTAATGGAACTCAAACTAACCTATATCAAATCCCACCGAAACCTATACATCCTGTCCTCAACCATTCCTATTATTAAATTCAATGGCGTAAAAAGTAGAGCTTTCGAAAGTGGGTTTAAACCCGTCTTTCATTCGGGTCCGTTACAATGAAAGGCTCTCAGATTTTGATTGGATTCAGGACTTCCGTGCATATTACGAAATATAGATTTAACATCTTGACGGCTCTTTGATTTATGGCTTTTCACGAAAGCGCGTGGGCTCAATATTGGGTAGTTTTAGAAAGATTTCACTTAAAATAGCTCAGAAGTGGGATGGATGTAAGTGTACTATTTTTCAGGGAATGATTGAGAATCTTCACTGTGTTAAATTTTCAGCATGCATGTGGCCAGTGTTATTAAGAGATCAGCGTGAATATCGGTAAATCTGAGGTTTCAAGAAACAAGTATCGACTTATGATTGCTAATGTTAAATTGCACGAGGATTTTAAATAATAATTGACCATCTAGAGGTGCATAATAATATAACCTCCAACGATTTAAAACCAACGCGCCAGCACTCCCAGAGTGACTTACAAGGATGCTGGAGTCGTTCGCTTTTTAGGGAAGAGGCGAATTGGACCTTCTTGTACGGCAGCCCGTTACCAGGATTTCAGACTGATCACGACCTAAAAATTTTTGAGTTTTTTGATGATTTAATAAGGACTTTAGAAGGAAATTAACAAGAACGGACATTGGCAACGTTGCGAAATCATTGAGAATCATCTTTACATATGTAAAAAAAAACAGTGTTTGTAATAGTTATCGCGCCTCGTCCGTTCTTCATATTTTTTGACTCAGAGGGATGAAAATAGTAATTGACATTTTCCGTGCGGTGAATAGTTTTGGTGTGAGAATAATCGAAATTTGCTTACAGCGGAGAATTCAACTTATCACGCCTCGTCCGTTTTACTTGTCGGATGTTAGTTTTCGTTATTCGTGACCGGAAAAAAATTAGAACGGACATTTTCATAGACGCGCAAGCGCAGTGTTGAATCTTAGGTATGTAATTATTTTAAGGCTGTTCGAGTTATCGCGCCGCGTCCGTTTTCAAACAGAAATCGTGTATTGTGGCTCGGAAAATTTGGAAAAAATATGAACTGACATTTTTACATACGCATTTTTTAGCAAAACCATTTTCAGTCAACGCAGCACGTGTATCAGTAATAATTCAATACGGGGACATAGCTGATGCTGAGGCTGAGTTGTTATAGACAACCAAGCCACACAGCAAGCCGTCCCATGCACGCGCCGTGTACCGCGTTCATGAATTATACAGATACGAGATCGGACTCCGCTGCCCTCCATGTAGCTGTGCAACACGGAAAATGTCCGATCGACTTGATTTACTATTTTTGAGAGTGTTATCAACAATTTAAAAAAATTGACCCTGGCGCTGTAACTTTTTGATACCCCTTTTCTTTACATCTTTCATTTAATCTATCGAATTTTTGCAACACTCAAAACGTCCGTTGTCGATAAATTCACGTTTTTAAATATTTTTAATATGATTTCATCAAGAACGGACAAGGTGTAGTAACAAAAAGACGATCTGCTTTCTTACGCACTGAAATCACTCTGACGGGTAAGCGCAGCGTTGCCGAACTTTTTCGCTCGAGTAAAACTTTCTTATTTTTTATTAATCTAGCGATTAGTCATTGACTAGATGAAGGCGTGATAACGGGACATTTTGGTAATGGGCTGCCGGACTATTCCCTTGCCGTTTGAACAATACATCGAGCGTCCTCCCGTCATCGGTACGCCGACAGAACCAACGATAATCGGAAGAAAGAGACCGAACGTGATCGGTGTCTAGACTTCGATTTTTAGCACTGGATTGGAGGAAAGTCCATAATTTCTTCCTACATGAAACAGTAAATAAAATTAAATTTAAAAATCTTCCGAAACAATAAAACATATACTTTCCTCCAATTTTAGTTGCATTACAAAGTTTTTTTTCCTCGAACATTTTTTTCCTAAAACAGGAGTAAACCTTTGGGGAGAAAACTCGTTCAGAGGTACTCCGGAATCCACTTAAAGGATGTTTCCTATAGCGCTTGTATTTGATTTATAATTTTTTTTCAGGTTGCGTGGGTGCGTGCCGAAGACCAAACCATCCTAAGCCTACACACCAAAGTTGTCACCCATAACAGTCGCATTGGGGTGACCCACGACAACCTGAGTACCTGGCAGCTACGCATAAGGCAGCTGAAAGAATCAGACCGTGGATGTTATATGTGCCAAATTAACACGGCTGTTATGAAGATACAGAAAGGGTGCTTGGATGTATATGGTGAGTTTTAATCTAATATTGTTCAATGGTTTCTCTATAAATCTGTATAATAATTTGATTAATGCTAACCATTTGTTTTTGGTTACTAAACTGACTACTATACAGGGTGTTACAAATTCGGCCTTTACCATTGGGATTTCGGGAACGGTAATAATATGCCGCAAAATCAAAAATAAATACAGGGGCCTTCAAAATATTTTAAAAATCTAAAATTTTGCGGTTTTTAGTTTTTCCTGACTTTGTTCGAAGAGATGTCCAAAAATTAATTTCACATTGTCATTGCTAGTTTTTATTCTCCACAAGATGGCATCATCTGGTCTTTAATGCGATGTTTCGTCTTTGTGTCACCATTATCAACTTAACTTTTTTAAATACGGGCCTGGTTTTTTTTGCTTAAATAATGAGAGAAGGCCGAATTCTACATTCAGCGGTATACAACACTTGTTGGTTTTCCGTCGTTTTGTTCCGAAATTGACCATCGTCATTACAATACTAGTACGTTACTAATTTACTTTTTTTTTTAATTCGGCATAGTTCGAAAATGTAAAACCCAATGCCTCTTTTAAAAGTGTTAAGAAAGTGATGTATTTAAGATCAATATTTATTTCAATATGGAAAATTATTATTTCCAGACCACCCGATGTTCCCTATACAATAAGGGCGTATTTTTGTCTACACAGTAGCACTTTAAAATACTATTTTAGATTGAATGGTACTACCAAGAAAAGGAAGCCCTCTCCATAGGATGCAACCAGCTGCAGACCGTACTGCGTTAAGTTAAAGTCCTCTCTGATGATAGGTATGTACACCTACACTGTACTGACGAGAACAAATAAGTTGGAAACCGGTCTGCAGGTGCAGGGTGGTTGCATTCAATCAATGGAGAGGGCTTCCTTTTCTTGGTAGTACCATTCAATCTGAAATAATATTTTAAAGTGCTACTGTGTAAACAAAAATACGCCCTTATTGTATAAGTATCATCGGGTGCTCTGAAAATAATAATTTTCCATATTGGTATTTGATATTAATACCACCTGACAAGCATAGACTTTTTATTTCTTAAATAGACAATATTTATTTGTTAATTGTACTAATATGTATTGTGTCAATAAATTCAATTGCTTGTACTTACGCTAAGTAAAAATTTGATAGAAATATTAATTTAAATTAAAAGAAAGTACGTAATAACAATAATAATTAAAGAAGCAATAATAATTTAGAAATCTTCAGTTTCTTCGAAAAAAAAGTAAATACAGGAACGTAGTAGAGGTATTTTAATAAAGATGGTCAATTTAAGGAACAAAATGTCGGAAAACCAGTAAGAGTCGATTTAGTGCCTCTTTCATGATTTAAACAAAAAAGCCAGGCCCGTATTTAAAAAAATTAAGTTGATGATGGTGACCCAAAGACGAAACGTCGCATGAAAGATCGGATGATGCCGTCTTGCGGAGAATAAAAAGTAGTAGTATTTTTGAACGAACATCTCTTCGAACAAAGATATTTTTAAAGCCTCTGCATTTATTTTTTGCGCAACTTCGTCCTAACTTAGCCGACTTCGTATATCTTACCGTTTCCGAAATCCCAATGGTGAATGCCAAATTTGTATCGCCCTGTATAACTACATTATTTTATAATGTATTTTATGCATTTCCAAAATAAATTATAAAACAATACGTACTTAAACGTAAATAATTTCCTAGTTGTAAAATATTTGAAATATAAATTATCTTTAATGTAGTTTTAAAATTACATCCACTTGCGAACGTTTTCATTTAAATATTTTTGTTGTATGGTATAAATTATTATAATACATACAGATTTATTATTTTAACATATTTTCCTTTGTTTAATTCGCAACAAATTAATTATATAAAATGTACAAAATATTCGACTTCTGCTTTTATATAAACTAATTATTTTTGCAAAGTTTTGTTAAAAAAACATTTTTTTCTTATTTTGTAACGTGTAAATACTTCAGAATAGTATTCTGTAATGGTAACCAAAGTTCAGAAAAGTATTTTATTTACAACCATGCATGTAATAATGACAATTCATCTATCTTTGAAAGGTGGAAATTTGTCGTTTTTTTACATTTACTTTCCACCCGGGTGGAAAGTAAATAATTTTTTTGTAATTTTCTTAAAAACCGATATCTCAAAATAATATACGAACAAACTTTTTAAAAATGCTAATAGCTTTGCGTGTCTACTTTTTCCCTAATTGATAGATTGGTCCTCAGCATTGAATATTGTGACCAAATCGTTGATATCTTCTTTGTCTTGGCATTTTCATTGAAATAAGCTAGTAGCGCCGACTCAGAACCAGGATTTTAAACTTTGGTTCCCTTACACCATTTTTTGAAACAGTTATAGCCCTTATCATATCTCGGGAGGCTTTTAGTTCGCAGAAGATCTTCTTCTACTATTTTTACTGCTTCTCGAATTTCTGGTGGAGTAGCAGCAAAATCAAATTCCTCATCTGATAGCATTTTTCTGTTGTTAAAATAATATATTGTTTAGAGACATGGAAACCATATTAAAAAAATGATATTTGCCTTCTTGATGTGTATTATTACCTACGTTATTTTACCACCTGCGGTTATTTGAAATTTCTGTTTAATTTTTCAATGAAAACGTCAAAATGACATTTATCTTTTATTAATAATTTTGAGTCAAAATAATATGGATGTTAGATGTGGTTCTAAAATAGTATATGAACCTCGGTGAAAAGTTTCATTACTGACTCTCTCGACGGGAATGAAACACTTTCCACCTCAGTACGTAATATACTATTGTACGTACAAATAATGTAAAAACATCTCATATATCCTTGTTCGATTCTCATTTGTTTCCGTATAATAATTAAAAAATCAAATTTTCGGTAAACGTGCGATTATAATGGATCCATCAGAATATCAGCAGGATTTACTTCCTGCATATTTCGCATATCAGATCAAGCAACATTTAGAAGAAAAGTTTACGATCGCCAGACCACACATCTGCAACGCGCAATATTGCTTTAATTTGCTGCAAATCGAACCAGCTACTGCATAAAACATTGATTTTTTAACGCAATAAAAAGTTTCGGACGAAATATGGCCATCGTGAAATTTCAGCCCGACAAACTATCGCTTTTCTTGTTAGTTAATTCTGGAAGTTGTTGCCGCAGCTGTGTCATTTCTCCGGCCTCTCGAAACTTGCCGTGATTGAAACTATTTTAGTTTCCGTTAGTTTGGGAACTGGGAAAATACTTTTCAGGTAACGGATCACTGTCTTAGCTTCGATAAAATAATAACTGCTGACTTGGAATTAGGTAAAGAAATATTTATTCTATTAAGTCATCATTTATAAAACTGAGTAAATGATACAATATATACGGGATATGTTGTAAAAAATACCTTTTTCCAATTCCAGAAAATTAATTCATTTTTTTTTCGTCAAATTATTCTAAATAATTTAATAAGGAAATTGGATCGAAGGTTGAAATCTTTCAATATGCATCATTACCAAATATTATGGCTTTACGGGCGTCGACGGCAAGAGATTAGATGGTTTAAGAATGACGCAATGTAGCGTCGGGAAGGATGAAATAAAAAAATTGTTTTAGAAGGCAGTCGGTTTTCTGGTATCCCCAGAACCGCGCTCACTGGCGATTTTATTTTTTCAAAACGGGTGCCGCAATAGTTAGTACAGGTTTCAGCGTGTTTTTACATCGATAATTCCGAGAACAGTCAACCGCGGATTTTCCCTCAGAAAATTTGTATCTTCGTGTTTCCTGCGAGTTTAAAAAATACTGGACTGTCATTAAACACTCGTAGTTTCCGTGCGAGTATAAATAACTCTGGAATCTCTTCAAACACTCGTATGTTTCAGTGCGAGTATAAAGAACTCTGAAATATGTTCGAACACTCGTGAATTTTAGTGCGAGTCTAAATAACAACTAAAATTTAATTACGAGAACTCGTAGCTGTCCGTGCGAGTATAAATAATGCTGCGATATCTTATTACCCGATTGTGACATCAAAACTAAGTTTTAAAATATCTTAAGTTAGTATTAGTAGTCACTTCCTTGCCTTGCCCTGCTAGCTTAGGTTTATTTTATATTGTAAAATAAAATAAATCTAAATTTACAATGTACATTAAAATTTCACAAAGAAATCAATTTATCATCCTAAAAAAACTATAATTGCCAAATTTTGTAAAAAAACGTTAGTTTCTCTGAAAGTTATTAGAGAAAAACAAAACTTAAGTTTGAACTTTAACACCCTGTATCTCAGTTAATATCAACTTTCGGATATAGATAATTATAATTAAATACTAATATTTTTACGTAAGTAGGCTGTGGTTTTTCCATGTCCCATTAATTAGCGGACATCCTGTATAAGGCCAGCGGATGTTTCCGATTCCTTCATTTCAAGACATCGCTGTTCACTGCATAAATTCCTCTTAAACAAATATTGGTTTCAAAAACCAATTTTCCGCCCTGCAGTAACACGTCAAAGAGCAAATTCCCAACAACAAAGACTAAACGGAACCTTTTGTTTCATTTTTCTTTTGATTTATGAAACACTTAAACCTTTTTAGTAAATAATCGACATTTTTCATACAAAACTTGTGAGCGCGCTGCTAGCCTGTCACACCTGAAGATTGTCCACTATAACTCACGGCCTGCTATTGGCACGTCGATTAATAACGTGTTTAGACCGGATGTAAGTAGATTATAGACTTTATATTGCGAAAGAGAGGCTCTTGTATGATGTACAGGGTGATGATATATGATATACAGTGCAGTTCTACCCTGCTACTTTTGATCTGCTAATTTTTTAATAATTTTTTAAAATGGAAGGGTCGCTAGGTGTCTGTTGTGATATTGATGGTTTAATGAATGAGCTTAATATGGAACATGATCCTAGCGAGTAGCGTTTATTCATAGATTCGTCGAAATACAGCTTAAAAGCAGTCCTGCTGCATAATGGAAACAAGAAACCATCCACTCCGGTAGCCTATTCAGTGACAATGATAGAAACGTATGGCCACTTAGCAACCATATTAAATCGTGTTAAATATGAACAGTATCAGTGGAATATCTGTGGAGATTTAAAAGTGATAGGTATATTGCTAGGACTTCAGGGGGGTTTTACAAAGTATTGCTGTTTTTTATGTCTCTGGGACAGTAGGGCAACAACAACATAAGAACACTACAGTAAAAAGGATTGGCCTCATAGAACTTCTTTTGAACCTGGTACTTCAAATATTAAATATGCCCCCTCCCCCCCCAAAAAAAAGGTGCTGCTACCGCCTCTCCATATTAAGCTTGGACTAATAGAAAAACTTTGTCAAAGCCATGGACAAAGAAGGTAGTGGTTTCCAGTCCCTAAGAGAATATTTCCTCCTCTAATATTTCCTTCTACCACCTTGCAAAATAAAATGTAAAAATATTTACAAAAATATATTTTTTAAAATATTTCTTTCACACACTTACCCAAGCAAGTTACGAAATAACCGACTTTCTATTTTCGTGCTTAACAAAAATATTTTTAAATTACGCGGAGAGGAGAATAATAAAATTTTATTTTTTATAAAATTATTTACGTCTCTTTTAATTCGTTTCCCTTTGTCATTTGTTTTTATTACACATTTGGGTAACTTAGTCAACACAAAAATTGGAATTAATTACGTTTACGTCACATAATCACTTACACAGCGGGAAATTCGCAGTAAAGCTGAATATTATACAATTTAGACATGTAGCCAAATCCTTAATTGCTTTATTTCGTTTCTGTTGAGAGAGGCGGGGCAATTAATACTCGAAACATATTTTAATGTATAAAGAGAATTATTAGGATCGTAGGACTTATTTAACTAATTACTTAATTACCCTTAAAAAAATTATCAGAACAGGAACGGTAACAGGACGCTCTCTCTTTTTCACTTCATACCTACTGGGTCATGTATATGTGTTTAAAATAGTGGTACTCGCTATAAAAAATACCGGTCCTTTTCATAAATATATTTGGGCGTATCTATTACTTCCGGTTATACCGGAAGTTAGGCTTAACATTGTTATTTCAAATAGAATAGCCTATATATTTGGGCATTTTTCAATTTTATTTAAAAATCCAAGTAAATTTTGTTCAGGTCTAGTCATTATCAAGGTTAATAATAACGCAAGTCGACAAATTTAAATTTTTGTAAAGTAACATTGATGAAAATAGGTTTGTTTGAAGTATTTTAGAGTCCTAAATCCGAAAATGATAAGCCAATTACTATAACACGTACAGTTTTTGTTGTTGTAAGGGGTGGGTGGTGGAGAAGAGGAGACGACAATCTAATATATTTATTTAATATAAACATATAAAACATGTGGCATATATGCAAAAACATTACTGAGGATTGGTTGTTATGTTAATAAAAAATATATTGCACAAGATATGATACAGCGACAAAAACGTTCACTTTCTCCCTTTGTGTTCTGTAGCATAATTAGTTTTTAAAACCCCACAGTAGTCGCCCAACATAGATGGGTTCCAGCGTCCCTGGTATGTTCTTTCCATCGTCCTGATGTCCTGGTGAAACCTCTCTCCTTGTTCATCGCTTACTGCACCAACATTTTCCGGGAAAAAATTCAAATGGGAGTGCAAAAAATGTACTTTTAGAGACATGCGACACCCTAGTAATTCATAGGTTTTCAACAGTTCATCACTATACGTACAAAACACGTCCAAGCTGCCAATTCCATTTCATTTAATTGTTCTTGAAAACTGAGTTTATCTAGGAGCTTCCTTATCTGAGGTCCAATAAATATGCCTTCTTTTAATTTTGCAGCGTGGTGAAAATATTAGGTGAGGAAATATTTCTCTTAGGTACTGGAAACCACTACCTTCTTTGTCCATGACTTTGACAAAGTTTTTCATTGGTCCAAGCTTAATATGGAGAGGCGGTAGCAGAACCTTTTTGATATTCAGGTTCAAAAGAAGTTCTATGAGGCCAGTCCATTGGCGTAACTAGAATGATTTTGTAGGGGGGGCTGGCCTCTAGTCTAGTAGGATTTTAATGGCAAGTGTCAGTATGACGTATGTGTTGCTTCGAACTTCGGAAATACTGGGGTGGGCACCAGAGCAATCTGGGGTGGGCATAGCCCACCTGACCCCCCTCTAGTTACGCCTATGGGCCAGTCCCTTTTACTGTAGTGTTCTTTTGTTGCCCTACTATCCCGCAGATACAAAAAATAGCAATAATTTTTAAAACCCCCTTGAAGTCCCAGCAATATACCTATCACTTTTAAATCTCCACAGATATCCCACTGATATTGTTCATATTTAACACGACTTAATATGGTTGCTAAGTTGTCATACGTTTCTATCATTGTCACTGAATGGGTTAAATAAATGGATGGTTTTTTGATTCCATTAGGAAGCAGGACTGCTTTTAGGCTGTATTTCGACGAATCTATGAATAAACGCCACTCGCTAGGATCATGTTCCATATTAACCTCATTCATTAAACCACAACAGACACCTAACGACCCTTCCATTTTAAAAAACTTGATAATGTTACATTCCGTTTTCGTTAAAGTGAAACACTGTCTTTTTTATCTAACAAGTTCCACTGTTGAAGTCTGGAACCAAGAAGTTCCGATTTTTGTTTTAACAATCCTAGGTCACGTACCAAGTCATTTAATTCATTCTGAGATATTAAGTGAATTTCACTAGTAGTTGGTAAAAATGTTGGGTCACCACTGGTGTTCTCAGAAAGTTATGGATCAGATTCAAATGAAGAATTAGAATCACCGTGAAACAGAATGTGTATTTTTAAAGACGCTATTGGTACCGGTAGTTCCTGGTAATGAGGAACTTGCCTTAGCGCAGAAGGCAAATTTGGATACTCTATTGGGTCTCTATGCTTTTTTGAAATCCCTTCTGTTTTAGTTATGCAAAAGTAGCAATCACTTACATGGTCAGTAGGTTCACTCCACACCATAGGAACTGCAAACGGAATAGAATTTGCACTAAATTTACTTGACAACTCACACAACAAATATGAGGAGCCCAACAATCTTGGTCCCTAATTTGGCACTTAAAATATAATAAATAGGCTTTTTTGAATTCCTCAGATATTGATCTAGCTTGAGATTTTATAATAGATCGTCCACATATATAACAAAACTGATCGGCTGGATTTTTGCAACATCGACGACTCGAACTTGCCATTTTATATCAAAATCGACTTAAACACTTGACTGTACTGTAAACGAGACAGGAACCAACTAAACTGCAGGAAACAATAAACTCTTAAAGGTTCGTACAATACTGTGAAAATAACTCCTTGGCGGTCTTGTTGTACTTTCCGGTCCTAAGGCAGGTAAAAATGATTTCAAAGATCGCATTATATAAAAGAGAAGCAGGTACTTGAAAATGAGACGTGCTAGGCCATTTCTGGGAAAAAAAAGTATTTTAATAACTTCCTAAATGAAACGCAAAATAAGCATTCTCGTCGATGTTACAAAAATTATGTCGAATTGTCTTATTATAGTTCACTTCTTTCGTCATTTTTTTCAAATTTTACTCCTCGACCTGACAAACAAAACTCATATAAATCGCTGTCAACCGCTTTTTAAATTCGATGAAAAAAATTACGTCCTATTTCTCTTAGATTTTTTATTTACTGCATTCAGAGATTACTAATTGCTTACAAATCGATTGGTTTTGCTGAATACGCTCATTATTTCAGACTAATGTGGCATATTCCAAACAATACTTAGACCCAGATGGGACTTTTTATACCCCACATAAACGCTCTTAACATGCCAATCGATCGACGCAGTAGTAACGTTGCATTTTAGTGGTAACGCAATGAAATGTGGTGGCTCGAAACTAATAAGAACCGATGGGAAGGGACGTGGGTTTGTTTTTAGGGTTTAATAATTTTGATTAAAATCGTGAATTAAAATCCATATTTTTATCGTTCTATTCACACCAATTTTCATGGAATTACCCGCGCACATATATTCGTAAATACATATAAAATTAATGTATGTAAGCAATACCAAAACCCTACTAACTCTCCTTTGTGTCTGATCTGGTTAAAGTTAAGTTTAAATTGTTCTCGGAACGGCTATATATCATAAAACAAGGTCATATATTTACCCACATTAAAGCGAGATAGAATGTCTTTGCTGAGGTAAATTACGGAAAAAACAGTGTGTAATAGAATTTATCACAAATATCGCAATTTCGTACTGTATTTATGGAGTAAAAATGACTATTCACCAGAGAAATTTGCGATGAAATGAATTATCACAAACTATTTAAAAACGCTACAGTAATTCAGGTTCTTTTTTATTCGCCTCAACCCAGAAAGAGATTTTTTTTCAACATTTTAAACATATTTGGGATCACCACAATTCCTCATCTTGTAACTATTTTATGAGTTACCTGAACTCAGATTCTTGGTTGGGAAAACTTACTAATTCATTATAAAGTGTCGTTTTAACCCGGACGTGCATTATTTTAACTGATTACCATGCGTAAATTATTTTGAGTTGGAATAATTCAGGAAACGTGCTCCAAAACCCCATATCGAGGGTAAAACGGAAGATCGTAAGGTCACGGAAAGTTCCGAATTCGTGCTCGTGCAGGTTTGGCTCGGTTCATTCCATTGTTATTCGTCAATTCTCCTTCGATCGCGCGTATAGACACCTGTTGGCCGTTGCGCCGTTTGCGGGATTTTTCATCTTTGTTCTATGTGCGTGAAAATTTGTGTTTTGCATAATTTTGGTCAGTTGGCGTAAAATGGAGGGACAGGAGGTAGATGCATACAAATTATTATTATTGGAATGAAGCCTTATTATTTATAAGCAATCGTCATCACTTCATCCGCATGGTTCCTTGGCCGTAGTATGCTCTCCTGTCTCTAATTAATTTGATTATTTTTTTAAATATTCAACAAAAATGTCATATCTTGAAAACACAAAATTGAAGTCCACAATAGGCAGGCGTTAAATCAAAGAAATATTTTGAGTTCCGATAGTCCACAATTTAGGTACTGGTAGTCCAAAATTTGGACTTTGGTAGCCCAAAGAGTGAGTTATTCCAGCCACCATCGTAAGCTAGAACAACTTAAATGTCAAGATTTGATAGCTCGAATCATGAAATAATGTCACATGTGTTTTAACGAATTGTACACACGTCTAATCCAGGTGATCGCTGGATGAAAACTGAGGTTATTCGTTTTTTATTGCTGTTATATTGTCGTGTGAATCCAGCTTTAGAAATGTAAAGGTTTCGCCCCTTGGTATAATAATCCATGGATAGCAAACCTATTTGCTTATGCTCCAAATAATAAGCAAGGGAAAGGAGCATTGCACAACGACAAGCCTCCCAATTCTTTTTAATTTGCATTTATCGATATAACATCGACTACAGAATGGCTTCGTTAATAAACTTTTTCTATTTGGGTTATAATGCCTATATTATGAAATGTAAAAAATTGAATAACCTGCCACTTTATGAAACTGAAATTTTATATTTTTTATGTTGGCAGTAAGTAGGGTTCGAATTTTAGGCTTACTTTCATTTCGTTGAAATTGAATTTCCATTATGGATTCGACAACAATTTTTTATAGAAAACTTTAAAATACTAACCTTTAACCTTGCAAATAGATCATTTTTACTAAATATTTATATGAAATACCTATACTCGGTAATATATAACATGCTGACGGTGTCCGTCAACAAATTTCTAGTCACAACTATAAAACAACATAACCTAAAAATAATAGAAATATCTTCCAGTTTATGCTCTATTTCTAAAGTTTTATTCAATAAAGTACTATTTTTATTGTTACTTCAATTTAGTATTATACATATTACTTTATATACACAGTGTGTAAAAAGTCCCGGAACAGTCAATTATTTCAAAAATGGTGCACAATATAAAAAAACTTTCTGTATAAAAGTTGTTGGTCTTAAAGAAATTTATTAAACTTAGATCTTTGTAATTATACAGGGTTGCCCAAAAAGTCGTGGTAACCGAAACTTCATTTTTTTTAAATGGAATGATCCTTTTTTGATCACATTTTCTGATTCCTCTAAACATTCTAAACAACAATTATAGAACATGTCATATGGCTAAACCTATTAGTTTTAGAAATAATTTGAGTTGAAGGACATAAATGCGATAGGTACGATATTACCTTTTGCATTTTTATAAGCTGGTACTAGAATTTTTTGCGTCACTGTCAAAGTAAATTCTCAAAATGTCGCTCAGCGAAAGGGAACGTATAACTTTACTAATAATAAGAGGTTTTGGAGACCGACAAAGATCAGTTATCGAGACAAAGGAATTATTTAATACAACTTTTCCAAACCGAGAGCCTATATCAAAATCTACAGTTGTGAGAACAGTTCAAAGGTTCGAGGTAACCGGTTGTTGCAGAGATAAACTTCGTTCCGGAAGACCAAAGTCGGCAAGTAGTGATGAAAAAAAATTAGAGACATTACTTCATTTTGTTCAGAATCCACATTTGTCACTCAGAAAAGCTGCTACCCAAGTTGATGTTTGTTTTGAATCAATTGACAATATTTTAAAAACCAGTAATTTTCATCCCTATAAAATAACTCTTGTCCAGGAATTATCAGAAGACGATTTTGATCGTAGATTGGAATTTTGCGAAGTAATGATGCAAAAACATGAAGAAAATAACAATTTTTTTAATCAAATAGTTGTTTGAGGCAACATTCATGTTGAACGGGTCTCTCAATCGCCATAATTGTCGTTACTGGGCTGATCAGAATCCACATTGGATGAGAGAAACACATACTCAACACCCCCAGAAAGTAAATGTGTGGGCTGGAATTATTGGCAACAGATTAGTGGGGCCTTTCCTTATAGAGGGGAATTTGAATGCCGAAATGTATCTCCACATGCTGCAAAATGAAATTGTGCCAGCAATAAACAATGAAGTAGGACCACTATTACGCAATACGTGGTTTCAGCAGGATGGAGCTCCTCCTCATTTTGGGCTAGCTGTTAGAAATTATTTAAACAACACTTTTTCTAACCGCTGGATAGGACGAAGAGGCCCCATAGAATGGCCTGCTAGGTCGCCAGACTTAACGCCCCTTGATTATTTTCTTTGGGAACACCTAAAAAATAAAGTATTTGTGACAATACCTGCAGATCTGTAGACATTTCCTGGACATTAATTGTTATTCCTGTCAGATTCTGTGTAGACACAATATTTTGTTCAATAGTACCTATTATTTATTATTTTGTTCAATATTTTGAACTTTGTCTGCTCGCACCATAACTCAAAGTTTTGCATATTATTTTCAAAAATTTACAGCTGTCTTCCTGACTCATTTTTATTAACTTTAATAATGTATTTATTTTTAATTATGATGGATGGGAAAAAGCTTTGTTGTGTTCAATTGTTTCTATCATGGCATATTTGATACTTGCAACATTTTATTAAATTGTAAAAGTATTGCCAACCCAAAAAGAAAATATTAATTCAATTGGAAAAAAAATCTACTATGTTTTTTAAAGTTTTTCAGACTTTAAAGGCCCAAATAGAAAAAGTATTATAAAATACACGGTTCATAAGACAATGAGAGCACTTTTACTTTAGAAAACTACCCGCTTCGCGGGTTGTTTTCTAAATTAAACGCGTGCTCTAAGATAATGCCTTATGAAACTTGTATTTTAACATACTATTGAACCTTACAAAGCCCACAGCACTAACACACTAAGTGGAGGAACAGTTTGTTCAGGATTGCATTCTGATTGCAACCAGCAATCAGAATTGTGGCTGAACCGGCGATGGTCAGAAGCGAAATTAAATAATTTGTTAAAGTACTGTATGGGAAAAGGAGATTTTAGGAATGGAATTTAGGAAATAATTTAGATTTCTGTTCTCGCATATTTTATATTATTATTTTAACCAAAACATTCATTGACAACATTAAAATAAATTTTTGCTGCCTACTCATTCGCGGGTCTGTGCAAAATGAAATAAAATAAAGCAAATCAGAAATTAGTTACATGTTAAAATTGTACAATATTAGGCTTCGTTTTAAACTCTCGCTGATGTAATGAGTATGTAACTAAACGTAATTAATTTTAATTTTGCGCTTGGTAAGTTAATCAAATGCTTAATTAGAATAAATTATAAAATATAATAATTAATAAAAATACATCCAGCCCATATATTATTTTAGAATATTTAAAGAGCAATAAATTAAAGAAGAGTAAAGTTAAAATTATATTTTATCCCGACACGAAGAATTTTTCGTTTTTCTCTAAAACTTTCCACCGACTTTAAATTAAACAAACCATTAAATATTTCGCTTCCATTCACCCTTAATGAATCTGGGTTTACCGTCATTAAAATCTCGCCCCATAAAACCGACAGAAACGGCCTGACGTCATTTTAATAGGTGGTTATGTCGCGGGCACATCGCTGTAACCTCGCCTTGTCACTGCGACGAGATAAACTAGAGATGTTGGAAGATAAATGAAACTACTTCGAGCAACTTGCCGTGAATGAATGCTATCTAGAGGAAAGTGTCACATCGAAAACGGCCAGTGATAGAAACTAAGTCGAGTATTAGACAATGTAAGTTTTGTTATACTTCTAGTTGTTTAACTAGGTGGTATTTTAGCAGTAATCTATGTTGTATTTTTATGAAATAAATATACCTAAATACCATGATAGTATTCTTTCATTTCACCTACTATCAAATATATAATACCACAACGTGAACCTCCATAAGAAAATTTAAAATGACTCGCACCATAACGTCATGGCGTGCGCCAAAGAAACTGGAACTGCTAGATACGCTCCTTCATATTATCCGGTGTTGTTGGAGCTGCATTATAAACGATTCCTTTTACATATCCCCATAAAAAGAAATCAGGTGAAGTCAAGTCGGGTGATCTTGGGGGCCAATTCTGAGGTCCATCGATTTTGAAATTGGAAATTTAAAAATTCACGGACCCTAAGATAGAAATGTGCTGGTGCTCCATCCATTTGAAGCCACATCATTTCTCTGATGGCGATGGAAATGTTTTGCAACAATATTGGCAATTGATTTATCAAAAAATCTAAAAACAATTCCCCATTTAAATTGTTTTCTAAAAAGTAAGGACCGATTAAATATCGACCCATTATTCCGCCCCAAACATTCACTGACCATCTGTGTTGATTATTTACTTTTCTAAATTGATGTGGATTGGAATCAGAATAATAATGAAAATTATGTCTATTCACAGATCCATTATTATGAAATGTACATTCATCGCTAAACATAACAAAATTAAAAAAGTTTTCATTATCTGCCACGCTGTCTAACACCCACATACAAAATTTCACTCGTTTATCAAAATCGTTTGCAGAAAGTTCTTGGTGACGCTGAATTTTATAGGGATGGAAACTATGTTTCAGAAGAATCCTTGAGACACTTGCTTGTCTAATGTTGATATTTTGCGCAATTTGGTTTTGATTTGATTTCCATCTTGCTGGAAGACGGCGCGAGTCCAGCCTATTCGAAAGAAAGGTAAGAGAATCGTGCCTAACAACTATCGCCCAGTCGCATTGCTTTCAGTTATATCAAAAGTAATGGAGAAAGCTATTAACTGGTTTTGACCGATATGAGGATTTTCGCTTACAGAACCAATTACAGCAAATTCATTTTCTTCGTTTCCAGTTGGAACCACTAGGAAAGTAGGTAGATATATTATTTTTTATGAAATGTATAGAAACAATTAGACTTATCAGTTAAACAAAGTCCCACTTGACAGGTACTGCAATGTCATCTAGTGCGATGCGGTGTTGATCGAGTACTGCATCGTGCACATCGAACTTTCGAGCTATGGATGGGCAAATGAGCAACTTTATAAAATTTTATTTCGGGGAGAACTGTCACTTTAAATTTATTTATAGGCGAACCAGAACGTTTTCGACCTCTTGGTGCGGTATCTGGAGCAACAGCTAAGCGAAATTCTTTCAAACTAATGGATTTAAAAATAATAAAAGCGTTGACAATAGCAAGGTCTAAGACTTGCCGAAAAAGCCGATGCCATCATTTCCTAGATTTCCGGTCAATTCGGTATATTGCAATATGCATATCTGATTTATCGACATAATTCATATGCATGTTATAATCTTTAAGTAATTGCCGACGGGGATATTCCACTGTTGATCCATCTTTGCTAAAACTGGGATTTGGTCAGTGAACCCTGAAATATTTCCGGATTATCTTTTTGCTCCAGCAGAAACAACTAATGTGGAAGAAACTAAAGTCCAACCTCCACAACAAAATTTAAATGAAGTTCAATCTCAGCAACAAAACCAAAATTATTCCTGAAGCAATTCAATCAACTTCGAGAGTAATTCAGACAACATTACAAGCTGCAGAGAGAGCGCCTAAAGTAAAACTTTCAGAAATATCACCAATACCTCGTGTAACTTCAAGGGGCACAAAAAGAAAACGAAAATCCACTGGTTCGCAAATTTAACAACCACTCCTAATTTGGAGGAACAAAACAAGAAAGCGGACGCAAAAGCGGAACTTGAACGGCGCAAGTCAGCGAGACAAGCAAAAAAGCGTTTGGTAATTTCTCCAGAGGATGCATACGAGGAACCAGGGTTATTTAGTAATGCTGATGATGACAATGACGTGGCATGCCTTTTTTGTAATGACGTCAATTCGAGGTCTTAGCCTCATGAATTTTGGTTAAAATGCCAAATCTGCTCGTAATGGGCACACGCAGAATGTGCTGGAAAGTCTGCGAAAATTAAATCGTTTAAAAGAAAATGAACGCTGAAACATAGCACTCTGATGATGAAGCATGGTCAACTTGCTTATTGTATCACGATTATCAGTGGATAGGTAGTGGACGTTCAATATCGTGGCCGGCAAGATCTCCCGATCTAATCAAGCTTGATTTTTTATTCTGAGGATACTTAAAAGAAAAAGTGAACCAGGTTGTTCCCATAGCAAGAGGAAACATGCAAGCACGAATCGGAGATGTCAAACAATTACTCAGAATATGTTTAGAAATATAAGCGGAGAAACTTTATGGGAATTAACATTAGCTAGTGTAAATCCCAGAGACAGTCGGACTAGAAACTACCCCAAATTAAGACCTCGTCGTCAGATTTAAGACGCATTGGGGGGATTGCGGTCGTCGAGCCAGTTAGGCTGGGTTCACATGGCAATACACTGGACGATTTTTTACATTAGTCGGTTTTAACCGAATAAACAGCGGGATGCTTACACGATTAAAAAAGTATAGCATCTAGATGACAGTATGTGCTGACTTTTAAAATAAAATATATATGGACAATGGACATGCCTTAGCCAGGTACACAATGTCTCGTCCTCGTTGCGCCTCTGCGTACTGTCATATATCGAAATATTCATTTCAGTACAGGATATACAGGGTGTCCTGGATAAAAATGCACTCCACATGGATTTCGTTAACATAGGACCTACAGAAATGATTAAAGATAAGATATTTGGGAAAAACCGACTTTATACGATTTTCTTCTTTTTGTTTTCTGATTCTATTGGAAGAGACATGTGGCAATAAATTTCATTTACAACCATGCATGTAATAATGACATTTCATCTATCTTTGAAAGGGGGAAAGTTTTTTTTACTTTTACTTTCCACCCGGATGGAAAGTGCTTTTATTCCACCCGAGTGCAAAGTGAATTATTTTTTTGTAATTTTTTAAAAAATCGGTATCTCAAAATAATATACGAACACACTTTTTTTAAAATGCTAATAGCTTTGCGTGTTTAGTAATGTCTACTTTTTCCCTAATTGATAGAGTGGTCCTCAGCATTGAATATTGTAACCAAATCGTTGATATCTTCTTTGTCTTAGCATTTTCACTGAAATATGCTAGTAGCGTCGACTCCCGTACACCATTCTTTGAAACAGTTATATGGCTTGTCATATCTCGGGCGGCTTTTAGTTGGCAGAAGATCTTCTTCTATTATTTATGCTGCTTCTCGAATTTCTGGTGGAGTAGCAGCAAAATCAAATTCCTCATCTGATCTGCATTTTTCTGTTCTTAAAATAATATATTCATTAGTGACATGGAAACCATATTCAAAAAATGATATTTGCCATCTTGATGTGTATTATTGCCTACGTTATTTTACCATCTGCGGTTATTTGAAATTTCTGTCTAATTTTTCAATGGAAAAGTCAAAATGACATTTATCTTTTATTAATAATTTTAATTCAGAATAATAAGAAATGGATGTTAGATGTGGTTGTAAATAAAATAGTATACAAACCTCAGTGAAAAGTTTCATTACTGCCAACTCTCTCGACAGGAATGAAACACTTTCCACCTCGGTACGTAATATACTATTACATTCTTATTGCCACTTTTTTCTATAAGATGATTTAATTAAATTTTTAATCCGACGTTCCATTTCTTCGGAACCATCATCAACTATTTGACTTTATGTCCTATGAACTCCACTTTAGATCTGAATCCAACGAAATATCATGCTTATTTATTATTATTTTTATGTTCGAAAATGATGCGTTTCTGAAAATGAAAAATAATTTATGTTGCATTATTATTGTTGTAAATAACGTCAAATAAAAAATAGTTTGTTCGGGTTTGTTGACAAATGAAGAGTATAAATAAAACAATAAAAACAAAAATATTTCCAATAAGATGCTCATTTGCATTGAAGATGAGTATATTAGTCCGAAACGCCTAATAAATAATAGGTGTAATATATCGTCGGATGCAGAATATAAAGTGGAGTTCACAAAGCATAAAATAAAATGTTGTTACTATTTAAAAAAAAAAGTTGATGATGGTTGCAAAGAAAAGAAACGTCGTATTGAAAGTTTAATTAAATTCCCGTAGAGAAGAGAAAAGTGCCAATGAGTATGTAAAATTAATTGTCATATATCTCTTCAAATAGAGTCAGGAAATAAAAAGAACGAATCCTAAAAATTCGGTTTGCTCGAAATATTCGGAATTTTTTACATTTCAAAACAAGACATTGCCGATCTTTTTAGTGTACAACTCTTGTCTAATTTTATCATTTCTGTATGTCCTATTACATCCTAGACGTAGAAAAATTGTCACTATTATTGCATCATAAAAACTAATATTTTTCAAAATTCGACAATTTCTCCTGAAAATAACATATTTTCAAAACTGTATTACATACGCAGCTGGTATATTATTTATATCCGACCTCCCTCCACGGACAGGGACAGGGAAAGTTTTTAACAAACTTTCTGAATTACATTAAATTCATTGTGTAATTGAAACGGGTTCTTGTAAATGACGCATTTCATTTACGCCTCTTGTCCAAACCAAAGAAAATATTGTTATTGTGTTTTTGTTTTGTTATTACGTTACCGTTTTATTTTATGGGTATGGCATTTAATTTTGGGCTTACTCGTTTCAAATAAAGTTTGTTCCGAAAAGAGATATTTTTACGCATAAGTGCATTATTAAAAAGCCCTTGCAATAGCGTAGGGTAAGATATTTTACCGTACAAATATCGTAAGCTTTAGTATAGGAATTTTCACATTATACCGTTGATCGTTGGACTGCCATAAAATAACAATTATTCTTCTGACCATAAAATCCCAAATTTGAATCAAATTGTGTATTTTAGTGACTGAAAACATGCAAAAGCGTGTAATTTATTCAGCTAATTATGTAATTTCATGAATTCAGATTGGCAACACTGCCGTAGTTAGTTGGTCCTGAGCACACCTTTTCCAATGGTTTAGCAAGGGCCTGCCTAAGAACTAAAAAACATAAATCAGTCTATTTTTCGAACGTGCCAAAGTATTGCCGTGTAATCATTTTATTAAGGGCGAAGTACGGTCCTGTTCGTCAGTTAAGGTAAATTGTTTTTATCAGTCGGCGTTGCGCATGACATCTGACGATCAGCTTTGTTTACATGCGCGAGGCCATAAATTTGCCACTTTTGCTTCTAGAATTTGGCTATCCATTGATATAGGTCCGTAGTTTCCGCAGATATGTCAAGTGTTACGTGACATTAGTGACTTGCCTGCTTTTTTCTGGTTATTTATTTTGCCTAGGTTTGTATGAAATTCCAGGACCTTCCAGGACCGTACTACAATAGTACGTCTGTTTATTTTAAAAATGAAACGAGGCTATTTATATTTTTAAATGCATTTTTTATTATTTATTATAGGGAATAAAACACACATACACATTGAATTATTTTGTTATTTATTTACTCAAATATATAAAATGAAGTCATTATCTACAATTACATGTCTAGTAGGTACCTCTATATTCACAAAAAGATAGGCAGTACGTATCTACATGAATGTCCATCTTTACCTACTGTAAACTTTACACAATGTGTCTACACATGGACTTAACTATACCTGTAATAAATTGTATCTTCAATTTTTCGAAAAAGTCATCCTTGATCATTTCTTTTCCCTATTATATAAATACAAATTACTTGGAAAAATTTCCATGTTTTTGTATCGGATGCACAAAAAAACATTTCTGAAAATAGCTATGGACCTTTTTTAAGGAAAAGTTATTGTATTAAAAAACTAAATATACGGTTTGCTTAAAGGTAATTCACTCTTGTTACCTCTGTTTTAACTTTAATGTTCAATAGTAACATATAAGTGTATAGTATCATAACAAGCAAATTCTATATGCACCCTTCTTCTGTTTACTTAGGCTACGTATACTGCAAAAACGTAGGTTACGTAAGTCATATATGCAAAAAACTAATGAAATGGGGATTTTGGCCTTCCCCATTGGGATTTCGGGAAAAGTAAGAGTAAAGAGATACGAAGTCGGTTAAATTGGGACATATTTTTTCGGCACCAAGTTGCTCATTGGCCATATATATTTCAAGAAATCTGGGTATCTTCTGAGCAACACAAGACTTTTCCATTAGAGCTCGGCGATTATCATCAGCTCTATATATAAATCAAAAGCTTCCGACAATATATTTAGTGTTCTCTACAAAGTTCTAAAAATAGTGAGCTTAGATAAACATATTATTACACACTACATGATCAATAATTGGACTTGAATTCTGACCAAAACTATTAAAAATATCATGCAGATATTTCCTACTTTCCCAGCTAACCAAACTGTCGCCACACAAAAGTATTACCTGATATTTAACTGAAATAAATCTCAACTCACTCGGAAAGAAATAAAACATCTAGAAATTTTTGTATTAATATTAAAATTTACCTTAGTTTCTCTAACGGCAGACAATAATTATACTCCATAATTATTGTTTTCGGCTAAAAACAGATAAATAAAATATTAATTTTTCGTTACGTGATTAGTACTTACTGTGGTTTACAAATACACAAACAACTCGATATGTAGTTAATCAAAGTTTTCAAAACAAAATAAACTATACTAAAACGACGGAAATACACTTATAAAACTTATTAGCACCAATCAATCTGAAAAAATATAAAAACCCAACACTCTTAATGCGGTTCGTATAAAACTACGGTATTTGATTAAGTCCCCAAACAGCTGATCGATGACATATTGCTGACATGGCTCGACATGATTTGTTTGTTGTTATTCGTCGCCATCTTTGGTTCTGGATGCCTTTTCAAATTACAGAATAAAAAGTGGTTCATCCATATTGTTGTCGGTATACGACGTGTCGGTTAAATGGAGATAAAGTTGCGCATTTACGTGCCTAATAATATGCCGTTTAGAAAGTTTTAAAATTCCGAGTAGTTCCGGAGATATCCGGGAAAAAACGAAATTCGGAAAAATCGTTTTATTGTTTTCCTGGGTTTTTTTGAGATCGAATTCTAAAGTAAATTGCACTTTTGCATTGCCACTTTTCCGCTCTATCTAACAGCGTTAATTGTTTTGTAATCCGACGAGTCGTCTTCGAAGGGCCATTATCAACTTTCTTATTTTAAATTCGGTTCTGTTTTTCTGATATTGGAATTTGAGAGCTTTTCTTCTTCCGAATGCAACGATGTATGACACATTGTGGTTTAATGACGTTTCTGTGGTCACTACCTAACCTTAAAATAATGTATTTTTAATTTGGTGCATTAGTAGCTGATAATAATTTCCAAAATAGTCAATATAGTCATTCATTCTTAATTTTTGGTTTAGAAAAAAGTGAGGTTAAAAGACATACGATGTCGAATGAAAGTTAAAATAAAGCCCATCGTGTCGATTGTTACAAATATTCGGACGGAATTTGGCAACAAAAGTTTACACCAATCAGGGCACCGTCGGAGCATCATATCGTTAGAAATCGTACGCATGGAACACCGTCTTAAATCGAACTAATCCAAATTTTTATTGCCATATTTTTCCTCACTAACCAGTGAAATTTACATTAAATAAGTTGAAATCCGGTCCTGTCGAATGTTTACTTTCGCAAGGAAATTTCCGATCTGCGCAAACTCACTCACTTCGATGCCCATAGTGGGGGACATAATTCCAGAGGGTAATAGCAATATACTAACCGTTTTCGAAAAAACGGCATTTCATATACATCATGTATTTGATGTATTTCAGTAAAAGATACATGTTTGTTCCGATCAAATGTTCAACTTTCAAAATTCCGCTTTTTCATATTTAACCCGTGAGAATTTAGGGGACTGGTGTAAATAAAATGACGTTTTTTCCGAAAACGGTTATGATTAGCGACATGAATAAAGAGTACTTAATTTTTAGCCAATAGTTAAAGGTATGTAAAAAACATTGTCCAAAGTTCTCATCATACAGGGCGTAAAAAAAAATGGGCCCATGAGTGTTACAGCTAGTCCGTCCCTGCAGCTGTGAGTAATTCACAACAGTTTCTTGGGTAGTAATTTGACGGGTCTTACCTGGTATATATCATATTAAAAAATAATTGAAATATACCAAGTGGTTCAATAATTATGTGTAAAAAACTTGATTCCATTGGTGCTCTTTGGGACCCAAATCTCCGAACAGGAGGCCGATACGAAAGAAGTTTATATGAACCTATAGTATTCTTTTCACGTATTTTCTTCATATCCAGGAGATTTCCCACATGTTCCCGGACACCCTGTATATGTGGTATGCTCTGGCACAAAGCTGTTCATATTTTACGCCTAAATTTGAACTAATTTTATTATTACTGTGCGACTTCGTTGATGAAAAGTACGAGAGAGTTTTATGCTTATGCTGAAAAATAATAGAACGTCCAAGTCCTACTTAATTTTACCCTAGTTTAGTAAAATATGTTCAATCTGGTTTCCCAGCTAGATATAATGTTTCCTCGAAAATTGTAAATCATTGAAACTACCCATTTCTGTTAAAGTCTACTAAGACCGGCAAAATATAAATTGGCACCGATGCTTCATACTGTAAATTGGGCTTAATAGGCACCGTTTTAAATTTAGTTTGCACTTAAACTTCAGGGATATCGCTGTTAGTAATAATTTATTAATTCTCGGGGGAGCCCGACGATGTTGTATACATTAAAGCCAGAACTGATACGTTCTTTTCGGGAATTAGGCATTAATAATTCAAAAGATAATTTAAAAACACTTAAAAAAAATTATTCATGTCAAAATTTAAAGGCTTTATGATTTCGCTAATGAAAAATAACGCTACCGATATTAAATTTTTAAAAGATCGCATAATAAATGGCATTAATTATTCTAATAATTTTTTATATGGCTTTCGTGTTTACGATGAATAAATAAACTCTTTAACTCAAACTTTAAAATGCGCAGAACAAATTAAAATAATAAGAGCAGCATAAATTTTATTTTGTATAGAGCATAAAGTAATGGCCCGACGATACTACCATGTGGTACGCCAGTAGTCAATCCGAAAATGATTTATCTATCAAATTTGTCAATCAATTGAAAACGACTTGACTATATCATTAGCTTTACTATAATCAACATGGGAAGTAAAATTAACAACGAACAAACCCGATCAATGTAAAACCCTAGTCTGTAAGTCTGTGTTTTTCTATACAGGGTACACCAAGTAAGGTGGTCTATTAAAAGTATCTCGAGAACTAAATCAGATTTTATTTTGAAAATTTGGCTGTGGCTATAAGAGATTGTTTTCTACGTTTATAAAATGTTTTGGATGGTGCGGTGTTGCCGGATCATACCAAAAGTGGTAGCAACTTCGGAATTTTAAATGAACTACCCTATATATTATATTTTTTTTGGAATCTAGGTAAAAATCTAGAACAGTTTTCTGTATAATATCCTATCTATAAGAGTTTTTGAATTATAAATAATCTTGTGATTTTTTAACGCCGTATCGGGACCTGAGAAGAATTTATATCTTTTTAGCGGTTACAGCTAGAAAACTGAAATCTTGACGATAGTTTCACAAGACCATCGGAAGTTTATAATTTTGAACAGTATTTAATTAGTTTTATACAGGGCGTCTCCATAACAATATTTCTGAGGGAGATGAATTTTTGCAAAAATCTTATTTTTTTTAAATGGGTATTTGATATGTTTTGCTAATGGAGGATCGAATTTTCTATCTAATGATATTAAGTGTTCCTATACCTGTCTTCAATATTTTCGGACTTATAGTAAAATTTAAAACCTATCTTATAAAAATATATTTTTTGGTAGTTGGCTATGGAATGGATTTATAGGAACAATATAATGAAAAACTCTATTTGACGTTATGAGTTAGAACAGCTCTGTGGTCTCTAGAAGGAGAAGAAATGAAAAAAGGTGACAAATGAAAATGTTATCACCACAATTCATGAATGTTAAGAGCCAACGGAGGGAATTTTAAACAATTTAGTTATTAGTTATTTTATTGATGTTGTTGCGTAATTTTCAATTTGTTTATTTTATTTATTAATAAATTGCTTATTTGTCAATCATTTTTTTCAACAACACAGACATAACGTCAAATGGATTTTTCATTATTTTGTTCCTATGAATCCGTTCCACAGCCAACTACCATAAAATATATTTTTATAAGATTTTAATATCGCTATAAGTCCTAAAATATAGAAGATAGGTATAGGAACACTTAATATCATACTCGGTCCTCCATATTAACAAAACATATCAAATACCATTTAAAAAAATGAATATTTTTGCAATAATTCATCTCCCTCAGAAATATTATTATGGAGACGCCCTGTATAATACCAATTAAATTCTGTTCAAAATTATAAAATTTCGACGATCTTGTGAAACTATTGTCAAAATTTCAGCTTTCTAGCGGTAACCGCTAAAAAGATATGATTTTCTTTTCAGGTCCCGATACGGCCTTAGGAAATCACAAAATTATTTTCAAAAACTCTTAAAAATAGGTATATGATATTATACAGAAAACTATTCTAGATTTTTACCTAGATTCCAAAATAATATATAGGGTAATTCATGTAGAATTCCGAAGTTGCTACCACTTTCGGTATGATACGGCAGCACCGCACCATCCAAAATATTTTATGAACGTAGGCAACCATCTCTTATAGCCAAATTTTCAAAATGAAATCTTATTTAGTTCTCGAGATACTTCTAATATGTCACTGTACTTTGTGTACCCTGTATAGCAATGTGCTTTCGTTGGTTGAAAAATTTCACACCCAATCAAACACAAAGTATAAATGTCAATAATACAAATAATGATATGTAATTATTTTATTTTGCCATTTTTGTAACGAAATTGGATTTCGTTTCCAAAGAAAAATGTGTCTTATCCACTTTCATTTACTGATAAATAGTGGCGTGTGTGAGTCGGACGAACATCGAAATATTTTCAGCCGGAACAAGAGTACCTCCCCACCCCCCCACCCCCCCCGTTTTCGAGGATGCTGAACACGATGGCGGCGTCAGAATCCCAGAGGAGTTAAACCCGCTTCAAGAGGTTTCCCTGCAGAGAAAAACACGAGTATAGACCGGTGGAGGGGTTGGATGGGGTCGGATGCGATATCCAACACCACCACCGTGCTCAGCATCCTCGAAAACGGGGGGAAAGTGTGTTTCACTGTAGAGGAAACCACTTGAAGCGCGTTTAAACCATCTGGGGGTGGTTTTTTACCGCTTTGAGGGGTTACGGAATCCAAATGAAAAATTCTGACGCCGCCATCGCATCCTCGAAAACGGGGGGAGAGCTCTTGTTCCGGCTGAACATATTTCGATTTTTCGGGTCTTTTTCCGACTCACAGACGCCACTAAAAGCATTAAGACATTAAAAACAACAGGTGATATCACTGTAAAGTTATGACGCATGTCCATGCTTTCTCCGACCCAAGTGTATGTTACGTTACATACATATGTAAAAGTTTGATCGGCGTTCCAAAGTAATCAATAAATTTAGAATTAGCCCAAAATATACAACAAAAAACAAGACCTATCAGAAAATTTACACCATTTTTTCTTTACATTAATTATTCTTCAAATTAATTTAAATTAAGGCTAATTTTTCCGCTTTTATTCACTCAGAAACGATTTAAAAAGGTTATTTGCTTCGCTGGGTACAGTTTTTCTGCCTAAATTATAATTGCCAAGTTAACGTGTTTTCGTATCGAATATAAAAATTATTATTCTTTGAAAATTATTTTTGCTCTGGTTCCGGTGAAAAGGCTCACAGTTAACAGGTGTCAAAAGGGAAATATTACAGTAAAAATAATATTGACTTGTACAGGATGTCCCATTTTCGACACTTTTATAGGGTATCTCCTATCGAAAAGTACTGTAGGTGGCATGTGCTCTCTTTGGATCAAACTTAAAATGGTAAAACAAAATTCGAAAATTTTGGCTCGCTTAAGAGATATGGGGGAAAATCAAAAAATCCACAATTTCTAAATTACCCTATACAGAAAAATGTTTTATACAGAAGATTATTTATAATGATTGTTGAATAATCTGCCGTTTTCAGAATAAGTATACGGGGTCAGGTAAGAAAGTTATCGGACATAACCTCACTTTTTTAAATTGAACACCCTGTATATTTTAATCTAAAAAGATAGCATTTTAAACTCTCTTTTCAAATTTATAACACACCATGGATGATACATATTATATCAAATTTTTCAAAATGTTGATAAGTCATTTTCACAAATGAATATATAAAATGAAATTGACGTTAAATGTTAATAACAACTAGAATGTCAACATAGTTGTCTCTAGGATATTGGCTTTTGTTTCATGACCTACTGTGGTAAAGTTTAAATAAATCGCCTAGGAAACCAATATCATGCATGGTGTGTATATATTTGTAAAGAGAATTTAAAATGCTATCTTTTTATATGAAAATATATAGGGTGCTTCATTTAAAAAAAAAATGAGGTTAGGTCCGATAACTTTCTTACCTGACCCCGTATACTTATTCTGACAACGGCAAATTATTCAACAATCATTATAAATGAACTTCTGTATGAAACATTTTTCTGTATCTCTTTTAACTAAGAAAATATAGGGTAATTTTGAACTTGTCTATTTTTTGATTTTCCCCCGTATCTCTTAAGAGAACAAAAATTTTGAAATTTTGATTTTATCATTTTAAGTTTGATACAAAAAGAGTACATGACACCTACATTACTTTTTTGATAGCATTAACAGTTACGGAGATACCATATAAAAGTGTCACACAAAGGGACACCATGTACACTCACAGCCAAATTAATCGATCCACTCAATAATTGGGTTTGTTCGTTGATGGTTAATAATTGTTTTATTTTAATTCCGATTTTTTCATATTGTAGGTAAATTTATGGAAAATCTGGCACATGTATGAGATTTTAAGAATTTAAAAAATATGTCCATAATACACAGATTGTATAACAATTTTTTTTTTAGTACCTCCCGATATTATTAACGACGACACAAGCGGCGATCTTTCGGTCTCGGAGGGCGAGAACGCAACCCTTTGGTGCAGAGCCACAGGTCACCCGATACCCCGGATTGTATGGAAAAGGGAGGATGGACAATCGATCGTAATACGGAGGGGTCCTAGAGAATACTCCAAAGGTAATGGTAATTTTTCTACGACTGCACATTAAATATTCATAATCTTTGAGGGATAATAATAATTATTATGCACTGGTAATTGTTGCCTTAAACAGATGATATGAAAGGGAGACAAAACAATCCTTTCATGGTTGGTTGGTTGGTTGGTTAGAGGCGGCGGTTGGGTGTGAGGCCCGAACTTCTATTACACCAGCCTTCTGGCTTATTGTATACCCCGATCTTGTTAGAAAATATTCGTTCCTTCTATGGGGTCCAAGAACCTTCTACCAAGTCTGTCATGTGGGAGGATGTCTCCCCGTTGGATGTTCCCGAAGATCTTAAGTCTTCTGAGGGACAGCGCTTCGCGGAGGAGGAGGTAACTTCATCCTCTTCGCCGCAGAGTCTGCATTCAATGGATCCATTATAGATTCCTATACGCTAAAGGTGTTTTTGTAAGTGACAGTGGCAGATCAGTCACCTGTTTCAACTGGCCCCGCGTCAGGCTTAGCATCCAATTCGTTAGTATCTTCGATGGTTTTCCAAGATTCTGTAGTACGCATGCTTGTATGGCATGAACTTCCGCTTGGTATACTGTGCCGTACTTTCCCAGTGGAATGCTTATGTCCATCCTGGACCTGGGTCCCAAATATACCTCCCTCATCGTTGGCGGGTTTTGATCCATCGGTGTACCAAACTAGACCCTTGTCAAATGACGGGGGTGCTCTATTCTTCCATTTATCAAATTCCCAGTCGATCTTGAAAGGCATTATGAAGTCGTAGTTCGAACTCGTACGATCGGTTCGCATTTCCAAGAGCTCGTCGTTGATTAGAACCGTAGCTTCTGTGTGTCCATTTCCCATTTGTGTTCATCCTTGAAGCGCTGCAGTTAGCCTCCATTCTGATTTGAACTTATATTGGTGTTAGTCCCAGTATGACTCTCATAAAATATCATTACTGTCATTATCTAGAGAGAGGGTTCACTGCAAACACTATCTATACATGCCGTGCGGAAACGTTTATGAATCCTGCAAGGAACGATTATTATGCAACTAAATATTCACCAGACAAGAGAAAATATCATCGCTACGGTACCTGATCAATATATTGTGCAGTACGTCTGAAAAAAGTAATTTTCAAAACTTATTGTTCAATATACTATTTTCAGTTGATACGAATAATAATTATCGTTCTCCGTTTTCAGTTTTAAAAACGAGCAAACAAAGCAAATAACTCGAAATGTATTACATTTAATTAAAGTCTGAGAAGCGAATTGCACTTCAAGTTATATCCTAAACGAGGGTAAAATTTATGTGGCAAACTTGTCTGGAGAATTTAATCAGTTTTTTAATCCAACAAAACGGTACAAATAATCTCTTTTTCGAGCGATCAATAGCCTTGTGCAGCGTTTGTGCTTGCAGTAAGAAATGTCTTGTTTCCGTAAAATCCCTAATCGATCTAAAATCGCACAAGAAACGAGAAAAACAAGCTCGAGTGGTACCGATAAAGAAGAATACTGGAGTGAACCGTAAAGGGGTAATTTTAGTTTTTTTTTTATAAATGGTACAGGGTGTCCCATTTTCGACACTTTTATATGGTATCTCCGTTATTGTTAGTGCTATCAAAAAAGTAATGTAGGTGTCATGTGCTCTTTTTGGGTCAAACTTAAAATGGTAAAATCAAAATTCGAAAATTCTCGCTCGCTTAAGAACAAATTGACAATTTCTAAATTACACTATATTTTCTTAGTTAAAAAAGATACATAAAAATGTTGTAGAAGTTTATTTTTAGTGATTGTTGAATAATCTGCCGTTTTCAGAATAAGTATTCTGGGTCAGGTAAGAAAGTTATCGGACCTAACCTCACTTTTTTAAATGGAACACCCTGTATATTTTAATCTAAAGAGATAATATTTACACACACTCTTTTCACTATGGATGATAGATATCATATCAAATTTTTCAAAATGTTGATAAATCATTTTCACAAATGAATATGTAAAAATGAAATGGACGTTAAATGTTAATAACAACTAGAATGTCAACATAGTTGTATCTAGGATATTAGCTTTTGTTTCATGGCCTACTGTGGTTTAAAGTAATAAAGTCTAAATACATCGCCTAGGAAACCAATATTTTCCATCCTGTGTTATATATTTGAAAATAGAATTTAAAAAGCGATCTTCTAGATAATATAAAGAGGGTACTCCATTTAAAAAAATGGGGTTCAAAAATCATTATAAAGAAAGAAACTTTGGTATAAAACATTTTTCTGTATCTCTTTTAACTAAGAAAATATAGGGTAATTTTGAAATTGTCAATTCTTTTAAGCGAGCGAAAATCTCCAAATTTTGATTTTATCATTTTAAGTTTAACCCAAAAAGAGATGACACCTACATTACTTTTTTGATAGCGCGGATAGTTACGGAGATACCCTATAAAAGTGTCGAAAATGGGACATCCTGTACATCCTCTATATTAACTGGTTTTCCAATTCTACGTCAAACTCTGAACGTAATTTATATGTAATACTTTATACGCAAATGCAACCGTTGCCGATGAATTGACAACTGAAAATTGGCAAGATCCCAATTAAAAATATCTAAAACTGCAGGAATGAAAGAAAATCTTGATTGCTATGGAGAACAAAAGTGAGACGGGTTATCGGTTCTTTGTTAAAAACAATAACTAGCAGAATATAGAAAACGCAACTGAAATGCCGAAGGCAAATAAAATCTGTGTTCTATCTAAAGATATTTTCATCGATAGCTTTCTCACAAAAATCGCACTAATTTGTCATTCGCTCTTCTTTTAGCTGCAACCAGTTTTTCCGGTAATTTGGAAAACCAATATTAGACAATAACGTTTTCTCTTAGCCTGTCAATAACCCGATGGAGACAGTGTGTGATTTATTTTACTTGAAGAGTTACAGAGAAAAGTTAGAAACATGTACACGAAGGAAATTATAATCTAAAGAGATAAGAAAATAAAAATTTTCCAAAAAATTATTATACAGGGTGTTAATTTGAAAATATCCCATCTATAGTATCTCGCGTCCAGCAAATAATTTGTAAAATCGGAAAGACACGTCACTTTTATTGCGAAGGGCGACGCTTTTAAAGAATATTCGGACACTGGGTACCCTTCCCAGGAGATTAAATAATATTATCCTTAAAATCTTAAATGGGAAGGGGATCGAGCAGCACAGGTTGTTATTTAAGAAACGTTATTGTATTAGTAGTAGTACTAGTTTTTTTTTCTTTGGTCCTGCGAGGAGAATCTGCTTACTGACACGATGCACCCGGGGTGCAAAGTAGTGTTAGGATGGCTCTGTTTCTCTGAGGGAGAAACCAGTCCCTCTGAAGGAGAGACCTAACTCTCCGACCGACTAAACTCCCCGCGGTAGTATGTTAGTGCCGTCAGGCACTCTTACATGCTTTTGATTGGGTGTTGGGGTCACCAAGAAGCCATTTCTGGCCTTTCGAGACCAGGGGTTTTGTGTGTGTTTATTTGTATTGTACGTGTGGTTGTGAAGTGAGTGTTGAGGTGCCGTGTTATGTGGTGTTTAGGCTCCTGTGTCGTGTTTTGTTGGGGTTTGGGTTTAGGTTTTTCTGGAAATTGCCTCGGATTAATGGATTTGAATGGAATCGCAGTTTTCTAAGAAACTCAGCTTGTCTTTCATTGAGGAATTCGTGCATGAGCTATACTTCAAAGTCGCGGTGTATGACCGCTTCCCTGACGTACCATGTAGCATGTATGATAGACCTGATGATCTTGTTTTGAATAGTTGGGAGGTGATTTTTATGGGACTTTGCCGCTTGACACCATGCTATATTTCCATATAGCATTTTATGCCGGATTACCTGTTTGTATAGCAGAACCTTGTTCCTGAGGGACAGTTTGCTTTCACGGCCTAGAAAGGGGTACATGGCGCCGAATGCACCATTACCTTGTGTGATTTTGTTTTGTATGTGTGTCTTCCACGTCAACTTTTTGTCGATGGTGATGCCCAAATACTTGATAGTGTCACACCAGTTGATTAGCCTGCTATTAAGTGTTAGATTGTGAATGGCAGGTCTTCTTTTGCCTGATGTTAGCATTGCCTGTGTTTTGACGACGTTGACTTTTATTTTCCATTTCTGGTAATAATTAGCTAGAGCGTCAAGTTGATGCTGAAGAGATCTTGGATGCGTGGGAGGTTTTTGTGTGTGCATGTCATCACATTATCGTATGCGAGGACGAAATGTTAAACGAAAAGTACATTTGGAGTGTCCGCCGCAAGTACTATGTACAGGGGTGGTGCGAATGGGGAACAGTAATACTAGCAGTAGTAACTTTTAGTAGAATGATTAGGGGTCCGTAGGTAGTCACTCAGGATGACACACTTTCGCATTCACAATAAAATTAACATGTCTTTCTTTAATTTATTTTTTACGTCTTAGTCAGTTCAGAAGCACGAAAATCCAAAACAGCTACTCCCTGAGGGAATGTCACTAGGAAACTTAATTTCTATGGAAGAGTATTTGTCGATGAAAACAATAATAAATGAATTTTAATTCGTTATCAGATGTGTTTTATGAGAAGCAATATTTTCGCAAATTAAAAGGATATTGAGCGAATTGAACAGAACGCAAAAAATAGTTTTCGGGAAACAAAGGTATTAAATTTAATGCCATTTCTTTCAGAAAAAAATTATTTTCGGATTGGCTGCTTTAGGTCCATATTTGACGGGCCGATAGAGAATATATATTGCTAGTTATTTTTATATTGATCCTCTCTACGTTATTCGTTATGCTGCTGATTGTTGGGCGTTCAGGATTATCGTTAAGAAGCCTTGGAAAAAAATGGCACACAGTAGAAAAATCATGTCATATGACTAAATAACTTCTTCTATGCCTACTGCTTAATGGATCTTAGGGATCCTTGTTAAGTGAAAACTAAGCTGCACGAAAAGATTGCGGTTGCTGTTTGATTTAATTCCTGCAATAAATCGCATTGGCGTAAAAGTACTTACTTGTATTTATGCTTTTAAAGTATGTACGCCACCAGACACTCTGCTTTATTTTGGGCCTAAAGAATACGTTTCGTCGTAAAAAAATAAGAATTTCTAGAAGTTTTTGGATCAAGATTTACATTAGTGGGCGCTAATTACATACACTGGGTTTAATAAATCAATGATTTTTTTCTTACCTGATATTAAGTACACATACAGTGTGTCCACTGATTGACTATCGAAGAGGGAAAACTTTTTTATTTGTGGGTTTATGAAAAAAAGTTATTTTTCATAAAAACTCCTGCTTGTTCTCCAACGACCAAAAAGTATATTATTTTTTCAAATTTATATACCGGGTGTTCAGAATTTAGAAAAATATGAAAAAAGCTAAGAACAAAGTACCCTTATGTGTAAAGATAGGATAAAAACTAATTAGTAAAAGTTGTTGTGGTTGAGAACCTACGTCTCATTACCAAGTTTTGACTTATTAGCTAAATGTACAGAGACAGGCAAAAAATTCCAACTCATAAAATATGATTTGCTTTAAATTAACGCATTTTACAAATTAGTTAATCTTTAGAACGTATTTCTTTGTATAATATTTATCTTTATACGAGGAATTGTCGAAAACGGCTAAGTAACTACCCATGTTATTAAAAAATCAATACGTTTTAAAATAAAACCGTGCACTATTCATAATTAAACGAATTTATTAGAGAACGAATGAAGAGTAAAAAATTGTAACAAGTATAACAAATGTAAGTGAAAAAAGGCAGGTTATCAGCAAAAAAAAACTATTCAAAGGTTTCTCCACCAACCTCCTCGCATCGTTGGGCTCTTAATAAATGCTTTATATGCATTTCGTATCTCTTGCAAAGGGATAGCCTGAATCGCTTCTCTAATTCTAATTTTTAAATTGTCAAGATCAGGTTCCAAATGAGATGCATACACTTTCTGGGTAAGGTAGCCCCATAAGTAAAAATCCATTATTGTAAGGTCGGGACTTCTTGGCGGCCAAGGGATTGGTCCATATCTCCCAATCCAGCGCTCCGGAAATTGTCGATTCAACCATTCCCGCACAATAACAGTGGAATGCGCAGGATGACCATCTTGTTGAAAATATGCAGCTTGCCTGTCAATAAGTGGCATATTATTTAAATAATGAAAAAAAAATTGAATTTAGCATTTCTAAATAACTATGCTGATTCATATTTGCTTCAAAGAAGTACGGTCCAATTATTCCGTTGTACGTAACTGCACACCAAACGTTAACTTTCTTGGAGTACTGTCTTCTGCAATGAATTCGAAAATGGGGATTCTCAGTTGACCAGTAACGTACATTTTGGGAACTAACCACTCCATTAGTTGAGAAAGTAGCTTCATCGGAAAAAATAATATTATGCAAAAAGTTTCTATTTTGTAAGTATTTCTGACCAACCCATAAGCAAAAATCAAGTCTTTTTGCATCATCATTTGCTTCTAGAGTATGAACAAATTTAGGTTTATATGGCCTGACTTTATTAGCTTTAAAAATTATTTGCAAATATGATTTACTAATGTTTCCAATATGGGATGCTCTAATCCTTAGCGATGTTTTGGGAAAATGCCGAACGGAATCCAGCGCAAGAGTTGCCCCAACATTTTCTTCTTCATTGATAGGAGTCTTCTTCTTTTTAATATTTAAAACGCTTCCTGTTCTTCTAAATTTTGAAACAATAGATTTAACTGATATTCGGTTAACGGTAATATTTGGCCATTTCTCGTTAAACATTCTTGTGACATACGAGTATGAGATATTTTCCCCTAAACCATAACATTGGACAATAAATACTTTTTGTTCTAACGTTAGCATTTTTTTTCACTGTCATAAATTAAGCAATATGACATTGACAACATTTTTATTTGTTTGTTCATTTGTTAAATACGTCGCTCCGCGATGTGTTTTCAACGCCGTCTTGTCGGTAAAATGTACGTCCATTGTCATCGCAACATATACTATAAAGTTTTTACAAAGAAATACGTTCTAAAGATTAACTAATTTGTAAAATGCGTTAATTTAAAGCAAATCATATTTTATGAGTTGGAATTTTTTGCCTGTCTCTGTACATTTAGCTAATAAGTCAAAACTTGGTAATGAGACGTAGGTTCTCAACCACAACAACTTTTACTAATTATTTTTATCCTATCTTTACACATAAGGGTACTTTGTTCTTAGCTTTTTTCATATTTTTCTAAATTCTGAACACCCGGTATATAAATTTGAAAAAATAATATACTTTTTGGTCGTTGGAGAACAAGCAGGAGTTTTTATGAAAAATAACTTTTTTTCATAAACCCACAAATAAAAAAGTTTTCCCTCTTCGATAGTCAATCAGTGGACACACTGTAGATTCAAGAGTTTTGCATCACACTGATTCTCTAATAAGTAATTACGTCATGGTGAAAATAGACTAAATATTAGTTGATTGATAAGTTTAAAATAAAAATCAATGAGTTTTAAAATTTTTTATTTTACCACAACATTTTAAACCTTCCAAAAAAAAATAATTTGTGAAATTTAAAAAAATATAGCTTCTAATAAAGTGTATTTCCTCCTCTGGCCTCAATGCACGCTTGAAGACGATGCCGCATGCTGTGCATAAGGTTATCAAGCCGTTCTTGTGGAATAGCCTGCCATTCCCCAGTAGTACCGACGACAAGCCCCTGGAGAGTTCTAGGAGAATTTCTTCTAACGCGACCTGCCCTAGAGAGCATGTCCCAAGCATGGTCTATCGGGTTCATATCAGGGGACAAAGCAGGCCACTCCAAGCGATGGATTCCCTCGCTTTCTAGGTATTCATCCACAGCTCTAGTACGATGGGCCCGGGCATTGTTATCCATAAACACAAAATTGTTACCACTTTCTAACAGAAGGATGTAGAATATCCCTAAAGTACCTGTCGCCAGTCATTGTGCCTTGAACGTGGACTAACTCAGTACGCCCGTCAGACATAATATCTACCCAAAACATGGCGCTTCGTCCCGCGAATGGAGGCAAGGGGCGAGCATGGACAAGTTGAGAGGTCAGACAAATCCTGGTCTCGTCGGAAAATAGGACAGAATTCGAAAATTCTTCGGGGAACCGAACATGCGTTTCAGCCCACTGCAGTCGACGAACTCGGTGTGTCATATTGTAGTTGGGGAACTCTTACTGGTCGCCGACATCTTAAACCGGATCAAGAATTCGTCTTCTTAGTGTAGAGACGGATACGCGAACTCCAATTGCATGCGTAATATCTCTCTGAAGTTGTGGGACTGGCATAGTACGATTTCTCCGAATTGTTAACGTTAATTGCTGTTCGTTAGTAACACGACTTCTACCACTTCGTGGTCTGTCTCTCACAGAATTGGTCTCTAGATAGCGATTCCATATGCGAGATACATCACTTTGAAAAACCCCTATTCTTTCAGCAACAAATCTTTGGGAATGACCTTCCTCAACTAAAGCCATTATTCTTGCACGATCAATTTCAGATATTACTCGGCGATTCATTTTTACATACTGAACCGACAAATTTAACTGACCAGCGCCAACAAAATACAACACTGAAAATATCTTGATAATATGTTTTTTGCTACAAAAAATGACATCGTATTAACTGATAAACATAAATGAACATTTAGAAAAAAAAATTTATTCCTGAAATTATCTTAACATTCAGAATGATGCAAACCTTTTGAATCTATGTGTATTTTTAATCGAAGATTCTCAAAGGAGAGTAATTTCTAAACTAAAGAGGTATACCTACTTGCTTGATCTTAAATTTCTGTATGTGTGGTTTCAAAAGTTACAAGATGAATAACGAAATTTCAATTTTAATGATGTAATGTGTAATGTTTCCGGTAGGGCTCTCCCTTTTCATGGTTTTAAGAAAGATTATTGGACCAAATTTTAAAATTTTAACATCTCTATTTTCAGAGTCCAAATATGTGTGTATTAACCATTCGATTTCATTACCAGCTATCATTAGATTAGTAATTATCGATTATCGTTGCAGTAGAGATGTTCAACGGCACCAACCTCCACTTTTGGAGATTAGACAGGAGACAAATGGGCGCCTACCTCTGCATAGCCAGCAACGATGTTCCGCCTGCCGTTAGCAAAAGGATCGCTTTAAATGTAAATTGTAAGTGCCGGAGAATTTGTTTTATCGTTCGTTACATGAGGAACGGATTATTTAAAATTTTGAAAATAGTTGTAATTTAATTTTTTTTTTGAACATTTAATTTTTTTTTTCAAAAAAAAAATTAATATGTTTTTTATTTTTAGTTGCTCCTATGATAAAAGTGCCAAATCAGTTGCTTGGAGCTCCTTTGAATACTGACGTGCAGCTGGAATGCTACGTGGAAGCTTTCCCTAATACTATAAACTATTGGATTAAAAATAGAGGAGAAATGTTGCTAAATGGGTAAGTGTTCGTAAATATTTATTTTAAAAAAAATATTGATTGTGTGCGTCGCCAGTGGCGGCCACGTGTATTTTCAGATTTCACATAAAGTGTATATTTCGCTTATTAATTCAAAGCGCCATTTATGGTTATTTTTCCTCAATTTGTTCTCAACAAGTCATTTCCACACTGTATACAGGGTGAATTTTCAGGTAACGGGAGATACGGGAGTTATGGGGAAATAGAGGGTGTTATGGAAATTAATTATTATATTCAAATCAGTTCTCATGGATATCTAACAAGTCATTGTTGCCATAGCACCCAACTATTTTAATAGGAACTTTCATACCTTTGGATGACAAGCTAAGAAACACCCCCGATATGCCCTCCAGCTATAGGTAGGCACTAATAAGAATGCTGATCGTTCTTCCCTTATTCGCGTAGATTTTAATTTGTATGCGGGTCAACATTTTTTTACAGGTAACTTTCAGTCCTTAGCATATAACTTACTAAAATAAACTATTTGCCTGTAGAAACGATAATAATTTGCCAAATATATGTTACTTCCTGCATTTGAAACCAATTTTAAAAGTTTTTTTAGTTCATAGCTGCAGCATTCAAATGTTAATTTAAAAATGTATCGCCGGTCACGTGTCCCCAGTCAATAATTTCTTACTTTACCCTTTTATATTTCTCGTCATTTTACTAAAGTTATTTTTATATATAAATAATTTACACTCCTACTACAATTTGTATTGAAAAAATAATGTTCAATGATCAACAGTATAGTTTCTCTAACGCAATTATTAACCAGAAGTTCCGTCCCCGCAGCTGCATGAATCGCCGGTCACGGCAGAAATTGCTTATAAGTAACGTCACTACAGGTCGGCCTAGTAGTTTTACAAATATGACGGTATGTGCTTGAATTTGTGTTTGAACTTTAGGCAAGTTCCTTATTATGTTTATTTAAGTATAAACTAAAACATTGCCTACTTTTTACCAGGCGTATGTTTTTATGTTATATCGCCGGTCACAGGGTTAACTTAGACCTAGTAATCTTAATTAAGGGAAAAATACTACACGAAGTCATTTTCTTGAGTACAGATACTCATTTCAGTCTAAAAAAGTTTAAGAAATAGTTTGTATTAGCTGTTATTCACAAATTTGTGCACTTTGTATCGCCGGTCACAGTTAAATTAATGTGACGGTTTGTTATCCGAAGCTATATATAATATTTTTTTATTAACCATTTATAAACCATTAAGGAAAAATATATTTTGATGTGCAAGTTTCGTTTACACCTTAGCTAGATTAAAAATATGACTAATTTCCTTAGTATTTTAACATTCTATAAGGAACATTCCAAAACTTTAAGCCAATAAAAGACAGATTGTTATAAATAATAAGGAAATGGTTATAGTGACTGATTAAAATAACTCAGTTCCAAATATTGGCGTTATATGATTCAGAAGAGTAAAATTTGCCATGTGACGGGCGTTAAATTATTAAAAAATCGATGCTATAGACGAAGATCTTAGTGACGATGATGTCTTGCTCGGACATATATAGTTCCTCTAATTAGATACTATAAGAAACGTATTAAAAAATTAACAGGTGTTTTTGAGATTATTTATTTTTAAAATACGATTTACTGAAAGTTGCCAGTAAAAAAATTTTGACCCATGCGAAACCAAAACTGCATAACATTTTTTGTTACGTTTGCCTCTACTTATTTTGGAGTACTAAACCATTGTAACGAAATGTAAAAATTATAGGAAAGTCCATTTAATTCGTTGAATAACAATAACATGATTGTTTTTTAGTTAATTTTTGTCTCTTTCTTGAGGAAATGGCCCTTCCCCTACTTCCCCCGATGAGCCGCAACTGGTATGCAGAATAATATTAGTACATAACAATGTAACAGTAATTCCTCATAACAAAAGACCACAATTGCATACTAATCTTTCACAAATTAAGCACTTTAAAATACTTTCGCGAGATATAATTTCATCGTACATAATCACTCCATATTGTTTCATAAAACAAGTTAATTCAACCTGGAGGAACTTACTTTGAAACTATTTGCTTTCCCGTAAGCGAGTTAGTTATGATGAAATATAAGTTAGGTACTAAAGCTATTAGATACTTAACATTATTTTGCATAATGTAACTATTTAATAATTCATTTTGCATTATGAGGCTCTGTTACACCACCATATTATGTAAAATAGAGTGAACAACGTTACATTATCGCCATTGTCACGATCACGCCATCTATCTGTCGAGTTGCATCTACGTCGGTGAGGTTAATTGAAAGGAGTTTTAAGGCTTGTCGTCGGTTTAAACATACACAAAGTTTATACATTATACGCTAATTATTATGTAGATACACTTATCTGGTTTCAGCTTACATAGGGCTTGCTAAGTTATTAAAAAACATTTTTATGCAGTTGGTGTAATTATTAATGTGTGAATTAGATCTATAGTAACAATATCTTCTTGGAAATAGGGGAAGATTCATCAGTCTATTAAAAGAGGATGTGATATTATTCGTAGTAGTAGTTGCTTAATTGATTACAGTCCATGACTGACCATGCACTGCTTGACCATCCGTATGAGGTTCAGCTAATACTCCTCGAGCTTGTTTGTTTAAGACTTCCTTCATCTGGAGGACGTAATTCTTGTGGAACGACCATCCTGAGGTCGTGTTTTCCAACGAATATAACCTTCAACGATTCAGAACCAACGTCATCATCATCATCATCGTTAGCGCTATAACTCTGGGTGGGTCTTGGCTGACTGCACAACTTTTTTCCAGACGGCGCGGTCTTCCATCATTCGGGGCTCAAAGGGAATATTCATTTTCTGCAAGTCTGACTTGATGTTATCTCTCCAGCGCATTCTGGGACGTCCGAGCGGTCTTTTCCCTGTTGGGACCTCTTCCCATGCTAGTCTCATCAGTCTGTCCTCATGAAGCCTTTGCACGTGTCCTGCCCATCTTAGTCGTTGGGATTTAATCTCTTGTACGATATCGCTGTCCTTGTTCTTGGATTTCGGCATTAGTTCTGATGCGATAGTGGTTCGTGGTCGGGTCATGATGGGGCCCGAAAATTTTTCTGAGGATTTTTCTTTCGAAACGAAAAGTTTTCCTCATTTGCTTTGGTCCATTGTCCACGTTTCACTTCCGTATGTTATTATAGGCCTGATAATGGGTTCATACATTTTGATTTCTGATGTCCTCATTAGATTTTTTGACTTCATGAGGCTATTAAGTGCGAATAGGCATCGGTTTGCAGATTGAATTCTGCCTTTGATTTCCTCGGCGGTGTCATTGTCAGCTGTGATTGTGGCTCCAAGGTATTTGAAACGCTCTACTCTCTCGAAGTTATAGGTGTCCACTGTGACGGTTTGTCCTATTCTATCTCTCCGCACTGTTCTGTTCATGCACATGTACTTCGTCTTTTCTTCATTGATTTTTAGTCCTACTTCTCTTGTTATTCTTTCGATCCTGCGAAATATGTCTTTCACAGTTAAGATTATATCGCCGATGAGGTCAATGTCGTCTGCATATGCTAGAAGCAGTTTGGAGCCTTTCACTGTTAGCAATTCCGTTTTCACTCCGGCTGCTCTGATGGCTTTCTCTAAGACTAGGTTAAAAAGTAGTGGTGACAAGGCGTCGCCCAGTTTTAGTCCACTGTGTATTTCGAAGCTGCTAGATATGCTGTTGTTTACTCGCACCTTGGATATTCCTCCTTCCATGCAAACCTTAGTGATTCGAATGAGCTTCCCTGGTATTGAGAACTCCGCCATCGCGTTCCAGACTTGGGTTCTCTCTATGCTCTCATATGCCTGTCGAAAGTCTATAAACAGATTATGTATTGCTCTATTGTACTCCCATCCTTTTTCGAGGAGCTGTCTTAGTGTAAAGAGTTGGTCTATTGTTGCTCTCTTTGTCCTAAAACCAGCTTGGTATTCGCCCAGTGTGGTTTCTGCATATGGGGTTCGTCTGTCTAGTAGTATGTTTGAGAGTACTTTATATGCCGTGTTTATTAGGGAGATTCCTCTATAGTTGGAGCATTTTGTTTCATCCCTTTTTTTGTGAATGGGTATGATGCTGCTTTCCTTCCATCTTGTTGGAATTCTCTCTTCTTGACATATACGAGTTATTAATTTATGGATTTGTCGATGTAGTGTTTCCCCTCTGTATTTCAGAAATTCTGCGGGTATCGTATCTGATCCAGGCGCCTTGTTCAATGTCTTCTGTGGTTCTTCCAAGGAGGGTTCGTCAACTGGTAGGTCCATTGTGATGTAGGTTTCCTCCTTGTGTGGTTCTTCTTGTGTTATATTTAGAAGTTCCCCGAAATATCTCTTCCACTCTTCAATTAGTTTTTCCTCCTTGTATCTTACAAACAAGGCAAGGATTGTTTATTCGTACGGAAAGTTTTTATAGGAAAAGTTGCCGAGAGAAATTGCTGGAAATTATTTGCAAGTTTGTAGGACGGCCGCTAGGAGGCGTAACACTAATAGTAATTTGTTAGCAGTCGATTTCTCTATAATTTGCTTAGAGAAGGTATATTGAAAATACTTACAAATAAATCTCTCATGTATCATGAACAACTTTGCAACTTACAATTTGCATACTTTTTTTTAACCCTTAAAATAAAGCGGCGGAGGTACCTCAAACATTGATTTGGGAGAAATTCAATATCTCATGAACGCCTTATCGGAACATATTAAAATCAGTGCCAAAAGAGTCCTTTTAACCTCTTTTCAACCTCTGCCGCCGAGTTGGCATAATCCGCTGGGTGTGTCATCGCTCTAAGATATAGAAAGATGCAGTAGGTGTTTTCGTTGTTGTACTACTCTTCTTTAAAATGTTCTTTAACATTACTTAATTTCAAGCGAATAACTTCCCGACAGCGATTTCAGTGTTAAACAGGTAATTCCAGGTAAAACCATTAAATTAGTTCCTATTAATGCTACCCCAATTTCCTTCTACGTTCATTAAGACGATTAACATTCCCTTTAAAACAATAATAATTCGGTAATGATATTAACACACCGAAGTAAATTTTCAAATCTTGTAGGCGCATTAAAGGTTGCGAGGGATAAATCGTTTTCACATGAGTGACTGACGCTTGTGATAGATTATAGAATAATATTTGCTGTTTGGGCACAAATTAGGCGGAATAAATTTTTAGTTAAAGATTGTTTCACGAAAAATGGATATAACTTAATGACTGCAGTAAAAGTACCTGGGGCCATCCCATTATTTATGACCGTTTGTTATTATTATGTGGAAAGGACCGGATTGTAATAATTATAATTAAATATAGGCACATCAGGTAGGTTAGGTTGCTTAATTTATATTTAAATATCTTTTTGTGGTAAAATTTGTTAGTTTTTGAGGAATGGTTCAAGAATTGTCTTTTACCAAACATTCCTCAGAATAGCGTGATAGTAATGGAGAATGCGAGCTATCACAGTCGCCAATTACATAAAGCTACAAGCTCAAATAATACAAAATTGGAGATTCAGAACTACATGGCGGCGAATGATATATATTTTGAAGAAAGTTATAAAAAAAGTGATCTTTTAGAAGTTTTAAAGACAATTTGTTTAAAATATGTTTGTGACACATTGGCAGAAGAAATTGGACATACAGTGCTACGGCTCCCACCCTATTATTGCATTTTTAACCCCATAGAGCATATGTGGCACCAGTTAAAATCACTGATTAGGTCTGAAAATATTTCTCCGACTTTAAGTTCTAGTGTTGTAGAATTAATACGAAAATGCTTTAATGATATTCCCCCAGGTAGTTGGAAAAATTCAGTCCGTCACGTAATAACTGTAGAAAATTCGCATATTAGTCTGGATCGTATAATTAATCCAATTATAATTAATTTTGATGAGGATAGCGATAGCGAAACAGAACTATCTATAGAATGACATTATAAATGTAAATAAATATGACTAGTAATATTTTTAAAAAAATGTTATTTCATTTTATTACATTAATATAATCATATCATTACTTGTTTTCCTTAGTTCGTCCCTTCATACTTCACTTGTTTATTGCCAAGCTCTTGTCGACACAATAGGACCGACCCAGGAAATCATTAAGTCGTATCCAAATTTCGTGAAACGTACTGTACCCGTATTTTGATTATATCGGGTGTTTCTTAATAACATGTTAATATATATTTAAGGAGGTTATTCTTAAGTCAACTTTCAGAAAAAACTTAATATGAACATATGTCCTAAACGCCTTTAATTTTTGAGATATAAAGGTTAAGCAACCATAATATACAGTAGGATAGGGTGAGTTTTAGAAATAATTAACTACGTGACACAAGCAATATGGTAAATAAATATGACCATTAAAACTATCTATTTCGCTTACAGCAAATATAAATAATTCCTTGGAAACCTCGCACTGGGTCCCACATACATAAATCGTCATATTTAAATTTTATGAGGATGGTTTAAGCGTCACAGGGAAGGCGACATTAAGATTAGATATAAGAACACACACACAATTTTGTTTTCTACTAGAAAGTCTGATCCATTATCACCTTAAAAATATATCCCACTCTCTTCTTACTCTACATTAACGCCCTTCAAGTGAAAACGAAAAATCCGATATTTAGTTCTGCTGATGACAGCACACTTATCTCATCTTTCTCTTTGAAAACACAAACATCGGCTGCCGACGCATATCTTCTTAGACAGCATAAAGTCTCACGCCTCAACAAAGGCCTGAAAGAAATTTTGGTTTAGGGTGACAGTAACCAAGTCGAATTTAACGCTAAAAAACCCAGGCAGCAGTTTTCTCCAAAAAGGTTAACATTACAGAACCGGATATAGTTATGGACGAACACGCAATCCCACTGTCTTCATCTATTAATTTGATGGGCGTCAATCTAGGAGGAAATATTTCTTGGCATAACCACGTTGTGGCAATCGCCACGATAGCTTCTCAGAAACTTGGTGTACTCTTCCGAACCAGAAATTCGACCATCACTAGAGTACTGCTCTCATGCCTGGAGCTCTGCACCCAAACATACTCTTCGGCTACTGGATTCCATCGAAAGGAGTTCATTCGTCTGATCGGAGACCACGAACTGACGAAGAACCTCGACAGCCTAGAATCTAGAACATCGAATACATGTTGGGGATTTGACTCTCTTTTACAGATATTTTCATGGAAAGTGCTAGGCTAACCTTGCCCTCTTGATTCCGCCCAGAGCGGCGAATATCAGAAATACACGACAAACCACTGCCGCCCATCCATATGTGGTTAAGCTTAGTACTCGTCGAACTTCACTATTTAAGAATTCTTTCATCTGGAGGACTTCATCCTTATGGAACGACCTTCCCGAGGTCGTTTTTCCCAACGAATATAACCTCCAACGATTCAAAACCAACGTGAATCGCTTTTTGCGCACACGCACCACTCCCATAGTGCCCTAAAGGATTTTTCCTATAGTTCTTGTGTTTGATCATAAAAAAATATATATGTCAATATCCTCTTTTAATTGTTTAATTGATTATCCAGAAATCTTATGGCTCTCGGCTTTAGTCACAAGAGAAAATTTAACCCCAGCCTTCATAAGCGGACCACCCACCGTATAGTCCAGGCTCCGTCGAAATTTGAAGAAACACCTCTGGGCATCATAATAGAGCTGTTGCAGAAGTTCCCTAATCTGTGTGTGAATCATTGGCCTCAGTGACGGCGTAAAGGATTCACCCCCCCTCCCCTAAGTTTACCAAGTGTGTTTTTATTACAAATTAGCAAAGCAAAGTAAATTAGGGTGGGTCTCTTCTCGAAACTGGGGCCTGTCCTCATGTCGGGCCCTGCGTGTCCCTTATCGCCGCCAGTTCATAAACCGTACGTCAGGTAAATGACCTTTATTGATGGAACCTGAACCTTATTTTGTTAAATTTTTCTAGATCGATTCCCAATCTCAAATGATGGATCTACATTCAAGTTAGAATTACAGTCTACAGTATTGTCAACTAAATACTTTTATCGACTTTCGACGACAAATTATGCGGAACCCGTTAAGTCCTGAAAGGAGTTTTTCGGTTTTCCGAAAACAGGAGTGTTTACTCCTGAATAAGAAATATATGTTGACAATATACGCGAGAAAAATTTATAATATACCACGAGGCCGGCAGGCTCAATTTCATCCTCAACACATTATACTCCTAAATATCTATTATGCGCGCTATTGTTATAACGAACTAGAAATTAGATAAAAATGACTAATTTAATTAGAATTGGTATTTCATAAATTAAGATATTGTACAACAATAAGACCCGCAAGAAATCGCCGAAATCATAGTTTAGTAAGTGGCTGAATTAAAAATAAAAGTAAATTTTTTTACTCAGTGATACACATAAAAAAATGTACTTTATAAATTTTTGACCAGAACAATACTTCAGTTTATTGGCTCAGTATGTGTGGAAATACAACGTGTCCAAGATAAGGAGGGCCAGTACAGGGATCTCAGAAACCGCTTAAATGGAGGTAAAGTTGCGCATTTACGTGCCTAATAATATGCCGTTTAGAAAGTTTTAAAATTCTGAGTAGTTCCGAAATTCAGAAAAATCGTTTTATTGTTTTCCTGGGTTTTTTTTGAGATCGAATTCTAAAGTAAATTGCACTTTTGCATTGCCACTTTTTCCGCTCTATTTACAGCGTTAATTGTTTTGTAATCCGACGAGTCGTCTTCGAAGGGCCATTATCAACTTTCTTTTTTTAAATACGGTCCTGTTATCCTGATATTGGAATTTGAGAGCTTTTTTCTCCCGAATGCAACGATGTATTACACATTGTGGATTAATGGCGTTTCGAGGGTTTCTTGAACAACATCAGGAAATTATGGGATACGGTCCTGTATTTCTCCTAATTTTATAAATACTATCTCATAAGTAAGCTCTAAATTTTTTACTTATGGTATTTAATAATAAATCAGCATTTGTAAATTTATGTTGCATATTTTCTGGAAAATAGAAAACCTCTTAAAACGCTCTCGCACGATCACAATGTGAATGTCAAGTGGAACAAATCACGCGTCACCATCTTAATTTATTTGTTTCAAGCGCCTACTTTTCTTTTAAATCCCAAATCAACAGAAGTTTGAAATAATGTTTGTGTATTTTGTTCACTTACTTGTGATTTTTTATTAAATTATTTATTATTTATTGAACTAGTCCAACATAAGTAAAAATTTATAGCTTACTTATGAGATATTATTTATAAAGCGGAAAAAGTGGCAATGCAAAGGTGCAATTTACTTTAGAATTCGATCTCAAAAAAACCCAGGAAAACAACAAAACGATTTTTCAGAATTTCGTTTTTTTTCGGATATCTCCGGAACTACTAGGAATTTTAAAACTTTCTAAACCGCATATTATTAGGCACGTAAATGAGCAACTCTACCTCCATTTAACCGACTGCGTATCTCTTACGGTTCCCGAGATCCTGGCCCTCCTTATCTTGGACACGTTGTATTCTATTTGCGGGTTCGGAGACTTGCAAGTAAAAAATCGGTAATCTGTTTGCAGGAACGTTCTTGACCTCTGATGCTCAATATTCTCGTTTCTTCAATGGATTGCACCGCCACTGTATACTTTTGGGCGTTAGTAAATCTTGTGACAGCTTTAGGGCCTCTATTACGCTTAAAAATTTATGTTTGGAATACTGCTTGTATACAAAGAAGGGATAATTTCATTCTAGTCCCGATACAGCACAAAGGTTTTATAAAATATGCTCATAAATATTAATAACCGAAAACGTATAATTCCTCTACATGTGTAATATATTACTGGTTTTTGCGCTTTCAGGATATATCATCGGAAAAATTTTAATATTTGGGATAAGGAAGAAAATCTTTATACAAAGTGTTTCAAAAAATAAAAAAAATTTAAATGACTAAAGCCTACGTTGGTAGGAACTATTTATCTTATTTTTTGGGTAAGGAATCACTATACAGGGTGTCCATTTTTGGATAGTTTTACGAGGTATCTCCGTTATTAGTAAAGATAAAACTATGCGGTTTTCGCAGCACTTTGCTACTTTTTTGTCAAACAGAAGATGCTGTAATCAGAATTTTTATAGGCCGCCTTGTTTTTAATATACGGGATGTTTTTGAGAATTATGCATTTTGGGACACCCACCCATATCTCGGTTACTCCGTAACGTATCAAAAAGAAATGAAATATCCTCTTTGTAGTTTTTTACGTAGAATCCAATGACGTATTCTGATTTTTTTCTACATTCAATAGTTTTCAAGGAAAATAAACAAATTTGCTTTTTTAAATGGGTCACCCTATATATTTTTTAATAATATAATTTAGTTTGTAACAAGCTTCTCAAAAATATATAACACTTTATTTTTAGTCTTAGTATTAGGCCCGAAATATACGTTTTCCATGACGGATAATAAAAAAAATACTGGTGTGATTAAATATTAGACACAAAAATTGAAAATTTATTGAACTCCCTCATAAATATTGCTCAAATTGTTCTCCATTATGCCTTAGACATGTTGCACACATGGTTCTTATTCGCCTTATGGTTTAAAAATTATATACGGTCGCGTTTGTAACTCCCTAAAAGCTCTTTGAAGGTATCCCCATAAGAAGAAATCCAAAACCGACAAGTCGGGTGACCCTTGTGGTCAACTTACAGGTCCATTAGTTCAAATCCAGCGACCTGGGAAGTTATTATCTAGATAGGCCCTTACCATTTGGGCATTGTGAGCGGGCGCTCCATCCTGTTGAAGATGCAAGTTATTGAGACCAGCTAAGGGCACATCTTCTATTATTTCGGCCATAACATTAAGGCGAATAAGAACCATGTGTGAAATTTAGTATTGTTGAAGGTTTATCACGCAAGGCAGCCTTTTCACAAAAATCCAAAAAGGTATATCAGTGTTATAAACTTCCTTATAAAAAAGTTTGAATGGATACTTCTTCTCGAAATGTTGCCATTACTTACTCCTGTAACATTTGGTTCCACCGAGGTTATCACTGAATGCATCGATGTGGGTCACTGTTTTTGGCAAACTTTCAATATACTTCAGCAAGCAAGACATGACTTCTTGAGAACCTTTCGACCCTTCACCTTCATGCCACATGTACATGTTACCAATTCCTATTGATAAATCGCGGATTCCTAAATTGTAGGTCCATAGCTGGCGTAAATAATATACCTTACTACATGACAAGTGTGGTGTGGGCAAGGTTTTCTGCAAATCAAAGCAAAAGACACGTTTTTCTGGACACTGTCTGGCCGATTCCTTCGCGGCGTTTCTTAAATTTTCGGCTGCTTCAGCCTGACGTAGATTACGTTCGTGGTCTGTGGCTACAAGGAAACCCTCTTCTGATTTTGGATCACAAGTGTTTTTTTGGGTGAAGAACTTGTCACACTTTGAACATGTGTTGGTGAAAAGCTAAGTTGAAACGGGTATTAAAAATGTCGCGATATTTACTGAATATAGCAGTTTCCTTGGCTGCAAACGGATCCAAGTATACTTGGACCCGTTTATCTCTAGTCAACTGTTAAAATATGGTAAGAAGTAAAATTTCTTACTGATTGATGGCAGCACTAAGAATTGTTTCATACTTGGATCTCTTTGTCACCAAGTAAATTAATATATTTAGTTTTGATTTTTGCTCTTACATCGATTTTGCAAAAAAATTCGACTTGGACCCCTTGGCTTCTGACCCCCTCATATGGTCTAAGGCATAATGGAGATTAATTTGAGCAATATTTATGCGGGAGTTCAATAAATTTTCAATTTTTGTGTCTAATATTTAATCACATCAGTATTTTCTTTAATATCCTTCATGGCATACTAAAAAAAAATGGTATATTTTTGAAAAACGTATATTTCGGGCCTAATAATAAAGTGTTATATTTTGAGAAGCTTGTTACAAACTACATTATATTATTAAGGAAGGGATATATAGGGTGACCCATTTAAAAAGCAAATTTGTTTATTTTCCTTGAAAACTATTGAATGTAGAAAAATCTGAATACGTCACTGGATTCTACGTAACAAAACTACACTTAACACACTTACTTTACGCCCTTGGTGAATAAATAACCTTTTTTATTCTAGGAGCAAATATTCCATACGAGAAGACCGGAGCGGTTACAAGGTATTCATGTGGCTTATTATTAAGTCATTTTCACCCAATGATATTGGAACTTACAACTGCGTCTCGACAAATTCACTTGGACGGGCGGAGGGTACCTTAAGACTGTATGGTAAGTTAAGTAATAAACTAATTTATTTTTTATTACTCGTGACTGAAAGCTTTTCACACACCCACGTAAGAAATTTCATTTTAACGCACTAGTGCGAAAAATACTAATGTTGAAGTATTATATATTTTAGTAGCATGAAAAATAATGATTAAAATAAAGAATAGGTAGTTTAAATTTTTCAACAATTGCTTTATGAAACAATAAAAAAACTCGTAAAATTTTATTTTTGAAATTAATAAGATAATTTTTTACTATGAATATGTTAGTAATATATTTTCAGAAATCCTTTGCACAATTTAATTATTTTTTTAATATTTTATGTATTAAAATATACACAGTGTGTAAAAAGTCCCGGAACAGTCAATTATTTCAAAAATGGTGCACAATATAAAAAAACTTTCTGTATAAAAGTTGTTGGTCTTAAAGAAATTTATTAAACTTAGATCCCTGTAATTATACAGGGTTGCCCAAAAAGTCGTGGTAACCGAAACTTCATTTTTTTAAATGGAATGACCCTTTTTTGATCACATTTTCTGATTCCTCTAAACATTCTAAACAACAATTATAGAACATGTCATATCTCTAAACCTATTAGTTTTAGAAATAATTTGAGTTGAAGGACATAAATGCGATAGGTACGATATTACCTTTTGCATTTTTTTAAATTTAATTAAATAACGACTTACACTTAATCTTATTTTTGTTCTTTTCAAGTTATTGTTAATTTTACTGCTTGTATTTAATAATTTAGTTGTTATTAAAATTTTGACACAATTTGAGTGAGGTTCATTTTACACGAGTTTAATGTTTTTCTTTTAATTTTAACGTAAAACATTTGAGCCGACTCGAAACAATGCAAAAGGTAATATCGTACCTATCGCATTTATGTCCTTCAACTCAAATTATTTCTAAAACTAATAGGTTTAGCCATATGACATGTTCTATAATTGTTGTTTAGAATGTTTAGAGGAATCAGAAAATGTGATCAAAAAAGGGTCATTCCATTTAAAAAAAATGAAGTTTCGGTTACCACGACTTTTTGGGCAACCCTGTATAATTACAGGGATCTAAGTTTAATATATTTCTTTAAGACCAACAACTTTTATACAGAAAGTTTTTTTATATTGTGCACCATGTTTGAAATAATTGACTGTTCCGGGACTTTTTACACACTGTGTATGTAAAAACATAAGTATTGAAAATGCATTTCGAATTTAATTATTCACAACAGAAAATATTGTGATACAGGGGTGAAAAATGCATTAACGCACTTCTGCTAGTTTCAAAGCAATAATTTAATTAAAATTGGTATTTCATAAATAAACAAATTCCATACATGCATCGAATAACATTGTAAGTGACATTTTGACCAATTTCAGAGTTCAAAATAAATTTCAATGTTTCGAACCTGAAATTTGGTTTCTTAGCTTAATTTTTTTTTAAATATCTCTTTCATCCCATTTGTATCTTATTATTTTGGTATTTTGCCTGTAGTACCATGGTAAAGTAATACAACGTGTCCAAGATAAGGAGGGTCAGTACAGTGATCTCGGAAACCGTAAGAGATACGAAGTCGGTTAAATGGAGATAAAGTTGAGCATTTACGTGCCTAATAATATGTAGTTTAGAAAGTTCTTAAATTCCAAGTAGTTCCGAAGATATCCGGAAAACCCCGTAATTCTGAAAAATCGTTTTATTGTTTTCCTAGGATTTTTTGCGATCCAATTCTAAAGTAAATTGCACTTTTACATTGCCACTTCTTCCGCTCTATCTAACAGCGTTAATTGTTTTGTAATCTGACTAGTCGTCTTCGAAGGGAAATTATCAATTTTATTTTTATAAATACGGTTCTGTTTTCCTGATATTGGAATTTGAGAGCTTCTTTTCTTCCGAATGCAACGATGTATGACACATTGTGGTTTAATGACGTTTCGAGGGTTTTTTGAACAACACCAGGACATTTTGGGATACGGTCCTGTATTTCTCCTAATTTTATAAATAATATCTCATAATTAAGCTCCAAATTTTTACTTATGTTCCACTAGTTCAATAAATAACTTAATATTAAACTTAATAATAAACCACAAATAAGTGAACAAAATACAGAAACATTATTTCAAACTTCTGTTGATTCGGGATTTAAAAGGAAAGTAGGCGTTTGAAACAAAAAAATTAAGATGGTGACGCGTGATTTGTTTCACTTGACATTCCCATTATGATCGTTTAAAAGCGTTTTAAGAGGTTTTCTATTTTCCAGAAAATATGGAACATAATTTACAAATGCTGAAAAGTTTGACATTCTATCGTGTTTTATTTTATCTCAAAAAAACTGTTATGTGTCAGTTAGAAGATGTTATTTGTGCTTAGAGAATAACGGAGATCATTTTGAACACCTGATTATGTAGTTCCTTACATATTTCGTTGTTCGGTTTATTAGTGTTTTGGTATGATTTTTGTTCATTTATTTGTGGTTTATTATTAAATTATTTGTTATTTATTGAACTAGTTCAACGTAAGCAAAAAATTTAGAGCTTACTTATGAGATATTGTTTATAAAATTAGGAGAAATACAGGACCGTATCCCAAAATTTCCTGATGTTGTTCAAAAACCCTCGAAACATCATTAAACCACAATGTGTCATACATCGTTGCATTCGGAAGAAAAAAGCTCTCAAGTTACAATACCAGGAAAACAGGACAGTATTTAAAAAAATAAAGTTGATAATGGCCATTCGAAGGTGACTCGTCGGATTAACGCTGTTAGATAGAGCGGAAAAAGTGGCAATGTAAAAGTGCAATTTACTTTAGAATTCGATTTCAAAAAAACCCAGGAAAACAATAAAACGATTGTTCAGAATTTCGGTTTTTTCCGGATATCTCCGGTACTACTGGGAATTTTAAAATTTTCTAAACGGCATAGTATTAGGCATGTAAATGCGCAACTTTACCTCTATTTAACCGACTTCGTATCTCTTACGGTTTCCGAGATCCCTTCTTATCTTGGACACGTTGTATAACCGAACCTGTTATGTCTTCTCCTGTAAGAACACGATTTGTCACTTACAATGTTATTCGATGCATGTATCGAATTGTTCTACAATAAAACAACGCAATAATCGTAGTTTAGTAAGTAGTGTATTTAAAAAAAAAACTATTATTCAAGATTTCATAAATTTGGTACCAGAACAGTATTATAAAAAATAGTCCATTATATTGGATCATGTTTTAAATCCCAGTTTGATCTCTTTTCCTTAACAGGATACCGGAGTACCTGTAAACGAGTTTTCTTCCCAAGCGTTTATTTCTGTTTTAGAAAAAAATTTCAAAAGAAAAAAAAATGTATATTATTAATACTAGAACTCGCGGAAAGTCTATATTTTTTTCTTTCGAAGGATTTTTGGATTTATTTTTTTTTACTGCTCCATAATATAGAAAAAAATTTAGACATCTTTCGTGAATAATTTTTTTTTAAATATACCGTTTTCATAGGAAGCGAAAACTCGTTTTTCAGAGTAGAAAATTGAAGTATAGACCCCGATCACGTTCGGTCTCTTTCTTCCGATTATTGTTGTTTCTGTCGGCGTACCGAATACGGGCGGAATCTCGACGTATTCTTCTAACTACAAGGGAAGATCAAATTCGCCTCGTGCCACGAACAGGGGTCAAATCGGAGATTTCGACTGACACCGGCGTCCTCTTAAATTGCAATCACCTTGCCCATAATTACATAAAACATTGTATAGCTGGATACATAAATTATATAAAACATCGGTTTCCTCATAATACAATATTGTAAGATTGTGAACCTTTATTGTATTCCTTCGTTCGTTGCCACGTTCTTATCTTTAAATTTGCATATTTCGAAAAGCTGCTTGATTTATACTTTAAAGGAAAACTTTCCACCGGGATTAATAGATTAGTTAAAAGCAATGCTAAAGTCGCGCAGCAATAAAATGATTTTAGAGAAGAAAGACCTTTTCATAAAATTAGCCGATGCTTTAATGAATTTATCAAGTCATTAAAGTTTGTATTTGACGTACTAAGTAGAAAAGTTTTTGATTAATAAAATTCCTTTTCAGAAAATATTTTTATGTACACTTACAGTTTAAGTCCAATTTTTATTCTTTTATATAAAAAATCTCGCACATGTGTAAAATTTTAAGAAAGTTAAGAATATGTCCATAATATACAGGGTGTTATGGAAATGACTTATTATATTTAAATGGGTGAGTCCTAGGGTGTCCTAGAGAAAGTCTACATACTTTTATTTTTAATCGGGTTTGTTCGGTATGTGGGTAAAAACCCTTTTTACCCACATACCGTCGCACCGTTCCATCTGGATTCAGTTAGCAACAATGTGGGTAACTAGAGTATACTAACAGTGTTGTCAGATCACACCGCATGTTTCGCCCTTGCACGCGACTATCGTTGCTTCAGTATGTTTCGAAACGCTAGGCTGGAATGACGCTGTCGAGGGTTCCACGTGCTTGATGCATAGGAATTTTAAACGTTTTGTTAGTTGTAGCATTATCCGATTTTTTTTCTGTTGTGAAATAATTCGTAATAAGAAATATTGTGATGTGATTTCAAATTTGTGTGATATTACCTATTGTTGGTTCTGTTGCAAAACATACTTTTTGTGTTTTATTTTTTTATGGAATTTAATTATAAAACAGGTTATAAGATCGAAGGTAAGAGAGTATGTACCTTAAAATTGTAGTATTTTTTTTCTAAAACGTTTGAAAAAGAAGTGATAAAGCGGGTCAAAGATGTCTTCTGTCAAAAACTGAACACGTGCGTTTACAATTCTGTGTTGCAATAAATGACAACACCGCCTCAATAACAATAAACTATTGATTGCCAACGTTCTCAGTAGCTGCCATGTAAATTTTCAGATTTCATATAAAGTGTATATTTCGTACAATAATTCAAAGTATAATAAGTGCCCCCCCCCCGATTGATTATTATTAATATATGAAGCCAGCGGAATTGCTTGTCCACCCATTAATATATTTGCAATGTCGACACTCTTAGAGGAAACTCTGCTGTCTGAGTTTTCTCAGTATATTTGTTATTATTCAATTCTAGTTTGCCACTCCTCTCACTACAATCATCTTACCAACCATTTAGAACAACATATTTCATAACTGGTTTAACTACCTGAAACACAGGATTTATCATATTATAACAATATTGTAACATTGTGTTCTTCCTTCGTTACCACGTTCTTATCTTTAGATTTGCATATTCCGGGAAGCTCTTTGTTTCATACTTTTAAGTGAAACTTTCCTACGGGATAAGCCGGAAGTAATTCGAAGTACCGGGCACCGATAAAATTATTTTAAACAAGGCGTTTCATAAAATTAGCCGATAATGTAATGAATACTAAATTTTGTACTTGTTGTTGTAAGAAGAAAAGCAATGGAAGTTATACTGGGACTAATACTCCTAGACATCTACATCAGAATGGAGGCTAATTGCAGCACCTCAAGGATAATCACAATTGGGGAATGGACACAACACCCCGTAAAAATTGGACATACAAGAGCCAACGATGAACTCTGATCTGATCGTATGAGAACAACATATAAATGGGCGAACAAGGCACCCTCGTCGTTTGACAAGGGTCTAGTTTGGTACACCGATGGATCAAAAACCGCCAACGGTATGGGCGCAGGTATATTTGGAGAAGTAGAGCTCTTGTGGGTCCCTGGTCACTCTGGGATATTAGGTAATGAGAAAGCGGATTAACTAGCGAGAGCCAGATCCGCCCAAAGTCTCAGGGGCCCCGAACCGGCCTTTGGGATATGAAAACAGACAACAAAATCAACATTAGATGGATGGTCGAAAAAACAACACCTATCTAGATGGCAAGGGTTACCTGGTCAAATACACGCACGGGTCGTAATTGGAAGATACTATCCAATGGATTGCTAATCCTGATACGGCCCCAGCTGAAACAGGCGATGGGTCTGCTAACAGGCCACTGCCACCTGCGAAAACATTCTCAACGGATAGGTATAAACAACGGATCCATTGAATGCAGACTCTGCGGCGAAGAGAATGAAACCGCCTCATACATAATATACCGCTGCTTAATGCTGTCTCGTAGAAGACCAAATATCTTCGGGGACATACAACGTGGTGAGAACCTCCCACATGACAAGCTTGGTAGAAGGTTATTGGACCTCATAGAAGGAACAAACATCTTCTAACAAGATCGGGGTACACAATAAGCGGAAAGGCTGCAGTGATTTGGAGTTCGGGCCTTTAAACCGACCCCCGCTTTTAACCAACCATCCAACCAACCAACCAACCAACCAACCATGAATGAAGAAAAGTTTTCGAATAAATTTATCTGTAGGGATCGTAAGCACTGGAACCTAATATTTCTTCTTTTGTATTGTAATTTAATTGGGATTGGTATATCATAATTCAAAAAATTGTGTTCGTATTAAAACCCTTAAGAAACGGCCTGTCATAGTTTATTATGTAAGGCTTCGTTTCTTCCACCCGAGTCAAAACAATTGTTATGGTACAATGACAATTTAGTGAAAATCTGTACACATTGTTGTATTGTTTGTAAAGCATTTTACTTACGGGAGTGGCCTCTGGAGACTTTCAGCTAAGAATCTCCCCTTAACCCCGTAATCTTTATCCTTATCAGGCAGTTCACAGTGGCATTAAATGGACGTTGTTGCGCTCATGGTGTACAAAAATTCTTCAAAATTGCTGGACCGGCTATAAAAAAAATATATATAAAAGTTGCACACCGAAAATCATGTTTAATTTTGCTGACATGGGTCAGACGAGGGTCTAACTATATATGAAAATGATAAACTGAACTTTCATCCTTTTGAGGGGTGTTTATTAGGAATTTTGAGACTCTTGTCACATTATAATAAAGATATAGGCGGAAATTTGAAGTTAAGGAATAGAATTTTTTTAAAAGGTTCGCAGAACTGTATGAGGTGTTTTTACATTTTTTTTTCGGAAGCGGAAATTTAGTTGCGAACAAACCTACTTACAAAATTGTATTATAATCACTGTCAATAATTTATTTTAGGCTATAACATAAGTAGATAAGCTAGGCTGGTTCTGCGCCATTTAGGGGTAGTTTTACATGTTATTTCTTATGGGAAAATTTAAGGTTCGAGTTGCATTTTTATGATCATCATAGGGGTGGCACTTCCAAACCAGCGGTTCAGTGGTTTATTATGGCGGTTCAGCGGATCAGCCAAACCCAAACCAGCGGTTCAGTGGTTTATTATGGCGGTTCAGCGGATCAGCCAAACCCAAACCAGCGGTTCAGTGGTTTATTATGGCGGTTCAGCGGATCAGCCAAACCCAAACCAGCGGTTTGGCTGATCCGCTGAACCGCCATAATAAACCACTGAACCGCTGGTTTGGAAGTGCCACCCCTATGATGATCATAAAAATGCAACTCGAACCTTAAATTTTCCCATAAGAAATAACATGTAAAACTACCCCTAAATGGAAACCAGCCTAGTTTATCTACTGACATACAGGGTGTTATTACTACCAGTAAATAATATTAAAAGTCGACAGCCACGTCAATTTTACTGTGCTGGGGGCCGCTTTCAATGAATATTTGCAGCCTTTTAACCCCCTAGGAGGGGGATATGGGGGGGGGGGATTTTTCTAATGACACTCTGTAGAGTCATTTACGATATATAAAATCGGATATCTTTAAAATTCTAAATTAAAAAACTTATCCGAATCCCACATTGCAATAAAACAAGAAACGAAAAAAATCTTTAAAGTGTGTTTTCTGGCTCTACCGGAAAATTGCTCAATGCTTAATGACGAGTAAAATTGGCCCGTGCCTCACAACGTCGCAATAGTGATTAATACCGGTATTCGAATGGATTTGTGAAAATCGACTTTCCCGATTCCTATAAAACGAGGAAAAGTTTCGGCATAACAGGTTTCAGGCACAGTTACCCTAATTTTGTTCTTGCTTCCTAATTTTTTTTATTTTGAAAAATGTTAGTTCTACTTCTTCGTTTGCTGCTTTAAGAAGGTTCCGGAATGATTTACTTCCTCACCTGCCTAGACATTTGATGTTTAATAAAGGTATTGTAAACGGCAGATCCCATAATCCATTCATAAAACTCTTGGAAAGTGAAGCTGTGATTGTGTGAAATGTTATTGAAAATCAGTAATGGGTGGAAGAGAGAACTACATGTCTGTTGGCTGAATGGCAACAATGTTGAAGTCTGGTTATGTCAGATAGTTAAATATTACAACATAACCATACTTACCGATGAAAAGATAAATCCTTATTTAAGTGATCCACTCTTTTACAATCTACACATGCATGCACCATGATTATTTATTATAAAAACGATTTTCCACCAATAATCACAAAAGAAAACACAAATCAACCAAAATATATAACCAATCCGTTAGATCAAGGCACCAACGTCGCAATGTTTACGAGATTAGTAATTCAGCAGCGCAGTTGTAAAATAAATAGATGTTGCCAGAGTGCAGTTGGATTAGTTCAAGATTCGTTTGATACTTTTAAGTATAATAATATTTTTTTAAAGAATCGCCTTTTCACAGCTTATAGTAAAATTATTGGCAAATAAATTTATTTTAAACCAGTTTAGTTGGAATTTTCCAAGATACCTTTGCGATAAATATGTGAATCTGGCTATGCTGCAATAATGACCGAAATAGGTGGGAAAGGCTGTTTGAAGTCGTTGCGTAGACTAGAAATGTACATTTTTCTATCAATTTGTAATTTGTAATATCTTTGGTGTTTAATATACAATCTGTCCACGGATAGAGTTCGCAAGAGGAAAAACTTTTTAATTGTAGATTTAGAAGAAAAAAATCATAAAAACGTCTGCTTGTGCCGAAACTACAAGTTCTAATACCAAATTTACGATTATTATACAGGGTTCAGTCAGAAATAACATTTTCAGTTTTTTCGATTTCGATATTTTTTTTCAAATTTTATGAAAATATTTTCAAATCCGTGATTTATTTCACCAATTGTGCAAAAAATATTTTTTCAAAGTGGTTAATTTCACAGCTAATACTAAAATAATAAAATATCAGGTAGCCTGTTCTAAATAAATGAAATGTTTAGTTTCTTTGTATGTTTCAAATTAATGATAGTTGTGTCTTACTTTTCTCATAAATCTGCATAATAGTGAGAACAGAAAATGCTTACGTTAGCAAAAAATTTATATTGTCCGAAGTTATGGTTTAGGATATGCAAAAAGCTATATGGTAGTTCTCCGACAATTCCATGAGATATGGCCTGATGTTTCTCTCACGGACGTGGGTTTAAAAAAAATTGTAATGAAATTCATGAGAACTGGTAGTGTTTTGAATAAAAAAAGGGAGAAGAAAAAGTATGATGAAGATGATGCTGTAACTGTAATGATAATGGATTCGGTTAGAAAATTTCCAAAACTGTCTTTAAGAAAAAGATCTTCTCAAATTGGTAATGTTAGTAAATCTCTAGTAGAAGAGATATTAAAATTCAATAAAATTCGTCCATACAAACCTAAATTTATTCATTTTCTGGAAGAAAATGACGACATGAAGCATTTGGATTTTTCTTTGTGGATATGGGAAAATATCCATAGACAAAGAAGTTTTGTTAATAATATTATTTTCTAGGACGAGGCTACTTTTAACGCAAACGGGGTAGTCAGTTCGCAAAGCTGTCGCTATTGGAGCCGTGACAACTCTAATTTTCGTATTCGCTCTAGAAAACAGTATTCAAAAAAAGTTTACGTGTGGTGTGCTATATCTTACAATAGAATAATTGGACCATATTTTATTGAAAACAATTTAAATCGACACACTTATTTGCATCTTCTGAACACTTTTTTTTTATGACCATTATTTGCAAGATATACCTTTAGCTGATCGAATAAAATTACACTTTCAACAAGACGGCTGTTCCGCTCATTCCACGATAATTGTTCGTGATTGGCTAAATCATCAGTTTGGGAATAAATGGATTGGATGGTTTGGTCCAAATGAGTGGCCACCTAGGAGTCCCGATCTCACAATTATGGACTTTCATTTGTGGGAATATCTGAAGCAACATGTGTATAAAACCAATTTCAATAATAACTTGGATCTCTTGATATAAAAAAATAAGAGAAGTAATTGTAAATAACCCAATACAGCAAATTAGGAACTGTTATCGGGAATTCAGATATCGAGTTGAACTATATATGCGCTGAACTCGTGGTGGTACCACGTTTGAATAGAACTTTATTTATTTTAATATTTTATAATTTATAATTGAATGAATTAAGGAAATATGACATATAATAATAAAAATACAAATAAAAAATTGTTTTCTTACAGCAAAATCGTTATTCGGCTAGATATAAAATTATATTTTAATAAGAAAGCAACAATAAGTTGTTTGTTTTTACGTAAATCTGTTTAAACAAAATCCAAAAAATTAAAAATGTTATTTCTGACTAACCCTGTATAGTAATCGTAAATTTGGTATTAGAAATTGTAGTTTCGACACAAGCAGACATTTTTATGAAGAGTGACTTTTTCTTCTAAATCTATAAATAAAAAAGTTATTTTTATTGAAAATTACTACTAAAAATGTATACTTTTAGAAAAAATAGGAAATATTTGAAATTCGTCCATATGAATAGTGGAACGGACCCCAGTATTATCTGGAAAGAACTTTTCGTTCGTGCACACAAAAAAGTTTTCAGACACCACTGCAAATGCCGTATCAGCACCCTTAATCCTTGTTAATTAATCTTGCCTTGTCTTATTTCGGGCCGAGTTTGTTCACTCGTAAAACTTTTCAGCAAAACAAGGAAACCTGTGTTTGCATGCTTTCGATCTAATTAAATAGGCGCAATTTTACCGTCTCTAGCTTCGTAATATAAATAGACATTGTTTTATGTCTTCTTATTTCCCCGAATTAGCTATCCCACTTATCCCAGTGGCGGTGCACAAGGTCCGGTCACAAAGAATGTGTACACAGCAAAATATTTTTTCTACGGTCCTTATAAAAGCTACATTTTTTTTAACCAAATTGATGCATAAAATTCGCCTTGTGATTGCGTGACCTGCCATGACTATATCCGGTTCTGTGATGACCTTTTTAGAGAGAATTGCTACCTGGGTTTTCTTAGTACTAATTTCGACTTGGTTACTGTAACCCCAAGCCAAAATTTCTTCCAGGTCTTTATTGAAGCGTGATACTGTCTTCGGTGGTGTGCGTCGGCAGCAGATATTTGTGCATTCAAAAAGAAAGATGAGGAAAGTGTTCTATTGTCAGCAAAGCTAAATAAGGGATTTTTAGTTTTCACTAGAAGATCGTTAATGTAGAGTAAGAAGATGGTGGGGGACAATATCGAGCCATGAGGAACACCGGCATTGATGATGAACGTGTCTGAGAGAAATCCGTAATCGTCACTTACAGAGAGCGGTCCCGGGAAGATAGACAACCATGCACAGAATTGACTGCGGATATCATAGGATCGTAGTTTATTTAGGCATTGTTCTCGTTACCTTATAAATGTCAATAATATTTGGAAAAATCAAAAATGGAAAGAAATAATTCCAAGTTCGAAGCAAGAAACTCGCACTCCAGATGAAATAATTCATAAAGGCAATGAATCAATACAAAATTTATTGCCTGAAGCCTACAAAAAGGAATATAATACGTTTATTAAATTACATTGGACCAAAGACAAGTAAAGAGTTTCAGCGAATGGGTATTATTAACGTATTTTCAAGGAAGCTAAAACATTTTAAAATTTTGTACTTTATGGTCATTCTATTCCAAGTTAAAATCAACATTAATTCTGAATAATCAAATCGATATAAGCAATCTACTTTACTTGTCAGATATTAATATATCATATAAATATACAGGGTGGCCCATCGAAAACAGTCCAGCAAGGTTTACGGCTGTGTGCGTGAAAATAAAAAAAACTCGGACCCATAAACTTGTGTTTTCAGGGGGACACGTTTCACTATTAATTTCTTCCCTATAACCTCAACCCTCCCTAGCGGGGGGCGGCTACTGTCCTTGTTTTTTCAAATGGGAATGCGTATGTTGTGATACATCTTTTTAAAGGACATTAAATACTCTTTAAAATGGCGCTTCGTTTTATAAATTTGAGCTACGCGTCGCCGAGCAACGGAATTTGAAACATTTCACTGCACCTCTTATCAAGTACACAGGTTTGTGCGTAAACAATTTTTTTTTAAGTAATAAGTATCAGTCAATTCAACTTTATCTTCAGTAAAGTGGTTGATCCAGATCTACATACGTTATTTCTGCGCGATTATTTTCTTTCGATTTGATCGTGACATAAAAAATGGTTTATTCTATTGAGGAGAGAGTGGAAATTATTGAATTGTATTTTATAAACAATCAATGTGCAAGAGTAACGGCAACTTTGTTTAATGATAGATATCCACATAGACACGTCCATCATGGCTATATCCTAGAATTAGTGGCAAAATTTCGGCAAACTGGTTCAGTGGCAAATAAAAAACGGATCATTGAAAATCCGGTAAGAAATGAAGCAGTAGAAGTAGCTGTTCTGGGTCAAGTTAGTATGAATCCAACATTAAGTACCAGAAAAATGTCTGATGTAACGGGAATTTGGCGGACCACTGTACAGAGAATTCTGAAACATTATAAATTGCACCCATACAAAATTCAACTTCTCCAAGAATTGAATGAAGATGATAATGACCGCCGTTTACACTTTTGTGAAGTAATGTCAGAACAAGTAATAAATTATCCGAACTACCTTTTTAACGTTTGCTTCTCAGACGAATGTTCTTTTTTTTTAATGACACTGTCAATCGACATAACTGTCGTTACTGGTCCGACACGAATCCAAGGATTTACCACGAGGTTCATACTCAAAATTCTCAGAAATTAAACGTTTGGGCTGGTATTTTCGGTGATCACATAATTGGACCATTTTTCTTACCGGGAAATTTAAATGGAGATACTTATTTAGACTTGTTGGAGAATGCTGTCAACCCAGCGCTGATGGAAATTATGGAAAACGACCAACGTTACCAGGAAGAAAATCCAATATTTCAACAAGACGGGCCCCCCCCCCCATAATGCATTACCCGTACGCCACTTTCTGGGAGGAGGGGTGCTGGCCCACGAGATCGCAAGATTTATTTCCCCTTGATTTCTTTTTGTGGGAACATCTAAAATCCAAAATTTATGCCACCCAACCCGAATCCTTAAAAGATTTACGGAACCTCATTACTAATGAATGTCAACAAATTACACCAGATGTACTTCACAATGCCCGAAAACACTTTGAATAGTTGTTGTACTATTGTATGGAGGTGAATGGCGGACATTTTCAACATTTAATCATTTAATAAGATAATATGTAAGTATTACGCGCGTAGCTCAAATTTACAAAACACAGCGCCGTTTTAAAGAGAATTTAATGCCCTTTAAAAAGATGTATCACAACATACCCATTCCCTTTTGAAAAAACAAGGGCAGTAGCCGCCCCCGCTAGGGGGGGGGGGGGGGGGTTGAGGTTACAGGAATGAAATTAACAGTGAAACGTGTCCCCCTGAAAACACAAGTTTACGGGTCCGAGCTTTTTTTAAATTTTCACGTACACAGCCGTAAACCTTGCTGGACTGTTTTCGATGGGCCACCCTGTATATGTAAAATTCCTAACCATCTGGTGATACCATATTCACGAAGGAATGAACAAGTTTGATACAGTTCCGGGCAAAGAATGCAAGTGCCGTCATCACCTGTAACAATATGATCCAAATCGTGTAGATCAAATGAGACAAAAACCACGCCAGCAGCGATGAAGGTGATGATAATATACTAAAGTCAAAAATTAAATTTCAAACGGTTTTAACGTTTCAAATATGAATGACGAAAGTGACTTTCTTGGGCCAATTTCTTATCGGTTCGTCGACAGAATTCCATTATTTTAATTTTATTATATTCAGAGTTTAACGTCTGCTCCACTATATTATTCCTCCATATATTCCTGGCTTTTATTAGCCTCCATTTCAAATCCAAGATAGTTACCGTAGTCGAGGTTGCCATTAACTTCGGCGAACTTAAATAGATCAACTGCTGGTTAAATTCTTGTTTTATGGAGTTTTAATATGGAAAACGTTTAACTAGGAAAATATTTACGTCGGCGTTTTTGAGATAAAATGGCTTTTAAGATATTTATCGGATACTGTTAAAAGTTTAAGAGTGGATTAGGGAGGACTAGTAGCGAACATACCCTAAGACAGTGGCGGCTCGTGACATATGATAGAGGGGGTTCACAAGTATGGTGAAATATTTCTAGGCGTTTTAAATGTAGAAAGAAAAAAAGTAATAAGAAAATGCGTTAGGTACAACATCTTTTATTTATTTTTTATTTTACACAAGGAAATACAACTTTTGGAAAATAAGCAAGGTTTTCATAGTGTGTATAGCTGTCGGATCTTAACGTCGTCGCATGCAACCCTCGTAACAATATTTATACAGGCCACTACTAATACTACTAAAGCCATCTATGAGCTATCAAGAAAACTGAATGATGTCCAATACTACTACCGCCATCTACGAGTTATCAAGAAAACCGAATCCTTAAATATAAAATGGTCTAAAATCAAATCGAGTATCATTTCTCGAAATACATAACATTTATCGACCCTACACAATAGTGCTTAAACGTAAGTCCATTCTTCGGTTCTTAATTGTAGAAAATGGATCAATAATAGCCTCATTAAGTTTGGAATACACTGTATAAATTTTCTAAATTTAACAATGAATGTGTTGAATATTAAAGTCTATAAAAACCTGTTACGCTATAAAACGGTATATCACCTTTAATAACAGAGATAATGAAGTAAACCAAAAAAGAAAATGTTGGGGAAAGATGGACCTATCGTTTAATGTCAACTGCAATATGCTTCGGTTGCTAATATACTCCACAGGGTGATACGAATTTTCGGAAAAAAACATAGCATTTTTAGTAAACCCAGTATAAATCGAAAATTAAATTTGTATCATAAACAGCGAAAACAATGACATTGTCAAGGAACCAACCTACAATGCAAAAAAAAATCATTCATTATTTCAGAAAAAAATAGCATCAAAAATATATGGGAAATTTATGATGTTGCGTAAATTTTGTCCAGGAGTTTATAATGAACCATTTTCATAACACCCTGTATATGTTTGTAAATGTCTGTCGTTTCCTAGCAAGTAATATAGATCTTATTGTTTCAGAAATAAAAGTAGGACCAGGCAGTCCACACGAAGATACGTTAAGCATTGTTGGAGGTACGTTTTCTTTTTAAATATTATCTGTTGAGTATGGGACGGGACCGTTTTTTTTTGTAGATATTGCCAATCATTCCTATGTGACAAAAAAATTAGTCCCAGTTTATAAATTCTGGTACTTTTTTTAGTAGCAATTTAGTGCAAGAAGTCAATCGACTTTTCTTTATCGATCGACATACAAGCGATTGTTCGTGTTTCTACTACATATATCTAAACAGTATATTGCCAATACGAACGTTCCAAAGTACAAAAAGTGTCCCCGCTATGGGAGATAGAGCGGGCCTATTGATTTTGCGCAGTAGGGTGGAGATTTTATCGATCGCGTCAAAGCCGGCCCGACATTATTTGTTTGTCGTTATTCGTCGCCATCTTTGGTTCTGGACGCTTTTTCAAATTACAGAATAAAAAGTGGTTTATCCACATTGTTGCTGATATATTAGTGCATTTAAACTTTCATTACCTAACAACAATTTTTGAAAAGGAGTTTTTAATTTGTGGTGATTCGATTCGCTGTTTGGTAGGTTAGTGGCTTGTTTTGTTTAAGATGGAAGAACACAAGTGCATGGTGCTTTTTTGCAAAAGTCGTGGATCAATACCAGGTATAAATTATTTCAGGTATGTACATATACGAAAATATTTTGCATTATCCGATCTTCGGAACCGAATTTCACTAAAAGCTTGTAAAAAAAGAAGAGAATGTCACTTGTATACAATATAATATATATGTGGTCACTACCTATAACCTTAAAATTAATGTATTTTTAATTTGGTGCAATAGTAGTTGATAATAATTCCCAAAATAGTCAGTAATAGTTCATTCATTCTTAATTTTTGGTTTAGAAAAATGTGAGGTTAAGAAACATACGACGTCGGATGAAAGTTAAAATAAAGCTCATCGTGTCGATTGTTACAAATATTCGGACGGAATTTATCACCAAAAGTTTACACCAATCAGGGCACCGTCGGATCATCATATCGTCAGAAATCGTATGCATAGAATGCCGTCTTAAATCGAACCAACGAAATTTTGATTGTTTGTTCCTAACTAACCAGTGAAATTTACATTAAAGAAGTCGAAATCCGGTCCTGTCGAATGTTTACTTTCAGAAGGAAATTTCCGAACTGCGCAAACTCAACGCCCCCTTCGATGCCCAGTGCGGGGACATAATTGCACATGGTATTAGCAATATACTGTTTATATATATGTGGTTTCCACTACAGGATGGCAATGTTGAATCTAAAGTCAAAGATACTTCATAAATTTTAATTAAAAAATTGATGAATATTAAAATTTTTAAAGATGAACAACCCTAATTGTTGACTAATTGTTATCTTTATTACAGGTCTAGCAGAGCCTGCCAGAGGACACCGCGAAAGCTCATTAAGCTCATTTACGTCTCCTTCCGACAGTTTAATAATGATAATATTAACAATATGGTTTTTCCAGAGGTGACTAAACATAAACTAATAAAATCCTAATTGACTAATTATTTTATTATAATGGACTGAATTATTATGTATAAAATATTTATATAGTAAAATATTTATTATAATTTTATTATGAAATATACAGGACGTTATGGAAATGACGTATTATATTTAAATGGGTGACTCCTTGGGTGTCCTAGAGAAGCGCTACATATTTTATTTTTTTTAAATCGACTGTTTTAAAAGTGGGGTAACAAACACTCTTACTCACAGGTCAGTCCGCGCTACTGTACAACATTTCACCCAGACCCAATGGCAATGTTGCAAAACTTAATGAAAAACTGAAATTCCATATAAAATTATAAAAATAAATTATTTTTTACCTACTTGTATTTATCTTTATACCTAAAGAGCGAGGAAATCCAGGCACAAACAAATCAGTTTTCTTTTTCATGGGAACACTCCTGGAAACACTTTATGTACACACAGTAATAGTGAAACAGAACCGATTGTTAGCTTCTGAAAATACAATATACAGATTATTAGATTTTATTACACGCGACGAAATTTGACGTCCAGAAGAAGCGCGTCAATGAAAACGCGTCAATGAAAACGCGTAACAACGCGTAAACCGAAAAACCAGAGCGGATTGCTGAGAGTGTGTTGGTGATCGACGAGACACGTATCCGTCCGCTGGTTGGTCTTCGACTAACAATCCGCAAGCGTGCGGTGCTATAAGAACACAGCCGATGTAAGGCGTCAAGAGGTCATTGGCATTTGACCTAGTGACGTAAGTGCCTATTTCAAACTTATTTAATTCTATTCCATATGTTTTTTCGGGTTGTTTAAAACATAGTCCGTCGTAAATGTTCTTCAATTAATTGTACAAAAAGGTATTACAGAATGGAAAAGTATTTAAATTATTTTATTTTGTCTAAAGAGTTTAAGGTGTACACAAGACAACACCGGCCAGAATTCCTTGATTGCTTACATGTATCGCAGTGCCACACAGGTGTTTTTCTGGTTTGACGTCAGGTCATTTTTACCGCTGAATGAATTGAAAGCGCCATTTATGGGTATTTTTCTTCAATTTGTCTGTATCTCAGGAATTGCCGGTTTAAATATAATACGTCATTTCCATAACACCCTGTAGAAATATTAACCACACACTACAGAATCCTTGAAGCTCGCTCATTGTATCGTATCGATGGTTATTTGAACTAAATAGTATAAATTTAACTTCTGGCTGATTCTAACTGCACTTGCAGAAATATTTTAAATAATAAAAACTAGCCCGGTGACAACTTTGACTGTGAATTGGTAATATATATGCCAATATCACCGATGTCACAATCAAAGTAAATATGTAAAGATAACTTTGATTAATATACTAGGAGAACAAGAGAAGCTTTCTCTCTAATAATAAAACAAGATATTAACGGCTTTTTTTATAATTATATTGTTGAGCTTAATATCCCTTACTTTTACACACTTACCCCACCATCACAGAAAAATTCCTGTTTGCATTTCAAAAAGGCATCAATAATCAATTTTAATTGGTATCTGACAGCTGGAAAGAACATGGTCGACATCTTTTGGGACAAAGTAGAACCCATACGTCAATTTTACTGTGAAGGGGGATGCTTTTAAAGAATATTCACAGCCCTCGTGTTTTAGCTGGAATGGGTAGTTGTTACCATTAAAATCTTAAATGGGAAGGGGTCAAATAACACATCATTTTAAAGGTCGTTTAAATTTCTTTCCAATAATATCGTAATTTATTATATTTGGTGTCCTGATTCTTTCCAACAATACCATATACACTTAGCAGCAAATATAACGCACAACCGAAAATTATGCTCAATTTGAAACTTGATTTTCTCTCGAGCCGATAAATCGATGTCGCTAATTTTTCTTTTGATGTGTAGCTTCGTTCTATTGTACTTGCACTGTGATGGAATTTTTTATTCAGATTTCAGTTTTAGGCTTAGGGTGCAAAAATGAGAATAGTTTTTTACGTTCAATTTGAGACATCCTGTAGGGAGCATTACTGCAACAACGAATGTATAATGAAATCACACTTTAGCCTCGTGGTTTCTAAACATTTTGTTCCTTTAATTTTTCTGATATCTGTAATATCAAAGAAAATACACAGTTTTATATCAGAACATGTTTTTTTAAATTAAAATAGAATAAAACTAACACTAATTAACAATAAATAGCAAAAAAAGTACATTAGTAGCGCGTGTTCCCACCTCTACTTCTAACAACTGCGTCACATCGCCTCGGCATACTCGATATTAAATTGGATATTTTATTTTGGTCAAGTTCATTCGAAATATCGGTAACCATTATTTGAACATCTTGCAGGTTGGTAGGAGGGTTTTGATGCTGTCTCAGTCCCCTACTAATAATATCCCATCCCCCAAGTGCTCTATAGGATTCAAGTCGGGACTGCGCGGTGGCCAATTTAGACTTCTAATATTTACTTCATGTAAATATTCAATGACGATGCGCGCAACATGTGGTCTTGCGTTATCGTGCATTAGTAAACAATTATTCCCAATGTACGGAGCGAAAGGGACAACGTGCTCAGACAAAATGACAGTGTTTTTTTGGAGAACTTGCGTTGAGAATCTGCAGACACAAACGCGGCTGCAGGGTAGTGTCGGGTTTGGCAACTTGAGGGGGATTATATGACCCAACAACATCTCTTTTCTGAAGGAAAAGACATCCTCGTAGGTTAACGAGGGTAGGCTGACCGACTAAACTCACCGCGGGAGTGAGACAATTAGCCTTTGACTCATTATCACTACGTTAGTGTTTTTCGCAATCTGCATGTTTTTTCTTTGATCTAGCTTTTGAGCTTTACTTTCGTTATAAAATGATATACCTCTTGCTATTTAAGGAACCCCCACGTGAAGGTACGATATTCGTCCGTGCTGTTAAGGAAATTCCAGCCCACAGCATCACAGAGCCTCCATTAAATAAAGTTGTTTCACGTATGTTGCACTGTGCATAACATGTTCTGGTATAAAACTGTGTATTTTCTTTGACATTACAGATATCAGAGAAATTAAAGGAACAAAATGTTTAGAAAACATGACGCTACAGTATGATTTCAACATACACCCGTTGTTGTTGCTAATGCTCCCTACAGGGTGTCTCAAATTTAACGTAAAAAACTATTCTCATTTTTGCACCCTGTATAAGCCTAAAACTGAAATTTGAATAAAAAATTCTATCACAGTTCAATTACCCAAGAAAAAAGTTTCAGTTCAAGTTTGAAATTGAGCATAATTTTTGGTTGTGCGTTATTTTTGCTGCTGATGCCTGTTTTGAATGAAAATAGGAATCATATATTTCCGATCAAATAAAGTCGTTCATGATTTGGCGCAAGTACGTGTTGAAATTATAGGGAATTACGTTGAAAAATTAAATTACCATACAAATATTTTGTACCCTTGAATTATTAGAATTGTTTGTAATGCCCTCTTAATTCATATTAATTATATTTTTAATAATATATTGTATAGACATGGTTGCATAAAATTGTTAATAATTATTTATAGTTTTAGGTAGATATGGCAGAGATATTAAATTTAATCACTTATGTACAGTTCATAATATTATTAATAATAATAAAACAATTTCTGTCGTATGATGTTAGATAAACGGTTTTATTTAAATAAATAATTTAGATTTAGAGAGCTAACTTTGTGGGTCAAATTTCAATTGACAATTTAAAATATTTATTTGCTTTATTTAACATTAATTAATTGTCAATTAAACTAATTTGAGACGATGTGATTGGAGAGAGAATTAATTAACATTTATTTGATTAAACTAGCACGGATGTGTTTATTTAAACCAAGTAATACATAATAAACTCAATTATTTGATTCAATAGGAGTTAACTAATTAAACTAATTGTTAGTTAATTATATTAACTTCCAATCTAATATAATTTACCTGCTTTATTTATCAACAATTGCCAACTAAAGAAAATAAACTGTGTGTGTTTTGAGAGAGAATAATTTAATGTAATTAATTAATATTTATTTCATTAAACTTATTAGGACTTGTTTAATTAAATAACTAAGCTATTAATTACTTAAATTAATTATTTCTTAATTTGTATATTAATTTAAAATGGGATTTCTGTTTAATTAAAATTCATTGTGAATAGAACGAAACTTTGAATAAAACGAACAATTAAAACAATTACTTGATTAATATAATTTTGTGTATATTCTCTCAAAACACTCTAGATTGCTTGTAAAGTAAATACATTTAATTATGGTCGTATAGTTTCTTATCGTGTAGACCTGTGATATTAATTGTAACCTCTTTTTAAAGACCCAGCTCAATTTTAGGTATTTAAATTATCTCTCCATGTTAAAATTACTATAAAATATGAAAAAATGTAAACTAGAATAAATGGAAATAAACTCCTGGATAAAATTAACGAAACATCATAAATTTCCCATATTTTTTATGCTATTTTTTTTCTGAATTAATGATCCGATTTGAATGGGTTTTTTTGCATTGTAGGTTGGTTCCTTGAAAATGTCATAGTTTTCGCTGTTTATGATAAAAATTTAATTTTCGATCTTTACTGGGTTTACTAAAAATGCTATGTTTTTTTCCACCCTGTGGAGTATATTAGCAACCGAAGCATATTGCAGTTAACATTAAACGGTAGGTCCATCTTTCCCCAACGTTTCCTTTTTTGGTTTACTTCATTATCTCTGTTATTAAAGGAGATACACCGTTTTATAACGTAACATGTTTTTATAGACTTTAATATACAACACATTCATTGTTAAATATTTTCAAGTAGGTTTCAAGATTAAAATACTCGTCGGGCAACTGGGCATACGAAACGAACGTTTAATAAGCAGTTTCCGAACAGTTCTTATCATTATGGCGAATTTTATTTTACCTTTGTAACATTAAAACACAACATCTGCTGACACATCGCTTGCAATGTCAGAAAAAGTCCATAGTCTACTTGAAAACATTTAACAATTAATGTGTTGAATATTAAAGTCTATGAGAACATGTTACGCTATAAAACGGTGTATCTCCGTTAATTACAGAGATAATGAAGTAAACTAAAAAAGAAAATGTTGGGGAAAGATGGACCTACCGTTTAATGTCAACTGCAATATGTTTCGCTTGCTAATATACTCCACAGGGTGGTGCGAATTTTCGAAAAAAAACATAGCATTTTTAGTACACCCAGTATAAATCGAAAATTAAATTTTTATCATAAACAGCGAAAACTATGACATTGTCAAGGAACCAACCTACAATGCAAAAAAAAATCATTCAAATCGGATCATAAATTCAGAAAAAAATAGCATCAAAAATGTAACAAATTTATGATGTTGCGTTAATTTTGTCCAGGAGTTTAGTTAAAATAAATTTGGAATATTTAAGGATACGTTCGGGTTTCAGCTATAGGAACTTACATTATTTAAGTTCGCTTAAAAAGAAAATCAATATAAATCACGAAGCCAGTAGGGAGACTAGGGTTACCGAAAACGCCCCCATAGCGCTTCCTTCGTTTCGCATCTCCTACCAAAGCAATCTAGATGCGTCACTGAACTGAACATATCATATTTTTCACTACAACGAATTAAATAATTGAAATATATCTGAGTAATTTTTAAAAATAAGGACCGTAATGGCCAAAGTTCAGATAAATAAAGAAAATACACATCTGACAGCGACGCTACTGAAGGGTATACGATTTAAAATATTTCGTAATATAATGGACGTATTACCAATAACCTTATTATAAAATTAGTTCCTTAATCTCCTCTTATTTTCCAGTATCGTGCAGAGTGTCCCATTTTCGACACTTTTAGAGGGTATCTCCGTAATTGTTAGTGCTATCAAAAAAGTAATGTAAGTGTCATGTGTCGTCTTGCGTCAATCTTAAAATGGTGAAATCAAAATTTGATAATTTTCGCTCGCTTAAGAGATACGGGGGAAAATCAAAAAAATGACTATTTCAAAATTACCCTATATTTTCTTAGTTAAAAGAGATACAGAAAAATGTTTTGTAAAAAAGTTTCTTTATAATGATTGTTGAATAATCTGCCGGTTTCAGAATAATTATACGGGGTCAGGTAAAAAGTTATCGGACCTAACCTCATTTTTTTTGTGGAACACCCTGTATATTTTAATCTAAAAAGGTAGCATATTAAATTATCTTTTCAAATATATAACTTCTTCTTCTTCTTCTTATTCAGCCATTCTGCATCCACTCCTGGACATAGGCCTCTCTTAAATTTTTCCACGTCACTCTGTCCTGTGCCACCTGTGACCAGTTTTTGCCTGCAATCTTCTTAATGTCGTCCAGCCATCTTTTTTGTGGCCTTCCTAGACTTCTCTTGGTCATCCTTGGTCTCCATGTTGTTATTTTTGGTGTCCATCGTTCTCTTGATTGCCTTGCGACATGTCCGACCCATTCCCATTTTGATCGTGCTACGCGTATCATGACGTCTGTAACCCCTGTTTTTCTTCGGATCTCCTCATTTCTCTCCCTGTCCCTTATGCTAATTCCCAGCATTACTCTCTCGATCGCCCTCTGCGTCACTCTTAGTTTCTGGGTACTATTTTTTGTGAGTGTCATTGTTTCCAATCCATAAGTGGTTACAGGTAGTATACATGCCTCATATACTTTCCTTTTGAGGTTTATTGGTATATTTCGGTCTTTAAGTATGTAACTTAGCCTTCCCACTGCTGCCCAAGTTAGACCTACTCGTCTGTTTATCTCTGCTATTTGATTGGCTTTGCCTAATTTGATATTATGGCCGAGGTATACATAATTTTTGACATTTTCAATCGCTCTGTTATCCACTTGTACATTTATTTCACTGTCACTCATAATTTTGGTCTTGTCCAGATTCATTTGTAATCCCATGAGTTTGCTCGCATAATTTAGTTCTTTCAGCATTTCTTTTAGTTCGTCAACATCACTCGAGATTAAAATAATATCGTCCGCAAAGCGTAGGTGGCTGAGAAAGGACCCGTCTATATTAATGCCTTTCTTTTCCCATGCTAGCTGTTTAAAGACATTCTCTAATGCTAGGGTAAACAGTTTTGGGGAGATGGGATCCCCTTGGCGAACTCCCCGTTGGACTGGAATTTTTTCTGTTACTAGGTCTTCGTTGATCTTAACATGGAAAGATGCGTTATCATATATATGTTGGATGATATTCGAGTATCTGGAGTCTATTCTAGCATTGTCCATGGCTCTCAAGATGGCCCATTTTTCTACCGAATCGAACGCCTTCTGGTAGTCTACAAATGCGAAGTGGACAGGCACGTTGTATTCCGTGGTCTTTTCTATTAATAGTCGTAAGGTCTGTAGGTGGTCTTTTGTGCTATATCCTTTCCTAAATCCTGCTTCTTCGACGGGTTGATATGAGTCAAGCTTGTTCGTAAGGCGGTTGTTTATTACTCTTGTGAATAGTTTATATAGTTGTGACAACAAACTAATCGGGCGATAGTTTTCTATTTTTGTGGTATCGCCTTTTTTGAATAGTATGATAACTTCCGCATTATACCATTCTTCGGGTATCTTTCCTTCGCATAAGCATTTGTTTAATAGTACTTGGATGGCTACTTCCACTGCTTTCCCGCCCATCTTCAACATTTCGGAGGTTATCCGATCCTCGCCGGGGCATTTCCTGTTTTTCATTTGCCTTAATGCTGTTCTTATTTCCGACAACATTATTTCTGGAACGTCCTCTGAACCTACATTTTGAACCTTCTCCCTCGTATTTACATTTGGGTCATTTGACTGTGATGAATATAGTGTTCGGTAAAAATTTTCAAATACTTCAACTATTTCTTTTTTGCTATGAACGGTGACATTTTGGTTGTTCTTTAATTTGTTAATTTTTGTCTTGCCCTTGGACAGTTTAGACCTTAAGACCTTCATATTTGCATTGTCCTCTATTGTGCTTTTTATTAGTTCGGTGTTAAAGTTTCTTATCACCGAACTAATAAAAAGAAACTTTAACACCGAACTAATAAAAAGCACAATAGAGGACAATGCAAATATGAAGGTCTTAAGGTCTAAACTGTCCAAGGACAAGACAAAAATTAACAAATTAAAGAACAACCAAAATGTCACCGTTCATAGCAAAAAAGAAATAGTTGAAGTAGTTGAAAATTTTTACCGAACACTATATTCATCACAGTCAAATGACCCAAATGTAAATACGAGGGAGAAGGTTCAAAATGTAGGTTCAGAGGACGTTCCAGAAATAATGGTGAAATCAAAATTTGATAATTTTCGCTCGCTTAAGAGATACGGGGGAGAATCAAAAAATTGACTATTTCAAAATTACCCTATATTTTCTTAGTTAAAAGAGATACAGAAAAATGTTTTGTAAAAAAGTTTCTTTATAATGATTGTTGAATAATCTGCCGGTTTCAGAATAATTATACGGGGTCAGGTAAAAAGTTATCGGACCTAACCTCATTTTTTAAGTGGAACACCCTGTATATTTTAATCTAAAAAGGTAGCATATTAAATTCTCTTTTCAAATATATAACACACCATGGATAATATTGATTTCCTAGGCGACTTATTTAAACTTTGTTACTATAAACCACACTAGGCCATGAAACAAAAGCTAATATCCTAGGAACAACTATGTTAACATTCTAGTTATTATTAACATTTAACGTCAATTTCATTTTTACATATTGTGATATATGATTATTGACTTGTCAACATTTTGAAAAATTTGATATGTTAGTTTATATTGACGAAAAAATGAAGAGATTTCTCAAAATTTATATTTTGTTCGCTATCCGGAAAGACGGCAACCGACGACTGGAACATAATTTAAAAATATAAGGCTCTTTTACTATGCCGAGATCAAAAACTTTGAATAAACGGAAAATGAAGAAAAGTTTAAATAAATCGCCTAGGAAACCAATATCATCCATGGTGTGTTATAAATTTGAAAAGATAATTTAAAATTCTATCTTTTTAGGTTATTAAAATATACAGGGTGTTCCATTTGAAAAAATTATGTTAGGTCCGACAACTTTTTTACCTCATCCCGTATACATATTCTGAAGACAGCAGATTATTCAACAATCATTATATAGAAACTTCCGTATAAAATATTTTTCTATATCTCTTTTAACTAAGAAAATATAGGGTAATTTAGAAATTGTCAATTGTTTGATTTTCCCCCGTATCTCTTAAGCGAGCGAAAATTTTCTAATTTTGATTTTACCATTTTAAGTTTGACCCAAAAAGAGTACATGACAACTACATTACTTTTTTGATAGCACTAACAATTACGAAGATACCCTATAAAAATGTCGAAAATGGGACACCTTGTACATTCATTGTTTAAAATAATAGATAGTGAAACTAAGTAAATAATAGTTCTCACAATATGTAGAGAAATATAAACTGGTCAACAAATCAACCCTCATTCTTAAAACTCTATAGTAAGAAAGAGGCTCCACAGTTTCAAAAATGAGGGTAAAAACGCGTTTGTCGATCTTTTTGTTGGCTAGTTCAAATACCAAAATAGGATATCTTCCTTAATGACCTGAATAGTTTCTAAATACTTCTTGAAAAATATGATTTACTAATGGGGATTTAGATTTCTGTCAATATGCGAAAATATACAAATAAATGCATCAGGTATCAAAAATGTTCAAAGTTTTCCGAAATCACCGCAAAATGGTGAAATTTTGAGTTTTCAACTATCCGAAGAAGGTGCTGTGAGTCAAAACAATTACCACGGTACAGTAATGAAAATGTGTTATAGATGTCTACACATTAAGGTATTATTTACTTAGTTATACAGGGTGTCCCATAACTAATGGTACACAGGAAAACTGCAGATTCCTTGGGTAAAAATACTGCGATTTGGTCATACTTAGTTTAGTTCAATAGCTGGTAATAACCGAGATACAGGGTGTTCAAGTAAAAATTTAATTTTCAATTTTCCTAAATAACTTATTTCTTAATCAATATTTTTGCACAAAATTTTGTGACTAGGGTTTTTTTGGGGAAAGGAATTTGAATTTGTTAATAATTTTGATGTAAATTATAGGGGGCGCTCTCTGCGGTACTCTGGATACATAAAAATAAATGTAACTTTTTTGTGCCTTAGTATAATGATATTTTTATTAAAAATATCAGTTTTTCCGTCATTTTTAAGTAATAAAGATATACTTTGTAAATGTCGCTCCGACTAACCGTTTTCGAGATATTTTCAATTTCTAATGCGCCCGTTTAAATTTTGATTTGTAAATGTGAAATTTGTCACAGTAGGCTTTGGTTAAAACAAATACAATGTAAACACGAAACCCCATTTCTGTCAAAGTTTATTTTCATTTGTCAGCATTGTGGGTGTTTTTAAGGAGTTTTTGAAGATATTGTTATCAAAAATTAAACTAAAAATGCCGCGACATTTTACGTTTTGGACGCAAGGATCCTGTTTCTCCCAGTCTGTCGTATAGGCTTCTAAAAATTTTAAAATCTGGCTGCCTTCTATTTGGATACATTTCCAAATACCGCTGATGTTAAAATTTTCTTGTGCGTATAAACATATCATGTTTCGCATTTCTCCGTTAGTAAACAGTTATGTCGCGGCATCTTTAATTTAATTTTTGATAACAGTATCTTCAAAAACTCCTTAAAAACATCCACAATGTTGACAAATGAAAATAAACTTTGACAGAAATGAGGTTTCAAAGTGCTTTCGTTGTATTTGTTTTTTCCAAAGCCTACTGTGACAAATTTCACATTTAGGTACAAATCAAAATTTAAACGGGCGCATTAGAAATTGTAATTGAAAATATCTCGAAAACGGTTAGTCGGAGCGACATTTACAAAGTATACCTTTATTGCTTAAAAATGACGGAAACACTGATATTTTTAATAAAAATATAATTATACTAAGGCCCAAGAAAGTTACTCTTCTTTTTATGTATCCAGAGTACCGCAGAGAGCGCCCCCTATAATCTACAACAAAATTATTAACAAATTCAAATTCCTTTCCCCAAAAAAACCCCAGTCACAAAATTTTGTGCAAAAATACTGATTCAGAAATAAGTTATTTAGGAAAATTGAAAATTAAATTTTTACTTGGACATCCTGTATCTCGGTTATTACCAGCTATTGAATTAAACTAAGTATGGCCAAATCGCACTATTTTTACGTAAGAAATCTGCAGTTTTCCTGTGTACCATTAGTTATGGGACACCCTGTATAATCGAATTTCATAGTAACAGCTGTTTTAATCGAGAATACTTAAAATATAGTGATGTATATAATAATTGAACATATTAAGTGTTAAGTCTACTTTACAATAATTAGTGTAAAATATGTTAATCCAGAAGATAAACTAGGTATGAAGGGCGCTAAAAAAGTGTTCTCCCTAACAATTATTTTATTTTCCAACATAACCAATATCACACATAGAAATATAACACGGTATTTCATTGAACAAAACATACTTTCTATAATTTTTCCAAATAATCAAAATATTTGTGTTTTGAAACAACCTATACTACCTTTTGGAACAGATTGAAACGCCTCTGGGTATTACCTGACTCCCAACCAAATTTCAGCGTGCTAATCAATCAGAGTTCAAAAATATCAGCCCTTTTGAAGGATATGTTTTCCAATTCCATTATCTCGATAGCGACAACAAATAGAAAAATATTAAGGAAAGTTATTAAGGAATCACTAGGGATTATAAAAGAAATAATACACAGGGTGCTCCATCTAAATTACCAAAGTAACTAAAACTTTCCAGTAGACGAGGGTGAAAATATTTTTCAAATACAGAACATGTCTACTTATACAGGGTGTAACTAAATAAGTGTAAAACATTTAAGGGGGTGATTCCTCATCGAAAAAAAGATAGGATCTTTCATATAAAGAAACTTCATTGGAGCATCCCTTGTTAAGATACAGCCCCTTAAAGGGGGTACATAAAATGTGTTTAACAATTTTTTTCACAAGCACTAAAAAAGTTACAATATTGAAATTAACCTGACAATTTCTACTACCAAAAAGACACTTAGCCAGTAATTTATTTGGTTTACCCCATGGTTGTAAGGGTGGAAAACGCAACCCCTAAGTTTTTGTCTTATTATTTGTTTACCATCTAAAAAATTATTTCCGATAGCCTGTTTCATTCTAAACAAAAAATGTCTCTTGAATTTTTTGCCCAAAATAAACCAGTTCGCAGCAAAAAATTATTTTACGAACAAGATACATATCGCCATAAAACGCGCGAATACGTTGCTCAATGCGCCGACGTCTAGACGCATGCGTAATGTCTGAAGGTAGACATATTGAACATTTACTATGATTTCTAGATGTTGTATGTTTTGTTATTAATAAATTAGTTTTGTTTATTTATAAATTTTATGTACCCCCTCTAAGGGGCTGTATCTTAACAAGGGATGCTCCAATGAAGTTTCTTTATATGAAAGATCCTATCTTTTTTTCGATGAGGAATCACCCCCTTAAATGTTTTACACTTATTTAGTTACACCCTGTATAAGCTACCAAATTTTCAAAGCGATCCGTTGACCATAAACGTCAAACCGGACGTCCTCCATCAATCACCCTGTATAAACATGAATCGAATAGGTACAAATAATTATAGATAAATAAATGATTTGACGTAGATGTCGACAGGTGGCGCCAGTGCGTTAAGAGTAAGGGAGATAGAATTATCAAAAAGAACACCTTTTTTAACCTCCTCGTTGTAATACTACTTAATAATTATCCGACAGAATGGTGAATGTATATATATAACACTGAACGAAAAAGAGTGAAGCGATATACAGCGGATGTGATAATATTGGCATCATATTATAGAAATCTTTTCTTATTTATGATTTTAGAAAAAAAAATTCTTCATAAAAAATTTTGCTTATCTTGAAAACTACTAATCCCCGAAAAAATCACAAATATATTGTATACAGTGCACAGTGGTTTCGCCTTATGGAGAAAACGGTCATAATAGGCAAACAGTTCTTTTATTACATTGTAAAATGGCACATTTTAATTATATACACTTAGCAGCAAAAATAAGGCACAACCAAAAAGTATGCTCAATTTCAAACTTGTTTTTCTCGCGAACCGATTTCTCTAATTTCTTTTTGAATTGTAACTTTTTTCTTTGGCAATGCACAATTTTTTTTTTAATTTCAGTTTTAGGCTTATACAGGGTGCAAAAATGAGAATAGCTTTTTACTTTAAATTTGAGACACCCTGTAGGGAGAATTAGCAACAACAACGGGTGTATGATGAAATCATACTGTAGCCTCATGCTTTCTAAACATTTTGTATCTTTAATTTCTCTGATATCTGTAATATCAAAGAAAGTACACAGTTTTATACAAGAACATGTATGCACAGTGCAACATACGTGAAACAACTTTATTTAAGGGAGGCTCTGTGATGTTTTGGGCTGGAATTTCCTTAACAGCACCGACGGATATCGTACCTTCTCGTGGGGGTTCATTAAATAGAGAGAGGTATATCAGTGACATTTTGTCTCAGCACGTTGCCCTTTCGCTCCGTACATTGGGGATAATTTTTTACTAATGCACGATAACGCAAGACCTCATGTTGCGCAAATCGCCAATGAATATTTACATGAAGTAAATATTCGAACTCTAAATTGGCCACCGCGCAGTCTTGATTTGAATCCTATAGAGCACTTATGGGATATTATTGGTAGGGCACTGAGACAGCATCAAACCCCTCCTGCCAACCTGCAAGATGCCCAAATAATGGTTACCGATATTTGGAATGGACTTGACCAAAATAAAATATCCAATTTAATATGGAGTATGCCGAGGCGATGCGAAGAAGTCATTAGAAGTAGAGGTGGGAACACGCGTTACTAATGTACTTTTTTTCTATTTATTGTTAATTATTGTTAGTGTTATTCTTAGTTTAATGTTGGCAAAATGTTAGTTTAATTTAAAAAAAACATGTTCTCGTATAAAACTGTGTATTTTCTTTGATATTACAGATATCAGACAACCTAAAGAAACAAAATGTTTAGAAAACATGAGGCTACAGTATGATTTCATCATACACTCGTTGTTGCTGCTAATGCTCACTACAGGTTGTCTCAAATTTAACGTAAAAAAACTATTCTCATTTTTGCACTCTGTACAAGCCTAAAACTGAAACCTGGATAAAAAATTCTATCACAGTGCAATTACCAAACAAAAAGCTACAGTTCAAAAGAACAATTAAAAAATTTTTGGTTGTGCGTTATTTTTGCTGCTAAGTGTATATCATCGATCAATTATAATCATATTTGTAGAGGCTTGATTATGATAAATTTAAATCAAAAATAACGGTGTTATTAAATTTGTGTTTTATATAAATATAGGGTTAACATTACATATTATGCTTAAAAATGCCTATTACAAATCCGAGGGGTTCGACTCCAAAAACCCACCCTCTTGGGTGTGCCACTGATCTAGCAGCTTCTTTCTTGAACACGAGCATACAAGTGCACCTATAAAAATTATGGGAAATGTAATTAAAATATTTCCTAAAAGTTGCCTTGACCACATAGATAATGCAACGTTGTTTACAATGACGTAAGAGTAGGTAGGAATAACAAGAGCAGCTCTGAGCAGACAAATTTGATTATATCGTATTTACGACACACTTAACTACACATCTGTATAGATATTAAGTGGGGGAATCGTGGGGGAAAGTTGTTGAAACTTCAGTAGAACAAAAATAAAATACATTTTACACCTTTTTAACGGCCGCAGAACAGACACACTTTCTAATTGAAAAAATTATTCATAATTTAAAATGGTGTGCTTACCCTCAATCTGCAGCTTCATGAAGGGCGGATCCAGAACTTCAGTTTGGGGGGGGGGGGGGCAAATTTCGTTTTGAGGGGGGTCATGCATGGAAAAATTACGAAAAGTATTACCCTGCCGCGTTAGTCAAACCGGTATATATGGTATTTCTCGTGTTAAATTGATGGTTTGGGGGGTCATGACTCCAATCACCCCCCCCCCCCCCCGCCCATGTGGTTCATTTTATAAATATTCACCAAAATAAAAACGGTGCAGGCTTGTGTAATTGTATGTTTTAATTTGTTGGTAGTTATTGCCCATAATAAGCACAATTTCTACCTTTTCTTGTTCAATAAGTCGCATCTTTAAGCAATTAAGTTTTAAGAACGTTTATTTTGAAACCTGATTGTTTCATAGGTGATTTGATGTCTTGTGCTTTTAAAAATACATTACTGTACTTTTACAAATAATTATGTTTCCCATGTTATCGGCAAGAAAAATTTTTTTCCGAAAATCGTTCGGAAATATTGACATTTTTGATAACTTTTTGAAAGAAAAAGTCAATATTTCCCTACACTTAGTCGTTGCTAGGCAACGGAAAATATCTGTTAGGAAATATTCATTTCCTTACTGTAAGGAAATGATATTTCCTTACAGTCGTTAGTATTCTACATAAATGATTGAAAACACGTTGTTCATAAGGAATTAATTTATGTATATTCGTACTTTTCTCTTGATTTCTTTGGCAATAATTCTAATGAAGCAGTATTCACTGCCTCAATCTGCTCTGGAGGAGTCCCAGAAATGGAAAATCAATCATCACTTATCATTTTATACTGTTTTGCTTTCGGAAACACCAATAATTAAATTTATATGCGTCAAGTTTGACAATTCAACATTAATACGTTTCCATAGTAACGCAACCAATTTTATTCCGAACTTCATTTATTTGTGAATAAAATTATTCGCGATTTTTTCAAAATTAATCAATATCTGTCGATTTGTAAACGATTTTCGGAAAAATAGTATGTTTACCTCCTGGACTCTGTGTAGCAATCTTCACAGTCGTCCAGGAACGTTAGGCATTTCCTACTAGGTAAACAAAGTACTATTTCTTGCTAGATGGCTGTTATTTTATATGTTGACATAACATTTCATTCATTTTCTAATACTTTTCTTTGTACTATATCTACTTAGCATATTAGCACATTTTCTTATTTTTGACCATTCTGTACGTTATGTTTATGATTTTTTCGGGGATTAGGAGTTGTTAAGGTAAGCAAATCTTTTTACGAAGAATAGTTTCTTTCCAAAATCCCAGAAGTTTTCCGTATGGTGTCAATATTTTCACACGCGCCATAAAGTTGATCCTAAATAAATAAGATTTAAATTTTCATTGTAAAAAATCATTTAGAATATTTATGACGTCCTTTGATAAATCGCTACTTTTAAAACAGGAAAGTAAAATTCAATTAGGTATATCGATAACTAATTATCGAAATTCGTACATTAAAAATGTGTATTATAAGTCTGTTCTATTTCTTAGAAATAGAAGACAACCAGAAACAACCAAGGATAATGATCAGTATGTCAATATCAGATTATCCATCCTCCTCAAACGTATATAAATAAATTAGAAGTAAGTTGAAGTGTAATAGTAGGTATAATAGAAAAGTCCTAAGATTTAAATATATTTTTTTGTTGTTTAATCTATAAAACAGTTTTTACTAATTTTTTTATGGTCATAAATGACAGTTGTGTTTTATTTTGGACTTGTATATGTACATATTATGGTTAAAAATATCTAAACGCGTTGTAATACAACACTTTATGTGTAATATTTTGTAACCATAACATTTTGAAAATAAATTTACCAAGTTTACCAAAACATTATGTGGTTTTATTCTTAGTTCCATAATCATTAAGTACCCAGCCCACCTATGACTAAGCCACGGCACCACCGACCTATAACTTATGGGATGCGCAGTAAAAAGTTAAATTTTATGAATGAAAAAATCTGTGCGCACGGTTTAGCGGTCATATTTTTAAAACTAATTAAATGGTTTTCCGTTATTAAAATTGGTTCGCAGCAAAAAATAGCCATTAAATGATTTGATCAGCATAAAGAGATTTTGCTTGCAATAAATAAAAATCAGGCTGCAACACTTGTTCTGCAAAAAATGCTACAAACTGTCATCAATTTAAGCGATATCAGTCGGCTTGTAATATCATGTGTTCGCTTAATTAACAGTCGAGCTGCGAAATGATTGCTTGGGCAGCAAGATTTTACAATTGGTCAGTAGAAAAAAAACATGTCTAGAAGCAGTTTACTTCCGAGGTTTGCATATTAAAGAATGGCTATCAATATAAATCATTGGATTGCGTTTGTTTTGAATAATCGGCAAAGTTCGTTATTGTGGGCGAAGCGAAAACAGTCGCGTGATACGAGTAGCTAATTGCGTGCGTGTGTTTTCATTCGGTGTAGCAGTCCCAAAGGGTAGCGGGGGCAGGTTTCCAATGTTTTCCCAGTGTACTGTCAATTTATGTAACTTTCTTGTGTTTTCTTTTGCCGAATACAGAAGGAAATCGGCTACAAAATGTGTAGCAGGGGAGGGTTTTCACTTGTTTTCCCAGGGCACTGTCACTATTTCACGTTTTATTGCTATTTTTTTTTTGATGACGAAGATTAACTAGTTTGCTCACCCGCTGATTGCTTACTAATATCTGATTAAAAGTGGATCGCTCATAGCAGCTTATATATTTAATTTGCGTACGAAAATAATTTAGAGCACTCTAATATGACATTAATTACTGACCGATTTAGAATTGTTTGCTGTCCATAAGTTGCTGACCAACTATAGCCATTTTGGCTGACCGATTACATTTTTCTGTTCGCAAAAATAAGAATATTTTACTAACCAGCTAAATGACCCTATTTTTAAAGGTTGCTCGACTTGCGTACAATGTTGTCGCCATCATATAGGCAACCCCGCCGTATTGGTGCCGGTTTGGTTGTCAACCAACGACGACCGTCCAGAACTGAATTCAGTTGTAGGGATGTAACGATATTAAAAATCTATCGATACGTGGACAATAGCCTTTCGGCTTATTGTGTACCCCGATCTTGTTAGAAGATGTTTGTTCCTTCTATGAGGTCCAATAACCTGTCTACCAAGCTTGTCATGTGGGAGGTTGTCATAACGTTGCATGTTCCCGAAGATATTTTGTCTTCTACGAGACAGTGCTACGCAGCCGAATATTATGTGTGAGGCGGTTTCATCCTCTTCGCCCCAGAGTCTGCATTCAATGGATCCATTAAATCTATCCATAGATATAGGTCGGTGCACTGCACACTCATAATTATAATCGGTGTGCAATAAAAAAAACAATATCTTGCTAAGTTCCTTTGTAACTTCGGTAGTATAAAATAAATATAAGGTAGGTAGGTACGTTCCTTGTTGTTTGGTACAAAAACATTTAATTAATAAATATACAGATTTGTTTTTATTCTGTCTGAACTGAGCGTCCTAAATCTACCGCCTGCGTTTCAAACCGAAAAGTATAATATTAATTATATTGAATGCATTTATCATGTACCTATTAAGTAAAAATATTGCTCTAAATAGGTACGTATTTTTTTAAATTTCCTACTCGTAAAGTTATTTATAGTTGAACATCAAATTGGAATATTCTAAGGAAATCACTGTGGCAACGCTATATGATAATTTTTACATGCTAGTGTAAGAACAACCCTGAAGTTTAGTATTTTCATTCATTTCTCGCTGGCGCTGTTGTTAGGGGTTATTCGCTGTTGATTTTATGATCATTTGTGATCTATTGTGTTTCTGGATTCACATTACGTGTTTTTTCGAACTAAAACTATATAGAGCTATGTATTAGCTATCTACAATGGTTCGTCAGGGAGTGGTGTGTAAGAAATTCGACTATTCTAACTCCAGATTAACATTTCGTCGGTAAGTGAGAATAATGAGGTTATGTTTTTTTTTAGTTAAAGCAGTGCTGTAGCTAATTATATATTTTAAGTATAAATCGCAAAAAAATGGATTATTTCTTTATATTATCTGAATTTCTGTATAAAATACCTACAACAATTTCCTGTTTATCACTAATGTTAGATCGAAATTATATAGACGCGTACCTTATTACAGCGTTGCCATTTTTTAAAGCCATCCTTTTCTAACTTATTTGAAACTGTATACCTGTGCATGATTGTAAATAAATGGTGTTTTATGAATGGAATGTTTTGTCTCCCCTTTTATAGTATAATGTTTATGGTTGGGTATATAAAACACATTTTTTTAAAATTACTGTTTAATTAAGTGCTAAATGTACAAACTTACCGTAATCAATACGGTAAACAACAGTCAATGTGCTAAGGCACTCATAAAAATCAATAACAAATGTACATATCATATAAAACGTGAAAAACAATTTTATATTTGATAACGGAATTTCCTAGTGCAATTTTTGGTAACTATTAAAAATAGATATTCTATATATTATATTTTCATAGAAAAACTTTTATTTCTTAGTATAATTCATTCAAAAATTGTTAGTAAATTTACTGACCAAGATATATTTTTGTCTTGTACTGGCAAAATGTAACAAAAACTACAAAAATTGATGGAATTCTAGAAGCAATCGATACCTATTGCCATTCGGCAACCAATTTATGTGGTAGGTAAGGCCACTGATGAAATGGATGTTACGCCGGGTGGAGAGTAACCAGTGTACCAAATTAAATTAAACCTGAATAAAACATCAAAATATTATCACGCAAAATCATTAGAGACAAGATCGGTAATTGTTCGCATTTTTATGAACTTTAATTCTCTTCCTATTGTACGCCACTATTGTATTGTATGGTTGAAACCATGCAAGATTTTTCCATAGAAATTTATTAAGCTAATAAGAAATAATTAGGTCAAAATTGACTTACTTAAATGTAAAAAGATAATTGATTAATTAATTTTTGAATTGTTATTTCAATTTAATGCGGAACATTGCATAGAATAATATTTTTAGGTTTATTCAAAATATAACGAGAGAAATTCCAAAAATGGAAAACAAGCATCCCTGTGGCCAGTTATATCAACACATCAATTTGAATTAACAGAACAATTCGACGTAATAGATTCGACTACCGAATATAACTGAAAATAAATTATTTCGGCAGCCCACTGAGTTGGCTCGAGGGGGTTTATTCACATGATAATATGCAAGGAGGCTTATTTTAAAAGTTTACCAGATTTGTTTCTTATTTTAGCGAAATTTAGCTGTAATCTCTGTATTTTTATTAAATTAATATACCTAAATACCATGATATTATTCTATTACAAACCTACCTATACTATTAAATGCGTAAAACATCTTAATACCTTTAAAAGGAAATTAAAAACGCTAACAACAACGTGAATCTCCATAAGTAATTTAATTATTAATTATCACCACTGGATGTCACTGTCCGCACCAGACGAATTTGGATCAGCTAGCGAGCTGTTTCTGTAAATTGTACGTACAGGGTGTGCCATTTTCGACACTTTTATAGGGTATCTTCGTAATTGTTAGTGCTATCAAAAAAGCAATGTAGGTGTCATGTGATATTTTTGAGTCAAACTCAAAATGGTAAAATCAAAATTTGAAAATTTTCGCTTGCTTAAGAGATACGGGGGAAAATCAAAAAATTTACAATTTCAAAATTACCTTATATTTTCTTAGTTAAAAGAGATACAGAAAAATGTTTTATACAAAGGTTTCTTTATAATGATTGCTGAATAATCTGCCGTTTTCAGAATAAGTATATGGGGTCAGGTAAAAAAGTTATCGGACCTAACCTCATTTTTTTAAATAGAATACCCGGTATATTTTAATCTAAAAAAATATTATTTTAAATTATCTTTTCAAATATACAACACACCATGGATAATGTTGGTTTCCTAGGCGATTTATTTAAACTTTATTACTTTAAACCACAGTAGGCCATCAAACAAAAACTAATATCCTAGAAACAACTATGTTAACATTCTAGTTGTTAGCAACATTTAACGTCAATTTCATTTTTACATATTCATTTGTGAAAATTACTCATCAACATTTTGAAAAATTTGATATGATATCAGTTTATATTGAAAGTGGAAAAGCGAACAAATGGCTCAAAATTTATATTTTAAGGACATATTCCGAGATTCAAGAACTTACAATAAAGCAAACAAGGAAAATGAAGAAAAGTTTAAATAAATCGCCTAGGAAACCACTATCTTCCATGGTGTAATATATATTTGAAAAGAGAATTTAAAATGCTATCTTTTTAGATTAAAATATACAATGTGTTCCATTTAAAAAAAAGAGATTAGGTTCGATAACTTTTTTACCTGACCCCGTATACCTATTATGAAAACAGCAGATTATTCAACAATCATTATTAAGAAACTTCTGTATAAATCATTTTTCTGTATCTCTTTAAACTAAGAAAATATAGCGTAATTTATAAATTGTAAATTTTTTGATTTTCCCCCGTATCTCTTAAGCGGAGATACACTATATAAAAGTGTCGAAAATGGGATACCCTGTACATTTAAATAATAATTGCAAAACTCATCAATTTTATCCGATAGTTTAACGGCTACCTAGTATACTTAATATGTTTCAATACCGTAACAAAACTAAATGTTAGTGGAGACTAGCCTATATCACCTTGTTCAAAAGTTTTTCTATGATAATAATACATTTATATTATAAACCCCTTACAACTTAATAACTAAGAATATGTACAACAAAACTGATAGGTACAAAATATACTATAATTCCACTTAAGGATGGAATGATTCAAGTTTTCAAAAAAAATTATAGGCTCCAAGAAACTAGTAGTTTTAGCACATTTCTTTAATACTGCGTAAAATCTAGCGATTTGACAACACCGAATTTCACAAACAACCGTGAAAAAACTTGCATCTTTCAAAATTTAATAGTTATTTATACTCGAATTAGGCGTGCGGATAAAGTTTTAATCCGCGAACGGCATACAAAATAGTTTTCAACACCTACGACTCGACTAAGCGGATGCAGAAAACGTCTTGTTAAAAAACTTAAGGCCGCATTACAATCGGCAAGTTTTGCTGCAATTGCAATAAACTTGAAGGACGGCAATACTTGCCAAGAAACGGAGAGTTTCGCGGTACTTTTCTTGTTTCCGACTGTAAAACGACTTGCGTGACATCCTGCTGCCAACCCTTATGCCAAAAATTAACTTGTAGCTACAAAATTGCAAAAGTATTGCAGGCACTAATGCGGCTTTAAAGCCTTTCTAGCATGAGAATGGCAAGCAATATGTCATACAAATTGTTTTACGGTCGGCAATTCTATTGCAGTTGTGGTTTCAACGGCGAGGGCTCCCAACCCGGCAAAAAGTAGCGTGAAACCGTCAAAATACGACGCTTCGACTCCGCAAAAGAAACTGACCGCATAAGAATATAAATAAACACGAATAATTCACAAGCAACAATAAAAACACGAGGCGTATTTTAAGGTTAATATTTAGCAGCTTTTATTTTTGGTTGGTAATGTAAAAATCACTGTCTTCCACCAGACTTGCATCAGAAATCGAGCAGACCCGTTTTCGGGGTCTTGCAAGTTGAAAGAATATTATAAAAAGAAATGCTGCTGGCTGGCTCCTTAATACGCATGCCCTCCTTCAAATTTATTGCAGTTGCAGAAAAAATTGCCGATTGTACTTTACACAGTTGATGTGTTACTGATGACGTTATTTGGTAACAGTTGTGATTAAAGTAGGTTTTCATTAGTGATTAAAATATATTTTTTACAAGTGCTCCGAAAGTGCCTCTTTTCATGCATGTTCACTTCACCGAAAATGGCGTCTTCCAAGAGAGCGGGCGGGAAAGTATCGAAGCGGGCGGGAAAGATTTTTCCCGCCCGCTTCGAGTCACCATGTGCTCATAAATAAATAAAACCAGAATTGTCGGTGCGGGATTTGAACCAGCGATCCTCAGATCGCCAGGCGGACACTCACCCACCGAAGAATTTCTTTATTTATATGGCCTCAACGACTCGGGCACTTGTAAAAAGATTCCGAGTGCGGGATTTGAACCCGCAACTCTCAGATCACAAGGCGTACGCTATACCACTAGGCCACCGAGCCTATTTGTCAAAAATAATAAATATATTTTTACATTCTCTATGCGCGAGTGTTTTCATGTCTGAAGAATTTCTTTATTTATTTGGCATCAAAGCTTCGGAGCACTTGTAAAAAAAAAATACGGTACATATCTCGGGCCGTCGGAGGTTCTTACGGACTCGTGCGGTGTCCTCCCTCACCTTCGGCTCGGTCGGCCATCTCCGCATCTCGTCTGTAAAAGCCTCTTTTCGGCCCTTGATATGTAATGTACTCTTGTATACGTAGGTGTTGAAAGAAACTATGAACACGGCTAGTTTTCAAATTAAATAACTAATAAGGAGAAATACCAGAAAAAAAATATTTTTACATCTACAATGTCTGCTTTTACATCGTCTTTACAATAGAAAACGAATTATTTAAGTATTGATACATATATGTAAATACGATATATCTTTCAAAATATTTTGTCTAAAAATATTTACTTTTCTCAAAAACTTACATCAAAACATGCCAACACCTATAAATTTGTTTCATAAATTCATTACAACGCCAATATAAAGCTATATTAATTTACTACTTTCCATATGATAATCATTCTTACCGAACTGTCATAAAGCATATACACCTGTTATATCTTCGAAATAACTTAATATATTGAACAAAGTTGCCATTAATTTATGTTCACGATTTTTTAGCGAAGTATCTATACTCGCCGGCAAAAAATTCCGCCACCCTAAAATTTGGTTTGATATTTTATGCGATTTTCATGATTTTATTATCGGTTTGCAGATCAATTTATTGCATTTTTCCTTAATTCTTTTATAAAGTAACATTTTTCGATTAGGCTATATTATACAGGAGTAAATCAAACTGTTGTTTCTTGGTCGTAATTTCAAAACACCCTGTAGGAAAATTGAGGTGAATAATTATATTTACATACGGTTTCTTGTCATTTTTGATCTATTCTAAATATTTCGTTCCTTGATTCATTCCATTATCTCATTTCTGCTGCCAGCTGCAAAATTTTAAATGGAACGATGATATTTTTAGAAAATGTATGTCATGGGTAGTTCCACCGAAGCACGCACCAATCTTGTATTTGTTGAGCTCTAATCGGCCACCGTTACATTGAGGAAATCCTCCAAGAAGTAGTTGTTCCATTTGCTCCTTTCATTGGGAACCAATTTACATTAATTCATGATAATGCACATGTAGTGAGCGAATATCTGGTGAAGTTGGAATGGCTGGCCCACATGCAGCCCGGACTCAACCCAATCGAACATCTTTGGTACCAACCTAAAAGGGCCGTTCGTCGTCGTCCTGTTCAACCACAAACCTTGTCGGACTTACAACTGGCGCTGACCGAAGAATACCAGGCTATCCCTTAAGGAAGGATAAGTAACCTTATTCGTTCGATAATCACGAAGATTGCAAGCTGTCATTGCTGCGAGAGGAGGAAATACACGATATTAAAATTGTTTTTGTTAATAAAAATAGGCTTCAAATCAGCGTTTCATTTAAAATTTTGCAGCTCGCAGCAGAAATGAGATAACGGAATGAATCAAAAATCGAAATGTTTAAAATACATCAAAGATTACAAGGAACAGTATGTAAATAAAATTATCCACCTTAATTTTCCTACAGGGTATTTTGAAATTACGATAAAAAAGAACAATTTGATTCACTCCTGTATAATACAGCCTAGTCGACAAATGTTGCTTTATAAAATAATTAAGGAAAAACACAACAAACTGATAACAAAATCATGAAAAACGCATAAAAAATAATCTGAAAAACACCCTAAATTTGATGTGAAGGCGGAAGTTTTTAAAGAATATTTGCAGCCTTCGTGAGTTAACCCCCTGAAGTGACCCTTAAAAACTTAAATGAGAGGGGGGTTCTAGTGGCACACCATTTTAAATGTCATTTATTATTTTTTGAGTAATTTTGAGAAATCGTGTTCCAAAAATTGGTATATTCGTGTAAATTTTTGCTTCAAAATTAGAAAATGAGCCATCCGGACCCCTAATCGTTCTACTAAAAGAGAAACCAATAATAGTATTTTTAATCAACATGAAACCATATCTCAGGGCAGGTACGTTTTAATTCGTTCATTTTTTCAGAATATCCAGAGATTAATACTTTATGATACAAGTCCAGTATAAGAGGAATTGTACTATTTTCGATATAAATCCGATTATTATATATTTATTTTTATTAGTTTTCTTGTGTTTAGGAACATACTTGGACTTAATAGTAGTAAGAAATGTAATTATATTTATATAATGAATTAAAAAATAAAAATTTTAAATTTTTATTATAATACCAACTTTAAATGCATCTAAGACAATTTCTGTTTTGTACAGGCCTAACGAACAATTGAACAACACTAATACAGTAGAATCTCGCTAATCCGGCCCTGTTGTAGTCCGGCACTGCTTTTACATAATAATATTCGACAATCGTCGATACCTTTAATGACTAAGAAAACTTCGTAAATATGTATTTTGCTTACTTAATATCAATAGTAGTATGTACAGGGTGTCAAATTTTCTACACTTTCATAGGGTATCTCCGTTATTGTTAGTGCTATCAAAAAAGTAATGTAGGTGTCATGTGCTCTTTTTGGGTCAAACTTAAAATGTTAAAATCAAAATTTGAAAATTTTCGGACGCTTAATATTAGAAATTCACAATTTCTAAATAACCCTATATTTTCTTATTTATACAGAAAAATGTTTTATACAAGTTTATTTATAATGATTGTTAAATAATCTGCCGTTTTCAGAATAAGTAAACGGGGTCAGATAAGAAAGTTATCGGACCTGACCTCACTTTTGTAAATTGAACACCTTGTATATTTTAATCTAAAGAGATAGTATTTTAAACTCTCTTTTCAAATTTATAACACACCATGAATGATAGATATCATATCAATTTTTTTTAAATGTGGATAAGTCATTTTCACAAATGAATATGTAAAAATGAAATTGATGTTAAATGTTAATAACAACTAGAATGTCAACATAGTTGTCTCTAGGATATTAGCTTTTGTTTCATTGGCTACTGTGGTTTAACGTAATAATGTTTAAATAAATCGCCTAGGAAACCAATATCATGCATGGTGTGCACATACTTGTAAAGAGAATTTAATATGCTATCTTTTTAGATTAAAATATACTTACATGGTATTCCATTTTAAAAAATGAAGTTAGGTCCGATAACTTTCTTACTTGCCCCGTATACTTATTCTGAAAACGGCAGATTATTCAACAATCAATATAAAGAAACTTCTATATAAAACATTTTTCTGTATCTCTTTTAACTAAGAAAATATAGGGTAATTTTCAAATTGTACATTTTTTGATTTTCCCCCCTATCTCCGTTTGATTTTAGCATTTGATCCAAAAAGACTACATGACACCTACATTACTTTCTTGATAGCACTAACAATTACGGAGATACAATATAAAAGTGTCGGAAACGTAATAAAAATTACATGAGAAACATCGTATACGTGTTAAAAATTATATAAATATAAAATTTGTAATTAATCCGGAATTTCTATAATCCGGCCGCTACACGCAATCGAAGATGCCGGATTAGTGGCGAGACTCTACTGTACAAGTCTCTAAGCGCAATCGAAATCGATGATTTTGTCAACTACGTTATATTATGACGGCTAATGTTTCAAAATACATCAAATTTACCTGCTTCTACGGTCTTGTCATTGCTATGTCAGCAATCGATCGACTTATTTGCTATTCGCCGGTAAGAAAAACCATTTCGTGATAATCTTTTGTGTTATTACCAACGTAAAAATTTAAAATAACCCCATTGCATGTAGTTTAAGAGGACTTTCAATCTCCAATTCGAAAGAGAAACGCCCTGTCATTATTAATATAGAACTCATTTAATAAATATGGCACTTAATGTTATTCTATTTGAATATTTATTTAAAGGGTACATTTTTTGTTGTATAAAAATGTGAAAGGTGTGTTCCTCTTAGATGTAACTTATCAAAATACATTTTAATGTCAATTTCCAAATGTTGATGTCTCAAAAACAATCAATTCATTACTACCATAAATCATATTTACGTTTATTTTTCAATTATAAAATACTTTTTAAATTAAAATTTATCCCGATTTTCAAAAATACGGGTAATTGAGCGAGGCACAATTAAATTAATGAAATGAGGGAAGTAAAACTAAATAATTTTGTCCACGATCAACCATAGTTAGAGAAACGGTGACAATAGGGGGCCCGTGAAGTGGAATATCAGTAATTTGGATTTTCGTGGAGTTCAGGTCCCCCTCTTCAACTATTATATCTGATGGAATGCCGTAGAGCGTTGCCGAGAGGCGCAGTACCGCTTTAGATAGGAAATTCTCCATAAATTCAAAATGATATCGAGCCATGTCTGAAAATGAATTTACAGCATCTGCGTGACCCCAAAGTCACGGGAAACACATTTTCTAACAAGTCAACCGTTGCATATACTTTTCCGAGCGTGTCAAAAAAAAAATGGAAAAATTATAAAGTCTCAAGTGACATGGGTCCAAGTGGGCTTAATCGATTTGTATTCACATGAAGATGACTCGTAAACAATTTTCTGATAAAAAGAATATTGCGAAACTGCGGGATATCGTGAAAAGGAAGACTATGAAAGTCGGTACGAATGTGCACGAAGTAAGGCTGCAGTGAGATCTCTTTGGACAATTACTGACTGCATCGCTCTCTCAAAAAATAGATTTAGAGAAAGTTTTGCAGTACCCGATTACTCCAGTCCCGCTTTCTCTCTGTCATACCTTCCGGTATCTCTGCGTAATATTGTCAGAATTCAGCCTAGCTAGGTGCGATTCTTCTGAAAAAAAATTTCCACAATATTTGGGTGTCAAGGAATGCAGTGTGACAATTTGCTGACATGTCACGATCGTTTTCCGAATTTCCTCCGAGGAGATTTTTAAAACAATCCAATAATGAAATGGCGAGACGTGGAACGACAAATTTTTTTTCACATAATCTTTAACATATAATGTTCCATTCTAGAAAGTTTCAACTTCAAATTCGCTTCCTTTCTTTTTTTTAATTTTTTTTTGACACGCTCGGAAAAGTATATGCAAGGGTTGACTTGTCAGGAAATGTGTGTCCCGTGACTTTGGGGCCACGCAGATGCTGTAACTTCATTCTCAGACATGGCTCGATATAATTTTGAATTTATTGCGAATTTCCTATCTAAAGCGATACAGCGCCTCTCCGCGACGCTCTACGGCATTTCATAAGATATAAAAGTTGTAGAGGGGGACCTAAACTCCACGAAAAAACAAAGTACTGATATTAAACTTCACGGACCCCCTATTGTCACCGTCTCTCTAACTATTAATGCAGCTGCTAAATAAGACCGATTTTGACAATAGCAGTGACAAGAACCCCAAAGGCAAACAAAAAGACTTCCAAAAATAAAACAAAATCAAAATCGAATAATCGCGATAATACAAATAAAAAAATAACAATAAATTAAACATTTCTGTAACAAAATAAACTATAAACAAAATTATAAACTATTAAAACAGTAACAAGACTATTTGGTCCCTAAATCACATCATCGTCTAACGGTGACCTTATACTGTTCCTCCACCAATTCCAAATTGTTATCAATACGTTCCAGTGCAACAACCAGTTGATTATCATCACTAATATTACTTTGACGATTGCGTTTAAAAATTATCTTTGGTAGACCATCCTTACCTAAACGATTAATCACTGAATAATCTACAGTTTTTTTATGCCGATTTTCACTTTGGCTTGAGTACACCGAGCTCGAGCTTTCATCTTCATAGTCTACATTCAGTTTCCGTTTCGCGTTCTTCTTAAGATGAAGTCTCATTTCCTTCGAGTCTGTCTCGTGCCGCCTCCTATGATTTTTAATTTCATAGGTCGGTTCTGACGGACTCGCGCTGTACGCAGATTCTGAGTTAATGGGACTTTTCCCTCTTAAACAAGTGGGTTCATAGCTGGAACAAGCGGGACTTTGACTGTAAGTAGAACTTGATGAACCCGGACTCTTACTCGGTGACCTGGCGTTTTTTTGATGCTGTATAAGCCTTTTGTACGAAATGATTTTTTTAATTTTCACCATCTCGCTTTCGGTAATTTTTTCATTACTTAACAATTTCTTAATTAAAAAACTACTCTCCGGAGATCCATAGGGGTCGAAATTTAACTTGTTCCACTTATTTTCCAAATTTTGAGGCTTAATTTTAGGTATTTGGATATTCAAAGAGCTCAGTTGCGAGTCCACTTTGTCTTTGTACTCTTGGAGTTTCTTATCTTTGGGATTATCTAGGGTTTCTAAGGGAGTTAATTCATTTACATCTATAACTGGTTTTGATTTACTTTTAATAAGGCCACTAAAGTCTTCAATAAGGCATTCGTCGTTCGATTGTATAATAGTGGGGAGGGGAGACTGCGAATCTTCCCAGTCTGAAGAATGAATCACGAAAGACGTTTTCACATCCTTTAAAGTTTTCTTACAATTCTTGTTAGCTTCTTCCGACTTGTAATTATTTGTATTATCTTCATCCGACTTATAACTACTTCTAGTATATTCGTCTGACTTGCAGCTACTAGATTCTGTTTCTCTACTAGCTTCTGCTATAACCTCCTTTTTCTTATCACGGCCACGCTTATCCAACTTAGTTTTCTTGTTGATAAATTCCTTTTCCTCAGGCTTAGCTTTTTCACTTTTGTCCGTTGAATTAATTCGTTTCCTACTAACATAATCCGCTAGGCTTATTTTCTTTTTACTACCACCGCTATTCTCCTCAATTAGTTCTGATACACTAGGTACCATAACTGGTCCGGCGTAACCCTTTGAGCGCCTTCGCGGGTCTTTCTGGTTCAATGAAGTCTTCATTTTTAAAGAAACGTCGTTCATGGACAAACTAAAGGTTTCATTATGTGAAGTAGATGAAGAAATGTCATCACAGAAACTGACCCTTTTTGGAAGTTTAATTTTCTTAGGATTATTTTCTATAATTGTATCCAAATGAGGTACTGAAACTTTTAGCGATTCCTCAATTACATTGTCGATCTTTCCTGTACTTTGTAGGTCAGTACATTTGACTTCAGCAGGAAAATCAGGTTTCTTGGTCGATTCGGTCTCGCCAACATCAGCTTTGGTTATAGCAACTGCCACATTTGGTCTGCTTTCGGCAGATAAAACAGAAACTATATTTAATTTACTATGAACAGCTTCCAAATCAGAAGTAGAAATTTCGGTTTTAGAAGAATTACTTTTAACCTTTAATGCTTTAATTTCATCCGATGAATTCTTTCGCTTCTTAGATTTTTGATTGTCGTCCTTGGTAGACTTTTTCTTGGGCCGATTGCAGCCAACACAGCATTTTGTCTGTACTTCAATTTTGCTTCCTTGTGCATGACTGCTACTTACTATATTTGGTTTGTTGACGTTTGCACCTTTTTTACTTGCCACCGATTTATTACAATCTTTAACATTTTTATTCCCCTCTTCACTTCTAACTTTATCTTTAGCTTCTCTTCGTTTCAACTCTTGCATTTTCTTAAGTTTTTTCATTTTTCTGGCTCGTAATAACTCTTTAAAATCAACATATTCGTCATCGGTTTCAAGGGAATGTTTATGCTTAGCTTTTCTAATTTCTTCCAATATGCTGGGCTTTGTTAAATTACCTTCAGTTGCCTTCGTTTCTTCTGTGTGAAGACATTCTTCTTTCTGTTTATTTTCTTCTTTTTGCTTCGTTTCTTTCTTTTGTTTTCGCTTCTCCGCAATCAATCTTAACATTTCTTTTTGTTCATTTTTGATTTTATTTTTTTCATTTATCCTCTTCGACCTTTTCACCACAGATTTTCTATTTCTAGATAAATCTTTAACGATTCTATCTTTCTTGGAGGAAGATACAGTATCGTGCTGACATTTCATTAATTTTTTACTGACTTTAGTGCTGATATCTCCACTAGTAGTTACTGCGGGTATCTGCAAGTCGCATTCGTATAATTTTTTAGCTGCTTTTGTTGTTATTGTAACGGAAGTAGGTTCAATCTCATCATCTGTGGTAAATCTTCTACGAGGTTCCAAATATATATTTTCTTTAAATTGGGTAATAGGGTCCTCTATGTTAGTCGATGTAGGGGACAATATCTGCACCTCCGGTTTACTAATTTTAATTATAAGTTCCTTAGTTCTTTCAATTTTTACAACAGGCGTCTTTTCTACTTCGGAAATTACTTTCTCTTCTAAATCAGGGATAATTACAATTTCCTCTTTTATATGTAAAGATGGTTTAAGTTGTTCTGAGTCTTTGCTACTATCTTTGGATGGTTTATCAACTTTCTCTATTGGACCGTCATTGTGCTCATCCTGTTCATCGGTGTCCAATTCTTCTGTGGAAAATACTTCTGAAGTTTTAATAATGTCATCGGATGCGGTCACTGGTTCTAAAGGAATGTCAAAACTATCAGACGTTTTGTCTACTTCTTCAATAAGAGCCACTCCTTCCAAAGGATCGCTTACAATAATCTCATTGGACGGCTCTGCTGTGATAAAAACATCATCTTCTAGTGGATAACTGAAACTTTCCGTGTCTATTTCATTATCACTATCATCTTCAACCGCATTGGTATTATTGCATAATTCCTCACAAGAAAATTGAATATTTTCTGCTTCTATAGTTTGAACAGCGTCGTCTTGAATTTCTGCATGTCCCTCCTCAATGTGCCTTGTATCATGGACCACCATTTCTGAGGCTTGTGTAACATCTCCATCATAAATATTTTCTTTGTCTAGAATTATGGCATTGGCACCAGTAAGATCGTCTGAAAAATTAGTACTGAAAGATGAACTTTCTATTATCTCGGTATCCTCAATTTTTTCTTCTAATGTTCCTACAGTTTTCGACAATTGTATATGTTCGGAATCGATTATTAGTTCAGCATTTTTATCGATTTGCACACTATTTGACTCAATAATTGACTTAACTGTTTCATCAGCAACCAGTTCTTCCATATTATTGGACTCGGCGATATCGGAAATTTCAAATGGAGTATCATAGTTTGCTATAAGTTTTTCATCATCAGACTTAACTGTTTCTTCAGCAATAAATTCTTCAGCCACAAATTCTTCAATATTATTAACCTCCACAAGTTCGGTGGCTTGAATAGAAGTATTGGAGTTTTCACATGTTTCAATAATTTTAAGATTGGTTAATTCACTTTGCGCTTCAACGACTTCAGACTCCGTTAAATCCTCTAATCTTATGATATTGTCAACCTGTTCTTCCTTGAAAATTTGTGTTTCATTCTCTGACTTAGATTCTATTTCTTGGTTGCCCATATTATCACCTACTATAAATTTATCGGTTTCTGGTAGTTGGTTTGTTTCACAAGAAATAATGTGCTCTGTTTCCACTTCAATGTGCCTTTCGTCATCAGAAATATCAAATTCGTGTTCTTCCGAGTCTAAAGATGGCTGAACTAGGTCCAACTTTTCTTCAGTAGGGCCAGACGGAACTTTCTTGTTTCCTTCGTCTATATATTTTTCTTTATCCTGTAGTTCATTATTCTCATCATAATTAACAACATTTGCATTTTCCTCGACAGTATCTGCAATTTCTTTTTGATTTTCTAATAAGGCAATATTTTGCTCAGTCTCAATCATTTCTTTATTAATATAATCATCGTCCTTTTCATTCACATTTCCAGCATTTTCTTCATTTCCTGACTCCAACCTAATAGAATCCATAGGTACTATAGCATCTGTATCTTGAATGGCTCCAGATATCTCGTAATTATCGTTATAATCTACTACAGTTGTCTCAGATAGTGGCACTACAGTAATAACTTTCTTACCATTAACGACACTTACGTTAATTTCCATGAGCTCCCCAGCAATCTGAAGTAGAACTGATGATTCCTCTATTCTAATAGCATTTTGGTATTGAACAACACTTGGGGTGCTAGATCGCTCATCAGACTCTAGCTCTATAGGAACATAGGAAGAATCAGACGCTGGTATAGTGTCTTCGGTTGGATCTGGATCTTCTTCTCCGTCTATAGTTTGTAACTTATCATCTATAATTTCCTTGTCAATCGTTAATTCATTTGGACTGCTATCTTCGGTTGAATTTAGTTTTTCTTTCCAGGGTTCATTTTGTAAGTTATCATCTTGTATAACTTCTTTTCTGTTAATTGTTAATTCAGTTGGTGTAATGGCTTCTGTTGAACCTAGTTCTATTTTGACTTCATTTTGTAACTCATCATCATGAATAATTTTTTTGTTCTCAGTTGTTGAATCAGTTTGTATACTGCCTACTGTTGAATCTAGTTCTTCATTTATGACTTCATTTTGAAACTTGTCATGATATATAGTTTCTGTGTTGTCAATTGTTGATTTAGTTCGTATACTATTTTCTGTTGAATCTAGTGCTCCTTTATTGACGTCATTGTGTAACTTATCGAGTATCATTTTTGTATTGTCAGTTGTAGGTTTAGAATGTATTGTGTCTTCTGCTGGATCTAGTTTTTGCTTGACTTTATTCCGTATACGCTCTTCCTCGTCAATTCTTGATTCCTTAATTGAGGACTTGGTAGTAGAACTTGTATCGGAATCTTCCATATCTGGGATTTTTTCATATTCCACAGATATCTTTTGACAATCTTCGTTATCCTCCAGCAGACCTGCATTTAATAAATTCTTAGAATTAACTATCTCAGTTATATTTTCATTATCCAGAGATGAAATATCCTCGGTTACAATCAAACTAGTTTTTTTGTGTAAGTAGTAAAGGTTTATTGTTTGCTCTAAAGAAGAAAATTCTACTTCTTTATCGAGAAAAGTCTGTAAAGTTTCCGTACTACAAAATATATCTAAATCTCTCGAGCCTCTTTTCATATTACTTCCTATATGATTCATTATATCATCAACTGAAAATATTCTTTTTCGGCGATCAACAGGGGTTAATTCAATTTGCGTCTTGCACTCTTCTAATCTCTTGGTTTTATTTTTATCCTCAACATTTTCGGATGATACATCTGCTTGGTTCACTTCATTAAATATTGGCAAGTTTTCCAAAACCAGCTGCTCCTGATTATTATTAAGAGGTTCGGATATTTTTATATTGCACACTTCTTTATTATTGCTTGGGTTCACACTTAGTTGTTTGTGAAGAGCTCCAACGTCAGCAGCACTACAATTGTTTTCTTCTTGTGATACCCTATCACTTTTTATGATCGCTGAGGTGACACTGACACTATTTTCTGACGACGTCGATCCGTTGTCGGTTTCATTACAACTTATATCTTTCTTTGAAATTATAAGGGCAAGAAAATCCGATTCCTCTTTAGTTTCTAACTTCTCTCCTATTTCTTCGAAATCGGTTTCATTTACGTTCGTATTATCTGTAGCATTTTTCTTGTAATTGCTTTCCTCACTTTTAGATGATTGTGCCTCTTCACTGAGATTTTCTATGTTCTCGTCGCTTATTATATTAACCTTTTCATTCTTCGTTAACACTTCAGGATAAGTGTCATGCGCGTTATCTGTATCATTTTCTTCTATTTGTGAATCACCGAAAAGATCAATTATTGGCATACTTTTTGATCCGGGTGATTTGTTTTGACTGTCATCAGAATTTTGACTTAAATCGTCCGATAAACTTATCTCACTCTGTTTGCAACTTTCAGGCGCATTACCACTATCTCCAACATTTGAATCCTTAGTACTTATAGGTGGGATATTTTGATGTTTATCATTTTCAGTCTCAGATGGGTCAGGTTCGCTAAAACCAAGATTATGTTCTAATTGGTCCAAGTTAATTGGTGAGCAATTTTTATCTACTAATTCCTTACTAATACTTGTACTTTCCAGTACCGAGTCATTCATAGCAGCTTGAGATGGCGGGCGCTGACTTGATATCCTTTCACTTACCGTAGAGTTTCCAGGACTAATAACGGTATTTTGGTGTATAACGACTCTTCTTTCATCATCTATCTTGGGAAGTACTCCATTTGGACCTATACTACCGTCACTAGGTCGTAACGATTTATTTACCATCATACAGTCTGATTTTGACGTTTCCATGATCTGAAGATTCACAATTCGCTCATGATTTCCGCTAGAGTCGATTGATATTTCTTTATTTGCTTCTATTATTCGAACCATTCCGCTGTTATCCACTAGGCCATTTTTGAGCAGGTACTGGTAGTTTTCAGACGTCTGAAACAAAAAGTTGAAGGTCTTAATGTGTTACAATGCAAAATCTGAAAAAATGTCAAAAATGTTTTATTTCTAGCCTTTTTTGGATGTTGCGCATTGTTACACTTCAAAATCCTGACCTTCTATAAGTACTAGCGATAGTGAAAGAAATTTCTACCATCATCTGTTTACATTTTCAATATAAGTAAGATTGTTACAGTACAAGATTAATAGGACTATAAAAATTGTTTCAATAAATTTAAAGTTCTATTTAAGAAATGAAAAGTCTATGCTTGTCAGGTGGTATTAATATCAAATGCCAATATGGAAAATTATTATTTCCCAGATCACCCGATGATCCTTATACAATAAGGGCGTATTTTTGTCTACACAGTAGCACTTTCAAATACTATTTCAGATTGAATGGTACGACCAAGAAAAGGAAGCCCTCTCCATTGATAGGATTGTAGACCGGTTTCGAACTTATTTGTTCTCGTCGGTACAGTGTATAAGGATCATCGGGTGGTCTGGGAAATAATAATTTTCCATATTGGTATTTGATAAAGTTAAGTTCTTTAAGTTACTTACTAATTGTATACCGCCATTATCTGACGTCACTATAGGTATTCCATTATTCTCAAAATATTGCACATCGGTTGCATTTATCATGTACACGGTCCCCGGAGGGGCGTCGTCCCTAACTTTTAAGTTATCCCTCAAATTCATATTGACATCCATAGGGTTGATGTCATTGACGGGTTCCTCGTCCGCTGCCCAATTTTCTATGAATTTTTTTAGGCTATCGGAGGGGGAAATACGGCTCTCAGGGTGCTCTTGCATTTCTTGAGCTGGAACAAAAAACGAAAAAGTTAATACGATAAAACCATATCAACAAAAATACATTTCAATTCCTCAACTTTGCCAATTCTTCTGTAAGGTTGATACATACTAGGCATTTGCTGATGACTCTGCATAAATTGGGGAGGTCGACAAGGCTGAGGATAACAATCCTGCCCCATCCTCCTGTGCTGATAATGCTGAGCGTACTCCGGTGTTCCAGCATATTGGAGGCTATAATTAGGATACGGCTGCATCTTGTGAGGAATGTTCTGGTAAGGTAAATGACTCATATGCATGTTTTCTGGATACCCTCTTCGGGTAGGGGACATGCTCCTTTCCATGTGAGAGTAGCGAGGGGTAATCTGGGGGGTCCTTGGATAGCTGCATGACGCAGATGGATAATTGGGGTAGTGATGAGAGGGATTTATGGGATAGTTGGGATTGGGGCCATAGGGGTTTGGTTGATGCAGTGAACCTACAAAAGAAAAAGATATGAAAAATACATTTAAGGATAATATAGAAGAGGTTATAAATAATTTTCATTATTAATATGTAATTATTATTAAAATATTATATTTGATAGGCTGGGCCAGCTGGAAAAGGCAGGAAAACGATGCAAGTACGTTACGGATACCTCCTTGCCCATTATTAAACTGAACGATGTGAATCTATTTTAAAATAGGTCAAATATGTATGTATGTGTACGTACCAGTATAATACCTATGGTTTTGTTGACCATACATTCCCCGTTGATCTATTGGAGAATAATTTGGTTGGGGTTCTTGCATATGATGGTCGCTAATGATCGATCTAGCCATCGATGGGTGAATTTTACTTAATTTATTTAAGAAAGGGTTGTCAGGTCCAGGGTTATACTTTCTCATATTTTGAGTCATCGTGGAATTCATTTTTGTTTGACCGTTGTGGTGAGAGGCGAGCTGTTGATACTGGTGTTGATCCTTAGTAAGGTAATGAGCTTCAGGTTTATATCCAGTCGGATATCCCTACAAAGTTAAAACACGTATGAGAATGTATAAAAATAGACTTGAAAATATATTAATATATATATATTTAACAGTGAATGTTAAATATACAGGGTGTTATGGAAATGACTTATTATATTTAAATGGGTGACTCCTTGGGTGTCCTAGAGAAGCGCTACATATTTTTTTCTTTTAAATCGACCGTATTAAAAGTGGGGTAACAAACACTCTTACTCACAGGTCAGTCCGCGCTACTGTACAACATTTCACCCAGACCCAATGGCAATGTAGCCAAACTTAATGTAAAACTGAAATTGCATATAAATTATAAAAATTAATTACTTACTTGCATTTATCTTATAACTAAAGAGCGGGACATCAAGACACATACATAATCAGTTGTTTATTCTTTTTAATAAGAACACTTCATCCAGGGGACACAGATTTTCAAGCAAAGCTGAACAACACATAGTGGAAGAGAACTAACAAGATTTTTGTAAAGACATTATCAGATTATTAGATTTTATTACACGCGACGCGACGAAATTTGACTTGTTGACGTTGTGAACGGCAGCTGTTGAGTCCAGAAGAATCTACCGGTCTTAAAATTGTACAATTCTATAAAATTGTACCGAATTTTATAGAAATGTACTAGCAAGGCGCCTAAAAAAGGACGCTACTTCACTGGACACCAACTTAAAAAAAACAATGGTCGTTACCTTCAACAAGAAAGTGATCTTAAAAAATAGGTCGTTACCTTCACCAAGAAAATGAACTTAAAAAAAAGTAGGTACTTTCAACAGCCCTACATAACAAAATAAATTCTTGGATGGACAGTGTACCAAAAACTCGAACCAACGTGCAAATACTTTGTAAAGTGTACCGAATTGGGTACAAAAGTACGCCCTAGAACAACCCTGCATTCTTCAAATTACGAAGTGACAAAGGCTACACTGCCATCTCCCCATCTTTCTCACACACTCGCCTCGACTGAGCAGACGTAGTTTGTATATGAGTGCATGCTAGCGACTGCGGGCTGTCAGTATAAAACAGACACCGTCGGGATATGGATGTTTTTGTCGAATAACCAATACACCCAGGCAACCGGGTCGGTCTTGCAGCTGTTTGTTCGGGTCGTTCTGTTTTAATATGTAATACTTTTCGGTTTAAGCGTATATCTTGCCACTCCATAAATAAACTATGAATATTGTTTTTATTGACGAAACTAAATTGCTTATTTTAAGACCAGTAGTTTTTTCTGGACGCAACAGCTGCCGTTCACAATGTCAACAAGTCAAATTTTGTCGCGTCGCGTGTAAAAAATCTAATAATCTAGATAGAATGAAAAATTGTTAAAATTATAATTTATTTTTAAAGAGGTTGCCGTGTAGATATGGCAACACTGGCCGAAATACGCTGACGTCTTTTCACACTGCAGACCTTTTTTCATTGATTGCGACCGTCGTCAGTAGCGGCCATGTAAATTTTCAGATTTCATATAAAGTGTATAAGTTCGCTTAATAATTCAAGGGCAATTTATGGTTATTTTTCTTCAATTTATTTTCATCTCAGGATTTGCCGGTTTAAATATAATATGTCATTTCCATAAGACCCTGTATAGACGGGTTGATACTCGTTTAAAGTATAAGTAATTATTACAAAATAAATACCTTTTTGACAACTTACCTGTGTATGATCTCTATGCATATACGGCCCATTATCAGGGGAATATTGTTGCTGATTGTTTAAATGTTGCTGTTGAACGTTGCACATTTCCATGTAATCTTTGGGTTTCGGTTTTTGTATCACAGAAGTTGATATTGGGTTAGATTGAGAAGCGTCAGCTATATCTGAGTATTTCAGTTGGGAGCTAAAAATGAATAACACTTTAATTTTTTGAGAGTCACGAATGAGCTTTTTCCCCGCCGTCCTCATTCTCTAAACGCCGAAGATTACAATAATTTATCTCTCCTTTTTCCTGAAACTGCGTGGTCTTTAATTTCGACATCAATAAATTAATATCGATTGATAACGACGAAAAGTCAATTTATTTGTGAAAAAATCGAATCTATCTAAGCATAGATTTTTCGTCGACGAGTAATTTGTGGTGTGTTAACTATAAAGGACGACAAATATCCATTTGGCCAATATTTGCAATATTAACTCCAATTTCTTAAAAGAGAATAAAACACACAAAAAATGCGTCATGCTTTGCTTATCAACAATTTACCTGTAATCAGAAAACTGATGCGGTGGATATCGGTAAAGATCATTTGATACAGGTGGATAATGGTTGTGAGGCGCAACGCGCGCCACGTGACTTTCCTGCTTCGGAGATTGCTCCTGCTGTGATTTGTCCACATCCCTCTTGCGGAACTGCCTCAGCGAGGTTGTTGTTGACCCACCATTTGGCTGCAGAAAAGAAATTCAATTGATTAGAAACGAAAAAACTATTCATGTAAATTATCGTTACTAAAAGAACATGGAGGCCACTCATATCAAATCGTCACCTGATTATAAGAACTAGGCAACTCGAAAATCAACAAGAACTTTATTATAGTTTCTTAAAGTTCTCGAGAGGTGCGCCGATGAACTAACAGCAGTGTTTTGTAGACTTTTAAACTCATATATCAACTTCAACTTATGTACCAAAGAAAGGTAAGAGAACCATGCCTAACAACTATTGACCAGTCAAATTGCTTTCAGTTATATCAAAAGTAATGGAGGAAGCTATTAACCAACATCTTCTAAAGTACCTTGAAGGCTTCAACATTATCAGCGATCATCAATATGGTTTTCGGAAGTCCAGATCAACGGGAGATCTTCTAGCCTATGTCACGTCTTTCTCTTTGAACGCACAAACATCGGCTGCCGACGCACATCTTCGTAGACAGCATGAAGTATTACGTCTCAACAAAGACCTGGAAGAAATTTTGACTTGGGGTGACAGTAACCAAGTCGAATTTAACGCTAAGAAAATCCAGGCAGCAGTTTTCTCGGAAAAGGTTGATATTACAGAACCGGATATAGCCATGGCAGGACACGCAATCCCACTGGCTTCATCTATTAATTTGCTGGGCGTCAATCTGGGAGGAAATATATCTTGGCATATCCACGTCGCCAAGATAGGCTTCTCAGAAATTAGGTGTACTCTTCCGAACCAAAAAATTGTACAAACCTCAACAACTTTTACTATACAGAGCCCAGATTCGATAATCACTAGAGTATTGCTCTCGCCTGGAGTTCTGCACCCAAACATACTCTTCGGCTACTGGATTCCTTCGAGAGGAGGGCCATTCGTCTGATCGGAGACCATGAGCTGACGAAGAACCTCGACAGCCAAAACAGGTTAGGGCTTTGCCTCTCTTTTATATATATTTTTATGGAAAGTGCTCGGCTGACCTTGCCCTCTTAGTTCCGCCCAGAACGGCGAATAGAAGAAATAAACGACGAACCACTGCCGCCCATTCATGTGTGAGGAAGGTTAGTACTCCTCGAACTTCATTATTTGAGAATTCTTTCATCTGGAGGACTTCATCTTTATGGAACGACCTTCCCGAGGTCGTTTTCCCAACGAATATAACCTCCAACGATTCACAACCAACGTGAATCGCTTTATTCGCACACGCACCACTCTCAGAGTGCCTTAAAGGATGTTTCCTATAGTGCTTGTATTTGGTCATACGAAAAATTACTTTACTTATTGATTTCACCAAAGGAAATTCTTTATTTCTAAAAATGTCTATTGGGTTGTTCTTTTTCCGATTGATGTTGAGCTATATGAAGGCCGAAATCAACCACGAGCCAACGACAGTGATCGTAGGGCCCCTGATGAGACGATGTGGTGATATAAAACGTAACTGACCAATAGATTGTACTCTATCCCGTTACCAACACATGGCTTTTCAAAAATCGTACCGTCTATATTCTAGATTGGCGATCATCTGGCTCAAAAACAACAAACAGAGGAATAATTTTTTATTAATGGTATTTTTCTATTAAAAAACGTGTAAAATTTATGAAACTTTAATTATTCACAACAACTATTATAAAAAAAAAAAAAAAAAATATGCATAATTATACATTCCGCATCTAGTAATTTGTTGTTGATAATAATTGCCGAGTTTGATAAATAATATATTTATCGAACGTACCAAAAAAAATTATTTAAATCTAAATCCACTTTTAAATTCAGATCTTATAATTAGCCATACATATTTAATAATATTATTGAGAACACTTTATTTTTAAAAGAAAAATAAAAGGAAAGTTTACAATTACAATATCCTTGGGCTAGTTTAAAATAGAAAATATTTTCATATAGTTTTTTTCGGTATTGATTTTTTTTTGGCAAGTTCCATGTCTTAGCAACAATTTCGTATTCAGTTTTAGAGCCCTTATGAACCCAGATGATTTCTAATATTATACTGGTCGGTTTCAGACGGCAGTACAGACCTGGCAGGATTGATTACTGTTTCTTTGAAGGTTAGAGACAATGCTGTATCGTGAGTGATAGACGTGTTTTGGACTTCCATTGTCTTTATTTCATTTAAATCACAACGTTTCAACTGGTAAGTATCTCCAGTCGTCTTCAGGTGAATACTGTATTCACTTAGACTTTGGCTATCCATAGATACAGGTCAGTGCATTTATCAATAGATGTCTCTAGTTTATTTCTAAAGTTACAAACTTTATGTAATTACATTTATTGCGGTTTTATAAATGAAGTCAGATAGATAACAACAACGAATAAAATTGTAACTTCCTCAAAGCCTTTAGATTTTCGCGCTAAATGCCTCCCGATTTGAAATCTACCATTTTCAATACTCGTTATGTAATATAGTATTGTTTTTTAAGTTCTGGCTTATTCCAATCCTGTTTTATTCTTACCCTGTATGTTTTCGTATTTGAAGGCGACACAATAATCTGCCGAAATTAATTAAAATGCAATATAATTAATATTCATTTATTTAAAATTAGTAAAGCGATTTGCATTAACTTGCTCTTTCATTAATGAAGAAGGTACCTATTTAAATAAAGGTCACCAAAGCATTTACGTTTTGACACGAAATAAACAGGGGTAGATACATTTAATGCTTGAAGATTATTCAGCGTCAGCGACTCGACGATTGTTTGCGAAGCTTTCAATATATTTTTGTTGGGTAAGAAAATAATAATTATTACATTTTAGGTCTTTATGTCACTCAACAGAGATCAAACTACACTCGCACGCAAAAATGTGATGGAGCGACTTTGGGGGGAAATAAACTCCTGGACAAAATTAACGCAACATCATAAATTTCCCATATTTTTGATGATATTTTTTTTCTAAATTTATGATCCGATTTGAATAATTTTTTTTGCATTGTAGGTTGGTTCCTTGACAATGTCATAGTTTTCGCTGTTTATGATAAAAATTTAATTTTCGATTTATACTGGGTTTACTAAAAATGCTACGTTCTTTTCCGAAAATTCGCATCACCCTGTGGAGTATATTAGCAACCGAAGTATATTGCAGTCGACATTAAACGGTAGGTCCATCTTTCCCCAACATTTCCTTTTTTGGTTTACTTCATTATCTCTGTTATTAAAGGAGATACACCGTTTTATAGCGTAGCATGTTTTTATAGACTTTAACATTCAACACATTCATTGTTAAATGTTTTCTAGTAGGTTTCAAGATTAAAATACTCGTCGTCTAACTGGGCATATGAAACGAACGTTTAATTAGCAGTTTCCGAACAGTTTTTATCAGTATGGCAAATTTTATTTGACCTTTGTAACTTTAAAACATAACGTCTGCTGACACATCGCTTGCAATGTCCGAAAAAGTCCATAGTCTACTTGAAAACATTTAACAATGAATGTGTTGAATATTAAAGTCTATAAAAACATGTTACGCTATAAAACGGGGTATCTCCTTTAATAACAGAGATAATGAAGTAAACCAAAAAAGGAAATGTTGGGGAAAGATGGACCTACCGTTTAATGTCAACTGCAATATGTTTCGGTTGCTAATATACTCCACAGGGTGATACGAATTTTCGGAAAAAAACATAGCATTTTTAGTACACCAAGTATAAATCGGAAATTAAATTTTTATCATAAACAGCGAAAACTATGACATTGTCAAAGAACCAAGCTACAATGCAAAAAAAAATCATTCAAATCGGATCATAAATTCAGAAAAAAAAATAGCATAAAAAATATGGCAAATTTATGATGTTGCGTTAATTTTGTCCAGGGATTTATCTTTTAAGGTTTTAACTGTTGGATAAAACGATTTGTTGGCAAAAATCTTGTTATTAGCTTTTTGCTAATTGCGCTAATTTTTTAAAGGCCCTGTGATGATAACTAAAACTCAACTAATAAAAAACCATTATTTAGGACCCGATCCTTTTAGCAACATTTTGTTGTCTGAATCATTTTCCTATCTGTTCAGTAACCTGAGATACGGTGAAATTACAACGTTTTAGCGTAAAAGGAATACTTGTGGAAGAAGAAAATTTTGGTGTGGTCTGGAATTTCCACACTGAATGCCGTACAAATTTATATACAGGGTGATTCACGACGAGCGTGCATTAGAACTTTATGGAGAACTACTGAATATATGTTCCTGTCATTTCCGGTTATACCGGAAGTAGCTGCCAACTTTCGTTTTTTAAATACAACATGGTAATTTTTATGACATTTTTCGATTAAGCATTAAATACTAAGCGCATTTTATAGAAAATGTTTTTGTCAGACTCTATTAGTTTTTGAGATATCTGGACGTTTTGTAATTATTTGGCAAATGCATGGCGATGAAATAATCCATATAATTTTTTTACCTTAGCGCTTGGACTAAAATTTTTTTCTCACCGAATAGCTAGAAGATCATCAAGCCTCAAAAACATTTCAAATTCGGCATAAAATGTACAGGGTGGTCACAATTCAAGCTTCATTGTGAAAGAATTCAACCATTAAAAAACTTTCTTATTATAAATGGAACACCTTGTATATTTTTATTTAATTTGTTGGCAAATTAGTTGTTCTTTATAAATAGTATTTACTGTCCTATACCTATATCAAAGCGTTTTCTCAAAAAATCCAATTTTATTCCGAAAATACTATTTGTTCAAGTGTGCTATGAAAACAATTGTACTTAGGGGCTGTATACTGATGTCTATACGGAGGAAAAGTGATTGGTATCAAAACGATGGGGCTCCAGCACACAACGTTCAAGTTGTTAGGACTGCCCTAAACAGACTTTTTCATGACCAGTGGATCGCAAACCAAGGTCCCTTCCACTGGCCAGCTCGTTCGCCAGACTTAACTCCACTGGACTTTTTCATCTGGGGAACCATTAAAGATAAAGTTTACGCGCGTCCCATCACCACGAAGGAAAATCTAATTGAAAGGGTGAAGGCAGCATTTCAATTTCTCACAAGAAATTAGGAATGCTACAAGAAATAACATGATGAAAAGAATACATAAATGCTTGGAAGTAAATGGCAATCATTTCGAACATATTTTAAAAATATAACCAAAAGATATTAGGTATAATTTTCAAACACATTTTTAATTAAAGAATTTAAAGTTTATAAAGTTGTTTCCTTGCTATTTTTTAAAAAATAATATTTATACCATTAAATTTAAAACAATTTAAAACAATCAACTGCATTTTATTTATAAATTATTAAGAAACACTTTAGAATATTGTATTTTCAAGCAATCAATCACTTTTCCTCCGTATAGACATCAGTATACAGCCCCTAAGTACAATTGTTTTCATAGCACACTTGAACAAATAGTATTTTCGGAATAAAATTGGATTTTTTGAGAAAACGCTTTGATATAGGTATAGGACAGTAAATACTATTTATAAAGAACAACTAATTTGCCATCAAATTAAATAAAAATATACAGATTGTTCCATTTAAAATAAGAAAGTTTTTAATGGTTGAATTCTTTCACAATGAGGTTTGAATTGTGACCACCCTGTACATTTTATGCCGAATTTGAAATGTTTTTGAGACTTGATGATCTTCTAGCTATTCGGTGAGAAAAAAATTTTAGTCCAAGCGCTAAGGTAAAAAAATTATATGGATTATTTCATCGCCATGCATTTGCCAAATAATTACAAAACGTCCAGATATCTCAAAAACTAATAGAGTCTGACAAAAACATTTTCTATAAAATGCGCTTAGTATTTAATGCTTAATCGAAAAATGTCATAAAAATTACCATGTTGTATTTAAAAAACGAAAGTTGGCAGCTACTTCCGGTATAACCGGAAATGACAGGAACATGTCAATATTTTAGTTAAAGAGAGCATATCGATAAACCCAAATCCCCAAAATTTCAGGAACATATATTCAGTAGTTCTCCATAAAGTTCTAATGCACGCTCGTCGTGAATCACCCTGTATTGTAGGAAATAAACTAATTGCTTATACATTGATATATTGCAACAGCATGCTTTACCAATAGCTCACATAATAAGAGTTTTAATCCCATACTGCCCGTGTTGTAAAACAATTTTGCACGAGTCCAATCGAGCACCTACCACATATACTCGTATATTGCCAATACGAACGTTCCAAAATACAAAACGTTTCCCCGCTATGGGAGATAGCGCGGGCCTATTGAGTTTGCGCAGTAGGGTGGAAATTTTATCGATCGCGTCAGAGCCAGCCCGACATTATTTGTTTGTTGTTATTCGTCGCCATCTTTGGTTCTGGATGCTTTTTCAAATTACAGAATAAAAAGTGGTTCATCCACATTGTTGTCGGTATATTAGTGCTTATAAACTTTCATTACCTAACAACAATTTTTGTGAAGGAGTTTTTAATTTGTAGTAATTCGATTCGCTGTATGGTAGGTTATTAGTGGCTTGTTTTGTTTAAGTGCATGGTGCTTTTTTGCAAAAGTCGTGGATCAATACAAGGTATAAAGGATTTCAGGTATGTACATATATACGAAAATATTTTGCTTATCACATTATCCGATCTTCGGAACTGAATTTCACTAAAAAGCTTTTAAAAAAGAACAGAGTGTCACTCGTTATATGGGGTCAGGTGAAAATGTTATCGGACCTAACCTCAATTTTTTAAATGGAACACCATGTATATTTTTATCTAAAGAGATATTATTCTCTCAAATATATAACACACCATGGATGATATTGGTTTCCTAGGCGATTTATTAAACTTTATTACTTTAAACCACAGTAAACCATGAAACTAAAGCTAATATCCTAGAAACAACTATGTTGACTATTAACAATTACCATCAGTTCCATTTTTCCATATTCATTTGCGAAAATGACCCATTAACATTATGAAAAATTTGATATTATATCAGTTTATATTGAAAGTGGAAAAAACGAAGAAACGTCGCAAAAAAGACGTTTACCATTTAAGGACATATTCCGAACATTTGCGATGATTCCCGTTATTTTTTACCTTAATCTGAATCTTTTATTTCGTTTCAAAGTAATGAAATTTAAATAAATCGCCTAGGAAACCAATATCATCCATGGTGTGTTATATATTTGAAAAGATAATTTAAAATGCTATCTTTTTAGATTTAAATATACAGGGTGTTCCATTTAAAAAATTGAGGTTAGGTCCGATGACTTTTTTACCCGACCCCGTATACTTATTCTGAAAACGCCAGATTGTTCAACAATCTTCTGTATAAAACATTTTTCTGTGTCTCTTTTAACTAAGAAAATATAGGGTAATTTAGAAATTGTCATTTTTTTAATTTTCGCCCGTATCTCTTAAGCGAGCGAAAATTTTCAGATTTTGATTTTACCATTTTAAGTTTGACCCAAGAAGAGCACATTACACCTACATTACTTTTTTGATAGCACTAACAGTTACGGAGAACCTATAAAAGAACCGAAAATGGGACATCCTGTACTATGTATGAATTATTTTACTAAATAAATATTAATCAAACGTATTGTCAAAAATTTAGATTACATTGAGCTACGAACAGAAAACTAGGGAAAAAAACATAGTTAAAAATCGATTACCTCATCCTTACTAAACAAATCCAATGTAATACAAGAAGTTAAATCCCTTGTCGGTATATCGTAGTCCATGACGGAAACTTAAGTTCTCTTTTTAATCAAATTACGCTACATTGACACTAAATATATGGCATTGCACTAAACGTATCACTATTTGTTCCTCCGTACATTAAAGTTATATCGCAGCAAGTTTTGATAAAATTAAGAACCGAAAACGCGAACCCACAAAACACAAACTCGAAAATAATAAAAATCATGCAAAAAAATCACAAATCAGTAGTACCGGGAGTAGCGCGATGTCAATAAGTACCATCAAGCCTGAGCTCCATACCCAAATAACTATAAGGTATGACATAATGAGGCAAACACTCGGCTAATGGTACTCCGACCGATGGTACTGTGATAATATTGATAGTACCGGGATTTTACCATGATGTTACTCACCGATGGTTCTGATGGTACGAACTGCTGCGGCGGGTGGGCAATGGCAGTTCCTGGGACGTATTGTCCGGCATTCTGCATTAGGTACTGTAACAGAAAATGTAATTTAATTAGCGAGTCAACAGGTGAGTGAACTTGAATTATCTGTGTTGACAATATTACGGAAAGAGGTGGTATGCTAGTAATAATCATAATACTAATAAATGTCTTCTTATTTCCATACAAATTACATTTCTAATTACAGGTCGCCAAGTGGATCTGTGTCTCTCACGTATCGGTAAGGGGGAAGCAATATAGTTTAAAACAGGGTGTAGTCATGGGCGTGCTAATATTATTTTAAGAAATTGCATTTTATGAAGGTAGGAAACAATTTTTATCAAGATTTAAAAATTACTTGATTAAGGTCCCTTTCTAGCTTTCGCTTAAGTGAAAATTTAAATACAGGGTGTTATGGCAATGACGTATTATATTTAAACCGGCAATTCCTGAGATAAATACAAATTGAAGAAAAATAGCCATAAATGGCGCTTTCAATTCATTCAGCGGTAAAAGTGACCTGACGTCAAACCAGAAAAAAACCTGTGTGGCACTGCGATACATGAAAGCAATCAAGGAATTCTGGCCGGTGTTGTCATATGTACACCTTAAACCCATTAGACAAAATAAAATAATTTAAACACTTTTCCATTCTGTAATACCTTTTTGTACAATTAATTGAAGAACATTTACAACCCGAACAAACCCGAAAAAACATTTGGAATAGTAATAGCCACGTACGTCACTAGGTCAAATGCCAATGAAATTCTGGCCGGTGTTGTCATATGTACACCTTAAACTCTTCAGACAAAATAAAATAATTTAAACACTTTTCCATTCTGTAATACCTTCTTGTACAATTAATTGAAGAACATTTACAACCCGAACAAACCCGAAAAAACATATGGAATAGTAATAGCCACGTACGTCACTAGGTCAAATGCCAATGAAATTCTGGCCGGTGTTGTCATATGTACACCTTAAACTCTTCAGACAAAATAAAATAATTTAAACACTTTTCCATTCTGTAATACCTTTTTGTACAATTAATTGAAGAACATTTACAACCCGAACAAACCCGAAAAAACATATGGAATAGTAATAGCCACGTACGTCACTAGGTCAAATGCCAATGAAATTCTGGCCGGTGTTGTCATATGTACACCTTAAACTCTTCAGACAAAATAAAATAATTTAAACACTTTTCCATTCTGTAATACCTTTTTGTACAATTAATTGAAGAACATTTACGACGGACTATGTTTTAAACAACACGAAAAAACATATGGAATAGTAAAAGACCAACCAGCGGCCAGATACTTTGTGTCTCGTCGATCACCAACACACTCTCAGCAATCCGCTCTGTATTTTCGGTTTACGCGTGTATCTTGCCCTTCCATAAATAATCTTTGAATATTGTTTTTATCGACGCGTTTCTTCTCGCGTCAAATTTCGTCGCGTGTAATAAAATCTAATAATCTGTAGTATAATCTGTATTATTGTATTTTCAAAAGCTAACAATCGGTTCTGTTTCACTATTACTGTGTGTACATAAAGTGTTTCCAGGAGTGTTCCCATGAAAAAGAAAAAAAACTGATTATGTTTGTGCCTGGATTTCCTCGCTCTTTAGCTATAAGGATAAATACAAGTAGATAGAAATTAATTTATTTTTATAATTTTATATGGAATTTCAGTTTTACATTAAGTTTGGCAACATTGCCATTGGCTCTGGGTGAAACGTTGTACAGTAGCGCGGACTGACCTGTTAGTAAGAGTGTTTGTTACCCCACTTTTAAAACGGTCGATTTAAAAAAAATAAAATATGTAGCGCTTCCCTAGGCCAACCAAGGAGTCACCCATTTGAATATAATACGTAATTTCCATAACACCCTGTCTATTGATTTATGATTCCTCCTTAGATTAAAAGTACTTTAATCAAAATAATATATTATTTTGAATTTAAATATCAAAATAAATAGTATGAAAAGAAAGTTTTAATAATATTGAAACTATAATAGAATATTCGCCACTTTTTTAAATGGGAATATGTTCTTATCAGTACGTGTTGTAAATGCAACAAAGTTAACTGGTCATTTCATGGCAGAAAGCTTCATGTCCATATTTTGCTAATTCGTCTAAAAACGTACTCCTATCTAGCAATCAAATAATATCCATCAATAAACCACAAATAAAATTAAATTAGTGAAACACTATTGTAATATCTGGTCAATACCTTATTACAAATATAATTGTAATGCAATTATATTCAAGGTTCAAAATGTCATAATGTTATTGATATTTTAGATTTTTCCTTTTAGTTCTAATAATATTATAACTATAACTTTCCTATATCTCTTACTGTGTCCGAGATAAACAAACTATTTCTGTCTAATATTGTGCAAAGCCTTTTTTCCGTTACCTACTTCTAAAAAGCTGTCCATGGTTGTTTTTAAACCTCTTATACTAATTTTAAACGATATATCGCATCCATATACCTGAAACTTCAGGTTTACTCAATAGAGCTAGGCTCTTTGGTCTTGAAAATAAAAAACAAATAACTTTTTCAAAGTTCATTTATTTTTTATGATTTTATGGATCATATTGCATTTCACATTTGCATGGAAGTTTTGCTATTCATGCATGCTCACGAGCAAATGTGACAGTCATCGTCAGTAGGCCACATAAGGAGAGATCTTCTTTACCTTAAAAGTAATTTTGGAATATTCGAAAGTCATTATATGTGTAAGAATATGCTTCTGTGTAGCTAAGCTGTGGTTTGGTTTGAAGCTTTATCAATCCCTTTAAAAAAATTGATGCCTTGAAAGTAATTAGGAAAATTATGAGACAGACATCCAGATAGAGATCGAAACGTCAATTTAATATTGGAAAATAAGCAAGTCGACAATTTTGATGTGACTTAAATTTATTTTTATTTAAATTTATGGGCGAATCTTAGGTTACTGAACTTTCCTTATAATCAATATGACAATAGCTTACTTTACTGCAAATTATTTAAATATAGATAAATTTCCTAATTAACATGTAAATGTAAGTTACCCTGTGAGAAAAATTTCTTGTGTTGTCGTTAAACAGTTTTAAAACTGTACAGGGTGGCCAACTAAGCGAGGTAAGCGGCTATATCTCGGAAACCGTTCACCGTACAGCTTTCGGAAAAAAATATTTATAGGAAAAGTTGCCAAGAGAAATTGCTGGAAATTATTTGCAAGTTTGTAGGGCGGCCGCTAGGGGGCGTAACACGAATAGTAATTTGTTGCCAGTCGATTTCTCTATAATTGGCATAGGTAAGGTATATTGATAATACTTATAAATAAGTCTCACTTGTATCGTGAACAACTTTGCTTAAATACTTTTTTCTCTAGCCCTGCAAATAAAGTGGTGGGGGTAACGCAAACATCGATTTGCAAAAAATGCAATATCTCAGGAACGCCTCATCTGAAAATATTCAAATTGGTGTTATTTCAAAGAGCTCTTCTTGCTTTATTAGATACACTTCAAGCGATGTCTATGTCATTTTTACTGTAGTCGCTAGATGGCGCTTTCAACAGATTTAACATATTTATCGTTTTTCTCGAAAAACTTAAATGCAATGGTAAATATGTTATTACACCAGTACAGAGAGGAATAAAGGCCAGAGCAAACGGTGAAAACCGCAAGTTCCTATCTTTTTTCTAACCGGAGAAATCAATGAAAATTTAATTTATATCCTACTAAATCTCCCGCCTCGTACTTACATATGTTGCAAAAAATAAGAAGGCTTTGGAAACAAAATACATATTATATATAATAGGAATATTGGGAAGAAATGTTAATTTTATAAACCAAAAGAAACGTATTCCTTAAATGGTCAAACTGTCTGCCATCCTGGCCCACACATTGTCTGAGCTTTCCTATAGTAGAAAGAACAGCAGCTTCCACTTCCGCTCTTGGCAGGCGAAGAATTGCATTTTGGATTTTGTTCTTCATATCTTCCCTGGTCGTAGGCCTAGCTTGGAATACAATATCTTGTAATCGTCCCCACAAATAAAAGTCCACACAGGTCAAGTCAGGTGACCTGGCTGGCCACGAAAAAGGCTTCCTTTTCCTATCCATCGGTCTGGATATGTCTCATTCAGGTATTCTCGCACATTAATTGAAAAATGTGCTGGACAACCATCTAGCTGCAGGAACATATTTTGCCTGGTTTCAAGAGGCACATCTTCTATTAAAACACATAATTCATTCCTAAGGAACTCCAAAAACAGGTTCCCATTTAGTGATTGGTCAAAGAAATAGGTTTATAAAATGAACGTTTCTTCCCAATACTCCTATTATATATAATATATATTTTGTTTCCAAAGCCTTCCTTCTCTTTTGCAACATATGTAAGTACCGTGCGGGAGATTTAGTAGAATATAAATTAATTTTTCATTGATATCTCCGGTTAGAAAAAAGATAGGAACTTGCGGTTTTCACCGATTGGTCTGGCCTTTATTCCTCTCTGTACTGGTTTAATAACATATTTACCATTGCATTTAAGTTTTTCGAGAAAAACGATAAATATGTTAAATCTGTTGAAAGTGCCATCTAGCGACTACAGTAAAAATGACATAGACATCGCTTGAAGTGTAGCTAATAAAGCAAGAAGAGCTCTTTTAAATAACACCAATTTGAATATTTTCAGATAAGGCGTTCCTGAGATATTGCATTTTTTGCAAATCGATGTTTGAGTTACCCTCACCACTTTATTTGCAGGGCTAGAGAAAAAAGTGTTTAAGCAAAGTTGTTCACGATACAAGTGAGACTTATTTATAAGTATTATCAATATACCTTACCTATGCCAATTATAGAGAAATCGACTGGCAACAAATTACTATTCGTGTTACACCCCCTAGCGGCCGCCCTACAAACTTGCAAATAATTTCCAGCAATTTCTCTTGGCAACTTTTCCTATAAATATTTTTTTCCGAAAGCTGTACGGTGATCGGTTTCCGAGATATAGCCGCTTACCTCGCTTAGTTGGCCACCCTGTTTCTCTCGAGATATAATTCCAGTGTATTAGACGGAAAAAATATTAACATGCCATTATTGACATTTATATTTTGTGTATCGTGTGGTTCACAATTTTTTCAAGTTCCTAAACGTAGTAGGTACTTTGCTATATATAATTTAATCATCAAAATCAGTTTATAAGAACTATTAATTACAAACTAGTACCTTTCCTGTAAGTAGTGTTAAATATTGTATATTTAGTGAAAAAATCGTATTTTGTTTGAATAACCTATAATAACCAATCCTGGGAACCGGGAGTGCTTAATATCCCATCGGTAAAAACAAACATTTCATCTCTAAGAACTGGGTTTCTACGAAAATATTTTGAAAATCGCAATAGTATTCATAAAGGCGAAATTGTGCTTCTAGCTAGATGATATTTCAAGGGCAAAGAAACAGTTTGCTGGCATGTTTTGCAAGCAATTGGGAACCTTTGTCAAGAAATTTTAATATATTTTAAACAATAAATCACATTTCAATTAATATAATTAAATAAAATTTAAAATACGTATATTGCATCAACTATCATTTTAAAATGTTTAAAACTTTTGACTTTAGTACCATAAAGACGGTTTCCCGTCAAATTAATTTTCTTGCAATAAATTTTTTTTTGAAAAAAGACATTATACAAGGTGGGTCATAAAGATGCTACTTGTATCAACTTTAGTTTTCTAAATGGAACATATTGTGTATTTTTACATTCTACAATTAATTCTTGACATTTTTCATATCATCATGTCCTATACCAATCTTCAACCGTTTACGAAATATTAACACTTTAATGCTGGTATGCACCATTGATATGCTTATCGACATAGCAACGTTCTGAACTCAAATCACACTCTGGAGTCATTGACAATGACAATTTGCTATTTAAGTTTGAGACGTCAAATATCAGTTAATATTAATCAAATATTAAATATTTCATAAAGGGTTAAAAACAGATATAGGGCATGATTAAATGAAAAATGTTTAGAACTGCTTCTAGAATGTGAAAATGTCAAAATATATATGTTCCATTAAAAAATTGAAGTTGATCCAAGTAGCATATTTATGATCCACTCTGTATAATATCTTCTTCCTAAAAAAAAATGCATTTCAAAATAATCAGTTTGCAGGGTCCGAGCGATTCTTGATTAAGTTGGCGGTATTCTATATAAAAGGATGATCCGTTTCTTTGTCATAATGCTGTATACAGGGTGTTCCTTAATGACGTGCTAATATTTCACGGTGTCATTCCTTAGATCATTTTATAAAGAAAAGTTCATATGAACATATGTTTAATGATAAATTTAGTAGGCAGTAGCATCCCTTTTAAGTGAAGGTGACCATTTCCAACAATTTTTATGAAACAAAATTTATCATTAATTATTTTATCAATGGTAATAATAATGAGTTTCAATATGAATTTAGTGGTTTTAATCAAGAAAGAAAAACTCAAGAGACCGTTTTCAGGTAGAATTGACCAGGCTAATCAGAAAAAATATCCACATGTAAAAATCTCAGTGGCACACCATCTTTTTGTAAAAAATATCGGAGGATATGTTTGCAGGGCGCCACTGGTGGAACAATTGAATAACTTTTCTAACTAAAATTTGTGGTTCTATATCCTATTAAGACATACCAAAATTGAAAATAATAACTAAAGTACTTTCGGAGATATTAAAAATAACCATTTAAAAAATAAAAATTCAACACCCTGTAGCAAGAAATTTAAGCCGTTGCGGACATACGTTCATATGAACTTTTCTTTATAAAATGACCTAAGGAATCACACCCTGAAATATTAGCACGTCATTAAGGAACACCCTGTATATACATATTTTGAAGGCAAAGAAACGTAATTTCTTTTGACGTAATAAAGTCATTTCAGCGAAAGTAGCTCAAGTGTGTTAAATTTAAAGGCGATTGTGTTGAAAAACTCATTATTTTCTTTCATTATCAGGGACAAAACTTCTTCAGTATTTGAAAATTCGGTCTTTATGATTATACACGCCTATTTCATAAAATAATTACTAAAGTGGAACAGTTTTTAACCTTTTCACGGTGAAGTTAAACATTTAAATTCAAAGCAATTCATTTAAATATGCGCTTTTATTTTAAATATTCGAGAATTATTCGCTGACAAAACGCACAGAAGAAAGCGGTTTATTATAGTCTCATGGACGTTTATTTAAAATTGCGTAAGTTTTCATGTAAAATTTTTACAATCAAAGCGTGTTAAAAGTGATACTAGTAGATATTTGGGATGATACAAATTGAAAGATACCACCGAAAGGAAGCGAGGAGAAAAATCAATGAAAAGAAGAAGAAAACCTGACGGAAGAAAAACTGACGAATAAAAACTTGCAGCTGCAGCTGACATTCGGCAGTTTAGTTACCAAGAATTAAATACCCGCCATATCCCAGACGGTAATAATTTCATCAAAATAACCATCAGCGATCGTTTTAAGCGGCTTCTTATAGTAATGATGATCAGATTATGCGTGTGATAGAACCTTGCTTTTACCACACCTGTACCTAAATTGAAGTCAGATCCGCGTGAGAAAAAATTTACATCAGTGACGACGAAGTCGTATCTGCAGCGTTAGATCATTTTCGCGACAACTTTCGAGGAGGAATATTAAGCCATATGAAAGCCGTTGCTGATATATACATATACAGGGTGTCCCATAACTAATGGTACACAGGAAAACTGCAGATTCCTGGTGAAAATACTGCGATTTGGCCATACTTAGTTTAGTTCAATAGCTGGTAATATCCGAGATACAGGGTGTCCAAGTAAAAATTAAATTTTCAATTTTCCTAAATAACTTATTTCTGAATCAATATTTTTGCACAAAATTTTGTGACTAGGGTTTTTTTGGGGAAATGAATTTGAATTTGTTAATAATTTTGATGTAGATTATAGGGGGCGCTCTCTACGGTACTCTGAACACATAAAAACAAATGTAACTTTTTTGTGCCTTAGTATAATTATATTTTTATTAAAAATATCAGTTTTTCCGTCATTTTTAAGCAATAAAGGTATACTTTGTAAATGTCGCTCCGACTAGCCGGTTTCGAGATATTTTCAATTACAATTTCTAATGCGCTCGTTTAAATTTTGATTTGTAAATGTGAAATTCGTCACAGTAGGCTTTGGTAAAAACAAATACAATGAAAGCACTTTGAATCCTCATTTCTGTCAAAGTTTATTTTCATTTGTCAGCATTGTTGGTGTTTTTAAGGAGTTTTTGAAGATACTGTAATCAAAAATTAAACTAAAAATGCCGCGACATAGCTGTTTTCTAACGGAAAAATGCGGGACATGGTATGTTTATACGCACAAGAAAATGTTAACAGACGCGGGGCACATCGGCGGTATTGGAAATGTATCCAAATAGAAGACAGCCAGATTTTAAAATTTTTAGAAGCCTATACGACAGACGAGGAGAAACAGGATCTTTGCGTCCAAAACGTAATAGTGGAGGATCCTGGTTCTATATCAAAATTAACAAATTCAAATTCATTTCCCCAAAAAAACCCTAGTCGCATAATTTTGTGCAAAAATATTGATTCAGAAATAAGTTATTTAGGAAAATTGAAAATTTAATTTTTACTTGGACACCCTGTATCTCGGTTATTAACAGCTATTGAACTAAACTAAGTATGGCCAAATCGCAGTATTTTCACCCAAGGAATCTGCAGTTTTCCTGTGTACCATTAGTTATGGGACACCCTGTATATTATGTTAAACCTAAGGAATCACACTATGAAATATATATGGCACGTCATTAACGAACACCCTCTATAAACCATTATGAAATGGCATAATTCCATATTCGACAAAATTCATTGGTATCTAAGACTAATTTTATCTTTCTGTTAAAGTTTTAGCTTATGTAAAAGTAATTTTTAGTTAGCAAAACAAATTTTCGTTTTAACTGAATTACGATTAATAAGATGATCTAGCTAACAGAACCCAACTCTTATTTTTAACTACTTCTTAGTTAACATAACTACATTATCATGTTGAAACCAACACTTTTTTATTAATTAGCTCCCTATACTAATTTACTTAGTTATTGTTATTGGCCAGATATAGTAGTAATAAGTAGGTACGATGTGAGACCTGACGTCACACCAACTGCCGCTATTTGCTGCTAGGAGATGGCGCTGCGCGCTGTATTTTCTCGACTACCGTTGATAATACAACGTGAAGTATTAGATGTACACCTTCACTGTACTGGCGAGAACTAAAGAGTTCGATACCGGTCTGCAGGTGATTACATCCTATCAATGGAAAAGGCTTCCTTTTCTTGGTAGTATCATTCAATCTGAAATGGTATTTTAAAGTGCTACTGTGTAGACTAAATACGCCCTTATTGTATAAGGTATCATCGGGTGGTCTGGAAAAATAATAATTTTTCCATACATTGGTATTTAATATTTCTTTGCTCTTTTTTAACAATAAAATAGGTAATAAATAACAAACACAATTGTTGAAACAACAATATGATGTTGCCCCTAATAACTAACTATATTGGTTATGATAAATATTTATTCTTTCGGGTATTAAAAGTACTTGGTTGACTTAAAAAGAGTTATTAGTGACCAACTAGAATAATCGTAGCAACAAAATTTTTGAGTTCCTGATGTTCATTACGCCAGATGCAAAGCTACGCCGGAAAGCTTACGTCAAAAAAAAGAGGATGTTGATATCAATTATAGGAAAAAATCCACTTGGTCCTTCCGTAATAAGCTTTTACTTTATACGTAAATAATTAAACCTAAACGGACTTATTGTATTCAGTTTTGGGGCTGCACCTAACATAAAAATGGGAAAAGAAACTGGGACAAAGAAATTAAGAGAATTGCCAAAAGTCACATGTAAATGTCCAAGAAATCCACCGCCTAGACAACACAGAACTAGTGCGAAGACTCGTAAAGACTAAAACCGTTTGAAATACTGGTTAAAATTATGCAACAATGTGTTGAACCTCAAAACGCTGTTGATGCTGCAACTGTTGTACTCCATAATATGGATTGATTGGTTGGATAGCCAAACTCTAGAAGCAAAAGTGGCAAATTTATGGCATGTAAAGAAAGCTGCTCGTTAGACGTCATGCGCAATGCCGACCCCTGACCTTAACCAACGGCGAACAGGACCCTACTTCGTCCGTAATGAAAATGATTACGCGGCAATATTTTGGCACATCAATAAAACGTTCTTTACTGGGAAATAAACAATCTCTTTTCTCGCATAAAAGGAGGCCTTGTAGCCATCAGTGAAAAGCCTTTTTTAGAATTAATTTTGATATCTATTGCCCATGTATCGATATATTTTTAATATCCTTACATCCCTACGACTGATTTAGGTTCTGGACGGTCGTCGTTGGTTGGCAATCAAACCGGCACCAATACCGGCGGGGTTGCCTATATGGTGGCGACAACATGTGCGCAAGACGAGCGACGAGCCACCGTTAAAAATATGACCGGTGAACCGTGCGCACAAACACATTTTTTCACTCATAAAATTTAACTTTTTACTACGAACCCCATAAGTTCTACGTATCCATAGTTATAGGTCGTTGGTATAAACGTCAAATCTTCAACTGTCAAATCTGAGAATTGACTTCTTAACTTAACCATGGCAAACCCACGAATCCGTACCAATACCGATATATTTTGCTCTAAGAACAGCGATTTTGCTTCTGTGAACACTGTACACGAACTGCGCATGCCTGTGGCAGTTTGTAACTATTTTTGACTACTCTGCTAGATTGTCTAGCTTTCTTAAGGACGGCTCTCTGCAAGTGGCGATTGACGGATTTCTCTCAGACACATTCACCATCAATGCCGGTGTTCCTCAAGGGTCCATATTGTCTCCCACTCTCTTCTTACTCTACATTAACGACCTTCTAGTGAAAATGAAAAATCCGATATTTAGTTTTGCTGACGATAGCACACTTATCTCATCTTTCTCCTTGAATTCACAAACATCGGCTGCCGACGCACATCTTCGCAGACACCATGCAGTACGCCTCAACAAATACCTGGAAGAAATGTTGGTTTGGGATGACAGTAACCAAGTCGAATTTAACGCTAAAAACCCCATGCAGCAGTTTTCTCTAAAAAGGTTAACATTACAGAACCGGATATGGTCATAGCAGGACACGCAATCCCACTGGCTTCATCTATTAAGTTGCTGGGCGTCAATCTTGTAGGAAATATGTCTTGGCATAACCACGTTGTGGCAATCGCCAAGGTAGCTTCTCAGCAAATTGATGTACTATTCGGAACCAAAAAGTTGTACACACCTCAACAACTTTTGATACTATACAAAGCCCAGATTCGACCATCACTGCTCTCATGTCTGGAGCTCTGCACCCAAACATACTCTTCGGCTACTGGGTTCCATCGAAAGCAGGGCCATTCGTTTGATCGGAGACCACGAGCTAACAAGGAGCCTCGACAGCCTGTAACATCGAAGACAGGTGGGGGATTTGACTCTCTTTTACATATATTTTCATGAAAGTGCTCGGCCTGACCTTGCCCTCTTAATTCCGCCCAGAGCGATGAATAGCAGAAATACACGACGAACCACTGCCGTCCATCCATATGTGGTTAAGCTTAGTACTCCTCGAACTTCATTATTTAAGAATTCTTTCATCTGGAGGACTTCATCCTTATGGAACGACCTTCCCGAGGTCGTTTTTCCCGACGAATATAACCTCCAACGATTCAAAACCAACGTGAATCGCTTTTTGCGTACACGCACCACTCCCATAGTGCCCTAAAGGATTTTTCCTATAGTGTTTGTGTTTGATCATAAAAAAAGGTGGCGCAAATGTCTGTTAAAAAATGAAATTATCAAACAAATGTCATTGTTGGGATTTTTTTTTCTATATTTCGTTTCGTCCTTCGTTTCTTCCTCCTTTCAGTATGTTCTTCTATATAACCAAAAAAGACCAGACTTTTTGTCGCTATCTGATTTTCATGTCAAGCCGAATAACTTTCCTTTGTCTGACATTTACTTAGAGAAAATAAGGTTGGCTGCCTTGTGTTGATCATAAAAAAAACTCTGCGAACCAACCTAATGACGTCTTACAAATTTCCGAAAATTCTTCACCGTTAATTCTACTGAGCTACCGCCAGCATTATCTTAACTAATCTATACAAGTTTAATAAATCATCACTGTAATAAAAAAAAAACGTAAATTATGATAATAATAACTATCAGTTTTCTGTGAAATAGCAAAAAACCTGTTGATCTTCGTATTACCATTACTTATTCTATTTCAGACAAGAAGCCCCCATTTACAGCAACACGTGATGTTTCGAACGTTTTATTTTTACTATTATACCGAAGCACGGTAATTATTTTACAACTAGCTTGTAATTATCTACGAATTTAAATTTTTTTCATTACATAATTTATAACTGATGGTTACTTTAGACTTATGAATAGATTTGCGGTGTGACAGAGACAGTGTATTTTCTGATTTTTACAGAAAAAATATTTATTGATTTATTTACAAAATTAAAATGAAAAAACGAAATTTATTTATTTGTTTTTTGGGACGCGTAGCCAACAGGATTGTCAGCATTTTACATTTTAAATTTCGGTTCTACAACTAATAATATACTTGAAGGAAAACAGATTTAAGTGATTTTTTAACGGTGTTAAGGGACATGAAAGATAGAACTAAGTCTTTTCGAGTTTTAACTTTATGTTTAAAGGTGAATTTGCGCTACTATTAGTGCAAAGGCCACATTAAAGATTATATTATATTATTTGGAATTACAGCGAAACACACCTACGGGACCGTCTAAATGTGTCCGCCTAATAGAGGTGTTCGCCCATGGGAATGTTTGACCCAAAAACAGCACATGACACCTACATTAATTTTTTGATAGCACTATAACAGTGTCGAAAATGGGACCCTGTACATTGATCACATCAATAATTTAAGTAAGTTGCTTTCTCTGGGATTAGGTTTGTTCGGGTTTGTTCGATGTTTATAATAAGTGAGAGAATTATGTATTTGTAATACGTATCATTAAAAATATATACTGTTAAAGAGACATTATGTTATTTTTTTAATTTAAGAAAAATATGGTTATATAAATGTTCGTAATATATAAATATATACAATATATAGTTTTCTTGTTATAATATAGAACATTAATATTAGTGTAAAAAGTACCCGATGCTTATATATGCAATATATTCTTGTTTAAGTGGACCACTTAGTATTACAGATATAGTGTAATATACACTATTAGAAAATTATTGTAATAGGTACCTATTAGAATCTTTCATATATATTGGGTATAAGCTATCTTTTATGTGGAAAGAAACAGTATGATATTCAGTATTATTCTATATTATCACTAGTATTAGATATTCTCATTAACGGTATACCGCGTGTATATTGGTCACTAGTATCAGTATTATAATACTTACAATCCAACCACTAACTGTTATTAAAATAACTTTATATTGGGTATAAAACGAATAACCGCTGCTGTAATATAATTAGTACCTCCAACTATCATAGATTATAACTGCTATTAGAAGTAAGTTATTGCCACTATAACTACAGTTTAGAAAAGCGAGATTATTACAGTAGCCAACTGTCACGCTGTCCAAATACGAATGTGGAAATCCAATAACTGATATAATATTTTTTATACCAGGTATTTGAATTTTTTCTCAGTGTATATGTATGTACAAATAAACCGAACATAACAAAAATACACTCGTTTTAGTTAGGATGTAGTACTAAAAAAATCTAATAACGTAGTTTGACGTGTTTGTGTTTTATACTTGCAATCTAGAAAATGTTATTCCAAGTCTGATAACAATTCCATTGCTGGTAGAGTCACCTCTATTCTTTGCATACTCTTATAATGGCTTATTGATAATTGGTGACATTTGTTTGATTACTGCATTCAACTTCTTCATCAGAGTCGTCAGATAGTGATGTGGTTTCAGTTTGGACTACATAATCGGTAGGAATTGGGTCACTATAATCTTATAATAGCACATTGCTATCAATATTAATAACCTCGCCCAAATCATTGTTATCAAATTACAAACTTCCACAACAATCACTATTCAATATTCTCTTTCAGACTCAAAACGCGACATTTTTATGCCATTGTTTACGATTTTAACATTAAAACTCACAAATAAACGGCGGACTGCTGTCGGGGAATCACACATACTTTCATTCGGCGAAGTCCTTTCGCTCTGCCACGCATACACGATTGGTTGCCGGTCTGTCTTCAGAGAGTTTTTGCACCGTACTTATTCGTCTCTCAAATACTTTTAAAATTTTGTTGTCCGTTTAAAGGAGGGTTTTCGCACTATTTGTATGAAAACAGCCAGTCCGCGTCCGCCCAAAGGAGAGTCCGCCCAAAAGAGGTTGATTTTCATGGAATTTCATATACTTAATTCGGGACTATCAAAAAATGTCCGCTTAATAGAGATGTCCGCTTATTAGAGGTGTCCGTTATGAGAGGTTCCACTGTATTTACAAAATGAAAATGACAAAACGAAATTTATTGATTTATTTCTTTGGGACGCATACAGGACGTACCAAACAGGACTGTCCGCATTCTACATTTTAAGTTTCAGTTCTACAACTAATAATACACTTGAAGGTACTATACTATTGCAAATATCTCGGAAACTGATTGATTTAACGAAATAAATGGAGTATACATTTTTTCTTTAGAAATTATTATTCTACTATAAATTTTAATCAGAATCTCAATAAAGTTACCCGCAAAAAATTTCGGCCGTCATATACTGAGCATTTCATGCAATTCATGCTACTCGCCCCCAAAAATCCCAGAAGAAATTAGAAATTTTCATGTTTATATTTCAAAAACAGCTTGAGCTTTATGCAAGAGCCTTGGCTCAAACCGTTTATTTTCATGTGTAGAATCTGTGGTTACTCAGACCACCCTGTATATGTCTAAACCTTTATTTTGAATCATTTAAAACCGTGTATGATAAATATGATAATATTTCCAATATTGCCGAGACAACTTTGGAAATTTCTAATATTTCCTTTCCATGGAAATTTTTCCATACAACAAACCCTATGTATGTAAGTCACAAGGGCCCACTGCCCTCATAGACGATCGATTTAAGTCGGACAGGGATCTGGCAATTGAAAAATAAGAAAAAAAAATTTTAAATTTTTTTTAATTCGATCCATGTTCTAAAAGTAATTAAAAACATTGCGACAAAACGCGAAGGAAACAATTGTCAATAAAAATTAACTGTCACCTCTTACTACATGTTATTGAAAATTATTTAATAAAAATAACCATAATGCAACTTTTTTTGTATTGTCAGCGTTATTGCAAATGGGTAACAATAATAAAATATCTACCTGATAAATTTTTACATTGAAAGCCAATTATGTCAAGTCACAATCAGCAAAATTTATATATTTTTACTGACAGCCACAAAATATGTACATACATATACCTAATCCTATTTATTATATTATAAAAGTTTACTAGGATATTTCAAAACAAAATTTAAGAGTTTGAGCTCCAATATTATGCAGCGATTTTTAAAGGTAAGACTTAAATTTCATATTATTATACAGTAAGGGTTCGGGATTTTGGTTTCCGGCTAATTACAATGGGAACCAGCAAACATGTTTCCGCGAGACCTGTCTTGTATAAGTCTCAGTTGGCTCAGGCTTTATAGATCCATGCTTATTGTGTTAATTACCTACCTCCCCTTACTGTATGGGAAAATTCGACCATTAATTGAAAAATACCTGGATTTATTATACCATGTGTAATTTATAAGGGATTTGTTCGGGTTTATTGTAAATTCATATAACATAAATCCTAAATTGTTAGTTGTATTTCAACCGCCAATTGATCGCGAGCTATTCGTAGTTGAAAAATTTGAGAGACGTGGGCAACATATCGCGAGTTTGTTAAATAAGCTGGATGTGATTCCTTACGTTATTTTATAAAGAAAAGTTAATATGAACATATGTCCGCAACGGCTTAAATTTGTTTCTAGAGGGTGTTGAATTTTTATTTTTTAAATGGTCATTTTCTAATATCTCAGAAAGTACTTCAGGTATTATTTTCAATTTTGGTATGTGTTAATAGGATATAGAACCACAAATTTTAGTCTGACGAGTTATTCAATTGTTCCACCAGCGGCGTCCCTGCAAACATGTCCTCTGATATTTTATACAAAAAAGATGGTACGCCTCTGACATTTTTCATGTGGATATTTTTTCTGATTAGCCTGATAAATTCTACATGAAAACGGTCTCTTAAGTTTTTCTCGTCAGACGCACCGTTCTGGATTAAAACCACTAAATTCATATTGAAACTCATTATTATTAACATTGATAAAATAATTAATAATGAATTTTGTTTTATAAAAATTGTTGGAATGGGCAATTCGATGCGAAGACGGGCGGAAGCATGCCTTTTAAGTAAAGATGGCCATTTCCAACAATTTTTTTAAAACAATTTTTCTATTTCAATGTTAATAATAATGAGTTTCAATATGAATTCAGTGGTTTTAATCAAGAACTGAGTCTGACGAGAAAAACTCAAGATACCGTTTTCATGTAGAATTAACCAGGCTAATCAGAAAAAATATCCACATGTAAAAATGTCAATGGCGTACCATCTTTTTTGTAAAAAATATCGGAGGACATGTTTACAGGGACGCCACTGGTGGAACACTCGAATGACTTTCCTAACTAAAATTTGAGGTTCCATATCCTATTAACACATACAAAAATTGAAAATAATATCTAAAATACTTTCGGAGATACTAAAAAATAACCATTTAAAAAATAAAAACTCAACACCCTGTAACAAAAAATTTCATATGAAAAGGACCTAAGGAATCACACCCTTAAATATAAGCACGTCATTAAGGAACACCCTGTATATGTGATGAAGTGACTCTTGTGAAACCAAAAGGCCTTTTATTAAAAACGACTTGCCACTTGTAGTTTGGCTGCAAAGTTGGAGACCAGGATAAAAATTGGTCTCCCCATATCTGCTGCTACAAATGTGCCCCTGGCTATGTGGAAAAAAGCGTAAGATGCCCTTCGCTGTTCCTATGATCTGGCGAGAACCGAAAGACCACGTTACTGACTGTTACTCTTGATTGACACCTCCCATAAAAAAAAGGTTCTCGGAGAAAAAAAGTATGCTGACCTGGTTGCCCAACTTTTTTTGTGTTCCCATAACCTAGGGTATAATATGTCGTTGAAAATTCATTTCCTGGATTCTTATCTGGATTACTTTCCGGAAAATTGTGGTGCTGTCAGTGACGAACACGGTGAGAGGTTCCACTAGGATATTTTAAAGATGGATACAAAGTTTCAGGAAAAATGGAACTGTGAGATGTTAGCCGACTACTGATGGACTATTACGAGATATGCCCCAGAGGCTGCTTCCAAAAGACATTATTGTTTTTGTTGAACCAACAATATACTATTATCTGTATCTTGTATGTTTATTGTATATGCCTATAAATTAAAATTTTGTAACAAGTAATTCAGGTTTTTTTGTTACTTGGGTGTAATTGAATAAAAGAAAACAATGTTTTGTTCAGGAGACAAACAAAAAGTTGAAATTTGTTGTGCAGTGTTATCGACCACCAAATTATTGGCCGGGTAAAGTGGAATACAATATTGATCAAATCGAATCCAGAGGTTACAGTGAATGGAAAAGTATCTTTGACATGGCTTGCTCAAACCTTCCACCTAGTTTTAGATCAAATTTTTTTTTTCTGGTATCGGGCTTTTTCCAACTGGCTTTAGACATAACGTAAATTATTGTCAGCATTTTAAAAAATTGCTTAATTTGTTCAGACACATGAGTTAATAGATAGGAGGATATCATTTTTCTAGGAAATTTTGAAAAACATAAAAAATACCGGAATCTCCACATATTGTATAGAAAACAACCATTTTATAGATACGGACAACATTAAACTATTACATAACGAACGAAAGGGCCAACGATCTTCTAGAACAGTAGGAAATTAAAAAGTCTATAAAAAATAATCCTCTCACATCTAATGATCAACAAAATATCGTAAGGGAGTGCCCTTGATAGACAGCTTCCTCAAGTCTACCTACACTAATCTGGAAAAACCCTAATTCTAAGGCAATAAAAAAGTTTATTAGTGACTGTATAAAGACCCGTAATATAGTTTTTCAGTTTAGTATTCATCTTGAAAAAGGCCTAAAAAGCCGAAACATAAATAGAGTAATCCTATTAATATATTGAAACATTTATAAGCAAATTTCTTCTTTCTTTACATTTAATTATTTTAAGAATGTTTCATAAAGAACCAACCGCGGAATCAGTTGAGTTAATTAAATTTCGTTAAAGGGTGAGGCAGATGAAACAATTTTTTAAATATTTTTTCTAAGCTACCCGCACATCAATTTTTCTCGTTAGATTTAGTCCATGAAACTTTTTTCCGAGAGACTTAAGGTTTATTCGTTCCATAATATCGTACCTCGCCGACCTTAGTGGGACACCCTGTACAAGTTCTCGAGGATTTCTTATCAGAATAATTGTGTTCTAATATTTTCAACACGCTACTTTTGGAAAAAATATATTCTTATTGGGTATTTTAATGTAGGTATCTATCAACACCAGACATTATATTTTAGTAAATTTTAATTTATAGGTTTGGAGGTTACTATCGCAATTATTTTGTAATAATACCAGCGGAAAAAGGAAATGCTTGTGACATATAGGTATGTGAGTTTAGATAGGTACAGGTTAATGATTTTTTTTATATATAACAACATTTTATATCGGTTAAGTTGAATCATATTTTTATTTTATTTACACCATTTCACAGTTACAATGAACCAATTAATAAATGGGTATAGCTGCTATTCAAAATAAAATAGGTAATTGTAACAATTCAACAATTTATGATAAAAAGTCATTTATACTAGTGTTGGGAAAAACCGATGATTTTAATAATCGAGTACTTGATACTCGAGCGATTTTAATAATCGAGTTAATCGCTCGAGTGAATCGCCTGAAATCCCAATTTACCAAGCGATGACGTCACCGACTGCTTAACGGGCTGCCTAGCCCTTTACATGTGAGCAGGTCGGGTATTTAGCAGGCACGTAACTACGGGTGGGCACAGGTTTAGGAAAAAATTATAGTGTCACCAAAAAAATTCCAGAAATTTATTTATTTGTGAATAATGAATTTTTACCACGTGTCTCGATACCAAACAAAAAAACTTGAAAAAATCACACAAATATGTTTTTAACCCGAACAAAAATTATTAAAAAGAGTTATTGTTCTTCACATCTTTCTCAATCTACGAGCATAAAATAAGTAGATATTTAAAATAGCTTGTCAAATTCTTCCACTTTAAATTATCAGGTGCCCACTGTGTGCACTTCAAAAATTTAGGCTTAGTTACGCGACTGGCATAATAAGAAAATTGGTTATTATTTTTTTAAATTCATGTACTCATGTATTCATAGTTACCTAAAAGTTCCTGTTTAAATTTAAGAATGCTTACTGTTAATTTCCAAAAAATTTGTCGATACCTATGTTTTGTTAACTATATGCTCTTTTTGGATCAAATTTAAAATGGTAAAATCAACATTTGGAAATTTTCGCTTGCTTAAGAGATACGGGGGAAAATCAAAAAATTGACAATTTCAAAATTACCCTATATTTTCTTAGTTAAAAGAGATACAGAAACATGTTTAATACAGAAGTTTCTTTATATTGATTGTTGAATAATCTGCCGTTTTCAGATTAAGTATGTATATTTTAATCTAGAAAGATACTATTTTAAATTCTCCTTTCAAATATAATATATACACCATGGATGATATTGGTTTCCTAGGCGATTTATTTAAATTACTTTGAAACGAAATAAAATATTCAGATTAAGGTAAAAAGAATAGGTATGTCCTTAAATGGTTACCGTCTTTCCGGATAGCAAGCAAAATATATATTTTGCGCCATTTCTTCGTTTTTTCCACTTCCAATATAAACTGATATCATATCAAAATTTTTGTTTCATGGTCTACTGTGGCTCTTACCGCTTCCGAAATCCGAACGGTGAAGGACCAATTTGTTACACCCTGTATTTACATTCTTAATACAGTTTTTACCTGTTTTAAATTATGCACCTTATAGAAATGATAGTAAATACCATTTTAAACATCCTAATCGAAGTTTTATTACTCAAACAACTTACGTACTTATCTTTATTAATTTAATTAATTTGTTACTATACAGTTTCAATGAAAAAAAAACAAACGTTATAGAATAGATAAGTATACTTTTGATAATCATTATTTAAATTGTTTTTAAGCATCACTCGACTTTATCTTATCAAGATAAGGTTGAATAAAGGGATTTGTTTAAGATATAAGAACTTGAAGCTTGTTTTTACTCAGGTAGGTACGTCTGGTTTGTGTGGTTTTTATTTTAAAATAGGTAATCAAGCTTTTGTATTAAATTTTATAAAATCTAATAATATTTTTGTATGAAAGGGCGTTTTTGCTATATTTTGAACAGTAAATTAACGATTAATCGCCTAATAGTTATTTATGTATCAAGGGTACTAAGTAGATGATTATGCCCTGAGGGCGACAGTCTTATAAAGCCAAGGGCCTCTCGCCCGAGGGTTCGTAAGTCGCCCGAGGGTATACAGGGTGTCCCATAACTAATGGTACACAGGAAAACTGCAGATTCCTTGGGTGAAAATACTGCGATTTGGTCATACTTAGTTTAGTTCAATAGCTGGTAATAACCGAGATACAGGGTGTCCAAGTAAAAATTTAATTTTCAATTTTCCTAAATAACTTATTTCTGAATAAATATTTTTGCAAAAAATTGTGTGACTAGGGTTTTTTTGGGGAAAGGAATTTGAATTTGTTATTAATTTTCATGTAGATTGTAGAGGGCGCTCTCTGCGGTACTCTGGATACATAAAAAGAAGTGTAACTTTCTTAGGCCTTAGTATAATTATATTTTTATTATAAATATCAGTTTTCCCGTCATTTTTAAGTAATAAAGGTATACTTTGTAAATGTCGGTCCGACTAACCGTTTTCAAGATATTTACAATTACAATTTCTAATGCGCCCGTTTAAATTTTGATTTATAAATGTGAAATTTGTCACAGTAGGCTTTGGTAAAAACAAATACAATGAAAGCACTTTGAAACATCATTTCTGTCAAAGTTTATTTTTATTTGTCAACATTGTGGGTGTTTTTAAGGAGTTTTTAAAGATACTGTTATCAAAAATTAAACTAAAAATGCCGCGACATTACTGTTTTCTAACGGAGAAATGCGAGACATGGTATGTTTATACGCACAAGAAAATTTTAACAGGTATTTGGAAATGTATCCAAATAGAAGGCAGCCAGATTTTAAAATTTTTAGAAGCCTATACGATAGACTGGAAGAAACAGGATCCTTGCGTCCAAAACGAAAAATGTGGCGGCATTTTTAGTTTAATTTTTGATAACAGTATCTTCAAAAACTCCTTAAAAACACCCACAATGCTGACATATGAAAATAAACTTTGACAGAAATAAGGTTACAAAGTGCTTTCATTGTATTTGTTTTTACCAAAGCCTACTGTGACAAATTTCACATTTACAAATCAAAATTTAAACGAGCGCATTAGAAATTGTAATTGAAAATATCTCGAAAACGGTTAGTAGGAGCGACATTTACAAAGTATATCTTTATTACTTAAAAATGACGGGAAAACTGATATTTATAATAAAAATATAATTATTATACTAAGGCCTAAGAAAGTTACACTTCTTTTTATGAATCCAGAGTAACGCAGAGAGCGCCCGCTACAATCTACATCAAAATTATTAACAAATTCAAATTCCTTTCCCCCAAAAAACCCTAGTCACAAAATTTTGTGCAAAAATATTGATTCAGAAATAAGTTATTTAGGAAAATTGAAAATCAAATTTTTACTTGGACACCCTGTATCTCGGTTATTACCAGCTATTGAACTAAACTAAGTATGGCCAAATCGCAGTATTTTTACCCAAGGAATCTGCAGTTTTCCTGTGTACCATTAGTTATGAGACACCCTGTATATCTATTAGTACCCGTGGTACATACAAACTTTTATGTCATGCCAGTTCGTTTCAAATAAAAATATATTTTTTTAAAATTTAATTCGATTTACCAATTTTTTATTTTGACCTGCGACATTACCTTGATATTATTATAGCCTGCGTTTTTGTTGCTAGGGAGATAAGTATTCAAACGTTTAATGTGTCAAAGTCAAAAATCAAAAATGGAACAAGGTTTTGAAATTCCCGACGAAATTGAAAAATAGGCTGAAAAGGCAACGCAAAACCTGTAACCGAAACCATCAATACGACAAAGAATACGACCAATTTTTGAAGTGGATGTCAGAAAATGCTGTAGAAAACATTAACGAAACTGTGCTCTTGGGGTACTTTAATGATCTATCTGAAACATTTTCCCCAAGCTCTCTGTTGGCTAAATATTCGATGATAAAGAAGACTTTAATGGTAAATAACAATATTAATATATGTAATTTTCACAAATTATGCGAGTATTTAAAGCAAAGGTCAAAAGGGTACCAACCAAAAAAATCCAGTGTGTTATCTAGAGGAATTGTCCTAAAATTTATTCATGAGGCACCAAATGAAACGTTTTTAATGAACAAGGTCGCATTATTATTTGGTGTATTTGGTGGATATTGGAGGCAAGAACTTGTAAATATGTTAGTTACACATGTAGAAGATAGAAAATCAGTCTTTGTTGTAACGGTGTCAGAAACCAAAACTGACAAAAAACGAGTTTTCACCATTATTGATGAAGACGAAATGAATAGTTTGAAACTTATAAGAGTTTATATGTCTTTGCGGCCACATGGCTGCTCAGAAAAATACTATTTTTAAGCTGCAGATGAGGCAACCTGTTGGAAAAAACACATTTGGGAAAATTCCCTGTATTATTACAAAATATTTGGATTTGAACAACCCCGAAAAGTACACTGGTCATTGTTTAGCAGAAGGTGCAGCAAGTATGACTACGCTGAAGCGCCATGGTGGATGGAAGAGTACCACAGTTGCTGAAGGATATTTAGAGGATAGCATATCCTCAAAAAATGAGGTTTCAAGGATGTTGGCAGGCGTATCATTTGGATCTCGCATTTCCTTGCAGAAACTAGAGACCCAGACAATGAATCATGAGTCATTGCTGCAGGAAATTTAGCTATCAGCGGAACCTTCCAGAATTGCGAGTTCTATGTAAATACAACCAAATATATAAACGTAAATTAATATTTTGTTATTTTGTTAATAAAGAATAAGAAAACTGTTTTTTGCGTCTTAAGGCCAGCGCGGGTCATAATGCGTACTTTATGCCCGCACGGTCCATTATGTAGATGGTATCTAGGGTATAAAAACGGAATAATGCACTGGTAAGACATAAAAGTAATTTTTGCGCCCCGCATAGAAATGTCGATTATTAGGTAAATTAAAATCATTATACTAATAGTGCATAAAAAGCACTTTTTATTGAAAAAAAAAGTTATAGTCTACAGGGGGAGTATATTATCTACCACTTGTGCAAACATTTCTCTTATGACTCCCCAAATAATATTTCTTTGGTTGTAATCATGGTTAGATTTTCAACTGTACACACATTTTGCCTATGAACGTTCTTACAATTAAAAGAGATCCGTAAGTGTTGCTACAAGTTGTCTGGCAGCATCTAGGAAACATCAACAACCCTTTGAAGGTTAGAGACAATGCTGTATCATGAGTGATACACGTGTTTTGGACTTCCATTGTCTTTATTTCGTTTAAATCACAACGTTTCAACTGGTAAGTATCTCCAGTCGTCTTCAGGTGAATACTGTACACAGAATAAGAAAGGTTTTATTAGTGTGTATAGCTGTCGGATCTTAATGTCGTCGCATGCAACTCTCGTAACAATATTTATACAGTCCACTACTAATACTACTAAAGCCATATAAGAGCTATCAAGAAAACCGAATGATGTCCAATACTACTACCGCCATCTACGAGTTATCAAGAAAACCGAATGATGTCTAATACCACTACGCCATCTACGGGCTACGTCATTAGGCGCAACCAAGACGAGAACAATAGTTAACTGTTTTATGACGAGAACGAGTCGAGCCACGAGATTGACAAGTTGGCATTCTTCATATTTTCAGTGTTTTTTAGTTTAAATCCTTAAATAAAATTGTTTAAAATTATATCGGGTATCATTTATCGAAATACACAACATTTAACGACCCTACACAATAGTGCTTAAACGTAAAGTCCATTCTTCGGTTCTTAATAATTAAGAATTATTGTGGAATACCCTCTATAATATTTTTTTTCATATATTCCATTTCTAAACTTTCTAATAAAGTCCCTAGATTTACCCTTTGTGGTCTGCGTTAAATTAATTTCGGGTTTAGGTGCTCCCGCATTCTTCACTTCAATTTTTTGCTCCAAACTCAAAGAGCTAAAGTTATTTCTTAAATAGTCCACCGTCAACTATTCATTTTAACTTAATAAATATATAATATTAAAATATTAAAACATACACGCTGGAATTTCTAACTGCACGAACAGACAACAGCACACAAAAGTGTGCGCCTTTTCCATGTTAAATCGCCATAGCCCCGCTAACCCCGCTGCCACCCGCCACCTGTTACTACAGAGAAACTGCACTACTTAATTACTGAAGAAAGCCAATGCACAACTTGGCGCTATATACCCGATGCTTAACAAAAGAAGCAAGTTAAGCACAAGGACGAAAGTCACGATGTACAAGGTGTTCATCAGGCCGCTGCTATCATACGGGGCAGCGTCATGGTGCACACTGAGTAGACCTGACTTAAAGAAGATACAAGTAATGCAGAACAAGGTACTTAAAATAATATTGAATACACCTAGATACACTAGAAATGACATTATACACCGAGATCTCCAAATTGATACAATTTCGGAGTTTCTCGACAAACTAATCATAAAATATCATACTAAGGCGAATCTGACCAATAACGAGAAGATAGCCGCATCGCACATTCCTAAACTACCACACCACAAACACAAAATGCCTAAAGACTGGATCACTCACTAAAATCCAAACTCAAAATTATTTAAGAACTTGTTCATCATACAATCACACTATACACAAAACACTACAGGACTATTGTAAAAATACACCGCCTACCACACACCTACCGCCAACATGTTAGGAGCCCTTATATCTTGCTCATTTGATTAAATTCAAATTAGAAAGATACTAGAGCTGACACCAAACATCATCAACAACGCCTAAAGGCTTAACCCAAAAATCATACTTATGATAGACAAAAATAACACGTCGAGTGAAAAGAGTTAAAGGCTTTATACCTGACTCAGACGGTGAGTTTAGTCGGTCGGCTCGCCTCTCGGAGGCGGATCTTTTCCCTCAGAAAAGATGATGTTGATGGAGGTTTAATCCCCACAAGTTGCTAAACCCGACACTACCTTACAGCCGCGTCTGTAAGGTGTCTGTGTGCAGATTCTCATCGGCTGTCCAAAAAAAAAAATGCACTACTTAAAGGCACGTGCGAGCCAGTCTCGTCATTTACCTCGACCGAGGCACGGTTGCCGGATACAGTTTGGTTTGACGGGGTGATAAAATATTACGGAGGGTGGGACTTTTTTAGTTTGACGGCACGATAAAATATTAGGGAGGGTCGGACTTCATACGATAAATAGTATTCAATAAATATAAATGAATATTTTTTATTCGTTTTGTTCTGGGGGTGCACGTGCGCATGTGGGCTGCTAGTTCGGTCGCTATAGCTAGCTACCATATTCTTTAATATAAGTAAGTCAATTTTTATTTAAAACCATAGAAATATCAAGCTATTTATTAAATTTATTAATACCCGTGTGTTGGTCCCATAACTTTCAATATTTCAAATAAAGGAATATTTATGTTTAATTTGACACAATAACAAAACGAACTAATTCGAGTAAAAGAAGTGAACTTAACCCATTTTTTAATAAGAATTTTATCGACCTGGTCGAATGGAAACACAGTAAATTGAGGTGACAACGTTAATAATAGATGAAGGTACAAACGGGGGATAGACCGAACTCGTCCCGATTATTTTGACATAATTGCTTTACAGACAAAGATATTACAAACTACAGATGGAAAATGTACATTTCTAGTCTACGCAACGACTGCAAACAGTCTTTCCCACCTCTTTCGGTCATTATTACAGCATAGCCAGATTGACATATTTATCGCAAAAGTATGTTGCAAAATCCCAATTAAAAATTTGTTAATTTGGCAATTGCAACTGGTTTAAGATTAATACGCAATTGCTCTTAAAGTAAATTTATTCCCCAATAATGTTACTATAAACTGTGAAAAGGCGATGAGAGATTCTTTAAAAAAATATTATTATACTTAAAAGTATCAAACGAATCTTGAGCTAATCCAACTGCACTCTGGCAACATCTATTTATTTTACAACTGCGCTACGATTCGAACCCAAAAGAGGAATGAATTACTAATCTCGTAAACATTGCGACGTTGGTGCCTTGATCTAACGGATTGGTAATATATTTTGGTTGATTGGTGTTTTCTTTTGTGATTATTGATGAAAAAATCGTCTTTATTATCAACAATCATGGTGCATTCATGTGTAGTTTGTAAAAGAGTGGATCATTTAAATAAGGATTTATCTTTTCACCCGTAAGTATGGCTATGTTTTAATATTTAACCATCTGATATAACCAGACATTGTTGCCATTCAGCCAACGAACACACAGTTCTCTCTTCCACCCATTACTGATTTTCAATAACATTTCACACAATCACAGCTTGACTTTCCAAGAGTTTTATGAATGGATTATGGGAACTGTAGTTTACTATACCTTTGGTCGCAGAAAAGGTTCTCCTCGGGGTTGCAAAAAACATGTATTTATTAATTTTAAACAAAACAAGTGTTTTTTTGTTTTAAACGGTTTTTTTTGTTTTAAACATGTTTTTTTGCTTTTAAAATTCATGTAGAATTTAAAAGATAACTTAAACTCCTTTCCCAGTGCACATCTCAGAATGTTTTCTAATCATAGAGTTTTACGACATTTAGGATTTTTGCCGAGAATCATGACATTCTCAAGATACTTAGTGGTTCTAGATAAAGTTAAAAAAACACTTGCACGATAGGAGAAATGACAGAAATATGGCTCGAACTATTGGAAACGTTTAAAAAAAATCAAATGGGGAATTTTCAATGAGTGACGTAAATAAGGTTATAGAACGTTTGGAGATGGCCCTAACTTCAGTTCATTTTTTAGCAAACTTGCTTGATCATCGTTTTAGGGCAGATAGACTAACTCAAAGGTAATTAGAAATTGCCATGGAATATGTAGAAACCTACCATTCACAGGCAATGCCAACGAGTGTTAATCTTCAGGCTAGGTGTGCACTATTTATGCCATATATCTTTTCTCAACAGATACTTGAAAATGTAAAACCATTAGCATGGTGGCGGTCTATTAAACATTTAAATACAAGAGCAATGGAACTTGTCCAACATCAGCTACATACAGCTATTGCTTCGTCCGCCAACATAAAAAGACTTTTTTCGTCTTATGGTTTAGTTCATTCCAAACTCAGCAATAAGCTAGGCAATGTCAGAGCAGCTAAGTTGGTTACAATTTTTAAAGAACTAAATTATGATGCACCCACTTACGGCGCATGTCACTTCCGATCAGTGATTATTATACATTTTTACCTTATTCCTTTTTGTTTCTTACGGGTTATATACAGCGGCGGCTCCTCCATTAGGTCATTGGGTCAATGACCTCCCTATAAAAATTTAGGAAATAAAACTTTTTTTTAAATTAGAATTTACTACAAATGTACCTACTATAATAATTTACCTATAATATTTGAAACGCCCCCGTAAACGCAAGCGTGTAGTGCGATTCAAAATCGGGCTGGAGCCAGTAATTGACCACGATAGCTTAAATGGAAACGAATTTATCCGAGCTCTGACGATTCCGGCAAGCGGGAGAAAAATACGCGAAGTTATCCGCCGCTGGGTCAACAGCCCGGTTTATTGAAAATCTGAATAAGATGTACCTATGAACCTATGTCGTCTCATCATTAGTAATTATTAAATGCTTGGAAAAGAGATGGCAGGTTCCAGGTTGGACGTAGGTCGCGCAACATTTTCATTTAGTCTACTTTAATTTTGGTTGTAATAATTTGTTTTAATACGAATAGAAAAACCATTTATAAATAGTATTGCTAATTTTAATGAGCGTGTTATAACTCATTTTGCAAAAAAATGTTAAAGACCGAAGGGTTGATCTAAAATTTAAAATAGTTTAAAAAAATAATTTTTTCTATATTGTTTTTAGTATCGAACTGAGCTTGTCTCGAAGCCATTTTTTTTTCTTTTTTAAAGGTTTGTAATTTAAGGTCATATATTTTATGTTTGTTTGCAGAAATAATTTCTAAAGTAACATCACACCTGTCAAGTTTATTTTCTTTGTAAAGCTGAACACAGCACTACAATATTTTACAAATTTAAAGCTTTGCAATTTCCGTTAACTCAGGAGGATTAAAATCATCTTGGTTCATATTGTTTAATTATTTAAGAAACTTTTCAGTTTTGCGAAAAAATGATAGACATGGATAATTTATCAAATGCTATAAAATCATAATTTGATAGTACATATTACCAACATAAAATTTTCACATAAATATTTACGAAAGTTATATAAGTATAGCATGTTTTTTATATGGATTTTTCTTATTAAGAAAACGTAAAATAGAAAAAATAGTACCTATAAAGTACTTGTACTTTAATATACTATTCTTGTATCGCATATAGCGTAATGACCCCCCAATGAGATTGACCACGAGCCGCCACTGGTTATATATATATTTAGTTGTAGTTTTCTGAACATCCCAAAGTTCTGTGCATGATGTTCATTAGATACCCAACTTTTATTAGTTTGTTAATTTGAATGGAAATTACTGTTTTAGTAAGTAGTTTTATTACTATTTATCAATAAATATTTTTCACACCAAGTTGTTGGATAAATTAAGTATACCTACTCCTGTTAAATAATCAATTTACAAAAAAACATGTTTAATTTACCTGCTTTAAACATGTTTAAAACTCAAAAGATTGTTTAAAACATGTTTAAAACAATTCTTTTATACAAAATGTTCGAAACAAAACGACCCTGGTTCTCCTTATAATAATATAAAAACTAATTTGTAATATTTGTAAGCTCGGATTATAGGCAAAATATATTTTTTTCATATTTTACCTGTCGCTGCATTTTTTGAATCAATGTTACAAAAAATCAATATTGTGTGTCAATTTTAACAAGGGGATTATTTTAGATGACGTTTTCAGGTAGTTTCGAGCAGAACCCAAATTAACTTTACCCATAATAAAATACAGTGAAAGCTCCCATAATATGTGTATTCGTGCAAGCATTCTTTTTTTCCGTGTACCAGTAAATAATTATTATTTTACTATACAAGTCGACGAAAAAATAATATTAACGCTGGCTATCCATATGCTGTAAACAATTTGTATTCCACTCGAGTTGAATACAAATTCAACTCGAAACATTTAAAATAAATATAAATTCAAAGTTTATAAAATATAATTTTCAAAAAAAAACTGGTGGAGTTCGACCCTACCCCATACAATAATGCTCAACAATTTTCATGTTTTCTGAAAGAGTAATTGGTTTATTTTCACTAATGTTCTAGGTTTAGGCCTTTTCAATAGACATACATATTTAATTGATTAAGAAATATTATTCGATTTTTTCGTGTATTGTTTTTCCTTTATTCCAAAAAAAATTAATTTGATTTTACTTTTGATAGCATTTTGAATGAAATAAACATATGTCGTATCGATGGTCATTATTCATAATCATTTAAAATAATAGTAGGAAAGTATGACATCCAAATATTGCTACGGATATAAAGTTGTATTTTTCCACACAAAAATAGTAGGTACCTATGTCTATTTAAGGTTCAATTTCGAGAGTGTATTGTTATTTTTGAAGTAAACATTAAATTTGAAGTGTAAGCGTAGGTATGCACAAGATATAGTTGTTCAACTTAAATATAAATATTGGAAATGGAATTAAACGAACTTTAAAATTATTTGTTACTTGATCCACTTCCCGTTTAAGATTTCAAGGGCAACATCTACCTCTCGCAGGGGGTTTAAACCACGAAGGCTGCAAATATTCTTTTTCTATTTGGGTTTCATAATGGCTACATTATGAAATGCAAATTTAATAACCTGCCACTTTATGAAACTGAAATTTTATTTTAAACTTTAAAATATTAACCTTTAACCTTGCAAATAGACCATTTTTACTAGATATTTATCCGAAATACCTATACTCGGAAATATATAACATGCTGACGGTGTCCGTCAACTAATTTATAGTCACAACTATAAACAACATAACCTAAAAATAATAGAAATATCTTCCAGTTTATGCTCTATTTCTAAAGTGTTATTCGATAAAGTACTATTTTTATTTTTAATTCCATATAGTATTATATATATTACTTTATATATACATATTTATAGTTACTGTAGACATTTCCTGGGAATTAATTGTTAGTCCTGTGAGATTCTGTGTCGACACAATATTTTATTCAATAGTATTATTTATTATTTTGTTCAATATTTTGAACTTTGTTCTGCTCGCACCATAACTCAAAGTTTTGCATATTCTTTTAAAAGTTTTTCTAGATTATTTTCTGCAATTTCTCGTATTTCTGATGGAGTATAACTTTCCTCTTGACTAATTTTTATCAGCTTTAATAATATATTTATTTTTAATTATGACGGATGGGAAGAAGCTTTGTTGTGTTCAATTGTTTCTATTATGGCATATTTGATACTTGTAACATTTTATGAAATTGTAAAAGTATTGCCAACCCAATGAGAAAATATTAATTCAAATGGAGAAAATCTACTATATTTTTAAAAGTTTTTCAGCACTTGTACTTTAGAAAACTCCCCGCTTCGCGGGTCGTTTTCTAAACTAATCGCGTACTCTAAGGTAATGTCTTATGAAACTTGTATCTTAATATACTATTAAAAGCGTCCCACTTTACAATAAAATTAACGTGTTTTTCTGTATATTAGCGAGGAAAGTGGAAAGGCTCTTGTCGATTTTTATCGTTTAACAAACAAGTAATTTTGCACAATAATGCCTTAAAACAATGGGTAAATATAAAAAGAAATTATGATCATAATTTATACGCTAAATTAGGTAAAAACCTTATAATGGGAATATAAGTATAGAAGTATTAAATCGGATAAATAAATATATAAGCACAATACGTAATTCATAAACCAATTATTATAAAGAGAAAAACGAATGCATTTCCAACATTTTAATAACAATATTGTTTATAGCATACAGTGAGCAAAGCAAATGGTCGACAATATTAGGATTGGACGTTTTAAAAAGGCGAAGTCCGAAAGCTCAATTTCGGGCTTTGGCTGTTTCTAAACAGCAAACTCTGAATTTGGCAATTACGAACTACACAAAGCTTAAAATATTAAATACCAATATGGAAAATTATTATTTCCAGACCACCCGATGATCCTTATACAAAAATAAGGGTGCGTTTTTGTCTACACAGTAGCACTTTAAAATACTATTTCAGACTGAATGGTACTACCAAGAAAAGGAAGCCCTCTCCATTGATTCCGGTTTCGAACTTATTTGTCCTCGTCAGTACAGGGTAAGTGTGAATACCAATCATCATAGAGAACTTTAACACTTAACGCCGTACTATCGAGGGTAGTCGAGAACAAATACATAACATTACTACAAATAAATAAGATTACCAACGAATTTTTCTATATATTTTGTTAACCATTTTGTTCGTTTTGTTATTTTTATTTACAATTTCTATTATTATGTTATTTTTAAGTTTTCTCGCGTTTATAGTAAATAAAAATTAAAAAATTATATCCTTTAATTTTTTAATATTTACAATCGAACACCTAAACTACGCCGCTGGCTAGCCAGTTACGCTAAGGGATTTGGCATACTTTTTCATATGCACCTTCTCGTTTATGTGCCTTTAAGAAAGACGTCTGTCGTATTACCTGTTCAGCGTCAAACTCGAACGTGGACAATCGGATGGCGCGGCGCGTAGAACGAAGGTCGGGTATCAAGCGACAGGCGATATTTTTCGATTCAGCAAGATGACACAACGCCTATAAGGTGTTTATTTCCAGGTGAATGCCGTTTGGTATGACAAGTGGAACGATATTTTACTTTAGAAAAAGATAACTCGGGCCCGTTAGTCCCGAACAAACCCGAACGTGTGGTGCTTGCGGGATTTCAGATAAGACCTTAAGAAGACTTCGAAAAAGGAGTGAAGAGGAATTGGACAGACCATATAAAAGGGTTCGACTCCATTCTAAAACCGTTGATTTATCCTAAAGGATAAAACTATCGATTAGGAATATTGTTTATGATATGTATAAAGCCAAGGAATATGTTACCCTCAAAGCTATTCTTGAGAGATAAAGAAGAACTTTGCGATACTGGAACTACCAGTTTGTCCATCATTTTAAAAGATCTGGGCTTCAAATAAAAAAAACGAACAACAGAAAAGTGCTTCGCGAGCTGTCCAATAATGTTTCAAAAAGATGACAATTTTTAAGGGAATATTTAAGAAACAAAAAATCGGAATTGTCAAGGCAAGTTGTTTTTCTTGACGAAACATGGATATATGCAAACGGAACTTCAACAAAATCGTCTTGGCAGGATGATTCGAAACATTGCTATTCCAGTACCCGTGCCAGTAATGGAAAAAGGTATATAGTAATACATGGTGGCAATGAATGAGGGTTTATTTCAAATGCCAGTGCCATATTTTCATCAACAAAAATTCGTAAAACTAATTTGACTAAATACTATAAAAGCTAAAAAATAATTATTTTTCTTTACCTAAACTGATTTTTTATTTACTTTAAATTATTTTAATTAGAAAATACCTAAAATATAATTTATTGTTATAGAGCCACCGACTACCCTGCTCGAGAGGTTTTATTGCTTAGCGGACTTAATACACCGTACCGACTTTATTGAAAGACCATTGCTCCATGTAAATCGATTTGCAAGAAATATTGCAAGTTTCGCGTTTATCTCAACCTGCAAGAGTGCAGCATGGAGACCGATCTTTAGTAACAACACGAAACACCGAACTATTAACATCGCATAATTGTTTTAGGTAAACATGAATCGTGTCTATACTATAATAACCACCAAACAAATACAAATTAATATAAACGACCTAAAATAAACAAATCATCATTATTGTATTCCAAATATTAGTTCTTAACTGTATACCTGACAATAGGTTTAAAAATAGCTTATAAAGGGCACCAAAGTCAAGAAAATACCGTTCAAAGTCTAAAGGCATGAACAAATAATAACAGATTGAATATGTATGCGATAGTTATTTAGTTATTAGGAATATTTACTCGACATTTTTGCTAATAGCTAAAGCAAATGAATGACACAGTTAATGCAAGTGGACGACAGTGTCGTCTTTACCGTAAGTTGATGGTGATGCTACGATTATTCGCCGATTATTGCATTTATACGATTAATCGTAATAGTAAACATTAGTGTTGTGATCGCTCCAGCGAAAAGCCGCTTGATTACTCGATTATTGAAATAACCGACATCGCGAGTTAAAAAACTGCTCGTATATTCGAACAGTTTTTCGCTCGATAGGAAATACTGTAGTTATAAATTCAGGCGAAAACCGAAGAATATCGCCTGTCACTTGATACACGACCTTCGGTCTACGAGGGGCATATCCGAATGGCGACGTTCCGAGTTTGACGCTGAGCAGGTACACGACATACGTCTTTCTTAAAGGCACATAAACGAGTATGCCGAATCCCTGAGCGGAGTCATCGCGACATGGATTTTGTAAAGTTTTGTTTTGCCTGGCTAGCCAGCGGCGTAGTTCAGGTCTCCGATTGTAAATATTACAAAATTAAAGGATAATTTTAGAATTTTTAATTACTATAAACACGAGAAAACTTCTCAAAAATAACATAATAATAGAAATTGTTAATGAAAAATAACATAACGAACAAAATGGTTAACAAAATATATAGAAAAATTCGTTGGTAATCTTATAGTAAACATTTTTAAATCTAAACAGGAACTTTTTATTATTAAACTCAAGAAGACTTCTTAAAAATAACATACATTATAGAAAATGTTAATGGAAAATAAGAAAACGACCATAATCGTTAACAAAACATAGGTGTCGACAAATTTTTTAGTAACCAAAAGTAAACATTCTTAAATTTAAACAGGAACTTTTAGGTAACTATGAATACATGAGTACATTAATTAAAAAAAATAATAACCAATTTTCTTATTTTACCAGTCGCGTAACTAAGCCTAAATTTTTTAAGTGCACACAGTGGGCACCTGATAATTTAAAGTGGAAGAATTTGACAAACTATTTCAAATATCTACTTATTTTATGCTCGTAGATTGAGAAAGATGTGAAGGAAAATAACTCTTGGTAATACTTTTTGTTGGGTGATTTTTTGCAGTTTTTTTGTTTGGTATCGAGACACGTGGTAAAAATTCATTATTCACAAATAAATAAATTTCTGGAATTTTTTTTGGTGGCTACTACAATTTTTTAGCTAATCCTGTGCCCACCCGTAGTTACGTGCTTGCTCATTACCCTACCTGATCACATGTAAACGGCTAGGCTGCCGTCGAGCAGTCGGTGCGTCATCGCTTGGTGAATTGGAATTTCAAGCGATTCACTCGATTATTAAAATCGCTCGAGTATCATGTACTCGATTATTGACATCATCGGTTTTTCACAACACTAATAAACATCAATACGATTATTCTACTATTCTTTATATTACAAAAAAAAGAATATAATTATAATACACTTTTTTTTTAATTTTTAACATGTTCTATTTATGTTTTAGATCGAAGTTCTTTAAAGCAAGGGTGCTATGCAAAGATATTACAAACTACAGATGGAAAAATGTACATTTCTAGCCAACGCAACGACTGCAAACAGTCTTTTCCACCTCTTTCGGTCATTATTGCAGCATAGCCAGATTGACTTATTTATGGCAAAGGTATCTTGCAAAATGCCAATTAAAATGTTGGTAATTTGGCAAATACAACTGGTTTATGATTAATCCGCAATTGCTCTTAAGATAAATTTATTTCCCAATAATTTTACTATAAACGGTGAAAAGGCGATGAGAGATTCTTTAAAAAAATATTATTATACTTAAAAGTATCAAACGAATCTTGATCGAATCCAACTGCACTCTGGCAACATCTATTTATTTTACAACTCCGCTCCGATTCGGACCCAAAAGATGCATGAATAACTAAACTCGTCAACGTTGGTGCCTTGATCTAACGGATTGATTATATATTTTGGTTGATTTTTTTTAATGTTTATCGGTGAAAAATTGTCTTTATTATAAGCAATCATGGTGCATTCATGTGTAGTTTGTAAAAGAGTGGATAATTTAAATAAAGATTTATCTTTCATCGGTAAGTATGGTTATGGTTATAATATTTAACTATCTGATATAATCAGACTTCAGCATTGTTGCCATTCAGCCAACAAACATGTAGTTCTCTCTTCCACCCATTACTGACTTTCAATAACATTTCACATAATAACAGCTTCACTTTCCAAGAGTTTTATGATTTGGTACTATGGCATTTTCAGCCAGAAATTCTGCAAGACGACCGACATGCAATTGCGCCGGCCTGTTTGGGAACAGAGCCGGACTTAAACAAATTGTCAAAGGTGACGATTTTTAAAATAATATCTTTTAAAAATGAATATATGTGTAGCAAAAAAGTTCCCCTATTTAAACAGTATATGGATCAATTAGCAATGGGACATTGCCTTTCGCATTACTGTAACGCTAATATTGGGCGATAATATTAACAATAATTATCGATATTTGGAGGAGAAAACTCGTGGACAACAAGGGGTTGGACTTATTTATTTAAAAAAAATATGATTCTAATATTTGGAGGAGAAAACTCCTGGACAACAAGGGGTTGGACTTATTTATTTAAAAAAAATATGATTCTAATATTTGGAGGAGAAAACTCGTGGACAACAAGGGGTTGGACTTATTTATTTAAAAAAAAATATGATTCTCATTATCTATATACATTCGGATAACGCATCAGGATTCTTGGAGAGGTAATTCTATATGTTAAAATAAAGGTGGTAATCATAATATACAGGTCGCCCAGAGTTGCCGTCTCGGAGATATTTGCATTTAAATTGTTTAGTGCGTTAGCTCAGGCAAGCAAATAATATTTTGTTACTTCTTACCAATTCACTTTTACATGATAATTAATGTTCTAGTAATGGTAATTGGGAATAATAAATACAACAATTGGATTGTTCTTTAACTTACTTTAATTAAAATAACTTTGACCCTAGAAAATATCGTGTCGAAAGAAACCAACAGCAATGAAAACACAAACTTACGATAAACTCAAAAATTAAACATTTTCTGTTCCAGCAGTTGCTAGCATCTCTAAATTTTATTTGTTTTCTCATAAGTTACTTTAAGAAAAATATTTTGTTTGCAAATTAATAATAAATGGGCAGGGTGCACTAAACAATTTAAATGTCTCCGAGACGGTAACTCTGGGCGACCTGAACTTTCTTCCGTAATAAATATGAGAAAAGTATTATTTTCATTAAAAACTTAAATACACTGATGCACAAAAAAGTTATGACCTAATGAATGTGTGAAAAATGCCGCAAATAACGCCCCCTACATTGTAAATTAATTACTCGTCCTAAAAAAATCATAATTGCCAAATTTTGTAAAAAGACGTTGGTTTCCTGCAAAGTTATTAAAGAAGAACAAAAATGAAGTTTTAACTTTAACATTCTGTATCTCAGTTAATATCAACTTTCGGTTAGAGGTAAGTATAATTACATTCTAATATTTTTACGTAAGGAGTCTGTGGCTTTTCCATGTACCATTAATTAGCGGACACCCTGTATAACAAAAAATTGAAAACTCTTGTACTTTTTCGCTTTCATTTGAAAAGCCGATAACGAACAGCTTTATTCCAGTTTTGGGCCAAAACGGAGTGACTTATCCACTCGAATAAAGAGTACCTTTTTACTTAGGTATTCTCGCTCTCTTTAAAGTGACATGTCCTTTTTTCCGATAACGGTCAAAACAAGACAGATATGCCAAAAATTAAATTGGAGCTTCAGGTAAAATGGCCTTTGGTTGCAAAGTAGAGAAACAATTTTATAACAGAACGATAGAAGTCGTTATACAGTATGTAGTACGGCAGCCCGTTAACAGGATTTCAGACTGATCACGATCTAAATTTTTTGGAGTTTTTTTGGTGAATTAATAAGGATTTGAGAAGGAAATTAACAAGAACGGACATTGACAACGTTGCGGAATCATTGAGAATCATCTTTACATATGTGGAAAAAAGTGGTCGTAATAGTTATCGCGCCTCGTCCGTTCTTTTTATTTTTCGACTGAGAATGATGTTTTTGATGAGATGAAAATAGTAACTGACATTTTCCGTGCGGTGAATACTTTTGGTTTGAGAAAAACCGAAATTTGTTCACAGCGGAGAATTAAACTTAACACGCCTCCTCCGTTTTACTTGTCGGATGTAATTTTTCGTTATTCGTGACCGGAAAACAATGAGAACGGACATTTTCATCGACGCGCAACCGCAGTGTTGGATCTTAGGTATGTCATTTTTTTAAAAGCTGTTCGAGTTATCGCGCCTTGTCCGGTTTCAAGCAGAAATCGTGTATTGTGGCTCGGAAAATGGGAACTGGCTTTGTTACACACGTATTTTTTAGCAAAACCGTTTGCAGTCAAGAAAAATTGTGTATCAATAATAATGCAATATGGGGACATAGCTGATGCTGAGTTGTTATAGACAACCAAGCCACACAGCAAGCCGTGCCATGTGCGCGCCCGCACCGCGATCATGAATTATACAGATACGAGATCCGACTCCGCTGTACTCCCTGCAGCAGCTGCGCAACACGGAAAATGTCCGTTCGAGTCGATTTTTTAGAGTGTTATCAACAATTTAAAAAAAAAATGACCATGGCGCTGTAACTTTTTTATACCCCTTTTCTTTACATCTTTTATTTAAACTATGGAATTTTTGCAACACTCAAAACGTCCGTTGTCGATGAATTCACGTTTTTTTTTTTTTATTTTTAATATGATTTTATCAAGAACGGACAAGGCGTATTAACAAAAAGACGATCTGCTTTCTTACGGACTGAAATCACTCTGACGGGTAAGCGCGCAGCGTTGCCGAACTTTTTCGCTCGAGTAAAACTTTCTTATTTTTATTAATCTAGCGATTAGTCATTGACTAGATGAAGGCGCGATAACAGGACATTTTGGTAACGGGCTGCCGGACAATTAAGCGTATTGCCAGTGTCAACTTGATAGTTTAAAAACTAATCTAAAAAATAAGAAAAAAAATTAAGTTTAACGGGCTGTAACTCGAATGGTATAGAGTTTTCGACTTCTTCTTATAGGACGTTTATTTTTACATATAGAATTATCTCTCCAAGGATCCTGATGGATTATCCGCCGCTGTATTATAACGCCAATGCGCGCGACCTCCGATTCGTACGGTAGAAACTGCCACTGGGGAAAATAAAAACGTGCCTAAAAAAAAAATTAAAAAAAAAACGATAACGCTAGGTAGGTACTTATTTTTATAAAGAATAGAACTATTTTAATTTTTATGAAAATATATTATTATTATTGGTATTAACGGTATTGGTTGTAAACAGAATTGCCTAAGTAAAATAAGTATTTTTTTTACTACATTTTTATCGTGAGCAATAAAATTTATGGCGATTTTAAGATCGAAAATATGATTTTTTTAAATTGACTTTATATATAGCCATTGTCATTTTAAATAATTTAAATAAAATAAATAGGACCTAGCTAGAAATAAGGCTTAAATAATATGCTGGGCATGGGCAAATTTTTTTTAACGGCACTCATGTAACAAAGTTGCTTTTACAGGTTTGTTCGCGTCTCGCCTACACCAAAACGTAAGTTTAATTTTTTGTTTCATTATTATATATATTTTTTTTATGATCAAACACAAGCACTATAGGAAATATCCTTTAGGGCACTCTGGGAGTGGCGCGTGTGCGCAAAAAGCGATTCGCGTTGGTTTTGAATCGTTGGAGGTTATATTCGTTGGGAAAAACGACCTCGGGAAGGTCGTTCCATAAGGATGAAGTCCTTCAGATGAAATAATTCTTAAACAACAAAGTTCGAGGAGTACTAAGCTTAACCACATATGGATGGGCGGCAGTGGTTCACCGTGTATTTCTGCTATTCGCTGCTCTAGGCGAAATTAAGAGGGCTAGGTCAGCCGAGCACTTCCATGAAAATATCTGTAAAAGAGAGTCAAATCCCCAACCTGTCTTCGATGTTCTAGGCTATCGAGGTTCCTCGTCAGCTCGTGGTCTCCAATCAGACGAATGGCCCTCCTTTCCATGGAATCCAGTAGCCGAAGAGTATGTTTGGGTGCAGAGCTCCAGACATGAGAGCAGTACCCTAGTGATGGTCGTGGTTATGCCAAGACATATTTCCTCCCAGATTGACGCCCAGCAAATTAATAGATGAAGCAAGTGAGATTGCGTGTCCGTCCATGACTATATCCGGTTCTGTAATGTTAACATTCTTAGAGAAAACTGCTGCCTGGGATTTTTCAGCGTTAAATTCGACTTGGTTACTGTCACCCCAAGCCAAAATTTCTTCCAGGTCTTTGTGTGATACTTCATACTGTCTGCGAAGATGTGTGTCGGCAGCCGCTGTTTGCGCATTCAAAGAGAAAGATGAGATAAGTGTGCTATCGTCAGCAAAATTAAATATCGGATTTTTCGTTTTCCCTACAAGGTTGTTAATGTGGAGTAAGAAGAGAGTGGGAGACGATATGGACCCTTGAAGGTGTCCGAGAGAAATCCGTCAATCGCCACTTTCAGAGAGCGGTCCTTAAGAAAGCTAGACAACAATGCACAGAATCGACTGGGCATACCATAGGATCGCAGTTTACTTATAAGTCCCTCATGCCAACCACGATCAATATATCGATATATACGATCAATATATCATCGTTATCCGGACTCGGAAGGAAAACTGTATTAACCAGCGTTAAACCCAATGGCGTATAATACATTTTCCCTTTCCACGGTTGATATTGATTTATTATTTTCAGGTTCAATTAGTTAATTTTTTTTTGTTTTATGAAATAATTTGCAACAAAAAAAAGTTCGTAGCAGAGTCATCAAATTTTTGGCTGGAAAATTGCCCATTATTTTTAGTGCTCCCATTATATTCGTGGAGGAAATTCATTTCCGACAACCTGTATAGGTGAAGCAATCACGTCGTTGTCACACAAAAGTAGCAGGTGTCATATTCGTCAAAAAAATACCAAGCAGACAGAAAAAAAATTATGTTTTTTTTTGCTTCCTCAATTTGTCCACCTCATTCGCCTGATAGGGCCATTCCCGAAGGAACCTACAGATGAACGTGGGCTCTGAACCACGGTCCTCGCTCATACGCTGCTCCTCCACGGACTATCCACCCCTGGCTTCTCGAGCTATCTGATTTCATCCGGCCTGGATGCCGACGTTAATGGAATATATTTCTCAGTCTTTCTCATTTTTTGCATGACGCCGGACAGTGACGCCATGACGTATACCACTAAAACCCACCGGCCGTGGGCTTTGACCCTAAGAACTCCCGTCCTAGTGCACCCAGTGAGTGCCAGTGCTTTAACCACGGATTCACCAGAGCCGAGAACATTTAGTTGTTGTGATGAATAATAAATATGGGGAAAAAAATTTCGATGATTATAAGAAAGTCGTTATAAAAATTATGTGGAACTTATGCCAAAACTATTTTTAAAAAATACTGCACCGAGTAGGTACCGTAGGAAAATACATCCTTTTACTGACATTTCATTCAAATCCGCAATAAATGAAATAAATTGCATCTAATTATGAGGAGTTTTGGAAATGTGCATGGGAAGGATCGAAACACATGAGAAGGCCTTGGAAGTGATGCTAAGCCTACTCTGCTCCATACGCTCTCAAGTAACCTACTTTTATCTATCTGTTTCACTCAGCGTCAAGCGTCAATATCAGACTTACGTAGAGATTGTCTATGCAGGCGACTTGATCCTGGTCATATTTGTCTCACTTTACTGAATTAGGGAAGGTTGCTGCAGACAGAGACAGGCATATAATGCGAACAGCACGAATTGTTAAACAAGCTAACTTCCTTCGTCTGGCGGGAATGAAAATCAAGCAACATCTGATGTGATTTAAAATGGTGGAGAGGACGCAGCATCTTTAAATTTTAAAATAATTTTTAATTTTCGAATCTTTTCACGAAAAACGTCGTTTTCTTTTTGGTGCAAGTGAGTAATTTGTCATTGAAATATTCATTTAGTCATGTTTACTGAGAGTAAGCATCAATAATAATTTCTTTTCCTAAATCATAATAATATGGGGCCCAAAAATGTGCTTGGACTTGAAGCTTGAAATATTTGCTAGGACCTAGAGCCCAGTTGAAGATGGTAAAATATTTTATGTAAATTATGATTTACTTCCTATTTTTTAATAAAACTACTTACAAGCTTATTTCTGAAGTTTAATTTTTCATTTGTAGTTACGTTACTAGTTCAGAAAATTATATAAGAGTATGTAAGGATTATTTTAAAGTGATATTTACAGCTTAAAACATGTCAGAATCATTATACTGATTTTCACCACTTAGTAAATCAAATAAAAGGGTTTTGAATGTTTTTTGTTGGTTAAATGTCACTTTATAATATTGACAGTAATAAAAATTTGGACAAAAGTGACATTCGAAAAGCACGTGCGTTTGTCAGCTGATGCCAGACGTAATGGATGCCGGGTTTGTTCGTTTGTTCATACTACTTGCTTCGATTTGTTAACACGGCTGTTTGTCTTCTTCCTGTTTATAAGTATTCGTTGTGCTCCACTGACATCCAGTCTGTTAAATCTGCATAGTTTTTAGCTGTTCAGCTATAGACAAAACAGGTTTTTACTAAAGGAAGTTGTTGAAAACACCACCATGGCTTTGTAACTGAAAGACGGGTATTCTTATTACATATTTTGATATTATCCCTTTATTTCTTTCATATTGTTGTCTAAATTTTGGACCTTTTTCACATTTTCGCGGACCGGTGAAACATTTCTGCATCCCCCATCCCTACACCGTTCACGTTGGCAACCAAGAAGGATGCGATCGGATATCTCGTGGGGTCCGGGGAGTGGGGTTGGGGGGGGGGGGGGAGGTGATACGCACTCCTTCCAATTGCAAGGTCATATTAAAAAGAAAAATAAATACATATTCTTTCATGATTATATTAGATAACCGAATTAATGATTTTTTTATGGAATTAATTCGTTGCAGCACATGGTGATGCCACTGCGCTGAAATTGAGGAATATTATGTTGAAGTATGTTGAAGAATAAAATTATCAGGAAGTTTACACAGTTAATCGTTCCGATAAAAATGTTTCTCGTGCTCCTCGTATGATAAACAATTCTTCGGTATCCTTTAAACAATTCAATTTACCAATGTAAGTCATTCAGTGACCCAAAATTTTAGCAACAGGTGAACAGCGTTGGCCAAAACTATCAGTAATCGTGCTTTGAATAATCGTATCAGGCAAGTATGTAACGTGTTTGGAAACCACAAAACCACGAAGGTTAAACTTCAATGGATAAAAGAACTTTTTGGCAAAGGAATGGAACTATGCGATATTTATGACGTTATGAAATGGCGGATATTTTGAAAATTTTTTTATTTCATAAGAAAAATTTCGCTAATTTCGAAAAATTTCGCATATTTTTAATACTTGGTGCAATTATTTGCATAATTTGTTAAATTTCCAGAAATATCAATCTCTGTTACTCATTTATCAAGATTAATAGTGTTCTTCGAAATATTCACTAACTATTCAGGTCATTAAAAAAGGCACCCCATTTCGGTACCAATACCGACGGATTAATTTGAGCGTTTCCCTATGAAGACTGACAAGTGTATAACAACCAGCGTGTTACCATAGGCGTGCTCAAATAATAATTTATTAAGTGGAAAATACATATACAGGGTGGTATGGAAATGACGTATTATATTTAAACCGGCAATTTCTGAGATAAAGACAAATTGAAGAAAAATAGCCATAAATGGCACATTCAATTCATTCAGCGGTAAAAGTGACCTGACGTCAAATCAGGAAAATACCTGTATGGCACTGCGATACATGTAAGCAATCAAGGAATTCTGGGCGGTGTTGTCATATGTACACCTTAAACTCTTTAGACAAAATAAAATAATTTAAACACTTTTCCATTCTGTAATACCTTTTTGTACAATTAATTGAAGAATATTTACGACGGACTATGTTTTAAACAACCCGAAAAAACATATGGAATAGTAATAGCCACGTACGTTACCAGGTCGAATGCCAATGACCTCTTGACATCGCCTGAGCGAAGTAGTTTCAAATAGCGCCGAACGCATGTGTCTGTTAGTTGAAGACCAACCAACAGCCGGATACGTTGTGTCTCGTCGATCACCAATACACTCTCAGCAATCCGCTCTGTTTCTTCCTGAGCGAAGTAGTTTCATATAGCGCCGAACGCTTGTGTCTGTTAGTTGAAGACCAACCAGCGGCCGGATACGTTGTGTCTCGTCGATCACCAACACACTCTCAGCAATCCGCTCTGTTTCTTCGGTTTACGCGTGTATCTTGCCCGTCCATAAATAATCTTTGAATATTGTTTTTATTCACGCGTTTCTTCTGGACGTCAAATTTCGTCGCGTGTAATAAAATCTAATAATCTGTATTATTGTATTTTCAAAAGCTAACTATCGGTTTTGTTTCACTATTACTGTGTGTACATAAAGTGTTTCCAGGAGTGTTCCCATGAAAAATAAAAAAAACTGATTGTGTTTGTGCCTGGATTTCCTCGCTCTTTAGGTATAAGGATAAATACAAGTAGGTAGAAAATAATTTATTTTTATAATTTTAAATAGTTTTACAATAAGTTTGGCAACATTGCCATTGGCTCTGGGTGAAATGTTGTACAGTAGCGCGGACTGACCTGTGAGTAAGAGTGTTTATTACCCCACTTTTAAAACGATCGATTTAAAAAAAATAAAATATGTAGCGCTTCTCTAGGACACCCAAGGAGTCACCCATTTAAATATAATACGTCATTTCCATAACACACTGTATATACTGTGTATATTCCACAGTTGGATTCTTCCTGAAAATTCAAAACTATAGTTTTTTCCTCAAAATCGCTGATATCGTTATTTATTAGTGCCCTCTGTTTTACATACGTTGTAAATCTCGCTTAATTCATCAAATGTTTATTTCTAATTATTGTCTGATCCAACACGTGATTGATAGAAAAATTATATATTACGTACCGAGTTGGAAAGTATTTCATTCCTGTCGAGAGAGTCGGTAACTAAATCTCGAGACAGTAATGAAACTTTTCACCGAGCTTTATATACTATTTTATTTACAACCGCATCTAACATCCACTTCTTATTATTTTGAATTAAAATTATTAATAAAAGATAAATGTCATTTTGACTTTTCCATTGAAAAATTAGACAGAAATTTCAAATTACCGCAGGTGGTAAAATAACGTAGGTAATAATACACATCAAGATGGCAAATATCATTTTTTCAATATGGTTTACGACTCAATTGATTCTACTCAGGCTATTCTTACGTCACGGCAACTATTGCACTTGTCAATACAGCTTCGTGGAGAGTTGTTGTACTTTTCCGGATCAGGAAGTTGTGCTCCGGTGGCTGGAGCTCTGTACCCAACTTTAAGGCTCCTGGCTTCCATTGAAAGAAGAGCAATTCGTCTGATCGAGGACAAGTTGGTGATTTCAAACTCTTTTACAGATATTTTCCATCTAGAGGTTATCATTTAAATGGGTGACCACTTGGGAATCCAACGTGTAATTTTTACAAAAGATTTCAATAAATTTTACAAGAAATTGTGGTCAATCTTGATCAAATGATTTTAGTAAATGGTTTACTTGTTTTACACAATATATATTTTTGTCCTTTTTTGCATATTTTGTGACTTACACCACTATGACTTTCATTGTTTTTGTGTTAACATAATATTTCTTAAAAGATATCTTCTCGTTATTCTTTATTGTTTTATTTTAAATCATCAAAAACTTTTATTATAACTTATATTAATTATTTATTCATCATTATCGGATAAATAGTCTTCTAGAGGACCAACGTCTTCTGGAAGTTCTGGACTATTGCTATTTTCTCCATCAACCTTCAATGATCGAAAATAGTCTTGGTGGACAGGTGAACTGAAACAGTTCCTCCATGTGTTTTGTCTTGCTCGTAGTTACCGGCAGGCTAGATTCATAAAGAAGGGGCAGATCAATATTCTTGAAATCCGTCAATTTACCCTTTTTTTTTGGAGCCAAATCAATTACTTTGAAAGAAATGTTTTCGTTTAAGGTTTCTTTATAAAAAATTTTGTATGGTTGCCTCTTCTCAAAATGAAGCCAAAGTGTCTTCAGCCATGATAATTGGTTATTGTCTGTGTTCTTCCTGCGAGTAACTATTTTTTCCAAAGCTGAGGTAGAATAGAAATCAGTTCTATTCGTTTTATTAACGTCAAATGGCCTTTTGGTTTTGCATTTTTTTATATGAATTACCAATCATCAGGGACAAACTTAACTCTATTTGTTGCATACTGCTCCACCATACCAAAGTCTCTGTCATTCGGTACAAATGAATGAACAGCAACCATAAATTTGTTGTGTATGGTTTCTAAATTCAGTTGATTGTCAGCTACTAATTTCAACCATAACAAGCATTGTTTGAAGTTTCGATTTTGCCCTCCATAGGCGTCACTAAATGCGACTACATGCGTCGCTCCTGGAGCGTGGTTCACAAAATGCAAGGATCCCATTTCATGTGCTCCACAAGAAGCTACTGTTTCGTCCCATACATACATAAACGCTTTGTCTTCTTCATCCAAATGATATATTCTAAAGTTATAAACATAGTTTATAGTAGGCAATAGAACAAGCCAGCGTGGTGAAAGGCAAGGTCTTTTCCAGATCAAAAGTGAAGGCTATCAATATTCATTTTTTAGGAGGTAAACAAAGCAGTGTGTAACAGTCGACACGTAAATGTTTACCGCCATAATGGTCTAAGTCAGACTTGGCCCACTATGGCGTTCATCGGTACATCTGAATGCGTTTTACAGTCATGTTAGTAGCGACATCTGTTAGTGTTGTACTGAAGATAGGAAGTTCATATTCTATCCAGAGGTAGATTACTGCGTAAATAATACGATAGTGCCAAAAAGCGAAATATGGATAAAATTGACTTAGACCACTATGGTTTCCATAGGCTCATATAGAGCCATAAATTATCGTTAGTTTTATTATTTTTATAGTTAGTTTAACTTTCTTTCCGCGTGGGTGGTAAAATTATCAAAAATTATTTCCTCGACCGTTCTATGTACAGGGTGTTCCATTTTCGACACTTTTATAGGCTATGTCCGTAATTGTTAGTGCTATCAAAAAAGTAATATAGGTGTCATGTGCTCTTTTTGGATCAAAGTTAAAATGGTAAAATCAAAATTTGAAAATTTACGCTCGCTTAAGAGATACAGGGGAAAATACAAAAATCGACATTTTCAAAATTAGCCTATATTTTCTTAGTTAAAAGAGATACAGAGTAATGTTTTATACGGAAGTTCCTTTATAATGATTGTTGAATAATCTGCTGTTTTCAGAATAAGTATACGGGGTCAGGTAAGAAAGTTATAGAACCTAACCTCATTTCTTTAAATGGCACACCCTGTATATTTTAATCAAAAAAGATAGCATTTTAAATTCTCTTTCCAAATATATAACATACCATGAATCATAGTGGTTTCCTAAATAGGCGATTTGTTTAAACTTTATTACTTTTACCTGACCCCGTATCTCTTAAGCGAGCGAAAATTTTCAAATTTTGATTATACCATTTTAAGTTTGGCCCAAAAAGAGCACATGACACCTACATTACTTTTTTGATAGCACTAACAATTAAATACCTATATTTTATTTCAGGATCATCATATATCAGTAATAAACGATCCAAAACAATTGCCTATATAATTAGGGAGGCAACTATAAATCAAGTTAAGCCTCCGTTTAGGTGTTTGAAAACTAGTTTTAATAACATATTGTTCTTGGTAAAAAAAAATACTTCTGCGAGGACTTACTTATTTTTCTGTAAAGTTTCGTTTCTTCCATATAAATTATTCCATAAATAAAGCTAGCTCATTGAAAATTTACCTGTGGAACTGTAGAATTTACCTGTAAAATCATAGAATTTACCTGTGAAATTATAGCCATAGCCCCTAGCGGAATTATTAATAATATACCTATTTAGAACGTTAAAGGTACACACAAAAAAGTGTATAGTAAAGATTTTATAGTACGATTTCCTATAAAATACTGTAATAATTACAATTTTCATTATTAATCCGCCAAAATAGCATTGTAGATACATATAATTATTTCTAAAAAAGAATAGCTAGAATTTCTAATAAATTTAGTAAAATAAATACTAATAATCATATACAGGGTGGCCCATCGAAAACAGTCCAGCAAGGTTTACGGCTGTGTACGTGAAAATTAAAAAAAACCTCGGACCCGTAAACTTGTGTGTTTCAGGGGGACACGTTTCACTATTAATTTCATCCCTGTAACCTCAACCCCCCTAGCGGGGGCGGCTACGGCCATTGTTTTTTCAAATGGGAATGGGTATGTTGTGATACATCTTTTTAAAGGGCATTAAATTCTCTTTAAAATGGCGCTTTGTTTTGTAAATTTGAGCTACGCGCCGAACAAACCCGAACAAACCTGTGTACTTGATAAGAGGTGCAGTGAAATGTTTCAAATTCCGTTGGTCGGCGGCGCGTAGCTCAAATTTACAAAACGAAGCGCCATTTTAAAGAGAATTTAATGCCCTTTAAAAAGATGTATCACAACATACCCATTCCAATTTGAAAAAACAAGGGCATTTAATGTATGGACAAAAATATATTTTCTCGAAAACAGTTCATTTTATCGATATTGATCAAGAGTACCTTTTTTCAGTAAGGTCTAGAGTATCCAAAAATATTATTATCGTTCCTTCATCATACAGGGTGTAAAAAACATTTTTGTGTTACGTCTAGTCCGTCCCTGGCAAACTAAATAAGCCAAATGTGCTTAAAAAGGGCGAATTTTACGGCGACTCATCTAGTAACCATTATACTAAAAAAATTATTAAACAACGATTTCCAGGGACATCCGTTATGGGCCCGTATCTCCGTAGGGGAGGCCGTAGGAAGAAAGATTTATAGGAACTTCTCCTATTATTTTTAAGGGTTCTATCTGAATCCGGGAGATTGCCCACATATTCTGGGACACCCTGTATATCATTGAATTCAGAGTAACGAGTTTATAAAGCATAAAATGAAATGTTACTACTATTTAAACAAACAAAGTTGATGATGGTTGCGAAAAACGAAACGTCGGATTTTAAAGTTAATTAAACTTATAATCTTATAGAGGAGAATAAGCGGCATAAGAATGTAAAATTTAATCTCAAATAGAGTTAGAAATTTCGCCCAAATATATTCGGAAATGTTAAGAATTTTTATCCTGGACACTCATAAATATTCATATTTGCCGCCGGTTCATTTTTAAATAATTTACTTATTTTAGCATTGTTATTAATAATATTTACAGACCCACTAATTTAACTACACTGAAATATGGAAATAAAATATTCTCTTTATTTTAACAATAAAGTTATGATAAAAACAAATTCCAAAACAGCTTTCGTGCTCTACAAAAAAAAAAATAGGTCAATTATTTAGTTTTTGTCTAATCTAACCTTGAAGGAGATTTTTTCCTAAATATTATTTAAATAGATATTTCGACTAGAACAAGCAAATGAAAATTCCGTGTTGTAAAGTTGGATTATTATTCTTGGGTCAAATTTAAAATTAAATAAAAATTCTCTCTTATAAAATAATTTCTTTATAGAAAAGGAGCCGCCGCCGAGGCGTTCGGATGAATCCCTGCTGGCTGCGGTGGTCTGATACCGCCGACCTATAACTGTAGATACTTATGGGGTGCGCAGTAAAAGTTAAATTTTATGAGTGAAAAAATGGGTTTTCCGGTCATATTTTTAAAACTTGCTCGTCGGTTGTCTTGCGTACAATGTTGTCGCCGCCATATAGGCAACCCCGCGGGTATTGGTGCCGGTTTGGTTGCCTACCAACCACGTGAATCAACGACGACCGTCCAGAACCTAAATCAGTCATAGCGATGTAACTATATTGACAATCTATCGATACGTGGACAATAGATATCAAAATTAATTCTAAAAGTGGCTTTACAATATACAAGGCCTTCTTTTATGCGAGAGAAGAGTGTTTATTTCCCTGTGAAGAAGGTCCTGATGTGCCAAACTATTGCCCTGTAATAATTTTTATTATGGGCGAAGTACGGTCCTGTTCGCTGGTTAAGGTAAATAGTATATCAGTCGGCATTGCCTACGACATCTGACGATTAGTTTTGTTTACATGCGCGAGGCCATAAATTAGCCTCTTTTGCTTTTAGAGTTTGGCTATCTCCATAGATATAGGTCGGTGTCTGATACAGTTCAAAATAGATCAAATTTTCTCATCAAAACTGCAACTATGTATTTAAAAAATCGAAATAATTTTAAAATGAATAATATTTTAATATGAATTAATGCGGAAGAAAATATAATAAAAAAAATATTGTTTTAACAGTTATCTATGCTGTGTTTCTGGTTTATTTAAACGATAATCAATGTATGAGCATTGGGCTTTAAGAGTTAGTGCAAGTAATGTCTAAGCGAGATTATACACGGTGTTGACAAAAGGTACCCCGGAATAACTCCGGTGCATCGCATTGCAGCGGAAAATGTCTAGGGAAAAAGTTGTTTGGTTTTGACGGGTTATTCGGTAATCCCGACACATCTTGTGGTATTACATTCGAATATAGCGGGAATGACGGTAGGCAAACAAATTACTCAAATATAATTCTCCAACGTTTCGTTTTAATATCAAAACTTCTTCAAGGATCAATAGCGATATTATTTTTAAAAAAAGAACTACAATGAATCCTCTCTCAGGAGGACACCTACGGGACTGTCTAAATGTGGCCGCCTAATAGAGGTGTCCGCCCATGGGAAATTTGTTATTAGGTAATATGTAAATGCAAAATTATTACTATGTATATGTATGTACAAATAAAAATACACTAGTTTTAGTTAGGATGTAGTACTAAAAAAAACTAATAACGTATAACTTCCACAACTCAATTTTCTCTTTCAGCCTCAAAACGCGACGTTTTTCTGCCATTGTTTACGATTTTAACTCACAAATAAACGGCGGACTGCTTTCGAGGAATCACACATACTTTCATTCGGCGAAGTCCTTTCGCACTGCCACGCATACGCGATTGATTGCCGGTCTGTCTTCAGAGAGGGTTTGCACCGTACTTATTCGTCTCCCCAATATTTTTTTAAAAATTTTGTCCGTTTAAAGGAGACTTATGGCACTCTTTGAATGAAAACAGCCTGTCCGCGTCCGCCCAAAGGAGAGTCCGCCCAAGAGCGTTTGATTTTCATGGAATTTCATATACCTAGTTCCGTACTATGAAAAAATGTCCGCTTAGTAGAGATGTCCGCTTAGGAGAGGTTTCACTGTATCTGTATTTTTTAAACTAAATGAACAAAATATTTCACAATTACTAAATAAAGAAGTTATTCTTAAAGAGCAGCTGGAGATTCTTAAAAATGAGTCTTCACTTACAAATTAATAAAACAGTTAATCTTAAAAATGCCGATATTTATCGGCAAAATTAGCCGATATGATGCCGATATTTATATCGATATCGGCCGATCACTACTAATAATTACCACTTACCTGCCATATCCCTAATGTTTCTATTATTCATATAATAATTATTAATTTTTGCCATGGAGTAAGATAAATACATTATTTCTATAGTCTTAGATTCAGATATAGAATCCTGGACACGACAAACAAATATTCAGGTCTAATCTCGAAAACTGAATAAGATTAAGCCACTTATTAACATGATAAGAAAAATAAATAGCTTGGAAGGTTAAAAACACAATAAGTAAGGATCAAAGCACAATACGATAATTTTAAATATACATTAATTATTGCCTTACTTATCAGCTAATTTTATAGACAAACATGTATCGTTACTTATGTTACAATAACAGTGATACTGACTTAATTTGGTATAATACGTTCGTACGTAAAAGCGCCATTTGCAATGTTAAGGTTAAAATTTGCTAGTGACGTGGATATTACATAAGAAAAATAATGTACGGCTATAAAAAGGTAATCGGAATTTTTTTGCAGTGGAATAAGGGGATTTTTAAGCGCGAAGTAAGTACACACTTAAGATTTGTCAAGTTTCTAAAGCCCTAGTGCTTTGTTATTACCCAAGTAGCATTTTTAGACACATTATGGTACATGTATCGTTACTGTTTCCGATCAAAATTGGAAACCGTTGGCAACAAAAATTTTCGAAACGTATACATTTTAAATGGGACATTTACACGTGTTTCCAAGGGGTTGGTACTAGCTGTGACTTTCGCTGTTTCGATGCACAATCGAAACTTTTATCGAAAATGTTTCTTAACTGTTACTTGTGTTTATTCAAAAATTACAGTATAAAGGGGCGGGGCTATGTTAAACTATGCGCAAAACAATTAGGATACCTTCACTGTTGTAAAATAAAAGAAATACAATATGAAACAATAATTTCGCCATGATGAATTCGTTATAAGTATATTTCCTATAAGTTATTTTATTTCATATACCTAGTCATTGCACATAAGAATCAAAAAATCATTGTCGCAGTAAATTTATCGTGCAGTTTAGTAATTTGGCTTTATATTTTTAACGTGCCCCGGATTTATTTTCATTTACAGAAAAAAATATACTTTGTCAAAAAAATAAAAATTTAAATATAATCAAAATTGTATTTATTTCTTTTATAAATCGACTTAGCTAGGACAATGGAACGTATCTAATAATCTTTGGCTTTGTAAGAGATGCAGAAATTTCATTAAAACTCATTTTAACAAAATAAAAATTCATTTCCCAACATGACCGCTAGAAAGCAATAAATTATTCTGGTCCAAAATGGACTCAACACATAATTTCTAGTCTTTGGCTTCTATAATGTTTCCATGATGCACAGAAAAATAAAAGGTTTGTTAAGGTGATGGTGAATGCCACAGAAGAAAAGGGTTCGCTTGTATGCACAGAAAACAAAGGTTGGCTATGGACAGCCTAAGACTGACGTCACGAGAGGCGAGGTTTCAAAAGCCTTTCCAAACTTAAATTATATTGAAAATCCCATAAGACATTTCTTAAACCATCGGTACACGTATATAAGAGATAAATAAGCATATTCCTGATATTATTTGTATATTAGTTGTTATTATTGATTCATTTTCAGAAACAGATTGAGGTAAGTGTTTTTGAGGACTTTTAATCAACATCTTGTTTGAGGTTATGTTATTATTGTTTGCATAGCTTTAAATTGTTATTTTTCTGTTAAAAACGGCTTATTGCACTGTATTTATCAACATAGAGTATACCCACCCTAGAGCAATACTTTATGTTGATAAATACAGTACAGTAAGCTTTTTTTACAGAAAAATAACAATTGAAATCTCGCTAAACAATAACATAACCCCAAACTTGTTCAGATGGTGATTAAAAATCTACCTAAAACACTTCAACACACAATCTGTGGTTGAAAATGGATCAATAATAACAGCTAAAATATAAATAATATCAAGACGTTGCTTATTTATCGCTAATAAACGTACACCGATGCTACAAAAAATCTCTTATGGGGAAAATTCAATGCAATCTTGCGTCTTTAACTAAAAATTTTTCGAAAAATATTTATCTTCGCGTGTCGTTAATGTATCGACACTATGGTTTGTAAAATATTTCGAAACGAGCAGGTCGTTAAGTGTTTCTAGTAACTGGATTCGAAAGTTTCGTAACCCATTTATGTCTCGATACAACTTTATAATTTTAATCGAAAATGTTTCGAAACGTTTCTCAGCAAAGAATGTGTGTCCAATTTGTGTCTAAAAATGCTACTTGGGTAGTTGCACTTGATGTCTTCATATCGGTGTCAAGCCCGGGATAACGAAATTCCACGATTCCGACGATAAATCAATCTCGAAAATCCCGGGATTATGTTGGAATATAATGCATCAAAATGCATAAAGCCAAAAATAACTTAATCAATGAGAAGGCTGTAGTGTGACTTGTATTTTGTTAGGCAAAATGTAACCAAATAAACTCCTGGACAAAATTAACGCAACATTATAAATTTGCCATATTTATTATGCTATTTTTTTCTGAATTTATGATCCGATTTGAATGATTTTTTTTTCATTGTAGGGTTAGTTTGTTCACGGTATACGGTGGTCTTATATAATTAACATCTTGTTCACACTATCGAGTGTATACTGTACTTTTTTTTTCTTCCTACGTTTAGAACGACTAAGAAAAAAGTGTTTGGTCGTTTTTCACGCTACTAGTGTACCTCCTATCGTAGATCACTTACCGCCACTGCACGTTGTGCTGCGTTTATTGCACTCGACAATTAATATGCAAAATAAATAATACAAAACAAAGGATCCTGCAAACCTATCTAGTACCTGTATAAACATTACCGCAATATTATAAAAAATAACTTTGATATGAAATTTCCAACCAGCGCAAAATAAAACGAAAGAAAGAATGTTGACTTCAGGTATAGTATTTATTTCTAGCTTCCTACACTAGTTTGTGGTTTCAACTAACCACAATTTTATAGGCGACAACATGATTTAAATACGATATTTATGCTTATTAATGATAATGATAAAACTGAATTTGAATTTAGACAGAAGAAATTACACGAGTTATTTCGGTGTTTCGAAAATAAATGGGTTATAAACAGGGGTGGTACTGGAAGTACTACCCCATCCCCATATTTATTATTACTGCATTGTTTATTCGGTTTGTCTCAGCAATTTTGTTGCCCTTAAATTTTGACGAGGCTCCATTTTTTTCCAAGGCCTAGATACTGGTTTAAAATTAAATTTAAATACTCATCGTTGCAAGTTGGGATTTAGGAAACGGTAAGAGATACGAAGTCGGTTAAATTGGGGCAAAGTTGCGTAATTCTGCACCCAAAAATAAATACAGGGGCTTTCAAAATATTTGGAAAAATCTACTAAATTTAGCGTTTCTTTGGGTTTTCCTGAATTTGTTCGACGAGATATCCAAAAATAAATTTTTCATTGCTACTTTTTATTCTCCACCAGATGGCCTCATCAAATCTGTCATGCGTCGTTTCGTTTTTAGGTCACCATCATCAACTTAATTATTTTAAATACGGGACTGGATTTGTTTTTGTTGAAATTATGAAAGAGGACCGAAATCTACGTTCAGTGGTATACAACACTTCGTGGTTGTTCCTTAAATTGACCGTATTCATTAAAATACCCCTATTACGTTCCTGTAATTTAATTTTGGTTCGAAGGAACTGAAAATTTTAAAATTATTGTTGCTATTTCTGTCTTCAATTGTTATTGTTATTGCGTACTATTACTGATTTTTTTTATTTCAAACAAATTAGTTTTCGAATTATACCGAATTTAAAAAAAAATTACAGGAATGTACTAGGGGTATTTTAATGAAGATTGTCAATTTAAGGAACAAAACGTCGACAAACCAGGAAGTATTGTAGTGTTGTATACCACTGAATGTAGATTTAGGTCCTCTTTCATAGTTTAAACAAAAAAAAAATTTTAGATTTTTCCCAATAGTTTGAAACGGCCTGTATTTTTTTTGCGGCATATTATTGGGCCCATAATTCCGCAACTTTGTCTAAATTTAACCGACTTCGTATCTCTTACCATTTCCAAAATCCCGAGGGTGAAAGGGAAATTTGTTTGCAATCGTATAACAACAATCGTCGCATCACTAGTATCAAGTTTTTTAGAGATTCTTTTAAATAATATTACGCTTTTTCAAAGATTTACTATACACGGTAACAAGCGCGGATCCAGAGGGGCTATGACCCCCCTCCCCCTCCCCAAACCAACAATTTAACACGAAAAATGCCATATACACCGTTTTGATTAGCGCGACAGCGTATTACTTTTCGTAACTTTTTCTTGTATGACCCTCCCCCCCTCCCCCCACCGAAGTTCTGAATCCGCCCTTGATCGGTAAAAAGTAAAAACACTTGTAACACTAGTGTATAAATAACTATTTTATTAACAGGTCAAATAATAATTGAGAACAAGAGAACAACGTTTAGCGCGTATTATAGAATATTCACATCAAAAGCAGTTTCATAAAAAAATATATATTATTAGAATATTATAAGTCAATAAATATTTAAATAGTATTCGAGAACTTCTATAACTTAATTCAAAATTAAAAATGATTAAATACATTGCCGATGTAAATAGTAATGATATTGATTTGGTTGAATAAAGAGGGTTATTACCGGGAATATTATATTAATCTTTTTTAAATAGAATAGTTTTATAAATAATGTTATTAAGAATTATTTTTATTGCAAAAATAAACGGTTTTTTGTTTATGGCGAGTGGTATGGCTTAAGAAATTTATAAACACTTCCCATGGATGCGTTGAACATTGTCTGCTTTGTCAACTCGTGCATTGTCGTGAAGAAGAGATACATTTTTGTGCAAACCAGGACGCAAGGATCTTACATTAAGGAGGATACAACTTTGGTTCACAGTCTTTGAAGAATACACAATTCACATTCTTAGATGGATTGTAAACAACTTTCCAGAAAAACAATCGTCTTCAGTTAGCTTTAACGTTTTATAGTTTTTTTCTAATCTAAAACTGGATTCGTAAAGTTAAAGGATTGGAAAAAGCTATGAAAAAATTGCGTTAAAAAATATAATGTTATAAGAATAATAATAACAATTTCAAATATGAACAATTTTCAAATTTTTGTCACATATCTTCCTGAAACTTGTTGATACCGAAATCGACATCTCAGACAATCTAAATATCAATAAATTAACTAAAAAACTCTATTATTGACGGCTAGAACTTCACGAAAAGAGATATTGATCAGCTGATGAATGTCGTCTCTTTCTAACCTGCCAAAAAGCAACATATTTTTTAATTAAATCATAGATGGCTCTGTTTGCTAATTTGGGATTGTTTGGGATCCTCATCTTAACAACTCTCATATTTGTCATTGTTAAATAAAATTCTTTGTTGCTTTTCAGTGTTAAATTTAAGTATTGCTGGTGGAAAAAATAGTCGTTTTTAACTCAATATGATAAGACTGTGCCAAGTCTGCCATAAACTGGATAAAAATATAGACTTTGAGTCACGTCCGTCGATTGTTTGTTTTCCTTAACCAAAACATATCAAACCGATCAGAGGTTAGAATGAAGACAGAAACAGGCAGAAGATAAAAGGAGATGGGGATTCTACAGATAGAATCCCCGTCCCTTTTTTGTTGTGTTTATTTTCGTAATAACAGGCGTCACCTTGACGTGTACACAGCAGATAGAAATACCGAGTCCATGTTTGTTTCAAGTCGCTGCCAGGACGTCATAGTACGGCAGCTCGTTACCAGGGTTTCAGACTGATAACGACCTAAAGTTTTTTGATTTTTTTGGTAATTTAATAAGGACTTGCGAAGGAAATTAATAAGAATCGACATTGGCAACGTTGCGAAATCATTGAGTGGTCGTAATAGTTATCGCGCATCGTCCGTTCTTTTTATTTTTGACTCGGAGTGATGTTTTTGAGGTGATGAAAATAGTAACTGACATTTTCCGTGCCGTGAATAGTTTTGGTTTGAGAAAAATCGAAATTTGTTTACAGCGGAGAATTCAACTTATCACGCCTCGTCCATTTTCAAGCAGAAATCATGTATTGTGGCTCGGAAAAATATGAACTGACATTTTTACACACGCATTTTTTTGTAAAACAGTCAACACAGCACGTGTACCAATAATAATGCAACATGGGGACATAGCTGATGCCGAGTTGTTATAGACAACCAAGCCACACAGCAAGCCGTACAATGCACGCGCCGTGTACCGCGGTCATGAATTATACAGATACGAGATCCGACTCCGCTACCCTCCCTGCAGCTGCGCAACACGGAAAATGTCCGTTCGACTCGATTTACTATTTTTAGAGTGTTATCAACAATTAAAAAAAAAACTTTGACTTTTTTAGGAAGAAAATTAATAATGGATAAGAATTACGGTAATTTGACATTTGAAAATAATGTGTCACATTCGCCTAGCATAATCTTGATGCTATAAACCCGGTAAAATATCACCGATATCGAGATTATTTTTGTTCAACCCGAACAAACCCGAACAAAACTAAATAAGTGAATTAATAACTAATCGTAAGTAATTATTACTTTTTCTTCTGCAATGAAACCTATTAATTGATGCTAATTAATGTATAATTGCTGCGTTTTTCGTCAAAATAGCTAAACGGAAAAATATAGTTTTTGCCTATTTACGCATGCAAAAATAAGTTAATTTGACAGTTAGATTGGGCATGTGTATTAATTATTTTTTCGCATGAAAAACATCAGTCTTCTCTAGTGTTGTAGAAACAAAAATTTATACAGGGTGAGTCGTGAGGAACGGGCGAGACGCCAGGCGTGTTGTACAAGTTGTACAAGTGACAGTAATGTAAAAATCTTATATGTCCTAGTTTAATTTGTTTTCCAGTTATAGCCTAATTAAAAAAACTAATAATTTGAGGTAAACGTATGGTGTGATATGTTCCATAGTTTTTTAATGGTCAAACAACATTTAGACGAAAGATTTCCAAGGCTTTGAATTGGTCGGCGGTGGTCCTAGTGGTCTCCAAGATCTCCAGATCTCACATCACTAGATTTTTGTTTATGGAGGTATAGTTCAAAAATGGAGTTTAAAATGTAAAAGTCGACACTCGGGATGCACGAATTCGTCGTATTAGAAATACTGCAGCCAATATTGAAGAAAGACATGAAGCAATCAGGAGAGCAACAGAACGCAGAAAATATTTAGAGAGGTCTATGGCGATATTTTTGAACATTTCTTAAAATCAGGCCATGATTAAAAACGTGTTAATGTATGAATCATCGTGGTTTATCCCTCTGAGAAGGGTAGGTGTTACCCTTAAATTCTTGGGAGAGCGTTAAGTAGCACAGCAATTTAAAGCTCCTTTAAATCCGTTTCCAATAATACCTTAAGTGTCAGTACAAGCATGTTCTGGAAGGCGATTGGAAACTACTACTCAAAAAATAAAAATTACGGTATTGGAGATTGAAACGACCTTCCAAAATTACGCAACTTGACCCATTCTCATTTAAGATTTTAAGGGTTACATCTACCAATCCTAGGGGGTTAAATTAGGGTTCATGCACGAAGGCGTAAAGATTCTTCACAATAAAATTGAAGTGTCTGTCCGATTTTCACTTCTAATCTAACTATTGCTTGGACTATTACTCTGAAAAAATTACACATCTTCTTCGACTTTTTGACTAATTTTTACAACATTCGTGAACTCGAAAAAATTGCCTTTATTAATTACAGTACGTGGGTGATTGGGTAAGAAAATTATCCTCATACATTAAGCTAGAGGTGTTGTTTTCGATTGATTACATCGAAAACAACCCCTCTAGCTATCGAAAACAACCCGCCAAGTTTTTATTGTTTATTGACAAAGATAATGACACTTTTTGACGTTTAAAAAAATAAATCGATTTTCCAGCTACAAACTCAAATATTAAATATTATTACAATTGCGTTATTAATAATTACTAATTTTTTTAGTTCTTTATTTAAAAGTTGTAATATAAAGTTGTTTTAACCATTATTCGAGTAATTTTCTCCCTAAATTACACTCGTGCATAAAAATTCTCAGATAATTTTTAGGCACTAGTGTAATTACCTCCGAAAATTTCATACCTAAAAAATCAATTCTTCAAGTCAAAGTCCATTTCATGGGTCATTATTTTTAATGTTGGGAAAAACCGATGATTATAATAATCGAGTACTTGATACTCGAGCGATTTTAATAATTGAGTGAATCGCTCGAGCGATTAATCACTTGAAATTTTTATGACTAAGAAGAACGTGTTGATAAAACACCAGGGGTTGTTCTTGCAAGTTTTACAAGTTTATTCTAGACATTTTATTAAGGGAAAACAGTTGATTCTGATTTTTTTTAAATTATATCCTTTAATTTTTTTTTTTAAATTACAATCGCGCGCTGGCTAGCCAGTCAAAACAAAACCCATATCGCGATGAATCCACTAAGGGATTTGGCATACTTTTTTTGTATGCACCTTCTCGTTTATGTGCTTTTAACAAAGACGTATGTCGTGCCAGCCTTCTTAGCGTCAAACTCGAACACCGCCAATCGGCACATTTGGAGTGGCGCGTGGCGTCGAGCGAAAATCGGGTATCAAGTGAAAGGCAACGATTTTCTATTTTTCTCTTGAATTTATAACTAGATAGAATTCCCTAGCGAGCGAAAAACTGCTCTAATACTCGAGCAGTTTTTTACCTCGAGCGATCACACTACCAAGGAGCACATTTCGGTCGGCGTCAAGCGAAGCTTGGGTATCGAGTGACAAGCGACGATTTTCGCTTGAATTTATAACTCGAGCAGTTTTTTTTAATAATCGAGCGATGTCGGCTATTTCAATAATCGAGTACTCAAGCGGTTTTTCGCTCAAACGATCCAACACTAATTATTTTGATATAACTATTTTCACTAATTAATATCATCCAGGTATGAAAAACGGGAAGAAGAGAAGAACGTAAAACGACTAATTGAATTGACTCACCAATAATAGTATATTACAATACAAGTACGGTAAATACAGCTGGCGTAAGTGTATTGTACCATATTTAATCTACAAGCGTGTTTTAGGGCACCAATAGAAAATTCTGTGCAAAATAAAATAGGAATTGCAAAGCGCATAATTGGTGTAGAACAATATGCAGAGAGAACCTCCAGTTTTAGTAAATCTGTAACTTTAAATTCTTGTTTCCTTCATCGATATAGTTTGGAAATGTTACAAATTCTACAATTAATATTAATATTTCTTAATTTTTTTTTATATAGCTATTTATCAGGTAGGAAACAGGTGGTTGTTTTGAACGGTGGTAGGTCGGAAGAAAGATACCTTCGATATGGGGTTCCACAGGGGTCAATTCTGCGGCCTCTGTTTTTTACTATATACACTTCCCAACTTGTGACATACCTTAGACAATGAAAGGCACACTTTTATGCGGATGATACTCAGATCTACATATGTTTTAAACCTAGTGATATTGATAATGCCGTTGAGAAGATCAATGCGGATCTGAGGATTCTTCTGCAGGTGTCTAACTTCCACTGTCTTGGAATAAATCCAAGCAAATCCCAGGGACTTCTTTTTGGTAGGAAAAAGGATCAATCATTTTATCAAGATCGGGTAAGAGTTTTAATAAATAATGAGCAACTTAAACTGGTTAGTGCGGCAAGAAACCTGGGTCTGGTCATTGATACCAGCCTCAGATTCTCTGAGCATGTCAGTATGTGTATTAAAAGGGCTTTTGCGAATCTTAAGTTAATATACACTCAACGAAATATTTTAAATGAGAAACTTAAAAAAATGCTCTGTGATTCCATCGAATTGTCACATTTTAACTATGCTGAAGTTGTGTACAGCCTATGTCTATTGGAAGCTGATGCCCGAAGAATTCAGTTAACTCAGAATTGTTGTGTACGTTTAATAGGAGGTATAAGGAAGCGTGAAAGGGGAGTGTCTGCAAAGCTGAGAGAAATAAAATGGTTAAGAATGAATGGACGTAGGGTGCTCCATTCCTTAGTTCTTTTTAATAAAATTATTAGTAAAAAATGTCCGGACTATCTATATAAGAGTGTTAAATTTCGCAGTGATGAGCACAATTTAGATCTCCGTCATAAATGTATTTTAACGACCCCAGCACATACATCATCTTACTTTGAAAGATCGTTTAGTTTTAATATAGCTAAACTATCAATATGGTTCCCTTCGATAACAGATACCTTTCTGGTTTGCAATTTAAATTATCAATTCAACATATATTACCTGTTTTTGTTTGAATCTGTCTTATTGCTTTAATGAAATTGTACTTCTAAATGAAAATTGTTAAATTGAGTAACTAATGTAAATTATATTTTTTTATATAATGTTAGGTATTGTGTAGGTTAAGTGAGGAAGCGTAGTCTTCAACTTCGCCCTTTGTAGCTTTTAAATGTTACAATAAAGACATAATTTATTTATTTATTTATATGTTATTTTATTTTATATTATTTCTTGGATTAGTTTGGAAATTTAAATATGTAAGTATTTGTATGCATATGATGTTTATATAGTTTCTTTTAAAAATAAAAATATACTATTGACTAATATAAAAACTTGTTTTTATAGTATGTAATTACTTACGGCATTAGTGCGGTAAAGTGCTACTTACCGCACTCAAATCAGTGCGGTAAGATAAAATATTTTACAAATATATTTTCTAAGTAGAAGATCCCTAAATTGTAATGTTTTTGATACATTTTTTTTGTCAAAGTCAATGTCATACGGCCATATTTCTGTCATCTATTGTTATTTTTATTACTCTGTGCTTATTGTCCGCCATTCTTACGGCACTATCTGCTACTTGATAAGGTAATTACAAGTGACGTCATTAATAAACAGTAATTACTATTTAAATGGTTGTTATCTGGTAAGATTAAGAATTTTCGTTCTTCAAAAAATTATTTTTATTTAAATGGACTAATTAAATTACTGCGTGTATGTACTACATACAGGGTGGCCAATCTGTGCGACAAAGCTCAATATCTCTTTTACCGCTAGGGATAGCGCAAAACTTTTTTCACGAAAGTTATTAAGCGTTAAGAGGTGCAGCTTCTAAAATTATTTTCGACCATACAGGGTGCTCCAAAAGGGCGGTGTGATAAAAATTTCATATTTTTTAAATGGGACACCATGTATATTTTTACATATTTGAATTCACCGTAAAATTCTGTACATAGCACCGTAATTATTTGTACACATTTTTGCAACGTTGCCAAATAGATTGGAAAATTCCTAAAATTTGTGCAAAAACATGGTTCAATGAAATGTGTAATATTTCTTAACTTATAATAATTTGAAATAAAATATTTTTATGTGGGAAAGAGGAATGTTGACAGAAGTCCCCTATGATAACACATATCAATATTTTTATACAGGGTATTTTCTATGGATATGCCAACATTACGAACTTGAAACCTGAGTTTCGTAAGTTTTTTAAATGAAACACCCTGTATATGATTACCTTATCTTGTAGATATTTTAATCCTCTCTAATTTTTATTAAGGTCTTTCTATGCCTATCTCTACCAATCTTGGTGGTATTTCAATTTTTATTTAAACTCGAGCAAAAAAAAGTGGATGCATTTTACCATTGTCCTTGACAAAATAAAAACAAAATGTTGTAATTTAAAAAAAAATATTTATTCATACATGAGGATACGACACAAAAATATTTTAACGATTCAAGCTTGTGGACAATTTCTAAAGTAAATTATTACCTAATTATTTGTTCATATAGTGACCCCCACTAACTTGAACACATAATTCAATACGTTTTTCAAAATAATGAGTCATGTTTCTACACATTTGGAACTGTTTTCAAAGTATTGCCTAATTAGTTGTTCATAGTGACCCCCATTAACTTTAACACATAATTCAATACGTTTTTCAAAAAATGTTTCTAGACATTTGCCGAGTAATACTTTGAAAACAGTTGAAAATGTGTAGAGACATGACTCATTCTTTTAAAAACGTATTGAATTATGTGTTCAAGGTATTGGCGGTTACTATATGAACAAATAATTAGGTAATAATTTACTTTAGAAATTGTCCACAAGCTTGAATCGCTAAAATATTTTTGTGTCGTACCCTCCCGTATGAATAAATAATTTTTTTTTAAATTACAACATTTTGTTTTTATTTTGTCATAGGTTACTAGAAAAAGGACAATGGTAAAATACATCCACTTTTTTTGCTCGATTTTAAATAAAAATTGAAATACCACCACGATTGGTAGAGATAGGCATAGAAAGACCTTAATAAAAATTAGAGAGGATTAAAATATCTAAAAGATAAAGTAATCATATACAGGGTGTTTCATTTAAAAAACTTACGAAATTCAGGTTTCCAGTTCGTAATGTTGGCATATCCATAGAAAATACCCTGTATAATAATGTTGATATGTGTTATCATAGGGGACTTCTGTCAACATTCCTCTTTCCGACATAAAAATATTTTATTTCAAACTATTATAAGTTAAGAAATATTACACATTTCATTGAACCATGTTTTTGCACAAATTTTAGGAATTTTCCAATCTATTTGGCAACGTTGCAAAAATGTGTACAAATAATTACGGTGCTATGTACAGAATTTTACGGTGAATTCAAATATGTAAAAATATACATAGTGTCCCATTTAAAAAATATGAAATTTTTATCACACCGCCTTTTTGGAGCACCCTGTATGGCCGAAAATAATTTTAAAAGCTGCACCTCTTAACGCCTAATAACTTTCGTTAAAAAAGTTTTGCGCTATCCCTAGCGGTAAAAGAGATATTGAGCTTTGTCGCACTAATTGGCCACCCTGTATATTTACTAAGTAGGAGATACTTTTTTTCTGTAAAACGCTTTCCTTTAGATAGTAAGAGATTAGTTGATAGATAAAAGCAACTACCATACAGGGTGTTACAAATTCGCCCTTCACCATTTGAGATTCCGGAAACGGTAAGAGATACGAAGTCGGTTAAATTGGGGCAAAGTTGCGTAAGACTATGCGAAAAAATTGACTAAAATACCCCTAGTAAGTTCCTGTAGTTACTTTTTTTTTAATTCGGTATAATTGGAAAATCTAAAACTCAATGCCTCTTTTAAAAGTCCCTCTTTTAAGAGTCAACTTTTATTTGTATTAATAAAATAAATTAATTGTACGGGGTGTCCTATTTGCGACACTTTTATAGTGATATCTCCGTAATTGTTAGTGCTATCAAAAAGGTAATGTAGGTGTCATGTGCTCTTCTTGGGTCAAACTTAAAATCAAAATTTGAAAATATTCGCTCGCTTAAGAGATACAGGGGAAAATCAAAAAACTGACAATTTAAAAAACTTCTTAGTTAAAATATACAGAAAAATGTTTTATTCAGAAGTTTCTTTATATTGATTGTTGAGTAATCTGCCGTTTTCAGAATAAGTATACGGGGCTAGGTCAAAAAGTTATCAGACCTAACGTCATTTTTTTAAATGGAACCCTGTATATTTTAATGTAAAAAGATACTATTTTAAATTCTCCTTTCAAATATATAACACACCATGGATGATATTGGTTTCCTAGGCGATTTATTTAAACTTTATTACTTTGAAACGAAATAAAAGATTGAGATTAATGTAAAAAATAACGGGAATCATCGCAAATGTTCGGAAAATGTCCTTAAATGGTTACCGTCTTTCTGGATAGCCAACAAAATATACGTTTTGTTCCATTTAAAAAAATGAGGTTAGGTCCGATAACTTTTTTACCTGACTCCGTATACTTATTCTGAAAGCGGCAGATTATTCAACAATCAATATAAAGAAACTTCTGTATAAAACATTTTTCTGTATCTCTTTTAACTAAGAAAATATAGGGTAATTTTGAAATTGTAAAATTTTTGATTTTTCCCCGTATCTCTTAAGCGAGCGAAGATTTTCAAATTTTGATTTTACCATTTTAAGTTTGACCCAAAAAGAGTGACACCTATAAAAGTCTCGAAGATGGGACACCCTGTACATACTTACGGTAAGTTGAAATTTGATACAACTACTAGTTTCAAATAAAAAAAAAAACAGTAGTAGTAAGTAATAACAATTAACCACTAAAATAGCAAATAATAATTTAAAAATCTTCAGTTTTTTCGAAATAAAAGTAAATTACAGAAACGTACTAGGGCTATTTTAATGAAGATGGTCAATTTAAGGAACAAAACGTCGGAAAACCAGTGTTTTATAACACTGAACGTAGATTTCGGCCCGCTTTATTTAAAAAATAAGTCCAGGTCCGTATATAAAAAAAAATAAATTGATGACGGTGACCAAAAGACGAAACGTAGTATTAAAGATCTGATGATGCCGTCTTGTGGAGAATAAAAAGTAGCAATGAGGAAGTGAAATTTATTTTTGAACAAAGTCAGAAAAAAATAAAAATCGAAATGCAAAATTTTAGATTTTTCCAAATATTTTGAGAGTCACTATATTTATTTTTGATGGTGATTGATGATGATGATGATTTTTTTGAGATATATTATTTGGCCCATAATTACACTACTTTGCCCCAATTTAACCGACTTCGCATTTCTTACCGTTTCCGAAATCCCAATGGCGAATGCCGACTTGTATATGTTTTCTAATTTTAGAAATAGAAGGTTGCCAACGTACAATAGCGGTCATTTAACAGCAAGCTGTCATTTAATATACACAAAAATGTTCATAGTTCAAGTTAAAGGACATCAAGTGACCTATAATATAAATAATTATTTTTAAATTATTTGTATTATATGATATTTTTTAATTCATCACATCAATTAAAGGTGCTATAATGTTTTCTATGAGGCATGGGTCGGGAGGAACCGACCAAACTTCAAAATAACATAAGAAACTCATATGTCCTTTTCCGATATTCATTAGTTTTCAGGTTATAGCGAAATTAAAAAAGTTTATCGAAATTATTTGCAGCACAAATTTTCAGTAAACGTATATTGTAGTATGGGTCCATAGTAATTTAATTGGTCCTTTCAGTATGAAGAATCGCCTCACGACTGAGCCTTAAGGCCGTATTAGACTAGGCCATTTTTTCTCTTGCGCCGGCAATTATAATGGCACGTATTCATGCGCAGTAAACCGTTTTCGATCAGCTGGAGCGTTGTCAACGGTCAGAACAGCAGTGGGTACTGTCGAAATCCCTAAAATATCCCCAGAATTAGAGATGTGCAAACCTGTTCGTTTTGATTACCAGTTAAAGCAGCTACTGCTATTTACAAATAGGAGGTGCAAAAAGTTGCTGAATTAGCAGTCCATAAGTTTAATAAAGAATGTAAACTGCTAATTTAAGTACCAGTGGGTTTAAATGGCCATTACCTGTTCATACCTGGTTCGGTCAAATAATAAACAGTTAAAAATAACGGCGCCTGTCCCATTTCTGGTAATGAGAGACAGCTGATCGGGAACAGTGTACTGCGCATGAATCCGTGTCATTTTAATTGTCAGAAGAGTAGAATTTCTGACTGCAGTACGGAGAACGGTGTACTGCGCCTGAATCCTTGAATTATAATTGCCATTGCTGGCGCAATAAAAATTCCCGACTGTAATACGGCCTTAAATGTTTATTAGCTGGTCGAAGTACCTATGAACAGCTAATGGCTATTTAAACTAACTGATACTTAAATTAACAGTTCACATTCTTTATTAAGCATATGTAATGATAATTCGTAGCAACTTTTTTGAACTGCCATTTGTAAGTAGCAGTAGCTGCTTTAACTGCTAATCAAAACGAACAGGTTTGCCCATCTCTAATTCTGGTGATATTTTAGGGATTTCGACAATATACCCACTGCTGTTCTGACTGTTGGCAATGCGCCAGTTGATCGAGAACGGTTTATTGCGTATGCATGCGTGCAATTATAATTGCCATTGGAAATTTTTATTGCCGACTGTAATACGGCTTTTATCATTTCGATCATCAGGTCAAGCAACATCTTGACGTAATGTTTCCAAGGGTTTCGATTGATCGCGGTTTTGTTGGCCCTCCAAGATCCCCAGACCTCACACCACTAGACTTTTGTTTATGGGGCTGGTGTTACAGTTTAGTTTAGAAAATTAAAATAGGGATACACTAATTCGACGAGAAATGCTCCAGCCGATATTAAAGAAAAAACTAGAGGTCAATGCCGATATTTGTGAACGGAAGCCAGTGGGTACCGAACACCTCCCTCCCCTCAATTGTCATTCATTGACAATTGATATTTGTTTTATTCTTTTAGTAAATATTGGATTTATTTAAAAATTTAAATTTCAAACTTTGACCGACGTGTGGGGACATAAAATTAAAAATGGCATATTATTTTTGTTCGAAGGCTATATTGTTAACTGATTAGTGATGGTAATATCGGTTGCAATTCGATAACGTTACAGATAGGAACGTTATATAGGTTACAGATAGGAACGATATAAAAGAATAACGTTCCAAAAAACATTATCTCTGACAGCAGTATTGGAAAAAATAAACACTTCATTAGATAGGCAATGTTGCCGGATATCCTTTTTATTACCTGTTTATTAGATAAATAATTAAAATTAATTATTAATAAATTAACGAAACGTTACTTTCAATTTGCTAGTGTTAATAATTAGCAGGTTGGTAACGTTGTTATGTTATAATAAAATAACGTTATTGAAATAACGGCCCATCACTAGTTATAAGCGATTGACCTCATTTCTCCAGACACCCCGTATAATATTATATAATATAAAATTATGTAAAATAACAAACAATTAAATAAATGTTTTATTATTATTAAAACATGGCCGTATTTTCAAAATATCATAGGCGTGTTTTTGCCAAACATTCAAATTGTTTATAATAATAAAATCCACCGCAATTCTAAACGTGCCGACGAGAAATTCAAAACAATTCCCGCCAAAAATAAACAAAAATTTGCCGAAGCCGTACGCGAACGTTTTCGGCCGCATTACTAACCTCGTAACCATGTAAACAAAACGTACTAGTCTTATTGATAAAACTTCTCGGTACATCGGCACATCAACTTTAATTCCGAATAATTTAAAAATTAAATTTCATCAAGGTCTTCGTAACGCAAAATAACCATCCGAGTCCCTGAATACGGGACATCATGTAACCAAATATTATTATCTACGTGACATGCAATCGTTTCAAACAAAAACAAATGAAATTAGTAAATTATCCAAAGCGAACTAAGCATACACAGGTAAAGATCAATCAATATCTATTCGAATTCGGGAGGAACACGTTAAAATCACATAATGACGCACCTACCGATCTGTAGTGTGCCTATTTCCGATGACGTAAATATATCTTAAAGAATTTTTGGGGCGTTAGTTATCGATAAAAATGCAAAAACTTACCTACTGACTTTTATCGCACTGCACAGATACCGCCATGTTGGAGTTAATGTCAAATATCTAACCAAACGTGTGTTTACAAAGCTTGCGACAGGCGACACGTAGATCTAGGCCTGTAACGTGTTTCGTGGCCGGAGATATATTTTTTGTTGCTAAATGGATGGCCCAATCATCATTACTTTCTTTATAAAGCTTGTTGGAATATTCACACAACAAATATTGTGAGCACCAAGCATCTGAGAACGTTCTTATCCACTAGGTGTGAACAAATCCCAGGTTTGCTACATAAATTCCATTATACCCTGTATTAGCAGATGGACAATGTGTAAAAATATGAAAAAGACTGATTTTTTATAAATACATTTGTTTTTTAAATAAATACTATACCGGATGTTTCTTAATAACATGCTTAAAGAGGTTATTCTTGGCTCCATTTTCAGAAAAAAAAATTTATATGAACATAACATTATCAAATCTCGAAGCTAGACATTTTAAATTTGCGGATGATACAGTATTAGTGGACACCGGTGAGGAGGAGAAGGCTTGAATAATGTGGTGAATGATGATCTAAATTTATATCTTAGTTGGCTATATTATAATAAACTAAAAATAAATGTAGGCAAACCGAAATATATGATATTTAAACAAAAAATAAGCAAATAGACCATTTAAATATTAAAATAAATGAATTTTAGAAGAAGTTCAAAATCTAAAGAATCTGGGTTTGGTGATTGACAATAATCATAACTGGTCCCAACACATTAAGCATCTCTCAAACAAAATACTACCTATGATACCTATAATATACAGATGTCGAAACTATCTTACCAATAAAACTAAATTGAATGTGTACAATGTCTTCTTCCCGTTACACTTTAGATATCTAATGCCAATATGGGGAACATGTGGGAAAACTAATTTTAACGCAGTCCAAGTACTCCAAAATAAAGTATTAAAAATTCTGTTTAATTATGATTGGTTGACAGGTTCAGAAACTTTATATAGAGAGTTGAAAATACCAAAATTGGAGATGCTGCTAGAATTAGAACAGGTAAAATTAGTGTATATAGTTTTAAAAAATAACCAAAAATGTAATATAAACATCTTAGTGTCCAATAGCATACAGTCACGAAACTAGATCTCAAAATTATATATATTGTGTAACTATCAGGACGAATGTAGAATTGAGTAACCAAATAGTAAGAGCGGCTAAGGCTTATAATAAAATACCAGAGGACATTAGAGATCTTAGAAAATTATGTCAATTTGTTAATCGAGTGAAATTCTATTTAGGGATTTAATTAGGAACACGTCCAGCATTGTGAATTTATTACTTATTGATGCTCGAGGCCAGTGCTATCAGGAACTTTTCTTAAGAGGAAAAGAAACTCATTGTCTGTTCCACTAGCTTAATAAAAATTGTTCAGTTTCTAGTTGCCGTACATGTTTCGAATACACATACCCTCATATTTACTTGAAAAATTATACATAATACATATCTTACATTGTTAAAAGCCGTATTATAGTCGGCAATAAAAATCTCCGGTGCAATGGCAATTTTAATTGCACGAATACATGGGCAGTAAACCGTTCTCGATCAGCTGGAGCATTGCTAATAGTCAGAACAGCAGTTGGTACTGTCCAAATCCCTAAAATACCCCCAGAATTAGAGATGGGCAAACCTGTTCGTTTTGATTACCAGTTAAAGCAGCTACTGCTACTTACAAATGGCAGTTCAAAAAAGTTGCTACGAATTAGCAGTACATATGCGTAATGAAGAATGTGAACTGTTAATTTAAGTACCAGTTAGTTTAAATAGCCATTAGCTGTTCATAGGGGCTTCGACCAACTAATAAACATTTAAAAATAACAGAATAATCCATCTCTACCCACACTTGAACCGGCAATGGCAATGAAAATGGCGCGTGCCCATTTCTGGCAATACTAGACAGCTGATCGAGAACGGTGTACTGCTCATGAATCCGTGAAATTTTAATTGCGAGAAGACTAGAATTGCCGACTGTAATACGGATTCCATTTCCATCCATTGGGGGCGCAATGCGAGCAGTATTGGTCCAGCTGATCGAGAACGGTTTAGTACGCATGAATACGTACAATTATAATTGCCATTGCTGGCGCAAGAGACAAAAAATGCCGACTCTAATACGGCTTTAAAGGCAAAGTTTTGTAGCAGAAAAAGAAGAAAGTTTTTTTTATTGAAAGTTAGAACAAAAATTTCACTATTTGATTTTTGGATAATAGTCAATGTAATCAGTAATTTATTGATGTTTTTATCATTAGCGTCGTTCATACAGCTGACAGAAACCGTCAGCAAACTGATGACGCATGCGCATGGGTTTAGAAGCGCTCACGACAAATCGCAAACCGCAGATAGAAACTGTCATGACGTTTTCTTTATATTTGTATGATAAATTAACCTCAAAACCCCGTATTTTGAGATTTCAATTTCATACAAGATACTTATTGGCCACGAACTTTTGTAGATTATTGTTTTTTTTAATTTTTAAGTAATCATGGGCGAGGCCTTTTTAAATATTAATAAAAGAAATTGTTAATGCATGTGGGTGGAGGAGGATTTTAGACAGGGACTCACGCTTCTCTCCCAGGGTCGTTCAGACCTCTTGATTGATCCAGTCCTAGCGTGAATATATTTTTTACTAACTAAATAAATTTAAACTGTAAATTTTTCAATTTATTAAATATGTCATTTAAGAAATAAAGTGAAACCTGCCTTCTCAAACTTACATTTTGGAGATTTTATTATCTTTAGTACAAAAAATGCCTATTTTTACTCGTTATTAAAAATAATTTTATTTATTAGGTTAGGTTTCTGTGAGTTATCTGTTTGAGGAGAAAATATCCAATCAGTTGACAATTTGTCTGTACGATCGAAGAATATTAGGTTCGTTCCAACCACCCTAAAAATCGTACAATGTCCGGTCACGCATGGAACACACAAAACGGTGAGTCTGGCGATCCCGTTGGTTTTCCAACCACATTTGTGATCGTTCGCAAACCAGTTCCTGAACGGTGAAAACGATACATGAACAAGAGCAGGAACCGTTTGTACTGACTTACGTCGTAAGAATTTTAACAGTTGTTTTTGTATTCCTGGCATTCATGCAGTTCTTTTAGCCTTGTTTTGTAGGAGTTGTTGTTTAACCCTTCTTTAATATTCTGATTATTTAATTTATTCATATTAAATTTGTATAATCCGGTTCCCAAACCTACAATATATCCTTACCATTAAACACGTTATTCTCTTCCATAATAATTAAATACAACAAAATGTAACGACAAAAGATAATACTCAAGCTTAGACGAAGAAATTAAGCAACAAAAGTTGGGCTATGATTTATGATAATTAACTAATCTTCTTTCCTACTAATCAGATAGACGATCAGGATTAGCTGTGATTTTTACAGAGAATGGTCATAAAAACGTACCAACCTTGCGTCCCTTGTGCATCGGCAACAAACGGTTCAAAATTAACGCCTGCGCACAAAATCGATCCCAACAGTTTCGTGACGGTACTAGAACGATACAAAAAAAGAGGGTGTTGGAACAAACCTGGTATTACAAATAACATTTAAATAAAGATCAACGGCTTGTATCGCACTTTAGTAGGCCGATAATGTTCGACGACATGCGCAATATTCCGTTGTCAGAGCGCAACTAAACGCTCGGCAATTATTGTATTCTTGCCGCGTGCAGCAATTATTTTAAAAAGGCGGAAACAAATGAAATATAGAAAAATTGCGCGGTCCTGCGTAAAATTAAAATCATTTCTTTTTATTTCGGTAAAGTGCGGTCTTGCCGAGACAAAAGAGAAATTCAAAATTTTTTTTGTCGCTATGGAAACGGATTATATCGAATTCAAGGTATTAGTTTATCGATTGATTGGGATGGAATTTCGGACATGGTGGTGACGGTGCCGGTAATGTTTCTCTATAAATAGTGCGCGAAGACTTTCCGCCTGAGTTTTAAAACTTGCGGCTCTAGTTATTTTTAAAAGTTGCAGTTTTGGCATCTTTTTACCCGTTCAGAGAGACAAAAACAGCAACCAGTTGGGAACTCATCCACGCTCTCTGAACGAACCTATTTTGTGGAAAGTAGAAATTGTGTCACCCAGAGTGACTTCTAATCATTATATTAAAAGAGGAATCAACACACTAATAACCTACAAACCATGACTCTCAGTGCAGGCAAATTCCCATTTTTGGAACGAGATTTTCTTTAAAAGTCACAGTAAATTTTTTTTTTTATGATCAAACACAAGCACTATAGGAAAAATCCTTTAGGGCACTCTGGGCGTGGTGCGTGTGCGCAAAAAGCGATTCACGTTGGTTTTGAATCGTTGGAGGCTATATTCGTTGGGAAAAACGACTTCGGGAAGGTCGTTCCATAAGGATGAAGTCCTCCAGATGAAATTCTTAAATAATAAAGTTCGAAGAGTACTAAGCTTAACCACATATGGATGGGCGGCAATGGTTCGTCGTGTATTTCTGCTATTCGTCGCTCTGGGCGGAATTAAGAGGGCAAGGTCAGCCGAGCACTTTCCATGAAAATATCTGTAAAAGAGAGTCAAATCCCCAACTTGTCTTCGATGCTATAGGCTGTCGAGGTTCTTCGTCAGCTCGTGGTCTCCAATCAGACGAATGGACGAATTGACATGTCTTAACGTAGTTTAATATTAATTACCGGAAGCGATATATTAAGGATGGAAAGATTTAAAATTCTGTCTACGATACAAACATTTTCACTGATTCTTTAATAGTATATTAAGATACAAGTTTCATAAGACATTATCTTAGAGCACGCGTTTCAATTAGAAAACGACACGTGAAGCGGGGAGTTTTCTAAAGTACAAGTACTCTAATTGTCTTATGAACCGTGTATTTTATAATACTTCTTCTATTTGGGTCTTTAAAGTCTGAAAAACTTTAAAAAATATAGTAGATTTTTTCCATTTGAATTAATATTTTCTTTTTGGGTTGGCAATACTTTTACAATTTAATAAAATATTACAAGTATCAAATATGCCATGATAGAAACAATTGGACACAACAAAGCTTCTTCCCATCCGTCATAATTAAAAATAAATATACCTATTATTAAAGTAAATAAAAATGAGCCAGGAAGAAAGAGTTGTACTCCGTCAGAAATACGATAAATTGCAGAAAATAATCAAGAAAAACTTTTAAAAAGATTATGCAAAACTTTGACTTATGATGCGAGCAGAACAAAGTCCAAAATATTGAACAAAATAATAAGTAATACCTACTATTGAACAAAATATTATGTCGACACAGAATCTAACAGGAATAACAATTAATGCCCAGGAAATGTCTACAGTAACTATAAATATGTATATAATAAAGTAATATTATGTAATATATTGATGTAAAAATAAAAATAGTACTTTATTGAATAAAAGTTTAGAAATAGAGCATAAACTGAAAGATATTTCTATTATTTTTAGGTTATGTGGTTTTATAGTTGTGACTAGAAATTAGTTGACGGACAGCGTCAGCATCTTATATATTTCCGAGTATAGGTATTTCAGATAAATATCTAGTAAATTATCTATTTGCAAGGTTAAAGGTTAGTATTTTAAAGTTTTCTATAAAAAATTTTTTGTCGAATCCATAATGCCTAAAAAACTAATTTCAACGAAATCGAAAGAAGCCTAAAATTCGAATCCTACTTGCTACCAAAATAAAAAAAATAAAATTTCAGTTCCATAAAGTGGCAGGTTATTCAATTTTTTTGCATTTCATAATGAAGCCATTATGAAACCCAAATAGGAAAACGTAATTTCCGCCGAAACAACTCTTTCCTATTAAACAAGAAGTACCTACATGTTGATTTGAAAGTTGAGTTGGTAGTTTCGGATATTTTTGCGTTTGAAAATTGAACGAAAAATTAGCTTGCAATATAGTATCTGTCTGTCAATTTTTAAAACTTTACTCGCCGCAAAGCTAACAGTAACTAATAAATCAACTATATTTATAAGTAGCACGAACACGACCGATTTATATTGTGTTTATGAGACATGACGATGACGTTTCAACGGTACGTGTACGTAATTTTATTATTTTCTGGTTTATAGACAGACTTTCTGCCTCTTATAAATGTTTATTTACCGCTAGTTTCGAGTATTTTTACAGTCTACTAGGTCAGATGACTGTTTACGTCAGGATGGCATCGGATATGCGTACAAACCTCCAGAAAGAACCTATTATAAAGGTTGTTAAACAGTAAGACGGGTAAGTTAACAATACCTTCGCTATACTTGATCGTACCAAACATTCCACTGGTTCACTGTAGTCAGCCGTGCAAAATCAGCGATTCCAAAACAAAATTATCTTAGAATTATGTACCGCGATAAATATTTTTATTTCGTTTATTTTTCGCTCATAGTTTTTTTATTTATCAAATTAAAACCATTTTGCGTCAATAAGTTAAAGATTCTCAGGTACTTTTTCCTAGAATTTAGTTATTTTGGGATCATTATAGTTAAATCTATATAATAATCACTATTTTCCAAGAAATAATTAAAATTTGCTCAAGTGCAGGATGGTATGTTCTATTTTAAATAAGTAGTTATGCTTTTTGCTTTTAATTTGTTTCTCATTGTGTGTGAATTAAAAGCAGTTATAAAGCAAAGTTATGGAAAATGTTCACAACGCCTAGGAGGTGTTTATCTCCAGGTGAACGCCGTTTGATATTACAAGTGGAACGTTATTTTACTTAGAAAAAGATAACTCGGGCCCGTTAGTGTCTGTTTTGGCAGTGCAAAAACAAACGTCTGATGCTTGCGGCATTTCAGATAAGACCTTAAGAGGACTTCGAAAAAAGAGTGAAGAAGAATTGAACAGGCCATATAAAAGGGTTTGACTCTATTCTAAAACCTTTGATTTATCCCATGGGATAAAACTATCGATTAGGAATATTGTTTATGATATGTATAAAGCCAAGGAAATATGTTACCCTCAAAGCTGTTCTTGAAGAGATAAAGAAGAAAGAACTTTGCGATATTGGAACTACCAGTTTGTCCATCATTTTAAAAGAGCTGGGCTTCAAATACAACAAAACGAACAACAGACAAGTGCTTTGCGAGCTGTCCAATAATGTTTCAAAAAGATGGCGACATCGGTTCTTTTTAGAAGCAAAACTTTATAAAAAAATAATTCGTAAAACTAATTTGGCTAGATACTATAAAAGCTAAAAAAATAATTATTTTTCTTTGCCTAACTAATTTTTTATTTACTTTAAATTATTTTATTTAGAAAATACCTAAAATATAATTTTATTTATTGTTTGAAAGCCAACGACTACCCGGCTCGAGAGGATTTATTGCTTAGCGGACTTCATACACCGTACCGGTCCGTAGCACCGGTCGGTCATCGCCGGTTCAGCCCAAACTATGCGCGTGATACACAACCACGACGGTTGCCATCAAAATACAAGCCATTCGGACCCTGTATTTTCATAAATTAATAATCATGTAACACAACTAAAAGCTTAAAACTTAAATCACCGGAAACTCACGTTTTCCAATAATTACCTTCTTTCAAATTCTTATATTTCTATCTGGAATAATCAATAAGATGAAGATCTCATTATTAATTCCACGATGCACATTTCCTTAATAGTATATTTTCTAAAGTCTTGTTTTAATGACTCTTATTCAAAATAAGCAGTTTTTTGGTCACGCATGTATGTCCCATTCATACGTTCAAGCTTCTAAATGAAAATGATTGGCCCAACGCAAGAAGCAGCATTATTCCTTTTCACTTCGCTCGACTCTAAACTCAAACGTCTCTGGTCAATTTTTTAGCGATTTTTTTACGACTTACTAGTGACAGTTTTCTGCAAATAAAACCACTATCCCAACACCGAACTCTAAAAGCAAAAATGGCAAATTTATGGTCTCAACATTTAAAAATATGTCCGATAAACCGTACGCATTAACCTATTTTTTAATTTTTCACTGCGCACCCCATAAGTTATACGTATCCATAGTTATAGGTGGGTGGGTGAACCTCTTTTAAGAAATTATCATTTTGACGTGTGGTCGCCTTTGCAACGTTCGTTTTAGTACGTTCGGCAGTGTTAAAAGTAATAGACTGAGAAAGACAAATGAATTGCCTTTGAAAGACAAGTCAATTTTCTTGTGAAGGAGGACGTGAAAAATATTAATCTAATTAAAAGACCAGAAATTATTAAAGTTTTATACACAGTAAATACATGCACGTTTTAAAGAATATTTACAGCCTGCCTGATTTCACCCCCTGGAAAGAGTAGATGTTACCCTTAAAATCTTAAATTGGAAGGAGAGGGGGTCAAGTGACACGTACACACAAAAAAATAAATATTTAGTTTAAAAATATAATGCTCAAATAGCATAATTCTACGCAAAGAAATATATTCTCAAAACAAGTATTTAAATACATATAACTAAGTAGATATTTTAATTATTATTTTGAAAACTGAATTCCTTGCTAGGAGATTAAGTGCTCAATTGATACTTGGAAATACTTGTTCTGAATATACAGGATGTTATGGAAATTACTTATTATATTTAAATGGGTGACTCCTAGGTGTCCTAGAGAAAATCTACATACTTTTTTTTAATCGAATATATAAATACTAAGGTAAATACCCGTTTTACCCAAATGCTGTCGCGCCGTTCCATCTGGATTCAGTTAGTAACAATGTGGGTCACTAGAGTATACTAACAGTGTTGTCAGATCACACTGCACGTTTCGCCCTTACTTGGATACCTGCCGCGCGCGACTATCGTTGCTTCAGTATGTTTCGAGACTCGGGGGTGTAATGACGCTGTCGAGAGTTCCACTTGCTTGATGATACGAATTTAAACGTTTTGTTAGTTGTAGGCATTACCCCATTTTTTTTTCTGTTGTGAAATAATTCATAATAAGAAATATTGTGATGTCATTTCAAATTTCTATGATATTACCTATTGTTGGTTCTGTTGCAAAACATACTTTTTCTGTTTTATTTTTTTTTAATGGAATTTAATTATAAAACGGATTATAAGATCGAAGGTAAGAGAGTATGTACCTTAAAATTGTAGTATTTTTTTTCTAAAAAGTTCGAAAAAGAAGTGATAACGCGGGTCAAAGACGACTTGTTGTCAAAAATTGAACACGTGCGTTTACAGTTCTGTGTTGCAATATATGACAACACCGCCTCAATAAACTATTGATTGCGAACGTCCTCAGTAGCGGCCACGTAAATTTTCAGATTTCATATGAAGTATATATTTCGTACAATAATTCAAAGCGCCATTTAAGGTTATTTTTCTTCAAATTATTTTCATCTCAGGATTTGCCGGTTTAAATATAATAAGTCATTTCCATAACACCCTGTATATTTCTTTGCATAAGATTTGAGTATTATATTTTTAAACTACGCATATCTTTTTTGTGTGTAATTTTAAAGATCGTTTAAATCTTTTTCCAATGGTACTATAAGGAAGGTTTGCAACCAAAACGTCCGAATTGGCACGTGGTAATTTTCTGACATACCATGTCATTTTTTGTAGTTGGACATAAATAAAACCATATTTCACATTTTATGCGCTTTATTTTGAAAAATCTGTTACATGAAAAAATATAACTCTGATAAAATCCTAAAAATAGTAAAATTTTCGATAAAAAATTGTTAATCTGGTAAACTACCTTTAACTAAATATACAGCCTGTCAACTTTGACACGCTGTAACTCTAACGATATTGGGATTTCAACTTTTTGTTAAACGTCTTACTACCCTTATTTTAACAGGTAGAATCACATTTAGTATCGTGACGCATTATCCTATCATTCTATATATGTAATAAGTAATTTGAAATACGGGGGTATTTCATCCGAAACGAGTTAAAGAACTTTCCACTTCCAGAAGTTCTTTTGCATATTGCTATAATTGCTAGCTGAAGTTTTGACTACAAGTTGTGCCTGGAGTGTATTAGAGGCTTCGATAAATACAAATTAATTCAATAGTAATATTAATTTGATAGTAAATTATACAGGGTGTCCCAGAATATGTGGGCAATATCTGATCCCGGGAGATTGCCCACATATTCTGGGACATCCTGTATACTTTCTCACCTAATTTACACAATTTTATTGGTAACGATAATTGATTTTAATTTTTTAGACAAGAGTCGCTCACTAGTGAGTTCTGCAACGTCATGGTTTCAATTAAAATAAAATTCCGAACATTTCCGATGATATTCCGATAATCTACAACGTGGCCAAGATAAGGAGGGCAAGTACAGGGATCTCGGAAACCGTAAGAGATACGAAGTCGGTTAAATTGAGGTAAAGTTGCACATTTAGGTGCCTAATAATATGCCGTTTAGAAAGTTTTAATATTCCGAGTAGTACCGAAATTCTGAAAAATCGTTTTATTGTTTTCCTGGATTTTTTTGAAATCGAACTCTAATGTAAATTGCACTTTTGCATTGCCACTTTTCCGCTCTATCTAACAGCGTTAATTGTTTTGTAATCCGACGAGTCGTCTTCGAATTACCATTATCAACTTAATTTTTTTAAATACGGTCCTGTTTTCCTGATATTGGAATTTGAGAACTCTTTTTCTTCTGAATGCAGCGATGTATGACACATTGTGGTTTAATGACGTTTCGAGGGTTTTTTTGAACAACATCAAGAAATTTTAGGATACGGTCCTGTATTTCTCCTAATTTTATAAATAATATCTTATAAGTAAACTCTAAATTTTTACTTATGTTGGACTAGTTCAATAAATAACAAATAATTTCAAAATCATACCAAAACAGTAATGAAACGAACAACGAAAAAAGTAAGGAACTACATAATCAGGTGTTCAAAATTATTTCCGTTATTCTCTAAGCACAAATAACATCTTCTAACTGCCATATAACAGTTCTTTTTTTAGATCAAATAAAACACGATAGAATATCAAACTTTTCAGCATTTGTAAAATTATGTTCCATATTTTCTGGAAAATAGAAAACCTCTTAAAACGCTTCCTAACGATCACAATGGGAATGTCAAGTGAAGCAAATCACGCGTCACCATCTTAATTTTTTTGTTTCAAACGCCTACTTTTCTTTTAAATCCCGAATCAACAGAAGTTTGAAATAATGTTTCTGTATTTTGTTCACTTATTTGTGGTTTATTATTAAATTATTTATTATTTATTGAACTAGTCCAACATAAGTAAAAATTTAGAGCTTACTTATGAGATATTATTTATAAAATTAGGAAAAATGTAGGACCGTATCCCAAAATGTCCTGATGTTGTTCAAAAAACCCTCGAAACGTCATTAAACCACAATGTGTCATATATCGTTGCATTCGGAAGAAAAAGCTCTCAAATTCCAATATCAGAAAAACAGGACCGTATTTAAAAAAAGGTTGATAAGGGCCCTTCGAAGACGACTCGTCGGATTACAAAACAATTAACGCTGTTAGATAGAGCGGAAAAAGTGGCAATGCAAAAGTGCAATTTACGTTAGAATTCGATCTCAAAAACCCCAGGAAAACAATAAAACGATTTTTCAGAATTTCGGTTTTTTCCGGATAGCTCCGGAACTACAAGGAATTTTAAAACATTCTAAACGGCATATTATTAGGCACGTAAATGCGCAACTTCACCTCCATTCAACCGACTTCGTATATCTTACGGTTTCCGAGATCCCTGTATCCCGTATCTTGGACACGTTGTATAAGAAAATTTAATCAAATTTTCAATCCGACGTTTCGTTTTCTCGCAAACATCATCAATTTTGCTTTTTTAAATAATAGTAACATTTTATTTTAAGCTTTATGAAAGAAATTCCACTTTATATTCTGAGTCCTCGTCCTGTTCGGATTTTTATTTACTCTAATACCGTACTGATGCTACTTGAAGTAGTTACATTGGTACTATTACTGAACCCACTTAAAGCACTATCGGGCATCAGGGCACCGGCGATACATGCTGTCATGAAACATACCAGAGCGCCACCTATGAACGCTCTAAAAACTAGGCGTGCGCAATTTTGTTTCTTCTCTGGAACCAAGGCGGCTATTGTCGAAATCATGATACCTATGGAACCTGGATTTGAAAAGCCGCAGATGGCGTACGTTGCTATGACTTTGTTCCTTGGCTGAAAGTGGAAGAAATTTGTTAGTTGTTGCCTGGTTGCATGGAACGATTTAAGAGTATAGGGAACTGTCAAATTATTGTGTCTTACTTCGAAACTTAACTTTTAACGGGCTACTCTCTAATCTTAAAGTTACTGTATTCTCCCTTTAAGGTGAGTAAGAAACATATTCAACAATTAAGATAACCACAGTTTCGAAATTATTGTCATAGATACTCATAGTGTCAATTTGAAAGTTCCCATCCCTTTGAGGAAGAAATATTAAAAACTGTAAGATAAGTCCATTTTATTGTTAAAGAGGGCGCTTTTAAAGTATCCTTCGTGATTTAACACCATAGGAGGGGTACAGTGTGTACAATTTTCGACATTTTTATAGGATATCTCCGCAATTGTTAGTGCTATAAAAAAGTAATGTAGGTGTCACGTACTCTTTTTGGGTCAAACTTAAAATGGTAAAATCAAAATTTGAAAATTTTCGCCCGCTTAAGAGATACGGGGGAAAATCAAAAAATTGACAAATTTCAAAATTACCCTATATTTTCTTAGTTAGAAGAAATACCGAAAAATGTTTTATACAGAAGTTTCTTTATATTGATCGTTGAATAATCTTCCGTTTTCAGAATAAGTATCAGGGTTAGGTAAAAAGTTATCGGACCTAATCTCTTTTTTTAAATGGAACACCCTGTATATTTTAATCCAGAAAGATACTATTTTAAATTCTCCTTTCAAATATATAACTCGCCATGGATGATATGGGTTTCCTAGGCGATTTATTAAACTTTATTACTTTAAACCACAGTAGACCATGAAACAGAAACTAATAGCCTGGAAGCAACTATGTTTGACTATTAACCCTTTCACTGCGCGGTGCTGAAACAAAGTGGTACGACAGATTCGCAATTTTTTCATCGTTTGCGAATATATTCGTCAAGAGCAGCTTGATCCAATTTAGTGTGTGTCAAAGTTATATATTTTTTTAATTTCTTTGAATAAAACACAAAATCCAAACAAATTTTCAAAGTTAGTTATTATAACCAAGTTACATAAAATGCAAAAAAAAGTCTGATAAAAACATAAAAGATAATTTCAAGAAAAACTCACAACGTTACCAGGTATATACAAATAGCAACTAAAGAGTGCTTTTTAGTATGATATAACTGAAAACACGGAATTATACAGTGGAACACGTGGAAAACTATGCCAACGTGCTTATTTGTCAAGATCAGTGTGATCCTATTTTTACAAGCAATGCGAATATACTCGTCTAGAGCAGTCTACGGCATAGCGAATATATTCGTCCAGAGCAGTGAAAGGTATAACATTTAACGTCAATTTCATTTTTACATATTTATTTGCGAAAATGACCTATCAACATTTATACGATTACGATACTTATTCTGAAAACGGCAGATTATTCAACAATCATTATAAAGAAACTTCTGTATAAAACATTTATCTGTATCTCTATTAACTAAGAAAATATAGGGGAATTTTGAAATTTTTTGATTTTCCCCCGTATCTCTTAAGCGAGCGAAAATTTTCAAAATTTGATTTTACTATTTTAAGTTTGACCCAAAAAGAGCACATGACACCTACAATCTACATTACTTTTTTGACAACACTAACAATTACGGAGATACCCTATAAAAGTGTCGAAAATGGGACCCCATCTAAATGTTACCTTTCAAATCTTACTTGGGAATGAGGTCGAGTAACCTATCATTTTCCATGAAATCGCGTTCCAGAAACGGACTTAGTCATGTAATTTTTTGTGAAATTACTTTTCCCCTGGTAAAGAATTGGAAAGCTGTTACTGGTACCGTAGAACTATGGTATTAATCGAAACAACAGATTTAAACGAACTTTAAAATCATGAGCCACTGGACCTACTTCCCATTTAAATTTTAAGGGTAACATCTATGCCTCCTGAGAGTTAAAGAGCGAAACGCAAATATTCTTTAAAAGTGTCCCCTGATTTGAAGATTTTAAGGGTGGGACGTTTTCAAACTGACGCCCTGTATATGACTAGCTAAATCCCTTTCATTCAAGCATGCAATAACCTAAATATCGAACGAACTAATTGAAGTTACTGAACTGGCTTAGAAAATAAGATATAAGCTCCTTCTAACCTGTAAATTCATGGCTCCCATTCTAGAAAATGCTACAAACTCATTAACCATGGTCTTTATCCCAATGAGTTGGGCAACTTTTTCACATTCGTCCCAATCAACGCCCATGATCCAGGCAACAGGAATAAAGACTTTTCCTGCTATCAGCTCCAGAGTCCACATATTCGAATCATCCGTGAATCCTAAAATTTAAAATAATATTGTTCTATTGTTTGTAATTAATATGACGATGTGAAAATAGGTAGAGTTTTGGGCCGGGGAAGGAATGAACGGCATAACTAACTACAATAAAATCAAGGTTTCATTCAGTTTATGATTGACGAATACCTGGCGAATATAACCTATAAAATAATCAAACAAAACTTACCTACAAGTATACCGAGCCACGTTAGGATTCCATTAATAAAATATACAAATGCCAGTGTTGCTGTTACGCCAGATATAATGGCGGAAATCAGATGGAAAGAATCTGTAGCTCCTTTACTTGCTGCATCCATTGCTGAGGAATATTCTCTAAAAAATATCACAACAAAATAGGTAATTATTTATTATACAGAAATCTGGAGAGGATCTTTTTACTGAGGACTTCCGCAAAAGCAGTAATATCTCATAATTTGAACAGATTCAGTAAGGTTCTGGTAAAGAAGTATAGAAGAAACTCTAGAATGCCCATAGAGTTATCCATTTGAATATAATAAACCATTTTCGTAAAACGATAACTCATTTATTTCCCGTATACCTATTGATGACATAAAGTTCTGTTCATTTCAACAAGTATCATTATCTTAATCGTCAATACCTTAATAATTATTGATTCTTTTACCTACATTTCTGCCATTTGCACGTCATTTTTCTTTATTTTAACTTCTTCCACTTCAGGATATAGCAGCTTACTGAAACATAGCGCTGATGGTGCCGACATAATGCTGGCTGTAACCAAATCTTCCGCTCGCGCACCATAACCAATGTACGCGGCAAAAGTGGAACCTAAAAAACAGGCCCTTGTGTTGTTGACAATTTTTTACCTTCCAGCTATGTATACACACTAGGGTAAAACTGGAAAAGATGCTAAATTTGTTGAATCTCTCCTTAAACAAATGAGATTAAGGGTCGATATTTCAAAGGTACCTTAAGGCACAGAAAAACGTTAAGTCTTCCTTAAAAGCCGTATTACAGTCGCCAATTCTTTTCTTGCGGCATTAAAAATTGCACGGAGACAAGAGAAGTAAACAGTTCGCGCTCGCGTTCCACGTTCAGCTATTGCATTGTCACATGAGAACAGCGCATTGCCACAACTCAGAAAAGCAGTTGGTAGTATCGAAATCCCTAAAATACCCCCAGAATTAGAGATGGAGAAACCTGTTTTTGGATTAGCAGTTAAAGCAGCAAGGTACTGCTACTAACAAATAACAACAATTCAAAAAAGTTGCTACGAATTAGCAGTACATATGCATAATACAGAATATGATCTGCTAATTTACATACCAGTTATTTTAAATAGCTATTAGCAAGATCATAGCTGTTTCGACCAGATAAAACAGTTAAAAATAACCACAATCCATCTTATCCTATCTCATGCAGCGACAATGGCAATGAAATTGACGCAAGACTCATTTCTGGTAATGCAAAACGTATTATGCCAGCTGATCGGGAACAGTTTACTGCGCATGCCTCCGTGCAATTTGTATTGCTACAAGAGAAAAATTGCCGATTCTATTACGGATTCCATTATGGCAATGCAAGATGTATCGCGCCAGCTGATTTAGAACGATTTATTGCGCATGCCTCAGTGCAATTTCTATTGCTGCAAGAGAAAAATTTCCGATTCTAATGCGGATTCCATTATGGCAATGCAAGACGTATTGCGTCAGCTGATCGAGAACGGTAAGTAAAGCTAATAGCTTAATTTTACAAAACAAAGCGCCATTTTAAAGATAATTTAATGCCCTTTAGAAAGATGTATCACAACATATCCATTCCCATTTGAAAAAACAGGAGCAGTAGCCGCCCCCGCTAGGAGGGTTGAGGTTACAGGGATGAAATTAATAGTGAAACGTGTCCCCCTGAAACATACAAAGGTTTACGGGTCCGAGTTTTTTTTTTATTTTCACGTACACAGCCGTAAACCTTGCTGGGCTGTTTTCGATGGACCACCCTGTATATAATAAAAAGGTAAAAAGTAAAATGTCGATAAACCACACCGTTTATTAATTAAGTTTTTGTTAACAATGAGTTTATTTTATGTAGAATCACCTCTACAAGTATCCTGACGTATTATCCAAATACTCTATATCATATAATAATACCTGAAACTGATGCAAATCCTGCCAGCATCAAAGAGTGTAACTCCGAATCGGTGAGGTATTTTAAATACGGTCTTAACATCATGGGTCCTTCTGACTGAAACATTTAAACTAATAAAATATGCGTTATAAAAGATAAGGCAAAATTATTTTATATTTTGTGTGTATTAATCAGGGCGTAACAAATTCGGTCCTTAACATTTTGGATTTCGGAAATGGTAAGCGATACGAACTCGGTTAAATTGGGACAAAGTTGCATAAATATGGAGTCAATAATATGCTGCAAAAATCAAACATTAATACATTGACTTTTAAAATATTTGGAAAAATCAAGAATATTGCGGTTCGGTTTTCATTTTTCCTGACTTTTCCTGAAAAGATGTGCAAAAATAAATTTCACTTTCACATTCAAAATTTCGACATTACTATCCATTGGTTTCGCAAAAGTAAGCTGCTTTATACGGCCCCAAAAGTAAAAATCGGCTAATGTCAGATCGGGGATTCTTAGGGGACATAAAACTGGCCCATTTCTTCCTATCCATCTCACACCGAATTATCTGTTCAGGTTTGTTCGGGTTTGTTCTTTGACCTCTCCAGCGTAATGTGCAGGGCACCCATCTTGTTGAAAATACATTGCGTTGCGATAATCCAGGGGCAGCTCTTCAAGATGATCGTTAAAGAATGTATCTGGTAATTGCAAATAGTTCGCTCTGTTACAAGTACCTTCGAAAAAATAAGGAACAATGATACCGTAATATGAAATTGCACATCACACATTGACTTGTTTAAAGTACTAACGTCTTGCGGGAATCCTAAATTCAGGATTCTCTTTACTCCAATATCTGACATGTTGAGAAGCAACAGTTCCGTTGGTTGAAAATGTTGATTCATCAGAAAACATTATAAGCTTGTGAAAATTTCTAATAACGTTTAAAATCTCATTTCCAAACCATAAACAGAAATCTAGCCTTTTACCTTCATCCCCAGTCTCCAAGGTTTGGTTGAAATGAGGCTTGTAAGGGTAAATTTTATTATTTTTTAAAACTGTTTGAATGGTAGTTTTTTGATCCACCTCTAAATGTTTAGCTCTGTTTCTCAAGGAAAGCAATAGATTTTCATTTACAGATTGCAATATGAAGTTTTTTCTGAAAATGAGCCCAAGAATAACCTCCTTAAATATTAACATTATTAGGAAACACCCTGTATAGTTAATTGCTAAATTTAAAAGTTTTCAATAATAATTATAAAAATTTTTACCATTCCGACAAAGGCCACAGCTACACTATTAACACTTTCACAAATGGTGGTACCCATGACATATTGTAAGGCAGAACCCAACATGTTCACGAACCTCTGCATAAGTCCATAGTAGTAAAGTAGATTGACAACGAAACCAATGAAGAAAATCACCGATAACGCCTAAAACAAAAATATTTCCATGGGTCATATGAATACATGTCAAGAGTTAACGGAGATTATGTAAAGAAATAAATATTCATTACTTACCCTAAAAGCAAAGACTTGCTCTTGATTAACTAGTAAGTCGCCATAAGTGAAAGCGGCAGCTTCAACACCATAGTCCAGGAAAGTATTCACGTGATCAGAAAACGTTCTCAAAGCATTTCGTCCCGTGTCCCATCTTATGGTCAAGAATCCAAAGAGGACTTGTAAGATTATGCCCCAAGCGACCGTTTCCCAAGGAACCTAATATTTTGAACTATAATATACAGTGATAAGCAGGACTTACGCAGCATATGGGGATTTCCGATGATGCAGGAACCATTTCCAACATCGTTAAAGAATTTTACCATATTCTGCATAAATTCTGCCTTGTAGATACTGTAGGTACCGATTTTATTTTCATCTCACATTTTGCAAAATATTGTTATTCTATCATTAATTAACCACAAAGTAACAAAGTGTTAAATTAAATTCATAAATATTATACAGGGTATTATATTAAAAAGTTTAAAAAAGTGAAAACGCGCGTCAAAGACGTCTTGTTGTCAAAAACTGAACACGTGCGTTTACAATTCTGTGTTGCAATATGACAACACCGCCTATAATGCGTGGACTTCTTTTGAGACTCGAGACTGCCTCAATAAACTATTGATTGCGAACGTACTCAGTAGCGGCCAAGCAAATTTTGAGATTTCATATAAAGTGTATATTTCGTTTAATAATTCAAAGCATCATTTATGGTTATGAATTGAATTTATTTTCATCTCAGGATTTGCCGCTTTAAATATAATAAGTAATTTCCATAACACCCTGTATTTAGTTCGAAAATTGTATACATATCTACACATGGGTAAATTGAATTAAGGTTCAGTTAATTTAATCAAGGCAACGAGAATATTTCAGGTAAATGGTAAATTATTGATGTGTACGAAACGAGAATGCATCGACCTACTAGCGGTCCATTCTTTCCTCAAATATCCTTGCAAGTGCGGATCCAGGGGGGCTCATGACCCCCCCCCCCCCCAACCAACAATGGATCACAAAAAATTACATTTATACTGGCTTGACCTACACGGCAGCGTATTATTTTTCGTAACTTTGCCCCCCCCAAAACGCAGTTTGACCCACCCCAAACCGAAGTTCTGGATCCGCCCTTGTGTCCTTGGTACATTAAATTTGTAAAACCGACCTCTCACACATAAAGTATCGAATATTTTTAACTTACATGTCGTTTTTTGGCAGATAATAAAAATCCAACGAATAGAAAAACGACAAGTCCAAGTAGGGGTATCAGTCGTCGTCTATTGTCCTTTGTATCTACGACTAAATAGGCAACAGTGGCTGCTAATACTGATGCGTAGAATACGAGAGATCCAAATCTACAAAGATAATAAATGATATAATTTCTTAGGAAAAAACTATTAGCATGTTATTAAGAAACACCCTGTTTAGTGGTTGTATTTTACTTACCTGATTTTCTTTAGCACTTTTTTACTTGGCGCCCATACGAATCTATTGATGAGAGGAAGCACGAATGGTTTTAAAATGAAATAATATATTAACGAATAGACATAGAATACATATAATATAATTAAAAGACCATAGCCATTGTTGGTGGTATCATTAAATGAATCCCAATCAATTGAATCTAGAAATAAAAGAAAATACACTTATTAATAACAAGCGGTCAATCTCTTTAACACTTTATTGAACACACACAAAATTATGCAAATAAGGAGACTATTTAATACAATAGTTTTGTAAATCTATTAATCTGGGTCAAAATTTTTTTATAGGCAACTTTCAGTCCTTGGCATATAACTTACCCAAATAAACTATTTGCCTGTAGAAACGAATATAATTTGCGAAATATATGTTACTTTCTGCATTAGAAAGCAATTTTAAAAGTTTTTTTTAGATTATAGCTGCAGTATTCAAATTTGTATTTGAAAATGTATCGCCGGTCACGTGTCCCCCGTCAATAATTTCTTACTTTACCCTTTTATATTTCACGTCATTTTACTAAAGTTACTTTTATAAATAAATAATTTACACTCCTACTACAATTTGTATTGAAAAAATAATGTTCAAAGATCAACAGTTTAGTTTCTCGAACGCAATTATTAACCAGAAGTTCCGTTCCCGCAGCTGCATGTATCGCCGGTCACGGCAGAAATTCCTTATAAATAACGCCACTACAGGTCGGCCTAATAGTATTACAAATATGATGGTATGTGTTTGAATTTGTGTAAAGCATCCTCCTGTTTAGGTAAGTTCCTTGTTATGTTTATTCAGGTATAAACTAGAACATTGCCTACTTTTTACCAAGCGTATGTTTTTATGTTGTATCGCCGGTCACAGGGTTAAATCGGACCTAGTAGTCTTAATTAAGGGAAAAATACTACACGAAGTCATTCTCTTGAGTACAGATACTCATTTCAGTCTAAAAAAGTTTAAGAAATAGCTTGTATTAGCTGTTATCCACGAATTTTTGCATTTTTATACCAAGCATTAAAATGTTACCGGATATAAATTGATGTGACGGTTTGTTATCCGAAGCTATATACAATATTTTTTTATTAACCCTTTCATTAAGGAAATAGTACATTACGTATCAAGGGCCGAAAAGGTGAGGGAGGCCACCGCACGAGTCCGGAAAATCCTCCGACGGCCCGAGATATGTACCGTATTTTTTTTACAAGTGCTCCGAAGCTTTGATACCAAATAAATAAAGAAATTCTTCAGACAGTTTTCCTGCCTACATGACATGAAAACACTCGCGCATGGAGAATGTAAATATCTATTTATTATTTTTGACAAATAGGCTCGGTGGCCTAGTGGTATAGCGTACGCTTTGTGGTCTGAGAGTCGCGGATTTAAATCCCGCACTCGGCATCTCTGGTTTTATTTATTTTTTTAAAAGTGTCCGAGTCTTTGAGGCCATATAAATAAAGAAATTCTTCAGACATTTTTCTTAAAACACCTTTGAAAAATAACTGCCAATTTAATTTATGTATAATCCGCTCTTTATTATCGCTTGTAGTATGGCTCGGTGGGTAGAGTGTCCGCCTGGCGATCTGAGGGTCGCGGGTTCAAATCCCGCACCGATAATTCTGGTTTTATTTATTTATGAGCACCCGATTCAAAGCGGGCGGGAAAAATCTTTCCCGCCCGCTCTCTTGGAAAACGCCACTTTCGTTGAAGAGAACATGCATGAAAAGAGGCACTTTCGGGGCACATGTAAAAAAAATATATTGCAAGTTTCGTTAACACCTTAGGTAGATTAAAAATATGACTAATTTTCTTAGTATTTTAACATTCTATCAGGAATATTCCAAAACTTTAAGCCAATATAAGACAAGGCTGATATAAATAATAGGAAAATGGTTCTAGTGACTGATTAAAATAACTCAGTTCCAAATATTGGCGTTATATGATTCAGATGAGTAAAATTAGCCATGTGACGGGCGTTAAATTATTAAAAATTCGATACTATAGACCAAGATCTTTGTGACGATGATTTTTCGCGCGGACATAATATAATTCCTATAATTAGATACTATAAGAAACGTTTTAAAAAATTAACAGGTGTTTTGAGATTATTTATTTTTAAAATCCGATTTACTGAAAGTTGCCTATAAAATTTTTTTGACCCATCTGGTATAAATATCTCTTAACCAAATCTTATAAGGGGAGGGGATGTCTATATATTTAACCCTTCTGTTTACAAGCGGATCGATCTGTATAAAATTTTAGTAATCAACGTATCGGGTTTAAAAAATTTTGTCATTGAACAAAAGCAGGATATAATTAAATATTCGACACAAGAACCTTGCACCTTATGTTTAATTTTAATCGCTATCTGTAGAATGTTATATTTATCAATAAGTAAGATATTTGTAAATGTTTTGAGTGCTTCTTTAAAAAATAATAATCCCCATGATGCAATAAATCCCAATTTTGATTAACGTAAATGTATATGCGTACCATGTCCATTTCATATTAATAAGTTAGGAGATTAACAATATTTAGAACGCGAAGCAAACAGAGATAGGTAGATTATGTTCCCCCCCCACTCTATCGTATCGCATCTCGCTCATTGTTCTCCGGATGGCACGCCTGCCGCTTCGATTCAATTACTTTTTAATAGACATTCATTCTTTCGTACGTTGCCGCCTGAGTGAAATGTTATTAATTTTATAACAGAATATAACTTTAATTTCTTTCAGACGGAAAAAAATGTATCTATTGAGAAATTGAAAATAAAGACTTAGTACGTAGTTTTTATAGCATCTGTTTCTAATACAGTAGGTACATCTACGTTCGACAGCGTAAATAGCACTAAAATTTAAAATTCAGTCCAAGGGAAGCAGAACGCAGGACATCAGAACAATGAGCGACGAGTTGGAGTGGGGGAAATATATCCTACCTATTTATGTGTTCTTTACAATACTTAATATTTTTACTTTACTATCTTATTACTAGGATATAGCCGGAGTAGGGGAAAGTGTTCCACACTGAGACATGTTCCACAATAAAACAAATTGGTTTTCTTTTTAAATTTTCCGTTTCTCTAACTATGTATAATTTAACGGCTTTTTAGTTACTCTATGTCTGCAGAACTACGTGTTTCGTGACGGATTTTTAAAGTTTTTTATCGTTTATTGCTGTATTTCAGGTAAGTTTTTTTTTTAAATCATTTATTTACAACGGCTATAGAACTATTTTAATTTTAATTTCATTACATTCTGGTTTAAAACTCGAATTTGTAACTTATACAGGGTGTCCCATAACTAATGGTACACAGGAAAACTGCAGATTCCTTGGGTAAAAATACTGCGATTTGGCCATACTTAGTTTAGTTCAATAGCTGGTAATCACCGAGATACAGGGTGTCCAAGTAAAAATTTAATTTTCAGTTTTCCTAAATAACTTATTTCTGAATCAATATTTTTGCACAAAATTTTGTGACTATGGTTTTCTTGGGGAAAGGAATTTGAATTTGTTAATAATGATGTAGATTATAGAGGGCGCTCTCTGCGGTACTCTGGATACATAAAAAGAAATGTAACTTTTTTGTGCCTTAATATAATTATGTTTTTATTAAAAATATCAGTTTTCCGTCATTTTTAAGCAATAAAGTTATACTTTGTAAATGTCGCTCCGACTAACCATTTTCGAGATATTTTCAATTACAATTTCTAATGCGCCCGTTTAAATTTTGATTTGTAAATGTGAAATTTGTCACAGTAGGCTTTGGTAAAAACAAATACAATGATAGCACTTTGAAACCTCTTTTTTGTCAAAGTTTATTTTGATTTGTCACCATTGTGGGTGTTTTTAAGGAGTTTTTGAAGATACTGTTATCAAAAATTAAACTGAAACTGTTTTCTAACGGAGAAATGCTAGACATGGTATGTTTATACGCACAAGAAAATTTTAACAAACCCGAACATCGGCGGTATTTGAAAATGTATCCAAATAGAAGGCAGCCAGATTTTAAAATTTTTAGAAGCCTATACGACAGACTGGGAGAAACAGGATCCTCCACTATTACGTTTTAGACGAAATGATCCTGTTAGAAAATAGTTATGTCGCGGCATTTTTAGTTTAATTTTTGATAACAGTATCTTCAAAAACTCCTTAAAAACACCCACAATGCTGACAAATGAAAATAAACTTTGACAGAAATTACGTTTCAAAGTGCTTTCATTGTATTTGTTTTTACCAAAGCCTATGGTGACAAATTTCACATTTACAAATCAAAATTTAAACGGGCGCATTAGAAGTTGTAATTGAAAATATCTCGAAAACGGTTAGTCGGAGCGATATTTACAAAGTATACCTTTATTGCTTAAAAATGACGGAAAAACTGATATTTTTTATAAAAATATAATTATACGAAGGCACAAAATAGTTACATTTCTTTTTATGTATCCAGAGTACCGCAGAGAGCGCCCCCTATAATCTACATCAAAATTATTAACAAATTCAAATTCCTTTCCCCAAAATAACCATAGTCACAAAATTGTGTACAAAAATATTGATTCAGAAATAAGTTATTTAGGAAAATTGAAAATTAAATTTTTACTTGGACACCCTGTATCTCGGTTATTACCAGCTATTGAACTAAACTAAGTATGGCCAAATCGCAGTATTTTTACACAAGGAATCTGCAGTTTTCCTGTGTACTATTAGTTATGGGACACCCTGTATATTATGTTTTCATCATAAATAGAGATGTGTCAAATTATCGATTTAGTGCAGGAAGCTCTCTTACAAATTATTTACAAATTTCCACAATGAGACAGCAATTCTTGTTCCACAGTGAGATAGCGTTTCAATGCTTTTTGTAGTTTTGGGCTAAAAATGTAATTTATATTCTTTATTTTTATACGTAACAAAATATGGCATGCGGAAGAAAAAGGAAAGCAAGGAAAAGTATTTTCACTTAAGAACAAATGAAGGCTGCAGTTAATCTCGTCATTACGCAAAAATTAAGTTCCAGACAGCCTGCTGAAAGAACAGGGGCAAAATTTCAAACTCTTTTTCGCTATGTGAAGAAAAAATAATTCGAAGGCGAAGATACAGAAATACGATTTATTCCAAATTACGCCTGCCGTAAATTTTTTACTTCCGATCAAGAGAGGACCATCGACGAATATGCTATCAAATGTGCTACGGAAAATCAAGAAAGGATTTGGGTATTCTAGCTTACGAAGTAGCAGTTGCTAACTATTTAAATTTCCAGGGCAGAAACTTATTCTTTTATATCTGTATCCATATATATTTTTAGTTGTTTAGTTTTCTTAAATAAAATATTGTTTTTGATATTTGTATAAAAAAGTCAGAAAGCCAACTTTTTAAAAAAATTTTATTAGGAACCAGAATTTTCAAGATATTGAGTTTATTACTACCAAAACTATTGGGAGATATACAGTGAGTCCCAACAAACCCAGAAGACGCTCGTACCCGTCGATTTTGATTTTTTAATTTTTTTTTGTGGTAATTTCATGTATACAGGGTAGCTCAAAAATAAGTTACGACCATCAACTTCATTTTTTCAAATGAAAACATATATTTTTTATTTCATTTTTGAATTTTGCATTGAATTCTAAGCATGTTTCATGTACCATATCCTATACATAAACTCAACAGTTATTGAAAAAATTAGGATTGAACATATCATTTTCGGAATCCAACGATCTATCAAATCTTCTGGCAATATGGCATTTTGGGCTCCATAATAAGTAAGAGTGTACTGTCTCACTGTCACCGTTTATTTCCATAGAAACTGTATGACAATTTTATTTCAAATAAGTATAATTATTGTCAAGCGTAGTTTCAAAGTTGCGGTTTTCACAATAATGGTGAAGTTAACGGAACGGGAAAAAATTTAAATTCTATGCATGGTTGGGTTTGCTGATAAAACACGTACTCAAATAGAAACAGCCCAATTATTTAATGAAATCCATCCTGATCGTCCTCCCATATGTCAAAAGATGGTGAGTAGAATAGAGGCTAAGTTTTGAGAATTCGGTCATGTTAGAGATTTGCCTAAATCTGGTCGTCCTACTCGAGATGAAAATGAACAACTTGACGTTTTGCTTTCCTTGGAAGAAAATCCATGTACTCCCCTGTCGCACATTGGGGCCGATTTACACATGCCGAAATCTGTTGTTCACCGAGTAGTTCAAAAGCACAAATATCACCCATACAAAGTTATTCCAGTGCATGAGTTATTTGAAGATGATTTCGATAAGCGTAGTGAGTTTTGCGGACGCATGCAAAAATGTTCAATCTAGATAATAATTTAGTAAAAAATATTATTTTTTCGGATGAAGCTACGTTCTATTTGAATGGTAATGTGAACAGACAAAATTGTCGATATTGGGAAACAGAAAATCCGCATTGGATGATAGAGGTTCACAGCCAGTACCCTAACAAAATAAATGTTTGGTGTGGAATCGTACGCGAAAGAGTAATTGGTCCATTTTTCTTTGAACAGTCTTTAACTGGACAAGTATATCTCGAATTTCTCCAACTAGAATTAATTCCAGCATTAGTGGCTTTATATCCGAATCCATTGGATCCAGACTCCCCTGACGAAGAACTGATATTCCAACAAGATGGTGTTCCTCCGCACTATGCGGCCACTGTGCGCACATTTTTGGATGAAACCTTTCCCAATCGGTGGATTGGAAGGAGAGGACCTATCGAATGGCCTGCTAGGTCGCCAGACCTAACTCCGCTGGACTTTTTTTTGTGGGGTTACCTCAAATCAAAAGTATTTGTTAACAGGCCAAACAATATGCAGGAGTTGAAAGAAAGGATCCGAAGAGAAGTGCGTGTCATAACTCCGGAAATGGTTGGAAACGTGCAAAGAGAGTTTATTGATCATCTTGGATATTGTCAAGCCGTAAATGGCGCATATTTTCAACATTTAATTTGATTTTGTTGTGTTTTTTTTAATAAACAGGTCTTACTTATAGATATGTTCAATCCTAATTTTTTCAATAACTGTTGAGTTTATGTATAGGACATGGTACATGAAACATGCTTAGAATTCAATGCAAAATTCAAAAATGAAATAAAAAATATATGTTTTCATTTGAAAAAATGAAGTTGATGGTCGTAACTTATTTTTGAGCTACCCTGTATACATGAAATTACCACAAAAAAAAAATTTTAAAATCAAAATCGACGGGTATGAGCGTTTTTTGAAAAAACTTACTGCTGAATTTTAAATGAATTTAGACATTTCTTCTGGGACTCACTGTATAGAACTATGTTTCCAAAAATTATGAGTATCATCAGTAAACTTCCACTTATTCAACATTATGTAATTTTTGTCTCACTCTGCAACACTTTCCCCTAAGTATAATTTTTATAATTTTTGGTGTAGTCTGATATGGGGTTATATACTATGGGTCGTATTCACTACTACTACACTACCCCATTAACGGCGGTAACTAGGCCAGATGAGGCGATACGCACTCCCCAATCGGTAGGTCATACCTCAATGCAAGAAACCAAGGGTTGATAGACCTTGGGTTTGCAGCATATGACTGATTATCGTGGTTCGAAACCAACGTTAAGCTATAGGTTCCCTCGATAATGGCCCTGGCACCGAAAGAAGAGGTTAAAATTGAGACAAAATTTTTTTTTAACGTAACAATATATTTAAAAATTAAAAATTGCATACACAGTTAACATATGAATTTCCTTTTTGGTTTATAATAGCCTGTAAAATCTCAATGTTCAATGTAATCAATCAAAATAAGACTCAAAATAAGGGTAGTTATGAGCACCTGCCGCGCAATTACCAATAGCTAACGTGCAATTATCGCTGTAATTTTTCGAAAATTGCATTCCTCTGAGGGGGAATTTTATACATGGGGTAAATATTCACTGTAATTCAGGTTAAGAGGATGCCGGAGTTTCACGCTTTGAGGGCACGAGGCAAATTGAATCTTCCCTGGCAGTTAGAAGAATACGTAGCGCGTCCACCCGTAATCGGTACGCCGACAGAAACAACGATAATCGGAAGAAAGAGTCTGCACGTGATCGGGGTCTATACTTCAATTTTCTACGCTGAAAACGGAGCAGCAAAAAATTTTTATTCTGAAAATCATCAGGAACAAAAAAATATAGACTTTCCGCGAGTTCTAGTTCTATTTCAAAGTTTTTTTTCCTTTGACATTTTTTTCCTAAAATAGAAATAAACGCTTGGGAGGAAAATTCGTTTATAGGTAAAGATTGTTTCAAGAAAAATGGATATAACGTAATGACTGTCGTAAAAGTACCTGGGTCATCCCATTATTTATGACCGTTTGATATTATTATGTGGAAAGGACCGGATTGTAATAATTATAATTAAATATAGGCACATCAGGTAGGTTAGGTTGCTTAATTTATATTTAAATATATTTTTGTGGTAAAATTTGTTAGTTTTTGAGGAATGGTTCAAGAATTGTCTTTTACCAAACATTCCTCTAGCGTGATAGTAATGGACAATGCGAGCTATCACAGTCGCCAATTACATAAAGCTCCAAGGTCAACCGTGTCATTTTAATTGTCAGAAGAGTAAAATTTCCGACTGTAATACGGAGAACGGTGTACTGCGCATGAATCCTTGCAATTATAAGAATGATTTCTAATTGTTTGTCATAGAGTAAAAGTAACATTTAACTTTATATTTATATTAAAAACAAATTTAATGAGACCCCTCGGAGAAAAATTCTTTAAAAACTTATATTATAAATATCTATAAACTTACCTGTATTGTAAACAAAATAGCGTGTTGCAAACGATACATATATAGTTATAATAACAAATATCACAATATTGATCACAGTCTTGTCGGTCGCACAATTAGACAGCTCGTCACGCCACGTTTTGGTGGCGCTCTTCTCTGCTTCTAGTGTATCACCATCTTTAATGTCTATTGTTTGATTACCATCTACGACTACCTAAAATAAATAATAAATTAACTTATAAATTCGATAAGTGTATTTTCCAATTACTAGCTAACAGCAAAAAGAAACAAACATTATTATATTTTTTTTCATAAGGAAAACCTAATAACATGAGCATGAACTCTCAAAATTGCAAATTTTCCACAGTTTATTAATAATTAATATTTTTTACAATACTAAGAACTACATGACAACTAAATTGCTTCTGTGGTTTCATAGAAACATGCAAACAAAATTATAAAAAATTTAAATGTAAATATGACCTAAACAGTGTTGCCAGGTGGAAAAAAATCACCACAAATGTTTATGGAAAATTCACCAGAAATCGCTAGATTTAAAAGTACATAATATACGGGAGAAATAGAGGGTAAAGCATATTTTTATGTCCGTATTAGTAAAAAAAAGGTAAAGCCTATATAGTATAATTAGGCTCAGAAAAAGGGAAAAACATCATCCTGTTAAAAAAAAAACTATCCAAATGAACCAAAAATCACCAGAAATCGGACCTTTATAAAAAGTTTACCGGATCAGATCAGATTATTCATAAAATCTTCACCAGACCTGGCAACGCTGGTCCTAAACCGCAACCGACATTTATTCAGCGAAATTGCATTTTTCTCTCCGGCAAACCGAGAGCATTGTTTGAGGGGACAGTCGTTCCTGAGGAGAAATTTGCGTTTCAAATATACAGGAATATACAGGGTGTCAATTTGAGAATGTCCCAACCTTAATAATCTCGTTAACCCGTGGTTTAAAACCTTAAATGGGAAGGGGGATCAAGTGGTACATCATTTTAAATTTATTTCCATTAATTATTATTTTTTATTAGTTCAGTGAAACCTGACTTAGGCGGACACTACGGGACCGATTAAATGTGATCGCCTAATGGAGGTGTCCGCCCATGGGAAATTTGTTATTAGGTAATATGTAAATGCAAAATTATTACTATGTATATGTATGTACAAATATACAGAACATAACAAAAATACACTAGTTTTAGTTAGGATGTAGTAATAAAAAAATCTAATAACGTAGTTTGACGTGTTTGCTGTAGAGTCACCTCTATTCTTTGCATACTCTTATAATTCCTCCTCCTGTTGGATTACTGCATTCAACTTCTTCATCAGAGTCGTCAGAAAGTGATGTGGTTTCAGTTTGAGCTGCTACATAATCGGTAGGAATGGGGTCACTATCATCTTTTAATAGCACATTGCTATCAATGTTAATGAACTCGCCTAAATCATTGTTATCAAATTACAAACTTCCGCAACATCAATATTCTCTTTCAGACTCAAAACGCGACATTCTTGTGCCATTGTTTACGATTTTAACCTTACAACTCACAAATAAACGGCGGACTGCTGTCGGGGAACCACACATACTTTAATTCGGCGAAGTCCTTTCGCTCTGCCACGCATACGCGATTGGTTGCCGGTTTGTCTTCAGAGAATTTTTGCACCTCGTCTCCCAAATAATTAAAAAAAATTTTTTTGTCCGTTTAAAGGAGGGTTTTCTCACTCTTTGTATGAGAACAGCCAGTCCGCGTCCGCCCAAGGAAGGTTGATTTTCATGGAATTTCATATACCTACTTCCGGACTCTGAAAAAATGTCCGCTTAATAGAGATGTCCGCTTATCAGAGGTGTCCGTTATGAGATAACTGTATATAATTTCGAAGAAATCGCGTTAAAGAAATTGACTTATTAATGAAAATTTTATGATGTTAACTTTGTTCCTGGTAAAGAATTGGAAAAGGTGTCACGCGGGTTTGTTCGTTGACCTACGGACCCCTTCATAACGTTAATATTTTTTTAGATAATAACCTAAAAACCATGCATCCCAGTGCAAGTTCAATTTTGTATTGTGATTTCCTGCAAACTACTGCTAAAAAAATAAGAAATTATGGTACTACTGGAAAGAGATTCAAAAGACCTTTAAAATTATGTACCAGTTGACACCCCCTTCCTATTTGAAGATATTGAAGGCAATATTTACCCCTCCAAGAGGGTAAAACAAGGATGGCTGCAAATTTTCATTAGAATAAAATTGACGTATCTTTCCAATTTTCAATATTATGCACTGGAAGTGAGATTTTACGGATGGAAAGTGTTTAAATTGTCACAATCTACAACATAAATTTTGTTTTACTTACTCTTGGACCGCGCGAGCAGAAAAAACAATTAAACCGCATTTATATGCTTAAACGGACCTAATGCGTTCGGATTGCACATTAAAACTAATATAAAATTGCCATAGATATTGTAAAATCTTAACAAAGAAATAATCTTATCGCTGTAGGACAATAGATTTTTATTAATAATTAAAACGGTAGATAATTAATTATTAAAAATGTATACTGGGTAATTTTTTTAGTGGGTTTGGCAGAGTTTAATTAATTTGTTATTGCATTTTATAATTTTCCAAGGAAAACCATGGATTCATGACAATTTTCATAAGGTCGGCGAGTAGCATGTTATGCTAGGTAAGCAAATCAAGCTGTAGTCTAAAATATTCGATTTTTCTCTACTTTGGAAACGGTTTCCTAAAGCCAAAGTTTCCGAAAAAGTAATCACCAAATTAAAAAAAAAATAACCAAGTATCGTAAAGATATCGAACCTTTTTTTCAAAAAACTTTTCCGTTCTTTCTCTAAGAGTCCTGATTAATATTAATAACTAATGGAAAACGCAGAATATTTTTGTTACAGATATATTAATTCATTGCTAAATTTTAAAGAATTAGTTAAAAATATTCCACATTTAATGAGATAAAAACCATAGACATAATATAAATTGGAGATAGAATGTACATTTTATCCCGAGATCGTGTTTAACAGAAATCAACGATGCCAAATTTCTGCTGCTTGCCATTGCTCTACCGCCTATGTTGGAAACCGAAAGTTATATTAATTATATTGCATATGCATTTGTCTTGTATTCAGTACTTATTAAATAAAAATATAATATTTATAGAAACATTATGATATTTTAGGAAAATCACTGTGGTAATGCTGTACAGATGGCTTTATTACAGGCAACACTGAATTTTGAGAGTCATAATTTATTGGTTTCGAACGCTATTGTGCCGTTGAGCTTTGTTTGTAATATATTGTTATTTTGAATTAATTTTAGTATTTTTTCGAACTAATTATTATCAATCTACAATAGCTCGTCAGTGCATGGTGTGTAAGTAACTCGACTATTCTAACCTCGAATTAGATTCAGTGGTGTATAATAATAATGTTTATTTAATTCCCAACGAGCTATTTTAGTCCATTACAGGGAATATTATAACATAGAACATAAATAAATAATTCATCAATATAAAAATTAAAAATTAAAATTATTATAAATGGTTTTTTTTAAGTAATTTGTATATTTCCAGAAAAAATTTCTTTGCATTTTTTTTTAAATAATTTTAAATTTTAAATTTTTTTTAATACTTTAGGTAACGTATTATAAATATTTATTCCATCAAAAAAAATTGATTTCATCCCTTTTAATTTGATTTTTTTTAAATGGTCAATATTTATGGTATTATAATTGTATATATCAGTTGATTTTACAAATTTTATACAAGATTTTTTATTTTGATTATTAATTGCATCAATTAGTATACTAATTTTTAATTTGTATAAACTATTCAGATCTCGATATCCTCTTGGTTTATATAAATTTGTTGTCGGGTCCAAAAAATTTACTTTATGAATACATTTTGTAATTTTGTTTTGTAGTTTTTTTAAAGGGTTTAATATTGTGGCACATGCAGATCCCCAAACTGATATTAAATATTGAAATTTTGAATAAACTAATGAATACTAAATGTTTTTTAAATGTATTAAAGGTACATCATCTCGAATTTTAAATAATATTCCAATGCGTGGTAATACGCTTTTTCGAAGGTTTCCAACATGTTTTCTCCAATTTAAATTTTCGTCTATATATAAAAACTTTACCGATCTTACATACTTAATTTCGTTTCCATTAAAAATTATTGGTGAAATATTGTTCCCAATTGCACATTTAGAAAAAAACGTGAAATATGACTTTTGAAAGTTTAAAGAAAGTTTGTAGGATTGTAGCCATGAAAGTATAATTTTCAAATCATTAGTAATATCGGTTTGAATATTGTAAAAAGACTCGCCAAAATATAAAATTGTAGTATCATCCGCAAACAATTTGACATTACCTCTTAGATTTGAAATTGAATTTATGTGTATAAGAAATAAAGTAGGTCCTAAAATTCTTCCTTGAGGAACACCGCAAGTAATATTTTGTTGAGAATTTGAGCAATCGTCAATATAAACATAGTGTATTCTGTGATATAAATAATTTTTAAACCAATTGTAAATATTTTCTCTAATACCAGTATTGAAAAGATTTTGTGATTCACAGTATCAAATGTTTTTCGCAAGTTTAAAGAAAATAAGCTTAGATCGAAATTATAATTGCGTTACAATAAAACTATTGTAAAATCGAGGCCGGAGATCCCATTTTTAAATAGTAAATAATTTTGTTGCGCCTGAAACCATAGCTAAATCATTTTTATTAATTAAAATAACTTTATTTTTAATGGTCCTTAAAAGCTCACGCACAGCTTACAACGTTGCCATTTTCAAAAGCCTTATTCTTCTAAATTATCTAAAGAGCTGTGGAAGTATATTTGATTGTAAACAAATAAATGATCAATGTTATGAATGAAATGTTTTGTTTCCCTGTTATATTATACAGGAAATGGCCATATATTAGAAACGAAAAACTGAAGAAAAAAACGCAAAAAACAGTTTCTATAAAACGAAGGGGGAACAAAAACAAGCGTATTAGCCCACCCCTATCTGCAACCCCTTGGACAGGGTGAGATAAATCCTTAAAATCTTAAATAGAAAGGGGGTCGAGTGATACATCATTTTGAAGCTCTTGAAAAATGCTTTCCAATAGTACCATAGAAAGGTACATTTCAGGAAATTATTCTCTGTTTATTAAGGAAAACAATAAATGAAAAGACAATTTTGAAATTTTTTATTATTAGTTAATTAAATGTTCAAAATGATTTCCGTTGTTTTGAAGACAATTCTAAAGCCTACTTTCAAATTCTTCACGTACATTTGCAAAGGTTTCTCTGGATATAGCACGGCATTCCTGAACTATTCTATGCTGAAGTTGCTCTAGTGACTCAGGTTGCGTTTTAAAAACCACAGATTTTAGGTGACCCCACAAAAGGAAGTCAAGAGGTGTTAGGTCCGGGGATCTAGGTGGCCATTCAACAGGACCTCTTCTTCTAATCCACTGGTTGGGATAATTATCATCCAACCACTGCCTAACGGGAACTACATAATGCGGAGGTGCTCCATCCTGTTGGAAATGTAGTAAGCGTTCTTCTAAAGATAAATTTCCGAGTATGTCCCTCTGATTTTCTAATTCTCGCACTATTAGTGGTTCGATAGACCTCTGTAGCATTTCAGCATACCTGTCGCCATTTAAATTTCCTTGTATAAATATTGGGCCGATAATACCATCTCCCAATATACCAGCCCAAACATTCATTTTCTGGGGGTACTGGGTATGCCCTTCTCTAAATACGTGGGGGTTCTCGTCATTCCAGTAACGACAGTTTTGCTTATTAATATGCCCATTTAAATAAAAGGTACACTCATCACTGAAGCAAATATTTTTAACTAGTCGAGGTTCTGCCGTAATTCTATCTGTCATTTCACAAAACTGTATTCTTCTGTCAGGGTCGTCGTCACCAAGTTCTTGCAGTATGTGCAGTTTATAGGGATAAAACTTATGAATTTTAAGTACCTTTCATATTGATTCACGAGATAATCCAGTTGCTACAGCTGCTTGACGAGTTGATAAAGTTGAATTCATTGCAAACTGCCCCAGAATTTCAATTTGCGCTGCTTCGTCGGCTAGTCTCGGTTGATTTCTCTTTATATTCGCGACAGAACTAGTTTCTTTAAATTTGGCTACTAGTTGGCGAACATACTCCGGGCTTACATTTTGACCTGGATGCCTTTCGTTAAAACGTTGAGCTGTTCTTAAAAAACATTGATCCTGGGAACCATAAATGAAAATAATTTCTACCCGTTCAGCTGTGCTGTACACCATTGTTAAAGATAAGAAGTGCTGCTTTTCGTTTAAACTGAACCGAAAGTTAACTGTTCTTAAAATAATAATACTAGTAGAAGTTACCTTTAAGGTAAATTCTGTAATAATAAAATGCGAATATTTATAAACAAATTTTTTTTTTCGACAAAATAAAATAGCAAATAAACCAAAACGAAATACCGAGGATTAAACTGTTTAGAATTCTTAAGAGATATCTCTTAATATGCCAGGATATTGGTAGCAATCATTTTGAACATTTAATTAACTAATAATAAAAAATTTCAAAATTGTCTTTTCATTTATTGTTTTCCTTAATAAACAGAGAAGAATTTCCTGAAATGTACCTTTCTATGGTACCATTGGAAAGCATTTTTCAAGAGCTTCAAAATGATGTATCACTCGACCCCCTTTCTATTTAAGATTTTAAGGGTTTATCTCACCCTGTCCAAGGGGTTGCAGATAGGGGTGGGCTAATACGCTTGTTTTTGTTCCCCCTTCGTTTTATAGAAACTGTTTTTTGCGTTTTTTTCTTCAGTTTTTCGTTTCTATATATGGCCATTTCAAGTTTTTAAATTGTCACCCTGTATGTCTATGTTTAAAAAAAAATTCGAACGCCACAAGTTGATTGCACACTTTACTTTCAACTGTATAGGTAAGTATAGTTTTCCTAGAGCTAATTGACGTAACATTATTTATTTTCAAATTACAGCAATTTAACTTTTTATACTGGTTAATAATGGCTTTTATATCATTTCGACCTAGGCGATAAGATATGAAACCAAGGATACTTACCTTTAAAATATTTTCTGTCGAACTGTTATTGTTCTCCATTTTTTATTGCAGTGTTTAAGTCATTTTGCTCATCTAAAAATAGTTTATATTAATTAAAAATATTAAAGGTATTTCCTGTTATAAATATGTAATAAAATTATTAGAGATAAAATTCATCGGAGTCCAAACTTTGTGTTTTTAATAATAAGAATAAGTGAAAGCAATTTTCACGAAGGAATATTTACTAATAAATAGTACTTTAGTTATCGTACAGGCATTAACTACATATTTTTAATTATTAGCTGTAGCTATAATGTAGCTTCCTATTAATGTTATACTAAATTTACAAAGTACGACACTTTTATAAGATATCTCCGTAATTGTTAGTGCTATCAAAAAAGTAATGTAGGTGTCATGTGCTCTGCTCGGGTCAAACTTAAAGTGGTACCCTGTATTTTCTTAGTTAAAAGAGATATGGAAAAATGTTTTATACAGAAGTTTCTTTATATTGATTGTTGAATAATCTGCCGTTTTCAGAATAAGTATACGGGGTCAGGTAAAAAAGTTATCGGACCTATCCTCATTTTTTTAAATGGAACACCCTGTATATTTTAATCTAAAAATATACTATTTTAAATTCTCCTTTTAAATGTATAACACACCATGGATGATATTGGTTTCCTAGGCGATTTATTAAACTTTATTACTTTAAACCAAAGTAGGCCATGAAACAAATACTAATATCCTAGAGACAACTATGTTGATATTCTAGTTGTTATTAACATTTAACGTCAATTTCATTTTTTACATATTCATTTGTGAAAAATACTTATCAACATTTTGAAAAATTTGAAGATATCTATCATCCATGGTGTGTTATAAATTCGAAAAGAGAGTTTAAATGCTATCTTTATAGATTAAAATATACAGGGTGTTCCATTTAAAAAAATGAGGTTAGGTCCGATAACTTTCTTACCTGACCCCCGTATACTTTTTCTGAAAACGGCAGATTATTCAACAATCATTATAAATAAACTTCTGTATTAAACATTTTTCTGTATCTCTTTTAACTAAGAAAATATAGGGTAATTTAGAAATTGTCAATTTCTTGATTTTCCCCCGTAGTTCTTAAGCGAGCGAAAATTTCCGAATTTTGATTTTTCCATTTTAAGTTTCACCCAAAAAGAGCACATGACATCTACATTACTTTTTTGATAGCACTAACAATAACGCAGATACCCTATAAAAGTGTCGAAAATGGGACACCCTGTACAGTATGTGATTGGTAAATTGAATAAGGTGTGCTATACCTTACGCATTTTATCTAAATACTTGGATAGACAAACGTGTAGAATGGTGTACTATGCACATTTCGAAGCACGTATTAGATATGGAATTATTCTGTATGGAAAATGTAGGGATGCAGAACAGTAATTGTTTGTATGTCAAAAAAGAGTAGTGAGAAACATATTTGGTTACAATTTTAGAGAAAGTTGTAGAGGTAAATTTAAAGCGAATGGGCTTCTTACTGTCGCTGCAATTTACACACAAGAAAGCATATTATTCCTTCTCAAAAATAGAGATTTGTTTAGAAGTAGTGAATCGCGAAATGTATATTCAACAAGAACTTTGAATTATACGTTTGCCCAAACACAGATAAGACTATACAATAGACTTCCACATAATATTAAACATTGTGACAACATTAAGAAAGTTAAAAAAGTGTATTTAAGCTACTTAAAGACATAGAACCCTACAACATTGAAAAATATTTAACAAACACGTTAAATCTATGATTCGCAATAATCTACTGTTTTTTCACACTATTTCATTTTATGTTAAGTAATGTAATTCTGAAATGAAGAATGTTCATTATTATTATTATTATTGTAGGGAAAAAGGCTATATGATCTTGTAGTATCGTTTTCACTTGTTCTTTTCATATCTGGGAGATTTATCACATTTTTCCGGACACCCTGTGTATAGCAAAGTAAATTTTAAAAAAATTGTGAAGCACATGGAACACAAAACATAAATTAATATCACCATTTTCGTCTAACACTCTATAATTGTATTTCGTTTCCGAAGAAAAGTGTTGTGTTTTATCCTTTTTAATTAACTGATAAAATATTAATCCTTGATTATTATTACTGTAAAATTATGACGTACCATTCTTTCCCCGATCCAACTGTATATATACACTACAACGTGCTGCTACCGAATTACCGCTATATATAAATGGCAACGTTGACGTTCGCCGATCTTTGTTGAGCACATTTATGATGAAAGTTGCGCCTATTTACCTACTTTCGCACATGCAAATCACCCATCAAAATTTGTTTTTTCCAGACATGTCTGTATTCTGTATTACACGATAATATTTAATTGGCAAAGGTTAAAAGTGGTTTCCAAATAACCTTGTTGCACGTGTGTGAATATTACATTTTAAACTGCTCTTCTTACAAGTAGGTACTTATTACTTTTCCACAATCATAATCTAAATACCATAATATGATAAAAGTATACAACGTGTGCCAAAACTTCATCGGTAACAATATTAAAATCATATTTTTTTTATGATTCAAGACAAGCACTATAGGAAGAATCCCTTAGGGCACTCTGGGAGTGGTGCGCGTGCGCAAAAAGCGATTCACGTTGGTTTTGAATCGTTGAAGATTATATTCATTGGGAAAAGCGACCACGAGAAGGTCGTTTCATAAGGATGAAGTCCTCCAGATTAAAGAATTCTTAAATAATGAAGTTCGAGGAGTAGTAAGCTGAACCACATATTGATGAGCGGCAGTGGTTCGTCGTGTATTTCTGCTATTCGCTGCTCTGGGCGGAATTAAGACGGCAAGGTCAGCCGAGCACTTTCCATGAAAATATCTGTAAACGAGAATGAAATCCCCAACCTGTCTTCGATATTCTAGGCTGTCGAGGTTCTTCGTCAGCTCGTGGTCTCCGATCAGATTAATGGCCCTTCTTTCGATGGAATCCAGTAGCCGAAAAGTATGTTTGGGTCCAGAGCTCCAGACATGAGAGCAGTACTCTAGTGAAGGTCGAATCTGGGCTTTGTATAGTGTCAAAAGTTGTTGATGTGTGTACAACTTTCTGGTTCGGAAGAGTACACCAAGATTCTGAGAAGCTATTTGGCGATTGGCACAACGTGGTTATGCCAAGACATATTTCCTCCCAGATTGAAGCCCAGCAAATTAATAGATGAAGCCAGTGGGATGGCGTGTCCGTCCATGACTATATCCGGTTCTGCAATGTTAACCTTTTTAGAGAAAACTGCTGCCTTGGGTTTTTAGCGTTAAATTTGACTTGGTTACTGTCACCCCAAGCCAAAATTTCTTAAAGGTCTTTGTTGAGGCGTGATACTTCAAGCTGTCTGCGATGATGTGCGTCGACAGTCGATGTTTGTGCATTCAAAGAGAAAGATAAGATAAGTGTGGTATCGTCAGCAAAACTAAATATCGGATTTCTCGTTTTCTCTAGAAGGTCGTTAGAGTAAGAAGAGAGTGGGAGACAATATGGATCCTTGAGGAACACCGGCATTGATGGTCAAGGTGTGAAGAGAAATCCGTCAATCGCCACTTGCAGAGAGCGGTCCTTAAGAAAGCTAGACAACCATGCTCAGAATCGATTGGGCATACCATAGGATCGCAGTTCATGGTAAAATATACAGGGTATTTCGAGAGGAACATGAGGAATTCTAGAGGTCAATATATGACCTTCCTTCTTATATTGATCACTAGAATACCTCATTCAATTTCTTCCCCTTTCTTTTTGAAACACCCTGTATATGCCATAGTATAGTGTATAGTATAGTCCCGAGTCGAAACTTATCGATGATGAAACCCTACGTGTCTCGTCATAACGATGAACCCCGATGGAAAAGAACGTATAAACCCGACGAAAAAGAACGAACTCTGTGTGGAGGTTTAAAGCGGGCGAAAGTTAATATGTTAAAAAAAAGCGTCCTTACCCTGTATACTTAGAACTAGACTTATTTCAGTAAGCAATTGATATATTAAAAGCCTGAACCATATAAATGCTATTATTATACAAAACTGGATACACTTACGAAAAACTAGAATTTTATAGCACAACTATACAAAAAAAAAATACCACAATTTGCCGTCATTATTGTTCGATAAGAAACTAATTATTAGCACCAGTTAAATAAAACACAATGATGTTCTTGAAGGATTAGCGCATTACTGAATTTATTATTTCTATTCATTTTATGACAGTGGTTTAAAATTTTTCGGTGACGTAGCTAAGGTAATAGTTATAACCGCAAATCGATTTTTAAACATCAATTATTGGAGTTTTCACAACGTTGTTTAAATTTAGTTATAACGACCAATACAGGGTGTTATGGAAATGACGTATTATATTTAAATGGGTGATCCTAGAGTGTCCTGGAGAAGCGCTACATATTGTTTTTTAAATCGAATGCTTAAAAAGTGGTTTCATTCACTCATAAACCCACAGGTCACTCCGCGGCACAATCATATTACACTGCCCAGCTGTGTAATAACCACATGTTCTGGCGCAATGCTACCAAACTGTGGAAAAGTGGAAAACTTTAGATTCTTATAAAAATAAATATTTAGCTTACTTAGAAATTAAATCCAGGCCGCCGACACGAGTAAGGAATCCAGTGCACAGACACCTTCAGTTCTTTTTCTATGGGAAGAGGTTTATGCTCATCACGTGTCCTGATGATAGTGTGGGACTACATAATAAGCTTGTACCCACTAAACCCCATTCGGCCTCTTATTTCCAATCTCGGAACATAATCGGCATATCGCCGAGAGAAAAAAATACATCGTGAAACAGAACAAATTACACTAAATCACTTAAAGAAACACACAGACACCCACGGGTTCCAAATTACTTTTTTTGAAGATACGCACTTATTATCAGATTACACAAAAGCACTAAACACTTACGCATAATTACGCTATCGTACACATAGAACAGCAGCACACACAGAAGATAGGATACAAATTATTTCGCAATAGAAAGTCAGAAATAATAAAAACGCTAATTTCTAATGGGCCTAAAACAATTTTTAATCCTTTAATGAAGAATGATGAAATAATTATGTTGACAACAACAGGACCCCTCCTTTAGTCTTAACATAGACGACGAGACCAACCAAGGGTCGAGTGCTTCGTACATATTCGGAAAAATAGCGCGGTTGCCATTTCCGAGACAATAATTATTACATGAAAGTCATATTACAGAAGGAAATTACGCAATTTATGCATATAATCTTATAAAACATCGAAAGTGGCAACGCTGTATTTTTTCCAAATAACGCAATATCGATCGACCGAATAAACCCGAAACAGACTAACACGTGTAGTAATTCAGATTTGAATGGTACTTAGATGTGTTCATGAGATGTGTTATTGTGCAGGTTTTTGTTTGGATTACCTACTTGGTGATTTTATATAAATTAAGTTGGTTTTAAATAAGGTCGAAAAGGTAAATAAAATTGCAGTTTTTTTCTAAAGGGTAAAGTGGCATTTAAGTTGTTCAGTTCCGACGGGTGTCGTTCGAATTGAACAAATGAGAACATACCTGACAATTTATAAACGCCGTGGCGGTTGGTTCGAGTCAGTTCAAGTTTATAAATCAGAGATTGTTTCCCAGCGAACTGAACTGAACGTAAAAGTTTATAATAATGTACCCTGAAAAATAAACAACTCAACCAATCTGTCAAACGGTTCTTGACTTTCTAAAGAGTGGCAACACTGCTCAAAATTCACTGACGTTTTCCGCCCTATGTTGTTTTGTTTATCTTTCTCCCAGTGTCACCACGTGCTTAATTTTTGTTCGACGTCAGGTCATGGACAGGGCATATTAAATGAAAGCGCAATTTTTGGATATTTTTCTTCAATTTGTTTTCATCTCAGGATTTGCCGGTTTAAATATAATACCTCATTTCCATAACACCCTGTATGTAAATTGAATCCATCAGTCTGTCTATCCGCAGTGTGGCATTATAAATATCTTATTGTATTGCCCACTTGTATCACATCTTCGTGGGCAGCACGAAGTATCACACCCCAACAAAGACCTGGAAAAAATTTGGTCTTGAGGTGATGTTAACATCGGATATAGTCATGGCGGGACGCGCAATTTCATTGGCTTTGTTTATTAATTTGGTGGGCGTAATCGTCATGTGGAAGGAAATATATCTTGGCAGCTGCAGCTGCGGCTTCGCAGGAACTTGGTGTACTATTCCGCTCCAAATAAAAGTTATTATCCGCTTCAACAACTTTTAATACTATACAAAGGCGCCTGTTGATCCCGAACGATTTCCTGCGGAAGCATGCTTCCTTTTTGTTTTTGAACCACTATAGAACATCAAATAGACCGAAATCAGGTAAACCAGAGTTCGGCATCAAAGACAGATTATAAGACTTTTATTATTTCGTTTCTCTGCAGCGTGCAGAAATTAAAAGGTCAAACTAACTGACATATTTTGATGCAGTAACTGTTAGGAATACGCAAAATAAAATATTTTTAGTTATTTGCGAAAATTATTTAGAGATTTGAAGGTAAGCGACAATGAAGATTTGCATCAATAACATTTATGACGTTCAGAATATGCGAGCTTTAACGGAAACAATCAACAAAAATTTTAGGAGATCAAGGTAAAATATGTCTAGATACAGATAATGGTCACTGATACATTTATGTATTGTTGGGATCTAAGTTTAAGTGCTTGGATTAACAAGATAATATTTATTAAAGATTTAATTTTTATTTCAATCATCCTAAGCCTGGATCTAGGGGGGGGGGGGGGAGCTGGTGATGTCTCGGGCGGCAAATTTAGTGGGCGACAGATTCAAATGTGGCAGTTGTAGAGGGCGCTCGCTGCATCACTCTGGGTATATATCAACAATTGCAACTCTTCTGCGCTTGTTGTGTTTATATTTATATTAAAAATAACAATTTTCTCATCACATTAACCTAAAAATAATGTGTGTGTCTTGTTAATGTCGCTCCGTGCAATTGTTTTCCGATATTTTTGAATTTATAGTGCCCAGTGCGCTTTTAAAAATATTATTGTCAAAAACAGTCACATCTTTTCTTGATAGTTTATTTATGTGACAATAAAGTTTTCATTTAACTTATAAATACTTTCATTGCTGGTGACTTGGGCGGTTGTAATAAAAATAAAAAAACCTTCGATTCTCAGCTGGAGAGAAAAATGGACTCTCCAAAAATAATGGTGTTAAAAAACGGGCCTTTAAAATTCCTTACCTTGGATACTCGGAAAAGGATTCCAGCAGGCCTGCTTTGGGTATCTTCTGGGTTCGTTATTTGCGGATGCGGGTGATAAAAATGAAAATTATATTCTTTCACTCCCGAAAACAGTCCGGCCGGATGAACGGAACTAACTCGACTCTCTGCATGCATCGCCGTAGTGTTAAGGAACCTTAAAGGCGTCCATGCATACGGTGATATGAAACAAAATTTGTAGGTATTGAAGTATTGAAGGTTGGATATTGAATTAGAATGAAAATGTGAATTATTAAATGAGAAATATAAAGTAAACTTAAATGCAATGAGAGAAGAGAAATTACCACACAAAATAAATTAACTTGGATGACACACGCTTGTGTGGACGGACCAGCTGGTCTTTTAATTACTTTGTATTCTAGACTTTTTAGAATATTTTAAATATTAATAAATTGCGAATTCTTTAAAAAAATATAGGTTAAGTTGGAACTCCTGTGGTAATCTGACATAATCTAACATAATAATGTGTTATGTATTTCAATATTTTAAAATGCGCACTATGGACACTATAAATGCAAAAATCTCAAAAGCAGTTGCTGATGAGCAAATTGATATTTTTAATAGGAACATAAATATACTAAGGCGCAAGAAAGTTGCACTTGGGTTCTATGTACCTCGTGCGCCGCAGCGAACGCCCTTCACAATCTACAAAAAAATAAAATAATAAACAAATTCAAATTTCTCGCCCATAAAACCTGCAATCGCATAATTGTATGCAAAACGTTGGTAAAAAATAAGTCAATCAGGAAATTGAGCAAGCAATGTTTGACCAAATCGCAATATTTTTACCCAAAGAATCTGCAGTTTTACTGTGTACTATTAGTTTTGGGACATCCTGTATATAGCCCAATCTGATCGAAATGCGCGGGAGCTAAAAACAACAAGGGATGGAGAATATGCGATGGCGGCGGTTTAATGTTTTAACCCACATATATATTGCCAACACGAACGTTTCGAAATACAAAAAGTGTCCCCGCTATGGGAGATAGAGCGGGCCTATTGAGTTTGCGCAGTATGGTGGAAATTTTATCGATTGCGTCAGAGCCGGCCCGACATTATTTGTTTGTTGTTATTCATCGCCATCTTTGGTTCTGGATGCTTTTTCAAATTACAGAATAAAAAGTGGTTCATCCGCATTGTTGTCGGTATAGTAGTGCTTATAAACTTTCATTACCTGACAACAATTTTTGTAAAGGAGTTTTTAATTTGTGGTAATTCGATTCGCTGTTTGGTAGGTTAGTGGGTCGTTTTGTTTAAGATGAAAGGACACAAGTGCATGGTGCTTTTTTGCAATAGTTGTGGATCAATACCAGGTATAAAGTATTTTAGGTATGTAGATATATACGAAAATATTTTTCTTATCACATGATGCCATCTTCGGAACCGTATTTCACTAAAAAACTTGTAAAAAAAGAAGAGAGTGTCACTTGTGTATAATATATATGTGGTCACTACCTAACCTTAAAATTAATGTATTTTTAATTTGGTGCATTAGTAGCTGATAATAATTCCTAAAATAGTCATTATAGTCATTCATTCTTAATTTTTGGTTTAGAAAAAAGTGAGGTTAAGAAACATACGACGTCGGATGAAAGCTAAAATAAAGCTCATTGTGTCCAAAAAAAGTTTACACCAATCAGGGCATCGTCGGATCATCGTACCGTCAGAAATCGTATGCATGGAACACCGTCTTAAATCGAAATTTTGACGGAAATATTTTTCCTAACTAACCAGTGAAATTTACATTAAAAAGTTTAAATCCGGTCCTGTCGAATGTTTACTTTCACAAGGAAATTTCCGAACTGCGCAAACTCACAACGCCCTCTTCGATGCCGATAGCGCGGACATAATTGCAGATGGTATTATACTGTTTATATATCTATTTTAACCCCGTCTCGAAAACAATCAAGATCAGGGGCTGCTATGACCTGTCCGTCTTAACTACACGATCCGGCAACTGCCAGCAGATTGTTGGTTGGTTGATTAATGTATTTCCATTAGGTTTGGAAATACATACTATACCTTATATTTCTGTCCTGTTTACTGATTTGATTCACTCGCTGATAATTAAATCCGCACATGTGATAACAATGATAAAAATGTTATCGATAACATATTTTTTTGTCAGTAATATAATATATTGCAAAAAAATAAGATCACACTACCCGGTTCCAACGTCACAAAGAATATAAAATTTAAAAATAAATTCAATTAAATGCGGTTTCGATAACCTGGTCTCAACTGGAATTCTACTTGGATAAATTCAGTTTAATATTGTTGAAAATATACAGTGTATTCACGAATTGACTATTCCAAAAGGATTTTTTTTTCAATTTGTGGGTGTATCAATAACAGTTAACCTTCATAAAAACTCCCGGCTTGTACTGAAACGATCGAAAAGCGAATTGTTTTCTCAAATTTATCTACCGGGTGTTCAGAATTTAGAAAAATATGAAAAAAACTAAGAACCTTATGTGTAAGGATACTATAAAAAGTAATTAGCAAAAGTTGGGGCGGTTGAAAGGCTACCCTGTATATTTAGGCAATGAGTCAACATTTTGTATTGGAGCGTAGCTTTTCTACTCCAACAACTTTTACTAATTACTTTTTATCGTATCTTTACAAATAAGGGTACTTTGTTCCCGTTTTTTTTTCTTCATATTTTTCTAAATTCTGAACAACCGGTATATACAGGGTGTTCCTTAATGACGTGCTAATATTTCAGGGTGAGATTCCTTAGGTTATTTTATAAAGAAAAGTTCATATGAACATATATTCGCAACGGCTTAAATTTTGAGCTACAGGGTGTCGAATTTTTTTTTAAATGGTTATTTTTTAATATATCCGAAAGTACTTAGATATTATTTTCAATTTTGGTATGTATTAATAGGATATAGAACCACACATTTTAGTTAGAAAAGTTATTCAATTGTTTCACCAGTGGCGTCCCTGCAAACATATCCTCTGATATTTTTTACAAAAAACATGGTACGTAACTGACATTTTTCCATGTGGGCATTTTTTCTGATTAGCCTGGTCAAGTCTACATGAAAACGGTCTCTTAAGTTTTTCTCGTCATATGCACCGTTCTTGATTAAAACCATAAATTCACATTGCAAGTCATTATTATTAACATTGATTGATAAAATAATTAATGATAAATTTTGTTTCATAAAAATTGTTGGAGTGGACAATTCCATGCGATGACGGGCGGAAGCATTCCTTTTAAGTGAAGGTGGGACATTTCCAACAATTTTTATAAAACAAAATTTATCATTAATTATTTTATCAATGTTAACAATAATGAGATTCCATATGAATTTACTGGTTTTAATCAAGAACAGGCGCGTCTGACGAGAAAACCTCAAGAGACAGTTTTCATGCAGAATTGACCAGGCCAATCAGAATAAATATCCACATGGAAAAATGTCAGTGGCGTACCATTTTTGGAAAAAATATCAGAGGACATGTTTTCAGGGACGCCACTGGTGGAACAATTGGATAACTTTTCTAACTAAAATTTGTGGTTAAATATCCTATTAACACATACCGAAATTGAAAATAATATCTATAGTACTTTCGGAGATATTAAAAAAGAACCATTTAAAAAATAAAAATTCAACACCCTGTAGCAAAAAATTTAAGCCGTTGCGGACATATGTTCATATGAACTTTTCTTTATAACATAACCTAAGGAATCACACCCTGAAATATTAGCACGTCATTAAAGAACACCCTGTATATTATGCTTTCGGGTCGTTTGATCAGAAGAAGTTTTTATGCGGAATAACTTTTTACTAAATCCACAAATAAAATAATTTGGGTAGCCAATCCGAGAACACACTGTATATAATTCAAACAAGCGCTGTAATTTTATTATTATCGAACTGTTATTAAGCTTATTTTACTGAAAATAATTTAATTATACTTCGTAAAAATATTACATTTTTCGAATAGACTCAATTGTATAGTGTATATTGACAAGGAGGGTATCTTCATTATTTCAGTGACTCTAAAACATGTGAGCTTACAAATTTACTTCTTATTTCAATTAATGGGTGTCAATTTTGTTACCTTGATATTTTCAAATGCAAATATGGAAAAAAGGGAACAATTTTCTGCTTTGTTATATTCCTAAGATAAAACCAGTATTAAATCTCTCTCTCACAAAATTCAGAATATATTACGATTAGTAATAATTTGGCGAATTAAAGGATTAGAGTTAATTATACAAAAGGTATTCTCTACTTACTTTCACTTCATACAACGAGTTTTCAATTATGTTTTTAAAATTTTCACACAGCTTTTCCTCAAGGCAAATTCCTCAGGAATATTAAATGTGTTATACTTGTAATCGATTAACGGGTTGGCGGAAGGTCTCCAATACTCGGGGAACTCCCCCTTTTTATTTTATTCATGAGCACCTACGCGATTCCTTTCGGTAATTTACTTTCCCTCCTCTTATCTTCGACATACAAACTTCGTGTTTGATATTCATTGACGCCTTGGGCAAATTTTCAAATATTATAATTTAACTAGTACAGGTCAGTGTACCTTTATTTCGTACAACTAAATATCAGATTTATTTCGCAACTCGATTTTTTTAACAGCATTTTATACGCACCGAGTGGAAAGTATGTCATTATCAGTGGCGGTTCTTCCACAGGAGCACATGCGCACGTGCACCCCCAAAACAAAACGAATAAAAAATATTAATTTATATTCATTGAATATTATTTATCGTATAAAGTCCGACCCTGCCTAATATTTTATCATACCGTCAAACCAAACTGTATAGATCCGGCAACCGTGCCTCGGTCGACGCAAATGACGATTATGACGAGACTTGCTCGCACGTGCGATTAAGTAGTGCAGTTTCTCTGTATAACAGGTGGCGGGTGGCAGCGGGGGATAGCGCGGCAATGACGATTTACCATGGAAAAGGCGCACAGTGTTCGTGTATCTAGTTAGAAATTCGAGCGTGTATGTAATAATATTTTAACATTATATATTTATTAAGTTAAAATGAATAGTTGACGGTGGACTATTTAAGAAATAACTTTAGCTCTGTGAGTTTGGAGCAAAAAATAGAAGTGAAGAATGCGGGAACATCTAAACCCGAAATTAATTTAACGCAGGCCAGAAAGGATAAATTTAGGGACTTTACTAGAAAGTTTAAAAATGAAATATACGAAAAAACATTTATAGAGGGTATTCCAAACTTTATGAGGCTGTTATTGATCAATTTTCTACAATCAAGAACCGAAGAATGGACTCTACGTTTAAGCAGTAGGGTCGATAAATATTGTGTATTTCGATAAATTATACTCGATATGATTTTAAACCTTTTATTTAAGGATTTAAACTAAAAAACACTGAAAATGTGAAGAATGCCAACTTGTCACTCTCGTGGCTCGATTCGTTCTCGTCATAAAACAGTTAACTATTGTTCTCGTCTTGATTGCGCCTATTGACGTAGCCGTAGACGGCGTAGTGGTATTAGACATCATTCGGTTTTCTTGATAACTCGTAGATGGCGGTAGTAGTATTGGACATCATTCGGTTTTCTTGATAGCTCGTAGATGGCTTTAGTAGAATTAGTAGTGGACTGTATGTTGCATGCGACGACGTTAAGAAGATCCGACAGCTACCTATACACACTAAGAAAACATTTCTTATTTTCCAAAAGTTGTATTTCCTTGTGCAAAATTAAAAAATAAATAAAAATATGTTTTACATAACGCATTTTCGTATTACTTTTTTTCTTCCTACATTTAAAAAGCCTAGAACGTATTGTTTGGTCGTTACACAAAAATTAAATTTTAAAAATAATTTCACCATACTTGTGAACCCCCTCTATCATAGGTCACGAGCCGCCACTGGTCATTATAGTCGATAATGCAAAGTTTACCTCATTGACTTTCAGTGAGTCAAGATAAGTCAGTGTTACTAGCAAGTGCACGTCAAAATGTTTTGAAATAAAGCATAGTAAATGGCTAATTTTATCATTATCATCAAATTTTTGTGGGGAGTAGATTAAGGGCACCAAATTTTAAACCAAATTCGCGAATCAAATTGTATAATGTTAAATACACAGTTACATAATATTATAAAACTTGCTCACCCGGTATATTTTGTTTCATAGTGACATCTAGTTAGACTCAGTTAAAATATTGAATATGGATAAAGTAAGTTCAAGGCGAGTCGCTAGATGTCACTAATGCTATTGATTACAAAAGTATGATAATTCAAACAACAATAAATAGATGGAGCCTTAATAACGTGGTTAATCGAGCTTTTCCAACGTTCTATAGCAATGCTATCTAGAAATAATGTTACACAACACTTCAGAAGTGTTTTCTGCTTGAATTGATTTTATTTGATGCAATATGGGTTTGATTGGGTTAAAAATGCAGTTTTGGGGCAAAAACTATATCGGTAGCAATGATGATCACATGCTTTCTAATATTAAATGTTTTTAATATCTAAAAGGTATTGTAAACTACAGATCCCATAATCCATTTATAAAACTCTTGGAAAGTGAAGCTGTAATTGTGTGAAATGTTATTGAAAATCAGCAATGGGTGGAAGAGAGAACTACATGTTTGTTGGCTGAATGGCAACAATGTTGAAGTCTGGTTATATTAGATGGTTAAATTAAAACATAACCATACTTACCGATGAAAAGATAAATCCTTATTTAATTGATCCACTCTTTTACAAACTACACATTAAAGCACCATGATTGTTTATAATAAAGACGATTTTTCACCAATAATCACAAAAAAAAATACAAATCAACTAAAACATATAATCAATCCGTTAGATCAAAGCACAAACGTCGCAATGTTTACGAGATTAATAAGTCATTCATCTTTTGCGTCCGAATCTTTATCGCAGTTATAAAATAAAAATGGATGTTGCCAAAGTTGCAGTTGGATTAGTTCCAGATTCGTTGGATACTTTTAAGTATTATAATATTTTTTTAAAGAATCTCATCGCCGTTTCACAGTTTATAGTAAAATTATTATAACCTTAAAACAGTTGTAATTGTCAAATTAACAAATTCTTAATTGGGATTTTGCAAGATACCTTTGCGATAAATATGTCCATCTGGCTATGCTGCAATAATGACCGAAAGAGGTGGGAAATATTGTTTGCATTCGTTGCGTTGGCTAGAAATGTACATTTTTATATCTGATTTGTAATGTAATATCTGACATTTTTTATAAACAAAGAAAAAAATTATACACATAGATTCAAAAGTTTCACATCATTCTGATTCTCGAATAAGTAATTACGTCATCGCGAAAATACACTATGTATTAGTTCATTGATAAGTTTAAAATAAAAATTAATGAGTTTAAATAATTTTTATTTTACCACAACATTTTAAACCTTACAAATAAAAAAGCTTAACAAAAGTAAAATTTATTTATATTGTACAATTTGTGAAATTTAAAAAAATATAGCTTCTAATAGTATTTCCTTCTCTGGTCTCAATGCAAGCTTGAAGACGAAGACGCCGCAGGCTGTGCGTAAGGTTAGCAATCCGTTCTTGTGGAATATCCTGCCATTCCTCGATAGAAGCGACGACAAGCTCCTGGGGAGTTCTAGGGGGATTTCTTCTAACGCGAACTGCCCTAGAGAATATCCCAAGCATGTTCTATCGGGTTCATGTCAGGGGACAAAGCAGGCCACTTCAAGCGATTGATTCCGTCACTTTCTAGGTATTAATTCACAGCTCTAGTACAATGGGATCGGGCATTGTCGTCCATAAACACAAAATTGTTACCAACAGCCCCTCTCCACGTCCTAACATAAGGATGTAGAATATCCCTAATGTACCTGTCGCCAGTCATTGTGCCTTGAACGTGGACTAACTCAATACGCCCGTCAGACATAATACTTGCCCACAACATGGCGCTTCTCCCGCGAATGGAGGCAAGTGGCGAGCATGGGCAAGTGGGCGGCTCTTGTTGGTTCTCTCCAAACACGAATCCGGCGACTATCGTTTACCATACAAATCCTGGTCTCGTCGGAAAATAGAACAGAATTCCATAATTCTTCGGGTAAGCGAACGTGCCTTTCAGCCCACTGTAGTCGACGAACTCGGTGGTCATATTGTAGTTGGGGAACTCTTACTGGTCGCCGACACCTTAAACCGGATTCAAGAATGCGTCTTCTTAGTATAGAGACGGATACGTGAACTCCAATTGCATGCATAACATCTCTCTGAAGTTGTGGGACTGGTATAGTACGATTTCTCCGAATTGTTAACGTAATATAGCGGTTCTGCTGTTCGTTAGTAACATGCCTTCTACCACTTCGTGGTCTGTCTCTCACAGAATTGGTCTCTAGATAGCGATTCCATTTGCGAGATACATCACTTTGAAAAACCCCTATTCTTTCAGCAACAAATCTTTGAGAATGACCTTCCTCAACTAAAGTTACTATTCTTGCACGATCAATTTCAGATATTACTCGGCGATTCATTTTTACACACTGAACCGAAAAATTTAACTGGCCAGCGCCAACAGAATACAACACTGAAAATGTTATCTTAAACAAATGTCTTGATAATATTTTTTTGCTACAAAAAATGGTATCGTTTTAACTGATAAACATATATAAACATTTAGAAAAAAAAAATCATTCCTGAAATTTTCTTAACATGCCAAAATCAGAGCGATGCAAAACTTTTGAATCTATGTGTGCAGGGTGGCCAACTAAGCGAGGTAAGCGGCTATATCTCGGAAACCGTTCACCGTACAGCTTTCGGAAAAAAATATTTATAGGAAAAGTTGCCAAGAGAAATTGCTGGAAATTATTTGCAAGTTTGTAGGCCGGCCGCTAGGGGGCGTAACACGAATAGTAATTTGTTGCCAGTCGATTTCTCTACAATTGGCATAGGTAAGGTATATTGATAATACTTATAAATAAATCTCACTTGTATCGTGAACAACTTTGCTTAAACACTTTTTTCTGTAGCCCTGCAAATAAAGTGGTGGGGGTAACGCAAACATCGATTTGCAAAAAATGCAATATCTCAAGAACGCCTTATCTGAAAATATTCAAATTTGTGTTATTTAAAAGAGCTCTTCTTGCTTTATTAGCTACACTTCAACCGATGTCGATGTCATTTTTACTGTAGTCGGTAGATGGCGCTTTCAACAGATTTAACATATTTATCGTTTTTCTCGAAAAACTTAAATGCAATGGTAAATATGTTATTACACCAGTACAGAGAGGAATAAAGGCCAGACCAATCGGTGAAAACCGCAAGTTCCTATCTTTTTTCTAACCGGAGATATCAATGAAAAATTAATTTATATTCAACTAAATCTCCCGCCCGGTACATATGTTGCAAAAAAGAAGAAGGCTTTGGAAACAAAATACATATTATATATAATAGGAGTATTGGGAAGAAACGTTAATTTTATAAACCAAACGAAACGTATTCTAGTGCTTCCTTAAACCCTCACTGGATGCGAGAAGTTCAGCACCAAGGACGTTGGAGTGTCAACGTATGGTGTGGCATAATAGGGGGTACAATTATTGGACCCTATTTCTTTGACCAATCACTAAATGGGAACCTGTTTTTGGAGTTCCTTCCTTAGGAATGAATTATGTGTTTTATTAGAAGATGTGCCTCTTGAAACCAGGTAAAATATGTTCCTGCAGCTAGATGGCTGTCCAGCACATTTTTCAATTAATGTGCGAGAATACCTCAATGAGACATAGCCAGACCGATGGATAGGAAGAGGAAGCCTTTTTCGTTCACCTGACGTGACCTGTTTGGACTTTTTTGTGGGGACGATTACAAGATATTGTATTCCAAGCTAGGCCTACGACCAGGGAAGATATGAAGAACAAAATCCAAAATGCAATTCTTCGCCTGCCAAGAGCGGAAGTGGAAGCTGCTGTTCTTTCTACTATAGGAAAGCTCTGACAATGTATGGGCCAGGATGGCAGACAGTTTGAGCATTTAAGGAATACGTTTGTTTTGGTTTATAAAAAAATTAAAGTTTCTTCCCAATACTCCTATTATATATAATATGTATTTTGTTTCCAAAGCCTTCTTATTTTTTGCAACATATGTAAGTACCGGGCGGGAGATTTAGTAGGATATAAATTAATTTTTCATTGATATCTCCGGTTAGAAAAAAGATAGGAACTTGCGGTTTTCACCGTTTGCTCTGACCTTTATTCCTCTCTGTACTGGTGTAATAACATATTTACCATTGCATTTAAGTTTTTCGAGAAAAACGATAAATATGTTAAATCTGTTGAAAGCGCCATCTAGCGACTACAGTAAAAATGACATAGACATCGGTTGAAGTGTAGCTAATAAAGCAAGAAGAGCTCTTTTAAATAACACAAATTTGAATATTTTCAGATAAGTCGTTCTTGAGATATTGCATTTTTTGCAAATCGATGTTTGCGTGACCCCCACCACTTTATTTGCAGGGCTACAGAAAAAAGTGTTTAAGCAAAGTTGTTCACGATACAAGTGGGATTTATTTATAAGTATTATCAATATACCTTAGATATGCCAATTGTAGAGAAATCGACTGGCAACAAATTACTATTCGTGTTACGCCCCCTAGCGGCCGGCCTACAAACTTGCAAATAATTTCCAGCAATTTCTCTTGGCAACTTTTTCTATAAATATTTTATTCCGAAAGCTGTACGGTGAACGGTTTCCGAGATATAGCCGCTTACCTCGCTTAGTTGGCCACCCTGTACTTGCACTAGGGAAAAAATTCTTAAAGTACCTACTGTCTATCCAACAAAAATCCACTCCAGAATATGTTGTTATTGACAAAAATTTTTATTTTTTAATGATTATTTGTTAGTATTCATTATTAATAATTTGATTTATACAATATACGCAAAGACATGTCTGTTTCAAATAGTAACTCATGTAATGTACTCACACTAGGACCGTAATAATATCTGCTAAATTCTTACCATTTTGTTCTAAGAACGAAAATGTTTTGTACCTTAAGTCATTATAATTTTTATTAAGTACTAATATCAAAGCTTCCCCTCCTCGCATACGGCCAGAAAACAATAGTCTACGATTAATAAAGAATGCCAGTGGAATAATAAGGGCCGAAGGTCGCCTAAAAGCATTTTGATCGATTATTTGGCAAAACAAACATCACTAAAACCTTTATTTCTCTCTATAATTCGTTCGCATTAAGTAATATGCCTAAATGTTACGTAATCGGGCTTGAAACAAACTTAGTAATTTTAAAATGTTTTCAACAAATAAACCTTAAAAACGCAGTGTTTAAAAAACCTATTTTCCTACTAGAAAACAGTATAATATTTAATCCAACCTTAAATTACATGAGCTTTTTCACTCCGTAATTATATAATTCAGTGAATGCCGGATCCCATTATTATTTTTTAACAATATATTTTTTTCCTTATAATTTTGCAGTTAAATGACACAACTCACAGATGGTTTAACACATGTTATTTTTCGTAACTAATAACAGAAAAAGTTTCTGCAATGAAAAAATCACTTCAGTTATCCAAAAGAAATTTTTATGTGAAATAAACTTGTCACTTCATTTCAATCAAACTTAAGCAGCCTCCACCACATATATATAAACAGTATATTGCCAGTATGAACGTTCCAAAATACAAAAAGTGTCCCCGCTATGGGAGATGGCGCGGGCCTATTGAGTTTGCGCAGTAGGGTGGAAATTTTATCGATCGCGTCAGAGCCTGTCCGTCGTTATTTGTTTATGCCGCTGAATGAATTGACAGCGCCATTTAAGGATATTTTTCTTCAATTTGCCTTCATCTCAGGAATTTCCGGTTTAAATATAATACGTCAGTTCCATAACACCATATTTACAAAAATATCGGAACCGAATTTCACTAAAAAGCTTGTAAAAAAAGAAGAGATTGTCACTCGTATACAATATAATATATGTGGTCACTACCTAACCTTAAAATTAATGTATATTTAATTTGGTGCATTAGAAGCTGATAATAATTCCCAAAATATTCAATATAGTCATTAATTCTTAATTTTTGGATTCAGAAAAAAGTGAGGTTAAGAAACATACGACGTCGGATGAAAGTTAAAATAAAGCTCATCGTGTCGATTGCTACAAATATTCGGACGGAATTTGGCACCAAAAGTTTACACCAATCAGGGTACCGTCGGATCATCTTTAGATAAATCGTATGCATGGAAGGCTGTCTTAAATCGAACTAGTCGAAATTTTGATTGCAATATTTTTCCTAACTAACCAGTGAAATTTACATTAAAAAAGTTGAAATCCGGTCCTGTCGAATGTTTACTTTTACAAGGAAATTTCCGAACTGCCCAAACTCATAACGCCCCCTTCGATGCCCATAGCGGGAACATAATTGCAGATGGTATTAGCAATATACTGTTTATATATAACACATAAGGTTTTTCCTGACATCAACAACGGAAACTAATATTTGTGAAGTCATCCTGGTTTCAATGGAACTTTTCATTGAAATTAACCATTGATGGCCGATTAGGGGTTGTATTCTTAAGGCGAGTGGACTATATAAATCGATTATATATTTCTCGTTTTTGTTTAATTCAGTAAGAACATCCATTAACGATGGCTTAAAGCGACTTTAATGCAGAGTTTGCGTGAATTGAAATGACATTTGAATACGGTCAATTTTGAAATATTAAACAATGTATATTAGTATTGTACGTAATTTAACAATTGCATCCAAATGTTTATTATATTGTAAATATCAATAAGGTTCTGAAATGTAAAAAATTGAACAGGTTTGTTCGGATTCCCATTCCGTTTGTCATTCATTTATTCATGTCAGGTTCGTTCACAGAGCAGTCAGAAGTAGTGTTGGGTGGGTTGCAAAGGGATACACATTATTTCTGCAATCGTTAGGAAACACATTATTCTGAAAGCTTCTTTATACCATAAAACAATGAGTCCCTATAAAACAACAGCTGTCACGTTTCGTTGCGAACGTAGGGTTGCCTGTAGAAAAATAACTGGTCAGGTAAGGAATAAAGGCTTTTATATCCTCCATTACAGGCATAATTGATTAATGATCCTGAAATACCAAACCTACAGGATAAGGGATCGAATTCCTTTCATTTAACTCGGGTTGTGTTGTGGTCGAGTTTCCAAGGTGTACGTTTATATCAAAATCAGTGGTCGTGCATCCATCAGGAATTTATCACTTCACTGTTATTTAATGTAATAAGGAATGGTAGCTCTAAGGTCATAAAGAACACGTAGATAGTAAATACTAAAACATCTTAAAAATTGTTTACTTACAAATAAAATAGCCAAATAGGGGCCAGGGTAAACGGAAAAACACTAATAAAATAGAGTATTAATTACATTTTTCATTAATAACTCGTACTAAAATAATATTGTAAAGATTGTTTAATGCAAAATAGATATAACTTAATGACTGCAGTAAAAATACCTGGGCCATCCAATTATTTATGACCTTTTGTTATTATTATGTGGAAAGGACCGGATTGTAATAATTATAATTAAATATAGGCACATCAGGTAGGTTAGGTTGCTTAATTTATATTTAAATGTCTTTTTGTGGTAAAATTTGTTAGTTTTTAAGGAATGGTTCAAGAATTGTCTTTTACCAAACATTCCTCAGAATAGCTTGATAGTAATGGACAATGCGAGCTATCACAGTCGCCAATTACATAAAGCTCCAAGCTCAAATAATACAAAATTGGAGATTCAGAACTACATGGCGGCGAATGATATATATTTTGAAGAAAGTTATAAAAAAAAGTGATCTTTTAGAAGTTTTAAAGACATTTCGTATAAAAAAGGTATATGTTTGTGACACATTGCCAGAAGAAATTGAACATACAGTGCTACGGCTCCCACCCTATTATTGCATTTTGAACCCCATAGAGCATATGGGGCACCAGTTAAAATCACTGATTAGGTCTGAAAATATTTCTCCGACTTTAAGTTCTAGTGTTGTAGAATTAATACGAAAATGCTTTAATGATATTCCCCCAGGTAGTTGGAAAAATTCAGTCCGTCACGTAATAACGGTAGAAAATTCGTATATTAGTCTGGATCGTATAATTAATCCAATTATAATTAATTCTGATGAGGATAGCGATAGCGAAACAAAACTATCTCTAGAATGACATTATAAATGTAAATAAATATGACTAGTAATTTTTTAAAAAAAGTTATTTCATTTGATTACATTAATATAATTATATCATTACTTGTTTTCCTTAGTCCGTCCCTTCATACTTCACTTGTTTATTGCCAAGCTCTTGTCGACACAATGGGACCGACCCAGGAAATCATTAAGTCGTATCCAATTTTCGTGAAACGTACTGTACACATAATTAATAAAAAAGTAAAGTTAGTATGTCTAATGAATTTAGTCCAATCCAGTAAATACTAAGATATATTTTAAATTTTACAACGAATACACACAAATACTGTAGTAAAATTATTATAGTAGAGATTTTGATGTACGATTTCCTATAAAATATAGTACTAATTACGTATTTCATTAAAAACGTATTAGAGTCGGCAAATCTTTTCATGTGCCTGCACTGGCAATTATAATTGAACGTATTTATGTGCAGTAAACCGTTCTCGATCAGCTAGCGCATTGCCAACCAACGAATACTTATAAACAGGAAGAAGACAAACAGCCGTGCTAACAAATCGAAGCAGGTATGAACAAACCCGGCATCCATTACGTCTGGCATCAGCTGACAAACGCACGAGCTTTTCAAATGTCACTTTTGTCCAAATTATTATTACTGTCAAAATTTTAAAGTGACATTTAACCAACAAAAAACATTCAAAATCCTTTTATTTGATTTACTAAGTAGTGAAAATCAAATATTAGGATTCTGACATGTTTTAAGCTGTAAATAGCACTTTAAAATAATCCTTACACACTCTTATATCATTTATTGAACTAGTAACGTAACTACAAATGGAAAATTAAACTTCAGAAATAACAGAATAATCTATCTCTACCTAGACTTGCAGCGGCAATGGCAATTAAAATGGCGCACGACCCATTCCTGGCAATGCAATACTAGTTGTGCCAGCTGATCGACAACGGTTTAGTGCGCATAAATACGTGCAATTATAATTGCCATTGAAGGCGCAAGAGAAAAAATTGCCGACTCTAGTATGGCTTTTAATAATCCATTCCAAAATACGATTGTACAAATAAACTCCTGGACAAAATTAACGCAACATTATAAATTTCCCATATTTTTGATGCTATTATTTTTCTGAATTTATGATCCGATTTGAATGATTTTGTTTTTGCATTGTAGGTTGGTTCCTTGACAATGTCATATTTTCGCTGTTTATGATAAAAATTTAATTTTCGATTTATACTGGGTGTACTAAAAATGCTATGTTTTTTTCCGAAAATTCGTATCACCCTGTGGAGTATATTAGCAACCGAAGCATATTGCAGTTGACATTAAACGGTGGGTCCATCTATCCCCAATATTTTCTTTCTTGGTTTACTTCATTATCTCTGTTATTAAAGGAGATACGCCGTTTTATAGCGTAACATGTTTTTATAGACTTTAATATTCAACACATTCATTGTTAAATGTTTTCAAGTAGGTTCCAAGATTAAAATACTCGTCGGGCTATTGGGCATACGAGATGAACATTTAATAAGCAGTTTCCGAATAGTTTTTATCAGTATGGCGAATTTTATTTGACCTTTGTAACTTTAAAACACAACATCTACTGACACATCGCTTGCAATGTCAGAAAAGGTCCTTAGTCTACTTGAAAACATTTAACAATGAATGTGTTGGATATTAAAGTCTATAAAAACATGTTACGCTATAAAACGGTGTATCTCCTTTAATAACAGAGATAATGAAGTAAACCAAAGAAGAAAATGTTGGGGAAAGATGGACCTACCGTTTAATGTCAACTGCCATATGTTTCGGTTGCTAATATACTCCACAGGGAGTTGCGAATTTTCGGAAAAAAACATCGCATTTTTAGTACACCCAGTATAAATCGAAAATTAAATTTTTATCATAAACAGCGAAAACTATGACATTGTCAAGGTACCAACCTACAATGCAAAAAAATCATTCAAATCGGACCATAAATTCAGAACAAAAATAGCATAACAAATATGGCAAATTTATGATGTTGCGTTAATTTTGTCCAGGAGTTTAATTTATAAAAAAAGTATACCTTGTTAGTATTTGTAATGAATTTAGTAAAATCCAGTAAATAATATATTTTAAATTTTACAACGGTTTTAATTAAGTGCATGAAACACAAGTTTTAATTTATAAACGAGGGTTTAGTTAAATTCTGTCAGTAATAAATTTTGTAGGGTAAAAAATGCGACTTTGCTTGTAGCCAAAAGAGTGACGTATTTATTTGTTTCGCAGGAATTTGTTATTTACGAGAGGGCAAGCGAAATATTTGGTTAAAAATGTAGATTCAGCGAAGAAACGTGCACCTAACTCAAGCTTTACCCAATAACATTTAATGAAAGTTGTACATATGTTACTGTAGTTATAGAGACGGTGACAATAGGGGGTCCGTGAAGTGAAATATCAGTAATTTGGTTTTTCGTGGAGTTTAGGTCCCCCTCTACAACTTTTATATCTGATGAAATGCCGTAGAGCGTTGCTGAGAGACGCTGTACCGCTTTAGGAAATTCTCCATAATTTCAAAATTATATCGAGCAATGTCTGAAAATGAATTTTTTTTACATGTGCCCCGAAAGTGCCGCTTTTCATGCATGTTCTCTTCACCGAAAGTGGCGTTTTCCAAGAGAGCGGGCGGGAAAGTATCGAAGCGGGCGGGAAAGATTTTTCCCGCCCGCTTCGAGTCACCATGTGCTCATAAATAAATAAAACTAGAATTGTTGGTGCGGGATTTGAACCCGCGACCCTCAGATCGCCAGGCGGACACTCTACCCACCGAACCATACTACAAGCGATAATAGATAGCGGATTATATATAAATTAAATTGGCAGTTAATTTTTCAAAGATGTTTTAGAAAAATGTCTGAGGAATTTCTTTATTTATATGGCCTCAAAGACTCGGGCACTTGTAAAAAAATAAATAAAACCAGAAATGCCGAGTGCGGGATTTTATCACAAGGTGACTCTCAGATCGCGTACTCTATTCTACTAGGCCACCGAGCCTATTTGTCAAAAATAATAAATAGATATTTACATTCGCAATGCGCGAGTGTTTTCATGTCATGTAGACAGGAAAACTGTCTGAAGAATTTCTTTATTTATTTGGCATCAAAGCTTCGGAACACTTGTAAAAAAATGCGGTACATATCTCGGGCCGTCGGAGGCTTTTCCGCATCTCGTCCATAAAAGCCTCTTTTCGGCCCTTGATACGTAATGTACTATTCTGATAAAAATAATAGTGCCAATCATTTTTCCCGTCATACAACCGAACGATACCTGCCTTCCGGTATCTCTGCGTACTATTGTCAGAATTCCGCCTAGCTAGGTGCGATTCTTCTAAAAAAAATTTTACACAATATTTGGGTGTCAAGGAATGTAGTGTGACAATTTTCTGACAAGTCACGACCGTTGTCCGAATTTCCTCCGAGGAGTTTTTTAAAAAATTCCAATAATGAAATGGCGAGACCTGGAACGACAAAAATTTTTTCACATAATCTTTAACATATAATGTTCCATTCTAGAAAGTTTGAAATTCGCTTTTTTTTTTTTTATTTTAATTTTTTTTTACACGCTCGGAAGAGTATATGCAAGGGTTGACTTGTCAGAAACTGTGTTTGTCGTGACTTTGGGATCACGCAGATGCTGTAAATTCATTTTCAGACATGGCTCGATATAATTTGGAATTTATTGTGAATTTCCTATCTAAAGCGGTACAGCGCCTCTCAGCAACGCTCTACGACATTTCATCAGATATAAAAGTTGTAGAGGGGGACCTAAACTCCACGAAAAATCAAATTACTGATATTCCACTTCACGGACCCCCTATTGTCACCGTCTCTCTAATTACTGGGAGACCGGGTGGGACTTAAAGGATACATTTGTTCACAGGAAACGCCTTATCGATTATCACTTAGGAATCTTTGAGGTCTCAAAAAATTACAATTGTTTAGGTAAATATTTCTTAAAAAATCTTCAAACTTTAAAAATTAAAAAAATTCCTAGGCATAATATTCCAGTTCTGCACCAAACCGAAACTTAACCTCAAATTTCTTGGTTCCTTTTTAAGGAAATCTCTTCAAAATCACTTAACGTTTTTAATTTTGTCCCACAAAAGAAACTATACTTTTTCTGAAGCTCACCCTAATAAAATCTTTCGCTGTATTTTCTGGCACATTTCTTAGATTATATTCAAACCTTGAACGCAGCTAATCGAAAATTTTTGCCATTATTTCATTCTCGCATTCTAATCTATTTCGATTTTCCTCCCACTGTTTACACAGTTATTAATTTCCAGATAAGTTTCGATAATCAATAGGTACGATATTTATTTCGCCTCCATGATACCGTCAAGGGATTACCTAAATTAAATTTTCTTCTGTTTAAAATTTGTTATAATTTAAAATAACAAAATGAGATATAGATTTATGAAGAAAAGTTGATAGGCGTGGAAAAGCGGATTTTCGAAATTTTCCTTATTTCCAAGCTCAGCCATCTGCTGAATACATAATCTTTGATTAGGTAAAGATTTTAATCTCCTAACAATAAATTAAAGAAAATAATTATATACAGTGGAACCTCTCTCGTAGGCGGATACCTACAGGACCGTCTAGGTGTGTGTGTCCGTCTAATAGAGGTGTACGCTCATGGGAAATTTGTTATTATGTAATATGTAAATTATTACTATGTATATGTATGTACAAATAAATATAACATAACAAAAATACACTAGATTTAGTTAGGATGTAGTACTAAAAAAATCTAATAACGTAGTTTGACGTGTTTGCGTTTTATACTTGCAATCTAGAAAATGTAATTCCAAGTCTGATAACAATTCTATTGCTGTAGAGTCACCTCTACTCTTTGCATACCCTTATACTGGGTGGCCCAGAAGTCCGGAATAAAATTAATATAGCCTTAACCTGTAACTTTTGGGGAAAACGCTCGGACACGTCAATTTAGTTTTATATATGCTCATATTTTGACTTATTCGTTTGTTTTATTATAGACATTTATCAAAGATATGACGGTATCGATCTTTTTTTAAATAGAAACATACAGCTTGTGATACATCATTTGAAAGCTAATATCTCGTACAGTATGCTCATAAATTTTAGCGCGATTCTGTCAAGCTAATTCAAAATGGCGACTGTTAAAAGTTTTAAAAAAATCTGTATTTAAATAAGCGGAAATTATAAATCATTGATGGTTCTTTTACCTTTCAAGGTAAGAAATTTTCATTGTGTCTCGTTCAGAAGATTTCTTACCTTGAAAGGTAAAAAAACATCAATGATTTATAATTTTCGCTTATTTAAATAGAGATTTTTTTAAAATTTTTAACACATTTTGAAATAGCCTGACAGAATCGCGCTAAAATTTATTACGAGATATTAGCTTTCAAATGATGTATCACAAGCTGAATGTTTCTATTTAAAAAAAAGATCGATGCCGTCATATCTTTGATAAATGTCTATAAAAAAACAAACGAATAACGTCAAAATGTGAGCATATATCTCTAAAACTAAATTGACGTGTCCGAGCGTTTTCCCCAAAAGTTACAGGTTAAGGCTATATTAGTTTTATTCCGAACTTCTGGGCAACCCTGTATAGTAATTCTTTTACCATCTAATGGCTTGTTGATAATTGATGACATTTGTTTGATTACTGCATTCAACTTCTTCATCGGAGTTGTCAGACAGTGATGTGGTTTCAGTTTGGACTACATAATCAGTAGGAATGGGGTCACTATCATCTTCTAATAGCACATTGCTATCAGTGGTAATGAACTCGCCCAAATCATTGTTATGAAATTACAAACTTCCACAACATCAATATTCTCTTTCAAACTCAAAACGCGACATTTTTGTTCCATCGTTTACGATTTTAATTACAACTCACAAATAAACGGCGGATTGCTAGCGGGGAATCACACATACTTTTATTCGACGAAGTCCTTTCGCGCTGCCACGCAAACGCGTCTGCCCAAAGGAGAGTCCGCCCAAGAGAGGTTGATTTTCATGGAATTTCATATATCTAATTCCAGACTATGAAAAAATGTCCGCTTAATAGAGATGTCCGCTTATTAGAAGTGTCGTTATGAGAGGTTTCACTGTATTTATACTCTATAATATAATAATATAATAAATCGACATATTCGTTGGCATATTTATGGAAATTGTTAAAGATTACGACTCTATAAATGCCCTAGAATATCGAAAACAATTAATTTTATTATTAATACACGTAGTTTATTACAGTTATTCAACTATATTGTTCCATAAAATTTATCTAATATTCTAACACGCTGAAACTTTTATACGTTTTGTCTGTTTTGGTGGATATTCTTACTGACTAGGTCAAAATTCTAAACTTTGGGAAGGTCGATCAATACATTGCTTAGGTCCTCCTTCTAGACTAGAAATTAAATAAATAAAATTTGGAATTAGGGATTCCTGGAAATATTTATTAACATGAAAGAAAAACGTAAACAAAAATCCGGAGTATAGCACTGAAATGAAAGGAAGAACACAATAAATATACGTGGAGTGGTGTGAAATAAAAAAAATGCGCTAATTTATTTCTCGTACTTGTTATTGGTTTAAAATTCTTTTCTATATACAGGGTGTTATGGAAATGACGTATTATATTTAAATCGGCAATTCCTGAGATGAAAACAAATTGAAGAAAAATATCCAAAAATGGCGCTTTAATTTAATATGCCCTGTACATGACCTTATGTCAAACCAAAAATGACCATGTGATGCCCCCGTCAGGAAGGTAAACAAAGCAACATATGTCAACAGTGTTGTCTTATCTTCAGGGTAAACTCTTTAGAAAGTCAATAACCGTTTGACAGATTGCAAGTTGTTTATTTTTCAGGGTACATTATTATAAACTTTTACGTTCAGTTCAGTTCGCTAGGAAACAATTTCTGATTTATAAACTTGAACTGACTCGAACGAACCACCGCGGAGTTTTTAAATGGTCAGGTATGTTCTCATTTGTTCAATTCGAACGACACCCGTCAGATCTGGATAACTTAAAAGTTTATAAATGCCACTTACCCTTTAGAAAAAACAATGCAATTTTATTTGCCTTTTCGGACTTATTTAAAACCAACTTAATTTATAAAAAACACTAAGTACTCACATCACAAGATCACATTAGTTTTCGCGTCACAACACATCCCGTTCAATCTGAATTAGTATGACTAATCCATCGGGACTAGAAAACTAATTTCAACGAAATCGAAGTAAGTAAGCCTAAAATTCGAACCCTACTTGCTGCCAACATAAAAAAATAAAATTTCAATTTCATAAAGTGGCAGGTTATTAGTTTTGTTTGCATTTCATAATGTAGCCATTATGAAACACAAATTACATTGATTCCTCCTTTCACCGTTAACTTATATGACGCGACGCGGAGAAAGAGAAATCCTGCAAGCGGCTCATGCTTATCGACGCAACGTTGCCAGATCAAAAATTAAAAAAATAACTAGCACTGCTTCAAGACATCACTAAAATATCACTAGATTTAAAACTAAAGTCTTTAATTAATTAATAACAATCCTATTAAATAACATGACATTTTATATCCATAAAAAGAAACCGCAAAAGGTAAAGAACAAAATTATAAAAATTCGAAAAATACTATTTATAAGTACCTAATTTAGGTCAGTTCCTGGCTACGCCACTGACTGAAGGTATTGTACATTGAAAACTTAATTAAATGGTAAAGCAACATATTGAAATTTTTAAATAGTCATTACATTTTGGGTGTAAATAAAAAAAATCAGTAGAAAATAGCATGTTTTAAAAATTTTTCACTAAATCACTAGATTCAAAAAAAATCTCTAGATCTAGTGAAATTTTACTAAACCTGGCAACACGATATCGTCGGCTAGGCTTCTAAAGTCTGTGAGAGGAGAGAACGAAAATACCACTGAAGTGGTAGAGAGGGAAAGCAATCGAATTAAAATACGACAAGGAAATCTGTTTAATCTTTATTTATTTTATAGCTGCTATATTACCTTCTTTTTCTACCCATTAGGCGTCTGGTTGAAATAGTTGTTTGCCAAACCTGTATATTATTATATCAATAAGTATAACTCTATGGGCGTAATGTAATAATGTTCGGTACGATACAATGTTTTTGTGTACCGGTATTTTTTTACCGATACTGGAGATTTTGTACCGGTATTCTCGTATTTCCAAGTAACTACATTTCGATCCAGAAATATCTTTTGGGGGTATCGCACGTCCCTAGTGCAACGTAACCCCTGTATTTCTACGACACAAGCCGCTGCCTATCGCGGGAAGAATACTTTTTATAGTGCCCCCTCGTAATATCTAGAGAAAATAAATTTAAACGGAACATTTTGGATCGTGACAAAATAGCAATGAAATAGATGCACCTTAGAATGGCCTTTGCGTGGTAATCGTAAAACTTCTCCAGTCAAAATTCCATTAGAGTCATACAAGAAAGTCATAAAAATCCTTTTAGGGGTTTTCTTATTTTCCTCCAGGACTATTTGGCACTTCTGGTAACTTACGTTTTTAGAAGGACAACCATTATACAATGTATTATAGAAGTAAGGTAGTTCGGTGATTTATTTTTATATTATTGGGGTAAAGGAAAAAGAGGTTGACTAAAAAAGAAGTCAAGATAACTTTTTATTTAGTAATAGGAATAAGGATACATTGATACATTTTGTTCTTTTGGGAACTTTTACTATCATAGCAAGGGCGTCAAATCACTAACCTGGCTTCGATGTTCTATACTGTCGAGGTCCTTTGTAAGCTTGTTGATCCTCGAATAGATGAATGGCACTACCAGTGAATAATCATTAATATTGTGGCTCAAAAATTTTTTTTTTTATGATCAAACACAAGTACTATAGGAAAAATCCATTAGGGCACTCTGGGAGTGGTGCGTGTGCGCAAAAAGCGATTCACGTTGGTTTTGAATCGTTGGAGGTTATATTAGTTGGGAAGAACGACCTCGGGAAGATCGTTCCATAAGGCTGAAGTCCCCAACCTGTCTTCGATGTTCTAGGATGTCGAGGTTCTTCGTCAGCTCGTGGTCTCCAATCACCCCTCCTTTCGATGGAATCCAGTAGCCGAAGAGTATGTTTGGGTGCAGAGCTCCAGATATGAGAGCAGTACTCTAATGATGGTCGAATCTGGGCTTTGTATAGTGTCAAAAGTTGTTGAGGTGTGTACAACTTTCTGTTTGGGAGACAATATGGACCCTTGAGGAACACCGGCATTGATTGTGAAGGTGTCTGAGAGAAATCCGTCAATCGCCACTTGCAGAGAGCGGTCCTTAAGGAAGCTAGACAACCATGCACAAAATCGACTGGGAATACCATAGGATCGCAGTTTACTTAGAAGTCCCTCATGCCAAACACGATCAAATACTGGTGGAAAACACATTTTTACCAGTTGTTCCCATTACATCAGGGCTTCTCGTGGAATTTACATTAATAAGAAAGGCTGTTTTAACTCCATTTGTGTTATTATTTGCGGCATATCTTTTGCACAGTATACACCATTGTTGCAAAATTAAAGCAGTCATTGTGCCTTTATTAACAATACACAACAAAAGGAAGGGAAATTTTGCTTTGTTGTCATAACCGCCCATTTATCATTTTACTTTTTATTTCTCACCGTGCTTAACTCCATTTAACTGCCGGAAAACGGAATAATAATATAAAAATGTATAGGTAGTTAGTTTTTGGGTTTCGGTCACTTTGAAATAAAATTCCGGTATTTGGTTAACGTTTCCATTTATTGTACTAAACCATCGTCAGAACTCTTTGTTAATAAATAAAATAAGGCGTGTAAATAAAATGGAAAAAATAGTACATTACATATTAAGGGCCGAAAAGAGGCTTTTACGGACGAGATGCGGGTGAGGGAGGCCACCGCACGAGTCCGGAAAAGCCTCCGATGGCCCGAGATATGTACCGTATTTTTTTTACAAATGCTCCGAAGCTTTGATGCCAAATAAATAAAGAAATTCTTCAGACAGTTTTCCTGTCTACATGACATGAAAACACTCGCGCATGGAGAATGTAAATATCTATTAATTATTTTTGACAAATAGGCTCGGTGTCCTAGTAGTATAGCGTACGCCTTCTGATCTGAGAGTCGCGGGTTCAAATTCCTCTCACTCGGCATTTCTGGTATTATTTATTTTTTTAAAAGTGCCCGAGTCTTTGAGGCCATATAAATAAAGAAATTCTTCAGACATTTTTCTAAAACATCTTTGAAAAATAACTGCAAATTTAATTTATGTAGAATCCGCTATTTATTATCGCTTGTAGTATGGCTCGGTGGGTAGAGTGTCCGCCTGGCGATCTGAGGGTCGCGGGTTCAAATCCCGCATCGTTAATTCTGCTTTTATTTATTTATGAGCACATGGCGACTCGAAGCGGACGGGAAAAATCTTTCTCGCCCGCTTCGATACTTTCCCGCCCGCTTTCTTGGAAAGCGCCACTTTCGATGAAGATAACATGCATGAAAGGCACTTTCGGGGCACATGTAAAAAAACATTTTTGACGGTGTTAGTGACAAATTTCTTTATTTTATGTTAATATTAGTTATGTATAGAATGAAATGAAAAAATATATAAATGAACATACCTTGTACAATTCTCAGTTACACTAAATTTGGTTAAATTTTGCATTTTCGCTTGTTGTTAAGTTTTTAACGATTTTACGTGAACTAATTTAATTATATCATTTAGCAGTAAGGTAGGTTATTATTTAAGCACAATAAAATAAAAGGTATGCATATTTAACAGTATTTACATTTTTGGTATTTGGTTTGTTCACATTTTTACAATAGTGGTTATAGAAAAGTGTTCTGAAATTCTATATTAAATTATTAATTAATTAACTTTTTTAAATTTTTTTATGTTGGCAGCAAGTAAGGTTCGAATTTTAGGCTTACTTTTCTGGTCACAACTATAAAACACATATTCCTGTCAGATTCTGTATGGTCACAATATTTTGTTCAATAGAATTATTTATTATTTTGTTCAATAATTTGAACTTTGTTCTGCTCGCACCATAACTCAAAGTTTGGCATATTCTTTCTGAAAGTTTTTCTAGATTATTTTCTGCAATTTCTCGTATTTTTGACGGAGTACAACTTTCTTCCTGACTCATTTTTATTAACTTTAATAATATATTTATTTCTAATTATGGCGGATGGGAAGAAGCTTTGTTGTGTTCAATTGTTTCTATCATGGCATATTTGATACTTGTAACATTTTGTTAAATTGAAAAAGTATTGCAAACCCAAAAAGAAAATTTTGATTCAAATGGAAAAAATCTACTATATTTTTTATAGTTTTTCAGACTTTAAAGACCCAAATAGAAAAAGTATTATAAAAACACGGTTCATAAGACAATTAGAGCACTTGTACTCTAGAAAACGATCCGCGAAGCGTGCTCTAAGATAATGTCTTATGAAACTTGTATCTTAATGTACTATTTTATGATGATAAACATTTACATTTAGTTTGATGTAATTATATTATTGTAAATGTTACTAAGGATATCTGTATTAGTGCTTAAATTAAACGTATTATTGTTTTTTTTTATGTGAATCATTTCTTTAATCTTGCGTTTTTTGTAATTTGTTTCATAATCTAAGACTTAAACTTCGTCAAAATTAAATTAAATTAAAAAATAATTTTTAAAATGTCCTCACCCTATAACACAAAACCAGAAATCCATAATTTTTTTACGCTTTACGTCCGTAAACAACGACCTAAATAACTCAAAAGAAACTATCCACTTTTCTTCTTTATTATTTCCCAGAATAGTCTAAATGCTACTATAGATCATTTCCAGTAAGTATAGCGATCTATACGATGGTTGGGGTATCAACTCGAGGTAGAACTTGTACAGCAACATTTTATAAACTGGTTGAAGTTACGAGGTTGCTAAGATAGAATTAAGTTTTTATGATGTTGTCGTTAATGGAAAGTTATTGTTAGTGTAGGTTTCGCTAAAAGAAGAAATATGAATTCATAATGAGTTCGACGTCCGAATCGAGGGGTGGAATATATATATACCGGGTGTTATAGAAATGACGTATTATATTTAAACCGGCAATTCCTGAGATAAAGACAAATTGAAGAAAAATACCCATAAATGGCGCTCTCAATTCATTCAGCGGTAAAAGTGACCGGACACTGCGATACATGTAAGCAATCAAGGAATTCTGGTTGGTGTTGTCATATGTACACCTTAAACTCTTTAGACAAAATAAAATAATTTAAACACTTTTCCATTCTGTAATACCTTTTTGTACAATTAATTGAAGAACATTTACGACGGACTATGTTTTAAACAACCCGAAAAAACATATGGAGTAGTAATAGCCACGTACGTCACTAGGTCAAATGCCAATGATCTCTTGGCGCCTTACATCGGCTGAGCGAAGTAGTTTCACATAGCGCCGCACGCTTGCGGTCTGTTAGTTGAAAACCAACCAGCGGCCGTATACGTTGTGTCTCGTCGATCACCAACACACTCTCAGCAATCCGCTCTGTTTTTTCGGTTTACGCGTGTATCTTGCCCGTCCATAAATAATCTTTGAATATTGTTTTTATTGACGCGTTTCTTCTGGACGTTAAATTTCGTCGCGTGTAATAAAATCTAATAATCTGTAGTATAATATTATGTATTATTGTATTTTCAAAACGGTTCTATTTCACTAGTACTGTGTGTACATAAAGTGTTTCCAGGAGTGTTCCCATGAAAAAGGAAAAAAACTGATTGTGTTTGTGCTTGGATTTCCTCGCTTTTTAGGTATAAAGATAAATATAAGTAGGTAGAAAATAATTTATTTTTATAATTTTATGTGAAATTTCAGTTTTACATTAAGTTTGGCAACATTGCCATTGGGTCTGGGTGAAATGTTGTACAGTAGCGAGGACTGACCTGTGAGTAAAGAGTGTTTGTTACCCCACTTTTAAAACGGTCGATTTAAAAAAAATAAAATATGTACCGCTTCTCTAGGACACCCAAAGAGTCACCCATTTAAATATAATACGTCATTTCCATAACACCCTGTATACAGGGTGTCCGCTAGTTAATGGTACATGGAAAAACCACAGACTTTTTACTTAAAAATATTAGGATTTAATTATACTTACCTAGATCCGAAAATTGATATTAACTGAGATACAGGGTGTTAAAGTTTAAACTTCATTTTGTTTTTCCCTAATAACTTTGAGAGAAACTAACGTTTTTTTACAAAATTTGGCAATTATGGTTTTTTTAGGACGAGAAATTGATTTCTTTGTGAAATTTTAATGTCTGAGGCATTTTTCGAACATTCATAAGGTCATAACTTTCTTGTGCCTCAGTGTATTTAAGTTTTTAATAAAAATAAAACTTTTCTCATATTTATTACGTAAAATAGGTATACTAAGTTTAGAACGTCCAGAGTTACCGTTTCGGAGATATTTGCATTTAAATTGTTAGCGCGTTAGCTCAGGCAAGCAAATTATATTTTGTTACTTCTTACCAATTAACTTTTACATGACAATTAATTTTCTAGTAATGGTAATTGTCAATATTAAATTCAACAATTGGATTGTTCTTTAACTTACTTTAATTAAAATAACTTTGACCTTAGAAAATATTGTGTCGAAAGAAACCAACAGCAATGAAAACACAAACTTACGATAAACTCAAAAATGAAACATTTTCTGTTCCATAGTAACTGAATCTCTAAATTTTTTTTGTTTTCTCATAGGTTACTTTAAGAAAATTTTGTTTAAAAATTAATAATAATTGGACAGGGTGAAATTTAAATATCTCGGAAACTGTAACTCTGGGCGACCTGAACTTAGTATACCTTTTTTAAGTAATAAATATGAGAAAAGTATTATTTTCATTAAAAACTTAAATACACTGAGGCGCAAAAAGTTATGACCTAATAAATGTACATTAAAATTTCATAAAAGAATCAATTTCTCGTCCTAAAAGAACATAATTGATAAATTTTGTAAAAAAACGTTAGTTTCTGTCAAAGTTCTTAGAGAAAAATAAAAATGAAGTTTAAAAAATTATTTCAGTTAATATCAACTTTCGGATATAGGTAAGTATAATAATTAAATCCTAATATTTTTACGAAAAGAGTTTGTGGTAACTTATGGGCGCCATAGAGCAACTGGAGATACCAAACAACAAATAAAAATTTTTAAATGTTTCATTTTACCTTTTACTTAGTCAATGTTCTGAATATCTTGAAATTTTAACTTTTGTTCCAAAAAAAACAATAAACTTTTTAGAAAAGCCATCCTTTAATTGTAATATTAGAACGAGCATGAACATGTCTTGTGCTTTTTTGAATTCTGACCATATTTCACTGGTATTTCCGTAAAAAGAGTTTTTCTTAAAAAAAAAACAAATTGCCTTAGGCTGAGTTCGCACGGCACTATACTGCACGTTTTCTAAATTATATTGACTATTCGATGGAAGACTTCAACCGTATACGATTATTTGCAGCGGAAACGATGTGTGAACATTCAAAAACGTCCATATATGCGCCACTACTTATTCGGTAAGATCAATCCTGCAAAAAACTATGCGGTGTGCGAACAAACCCGAACAAACCCGTGTAAACCTAGCCTTAGTGCCAGTCATAAAAACCTTTAACAAAGTATAAAATAAATGACATCCTTATACAGAAAAACAGAAATAAATGTCGGAATAACCCACATACCTTAGACAGCCATATTCTCGAAATAAAGCCCTGAAATTTAAAAAATACCGCAAAAAACCTGCAAAATATGCAGAACCGAACCTATACGCCTCTCCACAGGGAATCGGCGTCCGTTACAACGTGCTCCATGGCATCGCGACGCCAGTGGAACACGCGTCCCGTCGAGGAAAAGACGCATTGGAGCGTCGCGACGGCTCTGAAGCTTGACGAGTTTTCGAAAAAGTTTTTGCGCTCTTGTCGGTTTTTTTGTTCTACCCTCTCGAAGGAATTACTAATTTGTGAACTGAAAGTGATTTGTGTATATTTCACGTTTTTGGTGTAGATTGTGAGGTGATTTTGACCCCTTAAGGTAGGAGAACATGATAATAATGTAGATCAGGTAGTTTAAGATACTTTTAAAGATATTAACAAGGTAAGCAGGAAATGATTGGCCCATCTTTAGAGGGAGAAAAATGAATGGTGTCAACCAATGACGACCAAGTAAGTAATGGATCCACCATAAGTCACGTGACTTAAAGATAAGAAACTGGTATTTTTAAGGTTACAATGGAAAATGTGTGAATAAATTATAAGTTTTTCGAATGTATTTTATCACAAGGAATTCCCATTCTCATTATGATCTAAAATATGGGAATTTGTATCCATTTCTTGGCTATTCTCGCCCTCATGTTTTTTTTTATGATCAAACACAAGCACTATAGGAAAAATCCTTTAGGGCACTCTGGGAGTGGTGCGTGTGCGTAAAAAGCGATTCACGTTGGTTTTGAATCGTTGGAGGTTATATTCGTTGGGAAAAACGACCTCGGGAAGGTCGTTCCATAAGGATGAAGTCCTCCAGATGAAAGAATTCTTAAATAATGAAGTTTGAGGAGTACTAAGCTTAACCACATATGGATGTTGATGGATATAATGTAATCTGTATGAATGAATTCCTTGATTTAAGCATATAATAATAATTAGTTACGTAATAACAATAAAATTACCTAAAAGTAATTAAATGGAGTCACTGTTGCTGGCATTTTAATCATAAAATGCTATTTATATTATTATCTATTATTATTACATTTTTATCCTCTGCAAACTGGCAGACCAAATTCCTAGAAGTGTTCGCAGTTGCCTTCGAGATTCCGTCGCTTGATTTATAATTGCGCTGAACTGAAAATCGGTTTACAATGATAAGTTGTTGTTGATCAGTCAGTCGTGTCAGTGCTATTAAGGGTTTGTCTCATGGGGGTACGGGTACACTCCCCAATCGGTAGGTCATACCACAATGCAAGAAATCAAGAGTTGATACACCTGGGGAGGCGTATGACCTAGGATCGTGGGTTCGTTAAGCTCCCCTCGGGCGAACGAAGATGTTAAAATTGAGACGAAAAACGAAATTTCACCATAAAATACTTCAAAAAGTGAATATTTATACGTAGTTGACTCTCTCAAAATAATACAAACAATACTATTTTTCCGCGAACGAAAACGGTACCTCCTACGCTGCGAAGTAAATTGAATGCATTTTCAATTACGTTGCTCAATGAGAAGCATCTAATGTTCATTTTGTTGTTTATTTTTACGTCTTGAAATACTTAAGCCCGAACATTGCGTATTTATCTTCTTGAAGCTTCATAATAGGGAACAGTTATAGTTTTATTGAGTATTTATTGACAGTAAAAATTACAGATATATATAACGTTTGTGTTCAGAGCTTATAAAATTGTAGCAAGAAGTCTATGGGACGAAGATCATGAAAATAACATTCAGACGTTGCTGCAACTGAAATTTTGAGGATACATATTTTATACTAGAAATCAATGAGGGGGGTCGCTCTTCCAGGGATAGATAGACGATCTTGTCGACTTTGACATGACCCTAATTTGTCATTGAAAAAGGCTTTTAGTGCTACATAATTTGATAATATGGTTTCTGACTTATCATATGTTATTTTTGGAAAGCTTACTAGGTTCTGCAGAAACGTTTTTGGGATCATGGATTTTTTCCATGATATTAACTTTTAGATTGCACAATACAATTTTTCAGTTGTACACTTTACAAGGGATAGTTCTTTGAAATAAGTATTTTCTGGTTTTACTGTACTAATCGGACTTATACTTATATGTACGAGGGATCGTTTTTTGAACCAGGTATATTCTGGTTTTACAAATATGTATAATGTAAACAGCATTTTGACAGTTTCAAATAAGTTGGAAGAAGATGGTTTTAAAAAATTACAAGTCTGTAATAAAGTACACATTTAAACAATTTCGATCTGACATTAGTCATAAATAGGTAATCGTTGTAGGTATTATTTACAGAAATTCAGATAATATAAAGAAATAATGTATAATTTTGAAATATTAACTTAAAATATAGAATTAGCAACGCCACTGCTTTACCTAAAAAACACATAACCACATTAGTTTCACTTACCGACGAAATGTCAATCCCGGGTTAGAATAGTCGAATCTCTTACACACCACGCACTGAGAAACCATCTTAGATAGCTAATAAATAGCTCTAAATAGTTTTTATTCTGAAAAACACTAAAAACTACTCCGAAAACACAATGGATCACAAACAATCACAGAAGCAGTAGCCATTAAGCGTGAACAACACCGCCGTCGAGAAATGAATGAGAATCCTAAATTCAGGGTCATGTGTACTATAATCTGTAAAAAGGGCCATACAGCGTTGCCACAGTCCCTAAAACTTTGCAATTTGATGTTGTTGGGAAACTCCCAACTTTACGAGTAGAAAATTTAAAAAAATACACACAAATTTAAAAGAATACACACTTATTTATTATTAATATCATTAATTTCTGTTTAAAACTTTGTATGATTCAGACAGAATATAAACAATTCTCTTTATTATATTAAATGTTTTTGATTCTACCCTAAAACAATATGGTGCCAGCAGTGGCGGCTCGTGACCTTTGATAGAGGGGTTCACAAGTATGGTGAAATTTTTCTAGACGTCTTAAATGTAGAAAGAAAAAAAAGGAATACGAAAATGCGTGAGGTAAAACATATTTTTATTTATTTTTTAATTTTACACAAGGAAATACAACTTTTGGAAAATAAGAAAGGATTTCTTAGTGTATATAGCTGTCGGATCTTAACGTCCTCGCATGCAACCCTCGTAACAATATTTATACCTACAGTCCACTACTAATACTACTAAAGCCAACTACGAGTTATAAAGAAAACCGAATGATGTCTAATATCGCTACGCCATCTACGGCTACGTCATTAGGCGCAACCAAGACGAGAATAATAGTTAACTGTTTTATGACGAGAACGAATCGATCCACGAGACTGACAAGATGGCATTCTTCATATTTTTTAGTTTAAATCCTTAAATAAAATGGTTTAAAATAATATCGAGTATAATTTATCGAAATACACAACATTTATCGACCCTACACAATAGTGCTTAAACGTAAAGTCCATTCCTCGGTTCTTAATTGTAGAAAATTGATCAATAACAGCCTCATTAAGTTTGGAATACCCTCTATAAATTTTTTTTCATATATTTCATTTTTAAACTTTCTTATATAGTCCCTAGATTTACCCTTTGTGGTCTGCGTTAAATTAATTTCGGGTTTAGGTGTTCACGCATTCTTCAATCCAATTTTTTACTCCAAACTTAAAGAGCTAAAGTTATTTCTTAAATAGTCCACCGTCAACTATTCATTTTAACTTAATAAAAACACAATATTAAAATATTAAAAGATACACGCTCGAATATCTAACTAGATGCACGAATAGACAACAGCGCGCTGCACACAAAAACTGTGCGCCTTTTCCATGTTAAATCGCCATAGCCCCGCTATCCCCAGCTGCCACCCGCCATCTGTTACTACAGAGAAACTGCACTACTTAATCGCACGTGCGAACAAGTGTCGTCATAATCGTCATTTATCTCGGCCGAAGCACGGTTGCCGGATCTATACAGTTTGGTTTGACGGTACGATAAAATATTAGGGAGGGTCGGACTTTATATGATAAATAATATTCAATGAATGTAAATTAATATTTTTTATTAGGTTTGTTTTGGAGTGCACGTGCGCATGTGCTCCTGTAGAAGAACTGCCACTGGGTGCCAGTGAGTAGTTTCAAACAATTTTTTCCTCTAAATTTGTTGGTTGACTGCTTCTTAAAGGTCTGGATGTCTTAAAAAACTCCGTATACACCTGTTTACTGATTGGACTAAGATTCCAACCAATAATGTAAGGTGTCGATCAAAACAGGTCACAAAAGAAGAGTTCGGATCAATATTTTAGCCAAACGTAATTAAGGGTCGGTTTGAGGGAAAGTAAACAACACACGCACGCACGTTGTGATAAATAATTAAAGGTAGATTCCTGAAACTTACATAATGTAATGTGTAAGGGAACGAGTTTGTTTTTTTATTCATGGGAAAAGAAATTAGGAATTCTATTGGGAAAAATAGCACTGAACGACCACAAATCTCAAATTTTATTTTTTCAACTGTATTAAGAATAACATAGAAATAATAATATCATTAATTAATCAATAATCAGTTCTAACCTCTCGAGAAAAGCTGGAACATCTGGTTTTTTCCAATTTATCCTGTTTTTTTCCAATTTATCCTGTTTTTTTCCAATTTTTCCTGTTTTTTTTTTTTAACCGGTTAAATCTCTAGATTATACCGGGTGGGCCACTAAGACGCCAGCTGTATCTCTGAAACCGTTAACGCACACTTTTGGAAAAAATTCTTTATAAGAAAGGAGGCAAAGAGAAATAGCTGGAAATAATTTTTCAATTATTTACTTATAATGCCTTAAAATCGGTTGCTATAAACATCATCATAATATCCTAGGAAATAATAATATTCTATTTTTTTCTATGTTAAATGTACAATTTTTTAAATTTTCCTGAGAAAGAAGCTGGACCAACTATGAAATTTTGCTACTTCATTGCTGAGTTTCTCGATGTGCATGCAGATTCCTGCTCCATTTCAACATTAATTAACATATTTCTTTTTCGGTAACAAAGCTAGTTCTCATTTTTGGTATTCGGCTTTTCGAGGTGATGATGTCCTCTATATAACCCTCCGCTACGCTACTACTCTTCCACTTTCCGTGTGAACGATGTCCGACGTAGGCAATGTCCTGTATATTCCTTGGCGTTTTCTAAACTAGAAATATTGCTATGATTGAAGGAACACGTCCAAGTGTATTTTTTCCCCCAGGCATAGCTATGCATTTACCATTTGGGTATGTAAGGAAAAATTTGCGTTCCTTAACTCCTTTTGATCTTAATAAAAGGTACTGTCTAACCAAGGTTAATGCATCTGTTTGGTCTCCTTAGATTATAGTAAAATAATAATATAACAAATCCAATCAAGCATAACTAGTGTTGGGAACACCCGATGATTTTAATAATCGAGTACTTGATACTCGAACGATTTTAATAATCGGGTGAATCGCTTGAAATTCCAATTCACCAAGCGATGACGTCACCGACTGCTCGACGGCAGCCTAGCCGTTTATATGTGATCAGGTAGGGTATTTAACAGGCATGTAATTACGGGTGGGCACAGGTTTAGCTAAAAAATTGTAGTAGCCACCAAAAAAATTACAGAAATTTATTTATTTGTGAATAATGAATTTTTACCACGTGTATCGATACCAAACAAAAAAACTGCAAAAAATCACCCAAATATGTATTTATTGTTCGGGTTTATTATTGTGCGTTTTTAACCCGAACAAAAAGTATTACCAAGAGTTATTTTTCTTCACATCTTTCTCAATCTACGAGGATAAAATAAGTAGATATTTAAAATAGCTTGTCAAATTCTTCCACTTTAAATCAGGTGTCCACTGTGTGCACTTCAAAAATTTAGGCTTAGTTACGCGACTGGCAAAATAAGAAAATTGATTATTATTTTTTTAAATTCTTGTACTCATGTATTCATAGTTACCTAAAAGTTCCTGTTTAAATTTAAGAATGTTTACTTTTGGTTACCAAAATATTTGTCGATACCTTTGTTTTGTTAACTATTTTGCTCGTTTTCTTATTTTCCAGTAACATTTTCTATAATGTATGTTATTTTTGAGAAGTCTTCTTGAGTTTAATGATAAAAAGTTCCTGTTTAGATTTAAAAATGTTTACTATAAGATTACCAACGAATTTTTCTATATATTTTGTTAACCATTTTGTTCGTTTTGTTATTTTTCATTAACAATTTCTATTATTATGTTGTTTTTGAGAAGCTTTCTCGTGTTTATAGTAATTAAAAATTTTAAAATTATATCCTTTAATTTTTTAATATTAACAATCGGAGACCCAAACTACGCCGCTGGCTGGCCAGTTAAAACAAAACTTTACAAAATCCATGTCGCGATGACTCCGCTAAGGGATTCGGCATACTTTTTTATATGCACCTTCTCGTTTATGTGCCTTTAAGAAAGACGTATGTCGTGTACCTGCTCAGCGTAAAACTCGAACGTCGCCAATCGGATGGCGCGGCGCGTAGACCGAAGGTCGTGTATCAAGTGATATTTTTCGGTTTTTCGCCTGAATTTATAACTAGAGTATTTCTATAAAGCGAAAAACTGTTCGAATATACGAGCAGTTTTTTAACTCGATCACACTGCAGCGGTATATTTCCGCCGGCGTCAAGCGCGCGGGTATCGAGTGAAAGATAATAAGCGACGGTTTTCGCCTGAATAGATAACTCGAGCGATGTCGGTTATTTCAATAATCAAGTGATCAAATGGTTTTTCGCTCGAGCGATCACAACACTAAGCATAATGGGCCTCTTCTCCTCAATGGTCATTTTTACCATTTTATCCCATCTTAGGCCGCCACATTAACTTTTAAAAATGCTATTAATTGACAATATCTTCAAATATTAATGTTTTCCTTTGCTATAAGTTCAGACTCCACCTGGGAATATTTTGTCCAAAGGTTATTTGAGATTATATTTTTCCAACTAAAATAAAGTAAAAATAATAAAAAATTGTTATTATCAATGAGCAAAAGGGTCACATACCATTTCCTGAAAGTAAGCCATCATTACTGTTTCAGTAATCACCGTAATTAGTAATAAACAGCCCTTAGCAACCGTCAAACTTATTCTATAACAACCGATCAAAGTTGACTAAATACTAAAAATTGACGAAAATAGTTTAAAAAAATGCAGGAATTTAACTATTTATATTTTAAATAGATGAACCATAAAGTATTGCATATACCACAGGCATTCCTAGACTATAATGCATATCAGGCGCCTTGCGGGGGGGGGGGGGGGGGGGGTACATACATAACTACATATTAAATTGCATAGAAGCTCTTTACAATGAGACCAAATTCGGGTATTTTTATTAACACTAAGCGGAGTTATCAACATTATGAATGTTTGCTATCGCCTCACCACTTTATTTGGTGGCTGGAGAAAAATATTCAGAAATAAAAGTGTACAGGAATTTTATGGAGAGTTCAATAGAAATTTTTTAAATATACCTAAACTAAGGTAATGTAGGAGAAATTTTTTTTTTTGATTTGTAATTAGTGTTACGCCCTCGAGCAAATTATTTCCAGTTATTTCTCTTGGCCACTTTTCTTTTAAAAAAAATCTATTCGATAACGGTTTACAAGATGCAGCCGGCGTCCTCCCTTAGTGGGCAACCCAGTTGTTATAGAGCAATAATAGTATATTAAGATACAAGCTTCATAAGACATTATGTTAGAGAACGCCTTCAACTTAGGAAACGACCCGCGAAGCGGGGAGTTTTTTAAAGTACAAGTGCTCTAATTGTCTTATGAACCGTATATTTTATAATACTTTTTCTATTTGGGTCTTTAAAATCTGAAAAACTTAGTAGATTTTTTCCATTTGAATTAACATTTTCTTTTTGGGTTGGCAATACTTTTACAATTTAATAAAATGTTACAAGTATCAAATATGACATGATAGAAACAATTGAACACAACAAAGCTACTTCCCATCCGTCATAATTAAAAATAAATATATTATTAAAGTTAATAAAAATGAGTCAGGAAGAAAATTGTACTCCGTCAGAAATACGAGAAATTGCAGAAAATAATCTAGAAAAACTTTTCAGAAGAATATGCGAAACTTTGAGTTATGGTGCGAGCAGAACAAAGTTCAAAATATTGAACAAAGTAATAAATAATACTATATTGTGTCGACCCAGGATTTGACAGGAATAACAAATAATGTCCAGGAAATGTCTTCACTAACTATAAATATGTATATATAAAGTAATATGTATAAAACTATATTGAATTAAAAATAAAAATTGTACTTTATTGAATAAAACTTTAGAAATAGAGCATAAACTGGAAGATGTTTCTATTATTTTTAGGTTATGTTGTTTTATAGTTGTGACTAGAAATTAGTTAACGGACACCGTCAGCATGTTATATATTTCCGAGTATAGGTATTTCAGAAAAATATTTAGTAAAAATGATCTATTTGCAAGGTTAAAGCTTAGTATTTTAAAGTTTTCTATAAAAAATTTTTCGTCTAATCCGTAATGCCTAGAAAGCTAATTTTAACGAAATCGAAGTAAGCCTAAAATTCTTACTTGCTGCCAACATAAAAAAAATTAAATTTCAGTTTCATAAAGTGACAGGTTATTGAATTTTTTTGCATTTCATAATGTAGCCATTATGAAACCCAAATAGTAAAATACATACTAACATATCCTATAAGTATTTCTAGTGTTCCTTCAATAGTTACGTGGGCTTTATATACACTACCGTTATGGTTAGTTAACCCTAAGTCATGATCAAATTATTAATGCAAACTGACCTATTCCGAAAATAGTAAAAATTCCAAAAATAACTAATAGTAGCTATTTTTATTATTAATTTATTTAGTAACTTCCCACTAGAAGATTATTAACAAGGAAATGACATGGTTAGTTTTATTTTCAATACAATCTCCCTTAGCAACGCACTTGCAGCAACGACTTCATTCCGTCAGCAGTGGCAGCTCGTGACCTATGATAGAGGGAATTCACACGTATGGTGAAATTATTTTTAAAATTTTATTTTTGTGTAACGACCAAACAATTACTTTCTTAGGTGTTTTAAACGTATATTATATATTTATTAAGTTAAAATGAATAGCTTGACGGTAAACTATTTAAAAAATAACTTTACCTCTTTGAGCAAAACATTGAAGTGAAGAATGCGGGAACACCTAAACCCGAAATTAATTTAACGCAGACCACAAAGGGTAAATCTAGGGACTATTAGAAAGTTTAGAAATGAAATATATTAAAAAAAAATTATAGAGGGTATTAAAAACTTAATGAGGCTGTTATTGATCAATTTTCTACAATTAAGAACCGAAGAATGATCTTTATGTTTAAGCACTATTGTGTAGGGTCGATAAATGTTGTGTATTTCGATAAATGATACTCGATATGATTTTAAACCTTTTTTTTAAGGATTTAAACTAAAAAAAATTGAAAATATGAAGAATGTCAATTTGTCAGTCTCGTGGCTCGATTCGTTCTCGTCATAAAACAGTTAACTATTGTTCTCATCTTGGTTGCGCCTAATGACGTAGCCGTAGATGGCGTAGTGGTATTAGACATCATTCGGTTTTCTTGATAACTCGTAGATGGCAGTAGTAGTATTGAACATCATTCGGTTTTGTAGATAACTCGTAGATGGCTTTAGTAGTATTAGTTGTGGATTGTATAAATATTGTTACGAGGGTTGCATGCGACGACGTTAAGATCCGACAGCTATACACACTAAGAAAACCTTCCTTATTTTCCAAAAGTTGTATTTCCTTGTGTAAAATTAAAAAATAAATTACCTACCGCATTTTCTTATTACTTTTTTCTTTCTACATTTAAAACGCCTAGAAAGTAATTGTTTGATCGTTACAAAAAAATAAAATTTTAAAAATAATTTCACAATACTTGTGAACCTCCCTATCATAGGTCACGAGCCGCCACTGTTTAAGTATAATGATCGTTTATAAAATTTGACGCACAACTGTTAAATTATTATGGACATTTTCCCGTTCATTTGTGGTAAATCAGGATACATTACATTCAACTGGCAAATACTTTGTATTGGTAAGTGTAGCCATTATACTTCTTTTACTCAAATTGCTTAGATTATTTGATACACTCTGTATATTTACAAGACAACATCTTCATTTCAAATGAAAGCACAATATTTCCTAAATATAACTTTCCTCCTTTGAAAGGAAATTTGACTTGTGAAACCTTAATATTTAAGGCCATTTAAAGTTTAATAAAGTTCAAGCTTTATACGTGACAAAGTTTATAATGAGATTTCATTGTCACAAATTATCTTTATTAGAAAATATTTTGTGAAATTAAAAGTTTTATTTAGTTCTAAGAAATTAAGCGTTTTTGTCGAAAACATGCAGTTCCGGATATTCTCAAGAATGTTTAAAACCAAGGGTGACTTTTTAGAGTTAGTCATGGCACTCAGAAGATAAAATTCGTTCTGCTAAAGTCCAGCCAACAAGTCTTAGTGATAATCGTTAAATAAATATACACTTTTACAAAGATTTCGCTACAGTCTCAAAAAATTCATTGGTATCTAAGACTAATTTTATCTTGCTGTTAAAGTTTTAGCTTATGCAAAAGTAATTTCTAGTTAGCAAAACAAATTTCCGTTTTAACTGAATTACGATGAATAAGATAATCTAGTTAACAGAACTAACTCTTATTTTTAACTACTTCTTAGTTAACATAACTACATTATCATGTTGAAGCCAACACTTTTTTATTATAGTTGTTGCTGAATTATACCGTTGACTCTTACTGCCATAAATAAACTACCTGATTAAACCATATTGTATACGCCTCAACCTGTTCGAAGATCAATAAATGGGATCAGGGCCAGCTTGAAAATCTATACAACACCACATGATTTATTTTTATAATTGAAAATAAATAGATAGGTATTTTTAGTTTTAGGTACCTATAATAAATGTAAAATAATGATAACAATTAATGATAATTGAAAATAATATAATTTAAAAGTATAACTATTAGGATAACAAGTACAATAAAAATTAATTAAATTCTAAGAAACTATTGATGATTTATTCAAAATTTAACTCTGTATCACTATCACTATCTTCATCTAAGCCTAAACTTATAATTAAGGGTTGAACATTTGCAATCATACAATTGTAAGAATTTTCCACCTTAAGTACATGCTGTACACAGTTTTTCCAGCTGTCTGCAGAATTTTTTCTTACTTCGTTTTTAATTAAGTCTACTACAGATGCATTTAATGTAGGAGAAATATTATTTCTCCTAATATTGGATTTTAATTGGTGCCTTATTAGCTCAATAGGATTGAATATACAATAGTACGGATGAAGACGCAACCAACACTGTATGTTCATTTTCTGCTGCAAGTTTGTCTCACTCGCATTCCTTATTTATTTAAAATGTAAATCATTTTCAATCATAAAATTTTGAATTTCTGCTTTTGTATTATTAGAATTGGGAATGATTTCTGCTTGCCGACTATGATAACTAGCATTGTCCATTACAATAACGCTATTTTCAGGTATATTTTTAAAGAGTTTATGTTTAAACCAATCTTCAAAAAATTGTGCGTCGGTATCTTGATGGTAATCTAAAGAAGAATCTGCTATGTTTTTAGCTGAAAGCAACAGACAATTTGGAACAAACCCGTTCTCTGAACCAGCATGTAATATTGTGATTATTTTGCCTTTATTTGATGGTGCCTTGGTTTGACACTTTTTGGAAGAATCATCCCAAGCTTTTCTTGGAATGTCATGGGTATCGAACCATGTTTCGTCAAGGTAAATAATTGGACGATTTTCTTCTTCTCACTTCTCAATATACAGGGAAAATATGTATGTTTTTTGCTCTTTTTAACATTCTGAAGAGTAATTTTGCAATATTAAGTCTGAAGAATAAGCTTTTTTGCAAAAAGTTTAATCTATTGTTACAGTTGATATTTTAGCCTGTGACCAATATCAAAAATGGAAATAAACAGGCACTGTTGAGTACGGTGGACTGATCTATAGTAAAAATCAGGCCAACGGGCCAAGGAAACGTAAAGACAGAAAATATTGTTCCTAGAGCTATTAAATATGATTTAACTCCCAACGAGCGTTTACAGATAAGGTTAAAGTGAGATTATACAGGATGGCACTTAATGATATGTACAGGGTTTGTTCGGGTTTGTTCGGGTTGTTTCAAAATTACATTATACAGGGTGTTCCTTAATGACGTGCTAATATTTCAGGGTGTGATTCCTTAGGCCATTTTATAAAGACAAGTTCATATGCAACGGCTTAAATTTTTTGCTACAGGGTGTGGAATTTTTATTTTTTAAATGGTTATTTTTAAATATCTCCGATAGTACTTTAGATATTATTTTCAATTTTTGTATGTGTTAATAGGATATAGAACCACAAATTTTAGTTAGAAAAGTTATTCAATTGTTCCACCAGTGGCGTCCCTGCAAACACGTCCTCTGATATTTTTTTACAAACGCCACTGACATTTTTCCATGTGGATTTTTTCTGATTAGCCTGGTCAATTCTACATGAAAATGGCCTCTTGAGTTTTTCTTGTTGGACGCACTGTTCTTGATTAAAACCACTAAATTCATATTGAAACTCATTATTATTTACATTGATAAAATAAATTAATGATAAATTTTGTTTTATAAAAATTGTGGGAAATGGTACGTCTGATGAGAATAACTCAAGAGACCGTTTTCATGTAGAATTGACTTGAATTGAATCATAAAAATATCCACATGGAAAAATGTCAGTGGCGTACCATCTTTCTTGTACAAAATATCAGAGTACATGGTTGCTGGGACGCCACTGGTGGAAGAATTTTCTTACTAAAATTTGTGGTTCTATATCCTATTAATACATACCAAAATTGAAAATAATATCTAAAGTACGTTCGGAGATAATAAAAAATAACCATTTAAAAAATAAAAATTACACGCTCCAAAATATTGTTATACAGTTTACTTTTTTATTTGTTTTGATATCTTTCTCGGCTCAAGAGATAGGGCCGGATATCTTCTGGCCGAAACGGGCCCCCGCGGCTGATTAGTCGGCCTAGGCCGGTTTATCCTTTTCCATCCATCCGCCCCTGTCACAGGCCCATCGTGTATAAACTGGAAGCTACCATTAGAAATCCCCTTCCCGAAACATTAATTACTAAATAGTTAATTTTATAACTTTCACACGATTTTCTAAATTAATGACTCGACCAGTATCCGATTCTAATTAGTACAAAAACTTTGCGTATCAGACAGCAACATGTTATATTAAAGTAGGGTTATTTTTCTTTATTAAACCTAAAATAGCGACCATATATCAGTGTCAAAACTTTCAACAAATAGAATGGATCTAACAGGAAAACCTACGTATGCATAAAATACTTATTTTGATAGAATAGATTAAATTGTATCAATAGAGGGAACGAATTTGGTAATTCGATTTTTGGTTCGTTTGGGTTTTTCGAAAATTACTCAGTAGTTATTATTCATTGAAAGTTTTGTAATAAATTACTGCTGATATGTGAATTGTATAAGAATTTGATGAAGACTACCTTTTTCGAAGAGAAATGCCAGAAGGATTTAATAGAATATTGTGTGTGGGGGGTATTAGAGATATTATTAAACATAGAATATTGAGCTTTTCATTGGTGTCCCCTTTTGTAATGAAACGAAAGATCAGGGGTGCCAAATTTGTCATGGGTCCTCTAATTTTTAATCTACAGGGTGATTTTGAAAATCTTCGTTTTTTTACGCGTTAACTTATCAAAAGGGTAAAAAGTGATCTTGACTTTTACGTAAAGTTCAGAGGCATAGCCATTTCTTCTCTAAAAATTTTATTTTTTGAGATATTAACAAAAATAAAAATTTTTAAATTAAACACTATATATAACAGTCTTTTATTTAATTGAGCATACTTTAAGCTTTTCAAAAATATATAGTTGTTTATATTTATATTCAAAAATAACCTGAAAATAAGATATTTTTAATAATTTGCGTTACTTATAACAGTAGGCCATGGTCCTTTTTCAATAATTATTATTATAAAATCATTATAATATAAACTCTTAGCTAATAGGTATGTATTTCATAAATAACATATATGAGCGCTCTGTCAAGTTTTGACCATTTGTGTTTGATTCTATAAATTGACCATGGCCTATTGTTATAAGTAACGTAACATTTTTAGTTTATTTTTGAATATAAATATAAGCAACTATACGTTTTTGTAAAACACAAATCATGCTTAATTAATTTAAAAAATAATATATAAGGTCTCACATTTAAAAATTTTTATTTTTGTTAATATTTCAAAACCGAAACTTTTAAGAAAAAACTGGCTACGCCACTGAAATTTATGTGAAAGTCTCTAACAAGAGCACAAACCGCAACATTCTATCTTTGATAATAACTCTTATGCCTCCTGTACAGGGTGTCCCATTTTCGACACTTTTATAGGGTATCTCTGTAATTGTTAGTGAAATCAAAAAGATAATGAAGGTGTTATGTGCTCTTTTTGGCTCAAACTTAAAATGGTAAAATCAAAATTTGAAAATTTTCGCTCGCTTAAGTGATACGGGAAAAAATCAAAAAATTGACAATTTCAAAATTACCCTATATTATCTTAGTTAAAAGAGATACAGAAAAATGTCTTATACAGAAGTTTCTTTATGATAATTATAAGGGGTCAGGTAAAAAAGTTATCGGCCTAACCTAAATTTTTTAAATGGAACACCCTGTATATTTTAATCTAAAATGATAGTATTTTAAATTCTCTTTTCAAATATATAACACACCATGGATGACATTGACATTGGTTTCCTAGGCGATTTATTTAAATTTTTTCACTTTAAACAACAGTAGACCATGAAACAAAAGCTAATATCATAGGAACAACTATGTTAACATTCTAGTTGTTATTAACATCTAATGTCAATTTCATTTTTACATATTCATTTGTGAAAATTACTTCAACATTTTGAAAAATTTGATATATCAGTTTATATTGAAAGTGGAAGAAACGACGAAATATCACAAAATTTATATCTTGTTCGCTATCCGGAAAGACGGCAACCATTTAAGGACATAACCTGAATATTTGCGATGATTCTCGTTATTTTTTACCTTATCTGAATCTTTTATTTCGTTTCAAAGTAATAAAGTTGAAATAAATGGCCTAGGAAACCAATATGTGTTATATATTTGAAAAGAAAATTTAAAATGCTATATATTTAGATTAAAATATACAGAATGTTTCATTTAAAAAAAATGAGGTTAGGTCCGATAACTTTTTTACCTGACCCTCATATACTTATTCAGAAAACGGCAGATTATTCAAGAATTCTGTATCTTTTTTAATTAAGAAAATATAGGGTAATTTTGAAACTGCCAATTTTTTGATTTTCCCCCGTATCTCTTAAGCGAGTGAAAATTTTCAAATTTTGATTTTGCCATTTTAAGGTTGACCCAAAAAGGGCACCTGACCATTACGTTTTTGATAGCACTAATAATTACGGAGATACCTTATAAAAGTGTTGAAAATTTGACACCATGTACGTAGCCAAGACCGTTTCTGGCTTTAATGGCTATGTACAATTATGATTCTAGTATGAGTTTCTTAGTCAATATAGACTGTACATTACGACACTATTTAATTAAACTATACAGGGTTGCTCAAAAGTTATAATACAAAATGTAAACATCTTTGCTGCCCGGTGACTTTGTTATGAGAAAAACTGATTATTTATGAGAACTACTTGTATTATTTTGACCTGGAGTCATTGTATGGACATCCATTTAACTATTATACAATATAAAATGTTCACAACACCCCCGTATCTACGCAATATTGTCACTTATTAATGGATTTCTTTAATCACACACTTCCTGAAATTAAACATTTTTTCAAGCTTATCTTTCTATTTTTTTATTGCTCATAAATATACATTAAAATAACAACAATTTATCAGTGTCAATTTTTTATATCGAAAAATGGAATAATAAAATCCTAATCAATATGTATTGTAGACAGGGTATAGATAATAATACAAATTTTTTATATTAGGTTAATTTGATCAATATTACTCGTCAAGCAGGCGTAAATAGGTCTAGTGTTGTTATTACGAGAAACACTAAGAATTTATGGTTTTATATTGCGAAAAAACATGGGCGCTTAATTTCTGATGTACTTTTAAGGCTGTCAAAGAATAAAGGCCTCTCTAAAACCACAAATATACAATTTTTACACTTCTCCTTTTGTCAAACTCACAACTCCTTGCACGCATTTCGCCGTATCACGGCTCGTCAGAAAGGCTATAGTCTGACAAAAGGCATACGGGGTTGGTACGTACTCCACGAGATGTCAGGGCGAGTAAATTGCCGTAGGCATTCATTTGAGGCAACTGATAGCGTTGCAAAAATCCTTCTGATTTTGTCAGACTCTAGTCTGACTGACGAGCCGTGATACGGGGAGACGTGTCTAAGAATCAGTTTGACAAAAGAAGAAGGGCAAAAATTCTATATTTGTGGTTTTAGACAGACCTTTATTTAGTTCACTTTTACCTTAACCACTGTGAAATGAACCACCTCTTGATCTTTTAAGGCTGTGCTTCCTTGGACGTTGTGGCCGACAAAGCGGACCACTTTTATGGTCGATACCGATCCGTGGAAACACGGCCTAAACAAAATTATAAAAATTAAAAATATATTGATGAATTAGGGACAGATCATTGACATGATGTACAATTTATGGCCGGGTTTCATCTCAAAAAATAATATTTACTACAGGGTCAATTGTACAGGGTGTCCACAGTGACACTTTTATAGGGTATCTCCGTAATTGTTAGTGCTATCAAAAAAGTAATGTAGGTGTCATGTGCTCTTTTTGGGTCAAACTTAAAATGGTAAAATCAAAATTAGAAAATTTTTGCTCGCTTAAGAGATACGGGGGAAAATCGAAAAATTGACAATTTCAAAATTAGCCTATATTTTATTAGTTAAAAGAGATACAGAAAAATGTTTTATACTGAAGTTTCTTTATATTGATTGTTGAATAATCTGCCGTTTTCAGAATAAGTATATGGAGTCAGATAAAAAAGTTATCGGACTTAACCTCCTTTTTTCGATGCAACACCCTGTATATTTTAATCTAAAAATATACTATTTTAAATTCTCCTTTCAAATATATAACACACTATGGATAATATTGGTTTCCTAGGCGATTTATTTAAACTTTATTACTTTGAAACGAAATAAAAATTAATTAATTAATTTCGTTGTTTTTTCCACTTTCAATATAAACTGATATCATATCAAAATTTTCAAAATGTTGATAGGCCATTTTCGAAAATGAATATGTAAAAATGAAATTGACGATAAATATTAATAGTCAACGTAGTTGTTTCTAGGATATTAGCTTTTGATTCATAGTCTACTGTGGTTTAAAGTAATAAAGTTTAATAAATCGCCTGGTGTGTTATATATTTGAAAGGACAATTTAAAATAGTATCTTTTTATATTAAAATATACAGGGTGTTTCATTTTAAAAAATGAGATTAGGTCCGATAACTTTTTTACCTGACCCCGTATACTTATTCTGAAAATGGCAGATTATTCAACAATCAATATAAAGAAAGTTCTGTATAAAACAGTTTTCTGTATCTCTTTTAACTAAGAAAATATAGGGTAATTTTTTAAATTGTCAATTTTTTGATTTTCCCGCATATATCTCTGAAGCGAGCGAAAATTTTCAAATTTTGATTTTACCATTTCAACTTTGACCCAAAATACATGACACCTACATTACTTTTTTGATAGCACTAACAATTACGGAGATACCCTATAAAAGTCTCGAAAATGGGACACCCTGTACAGAAAAACGATCTGTTGGTTCTCCTCAAACGCACCGTTCTTGATTAAAACAATTAAATTCAAATTGAAACTTATTGTTAACAAAATTTAGTTTACCATTTCTAAAAAATTTTATAATAATTATAATAAATAATTGAGACATCACTGGAAAATTGTTTTTCCCGTCTATGTTCCAACGTAATTTTTCGAATTTTCTATTTATTTTACTTGCCTTTATTATTCATTTTCGATAGCAGCAAAAATAGTATTATTAAAAATTCATTTAGAAATAACCGTTAAAATATTATATTTCGAAATTACGAAAAGTTTTAAATTTGAAAATTCGTTCAGCCAAAAGCACTCCGAACTTCAGCTTAATAAATATTTAAAAAGCAATTTCTAATTGTTATTTAAAAACTTCTTTTGAACCCTCGCGGTGAGATACCCTATACAGGGTGGTCCAATTTCTTCGCAGAATTCCATATCCTCGGCGGGTGTTGCAACAATGCCAATTTGACAACATTTGGAGATTTACTGATATTCCTCCTATGCGGTAAGAAAAAAATGTATAGTTTAAGAGGATATAGATGATTTCATCATCATGCACTTGCCAAATAAATTACAAAAATCCAGATATCTCAAAAACTGGAAGAGGACAAAAATATGTTCTATAAAATGTATTTAGAATTAAATGGCAATCGAGAAATATAAATATCTGAAAAAAGAAAGTTGACAGCATTCGGTATAACCGGAAATGATAGAAATATGTCAATACTTTAGCTAAAAACCTTAGGACCGAGATTTCAATATTACCTTAAGTTAGACCTTAGCTGAGGTAGCCTTAATGTTGAGGTAAACCTTAAAAAACTATGTTTTAAGTTAATTTTAAGATCAATCAATCACTCAATTTAAAGAGAGCTTTAATTGTCGAACTTGTGTTAAAGATGACTTACGTAATTCTATACCTTAAAGTGACTTTGAAATATCGGCCTATAGAACCGATATTTAAGTTACACCTTAGCTAAGGTAGCTTTAAGGTCATGTTAAATTTTAAAAAACTATGTTTTAAATTATTTAGGTTTACGGCTGTGTACGTGAAAATTAAAAAAAAACCTCGGACCCGTAAACTTGTGTTTTCAGGACACGTTTCACTATTAATTTCATCCCTGTAACATCAACCCCCCTAGCGGGGGCGGCTACTGCCCTGGTTTTTTCAAATGGGAATGGGTATGTTGTGTTACATCTTTTTAAAGGGCATTAAATTCTCTTTAAAAAGGCGCTTTGTTTTGTAAATTTGAGCTACGCGACGCCGAGAAATTGCGTTTTAAAAAATGTAATTTTATTGAGAAATACTTACATGTTATCTTATTAAATGTTGAAAATGTCCGCCATTCACCTTCATATAATCATACAACAACTGTTCAAAGTGTTCTCGGACATTGTGAAGAACATCTTTACTTTTACTTATTATTTAAAAAAAAAATTGTTTACGCACAAACCTGTGTACTTGATAAGAGGTGCAGTGAAATGTTTGAAATTCCGTTGTTCGGCGGCGCGTAGCTCAAATTTACAAAACGAAGCGCCATTTTAAAGAGAATTTAATGCCCTTTAAAAACATGTATCACAACATACCCATTCCCGTTTGAAAAAACAAGGGCAGTAGCCACCCCCGCTAGGGGGGTTGAGGTTACAGGATGAAATTAATATTGAAACGTGTCCCCCTGAAAACACAAGTTTACGGGTCCGAGGTTGTTTTTTAATTTTCACGACACAGCCGTAAAACTTGCTGGACTGTTTTCGATGGGCCACCCTGTATACTGTCAAACTTGTGTTAAGGATGACTTATCTCATTCGGTACCTTAAAGTGACTTCGAAATATCGATCTTTAGGGCCTGAGAATAGGTATGTAAATAGCCATCAAATGCTACAATATGGTCAATTTCTTCAAGACTTTTTTTACTTAAAATGAACCCTTCTTTGCCCACCAGATAATTCTGTCCGTGTAAGAAAGCAATATTTTTCAATTACGTTGCTATCCAACACACACAAACTATTTGTTCAAGGTTTTCCGAACTTCTTTGTAAATTTTCCTTAAGTCCCGGATTTCGTATAGACGTGACTATCATTATAATTCGGGGGAAAATAAAGGAAACTTGTGAAACTGAAAAGTGTAGTATCATAAAAGGAGAGAAAGAAAGAAAATAATAATGAGTTAACAGAGGGCGACAAAGTAAGAATAAAAAATGGAAATTGCGCAAACTATTATTTATGAGTATAACGGCTCTAATACAAAGGAAGTCATCTTGGGATGGATCTGTCCAAATGGGTTTTTTTTTGTGTTTTTCCATTTACATATCATCGATTGAAATATGCTGTCGTCAACAAAAATTTTTCAAAATATGGAAATTTAAGATTTATTTTTTAACATTTTTAATATATAATATAATATAATGAATAGCAAAAAACAATAATAGACACCTAGGTGCAAAACACCCGTATCTGTTGAAATCTAAAATTATATATAATATGTATATTATTATTATGTTACATATGTTACTGAAACATACCCACAATCCTTACTGATTTAGTGGAAAAGTATTGAAGACTTTTCTGTATTATATATTATTCCCATAAACACACCGATTACACTTTTTGCAAATTTTTTTTATATTTTTAATTGATTTTATTGTTAAGTAATCCATAAACTTTTTATTAGCGGTTGTTAAATTTTTTGGTAATTTATATTTGTTATTAGATTTAGTCCTTGTTTCGGTAGAGTGATCTACATAGTTCAGCTTGGTCTTACACCGGTAAACAAAATTACATATACAGCCAATACATAAAGTTCTGATATGTACAGTATCCTCCGAAAACAATAAATTTGTTGGAAATCTTTTATTTTTTTTTAAATATAATTTTAAGAATATATTTTTGTGTTATATTTAACTTATTAAGTACTGTGCCATAGGCACCACCCCAGACAATTATCCCGCATCATATTAGCGACTCCACAAATGCTTTATAAACCATCACCAATGTTTTCTCATTTAGAAATTGCCTTAATATATAAAATTTGTGTATGAGTCTACGTATTTTATTAGAAACATAGTCAATAAGTGGACTCCACTTCATAAATTGGTCAACGAGCACACTAAGATATTTTGTGTGGGTTACCTCAGCAATTCTATCATTACCGATAGTAATATCGTAAAATTGGGATTACCAGCCCTTGTTAATGAAAAAGCAATATAATTTGTTTTATTTAGATTAATTGATAGTTTATAAGTTTCCAGCCAACTCTTAACCAATTGAAAACCTTCTATTGTCTTATTTTTAGCTTCTTCCCAATCTTTACCAGTAAATATTATAGCCGTGTCGTCAGCATAAGATATAACTGTACCTCCTATATTTTGAAATGACACTATTAAATTTATTTTAATCCCGAAAATCCTCAGATGAAAACAAATTGACTAGAAATAACCATAAATGGCACCTTAAGTGAACTAATAAACCAAATAAAGCCACCTTATGTCAAACCCGAATATCACGCCATTGTCACTGGCGAGAGATGTAAACAATCAATGTGGTAGGTCAATCTAATGAAAGAAAAAATACTATAATTTTAACACTTCTTCATTCTCTCATAACTTTTTGAAGAATTCTTTCTTTCCTCGCAAATATTTACAATATCACACAAAATTGAGACCTTGAGATCACATCACAGTCACATGAAAGTAAATTATTTCTCAGAGCAGAAGTACGATAGTGCTACGATTTTTAACTACATTTTTCACCTTATTTTTTAACTAAGAAATACCCTAAGCGCGAACAAAACACGTGGGAATTTAAAGGAAACCTGCATCGACGACCTAATCCTCGCTCTCGCGCATCAAGCAAAACTGACCACTGACCAACGACCTCTTGGTGATTTGGCATCGTCGCTTAACCATGACATGATTGACCTACATACGGTTGTTAACTGAAAACAGAAATGTATGACGTGGCAGGACGTGGGGGATATGTTAAGGGGTTTTCCCTAAATATTTAGACATTCGATTTAAAAAAAAAAGTACACATGTAGACCTTCTCCAGGACACCCAAGTAGTGAACGAAAAAATAATTAATCATTTGCATACCACCCTGTATGTTTATATTAAAGGGATATTTCAAAATTATGTTATAATTCAAGTCGCGTTCTTTTACTCTTTGAACAGTGTTTGTAATCGTTTAATGTAAACATTATTCTAACAAGTAATAAATATTTTGATTACAATCACTTGTGTATTATAACACGAACTAATGATTAGTTATAATGTTGCGATAATGTCTACATTATCGTCGTTTGATGGTAGTGTTACCAATAAAAACTACACAGAAAGAACAATTCCATTAATATTACCAACCATAACATTTAATTGGATTCGCAACTCTCAAGAGATATTTTAAATAACTGTGAGAATATTAATAGAACTTAAATTATAGAGCAAAATGGCTCTGTTAGCTTTTTGCTGCATAACATGGTTGTTTATGTCTTCTAAATGCCATTAGGTACACAATTTTTATGTAGCGAATTTGGATTTTCGACAATTTCTAAATTACCCTATATTTTATTAGTTAAAAGAGATACAGAAAAATGTTTTATAAAGAAGTCTCTTTATTTAAATAAATCGCCTAGGAAACTAATATCATCCATGGTGTGTTATATATTTGAAAAGAGAATTTAATGTGCTATCTATTTAGATTAAAATATACAGGGTGATTCATTTAAAATAATGAGGTTAACTCCGATAACTTTTTTACCTAATCCCGTATACTTATTCTGAAAGCGGCAGATTATTCAACGATCATTATAAAGAATCTACTATATGAAACATTTTTCTGTATCTCTTTTAACTAAGACAATATAGAGGATAATTTGAAATTGTCAATTATTTGATTTTCCCCCGTATCTCTTAAGCGAGCGAAAATTTTTAAATTTTGATTTTACCATTTTAAGTTTGACCCAAAAATAGTACATTACTTTTTGATACCAATAACAATTACGGAGATACCCTATAATGGTGTCGAAAATGGGACACCCTATATTTGCATAATTTGTTTCCTCGGTCTCTTCTTTCCCGGTATATATAAATTGCATCAGGTTGTTTAGATTACGAAAATTTTTGAATAAACTTATAATGAAAATGAAAAAAAAATAAAGTAAATGTTTAAGAAATGTGTTGAAATGTAAAAATTGAAAAATATATGAGAAATTGCAATTGTCTAATTTTAATTCTTAGAACATAAAATTGTTTATAATATGGACCGAAACAAAGATTCTATTTATTGAAATTTGTAACAAACGAAAATTGATTATCCACACTAGTGTGAAAAGTAAATTAAATTTTAACGATGACCTTTATAACGTATGAGTTGTTTTCTGTTCTATCGAAAAAAAATTTCAAATTTTCCGTCGGGATAATAACAATATTCTATTTTCGAAAATCCATTCGAATTTTGTTCGCTCGGAAAAAAAAATAATGCCATCAATATTAGTGTAATTGAATAATAATAGCCCACATAGTGTCCGAACTAGTGTGACCAAGTAGATTTTGGACTAAACAACAAATTACATCGACATGAACTTCTATTTCACCTCAAGTGTTAATTTTCTTAAGGGCACTTATAAGTGACCTCCATTAAGGTAAAAAGGTGTGGCAAACTACAAGTAAACTATTGAATAGAATTTGTTAAAATTTTGAATTTAGCTTCGAAATATGCTACTACATCTTGAATTTTTCGAAAAAGAATTTTATTTTTTTCAAAACGGTAAAATATGGTTATACAGTCATTGACCCTTTTTTCCGTATAATGTTTTGTATTATTTTTAAAAATTATACTGTGTGTCTGAAAGTATTTCATGCACTATCAATAATATCAATTAATTTCGTAGCTTAATGCAAAAAAAGTCACACCGAGGTTTTCAGAAAAAATATCTAAAATCGCAACTATCTAACATGATTTGGCAACGCTTCGGGTGATTAAAGACAGAAGAATAAGGGAAACGTCTCCTACTCCCTCGATACAGCCGTCCAGCGCGCTGGCTTATCATGTCTTGGAATGGCGATGTTGTCTATTTGTTCAATATCAATGACTTATGCTGTTCCGCGGCGAAATCTCGAGGGAGTGGGTGACGTTTTTCTCATTCTTCTGCGTTTGATCACCCGGAGCGTTGCCAAATCACTTTTGATAGTTGCCATTTTAGGTATTTTTCCTAAAAACTTCGGAGTGACATTTTTTGCATTAAAACTAAGGTATTAAATGAATTGAGATTATTGATAGTGTATGCAATACTTTCAAAAATGACTGTATAACCATATTTTTCAATTCAAACGTTATGTACCGTGTTGAAAAAAATTAAATTCTTTTTCGAAAAATTCATAATAATATAGTCATGTAGTACCATATTTCGAAGCTAAAATTAAATTTTTAACAAATTCTATCCAATAGTTTCCTTGTAGTTTGTTGTGACACCTTTTTACCTTAATGGTGTCATAAGTGCTCTTAAAACAAAATTGCAAAATTTTGGCAGAAAATAAGACGGATTTAGTGTGAGTATTTTTTTCTTTATGATCAAACACAAGTACTATAGGAAAAATCCTTTAGGGCACTCTGAGAGTGGTGCGTGTGCGCAAAAAGCGATTTACGTTGGTTTTGAATCGTTGGAGGTTATATTCCATAAGGATGAAGTCCTCCAGATGAAAGAATTCTTGAATAATGAAGTTCGAGGAGTACTAAGCTTAACCACATATGGATGGGAGGCAGTGGTTCGTCGTGTATTTCTGCTATTCGCCGCTCTGGGCGGAATTAAGAGGGCAAGGTCAGCCGAGCATTCTCCATGAAAATATCTGTAAAAGGGAGTCAAATCCCCAACCTGTCTTCGATGTTCTAGGCTGTCGAGGTTCTTCGTCAGCTCGTGGTCTTCAATCAGACGAATGGCCCTCTTTTCGATGGAATCCAGCAGCCGAAGTGTATGTTTGGGTGCAGAACTCCAGACATGAAAGCAGTACTCTAGTGATGGTCGAATCTGGGCTTTGTATAGTGTCAAGTGTGGTTGAGGTGTGTACAACTTTCTGGTTTGTTCGGGTTTGTTCGCCAAGTACACCAAGCTTCTGAGAAGCTATCTTGGCGATTGCCACAAAGTGGTTATGCCAAGACATATTTCCTCCCAGATTGACGCCCAGCAAATTAATAGATGAAGCCAGTGGGATTGCGTGTCCATCCATGACTATATCCGGTTCTGTAATGTTAACCTTTTTAGAGGAAACTGCTGCCTCGGTTTTAGTTTAGTAGAGTTAAATTCGAATTGGTTACTGTCACCCCAAGCCAAAACTTCTTCCAAGTCTTTGTTAAGACGTGATACTTCATGCTGTCTGCGAAGTTGTGCGTCGGCAGCCGATGTTGGTGCATTTAATGAGAAAGATGAGATAAGTGTGCTATCGTCAGCGAAACTATATATTGGATTTTCCGTTTTCACTAGAAGGTTATTAATGTAGAGTAAGAAGAGAGTGGGAGACAATATGGACCCTTGAGGACGGTGTATTTAGTATATTAAATTTTTAATTTAAACTGATATGTCTTTGCGAAGAAACAAATTTTTTTCTTATTTTAAGAATTTTTACCTCCTGACAAGTATTTTTTTTCATGCAAAAAGATTTCTTTTACTTGGATATAATAGTGACAATTTATCAAAGTAATCTAACAACACCTTTACTATTTAGAAGACAAATTATTGATATATTTATTAGCATTTCTTGTCGTAAACAATAAATAATATATCGTAGTAAATATCGCAGAGTCAATCGAAATAACAAAGTCACGCTAAATTATAGTACACCATAAATTATTCAATACTGTCAAAATTTTATCATGCGATCCTTGAAAGTGAATGTTAATCAATAGACTAACTTTTCATTGAAATAAAAGTTTTTTTTTAATTTTTTTCAGAAAAAATACGTGAACCATGGTTTAGTTTTTAGTAAAGTTATGCCTGAGTTAGTCGAAATCTCCGATTTGACCCCTGTTCGTTTCGCGCTTTGAAGGCACGAGGCGAATTGGATATTCCCTTGCCGTTACAACAATACGTCGAGCGTCCGCCCGTAATCGGTACGCCGACAGAAAAAACGATAATCGGAAGAAAGAGACTGCACGTGATCGGGGTCTATACTTCAATTTTCTACGCTGAAAACCGGAGTTTTCGCTTCCCATGAAAACGGTACATTTTTAGTACATTTTTAACGAAAGATGTCTAAATTTTGTTAACAACTCGAGGAAAGTCCATTAATATGGATATTCTATATGGAGCAGTAAAAAAAATTAAATCAAAAAAATGACTAAGTTTTTTTTCCTTTGACATTTTTTTCCTAAAACAGGAATAAACGTTTGGGAAGAAAGCTGGTTTACAGGTATTCCGGAATCCTGTTAACTTTAATGCAGAGTCGTTTGTCATATTGTGGAACACAAACCGTTATAGTTTTATTTTAATTGGCATTCCTTTCCTCAATAATAAATTAATAGTACGAGAACGGATTTTCCAACCATCATATTCAGTTCATATCTTAATTTAGCCATTTTGACCGTGAAGTAAAAAAAACATTTAATATTCATCAGAGTTACGAAGTTTTTTAATTTTAAAAGATCACGCACCTCGTTGATGAGCTTTCCGAGAGAGCTTTTTTAAACTTTCCGAAGTTGAGTTCATAATTAAATGGGTTAGATTATACGGAACAACCTATTTGAAATATACAGGGATGCTTTCAAATACTGACTAATTCGATAGTATGTGAATAAGCAGTTTGTCGTTTTAAAAATAAAATAAAAAATACAAGCGGTGATAAATATTAACAGAAAATAGAGGGGAAAAAATCTTATCAATGTACAATAACATTTTTCTTAAAACGATTGCCGGTCTGGATCGATGTCGGCGGGAACGGCTCCCTGGATAGCCGATAAGAAAAAATAAGGCACGCAATCTTTCATTCTTTCAAAGATTATTGTTGAAAAGACAATTCTCTATTATTGCTTCCCCTTTTTATAGGTTCCTTTATTAAGAAGTCGAGACAACGTTCTATTTTCATTGGGGGAAAGTATGCGAAGCGTTTAGGGTTAGTAATACAGGGTGTCAATTTAAAACGTTAACACCCTTAATATCCCGATTCCCAGTAAATGATATTAAAAATTAAAAAGCTGCATCACTTTTATTATAAAGGGGGGCGCTTCTAAGGAATATTTACAGACATTGAGGTTTAACCCAATGAGAGGGGTAGATGTTATCCTTAAAATGTTAAATGGGAAGGGGTAAAATGAAACATCATTTTAAAGGTCTTTTAAATCTATTTTATCTTATGATCAAACACAAGCACTATAGGAAAAATCCTGTAGGGCACTCTGGGGGTGGTGCGAGTGCGCAAAAAGCGATTCACGTTGATTTTGAATCGTTGGAGGTTATTTTCGTTGGGAAAAACGACCTCGGGAAGGTTGTTCCTTAAGGATGAAGTTCGAGTAGTACTAAACTTGACCACATATGGATGGGCGGCAGTGGTTCGTCGTGTATTTCTGATATTCGCCGCTCTGGGCGGAATTAAGGGGGCAAGGTCAGCCGAGCACTTTCCATGAAAATATCTGTAGAATGGAGTCAAATCCCCAACCTGTCATCGATGTTCTAGGCTGTCGAGGTTCCTCGTCAGCTCGTGGTCTCCGATCAGACGAATGGCCCTCCTTTCGATGGAATCCAGTAGCCGAAGAGTATGTTTGGGTGCAAAGCTCCAGACATGAAAGCAGTACTCTAGTGATGGTCGAATCTGGGCTTTGTATAGTTTCAAAAGTTGTTGATGTGTGTTGTACAACTATCTGGTGCGGAAGAGTACACCAAATTTGTGAGAAGCTATCTTGGCGATTGCCACAACGTGGTTATGCCCAGCAAATTAATAGATGAAACCAGTGTGTCCGGCCATGACTATATCCGGTTCTGTATTGTTGACCTTTTTAGAGAAAAATGCGGCCTGGGTTTTTTAGCGTTAAATTCGACTTGGTTACTGTCACCCGAAGCCAAAATTTCTTCCAGGTCTTTGTTAAGCCGTGATACTTCAAGCTGTCGGCAGCCGATGATTGTGCATTCAAAGAGAAAGATGAGATAAGTGTGCTATCGTCAGCAAAACTAAATATCGGATTTTTCGTTTTCACTAGAAGGTCATTAATGTAGAGTAAGAAGAGAGTGGGAGATAATATGAACCCTTGAGGAACACCGGCATTGATGGTGAAGGTGTTTGAGAGAAATCCGTCAATCGCCACTTACAGAGAGCCGTCCTTAAGAAAGCTGGGCATTCCATAGGATCGCAGTTTACTTAGAAGTCTCTCATGCCAAACACGATCCAAGGCTTTAGAAATATCCAGTGCAACAGCCCGAGACTTCCCATGATGTTCGATTGCGTTGTGCCAAATATGGGTGAAATAAGCTAGAAGATCTCCAGTGGATCTGGACTTCCGAACTTCCGGCTTAACTCCCTGAGAGGGGTAGATGTTATCCTTAAAATTTTAAATATGAAGGGAGTCAAGTGAAACATCATTTTAAAGGTCGTTTCAATCTATTTAAAATAAAACCAATATTTTTTTATTTTTTGAGTAGTAGCTAGTCTCCAAAAAACCGCATTCTCAAAATTGACGCTATTCATTTTTAGGCTGTCACCCGGAGTGCCTACCTACAGACCCCATTACATTAATTAATGCGCAGCTTTGTATGACAATGCTATAAGGTGATTTTTCTCGTTCATTAACACAAAGCTACACTTATGGTTATTTTTAGGCAATTTGTTTTGATGAAGGAGTTGCAATAGGTAACCGGTCTGATATGTCTTGGCTAGGAAAAAAAAACAATCGACGGACGTGACTCAAAAGTCTATATTTTCATTAATTTTTCGCAGCTTTGGTACAGTCTTACCATATTGAGTTAAGAATTATTATGTTTTCCGCAAACAATGCTACTTAAATGTAACACACAAACACTGAAAAACAACAAGGAATTTTATTTAACGTAAACGTGAAAGCAGGTATGAAAGACGGGCGTTCCAAGAAGGGCTTTATAAAAAGTATCTTCCGAACGGTCGAAGGCGTCGAATGTATTTGTCTAATTAACAGAAAACAACGAAGAAAAATTATAATAATTTTCAGAGCTTCCGATTGTTTTTCGGGAAAGTTGTTTACAACCTACCTAAGACTGTGAATGTGTGAGTTGTTTATTCTTCAAAGACCATGAACCAAAGTCGTATCCTCCTTGATTTAAGATCCTTGGCTCATACCCTATTTAGTGATAGGAAAAACATTGAAAAATTCATGTATAAAAGGAGGACTTTAGTATATTTAGTTAAAAATACTATTTACCCAAAATCCCATTTGCAAATATTACCGAAACCTAAATCGAAATAAAGTTCGGGATTTAAGCACGGAAAAACACTTAAAAGCATATTTTGCTGTCAAGATTGAAACCTTGTGCTTTTGAACGTAAGCGGTGTATAAACTCAAAAGCCATCTTAACTTAATGTATGTTTTGCTTCCGGTTTGCTCGGATTTAAACTTGAAGCTTTTAAACAGATTTCAACTTCCTTCGACGTATTCACAGAGTATGAATAACGTTTCTGTTTACTTACCAATGGAATACTATTCAACAGAACTTTAAAAAGCTCTTAAGAATCTCGGATAATAAATTAATTTGTTCCTAATTGTGATGTAATATACTACGATAACTAGAGCTGGGAATTTGCTTAGCTACCCATAGGCGTTAGCGTCATAGTCTAACCTTTACAAAATACTATTATAGGTGGAATGATACAATAGCTAAAGGTATGATAACTAGCCGTTCCAATTTCGTCTGCCGCGCGCAGTGACGTCACAAGGAGAGTGATTTTTAAATTTCTTATGGAGATTTATACGGTGTTAACGTTTTTAATTCTATTTTAAAGGAATTAAGAGGTTTTACGCGTTTAATAGTATGTGAAATGAAAGAATAATGTATGACAAGTGTTTACGTATATTAATTTCATAGAAATATAACACAAATTGCAGCTAAAATACCATTAAAATAAGAAATGATTCCGACAAACTTTTAAAACAACCGCCGCGCCATCGGAACCGGCCGACGATAGCCGAAGCTGCTCGGCGACCCCTGCTGGTTGCCACCAGCGTTGTCAGTCTTTTACAATTGTGATATATCCATTACTATTTCAACAATTCTTGAGATGTCTCTTCTTGTTGAGGGGCTCCCCATATGAACTTTATATTCAATCTGGAGGTGGGCCCCATATCATAGGAAAGTAACGATCTTTTTTTTCGTACTGTTGTGAAACAGTACCCGTATCCCACTAACAACACGCTTAATAATTCGCTTATTATATTCAAGAACTTACAAAACATGTCCATGCAATTTATAACACGTCAAAATAGGCACGGTTCGAGAATAGCCAAATAATCTATCAGTTTAACCATTAACAATAACTCCGTTCATGTAATTCGCGCTATATATCAATCATAAACATACTTTCAGAGCCTAATATAAGCATAATCAAGGAATATTTAATATATAAATGCCCAAATCAACATAAAACCATATTTGCATATTTTGACACAACTGTACTACTTTTCAACTTCAGACACGACGAACAAAGAATCTTCCGTCGTAATAAATACATGCATGTATCGGAAAGACACACAATATATTCGTTCTTTGTCACACCCGGTAGCAAAGAATATTTAACCTTATTTCAAAGCACGTGCAAGGTGTAATAATCGATTATTCTCGACATATGGTCCAGTCGGCCTGTCTATTTTTCACCTACATTTAACCCATTGCTAATGATTGTTTAGCGTTCCATCTATATTACCAACGAGGCAACAGGCGGGTTCCAACGGAAATCTCGCATTTCTATTGGCCAGCTAATGCCTACGTGCAAACCTTTTCAGGCCAAGACGCGCGTTTTATTACCATTGTAAAGATATACTTCAGAGTGTGCGGTACGGAACAACCAGGTTGTACGGACAAATGCGATGGAGTTTTGCAATCATTAAAGTGACATACTTTTCTTAACTACCGACAGTGAGGTCATTCTTACTACCGACATTGAAGTCATTCTTACTACCGACAGTGAGGTCATTCTTACTACCGACATTGAAGTCATATTAGCTACCGACAGTAAGGTCATTCTTACTACCGACATTGAAGTCATTCTTAACCATTTATTTTACTACCATTTTACCACCAGTTTAACGTCTAAGTACTGAGTCACAACAGGTCGTCTCACACAACAGATTAGTGAACAATGTGTTAAAGATAATTAGTACTAAGACTACCATGTAAGTAAGCCCAACATCACAGTTTGTATACACAGTAGAAGTTGTACTTTCTGTATTCATTACTTACCAGAAGAAAATAGATATATTTTAACCTACAATTGTTTAACCTTACATTTTACTTAAAACCAACCAGCGACCAATACCTAAGGAGATACAGTAGTAACCCAGTAAGTTCGAGGATTGAACCACCCGGACCTATCATTTGGCCCATTAGAGCCGGATTTGTAAAAGTTAGACATTTGTAGGGAAAGAATAAAAACACTACCAGTCCCAGAAGTAGGGAAAAAATAAAACACTACCAGTCCCAGAAAAAGGGAAAAAATAAAGAAATACCAGTCCCAGAAGGAGGGAAAAAATACAAGCAATACCAGTCCCAGAAGGAGGGAAAAAATACAAGCAATACCAGTCCCAGAAGGAGGGAAAAAATAAAGAAATACCAGTCCCAGAAGGAGGGAAAAAATACAAGCAATACCAGTCCCAGAAAAAGGGAAAAAATAAAGAAATACCAGTCCCAGAAGGAGGGAAAAAATACAAGCAATACCAGTCCCAGAAAAAGGGAAAAAATAAAGAAATACCAGCAGTCCCAAAAAGAGGAAGAAGGAAAAAATAAAGTACCAGCAGTAAAACAAAATAAAAGCAATCCCCAACGTCAGTAACACACACGTTTAACAAAGTAAAAGAAGCAAAGTGAAAGCTAAAGTGACAAGTATAGTGAAAATTCAGCAGAGCAGTTCAAACGGAGAAAAATAAAGTGGAAAATTAGCAAGAGAAATTCCGTGGAAGTGGAATAAATAAACTGTCATTAGTGCCAAGGTGCAGAAAGCTGTGATCGTGATAGAAGTGCAGTGAAAGAGACTTCCAGTTCCAGGTTCCAGTCAGAGACGAGACCAGTGATAACAAAAACAGGATTTTACAACAAGTGTACAAGGTATCGAGGTTGGAAGGTCAATAAAACACTTTCAACTGGTTTTATGAGATTTTAATTGGTAGAATATTGTTGTAATTAATAAAAACAAGCTCAACAGTGAGAAATAAATATAGATTTCAAGGGAAAACAACAATATTCTAGCCAAGAAGCAAATTTAAGTTAGTTAAAAGTAGTCAAAAGGTATAAAAATAAGCACAGGTTAGTGTCTTTACCAGAAGGTGACAAAAAGAGGTTTTCTTTCAGGCAGTTATCATACATTTTTTGCAGGAATCTATTATTGTTGAAATCAAGTACAGTGTATTCCATGGAAAGAATTTAAATTTATTTTATTGATTTATGAAATCAAGTACAGTGTATTCCATGGAAAGTGTCATATATTTTTTGCAGGAAATTTATTGAGAATTTATTTGATTATTGATACCGTACAGAGTGTATTTCATAAACAGTGTTTTGATATTTGTTTTTCATGAAATTTATTAACCATTTATTGATTTTTTGGTAATATTAAAAGAGTGTAACGTTTCAGTGCACATTGTTGTTGATATTTTTTACAGCAGTCAAACAATAAAACCATTTTTTAAGCGTACAGTGACAGTACTATTTTCAATCTCAGCACGGTAAAGTAAACTTTTTATTTAAAAATGGAAGAATTTGATTTCGATACTCTCGTGCAAATGCGTGGCACGGCAAAGGGCGCAATCACGCGAGCCAAGAACTGGTTTGAAATAAATAAAGGCAATAAAGAAAAAATGCTACAAGTTACCGACAGACAGGAATCCTTAAAAAACGCGTTCAAAAATTATTCAGATATTCAAAATGCCCTCGAAAAAATAGATCCAGACGATCTAGACAGAGATGAGACTGAGGATAGGTACTATTCAGTGTTAGCAGAGTTTAATAAAATTAAAGATAGTAGCGCAGCGCCAATCATAATTTCGCATAAAGTATCGTCACCCCAAGTAGTGTCCAATGTCAAGTTGCCCGAGTTAAAGGTACCCTTTTTTGACGGTAGTATCGCAGAATGGCGGTCTTTTGCAGAAGTTTTTAACGCTCTGATCATTCAGAACTCGACCCTTGGAAATGTTCAAAAGTTAATTTATTTAAAATCGGCCTTAAAAGGGGAAGCCTTTAAATTGGTAGACTCGCTTGAACTCATAGCAGACAATTTTGATTTGGCATGGGATATTTTAACAAATAGATACGAGAACCTAACCTGTGTGCTAAATAGTTACTTAATTCAGCTGTTGGACGCCCCTGTTATGACAAGGTCAAATTCAAGTAATTTACGGGATTTTGTAGCGACAAATAAAAAGACAATTGAATCTTTCAAAAAACTAAAATTAACGGAGACACAACTATTCGAGTACATGCTAGTTTACATACTGGAAAACAAGTTAGACTTTGCGACAAGACGAGCATTTGAACAAGACAGGGACTTAAACGAACTACCCATGTTACAAGACTTGTTTGAATTTTTAGAAAAACGTTGCATTATATTTGAGAACTTATCAAGTACAAGTAGTAGTCCAAAAGTTAAAAATGACAGAATATCTTTATTTGCAAGTAACGGTCAGAGTAAATTTCATTGTCATATCTGTGGCTCGACAGACCACACAGTATTCAGATGTCAAAGATTTTTAGATTTATCAGTGGAGCAACGCACAGAGTCAATTAAAAGGAAAAATTTATGTTTAAATTGTTTTGGCGCGCATTCAGCAGCACATTGCTTGTCAACACGTACATGCTCGTATTGTAACAAACCACACAACACTTTATTGCATAAGCAACATTTTCAGTCTAATTTCAATACTCCGCGACAGAATCAAAACCCGAACTACGCAGGTGAGCATCACTCATTAACAAACAGAAATAATCAACCGTTAAGATCGCAACCGCGCGCGACTCCTACAAACTTAAATAGACAACGCGTTTTTCCAGCTACACAGACACAAGAACCACACTTACCACCTGGTTTAACACGTGACGTAACGACGCATCCGAGGCGTGAACGCGATGGCTCTAGTGAAAATACCGAACCGGAAACAGTAGCTTTGTCAGCGACAGTTAATAAACAAAGTACAGTGTTATTGTCGACTGCGCAAGTCAACTTAATTAACGCAAAAACCGGAAAAATAATATCTGCCAAAGCGCTTCTAGACAACGGAAGTCAAAGTTCTTTTATAACCCAGAGATTGGTAAATAAGATAGGAAGTGACGTATACAGACATAATTTAAACATTTCAGGTATCGCTCAACACGGGTTCCCTTCAAATAAAATGACAGATGTCACTGTTCATTCAAAAATACAGGAAGAAAGTTATTCCGTGTCATGCGTGATTTTAGATCACATAACTTATAAGCTACCGCAGGTGGCAGTAGAAGTGAGCGCATTAGATATCCCTGAAGATTTAAAAAGTAATTTAGCAGACGCGACTTTCCATATACCATCACAATTAGATTTACTTATAGGAGCCGATGTGTACAGCGACATTTTACAGAATGGACTTCATTCATTAGGGAAGGGCAAACCGACATTAGTTTGTACCTCGTTAGGTTGGATAATAGGAGGAAACATTCCGAACCATAAAACAGTTAAATACTCAGAAAACAAAGCATCGTTTTTTACACAAACAAACGAACTAGACGACATGTTAACAAAGTTTTGGAACATAGAAGAAACACCAGTAAAAAACATTTTGACGACTGACGAACAACTGACAGAAACAATATTTTCTAACACTACAAACATTTTACAGGACGGATCATTTCAAGTAGATATGCCTTTTAAAAATATAAACGAACACAAAAAGTTGGGTGATTCCTATAAGATGGCAGAAAAAAGGTTTATTTCGTTAGAAAAAAGATTACACGGTGATTCAAAATTATTTGCGGAATATAAAAATTTTATAAATGAATACGTAGAACTAGGCCACGCCAAGTATGTTCCTTTGACCTTGACTAACATTAATAATGACAATAAGTATTTTATTCCTCACTTATGTGTCTTACGAGAGGACAGTGTGACGACAAAATTACGAGTAGTATTTGACGCTTCCGCGAAGTCTTCATCGGGTCATTCTCTGAATGATGTAACTTTGAAAGGGTACCAGGTGCAGCCTGAACTTTTTGACATTTTGTGTAGATTTCGTTATTATCAGTTTGTTTTGACATCAGATATCCAGAAAATGTACCGACAGATCAAAATAAATCCAGATCACACGTTTTTACAGAATATACTTTGGAGAGAAAGTCCGCAGGACACTTTAAAATGCATAGAACTCCAAACGGTAACATACGGGACAAACTTTGCACCATTTGCAGCGACAAGGACAATACAGGAAATAGCTAATAACAATTTGGAAACCTATCCAGAGGCGTCTCAGGCCCTCAGCTCACAGTGCTATGTCGATGACATTTTAGCAGGTTGTAACAACATAGAACAGTTACCGCAGTTACACTCACAGCTAAATACACTGCTCAACAAGTCAGGTTTTTCATTACACAAGTGGTGTTCAAATTCACAAGATTTCTTAAAGTCAATATCACAAACTCAGCTTAGTGAATTCGATTTAAATTTTGATAGCGCTCCAAATAAAGTATTAGGTCTAAAATGGCTCCCTGAAGAGGATGTTTTAAAAATCGCGATTCCAATAGACACGTCACATAAACAACCGACAAAAAGAATTATGTTGTCCACCATAGCTCAATGTTTCGACCCTTTAGGTCTCATCAATCCCGTCATAGTAAAAGGTAAAATTTTGATGCAAAAATTATGGATTATTAAAATAGGATGGGACACAGTAGTAACAAACACAGACTTACTAACCGAGTGGCACGCTTTTCTAAATACTGTTTCTTTTTTGAAATCTTTAAAAATTCCCAGAATAATTTGCGATAATAAAAATATCTCAAAAATTGAATTTCACGGATTTGCGGACGCAAGCACATTAGCGTACGGAGCTTGCATATATATCAGAGTGTTATATGAGAATACAACAGTAGCTATGAATTTAATCTCTTCAAAATCGAGAGTAGCCCCTATAAAAACAATAACCCTACCGAGACTTGAACTCTGTGCCTTGGTAATTTTAGCGAAACTAACAAGTAGAATTTTAGACATTTTTAAAGATACTTTCACGCATGACTCAATAAACCTATGGTCAGATTCTAAAATTACTATAGCCTGGTGTAGTGACTTACCTAACAGATGGTCTACGTTTGTGTCACACCGAGTGTCTCAAATTCAAACTCTTACTCAAAATAGTAAACTGAGATATGTCAAATCTGCAGACAACCCAGCTGATCTGTTATCAAGAGGAAACTTTTCTACAGACACAACAATTTCAAATTTTTGGTTTCACGGTCCTAAGTTCTTACATAATTTCGATGTAGTTTTGGATTCCTTTGATAAGGAAGTAAAGATAGAGAACATTCCCGAACAAAAGAAAATCTCACTTATTTCAGTTCAACAACCAAAGGCGTACGAATTTTGGGTGGAATATTTTTCACATTTTTCAATATTTTCTCGACTTACACGCTCAGTGGCGTACGTGTTAAGGTTTATTCATAATGCAAAAAATAAAAATAATAAAATTACAGATTCAATCATTACAGTTAACGAGATAACAAAGGCTCAAACATTCATAGTGAACATTTTACAGACTCAATCTTTTTCAAAAGAAATCTCAGAATTAAAAAAGAATGAAATAATTTCACACCATCAGTTAAAAATGCTCAAATTATTCTTAGATGAAGACAAGTTAGTCAGAGTTGGAGGTAGGCTAGAGAACGCTGACATTTCATTCGATCAGAAACATCCTTATTTACTACCATCTCACAACGCCACTGTCAGAATCATGCTGAAGCAAGAACATTTAAGGTTAGGACACGCAGGTGCACAATCAGTGTTGTCAAATTTTAGGTTACGGTACTGGCCTTTGAACGGTTTGAAAGAAGTTAAAAACGTCATACGGAACTGCATAGTATGCAGTAGATTTCGAGCTCTTCCAGCACAACAAATTATGGCAGATTTGCCAGGAGATAGAGTTCAAATTTCACGCCCATTTCAGAAAGTAGGTATCGATTACGGAGGAACGTTCCTAATAAAATCATCACGGTTAAAGAAAGCACCAAAAATCAAAGCTTACATTGCCATCTTTGTTTGTATGACTACAAAAGCAGTTCACATAGAATTAGTTACAAGTTTATCGTCTGAAGCTTTTATCATGACCCTGAAACGTTTCATTTCACGGAGAGGTAACCCTACAATTATTTATAGCGACAACGGTACCAATTTTCAGGGTGCTAACAACCAGCTGCACGACGTGTATACTTTTTTCAAAAATTCGACAGCTTGTGAAACTTTTATAAATTATCTTTTACAAAATGAAATTCAATGGAAATTTATTCCACCGAGATCTCCACATTGGGGCGGTCTATGGGAGGCTGCAGTGAAAAGCACTAAACATCACATTTATAGAATAATCGGAAATTTGACTTTTACGTTCGAGGAATTTTACACGATCCTAACGCAAATAGAAGCAATCTTAAATTCACGACCTTTATGTCCAATGACAAACGATCCTTCAGATTTCAGTTACCTTTCCCCAGGACATTTTTTGATTGGTGAAAATTTAACGGCTTATCCGGAAAAAGATGTAAGTGAAATTTCAGATAACAGATTAAAGTTTTGGCAACAATGTACTAAGATCCAACAAATATTCTGGAAACGATGGTCTGTAGACTACTTGAGTCGTCTTCAAAATTGCCCAAAATGGTTGAAGAACACCGCGAACATTAAAATAAACGACATCGTGTTACTACTAGAAGACAACGTACCTCCGTTACAGTGGCCTTTAGCCCGAGTGTTAGAAACATATCCCGGTAAAGACGGTAAAGTTCGTGTTCTTAAATTAAAAACTCCCACTAGTACGTTCACTAGAGCTATCACTAAAGTATCCCCGATTCTATATAATGACTTAAATATAAATGTTGACTAAAAATTATGCAGCAATGAAAATTGCGTATACTTTTCTTGCGTTGAAATACAATAAATGATATTGTGTTTATATTACATTTTACTTACTACATTTGGGTTTGGTAGCGTACCATAAACGTTACTGGGAGCTACGGCCTGTCTCCCTGGGAAACCTAAACAAGTCAATGATCTTTGCTTTTTTTGTTTGGCCCTTTGTTTCAAACTGAAACATCGTACGAGTTAATCTAAGTATAATCCTTCAACAACTCTTTTAGCCTACTGCTTGTGGAAACGTATCTCAGCTTTACGACCTGGTCTACGATTTTCATAAGTATTCCTACCCAGTTTCTGCCAAGAGGGCAAAAGTATTTTTCTATGGTTCGTGCCAAGAGAGCACAAAGAAAGTTATGTAATAAAAGTTATCCTGAGGCTAGGTGCGGATGAATTCCCATAGTCTGCAGAGGCGAGGTATCGGAGAATCCGGTGGCCATTAGCGGAGTGGTTCCCGTGGCGTGAAGTTATCCTGAGGCTAGGTGCGGATGAATTCCCATAGTTTACAGAGGCGAGGTATCGGAGAATCCGGTGGCCATTAGCGGTGGTATCCCGTGGCGTACAGAAGTTGTATTAATACAAGTTAATTACTACAAGTGTAACATTCAAGCAAGTTTTTCTTCCCAATCACATTTCTATGCATTACTCAGTCATTACTTCGGTTTGGTATCGTACCTTTGAACGTTACTAGGATATGAGGCCTATGTCCTTGGGCAACCTAAACGAGTAATTGATCTTTGTCTTTTTTGTTTGGCCCTTTGTTTCATGGTGAAGCATCGTATCGAGTTGGTCTGATCGTAATCGCTCAGCAGTTCTTTCAACTCTAATTTATACGCCTACCCGTTGCCAAGGGTGCAACACAAGTTTCTACCCGTTGCCAAGTGTGCAAACAAGTTTCTACCCGTTGCCAAGTGTGCAAAATAAGTTTCTACCCGTTGCCAAGTGTGCAAGATAAGTTTCTACCCGTTGCCAAGTGTGCAAATAAGTGTCTACCCGTTGCCAAGTGTGCAAATAAGTTTCTACCCGTTGCCAAGTGTGCAAAACAAGTTTCTACCCGTTGCCAAGTGTGCAAAACAAGTTTCTACCCGTTGCCAAGTGTGCAAAACAAGTTTCTACCCGTTGCCAAGAGGGCACAATTTTCTATCCATTACTTTCTACCTTCACTACTTGTGAAACCCATAGTTCAGCCTTACAACCTGTGCGATGGTGTTCATGAGTACTGATGTCTACCATGGTAAGATGTTACCATTACTACGCTCGGATTGAGCTTTCTACCCTTTATTTAGTTATTATCTTGTTCGATGAAACCTAGGTAGATTTACAACCTATCTGGAGCTTTCATTCATATTTACATTTATCTAATAGTTATTTTCGTTAACGCCAGAGTGGCATTATTATTTATATTCTCTTCAGTCGTATTAGCTTAATAATACTGGTCCTTCGAGCATAACTTCATTTACTTCGAGCATAACTTCATTTACTTCAAGCATAACTTCATTTACTTCAAGCATAACTTCATTAACTTCGAGCTTAACTCATCAGATCGGTTTTTCAGTTAAAGTTCAAAATATTGTGAGTCAGTTTAGTTGAATCGCAGGAGGATTCAACAGGGGGGAGAATGTTGTGAAACAGTACCCGTATCCCACTAACAACACGCTTAATAATTCGCTTATTATATTCAAGAACTTACAAAACATGTCCATGCAATTTATAACACGTCAAAATAGGCACGGTTCGAGAATAGCCAAATAATCTATCAGTTTAACCATTAACAATAACTCCGTTCATGTAATTCGCGCTATATATCAATCATAAACATACTTTCAGAGCCTAATATAAGCATAATCAAGGAATATTTAATATATAAATGCCCAAATCAACATAAAACCATATTTGCATATTTTGACACAACTGTACTACTTTTCAACTTCAGACACGACGAACAAAGAATCTTCCGTCGTAATAAATACATGCATGTATCGGAAAGACACACAATATATTCGTTCTTTGTCACACCCGGTAGCAAAGAATATTTAACCTTATTTCAAAGCACGTGCAAGGTGTAATAATCGATTATTCTCGACATATGGTCCAGTCGGCCTGTCTATTTTTCACCTACATTTAACCCATTGCTAATGATTGTTTAGCGTTCCATCTATATTACCAACGAGGCAACAGGCGGGTTCCAACGGAAATCTCGCATTTCTATTGGCCAGCTAATGCCTACGTGCAAACCTTTTCAGGCCAAGACGCGCGTTTTATTACCATTGTAAAGATATACTTCAGAGTGTGCGGTACGGAACAACCAGGTTGTACGGACAAATGCGATGGAGTTTTGCAATCATTAAAGTGACATACTTTTCTTAACTACCGACAGTGAGGTCATTCTTACTACCGACATTGAAGTCATTCTTACTACCGACAGTGAGGTCATTCTTACTACCGACATTGAAGTCATATTAGCTACCGACAGTAAGGTCATTCTTACTACCGACATTGAAGTCATTCTTAACCATTTATTTTACTACCATTTTACCACCAGTTTAACGTCTAAGTACTGAGTCACAACAGGTCGTCTCACACAACAGATTAGTGAACAATGTGTTAAAGATAATTAGTACTAAGACTACCATGTAAGTAAGCCCAACATCACAGTTTGTATACACAGTAGAAGTTGTACTTTCTGTATTCATTACTTACCAGAAGAAAATAGATATATTTTAACCTACAATTGTTTAACCTTACATTTTACTTAAAACCAACCAGCGACCAATACCTAAGGAGATACAGTAGTAACCCAGTAAGTTCGAGGATTGAACCACCCGGACCTATCACGTACTCTTCTTACTCTGACACCGATTTTGACTATTCTATTAGGTTTCGAACCGTCAACCTATTACTTTCGATCAACGATTTCTGGCAACACTGATGACCAGGTGGTGCCATTTGCCGTAGGTTTCCATGAAAATTTTGAAAGTTCACCAGAATTTTTTCTTATTTAGTCGTGTGTGTTTATTAAAATGAATATCTGAATTTTCATAAAATAAATAGTGATGTTTTTCCTATAATAATAAATAAATAATAATAATAATTTTTATTCTCCAATTATACGACAATATGACTTAACGAAACAAATATGTAGGTTGACAAAAGATAAATAAATCATACAATATGTAGTGTAAAAGTGTTCTTATCATTATTAACTGCTTTAAATGGCCAGGTAGGATATGACTCATAATTGATGTTGGAAAACCTAGTTCCAACAAGAGATTTATATTTTTATTTTTTTTATGATTTTAATTACCTACCTATTGTTAAAAAACCGTACATTCATACATACATTCTCCCATAAAAAATAATATCTAAATTGCTTTTCTAAACGTGTTACCGATATGTTCATTTCAATCAGGTCGCTTTTGACCATGGTAACGGCGGGCTATCAGTACAAACTAATTTTTAAGAGAAAAAAAAAATATTATAGTTAAATTGATACGACACAAAACAATCAATGCTTGATTGATCTCCAATCATAGAAACCTTCATGAACTTTTATTGGACTAATAATAATTCCTCTTTCTTGCCCATGTTGATCAGCCAATTTCAACTTGAATTGTTTAAATCGTATAACTAGAGCAACTGTTTATATGAATAACTTTTTAAACAAATTTTTTTCTTCCTCAAAACTTTGAATCACCCTTCGTTTTTTTTACAGTCTATTTCAGACGATGTTGTACAGATAACTATAGTCACCCGTCTTTGATTATATTTATGAGATACTCATCAGTTTCTCTACGAATTGATGTATATTTTGTTTTGTGCCTGTTCTCACCAAAGCAACTGGCAACCGCAACGCAACATCAACGCGACACAGCACTAATGTTCAAATACGCGTGATCCCACTGACTTAAGGCAACGCAACCAGATGATAATGAGTTGCCCGGCATATCGCGTCGCCGTCGTCAGTTGCCTCCAATCGCGGTGTCATGGCGGACGAGACAGCAAAATATTTAAATTTGTGGCTCATTGGGTAAAACCTATGGAATTTAACCGGATCATTATTTAATTCCTGTGGTACTATATACGAACTATGTCTCAAATTTATGGTATAAAAAGGGTTAACCCAAAATTGTCGCGCTAAGTATGTTGCGGCGATGCAGTTGCGTTGCGGTTGTCAGTTGCTTTGGTGAGTACAGGCACTGAGTTTAAGCTTTGTGATATTAGTAACCTAGGCATTGGATAATCGAATACATCAATGTCATTACAGGTTCTATTGAAAATGAACAGAGATTGGTATATTGGTGTTTTAATTAAATAAATTGGTGAGGTAGTCAGTAGATGGAAGGTAGGATGGGACCTAACAGTTCGTGAAGGAACATGGACGTACAAGCATGATAATAGCATCAGGCAATCGATTAGCCGCCTGCATACTTTGAACCAAGTAGTATCTGCGATTTAGAAGCGATGGTATCTGGAATCTGGATAAAAGAGCATTTCGGTCAGTGTCTCTAGGAGGATATATAACATCTTCCCTAAATCAAAGAAATAGTCCATTTTCTTCAAGAGACAAAGTCCATTTCTTATTAGAGATATCATTACATATTTTCACTCGAAAATTCCTATTTACGGCAATTGCGAGTTATTCACTAACAAGATGCTATATTATTAATTATGTACTTCAAAGACGCTTTCTGATTTAAAAAAAAGCACACCCACTCTTAGAAAATGGTATTATTAAATTTTATTTAACATACAAAAAAAAATTTTTATAAGCAATATTTTTTAACGATTTTTTTCCAATTTAATTCTCCACGCCTTTTGTGCCCTTGCTGAAAGCATCTCCATACAAAACAGTTATTATTACTTTTTCGTAGGGTAGAGTGGAAAAAAAATTAATGGTTTAATTTCGTTCCGCTCGTATAGAAAAAAATATTCTGAGCATAAAACGTGGCACGATTTTGTTGCGTCAAACGACAGTAATTTTAGGAAGGTCCAGAAAGTATAGAACGTAAGGGGTATCTCACTTCGAGCTAGTTTATACCTAAAAAGTTTAGTTTTAGAGATATTAAGATGAACAATTTTTTTTGGGATTTTTAAATGGGACACCCTATATATATTTTTAAATTAATTTATTTTAAAAAAATAACCTAATAATGCGATATTTTTAATCATTTACGTTACTTACAACAGTAGGTCATTGTACATTTTATTAGGAACAAAATTTTGACAATTATTCTACATATTAAATTGGATTATATAAAACATGCCAACATATCATACTTTCATAATTATTGGCAAAAACGGTCACTGTTAAGAATAATTAAATAAAAAATATAACATATCAGTTTTGTCTTTTTGATAAGTTAATGCTTAAAAAGCGAGGACTTTCAAAATCACCCTGTAGATTAAATACTAAAGGAGCCATGACAATTGTGACATCGGAATCGTTGGTTTTATTAAAAAATGGGCAATTAAAGTGAAAGCTGCAACATTCTATCTTTGATAATAACTCTAATACCCCCAGAATGTGTCGAAAATGGAACGCCCTGGATATACAGGGTGTTATGGAAATGACTTATTATATTTAAATGGGTGACTCCTGGGGTGTCCTAGAGAAAGTCTACATACTTTTTTCTTAATCGAATATCTAAATATTAAGGTAAAAACCCTTTTCACCTACATACGCGCCGTTTCATCTCGATTAACTTAGCAACAATGTGGGTCGCGAGAGTATACTAACAGTGATGTCAGATCACACCGCGTGTCTCGCCTTGCTTGGATACCGGCCGCGCGCCACTATTGTTGCTTCAGTATGTTTCGAGACTCTGGGATGGAATGATGCTGTCGCAGGTTCCATATGCTTGACATATACGAAATTTTTGTTAGTTGGAGCATTAACCGATTTTTTTCTGTTGTGAAATAATTCATAATATTAAATGTTGTGATGTGATTTCAAATTTGTGTGATATTATCTACTGTTGGTTCTGTTGCAAAACATACTTTTGTGTTTTTTTTTTATGGAATTTAATTATAAAACGGATTATTTTAAAATGAGATCGAAGGTAAGAGAGTATGTACCTTAAAGTTGTAGTTTTGTTTTCCAGAAAGGTTGAAAAAGAAGTGATAACGTGAGTCAAAGATGTCTTGTTGTCAAAAACTGAACACGTGCGTTTACAATTCTGTGTTGCAATATGACAACACCGCCTATAATGCGCTGACCTCTTTTGAGACTCGAGACTGCCTCAATAAACTATTAATTGTGAACGTCCTCAGTAGCGGCCACGTAAATTTTGAGATTTCGCTTAATAATTCAAAGCGCCATTTATGGTTATTTCTCTTCAATTTATTTTCATCTCAGAATTTTCCGGCTTAAATATAATAAGTCATTTCCATATCATCTTGTATATCAGTGACCCATCATCATTATAATTTTAAATTAATTAGTCAAATGTTTTTTATCCCCGAAGCTTCTCCTACAAATAACAAACGAAGGAAACAAAACACTGCATTTTTTAATCCACAATTGCAAATATAGATCCTATATTAATTATAAATTGGATTGCACTATAATTCAATTCTCATTCACAATCTCAGTCATAATCAAATTAGCTCCGAGGCTTTTTTACCTAACTGATGATATCCGAAAAGGTCGAATGCAACCACACAAGAATCCTGTTGAGCAACTCATAGTGATTTGACATACTTCATGACGCCTTTTGGATACGCTGCGCTTACCCGTCAGATTGATTTCAGTCCGTAAGTAAGCAGATCGTCTTTTTGTTACTACACCTTGTCCGTTCTTAATGAAATCATATTAAAAATAAAAATAACAAAACGTGAATTCATCGACAACTGACATTTTGAGTGTTGCAAAAATGCCATAGTTTAAATAAAAGATGTAAAGGAAAGGGATATCAAAAAGTTACAGGGCCCGGGTAAATTTTTTTTTAAATTGTTGATAATACTCTAAAAAATAGTAAATTGAGTCGAACGGACAATTTCCGTGTTGCGCAGCTACAGGGAGGGCAGCGGAGTCGGATCTCGTATCTGTATAATTCATGATGGAGGTACACGGCGCGTGCATGGGATGGCTTGCTGTGTGGCTTGGTTGTCTATAACAACTCAGCATCATGCTGTGTTGACTGAAAATGATTTTGCTAAAAAATGCGTATGTAAAAATGTCAGTTCATATTTTTCCTCCCTTTTTCCGAGCCACAATACGATACGATTTCTGCTTGAAAACGGACGAGGCGCGATAACTCGAACGGCTTTAAAAAAATTACATACCTAAGATCCAACACTACGCTTCGCGTCACGAATAACGAAAAATAACATCCGACAAGTAAAACGGACTAGGCGTGATAAGTTGAATTCTCCGCCGTAAATAAATTTCGATTTTTCTCAAACCTGAGTCAAAAAATAAAAAGAACGGACGAGGCGCGATAACTATTAAGACCACTTTTTTCTTAGATATGTAAAGATGATTCTCAATGATTTCGCAACGTTGCCAATGTCCGTTCTTATTAATTTCCTTCTCAAGTCCTTATTAAATCACTAAAAAACTAAAAAACTTTAGGTCGTGATCAGTCTAAAATCATGGTAACGGAATTCTACAAATTCTGATTCTCTGGACATCATATTTGGACCCTTGAATTTTTCCAAAACATTCTATAGATCCACTTCTATTTGAAATAAAAGTCAATTTATCTCAGGGAACTTTTCCTCACTGAAGAAGACGTACCGAAGTCGCTCGGTCAATAGGGTTTTGCTTCCTTTGAGCACCAAAAGATCTGCTTTTGTGTGTCCATAAGGGTCAAAAGCGCCACGAATTGCTTTGATCAAGAGATTACTCAACAACAACCTCATCCTTGTATTATAATAAGAATTTAATTTCGCGTTTCTTTCGAACTTTCCGGGTCTTATCAGTTAGGCGAAGAAGCCTAAGGGCTTATTTGATTATGATTTTAATCTGATTGGTTCTGAGTAGTTTTCAGATGCAAAGAGATACAAGGAGCAAAGCTTCATTTTGCCAAAGGCACAAAGTTATGCTAGTTCCGGCATCTAAGTAGGTATATCTAATTTTCTATTTCTTTTCTGTTGTATTGTTTGGAAGTTGCGGAAACTTTGAAATCTAAACTAAAACCACCACTGATAGCAATTGTATCTTGAGCAAACCCTGTAAAACTAATTAATTAGTTTTAAAGGTAATTCATTAACAAACTAGTTGAAATACGAATCCATCCCGTTCCCTATCGAATTACCAATCGCTCGTACATCTCGATCGTACATACCTTTATGCTTTCCTGCCCATATTCATTATTTCCAAACCTTTCAGGCCAATAAACTTAGAATGGGAAATCAATGCGAGGTTTTCGAATATCGAAGAGTTTATGTTGTTAATTAGCGGAAATTCTATTGGTTTGTTCGGGCGGTCGAACTTTCCGACGCGACGACGACTGACCGGGAACTCAACAGAGGCCTTTGACATTTCTCTTCCTTTCCTATTTTCCACTAAATTTTGCGGTCAAGGCCAAGTCCAAGATCCATACCTACTTGGAAAAGAAATTATACACATAGATTCAAATGTTCATCACTCTGCGTTTGGCATGTTAAGATATTTTCAGGAATGAATTTTTTTTCTAAATGTTTATTTATGTTTATCAGTTAAAACGATACCATTTTTTGTAGCAAAAAAAATATTATCCAGACATTTGTTTAAGATAACATTTTCAGTCTTATATTTTGTTGGCGCTGGCCAGTTAAATTTTTCGGTTCAGTGTGTAAAAATAAATCGCCGAGTAATATCTGAAACTGATCGTGCAAGAATAGTAGCTATAGTTGAGGAAGGTCATTCCCAAAGATTTGTTGCTGAAAGAATAGGGGTTTTTCAAAGTGATGTATCTCGCCTATGGAATCGCTGTATAGAGACCAATTCTGGGCGAGACAGACCACGAAGTGGTAGAAGGCATGTTACTAACGAACAGCAGAACCGCTATATTACGTTAACAATTCGGAGAAATCGTACTATGCTAGTCCCACAACTTCAGAGAGATGTTACCCATGCAATTGGAGTTCGCGTATCCGTCTCTACACTAAGAAGACGAATTCTTGAATCCGGTTCAAGATGTCGGCGGCCAGTAATAGTTCCCCAACTACAATAGGACCACCGAGTTCGTCGACTGCAGTGGGCTGAAACGCAGGATCGTTTACCCGAAGAATTTTGGAATTATGTCCTATTTTCCGACGAGACTATGTGTATATATTAAGTATATATTAAATGTCTCTGGCGGCTTGGTAAGTAGATTTTAGTGGTATTTCATGGCGTTACTGTCCACCGTCGTGCAAGAAGTAAGGAAAAATTAAAATGTATCATCCCCTCCATCCCTACCTCATTCGTACTGGTAACCAAAAATATAGTTCTGAGCGTATAGTCATAGGCATGCGAGCTTGTTTTTACCCATTAAAAAATAAAAATCGTCACTAAACATTGATGCCAGTGGATGAAATGAAGTGCGATATGAATATACATATAAATCTAAATTACCTAATGAAATATTATAAATAAATCGTAAAATGAAATAATTCTAACAAATTAAAAATCTCTACGTTTTAGAAAATGTTGTTATTTTAGTTTAAAATTAAAAGACAAAGTATAAATTAAATCATGATTTGTCAGGATGAGAAAACCTGGCAATTTCTCAATAGCCAACAAATTTTTTATCAGCATTCTTCCATCACCACAGATTCGTGAGACGGCGAATATTTTAATATGAACCTTTCTTCACTCTCTGGAATATTAGTATGTCATTAAGGAACACTCTCTATAAAAAATCTCCTGAATCTTTTGAAATTTTGATCTTTGTCCCACAAAAAAAAATATCCTTTTCGCTGAAGTACGCCCTTGAGTGTTATATGTGTCGTTTGACATCCGGTAATATACAAACTCTTCTGTGGTTATAAATTTAGATGTTGGTACGTATATAGGTCGGGTCATTAACGCATTATACGTCAAAAACGTTATTGCATATTGGGGCGTGAACGAATTTGTAACATCATTGATTTTAACAGTCTGAAGGGTTCTATTTTTAAACGTGACATTGGGGTTTACGTTTGGAGAACAAACCCGCCCTAAATTTACAGGAGGAGGATTAAAAATTTTTGATTTAATCAACAATGTCAATGTAAGGTGTTATTTTTTAAAATGATGGAATTAGGTCGTGGCAGTACCGATGGCACAAGTGCGTAAACAAATCGTAGTAATTTGTTCCATTATTGTGGCGAACAAGTTGTCCTGTATCCGTCGTAATTAGTCGACTATTATACGTGCGAAAGTCACGATTTGGTATGTTTTCCCCCATTACTTTAATTTCCTAATCTCAAAACGCAACTTATAAAACTGAAAATCCTCAAAGGAAATTATAACTCCGCCGCAAAAGAGTAAAATGGTCTTATTCCGCATTCAAACGAAGCCATTTCATTTCTTTTAATAAAAAAAAGGTTTATTGTTCAAAGCACTTTGCGTTAGTCAGAACTCTTTTGTTCTATAAAAAATTTTGATCGTTGCGCTGTTTAAACATTTTAATTAAAATTAATTTTAAGTTTCGATATAAAATAATGTTAGCACAAGAATATACAAGTTTAAACTGAAAATCTGTACAACAACTCCATATTTTTTTTACCTAGAAATTGTTAAAGACACCTTTTTGTAAGCTAGCTGACGGATCAGGTGCGAATAGGTGATAACAAAGGATAAGTAACGCTAACATTAGGCGTCAAACAAATCTGTAATTAATTTTGCTCCCGAATCAGTCTCGTCAATCGCAGTCCTGGATATGTGTATAACGATTGAAATAAATAATTGATTGATAATAATGTAATACCATATTATAAAAATTAAATTCCCAACCAAAATACTTTGGTAAATAAGTTCACAAATACATTTACTGCACTTAGGTATGGAATACTTGTATGTGCATATTTTCTGAATCTAAGTTTTATAACAATCACGTAAACATATTTAAAATAGAGAAATCACTTTAAAATAGAGTAATCACTTAGAGCTACCAGTAGATATTGTCACACTCGATATCTTTGAGTACTCAAACTGTCACACTCGATAGGTGGTTGTTTACTCGACAATATATAGCCTCCACCATGTCACACGCGATATCTTTGAGGGTACTCGTGGTCACACGAGATGTCTTACAGATTCTCGAAAATATATAAATCCTCACGCCTTTGTCCTGTCACGCGGCAGGATTCGCCCTGTGCTGAGGGGTACAGGATCCCCGCGCTAGCTCGCCCTGTGGAACTAGGTCCACAGTAACGTGCAACAGTTTGCCACTAGTAAATGTTCTCTAACCTGAAAAGGGGATGGGGTGTCTTTGTAAATAAAAGAGACAGATTTTAAAAGGAACACCAGACACAAAGTATTTATTTACGTTTAGATTACTCTTTGGTACAATACGGGAGTACTATTGTAACGCACACAGAGGGGTGAGTTGGCCGCTGCCAAACCCGCTTAACTTCTAATAAAGATTACAATGGTTAATACTTACACAACAACCCACATGACTGGGGCGAGGACTCTGCTTCGGGAGTTGGCCACCACTAACTTCACAAAGAAAAAACTGATCGAACCCCCAAACAAAATGACAAAAATAAAACACAGCCCTGGTACCTCACTAGCGGGTCTCGACCGCCTCGCGTCGTGACCAACGCAAAAAGCCACAACCTTTTTCTTTTTTGGTTGAACGTCCCCATACGTCCTACTTTATTTCTATTTTTCGAAACTGCTGACTACATTTAATTAACGGATATTATAATTATACTTCGATGTCGCCATCGTAAAATGCTGATGCTTAATCAATGTAAAACGAATTTAAACAATTTTGCCCTAATTGAAACGAAAATCAAAATGCTTCCCCTTGACAATATTATGTACATTATCAAAGTAATTCCAGGAACAATTCTTCACAATTACGGTAATATTTTGTAGTTGTAGCTTATAGGCTTAGAAGTAAAGGAGCTTAATTAAATAATATTAAAGGAAATTGATAAATGTGACAGGTATAATACAACTAACTTCCAAAATTAAACTTGGTAAAGTAGATATTATAGGCTATATAAGAAAAGAATTATAATTAAATTTTAATTAAAATTTAACTTTTTTCTTGAGGAATAATATCGATTCCTTTTACAATACAGTTGGCTTTTTAATACATTTTTTAATTTGATTGAATAAAATAGAGATAATCCAGGCTTAAGCTTAACTTTGGAATGGCCCGGCATGAATTATTGGTAAATGAAGGGAACAAACAAAATCAGCATTAAGATAAAGCTCGTACACGGAAAAAAAGACTATTGGAAAATTATTATAGTGAAGATTTTATTGTAAAATTTCCTGTAAAATATAGTATTAATTATATTTTTATTAGTAATTCGTAAGAAAATAATATTCTAAATATCATTTAAAAGAAATTATAATGAGGATTTCTAATACATTTAGTAAAATCAAGTAACTATTAAAATCTATTCTAAATTTTACAACGAATGTATGTGCACGGAACAAACACTATAGTAAAATTATAGTGAAGATTTTACAAATAACATTGTAGATACCCATAATTTCTAAAAAAGTATAGTTAGAATTTCTAATAAATTTAGTAAGATCCAATAATTACTAAAATATATTGTAAATTTTACATTTACATTAACTTTAACATCCTATATCTCAGTTAATATCAACTTTCGGATATAGGTAAATATAAATAAATCCTAATATTTTTACATAAGGAGTCTTTGGTTTTTCCATGTACCATTAATTAGCGGACACCCTGTATAATAAAAATAATTTATTTATAACTCCAGTAGGTAAATATTTTACAATATATGGTACATTTCACTGGCTATTTTTAAGTATTTTTTATTGCAAAAATGACCATGTTTAAATGAAGTGTTGTAAAAATATTTTTACAAGAATTATGATATAAATTTTTATAGTAAGTTTTTCTTTCCGTGTTGTAGAAATCCTATCATTAAAACAATTTTTAAGTTCCGATTCTTCTAAATCCCGCGTCCCATCCTTTTCAACATTTTTGACATTATTCTAATTGGATATAATATTTTTCGTCGTTGATTAATAAAAATTACTTTTCTAAATAATTTGACCTAAATATAATTCATGAAATATTTAAATCCCGCGCGACGTTCCGACTATCTCTGTTTTATTCATCGCTTCTGTAATCACGAACATATTTCTCAGGGGATCTTCTGCTAAATATAAAGTTTAATCCTGCAAAATGTCATACGAAAGCCTGAGCTGTGGGTATTATGCAAACATTATAGAATATAATAGAAAAAATTAATATAAATTATTATTTTGATTGCATATTAAGTGAGGCTATTTTCGACAATTTTTATAAAATAAAATTTATCATTATCAATGTTAATAGATACTGTTATCATGTAGAATTGACCCGACTAAGCAGAAAAGTATCCACATGAAAAAAGGTCAGTTGCATATTACTTTTTTTTGTGATTAAAATTAGAGATCGCACGATAAGGCAATTTTTGCTAATACGATATATTGGCCGATACCGATATTTACGTGCCGATATACCGATAGATCATATCGGCAAAGATCTACTTAATTTAACGTTTAGTTCTTTTAGAGCTGGAAAAGGTCACGACTTTTACAAAAAGGTCAAGACCTAAATTAATTTCAGCACCGTGTGTAACAAAAATTTAGGCCGTTGCCGACATATATTCATATGAAGTTTTTTTGATAAAATGATTTAAGAAATCACAATATGAAATATTAGCACGTCATTAAGGAACAGCCTGTATATATTTAACGTGGTCTAAACCAGTATTGCGATATCGCACAAAAGTGTTTCCTAATTAAAGAGATCAAGTCATCAACCGGCCAATGCTATTAAACAGAATTACATTTTTATCGCCATCTAATAGATTATTATTTCTAATTAATTTTTATGGTCTCAACCTTCCGCACTTAAATAGCGGCTAATAGAAAATATTAATTTTTTTATGTGCTTAATTTTACCAGTTATTTATAAATTGGTCGTCAAATAAACGAACATAAAAAGCTGTTTGTTTTTCCTAATTTATTGTAGGCTATTTGTAAACTAAAAAGAACATTCTATACAACGAGATAATTCAATATTATACTCGAGTTCTAAGTTCCTACATATTTTTTAATAATATTAATCCATTTCTTTCATACATTTCACAATTATATTAATTTTGGACTTACAACTCCCAATTATTTTAATTAAAATCCCTCGTAATATATAATTTTATTGTCTGGAATATACATTAAGGGAATATTTTCGAACAAAAATGTTTTTCCCAAAACACTTTCTTGCATAACGAGCTAAAAAGCATTTTGGTGTTTGTTTCAGACAATGTGGTCTCTAAAGAATCGAAAAATATTTGACGTCAAGCTGTTAATAAAATATTGTTTTGAAAATTAAATATAAGAAGTAAAAATTATGATCACAACTGGCAATGGCAAACCAGGATGAGCCTCGTTGGACTTTAGCGATAAAAGTTTGGTCAAGGTTTTTGGAAAATATTGATTGATTCAAACTACTCGAGGTGATATACGACCCAGGATCCCGCTTGTATCACTACTAGCTGTTGTAGAGGAAATGGGACATTACGAGAGAACCCTCTCGCGCGACCTCTGCGGCCTTATTTATGGAACAACAATTTCCACACAATACGACGTGGTTATGTTTTGGATTTGTGGTATTGAAATAAAAACAACTGGTAAATTTTATAGCATATTTCTTGAGCAAGAGCACGTTAAATATTGAAACTAATATATCGGCGATTACGAAGGAACCAGCCGACCACGCAGTTGCTTTCACGCGGTTTCTAGCGGCACTGCCACTCGTTCTCGAGCTACGACCTATATCGATAAGAGAAGACGAGATGTGGTGGAAGTTCCATCGCGCCTCATCGTGGTGGCGAACCAAGGACGACAGCTTCACGTGCAGTTGTTTGGCAACATAATGGTTCTATGGATCTTCTGAATGGTCAATTTAAATTTAGAAAAACATTGAGTTCGCTAGGACACCCAAGGAATCCATTCCCATAACACCATTTTTCTATTTGGGTTTCACAATGGCTACATTATGAAATGCAAAAAAATTGCCAAAACCTGCCACTTTATGAAACTGAAATTTTATTTTTTTTATGTTGGCAGCAAGTAGGGTGCGAATTTTAGGCTTACTTCGATTTCGTTGAAATTAGTTTTCTAGGCATTATGGATTCAACAACAAATTTTTATAGGAAACTTTAAAATACTAACATTTAACCTTGCAAATAGATCATTTTTACTAGATATTTATCTGAAATACCTATACTCGGAAATATATAACATGCTGACGATGTCCGTCAACTAATTTCTAGTGACAACTATAAAACAACAGAACCTAAAAATAATATAAATATCTTCCAGTTTATGCGCTATTTCTATAGTGTTATTCAATAAAGTACTATTTTTATTTTTAATTCAATATAGTATTATACATATTACTTTATATAGATACATATTTATAGTTACTGTAGACATTTCCTGGGCATTAATTGTTATTCCTGTCAGATTCTGTGTCGACAAAATATTTTGTTCAATAGTATTATTTATTATTTTGTCAATATTTTGAACTTTGTTCTGCTCGCACCCTAATTCAAAGTTTTGCATATCCTTTTTAAAAGTTTTTCTAGATTATTTCTGACGGAGTACAACTTTCTTCCTGACTCATTTTTATGAACTTTAACAATATATTCATTTTTAATTATGACGGATGGGAAGAAGCTTTATTGTGTTCATTTGTTTCTATCATGGCATATTTGATACTTGTAACATTTTATGAAATTGTAAAAGTATTGCCAACCCAAAAAGATAATATTAATTCAAATGGAAAAAATCCACCATATTTTTTAAAGCTTTTCAGACTTTAAAGACCCAAATAGAAAAAGTATTATAAAATACACGGTTCATAAGACAATTAGAGCACTTGTACTTTAGAAAACTCCCCGCTTCGCTGGTCGTTTCCTAAATTATATATAATATCTTATGTAACTTGTATCTTAATATTTATACTATTATAAGACAACATATTAAAATTTTAAAATTTTTGAAATCGGTGAAAAATGTATGAGCATCAACAAATTATTCCGAATGAAGATCTCTAAATTACCGTGTATATTCCTTCAGCAGGACTACCACCACTGCCCCTAATAAAACCAATCCCCCTAAACAAGAGAGGGATTTTAATTATTGCTCTTTATTTGCCCGCCTTTCTTTGCCATTGTTGATTTGGTTTCCTGATTCAATATTACAACGAATAAAATAAATTATGCAAACAAGAATATTTAAATTATAAAACTTTTAATTAACTGATGAAAGCACGAGAAAATTTACATTTAAAAAAAATTCTTCAAACAGACTGAAAATTTAATATTTTCACTACTTTTCGTTCTAGACAATTAATGCTGATAATACTATTCCACACATACACACACTATCACAACTTATCATACACAATGATCCATTGAAATATTGAAAAAATATATAAATCGCGTTTTAAATGATTCAAAACAAAGGTTTATATATACAAGGTATCCGCTAATTAATGGTACATGGAACTCGGACTCAGACTTCTTAAGTAAAAATATTAGGATTTAATTATCTATATTCGAAAGTTGATATTATTTGAGATGCAACTGTTAAAGTTAAATCTTCATTTTTCTTCTTCTCTAATATCTTTGAGACCAACGTTTTTTTTACAAAATTTGGCAATTATGGTTTTTTAGGACCTGAAATTGATTTATTTTTGAAAATTTAATGTACAATGTAGGGGGCGATGTCTGCGGCATATCTCGCACATTCATTAGGTCATAACTTTTCTGTGGCTCAGTTTATTTTAGTTTTTAATGAAAATATTACTTTTAAACGTAAAAAAGGTATACTAAGTTCAGGTCGCCCAGAGTTACCGTTTCGGAGATATTTGCATTTAAATTGTTTAGTGCACCTTGTCCAATTACTATTAATTTGCAAACAACATTTTTTTCTTAAAGTAACCTATGAGAAAACAAATGAAATTTAGAGATGCAGTTGCTATGACACCTCCATGTTGTTATTTGTATGTCAATTATTGTAAGATAGCTTTGTGAGAAAATGTTTCATTTTTGTGTTTATCGTAAGTTAAGTAACAATGCCGAGACACAATTTCACACGCAGAAATGCGGGATATATTGTGTGTATACGCGCAGGAAAATTTTAATGGACGAGGTGCCTAGAGACGATATTCGGAATTCTATCCAAATCGAAGACAACCTGATTTTAAGATTTTCAAAAATATTTACGCACGTATCTTTCATCCTAAACGAGATTCCATAGGGCGCGGACCAGAATATCTTCTTCTTGTTCCGGAGTCTTGGGGCGCTCTTTGGAATTCCGTTTAGGCCGAAGGTACCTGTTTCGCCTAATCGGTCGTAAATATTTTTCAAGATCTTAAAATCAGGTTGTCGTCGATTTAGTTACTAGAGAAATACATAAATGAAGTTTTAACTTTAACACTTTAATATCAACTTTCGGATATAGGCAAGTATACTTAAATTCAAATATTTTTACGTAAGGAGTATGTGGTTTATATATATTTTATAATTTATGCAGTAGAAACATCACACTCATTCTATTCTCACACGATTTCAAATTAGTTAGGAAAAATATTGCAATCAAAATTTCGATTAGTTCCATTTAAGACGGCGTTCCATACGATTTCTGATGATATGATGATCCGACGGTGCCCTGATTGGTGTAAATTTTGGTGACAAATTCCGTCCGAATATTGAACAATCGACACGATGAGCTTTAATTTTTTTCTTCTTATTTTCATCCGACGTCTTATGTTTCTTAACCTTACTTTTTTCTAAAGCAAAAATTAAGATAGAATGATTATATTGACTATTTTGGGAATTATTATTAGCTACTAATGTACCAAGTTAAAAATACATTAATTTTAAGGTTAGGTAGTGACCACATATATATTATATTGTATACGAGTGACACTCTCTCCTATTTTTACAAGCTTTTTAGTGAAATTCGGTTCCGAAGATCGGATAATGTGATGAGCAAAATATTTTCGTATATATGTACATACCTGAAATACTTTATACCTGGTATTGATCCACGACTTTTGCAAAAAAGCACCATGCACTTGTGTCCTTTCATCTTAAATAAGACAAGCCACTAACCGACCAAACAGCGAATCGAGTCACCATAAATTAAAACCTTCTTTACAAAAATTGTTGTTAATTAATGAAAGTTTATAAGCACTAATATACCGACAACAATGTGTATGAACCACTTTTTATTCTGTAATTTGAAAAAGCATCCAGAACCAAAGATGGCGACGAATAACAACACACAAATAATGTCGGGCCAGCTCTGACACGATCGATAAAATTTGCACCCTACTGCGTAAACTCACTAGGCCAGCGCCATATCCCATAGCGGGGACACTGTTTGTATTTTGGAACGTTCGTATTGGTAATATATTGTTTATATATATGTGATATACGCACGTTGCAGGTGACGACGAAGAAATTAATGCTTCGAAATAAAAGTGGGAAAGTTCACGGTATATACAATACATATTCTTAGACCCCAATTTGTGACCGTCAGTCCCATAGAAAAAAAATGTAAATAATGTTAAGGTCTTACAGAACTTTTTCTCGATTCTTTTAAAGTGGGAGTTTGGGAAAAGAATTATGCTTGTATTTTAAAGCTTTCCGGGAATTTATATCGTAATCCTCTAGCTGCTTTAGATTACACTTGATAAATGAAGGGATAAGAGCTTAAAATACTGGCTTAGTTTTATACACAAATTTAAAACATTGCTTAATTTTTTTTATACATTTTGAATTTTGTTCCGAAAACAAAGACTCACTTTTTGCCTAGACATAGTGGGGGTTTGAATTTGTCACAAGGCGATGTTTTCATGAACTTTAATTTGACATACAGTAAAACTTCTCATTTCGGCCACCCCTCAAAAGCGGTCACCCCTCTTAACGGTCAGTTTGGCTTTTTAAAATAAATCTTACATGATTTTTTATAATAAGAAATCCCTCGAATACCGCAACTCTTTCAAAACGGCCACGGTCACATGAATCCGTAAATTTTAGGAAAATGACCTGGAAGTTTTACCCTTAATTGCGGTCTTCTCGACCATTCTGGGAATGTTTACGCACAGCCGGTACTTTATTATACTGGTACTTTTGGAAATACTCATGATTGGTAAAACCCAATTTTGTGAATAGATTTAAAGTATAACAATATAATTTGTTTATATTCATATTTATGATGATTTCATAAAAGCCGAGATAAATACTCAAATTTGATTCAGTTAAATTGTAACAGTAGAAAAGCCGATCATCTTAATGAAATGCGAATGTGAATCAGCAATAATTAAAATTAAAAATATGAAGCAGACTTCCATTAAAACATTTTTTCATAAAGCATAGTTTTTTTTGTATATATACAGTGGTGCACATTTTTACAATATTATATACCTCGTACCAGCTTTATTTAGCGGATATAAAAAAAAAAGTTTATATTTAAATGTTTGTAATTAGTCTTTAATTAATTAATAAAGTTGTATTGACCTCAATCCCAAAAAAAAGTTTTTATTATTTTATCTCCTTATTTCTTTTGTGCAAATAATACCTACATTTCAATTAATACTGATTTTTATTCACATCACAGATTATATATGTAGATAATTTTTTTTTTCGTTCCCCTCAAAGACGGTCACCCCCCTATACGGCCAATTTGTAATGAAATTTTTAGTGGCCGCTAATGAGAAGTTTTACTGTATTTAAAAACGTTCTCGATATTTACCTCGTGTCACTATTTTGAGAGGTGGGTTTGTTAGCGTTTGGAATTTTAAATAGGATGACGTCCATTTGTTTATAAAAGGCGAATATTTGTAAGTACTGCTACGTATCCGGTTCCATGTTAAGCAACCGATAAATTGACAAATAATCGTTAAAACGTCAAAATTATCATGTGATTTAATTGAAAAAATCAAAAATATTCTAATGCGGTTGATTGTTATCTGCAAAATGATGTTTGATCAAATTTCAATTAATAATAAAACTGAAATTTGTTGTAAGTTCATCATTTATAAATATTAAAAAATATGAGACATCTGTCAAGTATGGACCATTTGCGTTTATTTCCAAATAAATTAACCATGTCCTACTGTTATAAGTAATGTAAATTATGAAAAATATTGCATTTTACGTTACTTTTGAATTCAAATATAAACAGCTATACATTGTTATAAGGACCTGTCTTTTATTAATTAAGAAATAATATACAGGGTGTTATGGAAATGACTTATTATATTTAAACCGGCAAATCGTGAGATGAAAATAAATTTAAGGAAAATAACCTTAAATGGCGCTTTGAATTATTGTACGAAATTTGAAAATTTAAGTGGCCGCTACTGAGGACATTCGCAATCAATAGTTGATTGAGGCGGTATTGTCATATATTGCAACACAGAATTGTAAACGCACGTGGTCAGTTTTTGACAAGAAGATGGCTTTGACCCGCGTTATCACTTCTTTTTCAAACTTTTTAGAAAAAAAATACTACAATTTTAAGGTACATACTCTCTTATCTTCGATCTTATAATCCGTTTTATAATTAAATTCCATAAAAAAATAAAACACAAAAGTATGTTTTGCAACAGAACCAACAATAATAGGTAATATTACACAAATTTAAAATCACATCACAATATTTCATATTATGAATTATTTCACAACAGAAAGAAAATCGGGTAATGCTAAAACTAACAAAACGTTTAAAATTCCTATACATCAAGCACGTGGAACCCTCGACAGCGTCATTCCACCCCCGAGTCTCGAAACATACTGAAGCAACGATAGTCGCGCGTGGCAGGTATCCAAGCAAGGGTGAAACTTGCGGTGTGATCTGACAACACTGTTAGTATATTCTAGTGACACACATTGTTGCTAACTGAATCCAGAAGGGACTGCGCGACTGTATGTGGGTAAAGAGGGTTTTTACCTTAGTATTTAGATATTCGATTAAAAAGAAAATATGTAGACATTCTCTAGGACACTCTAGGAGTCATCCATTTAAATATAATAAGTCATTTCCATCACACCCTGTATGGGTGTCCCATTTAATATTTATTTTTATTTTTGTTAATTGTTGACAAAAACGAAATTTTTTAGAGAAAAACTGGCTACCCCACTGAACTTTACAAGTGGCTATTTAACAAGATCAGTTTTTACCTTTTTGTAAGTTAATGCGTAACGGAAATACGGGGGGTGTCTCAAATGCGAAGATTTTCAAAATCACCCTGTAGATTAAAAACTAAGAGATCTATGACACATTTCACATCGGAATATTTCGTGTCGTTCGGTAAAAAGTAGAAACTGAAATGAAAACGGCAACATTCTATCTTTGATAATAACTCTAATACCTACCCTCAGAAAGTATCGAAAATGGGACACAGTGTACTTCTAATTACTCTATTGGATATCTCAACAAGTCGAACTACCGAAGCTGAATAATTTGGACTTATGAGTAGCTTCACCGAAAATTGAAATTTTTATAGGCACAATTTGGTTTGGAATGGCTATTTATAAAATATTTTGGAACAATAATAATTGCATTTGCTACTAATCAATTTTCTGCATTGTATTTTTGTTGAATTAAATCATTTGCTTGATAAAAATTCTTTTAAATGGTATTATATTTACGGTAATAATTTTTTTCAAAAACTCTTTATTTATAATTGATTTACAGGGCCCAAACTTTTACCTTAGGTAGCGGTAATTCATATTAGAAAGAAGATAAACACAAATGATAAACGAGCATTTAATTTAATTTACACGCTGAATTTACGCCAATTATTTTCTGTTTGCATTTGATGGAAATCCATCTCTTCCTGTGTTATTTTCCTTCCGGAAAATTTATGAGTTTTACTTGCAATAGATTATTTTATCTACAAACAGTTCTAAAAGTCGCTGGTTGTTGTCAGTACAGGGTGTCCCAATTTCGACGTCTCCGTAATTGTTAGTGCTGATCAAAAAAGTAATGTATGTATCATGTGCTCTTTTTGGGTCAAAGTTAAAATGGTAAAATCAAAATTTTAAAATTTTCACTGGCTTAAGAGATACGGGGGAAAATCAGAAAATTGTCAATTTCAAAATTACCCTATATTTTCTTAGTTAAAAAAGATACAGATAAATGTTTTTTACAGAAGTTTCTTTATAATAATTGTTGAATATTCTGTCGATCTCCGAGTAAGTATATGGGGTCAGGTAAAAAAGTTATCGGACCTAACTTCATTTCTTTAAATCGAACATTCTGTATATTTTATCTAAGAAGATAGCACATTAAATTCTCTTTTCAAATATATAACACACCATGGATGATATTAGTTTCCTAGGCGATTTATTTAAACTTTATTACTTTGAAACGAAATAAAAGATTCAGATTAAGGTAAAAAATAACGGGAATCATCGCAAATGTTCAGGTTATGTCCTTATATGGTTGCCGTCTCTTTCTGGATAGCGAACAAAATGTAAATTTTGCCAAATTCTTCGTTTTTTCCACTTTCAATATAAACTGATATCATATCAAATTTTTCAAAATGTTGATAAATCATTTTCACAAATGAATATGTAAAAATGAAATTGACGTTGAATATTAATAACAACTAGAAAGTCAACATAATTGTTCCTATGATATTAGATTCTGTTTCATGGTCTACTGTGGTATAAAGTTTAAATAAATCGCCTAGGAAACCAATGTCATCCATGGTGTGTTATATATTTGATAAGATAATTTAGAATGCTATCATTTTAGATTAAAATATACAGGGTGTTCCATTTAAAAAATTGAGGTTAGGTCCGATAACTTCTTTACCTGACCCCGTATACTTATTCTGAAAACTGCAGATTATTCAGCAATCATCATAAAGAAACTTCTGTATAAAACATGTTCCTGTATCTCTTTTAACTTAGAGAATATAGGGTAATTTTGAAATTGACAATTTTTTGATTTTTTCCCCCTTATCTCTTAAGCAAGCTAAAATTTTCAAATTTTGATTTTACCATTTTAAGTTTTACCCAAAAAAAAAAGTATATGACACCTACATTACTTTTCTGGTAGCACTAACAATTACGGCGAAACCCTATAAAAGTGTGGTAAATGGGACACCCTGTACTTTATAAATAACTGTGCATATGTTGCATTATTGTCACTATTTTTTAAAATAGAAGACCCTGTATTTTATTTACCACCCTGTATATAAAATATACGTTGTTTGTATTAAATAGAAAGACCCTTTCTCAAATTATTAAATCTTTAACTGGCATTAGTTAGAAATAAAAGTTAAATTACCTTTCATAAGTTTTTTATAATTTAACGGATATCTCAGAAACGGTTGGAGATGAGTATAGGAAATTATTAATGAACGTTACTTGGATTTTTAAATAAAATCTTAGAAGCCAAATAAACAGGGCGTTGTATTTAAAATAACAATGATAAGCTTAACTTCCAGTATAACCGAAAGTCACCGTCAAGATATATCCATTGAAAACATCTCCATCTTCTATAGCGAGTACTATTATTAGTTCTCGAGATCTTTCAATAGGCCACTTCGTATGGCTGACCCCGTATCGTCGCCGAACATTATTCCACACCAGTTTTTTCCTCCAGTTTAATTTTTTTTGTCGTGCTGGATATAGCCAGCAATTTTTCATTCCTTATACGTCATCCCAGGCTACGGCTCACAGTATCGAAAGGATACAGTCTGTCAAAGGCTTAAAATAAATGCCTTTATGTCTTTTTGAGCAAGTAAGAAATTTGAAAAAAGTGCTGAGACGCGTTTAGAATTTTTATAGTGTCATTTGATCGAAAGCGCATACCGGAAAGTCGAGTCTGATATTATTTAATTCCTTTTGAATGATTATTTTTATTATAATTCAATTTGAGTCGAGAATATTATATAGGGTGTCCCATTTTCGACACTTTTATATATAATTTTCGCTCGCTTAAGAGATACGGGGGCAAATCAAAAAATTTACAATTTCAAAATTATCCTATATTTTCTTAGTTAAAAGAGATACAGAAAAATATTTCATACAGAAGTTTCATTATAATGATCGTTGAATAATCTGCCTTTATGGGAATAAGTATACGGGGTCAGGTAAAAAAGTTATCGGACCTAACCTCACTTTTTTAAATGGAATACCCTGTATATTTTAATATTATCAGCTTAATTAGTAAATCACATAAGTCTATGATTTTCTATATGGACTTATGTGATTTACAAATTAAGCTGACGATATACTATTTTAAATTCTCCTTTCAATTATATAACACACCATGATATTGGTTTCCTAGGCGATTTATTAACTTTATACCACAGTAAACCATGAAACAAAAGCTAATATCATAGAAACAACTACGTTGACATTAACATTTAACGTCAATTACATTTTTTCATATTCATTGGCAAAAATGACCTATCAACATTTTGAAAAATTTGATATGATATCAGTTTATATTGAAACTAGAAAAACGGAATAATGTCGCAAAATGTATATTTTGTTCGCTATCCGGGAAGACGGCAACCATTTAAGGACATACCCCGAACATTCTCGATGATTCCCGTTATTTTTTGTCTTAATCTGAATCTTTTATTTCGTTTGAAAGTAGTTTAAAGAAATCGCCTAGGAAACCAGTATTATCCATGGTGTGTTACATACTTGAAAGGAAAATTTAAAATAGTATCTTTTCAGATTAATATATACAGGGTTTAAAAAAATGAGGCTAGGTCCGATAACTTTTTTGCCTGACCCCTTATTATTATTCTGGAAACGCAGATTATTCAAGAATCTATAAAGAAACTTCCGCATAAAACATTTTTCTGCATCTCTTTTAACTAAGAAAATATAGGGTAATTTCGAAATTGTCAATTTTCCCCGTATCTCTAAGAGAGCGAAAATTTTCAAATTTTATCATTTTAAGTTTGACCCAAAAGGAGCACCCTATAAAAGTGTCGAAAATGGGACACCTTGTACAGTGCCGCCCATTAATAGATTTTTTAGACATTTTTGTTCCGTAAAAGAAAATACAGTTTCAACAATTCAATAGAGCGCAATAAAAGCCAATGACAAAACAATTATTCGCATTTTTTCCAAAGTATTTTTTTAATTGTCCTTTTATCTTTTACAAAATAACGTTTATAACATTTTGCTATATTTATTTATTTTTAACAAACCTGAACAAATTCGAGCAAAAGCAAGTCAATGTAAAAATATCAATTATTCAGCTTTGCACGTCCAATTTGATCATAAATCGATATTTATTATATTTATTGAAAATATATCAAGGTTTAACAGAAAATATTTATTTGCCAAAACAGCAAGACATCAGAAGAGATATACCGGACCGGGAAAAGAAAGAACATGTGTCATTTTAGTAAACCAATCGTAACGTATTGAACTAAACATGCTGGGAAAACCACGAATCTCTCATAGTTCAGTCAATAGTATAGCAAACACCACGAAGTAATTTCTATGACGCTATTGCCTTAACTATAACGAATGAAAATATTGTCACTGATAGTAATCCTTATTTTGTCAATATCAAGTTAATTTGTTGGTGTTTCCTGTATTATTTGAACTATGAGAGTTTCGTGGTTTTGTCATCACGTTTAATTGAGAATTAATTTAGGATTGGCTCATCAAAATATATTCAAACTCAGCAAATGGGTTTACCCTGTCGGCCTATTCGAGAAGTTATAATGCACTTTTTATTTTTAAATTACGTATTTACATCAAATATAATAAACTTACAATAGCTATTGTTATGTAGCGTAAAAAATGGCGAAGTTCAGTAATGGGCTTTCCACGAATGGTAGCCCACTCGGCTCTACTCAAACGTAATAGTATTTTAAAATATAAGAGTTTTTATTATGGCGCAAAATGCTGATGGATTTGTTCATTATAACATCTAGTTCCAAGAGGTAATTATATAACTAAGAACTGTTATAACGTTTGCAGGTCCAATTTGATAGTACAGGGTGTCCATTTTTGAGTAGTTTTACGGGGTATCTCCGTTATTAGTAAAAGGAGGCGGTTTCCGCAGCATTGTGCTACTTTTTTGTCAAACATAAGATGCCGTAATCAGAATTTTTCTAGACCGCCTTGTTTTTGATATACGGGATGTAAAATTGTGCATTTTGGGACAACCCCCCCCCCCCCCCCCATATATCGGTTACCCCCTAACGTATCAAAAAAAAAATGTTCTTTTTGTAGTTTTTTTACGTAAAATCCATTGACGTACTCGGATTTTTTCTACATTAACATAAAACATAACAATAATTTTCAAGGAAAATAAACAAATTTGCTTGCAAATTTAGTTTGTAACAAGCTTCTCGAAAATATATAACAATTTATTTTTAGCCTTAGTATTATTCCCGAAATATACGTTTTTCAAAAATATACCATTTTTTTTTAGTAGGCCATGACGGATATTAAAAAAATACTGGTGTGATTGAATATTAGACACAAAAATTGACAATTTATTGAACTCTCACATAAATATTGCTCACATTGTTCTCCATTATGCCTTAGACATGTTTCACCCACAGTTCTTATTCGCCTTAATGAATTAAAAATAATAAATGGTCGCGTTTGTAACTCCCTAACAGCTCTGTCAATGTCAATTCTTTAATCTGCCATTGTTTAGTACCGAATGGAATTGAAGGTATTCCCATAAGAAGAAATCCAAAACAGACAAGTCTGACGACCTTGGTGGCCATCTTACAGGTCCATTAGTTCCAATCCAGCGACCTTGGAAGTTATTATCTAGGTAGGCCCCTTAAAATTTGGGCATTGTGAGCGGGCGCTCCATCCTGTTGAAGATGCAAGTTATTGAGACCAGCTAAGGGCTAATTTTCTATTATTTCTGGCACAACATTTTCCAGAATTTCCAAATATTTATTTGCATTAAGGCTTCCTTCAAATATATTATAAACTATTTTGCTGTTCAGTATAAAACATGAAACGCTAACGCATCTGCCTTGCCGTTCGATTGGAAATATTACATGCTGATTTTCCTGAGACCAAAACCTCGTATTCTGTCGATTAAACATGCCAGCACTGGTAAAATGAGCCTCATCAGCCCATATAACGGTTTTTTCAAAATTGTTTTCTCTGTTCAAATTTTGTAAATACCAATTGCAAAACTGTGCATCACCAGGATGTGAGTTTTGTACACGGTGGAGGAATTTATATGGCTTAAAATTGTGTTTTTTAGGATTGTTTGCACTCTTGATTTAATTATTCCAACCGAACCTTCAACTTTTCTGCAAGAACTACTTGAATTTGTTTCAATTGAAGCTATCACATTTATTTCATCAGTCTCGCAATTATCCTTGTGGTAGATTTTAGGGCGAGGTTTAGAAAATGAACCGTGTTCAATTAAATTTGATTTGATTTTTGAAAAAAATCGTTTATTCGGTGGTCGTCTTTCGGGATTACATAAAGGCTTATATTGACCTATTAAAATACACTTCTAATGCTCCATCTGCATTTTCGTTACACTGGATATAACAAAAGAGCATGTCGTACTTCTCAAAGTTTACATGATGTGCCATAATTAGGACAAACTGATTTTTCACTATTAATTAGAAATTTTAAAACAACTTGAACTGAATGATCAGACAGAATTAGAAGATTTTATTATTATGACACATAGGACAGCGTTCTTTTGTTCGTTTCAAATACCCGTCATGGCCTACTAAAAAAATAGTATATTTTTGAAAGAGGTATATTTCGGGCCTAATACTAAGACCAAGAATAAAGTGTTATATATTTTTGAGAAGCTTGTTACAAACTAAATTATATTATTAAAAAATATATAGGGTGACCCATTAAAAAATAAGCAAATTTGTTTATTTTCCTTGAAAACTATTGAATGTAAAAAAAAATCTGAGAACGTCACTGGATTCTACGTAAAACACTACATAAAAAACATTTTATTTCTTTTTGTTACGGGATAACCGAGAAATGGGGGGGGGGGTTGTTGGGGTTTGTTCGGGTTTGTGGGGTGTCCCAAAATGCACAATTCTCAAAAACAAGGCGCCCTAGAAAAATTCTGATTACGGTATCTTCTGTTTGACAAAAAAGTAGCACAGTGCTGCGGAAACCGCATTCTTCTGTCTTTACTAATAACGGAGATACTCTGTAAAACTACCCAGAAATGGACACCCTGTACAAAAGCCAGGAAACAACACTGCAATAGCTATTCTAGTGTCTAGATATATTTTTGTTTGTTTGATAAAATAATACTTAAAAATGTGACGGCAAAGCTCTTTTAGGATGCATAGTCTTTAAACTGTTTGGAAGATAATTGAACATATTTCCTATATTATTGTTCTAAATAAACTCATTTTGACCCTCATTAGTAGAGTGCAAGCACTCTACCCTCGTTCATTCTTTTCCAGGATCAACTGTACATCAAAATATGTCATGGCATGAAATAATCAAAACTTAAACATCATTCAATAAATACAAATGCCAGTCGACACCAAACACTGTTTCCAAAATGTTTGTAATTTTTTTGTTAAATTCCATATAACCCAATTGTGTCTATCCCGGCGTCAATTAACAACTCATGCAAAGTTGGAAGCCGGAATATTAAAAATTTAAATTTAGTAGCCCCTTGTTCCAGCGATAATACAGGGTTTCCGCTAATTAATGGTACATGGAAAAACCACAGACTCCTTACGTAAAAATATTAGGATTTAATTATACTTACCTATATCCGAAAGTTGATATTAACTTCATTTTTGTTTTTCTCTAATAAAAAATCCTTTTTTCATATTTATTACGTAAAAAAGGTATACTAAGTTCAGGTCGCCCACAGTTACCGTTTCGGAGATATTTCCATTTAAATTGTTTAGTGCGTTAGCTCAGACAAGCAAATAATATTTTGTTACTTCTTACCAATTAACCTTTACATGATAATTAATGTTCTAGTAATGGTAATTGGGAATCATAAATACAACAATTGGATTGTTCTTCAACTTACTTTAATTAAAATATCTTTGACCCTAGAAAATATCGTGTCGAAAGAAACCAACAGCAATGAAAACACAAACTTACGACAAACTCAAAAACGAAACATTTTCTGTTCCATAGCAAGTGCATCTCTCAATTTTATTTGTTTTCTCATAGGTTATTTTAAGAAACACATTTTGTTTGCAAATTAATAATAATTGGGCAGGGTGCACTAAACAATTTAAATGCAAATATCTCCAAAATGTTTACGTTGGTTTTGAATCGTTGGAGGTTATATTCGTTGGGAAAAACGACTCAGCCGAGCACCTTCCATGAAAGAGAGTCAAATCCCCAATCTGTTTTCGATGTTCTAGGCTGTCGAGGTTCTTCGTCAGCCCGTAGTCTCCGATCAGACGAATTGCTCTCCTTTCGATGGAATCCAGTAGCCGAAGAGTATGTTTGGGTGCAGAGCTCCAGACATGAGAGCAGTACTCTAGTGATGGTCGAATCTGGTCTTTGTATAGTGTCAAAAGTTGTTGAGGTGTGTACAACTTTCTGGTTCGGAAGAGTACCCAAAGCTTCAGAGAAGCTATCTTGGCAACGTGGTTATGCCAAGACATATTTCCTCCCAGATTGACTCCTTAATAGATGAAGACAGTGGGATTGCCTGTCCGGCTATGTAATATTAATTAGCGGACACCCTGTATACACACCCCGACAATAAATTCCGGGAAAAGGTAATGTCAGTCAAGTTTCTGATTTTAGTGCAATTTTTAGCAGTACCTAGTATAGACTTGTATCCTGAATTTTAGTTTCCAAAAAAATGTCTTGATCATTATCCAGGCAGAAGCAAAAGTTACTTTTTTACTTTTACTGTGCATATACTGTGTGTACTTAATAATAATATAAAGTAAGCGTAGCAATTAAAACACCTTATTTTTAGTTTACAGGTTATACTTGGGTATTTAGACGAGGTGAATATTTATATTTAAATGCAATTGAACATTGGAGTCCTGTTAATATTGAGACTACTTAAATATTCAATTAGAAAAGTTAATGTTACGAGCCACTATGGACAAACAACCCCCCTTTGACTACGACAGCTAACATACATGTCAGCGGGACGCATGTAAATTTAATTTGGTAGCTTTCCGGCCTGGCCTTGCTACCGGCGTGTGACATGAAATATAAATCGTCGGGATATGAAGCAATGTACCATATTCCATTGGCGGCCCGTGAGCAAAAATATAGTGGGCCAAACATCATAATAAAAACTTACTTCTGAAAACTAAAATTTTACAACGCAGAATTCAACCTGAAGCGCCCTCTCTTAGGGGTCCCAAGCAATCTGCAACCCACACGATCCTTTATACAGGGTGTTATGGAAATGACTTATTATATTTAAACCAGCAAAGCCTGAGATGAAAATAAATTGAAGAAAAATAACCTTAAATGGCGCTTTGAATTATTGTACGAAATATACACTTTATATGAAATCTGATAATTTACGGGGCGGCTACTGAGGACGTTCGCAATCAATAGTTTATTGAAGCGGTGTTGTCATATATTGCAACACAGAATTGTAAACACGCATGTCCAGTTTTTGACAACAAGACGTCTTTGACCCACAAACTTTTTAGAAAAAAAATACTAAAATTTTAAGGTGCATACTCTCTTACCTTCGATCTTATAATCCGTTTTATAATTAAATTCCATAAAAAAATAAAACGTAAAAAGTATGTTTTGCAATAGAACCAACAATAGGTAATATCAAACGAATTTAAAATCTCATCACAATATTTTTTATTGTGAATTATTTCACAACAGAAAAAAAATCGGGTAATACTTCAACTAACAAATCATTTAAAATTCGTATATACCAAGCACGTGGAACCACCGACAGCGTCATTCCACGCCCGAGTCTCGAAACATACTGAAGCAACGATAGTCGCGCGCGGCAGGTATCCAAGCAAGGGCGAAACATGCGGTGTGATCTGACAACACTGTTAGTATACTCTAGTGACCCACATTGTTGCTAACTGAATCCAGATGGAGCGGCGCGATAGTATGTGGGTAAAAAGGGTTTTTACCTTAGTATTTAGATATTCGATTAAAAAAAAAGTATGTTGAGTTTCTCTAGGACACCCTAGGAGTCACCCATTTAAATATAATAAGTTATTTCCATAACACCCTGTATATCGAGAGAACCACGAGCTGAATAAGAACCTCGACTGGACTCCCTTTTGTATATATTTCCATGGAAAATGTTCGAGTGACTCTGCCCGCTTAAGTCCCCCCCAGCGCGACGAATACCAGAAATACACGACGAGCCACTGTCGCCCATCCATATGTGGTTCAGCTTAGTACTCGTCCAACTTCATTGTTTTAGAATTAATTTGCCTGGAGGACCTTATCCTTGTTTAACGACCTTTCTGGAGGTTGTGCTTCCCAACGAATATGTCCTCCTATGATTCAGAAGCAACGTCAATCGCTTTATTCGCAGCGCACCACTACCTAGTCTTTGGATCATAAAAAAAGGTGATAGCAAAGCAAGGCAGACTTCCGTGTTTCTACGATAACTTTGCTTCTTGTTGTGACGTCAATGATATCAATGCAATCCATATTGCAGCATTGATAGTAAATAAACAAGTAATGAATCGGGCCGCTTTGATTGTGAGAACACCATTTCTAAAAATGTAATTTATGTCACAGTCAAAGTTACCGGTTTCTTTACTCTTGATTAAATTCTCTCGATAACACGATCATTATTAATCGATTAATCGTCTCGGAAACAAAACCTTACATTAATCCTTCACTAAACTAACCGTATTTTAATCCTCTCCAAAAATAATCTAAATAAAAGCCGCAAACTAAGTTTTTCTCGCGTGAAAAAAAAAGTTATCGCTCTATTTCTGGCTTATCCTTTTTCTGGAATCGATTTCCAACAATTACATTTGACGAGATTAGATTACGCGTTGTCATGGCTCTCAAGGATAACATTAAATTAATTGCGCTATTTTCTTGTTGGGGCCGACCAAGGAGAAAATTAAGGCTAGTGTGTTTTAAGGAAGTGAAATAATCCCTTTCCATTGTAGCGAAAAGTGCTGGGAACGAGCCCTGAAGGATCGGTTAGGCTGGTAAACCCTTTTTAATCGACATTGATAACCCAACTAGAGACTCCCATTATAAGATTTTATCTGTAAGGTTGATTGTTAAGATATTGAGAGACATTTATAATTTGTAACAATTTTATGGAAATTCTTGATTTATAAATATGATATTCAGGGTATTATGGAAAGGACTTATTATTATATTTAAACCGGAAAATCCTGAGATGAAAATAAATGGAAGAAAAATAACCATAAATCATAACGCTTTCAATTATTAATCGAACTATACACTTTATATGAAATCAGAAAATTTACGTGGCCGCTACTGACGACGTTCGCAATCAATAATTTATTGAAACAGTCTCAAGTGTCAAAACAGGTCAGCGCATTGTTGCGGTGTTGTCATATTGCAACAAAGAATTGTAAACGCACGTGTTCAGTTTTTGACAACAAGACTCTTTGACCCGCATTATCACTTCTTTTTCAAACTTAAAAAAAAAGAACTAAAATTTTAAGGTACATAATCTCTTACATTCGATCTTATTTTTAAATAATCCGTTTTATAATTAAATTCCATAAAAAATAAAACACAAAAAGTATGATTTGCAACAGAACCAACACAAATTTGAAATCACATCACAATATTTATTATTAGGATTTATTTCACCACAGAAAAAATCGGGCAATGCTACAACTAACAAAACGTTTAAAATTGGTACATATCAAGCACGTGGAACCCTCGGAAACCACGTTCCAACACCGAGTATCGAAACATACTGAAGCAACGATACTGACGCTTAAACATATAAATAGGCGCGCGGCGGTTATCCAGGCAAGGGCGAGACATGCGGTGTGATCTGGCATCACTGTAGTTTACTCTAGTGACCTACATTGTTGCTAACTGAGACCAGATGGAGCGACGCGACAGTATGTAGGCAAAATGGGTTTTTACCTCAGTATTTAGATATTCCATTAAAACGAAAAAGTATGCTTTCTGTAGGACCCACTAGGAAACACCCATTTAAATATAATAAGTCATTTTCATTAAGGTCTTCCGTGATGTATTTTTATTTCAGAGGCCAGTAGCAGCGCTATCACGCTGTAAGATTTACTTTTGTTTGATAGATCTGTAATAACATCAATATAACTTACATTATTAATATACAACAATATGATTATGTAAGCTTGGCGTTTTCTAAATTATGTTACACAAGTTGTATGTAGTAAATTTGGTGTATTTACACAAAAAGAAACCAATGGCTTTTACCTAGCAGTTTTGCACTGTTTTTTATTATCAAACACTAGCACTATATTGGAAGCACTCTGAGAGTAGTTCGTGTGCGATTAAAGCGATTTGCGTTGGTTTGGAATCGTTGGAGCTTATATTCGTTGGGAAAAACGAACTCAGGATGGTCGTTACATAGGGATGACGTCCACCAGATGAAGAAATTCTGAAATGAATTGGGCAATTTCCGTCGAACAATCGCCATGAGAATATCTGTAGAAGAGACTCAAAACACCAACATGTCTTCGATATTGTGTAGAGGTTTTTGGTCAACTTGTGATTTCCGATTCGACGCCGCCGAGTATTCTTGAGTGCAAAGCTCCAGACAGTGATGGATGAATCTTGATTTATATGGTGTCAAAAGTTATCGATTTGTATATAGCTCCTTTGCCCGGAAAAGTACACGAAGTTTCTGCGAAGCTGCCTTTCCGATTGTGGCAAATGTGGTTATGCCAAGACATGTTTCCTCCCAAGCTGACGTAATATTAACCAGAATAAGTCCAATGTTAACAAAAGAACAAAGCAATGTGCCAATAATATAAGTTCTAAAGAAAATCAGACCTAGACTTTAAACATTTAGCTGTAACTGAACTTCCATTTAAGCTCTTAAAAGCTGGTGTATACCAAAAAACGATAACGCTCTTCGGTTAACGGTTTTCTACGGAAATTGAGATTGTAGACGTTCTTAAGGGATGGTAATAGCAACATTTAATAAGATTTATTTTTATGTAAAGGTACAGGGTTCAAACGTTTAAACATAATTAAAGTACATTTTCTTTAAGTATAAAGTATTTTTTTCGCGCGTTTAGGTGAATCGTGGGATACAGTTTAATGGGGAGTAAAACAGTTATTTGTATTCCCACTCCTTAGAGTAATGGTTTACAACAAGAAGGTATATGCTAAAAGTATGGACCACGCAAAATCCGTACCATATACTTATTATTTTATTTTTAAGTCAATATTTAACAAAGAAAAGACAATTATGTAGTGACAGACAAATATACAATTTATCAAAATTTCTTTTGCCTAGATTAATACCATTTTTATATAGTAAAAAAGTCATAATAAAGCCTTATGTATGTGTACATTAAAAAAGATTCCCCTCGACACTTATATATACATTTTTCTTATCAGGTTTACTTTAAACTCTTACCAGATATCAAATACCAATATATGGAAAAATTATTATTTCCCAGACCACCCGATGATACCTTATACAATAAGGGCGTATTTTGTTTACACAGTAGAATTTTAAAATACTATTACCTTTATTGTATTAGAGTATCATCGGGTGGTCTGGGAAATAATAATTTTTCCATATATTATTATTTGATATTAATTCCATCTGAAAAGTATATACTTTTTATTTTTGTCTTACCAGATAGTTTAAAAATCATATTTCACAAATTTTAAATTTTAAGAAATGCGAATCATAGAAATATCAGTAATGCGTGAAAATTGAGTTAAGAAATTTGTGAGTGATACTCGTATTAGTAATAAAAAATAAAATGTTCTTTAAAAATTTCTTTATGCCCTGGCACAAACTACGAGGGACCACTGATTAATAGTGTTGAAAAATAGCACGATAATGAATATTTTACTATGTAGTAAAAGGAAATAATATTTCTGGAAGCGTATGTAATGTAATTTTACAAAATAATTCCGTTATATAGATATAATATGAAGAAATGGTTTTATCACAATGACAATAAATCAAATACCGGTGTTCCTCAAGGGTCCATATTGTCTCCCACTCTCTTCTTACTCTACATTAACGACCGTTTAGTGAAAACGAAAAATCCGATATTTAGTTTTGCTGACGATAGCACACTTATCTCATCTTTCTCTTTGAATGCACAAACATCGGCTGCCTACGCACATCTTCGCAGACAGCATGAAGTATCACGCCTCAACAAAGACCTAGAAGAAATTTTGGCTTGGGGCGACACTAACCAAGTCGAATTTAACGCTAAAGCAGTTTTCTCTAAAAAGGTTAACATTACAGAACCGGATATAGTCATGGACGGACACGCAATCCCAGTGGCTTCATCTATTAATTAGCTGGGCGTCAATCTGAGAGGAAATATGTCTTGGTATAACCACGTTGTGGCAATCGCCAAGATAGCTTCTCAGAAACTTGGTGTACTCTTCCGAACCAGAAAGTTGTACACACCTCAACAACTCTTGACACTATACAAAGCCCAGATTCGACAATCACCAGAGTACTGCTCTCATGTCTGGAGCTCTACACCCAAACATACTCTTCGGCTACTGGATTCCATCGATCGGAGACCACGAGCTGACGACGAACCTCGACAGCCTAGGACATAGAAGACAGGATGGGTATTTCACTCTCTTTAACAGATATTTTCATGGAATGTGCGCGGCTGACCTTGCCCTCTTAATTCCGCCCAGAGCGACGAATTGCAGAAATACACGACGAACCACTGCCACCCATCCATATGTGGTTAAGCTTAGTACTCGTCGAACTTGATTATTGAAGAATTCTTTAATCTGAAGGACTTCATCCTTATGGAACGTTCTTCCGGAGGTCGAATATAACCTCCAACGATTCAAAACCAACGTGAATCGCTTTTTGAGCACACGCATCGCTCCCAGAGTGCCCTAAAGGATTTTTCTTATAGTGCTTGTGTTTGATCATAAAAAAAACGTGTGAACTATATTTGAAAGTATTCCTTCGTAAAAATAAGTTTCGTTCTCCTTTTCTATACGGAACAAAACTTATTGAACTAAGGAAAGATGCTTCAGATTATAACATTTTCTGCTGCGGCGCTACGACCTGAAAACAAGACGGTGTGACTGGAATTTTAAAATCATTTCTTGCTGTGAGTTGCATTTTAAAATATACTCGAAAGAGACTTTAATCTCAAAGAAACACCGTTACATTTATTTTTAAGGAAATATCTAGATTAGCACGAATACATACAATGTTCAGCTTCCTTTGTTAGTCTCAGTAGCTTTTGTGGCCTGGAAGTATTCAGCAAAGCTAATAAGAATTAGGTACATGTTAAAAAATTTAATTGTGTCAAAATGAATATGCAACGTGTCCAAGATAAGGAGGGCCAGTACAGGGATCTCGGAAACCGTAAGAGATACGAAGTCGGTTAAATGGAGGTAAAGTTGCGCATTTGCGTTTAGAAAGTTTTAAAATTCCCAGTAGTTCCGGAGTTATCCGAAAAAAAAACGAAATTCTGAAAAATCGTTTAATTGTTTCCATGGGTTTTTTTGAGATCGAATTCTAAAGAAAATTGAACTTTTGTATTGCCACTTTTTCCGCTCTCTCTAATAGCGTTAATTGTTTTATAATCCGACGAGTCGTCTTCGAAGGGCCATTATCAACTTTATTTTTTTAAATACGGTCCTGTTTTCCTGATATTGGAATTTGAGAGCTTTGTTTCTCCCGAATGCAACGATGTATGACACATTGTGGTTTAATGACGTTTCGACGGTTTTTTGAACAACATCAGGAAATTTTGGGATACGGTCCTGTATTTCTCCTAATTTTATAAATAATATCTCATAAGTAAGCTCTAAATTTTTTACTTATGTTGGACTAGTTCAATAAATAAATAATTTAATAATAAACCAGTCCAAGCTTTTTGCAATTATTCATCTCCCTCAGAAATATTGTTATGGAGACGCCCTGTATAAAACTAAGTAAATACTGTTCGAAATTATAAAATTTCGATGGTCTTGTGAAACTATTGTCAAAAATTTCAGCATTCTAGCTGTAACCGCTAAAAAGATTTCTTTTCAGGTCCCGATACGGCGTTAAAAAATCACAAGATTATTTATAATTCAAAAACTCTTAAAGATAGGTATATATTATTATACAGAAAACTGTTCTAGATTTTTATCTAGATTCCAAAAAAATATAATATATAGGTTAATTCATTTAAAATTCCGAAGTTGCTACCACTTTCGGTATGATCCGGCAACACCGCACCATCCTAAATATTTTATGAACTTAGAAAACCATTTGTTACAGCAGCAGCAATTTTTTCAAAATAAAATCGCATTAAGTTCTCGAGATACTTCTAATAGGCCACTTTCCTTGGTGTACCCTGTATAAAGCTACTTTCTTTCACATACGGGAATGTGACATTCGCCTTCGGCTCGTAAGAAGAAGTAATACATTTTGTTAGATAAATAACTTCTTTTTCATGGATTACTTTTGTGGCCCTACCAAAACCAGCCAGATTCGCCACTGCTGGAATATTAAAACTAAATAGAAAAATATATTATGCAGCTATTCAGTTTTATTACTTATTCTTGCAAAATAATTAGTACATTGTTGACACTATCTACGGATTAAATATACATTATGCAAGTAAAGTAAGATGCGAAAATGCGATTAAATGCTCGGAAAGGTAAGCATTTAAGCTCTATTAGTTTCGTACTTAATTAAACACGATAAGATCGAAATTCTCTACTTGTAAGGAAACGCTTGACTTTAATGGCATAGTAATTGTGATCTCATTGCTTTGTTATCAAGCAGCAGTGCGAATTATAGTTTATATTATTATAATATTGTCGTCATTATTCGTTTACTGTCGATATTCTTTAAATGAAGAAAAAAATATTTTTGTTCGTGACACAATTAGTGCCACATAGTTTTAATTAAATTTGCTGCTATAATTTCAAACGCCATAGTGAAATCACCATTTTAACAAATAAAATACAGATATTTTCGTGTTTGTTATCGTAGCTACACTATCACGGCAAGAGAATTATCAGAACTTTCTCACTCGTCTAAAAAAAACATTCTAAATTGGGAGAAAAGTAACTGGCAAACGGCATTATCAGAATCGAGTACACAAAGATAGAGAACTCTCACGAATCGGGTACTTATTCGAGTGCCGAGTACCGAGTACAAGTACGTATCACATATATATAAACAGTATATTGCCAATACGAACGTTCCAAAATACAAAAAGTGTCCCCGCTATGGGAGATGACGCGGGCCTATTAAGTTTGCGCAGTAGGGTGGAAATTTTATCGATCGCGTCAGAGCCGGCCCGACATTATTTGTGTGTTGTTATTCGTCGCCATCTTTGGTTCTGGATGCTTTTTCAAATTTCAGAATAAAAAGTGATTCGTCCACATTGTTGTCGGTATATTAGTGCTTATAAACTTTCATTACCTAACAACAATTTTTGTAATTGAGTTTTTAATTTGTGGTGATTCGATTCGCTGTTTGGTAGGTTAGTGGCTTGTTTTGTTTAAGATGAAAGGACACAAGTACATGGTGCTTTTTTGCAAAAGTCGTGCATCAATACCAGGTATAAAGTATTTCAGGATCATCGGAACCGAATTTCAATAAACTTGTAAAAAAAGAGTGTCACTCGTATACAAGAAAAAAGGCCTCGTTTATCAGTTATAGAGAAATTAAAATTTGACTTTAATGTAATAAGACGCAATATCGAAAAGTTCTATCTAGAGTTTAAAACAGGTTACATACATATATATAAACAGTTACGATTACGATTATCAAATTAAATACCGAATTAAGAAGAAAACATGAATTTATTAAGGCCTATCGTCAAATATATATATACAGTGTGTCAAGGGGAAAATTTTTTATAATTGATTTTACGACCATTCTTCATAAAAATTCTGCTTGTTTAGACTTTTAGTTTATAAACAACATTGTTTTATAGATTTTAGTATTTTTATATTTAATTTTAAAATATTAGTAGCACGCCCATGGATTGTCCCTATGGCCTGTTGGCTTCCTTCCCCCTTACGGATACCGCGTAGCCACAGATCCAAACGACAAGCTATATGTGTCTATTTTAAAAAAAGATCGATGTAGTCATATCTTTGACAAATGTCTATAAAAAAACAAACGAATAAAGTCAAAATGTGAGCATATATAAAACTAAATTGACGTGTCCGAGCGTCTTCCCCAAAAGTTACAGGTTAAGGCTATATTAATTTTATTCCGGACTTCTGGGCCACCCAGTATTGTGGTATGTACAAGTACAAAAGTGACCGGAAAAGCAATCGCCTATTACCAAAAAAATTGGGTATAATAATATTTTTAAATTCTTATTGTCATTAAATTTGTTGCTTATGTTCAAATTATTTCGTTTGTTACAATTAAAATTAATAAAAAGTAAATATAAGTATTAAAAATGAAACAAGGATCCATCCTATTCTATTTCTGTATTCACTCAGCTTCTTATTCAGCAACAAAAACGGTTTTGGCTTTGCAGGTAAACTAGTTCCAAATCGAATTGACCGAGAGTATTGTTTGTCTAATTTAACTCCGTACTCGAATCCGTAATTGATTCTCGAGACGAATATCCGAGTACAGCGACTACATTACTGAATCGAGCTCTTCTTCGATTATTGTACTCAAGTACCGCATCGCTACTGGTAACGGGTTTAAAGCGACAGTCACTGAGAGCCCAAGGACGAGAGTTCCTAGGTTCAAACTCCACGACCGATAAACCGATTCGCACTCGGTGAAGTTTATTGGTATAAGTCGTGGCGTTCCAATCTGGCATCGTGCCAAAAATAGGGAAATATGAAAAATATCTCATTCCCCCATCCCTATCCCATTAACGCCGGTAACCAAGCCAACAGCTAACGATCTTAAGTTCTACTTGGCTGATTTTTAAGCTTCACCACACATTTTTCATATTTTACCCTGAACCGTTTATCGTATGGTAATTTTTAAGATTATGCTCTCATGTTGACTTTTATTGGTTCAATATATTCCAGCTCTGGAATTTAATCCAGCTCTAATGAGAATAATCGAGAATTCTTTGCGGATGTCTATTCCTGGAAACTACGGCCAATATGCACGTTGTTCCGGATGGCAACAAGTCGACTACAAAGGCGCACTAATATGATATTGTTATGCCTTAATTAGGTAATCGCTAATTGGATAAGGCATAAAGTCTGTTCGTTATATCTTGACCGATGCGTCATCACTTACACGTCATTAAAATCATACGATTCCATCAATATTTAGAAGAAAAATATCGAAACAAAAGTTGATTTCATTAACATTATAATAGACAATTAAGTTGGTTTTAAATAAGACCGCAAAGCTAAATAAAATTGCATTTTCTGAAAGGTAAAGTGGCATTTAAGTTGTTCAGATTCGACGATGCGGTTCGAATTGAACAAATGAGAACATACCTGACCATTTTAAAACTACGCGGCGGTTCGTTCGAGTCAGTTCAAGTTTATAAATCAGAGATTGTTTCCCAGCGAACTGACCTGAACTTAAAAGTTTATAATAATGTACCCTGAAAAATAAACAGCTTCCAATCTGTCAAACGGTTATTGACTTTCTAAAGAGTTTAGCCTGAAAATGTGACAACACTGCTCAAAATTCACTGACTTTTGCGCCATATGTTGCTTTGTTTACTTTTCTCCCAGTGTCACCACGTGCTTAATTTTGATTTGGCACCAGATCGTGTACAGAACATATTAAATTAAAGCGCCATTTTTGGATATTTTTCTTCAATTTGTTTTAATCTCAGGAATTGCCGGTTTAAATATAATACGTCATTTCCATAACACAGTACTATATATAATTTTTAAAATACCTGAAATATAATATAATTTATTTTTCAATGCTGATATCATTTGTAATTCTCGTTTTCAAAGTTTCATCGACTACTGGAAGTACAATTGCGCCGGGGAAAAACAAGTTAAAATTTCAATTCAAATTTTTAATAAAATTGTTTGTCATATGATATGATTTTCTGGTATATCATCAATAATAATCTCGAACGACATAAGACATCATATAAAAAGGCAACAAAAATAAGAGAAAAATATATAATCTGAATTCCATATTTCCAATATACAGGAAAGATTACAAACAAACGCCGTGATGACATCTCAGTTCAGGACCACAAGTTAGGTTGTCGGTGTTAACTTCCTTATAACATCTATCTCCTCTTTCTAAAAATAAATTTCATAAAAATAATAGAAGCGATGAGGATTTTAAATCCATTACTTCTTACTATCATTAAGTCTGAGAATTAACAAGGGATAAGTTGATCAGACCCTTATAAATCCAGCATTTGCAAAGTTGAAGATTTATAAGACGGAGTAACCAAATATTGTAAAATATCTCATATTATATACAGACAGTATGTTTTTTTTCAGTTTTGTACGAGGTTTCTCAAAAAATGGGTACACCAAATAAAGTGGCCTATTAGAAGTATCTCGAGAACTAAATGAGATTTTATTTTTAAAATTTGGCTGTGGCTATAAGAGATGGACTTCTACGTTTATAAAATATTTTGGATGGTGCGGTATTGCCGGATCATACCGAAAGTGGTAGCAACTTCGGAATTTTAAATGAATTACCCTATATATTATATTTTTTTTGGAATCTATGTAAAAATCTAGAACCTCATCATATACCTATCTTTAAGAGTTTTTGAATTATAAATAATCTTGTGATTTTTTAACGCCGTATCGGGACCTGAGAAGAAAATCATATCTTTTTAGCGGTTAAAGCTAGAAAGCTGAAATTTTGACAATAGTTTCACAAGACAATCGAAATTGAAATTTTATGATTTCGAACAGTATTTAATTAGTTTCATACGACGTTAGGGCGTCTCCATAACAATATTTCTGAGGGAGATGAATTATTGCAAAAATCTTCTTTTTTTAATTTATTTGATATGTTTTGCTGATGAAGGATTTTCTACCTAATGATAGTAAGTGTTCCTATACCTATCCTCAATATTTTCGGACTTGTAGGGAATTTAAAAATTTTCTTATAAAAATATATTTTTTGGTAGTTGGCTGTGGAATGGATTCATAGGAACAAAATAATGAAAAAATCCATTTGACGTTATGTCTGTGTTATTGTAATAAAAATGGCAAATTCACATTATTGATGCACACTCAAAAATTTTAACGGCCTCCAATGTCTCTGGATCTTACCCCCCTTGATTTTTATCTATGGGATAGGATTAAAGAAATAGTATACAAGACACCCGTCATAATAAGGGAAGATTTAGAAAATCGAGTAAGAACAGCTCTGGGGTCTCTAGAAGGGGAAGAAATGAAAGAAGGTGGACAAAAGAAAATGTTATCACCACAATTCATGAATGACAACGCAGGGAGTTTTATAAACAATTTAGTTATTAGTTATTTGATTCTTGTTGTTGCGTAATTTTCATTTTGTTTATTTATTTATTAATAAATTGCTTATTTGTTAACGATTTTTTTACAACAACACAGACATAACGTCAAATGGATTTTTCATTATTTTGTTTCTGTGAATCCATTCCACAGCCAACTACCAAAAAATATATTTTTATAAGATAATTTTTAAATATCGCTATAAATCCGAAAATATTGAAGATAGGTATAGGAAAACTTAATATCATTAGGTAGAAAATTCGATCCTCCATTAGGACAACATATCAAATTTTAAAAAAAGAAGATTTTTGCAATAATTCATCTCCCTCAGAAATATTGTTATGGAGACGCCCTGTATAAAACTAATTAAATACTGTTCAAAATTATAAAATTTCGATGGTCTTGTGAAACTATTGTCAAAATTTCAGCTTTATAGCTGTAACCGCTAAAAAGAATTGATTTTCTTTTCAGGTCCCAATACGGCGTTAGAAAATCACAAGATTATTTATAACTCAAAAACTCTTAAAGATAGGTATATGATATAAACTGTTATAGATTTTTACCTAGATTCCAAAAAAAAATATAGTATATTTTTTTTAATTTCTTTTTTACATATTACATATTATTTTAAAATACTTATCAACTTAAATAACTTAGGATAATAATATGCATCATTGTATAGTATACAATGCACCTAGGTGTTTCCACCTGTATGTGCATATTAAAATAAACTGTATATTTAGCTCGTAAATATTCGTTTAAAGCTGAAATTATCAATATAAATAATTTAAAAAAATAAAACTAATCCGGGTAGTAAAACAATTACATCGAAGCATACAAACACTAAAACTGCTTCATAAACAGTTCTATATTTGAAAATAAAAAATTTCTAAACAGCGCATTGAAACTTTTTAATCTTTTAACATTTCTTATACTAGATGGAATTAAGTTAAATAATTTTGGTGCAAGATATGTTATGGAGTGTTGATTTATATCTCTCTTTGAAGAAGGAATGTTCAGCATATGTGCAGCATTACCTCTGGTCATATAATTATGATGGATACAGTCCATTTTAAGTCTTGCATTCGAATACACGTAACCACAAACCGCCAGGACATACAATGTTTTAATATTACATAGATCTGATGAGTAGAGCATATTAGAAGAGAACAGTCTAGGTTTTTTTAGGATTGCCTTTACAACATAATTTTGGGCAATATTTAGATGTTCTAAATGACTGCTGTACATTCCTCCCCAAGCGATGATTCCATACCTCAATAAGGGCTCAACTAGTGCTTTATAGATCATAAGAATTAATTTTTTATTTAATATTCCTCGAAGGATATAAAATTTATGGATTAGGCATCGGACTTTTTTACACAAATAAAGCACATGTTGATCCCATTTTAAATGTTTATCTATTACAATACCCAAATACTTTACAAACGAAACTTCATAGAGAGGATCCGCGACATTTTCGCACATTATTTGATTAAAATCCGGCCTGTTGGCTGATATTATTGAGAAAGCTAATTTGATTTTTTAATCTTTAAAGTTAATTTGAAAGTATCCAAGAAAAGCTTTATTTTGGAGAAACCAGATTTCAGGCGTTCTCTTGTACTTTGCCACGTCCTGTCATTAAAAATCACTAAAGTATCATCTGCATACGCGATGATTTCATATAAACGTAGAAAACCATCTCTTATAGCCACAGCCAAATCTTCAAAATAAAATCTCATTTAGCTCTCGAGATACGTCTAATAGGCCACCTTGCTTGGTGTACCCTGTATGATTTGGATTTGTATTATAAACTGTATCGCCCGCTAATATTTCCTATGGTATTATGATGATGTTTATAAGGTATCATATTTAAATAATTGATACATGAAAAATAAATCAATTAAGCTGTAGGCGTTGTGGGCATAATATCTCCTAAGGAATCACACTGAAATATTTAGCATTATCGGGTTATACTTACTTGGTTTCACACAACCCGGACAACATCCACAAAATCCTCCTCCTTGTACTATAATTTCTCCACATGGGCACGTACTGGGAGGGGCACATTTTACTAGGGTACAGATATCGGGAGAACATACGGGCTCTGTAGTGGTATTACCTGGATCTTAGTGAAAAATAATACGTTAATAAAATAACTGATAATGTGTTCGTCGTACAGACAAAACTCTATGTCGCCGTTAGGAATCGAACCCAGAACCTTTGCTTTCCGATCAATGAACTTCGCCACGTAACTACGTAACTTTATTTTTTTTATTGGCAAGTTTTCTTTTTTTTATGATCAAGCACAAGCACTATAGGAAAAATCCTTTAGGGCACTCTGGGAGTGGTGCGTGTGTTGCCAAAAAGCGATTCGCGTTGGTTTTGAATTGTTGGAGGTTATATTCGTTGGGAAAAACGACCTCGGGAAGGTCGTTCCATAAGGATGAAGTCCTCCAGATGAAGGAATTCTTAAATAATGAAGTTCGAGGAGCACCTTCCATGAAAATACCTGTAAAAGAGAGTCAAATCCACAACCTGTCTTCGATGTTCTAGGATGTGCAGGTTCTTCGTCAGCTCGTGGTCTCCGATCAGACGAATAGCCCTCCTTTCGATGGAATCCAGCAACCGAAGAGTATTTTTGGGTGCAGAGCTACAGACATGAGAGCAGTACTCTAGTGATGGTCGAATCTGGGCATTGTATAGTGTCAAAAGTTGTTGATGTGTGTACAACTTTTTGGTTCGGAAGAGTACCCCAAGCTTCTGAGAAGCTATCTTGGCGATTGCCACAACGTGGTTATGCCAAGACATATTTCCTCCCAGATTGACGCCCAGCAAATTAATAGATGAAGCCAGTGGGATGGCGTGTCCGGCCATGACTATTTCCGGTTCTGTAATGTTAACCTTTTTAGAGAAAAATGCAACTGGCAACTGGCAAGTATACAGTTTGACATTTTTGGCGTTTGTCAACTGGGGAGAAATAGGAAGCAAAAAATATTTGTATTAATTTATCTCTCTCACACATATTTCTATAATTAAAAACTTACTTGGTACACATTTATTGTAACAGCATCCACATTGACTTAATTCCATAGTTTCATTTGCGGAACAACTCCATTGACATGCGATACATTCGAGCTTCGGATATGGGCATTTTTCAACTTAAAAAAAAAAAAAATAGTTCGAGCATGCGGAAAAATGAAATTTTCCACAAGCGCTTTAATTTAGAAAGTGATATTTTTCCGAACTTAGTGTGGAAAAGTAAAATTCTAACAAATCGGGGGGCAGGTTTTCACTGTGCGAGTTAAATATTTTTATAGAATTGATTGACTAGTCCGTTACTTTGTGACAATGCATTTTAAATATATAGAATGAATCTAAAGTTTATTTTGTTGAATATAGTGACAAATAACAAAGTAAACTTTAGTTTAATTCTGTACAGGGTGTTCCTTAATGGCGTGCTAATATTTCAGGATGTGATTAATTAGGTTATGTTATAAAGAAAACTTCATATGAACATATGTCCGCAACGGCTTAAATTTTTTGCTACAGGGTGTTGAATTTTTACTTTTTAAATGGTTATTTTTTAATATCTCCGAAAGTACTTTAGATATTATTTTCAATTTTGGTATGTGTTAATAGGGTATAGAACCACGAATTTCAGTTAGAAAAGTTATTCAATTGTTCCACCAGTGGCGTCCCTGCAAACATGCCCTGTGATATTTATAAAAAAGATGGTACGCCACTGACATTATTTTATGTGGATGTTTTTCTGATTACCCTGGTCAATTCTATATGAAAACGGTCTCTCGAGTTTTTCTCGTCAGATCTTCTTCTTGATTAAAACCACTAAATTCATATTGAAACTCATTATTATTAACATTGATAAAATATTAATGATAAATATAATATTAATTTAGTGGTTTTAATCAAGAATAGTGCGTCTGACGAGAAAAACTCAAGAGACCGTTTTCATGCAGAATTGACCAGGTTAATCAGATAAAATATCCACATGGAAAAATGTTATTGGCTTATCATCTTTTTTGTAAAAAATATGAGAGGACATGTTTGCAGGGACGCCAGTGGTGGAACAATTGAATAACTTTTCTAACTAAAATTTGTGGTTCTATATCCTATTAACACATACCAAAATTGAAAATAATATCTAAAGTACTTTCGGAGATATTAGAAAATAACCATTTAAAAAATAAAAATTCAACAGCCTGTAGCAAAAAATTAAAGCCGTTGCGGACATATGTTCATATGAACTTCTCTTGATAAAATGACCTAAGAAATCACACCCTGAAATATTAGCACGTCATTAAGGAACACCCTGTATATTTAAATTATTAATAGTGAGAACGTAAAGGTCGCACAAAATTAATTTAATATGGAGTTGTTATTTTTTTCCTTGAAAATACGGTCGTGTTTGTTCGGGCATAGCTGGAAGATGCGCGTCACTCGATGTTATCGTTACCAGCGCAGTGGTTTTTTTAGCATCGTAAAAATAGAGTTATTTTGGATGCTGGTTCGTCGTGTATTTCTGCTATTCGCCGCTCTAGGCAGAGTTAAGAGGGCAAGGTCAGCCGAGCACCTTCCATGAAAATATCTGTAAAAGAGAGTCAAATCCCCAACCTGTCTTCGATGTTCTAGGCTGTCGAGGTTCTTCGTCAGCTCGTGGTCTCCAATCAGACGAATGGCCCTCCTTTCGCTTGAATCCAGTAGCCGAAGAGTATGTTTGGGTGCAGAGCTCCAGACATGAAAGCAGTACTCTAGTGTCTGTTTGAAGGTTGTACTCTAGTGATGGTCGAATCTGGGCTTTGTATAATGTCAAAAGTTGTTGAGGTGTGTACAACTTTCTGGTTCGGAAGAGTACACCAAGTGTCTGAGAAGTTATCTTGGTGATTGCCACAACGTGGTTATGCCGAGACATATTTCCTCCCAGATTGACACCCAGCAAATTAATAGATGAAGCCAGTGGGATAGCGTGTTCGTCCATGACTATATCCGGTTCTGTAATGTTAATCTTTTTAGAGAAATCGGCTGCCTGGGTCATTTTAGCGTTAAATTCGACTCGGCATTTCAATGGCGGACCGAAAACTTCTATTGTTTTAATAGTGTTTTGCTGTTAGTATTTGATAGAGAATGGTGATTCGATGAATTTATTTCGCACCCGTATGCTTGGAAGAAAATTTCAATATTTTTTACCTAGTTTTCTCTTTGTCCCTATCTCAGACTCCTGTATCGTACAACACACATGACACACGCATTCAATATAATTAATGTGACTTTCGATTTCAAATACACGAGGTAGATCTAGGGCAGTGAGCAAAAACGATCTACGATCGGGACAAAATGTATACAATTCGGTCCATTTTAAATTACTATAGATCTATGCGTATAACTTACTAGGGACACACTGGTCATAGCAACAACCACATTCACTTTTTACCAATATTTGATTTTTGGGACAAGTCTCAATACATTTTTTACAGAGAATACGGTCAATCGGACATCCCATTTCTGCAGTACAATAAGTAAAACTAAAAATAAGAATGAACAAGCTTAAATTTTTAAACAGCATGATGAACGTTATGGGACCGCTACAATTATTACACACCTTATATGTTATTTTAGCAATAACAAAGCAATTAATATGTATTATTCGTATTTACAGAAAGGTATTTGGTTTATCTAATTTATGACGTTCGCGTTAATATTGATACAGGATTTCACAGAAAGTCCTACCGATAGTCAATATTGCAATTATGGTAAGTGCTATGACGTTTAAATATACAGGGTATATTACGTACTTTTTTTAATGTATTCCCGGATCACTTTTACGTCAAAAAGTTCCTAATATACACATACAGGGTGGCCCATTTGTATGACAACGTAATATAACGGCTCTATCATTAAAGATATAAAAAAAAAGTGTTAATAAAAGTTGTGAGGTATTAAGAAATACATGTTCCAAAAAATTTGTTAAGTATACAGAGTGGTCCAGAAAAGTAGGACAATAAAAATATGTACTTTTTCTAAATGGCACACTCTATATATTTTTGCATTTTTTGATTCGTCACAAGATTATACATATGACCCCATTTTTAGTTTCTCGATTTTTTGCAACGTCGCCCAACAAAATAGAAAATTCTTAAACTTTTTGAAAAAACATAATAGTATAAAATAACCTGTATTTCTCAATTAGAAAATCCAAAATCGATAATTTCTTGTAAGCTCTTACGTGTAGGGATAGAAAGTAGGGATAGAAAACTTTTGTAGTAGTTAAAATTTTGTACAGGGTGTTTTCTGTTGCTATTCGAATATAGGAAATTTTAAATTACGATAACTTGGTTATTTCAAATGAAACGCCCTATATATTTTAGGCTTATACTATAGATATTTTAAGTATCTTTCATTCTTATTAAGTCATTCCTATACCAAAAGTTACTTCTTTTGCTTAGAATTCGATTTTTATTGAAATTTTCGTAAACAGACTGTGATTAAAGTAACACCCTGTAACTAGGAATCGACCATATAATTAATAAAAATATAACCCGTTAAAAATTCATGATTCAACTGTTAAAATTTAACACAAGAAGTATGTTTGAAAACTTGAAATGCTTTAGTTATAATGCTTTCGCCCAATGCTAAAAACAGACTTTTCATTTGTCGGATCGAAGTGGCCCGCACTTTTAGACTCGAGAATCAAATTTAAAAAAATATCCCTTTCAAGTATGACACCCTGTATGTGTCGCGTTAATATTTGTATGTATCCATTATATCGTATGGACGGGGTATATACAATATTTTTAAAATTACACTTTGTTTCTAAGTTATTTTCGGCATGGAAATATGATTAGTCGAGTGGAAACTATGTTCGAAGTTTTATGATAAACTATAACATTTAAATGTAAATAAATGCTGTCTTTGCACTACATAGTTATTTCTTATTAGGGACGTAATGTTTATGTATGAAATATTTTTTAATCAGCTTCATTGAAGCATACCATTGGCGGAATTTAATAATTACCGAAAACGCAATGTGCTCTGGTGTACTAAGAAGGGGGAGAGGAATCTTATGTTTGGACCTTCTAAAACGACCAAAATCCGGAGTTTCGTTAAATTCCGGGCTTTGGTCGTCCCCAAACGGCCGAAGCTTAAAAAACTGTCATGTCGGTTCAGTGTCCATAGAAATTCCGTATAGCTATTTATGTATTAGTGAAAAAAAATTATTGTTTAGTTGTTAATAATAGTTATAGCAGTGTTTTGTACATTGCCTACCTAATTTTTAATATCTGTTTATTGGAACACAGTAAAACAAAGAAATATACTATAATTTTAAATAACACATGGTTCCAACTTACTTTTTTATAGTTTTTTAGTTGTTAGGGAATTTCCATCGATTTACTAAAAATATATGTCAAGCTTTGGTCGTTCCGTAATTGAACAATACCAGGTTTGGCTGTTTGGAAACGACAGGCCTGAAATTGAATTAATGTTCGGACTTCAATGGTTTTAAAACGTCCAAACCTAAGATAAGCAAAAATATTGATGATTTTCGGTTTTCGAGTTTTGTTGTCTTTGCGTCTAACGTATCCACGTGCACTTCAATTTTATTGTGTCATTGTTCAGAAATAAGTAATTTGGCCTAAATGATCAAAAGCACCGTTGCTAACTTACTTTGTCAAACCCGAACAAACTCAATAGGATATTTTTTTTTCTCTAGAAAATAAAGAAGTTTTAAAAACTGATGAGCAATCAGTTTACCAACAAACAAAAATAGGAGAGTGGGAAGTATAGGAAGAAGAAGTATAAGAAAATGTGTGTTAGATTAAATATACAGGGTGTCCGGGAACATGTGGGAAATCTCTCGGATATGAAGAAAACACGTGAATAGAATACTATTGGTTCATATAAACTTCTTTCGTATCGGCCTCCTCTTCGGAAATATGGGCTCCCAAAGAGCACCAATGGAATCAAGTTTTTTACACATAATTATTGAACCACCTGGTATATTTCAATTATTTTTTAATATGATGTATACCAGGTAAGACCCGTCAAATTACTATCCAAGAAACTGTTGTGAATTACTCACAGCTGCAGGGACGAACTAGCTGTAACACTCATGGGCCCATTTTTTTTACGCCCTGTATGATGAGAACTTTGGACAATGTTTTTTACATACCTTTAACTATTGGCTAAAAATTAAGTACTCTTCATTCATGTCGCTAATCCTAACCGTTTTCGAGAAAACGTTGTTTTATTTACATCATGTATTTGGCGTATCTCGGTAAAAGATACATCTTTGTTCCTATCAAATGTTGAAACTCAATATTCCGCTTTTTCATATTTAACCCGTGAGAAGTAAGGGGACTCTGTGTAAATAAAATGACGTTTTCTCGAAAACGGTTAGGATTAGCGACATGAATGAAGAGTACTTAATTTTTAGCCAATAGTTAAAGGTATGTAAAAAACATTGTCCAAAGTTCTCATCATACAGGGCGTAAAAAAAATGGGCCCATGAGTGTTACATCTAGTCCGTCCCTGCAGCTGTGAGTAATTTACAACAGTTTGTTGGGCAGTAATTTGACGGGTCTTACCTGGTATACATCATATTAAAAAATAATTGAAATATACCAGGTGGTTCAATAATTATGTGTAAAAAACTTGATTCCATTGGTGCTCTTTGGGAGCCCATATCTCCGAAGAGGAGGCCGATACGAAAGAAGTTTATATGAACCTATAGTATTCTTTTCACGTGTTTTCTTCATATCCGGGAGATTTCCCACATGTTCCCGGACACCCTGTATAATATTTAATAAACTCAAACTCAATTTTACAATAATTTATATGCCATAATATCCCTACTCATATTATATAGTATATGTATAAGTTATTAAAATTATTTATCTAGCATGTACGGCATCCAGTGTTGAGCGATGCACAATGTCCATTGCAACATTTCAGGTTGGCTCCGCATGTTGACGTTCCAGTATGACAGTCCAAATCGCACTTATCACCTATTTCTAAAAAAAATGTTAAATTACATTTTTCATCAGGAAATCAAGAAGGTTGTGTTCATGCGATAAAATAAATATATGAATAATTTTACATTGCTTCCTAATTCTACTACTATTACTATAGTATGTAGACATACTAATTTTGGAGCTTGTTTATCTTACAACCAATATAGGAATTTACTTAGTTACCATGTGTTATAACCACATATACATAGACAGTATATTACCAATACGAACGTTGCAAAATATAAACAATGTCCACGCTATGGGAGATGGCGCGGGCCTATTGAGTTTGCGCAGTAGGGTGGAAATTTCAGAGCCGGCCCGACATTATTTGTTTCTTGTTATTCGTCGCCATCTTTGGTTCTGGATGCTTGTTCACATTACAGAATAAAAAGTGGTTCATCCACATTGTTGTCGGTATAAACTTTCATTACCTAACAACAATTTTTGTTAACTATAGTTTTTAATTTGTGGTGATTCGATTCGCTGTTTGGTAGGTCAGTGGATTGATTTGTTTAAGATGAAAGGACACAAGTGCATGGTGCTTTTTTGCAAAAGTCGTGGATCAATACCAGGTATAAAGTATTTCAGCTATGTACCTACATATATACGAAAATATTTTGCTTATCACATTATCCGATCTTCGGAACCGAATTTCACTAAAAGGTTGTAAAAAAAGAAGAGAGTGTCACTCGTATACAATATAATATATATGTGGTCACTACCTAACCTTAAAATTAATGTATTTTTAATTTGGTGCATTAGTAGCTGATAATAATTACCAAAATAGTCCATATAATATTTATTCTTAAGTTTTGGCTTAGAAAAAAGTGAGGTTAAGAAACATACGACGTCGGATGAAAGTTAAAATAAAGCTCATCGTGTCGATTGTTACAAATATTCGGAAGAACTTTGGCACCAATAGGTTACACCATTCAGGGCACCGTCGGATCATCATATCATATCGTCAGACATCGTATGCATGGAACGCTGTCTTAAATCGAACTAATCGAAATTTTGATTGCAATATTTTTCCTAACTAACCAGTGAAATTTACATCATAAAAGTTGAAATCCGGTCCTGTCGAATGTTTACTTTCACAAGGAAATTTCCGAACTGCGCAAACTCACAACGCCCCCTTCGATGTCCATAGCGGGGACATAATTGCAGATGGTATTAGCAATATAATGGTTATATATGTGGTTATAACAAGTACTTACTTGGTGTTACACAGGCTGGACAGCAACCACAGTAGCCTGCTCCTGCTTTTAATACATCTCCTTTAATGCAACTAGGTATGGTACAGCTTATCGAGTTGCATATACCAGGAAAACATACAGCTAAAATTCAAATTGTATAAAAATATGATCTACAGGATGATCGCGAGTGTACTGTACAAGTGAAAACAATTAAAAAAATTAAATAATAATCAAAAATAGGAACTTGCTTGGGACACATTTGTTAGAACAGCAACCGCAGGGACTTAATTGCATAGTTTGGTTCGCAGGACAACTCCAGTGGCATGCATCAAGGCATTGAGCGGATGACTTCTCGCATTTTTCGCATTCTTCCTCTAAAAACAAAAACAATTTTAAATTGATCTAAATGTTTAAAAATAAAATATCTACAAAATCGACAAATATGAACAAAATTTTCTCCATCCCCGTTAAGTGGTTTGTAAGCTTTCAAACCGACAGACAGAGAGACAGACACAACAAAACGCTGCATCGACCCCCTTAGCTTCTTGCCGAGATATTGTAATTTTCCCAACCAAGAGAAAATGGTATACGTGCAAAAAAATTCAAAAAACCAAAAGCCCTTAAAAACAGTACATTTTTTACCAGTGTATGGGAAAGTTATTATTTCCCAGACCACCCGATGATACCTTATACAATAAGGGCGTATTTTGTCTACACAGTAGCACTTTAAAATACTATTGCAGATTGAATGGTACTACCAAGAAAAGGAAGCCTTTTCCATTGATAGGATGTAACCACCTGCAGACCGGTTTCGACCTCTTTTGTTCTCGTCAGTACAGGGGAGGTGTACATATTCCCTTCCCGCAGTATTATCAACGGTAGTCGAGAAACTACAGCGCATAGCGCCATCTCTTAGCAGTAGTAGCTGTATTCTCTCGACTGATAATACGGCGTTAAGCTAATGATATGTATGTACACCTACCCTGTACTGACGAGAACAAAAGAGTTCGAAACTGGTCTGGGGGAGTTACATCCTATCAATAGAAAATGCCTCCTTTTCTTGGTAGTACCACTCAATCTGAAATAGTATTTTAAAGTGCTACTATGTAGACTAAATACGCCCTTATTGTGTAAAGTATCATCGCGTTGTCTGGGAAATGATAATTTTCCCATACATTGATGTTTGATATTAATACCACCTGAAAAGTATAGACTTCTTATTTTTTGAGTAAATTTTTTGTTAAAAATCCTTAAAACTATTTAATTTAAATAAAAATAACTTTTACATATTCCTTAATTCCGAGAGCAAATAAAATAAATGAATAATTTACATGACCGTAACTTACTAGGGACACACTGGTTGTAGTAACAGCCACAAGCACTTCTAACCAGAACCTGGCCGAATTGACAACTCTCCACGCATCTTGGACACACGACAGGGTCTTTTGGACACCCAAGATCGGCAACGCAATAAGTGAAACTTAGAACGAAAATAAAGAGACCGATATTCTGTAGAACCATGTTGATCTCAAAAGCACGTTTGATATTTTAACAATAAAAAAATTATTAAATGTATTTTTTTCTCTGCGGCACGAATTCTATGTATTTGTTTTTATCTCAAAATGGCGTTTACGTGTATATTTGTATGATTATACATATTAGAATGTTTGTGGTACACTTTTTTTAAACGAAACACCCTGTATTTTAATTTATCATTACGTGTATAATTACATTCTTTACCTAATTGCCCAGTACATGTCTAATCATAAACTCTGAAATCTTTTATTCTAATATTACGAAGTAACTTAACATAAGGAAATACATCTTATTTATTATTGTTATTTATACATGAAAAAAACACTGTAAAAGACCTTCTATACAAATGTTTTTTACGAAAAGATATCTTTCAAACCCCAACGAAAACCTTGATTTCGTTTTGAAGTGAAAAAAAAATCCCATAACAATAACTTTCGTCTCTAGTGACGAAAGTAAATACTGCGTATGTGAAAAAATTCGCATCATATGGAAATAGTATATTATGTACCGAAGTGGAAAGGATTTCATTCCTGTCGAGAGACGAGACAGTAATGAAACTTTAGGTTTGTATACTATTTTATTTACAACCACATCCTAACATCCACTTCTTATTATTTTGAATTAAAATTATTAATAAAAGATAAATGTCATTTTGACTGTTCCATTGAAAAATTAGAAAAATTTTCAAATAATCGCAGGTGGTAAAATAACGTAGGTAATAATACACATCAAGATGGCAAATATCATTTTTTGAATATGGTTTCCATGTCACTAAACAATATATTATTTTAACAACAGAAAAATGCTATCAGATGAGGAATTTGATTTTGCTGCTACTACTCCACCAGAAATTTGAGAAGCAGCAAAAAATAGTAGAAGAACATCTTCTGCCAACTAAAAGCCGCCCGAGATATGACAAGGCAACTGTTTCAAAGAATGGTGTACGAGAAACAAAGTTCAAAATCCTGGTTCTGAGTCGGCGCTACTAGCTTATTTCAGTGAAAATGCCAAGGCAAAGAAGATATATGATTCAGATTCAATGCAGAGAACCACTCTATCAATTAGGGAAAATGTAGACATATCTAAACACCCAAAGCTATTACCATTTTAAAAAAAGGAAACCAAAGGATACATGCCGAAAACATCGAACACACTGTATATTGGTGTGTTGGTATATTATTGTGAGATATTGATTTTTTTTTAAATTATAAAAACCACCCGGGTGGAAAGTAAAAGTAAAAAACGTCAACTTGCCACCTTTCAAAGATAGATGAAATGTCATTATTACATGCATGGTTGTAAATTATCTTTGATTTTAGGAGAAAAACTATTCTTCATAAAAAGTTTTGCTTACCTTAAAAACTCCTAATCCCTGAAAAAATAGTAAATATAACTTACAGAGTGGTCAAAAATAAGAAAATATATTAAAGTGCTATGTTAAAAAAAATTTACTAGTTAGTATGGAAAACATTTTATTAAAGAAAGGAAAAGGTTTTATATTATTCGGCGTCATATTGACGTTTATTTTGACACTTAATTCTTAAAAAAAATTGATAATAATAAATTAATGTTTATTTTAGTCAGTTCAAGGAAATTACTATTTAAATCTACTCTCACTTTATCTTCTGTAGTAGAGATGGGAACCCAATAATAGAACTTATACCGCGGAACCGTTCCGGCCTTTGGATCTGTTCCATCACACATCGAACCACGAGTATATATATGACGCTGACGGCGTATCATAATCTGACCCGCACGCGTCCGACTGAACCTTGAAAAAAGATAATCCTATCCTTATTAGATCTAATTCAGTAAAAAAATTATTGAATTGCCCATCCATACTGCAATTATTAAATCCTTGTGATTATTTATGAACACAAGTTCCCAGTAAGAATACCAACAAACAAAATTAAAATAAATTGGGATTCCCATTAAATTAATTCTATTTATATCGAAAAACATCAGTGTTAAAAATCTTAATTCCGAACATGAAGATTACATTGTCGTGTGTTTTATTAATTGTAACTTTAAGTTTTATGGTGGCTCTGGTAGTTACGGAACAATGTCCGGACCCACCAATCGCTTGTGCCTTGTGCCTACCGACTTGTCCTAATGGAGAGGTTCTCCAGGAGAGCCCATGCGGATGCTGCCATAATAAATGTGTTCCGAATGATAATGATTGTAAGTAGTGATCGGCCGATGTCGATATCAATATCGGTACATCGGTGTTTTATGGGCATATCGGCACTTTTAAGCACGCTGTCTCTTATCATTGGAAAATTATTAATAATCTTGCGCTTAAATTATATATACAGGGTTCCCCATAATAGACTATCCATTTTATATTATTAATAAATTCCCTACGAGATAACTAAATAGGTTGTTCTCTGTGGGATTATCTTCTGTAGTCTTTGGGATTTAAGTAAATTATTAATCAAGTAGGCGCCTGTCACAAATAAATTTTAAATTAATAATTTCGTGGAACGTCATTTTTCCGCGAGAAGTTTGTTAGTTTTCATCAATAATTATTTAAGTTTTTTGCTTTGAGACATTATTTCAACATCCGTTTTAAGTTTCATGGATTACTCAGTCCAACAACGTGTGTTTTGTGTAGAAACTTACATAAGAAGCAATTCGATAGAAGAAGTTAGGCGTGCATTCCGGCGTCAGTTTAATAACAACAATAGGGGCCACGCGCCAAATCGTAAATCTATTAAGTTATGGGTTCGTCATTGGCGTGAAAAGGGTTCGGTACAAAATTTGAAGAAGCCTGGACAATGCCTTACTGTTTCAACAAGATGGGGCAACAGCTCATACAGCCAGAAACTCAATGAGGGTCCTGCGAGAAATGTTTAATGGCCGACTCATTCCTCGATTCGGAGATTTGCCTTGGCCTTCGAGGTCCCCCGACTTAACGGCACCCGATTTTTTCCTGTGGAGATATTTAAAAGCCAAACTGTTTGCGAGTCATCCAGGTACTATCGAGGAAGTGAAAGTCAAAATTCGTGAAGAACTTGAAGGAATAGACGAAGGTTTGCTACGCCGTGTAATGAACCACTTTTTATCCAATATTGAAAAATGTGTTGAAGTTGGTGGAGGTCATTTAGAAGACGTGATTTTTAAAAGTTAGAATTAAATTAGCCAAATATTTATAAGTTATCATAAATCCCAAAGAGTTAGCTGTAATTTAGTAAGATAAAAAGTTTGTTTTGTTAACTAAAAAAATTTTAATTCAACTATTAAAATGGGTAGTCTATTATGGGGAACCCTGTACAAACGAAGGTTATTTGAACGTGTTTATTATTTATGGAGAATGGGACAAAGTAATTTCTTTGGCATTTAACTATTTTTCGACGCCATCATAGCCAACTAGGAGTGACTGAACTTAAAATCCGCAACATATAAAATTATTAAGTTGGCAATATTTCGAAAACTACCAATTTTCGGAATGGACAACCTTATACAAACTTACTAAATAGAAAATTATTATAAAATTTTGGAGTTACTATTTGAAAATGTAAATTTTTTGCAGTTTTCTCAGTTTCACATTTAATCTTATAGTTTGTTTCTTTGTCTGTATTAATAGTTTAATAATATTATAAAAAATCTATTAACCTATTTAAGGATAGAAAAAACAAAAAAACTAAATTTTTGTTGCCATACTGGTTATTGGTTTACCTCCAAAAATAATATTTTAAGGCAATAAAAATATAAATATTCTTAAAAATTTTTTAAACTCAACAAGAATAAGAGGATATTTTTTCCCAAAATGTAAGTCACCTTAATTTTTTTTTTAGTCAAATGTGAAATATTTTAGGCTTTTATTAAATATACATCTGTGTTTTCTTTAACTAAATAAAAATAAATAAAAGAAAAAAAAGAAAAACCTAAACAAAATAATTAGATTTAGTGTTGCGAAAACGCATCACTGGGACAAAATGGGCTAAAGCTGGTCCCTTTCAACAAAATGTTCAACTGAAATTAAGTAATAAAGGCTTCCATAATAATAATAACGAACCTCATATCACTTGTCATCTATAGTGAATTTTAAAATAATATGAAAATTAATTAATAATTCATTTAAGTTCTGCAAATGTTACTGTAGACATAAAACCTTAAATATGTCAACTTGCTTGTACTTAGGTATAGGACATGATGCCTAGAATCTTGCGTAGAATCCACAACTATAATAATATATAGGATGTTCCGTTTAAAATAAGCAAGTTGACTCCGACTTCCGGTATAACCGAAAGTGCCACAATATTGAAAATATTTTAGATTTGTTTCCCCCATCAACATTAGCTTACTGCACAATTTTCAAAATTTTCCTATGTATAGTTTGGCATATAGAGATCGGTTCCCGGTACAGTACGTTTCACGAAATTTGGATACGACTTAATGATTTCTTGGGTCGGTCCCATTGTGTCGACAAGAGCTTGACAATAAACAAGTGAAGTATGAAGGGACGGGCTAAGGAAAACAAGTAATGATATGATTATATTAATGTAATCAAATGAAATAACATTTTTTTTTAATATTACTAGTCATATTTATGTACATTTATAATGTCATTCTATAGATAGTTCTGTTTCGCTACCGCTATCCTCATCACAATTAATTATAATTATAATTGGATTAATTATACGATCCAGAATTTTTCCAACTACCTGGGGTAATATCATTAAAGCATATACTTTTTCTATACAAAATGTCTTTAATACTTCTAAAAGATCACTTTTTTATAACTTTCTTCAAAATATATATCATTCGCCGCCATGTAGTTCTGAATCTCCAATTTTGTATTATTTGAGCTTGGAGCTTTATGTAATTGGCGACTGTGATAGCTCGCATTGTCCATTACTATCACGCTATTCTGAGGAATGTTTGGTAAAAGACAATTCTTGAACCATTCCTCAAAAACTAACAAATTTTACCACAAAAAGATATTTAAATATAAATTAAGCAACCTAACCTACCTGATGTGCCTATATTTAATTATAATTATTACAATCCGGTCCTTTCCACATAATAATAACAAATGGTCATAAATAATGGGATGGCCCCAGGTACTTTTACTGCAGTCATTTAGTTATATCCATTTTTCGTGAAACAATCTTTACATGTCTTTTAAGAATGTTGTGCCGATACCCATATTATCGGTATTGGTGATTATCGGCCGATCACTAATAGTAAGTGTCAAATTTCCAATAATTTAGGAAATTTCGCTGGCTTATTTTAAAGATTCAAATACTCACATGGATAATTTATTTTACGCTTCCTATATACTTTCAGCGTTGCGGCGTTGCCGTTTCTACCAAGAAATTGCAAAACTTTGTAATTTTAAAGGGAACACCCTTATATATTACATAAATTTATGATCTAAATTAATGGAAAGTTGAAACTTTGCTGATAGTTTTAGGAAACCCAATGTATTCAATCTCCGAAGAAAAATCAATTCGATATCATACAGGGGATGTTGAAACTATGTTTATTTCCTTTACTTCTAAAAAGTTGTCAATGGATGATTTTTCTCAGCAAAATATGTGTTTTTATATCCTATTAACACATACAAAAATAAAAATAATGTCATTAGTACTTTCGCAGGAACAAAAATAAGATTTAAAAAAAAATTCAAGCAAGAAACTTAAGCCGTTACCGTTTATGTAAACTTATGTTCATAAAATAATCAAATTGGGAAATATTAACATATCAATAAGAAACTCCTCGTATAACGTTGACATGTTTCTTTATCATAACAATAATAATAATAATAATATTTTGCATATAGTTACCATATTCTTAGCCAAAGCACTTCTTTATCATTCTCGTTGCCATTATCACTCTTATCCACAACAATGTATAAATACGTGGGTCTCCATCATAATAAAGAATATTCATAGTGTAAACCCCAGAATTATCAACAACAAGCTATTAAAGAATTCCCTTATTTCAATTATACTGATTCAAAGCAGTTGCGCGACAATATTTTGCAAGAAAAAATGAAGTTTGCGTTGCTGTGTGTCTTATTTGTGACGTTAAGCATTAATACTTTTCCAGCTTCTTCTGAAAAATGTCCTGCTATACCAATCAATTGTTTGTGGTGTCCACCTTGCGCTGAGGGACAAGTTAAAGTAAAGAGCCCTTGCGGATGCTGTTATGATAAATGTGTTCCCAAGCATTACTAATAATTACTGTGTAAGTATATATATCCTTTTGAAAACACTAGTCAACTTTTTATATACAGGGTTGCCCAGAAGTCAGGAATAAAATTAATATAGCCTTAACCTGTAACTTTTGGGGAAAACGCTCGGACACGGCAATTTAGTTTTATATATGCTCACATCTTGACGTTATTCGTTTGTTTTTTTTTATAGACATTTGTGAAAGATATGACGACATCGATCTTTTTTTTTAAATAGAAACATACAGCTTGTGATACATCATTTGAAAGCTAATATCTCGTACAGTATGCTCATAAATTTTAGCGCGATTCTGTCAAGCTATTTCAAAATGGCAACTGTTAAAAGTTTTTAAAAAATCTCTATTTAAATAAGCGGCAATTATAAATCATTGATGTTTTTTTACCTTTCAAGGTAAGAAATCTTCTAAACGCGACACAATGAAGCTGTCTTACCATGAAAGGTAAAAAAACCATCAATGATTTATAATTTCCGCTAATTTAAATAGAGATTTTTAAAAAACTTTTAACAGTTACCATTTTGAAATAGCTTGACAGAATCGCGCTAAAATTTATGAGCATACTGTACGAGATATTAGCTTTCAAATGATGTATCACCAGGTGTATATTTCTATTTAAAAAAACATCGATGTCGTCATATCTTTGACAAATCTCTATAAAAAAACAAACGAATAACGTCAAAATGTGAGCATATATTAAACTAAATTGACGTATCCGAGCGTTTTCCCCAAAAGTTACAGGTTAAGGATATATTAATTTTATTCCGGACTTCTGGGCCACCCAGTATACAAAAATAAAATCACACCAATTTTGAAAAAGCAAATGTAATTTTGAAGTGAAGTTATATACGGGCCCTGTCTCAGTGAAGTTGGCCCAACTATCAAAACTACGTTTTTTGACGAAATTTATCATTTTAGCGAAAACATATTAAAATCTAAAATGTATTTCTGATAACATACGATATTTCCATTTAATATTAGCCTAAAATACTAAATTTTTTTGTAACAGAGAAAAAATATCTTACAAATCCAAAAAAACTGTCGATTAATAAAAATCAACGAAACGAAATAGCAGCAAATCACCACTGCGTTACATCGCTTTTTCGCCTGATTAGTGATTCGACACGTCGTGGCATAGTGTTAACTAATGTTTGGTAGTCATCTGATGTAAAACTGTTCCAAATTTCTTGGAGAAGAGGTTCGCAATTCTGGAACGGTTCTTGCGGGAGTCGATCGGAGCTTTTTCTTCATGATATACCACAAGATTTCAATCGGCAACAGATCTGGACTACTCGACGTCCATTTTAAAACTGGAATATTGTTTTCTAACGTCCAATCTTTTCCATTTTTAGCTATATGGCAAGCGACACCATCTTGTTGGAAGATACATTCAATATTGTTTAAACGCATTTGTGCAATTTGGGGTGTTAAGTTAGTTTGAAGCACATTAATGTACTTATCAGCATTCATAATACCTTCCACAAACTGTAAGTTTCCCACTCCACTTGCTGACATGAAAACTTAACTTTTTTTGTAAGACAGTCATTCTGAAATACTTCTTCTTTAGTTCTTATGATACGACTCCTAGTATTACCAACGCATACTTCAAATCTGGCTTCATCACTTCATATAATGGCGTTCCATTGGTTCGGAGACCATAATTTGTATTCTTTGGCCCACGCTAGTCTGTTTTTCTTCTGAATCTTTGTCAGTAAGGGCTTCTCTTTTGCCTAGAATTATTGAGTTAAAAACGAATAATAAAAAAATAATTTAAGCTTACCTTGTAAGTTTTAAATCCCCTTTTTGGGGCAGCTCTGTGACAAGTTGCTCTCGAAAACTTTTTTGTGGTTGCCTGAATCCATAATATTTTCAATTCGTTATAATTAGGACGCCGATTTTTCCATTATTATCCGTTATAAGGCTCTTAAGTTGGTATTGGAATAACGCGGGCGACTTGCGACTTCCAGTTCTGGGTTTTTGAGTCACAGATCCAGTTGTTTTGTAAAATTAAATAATATTTCGAACTGTATACCTCGATTTGGGAAACATTTTGGCCTTTTCAATGCAAGTAAGTGATCACTTTTCTTATTTCGTCAGAAACAGCTTTACCACGAGCCATTTTTAATTGTTAACAACAACACCAATGCATTTAAAGTTGATTTAAACGTCAAAATCGGCTTCTTAGCACCGTAAAATATTATCATTTCTTTTACAAAACCTACCTTTATTTTATCGAAGCGAATAAACAGACCATTCAACTTAAGTTTTCTCCATTATGTATTTTACTATATACACAAATATTTTTGCAAAGAAGGCAATTACGAAATAAAAACGCTTTAAAAATAGCTGCCTCGATTTTGTTATCTTTTCATGAACATTTAAAGGGACCAAAAATATTATATTTGAAATGCCCTCAAAGGGCGTTGGGCCAACTTCACTGAGACAGGGCTCGTATACAGGGTGTTATGGAAATTTGTTATATTTAAACTACCAAATCCTGAGATGAAAACAAACCGAAGAATAATAACCATAAATGATGATTTGAATTAATAAACGAGATAAGAAACTTTACGTCAAAACCGAAAAACAGGGGAGAGTTGGCCAGTGTTGTCATATTTAGATGTGAAATATATCTGATTGAATCCGAATAAACCCATGGTATGCACTGGCGAGATATCTCTACAATCTCCTGCCGCGGCATTTCTCCCCAGTATAGCCTAATACCAATTAATATTCGAAAAAAGAACCTTGTTTACATATTATTTATTATATAATTAATTAGGTATTTTTTTTTGTTTACTTCTGTTACAGAGCCGGACAAAACGCAAAAGATATAATGGAACTTCGTCCCAATATAATTCAGTTATCATTTAATAAATATATTTTTAATACCTACTTATATTTGTTTGTTTTGTTGTGTTTTCTTTTTATAGACCTCCGCTCCCCTAAATACCTGAAATTATGAAAAGGAAGCGCTGTCTTTATAGTACGGCAGCCCGTTACCAGGATTTCAGACTGATCACGACCTAAAGTTTTTTGAGTTTTTTGGTGATTTAATAAGGACTTGAGAAGGAAATTAACAAGAACGGACATTGGCAACGTTGCGAAATCATTGAGAATCATCTTTACATATGTAAAAAAGAAGTGGTCGTAATAGTTATCGCGCCTCGTCCGTTCTGTTTATTTTTTGACTATTTTTTGAGTTTTTGAGGAGATGAAAATAGTACATTTTCCGTGCGGTGAATAGTTTTGGTTTGAGAAAAATGGAAATTTGTTTACAGCGGAGAATTCAACTAATCACGCCTCGTCCGTTTTACTTGTCGGATGTTATTTTTCGTTATTCGTGACCGGAAAAATAGAGAACGGACATTTTCATTGACGCGCAAGCGTAGTGTTTGATCTTAGGTATGTAAATTTTTTAACGCCGTTCGAGTTATCGCGCCTCGTCCGTTTTCAAGCAGAAATCGTGTATTGTGGCTCGGAAAATGGGGGAAAAAATATGAACTAACATTTTTACACACGCATTTTTTAGCAAACCCGTTTTCAGTCCACACAGTACGTGTATCAATGATAATGCAATATGGAACATAACTGATGCTGAGTTGTTATAGACAACCAAGCCACACAGCAAGCCGTCCCATGCACGAGCCGTGTACCGCGATCATGAATTACACAGATACGAGATCCGACTCCGCTCCCCTCCCTGCAGCTGCGCAACACGGAAAATGTCCGTTCGACTCGATTTACTATTTTTAAAAGTGTTATCAACAATTTTAAAAAAATTGACTAGGGCGCTATAACTTTTTTATACCCGTTTTCTTTACATCTTTTATTTAAATTATGGAATTTTTGCAACACTTAAAACGTCCGCTGTCGATGAATTCACGTTTTTTTTTGTATTTTTAATATGATTTCATAAAGAATGGACAAGGTGTAGTAACAAAAAGACGATCTGCTTTCTTACGGACTGAAATCACTCTGACCGGTAAGCGCAGCGTTGCCGACCTTTTTCGCTCGAGTGAAACTTTCTTATTTTTTAATAATCTAGCGATTAGTCATTGACTGGATGAAGGCGTGATAACAGGACATTTTGGTAACGGGCTGCCGGACTATTATATCGATTTCCAATAGAGTAGAATATTGTATTGAAGACTATAGTAAAATTATTATAGTAAAAAATTTATTGTACGATTTCCTATAAAATATAATATTAATTACATTTTTTATCAATATTTCGTATCAAAATAATATAGCGCCATAAATTGTGGTTAGTATTATTTTTATAGTCAATTTAACTAAATTTTTCTTTTCGTGTATAAGTGTGAATCTCAAGACAGCTACACTCGCAGAGGATGGACTTGTTCGAGTTTGTTGGTTCTGGATTTTTTTATGGACTTCAGTCCACCAATCAAAGGAACCGCTTGTATGTTAAAGTTATTATGGTGAAAACAAAAATCGATTGTTTCCTATACCTACCCTATTCAAAACCAAGAGTCTGTAAATGTAAATACTAGGCCACGAGCATGGCACGCTTGATCCGCAAGCTATATTGGAAATCCTGCATTGCGATTGGCAGCGCGGAGGGAGGTGCTTGCTACAGGATTGGACAGTTTGTTGTGTTTTTAATACTGTTTAATAATAATAGTATTATAACCCTAGCACCTTTGAGGCCATAACCGAGACTACTTTTAATCACCGTTAAATAAATATGTCTAGCAGCACTGATATCGCAGATGAACCTGTCGCCATTGATTGTCTCCCTTTTATGAACAAAATTATCAAATATTATCATTTCTTAGTGCGGTTCAAGTGCATTTATTTAGGTATACTGACTCTTAATTATGACTAGAGTATAGTTCCTCTTTAATTTAAGTCTTCAATTGATTGGAATTAGCAGATATCCTAACATTACATATTTTTTTTTTAAATATTAGTTGTGAATTAAGAAAGCCTTACAAATCCTTACTTGTTGTGCTATAGAGAATAAGAATAAGAAATATGTGCCTTTTGTCTGTTTTTCTCCATAATTGTCTGTAAACAACGAAATCCTCGCTCCACGCCACAATACTCCATTAGATCATTTACCCTAGTCCGAGTTATTCCCTTTTGTACCTCTTCCCGGTTTCATGTTTACTGGTGCCCGTTTTGCCGCAATATTCTGCAGCATTTTACGCTTGAACAGACACACACCGCTTTCACGTGTCTGAATAAGTAAATCGCATAACTTATCGGACCTTAATCGTGCATTGAGAGGTTTAAACTTACAATATGAAATTATACAGGGTGTTATGGAAATTATATTATATTATATTTAAACCGGCAATTCCTGAGATGAAAACAAATTGAAGAAAAATATCCAAAAATGGCGCTTTAATTTAATATGCCCTGTACATGACCTTATGTCAAACCAAAAATGACCACGTGGTGCCCCGGTCAGGAAGGTAAACAAAGCAACATATGGCGAAAAACGTCACTGAATCTTGAACAGTGTTGTCATATCTTCAGGGTAAACTCTTTAGAAAGTCAATAACCGTTTGACAGATTGCAAGTTGTTTATTTTTCAGGGTACATTATTATAAACTTTTACGTTCAGTTCAGTTCGTTCAGTTCAATCTCTGATTTATAAACTTGAACTGACTCGAACGAACCGCCGCGGAGTTTATTAATTGTCAGGTATGTTCTCATTTGTTCAATTCGAACGACACCAGTCAGATCTGGACAACTTAAAAGTTTATAAATGCCACTTACCCTTTAGAAAAAAAAAATTCAATTTTATTTACCTTTTCGGACTTATTTAAAACCAACTAAAATTTATAAAAAACACCAAACACATCACAAAATCACATTAGTTTTCGCGTCACAACACATCTAAGTACCGTTCAATCTGAATTAGTATTTTAAAGTGCTACTGTGTAGACAAGAATACGCCCTTATCGTCTGGGAAATAGAAATTTTAAAAATAACTAACATGTTTGTTCTCTCGATCGATATCGGCCGGCTTCTTTAAACAACTGATTTTGGACAATCGAGCTAATGTTTAAAAATACAGCGTTGCCACTTTCGATGTTTTATAAGCGACTATCATAAATTGCCGAATTTCCTTCTATAATATTACTTTCCTGTATAATTATAGTCTCGGAAATGGCAACCGCGCTGGCTCTAGTAGCGGAGAGTTCTCGGAAAGAAAGTTCGACTGGTCCGAATATGGACTAGACCATTATTTCAAAGGGTAGTTCCTGTCAATTGTTAACATAATTGTTTCATTTTATCTTTAGTAAAGGGTTAATGGCCCATCGACATTAGCGTTTTTATTATTTGTGTGTTAAAGTGTAATTATGCGTTAGTGTTGGGGTTTAGTGATAAGCTTATTATGCACTCCCACACTATCATCAGGACACGTGATTAGCATAAAGTTTTTCCTATAGAAAAAAGAACTGAAACTGTCTGTGACCTGGATTCCTTAATCGCGTCCTGGATTTACTTTCTAAGTAAGCTAAATATTTATTTTTATAAGGAACTAAAGTTTTACACTTTTAAACAGTTTGGCAACATTGTGCCTGAATATCTGTTGATTACCCAGCTGGGCAATGTAATATGTTCATATATGAATGTGCCGAGTTGTGTGTGGGTTTAGGGGTGAATTACCCCACTTTTTAAACGTTCGATTAAAAAAAAAATATATGTAGGCGTCACCCATTTAAATATAACACGTTATTTCCATAACACCCTGTATTTTAAAATATGACCACATTAATATTGAATATCGTCGAATGACTATGAAAATTGGGTTTCCTTACACTATCCATATACACACGTATTATCTTCTTAGGTATTCTTCTGTTTTTAAAATGACATTTTTTCCAATAACTGTCAAAACGTGAAAGGTGCACAGTTAGAGGAACATTATTATAACGTTTCATAATATATCACGGGCGACCTTTACACGACAAATACCTAAATCGGGAGCTTTTATAAAACTGTTATAAGTGATAAATCTATCACCACCACTCGTTGGGCGTTCAAAAATGTCGATGTTACATATCGGGATGTTCTCCTTTCATTCACAAATTAGTCTTATGTTGATGTTCCGAAAAAAAATGTTGTAATAATGTTGTTTTCCTTTTAAGAAACCCACTCTTATATTTGCAGACATAAAAGAAAACGGGATTATTTTTTAACCGAATTAAGGGTCTTGGCATAAAGAGAAATATAATCCGCTTACCGGAAAGAACTAGACAGGATGTTATCAATACGCGGGTTACCCCACACATCAGGTTTCAGGTTTATACGAATTTCCGATATTTTTAGTCTATACTGGACCACTGATGACAATATTTTATTTTCTAGTGATAATACAGGGTGTCCGTATGAAAACTTCCCCCACCTTTAATATCTAGCTTCCAATAAATAATATTAAAAATCAGAAATACTTACAAGTAAATTTTATTGTTAAGGGGAGAACAAACCCGAACAAACCGGGAGTGACTACCTATGGACCCTTAGGGCCGATATTTCAAAGTAATCTTAAGGTACAGAATGACATAAGTCATCCTTAACAGAACTTTGACAGTATTTTAAAGTTCTTTTTAACTTATCAAATGGAATAGATCTTTACGGACGCGGTAATCTTCCACTTAACGCGTCAATTGACCCTCAACTTATTTTAAAACATAGTTTTTAAGGTTTGCCATAAAGTTAAGGCTACCTTAGCTAAGGTCTAACTTAAGGTAACATTCAATTATCGGCCCTTAGAGCCGATATTTCAGTCACCGTAAGGAATAGATCTTTTAGGACGTGGTAATCTTCCACTTAACGCGTCAATTGACCCTCAACTTATTTTAAAACATAGTTTTTAAGGTTGCTATAAAGTTAAGGCTACCGTAAGGTACAGAATGACATAAGTCATCCTTAACATAAGTTTGACAGTATTTTAAAGTTCTTTTTAACCCTCATCTAAAGGAATAGATCTTTAAGGACGCGGTAATCTTCCACTTAGCACAATTGATCCACAACTTATCTTATATTAAAATACAGTTTTTTAAAAGTTGCCATAAAGTTAAGGCTAACTTCTTTTTAACTCTCATCTAAAGGAACAGATCTTTAAGGACGTGGCAATCTTCCACTTAACACTTCAATTCATCCACAACCTATATTAAAACATAGTTTTTTAAAAGTTGCCCTAAAGTTAAGGCTACCTTAGCTAAGGTCTAACTTAAGGCAACATTCAATTATCGGCCCTTAGGGCCGATATTTCAGTCACCGTGAGGTACAGAATAACATAAAAGTCATCCTTAACACCAGTTCGATATCTATCCCTCCCAATGGCTAAACCACGATGGATGCAAAGATTCCTTAAACAATGAAATTAATGTGACTGTCCGATTTTTATTTTTTATAATTTACTGGAAGAGAACTCAAATTAAAATCTCTAACATACACTAATATTATATTATTTTATTCATTTGAGGTACCATACATAGTGTTTGATTCGTTGGGAAAGATTGACAACGTGTGGAATTTTAATTCAAAATATAATTAGCTTCAAGTTTGAAAACTTGTCCAGAAAGTTTTCAAACTTGGAAAGCATGAAGTTCTTACCGGAATTTAAGAACATGTCGCTTGGTATAGCAGCAAACTATACAGAATCAACTTAGGCTATGGCAACTGCATTCTAATCAATCACCTACTTTAAATTAGGATGGTGTGCTCCATAAACATATAATATAAAAGGGAAGACAAAACATGCCATTCATAAATCACCATTTATTTACAAACATATACTGTTCTACAGTTTCAAATAAGTTAGAAGATGATGGCTTTAAAAAATGGCAACGCTGTAATAAGGTAATAATAATAAATAATTTCGATCTAACATTAGTCATAAACAGGTAATCGTTGCATGTGTTTTTTACAGTAATTCTGATAATATAATATTATTTAAAATATAGAATTAGCTACACCACTGCTTTACCTAAAAACAAAAACATAGCGTTATTATTCTCACTTACCGACGAAATATTATTCCGGGGTTAGAATAGTCGAGTTTCTTACACACCACGCACTGGCGAACCATTGTAGATGGCTAATAAATAGCTCTAAATAATTTCAGTTCGAAAAAACACTAAAAATTAATCCAAAAACACAATAGATCACAAACAATCACAAAAGCAGCAGAGATAAACCGATAACAACATGAATGAAAATAGTAAACTTCAGGGTTATTTTTACACTAGCAGATAAAAATGAGCATACAGCGTTACCACTATGATTTCCTTAAAACATTGCAATTTGATGTTCTTGGGATATATATAAATAATTTTACGAGTAGAAAATTTTTAAAATAATTTGTTATGATCAAACACAAGCACAATAGGAAAAATCCTTTAGGGAACTCTGAGCGTGTGCTCATAAAGCGATTCACGTTGGTTTTGAATCGTTGGAGGATATATTCGTTGGGAAAAACGACCTCGAGAAGGTCGTTCCACAAGGATGAAGTCCTCCAGATGAAAGAATTCTTAAATAATGAAGTTCGAGGAGTACTAGGCTTAACCACATATGGATGAGCGGCAGTGGTTCATCGTGTATTTCTGATATTCATTGCTCTGCGCGGAATTAAGAGGGCAAGGTCAGCCGTGCACCTTCCATGAAAATATCTGTAAAAGAGAGTCAAATCACCAACCTGTCTTCGATGTTCTAGGCTGTCGAGGTTCTTCGTCAGCTCGTGGTCTCCGATCAGACGAATAGCCCTCCTTTCGATGGAATCCAGTAGCCGAAGAGTATGTTTAGGTGCAGAGCTCCAGACATGAGAGCAGTACTCTAGTGATGGCCAAACCTTGGCTTTGTATAGTGTCAAAAGTTATTGAGGTGTGTACAACTTTCTGGTTCGGAAGAGTACCCCAAGCTTCTGAGAAGCTATCTTGGCGATTGCCACAACTTGGTTATGCCAAGACATATTTCCTCCCAGATTGACGCCCAGCAAATTAATAGATGAAGCCAGTTCGATTGAGGGTCTGGCCAAGACTATTTCCGGTTCAGTAATGTTAACCTTTTTGGAGAAAACTGCTGTCTGGTTTTTTTAGCGTTAAATTCGACTTGGTTATACACACATATTTAGTACAATATTTTTACTTGATAGGTGACAAATGCAGTTTCAAACGCAGGCGGTATATTTAGGACCCTCAGTATATCATTTATTACTGTTTAAAACTTTGTATGATTCTCACAGCATAACAACAATTCTGTCTAGTTATTTAAATGTTTTTGGTGTGCTCACTATCCAGGATTTGTTTCCGCAACATCGCATTTATTTTATATCTTCTGTCATAAGTACACATTTATGCAACAATAATAATAAACAATAAGCCAATAACAAATTTAATTCCGCCCAGAGCGGCGAATAGCAGAAATACACGACAAACCACTGCCGCCCATCCATATGTGGTTAAGCTTAGTAGGTACTCTTCGAACTTCATTATTTAAGAATTCTTTCAGGAGGACTTCATCCTTATGGAACGACCTTCCCGAGGTCGTTTTTCCCAACGAATATAACCTGCAACGATTCAAAACCAATGTGAATAGCTTTATACGCACACGCACCACTCCCAGAGTGCCCTAAAGGAAAAAAAAGCACATGTGACATAGATAATGTAATGTCATTTGTAAATTCAATTTTGTTTGGTGTTATATGCCACGCGTTTGCAAGTATTTGTTCTTGTTCCGACTAGCGTCGGCACATCAGAGGAATTTGTTGTTTGTACGTAAGCTCTGCTATTTTGGTGGAGCAGTCGGATCGATGACAAATGTTTGCAAACATACACTTGTTTGCGAATATTTGACTGGTAATACATTTGCAAACGCTTCCTGTAATTGATTTTTTGGTGGATACACACCTTAACTTCTTGTTGCAATTCGTCCACGTAAATAAATTAACACTTTAAATTCACACAACACAATGTCGCGAATCGCTGATAACAGACACATTTTTGTTGCATGCCATCGCTCATAAATGTCAACTCCCCTGAAGTGATAAGCGATTAATAAATTACCGTTAGGCTATAGAGAAGGCTTGGTAAACGGAATTTTAATTACTAGTCGTAAATGTTGCTGTATACGTCAGCTCTTAAGCATTAAAAATTGCTACAATTGAAATAAATTAGCGTTTTGATTAATTTTTATAACAATGTAACCTATCGAGACCATCTACGCTTAAAAAAAAACAACAATTACCGAAAATTTTGAGAAAAATACGATTTGGCAACGCTGCAGACAATAGTAATAGTATATTTAGATACAAGTTTCATAAAACATTATCTTAGAGTACGCGTTTAATTTAGAAAACAACCCGCGAAGTACAAGTGCTCTAATTGTCTTATGAACCGTGTATTTTATAATACTTTTTCTATTTGGGTCTTTAAAGTCTGAAAAACTTAAAAAAATATAATTCGAATTAATATTTTCTTTTTGGGTTGGTAATACTTTTACAGTTTCATAAAATGTTACAAGTATCAAGTATGTCATGATAGAAACAATTGAACACAGCAAAGCTTCTTCGCATCCGTCATAATTAAAAATAAATATATTAGGTTCCAAAAATGAGTCAGGAAAAAGTTGTACTCCGTCAGAAATACGAGAAATTGCAGAATTTTTTTTAAAAAGAATATGCAAAACTTTGAGTTATGGTGCGAGCAGAACAAAGTTCAAAATATTGAACAAATTAATAAATAATACTATTGAACAAAATATTGTGTCGACACAGAATCTGACAGGAATAGCAATTAATGCCCAGGAAATGTCTACAGTAACTATAAATATGTATATATGTAAAGTAAGATGTATAATACTATATTGAATTAAAAATAAAAATAGGACTTTATTGCATAAAACGTTAGAAATAGAGCATAAACTGGAAAATATTTCTATTATTTTGAGGTTATGTTGTTTTATAGTTGTGACTAGAAATTAGTTGACGGACACCGTCAGCATGTTATATATTTCCGAGTATAGGTATTTCAGATAAATATCTAGTAAAAATGATCTACTTGCAAGGTTAAAGGTTAGTATTTTAAAGTTATCTATAAAAATTTTTTGTCGAATCTATAATGCATAGAAAACTAATTTCAACGAAATCGAAGTAAGCCTAAAATTCGAACCCAACTTATGAAACCCAAACAGAAAAACATTTATTGAATTTATGAGACTTAGTAGATGTTTCAATTCTGGATAAAATATACAGGATGTTCCATTTGAAAGTATTAAGTAAATTTAATGCAAGCGTCCCTAAATTTGGAAGTAAAATTAAAGCACCTTGTATAAAATGGTATAAATAGTACTGATATAAGAAAGATGTAAATGACTGTTAAATTTTTTTGATCAAATTAAAGTCAATAAAGAATCTTTAGCATATTTATTGCGACCGTACAAAAGCAATAACAATAGGAAAATAATTAATATCTTGGCAACACTGCAACAGATTAAAAAAAAATTGGGATTACATAACCAATAAGGAGAGGCACTAATCCGTGTAAAAAACATATGACATGCCATTGTAAAAAAAAATTAAATCATAAAGGTCCCGCTTTTATGAAGCACGCTGTATATTTAAAAATATTTTTAAACTATACATCTACAATAGTTCACTAATATTTATATTTAAAGTTTTCCTCTATCCATGATAATATAGGAGGTATCGAAGAATTACACACTAAATGGGCACCATGTATATTAATTTGACATTATTTTAGTATACAGGGTGTTATGGAAATGACGTATTATATTTAAATGGGTGACTCCTTGGGTGTCCTAGAGAAGCGCTACATATTTTTTTAATCGACCGTTTTAAAAGTGGAGTAACAAATACTCTTACTCACAGGTCAGTCCGCGCTACTGTACAACATTTCACCCAGAGCTAATGGCAATGTTGCCAAACTTAATGTAAAACTGACAGCCCATATAAAATTATAAAAATAAATTATTTCCTACCTACTTGTATTTATACCTAAAGAGCGAGGAAATCCAGGCACAAACACAATCAGTTTTTTTTCTTTTTCATGGGAACACTCCTGGAAACTATGTACACACAGTAATAGTGAAACAGAACTGATAGTTAGCTTTTGAAAATACAATAATACAGATTATGCTACAGATTATTAGATTTTATTACACGCGACGAAATTTGACGTCCAGAAGAAATGCGTCAATAAAAACAATATTCAAAGATTTTTTATGGACAGGTAAGATACACGCGTAAACCGAAAAACAGAGCGAATTGCTGACAGTGTATTAGTGATCGACGAGACACAACGTATTCGGCCGCTGGTTAGTCTTTAACTAACCGACCGCAAGCGTGCGGCGATATATGAAACTACTTCGCCCAGCCGATGTAAGGCATCAAGAGGTCATTGGCATTTGACCTAGTGACGTACGTGGCTATTACTATTCCATTTGTTTTTCGGGTTGTTTAGTTTAAAACATAGTCCGTCGTAAATGTTCTCCAATTAATTGTTCAAAAAGTTATTACAGAATGGAAAAGTGTTGAAGGCGCCATTTATGGGTATTTTTCTTCAATTTGTCTTTATCTCAGGAATTGCCTGTTTAAATATAATACATCATTTCCATAACACCCTGTATACGTGGTTAAAAGGCACTAAATCTCGGTTGAACCACGTATAATTATCGGGTCTCTTCGAGAAAAATGGACGATTTTTTCCAATTATTTAATGCTGACAATGATGCGCTAAATTTATGGAAAATCGCACAAAGAACTTAGGTACCTACGTATTTTTAATTTAAAATACTAAAATAATATTAAAAATATTGATAAGCTAAAATTTAATGTTAATTTTCTTCAGCCGTTATATTTTACCCCACGCGTTGACAAGTTCCATTATATTTTTATTAATATTTTTGGTACGAATAATATTTTCTCTTTATTAAACTGTCACCTCTTGTTAGAATAAAGGACATTTTTTCTTTTCAGTATCATGTTGATTTCTTTTCAATGTTTTTCAGCGAAAGTTTGGTGAGAAACGATGTTATTTTAAATGTATCTCGGGATGTTTATCACTGAAACCAGCCACTGAAATTGACAAACGAGTGGCCTCAATTATGCTATGTTTACGTCTTCCAGTCCATTAAACAATGGCTCGTCTAGAACATTAAAGATTGTTTCCCGAAAAATGGATACGACTTAATGATTTCCTGGGTAGGTCCCATTGTGTCGACAAGAGCTTGGCAATAAACAAGTGAAGTATGAAGGGACGGACTAAGGAAAACAAGTAATGATATGATTATATTAATGTAATCAAATGAAATAAAAAAAATTTTAAATATTACTAGTCATATGTATTTACATTTATAATGTCATTCTATAGATAGTTCTGTTTCGCTATCGCTATCCTCATCAAAATTAATTATAATTGGATTAATTATACGATCCAGAATAATATACGAATTTTCTACAGTTATTACGTGACGGACTGAATTTTTCCAACTACCTGGGGGAATATCATTAAATCATTTTCGTATTAATTCTACAACACTAGAACTTAAAGTCGGAGAAATATTTTCAGACTTAACCAGTGATTTTAACTGGTGCCACATATGCTCTATCTATGCGGTTAAAAATGCAATAATAGGGTGGGAGCCGTAGCACTGAATGTCCAATTTCTTCTGCCAATGCAAATATCTGCCAACGAACAAACCCAATGTGTGACAAACATATACTTTTTTATACAAAGATCACTTTTTTTTATAACTTTCTTCAAAATATATATCATTCGCCGCAATGTAGTTCTGAATCTCCAATTTTGTATTATTTGAGCTTGGAGCTTTATGTAATTGGCGACTGTGATAGCTCGCATTGTCCATTACTATCACGCTATTCTGAGGAATGTTTGGTAAAAGACAATTCTTGAACCATTCCTCAAAAACTAACAAATTTTACCACAAAAAGATATTTAAATATAAATTAAGCAACCTAACCTACCTGATGTGCCTATATTTAATTATAATTATTACAATCCGATCCCTTCCACATAATAATAACACACGGTCATAAATAATGGGATGGCCACAGGTACTTTTACTGCAGTCATTAAGTTATATCCATTTTTCGTGAAACAAACTATAATAATCTCGCTTTTCTAAACTGTGGTTATAGTGGCAATAACTTACTTCTAATAGTAGTTATAATCTATAATAGTTGGAGGTACTAATTATATTACAGCATCGGTAATTCGTTTTATATCCAATATGAAGGAAGTTATAAAAAAAGTGATCTTTTAGAAATTTTAAAGACATTTTGTATAAAAAAAGTATATGTTTGTGACACTTTGGCAGAAGAAATTGGACATACAGTGCTACGGCTCCCACCCTATTATTGCATTTTTAACCCCATAGAGCATATGTGGCACCAGTTAAAATCACTGGTTAGGTCTGAAAATATTTCTCCGACTTTACGTTCGAGCGTTGTAGAATTAATACGAAAATGCTTTAATGATATTCGCCCAGGTAGTTGGAAAAATTCAGTCCGTCACGTAATAACAGTAGAAAATTCGTATATTAGTCTGGATCGTATAATTAATCCAATTATAATTAATTTTGATGAGGATAGCGATAGCGAAACAGAACTATCTATAGTTATTTCATTTGATCATATCATTACTTGTTTTCCTTAGTCCGTCCCTTCATACTTCACTTGTTTATTGCCAAGCTCTTGTCGACATAATGGGACCAACCCAGGAAATCATTAAGTCGTATCCATATTTCGTGAAACGTACTGTACAGTAGCCAACTGTCGCGCTGTCCAAATACGTATGTTTAAATCCAATAACTGATATAATATTTTTTATACCAGGTATTGGAATTACTTCTCAGTGCAGCATACCGTAACTCATTAGCTATGAGTCTGATGCCGATATCATTGATGAAAATAATAAACAGTAACGGTCCCAAAACCGATCCTTGGGGAACACCAGAAATTGCAGTGTATTATGATGATTTAATGCCGTAAATTTGAACATATTTCTTTCTATCCATTAAGTATGATTTAAACAACGAAATCAATTCTTATCCAGCAAAGGGAAGAACTGGTTGGAGAAGATACATGTCTCCAGTTTAAAATTTAAAAAAAATAGATAAAGATAGGTAATGAGTATATGAGAGACTTCTGCTACTGAATTCCATCGAAAGGGGACAACGAGCTGATCAAGAACCTCGACAGCCTAGAACATCAAAGAGATGTGCGACGAATAACAAATATACACGACGAACAACTGCAGCCCATCCGTATGTGGTACAACTTTGTGCTCTTGGAACTTCATTATTTAAGAATTCCTTCATCTGGAGGCCGTCAGCCTTATGGAACGACCTTCTAAGGTCGCGTTTCCCAACGAATATAACCTCCAACGATTCAAAACCAACGGGAATCGCTTTATTTGTACACGCACTACTCTCAGAGTGCCTTAAAGGATTTTGAAATTTGTTTTACTTTTAAATGAGTCGCACTTTAACTTAATAATAATTTCCTTCTTTCCTTTAGCCGCCCCTGGAAATTTAGTTAAAATGCGGTGTATCTAACAAATTATCTTCACTTTGAGTAGCCATTTAGGAAAGCTACTTTGAGTGCTTCGTCTTGTATATCATTTTGGATTTCTTAAGGAGCAATTTGTATTCCAAATGAATTCCATTAGTGTTTATAACGTAGATATGAATAAGACCGAGATGCTCTGTACTTAAGGATGGAGGAAACTAATTATTATGAATTATTTTTACTCATTATATTCCATTAGGTTAAAAATTTAGATTAGGGAAGTAAGTTTACTTCAAAAAATGCCAATAAATCAACTACCTGGTTAAATCCCATTGTGTAGGTCCCATCGTCTTCAAGCAGCAATAAATGGGTGCGGGGTCGGCTTGAAAATATAGCTATCTACCTATTGATTTATTTCTATTTTGAATTAAAATTAATTAAAATGGTATAACAATTAGAGATGCAACTTAATTAAATTTGTACTCCGGGTCTACCCGAAAATATATTAATTTGGGGGTATTTGTGGTTAGAGGGATACTTTGGGTTTTATGGCAGTCAAACGGTATAATGGAAAATTTACTTATAAAGATAGTTACTTTTTATTGGTAAATACAGGGTCATCCCCTATATATATAGACAGTATATTGCTAATACCAGCTGCAATTATGTCCCCGCCATGGCCATCGAAGGGGGCGTTGTGAGTTTGCGCAATTCGGAAATTTCCTTGTGAAAGTAAGCATTCGACAGGACCGGATTTCAGCTCTTTTAATGTAAATTTCACTGGTTAGTTAGGAAAAATATAGCAATCAAAATTTCGATTAGTTCGAATTAAGACGGCGTACGATATGATGATGGTGCCCTGATTGGTGTAAACTTTTGGTGCCAAATTCCGTCCGAATATTTGAAACAATCGACACGATGAGCTTTATTTTAACTTTCATCCGACGTCGAATGTGTCTTAACCTCACTTTTTTCTAAAGCAAAAATTAAGAATGAATGACTATATTTACTATTTTGGGAATTATTATCAGCTATAATGCACCGAATTAAAAATACATTAATTTTAAGATAAGGTAGTGACCACATATATATTATATTGTATACGAGCGACACTCTCTTCTTCTTTTACAAGCACAATATGTACATACCTGAAATACTTTATACCTATTACTGATCCACGACTTTTGCAAAAAAGCACCATGCACTTGTGTCCTTTCATCTTAAACAAAACAAGTTACTAACCTACGAAACAGCGAATCGAATCGCCACAAATTAAAAATTCCCTTACAAAAATTGATGTTAGGTAATGAAAGTTTATAAGCACTAATATACCGACAACACTGTGGACGAACCACTTTTAATTCTTCAATTTAAAAAAGCATCCAGAACCAAAGATGGCGATGAATAACAACAAACAAATGTCGGGCCAGCTCTGACGCGATCGATAAAATTTCCACCCTACTGCCCAAACTCAATAGGCCCGTACCATCTCCTATAGCGGGACACTTTTTGTATTTTGGAACGTTCGTAATGGCAATATACTGGTTATATACAGGGTTGCCCAGAAGTCCGGATTAAAATTGATATAGCCTTAACCTGTAACTTTTGGGGAAAACGCTCGGATACGTCAATTTAGTTTTATATATATGCTCATATTGTGACGTTATTCGTTTGTTTTTTTATAGACATTTGTCAAAGATATGACGGAATCGATCTTTTGTTTAAATAGAAACATGTGTGATACATCATTTGGAAGCTAATATCTCGTACAGTATGCTCATAAATTTTAGCGCGATTTTGTCAAGCTATTTCAAAATGGCGACTGTTTTTAAAAATCTCCATTTAAATAAGCGGAAATTATAAATCATTGATGTTTTTTACCTTTCAATGTAAGAAATCTTCTGAATGCGACACAATGAAGATTTCTTACCTTGAAAGGTAAAAAAACCATCAATGATTTATAATTTCCGCTTATTTAAATAGAAATTTTTTAAAAACTTTTAACAGTCGCCATTTTGAAATAGCTTGACAGAATCGCATATTGTACGAGATATTAGCTTTCAAATGATGTATCACAAGCTGTATATTTATACCTAAAAAAAGATCGATTCCGTCATATCTTTGACAAATGTATACAAAAAAACGAATATGTCAAAATGTGAGCATATATAAAACTAAATTGACGTGTCCGAGCATTTTCCCCAAAAGTTACAGGTTAAGGCTATATTAATTTTATTCCGGACTTCTGAACCACCCAGTATATGTGGCTCAGCAACGGTGAGCCGGTAAACTTTAAAAACACCCTGTATAAAAAGTCTAGTATTTTTATGAAATAAAAAGACCCATCATACCTTTCCTAAATTTTCTAAAAAATTTTAAATCTTTGACTGTATTTGTTAGAAAATAAGGTCAAATTTCCTTAGACAAATTCCTTTAATGAATTGCATCTCGGAAACAAAATCGAAAAATGCCAAAATATCTATTTTTATTTTTTAAAATAGGCATTAGTGGTTCGCTAGTTCCTTTTTAACATGACTTGAACTAAAACCTATTTTCCTAGGATTTTAAGGACGAAAATTTCCTGGAAAATTGTTTGGTAATTACTCTAGAAATTCGACAAATAATATTATTGTGGATATCTATACAAAATTTAACAAGGTTTGACTATAAAGTCATGTAGCTTCAAACATAGTAGAACGAGACCTTCCTTGCGTGCAAATCCCTAGCAGACGTTACACTTCAAGCCCTTTGTTAATTCAGTGGAAATTAAACAGATTAGTTCCCACTCGAAGAAGATTTCCCGTGTCATTTTGAGAAAGGTGGACCCTAAAGGGCTCTGCCTTTAATATTAGGGTTATGTATGTTATTTACATTGTGTGTGCTTGTGTGGGATATACAAAATTCTCTTTTACTATAATTTTGGTTGTTTTCACTATACACGAATCAGTAGTATCTTACATAGGTGATGGCATTTTAAACTGCTCTACAGCCAAAGGACTAATTACTGAAAATTTCTTTCTAAATACAGTGAAACCTCTCATAACGGACACCTCTAATAAGCGGACACCTCTATTAAGCGGACATTTTTTCATAGTCCGGAGATAGGTATATGAAATTCCATGAAAATCAACCTCTCTTTTGCGGACTCTCCTTTGGGCGGACGCGGACAAGCTGTTTTCATATAAAGAGTGCGAAAACTCTCCTTTAAACGGACAAAAAAATTTTTTAAAGTATTTGGGAGACGAATAAGTATGGTGCAAAACTCTCTGAAGACAGACCGCTTAATCAATCAATCGCTTATGCGTGGCAGCGCGAAAGGACTTCGCCGAATGGAAGTATGTGTGATTCCCCGATAGCAGTCCGCTGTTTACGTGTGAGTTGTAAGGTTAAAATCGTAAACAATTTCACAAAAATGTCGCGTTTTGAGTCTGAAAGAGGATATTGATTCCTACCGATTATGTAGTCCAAACTGAAACCACATCAGTATCTGATGACTCTGATAAAGAAGTTGAATGCAGTAATCAAACAAATGTCACCAATCTTCAACAAGCCATTATTATGGTAAAGGAATTATAAGAGTATGCAAAGAATAGAGGTGACTTTATAGCAATGGAATTGTTATCAGACTTGGAATTACATTTTCTAAATTGCAAGTATAAAACGCAAACACGTCAAACTACGTTATTAGATTTTTTTAGTACTACATCCTAACTAAAACTAGTGTATTTTTGTTATGTTATGTTAATTTGTACATACATATACATAGTAATAATTTTGCATTTACATATTACCTAATAACAAATTTCCCATGGGCGGACACCCCTATTAGGCGGACACATTTGGACTAAGAGTGGTTTCACTGGATTTAAATTCATCAGATGAGATATTACATAACTTTTATTTCCATTAACTTAATTAGGTATAGACAAAATAAAACTCAATTAAAAATAAACCATGGTTTCTATTACACTGCACTTGATTGTTTTTTAATTTATTTTTATTTCCAGGCCTTTTAAGGAGGAAATAATATTCTTTTTCTACGATCGTTACAAAACTATATTTTTAAAAAAGCAATTTACCGTTAAATAGAAGTGCCGCAACGTCCTTTTTCAATCCTTCCTGAAAGCTTATAATACCAAGTTGCCATGAGAGCAGCTTCCGCGTCATTCATTGCCTGGACGCCGCATTATTATTGTTACCTTACAAATGTCAATACCTTACAAATGTCACTAATATTTGAAAACATCAACAATAGAAAAAAATAATTCCATTCCCTAGAAGAAAACTCATTTCAATGCGGTCCAGACGAAATAATTAATTAAAGCCAATGAAGCAACACAAAAGTTATGACCTGAAAAATCGAAAGACGCTTACAGAAAGAACTATAATACGTTTATTAAATTGCATTAGACCAAAAGCAAGTGAAGGGTTTCAGCGAACGGGCTTTGCTAACGTAATTTCAAGAAAGGTCAAACATTTTTAAATCTTAGACTTCATGGTCATGCTATTGCAAGCTAAATCAACATTAATTCTGATCATCAAGTCGTCAAATATCCCAAACTTATTGCATTTCTAAGTGACAGTGAGTTGGTTATACATCATCAATATATATTTTTTCTATTTGGGTTTCATGATGGCTACATTATGAAATGCAAAAAAATTAATAACCTACCACTTTATGAAACTGAAACTTAATTTTTTTTATGTTGGTAGCAAGTAGGGTTCGAATTTTAGGCTTACTTTGATGTCGTTGAAATTAGTTTTCTTGGCATTATGGATTCGACAAAATTGTTTTATAGAAAACTTAAAATACTAACCTGTCTGTAACCTTGCAAATAGATCATTTTTACTAGATATTTATCTGAAATACCTATACTCGGAAATATATAACATGCTGACGGTGTCCGTCAACTAAATTCTAGTCACAACCATAAAACAACATAACCTTAAAATAATAGAAATATCTTCCAGTTTATGCTCTATTTCTAAAGTTTAATGCCATAAAGTACTATTTTTATTTTTAATTCAATATAGTATTATACATTTTACTTTATATACAGGGTCCGCAAACGAAGCGTGGACGGAAGATTAAATCGTTATCGAAGAACTTATCAACAATACTGAAACAGCTCGAGATATTGGATTAAAAGCGGCATGTTTTAAAAATATTTTACATTATACAGGGTGGCCCAAAAAAGTGTGACAGCATAAAGTTATATTTTTTTAAATAGGACACCCAGTATTTTACTGCATATTTAGGTTTGTATTACTATCGTTTATAAGTCCCTCAAATTTTATTTAATTTGGTTTTGTAGTTTCGGAGAAATAAATTAAAAACTAAAAAAAAAAAGTTTTGCAGTCCTGAATAAAAAAATCAAAAAAACAATCCAGAACTATTTTTTTAACCTCGGCATTGCGTGAAATTTATGACAAGAGGTCTAGAGATACTATGAATGTAATTGCGTTTATTTATTTTATACAGGGTGTTCATAATGAGCTTCGAAAAACCCCACATTTTGAAATAATTTTTCTCAAGTTTTTCAAATGGAACACCCTGTATATTATTTCGCTATTTGACGTAGAATTCATAGACAATTTTTTTTTGTAATACAAGCATATAAGTTATATCCAGCCGTTTTCGAAATAATTATAAATATCATAAATTATGTTGTTTAAATAGAGTTTTTATTGGGAAATTTTGTTATAGGCGACTAGACTAATAATTGTAAACTAAAGTAAAAGTTCAAAATAGCTTCCTTTTACTCTTAGAGTTTACCGTATTTTAGTTATTTCGATATAAATGTTAAAAGCATACATTTTTGCTACTTTTATTATTTAATTTTATTTTTTATTCTTAATCGAGTTGCCATGATTTCTTTTTGTTTAGATTGTCACTATGACAGTCAAATAAAATTATTTACATTTGTTCAGTCGTCGAAACACAAAATGTCGAATTTTACAACTTTAGAAATGGTAACTATGATTTTTATACTGGGTGAATGTGCAAGAAATTGCCTCCTCGCGAGCCGAGTGTATGCTGAAAGATATCCAGATATTAAGAGAAAGCCGAGACCAAAAACCTTCGAGACGTTGTTGCAAAGATTTGTAACAACAGGAAGCACTGCGTAAACAAAAAGGATGATAATCAATAAAACCGTTATTAATGAGGAAAATGAATTAAGAGTTCTGTTGGCAGTAGAAGAAAATCAATAAATTAAGTAAAAGGAAGCTATTTTGAATATTTACATTAGTTTACAATTATTAGTCTAGTCGCCTATAACAAAATTTCCCAATAAAAACTCTATTTAAACCACATAATTTATGATATTTACAATTATTTCGAAAACGGCTGGATTAAACTTATATGCTTGTATTACAAAAAAAAATTGTCTATGAATTCTACGTCAAATAGCCAAATAATATACAGGGTGTTCCATTTGAAAAACTTGAGAAAAATTATTTCAAAATGTGGGGATTTTGAAAGCTTATTATGAACACCCTGTATAAAATAAATAAACGCAATTACATTCATAGTATCTCTAGACCTCTTGTCATAAATTTCACTCAATGCAGAGGTTAAAAAAATAGTTCTGGATTGTTTTTTTTGATTTTTTTATTCAGGACTGCAAAACTTTTTTTTTTTGTTTTTAATTTATTTCTCCGAAACTACGAAACCAAATTAAATAAAATTTGAGGGACTTATAAACAATAGTAATACGAACCTAAATATGCAATAAAATACTGGGTGTCCCATTTAAAAAAATATAACTTTATGCTGTCACACTTTTTTGGGCCACCCTGTATAATGTAAAATATTTTTAAAACATGCCGCTTTTAATCCAATGGTCATAATGAATAATAATTAAGCAATTACTTGAAGCAATTACTTTTTAGTAAAAGCAATTGCTTGACTAGCAAATGCTATAAGTAAAAGCAATTGCTAGATCTGGATATGAATAAAATTTTGAAGCAATTGCTGCCTTTCTTACACCTTTGTAGCAATTGCTTATTCAACACAAGTTCAGACGTGTCCTATCCACTGTTTCAGATGTTCAGTTTGATGCCTAATTTGCAACAGTTGACGTAAATACAACAGAGCTGGTCTATTTATTTAGTACAAGTAGTAATCTGTTACGTTTTTGTAACAAATAAAAGACTTATATTTGTGATATGGCAGATTTCAGTGAAAATGAGGAAAGTGATAGTAGTGATGTTTGAAGATGATGATTAAAGACAAGCAATTGATATTTGTCCACAAATTGAAGGAACATAAAATTGTTCTTAATAAATCACAAGTTCCGCAAGTTAAAGCAGAAAAGGAGGCCGCTTTAACCGTCTTAGTACAGCAATATAGAGATATTTTTAACGTCTCACTTACAACAAAACAGTTATCAAAGAAAATTAGTAATATGAAGGCAGACATAAAAAAGAAGTTTGACGTTAACAGGACAGGCAATAAACCAATGATCTATAAGCCTTGGGAAAAATCATATTTGTTGTCAGATCATTATTTTGTGCGTTAATTCCAAAATCATCATCTCGATTCGAGTAATGAAAATCTTCATCATTTAAATGTTTAGCGATATTATGAAGCACAACGCAGGCAATTATCGTGGATGGAATTTTTTCTACTTTATTCCTAATTTTATACTGAAGGACAGGAAACCTTGCTTTTAACTGCCCAAAACATCGTTCAATTATGACACGTTCACGGCAGAAAACGTTATTATAATTTTGCTGCCCTTGGGTTGCAGGAGTTCTCCAGGGAGTCATAACCCAAGGCGATATAGAGTAGCCATCGTCTCCTAATAACACGCATTCTTCGGTGCTGTTTTTAAGAATGTTGTATATATTAGAATTTTTGAAAATTCTGCTATCGTGCACAGAGCCTGGCCATTGACAGTCTACACTTGTAAAAATTTCTTATGCATTACAAGTTGCCTGCACGTTGATGCTGGGGTACCCTTTTCGGTTTATATATTCATCACCGAATTCTTGAAACTTCGGAATCCTGACGTGTGTACAGTCTATCACGCCGATGGCATTTGGAAACCGGTATCTCTCTGACCACAACCATTTAGCTTCCACAATAGCTTCAGCACTTGTAGGAAATTTAATAAAAATATTGGCCTTCTCCAAAACTGCATCCAATACAGAAGTGTATGTCTTACAGACAGTAGTTTGGTGAACACCGAGTTCTTCACCTACAGAATTTTGAAAGCCCGGATCCGACACTTGCCGCAGAAAGATTTTCATCTTATTTATTGGCGATAGTGCAGCCCCTCCGCCTTTCACCAGTATCAGTAAAAAAATAATTTGCCAACCACTCAACATTTTCGCGGTCAAATCGATATAACTTTCTGAAATCATCATATCTGCAATTTTTACGTACACTGTAGATTTTTCTTTGACGGAGGTTCATATATTCAGCCATAACTGAAGACACAAATTTAAGAGCAACTCACGTGTATGCGGCGGAGAACCAAAGTTGACTGCTACCAAGCAAATGATGCAGGGGTCGACCTACCTTAGAAAACTGAAAGGAATTGCTACACTAGAAAAAGCAATTCCTTAATTTATTCATCACATTTTAAGCAGACGATAGCAATTGCTTCTATTTTTTAAGAAAAAGCATCGACTAGAAGCAATTCCTGCACTTCTAAGCAATTGCTGGACGCAAAAGCAATTACTTTAGTTTTTATTCATTGGCTTTCAAGCAATTACTTCGATTTTATAAGAAAAAGCAATTGCTACATTTTTATTCATTAGGCTCAATATCTCAAGCTGTTTCAGTATTGTTGATAAGTTCTTCGATAACGATTTAATCTTCCGTCCACGCTTCGTTTGCGGACCCTGTATACATATTTATAGTTACTGTAGACATTTCCTGGGCATTAATTGCTATTAATGTCAGATTCTGTGTCGACACAATATTTTGTTCAATAGTATTATTTATTAATTTGTTCAATATTTTGAAGTTTGTTTTACTCGCACCATAACTTGTTTTGCATATTCTTTTTAAAAGTTTTTCTGCAATTTCTCGTATTTCTGACGGAGTACAACTGTTTTCCTGGCTCATTTTTGGTAACTTTAATAATATATTTATTTTTAATTATGACGGATGCGAAGAAGTTTTGTTGTGTTCAATTGTTTCTATCATGGCATATTTGATACTTGTAACATTTTATGAAATTGTGAAAGTATAACCAACCCAAAAAGAAAATATTAATTCAAATGGAAAAAATCTACTATATTTTTTTAAGTTTTTCAGACTTTCAAGACCCAGATAGAAAAAGTATTATAAAATACACGGTTCATAAGACAATTGGAGCACCTGTACTTTAGAAAACTCCCCGCATCGCGGGTCGTTTCTAAATTAAGCACGTGCTCTAAGATAATGTCTTATGAAACTTGTATCTTAACAAATTCTATGAAACTTATCCATAAAGTTAGTTCATGCACTTGTAACATAAATTACTATTTCAAACTGGAAACAATTATTTTATATTTTTACAGGAACTAACTTTCCTCCATATTTTCTCCCACTTGTGTTTCAACTATAATAATTTCAAAGTTATGGCGATCTGCCAGGAATTTTACACGTTTTCGGCATTACAATCGCCCGGAAAATCTTACCCAGTATTACGAGATCAAAATGGTATTTTCTAATTTAATTATGATGGTGCGATAATACCATTACATGACGGAATTCGAAGACTAATAACAATGATCAAATACATAATATTAGTTGATTTTCCTATGGATATGTCGGCGTCAATTGGTAAAACTCTAAACCAGCAAACAGGGTACAGCTTTTGACTAAAAAAGAATTCCGTCATTACAGGGAATGCCTGATACTCTTAGGCAAATGGTGTACCAAACGTAGAGTTACATTATTTGCCGGCAATACGTGAAATGACTAGGCATTTCAGGGAATGACGGATTTCACTAATTGACGATTGATAGTATTAGCCATTAAACTACTTAACAAAACAACGTATTCTATTAGACCCATAATAAATAATCACTATGGTCTTTATGTAAACCAACAGTTTAAACTAGCATTAGTTAATTAATACCCTACAAATACTAATAGCGCTTCTGCATTCTGTTTTAGATGCATCAGCTAGTGCTTATATTGTCTTTAACCTTACTGTGTAGATCTCCATTAGAACTAGGGCGCCCACATTTAACACAATTATTATTGATTGATTTGATTTAAAAAGTTATTTGGATCGAATTTACTTCGAATATTTTTTTATGAGTCGCCGGGTTGTGAAGATATGGATGCCTTCGTGTCCTGTTTCATCAAAAAGAAATTAAATTGAAACTTATTAACATTCTTCTTCCAGTACAGTGGCGGCTCGTGACCTATGATAGAGGGGGTTCACAAGTATGGTGAAATTATTTTTGTGTAACGACCAAACAATTACTTTCTAGGCGTTTTAAATTTTTTCCATATATTTAATTTTTAAACTTTCTAATAAAGTCCCTAGATTTACCCTTTGTGGTCTGCGTTAAATTAATTTCGGGTTTAGGTCTTCCCGCATTCTTCACTTCAATTTTTTGCTCCAAACTCAAAGAGCTAAAGTTATTTTTTAAATAGTCCACCGTCAAACTATTCATTTTAACTTAATAAATATATAATATTAAAATATACACGCTCGAATTTCTAACTAGATGCACGAACAGACAACGGCGGGGCGCACACTCAAATTTTGCGCATTTCCCATGTTAAATCGCCATATCCCCGCTATCCCCCGCTGTCCCCCGCCACCTGTTAGTACAGAGAAACTGCATTATGCCCCGCCTACTTAATCGCACATGCGACCAAGTCTCGTCATAATCGCCATTAATCTCGACCGAGGCATGGTTGCCGGATCGAGAGCCTATAATATACAGTTTGGTTGACAGTACGATAAAATTTTAGAGAGCATCGGACTTTATACCATAATTGACGGTACGTTAAAATATTAGGGAGGGTCGGACTTTATACGATAAATAATATTCAATGAATATAAATTAATACTTTTTTATTCGTTTTGGGCGTGTATGCGTATCTGCTCCTGTGGAAGAACCGCCACTATACCAGTGCCGTGTAGATTCCTGCTCAGGCGTTCATCCTCTCCTACTCCCATAGCGGCAGCATTCTGCAATGTTCGGAAGTCCTTTATCCCTGTCCATTGACGTATATTCCTGAGCCATGACAACTCATTTCTGCCCATTCCTTTTCTTCCTCCCTCAATTTTACCTTGAAGAATGAGGCGCTGAAAGTGGTAACGATCTCCGCGCAGTATGTGTCCGAGATAACCTATTTTTCTGTATGTTCTATCTTCAACGAGATCCCTATATAGGTATTGCATTTATATCCGGGACAGCCTCTATGTGAGAAGGATCGTTAATGTCATATTTACAACCGATTTTTAGAAAATATCGTCAAATAATAGCATATTTCTCAAATCAGAGTTGAAAAAAACGCAAAAACCTCACCCTCTCCCTCCCATCGACCTCAAACTATGATTTTATACCATTATGTCGAGGAAATATGTGTTCCGGATTAATAAAGACTTTGCGTTATTCTCTAGCACGATGATTAAGCGAAAAAGAACAGCTTGGCACCTTAAAATCCGTAAAATTATATTTTTCAACACGACTAAAATGCTGAAAAAGGGTGGAACTTCTTGGCCGGGTGCCAGAAGAAAATTTTGCTTGCAAATAAAAAGGCATTAGTGCAAGGCCAAGTTTTTTTAAGGGGAATTATATTTCTTACTTTATATCGACTTAAAATAAAAAGTATATACAAGTCAGCAGGGTGACAAAAACGTATCTATTCAGGGTATCAATTTGAAAATTTTCTACCCTTAATACAGGGTGTTATGGAAATGACTTATTGAAAATAAATTGAAGGAAAATAACCTTAAATAGCGCTTTAAATTATTAACTGAAGTTGTTGTCGCAGTTGCGTTGCGGTTGCTTTGATTCCAGTGGGAACGCATGAGCAACTCAACTGAAGTTGCGGTCGCGTTGTAGTTGCGTTGCGGTTGCCAGTTGCTTTAGTGAGAACAGGCACTTATAATCCCTTTACCATACTAATGGCTTGTTGAAAGTTGGTGACATTTGTTTGATTACTTCATTCAACTTCTTCATCAGAGTCGTCAGATAGTGATGTGGTTACAGTTTGGACTACATAATCGGTAGGAATGGGATCACTATCATCTTCTAATATCACATTGCTATCAATGTTAATGAACTCGCCCAATTCATTGTTATCAAATTACAAACTTCCACAACATCAATATTCTCTTTCAGACTCAAAACGCGACATTTTGTGCCATTGTTTGCGATTTTACTTACAACTCACAAATAAACGGCGGACTGCTGTCGGGGAATCACACATACGTTCATTCGGCGAAGTTCTTTCGCTCTGCCACGCATACGCGATTGGTTGCCGGTCTGTCTTCATAGAGTTTTTCCACCGTACTTATTCGTCTCCCAAATACTTTAAAAATTTGTTTGTCCGTTTAAAGGAGGGTTTGTTCCCTCTTTGTATGGAAACAGCCTGTCCGCGTCCGCCCAAAGGAGAGTCCGCCTAAGAGAGGTTGATTTTCATGGAATTTCATATACCTAGTTACGGACTATGAAAAAATGTCCGCTTAATAGAGATGTCCTCTTATTAGAGGTGTCCGTTATGAGAGGTTTTACTGTAGTAGTTATTTAAAAATTTCAATTTAAATAAAGTTAATATAATATATTAAGTAACATTTTTCCCGGTTTTTTTAAATAAGGGTCGTTTAATTTAGAGGCATTTTTGTCTTTCTATAATTCCTGCCTAAAGAAATATTTGAGGTTTGGCAGTATGCACCAAGTTTTATCAAGTAGTAGTAATGAAAAAGTTATCCATTTGTTGCAAACTTTCTTGACCACCCTACATCCGGCAAAAAGAATGAAACACTCAAATCTGTTCATAACCATGTACATTTTAGAAAAACGCTCGGACCTATCGATTTTACAAATTTTCAGTATTATACAGGATTGCTCAAAAAGTCGATTTTTGAATTCTGAATATTTTTCATATAACAGGCCCTATTTCGATCTTCAGCTGTTTCCGAGATATCACAATCTAAATAATAATAAGTCACATGAAAAGTATTTAGAATTTCAAAAATCGAATAAAATTTGGGATATTCCGTTGAAAAAACTAAAGTTGACGTGTGTCCCGAATTTTGAGCAATCCTGTACAATAATAAAAATTCTCAAAATTTGTACAAGTGAAAAATTAAATCGACGGGTTCGAGCGTTTTCGGAAAAAAACATGGTTATGAAAATATAGGGGCTGTTTCATTCTTTTTGCCAACCATGCACAGGGTGTCCCATTTTCGATACTTTTATAGGGTATCTCCGTAATTGTTAGTGCTATCCAAAAAGTAATGTAGGTGTCATGCGCTCTTTTTGGGTCAAACTTATAATGGTGAAATCAAAATTTGAAAATTTTCGCACGCTTAAGAGATACGGGGGAAAATCAAAAAATTCACAATTTCAAAATTACCCTATATTTTCTTAGTTAAAAGAGATACAGAAAAATATTTTATACAGAATTTTATTATAATGATTGTTGAATAATCTGCCGTTCTCAGGTAAGAAAGTTATCGGACCTAACCTCATTTTTTTAAAATAGAACACCCTGTATATTTTTAATATAAAAAGATAGCATTTTAAATTCTCTATACAAATATATAACACAACATGGATAATATTGGTTTCCTAGGCGATTTATTTGAACTTTATTACTATAAACCATAGTAGGCCATGAAACAAAAGTTAATATCCTAAAGACAATATGTTGACATTCTAGTTGTTATTAACATTTAACGTCAATTTAATTTTTACATGTTCATTGGTGAAAATGACTTATCAACATTTTGAAAAATTTGATATGATATCTATCATCCATGGTGTGTTATAAATTTGAAAAGAGAGCTTAAAATGCTATCTTTTTAGATTAAAATATACAGGGTGTTCCATTTAAAAAAGTGAGTTTAGGTCCGATAACTTTCTTACCTGACCCTGTATACTTATTCTGAAAACGGCAGATTATTCAACAATCAATATAAAGAAATTTCTGTATAAAACATTTTTCTGTATCTCTTTTAACTAAGAAAATATAGGGTAATTTAGAAATTGCCAAAATATTTTTTTCCCCCGTATCTTTTAAGCGAGCGAAAATTTTCGAATTTTGATTTTAACATTTTAAGTTTGACCCAAAAAGAGCACATGACACCTACATTACTTTTTTGATAGCACTAACAATTACGGAAAGACCCTATAAAAGTGTCGAAAATGGAACACCCTGTACAAATATAGAACAGAAATGTTGACTATTCGTATTGTTTATTATGGAGTAAATTTTCTAAAATAAACGGAAAACGTATGCTACCATTTTCACGGAATAATTTAACAATTTATTATGAAAGTACGTGCTTAAAAAACTATAACTTAAACGGGGTTTGTTGTAAACAGTCGGATTAAAGCCAGTTAAATGCCGTATTTGCGATTATGTTCTCTATAACGACTTACGAAATAAAACAAATAGCTGTAGAAAAATAAAATTTAACGGCACATTTAAATCTTTTTAAGAAATAAAATTACAATATTACTTGTATAAATTTACTTCATGTTTCTCTTGTTATTCACAAAATATCCAAAATACAATTGCCATTGAAAACTGTAATATGTTGTCAGGGCCTTAACATCAAATTTTCATACAATTTTACCAAAATTTGTAGAGAAATAAAAATAACATACTGAAGTAGACGAGCAGCATCGCACTTGAGGAACGTTTTTCAACGGCCGCGGTCGATGCCTGCGTTGTGATCTGGTATCACTGCTAGTCTATTGACCTACATACACTTGTTAACTGAAAACAGATGTATATGGCGCTACAAAACTTGTGATAAAGGGGTCTTTAGTTAGATATTTAGACATTCGATTTAAAAAATAGTATATTACATACCGAGGTGGACAGTGTTTCATTCCTGTCGAGAGAGTCGGTAGCTAAATCTCGAAACAGTAATGAAACTTTTCAACGAGGTTTGTATACTATTTTATTTACAACCTCATCTAATAGCCACTTCTTATTATTTGGAATCAAAAATTATTAATAAAAGATAAAGGTAATTTGGAGTTTTCCATTGAAAACGTAGACAGAAATTTCAAATAATCGCAGGTGGTAAAATAACGTAGGCAATAATACACATCAAGATGGCAAATATCATTTTTTGAATATGTTTTCCATGTCACTAAATAACATATTATTTTAACAACAGAAAAATGCGATCATATGAGTAACTTGATTTTGCTGCTACTCCACCAGAAATTCGAGAAGCAGCAAAAATAGTAGAAGAAGATCTCCTGCCAACTAAAAGACGCCCGAGGTATGACAAGGCATATAACTGTTTCAAAGAATGGTGTACGGGAAACAAAGTTCAAAATCCTGGTTCTGAGTCGGCGCTACTAGCTTATTTTCAGTGAAAATGCCAAGACAAAGAAGATATCAACGATTTGGTCACATATGAGGAACTTGATTTTGCTGCTACTCCATCAGAAATTCGAGAAGCAGCAAAAATAGTAGAAGAAGATCTCCTGCCAACTAAAAGATGCCCGAGGTATGACAAGGCATATAACTGTTTCAAAGAATGGTGTACGGGAAACAAAGTTCAAAATCCTGGTTCTGAGTCGGCGCTACTAGCTTATTTTCAGTGAAAATGCCAAGACAAAGAAGATATCAACGATTTGGTCACATATGAGGAACTTGATTTTGCTGCTACTCCACCAGAAATTCGAGAAGCAGCAAAAATAGTAGAAGAAGATGTCCTGCCAACTAAAAGACGCCAGAGGTATGACAAGGCATATAACTGTTTCAAAGAATGGTGTACGGGAAACAAAGTTCAAAATCCTGGTTCTGAGTCGGCGCTACTAGCTTATTTTCAGTGAAAATGCCAAGACAAAGAAGATATCAACGATTTGGTCACAATATTCAATGCTGAGAACCACTTTATCAATTAGGGAAAGAGTAGACATATCTAAACACGCAGAGCTATTGGCATTTTTTAAAAAGTCTATTCGTATATTATTTTGAGATATCGATTTTTAAATAAATTACAAAAAAATAATTTATTTCCACCCGGGTGGAAAGTAAAAGTAAAAAAACGTCAACTTGCCACCTTTCAAAGATAGATGAAATGTCATTATTACATGCATGGTTGTAAATAAAAGTATATTAAGGTTTAGCCCAGAATACCTAATTTTCTTGTACGGTTCCACAAATTATTGCGTTTAATTCGATCGACATGTTCGCGAAAAGTCTCTATTATTATCATTATCCTCGTTGAAAATTAGCTTTAGTTGTAATGAAGTAAAGAAGCCACTCTAAAAGCTTTGCAGGCTTATAAAGATGCGGTAACAAACGTCTTTGCCGAATTTCGCCCCTATGCACTTATATGTAATTAAGTTACCCATTAATCTTAATTTGGTGTGTTTCAAGAGCTAAAAGTATTTTTAGCGGCTAAAGTAGAGTAATATATTTTTTTATAATTGGAAAGGCTGCCTTCTGATGTTGTGAATTCTGATAAAAATAAAGTGGTCAATTTAAATGTCGAAACTTGACAGCTATCATATTTTTATTATTTATGAAAAAATTTAATTATTTTTAATAATGGCCGTTTATGGTAACAATTATGACATGTACGATATGTTGGCATGTTTTACATAGGTTGTTATGGAAATGACTTATTATATTTAAATAGGTGACTCCTTGGGTGTCTTAGAGAAAGTCTACATACTTTTTTTAATCGAATATCTAAATATTAAGGTAAAAACCCTTTTACCTACATACTGTGGCGCCGTTCCTTCTGGATTCAGTTAGCAACAATGTGGGTCACTAGACTATACTAACAGTGCTGTTAGATCAAACCGCATGTTTCGCCCTTGCGTGGATACCTGCCCCGCGCGACTTTCGTTGCTTCAGTAGGACACCCAACGAGTCACCCATTTAAATATAATACGACATTTCCATAACACCCTGTATGTCTGTATTATATTACATTTGTTAACAGTGGCGTATTATATATTTTATAAATATATCAAGGTAAGACCTTCAAGCAGATGCGATAGAAAATAATATATGTGTTTACTGGCACGTCTTTTCGATGAAAAAACTAAACGTATTTTTTATTCGTTAGTCCAAAAATAAAGATAACGTGCCTTAGGCGAAGCAATTGGCAAGGTGCTACCTCTGCTTACTGATAAAAGCCATCAGCGTTCATTGAGGATTGATATACGACATGTGTTGTATAGGAAGTTGAAAACTTTCGACTTAATTCCTTAAAAAACCTAAAAGTCCATCTCCATTAAATCCGCTGTTTATTTTCATTAAACATCTTAAAGAAGCTATTTTATTTTTCATAATCGCTTGTAACAAGAACCCTTTAAAACAATATCGCAAAGTAAACCCCAGGAAAGAACATAAAACAATAAAATCCCGTTACTGTAAGTGTCACTAGAACTGCAAGGTTATCTCATAATATTTATTAAAAAGCAAATAAAAGTTAACTTCGCAAAACTTTTAAATATTTTATGACATGCCGTCGACAATAGTAACTGTTTCCAACAAAGCTAAACAAAAGAGACAAAAAGGCTAAATGCATTGCTATTTGTAAACTTTGTGGCCACTCGTGTTTTATTAACCTTGTTATTATTTTAAAAGTGTTTTAAGTCTCATTGTGGACGCCATTTCAATAATATGTCTCGATGTTGTGCGAAAATGAGATGAAAATAAATTGAAGAAACAGAACCATCTATATGGGTTGAAATAAGTCACCTTGTGTCAAACCCGAATAACCACGTGGTAGACACTGTAAACAATCAATTTGATTGGCCAATTAAGCTCTAAACGACGTTACAGAATGTTGGGCGGTGTTGTCATATTTACACGTCAATTATTTTTGATTCTGTCGTACCTATTTGAAAAATTATTCCCATAATAGCAGATATACGATAGTGATACTTTTTACTAAATTTTACACTTTATTTATTAAGTAAGAAATACCCTAAACACGAACAAACCCGTGAAAATTCAACGGAAAAGTTGCATCGACGACCTAATCCTTCTCGAGCAGCAAGCGAAACTGACCAGTTACCACAGCGTTGCCAGCGTCATTACGTTCGTAATAGATTTGTTACGGAACACGATGATTTATTACGTTATTGCGACTGGCAACACTGGTTACCACGTGTAGTGATATGGCGTCGTCGCTTAACCTCGGTACGACTGATCTACATACCGTTGTTAAGTGAAAACAGACGTGTAGGGCGTGGTAGCACGTGGGGTAATGGTAAGGGTTTTCACCTAAACATTTAGACATTACATTTAAAAAGAAATGATGTGAGCGTTCTCTCATCAATTTAAAAATAATAAACTATTCCCATAACACATTTTATATCATCAATCTACAAAAAAGATGCTCGAGCGAAAAACCGCTTGATCACTCGATTATTGAAATAACCGACATCGCTCGGAAATGTACCGCTGTAGTGTGGTCGAGTTAAAAAACTGCTCGTATATTCGAACAGTTTTTCGCTCGACAGAAAATACTCTAGTTATTAATTCAGGCGAAAAACGGAAAAATATCGCCTGTCACTTGATACACGACCTTCGGTCTACGCGCCGCGCCATCCGATTGGCGACGTTCGAGTTTGACGCTGAGCAGGTACAAGACATACGTCTTTCTTAAAGGCACATAAACGAGAAGGTGCATATAGAGAAGTATGCCAAATCCCTTAGCGGAGTCATCGCGGCATGGGTTTTGTAAAGTTTTGTTTTAACTGGCTAGCCAGCGGCGTAGTTTAGGTCTCCGATTGTAAATATTAAAAAATTAAAGGATATAATTTTTAAATTTTTATTTACTATAAACTCGAGAAAACTTCTCAAAAATAACATAATAATAGAAATTGTAAATAAAAATAACAAAACGAACCAAATGGTTAACAAAATAATATAGAAAAATTCGTTGGTAATCTTATAGTAAACATTTTTAAATCTCAATCTCAACAGGAACTTTTTATTATTAAACTCAAGAAGTCTTCTTAAAAATAACATACATTATAGAAAATGTTAATGGAAAATAAGAATACGCGCAAAATAGTTAACAAAACATAGATATCGACAAATTTTTTGGTAACAAAAAGTAAACATTCTTAAATTTAAACAGGGACTTTTAGGTAACTATAAACATGAATTTAAAGAAATAATCACCTATTTTCTTATTTTGCCAGTCGTGTAACTAAGCCTGCATTTTTGAAGGGCACATAGTGGGCACCTGATAATTTAAAGTGGAAGAATTTGACAAGCCATTTTAAATATCTACTTATATTATGAAACACGGATTTTCTTATTATTTCCTTTGATATAAACTTTCTAAAATGGGTTAGACCGCAGTTCTATTCAGAAAATTGAGCAACCCGTGATTTCTCCCTCAATGTTCTTTTACGTCAGTCCCAACATGTCCCTGGGATATACTCGGGAAATACAAGCATTCTCATATAGTTTTAGTTTAGTTCCTTTAACATAAAATGGAGTTTTAGCACATACAACAAATACACTCGCTGCCACAAAATTCCGCCACCCTAAAATTTTGGTCAAGTTTGATATTTTATAACTTTTTTATTTTTTATGCGATTTTCATAATTTTATTATCAGTTTGTAGATGCATTTATTATGTTTTTCTTTTAGTATTTATCAAGTAACATTATTCGATTAGGCTATATTATACAAGAGTAAATCACTGTGTTTTGTGTCGTAATTTCAAAACACCCTGTAGGAAAATTGAGGTGGATAATTTTATTTACATACTGATTCTAGTAATCTTTAATGTATTCTAAACATTTAGTTTTTTGATTCATTCCATTATCTCATTTCTGCTGCGAGCGGCAAAATTTTAGATGTGTGTCAAGTTTTCGGTTAAAAATTATCGACGAGGTACAGTTCGTTTCACGATATTTGGATACTACTTAATGATTTCCTGGGTCGGTCCCATTGTGTCGACAAGAGCTTGGCAATAAACAAGTGAAGTATGAAGGGACGGACTAAGGAAAACAAGTAATGATATGATTATATTAATGTAATCAAATGAAATATCACTTTTTTTAAAATATTACTAGTCATATTTATTTACATTTATAATGTCATTCTATAGATAGTTCTGTTTCGCTATCGCTATCCTCATCAATATTAATTATAATTGGATTAATTATTCGATCCAGACTAATATACGAATCTTCTACAGTTATTACGTGACGGACTGAATTTTTCCAACTACCTGGGGGAATATCATTAAAGCATTTTCGTATTAATTCTACAACACTAGAACTTAAAGTCGGAGAAATATTTTCAGACCTAACCAGTGATTTTAACTGGTGCCATATATGCTCTATGGGGTTAAAAATGCAATAATAGGGTGGGAGCCGTAGCACTGTATGTCCAATTTCTTCTGCCAATGTGTCACAAACATATACTTTTTTTATACAAAATGTCTTTAAAACTTCTAAAAGATCACTTTTTTTTATAACTTTCTTCAAAATATATATCATTCGCCGCCAGGTAGTTCTGAATCTCCAATTTTGTATTATTTGAGCTTGGAGCTTTATGTAATTGGCGACTGTGATAGCTCGCATTGTCCATTACTATCACGCTATTCTGAGGAATGTTTGGTAAAAGACAATTCTTGAGCCATTCCTCAAAAAGTTCGGCCGTTGTATCTTCATGGTAGTCCACACAAGAGTCTTTAATGTTTTTTGCAGAAAGCCACAAGGCATTTGGAACCCAACCGTTTTCTGGTTTGTTCGGGTTTGTCGAACCCGAACAAACCCAGCATGTAAAATGCTTATTCTTTTTCCTTTATTTGACGGAGCTTTTGTTTTACAACTAAACTCTTCCAGCAAGAAATAAAAACTAACAAATTTTACCACAAAAAGATATTTAAATATAAATTAAGCAACCTAACCTACCTGATGTGCCTATATTTAATTATAATTATTACAATCCGGTCCTTTTCACATAATAATAACAAATGGTCATAAATAATGGGATCGCCGCAGGTACTTTTACTGCAGTCAATAAGTTTTTCGTGAAACAATCTTTACGTGATTATTGTGACAGAATATTTGACTGTGACAATATTATTACGCACTATTCACTGATGAATGAATGGATGGTTTGTTTAGGGTCGCCGGGTATTCGTGAGCGGGTATACAGACATAGAAATGAAAGATATGCTGACTGAGTCATATCAGAACGAATCTCATGTCATGGCTGTTCAGTCATTATTTGGGCGGGTATTTCTACCGAAGCAGGCACCAATTTTGTATTTGTAGAAAATGGAGCTCTAATCGCCATCCGTTACATTGAGGAAATTCTTCAAGAAGTTGTTGTTCCATTTGCTCCTTTCATTGGGAACCAATTTACATTAATGCATGATAATGCTAGACCTCACGTTGCACATGTAGTGAGCGAATATCTGGATGAAGTTCGACTTCCAAGATTGGAATGGCCCGCATGTAGCCCTGATTTTAACCCAATCGAACGTCTTTGGGATCAACTTAAAAGGGCCGTTCGTCGACGTCCTGTACAACCACAAACCTTGTAAGACTTACGACTGGCGCTGACCGAAGATCATCAGGCTATCCCTCAAGAAAAGATAAGTAACCTTATCATTCGATGCCACGAACACTGCAAGCTGTCATTGCTGCGAGAGGAGGAAATACACGATATTAAAAATGTTTTCATTAATTAACTTTATGATATACCTAGTGTTTGTTTTTCTTAATAAAAATAGGCTTTGCTCGCAGCAGAAATTAGATAATGGAATGAATCAAAAAACGAAATATTTAGAATACATCAAAGATTACAAGAAACAGGATGTAAATAAAATTATCCACTTCAATTTTCCTACAGGGTGTTTTGAAATTACGACAAAAACCAGCAGTTTGATTTACTCCTGTATGATATAGCCTAAGCGAACTGATAATAAAATCATGAAAATTGCATAAGAAATAAAAAGGTTATAAAATATCAAACTTAACCATAATTTTAGGGTTGCGGAAGTTTGTGCCGGCGAGTATATCATCAAACCAGGTTAGTTCGCAGAGCAGTAAAATAGAGTTACAATCTGAGGCATGCGCAGTTAGTTTAAAGTGTTCACAGTAGCAAAATCTGTAACTGACTAAGAATTCGGTATTCGCAGAACAAAATGTATCGATTACCAAGTGATTTGCAACCGTCAGAATAATCCGCATACTAGTACGGAATTGTGGGTCTTATTGTTATATTTAAATGGGTGACCCCTTGGGCATCCTAGAGAAATAATACATATTTCTTTTTAAACCTATTTATAAGATCTAATTTTCCTAAGAAAAATAAATCTACTGTAGATTTTAGCAATCGAACGACATGTGATTCCATTTTCATTGCACTTATAGTTACATTCCAAGTATCCTCTTGGATGCACTTGTCGCACAAACGACCTAAGGCCGGATTACAAGTATTCCCTAAGAAGTTGAAAGGGTTTCTTTATGAATAAAATAAGAATAGGAATAGAAAACAAAATATAAAGTCGACGAGAAATGTATCTACGTTATACCAGTGGAAACAATATTTACAAAATAAATAACTAATTAAAATATGTTCAAAGAACCTCGACAGCCCAGAACATCGAATTCGGTGAAATCGGATTGGTGATTTGACTCTCTTTTATAGATATTTCCAAGACAAATGATCGACTGACATTGCCGGTTTAATTCCAGTAGAAATATCTTCATCTGGAGGACGTCATCGTTATGGAACGACCTTCCTGATTTCGTGTTTACCAACGAGTATAACCTCCAAAGATTCCAAATCAAAAGGAATCGCTTTATTCGCACTATTCACAGAGTGCCTTAATATCAGTGGCGGTTCTTCCACAGGAGCACATTCACACGTGCACCCCCAAAACGAATAAAAAAATATTAATTTATATTCATTGAATATCATTTATCATATAAAGTCCGACCCTCCCTAATATTTTATCGTACCGTCAACCAAACTGTATATTATTGGCTCTCGATCCGGCAACCGTGCCTCGGTCGAGGTTAATGACGATTATGACGAGACTTGCTCGCATTTAAATAATATATTCTCTCTTAGTGTATGGTCACAACGGAGCACCGCACAGCGCCCTCGCTCATAGCCTGGTACCAAAGCACCGCACGGTAGTGTTCACAACGGCGCACCGACCCTCGCTCATTGCCTTGCCTGTCGATCAGTTTGTCTCTCGACATCGAGATATAAACATGGACTGTGAGTTGTCATCTTCTTCCGATGAAGGCTATATTACATTAATTACGTTCAGAATTTGAGGTGAAATTGGAAAATCAGTTAATATACAGGATGTTACATTAAAAAATATGTTTAAACAGGGTCGTAATTAATTAATTAGAAAAAAAGTGGTATACTGGCATAATTTTTAACATTTTAATTGTTATTTTAAATGGTGCTGTCCTACATAAAAATCCAAGTAACGATATAATCAAAAGAATCTATATGCATTCTCGTATGTTCAAAAAAGCGTTGGGAATATTTCCTTAGATCATTATAAAGGTGATAAAATTCACCATTGAATCTTGGCTTTACGTTAATGGGATGAACTGGCAATTTTGATTTTTGTTTAAGCACTTTGTTATATTAGAGTCAAACAATATCTTCTTCATCGGAAGAAGATAACAACGCACAATCCATGTTTATATCTCGATGTCGAGGGAATACTGTGCGAAGCTCAAGCAAGGCTGTGCCAGGCTAAGGGCGAGTGGCGGTGCGCCGTTGTGGATACACACTTACTTATATTTTCGATTCGATTAATTCGATTCAGCTATCATGACGAATTTCCTGACGAAATGTTACTGAAAATTTGGTTTAAAAATTATTTAAAAAAAGTTATTCTGAACAAAATAATGCGGCCACTTATTCTTGTCCACCGTGTAGATTAAGTAGCAACGAATATTATAGTATCGTGCTTGTCAGAAAATTTCACTTAAATTTTTGAAGTGAATTAAAAAAACAAGACGAAAATACTGAAAAACATGTAATTTTAAGCTGTTGGAAAAAACAGCCCAATTTATTTTCAAGCACTTAATAAAAATTAACTTACCTGGGATATAAAGTCCCAACGCCCTTCGTAAATTTATATCCAGCCTACGATATTCGTTAAGGCTCTTTAAGAAGTAAAAAATATAGAACAATAAATTTGCTTATTAATCGTTTTTGAAGAATTGAATTACAGTTTTTTGTTCAAAGTTTGTGTTCAATATAATGGGAATTTATTGTAATGAAAACTATTTGCTTGCTATTACTATATCCTAGTAAATTTATTAATTTTTTTCTTAATTTCAGGTGTTTCGAGGCTATCCTCCTCGTCATGGTGAAGTTGGAAGACGTTTAAGCGGTAAGTTAGATAATTATTTTTCCCACGACGGTGCAGGATATATCACTTATGAAAATAGTAGTGCTAATAAACATGTTTTTAATATAATATAATAATATCTCAATATTTTTGGTATACCCTGTACAATTTAAAAACCTGTAGCAGAGGTGTTCGTAGAACTATGGCATCCAGACCTTACTAAATAATGATTAAATTCAGATAATAGATAGAGAAGTTATTAAGTTTTAAAGAATGGACTATTTTAATTTAATTTAAATTTCTAAGGAATAACAGGAGTCCGAAGTATCTGTAAACGAGTTTTCTTCCCAAGCGTTTATTCCTGTTTTAAGAAAAAAATGTCAAAGGAAAAAACTTTGTAATAGAACTAGAACTCGCGGAAAGTCTATATTTTTTGTTTCGGAAAATTTTTAGATTTAATTTTTTATGGAGCAGTCATATAGAAAAAAATGATGGACTTTCCTCGAGTTGTTAACAAAATTTATAAGTATAGGCCCCAATCACGTGCAGTCTCTTTCTTGCGATTGTCGCTGTTCCTGTCGGCGTACCGATTACGGGCTGACGCTTTACGTATTCTTCTAACTACAAGGGAAGATCCAATTCCCCTATAGTATATTCATTTCCAAGATAGACCGACCACAACAAACGCACGTGATCGGTGAAACTAACAGTGCAGGGGAGTGCTTATAATATTATAATTATAAAAAATTATGATCACAATATTGTTGAATACAATTTGGAAATATCGGAATGTAAATAAGTATTCATGGTAAAATATAAAATAAATTAATAAATACATTGTTTTCGGAAAATACGTGTCGATGTACATTTTGTCAGAATTGTCAATTTATTCGAAACGAAAGAATCCGTGATCCAAATTTAAAAAAAATTCGTTTACTGATGAAGCGTGCCGTACAAGATCCTAATTCACCAACCTGTATTGACCAACCTGTATATCTTATTGATCCTATTGTGATGCAATTATCCTGATTATACAACTCCATGTATATTTTTCCCATATAGAAGGATGTGATTAATAAGTGATAATCATTTAAGTGATTATCACTTGGTGGTCACATTGTTGTAATTGTCATTTTTTGACAAATTACTTCAGAAGTAATTTCTGTCAGTTCTTGTTACAAAATGGCAAAAGAAAGATTTGGTAAAATTTTGTTGTCTAAAGTCGACGATGCTATTAAAAATGTGAAGCCCAAAAATACCGAGCGTTCCGACAAATATGTATGTATTTTATTTCGTTGTATAATCCTTTGAATACAACTCGATGTTTCGGTATTACCTAATACTTTTACCTGACACTCAACGCGTTACCCGGCAACACTACTCCTCCTTCGGAGTCGTAGTGTTGTTGCCGGGTAACGCGTTTCGTGTCAGGTAAAAGTATTATTCGGTAATCCCGACACATCTTGTGGTATTACATTCGATAAGTTTGAGGAGTTATCGCTGTCATCGTCGCTTTGGTCTAGGTATTAACCTAATTAGTCGTTCAACTTGTATCTCGATAATATTATCGAGTTCCCACATTCTGGTTCCTACTTTTTGTTGCACTAATACATTTTTGACTCTTCTCAGGTGTAATAGTTGCTAATGCACGGTCAAAAAGGTCTTTCATATCGACAAACTTGTAGGTTGAATTATGTTTGGCAACAAAAGTCTTTAAAATGACTTTTTTCATTTCAAGACTAAAATGATTTTTCTTGTGACGTGAACTCTCTTCTTAGATGGACTCAAATTAATATACTCTTAGGCTTCGTTTGCAGTGTCGGTGATACACATTCCTTTAACAAATATACGAAGGTAGGTATGTTAAGTTGTACTCACTACAACAACAACAAACAAAAAATTAAAGGGCAAAAGTAAAAACGGAATAATCACAACTCCCGCAACACGAAACTTGGCCCCAATGACCAACAGATCGACTAATTTCCTGATTTCAACTCTGTAAAAATTATAAGCCCCGCCCCGTCTCACGTCCGCGTCATATCGAACGGCCAATAAGAATACGCATGCGCGGAGGGTCTTCCTACTCACGTGATGATCATGCGCTAACAGTGTTTATCCATAGTCTATCTTGCAAATAAACAAACTTTAGTGCCTTCAAAGCGTGAAACGAACAGGGGTCAAATCGGAGGTTTTGCCTAAGTCAGGCATCCTCTTAAGAAATTTATTAAGTAGCAAATTGATTGATTTCTATCCAGATTTCTTTCCACATAGGACTCTGAAGAGTCCTATCGGGAAATTAATTTTCAATGATTAAGGATGGACGGACAGAGTACAATTTCGAAATAATTTATAATAAATCATAGGCAAAACTATTTGAAATCCATAACTTAGTTCGAGTAAACTTTCGGTTTAGTGGCACAAAATTCTTTAATCCACATCCCAATTTTATAAAAGTTAGTAATTTTCAACTACCTACTAGAAACTGAAAACGTTCAGAACTTATTATTAGGAAAAGTTTCTCTGGAGTTTCATCCGGTCCCTAAGCTTAATCAATACTAATGTTCTTGAAAAATTGCCATTATGGTATTTTCTAGATCCTTATATATGTATACAGTGTGGCTATTGCACATACAGGGTTGCCCAGAAGTCCGGAACAAAATTAATATAGCCTTAACCTGTAACTTTTTGGGGAAAACGCTCGGACACGTCAATTTAGTTTTATATATGCTCACATTTTGACGTTATTCGTTTGTTTTTTTATAGACATTAGAAACATACAGCTTGTTATACATGATTCGGAAGCTAATATCTCGTACAGTATGCTCATAAATTTTAGCGCGATTCTGTCAAGCTATTTCAAAATGGCGACAGTTAAAAGTTTTTAAAATATCTCTATTTAAATAAGCGGAAATGATAAATCATTGATGGTTTTTTTACCTTTCAAGTTCACAATGTCACAAAATGTCAGAACGTGAAACAATGATTTGAAAGGTAAAAAAACATCAATGACTTATAATTTCCGCTTATTTAAATAGAGATTTTTTAAAACCTTTTAACAGTCGCCATTTTGAAATAGCTTGACAGAATCGCGCTAAAATTTATGAGCATACTGTACGAGATATTAGCTTTCAAATGATGTATCACATATGTATGATGTATGTTTCTATTTAAAAAAAAGATCGATGTCGTCATATCTTTGACAAATGTCTATAAAAAAAACAAACGAATAACGTCAAAATGTGAGCATATATAAAACTAAATTGACGTGTCCAAGCGTTTTCCCCAAAAGTTACAGGTTAAGGCTATATTAATTTTATTCCGGACTTCTGGGCAACCCAGTATATATAAACAGTATATTGCCAATACGTCAGAGCCGGTCCGACATTAATTGTTTGTTGTTATTCGTCGCCATCTTTGGTTCTGGATGCTTCTTCAAATTACAGAATAAAAAGTGGTTCGTCCACATTATTATCGGTATATTAGCTTATAAACTTCCATTACCTCCATAATTTTTGTAAAGGAGTTTTTAATTTGTGATGATTCGATTCGCTGTTTGGTAGGTTAGTGACTTGTTTCGTTTAAGATGAAAGGACACAAGTACATGGTGCTTTTTTGTAAAAGTCGTGGTATAAAGTATTTCAGGTATATACAGGGTTAACAATTTAGTTTGTCCCACTTTTAAGAGCCTGTAACTTTTTTGAATTTCGAGTTAGCGCGTTCATTCAAAAAACAAGATGTAACATTTTTTAGCCAAGTTTTTACGTTATCAAAAATGACATTAGGTGTCATATATCACACTGAAAAGCAATTATTATTTTTTAAATGGGACACTCTATAATTTAGAAGCGCATTAGATGGCGCTTTTTCTTCCGAACTTAAAAATATAACACACATACTTCATTCCATCAAACATTGATAAAAATATGTATATGTATAGCTATGCAACTGTTTTGGTTGCTATGGATTTTATCCAGTAACTGCATATGTAACCCAAAGTATGTCAAATTGATTGGAAAATCGGGTACTATAAAATGGCCGCCGAACAGCCCTGATCTGTGAATATTTATTTTGTGGTTATATTAAAAATATTGTTTATAATACACCGTGTTCATTGAATGAACTGTATATTAGAATTTAAAACGTCATCGTTCAGATTCAAACTAATAGAGAAGTTTTATTAAAAATTAATTGTCACATTGTAGAGCAATATAGATTATAAAATAATTATTACATAATTATAGTTATTAAATTAATGTTATAAACTTTTGTTATTTTCTAGTTATGCCAAATTTAGTGTTGTGTGTAGTCTGGTCACTACCTAACCTTAAAATTAATGTATTTTTAATTTGGTGCATTAGTAGCTGATAATAATTCCCAAAATAGTCAATATAGTCATTCATTCTTAATTTTTGGTTTAGAAAAAAGTGAGGTTAAGAAACATACGATGTCGGATGAAAGTTAAAATAAAGCTCATCGTGTCGATTGTTACAAATATTCGGACGGAATTTGGCATCAAAAGTTTACACCAATCAGGGCACAGTCGGATCATCATATCGTCAGAACTCGTATGCATGGAACGCTGTCTTAAATCGAACTAATCGAAATTTTGATTGCAATATGTTGCCTAACTAATCAGTGAAATTTACATTACAAAAAACTTGAAATCCGGTCCTGTCGAATGTTTACTTTCACAAGGAAATTTCCGAATTTTTTGACAAACCTCATATACGACACTTACCCCAAGAAAAACAAAATGAACGTAAGACGTTTCATAAAAGAAAAGAACACAGACAGAGCCCTTGATGTTTTCGTATATTATTTTAGTGGTAACACAATACCTAGAATTTTTATGTTATTATCAATTTCCTCTTTTATACCCGAAAAGACCAAACATGTTTTTGTCTCGTGCCAACTTAAATGTCTAGCTGTTCCTCAAAGACAATAAAGCAAGCAGCTTTGGAAAAAAATATTTATCTTATACGTATCTTCGTTTCGGGAGTTCATGGAAACAATTTTTCTTAAGGATGGCATGAGCAATGATAAATTTCAGCAAAAACATCAGTCGGAGAGTTTCTTGGTAACTTTTAAAAGAAAGTACAGAAATAAAATTAATATGGAATAACTTTACAGTAATATTTTAATGTGTTTTTGTCGTATCAGTTAATGCGAGAGGATTAAACAAGCATTTTTATTCTTTAGAATTAAAATATTTACATGAAAAAAATTGACAATTTATACAGGGTGTCCCAGAATATGTGGGCAGTCTCCCCACACACAGCAGAAGTTCATACTAGGTGTAATTTAATAATTTTTTAGTATAATATTTACTAGATGAGTCTCCTTAAAATTCGCCCTTCTAAATACATTTGGCTTATTTAGTTTGACAGGGATGGACTGTAACACAAAAATGCTTATTTTTTCACCCTGCATGATGAAGGAACGACAATAATATTTTTTTTGGATACTCTAAACCTTAAGCTGAAAAAAGGTACTCTTGATCATGTTGATAAAATGAACTGTTTTCGAGAAAAGAATATGTTTGTTCAATATGGATTTTTGCATTGCATATGTTGTTTTATGTTCATAAAATTCCTTCATTGTTGCTATGGTATTTTTCACATGTACCGATTTAAATAAGAATATTTCTAAAGCCTTTGATCGTGTCTGGCATGGGGGACTTCTAAGTAAACTGCGATCTTATTTTATGCCCAGTCGATTCTGTGCATGGTTGTCTAGCTTTCTTAAAGACCGCTCTCTGCAAGTGGCGATTGACGGATTTCCCTCAGACACCTTCACCATCAATGCCGGTGTTCCTTAAGGGTCCATATTATCTCCCACACTCTTCTTACTCTACATTAACGACCTTCTAGTGAAAACGAATAATCCGATATTTAGTTTTGCTGACGATAGCACACTTATCTTATCTTTCTCTTTGAATACACAAACATCGGCTGCCGACGCACATCTTCGCAGGCAGCATGAAGTATCACACCTCAACAAAGACCTGGAAGAATTATTGGTTTGGGGTGACAGTAACCAAGTTGAATTTAACGCTAAAAAAAACCCAGGCAGCAGTTTTCTCTAAAAAGATTTACAGATTACAGAACCGGATAGAGTCATGGCAGGACACGCAATCCCACTGGCTTCATCTATTAATTTGCTGGGCGTCAATCTGGGAGAAAATATGTCTTGTCATAATCACGTTGTGACAATCGCCGAGATAGCTTCTCAGAAACTTGGTGTACTCTTCCGAACCAGAAAGTTGTACACACCTCAACAACTTTTGACACTATACAAAGCCCAGATTCGACCATCACTAAAGTACTGCTCTCATGTCTGGAGCTCTGCACCCAAATATACTCTTCGGCTACTGGATTCCATCGAAAGGAGGGCCATTCGTTTGATTGGAAACCACGAGCTGACGAAGAACCTCGACAGCCTAGAACATCGAAGACAGGTTGGTGATTGGACTCTCTTTTACAGATATTTTGATGGAAAGTGCTCGGCTGACTTTGCCCTCCTAATTCCGCCCAGAGCGGCGAATAGCACGAACCACTACCGCCCATCCATATGTGGTTAAGCTTAGTGCTCCTCGAACTTCCTTTTTTAAGAACTTTTTCATCTGGAGGACTTCATCCTTATGGAACGACCTTCCCGAGGTCGTTTTTCCCAACGAATGTAACCTCAAACGATTCAAAACCAACGTGAATCGCTTTTTGCGCACACGCACCACTCCCAGAGTGCCCTGAAGGATTTTTCCTATAGTGCTTGTGCATGATCATAAAAAAAAAAGAACCATTGCTGGGATGCAATTTTTGTTCGATATTAGTGAACTTTCTAAATCCCTTAAAATTTTAAGTTTTATCCTACAAAAGAAAATAACCTTTCGGCTATAGCCCACCCTTATGCGTTTATGAATTATCCACAAAAATTTAAATTGTTAAACTTCCTATAAAATGTTAAAAGTTTTGGAAGTTTATTTTGCACCATGTTGTTTGAAATTCGTCTACTTTTAACTTAACGAGGGAAATTATTTTCTTTCGTGGGACACAAATTAATATTTCAAGAGGTTTGAAAGTTTAAATAACAGTTAATATTAAGATTTAACTTTCTCGAAAGTATAAATATATAGGGTGTCAATTTAAGAATGTCCCACCCCTAATATTTCGCTTTCAAAAAATAATAATAAAAATCGGAAATTGTGACTGGGGAAGGTTTGAAAGAATATTTGAAGCCTTCATGCTTTAACCACCTGGGATTGATATATATTACTCTTAAAATCTTAAATTGGAAGGGGGCACATCATTTAAAAGGTTGTCTAAATCTCTTTACAATACAAATTATCAGGTCTCGTTTTTAAGGGCCAACAGTAATAATTATTCATCATGTAATAAAGTTGTTACAACACGTCCCGTCAAACGAATCCTGAATGGGCTCGACGTCAAGAAAGCTTCTGGTCCAGACGAAACTCCGGTTATAGTTCTCAAGAGATGCGCCGATGAACTAACACCAGTATTTTGTAGACTTTTTAACTTATCCCACAAACAAGGAATATTTCCATCGTGCTGGAAGACGGTGCGAGTCCAGCCTATACCAAATAAAGTAAGAGAACCCTGCCAAACAACTCTCATCAAGTCGCATTGCTTTCAGTTATATCAAAAGTAATGGAGAAAGCTATTAACCAACATCTTCTAAAGTACCTGGAAAGCTTCAATATTATCAGCGATCATAAAAAATGTGGTTTTCGGAAGTCCAGATCAACTGTAGATCTTCTAGCCTATGTCACCCATCTTTGGAACAACGAAATCGAACATCATGGGGAGTCTCGGGCTGTTGCACTGGATATTGTTTGATCGTGTTTGACATGAGGAACTTCTAAGTAAACTGCAATCCTATGGTATGCCCAATCGATTCTGTGCATAGTTGTCTGGCTTTCTTAAGGACCGCTCTTTGCGGTGTGAAAACGAAAAATCCGATATTTAGTTTTGCTGACGATAGCACACTAATCTCATTGTTCTTTCTGAATGCACAAACATGGGCTGCCGAAGCACATCTTCGCAGATAGCATGAAGTATTAGATCTCAACAAATACCTGGAAGAAATTTTGGCTTGTGGTGACAGTGACCAAGTCGAATTTAACGCTAAAAAAACCCAGGCAGCAGTTTTTCTCTAAAAAGGTTAACATTACAGAACCGAATATAGCCATGACCGGACACGCAATCCCACTGGCTTCATCTATTAATTTGCTGGGCGTCAATCTGGGAGGAAATATGTCTTGGCATAATCACGTTGTGGCAATCGCCAAGATAGCTTTTCAGAAACTTGGTGTACTCTTCCGAACCAAAAAGTTGTACACACCTCAACAACTTTTGACACTATGCATAGGCCGAGATTCGATCATCACTAGAGTACTGCTCTCATGTCTGGTGCTCTGCACCCAAACATACTCTTCGGCTCCTGGATTCCATCGAAAGGAGGGCCATTCGTCTGATTGGAGACGACGAGCTGACGAAGAACCTCGACAGCCTAGAACATCGAAGACAGGTTGGGGATTTGACTCTCTTAATAATTCTTTCATCTGGAGGACTTGATCCTTATGGAACGGCCTTCCCGAGGTCGGTTTTCCCAACGAATATAACCTCTAACGATTCAAAACCAAGGTGAATCGCTTTTTGCGCACTCACCACTTCCAGAGTGCCCTAAAGGATTTTCCTATAGTGCTTGTGTTTGATCATAAAAAAAAGGTGGCGCAAATGTCTGAAAGAAAGATTATGTTAAAAAATCAAATTATCAAACAAATGTCATTGTTGGGATTTTTTTTCTATATTTCGTTTCGTCCTTCGCTTCTTCCTCCTTGCCGTATGTTCTTCTATATAAGCAAAAAAGACCAGACTTTTGTCGCTATCTGATTTTCATGCCACGCCGAATAACTTTCCTTTGTCTGACATTTACTTAGAGAAAATAAGGTTGGCGGCCTGAAAGCCCTTTCCGAACTGAAATATTTATTTTATATCGAACGAAGACGGTTTGATGCATTTTAAAACATAAACAGAAGCACGGTTCCAGAACAATTACGGCATTATTCTACAATTTCCGAAAAAATTACTTTCACATTTTCGTTTCAGTTTTTTATTATTTGTTTTTAAAATCGGATTTGCGGGCTTAACAGCTGATGAAAATTGAGTAACTAGGATAGGAATATGCAGGTTATTTTTTCCGAAAATGTATAATAGATGAACTGTAGTTTGTCAAAGTGTAGAAAATATCATAATTGAAACGTCACTATGTCAAAAAAGGAATATATTAGAGATAGTGCGGAATTTTAATAAGTTTTATCGGTAGAATATAGGAACATCTACAGGGTGTCCGCAATTAATGGTACATGTAAAACTACAGACTCCTTAGTTAAAAATATTAGGATTTAATTATACTTGCCTATATGCGAAAGTTGATATTAAATGAGATACAGGGTGTTAAAGTTAAAACTTCATTTTTGTTTTTCTCTAATAACTTTGAGATAAACTAACGTTTTTGGCAATTATCTTCTTTTAGAAGGAGAAATTGATTTCTTTGTGACATTTTAATGTACAATGTGCGCTGTCGGCGCAATTTTTCGAACATTCATAAGGTCATAACTTTTTTGTGCCTCAGTGTATTTAAGTTTAAAAAAAAAATAATACTATTATATTAATTACGTAAAAAAGGTATGTTGAGTTCAGGTCGCCCAGAGTTATCGTTTCGGAGATATTTGCATTTAAATTCTTTGGCGCGTTAGCTCAGGCAAGCAAATAATATTTTGTTACTTCTTACCATGATAATTAATGTGTAGTAGTAATGGTAATTGGGAATAATAAATACAACAATTGGATTGTTCTTTAACTTTCTTTAATTAAAATTACTTTGACCCTTGAAAATATAATGTCGAAAGAAAACAACAGCAATGAAAACATAAACGTATGATAAACTCAAAAATGAAACATTTTCTGTTCTATAGCAACTGCATCTCTAAATTTTATTTGTTTCCTCTTAGATTACTTTCAGAAAGAAAATTTGTTCGCAAATTAATAAGAATTGGACAGGGTGCACTAAACAATTTAAATACAAACTCTAGGCGATCTGAGCTCAGTATACCGTTTGTACGTAATAAATATGAGAAAAATATTATTTTTATTAAAAACTTAAATACACTGAGGCACAAGAAAGTTATGACCTAATAAATGTGCAAATAAGGCCGCAGACAGCGGCCCAATACATTGTACATTAAAATTTCATAAAAAAATCAATTTCTCGACTAAATACTAATTCAGATTGAATGGTACTTAGATGGGTTATGTGATTTTATTGTGCCGGTTTGTTTTTGTTCAAGTTATCTAGGTACTTGGTGTTTTTTATAAATCAACTTGGTGTTAAATAAGTCCGGAAAGCTAAGTAAAATTGCATTTTTTTTTCTAAAGGGTAAGTGGCATTTATAAACTTTTAAGTTGTCCAGATCTAACGAGTGTCGTTCGAATTGAACAAATGAGAACATACCTAACCATTTAAAACCTCCGCGGCGGTTCGTTCGAGTCAGGAAACGTTGGTTTAATACAAGTTATTAGAGAAAAACAAAAATGAAGTTTTAACTTCAACACCCTGTATCTCAATTAATGCCAACTTTCGGATATAGGTAAGTATAATTAAATCCTAATATTTTTACGCAAGGAGTCTGTGGGTTTTCCATGTACCATTAATTAGCGGACACCTTGTATACATTTATATTATATTTAAATCGGCAATTCCTGAGATGAAAATAAATTGAAGAAAATTATCCAAAAATGGCGCTTTAATTTAATATGCCCTGTACATGACCATATGTCAAACCAAAAATGACCACGTAGTGCCCCTGTCAGGAAGGTAAACAAAGCAACGTAGGAGAAAAACGTCACTGAATCTTGAACAGTGTTGTCATATCTTCAGGGTAAACTCTTTAGAAAGTCAATAACCGTTTGATAGATTGCAAGTTGTTTATTTTTCAGGGTACATTATTACAAACTTTTACGTTCAGTTCAGTTCGCTGGGAAAGAATCTCTGATTTATAAACTTGAACTGACTCGAACGAACCGCCGCGGAGTTTATAAATGGTCAGGTATGTTTCATTTGTTCAATTCGAACGACACCCGTCAGATCTGGACAACTTAAAAGTTTATAAATGCCACATACCCTTTAGAAAAAAATGCAATTTTATTTAGCTTTTCGGACTTATTTAAAACAAACTTAATTTATAAAAAAAAACACCAAGTACCTAGGTAACCCGAACAAAAACAAAACGACACAATAATCTTACAAAATCGCGTCTCATGAACACATCTAAGTACCATTCAATCTGAATTAGTTTTTTAAAGTGCTGCTGTGTAGACAAACATACGCCCTTATTGTCTGAGTGGTCTGGGAAATAATGTATTTAACATCTAAAAATTTTAAAAATAAATAACACGTTGGTTCCGTCCATCGATATTGAACTGCTGGGCTGGGGCACTGCCGTCGCGAAAAGTACAAATAACTTAATAATTTAAACTCGGGTTTAAGTATTAACACACAATTTAACACACAAATCTGCTTGAAAAAACAGTAGGAAATCGGCCGGCTTCTTTAAACAGCTGATCTTGGATAATCGAGCGGGTTGCCTATTCTTTTCGCCACGGCAGCGGCTGGGGTTAATATTTAAAAATATAGCGTTGCCACTTTCGATGTTTTATAAGGTTATATTCATAAATTGCAGAATTTCCTTCTGTAATACTTTTCTGTATAATAATAGTGTCGGAAATGGCAACCGCCCTAGTTGGACGAGACTATATATTTTGAGGGGGTTGTCCTGTCTATCAACATAATTAATTCATCATTCTTCTTCAGTGAAGGATTAATAAGTTTGATTAGCCCATTAGAAATTAGCATTTTTATTATTTCTGAATTTCTATTGCGAAATAATTTGTATCCTATAGTGCTGTTGTTTTATGTGTACGGTAGGTTATTGTAAAGTGTAATTATGCGTTAGTATTTATTGCTTTTGTGTAATCTAATAATAAGTGCATATCTTCAAAAAATCTAATTTGAAACTCGTGGGTGTCTGTGTGTTTATTTAAGTGATTTAGTGAAAATGTTCCGAGAGATTGGAAATAAGAGGCCGAATGGGGTTTAGTGGGTATAAGCTTATTATGCAGTTCCACATTATCATCAGGGTACGTGTTGAGCATAAAACATTTCCCATAGAAAAAAACCTGAAGATGTCTGTGCCCTGGATTACTTGCTAGTGTACTGTCACCTGGATTCACTTCTATTTGGATACTAGGTAAACTAAATATTATTTCTATAAGAATCTAAAGTTTTACATTTTTTACACCGTTGGCAACATTGTGCCTGAACATATGTTAATTTGATCATATATGAATGTGCCGAGGAGTAACCGGTGGGTTTAGGGATGAATAGGGGTGAATTACCCCACTTTTTAAACGTTCGATCTAAAAAAAAAAATGTAGCGCTTTCTCTAGGACACCCCAGGAGTCACCCATTTAAATAAAATACGTCATTTCCATAACACCCTGTATTACAACTTTAGAAAAATATATTTTGTAAATCTCCTTCTTAAAAGTTCGGCTATATAAATTTTAATATTAGAATGCAGGTAAGATTTAAGCTTTTTGATTTACTCTCTTAAACATTAAAAAGTTCCGGCAGTATACATATTTTGTCGTTCATAAATCAAGATACCCAACTATGAATAATTTATAATGAAATATAAAATTTATTAACTTAATTTATACTTTATGACATTAACTTTCCTCTGTTGCCAGTCACGAAAAGTTACAGTCAGCTGCTTGTCACTGTTTAAAATTAATTTAGCTACCCCCGTGAATTAAGAACTTCCTATCCCACTCACTTTGGATGTAGATGGAAGTGTTTATTGCTATACCCGTCTTTCTTAGTGGTTGTCACTGAATCAAATATCCTAGCAAACGCAGGGTATCAATTTGAGTGTTTCTTCAGTAATTTATTCAATTCGTTACGGTAATTTTCATATATAACTTTTTTTTCCTTTATCTGCTACAAAAGGTAAGATATTTGACACTTTTTCTTCTGCCTTAAGTTTCTGAACTTCCGGTAAACCCTTTTAATGTTTCCAAAATTTGTTTCTTGACGTAAAAAATGCTTAAAAATATTTTTCCTCTTTTACAGTTTGCCTTAACAATGTTAAAAGTTTCCGCTTATATACAGGGTGTCCGCTAATTAATGGTGTATGGAAAAAAAACAGATTCCTTACGGAAAAATATTATTATTTAATTATACTTACCTATAGGGAAAGTAGATATTAAATGAGATACAGGGTGTAAAAGTTAAAACTTCATTTTTGTTTCTCTCTAATAACTTTTCAGCAAACCAACGTTTTCTTACAAAATTTGACAATTATGGTTTTTTTAGGACGAGACATTGATTTTTTGCACATTTATTATGTCATAACTTTCTTGTACCTCAGTGTATTTACGTTTTTAATGAAAATAATACTTTTCTCATATTTATTACGTAAAACAGGTGTACTAAGTCGCCCAGAGTTACCGTTACGGAGATATTTGCATTTAAAATGTTTAGTGAACCCTATCCAATTAATATTAATTTGCAAACAATTTTTTTTTAAAGTAACCTATGAGAAAACAAATAAAATTTAGAGATGCAGTTGCTATGGAATAGAAAATGTGTCATTTTTGAGTATATTTTAAGTTTGTGATTTCATGGCTGTTGGTTTCTTCCGACACGATATTTTCTAGGGTCAAAGATATTTTAAATAAAGTAAGTTAAAGAACAATCCAATTGTTCTATTTATTACTCCCAATTACCATTACTAGAACATTAATTATCATGTAAAAGTTAATTGGTAAGATGTAACAAAAAATTATTTGCTTGCCTGAGCTAACGCACTAAACAATTTAAATGCAAATATCTCCGAAGCCTTAACTCTGGGCGACCTGAACTTAGTATATCTTTTTTACGTAATAAATATGAGAAAAGTATTATTTTTATTGAAAACTTAAATACACTGAGGTAGAAAAAAGTTATGACCGTATGAATGTGCGAAAAATGCCGCAGACAGCATTGTCCATCTCAAAGAAATCAATTTTTCGTCCTAAAAAAACCATAATTGCCAAATTTTGTAAACAAATTTCTCTCAAAGTTATTAGAGAAAAACAAAAATGAAGTTTTAACTTTAACACCCTGTATCTCAGTTAATATCAACTTTCGGATATAGGTAAGTATAATTAAATTCTAATATTTTTACGTAAGGAGTCTGTGGTTTTTCCATGCACCATTATTGCGGACACCTTGTATAATTTTTCCACTGAAGATGAAGGGTATATTCCTTAAATACATGCATGGAAATTAAAAACTGAACTTTAATTAAACTAGTGGACCAGACTACCAGTTCCATAAGTTTCATACTCTTCTTTATCGAATTTAAAAAATATATCTCACTGTCACACAGGAATGCAATAAGTTTGAGTTATTTGCTTTCGACTTGATTATTCAGATTTAATGTTGATTTTAACTTGGAATAGCATGACTATAAACCGAAGATTTAAAAATGTTTTACCTTTCCTGAAAATACCTTAACAACACCCGTTCGCTGAAACTCTTCAATTGCTGTTGGTCTAATGTCATTTAATAAACGTATTATATTCCTTTGTAAGATTCTTTCGATTTTCAGGCAATACATTTTGTGTTGCTTCATCGGCTTTATTAATTATTTCGTCCGGAGCGCATTGAAATGAATTTTCTTCTTCGAAATTGGAATTCTTTCTTTCCGTTTTGATGTTTTCAAATATTATTGACATTTGTAAGGTAACAATAGCAATACGGCGCCCAGGCAACGGTTTTCATGGCAACTTGATATTATAAGCAGTCAGAGAGAAATGAAAAAATTACACATTACAAATTCCTTTTTTTAACTCATTCATTTGCTTAAAAAATCGTAGAAACATATTCTTTCCTAATCGTATTTCAATCAAGCTTAGAACGCACATCAAAAATGGCTACCGTCACCGGGTTAATAAATTATTTTTAAATGTTTCAGAATATTATCTTATCCAACTATAATATTTGCCGCCTCACGAATTGAGTAATTGTAAACATTTACTAAATATTATTCATTTATCTAATATTATGCACCAATGAATGAGGTTATGTTTTTACCTCGTTAGTGCACTTACGCTAATTACAGTTCGTGGCAGTAAAACAAATGATTTATGCACCATGAAAAGTTTCCGTCCAAAATCATTCCTGGAAATAAGTCTTTTAAAGTATTTTTTTTATAGGAAACAGTATATTACGTACCGAGGTGGAAAGTGTTTCATTCCTGTTGAGAGAGTCGGTAGTTAACTAAGTCTCGAGACAGTAATGAAACTTTTTACTGATGTTTGTATACTATTTTATTTACAACCACATCTAACATCCAGTTCTTATTATTTTGAATTAAAATTATTAATAAAAGATAAGTGTCATTTTGACTTTTCCATTGAAAAATTAGACAGAAATTTCAACTAACCGCAGTTGAAAAAAAAACGTAGGTAATAATATACATCAAGATGGCAAACATCATTTTTTGAATATGGTTTCCATCTCACTAAACAACATAGTATTTTAACAACAGAAATAAAATCAGATGAGGAATTTGATTTTGCTGCTACTCCACAGAAATTCGAGAAGCAGCAAAAATAGTAGAAGATCTTCTGCCAACTTAAGCCACCCGAGATATGACAAGGCATATTGTCACGCCCAGGTTTTAGGGTGTGACTAGGGGTGTAAAGGTATCGACGAGATCTTAGTTATTAAATAGAAAACGATGCGATTTATAAAACAAAGATTTATTATAAAGCCAAACGAAATAATTACCTGAAGGGTTTACAAAAGAAACAAAGATTTAAACTGACTGACAAAAATAATGATTACTTACAATAATGTTAGATGGTACATCGGGAACCGGGCGACCAGCAAAGTTGTTCACAAATATCTTCGACGGAATCTCGAGCACTAGTGATTTTAAAATTTACCTATTACCAATAATGTGCCTTCTCCTCAGGTCAGCAGTTTTCCCCCTTATTGGGAATCGACGAACTCAGGTCGTCCAACTGTAATTGTGCTGACATGATTAGTCGACAAATTATTGATTCATCAGGATGTACGTATACTATTTTATAACTACAACTTCCAGTTTGTTTAATAAATCTAATACTGGTTTAATGTTACATAGGAATGACCTGTGTTTTAACATTAACCATAGAGACTTATTAAAAATCTGAATATCGAATTTATAAAATAGTATGGTTCCTTTTGTGACTGTTTCAAAGAATGATATACGGGAAACAAAATTCAAAATCCTGGTTCTTAGTCGGCGCTACTAGCTTATTTCAGTTAAAATGCCAAGACAAAGAAGATATCAGCGATTTGGTCACAATATTCAATGCTGGGGACCACTCTATCAATTAGGGGAAAAGTAGACATATCTAAACACGCAAAGCTATTAGCATTTTTAAAAAAGTGTGTTCGTATATTATTTTGAGATATCGACCCAGGTGGAAAGTAAAAGTAAAAAAACGTCAATTTTCCACCTTTCAAAGATAGATAAAATTTATTACATGCATGGTTGTAAATAAAATCTTTGTCCAGTGAGTGTGCGAATAAAGATATTCACGTTATTTTTGAATCGTTCGATATTGTATTCGTTGGGAAATACGACCTCATGAAGGTCGTCTCATAATACCGATGATCGAATTCTTAAACAATGAAACAGGAGTACTGGGCTGAACCATACACGGTTGGACGGTAGTGGTTCGTCGTGTATTCCTGCTCTTCGTCGTTCTAGGTGAAATTAAGTGTGCAATTTGCCACGGAAAAATCTGTAAAAGACGATCAAATCACCAACCAACCACTCTTCGATGTTTTAGGCTGTTCGGATTCTTGGTCAGTTCGTGGTCTTTGATCAGACGTAGGTTTCTTCTGTCAATGGAATCTAGTTGCCGAAGCGTATGGTTGGGTGCAGAGCTCCAGATATAAAGGCATTATTCTAGTGATGGTGCAATCTGGGCTTTTTAAAGTGTTAAAAGTTGTTGAGGTGTGTTGAATTTTTAATCTGCCCAGAATATGGTTATACCAAGACATCCAGTAAATTAATATGCGAATACAATGTAATTGCTCTGTAATATTAACCTTTTACACAGAACTGCTGCTATGGTTTCCTTAGCATTAACTTCGACTTGGTTACTGTTACCCCAATATAAACTTCTTCCATATCTTCATTGAGGAGTGCTACTTCATGCTGCCTGTGAAGATGGACATCACCAGCCGATGTTTCAAAGTTCAAAATGTTCTGTCGTCAGTAAAGTTATATATTGAATTTTCAGTTTTCACTAGAAGGTCCTTAATATATAGTAAGAAGTTTGGGAGACAATATACACCCTTGAAGAACACCAGCATTGATGTTGAAGGCGTCTGAGAGAAATCCGTCAATCGCAACTTGCACAGAACGGTCCTTAAGGAAGCTAAACAACCATGCACACGCCAAACGCAATCGAAGGCTTTAGAAATATCCAATGCAATAGCTCGGTGACTTCCCATGATCTTCGAGTGCGTTGCTCCAAAGTTAGGTGACATGCTATATCTCAAAAACGATTTAAAATATTTTAACTCATTTTAGGGGTGGGGGGAAATTTGAAATTTCAAACGGAATGATGCATTTGAATTGTAAAATGCGAATCTGCACACAAAACAATTGCTTGGTTTGCTCTTTCGGTTACCGAATTATGGTCGACTAAATTTTGATTGAATTTAAATAATAAATATATTATTAAATTATTTGTAGAAAACAAATGTAGGTACATGCATTATTTACTGTGTAGCAGTAATTACCCGTTGGAGTATAAAACCAAATTATTTATATAATTCATGATATTGATTATTATACCTACATATGCCGTAATAATATGGTAAACAGGACTTAATGCAACAATAAACAGAAACAACTTTCAAAGTTTAATTAAAAAAATCTATTTAAGAAATAAAAGTCTGTTTTTCAGGTGGTATTAATAACAATGTATATCTGGGAAATAATAGTTTTCCATACATTGGTATATTTGATATTAATACCACCTGAAAACCATAGACTCTTATTTCTTATATAGATTTTTTTAAAATTTGATTTAATCAAATAACGTCAGTTCAGATTGTGTGGGACTGCTAAGAGATGGCGCTGAGCGCTGTGTTTCTTCGACTACCGTCGATAGCACGGCTTTAAGTTAGAGTCCTCTCTGTTGATGGGTATGTACACCTACCCTGTACTGACGAGAACAAATGAGTTCGAAACCGGTCTGCAGGTGGTTGTATCCTATCAATAGAGAGGGCTTCCTTTTCTTGGTAGTACCATTTAATCTGAAATAGTATTTTAAGATGGTACTACTGTGTAGACAAAATACGCCCTTATTGTATAGGGATCATCGGGTGGTCTGGGAAATAATAGTTTTCCATACATTGGTATATTTGAAAATTTAATTAAGTACTCTGTAATTTTAAACAATCTGATAATTCCGTGTTATTTTTTTAGACCTTTGGTTCTATCGCCCTTCAATGATTATGTTATAGCCAGTTTTATGTCACTTATGATGTCCTTAAAAAGGTATAAACGCTCGTTACATTCCTTCCTTTCCTGTAAGTTTATGAGGTGTAAATTTCATTAGGGTATAAGAGGGCGTTTATTGTTCAGTTGGATTTAGCGAATCTTTGGATAATCCTTGAGCTTAAAGCAGTCATATTTTACAAAATGCCAAATATGCATCAAAAGAAGATAACAAATGTAGATCGTTATCTATCATATTGAAAAATAATTCGCGCAAAACAACATGTGTGTCATAGTCCGTTATGTCGTTGACGTAATTCCTAAAAACAAAAGCGTGTCGTAATTTATTCCGTCGTGAAATTAATAATTAAGAAGTTATCGCTCTTGATAAAAACTAGACATATACATATTATTTTATGTCATACCAGTGCATTATTGTGTTTTTATACCTTAGATACCATCTACATATTGGATCATTTTATGCCCGTGCGGATGAATTTTGTTTAGAATTTCACTCTCTATCAAACGGTTATAGCAGATATAGGGCATTTTTGTAAATATCACGTGCATCTGATGTTCAATTGTTTTTTTGACATGAGCATCATAATCAGCGTGAAAAACTATACTACTAATTTAAGCGAATTCGTAGCTTTTATAATAAGAAAGTTAGCAATAGTACCGACCTTATTTTGAACAGGCTGTAATATACAAATATCCAAAAAATGTTCTTCAGAAACACATTTTTTAAATGAATTTCTATTTTGTTCCTTCAATTTAATGTAATTTTTACTCTTAGTTAATAACGAGGATAAGGCCCCTCGTTTCAATTGGGTTAATCGGATTATTTCTACTTTTCCTTTCACCGCCGAATTTACTTGGAGAGCAATAATACGGGATAAATTGTTTAATCCTCCGAAAGCTTCTAAACGGCACAGGATCTGTTTTTAGGTGCTATTTATGTTGTTTTTATTCTTAATTTTTTTGAATAAGACGCAGACATTTGTACAAGTGTTTAAATGCTTTAATAACGAGACTTCATTTTTTTGTTTGCGGATAATAAATGAGATCTGAACAAAATAGGAAGCTTATAACATAACATAATTAAAAATATCGCCGAGGATCACGGAGGATACGGCTTTGATTTACAGTCTTTGAAGAATAAGCAATTCCCATTCGTAGGTATATGTTGTAAACAACTTCCCAAAAAAACAATCGGGGAGCTCTGAAAATTAGTATAATTTTTTATTGTCGTGTTCTGTTAAATAGATAAAGACATTACGTCGCATTCGAATGAGCGAACAAACCAGAACGTACTTTTTATAAAGCCGTTATTGATTTCACGTTTGACACTACCGAATTAACAACTGTCATATTTGTCGTTATTGCTAAATAAAACTATTTGTTGTTTTTCAGAGATTGTGTTAAATTTAAGTATTGTTTGTGGAAAAAAGAGTAATTCTTAACTCAATATGGTAAGACTGTGCCCAGTCTCACGTAAACTGCATAAAAATATAGACCTTTTAATCACGTCCGTTGATTGTTTGTTTTTCCTAATCAATACATATCAAATCTAGAATGGAAACAGGGACAGGCAGAAGATAAGAAGAGATGTGGTTCTCCAGATAGAACCCCCATCTCTTATATGTTGTGTTTATTTTCTTAATAACGGGCCTCACATTGATGCATAGAAGGTAGATAGAAATAAGGGGTCCATGTTTGTTTCAAGTCAATGATAAATTCCTAGCCAAACTTCCTTTTGAATCGTAAAATCAATATTTAATTGAATAAAAAAATGTATTGCTTATTAAGAGGATGCCGGAGTCAATCGAAATCTCCGATTTGACCCTTGTTCGTGTCACGCTTTGAAGACACGAGGCGAATTGGATCTTCCTTTGCAGTTAGAAGAATACGTCGAGCGTCCGCCCGTAATCGGTACGCCGATAGAAACAACGATAATCGGAAGAAAGAGACTGCACGTGATCGGGGTCTATACTTCAATTTTCTACGTTGAAAAACGAAGTTTTCGCTTCCTATGAAAACGGTACATTTAAAAAACAAATGTTTTAGCGAAAGTTGTCTAAATTTTGTTAACAACTCAAGGAAAGTCCATAATTTTTTCCTATATGGAACAGTAAATAAAATTAAATCTAAAAATCTTCCGAAACAAAAAAATATAGACTTTCCGCGAGTTCTAGTTCTATTACAATCTTTTTTTTTTAATTTTTTTTCCTAAAACAGGAATAAACGCTTGGGAAAAAAACTCGTTCACAGGTACTCCGGAATCATGTTAAAATTAATTATTTTTCTGTTTTTGTTGATTAGAATTTTAAAGATTTTTTCTTTTTTAAGAACATTTGCAACTTTCGTGGTTTCATCCATTTGGAGGATGTAAGATGCTACTCTTAAAATCTCAAATCGGAGGAGTCGCAAACATTTTAAAGGTCTTTTAAATCTGTCTCCAAGAATACCATAATTTATTATATTTTGAGTAAGTAGTAGTTTCCAAGGCATTCCTAAAATGTACGTAACTATGAACTGTGTACTGTACAGGGTGTCCCATTTTCGACACTTTTATAGGGTATCTCCGTTATTGTTAGTGCTATCAAAAAAGTAATCTAGGTATCATGTGCTCTTTTTGGGTCAAACTTAAAATGGTAATATCAAAATTCAATAATTTTCGCTCGCTTAAGAGATACGGGGGAATAATATGCCGTTTTCAGATTAAGTATACGGGGTCAGGTAAGAAACCTAACTTTATTTTTTTAAATGGAATACCCTGTATATTTTAATCTAAAAAGGTAGCATTTTAAACTCTCTTTTCAAATTTATAACACACCATGGATGATAGATACCATATCAAATTTTTCAAAATGTTGATGAGTCTTTTTCACAAATGAATATGTAAAAATGAAATTGACGTTAAATGTTAATAACAACTAGAATGTCAACATAGTTGTATCTAGGATATTTGCTTTTGTTTCATGGCCTAATGTGGTTTAAAGTAATAAAGTTTAAATAAATATTATCCATTATTTGAAAATAGGATTTAAAATGCAATCTTCTTAGATTAAATTATACAGGGTGTTCCATTTTAAAAAATGGATTTAGGTCCGATAACTTTTTTACCTGACCGCGTATACTTATTCTAAATAAGGCAGATTATTCAAAAATCATTATAAAGAAACTTATGTATAAAACATTTTTCTGTATCTCTTTTAACTAAGAAAATATAGGGTAATTTAGAAATTGTCAATTTGTTGATTTTCACCCGTATCTCTTAAGCGAACGAAAATTTTCGAACTTTGATTTTACCATTTTAAGTTTGATCCAAAAAGAGCACACTACATTCCATTTTTGATAGCACTAACAATTACGGAGATACCCTTTAAAACTGTCGACACCCTCTACTGAGATTTATGATTTTTGGGTTATTATTTAATAAACTTTATTGTGTTGACTTCTTCTCTTTCAGTTGAATGATTAGGAGTCCATAGGTAGTCACTCCGGGTGACACCCTCCTCAATTCTAATTTATTAAAAACCTTTCGAATTTAGCTCTTTCGGTACGAAAAAGTGTGCCATTTGCCGAAAAAAATGTTAAAAACGGCAAATTGTTAAATAAAGTGTGTTTAATGTTGACCACGACCTTAAAAAAAGACGGAACAAGGTCAGTCGTGTTACAATAATGGTTTTCGGGATTAGCATGCGTTGGATGCGGGGAGATTCATTACACTAGCCGACAGAGGGTGAATAATATGATTTTACGCAGATTTAAAAACAAGGGGAAAAGCGTTGGGGTAGATTTTTCAGACATTCAGGCGGACGGTGAATATTTTTATACGTAAATGATACCGCAGCACTCTTTAAGCATTAAAATATGGTAATAAATGGGTAGTTTAAAGGAAGATGACAGTTTAGATTGGCAACAAAGTTTGCGAGTGTAAGTGACAAAGAAATAAACTAGCTAAATACGTAAAAAGTTTAAATCTTGACGTGACTTATGTTAACTTTGACAATGCTTTTAGTAATAGTTGACGCCATATCAACAAGTATTTATACAGTGAGTCCAAGAAGAAATGTCTAAATTCATTTGAAATTCAGCGGTAAGTTTTTTCAAAAAACGCTCGTACCCGTCGATTTTGATTTTTTAATTTTTTTTTGTGGTAATTTCATGTATACAGGGTAGCTCAAAAATAAGTTACGACCATCAACTTAATTTTTTCAAATGAAAACATATATTTTTTATTTCATTTTTGAATTTTGAATTGAATTCTAAGCATGTTTCATGTACCATGTCCTATACATAAACTCAACAGTTATTGAAAAAATTAGAATTGAACATATCTATAAGTAAGACCTGTTTTTTACGGCTTGACAATATCCAAGATGATCAATAAACTCTCTTTGCACATTTACAACCATTTCCGTGTTATGACACGCACTTCTCTTCGGATCCTTTCTTTCAACTCCTGCATATTGTTTGGCCTGTTAACAAATACTTTTGATTTGAGGTAACCCCACAAAAAAAAGTCCAGCGGAGTTAGATCTGGCGACCTAGCAGGCCATTCGATAGTTCCTCTCCTTCCAATCCACCGATTGGGAAAGGTTTCATCCAAAAATGTGCGCACAGTGGCCGCATAGTGCGGAGGAGCACCATCTTGTTGGAATATCAGTTCTTCGTCAGGGGAGTCTGGATCCAATGGATTCGGAAATAAAGCCACTAATGCTGGAATTAATTCTAGTTGGAGAAATTCGAGATATACTTGTCCAGTTAAAGACTGTTCAAAGAAAAATGGACCAATTGCTCTTTCGCGTACGATTCCACACCAAACATTTATTTTCTTAGGGTACTGGCTGTGAACCTCTATCATCCAATGCGGATTTTCTGTTGCTCAATATCGACAATTTTGTCTGTTCACATTACCATTCAAATAGAACGTAGCTTCATCCGAAAAAATAATATTTTTTACTAAATTATTATCTAGATTGCACATATTTTGCATGCGTCCGCAAAACTCACTTCGCCTATCGAAATCATCTTCAAATAACTCATGCACTGGAATAACTTTGTATGGGTGATATTTGTGCTTTTGAACTACTCGGTGAACAACAGATTTCGGCATGTGTAAATCGGTCCCAATGTGCGACAGGGGAGTACATGGATTTTCTTCTAAGGAAAGCAAAACGTCAAGTTGTTCATTTTCATCTCGAGTAGGACGACCAGATTTAGGCAAATCTCTAACATGACCGAATTCTCTAAACTTAGCCTCTATTCTACTCACCATCTTTTGACATATGGGAGGACGATCAGGATGGATTTCATTAAATAATTGGGCTGTTTCTATTTGAGTACGTGTTTTATCACCAAACCCAACCATGCATAGAATTTCAATTTTTTCCCGTTCCGTTAACTTCACCATTATTGTGAAAACCGCAACTTTGAAACTACGCTTGACAATAATTATACTTATTTGAAATAAAATTGTCATACAGTTTCTATGGAAATAAACGGTGATAGTGAGACAGTACACTCTTACTTAGTATGAAGCCCAAAATGCCGTATTGCCAGAAGATTTGATAGATCGTTGGATTCCCTAAATGATATGTTCAATCCTAATTTTTTTCAATAACTGTTGAGTTTATGTATAGGACATGGTACATGAAACATGCTTAGAATTCAATGCAAAATTCAAAAATGATATAAAAAATATATGTTTTCATTTGAAAAAATGAACAAACCCGAACAAACCACAAAAAAAAAATAAAAAAATAAAAATCGACGGGTACGAAGCGTTTTTTGAAAAAACTTACCGCTGAATTTTAAATGAATTTAGACATTTCTTCTGGGACCACTGTATATTTTCACTTAGAATCTCCCTAGTACTTGAATTATTATCGAAAATTTTTGGACCACACGATTTTTTGAAAAATATATTTTCATGATTATACAGCAAAAATAATCTTACTTTTGTTCCTTCCTTACTGGTATTGTGGTTTTGGAGGTATCTTAGTTAAATGACATAAACAGTTAAACAGCTTAAACAGCCCTATTTTACCGAGACGATTCGAAGCACAGCTTTTATTCTGATAATAAAAAAAAATCTCTTGTTTCAGCGTTAGGAGAGAAACCGTACCGCTCAAGCTAAATACACCTATGTATTTTGCAATTAGTCTAATTCACTATTTACATAAATCTTTGTCTGTCCAAACGCAATGTAAAAACATGTTTTACAGATTTGCGTTATTTATTAAAGACCAAATTAAAAAATAATTAGGGTTAGGTACGTTTTAACGATGGTTCAGGCAAACGGGGATGTGAAGGTCGCTTCCAGATCCGAGGAAGAAATTCTGAATAATTTATGCGAAAAATATTTTTGCAGATATATTAAAGCTGTCAAGCGTATCCGTATTTTATTTTTTACATTCTCTTGTTTTTGTTACTAAAACGTTAAATACTGTATGAAGGCTTGCCGAACCTGGCAAATAAAAAAAAATAAAACTGATTTCAGTCCAAGCGCGTTTTTTAATGAAAATTTCGCACTAACATTCTTCAGCCAATAAGGAGCTTGCTTTTTGTAATTAGAATAAAGTTGTATTAATAAACATAGACGTGTATCAATTTTCATTAATAAGAAATTGATTAAGAGTGTTATAAAGCAATAGAGTACAGGTAGAATTGAACAATTATCTTTTTGTTAATAAAAAAGGCAACTAAGAAGTATAATTTTAGGAAATGTGATTTGAGTAAGTTTTAGTATATACAGAAACGAGTGACAACATCGCTTTCTGTTGAAATCTAACAATAGAAATTTTTGTGTGTGTCTTGTATAAATTCTAAATAACATTGGTTATTTGACATATACAGGGTGTTATGGAAATTACTTATTATATTTAAGCCGGCACATCCTGAGATGAAAATAAATTGAAGAAAAATAACCATAAATGGCGCTTTGAATTATTAAGCGAAATAATATGAAATCGGAAAATTTACGTGGCTGACGACGTTCGCAATCAATAATTTATTGAGACAGTCTCAAGTCCTAAAACAGGTCTGCGCATTGTTGGCGGTGTAGTCATATTGCAACACATAATTGAAAACGCACGTGTTCGGTTTTTGACAAAAAGACGTCATTGACCCGCGTTATCACTTCCTTTTCAAACTCTTTATAAAAAAGAAACTACAATTTTAAGGTACATACTCTCTTACCATCGATCTTATAATCCGTTTTATAATTAAATTCCATAAAAATATTTTGCAACAGAGCCAACAGTAGAGAATATAATAAAACTTTTATTATTATGAGTTATTTCATAACAGAAAAAAATCGGGTAATGTTACGAAACGTTTAAAATTCGTATACATCAAGCACGTGGAACCCTCGGCACCCACATCCCAACACCGAGTATCGAAACATACTGAAGCAACGATACCGAAGGTTAAACATATAAATACGCGCGTGGTTATCAAAGCAAGGGCGAGACACGCTGTGTGATGTGGCATCACTGTAGTTTACTCTAGTGGCCTACATTATTGATGGAGCGGCGCGACAGCATGTAAGCAAAAAGGTATTTACCTTAGTATTTAGATATTCGATTAAAAAAAATACATTATTGGAGCCCGTGTAAATCAAAAACTATATCAATCTTAATATGCCATTAAGGCGTTGTAATTACGACAGAACGTCAATAAAATTGCTATATAAAAACAGCAAACTATCCTGTGAAGTGTGCTCGATCCTCGCTTAAGTAAAAAAATAAGGTCATCCCCTTTTGGCTAAGGTCCTTGGGATTAGCATATTTTGTGCTCGACATCGCACTTGCCGACAATAAGGGGGAATTTTCAAGTGTGATTGAATTGATTTGACGTTAACGTTCCAATGGGGCGGTAGAAAATGTTATTGTGGACATTCTCGAGCGAGTTCTGCAATATTTTCTTTTTATTGTATAGTAAAGTTTACCTTATATCATTCACCTTTACTGCCATAAATCAACTACCCGATTAAACCCCATTGTGTTGGTACCAACATCTTCAAACCGCAATAAATCAGTACAGGGTCGGCTTGAAAATATAGTTATCTACATACCTATTACAGTACACTACAGTGTGACTGGCACTTTTCTATCGGCACACGCATGGGGTAGGTCAATTTTGCTGCATAGCTAACGACGGAAGGTCGAGATATGCGTAATGCACCTCCAATTAAATTTGATAAACCGTTTCACAAAACGCTGTATATTATACGTCAGAGCCGGTGTGGTATGCAAGGGAGAGTCTATTTATGCTCGTTTTAATCAAAATTTTTTTAGTACCCTGTTAATTTTTTTTTATGATCAAATACAAGCACTGTAGGAAAAATCCTTTCGGGCACTCTGGGAGTGGTGCGTGTGCGCAAAAAGCGATTCAAGTTGGATTTGAATCGTTGGAGGTTATATTCGTTGGGAAAAACGACCTCAGGAAGGTCGTTCCATAAGATGAAGTCCTCCAGATGAAATAATTCTTAAATAATGAAGTTCGAGGAGTACTAAGCTTAACCACATATGGATTGCGGCAGTGGTTCGTCGTGTATTTCTGATATTCGTCGCTCTGGGCGGAATTAGAGGGCAAGGTCAGCTGAGCACTTTCCATGAAAATATCTGTAAAAGAGAGTCAAATCCCCAACCTGTCTTCGATGTTCTAGACTGTCGAGGTTCTTCGTCAGCTCGTGGTCTCCAATCAGACGAATGGCCCTCTTTTCCAGCACCCGAAGAGTATGCTTGGGCGCAGAGCTCCAGACATGAGAGCAGTACTCTAGTGATGCTCGAATCTGGGCTTTGTATAGTGTCAAAAGTTGTTGAGGTGTGTACAACTTTCTGGTTCGGAAGAGTACACCAAGTTTCTGAGAAGCTATCTTGGCGATTGCCACAACGTAATTATGCCAAGATATATTTCCTCCCAGATTGACGTCCAGCAAATTAATAGATGAAGCCAGTGGGATTGCGTGTCCGTCCATGACTATATCCGGTTCTGTAATGTTAACCCTTTTAGAGAAAACTGCTGCTTGAGTTTTTTAGCGTTAAATTCAACTTGGTTATTGTCACCTCAAGCCATAATTTCTTCCAGGTCTTTGTTGAGGCTCGATACTTCATGCTGTCTGCGAAGATGTGCGTCGGCAGCCTATGTTTATGCATTCAAAGAGAAAGATGAGATAAGTGGGCTATCATCAGCAAAACTAAATATCGGATTTTTCGTTTACACTAGAAGGTCGTTAATGTAGAGTAAGAAGAGAGTGGGGGACAATATGGACCCTTAAGGAACACCGGCATTGATGGTGAAGGTGTCTGAGAGAAATCCGTCAATCGTCATTTGCAGAGAGCGGTCCTTAAGAAAGCTACACAACCATGCACAGAATCGACTTAGAAGTCCCTCATGCCAAACACGATCAAAGGCTTTAGAAATATCCAGTGCAACAGCCCGAGACTCCCCATGATGTTCGATTGTGTTGTTCCAAAGATGGGTGACATAGGCTAGAAGATCTCCACTTGATCTGGACTTCCGAAAACCATATTGATGATCGCTGATAATGCTGAAGCCTTCCAGGTACTTTAGAAGATGTTGGTTAATAGCTTTCTTCATTACTTTTGATATAACTGAAAGCAATGCGACTGGTCGATAGTTGCTAGGCAGGGTTCTCTTACCTTTCTTTGGTATAGGCTGGACTCGCGCCGTCTTCTAGCACGATGAAAATATTCCTTGTTTGTAGGATAAGTTAAAAAGTCTACAAAATACTGGTGTTAGTTCATCGGCTCATCTCTTGAGAACTATAACAGGAATTTCGTCTGGATCAGAAGCTTTATTGACGTCGAGATCTTTCATGATTCGTTTGACGGGACGCTGACGGAACACGATTTCGGTCATTTCGGATTGAACTGCAGGAATGTTGGGTGGTGTTCTTCCCTAGAAATCTACCGTGGAATGCGAAGAAAATAGTTCAGCAAGTAAGTTTGCTTTGTCTCCGGCTGTGCATGCTATGGTACCATTGGAACGTGTTAGAGGTGGAATATTGGTAAAATTTTGGCTGACGGCCTAATAATCTTAGCAGAAGGATTTATGCTAAGCTTCATTAGCGAAAAAAAATCTAAAATAAACACTAATCTAATAAAGGACCAATGGTATGAGAGAAGCTAGAGAAAGTCTGTTTCTGGCAATGACCGACACAGATGACTTCAACGCATCTGAAATAAGTGCTCCTGTTGCCCTATTAAGCCAGTCCGTAGGGGTCTGTGCCTTACAAAGGCGCATTTTGGAGTATGTAGTTTAGGAATAGATGGTTTGTTGGTTAAAGGCATGGGTCGGGTGTGAGGCCCGAACTTCAATCACTTCAGCCTTCTGGCTTATTGTGTATCCCGATCTTGTTAGACAACATTTGTTCCTGCTATGAGGTCCAGTAACCTTCTACCAAGTCTGTTATGTGGAAGGTTTTCTCCACGTTGTATGTTCCCGAAGATCTTCAGTATTTTGAGAGACAGCGCAGTTTCATCCTCTTCGCCGCAGAGTCTGCATTAAATGGATCCGAAAACTTCAATTTTTAATCATGATCTATCCCTAAACAACATATTCCAAAATTGCTTCTACCCCACCTTTTATGTCAATCAGGAAACTACTTATGCAGTTTCCTATTATTGGAAATAATCCGGCATTTATTCGTAAAACGAACACACCTCGAAATAAAGCCCTCTAATTCAGCTGGAAATTTGTTCGAAGTAACTTATTTTCCAACTCTGTCTCGTATCTTTTCACAGAAAATAATGTGCGGACCGAAATTAATTAAAGGGGTATTATATTTCAGTGTTCTAATATTAATCGTTGCCAAGAAAACCGGCTGCAGATAATTTATGATTGGTTTAATATTGAATTCTCCTGCCGCCACGTCATCATTTTTCGTTGCCAAATTGGATTTAGTAACTTTTGAGATCATTTTCTTAATTATTCTGCTCGCGAACAATTATTACACAGAAAAAAATTTAGAACAGCGGGCTGATCACGAAACTGGATCCACGTCCATCGAATAACTCGATGCGTAATACGATCGAGCTGTTAAAAACTACTTATGAAACTCGATTGAATTATACTCGGGAGTTTACGCGTATCGTTGCATTTTTCCTAAAAAGTGATAGTGACGTAGGTAAGTTATCTGAAATTTATTATTAGTTACAACCATGCATGTAATAATGACATTTCATCCTATCTTTGAAAGGTGGAAAGTCGACGTTTTTTTACATTTACTTTTCACCCGGGTGGAAAGTAAATAAATTTTTTGTAATTTTAAAAAAAATCGATATCTCAAAATAATATACGAACACACCAACATACAACTCATTACACAAGTTTAACGACAATGAATTTATTTTTTATTTTTGAAAATAAACCTAATGACATTTATAAAAAATTAAAAATTAACATGGTTTTTCTTGTACCTATTTACATTAAATATTACAATGGCATTATTGTAGGCAGTCACTGACATGTTAAAGCATTGAATATTGTGACCAAATCGTTGATATCTTCTTTGTCTTGGCATTTTCACTGAAATAAGCTAGTAGCGCCGACTCAGAATCAGGATTTTGAACTTTCTTTCCCGTGTTTCTTTGAAACAGTTGTATGCCTTGTCATGTCTCGGGCGGCTTTTAGTTGGCAGAAGATCTTCTTCTACTATTTTTGCTGCTTCTCGAATTTCTGGTGGAGTAGCAGCAAAATCAAATTCCTCATTTGATATCATTTTTCTGTTGTTAAAATAATATATTGTTTAGCGACATGGAAACCATATTCAAAAAATGATATTTGCCATCTTGATGTCTATTATTACCTACGTTATTTTACCACCTGCGGATATTTGAAATTTCTTTCTGATTTTTCAATGGAAAAGTCAAAATGACATTTATCTTTTATTAATAATTCTAATTCTTAATAATAAGAAGTTGATGTTAGACGTGGTTGTAAATAAAATAGTATACAAACCTCGGTGAAAAGTTTCATTACTGTCTCAAGATTTAGACTACCGACTCTCTCGATAGGAATGAAACACTTTCCACCTCGGTACGTAATAGACTATTGTTGTTTGAAGGGTGTGTGTGGTTGTTTAGAATTTGTGACGTTTCAATTTTCCTGTTATCATGTCCGTTAAACCTAATAAAAGGCAATGGGAAACTATAATGGGATATTTGAGTGCTTTTCCGAAATTTTAGTCGTCCTAGTATCGTAAAATTCAATTTTTCACGAAGATGTTTTATAGAAAGATCATATTTCATTTTAAAAACTGTTGAAATACTACAATATTAAACAATGATTAAAACACGCTGACGAACAAACCCGAACAAACCCGAACAAACCCGCTATTTCGTCATCCCGGCCGTCGCTTGACGCGGTGTGAGGTTGTTTCGGTGGAACTTACCCACCTTCGTTCATTATTAGTCCTCAATAATTTTTTTTTATGATCAAACACAAGCACTATAGGAAAAATCCTTTAGGGCACTCTGAGAGTGGTGTATATGCGCAAAAAGCGATTCACGTTGGTTTTGAATCGTTGGAAGTTATATTCGCTGGGATAAACGACCTCGGGAAGGTCGATCCACAAGGATGAAGTCCTCCAGATGAAAGAATTCTTAAATAATGAAGTTCGAGGAGTACTAATCTTAACCACATATGGATGGGCGGCAGTGGTTCGTCGTGTATTTCTGCTATTCGCCGCTCTGGGCGGAATTAAGAGGGAAAGGTCAGACGAGCACTTTCCATGAACATATATGTAAAAGAAAAGCTGTCGAGGTTCTTCGTCAGCTCGTGGTCTCCAATCAGACGAATGGCCCTCCTTTCGATGGAATCCAGTAGCCGAAGAGTATGTTTGGGTGAAGAGCTCCAGACATGAGAGCAGTACTCTAGTGATGGTCGAATCTGGGCTTTGTATAGTGTCAAAAGTTGTTGAGGTGTGTACAACTTTCTGGTTGAGAAGAGTAGACCAAGTTTCTGAGAAGCTATCTTGGCGATTGCCACAACGTGGTTATAGACATATTTCCTCCCAGATTGGCGCCCAGCAAATTAATAGATGAAGTCAGTGGGATTGAGTGTCCGTCCATGACTATATCCGGTTCTGTAATGTTAACCTTTTTAGAGAAAACTGCTGCCTGGGTTTTTTAGCTTTAAATTCGACTTGGTTACTGTCACCCCAAGCCAAAATTTCTTCCAGGTCTTTGTTGAGGTGTAATACTTCATGCTGTATGCGAAGATGTGCGTCGGCAGCCGATGTTTGTGCATTCAAAGAGAATGATGAAATAAGTATGCTATCGTCAGCAAAACTAAATATCGGATTTTTCGTTTTCACTAGAAGGTCATTAATGTAGATTAAGAAGCCACTTGCAGAGCGCAGTCCTTCAGGAAGATTGACAACCATGCACAGAATCGACTGGGCATACCATAGGATCGCAGTTTACTTAGAAGGCCCTCATGCCAAACACGGTCAAAGGCCTTAGAAATATCCAGTGCAACAACCCGAGATTCCCCATGTTCGATGGCGTTGTTCCAACGATGGGTGACATAGGCTAGAAGATCTCCAGTTGATCTGGACTTCCGAAAATGTCAACAAAAACAACAAGCTGGACGACTCCATCGTTATCGAGTAAATTTGACCGTATCGAGTCTATTTTTCGAATATTACGGGCGATATTTTAAATTTTTCGATGGAAAATGAATAAAATCCAATCGAACAATCGATTTTCGCGATCCGTCTGCAAAATACCTTTTATAAATGGACTGCTTTGTTTCATCTGACTCGCTGTAATTGATCTGCCAAATTTCATTCAGGTCCGTTCATCTATGAGCGAATAAATTACGAACGAATAAACAAACTTTTCTTTCTATAATGCCTATACATTTATCCATATTTATGAATAATCAATGGTTATAGCTTATCTGCAGTAATAAATAGAGCGAGGAAGAAAATCGCAAAATAGATCTAAATTATATAGAGGCCAGGGAAAAGACAAGAGGGAATGGATAAAGAGGTGGGTGCACCTCGAAACCGTAGAACTTTTCCTTTTTTTTATAAATTATAATAATTATAATATATTTATTATCGATTGTAGTTTAAGACATACATGTATATGAACTTTTCGACTTAAAATTGTACCAGGAATCCATTAAAATAAGTGCATATCATTAAGTACCACCCAGTATATTTTCGAAATTACTCAGTCCTTAAAAAAGCAACTAAAATGGCTCCTTTTAGCTACAAAGTGCAAATTTAATACCCAACTCGACTTCTCAAACCGAAAAGGGTGTGAAAACTCGATTTAACTTGGGACTTACTTTGGCCCTTATTTACGGGCTGCCAGTTTCTTGTAATGTCAATATTGACACGTCGATTAAATGTCAAAGGAAAATACCATCCTTCGCAGGTTAAATGAATTTAGGGTTTTTGTCGATTTTCGATTAACGTTGTTAGTCTTTTAAACCAAAGAATAAGTTCCAGAGGAAATTTTAAGTGCTAATTAAGAAGTCGTCTTAACTACGTTAGTAATTTCAGATCCTCTTATAACATTTTTCATTCTTACTTAAATGAATGACAGCAAATAGTGGAGTTCGATGTGTAACAATTTAAATTTTAAATTGGGAAAAGCAGAACTTTACATTGTAGGGACTTGAAAATCACTTTACTTACTTTATATCTCAGTAACGCCGGAAATACATATAAAAAAAAATGATCCATCGATTACCATATTCTTTTACAGAATCCCAGATGACCATTGCAATTAATTAACAAAAATTATAACTAATTCAGTATAAAAAACCAAGTCGTTTATTATGATTGAAAATAGAACGAGGTTATTGGCTTAAATCGTTTTCAAATTTTGGCATTGGCTGAACATCTGTTAGGAGCAACCAGGATTAGTGATGCCAAGCCAAAATAAGAAGCCATGCCACGCTTTTGTTTCTCAGTGACGAGGGAAGGCGCAACATCATTCGAGTACATATTGTTCCGTTGTCGAATTCCGAATGAAAAGGTACTAAACTTCCGCTGCTGAAATTCTCTAGATGTTATTTTTTCGTCTGGTAATCATATTTCTCGACTGATGTATTATTTTCAGGTTGGATTTTCGAAAATAAAGTAAGGATCGATGCAAGTTTGTGTTCCAGCAGGAATTTCTTAGTCTCTCCTGTCTAACCTCAATTTCATAAACAAAGTTCCAGCTCGCGCACGCCTTGACAGAGCCGTGACAGCTGACTATATAAGTAGGATTCGAGATTTTTATCTCTCTTTTTGCTGTTAAGTTTTATAGAGTTAATACCATATAAAAAATACCAGTATTATCGTACCGTTATCAGCAACTAAGAAACCATGAGGCCACACAAAAACCAAGGTAATAGAAAAATGATATTTTCTTTCATTACTTCCTGTTGTGAAGCTTTCTGTCCCAAGTTTTGTGAACGTTAAAGAGTACAGGCACTCAGAATCGTTTTTTTTCTCCATTGCAGGCCTCACCTCTTCAACTCACCTCTTCAACTCGATTTTTCAATCTCGCCCTTCAGCTTAACCTCTCCAACCTCGCCTTTTAAGTTAAACATGTGCTACATCCCATCGGCCACAAGCACCAAGGTGTCCACTTAGTAGCAGTATGAGGATGAACTACTAACTCACCAAGGTTCCAGTTAGAGTAGCTGTGTAAATGTCCTAGTGTGATGTCCGTCTCCTACGATGCTAATTTTAATTCTACATAGAAGCCCAGGACTGTAACCTGCCAGTTTGGATGCAGCTAGATGCATTTTAAGCACCATACTCGGCTTGAGACAAGGAAGTCTCAGCGGTAACTAAAAAGAATTCCTTTTTATTGATCTATTTTTTTGCTTTCATTATAGTAAACATATAAAATCCATAATATTGAATAATATCACATAAATTTCCAATTTTAATTTAAATTTTGATATATATAACCATGTTAAGGCACATAATGGCCTCGTGTAACGACTTTCCTTTTCAGAAATAGGTAAACCCCGAATAAATGCATTTATCCCAAGGTACCCCTATAATCTGTTAATGTTTTTTTTATACATTGCGACATTTAAGGCTACTTATGTGACCCCCAACATATTGTAAATTTTCTAACAATTTTTTCTAAACAATTTCACAGAATTTAATAAAACCTCAAACTAACTAATTTTATGTCAAAGGAGATTTTAGTAATAAGATATATGTGTTTAAAATATAAAATATTTTTCTTTCTTTTTGAGTTAATAATAATAAAAAAAAAAGGTCTAACTCAAGATTTGTGTTACATTTTATTTCGTCCAGTTTATCAAGTCTGCTGAAGACGACCGTACACCTTTTCAATAAATGAACAGGAAGATTTGATTGGCGCCCAAAAACATATATAGGTAAGGGAAAGTTACATCCACGACCCAAAGTCACCCTTTGCTTAGCTTGGCATAACAACACGTATAACCTACGCGAATTTTAGGTTATACAAAGTAGCACTCAACGTGAGGGCTAACTGGTTCGTTTAGTTTGGATTGTACGTAAGTAACGCCCAACGTTAGTGGCGAACCAGTTTTCTTTTCAGTTTTCTTTTCATTTTTCTCTTACCTATATAATAAATTTTTATTAAGTAACACAAATTGAGTTGAGACAGTTTTCTTTGAAGAATAGACACTTTTATAGTGACTAATATTTTTTAAATTTCTTTTAATATTCAATTTTGAAAGTAGAAAGAGGGAGGACAAACATTTTTTACATTTTGAGATGATGAGGAGAGTAATATTTTAGATTTATCGTATATTTACCCATTTAGGTAAATTATTATCGTATCGTATTATAGTGTTTTGAAAGTAAATTGTATTTTCGAAACATATTATAAATTTTAGTACAGAACTTGTACTTTATTTTACAAATCACTACCAATTACCGATATCATTTTTTGTGTTTGCAGAACATTTGCTATTCTTATCTTTATCGCATTCCTACGATTTTTTTTTGAACTCGTTTGCTTTGGGCTTGCATTTAAATGAAAATATTTAAATTTATTTGCAGAACTATTTCGCCTTAACTTAAAATATTTTATTAAAATATTATAGCAGCAAAATTTTTTTTATTGTTGTAGAAACATAACCTTTTTCGTAATTCATATAAACAATTAAGATTAAATTAAAGTGCTTTCACCATTCAGTCAAGATACAAATTTTTTTTGAATAAAAAAAATTTTTTTTTTGAAACCTTTGATAAATTTAACGCGAACCATGGATATTTCCGACATGAAACCAATTCACCTTAGATCTGAAGAACTAACATATGAACTACGTTTAAGAGGTATAGTTACTTCAAAAAAAGATGCACCCCTTAGGCGAAAGATGTTATCTCGCAGAATTGAGACCGATAAAGGCCGCGATCTAGATTATATTGACCCGCTATATAATATAGATACGGAAAAACCAATTATAGAAAATACTTTAACGGAAATAAAAAATTTAATAGATGATTTCGAAGGTCCTGATACTGACTCGACTTTTTTACGAATAAAAACTAGAATCATTCATATTACAAAAAGAATTTTAAGAATTACTATCCCAATACCGGACAACGATCAAGAAATACAAACTTTTCGAGACGAAAGCCACGCTACCGCGGTGGAATTAGAAACGTTACTTTTTGAAAAAGCATCAATCTTTAGTAATGCAATAACAATAAATTCTCCAGTTAATAATACCCCAATCAATAACAATAATTTAAATAATAGTGCGAGAGGATCTCAAATGTTTAATTTCAATACCGGATATAATTCAAATAAGTCAGTGCCTGTGTATAAGTGGAATTTAAAATTTTCCGGGGAGAGTAACTGCAGTTTGCTAACATTTTTAGATAAAGTCGAGGAACTTAGTAAAGCAAGGCATGTCTCAAAAAATGACCTTTTTGATTCAGCCGTAGATTTATTTTCAGATAGGGCCTATATTTGGTTTAAATCAATACAAAATAAAGTAACCGATTGGGAATCATTAGTTAACTTATTGAAGAAAACTTTCCTTCCGCCTGATCTGGAAGATCATATTTGGGAAGAGATTAGGTCTCGTACTCAAGGAAAGAATGAATCAATTCACATTTATATTGCTATTATGGAATCATTATTCAGTAGATTAGAAAGACCTGTCGCAGAAGTCACTAAAATAAAATATTTAAGAAAAAATATATTACCTAATTATACTATGCAATTAGCACTTTTAGATATCAACTCAATAGAAGAACTTATAAATTTTTGTAAGAAAATTGATAGAGCACAAGTAAATAAAAATAGTCATAAACCGCCCCCTAAAATATCAATTTTAGATCCCGAGCTAGTATATCAGACAGATGAATCAAACACCTATCCTATTAACGTGCACTCAGTACAGACAATAGACTTAGGTAATACTACTGATGTAGCACAACCTAAAAATAATAATAATGATCGGTTTAAAACGAGTACGAAGGGCAAATTTAACAAAAATACCATTCCCAAAGGTTCCAATAATAATTTCCGTAAACATAAAAATAATAATGACGAGAGAGCTCAAATAAAAACTCTAAAATGTTGGAATTGTCAACAACCTAACCATGTTTATACTTCATGTAAAGCAAAGAGAAATAAATTTTGTTTTCGATGTGGAAAAGCTAATGAAACCACAAAAACTTGTCTATGTGCAAAAAACGAATAAGGAGGACGCCTCTAGATGCCCGACATGCGTCCATCCGTAATAATAGGGGCAAATTTATTTCAAAAAATATTTCTGTGCATTCTGTAGAATGGAAAACATGGCTTAATAATGTCAAAAACTTTTATAAAAATTATCGAGAATTATCTTTAGCTCCCTTATTTACTTCTAAGCCATTAGATAATAGACCTTATGTAGAAGTTTATATTTTTGATTCACCAATTACTGCACTAGTAGATAGTGGTGCAACACAATCAGTATTAGGAGCAAAGGCTGTTGACATTCTAAACAAATGTAATTTAAAAATTAGCAAGTGTTCTGAAAACTTTATTATGACTGCCGATGGTAAGCCTCAAAAGGTTACTGGTTCCGTAGACTTACCTATTAGGGCAGACAATATTTGCCGTGTTATGAAAGTTTTAATAGTACCTTCACTTACGCATACTTTCATTCTCGGTAGTGATTTTTGTAAAAATTTTAGAATCAAATTAGATTTTTTAAATGACTCATGGCATATTCGTAGTGAAGAAAGTGATTTTGAATTTTTAGTAAAAAGTTCAGAAGTGAGTGATCAAGTACCTATGGTTGTTTATAGTATTAGTGATTTGAGTAGTGAACAAATTCAAAGAGTTGAACAAGTGAAAAGTGATTATGAAAAAATAAGTTGTGAAGATCGTCTAGGACGAACTGATAAAATGAAGTTTCATATCGATACAGGAGAAGCCAAACCGTTCAGAGAACGTCAATATCCGCTATCACCATATATTATGAAGTTATTAAATAAAGAGCTGGATGAGATGCTAAAATTAAATGTAGTCGAACCTTCACATAGTGCATGGAATTCCCCAGTGCTATTAGTGAAAAAGAGCTCAGGAGAACAAAGATTTTGCTACGATGGTAGGGCATTAAATAAAGTAACTAAGCCTGATGCATATCCATTACCTAGGGTAGACAGAATATTATCCTTGCTGAAAAATGCAAAATTTATATCTTCAATAGATTTACGAAAAGCTTTCTGGCAAATTCCCTTAGAAGAAGACCGTACACCTTTTCAATAAATGAACAGGAAGATTTGATTGGCGCCCAAAAACATATATAGGTAAGGGAAAGTTACATCCACGACCCAAAGTCACCCTTTGCTTAGCTTGGCATAACAACACGTATAACCTACGCGAATTTTAGGTTATACAAAGTGGCGCCCAACGGTGGGTATTTTCAAGCTTTGGGGTTAAAACAAGATCCATAAGCCTCTGTTGACATTGAGCTGAGTTTCTTAGTCCAAAAGGTACTACATTGAAATGAAATAGTCCTCGACCCGGAATAGAAGAAGACAGCAAAGAAAAAACTGCATTTTCTATTCCGGGTCGAGGACTATTTCATTTCAATGTAGTACCTTTTGGACTAAGAAACTCAGCTCAATGTCAACAGAGGCTTATGGATCTTGTTTTAACCCCAAAGCTTGAAAATAATGTTTTTTGCTATCTTGACGACATTATCATCATTTCAGAAACCTTTGAAGAGCATATATCTATTTTGGAAGAAGTGTTAGCAAGGCTAAAAGATGCTAAACTTACCATTAACCTGAGTAAGTGCCAGTTTTTTAAAGATTCTTTAAAATACTTAGGATTTGTTGTCGACTCACAAGGACTGCGCACTGATGGTGATAAGGTTGCTTCGTTGGTAAATTTTGCACGACCGACTACTACCACTGAAATAAAAAGATTTATAGGCACAGCTTCCTGGTATAGACGATTTATTCAGCATTTTTCAACTCTAGTTTCCCCTATCAATGACTTACTAAAAGGCAAGAAAAAAGGACAAGCCATAAAGTGGAACTCTGCAGCAGAAGATTCCTTTCTGAAGCTTAAACAAGCACTTGTGTCAGCACCTATCTTGAGAAGTCCTGACTTCACCAAAGATTTTATCGTACAGTGCGATGCTTCAAATACAGGTTTAGGCAGCGTTTTGCTACAACAAGGCGAGTCAGGAGAAGTAGTCATTGCTTTCGCCAGCAGATCATTATCGAAAGCTGAAAGAAACTATACGGTAACAGAGAGAGAATGTCTTGCCGTGATTTTCAGCATTGAAAAATTTAGACCATATATAGAAGGCACTCATTTTACTATTATTACCGATCATTACTCATTACTGTGGCTAAATAATATGAAGGAACCAACCGGTAAACTAGCACGTTGGAGTGTGAAACTTCAACAGTTTGATTTTACTTTAGTTCACAGAAAAGGAACTCTTAATGTTGTTCCTGATTTTTTATCGAGGATACCACCCCAGGAAAATCCGAATGAGCAAGTGGAAATAGCTGCAATGGACAATGAAACTAGTCAAACTCTGGATATAGTATTGGAAAATTTAGACCCATTTTATATAAAGATGCAAAGCAATATCTTGGAAAATCCAGACAAATATCCTCAGTGGACTGTTAGAGACCAGTTTGTCTACAAGAATTTCCCAATTAAAGTTTCAGTAAAGACAAATCTGACTCCATGGAAACTATTAGTGCCGAAAGGACAAGTACAAAAAATTATAAAGAAGTTTCACGAACCCTGTACAGCAGGCCATTTTGGTTTTTTTAAAACTTTAGCTCGAATCCGTGAATATTACTTCTGGAACAATATGAGGAAAGATGTCTACAAGTATATCCAAAAGTGTGAAGTCTGTGGCGCACAGAAACTCTCTGGAACTTCACGTCTAGGACTCATGGGAGCCGAAAAAACAGTAAACTTCCCTTTCCAGATTTTAGCAGTTGACTTGATGGGACCATTTCCCAGAAGCCGTTCTGGAAATACACATTTATTAGTGGTCGCGGATTGGTTTTCCAAATATTCATTTTTACATCCCTTAAGAAAAGCTGAAGCTAATAAAATCTGCAGTTATATGGAAAAAGAAATTTTCCTCAAGTTTGGTGTTCCTCAGATTATTATTTGTGACAATGGTTCACAATTTGCCGGAAAGATATTCCAAAGACTCATGAAGAAGTATGAAGTTCCAAAAATATGGTTTAATGCTAGATACCATCCCCAAACAAACTTTGTAGAGAGGACCAATCAGACAATAGGTACCTTAATCAGGAGCTATATTGGTGAAAGTCACCAAGATTGGGATAAAAACCTAGCAGAAATCAACTTTGCCTTAAACTCTGCTTGTCACGAAGTCACAGGATTTCCCCCTTCATTTTTAGTTTATGGACGCCATGTTCCCGTTACAGGAAAATATTATGGAGATATAAAAAATACAGAAAATATCGAATTATTGCCAAGGAGTCGAATAGAATTTAGCGACAACCAAAAAGGATTGTCCGAAGTATTTGAGAATGTCCAAAGTAAGCTACACAAAGCTTACGAAAGAAATTCCCGTACCTACAATTTAAGAAGACGCGACATTTCGTTTGACGTCGGAGACAGAGTATGGAAAAGGAATAAGGTGCTCTCGAATGCTGCGAATTTCTTTACAGCTAAATTATCGAAAAAATATATTCTCTGCAAGATTACGAGGAAAGTATCTCGTTTAGTTTACCGACTAGAGAATATAGATGGCACTGATGCAGGTCAGTGGCATGTTAAGGATTTGAAGCCATATCTAGGATCAAATTCAGATGTTTCCGTGGGCTAGAAAAACCCTTAAGAAGCAATTTACCGTGTAGCCATACCGTATCGTGTGGTTATTATATATTTTCCATTAGTTGCAGTTTCGCAGTGAAAATATTACCGAAAATATATTGTACCGAAAAGCCATACCGTGTCGTGTGGTTTTGTTTATTTTCCATTGTGCAGTGTTGCCGGAAAATATTACCGAATATGTATAGTACCGAAAGGCCATGCCAAATTGTGTGGTTTTGTTATTTCTCATAGTGCAGTGTTGCCGAGAAATATTACCGAATAGATATCGTACCGAAAGTGCATGCCAGTGTAAATATAATTAAGTGAATTTAGTTTAAAATACATGTAGAAGAATTTTCGTAAATAAGGAAACTTAATTTTTGGAAATTAAAGTTATAATTATTAGAGTATATACATATATTAATCCCGAAGCTGATCAGCTTCCCAAAAGTTAAACAGCCCCCCAAAAAAAAACATAAAGTTTTTTTTATTGGTTTCACCGAAAACCAAAAGTTTTTCCGAAACACTCTTTTTGAAAATAGTATTTTTTAAAAAAAAGATTTCCGTGATTCAATTCATAGAATTGATATTCCCTTGTTCTTATAAATGCCGGTGTTAAAATTATTGTTTGTAATAAGACTTCCCTATTATGACTTACCAATTTGTGACAAGTTATCTTACCTACCTAAAGCGACCTTACCGAATAGTGTCTCCAAATAAAATTTTGGCGTGTGATACGCGAAGATATCCTCAATGCAAACAATAATATATATAGTTGCCGGATACCATTATAATAATAAATAAAGTAGTATATTTCATTTAAGTAAAATATCTGTTAATTAGAAATAGATAGTAGTTGCTATCATTTTTTTTTCTTTTAGGAGAGGGGTAGTGTAACAATTTAAATTTTAAATTGGGAAAAGCAGAACTTTACATTGTAGGGACTTGAAAATCACTTTACTTACTTTATATCTCAGTAACGCCGGAAATACATATAAAAAAAAATGATCCATCGATTACCATATTCTTTTACAGAATCCCAGATGACCATTGCAATTAATTAACAAAAATTATAACTAATTCAGTATAAAAAACCAAGTCGTTTATTATGATTGAAAATAGAACGAGGTTATTGGCTTAAATCGTTTTCAAATTTTGGCATTGGCTGAACATCTGTTAGGAGCAACCAGGATTAGTGATGCCAAGCCAAAATAAGAAGCCATGCCACGCTTTTGTTTCTCAGTGACGAGGGAAGGCGCAACATCATTCGAGTACATATTGTTCCGTTGTCGAATTCCGAATGAAAAGGTACTAAACTTCCGCTGCTGAAATTCTCTAGATGTTATTTTTTCGTCTGGTAATCATATTTCTCGACTGATGTATTATTTTCAGGTTGGATTTTCGAAAATAAAGTAAGGATCGATGCAAGTTTGTGTTCCAGCAGGAATTTCTTAGTCTCTCCTGTCTAACCTCAATTTCATAAACAAAGTTCCAGCTCGCGCACGCCTTGACAGAGCCGTGACAGCTGACTATATAAGTAGGATTCGAGATTTTTATCTCTCTTTTTGCTGTTAAGTTTTATAGAGTTAATACCATATAAAAAATACCAGTATTATCGTACCGTTATCAGCAACTAAGAAACCATGAGGCCACACAAAAACCAAGGTAATAGAAAAATGATATTTTCTTTCATTACTTCCTGTTGTGAAGCTTTCTGTCCCAAGTTTTGTGAACGTTAAAGAGTACAGGCACTCAGAATCGTTTTTTTTCTCCATTGCAGGCCTCACCTCTTCAACTCACCTCTTCAACTCGATTTTTCAATCTCGCCCTTCAGCTTAACCTCTCCAACCTCGCCTTTTAAGTTAAACATGTGCTACATCCCATCGGCCACAAGCACCAAGGTGTCCACTTAGTAGCAGTATGAGGATGAACTACTAACTCACCAAGGTTCCAGTTAGAGTAGCTGTGTAAATGTCCTAGTGTGATGTCCGTCTCCTACGATGCTAATTTTAATTCTACATAGAAGCCCAGGACTGTAACCTGCCAGTTTGGATGCAGCTAGATGCATTTTAAGCACCATACTCGGCTTGAGACAAGGAAGTCTCAGCGGTAACTAAAAAGAATTCCTTTTTATTGATCTATTTTTTTGCTTTCATTATAGTAAACATATAAAATCCATAATATTGAATAATATCACATAAATTTCCAATTTTAATTTAAATTTTGATATATATAACCATGTTAAGGCACATAATGGCCTCGTGTAACGACTTTCCTTTTCAGAAATAGGTAAACCCCGAATAAATGCATTTATCCCAAGGTACCCCTATAATCTGTTAATGTTTTTTTTATACATTGCGACATTTAAGGCTACTTATGTGACCCCCAACATATTGTAAATTTTCTAACAATTTTTTCTAAACAATTTCACAGAATTTAATAAAACCTCAAACTAACTAATTTTATGTCAAAGGAGATTTTAGTAATAAGATATATGTGTTTAAAATATAAAATATTTTTCTTTCTTTTTGAGTTAATAATAATAAAAAAAAAAGGTCTAACTCAAGATTTGTGTTACATTTTATTTCGTCCAGTTTATCAAGTCTGCTGAAGACGACCGTACACCTTTTCAATAAATGAACAGGAAGATTTGATTGGCGCCCAAAAACATATATAGGTAAGGGAAAGTTACATCCACGACCCAAAGTCACCCTTTGCTTAGCTTGGCATAACAACACGTATAACCTACGCGAATTTTAGGTTATAGATGATGGTCAACAATTTGTACAAACCCACACAGGCGAATTTCGACAGTGGGCAAAAAGATTATCTTGGTAACATGAGACAAAAAACGTTTTTAATTGTAAGAAACCGGTATAAACATTACATTTTGTTTTTAATATCTTACATTTTTGCCCCCTCCACACCCCTTTTTATGGTTGAACAATAAGGTATGTTTCACTAGAGATAAAAAATTGGAATGTTGAGAAATGTGCATAAATTTCATATAAATAAGTTTTCGAGTTTGTTCGGGTTTGTTCGGGTTTGTTAAGTTTGTTAAGTCAAATTTCGTCGCGTCGCGTGTAATAAAATCTAATGATCTGATCTGAGTGTATGTTTAAAAAACTTGTGCCTGGAGGTATAAAGATAAATACGAGTAGGTAGATAAATAATTTTATATGGAATTTCAGTTTTGCATTAAGTTTGGCAACATTTCACGTAACACCTGTTTCCTGATATGCCACCACAGGGTGACAAACGTGTGGGTTTATGGGGCTGGACCCCGCTTTTAAAACGGTCGATTTGAAAAAAAAATATGTAGCGTTTCTCTAGGACACCCAAGGAGTCACCCATTTTAATATAATACGTCATTTCCATAACACCCTGTATAATAAATGCAGATTTTGACTTGACAATTTGTCTATGAAAATGGATATAACATCTATTAGGTTCGTATTCGTAGCGTATAAATAATTCTAGGAGTCTTTCCTTGGTAAATATGGGCAATATAAGATATTTCAATAGTAACACGTAACCTTATCCACTGGTAAAGATTGTTCCACGAAAAATGGATATAACTTAATGACTGCAGTAAAAGTACCTGCGGCGATCCCATTATTTATGACCGTTTGTTATTATTATGTGGAAAGGACGGGATTGTAATAATTATAATTAAATATAGGCACATCAAGTAGGTTAGGTTGCTTAATTTATATTTAAATATCTTTTTGTGGTAAAATTTGTTAGTTTTTATTTCTTGCTGGAAGAGTTTAGTTGTATTACCGATATTATTTTACCAAACGTATAAAAAAACAGTATGTGGAAAAACATGGACTACCATGAAGATACAACGGCCGAACTTTTTGAGGAATGGTTCAATGTTTTGCCAAACATTCCTCAGAATAGCGTGATAGTAATGGACAATGCGAGCTATCACAGTCACCAATTACATAAAGCTCCAACCTCAAATAATACACAATTGGAGATTCAGAACTACATGGCGGCGAATGATATATATTTTGAAGAAAATAATAAAAAAGTGTTCTTTTAGAAGTTTTAAAGACATTTTGTATAAAAAATGTTGTGACACATTGGCAGAAGAAATTGGACATACAGTGCTACGGCTCCCACCCTATTATTGCATTTTTAATCCAATAGAGCATATGTGGCACCAGTTAAAATCACTGGTTAGGTCTGAAAATATTTCTCCGACTTTAAGTTCTAGTGTTGTAGAATTAATACGAAAATGCTTTAATGATATTCCCCCAGGTAGTTGGAAAAACTCAGTCCGTCACGTAATAACTGTAGAAAATTCGTATATTAGTCTGGATCGTATAATTAATCCAATTATAATTAATTTTGATGAGAATAGCGATAGCGAAACAGAATTATCTATAGAATGACATTATAAATGTAAATAAATATGACTAGTAATATTTTAAAAAAATGTTATTTCATTTGATTACATTAATATAATCATATCATTACTTGTTTTCCTTAGTCCGTCCCTTCATACTTCACTAGTTTATTGCCAAGCTCTTGTCGACACAATGGGACCGACCCAGGAAATCATTAAGTCGTATTAAAATTTCGTGAAACATACTTTACTCAAATAATCCGAATGCGGATAAACAGCTAGGGACATGTTTTGGCCAAAATTCTTGTAACTACCCTTATAAATCCTTCTTTTTAATGAAAATATGGGCCTGCCATAAGGACACCACCTACCTAATTCGATTAATCGAGAAGACACGCTTTAAATTGCTACGGGGAAACTGTAACACGATACCGATTGAGTTATGGCGTTTATTATTGTCCGGGTTGATTATTCCGGCTTATTGCGGCAGTGACCTTTATCCGTTGCCGGAGGAAAAATTAACTTTGTACACAATTTCGGAATGCCGATGAGTTGACAAAAGCGAAGGTTTATTATTTTTTAAATTGCCTTTATTATTAACGTCCCAGCTGATTTTTATGATCAGGAGCGTCCTTGCCTTATGAGATTTACTTGGAAAAGATGTTTATAACAGTTTTATAACAGTTCTCGATTTACAAGTTGGTTGTATAAAGGTCTCACAACATAACGAACAATAAAATAAAATATTGCCACTGACACTAATTTTTATCGATTACATAAGTCGACATAATTTTTGTAACATCGATGAAAATGCTTATTTTGTGTTTCATTTAGGAAGTTATTAAAACACTTTTTCCCAGAAATGGCCTAGCACGTCTCATTTTCAAGTACCTCCTTCTCTTTTATATAATGCGATCTTTGAAATCATTTTTACCTGCCTTAGGACCGGAAAGTACAACAAGACCGCAGAGGGGTTATTTTCACAGTATTGTATGAACCTTTAAGAGTTTTATTGTTTCCTGCAGTTTAGTTGGTTTCTGTCTCGTTTACAGTACAGTCAAGTGTTTAAGTCGATTTTGATATAAAATGGCAAGTTCGAGTCGTCGATGTTGCAAAAATCCAGCCGATAAGTTTTGTTATATATGTGGACGATTTATTATAAAGTCCCAAGCTAGATCTATATCTGAGAAAGTCAAAAAGCCTATTTTTTTATACTTTAAGTGCCAAATTGGGGATCAAGATAAAAGTTGGGCTCCTTATGTTTGTTGTGTGAGTTGTCACGTAAATTTAGTGCAGTGGATGTATCGAAAGAAAATTTTTATGCCGTTTGCTGTTCCTATGGTGTGGAGAGAACCTACTGACCATGTAAGTGATTGCTACTTTTGCATAACGAAAATAGAAGGGATTTCAAAAAAGCATAGAGACAAAATAGAGTATCCAAATTTACCTTCTGCGCAAAGGCCAGTTCCTCATTGCCAGGAACTAGCGGTACCGATAGCGCCTTTAAACCTGGACATCGTGTTTCCCGGTGATTCTAATTCTTCATCCGAATCTGATCCACAACTTCCTGAGAACACCAGTTGTGACCCAACATTTTTACCAACTACCAGTGAACCTCACTTAATAACTCAGAATGAATTAAATGACTTGGTACGTGACCTAGGATTGTTAAAACAAAAATCGTAACTTCTTGGTTTCAGACTTCAACAGTGGAACTTGTTAGATAAAAAGCAAATGTTTCACTATGTGTCTGTTGTGTTATTGATGGTTTAATGAATGAGCTTAATATGGAACATGATCCTAGCGAGTGGCGTTTGTCCATAGATTCGTCGAAATACAGCCTAAAAGCAGTCCTGCTTCATAATTGAAACACAAAACCATCCATTCCTTTAGCCCATTCAGTGACAATGATAGAGACGCATGACAACTTAGCAACCATATTAAATCGTGTTAAATATGAACAGTATCAGTGGGATATCTGTGGAGATTTAAAAGTGATAGGTATATTGCTAGGACTGCAAGGGGGTTTTACAAAGTACTGCTGTTTTTTGTATCTGTGTGACAGTAGAGCAATAAAAGAACACTACAGTAAAAAGGATTGGCCTCATAGAACTTCTTTTGAACCTGGTACTTCAAACATTAAATATGCCCCCCTTGTTAGCCCAAAAAAGGTGCTGCTACCGTCTCTCCATATTAGGCTTGGACTAATGAAAAACTTTTTTAAAGCCATGAACAAAGAAGGTAGTGGTTTCCAGTACCTAAGAGAAATATTTCCTCACCTAAGTGATGAAAAATTAAAAGAAGGCATATTTATTGGACCTCAGATAAGGAAGCTCCAAGATAATCTCCGTTTCCAAGAACAATTAAATGAAAAGGAATTGGCAGCTTGGACGTGTTTTGTACGTATAGTGAACGGATTTCTGGGCAACAAGAAAAATGAAGACTATAAAAGACTCATAGATGAACTGTTGAAAACCTATGAATTACTAAGGTGTCGCATGTCTCTAAAAATACATTTTTTGCACTCCCATTTGAATTTTTTCCCTTAAATTTTGGGTGCAATAAGCGATGAACAAGGAGAGAGATTTCACCAGGACATCAGGACGATGGAAACAAGATACCAGGGACGCTGGAACCCATCTATGTTGGGCGACTACTGTTGGTTTTTAAAAAGGGATGATGCTACAGAACACAAAAGGAAAAAGTGAACGTTTTTGTCGCTGTATCATATCTTGTGCGATATATTTTTTATTAATACAACAACCAATCCTCAGTAATGTTTTTGCATAGATGCCACATGTTTTATATGTTCATATTAAATAAATATATTAGATTGTAAAAATATGTCGTCTCCTCTTTTTTTGTCCACCACCCACCCCTTATAACAAAAACACTGTACGCGTTACAGTAATTAGCTTATCATTTTCGGATTTAGGACTCTAAAATACTTCAGACAAACCTATTTTCGTCAATGTTACTTTACAAAAATTTAAATTTGTCGACTTGTGTTATCAATGTCAAAATTTAATTTGCTGGTGTTTGCTGTATTACCTGAACTATGGGAGTTTAGTGGTTTTGCCATCAAGTTTAATTGAATAACTTCCTGTTGGCTCACCAAAATGTATTCAAACTCGGCACATGGATTTACCATCTTGGTCTCTTCAAGAATTTATTATGCAATTTCTCTTTAAAATGTACAGTGGAACCAATATTCAGTACCCTCAAAAATTACATGGGATTTCATATGTGCAACTTAACGATGCATGGCCCTGTATAGGTATCTATATTTGGTTAATTAAAAGTGGTCCACGTACCTTTATTTATGAAGATAGATCGGGCATTAAATAGTATCTACCCGATCAAGCCCTTTAAGTAACCGCTCTATTAACTGACAGATCTATTGGGCAAATATGTATATTCCCCGTCGACCCCAAGCTCCAATATTGGACGTTCGGGTTAGCCAGAATTTATGTTATTAATCTATATAGTTGGGAACTGAAATATTGGCGACCGAAGAAATAGTGAAATTTCATGAAATAGTGGATCGTGCGGATTGCTCGGCATTCAAATTGAATTTAGTTTTTGTCTAGTTGGAATAATTTTGTACTATTACGTCGGCCACAGTTAAAACTTTCCCTTTACACCATTATAATAATATTTTTTCTATTTGGGTTTCATAATGACTACATTATGAAATGCAAAATAATTGAATAACCTGCCACTTTATGGAACTGAAATTTTATTTTTTTTATGTTGGCAGCAAGTAGGGTTCAAATTTTAGACTTATTTTGATTTCGTTGAAATAGTTTTCTTGAGATTATGGATTCGACAAATTTTTTTTATAGAAAACTTTAAAATACTAACCTTTAGCCTTGCAAATAGATCATTTTTACTAGATATTTATCTGAAATACCTATACTCGGAAATATATAACATGCTGACGGTGTCCGTCAACTAATTTCTAGTCACAACTATAAAATAACATAACCTAAAAATAATAGAAATATCTTCCAGTTTATGCTCTATTTCTAAAGTTTTATTCAATAAAGTACTATTTTTATTTTTAATTCAATATAGTATTATACATATTACTTTATATATACATATTTATAGTTACTGTAGACATTTCCTGGGCATTAATTGTTATTCCTGTCAGATTCTGTGTCGACATAATATTTTGTTCAATAATATTATTTATTATTTTGTTCAATATTTTGAACTTTGTTCTGCTCGCACCATAACTCAAAGTTTTGCATATTCTTTTTAAAAGTTTTTCTAGATTCTTTTCTGCAATTTCTTGTATTTCTGACAGAGTACAACTTTCTTCCTGGCTCATTTTTATTAACTTTAATAATATATTTATTTTTAATTATGACGGATGGGAAGAAGCTTTGTTGTGTTTAATTGTTTCTATCATGGCATATTTAATACTTGTAACATTTTATGAAATTGTAAAAATATTACTAACCCAAAAAGAAAATATTAATTCAAATGAAAAAAAAACCTACTATATTTTCAGCCTTTAAGGCCCAAATAGAAAAAGTATTATAAAATACACTGTTCATAAGACAATTAGAGCACTTGCACTTTAATTAAACACGTGCTTTAAGATAATGTCTTATGAAACTTTTATCTTAATATACAATTATGTGTGAATTTAATTAAAATTCCAGATTTGAACTTTTCTATATTTATTTAACAAGAAAAAATCTTACAAATCTTCGCAAACTTCGTTCGCCTACCAGTGTGACTATTCTCCACTTAGGAGACGTGATTATTGCTTTCTCTTTCTTTCCCTGCATTCCGTATAGAGATGAAGAATTACTTCTCTCAATATGATCGTTCTCATAAGTCAAGGATAGACGTCCATCACACAGTTCGTCATAGGGGATATAGTTGGAGTAGCTGTAGAAAAACTGCAGTATAGCTTCCAGCTCGCGTGTGTTTGGAATTTTTATAAGGCTTTGCAAATTTCATCTGTGTAATAAAAACCATCATTATCGTTAACTCTCTAAAATCATTCATCGCGACATGGGTTTTGTTTGGACTGGGACTGGCTAGCCAACGGTGATTGTAAATTTTTAAAAAATTAAAGAATATTTTTTTTTTTACAATCAGAATCAACTGTTCTTCCTTAAAAAAAACTCAAGACGGAACTTCTAAAACTTACAAAAACAACCGCCAGTTACTAGTTAAACCATGAATTTAATTACTGTAGGCGAAATATCAAGGATAGGAAGTGTTCAAATTGATACACTGTATACTATTTTCCTTCCTAAAAATATCAAAGTTCTCCAACAAATAAAATAAATATTGATTTGGCCGGCATATTGTCTTTCGCCTAAGGCATTTTAGACATGTCAGGAACAAACTTGACTAATATAGTATATCTGTCATCCGTAGCAGTTTGTGATGAATAACAGTTTTCCGTTAAATCAGCATAGAAGAAAAGTCACGACATACGATATTTCAAAAATATCATCAGAGCTAGATAAGTAGTAGAAAAAAGAAAAACCATAAATCAGGGTTTTATAAAAATAGGTTTCCGTATTTAATTTATAAAAAATTATATTTTCTGCGTCTGACTTTTGGTCAGTTAGAGATATATGAAAATCGCCTCAGGAAATGTCACTTTGCAGTCAGTAACCAAAATGATATTTTCTTACAGTTGTTAGTGTTTTACATAAATGATTGAAAACACGTTGTTCATAAGGAATTAATTTATATTTTGAAAACCTCAATACATTGCAGAATACATTTCGAAATTAGTCTGTTATATTCACAGTTATTTGACAGTTAGTACAATTATTGAAAATTGGAGGAGCATTATTAGAACTATGAGTAACATTTTGGACAACATGGGAGGTAGTAGGGTTATTTTGTTGAATATTTTGAACTATGAAAATTTTATTTGCCACCTCAACCTTATTGTTAAGAGATTCTTCAATATATCCTTCAGCAACGTTTGATGACTTCCATCCGCCATGCCCCTTTAAGCTAGTTATGTTGGCACCAAAGTCAACCAATATTGTTGCAGAAGACCGACGAAAGTAGTGACCAGTATATTCTGTCGGATCTACCAAGTTCAATTAAGTAGCAACTATTTTAAGCATTTTTCTAAATTGATGTATTCCTATCACTAATCTACAACCCTTTCCGCTTTGATATTTAAAGAAAAATCGGTCACATATAGAACATATGTTCTGGTCTTAACGAAACATACTTTCGATAAACATTCAAGTACATCTGATTAACTACAAATGATTTTGGTTTGCTGGTCTTCGAATCAGGTATGCTAATTAAAAGCTTAGATTCTAGGTCTTCTACATCGTGTAGAGTCATTCGGACAAACTCATCCATTCTACAGGCCCCAGAAATGCCAAATATTAAAGCCACCTAAAAAATAAATAAATGTGTAATCTAAATAGAAATTAAAACCTTGTAAATTACCTTAATCATTAAATTTTCTTTATCTGGAGCTTCCTGGATAAATTTGTCGATTTCCTCCTTCGTTAAATCTTAGATTTCTTCGCCCTATAACCTTGAGCTTGCCGTTTCAATAAAGAACGAAGTTTCGAATATGTAGATATATCTACATTGTGTTTAATTGACTTCAACATTGAATAATTGGCCCATAATGTTGAAGATTTCATCTTTAAACAAAGGTCTAGGAAGTATGCCATTACAACATTTTCTGAGAAAGAACTCGTGTTTTTACTCTTGCGATAGTCCATAAAACGTTTATATGCATATTCGTACTTTTCTCTTGATTTCTTTGGCAATAATTCTAATGAAGCAGTATTCACTGACTCAACCAGCTCTGGAGGAGTCCCAGAAATGGAAAATTCATCAATCATCACTTATCATTATATACTGTTTTGTTTTCGGAAACACCAACAATTAAATTAATATGCGTCAAGAGTGACAATTCAACATTAATATGTTTCCATAGTAAAGCAACCAATTTTATTACGAATTTCAAAGCACCATTTATTTGTGAATAAAATTATTCGCGATTTTTTCAAAATTAATCAATACCTGTCGATTTTTAAACGATTTTCGGACAAATAGTATGTTTATCTCGTAGGAAAAGCCACATTCCTGAACTCTGTGTTCACAGTCGTCCAGAAATGTTAGGCATTTCCCACTCGTTAAACAATGTACTATTCCGTAGCTTCTTCAGAATTTTCTAAAATAGTTTGTGGAATTTCCATATTTTCGTTTATAAAACGTAAAAGACGCTTACAATTAACAACCCTTAGCAACCGTCAAACTTATTCAATGACAACCTATCAAAGCTCACTAAATATCGGGCAAATAGCCCTCGGGGTAGTTGTTTTCGCTTTCCGGGCATTATAGTCTACTTAACGCCTTTGGTATATAAATAACTATAAAATTGAACATTTCATCGTAGTAACAATTATGCTAAAAATAAAACAAAATATGTATAACCATTTATTATATTTCGAAGTTCCGTTGGGCATTCTTTCTAGAAGGATAAAACTAAAGAACTGTCAAATCTAATTGTGCGGAGGTCTCCTCCCATGGGGTCTTCTTTCTTATCGCTCGCGAAAACATCTTGGTAGGTTATAAGTTGATAAAGTAGTTTACTAACTTCAGATATTTTCTTTCTGCTTGCTGGCTAAACTTTTTTATTTATCCTTTAAACGTATCGCCACAATGTTTCCTAAATAAATATGTATCCCTACCAGTGGCGGTTCTTTCACAGGAGCAGATGCGCACGTGCACCCCCAAAACGAAACGAATAAAAAATATTAATTTATATTCATTGAATATTATTTATCGTATAAAGTCCGACCCTCCCTAATATTTTATCGTACCGTCAAACTAAAAAAAGTCCGACCCTCACTAATATTTTATCATCCCGTCAAACCAAACTGTATAGATCCGACAACCGTGCCTCGGTCGAGGTAAATGACGATTATTACGAGACTAGCTCGCACGTGCGATTAAGTAATGCAGTTTGTCTGTAGTAACAGGTGACGGGTGGCAGCGGGGGATAGCGGGGCTATGGCGATTTAACATGGAAAAGGCGCAAAGTTTTTGCGGGCACCGCGCTGTTGTCTGTTCGTGCATCTAGTTAGAAATTCGAGCGTGTATGTTTTAATATTTTAATATTATATATTTATTAAGTTAAAATGAATAGTTGACGGTGGACTATTTAAGAAATAACTTTAGCTCTTTGAGTTTGTTGTGAAGAATGCGGAAACACCTAAACCCGAAATTAATTTAACGCAGACCACAAAGGGTAAATCTAGGGAGTTTATTAGAAAGTTTAAAAATGAAATATATGAAAAAAAATGTATAGAAGGTATTCCAAACTTAATGAGGCTGTTATTGATCAATTTTCTACAATTAAGAACCGAAGAAAGGACTTTACGTTTAAGCACTATTGTGTAGGGTCGATAAATGTTGTGTATTTCCATAAATGATGCTCGATATGATTTTAAACCATTTCATTTAAGGATTTTATCTAAAAAAACACTGAAAATATGAAGAATACCAACTTGTCAGTCTCGTGGCTCGATTCGTTCTCATCCATAAAACAGTTAACTATTGTTCTCATCTTGGTTGCGCCTAATGACGTAGCCGTAGATGGAGTAGTGGTATTAGACATCATTCGGTTTTCTTGATAACTCGTAGATGGCGGTAGTAGTATTGGACATCATTCGGGTTTCTTGATAGCTCGTAGATTACTTTAGTAGTATTAGTAATGGACTGTATAAATATTGTTACGAGGGTTGCATGCGACGACGTTAAGATCCGACATCTATACACAATAAGAAACTCTTTCTTGTTTTCCAAAAGTTGTATTTCCTTCTGTAAAATTAAAAAATAAATAAAAATATGTTTTACCTAACGCATTTTCTTATTACTTTTTTTCTTTCTACATTTAAAACGCCTAGAAAGTAATTGTTTGTTCGTTACACAAAAATAAAATTTTAAAAATAATTTCACCATATACTTGTGAACCCCCTCTATCATAGGTCACGAGCCACCACTGATCCCTACCCGTCCTGGTGGGAATGTATGGAATATTCCTTAACCCATAGATAATTATTAGTAGATGACGCCGATGTTCACACCTCATTTTTCTTTGGTCGTAATTCATTTTTAGTTCAGTAGATCCTTCCTAATGATTTAGATTTTCATTCCCATCAATCTCTTAATAATGGCGATTCCTTTCCCAGGATTAGCTACGAGGGCTGCCGATAATCCTTTAAATTATGACCTGAATATAATTCTGGATTTGGAAGTTTTAGATAAGCCACTATTTCAGAAGACGTTTTATCAAACAAAGACCTTCCCGCACATTTTTATTGATACGAAGCAAGCACCTTTTTTATAGTTCATAAAAAGTATGTTAAGGGAGAGGGTTGAGTTTTATAAAGCTGGCGTGTTTTCTACAGGATGTTCTGGAAATGGTTCCTTAAATTTAAATGGGTGACTCTTTGTGTGTCCTAGAGATAGCCTTCATACTTTGTTTTAAGTAGACCTGCGGGAAAATTAGGTACAACCCTGAAAATCATCCTTCATATGTCATAGACATGCAGGGTGTTATGGAAATGACTTATTATATTTAAATGGGTGACAAACCCATTTCCCACATATTGTCGCGCCGTTTCACCTGGATTCAGTTAGCAACAATTTGAGTCACTAGAGTATAGTAGTGGACTGTCAGATCATACCGCATGTTTCACCCTTGCTTGTATATCTGCCGCGCGCGACTATCGTTGCATCAGTATGTTTCGAGACCCGGGGGTGGAATGACGCTGTCGAGGGTCCCACGTGCTTGATGTATACGAATTTATAGGTTTTGTTAGTTGTAGCATTAGCCAATTTTTTTTCAGTTGTGGAATAATTCATAATAAGAAATACTGTGATGTGATTTCAAATTTGTGCGATATTACCTATTGCTGGTTCTGTTGCAAAATATGTTTTTTGTGTTTTATATTTTTTTTGGAATTTAAATAAAAACGGATCGAAGGTAAGAGAGTATGTACCTTAAAATTGTAGTATTTTTTCTAAAAAGTTTGAAAAAGAAGTGATAACGCTGGTCAAAGACGTCTTGTTGTCAAAATCTGAACACGTGCGTTTACAATTCTGTGTTGCAATATATGACAACACCGCCTCAATAAACTATTGATTGCGAGCGTCCTCAGTAGCGGGTTTGTTCGGATTTCATATAAAGTGTATATTTCGTACAATAATTCAAGCGCCATTTATGGTTATTTTTCTTCAATTTATTTTCATCTGATGATTTGCCGGTTTAAATATAATAAGTCATTTCCATAACACCCTGTATTTATTCACTTAAAAGTGCAATGTAGATTAATAATGCGATGTTGTCAAATCCCTCTGCGTGCTGCGATAGTTCGTCGTTCGCTACCGTGATGAGGCGCGATGAGATCCCCCCCGTGTATGTATTCTCATCAAAAATTGCATAGCTTCACAAAAGTCGAACTGAAATATAATATTAATGGGATTCCAAATTTGCAATATTTTCGTCACAAAACGAATAATAAAAATAATTGGATTGTTCGCTTAAAGCAGGAAATTTTATTATTGCTTGACAGAAGCCTGGATGGATTAAATTTCCACGGTTTCGAAATGTACAATGTATTGAATGATTTAAAAACGAGGGTGGATAGAGTTTAAGTCGGATTTACGTATGACAATATTTGGTGTTATTTGTTTCGGGTTAGTAGTTATAACTTCTTGTTAACGGCTCTGGTTGCTCCGCGGTTAAAGCTGCGGTCAGTGGGAAATCTAGGACGAGAGTTTGTAGGTTCAATTCCCATGGCCGGCGAACCGATTCGCACTTGGTGGATTTTAGTGGTATAAGTCATACATTACTATACGGCGTCAGGAAAAGAATAGGGAAGAATGAAAAATGTATCATCAGCCATTCACGAGGGCAACAATGCCGGAAGAGATTGAATATCTCGTGGGGTATGGGCGACGGTACGCACTCCCCAATCGGTAGGTCATACCGCAATGCGACAAACCAAGGGTTTATAGCCCGTGTGGGAGCGGCGTACGATCCAGGATCGTGGTTCGCGTGAGCCATTCGCTTTTTGTCTGTGTGAACGGGTGCACATCCAAAACCTTGAACTGTCAAGATTTCTTAAGGGGGTCGTCTACCCAATAGGTCGCGTTTCAAGCGCTATATTCTACGGTTCGTTGTGTGGAGAGAAAGCGAGATACAGAGTTGCCGTTTGGTACACGTCTTTATTCATATATCATAAGTATGAAAGTCTTTTTTTTTTAATTTTGAAAATTGCGGAAGTTGTGGTCCTGAGACGGCGGATACGAAAAATCGGCAACGCTGCAGAACTCCGGTGATTGTAGGCGACTCAGGTATCTGAAAGGAAGCAACAAAAAAAAAATCAGCATCTGCATACGCTTAGCTATGTCCCCTACCAGAATCAGAAGAAAAGAAAAAAAAATCAGACTTTGGCGTAATTTAAAAAAAAAAATGGATTTTTTCGTTTTTTTGAAAGGTTTATTGCTTGTTAACAAAAGATTTTGTTTCTACGACAGTCATTGAGGTACCGGTTATAGCGATGCATGCACTAAAGATATGTGCCAAGTTTCAGCCGAATCCGTTGGGAACTTTCCGAGATATCGCCGGAGTTTCACGGAAAAACATTGTTTCGAGAAAAAAGAGATTGAAAATCCGAAGATCGGATCATTTTGTATATAAATAAATTAGAGCACGTGGAGAGAAAGATGGAGAATAGTCGACTGCCGAGAAGAAACTAACCGTTTACAATACAGGAATCTCCGTCAGTCGGTCAGGTCAATCGGACAATAGAATTATTTTTTCGGGTTAGACACCGAACAGACCGACAATCACGAAAAATAAATATAACAGTTGGGTATCCATATGGCCTTTTACTAAATAAATACCAATTACCGCTACTTATTTCCTCCTAGAAAAAGTATGGGTTTCTAGATAAAAGCCAAATTATTAAACTTCTATTTAAAAACCATCGGATATAACAATAAACTTTATAATTACAACCGTTAGGTATAGCCATAACTATCAATTGCCGCTACTTATTTTCCTCCTAGAAAAGGTATGGGTTTCTTAGATAAAAGCCAAATTAAAAAGATTCTCTTTAAAAACCATCGAATATAACAATCGGAGAAGAAGCAGCCGGCCGCGCGGTAGGTACCTGAGAGCGCTCGCTCGCTCGGGACCACGGCAGCGCTTGCCTTCTCATCTGTATCTCCGTTAATTATGGAAGAAAATTCTCTGGCACAAATGTTCTTGAAACCCTAGAGATCAAATTTAGATGAAAAAAAAACGAAATTTTCAGATTTCTGGGTAGACGACCCCCTTAGCTTAACCTACAAGTATTATTATTCTTGACCATTTTCGCTTTTTTTAGAGCTAGCCTGACATTTTGGAATGGATATTTAAACCGATCGAGCAAATCCGCAGAATCCAAACCCACGATTTCGTACCAGTAGGTACGCGGATTATTCTGATGGTTGTAAATCAGTTCCCCGTCGATACAATTTGCTCCATGAAAACCGAATTTTAGATTTTGCTTCTTTGAACGAAATTGATATCGAAATTGTATTATCAAATCTCGACGAGAAATCTTTCCCCTACCCAAAATTATCAAGACCTGTTCCAACTATTCTATCCGTCAATGGTTCAACTGAACAAAATTTTATTGTACGCCACTGGCAACTTGACACCCAAAAATCGTCTGCTGTAAAAAATTAAGACATAATATTAATATAATCATTTACAGCGGGTCTCGTGAGGATTTTTAAAGAGGAATAAAACAAGAGCTTCCCCTAAGGGATGCTTTTCTTTCCGGCGGATCACGGAAACATTTTTTGTTGCTTCAAAGTTCGTAAAAAAACTTTCATAAGTACTATACGCAAAGTTTCGATATTTTTTCCAAATAAACTTTCTCGTTAAAACTTTTTTATTTATCGTTTAAATGTGCCATTTTTAATTTTGCGTTAAATAGATCGTTTAAGGGGATGCCGGAGTGAGTCGAAATCTCCGATTTGACCCACCCCTGTTCATTTCGCGCTTTATAGGCATATGGCGAATTGGATCTTCCCTTGCCGTTAGAACGATACGTCTAGCGTCCGCCCGTAAATGGTAGGCCGACATAAACAACGATAATCGGAAGGAAGCGACCGAACGTGATCGGGGTCTAGACTTCAATTTTTAGCACTGAACAACATATTTTCCTTCTATATGGAACAGTATACAGAGTTGCCCAGAAGTTCGGAATAAAATGAATATAGCCTTAACCTGTAACTTTTGGGGAAAACGCTCGGACACGTCGATTTAGTTTTATAGATGCTGACATTTTGACGTTATTCATTTGTTTTTTTATAGACATTTGTCAAAAATATGACGACATAGATCTTTTTTTTAAATAGAAACATACAGCTTGTGATACATCATTTGAAAGTAAACACTACAGTATGCTCATAAACTTTAGCGCGATTCTGTCAAGCTATTTCAAAATAGCAACTGTTAAATTTTTTTTTTTAAATCTCTATTTAAATAGGCGGAAATGATAAATCATAAAGTGCACACTTCACTTTGACTTCTTATTTTATCTCCACATCCTAACAATATCAAGACTTCAATACGCTGTCTTTCCGACGAAACCATTTTTATTTAGAAAATTGTAAAATAATACTTCGGAAATATCTAAATTAATTTTACAAGTTCACAATATCACAAAATGTCAGAACGTGAAAAAATGAATAAATTTTATAAGCATACTGTACGAGATATTAGCTGTCAAATGATGTATCACAAGCTGTATGTTTCTATTTAAGAAAAAAGATCGATGTCATCATATCTTTGACAAATGTCTATAAGGAAACAAACGAATAACGTCAAAATATGAGCATATAAATTGACGTTCCGAGCGTTTCCCCCAAAGTTACAGGTTAAGGCTTATTAAGGTTATTCTTATTATAATTTTATTCCGGACTTCTGGGCAACTCTGTATAAAATTAAATCTAAAAATCTTCCGAAACAAGAAAATATATATTTTCCTTCATTTTTAGTTGCATTTCCAAAGTTTTTTTCCTTGAACATATTTTTCCTGCAACAGAAATAAACGCTTGGAGAGAAAACTCATTTGGAGGTACTCCGGAATCTACTTAATAGAGTTTTGAGTTTTCAATGTTTCAATTCAAGACTTCAGATATTAAGGGACAACGAAATAGTGTTCTGTTGGTGCAAACATTTTGTAAAATGTATTCCAGAGCGTATTTTATTACCTCTTTGAAGTAAACCTTTATATAACATACGTAAGTACGAAACGAGCCAAGGCCACAAAGACATAAAATATTATTTAAACCAAAGCAATATTGTCTGCATCCATTCTGTTTTGTACTTGAAAGCTGATGGGATAAGATGGGTAAATTATGTACCATTATGGGCTTTCGAAACTGAACATATTCCCATAGAGAAGCCCTCTGCCATTATATTCTGTTCCCCGAGCTTGAATAACTAAATTTTGTATTTATTTATAAGGCTCGGCTTCAAGATTTGTACGGTAGGTTTTCTGTCGGTAAGAATATTTGACATTCTCTATGATTAATGAATCTGTTTCGTGGTTTTTTTTTATTAGCTTAGCTCCTCAAAACAATAAATATCCTTGTTGGGGTAGTCTACAAGTTAGGGGGTTACCACAGCAGTTATTGGTGACTTTAGTCTTGAGCTATAGTCTCATGTCAATATATTTATATTTAAACACTGCCACTATAAGAAAAATCTTTTAAGGCACCTTGGGAGCGGTGCGTGTGGAAATAAATCTATTCGGTTTGTTTTCAATCGTTGGAGGATATATTCGGTGGGAAATATGACCTTAGGAAGGTCCTTTCACAGGATGACGTCCTCCAGATGAAAGTATTCTTAAACAATGAAGTTCGAGGAGTACTAATCTGAATCACATATGGATGGGCCCCAGTTTTTCATTGTGTATTTCTGCCATTCGTCGCTCTATGTGGAATTAAGCGGTCAATGTCAGTTGCCATGGAAATATATGTAAAAGATACCAATCTGTCTTCGATGTTCTAGGCCAGTGGTCAGCAACCTTTTGAGATGGAAGAGCCAAAAGTTATAATTTACACAATTTCACAGGTTTTAAAGAGCCACTAACGGCCGCAATTTGATATCGAAAGAGACACAACTTGACATCGAAACAGCCGCATGCGTATTGCGAGCCGTAGGGTGCCGACCCCTGGTCACAGCCAAAGCACTGGTGAAAACGCCAGATTGTCTTGCGTCGATAACGAATTAAAACCTACATAGAAACATCCGATGAAGGCGTCATTCGAGAGCTTTCGACGGACTGACGACAGTAAAGACGCATGTCACGGGGGAGGGGTGCGGTTAAAGTACAAGGGGCTTAGAGATAGAATCGGTGCCTAATCCTCGTTAATCGATTCAGAACGAATTTTTAATGTTTTATTCGATAAAAAAAATAATATTTGCGTATGGAACTAAAGAGCCGCAGCTTCACATCCAAAGAGCCGCATGTGGCTCGCGAGCCGCAGGTTGACGACCCCTATTCTAGGCTATCAGGGTTCTTTGTCAGCTCGCGGTCTCCGATCAGACCAATCAATGGCTTTCCTTTCGATGAAATCCAGTACCCGAAGTTGAGCGCAGAGCTTCAGATATAAGAGCAGTATTCTACAGATAGTCGAATATGGGCTTAATGGGGTTTGTTCGGGCGTAAAGTGTCAAAAGTTGTTGAGGTGGATTTTTGGTCCGGAAACGTACACCAAGTTCCTGCGAAGCTGCCTTGCGATGGTCACAACGTGGTTAAATACCAAGACATAATTTCTCCCGCAATTCCAGCGACGTCATAAACATTTCTCAATTACAAAACCTTCCACGCCACCAAACATAGTTCACATATTTATTTAACAACTTTAACATGTCTCTATATTTCTAAGTTAAGCCCGATGAGATTACTGACGATAGCTATTGTATTAAGTGAATCATAATAACATTTTGTAATGTTGCTGAAAAGTACGAACAAACTAATTTGATTATTTTAAGCTGATGTAGAGGCTGTCCTATTCTCGACACTTTCTGGGGGTATACTTTCATAATTCTTATCATAAACGGCCATTGTTAAGAATAATTAAATTATATAAAAACTTACGTGATCGGTATTTCATAAGTAATAAAAATATGAGGGATCTATCAAATTTTGAACATTTGATCATTGTTCCTATTAAATTTACCTTGTCCTACTGTTATAAGTAACGTAAATTATTAAAAATATCGCATTTTTAGGTTATGTTTGAATATAAAATACAGGGTGTTATGGAAATGACTTATTATATTTAAACCGGCAAATCCTGAGATGAAAATAAATTGAAGAAAAATAACCTTAAATGGCGCTTTGAATTATTGTACGAAATATACACTTTATATGAAATCTGAAAATTTACGGGGAAGCTACTGAGGACGTTCGCAATTCCATAGTTTATTGAGGCGGTGTTGTCATATATTGCAACACAGAATTAAAAACGCACGTGTTCAGTTCTTGACAACAAGACGTCTTTGACCCGCGCTATCACTTCTTTTATTTTTTTTTAACTTTTTAGAAAAAAATGCTGCAATTTTATAGTACATACTCTCTTACCTTCGATCTTATAATCCGTTTTATAATTAAATTCCATAAAAAAATAAAATACAAAAAATATGTTTTGCAACAGAACCAACAATAGATAACATCACACAAATTTGAAATCACATCACAATATTTCTTATTATGAATTATTTCACAACAGAAAAAAAATCGGGTACTGCTACAAATAACAAAACGTTTAAAATTCATATACATCAAGCACGTGGAACCCTCGACAGTGTCATCCCATTCCCGAGTCTCGAAACATACTGAAGCAATGATAGTCGCGCGCGGCAGGTATCCAAGCAAGGGAGGAACATGCGGTGTGATCTGACAACACTGTTAGTATACTCTAGTGACCCACATTGTTGCTAACGTAATCCAAATGGAACGGCGCTATAGTATGTGGGTAAAAAGGGTTTTTACCTTAGTATTTAGATATGCGATTAAAAAAAAGTATGTATACTTTCTCTAGGACATCCTAGGAGTTACCAATTTAAATATAATAAGTAATTTTCATAACACCCTGTATAATTATACATTTTTGTAAAGCCAAAAGTGAGCTTAATTAACTTAAAAACTGAGTACGCCACTGAACTTTACGTAAAAATATCGAACAAGATCAATATTTACCATTTTGCAACATTCCATCTTTTATAATAAGTCTAATACCCACAGAAAGTGCCTAAAATGCGACACCCTGTACAGGGTGTCCCATTTTTGACACTTTTATAGGGCATCTCCGTAATTTTTAGTGCTATCAAAAAAGTAATGTAAAGTCAGTGCTCTTTTTGGGTCAAATTTAAAATGTTGAAATAAAAATTTGAAAATTTTTGCTCGCTTAGGAATCAAAAAATCGACAATTTCAAAATTACCCTATATTTTGTTAGTTAAAAGAGATACAGAAAAATGTTTTATACAGAAGTATCTTTATATTGATTGTTGACTAATCTGCCGTTTTCAGAGTAAGTATACGGGGTCGGGTAAGAAAGTTATCGGACCTAACCACATTTTTTAAATAAAACACTCTGTATATTTTAATCTAAAAAGATAATATTTCAAATTCTCTTTTCAAATATAAAACACACCATGGATGATATCGGTTTCCTAGGTGATTTATTTAAACTTTATTACTTTGAAACGAAATAAAAGATTCAGATTAAGGTAACAAATAACGGGAATCATCGCAAATGTTCGGAATGTGTCCTTAAATGGTTACCGTCTTTCCAAATAGCGAACAAAATATACATTTTGCGCCATTTCTTCATTCTTTTCCACTTTCAATATAAACTGATATCATATCAAATTTTTCAAAATGTTGATAGGTCATTTTCACAAATGAATATGTAAAAATTAAATTGACGTTAAATGTTAATAGTCAACATAGTTCTTTCTAGGATATAGCTTTTGTTTCATGGTCTACTGTGGTTGAAAGTAATAAAGTTGAATAAATCCAATATCATCCATGGTGTGTTATATATTTGAAAGGAGAATTTAAAATACTATCTTTTTTGATTAAAATATAAAGGGTGTTGCATTTAAAAAAATTAGGTTAGGTCCGATAACTTTCTTACCCGACCCCGTATACTTATTCTGAAATCGGCATATTATTGAATAATCAATATAAAGAAACTTCTGTACGAAACATTTTTCTGTATCTCTTTGAACTAAGGAAATATAGGGTAATTTTGAAATTGTCAATTTTTTAATTTTCCCCCGTATCCCTTAAGCGAGCGAAAATGTTCAAATTTTGATTTTACCATTTTAAGTTTGAGCCAAAAAGAGCATTACTTTTTTCATAGCACTAACAATTACGGAGATCCTGGGACACCCCGTACTCCGATGTGATGTTGTAAATTTACATGATTCGATTACCTTACTTGCTTATCTTTTCAATACATTAATATCGCTGTGAGACTTGCTTATCCCTGCTCCGTTTATCAATCCGAGTTCTAAAGTGTACGCCGGCATAAAAGCACAGAAATGTTTGATGTCTTAATATTAATTTATGTCATTTTTACTTAAAAGCAGACACGCAGCGATGCTGATGTGATATTCATAAATCGTATGAAAAATACGCTGATGGATGTCGCCGTCAGACTTAAAATATAACCCAAATTTTAACCCTTAAAAGGTGACCTTATTTTTGACAAAGATTTAAATATGTTTCCGTATATTTACCACATAGATACAGGTCGACAACTTTATCTGTAGCTACGAAAGGAATGCGGGCAAGAAAATTTCTTGGGTTAACAATGTTGTCACATATATCAAATTTTAATTTAATAACATGTTACCAAGTAATCCCTAAAATTAAATTTACCCATTTAAAGTAAATTGTCATAAGTATATAAGAAACTAATATTCTATTATAGTTTCAATGTTCTTAAAACTTTCTTTTCATACTATTTATTTTAATATTTAAATGCAAAATAAAATATTTTTTTATTAAAGTACTTCTAATCCAAAAATAGGGCAACATGGTGCAATATCAACGGTAACCATGGGTAACCGGTGGCTAGAGCTAATTTGATAGGTTATATCCCAGACAGAGGACGCGACACGCGTCTGGAGAAACCCCTATTGTGCCGGCGTGGTTATTCGGCGATGTCCAATATGCTTCAGTTGCGTAGTGATAGGGTTTGTTTTAAAACTGTGATAATGAATAATCAATATACCCTGGTAAAACCATCATAGTCAAACCCGTGAAGTGATTGCCAATGTGTACAAAGTGTGTGAAGAGGAATCACAAACTAATACATTTAAATTGCCACTTACGCGAAAGCTAGAAAGGGTCGCAATGTATACGGGAGTAAGCGTGGGTGCAGTAAAAAACATTCACAAAGAAGATACTGAAAGGAAAGAAAATAACCCGGATCAATTGTTGTCATCTCCTGTCAAAAAAAGGGCCCGTCTCTCTGCTGTCGGAAAAATCGAAGGCTTCGACTTTGGCATTGTTAGGAGAACAATACAAAAGTTTTATTTGGAACTAAGAGTTTTTCCAACCTTAAAAAAATTGCTACAAGAGTGTGCTGAGAAGTGACATAAACTCTCCATTTTCCCTTGAAACTTTGAAGTGCATGCTGAAATCAAATGGATTTCATTGGCGAAAATGCCAAAATAAGCGAAAAATAGTAATAGGAAGGCATAATATATTGCAGTGGTGATACAAATATCTTCATGCCATGAAAAAATATGTATTATTACATTATTAAGATAATAATAGCACGCCCATGACTCGGCCATGTTTTAAAAGATATTGCTTCCCCCTTACCGATACCGCGTAGCTATAGTAGACTCGCTTGTCGAGCTGTAGGTGGGAGACTTACCATGGGGTTTGTATTGTAACCGATGCAAAAACTTTACGCCATCTGTGCCGAGACAAGTTTTTTAAAATTGAAAAAGTTTTTTGTGTTTTCGGTAAGAAACCGAACCCAAATCGCCTCCGGGGAAAATACGTTTCAAGCTACACTACAGACACTTCGATATACCGGGTATTTCGGTGCAAAAGCTCGCCCTTATAACTTTTTTATTGTTTAAATTATAGATATAAAATTTGGTGTGTTTGTATATTATATTATTGTGCATTGTATGAGATGACGGAATCCATTTTGTCACATCCGGTTTTACCGGAAACGACCTCAAATTTGGATTTTTAAATAGAACACCTAGTATATTTATGGCTATATTACTATTCTTTTATTAAGTACTATCCCTTTATTAATTTTTTTTTCTACGGCAAATTAGGTTTATTTTTACCACTTCTGTATGCTCCCGAGAAATTAGGAGGTACCGTACACCCTGCATAGAGTTTCTAATCTTTGGCTATTGCAAACTTAACAGGGTATTATAAGGGAACTCACTCAAAACCGCTGATCATAAAGCCGTATTAAATTAAATATCGATAGCAGAACTGCAAGTTTATCAACAATTTTCTGCGTCAGTGCTGAATCTTCTGAAATATGTTCAACGGCGTTGCATAACAGATTAGTTTAAATTCTGTCTTAGAATAATTCAGTTTACTCTTTTCAGGTGAAGTGAATTGCATCACAGAGCCCAATAAGTGAAAAAATATAAAAGTGCTTGTGTTCTATTGACTTCCTTATAATATATGTGCATGGATGGAGTTTGGCATCGCATAATTGTCTAAAGGTAAGTTTTTTTAAACTTTGTTTTAATGTATAAATTATTAATTTAATTAACAATATGAATCCACTCGAATTTTAATTAAAACAGTTAATCAAGTTGTAAGTAATCTTTCTTTGGTTTTTGAATATTATTTAGTTACTTTTCGGTATTAAATATGCAAAGAAGATTCTGGATCTTAATTCTGAACATCGATAGTGTTCAGACCTCGGACTCAATTACTTCAATTTATTCTAAAAAACTCAACTAATGGCAACATTGCCACGAAAGTGACACAAGAATGAAGTGGAAATTGTATGCGCATATCAGTTCGTTTCACCGGCCCGACGCGCGAGTTTCGCGAATCAAGGAGCTTTAGATAAAGTCGATGAGTCATCTCAAAAAAGCAAATAATCATTCATTATGCACAGTGCGCAGAATACAGTAAATATTGAAAGATAATATTTGCACCCATTAAATAAGGAAAAATGAAATAAGTGGCTGCTAAAGCAATTAGGTACAAAACATATAGTGTGTTACAGGATAAGCACACTTACAGGTTGTAAATGATAATAAACTTTGAATTGACAATGAAATTTGTCCATTACATTGTACTTGAACGTATTTTTATTTAATGGTGGTGAATTATTCAAATTATTAGAAATTTTGTTTCGAAAGAATGTACAGGTACCCATTTTCCACACTTTTATACGGTATCTCCGTAGTTGTTAGTGCTATCAAAAAAATAATGTAGGTGTCACGTGGTCTTTTTGGGTCAAACTTAAAATGGTAAAATCAAAATTCGAGAATTTTCGCTCGCTTAAGAGATCCGAGGGAAAATCAAAAAATTAATAATTTCAAAATTACCCTATATTTTCTTAGTTAAAAGAGATACAGAAAAATGTTTTATATATAAGTTTCATTATATTGATTGTTGAATAATCTGTCGTTTTCAGAATAAGTATACGGGATCAGGTCAACACCATATATATTTTAATATAAAAATGTAGCATTTTAAATTCTCTTTTCAAATATATTACACATCATGGATGATATTGGTTTCCTAGATTTATTAAACATTATTACTTTAAACCACAGTAGACCGTGAAATAAAACTAATATCCCAAAAACCACTATGTTGACTATTAACATTTAACGTCAATTTAATTTTTACATATTCATTTGTAAAAATTACTTATCAATATTTTCAAAAATTTCAAAATCAGTTTATATTGAAACTGAAAAAACGAAGAAATGGCGCAAAATGTATATTTTTCTCGCTATCCGGAAAGACGGTAACCATTTAAGGACATATTCCGAATAAAGTTTAAATAAATCGTCTAGGAAACCAATATCATACATTTTGTGTTATATATTTGAAAGGAGAATTTAAAATAGTATATTTTTAGATTAAAATATACAGGGTGTTACATTCAAAAAAATAAGGCTAGGTCCGATAATTTTTTACCTGACCCCGTATACTTATTCTGAAAACGGCACATTATTCAACAATCAATATAAAGAAACTTCTGTATAAAACATTTGTCTGTATCTCTTTTCACTAAGAAAATATAGGGTAATTTTGAAATAGTAAATTTTTTGATTTTTCCCTTTTATCTGTTATGCGAGCGAAAATTTTCAAATTTTGATTTTACCCAAGTTTGACCCAAAAAGAGCACATGACACCTACATTACTTGTTTGATAGCACTAACAATTACGGAGATACCCTATAAAAGTGTCGAAAATGGGACACCCTGTACTTATTATTTTTGGAACGGGACAGAAAGGTTATCATGTTTCTAATAAATAAATGGCCGGCAATTTGACAAAAAAAAATTAAAATTTCATTATTTAAGGATGCGATTGCATATTAGAGCATAGTTTACATACCGGACAACTTTTCATCATTACAGTTTTCGATATTGTCACAAATAAAACACATCTACTGAGCCAAATTTATGTTTTTTGACGAACCTCGTAAACGACAAAAAAAAACTTGATATCTGACGGTTACATTTTAGGTTCTGGACTATATATGAAACGAACAAACCCGAAAATGGATATAGCATATTTTAATTAAATTTTTCTTTTTGGTTCCTCGCTTTTTATAAACCATATATTGTTTACCTTTATTTCAAATGCCGGTAATTGGGTTTAGAATGTCATTGTAAGGGATTATTTTACATACAAAAAATAACAACGAAATAATAATTTAAAAATTTTATGCGGACGCGATGCGATTTTATTATATTAGCGCAACACATTTTTTCTCAATTTCCTCTTCTTCGCTCGCCTGATAGGGCTATTCCAGAGGGGACTGCCAACTTAACGTGGGTTTCAAACTACGATCCTCCTCGTACGCTGCTCCCCCAAGGGCTATCAACCAAAGGTATTGTCAACTACAGGTCCCATAATACATTCATTAGACTCTTGGAAAGTGAAGCTGTGATTGTGTGAAATGTTATTGAAAATCAGTAATGGGTGGAAGAGAGAACGACATGTTTGTTGGCTGAATGGCAACAATGTTGAAGTATGGTTATATCAGATGGTTAAATATTAAAATATAACCATATTTACCGTTGAAAGGATAAATCCTTATTTAATGATCCACTGTTTTACAAACTACACATGAATACATCATGATTGTTTATAAAAAAGGCGATTTTTCACCAATAATCACAAAAAAACACAAATCAGCCAAAATATATAAGAATCCGTTAGATCAAAGGACAAACATCGCAATGTTTACGAGATTACTATTAATTCGTATTGCTTATCTTTGGGGTCCCAATCGTAGGAAAATAGAAATAGATGTTGCCAGAGTGCAGTTTGATTAGTTCAAGATTCGTTTGATACTTTTAAGTATAATAATATTTTTTAAAGAATCTCTCATCGCCTTTTCACAGTTTATAGTAAAATTATTGGGAAATAAATTTAATATAAGGGCAATTGCGGATTTATCTTAAACCTTGTATTTGCCAAATTAACAAATTTTTAATTGGGATTTTGCAGGATACCTTTGCGATAAATATGTCAATCTGACTATGCTGCAATAATAGCCGCAAGAGGAGGGAGAGACTATTTCTAGTCTTTGCGTAGGCTAGAAATGTACATATCAACCCTTGGTTTCTCGGATTTGTTCTGGTTTGATCGGTAATTTATAGTCAATACTAGAAAAGCTGATGTGGTAAGGTGTGAATTTTTGTGATATTTAGTAATCATTCAAAAATGTATATAAATTCTGAATTCTGTCAATAAACTTGTGCTGCAGAATTGTTATATGATTAAAGAATTCGATTTCGTTAGAGGATACTGAGGACTCTGAGTACATTGTGTCGAAATAAAATAAAAATAAGGAGTGTTTAGCCGCCGATCACCAATACAAAGTCTCTTAAATGATACGATACCATACAAGCAACGCAAGCGCAACAAATGATTTCGGCCCGGGCTTCTTCCGGCGCGAAAGCAATAAGCGCAGCCGATGAACCGATTCAAGACGAATGACCAATCGGCTAGGTTCGGCTACTGGGATTATATTTATTTGCCTCAATCGCAAGTCAGTACTATAGTAGCGTAAAGCCGAAAATAAATAAATTTGGTTAAAGTACATCCCAATCGGCCAACTTACCGGCTTGAATCGGATACGTAGGGGGATCATACATTTTCCAATCTACGCTATGGTGGACTGTTCCTCTAGGATACCCAAGGAATCAGCCATTTTAGCCGAATGAAATAAAACTACAGTTATTTTTTCCAGTTTTATTTTAAAAACTTTTCTGCTTCCATATTTGCTAGTATTACTCTTTTGTCTACCCTTTTTCGTACATCCAAATATAAATAGTAGAAGAGTAACCCTCCTCCTACTAAAAACGCCATCGACATTATCAGTTGAGTATTTGGTACTATTATCGCCAAGAAGTACATAAGAGTATAGATATGCCATGGTAGCCCTTCAATTTCCTAAAAAATAAACAACTATAAGTTTATCTATCCATATCCAGCGTAAAATTAATCCCGGTTAGTTATCGAGCTGTAGCAACCACCCAATAGCCAATACCTATCCTATCGTTGACTTGAACATAGGAAATCATGTGTAATTTTTGAGGTGGCTGAATATTGGCTCCCCTGTACATTTTACAGAAAAACTGCATTATAACTTCTTAAAGAGGCTGACATGGCAAACCCATATGCCAAGTTTCAATACATTTTGGTAAGCCAATCCTAAGCTATTCAATTAAACGAAATGGCAAAACCACGGAACTCTCATAGTTCAGGCAATACAGCAAACACCAGCAAATTAAATTTTGACATTGACAAAACGAAAACTAGTGTCAGTCATAATATTTTCATTATTCGTCATGTTCAGCTTTATGTCAGATTTCGGCGATAGAAATTATTTACTGGTGTTTGTTGTAGGGGAGACCGAGGAGGGTTATGACAATTTTTACTTAAAAGAACATATCTCAATAAAGAAACATGCCACCATTATGAATTGTAAGCCGCAATGTAGCTCAATCCTTACTCTTTTAAAAACAGTCATCAAAGTCAAGGTTTCTGAGAAAATCCACGAAAACTGAAACTACTCCCTTTATCACAACACTCCTAATACCGAGCTGAATTGTGTGAGGCACCAAGGTAAATTGTGACAGCTGTGTATCTACACTATGTTTAATAGAAAAAATTACGTTTGTATGAATTATAAACAAAACACACGTTTTTTTGCATAAAATTACTTACTTTAATTATCACTTGGCATAATTGTAGGAACTACAATTACATGAAACATTAACATAATACTATTAAATCTTTTATAAGTAATTATGGTATCATTATATCAAACTTAGTTGTAAGAAGACCAAAGCAAACGAACAAAAAACAGAAAAAAACATTGCAAAAAGCGTGTAAAATAAGCTAACCTGAAAATAACCTTTAATAGGAGAGTTGTGACAGCGTGTCACAACTCTCCTAGGTGCCAAAAATCGCGATCTGGTCAGAATAATAATTCGTAATTTCGAAACAAGATGCAAACATAGCGAATATACGAGCAGTTTTTTACCTAGAGCGATCACACTACCAAGCAAAGTTTTTATTTATTTACAAAAATAGGGATAGTACAGGCACTGAGCCCAATATATCATCCACATTGTGGTATTGGCTAGTGGGAGTTATTAATGCTTAAATTAAGTATACATTAAATTATGTTAACCTAAAATTTATGAATATTTATAGCATTGGTTTGACACATTTTTTAAATATAATTATAGACATATCGAACATTTCCATTCTTAGAGAAAGCCTATTACATGCCCTAGTCGCTCTACAGAGAGGAGAATTTTTTCCAGAATTTGTATTTCTTAGTGGAATATTAAAAGTATTTTGAAGCCCCTAACCGGTACATTAAAGCTTAACTTTGACCTCAGCGTTGGCGAATCAACAAGACCGTTCACCAACTTCAGTAGATCATAACTACTTCGGAAACCATTCGTCTTTCAGTAAGTGGCATTACTGAAAAGAATACTTTCCAGCCTTCGCTGGTACACCGCGTACTGAGGGTTCCAAACAACCGATGCAAAACTAAGTTTACTAAATAGAACGCATAATACAAGTTTAGAACTGTTTGAGGATTATTAAAATTTAAACTATTTCTTATAATAAATCCTAAAAATCGATTACACTTATTGATAACCTGGTCAATGTGAGAACTAAAAATTAACTTAGTGTCCATTATAACACCCAAATCACGTACTTCATTAACTGATTCGAGATCACTATTATTAATAGTATAACGAAACTTGTGTACATTTTTGTTTCTGGTAAACGTAATCCATACACACTTTCCTAGGGCAAGAAATAAACTCTGACTTTCACAGAATCTTACCAAGTCTTCTTGCAGCAATTGGCAATCCCGTGGCACCCTGATTATTCGAAAAAATTTTACGCCATCTGCGCACATCAAAAATGTAGAAAATTTAAGGCATTGTTGTATGTTATTAATGTATATGATAAAACAAATGAAGTGAAAGGTAATAAGTAACAAGTGACGATTTTCGCTTGAATTTATAACTCGAGCGGTTTTTTTAATAATCGAGCGATGTCGGTTATTTCAATAATCGAGTACTCGAGCGGTTTTTTCGCTCGAGCGATCACAACACTAATTACAACAGCATACTTACGTATCCAACAAAGGACATCGGTATATACAAATTACTAAATCTACGGATTTGTTCGTTATAGCCTTTGAGGTTCTTGGTATTTAGATTAACTTGAAATGTTGCTCGACCTCCCATTGGTACTCCGGATTTCTAAAAATAAAATATTATTAAATGTTAAGAACAAATCGATTTGCTTATTAAAATATGTATAATATACCGGGTGTCCCAGTAATAATGAAAACAAGCTTATATTTTCGGTCTATCAGAATAAATTGGAGTGGCGTAAAACTTACCTTTTCCATTGTCAGAAAGGAACCATGTTTCTCTATATTTGGTTTTAGGCCTTTTAAACGATTTGTTACAATCGGATCGGCATGGAGAAAATGGGGGAAACTGGCCACAAATGGATAACCTAAAATATTAAATATTTTAATATTTATTATATCCTAGGAAGCAGAGCGTTTGTTAAAACGTTAGAGATTGGGGGGGGTTTGTTTCACCGTTTGCTCTTGCCGAGGGGGGGGGGGGGGGGAGTTGATTCAACAGATAGAATCTCCATCTCTTGTTTCAGATTCGATAAACCATGTCGATTAGGTATACAGAGTGTTATGGAAATGACGTATTACATTTAAACCGGCAATTCCTGAGATAAAGACAAATTGAAGAAAAATAGCCATAAATGGCGCTTTCAATTCATTCAGCGGTGAAAGTGACCTGTCGTCAAACCAGAAAAATACCTGCCTGGCAGTGCGATACATGTAAGCAATCAAGGAATTCTGGCCGGTGTTGTCATATGTACGCCTTAAACTCTTTCGACATGATAAAATAATTTAAACCCTTTACCATTCTGTAGTACCTTTTTGTACAATTAATTAAAGAACATTTACGACGGACTATGTTTTAAACAACCCGAAAAAACATGTGGAATAGTAATAGCCACGTACGTCACTAGGTCAAATTGCCAATGACGCCTCACATCGGCTGAACGAATTAGTTGCGTCTGTTAGTTGCAGACCAACCAGCGGCCGGATACGTTGTGTCCGTACAAGTAGGTAGAAAATAATTTATTTTTATAATTTTATATGGAATTTCAGTTTTACATTAAGTTTGGCAACATTGCCTTTGGCTCTGGGTGAAATGTTGTACAGACTCGCGGACTGACCTGTGAGTAAGAGTGTTTATTACCCCACGTTTAAAATGGTCGATTTAAAAAAATAAAATATATAGAGCTTCTCTAGGACACCTAAGGAGTCACCCATTTAAATATAATACGTCATTTCCATAACACCATGTATACTGGAATGGAAAGTATGTAGAATCACGTTTCCAAATATCCTTATGCATTATCCGAACACCCTGATAGGTATACATTATGCAGTAAAGAGCAGGGAGTACTATACCTGCCTAGGTACCACCAGGTTACCAGCTACCTCCTGTACTTACCGTTATAACAGACAGAAATATCTGCAACACCGTTAGGAAGTGGAGGGTCGCCCTTATGACAGTCAGCGACTGACGGCTCAGTTCTATGGAACTGCGTGGAAGGCACATCGAATCTAATCGCCGTCATACCGTATTCTGTTGTTTCATCTGCAAGAAGAAATTACACCTCAGAAGTTGTGCATATGGAATCCAAAAGAATTCGTGGTTCTCGACATTATTTATTTCAGTCCGGTTTTCTATCATTATAAGTAGATAATAATTCGCATAAATTCAAATGTTTACATACAAACTTATACAGTGAGTCCCAGAAGAAATGTCTAAATTCATTTAAAATTCAACGGTAAGTTTTTTCAAAAAACGCTCGTACCCGTTAATTTTTTTTTGTGGTAATTTCGTGTATACAGGGTAGCTCAAAAATAAGTTACGACCATCAACTTCATTTTTTCAAATGAAAACATATATTTTTTATTTCATTTTTGAATTTTGCATTGAATTTGACACAGTTTTTGAAAAAATTAGGATTGAACATATTATTTAGGGAATCCAACGATCTATCAAATCTTCTGGCAATATGGCATTTTGGGCTCCATAATAAGTAAGAGTGTACTGTCTCACTGTTACCGTTTATTTCCATAGAAACTGTATGACAATTTTATTTCAAATAAGTATAATTATTGTCAAGCGTAGTTTCAAAGTTGCGGTTTTCACAATAATGGTGAAGTTAGCGGAACGGGAAAAAATTGAAATTATATGCATGGTTGGGTTTGGTGATAAAACACGTACTCAAATAGAAACAGCCCAATTATTTAATGAAATCCATCCTGATCGTCCTCCCATATGTCAAAACATGGTGAGTAGAATAGAGGCTAAGTTTAGAGAATTTGGTCATGTTATGTCGTCCTACTCGAGATGAAAATGAACAACTTGACGTTTTGCTTCCCTTGGAAGAAAATCCATGTACTCCCCTGTCGCACATTGGTGCCGATTTACACATGCCGAAATCTGTTGTTCACCGAGTAGTTCAAAAGCACAAATATCACCTATACAAAGTTATTCCAGTGCATGAGTTATTTGAAGATGATTTCGATAGGCGAAGTGAGTTTTGCGGATGCATGCAAAATATGTGCAATCTAGATAATAATTTAGTAAAAAATATTATTTTTTCGGATGAAGCTACGTTCTATTTGAATGGTAATGTGAACAGACAAAATTGTCGATATTGGGCAACAGAAAATCCGCATTGGATGATAGAGCTTCACAGCCAGTACCCTAAGAAAATAAATGTTTGGTGTGGAATCGTACGCGAAAGAGTAATTGGTCCATTTTTCTTTGAACAGTCTTTAACTGGACAAGTATATCTCGAATTTCTCCAACTAGAATTAATTCCAGCATTAGTGGCTTTATTTCCGAATCCAGTGGATCCAGACTCCCCTGACGAAGAACTGATATTCCAACAAGATGGTGCTTCTCCGCACTATGCGGCCACTGTGCGCACATTTTTGGATGAAACCTTTCCCAATCGGTGGATTGGAAGGAGAGGACCTATGGAATAGCCTGCTAGGTCCCCAGACCTAACTCCGCTGGACTTTTTTTTGTGGGGTTACCTCAAATCAAAAGTATTTGTTAACAGGCCAAACAATATGCAGGAGTTGAAAGAAAGGATCCGAAGAGAAGTGCGTGGCATAACTCCGGAAATGGTTGGAAACGTGCAAAGAGAGTTTATTGATCGTCTTGGATATTGTCAAGCCGTAAATGGCGCACATTTTCAACATTTAATTTGATTTTGTTGTGTTTTTTTTAATAAACAGGTCTTACTTATAGATATGTTCAATCCTAATTTTTTCAATAACTGTTGAGTTTATGTATAGGACATGGTACATGCTTAGAATTCAATGCAAAATTCAAAAATCAAATAAAAAATATATGTTATAAGTAAGATACACGAAATGTCTCCATCTCGCGGTGTATTTGCGTACCACAAGGCTGGGTCAAATCCCATGAAGCCAATGGTCGGTTCTCTAAAAAGAGAAAAACCCGCAAAACACATCTCAAAACGGTGTATGTACCGCAAACTGAGTGTTGAGTAATAGAAAAATTTATTCCTTTTCGTTTCGCCAGAACCACATCCCCAGACGCGTTTCGCCGTTTACGGCTCATCAGTGGGGCTCAACAGTCTGGCAAAACGAAAAGGAATTCTCACAGCACTTTATGATGTGCTCGACAAATGTTATAAGTAAGATACACGAAATGTCTCCATCTCGCGGTGTATTTGCGTACCACAAGGCTGGGTCAAATCCCATGAAGCCAATGGTCGGTTCTCTAAAAAGAGAAAAACCCGCAAAACACATCTCAAAACGGTGTATGTACCGCAAACTGAGTGTTGAGTAATAGAAAAATTTATTCCTTTTCGTTTCGCCAGAACCACATCCCCAGACGCGTTTCGCCGTTTACGGCTCATCAGTGGTATATGTTTTCATTTGAAAAAATGAAGTTGATGGTCGTAACTTATTTTTGAGCTATCCTGTATACATGAAATTACCACAAAAAAATAAATTAAAAAATCAAAATCGACGGGTACAAGCGTTTTTTGAAAAAACTTACCGCTGAATTTTAAATGAATTTAGACATTTCTTCTGGGACTCACTGTATAATACTCCGTCAATGCATTGCTGGGTTTCGTAACCAAGGTAATGTAAACGCAATAAGTTATTCAGGAAATAATCTAGCAGTATACCACTCGACCTATAAATTTAAAAGGAATAAACTATCCAAATATTTTTTGCGCGATTGTGCTTTTTGGCAAATAGTTTAATGCGCAAAAATTGTAAAAAAACCCTCGACCATTTCGCGGTCTCGCTTTTTTAATAAATTATTTTGCATTCAACTAATTTCCCAGCAAAATCATGCTCAAAATATGTTGGATAGTAATCAATTAAATTATAGGTCGTATAATACAGGGTGCTGATAAAGTCTGGAATATCGATTTTTCTTGAAAACGCAAAACTTTTTCGAAAAACGCTCGTACCCGTCGATTTTATTTTATTCTTTGAAATTTTTTGGCGTTCTTCAATATTATACCGGATGCGCCAAAAACGCTAGGCAAGTGTCAACTTCACTTTTTCAAATAGAACACCCCTTTTTTTCTCCAATATTCAGATTCCTCTCTAAACTCTAGACAAGTTTCATATAACATATTGTATGGCTAAAGTCAACAGTAATTGAAATACAGGGCCCACAATAAAAATCAAGGTATAATTTTAAGGTCTAGGTATTTACCTTCTTACCGGTTTCTACATAATAACTTAGTTACGTAAATGTCAAAACATTTAATATTTACTCCAAAGTTGTCACTTTTACCCATAAAAATGTTTCTAACGGAAGCTGAGAGAATCGAAATATTAATAATAGTAGGATGTGGAGATCGAAAGAGAACACAAATAGAAGTTTGTGAGTATTTTAATGATAAATATCCAAATAGAGAACACATAAATCAGGCAACTGTTTCCAAAATTGTTAAGAAGTATAATGAAGTTGGTCACGTTAAGGATAAACCTAGAAGTGGACGACCTAAAATTTCCGACGATGTCAAACTTGATATTCTAGTTTCGTTGGAAGAGAGACCACATTCGAGCACAAGAAGCATTTCTCAAAATGTTCAAAATATCCACGATTCAACGGTGGCAAAGTTCCTGAAAAAGGAAAAATGGCATGCATATAAATGTCAAGGAGTACAGGAACTTTTGGAAGGCGACCCTGACAGAAGGAATGAGTTCTGCGAAATTCTCATGGATAATTACTTGATTAACGATGCATTATTTCCGAGTAACATAATTTTTTCCGATGAGGCTACTTTTTTCTTGGATGGCATGGTAAATCGTCAAAATTGCCGGTATTCGTCCAGCGAAAATCCCCATTGGTTCCGAGAAATTCATACCCAGCGGCCGAGAAAAATTAATGTATGGGCAGGAATAATTCGGGATACTGTTATAGGACCCTATTTTTTTGAGGAAAATTTGACTGGCCAAAGATATTTGCAGTTTCTTGAAGAAGACCTCGCTCCAGCGTTGATTGCCCTATTTCCCGATCGGAACATTCCTGACTCACATGATACACCTATGTGGTTTCAGCAGGATGGTGCACCAGCCCACTATTCGGTCGAAGTCCGTAGATACCTGAATGAGTTATTTCATCATCATTGGATAGGTCGACGGGGTGAAATAGAGTGGCCTGCGAGGTCCCCCGACTTAACGCCATTGGACTTCTTTCTGTGGGGCTATATTAAGGAAAGGGTTTACAAAAATAAACCAGAAGATATTGATGTTCTCAAAACGCGTATAACAACAACCATAAGACAAATTACCCCAGAAATTGTACATAATGTACAGTTAGAATTTGTTGAGAGATTGGGACATTGTAGAGCCGTAAATGGACACCATTTTCAACACTTACTCAAATAATTTTTTAGATTGTTCACTGTATTACCAATTTCCTGCTATAATCTTTTTTCTAGCCTAAGTATTTGTCATGGAAAACAAGCTTTAAAATTATACCTTGATTTTTATTGTGGGCCCTGTATTTCAATTACTGTTGACTTTAGCCATACAATATGTTATATGAAACTTGTCTAGAGTTTAGAAAGGAATCTGAATATTGGAGAAAAAAAGGGGTGTTCTATTTGAAAAAGTGAAGTTGACACTTGCCTAGCGTTTTTGGCGCATCCGGTATAATATTGAAGAACGCCAAAAAATTTCAAAGAATAAAATAAAATCGACGGGTTTGCGTTTTCAAGAAAAATCGATTATTCCAGACTTTATCAGCACCCTGTATATGATTAGAGGGTGCCGAATAAAGTTGCTTACTTGTGAATTGACTCTCCACCAATTTACATAATAGGTTTTTCCAACCCCGTATAACTGAATCCTTGTCTATAAATTGCGGAAAAAGCGCTGTTTCCGAGGTGTTTATAAACCGCTGATGACATCTTTTGAAACCAGGTATCCATTCCACCCCGTCATAATTGTTGATATTGAAATATTCGTTGTGTCTATATTTTGGTCCTATGAATACCGTCACGTTATGTGTATTTTTTAGGTACATCTAAAAAATATTAAAAAATTTTTATAAGTTGAAAAATGTTTAGATGTTACCCGATCCAGCCTTCCAACATGTTCTTATAAAGGCTGTCAGAATATTTATACAGCAAATACATCAGACCTTAAATCTATATAAATTCAATCAAATTTTAAAAGAGATTTAAAAGTGTAAATATAAAACATCACAGAGTTGTGTAACAGCATTTACGAAACATCAACAACAAAGTTGTACAAGGTGTCCCATTTTCGACATTTTTAAAGAGTATCTCCGTAATTGTTAGTGCTATCAATAAAGTAATGTAGGTGTCATGTGCTCTTTTTTGTCAAAGTTAAAATGATAAAATTAAAATTAGAAAATTTTCGCTCGCTTAAGAAATACGGGGGAAAATCAAAAAATTGACAATTTCAAAATTCCCCTATATTTTCTTAGTTAAAAGAGACATACAAAAATATTTTATACAGAAGTTTCTTTATATTGATTGTTGAATAATCTGCCGTTTTCAGAATAAGTATACGGAATCAGGTAAAAAAGTTATCGGACCTAACCGCATTTTTTTAAAAATTTTAATCTAAAAATCAAATATATAACACACAATGGATGATGATATTCGTTTCCTAGGCGATTTATTAAAACTTTAAACCACAGTAGACCATGAAACAAAAGTTAATATCCCAGAAACAACTATGTTGACTATTAACACTTAACATCAATCTCAGTTTTACATATTCTTTTGCGAAAAGGACCTATCAATATTTTGAAAAATTTAATATGATATCAGTTCATATTGAAAGTGGAAAAACGAAGAAATGGCGCAAAATGTATACTTTTTTTGTTCGCTATCCGGAAAGACGGTAACCATTTAACGAACATTTGCGATGATTCCCGTTATTTTTTTACCTTAATCTGAATCTTTTACTTCGTTTCAAAGTAATAAAGTTTAAATAAATCGCCCAGGAAACCAATATCATCCATGGTATGTTATATATGTGAAAGAAGAATTCAAAATAGTACCTTTTTAGATTAAAATTTACATTTACATTTAAAAAAATGAGGTTAGGTACGATAACTCTTTTACCTGACTCCGTATAGTTATTCTGAAAACGGCAGATTATTCAACAATCAATATAAAGAAACTTCTGTATAAAACATTTATCTGTATCTCTTTTAACTAAGAAAATATAGGGTACCTTCTAAATTATTTTATTTTCCCCCGTATCTCTTAAGCGAGGGAAAATTTTCAAATTTTGATTTTACCATTTTAAGTTTGACCCAAAAAGAGCACATGACACCTACATTACTTTTTTGATAGTACTAACAATTACGGAGATACCCTATAGAAGTGTCGAAAATGGGGTACATAAAAATTCCAATTTTGTTGTTGTGTTGATGTTCTTATAGCTATTTAAACCAAACGTTCTATAATGCAGACATCCTGTATCTAGCGTTTTATCAAGAAAAGTTATATGAACATACAGCGTAACGTAACTTAACAACAAAGTTGCCAATCGAGGGTTTATAAAACTGTTATAAATCACTCTTAACCAAATTTTATAAGGAAAACCTGCTAGTTGGTTATGAACAGAACAGTTAGTTCCCGGGATTAGTTTTCCTACCGCGGTATTCAATCGTTACCTGTGCTAAGCAACCCACATTGGTAGTGGGAACTAATTTTTCTCCTCCCAAAACTTTGGCTGCGTCCATAACTGGATCTGTCATGTTCAATAAATAATTATATATAGTCGTCTGTACGATTGGTTGACTTTTATACCGATTCAAAAGAATGTTGATGCTTGTCTTGACGAGGAACGAAGAATCGTGGAAATACGATGCCATTGTCTAAAATTAAATTATAAAACTTCATTGGTGTTAGTTCCGACAGATCCATCCTCAGATGCGTTTGACCATGATCAAGGCATTATCTGATGAAAGCAAGAGCAAAATATTTAAAACGACAAGATTATACTCTTGCTGAGCAGGAATGTGATTCTGATAAAGCGGAGCGTAGAACTTTGATCAATCAGGTATATACAGGGTGTTATGGAAATTATATATTATTTTTAAATGGTCGAATCCTTGGGTGTCCTAGAAAAAGCCTACATACTTTTCTTTAACTGGAATTGAAAATTGTACCCTACATGAGGTTACTGATCCATGTCGCAACTCTTTGTATAAAAAAAAATAAAATGAAATATAACAAATTTTTGCAAAACTGGGTAACTACGGTAGTTAGCAAGTTTCGAAAAAACTTGTATACTTAATTAATTTAAATTTCTATAATATACAAACTAATATTTGAACTGCCAATATGTTTAGTTAATTAAGAATAAACACAGAATTAATATTCATTAATATAACTTCCGACTTCCGATAATGAATGAAAACATCAATGAAATTAACACTTTTTTTTTTAATTTTAGGTAGGCTAAATGAAAAAATGAATGAATGAAAGTATGAGTAAATGAAACAGTTATTGTGTACTTTTCTAAATAAAATATAACATTTTACAACAAAAATGCATAAGATTCTTCGTCAGGTTAGTCGGATTGAATGTTATCTTTATCTTGAATTTGACAGCTTTCAAACATATTTCTGTAAAAGTTTGTGCTTCTTCCGAAGACGCATCAAGTCGCCGTTGAAAATACGCAATACTATCTTAAATGCAAGTTAAAAAGTAATGAACTTAGAGGTTTAGTCTCTGGAGGATATTTGATACAAAGTAAGGTCAGTAAGGTGCACAAACCAAGTTGTCGATATATTTATTATAAGTATACTATTTTAACATTTATTCAAGATACGCCTTTAAGTTACGCGATTAACAATTGCATTTGCCTCTACGTATGAGATACGCCCTTATCGAATGTAAAGAAGTGTTGGATCTTAGACAATTAATTTCTTATGAACATAGTATTTATTTTTTCAAAGAACTATACAGCAAGTGAACAACAGGAAGCTATAGTAATAGTCCAGCAGTTATAAGAATAATAATAAAAATAGGCTACAAAACAAGAACTATTAGCATGTATAACATAAAACGGCTTAAAAGTGATTGTTGATTAATTATATTCTACCTTAAAGTTAGGTAACTTCTTCGAAGATAACAAAAAAAGTAATAAAAAATGTAAACTACAAAATTATTTAGAAGTTGTAGTATGGGGTAAATTTTTATAAAACTGCACGTGTTCTGGTAGGCTTATTACCGGGTTAGCTCCAGCATATAGTGCCATTAGATTATTGTATTTTTCTAAAGTTATTGGACGGGTTTCTTTATTCAACTGTTGAAGACTTATTTTTTGCAAGGGACCGACTTGCCGCTTTAAGGACATTGCTTTATAGTTTTTATTTAAATGACTGGTTTTGAAAAACAGTTTATAGGAATCTTTTTTAATTACCATAAACTCAAATATATCGGTCCACTTGAATTGGTTTCCCTCATCGTCGATCCGAATTGATAGCAATCTAAGATTTTCGCAAAATTTTTTAAAATCTAGGAAATCACTGTATGTAAAAGAAAATACATTGTAAGGTTTTGCCCGTCTCGCAAGGCGGAAAATTGGTGTAAGCTGGGAGGGCACCCTAAGTTCTCCTGCCTTTTTAATTGCATAAGAAATTGCACTATGTGCCGAGTCCCTCTCACTTTGCCCATTATTAGGTGTGAAAAACCTTAGACTTATTTCCTGTATGTGCTTTAGTGTCGACAAAATATACATAAGAGCTCCGGCAACTATGGAATTTTTGTTCTGTCCCCCACAACCGTCTGCAAATAAATAGACAATGTTTGTTTGTTTCTTTTTCGTCATAAATTTGCAAAATTTTTAATAGGGCGGTTGATATTTCCGAGGCTCCTCGGCCACTGTCACATTCGTTCCAAGTACAACAATAACACTAACGAGAAGCAACATCATAGAAAGTAAGATTATATACCGCAAATCTTCTCTTGTAGAAAACTGCACCATCGCATTGGTAGGTAAATAACTTGCTGTAAATCAAAACAGCAACACATTACTTTGGGATCATTCTGAGCAGCTATCTTGCAAGAGTTTTTTATTTCTCGTATAGCATTTTTTGATTGGGTATGTTGCTCATAAACTTCTTGCAATCTTAATTTTGCTTCTGGAGCTCCATCGTAATAGGTTTTACGCAATCCGCACATGTCTTTTTTGGGTCTTAGAAATGAGAGATTCATTGTGTTAAAGACGGAACGATATGTTGTAACCCACTAAGCAAAATACATCCTCTGGATGTTCAGTAACGTTTACAACAAATCACCAATAAAAACGTTTAAAAATACACACCTTAAAGTCGTTTTCTGAATGTTTATCTTTTAACGTTACTCCAAAAAGGGGAGTAAAACGGCTATACATCAACGTTAATTTATCTTAGAGAAATAACATTTTAAACATGTTATATTTGTGTTATCTCTAGTAAGTTAAAAATTAATCATGTATATAAATGTTGAAAAAACACATATATCCAGGTGTCACTTCAAACGTTAAAGTAACATAAAAAATATAATATTTTTAACGTTTCTAAAACCTAAAATTTTTTCATACTAAGAACGTCCTTAAAATGTTTGACTTTTGTAGATAACTGCAGGTTTAAAACGTTATTGAAATAAAACTAAAATGTTTCCTTAACGTCTAGTTTAACATCTGGAATTTACATCCATAATATGACCGATGACCATCCGACCATCGGTTTATTGATACCATATGCCATCCACATGCTTTGCTTTGCATTCCTTCTTTGATATTTGTTCTTTCAGCAGTGTTGCCGATGATACGGAATTTCCTAAATTGTCCATGTGACTTTTTAAAGCAAGGACAATTTTTTGTCAAATATACCTATTTAGCAAAGCTAAAATTTTCATAATATGTATCATAAACAGAGTTCGCGTTGAGAATTTACCAGATGATACATCGATAACGCTATGACGTGCAGTTCAGTAACATTTTAACAGCAGATATTAGGATTTTATTTATTTTTAGTAAATTTAACTTAAAACCTACAGGAGGTGAGGTATATATCAAACATCTAATTTACCTACATGCCGCCTAAACCTGAAATTTATATTTGCATATTAAACGATCCATTTAAACTTAATTATCTATACTAGATTTATCCATTCTTGAATTGTTAATGAAAATATATGCTTATACAGATCAAGATGCATCTTAAAATGGAATTGTACATGGCAACGCTGGTTTCTTGAGATGGGCATTGAAAGGGATCAGAATGCTCCAAAATTAGTTTTCGAAGTTTTCGTTAGTAATCAGATTAGGTTTTATCAAATTCAGTCAAGTTGTCTTGTCGTACACGTTTACAAGTAGACTACTTCGACATTGAAAGTGTTTTTCAATCTTAAAAATGTTATGGGTTTCGTTTGTATATGATAATGGATTTAAAGGTAAGAAAGTTAATTTTTATAATTTTTGTACTTTGAATTTATTATAATAATATGTATATTTGAAACGGGTATCGTATCGTAGATTGTAGAGTGGCTTGCTCACCAGAACGCTTTGTATGGATTGCATGCAATTTTGTCTCGACCATGATGATTTTTATTTATTATTCACATTTTGTAACCACATAAAGATCTACATGGGAATTTAAATTGCATACCAGAAAGTCTTTGGCTCAGCTGAGCTAACATAAATTTATAAATGATATACGAACTTCAAAATATCTAGCGTTATAAATGACGTACTGATAAAAAACGCTTTTTTCTAAAAATCTTTAAAAATATATAAGATAATATTGTGCATGAAATTTAGTTGTTTAGATTTATACTTAGGTTTTTACTACATTATCCTTTTTTATTTGCAGGCATTACAATTGATTCGGTAGAAGTTGAAGTATCTAACAACACACGTTGGCCAAAACTAATGCTCCTAGAAGAGGAACTTAATAATCACGAGACTCTTAAAAATGAGTTGGTGAGTAGACCATATACCGCGTTATTCACTAAAGGAGTTTGAATTTTAGTCATGATGTATATTTATACCAAGAAGTTATTGCAAGAACATGGTTATTTCTATTAATGACAATAGCATATACCCATTACTTTGTGCGTTTTAAATTTAGGAAAAAAAACCCAATCATTTTCATCACAGTAAAAAAGAGCTGGTGTCTTAGCTTAACACTTGTGCCAGTTTTTTGACCCGTAATTATCAATTTGAATCAGATCTTAATTTAAAATCTTTTAGTGAATATGGTTCTTGATTTTGTTAGAATAATGTTTAATGATTATAAATTTATAAATTTCTATATTGCTCAAAAAGAATAATTTTAAAATACAATGCCCATTAAGTGGCTTTCTTAAAGAAATGTCTTATAGATTCTTTTAACGGATGAGTTTTTGACCGTACCTAAGGCATTTTCACTGACACAATCTGTTCATAACTTAAATAGCAATAAACTCGACTATTTCCGCTAATGACTAATAATTTTTAGATGCAGTCCATCATTTATTCAAGTTAACTGAGTGCGAATATGAAAAAGTTATAATGGATTGGTTCCGCCACGCTGTGACATGGTTAAAAAGGAGGTGCCGAAGTTTTGAAAATATCTTTTTACTTTACATAACCCAGTTGCGCCATGTAAACTGGCTTTAAAATAAATATTTAATGTAACCATAATGACAATAATAAAAATCAGTTAAAATATTAGACTTTTAAATATCCCTGATGAAAAAATGCAAGATTTATATTTAATACAAGGCATGTTTGTAAAAATTTACGTAATTTTTAAAACTTTTCAGCCAGGTTCACAAAAAGGAGTTTTAAATTAAAAATCAAATTTATTTGACAATTTAAGTTCTAAATTGACAAATATTTGACAATAACAATAAACAATGTGGGACTAATTTTAACAAACCCTTTTTGAGAATATGACAGACAATTACAATGGAGGATTGCTGATATGTTAGCAGTTGCGCATTTTTTGATTAATATTTCGTTATTTGAAGTTGCTTTCTGGGGTTATAATTATCTTATTTTAATGTTAAGAAATTTATAAATTATTAAGAAATGATGAAATTTTATTTTTATTAATTTATAAATTTCTTAGCTTTAAAATAATTGGTAGTTGAGTCCAGAAGGTAGCAATCAACGAAATATTAATTAAATGGCGGACACACCACCATTGTATATCCCTGTCAATAAAACGTTATTAAATCGTTTTACAATGGCTACTATAGACGTTATTTTATCTACAAAGTAACGATATGGTGAACGTTTATTTCATGTTTTTTATACGCTCAAATATGTATTATTTCCAACGTTATGCCGCCATTAAAATAATGTTTTATTTATGTTTCTGAAGTGTCTTTCTCGCAACGTTACCTCTTAAAACGTTGTAGGGTGTGGACTATGATGTTTATTTTCACGTTGAATAAGTCATCGATTTTACTTATGGGCTAACGTTACCAGTTTCCTAAACTACATGTTTATAACGTAGCTAAAATGTTTTTTTGCTTAGTGGGAAGGCAAGGTTTATTTGCTTTTGGTCCCAGTTCGTCTATAAACATCGAATACATTTTTCTAATTGTCAAATCACTAAGCAGGTATTCTCGGGACGTATCTTTCCTGCAATAGTGAGATTCAACTTTTTGAAATCGATTAATATGGTTTTTGATACTTTACTTGACACTTTAAACCACCACAAAACAGCTTAGACTGAATAATGACGGGCCAACTCGTTGATTTTCTGCTTGGACGACGGACTTCCAGACAGGCTGCGACAGGAAAAATTGAGATACGCCTTGCCATTGCACTATTTACCAAATTATGTTGTGACGCTAAGGCGTATCTCCGAGATCCGCCTTTTTGATATTTATATGAAAGGCGTATCTTGAGAAACGCCTTTAAGTCTTAATTTATTTCTTTAAATTTTGAGTAACGCCTTTTACTTATCGTTTTCTATATAATTAACAGTGCGTATTTGAGATAAGCCTTGTCGTCACAACTTGAAGAACATTAATGTATGTATATAGGCGTATCTATCTCATTTTTACCAAATTTCGAGATACGCCTTTACGTATTTTCAACGGCGAAGTGTTAATTTTTTAACATCTTGGACTTTCTTTTCACTTGAATGGAAGTTTTTCAGTTTTGTCTAGAAGGGACACGCTTTTTATCCCATTTTTAAGGGCTCCACCTCAATATTAGCCCCAGAGTATGTTGTACGAACACTAATACTTTTTTTTTTATATTCCAAAATTCGCGCATCTTGCATTTTAAAAGCCAACTTCTACCAGCAAAGGTCAGAAAATACTGAAGTAAAAAAATACCTATTTGTCAGGATTTTATCATATTATGAAACAACACTGCACGTAGTTGACAAGTTTTGCACAACCGCCCGGTGAGTAGTTGTACAATTTTGTAAAAATTCCTATATTTCGCCAGAAAATTACTAGAGTAGATCTTCAGTTTTGTTAAGTTTTCTTAATGTTTTTCGATGTACCGCTAATTGTACAGGGTGTCCCATTCTCGATACTTTTATAGGGTTTGTTCCGTAACTGTTAATGCTATCAAAAAAAATGTACGAGTCATGTACTCTTTTTGGGCCAAACTTAAAATGATAAAATCAAAATTTGAAAATTTTCACTCGTTTAAGAGATACGGGGGAAAATCAAAAAATTGACAATTTCAAAATTACCCTATATTTTCTTAGTTAAAAGAGATATGGATAAATGTTTTATACAGAAGTTTCTTTATATTGATTGCTGAATAATCTGCCATTCTTAGAATAAGTATACGGGGTCAGGTAAAAAAGTTATCGGACATATCCTCATTTTTTTACATGGAACACCATGTATATTTTAATCTAAAAATATACTATTTTAAATTCTCCTTTCAAATAGATAACACACCATGGATGATATTGGTTTCCTAGGCGATTTATTAAACTTTATTACTTTGAACCAAAGTAGGGCATGAAACAAAAACTAATATCCTAGAGACAACTATGTTGACATTCTAGTTGTTATTAACATTTAACGTCAATTTCATTTTTTACATATTCATTTGTGAAAAATACTTATTAACATTTTGAAAAATTTGATGATATCTATCATCCATGGTGTGCTATAAATTTGAAAAGAGTTTAAAATGCTATCTTTTTAGATTAAAATATACAAGGTGTTCTATTTAAAAAAATGAGGTTAGGTCTGATAACTTTCACACCTGACCCCGTATACTTATTCTGAAAACGGTAGATTTTTCAACAATCATTATAAATAAACTTATGTATTAAACATTTTTCTGTATCTCTTTTAACTAAGAAAATATAGGATAATTTAGGAGTGGCCAATTTGTTGATTTTCCCCCGTATCTCTTAAGCGAGCGAAAATTTTCAAATTTTGATTTTACCATTTTAAGTTTGACCCAAAAAGAACACATGACACCTACATTACATTTTTGATAGCATTAACAATTACGGAGATATCCTATAAAAGATGAAAAAGTCAATTTGGGAAAAATTGTAGATGTCGCAGATGTCGAGTTCTGAAAAAACGCCCCTCAATTCAAAGCGCCATTTATGGTTATTTTTCTTCAATTTGTTTCCATCTCAAGATTGGCCGATTTAAATATAATAAGTCATTTCCCTAACAACCTGCAGGATTAGAAAACGAAGCTACTTTATTTCCTCATAAAAATAAAACAATTGATTACTTACCAGTATGGCCAAGTTAGGCACCATAACGGTGGCATTAAAATCAATGGTATTTCTTTCGGGAAGGTATACTGGCGTTCTAGTAGTGGTATAGGTTAGTGTGCTATTCTCATTAAATACTACGTTTGCATGGGTTAGTATTTCTCTAAAATAAAAAATGTTTTAATAAAACCCGATTTTAAAAAAATGGGATTTTATGCTCTATAATTATTTTAGCTTAAGGTATGTTCAGGTTTAATCGGGATTGTTCGAGTTTTGTTCGGTATTCTTCGGGTTTGCTCGGGCTTGCGTTCTTCGGAAACCTACCGCTAGATGCCGCGAGGGTAGATTTAGTAGCGATTATTACTCATAGTTCGTGCTGATTCTATGATCTCGCTATTGTGCGAATTGTTCAGCTTGTGGATGGCGGTCGGGTCTCAATTAGGACGAAACAATTATACAGGGTGTTCATTTGAAAACTTCCCACCACGGATTTATCGAAAACCACTGATTAAAAGAAAAAACGCCGAGACACGTCAAAAGATTTGCCAAAGGGGACAACTTTTTAACCAAAACTACTTCATCCTCTTTTACCCTCTGGCCCCCGGGGTCATCCCCTTAAAAATTTTAAATGACAAGGGGTAGCAGGTAATAGCTTGTCTGAAAGGTCTTTCAAAGTGCTTTATTTTGACGTTTGGGTTTTTAAAATCGGTCGATTTGTTTTCGAGAAAATTAGAAAAAATTTTACCGCCTTCTTTTTATCAACACAGAAAACATTGGCGAACAGTTTTTATTCTTATACCTGTTTAGTTTTTTATACCTATTTAGTTTTTAATAGTTGCTAAGGGAAAAAAAACAATTTAATTTGCTGTCAGTTACCTTTGTGACAATCTTGGGATAGTGAAAATTAATTTATTGATTCAGATTTTACTTCCAAAATGGTTTACACACTAGCGGAAAGAGTGGAAATGATTCTAATTTATGGTGCCCAAAATCAATGTGTCCGGCAAACTGCCGTTACATTTAACGCCAGACATCCGGAAAAGATAACTTCGCATAGGTATGTTTTGGACCTTGTTACTTAATTTACTCAAATTGGATCTGTTGCAAATAAAAAACGTAATCATCGTCGAGTTTTGGATAAAGCCGCTCAAGTTGAAGTTTTAGGTCATTTTGCCATAAATCCTAATACTTCATTACGCAAAATTGTTGATGCGACTGGTATTTCATTAGGCTCTGTATACACAGTTACTAAATTACCTAAATTTCATCCATTCAAAATGAAAATATTGCAAGAGTTAACCGAAGATGATTTCGATAGGCGAGTTGAGTTTTGTCAACAAATGACTGCAGCGATTAATGATAATACCATTCATGTAAAGAATATCTGCTTCAGTGATGAATGCACATTTTATCTAAATGGATTTGTTAATAAGCATAACTGCAGGTATTGGAGCAATGAAAATCATCATGCTTTTGTAGAAGGGCATACTCAGTACCCCCAAAAAATTAATGTATGGGCAGGCATTTTAGGAAACAAAGTGATTGGGCCATTGTTTATTAATGGGAATTTAAATGGAGGCATTTATTTAGATATGTTGGAAAATACCATTAATCCGCTTATCACTGAAACCATTGAAAACCAAATCGAAGACGATGGAAACCCTATACTTGATGAGGCTGAAATATATTTCCAGCAAGACGGCGCTCCTCCTCACTATGTTCTTCCGGTTCGGCAATGGCTAGACGACGAGTTTCCAGATAAATGGATAGGGCGAAGAGGGCCTATAAAATTGCCTGCTAGATCTCCTGACTTGACGCCACTAGACTTTTTTCTATGGGGCCATTTGAAAACTATTGTGTTCACTCCCCAACCTAACAGTTTGGATGAACTTCGTCAACGTATCACCGAAAGCTGCCATGACAACATGTTTCTGAAAATGTCCGTCAGGAATTTGAAAATCGCCTATATCATTGTTTGGCCAATAACGGGCAACATTTTGAACACTTATTGAAATAAAAAGTGATATTTTCGTATGCTTTTTTTTCTATCTGAACAAATTAAGATAAATAAAGATTTTTCTAATTTTCTCAATAACGAATCGACCGATTTTAAAAAATCAAACGTCAAAATAAAGCACTTTGAAAGACCTTTTAAACAAGCTATTACTTGCTACCCCTTGTCAGTTAAAATTTTTAAGGGGATGACCCCGGGGGCCAGAGGGTAAAAGGGGGTGAAGTAGTTTTTGGTTAAAAAGTTGTCTCCTTTGGCAAATCTTTTGACGTGTCTCGGCGTTTTTTCTTTTAATCAGTGGTTTTCGATAAATCCGTGGTGGGAAGTTTTCAAATGAACACCCTGTATACAGGCACGGGTCCGTTAGTTGCTATTACGTGTGCTAAAATTTTCTAAAAATAATTAATACCCGATTACTTTCTTACCTAAAAATTATGGGTCCTATTTCTTGTACATGCAATTCAGTATCTGAACCGTTTAAAAATCGTTCCGAATTCGTAATGTTGAAAATATAGACCTTCATTAAGATATTCTCCGGAGGATTACGCCAATACTCATAAGGTGGAGTACCTAAAAATAAAATTTCAGATTTTAAAAGTTTAACCCTTAGCTAAGATAGCCGTAAAAGGTAAACCTTAAAAAACTATATTTCGCCGTCGAGAGTCACTTAACGCGTAAAGTGGACGATTACTAATTGATGTATTCCTGAAGGGGCGTCTTGAGGTTCACCTTAGGATAAGGGAACGTTAATATACCATCAAACTTTTGTTAAGGATGACTGAACGTTATCATTTACTGGTAAAGGATAACATTAATACCTTAAGGCAGCTTTGAAATGCCGACCATTCGTCTTTACGCGTTCACGTAAGTTCAATTGTTGTAGAACTGTTTAGATAAAACATACAAGGTGTCAATTTAAAAACTTCTCCCCTTAATATGTCGCTTCCAGTAATAGTACATTGTTTATCGAGTAGGAAATGCCTAACATTAATGGACGACTGTGAAGATTGCAACACACAGTCCAGGAATGTGGCTTTTCCTACGAGGTAAACTTACTATTTTTCCGAAAATCGTTTAAAAATCGACAGATGTTGTTTAATTTTGAAAAAATCGCGAATAATTTTATTCATAAATAAATGGTACTTTGAAATTCGTAATGAAATTAGTTACATTACTATGGAAACGCATTAATGTTATGAACAACGTGATTTCAATCATTTATGTAGAACACTAACAACTGTAACGCGGAGAAACCCGAACAAACCTACCACACGAGTCCGTAAAAGCCTCTTTTCGGCCCTTGATACGTAATGTACTATTTTTTTACATGTGCTCCGAAAGTGCCTCTTTTCAGGCGTGTTCTCTTCACCGAAAGTGGCGTTTTCCAAGAGAGCGGACGGGAAAGATTTTTCCCGCCCGCTTTAAATAAATAAAACCAGAATTGTCGGTGCGGGATTTGAACCCACGACTCTCAGATCGCCAGGCGGACACTCTACCCACCGAGCCATACCACAAGCGATAATAAATAGCGGATTATATATAAATTAAATTGGCACTTAATTTTTCAAAGATGTTTTAGAAAAATGTCTAAAGAATTTCTTTTTTTATATGGCCTCAAAGACTCGGGCACTTGTAAAAAATAAATAAAACCAGAGCACGCCGAGTGCGGGATTTGAACCCGCGACTCTCAGATCACAAGGCGTACGCTATACCACTAGGCCACCGAGCCTATTTGTCAAAAATAATAAATAGATATTTACATTCTCCATGCGCGAGTGTTTTCATGTCATGTAGACAGGACAACTGTCTGTAGAATTTTTTTATTTATTTGGCATCAAAGCTTCGGAGCACTTGTAAAAAAAAATACGGTACATATCTCGGGCCGTCGGAGGCTTTTCCGGACTCGTGCGTAAAAGCCTATTTTCGGCCCTTGATACGTAATGTACTATTACAAGTGCTCCGAAGCTTTGATGCCAAATAAATAAAGAAATTCTTCAGACAGTTTTCCTGTCTACATGACATGAAAACACTCGCGCATGGAGAATGTAAATATCTATTTATTATTTTTGACAAATAGGCTGGATGGCCTAGTGGTATAGCGTACGCCTTGTGGTCTGAGAGTCGCGGGTTCAAATCCCGCACTCTGCATCTCTGGTTTTATTTATTTTTTTACAAGTGTCCGAGTCTTTGAGGCCATATAAATAAAGAAATTCTTCAGACATTTTTCTAAAACATCTTTGAAAAATTAACTGCCAATTTAATTTATATATAATCCGCTATTTATTATCGCTTGTAGTATGGCTCGGTGGGTAGAGTGTCCGCCTGGCGATTTGAGGGTCGCGGGTTCAAATCCCGCACCGACAATTCTGGGTTTATTTATTTATGAGCACATGGTGACTCAAAGCGGGAGGGAAAAATCTTTCCCGCCCGCTCTCTTGGAAAACGCCACTTTCGGTGAAGAGAACATGCATGAAAAGAGGCACTTTCGGAGCACATGAAAAAAAATATATTTTCCTTACAGTAAGGAAATGAATATTTCCTAACAGTTATTTTAAGTTGCCGAGCAACGACTAAGGGTAGGGAAATATTGACTTTTTCTTTCAAAAATGTTATCAAAAATGTCAATATTTCCGAACGATTTTCGGAAAATAATATTAAAAATCGGACAGACTCGCTAATTTTATTGTCAACGCCTTTAAAAAATATTTATGTCCTTCGTGTTTTAACCCCCTGGGAGAGGTAGATACCCTTCAAATCTTAAATAGGAAGGGGGTCGAGTGGCACATTATTTTAAATTAAGGGCATCACCCTCTCGTTCTACTTAAGAGGAGTCAACACAATAATGTTTTTTTTTTAGATAATAACGTAAAAGCCATAAATCTCAATGCAGATAAGTTCTAATTACGTAAATTTTTAGTACGTAATTTCTTGGCAAGTACTACTCAAAAAATACTAACGTAATGTTTTATTTAATAATTTTAATATTATTCCAATATCTTCTCCCTCGCATATAACACTTGAGCTTTTCCGTATTAACTGCGAGAGGTCAAAATAATAAACTTTATTAATAAAATTAACTACCGGTAAATAATAATTTTATTTTAGTTACAAATTCCGAAAATCAAGTTATTTGTTAACATTGAAAACTATAAAATGCGTTTTATGATGTCAATTATTGCAAAGCTTGCAGTGCAGTATTTTATAAACAACATTCACAATTTTTCTGCGATTATTATAATTACCATTTTCCTATAGGTATTGCTATCAATAGGGAAGTTAGCTACTACTTATTTCGCACACTAAATTAATAATTGTATTAATTCATTCTTGTAACCTCTAAATTCCAACATTTTCTGGTTAAAGAAAAAGGCTCGAAAGTATAGCTTTGTGGAAAATACGAAGGTCTCGTCAACATGTTCTATTATTGTTATTGCTTTTGTAGTTTTACGGTAAATATTTACATTTTCCGACCAACTTACTGAGAGAATAGTAGAAACTCGTCCACACAGGACCTTCCGATTGCCGGTCCCCCGGATTCCACGTCGATGCAGGCGTGGCTTGTGACGTCAACGGGTGAGTGATTTTTTAATCTCTTATGGAGATTTATACTGCTGTTTTTAACTCTCTTTTAAAGGTATTGAAAGGTTTTACGCATTTAATGGTATGTGAAATGAAAGAATATTAACATGGTATTTATGTATATTTATTTTATGAACATACAACAAAGATTAAGGCTAAAATACGACCTAACTAGTTATAAACAAATTCAACTATTTTTTTTTAAATATCCACCTCTCAGTGGAATGAAATTATGAAGAGGTAAAGAAACTCATATCCTGCTTCTGTAGTTGAATAGACAGTATTTTAATTTCCATTCATGTTTCGAAGGCATATATACTCATCAGCTTCAGTGGAAAATATTTAAGTAAATGTTAGTAAAATAAATAAAACCGTATCCATTCTAATTTTTTGTAAGGAGGTAAAGAAACTACTCCCCTATTATACTACTCCATTGAATCAATTCCATTTCTTTCAATCATTTTTGCTTAACTTAACTTATTTAAACTTCTTTTTTCTTATTTACAGTTACCTCAATGTCATAGGTACCCTTTGATGTTTTATTTTTCACTGAAGATGAAGGCCTTCGAAACATGTATGGTTTTGGTTTTATTAATTGTTATTAAATTAGTGGAGCAGACTGTGAGTTTCTTTACCTCCTTATAACTTCACTCCACTTTGAGATGGACTACTTCAAGAAAACTAATTTTTTGTTTTTATCCTTAGGAAAGCGGAAACACCTTATATTTCCATCAAATTTCTTTGTCTGGTTATCCATATCACAAACGAACACAGCGCACCTCATTTTATGAAATTCAGATATTTATTTTAATAAACACAAACGACTTAATAAGAAAACACTTTAATGAACTTTCAAAACTTCCATGGAAAATTACGGCAAACGGCACTACATGGCTACCAGTGTTGCCAGAAATATTTGAGCAAAAGTAATAGGTTAACGGTTCGAAACCTAATAGAATAGTAAAAAACGGTATCAGAGTAAGAAGAGTACGAGAAAAAGATTGTTACTTTCCTATGATATAGGAGGCACCTCCAGATTGAATATAAATTTGATATGGGGAGCCTCACAACAAGAATGAACATCTCAAGAATTGTTGAAATAGTAATGGATATATTACAATTGTAAAAGACTGAAAACGCTGGTGGTAACGAGCAGAGATCGCCGAGCAGCTTCGTCTATCGACCGGTTCCGATAGCGCGGCGATTGTTTTAAAAGTTTGTCTGAATCTTTTCATATTTCAATGGTATTTTAGCTGTAATGTGTGTTATATTTCTAGGAAATTAATATACGAAAATACTTGTCATATATTATTATTTCATTTCACATACCATTAATTGCGTAAAACCTTTTAATGCCTTCAAAATAGAATTAAAGACGCTAACACCGCATAAATCTCCATAAGAAATTTAAATATCGGTCTCACTGTGACGTCACTGCGCCCGCAGACGAAATTGGAACGGTTGGATTTACCTTTTATAATTGTATCATGACCAATAGTGCTACCGACTTTTTCTCAACCACCCCAAAAGAGTAAAATTATAAACGTTATTTCAACATATACGATAGGCTCCTATTGGCCCGTTCCTCTAGTCTCGCCGAAGAGTTAGTATATAGCCCGAAAGAAATTACATACCTGGTATCATACGCAGCCGTAAATCATACAAAAATTCCATTGGTGTATAAATGAGGGATGATATGCCCAGCCCAACAAGGAATATTCCAATCGGCAGCTTACACATATGCCCTGAAACAAAAATATTGATTGAAAAACCGATAGTGGTGGTAAGGATTTAGGATGCGTTCCTGCAACACCGTAGGGTTGCAGGGTGTTCCTTAATGACGTGCCAATATTTCAGGGTGTGATTCCTTAGGTGATTCTAAAAAGGAAAGTAATTGTTTGTTTGTTGTTATTCGTCGCCATCTTTGGTTCTGGATGCTTTTTCAAATTACAGAATAAAAAGTGGTTCATCCACATTGTTGTCGGTATATTAGTGCTTATAAACTTTCATTACCTAACAACAATTTTTGTAAAAGAGTTTTTAATTTGTGGTGATTCGATTCGCTGTTTGGTAGGTCAGTGGCTTGTCTTGTTTATGATGAAAGGACACAAGTGCATTGTGCTTTGTTTCAAAAGTCGTGGATCAATACCAGGTATAAAGTATTTCAGGTATTGTTTATCACATTATCCGATCTTCGGAACCGAATTTCACTAAGAAGCTTGTAAAAAACGAAGAGAGTGTCACTCGTATACAATATAATATATATGTGGTCACTCCCTAACGTTAAAATTAATGTATTTTTAATTTGGTGCATTAGTAGCTGATAATAAGTCCCAAAATAGTCAATATAGTCATTCATTCTTAATTTTTGGTTTAGAAAGTGAGGTTAAGAAACATACGACGTCGGATGAAAGTTAAATAAAGCTCATCGTGTCGATTGTTATAAATATTCGGACGGCATTTGGCACCAAAAGTTTACACCAATCAGGGCACCGTCGGATCATCATATCGTCAGAAATCGTATGCATGGAACGCGGTCTTAAGTCGAACTAAGCGAAATTTTGATTGCAATATTTTTCGTAACTAACCAGTGAAATTTACATCAAAAAAGTTGAAATCCGGTCCTGTCAAATGTTTACTTTCACAAGGAAATTTCCCGAACTGCGCAAACTCACAACGACCCCTTCGTTGCCCATAGCGTGGACATAATGATTGTGAGGCCCTGATACAGCTGGACCGTGATCAGCTGTCACATGTCAACACACCAAATTGGTTATAACCCGAATCCATTACGTCGCATCTTGTCTTATTCAATGAAATGGTCTCCGATCTTACTTAATCAATAACCGATTGTCTTAAGTCGGCTCATCGCGTGTTTGCGAAGAGAACTATCACGTCAGTATTGAAAATAGAAACCTAGTTTTGCCATTTTAAGTGAAAACATTGACCATGTAGGTTCTCCATTTAAGCATAGATTTATTCTAAGCAAAACATTTATATAATTTTCATGGCAAACACAAGAAACCAGAAACTAATTCCAAAAAGGAAATTTACACCGGCTACTCTTAATTATTTCAGGACAAGTCATAACAAAATCCCATTATACGAAACGAACAAAGACAACTTAACCATTTCCGAGTTAATTAGGAAAATGAATAAAATAATAGTTCATTTCGGCAAAAATGAACGGGAAAAACTATGTTTCGTTATGTCCTGAAAGGAGCGGACAACGTTTTTCATATAATTCTATACAGTGTGTTCGGTTAATGCATGAGGATACTTACATGTTATATAAAAAAAGTTGAAAACTTAATACTAATAATTTTAAGGTTCTTACCATTGACTCACATGAACGTAGACGGATACGCTTGCTTTATACAGGGTGTTATGGAAATGACGTATTATATTTAAATGGGTGACTCCTGGGGTGTTCTAGAGAACCGCTACATATTGTTTTTTAAATCGAACGTTTAAAAAGTGGGGTAATTCACCCATAAACCCACAGGTCACTCCGCGGCACAATCATATTACACTGCCCAGCTGTGTAATAAACACATGTTCTGGCGCAAGGTTGCCAAATTGTGTAAAAGTGTAAAACTTTAGATTCTTATAAAAATAAATATTTAGCTTACTTAGAAATATCCAGGCCGCCGACACGAGTCAGGAATCCAGGGCACAAATCCCATTCGGCCTCTTATTTCCAATCTCGGAACATAACCAGCATATCGTCGATCAGACGAATCGCACCTAGCTAGGCGGAATTCTGACAATATTACGCAGAGATACCGGAAGGCAGGTATCGTTCAGTTGTATGACGGGATATTATAGTCGAAATATTACCAAATTAAGCCTATTTTTCCATAAGGTGTGTATGATTTATTAAAATCTGATGAATTTAAACATTTGCCCTTGTCCTTTTCACTAATTACAGTAAAAGCCACGCCTTTCTTGCATTTCGAGCGACGTTTAGAAATTTTGCTATCACCATTACGAATTCTCTTAATTTTCTCCAACATAGAACATGTTTCTGGTAACTTTATATATATATATCAAAATGTTCGGAAAAGATGAGGGAATCAGATAAACCTAGAAATAATTCTCCAAGGGGAATATTTTGGAAAATATAGCAGAATAAACCTTTAGACTTTTAATAAAAAAAATTTTGAGAAAAAATACCGTACTTTCGCAATATTCTTTTTATCAGAAAATTGTTTACGGCTCATATCCGTGGGAATACAAATCGATTAAGTCCACTTGGACCCATGTCACTTGAGACTTTATATTTTCCATTAATTTTTTTTGACACGCTCGGAAAAGAATATGCAAGGGTTGACTTGTCAGAAAATGTGACTTTGGGGGTCACGCAGATGCTGTAAATTCATTTTCAGACATGGCCCGATATAATTTTGAATTTATTGTGAATTTCCTATATAAAGCGGTACAGCGCCTTTCAGCAACGCTCTACGGCATTTCATCAAATAAAATGGCCTAAACTCCACGAAAAACCAAATTACTGATATTCCACTTCACGGACCCCCTATTGTCACCGCCGTTCCAATAAGATATTTATAAAAAGTATGTTACGAATGCTCGAAAGCGACGAAATGCCTTTGTCTAAAACGACAGAAAAATTATACTAATTCTGGAACGTTGTTTACAATCCACTTAAGAATGTCAATTGTTTATTATTCAAAGACTGTGAACCAAAGTCATATTCTCTTTACTGTAAGATCCTTGCTTATAACACTCTTGACATAACTTATACTTTGACAGTTCTTCTATTATCTTGTAACAGGAGCATAGCTATCAAACAAAATCCAACTTTTATCTCCCGCCTCGTCAAAATTATTGATTTTTCCTTTATTTACACATCCTTATCGATGAAGCTTTTTAACAACTCTTACCGCCAATTCAGTTTCGGATGTGTAGGAGCTAAGTCAACATAAACAAAGTTGCCAGGAGGTAGAAATTGAAATTTTTATTTACTGTTTTTTCATAAAAGAGCAGATAATATTTACCAAAGTTAGGAGGTAAGCGAAATATTTACACTGTAATGTAATTTTATTATATATTGATTGGGCTGTCAAAATAAATGCTTATTCAGAGAAACCAGTTAACTTATTAATTTTTTTATTTATTTTGTACACCAATATTAAAACTAAAGGGCACGTTTTCTTCCCAATAATGCAACAAAATACTTTCTTGTCGGTGTTTTAAAGGCGCAAAGTAAAGAATCAATCAAAGCCGTCTTCTCCTTGGCGTAGAATATAGAATAATCTAACTAAGTTGAAAGTAAAACAAGGATGTTTGCATCTAAAAAAAGAGAAGAAAACTATAATGCAGATATGAATGCCGATGTATTTGAAGAATGGTTCGAGCAAATGTTAATAATAATAATTATATTTGAGAATGCAAGTTAGCACTCTAGACTGACAGAAAAATTACCGACAAGTGCATTGAGCAAAAGTGAACTTACAGAATAACTTAATTTAGGAAAAAGAGAATTCGATTCGATTCTTATATCTACATACTAAGGTAAAACCCTTTTTGCCAACATGCTATCGCGCCGCTCCATCTGGTTTCAGTTGGTAACAATGTAGGTTACTAGAGTAAACTACAGTGATGCCAGATCACACCGCGTGTCTCGCCCTTGCTTGCATAACCGCCGCGCGCGTATTGATATGTTTAACTGTGTTTTGTTACTCGGTATTGGAACGACGTTGCCAAGGGTTCCGCGTGCTTGATATATACGAATTTTACATGTTTTGTTAGTTGTAGCATTACCCGATTTTTTCTGTTATGAAATAATTCATAATAATAAATGTTGTGATGTGATTTCAAATTTGTGTGATATTATACGTTGGTTCTGTTGCAAAACATATTTTTTGTGTTTTATTTTTTTATGGACTTTAATTATAAACGGATTATTTTAAAAAAAGATCGAAGGTAACCTTAAAATTGTATTTTTTGCATTTGCAATTCTCTATTGCAATATGACAACATCGCCTACAATGCGCTGACCTCTTTGGAGACTGCCTCAATAAATTATGGATTGCGAACGTCGTCAGTCGTACAGATTTCATATAGAGTGTATATTTCGCTTAATAATTCAAAGCGCCATTTATGGTTATTTTTCTTCAATTTATTTTTATCTCAGAATTTGCCGGTTTAAATATAATAAGTAATTTCCATAACACCCTGTATAAAAAAAATATTTAACAAAATCATATAGTGGATGAAATGGCAAAGTTACAGATGATATCTGTGCTCCGACTTCCTCTTTATGACTACGAATTAAACCTGATCGGCCTTATGGGCTGAAATGAAGATAGACAACATGAGGATAGACAGGATATATAAAATGGTGAATATAAAGGACCATATAATGAATCTACATATAAGCAAAGTTAGTGCGGAAAAGTGGACAATGTTTAATAGCATATAATAAAAGAAGAATACGAAACGGAGAAGTTACATATAATAACCTACGAAATACTTAAACTCCTCGCTAGCTTTAAATAAAGCAATATAATCGTGAACATACAGGGTGTCCCGGGGTGGGGTTACCCATACCGTTGGAAATAATTTTTAATTCCCCGACAAGAAGTCATTCTTTATAAAAAAATTAAGATTTATTATTCAAAAATTTATTTTTGTTAAAATGTTAAAAAATATTGATTTGACCTTAATTTTTCGTTTCTAAGAAGTATGCTATTAGGAAATATTCGTTAGTATTACTTTTTCCGTCCTAATTCATGATTTAACGAAAATTAATTTTTGTATACAGTGAGGCCAATATGTTTTTTTTTAAATATAAATTGTAGAATCTAGATAGTATTAAAAGAACTAGAATTTAATTTAAAGAATAGTTTTATTCAGCTTGAAAGACCTCAACTACTACATACTTTTCTAGTCATCTTCTAAACTCACTATAAACAGAAGAAATCCTCTTTTGTAAAATCAATATTTTTAAAGATTTTTGACCTCCCTGTAGACAACAATTAAATTTTTTAAAGAGAAATCTTAATTTTTTTTTACAACCAAAATTATTTGTAAAGAGTCTATCGATAAATTAAAAATTCCATTTGTGGTATCGGTAACCCCATCAGGAACACCCTGTACAGGTCGACAAGTGGATCTGTGTCTCCGACGTATCGGTAAGGGGAAAGCGATTTCGTTTAAAACATGGTCTAGTCATGGGCGTGCTATTATTATTTTAAATAATGTAATAAAAATAGTAAATACTTCAGTAATTGCATTTTTGTTTGAAGGTAAATAACTATTTTTATTAACTTGGAAATTAATTGATTATTTGATTAATGATGATTTTTCAGTTTCGGTCGTATTAATGTCACTTTCTAGCTTTCGCTTAAGTGATTAAATATATTGATTTGTGATTCCTGTTCACCTACCCTATAAACATTTGCAATCACCTCTAGGGTCTGATTAAGAATGTTTTTACCAGGAGTATACTCATTTATTATCAAAAAGTTAAAAATTTTAAAATAACACCCTACAACACGGCACAATGAACACCTATTTATAAAATAAAATACAATAACTATTGCCCTTTCTAGCACTACGCAACTGGGTGGGTACATCCATCAAATATCGGATATTGCCGAACAATCCCGATGGCCCATCGAGTGTGTCACGAGACGCATGCGCTGTCTGGGATATAACCTATCAAATTAGCTCTAGCTACCTGTAACCATGGACAACGCACAATGTTGCCATATTTTTAAGATTAAAAGTACTTTAATTAAAAAAAATATATTATTTTGCATTTAAATATTAAAATCAACAATACGAAAAGAAAGTTTATTGGTTGAATTATTGGTTAAATGCGTCGATGTAATTTTCGGGTTGTCTCGGTAATAGAATATTAATTTAAAATATAATTATGTAACAACATTGTAAACCCCAGAAAGTTTTTTGTCGGCATTCCTATCGTAGCTACAGATAAACTTGTCGATCTGTATGTGCCAACATTAAACTATTTCCTATTTTGATAAAATCTGGATCCATTTGATATAGTTATTCAGCTAACTGGACTGACACTAAATCCGAACGGGCTAACTTCCGAGTCAGTGATTATAACGAGAAAAGTTGATGTATTGTTTATTTGTTAAGCTATCTGTAAATTTAGAGATAAACTGGTTTTTCGATGTAATTTTTCTTCTTTTAGATTTTGCGTTTCAGGTTACAAATCTGAATTGGTTCAATTCTAATAGTTTTATGAGTTTATATGGTGAATTCCAAGGATCTTAAATCAAGGAGGATACGGCCTTGGTTCACAGCCTAGAATAAACAATTCACATTCTTAGGTAGGTTGCAGAAAAATAATCGGGGAGCTCTGAAAGTTAGTATAATTTTTCTTTGTCGTTTTCTGTTAATTCGACAAAGAAATTACGTCTCCTTCGAGCATTCGGAACGTCCTTTTTATAAAGCCCTTGCTGGAACGGCCGTCTTTCATTCCTGCATTCACGTTTCACACTACAGGATTAATAACTGTCATATTTGTCGTCATTGTTAAATAAAACTCTTCGTCGTTTTTCAGTATTTGTGTGTTAAATTTAAGTATTGTTTGTGGAAAAAATAGTAATTCTTAACTCAATATGGTAAGACGGTTCTAAGTCTGCCGTAAACTGGATAAAAATATAGACTTTTGAGTCACGTCCGTCGATTGTTTGATTTCCCTTACCAAGACATATCAAAGCGACATATTATAAATATTTTCGGCAAATTCGGTCTAAAAACGATTTTATATTTGTATAATTGTGTATATTCATTTTTAAAACGCAAAAATCTTCAAAACAACACTGGCAATTTTGGCAATATATTTTTCAAATTCAATCCGAGAACATTTAATGAAGTCCTCCAGATGAAAGAATTCTTAATTAATGAAGTTCGAGGAGTACTAAGCTTAAACACATATGGATGGGCGGCAGTGGCTCGTCGTGTATTTCTGCTATTCGCCGCTCTGGGTGGAATTAAGAGGGCAAGGTCATCCGAGCACTTTCCATGAAAATATTTGTAAAAGAAAGTATAATCTCCAACCTGTCTTCGATGTTCTAGGCTGTAGAGATTCTTCGTCAGCTCATGGTCTCCAATCAGACGAATGGCCCTCCTTTCGATGAAATCCAGTAGGGGAAGAGTATGTTTGGGTGCAGAGCTCCAGACATGAGAGCAGTACTCTAGTGATTGTCGAATCTGGACTTTGAATAATGTTAAAAGTTGTTGAGGTGTGTACAACTTTCTGGTTCAGAAGAGTACACCAAGTTTCTGGGAAGCTATCTTGGCGATTGCCACAACGTGGTTATGCCAAGACATATTTCTTCCCAGATTGACGCCCAGCAAATTTATAGATGAAGCCAGTGGGATTGCGTGTCCGTCCATGACTATATCCGGTTCTGTAATCTTAACCTTTTTTGAGCAAAACTACTGCCTGGGTTTTTTTAGCGTTAAATTAGCGTTAAATTAGCGAACAAACCCAAGCCAAAATTTCTTCCACGTCTTTGTTGAGGCGTGATATTTCATGCTGTCTGCGAAGATGTGAGTCGGCAGCCGATGTTTGTGCATTCAAAGATAAAGATGAGATAAGTGTGCTATCATCAGCAAAACTAAATATCGGATTTTTCGTTTTCATTAGAAGGTCGTTAATGTAGAGTAAGAAGAGAGTGGGAGACAATATGGACCCTTGAGGAACACCGGCATTGATGGTGAAGGTGTCTGAGAGAAATCTTTATTACAGCGTTGCCATTTGTTTAAACTGTGCATGATTGTAAATAAATGGTGTTTATGAATGGATTTGTCTCCCCTTTTATATTTAGAGAAGTAATTAAATGGTTAGCCATTATTAAACTTCGTTCGCAACAAAAAATAGCCATTAAATCATTTGGTCAGCATAAAAAGATTTTGCATGCAATAAATAAAAATCAGGCTGCAACAGTTGTTCTGCAAAAAATGCTACAAACTGTCAACAATGTAACCGATATCAGTCCGCTTGTAATATTATGTGTTCCCTTAATTAACAGTCGAGCTGCGGAAGGATTACTTGGTTAGCAAGATTTTACAATTGGTCAGTAGAAAAAAATATCTCTAGAATGGTTATCAATATAAATCATTGGATTGCGTTTGTTTTGAATAATCGGCAAAGTTCGTTATTGTGGGCGGCACTGTCAATTTATGTAACATTCTTGTGTTTTCTTTTGCCGAATACAGAAGGAAATCGGCTACAAAAGGTGTAGCAGGGGCGGGTTTTCACTTGTTTTCCCAGGGCACTGTAACTATTTCACGTTTTATTGTTTTTTTTTTGATGACCAAGATTAAATATTTTGCTTACCAATATCTGATTAAAAGTGGATCGCTCATAGCAGCTTATATATTTAAATTGCGTACCAAAATAATTTAGAGCACTCTAGTATGACATTTATTACTGACCGATTCAGAAATTTTTGCTGTCCATAAGTTGCTGACCAACTAGCCATTTTGGCTGACCGATTACGTTTTTCCGTTCGCAAAAATAAGAGTATTTTGCTAACCAGTTAAATGATACCCTTTATATTATATGTTTATGATTCAATCAGTGAAAGTGTTTGAAAGAAACGTTATTTAAAAACAAGTTTGGAATTATCGAATTTCGACGTGGCCTTGTGTTTTTTTTTTCCTTGACAATAAAAATTAGCCACATAAAAATTAAATTATTGTCATCTGACGTTATTTATATAATATACGTAATATCTAGTTCCTTATTTAAAAAAATTGCAAAATTATGTTAAATAATTGCGCACCATAATTTAAGAATATCATTTTTAAATCATAAATTTCAACTTGAACATGAGCACCGGATTTCGAGATTTTCTTGCGTACTTCTTAAAAAAATTAATAAATTAATTATAAATTCATGTAATTGGGGATTATACCATTGACAAGACATACTTTTCCTTATTCTTGACCTACAAATACAGGGTGTGTGTAAACTATCTTCACAATATTATTTTGGTACGGATGTAATGAAAATTGTAATTATTACAATATTTTAAAGGAAATCGTACAATAAAATCTTTACTATAATAATTTTTCTATAGTTTTTTTTCCGTGTGCACTGAGTTTTGTGGTTTATATGTATGTCACAGAACTATCTCTTGTGTAAAAACTTTCATTACAATTATACCTAATGTTTGTTTAAACAATAATCAGGATATTCTCAAATTTAGATCCTCTTGATGGGGTCCAATGGACTATAAATATTCATATAAAATATAAGTCAAACAATCTCTTAAAATTTTGATTAATGTTCTACACAAATAAAGACTTGTTGCCAAAAAAATTTAACAGTTCATAATAAGTATTAGCATCCATAAATAAATAACAAATTGTTTTTTAATATAAAGTAGCAAAAAATTAGAAAATTGCCAGAATACTGTCTCTTTTAAGAATAAATTGAAATATAAATCGAACACATTCGGGAGTTCATATTAAATTGAAATTATTGGGAAAAGGAAGAAAATTCCTTTCGTTACAATTTTCATATATTAACCATTAAGGATGTTATCAAAAAATGAATCGAACGAATGCTGTTTAAAATGTGTATATACAACGTGTCCAAGATAAGGAGGGCCAGTACAGGGATCTCGGAAACCGTAAGAGATACGAAGTCGGTTAAATAGAGGTAAAGTTGCGCATTTACGTGCCGAATAATATGTCCTTTAGAAAGTTTTAAAATTCCGAGTAATTCCGGAGATATCCGGAAAAAAGCGAAATTCTAAAAAAATTCCTTTTTTTCCTGGGTTTTTTTGAGATCGAATTCTAAAGTAAATTGCACTTTTACATGGCCACTTTTTCCGCTCTATGTAACAGCGTTAATTGTTTTGTAATCCGACGAGTCGTCTTCGAATGGCCATTCTCATTCTTTTTTTAAATACGGTCCTGATTTCCTGATATTGGAATTTGATAGCTTCTTTTCTCCCGAATGCAACTATGTATGACACATTGTGGTTTAATGACGTTTCGAGGGTTTTTTGAACAACATCAGGAAATTTTGTGATACGGTCCTGTATTTCTCCTAATTTTATAAATAATTGGACTAGTTGAATAAATAACAAATAATTTAATAATAAACCACAAATAAGTGAACAAAAATCATTCCAAATCAGTAATAAAACGAACAGAGAAAAAAGTAAGGAACTACATAATCAGGTGTTCAAAAGGACTTCCGTTATTCTCTAAGCACAAATAACATCTTCTAACTGCCACATAACAGTTTTTTTGAGATAAAATAAAACATGCGATAGAATATCAAACTTTTCATCATTCGTAAATTTATGTTCCATATTTTTTGGAAAATCGAAAACTCTTAAAACGCTCTCAAACGATCACGATGGGAATGTTAAGTGAAACAAGTCACGCGTCACCATCTTAATTTTTTTGTTTCAAGCGCCTATTTTTCTTTTAAATCCCGAATCAACAGAAGTTTGAAATAATGTTCCTGTATTTTGTTCACTTATTTGTGGTTTATTATTAAATTATTTGTTATTTATTGAACTAGTCCAACATAAGTAAAAATTTAAAGCTTACTTATGAGATATTATTTATAAAATTAGGAGAAATGCAGGACCGTATCCGAAAATTTCCTGATGTTCAAAAAACCCTCGTAACGTCATTAAACCACAATGTGTCATACATCGTTGCATTAGAGAGAAGAAAAAGCTCAAAGAAAGTAGATAAGGCCCTTCGAAGACGACTCGTGGGATTACAAAACAATTAACGCTGTTAGATAGAGCGGAATTCGATCTTAAAAAAACCCAGGAAAACAATAAAACGAGTTTCGTTTTTTTTCCGGATATCTCCGGAACTACTCTGAATTTTAAAACTTTCTAAACGGCATATTATTAGGCACGTAAATCCGCAACTTTACCTCCATTTACCCGACTTCGTATCTCTTACGGTGTCCGAGATCCCTGTACTGGCCTCCTTATCTTGGACACGTTGTATCTATATATTTATTAATATTCTATATTTATTTAATATAGAATCAATTCTTCAAAAAAAATCGTATAATTTAATGGATTTTATATCTAATAAATTATAAATATGTCTTATAAAGTTTGTTTATAAAGTGACAACCGTGACAACCATAGCCAGGTGCCATCATAAAAATCTGAATATTATATGAACCGTCTGAGTTTTTACATATTTTGGAACTTTAGGAACTTTTATGTGCAATATGTTAAAAAGATATTATTTTTGACTAATACAAGGTGTATTTCATATGTGAAAACCTCCCACCCCTAAGATCTCAAGTAAAATAATATCCACAATCGGAAAGACACGTCAATCTTATTGTGAATGGGGACGCTTGGAAAGAATATTGCAGCCCTCGTGGATTAACCCTCTAGGAGGGGTAGATGTTACCCTTAAAACCTTAAATGGGAAGGAGGGGGATAGTGTTACGATACGTTACGAGCGCAACCACCAATGTTGTTTAGAGTGAGCTCCTTGAACCTAATGAAGGAATTGATGGTGCAAACAGTGACTTACGTAGGAACGTATGTCCGATACTGATTCACAGAGATTGGGCAACTGGATCAATTGAGAAGGTCTGGGGTTGTAGGTTACTGGAGATTCGTGGTGGATAAGAAGAGCATTTGTGATTCGGAACTTACATAAATCTGTAAGTCTGTATATCATCGTCATATTTTTAAAGGTTGCTCGTCGGTTGCCTTGCACACAATGCTGTCGCCGTCATATAGGCAACCCCGCCGTATTAGTGCCGGTTTGGTTGCCAACCAACGACGTGAACCAACGACGACCGTCCATAACCTAAATCAGTCGTAGCGATCGATATAACGATATTAAAAATCCATCGATACGTGGACAATAGATTTCAAAATTAATTCTAAAAGTTGCTTCTCAGCGATGGCAACAAAGCCTTCTTTTATGCGAGAGTACGGTCCTGCTCGCCGGTTAAGGTAAATAGTTTATCAGTAGGCAATGCCAATGACATCTGACGATCTGGTTTATATGCCACCTTTGCTTTTAGCCCGTAAGAGCTAGCTCGTGATAGACAACCGGCCAATTGAACAGGTAATGACCTTCCGTTATTTAGGAGCGGATACATCAAGTAGACACAATCCGATAAACGACATAAAACTCAAGTCAGCAAGATCTCGGCAATATCAGGTTGTCTAAGAGATATCATCTGGAAAAATAACTTTATGCACATCGACAGTAAGTTAGACCTCGTCCATTGATTAATTATCTGGACGAGGATACAGGTTCGAACTATCAGCGAAGAAGTGGAACATGACTATATCATCTCAAAAAACACAGCCAATGGTGATAGCTAAAGAGCCCATAAGATGTAAGCTTGCAGTCTACAACGAAAACATTGAACAAGTGATGAAATTTAAGTATCTGGGAGTCAATGTTACTAGCGACAGAAACCTTTGAGAGGAAGTTCGAGGATAAACGAACAAAGCAGCCATGGTATCTGGCTGCATGAGGGACATTATTTGGAGGAACAATCACATGAGTATCCTTAGTAAGGCGAGAATATAATAATATAAGACTTGTATGAGGCCAATAATGACTTATGCTGCCGAAACAAGGGCAGATACCACTTACACGAAGCGCCTTCTTCGCAGTACAGAAATGAGAACGTTAAGATCAATCACTGGAAATACACTAATCGATCACAGACGAAGTGAGGAAATAAGGAACGAGTGCGGAATCCAGGACATCGTGAGATGGACCCGAGGCAGACGCAGAGAGTGGAGAGACCATGTGGAACGAGTGGCGGAGGACCGCCTAGCAAGGATTGCTAGAACTGCAAAGCCCAATACCGGAAGACGCCTCTCAGGAGTAAGATATTCACGTCGAAGAAAACAGGACACCGTCCTATTTAAAAGAAGAAGAAGAAGAAGAAGAAAAAGTGTTAGACCTGGACTAACCTATGGTATTGAGACTCGAGCTGACACAAATAAAACAAAGAGCATTTGAAGAACAGCAGAGAAGAACCATCCCAGGAAAAACACTTAGAGACAGAGTAAGAAGCAGTGACATAAGAGCAACATGCAAGGTGGAGGATATAGTTAGATGCGGAAGGGAAAAGAAGGAGATATTAGGGTGACCATGTAGATAGGATGAACCAAAATAGATTAGAATACATCGCTAAGGACGGAAAACCAGTAGGCTGACGACTATTGGGAAGACCACCCAAGAGATGGAAAGACAGCTGGAACTCCATTTCGCAATTAACAGACCTTAAGGCCTACTTAAAGACTAAGAAGAACAAGGAGCTTTTAGAGTTTGGCGATCCATAGATATAGATCGGTGGTTTGACCATAAAAAAAATAAGATCGGCAGATCGGCAGTTGAATTAAACACATCTAATTACCATTAAAATTGTATCGCTATTTTTTCTTCTTTTTATTTCATTGCATTGCATCCCTCGTGCACAGAAAGTACGTTAAATATATACAATTACGTCGCTTAGCGTCAACTAATTTCATGCTTTTAACTCGCCAGTTCTCGCTCGAAGGAGAAACTGCGAACTGCGGCACTAATTTAAATACCGAAATAGTTTAGCTAGAACTGGCAAAGTCAAAGGTTACATGAATATTTTACGGAATAAAATGGTGCATTTCAAATAACACAATATTGCTATGCAGTAAGTAAATGAGCTTTTAGACTAGCCACAAATCTAGCTAATCAAAAATTTGTTCTTATTTTTCCAACCGGTTGCAAATTTCGTTCTGCGCATGTTCTGTTGTTAAAGAGTTTCTAACTGGTTGCTGCTTTTTGTTGCTGTGAACGCGAGCACAAATGTCAGACCTTCAACCGTCAAATTTAACCAGAAGTTTCGTCCCCGCAGCTGCATGTATCGCCGGTCACGGCAGTTATTGCTTATAAATACCGCCACTAGAGGCCGGCCTAATAGTTTTACAAATATGACGGTATGCGTTTGAATTTGTGTAAAGCGTGCTCCTGTCTAAGTAAGTTCATGTTTATTTAGGTATAAACTAGAACATTGCCTACTTTTTAATAGGCGTATGTTTTCATGTATTATCGCCGGTCACATGGTTAACTCAGACCTAGTAATCTTAATTAAGGGAAAAATACTACACGAAGTCATTCTCTTGAGTACAGATACTCATCTCAGTCGAACAAAGTTTAAAAAATGGCTTGAATTAGCTGTTATCCACGAATTTGTGCATTCTTGTATCGCCGGTCACAGCAACACCGGTCACTCATGAAAATGTTACCGGAGATACATTGATGTGACCGTTTGTTATCCGAAGCTATATACAATATTTTTTTATTAACCATTTGTAAACCATTAAGGAAAAATATATTTTGATGTGCAAGCTTCGTTTAGACTTTAGGTAGATTAAAAATATTACTGATTTTCTTAGTATTTTAGCATTCTATAAGGAACATTTCAAAACTTTAAGCTAATATAAGACAGGGCTATTATAAATAATAGGAAAATGGTTATAGTGACTGATTAAAATAACTCAGTTCCAAATATTGGCGTTATATGATTCAGAAAAGTAAAATTACCCATGTGACGGGCGTTAAATTATTAAAAAATCGATGCTATACAAAAATAGACCAAGATGTTTGTGATGATGATCTTTTGCGCGAACATATATAATTCCTCTAATTAGATACTATAAGAAACCTATTAAAAAATTAACAGGAGCTTTTAAATTATTTATTTTTAAATTCCGATTTACTGAAAGTAGCCTGTAAAAAAATTTTGACCCCCCATACGATCATTCTCCTAAGTCAAGAATAGACGTCCCGTCCTGGGGAAACACTTTCCGACATATTAGCTCGTCATTAAGGAATATGCATGGAATAATGGTATCGGTTTTTTTTTTATTTAAATAAAATATTTTTAAATATTTTTAACATGATATTGAAATTTACATATTTCCAGGCGCTTTTAAAACGAACACAAAACTAAACGTACCCTGGAGCCGAAATGAAATTATTCCGTTTTTTGAATCGATATCGACACGAATCCACAAATTTTACGATTGTTAAATGCAAATTTCGTGACGTTTCGCCCTGAACTGACAAATAGCTCGTCGATGGGCAAACTCGAAACGGAAACGGATATTATAATTTGATACCCTCATGGTTGATTTAGGAACTTGGGTAAAATACGAGATCGGTCGGGTTTGTTCCGCAACAATATATAGTAAAATTATTACAGTAAAGATTTTATTGTTAAAGTTCCTATAATAGTTATTTACATTACAAGCTGCGAAAGTTTACTTTTTGGTGCGAGGTGTGTTTAAATAGGCGAGGCGAAGCGTAGCGAAGCCGAGGCTATTTAAAAAACTCCGAGCACCTGAAAGGGCTTTTGCAGCGTGTAATGTATTAAACTTTTTCTACTACTGTTCTTTGATCAATTATATTATTAAGTAATGAACATTGATTTTATTCAAATTATAATAAAATACACCTGTAAAATAATCCATGACAACTAGTTATTTGAGTACTGTCAAAGTCTGTCAGTTTGAATTTTTTAATTTCGATTGTTGTTTCAAGACCAAAACGAAGCTATACAGAAGGCGGCCGAGTTGACATGTGCCTCACTCTTACCCGTAAAGTCGAAAGATAGGTACTGTCAAACGTACAACCTGTTTCTAGAATGGTTCGTGGAGAAAAACCTTTCACAAATTGACGAAAATGTAATGCTAGCGTACTTCCAAGAGAAATCTGAAGCCCTATCACCTCCGTCCTTATGGTCACAATATTCCATGCTTAAATTGACTATTTCTGTGAACAAAAATATAGATATTTCGCAGTTTAAGAAACTTATTGCATTTATTAAACGAAAAAATGATGGTTACGAAGCTAAAAAATCTAAAATTTTCACAAAAGAAGAAATAATAAAGTTTTTACTTGACGCTCCTAATCATAGCTATTTATCTATGAAAGTGATAGCAGTAATGGGGATAGCTGGAGCATGCCGGACAGATGAGATCTATAAAATGAAATTGAACGACATCGAAATCAAGGATGATGTAGCTATTGTTAAAATCCTCCAGAGCAAAAACAAGGTTCAAAGAAGTTTTGTGATAGCCGATGATGGAGGTCCAGTTTCTTTTATGAGGTTACTTCAAGATTATATTAAACTTAGGCCAAATAATGCACAAGACGAACGCTTGTTATATCGCTATGAACGATTTTGTTTTTTGTCCTGGCACCGAAAGTATTACTTTCGTAGCTAGCAACCTACTTTCGTAGCTAGCAACGGATAATATTCAGGTAACTGTAACATTTACTTTCGTTTTCTTTCGTGTTGCTACGGTCCGAAAGTTGATTTATTTATACAGTAGTAGAAAAAATACATTATTAATTACATTTTTTAGTAATCCGTAGCAAAATAATTTTGTAAACATAATTTACAGAAAACTATATTCAAGATTTCTAAGAAATTTAGTAAAATCAAGTAAATAATAAAATATATTGTAAACTTTACAACAAACACTTTAATAAAATTGTGATAGTAAAGATTTTTTTGTTAAAGTTTATATAAAATATAGTGTTTATTACATTTTTTATTAATAATCGGTAGCAAAATAATATTGTAAACATTTTTTTTTTATGATCAAACACAAGCACTATAGGAAAAATCCTTTAGGGCACTCTGGGAGTGGTGCGTGTGCGCAAAAAGCGATTCACGTTGGCTTTGAATCGTTGGAGGTTATATTCTTTAGGAAAAACGACCTCGGGAAGGTCGTTCCACAAGGATGAAGTCGTCCAGATGAAAGAATTCTTATATAATGAAGTTCGAGGAGTACTAATCTTAACCACATATGGATGGGCGGCAGTGGTTCGTCGTGTATTTCTGCTATTCGTCGCTCTGGGCGGAATTAAGAGGGCAAGGTCAGCCGAGCACCTTCCATGAAAATATCTGTAAAAGAGAGTCAAAACCCCAACCTGTCTTCGATGTTCTAGGCTGTCGAGGTTCTTCGTCAGCTCGTGGTCTCCGATCAGACGAATAGCCCTGACATGAGAGCAGTACTCTAGTGATGGTCGAATCTGGGCTTTGTATAGTGTCAAAAGTTGTTGAGGTGTGTACAACTTTCTGGTTCGGAAGAGTACCCCAAGCTTCTGAGAAGCCATCTTGGCGATTGCCGCAACGTGGTTATGCCAAGACATATTTCCTCACAGATTGACGCCCAGCAAATTATTAGATGGAGCCAGTGGGATTGCGTGTCCGTCTATGACTATATCCGGTTCTGTAATGTTAACCTTTTTAGAGAAAACTGTTGCCTGGTTTTTTTTAGCGTTAAATTCAACCAAGTCGAATTAGTCGAAAATATTGTAAATTTTACAACGAATAAGTGCACGGAACAAACACTATAGTAAAATTATTAACGTAAAGATTTTATTGTACGATTTCCTCCCAAGTAGCATTTTAGACACATTTTCGAATCCAGGTACTAGAAACATTTAAAGACGTGCTTGTTTCGAAACATTTTACAAACCATAGTGTCGACACATTAACGACACGCGAAGATAAATTTTTTTCGAAACATTTTTAGTTAAAATTGTAAAGTTTTGGTAAGACACAAGATTGCATTGAATTTCCCAAAAGAGATTTTTTTTAGCGATAAATAAGCAACTTCTTCATATTATTTATATTTTAGCTGTTATTGTTGATCCATTTTCAACCACAGATTGAAGCAAGTGTTTCAGGTAGATTTTTAATCACCATCTGAACAAGTTTGAGGTTTTGTTATTGTTTAGCGAGATTTCAATTGTTATTTTTCTGTAAAAAAGCTTACTGTACTGTATTTATCAACATAAAGTATGGCTATAAGGTGGATATACTCTATGTTGATAAATACAGTGCAATAAGCTGTTTTTAACAGAAAAAATAACAATTTAAATCTCCCTATGCAAACAATAATAACATAACCTCAAACAAGATGTTGATTAAAAATCTTCAAAAAACACTTACGTCAATCGGTTTCTGAAAATGAATCAATAACATCTAATATACAAATAATATCAAAAAATTGCTTATTTATCCCTCATAAATGTGTACCGGTGCTTTAAAAATCTCTTATGGGATTCTAGTTTGTTTGGAAAGGTTTTACCTCTCGTGACGTCAGACTTAGGCTGTCCATACCCAACCTTTGTTTTCTGTGCATACAAGAAAACCTTTTTTCTGTGGCATTCACCCCTAATAAACCTTTTATTTTTCTGTGCACCATACGAAACATTATAGAAGCCAAAGACTAGAAATTTTGTGTTGAGTCCATTTTGGACCAGAATAATTTATTGCTTTCTAGCGGCCATTTTGTGAAATGAATTTTTATTTTGTTAAAATGAGTTTTAATAAAATTCCTGCATCTTTTGAAAAGACAAAAGTTGTTACATAAGTTCCATTTTCCTAGCTAAGTCGATTTATAAAAGAAATAAATAAAATTTTGAAAATATTTTCATTTTTTTTTTGACAAAGTATATTTTTTTCTGTAAATGCAAATAAATCGAGGGCACGTTTAAAATATAAAGCTAAATTACTAAACTGTACGATGAAATTTACTGCGACAATGATTTTTTTGGTTCTTATGTGCAATAACTAGCTATATGAAATAAAATAACTTATAGGAAATATACTTATAACGAATTCATCATGGCGAAACTATTGTTTCATATTGTTTTCCTTTTATTTTACAACAGTGAAGGTATCCTAATTGTTTTGCGCATGGTTTAACATAGCCCCGCCCCTTTATACTGTCATTTTTGAATAAAGAGAAGTAACAGTTTAGAAATATTTTCGAACATTTTCGAAACATGTTCGATAAAAGCTTCGATTGTGCACCGAACCAGCGAAAGTCACAGCTAGTACCAACTACTTGGAAACACGTGTAAATGTCCCATTTAAAATGTATACGTTTCGAAAATATTTCCATTTTTGTTGCCAACAGTTTCCAATTTTGATCGGAAACAGAAACGATAGTTACGATACATTGACCATAATGTGTCTAAAAATGCTACTTGGGCTATAAATTATTGTATTAATTACAATTTTCATTATTAATCCATACCAAAATTATATTCAAAATTTCTGAAAAAAAGGATAGTTATAATTTCTAATAAATTTAATAAAATTCAGTAATTACTAAATTATATTGTAAATTTTACAACGAATATATAGTGAAAATAATTTATTTATAACTCCAGTAGTTAACTATTGTAAAATGTATGGTACAACTGGCTATTATTTATTATTTATTGTAAAAATTACCAAGTTTAAATGAAGGTGTTGTAAAAATATTTTTAAAAGAATAAAAGCATAAATTAGATTCCAGGAATTTCGCTTTTCGTAACAAATAACAGGTGGAGAACTTAACAGGAAATATACCATCATTCGCTGAAGTCAAGCGACACCAGCCGTGATTATAATTTTGATGGGTGACCGCTTGGGAATACCATATGTCAAAATTTTCACAAAAGATTTTAGTAAATTTTTCAAAAACTTTTCATGCAAATGGTTTACTAAATATTTTTGTAATTTTTACTAAACATTTAGCTATAATTGAACGGCAGTTCTTAATAAAAGTTATTCAAGTCACATTTACTTTACTTTGTGACCTTCATTTTTGTCTTTAATGTTCCTTTGTCATTCAAGTGACATTCTTTATTATTAGCCCGTGTGTACCCACGTCTAATAAATATATTCTAGAAATTCAATTTTGATCCCTAGATATTGGTATTTTTCCCAGGGAATGTGAAACGGGCCATGACGAAATATTCCAATATTGCAGGAAAGGTTTATTATTGCGTTTTGATATTTTTTATGGCTATTTTAAAATTATAATTTTACCGGAGTTAAAAAAATTCAAAAACGGCTCCGATTGCTCATTCGTTTTATGGTCAAACATTAGCACTATAGGAAAAATCCTTTAAGGCACTCTGGGAGTGGAGCGTGTGCGAATAAATCGATTAACGATGGTTTTGATTCATTAGAGGTTAGATGGGTTGGGAAACACGACCTAAGGAAGGTCACGCCCACAGGATGACGTCCCCCAGATGAAGGAATACTTAAATAATAAAGTTCGATGAGTACTAAGCTGAACCACATTCGGATGGGTGGCAGCGGTTCGTCGTATATTTCTGCGATTCATCGCTCAAGGTGGAATTAAACGGGTAAGATCCGCCGAACATTTGCCATGGAAATATTTGGAAAAGAGTGTCAAATTACCAACCTGTCCGCGATGTGTTCTAGGCTGTCGGGGATCTAGCATGAGAGTTCGTGAGCTCGTATCCCACGATCGGCATAGCGCTTCGAGTAGCCGGGTGGATTTTATACTTACACGATATCGGCATAGCGCTTCGAGCAGCCGGGTGGATTTTATTCTAACACCATGTCGGTTTAGCGGTTCGAGCTGCCGGGTGGATTTTATTCTTACACCACGTCGGCATAGCGGTTCGAGCAGCCGAGCCGGGTGGATTTTATTCTTACACGACATCGGCATAGCGCTTCGAGCAGCCGGGTGGATTTTATTCTTACACCACGTCGGTTTAGCGGTTCGAGCTGCCGGGTGGATTTTATTCTTACACCACGTCGGTTTAGCGCTTCGAGCAGCCGGGTGGATTTTATTCTTACACCACGTCGGTTTAGCGGTTCGAGCTGCCGGGTGGATTTTATTCTTACACGACATCGGCATAGCCCTTCGAGCAGCCGGGTGGATTTTATTCTTACACGACATCGGCATAGCGCTTCGAGCAGCCGGGTGGATTTTATTCTTACACCACGTCGGTTTAGCGGTTCGAGCTGCCGGGTGGATTTTATTCTTACACCACGTCGGTTTAGCGCTTCGAGCAGCCGGGTGGATTTTATTCTTACACCACGTCGGTTTAGCGGTTCGAGCTGCCGGGTGGATTTTATTCTTACACCACGTCGGTTTAGCGGTTCGAGCTGCCGGGTGGATTTTATTCTTACACCACGTCGGTTTAGCGGTTCGAGCTGCCGGGTGGATTTTATTCTTACACCACGTCGGTTTAGCGGTTCGAGCTGCCGGGTGGATTTTATTCTTACACAACATCGGCATAGCGGTTCGAGCAGCCGAGCCGGGTGGATTTTATTCTTACACGACATCGGCATAGCGCTTCGAGCAGCCCGGATTTTATTGTTACACAACTTTTATCTGGTAAATCTGGGGATTTTATACTTATAGATCAGTTATCAAGCTAAAATACTAATAATGCTAGAACCTGAGGAGTGTAAGGGCACCCTCATGCATCTCCCTCCCGGCGCTCATGCTCTCAGGGAAAATCTATACAAATTCAATTTCAAAATAATTTCTGTAAAAATAATGTTACACCTTCCATCAAGAAGGAAATGTTTGGAAATTACATGACTCTTTTCTGTTAACGAATTACAATACAACTAATGACACCATAGCATAACTTTTTGCTCGAATTTCTTCCGACGCCGACGTTCAGAAACTGGTGGGCCTCTTTTCAATTTTCCTATACAACACTAATAAAAGTATTTTATCATATCCTTTCCGATTTCGGCAGGAAAATACCGATATTGTGGGCGATGAAACGAATTGTCTCTCTCTACCGGACCAGGCTTTTATGATCCAACGAAAATGAAATTCCTGTAATATGAATTGAAAGAAGGTTTTGGGACAATTTCTTCCTATGTTCATCTTAATATTAATATTAAAACAGTGGAAGGGCTGTGGGAGAGCTTGCATCAATGGGATACGCGGTTGCTGATATCAGGAGTTTATCCAGGAAATACAGGAAAAAAAGGGGTTATAAAATATTCATATGTTTTGAAAATAGGAACGAAAAAATAATATGAGCAAACCAACAATGGCCCACGATCCGATTCCAAAAATTAAAGTTATTTGTCACATTCTAATTTAACTTCATTTAATAGGCATAACCAGGACAATGAGAAAAATATTCACATGGAAAAATGTGATGTACCATTTTTTTTTAATATCAGTAATGCCTATTTAACAGATTTTTTCTTTTATATTTTTTTAAACCATCATTTTATAACTCAAAAGTCCGCTCCATGGACTGTAACCTTCTTGAGTTAGATATTATTGTGCTTGATTTTGAAATTTTTTTTTTTATCTTTAAAAATAATTACGATATTATATGTAGATAATTTAAATATACAAGAACACACTCTACAAGGATTCTGATTCTATGACCAAAACTCTACTTTTGTGTCAACATTTATGGCTGTAATCACTTTCAATGCCCACTCCATAGACATAGTAAAATAGCAATTTTAAATATATGTATATCTGTGAACATCGTCAACGCACCCAATTCCTTCCAGTATGCTGTAAGCCCTAGATGAGAGGAGATATGATATTCTATTGTAAAGTTTAGTCGTATGGTCAAAACATTCGTAAATTATGGTAAGTATTTTTATTATCATCCACTCTATCCCAGCAGGAAAACAGCAAGAAAATAGCATATTACGTACCGAGGTGGAAAGTGTTTCATTCCTGACGAGAGAGTCGGTAGTTAACTGAGGCGCGAACCGGCGATACAGTAATGAAACTTTTCACCGAGGTTTGTATACTATTTTATTTACAACCACATCTAACATCCAGTTCTTATTATTTTGAATTAAAATTATTAATAAAAGATAAATGTCATTTTGACTTTTCCATTGAAAAATTAGACATACATTTCAAATAACCGTAGGTGGTAAAATAACGTAGGTAATAATACACATCAAGATGGCAAATATCATTTTTTGAATATGGTTTCCATGTCACTAAACAATATATTATTTTAACAACAGATGAGGAATTTGATTTTGCTGCTACTCCATCCGAAATTCGAGAAGCAGAAAAAATATTAGAAGAAGATCTTCTGCCAACTAAAAGCCTCCCGAGATATGACAAGGCATATAACTGTTTCAAAGAATGGTGTACGGGAAACAAAGTTCAAAATCCTGGTTCTGAGTCGGCGCTACTAGCTTATTTCAGTGAAAATGCAAAGACAAAGAAGATATCAACGATTTGGTCACAATATTCAATGCTGAGGACCCTCAATTAGGGAAAAAGTAGACATATCTAAACACGCAAAGTCATTAGCATTTTTAAAAAAGCAAAACGAAGAATACAAGCCGAGAAAATCGATTTTTAAAACAATTACAAAAAAATAATTTATTTTCCACCCGGATGGAAAGTAAAAGTAAAAGAACGTCAACTTTCCACCTTTCAAAGATAGATGAAATGTCATTATTACATGCATGGTTGTAAATAAAATAATATTCAAGTTTTTTTCACACAATTATTTTAAATATTAAAAAAAAAATAGCTAGCTTAAATTTTCCACCCCATGGACGTTGCTTGTACATTTTAACATAACCGGAATTATTATTTTTTAATTTGTGGCCGCTTATTGTACTACGTAATCGTAAATAGGATATAAAAAATTTTTTCACACACATATTCTGAAAGTATTTGTGTCATCTCTGATTTTATCCCGTAGTCAAATAATGACCCACATATATGAACGAATGAACTCCGACAGAAATAATGAGGTAAAATAAATTTGTAACTTTATGCTTCAATCAATTTTCCCGCTTTTATTATTATATAGAAATGAAAAATAAATATTATTCAGTTTGAAGTACCGAAAAACATTCATTTTCCTTTAAAAAATAAAGTGATTCCTTATATTCTGACACGTAATATTATTTTACAGGCGCCCTCCATTATTTTTATCCATAGTCAATCTGCTCAATCCCCTAATTTGAAATTCATACCTCGGGGTAAAAGTTCGTTTCATCCCTCATCCGGATTGAATTTTGACGCTCTTAAGGATATTGCGATTTTTGGGTCAAAGATAACAGCATTTGCATTTACTTTAACAGACGTCTTCGAGAACTATTATAATTCTGGCTGACACAAAGTTATTATTTTGGAATCGGTGAGAAAATAGATTATTTGTAGGGATAGCAAAGGGTTCTATGATAACTTTACGTTCCATGAATTATGAAATTTCAGAGGTTCGTTCTAATTGGTAGCTCCTTTTTTTCTCTGTGAACAGGTACAAATGCCAAACGTTCAACTGGCAAATCTAAGAATTCATTTCTTAAATTATTATTATTCTGGCTCATTATTCCTGCTTTGTTTAAACGTGGCCACAATGTGACACGCCTGGTTTTGACAGTGGCACGCGTAGACCAAATTGGAAAATTTGATATAAGAAATAATGTCTTCAGGAACTTTGTCAAAATCCGTATAACCCACCGACCTATATCAATGGATAGCCAAACTCTAAAAGCAAAAGTGGCAAATTTATGGCCTCGCGCGTGTAAACAAAACTGATCGTCACGATCGTCAGACGTCAAACCATCGACCTTAACCGGCGAACAGGACCGTACTTCGCCCTTAATGACAATGATTACACGGAAATATTTTGGTAAAGATTGTTTCACGAAAAATGGATATAACTTAATAACTGCAATAAAAGTACCTGTGGCCATCCCATTATTTATGACCGTTTGTTATTATTATGTGGAAAGGACCGGATTGTAATAATTATAATTAAATATAGGCACATCAGGTAGGTTAGGTTGCTTAATTTATATTTAAATATCTTTTTGTGGTAAAATTTGTTAGTTTTTGAGGAATGGTTCAATAATTGTCTTTTACCACATATTCCTCAGAATAGCGTGATAGTAATGGACAATGCGAGCTATCACAGTCGCCAATTACATAAAGCTCCAAGCTCAAATAATACAAAATTGGAGATTCAGAACTACATGGCGGCGAATGATATATATTTTGAAGAAAGTTATAAAAAAAGTGATCTTTTAGAAGTTTTAAACACATTTTGTATAAAAAAAAGTATATGTTTGTGACACATTGGCAGAAGAAATTGTACATACAGTGCTACGGCTCCAACCCTATTATTGCATTTTTAACCCCATAGAGCATATGTGGCACCAGTTAAAATCACTGGTTAGGTCTGAAAATATTTCTCCGACTTTAAGTTCTAGTGTTGTAGAATTAATGCGAAATACTTTAATGATATTCCCCCAGGTAGTTGGAAAAATTCAGTCCGTCACGTAATAACTGTAGAAAATTCGTATATTAGTCTGGATCGTATAATTAATCCAATTACAATTAATTTTGATGTAGAGCGATAGCGAAACAGAACTATCTATAGAATGACAGTATAAATGTAAATAAATATGACTAGTAATATTTTAAAAAAATGTTATTTCATTTGATTACATTAATATAATCATATCATTACTTGTTTTCCTTAGTCCGTCCCTTCATACTTCACTTGTTTATTGCGAAGCTCTTGTCGACACAATGGGACCGACCCAGGAAATCATTAAGTCGTATCCATTTTTCGTGAAACAATCTTTACATCAAAACCTTCTTTATTGGGAAATAGACAATCTATTTTCTCTCACAAGAGAAGGCCTGGTGACCATCACTGAAAAACCACAACCGATCAAAGCTCACTAAATACTAAAAATTGGAGCAAATAGTTAAAAAAATACAGGAATTTAACTATTTATATTTTAAATAGATGAATAATAAAGTATTGTATACTCCACAGGCGTTACTAGACTATAATGCCAGTCAGGCCAAAAACTAACCCTCGGGCTAGTTGCTCTCGCCTTCCGGGCATTATAGTATACTTAACGCCCTTGGTACATAATAGTTATTTATGTATCAAGGGTACTAAGTAAATGATTATACCCCGAGGGCGACAGTCGTATAAAGCCGAGGGCCTCTGGCCCGAGGGTTCGTAAGTCGCCCGAGGGTATATACCTATTAGTACCCGTGGTGCATACAAACTTTTATGTCATACCAGTTCGTTTTAAATAATAAATATTTTTTTTAAATTTAATTTGAATTACCAATTTGTTATTTTTACCTGCGACATTACCTTGACATTATTATAGCCTGCGTTCTTGTTGTTAGGGAGATAAGTATTCAAATGTTTAATGTCAAAGTCAAAAATCAAAAATGGAGCAAGGTTTTGAAATTCCAGACGAAAAGGCTGAAAAGACAACGCAAAACCTGTTACCGAGAGAATCCAGAGACTTATACGACAAAGAATATGACCAATTTTTGAAGTGCATGTCAGAAAATGCTGTAGAAAACATTAGCGAAATTGTACTGTTGTGGTACTTTAATGATCTAACTCAAAAAATTTCACCGAGCTCTCTGTGGACTAAATATTCGATGATAAAGAAGACTTTAATAGTAAATAAGAATATTAATATATGTAATTTTCACAAATTATGCGAGTATTTAAAGCAAAGGTCAAAAGGTACCAACCAAAAAAGTGTGTTATCTAGAGAACATGTCCTAAAATTTATTCATGAGGCACCAAACGAAACGTTTTTAATGAACAAGGTCCCATTATTATTTGGTGTATTTGGTGGATGTCGGCGGCAAGAACTTGTTAGTCACACATAGAATATAGAAAATCAGTCTTTGTTATAACGGTGCCAGAAACCGACAAAAAACGAATTTTCACCATTATTGATGAAGACGAAATGAATAGTTTGAAACTTATAAGAGATTATATGTCTTTGCGGCCACATGGCTGCTTAGAAAAATACTATTTTTAAGCTACAGATGAGGCAACCTGTTGGAAAAAACACATTTGGGAAAATTCCCTGTATTATTGCAAAATATTTGGGTTTGAACAACCCCGAAAAGTACACTGGTCATTGTTTACGCCGAACGTCGGCGGCAACTCTTTTAGCAGAAGCTAGAGCAAGTATGACTACGCTGAATCGCCATGGTGGATGGAAGAGTACAACAGTTCTTAAAGGATATTTAGAGGATAGCATATCCTCAAAAAATGAGGTTTCAAGGATGTTGGCAGGCGTCTGGATCTCGCATTTCCTTACAGAAACTAGAGACCCAGACAATGAATCATGAGTCAACCTTTGCTGCAGGAAATTCCGCTATCAGCGGAACCTTCCAGAATTGCCAGTTCTAAATAAATACAACAAAATTATATATAAACTGAAATTTATATTTTGTTATTTTGTTAATAAAAAGAATAAGTTAATCGAAAACGGGTTTTTGCCTCTTAATGCCAGCGCGGGCCATAATGTGTACTTTATGCCCGCACGAGCATAAAGTAATGCATGCTTATTCGTACATGAGAAAAAATGTGCTCCCCCGAAAAAATCCCATAATCGGCCATTAAATAACATTTGATCACCTGTTTATATTTCTTAGTATGTTGGAATAATTGGAACGAATAATTTTTTTTTTGAAACAGTGGATTTCCCCCCAAAAGGTGGGCAACCCCTGGTTGTGAGCTAGCTTTTCGTTGAATGAATATTGATAATATTGTTTCGAGATTTTCTTTATCATGTGATCACTTTTTCGTGGTCAATCAATATCCATGTTTTCAGAAATAGCGCATTCCTACCTGTACCCCTTCACAGTATGAATGTGGATCCAATAAGAGTAATTGCACATTTATCTGTTTACGCTGCAGAACCTGTCTGCGGTCTCTCCTACGTACAGTGGCGGTTCTTCCACAGGAGCACATGCGCACGTGCACCCCCAAAACAAAACGAATAAAAAATATCAATTTATATTCATTGAATATTATTTATCGTATAAAGTCCGACCCTCCCTAATATTTTATCGTACCGTCAAACTAAAAAAGTCCGACATTCCCTAATATTTTATCATCCCGTCAAACCAAGCTGTATCGATCCGGCAACCGTGCCTCGGTCGAGGTAAATGACGATTATGACAAGAATTGCTCGCACGTGCGATTAAGTAGTGCAGTTTCTCTGTAGTAATAGGTGGCGGGTGGCGGGTGGCAGCGGGGGATAGTGGAAAAGGAGCACAGTTTTTATGTCTGTTCGTGCATCTAGTTAGAATTTCGAGCGTGTATGTTTTAATATTTTAATATTATATATTTATTAAGTTAAAATGAATAGTTGACGGTGGACTATTTATGAAATCAGTTTAGCTCTTTGAGTTTGTAGCAAAAAATTGAAGTGAAGAATGCGGGAACACCTAAACCCGAAATTAATTTAACGCAGACCACAAAGGGTAAATCTAGGGACTTTATTAGAAAGTTTAAAAATGAAATATATGAAAAAATTTTATAGATGGTATTCCAAACTTAATGAGGCTGTTATTGATCAATTTTCTACAATTAAGAACCGAAGAATGGACTTTACGTTTACGCACTATTGTGTAGGGTCGATAAATGTTGTGTATTTCGATAAATGATACTCCATATGATTTTAAACCATTTTTTTAAGGATTTAAATTAAAAAACACTGAAAATATGAAAAATGCCAACTTGTCAGTCTCGTGGCTAGATTCGTTCTCGTCATAGAACAGTTAAATATTGTTCTCGTCTTGGTTGCGCCTGATGACGTAGCCGTAGATGGCGTAGTGGTATTAGACATCATTCGGTTTTCTTGATAACTCGTAGATGTGAACCCCCTCTATCATAGGTCACGAGCCGCCACTGCCTACGTAGGTATGTTAGTATTTCCTATTTAATATCAGTTTAATTGCGATAACTAAACGGCATTTTGTAGTGATTACAGCAAGATGTTTGCGCGGGTAATGACTTGTAGTGAGAAGTAATCGGCAATGGCCTTGTTTCAGAAATAAACAGCAGCCCAGATGAAAAGTATGTTGCAGTTGTGTCAATATCTGATCATGCCCCTTAAAACAACACGGTTGTTCTTTAAAAATAACTCCATCAAGATTTTTAAGATGTTTTTTGATTTAGACTTTACAGGGTGATACAAAATTCGGCGTTCACCGTTGGAATTTCTGGAACGGTAAGAGATAAGTTGGTTAAATCGGGGCAACGTTGCGTAATTATGGGCCCAATAATATGCCGCAAAAAATCAAAAATAAATACAGGGGCTTTCAAAATATTTGAACAAATCTAAAATTTTGCTTTTCGGTTTTTAGTTTTTCCTGGCTTTGTTCGACGAGATGTCCGAAGATAAATTTCACTTTCTCCTTGCTGCTTTTTATCTTCCACAAGATGGCGTTATCAGATCTTTCATGTGACGTTTCGTCTTTGGGTCACCATTATCAACTTAATTTTTTTTAAATACGGGCCTACCCATAGTGCTCTATCATTTTGCCCGAGTGAGCCAATATGGTTCCACTTGAAATTTCTGGGAAAAGACTTCTTAAAACGTTAAAAAGTGTGTACAGAATATAAAACACAACAAAACTAGAAAATTGCATTTTTATCAATAATTTCGCTTAAAAATAGCAATAGCAATCTAGATGATAAAATAAAAAGAAAAATTATTTAAAGTGTCAGAAAGTGACGTTTGGGGTGAAAAAAAACCGAGGCAGCAGTTTTCTCTAAGAAGGTTAACTAACATTACAGAACTGGATATAGTCATGGCAGGACACGCACTCCCACTGGCTTCATCTATTAATTTGCTGGGCGTCAATCTGGGAGGAAATATGTCTTGGCATGGCCACGTTGTGGCATTCGCAAAGATAACTTCTCAGAAACTTGGTGTACTCTTCCAAACCAAAAAGTTGTACACACCTCAACAACGTTTGACTCTATACAAAGCCCAAATTCGACCTTCACTAGAGTACTGCTCTCATGTCTGGAGCTCTGCACCGAAACGTACTCTTCGGCTACTGGATTCCATCGAAAGGAGGGCATTCATCTGATCGGAGACCACGAGCTGACGAAGAACCTCGACAGCCTAGAACATCGAAGACAGGTTGGGGATTTGACTCTCTTTTACAGATATTTTCATGGAAAGTGGTCGGCTGACCTTGTCCTCTTAATTCCGCCCAGAGCGGCGAATAGCAGAAATATACGACGAACCACTGCCGCCCATCCATATGTGGTTAAGCTTAGTACTCCTCGAACTTCATTATTTAAGAATTCTTTCATCTGGAGGACTTCATCCTTATGTAACGACCTTCCCGAGGTCGTTTTTCCCAACGAATATATCCTCCAACGATTCAAAACCAACGTGAATCGCTTTATGCGCACACGCACCACTCCCAGAGTGCCCTAAAGGATTTTTCCTATAGTGCTTGTATTTGGTCATAAAAAAAAAACGGTATTCTGAATCGAAATACCCAGAAACATACTTGGTGTTCCATTTAAAAATTCAAAGTTGAGGTCATTTCCGGTTAAACCGGGGGTCCGTCATATCATAAAATGCAAAATAATATCACATACACACCCACCAAATTTTATGCCTCTAATTTAAACAATAATAACGTTATATGGGTCCTGAAACACCTGGTATAACTATAATGCTTAAATATAAAATACAAAAAATGCACATGATTATTGTTTAATGAATGTAATTTTTTTTTAAATTCAACGACCGTACGGTGGCACGCAATTAATCATAAATTGTTGACTTATGACTTATTCTTTTTTCTCCGTATTTACAACCAAAAACAACATAATATTTTAGTCTGGTGACTCGATGTTAAAGTGGATTTCGCGATGACGTCGCAGTTAACCCAGTTACAAGTTAGTATGACGTTGGATAATGTTAAATACAATCTCCTATATGACGGAGCTAAAAGAATTGTCGACGTCATTTTAGTTATTTGGTATGCTAATTAATGTATACAGGGTGCCTCTGATTAAGTCGATACTAAGGTAAAACATCCAATTATTGTCATTCAACCAATAATTGACATGTTTTATAACTTGCCATAATTTAATAAATTTTTGTATCTGACCTAAAAATTAAATTCACCAATCCTTTGAGACTAAAATCTGGCAAGCTCGTCAATGTTCACATGCTTAATTCATTAAGTACTATAGTATATACCTATTTGATTCCTAAGATGATGTTTTAAATAATATACAATACTACCAATATTCACCCTTTTGCCTTTGGTTACTGGCCTTAGTATTCTAGTTCTATATACTTTGTAAATTGCGAATTACTTTGTAAAAAAACAATAAATTGTGTCTATTATTGTAAAATTTTGGGACAAGCTTTTTTTCGGCCTGTCAATTTAAGGATTTTAGAAAACAACGATTTTAAATATTGGTATTTTTTTCAACTTTCGACGAATTTATTACCTTCTATGATTAACATATATATAATATTATAAAATAAGAAACTTGCCCAAGATGATCAATTCGGTAAGAAATGTTTCTAAAATCTGTCAATAATTGGGTGTTTTATCTTATTGTTCTCCGTTATTAGGTAGAGCTATGTATGATATTGGTTAAATTAGTAGTAAACTAGCAGCAATTTTTTATCGCTGATAGAAATGGCAGAAGCAAAGAACAATTGAACGTCGCGTTTTTTAATTCTTTTTTAAAACATGCACTTTTTTAAAACGGGACATCAAATATTACCAAAGTTTACCAAAGCGATCTCACATTTTATAGTAATTTATCATGTTTTATTAGAGCTTCCGGAGGGCAGATAGATAAATAGTGGGATGGTGTAGTGGGTAGACAGCCAAATAAGCCTGCCATTTAATCAGAGGCACCCAGTATAGTATTAATACTGCTGTTTAATTCCAAATATTACACGGAAAAAACACTATAGTAAAATTTTTATAGTAAGGATTTTATTGTACGATTTCCTATAAAATATATAGTATTAATTTTTTTTATTAATATAAAATAATATAGTACAGGGTGTTCGATTTGCTCTATTTGGGTCAAACTTAAAATGATAAAATCAAAATTAGAAAATTTTCGCTCGCTTAAGAGATACAAGGGAAAATCAAAAAAATGATCCAAAATTAGCATATATGTTCTTAGTTAAAAGAGATACAGAAAAATGTTTCATTCAGAAGTTTCTTTATATTGATTGTTGAATAATCTGTCGTTTTCAGAATAAGTATACGGGGTCAGATAAAAAAGTTATCGGACCTAACCTCATTTTTTAAAATGGAACACCCTATATATTTTAATCTAAAAAGATACTATTTTATATTCTCCTTTCAATTATATAAAACACCATTGATAATATTAGTTTCCTAGGCGATTTATTAAACTTTATTACTTTAAACCACAGTAGACCATGAAACATATCCTAGAAACAACTATATTGACTATTAGCATTTAACGTCAATTTCATTATTACACATTCATTTGCGAAAATGACCTATCAACATTTTGAAAAATTTGATATGATAATAGTTGAAAGTGGAAAAAACGAAGAAATGGAGCAAAATGTATATTTTGTTCGCCATCCGGAAAGACGGTAACCATATAAGGACATATTCCGACCATTTGCTAAGATTCCCGTTATTTTTTACCTTAATCTGAATCTTTTATTTCGTTTTAAAGTTTAAATAAATCGCCTAGCAAACCAATATCATCCATGGTGTGTTATATATTTGAAAGGAGAATTTAAAATAGTATATTTTTCATTAAAATATACAGGGTGTTCCATTTTAAAAAATTAGGTTAGGTCCGATAACTTTTGTACCTGACCCCGTATACTTATTCTGAAAACCGCAGATTATTCAACAATCCACTATAAAGAAACTTCTATATAAAATATTTTTCTGTATCTCTTTTAACTAAGAGGATAATTTTGAAATTATAAATTTTTTGATTTTCCCCCGTATCTCTTAAGCGAGCGAAAATTTTCAAATTTTGATTTTACAACGCCTACATTACTTTTTTGATAGCACTAACAATTACGGAGATACGCTATAAAAGTGTGGAAAATGGGACACCCTTACACATGATTTATAAAAAACTATAGTTAGTATTTCGAATCAATTTAGTACAATCAAATAAATACTAAAACATATTTTAACTATTATCTCTACTTTACCTATTTTTTAATCTAAAAATGGCCATGTTTATATGAAGTGTTGTAAAAATGCTTTTTTACAATAATAAAAGGCTTAAATCAGATGCAACGAATACCTGGAATTTCAATCTTCGTAACAGCTGATTGGTGGAAAACTGATATACCGAATATACCATCGTTCGAAGAAATCAAGCGAGGCAGGCGAGGATATCACGTGGATGAGTGACCGCTTTGGAAACCATCGTGTAATTTTTACAAAAGATTTTAGCAACTTTTACAAGAGATTTTAGTAAATTTTACAAAAGATTTTAATAAAGTTTACAAAAATTTTTCATATAGTGTTACTGAATATTCTTGTTATTATTACTAAAAATTTAGGTAAAATGGCAATTCATACTAAGAGTTGTTCCAGGCAAATATTATATAGCCATAAATGATGGTTAGTTTATTGTTTTTATAGTAAATGTATATAAGTTCTTTTTTCCGTGTACAATTAGAAGTTTAAAAGTCAAGTTATTCAAGCAGAAATCAACTTTTGAAATATTTAAACCAAATTTATGTGTTACAACGTGTTGAATTTTTTGTTTTTAAATCGTAAATTTTTTAAATTTCTGTTGATTAAAAGAATGAGATTCAAATTCCAGCAAACACATCATCATACGTGACCGCAGCCGCTATTTTTTTTTTAATATTTCTTACTGACGTCAACTCTTCTATATTATTTATTTATTGTCATAAATGTTTATAAATTAACTTTTACATTAATTTATTCGTTAATTTTTAAGTATTGCGGTTTAGTCATAAACTGTACCCAAATCCGTGGGCGGAATTTGATTAAATAAACCGATACTGCCTTGAAATATGATAATATTTAGGGACACAATTTGCGATAAACAAAACAAGAACTAATTTATTTTGAAGCAACTCAGACGGGCTTGATAAATGAGTTTTCTAAACAAGTTTTAAAAATATGGCTTTAAACTGGCCAACTGACTAAAAACAGTGGCATTTGCTGCTTAGAAACATTTGGTCGAAAAACTAGTCATAAATGCTGAACAAACTGAAATATCAAAAAAATTTCACAAAATGTTTTTTGTTTAAAATATAAGAGGCTTTAACTTGTAAGTCACATTTATTTAAACAATTGTTTAAAGTAACTTATTAGCTTATTTTAACCTGCCCTGTATGATATTCTAATTCGATCTTACTTTACTTATTATTAAATTAATTTTACTTACACTTTTGTAAATATTTCCTGCAAATTTGCGTCAAAAATGCTTTAGAAACGAATAATGTTGTAACTTTTTTTGGTCCACCGTGTGGTAGAATAATTGCGGTATACAAGAATTTGCAAAAATTTTTGTTTTTATGTTTTGTCTTTTTTGACTCTACTACTTGTTAAAACTAACTACTGGTTAGAACAAAAAACGTGACCAAAGTTGAAAAACGAGAAATTTATGCGCATTATTTATTTGTAAAAATGTATATAAATATTTAAATTTATATTTTACAGCCAATAATATCATAAGTTCAAAGCCAACATCGAAATTGTGAAATTTCGTAAATTTTCCGTTTTTCTATATCATTGTAATTTTTATTAAATTCTAAGAGTGAGAAACAATTTATTTAGAATTGTATCGATGGGTATTTTGCAATATGAGTCATTCTTTTACAAACCACACACTTTCGTCCTATTTTTTTTTACAACTTACATACATAAACACTAACAAATTTCCCATGGGCGGACACCTCTATTAGGCGAACACATTTAGACGGTCCCGTAGGTATCCGCCTAAGAGAGGATTCACTGTTGATCCTCTATAATTCTCTAGTGCAGCCGCATCTTTCCTATGGAATTGTTGCTTGGGGTGGGGCCACTAACGACCATATTTATCAGCTACAAAGGTTCAGAAATGGATTTTAAAACTTATCTATAAGAAGAATTATACTTACTCCAGCGATTTATTGTTTTCGGAAACTAAAATATTTGATTTACGACAGCTTTTTTGTTCGGCAGTACTTATCCGACAATTTTTAAATAAGCATGAATTGGTGATCATAGATCATAAACACGCGACTCGTCAAAGGGATGTTCAGGTGCGTATTACTAGGATAGAAAAGACAATAACACAACGTAGTTATCATTTCCTAGGCCCTAAATTATATAACAGTCTTCCTGATAACATAAAAACTCTAAATTCCTCAGCTGTATTTAAGAAAAAACTTAAACTATGGATAAATACTAAACCCAGGCTGGAAATTCATAGCCTGGTGGACTTTAAAAATGACTATAACTCTGGATAATTTTATGAAATATAAATATAACTTAATATGCTAAAAATACTTTAAAAAACATAATAATGTTGTATGTATTGATACCGTAATAAATATGGACTTGTGGAAGCAAATACCTTCTTGATAGGAAACTTTTAATAATTTGTTTAGGTTTATATTAATGTCGAACATTGGATTGTACTGCTAGATGATTAGATGATATAGGAAATTAACTATTTCATGTATTTTTTATTCACATTTTTTTTTCTTCTTCAATTATCTTTTTTTTTAATTTTCTCTGCTAATGTTAATGGGTTAAAACTGCGTACAAGTCCTAGGGACTTAACGTTTTTTTAAATTTATTTACAGGGGCAAGTAGAAACACTATATATTTTTTTTTTCAGGTACATGTAGAAAATTTTGCTTCTTGTAAATAAATTTATTTAATATTATTATTATTATTTTATTCCTCAAAACAAAACTGACATTTCGCTAAAGCGAACAATAAATTATTTTAAATTTTTTTGATACTGTAAATTCTGTCAGGTAATTCCTCGGGCGGAAATTTATTAAGAATCTATCAACTTAATTTATTATTCAACTAAAAAAAAACAGCACGTAAAAGATGTGGTCAATTATAGCTAAATATAGAAGATGCCTAAAAAACAAACGTACGAAATAATCAATCGTGTGTTTACAGTTAACAATTAGCGTATTGGCATTAATGGATTGCCTTGTTTATTGTTCATATTATAAATATCTATCAAGCAATAAACACATTGTAGTTTTTCTTATATTTATGAAGCACCGAGATGTTTCTTAGATATATTTTTAGACGCACAAGCAAGAAAACACATAGCTATTTACCAGTGGCGGATTTAAGGAAAAAGGCCCAGTGGGCAAAGTTTCGCACCCGGGGGCCCCTTTAGAATTTTTTTGATAAGTCAGAAATATTCGACAAACTTTGAGAAAATCGTAGACGTTTTAAATAACTGATTGATTACAAAAGTTATTTGATTTTATATTTAATTTACGATAGTTATCAAGCATTGCAATTATTCTGATAACAGAGGAGCCCTGAATGAAGATTGAACTTGTGCTGTCCACAAGGGACTCACCGAAACATTTTTTCAACAAAAAAATAAAAAAAAAGAAATCGGAGGCGTAACTTTCAGCAAGAGGGGCCCTGAAAGCATTTCGTCGGAGGGGCCCATTGGGCAAGCGCGTTTTTGGCCACCTGTTAAATCCGCCACTGCTATTTACATTTGGTAGTAAAGACATACATACTGCGTTCACAATTAGGAATTTACGCTACGCAGTGGTAAAATAGTATATTAAGATACGAGTGTCATAAGACATTATCTTAGAGCACGCGTTTAATTTAAAAAACGACCCTCGAAGCGGAGAGTTTTCTAAAGTACAAGTGCTCTAATTGTCTTATGAACCGTGTATTTTATAATACTTTTTCTATTTGGGTTTTAAAAGTCTGAAAAACTTTAAAATAAATATGTATATATAAAGTAATATGTATAATACTATATTGAATTAAAATTGAAATAAAAATGGTACTTTAGAAATAGAGCATAAACTGGAAGATATTTCTATTATTTTTAGGTCATGTTGTTTTATAATTGTGACTAGAAATTAGTTGACGAACACCGTCAGCATGTTATATATTTCCGAGTATAGGTATTTCAGAAAAATATCTAGTAAAAATGATCTATTTGCAAGGTTAAAGGTTAGTATTTTAAAGTTTTCTGTAAAATTTTTTTATCGAATCCATAATGCCTAGAAAACTAATTTCAACGAAATCGAAGTAGGCCTAAAATTCGAACCCTACTTGCTGCCAACATAAAAAAAATAAAATTTCAGTTTCATAAAGTGGCAGGTTATTCAATTTTTTTGCATTTCATAATGTAGCCATTATGAAACCCAAATAGAAAAAGTTAGTGATAGCACCCTGGCAGTACCTAAAATTCCTTCCAGTCACCTGAATGGCCGCCGGCCGGAACCCAGCAATTATTGGTGTCTTTTTACACCCACGTAAGATAGAAAGGGACAAGTATATTTATTGTCATGCCGGGAATATCCCCAGATAAATTATGCGAAGGACCACCGGTACTTTCCCGTTACACAGCAGGAAATCCCCGACATACCTTGAAATATTTTCAGGTGGCAACATTAATTTGAAAATATTTTTTAAGCAACGTATAAAAAATATTATATTGAACTACAATTTTGCAAACCATCAAAACTCTACCAAATTTAAGCTCTGTACGTGAAACGTTGCCTAAAGAAAACTGCGATAGATCCAATGATAAACTATGATTGTTCCCAAAGTATCCTTTATTTTACCTCTTGTTTCCGTGAACGTTTTGCAGCAAGATTTTTCTGAAGCTGAAGCAAAATGTCGCAAATTATGAAAAATTACGTCAAGCAGTTTACTGGATACTGACACCTAAAGCAGGGTTCGCACGGCAACACACCGCATGTTTCTTTCAGGATTAATCTTACCGAATAAGCAGGGGCGGTTATTAGTAATAAAGAATCGTTCGTACATCGCTTGCACCACAAATAAACGTATACGCTTGAGAGCAAACCGAATGAATTGAAACGTATTCGGTCTGCAGTAGCGAATAAATTTTCTATTATATTATATGATATTAAGACTACCCGACAAGCAAGAGGGTTTTATTAATTAAAAACTATCGATGGTGCTACTGTTCATAATTCTCAATCTCTGCCTGTTAGTGGTGCTGTGTTATTTTAAATATTGGCATTTGTCAATTTAAATTTAAATATACGCAATCGAACATCATGGGGAGTCTCGGGCTGTTGCACTGGATATTTCTAAAGCCTTTGATCGTATTTGGCATGAGGGACTTCTAAGTATACTACGATCCTATGGTATGCCCAGTCGATTCTGTGCATGGTTGTCTAGCTTTCTTAACGACGGCTCTCTGCAAGTGGCGATTGACGGATTTCTCTCAAACACCTTCACCCAATGCCGGTGTTCATCAAGGGTCCATATTGTCTCCCACTCTCTTCTTACTTTACATTAACAACCTTCTAGTGAAAACGAAAAATCCGATATTTAGTTTTGCTGACGATAGCACACTTATCTCATCTTTCTCTTTGAATACAGGAACAACGGCTGCCGACGCACATCTTCGCAGACAACATGAAGTATCACGCCTCAACAAAGACCTGGAAGAAATTTTGGCTTGGGGTGACAGTAACCAAGTCAAATTTAACGCTAAAAAACCCAGGCAGCAGTTTTCTCTAAAAAGGTTAACATTACAGAACCGGATATACTCATGGACGGACACGCAATCCCACTGGCTTCATCTATTAATTTGCTGGGCGTCAATATGGGAGGAAATATGTCTTGGCATAACCACATTGTGACAATCGCCAAGATAGCTTCTCAGAAACTTGGTGTACTCTTCCGAACCAGAAAGTTGTACACACCTCAACTTTGACACTATACAAAGCCTAGATTCGACCATCACTAGAGTACTGCTCTCATGTCTGGAGCTCTGCACCCAAACATACTCTTCGGCTACTGGATTCCATCGAAAGGAGGGCTGATTGGAGACCACGAGCTGACGAGGAACCTCAACAGCCTAGAAGATCGAAGACAGGTTGGGGATTTGACTCTCTTTTACAGATATTTTCATGGAAAATGCTCGACTGACCTTGCCCTCTTAATTCCGCCCAGAGCGGCGAATAGCAGAAATGCACGACGAACCGCTGCCGCTCATTCATATGTGGTTAAGTTTAGTACTCTTCGAACTTCATTATTTAAGATTTATTTTATCTGGAGGACTTCATCCTTATGGAACGGCCTTCCCGAGGTCGTTTTTCCCAATGAATATAACCTACAACGATTCAAAATCAACGTGAATCGCTTTTTGCGTACACGCAACACTCCCAGAGTGCCCTAAAGGATTTTTCCTATAGTGCTTGTGTTTGATCATAAAAAAAATATATCTTTTGCCGGCGACAGCTTGCTTCAAGCCCGACACCGCTAGGGCGGCATCGGTCGAATTAGTTCAGAAGGCGCCGTCGGCTTCGTTATATCTGATCGCAAAAAATAATATTTATTAACTAAATAATTTTGTTGGTTGGTTTGGCAGAAAAGAACAAGTTGCTAAAAACCCGAACAAAACATAAAAGTTGGTAAAACGTTGCCGATTGGTTCCTAAATCGTTGTTTTGTTTTTGTTTTGTTGGTGTTGGTGTGTTTTGTTGGTGTGTACGCTGCATAATACTACATCAGCTGTAAATTTTTACTATGTCTGACTAATTAAAATATAATAAATCTAAAAAAATAATAATAACTGATTTTAATCATTCATGACGAGTAAGTTACTTTTTTTTTGGTTATCATTGATGCTTTAAAAATTAACATAGTATATCTATTTGTTTAGAAGTTAATCTCTTATAATAGAATGAAATTTTAATAACAATAAATTTAAATAATTCGTGTTTAATTGCCTATAAAAATGATTTTTTTTTAAATTACTATTATTCAACATTCATGATTGAAAATTACAAAGATATCGGAGCTCAACAAGAAATTTAACTTGACATGGACATGACCTACAATTTATGACCAAAAAACATAGTTTGCCTGTCAAAATAAATGTACAAAAATGAGCATAAAATTGATCATATTTTATCCAAAAAGTAGGGCTTCATTTTAACGCTCACCGCTATAACTTTTTTATTGTTTAAATTACGGAAATAAAATTTGGTCGGTTTGTATGTGATTATTATTTGCATTTTATGACATGATGGACTTCATTTTCTCACTTCCGATTTAACCGGAAACATTTAATTAATTTGCTGTGTGATATTTTCAAAATACAATACAATCCGTTTGCTTTGCGAGACTTTTTAAACCTTGTTTCGAAGTGTTAATTGCTAGAACTGTAATATTAAGTAATATTTTTTCTTATTAGCTGTTTTTTCTATAGTTATCTATTGATTACTCGTCATGATATTTGTTTGGATATGACTGGGGCATTTTATTTGATTTGATAGAAAAATAGAAAAATTAGCTCAACAATGAATGTATAGCTATGGCAACAAAAAATAAAAAACCAGTTTTTTAACCGTGGATTCTTATGGGATAAATTTTAAAAATGTTTTGTAAAATGTAAAAATTTTTGTTCAAGAAAAATCTACTTAAAATTTTATTTCAAAAAATGGTAAGTACTTACCTTTTTTCATCATCATGATTTTTTTTTGTAAAACTGAAACTTAAATCACTTTATTTTCACCAAGGAGAGAAATATCTTTCATCAGCTATCGCGCGATACTAAATACCAAACACCTGAAGACACATTGATTAGAGATATATGAATGAGAAACCCCCAGAAAAGAGGCAACGCGCTACAAGAAGTAAACCAGTTTTACGTATGCTCTTTAATTCGCATTATTGTCCTCTCCATTTCTCCATGTAAGATAAGAAAGGAAATAACATTTATATTTATCGACATGTCAGGAAAATCCTGAAATATTTTATGCCATGGCAGGGTCGGAATTACCAGATGGTCTTCAAAATTTTCAGGTGATCTTGACCGAACATACGGGGTCAATTTGAAAACTCCACTCTCTTAATTGCTCGCTTCCAGTAAATATTATTCAAAATGAGAGAGAACATGACAAGGGTAGATGTTACTCTTAAAATCGTAAATGGGAAGGAGGTCAACACCATTTTAAGGGTCGTTTAAATCTCCTAATAAATCAGTATTTATTATTTTTTAAGTAGTACAAGGTGTCCTATTTAAAAAATCGACACTTTTATAGGGTATCTACGTAATTGTTGGTGCTATCAAAAAAGTAAATTATGTGGTAAAATCAATCAGATACGGGGGAAAATCAAAAATCAAAAAATTTTAAAACTATCCTGTATTTTCTTAGTTAAAAGAGATACAGAAAAAATTTTTATACAGAAGTTCCTTTATATTGATTGTTGAATAATCTGCCGTTTGTAGAATAAGTATACGGAGTGAGGTAAAAAAGTTATCGGACCTAACTCATTTTTTTAAATGGAGCACCCTGTATATTTTAATCTAAAAAGATACTATTTTAAATTCTCCTTTCAGATATATAACACGCCAGGCGATATATTGAACGTTATTACTTTAAACCATAGTAGACCATGAAACAAAAGCTAATATCCTAATATAAAATTCATTTTCGAAAATGGCCTATCAACATTTTGAAATTTTTGATATGTTATCAGTTTATATTGAATGTGGAAAAAACGAAGAAATGGCGCAAAATTTATATTTTGCTCGCTATCCGGAAAGACGGTAACCATTTAAGGACATATTCCGAATATTTGCGATGATTCCCGTTATTTTTTAACTTATCTGAATCTTTTATTTCGTTTCAAAGTAATAAAATATAAATAAATCGCCTAGGAAACTAATATCATCCATGGTATGTTATATATTTGAAAGGAGAATTTAAAATAGTATCTTTTTAGATTAAAATATACAGGGTGCTCCATTTAAAAAAATGAGGTTAGGTCCGATAACTTTTTTATCTGACCCCGTATACTTATTCTGAAAACGACAGATTATTTAACAATCAATATAAAGAAACTTATGTATAAAACATTTTTCTATAATCTCTTTTAACTAAGAAAATATAGGGTAATTCTGAAATTGTCAATTTTTTGATTTTCCCCCGTATCTCTTAACCGAGCGAAAATTTTCAAATTTTGATTTTACCATTTTAAGTTTGGCCCAAACAGAGCACATGACACCTACATTACTTTTTGATAACACTAACAATTACGGAGATACACTATAAAAGTGTGGAAAATGGGACACCCTCTACTTTCCAATAAATCGCGGTGATGTATTCATCTAACTTTTTTAAGAAGTTACTTTGCCCCTGGTAAAGAATTGGAAAGGAGGCCATCCGGAATGACTATTACAGGAGGAATCAACACAATAATGTTATTTTAAGTAATAACCTAAAAACTATAGATCTCTTTGAAGAATAAACAATTCACATGCTTAGGTGGATTGCGAAGAACTTTCCAGAAAATAATCGGGGAGCTCTGAAAATTGGTATAATTTTTCTTTGTCGTTGTCTGCTAATTAGACAAAGACATTACGTCGCATTCGAGCGTTCGCAACATACTTACTATTTATTTATAAAGCCCTTATTAGAACGGCCGTCTTTCATAAGCGCTCTCTCGTTTGACACTACCAGATTAACAACTTATTTATCGTTATTGTTCAATGAAATTCTTTGTTGTTTTTCAGTGTTTGTGTGTTAAATTTAAATATTGTTTGGGTAATTGTTAACTCAATATGGTAAGACTGTGACAAGTCTGGGTAAAATGGCTAATATTATAGTTTTTTGAGTCACGTCCGTCGATCGTTTGTTTTTCCTAGCCAAGACATATTAAACCGGTTACAGAAACAGGCAAAATAACAAAAGAGATGGGAATTTTACAGGTAGAATCCCCGTCTCTTCCTTGTTGTGTTTATGTTCGTAATAATTGACGTGTACGAAGCAGATAGAAACATCGGGTCCATGTTCGTTTCAAGTCGGTCATAAAAAAGTCGTACAAGAATTAGATTTCGTTCGGATGTGATCGGATTTTGTGGGTTATCAAAAATGTCGCCCGTTGATGTGATGTCATTTTAATATAAACAATATTTCAAAAATCATAATAACAGAGTAGTTAAAAAATTTCAATAAAACAGCACTAACAAAAACGTTTGAAATAAAATCTAATGTTTGGTCGTATGATCCTATTTCTCGATAACTTTAGTCAATCTATTCGGCATTGCCTGAATTACATTTGATATTATATTGGCACCACGTTTCTTCGAGCATTCTTCTTCTGTTCAAGGTTTGGGAGTTTGAGATGACCTGAACCACCTTTCCGTTTTACTGGGTCCTCATGCTCCCAGCGTTGTTAAATTTTCATTTTCGTTTTTTATTTGCTATTTTAAAACTGCTCAAGCATTTCGGGACTTTTCTAACGTTCTTCAATTCCGGTCACTCTCTGAGCCTTGGTCCTTTTCCCCCCTTTAAGGTTTTAGGGATAACATCTACCCCATCCCAGGGGTTAAACCATGAGGGCTGAAATAGTATATTACGTACCGAGGTGGAAAGTATTTCATTCCTGTCGATAGAGTCGGTAGTATCTAAATCTCGAGCAGTAATGAAACTTTTCACCGAGGTTTGTATACAATTTTATTTACAACCACATCTAACATCCACTTCTTATTGTTTTGAATTAAAATTATTAATAATTACATTGAAAAATTAGACAGAAATTTCAAATAGCCGCAGATAGTAAAATAACGTGGGTAATAATACACATCAAGATGGCAAAAATCAGATTTTTGCTGCTACTCCACCAGAAATTCGAGAAGCAGCAAAAATAGTAGAAGAAGATCTTCTGCCAACTAAAGCGGCCCAAGATATTATGATAAGGCATATAACTAGGGAATCCAATCCCGCACCCAAACTTTAATCCCGCAAACCTGCGGGATTGAGCCCATCGATCCCGCGGATCTGCGGGATTTGCGGGATTTGCGGGATAACAAACAATGAACTACGGTATTTTTGGTCGACGCATCGGGGATTCCCCGCCCTGCTGGGCTATTGAAAATATGTTAAACAGAATAGTTTTCTTGCCTACGTGCGAAAGTAATGGCGTTATTCAACTAGTATATAGTGACATTTATCAAGTGGTTGAATATAATACATGGAATTTAAACAGCAATCACAAAATCTCTGCTCGTTCCACCAAAGGTCTTCACACCCGCTTACAAACAAAGATTAATATTAATTTAAGTTCAGAGCAGCAGCGTAGTGTTGATATTGATAAAATAACACAGAAAATGAAAGTTAGTGCCAGCAGCTCGAATAGTTCGTTTAGTCCTATTACTAAGCGAGGAATCTACTTGGAAGCTGCATATAACTGTGCAAAATCTATTCCGCGACAAGTGTCGAAGCTGAACGTGCGTTTTCAGCCGCAAGATACATGTGCAATAAAATAAGATCAAATCTAAAAAATGAAACATTAAACATGTTATCTTTTCTCCGAAAATACTTTCAAAATCAATGTAACATGTAACCGTTAAACTAGTAGTACTATTGTATTGTACCTATATGCAACAAATATTTTCCCGCTACTCTACTCTGTTTTTAATTGCATATAATAACTTTTCATTAACATACAGGACTCACATCGAGTCCCGCAAATCCCGCACGTTTAATCCCGCAATATCAAACCCGCGAAATCACCACGGGATCCAGCATTTGCGGGATTGGATTCCCTATATACAGGGTGTTATGGAAATGACGTATTATATTTAAATGTGTGACTCCTGGGGTGTCCTAGAGAAGCGCTACATATATATTTTTTTAATCGAACATTTAAAAAGTGGGGTAATTCACCCCTATACCCACACACAACTCCTCGGCACATTCATATATGAACATTTTACATTGCTCAGCTGGGTAATCAACAGATGTTCGGGCACAATGTTGCCAAAATGTTTAAAAGTGTAAAACTTTAGTTCCTTATAAACTTTTAAGTTGTCCAGATCTGACGGGTGTTGTTCGAATTGAACAAATGAGAACATACCCGACCATTTATAAACTCCGCGGCGGTTCGTTCGAGTCAGTTCAAATTTATAAATCAGAGATTGTTTCCCAGCGAACTGAACGTAAAAGTTTATAATAATGTACCCTGAAAAATAAACAATTTGAAATCTGTCAAACGGTTATTGACGTTCTAAAGAGTTTACCCTGAAGATATGACAACACTGTTCAGATTCACTGCCATAATATATATTATGTTGCTGTATTTACCTTCCGAACCAGGGCACCACGTGGTAATTTTTGGTTTGACATAAGGTCATGTACAGGGCATATTAAATTAAAGCACCATTTTTGGATATTTTTCTTCAATTTGTTTTCATCTCAGGAATTGCCGGTTTAAATATAATACGTCATTTCCATAATACCCTGTACAACTGTTTCCAAGAATGGTGTACGGGAAACAAAGTTCAAAATCCTGGTTCTGAGTCGGCGCTACTAGCTTATTTCAGTGAAAATGCAAAGACAAAGAAGATATCAACGATTTGGTTACAATATTCAATGTTGAGGACCACTCTATCAATTCGGGAAAAAGTAGACATATCAAAACACGCAAAGCTATTATCATTTTTAAAAAAGTGTGTTCGTATGTTATTTTGAGATATCGATTTTTTTTTAAATTACAAAAAATTAATTTACTTTCCACCCGGGTGGAAAGTAAAAGTAAAAAAACGTCAACTATCCACCTTTCAAAGATAGATGAAATGTCATTATTACATGCATGGTTGTAAATAAATATTATTTAAAAGCGTCCTCCCTTCACAAATTGACGTGTGTGATTTTTAATTTTATTTACCGAAAGCGAGATATTATAGGTGGGGGAGTTTTCAAATTGACCTAAGGGTGGTACTGAAGTATATTTTCTTTTGCGGGTGATACCAACAGATTCAGAAGGTGGACTAATATTTCATATAAAAATTTATAATTTTTGCTGTGATGCGGCCATTAGGAATGATATTATTGCATTTATGCCAGGGCATCTTGGACCAAATTAGTGAATTCGCAGAGTTCAGGAACCACCTTTACCTGCACTCGGTGTTGCTTATGTTGAAAACAGGTTCAGGATTGTTGAGGTTTTTAAAGCAGATGGTACCATTAATTTAACTATAATCTTTGAATGTCGATTTAAAAGTATTTTTAACTTGTTTTTGAAAGTGCCAATGTTGTTTTACAAAACAAGATGCCATATTGCTCTTCAGGCAGTAACTTTGTTGTGTTTTAAATAATAAACGAACTTTTAATTATACCAATAATATCAAATTAACTTAACAGGATTCCGGGGTACCTGTAAACGAGTTTTCTTCCCAAGCGTTTATTCCTGTTTTAGGAAGAAAATGTCAAAGGGAAAAAAACTTTGTAATAGAACTAGAACTCGCGGAAGTCTATATTTTTTTGTTACGGAAGATTTTTAGATTTAATTTTTTTACTGCTCCATATAGAAAATAATGATGGACTTTCCTCGAGTTGTTAACAAAATTTAGACATATTTCGTTAAAAAAAATTGTTTTTTAAATGTACCGTTTTCATAGGAAGCGAAACCTCCGTTTTTCAGCGTAGAAAATTGAAGTAAAGACCCCGATCATGTGCAGTTTCTTTCTTCCGATTATCTCTGTTTCTGTCGGCGGACCGTTACGGGTGGGCTCGACCACATATATATAACTATTATATTGCTAATACCATCTGCAATTATGTCCCCGCTATGGGCATCGAAGGGGTAATAGTGAGTTTGCGAAGTTCGGAAACGACGATATGATGATCCAACGGTGCCCTGATTGGTGTAAACTTTTGGTGCCAAATTCCTTCCGAATATTTGTAACAATCGAGAAGATTAGCTTTATTTTAACTTTCATCCGACGTCGTATGTTCCTTAACCTCACTTTTTCTAAACCAAAGATTAAGAATGAACGACTATATTGACTATTTTGGGAATTATTATCAGCTACTAGTGCACCAAATTAAAAATACATTAATTTTAAGGTTAAGTAGTGACCCCATATATATTATATTGTATACGAATGACACTCTCTTCTTTGTTTACAAGCTTTTTAGTGGAATTCGGTTCCGAAGATCGGATAATGTGAAAAGCAAAATATTTTCGTATATATGTACATACCTGAAATACTTTATACCTGGTATTGATCCACGACTTTTGCAAAAAAGCAGCATGCACTTCTGTCCTTTCATCTTAAACAAAACAAGCCACTAACCTATCAAACAGCGAATCACCACGAATCAAAAACTCCTTCACCAAAATTGTTGTTAGGTAATGAAAGTTTATAAGCACTAATATACCGACAACAATGTGGATGAACCACTTTTTATTCGGTAATTTGAAAAAGCATCCAGAACCAAAGATGGCGACGAATAACAACAAACAAATAATGTCGGGCCAGCTCTGATGCGATCGAAAATGTCCACCCTAATGCGCAAACTCAATACTACCACGCCATCTCCCATAGCGGCGACACTTTTTGTATTTTGGAACGTTCGTATTGGCAATATAATGGTTATATATATATGTGGAATTGACGCCTGAATTTTGTGTTCTAACGGCAATAGCGGCGAACACGGGTCAAATCGGAGATTTCGACTCACCCGGCGTCCTCTTAAAATCAAAGTTGGTTACGATCTAGCAGGACTGGCAAAATTTTGTTTCCATAGATAAGCAAGTATATAAGATTATTTTTTTATAATAAAATTGTTATTTGCAAATAACTCGAGAAGGAACAAAGAAATCGATTTACGGTTTGCGACGAAATGTAGCTATTTTTGAGTAATAAAATAATATATCATGCAATTTAATTTTATTAAGAAAATCGGTTAACTTTACCAATTTTTTATTCTTTTATTATACACTGTGTACATAAAGTAAGGAACAAATTCATTATCTAGGAATCTAAAAATATTTCGGAAAAATCCTCGGATACGTGTATAATAATTTTTAATGGCGCATTTTTTCCCATACAAACTTAATATACAAGGTGGCTCATGTAGTAGATATGACATTATCGACGATTTTTTTAAATGGGAACCCCTATATTTTAGTTCAGATCTGTAATCTCCAATAACAGCTGATTTCAAAAACATAACACACTTAGGGCCTAAAATTCATAGTTTCGTTACTACAGGGTAAAACAAATAATTTTATTTAAGTAAGTTATTTTTTTTGGCTTGGGAGGCATCAATTAATTACGTGAGGCGTTTTTAGCGATTTTTCAACCCCCCTTCCCCCAATAAAAGATTTCGTGACATTTGGCTCAATCCCTTCCGCCATCACCCAATTTTACCTGAAAGCCTTACGTAATTAATGGACGCACCATCATTTGCTGTTACTTATGTTTTTTCGGGAAACTGGTTCAGTGGAAGATATTCCCAGAAAAGGCCGTCCAACTATTCCGGATGATAAGAAATTAGATATTTTATTGGCTATGGAAGAAGATCCCCACAACAGCGTCCGCCAGATTAGAATTGATCATGGGGCAGCTGCTATGACCGTTCATAAACTATTGACGGTAGAAAAATGGCACCCGTTTAAAATCCGATTGGTTCATGAGTTGAATGAAGATGATCCAGATCGTAGGATGGAGTTTTGTCAAATATTAATGAAAGATGTAACTTAGATCCTTTGTTTGTTGAAAATATCCTATTTTCGGATGAATCTACCTTTAAATTAAATGGAGAAGTGGACCGGCAAAACTGTAGCTACTGGGCAAAAGAAAATCCCAAGTGGATGCGTGAGCACCATACTCAATATCCTCAAAAAATTAATGTTTGGGCTGGTATTGTGAAACACAAAATTATTGGGCCATATTTTTTTGACAACAATGTAAACGGGCTAAATTATCTTCATTTTATTCAGAACTTTCTTATCCCTACGCTAGTTAGTTAACTTATACCCTAGTAGAAATAATCCAGGAATTCTAGATGAAAATTTGTGGTACCAACAAGACGGCGCACCTCCACATTATGCAGCAGTAGTGCGCCATTACATAAACCAAGTTTTTCCGAACAAGTGGATTGGAAGACGTGGGCCTGTTGAATGGCCGCCTAGGTCTCCAGACCTTACACCACTGGACTTTTTCTTGTGGGATCACCTGAAAAATGTTGTTTATAAAGTCAGACCTGCCACTATTGAAGATTTAAAAAATCGAATAACAAGTGAATGCAGGAACATTTCAGAAAACCATAAGAAAAGTCCAACAAGAATTTATTGATCGCTTGGGGTACTGTCAGGCAGCAGAAGGAGGACAATTTCAACACTTAATTAAATAGCTTATTTAATTTTTTTACATTTTTTTAAATTAAAAATATCTTAAATAAAATTATTTGTTTTACCCTGTAGTAACGAAACTATGAATTTTAGGCCCTAAGTGTGTTATGTTTTTGAAATCAGCTGTTCTTGGAGATTACAGATCTGAACTAAAATATAGGGGTTCCCATTTAAAAAAATCGTCGATAATATCATATCTACTACATGAGCCACCTTGTATATTAAGTTTGTATGGGAAAAAATGCGCCATTAAAAACTATTATACACGTGTCCGAGGATTTTTCCAAAATATTTTTAGATTCCTAGATAATGAATTTGTTCCTTACTTTATGTACACAGTGTATGTTCCATACACTTTTTCCACTTCCGTACTGATTTAACTTATACTGGATTCGTTAAATGGTATTCTTAAATCCGTGATTGGCGACCTGTATTTATTGGAACCCGGTTTAATTCGCAGTGGTAAGGATCACAGAATAATCCCTGTAACTTTGTGCCATTTCATCGAGTAGAGCTAAAAATCATGCACGCCCATGGAGAAGATGGTTTTGATTAATTTAATTTGAACCGGGAAATAGGTACAAATCTTGAAATAAACTTGCATGTAGGTTTGTATACCGGTCCGGGAATACCAAATACTGGTACCGCACTTTAAAAGAAAGTCGTTTTTACGCGAATCGTATAGTACGTAAAACCTTTAAATATATTTTATTCGAGCGACGCATGTTATTAACCTTATTTATTTTCATTAGCATAATTTTGCTTTGTGTTAATTAATTAAGACTATTAAAATATATTTTACATGGTTTAATTAATAATAAATAATAATTTTATTATCTAATGTTTAATAATAAGGTGACAAGGTAACATTTTACATAACACCTTGCATAAATTTGGACTTATTTTAGCAGGGATAAGTTAGATTTCAGCATTTTTTTATGATCAAATGATCAAACACAAGCACTATAGGAAAAATCATTTAGGGCACTCTGGGAGTGGTGCGTGTGCGCAAAAAGCGATTCATGTTGGTTTGAATCGTTGGAGGTTATATTCGTTGGGAAAAACGACCTCGGGAAGGTCGTTCCATAATGATGATGTCCTCCAGATGAAAGAATTCTTAAATAATGAAATTGGAGGAATACTAAGCTTAACCACATATGGATGGGCTGCAGCGGTTCGTCGCGTATTTCTGCCATTCGCCGCTCTGGGCGGAATTAAGAGGACAAGGTCAGCCGAGCACTTTCCATGAAAATATCTGTAAAAGAGAGTCAAATCGATGTTCTAGGCTGTCGAGGTTCTTCGTCAGCTCGTGGTCTCCAATCAGACGAATGGCCCTCCTTTCGATGGAATCCAGTAGCCGAAGAGTATGTTTGGGTTCAGAGCTCCAGACATGAGAGCAGTACTCTAGTGATGGTCGAATCTGGGCTTTGTATAGTGTCAAAAGTTGTTTAGGTGTGTACAACTTTCTGGTTCGGAAGAGTACGCCAAGTTTCTGAGAAGCTCTCTTCACGATTGCCACAACGTGGTTATGCCAAGACATATTTCTTCCCAGATTGACGCCCAGCAAACTAATAGCCAAAATTTCTTCCAGGTCTTTGTTGAGACGTGATACTTCATGCTGTCTGCGAAGATGTGCATTGTGCATTCAAAGAGAAAGATGAGATAAGTGTGCTATCGTCAGCAAAACAAATATCGGATTTTTCGTTTTCACTAGAAGGTCGTTAATGTAGAGTAAGAAGAGAGTGGGAGACAATATGGACCCTTGAGGAACACCGGCATTGATGGTGAAGGTGTCTAAGAGAAATTCGTCAATCGCCACTTCCAGAGAGCGGTCCTTAAGAAAGCTAGACAACAATCGACTTGTTATACCATAGAATCGCAGTTTACTTGGAAGTCCGATATTCCCCATGATGTTCGATTTCGTTGTTCCAAAGATGGGTGACATAGGCTAGAAGATCTCCAGTTGATCTGGACTTCCGAAAACCATATTGATGATCGCTGATAATGTTGAAGCCTTCCAGGTACTTTAGAAGATGTTGGTTAATAGCTTTCTCCATTACTTCTGATATAACTGAACGCAATGCGACTGGTCGATAGTTGCTAGGCAGGGTTCTCTTACCTTTCTTTGGTATAGGCTGGACTCGCGCCGTCTTCCAGCACGATGGAAATATTCCTTGTTTGTAGGATAAATTAAAGCCTACAAAATACTGGTGTTAGTCCATCGGCGCATCTCTTGAGAACTATAACAGGAATTTCGTCTGGACCAGAAGCTTTCTTGACGTCGAGCCCTTTTAGGACTCGTTTGACGAAACGCTGACGTAACACGATTTCAGTCATTTCGGATTGAACTCCAGGAATGTTGGGTGGTGTTCTTCCCTGGAAATCTACAGTGGCATGCGAAGAAAATAGTTCAGCAAGTAAGTTTGCTTTGTCTCCGGCTGTGGGTGCTATTGTACCATCGGAACGTGTTAGAGGTGGAATAGTTGATTTGGTAAAATTTTAGCTGAGGGGCTTAGCGACTGACCAAAAGAACCTTGATCCGTTTGGACTGTCAAAAAGTTTGTTTTTGATCCTCACGGTATTTGCTTGTTTGCTTTGATCTATTGTTACCTTACATTGGTTTCGAGCTGTAATAAAGATTGTACGATTCTCAATGGTAGGGTTTTTACGCCACTGTCGGTAAGCCAGATGTTTTTGGTCTGACAGCTCGCTCACAATCCTTGCTAAACCAGGGCTTGCCGTTGGAAGGGTGTTTTTTGAAGGAGGGGATAAATGCTTCCATGCTAGTTAGAATGACGTCGGAGACCTCCCCAGCACAGATGAATGGATTATCAGAAGTGAAGCATACGCTCATGCAAGGAAAAGTGCGAAAATGGTCTTTTAGGTCTTCCCACTTGGCCAATGTGTAATGCCATATCTTGCGAGGTTTAGGATGTTGTTCCGAATTAATTGGTAGTTCCTTAGAGTTGTAATAAGTTTGTGATCGGAAGATCCTAACGGAGGATGTACGGAGACTATATATAGATCTGGGTTTGATGTCAAGAAAAGATCTAGCAAAATCTCCAGCTTGGTCTGGAATCCTCGTTGGTTCTTATACGAGTTGAGTTAGACCAGAACTGATCGCAAAGGATTCGGCCTCGCTGCCTTGCTCATCGTCTGTATTTGAGTATTTAAGCCAGTTGACATTGTGGACGTTAAAGTCGCCAAAGATAGCGATCTCGGGATTCGGATGGTTGGTTTGCAAGAAGTCGATTGTATTGGCTAGTGATGAGAAAATTAAAACCACATTACATCAAAGCCTTTCAGTTCAAGTGTAAGTTCTCGTTGGCAGCAGAGATCATCTCGAATAGAAAGACATACCCCGAAGTTGCGTCGAAATCGGAAATGATAATCGTATCCAGGGTATAGGGTATAAGTATAAGCATAAGGATAAGTAAGTAAAAGTATAATAAAATAAGGTCTCTGCTTCTTTTTTGTCCTTAATTTCTTTCCATGTAGTAGAAGTGATAATTTATGGCACTCTTTCTGTATTTTTTGTAACTTTTCTCTCAGGTGTGTCATAATGAAATAGATATTTGTCAGTGGCACTCTTGTCTGGGTTGTGATGGGTTACTTCATCAGCTAGCTGAAAGTCATTACTTGCCAATTCCATAAAGCCGTTATGACTGATTCTTCGATCGTTAAATAATTTTCCGAGAAGTTTCCTTTAATATCTTGATTTGTTTTGTCGACAGAAAAAGGAATGTCTAAAGGAATTTCTTTTATAATCCCAGTAATTTCTTCTTTAAATAAAGCAATTTCTGAGGGAATTTCTTACTCCTAGTCGTTTGCATATTATTCAAATTTGCATTATACTAACTGTGATCTGATTATCAGAAGAAATATTTCCTTTATCGTTTGAACTGAACTAGCCTGACTATTAGTAATATCCTCCAAAACATCTATGGTGAACATTTCTTCTTTGTCTTTTATCTCGATTATATCTGCTATCATAATTTCTTCTTTCTTAGGTAATTCTTTATAGCCTTTATCGTTGTACATTGCATTACGTTGCTTTTGAAAAGCTTCCCACAGACTGTAAAGTATATTCCTTGAATCTTTCGAATTTTAAAACGATGAAATTAACAGTTTTTTCATCGCTTGTTTCATGTAGTTTCAAAAAAATACAGTTCTCAAAGTGTATTGCAGTTGGATCCCATCTGGACAAAGAAAATAGTATCAGACAGTTATTGGCCGCCGTTTTTGGACATTGATTGACCACGGCTAACGACTATTTATAGTGATGTTTTAACATTTATGGTACCAAATTAAGATAAAACCATAAAAAAACAATCGTATAAAGTATGATTTTTTTTTAAATGTTAATCTCTTAAAACATCGTGATTGGCACTAGACCAATTACTAGATTAAATTACGTTTCAGAGACATAGTTATTGGCCGGCGAGAAAAACGATTTCCCGCCATTTTCTTTGAGGTTATATTGGTGCAAAACTTAATCTTAGGATCACCTATCATCTCGAAAATACATAGAAAGAAGTACAATCAATGGAAAATGGAAAATACCATGCTCTAAAATACACAATGCCTTACCTGAATCGGTTAAAAAACTACGAAATTTACACTGTCACGAACAAACCGTGTGGATACAATTATAAGCTGAAGATTTACGATATTGTCACTTTGGCAGGTTAAAAACAAAACTACTGGCTAGTTCATAATAGTAATAATTTAGAAATATATTATTCTTATTATGACGCCTTTTATCTTTGACGGCCAATCACTATGTGGGGGGGCCACGACTACCCTGTTTACCCCAATAAGCGTACGTGATCACTGTTCACTTCTAGACGAGATGTTATCGTACCTTGCAATTAAAATTAAACATAGCTTTCCATCATGGCATTTATATTTCTAATTTTATAGCTTCCAGTATATAGGGTACACCAAGTAAAGTTGCCTATTAGAAGTATCTCGAGAACTAAATGGGATTTATTTTGAAAATTTGGCTGTAGCTATAAGAGATGGTTTTCTACGTTCATAAAATAGTTTGGATGGTGCGGTATTGCCGGATCATACCGAGAGTGGTAGCAACTTCGGAATTTTAAATGCATTACCCTATACAGGGTGTTATGGAAATGATGTATTATATTTAAATGGGTGACTCCTTGGGTGTCCTAGAGAACCGCTACATATTTTTTTTTTCAAATCGACCGTTTTAAAAGTGGGGTCCAGCCCCATAAACCCACACCTCATCCGGCGTTTGTTCGGGTTTCTTCGTCATGTCACCCTGTTGTGGCATATCAGGAAACAGGTGACATAACGTCAAATGGATTTTTCATTATTTTGTTTCTATGAATCCATCCAACTACCAATAAATATATTTTTATAAGATAATTTTTAAATTTCGCTACAAGTATTTGCACTGATCCCCCTATCTTCTCACGGGTTAAATATGAAAAAGCGGAATTTTGACGTTCATCATTTCATAGGAACTCTTACCGAGATACCCCAAATACATGATGTAATTAAAATGACGTTTTCTCGAAAACGGTTAGGATTAGCGACATGAATAAAGAGTACTTAATTTTTAGCCAATAGTTAAAGGTATGTAAAAAACATTGTCCAAAGTTTTCATCATACAGGGCGTAAAAAAATGGGCCCATGAGTGTTACAGCTAGTCCGTCCCTGCAGCTGTGTGTAATTCTTGGGTAGTAATTTGACGGGTCTTACCTGGTATACATCATATTAAAAAAAAATTGAAATATACCAGGTGGTTCAATAATTATGTGTAAAAAACTTGATTCCATTGGTGCTCTTTGGGAGCCCATATCTCCGAAGAGGAGGCCGATACGAAAGAAGTTTATATGAACCTATAGTATTCTTTTCACGTGTTTTCTTCATATCCGGGAGATTTCCCACATGTATATGTATATGTACCAGGACAAGAAAAATAATCTATCATGCAAACTGTGAGACACAAATAAGATATGGCATCATTATGTATGGAGTATGCGGTGAGGTGGAAAGACTGTTTATCTGCCAGAAAGCAATAAGAACACTCTTTAATATTAACCCAAGACAAACCTGCAGAGGTAAATAAACTATTGTCAAAAATACGGCTCCTTACCGGAACCGATAAAAATATATGATTTTCTTTTCAGGTCCCGATACGGCGTTAAAAAAAAATCACAATATTATTCATAATTCAAAAACTCGTAAAGATAGGTGTATAATATTATACAGAAAACTGTTCTAGATTTTTACCCAGATTCCAAAAAAAAAACATAATATATAGGGTAATGCATTTAAAATTCGGAACTTGCTACCACTTTCGGTATGATCCGGCAATATCGCACCATCCAAAATCTTTTATAAACGTAGAAATCCATCTCTTATAGCTACAGCCAAATTTTCAAAATAAAATCTCATTTAGTTCTCGAGATACTTCTATACTTCTAATAGGCCACTTTACTTGGTGTACCCTGTATATGCTGGCTCAGAATTTTTGATTTAAGCATTATTTTCTCAATAAACAGAACTTTTTTTGAAGAATAACTTTTTTCGTCAAAAATAAAAAGATTTTTATTTGTCCAGAGTGTATAAAAATTAATTTAATGTTAATAGAGTTGATTGTTCAAAATTGTAATCAATTGTCAATTATTTACTACGAAACAATAACGATGTTGTACATGTTAATTAAAAAAAAACAAAAATTAAAAGTCAGTTAAAAACAGTTTAAAAAATATTATTTACACAACAGTTTCGAAAGGTCGCTTAAAGGTTTTCCATAAAAAAACGTCTAATTATAGTACCAGTGTCATAAATAAATTATTTTATTACTGCTACTACAACTACCTCTAAATACTAGCTTTTATTGCTCAATGTATTTCAGTGTTGCCAGGTTTAGTACAATTTCATTAGATCTAGAGATAATCTGGCGATTTTCTATTGAATCTTTTATTCACGTCTTAAATTTTTACTAGATATTTATCTGAAATACCTATACTCGGAAATATATAACATGCTGACGGTGTCCGTCAACTAATTTCTAGTCACAACTATAGAACAGCATAACCTAAAAATAATAGAAATATCTTCCAGTTTACGCTTTATTTCTAAAGTTTTATTCAATAAAGTACTATTTTTATTTTTAACTCAATATAGTATTTATACATATTACTTTATAGTTACTGTAGACATTTCCTGGGCATTAATTGTTATTCCTGTTAGATTCTGTGACGACACAATATATTGTTCAATAGTATTATTTATTATTTTGTTCAATATTTTGAACTTTGTTCTGCTCGCACCATAACTCAAAGTTTTGCATATTCTTTTTAAAAGTTTTCCTAGATTATTTTCTGCAATTTCTCGAATTTCTGACGGAGTACAACTTTCTTCCTGACTCACTTTTATTAACTTTAATAATATATTTATTTTCAATTATGACGGATGGGAAGAAGCTTTATTCTATTTAATTGGTTCTATCATGGCATATTTGATGCTTGTAACATTTCATTAAAATGTAAAAGTATTGCCAACCCAAAAAGAAAATATTAATTCAAATGGAAAAAAATTTACTACATTTTTTAAAGTTCTTCAAACTTTAAAGACCCAAATAGAAAAAGTTTTATAAAATACACGGTTTATAAGATAATTAGAGCAATTGCACTTTAGAAAACTCCACGCTTCGCGTGTCGTTTTCTAATTTAAACGCGTGCTCTAAGATATAATGTCTTATGAAACTTGTATCTTAATATACTATTATTGACGGATTTCTCTCAGCCACCTTCACCATCAATGCCGGTGTTCCTCAAGGGTCCATATTGTCTTCCACTCTCTTCTTACTCTACATTAACGACCTTCTAGTGAAAACGAAAAATCCGATATTTAATTTTGCTGACGATAGCACACTTATCTCATCTTTCTCTTTGAATGCGCAAACATCTTCGCAGACAGCATGAAGTATCACGCCTAAACAAAGACCTGGAAGAAATTTTGGCTTGAGGTGACAGTAACCAAGTCGAATTTAACGCTAAAAAACCCAGGCAGCAGTTTTCTCTAAAGAGGTTAACCTTACAGTACCGGATATAGTCATGGACGGACACGCCCACTGACTTCATTTATTAATTTGCTAGGCGTCAATCTGGGGGGAAATATGTCTTGGCATAACCACGTTGTGGCAATCGCCATGATAGCTTCTTAGAAACTTGGTGTACTCTTAAGAACCATAAAGTTGTACACACCTCAGATTCGACCATCACTGGAGTACTGCTCTCATGTCTGGAGCTCTACACCCAAACATGCTCTTCGGCTACTGGATTCTATCGAAAGGAGAGCCATTCGTCTGATTGTAGACCACGAGCTGACGAGGAACCTCGACAGCCTAGAACATCGAAGACAGGTTGGGGATTTGACTCTCTTTTACAGATATATTCATGGAAAGTGCTCGGCTGACCTTGCCCTCTTAATGCCGCCCAGAGCGGCGAATAGCAGAAATACACGACGAACCACTGCCGCCCATCCATATATGGTTAAGCTTAGTACTCCTTGAACTTCATTATTTAAGAATTCTTTCATCTGGAGGACTTCATCCTTATGGAACGACCTTCCCGAGGTCGTTTTTCCCAACGAATATAACCTCCAACGATTCAAAACCAACATGTATCGCTTTTTGCGCACACGCACCACTCCCAGAGTGCCCTAAAGGATTTTTCCTATAGTGCTTGTGTTTGATCAAAAAAAAAAAAATTGAAATTATTTGCTGGAACAAACCTGAACTAAGGGAGTTTCATGGTTTTGCCATCACGTTCAATTGAATAGCTTAGGATTGGCTAACCAAATTGTACCCGAACAAACTCGGCATATGGGTTTACCATATCGGGCTCTTCAAGAAGTTTTCTATAAAATATACAGGGGAGCCAAAGTATTTTCGTTGAGAAGTTTGAAAAATTTGCGATTCACACGAAACATAAAATATAAATGTCAATATTTTATTTTCACCTTTTCTATCTAAGAAACTGGAATTATTGTATTACCTTTCCACCGAAAAACGCTGTCTGGTTTAACCTTCTTTGAATAAATCAAAAATAATAACGCGTTGTATATTCTCGACTACCGTTGATAATACAGAGTGAAGTATAGAGTCTTCTGATGAGAACGAAAGAGTTCGGTCTGCAGGTGGTGACATCCTATCAATGGAAAAGGCTTCCTTTTTCTTTGGTAGTATCATTTAATCTGAAATAGTATTTTAAACTGCTACTGTGTAGACAAAGATACGCCCTTATTATATAACCCACTAAGCAAGAAACATCTTTCTAACGTTTGATAACGTTATTTTAAAGGAACTTAGAAAACGTTTTTTCTCAAACAGACCATTGATGTATCAATGATGATTTTATTTAACATTTTAAAAAATAACGTGATTCATATGTTAATTTTAATATGTAATTATAATATTATTAACGGAACTTGTTAGTAACGTAGAAATCATGTTAGTTGAATATACGTTTTATTTCTACCATCACAGACATGTTTTTATTTCAATTTCTTTGTTATGTTATGAATAAACGTTTTAAACAACAAACTTGTTTCGTCAAATAATGTAATTTTCTTAACGTTACTGAAACGGGTTTCGATCAATGCTTCTAACGTTCCCATTAACGTTCCGGTGTCGTTTACTTTGCCAGTGCTGGACAACGCCGACTGGCCAAATATAACCTAACTTTACTACTTCCTTCCTTCTTCTTCATGTCGTATGGTGTGTTGGTTGACGGCAGTTCGGGCAGTTTGTTTAGCCGTCATAAAATTATATTAAGAGCTTTTTATTTAAAAAAAAACAAGATAAAGAGTAAGGTAAGTACCTATTAAATCAGTATACTAATTTGGAAATCTCGATATTTTGTAAATTTTCATAGGCCCACGTAATAGATTAATACAGGTCGGTCGGTCGCGGCCATTTTGCATGCAACCATAAAATTTGAGGCCGAGAATCTTGGGAAAAATATTAACTTTTTTTATTTAAAATTAAGATTTATTTATAGGTATGGTTAAATTAAATTAACAAAAACCAGTCAAATATGATTGTAATCTTTTAGTGAATATTATTAATAAGTATTTTAAATATTTTAGTACAAGTATCTTCAAGTGGCAGGAAAGAATGAGGCCGAGTTTATACGCAGGGGCTTGATTAGCGTATTCGCAAATAAGCAGTCAATTATTCGTGGACAGGCCAGAAACAAAACTGAAAGATTGCAAAATCATCTATCTCTTAAGAGGTTTGTTTTTAAATTAATACCTATACAATCAAATCTAAATGTATTGCGTTTTCTCAAACAGATGCAGCTCAAACGGTGCACAACATTATCAATAAAGGATGGAGAGAGATAATGGAGTGGTTTAGGAACTCCAATCAGAGGCTTAAACGAAAAGAAGTAAACAATTGGTAAGTTATTAAATTAGTTTAAGTTAAAAACTAGCAGGTACCCGCAGCTTCCTCTTGCGCAATCCAATTATTCAATTCGCTATACAAGCAAAGCTGCGGATAACATTCAAATATGTATTTATTTCTACAATATGGCTTATTTTGACAGAAAATTTTTAATCATAGATCAATTGTTAGAAGATGAGTGCTTCCCTTTTAAAAATAATCATCTAGCTACGTTTTGTAGTAGCTCCAAAGTAAGAAGGACAAATATTTTGAAAACATAAACTTACACAAAAAACATTTTCGTAATTACTGAATCCAATAACATCTTAATATAATACACAAATATTACCAATCAACACAAATCTTCCTTTTTTAGTTCCCCCCTCAATTTTCTGGATTCTACGAAGAATGTTCAAATTTAGAAACACCCTTGAATAGTTTTAAATTTCTTCCAAATAAAAAAAATTAAGGCGCAACAAATTAGAGACCAAAACTGAAAATTCCATTTTTTAAAATCTCTCGGGTACTTATTCAGAACATTTACAAAAATTCTTCTCACCAAATTAATACGCCCCAAAATATGGAACGGTATCGCTTACCGTTTTCAAGATAGATACCTCAAACAATTTTTTTTTCAGAATATCTACATTTTCAGTAAGCAGCAGCGTTGCTAGATACAATTTTTACAAGTCGCCATCAGAGCTGGTGAAAGTTGCCAAGGTGAAATTAAAGTCGACCAATTTTCTTAAACTTTATTGTTCAGGTTTGTTAGTGGAATAAAAAAATACCTCAAACTGAACGATTTTTATTTTGAAAAAAAAAACTTATTCTCAATGTAATATTTTTGTTAACCCTTAAATGTCATTTTTTCTTAGTCTAAATTAGGTACGTAACAATTAGTACCAAGATAACAAGAATTATATAGATCAAGGTAGCTCTAAAATGTCAATTTTGATAGTTTCATAGAAATGATTGATATTCTCAACTTCTTCCGTATTCTTTATAAAAAAGTCATCGTCCAAAACCTAAAAAGCAACCATGCAGGTTTGTCAATAAATATGAAATACTTTGTACTTTTATTTTGTGACAATACTGAAAACTGTAATTATGAAAAGTTGTTTGGTATAAAAAACTATGTTTTAATATGCAATTACATCCTTCTACAAATTTTTAGAAATAAATTATCTTTTGAGAGAATTTACAGGCGAAGATTATCATGGGTTTAATATGTAGTTGCATATTAGAACTAAGTTTTTTATACTGAACAACTTTTTATAATTACAGTTTTCGATATTGTCACAAATAAGTATCTACTTTATATAGGTAGGTACCTACTCTTGAGCCAAATTCATATTTTTTTAGAAACCTCGTATATGACTGAAAAAAATGAATGCCTGATGGTTGCATTTTATGTTCTAGACCATGGAGACCTTTTTTTTTTATGAAGAACAACTTTTCTCATAAAATTAATGATCAAAAAGTTTTCTGGCTCAAAATATTAATTTTCACATTCACATTTCTATGCAAACTATCAAAACTAACATTTTAAAGCTATCTTGATCCATATAATTTTTGTTATCTCGGTACTAATTGTTGTGTACCTAATTTAGAATAAGAAAAAATTACATTTAAGTGTTTAAATATTATATTGTCGAGGGATGAATCTAATCCGTCATCAATATAACGAAATTATGCCTGCATTTATTCCTTTTTAAAAACGAAATTGGTTCGTTATAGTTTCGAAACGAGAACGTTTTATGTACAACATAATTATAATGTTTTGACACGTCCTTAAAATAAACATCTTAAGAACGAAACCAGTTCGTTATAGTTTTCGAATCAAACACGTTAATTCATAAATGTAAATGCGATTTTGTTATGTTGGCGGACATTACGACCAGTACGTTACGTAATAGTGCCGTAACAAATCCTTTTTGTACAACGTAACATGTAACCTAAAAACATATATGTGACGAAATTGGGATGTTTTTTGCTTAGTGGGAAGGATCATCGGGTGGTCTGGGAAATAATAATTTTTCCATACATTGGTATTTAACCTTTTTTATTCATTAATAGAAAAAGACATTAAAAATAACAGATCTTTGATATATCTGCAAACTTATGACGCACGTCCCAGGCTGAACTGTAATAAATAATAATAGTAATAAATTAGCATTATTTCGTATTTTCATATTGATGTCTATTGTGGTTTCTTATTAGCATGGCTTTTTTTTTCAATCTAAAAATAGACTAAACAAAAATCATTGGAATTTCGGTAAACAAATTGTTATTAGTTTCTTAATATATACATGTTTATTTAACATTTCTAGTAATGTAAAAAATCTCTCACCTTTATAAACGACTAACAAACGATTTTTTTAAGATGCATCTCCGAGACCTTGAATTTTTGACCTTGTTATTGAAAGCTCGATTTAACATATTTTAGCGGATTTTTTTATGGCGTTACTAGAACATTATGCGATAAAGTGTTTCCGCAATATTATATAAAACAAGGTTTACAACCTCTAATTTTATTAACTATGTCAATTTAAATAATCCTAATATACCTCGGAAGGTTTATTAGTACATACTTTAACAAGTCTTCTATTGCATTAAAATTCAGCCCAAATACATTTAATTAATAAATAGACAGAATTGTTTTTATTCTGTCAGAATAACACACAGTGTTAAACAGTAATCAATGTTGCCAAGTCTGTACTGAGAGTCCTAAATCTTCCGCCTGCGTTTGAAACCGAAAAGTATAATATTAATTATATTGAATGCATTTCTCATGTGTACCTATTAAGTAAAAATATTGTACTAAATATGTGTGTATTTTTAAATTTTCTACTCTACTATTTATTTATACACGGTGGTCCAGCGAAAACTTAACACCTCGATTTTCCTGCTTTAAAATGAAAATGTAGAAAATCGCTCGGACCCGTCGATTTCTGATTCGAGGGGGAATAACTTTTCCGCTTTTTTCATCTCCGTAACTACAACCCCCTAACGGGGGTGAACACAACCCCTTGATTTTGAATAGGGATGAGGGGTGTTGCGATACCTCATTTTGAAGATCTTATCGAGTACTATCTGACCCTAAAATTTCGCTTCAAAATTTTCATCTTTAACGAAATGACAGCTAAAATAGTGGAAGACTACTTACTTTTGTGATTAGTTTATTAAATATGCTGAATGCTGAAAATGGCCACCATTCACTTCCATGCAGTAAAATAAATTTTGCTCAAAACGTTCATGGATTTGAATATAATGTAATGTAATTTGACGGCATTCATTAATGATCCACATTCGCAAATCCTCCAGTGACTCAGGCTGGGTAGCGTAAATCTTAGATTTCAGGTGACCCCATAGAAAAAAGTCCAGTGGAGCCAGATCAGGTGATCTGGGTGGCCACTCAATATGTCCCCTTCTTCCAATCCAGGCCTGAGGAAAATTTTCATCTAAGAACTGACGCTCAGGTTGAGCGAAATGAGGTGGTGCGCCATCTTGTTGAAAAATGATCGTTACATGGTCTTCTTCATTCTGCAATACTTGAACGAGGGCTGGATAAATAGCGTTCTGTAATAGTTCTAAATACATTTGGCCAGTAAGATTACCGGGTATAAAAAAGGGCCGATTATGTAATTTCCATACCCGCCCAAACATTTAACTTTTGGGGATGCTGAGTATGCACTTCACGAAATAATCTTGGATTTTCATCTGACCAATACCGGGTATTTCCGGATATCTCCGGAACTACTCGGAATTTTAAAACTTTCTAAACGGCATATTATTAGGCACGTAAATGCGCAACTTTACCTCCATTTAACCGACTTCGTATCTCTTACGGTTTCCAATATCCCTGTACTGGCCCTCCCTTTCTTGGACACGTTGTATTATCTGAATTTCTGTAAAAAAATACCTACAACGATTACCTGTTTATGACTAATGTTGGATCGAAATTATCTAACGTGTACCTATATTACAGCGTTGCTATTTTTTAAAGCCATCTTCTTCTAACTTATTTAAAACTGGAGAACTGTGCATGATTGTAAATACAGTGGTGCCTCGAGATACGAGTGCCCTAACATACGAGTTATTTGAGATACGAGCTGTCGAGCGAGCGAAGTTTTGTTTTGAAATACGAGCGACATTTGAGATACGAGGAACGGTCAGCTGCGACGCGATCTCTTCAAGTGAGATAAAAGAGATATTGGGAATGTGGGAGAGAGTTTCACAGTTCGTGGAAAAGAAACACCCCGAAAATGTTGCATCGGAGCTATTTAATGACACTTGCCTAACTCATTTCGGCAGCATTCTGAAAGGGAGGAAGAAACAAACCTCTTTGGCCGATTTTTTATTGAATCCGGCGAAAAAAGCAAAGACCAGTAATGAGAAAAGCAGTGACTAAAATTAAGCATACAGTTGCATTTAAGTTGTGTGCAAGTTATTATGTTTTTATACAATATTTGTCATTTATAAATACATTTCTCTTATTCAAAAACACGTAACAAAAACAATTGGGGGTAGCATTTTTGGGGCTCGAACGAATTAATGGCATTTCAATTAATTTCAATGAGGAAAATTGCTTTGAGATACGAGCAAATTGACCGAGTAAGGTTACGGAACGAATTAAACTCGTATCTCGAGGTATCACTATAAATATAAAAGGTGTTTTATGAATGGAATGTTTTGTCTCCCGTTATATGTTTATGATTCAGTCATTTTTACGCGTTTTTCTGGCCCTACCACCAATCAGGCGCTTAAGCTTAACTCATACACAGTGTCACCATTAGAGCTGGAACAACATGGGGGAAAAACTTATTGTTCGATTTAGGTAAAACTTAACTTCACCATAAGTATTTAGTTCAATAAAGACCAAGAATTACATAATTAAACAGGACCATGCGGCGTTTGTTAACTGTTGTTCCAGGTACGCGCTCGCTTTGTGATACACTAACTTACGTCATAATTACGTTTTGATAACGTTCCAAAGATAGCATTGCCCGAGGGAAATCCTATTTAATTAATTTAAGGTAATAAATATGTATGTCACTCAATGGAAACTTACACACAAGGGCGTACATAGGCGCTGTTAGAGAGTTTTGCAGGGGGTAACAATGATAAAATGCGTAATTTTATAAACTTAAAAACCAGAACGCCAGTGATATAGTAAACACAGGAAAAAGCCCGTTGCACGAACAAACCCAAAATATATACCTAAATTTGGTCAAAATACTAGGAAAACTGATGCTAAGTATAATGTGTGAACTCAGAGAACTTGACAGAAAATTTGACGAATTCTCGTTATACTAAGTTACAACAGACGGACAAAAGTAACTTTTTTTTTTCGAGGAGAGTTTTCCATTTTCTGGACTTTTGGAACCATCCCGGATTTACAATCTATACAGGGTGTTATGGAAATGACTTGTATTATATTTAACACGGCAATTCCTGAGATAAAGACAAATTGAAGAAAAATAGCCATAAATGGCGCTTTCAATTCATTCAGCGGTAAAAGTGACCTGACGTCAAACCAGAAAAACACCTGTATGTCACTGCGGTACATGTAAGCAATCAAGGAATTCTGGCCGGTGTTGTCATATGTACACCTTAAACCCTTTCGAAAAACTTTTCCATTCTGTCATACCTTTTTGTACAATTAATTGAAGAACATTTACGACGGACTATGTTGTATCTTGCCCGTCCATAAATAATCTTTGAATATTGTTTTTATTGACTCGTTTCTTCTGGACGTCAAATTTCGTCGCGTGTAATAAAATCTAATAATCTGTAGTATAATCTGTATTATTGTATTTTCAAAAGCTAACTATCGGTTCTGTTTCACTATTATTGTGTGCACATAAAGTGTTTCCAGAAGTGTTCCCATGAAAAAGAAAAAAACTAATTGTGTTTGTGCCTGGATTTCCTCGCTCTTTAGGTATAAGGATAAATACAAGTAGGTAGAAAATAATTTATTTTTATAATTTTATATGGAATTTCAGTTTTACATTAAGTTTGGCAACATTGCCATTGGCTCTGGGTGAAATTATGTACAGTAGCGCGGACTGACCTGTGAGTAAGAGCGTTTATCACCCCACTTTTAAAACGGTCGATTTAAAAAAAATAAAATATGTACCGCTTCTCTAGGACACCCCAGGAGTCACCCATTTATATATAATACGTCATTTCCATAACACCCTGTATACAAAAGAGCGGGAAACAAACCAAAAAATAAATACATATTTATTTTAAGAAACATTGATTAGTATGCCTATTTGTGTTTTAATGGTCTTCTACGGTTGTAATGCCAAATGTGCAATAATATAACCGTAAAAAGTTCATTGTTTGTTAATACTACAACGAGATCTCCTGAATGTCCTGTCCAGTTGTAATTTCATATTTCCCGTATAAGTTTTGATTCATTTTAAACTAAAAAAGCTTTCCTCGACTGAGACGGAGTAAAGGGGTTTGAAGTTCATTTTTCAATTGAACAGAATAAAAAATTTTATATTGCTTCAATGGATTGTCAAATAGTTCTTGCGGAAACAATTTTGAATAGGATTAAAAATTATTTTTGGTCAATAAATCGAAAAAAATTAATTCACTGATCCGAAAATCCAGTTTTAATTTAGTTGCTAACAATGCTTAAAATGTCTTTATAAATTTGATAAAATAGCAGCTTCGGATCCGCTATAGTGAATTTTTCTTCGTTTGGCTTTGCCTCGATTGAGAGAAATATTTTCGAAGACAGTTATCCCACCATGCACCTCAGCGAATGGCGAATTTACTTTTGACTTTAAAAATACTGACCAAACTTGAAAAAATAGAAAAATATACTATTTAAAAAAAACTATTTAAGAAATAAAAGTTTATGCTTTTCAGGTGGTATTAATATCACATATACCAATGTATGGAAAACTATTATTTCCCACACCACCTGATGATCCTTATACAATAAGGGCGTATTTTGTCTACACAGTAGTACTTTAAAATCCTATTTCAGATTGACTGGTACTAACTACACTGGGAAACAAATTTCAACTTTTTTTTTGTTTCCTGAACAAAACCTATTTTTTTGGATTCAACTGTACCCAAGTAACTAAAAAATACCTATTAAAGATTTTAGTTGGCTCGCAAAAAAAAAAATCTCAATTATTTGTTACAAAATTTTAATTCATAGGCATATACAATGGACATACAAAATACAGATAACAATATATTGTTGGTTCAACAAAAGCAACTAAATAGCACATTTTTATCATTGAATCCAAAGTTTAGACACTCATTTTGCGCTTCTTAGCTTGCCTTTTGAAAGCAGACTCTGGGGCATCTCTCGTAATAGTCCAGCAGTAGTCGGCTAACATCTCACAGTTCCATTTTCCCTGATATCTTCTTTCCATGTTCGAAATATCCTGGTGGAACCTCTCACCGTGTTCGTCACTTACAGCACCACAATTTTCCGGAAAGTAATCCAGATGAGAATCCAGGAAATGAATTTTCAACGACATATTACACCCTAGGTTTTGGTAACACAAAAGAAGTTGGGCAACCAGGTCTTTATAATTTTCTGCTTTTATGTTTCCCAAGAAATTTTTTGCAACCATTTTAAAGGCATCCCAAGCGTCTTTTTCCTTGCCTTCAAGTATGGAATCGAATTGCGCATCTCCGAAAAGTTTCCTAATCTGGGGACCCACAAATATTCCCTCTTTAATTTTAGCGTCACTGATTCTAGGGAACTTTTCTTTTAAATACCTAAAAGCACGGCCTTCTTTGTCCATTGCCTTCACAAAATTTTTCATAAGTCCCAATTTTATATGAAGTGGCGGTAGTAAAATCTTTTCTGGGGCAACTAATGGCGCGCTGGTCACATTTTTCTTTCCTGGCTCAAAAGACTCTCTCGGTGGCCAAATTTTCTTTCTGTAGTGATCCGATCGTGCTCGACTGTCCCATTCGCAGAGGAAGCAGCAGTATTTGGTATAACCTAGCTGCATTCCAAGCAAGATCGCCACAACGTTTAAATCCCCACAAATTTGCCATTTATATCTTTCATATTGTATGGTCTCAAGTAACAATTTCAAATTGCTATATGTTTCTTTCATATGGACTGCATGACCAATTGGGACTGAAGGCAATTTGTTTCCATTATGGAGTAACACAGCTTTAAGACTTACTTTTGAGGAATCAATGAAAAGTCTCCAGTCTTTTGGATCATAGTCCAGATTTAAAGCTGCCATTAATCCCTCAATGTCCCTACAGGCTACCAAATTGTTATCCATGTTAAAAAATGGTGTTAGGTTTTTCTGACGGCTTCGGTACACAGAAACTTTTACTTCATCTTCAAGTAAATTCCATTGTTGCAATCGAGAGGCCAATAGTTCTGCTTTTGTCTTGGGCAGTTCCAAATCCCTTATAAGGTCACTTAATTCACTTTGACTTATTTTGTGAGGCTTTTTACTTGGAAGTTCACAGACAAAATCGGAGTCTTGCGAGGTTGATGGGCCGGCGACATTTTCCGGTACACTACCGTTTGAATCCTCTTGATCATCATCAGAATGAAGGGTATATTCCTGAGGTGGATTAGGTATAGGCAACTCGTCACTATGAGGCACCGGGCGTATGGCGGATTGTAAATTTGGATACTGTATCGCAGACCTTTTTTTCTCTGAAAAGCCTTTTTTGATGGGAGGTGTCAAACAAAAGTAACAGTCAGTAACGTGGTCTTTCGGTTCTCGCCAGATCATAGGAACAGCGAAGGGCATCTTACGGTTTTTTCCACTTAGCCAGCCGCGAATGTTGGACGCACATTTGTAGCAGCAGATATGGGGAGCCCAATTTTTATCCTGGTCTCCAACTTTGCAGCCAAAATACAAGTGGTAAGCCTTTTTTATTAAAGGGCTAAGCGTACGTTTTTGTTTCACAAAAGTCATTTCACCACATATATAACAAAAATGATCCGGCTTATTTACACAAACTCGCGACATGTTGCTCAAAACTCTCTAATTTCTCAAATACGAACAGCTCTCGATCAACTGGTGGTTGAAATACAACTAACTAACAATTTAGGATTTATATTATATGTATTTAAACCCCTTATAAAGTACACCTGTTATAATAAATCCAGGTATTTCTCATTTAATGGTGAAATTTTCCCATATATTAAGGGCAGGTAGGTAAATTATCATAATTGGGATGGATCTATAAAACCGGAGCCAACTGAGCCTTTTGCAAGACAGATTGTTAATTAGTATAATAAAATAAGTAAGATTTTGCTATTTTGGTCTCGGAAACATTTTTGCTGTTCCCCAGTGCTATCAATAGAGAGGGCTTCCTTTTCTTGGTAGTATCAGTCAATCTGAAATAGTATTTTTAAAGTACTACTGTGTAGACAAAATATGCCCTTATTGTATAAGGATCATCGGGTGGTCTGGGAAATAATAGTTTTCCATACCTTGGTATATTTGAAAACATACTATCTTTTCTGCGAACGTATAAAGTTGATAACTTCTAGGGGGTGCAAGTGCTCCATCTAGCCCCTCCCAAACGATGCCCTTGCGAGTGTAAGGTTTACTTATCGCTGACTGACCGATGGAACAGAATTTGACATAATTAATGATAGTTTTGCATCTTCATTTAATAGCTTAAAATACATTATGTCTTTCGGTCATAAATTGTATATCATTGCAATGATATTTCCCTAGTGAATGTCCCTATAACTAATTTTTTTTAAAATTTTAACAATATGCAAGAAAGTTTTACGCTTATTTTCCTTAAAAAGTTCTATTTTACGATTACGATTCAACGAAAAAAGATTCGAGTCGTGACATTTCTGACAACACAAACGAAGACGTTAAGTAAATTAACCGATTAGTTAAATTTGGGGTGGATTTTCTATGGTAATTAAACTAAAGCCACCACATAATGTAGGCGGAAATGTTTGAACAAAGGGAATTATGAGGTAATTTAATTACTTTATAGTGTATAGTAGATACATCCTAACAACATCAGTACATGTAACTTTTATTATAAAATTATAACTTTAAGTAATATCAAAGCCATGTTATATTTAATGTCTTTTTGTACCAACAGTTAAGAGCACTTTTGAGTGTTCCCCAAGGGTTCATATTGTCTCCCACCCTCTTCTTACTCTACATTAACGACCTTCTAGTGAAAACTAAAAATCCTATATTTAGCTTTTCTGACGATAGCACACTTGCCTCATCTTTCTCATTCAATGCACAAACATCGGCTGCCGACGCACATCTTCGGAAACAACATGAAGTGTCACGGCTCAACAAAGACCTTTTGGCTTGGGGTGACAGCAACCAAGTCGAATTTAACACTAAGAAAACTCAGTCAGCAGATTTCTCTAAAAAGGTTAACATAACAGAACCGGATATAGTCATGGCAGGACACGCAACTCCATTGGCTTCATCTATTAATTTGCTGGGCATCAATCTGGGAGGAAATATGTCTTGGCATGAACACGTTGTGGCAATGGCCAATGTAGTTTCGCAGAAACTTGGTGCACTCTTCCGGACCAAGAAGTTGTACACACCCCAACAACTTTTGGCACCATACAAAGCCCAGATTCGACATACATACATACAAACATACTCTTCGGCTACTGGATTCCATCGAAAGGAGGGCCATTCGTCTGATTGGAGATCACGAGCTGACGAAGAGCCTCGACAGCCTAGAACATCGAAGACAGGTTGGTGATTTGACTCTCTTTTACAGATATTTTCATGGAAAATGCTCGGTTGACCTTGTCCTCTTAATTCCGCCCAGAGCGGTGAATAGCAGAAATACCTGACCTGACCGCCCATCCATATGTGGTTACGCTTAGTACTCATCGAACTTCATTATTTAAGAATTCTCTCATCTGGAGTACGTCATCCTTAAGGAACGACCATCCCGAGGTCGTGTTTCCCAACGAGTATAGCCTCCAATGATTCAAAACCAACGTGAATCGCATTATGCGCACACGCACCACTCCCAGAGTGCCTTAAAGGATTTTTCCTACAGTTTAATGTTTGATTATAAAAAAAATTACCAACACTAATATGTCCTAAAAAACACATTATCGTATATATTTAATAGCAAAGGCCTGTGTATTAACCAATTAGATTGTCTGCAAGATAACAACCAAGTCATTAACGACAAGAGCACACAACTTATTGACGAAACTTAGAAAATAATTATCTTTATCATGGCCTTTATCACATAATTAAAACTGTTTGTCCCTAATCTTTGTTGTTTGTCGCTTTGTTGTTTTTAGTGTAATCCGAAGTCCACGAAACAAAAGATCTGGATTAGTTATTCCATTTCGTTCCCTCTGGATTGTGCTGGTTTTCGTGCCGGTGCAAAATAATAATTAATGAAATACGTAACATTTTTATGTGATTCTGAAACCGTGTCTACCAGTGGCGGTTCTTCCACAGGAGCACATGCGCACGTGCACCCCCCAAACAAAAATATTAATTTATATTCATTGAATATTATTTATCGTAAGTCCGACCCTACCTAATATTTTATCGTACCGTCAAACTAAAAAAGTCCGACCCTCCCTAATATTTTATCATCCCGTCAAGCCAAACTGTATAGATCCGGCAACCGTGCCTCGGTCGAGGTAAATTACGATTATGACGAGACTTGCTCGCACGTGCGATTAAGTAGTGCAGTTTCTCTGTGGTAACAGGTGGCGGGTGGCAGCGGGGGATAGCGGGGCTATGGCGATTTAACATGGAAAGGGCGCACAGTTTTTGTGTGCACCGCGCTATTGTCTGTTCGTGCATCTAGTTAGAAATTCGAGCGTGTATGTTTTAATATTATATATTTATTAAGTTAAAATTAATAGTTGACGGTGGACTATTTAAGAAATAATTTTAGCTCTTTAAGTTTGGAGCAAAAAATTGAAGTGAAGAATGCGGGAACACCCAAACCCGAAATTAATTTAACGCAGACCACAAAGGGTAAATCTAGGGACTTTATTAGAAAGTTTAAAAATTAAATATATGAAAAAAAAATTATAGAGGGTATTCCAAACTTAATGAGGCCGTTATTGATCAATTTTCTACAATTAAGCACCGAAGAATGGACTTTACGTTTAAGCACAATTGTGTATGGTCGATAAATGTTGTGTATTTCGATAAATGATACTCGATATGATTTTAAACCATTTTATTTAAGGATTTAAACTAAAATACACTGAAAATTTGACGAATGCCAACTTGTCAGTCTCGTGGCCCGATTCGTTCTCGTCATAAAACAGTTAACTATTGTTCTCGTCTTGGTTGCGCCTAATGACGTAGCCGTAGATGGCGTAGTGGTATTAGACATCATTCGGTTTTCTTGATAGCTCGTAGATGGCTGTAGTAGTATTAGTAGTGGACTATATAAATATTGTTACGAGGGTTGCATGCGACGACGTTAAGATCCGACAGCTATACACACTAAGAAAACCTTTCTTATTTTCCAAAAGTTGTATTTCCTTGTGTAAAATTAAAAAATAAATAAAAATATGTTTTATCTAACGCATTTTCTTATTGCTTCTTTTCTTTCTACATTTAAAACGCCTAGAAAGTAATTGTTTGGTCGTTAGACAAAAATAAAATTTTAAAAATAATTTCACCATACTTGTGAACCCCCTCTATCATAGGTCACGAACCGCCACTGGTGTCTACACTCCTACAAATAAATAGTAGTTTTTTACGTTTACAATACTACTACAAGAACTAAGTACTTTGTTCACATCATGTTCACACAGTTCCCATTTTTGTTTAAGATTTTGGAAAATTAATTGGACAATTGGACATAACCATTTTTCAGCACCTATTTAATTAGGGTCCTTTGTCACTTTTTCATGACCCTTTTTAACCCGAATGGCCTTTTTGGTCTCTCACTGCCCTCGCTCATAAGTAATTAATAATTTAATTATAATCCCATATGCCCATAAAGGAAAAAGTATATTTTTTAATGAATGTCAAATATATAAATCGTTGGTTTTATTAGCAAGTACAGCCATCTATGTTTCAATAATATTAAATGTTCAGAAATAGCAAAATTGAATTATTAACATTTTATGTCGCGTGTAGTTCACAAATTTTCCGGTTTCTAAATGAAAGTACGTTGCTATTTATAATCTTATTTTTCTATAGCATCTTATAAAGTGTTGCTATAAACTTCATCATAATATCATAGGAAATGTTGGCGGGCGATAAAGCTCATAATGCCCGGTGATTTTCATAATGTACTCATATAGTAGGTACTTTGAAATACAATTTCAGATTGAATGGTACTATCAAGAAATGAAAGCCTTCTCCATTGATAGGATGTCACCACCTGCAGACCGGTTTCGAACTCTTTTGTTCTAGTCAGTACAGGCTAGGTGTCCATACCTATCATCAGAGAAGACCCTATACTTTTCACGCTTCCCTATCAATGGAAAAGGCTTCCTTTCCTTGGTAGTACCATTCAATCTGAATTAGTATTTTAAAGTGCTACTGTGTAGACAAAAATACGCCCCTATTGTCTAAGCGGTCTGGGAAATAATGTATTTAACATCTAAAAATTTTAAAAATAAATAACACGTTGTTTCTCTCATCGATATCGGCCTGCTTCTTTAAACAGCTCATTGTGGACATCGGGCTAATATTTAAAAATACAGCGTTGCCGCTTTCGATGTTTTATAAGCGACTATCATAAATTGCCGAATTTCCTTATGATATTACTTTCCTGTATAATTATAGTCTCGGAAATGGCAACCGCGCTGGCTCTAGAGAGCGGAGATTTCTCGGAAAGAAAGTTTGAGACGACTGGTCGGAAGACAGACTAGACCATTATTTCAGAGGATAGTTCTTGTCAATTGTTAACATAATTATTTCATTTTATCTTTAGTAAGGGGTTAATGGTCCATAGAAATTAGCGTTTTTATTATTTCTATTGCGAGATGATTAAGTGCTCTTGTTCTATGTGTGTTATTGTAAAGTGTAATTATGCGTTAGTGTTGGGGTTTAGTGATAAGATTATTATGCACTCCCACACTATCATCAGGACACGTGATGAGCATAAAGTTTTTCCTATAAAAAAAAATTTACACTTTTAAACATTTTTCCAACACTCTGCTTGAACATCTGTTGATTAATCAGCTGGGCAATGTAATATCTTCATATATGAATGTGCCGAGGAGTTGTGTGTGGGTTTAGGGGTGAATTACCCCACTTTTTAAACGTTCGATTAAAAAAAAAATATGTAGCGCTTCTCTAGGACACCCCAGGAGTCACCCATTTAAATATAATACGTCATTTCCATAAGATCCTGTATACAAAGAATATTTACTGCCGAAATATGATAATTATGAAATTTATTGAAAACTTTAATTAATTATTTTTCAAGAATTTGCTTCTTCGATAATATTTGAGCGGTATTAAGGTTCTGGATAAAAAAAAATGTATTTTTCATTTCTTTGCAAACAATCATTGTTTGTCATGCCAACGTTTTCCGGTATACCGTCAATGTGAAATTCGATTGGGAGTTCGAAAGGGATTTCAACATTTTGTTCAACACTTTACAAAAACAAATGTGGCTTCCAAATCCAGTGATATGTAAATTTAAATCCAAACGACCCATTTATCTCGCTAGGATGAAAACAACAGAAAAGAGAGGTTCGGAGATAAGTACGAAAAATATTTTGCAATTTACCGTTCGAGATTTATCGGCAGTTTTGAGTTTAAAACGATTGGAAATATAAAGAAGATGTTGTTATGAAGCCTACGCAATGGGCTTCGTTACTTAAGAGCTTTAGTCACAGGTTCCTATACGCTGGAAGGATATTGGAAAGACAATATGTTGTTGCTAAATTAAAAAATAAATGATTTTAAAAAATATATACAGGGTGTCTGCTAATTAATGGTACATAAAAAACCACAGACTCTTTACGTAAAAATATTATTATTATTTAATTATACTTACCTATATCCGAAAGTTGATATTAACTGAGATACAGAGTGTTAAACTTTGAGAGGAACTAACGTTTTTTATAGAATTTGGCAAATATGTTTTTTTAGGACAAGAAATTAATTTTTTTGTGAAATTTTAATGTACAATGTACAGGGTGGCCAACTAAGCGAGGTAAGCGGCTATATCTCGGAAACCGTTCACCGTACAGCTTTCGGAAAAAAATATTTATAATAAAAGTTGCCAAGAGAAAGTGCTGGAAATTATTTGCAAGTTTGTAGGCCGGCCGCTAGGGGGCGTAACATGAATAGTAATTTGTTGCCAGTCGATTTCTCTACAATTGGCATAGGTAAGGTATATCGATAATACTTACAAATAAATCTCACTTGTATCGTGAACAACTTTGCTTAAACACTTTTTTCTCTAGCCCTGCAAATAAAGTGGTGGGGGTAACGCAAACATCGATTTGCAAAAAATGCAATATCTCAGGAACGCCTTATCTGAAAATATTCAAATTGGTGTTATTTAAAAGAGCTGTTCTTGCTTTATTAGCTACACTGCAAGCGATGTCTATGTCATTTTTAGTGTAGTCGCTAGATGGCGCTTTCAACAGATTTAACATATTTATCGTTTTTCTCGAAAAACTTAAATGCAATGGTAAATATGTTATTACACCAGTACAGAGAGGAATAAAGGCCAGAGCAAACGGTGAAAACCGCAAGTTCCTATCTTTCTTCTAACCGGAGATATCAATGAAAAATTAATTTATATCCTACTAAATCTCCCGCCCCGGTACTTACATATGTTGCAAAAAATAAGAAGGCTTTGGAAACAAAATACATATTATATATAATAGGAGTATTGGGAAGAAACGTCAAATTATTCATTTTGAGATCCGTTTCCATTTAATTTTTGAATTTAAAAAATGCCGTTTACTAATGAAGAAGCAGTTGATATGATTGCTGTTTACTTCGAGTGCTTTCAAAATGCAGCAATCGCTGAAAGGAGTTATGCATTGCGATATCCAAATCGCCGTCATTATGGCAGAAGAGTTTTCCGCGCTTGGTACAACGCTTACGTACCACTGGAAGCTTTCGCTCACTGACATTTCGGAGACGTCGTATTGGCAGAACTGAAGAAAATGTTATCAATGTTTTAGCATATATAGAGTTTAATCCCCATCTTAGTACTAGGACATTGTCTTCCGATTTGGGAATATCACGAAGTACCATGCTGGCTTTTAGGCATGATCAATGACAACCCTCAATTTGTATCCGAAATTCTTTGGACAGACGAGGCTACTTTTAATAGCGACGGAAGGGTAAATTTGCATAACACGCATTATTGGGCTACAGAAAACCCTCACTGGATGCGAGAAGTTCAGCAGCAAGGACGTTGAAGTGTCAACGTATGGTGTGGCATAATAGGGGGTAAAATTATTGGACCCTATTTCTTTGACCAATCACTAAATGGGAACCTGTTTTTGGAGTTCCTTAGGAATGAATTATGTGTTTTATTAGAAGATGTGCCTCTTGAAACCAGGCAAAATATGTTCCCGCAGCTCGATGGCTGTCCATTTTTTAAATTAATGTGCGAGAATACCTGAATGAGACATATCCACACCGATGGATAAGAAGAGGAAGCCCTTTCCGTGGCCAGCCAGGTCACCTGACTTGACTTGTTTGGACTTTTATTTATGGTGACGATTAAAAGATATTGTATTCCAAGCAAGGAAAGCTCAGACAATGTGTGGGCTAGGATGGCAGACAGTTTGAGCATTTAAGGAAGTACTAGAATACGTTTCCATTGGTTTATAAAATGAACGTTTCTTCCCAATACTCCTATTATATATAATATGTATTTTGTTTCCAAAGCCTTCTTATTTTTTGCAACATGTAAGTACCGGGGCGGGAGATTTAGTAGGATATAAATTAATTTTTCATTGATATCTCCGGTTAGAAAAAAGATAGGAACTTGCGGTTTTCACCGTTTGCTCTGGCCTTTATTCCTCTCTGTACTGGTGTAATAACATATTTACCATTGCATTTAAGTTTTTCGAGGGAAACGATAAATATGTTAAATCTGTTGAAAGCGCCATCTAGCGACTACAGTAAAAATTACATAGACATCGCTTGTAGTGTAGCTAATAAAGCAAGAAGAGCTGTTTTAAATAAGACCAATTTGAATATTTTCAGATAAGGCGTTCCTGAGATATTGCATTTTTTGCAAATCCATGTTTGCATTACCCCCACCACTTTATTTGCAGGGCTAGAGAAAAAAGTGTTTAAGCAAAGTTGTTCACGATACAAGTGAGATTTATTTATAAGTATTATCAATATATCTTACCTATGCCAATTGTAGAGAAATCTCCTGGCAACTAATTAATATTCGTGTTACGCCCCCTAGCGGCCGGCCTATAAACTTGCAAATAATTTCCAGCAATTTCTCTTGGCAACTTTTATTATAAATATTTTTTTCCGAAAGCTGTACGGTGAACGGTTTCCGAGATATAGCCGCTTACCTCGCTTAGTTGGCCACCCTGTACATTTATTAGGTCATAGTGCACCCTGCCCAATTACTATTAATTTGCAAACAAATTTTTTTTCTTAAAGTAACCTATGAGAAAACAAATGAAATATAGAGATGCAGTTGCTATGAAACCACCATGTCGTTATTTGTTAGTTGATTATTGAAAGATAGCTGTGTCAGTTATTTGGAATTCCGTTTAGGACGAAAGGTACCTGTTTCGCCTAATCGCTCGTAAATATTTTTGAAAATCTTAAAATCAGGTTGTTGGTTCGATTTCCGAATATGGTCTCTGAGCACCTCGTCCATTAAAATTTTCCTGCGCGTATACACACAACATATCCAGCATTTCTGTGTTTGAGAACAAATTGTGTCTCGGCATTGTTACTTAACTTATGACTTAACTTAACTTTCTCACACAGCTATCTTACAATAATCAACAAACAAATAACAACATGGAGGTTTCATAGCAACCGCATCTCTAAATTTCATTTCATTTTTCATATTTTAATTTAGGAAAATAATTTTGTTAGCTAAATAATGGCAATTGGGCAGGGAGCACTAAACAATTTAAATGCAAATATCTCCGAAACGGTAACTCTGGGCGACCTGAACTTAGTATGCCTTTTTTGCGTACTAAATATGAGAAAAGGATTATTTTCATTAAAAACTTAAATACACTGAGAAACAAGAAAGTTATGACCTAATAACTGTTCAAATAATGCCGCCGACAGCACCCCCTACATTGTACATTAAAATTTCATAAAAAAATCAATTTCTCGTCGTAAAAAACCATAATTGCCAAATTTTGTAAAAAAACGTTGGTTTCCTGAAAAGTTATTAGAGAAAAACAAAATTGATGTTTTAACTTTAACACCCTGTATCTGAGTTAATATCAACTTTCGGATATATGTAGGTAAGTATATAATTAAATCATAATATCTTTCCATGTACCATTAATTAGCGGATACCCTGTATATGACAAAAAAAGGACTTTCCAATATTCGTGGTTAAATTTCTAAAAACTTTTATATGTATACAACATTTTTTTCTTAATAGATTAATAAATGGGAAGAAATCTTGTTTTAAGGGTATACGGAATTATAGGAATATTTAATTTTAACCATAGTCATATAATATGATTTTGTAAAAAGCAAGTGGACAGAGGTTATTGGGCTGTGATTTCTACAAAAAAAAATGTCAACACTTATGTGGTGGATTTTTAACTACACGTCAAGGTTGTGACCGCACACAAATTACACACAAAGCAATGAAAATACACGCTAATTGGCAACACTGTCATTATTACCAAATCTATCAGGTGACTGTGTCGCCATCACTAACTATTTCGTCCCAACCAAGAATCTTCGATTTTTGTCATAGGTTGTAAGCACAACCAAATAATAAAGATGTTTTCATTTCTCGTCTCGTTTGATTTCACATTTTCTTTCCACAATGTTTCTTTCCATTAATCAATACTTTACCGGTTTTCCTAGAAGAAACTGCAGCTGCTGGCAGGCAGAGGGCGCTTGGCAACTTTAATAATCAATGTTACGGTTATTTACCGGGGTAAAATATAAAGAAAAATGATTTAAATTTATATTATATAACGTTATGAACAAAACACAAAGAATAGTAAACCCACACAAACACGTGGCCTGTTTTTGTCAACAAAAAGTCACATGCCCTCAAACAAATTTGAAATTACATCACAACATTTATTATTATAAATTGTTTCACAAAGAAACGATAACACAGCCCAACAAAAAAAAAATGTTGTGGTGCCGAAGAAAAAACAACTGATTTTACTTATTTTGAATGCGGTGATTCCTAAAACACTTAGCTTTTCTTCGTATCAGCTCTAGTTTTTGAGATAGAGCCTACTTATAATAAATTCTAATATTAATATATTATATTATTATAACTATTTATTCATAAATCACTGGAAATACCTAATCTTATATTGGCAAAAGGCCATATAATTAATACAGATAAGAAATAATTTTTCCTTGAATATTTTTGCACCTGCAGATTTCTTATTTTCGTATTTGCAATATTGTATACCGTCAGCCTCATAAATTGATTCGTTAACTCGGCTGGTGTCCTAGGGTATTAGTGCCTATATAATCCCCATATGCGGAATATTGCCTGCATGTATTTGCAAAATTTAGTTGAAACTTGAGTTTCATTGCAAGAGTGCGTTTTTTGAAAAATCATATTTACACATGGATTCTACAAGTAGTTGCATACACTATCCGATCGTTTTTTGATACATATATGGCGAGTACATTTTAAAAGAAAGTAGAAGAGTGATTTGTGACTTTGTGATAAAAGCTTATTTGGCCTATTTTGGTGTTCATTTAGGAGACCAAGATAAACCCTGGGCTCCGCATGTTGTATGCAAAACCGAGAGATAGTGGAAGATATGCTCAACAACTTTAACCAACATGGGTGTAATATGATCATTAAAATTCATTATCATCTCCACAGCCGTTTGGAACGATTCCCAGAAAATCCTGGCGACGTCAGTGAAGAAGAGGGGGATTGATTTCACCAGGATATAAAAACTGTGGAAGAGAGATATCAGGGTAGATTAGATATTCACATGATGGCAGATTACTGCTGGAGTCTTCCTTTTTCAATCTCATACGAGAAAATCTTATAAAAGGAAGTTTCTTGCTGATGCAGATTAGCTCATTTTTATTTATTAGTTTAGGTTAATTTAAATTAATAACTCAAGTTCATATTATTAATGTTAATGACAGATGATTTTTGTATTTGTTGTGATGTACAATAAACATTTTTCTTCCATTCCTGAGTTGTTTTTTCGGTGGTAGCAGTAATACATATATAATTATGCGATATAAAATACCAGAAATCTTGAAAATATAGCTTATGACCCTAGTTTTTGGTGGAGCAAATCTGAGGTTATTTTTAGGTTAAGCAGACCCAAATTACCTAGAAACAGTAACAAAATTGCCGGCACCAAATTATGTGTTGACGACACGCCTCATCATGTTTGATCAACATTTTCGAACGGCCGAGATCGCGACCCGCGTTGTGATCTGGCATCACCGCTTGCATACTGACCTATATACACTTGTTAAATGAAATCTGATGTGTATGGCGTTGCACGTGGAAGCACGTCAGATAATTTATAGGGTTTTTACCTAAGTTATTATACATTAGGTATATAGAGTTCCCCTAGGACACCCAAAGAGTCACCCAGTTAAATTAATAAGCCATTTTCAACCCCGTATTTGCGAAACTGCACGAACCAACACGCGCGATGTCAGAGCCTTCAGGCACAGCTTTTCTGTGGCTAACTCAGATTTTCGTTTCCCGTTGTTTTCGTGCAGCCGCGGTTGCAACTTCGGCTCCCGACTACCGTGCGTTTAGCAGTTGTTTTGCCGGCAAATGTTTTGACAAGTGACGGTCGAGCGATCGGCGGTTGTTTCCGAGACGTGTTGCATTTGTTTTGCTTGTCCATGGCGGCAATATTTTGGGGATATTGTAAGATTTTTACTGAGAGTATTTTGCAATTGTTAAATAATTAATATTTTAACTTAAAAGTTAAAACCAACTAGATTTTAATTTTTAACATTTACAAAAAAGAATATTATTAATTGATAGCTCATTGACGATACCGCGAAGAATGAAACCTATAATTTTAAAGAATATATATAAAGAGCGGAAAACATGAACGAAACATATGATGCGCTTTATTTTTAAAAATATATTAAAATATGCAGGAATATAGTAATTTTACCATGAAATTTTCTTTAATTTCAGCCGATTTACCAAAAAAAGAATAATGTGTTAAAACTTACAACATGTTCATAGTGTTTCCCGTACTTACTTACTCGTAATTTCATCATTTTTGCGATTAATGCTAAGAGGTTCCTCTTTCCTGAAGTTTTAGAAGATATTTCGTATTTTTGGATCAAAAGATATTATATTTAAATTATTAAAACTATGTCAATTTATATGTCTTATTATATAGGTATCTTATAAAAGTTTTTTTCTATTTGGGTTTCATAATGGCTACATTATGAAATGCAAACAAATTGAATAACCTGCCACTTTATGAAACCGAAATTTTATTTTTTATATGTTGGCAACAAGTAGGGTTCGAATTTTAGGCTTACTTCGATTTCGTTGAAATTAGTTTCCTAGGCATTATGGATTCGACAAAAAATTTTTATAGAAAACTTTAAAATACTAACCTTTAACCTTGCAAATAGATCATTTTTACTAGATATTTATCTGAACTACTTGGAAATATATAACATGCTGACGGAGTCCGTCAACTAATTTCTAGTCACAACTATAAAACAACATAACCTAAAAAATAACAGAAATATCTTCCAGTTTATGCTCTATTTCTAAAGTTTTATTCAATAAAGTACTGTTTTTATTTTTAATTCAATATAGTATTATACATATTACTTTATATATACATATTGTTAGTTACTGTAGACATTTCCTGAACATTAATTGTTATTCCTATCAGATTCTGTGTCGCCACAATATTTTGTTCAATAGTATTATTTATTGTTTTGTTTAATATTTTGACCTTTGTTCTGCTCGCACCATAACTCAAACTTTTGCATATTTTTTTTTTAATTCTGCAATTTCTCGTATTTCTGATGGAATACAACTTTCTTCCTGACTCATTTTTATTAATTTTAATAATATATTTATTTTTAATTATGACGGATGGGAAGAAGCATTGTTGTGTTCAATTGTTTCTATCATGGCATATTTGATACTTGTAACATTTTATGAAATTCTAAAAGTAGTGCCAACCCAAAAAGAAAATATTAATTCAAATAGAAAAAAGACCCAAATATAAAAAGTATTATAAAATAAATACACGATTCATAAGACAATTTGAGCACTTGTCCTATAGAAAACTCCCCGCTTCGCGGGTCGTTTCTACGTTGAACACGTGCTTTAAGATAATGTCTTATGAAACTTGTATCTTAATATTAACTATTAACGGAGGAGACGTGTAAATTCTACAAATGATTTTAAGCACACAATTCTAAGCACTCGATTTGCTGCACTTTAAAGTTAATTTAGGTTAGTAAAAATTTCTAAATTAATTGCCTCTGTTCTCCTGGAAAATTAAAATTATTCTTCTTGCGAAATTCTGCAGTTTTAATTAACCATTTTTGTTTAATCTTGTCTTCCGGGATTCTTCTACTTTTATAAAGCCGGTGCTTCCTGCTTCCGTTTGAAAATAAGCTATATAAGTTGACAGTTTGTTTTACGAAGAAAAATGCAAAAACTATTTCACAAAAAAAACTTTTAGGTCAACAAGAGTTATTTAACAACCATATTTTATTCATTTACAAAAAAAATACATTTCTAACAGTTAAATGATTTTTATCAATAAGTTAGTGACTTGTTAAGGCAGTTATAAGAAAATATTAGTAGAACTAAAAGGTGATGCTAAATTTACGAAGTGTTACATTTAAAATAACAAAGATGTTAACATTTTTGTGTAGAAGCGACAACACCGCATCGCTGAAATTATATTTGATTTTTATTTAGATACCTGGTACTAATTTCTTTTCATCAGTTTGAACACTATTTTCTGAAGTTAAACGAGACAAGGTGAAAATACATCCAGTACATAATCATACTATTTTATTCAGCTGAAACCAGTCATTTATTGAATATTTTTCCATCGCAAAAATATCCCTCGTATAATATTACAATTAGAAAATCTCAACAAACATGAACAAATGAAGGACCTGGAAAAAAACCTTATTTACAAAATTTTGCGCAGCCTTAAGCTGATTACGTTGGATTATTGTTCCCTCAGAAAGGTTGATGCTGAATGAACATACACGCGTGTAGGTTCTTGAGCCTGCTGTTAAAAAAAAATAAAGTGGGATGTTGAAAAAACAACAAATAAAATGAAAGCACCTAAAGGTCGTTTTAACTTGAGGAAAAGAAAACGAGCCCACTCGCTTGGTGAAACCATGGACGAAATTACGCAGAAAAATGGTTCTGTACGCTTTATTCTATATAACTTGTTTCTACACTTAATGAATCTGTTCTTAGGGAACATTTATAAAGATTAAAGCGATTGGCGTAGCCACAGAAGGGGCGATTTAGACCCCTCTGGACTGGCGCCACTTTACTATTTAAATACCTAAGAAAGCACAGACTACTAAATAAAAGTTATTGGTTGGTTATTGGTGGTCTATCGACTCTCGTTTGTCGACAAAAAAAGAACAACGAATAATGTGACAATACTCTGCCTCAACTTCGCCGTTTGTAATCTTTTACAATAAAGTCATTTATTATTATTATACCCTTCTTAAAAATAATTGAGAAGATAATATTTTAAATTGCGAATGAAAGAAAAGTCCTTGTTAGTCGTCGCAGTCTCTATTTTTCAATCTGAAAATGTTGAAGTAACAAAATTGAGAATCAGTAATTAAAATTACAGGCCTATTATTAGATTTATTTACAACCATGCATGTAATAATGATATTTCATCTACCCTTGAAAGGTGGAAATGACGTTTTTTTTACTTTTACTTTCTTGTAATTTGTTTAAAAATCGATATCTCAAAATAATACACGAACACAATTTTTAAAAAATGCTAATAGCTTTGGGTGTTTAGATATGTCTACTTTTTCCCTAATTGATAGAGTTTTCCTCAGCATTGAATATTGTGACCAAATCGTTGATATCTTCTTTGTCTTGGCATTTTCACTGAAATAAGCTAGTAGCGCCGACTCAGAACCAGGATTTTCATTTTGTTTCCCGTACACCATTCTTTGAAACAGTTACATGCCTTGTCATATCTCGGGCGGCTTTTAGTTGGCAGAAGATCTTCTACTATTTTTGCTGCTTCTCGAATTTCTGGTGGAGTAGCAGCAAAATCAAATTCCTCATCTGACGCATTTTTCTGTTCTAGAATAATATATTGTTGAGTGACATGGAAACCATATTCAAAAAATTATATTTGCCATCTTGATGTGTATTATTTTACCACCTGCGGTTATTTGAAATTTCTGTCTAATTTTTCAATGGAAAAGTCAAATAATTTTAATTCAAAAATAAGAAGTGAATGTTAGATGTGGTTGTAAATAAAATAGTATACAAACCTCGGTGAAAAGTTTCATTACTGTCTCGAGATTTAGTTAACTACCGACCCTCTCGATAGGAATGAAACACTTTCCGCCTCGGCACGTAATATACTATTACATGCCTTAGAACTACTTGAAATTATATACGAAATGCATATAAATATTTCCACAATTCTCATATTTGTTATTTACGAGGTATAATTAAATGATTTTAAGTGAAATAAAACTTCGTATATTAATGTATTGCCGCAAATTGACACTTATTTTGAATTGTTTAACGTTGAAGTGTAAAAATCAATAACTCGGATAGGTTGTGAATAGACGCACAATTTATTAATTGAGCTAATCCCGAACTTCTAACAAAAAACACGTCTAGGAAACGTAGTCCGCAGTTACTCCAAAGGACACGATAAAAACTACGTAATTAGATTTACACGTGTTCCTGTTATTTGAGCCGGAGCATCCAAAAGTAAACAATATGTGACTGATAATACAAACACCAGACATACAAATAATGTGAATTGACAAAAAGCCTCATAATTGCTTGTTTTTATTTTGGTTTCGTATCAAACTTATTTGGATATCGTTCTCAGTATCGTAATAAGCTTTTTCTATTTGGGTTTCATAATGGCTACATTATGAAATGCAAAAAAATTGAATAACCTGCCACTTTATGGAACTGAAATTTTATTTGTTTTATGTTGGCAGCAAATAGGGTTCGAATTTTAGGCTTACTTTGATTTCGTTGAAATTAGTTTTCTAGGCATTATGGATTCGACAAATTTTTTTTATAGAAACTCTAAAATACTAACCTTTAACCTTGCAAATCGATCATTTTTACTAGATATTTATCCGAAATATCTATACTCGGAAATATATAACATACTGCTGGTGTCCGTCAACTAATTTCTAGTCACAACTATAAAACAACATAACCTTAAAATAATAAAAATATCTTCTTGTTTATGCTCTATTTCTAAAGTTTTATTCAATAAAGTACTATTTTTATTTTTAATTCAATATAGTATTATCCATATTACTTTATATATACATATTTATAGTTACTGTAGACATTTCCTGGGCATTAATTGTTATTCCTGTCAGATTATGTGTCCACATAATATTTTGTTCAATAGTATTATTTATTATTTTGTTCAATATTTTTGACTTTGTTCTGCTCGCACCATAACTCAAAGTTTTGCATATTCTTTTTAAAAGTTTTTCTAGATTATTTTCTACAATGTCTCGTATTTCTGACGGAGTACAACTTTCTTCCCGACTCATTTTTATTAACTTTAATAATATATTTATTTTTAATTATGATGGATGGGAAGAAGCTTTATTGTGTTCAATTGTTTCTATCATGGCATATTTGATACTTGTGACATTTTATTAAATTGTAAAAGTATTGCCAACCCAAAAAGAAAATATTAATTCAAATGGAAAAAATGTACTATATTTTTTAAAGTTTTTCAGAGTGTAAAGGAAAAGTACTATAAAATACACGGTTCATAAGACAATTAGAGCACTTTAGAAAACTCCCCGCTTCGCGGGTGGGTTTCTGAATTAATCGCGTGCGGTAATGCCGTCATGTATGTTTGGTTGCAGAAACGATTCCTAAACTAACCTCACACCTGTCAAGGTAACTTCCTGTTTACCGAATAATGTAAAAGCGTGCAATATATTGCAGTGTAAACCCAGCCTATGACTTTCACGTTTCCCCTCTAAACAAGTAATTTACATAAATATTTTTACGTATGTGACAAGAATACTGGCTGCAACATTGTTTCGTGTTTGCTACCCTAAAATACCTATTGTCGCTATAACGCCAGAACAACCTGGAATTTTACCGGAGATCCGAAATTTTGTACAACCAAACAGACCAGAATAATTACAATAGTTCTCAATAGAGTATACACTAGCACGTGTCAGTTAAAGAAATATTAAAAATCCGTTCTAACTTTGCTCGGGTTTAATTTATGGAGTGATCAGGGATATGAATTGTGAAATAAGTATTTCGAGAAAATTCAATTTAATATTTGCACACTTTTATTCACTTAGTAGTCTTGAGCCGACAATACGGTCTGCAACACGAGCTTCTGTAGCAGTGACAACCTCCGAAAGTAGCCTGGTCCCATTCGTCGGAATAGTTTTACAAAAAATTACACATAGGGTGGCCCATTATTAGTGCGAACAAGTCAAATATCTGAGTTGTCAATAAAAATGGAAACAAATATTACATATAAAAGCTATACGATCCGTAAAAATGCATATTTTAAAATATTTTCTATTATACAGGGTATCCCACAAATGAAGAGCGGCGACAGGGTGTGTTTTTAAATGGAAAGCCCCATGGAATTGATATCGTCATGAAATTCTACGTATATTGCCGTATTTTAACGACCTATTCAAAATGTCTTCAACATATTAACTGATTTAAATTTAATAATATTGATCTTGATAGATTGATCTTAATAGAGAAAACTGGCCATAATCTTCATTTTTCCAAATGGAACACTCTGTATGTTCATGCACTATTTTGTTAAGTATTTTATGCTCTATCAATTCGCAAGTATAACTTATGTCCTAAAATCGGTCGATTGCCACAATTTTAGATTTTAATGGAAAATACCAAAATATCTTTACGTTTTATTTTTTTCTTGGTCGGTCACCGACATTTTTTCATGTGGATATTTTTTGTGATTAGCCTGGTCAATTCTATATGAAAACTTGTATCTTGCGTTTTTCTTTTTCTTGATTACAACAATTAAATTCAATTTTTAACTCTTAACTTTGATGACTAAAACTTTCCTACAATTTCTATAAAACACAATTTATCATAATTTTAGCGTAATAACATATTACAGCACTAGTGATAGGCTTATTTAAATATTTAATTTTATTAATTATTTCACTGGTATTAAGCGATTAATTTTCATAATAATAAATAAATTCAAATATAAAGACAAAAACAAGTATTTAGATTTCAATTTATACCAAATTACGCATCGGCCTTTATTCAAATTAGTTAATCTTGATATTTCAAAGGATAAGTGTTGGGCAATTTGAATATTTTCCCTTAGCCCGGTAGATTGCTTTAATGGAATTTTGAGATTGATACTGGCAGGAATGGATTAAATTAAGGTTGTTTCGCAAAATTCGTTGCAGGAAAAATAATTACATTTGGCAACAAAGTGGTAATTAAACAGTGAAACTTTTTTAGCGTTGCTCAAATTTTGCAGAAAATTTAATAAACATTTTTAAGTTTAATTTTTAACTTTCGTACAATAAACAAGTTTTTTGTGTCCAAGACGTTCATAATATTAATCGCGTCCATTGCTGACGTGTTTTGTCTTATTTGGTCTACAAACTCGATTTGAATCGTAATCTTGATGATTTTTGCATTTTATCAAAACTCCACGTATAACTTTATATAAAAACAGTATGCTTATAATAATCAGATGAGCATGAGCAACAAAATTTTGTTTGCAAATTAATAATAATTGGGCAGGGTGAACTAAACAATTCAAATGCAAATATCTCCGAAACGGCAATTCTGGGCGACCTGAACTTAGTATACCTTTTTTACGTACTAAATATGCGAAAAGAATTATTTTCATTAAAAACTTAAATACACTGAGGCACAAAAAGTTATGACCGTATGAATGTGAGAGAAATGCCGCCCTAAAAAACAACAAATGCCAAATTTTGTAAAAAACGTTAGTTTGTCGCAATGCAATTAGAGAAAAACAAAAATGAAATTTTAACTTTAACGCCCTGTATCTCCGTTAATATCAACTTTCGAATATATGTAGGTAAGTATAATTAAATCCTAATATTTTTACGTAAGGAGTCTGTGGTTTTTCCATGTACCATTAATTGGCGGACACCCTGTATAAGGTGTAAAAGAATTTCGGACGATTCTAAAATGTCAAGGTTAAAAAGTTTGCGGTTTGTAAAAAACAAACCCATGTACAAAAGAATGGAGAAACGGCTAGAATGTACAAAACTCTTTAGGGAGCATTAAGCTTATGGAATTTATATCAAAAGCCTGGTCTCCAAAGTTACAGCACAATATATCATCTAAATTAGTTGTACTTTCATGCAAATGTCAGAACTAAGCTAAATGCACGACTGAAAGGCCAATAATGTTTTTTAACGAGAATATCTGTATTTTGTTGGGTAAAAAAAATATTCGAAGGCATTATACCTAGAGGTCGTCTTTTACCGATAAAATTTTTTATTTTTATTTATTCTAATTAAATCAAGAGAGCGAAGCTCGAGTGATTTAATCTATGAATGTGTTCTCTATGCCATGATGCAGTTAATGACAAATGGGGTAACTCTACAAGATTTAAACTAGATTTGTTATTAGTTTTACTTTTTTATTTCCACTTTTTGAGGTCATAGACATGGTGTTATGGAAGTGACTTATTATATTTAAACCGGCAAATCCTGAGATGAGAATAAATTAATTGAAGAAAAATATCCATAAATGGCGTTTTGAAATTTTTTTTTTATTTTCAAACACAAGCACTATAGGAAAAATCCTTTAGGGCACTCTGGGAGTGGTGCGTGTGCGTAAATATCCACTTTATATGAAATCTCAAAATTTGCGTGGCCGTTACTGACGACGTTCGCAATCAATAATTTACTGTCAAGGCTCAAGTCTCAAAAGAGGTCAGCATATTGTAGGCGATGTTGTCATATTGCTACACAGAATTGTAAATGCACGTGTTCAGTTTTTGACAACAAGACGTCTTTGACCCGCGTTATCAATTCTTTTTCAAACTTTTTAGAAAAAACAAACTACAATTTTAAGGAACATACTCTCCAGAAAAAAATAAAACACAAAAATATGCTTTGCAACAGAACCAACAGTAGACAAATTTGAAATCAGATCACAACAGTAATTATTATGAATTATTTCACAACAGAAAAAAATCGGGTAATGCTACAACTAACACGTTTAAAATTAGTATACATCAAGTACGTGAAACCCTCGGCAACGTCGTTCCAACACCGAATATCGAAACATACTGAAGCAACGATACTGGAGGTTAAACATATCAATACGACGCGCCGGCGACTGTAGTTTACTCTAGTGACCAGCATGAAGGCAAAACGGGTTTTCACTTTAGTATTTATATAGTCGATTAAAAAAAAAGTATATAGACTTTCTCTAAGACACCCAAGGAGTCATCCATTTAAATATAATAAGTCATTTCCATAACACCCTTTATTTTTGCCTATAATATATTCTTCTTCAGGTATATTTGTTTTTAACGTATTTTTGTAATCATCAAAATATGTTATAAGGCATGATTGAGTGCTAAATTATTAAGTTGTGCTATTGACGTTTCCACTTATCGAGGTTTATTGTTTTTTTTTTATTGAGGCCTGAGAGCCAAAAACTAAGAGAAAAGAGCCGTAATAATGAAATTTTTTAGGAACATACCCAGTCAATAATATACACAGCTGGAAAACATATTTTAAGAAAAACGATTTAAAAATATAGGGGCCAAAATAAGGGCGACATTTTCTTTAAATGTAATTGTTAAACCTTAGTATACCGGGTGTTATGGAAATGACTTATTATATTTAAATGAGTGACTCCTTGGGTGTCCCAGAGAAAGTCTACATACCTTTTTTTAATCGAATACTAAATACTAAGGTAAAAACCCTTTTACCCACATACTGTCGAGCCGTTCCATCTGGATTCACTTAGCAACAATGTGGTTCACTAGAGTATACTAACATTGTTTTCAGATCACACCGCATGTCTCGCCGTTGCTTGAATACCGGCCGCACGCCACTTCATACTTCAGTATGTTTCGAGACTCGGGTTTGTTCGGGTTTATTTTTTTATAGAATTTAATTATAAAACGGATTATTTTAAAATAAGATCGAAGGTAAGAGAGTATGTACAATACATACCCTAAAATTGTAGTATTTTTTTTTTCTAAAAAGTTTGAAAAAGAAGTGATAGCGCGCGTCAAAGACGTCTTGTTGTCAAAAACTGAACACGTGCATTTAGAATTCCGTGTTGCAATATGACAACATCGCCTATAATGCGCTAACCTCTTTTGAAGCTGAAGACTGCCTCGATAAACTATTGATTGCGAAGGGCCTCAGGAGCGGCCACGTAAATTTTGAGATTTCATATAAAGTGTATATTTCGCTTAATAATTCAAAGCGCCATTTATGGTTATTTTTCTTCAATTTATTCTTATCTCGGGATTTGCCGGTTTAAATATAATACGTCAATTCCATAACACCCTGTATTTTATAGAGAGAAAATAATGTGGCAATATTTTGTAAGTTTCTTAGTGGTTGGTCAACCGAAATTGTTGTTATGAAACAATGTTAAGCTTTATTGCAGGATCTTGGATATTTAAACATTTATTTTCAGTTTAAGCGCTCTGATGAGGCAAATAATAATAATAAACTAATAAATAATTTTACAAGTGAATGATTTAAAAATACCCACATATAGTAAGGGTCATATTTTTACCTATACATGACAAGCGCATGGAATACAATTAATAGAATTTTCGCTTTCAAACAGACAGAAATTTGGCATCATTGATTTCTGTTAAAAATGATCTGAGATCTGGATAGATGTAAATAATTCTGTCTCCCTTTCATATTATATGTCTATGTTCCTACCATAGGTATATAGTTTAGTCCAAAGCGGATTGTTTAGTGCATAATGGCGAAGTAAGAGGGAATATTTTCTGCGATAAATAAGGAATTTATTCAAGAATGATTTAAAATATTTATTTTTTCCATCACCTACAAACTAAGAAGAATTCAGAAAATGTATTTTTTAAGTCAAGTGTTTTTATCTTGTCATTGTTCTTATATGCCACAGAATGCTTACATTTTAATTTAATTTTTTTCTTCAGAAAATACTTTTAAAGTACTTTTTAGTTTTTTTTGTGATCAAACACTAACACTATAGAAAAAATCCTTAAGTGGATTCCGGAGTACCTCTGAACGAGTTTTCTCCCCAATCGTTTATTTCTGCCTTAGGAAAAAAATGTACAAGAAAAAAAAACTTTGTAATGCGACTAAAATTGGAGGAAAGTATATATTTTTTTGTTTCGGAAGATTTTTAGATTTAATTTTATTTGCTGTTCCATGTAGAACGAAATTATGGACTTTCCGCCAATTATTAATAAAATTTATACATCTTTTGTTCGACATTTTTTTTAAATGCAGCGTTGTCATAAAAAGAGAAAACTCCGTTTTTAAGTGCTGAAAATTGAAGTCTAGACCCCGATCACGTTCGGGGTCTCTTTCTTCCGATTATCGTTGTTTCTATCAACGTACCGATTACGGGCGGATGCTCGACGTATCGTTCTAACGGCAAGGGAAGATCCAATTCGCCTCGTGCCTACAAAGCGCGACATGAACAGGGGTCAAATCGGAGATATCGACTGACTCCGGCATCCTCTTAAGGCACTCTGGGAGTGGCTCGTGTGCAAATAAAGCGATTCACGTTGGTTTTGGAGCATTGGAGATAATATTAGTTGGGAAACATTCCCTCAGGAAGGCCGTTTCACAAGGATTACATCCTGTTGTTCCTTGTTGAGGTGTATACAACTTTTTGATTCCTGAAAGTACACCAAGATTCGCCGCTTGACACAACGTGGTTATGACACATTTGCTCCCAGTTTGACGACCAGCAAATTAATAGACGAAGCCTGTGGAATTGCGTGTGTCAATTATTATTCCTTATAAAAAAATTATCAAATTTAATTTGTTGTTTACTTCCACTTCCAGCAATAATTAATATTAATATGTATTGTTCCTTCTGATCTTCTCTTATCTAAGCAATTTAATTTCATCCTTGCTCTTTTTTCCAATTTGAGCGCGTCAAAAAAGTTTCTAAGTGAAACTAACAACACAATTGGTTTGCAAACCCGAGATAACAAGAAGCTATTGGGAATTGAATCGTGGCCAATCAGGAAACTTTGTAAGCAAAGCTCTTTGGCAACGCGATATATATATTTTTTTTCCTATTTATTGGGTTCGTTATTTAAGAGTGCTATCGAACAAGCGTTTAAAAAAAATGAAGAAATATCGTTTCTACATTGTTATCTCGAATGGTACGTTTTTTATAAGTATTACTTTTAAAATTTGTCATCACTCTTAGTTTTTTGTATTATACAACGTGTCCAAGATAAGGAGAGCCAGTACAGGGATCTCGGAAACCGTAAGAGATACGAAGTCGGTTAAATAGAGGTAAAGTTTTTTTGAGATCGGATTCTAAAGTAAATTGCACTTTTGCATTGCCACTTTTTCCGCTCTATCTAACAGCATTAATTGTTTTGTAATCCGGCGAGTCGTCTTCGAAGGGCCATTATCAACTTTCTTTTTTTAAATACGGTCCTATTTTTCTAATATTGGAATTTGATAGCTTTTTTTCTTCCGAATGCAACTATGTATGACACATTGTGATTTAATGACGTTTCGAGAGTTTTTTGAACAACATCAGGAAACTTTGGGATACGGTCCTGTATTTCTCCTAATTTTATAAATAATATCTCATAAGTAAGCTCTAAATTTTTACTTATGTTGGACTAGTTCAATAAATAACACATAATTTAATAATAAACCACAAATAAGTGAACAAAAATCAAACAGTATTAAAACGAACAGACAGACAGAATTTTTTATTTAATTGAATAAAAAATAGCATTTTTTCAGAAAAATCACTTGTAACTTAGCCTTTTTTCCATATCTTTATGGGGTGTTAACGAGATTAAAAAGCGCCTCGTGCTTTCGCTCCCCAGGGAATATTTAGAGATATTTGTTATGATGGAGAAACTTTGCTTCTCCTGAAATAATTTAATCCAGATGAAGCATATTTGAAACTTTAAAAATTGCTAACCACACAAAGTTTAAAAGAGTAAAAACATAAAATTTTATAGCTTTTACAGCTTACGGAAACAAATGTTTTAGACTGCAAAGTGAAAGAACACTTAAGATAGTATTACAATTTTATATCACAATCCTAATACCCTGTACATACATTTAAAAAAGGTAACTCGTTAGCAATCGTTTCAATGTAAGAATATTTTTAAAAAAAAATTGTTTGTTTTTCATATTTATCCAAAAAAAATTTATTTGTTTTTCATATTTATCCAAAAAAAAATTGTTGGTTTTTCATATTTATCCAAAAAAAAAACTGTTTGTTTTTCATATTTATCCAGAAAAAAATTTGTTTGTTTTTCATATTTATCCAAAAAAAATTGTTTGTTTTTCATATTTATCCAGAAAATTTGTTTGTTTTTCATATTTATCCAAAAAGAAATTGTTTGTTTTTCATATTTATCCAAAAAAAAATTATTTGTTTTTCATATTTATCCAAAAAAAAATTGTTTGTTTTTCATATTATTTATTCAAAAAAAATTTGTTTGTTTTTCATATTTATCCTTGCATTTCCATATTAAATACAGAGGCTGCTTATAGGACAATTTCCAGCGAATTTGCTATACATTTTTCGTATATTAATTACAGGGTGTTTCAAGGAACAAGCGCCATCGTTCGTGTTTTGACATTTACGTTGTCAAGGATGGATTTCACACCCAACTTTGCATAAAATCGATTGGAAACATTGACGGTTTTGGCATATCACGGGTAATGTGATTTGTGGAACTGTTACGTAATACATAACAGTCATTACGTAACAGTAAAAGCAGGTTCTTATTAAATAGGAGTATAAAAAATTTTTTAGGTGTTTTGTTGTGAAAAGTACATAAAATAGCGCATAATGTACCAATAAAAATGTGTGAACAGATGTACCAGGGGCGTGAGTGCGATCAGGCGCTCTAATAATCTCAGAGTTCAGCAAAATCTGATTATACAGGATGTCGGCTAATTAATGGTACATGGAAAAATCACAGACTCCTTACGTAACAATATTAGGATATAATTATACTTACCTATATCCGAAAGTTGATATTAACTGAGATACAGAGTGTTAAAGTTAAAACTTCATTTTTGTTCTTTTCTAATAACTTTGTAGGAAACCAAGGTTTTTTGTACAAATTTGGCACCGAATGACCGATTTCTTAGGTAATTGAATAAATACCTTTATTCTCTCGATCCACCTGTGGCGTCCCTGCATTTTTTACAAAAAATGTGGTACGCCTCTGACGTTTTTCAATGTGAATATTTTTTCTAATTAGCCTGGTCAATTCTACATGAAAACGGGTGCCGAAAAGCTGATACCAATACTACTAGGAATGGGCTGAAACTAAATATCGACAGTTCGAGTAGGTGGTTAAATTTTGTACTTGAAAATATAATATATAACATAATTTAATAGTTTACTATAAAATTGAGCAGATAGCCACATGCTGGAAATATTAAACAGGACCATAAGGCGGTTAAGCTTATGAAGGTTCTGCAGCGTTGTTTAAATAAATAATTATGCTAGCTACGGGTATTAATTTTGGTTTGAGGTTCAGATTATATCTGAAATAGTAATATTTCATAGATCCGTATCGTATAATTTATGCAAGCAATCCTAAGCTCAGCTTGGGAATGTTGACCTATTACCTATATATTCTTACATCCATTAAAAGAGATTTAAAAGTGCAATGTATCCAGATATGCTACCTAATGCACGGTAACATTTACTCGCAAGCATGCATGAACACATCGAGGCATGCATGCAAATTTGACAATATGTGGCCAAAAACTGACGATTGTTCATTCTTCTGGCGCAAAAAAGGTGCCACTTATCATTATTTTGCTACTTGACCAAGGTATAGTGCGTGCAACAACATTCGACTTTATCGAAGAATTATTTCTCCATCCAAGGATCGTTAGAAAATATTGCTACTGCTGATTTACGGCTTGTATTAAAATGAGAGGATCTCTCAGTCTATCTGAATAGTCAGTGGATCATATTGCTTTTATTTGCATGCAAGTTTTGCTATTCATCCTTGCTCGCGAGCAATTCAAGTTGTGCAACATCGACAATCAAGTTATACAGCAAAGAGCTTACAGAACCATTATGCAGTAAAATGTACAGCTACAGCTATATATTTTTAAAACATTGTGTTTAATAGAGCGACTTGACCCTAAAGACCAAATGGTGTCACGGGAGACCTTTATACAATAAATTGGCAACCAGAAGCTTTTATAAATCTATTATAAATCACAAATCTCTCTTAGCCAAATCTAATCAAGGGGCGGACATCTGGTAGTTCTGAGTACTTACAGATGGTGCATTGAAGTGAATGGAGAGAGAAAAACTAAATAATAATAAAAAAAAGTCGTTAGACTCCACCGTTTAGGCGAAAAACGGAAATTAAAGTTTTGTACACCTTGTATAAATTAATTGTGTTCTGTTTTCGAACTTTGAAACTAATTTTATAAAATTCAGATTAATCCATAAAGTGTTTGAATATATCAACTGGCATAACCGCATTCTTCCATATTTTTATAGATAAATAACCCAAAAATTCTATGGCAGTAAAAAAAGTCCATATAGTTCTTATAACGGTAACGAATAATGACCGCCATTATCACTCATTAAGAGGGTCCGACCGGGCTTAAATCCAGCCGTTTTTAGCCATTTTTGCACCCGAATTGTAACAAAACTATTTTTCCGAAAATCGTTCGGAAATATTGACATTTTTGATAACATTTTTGAAAGAAAAAGTCAATATTTCAAGTTCAAATACTATTTTAGGCATTTTTCTAAATTGATGTATTCCTACCACTTGTCTACAACCCTTTCCGCTTTGATATTTAAAGAAAAATCGGTCCTACAACTTGTCTACAACCTTTTCCGCTTTGATATTTAAAGAAAAATCGGCCCTACCACTTGTCTACAACCCTTTCTGCTTTGATATTTAAAGAAAAATCGGTCCTACCACTTGTCTACAACCCTTTCCGCTTTGATATTTAAAGAAAAATCGGTCCTACCACTTGTCTACAACCCTTTCCGCTTTGATATTTAAAGAAAAATCGGTCCTACCACTTGTCTACAACCCTTTCCGCTTTGATATTTAAAGAAAAATCGGTCCTACCACTTGTCTACAACCCTTTCTGCTTTGATATTTAAAGAAAAATCGGTCCTACCACTTGTCTACAACCCTTTCCGCTTTGATATTTAAAGAAAAATCGGTCCTACCACTTGTCTACAACCCTTTCCGCTTTGATATTTAAAGAAAAATCGGTCACTGTTCATATGTTCTGATCTTAACGAAACATACTTTCGATAAACATTCAAGTACCTATATCTGATTAACTAAAAATGATCTTGGTTTGCTGGACTTCGAATCAGGTATGCTAATTAAAAGCTTAGATTCTAGGTCTTCTAGATCGTGTAGAGTCATTCGGACTAACTCATCCATTCTACAGGCCCCAGAAATACAAAATATTAAAGCCACCTAAAAAATAAATAAATGTGTAATCTAAATAGAAATTAAAACCTTGTAAATTACCTTAATCATTAAATTTTCTTTATCTGGAGCTTCCTGGATAAATTTGTCGATTTCCTCTTTCGTTAAATCTTAGATTTCTTTGCCCTATAACCTTGAGCTTGCCGTTTCAATAAAGAACGAAGTTTTGAATATGTAGATATATCTACATTGTGTTTAATTGACTTCAACATTGAATAATTGGCCCATAATGTTGAAGATTTCATCTTTAAACAAAGGTCTAGGAAGTATGCCATTACAACATTTTCCGAGAAAGAACTCGTGTTTTTACTCTTGCGATAATCCATAAAACGTTTATATGCATATTCGTATACTTTTCGCTTGATTTATGTGGCAATAATTCTAATGAAACAGTATTCACTGCCTCAACCAGCTCTGGAGGAGTCCCAGAAATGGAAAATTCTACATCACTTATCATTTTATATTGTTTTGCTTTCGGAAACACCAACAATTAAATTTATGTGCCTCAAGTTTGACAATTCAATATTAATGCGTTTCCATAGTAACGCAACAAACCCAATTTTATTACGAATTTCAAAGCACCATTTATTTGTGAATAAAATTATTCGCGATTTTTTCAAAATTAATCAATATCTGTCGATTTTTAAACGATTTTCGGAAAAATAGTATGTTTACCTTGTAGGAAAAACCACATTCTTGGACTCTATGTTGCTAAGATTGCTAAGTCGAGGTGCACTTCACAATCGTCCAGGAATGTTAGGCATTTCCTACTCGGTAAACAATGTATTATATTATGACAACGGAACGATTCCAGTCTTTCAAGTCGACCGCGACTATTTCTTCTTTGTTGAACATCGACAATTCTTTTTTTAGCCTACATAGTATTCTAGGAGTAGAGAAATGGACCGCTCCATAAGCAGATACGTCGAAAGAGTTACGACGGTAAATAAATAAGTTATTATAACCGCGCGAGCGTTTAAGAGATCGATAAATCTGAAAATGGGAAAAGCATCATAAAGTGGGGAACTAAAAGAGTATAAAGTAAGTAAATATAAAAGCAATTTTAAAATTGAATTAGTGAAGGCGGCAGTGTGCCGGATCTCCTACAATCGATTTCAGTAATTTTTAAACAAATTTTTCGAAAATTTTAGATTTACTTACTACCAGAATGAATTATAAAATCGAAATTGTCAAAATAGTTATATGTGCCGCCTAATAGAGGTGTCCGCCCATGGGAAATTTGTTATTAGGTAATATGTAAATGCAAAATTATTACTATGTATATGTATGTACAAATAAACATAACATAACAAAAATGCACTAGTTTTGGTTAGGGCGTAGTACTAAAAAATCTAATAACGTAGTTTGACGTGTTTGCGTTTTATACTTGCAATCTAGAAAATGTAATTCCAAGTCTGATAAAAGTCTGATAACAATTCCATTGCTGTAGAGTCACCTCTATTCTTTGCATACTTTAAAATTCCTTTACCATATGGCTTGTTGATAATTGGTGACATTTGTTTGATTACTACATTCAACTTCTTCATCAGAGTCGTCAGATAATGATGTGGTTTCAGTTTGTACTACATAATCGGTAGGAATGGAGTCACTATCATCTTCTATGCTATCAATGTTAATGAACTCGCCTAAATCATTGTTATCAAATTACAAACTTAGACAACATCAATATTCTCTTTCAGACTCAACACGCGACACTTTTGTGCCCTTACAACTCACAAATAAACGGCGAACTGCTGTCGGGGAATCACACATACTTTCATTCGGCGAAGTCCTTTCGCGCTGCCACGCATACGCGATTGGTTGCCGGTCTGTCTTCAGAGAGATCTTGCACCATACTTATTCATCTCCCAAATACTTTTTAAATAATTTTGTCCGTTTAAAGGCGGGTTTTCGCACTCTTTGTATGAGCACAGCCTGTCCGCGTCCGCCTAAAGGAGAGTCCGCCCAAGAGAGGTTGATCATGGAATTTCGTATACGTATCTAGTTCCGGACTATGAAAAAATGTCCGCTTAATAGAGATGTCCGCTTATTAGAGGTGTCCGTTACGAGAGGTTTCACCGTAATAATAATAATATCGATCAGTATTTCAGTCTGTTATCTATTTGCATAAAAACAGTTTCAATTTGAATTTAATTGTTTTATTCAAGAACGGCGAGTCTGACAAGGAAAACGCAAGATACCATTTTCATGTTGAATTAACCAGGCTAATCAGAAAATAACAAAAATCATCCGAATGGAAAAAAGTCATTGACGTACAACTTTTTTGTAACAAACATCTGAGGATATGTTTACGGGTACGCCCCTGTTGGATCAATAGAATACCTATTTTCTTAAAGTACATTCGGAGTAGGTTTGTCAATCCCGGGATATCGAGAAATCGCGAAAATCCCGGGATTAAGACCTCAAATCCCGGGATAAATTATATAAAAGAGTTCTGTACAAATTAACTTGTTTTTTAAATATTTATTTCAAAACTAACAATTTTCTTGTAAACTATATTTTATTAATAAATCCCTCCTACCCCCAAAGAAAACTTGGCAACATGTTTCGATAGCCCCCAATACAATTTACAAATAATCTAATTTTTTACGGTCAACAAATTTACTTTTGCGGGATTCAATTATTTTTGAATCCCTCAAGGATTAAATCTCTATCCCTTATGGATTAAATGTTTTTTAATCCCTTGTTTTGGGGATTTAAGTATAGAAACGGAACGCTCCTTCTCATCAGCAGCTTATATACTTGTAATTGATTGATGATTTTTTTACGTCCTTTTTTTTAATTTTTAATGTTTTTTTTTTCATATTATTAACAGTAGGTAAGATTACTAAGAAAATATAATCTTGGGATCCGGGATTGGATACTCTTGATCCCGAAAATCCCGGAATCCCGGGATTGGTTACTCTTTATCCCGAATCCCGTGATTGGATACTCTTTATCCCGAAAATCCCGGGATTGGCACCCCTAATTGTTAATATTTAACACCCTGTGACAAAAAATGTATGCCGTTTCGGGCATAAGATCATAAAATAATCTAAGGAAGCACACTGTAAAACTAAGGAACACCCTGTATATTTAGTGCCTGCAATAAATAAATCTGCCGGACTATTAGAATAACGCCGTTTTCAAAATTCTACTTACTAATTTGAGCCTAGGGTGTAATAAACCTGACATTAATGTATCAAAAACACGTAAAACACATTTACCTTTTTTGGTGTTACCGTGGTTAGGTCAAGAATTATCCCTTGTTACCATATTACAGAATCTACATAATGTAAAAGGGGAGAAAAAGTACATGCCATTTTTTTTTTCGAGTGGTCAAAAACGTATTATATATATTTTTAGTTACGTTTTTATCAGCGCGTTTGGTTTGATATTTTATACAAATTAAGAAACCATTTTTTTTTACGAATTATTAAAAAGGACCCTGCATTGTTGAATTTGCTTATATAGGTACAGGGTGTCCATTTTTGGGTGGATTTATGTTGTATCTCCGTTATTAGTGAAGATAGAAGGATGCGATTTTCGCAGCACTGTGCTACTTTTTGTGAAACAAAAATTTTACACTTTGAGAAACCCCCATATTTCGGTTACCCTGTAACAAGGAAAAAAGCAAATTTCCTTTTTTTCAAATGGCTCACCCTATATATTTTTTAATAATGTAATTCGGTTTTTAACAAGCTTCTCAGAAAAATCTATACTTTATTTTTAGTCTTAATATTATGCCCGAAATTTACTTTTTTAAAAAAATATATTTTTTTTTTGAGTAGAGGCCATGAAGGATATTTAAAAAAGACAATAACTGGTGCGATAAAATATAAGAAACCAAAATTGGCTAAATATTTCTCAAATTGTTCTCCATTATGCTTTAGACATGTTTCACACATAGTTATTATTTATTATTATAGTAGGATTTGTTTCAATTGAAGCGAAAGCACGTTTATTTCATTAGTCTCGCGATTGTCATTATGGTAGATTTTAGGCAGAGGTCTAGAAAATGAACCTTGTTCAATTAAATATGATTTTATCGTATTTCGATACATCTACAAGTAATTTAAGAAATTTTATAAATTGCTTAGACTTACATACTACAAAGAGGCCTATATTTCATTGAGCCAGTTAACAATTATAATATTTATTAATTAATAATGGATGTCATTACTACACATATTTACTAAGTAATATTATTGCTACGATTATTCTAGTTGAAGTCACTAATAACTCTTTTTAAGCCAACCAAGTACTTCTAGTACCCGAAAGAATAAATATTTATGATAACCAATATAGTTAGTTATTAGGAGCAACATCATATTGTTGTTTCAACAATTGCGTTGAAATACAGCGCGCAGCGCCATCTCCTGGCAGCAAATGGCGGCAGTTGGTGTGACGTCAGGTCTCACATCGTACCTACTTATTACTACTATATCTGGCCAATAACAATAACTAAGTAAATTAGTATAGGGAGCTAATTAATAAAAAATTGTTGGTTTCAACATGATAATGTAGTTATGTTAACTAAGAAGTAGTTAAAAATAAGAGTTAGTTCTGTTAACTAGATCATCTTATTCATCGTAATTCTGATAAAACGAAAATTTGTTTTGCTAACTAAAAATTACTTTTACATAAGCTAAAACTTTAACAGCAAGACAAAATGAGTCTTAGATACGAATGCATTTTTTAGAGTGTTGCGTTTATACATTCCTATTATCTATATTAAATACCTTTAATAGAAGAAGGGACTTTAGATCTTACAATATATCCCATCCTAAAAATTAACAATAGACTCAATTTCGATTTGGGAAAACCGGTGGCAGTGATATATCCCCAAATATAAAACTGAGTGAAACGGCATTCGATATCGTATAAGAAGAAGCGAGACGTGAATCTATAACTCCCGAAGGAACTGATCGGGCGAACTTGAAAAATGGTTCATCTCGGGCCGGGGGTTCAATATATTGCAGAAGGGGGGAGGGCATACCTGTTCCCATCCAACCCTGAAGATGTCGTCATCGAGACGAAAAAGATCGTAAGTATTTTTTTTCTTTATTTGTTATAGACAAGGGAAATTAATTTGTAAAAAAAAGTGTATAATGAATCTAGAACAAAACATGCAATTTTTTCAAAATTTGAAAACGTTGAAAAAATATTAAATTTAATGTTAAAATTTTTTGAAAGAATGAATAATCAACTTGCGTTAAAATTTATAAAAAAAAATTACACCCCGTGACAATAAATTCCGAATAAAGATAATGGTATTTTTTTAATTATCAAACACAAGCACTATAGGAAAAATCCTTTAGGGCACTCTAGTGGCGTCTGTGAGTCGGACGAACATCGAAATATTTTCAGCCGGAACAAGAGTACCTCCCTTCCCCCCCCCCCCCCCCGTTTTCGAGAATGCTGAACACGATGGCGGCCCCTCAAAACGCCCCCCCCCCCCCCCAGAGGGGTTAAACGCGCTTCAAGAGGATTCCCTGCAGAGAAACACACTTTCCCCCCGTTTTCGAGGATGCTGACCTGGTGGTGTTGGATATCGCGTCCGACCCCGTCCCACCCCTCCACCGGCCTTTACTCGCCCCCGAAAGGGGTGAATTTTTATTTTTCAGGATCAGCGACAAATATATATTCCCCCCGTGTGGGGAAAGTGTGTTTCTCTGCAGGGAAACCTCTTAAAGCGCGTTTAACCCCTCTGGGGGGTGATTTTTAGCCATTTTGAGGGGTTGCGCAAACAAACCCCAAAGAGAAATTCTGGCGCCGCCATCGTGTTCAGCATCTTCGAAAACGGGGGGGGGGGGGGAGGTACCCTTGTTCCGGCTGAAAATATTTCGATTTTTGGGGTTTTTTTCCGACTCACAGCGATTCACGTTGATGGTTTTGAATCGTTGGAGGTTATATTCGTTGGGAAACACGCCCTCGGGAAGGTCTTTCCATAAAGATGAAGTCATCCAGATGAAAGAATTCTTAAATAACGAAGTTGGAGGAGTGCTAAGCTTAACCACTGATGACAGTGTGTAAATAATCAAGACGACGTTATTTTTTGAAAACCAAAATGCGGGCTAATATTTCAAGACAGTCTCATTAATTTATTCCTAAAGCTTGATTTGCAAATTTCAAAAGTTATTTACATAAAAATCTGTATGTACGCTGAAGTTTTAAAATTTATTCAACCGCGAGCTTCAATAGAGATATTTTCGAATGTCAGCATTTTAATTTTCGAACGATTTTGAATTGTACAGGAACATTAATTATTCGTATTCCTTGTTAAGGATTACGATTTTAAATAAATGTTTTATACTATACAGGGTGTTATGGAAATGACTTGTTATATTTATACGGGTGACTCCTTGGGTGTCATAGAGAAAGTCTACATACTCTTTTTTAATAGAATATCTAAATACGAAGGTAAACACCCGTTTTGCCTACGTGCTGTCGCGCTGCTCCATCTGGTTTCAGTTAGAAACAATATAGGTTACTAGAGTAAACTACAGTGATGCCAGATCACACCGCGTGTCTTGCCCTTGCTTGGATAACCGCCGCGCGTATTGATATGTTTGATATCGTTGCTTCAGTATGTTTCGATACTCGGTGCCGAAACGACGTTGCCGAGGTTCCACGTGCTTGATGTATACGAATTTTAAACGTTTTGTTAGTTGTAGCGTTACCCGATTTTTTTTCTGTTGTGAAATAATTCATAATAATAAATGTTGTGATGTGATTTCAAATTCGTGTGATATTATCTACTGATGGTTCTTGTAGCGTTACCCGATTTTTTTTTCTGTTGTGAAATAATTCATAATAATAAATGTTGTGATGTGATTTCAAATTCGTGTGATATTATCTACCTACTGATGGTTCTGTTGCAAAACATACTTTTTGTGTTTTATTTTTTTATGGAATTTAATTATAAAACGAATTATTTAAAAATAAGATCGAAACTAAGGGAGTATGTACCTTAGAATTGTAGTTTTTCTTTTTAAAAAAGGTTGAAAAAGACGTCTTGTTGCCAAAAACTGAACACGTGCGTTTACAATTCTGTGTTGCAATATGAACACCGCCTACAATGCGCTGACCTCTTTTGAGACTGCCTCAATAAATTATTGATTGTGAACGTCGTCAGAAGCGGCCACGCAAAATTTCCGATTTCATATAAAGTGTATATTTGGCTTAATAATTCAAAGCGCCTTTTATGGTTATTTTTCTTCAATTTATTTAATCTCAGGATTTGCTGGTTTAAATATAATAAGTCATGTCCATAACACCCTGTATTTATAGAACGGCGTTTTTTTTTTAATTGAAAAAACGTTTTATGTGTTATTTGCTAGGACGGAAATCAGAACCTCGACGATATCAAGATTAATTTGTTTCAAGAATGCACTTTTCACTGTCATAATTTGTAAAGTTGTTTATGGTGATTAAAAATGCAATTACTTCTAATTTGCTCGGCTTAAAGGAAAACGCAAGCACAATTTCTGCTACGTAAATTTGTACAAATTTAGCTTCGAGGAATAAATTGCATTTTCTAAATATACAAACTACATAACTTGAATCGTTCAGTTCAAATTGTGCTTTGGATATTACGGTGCTTATTCCGAATAGTAAACAAAAATATAAAATGTTTTATGTTAAAAATTTATCGCTAATAGGTATAAATAGGAATTTAACGCCTTTATCATTTTTGCAGATTAGAGCAATCACCAAAAAATACAATTTGAAAATAAACTACACATAAAACAAATTATTATTTCTTAAATTCCTTACTACGGCCACTTAGAAATGCTTGTCTTTACCGATGAAGCATTATAGTTTATTCATTTTCCGACTTCAGTAGACCAAAACAAATACACGCGTCGAGCACAACACACAGGGCCGCATTAAGAACAATATAACAGTACAATCTCGAACCACGAATGAATAGACCTGAAATAATAGCCTACCAAAGACCCTATTCTCGCCAGCATTGGAACTTTTATCGCCGTTTGACCAATAGCAATGACTTTATGCATCGAGCATGTGGCTATCACGCGCTGATGAGTTTTTATGCTTCTGAATTGGTAAAATGAAGAAATTCGCTGTTTTATTTATGTTGCTTAATGTTAATGTTACTTGGAGGAGACGCCAACGTTAAATAAATATTTTTCACTATAAATTAACTTTATTAAATTACATATTAACCTAATTTATATAAAAAAAATGTAATCTTGAGTTTCTATACACATTATTAAGCCAAATGCAATTGCGCGCATTTCTCAGGCGCGACCCGTCACCGACAGGAAATATTTTCCTGCCCACATAAAAGTGTTTTCGCTTAAAATCTTCCTGAAATATAGGTAATATTTATCGAACACATCGTTTTTCGATCGTCTGAGGGAGCGTCTACATACATATAACGCAATCAAGAATATTACACATTTATTCCAACAACTTGTCGTAAATTTAAAATGGTATATCGAATATTGATTAGAACTTAATATTATGAGGCATTTTTCGTTATCATATCGACCGGGTTGAACATTTTTAGAAAGAGTGACACTATTTAAAAAATTATGCGTGCCCTTCCAACTTTTCCAACGTACTAAAAACTATGAAAAGGTGATAAAAGTTATTTCTGGGCTGATTATGGAATTTTTACGCAAATAGCACTTTTTTCATGCATGTAAGTCCGAGTTGTGGAAATTTAAAAAAAATAATATAATGGGACACCCAATATTTTATTGCACAATTAGGTTCGTATTAGTGTCCTCTATAACTATCTAAAATGTAATTTAATTTCCTTAGATAGTACAAGAGCAATAAATTAAAAACTAAAAGAAAGTTTTGCAGTCCTGGAAAGAACATTCAAAGAATCAGTCTATCACTACTTTTTTAACCACGGGATTGGGTGATCTTTATATCAAAGAGCCTAGAGATACTAAGAATCTAGTATTATTTATCTATTTTATACAGCGTGTTCATAATAAGGTTCCAAAAACGTTATTTCCAGCAATTTTCGAAATAATTCCAAATTACAGTGAAACCTACGGGACCATCTAAATGAGGTGCCGCCATGGAAAATTTGTTATTAGGTAATATGTAAATGCAAAATTATTATTATGTATATGTATGTACAAATAAACATAACATAACAAAAATACACTAGTTTTAGTTAGGATGTAGTACTAAAAAAATCTAATAACGTAGTTTGACGTGTTTGCGTTTTATACTTGCAATCTAGAAAATCTAATTCTAAGTCTGATAACAGTTCCATTGCTATAGAGTCACCTCTATTCTTTACGTAGGTACTCTTATAATTTCTTTACCATACTAATGGCTTGTTGATAATTGGTGACATTTGTTTGATTACAGCATTCAACTTCTTCATCAGAGTCGTCAGATACGATGTTGTTTCAGTTTGGACTACATAATCGGTAGGAATGGGGTCATCTTCTAATAGCACATTGCTATCAATGTTAATGAACTCGCCCAAATCATTGTTATCAAATTACAAACTCCCACAACATCAATATTCTCTTTCAGACTCAACACGCGACACTTTTGTGCCATTGTTTACGATTTTAACCATACAACTCACAAATAAACGGCGGACTGCTGTCAGGGAATCACACATACTTTCATTCGGCGAAGTCCTTTCGCTCTGCCTCGCATACGCGATTATTTGCCGGTCTGTATTCAGAGAGTTCTTGCACCGTACTTATTCGTCTCCCAAATACTTTAAAACATTTTTTGTCCGTTTAAAGGAGGGTTTTCGCACTCTGTGTATGAGAACAGCCTGTCCGCGTCCGCCCAAAGGAGAGTCCGCCCAAGAGAGGTTGATTTTCATGGAATTTCATATACATAGTTCCGGACTATGAAAAAATGTCCGCTTAATCGAGATGTTCACTTATTAGAGGTGTCCATTATGAGAGGTTTCACTGTATATAAATTATGTTGTTTAAATACAATAGGCGCCTTGACTAATAATTGTAAACTACAGTAAATGTTCAAAATGTCTTCCATTTGAATCTGTACATAAGTAAATACTTTCTTGAGGAGATTATGAACTAAACTCTCTGTTTTCTATCAAATACAACAACAAAATTATTAAATTTGGTTCTTTATTAACGAAATAACAGCATATTAATTTGGGCGTGAATTTTTTAATATTTCGATAATTAATTGGAGTAGTGCACAAGAAATGCACTGACATTGAACTACTTTCTCGCCCCTATCGATTTACAATGTTTAACATCAAGTCGACCTTTAGAAAATACCGTTCCATTTCGTGCTAAACCGATGCAAAAGAAAATAGGCCTTGATTTAGTTCTCATTGAGATTTTATGGGCTATCTATAGCCAGGGATATATAATTTTGCCAGCTTTCTAGGTCGCTCATGCACTTTAGTGCCAATAAGAAACTGCTAAGGGTAGGTAGGTTATGGATTTAATTAAAAGTGGAATAAGTAATTATTTTAAGGATTTTCTATCCTGCTTTCTTTAATAATTTTATTATGGATTTTAATCAAGTTAAGGTTGATACTATAAGATTAAAACTTATGTATCTCTAAAATGGTAAAATATGTCGAAAAAAACAAATTAGTATAGCTTTCTTTAGTAGATTAATGGAGGAATAGAATTGCGAAAGCAAAAGGTCAAATTTTGGCAACACCGTCAAAATTATATAAATTATAAAATTTCAATTCGACCGTACCATAATGATATGTAGGTACAGGGTGTCCCATTTTCGACACTTTTATAGGGTTTGTCAGTAATTGTTAGTGCCATCAAAAAAGTAATGTACGTGTGCTCGTTTTGGGTCAAACTTCAAATGGTAAAATCAAAATTTGAAAATTTCACTCGCTTAAGAGATACGGAGGAAAATGAAAAAATGACAATTTCAAAATTACCCTGTATTCTCTTAGTTAAAAGAGATAGAGAAAAATGTATATACGGAGATTTCTTTATATTGATTGTTGAATAATCTGCCGTTTTCAGAATAAGTATACGGGGTCGGGTAAAAAAGTTATGGGACCTAACCTCATTTTTTTAAAATGGAACACCCTGTATATTTTACTCTAAAAAGATGCAATTTTAAATTCTCCTTTCAAATATATAACACATTATGGATGATATTGGTTCTCTCGATTTATTCAAGCTTTATTACTTTAAACAAAAGCTAATATCCTAGAAACAACTATGTTGACATTCTAGTTGTTATTAACTTAATTCATTTTTACATATTCATTTGCGAAAATGACCTATCAACATTTTGAAAAATTTGATATGATATCAGTTTATATTGAAAGTGGAAAAAACGAAGAAACGGCGCAAAATGTATATTTTGTGGGCTATCCGGAAAGACGGTAACCATTTAAGGACATATTCCGAACATTTGCGATGATTCTCGTTATTTTTTACCTTAATCTGAATCTTTTATTTCGTTTCAAAGTAATAAAGTTTAAGTAATTCGCCTATGAAAGCAATATCATCCATGGTGTGTTATATATTTGAAAGAAGAATTTAAAATAGTATCTTTTTAGATTAAAATATACAGTGTGTTCCATTTAAAAAAATGAGGTTAGGTCGGATAACTTTTTTCCCTGACCCCGTACACTTATTCTGAAAATGGCAGATTATTCAACAATCAATATAAAGAAACTTCTGTATAAAACATTTTTCTGTATCTCTTTTAACTAAGAAAATATAGGGTAATTTTGAAAATGTCAATTTTTTGATAATCCCCCGTATCTCTTAAGCGGGCGAAAATCTTCGAATTTTGATTTTACCATTTTAAGTTTGACCCAAAAAGAGCACATGACACCTACATTAGTTTTTTGATAGCACTAACAATTACGGGGACACACTATAAAAGTATCGAAAATGGAACACCCTGTACTTATTTTAATGAGCGATTCCCGGAACAATTTTAAGTCGAAAAGCTCATATACCAATATGTCCTAAAATGCCTTGTTTTCGATATATAGGGTGTTACAGTATTTTTTTCTGGTTTTTAGCCAAAATCTCGAAAACAATTTGAAATATTATACTAAATTTTGGTAAGTACTGACATTAAATAGACTTCCCCTATACATCTACATCTGGTCATGTATGACCATTGGTTTCTGGACACCCTGTATATCCCATATTCAGACAATGACACCGTTAATATACAACTGACCCATAAATTTCATGGTAGACTAAATTTTAAGAATCTGTATGATTTGTTAACAGTAAATCAAAATTTTCCGTGGCTGCTGCAAAAAAAAAACTTAAATAAAGTTTCAATAAAATTGACAATATTTTAGAAGAACAAAATCGGCTTATATCTTTACAAAAGCCCTAGAAGACTGTTGACGAAAGTAAAAACTTCTCTTTTTACACAAAGGATCTCTTCGACTGTTTTTCAAATACGTTAATAAAACTTTATTGTGGAAATAGCTCGATTCACACAGTTTAATTTGTTTTAAAGTTGTAAATCTCGCTCTAACACGAAATTAGTTAAGGTAATTGTATTCTATGCATGTCAAGGCGATCTGGAAATGCATAGAAAGTTTGCAAAGGTAAATATTAAGAGCCTCCGATAAAAACATTTGACTTTTTGACGTTTTCAAAATTGTGTATCGCAAAAAAATTTTTGAAAAATAATTTAAGCAGATTGATTGAATTAAATAACAATGTATGGGAAAATTATTATTTCCCAGACCACCTGATCATACCTTATACAATAAGGGCGTATTTAGTCTACACAGTAGCACTTAAAATACTATTTCAGATTGAATGGTACTACTAAGAAAAGGAAGCCTTTTCCACTGATAGGATGTAACCACCAACGAATACTTATAACCAGGAAGAAGACAAACTGCCGTGTTAAAAAATCGAAGCAGGCATGATACGGCGGCATCCATTATGCCTGGTGCGCACGTGCTTTTCAAATGTCACTTTTGTTCAAATTTTTATTATTGTCAATATTTTAAAATTACATTTAAGCAAAGAAAACCCTTTCATTTGATTTACTAAGTAGAGAAAATCAAATATTAGGATTTTGACATAGGTTTTCAGCTGTAAATATCGCTTTAAAATTGTCCTTACATACTTTTATATTATTATTGAACTGGTAACGGAACTAGAAATAAAGAATTCAGAGATTGAAGGTTGTAATTAGTTTCAATAAAAAATAGGAAATAAATCATAATTTACATAAAATATTTTTACCATCTTCAACTTCAAACAAATCAAGGTAAATACAATACTATATGTACAGCTACTAACCAAGTAAATATATGCACCATCATTATGATTATGGGCTTCCAATTTGTTTATTTCGTAGCATACTTCTGGCAACATTAGTGATCGAAGTCCTCGTTAATGTTCAGTCATTACGGGATTCTCAATTAAACTATGAAAAGAAAGAATTACTATAATAATATATTACCGGACTTATCAAAATTCTGACTACGGGTTAATATAACTAAGCTGAAAATATTAATTTGTAGCTTTCGACTTGTAGATTGTAAAATTTAAGTAAAATTGTTTAAAAATGTGTTTGTTGCCAGTTTGCGTGACAAGTTTGGGACATAATGGGACAATTTTATAATGTAAAATAACACTGACGAATAAAAATTAGTAATAAAATATTTCAATCATAAATTACTTACCTGCAACAAAATTAGTAATAAAATATTTCAATCATAAATTACTTACCTGCAACAAAACGAAAAGGTCCGTTTCCGTGAAAAGAGTAGAAAATTAAAAATTATTTTAGAATTTAATGACGCTTCCTACACCATTTTCAATCACATTATAAATCATATTATGTTACTTGATTTTATTCCATTCCAGACGAAGGATGTTCGGTTGCGAAATAATTTAAGAACTTGTGCTGCTCGCATTCTATGCCTGTCTCTGTCTGCATCAACCTTCCCCGATTCATTAAAGGGAGACAAATATGGCCTAGATCAAATCGAACAAACCCGAACAAATACACTCACGTCTTTGACTTTCAGATATAGCTATGTAAGTCTGATATTGACACACAACGATCGACACAAAAGGATAAACGTATGGAGTAACCAGCCTGGCGACCTGGGCCTGTGACGTCACTTGCATGGCCTTCTTACGTGTTTCGATAGATGATAGGTATGTACACCTAGCCTGTACTGATGAGAACAAGAGTTCGAAACCGGTCTGCAGGTGGTTATATCCTATCAATGGAAAAGGCTTCCTTTTCTTGGTAGTACCATTCAATCTGAAATAGTATGTTAAAATGCTACTGTATAGCCTAAATACGCCATTATTGTATAAGGTATCATCGGGTGGTCTGGGAAATAATAATTTTCCCATAGGTACATTGGTATTTGATATTAACACCACCTGAACAGTGTAGACTTTTTATTTTTAGCTTGATAATTTATTAGTGAGAAACGTATTTTAAATATAATTTTTTTATTAGTAATCATAAATATAAACAGGAAAAATAACAGGACTAATATCACTGTAGAACTGTTGATATAATTTGTTACAATCGTTAATCCTTTCTGGTGTAGCGTGTCTCAGATTGTTCCACATAACTTTAAGCAATTTCACACAATTCATAATCTGAAATTTAAAAAATAATAATTAAATTCCTCATGTTATCGACTATTATTTTTCTTTTCTGTCTAGAGCAGTGGCGGTTCTTCCACAGGAGCACATGCGAACGTGCCCCCCAAAACGAATAAAAAAAATATTAATTTATATTATCTATCGTATAAAGACGACCCTCCCTAATTTTATCTTACCGTCAAACCAAACTGTATATTATAAGCTGTCGATTCATCTGGCAACTCAGTAAGGATAATGACGCGAATGACGCGATATACTCGCATATGCGAATAAGTGGGCGGGACATAATGCAGTTTCTCTGTAGCAACAGGTGGCGGGGGATAGCGGGGCTATGGCAATTTAACGCGCAATTTTAGTGTGCGCCGCGCTTGTTGTCTGTTCGTGCATGTATTTAGAAATTCGAGCGTGTATGTTTTAATATTTTAATATTATATATTTATTATGTATCATAGGTCACAATATATAATATCATACAGAATAAAATAATACTTTGAGCTCAAACAGAACGAGAGCTGCAACATCTTAGCTCCAGGCCTATAATGACATTCCCATGCCATCAAAAGAATACAAACAATATTATACTTACATTATTATATTTATCCTTTTCTACCATCATTCCCTTCAAACCTATCACGGTCCGAGATACGGAGTTGATGAATTCTTCGTGAGATTCAATTAGGGAGTTCAGATCATAGGCTTTCTCGAAATCCAGCTCGAATTTAAGCAGATTTTTGCCGAAAACGAAACCGAATACGAAGTGCTGGAGGCTGTTTAAAATGTTTATCAAACAGAATTTCAGACGTACGAGTTTGGCGGTGACTCTATTTTTGTGATGAGACTCTTTGAATGTTTTTCGGAATTTATTAGCCGGCTCGTTCTTCGATTCCAAATCTGAAATCGACAATTTATACGAGCCTATTAAAATATGACACAGTCAGACACGCCATTTAGACGTTACTTTTTAAATGAAAAAGTTTTATGGCCCCCCAACGACTTATCAGAGGTTCGTTCGCATAGCGAAATTTCCAACCGAATGTAAATTTAGTTCTGCGCATCATGTGCGGTTGTGGACGAGTTTCTAACTGGTTGCTACTTTTTGTCTCTGTGAACGAATACAAATGCCAAACCTTCAACTGTCAAATCTGAAAATTGATTCTTTAACTTAACTTAACTGCTGGAAATCAACTGGGACGGTATGCAGGAGATTAGAGCAAGAATAGAACAAGCCCGTGCTTCGTTCCTGAGGATGCGTAATGTACCATCGTGCCGGTAAAAACCTAGGACAGCAAAATTTCTTATTTTCTCCTTGACTATTAGGAATTTTTTACTTTCGTGTCTGGTACCAGTAAAATGTCATTTAAAAATTTTGCATGTCAACATAGTTTGTCACTTTATCAATAACTTGTCAAGCAAATTTTTCTTTAAAAAATATCCCACAATTAACATCCCAGCAAAAGGCTATAATCTACAGTCGGTTGCGAGATGGTGCTTTTATTAGGGATATTGCAGACGAACTGGGAGTGAACAAGAATACCGTGTTGTTGGCAAAACAAAAAATAGCAAGGCATGGGACTATTATTAGGAAAGCAGGTTCAGGTCCCCCTAGAATTTCTACTGAAGATGAAGATAGAAGACTATTAATTATCTAAGGGATCATCCATTCGCAACTGCAATAAAGGCGAAAGAAGAGACGAACTTTCCAGGTTCTGCAAATACTGCTAGAGACAGGGTTCGAATTTCCGATATACGAAGTCGTTGTGCCACTAATAAAATATTTTTAATGGAAAGAAATAAACAAGGCAGGTTAGAATTTGCACATGAATATTTAAATCGGAATATTTTCTGGGAAACAGTTATATTTTCTGACGAGAGAACTTTTCAATCGTGTAATAATTTAAGAATTCGAGTGTATAGGCCTTCCGGCATGCGGTATGATGAGATATGCACTCACAAAACAAACCAAAGCGGGCGTTTCCCTATAAATGTCTGCGGTTGGATTAGCGCTAGAGGTCCAGGAATTTGCCAAATCGTGGAAGGAAGAGTAACTGCACCTGAATACGTGATGATACCATTTATAAACGCTGAATATGGTCAAAATTTTACATTTCCGCATGATAATGCTCCAATACACACAAATGCAAAATTTTCTCCTAGAAAATAATATAGCAGTTCTTCTCTGGCCTTCGAAGAGTCCCGATTTGAACCCGATCGAAAACATTTGGGGTAAAATGGTGAAATCAATATATAAACATGATTTTCGGCCACGAAACAGAGATGAATTACGCTACAGGATAAATGAAGATTGGGATGAAGTAACAGGCGAATTATGCAGAAACCTAGTTTTAAGTATGCCGCAAAGGCTTCAAGAAGTAATAAACAGGAATGGTTCTATGACTAAATATTAAAAATATTTTGTTGCTTCGACAAATTTTGCGTTTGTATTTTTGTAACCTTCTATTAAATTTCTTTTATTATTTAGTTTCGTTTTCATTTTTAGGCGACGTTATATATACCTACTTTAAATAAGGTATTAGACTTTTTCTTAATAAAAATGCCCAATATATTTACTGCCGCTCAAGTTTATACAAGAAATAAGATATTCTGATGCCACCTCGTATCGAAAAATATAAAACATTAAATTATGTAACCTAGGTTACGACCTAAAAGTTATGTGTTTTTACCTTTACAGCTGTCGAGTACCTTTTATAGTCTATGAGATATGTATATCCGTTCTCAGTTTTGTGATTTTGTTGTCCTAGTTTTTTATCGGCACGATAGTACTTTGTAGTAGAGATTTAAGCATACCCCTGTTACGTGTTCAGCATAATGTTCTATGGAATGGAAGCTTGGACCTTGACGGACGAGATGTGCAAAAAATTGGAGGCCTTTGAAATGTGGACATACAGAAGGATCATGAGAATTTCCTGGGTAGAAAGAGTGCGTAACACACATCTCGATAAACAACTGGAGGTTCTGTTCACATTGAAAAAGCGGAAACTGAAGTATTTTGGTCATATTTTAAGGAATGACAAGTATCGACTCTTAAAACTCATTATAGAAGGGAAGATCGAAGGACGGAGAGAAGAAGAATATCCACCACATTGTTCCGTCGAGCTGTAGACAAGGTTCAGATAGCGCTGATGATTGCCAACGTCCAAGGCGGACAAGGCGCCTGAAGAAGAATAAGATGAACCTATTAAGCTAATTTCTGCTTTGTAACTACTTCCGACAACTCTGCGAACGAACCTTGATTACTGAATACGGGCATGAAAAATAATAATTTGTAACATTAATCAAGTTACCACACAGCGAACTGCAGTATCAATAAAACTTTAAGAATCTTTTAAATTTAATGGAATGGGAATAAGGGGAATATTTTATTTCCACTTTCAAGATTATTTACGTAATCGAAGTCAATTCGTTGAAATGGAAAATTTAAGAAATACCAAAAAATAGATCAGATGTGCAGTTCCACAGGGGCCTATTTTAGGCCCACTTCGCCCCACCGCAAGGTCCTGTATTAAAAAAAATATATTACATGTGGAGTTCCACGAGGATCTACTTTATGCTCATTTATCCCTTTTGTTAGGCCTGTATAAAACTGGTTAAATACAGGGTGTTATGGAAATGACGTATTATATTTAAATGGGTGACTCCTTGGGTGTCCTAGAGAAGCGCTACATATTTTTCTTTTTTTTTTCAGGTCAGTCCGCGCTACTGTACAACATTTCACCCAGAGCCAATGGCAATGTTGCCAAACTTAATGTAAAACTGAGATTCCATATAAAATTATAAAAATAAATTATTTTCTACCTACTTGTATTTATCCTTGTACCTAAAGGGCGAGGAAATCAAGGCACAAACGCAATCAGCTTTTTTTCTTTTTCATGGGAACACTCCTGGAAACACTTTATGTACACACAGTAATAGTGAAACAGAACCGATAGTTAGCTTTTGAAAATATAATAATACAGATTATGCTACAGATTATTAGATTTTATTACACGCGACGAAATTTGACGTCCAGAAGAAACGCGTCAATAAAAACAATATTCAAAGATTATTTATGGACGGGCAAGATACATGCGTAAACCGAAAAAACAGAGCGGATTGCCGAGAGTGTGTTGGTGATCGACGAGACACAACGTATCCGGCCGCTGGTTGGTCTTCAACTAACAGACGCAAGCGTGCGGCGTTATATGAAACTACTTCCCTCAGCCGATGTAAGGCGTCAAGAGGTCATTGGCATTTGACCTAGTGACGTATGTGGCTATTACTATTCCATATGTTTTTTCGGGTTGTTTAAAACATAGTCCGCCGTAAATGTTCTTCAATTAATTGTACAAAAAGATATTACAGAATGGGAAAGTGTTTAAATTATTTTATTTTGTCTAAAGAGTTTAAGGTGTACATATGACAACACCGGCCAGAATTCCTTGATTGCTTACATGTATCGCAGTGCCACACAGGTGTTTTTCTGGTTTGACGTCCCTTTTACCGCTGAATAAATTGAAAGTGCCATTTATGGGTACTTTTCTTCAATTTGTCTTTATCTCAGGAATTGCCTGTTCAAAATATATAATACGTCATTTCCATAACACCCTGTATAAGATAAAAAATATATCACATGTGGATTTCCACGAGGATCTACTTTACCCACTTATCCCTATCGCTAGTTATGAAGCTCGTTACATACCTGAAAACATTAAATGATTGAGTGTGTGTAATGCCCACTTCAACTTTAACAAAAATTGAAATATCTCTTTGTACGTCTCGATTTGCCCCTGTTTAATGATTATGTTCAACGGCCAGGGCATTTCATAGTTAACGTTTACCAGATTGCACGCCGATAGCGAATCGATAGAAGTCGACCATCCGTCTTTAATTTGCACCGAACATTTTTCATAGAATTCGGGATACATGTCCATGAATATGTCCTGAAGGTGGGACGTGAGCCAAATATCGTTCGCCCAGCTTTTACTTGAAGATTCGGTCTGAAAAGAAAAGTAAGTCTACTACGCCGCGCTCCACTTTTAATTAAATCTACGAAGTACACAACAACCGTTAATACGTAACGACTAACGAGTTTTACATTTACAAGGTGGGCCTCCAGCCCGAACGAAGAAACTTATTATCTGTTTTAGAAAATAATGATTATTTGTCAATTTATTCTGAAAACATCGGTTAGATCCGGAGGCAAGCCTCTGAAGCGGGAGCGTGATAAGGCAAGTACGATACATTAATGAAGCAGATAAGGATGCGGTGCGAGCTGTTCCCACAATTTGAACAGTTGAATAAGATAAGAGAGGGCTTGCGACATTTAGGAGTTTATATTTAAAAAAAGTGTTTTAAAGCTGTAATTGTATATTTTTAAAAATGAAAAGTAATTAAATGGTTTGTCGTTATTAACAGTCGAGCTGCGAACTGATTACTTGGTCAGCAAGAGTTTACAATTGGTCAGTAGAAACAAACATGTCTAGAAGCAGTTTACTTCAGAGGTCCCAGGACACTGTCAATTTATGTAACTTTCTTGTGTTTTCTTTTGCCGAATACAGAAGGAAATCGGCTACAAAAGGAGTAGCGGGGGCGGGTTTTCATTTGTTTTCCCCGAACAACCCCGAAATGTTTGCTGTCCATAAGTTGCTGACCAACTAGCCATTTTGGCTGACCGATTACATTTTTCTGTTCGCAAAAATAAGAATATTTTGCTAACCAGTTAAATGCCACCCTTTAAAAATAAGGTTTATTATTTCATTTATTCATTTGTAGTAGGAGACCCTGCCTATCCTGACAAGCGGCTACTGGCGGGAACCTACTTAAATGCAAAATAAAATACTCCAAAAGCGACCGCTATTATAAATGTTTTTTTCGGAAAAACGGGTAAATTTTTTTCATAAAAGTTAGTCCACATTAACACTTTTTTTCCTTAAAATATAATTATTTTTGTGTTTTTTTTCTACTACCTGGTCCCCGGAAAAATGGAACGCAGAACATCAATTTGCCTCGAAATATAATCTATAATCGAGAACATGTTTACATCCATTCTCAAATATAACTAGTTTCATAAAGCATTGGAAAATTCAATATTATATTACAGGTTTGGGAAAATCTCAAGATGTCATAACAAATATCGAGTATAATAGACTGTCGTGTATAAACCGGGAATAAAGCCAAAAATCGCCGTCCTACTTTTCAGGGAATTCAGGCAGCAACGTAAGGACAAAACTTCTCGTATTACGATCGTTTTCTTAGCAAAGAAAGTTTAAAATTTAAAGAATGCTTTGTCGGATCTTTGTAAATTGTAAAATCGGAAGACAAAGCTTCAAATCGTTGTATTATTGACGATAATCGATATTGCGCTGTCGAGCTTCCGCTAAAGTCCAAATTAAATCGAAAAATAAATTGAAGCAATTTTTTTTTAATAATTTTGTAAGGGCCGAATTTTAAGCGACTTACCTTCTCAAACAATCTCCTATAAAAAGGAAAAATCATATCGTCATAAAATAAATATAAGTGCTTCAAAAACTGGAATTGCTTCTCCAAAAGATGCTCCTCGATCAGCAGGTTCTTTACCATTAAGCCGGAAATCGTAAACCTTTCTTCCAGAATACCTAGTAGAATATTTTCGAAAATGTTCGTTTTGGGAAACAGATCTGTGGTTATAAGAGATATCCTGAAAAATGTAAAAAATATAAATCAATAAGCGGTTATGTCGTTAATAATAAACCAATTTTAATAATTCTTATTTTAGCTGATAGGAAACAGATCCTAAAATTTAAGGCAAAGTAGTTCTGATACGTCGAATAGTGCGAAGAAGTGTTTGTTGCACGCTACACTAACCAGGCCATGATAAGTTAAAAAACATACGATGTTTAAATATTTTATAAAACAATAACGGTATCTTATATTCTGTTTTAGAAAATAATGATTATTTGTCGATTTATTCCAAAACCATCGGTTAGGTCCTGATGCAAGCTTCTGAAGCGGGAGCGTGATATGGCAGGTATAGTATTTGCAGAATTATACCGTTGATCTTTTGACTGCAATAAAACATTATTATTCCTTCGACCATAAAATAAATAAGGAAATCCCAAATTTTAAAACCTTTTCGGACAGAGCCGGACCAGGTATACAAATTCAATTTATACCTATGCCTGATGCATATATAAATAAAAAGTGATTTTTAATAATTTTAATCTTTAGTGGTTTTCCGGCGAGTAATTTTTAGTTAGGCTTATTAGTGGCAGAATGTGGCGTCCTTGGAATTGTGCTGATAGGGGGGCATCTTCAAGTGTCATTTTTAAAAGAAAGCATTTATCTACCGATGCCAAACTAATAATTAAAAATGTGCATCAATCGTTGTTGAGTAGAAATTTTAATTCGATGGATGCTTTAGCAGAGACGTCTACTTTGACAAAAACTCCTTTATCTTGGGTAAGAGACATAGTAGTTAAACCTGTTAATCCTAGAAAAAATCGGAGTGATTCTGGCACATTTAGAAGCATTGACGCAAATGACATGGATTTATTAATAAGAAAGATTTACCAAATGTATGAGGCACAAACTGTACCCACTTTGATTTCCCTCAAAGAGCGGCTGATTAAAGACGAAACAAATATCTCTTGTAGCCTTTCAAGCCTTAGGAAAATATTGCGTAAAATGGGTTTTAAATACCGAAGCATTGATAAAAGACAAACATTAATGGAATCTCAACGTTTACGGGAATGGAGACTTAAATATTTAACAGCTGTTAAACAATTTAGAGAAGGAAATCGTCCAATTATTTACCTTGACCAAACATGGTTCGATACCCATGACACTCCAAGAAAAGGTTGGGATGATTCTTCCAAAAAATGTCAAACCAATGCACCATCAAATAAAGGCAAAAGAATCACAATATTACATGCTGGTTCAGAGAACGGGTTTTTTCCAAATTGTCTGTTGCTTTCAGCTGAAAACAAAGCAGATTCTTCTTTAGATTACCATCAAGATACCGACCCACAACTTTTTGAAGATTGGTTTAAACATAAACTCCTTAAAAATATACCTGAAAATAGCGTCATTGTAATGGACAATGCTAGTTATCACAGTCGGCAAGCAAAAATCATTCCCAATTCTAATAATACAAAAGCAGAAATTCAAAATTTTATGATTGAAAATGATTTATATTTTGAAGAAACTTATAAAAAACGAGAACTGCTAGAAGTATTAAAAGCTTTTAAAATAAATAAGGAATACGAGTGTGACAAACTTGCAGCAGAAAATGGACATACAGTGTTGCGTCTTCCTCCGTACTATTGTATATTCAATCCTATTGAGCTAATATGGCACCCATTAAAATCCAATATTAGGAGAAATAATATTTCTCGTACATTAAGTGCATCTGTAGTAGAATTAATTAAAAACGAAGTAAGAAAAATTTCTGCAGACAGCTGGAAAAACTGTGTACAGCATGTACTTAAGGTGGAAAATTCTTACAATTATATGATTACAAATGTTCAACCCTTAATTATAAGTTTAGGCTTAGATGAAGATAGTGATAGTGATACAGAGTTAAATTTTGAATAAATTATTAATAGTTTCTTAGAATTTAATTAATTTTTATTGTACTTGTTATCCTAATAGTTTATTACTTTTAAATTATATTATTTTCAATTATCATTATTTTACATTTATTATAGGTACCTAAAACTAAAAATACCTATCTATTTATTTTCAATTATAAAAATTAATCATGTGGTGTGGTATACATTTTCAAGCCGGCCCTGATCCCATTTATTGAGCTTTGAAGAGGTTCAGGCGTATACAATAGGGTTTAATCAGGTAGTTTATTTATGACAGTAAGAGTCAACGGTATAATTCTGCAACAACTATACGATAAATTAAAGAAACAGATAAGGATGCGGTGCGAGCTGTTCCCACAATTTGAACAGTTGAATAATATAGAGACGGTTTGCAACATTTATAAGAGTTTATGTTTTAAAAAAAGTGTTTTAAAGCTGTAATTGTATATTTTTAAAAATAAGGATTTTATGCGCTACCCTGTACATTTAGATATACAGCTTGTCGTTTCGTTCTGCGGCTACCAAAACTATTTAAAGAATGCAGAAGAATGCAGACGATATATTATCGATGTTGTCAAATTACTTACCAAAAATCTAGTAGGTTTTATGAAATTTATTATTTATACCTCCTTTGAATACAGAATTTAAGCTAATCGTTAAAAAGTTAGAAAATATTATTATTCAGATTGAAAAACTGAAAGGTATTTTGAGTTTTAAGTAATATGTTCACACCTGCTTAATTTTAATTGCCGGACAAAATTAAAATATTAATTGAATTATCTATTTCCTAGCAAATCTGACAACATGTGAATATCCATTTACTCCAAACATTTAGTCGATTAATAGGATCACTTCCGCCTCTATTTTGTTTCACGGTATTAAACAGAGATGAAAATATAATATGCGATTGATTTGGACACGCCTCCGCAGACATTCGCCAGACACATGGCACTGCCATGCTCCAGACACGCTTTGATTTTTGACCAGCGACAGCGCGTTGTGGATGTTATACGTATAGTATAATTAATAGGGCAAATAGTAAAAAAATGATTTTCCATATGGAAAAGACTCTTTGCATAAACTTTTAAAAGCCAACGGGTTTTATTTTCGCAAATGCCAAAATAAACGAAAATTGTTGGTCGAAAAACCAAATATTTTACATATGAGATATAGGTATGTGGTATTAGGAAATTTGACCTTTTTGAACTTGTAAAATTGCACAAGCCTCGAGATGATAAAAAAAGCTATGTCATTGACAATATCATAAAACAGGCTGGCCATATTCCCCTTATAACTCCCCCCCTACATGTGTGAGCTAAACCCAATTGAGTTGGCATGGGCTCAAGTCAAAAGGTACATACGGAACCTAAACACATCAGGGGATTTCAGTTTAACCAAGCTGAAACAGGTCTTAGATGAGGCCATAAGGTCAGTTACACCATCTGACTGGGAGAAATTTTGCCAGCATGTTATTAGTATTGAAAATAAATTTTGGGAGACAGATTACATGATGGAAGAAATAGAACCCATCATAATTACACTCGGCAATGATGACATTGAGTCCGACTCTGAAGATAGTGAGTCTGATAGTGAAGACGATAACGACATAGAGTAGAGATCAATGATTATATCGTTTTTTTTTGTTATTTTATACTTACTTTATGACGTTGAAATTTGGGAGTTTCTCAGAAATAAATAATTGTTGCATTCCTGTTTCTCCCAATACTTTTCGTTCTTATTATTTTAACATTTAGTACCTACTTACTCCTTTATATTCACAAAAAAATTAACATTTTAATATTTTTATATTTAATTTTACAATATAAGCACGACCATGGATTGTCCTTGCGGCCTGTTACCTTCCCTTCCCCTTACGTATACCGCGTAGCCGCAGATACAAACGACAAGCTATACTAAGACATAAACTGATATGCCCTAAACTCTAGCATCTATTCTCTATTAGTTAATAAAAAATAAATTAAAATTGGTACATAATTAACGAAATAACAACTTATTAAATACGACGCGTATTTTTCAATATTCAATAATTAATTGGAGTAGTGTATGTAAAATGTAAACATACCGAAAATAGTGCGAAGAAGTGTTTGTTGCGCGCTACACTAACCAGGACATGATAAGTTAAAAATCCACATGATGTATCAATATGTTATTAAACAATATTCATATTTCATATTCCGGTTTAAATTATTAACATCGAACATACCTATCGAATAAACTGATTTTTTCCTCATGTATCTTCTCGGGCTTTTTAACAAAAAAATCGGCAAAAGCGGTCATCAAAAATCCATCTTCGATATCGACCAAATTTTCCAATTTTTGCACGTCGGGATTAGTCTGGCATATTTCTGTACCGACAACGGGAAAAATGAAGTCTTGACGCCCGATCGTCACGTTTACGTCATTCGTTTCGTTTGTTTTATCGGTTTCTGGTTGCGGTTCATTCGTGTCGGGAGCATTATAGAACTCTCTTAACTTTTTGAACACTTTCCGCATAAATTCATCGTAAATCGACTCTAAAAAAATATTCTCGGTATAGAGTGTCCATTAATGACGTGCTAACATTTCAGAGTAATAGAGTATGCTCAATTGATTAAAAAAATAGAATATACAGGGTGTCCCATTTAAAAAAATGTTACTTTTCTTAATATCTCAAAAACGAAACCTTTTAGGGAAAAATTGGCTAAGCCACTTAACTTTACGTAACAATCTCTTTAACTAGATCAGTTTTTACCTATTTGATAAGTTAACATTAACACGTAACGGAACTACAAGGATGTATGAAAAGTGAAGATTTTCAAAATCACCCTGTAGATTAGAAACTGAGACAGCTATGACAAGTTTGGCAGCGGAATCTTTCGTTTCGTTAAAACGTGAAAACCTCAATATTATATCTTTGATAATAACTCTAATACCCCTAGAAAGTGTCGAAAATGGGACACCCTGTACAGGGTACACTTTTATAGGGTATCTCCGTAATTGTTAGTGCTATCAAAAAAGTAATGTAGGTGTCATGTGCTCTTTTGGGGTCGAACTTAAAATGGTAAAATCAAAATTTGAAAATTTTCGCTCGCTTAAGAGATACGGGGGAAAATCCAAAAATTGACAATTTCAAAATTACCCTGTATTTTTTTAGTTAACAGAGATACAGAAACATGTTTTATACAGAAGTTTCTTTATATTGATTGTTGAATAATCTGCCATTTTCAGAATACGTATACGGGGTCAGGTAAAAAAGTTATCATGATGTTGGTTTCCTAGGCGATTTATTTAAATTTTATTACTTTGAAACAAAATAAAATATTGAGATTAAGGTAAAAAATAACGGAAATCATCGCAAATGTTCGGAATATGTCCTTAAATGGTTACCGTCTTTCCGCAGAGCGAACAAAATATACATTTTGCGAAATTGCTTCGTTTTTTCCACTTTCCATATAAACTGATATCAAATCAAATTTTTCAAAATGTTGATAAGTCATTTTCACAAATGAATAGGTAAAAATCAAATTGACATTAATAACAACTAGAATGTCAACATAGTTGTTTCTAGGATATTAGCTTCTGTTTCATGATCTACTGTGCTTTAAAGTAATAAACTTTAATAAATCGCCTAGGAAAACAATATCATCCATGGTGTGTATATATTTGAAAGGATAATTTAAAATAGTATCTAATTAGATTAAAATATACGGGGTGTTCCATTTTTAAAAAATTAGGTTAGGTCCGATAACTTTTTTACCTGACCACCTATACTTATTTTGAAACGGCAGATTATTCAACAATCAATATAAAGAAACTTCTGTATATTACTATGTAACTTATTATATTATCTCTTTTAACTAAGAAAATATAGGGTAATTTTGAAATTGTCAAGTTTGACCCAAAAAGAGCGGATGACACCTACATTACTTTTTTGATAGCACTAACAATTACGGAGATACCCTATAAAAGTGTCGAAAACGGGACACCGTGTATATATGGATGTGTCAATTATCTTGACACATTATTTCATTTTAGAAGATTTGAATGCCGGTATTAGAGGAATATCAATAGGGAACCAGCAGTGTGTTAAAATATACAAACCTTGGCAATCGCCAATGATGTCGTATTTCCTCAAGAGCCTTAAAAAATTTATATTTTTACCGATTTTTAAAACATTTTCTAAAAATATTCGCAGAAAACTATTCGTTTTGCATCTGGTATCTATGTTATCTCTTACGACAAACTGCGTGTGCCATTTATCGTTAGTAATTTTCCTATAACAAAGAAAAAATAATTAGAAAAAGTCGGCAAGCGGACCAGTGAGTGTGATACCTATACGAAGTAAGAGGTATGATTCCACGACGATGGAGGCGCTGCTTGTGACGTCAACGGGCGAGTGATTTTTAAATATCTTACGGAGATTTATACTGCTGTCAGCGGTTTTAACTCTCTTCTAAAGGTATTAAAACGTTTTATGAATTTAGTGGTATGTGAAATGGAAGAATAATATCATGGTATTTAGGTATATTTATTTTATGAACATACAACAAAGATTGAAGCTAAAATACGACCTAGTTATAAACAAATTAAACTATTTTTTAAATAGTCCATCTCTCAATGGAGTGAAATTATTGAGAGGTAAAGAAACTCATAGTCTGCCTCAGTAGTTAAATAACCAATATTTTAATTTCACTACATGTTTCGAAGGCAATATACCCTCATCAGCTTCAGTTGAAAATATTTAAGAAGTAAATGTTAATAAAATAAATGAAACCGTATCCATTCTAATTTTTGGTTTTTATCCTTAGGAAAGCGGAAACACCTTATATTTCTATCAAATTTCCTTGCCTGGTTATCCAGATCACAATCGAATAGTCATATTATGAAAATTCAGATATTTATTTTAATAAACACACACGACTAAATAAGAAAATATTCTGATGGACTTTAAAAATTTCCATGGAAAACTACGGCAAACGGCACTCACTACGTGGCGACCAGTGTTGCCACAAATCTTTGATCAAAAGTAATATGTTGACGGTTCGAAACCTAATAGAATAGTAAAAAACGGTGTCAGAGTAAGACGAGTACGATAAAAAAAAGGTAGTTACTTTCCTATGATATGGGGGGCCACCTCCAGATTGAACATAAATTTCATATGCCCCACACAAAGAATGAACATCTCAAAAATGGTTAAAATAGTAATGGATATATTACGATTGTAAAAGACTGACAACGCTGGTGGCAACCAGCAGGGGTCGCCGAACCGTTTCGGCTATCGTCGACCGGTTCCGATGGCGCGGCGGTTGTTTTTTAAAAGTTTGTCGGAATCTTTCCTAATTTTTGTGGTATTTTAGCTGTAATGTGTGTTATATTTCTATGAAATTAATATACGTAAATACTTGTCATATATAATTCTTTATTTCATATACCATTACATGCATAAAACCTATTAATACCTTTAAAAGAGAGTTAAAAACGCCGACAGCAATAATCCTAATAAGAAATTGGCAGACGAAATTGGAACGGTAGATATTTTACCTTTAGTTATTGTATCATGTATAGGAAGTGATAAATTTATTTACCAATTGTCTGCACACAATAAACACATTTCCGAATAGTGCGTAAAATAAACGTTTTTCATTTACAAATAATGCATGATTTAATCCATTAGAAAAACTTTCCCACAATCGATTGAATAACCCCTACGGGTATGGAGCAGTGCGCAATTAATAGTATTAGCTCTCCCTGGATGCCAGTAATTAATGCATAATCGAAAATGGAATTGATTATTGCAATTCTAATTATTGCGGGCAATTTGTATTCATGATTACGAAAAAAACTAAACAGTTTCGAAGATACAGTAGACACTCGATAGTGTGAACCGAAAAAAACAACTTCAGGGGATACACATTAGCGATTTATTAACGTTAACGGAGGTTATATTTAATGGGTATCATTTAACTGGTTAGTAAAATATTCTTATTTTTCCGAACAGAAAAATGTAATCGGTCAGCCAAAATGGCTAGTTGGTCAGCAACTTATGGACAACAAACATTTCTGAATCGGTCAGTAATTAATGTCATACTAGAGTGCTCTAAATTATTTTGGTACGCAATTAAATATATAAGCTGCTATGAGCGATCCACTTTTAATCAGATATTGGTAAGCAATCAGCGGGTAAGCTAAATATTTAATCTTGGTCATCAAAAAAAAGCAATAAAACGTGAAATAGTGACAGTGCCCTGGGAAAACAAGCGAAAATCCGCCCCCGCTACATCTTTTGTAGTCGATTTCCTTCTGTATTCGGCAAAAGAAAACACAATAAACTTACATAAATTGACAGTGCCCTGGGAAAATAAGTGAAAACCCGCCCCCGTTACACCTTTTGGGCCTTGACTGCTACACCGAATGAAAACACACGCACGCAATTAGCTTTCGCTCCGCCCACAATAACGAACTTTGCCGATTATTCAAAACAAACGCAATCCAATGATTTAGATTGATAACAATTGTTTAATATGCAAACCTCTGAAGTTAACTGCTTCTAGACATGTTTTTTTCTACTGACCAATTGTAAAATCTTGCTGACCAAGTAATCATTTCGCAGCTCGGGTTTGTTCGGGTTTGTTCGCCCGAAAGTACAATTGTTTTCATAGCACACTTGAACAAATAGTATTTTCGGAATAAAATTGGATTTTTTGAGAAAACGCTTTGATACAGTAAATACTATTTATAAAGAACAACTAATTTGGCATCAAATTAAACAAAAATTACAGCGTGTTCAATTTAAAATAAGAAAGTTTTTAATGGTTGAATTATTTCACAATGAACCCTGAATTGTGACCACCCTGTACATTTTCTGCCGAATTTGAAATATTTTTGAGACTTGATGATCTTCTAGCTATTCGGTGGGAAAAAAATGTTAGTCCAAGAGCTAAGGTAAAAAAATTATATGGATTTTTTCATCGTCATGAATTTGCCAAATAATTACAAAAAGTCCAGATATAAAACTAACAGAGTCCGACAAAAAGATGTTCTATAAAATGTGCTTAGTATTTAACGCTTAATCGAAAAATTTAATGAGAATTACCATGTTGTATTTAAAACACGAAAATTGGCAGCTACTTCCGGTATAACCGGAAACGACAAAAACATGTGAATATTTTAGTTAAAGAGAGCATATCGGTAAACCTAAATCCCCAAAGTTTCAGAAAGATATATTCAGTAGTTCTCCATAAAGTTCTAATGCAAGCTCGTCGTGAATCACCCTGTATAGTTAACATCTTGTTCATACTATGCGACGTTTCCGTTAGGCGATGTTCACACTATCGAGTGTCTAATGTAATGACATTATTTAAAAATTATCCGCCATATTAACTAAACGTGAGGTGAACCGGATCCATGCCAAAAAAAAAATTAAATCAAATTTAATGTATTTGACTTACTTCTCAATTAAAAATTCTCCCGTATAATCCGATAAATCGTCCTGTATTAGCCAACTATCCACTAATCCCAGATAATGATACACGCTTTCGAAAAACAACGCCATCTTTAAATCCTGTTTTAACTTATTGGACGTAAACGTCAGTCCCTGATGTAGTTCGAGTATTAACTGTGTCGCACATTGGAGTGGGGATTTAGTGTCATGATCCAGTATAATATCATCATGGATCTCTTTTAGTAATTTGATTGGCTCGAAGATTTTGTTCAGGTCTTCTGCCAGTTGAAGAAGCGTGTATGTTTTTTCTGAAATAGTCGATAAAGTCATAAAGTATATTGGTATGCCCAGCCGTTTCTGAGCATCGGAAGGAATGCTTAGTTGTGTTGTAAAAATCGTTAACGGGAAAGAATCATGTAATTTCCAATTAGAACAACTAAACTTGCCAGTAATATAATAAATTTTAATATAATGTTATACATCGTGTTATCGAATCAACCTAGACAAACATGAATATTTGTAAAAATGATTATTTTCCATAATATTTCAATGAATAAAATAAATCTCTATCCATTGTCTTCAATATGGCAACGCTGTAGCCTGTTTTTTGCTCAGGGGCAAAACCATGCAAGATTTTTCCATATCCTTTCATTCAGCTAACAAGAAATAATTAGGTCAAAATTGACTCAAATGTAAATAAATTGAAGTACAGTGAAACTTTCCTTAGGCGGACACCTACGGGGCCGCCTAATAGAGCCGCCTAATACAGGTGTCCGCCCATGGAAAATTTGTTATTAGGTAATATGTAAATGCAAAATTATTACTATGTATATGTATGTACAAATAAACATAACATAACAAAAATACACTAGTTTTAGTTAGGATGTAGTACTAAAGAAATCTAATAACGTAGTTTGACGTGTTTGGGTTTTATACTGGCAATCTAGAAAATGTAATTCCAAGTCTGATAACAATTCCATTGCTGTAGAGTCACCTCTATTCTTTGCATACTCTTATAATTCCTTTAACGTACTCATGGCTTGTTGATAATAATTGGTGACATTTGTTTGATTACTGCATTCAACTTCTTCATCAGAGTCGTCAGATGTTGATGTGGTTTCAGTTTGGACTTGGAATGGGGTCACTATCATCTTCTAATAGCACATTGCTATCAATGTTAATGAACTTGCCCAAATCATTGTTATCAAATTACTAACTTCCACAACATCAATATTTTCTTTCAGGCTCAAAACGCGACATTTTTGTGCCATTGTTTACGATTTTAACCTAACAACTCACAAATAAACGGCGGACTGCTGTAGCGGAATCACACATACTTTCATTCGGCCAAGTCCTTTCGCGCTGCCACGCATACGCGATTAGTTGCCGGTCTGTCTTCAGAGAGTTCTTGCACCGTACTTATTCGTCTCCAAAATACTTTTTAAAAAATGTTGTCGGTTTAAAGGAGGGTTTTCGCACTTCGTATGAAAACAGCCTGTTCGCGTCCCCCAAAGGAGAGTCCGCTCAGGGGAGGTTGATTTTCATGGAATTTCGTATACCTAGTTCTAGGGATGAGACGAAGCGGGGTTTAGGCCGGATAGCCGAATACCGAATATTCGGCTAATACCCAAGCCGAAGCGCCGGTGCTTCGGCCGAAGCATATTTATTTGTGATTATAATATAATTGCCTGACTTAAATCAAACCAAATTAAATTGTAATACTTTATTGTATACTATTAGAAAATTTTGTCAGTAAAGCTGTTTAAAACTATAAAATCCTACAACTATTTAAAGTAAAGAAAGTGAAAAACATGTAAAATAAGAAAAATATAAAACACGCAGGAGCTATATAATACCTATAGCAATGTTGCGAACATCTTATAAAATAGCTAAAACTAGAAATTTTTACAAAACTATAATAATTGTGGTTTAATATTATACATATTAAATATACACTTCAAGTTGCAATAATGTTTAATAATTAGTATTCAAAGTTCAATATTCTTAAGTTATGATGTAAAAATAGTAGTTTCTCAGCTTTTCTTGGCAATAGCCTACTTCTGGTTTCCTCATAAATGTTCCCAATTTCTGAGAAAAGTCTCTCACTGTATACACTGGTTGCTGGTGCCGATAGAAATTTTCTAGCTATTTCAGATAATATTGGGAACATAAACTTTTTCTCATTCCACCATTTGAGAGGGTCATCTTTTCTTTTTATTAGTGGTATATTTAAATATGTTGTTATTTCTTCATTGATCTGTTGCCTCTTACTAACTTTTCCACTCAAATTTTTTTCCTGCGTTTGCGCTGATGAACCAACAGCTATTTCATCAAAGCAGTCCCATATGTTTTCTTTTTTGTCATTATGGGGATATGATTTAGATGTAAATTTCATCAGTTTTGACAACGGAATGTCTTCGTCACTATCACTATCACCAGAAAAATCTCGTTCAGATTCAGATTCTCTAATGTCTGACACATATTCCTGAACTACCACCAGTTTCATCTGCTCAAATTGATCTGTCTGAAAAAACATCAGCTTGAATCTTGGATCCAGAATTGTAGATATTATACAGTGCTTGCTTTTGAATGCGAAATGAAATCTTCTTTTTATTTCCTCCCATAAAAACTCTTTCAGTGTTCCAACCCCAACAAAGGATTGTTGTTCTTGTTCCTTTGACAAATACTTGAGTAAAGTAGTAATAGTTGGAATAACGTCTGAAATTAACGCCAGATCCGAACTCATTGCCCTTGTAATTTCCTCAAAAGGCTCCAGTAGCTTTAGTAAAGATTCAATTAAAGCCCACTGATTTGCATTTAATGAGTCCAAGTTATTATTATCAGAACAATAAACAGTTAATGCTCTTTTTTCTTCATGGATGCGTCTAAGCATATAAAATGTAGAGTTCCATCGCGTCTGTACATCCTGTACTAATTTTCTATGCGGGGTATTTAATTCAGTCTGTATATTTTTCAATAGTGAACATGCCTTAGATGAATGACTAAAGAGGCCTACCATTTTCCTGCAGGTTGCTAATAAGTCACTCACTGATCTTTGAATTTTAAGACCTTCCATTATTGCTAACTGCAATGTATGAATAAAGCACGGAGCACTATCTATATCGGCATCATTACATCCTTTGGCAATATTGGAAGCATTGTCCCTAATAAGTATATGGACACGAGAAATGTCTATATTCCATGTTTGAAGCATCTCTAGAAACATATTTTTGATCGCTTGACCTGTGTGACTGCCAGGAAAATGTCTACAGTTTAGGACTACATGATTATACTGAAAATTGTTGGTAATCCAGTGTCCTGTAAGGCTTATGAAACTTTCATTTGTGTGTTCACACGTCCAGACATCGGATGTAAAGGATATATATTTGGCGTTTTCAGCTGTCATCTTAATTTGTATAGTCTGAACAACGCGATCATATATTTCTGGAATAATCTTATCGCTCACAAACTGTCTATCTGGTAAAACATAATTTGGTACAATCTTGTTCATTAGCCTTTTAAATCCTATATTCCGTACAATAGAAAAGGGCATATTATCCAACACAATCATTTCTGCTACAGCATAATGTAGGGATTTGGAACGTCTGTCAGATGAGTCCCACTTTTTAGATTTTTCTAGTATTTCATGCAAGGTTTGTTGACGTGTAGGTGTCTCTATATTCTCAACATTTTTAGTAATTTTAGATGCACTTGCGTCTGCAGATTTTTCTCTCTGGAACTCCTCATAGTCGTCATTGTGGCGGCGTTTAATATGATTTGGAAGGGACGTCGTTGAGGCTTTTTTTCCTATTCCTCCACGGGATATCTTCATATCACATATTTTACATTTTGCAAACTTTTTATCTTCACAAACATCATAAAATTCCCAAACGTCACTTTTTTTAGAGCTCATTTTAAACTTGTCGCGTCGAAACACACGAAAGAAATAAAGAAATATTGAATAAATTCATACTGCCAAAGGAAGACAGGTTTGAACGAGAATTTTCTTGTTTTCGCGCTTCGGCCTACGCTTCGGCCGCTCGACACCGAAGCACCGAATATTTAAACTATTGCCGAAGCAGCCGAATACCGAAGCAAAACCGAAGCTTCGTCTCATCCCTACCTAGTTCCGGACTATGAAAAAATGTCCGCTTAATAGAGATGTCCGCTTATTAGAGGTGTTCGTTATGAGAAGGTTCACTGTACTTGTTATATTGACTCATTATATGTTTGATAAAATATATCATTACATGTATGTTTATCAAAGTTGAAATCCTACACTAAAACAAAAACTTCATCCCTTTAATTTTATTTCTTATGTAATTCCGCCCTTCGCAACGCCGTTAAAACGCGCGGGGAGGAAATTTTGTGTTTGTTTATTATAACGGCGTTTTGCTAATATTTTTCTATCAATTGCGTGATGGAACAAACCCTAACCTAATACCTAACTAACTAATACTCTCGCTAATAACAATACCTAACCTTTCAATGTAGAGAACTAAATAAATCTTGGTTTCTCTAGAAAACCAATGGAAAATATGTGTAAAAATTTACTGATTTTTTCCAGCACCGCAAACTAATTACCTTGCTGCCTAACCCCTTCTTCTAGATCGCATAGCTTCTTATATACAGGATTAATAATAGACTTCAGGCAATTGCAATAACTTTGGTATGTTCTACAGATCCTACTGGAATCATTATCTAAATCACATTGGAGGGACCTCTCAAATTCTCTAAAGAAATCCAGCATTTCCATGTATGGGATAAATTCACCCAAAAATGTATAGAAAACATACTAAAAGAAAATAAAATTTGTCCTTATCCTGCCTATTCCACAGCTATCATCTCTGAGAAAATATCGAGGACTCCCAAATTCACTAAAAGGGATTCTTTAACTTCACAATTTTTAAAAATTACTTTTAAACTTACAGATCTCACACTAGCTAAGGTAACATCTGGTCTAGGCCTTATATTATTACCACTCAGCTCCAGTGTTGATGAAGTATGGGGACACCATAGCTGCCATAGAATCTCCCTTATTACTTTATATTCCGATATGAACGATGGGGGTTTTAAAAGTATTAAACCTTGTACTTGGTCTCTTAAATGATTTTCCCTAAAATTTATACAGGATAATGCATCAGGATTCTTGGAGAGACGATTCTACATGTTAGAATAAAGTTAGAACACCCTATATAGAGGATGTTTCCTCCCCTTTGTAATATGAACAACAACAGCAATAAATTTTACCACAAAATTCCAATGTTAGCTTCCCTCAATTCACTCTCTGGTTCCATAAAAAACGTTTCCTGATTATACCACGAGTGTTGAATCGTGGCCAATAGTTCTTCCCGATTAGTTTTATAATCCATTATACACATTTTTTCGGTACTTCGAATTTGATTTGGTATCATTGAATCTGAATATCTGGATGCTAATTTTTCTTTAGCATTAGTTTCATCTATACTAGTGTAGGACTCTTCATCCTTAAAGAAACAATCCAGTAACTAAAATTACAATGAATAAATATCCAAAAAAAATCCCCAGAAGAAAACCCACTCTTTTATGTATATGTTAAAGATCTCAAAACAGCAGTACTTATAGCTATAATAATTTTAATTAATACTCACACTGGATTCATCAAAATTAGGATTCCACCTCTCGATACCCTCATTTAAATATGCAGCCCAATCAACCTCCTCCTCAGGTTCGATATTCTGACGTACGTACATCTCCGGGTGTTCGATAAAATGTTTAGTCGGAGATTCTGACAAGCACATTAGAAGTTTTACAACATTTAGCCTGTTGTTTGTTTCACTTTTGGGTAATATTTCAGGCAAAAACATTTTATAAGCTGATTTTAGAGCTTCAGATTGTCCAAAGAAGCCGTGAAAGCAGAACTTTTCGCACATACTAGAGATGTTTTGGTCCACATCTCGTTTATTTAGGAAGTACATTGTGTCAGCCTTCTTAAGGATGGTAGTGAAGTACTTTAGTATGTGATTAAAGGCTTCTGTGCCTTCCTAAAATAACAAATACACCACAAAACTGAAAAATATTTGTACTTGTTTTAGGTTAACTCACCTTAAAGCCAGATATTTCTGTAATTAACTCTCTTACGGGACCTAAAATATCTTCAGAAATTGTTCGAGACATTTTGTTATAATAAACTATACTAAGAAGATCCCTCAAAGTTAAATTGCGTTAATTTAAAATATTTGTTTACATCGCTTTAACTGTAACATTTGAACGAACAAAACGCGAAGTGAGTTCTTGAACTACGCCCTGTTAGAACTACGAACTACTACCCGATTCTATACGTGTATAGTGGGTTGCGCTTGTGCTGGCGCTATTGATTTTGGCCATGACGCGCTATTGTTATCGACTGCTGTTACGGAGTTCTTTCGAAAAGTTTCATTATGTAACTAAAAATAATAAATTGAATATTATAATCTACGACTATGCGGAAAAGTACATTATTTTAATATTAGTTCGGTAGTGTCATATGTGGTGGCATAAAGACGCCATCCATGATACGACACCACCGAGTGCCCGTAGTGACATCTAATTCTAAACTAAAAGTTGTCCGAATGTGGTTGAAAAAGCGCCAAAAATAATAGGGTGGCTGTGAAAGTGCGCGTAGATGCAATTTGTTTATAGCACTTTTCGCGACTCCATTCAATGTAAGAGTGACTATTTGTGTGTTGTTAAGAAAAAAATGGCTGGTGAGTGTTTTAAATGAGTTTAGGTTAACAATTTGGGTTTAAAGATAATAATTTTAAAATTGTACTCCGTGTTGTACTGACAATTGATCTAACAGGTGGTTTTATACGCTATGAAACCACCGAGCGGGCGAAGTTATTTGTATACCTATATAGTTACCTAACAATTCCTAGCTATAAATGGGAAACAAAAAGATGGAACGCTACAAGAATTTCCGTATTCCAAAGTCGTTATCGACCATAATAAACACTGCAGACATAGTGCCCACCCCAGAATTTCTGAAGTTCGAAGCCATACATACGTCATAGTGACACTTGCCATTCAAATCCTACTAGACTAGGGGCCAGGCCCCCCCTACAATATCATTCTAGTTACGCCAAATTGGTCTGGTGCCCACCCCAGAATTTCTGAAGTTCGAAGCCATACATACGTCATAGTGACACTTGCCATTCAAATCCTACTAGACTAGGGGCCAGGCCCCCCCTACAATATCATTCTAGTTACGCCAATGACTGCAGAGAGTGCAGAGCATGGCAAAAATGTGATCGCGTAATTTTTTTGCACTTTTTAAATATGTCTGTGCAGAACACATACAATATTTTTTTATAAGAGAACTTCTTCGTCCGAATAGGGATCTAGGGCGCAAGGGCGGATCTAGAACTTCGGTCTGGTCATACAAGGAAAAATTAAATGGGGGGCAATGACTCCCGATATCAGATATTTAACTTTTTGCAGCGGTTTACTTAATTTTTACAAAAAAAAAAATATAAATTACCCCCAATCTGAATCAAACCACCTCGACACGACGCGTTGCGATGTTACAGAAGAACAGCGAACCTTTTAAGACAGTTTGGAACTGGAACAGGTTTCTTGAACCAATTTTTTAAAACCAAAACAGCTAGGTTGCAACTGTTATTTAAGACACAATGTTCCAGCCATCCCTAGTTATCATAATCGAAAAAGTAACTTGCGCACATCCGGTAGTATAGATAAATATATACTGTTAAAAATGTGCATGTATTAAATAAATAAAAGAAGTATGTAGGTACTTATAATTTCTTTATAAGTAAGTATATTATGTATTTGGGTACGATAACAGATAACAGCAGTATTAACACTTTGTAGGTACTGTTAAAAACGTTCATTTAGGTTCCTAGTTGCTTTATTTTATTACATAAAGAAACATGGATTCTAAAGTTATAGTTCATTTTGCTAGTTTACCAATTGTAAGTACCAATATTAATAATAACATAAAAAGGACAATTGTTTCGTAATTATTTGTACTCGACAGACATGCCATAACCTAAAGTAAACCCAACAACAGGGAGCACCAAATTCAACACAAATTATAAATAGGTATCCTTTCTGGGTCTATCTCATCTGAAGTCACTAAACTGAAGTTGAAAATACAATTTTTTTCATAATGATATATCCCCACTATAATCAAATAATGTATAGTTATGTTGCCTTTTATAAGAAGTTCTGTTCTGCAACAAGCGAAACATAGGTCCTTCATAAAGGTAAATCGAGTATCTTTGGCGTCATGCAGTCTTATTTACATTTATTTTAATAAAAAATTGTATTTAACTGGAAATTTACCGAGGACAACAAATCGAAATCTTAAACCTATACCTACATCGAAAGTCAAAGGTTTAAATCATAGAGAACTATACAGGGTGTCCGGGAAAATGTGGGAAATATCCCGGATATGAAAAAAATCAAGTGAATAAGTCCATATAAACTTTTGGCGTATAGTCCTCCTCTTCGGAGATATGGGCTCCCAAAGAGCTCCAATGGAATCAAGTTTTCTTACACATGACCACAAGGTATATTTCAATTTTTTTTTAATATGATGTAGGTATACCAAGTGAGACCCTTCAAATTAGTATCCAAGAAAGTTGTGTGAATTATTCATAGCTGCAGGGACGGACTAGCTGCAACACTCATGACCCCTTTTCTTTAACGCCCTGTATGATAAGAACTTTGGACAACGTTTTTTACATAGGTACCTTTAACTATTGACTAAGAATTAAGTACTTTTCATTCATGTCGCTAATCCTAACCGTTTTCGAGAAAAAGTCATTTTAATTAAAGATGGATATAACTTAATGACTGCAGTAAAAGTACCTGGGCCATCCCATTATTTATGACCGTTTGTTATTATTATGTGGAAAGGACCGGATTTTAATAATTATAATTAAATATAGGCACATCAGGTAGGTTAGGTTGCTTAATTTATATTTAAATATCTTTTTGTGGTAAAATTTGTTAGTTTTTGAGGAATGGTTCAAGAATTGTCTTTTACCAAACATTCCTCAGAATAGCGTGATAGTAATGGACAGTCGCCAATTACATAAAGCTCCAAGCTCAAATAATACAAAATTGGAAATTCAGAACTACATGGCGGCGAATGATATATATTTTGAAGAAAGTTATAAAAAAAGTGATCTTTTAGAAGTTTTAAAGACATTTTGTATAAAAAAAGTATATGTTTGTGACACATTGGCAGAAGAAATTGGACATACAGTGCTACGGCTCCCACCCTATTATTGCATTTTTAACCCCATAGAGCATATGTGGCACCAGTTAAAATCACTGGTTAGGTCTGAAAATATTTCTCCGACTTTAAGTTCTAGTGTTGTAGAATTAATACGAAAATGCTTTAATGATATTCCCCCAGGTAGTTGAAAAAATTCAGTCCGTCACGTAATAACTGTAGAAAATTCGTATATTAGTCTGGATCGTATAATTAATCCAATTATAATTAATGTTGATGATGATAGCGATAGCGAAACAGAACTATTTATAGAATGACATTATAAATGTAAATAAATATGACTAGTGATATTTTAAAAAAATGTTATTTCATTTGATTACATTAATATAATCATATCATTACTTGTTTTCCTTAGTCCGTCCCTTCATACTTCACTTGTTTACTTGTTTATTGCCAGGCTCTTGTCGACACAATGGGACCGACCCAGGAAATCATTAAGTCGTATCCAATTTTCGTGAAACGTACTGTACATCATGTATTTGACGTAAGAGATACATCTTTGTTCCTATCAAATGTTGTAACTCAAAATTTCGCTTTTTCATATTTAACCCGTGAGAAGTTAGGGGACTCAGTGTAAATAAAATGTCGTTTTCTCGAAAACGGTTAGGATTAGCGACATGAATGAAGAGTATTTAAGTTTTAGTCATACAGGGCGTTAAAAAAAGGGGGCCATGGAGTGTCACAGCTAGTCCGTCCCTGCAGCTGTGAGTAATTCACAACACTTGAATAATAATTTGATGGGTCTTACCTGGTACGCATTAAAATCATATTTAAATATACCTGGTTGTTCAATAATTATGTGTAAAAAACTTGAATCCATTGTTGCTCTTTACGAGCCCGTATCTCTGAAGAGGAGGCCTATAAGAAAAAAGTTTATACTTGTATTACTTGTATATACAGTTAAAAATATAATAACTCTAACATCTTCGTCTCATTATTCTTCTACATCTACAGTTGTTTAGGTCATCACTAATAATACTTCTTTTTACATTTATTGGATTTTCAACCAATGATTTGTCGGTAATTATTGGACTGGTATCTTCAATTTCCTTTTTAGAACCATGGTGGTGTCTGTCTAAGGTTTTTGGTAAAGGGTGTGTGTCCACTTGAAGGCCCATGACATGTACTGTACTAGTATGTACAATCTACAATAAAAAATTAATTATATGTCAAATTTGTTAAACGATATATACAGGGTAAGCAAGGAGGAACGAACTAAACTCCACTAGCTATTTGAAAATAATGTAAAAACGCCCATATGCCCGATTTTCATTGCTTTTCACTTAGAATCAAACGTTTATAGGTTCATTGCCATATTTTTGAACTTTTATTAAAAGAAAGCAATGATTAAAAAGATATTAATGTACGAGACTTGATTGGTAATTACGGTTAAGAGATACGGGAGAAATTCAAAAAATTTACAATTTCTAAATTACAATATATTTTCTTAGTTAAAAGAGATACAGGAACATATTTTATAGAGAAGTTTCTTTATATTGATTGTTGAATCATCTGCCGTTTTCAGAATAAGTATACGGGATCAGGTAAAAAAGTTATCGGACCTAACCTAATTTTTTTAAATGGAACATCCTGTATATTTTAATCTAGAAAGATATTATTTCAAATATATAACACACCATTGATGATATTGGTTTCCTAGGCGATTTATTTAAACTTTATTACTTTGAAACGAAATAAAAGATTCAGATTAAGGTAAAAAATAACGGGAATCATCGCAAATGTCCTTAAATGGTTGCTGTCTTTCCGGATAGCGAACAAAATATAAATTTTGCGCCATTAATTCGTTTTTTCCACTCTCAATATAAACTGCGCAGTTTATGATATAATATCAAATTTTTCAAAATGTTGATAGGTCATTTTCGCAAATGAATATGTAAAAATGAATTTGACGTTAAATGTTAATAGTCAACATAGTTGTTTCTAGGATATTAGCATTTGTTTCATGGTCTACTGTGGTTTAAAGTTATAAAGTTTAATAAATCGTCTAGGGAACCAATATCATCCATGATGTGTTATATATTTGAAATGAGAATTTGAAAATAGTATCTTTTTAGATTAAAATATACAGGGTGTTCCATTGCAAAAAAGAGGTTAGGTCTGATAACTTTTTTACCTGAACCCGTATACTTATTCTGAAAGCGGCAGATTATTCAACAATCAATATAAAGAAACTTCTGTATAAAACATTTTTCTGTATCTCTTTTAACTAAGAAAATATACGGTAATTTTGAAATTATCAATTTTTTGATTTTCCCCCGTATCTCTTAAGCGAGCGAAAATTTTCAAATTTTGATTTTACCATTTTAAGTTCGACCCAATAGAGTACATGACACCTACATTACTTTTTGATAGCACTAACAATTACGGAGATACCCTATAAAAGTTTGGAAAATGGGACACCCTGTACAATACACTCCTAGAGTTTCGTATGGTCCTCCCGACTCTAACTGTATTACAGGGTGAGTAAGGAGCATGTATTTATTAAATAAGCAATATAAATATTCCTGTTTAGAATAGGTATAAAACAATGACATTCCTTGAGTAAAGCTATGACCCACGTTCATTCTTTCCCCGCCCCAACTGTATGTAGGTATGTATGTAATGATACCTACACCTATACAGAAAATTGTGTTACAGACCAATCTCAACTTTTATCGCATAATTATATTATGAAATTAATAATTTTAAAAATACTTACCGAATGACAGATAATATAACCAAGATATAACATAAATATTTGAATGTTCATCTTTTCACAACTGGGAAAAACTGAAAAAAAACACGCTTCTAACGTATCGATGATGGAATTGTTTTATGAACCTCCTGTTGTTTGTTTAATCGTACATTAACAAAATATTTCATTAAAATTGTTTTTATATTTAAAAATCAAACTTTCCGAAAGGATATTTACATCGGCAAGAACCGAAACATTATTTATATTTTCCTGTGTAATTATTCATACGTTACAGGATGTCGGACGGCAGAAAAACAACAACAATTTTTGTTTTTCCACGTTCCGTATGTTGACCGAATTATGCCGTAGTCCTATATGTAAATTTCAATTTTGTTAATTTGGTTAATGTTAAACTTCCTGTACGAATGAATAGTACATTACGTATCAAGGGCCGAAAAGAGGCTTTTACGGACGAGATGCGGAAAAGCCTCCGACGGCCCGAGATATGTACCGTATTTTTTTTTACAAGTGCTCCGAAGCTTTGATGCCAAATAAATAAAGAAATTCTTCAGACAGTTTTCCTGTCTACATGACATGAAAACACTCGGGCATGGAGAATGTAAATATCTATTTATTATTTTTGACAAATAGCTCGGTGGCCTAGTGGTATAGCGTACGCCGCCTTGTGATCTGAGAGTCGCGGGTTCAAATCCCGCACTCGGCATCTCTGATTTTATTTCCGATTTTTTTCTGATTTTTTTTCAAGTGCCCGAGTCTTTGAGGCCATATAAATAAAGAAATTCTTCAGACATTTTCTAAAATATCTTTGAACAATTAACTGCCAATTTAATTTATATATAATCCGATATTCATTATCGCTTGTAGTATGGCTCGGTGGGTAGAGTGTCCGCCTGGCGATCTGAGGGTCACGGGTTCAAATCCCGCAGCGGCAATTCTGGTTTTATTTATTTATGAGCACATGGTGACTCGAAGCGGGTGGGAAAGATTTTTCCCGCCCGCTTCTATACTTTCCCGCCTGCACTCTTGGAAAACGCCACTTTCGGTGAAGAGAACATGCATGAAAAGAGGCACTTTCGGGGCACATGTAAAAAAAAAGTTATTTATTTACAACCATGCATGTAATAATGACATTTCATCTATCTTTGAAAGGTCAAAAGTTAACATTTTTTTTTACTTCTACTTTCCACCCAGGTGGAAAGTAAATTATTTTTGTGTAATTTTTAAAAACATCGATATCTCAAAATAATATACGGAACACACTTGTTTGCGTGTTTAGATATGTCTACTTTTTCCCTAATTGATAGAGTGGTCCTCAGCATTGAATATTGTGACCAAATCGTTGATATCTTCTTTGTCTTGGCATTTTCACTGAAATCAGATAGTAGCGCCGACTCAGAACCAGAAATTTGAACTTTGTTTCCCGTACACCATTCTTGGAAACAGTTATCATATCTCGGACGGCTTTTAGTTGGCACTGCTATTTTTGCTGCTTCTCGAATTTCTGGTGGAGTAGCAGCAAAATCAAATTCATCTGATAGCATTTTTCTGTTGTTAAAATAATAGATTGTTTAGCGACATGGAAACCATATTCAAAAAATGATATTTGCCATCTTGATGTGTATTATTACGTACGTTATTTTACCACCTGCGGTTATTTCAAATTTCTGTCTAATTTTTCAATGGAAAAGTCAAAATGACATTTATCTTTTATTAATAATTTTAATTCAAAATAATAAGAAGTGGATGTTAGATGTGGTTGTAAATAAAATAGTATACAAACCTCGGTGAAAAGTTTCATTACTGTCTCGAGATTTAGTTAAAAAACAGCAGTTTAAAAACAAATATGCCTTTTTTTGTGCAAAAGAATGCATAAAATTGGTAATTTTTTAACGAATTAGACCAAATAGTTAATAAGGCCAATGAAGCAACACACATTTTTATTGCCTAGAAATTTAAAGGAATTTAAAACGTTTATTAAACGTCGTTGGACTAAGAGCAAGTGAAGAGTCTCAGCGAGCTGATATTGTTAACGTATTTTCCAGAAAGGTAAATCATTTCTAAATCTTCGACTTGATGGTCATAATATTCAAAGCTAAAATCAATATTAATTCTAAATAATCAAGTCGATATAAGCAAATATCCCAAACTTATTGCATTCGTAAGTGACAGTGAGTTGGTTCTACATCAATATACAGGGTGTTTCTTAATAATATGCTAATATTTAAGGAGGTTATTCTTGGGTCCATTTTCGGAAAAAAAATTCATATGAACATATGTCCTAAACGTCTTAACTTTTGAGATACAGGATGTTAAAGATTTTCATGTTTTTTTAATAATTTGTTAAGGTTTTTAAGGACTTAAATACGTGACAACTAGACTAGGTAGACAAATGTCAGAACTGTTTATGTTTACAAAACAAAATCTGCTTCTTACCTACTAGATCCTATTTGAATCTTTGTGAATATCTAATGCAAATGAATTAATTTAATTTTTTTATGCGAAAACTGTGTCAAACGACAAACAATGGCGTACCATTATTTTCTTCAAAAATATCGAGGGCAAGTCTCGCATGAACGCCACTGATCGGAATTAAAAAACATCATAAAATACCTCTTGATGAATGGAAAGTGTTTACCAAATTTCACAAAAATATCTAGAGCAGTGTCAAAGATATTAATAAAAAAGGAGATTTTCTGAAAGTTTTTAACATCCTGTAACTCAAAAGTTAAGACGTTTAAGACATATGTTCATATGAAATGTTTTTCTGAAAATTGACCCAAAAATATCGTCCTTAAATATTATATATATAAAATTAAATCCCGTAGAGCATTATATGAAAAAATTTTATTATTTTTGACTAAGAAATCCACCGTTTAATTTATTCCCAACCTTTATGTTACACCCTGTATATTTAACGTATATTTTAATTTCAAAAAAGATCGCAGAAATAATATTGCATGAAACTTATGCATAAAGTTACTTTTTTTCGCATACGGGATTGCGGCACTCGCCTTCTGCTCATGTACTCAAATTTCCCATTCGTGCAGAAAGTAATACTTTATGCATTTTTTACATAAATAACAATTTTGCTCCACCTTTATTTATTTAATAATAAGGTAACATATTATGCATATAATAAAGCAAAGATCAGTATAAAATATGCGGATAGATATTTTTTCGTGCCCTATCTTACTGGTGGTGGAGGTGGTGGTGGTGGACCTTGGCCGTCGCCGCCTGGTTTAGGTGGTGGACCACCGGCGCCACCATCTGGTCCACCCTGAAACGATAAAAAAGTTTAAAGTATTTTTGTAATTATTTCATCAATAGCAATCGCCAAAATAATTGTTAAAATAAGCAGAATTATTCTGTGAGTGGTTTAAGGGATCTGTGGGTAATGAAATATAGTCGCAGCACATGATTAATGAATTCAAATAGAATAGGATCTATGCATGCAGGATAATACATCAGGGTACTTGCAGAAGCGATTCTACCTGTTCAAATAAAGGTAGTCAGTCGTATAACAAAGAGTCAACAACACTGACTACTTATCTTCTTCCATTAAGAAAACCAGAGCCGGATTTAACGTTGGGAGGCAGTGAAACAGAGTACAGAGAAAGGTAGAAACAAAAGAAATAAGATTGTGTAGTTAAAATTCGTTCCTTTTGTTGTTGTTGTTCGTTATGTGGGGACCCCTAAGGATAGGGGGGCCCTGGGGCTAGTTTTCGCCTAAGCGGTGTGGTTTATGGACGAATATACAGGGTTTCCCAGAATATGTGGACAATCTCCCGAGTTCAGATCAGTAGCGGCTCGTGACCTATGATAGAGGGGGCTCATTTTTTAATTTTACACAAGGAAATAAAACTTTTGGAAAATAAGAAAGGTTTTCTTAGTGTGTATAGCTGTCGGATCTTAACGTCATCGCATGCAACCCTCGTAACAATATTTATACACTCCACTACTAATATAAAATATTTTCAGTGTTTTCAGTTTAAATCCTTAAATAAAATGGTTTAAAATCATATCGAGCATCATTTATCGAAATACACATTTATCGACCCTACACAATAGTAAACGTAAAGTCCATTCTTCGGTTCTTAATTTTAGACAATTGATCAATAATAGCCTCATTAAGTTTGGAATATATATAATATATGAACTTATCCTGTTATTTTTAAGTATTCTATCCGAGCCCGGGAGATTGCCCACATATTCTGGGACACCCTGTATAACTTACTAAGTACCTTTATTTTAACACCTCTCAAAATATCCAAACACCGTGTATACAGGGTTATGATAAAGAATACTGAATATAATACTGAATCAAGAATTGCTCGGACCCCTCAAATAATTTTTTTAAAATGCATTTTTTTTTAGAAAAAAAATATAATAAAGAAATAAGAGTTCCTTTATCATAACCCTGTATATTTGTTTTGAAATATATTGAAATACACTTACATGTGCTGAAGCAATCGTTCCAGACACTATTGCCAAAAGAACACCGACAACAAGAAAGAATAGAGAGAAAAACTTCATTTTTGTTGATGAGATTGAGCGAATATGGTGTGAAAAGTTACAGTGTTGAGCATTTTATATTAAATCTGCATAGGATGTAAAATATTTAATTATTCAATAATTGTGAACATTGATATAATAATAATGCATTTATTTCGGAATGTGATTTTAAACATATACAATTTTTGGTTTTAATTAATATTTTGATTTTCAAAAATAATGTTATGAATATTATTTTTTGTTTAATATATGTAAACAACACAATTATCACGATTATACATGAATATTGCATGTTATATGCGGATATGGTTGACTACAATATCGATCTTCTGTGTTCATCAAGCAGCTAATAATGTTGTTTTTCGAATTTTTTTTTTATGATCAAACACAAGCACTATAGGAAAAATCCTTTAGGGCACTCTGGGAGTGGAGCGTGTACGCAAAAAGCGATTCACGTTGGTTTTAAATCGTTGGCGGTTATATTCGTTTGGAAAAACGACCTCGGGAAGATCATTCCATAAGGATGAAGTCCTCCAGATGAAAGAATCCTTAAATAATGAAGTTCGAGGAGTACTAAGCTTAACCACATATGGATGGGCGGCAGTGGTTCGTCGTGTATTTCTGATATTCGCCGCTCTGGGCGGAATTAAGAGGGCAAGATCAGCTGAGCACTTTCCATGAAAATATCTGTAAAAGAGAGTCAAATCCTCAACCTGTCTTCGATGTTCTGGGCTGTCGAGGTTCTTCGTCAGCTCGTGGTCTCCAATCAGACGAATGGCCCTTCTTTCGATGGACTCCAATAGCCGAAGCGTATGTTTGGGTGCAGAGCTCCAGACATGAGAGCAGTGCTCTAGTGATGGTCGACTCTGGGCTTTGTATAGTGTCAAACGTTGTTGAGGTGTATACTAATACTACTAAAGCCATCTACGAGCTATCAAGAAAACCGAATGATGCCAATACTTCTACCGCCATCTACGAGTTATCAAGAAAACCGAATGATGTCTAATACCACTACGCCATCTACGGCTACGTCATTAGGCGCAACCAAGACGAGAACAATAGTTAACTGTTTTATGACCAGAACGAATCGAGCCATGAGACTGACAAGTTGGCATTCTTCATATATTCAGTGTTTTTTAGTTTAAATCCTTAAATAAAATTGTTTAAAATCATATCTAGTATCATTTATCGAAATACACAACATTTATTGACCCTACAAAATTGTGCTTAAACGTAAAGTCCATTCTTCAGTTCTTAATTGTAGAAAATTGATCAATAACAGTCTCATTAAGTTTGGAATACCCTCTATAAAATTTTTTTCATATATTTAATTTTTAAACTTTCTATTAAAGTCCCTAGATTTACCCGTTAAATTAATTTCGGGTTTAGGTGTTCCCGCATTCTTCCCTTCAACTTTTAGCTCCAAACTCAAAGAGCTAAAGTTATTTCTTAAATAGTCCATCGTCAACTATTCATTTTAACTTAATAAATATACGTATAATATTAAAATATTACATACACGCTCGAATTTCTAACTAGATGCACAAACAGACAACAGCGGCGGTGCACACAAAAACTGTGCGCCTTTTCCATGTTAAATCGCCATGGCCCCGTTATCCTCCGTTGCCACCCGCCACCTGTTACTACAGAGAAACTGCACTACTTAAAAGCACGTGCGAGCAAGTCTCGTCATAATCGTCATTTACCTCGACCGAGGCACGGTTGCCGGATCTATACAGTTTGGTTTGACTATTAGAGAGGGTCGGACTTTTTTAGTTTAACGGTACGATAAAATGTTATTGAGGGTCGGACTTTATACGATAAATATTATTCAATGAATATAAATTAATATTTTTTATTTGTTTTGTTTTGGGGGTGCATGTGCTCATGTGTTCCTGCGGAAGAACCGCCACAGTTACATCTTATCAGGTGTCCTAAATGCTGACAATGTTAGTTATATACTCTCCCTTTTTCAGTTAATGATGGAAAAACGGGACGTAGTCCTAACGGCGGTCTTTTCGTCCATCGCGGCTCTGATAATCTTGGCCGGCGCCGGAGCTGCTTGCTATTTCTTCCAGAAAAGGCGCCGCAAGCGCGAGGAAGAGGAGGAAGAGGAAGCTGAAGGAGGGCGGATCGCTGCTGAGGAGAAGAAATCCCGGTTGAATGGGTTTCTGAGCTTGAAGACACCGTTGATCTCCACGAAGACTCTCGGGTGAGTTAACAGAATTTTTTTTTATATCGCATACAGACGTTATTCACGTGTTAATATTGTAGAATGTGGTTCCTGCGATTTCCTTATGAAGTTCGTATGAACATATGTCCGCAACGGTTTAGTTTTTTTTGTTATAGAGTGTTGAAATATTGTTTTTATCGTATTTTTTTTTAATAAGTTAAAATTCTTGTAGGGCATTTCCAACAACTGTATTGAAATATATGTCAATATGAATTTAATTGTTTGTACTCAGGCACAATGCGTCGGGCGGGAAAAGATAAGAGACCGTTTTCATGGAGAATTGACCGGTATAATCAGTTTGTCCAGTGGTATTTAACATTTCCGTATGAAGAGCGATAGGAGAAAAAACTACGCTAGGAAGTGTCTTACCATATAGGCGTGCTTTAACAATAATTTATTAAGTGGAAAATAAATAAATCCACTGTGTTGATTCAGAAGCTGGATTCTTCCTGAAAATTCGAAACTAGTTTCTTCTTCTTCTATAATTACGTAATTGATAAACAAAAATATTAGCAAAACCACAACGCCAGTATAATAAACAAACACAAAATTTCCTCCCCGCGTTTCACGCTACTATAGAGACGAATTTCTGTGCGTTTTAACGGCGCTAGGAAGGACGGAACTACATAAGAAATAAAAATTACTTTCGGAGATATTAAAAAATAATGATTTAAAATAAAAAACAGCCTGTGGCAAAAAATTTAAGCCGTTGCAGTCATATATGAATTATTCTTTATAAAGAATGACCCTCTGAACGAACAAACTGTAGGATGATCATGTAAATCGTTGTGAATAATCTCTTAAAACTATGATAATATGAGAAAATAGATAATAACGAATGGTATAGTTGATAAGAATGACACGCCTGTCGTGTGGCGTACTAGTGCTAAAGTCGGTACGGTCTATGAAGTCCGCTAAGCAATAAAACCTCTCTAGCCGGGTAGTCGGTGGCTCTCAAACAATAAATTATATTTTAGGTATTTTCTAAATAAAATAATTTAAAGTAAATAAAAAATTAGTTTAGGTAAAGAAAAATAATTATTTTTTAGCTTTTATAGTATTTAGGCAAATTAGTTTTACGAATTATTTTTTTATAAAGTTTTGGTTCTAAAAAGAACCGATGTCGCCCTCTTTTTGAAACATTATTGGATAGTTCGCAAAGCACTTTACTGTTGTTCGTTTTTTTGTATTTGAAGCCAAGCAAGCTCTTTTAAAATGATGGACAAACTGGTAGTTCCAATATCGCAAAGTTCATTCTTCTTTATATTTTCAAGAATAGCTTTTGAGGGTAACATATTCCTTGGCTTTATACATATCATAAACAATATTCCTAATCGATAGTTTTATCCCATGGGATAAATCAAAGGTTTTAGAATGGAGTCAAACTCTTTTATAGGGTCTGTTCAATTCCTCTTTACTCTTTTTTCGTGGTCTTCTAAAGGTCATATCTGAAATGCTGCAAGCATCAGACGACCGTTTTTGCACTGCCAAAATAGACACTAACGGGCCCGAGTTATCATTTTCTAAGTAAAATAACGTTCCACTTGTAATACCAAACGGCGTTCACCTGAAGATAAACACCTTCTAGGCGTTGTGAACATTTTCCATAACTTTGCTTTATAACTGCTTTTAATTCACACACAATGAGAAACAAACTAAAAGCAAAACGCATAACTACTTATTTAAAATAGAACATACCATCCTGCACTTGAGCAATTTTTAATTATTTCTTGGAAAATAGTGATTATTATATATATATTATTTAACTATTCTATGATTCCAAAATAACTAAATTCTAGGAAAAAATACCTGAGAACATCTTTAACTTATTGACGCAAGATGTTTTTCATTTGATAAATAAAAAAAACTATGAGTGAAAAATAAACAAGATAAAAATATTTATCGCGGTACATAATTCTAAGATAATTTTGTTTTGGAACCGCTGATTTTGCACGGCCGACTACAGTGAACCAGTGGAATGTTCTGTACGATCAAGTATAGCGAAGGTATTGTTAACTTAACCGTTTTACTGTTTAACAACCTTTAATAATTTAATCCGATATCGGACTTCATAAAACGAACCGACTTTAGTTGGTTAGTTCCGCATCCGCTATCCTTTGAATATAATGATGATGTCCTGAGGTAATTACAGTTTTGCCGAAACGCAACCAAAGAGCGTGAAACGTACTTTCTTCTTATCGATCCTTAGACGCCACAAGTAAAATCGATTTTCTTTATCCTCCTTGCCTAGCGACATCTGTTGGAAGTGTACAAAACTCTCTCTACCAAATTTGATCGATGTGATATTTTTTATCGCAATAATCATCGTAGAATCAATAGTCGCATAGTATGGATTTCTACCATCCTTACGTCATCGGCATTTATTTTTTGTTAACGATAATTTTTAAGTTCTTAACCCGGGTTCCAGATGGCGCTTCATTTATTTTCGTTAAAGTCGACTTTCTGTAGATGTCACCAGTCGAGCGATTTTAAAGTCTTTTATTGATGGAATTTGAAAATCGACCTGACCGTTATGTAATGCGAAATTGTATATACAGGGGCGATGCTCGCCCAGTTTATTTCTGAGAAAATTTGAAAATATTAATTTTTTGTTAAGAGGGTTCCGTAGCTTCCCACATTTACCGTATTCATAATAAATTTCTAGCTATTCCGTCGACTAGCATTCGCAACTGATGTTAATAAGGAAAACTAAATTTCGGTTTATAGAAAGGATTTAAAAACTATTTTAATCTTCATCTTAAAAATGATTTAAATACTTTCCAAACGATTGAAATCCTTAAATATATTTAAATCTTTATGAAATGATTCGAATCTTTGCATAGAGATTTCCTATATACTGAGTGTTGCAGAAATAACAGTCATATTAGTGTGGGGCTGGGCTATATTGAAAATCCACTACGTAATATGGATATACAAAAAACATATACAGTGTGTTCATATAGACTGGATAGCTTTTAACCTGCTAATTTTTCTTTTGTGGCATATAGGGACAGGTAATCTAATTTTTGTAGGAAGAATGACAGCAATCACTGTCAAAATGGCGGATGGGAACCATCTTGGTAAAGAAAATTAAATAGGAAGAGGGGTTTTGCGATACGTAGTTTTGAAGGTACCATTGAAATATTACTTCCGTAGTCTCAAATTTAAAATTGCGGAATCTTGATAAAAAAAAATTGAATAGGAAGTGTAATCTTGCGATACATCATTTTAAAGGTCTTCTCGATTACTTTACGATCCTAGAATATTGTTTCCCGATTTGTACCCGAAACAAGATGGCCGCTTTTTAAAAAATAATATATATTTACTGTTTTTTTTCTCTGCTTCTTTCTTATTGATTTTCTACAAAGTTGTAAAATCTCATCTAAAATAGCAAAAGTAAATATTATTTTTAAAAAGGCGCCATTTTGCTCGATACTACCGTTAAAATGATGTTTCGCAAGACCCCTCTTCATATTCAATTTTCTTTACGAAGATGGCGCCCATCCGCCATTTTGACAGTTAGTCATGTCATTCTTCCGTCAAAAAGTATTTTATCTTCCCCTATAAGCCACCTAAAATATTGTAGGAAGAAAATTAACGGGTCAAAAGTTATTAAGCTGGTTCCAGACTATATACACACACTGTATATTAGGTACCTATAATGATGATTTAAATACTTTTACACTTTTAGAACGATTTAAAGTTATACAATGATTTAATCATATAAAAACATTTAAATCTTTTCTAAAATGATCTTAAAGAAATACGTAAAAAATATCTGTTATTTAAATCTTTACTTAAATCGAGAACGAAATGTTTCATTTAAATCATTTGTGCAATGAAAAATATCTTTGATCTCTGATTTAAATCTTTTTTGAAATTATTTGAAACAGCTCCGCTCGTAACCCAATTAAAATCATGTATTTGATTATGGAATCATTTCCTCGTGTATGATCTAACACACGTTTCCCCTATGCTCAAATTAGGTAATTGGGTAAACCCTTTCAAATATATTTAACAATCTAGTCTACCAGATTACAGCGGTTAAAAGGAAATTCCAAGATCGATTGGGAACCAATAAATGGCGATAGTTGTGGGAGGAACTTTTGTATTTATCATCAGATACAGATATATCTGGTGCGGAGTGTGGGTTTCGAATTTATAAAGTTTGAAACTATGTACATTTCCAACGTTAGGAAATAATTTTACGATTATTATACGAGGGAAACTAAAAAGGTTCTCTTTAACTTCAGAGGACTGGCATTTCGTTAACGCATTAGGCGATGCAAGCCTAATCGCATTTTCCCATTTAGATGCTTACAGGTCATTTATTCTATTTTTGTGTTGTAAACGCTTAAGCAGAGCTGGCTGTGTGTCTATTCTCGACTTAGGAGATTGATGATATCGAGAAAAGTGATTATTTCTTTCTCTATCTTTCGTTGCGTTCATTAGAATAAGGAATAATCACTTTTCTAGATATGATCGTTCTCTTAGGTCAAGACTAGACACACTGGACATGACTTACAAGCCCTTTCAGTGCTTTAAGTCCTTCGGGGGGAGTACCAACATCAAACACTTCGCTTTACGCCCCTTTTAAAATATGTAATTAGGGCATTTGACTTTATCATGGTGCTTGGGGATTTGTGCTGGAAAAATATTAGTAAGCACTTTAAAAGATATCTTACTGTGATTCAAGCACTTTTGAAATATCTAGTTCAGTGAGAAAAACACGCGACTGACATAAAAAATAGAGGCCCGCGTCTTTTATAATTACTTGCGGATTTTTATACAGTGGTGATTTTGGATTTTCTTTTAAGCCCTTTCCACAGCTCTGACTTAACGCAAGGAATACGTTTTCATGTTAAACTTGCACAACTTCACCTATCACTCTCTTTCTTGCAGCTTTATATTGTATATTTCCTTTCGCGGGCTTGTGCGGTACCTTTAAAATCCGATTCTTCAATTCTATATCTACACATATTTGTTTGTTGTTTATACCAATCTATTTCTAAAAACTTTCGCTATTGCTATGCTTTTACTAATATTTCCTTTATACCTTTGCAGCATCGCTAACACTATAAGGTAATATAGATGTCCCCACTAAATGTCTTGTAAATTGTGTATGTGATCGTATTTTGATGTGTAAACGCTGTTTCAGATGTTCGAAAATTTTCAGGAACGAAATTTTGAACATTTTTTTCCGAAGCATTTTTCGCCCATCTGAAACAGATCAAGGATTGTTAACTACTTCATATCCTGTAGTGTACAGGGTGTTCATTTGAAAACTTCCCACCCGTAAAAAATAACGTTGATTTTATTCTGAAGGAAGGCGCTTTTAAAGAATATTTATTTGCAGCCCTCATCGTTTAAACCACTCGACCCTCCCCCCTTCCCATTTGAGATTTTAAGGGTAACGCTGAGTACAAGTATTCTTTAAGAGCGTGCCTCTTCACAATAAATTGACGTGTCTCCGATTTTTATGTGAAGTTTGCAAATTATACAGGGTCCGCAAACGAAGCGTGGACGGAAGATTAAATCGTTATCAAAGAACTTATCAACAATACTGAAACAGCTTGAGATATTGGACTAAAAGCATGTTTTAAAAATATATTACATTGTACAGGGTGGCCCAAAAAAGTGTGACAGCATAAAGTTATATTTTTTTAAATGGGACACCCAGTATTTTATTGCATATTTAGGTTCGTATTACTATCGTTTATAAGTGTCTCAAATTTTATTTAATTTGGTTTTGTAGTTTCGGAGAAGTAAATTAAAAACTAAAAAAAAAAGTTTTGCAGTCCTGAATAAAAAAATCAAAAAAAAACGATCCAGAACTATTTTTTTAACCTCGGCATTAAGTGAAATTTATGACAAGAGGTCTAGAGATACTATGAATGTAATTGCGTTTATTTATTTTATACAGGGTGTTCATAATAAGCTTTCAAAAACCCCCCATTTTAAAATAGTTTTTCTCAAGTTTTTCAAATGGAACACCCTGTATATTATTTGGCTATTTGACGTAGAATTCATATACAATTTTTTTTTGTAATACAAGCATATAAGCTATATCCAGCCGTTTTCGAAATAATTGTAAATATTATAAATTATGTTGTTTAAATTGAGTTTTTATTGGGAAATTTTGTTATAGGCGACTAGACTACTAATTATAAACTAAAGTAAATGTTCAAAATAGCTTCCTTTTACTTAATTTAATGATTTTCCTCTACTGCCAACAGAACTCTTAATTCATTTTCTTCATTAACAACGGGTTTATTGATTATCATCCTTTTTGTGTACGCAGTGCTTCCTGTTGCTACAAATCTTTGCAACAACTTCTCGAAGGTTTTTGGTCTCGGCTTTCTCTCAATATCTGGATATCTTTCAGCATACACTCGACTCGCGAGGAGGCAATTTCTTGCACATTCACCCAGTATAAAAATCATATTTACCATTTCCAAAATTCGACATGTTGTGTAAGTTAGTACTTAATTTCGACGACTGAACAAATGTAAATAATTTTATTTAACTGTCATAGTGACAATCTAAACAAAAAGAAATCATGGCAACTGGATTAAGAATAAAAAATAAAATTAAATAATAAAAGTAGCAAGAATGTATGCTTTTAAAATTTATATCGAAATAACTAAAATACGGTAAACTATAAGAGTAAAAGGAATCTATTTTGAACTTTTACTTTAGTTTGCAATTATTAGTCTAGTCGCCTATAACAAAATTTCCCAATAAAAACTCTATTTAAACAACATAATTTATGATATTTATAATTATTTCGAAAACGGCTGGATATAACTTATATGCTTGTATTACAAAAAAAATTGTCTATGAATTCTACGTTAAATAGCCAAATAATATACAGGGTGTTCCATTTGAAAAACTTGAGAAAAATTATTTTAAAATGTGGGGTTTTTGAAAGCTTATTATGAACACCCTGTATAAAATAAATAAACTCAATTACATTCATAGTATTTCTAGACCTCTAGTCATAAATTTCACTCAATGCCGAGGTTAAAAAATATTTCTGGATTGTTTTTTTGATTTTTTTATTCAGGACTGCAAAACTTTTTTTTTTTTAGTTTTTAATTTATTTCTCCGAAACTACAAAACCAAATAAAATAAAATTTGAGGCACTTATAAACAATAGTAATACAAACCTAAATATGCAATAAAATACTGGGTGTCCCATTTAAAAAAATATAACTTTATGCTGTCACACTTTTTTGGGCCACCCTGTGTAATGTAAAATATTTTTAAAACATGCCGCTTTTAATCCAATATCTCAAGCTGTTTCAGTATTGTTGATAAGTTCTTCGATAACGATTTAATCTTCCGTCCACGCTTCGTTTGCGGACCCTGTATATTGCGTTATTTGCCGATTCCTTCACTAATTTTTCTAAGAAAGGCTTTTTGTCATGAAATATTAGATCAAACTTGGTGCGGTGCCTTATTTTAAGATTTTAAGGAGATTAGTAAATAGTCTTAAGTATTTTAAAACTTTAAAGACTTATGTAAAACACATTTTGCAAGTAGTACAGGTGTCCCATTTTCGACACTTTTATAGGGTATCTCTGTAACTGACAGTGCTATCAAAAAGGTAATGTAGGTGTCATGTGCTCTTTTAAGGTCAAACTTAAAATGATAAAATCAATATTCGAAAATTTTGCTCGCTTAAGAGATACGGGGGAAAATAAAAAATTGACAATTTCAAAATTAGCCTATATTTTCTTAGTTAAAAGAGATACAGAAAAATGTTTCATACATAAGTTTATTTATAATGACTGTTGAATAATCTGTCGTTCTCAGAATAAGTATACGGGGTCAGATAAGAAAGCTATCGGACCTAACCTCATTTTTTTAAATGGAACACCCTGTATATTTTAATCTAAAAAGATAGCATTTTAAACTCTCTTTTCAAATTTATAACACACCATGGATGATAGATATCATATCAAATTTATCAAAATGTTGATAAGTCATTTTCACAAATGAATGAAATTGACGTTAAATGTTAATAACAACTAGAATGTCAACATAGTTGTCCCTAGGATATTAGCTACTGTGGTTTAAAGTAATAAGATTTAAATAAATCGCCTAGGAAACCAATATTATCCATGGTGTGTTATATACAGCGTGTCTTCGGAAGTTCTTACCAAATGGGAAACTTTTTAATTATTAACTCTACGAAAAAAAGTGCCTCTTCCTAAAAAGTCCTGCTTGGTGAGAAAATAAATTTGCATAAGAATATTTGTATGTTGGACATACTTCAAAAAGTACCGGGTTTAAAATTTATAAAAGACGTCGGCTATATTTACAAAACTTAAAACTTGGAGAGTGCATGTTTAAAGGCTAACAAACTATAACAATTACACAATAAAAACTCTACTTAAGAGAAGTACTTTATGACGGATAAAAATTAGTTCACTAATTTCTATGAGGTGGCCAATTTCTAATTTCCCAATAACAAATAAAACGAAATGACTCCAAAAATAATCTAGGCCTCCACATGGCCCCCGTCTTTTTGCATACAAATGAAAGCCACTTATCCAGAAATACTTATTATCGAATCTTTACGACTATTAGTTTTGTAAATATAGCCGACGTCTTTTATAAATTTTAAACCCGGTACTTTTTGAAGCCACCCTGTATGTCTAACATACAAATATTCTTGTGCAAATTTATTTTCTCACCAAGCAGGACTTTTTAGGAAGAGGCACTTTTTTTCGTAGAGTTAATAATTAAAAAGTTTCCCATTTGGTAAGAACTTCCGAAGACACGCTGTATTTGAAAAGAGAATTTAAAATGGTATCTTTTTAAATTAAAATATGCAAGGTGTTCCATTTAAAAAAATGGGTTTAGGTCCGATAACTTTTTTACCTGACCGCGTATACTTATTCTAAATAGGGCAGATTATTAAAAAATCATTTTAAAGAAACTTTTGTATAAAACATTTTTCTGTATCTCTTTTCTCTCTCTCTTTTAATTAAGAAAATATAAGGTAATTTTGAAATTGTCATTCCATTTTTCCCCGTATCTCTTAATCGAGCGAAAATTTTCGAACTTGATTTTATCATTTTAAGTTTAACATAAAAAGAGTAGATGACACCTACACTACTTTTTTGATAGCACTAACAATAACGGAGATACCCTATAAAAGTGTCGAGAATGGGACATCCTGTACCTACAACTTAATTTAAAAATTTCGTTTGCAAACCCGAACAAACATTGATAAGGATATTATGAATTAGTTAGCATCTTTTTTGATGTTAAAATAAAGTGTATTTAGAATAACTCCGTGTTCGACCCACCTGAGGATTTAAGTCACCCTTCTTACTCATTTTATCGACCCAAATTGATTGCACAAAACTAAGCAAACAATCAAAGAAATGAAAACTCGCGAAAATGAATAAATTACGTTGTCTCGTAAAAACTCCTATATAAAAATCATTTTTTTTAATACCTAACGCCCGATTCAAAAAATTGAATGCCGATAATACATCAAAAAAGTAAGGACAACTGGCTCAATGACGAAGATATAATTTCTTTCCGCAAGACCTTCGGGACGAAAGATACAACATTGGTCAGATGTTCTTAAGAAAAACCTCATTTGGTATGCCAAACATAAAAAGAAATTTCATTAATAAAATGTCGGCGCGAGAGCGCTTCCATTCATTTTTATTATAGTCTGCATTTCCTATTTTTGTTTAGAACATCAGATAAAGATTTGTCGCTGTGTTTGGAATGGTCACTGTCGAGCAGTGGCGGGGATTGAACCCTCTGAAATAATAGATTCATTCGCAGAGTAATCAGAAATAATTACAAACTGATCGAGGCACTGTTCACAGAACCAAGATCCGTGATAAAAATGTATCGATTACCAACTGATTTGCAACAGTCAGAATAACGGTACGGTATTGTGGATTTGGATTCTGCGTATTGGCTCGATCGGCTGTTTGTTTTTTGATATTTTACTTTCCTCCTAGAAAAATCAGAGTATTGAAGCATATCTGACTGACTGTGGATCATATTCACTAACTTTGACCATCTTGTCCAGCGGTGTAGCCAGGGATTGTGGTAGGGAGGGACGCAGTCCCTTTATATTCCACATTCAGTCAAAAATTAATAAGTTTATAATAGTATATTAAGATACAAGTTTCATTACAGACATTATTTTAGAGCACACGTTTAATTTAGAAAACGACCCGCGAAGCGGGGAGTTTTCTAAAGTCCAAGTGCTCTAATTGTCTTATGAACCGTGTATTTTAAAATTCTTTTTCTATTTGGGTCTTTTAAAAATATAGTAGATTTTTTCCATATAAATTAATATTTTCTTTTTGGATTGACAATACTTTTACAATTTAATAAAATGCTACAAGTATCAAATTTGCCATGATAGAAACAATTAACACAACAAAGCTTCTTCCCATCCGTCATAATTAAAAATAAATATATTATTAAAATAAAAATGAGTCAGGAAGAAAGTTGTACTCCGCCGGAAATACGAGAAATTGCAAAAAATAATCTAGAAAAACTTTAAAAAAGCTTAAAGGTTAGTATTTTAAATTAAAAAAATTCTATCGAATCCATAATGCCCAGAAAACTAATTTCAACGAAATCGAAGTAGCCTAAAATTCGAACCCTACTTGTTGCCGACATGAAGAAAATAAAATTTCAGTTTCATAAACTGGCAAGTTATTAAATTTTTTTTGCATTTCATAATGTAGTCATTATGAAACCCAAACAGAAAGTAGTATATTAAAATACAAGTTTTATAAGGCATTATCTTAGAGCACGCGTTTAATTTAGAAAACCACTCACGAAGCGCGGAGTCTTCTAAAGTACAACTGCTCTAATTGTTTTATGAACCGTGTATTTTATAATACTTTTATATTTGGGTTTTTAAAGTATGAAAAACTCTTAAAAATATAGTAGATTTTTTCCATTTAAATTAATATTTTCTTCTTGGGTTGGCAATACTTTTACAATTTAATAAAACGTTACAAGTATCAAATATGCCATGATAGAAACAATTGAACACAACAAAGCTTCTTCCCATCCGTCATAATTAAAAATAAATATATTATTAAAGTTAATAAAAATGAGCCAGGAAGAAAGTTGTACTCCGCCGGAAATACGAGAAATTGCAGAAAATAATCTAGAAAAACTTTAAAAAAGGTTAATGGTTAGTATTTTAAAGTAAAAAATTTCTGTCGAATCCATAATGCCTAGAAAACTAATTTCAACGAAATCGAAGTAGACCTAAAATTCGAACCCTATACTTGTTGCCAACACGAAAAAAGTGGCAAGTTATTCAATTTTTTGCATTTCATAATGTAGCCATTATGAAACCCAAATAGAACGAAGACTTCTTTGTTTTAAAACCTGCCTTGTGATTTGATTTTTTTGATTGATAGTCGGTGCTTTGTTAGGTAGGTAGGTAATGATGGGGCGGCCGTTTAAGGGCGGCTGAAGGCAATCGCCGCCCTGTGGTTACACCACTGATTATGTCCGAAATTTGAGGGTCTAGTGTAACAAGATCATTGCATGAACTAGTTCCTAATTTGCTAGATATCGTGTCGTATCATTTGGTTACACAACTATCCCATTAGATATCGTTGGCTCAATGGATGTACGCTCTTTGTCGGACATGTTCTTCGAATTGCAATTGGAACAGCCTACATATAGGCTAAATTACATCTACGTTTAAACATGGACCGCTGGTCCCTTGAACTGAAAGGCTCTTTTCGAACGGGCGGTGTACAAGACGAAAATCCTAAAAATTAACAAAATTAGTATCTTTTGGTCGTTAGATAAAAACCCAAGAGTTTCTCCATTCTTAAAATGTCTGAAAGTTATGTTTATTTAAATGAAATAATTTAATTAGGCTTGGGCCGATACCACTTCTCAGATACCGATACCGATCAGATAGCGTCAAATCACATACCGATACTTTATCTGAAAGTATCTGAAATTCAGATAAAAGACATATTTAATTTCAAAAAGAATGTTGTTAATTATAGGTTACATATCAGATGCAACAAAACAATTTTCTGTTTGGGCAACTATGTTTCTCGTTTCCGAACAAAACTTGCTCAGAAAACACGGAGCCTGATGCAGGTATAGACAAATATAATGGCCATTTTGCTGAGTGTGAGAAATCTGTTATTATTTTTTCAGTATGTTAGAGGATTCAGTTCCAACAGTTCCGTGGGCTGATTTAGATAAATTTCAATTTCTTTATCGAAATCAGGTACATTGTTTTGTCCTATTTGTCTATTTTTGTTCTTTTGCTCTTTCGTTGCTTAATTAATTAGACGTACTTTGGGCTTTACCGAAATATACAGGGTCCGCAAACGAAGCGTGGACGGAAGATTAAATTGTTATCGAAGAACTTATCAACAATACAGAAACAGTTTGAGATATTGGATTAAAAGCGGCATGTTTTAAAAATATTTTACATTATACAGGGTGGCCCAAAAAAGTGTGACAGCATAAAGTTATATTTTTTTAAATGGGACACCCAGTATTTTATTGCATATTTAGGTTCCTATTACTATCGTTTATAAGTGCCTCAAATTTTATTTAATTTGGTTTTGTAGTTTCGGAGAAATAAATTAAAAACTAAAAAAAAAAGTCTTACAGTCCTGAATAAAAAAATCAAAAAAAAACAATCCAGAACTATTTTTTTAACCTCGGCATTGAGTGAAATTTATGACAAGAGGTCTAGAGATACTATGAATGTAATTGCGTTTATTTATTTTATACAGGGTGTTCATAATAAGCTTTCAAAAACCCCACATTTTAAAATAATTTTTCTCAAGTTTTTCAAATGGAACACCCTGTATATTATTTGGCTATTTGACGTAGAATTCATAGACAATTTTTTTTTATAATACAAGCATATAAGTTATATCCAGCCGTTTTCAAAATAATTGTAAATATCATAAATTATGTTGTTTAAATAGAGTTTTTATTGGGAAATTTTGTTATAGGCGACTAGACTAATAATTGTAAACTAAAGTAAATGTTCAAAATAGCCTCCTTTTACTTAATTTAATGATTTTCCTCTACTGCCAACAGAACTCTTAATTCATTTTGTTCATTAATAACGGGTTTATTGATTATCATCCCTTTTGTGTACGCAGTGCTTCCTGTTGCTACAAATCTTTGCAACAACTTCTCGAAGGTCTTTGGTCTCGGCTTTCTCTCAATATCTGGATATCTTTCAGCATACACTCGGCTCGCGAGTAGGCAATTTCTTGCACATTCACCCAGTAAAAAATCATATTTACCATTTCTAAAATTCGACATTTTGTGTAAGTTAGTACTTAATTTCGACAACTGAACAAATGTAAATAATTTTATTTAACTGTCATAGCGACAATCTAAACAAAAATAAATCATGGCAACTCGATTAAGAATAAAAAATAAAATTAAATAATAAAAGTAGCAAAAATGTATGCTTTTAAAATTTATATCGAAATAACTAAAATACGGTAAACTCTAAGAGTAAAAGGAAGTTATTTTGAACTTTTACTTTAGTTTACAATTATTAGTCTAGTCGCCTATAACAAAATTTCCCAATAAAAACTTTATTTAAACAACATAATTTATGATATTTATAATTATTTCGAAAACGGCTGGATATAACTTATATGCATGTAATACAAAAAAAAATTATCTATGAATTCTACGTCAAATAACCAAATAATATACAGGGTGTTCCATTTGAAAAACTTGAGAAAAATTATTTTAAAATGTGGGGTTTTTGAAAGCTTATTATGAACACCCTGTATAAAACAAATAAACGCAATTACATTCATAGTATCTCTAGACCTCTTGTCATAAATTTCACTCAATGCCGAGGTTAAAAAATAGTTCTGGATTGTTTTCTTTGATTTTTTTATTCATGACTGCAAAACTTTTTTTTTTAGTTTTTAATTTATTTCTCCGAAACTACTGAACCAAATTAAATCAAATTTGAGGCACTTATAAACGATAATAATACGAACCTCAATATGCAATAAAATACTGCGTGTCCCATTTAAAAAAATATAACTTTATGCTGTCACACTTTTTTGGGCAACCCTGTATAATGTAAAATATTTTTAAAACATGCCGCTTTTAATCCAATATCTCAAGCTGTTTCAGCATTGTTGGTAAGTTCTTCGATAATGATTTAATCTTCCGCCCACGCTTCGTTTGCGGACCCTGTATAGTTGTTTATTATATTCAAGAATACCTAAAATTTTGAATAATTTACGTTACTTATATAGTAGGCCAAATGGGACACCCTGTACCTCCATACACATGCCAAAAACACCGTAGAATAAAATTCGGGTTAAAGACATTATGTTTTTGCTTCGTTGAGCGGAAAACACAGATTTTGTGAGCTAATCTCGACATCAAGAAAATCTCATTTGCTACTGGAAGACACAGAAATAAATCCCATCAGCAATGCGACTTCGCTAGTGTTATATCATAGTTTCTGCATATTTCAATTTCATTTAAATTACTAGATAATGCAGCGTCATTGGTTTGTATAACTTGAACTGAGATAATTCCAAATACTATTATTTGTTTGTAATTTTAATTGTAGAATCAAAAAGAAGATTGGTATCGAAGCGTCAAGAAGAATGGTATGTTTTAGAGGTGGGTCAATTTTTTACAAACCGCCCACTTTTTAACCGTGACATTTTAAAATCGTCCAAAAGTAGGTCTTTTTATTTAACACTTTGTTATGTTAGCTTTCGACGAGTATTAAAAAAAAATTGTCATTGTGAACAAATGTAACATAATAACAATTTAATTGTTTAATAGTTTTAACATGCTCCACCCCACCACACCCCCCACCCACCACCGTGTTTTCTTAAGTTATTTACTGGCTTGTGAGTGATTTTTTGAGTCGATCAGTGATTTCTTAGCTGTTTTTCTGGTTTGTGAGTGATTTTTCGAGCTTTGAGCTGTTCTTCTGGCTTGTGAGTTCTTTGAGTTGTTTAGTGGTTTATGAAGCTATTTTCTGGTTTGTGAGTGATTTTTTTGAGTTGTTTAGTGGTTTAATAAACTGTTTTTCTTTGTTCGGCCCTTAGAAAATTACTCTGCCAAGTGGCGCAACTTCTACCAACATAACTTTGAAGATTTTGGGTAGGCTTGGGTAGACTACATGTTAAGAAAAAAGGTAGTACATCATATAAAAAAAAGTCGAAAACGCCATACTTTTTTCCATTTGAGAAACTTATTTTACTGCCTACAAGAACTCCAGTTTTGCCTAAAGGGTATGGTTTATCGACAAAATAAAGAGTCCCTTCTTTATTAGGTATTCTTTTGTTTTTAAAATGACATGTCGTTTTTTCAAATAACTTAAAACAAAAAATATATCCCAAATATTAAATTTGAATTTGAAAATTCGTATGAAAGTGCAAATATATATCTAGTGAGCGGGTTTTTACTTTTTTTAGGGGGCCGCGACACTGAAAGGGTTGTGAAATGATGCTCCGAGGGAAACCTTGTGGGTTTCTAAACGTCATTTCGCCGTTCACAATCACCTAGAATACTAATTTCAAAAAGGTTCGTTTCATTATTCCCGTTGCCTGATTGAGAAGGATTGCTTTGTTAGAATCTATAAACAAGTCAATCCAAAGCTGTCGTGTGCATACTAAAAAGATTTTATCTTTCACACGATAATAGTATTTTCTCTTCTTACATTAAGGTGATTTTGAAATAGCGGCCCTTAGGGTCCTTAGGTCCGTGGTAATCTTTCACCTAACGCGTCAATCCTCACCCTCAAATTAATTTAAAACATAGTTTCTTTAAAGTTTACCATAACGTTAGGGCTATCTTAGCTAAGGTCTAACTTAAGGTAATATTCAAATATCTTCGAAGGTCGCTCCATAGCAACAACATTTTTTAAACTGTATGTTAATTTTTATCTTTAAAGTTATTAGAAGTTCGCTCCATAGCAACAACATTTTTTAAACTGTATGTTAATTTTTGGAAGAAAATTAACATTTTGGTAGAATTTTTGTAATAAATAAAGAACTTTGCGTTTAGATGATGAATATTGTATAAATAAATGATCAAAAATTATAATAATCGGTTCAAATTTGGTATGTAGTCATAAAATTAGAATGCAAACAACTTTTTCAAATATATTTTTTTTTAAATTCGATCAACAAGTGCCATATTTCGATGTTTTGTGGAGAAAACGTCAAATTTGACAGTTAACAAAGACCGCATGGCCTCAATTAATTACGTAATTTTTGGTCTTTAATGAAGCAAAAACTTATATTTAAGTCACCACCGTGTATTTTAGACTATAAACTCAACATGACTAAAATATTACTCATTCTCATTCAAATTGAACAAACAAATACGAAATTGTAACGAAATTATATATGTTCACGCTCGATGCTCTACGCCTCTACCTACGCTCATATGCATCTGGCAATCGATTTGGCCAAACTGTGTAAATTCTTGGCGTTACTGCAGCAGACGGCTCAAGCCAAGACCGAATATTTGCTTAAATTTAATAACGGCCTCGGTCAGAAATATCAAGCTCATATGCATGCTTTTATAATAATGTGTTTTGAGCATGCAGTGGCTTCACAAATTAATTAGCTTTTTGAACGATTTAACATATTGCGATCTACTTCAGGCGGTACAGGGAACGAAGGATTATAGTAAAATTATTATAGTAAAGATTTTATTGCAAAAATTCCTATAAAATTGGTATTAATTGAATTTTTTATTAGTAATCCCTACCAAAATAATATTGTAAACATAATGTACCAAAAACTATAGTTGGGATTTCTAATAAATCTAGTAAAATCAGGTAAATACTAAAATATACAGGGTGTTATGGAAATGACGTATTATATTTAAACCGGCAATTCCTGAGATGAATACAAATTGAAGAAAAATATCCTTAAATTGCGCTTTCAATTCATTCAGCGGTAAAAATGACCTGACGTCAAACCAGGAATACATCTGTGCGGCAATGCGGCACATGCGGATTCTCACCGGTGTTGTCAGAATTACACCTTACACTCTTTAAGTTTGAAATACGCAACTACGTAACTAGGTCAAATGTCAATGACCTTTTGACTTTTAGTAATTGACTGACTGATTTTTTAATGTAATTTTATTTAGGCTACACACATACACTTACCTTGTCGGTCTTATTTAAAAATTTCTATAAAAACTTATACATCGTTTTAGTAAAGAAACCGGCACATCACATAACCCATAACCATAATCGCAAAACACAATCACAATCGCAAAATGACATGAATACTGGCCAAAACACACAAAAAATTCACTTGGAGACATCGTTTTTATTAACATTGGATTGTATCGCCTAGATTTGCATGCACTTTTGTTTTTAATTAAAAAACACATTGTAAAATGTAAATAACAATTAAAAATGACGTCTGAACTGAAACATCTGTCAAAAACTAGAGATGTACTACTAATGCAATGTGTGTTTTTCCGGTAGATTCCAGCGCATTTACCAAAAAAGGTTGAAATAAATAATTATAATAATCTACAGCACTTATTTATTGTTTTCCTTTACTGCTGTAGATACCAATAAAGATTAAAAAACCTGTTAATCGCTGCTCTGGTGTTCTTTCTCATTCGAAAAGCTGCATAAGCAAATTAAATCGATCGTTTCGCAGTGGGATTTTAAGACCAAGGATTGGCCATCTCTACTAAAATTGACAGAAGATAAGAAGTTGACATTTGCTTGACAACAAGATTCGGCCTCGCGTTAAAGAGTTTTTTCGGGATATTTAATCAATAAGTGTGAAAATGTTTAGTACATACAGAAAAATCAAATCGAAGGCATATTAGAAAATGTTCCTTTAGTAAAAGACTGGAAATTGCAAGGTCACCGGAAATCGCAAGGTCGCCGGATCTTACCCCATGCAATTTTTTTCCATGGGGTACGATGAATAAAGAAATAGTTTATAAAGTCGAAGATATGGATCAGTTGCGATATAAGATATTATATGCAGCAGATAAAATAATTGCTGAACGTTTTAAAGAATGCATTAGTATGTAGCGATTTTGTGTGACAAGGACCTATCTTTAAAAAACTAATTTGAAACATGTGTGTGTTTCTTTAAGTGATTTATGGTAATTTGTTCAGTGTTTCACTATGTGTCTCTGACGATATACAGGGTCATGTTCTGAGATTGGAAGAAAAATGCCGATGGGGTTTTAGTGGGGTATAAGCTTTACCCACTAAAACCAAAAAAACTTAAGATGTATGTGCCCTGGATTACTTGCTAGTGTACTGGCACATGGATTCACTTCTATTTGGATACTAGGTAGCTAAATATTTATTTTTATAAGAATCTAAAGTTTTACACTAACATTTTGGCAACATTGCTTAAGAACATCTGTTTATTACACAGATGCTCAGTGTAATATGACTGTGCTGAGGAGTTGTGTGTGGGTTTATATTACCCCACTTTTTAAATGTTCGATTTAAAAAAAAAATATGGAGCGCTTCTCTAGTACACCCCAGGAGTCACCCATTTAAATATAATACTTCATTTCCATAACACCCTGTATTGTAAATTTTACAACGAATGTATGTGCACGGAACAAACACTATGGTAAAATTATTATAGTAAAGTACGATTTCCTATAAAAGATTGTATTAATTACAATTTTCATTATTAATCCGTACCAAAATAATATTGTATATACCAAAGGTATTGGAAACTACAGATCCCACAATCCATTCATGAAACTCTTGGAAAGTGATGCTGTGATTGTGTGAAATGTTATTGAAAATCAGTAATGAGTGGAAGAGAGAACTATATGTTTGTTGGCTGAATGGCAACAATGTTGAAGTCTGGTTATATCAGATGGTTAAATATTAAAACATAACCGTACTTACCGATGAAAAGATAAATCTTTATTTAAATGATCCACTCTTTTACAAACTACACATGAATGCACCCCCATGATTGTTTATAATATAGACGATTTTTCACCAATAATTACAAAAAAACACAAATCAACCAAAATATACAGGGTGTTATGGAAATGACGTATTATATTTAAATGGGTGACTCCTTGGGTGTCCCAGAGAAGCGCTACATATTTTATTTTTATTAAATCGAACGTTTTAAAAGTGGGGTAATAAACACTATTACTCACAGGTCAGTCCGCGCTACTGTACAACATTTTACCCAGAACCAATGGCAATGTTGCCAAACTTAATGTAAAACTGAAATTCCATATAAAATTATAAAAATAAATTATTTTCTACCTACTTGTATTTATCCTTATACCTAAAGAGTGAGTAAATCCAGACACAAATACAAACAGTTTTTTTTTCTTTTTCATAGGAACACTCCTGGAAACATTTTATGTACACACAGTAATAGTGAGACAGAACCGATAGTTAGCTTTTGAAAATACAATAATACAGATTATTAGATTTTATTACACGCGACGAAATTTGACGTCCAGAAGAAATGCGTCAATAAAAACAATATTCAAAGATGATTTATGAACGGGCAAGATGCACGCGTAAACCGAAGGAACAAAGCGGATTGCTGAGTGTGTTGGCGATCGACGAGACACAACGTATCCGGCCGCTGGTTGGTCTTGAACTAACAGACGCAAGGGTAAGGCGCTATATGAAACTACTTCGCTCAGCCGATGTAAGGCGTCAAGAGGTCATTGGCATTTGACCTAGTGACGTACGTGGCTATTATTATTCCATATGTTTTTCGGGTTGTTTAAAACATAGTCCGTCGTAAATGTTCTTCAAATAATTGTACAAAAAGGTATTACAGAATGGAAAGTGTTTAAATTATTTTATTTTGTCTAAAGAGTTTAAGGTGTACATATGACAACACCGGCCATTGATTGCTTACATGTATCGCAGTGCCATACAGGTGTTTTTCTGGTTTGACGTCAGGTCACTTTTACCGCTGAATGAATTGAAAGCGCCATTTATGGCTATTTTTCTTCAATTTGTTTTTATCTCAGGAATTGCCGGTTTAAATATAATACGTCATTTCCATAACACCCGGTATAATCAATCCGTTAGATCAAAGCTCCAACGTCGTAATATTTACGAGATTAGAAATTCATTCTTCGTCCAGTCGTAATTGCCAAATTAACAAATTTTTAATTGTGATCAATATGTCAAACAAACATCTTTTTTAGTTCCCTTAGATCTTTTAATATGTCAAGCACCGTGAATGGCTGCGTTCTAAGATAAGATTATTAGTTAAAATGTAGCTTTAATTCAATAGTTACTATAAAATTATTCCAAATACCGAATCTAAATAATTTCTTACATATTTTTAGCATATTATTGCCTTCTTTTTTTTAAATAAAGTTATTTAAAAATGTGAATTTTTTAAACGTTTTTTTTTAAATTCTTTGTCCCTTGCGATGACAAATAAAATATATCCCCTTGTACTTTCGTCACTCACTCTACAGCATTAAATCGATCATAAGCTTTCGGTTAGAGCTTTTATTTTAAACAAGAAAAAAGTTTTAATATAGCACGGGCGACCCCAAACGAGCCCGTCGGTGTCAGTTAAAAAAGTAGTTTTAAACTTTTTTGAGCTTTTTTGACGACGAAAGCTTTTTGCCGCGTGCACAAATGAAAACCGCGCGTGGAAAAACATTTTCTGGATCATTCGGATTAATTTTGCGCCAGGTTGAAAATTATTTCGTATCGCGGAATTTTGCAGGTGATGAATTAGTGAATATTGTGGTTTAAAAGGGATGTGTTTTATGTTTTTTAATAATAAATTCAAGTTTCTATGTTAAACTTAAGGTGGTACTCAGAAAATAAGGTGACGCGTTAAGTAAATTAATTCTTCCTGTACAAATTTAAAATATTGGAGCAGATTATTTCCACAAATACACTTAGCAGCAAAAATAATGCAGAACCAAAAATTATGCTCAATTTCAAACTTGATTTTCTGGTGAACCGATAAATCGATTTCGCTAATTTTTCTTTTGAACTGTAGCTTCTTTCTTTGGTAATTGCGCTGTGATAGAATTTTTTATTCAGATTTCAGCTTTTTACGTTAAATTGGAGACACCTTGTAGTGAGCATTAGCAACAACAACAGGTGTATGATGAAATCATACTCTACCCTCACGTTTTCTTAACATTTTGTTTATATCAGAACATGTTTTTTTAAAGTTAAAATAATATTTTGACAACACTAAACTAAGAATAACACTAACAATAATTAACAATAAGTAGCAAAAAAGTACATAAGTAGCACGTGTTCCCACCTCTACTTCTAATGACTTTCTTTTTATGATCAAACACAAGCACTATAGGAAAAGTCCTTTAGGGCACTCTGGGAGTGGTGCGTGTGGGCAATAAGCGATTCACGTTGGTTTTGAATCATTGGAGGTTACATTCGTTGGGAAAAACGAACTCGGGACGGTCATTCCATAAGGATGAAGTCCTTCAGATGAAAGAATTCTTAAATAATGAAGTTCGAGGAGTACTAAGCTTAACCACATATGGATGGGCGGCAGTGGTTCGTCGTGTACTTCTGCTATTCGCTGCTCTGGACCTAATTAAGAGGGCAAGGTTAGCCGAGCACTTTCCATGAAAATATCTGTAAAAGAGGGTCAAATCCCCAACCTGTCTTCGAAGTTCTAGGCTGTCGAGGCTCTTCGTCAGCTCATGATCTCCAATCAGACCAATGGCCCTGCTTTCGATGGAATCCAGTAGCCGAAGTGTATGTTTGGGTGCAGAACTCCAGACATGAGAGCAGTACTCTAGTGATGGTCGAATTTGGAATTTGTATAGTGTCAAAAGTTTTTGAGGTGTGTACAACTTTCTGGTTCGGAAGAGTACACCAAGTTTCTGAGAAGCTATCTTGCCGATTGCCACAACGTGGTTATGCCAAGACATATTTCCTCCCAGATTGACGCCCAGCAAATTTATAGATGAAGCCAGTGGGATTGTGTGTCCGTCCATGACTATATCCGGTTCTGTAATGTTAACCTTTTTGACGAAAACTGCTGCCTGGGTTTTTTTTAGAGTTAAATTCGACTTGGTTACTGTCACCTCAAGCCAAAATTTCTTCCAGGTCTTTGTTAAGGCGTGATACTTCATGCTGTCTGCGAAGATGTGCGTCGGCAGCCGATGTTTGTGCGTTCAAAGAGAAAGATGAAGATAAGTGTGCTATAGTCAGCGAAACTAAATATCGGATTTTCCGTTTTCACTAGAAGGTCGTTAAAGTAGAACAAACCCGAACAAACCATGCACAGAATCGACTGGGCATACAATAGGATCGCAGTTTACTCAGAAGTCCATCATGTCAAACACGATCAAAGGCTTTAGGAATATCCAGTGCAACAGCCCGATACTCCCATGGTGTTCGATTACGTTGTTCCAAATATGGGTGACACAGGCTAGAAGATCTCCAGTTGATCTGGACTTCCGAAAACCATATTGATGATCGCTGACAATGTTGAAGCCTTCCAGGTACTTTAGAAGATGTTGGACTGGAATTGGATATTTTATTTTGGTCAAGTCCATTTCAAATATCGGTAACCATTATTTGGACATCTTGCAGGTTGGCAGGAGAGGGTTGTTGCTGTCTCAGTGCCCTACCAATAATATCCAGTGCTCTATAGGATTAAAATCGGGACTACGCGGTGGCCAATTTAGAGTTCGAATATTTACTTCATGTAAATATTCATTGATTGCATTATTGAAAGAATTCGTTCATTTTTTAAAAATTCTTCCCAGTCTACGAAGCGAAAGGGACAACGTGCTCAGACAAAATGTCACTGTTATACCTCTCGCTATTTAAAGAACTCCCACGTGAAGGTACGATATCCGTCCGTGCTGTTAAGGAAATTCCAGCCCAAAACATCATAGAGCCTCCATTAAATAAAGTTGTTTCACGTATGTTGTACTGTGCATAACATGTTCTGGTATAAAACTGTGTATTTTCTTTGATATTTCAGATATCAGAGAAATTAAAGGAACAAAATGTTTAGAAAACATGAGGCTACAGTATGAATTCATCATACATCCGTTGTTGTTGCTAATGCTCCCTACATGGTGTCTCAAATTTAACGTAAAAAAACTATTCTCATTTTTGCACCCTGTATAAGCCTAAAACTGTATCTGAATAAAAAATTCTATCACAGTGCAATTACCAAAGAAAAAAGCTACAGCGAAATCGATTTATCGGTTCGCGAGAAAATCAAGTTTGAAATTGAGCATAATTTTTGGTTGTACGTTATTTGTGCTGCTAAGTGTATAAGATTATTTTCAAATATCCACATTAAAATAAACTCTAAATATTAACAATGTAACTTTGTCAATGTCATTTGAAAAACTGATTTATGTTTTTTTAGGAATTCGAGCGGCCAGAGCTGTTTGTCGCTGTCACAAAAAAATTAATATGTATGCGCTTCCAGGGCAATAAAATAAATATTTGAGCTTAAAAAATTGTTTGTTGGAAATTCGTTATTTTTTAAACATATATAATATTTAAATACTGGAATATAAAATAATGTAAACAAGCGCTTAGATTTTATATACCGGCTGTCCAATTATATCTATACTTTCCACGATGTTTAGAGATTGTTTGCCCAGTTTTATTTGAACGTTTCTGTATGAAGATCGAGGGGAAAAATGTATAAAAACGACGCCAGAAAGCGTCTTACCATAGGCGTGCTCACAATAATTTATTAAGTGGAAAATAAATAAATTGATTCTTCAGTTGGATTCTTCCTGAAAATTCAAAATTATAGTTTTTTTTCTGAAAATGTCCTTCTGACTGGTTTTATTTAGTTACCAGTCCCCTCTTCTTCACATACGTTGTAAATATTTGCCACAATTTATTTTGCTCTTCAAATGTTTTTTTCTAATTATTGTCTGATCCATCACGTAATTGATAAAAAAAAATTAGCAAATCGCCAACGCCGGTATAATAAACAAACTCAAATATCCCTCCCCCCCTCGCATTTCACGCCACTGTAGAGACAAATTTTAGTACGTTTTAACGACGCTACAAAGAGCGGAACTACATAAGAAATAAAATTGAAGCAATCAAGTTTTTGTTCTACACTCGCCGGCACAAAATTCCGCGACCCTGAAATTTTGGTCAAGTTTGATATTTTATAACTTTTTTATTTTTTATGCGATTTTCATGATTTCATTATCAGTTCGCTTAGGCTATATCATACAGGAGTAAATCAAACTGTTGTTTCTTGTCTTAATTACAAACACCCTGTAGGAAAATTGAGGTGGATAATTTTATTTACATACTATTTCTTGTCATCTTTGATCTCTAAACATTTCGTTTTTTGATTCATTCCATTATTTCCTTCCTGCTGCTAGCTGCAAAAGTTTAAATAAAACGATGTTATTTTTAGAAAATCTATGTCAAGCTCTCGGTTGGCTAAGTGCGCGATTATTGTGACAGAATATTTGACAGTGACAATATTCTTACGTACTATTCACTGATGAATCCAGAGTTTGGTTAAGGTCGCCGAATGGTCGCGAACGGGTATACATACGTAGAAATGAAAGATATGCTGACTGCATCATATCAGAACGAATCTCATATCATGGCGGTTCATGATTTAGGCGGGTATGTGTTGAAAATGGAGCTCTAACCGCCCACCGTTACATTGAGGAAATCCTCCAAGAAGTTGTTGTTCCATATGCTCCTTTCATTGGGAACCAATTTACATTAATGCATGATAATGACCTCACGTTGCACATGTAGTGAGCGAATATTTGGATGAAGTTGGACTTCCAAGATGGGAATGGTCCGCATGTAGCCCGGATCTGAACCCAATCGAATATCTTTGGGATCAAGTTAAAAGGGCCGTTCGTCGTCGTCCTGTACAACCACAAACCTTTCAAGACTTACGACTGGCGCTGACCGAAGAATATCAGGCTTCTCTCAAGAAAGGATAAGTAACCTTATTCATTCGATGCCACGAAGGCTGCAAGCTGCCATTACTGTGAAAGAGGGAAATACGCGATATTAGAATTGTTTTTGTTAATTAACTCTATGATATAACTAGTGTTTGTTTTTCTTAATAAAAATAGGCGCAAATCAGCGTTTCATTTAAAATTTTGAAGCTCGCAGCAGAAATGAGATAATGGGAATCAAAAAACGAAATGTCTAGAATACATCAAAGATTACTAGAAACAGTATGTAAATGAAATTATCCACCTTAATTTTCCAACAGGGTGTTTTGAAATTACTACAAAAATTAACAGTTTGATTTACTCCTGTTACTTTATAAAATAATTCAGGAAAAAACACAATAAATGGATCTACAAACTGAAAATCATGAAAATCGCATAAAAAATAAATAAGTTATACAATATCAAACATGCCAAAATTTCAGGGTGGCGGAATTTTATGCCGGCGAGTGTAGTATAGGATGTCAAATTTGATAATTTTATGAAACTTCAATGAGTCAGTATAACAAATTATCTTGAATTTATTTACATTTGAGTCACTTTTTGCCTAATTATTTATTGTTGGCTTAATGAAGGGTTATGGAATAATCTTGCATGGTTTCGCCCTTTAGCAAAAAAGGACCGCGGTTACAGCGTTGCCATATATCTGAATAGAAAGTTATTTTATTGATTTAAATAGTGTGGAAATTGATCATTTTTCACGTTTGTCCAGGCTAGACTTGATAGCTGTTCTAATTGGGCATTGCACGATTTTTTTTTGTTAACGTTTATTACAACACAATTAATGGCAGCATTCCTTCGGATGTTCAGAAACGGCTGGACATACACTAGTAGGTATGCGAGTTCAATTTAGCTTCGGGTTTTTCGAGATAGCAGGAGTTTCCAGTTTAAATTGCGGTTTTGACATTTTGGCTACTTTAAATTAATGTCCTTAATATTAATTATCTTTAATTACCCAGAAAAGCAATCACCCCAAACAAACTTGAAACTTTAACTAAGTTACCTTGTGCCGTCGTGCCATTAAAGGGATGCTGACCTGGAGTGCTCAACCCCGTTTATTAAATTATCACATTAAGGTGAACAGCCGACTTGATTTCAGGGTTAGTCGGTTCTAATCGAATTAACAAGTGGTAATTTTGTTTTTAATTGACGCCATAATTACAGCGGGACTGTATCGATTTTTTTTTTAACTCGTTCGGGGTGGGTTTTATATTTTTGATGATGATCAAATACCAGCACTATAGGAAAATCCTTTAAGGCACTCTGAGAGTGGTGCGTGTGCGAATTAAAACGATCCACGTTGGTTCTGAATCGTTGGAGATTATATTTGTTGGAGAATATGATCTTAGGAAGGTCGTTCCACCAGGATGACGTCTTCCAGATGAAGGAATTCTTAAATAATTAAGTTCGTTAAGGATTAAATTGAACCACATATGAATCGGCGGCATTCATATAATCGCTCTAGGTGGAATTAAGAGAGCAGGGCATAAGCATTCCTCTGGGGAACTACGCCACAGTATACCAAGCGGAAGTTCATGCCATACAAGCGTACTACAGAATCTTGAAAAGGGCCACCACAACCAAAAGATACACATCCTATCGGACAGCCCAGCTGCTCTTAAGGTTCTGAACTCCAATCGGTTTACTTCAAAATTTACACTGGAGTGCCATACCAACCTAAAAGAACTGGCGACCAGGGGGAACAAGTTGGAGCTCTTGTGGGTTCCTGGTCACTCTGGGATATTAGGTAATGTAATGTTGATGTAATCATCAACCATTCTTCGATGTTCTAGGCTGTCGAGGTTCGTAGTCAGCTCGTGGCCATGGAATCCAGTAGCCGAAGAGTATGTTTGGGTGCAAAGCTCCAGTTTCCAGATATAAGAGCAATATTTTAGTGTCGGTCGAATCTGGGCTTCGTAGAGAAGAGAAGTTGTTTTTTATTATTTTATTTCATATCAACGCTAGTTCGATAACGTTTTCAGTATCGTTATGAAACCGTTTTTTTCTTTTTTAAAGGTTGGTAAAGCGGTCATGTATGTTTGGTTGCAGAAACGATTACTAAACTAACCTCACACTTTTTTTGTTTTTAGAACAAGAGCCTTTTAAAATTCTTACACAAGTGAATTTATGAATTGTCCACCTTTGTTCTTGCCGGTTGGCAAGTTTGCATAAGAAATTAATCAAATTTTATTCATTTAATTTAGATAAAATACCGCCCTGTAACGGCGTCTAGACAGTTTGACAGTAATACTTTTTTTACGGCTTTGTATAAATGGAAATGATTTTATTTTTAGAGTATTTAAATGCTCAAATATTTTTTCGGATAGAAATCTTCGTCTAAAACACATAACTACCATTTAAGTCAATGTAAGCGAAAAATTGGCCATAAGTTATGCGGCCTGCCGTTTTGAATTCATTGCCTTAAAAGTGGTAATGTAGGAATTCTTTGATAATAAAAAAAACTAAACCATAAAAAGCAAAAATCCTTTTAGCTAAAGTCGGCGGCGAAAGGTTGACCCAGAAACCCGTTTCCTACTTACCGGAAAATCTCGCTCACCCATCCTTTTTTATAAGCCTTAATCTAACGATGTACTTGGGTGAATGTTGTGGACACATATTTTACCAGGGGTTTATAGAAAATATTATTAAAAGAATTTTATTATGAATGATGAATTATAGAGTCGTCTCGGGCTTTGATGACCATTCTCCGGTTCCAAGACAGTAGAAAATCACAACGTTTCAACGGATCGATGTCTCTAGTCGTCATCAGGTACATATCGAATAGTTAAACAACTACTGAAGCCAGGTTTTGGGTGCGGTATCCGGCAAATCCCGCCCATTTTAATATTCGGTTCGGCCGGAATTTGTGTCGGATCCAACTGAATGTGTTGTAGAAATTATAAATAAAACTGCAGCGATACATCAGAACTGTTTTATTTAACGCAACTAAGATAAAAACGAAACCCAAACTCTGGAACAAATTACATAATAAGTATGAGTATCATTTAACTGGTTAGCAAAATATTCTTATTTTTGCGAACAGAAAAATGTAATCGGTCAGCCAAAATGGCTAGTTGGTCAGCAACTTATGGACGGCGAACATTTCTGAATCGGTCAGTAATTAATGTCATACTAGAGTGCTCTGAATTATTTTGGTACGTAAATTAAATATATAAGCTGCTATGAGCGATCGACTTTTAATTAGATATTGGTAAGCAATCAGCGGGTAAGCAAAATATTTAATCTTGGTCATCAAAAAAAAAGCAATAAAATGTAAAATTGTGACAGTGCCCTGGGAAAACAAGTGAAAACCCGCCCCCGCTACACCTTTTGGGCCTTGAGTGCTACACCGAATGAAAACACACGCACACAATTAGCTACTCGTATCACGCGAGTGCTTTCGCTCCGCACACAATAACGAGCTTTGCCGATTATTCAAAACAAACGCAATCTAATGATTTATATTGACAACCATTGTTTTAATATGCAAACCTATAAAGTAAACTGCTTCTAGACATGTTTTTTTTTCTACTGACCAATTGTAAAATATTGCTGACCAAGTAATCATTTCGCAGCTCGACTGTTAATTAAGCGAACACATGATATTACAAGCGGACTGATATCGGTTAAATTGTTGACAGTTTGTAGCATTTTTTGCAGAACAAGTGTTGCAGCCCGATTTTTATTTATTGCAAGCAAAGTCTTTTTATGCTGATCAAATGATTTAATGGCTATTTTTTGCTGCGAACCAATTTTAATAACGGCAAACCATTTAATTACTTCTCAATAAGTAATGTAACACATTAATATTTGTATTTAATCTTTCTTGTTTTTTCGTCGGCCTCCGAAAAAAGTCTCTCACTATAAACATTCGATGCAGGCGCAGCTAAATAGTTTCTTGCCTTTTTTGATAAAAATGGAAAATTTTCTTCGTGAGATGTACCTTCTTCTTCTCACGATGCCTATCCGTTTCGGATGTTGGCTATCAGCATGGCTATTCTGACCTTGTTGGCTGCTGCTCGAAAAAGTCCTGTGGTGGATAAAGAGAACCATGTTCTTAAGTTATGGAGCCAAGAGATCCTCCTTCTTCCTGGACCTCTCCTTCCTTGTACCTTTCCTTGCAGTATGAGCTGTAGTAAGCTATATCGTTGTTCGTTACGCATAATGTGGCCTAGGTATTCAAGTTTCCGCTTTTTCACCTCGTTCAAAATTTCAGGTGTTTTATTCATTCTACGTAAAACCTCGTTATTGGTGATTCGGTCTACCCAGGAGATTTTCAGTATGCGCCTGTAACACCACATCTCAAAAGCCTCCAATTTTTTCATGGACGCTTCTTTCAGAGTCCAGGATTCCACTCCGTAGAGGAGAACCGTGAACACGTAGCATCGCAGCAAGCGAGTTTTGGTCTTATTTTTTTTTATTTCACCAACTTGTACATAGAGACCCTTGAAGCAAAATACTATTACACAGAAGAAAAAAAAAAGTTGTATTAAAGCAGTTATTAAAGAAAAAAAAAATGGATAGAAAGCTTTTTCAACCCAATATATTAATTTCTTTCTACTACCCTCATTATATTCACTAATTAAAACTCCTTCAATATCCATTTTTATCAACAAAAATAATAATTTATACGCACAACGAGCTAAAGCAAGTTATAAACAAAGAGCACCAAAACAAGTAAAATAACACGTGTAAGGATATTACCCTTTTTGAATCAATTTCTATATTTGCAATGCAGCCTTATAAAGGATAAAAATCTATTTGTGCCAACATAAATAATATCCTATTTGAAACTATAATTATGAGGATAATAACCTTTTCGATTTAATTTGTGTATTTTGAATTGAATTTTACAACGGATAAAAATTATTCTGAACTAATATTAATGATTGACTATAAAGGTGGACATTTTAAATATGTACCGCCATCTGTTTCTAAAAATTAGAAATTTGGGATAATATTCCTTTTGAATTTATGCTCCTCAACTGTATGTACCGAGTTCATAATAAATTATAGGACATATCAGACTTAATTATTTGTACAGCCAATTACATAAAATCATAATTATAAACCAATACACCAACATAAACCAATATAGATGACGATAGCACACTTATCTCATCGTTCTCTTTGAATTCCTAAACATCGGCTGCCGACGCACATCCTCGCAGACAGCATGAAGTATTACGCCTCAACAAAGACCTGAAAGAAATTTTTGCTAGGGGTGACAGTAACCAAGTCGAATTTAACGCTAAAAAAACCCAGGCAGCAGTTTTCTCTAAAAAGGTTCTATCTGGGAGGAAATATGTCTTGGCATAACCACGTTGTGGCAATCGCCAAGATAGCTTCTCAGAAGCTTGGGGTACTCTTCCGAACCAGAAAGTTGTACACACCTCAACAACTTTTGACACTATACAAAGCCCAGATTCGACCATCACTAGAGTACTGCTCTCATGTCTGGAGCTCTGCACCCAAACCTACTGGATTCCATCGAAAGGAAGGCTATTCGTCTGATCGGAGACCACGAGCTGACGAAGAGCCTCGACAGCCTAGAACATCGAAGACAGTTTGGGGATTTGACTCTCTTTTACAGATTTTTTCTTGGAAGGTGCTCGGCTGACCTTGCCCTCTTAATTCCGCCAACGAATATAACCTCCAACGATTCAAAACCAACGTGAATCGCTTTTTGCGCACACGCACCACTTCCAGAGTGCCCTAAAGGATTTTTCCTATAGTGCTTGTGTTTGATCATAAAAAAATTTAAAAAAATAGATAATATACTCACATAAATATACCTATTAGTTGAAAAAGCGTTTAAATGTATGTTAATTTTGAAAAATTACATTTACAATTACTGAACTGAATAATATAATTAAATGGTCCGGTATCCAACAAGTGGATTCGTCACCAATACTAGTCATGAGTGACTTTGTGAGCTTTATAAGAAATTAATACAATAGGACTACAATAACATATTGCAACCCTCTAACATATGATAAAGTATCATTTTATCATCCAGAAGCTATAAAGTAGTATTTGCTATCATAAAAAGTGTTCTTTTATGTCCTAGGACAATAAAGTAACCTTTATAGTCGAGTAGTATCGCCTATCTGAATGGATTTTGTTCTGTTCCATGCATAGTAAATAGGATTTTGTGTGTTCTTCCAATACGAAGGAGATTAGAATGGAAGTAATTTTAGTCTATACAGTGAAACTTCTAATAAGCGGACATCTCTATTAAGCGGACATTTTTTCATAGTCCGGAACTAGATATACGAAAGGACTTCGCCGTTAAAGTATGTGTGATTCCCCGACAGCAGTCCGCCGTTTATTTGTGAGTTGTAAGGTTAAAATCGTAAACAATGACACAAAAATGTCGCGTTTTGAGTCTGGAAGAGAATATTGATGTTGTAGAAGTTTGTAATTTGATAACAATGATTTGGGCGAGTTCATTAACATTGATAGCAATGTGCTATTAGAAGATGATAGTGACCCCATTCCTACCGATTATGTAGTTCAAATTGAGAATCACTATCTGACGACTCTGATGAAGAAGTTAAATGCAATAATCAAACAAATGTCACCAACTGCCAACAAGCCATTAGTATGGCAAAGGAATTATAAGAGTATGCAAAGAATAGAGGGCAGCAATGGAATTCTTATCAGTATTTTTGTTATGTTTATTTGTACATATATGTACATAGTAATAATTTTGCATTTACATATTACCTAATAACAAATTTCCCATGCGCGGACACCTCTATTAGACGGTCCCGTAGGTGTCCGCCTAAGAGAGGTTTCACTGTATATTAATTTCATAAAAATATAACATAGATAAGAGCTGAAACACTACCTAGTTAAACAAGTAACAGTATGTCAAAACTTGTATTTATTGCGGTTTCTCGGTGTTGGAACCTACACAATGGGGTTTAAACAACTTTACTTGACTACCGTTGATAGAACTGATATTATACGGGGGTATCTATTAAAACGAATTCTGGCCATCTTCTACGTATTTCTGGTTTCCCTCGTAAGGGCTAAACTGACCCCTATCTGACCCGCAAGATTTTCCCTTAGATTGAAATGTATTTGTCCCCATCAATGTTATATGAAAAGTTCAAGGGTTGTGTTATAAATTGGGTCCAATTGCTAATATGGTTTCTTTGTTAGACTTTGACGTGTGTATTTATAGTCCAGGCTCTTCCTAGGATGAAACATATTCTCTCGGCTGCTAAAGAACACAAAGCTCGTTGTGAAAAAATCGGTCAATTCTCTGGATGGATATTATCTGTGAAAGAGAATGTTCAAGACTGGCCAGTTCGTGATCTCCAATCAGATGAATGGCTCTGCTTTCGATGGAATCCAATATCCGAGGAGTACGCTTGCTCCAGACCTAAACATACTCTTCGGCTACTGGATTCCATCAAAAGGAGGGCCATTCGTCTGATTGGAGACCACGAGCTGACGAAGAACCTCGACAGCCTAGAACATCGAAGACAGGTTGGGGATTTGACTCTCTTTTATAGATATTTTCATGGAAAGTGCTCAGCTGACCTTGCCCTCTTAATTCCGCCCAGAGTGGCGAATATCAGAAATACACGACGAACCTCTGCCGCTCATCCATATGTGGTTAAGCTTAGTACTCCTCGAACTTCATTATTTAAGCATTCTTTCATCTGGAGGACTTCATCCTTATTGAACGACCTTCCCGAGGTCGTTTTTCCCAACGACTATAACCTCCAACGATCCAAAACCAACGTGAATCGCTTTATTCGCACATGCACCACTCCCATAGTGCCCTAAAGGATTTTTCCTATAGTGCTTGTGTTTGATCATAAAAAAAATATTGTTCTAAAAGATAGAGTGAATTTTCTTCCTGTAAGCGTGTTTTCATATTTTTATTTAAAAAGAAACATTTCGATTAACTATTTGATATGTTTACGTCATGATCCATTTCCATATAGGAACAGGTCCAGATGTTCCAGAATCCTTGCATATTCCGCATCGATTTAATTTGTCATAAAAAGGTGGAAAATGTTAGGAATGAATGTAGGTTGAGGTCGGTCGTTTGACATCCGAATGTGTTAAATCGTCCCGAAATTTTTCACGGTTAAATTCAAATTCTTTTATGCATATAACAGACGAAATGAAATATGGTCGTCTGTCTACATTTATTGAATGGAATATTGCTGGCTTAACTTAATAATTCAACGGAAAACTACGTAGTTTTAAACGTTACAATGGTTTACAGAAATTTACAAAAGTCTATCCATTTTTGTGGTTTGTGAAATATTTCATATTTTGTCAAAATGTAGTAACAATTTTAATGGTTAAATTCTCAACATGTATTTTGTTTTTTAAACCCAATTTCTCAGTGGACTCTACTCACTGATTAAGTTTTGTGTATCAGTTATGAAAAATTCACTAACTTACACACGGTGTCCAAAAAGTACTACTAAATAATTGGTAATGGTAATAACTTGCTTAATTTAAATATAATACCCTGTATTTTATGTCACTAGCAGATGTAGAATTTATTTGTCTATCAAAAAGTATTAACCTCTCCCATAGCTAATTACTCGCATTTTCATGAAAAATGCAAATATTCACAAAACAGGCTAATTATAATCAATTTACTATTACCTAGTCAAGTCGCCTATGACATTTTGACAGATCAGATCTAGATTCTAGAGGAACAGAGGGAAAATGCATTACTTAGTAGTAAAGGTAACGACAGAAAATATTGCTGGACATACCTACAACAAACAATTTTTTATTGATCTTTCGGAAAGCTTCTCTAATACGCTCCTTTACATTATCCGGTGTTGTTGGAGCTGCGTTATAAACGATTCCTTTTACATAATGCCCATAAAAAGAAACCAGGTGAAGTCAAGTCGGGTGATCTTGGAGGCCAATTCTGAGGTCCATTTCTTCCAAACCATCGATTTTGAAATTGGAAATTTAAAAATTCACGGACCCTAAGATAGAAATGTGCTGGTGCTCCATCCATTTGAAGCCACATCATTTCTCTGATGGCGATGGGAATGTCTTGCAACAATATTGTCAATTGATTTATCAAAAAATCTAAAAACAATTCCCCATTTAAATTGTTTTCGAAAAAGCAAGGTCCGATTAAATATCGACCCATTATTCCGCCCCAAACATTCACTGGCCATCTGTGTTGATTATTTACTATTCTAAATTGATGTGGTTTGGAATCAGAATAATAATGAAAATTATGTCTATTCACAGATCCATTATTATGAAATGTACATTCATCACTAAACATAACAAAATTAAAAAAGTTTTCATTATCTGCTACTTTGTCTAACACCCATATACAAAATTCCACTCGTTTATCAAAATCGTTTGCAGAAAGTTCTTGGTGACGCTGAATTTTATAAGGATGGAAACTTCTGAAGAATCCTTGAGACACTTGCTTGGCTAATGTTGATATTTTGAGCAATTTGGTTTTGACCGATATGAGGATTTTCGATTACAGAACCAATTACAGCAAATTCATTTTCTGCGTTTCCTGTCACAAGTTTCCTTTTAGTGGGTTTTTTATACTGAACACTCCCAGTTTGTTTAAATTGAGTCAACAATCTTTCGAAAACCTCTCTATTTGGATGGTTTCTGTTAGGAAATTTGTGAGCGTAAACTCGGGAAACAAGTAAGCAGTTTAGCAGACATTCTCCAAGAATAAAAATCATATCAATTCGTTCTTCTTTTGGATAACTTATCATTTTAAGTAACTAATAAAATAAAAAAACAGAAACTACCATTATTATAACTAAATGACGATTTGCAGCGAAATACTTTTAAAAATAACTTACATTTATTGTAGACCCTCTGTTTCTCTAGAATCTATATCAGATCTGTCAAAATGTCATAGGCGACTTGATTAATATTAAATTGATTATAATTAGCCTGCTTTGTGAATATTTGCATTTTTCATGAAAATGCGAGTAATTAGCTATGGGGGAGGTTAATACTTTTTGATAGACAATTAAATTCTACATCCGCTCGTGACATAAAATGCAGGGTGTTATATTTAAATTAAGCAAGTTATTACCATTTCAAACTTGTAATTATTTAGTAGTACTTTTTGGACACCGTGTATAAGTCAGTGAATTTTTCATAACTGATACACAAAACTTAATCAGTGAGTAGAGTCCACTGAGAAATTGGATTTAAGAAACAAAATACATGTTGAGAATTTAATCATTAAAATTCTTACTACTTGTTGACAAAATATGAAATATTTCACATACCGTAAGGTTTAAGTACGGTAAACCCTAATGAAAGTAAGTAAAACTTTGATACGTTTCCTGTTTTTGGGAAATGAAAATAATTTTAAAATGTACCTCAAAAAGGCCCCTATCCACCCTGAATATTTGTTTTTATCCAAAACAAATAGCTTAGCTATAATATGTCGTCTCGAATAACGTGAATAACCCTGTATACATGCAAAAATAATTTTTTATGCAAGTCGATGTTTACACTTGCTAATTTTATTTACTGGCGCACCAGTTTTTATTGGCGCCACTGAATTTATGCATGTGTAAATGCACCTTAAAGCTAAAATAAAATTTGATTGAACTTTTAGCAATAAACAACAGCATTTTGCTTTGCTGGATAAATTTGAGTATACACCATAATATTAATCAGAAAAAAACACGACAAATATGTTGTCAATGGTCAGCAACTTCTGCTAATAACCAATTTCGCTAGGGCTAGTTCCGGTTAATGCTAATAGCTGAGTCAGGGTTTGATTACGGATTCGACGAGTTTAAATTTGGAATATTAATTCGAAACTTGATAGAATGTTGCCGATAAAGGGTTACTTTAGCATAATTGTTTGAGACTTGAAGATAGGTTATGTACTAATATCTCCAGAAAAAGTTGATTATTTAGTAACACTTTAATCTCCTATTTAAAAAAGCTTACACTGATAGAAAAACTTAACTATATAACTAATAACTTTTATTAAGAATTACCATAAAATTATAGCAAAATTTTAACCTAGATTTTTAGTAAAAATAGTTATTGACAAGTTATGAAAAGTTTTTATAAATATTACTAAAATTTTTGTAAAATTTACTAAAATCTTTCGCAAAATGTAATAAAATCTTTTGTAAGATTACTAAAATCTTTTATAAAATTTCCTAAAGTCTGTTGTAAAATTTTGACACATTCTATTCCCAAGCGGTCGCCCATCCAGGCACTAACCGTGCCCAATGTCCCTTCGATCGATGTTATGTTTCCTGTTAAGTTCTCCAACTATTATTTATTGCGAAAATCGAATATCCAGTAATGCGTTGTTGAAATATTTTTACAATACTTGATATAAACTTGGTCATTTTTACAATAAAAAATACCATGAAATGGTGTACATGAAATATTTAACGACTAGAGTTACAAAAAAATTATTTTCACTGTACAGGGTGTCCCATTTTCGACAATTTTATAGAGTATCTCCGTAATTGTTAGTGCTATCATGTACTATTTTTGGGTCAAACTTAAAATGGTAAAATCAAAATTTAAAAATTTTAGCTCTCTTAAGAGATATGGGGGAAAATCAAATAATTGACAATTTCAAATTATCCTATATTTTCTTAGTTAAAAGAGATACAGAATAATGTTTTATACAGAAGTTTCTTTGTAATTGTTGAATAATCTTCCGTTTTCAGAATAAGTATACGGGGTAAGGTAAGAAAGTTATAGGACCTAACCTCATTTTTTTAAATGAAACACCCTGTATAAATTTAATCTAAAAAGATACTATTTTAAATTCTCCTTTCAAATATATTCCTAGGCGATTTATTAAAGTTTATTACTTTAAACCACGGTATACCATTAAACAAAAGCTAATATCCTAGAAATAACTATGCTGATATTCTAGTTGTTATTAACATTTAACGTCAATTTCATTTTTGCATATTCAGTGGTGAAAATAACTTATCAACATTTTGAAAAATTTTATATGATATCAGTTTATATTGAAAGTTGAAAAAAGGAAGAAATTGCGCAAAATGTATATTTTGTTCGCTATCCGGAAAGACGGTAACCATTTAAGGACATATTCCGAACATTTGCGATGATTCCCGTTATTTTTTACCTTAATCTGAATATTTTATTTCGTTTCAAATAATAAAGTTTAAATAAATCGCCTTGGAAACCAATAATATCAATTATATATTTGAAAGGAGAATTTATTAATAGTTATCTTTTTAGATTAAAATGTACAGGATGTTCCATTTAAAAAAATGAGGTTTAGTCCGATAACTTTTTTTACCTGACCCCGTATACTTATTCTGAAAAGGGCAGATTATTCAACAATCAATATAAAGAAACTTATGTAGAAAACATTTTTCTGTATCTCTTTTAACTAAGAGAATATAGGGTAATTTTGAAATAAGTTAATTCATTCAGCCGATACTAGGCGGAAATCCATAACTATAATATTATGGGAAGAAGTAAAACAGAATTGAACTTGTTTGTTTGATAACAAACATAATTTTGGCCCATCTTTTAAAATTGTACACACAGAAAATAAAGGATTTAAACTGAATCTGTTGGAGTCTATGGAAATTAATAAACTTAAAAATACGGATCTGTTACTTAATGACCAGTTAGATTTAAATGGTTCTCATTTGTTAAACTTATTTTGTTGACTTACACATTGTAAAATCCCATCAGGTACTCTATTCAATTACAGTGACCATAATCTTGGTTTTTCCTTCTTTATAATTTTAATAACGTGAATTTGTTGTAGATTTTTCATTAGATCTTTATTATATCACTTACATCTGACGAAGCTATAGTATAGCAAAACATGTTATGTTACTTTTTATAATATAGTGGAAATTTACAAGTTCAACTCTGTTTTACTTCTTCCAATAATATTATAATTTTGAAAATATCAATTTTTTTATTTTTCCCCGTATCTCTTAAGCGAGCGAAAATTTTCGAATTATGATTTTACCATTTTAAGCTTGACCCAAAAAGAGCACGACACCAACATTACTTTTTTGATAGCACTAACAATTACGGAGATACCCTATAAAAGTATCTAAAATTTTGGAAAAAATAATGAATAAGAAATTAACAAATTTTTTAGAAAATCAAAACATGCTATTTAGTGGTCAATATGGATTTCGTAAGTCTAAGGATACAGAAATATCTGCTATTGATATTGTTACTGACATTCAATTAAGTTTAGACAATAACAAAAAATGTTGCTTATTATCTTTAGACTTGCGAAAGGCATTTGATACTGTGAATCACGAAATTTTATTACAAAGTCTTTTCAATATTGGTATTAGAGGAAATATTTACAATTGGTTTAAAAATTATTTATATAACAGAAAACAGTACGTTTATATTGACGATTGCTCAAGTTCTCTACAAAATATTACTTGCGGTGTTCCTCAAGGATCAATTTTAGGACCAACTTTATTCCTTATATATATAAATTCCATTTCTAAGTTAAATCTAAAAGGTAAAATCAAATTGTTTGCGGATGATACTACAATTTTATATTTTGGCGAGTCTTTTTGCAATATTCAAACTGATATCACTAATGATTTGAAAATTATACTTTCATGGCTGCAATCCTATAAACTTTCTTTAAACTTTGAAAAATCATCTTTCACGTTTATTTCTAAATGTGCAATTGGGAACAATATTTTACCAATAATTTTCAATGGAAACGAAATTAAGTATGTAAAATCCGTAAAGTTTTTAGGCTTATAAAGGGTGATTTTTTAAGAGTGTCCGAACTTTTATCCGAGAAGGCTGTGAAATGAACTGTCACATTTCGCGCTTGTAGTGTCAGAATTATTCAGTATAGTCTGGCAAATCATTATGGAAAGAATGACACCAGAGCAACGCTTGCAAATTGTCCAAATTTATTATCAAAACCAGTGTTCTGTGCGCCAAACTTATCGAGCCCTTCGTGAATTCTATGGTGCTCATAATCGCCCAACCGAACGAGGTATTCGCCGAGTTATAGACAAATTTCTAAGGCAATTTACATTACTCGATATTAAACCAAAAACCAGACAAAAATCTGTGCGTTCCCAAGAAAATATTGACGCTGTAGCTGCCAGTGTTGATGAAGACCCAAATTTGTCAATTCGTAGACGTTCACAAGAAGTTGGGCTTTGTTATTCGACTACGTGGACAATTTTGACTAAAGATCTTGGTCTGGTGCCTTACAAGATTCAGCTTACCCAAGAACTTAAGCCGCAAGATCATCGTTTGCGTCGCACGTTCGCTGAATGGTCTCTTAGTCAATTGCAACTTGATCCACAATTTCACCGCAAAATTTTGTTCAGCGACGAAGCTCATTTTTGGTTAAACGGTTACGTCAATAAACAGAATTGCCGCATTTGGAGTGCAAATAATCCCAAAATGATTCAACAATTGCCGTTGCATCCAGAGAAATGCACGGTATGGTGTGGATTATACGCCGGTGGCATTATTGGGCCGTATTTTTTTAAAAATGAAGCTGGAAACCGCGTGACAGTTAATGGGGATCGTTACAGAGCGATGATTAATGAATATTTAATTCCAAATTTGAATGGTATTGATTTGGACGAGATGTGGTTTCAACAGGACGGAGCCACATGTCATACAGCCAATGCAACCCTGGATTTATTGAGGGAAGAATTCGATGAGAAAATTATTTCGAGGAATGGACCTGTCAACTGGCCCCCAAGGTCGTGTGATTTAACGCCATTAGATTATTTTCTGTGGGGTTACGTTAAATCATTGGTCTATGCCAATAAACCGGCAAATATTGACGCATTAGAACACAACATAACGCGGACAATTGCAGGCATAAGTCTCGAATTGCTTGAAAAAGTGGTCGGAAATTGGATTGACAGAATGCGCTTTGTTAGAAGAGGCCGCGGCGGACATTTGACTGAAGTTATTTTCAAACATTAATGCCATTAAGTGTTATTTCACATAAAATAAATAGTTTAGAGATATCTAATATGGTTGTTGTTTAATTTAAATTTAAAGTTCAGACACTCTTAAAAAATCACCCTTTATATAGACGAAAATTTAAATTGGAGAAAACATGTTGAAAATCTTCGAAAAAGCGTATCACCACTCATTGGAATATTATTTAAAATTAGAGACTTTATACCTTTAATACATTTAAAAAATATTTATTATTCATTAGTTTATTCAAAGTTTCAATATTTAATATCAGTTTGGGGATCTGCATATGCCACAATATTAAACCCTTTAAAAAGACTACAGAACAAAATTATAAAATGTATTCATAAACTGAATTTTTTGGAACCGACAGCAAATTTATATAAACCAAGAGGATATCTAGATCTGAATAGTTTATATAAATTAAAAATCAGTATACTAATTCATGCAATTATTAATAAAAATAAAAAATCTTGTATAAAATTTGTAAAATTAACTGATATACACAATCATAATACCAGAAATATTGACCATTTAAAAAAAAAACAAATTAAAAGTAGAATAGGGATGAAATCTATTTTATTTGATGGAATAAATATTTATAATACATTACCTAAAGTATTAACAAAAAATTTTAATTTAAAACTGTTTAAAAAAAATGCAAATTACATAAAAAAAAAACAATTATAATAATTTTTATTTTGAATTTTTATATTGATTAATTACTTATTTATGTTCTATTTTATAATATTCCCTGTAACGGACTACAATAGCTCGTTGGGAATAAACATTATTATTATTATTATTATTATTAAAAATGGGACACCCTACCCTGTACATTGTAAAATTTACAATATTTTTTAGTAATTACTTCATTTGTCTAAATTTATTTGAAATGTTAACTATACTTTTTTAGACATTACATGTATCTACAATAATTTTGGAACGGATTAATAATAAAAATTGTAATTAATACAATATTTTATAGGAAATCGTACAACAAAATATAATAATTTTATTATAGTTTTCGTTTCGTGAACATACATTCGTTGTAAAATTTACAATATACTTTAGTAATTACTTCATTTTATTTTTATTTATTAGAAATCCTAGTTTTTTTGTAAATTATGTTTAGAATATTATTTTGGGACGGATGACCAATGAAAAATGTAATTAATGCTACTTATTTATAGGAACTTTTACATCAAATATTTACTATAATAATTTTATTACAGTTTTTTTTTCGTGTGTGCTTTTCAAAGTGCCTTTCCATTGTTTAGCTGGCCAATATTTAAAATTACTGACTCTCTCGTGAAAGCTTCAGTAAAGAACACACGCTTTTCGTCCCTTTCGCCCTTGACCTGTGTCTTTTACCCATTTTTCTCCTGTTGATGCCCGAACAAGAATATATGGCCCGTCGAATCCACCTTTCCCACCTCTGGAAATGTTTTGTTTTCCAGAAGTCTGTTTATTAGACAAGAAACCGTGGTGTCACAGGAAACTTGAAAGCACATAGGAACTGATCGTATAAAATATTTTAAAATATTTATTTGAATTAAAATTCCATGTACAGGGTGTCCCATTTTCGACATTTGTAATTGTTAGTGCTATCAAAAAGTAATGTAGGTGTCATGTGCTCTTTTTGGATCAAACTTAAAATCATTTAGATTTAGATTTTGTCTGTTGACGAAACTACTGTCTTCTGACGAAGCTACCGTGTAGCGAAACATGTTAAGTTTCAATCAATATAGTGAAAATTAATAAGTTCAACTTTGTGTTTTACTTTTAAACCCATAAATACTAATTATGGATTTTCACCAAGTAACGGCTGACTCAATTAATTTAGTACTTAAAATAATTTTTTGTTCTTATATGACCTATTACCTTTATTTTAACATGGGGAATCACATCTACAAGTATTCTGATGCATTATCTGAACACCCTGTATAGATATTTAATTATGTTGCCACAGCAAACTCGAAAGAGCTATTCAAACATGTAGGAGGACGTAATCGTCTTAAAGTTAAACGACAGAAGAATCGTATACAAAAGATAGCACGCGTATTTAGCTGAAGCGAGAGTGATGAGACGATGTGGTGAGAAATCGTCACCGAGGAAGTTGAAGCGGTTTACAGAACAGTTTTCTGAGGGAATCGACAAGCGAATTCACACACATCTCAATGCCCTACGTGGCATAGTGCTATTAATTTTAGTGCTATTAATTTTAAATTATCCTTCTATCACGAAAATCTAACTTGGTTAATCTATCAAAACCTAACTATACACTAAACAGTTTTAGCGCTTTTAAAATTAGGCTTTGAATCTCTCCTTTATTGCACTGATGCACTTACGATTTGGTGAAATAAACTAATTTAATGGATTTAATTCGATTAAACGAAGTAAATCTCGTTTTACGAAAACCCAGGACTTTATATTTCTGCACTTAAAGACATAGACGCCATAAAAAGGCACTAAATTTGTTTATGTTTCCTCAATATAAAACAGAAGGACGGACAGGGAATCTGATAAAAGGCATATTGTTTCAATATGGGCAATAATAGACCCTGGTATATATGGTATCGTAAAAACCCGATTTCAGATAAATTCATATTTTCCCAGGAAAAACTTATTTTAATTATCCGTCCCAGTCATTTCTAGATTTAACTAGTTACCACTAGAAATAACAAACATTCTCAGTTTTGACTTGAAATTTTAGTCAAAATTACAAAGCCACTTACCACCGATTGAAATGATACTTTGTCGATACAATAAAGATATTGTGTCCAGAAAAGGAAAGCTACTTAACCACTGACTCGATACTTTACTAGAACAAATAAATATATAATCTTACGCCCAGAAAATCATCAGTTAACTTTTTTTACTGTTTTGTTCAAAATGTGTTCTATAATATACAGGGTGTTATGGAAATGACTTATTATATTTAAATGGGTGACTCCTAGGGTGTCCTAGAGAAAGTCTACATACTTTTTTTTAATCGAATATCTAAATACTAAGGTAAAAACCCTTTTTACCCACATACTGTCGCGCCGTTCCATCTGGATTCAGTTAGCAACAATGTGGGTCACTAGAGTGTACTAACAATGTTGTCAGATCAGACCGCATGTTTCGCCCTTGCTTGGATACCTGCCGCGCGCAATTGTCGTTGCTTCAGTATGTTTCGAGACTCCGAGATGGATTGACGCTGTCGATGGATCCACGTGTTTGATGTATACGAATTTTAAACGTTTTGTTAGTTGTAGCGAACAAACCCGATTTTTTTTCTATTGTGAAATAATTCTTATAAGAATATTGTGATGTGATTTCAAATTTGTGTGATATTACCTATTGTTGGTTCTGTTGCAAAACATACTTTTTGTGTTTTATTTTTTTATGGAATTTACTTTTAAAACGGATCATAAGATCGAAGGTAAGAGAGTATGTACTTTAAATTGTAGTATTTTTTTTCTAGAAAGTTAGGAAAAGAAGGAATAACGCGGGTCAAAGACGTCTTGTTGTCAAAAACTGAACACAGGCGTTTACAATTCTGTGTTGCAATATATGACAATACCGCCTCAATAAACTATTGATTGCGAACGTCCTCAGTAGCGGCCACGTAAATTTTCAGATTTCATATAAAGTGTATATTTCGTACCATAATTCAAAGCGCCCTTTAAAGTTATTTCATCAATTTATTTTCATCTCAGGATTTGCCGGTTTAAATATAATAAGTCATTTCCATAACACCCTGTATACAAAATTCAGCAAACTAACCTTTTCCCTGGTTAGGGTTTGTTTGTTTGTTGTTTATATCTTTCCATTTAAACCTTTAAAAATAAATTTAATACAAATTAAGCAAGATAGACGAAAATTATATGAATGAAGATTAAATTATGTGGAAAATACAACCAATATAGATCATAGGTTGGTTATAGTTCTATCAGTTCATAAACCACTTATCAAACCGATTTTTTGGCTAGAGCTTCTTCAGTATAGTACAGTTGTAACTGATTTAGCTTAGTAAAAACTAGTTTTAACTATTTTTCAATTAAACGAGTATGAAATTTTTGAACTAAATGTAATAATGTACTATGAAACTAAATTATAGGTACGATAATTCTAGTTTTAACTAGTTAAGTCTAGAATTGACTAAGGAGGATAGTTTAAAACTAGTTTTTCCTAGAGAGATCGGGTTTTGACACATACTGTGATATAATAATATCAAATATTGTTTATTCAAGATTGATAAATAAGGATTTTACAAAATAGAACAACATTACTAAAATATACAGGGTGTCCAGAAAGTATAGGGTAAAAATTCGGCTAGCTCACAGGGAAATAAAACGGGCAAAATAAAGTTCCGTACCCGAATAACGATCAGCAAATATCGGTTTGAGTATTGGCAAAGTTCAACCTCTTCCTAACTTTATGGCGCAAATGGAAATAAAGCTACGAAACTTATACTAAATCAGTTAAGGTCGATTGACGAGCAATAAAATCCGGAATCTTCTTGCCACGTGTAATATGAAAAAATGATTCCGATATAAACTTTTATAAATTCTAGGAAAAAAAAATATAGGTATACAGGTTGTTCGGCTAATGCATCACGATACTTATAGAGGTGACTCTACATGTTAAAATAAAGGTAGTATGTATTATAACACAAAGTCTAAAACCCAATACTTTTTTTTTCCTTCCATTAGAAAACTGATTTTATTTACAACCATGCATGTAATTATGACATTTCATCTATCTTTGAAAGGCGGAAAGTTGACGTTTTTTTTACTTTTACTTTCCACCCGGGTGAAAGCGCTCACTTTCCACCCGGGTGGAAAGTAAATAATTTTTTTGTAATTTAAAAAAAAAACGATATCTCAAAATAATATACGAACATACCAACATACAGTGCGTTCGATTTTTTCGGCTTGTATCCATTGTTTTGTTTTTTAAAAAATTCTAAATAGTGTTTAGATATGTTTACTTGTTCCCTAATTGAATATTGTGACCAAATCATTGATATTTTCTGTGTTTGGGCATTTTCACTGAAATAAGCTAGTAGCGTCGACTCAGAACCAGGATGTTGAACTTTGTTTCCCGTACACCATTCTTTGAAACAGTTATATGCCTTGTCATATCTCGGGCGGCTTTTAGTTGGCAGAAGATCTTCTACTATTTTTGCTACTTCTCGAATTTCTGGTGGAGTAGCAGCAAAATCAAATTCCTCATCCGATAGCATTTTTCTGTTGTTAATATAATATATTATTTAGTGACATGGAAACCGTATTCAAAAAATTATATTTGCGATCTTGATGTGTATTATTACCTACGTTATTTTACCACCTGCGGTTATTTGAAATTTCTGTCTAATTTTTCGATGGAAAAGTCAAAATGTCATTTATCTTTTATTAATAAATTTAATTCAAAATAATAAGAAGTGGATGTTAGATGTGGTTGTAAATAAAATAGTATACAAACCTCGGTGAAAAGTTTCATTACTCTCGCGAGATTTAGTTACTATCGACTCTCTCGACAGGAATGAAACACTTTCCACCTCGGTACGTAATATACTATTACTGTTTTTACTTATCATAAAGAAACCTGAAAAGGCACCCTTTAAAGTCGGTACAAGCTTTCGGAAATACTTACTTTCATCTTCAGGGAAAACTTTGTGAATTTATTCATTCAGATCTTACAAGTCAAGAACAGCATTCGGTCAAATTATATAACCATGTGTTAAACACAGTTAAAATCATAAACATATGATATAAAAGGGGAGACAAAACATTCCATTCATAAAACACCATTTATTTACAATCATGCACCGTTCTACAGTTTCAAATAAGTTAGAAGAAGGTGGCTTGAAAAAATGGCAACGCTGTAATAAGATACGCGTTTAGATAATTTCGATCTAACATTAGTAATAAATCGGTAATCGTTGTAGGTATTTTTTACAGAAATTCAGATAATATAAAGAATTAATCCATATTTTTTCAATATTTACTTAAAATATAGAATTATCTACACCCCTGCTTTATATAAAAAAAACATAATCTCGTTATTCTCACTAACTGACGAAATATTAATCCGGGGTTAGAATAGTCGAATTTCTTACACACCATGCACTGACTAACCATTGTAGATGGCTAATAAATTGCTCTAAATAAACTCCTGGACAAAATTAACGCAACATCATAAATTTTCCATATTTTTGATGCTATTTTTTTTCTGAATTTATGATCCGATTTGAATGATTTTTTTTTTCATTGTAGGTTGGTCCTTGACAATGTCATAGTTTTCGCTGTTTATGATAAAAATTAAATTTTCGATTTATACTGGATGTAATAAAAATGCTATGTTTTTTTCCGAAAATTCGTATCATCCTGTGGAGTATATTAGCAATCGAAGCATATTGCAGTTGACATTAAACGGTAGATCCATCTTTCCCCAACATTTTCTTTTTTGGTTTCCTTTATTATCTCTGTTATTAAAGGAGATACACCGTTTTATAGAGTAACCTGTTTTTATAGACTTTAATATTCAACTCATTCATTGTTAAATGTTTTCAAGTAGGTTTCACGATTAAAATACTCGTCGGGCAACTGCGCATACGAAACGAACGTTTAATAAGCAGTTTCCGAACAGTTTCCATCAGTATTGCGAATTTTATTTGACCTTTGTAGCTTTAAAATACAACATCTGCTGACAAATCGCTTGCAATGCCAGAAAAAGTCCATAGTCTATTTGAAAACATTTAACAATGAATGTGTTGAATATTAAAGTCTATAAAAACATGTTACTCTATAAAACGATGTATCTCCTCTAATAACAGAGATAATGAAGTAAACCAAAAAAGAAAATGTTGGGGAAAGATGGACCTACCGTTTAATGTCAACTGCAATATGTTTCGGTTGCTAATATACTCCACAGGGTGATGCGAATTTTCGGAAATAAACATTGCATTTTTAGTACACCCAGTATAAATCAAAAATTAAATTTTTTATCATAAACAGCGAAAACTATGACATTGTCAAGGAACCATCCTACAATGCAAGAAAAAAATCATTCAAATCGGATCATAAATTTGGAAAAAAAATAGCATAAGAAATATGGCAAATTTATGATGTTGCGGTAATTTTGTCCTGGAGTTTAGTTTTACTTGGAAAAAACACTAAAAATTAATCCAAAAAGACAATAGCAGCAGCGATAAACCGGTAACAACACCGCCGGCGAAAATAAATGAAATTAGAAAACTACAGGGTCAATTTTACACTAGCAGATAAAAATGCAGCGTTACCACTGTGATTTCCTTAAAACATTTCAATTTCACGTTCTTGGGATATATGTATATAAATAACTTAATTTAGTACAATATTTTTACTTAATAAGTACACATGAGAAATGCATTCAATATAATTAATATTATACTTTTCGGTTTCAAACGCAGGCGGTAGATTTAGGACTCTCGGTACAAACTTGGCATCATTGATTACTGTTTAAAACTTTGTATGATTCTGACAGCATAAAAACAATTCTGTCTATTTATTAATTAAATGTTTATGGTTAAAACCTGTTAAAATACGTTAAAATTACATTTTAAAATACTGTAAAAATAAAAATTTGACTCTCGACGACCATTTCGTAGCGTCTTTAATATAATATGTGAGATATTTGATTCGTATAATTTTTTTTAAAAAAGGTAGGTACACATGAAAGATCCAAAGCCAAAGCCGAGAAGCAATTACGCTGTATACTCATTTATTTTTCATTTTACAATTTAATGTTAGCACGGAAAGTCTGGCACAAAAAAAGGTAATTTAATTATGACCTATGGCGAAAATAAAACAGCAAGAAAGCCGACAGAAAAATGAAACAGACAGGTTATTTTTTTTTAATGATTTATATTGTAACGACGTAATTCGCTTTATCGGTGGTAGTATTTCATATATGTTTCGAACATACAAGCCGAATGGTGAAATTGAAAATGAAATTTATTGTTCTACGTCGCGGAACAAAAGTTAACCCGATCATATTCTTAAGCGTTTAAGTTTAAGATTGTGATTTATGTAATTATATTTATTTTCGTGTCATTACTTGTGTGAAAGTGGCGCTAGCCCATCGTGCTAAATACCTCCGCCTTTGAAATCTACCACCTTCCACAGTCCTTATGTAATATATTAATAGGTATCATTTAACTGGTTAGCAAAATATTCTTATTTTTGCGAAAAGAAAAATGTAATCGGTCAGCTATTTATTTATTTATTCGTTTCAGAAGCATCATAATTTAACAATAAATAACAACAATAATAATAATAATAATGATAATAATATACATATACAAATATAAATGTCTATCGTCACTTCAGACGTGAGCTAGACACTTTTTGCCCAGAAGCGGGCGACGTCAATTGCGATCGGCTTCGCTGCCATAAGGTCCTCTATGGTGCATCTAGCGGGGCACAGTGGGCAAGTGTACATATGTTGCGTGGTTTGCAGTTCTCCACGGTCAGCTAAAATGGCTAGTTGGTCAACAACTTATGGACAGGCAAACATTTCTTAATCGGTTAGTACCTATTGTCATACTATAGTGCTCTAAATTATTTTGGTACGCAAATTAAATATATAAGCTGCTATGAGCGATCTACTAATCAGATATTGGTAAGCAATCAGCGGGTAAGCAAAATATTTAATCTTGGTCATTAAAAAAAAAAGCAATAAAACGTGAAATAGTGACAGTGCCCTGGGGAAACAAGTGAAAACCCGCCCCCGCTACACCTTTTGTAGCTGATTTCCTTCTGTATTCGGCAAAAGAAAATACAAGAAAGCTACATAAATTGACAGTGCCCTGGGAAAACAAGTGAAAACCCGCACACGCACGCAATTAGCTACTCGTATCATGCTTTCGCTCCGCCCACAATAACGAACTTTGCCGATTATTCAAAACAAATGCAATCCAATGATTTATATTGATAACCATTCTTTTAATATGCAAACCTCTGAAGTAAACTGCTTCTAGACATGTTTTTTTCTACTGACCAATTGTAAAATATTGCTGACGAAGTAATCATTTCGCAGCTCGACTGTTAATTAAGCGAACACAAGATATTACAAGCGGACTGATATCGGTTAAACTGTTGACAGTTTGTAGCATTTTTTTGCAGAACAAGTGTTGCAGTCCGATTATTATTTATTGCAAGCAAAATCTTTTTTATGCTGATCAAATGATTTAATGGCTATTTTTTGCTGCGAACCAATTTTTATAACGGCAAACCATTTAATTATTTCTCTATATTAATATGGATTAAGTGTAACAATTCAATTGTAAAAATAGCTATTTCCCAATTCACCCTTTCTCAGTTTGATTTCCTGCGTAGATTAACTATTAAGTCTAAGAATGCGAACAATAGATCACCTAAACTGGGTCAAGTGGGGAATCCCGGCTCATGTTTAATTCCATCTAGTAATTGAATTGTTTGGTTTAAGTTTAAACTTTCGTGACAATTAGAAGGGTAATTTTATTCGAGGTTTTCGGTACTCCCTGAAATTATTTTGATGCTTATGATCATGATTGATGAACTGATTAGTTGAATTCAGTCAGTAACATATGAAATTACAATAGTATTTTAATTTTTGTTCGGGATTGTTATTATTGTTACGCCCCCCCTGGCGGCCGTCCTACAAACTTGCCAATAATTTCCAGCATTTTTTCTTGGCAACTTTCCCTATAAATATATTTTTTCGAATGCTGTACGATGAACGGTTTCCAAGATACAGCCGCGTATAGTTGTTGCAGAATTATACCGTTGACTCTTATTGCCATAAATAAACTACCTGATTAAACCCTATTGTATACGCATCAACCTCTTCAAAGCTCAATAAATGGGATCAGGGCCGGCTTGAAAATGTATACCACACCACATGATTTATTTTTATAATTTAAAATAAATAGATAGGTACTTTTAGTTGTAGGTACCTATAATAAATGTAAAATATTGATAACAATTAATGATAATTGAAAATAATATATTTTGAATTTCTGCCTCTGTATTATTAGAATTGGGAATGATTTTTGCTTGCCGACTATGATAACTAGCATTGTCCATTACAATGACGCTATTTTCAGGTATATTTTTAAGGAGTTTATGTTTAAACCAATCTTCAAAAAGTTGTGCGTCGGTATCTTGATGGTAATCTAAAGAAGAATCGGCTATGTTTTTAGCTGAAAGCAACAAACAATTTGGAACAAACCCGTTCTCTGAACCAGCATGTAATATTGTGATTCTTTTGCCTGTATTTGATGGTGCCTTGGATTGACATGTTTTGGAAGAATCATCCCAACCTTTTCTTGGAGTGTCATGGGTATCGAACCATGTTTCGTCAAGGTAAATAATTGGACGATTTTCTTCTCTAAATTGTTTAACAGCTGTTAAATATTTAAGTCTCCATTACCGTAAACATTGAGATTCCATTAATGTTTGTCTTTTATCAATGCTTCGGTATTTAAAACCCATTTTACGCAATATTTTCCTAATGCTTGAAAGGCTACATGAGATGTTTGTTTCGTCTTTAATCAGCCGCTCTTTGAGAGAAATCAAAGTGGGTACAGTTTATGCTTCATACATTTGGTAAATCTTTCTTCTTAATAAATCCATGTCATTTTCGTCAATGCTTCTAAATGTGCCAGAATCACTCCGAATTTTTCTAGGATTAACAGGTTTAAGAACTACTGATGACAACAACGATTGATACACATTTTTTATTATTAGTTTGGCATCGGTAGATAAATGCTTTCTTTTAAAAATGACACTTGAAGATAACCCTATCAGCATAATTCCAAGGACGCCACATTCTACCACTAATAAGCCTAACTAAAAATTACTCGCCGGAAAACCACTAAAGAATAAAATTATTAAAAATCACTTTGTATTTATATATGCATCAGGCATAGGTATAAATTGAATTTGTATACCTGGTCCGGCTCTGCTCGAAAAGGTTTTAAAATTTGGGATTTCCTTATTTATTTTATGGTCGAAGAGATAATAAGGTTTTATTGCAGTCAGAAGATCAACGGTATAATTCTGCAAATATAATATCATGGTATTTATTATGCATAAAACCTTTTAATGCCTTTAAAATAGAATTAAAAACGATGACAGCAATATAAATCCCCATAAGAAATTTAAAAATCGCTCTCCCTTCGACGCCACTGCGCGGGGCAGATGAAATTGGGACGGTTAGATATCTTACCTCCAGTTATTGTAGCATTGTTGGCCACCCTGTACATGCCATTAAGTAACACCCTGTATTTTTTTTAATACTTTTGATTTAAGATTATGACGTGTCTCGCATTTGTCACTCGACCTATGCCATACCAAAAAAGTGTATGTTCGTTCATTCAAATAAGCTTGCTATTGACGCCTCCGCTCCCGCCAAAACCTCCCTTACCCCTTCGACTCCCCCACCCTTTTCCAAGCTAACGCATGGTCCATTCTCAGCCTCCTGCGATTCAGTTCTCCTCCACGATGCACGTTTCTCGTCAGGATTTTCACGGCGGGCCCTCGAATGCCTTTTGAACCTTTTTCGAACTTTTTCCAACTTTCGAAAGTCTTTTTCTCCTTAAACTTTTTTCGCGACTTCCCTTTTCCGAAATTCGAAAAATCTGTTCTATTTTTGCTGTGCGTTTGAGAAAAAAACAACTTTCTTTTACTCTAAACTTTCTGCCTAAACTCTGTGTCGCGTTTAAAATTCTTTTTAACTCAGTGAGCTGCATGATTTTAACCTTACCTGGCCCTTCATAGCTAAATTAACGCTAAAAAATATTAAACATAAATAAAGTTACGAAACAAATAAAATAATTAAAATAATAACATATTTTATTGTGATACTAACGATAAAGATAATTTAAAAATTGTTAAAAGAATCGTAAGTGAAATAATTTGAATTATTTCGTATTCTGTCTGTTCTTATTCAAATTTTGGTTAATTTTCTCTTTAAAAAAAATGTATATTTTATGTAATTGAAGATATTTTAATGCGTTGTTATACGAATGCTTATACAACTGTAACCAAAAGATATTTTTTGTTTAATACACTTTTAAATATTTTGTTTCAAGAGAGCTGAGGTTACATAACGCCATAACGTTAAATTTTATTAAATTATTTTTATTAAAAAAACTGGTTTCGTTCGTAGTTTTTGTTAACTCAATATGCAGAAAAACGTAAATATCCTTGTCCCCAAGGGATTGGGGGTGGACTTTATGATTGAAATTTAATTATACTTTAAATAAATCTTAATTGACATAATTTTGGACGCACCCAATTTGTTGTTTTAGCAAATATAACTGACAATATTTAGGAACATGCTATGGTGGTTTTGCATCTTTGGTTTACCGCTGTCAAGCTAAATTTATAGGAATTTTTTTCCACGCCAAGACTGAATTCGATCAGATACATCAATAAGGTTACCGGGTTACTTTTTTTAATATTTTTTGACTGTCTTTTTGAAAAAAACGACAAAAAACAAATAGACATTGGTGTCTGACATTGTGTGGTAATAATCTATTGAATATTTCTGGCCTATAGCGACCACAAAAGCAGGTAACAAATTCTATAATAAATATACTGTTTCAGAGTGCCAGTGTGGAGACCTTATATTGAAAGATTACGTAAAAATGTGTGTCCTCTGGCAGGGCCATTGAATAAGAGAGTCGACACTGGAGTCTGCGGCAGTATTGCCAATCTGAATTTGTGAAATTACACAATTAGCTGAAAAAATTACACGCTCTTGCATACTTTTAGTCGCACAAATACACGATTTTTACACGACATTTATATTTTCAAAAAAGCAAGTATACACAGGTTATTGGGCTCTGATTAAAAAAAAAAAAGATCAACAACTGAAGTTAGTTTGGGCTACTGATAAAGAAAGTAGACAAACCTCAAAGTAAGACTTAGGTGTTGGATTTTTAATTTTGTTGTCGTTGTGACTACACTCAAATTACACACAAACCCATGAAAGCACACGTAAATCGTGTACTTACACGCTTATAGGCAACATTATGTGGTGCGAATGGGTTAAGGGTGATAATATACGTCTTTTATGATATGTTGCATTTCATAGAGTAATACTTTGGATATCTCCTACTTTAAGAGGATAAAGAGGATAGCTCAGGGCTCACTACTAATAAATCACGGATATAAATCTCTGCTTGTTGTTTTTTACAATTACACGAAATACGAACAAAAAATAAATACTTAATTTAAAAATGTAATACTCAACCAGAATAAATCGTATGCAAAGAAATATATTTTCAAAACAAGTATTTAAATATATAAATAGATATTATAATTATTATTTTGAAATATGAATCATTGCTACGAGATTAAGTGCTGAATTCATACTTGGAAATACTTGGTTTGAAAATATATATTTCTTCGCATAAGATTTTTTCTGTTTGAGTTTTATATTTTTAAATTAAGTATTTATTTTTTGTGTGTAAAGAGTGTCCCATTTTCGACATTTTTATAGGGTATCTCCGTAATTGTTAGTGCTATCAAAAAAGTAATGTAGATGTCATGTGCTCTTTTTGGGTCAAACTTAAAATGGTAAATTCAAAATTTGAAAATTTTCACTCGCTTAAGAGAGATACGGGGGAAAATCAAAAAAATGTTAATTTCAAAATTGCCCTATATTTTCTTAGTTAAAAGAGATACAAAAAATGTTTTATACAGAAGTTTCTTTATAATGATTGTTGAATAATCTGCTGTTTTCAGAGTAAGTATACGGGGCCAGGTAAAAAAGTTATCGGCCCTACCCTCATTTTTTAAAATGTGTATGTAATTTTGTGTAATGTGTGAACACCCTGTATATTTTAATCTAAAACGATAGCATTTTAAATTGTCTTTTCAAATAAATAATACATATTGGTTTCCTAGGCGATTTAAATAAATTTTTTTACTTTGAAACGAAATAAAAGATTCAGATTAAGGTAAAAAATAACGGTAATCATCGCAAATGTTCAGGTTATGTCCTTAAATGGTTGTCGTCTTTCCGGATAGCGAATAAAATATAAATTTTGCGCCATTTGTTCGTTTTTTCCACTTTCAATATAAACATATCATATCAAATTTTTCAAAATGTTGATAAGCCATTTTCACAAATGAATATGTAAAAATGAAATTGACGTTAAATGTTAATAATATATTTATATCATTTTAGATTAAAATATACAGGGTGTTCCATTTAAAAAAATGAGGTTAGGTCTGATAACTTTTTTACCTGACCCCGTATACTTATTTTGAACACGACAGAATATTCGACAATCATCATAAGAACCTTCTGTATAAAACATTTTTCTGTATCTCTTTTAACTATGATAATATAGGGTAATTTTTAAATTGACAATTTTTTGATTTTCCCCCGTAACTCTTAAGCGAGCGATAATTTTGAAATTTTGATTTTATTTAAGTTTGACCCAAGAAGAGCACATGACACTATATTACTTTTTTGATAGCACTAACAATTACTGAGATACCTACCCTATAAAAGTGTCAAAAATGGGATACCCTGTGCACGAGAGTGCTTTATCCTCGTACTTAATTCTATATATTTTTTATTAAGATACAACAATTCGAAATAAATAAAATTTAACATTCAAATAACATGCTGAAAATAAGGAACGTCTACTTAACAAAGAATATCCCTAAATCTCTAGGGATAACATTTACCGTCTAACTTTTAAAGCAAATCTAGAAATGTTTCTCTCGCTGAACGACTTTGCTAGTTTCCTAGGTAGTTTCTTAACTCTAATAAAACATCAATAAATATAAATATGTTGATAAAATTTTCTATGATAAGTTGACATATAGGCCAATATATTTACTGCCCAAAAACATTAAGGAAAATGGAAGAAACAAATTCTTAAAAAAAATTATAATATACCCCGTGTCCAAGATAAGGAAGGCCAGTACAGGGATCTCGGAAACCGTAAGAGATACGAAGTCGGTTAATTGGAGGTAAAGTTACGCATTTACGTGCCTAATAATATGCCGTTTAGAAATTCCGAGTAGTTCCGAAGATATTCGGAAAAACCCGAATTTCTGAAAAATCGTTTTATTGTTTTCCAGGGCTTTTTTGAGATCGAATTCTAAAGTAAATTGCACTTTTACATTGCCACTTTTTCCGCTCTATCTAACAGCGTTAATTGTTTTGTAATCCGACGAGTCGAGTACCATTATCGACTTTTTTTTCTTTAAATATGGTCCAGTTTTCCTGATATTGGAATTTGAAAGCTTTTTTTCTTCCGAATGCAACGATGTATGACACATTGTAGTTTAGTGACGTTTCGAGGGTTTTCTGAACAACATCAAGAGATTTTGGGATGCGGTCCTGTATTTTTCTTAATTTTATAAATAATATCTCATAAGTAAGCTCTAAATTTTTACTTATGTTGGACTAGTTCAATAAATAACAAATAACTGAACAAATAAGTGAACAAAAAACATACCAAAACAGTAATAAAATGAACAACGAAAAAAGTAAAGAACTACATAATCAGGTGTCATCAAATGATTTCCATTATTTTCTAAGCACAAATAACAACTGTCGATTCTAAAACATTTGACAGCATCTTCCAAATCGATTTGGAGCAAGTTTAGGTAACGCTCATTGTACCTAAAATTCCAGCACACACAGTCAAGTGAAACAAATCACGCGTCACCGTTTTAATTTTTTTGCTTCAAACGACTCCTTTTCTGTTAAATCCCGAATCAACAGAAGTTTTAAATAACGTTCCTGTATTTTGTTCACTTATTTGTGGATTATTAATAAATTATTTCTTATTTATTGAACTAGTCCAACATAAGTAAAAATTTAGAGCTTACTTATGAGATATTATTTATAAAATTACGAGAAATACAGGGCCGTACCCAAAATCTCCTGATGTTGTTCAAAAAACCCTCGAAACGTCATTAAAGCACAATGTGTCATACATGGTTGCATTCGGAAGAAAAATAGCTCTCAAAGTTCAATATCAGGAAGACAGGACCGTATTTAAAAAAGAAAGTTGATAATGGCCGTTCGACGACGATTCGGATTACAAAACAATTAACGCTGTTAGATAGAGCGCAAAAAGTGGCAATGTAAAAGTGCAATTTACTTTAGAATTCGATCTCAAAAACCCCAGGAAAAAAATAAAACGATTTTTCAGAATTTCGGGTTTTTCCGGATATCTCCGGAACTACTCGGAATTTTAAAGCTTTCTAAACGGCATATTATTATTCACGTAAATGCGCAAATTTACCTCCATCATTTAACCGACTTCGCATCTCTTACGGTTTCCGAGATCCCTGTACTGGCCCTCCTTATCTTGGACACGGTGTATTATATAAAATTAGAGCAATTTATTGTCCGTTGGTAGTCACTCCGGGTGTGTTTCTTTACAAGAATATGTCAATTTTTGGAACGCGGAACTCAAAAAATTGTATTGTATTATTAGTAAGATTTAAACGACCTTTAAAATAATATCCCACTTGACCCCCTTCCCATTTAAGATTATAAAGGTAACTAATTAATTTATTAGAAGCGAGATATTAAAGGTAGGAAGTTTTCAAATTTCACCCTGTATTAATATACAAATTGACGCAAACCCAAAATTAAGATGCAAAACAAGCATACAATTTTTTTATATTCTATACATTTGTGTTTAGATAAAAAGAAAACGATAGAATCATCATTCTAATTTTATAGCATTGTACTGAAAGCCAACAGTGCAACAAGAAATTTTACAAATTTAACTTTAGAAAGGCCTTATAATTAAAATGAAACTTATAACGATTTAATAAATAGTGACCAGTATTAAACTTTCAAAATTCAAGTGGACCAACAATGGCGACCTTATTACCAATGGACTTCTTCGATGGCTTCAAGAACAACAATTCTCTGTCAAGATTCCTGTCAAAATCACTGTAAGTATGGATGTAACGAAATCGTAGCTCTGATGATGGCTTGTAAATAGATCGAGAGCGTTAGGCAATTGTTATTATAAATTTTTACCACCACTACAAATTTATTTTGTTTTGATGTTACAATGGCGTTCGATACGGGACTTGTACTTCCCACTGGAATTAATGGCACCTTGCGATAGTATGTGTGCTATCGTCAGCAAAGCTAAATGTCGGATTTTTAGTTTTCGCTAGAAGGTCATTAATGTAAAGTAAGAAGAGGGTGGGAGATAATATGGACCCTTGAGAAACACCGGCATTGATGGTGGTGTCTGAGAGAAATCCGTCAATCGCCACTTGCAGAGAGCGGTCCTTAAGAAAGCCAGACAACCATTCATAGGATCGCGGTTTACTTAGAAGTCCCTCATGACAAGCACGATCAAAGGCTTTAGAAATATCCAGTGCAACAGCCCGAGACTCCCCATGATGCTCGATTGCGTTGCTCCAAAGATGGGTGACATAGGCTAGACGATCTCCAGTTGATCTGGACTTCCGAAAACCATATTGATGATCGCTGATAATGTTGAAGCCTTCCAGGTATTTTAGAAGACGTTGGTTAATAGCTTTCTCCATTACTTTTGATATAACTGAAAGCAATGCGACTGGTCGATAGTTAGGAAGGGTTCTCTTACCTTTCTTTGGTATAGGCTGGACTCGCGCCGTCTTCCAGCACGATGGAAATATGGCTGGTTCAAAAATGAAGTTCACGAAGTAAAAGTAGACACTCGGTAAAGACATCTAACTTACAAAAATACATACAAAATACAAACACAAAATATGTCGAAGCAACAAAATTTTTTAAATATTTAGTCATAGAACCATTACTGTTTATTACTTCTTGATAATAATTAAGTAGTCTTCTATCTTCATCTTCAGCAGAAATTTTAGTGGGACCTGAACTTGCTTCCTAATAATCGTCCGTTGCCTTGCTATTCTTTGTTTTGCCAACAACACAAGTATTTTTGATTACTCTCAATTCATCTGCAATATCCCTAATAAAGCACCATCTCGCAACCGACTGTGGATAATAGCCTTTTGCTGGGGGGTTAATTGTGGCATATTTTTAAAAGAAAAATGTGCTTGACAAGTTAATGATAAAGCGACAATGTATATTGACATGTAAAAGTTCTATATGAGATTTTACTGGTACCAGACTGGTAGTTTTTGATCGGCACGATGGTACTTCGTCCTTTTCGAAATACTGCAGCCGATCTAAAATGGGTCAGTAGGTTTTGGAGGTAGTACAATGGCGGCTCGTGCCTTTTTGAATGGACAAAAAATATATTTGGTCTTTATCTAGTTAAACGCTAGAATTGATAGGCTAGGCTCTCTCGAAAATATCGCAAAATCGAAAATGATTTATGATTTTAATTAAAATATGTCCGTATTTAAATCAGATATATCATCAGTTTCATTTTTTGATCATTATCATATCCTTTTCTAACTGACGTCTTTTATAAGATTTCATGAAGATAGATTGACGATTTATAGAAGCTCGCGAGTAGCAAATTTTTTATAAAGGTCTTCAGTGTTGTTGTTTTTAAATTATGAAATTGAGTCAAATAGATTTTTTTGGTGGTTGTTGATGTTTCCTATACAAGGTTTTGACATTTACAGGTTATTACAGTTTTGGGCCGGATCCTCTTCCTTATTTATCCTAATGCTCTTTTAACAGAAAATATAGGAGGTAAAGATTGTTTCACGAAAAATGGATATAACTTAATGACTGCAGTAAAAGTACCTGGGGCCATCCCATTATTTATGACCGTTTGTTATTATTATGTGGAAAGGACCGGATTGTAATAATTATAATTAAATATAGGCACATCAGGTAGGTTAGGTTGCTTAATTTATATTTAAATATCTTTTTGTGGTAAAATTTGTTAGTTTTTGAGGAATGGTTCCAGAATTGTCTTTTACCAAACATTCCTCAGAATAGCGTGATAGTAATGGACAATGCGAGCTATCACAGTCGCCAATTACATAAAGCTCCAAGCTCAAATAATACAAAATTTGAGATTCGGAACTACATGGCGGCGAATGATATATATTTTGAAGGAAGTTATAAAAAAGGTGATCTTTCAGAAGTTTTAAAGACATTTTGTATAAAAAAGTATTTGTTTGTGACACATTGGCAGAAGAAATTGGACATACAGTGCTACGGCTCCCACCCTATTATTGCATTTTTAACCCCATAGAGCATATTTGGCACCAGTTAAAATCACTGGTTAGGTCTGAAAATATTTCTCCGACTTTAAGTTCTAGTGTTGTAGAATTAATACGAAAATGCTTTAATGATATTCCCCCAGGTAGTTGGAAAAATTCAGTCCGTCTCGTAATAACTGTAGAAAATTCATATATTAGTTTGGATCGTATAATTAATCCAATTATAATTAATTTTGATGAGGATAGCGATAGCGAAACTGAACTATCTATAGAATGACATTATAAATGTAAATAAATATGACTAGTAATATTTAAAAAAAATGTTATTTCATTTGATTACATTAATATAATTACATTAATATAATCAGGAAATCATTAAGTCGTATCCAAATTTCGTGAAACGTACTGTACAGTTATATCTTATGATGAAGACACGGTTAAAATATTTATGGTAAAGATTGGAAAGAAGTTCAAAATAAGACAATAGAAGGTTTTAAATTGGTTAAGAGTTGGTTTGAAGCTTATAAACTATCAATTAATCTAAATAAAACAAATTACATAGCTTTTTCATTATCAAGGGCTGGTCATCCCAATTTTACACATATTACTATCGGTAATGATGGAGTTGCTGAATTAACCCACACAAAATATCTTGGTGTGCTGGTGGACCAATTTATGAAGTGGAATCCACATATTGACTATGTTTCTAATAAATACGTAGATTCATACACAAATTTTATATATTAAGGGAATTTCTAAATGAGAAAACATTGGTGATATTTTATAAAGAATTAGTAAAGTCACTAATACGATACCGAATAATTGTCTGAGGTGGTACCCATGGCACAGTACTTAATAAGTTAAATATAACACACAAATATATTCTTAAAATTATAAAAATAAGAAGATTTTCAACAAATTTATTGTTTTCGGAGGATACTGTAAATATCAGAACTATATATATTATATATATATATATTATATATATATATATATATATATATGTAATTTTGTTTATCGGTGTAAGACCAAGCTAAACTAAATAGAACACTCTATCGAAACAAGTACTAAATCAATATCAAATTTAAATTACCAAAAAATTTAACAACCACCAATAAAAAGTGTATGGATCACTTAGCACCAAAATCATTAAATTTACAGTTTTTTTAAATCATTTTCGGCCGGATCCGGCCGAGCCGGACATTAAAGACGGCCGGATACCGGAATCCGCTTCCGCTGGCATCACTAATTCGCAATAATTAATTCAATTTTAATGACCTAAGTGTGACGGTCGCGGTAAAGTTAAAAGTGCCATTAAAATATCCAGTGAAAAGTTTTAAAACTCCCTTTTAATTTATTGAAGTTTCCGCAATTACTATTTAAAATGAAAACTTTAGCTATTTGACCGTTTTGCGACTGAAACTGTATTTTAAATGTAATAAAGGGTGACCTCGACGGTTTAAAAATTTTAATTTTGCACAGCAACAATTGAACAATCGTATAATTAGTTATAAAATAGTTTTTCTAGGATCGTCGTAAAAAGTATTCTTTTCACAATTATCCAATCAACATTTCTTTCTTTATAAAGGTTGTAAGAATATTCTTACAGCACATATTTTGATCCTCAAGCTGTATAAATTGTCCCCGAAAACAGTCTTACAATCCTTAGAATAGACCTGTAAGTGTTAAAATTAGTATTGTGATCCCTCGAGCGGAAAACCGCTTGAGTATTGGAGACCGAGGAGGGTTATGATAATTTTTACTTAAAAGAACATATATCAATAAAGAAACATACCACCATTATGAATTGTAAGCCGCAATGTAGCTCAATCTTTACTCTTTTAAAAACAGTCATCAAAGTCAATAAAAGTTATAAGGTTTCTGAGAAAATCCTCGGAAACTGTCACAACTCTCCTAATACAGAGGTAAGTTGTGACAGCTGTGTATCTGGACTATATTTAATAGATAAAATTACTTTTATATGAATTATAAACAAAACACACTTTTTTTGCATAAAATCACTTTAATTATCATTTGGCATAATTGTAGGGACTACAACAACATGAAACATTAACATAACAATATTAAATATTTTATAAGTAACTATGGCATCATTATATCAAACTTAGGTTGTAAGAACAAAGCAAACGTACAAAAAACAGAAATAAACAGAAAAAAACATTGCAAAAAGCGTGTAAAATTAGCTAACCAGAAAATAACCTTTAATAGGAGAGTTGTGACAGCATGTCACAACTCTCCTAGTTGCCAAAAATCGCGATCTGGTCAGAATAATAATTCGTAATTTCGAAACAAGATGCAAACACAGCAAGACAATGCCACGCTTTGAAACTCCAAACCCACACAATATAAGAAAAAATAGTATAACCACGTGAAAGTAATATATTATGATATAAATACTATCAAAAATTTTATAAAATTTTTTCTTTTCAGTTGTTTTTCGTTGCAGACGTCGTAATCATGCAACCGCTTGTCGTGGGCCATTCGCGCGTACTGCGTCAAGTAGCGCGTCTATAAACAAACAATCGTGCGCTATTGCCAGCTCGCTAACGGCCATAGATTCCGAGAAATCGTCGTTGTCACAACTCTACTCTGTCACAATTCTCCTCGGTCTCCCCTACTCGATTATTGAAAAAACTGCTCGAGTTATAAGTTCAAGCGAAAATCGTCGCTTGGTACTTATTACCTTTCACTCGATCCCCGAACTTCGCTTGACGCGGACCGAAATGTGCTGGCTTGGTAGTGTGATCGCTCGAAGTAAATATCTGCTCGTATATTCGAGCAGTTTTTCGCTGGATAGTTCCGGAGATATCCGGAAAAACCCGAAATTCTGAAAAATCGTTTTATTGTTTTCCTGAGTTTTTTTGAGATCGAATTCTAAAGTAAATTGCACTTTTACATTGCCACTTCTTCCGCTCTATCTAACAGCGTTAATTGTTTTGTAATCCGACGAATCGTCTTCGAAGGGCCATTATCAACTTTCTTTTTTTAAATACGGTCCTGTTTTCCTGATATTGGACTTTGAGAGCTCTTTTTCTTCCGAATGCAACGATGCATGACACATTGTGGTTGAATGACGTTTCGAGGGTTTTTTGAACAACATCAGGATATTTTGGGATACTGTCCTGTATTTCTACTAATTTTATAAATAATATCTCATAAGTAAGCTCCAAATTTTTACTTATGTTGGACTAGTTCAATAAATAACAAATAATTTAATAATAAACCACCAATAAGTGAACAAAATACAGAAACATTATTTCAAACTTCTGTTGATTCGGGATTTAAAAGAAAAGTAGGCGTTTGAAACAAAGAAACGTTAAGATGGTGATGTGTGATTTATTTTACCTGAAATTCCCTTTGTGATCGTTTGAAAATGTTTTAAGAGGTTCTCTATTTTACAGAAAATATTGTACATAATTTTACAAATCTGAAAAGTTTGATATTCTATCGCATATTATATTTTATCTCAAAATAACTGTGATGTGGCTGTTAGAAGATGTTATTTGTGCTTAGAGAATAACGGAAATCATTTTGAACACCTGATTATGTAGTTCCTTACTTTTTTCGTTGTTCGTTTTATTACTGTTTTTGGTATGATTTTTGTTCACTTATTTATGGTTTATTATTAAATTAATTGTTATTTATTGAACCAGTCCAAGATAAGTAAAAAATTTAGAGCTTACTTATGAGATATTATTTATAAAAATAGGAGAAATAAAGGACCGTATCCCAAAATTTCCTGATGTTCAAAAAACCCTCTCAAACTCCAATATCAGAAAAACAGGACCGTATTTAAAAAAAGAAAGTTGATAACGGCCCTTCGAAGTCAACTCGTCGGATTACAAAACAATTAACGCCGATAGGGCGGAAAAAGTGGCAATATAAAAGTGAAATTTACTTTAGAATTCGATCTCAAAAAAATCCAGGAAAATAAAAAAACGATTTTTCAGAATTTCGTTTTTTTCCGGATATCTCCGGAACTACTCGGAATTTTAAATCTTTCTAAACGGCATATTATTAGGCACGTAAATGCGCAACTTTACCTCCATTTAACCGACTTCGTATCTCTTTCGGTTTCCGAGATCCCTGTACTTGCCCTCCTTATCTTGGACAGGTTGTATAAGTTGTATAATAACGTTTAGGTAACATCAACAACCAAGTTATTCAGCAAAAAAGCTTACAGAACCATTTGGCTGCTTTATAATTAGGATGTAAGAAGAGGCTTACGACGTAATATTGTAACTGATTAATCCTAAAATAAAAAAGTAGTAATTATAACTTTTTAGGCCTCTGGTAAAGAATGGGGAAGGGTATCACCCGTTTTGACTACCTACGAATCAATAATTATTCTACTAAAAGAAGAATCAACATAATAATTTTTTTATACAGGGTGTCCCATAACTACTGGTACACAGGAAAACTGCAGATTTCTTGGGTAAAAATACTGCGATTTGGCCATACTTAGTTTAGTTCAATAGCTGGTAATAACCGAGATACAGGGTGTCCAAGTAAAAATTTTATTTTCAATTTTCCTAAATAACTTATTTCTGAATCAATATTTTTGCACAACATTTTGTGACTAGGGTTTTTTTGGGAAAAGGAATTTGAATTTGTTAATAATTTCCTGTGTACCATTATGTTATGGGACACCCTGTATAATTTTTTGGAACTTAACCCGAAATATACCCCTTCCAGGGGTTAAACCACGAAGACTCCAAATATTCTTTAAAAGCGTCCCCTTTCGAAATAAATTTTCAAATTCACACCCCGTATAAAGCCTGTTGAGGTGGTTAGCAAATGATTTCCATGTATATTTATATAAAAATGTCGATTCTTCAAATTAATTTTTCCAAACACCAATAGAATAGATATTTAAAAATAAATTATAATCATTATTTATAGTCTGTCATACATAATTTATCACGGCTTAGGAACAGTAGGTTATCGGTCTCCAGCTGTGCAGGAAATTATGCGGCTACCCTGAAGTGTTTGTGGAGTAATAACACTTCGCCAACAGTAGAAAGGACCCTAAAACTCATAAAAGTAGATCTTATTTTCGTCGACGAATAATTTTGAAGGGTTTTCATTTGTATATAATTTTTCTTCTTTATAAAAATAACTTATGCACCAAGACAGACAATTCCGTTGCGGATAAAGAACATTATACGTTTTGCTGAATTTTCCTGTAATTTCCGTTAAAGAAACGACTGTAGGCTAGGCTTGTAGAGCGGTATTAATATTATCGTCTCAAAGGGGGTGTGACCCAAAAAACAACTTTTAATTAAAAAATAATAAAATTCTGAAAACTCTAATGAAAGACTTAAAATAATAATCGAGATAATTCTTGATTAAGTGGACGGTATTCTATATAAACCCTTGATCCGTTTCTTTATCACAACCCTGTATAATTGCTGTTTGGCTGGGATCCTATGGTATGCCCAGTTGATTCTGTGCATGGTTGTCTAGCTTTCTAAAAGACTGCTCTCTGCAAGTGGCGATTGACGGATTTCTCTCAGACACCTTCACCATCAATGGCGGATTTCTTTAAGGGTCCATATTCTCTCTCACACACTTCTTACTCTACATTAACGACCTTCTGGTGAAAACTAAAAATCCGATATTTTGTTTTGCTGACGATAGCACACTTTTCTCATCTATCTATTTGAATGCACAAACATCGGCTGCCGACGCACATCTTCGCCGACAGCAGTATCACGCCCCAACAAAGACCTGGAAGAAATTTTGGCTTGGGGTGACCAAGTCGAATTTGACGTTAAGAAAACCCAGTCAGCAGTTTTCTTTAAAAAGGTTAACATTACAGAGCCGGATATGGTCATGACAGGACACTCAATCCCACTGGCTTCATCTATTAATTTATTGGGCGTCAATCTGGGAGGAAATATGTCTTGCCATAATCACGTTGTAGCAATCACCAAAATAGCTTCTCAGAAACTTGGTGTACTCTTCCGGACCAAAAGTTGTATACACCTCAACAACTTTTGACACTATACAAAGCCCAGATTCGGCCATCACTAGAGTACTGCTCTCATGTCTGGAGCTCTGCACCCAAACATACTCATCGGCTTCTGGAAGAAGGGGCATTCGTCTGATCGGAAACCACCAGCTGACGGAGAACCTCGGCAGCCAAGAACATCGAAGACAGGTTGGGGATTTGACCCTCTTTTACAGATATTTCCACGGAAAGTGCTCGGCTGACCTTGCCGTCTTAATTCCGTCCAGAGCGGCGATAAGCAGAAATACACGACGAACCACTGCCGCCCATCCATGTGTGGTTAAGCTTAGTACTCCTCGAACTTCATTATTTAAGAATTATTTTATCTAGAGGACTTCATATTTATGGAACGACCATCCCGAGGTCGTTCTTCCCAACGAATATAACCTCCAATGATTCAAAAACCAACGTGAATCGCTTTATACGCACACGTACCACCCCCAGAGTGCCTTAAAGGATTTTTACTAGTGTTGTGATCGCTCGAGCGAAAAGCCGCTTGATTACTCGATTATTGAAATAACCGACATCGCTCGATTATTAAAAAATACCGCTCGAGTTATCTATTCAGGCGAAAACCCTCGCTCGTCACTTATTATCTTTCACTCGATACCCGAGCATCGCTTGACGCCGGCGGAAATGTACCGCTGTGGTGTGATAAAGTTAAAAAACTGCTCGTATATTCCAACAGTTTTTCGCTCGATAGGAAATACTCTAATTATAAATTCAGGCGAAAAACCGAAAATCACTCGATACGCGACCTTGGATCTACGCGCCTCACTACACGAACTTCTATCAACACATTCTTCTTAATCATAAAATTGTCAAGTGATTTATCGCTCGAGCGATTCACTCGATTATTAAAATCATCGGTTTTCCCAACACTAATTTTTACTATAATGCTTGAGTGCAGAAAACTAAAAGAACGAAATCGTAAATATTCGGAATTTTTTAAATTTGGAACATGACATTGCAGAACTCCACTCCATAACTAATGCCAAACTTTTCTCTTACTTGATTATTTCTTCTTCTACATTGGCATATGAATCTGTAAAGCATTTGTGTGCCTCTTTTTTGTTAAATGCACTGCAAAACCAACGCATCATTGTATTCTACAAACTATTTTACTTTGCATTTAGTATGATTAATGTCTTTTCGAACGTTACATGTTCAATTTCCACTTCTTAGTTCAACTAAAGCCATTCATTTACATTTAACGAAAATTAATTGAAAAGGCAACTTTCCTTATATCGGATAACAGATAAAACCTTCTCAGACTAATACTTATCGACTTCACTCGTTATTTAAATTAGGATAAATTGATGGTATTTTCGGATCAATCCGGGCCATGTGAAAGAAACCCCAAAATGTTTTAGAAATAAAAAACTTTTTCTATTTTGGTTTCATATCAATGCTATTTCGATACCGTTTTCAGTATCATAATAAACTTTTCATGAAACCGTTTTTTTCTCTATTTTATAGGTTGGTAATTTGGTCATGTATGTTTGGTTGCAGAAACAATTACTAAATTAACCTCACACTTGTTAAGTTTACTTAGTACACTATAATAGTTTACAAATATAACACGTTATATTCCCAAGCGGTCACCCATCGATCAAAGTGATAATCTCGCCTTGCCGCTTGACTTTTTCGAACCATGGTACTCATAATCCGTTACGAAGATCGAAATTCCAGGGATCCGTTGAATCTGATTTAATTCTCTTATCCTTGTAGAGAATTGTAGAGAAGCATTTTACAACACTTTATTTAAACTTGGTAATTTTTACAATAAAAAATACTGAAATGTACAGGGTGTCCCATTTTCAACACTTTTATAGGGTATCTCCGTTATTGTTAGTGCTATCAAAAAAGTAATATAGGTGTCATGTGCTCTTTTTGGGTTAAACTTAAAATTTGAAAATTTTCGCTCGCTTAAAGTCTGTTTCGTTGCCGTTGATAGCTCGATACCCTCATTAAAGATTCAAAACAAGGGCCCGGTGGCCTAAAATATTTTACCTATAAAATGGTCTTTTTACGTACATCTAGCATAAAGATGAAGAAATTTTGACCTATTCCACCGGGTAACAGATGAAGTAACAATAGAGCCATAAAATGAAATGAAAGGATAATGATTAAAACGGCCCATCATGGTCGGAGAGTTGGGTTTTTAATGTAACCGCTTATTATTTTATTTAAATGTAATAGATTTTATGATTTTATGAATTTATTTACAAGAAAACTAATTTATTTACAGATCAAAAAATATTGACAATTTCAATAATTATAACTCGATAAAATGGTCCTCAGAAGAATCTGAAGAGTCATCATGTCCTACGCTTATTACTAAAGGCTCAATTTCCATAGTTTTGTGTCAATTACGTTGTCAAGTTCCCACATTTTTTGTTCCTCTACTATAGCATGTTTTATGGCGTTTTGCCAATTTTCTGATGACACATTTGCTAAAGAATGAAGCAAGAGGTGTCGCACTTCTTGCATTTTAAAAGTTTTGTTATTTCTAGCAACATATCCTTTTACTTGAGCCCATATTAATTCGATAGGATTTAGCTCACAATGGTAAGGTGGTAAACGGAGCACTATAATACCTCGATCTCTTGCCATCTCGTCAATAACATACTTTTTATACTGTGATTTATGTAGCCTAACAATATCCAAAAGTTCTTTTTTTACCATGGTATTATCGTAACTCAATTCCTTTCGTTGTAACCAGTTTACGATTTCCGCCTTTTTCCATGAAGTTGTGGGAAGATTCTCTTTTAGCCTAGAGTGATAGCTGGCATTATCCATCACTATTACAGAATTAGCGGGAATGTATTCTATCATTTGCTTAAAATATTCCTCGAAAACATCAGCAGTCATTTCTTCATGATAGTCTTTAGTAGAATTCGACTGGAATTGTAATAATCCTTGACCCAAAAAGCCATTTGAACTTCCTATATGAGTTATAATAAGTCTGCGTCCCTTTCCAGATGGTGGTCTAAGTCCTGTTGACCAGCCTTCCATGACAGCTTGTCGAGAACTTAGGACATTTTTATCTTGCCAAACTTTAGATACGGTGTGCCCTTCGTTCAGCCAAGTTTCATCCAAATAGAAAATGTTTTTGCCTTCGCTGCGGTATTTTCGGATGGACCTTAAGTATTGACGTCTCCAGCAAATAATATCTGCTCTATCAATAAGAAAAGATTTTCTGTTTTGCTTCTCCCATCGAAAGTTCATATCATGAAGTATTTTCCATAGTTTCGTTCGTGATAGCTGTGGTAAGTCCTCGTCGTAGTTAATGGCTTGTAAAATTTTGTCTATAGTTGGTATTTCCTTGGCAAAATAAAAACTATGTACTTTTCTTCTAATACCATTTTTAATGAAATTGTCAATTTCTAACGGTTTCTTTCCTGGGAGTGGTTTTGGCTCACTGAGGTTCTTAGATTTTCTTTCACGCAAGAACCTATATATAGTAGCCTCTCCAACTCCTACCATATTGGCACACTCTGCAATGATGCTACGAACATCACTTGCAGGTTTCTGGTACACTAGAGCATCATGCACGTTTAATATTAATGTCTTTTCTCGGAGAGAATATGCACTCTTGCTAATTTGACGAAGACACGTTGGCGAAAAACTTGAAGCCATTGTTACAAGTATAGGAAATAATTCAACTTTGAGATAATGCAGTATCTAAATACAACTAAATACATAGTTTGACAAACGCACATCAAATGGCGTAATAACATCCTAAAGCAGGCAAAAATAGGTAAATTAATTACCCCTGTTGTACCTACTTTAACCCTAATCCTACTTAACAATGGACAGAGGCCAATGTTCTTATTAAATAAGGTAATTACTATTGGCAACGCCTATGGTTTACGGTTGTTTTATGGCTTCAACCCTCGATATGAGCTATCAACTGCAACAAAACGGACTTTAAGAGATACGGGGGAAAATCAAAAAATTGACAATTTCAAAATAACCCTATATTTTCTTAGTTAAAAGAGATACAGAAAAATGTTTTATATAAAAGTTTCTTTATAATGATTGTTGAATAATCTGCCTGGTTTGAAGAATGAGTATACGGGGTCAGGTAAAAAAGTTATCGCCTAATAACTTCATTTTTTAAAATGGATCACCCTGTATATTTTAATCTAAAAAGATACTATTTTAAATTATCCTTTCAATTATATAACACACCATGGATGATATTGGTTTCCTAGGCGATTTATTTAAATTTTATTACTTTCAAACGAAATAAAAGATTCAAATTAAGGTAAAAAATAACGGGAATCATCGCAGATGTTCGGAATATGTCCTTAAATGGTTACCGTCTTTCCGGATAGCGAACAAAATATACAATTTGCGCCATTTCTTCGTTTTTTTCACTTTCAATATGAACTGATATCATATCAAATTTTTCAAAATGTTGATAGGTCATTTTCGCAAATGAATGTGTAAAAATTAAATTGACGTTAAATGTTAATAGTCAACATAGTTTTTTCTAGGATATTAGCATTTGTTTCATGGTCTACTGTGGTTTAAAGTAATAAACTTTAACAAATCGCCTAGGAAACCAATATCATCCATGGTGTGTTATATATTTGACAAGAGAATTTAAAATAGTATCTTTTTAGATTAAAATATAATTATTATCCATTTAAAAAATTGAGTAGGTCCGATAACTCTTTTACCTGCACCGTATACTTATTATGAAAACGGCAGATTATTCAACAATCAATGTAAAGAAACTTCTGTATAAAATATTTTTCTCTATCTCTTTTAACTAAGATAATATAGGGTAATTTTGAAATTGTAAATATTTTGATTTTCCCCCGTATCTCTTAAGCGAGCGAAAATTTTCAAATTTTGATTTTACCATTTTAAGTTTGACCCAAAAAGAGCACAAGAGACCTACAGTACTTTTTTGATAGCACTAACAATTACGGAGACACCCTATAAAAGTGTCGAATTAAATTTAAAATATATTTTCGTATTTACTTAATTGCATCAAATTCATTAGAAATACTAACAATAGTTTTTTATAAATTATGTGTGCAATATTATTTTGATACGGATTATTAATGAAAATTGGAATTAATGCAATATTTTATAGGAAACCGTACAATAAAATATTTACATGTTTCCTTTAGTATTTTGTACTACTCGTATAAAAATATCCTAAATACTCCTAACGAGTACTTTATTAAAGCAATATTAGTTTATGGTCTGTCAAAGATAATAGATCGATGACCGGAAGAATATCTACCCTTTTAAAGGGTAAACGGGATATCCAAACAGTTTTGGGTGTAAAGTACTCTTCTGTAATATAACAAAACATTGACCTTTATGACTGAATTTCAGTTTACATTAAATGGCGCCTTTTAAAAAAATCAAAATAATATTGTGATTTAAAAAAAAATAGAGTAAAATATCTTAAAATTTAAATTTTATATTTTTTAAACTAAACCAATTAGAGATATATTTGAGTTAGATACTGGCCAAAACAATAAAATTCCTTCTAAATACGTTATATTGCCGAAAAAACGTTTTGTAAACAATCAAGGCGACAGTTTATCGCTTATAAAAATATTTTTACGACACTTCATTTAAACCTGGCGATTTATACAATAAAAAATACATAAATAATAGCCAGTAAATGTACCTACCATGCATTTTGAAATATTTAACTACTGGAGTTATAAATAAATTATTTTCACTATACATTATTTTTTTTTATAACACAAGCACTATAGGAAAAATCCTTTAGGGCACTCTGGAAGTGGTGCCGTGTGCGAATAAAGAGATTCACGACAGTTTTGAATCGTTGGAGGTTATACTCGTTGGGAAAGACGACCTCGTGAAGGTCGTTCCATAAGGATGACGTTCTCCAGATGAAAGAATTCTTAAATAATGAAGTTCGAGGATTACTAAGCTTAACCACATATGGATGGGCGGCAGTGGTTCGTCGTGTATTTCTACTATTTACCGCTCTGGGCGTAATTATGAGGGCAAGGTCAGCCCAGCATTTTCCATGGAAATATCTGTAAAAGACAGTCAATAAATCACCAACCTGTCTTCGATGTTCCAGGCTGTCGAGGCTCTTTGTCAGCTCGTGGTCTCCGATCAGACGAATGGCTTTCCTTTCGATGGAATCCAGTAGCCGAAGAGTGTGTTTGGCTGTAGAGCTTCAGATATGAGAGCAGTACTCTAGTGATGGTCGAATCTGGGCTTTGTATAGTATCAAAAGTTGTTGAGGTGTGTACAACTTTTTGGTCCGGAAGAGTACACCAAGTTTCTGAGAAGCTATCTTGGCGATTGCCACAACGTGCTTATGTCAAGATATATTTCGTTCCAGATTGACGCCCAGTATATTAATAGATGAAGCCAGTGGGATCGCGTGTCCTGTCATGACTATGTCAGGTTCTGTAATGTTAACCTTTTTAGAGAAAAATGTTGCCTGGGTCTTTTTAGCGTTAAATTCGACTTGATTACTGTCACCCCAAACTAAAATTTCTTCCAGGAATTGTGAAGGAGTGATACTTCATGCTGTCTGCGAAGATGTGTGTCGGCAGCCGATATTTGTGCATTCAAAGAGAAATATGAGATAAGTGTGCTATCGTCAGCAAAACTAAATATCGGATTTTTAGTTTTCACTAGAAGATCGTTAATGTAGAGTAAGAAGTATGTGGAAGACAATATGGACCCTTAAGGAACACCTGTGAAGGTGTCTGAGAGAATTCCGTCAATCGCCACTTGCAGAGAGCGGCCCTTAAGAAAGCTAGACAACCATGCACAGAATCGACTGGGCATACCATAGGATTGCAGTTTACTTAGAAGCCCCTCATGCCAAACACGATCAAAAGCTTATTACATCCCAGTAAACATTTTTCGTAACTTATAGTAACATCAATTTATATAATGGTTATATAGAGGTAATAGAAGTATATAAGAAGGTTTTGGGGTTTTATAATCAGTGCCTTTTGGTAACCTATTGTTATAACGGGTTTATAAGATTACTATAACCTACAAGTATATAACAAGGTAATATAACTGTTTCCAACACCATTTTATACAACTTGTAGTAACGCGTTACCAATGTATTTATAATAAATTTATATAAGGGTTTCGGTGACATAATTTTAGACAACTAAAATACCTTTAGTTATATAAAGGTAATGTCAATCACCTTTAAAAAAACTGGAAAATATTAGTGTTGGCTAAGTTATATTATAAAACTCTAGGTAATATATTAGTAACGACCGCTTCTTTTATACAACTTGGCAAACAGTAGTAACACAAATTACTACCTTCCTTATTTATAAAATGGCGGCATGTCGTCTCTTATATTAGTAAGGTTTAAGTTTTTGTTATTTCTTGTACCCATTTTAAAATGAATAACTTGAAAAAAATAAAGCACAGCACTTCCTTTCGCCGCAAAGTTTCAAAAAACTTTACTAAAATCTTAAATTTAGTGCCATTAAAGTTCTCAAACCCGATTACTAGTGTTAATAACCTGACAAGAATCAGTTCAGTAGAATGTCATGTAGATGAAATAATTTCCACTGATGCAAGGTCATTTAACGCCTTCGAAGATGTTGCTGGTCACAGTAATCATATCAGGAATGCAAAAAATGCTATTTTGACCAGGTGTCATTTCTACGGGCTGTTTTACTGGCTCTGGGGCGAATCGCGTACTGATTATCCATCCACCGTTATTAATAAGTATACCATTTTTATCTTTCATAAATATCTCGCGGCTTTGACAAATTTTCTTTACGCAGTTTTACCGTCTGTATGGAGTACCAATAAACACTCAATCTCTCTGATACGAGAACCCGCGGTTGCCTATCTAATAGGTAGTTTAAAATCACTTTTAGTAATATAATGGTGTTAATTTTATATAAAGAACATTTTGGAGCCCTTAAGTGTTATATCAACACTACTGAAGTTATATATTGTTACTATTGGGTATATAAGGTCACCATAGGTTATATTATGCTTTACAACGTTTATATCGTTACTACATTAATTCCGCCATGATTGTTTAGTTAAATTTGGACCTATTGGAAAGGGAACTTACAAAAATACAAAATTTATCAATAATCAGTCAAAATTCACCGCTTACTTATCCAATTATGGCAGATACTAATAACATTTAGTATTAAATCGTCGTAAAATTAAAAAATTATATTTTTTTTTCTGAAAATGTGACCTAAATTTACATATTATTGGGTATTTTGAGGGCCCTTGCATTTTCTGGAACTATTAGTTCTATTATTGCAGTAAAAAACTCTTCCCACCTAAATTTTGAGTCATACATAGGTACAAGGCTCAAAATAAAACATTATTCATTAAGTTGTACCATTATTATAATAGCGAGTGCCGTCGGTAATAAGTCATCCGACTAAATCCAACCTGTTCAATATTATGGAAACAGAAAAAGACCATTAATAATAAATAAAATGTGTCTAAGAGAGACAAAATATAAGCCTTCACAATATAAAGTGACACCTGACAGATGACATAATAGATAGAAGTGACGAAATTTTAGTAACGGAAATATTTCGAGAACCTTTATAGGCAACGTTTATAACGGTAACCGAAACATATATAACACTACATTATATCACTAAAGCTGTCGCAACAGCGTTGTTTAGGATGTTATATAGTGGTTACCACAATATTTCTGTTACTTTTAGTTATATAACTTCAAGGTATATAGCGTTACTAAACATAGGTTTTCACAACCTTTATAAACTCCCCATTTAAGCGCTTTAAGGGGTTTATAAGAGTAACTGAAATATTTCTGTTACTAAATATATAACTGTAAGTTATATAAGGTAGGTGATATAACATTTACGGTAACTATTATACAAACAAAAATGTTTATTGGGATTAATACATGCGCTATAGAAAATTTTACAATAAAATCTTTACGATAATAATTTTTATATTTTTTTTTTGTGTAAACTCTAGAATCCGTTTTCTTTCAGTTAAAACAAAAATTCTTAAAGTGGGTCACATTAACGAATAACACCTTATTAATTTAGACCTGAATTTTTGATTAATTCGATAATTAATTTCGTTACTATATTTTCGTAAAGGGTACGGAACAAAATATTGCATTATCCCCCTCGATATTTAATAAAAGATAGGCGCGTCATTCGAAGCTATTGATGTTCGTCATATTTATCACGTACACGTTAATTAAAGATATTATTATTTTAATTAAGCCGATCCATTATCACGTCTAAATTCCGGAATAATATTTATCATTATTATCCAGTTTGTCTTTGCCTTAATGGGTTATTATTACGTAATTATTAAATCAGGGAATTTATATTTCTTGCCAGTCTACTTTGTGTATAAATATACCTTAGTTAATTACAATCTGTTAGTTATTATATACCGCCATGAAGCTGAATGGCGTGTTCCTTGAGTGTGGAAATTTTGCCCTGTGGTGGTGTGGGCGTTTGCTTTTCCTTTGTTTAGTTTATATTTACAAAAAAGCCATAAACGATTCCAGCAAATTTTTTTCTTCATTTTATGTTGCTGGTCACAGTAATCATATCAGGAATGCAAAAAATGCTATTTTGACCAGGTGTCATTTCTACGGGCTGTTTTACTGGCTCTGGGGCGAATCGCGTACTGATTATCCATCCACCGTTATTAATAAGTATACCATTTTTATCTTTCATAAATATCTCGCGGCTTTGACAAATTTTCTTTACGCAGTTTTACCGTCTGTATGGAGTACCAATAAACACTCAATCTCTCTGATACGAGAACCCGCGGTTGCCTATCTAATAGGTAGTTTAAAATCACTTTTAGTAATATAATGGTGTTAATTTTATATAAAGAACATTTTGGAGCCCTTAAGTGTTATATCAACACTACTGAAGTTATATATTGTTACTATTGGGTATATAAGGTCACCATAGGTTATATTATGCTTTACAACGTTTATATCGTTACTACATTAATTCCGCCATGATTGTTTAGTTAAATTTGGACCTATTGGAAAGGGAACTTACAAAAATACAAAATTTATCAATAATCAGTCAAAATTCACCGCTTACTTATCCAATTATGGCAGATACTAATAACATTTAGTATTAAATCGTCGTAAAATTAAAAAATTATATTTTTTTTTCTGAAAATGTGACCTAAATTTACATATTATTGGGTATTTTGAGGGCCCTTGCATTTTCTGGAACTATTAGTTCTATTATTGCAGTAAAAAACTCTTCCCACCTAAATTTTGAGTCATACATAGGTACAAGGCTCAAAATAAAACATTATTCATTAAGTTGTACCATTATTATAATAGCGAGTGCCGTCGGTAATAAGTCATCCGACTAAATCCAACCTGTTCAATATTATGGAAACAGAAAAAGACCATTAATAATAAATAAAATGTGTCTAAGAGAGACAAAATATAAGCCTTCACAATATAAAGTGACACCTGACAGATGACATAATAGATAGAAGTGACGAAATTTTAGTAACGGAAATATTTCGAGAACCTTTATAGGCAACGTTTATAACGGTAACCGAAACATATATAACACTACATTATATCACTAAAGCTGTCGCAACAGCGTTGTTTAGGATGTTATATAGTGGTTACCACAATATTTCTGTTACTTTTAGTTATATAACTTCAAGGTATATAGCGTTACTAAACATAGGTTTTCACAACCTTTATAAACTCCCCATTTAAGCGCTTTAAGGGGTTTATAAGAGTAACTGAAATATTTCTGTTACTAAATATATAACTGTAAGTTATATAAGGTAGGTGATATAACATTTACGGTAACTATTATACAAACAAAAATGTTTATTGGGATTAATACATGCGCTATAGAAAATTTTACAATAAAATCTTTACGATAATAATTTTTATATTTTTTTTTTGTGTAAACTCTAGAATCCGTTTTCTTTCAGTTAAAACAAAAATTCTTAAAGTGGGTCACATTAACGAATAACACCTTATTAATTTAGACCTGAATTTTTGATTAATTCGATAATTAATTTCGTTACTATATTTTCGTAAAGGGTACGGAACAAAATATTGCATTATCCCCCTCGATATTTAATAAAAGATAGGCGCGTCATTCGAAGCTATTGATGTTCGTCATATTTATCACGTACACGTTAATTAAAGATATTATTATTTTAATTAAGCCGATCCATTATCACGTCTAAATTCCGGAATAATATTTATCATTATTATCCAGTTTGTCTTTGCCTTAATGGGTTATTATTACGTAATTATTAAATCAGGGAATTTATATTTCTTGCCAGTCTACTTTGTGTATAAATATACCTTAGTTAATTACAATCTGTTAGTTATTATATACCGCCATGAAGCTGAATGGCGTGTTCCTTGAGTGTGGAAATTTTGCCCTGTGGTGGTGTGGGCGTTTGCTTTTCCTTTGTTTAGTTTATATTTACAAAAAAGCCATAAACGATTCCAGCAAATTTTTTTCTTCATTTTTATTAAGGTCAGAAAACGCTCGAAGCCGTCCCTGTGCTATTGTTTTTAACTTAAAATTTTTTTTTCCGATTTATTAGGTAGGGTCAAAATTTAATTATTCTTGACCATGGCCGTTTAATTATAAAACATATGATATGTTGGCATGTTTTATACAGGGTATCCCAGAATATGTGGGCAATATACTTAAAAATAACAGGAGAAGTTCTTATAAATTTTTCTTCCTACGGCCTCCCCTACAGAGATATGGGAAAATCGTTGTGTTTTAAATAATTTATTAAGTACTAGGTGTAATTTAATAATTTTTTAGTATAATAGTTGCTAGATGAGTTTCCTTAAAATTCGCCCTTTTAAACACATTTGGCTTATTTAGTTTGCCAGGGACGGACTAGGCGTAACACCAAAATGTTTTTTCTTGTACACCTTGTATGATGGAAGGAACTACAATAATATTTTTGGATACTCTAAACCTTAATCTGAAAAAAAGATACTCTTGATCAATTTCGATAAAGTGAACTGTTTTCGAAAAAAAAATTTTCGTTCAATATGGTTTTTTGCAATAGTTGTTGTTTTATGTTCATAAAATTCCCTCATTGTTGTTATGGTTTTTTTCACATGTACCGATTTAAATAAGAATATTTATGCCAGCGTCAGTTTATGGTAGTGTCTTGAAATTTGCGATTTTTATCCTTTGTCTTATTAGTTACTAACTTAGTAATGGAATTTACGTATAGGTACTGAATATAAATCATATTGAACAAAAATAACTTTTTTTTCGAAAACAGTTCATTTTATCGACATTGATCAAGAGTACCTTTTTTCAGCTTAAGGTTTAGAGTATCCAAAAATGTTATTGTCGTTCCTTCAACATACAAGGTATACAAAAAAGAACATTTTTGTGTTATGTCTAGTCCGTCCCTGACAAACTAAATAAGCCAAATGTGTTTAAAAGGGCGAATTTTAAGGAGAATCATCTAGTAACCATTTTACTAAAAAAAATATTAAATTACACCTAGTACGTAAAAAATTATTTAAGAAACAACGATTTCCAGGGACGTCCGTTATGGGCCCATATCTCCGTAGGCGAGGCCGTACGTAGAAATATTTTCAGTTTGTTTCTAATAAATTGACCATGGCCTACTAAGTAACGCAAAATATTAAAAATGTCGCATGTTTAGGTTATTTTTGAATGCGAATATAAACAACTATGCATTTTTGTAAAGCCCAAAGTATGCGTAATTAATATAAAAAATAATATATAGGGTGTCCAATTTAAACTTCTTCATTTTTGCTGATATTTCAAAAACTAAACTCTTTAGAGGTAAGCTGATTACACCAATGAATTTTACGTGAAAATCTCTAACAAGGTAAGTTTTTACCATTTTGTTAAGTTAACCAGTAACGGAAATACGAGCCGTGTCTAAAACGTGAAGATTTTCAAAATCACCCTGTAGATTAAGACAGACATGCCAAATTTTACACCTGAAACTTTCGTTTTGTAAAGTGAAAACCGCAACATTCTATCTTTGATAATAACTCTAATAACTCCAGAAGTGTCGAAAATAGGACACCCTGTACTTACCCGTACATTGAAAAATGGCGAGGCTTACTAATATGAAATGGGATCGCTTAAAGTACACAGATATATCTCCGCATGTCGCACTTCGTCATTGATAATACGACATTTTCGGTGATAAAAGGGTACTTTGATCGATTTAATGGAACATTAGCGCTATGTAATCTCTAAAAATTTAATATTCGACGTTCTTAACGGGCGTTTATGTTTAATCTAAGATCGGAGTTTGGTGGGACAATTTTTCTACCGTATTATTATTTAAAATACAGAATCTACCATATCATAACGCCCTCGTAGAGTCTTCATTATTTTTATTTCCTTATATTTTCCTGTATTACCCGAACAAACCCGAACAAACCCTTGTTAATTGATAAGTCAATTTGTAAGGGTTAATTGTAGGATGAGGGCGATAAAATAACAAATAAAGATTGTTTCAAGAAAAATCGATATAACTTAATGACTGCCGTAAAAGTACCTGGGTCATCCCATTATTTATGACCGTTTGTTATTATTATGTGGAAAGGACCGGATTGTAATAATTATAATTAAATATAGGCACATCAGGTAGGTTAGGTTGCTTAATTTATATTTAAATATTTTTTTGTGGTAAAATTTGTTAGTTTTTGAGGAATGGCTCAAGAAGTGTCTTTTACCAAACATTCCTCAGAATAGCCTGATAGTAATGGACAATGCGAGCTATCACAGTCGCCAATTACATAAAGCTCCAAGCTCAAATAATACAAAATTGGAGATTCAGAACTACATGACGGCGAATGATATATATTTTGAAGAAAGTATAAAATAGGTGATCTTTTAGAAGTTTTAAAGATATTTTGTATATGTTTGTGACACATTGGCAGAAGAAATTGGACATACAGTGCTACGGCTCCCACCCTATTATTGCATTTTTAACCCCATAGAGCATATGGGTTAAAATTACTGGTTAGGTCTGAAAATATTTCTCCGACTTTAAGTACTAGTGTTGTAGAATTAATACGAAAATGCTTTAATGATATTCCCCCAGGTAGTTGGAAAAAATGCAGTCCGTCACGTAATAACTATAGAAAATTCGTATATTAGTCTGGATCGTATAATTAATCCAATTATAATTAATTTTGATGAGGATAGCGATAGCGAAACAGAACTATTTATAGAATGCCTTAATAAATGTAAATAAATATGACTAGTAATATTTTTAAAAAATGTTATTTCATTTGATTACATTAATATAATCATATCATTACTTGTTTTCCTTAGTCCGTCCCTTCATACTTCACTTGTTTATTGCACTTGTCTACACAATGGGACCTACCCAGGAAATCATTAAGTCGTATCCAATTTTCGTGAAACGTACTGTACTACTTGTGCCAATGTTTCGTTTATTTGTGTATAAACTTTATCAGGGCCTCAATTAGAAATCGTAGAGATTACGAGGAAAATACGCAAAATACAAAATAACAATTTGAATGAGAATGTTACAGAATCTCTCTTGGTTGATGATGACCGCCATTTGTGTTTTTGTGTGGCGTATTTGCTTTGTTGAATTAAGGCTTTGATGAAGTCTATGTACAAATAAACGAAACGTTAAGGTGATAATTAGCCCTGGCGTGTGCAAAGGGAGACCCGAATGATACGTTTTAGAATTTTTTAAAACATTTATACGGGGTGTCTCTAAAAGGTCTATATAAAATCTGAGCACATATTCCTCAGGCAAAAATAAGGCGATTTAAAGCAACTTACCTTAGTCCGAAATTGCTCCATTTCCGAGATACACGGTGGTTAAGTTCAAAAATAAAAATCGATTTTTTTAAGTTTTTCCTTTTTTTTGTGAAGGAAAAAATTTTCTGAACATTTTGAATAAAAAAGGTACTCTTCGATTCGATATTTAAATTATACTGAATAAAACATTCCGCCGTTTTGCAGGAAGAATTTGACTATATATTTTTTAAATTAATTAAATGAGGAACAATTTTATTTTAACCCTGTATCTCGGAAACGGAGCAATTTCGGACTAAGGTAAGTTGCTTTAAATCGCCTTATTTTGGCCTCAGGAATATGTGCTCAGATTTTGTACAGACCGTTTAGAGACACAAATTAATTTAAAAAAGGTTTTTCATTCTATTTCATTTTTTTTTGCCTTGTCTTCCTCTGCACGTGCGTAAGCCAATTCAATTAACGCCTATCAATTGACTATCTAAGAATCCAATATTCTTTAAAAAAATGTAAAAAAGTGGAAATAAAATTTTTTTTTATATAAATTATTGCTGACTATAATTCTAAAAAAATCTCTTGGAAAAAAGCCCGTGGATTTTAGCCGTTAGCGACACGAATGTTTCAAAGAACAAACCATTACAAAACTCGATTTTCTAGCTTAATTTGTCTTAAAGCGTAGCTTTTTGTATCCTAATTTAAAGCAGACCCTGCTTTTGAACCCCAATTTCCAACAAAACAGCAAAAGAATTTAACTTATCCGGTTTAACGTATGCCCCTCCAGGGGCGTACCACCGATTAAACTGCCCCTAGATACCAAATCTTTGAAATAAATGATAATTTATTTGTTACCTCAAGTAGCATGGCAATTCTTTCGGGCCAGTATCGAACCCAGATGTATCTCCAATTAGTTTAATTTAAACAATAATAAATTAAATTCAATATGTTAAATTTAAATTTTAGGAAATTTACATGCATGAAGATTTTATGCGCTACCTCGTACAATTGGACGTATGAGGACTGCACTGTGCTAAACTCTAGAATTTATTTCTTATCAGCTAAAAAGATCCTGGATACGCCGCTGTATTTTATCCTTAGAAGCTATTTTTAACGGGCAGTTTCCCTAATTAGCTCACAAATATCAAAATCTTTTCTCTTGATATGTTCTACTTACGAAGAAACTCCCTCCTCCCCCCTCATGACGATGCCCGACGTACGCCACTGTCCGCTTCGTCCGGACAAGATCTTTTTGGGTCGTTAACTCGTAAAACAATCTTGTTCTTGTCGCATCTCCTGATGTAACGATAAATTAAGGAAACGAGATACACGGAGCTTTGAAGCTTAATAACACTAAATGAAATTGACATAATAATATAAAAGAAAGACCGATGGCAATTTTTCATCATAATATTACTTCATTTCAACTTACGCCACTTGTAATGCAATTACGTTATTCCATCAGAAAAATATTATTTGGAAAACTGAAATTATAAGAAAAATCGTAAAACTTTTGTTTCATCGGTAAGTAGAAATGGCCCTTCTTGTACAGTGGTCGGCAAAAAGTTTACCACGTTGTTCATAAGGAATTAATTTATATTTTGAAAACCTCAATGCATTGCAGAATACATTTTGAAATTAGTTTGTTACATTCACAGTTATTTGACAGTTAGTACAATTATTGAAAATTGGAGGAACATTATTAATTAGAACTATGAGAAACATTTTGGACAACATGCGAGGTAGTAGGGTTATTTTATTGAATATTTTGTACTGTGAAAATTTAATTTGCCATCTCAACCTTATTGTTAAGAGATTCTTCAATATATCCTTCAGCAACGTTTGATGACTTCCATCCGCCATGCCTCCTTAAACTAGTTATGTTGGCACCAGAGTCAACCGATATTATTGCAGAAGGCCGACGAAAGCAGTGACCAGTATATTCTGTTGGATTTTCCAAGTTCAAATAAGTAGCAACTATTTTAGGCATTTTTCTAAATTGATGTATTCGTACCACTTGTCTACAACCCTTCCGCTTTGATATTTAAAGAAAAATCGGTCACTGTTCGTATGTTCTGGTCTTAACGAAACATACTTTCGATAAACATTCAAGTACATCTGATTAACTACAAATGATCTTGGTTTGCTGGTCTTCGAATCAGGTATGCTAATTTAAAGCTTAGATTTTAGGTTTTAATCATTAAATTTTCTTTATCTGGTATTTCCTGGATAAATTTGTCGATTTCACATGATTTCTTCCTTCCTTTCTTTGCCCTATAACCTTGAGCATGCCATTTCAATAAAGAACGAAGTTTTGAATATGTAGATATTCTAACATTTTCCGAGAAAAAACTCGTGTTTTTACTCTTGCGATAGTCCATAAAACGATTATATGCATATTCGTACTTTTCTCTTGATTTCTTTGGCAATAATTCTAATGAAGCAGTATTCACTGCCTCAACTAGCTCTGGAGTAGTCTCAGAAATCGAAAATTCATCATCACTTATCATTTTATACTGTTGTGCTTTCGGAAACACCGACAATTAAATTTATATGCGTCAAGTTTGACAATTCAACATTAATACGTTTGAATAATAGAAAAGTTTTGGACTTGCATTGTCTTTATTTGTTATATATCACAACGTTTCAACTGGTAAGTATCTCCAGTCGTCTTCAGGTGAATACTAAATAAGAAAAGTAACTACAGGTCTATTTATACTAGCTATGTGCACTGAAGCATAATTGAGATGGGTGCAGTCGTGCGTTCAGTTTTGCGCGATATTAGTAATTCTAAGCTTACATCTACTTAACAAGGGCTTCCAGATATTTCTTAAATCTAATGAAGGTTTACTAAAACAGCCAGGGTTCTGGTGTATGGTAGCAGCTTCCTTGAACTTCCTCTTCCTCCAGTGTGGTTCTTTGAGCAGGATTTCGGCTTCTGTCCACCTGATGTGATGGCCGTGTGTCCAGGCATGGTCAGCTGCACCAGATTTTTCAGTTTCTCCTTTTTGAGTGTTGTTTATGTGTTCTTTAATCCTTGTTTCCAGTGGCCGTAGTGTTTCCCCAATATACGATTGGCCACATTCGCAGGGGATCTGGTAGACACAGTTTTTCCTATCTTTCTGGCTAGTTGGTTTCGTCTTTGTTATATGGCTTCTTAAGGTGTCTCTCGAGCTGAATACCGTTCTGATGTTGTATCGTTGTCCTAGTCTTCTAATTCTCTCGGATATTCCTTTGACATATGGAATGTTGAGTACTGGTTGAGCCTCTTTTGTCTCTCCTTTTGGTGTCTTTGGCCGAGTCTTACGATTTTCCAAAATTTTATCAACTAATTTCGTGGGATAGCCATTTTTGTTGAGGTCGGTCTTGATGTGGTCAGTTTCTGTTTTGAGTGCAACCAATTTTATTACGAATTTCAAAGCACCAATTATTTGTGAATAAAATTATTCGCGATTTTTTCAAAATTAATCAATATCTGTCGATTTTTAAACGATTTTCGGAAAAATAGTATGTTTACCTCGTAGGAAACAACGAACAAACCCGACAAACCCACATTCCTAGACTCTGTGTTGCTTCACAGTCGTCCAGGAATGTTAGGCATGTCCTGCTCGATAAACAATGTACTATTTCCAGAAATCACTGGTATTAGATGACGAGATATCGACAAAAGTTCTTTGAAAAGAGTGTTTAGATATCAATTGCTGTTTTGCAAATTTAAGAGCCAAAATCCCAAAAATAATAGTTTTCACAAAAATAACTTGTAGGTATTCGTTACATAAGATTCATATTCTCAGGATTATAATGAAAAATAATTATAAGTAAAATTTACGATTAATTTGTACGGTCAAACTTTTTTCCATGAGAGAGGGCTTAAATAGGGCAAACATGTTAATCTCTACTACCCTTTATATTTACCCCCTAATATAAATAACTTTTTTCGTAAAAAAACAACACGTGAACATTTTTTAATCTTCTTATCTTCCTAATTGGGGTGAAAAAACTGTTGAGGGTAAACCCTCAAACTCTATGAAATACGAGACAAACTATGATATTCTGTCTAGTGACATTTGTGTTATCTTACCGTAAGTATGGCTGTAAAGAAGATTGAATTACGGAAAACTTAAAATGTTTAAGAAACGACAATTTACTTTAACGATGAAAGAATGACGCATACAGTTGAGCCGGGGAAAGAATGAATGTTCGTCATCACATTTAATGGACGTGATTAACATTATGAAGGTCGTGGATATAAAAGACTTATTTGTATTATTTTTTACTAAAGTCAAAAATTAAATTTTAAATTGTATCAAATCCAATATGATTTATTGTGGTATTGTGATCGCTCGAGCGAAAAACCGGTTGAGTACTCGATTATTGAAATAACCCGACATCGTTCGATTATTAAAAAAACTGCTCGAGTTATAAATTCAAGCGAAAATCGTCGCTTGTTACTTATTACCCGAGCATCCGTATATTCGAGCAGTTTTTCGATCGATAGGAATACTCTAGTTATAAATTCAAGCGAAAAATCGTTGCCTTTCACTTAACACCTTATTTTCGCTCGACGCCGCGCGCCGCCCGAAATGTGCCGATTGGCGACGTTCGAGTTTGACGCTCAGAAGGGGGAAACCACAACTGTATTAAAGTGCATCTGTCCTATTACTCCTACGTCACTTCGTGTTGAACCGGGAATCTTCGTTCCTGCAATTTCCCTACCCACCCTTGCGACGCGGAGGGAGCGGAAGTCTACAAACAAGGATGGAATATGCATACTTTCTTTGTTGTTTCGTGCGTGTTTCGTTATGGAAAAATTATTTGGTATAGTGTGTAAGTTTCGGGTTCGAGCATGATTCGAAATTTGTTCTTTGGAATAGACATGTTGGCCAATGAGATCGTGTAGGACAGATGAACATTAGGATGGAAATAATAAATACTTGTTATAGTTCTCTAACTTATTTATATGGAGAGTTTAGTAGCTGTCGGTCGGTTTGCGCTCGAATTTTATTTTTTTTAAATTAAAATACAATCGTCTCCAAAAGGTGTATCTGGGCGGGTTTGCACTTGTTTCCCCAGGGCATCTATAAATAGTATTACACATTAATTTTCTTCTTATGTAAGAATAAAATTTCGATAATAAAATAACTACTACTAATGGCGTAGTCAGGTAGGTTGCAGGAAATCCCAAAAATATTACAGTTCTAATATGAAAATAAATATGACATAACCTATGCTTTTTAAGTCTCTATTCAAAAATAATTTACAGCACGTCAGTAAAAAGGCATGTAAACAGTGGGAAAAGGCTTTCCCAGCGGATTAGATCATACGAGTTTTACCGAACATCACCCGAATACACTCGAGTTGTAGGACAGATGAACATTAGGATAGTTGAACAGTAAGACAGACGAAGCCATCTCGCTGATAGGGCTGACACAACATACGCCTTTCTTAAAGGCACATAAACGAGAAGGTGCATATAAAATCCCTTAGTGGATTCATCGCGACATGGGTATTGTTTTGAGTGGCTAGCAAGCGGCGATTGTAAATTCTTAAAAAATTAAAGGATATAATTTTTTTAAAATTAGAATAAACTGTTCTTCCTTAATAAAAACTGCAGACTAAACTTCTAAAACTTAAAAAAAACAACCCCTGGCATTTTATCAACACATTCTTCTTAGCCATAAAAAATTCAAGTGATTAATCGCTCAAGCGATTCACTCGATTATTAAAATCGCTCGAGTATCAAGTACTCGATTATTAAAATCATCGGTTTTTTCCAACACTAATATTTTTTGTTTAAAATATAAAAATACAAATTGCTTACAAATCATTCCAAAAGAAATGTTTCGTTACTCTTGGAATAGATAGAACAAACCAACGTTTCATCTAAAAAAACAATTTCACATTTATAATGTTAACAAAAAACGCAACGTTGTTCGGACGTTTTTAAAACGTTTGAGGTTGTCGCTGCGGTTATCCCTTACTTAAAAAATACTTTTACCCCGCTTTAGAAACTCTGTTATGGCCATAAACAGTAAATGTGCTTATCTTGTTTGCTTAATTTATCATTGCTAACTGAACGGCGGCAAAAAGAAATTGTTCCACGAGGTAACGGCCGGAAAAGGCCTTTTGCCAAAATGCGGGTAATTTGTCAGATAACTTGCACACATTTGGATCCTGAATGAATTAAGCCTATCGCGATTTTGTCAGCGAGTACGGTCAGGAAGCCTTTTTTAAAGTGGGATTTCTGTAAAGAGTAGCGAATACATTTTCTAAAGGCCCGAAGAGGCCTTTGCATCAGCCAATGGCGGTTCATACTTTAAACATGCGAGGTTGCATGTATACAGGGCGTTTCTGAATAACATGCTAATATTTAAGGAGGTTATTCTTGGGTCCATTTTCAGAAAAAAACTTATATATATATCCTAAACGTCTTAACTTTTGTTATACAGGGTGTTAAACATTTTCATGTTTTTTTTTAAATAATTTTTTAGGTTAATGAGTTAAATACGTGACAACTAGGCTAGGTAGACAACTGTATAATCTGTTTATGTTTACAAAACAAAATCTGCTTCTTACCTACTAGATCGTTTTTAATCTTTGTTAATACCTAATTTCACAACAGAGTGTAAACAAATGAATTTAATTTTTTTTATACGAAAACTGTACGTCAAATGACAAAAAATCAAGAGACGACAATTGCTCGGCAAGGAATGAGAATTTCAAAAATAGTTTTTATTTTAAAAAAAAGTTGAGTACCATTCTTTTCTTCTAAAATATCGAGGGCAATTCCCGCACGAACGCCACTGGTCGGACTCAAAAACATGTTATACATCATAAAATGCATCTTGATGAATATCTTGAAAAATATCTAGAGCAGTATCACCCATATTAAGATGAGGATCCCAAACAATCCTAAATTATCAATCAGAATCTATGTTGCATCAATTTAATTAAAAAATATGCCTCTTTTTGGCAGGTTAATAATAAAGTTTTTTAGTTAATTTATTGATGTTTAGATTATCTGACATGTCGATTGGGGTATCAACAAGTTTCAGGAAGATCTGTGACAAAAATTTGAAATTGTTATTATTATTCTTATAACATTATATTTTTTAACGCAATTTTTTCATACCGTTTTCCAATCCTTTAACTTTACGAATCTAGTTTTAGATTACAAAAAAATTAAGTATATTTGGCTAAACGTTCGCTTGACATAGTGCCTGTGATTAAACGTAGCTCTTAATAAAAACGGAGATTTTTTTCAAAATTTTTAACACCCTGTATCTCAAAAGTTAAGACGTGTAGGACATATGTTTATATGAAGATTTATTCTGAAAATAGACCCAAAAATACCTCCCTAAATATTAGCATGTTATTAAGAGACGCCCTGTATAATAATACACTGCCCCAATTAGCTATCGATTATTCAAAATTCACAGCAGCAACATTGCAGGGTCGCTGAAAAGATATATTCGAAAATGTATATTTTCCGGTGCATGTTTTGAGCCCCATATCTGTGTAAAGCCCTGGTTTTTATTACATTTCGTTACGAAATATTTCGGTGGATTAGAACGGAAAAGTTCGTCGTTGGTCATTTGGTCACATGTGTGGTTTTCACTGCAGTACAACTGCGTGGTTAAATATGAACGATATTAGTAGATTGATTTGTACAGGGTGATCACGTTTTATGTCCCCCTATCTTAACCTTTTTATTTTACATACTTGCGGCTCTTTGTTCTTGGATATATCACTAGGCATACTAGGCTCTAGCCTGCGGCCTCGTATTTAAAGGGGCCTCGAAAAGAACCAAAAAAATAAAAAATACAATTTTAAAATGGACAAATTAAATTAGGCGTACGGTGCCTCAAACTGGCAACAGGGAAAGAAAATCTACGGCAAAATGAAGAATCGACGTAACTAAACGCGCTAATTATTTTTATCGCCTTTATTATTATTAACAAATCGGAATATACAATGTGCCTATTTTCGGTTATGGGGGGCCCTAGGCCCGTTACGCAATTCGGGGTCCCTTATCACTGCAATAAGTGTTTTTCCTTAATTAGTAACTATTATGCAACAGTAATTTATTATGATTTACTAAATGATATTTGTTCCCATTGCAAATACTACTTTAAAAACCTTGTATACCAAACGTTTTAATTTTTCTCAAGTACCTAAAATAAAAAGGTTAAGATGGAGGGACATAAAACATGATCACCCTGTACAAATGAATCTACTAATGTCGTTCATATTTAACCACGCTCTTGTACTGCAGTAAAAACCACACATGTGACCAAATGACCAGCGACGAACTTTTCCGTTCCAATCCACCGAAATATTTCGTAACGAAATGTAATAAAACCAGGGCTTAGGCTTAGGAAAAATTACTAGTATTTTATTTCTACCTCCCCTATACGATGGCTGTATATTCGTAAACGTTGATTAAATTCATAATTAGCAAAATTGAGAACTAAAGTTATAATTTTAATTGCTCTACCGAACATAACTTTCCGATAAATATATCCCGATGGTTTAATGCGTCGTTAAAGTCGTATGCTGCAACTGCGCCTGCTAAAACACATTACAAATTGAAAGTAGTTAAACGTTAACTGATCGTGAATAACGCGAAGGCGTGTGTTATTTTAATAACAGTGTATGGAAGTAAGTGGATTGTGTTATGCAATAATAAGTTATTGCTCGTTTTTGTAAATTAAGCCACTAAAAACGTTAAAATATGATCGCATAAGAGCATACGAACAATAACAACATCATCCAAGTTATTATTAATTTTGCATGTATGTTCAGATCGAATAATTATAATTAATTATAAATTAAATTAACTACAAGCTCAGGGTTATGATAAATAAACGGATAACCCTTATATCGATTCAATCAATTAGGCAGGGTGGATCAGAAAAGTGATTTCTTGTAAACTACTACTGGAAAAATAATAACAAGCCACCCCCGGGGGATGAAAGGGGGATGAAGTCATCCCAAGTAAATAGGGTGCCAAAAAGGCACTATACGGTCTTGGGAACCCGCTCTGATTACTAATATTCTGATATTGGAAAGATTAAAAACGACCTTTAAAATGACGTGCCACTTAACATTTTAAGGGCAGCATCTACACTTCTCAGGAGTTAAACCCACCGACCTATAGCTATGGATACGTACAATCTATGGGGTACACAGTAAAACGTTAAATTTTTTGAGTAAAAAATAGGTTGGTGCGCACGGTTTACCGGTGATATTTTTAAAGGTTGCTAATCGGTTGTCTTGCGCACAATATTGTCGCCGTCATATACGCAACCCCGCCGGCATTGGCGCCGGTTTGGTTGCCAACCAACGACGACCGTCTAGAACCGAAATCAGTCGTAGGGATGTAACGATATTAAAAATCTATCGATACGTGGACAGTAGATATTAAAATTAATTCTAAAGAAGGTCTTGATGTGCTAAAGTATTGCCGTGTGATAATATTCATTAAGGGCGAAGTACGGTCCTGTTCGCCGGTTAAGGTAAATATTTTATCGGTCGGTATTGCGCATGACATCTGACGATCAGCTTTGTTTACATGCCCGAGGTAATAAATAAGATTCTGCCTTTCGAACATTTGATAGCGCTATAAACGGTTTTTATTTACAACTATGCATGTAATAATGACATTTCATGTATCTTTGAAAGGTGGAAAGTTGACGTTTCCTTACTTTTACTTTCTACCCGGGTGGAAAGTAAATTATTTTTTTGTAATTTAAAAAAAAATCGATATCTCAAAATAATATACGAACAAACTTTTTTTAAAATGCTAATAGCTTTGCGTGTTTAGATATGTCTACTTTTTCCCTAATCAATAGAGTGGTCCTCAGCATTGAATATTCTGACCAAATCGTTTATATCTTCCTTGTCTGGGTATTTTCACTGAAATAAGCTAGTAGCGCCGACTCAGAACCAGGATTTTGAACTTTGTTTCCCGTACACCATTCTTTGAAACAGTTATATGTATTGTCATATCTCGGGCGGCTTTTAGTTGGCAGAAGATCTTCTTCTACTATTTTTGCTGCTTCTCCAATTTCTGGTGGAGTAGCAGCAAAATCAAATTCCTCATCTGATAGCATTTTTCTCTTGTTAAAATAATATATCGTTTAATGACATGGAAACCATATTCAAAAAATAATATTTGTCATCTTGATGTGTATTATTACCTACGTTATTTTACCATCTGCGGTTATTTGAAATTTCTGTCTAATTTTTCGATGGAAAAGTCCAAATGATATTTATATTGTATTAATAATTTTAATTCAAAATAATAAGAAGTGGTTGTAAATAAAATAGTATACAAACCTCGGTGAAAAGTTTCATTACTCTCTCGAGATTTAGTTACTACCGACTTTCCACCTCGGTAAGTAATATGCCATTTCTATTGTTTTGTTTATTGTAAATAAATGCAAATAGATCTAATCTTACTAATGACTACTTGTTGGCCTTCTAACATAACGTGCAATTTCCCGAATTTAAATTAACAACATAAAGTATGATATCTCGGAGAGTATGACATGTACTAAACCTCCTAAAACTTATCTTGATTTATTGTGGCTTACACAAAAAGTAATTACGCGTTATAAACCCCGTTTGTTTAAGAGCCTCTTTTAAAATATCGTTCTTACGTTCAAGTTCGGCTTCATCTAAATAATAAAACACTTTTTGGAGTTTTAAATAGACCCATAAAACGATTAATATTTATAAGTATTTTGGGGCTAATGTGTTTTAATATGCGTTGGCGTTTAGTAGCTCTCGATTTGGGAAACATACAGGTTGCCCTTTTATCGTAGTACAGACCTACAGTTGTATTCATTCGAAATAGGGACACTAATTTTGTTATAAGGTAAATCGGTCTTCATTGATTTTGACTTGTTCAAAAGTTTATTGTTCACAACGTTGTCACTGTCAGAATTCTCAAAATGCCTCGCCATCCATTGAAGATGGGTGGTTAATACGGGCACTAGCAAATTTATACGAAAAAGGCAAGAACACAATTTTAACAGTTAAGCAACTTTTGGGGCCAGAGGGGTCTTTGACAAGAAAAACTGGTACTGACCAGGCCCGAATTTCCGACCCAAAAGAATTGGAGCTAAAAAACTGAGTAGCTGCGTAAACAAATAATGCTCAAAGATGAACGTAGACAATCTCGAATAGTTTCTTTCCACCTTAAATTATATATTCCGCGACTGTCAGTTGTGGAACGCGGCAATGTTCAATGACGAAAAGTTTTTTCAATCTAAATATAGGTAATAAATTCGGGTACTTATACCGTTATTATTTATGTGACGTTGAATGTGTGTTAGAAATATTTTTATAAATTTAACTCATTTATCACATTTAATCAAATTATTTTATTTTGTTCAGCGACGCCAATGCTTATTGCTCATAACCTTAAAAATAATAAATCAATCAGAAAAGCCTGATTTAGGCCAATATAGCAAAACTAGTCACTAGCATTATTAAAAAGTTCGGTTGTGGGCGAGCTTCTAACTGGCTGCTTTTTGTCGCTGTGAGAATGAGCACAAATGTCAAACCTTCAACTGTCAAATCTGATAGGAGGACTTCTTAACTTAACCTACTAATATTTTTATTCTTGCTGATTTTTGCTTTGCATAGAATGGAAATTTAAAAACCATCGAAAATTAAACCAAAATATGCCAAAACTAAAGAAAATGAAAATAATCGTTAAAAATAACAAGTCGAAAGTAAACAAAGAGCCGATCCAGTAAATGAGCAGAATCCAAGCCAAACAATTTTTTTTGTCAGCGGTCACAGATTTTGCTACTGTGAACACTTTAAACCAACACGCGCACGCCTCTGACAGTGAATAACTATTTGTGACTACTTTAGTGAACGAATCTATTATAAATTTAAAAACTTTAACCTGTCCATGATGATGAGCTAGTCATCATGTCGAAAGGTCAGCAGTTGTTTGAACTAGTTTTATTTTACGTCAACTTATTTAGGATTTATATTAAGCAGAGTTTACATACTCTTCGGCTACATCGAAAGGAGGGCCATTCGTCTGATCGGAGACAACGAGCTGACGAAGCACCTCCACAGCCTAGAACATCGAAGACAGGTTGGGGACTTGACTCTCTTTTACAGATATTTTCATGGAAGGTGCTCGGCTGACCTTGCCCTCTTAATTCCGCCCAGAGCGGCGAATAGCAGAAATACACGACGAACCACTGCCGCCCATCCATATGTGGTTAAGCTTAGCACTCCTGGAACTTCATTATTTAAGAATTGTTTCATCTGGAGGACTTCATGCTTATGGAATGACCTTCCCGAGGTCGTTTCTCCCAACGAATATAATCTCCAACGATTCAAAACCACCGTGAATCGCTTTTTGCGCACACGCACCACTCCCAGAGTGCCCTAAAGGATTTTTCCTATAGTGCTTGTGTTTGATCATAAAAAAAAGAGTTTATTGGAATTAATTTATAATAATTTGCGAGTCAATTATATATGATTTTGCTGTTCTGAAGCATTGTCAAGTAGTCATTTTAAATTGCAGTAGAACAATTATTATTAGCATTTGAATTATTATTTAATACACAGTTCTGTAGTAGATCTATCAGATTAAATATTTAATCGAATTATAATAATGCAGAACATAGACAATATGTCATTTCCATTAAATTGATCAAAATTAATCTCTGTTTTGTACCATTATTATTTTTAAAGTTTTATATTTTATATATAGATAATTATTATTATCTACAAGTACTCGATTATACAGGGTGTTTCAAATTCGGCTTTCACCATCAGGCTTTCGGAAACAATAAGAGATACGAAGTCGGTTAAATTGTCGCAAAGTTGCGTAGGTATGGGCCCAAAAAAATCCAACATAAATACATGGTTTTTAAAATATTTGGAAAAATCTAACAATAATCGGATTTTATTTTTTCCTGGCTTTGTTCGAAGAGATGTTCAAAAATAAATTTCACTTTCTCATTGCTACTTTTTATTCTCCACTAGATCGAATCATCCGTTCTTTAATGCGACGTTTCGTCTTTGGGTTACCATCATCAACTTGACTGTTTTAAAAACGGGCCTGGATCTTTTTGTTTAAATTATGAAAGAGGACCGAAATCTACGTTCAGTGGTACCTATACAACGCTTACTGGCTTTCCGACGTTTTGTTCCTGAAATTTACCATCTTCATTAAAATACCCACATAATTTTTTTTTGCACTGTGTAACGCGACCACATATATATAAACAGTGTATTGCCAATACGAACGTTCCAAAATACAAAAAGTGTCCCCGCTATGGGAGATGGCGCGGGCCTATTGAGTTTGCGCAGTAGGGTGGAAACTTTATCGATCGCATCAGAGTATCGATATCAATTTTTGTAAAGGAGTTTTTAATTTGTGGTGATTCAATTCGCTGTTTGGTCGGTTAGTGACTTGTTTTGTTTAAGATGAAAGGACACAAGTGCATAGTGCTTCTTTGCAAAAGTCGTGGATCAATATCAGATATAAAGTATTTCAGGTATGTAGGCTTGTATAAAGCTTGTAAAATACGAAGAGAGTGTCACTCGTATACAATATAATATATATGTGGTCACTACCTAACCTTAAAATTAATATATTTTTAATTTGGTGAATTAGTAGCTGAGAATAATTCCCAAAATAATCACTCTAGTCAATCATTCTTAATTTCTGGTTTAGAAAAAAGTGAGGTTAAGAAACATACGACGTCGGATGAAAGTTAAAATAAAGCTCATCGTGTCGATTGTTACAGATATTCAGACGGAATGTGGCACCAAAAGTTTACATTACACCAATCAGGGCACCGTCGGATCATCATATCGTCAGAAATCGTATGCATGGAACGCCGTTTTAAATCGAACTACTTGAAAACTTGAAATCTGGTCCTGTCGAATGTTTACTTTCACAAGAAAATTTCCGAACTGCGCAAACTCACAACGCCCGCTTCGATGCCCATAGCGGAGACATAATTGTAGATGGTATTAGCAATATACTGTTTATATACAGGGTGTCCGCTAAGTAATGGGACATGGATAAACCACATACTCCTTACGTAAAAATATTAGGATTTAATTATACTTACCTATATCCGAAAGTTGATATTAACTGAGATACAGGGGTGTTAAAGTTAAAACTTCATTTTTGTTTTCCTCTAATAACTTTGACAGAAACCAACGGTTTCTTACAAAATTTGGCAATTATGGTTTTCTAGGATGAGGAACTGATGTTTTGGTGAAATTTTAATGTACAATGTAGTGGCGCTGCCTGCGGCATTTTTTGCACATTTATTAGCTCATAACTTTTTTGTGCCTCCGTCTATTTAAGTTTTTAATGAAAATAATACTTTTCTCATATTTATTACGTAAAAAAGGTACACTAATTTCAGGTCGCCCAGAGTTACCGTTTCGGAGATATATGCATTTATATCTGTATCTCAGTTAATATCAACTTTCGGATATAGGTAAGTATAATTAAATCCTAGTATTTTTACGTAAGGAGTCTGTGGTTTTTCCATGTCCCATTAATTAGCGGACACCCTGTATATATGTGAACGCGACGTATTCAGAACTAACCGGCTAAGTTTTAATTTTCACGCGTACTGAATTCATACTAAATTTGAAGCACTTTTGTGACTACCGGTCTAATAAATTACACTATTATGAGTATCGCCGTTACTGTGAAAATCTCGTGGAAACACATCATTCCAGAGAATTATTACTATCCTATTCAACTAATGAATAAGGCCCCGGGTACGGAAGGGACCAATAGGGAAATAGTGGAGTTTTCGAGCTCCTAACTTTGACAACATTAGTTGGTTTGGTTATTTCGAAATTATATCTGGCAGACTAAGTAATTAGAAATTCTGGAAGTTATTAGAATATGCCAAGGAGGTCATTAGAATGTGCCAAGATTATCGGTTGCTTGAACGAAACGATATCGGGTCGGTTTTGGGCGTTATTGGAGAGTTAGTGATGTTTATTGAAATGCCGGTTAGACGGTTCTAATTTTAGTCGAAACTATACGGTTAGTTATTTTCTCCTTTCGACAGATTGAATCCTCACATTAACGTAAATTTAACTGTGGACACAGACTTTGTTGCGCATAATTATGGTTATGCTGTACAGGGTGTCCCATTTTCGATACTTTCATAGGGTATCTCCGTTGTTGTTAGTGCTATCAAAAAAGTTATGTAAGTGTCATGTGCTCTTTTTGGGTCAAACAATACGGGGAAAAATCAAAAAATTGACAATTTCAAAATTACCCTATATTTTCTTAATTCAAAGAGATACAGAGAAATGTTTTATACAGAAGTTTCTTTATAATGATTGTTCAATGATCTGATCTTTTCAGAATAAGTATACGGGGTCAAGTAATAAAGTTACCAGACCTAACCTCATTTTTTCTTTAAATTTAACACCCTGTATATTTTAATCTAAAAAGATAGCATTTTACATTATCTTTTCAAATTTATAACGGACCATAGATCATATTGGTTTCCTAGGTGATTTATTTACCTTGAAACGAAATAAAAGTTTCAAATTAAGGTAAAACAGAACGGTGATCATTGCAAATGTTCGAAAGCTCCTCCGTTGTTTTCAATGCACTCTTAAGACCTTATTCGAACGGATTTTAAGGCATTCATGATGTGTAATGGTTTTCTTTCCTCAAAGGCCACATGAGTTCTTTGATCAAGTTGTTCTCGGGTTAAAATGACTTCTTTATAAATTTTATTACACTATAATTTTATTATTATTACCTACACAAAAAACATCTCTTTGAACTAAGAAATATAGGGTGATTTTGAAATTGTCAATTTTTTGATTTTCCCCCGTATCTCTTAAGAGAGCGACAATTTCCAAATTTTGATTTTATCATTTTAAGTTTGACCCAAAAAGAGCACATGACACCTACATTACTTTTTTGATAGGGCTTACAATTATGGGGATACCCTATAAAAGTGTCGAAAATGAGATGTTTTTACGGTGTATCTCCGTTATTGGTTCAGATGGATGCGGTTTTCGCAGCGCTGCGCGCTCTAGTACTTTTTTGTGAAATAAAAAATGAATATTTTTCTAGGGATCCTCGTTTTTGATATACGGGATCTTTTTGAGAATTTTACATTTTAATACACTCCCTAATATTGTGGTTACCCGGAAACTTATCAAAAAGATGTTCTCTTTGTAGTTTTTTTACGTATAATCCAGTGAGGTACTCAGATTTTTTCTACGCTCAATAGTTTTCAAGAGAAGAAAAACAATTTTGCTTTTTTTTTTAAATGGATGACCCTATATATTTTTTAATAATATAATTCAGTTTTTAACAAGCTTCCTAAGAATATACGTAATACTTTATATTTAGTCTTAAAACTTGACAAAGACTAACTTTTTTATTTGAAAATATAGACCTATAGTTCCTGAAGCTAAGGTAATTAGTTCAACTAAGAAAAATGTGTGGAAAAAATAAACGCGTTCTTGCCAGATTGGACGCTATTTAAAAATACTTATTTTCTTAAACGGCAACACCGCATTTTTTTAACAAATCTTGAGATTTTAGACAAAACAAATAGAGTGTAAGTTTTTGATTAGAGTTGCTAAACTTAAATTTATTTTTATGTAGAATCTCAAGATGTATCAAAATTTGTTTAAAAAACCGCAGTGTTGCCATTTAAGAAGATTTTTTTTAAATAGGGCCCAATCTGGCAACAACGCGTTTACTTTTTCCAGACATTGGTTGAACTAATTCCTAAAACTGCGTCAGGAACTATAGGTCTATCTTTTCAAATAAAAAAGTTAGTGTATGTCAATACCTTTAGAAGTGTTTATATGCGACCCTGTCGATTCCCCTATATTATTGTATGGTGGTATTAACTGTAATAATTGACAATAACATTCATAACATAACAACGATTTTCGCCAAATGTAACAACCGACGCCGACACCATACATTTTTGATTATCCTGATTTGTCTTAAATCGATTTTATAACATGATTTTATCAACTAGAATTTCTAAATTTCTCTCACACATACCCTAGATACGTTCTAATACCCTTTTTCCTATTACCCACATACACATTATTTGTATAAAGGCATTTCTCATTTTACCTTTTATACCTTTCTCAGTCCGTGCTTTGAATTTTAATATAAAAATACCCACTTTGTCCGTTTGACACAAAAAAAAATGTTTGAATTAGTTCGGCTCAATTTTGGGCTTTATAATTGAAATTGTCGTCCAACAAAGCAGTATTTTAAATCCGCACATTTGCGTTCTAAAATTAAGCCAATATAACATTAATTAAAAACAAAAAAATTCAACCCCCATTTAAAAATTAAAATAATGAAATTCCGCCCCACATTTCACCATAAAAGCAATTCGACATTGTGTTATATTACGAGACTGAATTTTTAAACTTGGTTCCTTTTTTCCCCACATTCCAAAAAATGGCGTTCTAAAGATGGAGGTAAATTTAATATAGTCTTTTCGATTTTTAATATTATCTACTGGAAGTGAGATATTAAGGGTGGGGAGTTTTCAAGTTGACACCCTGTATACACAAGCACTATAGGAAAAATCCTTTAGGGCACTCTGGGAGTGGTGCGTGTGCGCAAAAAGCGATTCACGTTGGTTTTGAATCGTTGGAGGTTATATTCGTTGGGAAAAACGACCTCGGGAAGGGCGTTCCAGAAGGATGAAGTCCTCCAGATGAAAGAGTTCTTAAATAGTGAAGTTCGAGGAGTACTAAGCTTAACCACATATGGATGGGCGGCAGTGGTTCGTCGTGTATTTCTTCTATTCGTCGCTCTGGGCGGAATTAAGAGGGCAAGGTCAGCCGAGCACCTTCCATGAAAATATCTGTAAAAGAGAGTCAAATCCCCAACCTGTCTTCGATGTTCTAGGCTGTCGAGGTTCTTCGTCAGCTCGTGGTCTCCGATCAGACGAATAGCCCTCCTTTCGATTGAATCCAGTAGCCGAAGAGTATGTTTGGGTGCAGAGCTCCAGACATGAGAGCAGTATTCTAGTGATGGTCGAATCTGGGCTTTGTATAGTGTCAAAAGTTGTTGAGGTGTGTACAACTTTCTGGTTCGGAAGAGTACGCCAAGCTTCTGAGAAGCTATCTTTGCGATTACCACAACGTGGTTATGCCAAGACATATTTCCTCCCAGATTGACACCCAGCAAATTAATAGATGAAGCCAGTGGGATTGCGTGTCCGGCCATGACTATTTCCGGTTCTGTAATGTTAACCTTTTTAGAGAAAACTGCTGCCTGGGGTTTCTTAGCGTTAAATTCGACTTGGTTACTGTCACCCCAAGCCAAAATTTCTTCCAGGTCTTTGTTGAGGCGTGATACTTCATGCTGTCTGCGAAGATGTGCGTCGGCAGCCGATGTTTGCGAATTCAAAGAGAAAGATGAGATAAGTGTGCTATCGTCAGCAAAACTAAATATTGGATTTTTAGTTTTCACCAGAAGGTCGTTAATGTAGAGTAAGAAGAGAGTGGGAGACAATATGGACCCTTGAGGAACACCAGTATTGATGGTGAAGATGTCTGAGAGAAATCCGTCAATCGCCACTTGCAGAGAGCGGTCCTTAAGAAAGCTAGAAAACCATGCACAGAATCGACTGGGCATACCATAGGATCGCAGTTTACTTAGAAGCCCCTCATGCCAAACACGATCAGAAGCTTTAGAAATATCCAGCGCAACAACCCGAGACTCCCCATGATGTTCGATTGCGTTGTTCCAAATATGGGTGACATAGGCTAGAAGATCTCCAGTTGATCTGGACTTCCGAAAACCATATTGATGATCGCGGATGATGTTGAAGCCTTCCAGGTACTTTAGAAGATGTTGGTTAATAGCTTTCTCCATTACTTTTGATATAACTGAAAGCAATGCGACTGGTCGATAGTTGTTAGGCAGGGTTCTCTTCCAGCAAGATGGAAATATTCACCTATTTAATACTGTCTTATTTCATAAATTAAATTAGATTGCATTTTTTTTATATTGTTTGTTAACTCAGATAGAACAATTTAATATACGATAACAGGTTTTTAAGATGCGTTTTAACGAAGATAATTGATTTAAAATTCGAAAACAATTGAATGACAAGAATCCTAAGAATTTTAAGAAGTATAACAGTGACATGTCTGTCTAAACTTGTTTATAGATCTTTTGATGTTGCAAGGTGATTAATAACGCCTTCGTAAAATTAACAATATCAGATTTGTCCTTAATATTATTACTTACAGTATTTGTTCCGGATTCGGTTTCCATCATCTGCATATTTCCCTCTATTTTTGTTATAAATTAACTTTCAAACCTACCGCTTTGCTATTTTACTAAAAATTATAAACAAATAACACAAAATACAAACCACACTACCACAAGTCAAGTAACTTTAACACTGAATTTATAATTTTCCGAAAATAGTCCGTATATCTCTTTAAAAAATCGAATACAAACCGTTACGAATCGAAATAATTAACCACTGATTTTGTTTCCCTAATTTCCCGCTCGCGAGAAAAGTCAGAACTGCGTCACAGCTTGCGGCTCGGATTTGGTAGCCGGTATTATTTATATTTTATGAATAAGAATACACTGGTTGCATATCCTCAACAGAATATGTTTCGTTTCCAAACCAATTAGGTGGTGATATTTCAAGGTCATTCGGCTCCGGTCTCTTGACAACTACTATGTCTACGAAGGATTCGAATAATAATCAAAGAATAGTAATCTTGTAGATGGCGCTACAAGGGATATTTGAAAACAATAAATTTAATTAAATTGTTAAATATACGATAATTTATTGAATATTACCAATATTATAATTGAATTGCTTGAATAAAGAATTATATTAAAAGAAAAGATAAAAGTATAAATGAGCGGGTCGGCTCTGCCGACCCTGTCGCCCCTGACGGGCCGCCACTGATATTACAGTCGATACACTCGATAGTGTGAACCGAAAAAAACAACGTCCGTTCACATTATCGATTTATTCACGTTAACGGAGGTTATATTTAATATGTTAGAACTTTTTATAACCAACATAATAAACATATAAATTAGTAATACTCATTAATACAAACAGTAACAAATTTAAAAAAAAGGGATAAAGAATTATTTTTTGTTAAAAAAGTCAGAAATTTTTGTTTTTTTTGGGGATTTTTAATATTCTGCATAATGACTTTGTTTCTTAGCCTTTTTATAACTACAAGATCATTAATATCAATGTCGCTTTCCTCAGCCCACTGAATTACTACATTTCAAGACTCTATAACTCTATCTAGTGAAACCAATGGAGTTGATGATTCCGGATTTTCTTCGGCTATCTGAATCTCATCGGTTTGACAGTCTTCGCCAGTATCAGTATATTTAACTTCAAGTTGCAAGCTAAAAAAGTTATTCGCTGCTTTTCAGTTTTCCTACCAGCGCAGTTTTTTCCACCGCCGAGACAAATGTTTTGTTTGGTAATAATTTCCAGTAAAATCCTGTTTCATCAGCATTGTAAAGTAGGTCTAATGTGATACCCAGTTCTTCTACTTTGTTTTTTAATTGGATTTTAAATGAATCCACAAGTTCTGGCTGTCAGGACAATTATTTCTCTCCAGCAATTTTCAAAAAGCGGATTCCAAATCTCTTTTTAAAGCGTTGTAGCCATTTCTCACTGGCTGTAAATTGCTTATCATTTTCTTTAATTTCTAAATGGATTTGCTTTGCTTTGCTTTTTGCTTGATCATATCCCCGCTTAAAATAATGTTTACTTCTTTGCTCCAGGAACCACTTATATAATTTTTTCCCATTCTGGGAAATCCCAAACTCTTCAATGTTTATCTTTTACCTGGGCCCACAATCAGTTCCTTTTTGGTTTTATTTTACAAATTGTGGATTTTGCAACACCATATTTTTGTGCTAAATACGTAACACTTTGCCCTTCATTTAATCCTTGGATCACTAGCGATTTTTCATAAAGAGTAAGACACTTTGGCTTTTTAAGCGACATTTCACCGATATTTACCGAAATTACATTACCCAAATACGCATTAACATCGAACAACTGGCACAAAACATATGCATTTCTAGCTAACACAGCGGCCGCGGTGGGGAAGTACCGCATATATCGGGGATTTACAGCACGATTGCCACATAATGTAAATTTGTAAGGTCAATGACTTTGTTTCTATTAGCGAAGGTTTAGTTTGTTCACGGTATACGGTGGTCTTGTATGATTAACATCTTGTTCACACTATGTGAGGTTTCCGTTAGGCGGTGTTCACACTATCGAGTGTCTACTGTATATCAACGGGTGCAACCACTGCATTTCCTGCACGAGCAGCCATTGTTACAGGTAAGCCACAATATTACAATTCGTATTTACCGAAATATCATAAAAAATAAGGTTTACTTTTAAATGTATTTATCGTCAACTGTATCTCTCTCACCCTTAAAATAATTGTTGTACAAATTAAATTGTATGATTCACAAAAAAAAAACTGGAAGGTAAATAAATATTAGTTCTGTACAAATAAAAAAACCTCCTTTAACCAAAACTTTTTATCTCTAGGTCCTCCCCCCCTAAATAAATATGTTCGCAAACATGACCTCGACTTTTTTAAGAAAATCCCAAAGTCGACCCTTACTTTATCCCAAAAAAGGTTACCCAAATCATGGATTTGAATTTTTTCTGTTAAAACCAATATTTATCGAGGAATAGAAATATTAAAACGCGCCACATTTTTAATATTTGTTGAAACGATTTTAATTGATAATTGTAATTACATTTAATAATTTTTTCAAAAGTGAATAATTATTTTTGTTGAATTTAAAAACTTACATGCAGTGTTGTTTGAAATGCGAATATCTCTGAATCGGAGGGATTTAACAAAATAAATGAAGTATCTATATTTTCTTTAGAAATTGCCATTTCATTTCATTAGGATATAGTGGTGGTGTAGGATGTAACGATCATCCTCTACAAGTTGTTTCATATAGATTCGTGTTACTTTCCCTCAAAATCCCCCAATTACAAATATTCATATATACAGTTATATTCATTGAAAATGGGGACACTAAATTTGTTTTAATGTAAATCGGTCTTCTTTGATTTTGAGTTCTTCAAAAGTTTATCGTTGACAAAAGTGTCACTGTCAGAATTCTCAAAATACCTCGCCATTTAACAGAACCTGAAAAAGTTCAAACAGTAGCCAGAATTGAAGGTGGGTAGTCAATTATTATGTGTTATTACAGAAATATTTTTATAAATTTAACTCATTTATCACATTTAATTAGATTATTTTATATTGTTTAGCGACACCAATGCTCGTAAGCTTAAAAACAATAAATCAATCAGAAATGCCTGATTTACGCAAACATGGCAAAACTAGTCATAAGAGTTGTCCCTATTTTCAATGAATACAACTGTACATATGGGTAAAAAATGTGTTTTTCGATATAAGTAAAATTTGACTTTACCATAAGTTTCTGCTTCAATAATACCACAAAACGATGTAATTATATGTCTTTTGTTAACTGTCAAAATTGACATTTTCACCACAAAATGGCATTTATTGATTTAATTTTTAAAATGTTTACTTGGCAAAGTTGCTTGTTGTAATTCTATGTACACACACTAAATTTAAATCACTTATGATGATGAAATTTTTGTCAACGTCTTTATTATTTAAAAACAAAACTCCCCTCTTCATTAGTTAAATCTTTATAGTAACGAGGAGTTGTGCTTGCTCCACAGATGGTAACATTTCTAAACTGAAATTTAATGTTTTGAGGAAAAAGAACATTTTGGTAGCATTTTTGGTATAAAGAATGAATTTAGACGATTATTATTATATAATTAAATGGATTTACGGTAGTAGAGTCGACTTCCGTTTTCAATGAAAATAGATATTGACCAAAAATAGATAGGAACCAAAAATTATCATAAGTGATTCAAATTCAGTATGTTGGCATAAAATTATAATGTAAACAACTTTTACAAATAAAGTTTTTTTTAATTCGATCAATAAATGCAATTTTTCGATATTTTACATGAACCCATTTAAATGTTATTTTTTGGGCTTTCTTGCAGTAAAGGCTTATGGTAAATTCAATTTTACCTAAATCGAATAGTTCATTTTTCTCCATATGGTCCCAACGTTAATGGTGACTCTGCATATCTCAAAAACAGTCTGAGCTATGGAAAAAAATTAATTTACAAAATAAACTTTAACACAATGTTTTAAGGCATGTTTAGCTCAAGCCTATCCTTTTCATGCACTAATTACAGACCACCCTGTATATTAAGAACCTTAATACTATCCTGCTTATGTCAGGTAACCGTACTTGCATTACTTTGTTCTTCCTTGCATTCCCTCTAATACACTGCCCCACAAGAAATCCCGGACAAAGATAATGTTAGTCATTTTTATAGTTCTGTCACTTTTTAAATTGGTTTCCGATCTTGATTTAATTAATTTTTAGCAAAATATAGACTTGTGTCGTGGGATTGATATCCTGAATTTTAGTTTTCAAAAAATAATCATGTATTGATCCCTTATACAGGCAGAAACAAAAGTAACCTTCTTTACGTTTTATTTTTTAACGCTCTGTGGAAAAAGTGAGGTTTAGAATTTAGATTCATTATGTTTTGTTTTGAAATGTGATCTTTTCTTAATACAATGTTTTTTGGTTCACATCATTATCTATTTTTTGAAAGAAAATATTGCAATTTTTCAATTTTATTAATAATAATTAATACTTTCTTTAAAAATTTGTATCTTCTTTTACAAAGCAGTTAATGACGGGTACCAAAAAAAATTAGGTTAAGAAAAGATGATACTTCAAAACAACATAATTCAGTTAAATTCTACCGCACAATTTTCCCACAGGGCGTTAAGAAGTATAAAAAAGTAACTTTTGATTCTACCTGTATAATGATAAAGACATTAATATTTTTTGAAAAATAAAATTCATGGTATCATCCCAAGACACAAGTCTACACTTTGCTAAAAATGTCACCAAGATCGGCCAACAATTAAAAAAGTTACACGACTATAAACCTGACTAACATTATCCTTGTCCCGGGTTTTATTGTCGAGGAGTGTAGTTTTAGGTGCTCGAATTTCTATAACAACTTTATTCTAGGCTACCAATGAATATTGTGCCGCTAGGTAGGATCTGTTGGTTATTAAAAATTTCTCCCAAGTTAGGTATAAGTAAATCTTGCTAGCTAATATAGAAATACCAAACACTTTCCTTCATAAAGTAACACAATGTTATTTTAAAAGGAATTTTGGATATTTGGCGGTTGAGGTTAAACTGCTTTAACAAGTAGGGACAAGAAATTCGACCGCGTGGAATTTAATAAACAAGGTGTCAATTTGAAAGCCTCCCACCCTTAATATATTTAGCTTCGAGTAAGTAATTTAAAAAATCGGAAAGATTTCATTGTGAACGGGGACGCTTTTAAAGAATATTGGCAGCCTACGTGGTTCAACTCCTGTGGAGGGGTATTATTGTTACCCTTAAAGTCTTATATGGGATTGGGGTAAAGTGTGTCACATCCTTTTAAAGATTGTTTGTTTAAATAATACCATAATTTATTATTTTTTGAGTAGTAGTAGTACACACGGCAGGGTCACTGTCCACATGCGTGAAAATATCCACATGAGTCAAGTGAGCGCATTGTCGTCGTCGGTAATCTTCGGTTTATTACGTACAAACCGGCATCCAGGCCGAAGTGCTAGCCCACTATACTGATAACCAACCGTCACAAGAGTGATGCATTACAAATCTCGTAAATTGCACATTTTTTATGATCAAACACAAGCACTATAGGAAAAATCATTTAGGGACTCTTGGAGTGGTGCGTGTGCTCAAAAAGCGATTTACATTGGTTTTGAATCGTTGGAGGTTTTATTCGTTGGGAAAAACGACCTCGGGAAGGTCGTTCCACAAGGATGAAGTCCTCCAGATGAAAGAATTCTAAAATAATGAAGTTCGAGGAGACTAAGCTTAACCACATATGGATGGGCGGCAGTAGTTCGTCGTGTATTTCTGCTATTCGTCGCTATGGGTGGAATTAAGAGGGCAAGGTCAGCCAAGCACCTTCCATGAAATATCTGTAAAAGCGAGTCAAATCCCCAACCTGTCTTCGATGTTCTAGGCTGTCGAGGTTCTTCGTCAGCTCGTGGTCTCCGATCAGACGAATAGCCCTCCTTTCGATGGAATCCAGTAGCCGAAGAGTATGTTTTGGTGCAAAGCTCCAGACATTAGAGCAGTACTCTAGTGATGGTCGAATCAGGGCTTTGTATAGTGTCAAAAGTTGTTGAGGTGATTATGCCATGACATATTTCCTCCCAAATTGACGCCCAGCAAATTAATAGATGAAGCCAGTGGAATTGCGTGTCTGGCCATGACTATTTCCGGTTCGGTAATGTTAACCTTTTTAGAGAAAACTGCTGCCTGGGTTAAATTCGACTTGGTTACTGTCACCCCAAGCCAAACCTTCTTCCAGGTTTTTGTTGATGCGTGATACTTCATGCTGTCTGCGAAGATGTGCGTCAGCAGCCGATGTTTGCGCATTCAAAGAGAAAGATGAGATAACCCGTATATAAGTTAACATTTTCAAGCTGAAGAAAATTAGCTACTGTTTGAGGTACCTTATAAAACAGTAGATTTTTCCCATTTGAATTAATATTTTCTTTTTGGGTTGGCAATACTTTTACAATTTCATTAAATGGTACCAGTATCAAATATGACATGATAGAAACAATTGAACACAACAAAGCTTCTTCCCATCCGTCATAGTTAAAAATAAATATATTATTAAAGCTAGAAAGTTGTGCTCCATCAGAAATAAGAGAAATTGCAGAAAATAATCTAGAAAAACTTTTAAAAAGAATATGCAAAACTTTGAGTTATGGCGCGAGCAGAGCAAAGTTCAAAATATTGAACAAAATAATACTATTGAACAAAATATTGTGTCGACACAGAATCTGACAGGAATAACAATTAATGCCCAGGAAATGTCTACAGTAACTATACATATGTACATATAAAGTAATATGTATACTATATTGAATTCTGACTAGAAATTAGTTGAGGGACACCGTCAGCATATTATATATTTCCGAGTATAGGTATTTCAGATAAATATCTAGTAAAAATGATCTATTTGCAAGGTTAAAGGTTAGTATTTTAAAGTTTTCAATAAAAAATTTCTGTCGAATCCATAATACCTAGAAAACATACCTAGAAAACTAATTTCAACGAAATCGAGGTAGGCCTAAAATTCGAACCCTACTTGTTGCCAACATGAAATAAATAAAATTTCAGTTTCATAAAGTGGCAAGTTATTAAATTTTTTTGCATTTCATAATGTAGCCATTATGAAACCCAAATAGAAAAAATAGTAAAGTATCTCGAACAGTAAGGAGTTTACCGATCTCCTTCAATATTCCAAAAAACATTGTGGTCAGTTGGTAAACTATCCTAAACTGTTCTTGATACTTAATATACTATATTCCAGTCACATATAGTGCCATAAATTATGGTCAGTTTTACTATTTTTACACTAAATCTAACTAAAGTTTTTCTTTCGGTGGTGCGTCAACTTTGAAATCTATGGCCAATAAAAAAACATTTAAGAAAATGAAAAATCGAGCCATAAAGAAAGTAATAATGCATTTCGAACCTCCTTAAGAGGTTCATTTCATTTCAGTAAAATATCTTAATACATAAATCTAACATTTCCAATGTCCACAGGGCATCTAAAATACCTCACATTCAGCATCCAATTTTTCACAAGATATTAATTTAAAAAGATGAGTTTTTGTTTGCTCCTCATCCGTTATTGATTGTGACCCTTGTTTTCGGATCACACCGTTTCCAAATACATCATTTTATACAAATCATTAGCTGGTTTCCCCAGCGTTAAATGGAAAACACCGTTTTCATTTCCAAGTGGGGGTCTCAGTTGGTTCAAAGGAAATGTGTGAATTGCGCGCCGATAACATTTTTTTTCGCTTTTAATCTCCCTATTGCTTGAATTATTACCGTAAATTTTCGAGTTTACGAATTGCTACTAAAATGACATAAGGTCGTACAATCAGTAATACGCATGTTTCAAAGCAAGCTGAAAGAACTATATACTGTGGACGGGTCAAAATTTTTTTACAGGCAACTTTCAGTAAATCGGATTTCAAAAATAAATAATCTCAAAAACACCTGTTATTTTTTTAATAGGTTTCTTATAGTATCTAATTAGAGGAATTATATATCCGCGCAAAAGATCATCGTCACAAACATCTTGGTCCATAGCTTCGATTTTTTAATAATTTCACGCCCGTCACATGGCTAATTTTACTCTTCTGAATCACATAACGCCAATATTTAGCACTGAGTTATTTTAATCGGTCACTATAACCATTTTCCTATTATTTATAACAGCCCTGTCTTATATTGGCTTAAAGTTTCGGAATGTTCCTTATAGAATGTTAAAATACTAAGAAAATTAGTCATATTTTTAATCTACCTAAGGTTTAAATGAAACTTGCACATCAAAATATATTTTTCCTTAATGGTTTATAAATGGTTAATAAAAAATATTGTATATAACTTCGGATAACAAACCGTCACATCAATTTATCTCCGGTAACATTTTCATGCGTGACCGGTGTTACTGTGACCGGCGATACAAAAATGCACAAGTTTGTGGATAACAGCTAATAGAAGCTATTTCTTAAACTTTTTTAGACTCAAAAGAATATCTGTACTCAAGAGAAAACTTCGTGTAATATTTTACCTTAATTAAGACTACTAGGTCTGAGTTAACCCTGTGACCGGCATAAAAACATACGCCTGGTAAACAGTAGGCAATGTTCTAGTTTATACCTAAATAAACATAATAAGGAACTTACCTAAACAGGAGCACTCTTTACACAAATTCAAACATATACCGTCATATTTGTAAAACTATTAGGCCGCCCTCCAATGGCTTTATTTATAAGCAATTTCTACCGTGACCGGCGATACATGCAGCTGCGGGGACGGAACTTCTGGTTAATAATTGCGTTAGAGAAACTAAACTGTTGATCTTTAAACAATATTTTTTCAATACAAATTGTACTAGGAGTGTAAATTATTTATATTTAAAAGTAACTTTAGTAAAATGACGTGAAATATAAAAGGGTAAAGTAAGAAATTATTGACTAGGGACAAGTGACCGGCGATACATTTTTAAATTCAAATTTGAGTACTGCAGCTATAATCTAAAAAAATAGTTTTAAAATTGCTTTCTAATGCAGGAAGTAACATATATTTCGCAAATTATAATCGTTTCTACAGGCAAATAGTTTATTTTAGTAAGTTATATGCGAAGGACTGAAAGTTGCCTGTAAAAAAATTTTGACCTAGACCTTAACTTTGACTATCAAAGGTTAAAGAAAAACGCATCAATGTAAAATTCTAGTGAAACCACGTCGATTTGGGAGTAAATCGCATTAGGAATTGGTCATACCCATCCGTATTTCTTATAGTTCGATATTCAAAGACCTTAATGATATTTGGTCGATACCTATTGTTATAATTTTCAACGGCAAACAATTTTTATCCCATATTTCGTGCGGCGGCGCGCAAGATATCCCCTCCTACTTCAATCGAGCTTGTTATCTGAAATTGAAGCCATACATGATTAATGTTACTACATCGGGCGTACATGTTATTATTGATACAAAATGAATAAAATATTTTTTTTATCCTTTTCTCCAGACATTCGTTTTGTTTTCTCCATTTATTTTATTAATTTAATTATATTTTTAGTCTTGTTACCTATGGACCAACCGGTATATCTCTTTTATGACTGATTTTTAGAGACATTGAATCGTCAACTATACAGGGTGTCCCTGGATGGGCTTACCTGTACCACAAATGGACCTAATTTTGAATTTCTCGACAACTATATCAAAATTTTGCTTGCAATAAAGATTTGTCATTAGAAAATTTATTTTTTGTATACAGGAAGGTCAAAATCCTAAAAAAATATTGATGTTTGTTAGTACATTAATTTTTAATTTTTAACAAAAAATTGGAAGAAGATGGCTTTAAAAAATGACAACGCCGTAATAAGTTACGCGTTTAGGTAATTTCGATATAACATTAGTTATAAATAGGTAATCGTTGTAGGTATTTGTTTTACAGAAATTCAGATAATATAAAGAAATAATCCATATTTTTGCAATATTAACTTAAAATATAGAATTATAGCTACACCACTACTGCTTTACCTAAAAAAAACATAACCTCATTATTCTCACTTACCGACGAAATATTAATCCGGGGTTAGAATAGTCGAATTTCTGACAAACCAACGCACTGACGAACCATTGTAGATGGCTAATAAATAGCTTTACTTCGAAAAAACACTAAAAATTAATCCAAAAACAGAATAGATCACAATAGTTAACAACACAGCCGGCAAAAATGAATGAAATTAGTAAAATTCATGGTCACTTATACACTAGCAGGTAAAAATGAGCATACAGCGTTGCCACAGTGATTTCCTTAAAACATTGCAATTTGATGTTCTTGGGATATAATATATGGTGTTGAAAAAGGTCGGTACCCCGGAATAACTCCGGTGCATCGCTTCGCAGCGGAAAATGTCTAGCGAAAAAGTTGTTTGGTTTTGAAGGAGGAATAGTTTGCAATTTAAACCACCCCCACCCCCTCAACCACCGGGCGCGGGTGGGCGTAAGTTAAGATTTTCAAATGGAACCCCATATTTTTTATTGGCGTATCGTGTTCTCCAATTAATGGATTTTTCGGACAAAAGATGTTTATTTTTGGTCGGAGAACACGATACGCCAATAAAAAATATATGGCTCCATTTGAAAATCTTAACTTACCACCACCCGCGCCCGGGGGTTGAGGGGGTGGGGGGTGGTTTAAATTGCAAACTATTCCTCCTTCAAAACGAAACACCTTTTTCCCCAGACAGTTATTCCCGGGGTACCGACCTTTTTTCAACACCGTGTATATTCAAAAAAAATCATCAATCTTCTGTTTCGTTGTTAATAAGTAAACATTTTTAGCGTCCCGCGTATAATAGCAATTGGTCATTTTTCTGTCAGGAGACACGTAATCAGTCGCAAATAAATACCTTTAGGTTTATCGGCATTTTAGATTTAACGACCAGATTTATTGCGAATTTGATTTCCGATTGTTATTCTGGCGGTGGGTCCAGTATTGACTTTATTCCTTTATTTGCGTTTATATTGTAGAACAAATCCATCTATAAATTTTGCCGCAATTATGTTTTGCAATTTTCCAGAATGGCTATAAACGGACGGAAAACCGTGTTGCAGCATTTAAACCGTACAATATAAAGAATGGGTGTTTATCTAATGGAGTAAGTAGGGAATTTGGGTTTTTACCACACAACATTGCATTTTCTATAGGAGATGTTCGAGTTTTAAAATTCTTAAATGCCGATAGAAAATATTCCTTGTTCAAGACTTTTTATTTAAAGAAATATGAATTACTGTCCAATTACTACTAGACGTATTAAAGTCAAGATACGTCAGGTGATCTTTCAACTTCTAACAAATCCTTACCTTTCCCACTTTAAGAACCGATAATAAAATTTTTTTTCGGGTATATTGTTATTGTATTGTATACTGGAGATTGTTCGTGGTTTCTTGTCTCACTTCTAAAGTTGCTGATAGGATACCAATTCATACAGTTGAGCCGGGGAAAGAATGAACATTCGTCATTACCTGTAACAGTATGATTCAAATCGTAGATATATACACTTCTTTATTGTACTAGAGACAAAAATTAAATTTTAAATGGTAGTAAAGGGTGTCCCAGTGTGCTATCAAAAAAGTAATGTAGGTGTCATGTCCTCTTTTTGGGTCAAACCTAAAATGGTAAAATCAAAATTAGAAAATTTTCGCTTGCTTAAGAGATACGGTCAAAATCAAAAAATTGACAATTTCAAAATACCCTATATTTTTTTAGTTAAAAGAGGTACGGAAAAATGTTTTATGCAGAAGTTTCTTTATATTGATTGTTGAATAATGTGTCGTTATCAGAATACGTATACGGGGTCAGGTAAAAAAGTTATCGGACCTAAACTCATTTTTTAAAATGGAACACCCTGTATATTTTAATCTAAAAATATATCATTTTAAATTCTCTTTTCAAATATATAACACACCATTGATGATATTGGCTCCCTAGGCGATCTATTTAAACATTATTGCTTTAAAACGAAATAAAAGATTCAGATTAAGGTAAAAAATAACAGGAATCATCGCAAATGTCCTTCTTCTATGGTTGCTGTCTTTCCGTAGCGAACAAAATATTAATTTTTCGCCATTTCTTCGTTTTTTCCACTTTCAATATAATCTGATATTATATCAAATTTTTCAAAACGTTGATAAGTCATTTTCACAAATGAATATGTAAAAATGAAATTGACGTGAAATGTTAATAACAACTAGAATGTCAACATAGTTGTTTCTAGGATATTGGCTTTTGTTTGATGGTCTACTGTAGTTTAAAGTAATAAAGTATAAATATATCGCCTAGAAAACCAATATCATTCATGGTGTGTTATATATTTGAAAAAAGAATTTAAAATGCTATATTTTTGGTTTTAAATATATAGGGTGATCCATTTAAAAAAATAAAGTTAGGGCCGATAACTTTTTTACCTGACCCCGTATACCTATTTCTGAAAACGGCAGATTATTCAACAATCATCATAAAGAAAACATTTTCCCTATCTCTTTTAACTAAGAAATATAGGTAATTTTGAAATTATCAATTTATTGATTTTCCCCCGTATCTCTTAAGAAAGCGAAAATTTTGAAATTTTGATTTTACCATTTTAAGTTTGGCCCACATGAGCACATGAGACCTACATTACTTTTTTGATAGCACTAACCATTATGGAGATACCCCATAAAAGTGTCGAAAATGTGACACCCTGTACAGTAGATAATATCCCATAAATTTGAAATCATATCACAACATTTATTATTATCAATTATTTCACAACAGAAAAAAAATCGGGTAATGCTACAACTAACAAAACGTTTAAAATTCATATACATCAAGCACGCGGATCCCTCGCCAACGTAGTTCCGAGTATCGAAACATACTGAAGCAACGATGCTGAAAGTTAAACACATCAATACGCGCGCGGCCGTTATCCAAGCAGTGGCGAGACACGCGTTGTGATCTGGCATCATTGTAGTTTAATCTAGTGACCCAAGGAGTTACCCATTTAAATATAATAAGTCATTTCCATAATACCCTGTATATAGCAAAGTACTTTCGTTTCGAAACTAACAATTTGTGAACTGATTTCTTATTAAGGAGGTTATTACAATTTAACCTATTAAAATTTAGATTACACAGTAATTTTTACACGTCGATTTGACATTTCTAATTTTGTATTGGTTCGCTTTTTTGTCTGCAGCTTTCATATTTTAACCATAACTGGCCGACCATTTCGTATCATATGAAACTTAACTTTTTCCTTTAACAATCCATCAAATTATTAAAGCTCGCACACCATTTATAAACCTAAATAAATAAAAAAAAAGCATGATGACATGGCGTTTTTCAAAAGAAGTGCTGTTATCTGACAGTAAGGGAAGGGAATCCCGATAAAATGGACAAGAAATAAATGTTTTTCGAACAGTCTTCATATGAACCACTCGGCAATAAACTAAAATATATTATGGCTATGAAAAAGTAGTAAACGAAGAAAACCTGAAAAAAGGGAATAAGACGGCAAGGAGTGAAATACGCAAAATAGGCGGGATTAGGCAAGTTTTAAAGAGGGTTTTATATGGGATCGCGAATCTCATAAAATCTACAGAACACGTGGTAAAATATTCTTTTGTTCAATTTTCTAACACACAAAACGGGCATGAATTACTCAATAAAATATATCCTTCGCGATTTCTTGGAAATGACTACTCAAAAAATAGTAATTTATGGTAAATAAGCCACTTGACTTTCTTTTCCCATTTAAGATTTTAAGGGTAATACATATTCCTCCCCAGGGGGTTAAACCGTGAAGGATGTAAATATTCTTTAAAAGCGCTTCGCTTCACAATAAAATTGACGTGTCTTTTTGATTTTTAATGTAATTTACGGGAATCGAGATAAATGTGAGTAGCATACTAGCATGCAATAAAAAAGTGTGAATAGCATACTAACATGCAATAAAACAAGTATGAACAACATACTAGCACACAATAAAAACGTGTGTATAGCATACTAACATGCAATAAAAAAAAGTGTGAGTAGCATACTAGCATGTACTAAAACAGTGTGAATAGCATTCTAACACGCAATAAAAAAAGTATAAAGAGCATACTAGCACTCAATAAAAAGTGTGAGTAGCATACTAGCACTCAATAAATATGTGTGAATAGCATACTAGCATGTAATAAAAAAAGTGTGAATAGCATACTAACAAGCAATAAAAAAAAAGTGTGAATACCATACTAGCACGCAATAAGAAAGTGTGATTAACGTACTAGCACGCAATAAAAATGTGTGAATAGCATACTGGCATGTAATAACAAAATGTGTGAATAGCATACTAGCACGCGATAAAAAAAAGTGTGAGTAGCATACTAGCACGCAATAAAAAAGTGTAAATAGCATACTAGCACGAAATCAAAAAATGTGAATAGCATACTAGCACGCAATAAAAGGTGTGAATAGCATACTAGCATGTAATAAAAAAAGTGTGAATAGCATACTAACAAGCAATAAAAAAAAGTGTGATTAACGTACTAGCACGCAATAAAAATGTGTGAATAGCATACTAGCATGTAATAACAAAATGTGTGAATAGCATACTAGCATGTAATAAAAAAAGTGTGAATAGCATACTAACAAGCAATAAAAAAAAAGTGTGAATACCATACTAGCACGCAATAAGAAAGTGTGATTAACGTACTAGCACGCAATAAAAATGTGTGAATAGCATACTGGCATGTAATAACAAAATGTGTGAATAGCATACTAGCACGCGATAAAAAAAAGTGTGAGTAGCATACTAGCACGCAATAAAAAAGTGTAAATAGCATACTAGCACGAAATCAAAAAATGTGAATAGCATACTAGCACGCAATAAAAGGTGTGAATAGCATACTAGCATGTAATAAAAAAAGTGTGAATAGCATACTAACAAGCAATAAAAAAAAGTGTGATTAACGTACTAGCACGCAATAAAAATGTGTGAATAGCATACTAGCATGTAATAACAAAATGTGTGAATAGCATACTAGCACGCAATAAAAAAAAGTGTGAGTAGCATACTAGCATGCAATAAAAAAGTGTAAATAGCATACTAGCATGAAATCAAAAAATGTGAATAGCATACTAGCACGCAATAAAAGGTGTGAATAGCATACTAGCATGTAATAAAAAAAGTGTGAATAGCATACTAACAAGCAATAAAAAAAAGTGTGATTAACGTACTAGCACGCAATAAAAATGTGTGAATAGCATACTAGCTTGTAATAACAAAATGTGTGAATAGCATACTAGCACGCAATAAAAAAAAGTGTGAGTAGCATACTAGCATGCAATAAAAAAGTGTAAATAGCATACTAGCATGAAATCAAAAAATGTGAATAGCATACTAGCACGCAATAAAAGGTGTGAATAGCATACTAGAATGTAATAAAGTAGTGGTCCTGTTTTTGAAAATTATCAAAAAAAATTGCCTGAAATTGGATGCATGATATGAAATCCTGCTTTGAGAAGGGACCACCAGGTATATAATTACAATGTAAGTAAGGCCTTGCAGCAACGGCAGACGGGGTGTCTGAATTTTATGTGATTATATGTATCAACTTTATATCCTAAGGCACTTTTAGATGAATATGCAAACTATAAACGACCGACAAATGATATTAGTGTATTTTAATATTATGGTAGAACGAGCAAACCCGTACTGGTATATTCTGTTTCATTTTTATATTAGGTATTAACGCTTTTACCATTATTTAAACTTTGGTAATAGATAGATGGAGGGATATGAGAGATGTATTTGCTACCAGTCAAACATTCGTTCCCAACTCAATTCTACGACTGAATAATGTCAATCTACATATTGTTTTACCTAGATTCTAAACCACAAACTAATTGCCGAAAAATATTTTTAAGAACATCAAAAATGTATATCCAGCTTTCATAAAGAGGATGCCAATTTCTATTAGTATGTTCCTACAATTTATATATTTTCTTTTTCGTTTCAGGTAAGTCACTAAGTCTACTACAGTAATCAGGCTGACATTGATAAGAAGTAAGTTATACTCTATTTCCATATTTGTAGCATCCAACACGCGAAGAGCGAGGGGAGATAATATATATAAAAACCATGCTAGAAAGCGTCTTACCATAGCCGTGCTCAAAAAATAATTTATTAAGTGTAAATGAACTAAGGTAATGGATAAGAAAAACATTATTAGCGCGCTGTATTTTCTCGACTACAGTTAATAATACAGAGTGAAGTATAGAGTCTTCTCTGATGGTAGGTATGTACACCTACCCTGTACTAACGAGTTCGAAACCGGTTTGCAGGTGGTGACATACCAGCAATGGAGAAGGCTTTCGTTTCTTGGTGATACCATTCAATCTGTATTGTATAGTATTTTAAAGTGGTACTGTGTAGACAAACATATGCCCTTGTTGTATAAGGTTATAATCGGGTGGTTGGGAAATACCTTTTTCATACATTGGTATTTGAATAGAGATTTATTTTATTAATTTAAATATTCTGGAAAATGATCCTTTTTACATATCTTCACGTTGGTCTAGGTGCATTTGATAACACTATGCATAACATTATCATAAAATGTATTATATTATGTAAATTTATACCAGGATTTCAGACTGATCACGACCAAAATTTTTTTTGAGTTTTTTGGAGATTTAATAAGGACTTGAGAAGGAAATTTACAAGAACAGACATTTTCAAGTTCGAGATATCGCGCCTCGTCCGTTTTCAAGCAGAAATCGTGTATTGTGGCTCGGAAAATGGGGGGAAAATATGAACTGACATTTTTGCACACGTATTTTTCAGCAAAGCCGTTTTCAGTCAACACAGCACGTGTATCAATAATAATGCAATATGGGGACATAGCTGATGCTGAGTTGTTATAGACAACCAAGCCACACACGATCATGAATTATACAGGTACGAGATCCGACTCCGCTGCCCTCGCTGCAGCTGCGCAACACGGAAAATGTCCATTCGACTCGATATGAGTGTTATCAACAATTTTAAAAAAAATTGACCCGGGCGCTGTAACTTTCTAATACCCCTTTTCTTGACATCTTTTATTTAAACTTCTTCTTATTTTTTAATAATCTAGCGATTAGCCATTGGCTAGATGAAAGCGTGATAACAGGACATTTTGGTAACGGGTTGCCGGACTATTAGTTGTTCTAATTGGAAATAATCGGATTCTGTTCTGCTAACAATTTTTTACAACACAACTAACAACAGTAAAGCCTCATTTTTGATCGCATTCCGTCCGATATTCAGAAACGGCTGGGCATACTATATCATAAACTAAGTAAACCTAGAGTTCCCCGTAATAAACCAATATTAGACTCAAGGCGGAGATATAAATATCAAGAAGCGGATATTCGCGTACGATATTTTTTACTGGTAAGGTTTGTCGTAACCCGTTACAGTTCAAGATGCGCATTCTAAATTAAGCGGTAAAACGTTTACATTGGATGGTCTCTATTTCGTTTCTTTAAACTCGAATATGCCGTCAAATACAAAAACTTACACAATTCTAACCGCTTGCATTAGAGCATATTTTTCGTATTGTGAAAACTCACGCATTTCGCCATTTAACGCTACGCCTGGAAAACGTACAATAGCCAAGAATAAAAAGAAATAGAGGAAATGGTTTTTGCGTTCATTTTAAATTAAAAATGCTACAACTGAGGAAAACCAGTTTTTCATTCGTTATTTGCCACTCGTATTTAGCAGTCCGAGAATATAAGGAGTTTATGTGTTTAATTCGGTTTGTTACTTTGCTGGACGTCAATCTAGGCGGTAGTATATCTTGGCATAAATAACCACGTTGTGGCAACCCAAGTAGCATTTTTATACACAAATTGGACACACATTCTTTGCCGAGAAACGTTTCGAAACATTTTCGATTAAAATTATAAAGTTGTATCGAGACACATATGTTACGAAACTTTTGCGACTCATTTTCGACTCCAGTTACTAGAAACAATAAAGACGTGCTTGTTTCGAAATATTTTACAAACCATAGTGTCGATACATTAACGACACTCGAACATAAATATTTGTCGTAACATTTTTAGTTAAAATTGTAAAGTTTTGGTAATACACATGCGCTTCCAAATTGTAGCGATACATTTTCGAATGAAGTAGATCAAAACAAATTAGGATTTTTATGCTTCGAAATATTCACCAAACAATGGTATCCATTCATTTACGGAACTTGTGACGAAAATATTTTTCGAAACTTCCAGCGACAAAAATCCAACCTTTGTTTTCTGTGCATACAAGCAAACTTTTTTTTCTGTGGCATTCACCTAGACCTAATAAAACTTATATTTTTCTGTGCATCACCTTGCCATAATAACCTATAATGTTTGCATTTGCCACCATAACCTATAATTTTTGCCCAGCTGTTAACACCAACCGATTTCTTTCTCCAGTTTCAACTACGGAGTACATTTTTAGTTTCGGTAATAAATAAATAAAATTTTGAAAATATTTTAAATTTAATTTTTTTGGCAAAGTATATTTTTTTCTGTAAATGCAAATAAATCGAGGGCACGTTAAAAATATGAAGCAAAATTACTAAACTGCACGATACAATTTACTGCGACAATGATATTTTGGTTCTTATATGAAAAAACTAGGTATACATGGCGAAATTATTGTTTTTCTTTTATTTTACAACAGTAAAGGTATAATAATTATTTGTTCCCTTATTTTGTCCATTTTGACATGTTCACATACAATATCAGCCACACTTGGAAATTTTGTTGCGCATTCTTTAACATTACCCCGTCCCTTTATATTGTCATTTATACAGATAAAGTAACATTGTCGATTAAAGTGATTGTTTATCGAAATAGCGAAAGTCACAGCTAGTACCAATCATTTCTTATTTAGTATTCACCTGAAGACGACTGGAGATACTTACCAGTTGAAACGTTGTGATTTATAACAAATAAAGACAATTCAAGTCCAAAACTCTTCTATCATTCATATATGGTTTCCATGTCACTAAACAATATATTATTTTAACAACAGAAAAAAAATCAGATGAGGCATATGATTTTGCTGTTACATCACCAGAAATTCGAGAAGCAGCAAAAATCGTAGAAGAAGATCTTCTGCCAACTAAAAGCCGCCCGAGATATGACAAGGCATATAACTGTTTCAAAGAATGGTGTACGAGAAACAAAGCTCAAAATCCTGGTTCTGAGTCGGCGCTACTAGCATATATCAGTAAAAATGGTAAGACAAAGATAATATCAACGATTTGGTCACAATATTCAATGCTGAGGACCACTCTATCAATTAGGGAAAAAGTAGACATATCTAAGCACGCAAAGCTATATTAGCATTTTTAAAAAAGTGTGTTCGTATATTATTTTGAGATATCGATTTTTAAAAACATTACACATAAAGAATTTACTTTCCACCCGGGTGGAAAGTAAAAAAACGTCAACTTTCCACTTTTCAAAGATAGATGAAATGGCATTATTACATGCATGGTTGTAAATAAAAGTTTTTTTCATAAGAACGCGATTAGCTGACTAGAACCCGCCGACCAGCGGGAATTGATGGAGCGATCAATTTGTTTAAAATCCCTCATTTTCCATTTACTACTTTACTTACGACGTTTGTAGATAAAAACACGTCTACCCTTATCACCATTGGTTTGTTTCATGAAAAAATTCACTCCTTAAATTATGCTGTCCTCTTTAAAAAGGAGCCCAAATCGGTTTATCGGCTTGTGCTTTCACTTTAATGTTTTTATTCGAAATCCTTGGCGCATATTCGATAACATATGAGCTTTCCGACTTTAATGGCGCTTTGAAAGATGGTAGAACGGATTTTATAGTTTTTGTCAGTATTCGTTTAGTTAATGCCATCTAAAGTTTTTATCATGACGAGCATTTTTTTTCAAACCTGTAGGAAAAGGTAGCTTTTTCGTACACGGGGAACATTTATTTGTGAAAAGATAATCTATCGTGGAGTGAGCGAACGAAGGGATATAAAACTAACAGTCGGTCGGGTCCACACACTTATATATATAAACAGTATATTGCTAATACCATCTGCAAGTATGTCCCCGCTATGGGTATCGAAGGGGGCATTGTGAGTTTCCGCAGTTCGGAGATTTCCTTTTGAAAGTAAACATTCGACAGGACCAGATTTCGACTTTTTAATGTAAATTTCACTGGTTAGTTAGGAAAAATATTGCAATCAAAATTTCGATTAGTTCGATTTAAAACAGCGTTCCATGCATACGATTTCTGACGATATGATGATCCGACGGTGCCCTGATTGGTGTAAACTTTTGGTGCCAAATTCCGTCCGAATATTTGTAACAATCGACACGATGCGCTTTATTTTAACTTTCATCCGACGTCGTATGTTTCTATCCTCACTTTTATCTAAACCAAAAATTAAGAATGAATGACTATATTGACTATTTTGGGAATTAATATCAGCTACTAATGCACCAAAATGAAAAATACATTAATTTTAAGGTTAGGTAGTGACAACATATATATTATATTGTATACGAGTGACACTCTCTTCTTTTTCTTTACAAGCTTTTTAATGAAATTCGGTTCCGAAAATCGGATAATATGATAAGCAAAATATTTTCGTATATATATGTACATACCTGAAATACTTTATACCTGGTATTGATCCGTGACTTTTGCAAAAAAGCACCATCCACTTATGTCCTTTCATCTTAAACAAAACAAGCCACTAACCTACCAAACAGCGAATCGAATCACCACAGATTAAAAACTCCTTTACAAAAATTGTTGTTAGGTAATGAAAGTTTATAAGCAATAATATATATACAACAATGCGGATGAACCACTTTTTATTCTGTAATTTGAAAAAGCATCCAGAACCAAAGATGGCGACGAATAGCGACGAATAGCAACTAATGTTTGGCCGGCTCTGACGCGATCGATAAAATCTCCAGCCTACTGCGCAAACTCAATAGGCCCGCGCCATCTCCCATAGCAGGGACACTGTTTATATATATTATGTGGGTACACACACGCGCGGATCCAGGGGGAGGTCCCCCCAAACAAACACTGTTTTGACTATCGCGATTTTACCTAGTATGCCAACGAAGTTTTGGATACGCCCTTAGGTCCACTGCATGAAAAAAGAATAGGTACTTGTACGAAGGCCAAAGTTCTTAAACTTAGTATAAATTTGATTTGTATATACACAAGAAAAATCAGTTTGAATTAAGAACTTAATATACTTCCTTGGACTATTATATTTTATCATTTTGTATTAAGAATTATCTCATTTGTTCGAGTACCCACTGGCTACAAATAAGAATGAGCCATGTCAAAATACGGGACTTATCTGCCTTCCTTTAAAATATTTGCATTTATAGATAAAGAATAAAAACTTACTGCTTAAAATAGGAATACAGCGCGTTAAAGACAAGGGGCCATGAATATCATAGCTAGACCGTCCCTGCAACTGTAAGTAATTCACAATATTTTCTTTGATATTAATTTGAAGGGTATATATACATAATATTAAAAAAAAACAATTTTAATATACCTGGTGGTTCAATAATTATGTGTAAAAAACTTGATTCCATTGCAGCTCTTTGGGAGCCTATATCTTCGAAGAGGAGGCCTATACTAAAAAAGTGTATATGAATTTGTAGCACCTTTTTTATTTGTTTCCTTCATGTCCGGGAGATTTCCCATATTTTCCCGGACACCCTGTATACAGAATAAAGTATAATAATATGTACGGGGTGTCGCATTTTCGACACTTTTATAGGGTATCTCCGTAATTGCTAGTGCTATCCAATAAGTAATGTAGGTGTCATGTACTCTTTTTGGGTCAAATTTAAAATGGTGAAATCAAAATTTGAAAATTTTCGCTCGTTTAGGGATACGGGGAAAATCAAAAAATTGACAATTTCAAAATTACCCATTAATCATTTCTTTATATTGATTGTTGAATAATCTGCCGTTTTCAGAATAAGTATACGAGGTCAGGTAAAACAGTTATCGGACCTAACCTAATTTTTTTCAAAATGATAAAAAACGAACAAACCCGAAAACCCTGTATATTTTAATCTAAAAAGATTTTAAATTCTCCTTTCAAATATATAACACACCATGGATGATATTGGTTTCCTAGGCGATTTATTTAAACTTTATTACTTTGAAACGAAATAAAAGATTAAAGTAAAAAATAACGGGAATCATCGCAAATGCTCGGAATATGTCCTTAAATGGTTACCGTCTTTCCGGATAGCAAGCAAAATATAAATTTTGCGCCATTTCTTCGTTTTTTCCACTTTCAATATAAACTGATATCATATCAAATTTTTCAAAATGTTGATAGGTCATTTTCGCAAATGAATATATGTGGAAATGAAATTGAGGTTAAATGTTAATAGTCAACATAGTTATTGCTAGGATATTAGTTCTTGTTTCTTGGTCTACTGTGGTTTAAAGTAATAAAGTTTAAATAAATCGCCTATGAAACCAATATCATCCATGGGGTGTTATATATTTGAAAGAATAATTTAAAATAGTATCTTTTTAGATTAAAATATACAGGGTGTTCCATTTCAAGAAATGAGGTTAGGTCCGATAACTTTTTTACTTGACCCCGTATACTTATTCTGAAAACGGCAGATTATTCAACAATCATTATAAAGAAACTTCTGTATAAAATATTTTTCTGTATCTCTTTTAACTAAGAAAATTAAGGGTAATTTTCAAATTGTCAATTTTTTGATTTTCCCCCGTATCCCTTAAACCATGGGTGGGCAACGTCCGGCCCGCGAGACATTTTGAAAAATCTTAAAAATTATATTAAAAAATTAAAAAATAAAATTAAAAATATTACACGACTTACTCATACTCACGGAAGCAAGTGAACGAGCAAGCCGAGTGGCGGCGATCATCAAAGAGTGTGGCGGCAAACAAACATCAAAGCCTTTGATGTTTGCCGCCTCACTGGCGGCGCAACAAAAGAATGTTCTACACTAGACAATTCTAGATCATTCCTTCATTTTGTCTATATAAGCAGGTGGATGGCCAGAACTTTAGTTCAGTTCTATTTGAGTTACCGAGGTGATAACTTCGACAAGCGATATCCTAGCGAACTGCTAGTCAATTTGCTTTGTGACTGTGTGCATCTTGAGTGCTTACTAATCTACAAAAAATACCTCGAAGAAGACCATTTTCCGCAGCTTAGAAAATTCGCAAGAAGATTGATTTGTGCCTTTGGCAGTACTTACAAATGCGAACAGTTCTTTTCAATGATGAAAGTTAATATGTCAAAACATCGTACAAGGCTGACTGACGATAATTTGGAAAATTCCTTACGTCTTTGTATCAGTGGAATTAATTCAAACATCGATGGATTAGTTTCCCAAATTCAAGCTCAAGTGTCTCATTGATTTCGGTGTCGCTATTTAACATCATATATTTTTTTATAATATATTTATGTTTCTTTTATATTTATCTATTTATTTTAATAAATAAAATTAAATATTTTTGTATCGCAATTTTTTCACTCATCTCGGGGTTTTTTTAATTTATTTATTTACGGGACTAGCCCATTTTCGTAATAAAAATATGTTTTTCAGAAAGTTTGCTGGATGAAACTAACAATTACGGAGATACCCTATAAACGTGTCGAAAATGGGATACCCTGCACATATTTATTAACCTTGATAAAGGCGAACATTCCATTCTCTTAAACTATAAGATGAACTCAAAAGTTAGCAGTAAAGTTTAAAGTTAACATTTATATACCGGGAAATGTATGAAAATTAATAGCTTCACGCCGCCGACGGAAACATAAACGAATAGTGTTTGGACGAGCTAATTTATGGAGCAAACCACCGCGGCGTCAGTTTATAATAAAAGTTAAAAGGTCACGTTTGTGTAACTTGGAAATGAATATTATTTCTAAAGTGTATTCTCTGTTCGCACAAGAGTCAGACGATCGAGATAATGCTTTTTAAGAGTTATGAACGGTTGCGCATCATTTTTTAAATCAATATTTCATTACTTTTATGTTTTACACGGGATGTCAATTTATGAACGTAAATAATATTAAATATCGCAAATTAGAATTTTGCAACCTTCGTGGTTTAACCCCCTTGGCGGGATAGATGTTACCCTTGAAGTCTTAAATGGGAAGTGGGTCAAGTGCAAGAGGTACATCATTTTAAAGGTCGTTTTTCTATTTGGGGTTTCATAATCGCTACATTATGAAATGCAAGAATTTGAATAACTTGCCACTTTATGAAACTGAAATTTTATTTTTTTTCATGTTGGCAACAAGTAGGGTTCGAATTTTAGGCCTACTTCGATTTCGTTGAAATTAGTTTCCTAGGCATTATGGATTCGAAAGAATGTTTTTATAGAAAACTTTAAAATACTAACCTTTGACCTTGCAAATAGATCATTTTTACTAGATATTTATCCGAAATACGTATACTCGGAAATATAGAACATACTGATGGTGTACGTCAACTGATTTCTAGTCACAACTATAAAACAACATAACCTCAAAATAATAAAAATATCTTCCAGTTTATGCGCTATTTCTAAAGTTTTATTCAATAAAGTACTATTTTTATTTTTAATTGAATATAGTATTATACATATTACTTTATATATACATATTTATAGTTACTGTAGACGTTTCCTGGGCATTAATTGTTATTCCTGTCAGATTCTGTGTCGACACAATATTTTGTTCAATAGTATTATTTATTATTTTGTTCAATATTTTGAACTTTGTTCTGCTCACACCATAACTCAAAGTTTTATATATTCTTTCTAAAAGTTTTTCTAGATTATTTTCTGCAATTTCTCGTATTTCTGACGGAGTACAACTTTCTTCCTGACTCATTTTTATTAACTTTAATAATAGGTATATTTATTTTTAATTATGACGGATGGGAAGAAGCTTTGCTGTGTTCAATTGCTTCTATCATGGCAAATTTGATACTTGTAACATTTTATTAAATTGTAAAAGTATTGCCAACCCAAAAAGTAAATATTAATTCAAATGGAAAAAATCTACTATATTTTTTACAGTTTTTCAGACCTTAAAGACCCAAATAGAAAAAGTATTATAAAATACACGGTTCATAAGGTATTCATAAGATAATGTCTTATGAAACTTGTATCTTAATATACTATTAAATCTCTTTCCAACAATAGCATAACTTATTATATTTTGAGTAGTTTCCAAAAATCGATGTAATTTGTTTGTTGTTATTATTTAAAAAATATTATTGTGTTGACTCATCTCTTAGTTGGAAGCAACTCCGGGTAACAGGGGTTTACATAATATGTCTATTTTTGAAACGCGATTCCATAGAAACTATTACTCAAAAAATATTAAATTATGGTATTATTATAAAGAATGATGTGTAACTTTACTTTACACCCTCTTCCGATTTAAGCTTTTAAGGCTAACATACCCCTCCCAGGGGTTAAACCACGAAAAAACGCAATCTCGAAGTGACATTAGTTTCTTCCGAAAACATTTAATTAATCACAGAATAAAATAGACAGAATTGTTTTTATTCTGTCAGAATCATACAAAGTTTTAAACAGTAATCAATGATGTACTGAGAGTCCTGAATCTACCGCCTGCGTTTGAAACCGAAAACTATAATATTAATTATATTGAATACATTGTGTGTACATGTGTACCTGTACTAAATATGTGTGTATTTTTTAAACTTTCTACTCGTAAACTTATTTATAGTTTCCAAACTTTCAAATTCCAATGTTTTAGGGAAACCACCGTGGCAACGCTGTACGCCCGTGCTTCCGCTTATACTACGTGTGTAACCCTGAAAGTTAGGACTTTCATTCATTTTTTCTGGCGCCGTTGTTGTTTGTGTTTATTCTCTACTACGATGGTGATCTATTGTATTTTTGAATTAATTTTTAGTGTTTTTTCGAACTAGAACTATTTATTAGCTATCTACAATGGTTTTCAGTGCGTGGTGTGTAAGAAATTCGACTATTCTAACCCTGGATTAATATTTCGTCGATAAGTGAGATTGATGAGATTATGTTTTTTAGGTTAAGCAATAGTGTAGCTAATTCTATATTTTAAGTAAATATTGCAAAAATATAGATTTTTTCTTCACATTATTTGAATTTCTGTAAAAAATACTTACAACGATTACCTATTTATGACTAATGCTAGATCGAAATTATCTAAACGCGTACCTTATTACAGCGTTGCCATTTTTTAAAGCCATCTTCTTCTAACTTATTTGAAACAGTAGAACTGTGCATGATTGTAAATAAATGGTGTATTATGAATGGAATGGTTTGTCTCCCCTTTTATATTATATGTTTATGGTTTCTTCGAACACTGGCCTTGGAGGAACCATTTTCCCCCTACTTATTTCTAGAATGTGAAAATAGGTTAATCTACATTTTCGGTAAAACCATTGGATACCGTAACAATTAGAGCGAGCAAAAATAAAATATCAAATATTGGGTATACACATTTCTTTTTATGATAGCTTTCGAGGCGTTTTTGGCTCAATAAAAGTGACCATACACGTAAAAGAAAAATAAAAAAACATGTGTGTTGTTTTTTAAATTTTATATGGTCCCGTTTTCGATTTGCGTTCCCAGGTTAATGGCATTCTTATGGTTAAAAGGTGGAGAAATCCGCCTCGCATGTACTATTTTGCTATAAATTCCCCCTTATTTCCAAATAAAAAATAAAAATAAACATAGAAGTGAAACTAGGGCACGAAACGATCTCTTTGCGTCCGTTGGGAACATAGGAAACAAAAACATCCCACGATAGATAAAAAAGCAGTAATATTACCCTAAAATATTGGATTGGTTGGGCATCGAAATGTATATTTAAAATAATTCCAAGAATTTTGATACTACAGCTTTGTTTAAATAAAGTTATTAAGATACAAGTTTCATAAGATATTATTTTGTACTTTGTACTTTAGAAAACTCACCGTTTCGCGGGTCGTTTTCTAAAGTAAACGCGCTCTAATTGTCTTATGAACCGTGTATTTTATAATCCATTTTCTATTTTTGTCTTTGTCTGAAAAATAGTAGATTTTTTCCATTTCAATTAATATTTTCTTTTTGGGTTGGCAATACTTTTATAATTTTATAAAATGTTACAAATATCAAAGATGCCATGATAGAAACAATTGAACACAATAAAGCTTCTTGCCGTCCGTCATAATTAAAAATAAATATATTATTAATTAAAGTTAATAAAAATGAGTCAGGAAGAAAGTTGTACTCCGTCAGAAATACGAGATATTGCAGAAAATAATCTAGAAAAAGAATATGCAAAACTTGAGCTATGGTGCGAGCAGAACGAAGTTCAAAACATTGAACAAAATAATAAATAATACTATTGAACAAAATATTGTGTCGACACAGAATCTGACAGGAATAACAATTAATACCCAGGAAAGGTCTACAGTAACTATAAATATGTATATATAAAGTAATATGTATAATACTATATTGAATTAAAAATAGTACATTATTGAATAAAACTTTAGAAATAGAGCATAAACTGGAAGATATTTCTATTATTTTTAGGTTATGTTGTTTTATAGTTGTGACTAGGAATTAGTTGACGGACACCGTCAGCATGTTATATATTTCCGAGTATAGGTATTTCAGATAAATATCTAGTAAAAATGATCTATTTGCAAGGTTAAAGGTTAGTATTTTAAAGTTTTCTATAAAAAAATTTTGTCGAATCCATAATGTCAAGAAAACTAATTTCAGCGAAATCAAAGTAAGCCTAAAATTCGAACCCTACTTGTTGCCAACATGAAAAAAAATAAAATTTCAGTTTCATAAAGTGGCAAGTTATTCAATGTTTTTTTCTGGTTTGTCCGTATCGTTGATCGTTCAAATAGCATAAATTTATCGACAATATCAAAATTTTTTTTTATCAACACAGGAAAATGATTAACTCAATGTACGTATTTAACAAGATGCTTGCCGGAAGCTGGGAAAGCTCCGGCCAAAAGGAAATTGTGTTCTAACTAAATATTGGTTCTGTCGGATTCTATATATATTGAGCTTCTGCTTTATGTGTTTTTCTCTGTTGCCCTACAAAGATATAGACATTCTTTCGAATAAAATTGTGTGCTAGCCATAGTAAAATTGTTTCTATGTTATTTTTGGGTATTTGCTTCGCATTCTATTTAAAATAACAATGTTCAACATAACTTCCGGTATAACCGGAAGTGATAGATGCGTTAAAATATGTTAATTAAAAAGGTCGGCATCTTTTATGGCGAGTACCAATATTTCAAACGAATATATTTTTAGTTCCCGAGATATTTTAATAGGCCCCTCATCGTGAATTACTCGGTATTGCCGCCAATTTATAATAACCTACACCAGGTATTAATACAAATTTACAAACCTTGCCCTCTTAATTCCGCCCAGAGCGGCGAATATCAGAAATACACGACGAACCACTGCCGCCCATCCATATGTGGTTAAGCTTAGTACTCCTCGAACTTCATTATTTAAGAACTCTTTCATCTGGAAGACTTCATCATTGTGGAACGATCTTCCCGAGGTCGTTTTTCCCAACGAATATAACCTCCAACGATTCAAAACCAACGTGAATCGCTTTTTGCGCACACGCACCACTCCCAGAGTGCCCTAAAGGAATTTTCCTATAGTGCTTGTGTTTGATCATAAAAAAAAAAAAACCCGAAGAAACCTACAAACTAAATAGAATTTGGTTCCTTTTTCCTGTTGAAAGTGTTACTGACAATCTAAACAATAATATCAGGTGCATAGCCCTATTTATAGATTGGGCGAAGGCGTTTGACACGGTCTCACATTCTTTGTTGCTGGATGTGATGTGGGCGTGTTGAGGGTTTTCTCGAATTATCTGAGTGATGGTTCCCAACGTACTAAGATAGAAGATATCTTTAGTGATAATAAGATTGGAAAGAATGGTGTGCCCCAGAGTTCAGTGCTTGGTCCCATTTTATTTTTAAGTACTAGTTTTGAATCTGAAAGAGAATATTGATGTGTGAAGTTAATTTGACAACAATGATTTGGACGAGCTCATTAACATTGATAGCAATGTACATATTACCTAATAACAAATTTCCCATGCGCGGATACCTGCTTATTAAACGTTCGTTTCGTATGCCCAGTTGCCCGACGAGTATTTTAATCTTGAAACCTACTTGAAAACATTTAACAATGAATGTGTTGCATATTAAAGTCTATAAAAGCATGCTATGCTATAAAACGGTGTATCTCCTTTAATAACAGAGATAATGAAGTAAACCAAAAAAGAAAATGTTGGGGAAAGATGGACCTACCGTCTAATGTCAACTGCAATATGCTTCGGTTGCTAATGTACTCCACAGGGTGATACGAATTTTCGGAAAAAAATATAACATTTTTAGTAAACCCAGTATAAATCGAAAATTAAATTTTTATCATAAACAGAGAAAACTATGACATTGTCAAGGAACCAACCTACAACGAAAAAAAAAATCATTCAAATCGGATCATAAATTCAGAAAAAAAAAATAGCATAAAAAATATGGGAAATATATGATGTTGCGTTAATTTTGTCCAGTAGTTTATTTTATAGAAAATTTTGCAATAAAATATTCACATATTAATTTTGCTTTTTCCTTTATAAATATTTTGAGCTTGATGCTTTACGCTGCATGCTTCACATTATGATTACACAAAGATAGTCAATGCTTTAACAGTGCAATGATAATATCTGGTCGGCGTGCGACGATAAAGAACCTTAGGGACGGAAATATTTTATGAATCCACTTAATTTTAAATCGGGGCTCGCAAACACAATTTTAACTTTATTGATGCTGGCTTAAGAAAATGTCATATTTAATGAGTATATGTACATTTTATAACCGTCGTAAAGTTGACGCTAAAATCTAAAAAAGTTCACAACAATTTTCATAAACTTTTAATAAATATGTAAATTTTAAATCCCAAAAAAGAAGTTGCATTCATAAAGTTTTAATACAATTCGAATTCAATTGAAATATTGCAATTTACAGCGACAGCGACAGCTTAAATCGTGCTCGATATATTATATAAAGTGTTATTTTTTATCGTTAAAGTATTTTGCTCGATTTTATTGAAGTTTTACATTATACAGGGTAATGTAAACGAACAATCGTTCCTACTTGCGGACTCTTTTAATTTCTGTGCTGAACTTTTTAGAGCAATTTAAGAAAACTCGTTTCCAGTCAGTTTCGGAACTTAAAAATTTGCCCCCCCCCCCCCCCCCCCGCAATATTATTAGTTAAGATAGAATAACGTAAATTGGTAAATTATAGATATAGATGTTACTCCATAGGAATTTAAATTATTGATGATTCCTATGAGAGAACATTTTTTAATGCTCTTTAGAAACTAAAGTTTATACTAAAAATCACACTTATTATATTATTTCAAAACCCATAAAAAGTGACCACACTATTCTTCTCTGAATAACTTTATTGTTTAAAATCACTTCCAGGAAATATTCACAAAAGTATAAGTTCTCGTAAAATTAATTTTAAAAATACAAAATAAGATCGAATGATTAGAATATCATACAGGGCAGATTAAAATTAGAAGTTACTTTAAACAAGTCGTAAAAAAGTAAATCTTCTTATATTCTGAACAAAAAATATATTAAGAGATTTTTGGATATTTCACTCGATTAACCATTTAAACTAATTTTTTGACCTAATGTTTCTAAGCAGTTAATAACTGAATATCACAATGTTTAGTCATCAGTTAGCCATGGAAACAATTATTGTATAAAATGAAACATAAATGATATTTGAATGAAATAAATGTATTTCAGCATACTAATAATAATCAAAAAAAAAAAAATTATTTGAAAAATTGTTCACTTCAGATTTTACTAACTTGCATTATCAAGTTGTTTATGTCTACGCCTTTTTGCCATACCACTTGTCTTGCTCAAATTTTTTGATTACATAATTTATATCAAATATATCCCTACCTATATTAATCTCTAACAGTCGTTAACCGACTAGCTTACAGCAGTATGTTCCGCAGTGAAATATTTTGCAAATTATAAAGCAGTATTTTCCGCAGTCAAATATTTTGCAAATAAGATGTCGATAATAAGAACATACTATGTCGGGTTTGTTCAGCAGCACCCATAGCCTATTTCGTTGCCATAGGGATATTTTATATTTTAAATTCAATTCCCTTAAATTATTTGTTTAGGAATAGGAAGTTTGCATTCAATTAAAAATACCTACGGTGTCATAAAGACTTTAAGACGTTGTAGTTGTTAATTCCTTGTTACTATAAACATTATCCAGGACCTATTTTCCTACTAGGCCCGGTGAGTCTGGACCTGGGGCCCCCCTTTCAGAAGAGCTAAGTACTTGGCTTAGCGACACTATACTTATTCAACAAAACAAGACAAAAACTCACCTTATTTGCAAAACGAATCGGTATACTTTTTTATTACAAAAAAAATTGTAAAGGTTCTTAAAATCTAAGGCGATCGACACCAGATGTTTAGGAACTCCTTTTCTTGATGATAGTATTAAATTATAATAAATTAGTGTTGCGTAAGAAAAAAACACTTTTTGAAAAGGCGAGGGGCCTCGCATTGCGTAACGGGAGACCACTTTGGGCCATGGGCCCCTGGGCGCCCGGTTCCCCCGCGTTGCATGGTCTTGCTGCATAGTAGTTCCGCGCCTGCTTCCAGTAAATAATTCGGAAAGACGCGTCAGTTTTATTGTACAGGGGGACCCTTTTAACGAATAATTGTCGCTTCCGTGGTTTAACCTCCTAGAAGGGGTAGTTGTTACCCTAAAAATCTAAAGGAGACACGATACTTTCATTTGGCTGTATTTGCAACAACAACAGGGTGTTTTGTTTGTAAAAAACACAACAGCTTTATAACGCCAGATATAATATGAAAGTTTTTTTTAACCAAAACACAGTGGCAGCAGTTTTTTCGAAATTAACGTTAAGAAAACCCAGGCAGCAGTTTTCTCGAAAAAGGTTAACATCACAGAACCGGATATAGTCATGGCAGGACACGCAACTCCGCTGGCTTCATCTATTAATTTGCTGGGCGTCAATCTGGGAGGAAATATGTCTTGGCATAACCACGTTGTGGCAATCGCCAAGATAGCTTCGCAGAAACTTTGTGTACTCTTCCGGACCAAAAAGTTGTATACACCTCAACAACTTTTGACACTATACAAGGCCCAGATTCAACCATCACTAGAGTACTGCTCTCATGTGTGGAGCTCTGCATCCAAACATACTCTTCGGCTACTGGATTCCATCGAAAGGAGAGCCATTTATCTGATTGGAGACCACGAGCTGACAAAGAGCCTCGGCTGCCTGGAACATCGAAGACAGGTGGATGATTTGACTCTCTTGTACAGATATTTCCATGGAAAATGCTCGCCTGACCTTGCCCTCATAATTCCGCCCAGAGCGGCGAATAGCAGAAATACACGACGAACCACTACCGCCTCGAACTTTATTATTTAAGAATTCTTTCTTCTGGAGGACGTCATCCTTATGGAACGACCTTCCCGAGGTCGTGTTTCCCAACGAGCATAACATCCAATGATTCAGAACCAATGTGAATCGCTTTATGCGCACACGCACCACTCCCAGAGTGTCTTAAAGGAATTTCCTATAGTGCTTGTTTTTGCTCATAAAAAAAAATTATAAAACTACAATTAGAGAATTTTAAAATACCCTGTATGAAATATATCTAATATTAGTATGAAACAAAAGTCTCATAGTTACTAACTGAAATTAAAAGATACAAAAATTGACTTCACTTTATTAATTAAGCCAAAATAACGAAGGTAAAATCGGTAAATAAAAAAATAATCGAATATCTAACTGAGCTCTAAAAAATTCTCTCCTTAATCAGAAGGGACCAATTCAATGAAATCCCTATACGTAAAAATCACACTACCATGTGAGATCTCCCGGCATAAGCCGGTTAATGAGATATTTTTCTCTTCCCTTCAAATTACAACCATCCCTATTTTGGCCATAGAACGACTTCCGGGAAATAAAAGGCTTGCCGTATAAACATATATCAGTGGCGCGCAATATCGTTAAAAGCCAGGTAGGAATTTAAAACAGTATTTAAATCTATATATTGTTCCTACAAATTTTCTCTTATTTAAAAAATAACGGACACAAAGGTCAATGTGTTCACACTCTAAACTCCTAATTAGCTGCCTTTCCACTGTAATGTTGCATAAATTGTGAATTAGTCAGTGTTTTCTTAGGCCGTATCAATATTTTGTACAGGGTGTCCTATTTTCGACACTTTCTGCTGATATTAGAGTTAATATCAAAGATAGGCTGTTGCAGCTTTAACTTTGGTCTCGACTTTTTAACGAAACGAAAGATTCCGTTGTCAAATTTGTCATGGCCCTCTTAGTTTATAATCTACAGGGTGCTTTTGAAAATCCTGGCTCTTTAGATACCTCTCGTATTTGTATTTGCGCCTTAACTTATCTAAAAGGTAAAAACTAATCTTGTTAGAGACACTTACGTAAAGTCCAATGGTGTATATATGGTAAAAATAGGGTAACGGGTAATCAAGCATTTCTCATGGTATTTTTTTAACCCATATTAAATGCACGCCACTGACATATCCTATATGAGCTTTTCCAGCTTTCCAAGTTATTTTAAAAGAGATCAAGTTTCTGGCAAATGGGGCGGCAAAATAGCAAAGAGTGAAACATATAGCAGTGGTTATAGTGTTTATCGAAGCCGTTTTTAAAACTTAGGATTTATTTGTTAAACAAATTTCGATGGGTACGATATATTTTGTCTACCATGCAACATATTCAAGCTGAAAATCGATTAACAATAGTTGATTAAATGTTTAGTAGCAAAAAAAATAATTTCTCAAGCTTAAGATCGATTAATAATACTTGATTAAATGTTTAGTAGGAGAAAAATAATTTTACAAGCTGAAAATCGGTTAATAATATTTAATCAAATGATTAGTAGTATAAAAAATGATTTCTCACCCTGATAATCAGTTAATAATACTTGATTAAATAGTTAGTAGTAGAAAAAAGTATTTCTCAAACTGAAATTCGATTAACAATACTTGATTAAATGTTTAGTAACAGAAAAAAGTATTTCTCAAAATGAAAATCGATTAACAATACTTGATTAAATGTTTAATATATTAGAAAATCGGTTAATAATACCTGATTAAATGGTTAGTACCAGAAAAAAATGATTTCTCAAGCTGTGTTTAAACGGTTAGTAATGGAAAAATATATATTTTAGTCATAAATTATATGCCACGTAAATGATCTGTAACTAATTCATGAATTTATACTAAATTTTTGTAATTTCTATATGTATATGAGAACTCTCGAAATTATTACCCCATATTTTAGTTGACACTTACCGTTTCAATCTTTAAAATATTTAATTCTAAAGTCTTGGATGGTATCTCGGCCACAAATTTTGTTCGTTTTCATTGACCTATTTAATCAGCTGTGAAGATATTAAAGCGAAATTATCTTGCCCGAAATTAAGTAATTAAGCTGTGCCGAAATATCTCCCGATTTTTAACGTCAAATTTATTTAAAGGTTTAATGAAGCAGCAGAATAACTTTGATTTGGTTTGGTGAACGGTTTTTAATTTTTATCGATTAAAAAAAATTTAAATCTAATATACTAAGGAATTTTGAAACTGGAAAACTCGAGGCTATTAGGAATTAATTTGATTAATATCCAATAGTCCAAAATTGGACCTATTCAGTCTTTTACAATTGTAATATATCCATTACTATTTTAACCATTTTTGAGATATTTATTCTTGTTGTGGGACTCCCTATATGAAATTTATGTTCAATCTGGAGGTGGCTCCCAAATGATAGCAAAGTAACGACCTTTTTAGTACTCTTTTTACTGTGACACCGTTGTTTACTATTCTATTAGGTTTCGAACCGTCAACCTATTACTCTTGATCAAGGATTTCTGGCGACACTAGTCGCCACATAGTGCTGTTTGCCGTAGTTTTCAATGGAAATTTTGAAAGTTCACCAGAACTGTTCCTTACTTAATCGTGTGTGTTTATTAAAATAAATATCTGAATTTTCATAAAATGAGGTGCGCTGTGTTCGGTTCTGATATGGATAGCCAGGCAAAGAAATTTGATAGAAATATAAGGTGTTTCCGCTTTCCTAAGGATAAAAGCAAAAATTAGAATGAATACGGTTTCATTTATTTTGTTAACATTTACTTCTTCAGTATTTTCCACTGAAGCTTCGAAGCTGCTTTCGAAACATGTATGGAAATTAAAATATTGTTTATTTAACTACTGAAGCAGACTATGACTTTCTTTACCTCTTCATAATTTCACTCCACTGAGAGATGGTCTATTTAAAAGAAAAATAGTATAATTTGTTTATAACTAGGTCGTATTTTAGCCTCAATCTTTGTTGTATGTTCATAAAATAAATATACCTAAATACCATGATATTATTCTTTCATTTCACATACCATTAAATGCGTGAAGCCTTTTAATCCCTTTAAAAGAGAGTTAAAAACGCTGACAGCAGTATAAATCTCCATAAGGGATTTAAAAATCACTCGCCCGTTGTCGTCACAAGCCACGTCTTCATCGACGTGGAATCATATCTCTTAGATCTTTATACCATGGTCGCAAATAGACTAAACCCATTAATTGATTAACCAGCATAACAACAAACAACTCATAAATATGGATCGGAGAGCCAGGAATTATATCATTTTATCGAAGCGTAGAAACGGCAGATTTGGCAGCTATTATGATTAATTGAGCTGTAAGATCTGGATTGTGCCAAACGTTTATTGGGACACGCGGGCCCAATCAAGCGTTGACAAAGTTTAGGTGTCAGATTAATATCATTCGTTTATCTTTGGCAATTATTATTATTGTGTATTTAACTCCCAACGAACTTTTAAAGCCCATTACAGGAAATATTAAACGATGAATATCATTACAATATGAATTAGTTGATATAAAATTTAAAAAGATAAATTAATTTATTAAAATTTAGCAAAATTTATTATAATTTATTTTTTTCATAGCCCTATATACAGGGTTTCCCGCCAAGAGCAGCCTCAATCTATTTATAAAAAATTATACATAAAAAAGTTGAAAATTGAACAATATGGGTGCGGCAACTTGGCTAAAATATTATCAATATGTTGGCACTTCCGGTTATATCGGAAGTGATTTAGCGTCAACACATCGCGAGACAATACATCGAACGTCAATTCATCGCCGACAATTCATCGCAGAGACAACTCATCGCTACGACAATTCATCGTGCGACAATTTATCGTTGCAATTTATTACAATAATACAAATAAATGAAACAAAAATAGACGTTTAATAGCGATTAAATAATCATAATCATCATAAGCATCAATCATAATAATAACCAAATAGTTGAAATAATAATATAAATAAACAGTTATTGCATCTGCAATCTGAAATTGTGGGCAATTCCTCGTAGATAATCGTCCAAATTATTGGGGTCATAGTTCTCCGTTATTTGTTGTAGACGTTTGGCTGAATCTTTATATACTTTTTTCTGGGATCGTTCCTTACCTGCAACAAGTTGTTCAATTTTCAGTTTATTAATGCTTTCCTCCTTTTGAAGTGACTTTATCAGCTTCCAAATGTTGGGATGAGCAATAGACATGATAGAATTAAAACTATTGTGCCATCCTTCAACTCCGTTGTTGGTTCTTGGAGTCCCATCTTTTGCTGAGTTGTAGCAATTCCATATGGTAATTGGAAATTTCGGCTGACGCCTCCTTCCTCTCCTGTCCAGTCGTCCAATCCAGGTGTCTTCAAAATAGTTGACAATATCAGCTAGAATATCCTCATTCGCTGTATAGAATTCGTTCTCCAGTAATGCCGTAAATGCTTGCTCCACGTCATTTTCGGGGACATACGCGACTAGTTGGTCAACAACTTATGGACAGCAAGAATTTTCGACGAATTGACGCCCGATGAAGTGTCGTAGCGATGAATTGTCGCACGCTGAATTGTCGGCGATGAAAAGTGGTGCGGTGAAATGTCGTACGATGAATTGACGGGACACCATCGGAAGTTGGTGTCAACTTGCTTAAATTATTACATTTTTAGAGTCCACGCAAGAGTCTAGGCAGATTTCATATATCATGTCCTATACCCAAGTCTAAACCGTCTTCTTAGTGTAGAGACGGATACGCGAACTCTAATTTCACGCGTAACATTCCTCTGAAGTTGTGGGACTGGCATAGTACGATTTCTCTGAATTGTTAACGTAATATAGGGGTTCTGCTGTTCGTTAGTAACACGCCTTCTACCACTTCGTGGTCTGTCTCGCACAGAATTGGTCTCTAGATAGCGATTCCATATGCGAAATACATCACTTTGAACAACCCATATCCTTTCAGCCACAAATCTTTGGGAATGACCTTCCTCAACTAAAGCTACTATTCTTTCACTATCAATTTCAGATATTACTCGGCGATTCATTTTTACACACTGAACCGAAAAATTTTACTGGCCAGCGCCAACGAAATACAACACTGAAAATGTTATCTTAAACAAATATTTTGATAATATTTTTTTTGCTACAAAAAATGGTATCGTAACTGATAAACATTTAGAAAAAAAATTCATTCCTGAAATTATTTTAACTTGCCAAAATCAGAGTGATGCAAAACTTTTGAATCTATGTGTATTGAAGGTTTTATGTCCAAAATAACATTTTCAAACCATAAATTAATTATTAATTTCTCCTAATAGGAAGCCTTTATTATTTAATTTGAGTTTATAAAAAAGGATTTGCTTTAATAGATATTTTATAATAATTTTAAACTATTAATAATACAGGGTGTTCAAATAATAAAATTAATACGATATAGAGAACTACAAGAAATGTTAATTTTCAAATTTCCAAATTTCCAATCCAAAAATCCAAATTTTAGAATTATTTTCCATTTTGGCATTAAAAATAAGAGTAAATTTATATAAGGTTGTCTATTCCGAAAATTCGTAGTTTTCGAAATATTGAACATACACTTAACAACTAAACAATAGCTTTTTGTACGCATCTGGTACAGACAAAATTTTTGTCTGCGAATTTTTTTCTAATTTATTTTTTTATGGCTCATTGCTTTTTTGTTGCTTTTTCTTGGTTTGCCTAACGTGCCACTGCTTATAATTTTTTATCCAGTACGCAATAAATTTTATTTAAAAAGTTTCTTATTCAAACTTAGAAATATTACCGACTTTGTAATAAAATACTTTTAAGATTATTTTAAAATATATATGGCTTGTCATTGTTTTCTTCTCGTACAATTTATATTTTAATTAGTTTTTAAATTCTCTCGAGCATCGTACGAAGGGCACTGAGCAAGGGTTCTCCCTAATAATGAAACAGAAATAATAGCCAGTGAAATGTACCATACATTTAAAAATATTCAACTACTGGAGTTATATATAAATAAATTATTTTCACTATATATTCGTTGTAAAACTTACAATATATTTTATTTACAACCATGCATTTAATAATGACAGTTCATCCATCCTTGAAAGGTGGAAGTTGACGGTTTTTTATTTTTACTTTCCACCCGGTTGGAAAGTGAATTATTTTTTTGTAATTTAAAAAAAAATCGATATCTCAAAATAATATACGAACACACTTTTTTAAAAATGCTAATAGCTTTGCGTGTTTAGATATGTCTACTTTTTCCCTAATTGATAGAGTGGTCCTCAGCATTGAATATTGTGACCAAATCGTTGATATCTTCTTTGTCTTGGCATTTTCACTGAAATAAGCTAGTAGCGCCGACTCAGAACCAGGATTTTGAACTTTCTTTCCCGTACACCATTCTTTTAAACAGTTATATGCCTTGTCATATCTCGGACGGCTTTTAGTTGGCAGAAGATCTTCTTCTACTATTTTTGCTGCTTCTCGAATTTCTGATGGAGTAGCACCAAAATCAAATTCCTCATCTGCATTTTTCTGTTGTTAAAATAATATATTGTTTAGTGACATGGAAACCATATTCAAAAAATGATATTTGCCATCTTGATGTGTATTATTACCTACGTTATTTAACCATCTGCGATTATTTGAAATTTCTATCTAATTTTTCAATGGACAAGTCAAAATGACATTTATTTTTATTAATAATTTTAATTCAAAACAATAATAAGAGTGGATGTTAGATATGGTTGTAAATAAAATAGAGTATACAAACCTCGGTGAAAAGTTTTATTACTGTCTCGAGATTTAGTGTAACTACCGAGTGAGACACATTCCACCTCGGTATTTGACAGTCTAACTATACTTTTTTAGAAATTAGGTGTATCTGCATTATTATTTTGGTACGGATTAATAATGATAAGTGTAATTAATACAATATTTTAAAATTTACAATATATTTTAATATTTATTTGATTTTCCTAAATTTATTAAGAAATTAGAAAATTATAGTTTATTGTAAATTGGTCTACACCCCCGTATATTTATTCTGCCACAATAGATCGATCGTCTAAATACTGAACAAAATTTGTTGACTTTTAATTTATATTTTCAAGTGATCGAACCAATCCGATACGATTAAAGCACTTTGCTTTCGAAATACTTTTAAATCCTAAAGATAATCCTTTAATGCTATTAATACTTTTTAATTAATAGTGGATCGGATTTAAAACAAAAATTATTATTACGAGTTAGCAGCTAAAATTAACGCTGTTAAGCTTGCCGGCACAACATTGGAATTAAATAAGCTTGAGTGAACGCTTCAATAAAATGAAAATCAATACTAGGACAAAATTAGTTATAAGTTAAATTAAATCATTATTAATTGATATCATTAAATGTTTATTACATGTTAAGTTAGTACGAGGGCACCTTGAAAGTTTTCGATAACACAGAATCTAAATTATTTTTTGATCCACTGGTGGATCGATAGAATAACTGTTCTAACTAAAATATGTGGTTTTATACACACATACCAAAATTGAGAATAATATCTAAAGTACTTTCGGAGATATTAAAAAATAACGATTTAAAAAAAAATAATATACTGTAGTAATAACTCTGTTAGTAACGTATAGTACGTTTCACGAAGTTTGGATACGACTTAATGATTTCCTGGGTCGGTCCCATTGTGTCGACAAGAGCTTAGCAATAAACAAGTGAAGTATGAAGGGACGGACTAAGGAAAACAAGTAATGATATGATTATATTAATGTAATCAAATGAAATAACATTTTTTTTAAATATTACTAGTCATATATATTTACATTTATAATGTCATTCTATAGATAGTTCTGTTTCGCTATCGCTATCCTCATCAAAATTAATTATAATTGGATTAATTATACGATCCAGACTAATATATGAATTTTCTACAGTTATTACGTGACGGCCTGAATTTTTCCAACTACCTGGGGGAATATCATTAAAGCATTTTCGTATTAATTCTACAACACTAGAACTTATAGTCGGAGAAATATTTTCAGACCTAACCAGTGATTTTAACTGGTGCCACATATGCTCTATGGGGTTAGGGTTTGTTCGGATTTGTTCGGGTTTGTTAGAAATCCAGGCACAAACACAATCAGTTTTTTTTTTTCTCAAGGGAACACTCCTGGAAACAGAACCGATAGTTAGTTTTTGAAAATACAATAATACAGATTATACTACAGATTATTAGATTTTACTACACGCGACGAAATTTAACGTCAAGAAGAAACGCGTCAATAAAAACAATATTCAAAGATTATTTATGGACGGGCAAGATACACGCGTAAACCGAAAAAACAGAGCTTCACGATAAGTTTTATTTCGGAAATTTTACCAAATGTCATGTTTACTCTCATTAAATCCCGAGAGCGAAGCTCGAGTTGCTTAATCTATGAGTAAATATGCCCAAAAGATCATTCAGAAAAAATTTCAAAAAGAAACAAAAGTGTTACAATGAAAAATTGCATCGATAATTAAAACGACGCTCTTAAATATTATAATAATTCAAGAACTAGTAGTCGATATCGATACTAGCTTATGCTCTCTACTCTAGACTTCAAACGTTTTGGCGTTTCGTATGTTTAAGGTTATGTGACTAAAATTCCAAAAGAAACAATAATAGTCAACAATATAAATAGGAAACCACATTGCATACATATTTGTTTCCTTAAATCCTACCGTTAAAGTAGTTTTTCGATTGTCTTGGGTAAATAATAATGAAAATCTGCATATCCGCATATACAGGGTATCCGCTAATTAATACTACATGGAAAAGCCACAGACTCGTTACGTAAAAATATTAAGATTTGAGATACTGGGGGTTAAAGTTAAAATATCATTTTTGTATTCCTCTAATAACTTTGAGAGAAACCAACGTTTTTCTACAAAATTTGACAATTATGTTTTTTTTATGACGAGAAATTGATTGTTTTGTAAAAACTTAATAAACAATGTAGGGGCGCAGTCTGCGGCGTATTTCGCACTATTATTAGATCATAACTTTTTTGTGCCTCAGTGTATTTACGTTTTAAATGAAAATAACACTTTTCTCAGGAGTCTGTGGTTTTTCCATGTACCATTAATTAGCGGACACCCTGTATAAAAATAAATAGTCATTGAAACTTAACATTTATTAAAAGTCATTCGGACTCGGCCTACTTAGAAACGCTTATTAAAAATGTTGTGGGCGAATGAAGACAGTTTTATCACTTATAAGGAACATGGAAATTTTATCAGTATAATCACATGTAAATGGGGCAAATGGAACAATTTGATTGGTCCAAACAGTATATTTGACAACTGATGGAAACAATCGAAAATATCTTCCAAATGTTTGGTTCTAGTACAAAGTAACGTCACAGTTTTAACAATTCAACTAATAAGTAAATACCACAAGTGTTTACTATTATTTTAATCTTAAAATTCGTTTACAAATTTAATGTCTTGGAAACTGTTCCCACCAGGATACGGTTTCAATAAGCTGCGAGACGAAATTTAGGTTTTGCAAATATACAAATTGAAAAACAAGTGAATAATTGAAGTACGTTTGGCTGGTTGGTAAAGTGCCCTTGGGAAATTATCTTTTTATCATTAAATTTTTACCAGACGCGCCGACATTTGCAATTAAATGTTTGGAAATGGCGAGCATAATGCACGCTTTAATCATTTAAAGGGCTTTTTACCACACCAGCTGACATTATACGGAGTGTAACATAATTTATGGACCATAAAGCACCTCAAGACATTCCATTTAAAAATTGCACAACTTCTTTAATATTTAATTTATTTTTCTAAAAATGTATACCCAGTAAGCTCTTGTTACATAGTTTCATTTTCCAAGAAATCATTCATTTTTATTAACAAATAAACAGTTAAATAAATATTAAAACCTTACTACTCTATTTTATAGTAAGTCGATTTACTATGTTCTTGTATTGCACGGCAGAAATGTTCTAGAAATTCAGGGTGCTCAAAGTGAAAGTTTATTTTCGGAAAGAAGTCATAATTTGAAAACGATTGATGTATTGAATTGAATGTTGGCGGTATTTTATGAGTAAGAAATGAGAATTTGTAGACATTGGGGGGGGGGGGGGGGGTTAAATTGCAAACTACTCCTCCTTCAAAACTAAACAACTTTTTCCCTAGACATTTTCCGCTGCAATGCGATGCACCGGAGTTATTCCGGGGTACCGACCTTTTCCGTGAAGTAAAACAATTAAATCAAAAAATACAAACACTAAAACTGCTTCATATACAGTTCCATATTTGAAAATAAAAAATTTCTAAACAGCGCATTGAAACTTTTTAATCTTTTAACAGTTCTTATACTAGATGGAATTAAGTTAAATAATTTTGGTGCAAGATATGTCATGGAGTGTTGATTTATATCTCTCATTGAGGAAGGAATGTTCAGCATATGTGCAGCATTACCGCTGGTCATATAATTATGATGGTTACAGTTAATTTTAAGTCTTACATTCGAATACACGTAACCACAAACCGCAAGATACAATGTTTTAATATTACATAGATCTGATGAGTATAGCTAGAGGAGAACAGTCTGGGTCTTCTTAGGATTACTTTCACAATATTTAAAGTGAATTTGAAAGTATCCAAGAAAGCTTTATTTTAGAGAAATCAGGTTTCAGGCGTTCTCTTGTTTTGCCACGTCCTGTCATTAAAAATCACTAAAGTATCATCTGCATTTTCTTACCTGTTATTAAGTATTTTAATCCAATCCAAATTTTTTAGTCCAAATCGGACCAGGACATGAATTTTTTTACCTCAATTTCAATCAATACAATACGCGTTCGGTCTGTTCCCCCGACTCACCCTGTATATGCTATTGTGTCCACTTCGAGTAGATTAAATCTTATTTGGTGCACTCTTACCAGTACACAAAACCCATGTTTTTCCTAAAACGTTGTTATTGCACTTGCCAGTTTAATAGCGAAACAAAATTATTCATGAACACGATTTAGCCGAACTTTTAGTCGAAATAATAAAGAAGTTTCAGGGTTTTAAACAGTGGTAAAATTAAAGAATTTCGTTTCAAGACACTCTAAAAGTTATACGAGTTTGTGTTGATTCAGAGCCACGGCCGTAGCCGGAATTTTCTCCAAAGGGTGCGGTAGTAGCGGGAGAAGCAAAAATGCGCGTCAGGCAATAGTTTTTAATAATACATATTATTAATATTAAAATATGTACAGGTTATAACCGTAACTGGGCCATAGAACCACTGGAGCTACTAAACTCCTAACTAGACCGATTAGGTCATACAAGAGTTTTCGAATTGTTTCTCGTTCTAGGTACTGAAAAGTTTATTTTCGAAAATAAGCTGTAATTTGAAAACGGTTTGGGATATTAAAATCGAGCCAAGTATACCTTTATAGTTTAAAAATTACCATTCTTTGAGAATCTTTGATTAAAAATTGTTAATAACAGCTAGGAAAAAAATCATAGATCTATTATCCCAGTGTATACAGGATGTACGCTAATTAATGGTACATGGAAAAACCACAGACAACTTACGTAAAAATATTAGGATTTAATTATACTTACCTATACCCGAAAGTTGATACTAACTGAGATACAGGGTGTTAAATTTAAAACTTCATTTTTGTTTTTCTTTAATAACTTTGCGAGAAACTAACGTTTTTATACAAAATTTGTCAATTATGGTTTTTTAAGACGAGAAATTGATTTTTTTCATGAAATTTTAATGTACAATGGGGGCGCTGTCCGCAGCATAATTTGCACATTTATTAGGTCATAACTCTTTTGTGCCTCAATGTATTTAATTTTTTAATGAATATAATACTTTTCTCATATTTATTACGTAAAAGTGTATACTAAGTTCAGGCCGCCCAGAGTTACCGTTTCGGAGATATTTGCATTTTAAATTGTTTAGTGCACCCTGCAAAATTATTATTGATTTGCAAACAATTTTTTTTTGTTAAAGTAACACAAGAGAAAACAAATCAAATTTAGAAATGCAGTTGCTATGAAACCTCCATGTTGTTATTTGTTTGTTATTATTGTAAGAGAGCTTTGTCAGAAAATGTTTCATTTTTTAATTTATCGTAAGTTTGTGTTTTCATTGCTGTTGGTTTCTTTCGACACGATATTTTCTAGGGTCAAAGTTATTATAACTAAAGTAAGTTAAAGAAAAAACCAATTGTTGTATTTATTACAATTACTATTACTAAAACATTAATTATCATGTAAAAGTTAATTGGTAAGAAGTAACAAATTATTTGCTTGCCTGAGCTAATGCGCTAAACAATTCAAATGCATATATCTCCGAAACGGTAACTCTGGGCGACCTTCAACTCAGTATACCTTTTTTTAATTTAAAAAATTAAATACATTGAGGCACAAAAAAGTTATGGCCTAATAAATGTGCAAATAATGCCGCAGACACTCCCTACATTGTACATTAAAATTTCATAAAAATCGAAATCAATTTCTCATTGTAAAAAAACCATAATTACCAAATTAAAAAAAAAACGTTGCTTTCTCGCAAAGTTATTAAGAGAAAAACAAAAATGAAGTTTTAACTTTAACACCCTGTATCTCAGTTAACATCAACTTTCAGACATAGGTAAGTATAATTAAATCCTAATATTTTTATGTAAGGAGTCTATGGGTTTTCCATGTACCATTAATTAGCGGATACTCTGTATAACTAGCTCCCTCTAAGGTGAAACTTAAAAATGTCTACAAATTTCTACAAAATGTCTTACCCATAAAAACATCATACCGCCAACATTCAACTGTTTTTAAGTTATGGCTTATTTTCGAAAATAAACTGTCACTTTCAACACCCTGTAGTTCTATATTTCTAGGAAGATAAATATTTCGAAAAAATTTATGTGACTTAGTCGGTCTAGTTTGAGTGCTCTATGGTCCATAAGTTATGGAAATTTGGCGTAAAGTAAGCTAGGATTACTTTTTCGGGCAAACATTTCTTGAAAATGACTTTATTTTCTACCCATTTGTTCCCTGTTGTCCAGGGGGTGCATATGTCCCCCCTTTGAACTCTTCTGCCGACGCCCATGTTTAGGACGTATTATTTGTATCGTAACCCTTTTTGTATACGTTGGGCGTAAAGTTTCCCAATTATGTTGGTATGTTTTAACGAAATTTGGCAGCAGTAAACAAGATAACTTTTAAATGAAAACGTGCCTTATTGAAATCAATGATTGACCCCCTTAAAGCACTTTCATATATAAAATATACAGCGATTATGAAATAATAGTTTTCCATACATGGTAAATCTAAAAGAGTGTAAGTTTTAATTTTTGTGGTAAAGGTGGTATTAACATCAAAAACTATTATTTCCCAGACCACCCGATGATACCTTATAGTCTTATACAATAAGGGCATACTAATTCATTTTAGACTGCTACTATGTAGACAAAAATACGCCCTTTATTGTATAAGGGTGGCCTGGGAAATAATAATTATTCTATTATTTGATATTAATACCATCAAAGTAACTAGACTTTATTTTATTTGATTTATTCAAATAACGTTCGTGCAGATTGCGTGGGACTGGTGAGAAATGGCACTGCGCGTTGTATTTTCTCGACTACCATTGATAATACAGCGTGAAGTATATAGTCTCCTCTGATCATAGGTATGGACACCTATCATGTACTGACGAGAACAAAAGAGTTCGAAACCGGTCTGTAGGTGGTGACATCCTATCAATGGAGAAGGCTTCCTTTTTTTGATAGTACCATTCAATCTAAAATAGTATTTTAAAGTGCTACTGTGTAGACAAAAGAAATACGCCCTTATTGTATAAGGTAACATCGGGTGGTCTCGGAAATAATAACTTTTCCATACATTGGTATTTGATATAGTTTATTAAATTTCTAATGATAGGAATTGCTAAAAATCCTATTGCTCATAATTATGTGAACTAGTAGCTTGTTCAGAATAAATAATATTGATCAGGATTACGAACCTTTTAGTATTACCAAAGTTCGTTTTTTTTTCTTATATCTTGCGGTTAGTATTTAAACTATCACGTTGATATTTGGCACAGGCACTGCGTGTAACTATTATAAAAATGTTTCTCTACTGTGCCACCAGATGCTGCTTTACCTGAAATTGAAATTTAATTTTTGTCATATCTTTTTTGTTTTGACAGTTAGTGGAAAAAGGATATTCGATAAACCACACTGTTTAGGCTCTAAATTGGAATTAAAGTTTTTGTGGAGGAGTGAAATCGGTTTTTCAAATGGAGGCAAAAAAAGTATGGGTTTTCGAGTTTTTGTTATAAAGAGTTACTACTTACTTACTAGTAAACGTATTGTAAACTACAGATCCCATAATCCATTCATAAAACTCTTGGAAAGTGAAGCTGTGATTGTGTGAAATATTATTGAAAATCAGTAATTGGTGGAAGAGAGAACTACATGTGTGTTGGCTGAATGGCAACAATGCTGAAGTCTGGTTATATCAGATGGTTAAATATTAAAACATAACCATACTTACCGATGAAAAAATAAATCCTTATTTAAATGATCCACTCTTTTACAAACAACACATGAATGCACCATGGTTGTTTATAACAAAGACGATTTTTCACCAATCATTACAAAAAAACAAAAACAAATTAACCAAAATATATAAACAATCCGTTAGATCACAGCGCCAACGTTGTAATGTATCCGAGATTAGTAGTCATTCATATTTTGGCTCCTAGATCGTAGCGCAGTAGTAAAACAGAAATGGATGTTGCCAGAATGCAGTTGGATTAGTTCAAGATTCGTTTGATACTTTCAAGTATAATAATATTTTTTTAAAGAATCTCTCATCGCCTTTTCACAGTTTATAGCAAAATTATTGGGAAATAAATTTATTTTAAGAGCAATTGCGCATTAACGTTAAACCAGTGGTAATTGTCAAATTAGCAAGATACCTTTGCGATAAATAAGTCAATTTGGCTATGCTGCAATAATGACCGAAAGAGGTGCGAACGACTGTTTATATTCGTTGCCTTGGCTAGAAATGTACACTTTTCTATCAGAAGTTTGTCATATATTTGCTTACTACCATTATTTTAACATATAGAATCACTTTTCCGAGTATAAATCTCTAAATAAAATAAATACTCACTTTTCCTCACTTTCTAGTCGACTGAAATTAATTATTTATCACAATAAAATGAAAATTTCTTCCCCCACTTCTCTAACGAGCCCTCTGATAAAGAAAAATATTTCTTAATGAATAAACAATCCACAGATCGGCTCAACGGCTTTCCTCAGCTAATATAACTCGCATGTTATCGGTAAAGTTTTCCCCTTGCTAAGTGGTAAGCTACACACACCACCTTGTGTTCCCAATAAGCGTTTATTGTTTACAAACCCAGCACATGTCGTGCGTTATCATGCTGCTCGTGTTATTATCCACACAAAATGGACCGTATTCTCATCCAGCAGATAATAATAAATTAAAATTGATTAGAGACAAAAGATTATACAGGTATGTCAAACATTTGTTATACGCAGACGCCTAACGGACATAAAAGAGAACGTAGTATACCAGCTATAATTAAATAATAATACGGCAGCCCGTTACCAGGATTTCAGACTGATCACGACCTAAATTTTTTTGAGTTTTTTGGTGACTTAATAAGGACTTAAGAAGGAAATTAACAAGAACGGCATTGGCAACGTTGCGAAGTTTTTGATGAGATGAAAATAGTAACTGATATTTTCCGTGTTGTGAATAGTTTTGGTTTGAGAAAAATCGAAATTTGTACACACGCCTCGTCCGTCTTACTTGTCGGATGTTATTTTTCGTTATTCGTGACCGGAAAAAACTGAGAACGGACATTTTCATCGACGCGCAACCGAAGGGTTGGACCTTAGGTATGGTTTTTTTTAACGCTGTTCGAGTTATCGCGCCTCGTCCGTTTTCAAGCAGAAATCATGTACTGTGGCTCGGAAAATTGGGGAAAAATATGAACTGACATTTTTACACACGTATTTTTTTAGCAAAATATCAATAATAATGCAATATGGGGACATAGCTGATGCTGAGTTGTTATAGACAACCAAGCCACACAGCAAGCCGTCCCATGCGCGTGCCGTGTACCGCGATCATGAATTATACAGATACGAGATCCGACTCCGCTGCCCTCACTACAGCTGCGCAACACGGAAAATGTCCATTCGACTCGATTTACTATTTTTTAGTGTTAGCGACAAGTTAAAAACTGACCCGGGCGCTGTAACTTTTTCATATTCCTTTTCTTTACATCTTTTATTTAAACTATGGAATTTTTGCAACATTCAAAACGTCCATTGTTGATAAATTCACGTTTTTTAAATATTTTTAATATGATTTCATCAAGAACGGACAAGGCGTATTAACAAAAAGACCATTTGCTTTCTTACGGACTGAAATTACTCTGACCGGTGAGCGCAGCGTTGCCGAACTTTTTCGCTCGAGTAAAACTTTCTTATTTTTTAATAATCTAGCGATTAGTCATTGACTAGATGAAGGCGTGATAACATTACATTTTGGTAACGGGCTGCCGGACTATAAAGAGAAGCAAAATTCTCCTTTCACCATTAACCAATATTACGCGATGCATTCAGGTTACGCGCGGAGAAAGGGAAATCCTGCAAGCGGCTCAAGCTTATCGACGCAAGAACAAACTTAGAAAAATTCGAAACATTAGGCGATGCTGCTGTTGTATTATACCGTATACAGAATACAGAAAAGAATCACAACTGAACTTGCCAGTAATATGATCAATTTTAATATAATGTTATGCATAGTTATCAGATTCACCTAAACTTCCTAAACAAACTTGCGGATATATAAAAATGATCATTTTTCGCAATATTTAAATGATTAAAATAATTCTCTATTCATTGTCCTCAGATATATGGCAGCCGTCTGTTTTTTGCTAAGGGGCGAAACCATGCAAGATTTTTCCATAGCCTTTCATTAAATTAATAATAAAGAATTAGGTCAAAATTGACTCAAATGTAAATAAATTCAAGGTAAGTTGTTATACTGACTCATTATACGTTTCATAAAAGACAGACTTCATTGCTCTCATTTTATTTCTTATGTAGTTTTGCTCTTCCTACGCCCTCAAAACGCACAGAAATGTTTTTCTACTGTCCTAGAATCGAAATCTGGGACGAGAGTCGTATCTGGTGGTTAGTCATGGCATAGCTGTCTAGCGTCCTGCAAAAAATAGCCAAGAGTGAAATATGTCTCATCGCCCCCACCCCATGTACGTCCGTGTACGCCATTCACCTGGCTGGGGGATATTGATTCACTTTCGAAGGCTAACATGAATCATTTCTTTCTGATGGAATAAAGTCGCTGCATCACCGTGGGTTCTTGTTCCATTGTTATGACGAAAACTTTTCTAACGCCTTCGTTTTAAACTTTTTACTTCGAATTAACAGAGCAGACTTTATATTCAAGACGTTACAAATAATGCGAAGGCTGATTTGGAAGCCAAGTTTATCCTGTCTTCTGTTTTTCCCTTTGTCATTAAGCCAACTTTAAGTTTAATTTGGTAAATTCGGGTTTTGGCAGTGACGGAATAACTTTCGGTCTTTTAAAAGCGTGATTATGAAATATGTAATTAAAATTTTCGAATGGTAGTTAAACTTTCTTTCTAATTGTAATTGTTTTTCGGGGCTTGTGTTTGCTGTTTTTGCTTAAAAAATTCTATATTTAGGAAGAATGTGCGATTTATTGTTATATAACTTAATATCTTTATTGTAACATGTAGAATCACCTCTCCACGTATCCCGATACATCATCAGAACACCCTGTATATTACTAGAGTAAAGTTCTTCGGAGTAATATTGCATATTTATTAATCCCTACATAATACATTTTTTTAAATATTATGCTTAGCCTCATCTAGTCTATTCTCGCTGGGCATACCTTACATGTACTGTTTTCGCAGTATTCATAAGGTAATATTTAATTTCAATGGTAAAAGTTGTGCGTGCGTACGTGGTAGTTTTCTGATATATCTGACCGTTTTAACGGCATTTTGAAGTTAATGTTTGCACACATATGTATAATTATATCAAGTTCAATGCACACGACCTTGGTAACCAAGTGCGGCATGTCTCCCATCAAAAAGAACATTGCAATGATATTATTTGTGATTTTATTTAATTAATTTTATTAAATTCAAAAACCTGAGATACAATTACTTTTCATATGCCCGAGCTTCTATCAAATCTCAATTATTTTTTACAAATAAAGCCGTTGACATTAAAGGAAAACAAATGCTCCTCCAGAGCATCCTGGACTGAACGACAACTGCAAGAAGAAATTGAAAAAGTGGGAACGGGTAAAAAAAATTTTACAGGCAACTTTTAAAAATAAATAATCTCAAAAATACCTGTTAATTTTTTAATTGGTTTCTTCTAGTATCTAATTAGAGGAATTATATATGTCTGCGTAAAAGATCATCGTCACAAAGGTCTTGGTCTATAGCATCGATTTTTTAATAATTTAACGCCCGTCACATGGCTAATTTTACTCTTCTGAATCATATAACGCCAATATTTGGAACTGAGTTATTTTAATCAGTCACTATAACCATTTTCCTATTATTTATAACAGCCCTGTCTTATATTGGCTTAAAGTTCTGGAATGTTCCTTATAGAATGTTAAAATACTAAGAAAATTAGTCATATATTTAATCTACCTAAGGTGTAAACGAAACTTGCACATCAAAATATATTTTTCCTTAATGTGTTTATAAATAGTTAATAAAAAAATATTGTATATAGCTTCGGATAACAAACCACTCAATGTATCTCCGGTAACTTTTTCATGCGATACTGTCACCGATGATACAAAAATGCACACATTCGTGGATAACAGCGAATACAAGCTATTTCTTAAAATTTGTTAGACTGAAATGAGTATCTGTACTCAAGAGAATGACTTTGTGTAGTATTTTTCCTTTAATTAAGACTACTAGGTCTGAGTTAACCCTGTGACCGGCGATACAACATAAAAACATACGCCTTGTAAAAAGTAGGCAATGTTCTAGTTTACACCCACATAATTTGAATAATCTAAAAAATAAAACTTTTAAAATGACTTTCTAATGCAGGAAGTAACATATATTTCGCAAATTATAATCGTTTCTACAGGCAAATAGTTTATTTTAATAAGTTATATGCTAAGGACTGAAAGTTGCCGGTAAAAAAATTTTGACCCAGCAGAGACGCCGTTTTTACCATAAAATCCTTTTATTTTTCTTTCACTTTTATTCTACACATTTTATTTAACGATAAACCGAGAGATAACAATATTGTTATTAAAACCAATACTATTTTATTATATTTCATAAAAGAAAAAGCACTCACACCCATAATAAAATTAGAATCATTGTAAAATTTATATTTGAACAATGTCTAAATTTAATTTACTCTGACCTATACATATAAATTATTTGTACTAATTTAGAGAGCAATGAAATAAAACTAAAAATGCTTTATAAACAAGATACGAGTATAAATACATTTTATACCCGAATTAAATTACTTCCCATTAATCATCAAACTGTCAGAAAATATGCAATATACATTTTATTTTAATTTACATTTTTAAAATAAAATAAATTCATTTTTATCCCATTGTGTCAGAAAATGACATTTATAGATTAGATATTTAAACGAAAAGGTAACCTCCTCAATAAGGTATTTATTATTGTGGTTCTAGCTAGGCAACACTTTTCGTCCCAGGCCAAAAAGATCGACTAGCAGAATTCCCGTGTTTTCGAAAACGGTTAGGATTAGCGACTTGAATGAAGAGTACTTAATTTTTAGTCAATAGTTAAAGGTGTGTAAAAACCGTTGTCCAAAGTTCTTATCATACAGGGCGATAGAAAAGGGATCATGAGTGTCACAGCTAGTCCGTTCCTGCAGCTGTGAGTAATTCACAACACTTTCTTGGATATAAATTTGAAGGGTCTTACCTGATATACATCATATTAAAAAAAAATTTAATATACCAGGTGGTTCAATAATTATGTGTAAAAAACTGGATTCCATTGGAGCTCTTTGGGAGGAAAAGGAGGCCTATACGAAAATAGTTTATATGAACTTGTAGTAGTACTCTTTTCTCTTGTTTTCTTCGTATCCGAGATATTTGCCACATTTTTTCGGATACACACTGTATAAGAATTTTACATAAATATATTTTAGCTTAACGAATACGTTCACGTCAACGGACTGAATACCAAATTGAAATATCGGAAATTGTATGCTTGTTTCGCATCGTTTTATTTTCAAAGGCCAAATGTATTTTTTTCTGTTATAAATTGTATGTCATGTAAATTAGCTATCCTTGTTGCATTATATTAAATGTCTCTCTAAACTCTCTAAATCAGGGTCCCATGAATTGAAATTTATCATCGCAAAATTCTATCCACAACAACATTGTTATTGCTAATTTATTCATTTATTCTTTTTCTGGCAGAGATCCAATTTAGGAACAGCTGGCAGCTAAGGGTGTGACGAAAAAGTCAATATAATAATGTAATTGATTAGAAATGAGTTAACTTTTTTACTATACGCTTTTTTGTAAATTTCCCGTAGTTACTTTCCGTAAGTGGTTTCTGTAATAAACTTGCTCTCGCCGATTGTATTACCTTTTTTTCTTAATGATGTTACCTTGTCTTTTGTCGTTATCATATAATGTAAAAAGTAGAAAATTATCTCATTAATAATGAACCAATTTTAACAATTTTTGTTTTAATTGAAATTCAATTTATTTCTTTGAACTAGACGAATATCTAGGTTAGACTACATATATATATATATATATAAACAGTATATTGCTAATGCCATCTGCAATTATGTCCCCGCTATGGGCATCGAAGGGGGCGTTGTGAGACTGCGCATTTCGGAAATTTCCTTGTGAAAGTAAACATTCGACAGGACCGAATTTCAACTTTTTTAATGTAAATTTCACTGGTTAGTTAGGAGAAATATTGCAATCAAAATTTCGGTTAGTTCGATTTAAGACAGCGTTCCATGCATACGATTTCTGACGACATGATGATCCGACGGTGCCCTGATTGGTGAAACTTTTGGTGCCAAATTCCGTCCGAATATTTGTAATAATCGACACGATGAGCTTTATTTTGACTTTCATCCGACGTCGTATGTTTTTTAACCTCACTTTTGTCTAAACCAAGAATTAAGAATGAATGACTATATTGACTATTTTGGGAATTATTATCAGCTACTAATGCACCAAATTAAAAATACATTAATTTTAAGGTTAGGTAGTGACCACATATATATTATATTGTATACGAGTGACACTCTCTTCTTTTTTTACAAGCTTTTTAGTGAAATTCGGTTCCGAAAATCGGATAATGTGATAAGCAAGATATTTTCGTATATATGTACATACCTGAAATACTTTATACCTGGTATTGATCCACGACTTTTGCAAAAAAGCACCATGCACTTGTGTGTCCTTTCATCTTAAACAAAGCAAGCCACTAACCTACCGACAACAATGTGGATGAACCATTTTTTATTCTGTAATTTGAAAAATGATGCAGAACCAAAGACGAATAACAATAAACAAATAATATCGAGCCGATCGATAAAATATCCACCCTACTGCGCAAACTCAATAGGCACCCGCCATCTCCCATAGCAGCGACACTTTTTGTAATTTTTAACGTTCGTATTGGCAATATACTGTTTATATACAGGGTGTCCCATAACTAATGGTACACAGGAAAACTGCAGATTCCTTGGGTAAAAATACTGCGATTTGGCCATACTTAGTTTAGTTCAATAGCGGGTAATAACCGAGATACAGGGTGTCCAAGTAAAAATTTAATTTTCAATTTTCCTAAATAACTTATTTCTGAATCAATATTTTTGCACAAAATTTTGGGACGGGGGTTTTTTTGTGGAAAGAAATTTGAATTTGTTAATAATTTTGATGTAGATTATAGGGGGCGCTATCTGCGGTACTCTGGATACATAAAAATAAATGTAACTTTTTTGTGCCTTATTATAATGATATTTTTATTAAAAATATAAGTTTTTCCGTCATTTCTAAGCAATAAAGGTATACTTTGTAAATGTCGCTCCGACTAACCGTTTTCGAGATATTTTCAATTACAATTTCTAATGCGCCCGTTTAAATTTTGATTTGTAAATGTGAAATTTGTCACAGTAGGCTTTGGTAAAAACAAATACAATGAAAGCACTTCGTAACCTCATTTCTGTCAAAGTTTATTTTCATATGTCAGCATTGTGGGTGTTTTTAAGGAGTTTTTGAAGATACTGTTATCAAAAATTAAACTAAAAATGCCGCTACATTTTTCGTTTTGGACGCAAGGATCCTGTTTCTCCCAGTCTATCGTATAGGCTTCTAAAAATTTTAAAATCTGGCTGCCTTCTATTTGGATACATTTCCAAATACCGCCGATGTGCCCGCGTCTGTTAAAATTTTCTTGTGATAATAAACATACCATGTCTCGCATTTCTCCGTTAGAAAACAGTTATGTCGCAGCATTTTTAGTTAAATTTTTGATAACAGTATCTTCAAAAACTCCATAAAAACACCCACAATGTTGACAAATGGAAATAAACTTTGACAGAAATGAGGTTTCAAAGTGCTTTCATTGTATTTGTTTTTACCAAAGCCTACTGCGACAAATTTTACATTTATAAATCAAAATTTAAACGGGCGCATTAGAAATTGTAATTGAAAATATCTCGAAAACGGTTAGTCGGAGCGACATTTACAAAGTATACCTTTATTGCTTAAAAATGACGGAAAAACTGATATTTTTAATAAAAACATAATTATTCTAAGGCCCAAGAAAGTTACACGTCTTTTTATGTATCCAGAGTACCGCAGAGAGCGCCCCCTACAATCTACATGAAAATTATTAACAAATTCAAATTCCTTTCCCCAAAAACCCTAGTCACAAAATTTTGTGCAAAAATATTGATGCAGAAATAAGTTATTTAGGAAAATTGAAAATTAAATTTTTACTTGGACACCCTGTATCTCGGTTATTACCAGCTATTGAACTAAACTAAGTATGGCCAAATCGCAGTATTTTTACCCAAGGAATCTGAAGTTTTCCTGTGTACCATTAGTTATGGGACACCCTGTATATGTGGGTTAGACACCGGCCCAAAAGTTCGAGGTTAAAAAACCGTTTTTTTTTCTAAATACGTTAAATTATCAAAAAAACGTTTCATCCACAATCAATGCGACATTTTCTAATTTTAAGCTATTGCATTAATTATTATTAATTTGGACGGGTATTTTTGGATATTCGATAATAATTAATTGGGGTAGTGTAGTTAAGTTTTCATTGATGCTAAAAACAAACTTCTTAATCGCTAAACGCTAATCTTATTCCTTAGTGCTTATTTCTTAATTCGTAACTATTTTCTTAATCGGCAAGTCGTGTTTATACAATTCCATAATTCTTATTTCCTTGACATGACATGACAACATTTATGGTATTAGTTATTACAGCCCAACGTTTTCCGTTTTTTTTGTGTGGATTCTCTCGTTTATTAAAAATAAAACTTAATAAAACTAAACTTACTGCTAATTTCATATTTGATTGTTCTCGAAACCCATTGCTTATTGGTCGGCCTCAAGTAAATGGCTGATTTGAAAAGTAATTCGTAATTCGTAATCGTTAATCCATAAAAAGTTGAAAATTGGAACCTGTCACGATCGTTTTTAAAACGTAATAACTAAGAATTGAAGAATAAGCAATTGTATAAGCGGTGATACGAAAATCAATCTTCTTAACTTTTACGAATAAATAATTAGGAATTAGCTATTAGCAATTCAAAAGTTGGATAACCCCGGCATAAGACAGCTTCATTTTCAACTCGCTTCATAAATATTACCGCAGACAATTCCTTCTTCTAACCCCAAAAATTTAAAATGCCTCTGTCATATGTTAGATAAATGATATTCGCGTACGAACTTTATAACTAATGACGAAGCAAATTTTATTTATTATCGCTTTCCATTAAGAAAACATATTCCATTTATTATGTGTCACGGTGGAAGAACAAATTTTGCACAATTATTATTAATTGAAGCAGTTCCTCTCCCCTTATTTCAATTTTTTCGCCGTGAATATGGAAAGTGTAGTTTCCTTCTTCGACTGCAGTAGAAGTAAAGGAGGACTTCCTTGAATCTAATGCCAGCAATTCCTTTTCATTTTACAACGTTATTTTATGTCTGGGTAATGTCAGCCAGACAAGATTTACTGTTTTGTCATATGACTGATTCGGTTGCCTCCTCTAAATAATTGATTTGAACACCAGAAGATGTCTATTTGGACCAATAATATTTTTTATTTACAACCATGCATGTAATAATGACATTTCATCTATCTTTGCAAGGTGGAAAGTTGACTTTTTACTTTTATTTTCCACCCGGGTAGGAAGTGCTCACTTTCCACCCTAGTGGAAAGTAAATTATTTTTTTGTAATTTTCTAAAAATCGATATCTCAAAATAATATACGAACGCAATTTTTTAAAAATGCTAATAGCTTTGCGTGTTTAGATATGTCTACTTTTTTCCTAATTGATAGAGTGGTTCTCAGCATTGAATATTGTGACCAAATCGTTGATATCTTCTTTGTCTTGGCATTTTCACTAAAATAAGCTAGTAGAGCCGACTCAGAACTAGGATTTTGAACGTTGTTTCCCGTACACCATTCTTTGAAACAGTTATATGCCTTGTCATATCTCGGGAGGCTTTTAGTTGGCAAAAGATCTTCTTCTACTATTTTTGCTGCTTCTCGAATTTAGAGTAGCAGCAAAATCAAATTCCTCATCTGATTTTTCTGTTGTTAAAATAATAGCCATCTTGATGTGTATTATTACCTACGTTATTTAACCACCTGCGATTATTTGAAATTTCTATCTAATTTTTCAAAATGACATTTATCTTATATTAATAATTTTAATTGAAAATAATAAAAAGTGGATGTTAGATGTGGTTGTAAATAAAATAGTATACAAACCTCGGTGAAAAGATTCATTACTGTCTTGAGATTTAGTTACCCCCGCCGCTTCGCGCCTAGGTTAACTACCGACTCTCTCGACAGGAATGAAACACTTTCCACCTCGGTACGTAATATACTAGATATGTATGGAGTACGTTGATGTTAACGAATGTGTTTACGTTGCAAAATAAAATGATCAAAAAACGTCTTCCGTCGTATAATATTATGATAAAGTTGTAGTTGTTTCCTTTCAAATGAATTATTTATAGTTGAAACATTATTTTTTTAACAGTGGATTGCCATACGATAAGAATGCTTCCTTCTACAACATGGTGATGATATTGGTAAAAATTATGCAACGGCGAACGTTTATATCAAATAAAAATTTCTATTTTCGGATGTAATATACTATTATTGCTTGTCGTAAAATATCACGTTAAGAACCTAGGGCGATAACTAGTCCTTATAGGTATTAACAATGCCAGTTCGTGGTCATAAAGCGATAAGGTCTTAATACCGAACGGCCCTAAAGTGTTATCATATTTAATGATTTTCGTTTATCTTCTATCACTACGTACCACTGGATTATATGTAGTCATTTTTAGGTCCTAAAAACTCTTTGTAAGATTTTTCACTTGCATTTTGGTTACGAAATTTTATGCTGGTGACTAGAACATAGTCATACCTGACCATCAAAATATATTTATTAAAATACTATTTTAACTTCCGACCTTCTAGTAAAACAATTATAATACTGTCAGAAATATCAAAGTTTAGTTTACAATGTTACTAAATACTAAGAAGTAAAGGTAATATTATTATACTTTCGAGTCACCCTGTATGCTTAAATAGACTCCCACTAAGAGTTGTTTTTAAAACCTAGAACTATTTTTCTTAAAACTTTTTATATCATGTACAGGGTGTCCCATTTTCGACACTCTTATAGGGTACATTCGTAATTGTTAGTGCTGTCAAAAAAGTAATGTACTGTGCTCTTTTTGGGTCAAACTTAAAATGATAAAATCAAAATTAGAAAATTTTCGCTCGCTTAAGGGATACGGGGGAAAATCAAAAAATTGACAATTTCAAAATTACCCTATATTTTCTTAGTTAAAAGAGATACAGAAAAATGTTTTATACAGAAGTTTCTTTATACTGATTGTTGAATAATCTGCCATTTTGAGAATAAGTATACGGGGTCAGATAAAAAATTTATCGGACCCAACCTCATTTTTTTAAATGGAACTCTCTGTATATTTTAATCTAAAAGGATAGCATTTTAAATTATCTTTTCAAATATATAACACAGGCGATTTATTTAAACTTTATTACCTTGAAACGAAATAAATGATTCAGATTAAGGTAAAAAATAACGGGAATCATGTTCGGAGTATATCCTTAAATGGTTACCGTCTTTCCGGATAGCGAATAAAATATACATTTTGCGCCATTTCTTCGTTTTTCCACTTTCAATATAAACTGATATCATATCAAATTTTTCATAATATTGATAAGTCATTTCCACAAATAAATATGTAAAAATGAAATTGACGTTAAATGTTAATAGTCAACATAGTTGTTTCTAGGATATTATCTTTGTGGTCTACTGTGCTTTAAAATAATAACGTTTAATAAATCGCCTAGAATACAAATATCATCCATGGTGTGTTATATAGGATAATTTAAAATAGTATCTTTTTAGATTAAAATATACAGGGTATTCCATTTAAGAAAATGAGGTTAGTTCCGATAACTTTTTTACCTGACCCCATATACTTATAAATAGCAGATTATTCAACAATCAATATAAAGAATCTTCTGTATAAAATTTTTTTCTGTATCTCTATTAACTAAGAAAATATAGGGTAATTTTAAAATTGTCAATTTTTTGATTTTTCCCCCGTATCTTTAAGCGAGCGAAAATTTTAAAATTTTAATTTTACCATTTTAAGTTTTACCCAAAAAGAGCACTTGACATCTACATTACTATTTTGATAGCACTACCAATTATGGACATACCCTATAAGAGTGTCGAAAATGGGAGACCATGTACATGGTAGAAGATATGACGTATATAAATAGAGTTGGGACATACAGTATACTATTTCCTTTTTTTACATGTCTCGTATTAAGTAACAATTATTTAATTTATGTAGAATGCAATATAAATAAATGTCTTACTCACAGATAGTTATTATTTTTCGAAATAGATGTAAAAAAAGTTTTTACATTTCCTTCTTGGTCTTAAATTGCCCACCCAAAAATGTCAACTATCGGCTTAATCGCACCGGGACCAAAGTCCGATTATCTATTTCAAATAAAGAGAAGTGTGGTCTCGGGATGAAGCCGCTTAGCATCCCTCATTAACCGCTAGGGTAGTCAGGTTATAATATAGTCAGTTTATCCGATCCCTTAAGTTTAACAATTTCTTCCTGTAAAGGACCTTTTTATTACTATTATATAACTTTTCGTATCCCACACTTTTATAACTTGTTTAACTACTTTTTGTATTATGACCTCCGAGCACCTGAATCAACTAGAGAAAATACACGTATGCCCTCGATACTTTCGCCAATGATGTTAATATAATTATAAAAAATAATTTTTTTTGTCGTTATAAATAAACGTACTGTTTTATTTGCATTACTAGCTCTCGAGGTATCACGCGCTGTCTAATAGCCATTACACTACTATTCGATGTATGACGCATGGTTTTATTAGTAGTACACTACGTCTCATAGTATGAAATACCGTTTTGTAGTCACTAAAGTCGGTACGGTGTATGAAGTCCGCTAAGCAATAAAACCTCTCGAGCCGGGTAGTCGGTAGCTCTCAAACAATAAATTATATTTTAGGTATTTTCTAAATAAAATAATTTAAAGTAAATAAAAAATTAGTTTAGGCAAAGAAAAATAATTATTTTTTAGATTTTATAGTATTTAAGTACGTAAACTAGTTTTACGAATTCTTTTTTATAATGTTTTGGTTCTAGAAAGAACCGATGTCGCCATCTTTTTGAAACATTATTGGACTGCTCGCAAAGCACTATTATGTTGTTCGTTTTTTTTGTATTTGAAGCCCAGCTCTTTTAAAATGATGGACAAACTGGTAGTTCCAATATCGCAAAGTTCTTTCTTCTATATCTTTTCAAGAATAGCTTTGAGGGTAACATATTCCTTGGCTTTATACATATCATAAACAATATTCCTAATCGATAGTTTTATCCCATGGGATAAATCAAAGGTTTTAGAATGGAGGCAAACCCTTTTATATGGTCTGTTCAATGCCTCTTCACTCCTTTTTTGAAGTCTTCTTAAGGTTCAATTGACGCCGCCATTTTTATACGATTATCTGTCAATCCAATTTGGTTACAAAACATTACATAGATGTCGCCCTATGGTTGCAAATCATAGTATTTATCTTTTGGCGTAAAATTCCGATCGTGTGTAAAAATCTAGTTCTCTCTCGCTCTCTCGCGCGCGTTACGAAGCGTCGGTTCCACCTACAGGCCAGACATCGCCCCATCTCAAGAGTAACCGGACCTCTCTCTCACGAGCACGCCGGCGATGAATCGCTAGTTGAATTTATTTGTATTTTGCGCTTGAGTTCTATAGCATTTGACCGCAGCGTTGCCAGGTCTAGTGAAATTTCACTGACATGTGTAATCTTTATCAAAATGACCTTTCCTAGTGATTTTTTTCAGTTTCAGCGTCTTCGCGGGTTCGCTCTAAAGAATAACTTTTTTTCGAAAAATTAACAATAAAAAGTTTCCCATATGGCGGCAACTTAAGTAGACACACTGTATGTATTTTTTTAAAATACTATATTTTGTTATCATCATTTATGTTAGAAATAAAATACTATGTTATAAGATTTATTATTAATTAACGAACTCCCCCCTATTTTTTAACCTAGTGAATTTTTAAAGCGCGATCTAGTGATTTTTCAAATTTTGACCTGGCAACACTGATTTGGCCAGAATTCGTAGTTATTACTTGTGTTCAGGGCCAACTGTTCACAAATCTTATAATGTAGATGTGATATTTTATATCTATTAATTTTTATGTCATACCAGTACATTATTGTGCTTTTATACCTAAGATACCATATGCATAATGGATTACTTTATGTCCGTGCAGGCATAAAATACACAGTGTGGCCCGCGCTAGCATTCAGACGCAAAAAACAGTTTTCAATTAACTTATTCTTAACAAAATACAAATCTACGTTTATATATTATTTGGTTGTATTTACATAGAACTGGCAATTCTGGAAGGTTCCGCTGATAGCTAAATTTCTTGCAGCAAAGGTTGACTCATGATTCATTGTCTGGGTCTCTAATTTCTGCAAGGAAATGCGAGATCCAGATGGTACGCCTGCCAACATCCTTGAAACCTCATTTTTTTGAAGATATGCTATCCTCTAAATATCCTTCAGTAACTATGGTACTCTTCCATCGTATGAGTTTCTGGATTTTCTCGGTAACAGGTTTTGCGTTGGCTTTTCAGCCTTTTTTCAATTATACAAATAAATATTTTATTAAAAACTAAACACCCACCAAATCATCAATAAATAAAATCTTTCAACATATATATTGTTATCAGGAACTTACGTGATTTTAAAATTTCGAAAAAAATCCATTATTTCATTTCGTCGTCGACCTGTTACTGGACTGAATTGGAGCAAGTTTCCTGGATAGTGTTTTCAACGAATTTATATGCCAAAAATGTCTTGGCATAACCACGTTGTGGCAATCGCAAAGATAGCTTCTCAGAAGCTTGGGGTACTCTTCCGAACCAGAAAGTTGTACACACCTCTACAACTTTTGACACTATACAAAGCCCAGATTCGACCATCACTAGAATACTGCTCTCATGTCTGGAGCTTTGCACCCAAACATACTCTTCGACTACTGGATTCCATCGAAAGGAGGGCTATTCGTCTAATCGGAGACCACGAGCTGACGAAGAACCTCGACAGCCTAGAACATCGAAGACAGGTTGGGGATTTGACTCTCTTTTACAGATATTTTCATGGAAGGTGCTCGTCTGACCTTGCCCTCTTAATTCCGCCCAGAACGACGAATAGCAGAAATACACGACGAACCACTGCCGCCCATCCATATGTGGTTAAGCTTAGTACTCCTTGAACTTCATTATTTAAGAATTCTTTCATCTGGAGGACTTCATCCTTGTGGAACGACCTCCCCGAGGTCGTTTTTCCCAACGAATATAACCTCCAACGATTCAAAACCAACGTGAATCGCTTTTTGCGCACACGCACCACTCCCAGAGTGCCCTAAAGGATTTTTCCTATAGTGCTTGTGTTTGATCATCTATAATCTATTACAGTGTGACCCGTTTATTAAAAGCGGGCATTACAATTGTGAAGTGCCTCGTGAATTTATTCATGTAGTAACTTCAAGGCCACCCACAAACACGCTAACTTTCACGACTGATTTCATAAAATTACAAAAAAAAAACTTCTCAATGCGGTTCTGTCTAAAGGATGACCACTCCGGCCCTGTCCATCTTTAATTATTATCAATGAAATTTATCAATGAATAAAGTTATCAACCACCCTCTGGTGGCAAACCCATTGAACTAAGTTGACAGACCTATCAAATTTATTGATTTTATTCAATTGACAATTCAGAGCAGTTCGATCATATGGTTACATCATGTTTTTGCATATGAAGAAAAAGGATAGGAATATAATCAGACCTGGTAGAGCTAACAAAAAATTAATATCATGTTGGGCCCATGATCTGAGTTTTGTGTTTTTCCGTGTTTTGTACAATTTCGGTACATGGAATAATAAGAACCAACGCCTGCTTTCCAAAAATTTTAGCATAGAAGACATGTGAATTGATTAGAGAACCAGAGTATCTATTGAAATAATGTTATTTTTACTTCATTTCCGAGAACCGACGTGTTACATTCACAGTAAATTTTACATTCACGCGTGAAATTTTGAAGGTATTTTAAATAGCAAAAATAAAATGTTTTCTGTGTGAAAACAACACCAAATATGACGTGTTTTCGTTCGTTAATGCTTCTCTGAACTGCCAGTCCAATATTGGTTACTAAATCTTGTTTTCAATTATATTCGACGTACCGAAAGAGATGCATGTTTTACCCCTTCATATAGATGTATTTTCGGCTTGGTTGACCTTGGTATCTAATACCTTAAGGTCTTATCTGAAATGCCGCAAGCATCAGAAAACAAATACCAACGGGCCAGAGTTATCTTCTTCTAAGTAAAATAACGTTCCACTTGTAATACCAAACGGCGTTCACCTGGAGATAAACACCTTCTAGGCGTTGTGAATATTTTCCATAACTTTGCTTTATATCTGCTTTTAATTCACACACAATGAGAAACAAACTAAAAGCAAAAAGCATAACTACTTATTAAAAATAGAACATACCATCCTGCAGTTGAGCAACTTTTATTTATTTCTTGGAAAATAGTGATTATTATATAGATTTAACTATAATGATCCCAAAATAACTAAATTCTAGGAAAAAGTACCTAAGAACACCTTTGACTTATTGACGCAAAATGGTTTTCATTTGATGAAAAAAAACTATGAGCGAAAAATAAACAAAATAAAAATATTTATCGCGGTACATAATTCTAAGATAATTTTGTTTTGGAATCGCTGAATTGCACGGCTGACTACAGTTAACCAGTTGAGTGTTCGGTACGATCAAGTATAGCGAAGGTATTGTTATCTAACCGTCTTACTGTTTAACAGCCTTTAATGATTTAATACGATATCGGACTTAATAAAACGAACCGACTATACACTAGTTTTCGTTGTATGATGCACCGTTTTATTGGCATTACACTACTTTTCGTTGTATGACGCACCGTTTTATTGGCATTACACTACTTTTCGTTGTATGACGCACCGTTTTATTGGCATTACACTACTTTTCGTTGTATGACGCACCGTTTTATTGGTATTACACTACTTTTCGTTGTATGACGCGCAAATTTATAGGCTTTACACTACTTGTAACAGTATGATGCAGCTTTTGTAATTATTAAACAACGTTTTTTAGCATGATTGAGATGATACATACTAGTATATTAAGATACAATGCTTTATAAAACATAAAGCATTATACTTTAGTACGGGTCTATGTTATGGAACAAGTGCTATAAAGACATATACTTTATACTATTTCTTCTATTTTGCGTCTTTTCTAACAAGAAAAATCCATATTTATAAAATATACTTATGTCCAATATAAATTTTGTAAATGTTTATGTCTAAATTCTACGGGTTTATTCGGGTACTATCAAATTCAAAAATTTTCTTAAATATTAAACAATATTAGCCAAGATGATTTTAGTTTAACTCTTCATGAGTTAAAGAAAATTGCGATGCTTTAAATTGATGTATTGGTAAAATATTATTGTGCTGTGTTCAGCTTTAAAAATAAAGTAAACCTGACAGGTGCGAGCTTAGTTTAGTGATTGTTTCTGCAACTGAATATAGGTAATATTAAAACGGTTTAAAAATAATTTTGTTGTAAAGTTTAATTTTTAGTCTCATGGAATTAAAGACAAATAAAAATAAAAATGCCCTTCTTTATAATTGCTCGCAAAAAATAAAATTTATGAAAATATTTATTGCTTTATAAATTTATCCAAGAATAAACGTTGAACTTTATCTTAACGGACCCTGTAAGGAACGATATTTTGTTGCTAAATTATTATAAGAATCAATTTTCACCACAGTTCGTAATATTTTCAATAAACAATATTTTAAACACTTAATAGAAATTATGAAAAAAAGTGTTTTTCACAGTATTACTGCAGCTTTGCAACATAACCCTCTTTTAAACTTAAAATAGCTTTCCGATTATTTTTTTCTCAGATACTTAATCTTTTTATTTCAGTTCCTAAATGAAAGTCATGTTTGATAGACTTATCAGCACTTGCTGTCTAACTTTTTCTTTTATAAAGTGTTCGGGGTTTTTTTAAATTTGGTTTCTGTTTGAGGTCTTACGCAAATTCAATTGAAATTTGAATAAACAGCATCAGCAAAATGGAATTTTATTTTGTCACTTTTGTCATGATGAAAAAATACATTTGCAAAAATACTTATCTTCTCGAGTTTATTTACACCTAACATATGATTTAATACCGTCGAAATATTACAACCAACATCCGAAATATATAAAACATTTTTTATAAAGACAGCATTTTTCTGCTCCAAAACGGATTTTATAATTTCTCTGTCAAGGAGTAAATAAATTATTCTCCCTTCTCGCACATGGTTACATTCGGAGGAAATATTATATTTTGAGCTTTCGTTTATGTAAACATGTTTAAATATCGCTTTTTCTTCGTATAGAGTCTGTATGAGCATGTGCAAGAGGAATAGCTTGTTCCTACTCTTACATATTGACAAAAATGGCGATGATTACGAGGAAGCAGTAATAAAAACTATACGAAACGTTTATTAGATAGCTATTTATATTTTTTCTACAAAAATATTTTTAAAAATGTGTTTTTCTGAATATGACTTTTGCAGGAAAATTAATAATGAACCAATTTTCATAATTTTTGATTTTACTGATAGATAACAGATTTTATATTTTAGAACAGAGTTGTTTACATCCTGATTCGTCTTATTGTACGCATAAAATCTAGATGCAAATGCAATAAATGATGTAAATTTCGTAAAATTTATTAATAATCGCCAATATCTAAGCATAAATGAAACCAATAGCGTTAAATGGCAGTGAACAGTAGAGGTTTATTTAGTATATGATAAGATGTCAAATTTAAATTTTAGGAAATTTATATACATAAAAAAATAATTAAATTGGTTCATTATTAAATTGAGTTGGTGCATTTTATGCTACTATGACGGAGAAAACTTTTCAAGTGCTCTCGTATTCTTATGTAAGGAATTTCCTTGGTTAATAAATACATCATTTGCCATAAACAAGCACATAACAGCTCTTATGGACCACGTTTTTTTAGACGCCTGAAATGCTAAAATGTACGTGGCACGTATTATATTAACCAGCCGCCACCCGTTTAATATTTTTTCTCGACCGCCGACATTTGCGTAAGAGTGAGTAATTTATTCTTTACTTGACAGGCGAATTACTAAATCCACCATAAAAGCACAAAAGAATGTCTGAAATAAAAAGCGGCACATCTTTCTTGAGTGCTGGAAGCACGTTTACCATCTTAAGTAATGAGAAAATATAGGAATATTTATATTGGGTTTGTTAAGAGCAGACTTTGTAATATTCACGTAGGAATGATTTTAAATCGATTATATGAGGAGAACTAAAAAAATATTATCATGCCCTTGCCCTCTTAATTCCGCCCAGAGCGGCGAATAGCAGAGATACACGACGAACCACTGCCGCCCATCCATATGTGGTTAAGCTTAGTACTCTTCGAACTTCATTATTTAAGAATTATGGAACGACCTTCCCGAGATCGTTTTTCCAAACGAATATAATCTCCAACGATTCAAAACCAACATGCATCGCTTTTTGCGCACACGTACCACTCCCAGAGTGCTCTAAAGGTTTTTTCCTATAGTGCTTGTGTTTGATCATTAAAAAAAAATTATTGAAAATAACACGGCACCCTAAAACTCACTTCACAACCACACACACAACCCAAACAAACACACATAAAACCCCTGGTCGCCAAAGGCCAGAAATGGCTTCTTGGTGACCTCAACACCCAATCATAAGAATGTGCCTAATGGCACTAACACAATACCGCAGGGACTTTAGTCGGTCGGTGTCTCTCCTTCAGAGAGTTAGGTCTCTCCTTCAGAGGGACAGGTTTCTCCCTCAGAGAAACAGAGCCATCCTGACACTACATTGCACTCCGGGTGCATCGTGTTTGTAGGCAGATCATCGCATGCCCAAAAAAAAGATTGTTTTGTGTTGGAGATAAGATTGGAAAAGTATCAGACGCAGTGGTGGCTCGTGACCTATGATAGAGGGGGTTCACAAGTATGGTGAAATTATTTTTGAAATTTGATTTTTGTGTAACGACCAAACAATTACTTTCTAGGCGTTTTAAATATAGAAAGAAAAAAGGTAATAAGAAAATGAAATATGAGTCCACTACTAATACTACTAAAGCCATCTACGAGCTATCAAGAAAACCGAATGATGTCCAATACTACTACCGCCATCTACGAGTTATCAAGAAAACCGATGATAATACCACTACGCCATCTACGGCTACGTCGTTAGGCACAACCAAGACGAGAACAACAGTTAACTGTTTTATGGCGAGAACGAATCGAGCCACGAGACTGACAAGTTGGCATTCTTCATATTTTCAGTGTTTTTTAGTTTAAATCCTTAAATAAAATTGTTTAAAATCATATCGAGTATCATTTCGAAATACACAACATTTATCGACCATACACAATAGTGCTTAAACGTAAAGTCCATTCTTCGGTTCTTAATTGTAGAAAATTGATCAAGAACAGCCTCATTAAGTTTGGAATACGCTCTATACATTTTTTTATATATTTCATTTGTAAACTTCCTAATAAAGTTCCTAGATTTACCCTTTATGGTCTGCGTTAAATTAGTTTCGGGTTTAGGTGTTCATTCATTCTTCACTTCAAATTTTCTATTCATTTTAACTTAATAAATATATAATATTAAAATATTAAAACACACACGCTCGAATTTCTAACTAGATGCACGAACAGACAATGCACACAAAAATTGGGGGCCTTTTCCATGTTAATTCGCCATAGCCCCGCTATCCCCCGCTGCCACCCGCCACCTCTTACTACAGAGAAACTGCACTACTTAATCGCACGTGCGAGCAAGTCTCGTCATAATCGTCATTTACCTCGAAAGAGGCACGGTTGCCGGATCTATACAGTTTGGTTTGACGGGATGATAAAATATTAGGGAGGGTTGGACTTTTTTAGTTTGACGGTACGATAAAATATTAGGGAGGGTCGAACTTTGTACGATAAATAATATTCAATGAATATAAATTAATATTTTTTTATTCGTTTTGGGGGTGCACGTGCGCATGTGTTTCTGTGGAAGAACCGCCACTGTCTCCCAATATAAGTTGTTAGATTCTTAACATTGATCCATTTTTCTTTAACCTTCTATATTGAAAGCTACTGGTAAATTGCATACTACAATGAACATAAATAATTAAGTGGAAATATCTTGAGAAATAATTAAGATAAAATGCCAAAAAATGAAGCTCCTAAATACTTATTTTTAACCTAATCGTTAAAAATTTATCTCTCGGGTTATAAAGGTTTAATTTGTTGTTTGTGTCGTTCCCCCGGGACTTTTAAATGGTGCGTTAAAACCGGATGTCTTCCTGCTTTAAATTATCCCATAAAGGGTGAAATAAGCCAATGATGTCGAGACTTTAACGAATTGACTCCAGCGTTTAATTTAGGTCACAAAAATGGCGACTGGATGCGAGAAACCTTAATTGAATTGTAGTTATCTGGAAAGGCGATTTGCTTAGCATCAAATATAAAATTAAACAAACAATGTTCGTCGTCGTCGTCGAAAATTTCATATCCACGTACCATCGTGCCGATAAAAACTAGGACAGCAAAATCACAAAACTGGGACGGAAATACATATCTCATAGACTATAAAAGGTGCTCTAGAGCTATAAAGGTAAAAACACATAACTTTTCGAACCTAGGTTACATAATAAAACGTTTTGTATTTTGTAATACGAGGTGGCATCAAAATATATCACTTGTTTTATCAATTTGAGCGGCAGTTATAGAGGGACTAAATTCATTGGGCATTTTTTTTAAAGAGATTAATTTAAAGTAGGTATATTTAACGTCGCCTAAAAATGAAAGTAAAACTAAATTTCATAGAAGGTAAAAAATAATACAAACACAAAATATGTCAAAGCTACAGAATTTTTTTATTATTTAGTCATAGAACCATTCCTGTTTCTTACTGCTTGATTATTAAGTAGTCTTCTATCTTTATCTTCAGCAGAAATTATAGGGGGACCTGAACTTGCTTTCCTAATTATAGTTCGATGGCTTGCTATTTTTTGTTTTGCCAACAACACGGTATTTTTGATTACTCTCAATTCGTCTGCAATATCCCTAATAAAAGTACCATCTTGAAACCGACTGTAGATAATAGCCTTTTGCTGGGTGGTTAATTGTGGCATATTTTGATGTCTTAGTTTTTTATCGGCACGATGGTACTTCCTGAAATGCTTTGTTTTCGATATACAGAGTGTTAAAATTTTTTTTGGTTCTTATCAAACATCAAACTAAAAAGAAAGAATCCAGCATTGAATGATAATTTTTAAATAATATTATTTAAAAATAATAATAAATGAAATAATTTTTAAAAATAAACATATTTTTTGGTTAAAATTAGATTGAGACCACATATATATAACGATCATATTGCAAATACGAACGTTCCAAAATACAAAAAGTGTCCCCGCTATGGGGGCCTATTGAGTTTGCGCAGTAAGGTGGAAATTTTATCGATCGCGTCAGAGCCGGCCCGACATTATTTGGTTGTTGTTATTCGTCGTCATCTTTGGTTCAGGATGCTTTTTCAAATTACAAAATAAAAAGAGATTCATCCACATTGTTGTCGTTATATTAGTGCTTATAAACTTTCATTACCTAACAACAATTTTTGTAAAGGAGTTTTTAATTTCTGGTGATTCGATTCGCTGTTTGGTAGGTTAGTCGCTTGTTTTGTTTAAGATGAAAGGACACAAGTGCATGGTGCTTTTTTCCAAAAGTCGTGGATCAATACCAGGTATAAAGTATTTCAGGTATGTACATATATACGAAAATATTAGGCTTATCACATTATCCGATCTTTCGAACCGAATTTCACTAAAAAGCTTGTAAGAAAAGAAGAGAGTGTCTCTCGTATACAATATAATATATCTGTGGTCACTACCTAACCTTAAAATTAATGTATTTTTAATTTGGTTCATTAGTAGCTGATAATAATTCCCAAAATAGTCAATATAGTCATTCATTCTTAATTTTTTTAGAAAAAAGTGAGGTTAAGAAACATACGACGTTGGATGAAAGTTAAAATTAAGCTTATCGTGTCGATTGTTACAAATATTTGGACGGAATTTGGCACCAAAAGTTTACACCAATCAGGGCACCGTCGGATCAGCATATCGTCAGAAATCGTATACATGGAACGCTGCCTTAAATCGAAATAATCGAAATTTTGATTGCAATATTTTTCCTAACTAACCAGTGAAATTTACATTAAAAAAGTTGAAATCCGGTCCTGTCGAATGTTTCCTTTCACGAGGAAATTTTCGAACTGCGCACACTCACAACGCCCCCTTCGATGCCCATAGCGGGGACATAATTGCAGATGGTATTAGCAATATAATGGCTATATATAGGTACATGTGATTTAGACATAGCTGAACCTACACCACTGGCTTGAGAAAAACTTCTTGAAGTAAGAATGTGTGAACGAGTTTTATGATTTTTGAGAAGAACCAAAAAAAGTTTAACACCGAAGGCAATGCATTTTAGGACATATATAAAATGAACCTTTAATTAAGTGCCACTTAAAAAAGTGCCAAATAAAATTGAAGTGTCTATCCGAGTTAATATTATATGAAGGCAGATATTAAGTGAAGAAAATTTTCAATTTGACACCCTGTATAATATTTTCACGTTATAAAGTGAACCTTTATCCCTAGCTTTATTTTATGGCCACCTAATATTTTACCCATTTATATTAAGCTATGTAACATAAACATGAATTTTGCCAGGTAAGGGTCTATTTAAAATAAGCTCAATGGATGTCGGTTAGGTTTATATCTAAGAGGAATTTAGATGTTAAGTGGACTGTATACACCTTTAAAACGAGATTTATTCCCACGGGTTTATTAAACGATTAAGAAAAAATGTTGTATATAAGTTTTTAGAATTAAACAAAGAATATTGGAAAGTCCTTTTTTGTCATGGTTGGTTGGTTGGTTGGTTAAAAGGCCCGAACTTCAAATCACTGCAGCCTTTCGGCTTATTGTGTACCCCGATCTTGTTAGAAGATATTTGTTCCTTCTATTAGATCCAGTAACCTTCTACCAAGCTTGTCATGTGGGAGGTTGTCACCACGTTGTATGTTCCCGAAGATATTTTGTCTTCTACGAGATAGCGATGCGCAGCGGTATATATGTCTACATTCAATAGATGCGTTATTTATACCTATCCGATGAAGGTGTTTTCGCAGGTGGCAGTGGCCTGTTAGCAGATCCATCATCTGTTTCAGCTGGTGCCGCGTCAGGGTTAGCATCTGGGGTGTTGTTTTATCGACCATCCATCTAATGTTGTTCTTGTTGCCTGTTTTGATATTCCAAAGGCCGGTTCGGGGCCCCTGAGACTTTGAGCGGATCCGGCTCTCGCTAGTTCATCCGCTTTTTCATTTCCTAATATCCCAGAGTAACCAGCGACCCACAAGAGCTCTACCTTCTTCCCCCTGGCCGCCAGTACTTTTAGGTTGGTATGGCACTCCAGTGTAAGTTTTGAAGTAGTTCAGAGCCTTAAGAGCAGCTTGGCTGTCCGAAAGGATATAAACCTTCTGGTCGTGGTATCCCTTTTCAAGATTTTGTAGTACGCATGCTTGTATGGCATGAACTTCCGCTTGGTATACTGTGGCGTAGTTCCCCAGAGGAATGCTTATGCCTTTTTTGTCATACGTGTATATATTTTTAAATCATTTATTTTTAATTTAGCAAGAATATTATTTACTTTCCAATATTCTACGATTATGTAGGAAACGAATAAGAAGAACTACTTGTGATGTCACAATTTTTAGTTTCCTGATACGTGATTCGGCCTATTTCAGGTCATTTTCAAAGAAACACAAAGACTATTTTAAACGGACATTTTGCAGACGTATTTATGTCCTGGATAATCTGAGTTGTAAATAGTAATCAACTTAAAATTAGATGTTTTATATTGGGAGGTAGTTACATGTGGATTTTTCCTAGGTTTAAATACAGGGTGAGCAACATTATTATTCTTATATTATCTAATCTTATATGATTACACTGTTGGAAATTAGGTTAGCCCTTGAGGATATTTCAGTCTGATTGTTAACAACATTACATTTGTTTTTAATGGCTTTTTTATTGCTAGAGATGCTATTCAAATATAATGTTGTTAACAATAATATTTTCACCCTGTATTTAAACATAGGAAAAACCTACATGTATATCTCAATATAATACACCTAATTTTAAGTTTATTACTACACTCGCCGGCACAAAATTCCGCCACCCTAATATTTTGATCATGTTTGATATTTTATAACTTTTTTATTTTTTATGCGATTTTCATGATTTTGTTATCAGTTTGTAGATCAATTTATTGTGTTTTTCCTTAATTAATTTATAAAGTAACATTTTTCGATTAGGCTATATTATACAATAGTAAATCAAACTGTAATTTCAAAATACCCTGTAGGAAAATTGAGGAGGATAATTTTATTTACATACTGTTTCTTGTAATCTTTGATGTATTCTAATGTAATTTCGATTTTTGATTCATTCCATTATCTCATTTCTGCTGCGAGCTACAAAATTTTAAATGATATGCTGATTTGAAGCCTATTTTCATTAAGAAAAACAAAAACTGGGTATATCATAAAGTTAAATTAACAAAAACAATTTTAATATCGTATAATTCCTCCTCTCGCAGCAATGACAGCTGGCAGCCTTCGTGGAATGAAATGAATAAGTTTACTTTCTTGAGGGATAGCCTGATATTCTTCGGTCAGCGCCAGTCGTAAGTCTTGCAAGGTTCATGGTTGTACAGGACTACAACGAACGGCCCTTTTAAATTGTACCCAAAGATGTTCGACTTGGAAGTCCAACTTCATCCAAATATTCGCTCACTACATGTGCAACATCAGGTCTAGCATAGCATATCATGCATTAATGTAAATTGATTCCCAATGAAAGGAGCAAACGGAACAACAACTTCTTGGATGAATTCCTGAATGTAACGATGGGCAATTAGAGCTCAACAAATACAAGATTGGTTTGTGCTTCGGTAGAAATACCCATGACATACATTTTCAAAAAATAACATCGTTTCATTTAAAATTTTGCATCTCGCAGCAGAAATGAGATAATGGAATGAATCAAGGAACGAAATGTTTAGAATACATCAAAGATGACAAGAAACAGTATGTAAATAAAATTATCCACCTCAATTTTCCTACAGGGTGTTTTGAAATTACGACAAATTACAACAGTTTGATTTACTCCTGTATAATATAACCTAATCGAAAAATGTTACTTTATAAAATAATTAAGGAAAAACACAATGAATGGATCTACAAACTGATAACAAAAATCATGAAAAACGCATAAAAATATAAAAAAGTTATGACCAAATGTTCAGGGTGGCGGAATTCTGTGCCGGCGAGTATATTTGCAACTCAGCCAGAGCATAAATACGTCTGTAAAATCTCCTTTTGAATTGGAACGGTTAGTTATCATACCTTGTGTTTATTGAATCGTGCGTGTATCCAGTGAATACCCTCCCCATTACTAACATTTATATAACTTGCATGTATCACTGTGTAAAGGCAGAAATATTAGATTTTACATTCATACCATTTCCTTTAAAGATCTATCGTAACTTCAATTTCTTTGTTAAAAGCCTGGGGTTTTTATGGAGTTGGCATTAACGGGTAACCTTTCATTAATTTACTTAATGACTGTGATTACTGGAAATGCCGTTGGTTAATGTTTATTGCCTATAAATGGAAAATACGCTTTTAGCACTTACTATTTGCAAGTCTAATTGGATTGTATTAAAGTGTTTTAAAAAAACAATAATTTGTTTGTAAATATTGCATTTTTTTTACGAATGGGAAATTTGAGCGCATTAGCCGCAGGCGAAGGCTGTAAACCCATATGTGAAAAAATAACTTTATGCATAAGTTTCATAAAATGTTTTTTCTATGATCGTATCAGTTTTTTTCGAAATTAAAAAATATATATTGGTGTATATTAATAAATGTATTATATTGCCTTTTGTAAGCTTCTTTCGATTTTTCGGGCCATACATTTTGTGTTGCTTCATTGGCAGTGATTTCGTTTGCATTGAAATGAGGTTTCTTCTTTGTAATAGGAATTATTTCTTTGCATTTTCGATGTTTTCAAAGGTTATTTACATTCTTAAGGTAACAATAACAATGCGGCGCCTAGGCAACGAACGACGCGGATGCTGTTTTCATGGCAACTTGATATTATAAGCATTCAGAGAGAAGTTAAAAAATTACGTTACATCACTTTTTTTAACGCTAAATTACTTTTTTTAACTTGTAAAAAAATTACCATTCTTATGCATTCATTTGCTTTAAAAACATGTACTTTTTATAATGATCGTAGGAAAGAAAACAAAACGTTTTAGCGAAGAAAGTAAACGTTTAATTAAAAAAAGGGATATCGCTAATTCACCAGTTCAGGACAATGAGTATGCTGTCATCCCTAGTGCCGCCTCGGTGTGATCTAGTTCCTTACTGCAAATTGCAGATATACAAGGTGTTATGGAAATGACTGATTATATTTAATCCCGCAATTTTTGAAATGGAAACAAATTTTAAAAAACTGTTCTTGCATGTGGTGCACCGTTTATTGTATATTTCAGTGATTTTTTAATTTTAATTTCAGTATAAAAATAAGAACTGAATTTTTGTGCCTCAAAGGATGATGAGACACCCTTAAGGGCAAAAACTAGAATAATCTAAGCCGGTTCAAAAACTAGCAAGATGAAAGCTGACGCCTTTTAAAGTTTCAAGTGAACTACGTGAGTAAACTTCTTATGAAAGGAAACACTATTTTACCTTTTTCCTGAGAAAACGAAATAAGTACCTACAGGGAAACGGGAAAATAATTAAATAAACTTTTATTTATAAAATCAATAAAGATAGAGGAAAGGGGCAAATTAGGTTTGCCACGTGTACTGTCTGGCAACGATATCATATTCCTGCCGGATTTGATATCAACAAGAAAATGTTTCTTTACCCTCGGAATAAATTCACGTTTCAAAATAATGAAATATAATTTCACGTTAATGAATACTATCGCGTTTTTCGAAATACCTTCGTAGGAACCAAGCTCTAGAGATTAAATATTTGTCCTTACCGATGGAACATTAAACACTCCCGGTTCCCAGCACTGGTTGTTATGGGTTATTCAAACGAAGAATAAAAATAATACTTTTCTCATATTTATTACGTAAAAAAGTTATACTAAGTTCAGGTCGCCCAGAGTTACCGTTTCGGAGATATTTGCTTTTAAATTGTTTAGTGCATTAGCTCAGGCAAGCAAATAATATTTTGTTACTTCTTACCAATAGACTTTTAGATGATAATTAATGTTCTGGTAATGGTAATTGCGAATAATAAATAAAACAATTGGATTGTTCTTTAACTTACTTTAATTAAAATAATTTTGACCCTAGAAAATATCGTGTCGAAAGAAACCAACAGCAATGAAAACATAAACTTACGATAAACTCAAAAATGAAACACTTTCTGTTCCATAGCAATTGTATCTCTAATTTTATTTGTTTCCTCATAGGTTATTTTAATAATAATTTGGCAGGGTGCACTAAACAATTTAAATGCAAATATCTCCGAAACGGTAACTCTGGGCGACATGAACTTAGTATACCTTTTTTACGTAATAAATATGAGAAAAGTATTATTTCCATTAAAACTTAAATACACAAAAAAGTTATGACCTAATAAATGTGCAAATAATGCCGCAGACAGCACCTCCTACATTGTACATTAAAATACTATAAAAAAAAATCAATTTCTCGTCCTAAAAAACCATAATTGCCAAATTTTGTAAAAAAACGTTGGGTTCCAGCAAAGTTATTAGAGGAAACAAAAATGAAATTTTAACTTAATACCCTGTATCTCAGTTAATATCAACTTTCGGATATAGGTAAGTATAATTAAATCCTAATATTTTTACGTCAGGAGTATGTAGTTTTTCCATGTATCATTAATTAGCGGACACCCTGTATAATAATTAACACTGCTTAGGGTGCCGCCACGCTTGCGAGCGATTTATCGCCAGAGACAAACCGCGGACGATTGAGCGACAAAAAAGTTTTTCAAACTTGAGCGATTTTTATTTAGTTTTGTGTTGTCACCCGTACCACTTGTTTTGTCACAAGGAAATTTTCATATCAGAAGTTCAAAGTAGACATGCTAATAAACATTTAAAAATCAAATACCAATGTATGGAAAGATTATTATTTCCCAGACTACCCGATGATACCTTATACAATAAGGGCGTATTTTGTCTACCCAGTAGTACATTAAAATACTATTTCAGATTGATTGGTACTACCAATAAAAGGAAGCATATTGATAGCATGCAACCACCTGCAGACCGGTTTCGAACTTATTTGTTCTCGTCGGTACGGGGTAGGTGTACATACCTATCATTAGAATATAATAGTATTTTAATGTACTACTGGGTAGACAAAATACGCCCTTATTGTATAAGGATCATCGGGTGGTCTTGGAAATAATAATTTTCCATACATTGGCATTTGATATTAATACCACCTGATAAGCATAGACTTTTTATTTTTATTTATTAATAGATTTAAAAATCAAATACCAATGTATGGAAAAATTATTATTTCCCAACCACCTTATGATAACCCTTATACAATAAGGGCGTATTTTTGTCTACACAGTAGCACTTTAAAATACTAATTCAGATTGAATGGTACTACCAAGAAAAAGAAGCCTTCTTCATCGATAGGATGTCACCACCTGCAGACCGTGTCTGTTCAGATTGTGTGGGACTGCTAAGCGATGACACTACGCATTGTATTTTCTCGAATACGGTTGATAATACAGCGTAAAGTATAGAATCTTCCCTGCTGATAGGTATGAGCACTGACCCTGTACTGACGTGAACAAAAGAGTTCCAAACCGGTCTGCAGGTGTTGACATCCTATCGATGGAGATTTTCGTGGTAGTATCATTCAATCTGAATTAGTATTTTAAAGTGCTACTGTTTAGACAAAAATTCGCCCTTATTTTATAAGGGTTATCATCGGGTGGTCTGGGAACCAATAATTTCTCCATCCATTGGTATTTGATATTAATACCGCCTGAAAAGCAAATAGACTTTTTATTTTAACATTTTAAAAATAAGAGTGTAACCGACCAGCTGTGGACGGAAGTTGAACTGCTGCTTCTGCTGAAGAATAATTCCACGGGTTCGTGACAGAGGCATGACGGAGACTAATGTGGCTTGGTTTTGTATCGCGTTTACAGTGGCCAGCTTGTCATTTGTCGCCCGTTACTCGGGACAAATCGCTCTCAAGCGTGGCTTATACCCTTAAAAGGAAACGAATTTGTAAAGAATACTTCCTCTAAACTGATTTTGATGATTAAATTCTATATGCCAAACTGCTTTCGTTTGGAGACTTGAAAAATTTGTGAAAAATTATCTTTCGAAAAATAAATTTTCTATCTAGAACTAGATTTCTCCTTTAATATTTTGCAATAATTTAAACTACTTTACGCTTCGCGCGGAACTATAAATATTTTTACCTGACCGTTAACCTGTCGAGTAGAGCGCAATTTATTCAACAGAGTGCACGAATGAAATTGCCGTCCTTTGTAATAAATTTGTTGTTTCATAGTTTGCTTTAATACGAAACTAGTTGATACGCTTGTACACGGGGATATTTTAATTTGCATTTAATTTGTATTTATTGACTACATTTATTAAATAATTATGTATACAGTGTGTCTATAGTGTTTCTAATTTCTTGAATTTCTTCATCGTTTGTCATATATATCAACTTTTCTTCATTCTTACTTATATGAACGATAACAAGTAGTTGAGTGTGTTGGTCAGTCATCTGGGCAGATAGATGCTACATCAAGAGTACCTCAGGGGTTCATTTTAGGTCCTTTACTGTTTGTTGTATTCATTAATGGCATAGTTAGTTCTCTGGACATTAATAGTTTGCTTTATGCTGATGGTCCCCTGAAGAAAATCTATGTTCGCATCCGTAACCTGGCGGACCGTGAAAGACATCAAGGGCCAATTGACATGATATATAGGTGGTGTGTTCAAAATAAACTACCGTTAAATATAAGTAATTGTAATGTAATGACATTTGCTTTAAAGCGACATACCCTTGTGTACGATTACAAAATTAGCAACGTAACACTGAACAGAGCTGACCTCGAGATTGGGGTGTGTTATTTGACAGTAAACTATCTTATATTCATCACATAAATGACCTCATTGCAGCTTGTTATAGGTCCCTAGGTTTTATAATAAGAAATTCTCGTGATTTTTTTAATTGTCATACACTAACAATACTTTTTTTTAAGCATTTGTGAGATCAAACTTAAAGTACATCTAGGTTATATGGTCTCCATATTATCAAGTGAATCTAAATCGCATCGAAAAGATCCAACAATGTTTTCTAAAGTGCCTGAGTTTTAAAATTGATGGTCAGTATCCTGAGATAGGCGTTCCAGATGATGTTCTATTGAGCAGCCATTCGTTTTGCTCCTTAGATGATCGACGTACCATTGCTCAACTTAAATATTTGCATAACATCTTGCATAATAGAGTGGAACGCAGTGATATATTGAGACACATGCAATTTGTCGTTCCTAGAACACGTCATTCCCAGACTTTTTATATACCATCAGCGCGTACCAATATCTGTAAATATTCCCCCATTTATCGATTGTGCAATACTTACAATCTGCACAAACATAAATTTGGCTTTATCAGCTGTAGCTTATCTAGTATAAGATTTAATTAGTCTTTTCTTTAGGCATCTAATTACTCTCCTCAATATGTACACATGTATTAATATAATACCTTTAATATTTCTTTCTATCAAATAATTTTTTTTTGTATTGTTATGATTACTTATTTTATATTCTATAGCTGTGATACCCATTTGTTAATTGGTGAATTTGTAACTGTGAAATGGTGTAAAATAAAATCAAATAAAAATAGAAAAATATTAGCCTAGGAGATGAAATTTGATTATAAAATGTTATGTCCCAAATAATATTGTCTAATAAATGTATTTAATACCATACCAAGATTGTTTTTCTGTTTAGAGGTTTAAAAAAACAAAAAAAAATTGTTTGATGGTTATTAAATTCCGTGCTTGCATGATTTTGATTTCTGAGCTTTCTTAATGAAATTTTTCGATATTTTGTGAAGAAGAGGCACTTTACCTCAGACAGAACATAAAAATAATGCCGGTCAAGGAATGCTTGATTACATAAAAATCAAAATATGATAAAATTTATTTCCTAATCAAGCAGGCCCAGATCCCAAATAATCAAATTTCAATTTGAAAAATTTTTGTAATTTACACATATAGGTTCGCTTATCCTGGGACATATTGTATTATAAGGACAGTCTCCTGTGGCTATGTAGTTCGTTGTTTAACCAGCTGGAAACTCACTGAGTACCCACAAAACAGCATCCTCAAACTGAATGCCACCGGAGGCTATGAAGGTAATCCTAAAAAGACCTAGACTGTTCTCTTCTAATATGCTCTACTCATCAGATCTATGTAATATTAAAACATTGTATGTCCTGGCGGTTTGTGGTTACGTGTATTCGAATGTAAGACTTAAAATGGTCTGTATCCATCATAATTATATGACTAGAGGTAATGCTGCACATATGCTGAACATTCATTCCTTCCTCAAATGACATATCTTGCACCAAAATTATTTAACTTAATTACATCTAGTATAAGAAGTGCTAAAAGATTAAAAAGTTTCAATGCTCGTTTCGAAATTTTTTATTTTCAAATATGGAACTGTTTATGAAGCAGTTTTAGTGTTTGTACTCTTTAGCTTTTTAATTTTAATATATAATTTCAGTTTTAAACTAATATTTACGAGCTAAATATACAGTTTATTTTAATATGCACATACAGGTGGCAACACCTAGGTGCATTGTATTTACAATATAATGATTCATATTATTATCCTAAGTTATTTAAGTTGATAGGTATTATAAAATAATATGTAAAAAAAATAAAAAAAATAAATGCTGACAATATGTTTATTGAACATATTTTAATAAATTTTTATATTTTACGGTTTTGTTGCATTTAGTGTTGGTTAAATATTACTAATCTATTTATTTTTTTCAGGTAAGTCGATATAGCAAAGAGCAGCTTTAAAACTCACCAAACAGTAAGTGAAAAAAATTGTAGTATAAATTTAATGACGTAAAACATAACGTAATGGACAGAAAAATACTAGTAAACGTTTTTCAAGCACATTCATACTAAAATAATTTCCACGAACTTTTAAACATAAAAAAAGTTTCCTAACGATCCTTATTTAAAAATATAAAATCTATAAAGTTTTTCCCGTAACATTAAAACGAACGATTTTTGTTGGTTCCGTTTTTAAAATTTATAAATAAACATTCAACTTAAATTGCGACCGTCCAATTTATAATATGAAGATCAAACGCTTAAGAATAAATGCGATGTACGTCAAAGGATATAAAAATCGGGAAGATAAATCTCATTCAGTGGTGTCCTTTGAATTCTTAGCGAGCTGCTAACATGTTCACATGTAGCTGACATGATGTAGTGCAGCAGAAAAATAGTTAAATTATGGTATGGGAAAGAGATTTAAACGACCTTTAAAATGATATGTCACTTGACCGCCTTCTTATTTATGATTTGAAGGGTAATATCTACCTCTCCCAGGGAATTAAACCACCAAGGCTGAAAATAAAAATTTCCTATATAACCACTGTAAAATGGAACATTATTAGAACTATGAGAAACATTTTTTTTTTTTTTTTTTTTATGATCAAACACAAGCACTATAGGAAAAATCCTTTAGGGCACTCTGGGAGTGGTGCGTGTGCGCAGAAAGCGATTCACGTTGGATTTGAATCGTTGGAGGTTATATTCGTTGGGAAAAACGACCTCGGGAAGGTCGTTCCACAAGGATGAAGTCCTCCAGATGAAAGAATTTTTAAATAATGAAGTTCGAGGAGTACTAAGCTTAACCACATACGGATGGGCGGCAGTGGTTCGTCGTGTATTTCTGCTATTCGTCGCTCTGGGCGGAATTAAGAGGGCAAGGTTAGCCGAGCACCTTCCATGAAAATATCTGTAAAAGAGAGTCAAATCCCCAACCTGCCTTCGATGTTCTAGGCTGTCGAGGTTCTTTGTCAGCTCGTGGTCTCCGATCAGACGAATAGCCCTCCTTTCGATGGAATCCAGTAGCCGAAGAGTATGTTTGGGTGCAGAGCTCCAGACATGAGAGCAGTATTCTAGTGATGGTCGAATCTGGGCTTTGTATAGTGTCAAAAGTTGTTGAGGTGTATACAACTTTCTGGTTCGGAAGAGTACGCCAAGCTTCTGAGAAGCTATCTTGGCGATTGCCACAACGTGGTTATGCCAAGACATATTTCCTCCCAGATTGACACCCAGCAAGTTAATAGATGAAGCCAGTGGGATTGCGTGTCCGGCCATGACTATTTCCGGTTCTGTAATGTTGTAATGGACAACATGCGAGGTAGTAGAGTTATTTTGTTGAATATTTTATAGTGTGAAAATTTTATTTGCCACCTCAACCTTATTGTTAAGAGATTCTTCAATATATCCTTCAGTCACGTTTGATGACTTCCATCCGCCATGCCTCTTTAAACTAGTTATGTTGGCACCAGAGTCGACCAATATTGTTGCAGAAGACCGACGAAAGCAGTGACCAGTATATTCTGTCGGATTTACCAAGTTCAAATAAGTAGTAACTATTTAAGGCATTTTTCTAAATTGATGTATTCCTACCCCTTGTCTACAACCCTTTCCGCTTTGATATTTAAAGAAAAATCGTTCACTGTTCATGTGTTCTGGTCTTAACGAAACATACTTTCGATAAATATTCAAGCACATCTGGTTAACTGCAAATAATCTTGGTTTGCTGGTCTTCGAATCAGGTATGCTAATTATTAAAAGCTTAGATTCTAGGTCTTCTACATCGTGTAGAGTCATTCGGACTAACTCATCCATCCTACATGCTCCAGAAATACTAAATATTAAAGCCACCTAAAAAATAAATAAATGTGTAATCTAAATAGAAATTAAAACCTCGTAACCATTAAATTTTCTTTATCTGGAGCTTCCTGGATAAATTTGTCGATTTCTTCTTTCGTTAAAATCTTAGATTTCTTTGCCCTATAACCTTGAGCTTGTTTCAATAAAAAACGAAGTTTTGAATATGTAGATATATCTATATTGTGTTCAATTGCAAGAGTTGACTTCAACATTGATTAATTGGCCGATAATGTTGAAGATTTCATCTTTAAACAAAGGAAGTATGTCATTACAACATTTTCCGAGAAAGAACTCGTGTTTTACTCTTGCGATAGTCCATAAAATGTTTATATAAATATTCGTACTTTTCTCTTGATTTCTTTGGCAATAATTGTAATGAAGCAGTATTCACTGCCTCAACCAGCTCTGGAGGAGTCCCAGAAATGGAAAATTCATCATCACTTATCATTTTATACTGTTTTCGGAAACACAAACAATTAAATTTATATTTGTTTATTTGCGAATAAAATTATTCGCGATTTTTTCAAAATTAATCAATATCTGTCGATTTTTAAACGATTCTCGGAACAATAGTATGTTTAACTCGTAGGAAAAGCTAGTTAGCAATCGACACAGTCATCCAGGAATGTTAAGCATTTTCTACTCGGTAAACAATGTATTATATTTTAAGACTCTATCCTTACTAACGAGCCGTGATACGGTGAAATGCGTCTAAGGATGAGTTTGACAAAAGGGGAAGGGCAAAAATTCTATATTTGTAGATTATTTCTTTTAATTATTGTCATTTACTTTAAGAGTACTGGAATCATGGGACCACGTTTTAGTTAAAATTAACCAATATTCTTATCCTTAATTTAATCTTGTACGGACTCTTTAGTTCACACTACTCGAATCCCGTCTATATTGCTTCGTTTCCTGTCACTTTGCTTTCACAGCAGACGACTTATTTTTCTTTTCGTCTGTTTTTAAGTGCCTATTATGGTTTCAATTTACTAAGTATTACTTGCCATAGATCTTAGAAATTGCTGTAAGTAAAAAAGGGAAAAACAGATTTATTCTTAATTAGATAGAGGGTGACCACAAATCGCCCGAATAGAATCCCGATGTTAAAATGAATACATGGTTAACAAAGTCTATACATAAAATGGCACTTATTGCCTTTAAAAAGACATAAATTAAATGTCTTGTTTTCAATTATTTTTCTTTAAATTTTTGTTTTCGTTCAGGTGGCAGGGTTATTTCCAAGGAGATCCACAGCTTTAGGCTGTGTCCACAACGGCGCACCGCCCCTCGCCCATAGCCATGTACCATAGCACCACACCGACTCGCTTGAGTTTCGTACATTAGTCCCTCGACATCGAGATATAAATATGGACTGTGCGTTGTTATCTTCTTCCGATAAAGAATATATTCTACTTCTATGTCTATATCTCGATGTCGAGAGACAAACTGATCGACAGGCAAGGCAATGAGCGAGGGTCGGTGCGCCGTTGTGGACACTACTGTGTGGTGCTATGGTACCAGGCTATGAGCGAGAGCACTGTGCGGTGCGCCGTTGTGGCCATACACTAGCATGTACCCTGAACAATGATCCTCGGCCATACGCTGGACTAATCCCAAAACGCTCACCCTATAAAGGAATGACGTTCAGATGCATTCCTCTTTATGTATTTTGTCATCGAATATTAGCAGGCTTATCCCGAGTTTTCATATTGATTTTCTTTAGTTGTTTGCTTGAGATAAAATTGCAGAGCTAATGGCCGTAATATTTTTAAAATGGCTTCGCCGGAACAAAATAATATCCCTTGGAAAAGTTTTCAAGTAAATGGAAATCCTGTTAGTATTTTTAAAGACAGGCTTAGTCGAAAATGTAAAAAGTTAATTTAAAGTCACTTGGTCCGTATCGTTTTATGTTATTATGGGATATGGGAGTCGATTTATCAAATTCTACTATACAAGAAACAGTCTTTATTCACAACCATCTATGTAATGTTGACATTTCCTACTTTTTAAATCTTTTAAAATAGTATATTATGTACCGAGGTGGAAAGTGTTTCATTCCTGTCGAGAGAGTCGGTAGTTCTAGGTTAGCTACTGACTCTCTCGACAGGAATGAAACTTTTCACCGAGATTTGAATACTATTTTATTTACAACCACATCTAACATCCACTTCTTATTATTTTGAATTAAAATTATTAATAAAAGGCAAATGTCATTTTGACTTTTCCATTGAAAAATTAGAGAGAAATTTGAAATAACCACAGGTGGTAATATAACGTAGGTAATACACATCAAGATGGCAAATATCATTTTTTGAATGTGGTTTCCATGTCACTAAACAATATATTATTTTAACAACAGAAAAATCAGATCAGATGCGGAATTTGATTTTGCTGCTACTCCACCAGAAATTCGAGAAACAGCAAAAATAGTAAGTAGAAGAAGATCTTTTGTCAACTAAAAGCCGCCCGAGATATGACAAAGCATATAATTGTTTCAAAGAATCGTATATATGGGAAACAACGTTCAAAATCTGGGTTCTGAGTCGGTGCTACTAGCTTATTTCGGTGAAAATGCCAAGACAAAGAAGATATCAACGATTTGGTTACAATATTCAATGCTGAGGACCACTCTATCAATTAGGGAAAAAGTAGACATATCTAAACACGCAAAGCTATTAGCATTTTTAAGGAAGCAAAGCAAAGAATACAAGCCGAAAAAATCGATTTTTAAAAAAATTACAAAAAAATAATTTAAGTAGTAAAAGTAAAAAAACGTCAACTTTCCACATTTCAAAGATTGATGAAATGTCATTCTTACATGCATGGTTGTAAATTAAAACATATTTTTGACATTAACATTTACCTAGGTGGAAAGTTACATGTAAATGTCACTTTCCATCCAGATAAATATCAACATTCATTGAGTAACCGTTTTTTTAATTCTGGAAGGTAGCTTGTGGTGATACAGTGGTCTTACTTTGTTAATTTTTTACATAGTTATATTAGCCACAAAAATCAGCATTTGCAATTAAAAGGTATGGTTGTAAATAAAATAGCATACCAACATCGGTGAAAAGTTTCATTCCTGTCGCGAGAGCTGATTTTCCTCGGCGCGACGCGCTTCGGTAAACCATCCTTTTTCCTCGACAAAAATTAAACACTCTCCACCTCGGTGTGTAATTTACTTTTCTTTCTATGTGCAATAACATGAAAACTACTTTTTCTACAACCACATTAAATATTTAGGAACTTAAATATATTTAAATACCCAAAAAATATTTAAATACTCCAAAAAATATTTCAATACTTAAAAAATAAAAATAAAATATTTAAATACTAAATACTTAGTATTTAAGTATTTAGTATTTAAAATATTTAAATACTCAGTAAGTATTTAAATACAAAAAGGTATTAAAATAAAAAAAAAGATAAGCAAATAAATAGTGCTCTGCTCAGCCTGGGACACACTGTATACTATAAAATTGTCCCCTCAACCTCCCTATTAGCGTCCTACAATTTCAATAAAATATTTCCAACATTTTCATATTTTGCATAGTAACACTTTAAAATCCTCACCCGGTATGCAGTCGTTTTCGTGAAATTTGTGGCTAAATATGCTTCGTTCTCCATTAAGAAAGTATTGTCGATGTTTCGCAAATTGCTTATAAAACGGCGAAGCATCTCTTGATAGCCTCTTATCTGTATAATTTATTACATTTGACGGCGCGCAACAGAATAACTTAATTTGTTGCCCTACGATTGTATTTTTTGACGAATAAAACAAGCGGTGGACAATTTGATTTACACCTTTACAATGGAATGCAGTTTTTTGTCACAAAGAGGTCCTTCCTCGTCACGACAATGCGAGAGTTCACGCAGCAGCCCCAGGCCGACCAATTCAGTATGCAAGTTATACACAGCTGTGTAGAAAGAGCAACATATCGTTCCATGTAAGTGATGCTCCATTTCTGGTGATCCTTGTGTCATTTTTCTAGTGTTTTGCCTATTGCATTTGAGTAGATTCCCGCTAGATGGCGTGGGGGTGTATTTATCACTGATTATTGTTAAGATGAAAAAGCTCAGGGAATGTCTAGTACAAACAATTATAAACTCCTGGACAAAATTAACGCAACATCATAAATTTGCCATATTTTTGATGCTATTTTTTTTCTGAATTTATGATCCGATTTGAATTGTAGGTTGGTTCCTTGACAATGTCATAGTTTTAGCTGTTTATGATAAAAATTTAATTTTCGATTTATACTGGGTGTACTAAAAATGCTACGTTTTTTTCCGAAAATTCGCATCACCCTGTGGAATATATTAGCCACCGAAACATATTGCAGTTGACATTAAACGGTACGTCCATCTTTCCCCAACATTTTCTTATTTGGTTTACTTCATTGTTTCTGTTATTAAAGGAGATACGCCGTTTTATAGCTTAATATGTTTTTTACTTTAATATTCAACAACATTCATTGTTAAATGTTTTCAAGTAGGTTTCAAGATTAAAATACTCGTCGGGCAACTGGGCATACGAAACGAACGTTTAATAAGCAGTTTCCGAACAGTTTTTATCAGTATGGCGAATTTTATTTGACCTTTGTAACTTTAAAATATAACATCTGCTGACACATCGCTTGCAATGTCAGAATAAGTCTATAGTCTACTTGAAAACATTTAACGATGAATGTGTTGAATATTAAAGTCTATAAAAACATGTTACGCTATAAAACGGTGTATCTCCTTTAATAACAGAGATAATGAAGTAAACCAAAAAAGAAAATGTTAGGGAAAGATGGACCTACCGTTTAATGTCAACTGTAATATGTTTCGGTTGCTAATATACTCCACAGGGTGATGCGAATTTTCGAAAAAAAACGTAGCATTTTCAGTACACCCAGTATAAATCGAAAATTAAATTTTTATCATGAACAGCGAAAACTATGACATTGACAAGGAACCAACCTACAATGCAAAAAAAATCATTCAAATCGGATCATAAATTCATAGAAAAAATAGCATCAAAAATATGACAAATTCATGATGTTGCGTTAATTTTGTCCAGGAGTTTACTCTGATATGATTGCCCTTTCTTGTAATTTATTGTTTTTTCTCCATTTTATTTTCTTCGCTCCTCTGATAATGACATTGACAATGGGACCTACAATTTAACGTAGGCTCCGACCCATGATCCTGGGTCATACGCTGTTCCCCCAAGGCCTATCAACCCTTCGTTTCTCGCATTACGGTACGACCTACCGATTGGGGAGTGCTTACCGTACCCCACCACGAAATATCCGATCTCATTTGGTCGGGTTACAGGCGTAAGTGGATAAGGATGGGGGATGATACATTTTTCAATATTTTTCTTGACGCCGGACGGTAACGTCATGACTCATACTACTAAAATTAACCGCGAAGCTTCCAGAGCCATTTAATTTATTTTTACGAAGCGAGATTAAACTCTTCCCAAATGTTATGAAGCCACAGATCTAGCAACATCGACGTGTGGCATGGGGAGAGGCTTATCTATAAAGGGATTGACCCAATTTCGCAGCTTCATATGAAATGCAATTTGTGTTTATTATAGTAGACGTGATTAGAACCAAAATGTGAGAATTAATCAGAGAGAACGACATAAAGAAATTCAATTAGGTTCAATCATGTTTACATATTTGATTTTTTAATCAATATCCAGCTAAAAAATTTTGTAAAAATAATGAATTTTGTGCGACTTTATTAGAATTTGTCTGATGTGTGAATAACTTAAAAATCAGTGTATTTCTATACATGGTGTTCCATAATGACGGGCTAATATTTTCTTACATTTTTCCTGCATCAGGGGTTTCTTAAAAAATTGTTATTTTTTAATATCTCCGAAAGTACTTTAGATAGTCTATTCAATTTTGATATGTGTGAATCACATATATATATATTTATATATAAACAATCATATTGCCAATACGAACGTTCCAAAATACAAAGAGTGCCCCCGCTATGGGAGATGGCGCGGGCCTATTGAGTTTGCGCAGTAGGATGGGAATTTTATCGATCGCGTCACAGCCGGCCGACATTATTTGTTTGTTGTTATTCGTCGTCATCTTTGGTTATGGATACTTTTTCAAATTACAGAATAAAAAGTGGTTCATCCACATTGTTGTCGGTATAATTAGTGCTTATAAACTTTCATTGCCTAACAATAATTTTTGTAAAGGAGTTTTTTATTCGTGGTGATTCGATTCGCTGTTTGGTAGGTTAGTGACTAGTTTTGTTTAAGATGAAAGGACACAAGTCCATGGTGCTCTTTTGGAAAAGTCGTGGATCAATACCAGGTATAAAGTAGTTCAGGTATGTACAATGTACATATATACGAAAATATTTTGCTTATTACATTATCCGATCTTCGGAACCGAATTTCACTAAAAAGCTTGTAAAAAAAGAAGAGAGTGTCACTCGTATACAATATAATATATATGTGGTCACTACCTAACCTTAAAATTAATGTATTTTTAATTTTGTGCATTAGTAGCTGATAATAATGCCCAAAATAGTCAATATATAGTAATCATTCATGCTTAATTTTTGGTTTAGAAAAAAGTTAGGGTAAGAAACATACGACGTCGGATGAAAGTTAAAATAAAGCTCATCATGTCGATTGTTACAAATATTCGAACGGAATTTAGTTTTAAATTTTTCGATTTTAAATACCAACGTGCACTATTACTAACATCTTTGTTCATAGTTTCTCTATATCCTATTATAGTTCTCAAGAGATGCGCCGATGAACTAAAATCAGTATTTTGTAGACTTTTCAACTTATCCTACAAAAACGAATATTTCCATCTTGCTGGAAGACGGCGCGAGTCCAGCCTATTCCAAAGAACGGTAAGAGAGCCCTGCCTAACAACTGTCGACCAGTCGCATTGCTTTCAGTTATATCAAAAGTAATGGAGAAAGCTATTAACCAACATCTTCTAAAGTACCTGGAAGGCTTCAACATTATCAGCGATCATCAATATGGTTTTCGGTAGTCCAGATTAACTGGATATCTTCTAGCCTATGTCACCCATATTTGGAACAACGCAATCGAACATCATGGGGAGTCTCGGGTTGTTGCATTGGATATTTCTAAAGCTTCTGATCGTGTTTGGCATGAGGGGCTTCTAAGTAAACTGCGATCCTATGGTATGCCCAGTCGATTCTGTGCATGGTTGTCTAGCTTTCTTAAGGACCGCTCTCTGCAAGTCATCAATGCTGGTGTTCCTCAAGGATCCATATTGTTTCCCACTCTCTTCTTAGTCTACATTAACGACCTTCTAGTGAAAACTAAAAATCCTATATTTAGTTTTGCTCATCTTATCTTTCTCTTTGAAAGCACAAACATCGGCTGCCGACGCACATCTTCCCGGAGAGCATGAAGTATCACGCCTCAACAAAGACCTGGAAGAAATTTTGGCTTGGGGTGACAGTAACCAAGTCGAATTTAACGCTAAAAAAACCCAGGCAGCAGTTTTCTCTAAAAAGGTTAACATTACAGAACCGGATGTAGTCATGGCCGGCCACGCAATCCCACTGGCTTCATCTATTAATTTGCTGGGCGTCAATCTGGGAGGAAATATGTCTTAGCATAACCACGTTGTGTCAATCGCCAAGATAGCTTCTCAGAAGTTTAGGGTACTCTTCCGAACCAGAAAGTTGTACACACCTCAACAACTTTTGACACTATACAAAGCCCAGATTCGATCATCACTAGAGTACTGCTCTCATGTCTGGAGCTCTGCACCCAAACATACTCTTCGGCTACTGGATTCCATCGAAAGGAGGGCTATTCGTCTGATCGGAGACCACGAGCTGACGAAGAACCTCGACAGCCTGGAACATCGAAGGCAGGTTGGGGATTTGAATCTCTTTTACAGATGTTTTCATGGAAGGTGCTCGGCTGACCTTGCCCTCCTAATTCCGCCCAGAGCGACGAATGGCAGAAATACACGATGAACCACTGCCGCCCATCCATATGTGGTTAAGCTTAATACCCGTCGAACTTCATTATTTAAAAATTCTTTCATCTGGAGGACTTTATCCCTGTGGAACGACCTTCCCGATGTCGTTTTTCCCAACGAATATAACCTCCAACGATTCAAAACCAACGTGAATCGCTTTTTGCGCACAGGCACCACTCCCAGAGTGCCCTAAAGGATTCTTCCTATAGTGCTTGTGTTTGAACATAAAAAAAAATAGTCTTATACCCCACTCAACGGTATTTTCAATTTGCCACAGTTACAGGTTAGTGAAAGCAGTTTTTTTTAAATTCTCAAAATTGGCAGAAATGGAAATGAAATAATTGCCCATTTTTGATATTATTTGCGCAATAACCATAATAACCTCGTTCCAAAATAACGTTATTTGGGAACGTTATTCTTCTATAACGTTCCTATCTGTAACGTTATCGAATTACAAACGTTATTCGCATCACTATTGTTTAGTACGTATTCATCCATTTAGAGGAACAAGCAGCCAATTAGTATTTATATAAAGTTCTGTGAGAAGGAATGTTTGTTCCTTTAATGAATAAATACGTACGAAACAAGGCTACACCAGCAGACAGGTTGATATTTGCATCAGGTAGTTAATTAGAACTCGGAATTTGAGTGTAAAAAAAAATTGTAAAATTGTGGCCCTTCTACGCCCTCGTATAACAGCGTTATTTTGCTTAATTAAAAAATAAAATCTTGTCATAATGGCCAGAGGGATTAAACGCTAAAATTGTTCCCTACAACATTTCATTATTTGCCTTATACTTATTAACTCAAATTAAAATTAATTAAACTCGAACAGTTCCCTCGAGGAACTTATTACGGAAGGAAATGTTGAATTAAAGAATCTGACAAGCATATCAGAAAAAGGCTGTCAAGTTTAAAGAAGTCGGTAATAAAGTTTTTGTAATTTTTTTTCCCGTGAGAGATAATTACTTTTTTATTCGTCGGATCATGTCACACTGCCCGTTGATTGGTAAAGTTTGATTAATTATTGGAAATGTGAACATTGCATACTGCCTGATCTGATCTTGACACTGCGCCTAAATTGATATCTGATATCTGTTGATTTAAGGTAATTTCTAGTGTTGTGATCGATCGAGCGAGAAACCACTCGAGTACTCGATTATTGAAATAACAGACATCGCTATATAAAACTTTTGAGCAACCCTGTAATGTAAAAATTAAATCATGTTGTTACAGAACCATTTGAAATTCCATTACAATCTTCTTAGTAATTTTAAGTTGATGACAATTACCAAACCGAACGTGAAGAAAATGAAAAGAGATTGTAATAAAATCGATTTGTTTATACGAGAATATTAAATCCTTCGTAGTTGGCTTAAGGGTTCATTTTTTTAAAAATGGCCGAAGTATTGAAAAAAGATTAGGCTAAAGAGATAATAATGTGATCAGCTGGCAGGACGCACCGCCCTGCGACATCTTGTGGTGTCTATATTTTAACATATTTGCAATTCTATCTAACACGAACTTAAAAAAAATAATTATGAAATGTCCAGGCGGGGTTATTTCTCATATTTTTAGGGATAAGAACCTTGTCTCACCCAAACAAGCATTCATTAAAGCAATAAATAAAATGGGCTAGAGACTTAAATTCATTTTGCAAACGCCGTATACTTATACGCTAATTAATGATACATGGAAAAAGCCACAGACTCCTTATGTAAAAGTATAACGATTGAATTAACTACCTATGTCCGAAAGTTGATATTAACTGAGATACAGGGTGTTAAAGTTAAAACTTCATATTTTTTTTCTCTAATAACTTTGCGAGAAACTAACGTTTTTTTACAAAATTTGGCAATTACGGTTTTTTAGGACAAGAAATTGATTTCTTTATGAAATTTTAATGTACAATGCTGTCTGCGGCATTTTTCGAACATTCATAAGGTCGTAACTTTTTGTGCCTCAGTGTATTTAAGTTCTTAATAAAAATAATACTTTCCTCATATTTATTACGTAAAAATATATGCCAAGTTCAGGTCGCCCGTTTCGGAGATATTTGCATTTAAATTGTTTAGTGCGTTAGCTCAGGCAAGCAAATAATATTTTGTTACTTCTTCCCAATTAACTTTCACATAATAATTAATGTTCTAGTAATGGTAATTGGGAATAATAAATACAACAATTGGATTGTTCATTAACTTACTTTAATTAAAATAACTTTGACCCCAAAAAATATCGCGTCGAAAGAAACCAACAGCAATGAAAACACAAACTTACGATAAACTCAAAAATTAAACATTTTCTGTTCCATATCAACTGCCTCTCTAAATTTTATTTGTTTTCTTATGATTTATTTGCGTAACCTATGGGTTACTTTAAGAAAAAAATTTTGTTTGCAAATTAATAATAATTGGGCAGGGTGCACTAAACAATTTAAATGCAAATATCTCCGAAACGGTAACTCTGGGCGACCTGAACTTAGTATACCTTTTTTACGTAATGAATATGAAAAAAGTATTATTTTTATTAAAAACTTAAATACACTCAGGCACAAAAAAGTTATGACCTTATGAATGTGCAAATGCCGCAGACAGCTCCTCCTACATTGTATTTTAAATTTTCATAAAAAAATCAATTTCTCGTCCTAAAAAAACCATGATTGCCAAATTTTGTGAAAAACCGTTGGTTTCTCTCAAAGTTATTAGAGAAAAACAAAAATGAATTTTTAACTTTAACACCCTGTATCTCAGTTAATATCAACTTTCGAATATAGGTAAGTATAATTAAATCCTAATATTTTTACGTAAGGAGTATGTGGTTTTTCCATGTACCATTAATTAGCATTCACCCTGTATAAAAAAAATTAACATTAATTTGTACAAGGTTTTATTAGGTTCGTTCAAAGAGCAGTCGCAGCCAGAGGCATGCGCAGTTAGTTTAAAGTATTCACATGCAAGATCTGTGACCGAAGACCAAATTTCGGTGTTCGTGGATCAAAATGTATCGATTGCCAGCTGATTTGCAACCAGGCAGAATAATCCACGTACTTATACGAAATTGTTAGTTTGGAGTCTGAGCGTTTTTTCGATCGGCTGTTTGTTTACTTTTAACTTGTTGTTTGTATCGATACGTTTTATTTTCTTTAGTTTTTACCATGTTTTGGTTATTACTTACTTTCCATTATTCTTTAAATATTCATATTAAAATGAAAGGCTAGCTCTAAACAAAGCAGTACTGCTCTCATGTCTGGAGCTCTGCACCCAAACATACTCTTCGGCTACTGGACGCCATCGAAAGGAGGCCATTCGTTTGATCGGAGATCACGAGCTGACGAAGAGGCTCGACAGCCTGGACCATCGAAGACAGGTTGGTGATTTCACTTCCTTTAGATGTTTCCATGGAAAATGTTCGGCTGACCTAGTCCTCTTAATTTCGCCCAGAGGGGCGCATAGCAGAAATACACGACGAACCACTTCCGTCCATCCATCTGTGGTTAAGCTTAGTACTCCTCGAACTTCATTATTTAAGAATTCTTTCATCTGGAGGACTTCATCCTTATGGAACGACCATCCCGAGGTCGTTTTTACGAATATAACCTCCAACGATTCAAACAAACGTGAGTCGCTTTATTCGCACACACACCACTCCCAGAGTGCCTTAAAGGATTTTTCCTATAGTGCTTGTGTTTGATCATAAAAAAAGAAATAACTGAGGAAGAATAAGAATATTTGTAGGTTATTAAGTGGTTTAGGTCGCCCATGCTAAACCACTGGTTGTTTAATTGTTTGCATAACCAAAGAGCGTCTGATTATCTGTTACAAGAACTGGCTAAAATAGATTATTTGCCCATTACTGCCGATAGCCTAATGTCTATAGTAAAGGAAATTGTAATAATATTCCAAAAAATCAACCCTAATTAACAAAGTTTCTAATTGGAGTTATCAGCAATAACATTACACCAAGGTGACGCGCATCAAATAACTGTTATTTTAATTGCTGTTTTATGCCTTAAATGGGAAACGAGAACGGTAACATTTTGTTTAATATTTTAATACAAAAAAGTTAAAATATTCAAGTTCTTGGATTTAATTACGCAAGTGAATTTTTCAAGGGTGCCATTGTCATTATTTTAGGTCTAAGCTACACTCGCCGGCAGAAAATTCCGCCACCAGTCCAGTCAAGTTTAATATTTTATTTAAAACTTTTTTATTTTTTATGCGATTTTCATGATCTTATTATCAGTTTGTAGGTCCATTTATTGTGTTTTTCCTTAATTATTTAACTGTTGTTTTTTATCGAAATTTCAAAATACCCTGTAGGAAACTTGAGGAGGAAAATTTTATTTACATATTGTTTCTTGTAATCTTTGATATATTCTAAACATTTTGATTTTTGATTCATTCCATTATCTCACTTCTGCTGCGAGCTGAAAGATTTTTAATGAAACGCTGGTTTGAAGCCAATTTTCATTAAGAAAAACAAACACTAGGTATATCATAAAGTTAATTAACAAGAACATTTTGTATATCGTGCATTTCCCCCTCTCGCAGCAATGACAGCTTGCAGTCTTCGTGATATCGGACGAATAAGGTTACTTATCCTTTCATGAGGGACAGCCTGATATTCTTCGGTCAGCGCCAGTCGTAAGTCTTGCAAGGTTTATGGTTGTACAGGACGACGACGACCGAAAGTTTATTCCAAAGATGTTCGATTGAGTTGAGATCCGGGCTACATGCGGGCCATTACGGTGGGCGATTAGAGCTCAACAAAAACAAGATTGGTGCCTGCTTCGATAGAAATACCAGAGACATACATTTTCTTAAAATAGCATCGTTTCATTTAAAATTTTGCAGCTTGCAGCAGAAATGATATAATGGAATGAATCAAGGAACGAGATGTTTAGAATACATCAAAGATGACAAGAAACAGTATGTAAATAAAATTATCCACCTCAATTTTCCTACAGGATGATTTGAAATTACGACAAAAAACAACAGTTTGATTTACTCCTGTATAATATAGCCTGATCGAAAAATGTTACTTTATAAAATAATTAAATAAAAGCACAATAAATTGATCTACAAACTAATAATAAAATCATAAAAATCGCATAAAAAATAAAATAGATATATCAAACCTGACCAAAATTTCAGTGTGGCGGAATTTTGTGTCGGTGAGTATATATAAATTTTCCCTGAGAATGAAAATTAATATTGTAACTTCGTTCTGCGCATGTCCGGTTGTAGGGGAGTTTCTAACTGGTTGTTGCTTTCAATTAAGTTCATAAAGCAAATTTATAAAACGTTTTCACAATGTCGAAATCAGCTAGTGACATAATAATATCAACATCCATCAATTTTCCTAACTTTTTCGAAGCGACGCCAAACCCTTTATATATAAAATATATGTTTTTCTTGTCTACTTAAATCGCTGGGCCGAATAATCGGAAATTCGGCACTCATGCATACAGCACCATTATAATATATGATAACATCATCATTAAAACTAAATAAAACATTGAAAGTGAATAGAATTTTATATATTTCTTTTTTTAAGATATATTTTTATTATTAGAGAATATAAGTATGATCTAAAGTAGAAATATATTTTTATTAAACCTATCTAAGTCACTAACAATATATTACGTTGTTTTTCCCACATCTCAGAAATGCCAGGTTCGGAATATCGCGTGGTCCGATTTAAGATTTCGCCGCGGAACAGCATAAGTCATTGTTATTGAACAAGGAGACAACATCGCAAATCCAAAACTCGATACAGCCGGCCAGCGCGCTGGGCTGAGGGAATAGGAGACGTTTTCCTAATTCTTCTGCCTTTGATCACCCGAAGCGTTGCCAAATCACTTTAAATAGTTCCGATTTTAGATATTTTTCTTCAAAAACCTCGGTGTGATATTTTTTTGCATTAAAACTAAGCTATGAAATTAATTGAGATTATTGATAGTGCACTTTCAAAAATGACTGTATAACCATATTTTTCAATTTAATTATATTAAGATACAAGTTTCATAAGACATTATCTTAGAGCGCGCGTTTAACATAGGAAACGACCCGCGAAGCGGGGAGTTTTCTAAAGTACAAGTGCTCTAATTGTCTTATGAACCGTGGATTTTATAATACTTTTTCTATTTGGGTCTTTAAAGTCTGAAAATATAGTAGATTTTTTTCCATTTGAATTAACATTTCATAAAATGTTACAAATATCAAATGTGCCATGATAGAAACAATTGAACACAACAAAGCTTCTTCATAATTAAAAATAAATATATTATTAAAGTAAATAAAAATAAGTCAGGAAGATAGTTGTACTCCGCCAGAAATACGAGAAATTGCAGAAAATAATCTTGAAAAACGTTTAAAAAGAATATGCAAAACTTGAGTTATGGTGTGAGCAGAACAAAGTTCAAAATATTGAACAAAATAATAAATAATAGGTACTATTGAACAAAATATTGTGTCGACACAGAATAACAATTAATGCTCAGGAAATGTCTACGGTAACTATAAATACGCATATAATGTAGTATGTATAATACTATATTGAATCAAAAATAAAAATAGTACCTTTATTGAATAAAACTTTAGAAATAGAGCAAAAACTGGAAGATATTTCCATTATTTGTAGGTTATGTTGTTTTATGGTTGTGACTAGACATTAGTTGACCGACGCGGTCAGCTTGTTTCCAAGTATAGGTATTTCAGATAAATATCTAGTAAAAATAATCTATTTGAAAGGTTAAAGGTTAGTATTTTAAAGTTTTCTATAAAATATTTTTGTCGAATCCATAATGCCAAGAAAACTAATTTGAACGAAATCAAAATAAACCTGAAATTCGAACCCTACTTGCTGCCAACATGAAAAAAATAAAATTTCAGTTCCATAAAGTGACAGGTTATTAATTTTTTTTACATTTCATAATGTAGTCATTATGAAACCCAAATAGAAAAACGTTATTTACCGTTTCTCACTGTGTTGTCAATCAAACACTAGGAATGATGGGTGGTCATCTTTGAGGTGAGCGACGCATGGAGCGCAAATGCTGAAAAAAGTCGTAGGTAAGGCGTATACTCAACAGTGTCTGAGAATGTCATTGTGTAATGTATTAGAGATAAGTGCTGAACGGGATGAAGTTCCGGCTAAATCGATCCGTGGTTTTTTAGTATATATTAATAATTCCATTTCATTAGAAATGTTGCATCAGTGTCGCATAGGAGTATGCTGCCCGAATCATCTAAAAATAATAACGAAATTTGAAAAGTTTTTCGTAAAAAGTTCCCTATGGAATGTACGTGACAGCTTTTCATCTGACAATATTCAATTGAAAGAGGATATTGACGACAAAAAATTTGCGGTTTTCATTTAATATAAAGGAAAGTCAATTTTATTTGTCGGAATAAACATTTATATAACTTATTATAAATGTAAATAAAATATTGAAAAATATGTTAAATATTTAAAAAAGCATAGAAGTAAATTTTATCCATACAAATTGTATGTTAATATATACTGTTTTAATAATTATTTATTGATCACCATGGGGGTATCTTTTGAATAGTAATATTTACTAAGTTTGTTAAGTTAGAGAAAATTTGAAAATTTTTAAGCCTTTTTAAAATTGAGTTGCCAAATTGTTTTTGATTCATGGGCTACAGGGCGATTTGTTGAAAACGGCTAAAAATAACTACTTTAATAACTCGGAGAGTTTTGATTTTAGGAAATCGCCCTTTCAATAAAAACTTTATATTTTTTTCTCTCCTAATGAAGGGCGTTTTTTAGAAGAAGTTGACCATGTCAACCAAAGTCATAATAAACGATTATGACTTTGGTTGACATGGTCAACTTCCATTTTTTAATATGGATTCTTTATTTTATGTTCTGAAAGTATTTTTTTCATTAAATACAATGATGTATCACCAAATTATATTTATCTTAGTTTCGGCATCAATTACACATCATCAGGAAAATACAGGGTATTCCTTAATGACGTGCTAATATTTCAGGGTGTGATTCCTTATTTTATAAAGAAAAATTCATACGAACATTTGTCCGCAACGGCTTAAATCTTTTGCTACAGGGTGTTGAATTTTTATTTTTTAAATCTTTTAATATCTTCGAAATAATTTTAGATATTATTTTCAATTTTGGTATGTGTTAATAGGATATAGAACCACAAATTTTAGTTAGAAAAGTTATTCAATTGTTCCACCAGTGGCGTCCCTGCAAACGTATCCTCTGATATTTTTTACAAGAAAGATGGTACGCCACCGACATTTTTCCATGTGGATATTTTTTCTGATTATCCTGGTCAATTCTGCATGAAAACTGTCTCTTGATGTTTTCTCGTCAGACGCACCGTTCTTGATTGATACCATTAAATTCATATTGAAACTCATTATTATTAGCATTGATAAAAATAATTAATGATAAATTTCGTTTCATAAAAATTGTTGGAGTGAGCAACTCGATGCGAAGGCGGGCGGAAGTATGCCTTTTAAGTAAAGATGGCCATTTCCAACAATTTTTATGAAACGTATCATTAATTATTTTATCAATATTAATAATAATGTTTCAATATGAACATAGTGGTTTTAATCAAGACGAGAAAAACTCAAGAGGCCATTTTCATGTAGAATTGACCAGGCTAATCAGAAAAAATATCCACATGGAAAAATGTCAGTGGCTTACTATCTTTCTTGTAAAAAATATCAGTGGACAATTGATTAACTTTCCTAACTTACCTAATTATGTGGTTCTATATCCTATTAACACATACCAAAATTGAAGATAATATCTAAAGTGCTTTCGGAGATATTAAAAATAACCATTTAAAAATAAAAATTCAACACCCTGTAGCAAAAAATTTAAGCCGTTGCGGACATACAGTGAGGACGTAAAGTAAGGAATAAATTCATTATCTCGCAAACTACAATTTTTTAAAAAAATCGCTCGGACCCTTCGATTTTGTTTTCCGAACGCGCATATTCTGATATAAAATGTAGATATACAGGGTGTTGCAAATAAGAGTGACACAAAAAATTTTTTTTTCTTAAATAGAACCCACTGTATATTATTGCATGTACGGATTCTTCGGAAAATCCTAAACATTTTTCATGTAGCATGTGCTATACCTTAGCCCAAGCGTTTTGGAGTTATTCTCATTCAAAATTTGAAAATCAGATATTTCGCAATCAATCAAGACTTGCATTGATTCATGCACGCTGAGGAAAACCTGTAGTCAGCATGCGTGAAGCGCAAGAAAAGTCAAGTAGGCTTTGGAGTTATGATGCAAGAACCAAAAGAATTAATGTCAATAGTTACTGTTATTGTCAGTTTTATGTGTATTTTCCTAACGTTTTACTAGTTTTCAAAAGACTCATTTCGTTTTTTCATAACTAAATTAAATTAAAATGCGGCTCACTGAGAAACAGCGCATAGAGGTTTTGATGATGATGGGCTACGGTGATAGGGTTAGAACACAGCAAGAAACTTGTGAGTTATTTAATCAAAAATACCCCAATCGTCCGCCAATATCACAATCAACAGTAAGCAAAATTGACTACAAGTTTAGGCAATTCGGTCATGTAAGAGATGTCCCTAGATTTGGTCGTCCTCAAGTTGATGAAAATCAACAATTAGAAGTCTTACTGGCAGTTCAAGATAACCAGCATGTGGTGTCTAGGCAGGTAGCAAGTGACGTGTATATTGGAAAAACAACAGTTCTTAAAATACTGCATACAAATAAATACCATCCTTATAAAATGCAAGTTCTCCAAGAACTTTTGGAAAGGGACTTTGAGAGGCGCCTTGAATTTTGTGAGCGTTTACAGGATATGTGTTTCGTAAACAAAAATTTTGTAAAAAATATAATTTTTTCCGATGAGTCCACATTTTGCTTGAATGGTGACGTAAATACCCTAAATTATCGATATTGGTCCGATGTAAATCCACACTGGATGAGGGAAGGACACACACAATTTAATCAAAAGATCAATGTGTGGGCTGGCGTTGTCGATGACATTGTTATAGGGCCTTTCTTTTTTGACGGAAATTTAATAGGCGAGAGATACTTGAGTTTTTTAGAACAAGAACTTGTTCCAGCCCTGGCCACCCTTTTTCCTGAGTTAGAACGTCCCGATTTGCCACATCATAATATCTGGTTGCAACAAGATGGTGCTCCCCCACATTTCGCTGTGGGAGTTCGTACATATTTGGACGATACTTTTCCAAACAGGTGGATTGGAAGAGGTGGTTTTATTGAGTGGCCGCCAAGGTCACCCGATTTAACACAACTCGACTTTTTTTTATGGGGATACCTTAAGGGAAAAGTATTCAAAAGCCAGCCTGCAAATTTAGATGATTTAAAAGATCGCATCCGGCAAGAAATTCGGCAAATTACACCCCAAATGGTTCGAAATGTTCAGCGAGAATTTGTAGATCGGTTAGGCTATTGTCAGTTGACCAACGGAAGACACTTCGAGCATTTACTTTAGAAAAAATATTTTTAAGTTCACCTAACTGTTTTTTTCGATAAATAAGACATTTTTAAAATAATTTTATTCTTTGTTTTCTCCATGACTTTTTCCACTTTTCAAATTTTGAATGAGAATAAGGAATAAGGTATAGCACATGCTACATGAAAAATGTTTAGGATTTTCCGAAGAATCCGTACATGCAATAATATATAGTGGGTTCTATTTAAGAAAAAAAAATTTTTTGTGTCACTCTTATTTGCAACACCCTGTATATCTACATTTTATGTCAGAATATGCGCGTTCGAAAAACAAAATCGAAGGGTCCGAGCGATTTTTAAAAAAAATTGTAGTTTGCGAGATAATGAATTTATTCCTTACTTTACGTCCTCACTGTATGTTCATATAAACTTTGCTTTATAAAATGACCTAAGGAATCACATCCTAAAATATTAGCACTTCATTAAGGAACGCCATGTATAGAGATTTTTCTGAGTACGACCCTGATTTTTTAAAATAATACATACATTACGTTTTCGTTTGATTTAGCCGCCCTGTATATTATTATTTATGTGAGATATTATTTGATATTCCTTGTAATGAAATTTAAAAGTTCGTTGAGAATTAAATACACATTATTATTTGATGACACTTTACGACAAGTTAATTAATCGTAAAATAAACTAACATACAATTTTTTGATACGGTGAGTAATTTAATGCAAAAAATGGTATCTTACCCTTACACAAGTCTGCAACGTCATTGGTCCGAATGGCCCTATCAATATTGATAGTGGCTGCCGACCTTGCAGTAATATCATCGGCATAAGCTTTTTTGTTCTTAGATCTTGCTTATACCATTTAGTTTGATACAGAGCATCACTTGCGGCAAGGCTCTAAAATAGAGAACACAAGTTTGAGAAGTTTAAATAAATTGAACTTTATTTTCTTATATTTTTGGAGTAAAGCAATTTATATCATTTTAAATTTTTGAAGACGATATCCTGGGTTCCTTTTTAACAAATTGAAGTTGATCATGATATCTAAGTTATAAAAAATTCCATAAAAAAACTGATATAGCAATTTTATAGAAAATAAAACAATTAAAATTTCTATTTAATTTGCTTTATTTTAAATCAAAACCTTTCGAGTTATTAAAGAATTTAAGTTTAGACTTTTTTAACAAATCGCTCTGTATCTCATGAATCAAAACCAATTCGGGTTTGTTCGTCTATACTGGAATCTAAAAAATCGTTAAAAACGGCTCATTTTCTCTAATTTAACCAACTTTGTAGAAATTACCGTTCAAAAGACACAGTGTTCAATTAAATAGTTGCCACCCTGTATAACATTTCAATTGATAACAAACCTGTACTTGAATTTCATTAGCCAACCATCCTACTAGAAAAATTGTTGTGACGACGAATAGCATAAACAACGACTGAATTACCAGTTCCTGGAGACTTTTTATCTGAAACATAAATGAGACAAACGCATTGTTTTAGACGCCCGCTGAAGTTATGTCAATTTGGGAGTTCAACGCATTATGAATTGGTCATTTCTATCCGTCTTTCTTATAGTTTAAAATTCAAAGCTTATACATACAATTTTCATTTTAAAATCACGCACTACCCAATTTAAGAGGGATTTATATTTAAAAAAAAACAACAGTGAATACATATACGTATACAGGGTGTTTCAAGAAACATGTGTGGTGATTCCTTACGCAAAATGAAGATCAATAGTTCCTATCAACATATGCTTTATTTGAAAGATACAGGGTTAAAATTTTTAGTGAAATTTGGGCTATAAAAAGTACCTAAAGAACTTTTTTTACCAATAAAAATGTGTGAATAGCATACTACATTTTTTTACTTATTTAATTCAAGATCAATATATATCAGAGTGATAAAAAAAATATTTTGTAACTGAAGCAAATAAAAATTAAGAGATCTTCTTTGTCATGTAAATTGTTAGCATTCAAATTTTTATTGCTGAAATATGTGCTATTTTAGATACTTCCATAACCCAAATTTCATTAAAATTACTAAAAACACACCGAAAATATTAACACCCTGTATTATTGAAAGAAAACATATTGATAGGAACTATTTATCTTATTTTTGGGTAAGAAATCATCACACGAGCAATGGCTCATGATTTTTGAAACATCTTTGATAAGTTCAGCCTTCGTCAAACTTTAAAAATATTGAATATACTCAAAAAGCTGTATATGTTTGCAGGACACAATTAAATATTCAAATATAGTTACCATTAGAACTTGATTGGCAAAAGAAGCCAGATTTATTGAATTGACAATGAAGTCTGTTAACATAACATACTTGGTGGATCCATTTAACTCATTTACAAATCTAAAAGAAAAAAGATAAGAAAATAAGTATGACAACTTCAGATGGACTAAATTCTATAAAAAAACGGCAATATTTTCAAAAACGGCACTATTTAGTTATCCATAATATACATTTAAAAAACAACATAATTTGAGATACGACAAATTACTTCGGAAATACGAAGACCACATTGTATCGTGTAGTTAAACTAAAGACTCGAGAACTTCTAGACTATGTTGCTAAACTCCTTGAAAATTTAAGCAATGTAGCAGTAATAGCTGAAAACTTTACATACCTTATTATGAAAGACTGTTTAATAATAATTTTCCTCAAAGTGCAATAATAATTGGTTCCCTCCTCTCCACTGTCAATATCCAACCGCTTTATTAAAATTTGCAGAATTTTTAACTCCGCAGCAGCAAATATCATGAAGGAAAAATTAATCAGGTTTACAGCCAAATAAAAACAGAGATTAGCGAAAACAAGTATTATATTAATGGTAGTCGTCAAAGTCACATGGTCTCTCTCCTTGAAAGGTAACCAGAGAGGCATAAAAATTGACTCTTGGAACAGTGTTTCTTCATAAGTATTTTTTGTATTGTAGTAGATTGATAACCTTAAGAAAATAAACATTGTCGCAACCAACAATGTAAAAACTGTAATACAACTTTTCAGCTTCTTGCAAAAATGTATGTCTTTGTTATAATTTTCAACAATTTCTTTACTCGATTTTTTAATTTTCGAATCCTCATCGACAATTTCTAGAAATAACTTCAAAACGTTACTTTTTCGATAAATACAGAATTTTACACCTGTTACCGCGGGCATACCTAAAAAACTTACAACATAAAAAATAATATCGGAGTCAGCATTAATAAATATTAATTGAAGAAACTTGACAAAAATTAAGCACACACTGGTGATAAAAGCTGCCTGAATAGTGCGGTGATACCAAAGTTTAGCTCTTTTCGTCGAAATGTCTTCGGTCAGGTCAAAATATGAAATTCCCATTGTGATTATACATGATTTTAAAGTTTCTATTATCATTCTACACTTATCAACACTTGCAGTTATGTTGTTAAACTGAGCTTCGAAATATATTAAAGCATTTTTCTTAATAAACCTCAGACGGCGAAAAAGTTCTATTTATATGTCCATATTTCAAAAAATTACAAAATACAAAGACTCGAAAGAACACGTCATATAATTTAGCAAATTATATAAGCCCGTATAAATAAAGGACACATATTTTGTTCTCACGACTAAATTGTCACTTTAATTTAATTTCCTTATGTGAATATTTAATTTATGTGTGAAATATCCAGACATATTGCTTTTTAGAAGACATTAATTTGGTTTTTATAATTTTTATGTCAAAAATTTGAAAATTAAATGTAATTCAAACCATGATGCTTTATTTTTTACTTTTCATTCCTTCATAATAATATATGTATTACAGTACAAGTTTTATAGAGCTTCACATATAATTTAAATCTTTTAAATAATTGTTTCAGAAACAAATCTACGTTATTCCCGAACAAACCCCGATATTCTTCTATTCATTCTTCATATATTCTCATTTATTTAGTTTAAAAATAAGTTAATTTAAATTTTTATCTAAGATATGTCAGACTTAAATTATTAATTATTATATAAAAATTGAAATTTATGAATTTGGACGTGAATTTTTGAATATTCGATTAATAATTGGATTGGCGTATTGTATATATGGATATTGAAACCATGTAGACACTTTTCCGACACATTTAGAAAAGCCCTATACAGAGTGGTATGAAAATGATTTATTATATTTAAATGAGTGACTCCTTGGGTGTCCTAGAGAAGCGCTGTATGTACTTGGCTATTACCATTGATTAAATATCCCGAAGAAAACTCTTTTTAATTCAAAATCACTTGACGACGCGTCAAGCCAAACGTCAACTTCTAACCTCCCTTCTTCCTTCGATGTCGATGAGGTAAAATCACGCTGTCGATTTAATTTTTTTAAGCTTCTCGAATGAAAAAGAGCAGCAGAGCAGCGATTTAAAAGGTTTGAAATTGGTACCTACAGAAGTGAAAGAAAATAATGAGTTGTGCTGTAGATTGTTATTTATTTCAACCTTTTTGGTGGATGCGCGGGAATCTACACCTACTGTGAAATATTGCTCGTCTCTAGTTCCACGTTTTGACAACTTGTTGTTTTGACCGTTAGTTCGTTTGATCAGATGTCATGTATTTTTAAATGGAAGAAATCTTATCCAAAATGTGTCTTTTTGAGACAGTTAAAGACCAGCCAATATTAATAAAAACGACGTCGCCATGCGAATTTATGCAGTGCGGCCAGTATTCATGTGATTTTTTGCGATTAGATATGGTTATTTGCCGGTTTTTTACTAAAACGTTTTGGTGTCTAATTTTTTCATAGAAATTGTGACGCTAATTTTTAAATAAGACTGAGGGAAAGTATATGTGTGTGTATAAAATTGCAATGTTTTTTTCTAGAGTAAAAAATACACAATGAGGAATCACTCGAAAGGTCATTGGCATTTGATCTAGTTCCGTACGTGCGTATTTCAAACTAGGTGTGAATATGACAACACCGGTCAGAATTCGTTGATTGTTTACATGTGTCGCAGTGCCCCGCAGGTGTTTTTCCGGTTTGACGTCAGGCCACTTTGACCGCTGAATGAATTGAATGCGCTATTTATGGATGTTTTTCTTCAATTTGTCTTCATCTCAGGAATTGCCGGTTTAAATATAATAAGTCATTTCCATAACATCGTGTATAAAGCGATAGCTGTTTCCGATAAGTCGGAAAAAATTTTACATTCGTATTTCATCCACGAATTAAATTTAGGAGTGTGACTCACGACGAGACCCTTTTAAACGCTGCTTAAGGCTTGTACCAAAACTCTTACCCTTAGTGCCCTAATTAACACGGTCTTTATACTTTTCAAGTGTTTAATTTACTTTGAAACTTGTGTTAACCTTGCCCACGCAACCTGAAATCCTTTATTTCCGACCCTAATATAATAAGGAAAGTATATATAATAAGAAAATTATATTATTTACATTAAAGCCGGGTTCAGACGAATGGCGTACTTGGCCAATATTAGTTGATGGCGTATACTTTCCAGTCTTGCCATATCGTGTGAATGATTTCTTTGTACACGAATTAAAACTTCTACCATGCATACGACACTTGGTCAGTATACGCCATTAAAAATAGTGGAAAAGTACAGGGTGTCCCATTTTCGACCCTGTCTGTGGGTATTAGAGTTATTATCAAAGATAGAATGTTGCGATTTCACTTTCCTTTCCTACTTTTTAATGAAATGAGACGATTTCGAAGTCAAGTTTGTCATGGTTCTCTTAGATTTTAATCTACAGGGTGATTTTGCAAATCTTCGCTTTTTTAGACACCACTTGTATTTCCGTTACGCGTTAACTTATCAGAAAGGTAACAATTATTTTTATTTACAACCATGCATGACATTTGATCTATCTTTTAAAGGTGGAAAGTTGACATTTTTTTACTTTTATTTCCACCCGGGTGGAAAGTAAATTATTTTTTTGTAATTTTTTTAAAAATCGATTTTTTCGACTCGTATCCTTTGTTTTGCTTCTTTAAAAAGGAAAGTGAGCACTTTCCACCCGCGTGGAAAGTAAATAATTTTTTTTATAATTTTTTTAAAAATCGATTTTTTCGACTTGTATCCTTTGTTTTGTTTTTTTTTAAAATGCTAATAGCTTTGTGTGTTTAGATATGTCTAGTTTTTCCCTAATTGAAAGAGTATATTGTGACCAAATCGTTGATATCTTCTTTGTCTTGGCATTTTCACTGAAATAAGCTAGTAGCGCCGACTGAGAACCAGGATTTTGAACTTTGCTTCCCGTACACCATTCTTTGAAACAGTTATATGCCTTGTCATTATCTCGGGCGGCTTTTAGTTGGCAGAAGATCTTCTACTATTTTTGCTGCTTCTCGAATTTCTGGTGCAGTAACAGCAAAATAAAATTCCTCATCTGAGCATTTTTCTGTTGTTGAAATAATATATTGTTTAGTGACATGGAAACCATATTCAAAAAATGATATTTGCCATCTTGATGCGTATTATTACCTACGTTATTTTACCACCTGCGGTTATTTGAAATTTCTGTCTAATATTTCAATGGAAAAGTCAAAATGACATTTATCTTTTATTAATAGTTTTAATTCAAAATAATAAGAACTGTACGTTAGATGTTAGATGACAAATAAAATGGTATACAAACCTCGGTGAAAAGTTTCATTACTGTCTCGAGATTTAGTTATCGACTCTGTCGACGGGAATGAAACACTTTCCATCTCGGTACGTAATATACTATTTTAATTAATTGAGCATACTTTGGTGTTTGCAAAAATGTATAGTTATTTATGTTAAAAAATTACGTTAGTTATAACAGTAGGCCATGGTTAACTTATCAGAAACAAATTCAAAATCTTTTTAGCTATTCTAAATATTAAATTGGATTATATTAAACATGCGAACATATCCCACTTTCATACTTATTATCATAAACGGCCATTTGAGCATTTTTTCTAATAAATTGACCATGGCCTACAGTTGTAAGTAACTTAAATTATTAAAAATATTGTAAAGTCCAAAGTAGGCTTACTTAATTTAAAAAATAATATATATACAGGGTGATTCACGACGAGCGTGCATTAGAACTTTATGGAGAACTACTGAATATATGTTCCTGAAACTTTGGGAATTTGGGTTTATCGATATGCTCTCTTTAACTAAAATATTGACATGTTTCTGTAATTTCCGGTTATACCGGAAGTAGCTGCCAACTTTCGTTTTTTAAATACAACATGGTAATTTTTATTACATTTTTCGATTAGGCATTAAATACTAAGCACATTTTATAGAAAATGTTTTTGTCAGACTCTATTAGTTTTTGAGATATCTGCACTTTTTGTAATTATTTGGCAAATGCATGACGATGAAATAATCCATATAATTTTTTTACCTTAGCGCTTGGACTAAAAATTTTTTCTCACCGAATAGCTAGAAGATCATCAAGTCTCAAAAACATTTCAAATTCGGCATAAAATGTACAGGGTGGTCACAATTCAAGCCTCATTGTGAAAGAATTCAACCATTAAAAACTTTCTTATTTTAAATGGAACACCCTGTATATTTTTATTTAATTTGATAGCAAATTAGTTGTTCTTTATAAATAGTATTTACTGTCATATACCTATATCAAAGCGTTTTCTCAAAAAATCCAATTTTATTCCGAAAATACTATTTGTTCAAGTGTGCTATGAAAACAATTGTACTTAGGGGCTGTATACTGATGTCCATACGGAGGAAAAGTGATTGATTGCTTGAAAATATAATATTCTAAAGTGTTTCTTAATAATTTATAAATAAAATGCAGTTGATTGTTTTAAATTTAATTGTTTAAATATTATTTTTTTAAAAATAGCAAGGAAACAAGTTTATAAACTTTAAATTCTTTAATTAAAAATGTGTTTGAAAATTATACTTAATATCTTTTGATCATATTTTTAAAATATGTTCGAAATGATTGCCATTTACTTCCAAGCATTTATGTATTCTTTTCATCATGTTATTTCTTGTAGCATTCCTAATTTCTTGTGAGAGATTGAAATGCTGCCTTCACCCTTTCAATTAGATTTTCCTTCGTGGTGATGGGACGCGCGTAAACTTTATCTTTAATGGTTCCCCAGATGAAAAAGTCCAGTGGAGTTAAGTCTGGCGAACGAGCTGGCCAGTGGAAGGGACCTTGGTTTGCGATCCACTGGTCATGAAAAAGTCTGTTTAGGGCAGTCTTAACAACTTGGACGTTGTGTGCTGGAGCCCCATCGTTTTGATACCAATCACTTTTCCTCCGTATAGACATCAGTATACAGCCCCTAAGTACAATTGTTTTCATAGCACACTTGAACAAATAGTATTTTCGGAATAAAATTGGATTTTTTGAGAAAACGCTTTGATATAGGTATAGGACAGTAAATACTATTTATAAAGAACAACTAATTTGCCATTAAATTAAATAAAAATATACAGGGTGTTCCATTTAAAATAAGAAAGTTTTTAATGGTTGAATTCTTTCACAATGAGGCATAAATTGTGACCACCCTGTATGTTTTATGCCGAATTTGAAATGTTTTTGAGACTTGATGATCTTCTAGCTATTCGGTGAGAAAAAAATTTTAGTCCAAGCGCTAAGGTAAAAAAATTATATGGATTATTTCATCGTCATGCATTTGCCAAATAATTACAAAAAGTCCAGATATCTCAAAAACTAATAGAGTCTGACAAAAACATTTTCTATAAAATGTGCTTAGTATTTAATGCTTAATCGAAAAATGTAATAAAAGTTACCATGTTGTATTTAAAAAACGAAAGTTGGCAGCTACTTCCGGTCTAACCAGAAATGACAGGAACATGTCAATATTTTAGTTAAAGAGAGCATATCGATAAACCCAAATCCCCAAAGTTTCAGGAACATATATTCAGTAGTTCTCCATAAAGTTCTAATGCACGCTCGTCGTGAATCACCCTGTATAGGTATACCCATTTAGGATTATTTATTTTTGTTAATAGCTCAAAAATCAAACTTTTTAGAATATGCATAACCACATAGCAGACACTTGGCCAACGTTACGCGATCTGTTTGATAAAACTTTTAACTAACGAGACTTATCTGCGGCAAACTTTGCTTGTGGTATTTCGGCCCATTGTTTACTCACATCGCCAAGTAAACTTTCCCTAAAATTGTATTGTGTTGCGAGTATTTACCACATGAAACAAATTTAACCGGATCCTTTTTCCTTTATGCATAAATGTTACCTGTTTGTAGCGGTAACGAAATGCCACAGAGGAAATCCCGATTTTCCTTACTTAGGAATTCCTTATAAACGACTACACGTACCGCGATTATTTTGCCTGGAGATAGTTATCGTGGTAAAGGAAAGGATTATAACTCAGACGCTAGCAAAGAAAGACACACATTAAGCCCCACACAATATAAGAATTTACTTGTGTCGTTTTTCATTCCCCTGTTCTTCATGACCTCAAGAATAGTTGTACCAACAACTCCTAGAAAACAAGGACAAAGCGCTGTCTTGTGACGTCATCATCCATGGTCCTATGATTGCAATATACAATATAATATTATATGCCTTCTGTGGGGGAGTTATGGGGGAGTTATATTATGGGTGACTTCTAAAATTACTTATATCAGACGATCGTTATTTAAATATTTAAACTTGTATTTAAGTAAATTATGCATTCAGTCAGTCGTCCATTAGCAGACAAACATATTTGTCTTGATCATTCAAATATTTGAAAATATTCCTCGCATATGTCAAAAACATTTTTTTTCATCAATATGAGGATCCGTTAAAAATTTATTACAAACACATGAGGTAAAATTATTGGCCAGTGATTTCTTAAATATCTGTATACATGAGGACTGATTGTATATACTATTGAACAAAATACCATAGTTGTAGTGGAATATCTGTATCGTTCTTTTGGCAAAGTTCTTAATTTTACTTATTCGGAGAGAAATTGCAGTGCTTGCGATAAACTATCATTGTGTACTTTTAAGTTTTTAAGTAAATCAGAAACAAAGTTTAAAACTTCATTAATGTTTGACATATCGGTCTTATTTTTACCATTGTCACATTCGGGATTAGGTTCGGAGTTATTGTCTTGTGCAGTATCTAAAGGAAGAATATTCATCGAACAATCAATAATATCTAGTAAATTTCGCAATTCATCCAAACTACATGAAAAAAAGGTGTATTTTGTTGATCAATTTTTACGCTTACTAGTTGCCCATATAAATATATACTTATTTCTAAATTATTATTTATTTTAACAGCCCATGGAATAGAAGGCCCCGGATTATGCTTAATCTTAAAGAGAGTCTTGCAAGTTTTTTCATCGATAATAAACCATCCTTCCTTTAAATAAATGTTATAAACAAATTATTAAATTCTTCAAAAGTTTCATAATTCGTAAGTTGTTTATGTGTTAAAATTTCACGTTTGCTTTCGTCAGTACCTTTTTGAAATTGTATTTCATCTGGTTCTCTAAGCTTTGCTTTTCTACTTTTCCGATGCGTTAAAGTTTTTGTAAGCTATTTTGGACAATTGGGAAATTTACTAGGTACGCTATTTTCCTTTAATCTGGGTATATTTAATTTTAATGAAACGATCTCACCCGTTTTCGTGTCTTGTTGGGAAATCTGATAAATAAAATCCTCCTCTGTAAAATGACACTCGCATACTGTTTCTATTATGAATAAAATTTTCACGATGAATAGCGTTTTGCAGTTTTAAGGATCGTGCTCCATTTACGTAATTACCTTTACAACCAACCACAGAGTATTTGTACGGCATTTTCTAATTATTTCAAATACAATTTAAACCGGCAATAAACTAGAATTTTGCACTAAAAACATAAAATAATACCATACATACTCGCAACTTATCAACAAGTTAAACGTTAAACGAACTGCCAGATGACAGCCAAATTAGTGCAACGTTGCAAGATCGACTTTAGCGATTCGCTTGTCTACTGGCCCGTTTATTAAAAATTGTTATTCTATTTGTTTATTTAATTTCAAAGTACTTCCAATGAAATAATTCTGCTGTAGCATGATAGTTGGGCTATGCTAATAAGCAAGTTTGCGTAATTATTAACAAAAAACAACAACAACAAGTAACAAACTTAATTCACGCCAATCATAATAATTAGGAATTATGGACAAATCTGACAATGTTGCGGTCACGACAAAGCGGGAACTACGAATTTGAATTTCGAGACAAAACAGCTGCAGTACGACGATCCGATGGCATCGGCCTATATGCAGTGACGTCATCAGCAAATAATTGTTAAGCGCTTTGTCCTTGTTTTCTAGGAATTGTTGGTTATACTCCTTGTTAACCTAGTCGAATGGTTTATATAGGCAAGTCTAAGAATAGCGTCAACTGAAATTTATAAGTAGGTTCGGTTATATGTCCAGGAGATGACGGACATTGGTTTTTTTATGGTCAAACACTGGAACTATAGGAAAAATATATTATTATACTCAGGAAGGTCATTCCACAACGATGACGTCCTCCAGTTGAAAGAATTCTTAAACAATGAAGTACTAAGGTGAGCCACATGGATGGGCGGCAACGATCCGCCGTGTATTTCTGCTGTTCTTCGCTCAAGGAGGAACTAAGGAGGCAAAATGAGTCGAACATTTGCCATACTGAATGTGTGAAAGAGAGTCACATCACCAACCTGGCTTAGATGTTCTAGCGCCGTCGAGGTTATTTAGTCAGCTTCTGGTCTCCGATCAGACGATTGACCCTGCTTTCGATGGAATCCAATAGCCTAAGAGTATACTGGGGCCTGATGGACATACTAATTTTGAAAAATGATTTAAAGAGATACGATAATAGAAAAAAGTGTGTTAATTCTCTTCTTACTTGTAGGTCTCCGTGACGTCACATAAGAGATCTCCCCGGACTATTCTCTCTCTTCAGTCGTTGTCCGTTTTCGGACGTCGTGACTCTTTCATGGAGCCTTCATAGCGATCCTTCGCTATGCTTCTCTGTCTTCCACAGTATGCATCACTTGTGACACTGACTTTTGTGAGAACTTTTATTTGGTCTATATATCTCACCGGTGACCTTCCTCTTGACCTTCTGTCATCGAATTTGAACAAACCCGGACTGTTACGTTGTACTAAAAGTTTGTGATGTCACAACCGCGCTGCCTATACATCTTTCCAGCTACCTGAATGACCTGAGTCTTGGCAAGTTGAATGTCCCCCATTTCTTCGGAACTTCCGCGCTTCATGGCTAGGTGGCAAGTCAAAGCCCACTGTTTAGTATTTTCGTTTTCTCTATGTTTATATTTGATCTTAGGTTTACCCAATATATCAGTTTCGTTTCGCTTCAAAATTGTAATATCTAATAACTAAATTAAAGTATAACAGATACCTTTTATGGAATATTGGGTTTCAATTGGTGCGTAGGTGTACTATATGGCATATTTTACCCTTTATTGCGTAAACTAAACTTATTTTCTACCCTTTAAACCTGTCACTTGATATAAATCCTGAGATTTATATTCGCATACACGTGAGCTCTGACTTAAATTACAGAAGTAAACGGTTAGGTAGTTAATTACTAAATTTTAGTACATTAAATATTTAATAGATTACACAGCTACATACAGGACCGTATCCGTATACCGTTCCTAGGATGCTTCCGCCACTACGGCGAAACAACAAAAATGGCCACATTAACTAACAAGAAAATGTACCGGTTGGGCAAAAAATAAGTATCCACATTATTCTTTTCTGAATAACTTTATTGTTAAAATAATTTTTAAACCAAATTTGTAGCAAAAATTATAGTATAAGTTCTCATAAAATGAATTTAAAAATAATACGATTGAATTAGAATATCATACAGGGAAAGTTAAAATAGCAAGTTACTTTAAACAAGTCGCAAAAATAAGGTTTTCCTTTTATCGAATAATTGGAGAAATTCAGTAGCTTTATTCGAGTTCACGCAATAACTGTTCTAGGACTGTCGAGAGTATGCGCAGTTTAAATATATCTGTTCGAGTTTTACAGTTCTAATTTAGGACGGTCCTAGAATAAGAAGTTTGGCGTTCGGGTTAACATCAGAACTGTTTTGGAACAATCCCAGTCAGAGCTCTGGAGCAAGTACCATTTTCGGATTATTTGTTATATGTTCGCATACACTTTCATCGAATACGACGAGATCCGATATCTGACAAATTTTACATCTTTCGAATGCGTTCGGGTTGTACAACTCTGTTGACAGTTCTAGAACAGTCTGTGATATCATAACCAAGTACATATAGTTCTGCGCAGTCAGCAGATCGTTCGATAATTGTTCTAGAACGATTCAAATAATTGAACGCGAGTAAACGTAGTATTTCCAAGTATGAATTGAGCATAAATTAGTCTCGTAGCAAGGAATTCATTTACCAGAATAATAATTATAATATCTATTTAATTTAAATACTTAATTTGAAAATATATTTCCTTGCGTATGGTTTAGTCTATTTGAGTATTATATTTTTAAACTAGGTATTGCTTTTTCGTGTGCCCTATTTCATATGACCGTTCATACTGTCCCTCCTAACATAGATATAGGGCCCCAAAGAAGCGATTTACATTCGCCATTATAACTTTTAAGCGACCCTGTAATGTACAAATAAAATTATTTTGTTACAGAGCAAATTAATCATTTGAAATTCCGTTACAATCTTCCCAGTAATTCTAAGTTGATGACAATTACTGAACCGAACGTGAAGAAAATGAGAAGAGATTCTAATAAAATCGATTTGTTTATACGAGGATATTAAATCCTCTGTAGTTGGCTTAAGCGTTTCTTTATTTAAAAATAGCCGAAGTATTGAAGAACGATTAGGTTAAACAGATGATAATAACGTGATCAGCTGGCGGGACGCCACGCCCTGCGACATCTTGTGGTGTCTATATTTGAACATATTTGCCTATTTCTAACTGCCCTACGAACGAACGTATTTTAGGTACAGGGTTTTATAGGGTATCTCCGTTATTGTTAGCGCTATCAAAAAAGTAATGTAGGTGTCATGTGCTCTTTTTGGGTCAAACTTAAAATGGTAAAATCGAAATTTGAAAATTTTCGCTCGCTTTAGAGATACGGGGGAAAATCAAAAAATTGACAACTTCAAAATTACCCTATATTTTCTTCGTTAAAATACATACAGAAAAATGTTTTATACAGAAGTTTATTTATAATGATTGTTGAATAATCTGCCGTTTTCAGAATAAGTATACGGGGTCAGGTAAGAAAGTTATCGGAACTAACCTCATTTTTTTTTAAATGGAATACCATGTATATTCTAATCTAAAAAGATAGCATTTTAAACTTGTCTTTTCAAATTTATAACACACCATGGATATTAGATATCATATTAAATTTTTCAAAATATTGATAGGTCATTTTCACAAATGAATATGTAAAAATGAAATTGATGGTAAATGTTAATAACAACAAGAATGTCAACATAGTTGTCTCTAGGATATTAGCTTTGGTTTGATGGACTACTGTGGTTTAAAGCAATAAAGTTTAAATAAATCGTCTAGGAAAACAATATTATCCATGGTGTGTTATACAGGGTGTCCCAAAAGTAATGGGACACAGAGCAATAGCAGACTCCTTAAGGCGAAATAATGCGATTTATTCAAACTTGCCTTATCCCAAAATTGATAACAACCAAGATACAGGGTGTCAAAGTTTTAATTTTATTTTCGTTTTTTTGCGATTATTTCTTAACAAAACGACATAACAGCACAAAATTAGGGATTTTGGGGTTTTTTGAGATGAGGAATTCAAAATTATCCATATTTTTTGTGTAACCAGTAGAGGGCGCTATCAATGGCATGCCCCACTTATTTTAGCTGGCATAACTTTTTTTAGGCTACGTATATCGATCCGGCTAATAAAAAATAAGGTTACTTTACTTCTTTTACATCAAAAACATATACCTTATTGAAGTCGCTAGGAGCAACCATTTTCGAGATAATGGCATTTCATATTTATTTCTAATGCAAGAATACTAAAATATTTGTGTATTCGTATTATTATTATTTATCACAGCTGACCTTGATTAAAAACAACGACGTTTCTAAGGCAACAACATGTTACACAAAGTATCATCTGTCAAAGTTATTAATTTTCTAAGTACAATACGCAGATATTATTCAATTTTTTAGTAATGCCTCGACATAATTTATTTTCCAATGCAGAAATGCGTGATATGCTTTGTATTTACGCACAAGAAAATTTTAATGGTCGGAGTGCAGGGCGCAGGTACCAAGCACTGTTCCCGAATAGAAGGCAACCAAACCGGAAATTATTTCAAAATATTTATGGCCGACTAGGAGAGACTGGTTCGTTTCGACAAAAAAAAGATGTTTCGGGCCGTCCAAAAAATATAACACCAGAACAGGAAGAAGAGATTTTAGTTCGCGTAGCGGAAAATCCAGAAGTGAGTTCGAGGAGATTGAAGGCAGCTACAGGTGTAAGTAAATCTTCAATTGTTAGAATATTTCACGATGAAGGCCTGTACCCATACCACTTTACACCCGTACAGTGTTTACTGCCGCCTGATCTTCCAGCCAGACTTCAGTTTTCTCATTTCTTCCAAAATTTGCAAAATACAGATCCAATGTTTCTAAATCGTGTGTTGTTCACTGACGAGGCGGCATTTACTCGACGGGGTGTATTCAATTATCGAAACAGACATGCGTGGGAAAATCAAAACCCGCATTTAGTTGTTGAACGACATTTCCAACACGAGTTTAAGGTCAACATTTGGTGTGGAATTATTGGAGATCATCTTATAGGCCCCTTTGAATTACCGCCAACTCTAAACGGAGATTCATATTTGAATTTTTTACAAAATGAACTTGGAGGGCTTTTAGAAGATGTACCACTAAACGTCCGGCAAAATATGTATTTCATGCGAGACGGGGCGCCGGCACACTTCTCCAGACAAGTGCGAAATTATTTAACTGAACAGTTCCCTGAACGTTGGATAGGCCGTGGTGGCCCGTTGATTTGGCCGGCGCGAAGTCCCGATTTTAATCCAATGAACTTTTGCATTTGGGGTTATTTGAAAACCATTGTTTATAACAGTTCAATAAACCACCGTAATGAGTTAAATGAAAAAATTATAAATTCTGTTAATCTACTCAGAAATGATGAAGATCTCCTGTTTAAAATCCGACAGTCTTTTGTAAAACGTATAGCAAAATGTATTGAGGTCAATGGTGGCCTTTTTGAACAATTGCTATCACGGCGTTACCATTTTTATTTCTAACTATTTTGTTAATTTTAAATGATTTTAATAAGTATTAAATAAAATTTTTGATTGGAATAAAATTACTAATTCCATATGAAAAAGCTTTTTTATTAGAAAAAAAAGTTAACCTTAAGTATTTACCTAACCTAACTTTGACACCTAGCAAATGTAGCTGATTTACAATCATTTTAAGTCAGAAATTCACCGTAGCTCGATTTTCTTTCCGTTGCTTTTGGACCACGTATTTAGATTAATTGGACATATGAAATGCCATTATCTCGAAAATGGTTGCTCCTAGCGACTTCAATAAGGTATATGTTTTTGATGTAAAAGAAGTAAAGTAACCTTATTTTTTATTAGCCGGATCGATATACGTAGCCTAAAAAAAGTTATGCCAGCTAAAATAAGTGGGGCATGCCATTGATAGTGCCCTCTACTGGTTACACAAAAAATATGGATAATTTTGAATTCCTCATCTCAAAAAACCCCAAAATCCCTAATTTTGTGCTGTTATGTCGTTTTGTTAAGAAATAATCGCAAAAAAACGAAAATAAAATTAAAACTTTGACACCCTGTATCTTGGTTGTTATCAATTTTGGGATAAGGCAAGTTTGAATAAATCGCATTATTTCGCCTTAAGGAGTCTGCTATTGCTCTGTGTCCCATTACTTTTGGGACACCCTGTATATTTGAAAATATAATTTAAAATTTTTTTTTTATTTAAAAAAAAAGAATTAGGTCTGACAACTTTTTTCCCTAACCGCGTATACTTATTCTAAATGTGGCAAAATATTCAAAAATCATTATAAAGAAACTTTTGTATGAAACATTTTTCAGTATCCCTTTTAACTAAGAAAATATAGGATAATTTTGAAATTGTCAATTTTTTGATTTTCCCCCGTATCTCTTAAGCGAGCGAAAATTTTCAAATTATGATTTTATCATTTTAAGTTTGACCCAAAAAGAGCAGATGACACCTACATTACTTTTTTGATAGCACTAACAATAACGCAGATATCCTATAAAAGTGTCGAAAATGGGACACCCTGTATACCATAAAATCACGAACAATTATTTCCTTAACCATTTTCTTCCAGTTTAAAATTGTATTGCACTTTCTCGCACTACACCGTGACGCTCTGTGTGCAACAGTAGTTATCTCTAGATAAATGTGTTCCTTTGTATAAACAATCAGCATATTTTATATAAAGAATAGCAGGAAAATATCAATTTTATTTTCAATGCTGTGCCGTCAGAAAACACAAAGTTATGCAGCAGAACCCTCGCAGAATTGAAGCAATAAACTATTCCCTGTTGAACTCTTTATACTCTTAGAAAAATAGAAGAGACACTAGAAATGAAACTACCGACTTACGATTTTCTGGTAATTTTATTTTTCAATAGGATCTCTTTTAACTAAATACACTGTACCGTATTTAAATAAGTATTTATAAAATAAATCATAGTATGGGTTAGAAAGCAAAACTAAAGTTTATCTCTAAGTGAATTTACACTACACAGGGTGTTCGGTTCGCCCAGTTTTATTTCAACGTTTCCGTAGGAAGAGCGAGGGGAGAAAAATTTAATATAAACCCTGCTAGAAAGCATCTTGCCTTTGGCTTGCTCAAACAATAATTTGTTGTGGAAAATAAATAGATACCCTGTATTGATTACGCAGATGGATTCTTCCTGAATTTTCAAAACTATAGGTTTTTTTCCTGAAAATCTCCTTTTTACTGATATTATTATCTGTCCCCGCTTCTTTGCATTATAAATATCTGCCAGCTTGACTCTTCGCATGTTTATTTCTAATTATTGCGCTCCAGACGACATAATTAATAAAGCCAATGAAGCAACACAAAATGTGTTGCCTCAAAAATCGAGAGAAACTAATAAAAGGGAATATAATACATTTATTAAATTGGGTTAAAGGGGATGAGAACTGTCCTACACGAGGAAATGGTGGTCGGTCATCATTGAGGTGAGCGAAGCGTAGAGAGGAAATGCTTAAAAAAAGGCAATCCATGAATTTCACACTGAACAGTATCTGAGACATTCCTTTCCGCGAATGTCATTTTGTAATGTAACACATTTGCTCGCGAGCATGCAGGAATAGCAAAATTTGCATGCAAATATGAAATGTAATATGATCCACTGACTATTCAGGTAGACTGAACGGTCCTGTCATTTTAATAGCGGCCGTAAATCGGCAGCAGCAATATTTTCTGATGATCAACATGGTCCTTGGATTGGGAAATAATTCTTTGATAAAGTCGAATGTTGTTGCACGCACTATAGGGGAGATAGGGGAGCATTCGGCTACAGGGAGCATTCATCCACCTAAGTTATTTTAAAATCTATTTACATCTCCCGCGTTTATCACTGAAGATAACTTTACCAACATTCTTATGCACAATCTGAATTATAATAAACACGTTATTGGTGCATCAGAGTGGTTTTAACAAGAAAAGATTTTTTTCTTTAGATATTTTACCCATATTTTCTTTATAAATAAAGATATTTAATTTAATTTTTTGTGATTAAATCGTACTTATATATATGTATATTGCCGCTTCTATTCCTGGATTATTTTAACAGTTATATATTAGTTAATATTATGACGTTTTAAAATATTTTGGTCGCTGGGGAAGAGTCGTCCATATAGATCTGGTGTACATTCGGCCAGTGGTCAGTAGTCGAAAACGTGGACTCTCAAGAGTTTACACTGACACAACAGAAAATAACGGATTAGAGGAAATCGAGCGGGAATAAGAAAGGAAACAAAAACGAGACTTATTTAATAAGCCAAAGATAATAAACAACCGATAAGGAAACTTAAATTATTTAGATGAAGATGTTAGTAGTGATCTTAATGAACTTAATGAGAAGAAACTAAGTCAGGAAGATTTTATCCTTTTAAAATTTAAAGTAAGAAACGCTTTGGTTAATTTTGTTGTGCAAATTTTAAACATAATAAAGGAGAATATCGTAAAAATTAAGGTCTTAAGACAAAAGGCCTATCTACAACTTTTTATTTCCCCTTAATTGACGACATAGCTGAAGTAAACAATAGATACATTTTATTAGAAAAATGAATTCCTCTTCAAAGTGTCGAACTGCTGTTGCTTTTGTTATAAACCGAACAAACCCTTATTGTTAACTGAGTCCAAGTAATCAATTAGTTTTGTGAGTTTGGCGTTTGTCATAGTATTAATTTTTTATGTTAATTCGACATGAAGATATAACTTTAAACAATCTATTTGATTTTTTTATTTATTTTTTGTTTACCTCTGTAAATATACCAGACACGTTGTTTGGCTGATTCCTCCCCTTATGATGGCCGAATGCTCCCTTGGGAAGGGGAGCAATTGGCCATTTTTTACCTGATGTTTGAAATCATTTTTTTTCTTTTAAAACTCCATATTTAAAAAATGTTTATCATGTAATACATTCCTAAGTATATCCTATTACTGATAAGGTAACTTGGTTATCCTTTTATGAACCAAATTAGTTAATAATCGAAAAATTGTTCTTTATGGTCGAATGCTCCCCTGGCTCTCCTACTTTGGTATGATAAGTGGTATGGTTTTTGCCACATACGGTGTCGCGCTGGTCGTCACTCATGCCAAAATTCCAGCAGCGACAGATCATTTCATATCGCGCCAGAAGCATGAAAAACCGTCAGTCTACCACACATTGTCACAATTGCATGCATGCCTCGATCTGTTCATGCATGCTCGTGAGTAAATGTGGCTAGCATTAGAGATAAGTGCTGAACGGGATTAACTTCGGCTGAATGATAACTATCCGTGTTTCCTATAGAGATCAAAATTGAATCAGCAAATTGATATCCTCATAATTGCATTCTATTGGAATTGTTGCATCAGTGTCACATAGGAATAAGCTGCCCGAATTATCTAAAAAAAATAACGAAATTTGAAAGGGTTTTCCTAAAAACATTTCTGTTAGGTTTCATCTAATTTGTGTTTTAATGAGTTTAACATTTGATTAACCATAAAGTTATAAAAGCACTAGAACAGAAAATATAACATAAACTCTTAAGGTAACTAGTGTCTGTTCGTGCTTGTTCCCTATTGAACAGTGGCTAAGCCAGGGTTTGGGGACAGGGAGCGAAGTCTTTTTGGAGCCGTCATTTACAGGCTTCGTGTTCGTACCCTTTGTGGGTGGCTATGCCACTGGTTTGTTCGGGTTTCTATGATTCGTTCGCTGATGATATTTAATGGAAAGAGAATATTGACAAAGAAAAATTCAAAATTAAGTGCAGTTTTCATATTGATGGCACTTTACGAAAAGTAAATAATTAATCGTATAAACTCGCATTTATTTTTTTAGATACGGTGAGTAATTTACTGCAAAAAAATGGCATCTTACCCTTACACAAGTCTCCAACGTCATTGGTCCGAATGGCCCTATCAATATTGATAGTGGCTGCCGACCTTGCAGTAATATCATGGGCAAAAGCTTCTTGCTTCTTAAATCTTGCATATACCATTTAGTTTGATAGAGAGCATTACTTACGGCAAGGCTCTAAAATATGGATAACATCTTTAAACACAAGATTGAGAAGTTAAATTGCCTTTTTTTTTCTGTATCTTCGACTAAATCAAATTCTTTTTAAATTGTTCAAGATGGTATCCTGGATATTTTGTCACTTTGCTACAATTTTTATTAAACAAAATTTATAATTATCTTATAACTATGGGTAGTTTGTTTATGGGTTTCGGTCACTTTGAAATAAAATTCCAATATTTCGTTAACGAATATATAAAATTTCAATTGGTAACAAACCTGCACTTGAATTTCATTAGCTAGCGAGCCTACTAGAAAAATGTATCCAACGACGAACAGCACAAACGACGACTGAATTATCAGTTCTTGGAGACTCTCTATCTGTAACATAAATACATAGCCATGGCAGTGCCCAATAAGAACACTTTTATATCACTTATTCATCAAAAATTATAATTTGTCATTGTGTTTATACAGGGTGTTATGGAGAGGACTTATTATATTTAAATGGGTGACTCCTTGCGTGTCCTAGAGTAAGTCTACATACTTTTTTTAATCGAAGCCCCTTGCTTGGATACCTGCCGCGCGTGACTATCGTTGTTGCAGTATGTTTTGAGACTCGGGGAAGGAATGACGCTATCGAGGGTTCCACGTGCTTGATGTATACGAATTTTAAACGTTCTGTTAGTTGTAGCAGTACCCGATTTTTTTCTGTTGTGAAATAATTCATAATAATAAATGTTATGATATGATTTCAAATTTGTGTGATATTATCTACTGTTGGTTCTGTTACAAAACATAGTATTTATGTTTTTTTATGAAATTTAATTATAAAACGGATTATTTTAAATTAAGATCGAAGGTAAGAGAGCATGCACCTTAGAATTGTAATTTTTTTTTTTAAGTTTGAAAAAGAAGTGATAGCGCGGGTAAAAGACGTCATGTTGTCAAAAACTGAACCGTGCTTTTACAATTCTTTGTTACAATATGACAACACCAAATACAATGTGCCGGCCTCTTTTGAGACTTGAGACTGCCTCAATAAATTATTGATTGCGAACGCCATTTATGGTTATTTTTCTTGAATTTATTTTCATCTCAGGAATTGCCGGTTTAAATATAATTAAAATAAGTCATTTCCCTAACACCCTGTATGCTATCGCTTTTCCATTTATTTAATATTTTTTTCGGTTTGTTCGCAAAATAGTTCTAGACAATAACCTACTCTGAAATGGTTATGTTTGCATAAAAACCAGAAACTTAATAATCAGAAAACGAAAACTGAGTTAACTTACCCTTACAATTTTCATTTCAAATACAGGGTGTTTCAAAAAATATGTGTCATCGCTCCTGTGGTGATTCCTCACCGAGACATAAGACTAATAGTTCCTATCAACATATGTTTTATCAAAAATACAGAGTTAAATTTTTAGTGAAATTTGGGTTATAAAAAGATACTTTACTAGCACATATTCTAGCAATACTAGATTTTTTACCTATTTATTTAAGCTTCATATTTAACAGCGGTTAATAAAATTGGCTTTATCTTGACTGCAAATAAATATTAAAAAATATTTTATACGTCATTTAAATTTCTACCTATTGTTAAAAATTACTAGAGCGCCTGATCTCATACATGCCCCTAATAAACCTGTTCACATATTTTTATTGCTGAAATATGTGCTATTTTAGATTTTAGATACTTTCATAACCCAAATTTCATTCAAGTTACCTAGGAAAAAACAGCTAAAAAAGTTTTTTGTAACACCCTATATAAGTTCATACTTTGTCAAATTTTAAAAGTAGTGTAGATCCTCCAAAAGCTGTAATATGCTCGCAGGATATAATTATATAAGTTGTTATGGAAATGACATTATATTTAAACCGGCAAATCCTGAGATGAAAATAAATTGAAGAAAAATAACCTTAAATGGCTATGCCACTGGTTTGCCTATCAGCTGATGATATTCAATGGAAAGAGAATATTGACAAGAAAAATAACCTTAAATGGCGCTTTGAATTATTGTACGAAATATACACTTTATATGAATTCTGAAAATTTACGTGGCCGCTACTGAGGACGTTCGCAATCAATAGTTCATTGAGGCGGTGTTGTCATATATTGCAACACATAATTGTAAACGCACGTGTTCAGTTTTTAACGACAAGACGTCTTTGACCCGCGTTATCACTTCTTTTTCAAACTTATTAGAAAAAAAACTACAATTTTAAGGTACATACTCTCTTACCTTCGATATTATAATCCGTTTTATAATTAAATTCCATAAAAAAATAAAACAGTCAAGAATCAACAATATCACACAAAGTTGAAATCACATCACAATATTTCTTATTATGAATTATTTCACAATAGAAAAAATCGGGTAATGCTACAACTAACAAAACGTTTAAAATCCATATACATTAAGCACGTGGAACCCCTGACAACGTCATTCCACCTCGAGTCTCGAAACATACTGAAGCAACGATAGTCGCGCGCGGCATGTATCCAAGCAAGGGCGAAACATGCGATGTGATCTGACAACACTGTTAGTATACTCTAGTGGCCCACATTATTGCTAATTAAAGAAAAAAGTATGTAGACTTTCTCTAGGACACCCACTTAAATATTATAAGTCAATTCCATAACACCTTGCATACTAAAATTTACTTACCTTTAGAACTTCAGTGGCAAAAGCAGCAATATTTATTGAGTTGAAAGCAAAGTCCGTTAACATAACATACTTGGTGGATCTATTTAACTCATTTATAAATCTAAAAGAAAAAAGAGCATCTAAAGCAACCTCGGATGGATTATATTCCGTAAAAAAACAGCAATATTTTTGAAGAGGGCACTATTTAGTTGTTCTTAATACATATTTAAAAAAAACATAATTAGGAATATGCGATTTAAACTATAACACGAGATACGACAAATTACTTCTGCAATGCGAAGTAGGACAAATAAAAATAGGCTTTCTGTTGTCACCTTGTATCGTGTAGTTAAGCTAAAACAATAAGAACTTCTAGACCAGGGGTGCTCAAACAGTCGATCGCTAGAGTTTTTTCGGTCGATCGCGATAAGTTCTGACAAATTTGGTACCTAAAAAACAGTCACCATGCAGCCACAGTTTTTATTTTTCGAAAGACGCGCGAGAAGTACGAAACAGAATTGAGAAATATTCGCCGTGAGTTTGAAAGGCGTTTTTCCGATTTAAAAAAATTTACGCATATTGTCACTTTCATGACTTATCCATTTTTTTTTGTCAGGACATTGAAACAACGACTTCTGAAATATCAAATATGTTCTATTTAGACGTGTATTCTATCGAAAACGAGGTATTGCACATTATTTAGATATACATCTCAAAGCCATAGCAGGAGATACAATTTTTTTTTTGTACATGAAGAAAAATATCCATATTTGAAACAAATCGCTCTGCAGTTAACAGCATTGTTTGGATCCCCCTATTTGTGCGGATTTGCGTTTTCCGAAATGAAAATAATAAAGTCAAAATACCGAAATCGGTTAACTGACGAACATCTGTCTTCATGCTTGCGTTTAACACTCAGTATACAGGGTGTCCGGGAACATGTGGGAAATCTCCCGGATATGAAGAAAACTCGTGAAAAGAATACTATAGGTTCATATAAACTTATTTCGTATCGGCCTCCTCTTCGGAGATATGGGCTCCCAAAGAGCACCAATAGAATCAAGTTTTTTACACATAATTATTGAACCACCTGGTATATTTCAATTATTTTTTAATATGATGTATACCAGGTAATACCCGTCAAATTACTACCCAAGAAACTGTTGTGAATTACTCACAGCTGCAGGGACGGACTAGCTGTAACACTCATGGGTCCATTTTTTTACGCCCTGTATGATGAGAACTTTGGACAATGTTTTTTACATACCTTTAACTATTGGCTAAAAATTAAGTGCTCTTCATTCATGTCGCTAATCCTAACCGTTTTCGAAAAAACGGCATTTCATATACATCATGTGCTTCGGGTATTTCAATAAAAGATACATCTTTGTTCCGATCCAATGTTCAACCTTCAAGATTCCGCTTTTTCATATTTAGCCCATGAGCAGTTAGGGGACTCAGTGTAAATAAAATGACGTTTTCTCGAAAACGGTTAGGATTAGCGACATGAATGAAGAGTACTTAATTTTTAGCCAATAGTTAAAAGTATGTAAAAAACATTGTCCGAAGCTCTCATCATACAGGCAGTGCCGGACTTGACTCCAATCGGACCCGGGGCACTAATCATGGGATGCCCCTATAAGGGCAGGGAAATCGGATGTTTTGGGGAAAGACGAGTCAAAGATCATCAAACATTTTTACAAAATCTATGAATTTATTAACGTACATATATGGCAATATATATAACGAATTTTTTTATATGATATATATTTATATATATATATATATGTATAGGAAGGGTAGTCGTTGCTGACTAGTTAGGGATAACGATTTGGGTAATATTGGGCTTTGCAGCAAATGAAAGTGTACTCTTTAAAGTTGGTCCAAGCTTTCGGAAATCTTTATTTCCATCATCAGGGATACTACAATACAAGAAAATTTACTGAAATCAGAGTGAAGCTCTTAATTCAACAAAACAACTTTAGTTACTTACAACTTTGTTGAGGATGTTCATAAATTTGTAGTTAATTACTAGTAGTAACACAGTAAAATTCGAAAGCACTGAAACAGCAACACGCCAAAATCTCTTGTGGTTGGTATACACATACAAAACACACCATAATTCATTAATTAAAAAGACAGTACAGATTAAAATAATTTAAATTTTCAAATAAAATTACTGGTCTTTATCGACCATGCTTACGGAAACGGCCATTTTGTACCGGTATTATCTGATGAAATCGGCGTAGAGAATTTATAGGAGCAATAATGATCCACTATTACTCTGTGGTGTGCCACCATCCCACAAAGGACTTTTTTAGTGTATCTCTCGATACTAGATACAAAAAGAAGAGAACCTTATCGATCTTAATTCTATTGGTTGAGGTGTTGATTCAAATGTGTGTATGCAACGCTTGAAACATATCCGGAAACAATCATGTGATTTATAACTATGAGGTTTATTTAATTTTTATTATTTATTATTATTATTGTTAATTATTTAATTGTAGATATTTATTCTTGATTAGTTATGAATTGTTAATATTATACTTTATTATTATTAAAAATTTTTTTTATTGACTAACAATGTCTCTGTGGAGGGTGGGATTTTTATCTAACGCCAATAAATAGGCATAAACCTCACTTAAATGGCTGATGTCAGTTCGTCTGTTCATGTTATTGGGGATCTGAGAAATCCATGCCATCTCCAGGAAGAGTCTTTTTGTGTAAATCGACTGTGTTGATAAGATTTTAGTAGAGCCGTAGTTCATATTATGACCAAGTGTATTGGCATGTTCAGCCAACGCACATCTCTCAGGGTGTAATCTACAATCACTCCTATGTGACGCAATTCTTTTATTTAATGGTCTGGCCGTTTGGCCAATGTAGACTTTATTGCAATCTTCACATGGAATGATATAAACCACATCCGAGAGTTGGCCAATTGGGACCTTGTCTTTCAGACGTGAGTGTAAATTTTTAATAGTTAATACAGACTTATTGGCAATTTTTATGTTACAAAAATCATTGATTATTCTCATGATTGGCGGTGATATCTCTCTTATATATGGAAAAGAAGTAAATTTAATTGTGACTGAGTTAACTGGGACTGCATTAAGCACTGTGTTATTATTAATGTTAGGTATATTTAAGATTGTATCATTCGTGGTTCTAAATAAGATTTTATTAATTAGTGAAGGAGGGTACGAGTTATCTATAAAGAGTTTTGAGAGGATATCTAGATTTTTCCTCAGGAAAGAAGCATCAGAAATTTTCGACACTCTCGTTTTCATTTGTTTGATTAAATTCACCTTCATGGCTTGTTTATGGTAGGATAAATAATTGAGGTATCTACCAGAGCTACATGGTTTGCGGTACCAGTCTATAAGAATTTTATTATCTGGTGTACGTATGAAACGTGTATCCAAGAACGGCACTGATCGTTCTGGACATTCTGTCTCAATGGTGAATTGTATATGCTGATCAAAATCATTGAGAGTATCTACTATCTCATTTATGCCATCCTCCGGAAGAGCTAAAATGATATCATCTACATATTTTTTTATGAATAATGGAGTAAAAGATAAAACCGGTATGACAATATCCAGGATATCATCCATGACGTAATTCGCCAAAATGGGTGATATTGAAGATCCCATCGGCGTTCCAAAAATTTGTTTATAAAATTTATTATCAAAAGTGAAATAAGTGTTATCGAATAAAAAAGAGATAATTTCTAAAAAGGTGTTCTTTTCAATGTTACAATAGTCTTTAATGCGGTACCAATTTTTATTAATCGCTCTATGAGCTATATCTAAGTAAACGTTACTGAAAAGAGAAATCACATCCAAACTGGCTAACACGAAATTCATTGGGAGTTGCATCCCGTTAAACTGTTCAGAAATCTCGAATGAGTCTTTAATGTAATATGGATTATCTTTATTATAGGCTTTGGTGAGAATATCTGTAACAAATGTGGCCAAGAACTCTGTAGGAGCGCCAATAGAGGCTACAATAGGTCTGACTGACAACGTAGGCTTATGAATCTTTGGTAGTGTGTAGAATTTAGGTGCAACACCCTTATAATTTGTTAATTTTTTCTTTGTTTGTTCATCTATAAATTTTGAACTGTGCAAGTTTTTTATAAGGGTATTACATTTCTTTTCTATTGAAGACGTAGGATCCCTCAGAAGTTCAACGTAAGTGTTATTGTCATTAATCAAAACATACGATAAACGGTTGTCATGAATTTAGATGATTACAAACGTTTATCGTATGTTTTGATTAATGACAATAACACTTACGTTGAACTTCTGAGGGATCCTACGTCTTCAATAGAAAAGAAATGTAATACCCTTATAAAAAACTTGCACAGTTCAAAATTTATAGATGAACAAACAAAGAAAAAATTAACAAATTATAAGGGTGTTGCACCTAAATTCTACACACTACCAAAGATTCATAAGCCTACGTTGTCAGTCAGACCTATTGTAGCCTCTATTGGCGCTCCTACAGAGTTCTTGGCCACATTTGTTACAGATATTCTCACCAAAGCCTATAATAAAGATAATCCATATTACATTAAAGACTCATTCGAGATTTCTGAACAGTTTAACGGGATGCAACTCCCAATGAATTTCGTGTTAGCCAGTTTGGATGTGATTTCTCTTTTCAGTAACGTTTACTTAGATATAGCTCATAGAGCGATTAATAAAAATTGGTACCGCATTAAAGACTATTGTAACATTGAAAAGAACACCTTTTTAGAAATTATCTCTTTTTTATTCGATAACACTTATTTCACTTTTGATAATAAATTTTATAAACAAAATTTTTGGAACGCCGATGGGATCTTCAATATCACCCATTTTGGCGAATTACGTCATGGATGATATCCTGGATATTGTCATACCGGTTTTATCTTTTACTCCATTATTCATAAAAAAATATGTAGATGATATCATTTTAGCTCTTCCGGAGGATGGCATAAATGAGATAGTAGATACTCTCAATGATTTTGATCAGCATATACAATTCACCATTGAGACAGAATGTCCAGAACGATCAGTGCCGTTCTTGGATACACGTTTCATACGTACACCAGATAATAAAATTCTTATAGACTGGTACCGCAAACCATGTAGCTCTGGTAGATACCTCAATTATTTATCCTACCATAAACAAGCCATGAAGGTGAATTTAATCAAACAAATGAAAACGAGAGTGTCGAAAATTTCTGATGCTTCTTTCCTGAGGAAAAATCTAGATATCCTCTCAAAACTCTTTATAGATAACTCGTACCCTCCTTCACTAATTAATAAAATCTTATTTAGAACCACGAATGATACAATCTTAAATATACCTAACATTAATAATAACACAGTGCTTAATGCAGTCCCAGTTAACTCAGTCACAATTAAATTTACTTCTTTTCCATATATAAGAGAGATATCACCGCCAATCATGAGAATAATCAATGATTTTTGTAACATAAAAATTGCCAATAAGTCTGTATTAACTATTAAAAATTTACACTCACGTCTGAAAGACAAGGTCCCAATTGGCCAACTCTCGGATGTGGTTTATATCATTCCATGTGAAGATTGCAATAAAGTCTACATTGGCCAAACGGCCAGACCATTAAATAAAAGAATTGCGTCACATAGGAGTGATTGTAGATTACACCCTGAGAGATGTGCGTTGGCTGAACATGCCAATACACTTGGTCATAATATGAACTACGGCTCTACTAAAATCTTATCAACACAGTCGATTTACACAAAAAGACTCTTCCTGGAGATGGCATGGATTTCTCAGATCCCCAATAACATGAACAGACGAACTGACATCAGCCATTTAAGTGAGGTTTATGCCTATTTATTGGCGTTAGATAAAAATCCCACCCTCCACAGAGACATTGTTAGTCAATAAAAAAAATTTTTAATAATAATAAAGTATAATATTAACAATTCATAACTAATCAAGAATAAATATCTACAATTAAATAATTAACAATAATAATAATAAATAATAAAAATTAAATAAACCTCATAGTTATAAATCACATGATTGTTTCCGGATATGTTTCAAGCGTTGCATACACACATTTGAATCAACACCCCAACCAATAGAATTAAGATCGATAAGGTTCTCTTCTTTTTGTATCTAGTATCGAGAGATACACTAAAAAAGTCCTTTGTGGGATGGTGGCACACCACAGAGTAATAGTGGATCATTATTGCTCCTATAAATTCTCTACGCCGATTTCATCAGATAATACCGGTACAAAATGGCCGTTTCCGTAAGCATGGTCGATAAAGACCAGTAATTTTATTTGAAAATTTAAATTATTTTAATCTGTACTGTCTTTTTAATTAATGAATTATGGTGTGTTTTGTATGTGTATACCAACCACAAGAGATTTTGGCGTGTTGCTGTTTCAGTGCTTTCGAATTTTACTGTGTTACTACTAGTAATTAACTACAAATTTATGAACATCCTCAACAAAGTTGTAAGTAACTAAAGTTGTTTTGTTGAATTAAGAGCTTCACTCTGATTTCAGTAAATTTTCTTGTATTGTAGTATCCCTGATGATGGAAATAAAGATTTCCGAAAGCTTGGACCAACTTTAAAGAGTACACTTTCATTTGCTGCAAAGCCCAATATTACCCAAATCGTTATATATATATGTATATATTATAAGACGTATTATAAGATATTATACATTTTTGGTACATATGATTAGATTATGAACAGTCGAGTCGTTTAGAAAAAAAAATCAAAAACTTTTTGAAGGAATGTGGGTGCCCCCAGAAAATGTCGGCCTGTAGATGCCCCGGGGCCGTGCCCCTGGTGCCCCGCAGTAAGGCCGGCACTGCATACAGGGCGTAAAAAAAATGGGCCCATGAGTGTTACAGCTAGTCCGTCCCTGCAGCTGTGAGTAATTCACAACAGTTTCTTGGGTAGTAATTTGACGGGTCTTACCTGGTATACATCATATTAAAAAATAATTGAAATATACCAGGTGGTTCAATAATTATGTGTAAAAAACTTGATTCCATTGGTGCTCTTTGGGAGCCCATATCTCCGAAGAGGAGGCCGATACGAAAGAAGTTTATATGAACCTATAGTATTCTTTTCACGTGTTTTCTTCATATCCGGGAGATTTCCCACATGTTCCCGGACACCCTGTATACGTACCATCCTATGAGAGGTATGCAGAAGATATGCAGTGCCATGCATCGACATCTATAAAGACTAAGTTACATACAGAAATAATAAATTAAATTTTTGCGTTCAAATTATACGTTTTATACGTTATAACTTATCTTTAATAGAATCTCTGTAACCTCAACCAAAAATTAATAAGAAATTAATAGTGAAACGTGTCCCCCTGAGAACCCAAGTTTACGGGTCCGAGGTTTTTTTTTAATTTTCACGTACACAGCCGTAAACCTTGCTGGGCTGTTTTCGATGGGCCACCCTGTAGTAAAAGTTAGAGCACCTCTGTTCTAGACTATGTTGCTAAACTAATGGAAAATTTAAGCAATATAGCAGTATTAAATGAAATCTTTACATACCTTATTATGAAAGACTGCTTAACAATAATTTTCCTCAGGGTGCAATAATAATTAGCACCCTCCTCTGCACTGTCAATATCCAACCGTTTTATAAAAATTTGCAGAATATTTAACTCGGCAGCAGCAAATCTCATAAAGGAAAAACTCATCATATTTGTAGCCAAATAAAAACTGATATTAGAGGAAAGAAATATTATATTAATGATAGTCGTCAAAGTCACATGGTATATTTCCTTGAAAGGCAACCATAAAGGCATAAATATTGACACTTGGATAATGGTTTCTTCATAATTATGTTTCGTGTTGAGGTAGATAAATAGCCTTAAGAAAATAAATACTGTCGCAACCAATAATGAATAAACTGTAATACCTATTTTCAGTTTCCTGCAAAAATCTATGTCTTTGTTATAATTTTCAACAATTTCTTTGCTAGATTTTTTAATTTTCAAATCCTCATCGACAATTTGTTGAAATAACTCCAAAACGTTACTTTTTCGATAAATACATACTTTTATACCGGTTACCGTGGTCGTACCCAAAAAACCTAGAGCGAAAAAAATAATATCGGAGTCAGCATTAATAAGTATTAATTGTAGCAACTTCAGAAACATTGAGAACCAATAGGTGATAAAAGCTGCCTGAGTAGCGCGGTGATACCAAAGTTTAGCTCTTTTCGTAGAAATGTCTTCGCTCAGGTCAAAATATGATATTCCCATTGTAATTATACAGGATTTTAGAATTTCTATTAGCATAGCGATAAAATACTATACTTATCAACACTTGCAGTTATGTTGTTAAACTGAGCTTTTCAACTATGTGAAAGCTTTTGTCTTAAAGTGTCGCACACGATGAAAATTATATATACAAAGTTATCTTACCCTCTACAGGTAAGAACCCTTTACACAATTTGCATATGTAGTTTCTTTTATATGTATATTTCAAAAAAATTACAAAATATAGAGACTCGGAAGAACACGTCATATAATTTAGCAAATTATATAAGCCCGTATAAATAAAGGACACATCTTTTGTTCTCACGACTAAATTGTCACTTTAATCTAATTTCCTTATCTGAATAATTAATTTATGTGTGAAATATCCAGATATATTCCTTTTTAGAAGACATTAATTTGGATTTTATAATTTTCTATGTCAAAAAGTTAAAAATTAAATGTAATTCAAAATTCTTTCTTCCTTCATTTCTTCATAATAGTATATTAAAGTGCAAGTTTTATAAAGCTTGTATTGCACATTATAAGAAAATATTCCATATACATTTTGTCAAATTTTATTTCTAATGTTTATGTTGGTAAATATTATCAAATTATTATTCAAATAGTATTTGATAAATTATCCGTGTCTTCCATTTTGTCGCGAAAATTGAAAACTTTTTAAAATAATTAAACATTAGAACCGAAATGGATTATAACTTCTCCAGAATTTGAGAGGGAAATTCAAAAAGCTATGAATTGATATATTTGTAAAATATTATATACGTTGCTATGCAACGGAAAATAACTGTTAGGAAATATTAATTTCCTTACTGTAAGGAAATGATATTTCCTTACTGTAAGGAAATGTTATTTCCTTACTGTAAGGAAATGATATTTCCTTACTGTAAGGAAATGTTATTTCCTTACAGTTGTTAGTGTTCTACATAAATGATAGAAAACACGTTGCTTATAAGGAATTAATTTATATTTTGAAAACCTCAATGAATTTCTACCCGCCTTGATATTTAAAGAATAAGCGGCACTGTTCATATGTTCTGGTCTTAACGAAGCATACTTTCGATAATCATTCAAGTACATCTGATTAACTACAAATGATCTTGGTTTACTTCGAATCAGGTATGCTAATTGAAAGCTTAGATTCTAGGTCTTCTACATCGTGTAGAGTCATTCGAATTACATGTAGAGTCATTCGGACTAACTCATCCATTCTACAGGCCCCAGAAATACCAAATATTAAAGCCAGCTAAAAAATAAATAAATGTGTAATCTAAATAGAAATTAAAACCTTGTAAATTACCTTAATCATTAAATTTTCTTTATCTGGAGCTTCCTGGATAAATTTGTCGATTTCATCCTTTGTTAAAATCTTAGATTTCTTTGCCCTATAACCTTGAGCTTGCCGTTTCAATAAAGAAGAAGTTTTGAATATGTAGATATCTCTACATGTGTTTAATTGAAGATTCCATCTTTAAACAAAGGTCTAGGAAGTATGCCATTACAATATTTTCCGGGAAAGATCTCGTGATTCTACTCTTGCGATAGTCCATAAAACGTTTATATGCATATTCGTACTTTTCTCTTGATTTCTCTGGCAATAATTCTAATGACGCAGTATTCACTGCCTCAGCCAGCTCTGGAGGAGTCCCAGAAATGGAACATTCATCATCACTTATCATTTTATACTGTTTTGCAACGAATACTTATAAACAGGAAGAAGACAAGCAGCCGTGTTAACACATCGTAGCAAGTACGAACAAGCGAACAAACCAGGCATCCATTACGTCTGAAATCAGCTGACAAACGCACGTGCTTTTCAAATGTCACTTTTATCCAAATTTTTATTACTGTCAATATTTTAAAGTGACATTTAACCAACAAAAAACATTCAAACCCCCTTTATTTGATTTACTAAGTAGTGAAAATCAAATATTAGGATTCTGACATGTTTTAAGCTGTAAATATCACTTTAAAATAATCCTTACACACTCTTATATCATTTATTGAACTAGTAACGTAACTACAAATGAAAAATTATACTTCAGAAATAAGCTTGTAAGTAGTTTTATTAAAAAATAAGTAAATCATAATTTACATAAAATATTTTACCATCTTCAACTGGGCTCTAGGTCCTAGAAAATATTTCAGGCTTCAAGTCCGAGCATATTTTTGAGCTCCATATGATTTATGAAAAGAAATTATTATCGGTGCTTACTCTCACTAAAGATGATTAAATGAATATTTCAATTTCAAATTACTCACTTGCACCAAAATGGGAACGACGTCTCTCGTGAAAAGATTAGAAAATTAAAAATTATTTTAGAATTTAAGGACGCTTCGCTTTCGCCATTTTCATTCACTTTACATATCATTCATATGTTGCTTGATTATATTCCATGCCAGACGAATAAAATTGACTTGTAAAATTATTTAACAATTCGTGCTGTTCGCATTTTATGCCTGTCTCTGTCTGCAGCAACCTTCCCTAATTCAGTAAAGTGAGACAAATATGACCAGGATCCAGTCGCCTGCTTAACCACTCACTTTTTGACATTTCATATTAACTCTACGTAAGTCTGATATTGAACTTAAATGATAGAGTGAAACAGATAGATAAAAGTGGGTGACTTGTGAGCGTATGGAGCAGAGTAGGCTTAGCATCACTTCCATGGCCTTCTTACGTGTTTCGATCCCCCCCATAGCAGTCTCATCGGGCTGCTGTTTTGCTTTCGGAAACACCAACAATTAAATTTATATGCGTCAAGTTTGACAATTCAACATTAATACGTTTCCATAGTAACGCAACCAATTTGTATACGAATTTCAAAGCACCATTTATTTGTGAATAAAATTTCTCGCGATATTTTCAAAATTAATCAATATCTGTCGATTTTTAAACGATTTTCGGAAAAATGGTATGTTTATCTAGTAGGAAAAGCCACATTCCTGGACTCTGTGTTGCTAAGTATTGGCTTGCGCCTTGACTTAGCAATCTTCACAGTCGTGCAGGAATGTTAGGCATTTCCTACTCGGTAAACAATGTACTATTATTTAAAAAAAGGAGAAGTGGCGTACCATTATTTTCTTTAAAAATTCCGAGGGCAATAAAACAACATGTTGTTAATCATAAAATGCCTCTTGATGAATAGAAAGTATGCACCAAATTTCACAAAAATATCTAGAGCAGTATCACAGATATTAATAAAACAGGAAATTTTTTTGAAAACCTTCAACACTACATCTCAAAAGTTAACGTTTAGGACATATGTTCATATGAAGTTTTTCGCTGAAAATGGATCCAAGAATAATCTCCTTAAATATTAGCATGTTATCAAGAACCACCCTGTATATCTAATTGGTGTAGTTTAAAAAATACCTAAATTAGATGCATCTAGATTTTATACGCTACCTCGTACAATTAATTACAATATTTTAAATCTTAACTAAGTTCCAAGTGTTGAAGACCGTTATAGTGTATACGTGACTTTAGCCTCAAAAGGGGACTAAATGAATTAATTATAAGGCGCCAGAATGTAAATATTTGCCCCTTGAATTATACCGGGTGGCCACAAAATCATTTAACATACCTTATTTCAGTTATCACTATTGGTAAAAATTAGTAATTTGGTTCCAGGAATTGAAGGATAAAAACACATTTATTAGCCAAAACAATTATCTGTCGCTTCCGATTTCACCGGATGTGACGATTGTTATTTTTTTTTTAATTATAAATAGGAACGTACCTATTCTCGTTTTCACAATTGGATTGCTTCCTAAATTCCCTGTCTAACGATGTATAACAAGTTTATAAATTCTTGAAGAGCTATTCTATTAAACATGATGGCAAATCACGAAACTCTCATAGTTCAGGTAATACGGCAAGCACCAGCAAATAATTTCTAGGACGCTATTTCCAAAAATTGACGTAAAGCTGAATATAACGAATTACTTATTTTTATATGTTTATTATTTATTATCACTAACACTAATTTTCGTTTTATCGATATCAAAATTCAGTTTGCTGGTGTTTGCTGTATTACCTGAACTATGAATAGCTTAGAATTGGTTCACCAAAATGTATTCACACTAGGCACATGGGTTTACCATGTCGATGGTAATTTTCTTTTTATCAAATACCGATGTATGGAAAAATTATAATTTTCCAGACCACCCGATGATACCTTATACAATAAGGGCGTATTTTTGTCTACACAGTAGCACTTTAAAATTCTAATTAAGATTGAATGGTACTACCAAGAGAAGGAATCCTTTTCCATTGATAGGATGTAACCACCTGCAGACCGGTCTCGAACTCTTTTGTTCTCATCAGTACAGGGTAGGTGTACAATGTACATACCTATCATCAGAGAATACTCTATACTTCACGCCGTATTATCAACATCAACCTGCAGACCGGTTTCTCGACTACCGTTGATAATACAGCTTGAAGTATTCTCTGATGATTGGTATGGACACCTACACTGTACTGACGAGAACAAAAGAGTTCGAATTCGGTCTGCAGGTGGTGATATCCTATCAATGGAAAAGGCTTCCTTTCCTTGGTAGTACTATTCAATATGAAATAGTATTTTAAAGTACTACTCTGTAGACAAAAATACGCCCTTATTGTATAAGGTATCATCGTGTGGTCTGGAAAACAATAATTTTTCCATACATTGGTATTTGATATTAATACCAGCTGAAAAGTATAGACTTTTTATTTTTGACTTTTTTTTTAGGTAAAATTGAGAATAATAATTGTCATGTGGCATTTTACAAATATCAGTTAAGATATTAAAAAGAAACAATATCTTTGACATGTTTTCAGAATTATTTTCTAATATTTTACTAAGTTGGCAATATGCAATATACAACCCTGAAAGGAAAATTTTATTTATTTTAGTAATTAAATAATCGAGTGGACGAGATTCTGCTTACTTTCCTGTTTTTTTTTGTTTTTTTTTTGTTATGAAGAAACTTTTGTAGTTTCATCCGTATTTCTAAAAATTTCCTCTTTGTTCGAATTAAGGCGAAAACATGTTTTTTAAATAAGAATCATTGCTAAATTCCACCAACTATTCCAAAAATAGACGAACTTTCTAATGGAAGAGAAAAGTTAAAACTAGCCTTGCCTTCTTTACTCCATAATTAAGTCTTAGTTCAAAAGATCTGTTTCCATTCCGCCGTCTAACTTTGCCATTAAATATTTTCGTACTAAGCCCGAAAACGCTCTACGTTTCCGCAAGTTTTCTACATTGTACGGTTAGAAAAAATTACAATTCCTTCTAATATAATCACGGAAGAATTTCATTTTGGATGTGAAATTTTAGTGCTTAAATTTTTAGCGAAACGTTTGTTCTGACCCCCGGAGTCGTTATTATACAGAGTACGTAAACGAAGCGTGGACAGAAGATTAAATCGTTATCGAAGAACTTATCAACAATACTGAAACAGCTTGAGATATTGGATTACAAGCGGCATGTTTTAAAAATATTTTACATTATACAGGGTGGCCCTAAAAAGTGTGACAGCATAAAGTTATATTTTTCTAAATGGGACACCCAGTATTTTATTGCATATTTAGGTCCGCATTACTATCGTTTATAAGTGTCTCAAATTTTATTTAATTTGGTTTTGTAGTTTCGGAAAAATAAATTAGAAACTAAAAAAAAAAAAGTTTTGCAGTCCTAAATAAAAAAATCAAAAAAAACAATCCAGAACTATTTTTTTAACCTCGGCATTGAGTGAAATTTATGACAAGAGGTCTAGAGATACTTTGAATGTAATTGCGTTTATTTATTTTATACAGGGTGTTCATAATAAGCTTTCAAAAATCCCACATTTTAAAATAATTTTTCTCAAGTTTTTCAAATGGAACACCCTGTATATTATTTGGCTATTTAACGTAGAATTCATAGACAATTTTTTTTTGTAATACAAGCATATAAGTTATATTCAACCGTTTTCGAAATAATTGTAAATATTATAAATTATTTAAATAGCGTTTTATTTGGGAAATTTTGTTATAGGCGACTAAACTAATAATTGTAAACTAAAGTAAATGTTCAAAATAGCTTCCTTTTACTTAATTTAATGATTTTCCTCTACTGCCAACAGGACTCTTAATTCATTTTCTTCATTAATAACGGGTTTATTGATTATCATCCTTTTTGTGTACGCAGTGCTTCCTGTTGCTACAAATCTTTGCAACAACTTCTCGAAGGTTTTTGGTCTCGGCTTTCTCTCAATATCTGGATATATTTCAGCATACACTCTGCTCGCGACGAGGCAATTTCTTGCACATTCACCCAGTATAAAAATCATATTTACCATTTCTAAAATTCGACATTTTGTGTAAGTTAGTACTTAATTTCGATGACTGAAGAAATGTAAATAATTTTATTTCACTGTCATAGTGACAATCTAAACAAAAAGAAATCATGGCAACTCGATTAAGAATAAAAAATAAAATTAAATAATAAAAGTAGCAAAAATGTATGCTTTTAAAATTTATATCGAAATAACTAAAATACGGTAAACTCTAAGAGTAAAAGGAAGCTATTTTGAACTTTTACTTTAGTTTACAATTATTAGTCTAGTCGCCTATAACAACATTTCCCAATAAAAACTCTGTTTAAACAACATAATGATATTTATAATTATTTCGAAAACGGCTGGATATAACTTATATGCTTGTATTACAAAAACAAATTGTCTATGAATTCTACGTCAAATAGCTAAATAATATACAGGGTGTTCCATTTGAAAAACTTGAGAGAAATTATTTTAAAATGTGAGGTTTTTGAAATTTACATTCATAGTATCTCTAGACCTCTTGTCATAAATTTCACTCAATGCCGAGGTTAAAAAAATAGTTCTGGATTGTTTTTTTTGATTTTTTTATTCAGGACTGCAAAACTTTTTTCTTTAGTTTTTAATTTATTTCTCCGAAACTACAAAACCAAATAAAATAAAATTTGATGCATTTATAAACGATAGTAATACGAACCTAAATATGCAATAAAATACTGGGTGTCCCATTTAGAAAAATATAACTTTATGCTGTCACACTTTTTAGGGCCACCCTGTATAATGTAAAATATTTTTAAAACATGCCGCTTGTAATCCAATATCTCAAGCTGTTTTAGTATTGTTGATAAGTTCTTCGATAACGATTTAATCTTCTGTCCACGCTTCGTTTGCGTACTCTGTATAATAACAACGACTCCGGGGGTCCGAACAAACATTTCGCTAAAAATTTAAGCACTAAAATTTCACATCCAAAATGAAATTCTTCCGTGATTATATTAGAAGGAATTGTAATTTTATCTAACCGTACAATGTAGAAAACTTGCGGAAACGTAGAGCGTTTTCGGGCTTAGTACGAAAATATTTAATGGCAAAGTTAGACGGCGGAATGGAAACAGATCTTTTGAACTAAGACTTAATTATGGAGTAAAGAAGGCAAGGCTAGTTTTAACTTTTCTCTTCCATTAGAAAGTTCGTCTATTTTTGGAATAGCTGGTGGAATTTAGCAATGCTTCTTATTTAAAAAACATGTTTTCGCCTTAATTCGAACAAAGAGGAAATTTTTAGAAATACGGGTTTCTTCATAACAAAAAGAAAAAAACAAAAAAAAACAGGAAAGTAAGCAGAATCTCGTCCACTCGATTATTTAATTACTAAAATAAATAAAATTTTCCTTTCAGGGTTGTATATTGCATATTGCCAACTTAGTAAAATATTAGAAAATAATTCAGACAACATGTCAAAGATATTGTTTCTTTTTAATATCTTAACTGATATTTGTAAAATGCCACATGACAATTATTAAATTTCCCAATAAAAACTCTATTTAAACAACATAATTTATAATATTTACAATTATTTCGAAAACGGTTGGATATAACTTATATGCTTGTATTACAAAAAAAAATTGTCTATGAATTCTACGTCAAATAGCCAAATAATATACAGGGTGTTCCATTTGAAAAACTTGAGAAAAATTATTTTAAAATGTGGGGTTTTTGAAAGCTTATTATGAACACCCTGTATAAAATAAATAAACGCAATTACATTCAAAGTATCTCTAGACCTCTTGTCACAAATTTCACTCAATGCCGAGGTTAAAAAAATAGTTCCGGATTGTTTATTTTGATTTTTTTATTCAGGACTGCAAAACTTTTTTTTATAGTTTCTAATTTATTTCTCCGAAACTACGGAACCAAATTAAATAAAATTTGAGACACTTATAAACGATAGTAATACGAACCTAAATATGCAATAAAATACTAGGTGTCCCATTTAAAAAAATATAACTTTATGCTGTCTCACTTTTTTGGGCCACCCTGTATAATGTAAAATATTTTTAAAACATGCCGCTTTTAATCCAATATCTCAAGCTGTTTTAGTATTATTGATAAGTTCTTCGATAACGATTTAATCTTCCGTCCACGCTTCGTTTGCGGACCCTGTATGTTCCTTCGCAGAACAATCAGGAATAGCACATGTGTGTCTATAGTATTTACAGGAGCAAAGTCTGTGACCGTTGACCAAAAACTCGGTGTTCATAGAGCAAGATATATCCATTGCCAACTGATTCATGATTTTGTTATTAGTGTGTAGATCCATTTATTGCGTTTTTCCTGAATTGTTTTATAAAGTAACATTTTTTGATTAGGCTATATTATACAGGAGTAAATCAAACTGTTGTTTTTTGTCGTAATTGCAAAACACCCTGTAGGAAAATTGAGGTGGATAATTTTATTGACATACTGTTTCTGGTAATCTTTGATGTATTCTAAATATTTCGTTTCATTTTATTATCTCATTTCTGCTGCGAGCTGCAAAATTTTAAATGAAACGCTGATTTGAAGCCTATTTTTATTAAGAAAAACAAACACTAGGTATATCATAAAGTTAATTAACAAAAACAATTTTAATATCGTGTATTTCCTTCTCTCACAGCAGTAATGATAGCTTACAGCCTTCGTGGCATCGAATGAATAAGGTTACTTATTGAGATATTCTTCGGTCAGCGCTAGTTGTCTTGCAAGGTTTGTGGTTGTAGGGAACGACGACGAACGGCTCTTTTAAGTTGATCCCAAAAATGTTCAATTGGGTTGAGATCCGGGCTACATGCGGACCATTCCAATCTTGGAAGTCCAACTGCATCCAGATATTTACTCACTACATGTGTAATGTGAGGCCTAATCATGCATTAATGTAAATTGGTTCCCAATGAAAGGAGCAAATTGAACAACAACTTCTTGGAGGATTTCCTCAATGTAGGGGTGGGCGGTTAGAGCTTCATTTTCAACAAATACAAGATTGGTGTGTGCTTCGGTAGAAATACCCGCCTGAATCATGAACCGCCATGATATGAGATTCATTCTGATATGATGCCGTCAGCATATCTTCCATTTCTACGTATGTATACCCGCTCACGACCATCCGGCGGCCTTAAATAAACCCTGGATTCATCAGTGAATAGTACGTAAGAATATTGTCACTGTCAAATATTCACCATAATCGCGTACTTAGTCAACGTCGATCATTTTTAACCGAAAGCTTGACATACATTTTCTAAAAATAACATCGTTTCTAAAAATTTGCAGCTCGCAGCAGAAATGAGATAATGGAATGAATCAAAAAACGAAATGTTTAGAATACCTCAAAGATTACAAAAAATAGTATGTAAATAAAATTATCCACCTCAATTTTCCTACAGGGTGTTTTGAAATTAAGTTACAAAAAACAACAGTTTGATTTACTCCTGTATAATATAGCCTAATCGAAAAATGTTACGTTGTAAAATAATTAAGGAAAACACAATAAATGGATCCACAGACTAATAATAAAATCATAAAAATCGTATAAAAAATAAAAAGTTATAAAATATCAAACTTGACCAAAATTTCAATGTGTCGGAATTTTGTGCCGGCGAGTATATTTTGCTTTAATAATAATATGAATCTTGTTTTAAACAAATCCCATATAAACCTTTCATAATTAACAAATGTTTTAAATAAAAATTACTGTTAAAATATTCTACCCATTGCAAACAACCAACTTATTAGCGGAATAGATAAGTAAAAGCTAGACGTACCTTCTTCACTCCACATAATTAAGTCTTAGTTCAAAAGATCCGTTTCCATTTCTCCAGTCTAACTTTACCATTAAAAATGTTCTATCTAAGCCGGAAAGCGCTGTTAGTTTCCGCAAGTTTTCTACATTATACGGTCAGATAAAATGACTATTCTTTTTATTACAATTAGAGAAGAATTTCATTTTGAATTTAAAATTTTTCGTCGGAAAATTTAGTTTCATCAAAATGTCAGTTGAGATATATATATCTCACCTCCCGTCTTCTAACAAAATTTGAAAATTGTTCACATTTCAAATAGTTATTATTATTCTTATGAATACATTATATGATTTTTCAATAATCAATTTTCTCATACCGTTTTCCAATCCTTCAACTTTTCTAATCCAATTTAGATTGCAAGGAAAGTATATATTTGCCTAAGTTTTCATAAAATAGAGCCATGCTTGGCAACCTGTGAATAAACCCAGTCCTTAATAAAATTATACAAGTAACTTATTAAATTATATCTAACAGTATCATTAACGAGGTTTGCTTGATACGGAATATACAGATTTTCCAAAATTTAGTGTCAATCTTTTAAAATTTTAAATTAAAAATAAATAAATAAATAAGTAAAAATAAAATAGCTTTAATTATCTAATAGTACAGAAACATAGCATTTTAAAGACAATGTAACTTAACCTAACTATCATATATGTACTTAACAACAGCAAACAGCTCAGTTTAATTTTGTGTTACTTATATACTCAACAGAGCTATTTTAATTTCATTTTTACTTCTAAAAAATAAACCTACTTTGTCATGTCATGTACTTTATTGAGTAGTTTGATCAGTCAAACAAACCCGAATCACCTTGTATACAGTATGTCCCCAGATCGACGCATGAATAGGTGAACAAAAATTAAAAATTTTTGAGTAGAAACTTCATCTCCTGGGGTTCAGGCCTGCTTTTTTTAATTTTAAATGAAATTAAAATTATGACACAAGTTAGTTTCAATCCAAGCAAGGCTGAACCCCGGAAGATAAGGTCTCAACTCAAAAATGTTGTAATAATGCATGTAATAATGACATTTCTTCTATCTTTTAAAGGTGGAAAGTCGACGTTTTCTATTACTTACCGAGGTGGAAAGTGTTTCACTCCTGTCGACAGAGTCGGTAGTCGTAGTAGACAGTAATGAAACTTTTCACCGAGGTTTGTACACTATTTTATTTACAACCACATCTCTAACATCCACTTTTTATTATTTTAAATTAAAATTATTAATAAAAGATAAATGTCATTTTGACTTTTACATTGAAAAATTAGACACAAATTTCAAATAACCGCAGGTGGTAAAATAACGTAGGTAATAATACACATCAAGATGTCAAATATCATTTTTTGAATATGGTTTCCATGTCACTAAGCAATATATTATTTTAACAACAGAAAAATCAGATGAGGAATTTGATTTTGCTGCTACTGCACCAGAAATTCGAGAAGCAGCAAAAATAGTAGAAGAAGATCTTCTGCCAACTAGAAGCCGCCCGAGATATGACAAGGCATATAACTGTTTCAAAGAATGGTCTACGGGAAATAAAGTTCAAAATCCTGGTTTTTAGTCGGCGCTACTATCTAATTTCGGTGAAAATGCCAAGACAAAGAATATATCAACGAGTTGGTCGCAATATTCAATGCTGAGGACCTCTCTATCAATTAGGGAACAAGTAGACATATCTAAACACGCCAAGCTATTAGCATTTTTAAAAAGTGTGTTCGTATATTATTTTGAGATATCCACCCGGGTGGAAAGTAAAAGTAAAAAAACGTCAACTTTCCACCTTTCAAAGATAGATGAAATGTCATTATTACATGCATGGTTGTAAATAATATACTAGTTCACTTATTCATGCGTCGATCCGATACACACTGTATACTACAAACCTAACAAATCCTTGCGAACCCTTAAGATCGGTAAAAACAGGCCTCAGACAAATTCATTACCCTTATCGCAAAAACTGGGCTGTCAAGAAGCGTTAGCTTGTTCGACAGATAAGATTAAACGATAAAGACCTTTTAGGTTACGCCAAATATCACAAAAACTATTTAGTGCAGAATTGAAGTTTATTGAGGTATATGTACGAAATCATTCCTGCAACAGTGGACGGTTTAATAATCTTTCAATTTAGGTTATTGTTTAATTAGTTCCGATGTGACCTACCACATCGATATCTCGCCAGTGCCTCCCACGTGGTTTTACGTAAATGACATAAGGATATCTTTCGCGTCTATAATTCAAAACGCCATTAATGGTTATTTTTTTTTCAATTTATTTTCATTTTAGTTATTCCAGTTAGACTGCAGACACCAGAAATCGGGATTTTTAAAAAGCTTTTCACCAATCACCAGGATTATTCATAAAATTACAAGATCTGGCAAAATTTCACCAGACTTGGTAATGCCCTGGTTTTTATTACATTTCGTTACGAAATATTTCGGTGGATTGGAACGGAAAATCTCGTCGTTGGTCATTTGGTCACATGTGTTGTGAAGATATTAATAGATTCATTTGTACAGGGTGATCACGTATTATGTCCCCCCATCTTAACCTTTTTATTTTACGTACTTGAGAAAAATTAAAACGATTGTTATACAAGGTTTTTAAACTAGTATTTGCAATGGGAACAAATATCATTTAGATCTGTTGATTTACAAGTAGGGTTGGTTTTACTCAACATGATGTTGAGACCCTTTGTTAGACACCTATTTTATAATATGCAACCAAGTAATTTACGAAATAACCTACATAGTTATGTACAGGATATATCTATGAAACGACACTAACTTGTCATCGTATGATATTAGTAAATCATAATAAATTACTTTGTGATAAGTGATAAGGGACCCCGAATTGCGTAACGGACCTAGGGCCCCCTATAACCAAAAATAGGCACATTGTATATTCCGATTTATTAATAATAATAAAGTCGGTAAAAATAATCAGCGCGTTAGTTACGCCGATTCTTTATTCTGTCGTAGATGTTCTTGCCCTATTGCCAGTTTGAGGCATCGCACGCCTAATTCAATTTGTCAATTTAAAATCGTATTTTTTATTTTTAACTCATTTAATTTTTTTTTGCTTCTTTCGAGGCCCCTTTAAATACGAGGCCGTAGGCTAGAGCCTAGTATGCCTAGTGATATATCCGAAAAGAAAGAATCGATAAATCTATGTCACTTAATAATGACACACGTCAAGCGGAATAACTTTTCGTTGACGAAATTTCGTCGGTATCCAACCTTTTGGTTTGAACGGCCCTTACTTTTCCACCGCTCTCCAGATGGAAGCTTCCAGAGCTTCCCATCACTGCCCATTAATGAAAAATGCACTAATTGATCCTCTTATCGTATAAACAATTATTCTACCCTTAGTTAACCCTGCTTATTATTAATCTGGATAGAATACCAAACGTTAACTGATTAAATCACTTTTTGCATATTTTAGGCCTATCCATATCCATCCAATTAGGTCCTGCACGTTTAGTAGATCTCGCTAACGATCAATTAGTGTCTATGTCACCTAATGAATGGTTTTAATTAATTAGCATTATCGAATACCCTCTAGTGGTTTATTAACATAAATTTTTGAGGATAGGTTGTTTTTGTGTAAATCGGTCCATCATAAGAGAGGTTAATTTTAATAATTTAAGTTTAATAATTAATACATCGATTTAAATTATTAAGCACACAATATTATGATCAGTTAAAGGTTTAGTGGCTATATGTCAATTAAATTTGCTCAATATTGGTTAGAAAGCATTACATAGATGTCGCCCTACGATTGCAATCCATATTATTTATCTTTTAGCGTAAAACATTCTTTTCGTGTGTAAATTTTGGACTTTGACCTTTGTAAAATTGGAGGGCTTTATATAAATTCAGCGTTGTCATGTTGCAGAAGAAATCCTGGAAAATTTATTTTATTTTCACATCTAAAATGAAAGATATTTTATCTTAATTTATAAAAACTAAGATAAATTCTACATGTTAAAATGAAGGTAGTAAATCATATAACATAGACTCGAAAACTTGATACTTTTTTTGATTCCGTTTGAAACACTGATTTGACTGCTGACAAAAAATGTAATTCCAGTTTTGCACCTAAATGGTATAGTTTATCACAATAACTGTCGGAGCAAAAAGATATGCCAAAAATTAAATTTGAATTTCAGATAAAGTGGCTTTTAGTGGCACAGTAAAGAAATATTTTTACAGAATATAGAAGTCGTTAAGAGTATTTATCAGTGGACCGCGTGGTCCGTTTTGGGTCTTCGCCGCGGAACATCATAAATCCTTGTTATTGAACACTGAGACAACATTGCCATTTCAATAAACGACGAACCAGCGCGCTGGCCGGATGTTTCCAGTGAGTAGGAGACCTTTTTCTTATTCTACTGCCTTTGATCACCCGAAGCGTTGCCAAGTCACTTTAGATAGTTGCGATTTTAGATATTTTTTTTGAAACCCTCCATTTTTCAATTTAAACGTTATTTATCGTTTTGAAAAAAATAAAATTCTTTTTCGAAAAATCCAAGATAATAGAGATATACATAGTCATGTAGTACCATATTTTGAAGCTAAATTTAAAATTTTAACAAATTCTATCCAAGAGTTTTCTTGTAGTTTGTCACACCTTTTTACCTTAAGATGAGGATCCCAAACAATCCCAAATTAGCAATCAGAGCCATCTATGTTGCATCAATTTAATTAAAAAATATGCTGCTTTTTGGCAGGTTAGAAATCGACGAGAGTCATCAGCTGATCAATATTTCTTTTCGTGAAGTTTTAGCCGTCAATAATAAAGTTTTTTAGTTAATTTATTGACATTTAGATTGTCTGACATGGATTGTGGTATCAACAAGTTTCAGTAAGATCTCAGACCAAAATTTGAAAATTGTTCATATTTGAAATTGTTATTGTTATTCTTATAAATCCAATAAATTCCAATCCTTTAACTTTACAAATATAGTTTTAGATTAGAAAAAAATTAAGTATATTTGCCTAAACGTTCGCATAGAATAACTGACTGCCTTAAGCGTAGTCCTTTTCTAAATATCAGCTTGATAGTTTAAGAACTAACCACCAGATGTTAAAAATAAAAAATAACTATGACAGGTATTGCTATAGGTATCGAAATGTGTTGGGTTCTCGACTTTTTTTTATATGAATTCCTATTTTCATTGTAAGATTTAATATCTCCTCTCAAAGTATCCGGATGCATTAACCGAACTCTGTATAGAGCCATCAATCTCTTCTGGAGCCGAATCCAATTATAAGGGAAGGACAAGTTTCTAGAGATTTTATGGTCTGGGGATAGAAAAAATTAGAAATTTTTATTTGTGTTTTTTTTCGAGCATTGTAAAAACTTTAAAAATCCGGAAACCTAAAAACTTATATTTGTTTTGTGAAATAAGGTGCATGTATGAGTTTAATTTGCCAATGTCCTGGTCTGATTCGTCGGCTTCAGAAAAATCATTTAATAAATATAATATACTGTACCTATTTTTTATCGTAATTTTTAAAATAACTAGCTCCTTGACAACCAATTTTTATCATTAAATCAGATATAATTTGATACGTTACCGCAGAGATGGCGCTGCGATATGCATATTGATAAATCAATACACAAGAACACGCGCCATATTTGAATCGTTACAGCAGCTTTGTCGGTAAAGCAGTGCGCTGTGTAGTCTGCGTAGTATGGATTTTATCATTACTTCGATAGTAAAAGGCGTTACGTACTTTACCGGCATCAATTTGATTCTTAAAAATCTTTACTTTAAGTTTTACTGTTTGGATACTGTTACACAGATGGAGCTGTAATTTTTCTTGTTAAAGATTTTGTAATTAAAAAATTTGACAAAGAAATAGTTATTCCAAATCTACTCGCTTTGATTAGATCATAGAAATATGCAATTAGGTTTAGTTTGACTAACTTTCTGTTGTTATTGAATAGAAATTGAACCAATAGCTATAGCAGATTACCTTATTACTTTATACAGGGTGTAAATTAATGATATGTACTGATTTTAATGGATGAGTCCTCGATCAATTTTAAGTCGCAAAGTTCATATGTATACACGTATGTCTTAAAATGCTTTGTTTTCGATATACAGCCTGTCAAAGTTCTTTTTTGTGTGTCGAAAATCTGAGGAACAGTCGTCTCACTAAATTTTTGACCAAAAAAATGTTACGCCATTGATATTTTCGAACCGGTTCTTTTAAGGCTAATTATAAAAAATTTAAAAAAGGTCTCTTTCATCTTTCTCTTAAACTTACCCTTTGAACGCACGATAATAATAATTATGCATCTTTTTTGTAATGATATTTCCTTGCAGTTGTTAGTGTTCTACATAAATGATTGAAAACCCTTGTAACGCCCCGGGGAATTTATCTGTCCTTTTGAAGATAAATGTTTTTAAAAATAATTCATTAACGAAGGATTTACTAAACTTTTTAAAAATAAAAACAAAGGTTTTATTTGATTAAAAAAATAAAATGATTTACGGTAGTGTTTCAAAAAGTAACTTCGGGAATTAGAATTTAAAAAAAAAAAAGGTTCAATATGTTTAAAATATTCTTCTTAAAAAGTTCTTAATCAAAATAAATTAAAATCAGGATTAGGTTTTAGAAAATAATTATTTTCTTGAAAAATATTCTCAAGTTTAAGAATAAAATAAACTTACTTTAAATTAAGAATAAATCGAAGACCGTCGTGCGCCATCACTCCGAAAACAGAAACGGTAAACTGAAAAGATTCCTAAAGTCAAACCCTACCAAAAGGTTCAAGGAGTGGGAACAAGTTGTGCAATAGTATTTCATCATCACCTTGAGATTTTCTTAGGAAAAATTCCAACTTGTTTTCAATAACAAAATTCTTGGTACTCTGCTCGAGTCGCGCATACCGCAAATTCTTTCGGTTCAAAAGTTAGAGGATCTAAAAAGGTGCAGCCAACCAAATTAACATACGAAATTCCTTATAAGTGGTAGCTTAACTAAGCTCGGGGCCTCTTCGAGGAAAAAATTCTTAAACTTGGAAACGATCACGTCACTTTTGGCCCTGAGATTGTTTTTCGGTTTTCTTCGCGGAATAAATTCCTTCTTGTTTTCAACAGTTTGAGTTTGAGTTTGAGTTTTTGGCACAAACAAAAATCACGCGATCAACAACATACGTAACGAAAACCCCCTATAAATATCCAACACGCAGTCTGGTGAAGCCAGTCTGAAAAAGGCAGTCTGATAGTCACTCTTAGTCTAGAGGTTAGCCTAAAAACAGTTGCAATAGTCTACAACAGTCTGCGGTTGTGTTGCTGACAGTTTTATCAAAGTTATGTAGAAAGTTCCTTTAAAAAGTCAAAATACTTACCTAAAAAGTTGCCGGTTCCATTGATCGTATGCCTCGTCGAGACGCTGAAATACGAGGAAGTTTTACTTGTCAGTAGTTAAAAAGTGAGTGTTTTACCTTACAAGCAGAAAGATGGAAAGTGTGTTAAGTGGGTGGCTCGTAGTAGTAATAAGCTGTAACATTGAGTAAGTTCAAAACATTTTCAGGAAACTTGTAATTTTGAACCCAGTGAAACTTGTGCGGGTTATAACAATTGTTCTAGACTGTTGACATTTTGATTTATTAGAAATAATGCACTTTGCCCATTGTAATTTGAAAATTTAATTATTTTACAATATATGTTTGAAAATTATACCAAAAAGGGTTTTTTCTGATAGACCTGTGTTCTAGGACCGACCCAGTTCCCCTTCAAAGTTCTGCAATGCTTCTGCCCTTATAATAAAAGTATAGGAATAGGGGTGGGGCATTACATTGGTGTCAGGTGTGGGGTTTTGTTTGGTTGAATTGGAATTATCAATTGAGAAGGAACCAAAGGTCCTAGAACTGTAGAGCATTCTTTACCCTCTACGAAAGCACAGCTATCAGAGAAACATGATGGATAATAAAACGGTGCCCGAGTCAACAACAGTTTTAAATACCATTTCAACGGTCAATAATGTACTTATTGGGATCGAATCAATACCAGTATTTGAAGGACAGTCCAGCATTGAAGAATTTTTGTCAATAATCGAAGAAGCAGCTACCTTAGCCAATTGGACTGAATCACAGAAAATTTCCGTGACGAGACTTAAACTTCGGGGAAAAGCCAAACAAATTTTGGAAGCAGAACCAACCCTTAAGAATACAACAACATGGAATGATTTAAAAAATGCATTACACGATCAATTTACTCGACAGCATGTTACGGGTTCAGCACTTAAACAGTTTATTGAATGTAAACAACGAATAGGTGAATCATGCAGACAATTTTTGACCCGTTTAAAGGTTTTGGGAAATAAGACAATCAAACTAACAGGAATCAGAGCAACGGATCAAGTTATAACTACCAAATTGGATGAAGATCTTACCAGTCAATTTATGCTGGGTCTAAGCTTGCCTATAAAACAACGAGTGTTGTCTGGAAATCCTAAGAATTTGAAAGAGGCATTAGAGATAGCCGAACGAGAAGAAGCCATTGAGAACCTGCTGCATCCAAGAGATAGCCGAGAATGCCGGTTAGTAAATCAAGGCCAAGGAACAAATAAACCAAAAACATGCTTCACTTGTAAGAAGACGGGACATTTTTCAAATTTTTGTCCGCAAAAACAACCAAATGGACGAAACAATAATTGTTTTCAGTGTAACAAACCCGGACATTGGAAGAGGGATTGCAAGGAAAGGCCTAATAATCATAATGGACCAAGACGTTGCTACCAGTGTCAACAAACCGGACACATAGCCAGAGCCTGTCCAAATCAAGGAGGAGCCAGAAGACCAGGCCAATCTTTAAACTCAAACGCAGCTGCTCTACAACCCCGGAGTACGGCTGCAGGCGAGGCAAGTTGGTATTAGAAAGGAAGCCACCGGTTGGGATATATACGTGCTCTCAGAAAGGAACCCCGAGACCACGTAATGTAGTCAAGGTAAGTGTTAACCATAGAGACTACAGTGCTTTAATAGATTCGGGAGCAGTTATATCCCTAGTGAAACCGGAGATTGCCAAGGGGTTCAAGATAGTTAAAGATGAAAGCCATTTAGTAGATATTCAAGGTAACGGAATACCTACCTATGGAAGGGTAACTTTACCAGTAAGATTTTGCGAGAATAATATCGTATGGCACGAATTTATGGTAGTAAATGCTATAAGTTTTCAAGCTGATTTCTTATTAGGCATTGATTTCCTGCATACGCATAATATAAAAATTGACTGGGGAAACGGATATATGTATGCGTGGGAGACAGAGATCACGTTAGAAGAAGAGAACTCGAAGGCAACAGATGTGTATGGTGTAAACAGAGAAATATCCGAATTAAAGAAAGAAATAGGGGAATTAAAGAACATGTTACTTCAGATAAAGGAAGTTCAAAAAGGTAACTCTACCAGAGATTCTTCGTTACTGTCAATAACAGAAGAATCAGACGCTCAAGTGTTTGACAGGCGCTTGAATGTCCAGAGGAAGGAAGAAGGAAGAGGAACCTGGGAGAATAAGAAAGAAAATAAGGTAGCTACTAAGATCAAGAAGACTAGTCATCGCGAAGCTAGTGAAGGAAGAAATGGAAAAGAAGAATATACGTCGGGACGTCAAAATGTTGAAGAAAAAGGAAGTTGTGTCCATTTAGTAGAAGATATGATAATTCCCCCCCGATGTGAAGTAATATGCGAAGCAACGCTTAGGGGTGCATCTCGGGTTGAGGCCCAACACATAGTTTTAGAGCCATGTGCCGATGTCCCTCAAGGGTTGCTGATTGCAAGAGTTTTGTGCAAAAAGTCGGATAAAGTCCCAGTCAGAATTGCAAATGTTGCAGATGCCGAAGTTCGTATTCAAAAGAATACTACAATCGCCATAGCTTTAGAAGCTGAAGTCGAATTACAGAAGGATACAGGAAATGCCATAAGAAAAATTACTCAGAAGGATAGCCAAGAAATTCTGAAACAACTAAACTTAGAAGATCCAACCAATGAAGCCGAGGAAAAACTTAGGAATTTAGTCATTGAATACATTGACATTTTCAGAGCTCCAAGCCAAAAACTGACTTGTACATCTAATGTAACTCACCGTATAATTACGGATAACGTTCCTCCTATTGTGAAAAGACCCTATCGAGTTCCCTACCATCGACAGAAGGTAATGCAAAGTGAAATACAAAAACTTCTTGATGACGGCGTTATCACTGAAAGTGAGTCACCCTGGAGTTTCCCTGCTATTTTAATCGAGAAAAGAAGACACCCTGGCGAAGATACTCAATATAGGCTAGTTATAGACTACAGAATGCTTAATAGCATCACTAAATCAGATTACTTCCCCCTCCCCTCGATTCAGGAATCACTGGATAAACTTGTGGGATCGAGCATCTTTTCTACTATGGATTTAGCCTCCGGTTATTTCCAAGTTCCCTTACATCCGGATGACAGAGAGAAAAGTGCCTTCTCTACGCCCGATAACCATTATGAATTCACCCGAATGGCCATGGGACTTAAAAACGCGCCAGCTACATGGAGCCGAATGATGTCACATATTTTTGGTAAATTAAGCTACACAGAATGTTTGCTTTATTTAGATGACATCATAGTTTTCTCGATCGATGACGTAGATATACACTTAGAGCGCTTAAGACACATTTTCGAGAAAATGCGAGAGAGTAATTTAAAGTTTAAACCTACGAAGTGTCATTTTCTTAAGAGAGAAACCGAATATTTAGGTCACGTTATTAAAGAAGGAGGATACACAACAAATCCCGAGAAGACCAAAATAATTGAAAATTATCCAGTACCACATACAGTTCGAGAAATACGTGCTTTTCTGGGTCTATGTGGATTCTACAGGAAGTTTGTTCCAAATTTTTCCAGAATTAGCCAACCCCTTACTGCCCTTACAAAGAAAAATGTACCTTTCAAGTGGACCCAAGAACAACAACAAGCATTTGACAAATTAAAGAAAGCCCTAGTGACACCACCCATCTTACGGTACCCGGATTTTAGCAAGGAATTTATTGTTAACACAGATGCCAGTGCTACAGCGATCGCCGCCATATTGACTCAAGTACACGACGGAATGGAACACCCTATTTCCTACTCAAGCAGAACATTAAATGCAGCTGAACGACGATACTCCACGATAGAAAGAGAATGTTTAGCGGTAGTTTATGCCATTAAAACTTATCGAGTTTATCTCACAGGAACTCACTTTACCATCATGACCGACCACCGACCTTTGAAGTACCTTTTGACCATAAAAGATCCAAGCTCTAGATTATCCAAATGGGCGATGTTCCTGATGGAGTACAGCTTTACAATTAAATACCGTCCTGGACGCATGAATGAAAATGTGGATAGTCTGACACGATTAAACATCAATGACATTGAAACTAAGACGAACATACCGGTACCACAGCCAGTAGCTTTTATTACTAACGAAGCTGAAATAAAACCAATTATCTCTGTTATATGGAGTAAACAAGAAATTAAGAAACTTCAGGAAGAGGATCCGCAAGTACAAGAATTGAAATTGCACTTAAATGAAAATGAATTTTACATTAATGAAGATGGTATACTTTACAAGAAAAGACAAAATGAGGAACGACTGGATAAAATAGTTGCCCCTTTTTCAATCATTTCCGATATTTTACATACCTATCATACTTCCCTTGTAAGCGCACACCCTGGACAGAAAAAGACATGCAAACTTATCCAACGGGACTTCTTTTGGAAAAACCTTAAACAAGATGTACAGCGATACATAGAAAATTGTCACTCGTGCAATAGAAGAAAAACTAATCCACAACCCCCTGTAGAAATGCAAAAAATGCCAGTACCATCTACCCCATGGGCTCGAATAGCCATGGATTTGGTGGGTCCTTTAAATCCAACCATGAGTGGAAATAGATATATTTTAACGTGTATAGATTTTCTCACAAGATACCCGGAATGTATTCCAATACCAGATATGAAGGCCGAAACGGTTGCAAAAGCCTTTGTTGAACATATAATCTTAAGACATGGTGCACCTAACGAATTAATAACCGATTGTGGCAGTACCTTCATCGGAAAACTATTTCAGAATATTTGCAAAATTTTAGAAATTAAAAAGCTCCAAACGACTCCATATCATCCTGCAGGAAATGGTATAGTAGAACGAATGCATAAGACACTAAAGACTATGATTAGTCATTTTACCAGCGAAAATAATTATAATTGGGATGAAATTCTACCATTTGCCTTGGTGGCATACCGAAATCAATATCACGAAGCCACTCACGAGAGTCCATTCTTTTTATTATTCGGCAGAGACATGAACTTACCAGTACATCTAACCCTCAGAGATCAAACCGTAAGATACGATCTGGATGAAAATTATGCCAGTCAGTTAATAACAAAAATGCAACATGCACACGAGCAAGCCAAGAAATTCATAGAACTTAGCGTAGAAAGACGCTGTCAGAAACACAATAATCAAGCATTAAGAAAGGACTATGTAGTAGGCGATTTAGTTTATATAAAACTGCCATCACTACCAGGAAAAAATTTGGCACGAAAATTTCTACCGAAATGGACAGGACTATATCGCATTCTTGAGAAAAAGGGACCAGTTACATTCAAGGTCAAGGAATTAAATGGGAAGAAAGTACAAATTGTGCACTCAGAACGATTGAAACTTTTTAAAGGAAATAATACTCACTCACAACGTCAAATTCCAAAATCAACGAAGGAAGATGATTATACTTCTGAAAATGCAGATTATGGAGATGAAAGACAGGACAGACTCGCAGAGTCTAGACGTCAAAGGGAAGAAACAGATTCATTGACAGGTTCTAGAGATTACGCATCCTCTGAAGAAAGTGAAAACGGGGAAAATATTAATGAAATTCAAGTAAACAGCGACGAAGAAGAAAGGAATGAAACCCTATCTGACGGTGAGGAGGAAAATCCTCTCGAAGGACCTACTGATAACGAAAATGAAAGTGATAACGAAGCCAGTGAAAATTATGAATCAGAAGGAAGTAATTCTGAACAAGAACAGATACCTCAGCCAGAGGTCGAAAATGTAGAGAATATAAGGAGAACAAGAACTCGTGAGGTTAAGTTACCCTTACGATTTAAAGATTTTGAATTAGATTAGTTATAAAAGGAGCCACCCACATAGATATAGGAATAACCTGCTAATTTTAGTTTTGTTTGTAGTGTCTAAGAAATTGGAATTACTTTTACTAAGTACCCTGTATATACAAGTGAGCTGTTCAATAATTGCCTATGATTGCAGAAACCCGTTAACAAACCTATCGGCGATATCCCTGCGGGACGTTCAATCCTGCCCAGACCCCGAGAGTGGATACAAGATTGTCAATGGGTTTGCGCAAGTTATCGAAAAAAGAAGATATGAATATGTACATGTTTTCACCTGTTTATTAGAAGTAACGAGATTAATTACTTATTGTGGAGCGTTTTCTCATACCAGTATTACCAATGACGCAATTGCAACATATGTGCATCAAGTTGGTGCAGAGGAATGCAGAAAAATTCATCGATATAGAGAATACCGGGGGTTCAGCCAGACAATTATTAATCAACTGAAACCAAACTCATCAACAACTACTACTGTTGACATAGCCGGAGAGGTCGATGAGAAGTATAATTGCCAAGGAGCCCAATATAACGAAAATGGAAACAAATGGAAAAATGTGGTGGTTCAGGCAAGTGTAAGAATTACATTACGAGACTATTTTACCAAAGTCTCTCTAGATAATAACGAAATAAAACTTCCAAATGGGGTGGTATGCCCGTTCCTAGATGGATTTTGCATAGACTATAATTTAGGAGAATCAGTATGGGATACAACTACAACTCAGCCCTGTACGCATTTTAACACAATATACGAAGGAATAGCTACGTTTCTGCAAGAAAAAGAAGGAAATTCAAGTGGAAATCGTTATGTAGTGATAGAAGATAGAGCAAAAATATTTGCTATCCAACTTACCAAAAAGAATACATTATGTGGAGCCAATGTTTGGGAAAGTGAACATCCAAGACTAATAATCATAGAAAAAGAAACTGCCGAACAAACAACTCCCTGGACCATGCAAAGAGGTGAACATCCAGATGCAGATTTAATAACTTATGTAAATACTAAGTTCTTATATGTAGAGCAATCATTTAAAAGGAGTTTTAACGAACTATTGGCCTACACTGTACACAGACGCTGCCTACTTTACCGCGAAATTCTGAAAAATAGACTACTAATGGCTCCCTTAATACCAGACGCTGTAGCTTCCCTTATAAAAAATCAACCAGGCCATTTAGCACACGTAGTAGGTGAGGTTTTATACATTCTAAAATGCTTACCCATAATGGTAGAGGTAAGAAGAGAAGAAAGCTGTTATTTGGAATTACCCGTTACTGCCTACAACCGTAGCCTATTTATATCACCTAGAACGCGAATACTTACAGAGCATGCCCAACAAATTGAGTGTAGTACTATAATGCCAGCTATGTATTATTTAGAAGACAAGTGGGTCGGATTTGATCCTCATCCAAATGTCGGAATTATACCTCAGGAACTGAAGGTAGATGCCGAACAACCCTTTACTTTCCTAGCGATAAAAAGTTTAGGCTCAGGTGGAATTTACACTACAAAGGAGATACAATCTGCTCAAGACGACCTACTATTTAATTTTGAACGATCCGCTATAAATAATATAATACTAAGGAAAATGGCAGGAAAAAGCGTTAATTTACAAGGATATTCTCCACTGTCCCTGTTCGATAAATATGATATAGAGAAACTGGCCGAATCTACAATACAAAAACTATATGGATATTTTTCAATATTGGGAGAATTTACTAGTGGTCTACTGGGCCTTTATTTTATTTTTAGAGCAATAAAATTTGTTTTCGAAATTTTAATGAACGCTGTGGCTTTACACAAATTTAAAGGATGCTCGTATCATCTACTGGGAGCCTTCTGCGATACTTTTACCTACTTTATTTTACATGAGAAACATTCTAAAGACCTGAAACGAAACAAAGCAAACGAAACTACCCCCACATATTGGAAAAATGAAGAACCAAATGATAACCCATTACCGCCTGAAATAGTGGTTGATATGCCTATAACATCACCTGACCAACCAAAGTCCTTAAAAACTGTACAAGAAATACCTATGACGGAACAAACACAGTCAAACGAAAATGCGTCAGAGATACAACCATGGTCGTTTGGCGCGTTACGATACGCGCTTAGAAACGAAGCAACCAGTAATATTTCAAAACCAATGTCGCAGAGAGCGAATACATGGAGTATTTATGAAAAGCGAGAAACCACAAGAAAGAAATAAGCATTGTTATAAAATAGACTACGTAGAGCCATCTATACCCAACTCAAGATAAAACACTGTTCCGAATAGTAGAAATATAAAAATTAAGGTTGCTAGCGCCGCATAGTGAAAATATGAAAAAGCTTAAGGTAGTACCAAGAAGTTCTACGTCGCTTAAATTATTATTTTATTGGACGTATAACAGATGTCGCTAGGAGGTGTTATATCAAATAAAATTATGTGACTCTCAGCCGACGAAAGCCAGCTAGAAACGGAGTTTTTACAGTATAAACAAAAGCTTGGCGGTACCTTTGAGCTTTGATAAGAAAATTTTGTTATTAAGTTGCGACGCACAAAATATTGGAATTCAGGAACTTGCTATTTTGTGCAAGATAAAATTTTGTTATAATCTGCTAAGCAAAAATCTCTGAAATTTCAAGGACTAGCTGACTCTGTTTTTCCTTACTTTCCCATGAGAACTTTAAATTCATCAGAAAAATTTTAAATAGTGCTGAATTGCAAAAATATATGAAGTTCAATAAAAGCGAATGTGAGACACCAAAAAGTATCAGTTTAGTAAAAACGCGCGCGGGGTTAAAGACATTGAAAATAGATCGGTTCGTTACCAAGACAATTAAATCGGTTCGTTACCAAGACAATTAAATCGGTTCGTTACCAAAGACATTAAATAAATCGGTTCGTTACAAAGAACAATATGTGGTGGCTCGTGAATTTTATTGCGTATGTAGGTATGATTGAGGATCTGCCTACCCGGTCATTATTTTACAGGATGGCTCTGTACCACCTTTGGGAACTGTATGACGTTTTCAATAGAGATTTCCCAAGCCATCCGCAACTATATCCCGTACGGGCAGTTTTGGCAATGTGGCGAGACATGATTCACAGTAGCTATCAACTATTAAGAATCCAAATGTCACAGCAGGAAAATCGGCCAATTGAAGGGAGGTGTAGCTGTGCCCTATGTGTACCTCCCAGGGAGCATCTTTTCACGCCGGAATATTTTTGGCAAATTTGGAATTTAGCCAAATTACATGGATGCCATTGTTCAGTGTGCCGAAATGCGCCCTCCAACTTACCCCATGGTTTAAATCGAAGAAACGCCTCCACCCAGACAGAAAGCCCCGCTGAAAGAGGTCAGTCGCACACTCCAGTCCGTCTATTTCGAGATGCCTCCAACCAAACTACAACACGACCACCCCCATTGCAGCGTCTACACCCCATTATGCCATTCACCGTCAGTGTAAGACGCGCTACACCCTTAGGAAATGTAGACAGGCCCCCCATGGAACAAATGCCAGAGGCGGCACCAGTTATTATGGAGGTCGCCCAGCCTGGAGCGTCTGATAGCCCCAGAGCCGCTCAGTACCAAGTGCGCCCTATTGAAGGAGAAGGCTTGCGCCTACTCTTCCACGCCAGAGGTGGAAATCATCCAGAGGGAGAAAGCGGAAGTGACTCAAAGTGAGTTTTCAGTGCGTAAGTTTTTAGTGCGTCAGCGTAAGATTTAAAAATTTTTGTTGGTAAGCTTCAGAACGAAGCCTTTTACTCATATCTGTGTTGTTGAAAAAGTAGAGTTTGTTTTTTTTTTATTTATTAAAAGGAAATTTTTCTTTAAAAAGGTTCTTCGGGTGCGAAAAATCTTTATAGTGGCCCTCAGCCACTCGATAAAGAGAAATTTTCTCCTTTGCATGTTTTTGTTTATGTTTTATGAATATTCGTGTAGGTTGTTGATTTTCCTGCGAATATTCATATATAGTGTTAAGTTATATTTTTTTTTGTTCTTTTATGAATTTATTTGAATTTTGTTCATTTTGGTAAAGTGCATGAAGAAAATTCCGTCATATTTTGCTTAAATTTATTTTGTTATAAATATGAAAGTAAAATAACAAATATTTTAACCTCCTGTAAAAGGTAAAACACTCAACGTAAGAAATAGCTTCGACCTATTGACATATAAATTAGAAATTAAAAGACATACCAACCTTAACGCAACTGGAAGCAGGCAGCCCAGACAGCCTGGCGCCGCGCCACGACTTTATCGCGATCGGGAAATAACGTGCGTAACCTTGCAAGTAAATAAACACCATACAGAAGGAATATTTTTAATTCAGACTATAGCCGACGAAATAAATAAATTAATTATATTTTTCGTCTTAACGGGATAGGGAGTGATGTAACGCCCCGGGGAATTTATCTGTCCTTTTGAAGATAAATGTTTTTAAAAATAATTCATTAACGAAGGATTTACTAAACTTTTTAAAAATAAAAACAAAGGTTTTATTTGATTAAAAAAATAAAATGATTTACGGTAGTGTTTCAAAAAGTAACTTCGGGAATTAGAATTTAAAAAAAAAAAAGGTTCAATATGTTTAAAATATTCTTCTTAAAAAGTTCTTAATCAAAATAAATTAAAATCAGGATTAGGTTTTAGAAAATAATTATTTTCTTGAAAAATATTCTCAAGTTTAAGAATAAAATAAACTTACTTTAAATTAAGAATAAATCGAAGACCGTCGTGCGCCATCACTCCGAAAACAGAAACGGTAAACTGAAAAGATTCCTAAAGTCAAACCCTACCAAAAGGTTCAAGGAGTGGGAACAAGTTGTGCAATAGTATTTCATCATCACCTTGAGATTTTCTTAGGAAAAATTCCAACTTGTTTTCAATAACAAAATTCTTGGTACTCTGCTCGAGTCGCGCATACCGCAAATTCTTTCGGTTCAAAAGTTAGAGGATCTAAAAAGGTGCAGCCAACCAAATTAACATACGAAATTCCTTATAAGTGGTAGCTTAACTAAGCTCGGGGCCTCTTCGAGGAAAAAATTCTTAAACTTGGAAACGATCACGTCACTTTTGGCCCTGAGATTGTTTTTCGGTTTTCTTCGCGGAATAAATTCCTTCTTGTTTTCAACAGTTTGAGTTTGAGTTTGAGTTTTTGGCACAAACAAAAATCACGCGATCAACAACATACGTAACGAAAACCCCCTATAAATATCCAACACGCAGTCTGGTGAAGCCAGTCTGAAAAAGGCAGTCTGATAGTCACTCTTAGTCTAGAGGTTAGCCTAAAAACAGTTGCAATAGTCTACAACAGTCTGCGGTTGTGTTGCTGACAGTTTTATCAAAGTTATGTAGAAAGTTCCTTTAAAAAGTCAAAATACTTACCTAAAAAGTTGCCGGTTCCATTGATCGTATGCCTCGTCGAGACGCTGAAATACGAGGAAGTTTTACTTGTCAGTAGTTAAAAAGTGAGTGTTTTACCTTACAAGCAGAAAGATGGAAAGTGTGTTAAGTGGGTGGCTCGTAGTAGTAATAAGCTGTAACATTGAGTAAGTTCAAAACATTTTCAGGAAACTTGTAATTTTGAACCCAGTGAAACTTGTGCGGGTTATAACAATTGTTCTAGACTGTTGACATTTTGATTTATTAGAAATAATGCACTTTGCCCATTGTAATTTGAAAATTTAATTATTTTACAATATATGTTTGAAAATTATACCAAAAAGGGTTTTTTCTGATAGACCTGTGTTCTAGGACCGACCCAGTTCCCCTTCAAAGTTCTGCAATGCTTCTGCCCTTATAATAAAAGTATAGGAATAGGGGTGGGGCATTACACCCTTTGTTCATAAGGAATTAATTTATGCATATTCGTACTTTTCTCTTGATTTATTTGGCAATAATTCTAATGAAGCAGTATTCACTGCCTCAACCCACTCTGAAGGGGTTGAAGGAGTCCCAGAAATGGAAAATTCATAATCACTTATCATTTTATACTGTTTTGCTTTCGGAAACACCAACAATTAAATTTATATGCTTCAAGTTTGACAATTCAACATTAATACGTTTCCATAGTAACGCAACCAATTTTATTACGAATTTCAAAGCACCATTTATTTATGAATAAAATTATTCTCGATTTTTTCAAAATTAATCAATATCTGTCGATTTTTAATCGATTTTCGGAAAAATAGTATGTTTACCTCGTAGGAAAAGCCACATTCCTGGACTCTGTATTGCTTAGTCTCCGCTTGCGCCTCAACTTAGCAATCTCTTCACAGTCGTCCGGGACTGTTAGACACTTCCTACTCGGTAAACAATGTACTATTGTTGTGTGTTGCAAAGGAAAAGTTATGATTCTTCCTTTTTATTTCTATTTTTTGATAAAAAAAAAATGCATTTTATGACATGTGTATGTGAATTTTTCGACTTAAATTGATCCATAATTCACCCATTAAAATTAATATATATCAGACCTGAGCGAGACCATCGAATTTTGCTGCTGATTTCATGTTATCCAGAAATGTAAAAAACCATCATTTTGCAAACTACAACAAATTGAAAAATAATATAGGTACCTAAAAACATAAAATAGGTGACCATAAACGTACTTTTTAAAGCCATTAAAATTAACCTTTTTTATCTTCTCCGATTTATTTGATCCTTTACAGTAAAAGACATTTTTATTATTCATGAAATTTGTCCGTATAACGGCCAGTTACTGAAATATTCAGAAGTTTATGGAAATTCAATGTCACAGTTTCAGAATTCATGGCAATTTATTTAAATTTCAATTGGTCTGTTTTTGCGGGCTTCGGAGACGATATATCATGTGGCGGAATTATTTATAGGGACTGACTGTCTGTTATATACGCGGAAAAATCACTAAAAAAATTTGTGGTGCTGAATTAGGATTTATTATATTTATAGAACAAGATGGCAATTTAAAAAATTAAATTTACATATTTTATTATTATTTATTATAATATTTATTTTTTAAACAAGACCTTCTGTATATTTTTTTTTATGTTCAAACCCTTTAGGGCACTCTGGGAGTGGTGCGTGTGTGAATAAAGCTATTCAAGTTGGTTTTGAATCGTTGGAGGTTATCTTTGTTGGGAAAAACGACATCGGGCAGGTCGTTCCATAAGGATGAAGTCCTCCAGATGAAAGATTTGTTAAATAATTAAGTTCGAGGAGTACTAAGCTTAACCACATATGGATGGGCGCCAGTGTTTCGTCGTGTATTTCTTCTATTCGCCGCTCTGGGCGGAATTAAGAAGGCAAGGTCGGCCGAGCGCTTTCCATGAAAATATCTGTAAAAGAGAGTCAAATCCCCAACCTGTCTTCGATGTTTTAGGCTGTCGAGGTTCTTCGTCAGCTCGTGGTCGCCGATGAGTCGAATGGCCCTCCATTCGATGGAATCCAGTAGCCAAAGAGTATGTTTGGGTGCAGAGCTCCAGACATGAGACCATTACTCTAGTGATGGTCGAATCTGGGCTTTGTATGGTGTCAAAAGTTGTTGAGGTGTGTACAACTTTTTGGTCCGGAAGAGTACCAGAGAACAAACCCTATATTAAATATATCTCCTCGTTCCCGAGGCATGGAGAACGGCAAATGTAATTTTCATCCCCAAGCCTGGAAGGAAAACTTACACCGAGGCCAAGGCATTTCGCCCGATAAGCCTTTCATCGTACCTCCTCAAAACGTTGGAGAAACTCATTGATAGGCATATAAGAGATGGGGCGCTCATGAAGAAACCCCTCCATAAACATCAACATGCCTATCAACCAGGAAAATCTTGTGAGACTACGCTGCACAACCTAATATCAAGGGTCGAAGCAGCCATACATCAGAAAGAGATTGCCCTGAGCGTTTTCATCGATATAGAGGGGGCATTTGACAACGCCCCCTGCATCGCGATGACATCAGCTGCCAGTAAACATGGTATCGATGAAACCACGCGGATGTGGATTCACAACATGTTGAAATACCGGCAAGTCAAAACCAGTTTACACGGCGACTCCATAGAAGCCGCAGTAACACAGGGATGTCCTCAGGGAGGGGTACTCTCGCCTCTCCTATGGAATATGGTAATAGATGAGCTACTGGCATGTCTCAATGCTGAGGGATTTTACGCCCAAGGCTATGCAGATGATGTGGTAATACTCATCATAGGAGCCCATCCCACCATATTAGCAGAGCTTATGCAAAGAGCTCTGAATATCGTGCAGCGTTGGTGTATGAGGGCGGGTCTCAAAGTCAACGCTGCAAAGACCGCTATACTACCATTCACCAAACGAAGACAAACAGGGAACTACAACGACCTAAAAATCTTTGGTGAACGGATAAACACAGTCAGCGAGGTAAAGTATCTAGGATTAACCTTGGACGCCAAACTGACATGGAACCAACAATTAAATAAAAACCTACACAAAGCAAAAATGTGCCTAATGCGGTGCAGAAGCATGGTTGGGAAAACCTGGGGACTCAAGCCCCAGATGATGCAATGGCTTTATGTCACAGTTATCAGACCCCTGATATCATACGGGTCTGTAGTCTAGTGGACAAAAACACAGCAGATTACGACAGCGAACAAACTCAACAGTTTGCAGAGGCTGGCCTGCCTGTGTATCAGTGGGGCGATGAGAAGCACACCCACTGCAGCAATGGAAGTCATACTGGGACTAATACCCCTAGACATACACATCAAAATGGAGGCTAACTGTAGCGCCTCAAGGATGATCACCAATGGGTAATGGACACAACACCCCGTAAAAATTGGACACACAAGAGCCACGGATCTAATCAACGATGATCTCTTGGACATGCAAACCGATCGTATGAGAGCAACATACGATTTCACAAAGCCCTTCAAAATTGACTGGAACTTTGATAAATGGACGAACGGTGCACCCCCGTCATTTGACAAGGGTCTAGTTTGGTACACCGATGGATCAAAAACCGCCAACGGTGTGGGCGCAGGTATATTTGGGGAAAGACCCAGGATGGACATAAGCATTCCTCTGGGGAACTACGCCACAGTATACCAAGCGGAAGTTCATGCCATACAAGCATGCGTACTGCAAAATCTTGAAAAGGGCTATCACAACCAAAAGATTTACATCCTGTCGGACAGCCAAGCTGCTCTTAAGGCTCTGAACTCCAATCGGTTTACTTCCAAACTTACACTGGAGTGCCATACCAACCTAAAAGTACTGGCGGCCAGGGGGAACAAGATAGAGCTCTTGTGGGTCCCTGGTCACTCTGGGATATTAGGAAATGAAAAAGCGGATGAACTAGCGAGAGCCGGATCCGCCCAAAATCTCAGGGGCCCCGAACCGGCCTTTGGGATATCAAAACAGGCAACGAAAACAACATTAGATAGATGGTCGAAAAAACAACACCTGTCTCGATGGCAAGGGTTACCTGGTCAAATACACGCAAGGGCCGTAATTGGAAAACCATCGAGGATACTATCGAATGGGATGCTAGCCCTAACACGGCCCCAGTTGAAACAAGTGATGGGTCTGCTAACAGGCCACTGGCACTTGCGAAAAAACGTTCAGCGGATAGGTACAAACAACGGATCCATTGAATGCAGACTCTGCGGCGAAGAGGATGAAACCGCCTCACACATAATATACCGCTGCGCAGCACTGTCTCGTAGAAGACAAAATATCTTCGGGAACATACAATGTGGTGACAACCTCCCACATGACAAGCTTGGTAGAAGGTTATTGGACCTCATAGAAGGAACAAACATCGTCTAACCAGATCGGGGTACACAATAAGCCGAAAGGCTGCAGTGATAGAAGTTCGGGCCTTTAAACCGACCCCCGCCTTTAACTAACCAACCAACCAACCAAATATATCTCTATTCTTATGAATTATTAATAAGATTTATTTGAAGGCTCGAGTTAAATAAACCTAAAAGTCTCTATATTGTGGATATAAGTTCAAGGGTATAGGAAATGTCAATGAAATAAAACATCGTTTAATGTCAAGGATTACCGGTTTCTAATTTTTTACTTAACAATCGTTATGTCCTTTTAATCACAGGTTGGTAGGCACTATTTTATGTGAACGTTTAGCCAAATACACTTAATTTTTTTCTAATCTAAAAGTATATTTGTAAAGTTAAAGGATTGAAAAACGCAATGAAAGAATTGCGTTAAAAAATATAATGTTATAAGAATAATAATAACAATTTCAAATATGAATAATTTTCAAATTTTTGTCACAGATCTTCATGAAACTTATTGATACAACAATCGACATGTCAGACAATCTAAATATCACTAAATTATATAAAAAACTTCATTATTAATGGCTAAAACTTTACGAAAATAAATATTGATCAGCTGATGACTCTCGTCTCTTTCTAACCTGCCAAAAATTAGGGATTGTTTGGGATCCTTATCTTAATATTTCTTACTGGAAATGAGATATTAAGGTTGGGAAGTTTTCTAATTGATACACTGTATAATTAGATCAGGTAATGTTAATTTGTAGAACGTATATTGTTTGGAGAAGAACACTACAAATAATTTTCGATATTTTTAGATACATATAACTTGGTTAACATTACAATAATAAAAAGGAATAATTCGAACGAGAGAAGTTTCTAATATGAAGAGAATTATTTATTTAACCAATTTTTGTATAAAACTTTATTAAGGTTGCTATTTTTTTGTATAAGTAAATATTTGTATATTTATTTCTTATTTATATTTTTATCCGAATTATTATTTTAATTATTTGGCTTCTTGACCTTAATTTGAAGTAGCAAATCTGGGATTCTTACGCTTTTTAATATTTATAAGAACATTCTGAGGGATAATTTATATAGCTTGAAGATCAGAATATTTGCTGAAAGAATCTTTATAAAAGAAGAAATGTATGAGGTCATGGGGAGCAAGAGGGAGACAGTCTCAGAAAAGTTAGAGGAATATGGCAACGCTGTAAGCTACGCCCTAAACCAACTGTTATCCTTACAAGTGCAGTAGCTTGTTAGGATCATAAAACAATATTTTAATTAAAAATTTTATTTATTTATGGATCACGAAAGCCAGGTTTACTGCGTTGCATTTCAAATAAGTGCAATAACTTTTTTTACTGTTTAAAAATGGGAAATCCGACTCGGCATTTTACAATAATTTTATTATAACGCAATAGATAATTTCGATCTAAAATTAAATATAAACAACAGGTAAACATTAAAGAAATTCAGATATTAATTCATTTGCCGCCAAAATATTAATCCGAGGTTAGAATAGTCGCCTTTCTTACACACCACTGGTTGACGAATAGATAGCTAATAAATATCTCTAAAATAGTTCTAGTTCGAAAAAACATTAAAAATGCAGGGTGTTATGGAAATTACTTATTATATTTAAACCGGCAATTCCTGAGATGAAAATAAATTGAAGAAAAATAACCATAAATGACGCTTTGAATTATTAAGCGAAATATACACTTTATATGAAATCTTAAAATTTACATGGCCGCTCCTGAGGACCTTCGCAATCAATAGGTTATTGAGGCAGTCTTGAGGTTCATAAGAGGTTAGCGCATTATAGGCGGTGTTGTCATATTGCAACACAGAATTGTAAAAGCACGTGTTCAGTTTTTGACAACAACGTCTTTGACACGCGTTATCACTTCTTTTTCAAACTTTTTAGGAAAAAAAAACTTCAAGTTTAAGATACATACTCTCTTACCGTCGATCTTATTTTAAAATAATCCGTTTTATAATTAAATTCCATAAAAAAATAAAACACAAAAAGTGTGTTTTTCAAACAGCTCAACAGTAGATCATATCACACAAATTTGAAATCACACAACATTTATTATTATGACTTATTTCACAACAGAAAAAAAATCGAGTACTGCTACAACTAACAAAACGTTTAAAAATCGTATACGTCAAGCAAGTGGAACCCTCGACAGTGCCAGTCCAACCCCGAGTCTCGAAACATGCTGAAGCAACGATAGTGGCGCGCCGCCGGTATCCAAGCAAGGGCGAGACACGCGTTGTGATCTGACAACACTGTTAGTATATTCTAGTGACCCACATTGTTGCTAAGTTAATCCAGATGGAACGGCGCGACAGTACGTAGGTAAAAAAAGTTTTAACCTTAGTATTTAGATGTTCGATTTAAAAAAAAAGTATGTAGACTTTCTCTAGGACACCCAAGGAGTCACCCATTTAAATATAACACGTCATTTCCATAATACCTGTACCCGAACAAACCTGTATAGCATGTATATGCCGAATTCCTAAAATTCAGGATCGTCCGTAGTACAAACGCCCATCCAGAGTTGACAGGGTGATTTCCCTAAAACATTGTTTAAATAATTTTACAAGTAAAAAGTTTAAAAAACAGATTCAGATCCATATTTATGATATTTATAATTAATAGATACCCAAAATGCATTCAATATAATTAATATCGCGAACTTTCGGTTTTAAATACATGCATTAGATCTAGGGTAATCAGCACAGACTTGACATCATTGATTTCTGTTAAAAGCGATACCTGATCGGGACAAACAACAATTCTGTATCCCCTTAATATTATATGTCTATGGTTGGGATTGTTGGGAACCACCTATCGGATGCGAACTTTAAACATTAAATTCATTAAATGTTTACTTTTTTACACACTCATTAGGTATCTGTGGCACAACCCAATAAATTAATTTTCCCGTTATTTTTTTGCCCATGCCCGGACCAAAGGCCCCAAAAGGGATATCCCTTTCCCAAAGAAAAAAATTCGTAAGGCCTCTTCAAACAGAAACCGAAATTACTACCGCTTAGTTATTCTGTTGTGTAAATGGCCTTAAGGGGTTGTAATAAAATTAACAGACTATGGATTACAGACACGTCTTTGGGCCGAAGTAGACGTTTCCCGAATATATCTGATTAGTTCATAGTGAATTTCATATAGATTGAGCTGTTTTGAGCGTTTGCTAATAACTCTGTATGAGAAAATGTTTCTCTGGGATATTTCTGAGTTTTTCATGAATAACACTGGGAACTTGGATTTATATATCGCATATCGCTTTTTATTTTTAATAAGCTGGATGATTGTTTTTAACTCTGCCTGTTGTGCTGCTGGGTGGATTGAGTAACCCAGGGGTACGGCTGCCGGTCCCAAGCCCGGATAAAAGAGGAGGGTTAAGCGAGGGACTAACTATCCCTCCTTGGAAAAAACCAATAGTTACGACAACGAAACACACGCCTCGGACCCGGACGGATATATTAAGACGAAACACGCGACGGAAAAGGACAATGAATTTCGGAACATGGAACTTACTTAGTCTCAACAGACCCGGAGCCTCTGCACAGGCCGTCAAAGAACTGGAAAAACGAAATATGGACATAACAGCCGTACAAGAAATCAGGTGGCCAGGAAATGGAAGCCAGAGAGTGGGAAATTCGATAATACTGTATAGCGGGAATGACCAAGGACGACACCAATTTGGGACAGGTTTTATAGTCAGGGAGTCCATAGCAAAAACAATAACGGAATTTAAACCAATAAGCGAACGTCTCTGCTATATGAGGCTGAAAGGAGAGTGGTATAACTACTCGGTAATCTCGGCCCATGCCCCGACAGAAGAGAAGGACGAGGAAGCAAAGGATACCTTTTATGACGAACTAGAAAATCTGATACTGAACATACCCAAATATGACATGCTAACTATTTTGGTGGACTTCAACGCCAAAGTTGGCAAAGAAGAAGCCTACCAAACAACTATAGGCAAGCATAGTCTCCATGACACTAGCAACGACAATGGAACCAGACTAGTTGACCTGGCTACGTCCCATAACCTCCTAATAAAATCAACCATGTTCGAGCATAAAAACATCCACAAAGAGACCTGGATCTCAAATGACGGATTCACAAGAAACCAAATCGACCACGTCATAATAGACAGAAGGCATGGTTGTAACTGTTTGGACGTCAGAAGCCTAAGAGGAGCAGACGCGGATACGGACCACATCCTAGTAAGGACAAAGATGAGAATAAGAATCTCCACCTGCCCAACGCCTACGAAGGAGACCAGAACTAATTGGGATACGGGAAAACTAAGAACAAAAGAGACACAAGAAAGATACCAAGAACAAATAAATGAGCAAATGAAGGAGCCTCAAGACGAAACCAGCATAGAGGAAATGTGGGCTAACATTGAAGAAACAATAATCACCGTATCAAAACAGGTACTTGGCAAAAAGAAAAACCAGCGAAGGAAATGGTTCGATGATGAATGCAACAGGACACTTGAAGCACGGAACCTGGCTAGGAAAAAAATGTTACAACACCCAACAGCACCTAATGTAGAAGATTATAGACATCAAAGAACAAGAACACGCAGAATGGTGAAACGAAAAAAGAGAGAATTCCAACTATCAATAATAAGGGAAATAGAAGAAAATAGACAGAACAATAGAACAAGAGAGTATTTTAGCAAAATCTCGAAACAGAAAACAGGATACCAACCTAGAGAAGAAAATCTTCTCACAGAAAATAATGGAGAACTCATAACCAATGAAAAGGAAATTCTAGAGACTTGGAAGAAATACTTCTCTGAACTATTAAATGATGAGGAAAGTACAAATACGCCACCAACAAATACACAAACGGCCGAAATAGAAACACAGCCACCGTCGTACGAAGAAACAATGAAGGCAATAAGGAAATTGAAAAACAACAAAGCCCCGGGCAGCGACGGCATACCCGCCGAATGCGTAAAATCAGGCGGAGAAACACTACATAAGGCAATACATAAACTCATACAAACCATCTGGAAAACAGACGCCATACCGGATGAATGGAAGGAAGGGATAATAGTCCCCATACACAAAAAAGGAGATAGAAAGAAATGCACGAACTATCGTGGAATAACTCTTCTAAATACATGCTATAAGATACTCTCCAATATCCTAACGGAGAGAATGAAACCATACACCGCAGAGATTGTGGGGGACTACCAATGTGGTTTTAGATCAAATAGGTCCACTGTAGACCAGATTTTTACCATTAGACAAATAATGGAGAAATGCTGGGAATTCGACAGAGAACTCCACCAAATGTTTGTCGATTTCAAACAGGCATTCGACAGAGTATGTAGGTCAAAGCTGTGGCAAGCAATGCAAGAACTAGGATACCAAAAAAAGCTTATATCGCTGATAAGAATATGTATGGAGGGTACACGATGCAAAGTAAGAGTGGGACAAAGTCTCTCCAACTCCTTCAGTATCAGCAATGGTCTCAAACAAGGCGACGCCCTCTCACCCCAACTCTTTAACATAGCATTGGAATACGTAATTAGGAACTCCAAAATCGAGAAACCAACTGCTATCTTCCATCAAGAGGGACCCAACCTGCTCCTTGCTTTTGCAGACGATGTCGATGTGATTGGAAATAGCAGGATCAACCTCAAAGACTCCTTCATAAGATTTGAAAAGGAAGCGGAAAAGATAGGCCTCAAAATAAACGAAGACAAGACGAAGTATATGTACCTCAGCAGAAATAATCGGAACCGAGATAGAGTAGGACAAAACTTCTCTATCGGAGACTACAACTTCGAGCGGACAAGACAATTTAAATATCTGGGTGCAAGTATCTGTGAAAGCAATGACATCACAGAAGAGATTAATAACAGGATACAGAGTGCAAATAGATGCCTGTCTGCTCTCCATAACATAATAAAATCTAGAATACTTACCAGGAAAACTAAGCTGAACATATACAAAACAATTATAAGACCTGTCGTAATGTATGGATGTGAGACCTGGACACTAACGGTTGCAAGCGAAGAACGACTTAAGGTCTTTGAACGGAAAGTGCTAAGAAAAATATTTGGCCCAACTAGAGACGAAAATACAGGGCAATATAGAATAAGAACCAACCAGGAACTCAGAGAACTACACACTGATACCAACATAATAAACGAAATAAAGGCTAGAAGACTACAGTGGGCAGGACACGTCATAAGAATGCCAGATCATAGAACGGTAAAACTGGTATGGGAGGAGGCTCCAAGGGGAAAACGCCCATTAGGCCGCCCCCGCCTAAGATGGAGAGATAATATTACAAAGGACCTAAGAACCATGGAGATCGAGGACGGTCACGATCGGATGCTGGATAGAGAAGGATGGAGACGTGTGGTTGAGTCGGCAAAAACCCACCCAGGGTTGTAAAGCCACTGATGATGATGATGATGGATGATTGTTTGTTATACAGGTTGTTATGGGAATGACTTATATTTAAACCGGCAAATCCTGAGATGAAAATAAATTGAAGAAAAATAACCTTAAATGGCGCTTTGAATTATTGTACGAAATATACACTTTATATGAAATCTGAAAATTTACGTGGCCGCTACTGAGGACGTTCGCAACCAATAGCTTATTGAGGCGGTGTTGTCATATATTGCAACACAGAATTGTAAACGCACGTGTTCAGTTTTTGACAACAAGACCTCTTTGACCCGGGTTATCACTTCTTTTCAAACTTTTTAGGAAAAAAATACTACAATTTTAAGGTACATACTCTCTTACCTTCGATCTTATAATCCCTTTTATGTAGCAAATGTAGGGTTTTTACATTTTTAGATCTTTTTAATTGTTTTTAAATAGCTTGAAGCTGAAAATATTACCTGTAAATATATTTTCACGGCTTTATTATGCCAAAGAACTTTTTATTCGCGTTTATTCCTTGGCCGTCCGAGAAATATTTTACAGAACAAATTAATTTCAAAAATAAGACAATAAAACGTTGTACATACAGCATTTTTTCGTAATATATAAAATAAACTTTATCTGATGAATTTGGTAAATTTCAGAAAAATATTTCGAAAGTTAATTTTAAAGGTCTTAAATTATTTCTGACACAGCTTTGTGTTCCCTCCCGAGATTAGGAACGTAATTTTTCGACATATATTTTAATTTAATTTCGTGCCTTTAAAACAAATGTCACAGGGTGGGAAATAATATTTAATTTAATCGTTACGTACAAGGTTGGTTGAATTTCAAGCAAGAATATTCTTTTCTGACATTAATACCTTTTATGTAATTTTTATTAATTGGAGCGCGATTTATAGGAAACTCACAAAACTTAAAATATGGCATTATTGGAATGAGATTAAACGACCTTTGTCATTTTAGATTTTAAAGGTAACGTTGACCCCCCCCCAGGGGGTTAAACCATGAAGATAAATATTCTATAGAAGCGTCCCGTTCACAATAAAGTTGACATGTCTTTGATTCTTAATATTTTATACTGGAATCGAGGTATTAGGGTGGAAAGTTTCCAAATTGACATCGCTTATATCTGTGACAAAAAAATATGGCTATTTTGTAATTGATTTAGAGTCTTTACTATCACATATTTGATATTATGTACAAAAATTGTCTGCCTCCTTTTTCTAAATCTTTCAGATCAGGGACAAGCTAAGTGAAGTTGGGTAAAACTCGATTTTAAAAGTTTCTGCTCAATCTGCTTCTTACAAATTAATTAAAAGCTTCTCTTAAATGCTTCCTAAAAGATATAAACATCAAATAATTTGCAATAAATAATTACGTAAATAATTTACGATATGGGAATGTGTAACATATTTCCCATAGTATAACTTATTCAAATATATTTAGGTGATGGTGAATACTTTTGAAATGTCAACCGGCTTTTCTGGAATCAGTTAGACTTCAATATGAGACTTTTTTATTCCATACCCTGTAGCGTTTTCCTTAAATTCAAGCGTATATTCTCACTAGGTCATAAAAAAATCAAATATGTATTTGGCCATGTTATATTTAATATCATCTTATGAATTTTGGTTCGTATAGAATATGTAGCAACGAGGTTAGAATATGTTTTTATTGAAGTGTAAATAATATGTAAGTTAGTATCAGAGTTTTCATTCCAAACACAAAATAAAAGCCTAATAAGATAAATACAAGGGTGTTATGGAAATGAACCATAAATGGCGAATTATTAAGCGAAATATACACTTTATATGAAATCTGAAAATTTACGTGGCCGCTACTGACGACGCTCGCAATCCGTAATTTATTGAGGCGGTCTCAAGTCTCGAAAGAGGTCAGCGCATTGTAGGCGGTGTTGTCATATTGCAACGTTCTGTTTTTGACAAAAGACGTTTGACCCGCGTGATCACTTCTTTTTCAAACTTTTTATAAAAAAAAACACTACAATTTAAGGTTCATAATCTCTTACCATCGATCTTATTTTTAAATAATTTATAATTAAATTCCATAAAAAAATAAAACACAAAAAGTATGTTTTGCAGCAGAACCAACAGTAGATAAAATTGAAATCGTATCACAACATTTATTATTATGAATTATTTCACAACAGAAAATCGGGTAATGCTACAACTAACAAACCGTTTAAAATTCGTATACATCAAGCACGCGGAACCATCGGCAACGTCGTTCCAACACTGAGTAACGAAACATACTGAAGCAACGATACTCAAAGTTAAACATATCAATACGCGCGCGGAGGTTTTCCAACCAAGGCCGAGACACGCGGTATCTGGCATCACTGTAGTTTACTCTAGTGACCTACATTGTTGCTAACTGAAACCAGATGGAGCGTCGCGACAGCATGTAGGCAAAAACTATTTTTACCTTATCTACTATTTAGTATTCGATTAAAAAAAAAGTATTTAGCTTCATTCCCTAATCATTTCTATAATACCCTGTATAGCATATTTGTTAGTATATCAATTAGTTAGTTAATGTATATGATAGGCATTAATTTACATATTATATGTCGTTTGGATAATTAACTATATATTACAATGGCTCTGGTGGCTCCGTGGATGAAGCGTGGAACAAACGCCGGTAACCAGGCCGTATGAGATCTGCTCTCTTGTGGGGTACGCACTCCCCAATCGGTAGGTCATACCGCAATGCGAGAAACCAGAAGTTGATATCCCTTGGGGGAGCAGCGTATGAGCGAGGATCGTGCTTCGTGTTTGTTATGTGTCAGAATTTTAATAAAAAATTAATAAGAGAGAACGTGATAAAATATAACTAGGGTTACTTAAGGGCAACATAAACCTTACAATATACATAGAGTCATTTGGGGTAGCTAGGCGCCGTGTGTAAATGCGGGAGGTATACTACTCTTCTAATTCTTCATGTCAATGCTTGGAATATAATTATATTTTTTTGGTTTTTCTTGAAATCTATGGAGAAAAAAGTATTATCAAAATTATTAAAGCTTACTTTAGGATATATTATACATAATATACAGGGTGTTATGGAAATAACTTTGTTTTATATTTAAACCGGCAAATCCTGAGATGAAAATAAATTGAAGAAAAATAACCATAAATGGCGCTTTGTATTATTAAGCGAAATATACACTTTATATGAAATCTCAAAATTTAAGTGGCCGCTTCTGAGGACCTTCGCAATCAATAGTTTATTGAGGCAGTCTCGAGGTTCAAAAGAGGTTAGCGCATTATAAGGGGTGTTGTCATATTGCAACACAGAATTGTAAACGCGCGTGTTCAGTTTTTGACAACAAGACGTCTTTGACACGCGTTATCGCTTCTTTTTCAAACGTTTTAAAAAAAAAACTACAATTTTAAGGTACATACCCTGTAACCTTCGATCTTATTTTAAAATAATCCGTTTTATAATTAAATTCCATAAAAAAAATAAAACACAAAAGTATGTTTTGCAACAGAACCAACAGTAAATAATATCATACAAATTTGAATCACATGACAACATTTATTATTATCGGGTAATGCTACAACTAACAAAACGTTTAAAATTCGTATACGTCAAACCCGAACAAACCCTCGACAGCGTCATTCCATCTCCGAGTCTCGAAACATACTGAAGCAACAATAGTGGCGCGCGGCAGATATTCAAGCAAGGGCGAAACATACGGTGTGATCTGACAATACTGTTAGTATACTCTAGTGGCCCACATTGTTGCTAACAGAATACAGATGGAACGGCGCGACAATATGTGGGTAAAAAGTGTTTTATCTTAGTATTTAGATATCGATTTGAAAAAAAAGTATGTAGACTTTCTCTAGGACACCGTAGGAGTCACCCATTTAAATATAATAAGTAATTTCCATAACACCCTGTATACCTTACGGCAACGAACAAACCCAAACAAACCTTAACCAAAAATATTATCGTCTCATCTCTAACATCCTAGATATTCTTACTTGGTGTAGCGGAGAAAACAGAAGCGCGCCAGTTACCCCCAATAACTCTACGAACTAAATGGTTACATAAATCCTACAACATATATAAAATGTGAACCAAAAGAAAACTACCGCGCAAAACGGCCACGAAAGGAATACATATGGCAGTGATTTTTCTTTGTCAATTACGTTATCCTTTATAGTTTTATTTAATCTTATGATTCAGGTTCGTTGTCTAAACAAAATACGCATAATATATAATAAATATATTAGCGTCTATTTTTACCTTCACTGGGAAGATGAAAAATATTTAAAAAATAGCGCAAAATATGGCCCAAGATAGAGGGAAGCTACGGCAAGAGAGATGCCAAACACAGTGCTAAGCGCGGTTTTTGTATAGTTAAGAGTGATTTTCATAGAAACAACCGCTGTCACTATACAGTGTGTTATGGAAATGACGTATTATATTTAAATGGGTGACCCCTTGGGTGTCCTAGAGAAGCGCTACATATTTTTTTTTTTTAAATCGATCGTTTTAAAAGTTGGGAAATAAACACTCTTACTCACAGGTCAGTCCAGGCTACTGTATAACATTTCACCCAGAGCCAATGACAATGTTGCTAAAGTTAATGTAAAACTGAATTCCATATAAAATTATAAAAATAAATTATTTTCTACCTACTTGTATTTATCCTTATACCTAAAGAGCGAGGAAATCCAGGCACACACAATCAGTTTTTTTTCTTTTTCCTGGAAACACTTTATATACACACAGTAATAGTGAAACAGAACCGATAGTTAGCTTTTGAAAATACAACAATACAGATTGTACTACAGATTATTAGATTTTATTACACGCGAGAAATTTGACATCCAGAAGAAACGCAACAATATTCAAAGATTATTTATGTACGGGCAGGATACACGCGTAAACCGAAAAAAACAGAGAAGATCGCTGAGAGTGTGTTGGTGACCGACGAGAGACACAACGCATCCGGCCGCTGGTTGGTCTTGAACTAACAGACGCACGCGTCCAGCGCTATATGAAACTACTTCGCTCAGCCGATGTAAGGCGCCACGAGCTCATTGGCATTTGACCTAGTGACGTACGTGGCTATTACTATTTCATATGTTTTTTCGGGTTCTTGAAAACATAGTCCATCGTAAATGTTCTTCAATTAATTATACAAAAAGATATTACAGAATGGAAAAGTGTTTAAATTATTTTATTTTGTCTAAAGAGTTTAAGGTGTACATATGACAACACCGGCCAGAATTCTTTAATTGCTTACATGTATCGCAGTGCCACACAGGTCTTTTCTGGTTTGACGTCAGGTCACTTTTACCGCTGAACGAATTGAAAGCGCCATTTATGGCTATTTTTCTTCAATTTGCCTTTCTCTCAGGAATTGCCGGTTTAAATATAATACGTCATTTCCATAACACCCTGTATGTAAAACTTCATTTCTGTCGTAACAGTTTTACATAGTGCTTTATTTATAGGCAATTATTCAAAACAATATTTCGCGAGAATACGGGGGAGCTCAAAATAATACTAGTAGCTCATATACTCATTTTTCCTAATGTCCCTCCTAATAAAGACATAGTACACCAAAGACGCACATGAAGATTTACGTTTTCGATTATAGCTCCTATGCAAATTTTAATGCAAATTTTGTAACTTTGTATAGCCCAGATTGACTAAGAAACTCATACAATGCAATATTTTTGCTTCCGGAATTTCTTTTCAAATAGATACCAGCTATTCGTTTAAAAATATCAAGCATTTTCGGAAAAAATTATTATTGAAATAATTTGGAATACTTCAAAATAGTTGAATATCTTTGTTAGGAGGCATATTAGGCAATAGTACATTGTTTACCGAGAAGGAAATGCCCAACATTCCTGGCAGACTGGCTTGCGCCTCGGCTTAGCAACACATAGTTCAGGAATGTGGCTTTTCCTACGAGGCTAATTTTCCGAAAATCGTTTAAAAATCGACAGATATTGATTAATTTTGAAAAAATCGCGAATAATTTTATTCACAAAATTGGTTGCTTTCCTATGGAAACGTATTAATGTTGAATTGTCAAACTAGACGCATATAAATTTATTTGTTTGTGCGAACAAACCCAAACAAACCCGAAAGCAAAACAGTATAAAATGATAAGTGATGATGAATTTTCCATTTTTGGGACTCCTCCAGAGCTGGTTGAGGCAGTGAACACTATTTCATTAGAATTATTGCCAAAAAAATCAAGAGAAAAGTACGATTATGCACTCAAATCAGTGCGGTAAGTAGCACTTTACCGCACTAATGCCGTAAATAATTACATATCATATAAAAGCCAACTAGTAAATTTTTATAATTTATTTCCCTAGCAACCTGATATTAATGCATTATTGATAACGACTTACGAGGCACCTACGGGGTAAATTAAAACAATGCTCTTTTAGTTTTTAATATTGGCGCCCTAAAACACGCTTGTAGATAAAATATCGTACAATACAATTACGGTAGGTGTCTTTACCGCATTTACGTGATTTACCAAACTCGCCTTCGGCGCGTTTTGTTAAGCGTCACGCACGTGCGGTAAAGACGTACCTACCGTACTTGTATTGTAATATACTATATTGTATATTTAGGTCAATTTTATTGCTCTTCCATCTCCTTAATAATTGTTTTTTTTTGTTTCAGGTAAGTTCATTTCATTACACCTGATTTTAGGATCTGATCGTAAGTAGAGAATATATTTAGTTGGAGATATTACTAGCCGAATTTAGTTATTATAAAGTATAAGTAAGTACTTGTATTGTAATATACTATTATGTAGAACAACTATAAGGAAATTAATATTTCCTAACAGTTATTTTCCATTGCCTAGCAACGACTAAGTGTAGAGATATAATGACTTTTTCTTTCAAAAATGTTATCAAAAATGTCAATTATTCCGAACGATTTTCGGAAATAGTACCTATATTGTTTAACAAGCACAAAATGATAGTCATTTCGCACGATGATGAAATTACGTCGTAGGTCATAGAAAAAGTCGTAGAAAAAATTATTATATGAACTACTAGTATTATTTTGACCTCCCCTGTACGCTCGGGAAATATTGCCCTACACTTACTGGGTATTTGTGTTGTTTATTTTTAAATATTAAAATCATACGATGCTCCAGATTTAGACATTTAAAAACATTGAACAATTAACTTAAAACGCGTGATCCTGATCCTTGGTTCATTATTTATTTAAGAGACCTGGAAACGGGATAATTTCCATTTTTTAATATTTTAGGCGATCCTGCTCGGACTAAAGCTGAGCCAATAGATCTGTCGTAAAAGCGCCCGTTTAATGTTATTCTTTATCTTCCAGAACGCCGAAGGACACCTTTTGTTTTCTGGATAGTTTCAATCTGGTGGCTTTTAAGCCGACTTGACTTTTTATATTTTTTGCATTTTCCAGATCGGAGGAAAATAAAATAGAGGGATTAAAGTTTGCTATTTTTTGCTTTAAAAGTATCCGCCCGTGCTTAAAATCCGGCTGGTTTTACCCGTTTTTTTTCTTCGTAAGTCACAAAAGATACTATTGGATTGTATTTATTTAACATCAATGGAAAGATCACTGTGTGTGAGCAAAAAGAAGATCATTGTGACTTTGCAAAATTAAACAGGATCCCTCGAAATATATATAATCCGAACATACAGTAAACCAAAGATACTGTATACTACAGATCCCATAATCCATTCATAAAACTCTTGGAAAGTAAAGCTGTCATTGTGTGAAATTTTATTGAAAATCAGTAATGAGTGGAAGAGAGTATTACACGTTTGTTGGCTGTATGGCAACAATGTTGAAGCCTCACACTACCCACCACAGCTATCTGGTGGATGTCTTATGCAAGATTTTTCCCCTCTTCCTCAAAAAAAACAATGTTGAAGTTATATCAGATGGTCAAATATTAAAACATAACCATACTTACCTATGAAAAGATAAATCCTTACTTAAATGGTCCACTCTGTTACAAACTACACATGAATGCACCATGATTGTTTATAATAAAGCCGATTTTTCACAAATAATCATCACAAAAAGAACACAAATCAACCAAAATATATACACAATCTGTGAGATCACACCGACAACGTTGTAGTGTTTACGAGATTAGTATTCATATGTTGGCTCCTCGATCGTAGCGCAGTAGCAAAATAGAAATAGATGTTGCCAGAGTACAGTTGGATTAGTTCAAGATTCGTTTGATACTTTTAAGTATAATAATATGTTTTTAAAGAATCTCTCGTCGCCTTTTCACAGTTTATATTAAAATTATTGGGAATAAATTTATTTTAAGAGCAATTGCGGATTAAACCAGTTGTAATTGCCAAATTAAGAAATTTTTAATTGGGATTTTGTAAGATACCGTTGCGATAAATATGTCAATCTGGCTATGCTGCAATAATGACCGGAAGAGGTGGGAAAGACTGTTTGTATTCGTTACGTAGGCTAGAAATGTACATTATTCTATTTATAGTTTGTAATATCTTTGGCATAAAACTACGAAACTCCCAGCCTAGACACTAAAATAAATTAAATACAAACCTTTAATTTCCAACTCTACATGAAACAAGCTTTCGTATCGAGATAAATCATCCTGTGGCGGCTCCGCCTCCAAGCCATCGCGTCGCGTTACACAATAAATTTCGAATAAGTTTTCCCAATCTAGTGGTAAAATCGTTGGCTATTGTTAATTGTTAAACTATGTTTATTTAAAACCACGGACGTGCTGGTTAAAGCTGTTTAAATGTTTATTTACAACCATGCATGTAATAATGACATTTCATCTATCTTTGAAAGTTGGAAAGTTGACGTTTTTTTACTTTTACTTTCCATCCAGGTGGAAAGTAAATTATTTTTTTATAATTTTTTAAAATATCGATATCGCAAAATAAGATACGAACACACTTTTATAAAAATGTTAATAGCTTGGCGCGTTTAGATATGTCTACTTTTCCCTAATTGATAGAGTGGTCCTCAGCATTGAATATTGTGACCAAATCATTGATATCTTCTTTGTCTTAGCATTTTCACGAAAATAAGCTAGTAGCGCCGACTCAAAACCAGTATTTTGAACTTTGATTCCCGTACACCATTCTTTGAAGCAGTTATATGCCTTGTCATATCTCTGGCAGCTTTTAGTTGGCAGAAGATCTTCGTCTACTATTTTTGCTGCTTCTCGAATTTCTGGTGCAGTAGCAGCAAGATCAAATTCCTCATCTGATAGCATTTTTCTGTTTTTAAAATAATATATTGTTTAGTGACATGGAAACCATATTAATTATCACTGTCGTACCTTCTAGTCACCTAATTTTAACTGATTACTACAAATTAAAAAACGCACCAAAATTTCAAAGTTGCAATAAAACTAATAATAAATTCAGTTAATGTATGGAAAACAACAGAAAAAAAACTAAAAACAACAGAAATAGAGGGTATATAAACGTAAATATAGAATTTGTCCAAACTGCATGCATGGTACAACAGGCAGAACTTTTATAGCTATAATAAAAAAAAAACACCGATTCTCGTTACGCTATACTTCTAAATAATGAACAACTTTAATGATAATGATGAAATTTAACAATTTCGACGAGAGCGAATCGCTGAAATTCAACTTTACTTAAAAGTACGAAAATAAATAATAGAGAAAATATTAATTATTTTACCAATTATTGGACTTGAATAGGACAGAACATTATTAAATTTAAATTTACAAGTTCTGCACCTTATAAAACAGTAACAATTTCTATTATTTGGCCGGAAAATATAATTAGGAAGGTATTTATGCATGATGCAATAAACACAAGGTATGATATCGCGCAGGAAGAGGCGTGGCTTAATTACGTTATTATGTGCAAGCTTCAGCTGTTCTCATACGATTTCAACAGATTTTTTTTAACGTTTATTTAGTATTTGTGTATTTATTAAAATAAATATCCAAAATTGATAATATGAGGTGCGTTGTATTCGGTTCTGGTATGGATAATCAAAAAAATAATTGTTATACAGGGTGTCCGCTAAGTAATGGGACATGGAAAAACCACAGACTCCTTACGTAAAAATATTAGGATTTAATTATACTTAGCGACATGAATGAAGAGTACTTAATTTTTAGCCAATAGTTAAAGGTATGTAAAAAACATTGTCCAAAGTTCTCATCATACAGGGCGTAAAAAAATGGGTCCATGAGTGTTACAGCTAGTCCGTCCAGGTGGTTCAATAATTATGTGTAAAAAACTTGATTCCATTGGTGCTCTTTGGGCGCCCATATCTCCGAAGAGGAGGCCGATACGAAAGAAGTTTATATGAACCTATAGTATTCCTTTCACGTGTTTTCTTCATATCCGGGAGATTTCCCACATGTTCCCGGACACCCTGTATATAAGGTTTTTCAAAAACCACTACTTTTAGAGAAAAATTAAAAACGTTAAGAACAACGCGAATCTTCATAAGCAATAAAAATAACTCACACTACGACGTTATTGCGTGTGTAAAACGGCTAGATATCATAACTTTATTGTATCGTGGTTTCTACCATCCAAAAAAGACAAAAAAATAGATATAGCAACTATTGAATTATATAAAAATAGAGATTTTATATCGCTTTAAATATAAAATCAGGCTTCCTAAAACGTGTATTTCACTTGATGTGTCAACTCGTAACTTCGATCTGCAAATCTCAACGTGTAGGTAAACTTTATATCTAGATAAATCATTTCCACAACACAGCATTGTTTCAAATGAGTCTATCTAGCTGCAAAATCATTGTTCTTGTAATTCTAAGCTATGTTGGGGGATACAACATAGACGTGGAGAAAATCGGACTTAATTTTATTCAATTCCCATTCCCTCAGTGGTGTATCTACCGGTTTTTGTATGTGTGTGAAGAAGCATCAAAAGGGACTCGGGTGCGCCGCGCGCCGGTGCAAAGACAATATTCTATTTTTTAATACTCTATCTTTCAGTGGTGTGAAATTATGAAGAAGAAAATAAACTAATAGTCTGCTCCACTAGTTTAATAAAAGTTCAGTTTCCAATTTCCATACAGATTTCAAAGGCACATTCCCTCATCTTCAGTAGAATACATAAGCAGAAACTTTTGGCATTGTTAAGGCAAACTGCAAAAGAGGAAAAATATTTTTTTTTATGATCAAAACACAAGCACGATAGGAAAAATCCTTTAGGACACTCTGGAAGTGGTGCGTGTGCGCAAAAAGTGATTCAAGTTGGTTTTGAATCGTTGGAGGTTATATTCGTTGGAAAAAACGACCTCGGGAAGGTCGTTCCATAAGGATGAAGTCCTCCAGATGAAAGAATTCTTAAATAATAAAGTTCGGGGAGTACCAAGCTTAATCACATATGGATGGGCGGCAGTGGTTCGTCGTGTATTTCTGCTATTCGCCGCTCTGGGCGGAATTAAGAGGGCAAGGTCAGCCGAGCACTTTCCATGAAAATATCTGTAAAAGAGAGTCAAATTCCCAACCTGTCTTCGATGTTCTAGGCTGTCGAGGTTCTTCGTCAGCTCGTGGTCTCCAATCACATGAATGGCCCTCCTTTCAATGGAATCCAGTAGCCGAAGAGTATTTTTGGGTGCAGAGCTCCATACATGAGAGCAGTACTGTAGTGATGGTTGAATCTGGGCTTTGTATAGTGTCAAGAGTTGTTGAGATGTGTACAACGGTCTGGTTCGGTAGAGTACACCAAGTTTCTGAGAAGCTATCTTGGCGATTGCCACAACTTGGCTATGCCAAGATATATTTCCTCCCAGATTGACGCCAAACAAATTAATAGATGAAGCCAGTGGGATTGCGTGTCCGGTCATGACTATATCCGGTTCTGCAATGTTATCCTTTTTAGAGAAAACTGCTGCGTTAAATTCGACTTGGTTACTGTCACCCCAAGCAAAAATTTCTTCCAGGTCTTTGTTGAGGCGTGATACTTCATGTTGTCTGCGAAGATGTGCGTCGGCAGCCGATGTTTGGCATTCAAAGAGAAAGATGAGATACCTGTGCCATCGTCAGCAAAACTAAATATCGAATTTTTCGCTTTCACTAGAAGGTCGTTAATGTAGAGTAAGAAGAAAGAAAGTGGGAGACAATATGGACCCTTGAGGAACAGCGGCATTGATGGTGAAGGTGTCTGAGAGAAATCCGTCAATCGCCAATCAATTAGAGTATTAAGGTAAATTTTGTATTATCAGAAGGGTGTCTATTTAAATCACTTTATTTTTACCATCCGAATGTAACCTTGTGTTGTTCAAACAACTGTCGTGGTATAATACAGATTTTGTGACTATCTCTATCCGTTATGGCAATATTTACTAAATATTCAAATAATAATAGTTTGCAAAATCGATCTAATTACATACTAGGTCCTGTTTACCTTATTTTACCCTAAGTTAAATTAATTTTGGTCACAAATGCGACATTTTATTTGGGTTTCCACTATCAGACCCAATTTAGGCCTGCAAATTTATTAAATCCTGTAACACCAACCACTAAAGCGACGTAAAAATTCTGAATGGATTCCAGGTCAGCCGTATATTAAAACTTCATGAAAAAAAGTTTTAAGGCTCTCCAAGGTCTTTCTTTGCTTAAGAAAATTAAAATTTGTTAATTTAAATGGTAATGAAACACAATTTATTTATATACACTCTTTAGTAAACTTAATTTTCCCTTTCGTTCGTTTTCAAGACAAGAGAGATGAAGGTATATTCAGATGTACCATTTTAAATATTCCTAATATTTTATTTCGTAAAGGTATTAAGAGCAGAGTCCCAAGCCCTGGGGCTTCTACAAAATTGCTTCCAAAATGTGTTAAATATTGCTTCCTAATGTATTTATCGGATGGCGCCTACTGTACTAATTTATGAAATTATTTGAATATTGATTTTACAGATTTGCAATTTACTGACCCATGTGTATCTTTCATTTCTTTAGAGATGGAGCGACCTCCGTAATAAATCTATATCCGCAGATATACAGTGTACCAAATTAATACAATACATGGGCGATCTGCACCAAACCATAAGAAATACATATAATGTTACTGATGTAGCGGACATACACACAAAATATCAAGATCAAGTATTTTGTGGGTATCCTAATCAATGCAGTGTACAGGGTGTTCCATTTTCGACACTTTATAGGGTATCTGCGTAACTGTTAGTGCTATCAAAAAGTAATACTTAGGTATCATGTGCTCTTTTTGGGTCAAACTTAAAATAGTAAAATCGAAATTTGAAAATTTCCGCTCGCTTAAGAGATACGGGGAAAATCAAAAATTGACAATTTCAAAATTACCCTATATTTTCTTAGTTAAAGAGATACAGAAAAATGTTTTATACAGAGGTTTATAATGATTGTCGAATAATCTGCCGTTTTCAGAATAAGTATACGGGGTCAGTTAAGAAAGTTATCAGACCTAACCTCATTTTTTAAATGGAATACACTGTATATTTTAATATAAAAAGATAGCATTTTAAAATCTCTTTACAAACACACCATGCATGACATTGGTTTCCTAGGCGATTTATTTAAACTTCATTACTTTGAAACGAAATAAAAGATTCAGATTAAGGTTAAAAAATAACGGGAATCATCTCAAATATTCGGAATATGTCCTTAAATGGTTACCGTCTTTCCGGATAGCGTCATTTCCTTGTTTTTCCACTTTTAATAAAAACTGATATCAAAATGAAATTGATGTAAGTGCTAATAATACATAGTTGTTTCTAGGATACTAGCTTTTGTTTCATGGTCTACTGTGGTTTATAGTAATAAACTTTAATAAATCGCCTATGATGTGTTATATATTTGAAAGGAGAATTTAAAATAGTATCTTTTTAGATTAAAATATACAGGGTGTTCCATTTGAAAAAATGAGGTTAGGTCCGATAATTTTTTTACCTGACCCCGTATACTGAAAACGGCATGTTATCCAACAATGAATATAAAAAAACTTCTGTATAAAACTTTTTCTGTATCTCTTTTAACTAAGAAAATATAGGGTAATTTTGATATTGTCAATTTTTCGATTTTCCCCCGTATCTCTTAAGCGAGCGAAAGTTTTCAAATTTTGATTTTACCATTTTAAGTTTGACCCAAAAAGAGCACATGACACCTACGTTACTTTTTTTTATAGCACTAACTATTATAAGAAGATAACCTATAAAGTGTCGAAAATGGGTCACCCTGTACGTGCTGGAGAGAATGCAATAAAACATCTGCATTTCATTTTGGCTGTTCCTCGTGGCTGAATCTTTCTACCAGGGGTCGATAGTAATAAAAATCATTAAACTAAATAAATCGGTTCAGGCAAATAAGCAGGCCTCTAGACCAGGGTATTTCTTAGAAAATTATTATTTCTGACGCCTGTTGGGACTATTCCAAAAATTTAAACATAGGAAAAACCCACTAATGACCCTACAATATAATACACATTTACAACTGAGATTAGGCATAGCATAAATACGGCTGTAAAATCTTCTTTTAAATTACTCTTTGTACACCTTTAAATATTACCTGAAAAGGCCACTCTTTCCTGGGGTTGTGTCTTAATGATCTATTATTGCAGTAATCCTAAACGTGGTAAAATTCCGATAAAAATATTATATTTGTTTTGATGCCTGAAAAACTTATAAATCCATATTGCAGGTAAAAACCTTCCACCCCCCACCCCCTCACCTTGCTAGGTACTATACCCTGCACGTAGAACCCGGGCTATTTTACTTTTGTTTCGTAACCGTCTTGTGTCGTGCGAATTTAGTGTTTTCAGTTATTGTTTTTGTGGTTAGTGATCTTATTGAATTGACTTTAAAATGCCAAAGTCATTGACATATACTCGTAAGAGGACCAAAAAAGCTAAGGCTGCAAGGAAGACGTGGGAAGCGAGAAGAAGAGCTCGGTAAGTAAACTTTTTCTAATTACGTTTATTGTAATAATGAGTAAATGATCTTAGTAATGCAATTTAATTATATTTTTCGACAGAAAAGCAAAATCTGTATAATATTAACCAATCTCGCTCAACATAATATATTATGTTGGCTGATGTCATTTGGAAAATTCTGTCGATAAAAAATATATAATTACTTTTAAAACATTGCATTTTCGAGAAACTTTTCTGTAACTGCTGGTCGGACGCGATATCCAACACCACCATCGTGCTCAGCATCCTAGAAAACGGGGGGAAAGTGTGTTACTCTGCAGGGAAATCTCTTGAAGCGCGATTAACCCCTCTGGGGGGTGGTTTCTGCACGTTTTCAGGGGTTGCGCAACCCAAAAGACAAATTCTGACGCCGCCATCGTGTTCAACATCCTCGAAAACGGGGGGGGGGAGGTACTCTTGTTCCGACTGAAAATATTTCGATGTTCGTCCTATACTCACAGACGCCACTATTGGCGCAGACCAGCCATTACCCAGGCAACTCCAACAAAAATTATCAATTTGAATATAATGAATATAAAGAACGAAAATAGTCCTGACGTCACACGACCTTGTCTTTTCATGTCGACACAGAGATTGTTCCAGACGTACTTTTGTACCAAATTAAGTACAGTAAGTTTTCGTTACTACCTTGATCAATATTTTTGTAAATAAATACGGCTGCATAATACTATTTAATAATCAACAATGTTCAAAAAAAACACATTAAAAAAATACTTTACATTATTATTTGATCACTTTTTAAATTTCGACCTCGACATACAACTGCTTGAAATACAAAAGAAAAATTTAGTTAACGTTCCATTGAACAATATCTTTAAAAAATGGTACATTTATACCACATTGGGAACAGCTGATAGGACCCATAGGTATACGAAGACTTTGTAAATCGCTATTAGGCAATCCAAACCACGTGACTTTTCATCTGTCAATATGGGCTCGCAGGGCAAACAAACCCGTTGATTCAGATAGGTTTATTACCTTTCTTGGGAGTTTTAAACCATGTAAATTCTAAATATGTACCAGTGTGTTTTTTCATGCAGAGTTCATATTTGAGGAAATTATTGCAATAATGCTCAGACGTAGACCAGAGGTATGTTTGTTTACATTTTGATTATTCATTCTATGCTTCAATATCACATTCAAATCATATAAAATTTTAATTTGTTTTAGATTTCTAATGAAGCTGAAATTAATAAAGGATTTGGATCTTTTTACCATGGCAGTTGTTGATTTGGACTACACCATTAATGGGATTCTATTCTATTCTACCAGTGATCTATCATCTAGACATATTTCCATTTTTGTAGCCTTAAGATATAGGTTTTATACACATGGATGAAAGCCTACAAAACCCTTGGAGCTCATTAATATTTTTCAGCCAGTTTTGTTATAAATCTTGGAATGAAGGTTGTAAAAGAGTTTTATGTCATGGTTGGAAAGGTAATTATTTTTGTTTACTTCAAGTGCAGGAGTGACCAACTTTGTTATAAGATCTTCCACTTTTGAAATAAGAAAATTTACGGAGTGTCACTAATGTTTCGGAATGTAATACTTTATGTTAATGTATATAATTTTCTTTTTCAGGTGAAACATTCACATAAAGTCTGCTAAACCAATTTTTTTTGTGGAATATATCAACAGAAATAAAGGTATGATTTTTTGTACCGATGGACCTGCTGTTATTGTGTCCATTGTCCCAATTCAAAAATGGACTTCGGCACAGTTTCTGCTTCGTTAAGACAGAGGTAGCTTTACCTTCAGTGTCCAAAGAGAGGATGTCCAGCATTAATGATTTCTTTGCACACTCTAATACAATTATGTAAGAAGGTGAAAAACTTTTAAGAGTCCCTCTGTTTATAAAAATACTTTGATTTGCTGCCAAGGTTTTATTAGAGGGAAAATATATGCTAGTATAGAGGATACTACCTATATATTGACGTAAGCTGAGTATGTTTTCAGATTGTATTTTTTAATTAAACTTTACCTATATTTCAGATTATATTAAAAATATAGTCGTCACTACAACACAATCAAGGTGCCAAAATTAATAATCACAGCCTCGAACATTATTTTGTTAAATGGTTATTTTACGAAGAAAGACCTTACGGGTAGCTATATAATTCAACAATAACAACTGAAATGTACCTTCACGATAATGTTTTTATTAACGTTAAATATTTTATTCGTATTACCAAAAAGATTTCTTTTAGGGAGAAAGGACCCGAGATATGGTGCATACTTTGTCTCTCCATGTATAAGCAAGCTTACAATGTGGATTTATCAATTGAACCGAGTCAGATGATATAATAACTAAGTCTTTTTGAACTTGAATGATGAATGAAATTTGTTATTATTTATCGTTTTATGTTAATTAGTGTTACAGTATTTTAGAATAAAGGAAAACCATACTGTTTTATTAGTCAGGGATTGATATGCAATATACTTTACAAAAATGATATTTAAATGCATTTTTACAAATTAGATTTTGACAGTTCGAATTCTTTATCAATTATTTCCTTTGTGGTTATGTCTCGAAGAGCAGAAGATACTATGTAGGTACGAGTTGATGACTTTTACTGGTTAAATAAAGACTCTTGACTACATAACGTGACTTTTTTAATAATAGTGTGATAATCTTATGTAATAGTAAAATATTTTGAGGAAATAAATGCATTCATTAGTTTTTGTCGTTTTATTAATAATCGGTGTTAATTTTTTCGCTTCATGTGGTAAATAGTGATTGAACTTGCAAAAATTAAAAATACAAAAATTTTATGTTATTTATATTCAGGAAAAAAATATCTGGCCTTTTATAAAAATTCAGGCTTTTTATACAATTATCCTACTTTTACACTTTGTCGATCTGGCAACCCTAAATACTACCAGAAATGACGACCTTTTAATGGTTCCTGATTTTCACAACTCGGCGAATAAGCAGTATCATTTTATAATATCAATTTTTAAAGAAATTTCTACATAATATTTATATTTGGTACACTGTATATTTACATGAGTAAATATACCCGATTATGAAATCGGGTTTTCACACGAGTATACACAACCGAGTCGAGCTACTTCGCTGCCCTCACTGACACAGTAGCTGAACTTTCAGTTGGTTCGTAACTCGACTATATGACGCGGCGAAGTGCAAATATGGCTGCCAAACGTCGTCCAGCTGATAAAATATTTCGATAAAAATAGACCATTGCTGTAATAGCGCGTTTTCTTGCCTAAAACTTATGTAAACCATTACTAATAATATTGCCTTTTAGGAGAAACAATATTTTTCGATTTTGTGTAAAAAATTTTGAAATTGTCATAATTTTTATTTATTTATTACGTGGTTATTTAGCAACAGTTTCCAATAAAAATTGGTTATCGCCGAGCCCAATCTTTTATCTTTGAATAACTGCCTCCACATGTCTCCAAAACTAAATAGTTTCTAAGATATTTAAAATGGCGCGGAGCTTTACAATAGAAATTTCATGTAACTCCCCTTTTAACTTACTACTTACTTACTTTTTTTATGATCAAACACAAGCACTATAGAAAAAATCCTTTGGGGCACTTTGGAAGTAGTGCGTGTGCCTAAAAAGCGATTCACATTGGTTTTGAATCGTTGGAGGTTATATTCCTTGGGAAAAACGACCGGGAAGGTCGTTCCATAAGGATGAAGTCCTCCGAATGAAAGAATTCTTAAATATGAAGTTCGAGGAGTACTAAGCTTAACCACATATGGATGGGCGGCAGTGGTTCGTCGTGTATTTCTGCTATTCGTCGCTCTGGGCGGAATTAAGAGGGCAAGGTCAGCCGAGCACCTTCCATGAAAATATCTGTAAAAGAGAGTCAATCTCGTCCGTAAAAGCCTCTTTTCGGCCCTTGATACCGTAATGTACTATTACGTACCAGTAGGTTCTTATCAATATAGGAGTAGAAAAAATATTATTTGTCACCGAACTTCTTCCCATTTTTTCTCCTAAAGAAAATAGACTCTCTCTTAAGCACTGAATAATAATGATTAAATATTTTTTATTTTTGATTGTTCATGCCTTCTCCTCAGTTCATGGGATTAAAACTAAAGAATAATCCTTCGCTTAGGTATCGATTTGGCATTAGCCTCGGTTTAACTTTAATAATTCTTCAATTTTTATTAAAGATTGCTTTAAAAATTTCGAGGTATTAACTTCAGACTTATTTAATAGGTTAACGTATCTTAATAATGCTCATACACGAAATGAGGATAAAATATATCGGTTTCCGCGACCTATTTTATTTTGGGGGGGGGGGGGGGGGGGGCTAAATGGAAATTTTAATTTCGATATTAGGTACCATTTTACGTTTATACAGGGTGTCCCAGAATATGTGGGCAATCTCCCGGGTTCAGATAGAACACTTGAAAATAACAGTAGAAGTATAGTGGTTCTAGCGAATCCTCGCGCCAGATATGTCAAGTGTCACGTGACATAATGACTTGCCTGCTTATTTCTGGTTATTTATTTTGCCTAGGTTTGTATGACATTCCAGGACTTTCCAGGACCGTACTACAATAGTACGTACGTTTATTTTAAAAATGAAACGAGTCTATTTATATTTTTAAATACATCTTTTATTATTTATTATAGGGAATAAAACATAACACATTGTATTTTTTGTTATTTATTTATTCAAATATATAAAATAAAGTCATTATTTTATAATTACATGTCTAGTAGGTACCTCTATCTTCACAAAAAGATAGGAAGTACGCATCTACATGCATGTCCATCTTTACCTACTGTAAACTGTATACAGTGTGTCTACACATGGACTTAACCATACCTGTAATAAATTGTATCTTCAATTTTTCGAAAAAGTCATCCTTGATCATTTCTTTTCCCTGTTATGTAAATACAAATCACTTGGAAAAATTTCCATGTTTTGTACCGGATGCACAAAAAAACATTTTTGAAAATAACTATGGACTAAATATACGGTTTGCTTAAAGATTGTTCACTCTTGTTACCTCTGTTTTAACTTTAATGTTCACTAGTAACTTATAAGCGTATAGTATCATAACAAGCAAATTCTATATGCACCCTTCTTTTGTATACGTAGGCTACGTATACTGCAAATATGTAGGTTACGTAAGTCATATATGCAAAAAACTAATAAAATGGGTATTTCAGCCTTTCCCATTGGGATTTCGGGAAAGGTAAGAGTAAAGAGATACGAAGTCGGTTAAATTGGGACAATTTTGCGATTCGGTTTTTAGTTTTTTCTGACTTTGTTCGAAGAGATGTCCAAAAATAAATTTAACTTTCTCATTGCCACTTTTCATCCTCCCCAAGATGGCATTTTATGAAGGAATGAACAATATGAGCATGGTCGTTATTACCCATTACTGTCTACATTCAAGTCGCCACACAAAAGTATTACCTGATATTTAACTGAAACAAATCTCAACTCGATCAGAAAGAAATGAAACATCTAGAAATTTTTTTATTATTATTAAAATTCACCTTAGTTTGTCTTACGGTGGCATCAGCTGAGGTAGAAGGCAGACAATAATTATGCTCCATAATTATTATTTTCGCCTAAAAACAGATAAATGAAAATATTAACCTATAAATTTTTCATAACGTGACAAGTACTTACTGTGGTTTACCAGATATACAAACAACTCAATATGTAATTAATCAAAGTTTTCAACACAAAATAAACACTTCTAAAACGACGGAAATACACTTTTAAACGTATTAGCACTAATCAAACTCGAAAAATATAAAAACCAAACAAGCTCAATACGGTTCCTATAAAACTGGGGTATTTGGTTAAGTCCCCAAACAGCTGATCGATGACATATTAATGATGTCAACTGTCGAAAAAGCTTGAGGATTCGCTATAAATACTATACCTATAAATTTTTCTTCCTACGGCCTAGCCTACATAGCGGACGTCCCTGGAAATCGTTGTGTTTTAAATAATTTTTTAAATACTAGGTGTAATTTAATAATTTTTTAGTATAATAGTTACTAGATGAGTTTCCTAAAAATTCGCCCTTTTCAACACATTTGGCTGATTTAGTTTGCCAGGGACGGACTAGACGTAACACAAAAATGCTTTTTTGTTGTACACCTTGTATGATGAAGAACCACAATAATATTTTTGGATACTCTAAACCCTAAGAAAAAAGATACTCTTGAACAATGTCGATCAAATGAACTGTTTTCGAAAAAAAACTATTTTTGTTCAATATGATTTATATTCAGTATACGTAAACTCCATTACTAAGTTAGTAACTAATAAGACAAAGGAGAAAAACCTCAAATTTCAAGACACTACCATAAGCTGACACTGGCATAATATATATTTATGTTATAAGGATCATAATAACGATCATTATGGTACTAGCCGTTAGTATTATTATAGGCGTCAGCCGAGTCTAATAACACGGCCGTACCATAATGATGATCCGAATTTCATACAATATTTTATATTCCGACGATTTTTGTATTTTTTTTGATGAATTTTAAGTTTTCGTCAGTAAACTAATAGCTTGATTTTAATAAAACCAGGTAACTATAGAAATATTTGTTTGTATTGTCAGAATTTTTAATTTTAACATTTATATAATATAATATGGATAATTTGCCATCAGAAATCGAAGAATTGGCCAATAAAGCAGTTGTTGGCTTGTTGCCCGAAAAGTCTAAAGGCATATATGAGAAAACTTATGCCAATTACAAAACTTGGTGTTCCCAGAAAAAGGTTGTCAATATCGTACACGAAAAAGTACTTTTGGCATATTTCAAGGAAGAATCGATGAAGAAAGTCTTCGATTTTATGGAGTTATTACTCTATGTTAAGGAGTACACTATTACTTAAGAAAAACGTCGACATAAGTAAGTTCAATCAATTGATAGGTTTTTTAAAACGACATCTATTTTTCATTATAGTATTCAGTCCTATAATTAAATCATTATAGTACTCAGTCCTATAAAGTATGTCATTTTGACACTGAAAATGAAATCCATAATAATGTCATTATGACACGTCCGAATATAAATATTCTTATTTAAATCGGTACATGTGAAAAAACCATAACAACAATGAGGGAATTTTATAAACATAAAACAACAACTAATGCGAAAAACCATATTGAACAAAAATATTTATTTTTTCGAAAACAGTTCACTTTATCGACATTTATTAAGAGTACCTTTTTTTCGGCTTAAGGTTAAGAGTATCAAGTGTCATACAAGGTGTACAAAAAAAACATTTTTGTGTTACGTCTAGTCCGTCCCTGGCAAACTAAATAAGCCAAATGTGTTTAAAAGGGCGAATATTAAGGAGACCCATCTACTAACCATTATACTAAAAAATAATGAAATTACACCAAGTACTTAAAAAATTATTTAAAAAACAACGATTTCCAGGGACGTCCGTTATGGGTCCGTATCTCCGTACGGGAGGCCGTAGGAAGGAAAATGTATATGAATTTTTTAAGTGTTCTATCTGAACCCAGGAGATTGCCCACATATTCTGGGACACCCTGTATTTTAACCTTTCAATTTTCTGCATTGCGGTATGACTTAAGGATTGAGGGAGTACGTACATTTGCTATTTTTTATAAAAAAAAAGTCATATGCCACTCGCATTTATCCATTAGCCTGGTCAATTCTACATGAAAACGCGCTCTTCCTTTTTCTCGTCAAATATTCTTGATTAAAACACATAAATTCTAATTGACATATTATTTAATCACTGAAATGATAAATTTTGTTTATACAAATTATTGTAAATGGTATAATATGTTGGCATGTATCATATTTTCGTCATCATCCGGTATATACTTATACACGCAGCAAATATCTACATCCACGTCAGGGAAGTTGGCCTTTCGGGCGGTATATTTCATGAATTTAACCCGGACAAGATGAAGGAGCCGCCTGGGACTGTGGGGGAGAAATAAACTACATAGTTGATATGTTCGATGGAATATTACAAGGTCACGTCCATGAAGCCAGTGATATTCGGCGAGGATTAACCTACGTATTTCTGGAATGCGTGTAGGGTTCATATAAGAATTTGGATAGGTATCGTTTCCTTTAAAAAAATGGTTTCTTCGAGTGTGTTCATTCTGTTTACTCTTCAGTTACTGGATTCCATCGAAAGGAGAGTCATTCGTCTGGTCGAAGATGACGAGCTGACTAAGAAACTCGACGGCCTAGAGCATCGAAGAAAGATTGGTGATTTGACTCTGTTTTATACTTCTACCTAGAGCTACGAACCGCACAAACACACTATAATCTGCTGTAGCCCATCCATATGAGGTTCATCCTAGTACTACTCGAACTGTATTGTTTAGGATCATCTGGAGGACGTCATCCCCGTGAAACGACCTTCTTAAAGTCGCATTTCCCCAAGAATATAACCAACAACGATTCAAAACCAACGTGCATAGCTTTATTCGCACACGCACCACACCTATAGTGCAAGGTTTGATCATGGTTGGTTGGTTGGTTGGTTAAAGGCGGAGGTCGGTTTAGAGGCCCGAACTTCTATTACTACAGCTTTTCGGCTTATTGTGTGCCCGATCTTGTTAGAAGATGTTTGTTCGTTCTATGAGGTCCAGTAACCTTCTACCAAGCTTGTCATGTGGGAGGTTGTCACCACGTTGTATATTCCCGAAGATATTTTGTCTTCTACGAGACAGCGCTACGCAGCAGTATATTATGTGTGAGGCGGGTTCATCCTCTTCGCCGCAGGGTCTGCATTCAATGAATCCGTTGTTTATACCTATCCGTTGAAGGTATTTTCGCAAGTGGCAGTGGCCTGTTAGCAGACCCATCACTTGTTTCAACTGGGGCCGTGTCAGGGTTAGCATCCCATTCAATAGTATTTTCGATGGTTTTCCAATTACGGCCCGTGCCTGTATTTGATCAGGTAACCCTGGGTTTAATTATAGGAAAGATACTTTGAAACCAACCAGGAATTATTTTTCTGATAAATTATAGTTTTTGCAACACATACAGAAGATTATGCCAGAAAATATAGTTATCGGTGAAAAGGAAACTTTATATTGTTGTTGAAAATCTAGAATTTAACATGCTCAAATACTGGTGTTGGGAAGAATGCAGAGACATGGAGAATATTTCATTTTTAACTTGTGAACAGCCTCAAAAATGTTGTCATCTTCGAAATTTTCTTTGGTTTCTCGAGTGTTATATTTATCGAGTTTTCGTTCACTACTTTCTTCGGAGAATGATAAATTAATACTATTTTTGATTAGTCTGGCAAGGTATAAAATCTACCCTGGCAAACTTTAGATTTCAAAGTTATTTTAATAGTCCAGTAATTTAACAGGGATAGTTTTGAATTATTTTTCACAATCCGTTAATTTATTACTCATTGGCACGAAATTCTAGTGAATAATGAACATTATTATTGCTCAGCCATGATATGATAATGAATATTTTCTATACATTCGTAGAAAGAGATATAAAACTGATTAATTTCCTCCTGCCGTTGCCTCTTGCAATGTAAAATTATTACAATGACCCCCTCCCCCAAATTATGCGGTGGCATTTAGACTTTTGAAATTTGTTAAGGGAAAAAGTCTAACTTATAACAGGACCCTTATTTGTATTCATTTCTTAGGTAAGTCATATTTATTCTCCCCTCATTTTCATTTTGCTACCCTTGTCTAAATTTGATATATAAAAGAAGCCGCACGCCGTCGGGAAATTTCATTATAGAGGTGAACTTATTCAATAGAACAACTCCCTATAGTGAAAGACATGAACTAATTCATGACAACCAACCATGCTAATCGAAACAATGATTAAGAACCAAACCATAAACTACAATTCGTGTTTTCGGTTCTCGCAAAATCGTGTTTTCAATCCATGGGAAGAGAGAATAACCCATTTCGAACAGAAATTACATGACATTAGAAATAAAATTCTCATTCGTCAAATGAACAAAACATAACCTTTAGACTTTTGTTTATGGAGCTGGCTAATGAATGAAGTTTTCAAGGCAAAAGTCGATACTCGCGGGTTTCACTAATTCGATATATTAGAAATACTGCAGCCGATATTAAAGAAATACACGAAGCAAACAGTCCCACATATATAACCATTATATTGCCAATACGAACGTTACAAAATATAAAAAGTGTCCCCGCTATGGGAGATGGCGTGGTGAGTTTGTGCAGTAGGGTGGAAATTTTATCGATCGCGTCAGAGCCGGCCCGACATTATTTGTTTGTTGTTATTCGTCGCCATCTTTGGTTCTTGGATGCTTTTTCAAATTACAGAATAAAAAGTGGTTCATCCACATTGTTATCGGTATATTAGTGCTGATAAACTTTCATTACCTAACAACAATTTTTGTAAAGGAGTTTTTAATTTGTGGTGATTCGATTCGCTGTTTGGTAGGTTAGTGGCTTGTTTTGTTTAAGATGAAAGGACAGAAGTGCCGGAACCGAATTTCACTAAAATGCTTGTAAAAAAAGAAGAGAGTGTCACTCGTAGACAATATAATATATATATGGTCACTACCTAACCTTAAAATTAATGTATTTTTAATTTGGTGTATTAGTAGCTGATAATAATTCTCAAAATAGTCAATATAGTCATTAGTGCTTAATTTTTGGTTTAGAAAAAAGTGAGGTTAACAAACATACTACGTCGGATGAAAGTTAAAATAAAGCTCAACGTGTCGATTGTTACAAATATTCGGACGGAATTTGGCACCAAAAGTTTACACCAATCAGGGCACCGTCAGATCATCATATCGTCAGAAATCGTATGCATGGAACTATGTCTTAAATCGAACTAATCGAAATTTTGATTGCAATATTTTTCATCTAACCAGTGAAATTTACATTAAAAAAGTTGAAATCCGGTCCTGTCGAATGTTTACTTTCACAAGGAAATTCGATGCCCATAGCGGGGACATAATTACAGATGGTATTAACAATAAAATTATTATATATGTATATCGTAGACGAAGTAGAGTTTAGACGTAAGTGGCAATATTTTTAACATTTATTAAGAGAATGTTATGCTGAAAAGAATGTTAATGTATGCAATTTTATTTATTTGTAGTTACTGTATAGCGTGAAAACAAATGAAAATCGGATAAGGATATATTATGAATTTTTTACATTATTTCCATTTGTTAGGTGTGCGCGATCCTTTCGTTCCCCATACCGACACTGATTTAAATCACATGAAATAAGACAATGTCTGCACCGTCAAGAAAGTTATTAAATTTTCAAATTAGGCTCGAGGATGGAATTACGTGCTTAATTTATTCTTGCCATCCTTCCTGGGATGCGGAAAATCAGCATCAACTTTTTGATTATTGTAATTTCTTATGCCTCGTGTCGTCAATTCGCTAATGGGTTGTCCTGAATATTGAGTGCAGTACAGAAATATGTACAGTTCAGCCAGAGAGAAAACCACATTTCGTTGTCGCCTGTAACAGTATGATTCAAATCAAGATAATGTAGATCAAATAAGACGAAACCACGTCAGCAGCTAATGGACCTGATTGATATTTTGAAACTCGTAGATATAAAAAACTTCTTTATTGTACTAAAGTCGATAATTAAATTTAAAAATGGGAGTTGATGCATTATAAGTATTTTAAATGTTATTTAATATTATTAATTCAAATATGATTTATTGTTTAAAATATATGTAATAATAAGATTTCTTGATAAAGATACCCAATTGCTTACAATATATGCTAAGAAAATGTTTCGTTAGAATATTGGAATAGATTCATGTTTCATCGAGGAAAATATTTTCACTTTTATGATTTTCACTTTTGTGCGTGTGTGCGAATAAAGCGATTCACATTAGTTTTGAATCGTTGGAGGTTATATTCGTTGGGAAAAACTAACAAAAAAAATATCTGTAAAAGAGAGTCAAATCCCCAACCTGTCTTCGATGTTCTAGTTTGTCGAGGTTCTTCGTCAGCTCGTGGTCTCCGATCAGACGAATGGCCCTCGATAGAATCCAGTAGCCGAAGAGTATGTTTGGGTACAAAGCTATAGACATGAGAGCAGTACTCTAGTGATAGTCGAATCTGGGGTTTGTATAGTGTCAAAAGTTGTTGAGGTGTATACAACTTTTTGGTTCGGAAGAGTACACCAAGTTTCTGAGAAGCTATCTTGGCGATTGCCAAGCAAATTGATAGATGAAGCCAGTGGGATTTCGTGTCCTGTCATGACTATATCCGGTGCTGTAATGTTAATCTTTTTAGACAAAACTTCTGCCTGGAGTTTTTTTTACTATCACTCCAACACACCCAATATTTCTTCCAGGTCTTTGTTAAGGCGTGATGCTTCATGCTGTCTGCGAAGATGTATGTCGGCAGCCGATGTTTGTGTAATCAGAGAGAAAGATAAGATAAGTGTGCTATCGTTAGCAAAGCTAAATATCGAGTTTTTAGTTTTCACTAGGAGGTCGTTAATATAGAGTAAGAAGAGAGTGGGACACAATATGGACCCTTGAGGAACACCGGCATTGATGATGAAGGTGTCTGAGAGAAATCCGTCAATTGCCACTTGCAGAGATCGGTCCTAGGAAAAGCTAGACAACCATACACAGAATCGAATTGGCATACCATAGGATCGCAGTTTACTTAGATGCCCCTCATACCAAACACGATCAAAAGCTTTAGAAATATCCAGTGTCCAATGTTGTGTATTATCCTTACACTGGTTTGCATTTTGATCGCAACCAGCTGGTATGATAGGAAGAGTTTTAGCTGAAACGACGACGATGGTAGAATTAAATGATTTATTTGCCTTGAGTATTTTCTTGTAGAATTAAGGTAGGGAGAAATTAAAAAAATAATAATAATAAGAAACCGCAGCCACTGCTACTGAATTAAATTAATATAAATATAAAAATCAGCTATAACGCCAGACCCCTAATGATGTTAAAGCAAAAATTATTTCATTCCGCTATATATTTAATTGTAATTGGAATTAAAATAAAAGCTTCTCGAAGCAAAATAAAGTTGGCGCAATTATAATAAATACAGCCTGAACTTTGACTTTAACAAATTATAATTATGCGTCAAAACGTCATTTCAGAAACGCCTGAGATGGAATAGTTATACAGGGTATTCGAATAAAGAGTGCCTTGTTTCATTAGGTATTCTGTTTTCCATAAAATATGTCCTTTTTTCCAATAAGTATCGCAACAAAAAGATATGCCAAAAATTAAATTTGAATTTCAGATAAAGTGACCTCTGGTGGCATAGTAGAGAAATATTTTCATAACAGAATGAGAGTGAATGAAGTCATTAAGGGTAGTTGCTGTGATAAAAAATATAAACTTGAGAGTTTAAAAATTAACAACAAGATTTAAAAAATAGGAAAAAATAATGGACCTTCAACAGACTGCATTTTAAGAAGTAGAATCATCTCCCTAAGTATCCTGATGTATTAACAGAACACCCTGTATAGACTGTACGTGAAATTAAAATACAGGCCAAAAAGAAGCTTGTTCGAAATTTTTCAAAATTAATTCTACCAGGATGAAACTGAAAATAATTATAGTTATGAACCACATTTTCACGACTAAATATTAATTATTAAAAAACTTTTATAGTGGAACTTCTCATGTTCAATAAAGACTTGTAACATTTTGTAATAAAAAAGCTGCATTAAAAAATAGAAAAAATATACATTTTTACTATATTCCAGAATTTTAATAACTCATTAAAGCGATACCTGCCAAAACAAAGGGCCATAAACTGACTGTAAAGGTAAATTGCGCGTTATAGCGGGAAGCTAATGTGAGTAGTGCAGCGAATTTTATTTTTCCGGACGAATTCAAATAATTTGCCCTGGAAAAATATTTGGTATCAGTTTTATTTTTGCGTAATGAATTACAAATGTGGTACAATTCTACCGTTAGCTTCCTTCTATCGTTACTCTATTGACGCATATAAATATTGAAGAGGGGACTTTTTCCAGCTCATATCTTTCAAAAAAATATATTTAATACCCCCCAGACGTTAGGCTTGAATGCAAAATATTTTTGGTTAGGCGTTTATTTCCACAGTAGACAATTCCAAGTTGAACTTTAGGATCTGTGTTTCGGTTATAAGAACCAGGAACGATCTCTAATTTTAGTTTCCTATGTCAAACAATCAACAATGTAAGATAACAAAATATAAGTCCCCCTATTTGAGCCCAAAAATGTACTTAAACCTTTTAAAGACTACAATAAGAAAAATGTTCTTGTTCAATTTAAAGTATATTTTCCTATTAATTTATGAAAAATGTATTTTTAAAATGATAAACTAGGAAATATGTACCTGGCAAATTTCTGCCAGCGTACACCAGCAAACAAATGATTAAAAATTTGCCAAATTAGTGTTTTATGTCAATGTCAATATTATTTTATGTTATTGCTATGATTTCTGCGGTAGTATCATTGTAACTTTGTCTCCAACTGAATAGCTCATAGTGATTACAAGTAATCAACTCGTAAATTATTTGAAAAAGTATAGGGGTGATTACCAGCAATCATTTTAACCTGAATTAAAATTAAACAGAATCGTACTCCAGAAATAACAGGAGAAGTGGCCCATAACGGACGTCCCTGGAAATCGTTGCTTTTTAAATAATTTCTTAAGTACAAGGTGTAATTTAATAATTTTTTAGTATAATGGTTACTAGACGAGTTTCCTTAAAATTCTCCCTTTTAAACACATTTGCCTTATTTACTCTAAACCTTAATTTGGAAAAAAGTATACTCTTGATCAATATCGATAAAATGAATTGTTTTCGAAAAAAATTAAATTTTTGTTCAATATTGGTTGTTGTTTTATGTTCATAAAATTCCCTCATTGTTGCTATGGATTTTTTCACATGTACCGATTTAAATAAGAATATTTATGCCAGTGTCAGTTTATGGTAGTGTCTTGAAATTTGTGCTTTTTCTCTTTGTCTTATTAGTTACTAACTTAGTAATGGAATTTACTTATACAGAATATGCCGACATGCATTTAATGTATTGTCAAAAATATTTTTTTTCTCGAAAACAGTTCACATTGATCAAGAGTACCTTTTCTTCAGCTTAAGGTTTAGAGTATCCAAAAATATTATTGTCATTCCTACATCATAGAGGGTGTAAAAAAATAATATTTTTGTTTACGTCTGGTCCGTCCCTGGGAAATTAAATAAGGCAAATTTGCTTAAAAGGGCAAATTTTAAGGAGACCCATGTAGTAACCATTCTACTAAAAAATTATTAAATTACACCTAGTACATAAAAAATTATTTAAAAAACAACGATTTCCAGGGACGTCCGTTCGTATCTCCGTAGGGGAGGCCGTAATAAGAAAAATTTATAGGAACTTCTCCTATTATTTTTAAGTGTTCTATCAGAATCCGGGAGATTGGCCACATATTCTGGGACACTCTATATAGCATTATTTCGGTATTATTCGGAAGGTTTGCAATAGCATCCTTACTTAGTAGATTAACATTAGTATAGTGGGAAACAGGTAACGAAATGATATATTTATTAACCCCAAAGTTTCTTTTTATCATAAAACTTTATAAAGGGTCAAATAGCAAATTTTTCTAGAAGAAAATTTATTGATACTATAAATCAAGTAGTAAATATTTGGTAGTAAATTTGGGCTTATAAAACTCTGCTTTTTGACCCTTCCTGAAGTTTTAATATAAAACGGATCATAATTAGGCTATTTCGTTGCCTGTCCTAATTCTCTCTATACTCATCCTAAACTAGCCAGTCATTTTATATTTTTCCATTTGCGAGTTAAAATATATGTTAAAAAATTCATTTCCTGAATCACTTTGAAAATTGGTTTTAGGGACATAGAAATTATTTGCTGGTGATTGCTGTATTACCTGAACTATGAGAGTTGCGTGGTTTTGCCGTCACGTTTAATTGAATAGCTTATGAATAGCTTAACAAGAATGTATACAAACTGCGCACATGGATTAACCATGTCAGCCTCTTCAAGAAGATATTGCAGTTTTTCTGTAGAATGGGAAGCAAATATTCAGCCACCTCAAAAATTAACTGCGATCAACTATGGATCACCCGTTATATATGTACAATATAGATTTAAAAAAAATTCAAAATATGATTGGCATTATTATATACCAACCGACTAATTTAACTTTTTTAATGAATAAAATTCATCGCCGTTTTTATCGTTAATGGACTCCAGATAACAGCGAAACATAAAGCACACTCTGAGAACAAACTTTTATCACGAAAACAAACATAAAAGCTATGCGTGAAAGGCTTGTTGGCTTTTATATGATACTATCTAAGTTTCTGAAATGGGATACCCGACGGAAACCTGGCCTTTTATAAGACTGAGGATATAGGAAAAATATGGCAATAAAGGAAAAAGTAAGAAGTGGAGCTGTTCTTGGAGAGAGAAAAATTGATTGGGTGATCGTATTTTTATATAATGTTTCGGTCATAATAAAATTTGATAGACAGGAATAATTTTGTCCTGTAACTTGCACAAAAGAATTTTTATCCTACAATACGACCTCAGAAAACGTATAAAAAATCGTTATACCGGGCAACGTATCCTTATGTCGAATATAGGAAATCTCATATAATTTTTGAGCTGACTGAATATTGGTTCCACTGTACATTTTATAGGAAAGCTGCATTGTGGGGGTGGGTCCAGCCCCATAAACCCACACCTCTTCCTGCTTCACTGTAATACGTCACCCTGTGGTGGCATGTCAGAAAACAGGTGTTACGTGGAATGTTGCCAAACTTAATGCAAAACTGAAGTTAAAATTATAAAAATAAATTATATATCTACCTACTTGTATTTATCTTTATACCTAAAGAGCAAGGAAATCCACGCACAAACACAATCAGTTCTTTTTAATGGGAACACTCCTGGAAACACTTTATGCTCGAAACATTCCATCACGTTAAACGTCCAAAACAAACTACTCGTTTTAGGTTCGTCAATAAAAACAATGTCACATAATATACAAAGTTTGGACGCGTAGCCCGGGATTCATTACAAAACAATTATAATATGCGTACCTTCTGAAAACAAAGCGGATAGCCGAGAGTGTAAATGGTAAGCAACAGAACCGACCGTATTCTAACGCGTATCTTCTAATACTGACAGTTGCACGACGCACGTACGCCTAGACTTACGTTGCCCCGGCGCCCAGTAGATTGTGTGAAAGAGATAGATGGCCGTGTGAGAAAGAAAATTAAATCTTCGTCGGTCTTGTCATTTGGCGTAGAGCTGAGCTAATTTAATTAAATAATTTTTTGAGCTTCTCAAGTACAGTCGCAGTATTATCCCTTACCTTAATTGATGGATGTATCACTACTATCATTTTATTCAATTCAGGGAAGAATCTCATTTATCACCATAAGAAATGCTTAGTCCGTCCCATATCGCCTATTATTGGATCAATTACAGTGACCGGGACATATCAAACTGTCAAATATTGTCTATCTCTATTCCGAGTTTTGCACGTACCATTTCGTTCGTTCGTAGATAAAATGTCATTCTTAAATTGAAAGAATTGTAATTAAAGTGTGTGTTTTTTAAATTAGTTAAATAAATTAGATAACTAAATAAATTTATATAATATATTGTTAATATATTCAACGTTTTTCATTAATACTTGAACATTGTTAATATAAAATTCGTTTCATTGGTCGCTCTGAGAATTAGTTGCTAGGAGGATACTATTTCAAATTAATTTTGTGTAAAGAGCTTATTGTTATTGACGTTTCTTGGAACTGAATTATTAACGAAAACCAGGGATGTCTATGTCCATTATGTAGGAAGAAAACCAAGTAATTTTTATACCATTACTGCAAAACTTTACAAAATAAAAAATAAAACCTGTAATAAGACAAAAGTCTAAATTATTGGCGAAACGATAAAAGTTCTATCCTCTTTCTTAGAACTTTTTAAATCATTTTCGAGGGAGGATGGGACCTCCATTGTTCCCTCGATAATCGACGATGTCCCTTCTGGATAACAGTTACGAATTCGCTAAAGAGTCTAAAATTAGAGAAAGAGTAATTTTAATTGTCATTAGTTGCCCAAGAAAAATGGTTCTAAATTGCCTAGTCACAAATTGGTTTAATTTTCTTTTCGTAATAGATCTGGTACGAACTGTTTTAATATTAGGATTTTGATATGTTGCAGAGTTTACTCGTATTCTAGAGCGCGTTGCAGGAAAATATTTTTGAATGTACAGTGATCTCGGAAACCGTAAGAGATACGAAGTCGGTTAAATGGAGGTGTCGTTTAGAAAGTTAAAAAATTCTGAGTAGTTCCGAAGATATCCGGAAAAAACGAAATTTTGAAAAATCGATTCATTGTTTTCCTGGATTTTTTTGAGATCGAATTCTAAAGTAAATTGCACTTTTGCATTGCCACTTTTTCCGCTCTATCTAGCAGCGTTAATTGTTTTGACTAGTCGTAGTCGAAGGGCCATTATCAACTTTCTTTTTTAAATACGGTCCTGTTTTCCTGATATTGGAGTTTCAAAGCTTTTTTTCTCCCGAATGCAACGATATATGGCACATTGTGGTTTAATGGCGTTTCGAGGGTTTTTTGAACAACATCAGGAAATTTTGGAATACGGTTCTGTATGTCTCCTAATTTTATAAATAATATCTCGTAAGCTCTACATTTTTTACTTATGTTGTACTAGTTCAATAAATAACAAATAATTTAATAATAAACCACAAATAAGTGAACAAAAATCATTCCAAAACAGTAATAAAACGAACAACGAAAAAAGTAAGGAACTCATAATCAGGTGTTCAAAATGATTTCCGTTATTCTCTAAGCACAAATAACATCTTCTAACTGCCACATAACAGTTTTTTTGAGATAAAATAAAATATGCGATAGAATATCAAACTTTTCAGCATTTGTAAATTTATGTTCCATATTTTCTGGAAAATAGATAACGTCTGAAAACGCTCTCAAATGATCACAATAGGAATGTCAAGTGAAACAAATCACGCCTCACCATCATAAATTTTTTGTTTCAAGCACCTACTTTTCTTTTAAATCCCGAATCAACAGAAGTTTGAAATAATGTTTCTGTATTTTGTTCACTTACTTGTGGTTTATTATTAAATTATTTGTTATTTATTGAACTACTCCAACATAAGAAAAAAATTAGAGCTATATTATTTATAAAATTAGGAGAAATACAGGAGCGTATCCCAATGTGTCATACATCGTTGCATTCGGGAGAAAAAAACTCTCAAATTCCAATATCAGGAAAACAGGACCGTATTTAAAAAAATAAAGTTGATAATGGCCCTTCGAAGACGACTCGTCGGATTACAAAACAATTAACGCTGTTAGATAGAGCGGAAAAAGTGGCAATGCAAGAGTGCAATTTACTTTAGAATTCGATCTCAAAAGAACCCAGGAAAACAATAAAATTATTTTTCAGAATTTCGGAATTTTAGGGCGTATCTAAGTAACCAGTATACAGCTAAACTCTGAATAATATCAATATTTTAACTTAATTAATAACTGTACTACACCGGCTATCAGACTCAGGACCCTGTATATGTTAGTAAGTTCAGCATATGTTTAACTTTGAATTTATAACGCACTTTGTAAAATATCTATTTCCTTGACCTACATTCTGCGGGTTTCTACAGACCCAAAAAAGCCATTTCATTAAAGTTAAATTTGGTACGTGATACGTTACTAACTTACAACGGTAAGGCGTGATCCACATGTAGAAATCTACGCCTTAAGTAATTTCTTACAAATATTTTATGCTTTATATTCTACGTGTAGAACAGGAGCATGCGAGACGGAGAGAACCAAGGTTTCCCCTAAAATATTGAACGCTAGGCACCGAGAAAATAATACTCTTGTAACAAAATATTATGAGCTTCAAGGTGTATCTGTCGGCGTCAATTAGTGAAATCCGTCATTCCCTGCAATGCCTAGTCATTTCACGTATTGACGGCAAATAGTGTAATTCTAACGTTTGGTACACCGTTTGCCTAAGAGTATCAGGCATTCCCTGTAATGACGGAATTCTTTCAGTCAAACGCTGTAGGTACTTAACTAAATGATTTAAGTTACCCTGTTTGCCGGTGTAATTGTTGTTAACATCTGTGTAGTTATTTTTTTTTTGAAATTTTAATGTCGAAACATTCAGAATTGTTTTATAAGAAGTTTAGATGACTATTACTCCAATCAAAATAAAAAAAAACCTTGGATTTCAAACATAACCTTAAACTACTTCAACCTACAAAATCACTTCAAATTCGTACGCTGTTGTTACGTTTAACACGGTTTTATAGTTCATATGTTGGGGAAGGAGTGATTTTATTGTGTGCCTTTTTATTTGTTTTTATTAACCGACTTCACAATAGGAGGGGCTCTCAATTCGATTGTATTTTTTTTTTATGGTGTGACCTCAGAACTCCGCCATTTATGAACCAATATAGAATTTTTTTTTGTTGAAGAGGGAATATTTTCAATTAGGTCCCATTTTAATTGTGCTACAATATTCTCAAAGGGTGGGGGTAAAAAGGGGGGGGGAAGAGTATTAATTGCCAAAAAATTACGGTTTTTTTTAAATATAAGAAAAAAAAATATGTCATTTTAATGGTATTTAGTTGCGCAATTTTGCGTTTTATGATTTTTAGAAAAAAATGGAAGGGATGAAAAAGTGAGAGTGGTGGCAAAAAGGGTGCAAGAGGCAAAAGAATAAAGAATAAACCGATTTGGATAATTCTTTTTTTATTGAAAAGGGGGATATTTTCAAGGAGGTTCTATTGGAAATAAAAAAAATCTAGTGGAAACCAAAGAGGCATTTCTTCAAGTAGGTGACGTTCCTGAAAAGTTTGTATCAGTATGAGATGCTGTGCGTGCAGTCGCTTTCACTTTCCGGAGATCAAGGATATTTTAAGTGTTCATGCAAACCAGCCAAAAAAACGATGTTTGTCATACAGATGTGTTTGTGTAAAAAAAAGGTCTTTGTAATTGTAGGTGTCTTAAAAGCGCATCTTGCGCTAATAAACAATAAACCATATTATCAGTCATTCCCTTTTATATTTTTGTATCTAGCTATTATGTTATTTCGTTCCTATTGGTTCTATAAATTTTTTTTTATAGTAAGTTATAGATAATTAATATGAGTTTATGATAATACCTACATACATCATATTTCAAGACATCCAATTTTAAGGAATTTCCTGATAATAATCAGTTATGTACAAACCTTTTAATGTAAAATACCTTATTATCATGCACTACTGGCAACACTGTATTAATTACAATGATTGACTAAAACCGGCAAACAGGGTAACTTAAATCATTTAGTTAAGTACAGCGTTTGACTGAAAGAATTCCGTCGTTACAGGGAATGCCTGACACTCTTAGGCAAACGGTGTACCGAACGTAGAGTTACATTATTTGCCGGCAATACGTGAAATGGCTAGGCATTTCAGGGAATGACGGATTTCACTAATTGACGCCGACATATAAGTTCTTACAACCATTAAAAATGAAAACACAACATTTGCTATATGAAATTTTTGCTACCGCGTAACAATTTTTTTTTGGGCATGCGAGGAGAATCTGCTTACAGACACGATGCACCCGGAGTGCAAAGTAGTGTCAGGAAGGCTCTGTCTCTCTGAGGAAGAAACCTGTCCCTCTGAAGGAGAGATCCAACTCTCTGAAATAGAGACACCGACCGACTAAACTCCCCGCGGTATTGTGTTAGTGCCGTTGTCGACCAGAGGACAGCGTTACAAGCACGCTTTATAATATACAGCAACAAATCTCTGTATAATGTAAGTTGTATTGATATTCTTGTAAAACTATTCATAATAAGTAGTGTTGTGATCGCTCGAGCGAAAAATCGCTTGATCACTCGATTATTGAAATAACCGCTCGAGTTATCTATTCAGGCGAAAACCGTCGCTCGTCACTTAGTATCTTTTACTCGATACTCGAGCTTCGCTTGACGCCGACGGAATGGAAAAATATCGCCTTGATAAACGACCTTCGGTCTACTCGCCGCGCCATCCGATTGGCGACGTTCGAGTTTGACGCTGAGCAGGTACACGACATACGTCTTTCTTAAAGGCACATAAACGAGAAGGTGCATATAAAAAAAGTATGCCAAATCCCTTAGCGGAGTCATCGCGACATGGGTATTGGAAAGTTTTGTTTTAACTGGCTAGCCAGCGGCGTAGTTTAGGTCTCCGATTGTAAATATTAAAAAATAAAAGGATATAATTTTTAAATTTTTATTTACTATAATCTCGAGAAAACTTCTCAAAAATAACATAATAATAGAAATTGTAAATAAAAATAACAAAACGAACAAAATGGTTAACAAAATATATAGAAAAATTCGTTGGTAATCTATAGTACCTAAACATTTTTAAATCTAAACAGGAACTTTTTATTATTAAACTCAAGAAGACTTCTTAAAAATAACATACATTATAGAAAATGTTAATGGAAAGTAAGAAAACGAGGAAAATAGTTAACATAACATAGGTATCGACAAATTTTTTGGTAACCAAAAGTAAACATTCTTAAATTTAAACAGGAACTTTTAGGTAACTATAAACATGAATTTAAAAAAATAATCACCTATTTATTTTGCCAGTCGCGTAACTAAGCCTACATTTTTGAAAGGCACCTGTGGACACCTGATAATTTAAAGTCGAAGAATTTGACAAGCCATTTTAAATATCTACCTATTTTATGCTCGTAGATTGAGAAAGATGTGAAGAAAAATAACTCTTGGTAATACTTTTTGTTTTAAAAAAGCACAAGAATAAACCCGAACAATAAATGCATATTTGGGTGATTTTTTGCAGTTTTTTTGTTTGGTATCGAGACACGTGGTAAAAATTCAATATTCACAAATAAATAAATTTCTGGAATTTTTTTAGTGACTACTACAATTTTTAGCTAAACCTGTGCCCACCCGTAGTTACGTGCCTGCTAACTACCCTACCTGATCACATGTAACCGGCTAGGCGGCCGGTCGAGCAGTTGGTGACGTCATCGCTTGGTGAATTGGAATTTCAAGCGATTCAGTCGAGCGATTCGCTCGATTATTAATATCATCGGTTTTTCCCAACACTAATAATAAGTGTGTTCGTAAAAAATTCTCGCCTTTCTTCAAATCTCACCCAACGCCTCTGGTGTATGAAAGTAACATTGGAACTGGCTTTACAAGAATTCTGTTGATTTTATGAAAACATATTCCAGACGCATTTTATTGTATCGGGAATTTCACGATTATGGGTATAACATTTTTCAATAAAAGCAATAAGCACATAAAGCCGTCTTTTTTCGAATATAGGAACCAATTTTTATTGTTATGTTTGTTCTTAAAACGTCGCTGTCTGAGAATTCATAACCATTACGTGAAAAAGAATTTGCCAATATTTAATTTTGGAATAAACTCTAAATGGAATGATATTTATTATAATGGTAGAAAATAATTGTTTTTTGTTTAGGGGCGAACGAAAAGTACCTCATATCTTACCAGAACTAGCACTTTTCTTAAGGTTTGGTTAATTTATACAGTTACTAGCGCGAAAAATTATTCTTAAATTTTTTATAAAGTTCAAATTAGTCGTGCTTTTTTATCCAGAATCAGAAATAAATAAAATTAGGAATAAATAAAATAAGATTAAGAAACCGATACTCAATTATCAAATTACATCAGCTCGCAGTTCACTAATGATGATAAGAACTTTTACAGTAAAGAAAATTTCGGGTCTTCTGAAAAAAACATCTTTGTAGGGGATCGCGAAGGTAACAAAGCAAATTTCGGAACCAATTAAAAATTAATTTATAAATATATAATTAAATTATTAGTCAACTCAAAAAATCTTAGGATTAATATATTTTTGCAAATAATATTATTTCTCTATTCAATTATTTACTCAGCGCTAGAAAAATTTCTAGCTTATTAAAATTAAATTCTTAATACGATGCCAAGCATAATAGATCAGCTAACAGTATTCCCTTTTTAAGAGTTTTATAGAAGCTCCCAAGTAGCATATTTGTTGTATAAATGTCTGCCGTGATACATTTTTGTTTCTAGGGTCAATGAGCTACAATATTTCAGAAAGAATATTTCTTACAACCAAATTATAGAACTTTTTTATACATTTTTTTAAATAGCGGTATCTGTAAGCTTTCCAGGTGGGATTTTTACACAGCTCACTATTAATGGGTGTAAGAGCGTTACCATGGACAATTTATACAGGGTGTTCCATAACTTATGGGCCATAGAACTAGTGTTGCGATCGCTCGAGCGAAACGAAGCTTGATTACTCGATTATTGAAATAACCGACATCGCTCGATTATTAAAAAAACCGCTCGAATTATCTATTCAGGCGAAAACCGTCGTCACTTATTATCTTTCACTCGGTACCCGAGCTTCGCTTGACGCCGACGGAATTGTACAGCTGTAGTGTGATCGAGTTAAAAAACTGCTCGTTTATTCGAACAGTTTTTCGCTCGATAGGAAATACTCTAGTTATAAATTCAGGCGAAAAATCGAAAATCATTGTCACTTGATATCCGACCTTCAATCCCACAAACCCGAGCTGTGCCGATTGGCGACGTTCGAGATTGACGCTGAGCAAGTACACGACATAGGTACGTCTTTCTTAAAGGCACATAAACGAGAAGGTGCATATAAAAAAGTATCCCGATTCCCTTAATGGAGTCATCGCGACATGGGTTTTGTTTTGACTGGGACTGGCTAGCCAGCGGCGATTGTAAATTCTTAAAAAATTAAAGGATGTAATTTTTGAAAAAATCAGAATGAATAATTATTATTAATAAAGACTAAACTTCTAAAACGTACAAAAACAACCGTCGGTGTTTTATCAACACATTCTTCTTACTAATAAAAATGTCAAGTGATTAATAGCTCGAGCGATTCACTCGATTATTAAAATCGCTCGAATATCAAGTACTCGATTATTAAAATCATCGGTTTTTCCCAACACTACATAGAACAACTGGAGATACTAAACATCAACCTAGCTTGTTAAGGCATATACAGGGTGGTCCTTCGTTGAGTTGAACATAATGTAATATTTGAGGTGGCTGAATATTGACTCTCCTGTACATATTCTAGGAAAACTGCATTATATCTTCTTGAAGAGGTCGACATGATAAACCCATGTGCCGGGTATATTTTGGTGAGCCAATCTTAACCAATTTAATTAAACGTGACGGCAAAACCACGAAACTCTCATAGTTCAGATAGTACAGTACAGTACAGTTCAGAAGACCAGCAAATTAAATTTTGATATTGACAAAAAATTAGTGTCGGTGACAATATTTTCATTATTGGTTGGCTTCACATCAATTTTTAGCAATAGCGCCATTGAAATTATTTGATGTATTACCTGAACTATTAGAGTTTTGTGACGTTTTCTATGAAGCAAATATTCAGCCACCTCAAAAATTAATTGGATTTCCTATGTTCGCCTCAACGATGCACCACGCTGTATATATTTTTTCGAAATGTTTCCCGTTGTAGAATTACAGGGTGTTGAAAGTTAAAGCTTATTTTCGAAAATAAGCCATAATTTGAAAACGCTTCAATGTATCGTATTGAAAGTTGACGGTATGATGTTTTTATGAGTGAGAAATGAGAATTTGTAGAAATTGTTAAGTTTTACGTTACAGGGCGCTAGCTACATATACTGGTTTGAATAAATCTACGATTTTTCTTGTTACCTATATTATAGTATATTAAGATACATAATACATTATTTTAGAGCACGCGTTTAATTTAGGAAACGACCCGCGAAACGTGGAGTTTTCTAAAGTACAAGTGCTCTAATTGCCTTCTGAGCCGTGTATTTTATAATACTTTTTCTATTTGGGTCTTTAAGTCTGAAAACTTAAAATATAGTAGATTTTTTCCATTTGAATGAACATTATATTTTTGGGTTGGCAATACTTTTTTAATTTAATAAAATGTTACACGTATCAAATATGCCATGATAGAAAAAATTGAACACAACAAAGCTTCTTCCCATCCGTCACAATTAAAAATAAATATATTATTAAAGTTAATAAAAATGAGTCAGGAAGAAAGTTGTACTCCGTCAGAAATACGAGAAATTGCAGAAAATAATCTAGAAAAACTTTTAAAAAGAATATGCAAAACTTTGAGTTATGGTGCGAACAGAACAAAGTTCAAAATATTGAACAAAATATTGTGTCGACACAGAATCTGACAGGAATAACAATTAATGCCCAGGAAATGTCTACAGTAACTATAAATATGTATATATAAAGTAATATGTATAATACTATATTGAATTAAAAATAAAAATAGTACTTTATTGAATAAAACTTTAGAAACAGAGCATAAACTGGAAGATATTCATATTATTTTTAGGTTATGTTGTTTTATAGTTGTGACTAGAAATTAGTTAACGGACACCGTGACCATGTTATATATTTCCGAGTATAGGTATTTCAGATAAATATCTAGTGAAAATGATCTATTTGCAAGGTTAAAGGTTAGTATTTTAAAGTTTCCTATAAAAAAATTCCTGTCGAATCCATAACGCCTAGAAAACTAATTTAAACGAAATCGAAATAAGCCTAAAATTCGTGCTGCGAACATAAAAAAAATTTCAGTTTCATAAAGTGGCATGCTATTACATTTTTTTACATTTCATAATGTAGCCATTATGAAACCCAAATAGAAAAAGTATTTAAGTATTTAAAATATTGTCAAAGTTCTCCGATTCAACCGAAATTTTAGTAATCATTATTAACTGATAGTTCGTACTCACAGGCGTGAGTAAAAGTACATTATTCATGGGATGTGGCCGTCACACTGAATTATTACTGGCAGCTTTATTGACCAATCAGATGTATGTCGCTTAATGTATAAATTTACCTACTAGAAACACAATTATAATATACAAAATAGCTCACTGAAACTACCTAAATGCAGGGGATAATGAATAAAGGTATATTAATTTCATAGCTCACGGTCATGCTGCCTAAATCCGAGCCGAGCATCGACCTACTTCCCTAGTAAATTCAGGCACGTAAAGCAGGTCAATCCCCGTAAGTGCATAGGTCAGGTCAGGACATACGTTCGAATTGACGGGAGCAGGTGAACGCTGTTGCTGCAATGAAACTGTTTTAATTGTTTAAACTGATGGAGGGCGATGGCGCTGTCCCGCAATGGAACTTACGATTTATTGATAATTTTATTTGTCGACATAATCTCTGCCTAAGCCCTTTAGGTGGGACTTAGTTAGGGCTTCATTCTTGAAGCCCTTTGCTGTAGCCCATCTCTAGTACCGATCGTATTTATTTATCGACCAATAACTTCAGTTGAATTTAAAAAATCTGACAACATGGAAAATGTTGTTTATATTTTTCCGAATGTGATAATTAGTGATGCAACGATTGTTGTTATCCGATTACGATTACGATTAATAATCGCACGGTTGCGATTATCAAATTAAATGCAGAATTTGAAATAACTCGAAAATTTTTATTTATACAGAGTGTTTGGACAATGCATAAGGAATCAGAATACGTGGAGAAAATAAAGGTATATAACAAAAAATCGAAAACTCAATACTTTTCGAGTTGCAGCCTATCAAAGTTCAATTCAATTCTTTTATAACGTGAGGATCAAAAACAAACTTCTTGAATGTCCAAACGGATCAAGGTCCTTTTGGTCAGTCGCTAAGGCCGTCAGCCAAAATTTTACTAACTATTCCACCTCTAGCACGTCCCGATGGTACAATAGCATCCACAGCCCGAGACAAAGCAAACTTACTTGCTGAACTATTTTCTTCGCATTCCACGGTAGATTTCCAGGGAAGAACACCACCCGACCGAAATCGTATTCCGTCAGCGTCCCGTCAAACGAATCCTGAAAGGACTCGACGTCAAAAAAGATACTGGTCCGAACGAAATTCCTATTATAGTTCTCAAGAGATGCGCCGATGAACTAACACCAGTATTTTGTAGACTTTCAACATATCCTCCAAAAAAGGAATATTTCCATCTTGCTGGAAGACTGCGCGAGTCCAGCCTATTCCAAAGAAAGGTAAGAGAACCCTGCCTAACAACTATCGACCAGTCGCATTGCTTTCAGTTATATCAAAAGTAATGAAGAAAGCTATTAACCAACATCTTCTAAAGTACCTGGAAGGCTTCAACATTATCAGCGATCATCAATATGGTTTTCGGAAGTCCAGATCAACTGGAGATCTTCTAGCCTATGTCACCCATATTTGGAACAACGCAATCGAACATCATGGGGAGTCTCGGGTTGTTGCACTGGATATTTCTAAAGCTTTTGATCGTGTTTGGCATGAAGGGCTTCTAAGTAAACTGCGATCCTATGGTATGCCCAGTGGATTCTGTGCATGGTTGTCTATCTTTCTTAAGGACCGCTCTCTGCAAGTGGCGATTGACGAATTTCTCTCAGACACCTTCACCATCAATGCCGGTGTTCCTCAAGGGTCCATATTGTCTCCCACTCTCTTCTTACTCTACATTAACGACCTTCTCGTGAAAACTAAAAATCCGATATTTAGTTTTGCTGACGATAGCACACTTATCTCATCTTTCTCTTCGCAGACAGCATGAAGTATCACGCCTCAACAAAGACCTGGAAGAAATAATGGCTTGGGGTGACAGTAACCAAGTCGAATTTAACGCTAAAAAAAAACAGGCAGCAGTTTTCTCTAAAAAGGTCAACATTACAGAACCGAATACAGTCATGGAGGGACGCGCAAATCCACTGGCTTCATCTATTAATTTGCTGGGCGTCAATCTGGGAGGAAGTATCTCTTGGCATAACCACGTTGTGTCAATCGCCAAGATAGCTTCTCAGAAACTTGGTGTAACCGTCCGAACCAGAAAGTTGTACACACCTCAACAACTTTTGACACTGTACAAAGCCCAGATTCGACCATCAGTGGAGTACTGCCCTCATATCTGGAGCTCTGCACCCAAACATACTCTTCGGCTGCTGGACTCTATCGAAAGGAGAGCCATTCGTCTGATTGGAGACCACGAGCTGACGAAGAACTTAGACAGCCTAGAACATCGAAGACAGGTTGGGGATTTGACTCTCTTTTACAGATATTTTCGTGGAAAGTGCTCGGCTGACCTTGCCCTCTTAATTCCGCCATAGCGGCGAATATCAGAAATACACGACGAACCACTGCCGCCCATCCATATGTTGTTAAGCTTAGTACTCCTCGTACTTCATTATTTAAGAATTATTTCATCTGGAGGACTTCATCCTTATGGAACGACCTTCCCGAGGTCGTTTTTCCCAACGAATATAACCTCGAACGATTCAAAATCAACGTGAATCGCTTTCTGCGCACACGCACCACTCCCGGAGTGCCCTAAAGGTTTTTTCCTATAGTACTTGTGTTTGATCAAAAAGAAAAATTTTTAAAAATATATTTTTGTTTTGACACTTGATTGACATAATACATGTCATTTTAAAGACACAAGAATACCTAATAAAAAAGGTATTCTTCTGGTTTCTGGTTTCTTTATTTGTCTTTAAGCTAGGACTAGATCCTCTTACTTTTATTAAATTACACTGTTTATAAACTTAAATATATGTCGGGTGTTTTTATCCACGGGGTGGCGTGGTGGTGGCGGTGGGGGTTACTCTATGGCAGGTGGTGGCGGGTCGCTAGGTCTTGGTCGGGTTCTCCTTATTCTCCTGTTTAATGGTCTAAAGGCTTGCCTTATTTTGTGGTTTGGGTGGGTTGTCATGGTGGCTATGAACTTGACTGCGGTTGTGTTCAGGTGCTGGGTTAGAGTTTCTATTTTCAGGTCCCTATGGATTTGCGAGTTTCTCATGAACCATGGGGCTCTGGTGATCATCCTTAGTGTTTTGTTTTGTATGGCCTGTAATTTGGTTCTTCTGGTTTTTGTGATTTGAATCCAGGCGGGGCTTGCGTAGGTGAGTGACGGTCTTATGATTGTCTTGAACAGTGTGAGTTTATTTTTCAGGGACATCTTTCTGTTTCTAAGGAGTGGGTGGAGTCTGCTGATCACGTATTTTGTTTTCTTGGTGGCGGCTTTGATTTGGTTTTCCCAGCTTAGTTTTCTATCAAAAATTAGTCCTAGATACTTGACTGCTGGGAGCCAGTTTATGCGGGTGTTCCTTATGGATAGCTGTTGTGCCTCTGGTGGTCTGTGTTTGGTGCTGAATATTATTGCCTGGGTTTTTTCAGGGTTTAATTTTATCCTCCATTTATCTGACCAGTTCAATAAATTGTTGAGGTGTCTCTGGAGTCTTCGGTGGATTAAGTCTGGGTCCCTGCTTTCTGCTGTTATGGTGGTGTCGTCTGCATATAACCCGATTTCCGTCTCAGGGTCCTCCGGCATATCTGCTATGAATATTTTAAACAGTTCTGGGGATAATGGTGATCCTTGCGGTACCCCGCTCCTCATCTGTCTTGTGGTGGATAGGGCTTCATCAATTTTCACCTTGAAGGTTCTGTCCTTTATGAATGATGCGATGATCTTTGTGATGTGTGGGGGGAAACCGAATTTTATTAGTTTTAGAATGAGCCCTTCGTGCCAGACTTTGTCGAAGGCCTTGGAGACATCTAGCATGACTGCTCCAAGGCTGGCCTTTTTGTTGAAGGCTTGGATGATCATCTCGGCGAGCCTCGCTGTTTGCAGCGTGGTTGAGTGGAGAGGGCGAAAACCGCATTGTTCTGGTTGGATGATGCGAAGGGTTTCCGCCCTTGTTTTGACTTTATTGAGGATGACGGTTTCCGCTATTTTTCCCAGAGCTGGCAGAAGACTGATGGGGCGGTAGTTTTTGGCGTCCGTGGTGTTTGTCCCTTGTTTGTGTATTACTATGACTACCGTTTGTTTCCACTTGGGGGGAAAGTAGCAGGTCCTTAGGATTCCGTTGATTAAGTTTGTAAGCTCCGTTATCTGTTTTTGTGGTAGTTGTTTTATTGTTTCGTTAGTGATCTCATCGTGTCCTGGTGCCTTTCTTCTTTTCCTGGATTTTATTATGTTCGAGATTTCTTCCACTGAGGCAAAGTAGTTGTTTGGTGGGAGGGGCATTTGCTGGAAAATTTCTATTGTTCTGCCGATCTGGGCTTCCCTCTCTGGTTCTGGAATGACGGCCGGGTTCGGGGAGAATTGTTCCTCCAGCATGTCAGCTATGAGGTTGGCCTTTTCCTCTGGTGAAGTGGCTGTTCTATCGTTGTTTTGTATTGCGGGAATTTGCTGCTTTGGCCCTTTTGTGAGAGCCTTGGTCATCTTCCAGAGGGATACATTTTCCATTTGAAGGGACTCCAACTTTTTGCCCCAGCTGGTGTTCTGGAATTCTGTTAGGGCGTCGCGGACTTCTTGAGTTGCTTGATTTGCTATTCTTTTAAGCCTGGGATCCCCTGTGTTTCTGGCTCTGCGAAGTTTTTGGTTTTTTAATCTGATGAGCTCCTTTAGGTCGTTTGGTAGTTGGGTCGCTTTCTTGATTGTTATTTCTGTTATGTCAGTTGCTGCCATTAGTGCGGTTTTAATGTCTGAAGTTAGTTTTTCTACTGCCTGGTTTATGTCTTCTGGGGTATTTATGGTTGGTATGGGTCCAGTGTTTTGTGTCAGGAGTTCTTTGAATTTTGTCCAGTTTGTCCTTTTTCTTATAGTGGTGTCTTTGTCTCTGTTAGTTGTATCGCCAAGTTGGAGTAGGACAGGGAGGTGATCTGAGGTGAGTTTGTGGATTACTGTTGTTGTGGTGCGAAGGTCGTGATGGATGTTTCTTGTGATAAATATGTCTAGGAAGTCCGGTGTGACGTTGTCCCTGTTAGCGTAATAGGTAGGTTCCTCTGGGGTTAGGATGTTGATGTTTTCTGTTTTGTGCCATGTTTATTGTGACCTGGGTGATTTCTGCTTGCGTGAGCGGCGGTTTCTTCGGCTGGTAGTGGTTTACGGAGTGTTTCACTAGTATGAGGGTGCCCCCTTTCTGAGCCCTCGTCCTGTCATCCCTGTATACGAAGTAGTTTGGGAGATTGAACCTATCCCCAGGTTTCAGGAAGGTCTCCTGGATAAGAGCAACATCAACTTGGTGAGTTTGGAGGAATTCCATTAGTTCTAGTTTCTTGTTCTTAATGCCGTTGGCGTTCCAAGTGACTATTGTCAGAGCTGCCGGGTTTTTTCTGATGATGTTTGTGTTCATGAACGGTCTATGGAGGCGGTGTTCTTATTGAGGAGGGGGAAGAGCAATGTTGTGAATTGCTGTTGCATGGTTGCGAAGAAGGCTTGCATCGCCGTGTTGAAATCTGCTGCTGGTTGAATATGTTGCTGGGTGCCGGAGTTTCTCTGTGACCCCCATTTGAAAGGGGGAGGAGGGGGGGTGTGTTCCGCCTGCTGTTGACGTTTTTGCTTCGGATGGTTTGGGCACCCACGGAAGGAGGCTGGGTGATCACCTTCGCAGTTGGCGCATCTCGCTGGGGTGGTCTTCGGTTTTTCGCATGCGGACCAGTGGTGATGTTCTCCGCACTTCACGCATCTTGGGGGGGCCCTGCAGTTTCTCGCCGCATGTCCATGTAGCTGGCAGTTGTGGCACTGCGTGGATTGAGTTTTTGTTCTTTGCGTCTCAACGCGGACTCTGACTGATAGCACATCCGTTAGTTCGAAGATTTTTTTGTCGCTTTTGGGTAGGAGCACCAGGACCATGGGCATCGGTCCTTTGTTGTTTCTGTAGTGCCACCTTATTACTTTGGTTGGGTGTAGGCCTTTGCTTTGTAGGTCTTGCATTATTTCTTCTTCAGAGAATGTTTCTAGCACTCCTCTTAGCACTATGTGGAGTGGCTTGTCTTCCGGGAGTGAGAAGGTGTGATAGGGCTCCTGTTTGGCGTCTAGGATTTTAGTGATATTCCTAAAATCTTCTATAGAGTCTGGAAAGATTTTGACTCCTTCCGGGGTTGTCGTGGCTCTGCTGTAATTCAGGGTTTTCTCCTTCAGGTGTGCCGAAAAGGCATTGAAATTGTTTTTGTTTCTTAGTATGATTGGTGGTATTCTGGGGGTGATTGGTGGCTGCTGCTCTTTTTGGCCTGGGGTGGCCTGGGCGGGGAGGCTGTTTTGGGTGCTTGTACTTTGTACTGTAGATGAAGATTGTTGCAGCTGCCTCTTGCTGTTTTGCTGGTCGTTGTCGGTTTTTAGTTGCCTTTTGTTGGAGCGTTTTGGAAGTATGAATCCATCATCCTGAGTTTGTTGTACCTCCATTTTGTTTTGATTGTCCTGGAATGTTTTCATTTCCGTTCTCATCTGCATGAGTGTGGCCTTCAGGTCTATGTTGTCTTGGATTATTTGATTGATTTTTTCCCTCTCTGTGGTGTGTTGCTCTATCATCTCATGTAGTTTCTGGTTGTCAGATTTAATGGCTTCCATCTGGTTGCTTAGTTCGTTGAGTTGGGCATTTTTTTCTTCTATTGTAGTCTTGAGAGTTTTTAGGGCCGCCCTATGTTGGTAGAGCGGCACTGGATCTCCCATTGTTGTTGTTTTGGTCTTAGTAATTTTTCTCGGTACTTTCACAATTTTGCCGGTCTCTCTCCGGCTTCGCAGGTACTGTGGTTAAACTAATTAGGGTAGTTTATTTAACCGCTGTTCGAGGTGAACTGATTATTTGGAAAAACTTGGAGTTTATATATTACTTTTTTTAAAAAAACACAACCCGAAATACTTTCGACTTTCGAGTGAAAGATGACATATGTGGGTATTCTTCATTCGAGTCGATAAACCACAGCAGGTAGGCGCAAACCTGGAAATAAAATTTTTGTTAGCAGTAAAATCAGTTTTCCAAATGGAAAAAAAGTATGGACTTTTGACTTTTTGTTATGTGACTTATTACCTATATTTTCACATGTAGAATCATCTCTCCAAGTATGTTGATGAATTATCCCAAGACACTGTATTAAAAAGAACAGTACGTTCTAGAAAGTACGTGCTGTCGATTGTTATTACGGCCTATCGTTAAATAGTATATTATGATACATTATCGCACCCTCAAATGTGACACAACACGAAGACTTATTTATTGGTAAATCGCCAAAAACTAGCCACTGCTAGGGATTTTTAAATCGATCTAAAACCTAAAAATCGAAAAAAAAATCATATTTTTTTTTCAAATATCAATATGGAAAATTATTATTTCCCAGACCACCCGATGATCCTTATACAATAAGGGCGTATTTTGTGTACACAGTAGCACTTTAAAATACTATTTTAGATTGAATGGTACTACCAAGAAAAGGAAGCCCTCTCCATTGATAGGATGCAACCACCGGTAAACCGGTTTCGAACTTATTTGTTCTCGTCAGTACAGGATAGGCGTACATACCCATCATCAGAGAGGACTTTAACTTAACGCCGTACTATCTCGACGGTATCCTTTTCTTGGTAGTACCATGCAATCTGAAATAGTATTTTAAGGTGCTACTGTGTAGACAAAAATACGCCCTTATTGTATAAGGATCATCGGGTGGTCTGCGAAATAATAATTTTCCATATTGGTATTTGATATTACTACCACCTGACTTCATTTCTTAAATAGATTTTTAAAATATGATTTAATCAAATAACGCCTGTTCAGATTGTGTGGGACTACTAAGAGATGGCACTGCGCGCTGTTTTGTCGACTACCGTCGATCTCGACGGTATCCTTTTCTTGGTAGCACCGTTCAATCTGAATTAGTATTTTAAGGTGCTACTGTGTAGACAAAAATACGCCCTTATTGTATAAGGATCATCGGGTGGTCTGGAAATAATAATTTTCCATATTTGTATTTGATATTAATACCACCTGAAAAGCATAGACTTTTCATTTCTTAAATAGATTTTTTTTTAATATGAAGAATCGTAAAATATTCTTATTGATATTTACGATCCAATAATCGACGGTTAATCGCAATCGTTGCATTATTAGTGACGATTAAACTTCAGAAAAACATTTTTCGATACAACTTTAAGAAATGAGCATTTTATTCCACGACTCAGTTTTTCGCAGTTTTTGTATAAATTTTACTGCATATGAACATCGTCCTGCTTGAAAACAATTGCCTCCTTTAACCCCGACCTACGTAGCGGCACGCACGGAGATTGACCCGGTTTTCGGAGATAAACTTCGCACGTAAGTCGCTTCTAACGTCGCAGATAGGCGGCGTGACGGGCAGACATGGCATCAGTCGCAACGCGGGATTTCAAACTCGATGTTCCTGCCGCATCGCGAATAAGCGCACTTCTAATCGGACTTCCGAGTTTCCGGAGAATATTTCCGAAGTTTCCCAGAAAAACTTTTTTAGAAGAATTTTTTTGGTGTGTATGTGATGACAAGGACCTAACAACTGGGAACGATGTATTATTTTATGACCGGAGTCGTGCAGAATTGCGAGAATATTCTGAGGTACAATTTAAATTAACTTTTTAAAGAAATACCGAGAGCCGTTGGACTTTTTAAACTTCTGGCTCAACATGTAATAATTATATTTAGACAGACAAGCAAAATATCCAGTGAAACTGGACTTCACTTCGATAAATGTAGAAATAAAACTAGCAATATTTATTAGGATATATTTATGTGACTTGTTTCCTATCTCGACATAAGCCTTCTTCATTAAGAAGCTTACGGAACTCAATATATTGTAACTATTTTTTAAAAAATATCATGTAAAGCCTAAAGTTTGAAAACTCATTCTATATGTGTAGCAAAAATATTTTTCTATTTGGGTTTCATAATGGCTACATTACGAAATGCAAAAAAATTGAAAACCTGCCACTTTATGAAACTGAAATTTTATTTTTTTATGTTGGCAGCAAGTAGGATTTAAATTTTAGCCTTACTGATTTCGTTGAAATTAGTTTTCTTGGCATTATGGATTCGACAACATTTTTTTATAGAAAACTTTAAAATACTAACCTTTAACCTTGCAAATAGATCATTTTTACTAGATGTTTATTTGAAATACTCGGAAATAAATAACATGCTGACAGGGTCCGTCAACTAATTTCTAGTCACAACTATAAAACAACATAACCTAAAAATAATACAAATATCTTCCAGTTTATGCTCTATTTCTAAAGTTTTATTCAATAAAGTACTATTTTTATTTTTAATTCAATATAGTACTATACATATTACTTTTATATACATATTTATAGTTACTGTTCCTTGGAATTAATTATTATTCCTGTCAGATTCTGTGTCGACGCAGTATTTTATTCAATAGTAGGTATTATTGATTATTTGGTTCAATAATTTGAACTTTGTTCTGCTCGCGCCATAACTCAAAGTTTTGCATATTATTTTTAAAAGTTTTTTCTAGATTATTTTTTGCAATTTCTCGTATTTCTTACGGAGTACAACTTTCTTCCTGACTCATTTTTATTAACATTAATAATATAATTATTTTTAATTATGACGGATGGAAACGCTTGTTCTGTTCAATTGTTTCTATCATGGCATATTTGATACTTGTAACAATTTATGAATTTTAAAAGTATTGCCAACCCAAAGAGAAAATATTAATTCAAATGGAAAATTCTACTATATTTTTAAAAGTTTTTCGGACTTTAAAGACCCAAATAGAAAAAGTATTATAAAATACACGGTTCATAAGACAATTAGAGCACTTGCACTTTAGAAAACGTTGTCGTTTTCTAAATTAAACGCGTGCTCTAAGATAATGTCTTATGAAACTTGTATCTTAACATATTATTATGTCGGTATAGAAACTTTTTCCAATAGTACCAACACATAATAAAAGCACCCCAAAGAACTAGCTTCATTTTTATTAATATTTTCCTCGTTTTAAGCTAGCTCAGGCTAAGCTTAAGTTTAAAAGAAAAATGCATTTTCGAATGAAATAAAACAGAGATAGATTTAACATACTGATTACGTAGACAGTTCGTTGAGTTGCCTGGATATGAGCGGTTCAGAGTTCAATGACCTTTTGGCCTATATTTATTTATTCACCTGGTTGTTGCGCTTTCCTCCTGTTTCCCGGAAATTTACTCGCTATTGTTATGTTAAAGCAGAATTTATTTTCCAGAGTTGGTACTTTGCGGTTTTGTTTTTCGTTAAATGCCCCCTCTGTAGAAGAGTTTGTGAAATGAAAAATAAATAAATAAAGGAACTGTGCTCAAAGCTTTCAGGAAATAATAGACGACCTGTACCTGTACTCAATACTTTTTGAAAGACACAAATAAACAGTAATAGACGTATAAAGAATTTTACCCCCAAGTTATTGACCTGGAAATAACTACAACAATTTAAATAATTTAGTAACGCGCAAGCGTTTATTTATTTATTATTTATTGCTAATACAGTGTATTCGGTTAATGCATTAGGAGTGTTGGAAAGGTGACTCTACATGTTAAAATAAAGGTCATATACCAAAAAGTCGACTACTCAGTAGTTTTTATTGCTTCCATTTGAAATATAGATTTTACTGGTAACAAAAACTTCCAGTCCAGTTTGGGTCTAAGCGGTGTGATTTATCGATTCCACCTTTTTTATTAGTATTGTTTTGTATTTAAAGTGATACGGCCTTATTTCTAATAACGGTCAAATTTAAACTTCAAGTAAAGTTGCTCTGGTAGCAAATATCAACTTGGTTGTTTAAAAACTAACCGCAAGAAGTTAAACAGAGAAAAAAGATTGAAATTTGACAGGGTGTAACTCGAAAAGTATTGTATTGTAAGTATACAGGGTGTCCGCTAATTAATGGTACATGGAAAAACCACAGACTCTTTACGTAAAAATATTAGGATTTAAATATACTTACCTATATCCGAAAGTTTTTTACAAAATTTGGCAATTATGGTTTTTTTAGGACGACAAATTGATTTTTTATGAAATTTTATTGTACAATATCAGCGGCGTTATTTGCGAATTTATTAGGTCATAACTTTTTGTGACGGTTTAGTGCACCCTGTCCAATTATTATTAATTTTTTTCCTATAATAACCTATGAGAAAACAAATAAAATTTAGAGATGCAGTTTCTATGGAACAGAAAATTGTTCATTTTTGAGTTTATCCTAAGTTTGTGTTTTCATTGCTGTTGGTTGCTCTCGACACGATATTTTCTAGGGTCAAAGTTATTTTAATTAAAGTAAGTTAAAGGACAATTCCCAATTACCATTACTAGAACATGAATTATCATGTAAAAGTTAATTAGTAAGAAGTAACAAAATATTATTTGCTTGCCTGAGCTAACACACAAAACAATTTAAATGCAAATATCTCCGAAACGGTAACTCTGGGCGACCTGAACGTAGTATACCTTTTTTACGTAATAAATTGATTTCGTTGAAATTAGTTTTAGGAATACTAACCTTTAACCTTGCAAATAGATCATTTTTATCAGATATTTATCTGAAATACCTATACTCGGAAATATATACTGACGGTGTTCGTCAACTAATTTCTAGTCACAACTATAAAACAACATAACCTAAAAATAATAGAAATATCTTCCAGTTTATTCTCTATTTCTAAGTTTTATTCAATAAAGTACTATTTTTATTTTTTATTCAATATAGTATTATACATATTACTTTATATATACATATTAATAGTTACTGTAGACATTTCCTGGGCATTAATTGTTATTCCTGTCAGATTCTGTGTCAACACAATATTTTGTTCAATAGAATTATTTATTATTTTGTTCAATATTTTGAACTTTGTTCTGCTGGCACCCTAACTCAAAGTTTTGCATATTCTTTTTAACAATTTTCTAGATTAGTTTCTGCAATTTCTCGTATTTCCAACGGAGTACGACTTTCTTCCTGGGTCATTTTTATTAACTTTAATAATATATTTATTTTTAATTATGACGGATGGGAAGAAGCTTTGTTGTGTTCAATTGTTTCTATCATGGCATATTTGATACTTGTAACATTTTATTAAATTGTAAAAGTATTGCCAACCCAAAAAGAAAGTTTTAATTCAAATGGGAAAAATTTACTATATTATATAAGTTTAAAGACCAAATAAGAAAAGTATTTACACGGTTCATAAGACAATTAGAGCACTTGTACTTTAGAAAACTTCCCGCTTCGAGGGTCGTTTTCTGAATTAAACGCGTTCTCTGAGATAATGGCTTATGAAACTTGTATCTTAATATACTATTTAAGTCTGTAATACATAAAGAAGGGGAGTTTTAAGTTACGATGGTCCTTGATCCCTCGCATGTGTAAAGATATAACGTACAGACTTTGTATGTGTACTTTTTGCGACGAGCATGAAAGAAGCAGTGGCCGCCGAGGCGCTAAGGTGAACCCCTGCTGGATACAGTGGTCTGATCGTTACTAATTGTAACTTTGCTTATTTTATTTAATTAAATTCGGATATTATCAGCCATTGCCTTGCCGACATCATTACTATTATAATTTTCAAACGCCAATATTAAAAAATGCGCAACTAAAAATACTAATTGACATATCCGAGCGTTTAAAAAGAGCAAATGCCTGAATTTTAAATCAATTCGTGCAAGACTTTATTCCAAAGACATGCTCTAAAAATTATCACGCGTCACTGGAGACATGGCCAGAAAAGTTTGCATGTGGATTTGTTCGTTAATGACGTTGCTAGGGAGTTGGGAAAAGCCTGCAGGATGCAGTTCAAAGTTATGCAACAAATGTAAACGACCTGTTGGAATATTGCGCATGGTATACGTCACGATTATCGATGAAATATACCGGGTTTTACGAAAGTACTCCAAGAATAAAATATTCGGGAATCGTTTACTTACAAATCGTGTAAATAATGTAAATCGTACTATAAATAACTACTCTTCGCGCGATTTGTTTAGCATGCTTTTTGTTTGTAATGGGTAATATTCAACGTACATAGATGGCTGCTTGTGTGGGTTTTGTTCAGGGTTGAGAGGATTAAAATCATGATTTCAATCAGTATGATTTTTTTTTAAAAACTAAAAAACCTTTGTAATACAAAAAAATACTTAATTTAAACAAAAAAATACAGTGTGATTCACGACGAGCGTGCATTAGAACTTTATGGAAAACTACTGAATATATGTTCCTGAAACTTTGGAGATTTGGGTTTATCGATATGCTCTCTTTAACTAAAATATTGACATGTTCCTGTCATTTCCGGTTATACCGGAAGTAGCTGCCAACTTTCGTTTTTTAAATACAATATGGTAATTTTTATTACATTTTTCGATTAAGCATTAAAAACTAAGCACATTTTATAGAAAATGTTTTTGTCAGACTCTATTAGTTTTTGAGATATCTGGACTTTTTGTAATTATTTGGCAAATGCATGACGATGAAATAATTCATATAATTTTTTTACCTTAGCGCTTGGACTAAAAATTTTTTCTCACCGAATAGCTAGAAGATCATCAAGTCTCAAAAACATTTCAAATTCGGCATAAAATGTACAGGGTGGTCACAATTCAAGCCTTATTGTGAAAGAATTCAACCATTAAAAACTTTCTTATTTTAAATGGAACACCCTGTATATTTTTATTTAATTTGATGGCAAATTAGTTGTTCTTTATAAATAGTATTTACAGTCCTATACCTATATCAAAGCGTTTTCTCAAAAAATCCAATTTTATTCCGAAAATACTATTTGTTCAAGTGTGCTATGAAAACAATTGTACTTAGGGGCTGTATACTGATGTCTATACGGAGGAAAAGTGATTGATTGCTTGAAAATACAATATTCTAAAGTATTTTTTAATAATTTATAAATAAAATGCAGTTGATTGTTTTAAATTTAATGGTTTAAATATTATTTTTTTAAAAATAGCAAGGAAACAAGTTTATAAACTTTAAATTCTTTAATTAAAAATGTGTTTGAAAATTATACCTAATATCTTTTGATTATATTTTTAAAATATGTTCGAAATGATTGCCATTTACTTCCAAGCATTTATGTATTCTTTTCATCATGTTATTTCTTGTAGCATTCCTAATTTCTTGTGAGAGATTGAAATGCTGCCTTCACCCTTTCAATTAGATTTTCCTTCGTGGTGATGGGACGCGCGTAAACTTTATCTTTATTGGTTCCCCAGATGAAAAGTCCAGTGGAGTTAAGAGCTGGCCAGTGGAAGGGACCTTGGTTTGCGATCCACTGGTCATGAAAAAGTCTGTTTAGGGCAGTCTTAACAACTTGGACGTTGTGTGCTGGAGCCCCATCGTTTTGATACCAATCACTTTTCCTCCGTATAGACATCAGTATACAGCCCCTAAGTACAATTGTTTTCATAGCACACTTGAACAAATAGTATTTTCGGAATAAAATTGGATATTTTGAGAAAACGCTTTGATATAGGTATAGGACAGTAAATACTATTTATAAAGAACAACGAATTTGCCATCAAATTAAATAAAAATATACAGGGTGTTCCATTTAAAATAAGAAAGTTTTTAATGGTTGAATTCTTTCACAATGAGGCTTGAATTGTGACCACCATGTACATTTTATGCCGAATTTGAAATGTTTTTGAGACTTGATGATCTTCTAGCTATTCGGTGAGAAAAAAATTTTAGTCCAAGCGCTAAGGTAAAAAAATTATATGAATTATTTCATCGTCATGCATTTGCCAAATAATTACAAAAAGTCCAGATATCTCAAAAACTAATAGAGTCTGACAAAAACATTTTCTATAAAATGTGCTTAGTTTTTAATGCTTAATCGAAAAATGTAATAAAAATTACCATATTGTATTTAAAAAATGAAAGTTGGCAGCTACTTCCGGTATAACCGGAAATGACAGGAACATGTCAATATTTTAGTTAAAGAGAGCATATCGATAAACCCAAATCTCCAAAGTTTCAGGAACATATATTCAATAGTTCTCCATAAAGTTCTAATGCACGCTCGTCGTGAATCACCCGGTATATAAAAAACCTAAGTGTTATAATGCTTAAATAGAAATACTAGTTTTGCTGCTTTGTTACTGCCAAGTCGGTTTCTTATATTTGAATGTACGAGTTCATAAGTAGAAAACATCCTTTTGATTTCAGCCGACGATGCACAGGAACACAAAACAGAAATCACTATCGGGCGCACTTGCTTAATTTCTGAAACATCTTTAGACCTCCACCACAGTACTGCTGTTACATTTTACATTATTTCCTCTGAAAACAGAGTTTTAGGAAAAGGGTCCGACTTAGCTTCCAACTTAATTAGTATTGGTAATAATCCTGCGTCTGCAAATTATTTGGAAAAAATGAGTAGAGCATCTCTCTTTTCTTCAGCTAGTAATGGATATTCTTCTTTGTTTATTATAGGATTTTTGATTTTTTTTGAAAAATCATAGTTTTTATCAACCCTGGTTTTGCTATTTACAAAAACGGTAGTAGGTGAAAATTATTGATTTTATAATAAGATTATTATAATATAATCATTATATCTGCCTATCTGCATAAAGATACAAGAACATAAAATTTTTCAAACAATGTTGTTCAATAAGTCGGGTCCCTTTATTTTGTTCGGCACGATCTTAATAATTATTAAAAATAAAGGGGAAACTATGGAAATGTTGGAATCTTTCAAATATTTATATAACATATTAATCAGGCGTCTTATCTCTTGAACTTTTTGTTCCCTACGACCACCTACCAAACATGAGAAAAAAAAACACGATCAACTTGACTAGAAAGTGTCTTGTATCACACGTGTGTTGCAAAATAATTTTCAAACAACTGTATTTAAGCAGATGATGGTGCCAATTTGACAGTAAAATTATTTATTTAAAGTATAACAAACTTTCGAGGCCCTTGCAGTGAATTGGAGTAAAGGGTAGTAGAGAAAAGCTGCACATTTAAAAAAATACTGTCTTCTCTTTTAATTATGGGAATCCTTTCAGGTTTTTTTAGGATACATATAAAAAAGTTAATAACAGATTGCTATTAATCAATCCATTAAACATAATAACTGCTTGGATAAAGTGGAACTGGCATAAGTACCGATTTATTTTCGATTTAATAATTCTCAATAATAGAATATCCATACAGGATAAGTAAACGTTATTTATTTAACGATATCGGTTTTAATAATAATTTGAATATTGGTTTAAGTAAATAATACCTTAAGCAAATAGCAGTGCTACCCTTCGCCGAGTTAAAAACAAAGACGTTTCTATCTATCTATACAGTGTGTACATAAAGTAAGGAACAAATTCATCATCTAGGAATCTAAAAATATTTCGGAAAAATCCTCGGATACGTGTATAATAATTTTTAATGGCGCATTTTTTCCCATACAAACTTAATATACAAGGTGGCTCATGTAGTAGATATGACATTATCGACGATTTTTTTAAATGGGAACCCCTATATTTTAGTTCAGATCTGTAATCTCCAAGAACAGCTGATTTCAAAAACATAACACACTTAGGGCCTAAAATTCATAGTTTCGTTACTACAGGGTAAAACAAATAATTTTATTTAAGATATTTTTTTTGGCTTGGGAGGCATCAATTAATTACGTGAGGCGTTTTTAGCGATCTTTCAACCCCCCTTCCCCCAATAAAAGATTTCGTGACATTTGGCTCAATCCCTTCCGCCATCACCCAATTTTACCTGAAAGCCTTACGTAATTAATGGACGCACCATCATTTGCTGTTACTTATGTTTTTTCTCAAGTAGGCTTATTTGCTGTTATGTAACTATGGTATTTAGATAATTTGTAAAATGTGAAATATTAATGGAAAGATGTAACTTAGATCCTTTGTTTGTTGAAAATATCCTATTTCCGGATGAATCTACCTTTAAATTAAATGGAGAAGTGAACCGGCAAAACTGTAGATACTGGGCAAAAGAAAATCCCAGGTGGATGCGTGAGCACCATACTCAATATCCTCAAAAAATTAATGTTTGGGCTGGTATTGTGAATAACAAAATTATTGGGCCATATTTTTTTGACAACAATGTAAACGGGCTAAATTATCTTCATTTTCTTCAGAACTTTCTTATCCCTACGCTAGTTAACTTATACCCTAGTAGAAATAATCCAGGAATTCTAGATGAAAATTTGTGGTACCAACAAGACGGCGCACCTCCACATTATGCAGCAGTAGTGCGCCATTACATAAACCAAGTTTTTCCGAACAAGTGGATTGGAAGACGTGGGCCTGTTGAATGGCCGCCTAGGTCTCCAGACCTTACACCACTGGAGTTTTTCTTGTGGGGTCACCTGAAAAATGTTGTTTATAAAGTCAGACCTGCCAATATTGAAGATTTAAAAAATCGAATAACAACAGAATGCAGGAACATTTCAGAAGAAACCATAAGAAAAGTCCAACAAGAATTTATTGATCGCTTGGGGTACTGTCAGGCAGCAAAAGGAGGACAATTTCAACACTTAATTAAATAGCTTATTTAATTTTTTTACATTTTTTTAAATTAAAAATATCTTAAATAAAATTATTTGTTTTACCCCGTAGTAACGAAACTATGAATTTTAGGCCCTAAGTGTGTTATGTTTTTGAAATCAGCTGTTCTTGGAGATTACAGATCTGAACTAAAATATAGGGGTTCCCATTTAAAAAAATCGTCGATAATGTCATATCTACTACGTGAGCCACCTTGTATATTAAGTTTGTATGGGAAAAAATGCGCCATTAAAAATTATTATACACGTGTCCGAGGATTTTTCCGAAATATTTTTAGATTCCTAGATAATGAATTTGTTCCTTACTTTATGTACACACTGTATAATAATTTCATAACTAACAGATTAACAATATATCATCTGTAAAATATACTATTTTTGTCTTGCTACAGCCTACTTCTAAACAAATTATTATCACACGACTTAACAATGTTCTTCTTTGCAGTTATTGTTAAAGTAAAATGGAAAATTAGCTGATTATATTATTTTTTAACTTTTACACTTTCAAAGATTTAAAGTTTCGTTTATTCTATCCCAGACTGTCAGAAATCTTTTGCCTCTTGTTTGTTTAGGACGTTTGGATTTTGGCTTGGTCTTAATTTAGAAAATAAACAGCAGCCTTGCAGATTCGTTTTGTACTGATTCAGTTATAAAACTTTAATAACTTTATTGAAATATAACTAGATATAATTTTGATCTGAGATAAATTTCATTCAAATCGTTAATTCTTTTATAAACCGCACACGTATTATCTTGATATTTTAAAAACGTTCCAACACCTTATATGCATACAATTAGTTGACACGTGTTTAGGATTTTGCTAAAAAAAATTATTTTCAAAAATATCCACATATGAATTTTTGATAATTTGCTGGATTTTTCCCAATCTTCTCATACATGAAATTTAATATCTCCAATTGTACACACACTTTGTTATGTTAGTTATCGAAATGTTTTAAAAAATTGTCATTTTGAACAAACGCAAAATAATAACAATTTAATTGTTTATAGTGGATTACGTACCGAGGTGGAAAGTGTTTCATTCCTGTCGAGAGAGTCGGTAGTTAACTAAATCTCGAGATAGTAATGAAAGTTTTCAACGAGGTTTGTATACTATTTTATTTGCAACCACATCTAACATCCACTTCTTATTATTTTGAATTTAAAATTATTAATAAACGATAAATGTCATTTTGACTTTTCCATTGATAAATTAGACAGAAATTTCAAATAACCGCAGGTGGTAAATAACGTAGGTAATAATACACATCAAGATGGCAAATATCATTATTGAATATGGTTTCCATGTCACTAAACAATATATTGTTTTAACAACAGAAAAATGCAATCGGATGAGAAATTTGATTTTGCTGCTGCTCCGCCAGAAATTCGAGAAGCAGCAAAAATAGTAGAAGAAGATCTTCTGCCAACTAAAATCCGCCCGAGATATGACAAGGCAATAACTGTTTCAAAGAATGGTGTACGGGAAACAAAGTTCAAAATCCTGATTCTGAGTCGGCGCTACTAGCTTATTTCAGTGAAAATTACACTCATGCATTAAGCTAGAGGTGTTGTTTTCGATTGATTACATCGAAAACAATACGCCTAGACTGCTATCGAAAACAACCCCTCTAGCTATTGAACGCAAAACCATAGTAACCTTCTTACAACGCCATTATTGGAATAATATGTCAGTCTGACATTCTCATTGTTTCGAGGTTAGTTTAAAAAATGTCACGTTTTGAAAAGAAATCAATTGAAGTTATTCAAGAAAAGATCGCACAGAGTGTCCCAAAAAACACTAAAAATAGCAAGCAATATGTCTGGCGTCAGTTTATGATGTTTTGTGAAGATAGGAGGTATGTTTTTAGAAAGGAGACTTAGATTAAAAAGCTTGCGGACATACTTCGAGACTGGGCTTATAACATGAAAATACAAAATGGTGAGGAATACAAAGATATAAATGCCGAACCTAGTTGCTCGAAATTGTCGAAACCGACCTCAAGAGATTCTTCAAATTCTAATATTAATTATTACAACTGCGTTATAATTATTAAAGTGAAATTTATAATACATTATTGCATTTAACTTTTGTTAAATCGAGTAATTTTCTCCCTAAATTACACTCGTGCATAAAAATTCTCAGATAATTTTGCATTTAAGCGTATTTCCTTTGAAAAACAACATTCGTTCATTTTCAAATTTTTTAAAATAGCCCTCCTCCTTCGGAGTCGGGCTATTTCGCTAAAATATGAAAATAATCTCTTGTTGTTTTTAGGCAATACGCTTTCATGCAAAATTATCGAAAATTTTTGGGCACTAGTGTAATTACCTCCGAAAATGCCAAGACAAAGAAGATATCAACGATTTCGTCACAATATTCAATGCTGAGGACCACTCTATCAATTAGGGCAATGGTAGACATATCTAAACACGCAGAGCTATTAGCATTTTTAAAATAATTTGTTCGTATATTATTTTGAGATATCGATTTTTTTTTAAATTAACAAAAAAATAATTTACTTTCTACCCGGCTGGAAAGTAAATTAAAAATGTAACATTTCTGAGACACCACATTTTTTGTTCATTTCCTTTGGTTCTTGGCACTAAAATATCTCTTTTATTCAAACTACTATTAAAAATTAACTTACGATTGTTCCTAGACAACGATAAAAATATGTAAATATACAGAAAAACTAGGACCAACGTTGTTCAGAAAATAATTTACCGCAATACCATAGAAGCTAGTGCTTCTTATCGAAACCAAAAAAGTTGTTTTCATAATTATTACACTCGATCAATTTCGTAATTGGAAATTAGAGTCGCCAGCGAGCTGTCAGGCTGTAACGTAATTTATAAATTACGAAACCAATCTTGGATAATTGCCAGAGAAAAATTGTAGCGCATAAAATTGTGTCCAAGTTGAATATCGTAATTTTATTAACGAATCAAATAAAACTAACTGTTGTGATATTACTGTAGACAATTATTCTTGATTGGCTTCAAATTTTCATTTATAAAAATAAAATTGTTAATTTGGAAAGTTTAATTGACGTGGGTGGACTTTACCGGGTTTATATTTAAATACAAAGTCTGGCAAACATCAATTAGTTGAAAACAAAAAGCACATTGGGAATGTTTTTTCATTAAGTTTCCTTATTGTCTAAAATTAAATAAAAACAAAGTTCTAAAAAATAATTTCCTGTTAATATGTAGCTAAAAATTGTAAATTGGTAACTATTTTTATGTCTAGACAGTAATTATTATAAAGTAATCATTATTATGCCAGTCTTAAATCTCATCGCATATTACTATATATTTATTTAAAATGCGAAAATGAGCCTTCTATAAGGATAAGGAAACCTAATTGATTCTTAAAATAGCTTCAGGAATATCAACATTATACAGCAAAATGGGCATGTCAGCTATCTGCTCTATAACTCACTGATTATCTACATTTATAGATCTTTTTCAATAACTCCTGTTCTAAAAAAGAAACAAAGTTGTATTTTTACCGAAATGTCAAGGATTTAACTCTCTATTGTACATTGTTAAACCAATCTTATCATTGCGTTTAACTTTTTTGGGAAAAATCTAGCGGCGACGGCAAAGCTAAAGGATGCAAAAATAAAAGCGCAGTTTCTAGCGTAAATTAAGCTCTCTTAAACTGTATCAAGTTTGTTAAAATCGGTTAAGCTAAACCGGAGAAACAGTAGTTTATTTTTCTCCCGCCACTGTATTTTACTAGATTGGAAAATTTATGTAAGACAAGAAGTATTAGGAAATATGTAAGGATACAGTTATTTTCGATACCTCTCAATTAGTCAAAACAATGGATACGAATATCAAACATATATACAAGATGATATGGAAATGACTTATTATGTTTTTCTAATCGAATATCTAAATACTAAGGTAAAAAACCCTTTGTACGCACTTACTGTCGCGCCGTTCCATCTGGATTCAGTTAGCAACAATGTGGGTCACTAGAATATATTATTAACAGTGTTGTCAGATCACACCGCATGTTTCGCTCTTGCTTGGATACCTGCCGCTCGCGACTATCGTTGCTTCAGTATGTTTCGAGACTCGGGAATGGGATGACGCTGTCGATTGTTCCACATGCTTGATGTATACGAATTTTAAACTTTTTGTTAGTTGTAGCATTACCCGATTTTTTTTCTGTTATGAAATAATCCATAATAAGAAATATTGTGATGATTAGTGTGATATTACCTATTGTTGGTTCTGTTGCAAAACATACTTTTGTGTTTGATTTTTTTATGAAATATAATTATAAAACGGATTATAAGATCGAAAGTAACAGAGTATGTATCTTAAAATTGTAGTATTTTTTTTTTAAAAAATTTGAAAAGAAGTGATAACGCGGGTCAAAGACGTCTTGTTGTCAAAAACTGAACACGTGCGTTTACAATTCTGTGTTGCAATATATGACAACACCGCCTCAATAAACTATTAATTGCGAACGTCCTCAGTAGCGGCCACGTAAATTTTCAGATTTCATATAAAGTGTATATTTCGTACAATAATTCAAAGTGCCATTTAAGGTTATTTTTCGTCAATTTATTTTCATCTCAGGATTTGCCGGTTTAAATATAATAAGTCATTTCCATAATACCCTGTATAACGATATAATTGCACACATGTACTGATGACACTAATTAGCAATTTAATTTGTTACTAAAGTCCTAGAATCCCCACTAGTTCAAAAACTATTCTCTGTTATGGTTTTGTGCTTAAAGGAAAAAATAGGTAATTTAAATGTATTCCTTTCTAGAACCAATTATATTATTTAATGAATACAGAAACAACTTACTGCAAGCAATTTATCCTCGTTATATAACCGCATAAGTTTTTTTTATTTACTTGGAATGCGCTTTCTACTGGTACAGAATATTTGGCTTTAAGTCTTAAGGTCAATTACGGGAAAATTCAAGATACATTTTACTGTTAAGTACTGGAGATTTACAAAAACGTTTTTGAATTTGAAATAACAGGTAAGCGGGGAAGATTACAACTAATTTCGTTATTCGACTGCAAAATCTCACTAAAAAATATCGAGTTAATGAAGAGATCTCGGACGTGTATTTATTTATAATATTACGTCGCTATACAGGGTGTTCCTTAATTACGTTTTAATATTTCAGGGTGTAATTCCTTAGGTCATTTTATAAAGAAGAGTTCATATGAACATATGTCCGCAACGGCTTAAATTTTTTGCTACAGGGTGTTGAATTTTTATTTTTTAAATTGTTATCTTTTAATATCTCCGAAAGTACTTTAGATATTATTTTCAAGTTTGGTATGTGTTAATAGGATATAGAACCACAAATTTCAGTTAGAAAAGATATTCAATTGTTCCACCAGTGGCGTTCCTGCAAACATGTCGTCTGATATTTTTTACAAGAAATTTGGTACGTCACTTACATTTTTCCATGTGGATATTTTTTCTGATTAACCTGGTCAATTCTACATGAAAATGGTCTCTTTTCTCGTCAGCTGCACCATTCTTGATTAAAACGATTAAATTCATATTGAAACTCATTATTATTAACATTGACAAAATAATTAATGATAAATTTTGTTTTATAAAAATTGTTGGAAATGGTCACCTTCACTTAAAAGGCATGCTTCGCATCGAATTGCCTACTCCAACGATTTTTATAAAACAAAATTTATCATTAATTATTTTATCAATGTCAAATACCAATGTATGGGAAAATTATTATTTCCCAAACCACCCGATGATCATCGTATTTGGTATTTGATATTAATACCACCTGAAAAGTATAGACTTTTTATATTTTATTTTATTAATGTTAATAATAATTAGTTTCAATATGAATTTAGTGGTTTTAATCAAGAACGGTATATCTGACGAGAAAAACTCAAGGGACCGTTTTCATGTCGAATTGACCAGGCTAATCAGAAGAAATATCAAGAAGAAAAATGTCAATGGCGTACCATCTTTTTTGTAAGAAATATCAGAGGACATGTTTGCAGGGACCCCACTGGTTGAACAATTGAATAACTTTTCTAACTAAAATGTGTGGTTCTATATCCTATTAACACATACCCAAATTGAGAATAATATCTAAAGTACTTTCGGAGATATTAAAAAATAACTATTTAAAAAATAAAAATTCAACACCCTGAAGCAAAAAATTTAAGCCCTTGCGGACATATGTTCATGTGAACTTTTCTTTATAAAATGACCTAAGGAATCACACCCTGAAATATTAGCACGTCATTAAGGAACACCCTGTATATAACAACTTTAACCCAAAACTTACATAAGAAGGTAATTTTTAATTTAATGATCATTTTTGTTGCTTCCCCCGACTATAATTTTATAAGATTTTATTTTGCCCTGAGATATATTATTCTCCCTCACTTTAAACGGCTTTTTATAAGAAATTCGACACATTTTCCATAATTTATCTATCTATCAAGCTCGCGGATAACAGACCGCTATTTTTCAAATAGTGATAAATTATTAAACTGAAATAAAATATTATGAAGGTTTAATAGACCTTATTTGGAAAATAGAGAGTAAAATATATTCTATAAAAGTTTAAACATATGTCGGTTTGTTATAGGCATTTCTCAAAGAGATCACTTGGCTTATAAAGCTTAAATTTTAATATTAGTTAGTACTGAACCAAATAGAAATAGATAAAATTATTAAGTTATTTATTAAGCGAGAAAACTTACCTTACCCGTGCCTATGAAAAATCGGTTAACAAGTTCGTACGATTAGTCAAGAAATGTCAATCATAAGCGATGTTGTCAATTTTACCCGTTTTGTACTTGTCAGTTCAATCTCTAGCAAATATCCAATTCTATCTCAACAATTATTTCCTTAAAGTCCATAAAATACAGCGAACAATTTCTTGCAAGCGACATAAACAACCTCATGGACCAATTTCAAATCAAAAGCACATTGAAACAAATAATTTCACAACAGACAACATTTTGCAATTTACTTAAAGCCACAAGGACGCGCTACGTCGCGATTTGCACCTGTCTTTGTTTTGATCGATTGAATCTAATAGCGCTATTTATAGGCGTGTTAGATCATGAATTGCGGTAGTTGCTAGACGGCAAGCGATGGTGCCAAATGCAGAACTTAGTAAAAAAAAATTGTAGATCTATTCGGATTTGTTCTGGTTGTTTTTTTTTTTTATGATCAAATACAAGCCCTATAGGAAAAATCCGTTAGGGCACTCTGAGAGTGGTGCGTGTGCGCAAAAAGCGATTCACGTTGGTTTTGAATCATTGGAGGTTATATTCGTTGGCAAAAACGACCTCGGGAAGGTCGTTCCATAAGGATGAAGTCCTCCAGATGAAAGAATTCTTAAATAATGAAGTTCGAGGAGTACTAAGCTTAACCACATATGGATGGGCGGCAGTGGTTCGTCGTGTATTTCTGCTATTCGTCGCTCTGGGCGGAATTAAGAGGGCAAGGTCAGCCGAGCACCTTCCATGAAAATATCTGTAAAAGAGAGTCAAATCCCCAACCTGTCTTCGATGTTCCAGGCTGTCGAGGTTCTTCGTCAGCTCGTGGTCTCCGATCAGACGAATAGCCCTCCTTTTGATGGAATCCAGTAGCCGAAGAGTATGTTTGGGTGCATAGCTCCAGACATGAGAGCAGTACTCTAGTGATGGTCGAATTTGGGCTTTGTATAGTGTCAAAAGTTGTTGAGGTGTTAAATTACAACTTTCTGGTTCGGAAGAGTACCCCAAGCTTCTGAGAAGCTATCTTGGCGATTGCCACAACGTGGTTATGCCAAGACATATTTTCTCCCAGATTGACTCCCAGCAAATTAATAGATGAAGCCAGTGGGATTGCGTGTCCGGCCATGACTATATCCGGTTCTGTGATGTTAACCTTTTTAGAGAAAACTGCTGCCTCAAAGAGAAAGATGAGATAAGTGTGCTATCGTCAGCAAAACTAAATATCGGATTTTTAGTTTTCACCAGAAGGTCGTTAATGTAGAGTAAGAAGAGAGTGGGAGACAATATGGACCCTTGAGGAACACCGGCATTGATGGTGAAGGTGTCTGAGAGAAATCCGTCAATCGCCACTTGCAGAGAGCGGTCCTGAAGAAAGCTAGACAACCATGCACAGAATCGACTGGGCATACCATAGGATCGCAGTTTACTTAGAAGCCCCTCATGCCAAACAGGATCAAAAGCTTTAGAAATATCCAGTACAACAGCCCAAGACTCCCCATGATGTTCGATTGCGTTGTTTCAAATATGGGTGACATAGGCTAGAAGATGTCCAGTTGATCTGGACTTCCGAAAACCATATTGATGATCGCTGATAATGTTGAAGCCTTCTAGATACTTTGGAAGATGTTGGTTAATAGCTTTCTCCATTACTTTTGATATAACTGAAAGCAATGCGACTGATCGATAGTTGTTAGGCAGGGTTCTCTTACCTTTCTTTGGAATAGGCTGGACTCGCGCCGTCTTCCAGCAAGATGGAAATATTCCTTTTTTTGTAGGATAAGTTGAAAAGTCTACAAAATACTGGTGTTAGTTTATCGGCGCATCTCTTGAGAACTATAATAGGAATTTCGTCTGGACCAGAAGCTTTCTTGACGTCGAGCCCTTTCAAGATTCGTTTGACGGGACGCCGACGGAGGAACACGATTTCGGTCATTTCGGATTGAACTGCAGGAATGTTGGGTGGTGTTCTTCCCTGGAACAAACCCGCCTGATCCGGAGTATGTGGTTGGTAACACTGTATTCAGAATAAACGACATGCACGTGTACCTATGGGGTACGCCACAAGTAATCTGATTTTAGGGGTCGTTATCCCTTTTTAAAAAAATATACGTGGTGTTCTAGGACATCAGATCAGACCGGATAAGATCGGATATCTCGTGATGGACCCAATCGATAGGTCATACCTTAATGCGATAAACCAAGGGTTGATGGCCTTTGGGAGGGCAGCGTATGACTGAGGATCGTGGTTCGTAGCGCACGTTAAGCTGTAGGTTCCTTCTGTCGAACGAAGAGGTAAAAAAATACAAAAAAAGCGTAAGTTTGATTTCATATTGACCGATTGGTTCCTATTGTCATGTATAATCGATCTTTTTAAATATAAATTCATTGTTTCTTCTTTCAATTTTATTGTAGCGTTTTTATCTTTACAGTACGTAATTCGGAGCTTCGGCTTCATATTACCGATTATGCGAGTTTCCCTGATCACTCTAATCCACCCTAATTCTAATCATAAATAACAAAATTTTTGTATAAAATAAAGATAAAACGATACGGCTATAAAGGAAATACGAACTTGCTGTTTTATTTTCCACCATTATAGGAAATCGATTTATTGGGTACGGAAACTTGTGTAATAAATATTTATTTTTACTCCCGTTATTAAGATAAGATAAACATGACAGGCGTAAACCCTAATTTCGAAGGAAAGAGTAATTATTATTATGGGTATTTACGAAATTTTTCGTAATTAAGAGGATGCCGGAGTCGGTCGAAATCTCCGATTTTACCCCTGTTCATTTCGCGCTTTGTAGGCACGAGCCGAATTGGATCTTTCCTTGCCGTTAGAACGATAAGTCGAGCGTCCGCCCGTAATTGGTATGCCGCCGACAGAAACAACGATAATCTGAAGACAGAGACGGAACGTGATCGGGGTCTAGACTTCAATTTTTAGCAGTGAAAAACGGAGTTTTCCCTTTTTGTGAAAACGCTGCATTTAAAAAAAAATTGGTGAACAAAAGATGTCTAAATTTTATTAATAATTGGCGGAAAGTCCATAATTTCGTTCTACATGGAACTGTAAATAAAATTAAATCTAAAAATCTTCCGAAACGAAAAAATATATACTTTCCTCGAATTCTAGTGGAATTATAAGGTTTTTTTTTCTTGGACATTTTTTTCCTAAAACAGAAATAAACGCTTGGGGAGGAAACTCGTTTAGAGATACTCCGGAATCCACTTAATAATGTTAAATATAACCGTTAGTTTTTTAACAAATTTTATTAAGAAGGGAATTTTAATCATGAAAAAAGTTTGATCTTGTAATCTTATTTTTCCTACTACCACCTAGAAAAATAGAAAAAAAGTACTGCTAACTTAGCTATAATAGTATATTAAGATACGAGTTTCATAAGACATTATCTTAGAGCACGAGTTTAATTTAGTACAAGTGCTCTAATTGTCTTATGAATCGTGTATTTTATAATACTTTTTCTATTTGGATCTTTAAAGTCTGAAAAACTTAAAAAAATATAGTAGAGAGACTTTTACAATTTAATAAACAATTTAATAAAATGTTACAAGTATCAAATATGCCATGATAGAAACAATTGAATACAACAAACTTCCCATTCGTCATAATTAAAAATAAATATATTATTAAAGTTAATAAAAATGGAGGAAAAAGTTGTACTGCGTCAGAAATAGGAGAAATTGCAGAACATAATCTAGAAAACTTTTAAAACGAATATGCAAAACTTTGAGTATAGTGCGAGCAGAACAAAGTAACAAAATATTGAACAAAATAATAAATAATAATATTGAACAAAATATTGTGTCGACACAGAATCTGACAGGAATAACAATTAATGCCCAGGAAATGTCTCCAGTAACTATAAATATGTATATATAAAGTGATATGTCTAAAACTATATTGAATTAAAAATAAAAATAGTACTTTATTGAATTAAAACTTTAGAAATAGAGCATAAACTGGAAGATATTTCTATTATTCTTGGGTTACGTTGTTTTATAGTTGTGACTAAAAATTAGTTGACGGACACGGTCAGCATGTTATATATTTACGAGTATAGGTATTTCAGATACATATCTAGTAAGCATGATCTATTTGCAAGCTAAAGGTTAGTATTTTAAAGTTGTCTATAACAAATTTTTGACGAATCCATAATTCCTTGAAAACTAATTTTAACGAAATCGAAGTCAGCCTAAGTCATAATGTGGCAGGTTATTCAATTTTTTTGTATTTCATAATGTAACCATTATGAAACCCAAATAGAAAAAGTATTTTATTATATCACATGCGCGTTGAAAAAGAGTGTTGGCAAATAATTTTCAAACAACTATGCAATTTGACAGTACCATTTATTTAAAAAATAACATTTTTTCGGGACCTGTGGAGCGAATTGGGTTGCTGGGAGGGTGGGGGTTTGTTCGGGTTTCGCTAATTTGTTGAGTTTTCAAAATTTGAAGCTGGTGCAAGCAAATTCATTTTAAGGTAAACTTAAATTTTACGCATTCCTTAGTAATTCCATACTTAAGCGATGAGTTGTGAAAGCGGACATAAGAAAAATACAGAATTTGTTTTCGCTATCTCTTAAATTCTCTCTGGTTTCCATAGGAAATTTGACTACAAGTAGCAATTCAAAAGGATTAGATCGAGTATGTTGCGGATTTTCTTTAGAGAAAACTGTAAATTGGTTGAAAAGATTCCGTGTATTTTCCTAGAGCTTGCATAAACGAAAATTGGATTTACAAACATAATATATTTAGAAATAGTGGAACAGGGATGATTACATTTGAATCAGGATTATTCAGGGCCGGATTAATCCCAAAATTTAACCATAGTCCACGTTTTTAAAGATACGATATGAACCTATATTTTACAGCTGCAGATTCGGTAATGTTTTTGCTGTACAGGGTGTCCCATTTTCGACACTTTCTGGGTGGTATTATAGTTATTATCAAAGATAGGAATTAGAATCCTACTTTTTACGAAACGAAAGATTGCGGTATCAAATTTTTTATTGCTCTCTTTAATTTTAATCTACAGGGTGATTTTAAAATATACACTTGTTAGAAATACGAGGGGTATTTCTGCTATGCATTAACTTATCAAAAAGGTAAATGTTCTTGTTAGAGATCTTCACGTAAAGTTTAGTGGCGTAGACGGAGACAGTTTTCTCTAAAAAGCTTCATTCTTAACATATTAACAAGAATAAAAAAATTTAAATGGAACACCCTATATATATATATATATATCATTTTTTTAATTGATTAAGCATGCTTTGAATTTTACAAATATGTACAGTTGTTTATATTTATATTCAAAAATAACCAAATAATGCGATATTTTCACTATTTTACGTTATAACAGTTGACCATGAAACAAATGCAGATGGTCTAGCTTGACAGATCTGTCATATTATTATTATTATTATTTTTATTATATAAGAGTTTTAATAATATGATTCTTATTTAATACTTCTTAACAATGGCCGTTATAATAATAATATAGAATAGATGTCAAAATCTTGAATTTGTTTCTAAAAATTGACCATGCCGATAAGTAACATAAGTTATTAAAAATATCGCATTTTTAGATTATTTTTGAATATAAATATAAACAACTATACAATTTTGTAAACTCAACTCAATTAATTCGAAAAATAATATATATGTTGTCCCATTTGCATTTTTTTAAATTTTGTTATAGTGGAGTCGCAAGAATGGCATACCTATGAAAACAAACAGGATAGGCCGATACGAGTAATAGCTAGAAATATGCACCCAACATGTGAAATAAAAGATATCATGAGTGAATTATCCCAGAGGGGTTTGAAAGTTATATCTGTAGATAATAAATTAAAGAAAACGCAGAATGGATACATTAAACTACCTCTATTTGTATTAACTTTCGACAAAACAGAAGACATTAAAAAAATATTTGACATTCAGTACTTGTGTCATATGAAAGTTAAAATTGAGGCACTTAAAACTAGCAAGATGATACCACAATGTAAAAACTGTCAGAGATATGGACATACACAAAAATTCTGCAGAAGAAATCCATACTGTGTAAAATGCGCGAGCAATCATTTAACCAAAGAATGTACCAAGCCAAATAACACTCCAGCAAAATGTTTCAATTGCGGTGAAGCTCATCCAGCCAACTATAGAGGGTGTATAGTCGCTAAGGAACTACAGAAGAGGCGCGAAAATACAATCAAAGGAAAGAATCAACAAACAAAACCAAGGTCTTTTGAATCCAATAACATGAAGAGTGGAGTTACCTACGCGCAAATGGCGGAAAACAAGGAAATAGAATCCGAGTCAACCTCACGTAAAGAAGAACCAACTATGATGCAAATGTTGCAGAATATGATGGTCACACTAAACGATGTGACAAAACGTCTAGATAGATTAGAAAATAGAAGCAGTAAAGCAGTGCCCAAGAGAAAATAATTCTATGGATATAAAAGACTTAAGAATAGCTACCTGGAATGTTAATGGCATTCTAAACAAAATACATGACTTAGAGGTTTTTTTGAATACTCAGAGAATAGCTGATATATGTCTCATATCAGAAACTCACATGACAAGACAATCTTATATTAAGCTAAGAGGCTACAAAATATATCACACTATCCATCCAGACAATCAAGCAAAAGGTGGTAGTGCGGTAATAATTAAGGACTCAATTAATCATTTTGAGGAAAGTAATATACAACGGGTAGACATCCAAGGCACAATGGTTGGTATTAACTCAACAAAACAAAGATTTACAGTCGGATCAGTATACTGTCCGCCTCGATATAATCTTAAGGAAGAGGACTATTTAACTATATTGCAGCAATCAGGGGAGAGGTTCATTATTGGTGGAGATTTTAATGCCAAGAATGTGGAATGGGGCTCCAGATTAACGACAACCAAAGGTAGAGAGCTGCGAAAAGCTATTCGAAAGAGAAACTGCAACACTCACTCATCAGGTAAACCTACCTATTGGCCCACAGATCTTAACAAAATTCCAGATTTGCTAGACTAGCTAGATAACAGGTGAAATATTAAAGCAATTACCTAGAAAAGGAATTGTAATGCTCACTTACCTCTTTAATGCAGCATTCAGACTAAAACATGTCCCTAATTGCTGGAAGGTTGCAGAAGTGATTATGATTCCGAAACCAGGGAAACCACCAAACGATGTCAAATCTTATAGACCTATATCACTTCTACCAGTAGTATCAAAACTATTCGAAAAGCTTCTGCTTAAGAGGTTAAGGCCCCTGATTGAAAGGAACAGATTAATTCCGGACTATCAGTTTGGGTTTAGACAGAAACATTCAACAATTGACCAGGTCCATAGAATAACAGATGTTATTGAGCGTGCCCTCGAAGAGAAAATAAATTGCTCTGCAGTGTTCCTGGATGTGGCCCAAGCCTTCGATAAGGTATGGCATGAAGGCTTGGTGTATTGGTGTATAAATTGAATAAAATGCTTCCAAAGCAATTTGCAGATATACTAACCTCATATATTTCAAATAGGCTCTTTAGAGTAAAACAGGAGGATGAATATTCTGGAAGTGTCCTAGGGCCCATTCTCTACTTATTATATACTAGTGATCTTCCAATCCAAGAAAATATAACCCTGGCTACATTTGCTGATGACACTGCTCTTCTTGCAACTGATCATGAGCAGGAAAGAGCCACCAGAAGATTACAAGTAGCTAGCAATTCTGTAGTAGAGTGGACAAAAAAATGGAAGATTAGGCTTAACGAATCGAAATCTGTACATATTAATTTTACTAACAAAAATATAACTCAGCCTCTTCCACTGGACATCAACGAAAAAATTGTCCCTTATGATCTTAAAGTAAAGTATCTAGGTATAACTCTTAGGATCCCCTCAATATTCTGACATGAGTTGTAGTCATACAATAAACAAAAGGTATGATAACTAGCCGTTCCAATTTCGTTCTGCGTGCGCCGTGACGTCATGGTGTGAGTTATTTCTAAATTGTTTATAGAGATTTACATTGTTGATAATATTTTTAATTCTCTTTTAAAAGTTTTAAATTGTTTTATGCATTTGATAATAGGTGAAATGAAAGAATAATATCGCACAACAACACACCCAGTGAATTGATTATGTTGTATATTTGTTCTCCACTACCACTGTGTTATGACGAGCACTAAAAAAAAACTCCCGAAAATAACGTGGTATTAACACAATGAGAAAATTTATAGGGCTATAACGGGCTATTTCGTTATAAATTTATTGCTTTTTTGTAGTGTTCAAATTTATATTTTTCATTTACAGACTCTTAAGGGATCAAGCCCTTTCAATTTGCTGAATTGGGGGGAAAAGAAGTGATTTATTAGCGTATTGACTTTTTTCTGCAGAATTCGCACTTAACTGAGTAATATTTCGCGAAAGGTCAAGAAGTTTTTTCGTCTTTAACTTAATTTCAGTTCCTTTTCACCATCTGGCAAATAACATGGCATGTAGCAATTTGGAATTTGCCACTATTTTTTTGTATATAAAATGACATACCTCATATGGGATAAGTTTTGTATTCCTCCCTTAATTGTTATAATGTGCAAGTCCTTCAACCACTTAAACAGCCGTTCAATATTCCCGATTATTTTATCAATAAGCAATTGTTGTTTATTTTGTACCCGTCGACTCGTATCCGAACGACTCGTGCTGCAGGGCGAGTTTGGCGCTTTTCCTTGATTATTCTCTGTGGTCTAGGTCTCGATATGGAATGCTGTGGTTGACAGGGTCGTACTGCTTTCCTTGTGCAGCTGTTACTCTGGTGTTACTCTGGTGTTGCTCGGAGTAGAAAAGAAAAGGGGAATGCACCTTTCCAGTTGGCAGAACTGGGATATGTCAAATAAGGAATTAATTATTTCCGTTCGATTTTGGGTTCTTCTTTCGTTGACCACGAGGAGACGTGGCCGAGAATTTTCTGGTTAATCTTTTAGCAAGAGACCGACCATGTGGTCCCAGCACCTTTTTAGAAGTAAGTCCAGTTAAGTTATTGTGACTAAATTTTAATGAATTTTCGATCCAATATTATCTTTCCCTTTGAGGCGTTTTATTTAAAATGGGATTTCTTTTGTTTCAGGGTCTTTTTTTTCTTCCTTTTTTTATTGGATTATTTTTCCGTTTATTTGGAGTTCTCCTTTGATTGACTCCGCTTAATCTGCTCAAGAATTTTCTAGTTCTTATAAGAAACATGTGGTGTCCATAACTAAGGATATACAGTATTTACAAGAATGATCCCTAAGGTTCACCGTTCATATGTTGAAGTAACCAGTACCTGTTGATTTAAGTGGTGGGCAGCCAGCAATGTCCCTTCATCCTTAACCAGGGACTAATCCGTGAAGATGCCTCTCGGAGGAGTCAGGATATATTATCAGCACTGAGCAGATTTGCACTGTCTGTGTCAGGTATTTCATTATAAGACTTTTCATTTAAATCGATAACCTTTTTATTCTTAACTTTTAAATCATAATATTTTGTAAAGCAGTCTAGACAGTACACATATAAAATTTTATTATTTTATGACAGGTTTTAGGTGAAAGGTTCATGAATCTTCGACTTCCCCTGCGTCATATTTTTTTTCATTACCTTATAGAACCCTCCCGTCTAGATGTGCTAATTAATAGATTAATTTAAATTAAACATTTCAACAATATTATACTTTTTACATTTCAATTGAATCCTTTCACAGCTTCACTGACAGTTATTGTTTAATAAAATCCTTATTTATTTGTTTTTAAATGTGTGTTTTATTGAATATTTTTCCAAACTGACCAACTAGAATATTTCCCAGTTTAGCCACATTAAACTCGGGTGGCGCCCATTGATCAGAAGGGAAGTTTATATGTAAGTACTCCGACCTTTAGCCTCCGCTAACTAAGAGCTGCCGAAAGCCTGTGGTTATTTTCAAAAAGAATCAAACAAGTGGCCACAGGCAACTAAGAGGTATGATTCCACGCCGATGGAGGCGTGGTTTGTGACATGAGCGGGTGAGTAATTTTTAAATCTCTTAGGGAGATTTATATTGCTGTTGGCGTTTTTGACTCTCTTTTAAAGGTATTAAAATGTTTTACGCATTTAATGGCATGTGAAATGAAAGAATCATATCATGGTATTTAGGTATATTTATTTCATGAACATACAGCAAAGATTAAAGCTAAAATACGACCTAAGTAGTTATAAACAAATTAAACTATTTTTTTTAAATATCCACCTCTCAGTGGTGTGAAATTATGAAGAGATAAAGAAACTCATAGTCTGCTTCAGTAGTTAAATAAACAATATTTTAATTTCCATACATGTTTCGAAGGCATATACCATCATCAGTTTCAGTGGAAAATGCTTAAGAAGTAAATGTTAATAAAATAAATAAAACCGTATTCATTCTAATTTTTTGTTTTTATCGTTAGGAAAACGGAAACATGTTATATTTCTATCAGATTTCTTTGCCTGGCTATCCATATCACAACCGAACACAGCGCACCTCGTTTTATGAAAACTCAGATATTAGTTTAATAAACACACACGACTAAATAAGAAAAATTTCGGTGAACTTTTAAAATTTTCATGGAAAACGGCACTAGTGGCGTTGTAAAAGACTGACAAGGCTGGAGGCAACGAGCAGCTTTGGCTATCGTCGATCGGTTCAGATGGCGCGGCGTGCGGCTTTTGTTTTAAAACTTTGTCGGAATCTTTTCTTATTTTAGTGGTATTTTAGCTGTAATGTGTGTTATATTTCTATAACGTATTTACGTGTCATATGTTATTCTTTCATGTCACATACCATTAATTGCGTAAAACCCTTTAATACCTTTAAAATAGAAGTAAAAACGCTAACACCGTATAAATCTCCATAAGAAATTTGACGTCACTGCGCGCGACAGACGAAATTTTTACGGTTGGATATCTTACCTTTAGTTATTGTATCATGGATAAATAACCATTCATGTGCCATATTTATAATGTGGCACTTGGCCAGAAAATAGCGACGTGACCATAGTTAAACCTCTTCTTTAGCGGGCGAGGTGACAAAAGTAGTTTCGTTCTGTCGGAATTCTTCAGTCGGCCGACTAAGCCACTCGCTAAGCCATTTTTCCCATCATTAGTATCTCTCACTACTACTTAAACAATAATAAATTATGGTCTTATTGGAAAGATATTTAATCGACCTTTAAAATGATGGGCCACATCACCCCCTTCCCATTTAAGACTTTAAGGGTAACATTTACCTGTCCCACGACATTAATCATTAAACCACGAAGGTTGTTGTCTTTCCGATTTTTAATATTATTTATTGAAAGCGAAATATTATGCGTGGCAAGTATTCTAATTGATGTATATTTTCAAAAACATAAAAATCATACACTAGGAACAGAACATGCTTAATTTTCTTTAAGTAAACACATTTTGTACAACGAAAATATATTTTTTCCTAAATCTCACCCTTAATATCAAAAAAAGAGTTGCTAATGAGAGTAGGAATTAATGACCTTAACCCAGAAATCGGGTAAAAAATTGATTGTTCTCCAGCGCAAGATAAATAACAGCCGTCCAAATTCACCCCGATCGAATAAAGCAACGTTCCAAAAATTCCAGACCCTTCGTTAACATTCCAAGTACCTTTATAGTGTTTGTGTATCTCTTGGGCATAGTATCGATATTTTATATAACTCTGTATTCCTTTGACGAGTCTGCGGCTTTTCTTCGTAAAAGTGTTTTTTTTTTGTCCATTTTTATTCGTAAAACAAGCATATGTACATACGTGTATGTTCAAACATGAACGATCTTTTTATTTTATTTATTTTGCTACATTTGTAAACATTATTTACATTATTAGCAAAGAAGTTTTTTGCCATATGACAAATGAAAATCTATTTTGTTGATTTTTACTTTAAGCCGGCTATATTTTTTTTTGTCTGGATCAGTGAAACATTCCTACCCGCAGGATGTTTAGTTATTATTTATATTTGTATGTGCTTTACAGTATTGAAACTAAGAGATGGCACTGCACAATGTATTTTCTCGACTACCGTTGATAATACAGCGTGAAGTATAGAGTCTTCTCTGATGATAGGATGGACACCTACCCTGTACTGACGAGAACAAAAGAGTTCGAAACCGGTCTGCAGGTGGTGACATCCTATCAATGGAAAAAGCTTCATTTTCTTGGTAGTACCAAGAAAGTAAAATGTTAAACCATCTTTATTGCACAATTCATTCATTCATTGATATCAACTCCTGTATTAGTTGGTCATATTCTATCCAAATATGAGATCTTCTGGTTTAAAAATTGAATAGATTTTATGTCTACGCTGGGAATCAAAATCGAGTTTCTTGTTTTCCGAGCAAATGTATTTTCAATTACAATTACATAAACTTCTAAATTCTTATTTTATTTTTAGATTAATAATTATACAGTTTGAGATCTTTGGCGATCACATACTGAGTAAGGAGATCTTTGGGCAAGGGATCTCGTGCATGATCACTAATTATCAGGATCTGATTTATCCTTGATGGGTCGTGGACATAATGCGAAATAAATATCGTATAAATCGTATCAAGTTTTAAATATGTTTACCAGTTTTTATTCGCATACCCGTATTTCTTTATTGATATAAAAATGCTATTTATTGGAATTTTGGTAAAAAGGACGTCTAACAACGTTTAGATTCTATCCCGGTCGGATCCTACTAAATCATAACTTAACATTTTGACGGAAAGCCTATGTCAGTCGAGAAAATTAGGACATCTGGCTATTTATCTTCACTGACGCGTACACCTTTTCGCCGTCCCATTATTTTTTAGAACGTCTCCGCCGTTGACTTGTTGTGAGTGAAAATCATAAATTTCCCGGGGGTTATTTGGGCATTTTTGGGGGCATATAATATATAATACCCGTTAGGCTAGTACGGTAATTATTGTGTTACAAGGATTACATCCGGAGTGACTATCTACTAAAATGATGTGACATTTAAGATTTTAAGGGTAACATCTACCCCTCCCAGGGGTTAACAACGACGATTCTTTAAAAGCATCCCCCTTCATCATAAAATTGACATGCCTGTCAGATTTTAAATATTATTTAGCAGCCCGGTGAGACCGCTTATGGCGGGGATCGAAGCATATAAGAAGGACGTGCAAGTGACGTCACAGCCAGGCAGGTTACTCCATACGTTTATCCTTTTGTGTCAATCGTTCTGTGTCAATATCAGACTTACGTAGCTATATCTGAAAGAAAAAGACGTGAGTTTATTTATTCGGGTTGGTTCGATTTGATCTAGGCCATATTTGTCTCCCTTTAATGAAGCGGAGAAGGTTGATGCAGACAGAGACAGACATAGAATGCGAGCAGCACACGTTGTTAAATTATTTCACAACCGAACATCCTTCGTCTGGAATGGAATAAAATCAAGCAACATCTGATTTTTAATGTGATTGAAAATGGTGGAGGAAGCGTCATTAAATTCAAAAATAATTTTTAATTTTCTATTCTTTTCACGAAAACGGACCTTTTCCTTTTGTTGCAGGTAATTTTTATTCGTTATTGTTATTTTACATTATGAAATTGTCCCATTATGTCCCAAACTTGTCGCGCAAACGCCGCAAACATTTTAAAGAATTTTACTTAAATTTTACAATCTACAACATAATATTTACAGCTTAGTTATATTAACCCGTAGTCAGAATTTTATTATAAATTACTATTGTAAGATAAATTTTTTTTGATTGTTGATTGTTATGAGCAGTAAAAATTATTTTATCACACTGTAAAGTCGGAGGGGCCTATTGTACAATTAGGTTTATATGTCCACTGGCGGCGCTAAGGGGCCCGCCATATGAGGAGGCCCCAGCTTCGAAAGGAGCCCCCAGGCTGCTTTGCTAATTTCCAATAAAAAACATTCATTGGCGGGTGTCCTAGAATTCTTATTGCCTAGGCCACAATATATCATCATATTGTCACCTTCCTCATGAAGAGGACCAACTAGCATTTGAAAAGTTTGACAGGAGGGTTTGTTCGGGTTTTTTCGATTCGAATAATTGTTTCTTTTCATAGTTTAATTGCGAATCCAATAATGACTGAACATCAAAGAGGACTTCGATCACTAATGTTGCCAGGAGTATGCTACGAAACAAACAAAATGGAAGCCCATAATCATAATGATGGTGCATATTTACTTGGTTAGTAGGTGTACATATAGTATTGTATTTACTTTGATTTGTTTGAAGTTGGAGATGGTAAAATATTTTATGTAAATTATGATTTACTTCGTATTTTTTAATAAACATTATGTAAGAACAATTTTAAAGCGATATTTACAGCTGAAAGCCTATGTCAGAATCCTAATATTTGATTTTCACTACTTAGTAAATCAAATGAAAGGGTTTTGAATGCTTTTTGCTTAAATGTCACTATATTTGGGCAAAAGTGACATTTGAAAAGCACGTGCGCCGCCGTATTATGCCTGCTTCGATTTTTTAACAAGGCAGTTTGTCTTCTTCCTGGTTATAAGTATTCGTTGTTATTTAGCGAGATATTAATGGTGGGACGTTTTAAAATTGACAATCAGTATTTATTCGAATTACTGTGTCATATAACGACCATTAACATTTATATAGATTCCCAAAGGACCGGCCCAACTTCCTAAAGGCTTATAAGGCCTTAACGAAGGGTACAAAAAAATTTGGGTGACTGCTTTATCCCTGTCGGGTAAATTAAGACGACAGGCGCTGTTTACTTTACGCCATTGTATAACCCATTATTCACGCCCCATTTTTTTTCTAGGACGTTTTGTGGTTTTCGGACAAGTCAACCTTTATTCGGTTTTGCCGGACATTTTAAGAGCATACGACCGACATTTATTTTGTCATTGTTACTGCTGTTATTTTATTTAAGTAACGAACGATTGCCTTGCTCTATTCTATATACCGGGTGGTTAAATAAGCCAGGTAAGCGGCTGTATCTCGGAAACCGTTCATCGTACAGCTTGCTGAAAAAAATATTTATAGGAAAAGTTACCAAAAGAATTTGATGGAAATTATTTTCAAGTTTGTATGACAGTCGCTAATAGTAATTTGTAGCAGTAAAAGTCGATTTCTCTACAATGTGCTTAGATAAGTTATATTGAAAATACCTACAAAAAAATCTCTCACATACAGGGTGTCCCAGAATATGTTGGCAATCTCCCGGATTCAGATAGAACACTTAAAAATAATAGGAGAAGTTCCTATAAATTTGTCTTCCTACGGCCTCCCCTACGGAGATACGGGCCCCATAGCGGACGTCCCTGGAAATCGGTGTTTTTTAAATAATTTTTTAAGTACTAGGTGTAATTTCTTAGTATAATGTTTACTACATGAGTCTCCTTAAGATTATCCCTTTTAAACACATTTGGCTTATTTAGTTTGCCATTGAAGGACTAGACGGAACACAAAAATGCTTTTTTTTACACCCTGTATGATGATGGAACGACAATAATATTTTTTTTGGATACTCTAAACCTTAAGCTGAAAAAAGGTACTCTTGATCAATGTCGATAAAATGAACTGTTTTCGAAAAAAAAATATTTTTGTTCAATATGGTTTTTTGCATTGGTTGTTGATTTATGTTCATAAAATTCCCTTATGGATGATATGGTATTTTTCACATGTACCGATTTAAATAAGAATATTTATGCCAGTCTCTTGAAATTTGTGATTTTTCTTATTTGTCTTATTAGGTACTAACTCAGTAATGGAATTTACGTATTCTGAATATGCCGACATGCATTTGATGTATAAACAAAAATATTTCTTTTTCGAAAACAATTCATTTTATCGACATTGATCAAAAGTACCTTTCTTTCAGCTTAAGATTTAGTTAGAGTATCAAAAAAATATATTATTGTCGTTCCTTTATCATACAGGGTGTAAAAAAAGCATTTTTGTGTTACGTCTAGTCCTTTCCTGTCAAAGTATTTAAAAAATTATTTAAAAATCGACGATTTCCAGACACATCCGTCATGGGCCCATATCTCCGTAAGGGGGGGGGGGGGGGGTGCGTAGGGAGAAAAATGTTGTTATTTTGAAGTGTTCTATCTGATCCCGGGAGATTGTCCTCATATTCTGGGACACCCTGTATATATTTTCGTTCATGACAAAAAAATGCAAAATTTCTAGGGCTATGACACCGTGGTTCTACTTCAAGCGCTGCCACTGCTTCGACTAAATAGCTTATACGACATAATAACAATACACTTTCTACAGACTATTATATTGGTAATGATAACAAGGCAGCTGAAATTTCGGACATTGCATTATTATCATTGTTAGTTTAGACAGTTGATATTAATCTTACCCTTGCCTTTTCTTATTATGTCCAATGGTAAAAAAACTGACAGTCCAAGCGACATGACCATAAAGGAACCGCTCAATAAGAGTTCATACTGTGAATTAGAACGAACTGGTTTAATGGAATGACTTGATGAGTTTTAAAATTATCTTTACCATTAACGCTTTTATGCCACCTGCGCTCCAATAACTTTGTTCCAACAGGAAGAACTTATTCCTGCTTGCCTTCCAATAAAACTGGGATCGATATCCTCTTCCGATTGGTTATCGTCTATAACATGACATTCTCTGAATATAAAGAATGCGAACAAACCTTGAACTTCACTAACCTTAACTTTGCGCGTCGCATTGAAATTCTTAGCAAACCGGTCTACGAAAGAAAATGTATTTATAGAAAAAAAGATTTTAAAAATAAATCTTCAAATTCTGTTATTTTCCGTTTTTGTTTTGGAAATTACGCAATTGTTTCGGGCCACGATTTCCCTTCCGAACAAAAGACGGCAATAAAATTTTTTCGCCTCCCTTCGGGTTATTTTCTTTCGTAACTGTCTAACGAGCTAATTAATAACGATGGAGCAAGAACAGATAAGAAATTTGACGTGGAGTAAATTTGGGCATCTTAAGTGATAAATAATAAGAAAAACGTCAAGCCGGAGTTTGTTCAGATTTGTTTTAAAGGTTTTAATCTTTAATAATGGTGTTTGTTCCTACAAGCATTTTTTAAGGTTATTTTTTAACTTAAGACCGATATTTGAATGTTATCTTAAGTTAGACCTTAGCTAAGGTAGCCTTACGTTAAGCTAAACTTTAAAAACTATGTTTAAATTATTTTGGGGGTCAATTGACGTCTTAAGTTGAAAATTACCACGTTCTGAGATCTATTTCTTTCGATGAGAGTTAAAATGAACTTTAATATACTGTCAAACTTGTGTTAAGGATTGCTTATGTCATTCTGTACCTTAAGGCGACTTTGAAATATCGGCCCTTACCCTCATTAATCAAAAATGCATTTAAACGACCAGACTCCTAAAGGAGAATCAAACTGGTACCCCGCTGGTACCAGTACTTGGTGCTTTCTGCCTCACCGGCACAAAATTCCGCAACCCTGAAATTTTGGTCAAGTTTGCTATTTTATAACTTTTTTATTTCTTGTGCGATTTTCATGATTTTGTTATTAGTTTTGAGATCAATTTATTGTGTTTTTCCTTAATTATTTTAAAAAGTAGCATTTTTCGATTGGGCTTATTATACAGGAATAAATCAAACTGTTGCTTCTTGTCGTAATTTCAAAACACCCTCTAGGAAAATTGAGGTGGATAGTTTTATTTACATACTGTTTCTTGTCATCTTTGATGTATTCTAAACATTTCCTTCCTTGAATCATTCCATTGTCTCATTTCTGCTGCAAGCTGCAAAATTTCAAATGAAACGATGTTATTTTTTGAAAATCTATGTCATGGGTATATCTACCTGAGCACGCACCAATCTTGTATTTATTGAGATTTAATCGCCCACCGTTGAGGAAATCCTGCAAGAAGTTGTTGTTCCATTTGCTCCTTTCATTGGGAACCAATTTAAGTTAATGCATGATAATGCTACATCTCACGTTGCACATATAGTGAGGGAATAGCTGGATGAAGTTCGACTTCCAAGATTGGAACGGCCCGCATGTACCCTGGATCTCAACCCAATCGAACATCTTTAGGATCAACTTAAAAGGGCCGTTTGTCGTCGTCCTGTACAACCATAAACCTTGCAAGACTTACGACTGGCGCTGACCGAAGAATATCAGGATATCCCTCAAGAAAGGATAAGTAACCTTATTCGTTCGATATCACGAAGACAGCAAGCTGTCATTGCTGCGAGAGGAGGAAATACACGATATTAAATTTATTTTTGTTAATTAACTTTATGATATATCTAGTTTTTCTTAATGAAAATAGGCTTCAAATCATCGTTTAATTTAAAATTTTGCAGCTCGCAGCAGAAATGAGATAATGGAATGAATCAAAAATGTTTATAATACATCAAGATTACAAAAACAGTATGTAAATAAAATTATCCTCCTTAATTTTCCTACAGGGTATTTTGGAATTACGATAAAAAACAACAGTTTGATTTACTCCTGTATAATATAGCCTAATCGAAAAATGTTACTTTATAAAATAATTAAGGAAAAACACAATAAACGGATCTACAAACTTATAACAAAATCATTAAAATCGCATAAAAAATAAAAAAGTTATAAAATATCAAACTTGACCAAAATATCAAGGTGGCGAAATTTTGTGCCGGCGAGTGTATATCAAAAACAAATTCATTTTGTTCATATGGTGTATACGAAGTATTGGAGGAAAATTCAAATATGTAAAAATATACAGGTTGTTCCATTTAAAATAAAAAAGTAAGTGGTACTTCCGGTAAAACCGAGTCCCACCATCTTGAAAATATTTTAGTTGGATGTACACATAAGTTTTATAAAACCGAATTTTCAGAAAGTTCGTAATACGGTTCCTCATTGATAGTGTCCTATCTAGGTAGGACACCCTGTACATGCATACTTATAAGAAAATGTGGGGCTATATGACAAAATATGATATTGCGTGGTCGTCATCGTATTGAAAACGCTTTAAGAAACTTGAAGGAAAAATGTTTCCTCCTCCTGAGGAAAAGAACCATTTTCCTCCCTTCTTTCGGCTTTCAAAATGATGTTTGTAGAAAAAAATATTAACTTTTCGCTTGAGCAACATGGGTTCCATAGTACACAACATATGTACTAATGTAACTATATACATAAATTACTGATATTATTAATATTTGTCCTTTATTTTTTCAGGTAAGTAACATGAACTCGACGGCAGTTTGATCAAATGAATGTAAGTAATTTTAATGGGTTTTTTGTAAATTATTGAATGGCACTGCGTCATACCTAAGAAATTCAAATGTTTAACCAGTCGTAGTCATTTTTTCGAATGTTCTAAATTATGTTTGTTTTAACGAATTTTTCAATGTTTTTTACCCTTATGACTATGTGTTCACATCGAATAGATAAATTTATGTTAATTTCGCACAATTTTTCGTTAATATAAAATTCTCTTCCTTGATCACTTTGTACCTTATTAATTCGAAAATGTATTAACCATGGAAAATACGAAAGATCAATTATTTAGACGTGGAATAGAAGAATGCACTTCATTTTCGCATTCTTTTCACTCACTAGACTTTGGCCGGAAATCTAACGGTCTGGAAAATGTAGGGTTTTGTGAAGACACTACAAGCATAATTGGAGGAATTTTCAAACCACATCTTTTAACCTTAACATTTTAGAATCGCTGGATTACAACTTATACAATTGACACGTATTTAAGGATTTTATTGAAAATAATTATTTTCGGAAATATCCACACATGAATTTTTGATAATTTGCTGGATTTTCTCCAATCTTCTCATATTTTAAATTTAATATCTCTAGTTGTACAGGGTGAGTCAACGATAGAGTAAAGTTCATTTTCTCTTTTATGTTAAGAATTAGATAAAAACTTGAAATACAAAAGTTAAGTAGAGATCATTAAGGTGCACATTTTAAAATTATATTGGAGTATACAGGGTGGCTCACAAAGAAGTGGTGAATATAACTTACGTTTTTTTTAAATGGAACACCCAGTTTTTCTATCAATTTTTGGATTATGCATAAGATTCTGAATATTTTTCATATATAGGTATTTCCATTTTTTCAGAAAAATGTCAGTTTTCAGCGTTGGATTTAATTGTTTATACCTACACTACCTCTGCAAATTAAAAGTTCATATTTGGTATGGACATTATCTGGAGTTAAGGCAAATAAATTATGGAATTTTTTCTAATAGAATACGTAATTCTCTTTAACTTTTATTTAATATATCATATGTTTATTTTTGATACTTTTCTACATATTTTTATTTTTTTCTATTTTTCATTGTTAATTTCCTATATTTATATTATAACATCGTAATTGCAATGAAAAAAGAAAAGGTGTCAAGACTTTGATACAAGTACTTAATACTGAAATACCTAGAAACGTTTGTTATTTGATGTAAGAAGCGTTTAGGAAGAAATTAAGTTGGATTTCCCTAAAAATGAGCTGATTGACATGATTTACACACTTGGCGAGTCAGAAAAAAATGGGAATATAGAATACGAAATGCTTGCAGAACAGTAACGCCATTTATGCTAAGGAGAGTACAGCAAAATATACTAAAACGTTTTTTTCATTGCAACTACTATGTTATAATATAAATGTAGGAAATTAACAATGAAAAATAGAAAAAAATTAAAATATGGCGAAAAGTATTAAAAATAAACATAAGATATATTAGATAAAAGTTAAAGAGAATTACGTATTCTATCAGAAAGAAATAAAATATAAAGGGTGTACCATTTAAAAAAACCTAGATTTTTTTGATTAAAGTTACTGAAATTCGAAAATTTATTTTGAACACCCTGTAAAAAGTGAGGTAAATTTGTTTCCATAATTTATTTGCCTTAACTCCATGTGATCTCCATACCAAATATGAACTTTTAATTTGAAGAGGTAGTGTAGGTATTACCAATTAAAACCAACGCTGAAAACTGACATTTTTCTGAAAAAATGGAAATATTGGAAAAACTATAAGATTTAGATATATAACATTATATATGAAAAATATTCAGAATCTTATGCATAATCCAAAAATTGATAGAAATACTGGGTGTTCCATTTAAAAAAACGTAAGTTATATTCACCACTCCTTTGTGGGCCACCCTGTATACTCCAATATAATTTTAGAATGTGCACTAATGATCTCTACAACTTTTGCATTTCAAGTTTTTATCTAATTCTTAACATAAAGGAGAAAATGAACTTCGCTCTATCGTTGACTCACCTTGTACTGATCGTATCGACGTTCTTTTTTTTATTTAACACTTTGTTATGTTCGAAGTGTAGGTATTAAAAAAATTGTCATTGTGAAAAAATGGTAACATATAGTTTTAACATGCTCGCTCACACGTTAAATTAATTTTTATAAATATCATGTTCTTTATCCCTCTTATCCACAAAATCCATTTTAGGTGCCGTTTGCAAAATAATGTAATATATGCAAGGATATTAATTCCTAAATACTATTTCAAATTGAACGGTCGTAAACAAAATAAAATAAGAATATTCATGTATTTTTAAAAATATATATTTATAAATTTTGATGTTTTAGAGTTATATTTGGAACAAAAATATCGTAGCAGGAATTTATTTCTTTAAGTTTTACGCTACATTAACTGTATTACGGAACAATATATATTTATTCAGTTACTTTATGAACAAAGAGATGTCATGTTTATTTCTGAACAAACAAAGTAACAAATTGAAATAAAATTTAAAAATAATTTAGATATTTTAAAAAATAAAGCACTTCTAAAATTTGAATTTATTTCGTGCATAAAATGATTTAATTCTAAACTCATATAGACCTAAAATATATTGACAGATTTTTTAATATTAAAGGTTGTATAAAAATACTTTTACAGACGGTTCCTCAGCGACAGAAGTAATATATAATAATATATTACATAACAAGCGTTGAAAGTGGCAGAGGAGATACTTAGCACGAGGCTCCTGTCGAGTTTGAGAAAATATCTTAAATTTATTTTTTTTTATGTTCAAACACAAGCACTATCGGAGAAATCATTTAGCGCAGTCTGGGAGTGGTGCGTGTGGGAATAAAGGGATTCACGTTGGTTTTGAATCGTTGGAGGTTATATTCGTTGTTAAAACGACCTTGAGCGGGTCGTTCCATAAGGATCATTCGTAGAAGTAATGTACACAATTTTTCGTACGACCACAAATACAATTATTTGAATATTTTAACTGACTTACCTGGTTATAAATAAAAATAATATTTTCTTTCTTATTTGCTGACGCTAATTATTAGGTATAAAACTTTATAGTTCCTGATTTGTTTTAATTTAGATTAATAACAGAAAACTAAATTATACTAATCTTAATTTTGAATAAATACATCCCAAGAAATAGTAAAACTCATAACCTAACCTCAGTATTTATAGATATGGAGTTAGATATCGTTAATGTGTCAATTATGAAAGAATTGGTTCGAATTTAGATATGTATTTCATTTCTCTGTCGTAATACTAGCCGTAAAAGTAAAAAGTACCAGAGCGAAAATTTTCGTTATTGGGTATCCATGACAATATTATGGATCCATATAGCGTTCACTTGGGGATGAACTTCAATATATAAAAAGGGTATCCATGACAATATTATGGATCCATATAGCGTTCACTTGGGGATGAACTTCAATATATAAAAAATCTGTAACTAATAAAAATAAGGAGCAGAAACAAACAGTTTTTTGCTATCCTCTTTAAATATCAATTTTTGCTAGAAAACATTGTACTTTATTACTTTCAAGGGAAGTATATCAAATGGTTCCCCATTTAAGCTTGGAAAACATAATTTTTGTGAAAAAGAGCGAGAAAAATATTTTATTTACAACCATGCATGTAGTAATGACATTTCATCTATCTTTGATGGGTGGAAGGAAAGTAAATTATTTTTTTGTAATTTTAAAAAAAATCGATATCTCAAAATAATATACGAACACACTTCTTTAAAAATACTAATAGCTTTGCGTGTTTAGATATGTCTACTTCTTCCCTAATTGATAGAGTGGTCCTCAGCATTGAACATTGTGACCAAATCGTTGATATCTTCTTTGTCTTGGCATTTTCACTGAAATAAGCTAGTAGCGCCGACTCAGAACCAGGATTTTGAACTCTGTTTCGCTTACACTATTCTTTGAAATAGTTATAAGCCTTGTCATATCTCGGGCGGCTTCTAGTTGGCAGAAGATCTTCTTCTACTATTTTTGCTGCTTCTCGAATTTCTGGTGGAGTAGCAGGAAAATCAAATTCCTCATTTTTCTGTTATTAAAATAATATATTGTTTAGTGACATGGAAACCATATTCAAAAAATGATATTTGGCATCTTGATGTGTATTATTACTATGTTACTTTACCACCTGTGGTTATTTGAAATTTCTGTCTAATTTTTCAATGGAAAAGTCAAATTAACTTATCTTTTATTAATAATTTTAATTCAAAATAATAAGAAGTGGATGTTAGATGTGGTTGTAAATAAAATAGTATACAAACCTGGGTGAAAAGTTTCATTACTGTCTCGAGATTTAGTTACTACCGACTTTCTCGATAGGAATGAATCACTTTCCACCCGGTACGTAATATACTATTTCTCCCTCTCTGCTAGATGTGCTAATGTGGCAGTAGGATTTGTTCGAGTTTGTTTTATGTATATGAAGATTAAGGATTACTATATATATATTTTTTTCACGCCCTTTAAGTATAATTTCTACAGTAATACAGCCATTTATTACGTCGATCGACATTGTCAATTTAATATGTAGGTACGAGCCAAACGACGTTATCGATTGATAAAATATGTCAATCGGTCTTACGATTGGTTTTCCCGCTGGTTGTTGGTAACATCAAAGGCGTTCGACTTGGTGAATCTAGTCTCATTAGACTCAAAAGGCTTTACCCCTTTGAATCTTCGCACAAATCCTGTGTTGTCTAGGAATTGGATTGCTTCGATATTTACAATTGTGACTCTTCCCCCATCTTCTAAATGTCTTTGCAAACAGTTCCCATTCCCAGGTCTCGATAGAGACCACTATTTCTAACACCAAGGAGCATTAACTATGTTCCCTGCGTTCCGAAATATTTGGATTCTGTTGGCATTGCCGTGTTTGGTACAATCGTATAACTTGATACCATAAGTCCATATGGGTTCTAGTATTTCCTTATAAAATACAAGCTTGCTATGTAAGAATCGAGTGAAAGGACCCCGCAGTTTTTAAATGGAAATTGGGTTTCACTCAAATTTACTAAAAAGTATCGCATCATACGAATTGTATTATCCTGATAAAATGTCTCCATGGGCGCAATGAAAAATAATGACCGGATTTCGAGATACGAGCCATGCAAGGTGGTGATGTTTCAAGTCCAAAAGTCGTATCTGACCGGTACGTATTACGAATAATGATCAATATATTTACGTATATTCTCATAAACATCGTACATATAAATATAGATAGATATCTACCCTCTTCATGTATATGCACACATACACGAGATTTTCGGATTCAACGCCACCCGAGAATGAGAATATACGTGAATATATTGATCATTATTCGTAATACGTACCGGTCAGATACGACTTTTGGACTTGAAACATCACCACCTTGCATGGCTCGTATCTCGAAATCCGGTCATTATTTTTCATTGCGCCCATGGAGACATTTTATCAGGATAATACAATTCGTATGATGCAATACTTTTTAGTAAATTTGAGTGAAACCCAATTTCCATTTAAAAACTGCGGGGTCCTTTCTTATAATACAGGGTGTCCGCTAATTAATGGTACATGGAAAAACCACAGACTCTTTACGAAAAAATATTAGGATTTAATTATACTTACCTATATCCGAAAGTTGATATTAACTGAGATACAGGGTGTTAAAGTTTAAACTTCATTTTTGTTTTTCTCTAATAACTTTGAGAGAAACCAACGTTTTTTTACAAAATTTGACAATTTTTAGGACGAGAAATTGATTTTTTTGTTAAATTTTAATGTACAAACTTTTTTGTGCCTTAGTGTATTTAAGTTTTTAATGAAAATAATACTTTTTTCATATTTATTACGTAAAAAAAGTATAAAGTTGAGGTCGCCAAGAGTTATCGTTTCGGAGATATTGGCATTTAAATTGTTTAGTGCACCCTGCCCAATTACTATTAATTTGCAAACAAAATTTTTTTCTTGAAGTAACCTATGAGAAAACATGTTGTTATTTGTTTGTTGATAGTTGTAAGATACCTGTTTCGCCTAATCGGTCGTAAATATTTTTGAAGATCTTAAAATCAGGTTGTTGGATAGAGTTCCGAATATCGTCTCTGGGTACCTCTTCCATTAAAATTTTCCTGCACGGATACACACAACATATCCCGCATTTATGCGTTTGAAAAGGGTGCATGGTTTTTCCATATACCATTAATTAGCGGACATCCTGTATAAGCCATTACATTTTTCTTTATTTGATTGATTGCTTTTTAACGTGATTTATCCAGCGTAGCTTTGCATCCAGTGTAATATCAATTTTTAGCTGTGTTCGGGTATGGAATTTTATTATTGCTTATGAAAAAATTTTAAACCTTCCCACCCTTAACATCTCGTATCCAATAAATAATATTAAAAATCGGAAAACACGTCAATTTTTTTTATATAAGGCGCTTTTAAAGAATATTTGCAGTCTTCGTGATTTAACCCCGTAAGAGGGGTAGATGTAATCCTTAAAATCGTAAATGGGAAGGAGGTTAGTGGCACATCATGTAAACTGTGAATGATGCTCTAAAACTTTTTAAAAATATTTGAAATTACTCGCACTTAACTCTTTGGATGGGTTTTCTAAGAGAGTGTTATTAATAATTTATAAACAGATCTACATTCTTGCTAAATAGAAACATACCGCTGCCTTCCCTAGGATAAACGAAGAGCGAAATAATATTAAATAAGGGTAAGGGTACGAATGTTGTTCTACCGTTTTAATTCTTCTAATTAGTTTAGCAAATTTTCAAGGCAAGTCTTGTTTACTTAGTTAATTTTAGGAGCCGCTCCTATTTAAACAACTTAATCAATATGGTAATTTACTCTTTGGAGTTTCAGTCTATATTCCGCTAGACACGCGGATACTGTCAGTTAACGTTGCCTTATTGTTACCTCTCTCTCTCTTTCCACTGTGTGGTCTAAGCTGCCAAGACTATTCTAAAATAATATATTGTTTAACGAGTATGGATATTGCGGATTTAAATATTATACGCCATTTCCTTAACACCCTGTACAATTCATGAATAAGCGCGTATAAACAGAACAATATCAGTAAGATATTAATAAAATATGAAGTTGATTGGCTTCGCAAACGATGTTGCAATGCTGATGGTCGCAGGAAACGAGAGAATTCCTATGAATGTGGCAAATACAGCTGAATGATTTCGGCTTTTCATTCAACTACAATTGGTCCCGGAGAAGATGATTCGATGTCCTTGATACCAGGTTATTTTTATCCAAATCCATCAAGTATTTAGGCGTGTGACTTGACACTAAGCTAACGTTTGCTTAGCATATCAGTAAAGCCGTTCAGAAAGTTGAAAAAAACCTTAGCAGCACTATCAAGTTTAATGCCAAACATTGGAGGTTCCAGAGGGCCAAGACGACGAATACCGTCATGCCTGGTGCACTCCCGAATTCCCTCAGGACCAATTTGGCATACAGTGACAGGAAATAGAACAATAAGCACTAAGCTACCACGGATCCAAAGGCTTGTGTGCATAAGTATATGCAGCACCTACAAAACTGTTTCGGCAGTAGCAGCAGGGGTAATTGCGGGAGTATCACCGATAGAACTTCTGGCACAATAACGAAGAAGACGGTATGATAGCGAACAAAGGGAAAATGCGAGGACAATGCTTATGCTGATCTGATAAATAAGATTGTAAGATATGGACGCTGTGGATCGACAGACCGTATGGAGAAGTTGACTACTACTTCACGCAGGTGGAGGCTGTTTTAGGAAGTATTTGTATGAAAGACACGGATACGTATTGAACTGAAGCAGATGATGCAGAACACTTTACCCTATCCCCAATGGTTGGGAGAGGCAATGTTTCGAAATATAAACAGGAAGATCATTTAGAGAAGGAAAAATGATGAAAAACCTTACTGAGTTTAAAATGGAATGGAATAATAAATATAAAGTCATCAGGGAAGTATTGGAAACAAACGGAAGGTAGAGCAGGATATAAAAGTTTATCGGGATGCCAGTTTTTCGAATCCAGAGGATTGGAGGGATTTTTTTTAGTGAGTAAGAATCTCACACTACCCACCATAACCATCTCGTGTGTCTCGTGCAAGATTTTTGCCCTCCGGAGAAAAAAATAAAATAAAATATGTTTTTTGGTAATTTAACTTCAACCCTGATAAGTTTGTTGAACGTATCCAGGTATTTAAATATTTATTTACGACAAACAGTAGCTCTAAACGAGTCTAGCCTTTTTCCGTTTCAATAGAGCTTATAGAATGTTACAACTTCCAGCCAGGACGTTAAATTTAAAAGCTGGAATGTTGCCAGAAGCTCTACTAACACTTATAAATAAAAATGGGAATAGGAAGTTAATGAATTAACATTTTTAAATAGTTAATTATTTTGAAGAGGGCTTGTTCGGGCTTGTCAAAAACGATAATATTGATTAAGTTAGATATATTATATGAATACACAGGTTTCTGTATGTTACTGTCTCTTTGACTGTGAGTTATATATAACTTACATTTTTTAATCGTATTTTTTTAATATCTCCCAGGGAAGTTTAGATATTATTTTCATGAGGAACAATAAAACTACGTTATATTTATTTTCCACTCTATTCTTAAAAATGACATGTTTCGCTATGACTGTTGCTTCTTCAGATTGAGAATGAATGAATATTTTTCTATATCTAACAAAATGTACAATCTTAAAATATTATTACAGGTATAAGGATGGTTTAGGATATAGCGGATATAATAGTAACAATGGGATTTTCCAAATGGTCGGTATAGTGATTATATAAATTATTTTATAGATTTATTTATACATGTAATTGCGGATTGGTGAAATAAATTTAACAAAGGAGAATTGTTAAGGTGTATTTGATCATTCAGTAAAACATCGGAATTTTTAAGCTTATTTATTTCTATGGACTCTAATAGATTAAGTTTTATGCCTTTGTTTTCAGCATGAAATAATTTAGTTTCACGCTGTATAATAAAATAACTTTCATAAAAAATGTGCTTAGATTTATCAACTTATTTTTCAAACAAAACACAGCTTTTAAGTAGGAAATAAAGGTAGTCGAAAACAAATAGCGCCCTTTATATTTTTCGACATTTTTAAGGAAACAACAGCCTTTTTGGCTAAAATCCAACTTTACGAATTATCGCAACGGTGGCAATTTTAAACTTTCACAAGCTTTATTGTCAACATAAATATTTTATAATGCACAGTATATAAGGCATGTTTTCGTAAACAGATAAATCCAGGTGGTGGAAAATAATAAATTTAATATTCCGAAGACAGAAATCAGGTGATTAATATACATTCCCAACCTTGCTTATATTGTTTTTGACATAAAAAACAACAATATTTTATGTAAATTTGCACCCACGCTGAATTTCAAATATAATATACATATTTTAATTGCATAAAATGGAATGGAATTGTATGAACGGCGAGGGGAGAAAAATGTATAAAAACCAAAGATATTACAAACTACAGATGGAATAATGTACATTTCTAGCCTACGCGATGATTGCAAACAGTCTTTCCCTCCTCTTTCAGTCATTATTGCAGCATAGCCAGATTGACATATTTATCGCAAAGATATCTTGCAATCCCAATTAAAAATTTGTTAATTTGACAATTACAACTGGTTTAAGGTTGATCCGCAATTGCTCTTAAAATAAATTTATTTTCCAATAATTTTACAATAAACTGTGAAAAGGCGATGAGGGGATTCTTAAAAAAAATATTGTTATGCTTAAAAGTATCAAACGAATCTTGAACTAATCCAACTGCACTCTGGCAACATATATTTATATTTTACAAATACGAACCCAAAAGATAAGCAAATGATAAATGAATACTAATCTCGTAAACATTGCGATGTTTGTCCTTTGATCTAACGGATTGTTATATATTTTAGTTGATTTGTGTTTTTTTTGATTATTAGTGAAAAATTGTCTTTATTATAAACACTAAAAATAATAATTGTTTTTAAGGGGGTCGTCTACCCAGAAATTTGAAAATTTCGGTTTTTTTTTTTCACATAAATTTGATCTCTAGGGTTTCAAGAACATTTGTGCCAGAGGATTTTTTTTTCTTCCATAATTAACGGAGATACAGATGAAAAGGCAAGCGCTGCCGTGGTCCCGAGCGAGAGAGCGCTCTCAGGTACCTATTGCGCGGCCGGCTGCTTCTTCTCTGCCCACTTCTATTGTCCGATTGACCTGACAGACTGACGGAGATTCCTGTATTGTAAACGGTTAGTTTCTTCTCAGCAGTCGACTATTTTCCATCTTTCACTCCACGTGCTCCGATTTATTTATATAAAAAATGATCCGATCCTCGGATTTTCAATCTCGTTTTTCTCGAAATAATGGTTTTCCGGGAAACTCCGGCGATATCTCGGAAAGTTCCCAACGGATTCGGCTGAAATTTGGCACAGATCTTTAATGCAGGCATCTATAACCTTGTCAACGTATCGAAAATGGTTAAATTTGGGTATATTACATAAATTACGTTCAGAATTTGACATAGAATTGGAAAATCACTCAATAGACAAGATGTCCCATTTAAGAAAATACTTTTTGATCCCTCCTGTAAATCAACAGACCTAAAATGATATTTGATTCCCTTGCAAATACTACTTGAAAAACCCTGTATATCAATCAGGTATGAAAAATAAAAAGTTAGACATTATATGTGGTCACCCTCTACAAGGAGAAAACTTTTTTCACTCCCCTCGTGACCTTAGTACAGTTCAACAAGCGACCCTTCCTAGCTGTCGCTTAAGTTGTAATTTAAATGTATTAATTTGTGATTCCTCTTCACACACCCTGTACACATTGGCAATCACTTCACGGGTTTGACTATGAAGAGTTTTACCAGGGAATATTCATTCATTATCACAGTTTTAAAACAAACCCTATCACTACGCAACTGGATGAAGCATATTGGACATCGCCGAATAACCACGCTGGCACAATAGGCGTCACCAGACGCGTGACGTCATCCTCTGTCTGGGATATAACCTATCAAATTAGCTCCAGCCACCGGTTACCCATGGGTACCGTTGATATTGCACCATGTTGCCCTATTTTTAGATTATAAGTATTTTAATAAAAAGTATTTTATTTTGTATTTAAATATTAAAATAAATAGTATGAAAAGAAAGTTTTAAGATCATTGAAACTATAATAGAATTTTAGTTTCTTATATACTTATGACAATTTGCTTTAAATGGGTAATTTTAGGGTTTACTTGGTAGCATGTTATTAAATTAAAATTTAATATATGTGACAACATTGTTAACCCAAGAAATTTTCTTGCCCGCATTCCTTTTATAGCTACAGATAAAGTTGTCGACCTGTATAGTGTATGGAATATTTCGCACTAGAGTAGATAGCAGCTTTCGCCTTCGGCTTATCCCACAATCTTTCATACTCGTGATAAATGGGTATCATTCGAAACTCGTTACACAATATACTGGTCTGTTATCTCTAAAATTTGAATGATTTTCCTGAAAAACTCTAATAATCGTGGCATTTTACCAATTTCAGATTTCCAGTTGTATTTAATGATGGATAAAGTAGCTCCTGGCAAGCTTCCATTTTCCCAAATTATAGCGCACCGGGTAATTTATCGCTTTTAAAACGCCCTGTTGTTGCCGAGAATGTCAAAAATATTTAAATTATTTTTAAATAAAATCCGCCATTGTGGTAATTCGAATAAAATTACCGATACATTTTAAAATTCGGTTTAAAAAGAATTTAAATGATGAAATTATTTTATTAAAATAACAATTTTATTTCGTAAAAATAACAATAAAATAAGCTATACAATGCAGATTTTAATTTTTTTTATTTAAAAAATTACGAGTGCTCTGCATGTCAAATTTATGGCGAAGAGGGACGATTTTAAATAATATTTGCAACCTTGGTGGTTTAACTAATAGGGGTGGATATTGCACCCTTAAAATATTAAATAGAAAGGGGTGAAGTGGCACTTCATTTTAATAGTTATTTATGTATCAAGGGTACTAACTAGATAATTATGCCCTGAGGGCGACAGTTTTACAAAGCCGAGGGCTAAAATATTAATAAATAAATATTTTTTTTAAATTTAATTTGATTTTCCAATTTTTATATTTACCTGCGACATTACCTTGACATTATTATAGCCTGCGTTTTTGTTGCTAGGGAGATAAGTATTCAAATGTTTGATGTGTCAAAGTCAAAAATCAAAAATGGAACAACGTTTTGAAATTCCCGACGAAATTGAAAAAATGGCTGAAAAGGCAACGCAAAACCTGTTAGCGAAAAAATCCAGTGACTCAAACGACAAAGATTATGTCCAATTTTTGAAGTGGATGTCAGAAACAGCTGTAGACAAACATTAACGAAACTGTCATGTCGGGGTACTTTAATGATCTACTGGTCATTGTTTACGTCGAATGTCAGCAACTCTTTTAGCGCCATTGTGGATGGAAGAGCACCATAGTTGCTGAAGGATATTTAGAGGATAGCATATCCTTAAAAAATGAGGTTTCAAGGATGTTGGCAGGCGTACCATCTGGATCTCGCCTTTTCTTACAGAAACTAGATATCCAGACAATGAATCATAAGTCAACCTTTGCTGCAGGAAATTTAGCTATCAGCGGAACCTTCCAGAATTGTCAGTTCTATGTAAATACAACCAAATAATATATAAACGTCAATTTATATTTTGTTAATAAAGAATAAGTTAATCGAAAACTATTTTTTGCGTCTTAATGCCAGCGCGGGCCATGCATAAAGTAATCTATTATATAGATGGTATCTAAGGTATAAAAACACAATAATGCACTGGTATGACATAAAGGTAGTTTAAATATCTTTCCAATAATACGTTTTCATGTAATTTTTTTGGCTGTTGTCTCTGGTAAAGAATTGGAAAGGATGTCACCCGGACTAAGTACCTATTGCCCATTCTACTAAAAGAGGAGTCACACAATAATGTTTTTTAAATATTAACCTAAAAACTATAAGTTTGTTGGAAACTACGGCCCAAAAAATAGTAAATTATTGCAAAATGATTTAAATGCCTTTAAAATGACGTGCCAGTTAATTACCCTTCCCATTTAACATTTTAAGGGTATTATTTACCACTCCTAGGGGGTTAAACCTCGAGGAAGAAAAGAACATAATAAACAAATTTCCCAATAAAATGACGTGCCTTTTCGATAGGGACACTAAGGAGGGGGGGGGGGGGTGTTCAAATTGACACCCTGTATGAACCAAAAGAGAAGCAACTTAAGGGAATAGTGGAATGTTATATTTTTGTTCAGAAAAAACTATTGGAAAAGCAAAATCCCCTCAGCGAGGAACAACCATTATCAACTTGAAATAATATTGTGGAAGGAGAAAGAAAAACGGTAAGAGGTAAAAGTTAATTGAAGAAATCTGTTATCAGATTAAAGGAGAAAAAATAAGAACCTATAAAAATGTATTTTTAAATAATATAGAATTTGTTTGGAAAAATGCTTTTTCAATTAATACATACATATTTTAAGATAAATAGTATATTAAGATACAAGTTCCATAAGACATTATCTTAGAGCACGCGTTTAATTTAGAAAACGACCCGCGAAGGGGGCAGTTTTCTAAAGTGCAAGTGCTGTGTATTTTATAATACTCTTTCTATTTGGGTCTTTAAAGCCTGAAAAACTTTAAATAATATAGTAGATTTTTTCCATTTGAATATTTTCTTTTTGGGTTGGCAATACTTTTACAATTTAATAAAATGTTACAAGTATCAAATATGTCATGATAGAAACAATTGAACACAACAAAGCTTCCTCCCATCCGTCATAATTAAAAATTTTATAGAAGTTACGTCCAAATAAACAGCTTTAAAAACATCAATACAACTTACAGTATACGTAAAATGGTTCTGCAAGCTTTTTTTGATATATTACTAGGGTATAGATGGTTTGCTTAGGCTCATAAATTTTTTCTGATGGTTGTACGAATGTTTTTAGCCAAAATTATACAACTTAAAATAAAATAAAAAAATCCATTAAAAACCAAGAGAAAATCGTTGTCGCCATTATGTCCTTACAAGAAGTTGTCACAAAAACAAGATTGGCCTAGAAGGGTCAATTAAGGAGCTTGAGGCGCTAAAATTTATAGAACAAAAAGTAATGTCTTCACGTTCTGTGTTAATAGGTCTTCGCAAATTGTAAAACGTGCTTTGAAAACTTTGGGACAAAAATGGCACTTTCGTCTTTTATTGTAGAACCCTAATAAAAGTATAACTAAATATTATCGGAAGTCCAAATCGAGTTGGTTCTCACTCTAATATCTCGCTTCCGGTAAACAATAAAAAAAAACGGAAAGACAAGTCAATTTTATTGTGAAGGGGGATGCTTTTAGAGAATATTTTCACCCTCTGGGTGGGGTAGATGGTACCCTCAAAATATTAAATGGGAAGGGAGGTGCCACATCATTTTAAAGGTCTTTCCAATAATACGACAATTTATTATTTTTTCAGTAGTCCTTTGCAAGAAATCGCGTTTTCAAACATGAAAGTAATGATAGAAAACTGCTAGATTTTAGCGTGATCTTAGTCGGTTCCTCGCAAGATATATCGTCGGCCCAGAATTATCTTATTCTATATCCATTTTAGTGAAGATTGAGTTATGTATATAATTAAAATTAACAGATTAACTAGTCTATATCCCTTCAAATTAAAAAATTAAAAGTATTATCTTATTCTATGAGGCTGTAAAGAATTATCTTTTTCAATAAACCATTAGTATATAACAACAATTGACAAGTGACAAATTCGCAATATGATACTAAACTACAGAATTATTTTGGTCTATATCCAGTTATATTATTATAGAGTAAGCCAGTGTGCCATTGTGCGTTTATTTTTATGTTGTAAAATACGTTTTCTGATTTGAACATGGATCATAGTAGTGTTGCTAGTACTTCTCAATCTCCACAGAAACCACCTGACTGTTCAATGGCGGTAAGTTATTATTTTTCGCTTCCTAAATCAAATGTCTCTTTTATAAGATGAAATTGTGCTGTTATAATTTTACAGCACATCTTAACGGTATAGTCTATAATGCGATTTGGCATGCATTTTTATGTGGTCGAGCTAGAATTCACATAGCCTCTGCTCTGGTCAGAAGTTTGAAAGAAATTGTAGTGTGTGAGAGAATTCAGAACTACAGAAACTTATTTTGTGGTTTGATAGTTGCGTCCCACAGAATAAAAATTCGTTTATGTCGTTTGCTTTACAAATGTTTTTACAATCTGAGGACTCGAATCCTTCGAAGGAAGAACAACGACAATAAAATTAAAATATACCCGAAGAATTAATGTGAAAAATGAAGTACAGTTTCCAACACGTGTACCACAGATACATTTGCAGTTATATCTGAACAGAAAAAAACATCTTCTTGAAATGGTGCCATAAATGCCAGAAGAAGAAAGACTATTTTATTCCGAATTATTGGGTCCAAAAACTATTAAAAAACAAAAATAAAATAAAATATTATACCGCAATACAATTTTATATGTTAAATTTCCGTGCTAATTGAGAATTATCTTAAGCAATATCCAAACATATCCAAACATATTGTTCTATATCCCTATACATTTAATAAATGCAAGAAATTTGGACATTTTGTTCTATATCCAATATAAAGAAAGTAAATTTAAGTCGTATAAGGATAGTTTATAAGTTATATACACTAAACCATTAGAAAGTTTGTAAATCCCTAAATCGCATCGGCAGCAAAATTTGCATATTTTCTATCTGTAACAATCTCGCTTATTTAAACATTTCTTATAGTCGGAATTGGCCATGTTTAGACGTTTAGCAAATCAGTTCCCCGCGCTTATAATATAGGCATATTTAAAATACAGCATAATACTCGCAGCGCTCTGTCCGAATCATGCCCACCATTTTAATCTCGAAGACTCCGCGCCATGATCGAAAGTGTTTTTATTGATGTGTAATTGTGCATTGAAAAAAGTGAGAATTAAAGACATTCAAGGCTCGGGCTGTGTATCATTCATAGTAAGTATGCATTCTATACACTATAATCTATAATAAAGTAGTATGATATAATACTGTATTATTTTAAATCAATTTAGTAGATCTCTGGGTTTCATTTCACCATCAATGCACACGACATTAACATTTCTGCGTTTCTTTTTGTTTAATGTAGTAATATTAATATTTTTAAATACAATTACATGAGGAAAACACAAGTTAATCCATACGAATTGTCTTTAAATGTATAAAATCATTTGGTTCGTAAAATTTACGTTGTTCGATATTTATAATAAGTGATAGAATTATGTATATGTTATACGTATCATTAAAAATATATCTGTTATAAGAGGCATTATGTAATTTTTTTAATTTAAGAATAATGTGGTTATATAAATGTTCTAAGCTTTAATAAAAAATATATATAAATATATACAATATATTCTTGTTTAAGTGGACCACTTAGTATATCAGATATAGTGTAATATACACTATTAGAAGATTCTTGTAATAGTTATTAGAATCTTTCATATATTTGGTATATAGTCACTAGTATCAGTAATATAATACTTACAATCCAGCCACTCTGTTATTAAAATATCGTTATATTGGGTATAAAACGAATAACCGCTCCTGTAATATAATTAGTACCTCCAACTATTATAGATTATAATTACTATTAGAAGTAAGTTATTGCCACTATAACCACAGTTTAGAAAAGCGAGATTATTACAGTAGCCAACTGTCGCGCTGTCCAAATACGTATGTGGAAATCCAATAACTGATATAATATTTTTTATACTAGGTATTGGAATTTTTTCTCAGTTTAGAATAAAAATCATCCCAGGGATGTCATATATTCATAATTGATTGAATATTTTTTTAATAGTTGAATTGAAATATAGCTTATTACACGTTGAAACACAAAACCTTGATTTCCCAAAACTTAAGTTTCGGTGTATAGAATAATTCTGGGCCGACGATATGTAACTATTTCCCTATTTATTTTTTAATTAACCTTCGAAAAAATGGGGTCTGTTCGTGCGTCACAGGGTCACACCCTTAAAATCAGACCACGTGCCCCCCACGCCACATGTTTACTTGACGAGTGTTTGTTTACAAATCCAGCTGTGGCTTTCAATTGACATTTCTCTCTTATTATCGTCAATTTATCGTTATTTTTCCGCAATTTGTTTCATATCAGAATTTGTGGGTTTAAATATAACGAACCATTTACATACGACCTTCGTTTACGCTAGCTCAATAATTAAACTGCCAATCAAGATATATTATTAAATTGTGAATATATGAGGCCGCGTCGATAGATATTAATATACGATAATAATATTAAATTTAACATCGATAGACGCAAGCAAAAGTAATTCCATGCACTTTTATCTTAATTGCATGTTGAAATGGCTTATTATATTTAAATGGGTGACTCCCTGTATACTTAGATAAAAATCCCCTAACATTAGCGCACGTGCTGCCACGCCATACACAACAAGTGAATATAGGTCGGTAGACTAGCAATAATGCCAGTGATCACAATGCATGCCTTATCATTGGTCGATCTAAACTATTCTAAACCGTTGTCCAAACCCGGCTTTAGTCTGTTTTGATATACGAAAGGGGCACGTCGCGCGCGTGTTTCCCTTGAATTCCTACGGGTTTGTGTGCGAATTTTAGGTAATGAAATAATTTATAATAATAACTGTTGTGATGTGATTTCAAATTTTTGTGATATTATTATTGGTTGTGTTGGAGAACATACGTTTTTCATAGTCTGGAAAGAATTAAGAATGCCAATTTTTTTCTAAAACTGACGCCGCGCCGGCCAACAATCGATCGGCGACTGACTTCTTTTGAGAGCGTAACATAACCTACCACATTGATTATTTACATTTCTCGCCAGTGGCTTCCATATGGTTTTATGAATTTGATATAAGGTGGTTTATTCTACTTCTAAGTTACTTATTCTTCTACTAATTCAAAGCGCCATTTATGGTTGTTTTTCTTCAATTTGTTGTCATCTTGCAGGTTTAAATAATATAATAATAATAATAATAATAATGTCTTTTTTTCTGAATATTAAAAACAAACATATTTAGTACAGTACCTGTAAAAAAAAGTATTTATATTCAGAAAAAGGCGCGGTCCAGATGAGGCATCCTAGAATGCCCCTCGGATTGTACTTAACCTATATGTAATTTACCTTAAATTAAATTAATAATGAAACAAAAATAAAAATAAACATTAAAAATTTTTTAAAAAAATTGTGGGGTAGTGATGGTCCAAGTGTTAAAAAAAAAGTAGTGAAAGAGAAAAGATGAAGCACAATAAATCTATACAGGGTCCGCAAACGAAGTGTGGACGGAAGATTAAATCGTTATCGAAGAACTTATCAACAATACTGAAACAGCTTGAGATATTGGATTAAAAGCGGCATGTTTTAAAAATATTTTATATTATACAGGGTGGCCCAAAAAAGGGTGACAGCATAAAGTTATATTTTTTTAAACGGGACACCCAGTATTTTATCGCATATTTAGGTTCGTATTACTATCGTTTATAAGTGCCTCAAATTTTATTTAATTTGGTTTTGTAGTTTCGGAGAAATAAATTAAAAACTAAAAAAAAAAAGTTTTGCAGTCCTGAATAAAAACATCAAAAAAACAATCCAGAACTATTTTTTTAACCTCGGCATTGAGTGAAATTTATGACAGTATAGTAGAGATTGTATGAATGTAATTGCGTTTATTTATTTTATACAGGGTGTTCATAATAAGCTTTCAAAAACCCCACATTTTAAAATAATTTTTCTCAAGTTTTTCAAATGGAACATCCTGTATATTATTTGACTATTTGACGTAGAATTCATAGACAATTTTTTTTTGTAATACAAGCATATAAGTTATATCCAGCCGTTTTCGAAATAATTGTAAATATCATAAATTATGTTGTTTAAATAGAGTTTTTATTGGGAAATTTTGTTATAGGCGACTAGACTAATAATTGTAAACTAAAGTAAATGTTCCAAATAGCTTCCTTTTACTTAATTTAATGATTTTCCTCTACTGCCAACAAAACTCTTAATTAATTTTCTTCATTAATAACGGGTTTATTGATTATCATCCTTTTTGTGTACGCAGTGCTTCCTGTTGCTACAAATCTTTGCAACAACTTCTCGAAGGTTTTTGGTCTCGGCTTTCTCTCAATATCTGGATATCTTTCAGCATACACTCGGCTCGCGAGGAGGCAATTTATTGCACATTCACCCAGTATAAAAATCATATTTACCATTTCCAAAGTTGTAAAATTCGACATTTTGTGTCATTTAGTACTTAATTTCGACGACTGAACAAATGTAAATAATTTTATTTGGCTATCATAGTGACAATCTAAACAAAAAGAAATCATGGCAACTCGATTAAGAATAAAAAATACAATTAAATAATAAAAGTAACAAAAATGTATGCTTTTAAAATTTATATCGAAATAACTAAAATACGGTAAACTCTAAGAGTAACAGGAAGCTATTTTAAACTTTTACTTTAGTTTACAATTATTAGTCTAGTCGCCTATAACAAAATTTCCCAATAAAAACTCTATTTAAACAACATAATTTATGATATTTACAATTATTTCGAAAACGGCTGGATATAATATATATGCTTGTATTACAAAAAAAAATTGTCTATGAATTCTACGTCAAATAGCCAAATAATATACAGGGTGTTCCATTTGAAAAACTTTAGAAAAATTATTTTAAAATGTGGGGTTTTTGAAAGCTTATTATGAACACCCTGTATAAAATAAATAAACGCAATTACTTTCATAATATCTCTAGACCTCTTCTCATAAATTTCACTCAATGCCGAGGTTAAAAAAATAGTTCTGGATTATTTTTTTTGATGTTTTTATTCAGGACTGCAAAACTTTTTTTTTTAGTTTTTAATTTATTTCTCCGAAACTACAAAACCAAATTAAATAAAATTTGAGGCACTTATAAACGATAGTAATACGAACCTAAATATGGAATAAAATACTTGGTGTCCCATTTAAAAAAATGTAACTTTATGCTGTCGCACTTTTTTGGGCCACCCTGTATAATGTAAAATATTTTTAAAACATGCCGCTTTTAATCCAATATCTCAAGCTGTTTTAGTATTGTTGATAAGTTCTTCGATAACGATTTAATGTTCCGTCCACGCTTCGGTTGCGGACCCTGTATAGTAATACCTATGTCATCCACCTGATACAAATTTAGCATACTGCAGCCTAAGAGCAGGAAGTGAAAGCTTTTTAAAATTCTCGGGTATAATATTATAGTACTTAGCAATGTTGTAGGAAAAACTCCGCTCAAAAATGGCGGATGGATGAAATGGTGGCGTTATTTTACCTCTAAATCTAATATTACGGGAATCCACATGCGTTCTAAATACAATTCGGTTGTATAAGTATGTTGGACATTTTAACTTTATAATTTTATGAAAGTAACATGCTTGATGCAGTTCCCTCCTCTCTGCCATGCTCAACCAGCCTGACTCGGTTAACTTATGAGAAATGTGTTGATATTTTCTTACTCCGTAAATAAATCTTAAACAAGAATTTTGGAGTTGGAGGAAGTTGAATTCTTTGCTTATCGGTAGCACTAATACAATTTCCATACACAACATCGCCATGATTAAATATCGAGAGCACGAGGGAATCGCATAGAAGCTTCTTTACGTTTCGCGATAAAAAATGGCGCAAATGATATAGTAATTTAAGTTTTATAAAAGCTTTTTGTATATAGCTTGACACATCCGCATTAAACCTTAAAGCACTGTCAAAAGTCACACCTAAATTGCGAACATTGTCCTTCACTGGTAACGCTGTATTGTCAATGTCAATCTTAATTAGATTTTTAACCGCATCCACATCAGATTTTCGGCAGAATATAATATAATAAGTCCATGACACTCTACTTTGAAGGGTGCTTATTTTTTGCATATAAATTAATTTAACTAAATAGGTAACAATCCTAAAATCAAAAGAATATGTGCGGTACTAAATATTTGTAAATTTGAGACATTTTAGTGCAATTATTAAGATTGAAGGATTAAGGCGAATCAAGAAAGTTTAAATAAATTTGGAAAAATTCCTGCAATAAGAATGGCCACGATATATTGAATTTGACACCAAATTGCTGTAGGAATTAAGTTTACAATCTAAAGATTGATCAGTGCTGTTTTTTTCAGTACGCCAAGAAAATGATGAATATTTTATTATTTTACTTTCTTTTATACTTGGTGTAAGAGTTTTCAATATTTTTCCGTAGTATTTATATACATACATATCCAGTAAACTGTTTATTAGAACCTTATAAAGTAGAAACCTTCATACATCAATGTCAATGGTTTATTTTTTTAAAGGAAAGTAATTTTAGACGATAAAAATTTTTATTCGCTCTATCTTGTTCTTACACATTTTAATTTCGAGAGTAGCCAGCCGTATACCCGAATATTGTAGATTGAAAATGTAATCGACGAAAGAATACTGTCACTGCACATTAAAAAAATGTCGTTCTTAAGTTTTATTCATAACTATTTCTGTATTTCTACATATACAGGGTGTCCGCTAGTTAATGGTACATGGAAATCCAACAGACTCCTTACGTAAAAATATTAGGATTTAATTATGCTTACCTATATCCGAAAGTTGATATTAACTGAGATACATGGTGTTAAAGTTAAAACTTTATTTTTGTTTCTCTCTAATAACTTTGAGAGGAACCTAGGTTTTTTTTTATAAAATTTGGCAATTATGGTTTTTTTAGGACGAGAAATTGATTTATTTGTGAAATTTTATGTACAATGTAGGCGGCGCTGTCTGCGGCATTATTTTCACATTTATTAGGTCATAACTTTTTTGTGCCTCAGTGTAGGTATTTAAGTTTTTAGTAAAAATAACACTTTTCTCATATTTATTACGTAAAAAAGGTATACTCAGGTCGCCCAGAGTTACCGGTTCGGAGATATTTGCATTTAAATTGTTTAGTGCGTTAGCTCAGGCAAGCAAATAATATTTTGTTATTTCTTACCAATTCACTTTTACATGATAATTAAAGTTCTAGTAATGGTAATTGGGAATAATATATACAACAATTGGATTGTTCCTTAACTTACTTTAATTAAAATAACTTTGTTCCTAGAAAATATCGTGTCGAAAGAAAGCAACAGCAATGAAAACCCAAACTTACGATAAACTCAAAAATTAAACATTTTCTGAAGAAGCTATCTTACAATAAACAACAAACAAGTAATAACATGGAGGTTTCATAGCAACTGCATCTCTAAATTTAATTTGTTTTCTCATAGGTTACTTAAAAAAAAATTTCCTTGCAAATTAATAATAATTGGGCAGGGTGCACTAACCAATTTAAATGCAAATATCTCCGAAACGGTAACTCTGGGCGATCTGAACTTCGTATACCTTTTTAAGTAGTAAATATGGGAAAAGTATTATTTTTATTAAACACTTAAATACACTGAGGCACAAAAAAGTTATGACCTAACAAATGTGCAAAAAGTGCCGCAGACAGCGCCCCATACTTTATACCATAACATTTTACAAAGAGTATCAATTTCTCGTGCCAAGAAAACAATAATTGCCAAATTTGGTAAAAAAAACGTTAGTTTCTCGCAAAATTATTAGAGAAAAACAAAAATGAAGTTTTAAATTTAACACCCTGTATCTCAGTTAATATCAACTTTCGGATATAGGTGAGTATAATTAAATCCTAATATTTTTACGTAAGGAGTCGGTGGTTTTTCCATGTACCATTGAATAGCGGACACCCTGTATAGGATTGGTTCGGGTTTCGACTAAAACATAAAATTTCAAAATATATTAAACATATAAAAAGTTGTGAGCAACCACCGCGCGCCGTCGTGATGTCAACGTTTGTAAGATTTGGTTCAAAATAGGTTAAATCTATAAAAAGTTATGAGGGGCCGCTGTAAAGTCCGTATTTGTAAGATTTGGTTCAGGTGATTTATAACAGTTTTATAACAGCTCTCGATTTACAAATACAGCTTGTCGTTTCGTTCTGCGGCTACCAAAACTATTTAAAGAATGCAGATGAAATATTATCGATGTTGTCAAATTACTTACGAAAAATCTAGTAGGTTTTATGAAATTTATTATTTATACCTCCTTTGAATACAGAAGTTAACCTAATCGTTAAAAAGTTACAAAATATTATTATTCAGACTGAAAAACTGAGAGGTATTTTGAGTTTTAAGTAATATGTTCACACCTGCTTAATTTTAATTGCCGGACAAAATTAAAATATTAATTGAATTATCTATTTACTAGCAAATCTGACAACATGTGAATATCCATTTACTCCAAACATTTAGTCGATTAATAGGATCACTTCCGCCTCTATTTTGTTTCACGGTATTAAACAGAGATGAAAATATAATATGCGATTGATTTGGAGACGCCTCCGTAGACATTCGCCAGACACATGGCACTGCCATGCTCCAGACACGCTTTGATTTTTGACCAGCGACAGCGCGTTGTGGATGTTACACGTATAGTATAATTAATAGGGCAAATAGTAAAAAAATGATTTTCCATATGGAAAAGACGCTTTGCATAAACTTTTAAAAGCCAATGGGTTTTATTTTCGCAAATGCCAAAATAAACGAAAATTGTTTGTTGAAAAACCAAATATTTTACATATGAGATATAGGTATGTGGTATTAGGAAATTTGACCTTTTTGAACTTGTAAAATTGCACAAGCCTCGAGGTGATAAAAAAAGCTATGTCATTGACAATATCATAAAACAGGCTGGCCATATTCCCCTTATAACTCCTCCCTACATGTGTGAGCTAACCCCAATTTAGTTGGCATGGGCTCAAGTCAAAAGGTACATACGGAACCTAAACACATCAGGGGATTTCAGTTTAACCAAGCTGAATGAGGTCTTAGATGAGGCCATAAGGTCAGTTACACCATCTGACTGGGAGAAATTTTGCCAGCATGTTATTAGTATTGAAAATAAATTTTGGGAGACAGATTACATGATGGAAGAAATAGAACCCATCATAATTACACTCGGCAATGATGACATTGAGTCCGACTCTGAAGATAGTGAGTCTGATAGTGAAGACGATAACTACATAGAGTAGAGTTCAATGATTATATCGTGTTTTTTTTGTTATTTTATACCTACTTTATGACGTTGAAATTTGGGAGTTTCTCAGAAATAAATTGTTGCATTCCTGTTTCTCCCAATACTTTTCGTTCTTATTATTTTAACATTTAGTACCTACTTACTCCTTTATATTCACAAAAAAATTAACATTTTAATATTTTTATATTTAATTTTACAATATAAGCCCGACCAGGGATTGTCCTTGCGGCCTGTTACCTTCCCTTCCCCTTACGGATACCGCGTAGCCGCAGATCCAAACGACAAGCTATATGTTCCATGAAGGTCTATTGATACAATTCTTATTTTTAGTGTCAAATATCCTTACAAACAAATTATAATACTCTTTTATAGAACTTATTTTTAAAAAGCTATAAGAACATCAACATAACTTATATTATACAGCAAAATGGCTTTGTAATATTTAATGCTGTAAAAACACTAATTTATGCAAAGTGCCGTTTGCGGTTCGGAACAATAAGATTAAAAGATTTTCTAAAATTGGCTTTTTAATAATGGTCAAAATTAATGTTTAATATACAAAATACACATTTAAAATTTAGAAAGTATTTAACAAATTCTGATTAAAAGAACTAAACGTTTTTCTAAATTATTTACTAGAAAAGGCTGTCCTCCGTCAGATAAAATTTGTTTATAGTGAGAAAAGCTGAGTTCTGTGTCAACTGACATGATAAGATCAAATTTTAAACATGATATTATTCATTCATTCACATTCACATTATTCACATGCTCAAAATTAAACTGATCCCGAAAATTCGCCAAATGCACCCTTGTATGCTTGTAAAACACTAATTTTTTCCCAAAAGATCGTTAAATTTGATAGAAATCACCGTGCCAATTTTGTCTTTCGCAGACTATTACTTTTTCTAAATTTATAATTGTATATAGAATTTTACAAATAGTTTTCTACTCGACTATTCCTTCCGAGACCCTTAAATGTAATTATTTTATTGTGGATAAGGTCAGTTTGGGTCTTGCCCGAAACTACCTGAGAAGATCGCCTAAAGTAATGGTTTTGCTAAACTTGAGAGTTTAGGACAAATTTGTACACACAAAATTGAATTTTTGGTAACAATTATGCGAATATACAGGGTGTTATGGAAATTACTTATTATATTTAAATGGGTGACTCCTAGGGTATCCTAGAGAAAGTCTACATACTTTTTTTTAATCGAATATCTAAATACTATGATAGAAACCCTTTTTACCCACATACTGTCTGGATTCAGTTGGCAACAATGTGGGTCACTAGAGTATACTAACAGTGTTGTCAGATCGCACCGCATGTTTCGCCCTTGATTGGATACCTGCCGCGCGGGACTATCGTTGCTTCAGTATGTTTCGAGACTCGGGGGTGGAATGACGCTGTCGAGGGTTCCACGTGCTTGATGTATACGAATTTTAAACGTTTTGTTAGTTGTAGCATTACCCGATTTTTTTCTGTGGTGAAATAATTCATAATAAGTAATAGTGTGATGTGATTTCAAATTTGTGTGATATTACCTATTGTTGGTTCTGTTGCAAAACATACTTTTTTTTTATGGAATTTAATTATAAAACGGATTATAAGATCGATGATAAGAGAATATGTATCTTAAAATTGTAGTATTTTTTCTAAAAAGTTTGAAAAAGAAGTGATAACGCGGGTCAAAGACGTCTTGTTGTCAAAAACTGAACACGTGCGTTTACAATTCTGTGTTGCAATATATGACAACACCGCCTCAATAAACTATTGATTGCCAACGTCCTCAGTAGCGGCCACGTAAATTTTCAGATTTCATATAAAGTGTATATTTCGTACAATAATTCAAAGCGCCATTTAAGGTTATTTTTCTTCGATTTATTTTCATCTCAGGACTTGCCGTTTTAAATATAATAAGTCATTTCCATAACACCCTGTATGTAATTTATTCAAAAAGAATGCAGCGACTGACAAAATATGCAAAAAAAAAATCATTTTGCATATGATCCTAGCATTAGTTATTAGTCCATAAGAGATATTACAAATAATTTGACCCACATTTAAGCTATAAATTGCAAACAATCGTTTCTTAAAAGCCGTTAATAAATTTATAGATTTTCATTCGGCCGGAATTTCTAGCCATGATTTCTGACAGTGATAAATGAGAAAAATCAATTTTCTAATGCATCAACGATACGAGTATTTTATTGTGGTTGTCAAATCATTCCATGTTATAGCTTTTTAGGCCATTTAGGAGCGTAATTTATAGCTTCGAAGATTTAGAGGATCAGCTTTCGGCGTTGTTGACCTTCGGCGATTTTTGTTTACTGAATTTTCGTCTACCGTCTGCAAATTTACTATGTATAAATATACAGGGTTATGATAAAGAAAGACTCTGTATACAGGGTGTTATGAATTCGTATTATTATCTTTAAGACGACAAATTCTTTACGTGATCATCATCATCGTTAGCGCTACAACCCTGGGTGGGTCTTGGCTGACTGCACAACTTTTTTCCACACGGCACGGTTTTCCATCATTCGGGGCTCAAAGGGAATATTCATTTTCTGTAGGTCTGACCTGATGTTATCTCTCCAGCGCATTCTGGGACGTCCGGGTGGTCATTTCCCTGTTGGGACCTCTTCCCATGCTAGTCTCACAGGTCTGTCCTCATGAAGCCTTTGCACGTGTCTTGCCCATCTTAGTCGTTTGGATTTAATCTCTTATACGATATCGCTGTCCTCGTATAGTTCTTGGATTTCAGCATTAGTTCTGATGCGATATTGGTCCGTGGTCGGGTCACGATGGGGCCCGAAAATTTTTCTCAAGTTTTTCCTCATTTGCTTTGGTCATTATCAACGTTTCACCTCCGTATGTTATTATAGGCGGTGATCGATTTAAAAAAAATACAAATAATCTTTGCCCTTCTCCTTTTGTTAAACTCATCCTCAGACTCGTTTCGCCGTATCACGGCTCGTCAATAAGAGAACAATTTTTGAAACGCTATCAAGTGCCCAGAATGCATGTCTGCAGCAGTATAATACTCGCCGTGACATCTTGTGATGTATTTACCAACCCAAAGCAGTATCTCAGAAAAGATCAGATGCAGTGGATTCTTGTTACTAATTGGCGGACCAAGTATCCCAGACTGGCCAATTAATGGTCTAAGAAGTGGTCCATTTCACAGTGGTTAAGGTAAAAATAAAAGAAATAAAGGTCTGTCTAAACCAAAAATATAGAATTTTTTTGTAAGACTATATCCTTACTGACGAGCCCTGATACGGCGAAACTCGTCTAAGGATGAGCTTGACAAAATTGTTGTTTAGACAGACCATTATTTCTTTTACTAAATAAGAATTTTGTTCCATTGACACTTTCGCCATCGTATAACCGGGTAAAATTATTGTTTTCTATAGGAAAAGTGCTTTAAAATTGATTTTATGTAATATATTCATAGCAGCGAATAGCGCCAACTTGAAAGCTAGACGGGGTGCATTCCAATGACGCCAAGGAACTAGTTAAATTGGAATCGACGTAAATTTGTACCTCGTTTACTGGATTAGGCATAAATCTAATTAAAAAAAATCAATTAATCTAAATAAAACAAATCACATAGATTTTCATTAACAAGGACTGGTAATGATAGAATTGCTGAAGTAACCGACACAAAATATCTTGGTGTGCTGGTTGACCAATTTATGAAGTGGAGTCCACATATTTACTATCTTTCTAATAAAATACGTAGTCTCATACACAAATTTTATATATTAAGGGAATTTATAAATGAGAAAACATTGGTGATGATTTATAAAGCATTTATGGAGTCGCTAATACGATACGGGATGATTGTCTGGGGTGGTGCCAATGGCACAGTACTTAATAAGTTAAATATAACACAAGAATGATTATATTAAAAAAAAATAAAAGATTTCCAACAAATTTATTGTTTTCGAAGGATACTGGAAATATAAGAACTTTATATATTAGCAGCTTATGTAATTTTGTTTATCGGTGTACGACCGAGCTAAACTATGTAGATCATTCTATCGAACCAAGGACTAAATCTAATAACAAATTTAAATTACCAAACAATTTAACAACCGCCAATAAAAAGTTTCTGGATTACTTAGCACCAATATCATTAAATTTACTCCCAGATAATATAAAATCAATTAAAAATATAAAAACTTTTAGTAAAATGTATAATCAGGTATGTTTATCGGAATACAGAAAAGTTTTCAATACTTTTTCAGTAATTCACTAAATCAATAAGGATTAAGGGCATGTTTCAGTAACGTGTGTTGCATAGAATTATAATATACATAATATAAATAAAGATACCAAAATAATAATAGACATATATCTAATTTTAGAATCATACGGGTGTTTTGCACCTAGGTGTCTATTATTGGTTTTTGCTATTCATTATATTATATAGGGTGTTGAAGAAGGTCGATACCCCGGAATAACTCCAGTGCATCGCATTGCAGCGGAAAATACCTGGGGAAAAAGTTGTTTGGTTTTCAAGCAGGAATAGTTTGGAAAAAGTTGTTTGAGACAGAGAAAAAGAGTATTTCCAGAATAAAACTTGTTTTTCGCACGGTTCTGATTTTGTTTTTCTCATGGTGATTATTGGTGAAGGATGGGCCCGAATAAAAAAAAATTTCGGACAAAAGATGTTTATTTTTAGTCGGAGAACATGATACGCCGATCAAAAAATATTTGAAAATCTTAACTTACCCCTGCCGGTGCCCGGGGGTTGAGGGGGTGGGGGGTGGATTAAATTGCAAACTATTCCTTCTTCAAAACAACTTTTTCCCTAGACATTTTCCGCTGCAATGTGATGCACCGGAGTTATTCCGGGGTACCGACCTTTTTTCAACACCGTGTATATTAATGTTAAAATGTTAAAAATGTTCACAAATAAAAGTTAAATATTATAGAAAAAATGTTACGTAAACAATCAAGGCGACACGTTATCACCTTTGGCTTCTGCTTAATTAAAAATACAACTCATTTCAACGAAGTCTATAATACACAGTGCTAGGCAATCATTTATTCATTTAATTAATTTACTTAACATTAAATAGACAAAATCATTATACTGGGTGGCCCAGAAGTCCGGAATAAAATTAATATAGCCTTAACCTGTAACTCGCTCGGACACGTCAATTTAGTTTAGCTCGCATTTTGACGTTATTCGTTTGTTTTTTATAGGCATTTATTTGTCAAAGATATGACGACATCGATCTTTTTTTAAATAGAAACATACAGCTTGTGATACATCATTTGAAAGCTAATATCTCGTACAGTATGCTCATACATTTTAGCGCGATTCTGTCGAGCGATTTCAAAATGGCCACTGTTAAAAGTTTTTAAAAAATCTCTATTTAAATAAGCGGAAATTATAAATCATTGATGGTTTTTACCTTCCAAGGTAAGAAGTCTTCATTGTGTCGCGTTCAGAAGATTTCTTACCTTGAAAGGTAAAAAAACATCAATGATTTATAATTTCCGCTTATTTAAACAGAGATTTTTTGAAAAACTTAAACAGTCGCCATTTTGAAATAGCATGACAGAACCGCGCTATGAGCATACTGTACGAAATATTAGCTTTCAAATGATGTATCACAAGCTGTATGTTTCTATTTAAAAAAAAGATCGATGTCATCATATCTTTGACAAAGGTCTATAAAAAAACAAACGAATAACGTCAAAATGTGAGCATATATAAAACTAAATTGACGTGTCCGAGCGTTTTTCCCAAAAGTTACAGGTTAAGGCTATATTAATTTTATTCCGGACTTCTGGGCAACCCTGTATATATAAGACATGCCTAGTTTGTAGTTTTAATGTTAAGTAAATGAATTAAATGAACAGATAACTGCGTAACACCCTGTATTATAGACGGAGTCATTAAAAAAATACCCTATATAAGTTTTATAAATAAAATTTGGTTTTCCAAAGTTATGAGATCATTATACCTTTGTGATAACACTTATTATATCAGCAATTCCGAAAAAGTACTCCAACTTTCTGCCATTAGTGATTAATATGCGATAAGTGAGAATTATTTACCGATAAAAAAGACATCAAAGAAAGTGGGAATATTATCGGATTTTCGATAGAAAAGCGATTTACTGAAAATTGCCTTAAGGTTTTCAATGTACAAGTAGGAAAAATGATTTTGCTCGGTGCTAAAAGTCACTGAACTTTGCGATACATATTGTTCGGAATTGTTTGTTCGTATTCGTATTCCTATTGTAGAAAAATATTATATTTCACTGGTTGTTAGTGCTGTTTTTGAGCTCGTTATGCAACAATCAAGTAAATACTAAAAATATATATTAAATTTGACAACGTCTAAATGAAGTATTGTTGTAAAAAATGCCTTTTTACGAGAATAGAGTTAAATCAGATGCCACGGATTCCTAGAATTCCAATCTTCTTAATAAATGGAAGATGGGGAACTCATACAACGAATATACCATCGATCGATGAAGCCAGGCGAGGTTAACACTTGGATCGGTGACCTCTTGGGATGACCAACGGGTCAAAAATTTTACAAAATACAGGGTGTTATGGAAATGACTTATTATATTTAAATAGGTGACTCCTAGGGTGTCCTAGAGAAAGTCTACATACTATTTTTTTTAATCGAATATCTAAATACTAAGGTAAAAACCCTTTTTACCCACATACTGTCGCGCCGTTCCATCTGGATTCAGTTAGCAATAATGTGGGTCACTAGAGTGAACTAACAGTGTTGTCAGATCACATCGCATGTTTCGCCCTTGCTTAGATACCTACCGCGCGCGACTATCGTTGCTTCAATATGTTTCGAGAATCGGGGATGGAATGACGCTGTTGAAGGTTCCACGTGCTTGATGTATACGAATTTTAAACGTTTTGTTAGTTGTAGCATTACCCGATTTTTGTCTGTTGTGAAATGATTCATAATAAGAAATATTGTGATGTGATTTCAAATTTGTGTAATATTACTTATTGTTGGTTCTGTTGCAAAACATACTTTTTGTGTTATATTTCCTTATGGAATTTAATTATAGAACGGAGTATAAGATCGAAGGTAAGAGAGTATGTACCTTAAAATTGTAGTATTTTTTTTCTAAAAAGTTTGAAAAAGAAGTGATAACGCGGGTCAAAGACGTCTTGTTGTCAAAAACTGAACACGTGCGTTTACAATTTTGTGTTGCAATATATGACAATATCGCCCCAATAAATTATTGATTGCGAACGTCCTCAGTAGCGGACACGTAAATTTTCGGATTTCATATAAAGTGTATATTTCGTACAATAACTCAAAGCGCCATTTAAGGTTATTTTTCTTCAATTTAGTATCATCTCAGGATTTGCCAGTTTAAATATAATAAGTAATTTCCATAACACCCTGTATTTTAGTAAATTTTACAAAAAATGGTTTAGTAAATATTTTTGTAATTGTTACTAAAATTAGATTAAAATTTTGCTATAATTTAATGGCATTTCTTAATGAAAGTTATTCAGCCATAAATAATTATGGTTTGTGTTAATATTTTTATGGTAAATTTAAATAAGTTTTTCTTACCGTGTATAAGCGTATAATCCAAGAGATGTCTCCTTTGGATAATGTAAAAAAAAATCCTTATTAAATTTTAACCCCTTCCGTAATAAAGGGAGTGAATTTCAAAGTTTATATAAACGTTTTGTGTCTGTTTATTATCCAAGTAATAAAAAATGTAAATTGGGTACATTTTGGGAGGAAACGACAGTTCGGGACTCTTGATCAAATTATCTGAAAAATTTCCAGCTTCCCGCCAACCTGGCATTTTCTTTGTTTCGGCAAAGCAGCAGTAAAAAAAGGGACATTTGTATTCAAGGGCGCCCTGATATTTTACCACGGCTAAAAGTATCTAAACGTAGATTTTACTTGTTTCGTTTCGTGAACAAGAGAGTAAATTCTTCTCCTTTGTAAAATTTTCCACCTGAACCAAAATATTTATGTTAATTAATTTTTAAATTGGTTAAAGCGATATTTATAATTTTATTTTCGTACAGGGCTTGTGTTTGATCATAAAAAATAAATATTATCCTAATAATAAGTTAGGAGAGTAAAAATATTAAGTATCGCAAGGTAAACAGAAATAGGTAGATTATTTCTCCCTCACTCCATCGCATCGTATCGATGTTCTGCTGTGCTGCGTCCCGCCTCCCGCTTCGACTAATTTTTTCAAATTTTAGTGCTATTTACGCTGCCGAAGTCGCCTATTGTTTGCCCAGTTTGATCCGAACGTTACCGTGTGAAGAACGAGGGGAGAAAAATATATAAAAGCTATGGTAGAAAGCGTCTTACCATAGGCGTGCTCAAACAATAATGAATTAAGTGGAAAATAAATACAGGGTTTCCCAGAAGTCCGGAATAAAATTAATATAGCCTTAACCTGCAACTTTTGGGGAAAACGCTCGGATAAGTCAATTTAGTGTTATAAATGCTCACATTTTGACGTTATTCGTTTGTTTTTTTATAGACATTTGTCAAAGATATGACGGCATCGATCTTTCTTTTAAATAGAAACATACAGCTTGTGATACATCATTTGAAAGCTAATATCTCGTACAGTATGCTCATAAATTTTGGCGCGATTCTGTCAAGCTATTTCAAAATGGCGATTGTTAAAAGTTTTTAAAAATCTCTATTTGAATATGCGAAAATTATAAATCATTGATGTTTTTCGAGGTAAGAAATCTTCTGAACGCGACACAATGAACTGAAAGATGGCTTTCATCTTGGGACCACCTGTCAAGATGCTACATTTTTACAAAATGTTAAAATTTTACATCAAGTTCAAATTAAATACTTAATGCATTCTATTTATTTTATTTCATTTTATTTTTTTTTTAAAGAAAAAGTTCGTTTTTAATTAATTTTTATAATTTATAAAGGGATTTTTTCTTGTTCATGCTTTGCTTAGTTTAAACAATGTCATGAATTTCTTCTAATGTCCTTGTATTTTCCACTGAAGATGAAGGTTTAAACCTTCGAAACATGTATGGTTTTTAATTTGGTCATTAAACTAGTGGAGCAGATTATGAGTTTCTTTACCTACCTATAATTTCACTCCACTTCGAGATGGACTACTTCAAAAAAAAAAAATATATATATATATATATACAAAGATACCTAAAAACTAAAAAAAAAACTAATAACTAAAAGAAAATAGAAGAAAAAACTAAAAATCATGGCAGAACTTTTCAGCGTTTAACAAAGCGACATCTTTCCGGTAGTGAGGAGTTAAAAAGGTCAACATCACTCCCATTATACAGATTATACATACTGTATAGTGGAGAGAACCTGAAACTATTCGTACGCGGCGTCGCCAAATATAAACAGCTATTATGACGACTATTTAATCGTGGTACACAGAAGTTAATCTTTGACAGAAAGTCTGCCCAATCAATCAGATGATTCAACATTTTAACGAGAGTTGTTAATAAGAGAAAGTTCCGCCGCTCCTTCAAGGAAGCAAAACCAAACATGGTAAGTAATTGCTCATGCGGGAAACCCTGCTGAGGATAGGTACCATCTCGCTTAAAAGTAACATATTTTAAAAACCTTCGCTGAACCCCCTGCAAATTGTCACTGTGAGTGCCATATCCCAGGGACACACAACTTCGATCGCACATAGGCACTGTACAAACTGATGAAGCCTGAATATTCATGAAATCCCGTGAACATCGTAGAATGAACCAATATGCCTTCGATGCCTCAGAAATAACAGTGTTATATGAGAACAGAAAGAAAGTTTAGTATTAAAAATTATTACAAGATCTTTAAACTCATTAACGCGTGAAACTCACCGATTATCAATCGTATAATCATATACAAAAGCTAATGACTTCGTAGTATAAGAAACAACGTTTCATTTTAGTATATTTAGCTGCAGATTATTTTCAGCGCACCAATCAACAACAAGACCAATGGTCAGATTGAAGATTACTTCAGTCGTTCAGGCTATTTATCCTTTTATACAGTTTAACTCATTAGCTATGAGTCTGAGGCCGATATCATTGAGGAAAATAATAAACAGCAACGGTCCCAAAACCGATTCTTGGGAAACACCAGAAATTGCAGTGTATTGTGATGATTTAATGCCGTAAATCATCGATATCAGTGAAAGGGAAAAACCAAAATTATTGAGTTTCTTAAGTAACAGTCTATGGTCAAGTCGAAAGCTTAAGTGAAGTCCAAATAAATTACATCTGTTTGAGAACCTTCATCAATTGACTGTGCAATATCCTGAGTAATTACCATAAGATTTCAGACTGCACATCTACCCTTGTAGCAACCGTGTTCAGTTGGTGATATTAAATTTTTTAATAAAGGAAATATAGAGTCATGAAGGAGAAATTCAAAAATTTTACAAAAATTACAAATATTAATTATAACCTCCGTTAATGTGAATAAATCGATAATGCGAACGGACGTTGTTTTTTCGGTTCACACTATCGAGTGTCTACTGTACTTGTACGTAATTCGTGAGACCGTGGCTTTGAGTTTACTTCTTAATAGTTACTAAACAGGTGTCTTGGAGAAAATGGACTATTTCTTTGATTCTGTTTACTAAGCTGTACATAATATTTTGACTCGTTTAACTTATTACTAGGATATGAACGGCTCGGCGGACAACCCAATTCCATACCTGTATACTTAGTCGTGTAAATCCAATGTATCGAAAATATATTTGTTAAGTTACTTTATTATTCCATTCGAAAATGCAAATTTATATGCCATTTTAAAAAACTAGTCACATTACTAGTATGGACTCCCGTCTGGACTCCGAGGATTTTCAGTTAAATTATAGGTCAACAAGCTCGCCTTATTGACGTTCTTCCTCCCGGCAGCATATCAACGAACTCGTTTGTATTCATGAGCTGACTGTCTTTAATTTGATTTGATTGAGGTTAACAACTCATCGCCGTTGAATAAGCCTGATGAGCATATTAAACAATTTTATATTGTTTTAATAATATACAGGATAATCCTTAATACCATGGTTAATATGCTCCAGAGCTGTCCGTTTGTACACGGCAAGAAATACTCAATTAAATTTACTATGAAAATAGTAAAATGGCTCTTGTCCGCTAATTAATGGTACATGGAAAAATCACAGACTCATTACGTAAAAATATTACGATTTAATTATACTTACCTATATCCGAAAGTTGATATTAACTGAGATACAGGGATTTAAAGTTAAAATTTCATTTTTGTTCCTCTTTAATAACTTTGTGAGAAACTAACGTTTTTTTACAAAATTTTCCAATTATGGTTTTTTTTAGGACAATAAATTGATTTCTTTATGAAAGTTTAATGTGCAATGTAGGGGGCGCTGTCTGCGATATTTTTCGTACATTCATAAGGTCATAACTTTTTTGTGCCTCAGAGTATTTAAGTTTTTAATAAAAATAATACTTTTTTCATATTTACTACGTAAGAAAGGTATACTAAGTTGAGGTCGCCCAGAGTTACCGTTTGCGGAGATATTTACAGTTAAATTGTTTAGTGCGTTAGCTCAGGCAATCAAATAATATTTTGTTACTTCTTACCAATTAACTTTTACATGGTAATTAATGTTCTAGTAATGGTAATTGGGAATAATAAATACAACAATTGGATTCTTCTTTAACTTACTTTAATTATGAGAACTTTAACCCTAGAAAATATCGTACCGAAAGAAACCAACAGCAATGAAACCATAAACTCAAAAATGAAACATTTTCTGACGAAGCTATCTTACAATAATCAACAAACAAATACAACAAGGACGTGTTATGGCCACTGCATTTCTTATTTGTTTTCTCATATGTTACTTTAAGAAAAAAAATTTGTCTGTAAATTAATAATAAACACTAAACAATTTAAATGCAAATATCTCCCAAAACTCTGGGCGACCTCAACTTATTATACCTTTCTTACATAATAAATATAAGAAAAGTATTATTTTCATTAAAAAATTAAATACACTGAGGCACAAAATAATGATGACCTATTAAATGTGCAAATAATGCCGCAGACAGCGCCCTCTACATTTTACATCAAAATTTCATAAAAAATCAATTTCTCGTCCTAAAAAAACCATAATTGGCAAATTTTCTAAAAAGACGTTAGTTTCTCTCAAAGTTATTAGAGAAAAACAAAAATGAAATTTTAACTTTAACAGCCCGTATCTCAGTTAGTATCAACTTTCGGATATAGGTAAGTATAATTAAATCCTAATATTTTTACGTAAAGAGTCTGTGGATTTTCCATGTACCATTAATTAGCGGACACCCTGTAGATGTGACTGGAATAACTTTCAATAAGAACTGCCATTAAATTATAGCAACCATTTATATTTTTGTAAAATTTACTAAAATCTTTTGTAAAATTTACTAGAATATTTTGTTAAATTTAATAACGATTTCCAACACCACCAACTCAGCATCCTCGGAAACGGGGGGAAATATATATTTACCGCTGATTCTTGAAAAAAAAAATTCACCCCTTTCAGGGGCGAGTACCAACACCATCCACCGTGCTCAGCATCCTCGAAAACTGGGGGAAAGTGTGTTTCTCTGCAGGGAAACCTCTTGAAGCGCGTTTAACCCTTCTGGGGGGTGGTTTTTGGCCGTTTTGAGGGGTTGCGCAACCCAAAAGACGCCGCCATCCTATTCAGCATCCTCGAAAACGGGGGAGGGGGAGGAAGGTACTCTTGTTCCGGCTAAACACAGACGCTACTATTATTACAATATTTTTTTATAGGAAATCGTACAATATAATCTTTACTATAATAATTGTACTATATATAGTGTGTGTTATTTTTAGTATTCATTTGATTTTACTAAATGTATTAGAAATTCTAATTATACTTTTTAGAAATTATGTTTAAAATATTATATTTCCAGAGGAGTGGCACTAATTTCACATCAGAATCAGCTCTAACTAATTATTACTGTTTTCCAAAAATTCCTACTATATAAAATGAAGCAAAATGTAACAAATTTAATTAAACCTAATTATAAATATTAAAATAATTATTCTTCAAAGTAGAAGACTCCCTCTTTGATTTAATTAATTATTATTATAAACCTTTAAGACAGTAAATCTCACTGTAAACCAACGCGTTTATTAGAAATTAAAAGGCATTATTAAAAGGTATTAAGAAACGCTTTATACGGCGATAGAAACAAAGGTATTATTAATTTTACATAAGAACACAATTTTACATAAGACGACAAGTTAGGAATGATTTTTGGACGATTTTTTGCATGATGTCTGATAGTCAAGTCATGTCTTATAACCCTAAAATCCATCGGACCACGTTAACAGCGGAGACCCACCGCACCCCAAATAATCCTTATGAAAACCTGCCACTGCACTGAAATTTATGGTTCTTAGGTTTTTAATTAAAAAAACATTATTGGATTGACTAACCTTTTAGTACAATGATGAGGAGTCCGTAAGTGTCACTCCTTTCCTTATTTTTGTCACGGATAAAGTCACCGCCAGTTCTAATTAATTCCATTTTTGAACGCGACTTCTGAGAAAAAATAATAAAGTAAGGTATTTTTGAAAAGAGATTTAAACGGCCTTTAAAATGATGTGCAACTTAACCCCATTCCAATTTAAGATTTTATGAATAACAGCTACCCCTCCGAGGGGGTTGAACCGCGAAGACATAGATTTTTTTATGATCAAACACAAGCACTATAGCAAAATCCTTTTAAGGCACTCTGGGAAAGGTTCGTGTGCGCAAAATGCGATACACATCGGTTTTAAATCCTTGGAGGTCAGCCGAGCATTTTCCATGAAAATATCTGTAAAACAGAGTTAAATCACCAACCTTTCTTCGATGTTCCAGGCTGTCGAGGCTCTTTGTCAGCTCGTGGTCTCTGATTAGACGAATAGCTCTGCATTCGATGGAATCCAGTAGGTGAAGAGTATGTTTGGGTGCAGAGGTCCAGACATGAGAGCAGTACTCTAGTGAAGGTCGAATCTGGGCTTTGTATAGTGTCAAAAGTTGTTGATGTGTGTACAACTTTTTGGTCCGGAAGAGTACACCAAGTTTCTGTGAAGCTACCTTGACGATTGCCATGCCGAGACATATTTCCTCCCAGATTGACGCCCAGCAAATTAATAGATGAAGCCAGTGGAATCGCGTGTCCTGCCATGACTATATCCAGTACTGTAATGTTAATCTTTTTAGAGAAAACTGCTGACTGGATTGTCTTAGCGTTAAATTCGAGTTGGTTACTATCACTTCAACCCAAGATCTTCTACTTATATTATTTTGAAAAATGCTAGGAGGTTATGTGCTCAATTCATACATAGAAATACTTGTTTTGAAAATATATATTCTGCGAACAAATGTTAAATTAAGAAGCATAGGTTGAAACATATGAAAATTTTAGGTAAAAGGTATTTCAACACACCATACGTCTAAAATACCGCTCCTTTTAAATACACCGATAAGGAAAAACGAAATTTAATCAAAATTAATTAGAACAATTCCCTTGTCCTTGCCCTTAAAAATAAAGCTTTTATCACTGTCCTTAAAAATAAAGGACCCTAAGGAAAACTGATATTGATTAATTATGTTTAAGGATTCTTGATTTTTATCAATTAAAGACACTTCCCGATAAGTGAAGTGCTCTTTGTCTTAGTAATCTCTAAAAGGTTACGTTAATTCGGCCTTTAGAGAAAAATGGAGAAGATTTAATTTATTAAAATGAAGTATATTAATGTCATATGAAATAATATTAATAAATACAGGGTGTTTCAATTATCAGTAATACAGTAGGGGTATTTGAATCTGATTAAGCCGCTGAGGCGGCGAAAGGCATGAGTGTTGAGTATATTATACCAGAAGAGTATTATTTTGAAAATACCCTATATAAAAATATGTCTAGTATTTTTATGCCGAAATATACATAACTTCCTATATAATCGGAAGCGATAGATACGTCAAAATATCTTAATTAAAAGGATCAGGTTCTTTTATAGCGAGTATCAATATTTCAAAGAAATATATTTTATTTACAACCATGCATGTAATAATGACATTTCATCTATCCTTGAAAGGTGGAAAGTTGTCGTTTTCTTACTTTTACTTTCCACCCTGGTGGAAACTAAATTATTTTGTTGTAATTTTTAAAAAAATCGATATCTCAAAATAATATACGAACACACCAACATACAACTCATAACACAAATTTAACGACAATGATTTTTTTTTTAATTTTTTTTATAATAAACCTAATGATATTTATAAAAAATAAAAAATTAACATTATTTTTGTTTTACATTAAATATTACATTGGCATTATTGTAGGCAGTCAATGATATGTTAAAACCTTGCTGAAAATCTTGTTTTGAAAGTTTTAGTTCATGATTATTTGAAGATAAAGTATTGTTAGTAAAATTTGAACTTGGCTTTGAAATCAAATTTGCCGTATTAACTTGAGTAGAGACAGAACTATATATTTATCCCTCAGCTACTGTACTAGATTTCCAGCCTCCTAACCCTTTATTTGCGAGCAAAGTAGCCGCTATTCAGTATTCAATATTCAGCTTCAGCAAGGCTGCAATTTTTTTTTGGAAACTGTGAAGTGTTGTGCCCAATACTTCCATTCCATATCCTATTTGCATAAAAAGCTTTTCATCCTGTATATTTTTCCGAAAAGGTATGTACTCCTTAAGTGGTGCAATCCATTTCATCAGTTAGCATAAATGATCGTGGCTGGTACGTTTTGCTATTTGATATTTCAATCGCGACCTTTTCTTCTAGTGGACGTCTGTTGTTTTCATTTTGTATAATTCATCTGATCGGCAGGCGCCTGAGACACCAATAACCAATGCGACCTACAAATGTACAAAATAACAAGTTAATATAGAAATGGTCAACCTTTTGGCCTAAAATACGTTTTGAACAAGAAATTCGTTATCCTTTGTATTGCTTTTTAGTGTTTAGATATGTCTACTTTTTCCCTAATTGATTCAGCATTTAATATTGTGACCAAATCGTTGATATCTTCTTTTTCTTGTCATTTTCACTGAAATAAGCTAGTAGCGCCGACTTAGAAACACGATTTTGAACTTTGTTTCCCGTACACCATTCTTTGAAACAGTTATATGCCTTGTCATATCTCGGGCGGCTTTTAGTTGGCAGAAGATCTTCTTCTCCTATTTTTGCTGCTTCTTGAATTTCTCGTGGAGTTCCTCATCTGCATTTTTCTGTTGTTAAAATAATATATTGGTTAGTGACATGGAAACCATATTCAAAAAATGATATTTGCCTTCTTGATGTGTATTATTACCTACGTTATTTTACCACCTGCGGTTATTTGAAATATAGTATACAAACCTCGGTGAAAAGTTTCAGTACTGTCTCGAGATTTAGTACCGACTCTCTCGACAGAAATGAAACACTTTCCCCCTCGGTACGTAATATACTATTTTACTTCATGAGGTCTTTTAATAAGTCACTCATCGTGAGTGACGCTCTATACAAAGGGGGTCGCGATCCGCGGTTGAGAAGATGATCTAAATAATGCGAAAAATTATTTAAAAATTATATAATTAAATTTAAAAAACATGTTCCTCCTTTAAAATTATAATCGAAAATGTTACATTAAAAATGTATAAAATAATTAATTGTTCATGCTTTGCCGACCACGCCAGGATCCTAGGAATTCTTTAATGTTTTCAAATTACAAAAGAACTGATCATTTGAATATTTAAATTAAAAATCCGGAATATTAACAAGCCCGAAAGAAATTCATCTAAATTCCGGACTCATTTAAAATAAAAGATTTGACAAGCCTAAAGTTGACAGGCTCCCCTTTTTTATCGTCTTTGTAAAAAAGTTTTTAGAGCGAGGACGCTTTAAAGTTACGGTGGAATTGATTTAAATATCATCTGAATTGTTCTTGATGAAAATATACTTATAGTAAAATGAGGTTTTTCCTGCTCTATATCAGTTAATTAGAGACAATATTTTGTAATTTTATTTGACTTAAATTAACTTCATTTATTTAAATAAATTAGTCAAATATGTTTTTATCCAGGAAGATTCTCCTTTAAATAATAAGCAAGGAAAATAAAAGAGCGCATTTCTTTTATTTTACAACCACAAATCCACATATTTTTACTATGAATTTCAGGATTGAATGCCAGGCATTTAAACCTGAGACCAATCAACATTAGATAGATGGTCGAAAAAACAACACCTATCTCGATGGCAAGGGTTACCTGGTCAAATACACGCACGGGCCGTAATTGGAAAACCATCGAACATTCTATCGAATGGGATGCTAGCCCCAGTTGAAACAAGTGATGGGTCTGCTAACAGGCCACTACCACTTGCGAAAACACCTGCAACGAATAGGTATAAACAACGGATCCATTGAATGCAGACTCTGTGGCGAAGAGGATGAAACCGCCTCACACCTAATATACCGCCTCACACATAATATACCGCTACGTACCTCGACAGCCTAGAACATCGAAGACAGGTTGGTGATTTGACTCTCTCTTATAGATAATTCCATGGTAAATGTTCTACTAACCTTGCCCTCGTAAGTTCACCTAGAGCGACGAGTAGCAGTACTACTACTACAACTTAACTGTTTAAGAATTTCATCATCTGGAGGACGTCACCTTGTGGAACGACCTTCCTCAGGTCGTATTTCCCAACGAATGTATCCTCCAACGATTCAAAACCAACGTGAATCCTTTATTCGTACAAGCACCACTCCCAGAAGTAAACGTGATATTTTTGAAATAGCCAAAGTTAAAACATAAACCGTGTAGATCGTTCCCTGGGTAAAAGAGAATTAAAATTTTACGTTAACGTGTATAAAGATATCGCCCGGCGCCTACGGGTTGCGATATTTTGCTTTAATTTATTTAACTCTTAATCTAAATATACCGGGATTAGCTAATCATGTTCGGCCTAAACAAACATTGCTTGGTTTATAAATACCGTGAAGGTAATCGTATGTGAAAGATAATGCGCCTACGTCTATACCCAAATGACATCTTTCAAGCGCCTGTTCCCCTAATGTTGGACTTTGTTTAAAACCGAAAATTAACCCCTAGTTAACTACTAATTAGCTACACCCTGGTAAAGCAAAAGTTAAAATTAACGTATAACAACTTTACGATTAGTGGTAACGTTGCAAATGACTCCGAAAAGGTCTCCAAGGTCTTAAATTTTGGTAAACCAGCGGCCTATGCGTTCTGTAAATGATTAAGGGGTTATATACATTTTGGAATAATTTGGGAGACAAGTATGGAAAACATTATCGAAAGTATGAGCCGGGCTCACATATCGATACATGCATCGAATAACATTGTAAGTGACAAATCGTTTTCTTATAGGAGAAGACATAAAAGGTCGGATATATTACTTTACCATGATACTACAGGCAAAATACCAAAATAATCAGATACAAATGGGATGAAAGAGGCATTTAAAAAAAGAAACCAAATTTTAGGTTTGAAACATTGAAATTTGTTTTGAACCCTGAAATTGGTCAAAATGTCACTTACAATGTTATTCGATGCATGTATCGCTATATATAAATAGTATATTGTCAATACGAACGTTCCAAAATACAAAAAGTGTCCCCGCTATAGGAGATGGCGTGGGCCTATTTTTGTTTGTTGTTATTTGTCGCAATCTTTGGTTTTGGATGCTTTTCAAATTACAGAATAAAAAGTGGTTCATCCACATTGTTGTCGGTATATTAGTGCTTATAACCTTTCATTACCTAACAACAATTTTTATAAAGGAGTTTTTAATTTGTGTTGATTCGATTCGCTGTTTGGTAGGTTAGTGGCTTGTTTCTGTTTAAGATGAAAGGACACAAGTGAATGGTGCAAGTGGTATAAAGTATTTCAGGTATGTACATATTTAGTAGTTTTATGGGTTTACCAGTTTTATCTGACGTGTTTTTAACAATTCATTGCGATAACCAATAAAAATTTGTAATCGCAACACGAGGCTGTCATTTTTTTATGTCATATCAGTGCATTATTGTGTTTTTATACCTTAGATACCATCTGCATAATGAATTACTTTATGCCCGTGCGGGCATAAAGTACACATTATGGCCCGCGCTGGCATTAAGACGCAAAAAACAGTTTTCGATTAACTTATTCTTTATTAACAAAATATAAATTTACGTTTATATATTATTTTGTTACATAGAACTAGCAATTCTGGAAGGTTCCACTAATAGCTAAATTTCCTGCAGCAAAGGTTTGACTCATGATTCATTGTCTGGGTCTCCAGTTTCTGTAAGGAAATGCGAGATCCAGATGGTACGCCGAACCCTAATTTTTTGAGGATATGCTGTCCTCTAATTATCCTTCAGCAACTGTGGTATTCTTCCATCCACCATGGCGATCAGCGTAGTCATACTTACTCCAGCTTATCTATACTCTCGGGTGCCTTACGAACCACGGGCCAGAGGCCCTCGGCTTTGTAAGACTGTCACCCGCATAATCATCTTGATACATAAATAACTATTATGGATTTATTAATGACAGGTGCTTTTTTTTAATAGTATAACTTGTCATTAGCTATATGAAATGTATGTAACCCCTTAAGAAGGGTAGAGTATCATCCGTCAGCCAAATTGGACAGAGGGAACGGATTGATATATTATTTTCTGACTGAAGGTCTCCAAAATTGCTCTCTGGAGACTACGAAAACCACAATTTTCAGGTTTAATGTCCCTTATTTTAGCCCTCGGGCGAGATTTTCTTTATAATCGTGCATACAAGGCGCCTGTCTGATATAAAAGAGTGTTTTTTCGGTTTAACGGAAACTGAGAATTGAAAAATTAACACTGAAATTTAATAGGTTTTTCACGTGACAAGACAAATAGGTTAACAATTTATAATCACTCAAAAAAATATAAATCGCTCGACCACATAAAGACAGAAGCCCGAGAAATATTATATTTTCTTCCTTCTTAGTCTCGTGGTTCTTTGAGATCAAAGCTTTTAAACTTTTCTCAAGTCAATGTAGAATATAACCATATTTAAACTACATAATATGTTTGTAGTTTGAGTTCCAGCCTCGAAATGAGGCCAAATAGTCCTGCAGGAAGAGTTACGTATACTTATCGAGTAATAGTTACGTTTGCACTTTATAAAGTAATATTTTGAAATACGTGCAAAAAGTTTACTGCATACATAGCAATTGTGTTATTGCAACAAGAAGAATGTTCGATGTGTATGAATTTCCTAAAGTCCATTTTGTTGCTGCAAGTTAATTTTTGGCATGAAAGTTGCAAGTAATATATCATTCAAATCCTTTTACAGTCGCCAATTCTATTCGGGTCAAAAAATTTTTACAGGCAACTTTCAGTCCTTAGCATATAACTTACTTAAATACACTATTTGCCTGTAGATTATAGCTGCAGTATTTAAATCTGAATTTAAAAATGTATCGCCGGTCACGTGTCCCCAGTCAATAATTTCTTATTTTACCCTTTAATATTTCACGTCATTTTACTAAAGTTAAAATTAGTTAAATAATTTACACTCCTACTACAATTTGTATTGAAAAAATAATGTTCAGAGATCAACAGTTTAGTTTCTCTAACGCAATTATTAACCAGAAGTTCCGTCCCCGCAGCTGCATGTATCGCCGGTCACGGCATAAATTGATTATAAATAACGCCACTAGAGGTCGGCCTAATAGTTTTACAAATATGACTGTTTAAGTAAGTTCCTTATTATGTTTAATGTATAAACTAGAACATTGCCTACTTTTTACCAAGCGTATGTTTTTATGTTGTAACGCCGGTCACAGGGTTAACTCAGACCTAGTAGTCTTAATTAAGGGAAAAATACTACACGAAGGCATTCTCTTGAGTACAGATACTCATTTCAGTCTAACAAAGTTTAAGAAATAGCTTGTATTAGCTGTATCGCCGGTCACAGTAACACCGGTCACGCATGAAAATGTTACCGGAGATACACTAATGGCGGTTCGTTATCCGAAGCTATATACAATATTTTATTATTAACCATTTATAAACCATTATGGAAATACATATTTTGATGTGCAAGTTTCGTTTACACCTTAGGTAGATTAGAAATATGACTAAATTTCTTAGAATTTTAACATTCTACAAGGAACATTCCAAAACTTTAAGCCAATATAAGACAGGGCTGTTATAAATAATAGGAATATGGTTAAAGTGACTGATTAAAATAAGTCAGTTCCAAATATTGGCGTTATATGATTCAAAAGAGTAAAATTAGCCATGTGACGGGCGTTAAATTATTAAAAAAATCGCTGCTAGATACAAAAATTGACCGAGATCTTTGTGACGATGATCTTTTGCGCGGACATATATAATTCCTCTAATTAGATACTATAAGAAACCTATTAAAAAATTAACAGGTGTTTTTGAGATTATTTATTTTTAAATTTCGATTTACTGAAAGATGCCTGTAAGAAAATTTTGACCCATTCCCGTTATGGTTTCAATAGCGAGGGCTGCCAACCCAGCAAGAAAAAAGTATCGTGGAACACGATCAAAACACAACTAAAAACTAAATAAGAATATAAATAACACTATCAACTTTTATTTTTGGTTGGTAATGTAAAAATCACTGTTTTCCACCAGACTTGCAACAGAAACTGCAACAAAAATCAAGTCGACCTGTTTCTTGGCAATTTTTGCAAGTTGCAAGAGTATTGCACAATAAAATCAGCCGGCGGCTTCTTAATGCGCAAGTGCTTCAAGTTGATTGCAATAGCATATGAAGACTTGCCGACTGTAATTAGGCGTTTATAAAACAAGCAGTCACGTGACAAATGTCAAAATCAGTTACTAGGTTAAGGCGCATGGAGAGGCAATCGACAAACATTTTTTTAATATTAAATATATAAATAATAAAAAAGTTTTCCATATGCGGCCAACTTTTTGCCAGTCACTGTGTATATGTATGGATAGCCAGAACATAAAACTTCCGGTTCCGGTAGGAAATACGTATATTTTATATGCAGGGCGAGTATTTGGCCTTTTCCGGCCGTCTCTAAATTATTCTATAACGTCTCACAAGACTTGACATTTAAGTTACCATGTGCTTAACATTTTTATGTACATAAGAAGTAAATAAAAAAAAGCTAAATATTCTTGACATTTTTTGAATACTTTTCTTTGTGCACGCAAAGAGCGCAAAATTTTTACGTCACCTTCTCATCTGAAAATAACCTTGTTTAAAGAGGATTATTAAACATTTTAAAGTGTACTAGAAGTTTCCTGTTGTTTTCCTGTTAGGGAGAAAAATTTCTCATTTCCAGTCGTCCTATTATTACACCAGAGCTGTAAAAAGGAGTTAATATTACCCCTCTAATCTCATCTAATTCCTTACCAACGAAATGGATTTTCATTTTGTGGCGAAATAAACAGGAAAACAGGACACAAATTACATATTTCGATATAAAGACACATTTAAAGAAAAACTAAGGAAAAAATGGGGTTCTGAATTTCTTTTCAGGGTCCAAAATACCCTTTGAAAAGATTCGTTGACAAAAGAGGCAGAGATAAGTATCTCGTTTCGAAGTTTTCGGCCGCCCGCCTATAGCAGCCTTTTCTATAGTCGGCACGGGGACATTCTAAACGTAAGAGATTAGGGGTTGGTTTCATTACATAAAATGAAGCAACACAGGGTGGCTAAAAATACACAGAAAAATAATCTATTCAGAATAGTCTTCTTTAAACTACGACATCAAGCCAATCAGGAGCTTGCTTTTTGTTCCGTTACCACGGCAACTAAGAAAATTTCCGGATTTCCGGAAATTTTTCTTCTCCTCGAGGCAGCAGAAAGTGATTACAGTGGAAATTTTTTCACGTTTGTGTATAGAATGACATTTTGCTTGACTGAACCTGATATTTTAATTATTTTATATTTCTGATTATTCTAAACCTTTTAGTAGACATTATTATATAAATTAAAAACAAATAAAAACAGCAAATTATTGTTATTTATTATAGTTTACAAGTACCTAATTATCTAACATCTAAATGTTCTTGAAATTCTTTGGCCACTTCTTCTTTTTTTAATGTTTGATGAAGTAAATGTAGTACTTCGGAACAATTTTTTCTTTGCTGTCGTTCACGAAGAAGTCTGTATTTGGTAGAAACCAATAGGAGACGATATTTAATTATATCAAACAAATTAGACGAATAGACGTCTGACCCACATTCTTCTAATAAATACGTTAGAAACTTTAAATTCCGATGATATATTCTAATTTCACTCAATTCTTTACAAAACTTACACAGAGGGCACTTCTCAAACCGTTCCATTTTTAATTTTAACTACTGTCAGTAATCGGGGCTATGGGAGATAGCGCGAGGCGTTTGATATGGATTCCATGGTCTCCTATATTGATGACTACAATACGCTGGAAAACTATCTGTATAAAATAACTTTATATGGTAAAAAAACTTATTTTCTGCCAACTTTAGTAAGTTAAATAAATATGGAAATAAAAATTTGAACCCGTTTTTACTCTGTCAATAACAATTTGAGGCAAAGTTGCTAAATAGGATATTATTGCTCTTCGAACTAACAACTACCTACTATTGTATTTATAAGTCAACAGATCTTAAAATGAGAACACAATTTTCTTTAAATAATATGTTTTACCGACTTTAGTAGATCAAATATAAATAAAAATACAAATTTGAACTATTTTTATTTTGTCAATATCAATTTCATGCAGCTAAAGTTGGTAAATAGGAAATTATTGCTCTTCGAATTAACAACATTCATAAGTCATCAGCTCTTAAATTCGTATCACAACTTTTTTTAATTAATATAAGTTTTTAATAATTTAAACTATTTTTATTTTGTCAATATCAATTTCATGCAACTCAAGTTGGTAAATAGGAAATTATTGCTCTTCGAACTAACAATTAACTCAATCGTCGTTCTTGAATTAACATACGGAAATTTTCCTTCTACACGCTTTTTTCAGAAAATTATCCCTCGTCTTCGACTCGGGATAATTTTCAAAAAGTCGTATGGTCAAAAAATGTCCGATAATAATAATTCAAGTACTAGGGAGATTATAAGTGAAAATTGTATTCTTAATTTAAGTTGTTGTTTGTTTCAAATCCCCTGGAATATTTTCTTTAAAAATGCGAAAAATACAAAAAATATCCGAAAACCTACAAGCTTTGATGTTTAGCGGGTAAATAAAAAACTTGCTCTGCTGAATATTTCTATTTCCGAAATGGCCATAAAATATTGTTTTAAATTTTATTTCAAAGTACGATTCTTTCCACTAGTTGGATACGTATTTTTTTAAATATCATTTTGATATCCACTGTCATGTTTATTTCCGCGTTACGACGCAATATAAAACGGTTGTTTGTAAACAATACTAAACGGGTATGTTAATTTCGATTTCCTGTATTTGCGTAAACAGGCTTCCTGAAATTGTGTAAACAAAGCTGTCAGTTTGAAAAAAGTAACATTTAATTTAAAAAATTACAAAATTTAATAAAAAGTTACTAGATAGTGAAGTAAATTATTGTCTATTTGAGATTGCCTATTGATCTGTTGCTTTTTATACGGGTGTGTGTTATGGAAATAACGTATTATATTTAAACTGGCAATTCCTGAGATGAAAATAAATTGAAGGAAAATATCCAAAAATGGCGCTTTAATTTAATATGTCCTGTACATGACCTTATGTCAAACCAAAAATGACCACGTGGTGCCCCTGCCAGGAACGTAAACAAAGCAACATATGGCGAAAATCGTCAATGAATCTGGAACAGTGTTGTCATATCTTCAGGGTAAACTCTTTAGAAAATCAACAAACGTTTGGCAGATTACAAGTTGTTTATTTTTCAGGGTACATTATTATAAACTTTTACGTTCAGTTCAGTTCACTGGGAAACGTCGGATCTGAACAACTGAAATGCCACTTTACCCTTTAGAAGAAAAAAATTATAATTTGTTTACCTTTTCGGCATTATTTAAAACCGACTTAATTTATAAAATAACGCCAGGTAACCCGAGCAAAAACCGTCACAAAACACCAAAACAAAGTCACATAAATTCACATTAGTTATCGCGGATCTCATGAACACATCCAAATACCATTCAATCTGAATTATTATTTTAAAGTGCTACTGTGTAGACAAAAATACGCCCTTACTGTATAAGATTTCATCTAAAAATGTTGAAACTAAATAACGCCTTTGAGCCTGTTCGTGAAATGACAATAAACAAAAAACACGAACAGCGAGAAAAGTAAGAAATTACATAATTTGTAAGCACAAATAACATCTTCTAACTGCCACATAATAGTTTTTTGAGATAAAATAAAACATGCGATAGAATATCAAACTTTTCAGCATTTGTAAATTTATGTTCCATATTTTCTGGAAAATAGAAAACCTCTTAAAACGCTCTCAAACGATCACAATGGGAATGTCAAGTGAAACAAATCACGCGTCACCATCTTAATTTTTTTGTTTCAAGCGCCTACTTTTCTTTTAAATCACGAATCAACAGAAGTTTGAAATAATGTTTCTGTATTTTGTTCACTTATTTATGGTTTATTATTAAATTATTTGTTATTTATTGAACTAGTCCAACATAAGTAAAAATTTAGAGCTTACTTATGAGATATTATTTATAAAATTAGGAGAAATACAGGACCGTATCCCAAAATTTCCTGATGTTGTTCAAAAACCCTCGAAACGTCATTAAACCACAATGTGTCAAACATCGTTGCATTCGGAAGAAAAAAGCTATCAAATTCCAATATTAGAAAAACAGGACTGTATTTAAAAAAAGAAAGTTGATAATGGCCCTTCGAAGACGACTCGTCGGATTACAAAACAATTAACGCTGTTTAGAGCGGGAAAAGAGGCAATGTAAAAGTGCAATTTACTTTAGAATTCGATCTCAAAAAAACCCAGGAAAACAATAAAACGATTTTTCAGAATTTCGATTTTTTCCGGATATCTCCGGAACTACTCGAAATTCTAAAACTTTTTAAACGGCATATTATTAGGCACGTAAATGCGCAACTTTACCTCCATTTAACCGACTTCGTATCTCTCACGGTTTCCGAGATCCCTCCCTCCTTATCTTGGACACGTTGTATGTATAAATCGTGAGACGGTGATTTTGAGTTTGTTCGGGGTTCTCGATAGTTAATATTAAACACGTCTCTTGAGGAAACTGGACTATTTCTTTGATTTTACTTATTATATTACACGTATTATGTTACACCTTGTATATTTTACTAAGGCTATACCCAATTAGGACCCATCATGTTCTAGCACTCAAACTTAATAAGACAAATTTTCGGAGGATCAGGTTAACAAGAAAATGCTTTGGGTAAATGAGTGGTAATTTGCATGGGTTCGGTCCGAATTTGTCCGAAGGTGCTTACCTTTATCTGGCAGGTATAATCACTGTCCAAATTTTTTATAAATTACCTTGACTTTCATTGGTAATATAGGATAGAGCGTAGGTATTAAAAAAAAAGTACCTACGCTATTTTGAAAGTCAAATTTTCGATAAATAATTTTTCAAAGGTTTCGAATGTTTCGCGATGTTGGCATTTTGCGATTCTTTTTGACATGAAGTGCGCGCGCGATATAATAGTTGAGCAGTTACTAAATTACGTGCGTATTTTTTATTGTATAAATGACCAACTTTAAATAATGTGTTTTAAAAATGCCTTTTGTAAAAATAATAGGTTTAAATCGGATTCCTGGAATTTCCATCTTCATAACAGATGTTAGGTGGGGAACTCATACAACAATATCAGTGTTCAAACGACACAAGGCGAGGTTACCACTTGCATTGGTGACAGCGTGGGAATGTAACGTGCAATCTTTAAGATTTTTACAAAAGATTTTAGTAAATTTTACAAAAAAATTTTCAATAAATATTACTGAAAACTTAGGTTAAAATTTTGTTGTAATTCACTGGCAATTCTTTAATTATTGCAGTCACGTATACAGCCATTATTATGATTAGTTCTATTATTTTATAGTTTCTCTTTCCGTGTGACAATTTTCTGCTTTCTGACGTAGCTGTGACAGAAAAAATCGATAAAAAAATAAATACTTTTATTTACAACCATGCATGCAATAATGACATTTCATCTATCTTTGAAAGGTATAAAGTTTACGTTTTTTTACTTCTACTTTCCACCCGGGTGGAAAGTAAATTATTATTTTGTAATTTAAAAAAAAATCGATATCTCAAAATAGTATACAAACACACTTTTTTAAAAATGCTAATAGCTTTGCGTGTTTAGATATGTCTACTTTTTCCCTAATTGATAGAGTGGTCCTCAGCATTGAATATTGTGACCAAATCGTTGATATCTTCTTTGTCTTGGCGTTTTTAATGAAATAAGCTATAGTCTATTCATTTCCAAGATAGACCGACCACAACAAACGCACGTGATCGGTGAAACTAACTGTGAACAGGGCAGTGCTTATAATATTATAATTATAAAAAATTATGATCGCAATATTGTTGAATACAATTTGGAAATATCGGGATATAAATAAGTATTCATGGTAAAATATAAAATAAATTAATAAATAGAGGGTTTCCGGAAAATATGTGTCGATGTACATTCTGTCAGAATTGTCAATTTATTCGAAACGAAAGAATCCGTGATCCAAATTGTCATTAAAAAAATTCTGTTTACTGATGAAGTACAAGATCCGAATTCACCAACCTGTATTGACCAACCTGTATTGACCAACCTGTATATCTTATTGATCCTATTGTGATGAAATTATTCGGATAAGTTTGAGGAGTTATCATCGTCGCTTTAGTCTACAGTAACACGTAATTAGTCGTTCAACTTGTATCTCTATAATATTATCGTTCCCACACTCTGGTTTCTACTTTTTGTTGCACTAATACATTTTTGACTCATCAGGTGTAATAGCTGCTAAGGCACGGTCAAAAAGGTCTTTCATATCGACAAACTTGTAGGTTGAATCTGAAGATCTTCTTCTACTATTTTTGCTGCTTCTCGAATTTCTGGTGGAGTAGCAGCAAAATCAAATTTCTCATCTGATAGCATTTTTCTGTTGTTAAAATAATATATTGTTTAGTGACATGGAAACCATATTCAAAAAATGATATTTGCCCTCTTGATGTATATTATTACCTACGTTATTTTACCATCTGCGGTTATTTGAAATTTCTGTCTAATTTTTCAATGGAAAAGTCAAAATAACATTTATCTTTAATTAATAATTTTAATTCAAAATAATAAGAAGTGGATGTTAGATGTGGTTGTAAATAAAATAGTATACAAACCTCGGTGAAAGTGTCATTACTGTCTCGAGATTTACCGACTCTCCCGACAGGAATGAAACACTTTCCACCTCGGTACGTAATATACTATTCCGTTTATAAATAATACACTGACATTTCAGATTTTTCACCAGCCAATCTGGGGGAGAGAAAAAGATTTTCATTTAACCCCCACCCCCTCATCAACCTCCCTATTGCCCGTTATTCGGATATTGCGTTGTAACACCTCACACTGTATTATGCTAAGCTCATGCAAATTTTAACCTATTTGCACAAAAAAAAAACTTTTCATGTTTACCTGATTCCATTAAAGCCGTAAACTTTCTCCTCGAAGTTTTAAAGCTATATAACTTGAAGCTATTAGTAAAGGAGTGTCGGCAAATGGCGCCCATCTAACGGAAAAAGAATTGAGTTCGTGAGGCATCAAAATTAGGAAACAAATTTTTTTTAGCGGGATACTTTAAAATGTATACACGGAAATAAAAACTTGATGAAATTTACCATAAAGACTAATAAAACTAACCACAATTCATGGCTGTATATGAAAGAAAATTTGTAAAATTTACTAAAAAAACTTTTGGTTTGCAAAATTTACTAAAATGCTTCTTATAAAATTTACTAAAAAACTTTTCGTAAAATTTACTAAAAAACTTTTTGTAAAATTTACTAAAAAACTTTTTATAAAATTTACTAAAAAATTTTTTGTAAAATTTACTATAATCTTTTGTAAAAGTTATATTCCCAAGCGGTCACCGACCCATCCAAGCGGTAACCTCGCCTTGTGTTGCTTGACTTCTCCGCTCGATGGTATACAACGTGTCCAAGATAAGGAGGGCCAGTCCAGGGATCTCGGAAACCGTAAGTGATACGAAGTCGGTTAAATGGAGGTAAAGTTGCGCATTTACGTGCCTACTAATATGGCGCTTAGAAAGTTTTAGCAACCGAAATTCTGAGAAATCGTTTTATTGTTTTCCTGGTTTTTTTTTGAGATCGAATTCTAAAGTAAATTGCACTTTTGCATTGCCACTTTTTCCGCTCTATCTAACAATATTTGTGGTTTATTATTAAATTATTTGTTATTTATTGAACTAGTCCAACATAAGTAAAAATTTAGAGCTTACTTATGAGATATTATTTATAAAATTAAGAGAAATACAGGACCGTATCCCAAAATTTCCTGATGTTGTTCAAAAAACCCTCGTCATTAAACCACAATGTGTCATATATCTTTGCATTAGGAAGAAAAAAGGTATCATATTCCAATGTCAGAAAAACAGGACCGTATTTAAAAAAAGAAAGTTGATAATGGCCCTTCGAAGACGACTCGTCGGATTACAAAACAATTAACGCTGTTAGATAGAGCGGAAAAAGTGGCAATGCAAAAGTGCAATTTACTTTAGAATTCGATCTCAAAAAAATCCAGGAAAAGAATAGAACGATTTTTTAGAATTTCGGTTACTTCCGGATATCTCCGGAACTACTCGGAATTTTAAAATTTTCTAAACGGCATATTATTAGGCACCTAAATGCGCAACTTTACCTCCATTTAACCGACTTCGTATCTCTTACGGTTTTCGAGATCCCTGTAATTGCCTTCCTAATCTTGGACACGTTGTATTTGCTGTATCAGTTCTCGACCTATCATCTGTTATGAAGATCGAAGTCCAAGGCCTGCGTTGCATCTGATTAAGCCTGTTATTCTTCCTAGTAATCATTGTTACAATATTTCATTTAAGCTCGTTCATTTTGATTGTTTAAAATCTCTCTGCCCCCCCAACTTGTACGAGTATGTAACACAGGGATCTTTGCATAATATAGCTTCTAATCGATTCAATTACTTTGGTTTGGCTCAAGCTATTAGTAAACTTTGCTTTCCACCTATAATATCCAGTAATGAAGCGTCATGCTGTACGGCGTAACTTCAAAGGACAATTAATTTTCGGTAGATATCATTAGTTTAATGAAGAAAATGTAACTTGGTAAGCATAGTTGAGAGGAAATAAGGTGGCCCTTGACAAACTCTAATAGTTACTCGGGTTATAGGAAAAGTTCGGATGTTTACGGATGAGACGACTGCTGAGAGCTGAGATCGTAAACGTCCTAACAATAAAACAGACGATGATTTTTTGAAATTTAAATCCACTTGGGCCATATTTTTTTGAAAAAAAAAACAGAAAAAATTGGAAAAGAACGGGTTTCTTCTGTTTCTTTCCTCGAGAATTTTAAAAATAGCAAAAGGGAAAAATTAAAAACATATTGAAACAAAACCGGAAACCTCAACATATACAGGGTGTTCCTTAATGACGTGCTAATATTTCAAGGTGCGATTCCTTAGGTCATTTTATAAAGAAAAGTTCATATGAACATATGTCAAGAACGGCTTAAATTTTTTACTACAGGGTGTTGAATTTTTATTTCTTAAATGATTATTTTTAATATCTCCGAAAGTACTTTAGATATTATTTTCTATTTTGGTATGTGTTAATAGGATATAGAACCACAAAGTTATTAAATTGTTCCACCAGTGGCGTCCCTGCAAACATGTCCTCTGATTTTTTTACAAGAAAGATGATACGCCACTGACATTTTCCATGTGGATATTTTTTCTTATTTGCCTGGTCAATTCTACATGAAAACGACCTCTTGAGTTTTTCTCGTCAGATACACCGTTCTTGATTAAACCCACTAAATTCATATTAAAACTCATTATTATTAACATTGATAAAATAATTAATAATAAATTTTGTTTTATAAAAATTGGCAAAGGCATGCTTCAGCATCGCATCGAATTGCCCACTCCAACAATTTTTATAAAACAAAATTTATCATTAATTAATTTATCAATGTTAATAATACTGCGTTTCAATATGAATTTAGTGCTTTTAATCAAGAACGGTGCGTCTGACGAGAAAAATTCAAGAGACCGCTTTCATGTAGAATTGACCAGGCTAATCAGAAAAATATCCACATGGAAAAATGTCAGTGGCGTACGTATCTTTTTTTGAAAAATATCAGAGGACGCAGGGACGCAACTGGTAGAACAATTGAATAACTTTTCTAACTAAAATGTGTGGTTCTATATCCCATTAACGCATACCAAAATTGAAAATAATATCTAAAGTACTTTCGGAAATCTTAAAAAATAACCATTTAAAAAATAAAAATTCATCACAAAAATCACACCTTGAAATATTAGTAGGTCATTACGGAACACCCTGTATACAGGGTATTTCCTAACCTCTCTGAAAAAATGAAAAAGGTGATTCGTCACCTTATTTTAAGACGAAAATGTAATATAAAAGTATTTTGCATGTCGCTTCGTTTTCGAAATACAAGGTGTTAAAACAATATTGTATTTTTCATTTTATTGTACGAGTATGTGTACGAGTATGTATGAGTTAAAAGTATACAAATATATTTTCGCATTATCTTTAAGTTAGTTTAAATTTAAAAAAAGACCAAATATACCTACGATTTTTTTCTTAAGTAATAGAAACTTTTGAGTTAACGAAACATTACTCTTTGTTAGCAAAAAGAATTAAGATTACAATAAATACAAACCACAGGCAAGTTTATTTAGCCAAAGCCATAATGAAGATACTTGAGGAAGGAATTTCCTTGCCAATATCCGAGTCCGAGTCTTCACCTTCATTTAATAAATATTATTAACATATCACTGTTTTATAACATGCATTTTTTAATCAAAATAATTTTAAAATATTATTTCAAATGCTTCTATCTAATAATATAAAGCAAGGCTAGCAATTAAAATACCTTTTTCCTAGTTTATAAGAAATTATTTCATTTTTCCCAACATATCCGATATTTTTTCAATTTTTTCTGGGAGAAACCTATTGTGGAGATGTCTATCTACGAGCGAACCAATTGTCTCAAAAATATGTTTCCCTGAGGTGCGGAAGTCAGGCGGAACCAAATCTGGATAGTGGGTCGTCCAGCTAAAATAAGTTATACTCATGGGCCTGTATAATTTCACTAATTACGTTTGGGGGTTGTCCAAATTCTAAAATCGTCCCCAAATAACAGTCAAATCGGCTTTAAATACTTCAAGAGCTATCTAACCGATTCTCATTCAAAGGGATTTAGGACAAACATCTATCTCCGATTTTTTTTGCGTTTTGTTAAATAAACTGACTAACTGAGGAAACCGAGATCTAACATTTGATATTTTTGGCAGAATTAGCAATATTTTTCATAAGTTTCCTCAATTCGCGTTTATGGGGAAAATATCCAGAGGATCATAATTTTTTCCTCTCTCTTCTATATCTGCGGCTTCATCTAATTAACTGAAGTTTCGAACTTTCCACTGATTTACCCTCGACACATTCTTTGCTTACACATAAACTCCAACCTTGAAACTTTTCGAGGAATTAACGACATAATGTGCTGTTATTTGATATTATGAAGGGTGGAAACTAAATTAGTTAATAGCTTAACTATTATAACTATATTATTAGTTTCGCCTTAGTTGCTAGCAGGGCTCAAACTATAAAAAAAGTCCATTGAGGATACACAGTTTATTGTTTGTGTTATGGCAATGATTGATTATATTTATATGGGTGCCTCCTTGGTTGTCTTAGAGGAACACTACAAACTCTATAGGTCTGAATGTGGGATTAAAAACGCCATATAATTTCCTTAAAAGAGAGTCAAATCACCAACCTGTTATCGAAGTTCTAGGCTGTCGAGGTTCCTGGTTAGCCCGTGGTCTCTGATCAGAGTAGGATTGGGTGTAGAGCTGTAGATATGGGAGTAGAATTCTAGAGAAGGACGAATCTGGGCTTTGTATAGACTTCGAAAGAGTACACCAAGTTTCTGAGCAGCTATCTTGGCGATTGCCACAACGTGGTTATGCCAAGACATATTTCCTCCCAGATGGATACCCAATAAATTAATAGACGAAGCTGCTTGTCATGCCGTGACTATATCCGGTTCTCCAATGTTAACCTTTTAAAGAAAACTACTGCTGGGGTTTCTTAGCATTACATTCGATATGGTTACTGTCAACCTAAGATTAAATTTCTTCGAGGTCTTTGTTTGAGGCGTGATACTGCACGCTGTCTGTGAAGATGTTCGTCGGCAGCCGATGTTTGAGAAATCAAAGTGAAAGATGAGCAAATGTGCTGTCTTCAGCAAATATATAAACTCCTGGACAAAATTGACGCAACATCATAAATTTGCCATAATTTTGATGCTATTTTTTTTCTTAACTTATGATCCGATTTGAATGATTTTTTTTGCATTGTAGGTTCGTTCCTTGACAATGTCACAGTTTTCGCTGTTTATGATAAAAACTTAATTTTCGATTTATACTGGATGTACTAAAAATGTTTTTTTCCGAAAATTCGCATCATCCTGTGGAGTATATTAGCAACCGAAACATATTGCAGTTGACATTAAGCGGTAGGTCCATCCTTCCCCAACATTTTCGTTTTTGGTTTACTTCATTATCTCTGTTATTAAAGGAAATACACCGTTTTATAGCGTAACATGTTTTTATAGACTTTCTTATTCAACACATTCATTGTTAAATGTTTTCAAGTAGACTATGGACTTTTTCTGATATTGCAAGCGATGTGTCAGCAGATGTGCTGTTTTAAAGTTACAAAGGTCAAATAAAATTCGCCATACTGATAAAAACTGTTCGGAAACTGCTTATTAAACGTTCGTTTCGTATGTATTTTAATCTTGAAACCTACTTGAAAACATTTAACAATGAATGTGTTGAATATTCGAGTCTATAAAAACATGTTACGCTACAAAACGATGTATCTCCTTTAATAACAGAGATAATGAAGTAAACCAAAAAAGAAAATATTGGGGTAAGATGGACCTACCGTTTAATGTCAACTGCAATATGCTTCGGTTGCTAATATACTCAACACAGGGCGATGCGAATTTTCGGAAAAAAACATAGCATTTTTAGTAAACCCAGTATAAATCGAAAATTAAATTTTATCATAAACAGCGAAAACTATGAAGTTGTCAAGGAACCAACCTACAATGCAAGAAAAGAATCATTCAAATCGGATCAGAAATTCAGAAAAAAAATAGCATCAAAAATGTGGAAAATTTATGATGTTGCGTTAATTTTTTCCAGGAGTTTATATTGAATTTTTGATTTTCACTAGAAGGTCGTTAAAGTACAGTAAGAAGAGGGTGGGAGACAATATGGACCCTTAAAGACTTAAGCTTCCGTAAATTGTCTTTAACGAATACCACAAACGATACTGAGAATTTACTAGGCGATATAACAGCATATAAATTAAATTCTAAACACTTCTAGATAAATCACCATTAAAATATTCATATTTATGTTAAATTTAATTACATTAACGTATGAGGGATGTCTAAAGATTTTCCACCTATAAATCCCCCGCTTATACAAAATAATATATTTTACTGGCATACCAGCGCCATATTGGTAAACTGTATTTATTGCTCGTGGTTAAGTTGCTTTCAAAAGTTTACTAGCGTCTGCGTAACGACTGTCACAATTTTGTCCGTTGCCAAGTTATGATAGAATTACCACAATACCGGTCATTTAGAGATTGTGTAATGAATAAGAAATGGATCTACAGGGTGTTATGGAAATGACGTATTATATTTAAATGTGTGGCTACTTGGGTGTCCTAGAGAAGCGCTACATATTTTATTTTTTTAAGATCGACCGTTTTAAAAATGGGGTAACAAACACTCTTACTCACAGGTCAGTCGGCGCTACTGTACAACATTTCACCCAGACCCAATGGCAATGTTGCCAAACTTAATGTAAAACTGAAATTCCATATAAAATTATAAAAATAAATTATTTTCTACCTACTTGTATTTATCTTTATACCTAAAGAGCGAGGAAATTCAGGCACAAACACAATCAGTTTTTTTTCTTTTTCATGGGAACACTCCTGGAAACACTTTATGTACACACAGTAATAGTGAAACAGAACCGATAGTTAGCTTTTGAAAATACAATAAAACAGATTATATATAATACAGATTATTAGATTTTATTACACGCGACGAAATTTTACGTCCAGAAGAAACGCGTCAATAAAAACAATATTCAAAGATTATTTATAGACGGGCAAGATACACGCGTAAACCGAAAAAACAGAGCGGATTGCTCAAAGTGTATTGGTGATCGACGAGACACAATGTATCCAGCCGCTGGTTGATCTTCAACTAACAGCCCGCAAGCGTGCGGCGCTATATGAACACAGCCGATGTCAGGCGTCAAGGGGTCATTGGCATTTGATCTAGTGACGTACGTGGCTATTACTATTCCATATGTTTTTCTGGTTTTTTAAAACATAGTCCGCGTAAATATTCTTCAATTAATTGTACAGAATGTATTACAGAATGGAAAAGTGTTTAAATTGTTTTATTTTGTCTAAAGAGTTTAAGGTGTACATATAACAACACCGGCCAGAATTCCTTGATTGCATATATGTATCGCAGTGCCATACAGGTGTTTTTCTGGTTTGACGTCAGGTCACTTTTACCGCTGAATGAATTGAAAGCGCCATTTATGGGTATTTTTCTTCAATTTATATTTATCTCAGGAATTGCCGGTTTAAATATAATACGTCATTTCCATAACACCCTGTATATTGTAATTTTTTTTGTAGTAGTCCATTTCAAAGTGGAGTGAATTGATGAATCTGCTGCACTAGTTTAATAATAATATTTAAAAAATAATCATACATGTTTCGAAGACATAAACGTTCATCTTCAGGGGAACTTACGGCATTTCCAAAACTCTAACTTTTGCAACAGAAAAAGAAAATTTTTATGGAAATTTTTTTAAATTAACTAAAAGTTAACATGAATTAATTTAAGATGTCTCGATTTTTTCTGACTAAATTATTAATTTTTCACTTTCGATTATTTTATATCAGATTTATTCTCCGCACTGGCAAATAAAATAAGACAAAATTGCGATTCAGTCCGCTTGAATTTATATGCTTTTTAAAAATTTACTAGCATTTACGTTATTAAGCGGCTGGTATTATAACTGACGTTATTAACACTTTCATTTGACGTTCCCGATTCCACACAAGCAGTAGAATAGCGGAAGTGGCAACGTGGCGTGACTCGTAGTATAGTAGTAAAATTAACGACTGTCAAGCCTTAGACGAGAATCAAAAGTTTCACGTTAGATCGATACGCTCCGCATAGAGGTAAGTTGGTTGGTGCGTTGTTTTTGAGTTAATAAAGTGTTACTCTCAAAGAAGTAGAGTTGGGAGTCACGTCGGGATCAACAAGTAAAATTGACAGATGGGTTTCATTGTCGAACGGGTATCATAATGGCTACATAATGAGATGCAAAAAAATTGAATAACCTGCCACTTTATGAAACTGAAATTTTATTTTTTTTATGTTGGCAGCAACTAAGATTCGAATTTTAGGCTTACTTTGGTTTCGTTGAAATTAGTTTACTTGGCATTATGGATTCGACAAAATTTTAAAATGCTAACCTTAAACCTTGCAAATAGATCATTTTTACTTGATATTTATCCGAAATACGTATACTCGGAAATATATAACATGCTGCCGGTGTCCATCAACTAATTTCTAGTCATCTGGAGGACTTCATCTTTATGGAACGACCTTCCCGAGGTCGTTTTTCCCAACGAATATAACCTCCAATGATTCAAAACCAAAATGAATCGCTTTTTGCATACAAGCACCACTCCCTTCCATAACACCCGCAGTATAAGTGAAACTGTGTTACATTTTTGCTGTGACGAACAAACCCCAGACAATATTATCATAATTTTAAAATAAACAGAGAAGAAAACATAACATTACAATAAAATTAAAAATAATGAAACATAAATTGAATTAACAAATTTATAAAGCATCATAATTATTATGATGGCATCTAAAGTTGGAAATTTTAATTTCCAGGTAGCGAACAGCAACAATACCACCATGTCACTGGAATATCTGGAAATTTTAAAAATATTTTAGGCTTAACTCTCTACCCAAAAGGGAAATATGTTTTTAAACTCCAGTGGCTCCTTGTGAGCATAAATATGATAACACGTGATAGTTTCCCCAATAAGCTTTCTTTTCTCTTCTGCATAGTGATTTTGCAATTGCTTGGCCAGTTTTATTTCTTCTACAATGGGTTTATTATCATAACTGCTGGATGATTCTATCCCTTCCCATAACCATATTTCAGTACTATTATCCAGAAGGAATAATGCTGAAAGAAATATATTATTGATATTGGTAACATTAGCGATCAGATATAAATTTGAAATGTTATGATTAAAGAATGTTAATGTATGAAAGTGCCCTAAAGGATGTTTCCTATAGTGCTTGTGTTTGATCATAAAAAAAAAAGTCACAACTATAAAAAAAACATAACCTAAAAATAATAGAAATATCTACCAGCTTATGCTCTGTTTCTAAAGTTTTATTCAATAAAGTACTATTTTTATTTTTAATTCAATATAGTATATACATATTACTTTATATACATATTTATAGTTACTGTATACATTTCCTGGGCATTAATTGTTATTCCTATCAGATTCTGTGTCGACACAATATTTTGTTCAATAGTATTATTTATTATTTCGTTCAATATTTTGAACTTTGTTCTGCTCGCACCATAACTCAAAGTTTTGCATATTCTTTTTTTAAAGTTTTTCTAGATTATTTTCTGCCATTTCTGGTATTTCTGACGGAGTACAACTTTCTTCCTGACTCATTTTTATTGACTTTAATAATATATTTATTTTTAATTATGACGGATGGGAAGAAGCTTTGTTGTGTTCAATTGTTTCTATCATGACATATTTGATACTTGTAACATTTTCTTAAATATTTACATTTTACAATTATTGTAAAATTATTGCCAACCCAAAAAGAAAATATTAATTTAAATGGAAAGAATCTACCATATTTTTAAAAGTTTTTCAGACTTTAAAGACCCAAATAGAAAAAGTATTATCAAATACATGGTTCATAAGACAATTAGAGCACTTATACTTTAAAAGCGTGCTCTAAGATAATGTCTTATGAAACTTGTATCTTAATATACTATTATGTTTGCGCTAGCTTGCGACTTACTTGAAATGATTGACTTTTTCATACTATTATTTTCATGTAGAATTGACCAGGCTAATCGGAAATACACTATTATTATACTTATTATATTCGTTCGTATTCCACCAACCAAGTGTTCAGGGCGTTCGGGAATGGTTCTGGCTTCAAAAGATGTAGAAATAATGAATAGTTTTAAAAATTTTACCTGTCGATAACGCACCCAACTTTACTTCCATGAACAAACTGTACGCTTACAACGTTTAAAACGGTATCTAATCGAATTACCGCGCCCTACAGCTGCTAATCCTCTGTAAATAACTGTAATGCGCTGTAAACAAAAGTTTACCGCAAACTTCGTCTCCTACTATCGAAAAATTTACAACAAACAAAACTCGATAATAATTAATATGGTGTTTTAAAGTATAAACTTCTACGTAAATATTGAATTAAATATTATATAACGTAGATAATAATTGGTTAACTGTTAATAACTCCTTTTAAGTGAAAGTTTGTATGGTATTAGTATATTACATAACTAGTGTTGAAAGCGGTAGATTTCAGTTTGTAGCCGTGCTTTTTTGCTTATTTTCGTATGAGCTTATTTTATAAATAATTCTAGAAAAATTATTTTCCGAAAATCGCATCGACTTAGCAATCTTCATAGTCGTCCAGGAATGTTAGGCATTTTAGCAATGTACTATTTCCGAAAATGGCTGGGAAATATTGAGATTTTTAATAACGTTTTTGAAAGGAAAAGTCAATATTTCCCTACACTTAGTCGTTGCAAGGCAACGGAAAATAACTGTTAGGAAATATTAATTTCCTTACTGTAAGGAAATGATATTTCCTTACAGTTGTTAGTGTTCTACATAAATGATTGAAAACACGTTGTTCACAGAATTAATTTATATTTTGAGAACTTCAATGCACTGCAGAATACATTTTGAAATTAGTCTGTTATATTCACAGTTATTTGACAATTAGTACAATTATTGAAAATTGGAGGACCATTATTAGACCTAGGAGAAACATTTTGGACAACATGCGAGGTAGTAGGGTTATTTTGTTGAATATTTTGTACTGTGAAAATTTTATTTTTCCACCTCAATCTTATTGTTAAGAGATTCTTCAATATATCCTTCAGCAACGTTTGATGACTTCCATCCGCCATGCCTCTTTAAACTAGTTATGTTGGCACCGGAGTCAACCAATATTGTTGCAGAAGACCGACGGAAACAGTGACCAGTATATTCTGTCGGAGTTACCAAGTTCAAATAACTAGTAACTATTTTAGGCATATTTCTAAATTGATGTATTCCTACCACTTGTCTACAACCCTTTCCGCTTTGATATTTAAAGAAAAATCGGTCACTGTTCATATGTTCTGATCTTAACGAAACCTATAAATTCAAGTACATCTGATTAACTACAAATGATCTTGGTTTGCTGGTGTTCGAATCAGGTATGCTAATTGAAAGAATTATAGGTCTTCTACATCGTGTAGAGTCATTCGGACTAACTCATCCATTCTACACGCCCCAGAAATCCCAAATATAAAGCCACCTAAAAAATAAATAAATGTGTAATCTAAATAGAAATTAAAACCTTGTAAATTACCTTAAACATTAAATTTTCTTTATCTGAAGCATCCAGGATAAATTTGTCGATTTCTGCCTTCGTTAAAATCTTAGATTTCTTTGCCCTATAACCTTAAGCTTACCGTTTCAATAAAGAACGAAGTTTTGGATATGTTGATATATCTACATTGTCTTTAATTGCAAGGGTTGACTTCAACATTGAATAATTGGCCAATAATGTTGAAGATTTCATCTTTAAAGAATGGTCTAGGAAGTAGTACAACATTTTCCGAGAAAGAAGTCGTGTTTTTACTCTTCCATGTACTATTCCTTACCAACTGAAGATACCTTTAAAAATTAATACTCTACGTGAAATTTTCAATCACTGATTTGCTTTCGTTTAACTTTTTTTTGCTTAAAATTTAGAATCCAATTCCAGACGAATTCGCTCGTATCAGCCAACGATTTGTAAATAATTTAATAATCGAGGGTTTTTTATCCTATTTCTCTATTTCTTCTTCAAAAATAATTTTAAAGACGCTCAATATAAATACGAGGGGCGCTGAGTAAGTTTTATAAATGATATCACAATAAATATTACGACAAGCGCCAGACGGTGCCGAGTCATTTTGGGAATATTAAAATCTTCTTAACAGCATTTCGGAGTACCTGTAAACGAGTTTTCTTCCCAAGCGTTTATTAATGTTTTAGGACAAAAATGTCAACGGAAAAAAAACTTTGTAATAGAACTAGAACTCGCGGAAAGTCTATATTTTTTTGTTTCGAAAGATTTTTATATTTAATTTTTTTACTGCTCCATATAGAAGAAAATGATGGACTTTCCTCGAGTTGTTAATAAAATTTAGACATCTTTCGTTAAAAAATTTTTTTTTTAAATGTACCGTTTTCATAGGAAGCGAAAACTCCGTTTAAGGAGGTTATTCTTGGGTTCATTTTCAGAAAAAAAAACTTCATATGAACATAATTATGTCCTAAACGTTTTAACTTTTTAGATGCAGGGTGTTAATGGTTTTCAAAAATTCTCCTCTTTGGCATTGTGTTTTTTTTTTGTGAGTGTTGTAATTAGTCTTTTTCTATTTGGGTTTCATAATGGCTACATTATGAAATGCAAAAAAATTTAATAACTTGCCACTTTATGAAACTGAAATTTTATTTTTTCCATGTTGGCAACAAGTAGGGTTCGAATTTTAGGCCTACTTCGATTTCGTTGAAATTAGTTTTCTAGGCATTATCGATTCGACAGAAATTTTTTATAGAAAACTTTAAAATACTAACCTTTAACCTTGCAAATAGATGATTTTTACTAGATATTTATCTGAAATACCTATACTCGTAAATATATAACATACTGATGGTGTCCGTTAACTAATTTGTAGTCACAACTATAAAACAATATAACCTAAAAATAATAGAAATATCTTCCAGTTTATGTTCTATTTCTAAAGTTTTATTCAAAAAAGTAATATTTTTATTTTTAATTCAATATAGCATATATATATATATTACTTTATATATACATGTTTATAGTTACTGCAGACATTTCCGTGGCATTAATTGTTATTCCTGTCAGATTCTGTGTCGACACAATATTTTGTTCAATAGTATTATTTATTATTTTGTTCAATATTTTGAACTTTGTTCTGCTCGCACCGTAACTCAAAGTTTCGCATATTCTTTTTAAAAGTTTTTCTAGATTATTTTCTGCAATTTCTCGCATTTCTGACGGAGTACAACTTTCTTCCTGACTCATTTTTATTAACTTTAATAATATATTTATTTTTAATTATGACGGATGGGAAGAAGCTTTGTTGTGTTCAATTGTTTCTATCATGGCATATTTGACATTTGTAACATTTTATGAAATTGTAAAAGTATTGCCAACCCAAAAAGAAAATATTAATTAAAATGGAAAAAATCTACTATATTTCTTTAAGCTTCTCAGACTTTAAAGACCCAAATAGAAAAAGTATTATAAAATACACGGTTCATAAGACAATTAGAGCGCTTGTACTTTAGAAAACTCCCCGCTTCGCGGGTCGTTTTCTAAATTCAGCGCATGCTTTAAGATAATGTCTTATGAAACTGTATCTTAATATACTATTATGATAATGAACAGTATTTGTTTTTATTATTATTATTATAAATGGCCAATAAGCATCACAAATTGTTATGTTCTGTGTAATTTATCAAATGTAATCACTATATACAGAAAAATTTATGAACCTCAATATAACATGAATGGCCCTAATATACTCTGGTCTAAATAGTCTTAGGAATACTATTTTCTATAGCTCCATCAACATGCGATAGCGGCTATAAAACTGTTTATTAAATACTATAAATTAATATAAGTATTATTAAGACATTATTCTTATAGCCGTGACCGTATTAACGAAACAAATGTTATTTGCCGCAACCCTTAGTTTAGCGTTCTTTATTTAATGGTGGGCGGTGGCCGAATACTTACCATCGATGATTATCTTTTGTCTCCTACCGAACAGGTAACATTTAAAGACGTCAAGTCAATTTTACATTATTAAACGTTATGGTTTATTTAATAGCTTTAATATATAAAAATGTACCGACATAATAATTTTAATAAAGCAGTAAAATCTAATATCGTCATAACATCACAATAGCGTTTAGTTTTAATTAAGAAAAGTATATTATTTTCTTAAAACCACGCCAGTTTTACGATGTAGATAAATGACATATTGCAATAATAACTATAAAAGAAAATTAAAATATTTATTTAGACTATATAGCTTTATTAACATTAAACTGTGCATGTAACCAGGGTGAAACCACCTCTATTTTTCTTTTGGTGGATTCTTCTATACATTGTATTCGGAAACGCATCAGATTCTGCATGTTAAAATAAAGGTAATCATACTATAACAAAAGATCGAGTCAATGCTTCCATTTGAAAAACTGATTTTACTGCTATTTGAAACATGTAAGTATACTGATACATTACCTGAGTACCCTATATATGCCCGGTATGGTAGATAAGTATATAGTAAACAGAACTACCGCATTCGGCCGTGGCGACCCGGGTTCGATTCCCGGTAGGAGTACGTCAGTAGACAAAATTTTAGTAGACAAGAATGCAGCATGTTGCTAGTTTAGTCCTGAATAAGACCCACTGGCTGGAGCGGTTAATCCTGCTCCTTTGGGGACTAATGGACAGACTGGGGGTTTAATCCTGAATAAGACCTGACTGGAGCGGATAATCGTACTCCTTTGGGGACTGATGGACAGACTGTAGGTCCCGTCTGGCTGACATTTCCCAGACGTTAAACAAAAGGGATACAACAAGCCGTTCGGCTGCAGTATAATGGCAACATGCCAGCCCTCATTCAACCACCCTGTATATCCTTTTGGTATATTGGAAGGACACCATGAAAACAATTTTTTAATTTGAAATACCAATGTATGGAGAAATTATTATTTCCCAGACCACCCGATGATACCTTATACAATAAGGACGTATATTTGTCTATACAGTAGCACTTCATACATACATACTAATTCAGATTAAATGATGCTACCAAGAAAAGGAAGCCTTTTCCATTGATAGGATGTCACCACCTGCAGACCGGTTTCGAGCTCTTTTGTTCTCGTCAGTGCACTGTAGGTGTCCATACCTATCATCGACCGACTAAACTCCCCGTGTAAGTCAGGCAGAATGCATTTAACTTCTTTTCACTCGTTGTTTTATTTTTGTTTATCAAAAGTATGATATGTAGGTTAAGCCTTGAGGCTTTTGCTCATGTTTGGTGCAGCTCTTGGATTTTCCTAGGGGCAGGCATAGAAAGGTAGTAGGATTTTAGTGATTAACCCAGTCTTTAGGCAGTTTATATGTTTGGTATGGCTCTTGGTGTATGCGAAATTGTGTCAATTTGGAGATCTCGGTGTACGATGTCATTTATAGTGTGTCTAGGTATATCCAGTATTATTTTAAGTACCTTGCTTTGCATCACTTGTATTATCTTCAAGTCCCGTTTACTTAGTGTACACCAGGACGGTGCTCCGTATGTCAGCAGTGGTCTGATGAACACCTTGTACATCGTAACTTTTGTTCTGTTTAGCTTGCTTCTTTGGTTGAGCAGCGAATATACAGCGCCAAGTTGTGCGTTGGCTTTCTTCAATACTGCGGCTGTATTTACTTTCCAACATACCTTTCATCAGAGAAGACTATATACTTCACGCTGTATTATCAACGGTAGTCGACAAAAATACAACGCGCAGTGTCATCTCTTAGCAGTCCCATACAATCTGAACAGACGTTATTTAGATAAATCTGAAATAAAAACCGGTCTGTATTTTCCAATACACAATTACACATCAATAAAAACACTTGCGACCACGGCGCGGAGTTTTCGATATTAAAATGGTGGGCGTGATTCGGACTAGCTCGGGGAAGGAATGTCATTCGGCTAATTTCACAATATAAGATTAACACCTTACCGATAGAACGCTGCGAGTATTATGCTGAATTTTAAATATGCCTGTATTAGAAGCGCGGGGAACTGATTTGCTAAACGTCTAATAGGGCCAATTCCGAATATAAGAAATGTTTAAATAAGCGAGACTGTTACCGATAGAAACTATTTTTATAATGATTATGATTACTCTAATAGTGATAAGCGAAAATTTTGCTGCCGATGCGATTTAGGGATTTAACAACTTTCTAATGGTTTAATTATTCTCAGTGCAGTAATCTTCTACCAAGCTTGTCATATGGGAGGTTGTCAACACGTTGTATGGTCCCTAAGATATTGTCTTCTACGTGTCGGTTACTATTCGTTAAAACACGTGTGGCATCGCGCCGTGTGAAAGACATGATGTAATACTATGCTCTACTAGAAACCTAATATGTTTCAATTCATTCGGTTTTCCGATTATTCGGTGGCCGTCTTCAACCATATACGTTTATTTGCTGGATAAGCGATGCGTGAAAGGTTTTATGTCGATATATGCGTCACTAACTATTCGGTAAGATTAATCCTGCAAAAAAACGCGCAGTGTGTTGCCGTGTGAACCTAGCTTTACTGACCTACTTTCTGATGCTCAGACCGCTCTTCTATACAACTATTTTATATAGGCCAGAAATAATTGAAATGTAACTTAAAGCCTATTTTCCGAGTTTTGACGACATATTTAACCAAGACAAAAGATGTAAAATACGTTTCTCCTAAAGTGAGATATATTTCCCGCCTCAGACAGTTAATGTAATCCTAGGCCCCCGTTTGCCAACCTAAATTAGGTATTGTCTTAAATTTAGTATAATAACATAAACCACAGCCACAATATCTCCCGGGAATTTAGCCATTTAATCATAATCTTTCATTAGTTTTGTGATGTACAGGGTGGACATTTTGAATTTGGAACAGAGGGAAATAAATGCAAAAACTTAAGACAGCTCATATAGGTGTATCGTTATGAATATATTGAATAGTTGCCAGGGAAAATGCCGCCTAGTGTAGTGGCAAGTCCATTCCTGACTTTGACGACAATGTAAAACATTTATGATTGTAGTATGGGCCCAACAAGAACCCATTTACAGAGCAACATGAATAAAAGTAACATAATTTATATATAAGAAAAATAAAAGTAATAGAACCAAAAGTGACTCCATTCAAAAACTACATTACAGTATATCAGCAAATCATCACTTAAATTTTCTACGAGGACTGAAATAGCAAGAACTGAGCAAAATACGTATACGAAGTTTAAAAAAGATATACAGGCTGTCCGCTAATTAATGGCACAACCACAGACTCCTTACGTAAAAATATTAGGATTTAATTATACTTACCTATATCCGATTGATTTTATTATGAAAATGTAATGTAGAATGTAGGGGGCGGGGCGCTGTCTGTGGTATATTTATTGGGTCATAACTTTTCTGTGCCTCCGTGTATTTAAGTTTTTAATGAAAATAATACCTTTCTCATATTTATTACGTAGAAAAGGTATTCTAAGTTGAGATCGCCCAGAGTTACCGTTTCGGAGATATTTACATTTAATTTGTTTATTGCACCCTCTCCAATTACTATTAATTAGTAAACAAAATTATTTTCTTAAATTAAAATAAGAGAAAACATGAAATTTAGAGATGAAGTTGCTAAACCTCCATGTTGTTAATTGTTTGTTGATTATTGTACGATAGCTGTGTGAGAAAATGTTTAATTTTTTAGTTTATCGTTAGTTAAGTAAGAATGCCGAGGCACAATTTGTTTTCAATCGCAGAAATGCGGGATATGTGTATATACGCGCAGGAAAATGTTAATGGACTAGGTGCCCAGAAACGATTTTCGGAACTCTATCCAACAACCTGACTTTAAGATCTTCAAAAATATTTACGACCGATTAGGCGAAACAGGTACCTTTCGTCCTAAACGGAATTCCAAATAACTCACACAGCTATCTTACAATAATCAACGAACAAATAACAACATGGAGGCTTCATAGCAACTGCATCTTTAAATTTCTCATAGGTTACTTTAAGATCAAAATTTTGTTTGAAAATTAATAGTAATTGCGCAGAGTGCACTAAACAATTTAAATGCAAATATGTCTGAGCGACCTCGACTTAGTATACTTTTTTTACGTATCAAATATGAGAAAAGTATTATTTTCATTAAAAACTTAAATACACTAAGACACAAAAAAGTTATGACCTAATAAACGTGCAAGAACCACCACAGACAGCGCCCCCTACATTGTACATTAAAATTTCACAAAAAAGTCAATTTCTCGTCCTAAAAAAAAACATAATTGCCAAATTTTGTAAAAAAACGTTGGTCTCTCTCAAAGTTATTACAGAAAAACAAAAATGAAGTTTTAACTTTAACACCCTGCATCTCAGTTAATATCAACTTTCGGATATTGGTAAGTATAATTAAATCCTAATATTTGTATGTAAGGAGTCTGTAGTTTTTCCATGTACCATTAATTAGCGAACACCCTGTATAGAAGAAAAAAATATATAAGGTTTGTTCCAACACCCTATTTTTGTATCGTTCTAGAACCGTCACGAAACTGTTGAAATCGATTTTGTGCGCAGGCGTTAATTTTGCACTGTTTGTTGCCGATGCACAAGGGAGGCAAGGTTGGTACGTTTTTGTGACCATTCTGTGTAAAAATCTCAGCTGATCGCCTGTCTGATTCTAGGAAAGAAGTTTAGTAAATAGTTAATTACATTCATAAATCACAACCCTATTTTTGTTGTTTTGATTTCTTCGTCTAAGCTTGAGTATTATCTTTTTTCGTTCCGTTTTGTTGTATTTAATAATCATGAAAGAGAATAACGTTTAATGTTAAGAATATCTTGTAGGTTTGGGAACCGGATTATACAAATTTAATAAGAATAAATTAAATAATCAAAATATTAAGCAACAACTCCTACAAAACAAGGCTAAAAGAACTGCATGAATGCCAGGAATACAAAAACAACGGTTAAAATTCTTAGGGCGCAAGTCAGTACGAGCGGTTCCTGGTCTTGACCATGTATCGTTTTTACCGTTTAGGAACTGGTTTGCGAACGATCACAATTTGGTTGGAACACCAAAGGGATCGCCAGCTACACCGTTTTGTGTCGGTTGGAACGCCTTTCGACTACTACGCATGTGCGTGGCCGTACATTGTACGATTTTTAGGGTGGTTGGAACGAACCTATTAGGAAACATAACACAAGGCTAACCTAAACTGCAAATAAAGATAACACAGTTTACACACATTACGTGATAATTAATATAAAATATTCGAATTTAATTAATTGATACCAGTCGGTTCAATAGTTAAAGCCAAAGAAGTAAATCGCTAGGTACTCCTTTTGGGCTCTGTATCTCCATTAGGGGGCACTTTACGAATTTTTTTTCTATAGTACACATTGTAAATGAAGCAAAACTAATAATACGTTTAAGGTACTCTGGGGAGTAGTCCGTCTATGAATAAAGCGATTCATATTGGTTTTGAATCCTATAGGAGATTATATTCGTTGGGAAACGTGACCTCAGGACGATCGTTCCACAGGAGGATAACGTTCTCCAGATGAACGAATTGTTAAACAATGAAGTAAGATGAATACTAAGCTGAACCACGAGCATGCAAGCCTAAGAGTAGGCAATATTCGATACTACTACAACAGGTTCGTTTTCATCATACTTTATTATTACTTATATTATACTATTATATATTATTTAATATGGTATGGTTAGTTCCACACTCAAGTTAAATTATCTTCAAAAATATACTAACGAGCCTCAATTTGCGGCACGCCACTGTTTGAAGCCTAAATAATTTAGTTCTCGTGCGTTTCAACCGGTAATTTACTTGAAGCATGCCACCTATTTGTACCTGTTAGCTATGGCAAAGCTCTAAAATTTGGTGTTATAAATATACGGTTTTTGTTCCATCCTTTGTTCGAATTTCTATATGTATCGATTAGGTACAGTTTATATTGTTAGAAAATTGTTTATTTACTTCAAAATTAGGGCGAAAGACTTTTAAATTTTTAAATTATAATTTTTAATAGTGTTATGTTATTGAAATAACCGACATCGCTCGATTATTAAAAAACCGCTCGAATTATCTATTCAGGCGAAAACCGTCGCTCGTCACTTATTATCTTTCACTCGATACCCGAGCTTCGCTTGACGCCGACGGAATTGTACCGCTGTAGTGTGACCGAGTTAAAAAGCTGCTCGTATATTCGAACAGTTTTTCGCTCGATAGGAAATACTCTAGTCATAAATTCAGGCGAAAAAACGAAAATCATCTCCTGTCACTTGATACCCTGACCATCAGTCTACGCGCCGCACCACCCCAACTGTTCCGATTGGCGACGTTCGAGTTTGACGCGGAGAAGGTAAACACGATATACGTCTTTCTTAAAGGCACATAAACGAGAAGGTGCATATAAAAAAGTATGCCAAATCCCTTAGTGGAGTCATCGCGACATGGGTTTTGTTTTGACTGACTAGCCAGCGGCGATTGTAAATTCTTAAAAAATTAAAGGATGTCATTTTTTTATTTAAAAATTTTTTATTAAAAATAAAAACTCTAAGACTAAACTTCTAAAACTTATAAAAACAACCGCCGGTGTTTTATCAACACATTTTTCTTAGTCATAAAAATGTCAAGTGATTAATCGCTAGAGCGATTCACTCGATTATTTAAATCGCTCGAGTATCAAGTACTCGATTATTGAAATCATCGGTTTTTCCCAACACTAATAGCAATCGAAGCATCTATCCCGGAATATTTAAATTTATAATATTTTGTGCAATTACCATTAGTGATGGATGATGCGTCGCTAAATTTATCGTTTTATCATCATTTTGCAACCAAAAATAACTAACTTTATTGCTTCCATAATTATGTTAATTTAAGTTCACATAAAAATGTCATGCAATTGATATCTCCGATACTACTTCAGATACTATTTTCAATTTTGGCATGTTTTAATAGGATATTAAACTACATATTTTAGTTAGAAAAGTTCTATTGACCACCAGTGGCGTCCCTGCCAAAATGGCCTCTGATATGTTTTACAAAAAAACTGCTTGGCCACTGACTTTTTTCCATGTGGATGATGATTCGAAATTCAAACTGAAACTCATTATTATGCATATTAAGGGAAATTGGTAATGGCTATCAATAATTTTTATGAAACAAAATTTATCATTATCAAAGAGAATAATAGTCAGGTCAAATTTATTTTAATCAACTCTCAAGAGGGTACAGGGATAGGGACCCAACTGGTTGGATCGATAAAATAACTTTCTTAACTAAACTATGTGGTTTTACATTTTATTAACACATAAAAAATTGAAAATAATATTTTATCTTATAGTACTTTCGGAGATTGAAAAAAAATACTGATTTAAAAATTTTTTTATTTACAACCATAAGAATGACATTTCATCTATCTTTGAAAGGTGGAAAGTAAATTATTTTTTTGTAATTTTTTAAAAAATCGATATTTCAAAATAATAACGAACACACTTTTTTAAAAATGCTGATAGCTTTGCGTATTTAGATATATCTACTTTTTCCCTAATTGATAGAGTGGTCCTCAGCATTGAATATTGTGACCAAATCGTTGCTATCTTCTTTGTCTTGACATTTTCACTGAAATAAGCTAGTACCGCCGACTCAGAACCAGGATTTTGAACTTTGTTTCCCGTACACCATTCTTTGAAACAGTTATATACCTAGTCATATCTCGGGCGGCTTTTAGTTGGTAGCAGATCTTCTTCTACTATTTTTGCTGCTTCTTGAATTTCTGGTAGCTAGCAGCAAAATCAAATTCCTCATATGATAGCATTTTCCTGTTGTTAAAATAATATTGTTTAGTGACATGGAAACGGTATTCAAAAAATGATATTTGCCATCTTGATATGTATTATTACCTACGTTATTTTACCACCTGCGGTTATTTGAAATTTCTGTCTAATTTTTCAATGGAAAAATCAAAATGACCTCTATCTTTTATTAATAATTTTAATTCAATATAAAAAGAAGTGGATGTTAGATATGGTTGTAAATAAAATAGTATACAAACCTCGGTGAAAAGTTTCATTACTGTCTCGAGATTTAGTTGACCTCGCCTCTTCGCGCCTCGGTTAACTACCGACTCTCTCGATAGGAATGAAACACTTTCCACCTCGGTAAGTAATATATTATAAACGACCGAAATTTAATAGATTGCGGACTTTTGTCATATTTACTTCTAAAATATCAGCCCGTTACTAAGAAACACCTGGTGTAAGCGCACCAATTATACACGGTGACCTTTCTGCATATTAGTCTAACCTTATACATTACATCTGAGAGAATATTGCTTATCTTATCCCCATGCGCCCAACGTAGCCTAGAACTATTATTAATATTTGTATCTCAATGACCTTAGGCATTTCGCAATATAGAGTAAGTCGGGGCATACCGAGGCACTTTGGTCTACTCTACTATGATAAATACTTAGAATTAGGGTATATAAAATAAGACAACCATACCATATGTGTAGATGGATATTAGAATGTCAGACCTTTAGCCAATGGCACAAAGTGAAACATTACGAGCTCACATCACATCTGCCGAGAGATCTCCCCTATATCTTAACCCTAGCACTGTGATTAAGCGAGTCGAGGATTCCATAATCCCATGTACCCCTATATCGGGTCATCTACATATAACAACCATATCACCTAACATCAATTTACTAAACTACGGCTATCTAGCTTCCAATATCAATAGGTTGTCCATCAATAATTAAGATCTATATTTCTTAACATAAGTTTTGGCACAAATTTCCACCAATTGCCTTTCACTAGACGCAACTTTTTGCGGACACCTAGCATTAGGTTTTGGACGGCATTTATATCGATTGCTTGGATTTTTTTTATATATCCTGGGTCGAAGTTCCTCCTCATTTTGTGCTTCCCATCCGCCATTGTAAACTTTGCGAGATGAAAGAGCCCAAAAATCTTCTATGGGTCGAGCATGGGGAAGATTAGAAGGGTTGTCGTTTCGCTGAACAAATGGTATGTTTTGGACTGCTAACCAATTTTGGGTTTGTCTTGCATAGTGACAGGACGCAAGGTCTAGCCAGAACATAATATCGTCTCCAGCATGTTCTTCTTCAATAAAATTAACCAGTAAGACAATTATCGATATGCCTTTGACTATCCAGGGATCCACCTCTTACTCGACCAACATAAGGCATGGATACACATCTGGTGGAAATAGCGCACCATACTACTACACCTTATCAGCGAATTTGGCCGTTTGTTTAAATTTGCCATTATCAGGGACCTCTGCAAAATTATCAGTATAAAAACCATCATTTCCCTTCATTTCGGAGTTGCTTAGTGTGAAATACTTTTTGTCATCCATAATTTTCACCCGGTTGTTAGCGAAATACACTCTTCTTAATGCACGACAGCATCTCGGAATTCTGGCTGGTTGTCTGTATATTTCGGAGCATTTCTTCTTTTTCGGTATTTCTAGCCGTTCCGCCATATTTTCCGCGCTATGGTATTCTTAGATGTTCGATATTATCGTGCTAGTTCTCTTGTTGATGTACCAAAGTGTATTTTTCGCCCTTCTTACCAGTCTTTCTGATCTTACTCTGGTAAAAATTCTAGGCCTTCCCCTTTTTGGAAGGTTCATACAAGGAATACCTTGCTCACATTCAGCAATTGTCCGATAAATGGTTCTGCGCGATATATTTTGATTTTCAAAAATGCGTATTATTTCGGATTTAGGAACCCTTCCAACTAAATTATCAATACTTTTCCGAATTGAATTTTCAACGTTAAGTGCAGGTGTCAAACAAGTTCTTGTTACCAGGACAACTTGATATTTTCTTCTTATTATCAAATTTATGGCATCTGAAATATACATTATATAGTTAAAACCTAGCATACAGTAGGATAACAGTAGGTAAGAATGCGCTAGAAGGCTAAAGCGAAGAACAGTCTGTCAATAAAGTAGGTGCTGTAAGTTATCTAGAGTTTAAACCAGCTCCAGCCTAGTTTGATTTCTACCAACGCTATAGCTTAGGTGGCGGGAGGATTGATTAATCGATCTATACTATTTTAATTGTAATTAAATAATGAATATTGTTGTATATTTAAAGATATTAATAGCTTTCTAAATAAAAATATGGTACTTCGCACATTACGTCGCGCGCTCGTATGTTATGTTACCCCGGATGACTCTATGCATTAGCCGAAGCACCCAGTATTACTATGGAATCATTAATCAAATTATTTAAGGAAGGGCAATTTAGATAATGCTTAGTAAGTTCATTATTTCCTGCAAAAAGTACACTGTCCCATCAAAAGTAATTTGACTAAAATTGTAAATACAGCAAGATGTAACTTTTAGGGAAATAATTTATGACAACGCCATGAGCAGATGCGGTCAAGATAAAGTATAATAATTCATTAATATTAATTTTTTAATCTCGATTTTTATTAACTCAGGCCATGCTTTATATAGGGTGTCCCATAATTTGTGAGCAATCGAGCAACTGGAGATACCAAACATCAAACTCGACCAATTAAGTAATATAAGTTTCCTCGAAATGTTTCTCGAAAGTGAAATTGCATTTTCAAAAATAATCCATAATTTGGAAACTGTTCAATTTATCGGATTGAAAGTTGGCGGTATTATATTTTCATGAGTAAGAAATGAGAATTTGTAGAAATTTTTAAGTTTCACATTAGATGGCGCTAGTTACCACAACAACTATTTTTAATGTTAAGTAAATGAATTAAATGAAAATATAATTGCGTAGCACTCAGTATTATAACAGAAGCCAACAGTAATAAGATGTCGCATTGATTGTTTACGAAACATTTTTATATATTCACCGGCACAAAATTCCACCACCCTTAAATTGTGGTCAAATTTGATATTTTATAACTTTTTGATGCGATTTTCATGATTTTGTTATCAGTTCTTAGATCCATTTATTGTATTTTTCCTTAATTATTTTATAAATTAACATTTTTCGATTAGGCTATATTATACAGTAGTAAATCAAACTGTTGTTTTTTGTCGTAATTTCAACACACCCTGTAGGAAAATTGAGGCGGATAATTTTATTTACATACTGTTTCTTGTCATCTTTCATGTATTCTAAACATTTCGTTTCTTGATTCATTCCATTATCTCATTTCTGCTGCGAGCTGCAAAATTTTAAATGAAACGATGTTATTTTTAGAAAATGTAGGTATGTCATGGGTATTTCTACCGAAGCACACACCAATCTTATATTTGTTGAGCTCTAATCCCCCACCGTTACATTGAGGAAATCCTCCTAGAAGTTGTTGTTCCATTTGCTCCTTTCATTGGGAACCAATTTACATTAATGCATGATAATGCTAGACGTCACCTTGCACATGTAGTGAGCGAATATCTGGATGAAGTTGGACTTCCAAGATTGGAATGGCCCGCATGTAGCCCGGATCGCAACCCAATCGAACATCTTTGGGATCAACTTAAAAGGGCCATTCGTCGTCATCCTGTACAACCATAAACCCTACAAGACTTACGACTGGCGCTAACCGAAAAATGTCAGGCTATCCCTCAAGGAAGGATAAGTAACCTTATTCATTCGATGCCACGAAGAGTGCAAGCAGCAAAAAAAAAAGATATTAAAATCGTTTTTGTTAATTAACTTTATGATATACCTAGTGTTTGTTTTTCTTAATGAAAATAGGCTTCAAATCAGCGTTTCATTTAAAAGTTTGCAGCTCGCAGCAGAAATGAGATAATGGAATGAAACAAAAATCTAAATGTTTAGAATACATGAGAGATTACCAGAAACAGTATGTAAATAAAATTAGCCTTCTCGATTTTCCTACAGGGTATTTTGAAATTACGATATAAAACAGTTTGATTTACTCCTGTATAATATAGCCAAATCGAAAAATGTTACTTTATAAACTAATTATAAGGAAAAACACAATAAATGGATCTTCAAACTGATAATAAAATCATGAAAATCGCATAAAAAATAAAAAAGTTATAAAATATTAAACTTGACCAAAATATCAAGGTGGCGGGATTTTGTGCCGGCGAGTGTATAAACCTGTTAATATATTTAAAAGAAGTCTGCCGTGCAATACAAGAACCTAGTAAGTCGTAAAATTACATTTTAAGACATTCCATTTAAAAATTGCACAACTTCTTTAATATTTCATTTATTGTTCTAAAATTTTATACACAGTAAGCTCTTGTTACATAGTTTCATTTTCCAAAAAAGCATTGATTTTTATTAACAAATAAACAGTTAAATAAATATTAAAAACTTACTACTCTATTTTATAGTAAGTCGACTTACTAGGTTCTTGTATTGCACTGCAGAAGTGGTAACTTCCTTGTTGCCTAGAGTGGAATGGCGATTCTTTTGGGCCAGTATCTAACCCAGATATATATCTAATTGGTTTAGTTTAAAAAATTAATTAAATTCAATTTTTGACATATCTTAATGCCAAATTTAATTTTTAGGAAATTTACTTGCATCTAAGTTTTATTCGCTACCCCTACAGCTCTGTTCTAAACTCTAGAATCTATTTTCAATCAGTTAAACATAAAAATATTAATTATTAACGAAATAATACCTTATTAATTAATTAATATTCGATAACTAATTGGTACATTGTGTATTTATGTCTAGACCCATATTATGTAACGACTCATTGTATTATTATTCAACAGAAATTCGATTGTTTTATGAATTTTTATGCGAGTATTTACCAAAGTTATCAGAAAAAATAAAGCTATTTTCACCGCTTCGATCATATAAAGCATGTATCTATAAAATTGGAATATAAAGCCCCTTTTTCTTCGCGCGAGGTTTAAGAATTCGTCTTGCGGCTCGTTCAGAAAACTCTCACGTAAAAAATATGAATCGCGTTATGTTCCTGTTGTATAAATAACCACTGCAGAGCTTTTTCGCATGGTTACAACATTCGCATGGTTTTACACAGTACTTTTACACGCAAAGTTTGCAATTATTAAAAATATTTCAAAATTCTTATCGCTATAATCAAAATACGAACACTACAACTGCATATCACGATAATTGCAAACTTTTTGCCGCAACCTTATTATCAATACCGACAGCGCCATCTCTATAAACTCTGCGCTGAGCGAAATTGATTTTCCAAATTCCGTCTTAGGAAGTCTGCAAGTTTTGGATTAATGTAAAATTGAACTGAATAGAAGTGATTTTGTTTCGTGTACGTGGCCGCTAGAGGGCGCTAGAAGATTGTGAAAACGGTGAAATAATGTAGATTATTCCCTCATTTTAAAATACACCAGTGCGTCACCACCATTTTTTCAATCATTATGTTTAGATAAGTGATTAAATCCCAATATCCGTTTAACCGTTGTTGAATTGTTGTCCTCCATATTTGTTTGTTCGTCGTTTATCACTAATTGTTACAATTCTTGGCAACAGTTTATAAATACATTTCTTAATCGTTTGAATAACCTAATATTGATTCTTATCCAATTTCGATAGAATTTTTATACTTTGACATAAGGCGATAAAAATAATCAGAATTGAAATGTTTACCTGTTAACCAAGGTAATAGAAGCACAAGTTGGAAACAATCTAGATAAATCTACTCACGTAATAGAATACCTATTTACATACATATATGTAATTTTTGTCACTTTGACAACGATGAGAAAACGGTGCATCATTTTTTACAGCGACTATTTCACTAGAGTGTATGGCAACACTGGCAAATCTCTTAACAACGGTCTGTTTCCTAATAGTCAAAACCAATATGCCGCTATTCAGCGGGAAAATTTTCATACGTGTCAGGTAAAAACTGATAAATGTCATCCTGGTTTCAAAAAGAAGAAATAAGCAATTTTGACGCTGAAATAGTCGTTGTTTTTAGGTAATATCGCTAATGAAATTGCCAAGCAGCAAACTTTGATACCAGTCAAAAATTTTGTCGATAAAATTTTCTCTTTTATTATTTTATTTTATTAAAATTCAAGAACATTTTTTTTTATAGCGCTGATATTTACATTATATTTGACAATTTTAGGACGCCCATGGGGACTTCGGGGGGCAAATTTTAAACTATTTTAACATTTACTCCCCCCTCCCCCTTCCCGCTCGGGATTTTAGCTGGCTGGTGGCAAATTCGATTTGTCAAATGGAAAAGTATTTATTTTTTTCAATAATTCGATTCTCCGTCAAAACTGCGTACGTAAGCAAAAAAGTATGAGAAGTTATTAAATGGTTTGCCGTCATTAACAGTCGAGCTGCGAAGTGATTACTTGGTCAGCAAGAGTTTACAATTGGTCAGTACAAACGTCTAGAAGCAGTTTACTTTAGAGGTACTGTCAATTTATGTAACTTTCTTGTGTTTTCTTTTGCCGAATACAGAAGGAAATCGGCTACAAAAGGTGTAGCGGGGGCGGGTTTTCACTTGTTTTCCCAGGGCACTATCACGATTCAGAAATGTTTGCTGTCCATAAGTTGCTGACCAACTAGCCATTTTTATGTTCACAAAAATAAGAATATTTTGCTAACCAGTTAAATCATACCCAAAAGGTATTACATTTACTCTACTGGTTGCTGTTTGGCTACAAGTTTTTCAATAAATAAAATTAGAACACTGAAATCTATCATAATACCTTAAATTACATTGTCGTTGTACCTCACTTCTCGGACTAAAAACGACTGCGAAAACCCTTCTTTTAAGAACAGAGGCCAAAAAGCTTAATATTATATTACTGCCCAGCAATTCAATTAATTTAGACATTACTACGACATACTATGCATCAAAGTGTATCACAAATTATTCATCTCAGCAATTACTGTCTAATCACATTAATGGGTGTTACCACCAAATGGACAATGGCTAATAGATACCGTTGTTGGAATGTATTCAGTGACACAAGCAATTTTGTAATTGCACGAATCCTATACACGGTTCACCCTTTTTTTAATAATACACTTACGGAATGGAATAATTTGGATAAGTTCTGACGTTAAATAAGCTATTTTAATTACATTTTTTCTAAATTGTTTCTTATTTATTAAAATGGCGATATTGTTATTTGTATTCTATTGAAAAATAGCAGCTAACAGATAAGAATGTGTCTAATTTGTTGTTTATGTCGTCAAGAGTCTTATAAGAAAATATATATACACGGTGTTGAAAAAAGGTCGGTACCCCGGAATAACTTCGGTGCATCGCATTGCAGCTGAAAATGTCTAGGGAAAAAGTTGTTTGGTTTTGAAGGAGGAATAGTTTACAATTTAAACCACCCCCCACCCCCCTCCACCCCGGGCGCGGTTGGTAGTAAGTTAAGAAATAAACATCATTTGTCCCAAATTTTTTTTTGTTCGGGCCATCCTTCACCAATAATCATCATGAGAAAGACAAAATCAGAACCGTGCGAAAATCAAGTTTTATCCCGGAAATACTCTTTCTCTCTGTCTTGTACTAAAAAATGCCCGTGGAATACAAGCAACTTTTTCCACGGGCATTTTTTTAGTACAAGACAAAGAAAAAGTATTTCCGGGATAAAACTTGATTTTCGCACGGTTCTGATTTTGTCTTTCTCATGGTGATTATTGGTGAAGGATGGGCCCGAACAAAAAAAATTTCGGACAAAAGATGTTTATTTTTGGTCGGAGAACACGATACGCCAATAAAAAATATGGGGTTCCATTTGAAAATCTTAACTTACCCCCACCCGCGCCCGGGGGTTGAGGGAGTGGGGGGGTGGTTCAAATTGTAAACTATTCCTCCTTCAAAACCAAACAACTTCTTGCCTATACATTTTCCGCTGCAATGCGATACACCGGAGTTATTCCGGGGTACCGACCTTTTTTCAACACCCTATATATTACTTTTAAGGAAGGGGTCAAGTGTACCTACGGCTATTACATTATATATTAAATGGAAATAAGAGAGTTTTATTTTTGTTACAATATTGACATACTTCGTAAAACATTTACGAAAAGTTATTTTGTGAAGGACTGCAAAAACAATCTTCCTTGCTAGTTTCTTACACGTGTAACACGTTTACTTGGCATATTGCCTCCCTTATATTCTTTAATGTATAGAACGACATTTATAACATCAAATAAAAAAAATTTACTTGAAAGGTCAGACAAAACATTTTTGCTTACTTATGCGTCTTTTTTTATATTAGTAGAAATAAAAAATGTATTATATTCGGAAAAAATATAGAAGCTAAATAATAATTTTTAAAAACGATAACTTTTTCATTTCATATCATATTTCCTAGTTCATACGCCTCGTTGTGAATTCAAAATACATTCTCGTTACCATCTGGTATATTGAATGCAATTTCTGTTTATGAAAGTTTTATAAAACTCCATAGAAACAATGACATGAAGTTAGCAATTTGTAATAATCTACCATATGCAGCTACGAAACAATATTTTTCAAATAACAATGAGAAACGGAGAATATTTGCTATAAAATATTTTATTTATGAACGCAATTCATTTGTTTATTATTAAAAAATCCCTCCAGTTACATAGTCATTCATTTTACTGCTCTTTATCCTTAGAATCTGAAATATGACATGCATTTTTGTACTCTTGTCATTATCGATTGAATCATAATATACTTTTCATTATTTTCACCATCACTGCTTGAAATATGATTCACGTTTTATTACTTTTACGTCACTGATTGAAATATGATCAAGTTTTAGAACTTTCATCATCACTGATTGAAATATGATTCACGTTCTATTACTTTCATCACCACTGGTTGAAATATGATGCACGTTCTATTACTTTCATCATCACACAATGACATATGATTCACGCTTAACTACTTACATCGTCACTGGTTTGTTGGTGATATAAATTTTATTATTTTTATCATCATTAACTCAAATATGACACATTTCATTAAATATTAATTAATTTTCATTCTATATTTTACTTCTAGGTCTATTTATATTTTATTGTATATTTAGGTCAATTTTACTGCTCTTTCATGTCCTTAATATGCTTTACCAACCTTAATAATAGTTTTTTTGTTTCAGGTAAGTTCATTTCATTACACCTGATTTTAGGATCTGATGGTAAGTAGAGAATATATTTATCTGGAGATATTACTAGCCGAATTTAGTTATTATAAAGTACAAGTAATTGACTCCACGCCCTTGTTAAAAAAAAAGTAATATTCGTTCATTCAAACACGTATTGTATCTGTTTAAGATACCGCTAAATTTGTGAAAAAGGGTAAAGATCGCTCATATCATTAAAGCTAAGACAAAAACTAATATAAACTAGAAAATTAAATTCTGCCTAAGTTTGTTCCAAATGACTTTTTTTTTATAGAATAGCCTTATTTACAGCATGTTAACGTTAGAAAGAAAGTGATTTATTTTGCAAATTTTTAAGGGCTATCGAAAATCCTGAGGGATGTCATAAACTTTTTTACTGCAAAAAGTCAGGTCACAGCCTTAAAGGATTTGGAGAAAAAAATTACTTATGTAAATAATGCATTTACATTATATACAGGGTGTTATGGAAATGACGGATTATATTTAAATGGGGTGATTTTTTTCAAATCGAACGTTTTATAAATGGGGTAACAAACCCTCTTACTCACAAGTGACTGCGCGGTAATGAATCCTAGCACCCTGTGGCAGTGTATCACAAACACTTGTTCGACGCAATGTTGCCAAACTGTGTAAAAATGTAAAACTTTAGTTTCTTATAAAAATAATTATTTCGCTTACCTTAAGTATTCAAATAGGAAGTAAATGGAGGACACTCTATGCTCATCACATCATGCTCACACTTTATGCTCATAACGTGCCCTGATAATAGTGTGGGACTGCCTAATAGCTATTAAGACGTAAACTCAAAGTCACAGTCTACTCCTCGCTTGTTTATGCCCACCAAAACCCCTTCGGTCTCTTCATTCCAATCTCGGAACATGACCAGCATATCGTCGAGAGAAAAAAACACATAGTGAAACAGAATAAATTACACTAGATCACTTAAAGGAGCAGACAGACATCCACGAGTTTCAAATTAGTTCCTTTGAAGATAAGCACTTATTATCAGATTACACAAAATCACTAAACACTACCATACGCATAGAATAAACGCACATAGGCCCTCCAAATCTTCACCCAGCACAACGAAATGTCGAATCAAACACACACAACAAATAAAGTATAGCTGAAATGTTTATTTGTTTATTATTGCAGTGGTTTTTAAATGCCGTAAATTTAATATGTGTGTCGAAAACAAAAGTGCAAAAGTGTGTGAATTTCATGCGTGTTTATTGTAAGGTTACGTGCGCAGGTGTACTAAAACATATTATTTAGTGTAGAAATTATTTTTTTATACAAATTATGGGACTAGTTTTTAAATAACAAGGGAATAGAACATGTGTTTTAGAGAAAAATTCCATTTTTTCTAAATGAAGCCGAATCAATCAAAAGGTTGACTGAACATTGACTTTTGATATGTGTTTTCTGTGTAATGTGACAAAAGTGCATAGAAATTTACGCAAGAAATTTTGTTAAAGGTAAGAGAGCATGGGGCCTAAATAAAATTCCTTTTTTTTATAAAGAACTTCGTTTTAATCAAAAGATCATTGAGCTTCTAAAGAGTTTACTTTAGAAATATGACAACACTGCTCACTGACGTTTTTGAACATCTGTAGTTTGTTTATTTCTTCTCACAGTGTCACCGTGTGCATATTTTTGGTTTGACAACAGGTCATGTACAGGGCATATTAAATTATAGCGCCATTTACGGATATTTTTCTTCAATTTGATTTCATCTCAGGAATTGCCGGTTTAAATATAATACGTCATTTCCATAACACCCTGTATTGTTGAATCATTTTCTCCATAGTTTATTTTATATATCGTTGTTAATATTTTTTTGAATCAAATATAACTTTAAATCAAAAATTGACTTGTTCAATATTGTTATTCGTCGCACGGTTCTTTCGAATAAATTTACCCCGTCGTTCAAAAACAGTCGTAAATCCAAATCAGTTAATTTTATATAAAATATGTTTGGAAAACTACGCACGTATTCTTGACTTGTAGTCCTTTTTACCATCATGAATTGGTTGGGTTTTTACTTCTTTCTTGTTTGCTTTCCTTCATTATCGATACATTTCGAGGACTTCCCCTAAAATAGGATAACAGTTGATTCAATTATTCTTTCTAACAAATCAAAGAGTTCCGGGTTTCCTAAAAAAAATGTTTTTCCAATACAACTTTTAAGTTTAAAAAAAACCTCTGCCAAGGCTCTGAAAATTAGCAGAATAAACAAAGCAGTATCGAAAATTTCTATTTTAATATTGAATTTAATTAAATACCAATGTATGGAAAAATTACTATTTTCCAGACCACCCATTGATACCTTATACAATAAGGGCGTATTTTGTCTACACAGTAGCACACTAAAATACCATTTCAGATTGAATTGTACTACCAAGAATAGGAAGCCTTTTCCATTGATAGGATGTAACCACCTGCTGGTTTCTGGTTTCGAACTCTTTTGTTCTCGTCAGTACAGGGTAGGTGTACATACCTATCATCAGAGACGACTTTGTACTTCACGGTGTATTATCGACGGAAGTCGAGAAAATTCAACGCGCAGTGCCATCTATTAGCCGTCACACACAATCTGAACAGACGTTATTTGAATAAATTAAAAATAAAAAGTATATACTTTTCAGGTGGTACTAATATCAAATACCAATGTATGGAAAAATTATTATTTTCCAGACCACTAGAACAAAAGAGTTCGAAACAGGTCTGCAGGTCGTTACATCCTATCAATGGAAAAGGCTTCCTTTTCTTGGTAGTACCATTCAATCTGAAATGGTATTTTAATATGCTACTGTGTAGTCAAAATACGGCCTTATTGTATAAGGTATCATCGGGTGGTCTGGAAAATAATAATTTTTCCATACATTGGTATTTGATATTAATACCACCTGAAAAGTATAGACTTTTTATTTTTGAGTAAATTTAATAATTAGGTTTTGTTTTCATTAGACAGTCCCAAGCGCCTATTGTAATTATCAGGGACTTATTTGTAGTACCGACTGCATTTGGTACTGCAAAAGGTTTAGCTATAAGTACCTAACGATTGTCTTTATTAAAAACTGTGATATACCCAATTTTGAATAAAAAAGGGAAGGAAATAATTAGGCAACTCCAGAGATTACATTAAAAATTATCCTAAATATTTCGTAGCGTCTCAAATCTTTAAAAATGTGTATCTCTTCAAGTACAGCAGATATTGGCATGGTTTAAACAACAGAGTGTTGAGAGATGGGATGGTTTTATAAAATATGCTACATTGAATAATCATTGCTACACTCACGTGGTCCATAGAGTATTCGAAAATCAAGCCAAAAATGTAACTTTGCCCCCCCCCCCCCCTCGTATAACTAGAATATAAATATCGCTATTTACCGAAAATAAAAGCATGTGCGAAACGAAAAAGCAGTTCAGACATTTTTTGTCCGACGGTGTATTTTAGAAAGAAATTTTATTTGTATAAATAGCTTAACCAGCAACAGGTTTCTCTCGTAATCGATAAAACAAAACATCATCCCTGACACTTTGCCTTTGTTATAAAATAAATTGGACGTGGAATAATGTTAAAAATCGATAGACGCTTTCAAATTGAACATCGAAATATAAATGCACAACCAATTGGTTCGTTGGCAGAGCAGTCAGAAATGTTACTGTTACTGCCCGAGATATTTTTGTTCGGGTTTGTTTTGTCGGGTTTTGTTTTAATATCTTCGAAATTACGTTAGATATTTGTTTTCAATTTTGACATGTGATAATAGGATATAAAACCACGTTAATTAAAATTACCTATTGACGTTTACTAAAATTGACTAGCCTACACATACAAAAGAATACTTAATAGTATATTACGTATCGAGGTGGAAGGTGTTTCATTCCGCTCGAGAGTCTAAATCTCGAAACAGTAATGAAACTTGTCACCTTTTCAGTTTTGTATACTATTTTATTTACAACCACATCTAACCTACACTTTTTATTATTTTGAATAAATATTATTAATAAAAGATAAATGTCATTTTGACTTTTCCATTTAAAAATTAGATAGAAATTTCAAATAACCCCAGGTAGTCAAATAACGTAGGTAATAATACACATCAAGATGGCAAATATCATTTTTTGAATATGGTTTCGATGTCACTAAACAAAACAATATATTATTTTAACAACAGAAAAATGCTATCAGATGATTAATTTGATTCTGCTGCTACTCCACCAGAAATTCAAGAAACAGGAAAAATAGTAGAAGAAGATCTTCTGCCAACTAAAAGCCGCCCGAGATATGACAAGGCATATAACCGTTTCAAAGAATGGTGTACGCGAAACAAAGTTCAAAATACTGGTTCTGAGTCGTCGCTACTAGCTTATTTCAGTTACAATGCCAAGACAAAAAAGATATCAACGATTTGGTCACAATATTCAATGCTGAGGACCACTCTATCCATTAGGGAAAAAGTAGACATATCTAAACACGCAAATCTATTAGCATTTTTAAAAAAAGTGTATTCGTATATTATTTTGAGATATCGATTTTTTTAAAAATTACAAAAAAATAATTTACTTTCCACCCGGGTGGAAAATTTGAGGCACGTCGCTTAAGATGTTTTGCAAAACCCCATCGATATACAATTCATTACTTGCCCGGTAAATAGAGTCCCGTTCTAAGTATACCGTATTCTTTAAACTTCTATCTAAAATATGACAGCGAGTTGTTCATCTTTAATTAACTCCTTTTGAACTCCGAACTTTACCTGATATTCTAAACTCAAGGGGATCATTAATTTTCTATATTGTATTGCTGCTAATTTGTATGGCGGTATAAGTGGTAAAATATACACCTTGAAGTTATTAATTAGATAAGCTTTTACTTTTAATTATAAGGAAGGAAGGGTTCTAATTAAATTTTATCACGTTTCTTCTGAATTTGGTAAGATAAGGCTAAACTGGTAAATATTTCACAAGGTTTATTGATGGTCTGGATATTAAAGCGGTTCTAAAACAGTTAATTCTTCTTTAGCCTATGTTCATTCATTCCTGAATATAGGCCTCTTCCGCTTTAGATGGTCTTCCCGTTTTCCGTTTTGTGGTTCTGGGTTGCCACTTGTTATAGACAAGTCTCTAGTTCGTATGATGCTACAACCAGAATGCAGGAATCAAACACTTTTCCTTGCAGGCTAATTGATTAATTAATTAGAATATAGCAGTTATCTCTGAAGTTCGGTTTTGGTCCCTTAGTTTGATGGTGTGGCGCAAGTCATATTCCTCTACTTATTCGATTTTGTTGTCAGCCATAGTTACATCGGTGTCTTCATCGTCTTCAAACAGTTCTTTCACCATGTTTGCTTGTAGTCATATCTACTCCTTGAACCAATTCTCTTACTGATATGTCTTTAGGAAGTTCAGTAAACTGCTTGAATAATCTGAGCATTCTAACGAACGACTCCCGAATATTGGCCACTACTTTTGTTGGGATTTTGGATGGTTTGTGTAGGTAGGCTAACAAACCAATTTAATTATTATACTCAATGAGCCATGTTCTTGTGAAAGAACATTTAACTTCATTTGGTCAATAAGTTGCACATTGAAAAATCAAGTTAAATGGAAGCGAATGTTAAAAATTCACATCTTGGCAAGTAATGTATACACCTCAACAACTTTTGACATTCTACAAAGTCGATATTCTGCAGTATATCTTTCGGTACTTGGTTCCCTCGAAAGAAGATCGCATCGTCTCATCGGAACTAAGAAACTCGGAAGCCTAGAACTTCGAGGACATGTTGGTGTGGTATTTACCGTTTCAACGTTGTTGAGAGATTCTATATTGAGCGCTATGATAATTGTCACTATCCTCTTTTAAAGTTTATTGCTTAATAAAATTTGTTGCCTGCGCTTTTTACACTTAGAAAATGGTATATTAGTTCACTGTGGCGAATTCTTCGTAGAATGTCAATGTCACATATCCTTTTTAAGCCGTCGATATATTGTTCTTCTGGGAAAACGTTTAATTTCTCAGTCCCTTTTTAAATGATTGACGACGAAAACAATAGACTTATTGTTGGCACAACGTTATAAATAGCGCGATTCGCAACAAGTCTTATATTAAATCGATAAAACGATGTATCTAACATGCTTGACACGCATATTCTTTTTAATTAATTAAAACAATATATTGTGTAGATGGAAACAATAAAATAATATGCTGAAACAATGAGCGATCGATATATTAAACACAATGTACACTAAAAAAAAGACCATGTACTTTTCAATCTAGTGCAATTTTAGTGAATTCTTGAAACCCAATGTGCTATTGTTTTTTTAATTTTTGACCTGGCAACATTGCGTCGATAACCATGAGCCGCTTGCAGGATTTCCCTTTCAATGTGCTTTAAGATACGACTGGAAATTTTGCTTCTCTATATTTAATTTATAGCTGGTACATTATAGTCCGGCAGTCCGTTACCAAAATGTCCTGTTATCACGCCATCACCTAGTCAACGAGTAATCGCTAGATTATTAAAAAATAAGAAAGTTTTACTCCGTTCTCATTTTTTTTTCGGTGACGAATAACGAAAAATAACATCCGACAAGTAAAACGGACAAGGCGTATTAAGTTTAATTCTCCGCTGTAAACAAATTTCTATTTTTCTCAAACCAACACTATTCACCGCACGGAAAATGTCAGTTACTATTTTCATCTCATCAAAAACATCACTCTCAGTCAAAAAATAAAAAGAACGGACGAGGCGCGATAACTATTACGACCACTTTATTTTTACATATGTAAAGATGATTCTCAATGATTTCGCAACGTTGCCAATGTCCGATCTTGTTAATTTCCTTCTCAAGTCCTTATTAAATCACCAAAAAACTCAAAAAAATTTAGGTCGTGATCACGTCTGAAATTCTGGTAATGGGCTGCCGTACTATTACCGTATATTTCCAATCCGTTAGGCGTCCGACTATCTGTTATTATTCCATTAGGTAAAATTGATTTTTTCCAAACTTACTTTTCACAGCAGCTATGATAAGGTCTCCATTTTTACGAGTGTTATGTTCATGTGATGAATTAATTTGAATAACTTTAATATTTGAATTTTTCTCCTGAATGTTTATTGCATTAAATGAGTCAGAAATGTAACGACGACAGATGGACTAACTGATTTCACGAAAAGTTAGAAAATGTAAAATAAACTTGTGTTTGCTCGGGTTCGTACACGTGCCTCTCCCAGATGGATGTACCTTCTTAAGAATTGTTATTTTATCTATACCCTACAAATTTATAGAACATATTTACCCAGTTAAATTTATGGTTAGAGCCCCTATCTATTGCGTTTGGTTTTCCAATTTTGATAGGAACACTAATAAATATTTGAACACAAACATAAAACGATTAAATACCACAGACGGGTAAGGACCTTGACCTAAGATATATTTTATCCATTGTCTCAACGATGTATTCATGGGACTCGGAAAAATATGCTTAACACTGTTATAAGGGTCTCGAATAAACCAATTCTCCCTACTAAACTTTGGTCAAGTCTACCCTTTTATAAAACTTGGCTAAAATTTTAGGTTAATTACAACCCTACGTGATAATCCTTTTAAACTTAATTAAAAAAAGTTTCGAGAAGAGAGGGTGTAATATACCGGTTGATCCAAATTTATTGTACACTATTGGCAATTGTTATTATGTGATACAAAATTGTTTAAATGTAGTATGATTTTAACGTTGTCTAAGGAAAAATAATGGAAAAATGTTTCTCAGTATCGAAGTAAAACGCCATTTTTTTAATGGAAACCCCTGTATATTATATTATAGTTCAAACTGAAACAATTAAATCGGATTCGCAAACATTATCAAACATAATGAAACAATATAAAATCACAATTTTTTTTTTTACGTAAAAATCAAGCGAGATTAGGTCTGGTGAATGGAGAGTACATACGCTTTAGAGCAGGGGCAGCGAACAAAAGATCGACGGTCCGCATACGGCCCTCTGGGATTCGTGTTACGGTCCGCGGATTTTTTTTTGTTTATGATCAAACACATGCACTACAGGAAAAATCCTTTAAGGCACTCAGGGAGTGGTGCGTGTGCGCAAATAGCGATTCACGTTGGTTTTGAATCGTTGGAGGTTATATTCGTTGGGAAAAACGACCTCGGGAAGGTCGTTCCTTAAGGATGAAGTCCTCCAGATGAAAGAATTCTGAAATAATGACGTTCGAGGAGTACTACTTCGATTTCGTTGAAATTAGTTGTCTAGGCATTATGAATTCGACAGAATTTTTTTATAGAAAACTTTATAATACTAACCTTTAATCTTGCAAATAGATCATTTTTACTAGATATTTATCCGAAATACCTATACTCGGAAATATATACTGATGGTGTCCGTCAACTAATTTCTAGTCACAACTATAAAACAACATAACCTAAAAATAATAGAAATATCTTCCAGTTTATGCTCTATTTCTAAACTTTTATTCAATAAAGTACTATTTTTATTTTTACATCAATATAGTATTATACATATTACTTTATTATACAGGGTGCTGATAAAGTCTGGAATAATCGAATTTTCTTGAAAACGCAAAACTTTTTCGAAAAACGCTCGTACCCGTCGATTTTATTTTATTCTTTGAAATTTTTTGGCGTTCTTCAATATTATACCGGATGCGCCAAAAACGCTAGGCAAGTGTCAACTTCACTTTTTCAAATAGAACACCCCTTTTTTTCTCCAATATTCAGATTCCTCTCTAAACTCTAGACAAGTTTCATATAACATATTGTATGGCTAAAGTCAACAGTAATTGAAATACAGGGCCCACAATAAAAATCAAGGTATAATTTTAAAGCTTGTTTTCCATGACAAATACTTAGGATAGAAAAAAAATTCTAACAGGAAATTGGTAATACAGTGAACAATCTAAAAAATTATTTGAGTAAGTGTTGAAAATGGTGTCCATTTACGGCTCTACAATGTCCCAATCTCTCAACAAATTCTAACTGTACATTATGTACAATTTCTGGGGTAATTTGTCTTATGGTTGTTGTTATACGCGTTTTGAGAACATCAATATCTTCTGGTTTATTTTTGTAAACCCTTTCCTTAATATAGCCCCACAGAAAGAAGTCCAATGGCGTTAAGTCGGGGGACCTCGCAGGCCACTCTATTTCACCCCGTCGACCTATCCAATGATGATGAAATACTCATTCAGGTATCTACGGACTTCGACCGAATAGTGGGCTGGTGCACCATCCTGCTGAAACCACATAGTTGTATCATGTGAGTCAGGAATGTTCCGATCGGGAAATAGGGCAATCAACGCTGGAGCGAGGTCTTCTTCAAGAAACTGCAAATATCTTTGGCCAGTCAAATTTTCCTCAAAAAAATAGGGTTCTATAACAGTATCCCGAATTATTCCTGCCCATACATTAATTTTTCTCGGCCGCTGGGTATGAATTTCTCGGAACCAATGGGGATTTTCGCTGGACCAATACCGGCAATTTTGACGATTTACCATGCCATCCAAGAAAAAAGTAGTATTATCGGAAAAAATTATGTTACTCGGAAATAATGCATCGTTAATCAAGTAATTATCCATGAGAATTTCGCAGAACTCATTCCTTCTGTCAGGGTCGCCTTCCAAAAGTTCCTGTACTCCTTGACATTTATATGCATGCCATTTTTCCTTTTTCAGGAACTTTGCCACCGTTGAATCGTGGATATTTTGAACATTTTGAGAAATGCTTCTTGTGCTCGAATGTGGTCTCTCTTCCAACGAAACTAGAATATCAAGTTTGACATCGTCGGAAATTTTAGGTCGTCCACTTCTAGGTTTATCCTTAACGTGACCAACTTCATTATACTTCTTAACAATTTTGGAAACAGTTGCCTGATTTATGTGTTCTCTATTTGGATATTTATCATTAAAATACTCACAAACTTCTATTTGTGTTCTGTATCGATCTCCACATCCTACTATTATTAATATTTCGATTCTCTCAGCTTCCGTTAGAAACATTTTTATGGGTAAAAGTGACAACTTTGGAGTAAATATTAAATGTTTTGACATTTACGTAACTAAGTTATTATGTAGAAACCGGTAAGAAGGTAAATACCTAGACCTTAAAATTATACCTTGATTTTTATTGTGGGCCCTGTATTTCAATTACTGTTGACTTTAGCCATACAATATGTTATATGAAACTTGTCTAGAGTTTAGAGAGGAATCTGAATATTGGAGAAAAAAAGGGGTGTTCTATTTAAAAAAGTGAAGTTGACACTTGCCTAGCGTTTTTGGCGCATCCGGTATAATATTGAAGAACGCCAAAAAATTTCAAAGAATAAAATAAAATCGACGGGTACGAGCGTTTTTCGAAAAAGTTTTGCGTTTTCAAGAAAAATCGATTATTCCAGACTTTATCAGCACCCTGTATACATATTTATAGTTACTATAGACATTTCCTGGGCGTTAATTGTTATTCCTGTCAGATTCTGTGTCGACAGAATATTTTGTTCAATAGTATTATTTATTATTTTGTTCAATATTTTGAACTGTGTTCTGCTCGCACCATAACTTAAAGTTTTGCATATTCTTTTCAACAGTTTTTCTAGATTATTTTCTGCAATTTCTCGTATTTCTGATGGAGTACAACTTTCTTCCTGACTCATTTTTATTAACTTCAGTTATATAATATTTATTTTTGAACAAGCTTTGTTGTATTCAATTGTTTCTATCATGGCATATTTGATACTTGTAACATTTTATGAAATTGTAAAAGTATTGCCAACCCAAAAAAAAAAATATTAATTCAAATGGAAAAAATCTACTATATTTTTTAAAGTTCTTCAGGCTTTAAAGACCGAAACAGAAAAAGAATTATAAAATAGACGATTCATAAGACAATTAGAGCACTTGTACTTTAGAAAACTCCCCGCTTCGCGGGTCGTTTCCTAAATTAAACGCGTGCTCTAAGATAATGTCTTATATAGTATCTTAATATGCTATTCTGTATATTTAATGTCTAAACAGCAAAAAAAGAAATCTTAGAGGAATGGGGTTAAATTTATCCAAATACCCTCCTGGTTCGCACTGATCCCCTGGTTAAAGTTAACATTGTCCAACAGGCTCAAAGAGATGAACTTAGTAACAGTAATTTATTTGCCAAAATTGGTTGCGATAGCTGAAGTAGTTTCTGAGCTACAAAACGAAAACTAGTTTATGAGGGCATTTTCAAAGGACTCAAGCTACCTGAGGAAGCGTTTCCGGTCTAATGTTCATATAAACTATTTTTTTTTCACATATTTTATCTACCCTAGAAGAATAATCACGTTAACACCCTATATTGTATAATACTTTTGATTTTGCCAAATGTAATAGTGTGCCCTATCCTCAATTTTAAAACAGCAGACTTCATAAAGTTTTGGTAATATCACATATGCTAGGTCGACACTGTAAATAATTACTGTCCTTACATCTCATGAATAATTTATTCATACTTGTCTGCCCCGTATATAACACCTAGCGGGCATTTTTAAATGTCCTTTTTAGAAACACCAAACATCCATTAAAAATTTACATACACTTTAAAGCGATGGTCCTTTTAATTATATTTTAAAAACCTATTTTTCCCTTACAGAAGTTTTTTAATTCATTTTTCTTGTAACGGCACCAATATACAGAACCAGGCCAAACCGAAACACCAAAGAGTCAGACATCTGCGTACGAAAAAAAAATTCAAAACGCGTGTCGTCGCGTAATGGTTTTTAACAGGACGCTGCGTAACTGTCACCATCGACATTTTACTTTTTAGAAAGATATAAATTTCAGGAAAATGCACAGCAAACAGTATTCTAAAGTAATAAAACTTGATGATAAAGAATAAAAGAAGGATTTAAAAGCGGACGGTTGAGCAAATATTTAATTTTATTTCCAACCATGCATGTAATAATGACATTTGATCTATCTTTGAAAGGTGGAAAGTTTATGGTTTTTTTACTTTTACTTTCCACCCGGGTGGAAAGTAAATTATTTTTTTGCAATTTTTTTAAATATCGATATATCCAAATAATATACGAACATACTTTTTTAAAAATGCTTATAGCTTTGCGTGTTTAGATATGTCTACTTTTTCCCTAATTGATAGAGTGGTCCTCAGCATTGAATGGTGTGACCAAATCGTTGATATCTTCTTTGTCTCACTGAAATAAGCTAGTAGCGCCGACTCAGAACCAAGATTTTGAACTTTGTTTCCCGTACACCATTCTGTGAAACAGTTATATGCCTTATCATATCTCGGGCGGCTTTTAGTTGGCAGAAGATCTTCTTCTACTATTTTTGCTCCTTCTGGAATTTCTGGTGGAGTAGCAGCAAAATCAAGTTCCTCATCTGATCTCACCGAGGTTTGTATACTATTTTATTTACAATCACATGTAACATCCACTTCTTATTATTTTGAATTAAAATTATTAATAAAAGATAAATGTCATTTTGACGTTTCCATTGAAAAATTAGACAGAAATTTCAAATAACCGCAGGTGGTAAAATAATAATAAACATCAAGATGGCAAATATCATTTTTTGAATATGGTTTCCATGTCACTAAACAATATATTATTTTAACAACAGAAAAATGCAGATGAGGAACTTGAGTGCTACTCCATATTTCAGTGAAAATGCCACGACAAATAAGATATCAACGATTTGGTAACAACATTAAATGCTGAGGACCACTCTATCAATTAGGGAAAAAGTAGACATATCTAAACACGCAAGGCTATTAGCATTCTTAAAGAAGTGTGTTCGTACATTATTTTGAGATATCGATTTTTTTAAAAATTACAAAAAAATAATTTACTTTCCATCCGGGTGGAAAGTAAAACTAAAAAAACGTCAACTTTCCACTTTTCAAAGACAGATGAAATGTCATTATTACATGCATGGTTGTAAATAAACTCTTTAGTTCTAGTTCTAATCTCGTCATCATCCAGGTGTCAGAACGTCAATAGGCATTCCCGTGAAGCTCGGGATCGCTTGCAGGAGTATCTAGCGCTCCCGCCACGCGGCCCAGGCAAGGGTCGATGTTACCATGGCAACGTAGTACTCACGCTTCTATTTCCTTTTTAACGCTTCATTTTACAAATTTATGTCATACCTGCCACACTAATCGTAATTAGACGGTGGTAGGGGGAGGTGACGAAACTCGTCACGAAATGTAAACGATCCCCGTTTGGTTTCTATTTATTTTATTTATTTTTTATAGCGAAATGGCATGCCTTCTATCGAGAATATTTAAGGCGCTGGCTAGCAAGGTTATGGAATATTATATGGCGATCATATTCTTCGATAGTATTTACTATTGTAAATAAGGAGCTGAGTGAACTTTTCATTGTCGCGATTTTTAAGCAGGTGTATAAGATTTAATAAGAATATAAGATTTTATACAGAGCCAAGTGTAACCTGTCATGAAAAACTGTGTGTGAATAACCTTTTCACCTGTCTTGATCTAAGCCTGGAGCTTAGAGTCCGGGTGCTCAAATGCTATATCTTTAGCGTACTGCTATACGGATGCGAATGTTGGACCCTGGACCGAGCAACTAAAAGGAGAACTGAAGCGTTCGAGATGTATATACACCGCCGTATGCTGCGTATTTCATGGACTCAGCGAGTTACAAACGAGGACAAAGTCGAAGTAATTATTGACCACCATTAAAGAAAGAAAAACTGGATATATAGGCGCCATATAATGAGGCGATAGGTACGAACTCCTGAGACTGATAATTGAGGGAAAGATTAAAGGAAAAGATCTGTACGAAGAACGCAAAACTCATGATTGAAGGACCTTCGAAGATTGTTTAGGTGTTCTTCAATTGAAATTTTGAGAGCTGCGGTGTTTAGAACAATGTTAGCCATGTGGATCGCCAACCTTCGTAAGGAAAGGGCGTCGTAAGAATAAGTAACCTATTGCTCTTAAGATCACTCAGCCAGAACGGGTTTTTTTTCTTCTATCGCATGTATAAAATGTGTAATTAGTGTGTAGAAATTCGATGAGTCGGAGAAAGAATAAACGTACGTAACCAAAAAGATTGTCAGGTTGTATTATCAAGTTTATTAAAAAATTTCCATTCGTATTTATAATAGAAAAATACCGAATTTAAATTACCTTATAAATGAAGACTGGGATCACAATGTATCTTTTATATTCATATTAATTTTTTATTGTATAATTATTATTATTATAGATAATGAATATTTGGTAGAATTAAATTCTGGATATACAGGGCGTCCGCTAATTAATGGTACGTGGAAAAAACACAGACTCCTTGCGTACAAATATTAGGATTTAATTATACTTACCTATATCCGAAAGTTGATATTAACTGAGATACAGGGTGATAAAGTTGAAACTTCATTTTTGATTCTCTCTAATATCTTTGCGAGAAACCGATTGGCAATTATAGTTTTTTAGAACGAGAAAATGATTTTTTTTTTGTGAAATCTTAATGTACAATGTAGCGGCATTTTTCGCACATTTATTAGGTCATAACTTTTTTGTGCCTTAATGTATTTATGTTTTTAATGAAAATAATACTTTTCTCATATTTATTACGTAAAAAAGGTATACTGAGTGCAGGTCGCCCAGAGTTACCGTTTCGGAGATATATACATTTAAATTGTTTAGTGCACCCTGCCCAATTACTATTAATTTACAAACAAAATTTTTCCCTTAAATTAAAATATGAGGAAACAAATGAAATTTAAAGATGCCGTTGCTATGAAACCTTCATGTTGTTATTTATTTGTTGATTATTGTAGTGTGTTTCATTTTTGGGTTTATCGTAAGTTAGGTAACAATGCCGAGACACAATTTGTTTTCAAACGCATGCGGGATATGTTATGTGTATACGCGCAGGAAAATTTTAGTGGACGAGATACCCAAGGACGATATTCGGAACTCTATCAAACAAAATGATTTTCAGATCTTCAAAAATATTTACGACCGATTAGGCGAAACAGGTACCTTTCGTCCTAAACGGACATCCAAATAACTCGCACAGCTATCTTACAATAATCAACATACAAATAACAACATGGAGGTTTCATAGCAAATGCATCTCTAAATTCCATTTGCTTTCTCATAGGTTACTTTAAGAAAAAAAAAATCTTTGCAAATTGATAGTAATTGGCACTAAACAATTTAAATGCAAATATCTCCAAAACGGTAACTCTGTGCGACCTCGGAACAAAAAAGGTAATAACCTAATGAATGTGCGAAAAATGCCGCAGACAGCGCCCTCTACATTGTACATTAAAAAAGAAACCATAATTGCCAAAGTTTGTAAAAAAACGTTGGTTTCTCTCAAAGTTATTAGAGAAAAACAAAAATGAAGTTTTAACTTTAACACCCCATATCTCAGTTAATATCAACTTTCGGATATATGTAGGTAAGTATAATTAAATCCTAATATTTTTACGTAAGGAGTCTGTCGTTTTTCCATGTACCATTAATTAGCGCACACCCTGTATATTTGAAACATTTTCTTGAATTGTAAATCACTTGACACTTACAGAGAAGGAAACTATTTTTAACTATAGTTCTCGTAAGAACTGATTTTGATAATTTAATTCTATGAAGCAAATTACTTTCGTTTAGAAGCTTAAAAAATTTGTGAACCATACGAGGCACAAAATATGAATGTCAAATAATCACATGTCAATATTTTAATTTTGCCATTTCCGTCTAATACGCTGAAATTGCAATTTCGTTCCCAATGAAAAACGTTGTCTGTTTTATCCTTCTCATTAACTGGTAAAACTTTGATATTACTGTAAAGTTATGATGTTCATTCTTTCCCCGGCCCAACGGTACACAAATACACGGTGTTGAAAAAAAGTCGGTACCCCGGAATAACTCCGGTGCATCGCATTGCAGCGTAAAATGTCTGGGGAAAAAGTTGTTTGGTTTTGAAGGAGAAATAGTTTGCCATTTGAACCACCCCCCACCCCCTCAACCACCGGGTTCGGGTGGGTGTAAGTTAAGATTTTCAAATGGAAACCCATATTTTTTATTGGCTTATCATGTTCTCCGACCAAAAATTAACATCTTTTGTCCGAAATTTTTTTTTATTCGGGCCCATCTTTCACCAATAATCACCATGAGAAAGACAAAATCAGAACCGTGCGAAAATCAAGTTTTATCCTTGAAATACTCTTTTTCTCTGTCTTGTACTAAAAAATGCCCGTGGAATACAAACAACTTTTTCCACCGACCTTTTTTCAACACCCTATATAATTATACTAATTTTCGTTGGAAATTCACATAAATCTTACTCATATTCACTTACATCTACGACACTATTTTCCGAGAAAGAAGGAAAATATAAAAAGGCATTATGCCCTCTTGACTCTGAATTCTGGCCATTTAAATTAAACGATTTTAATATTTATTTAACTAAGCAGTAAAGTAGGGCATTTAATGTCACGGTTGGAGTTTAACAGCAGGCGCAGTCGAGGGTATTAAACCAGATAAAGCCATTAAATGTCTTTTACTATCATGTTAAATGCATTATTTTTTTTATTAGATTGCTAATGTTCATTATTTTTTCCAAAAATTACTATTTAGTCAATTTGAAAAATTGGGAGACGCGTCAAAACAAAATAGCTCTTTCAGTAAATTCGGTTAATAAACAGGAATTTGTTCGTTTTTCATTTAAAAATGAATATTTGCCTTCCCCCAACCACTTTATTTGGCGAGGAGAAAAAAAATATTCAAGACTATTATTTATGTAAAATTAGTAAATTAGGCGAAAGTTTATTTTTATAATTTGTAATTAGTGTTACGCCCTCTAGCGTCCAACCTAGCAACTCAAAAATTATTTCCAGCTGTTTTTCTGTGGGCACTTTCTAACGAGAAAATTTTCCCGCATACAATCGGCGTCCTCTCTTAGGGCTTTGAATATCGAAAGTTAAAGAAAGACGGGTCAATGTTAAAATCTAAAAGCGGTATTAGAGTCGGCAATTTTTGTCTCTTGCGCCAGCAATGGCAATTATAATTGCACGGAGTCATACGCAGTACAGTTCTCGATCAGCTGGCCCATTGCACGGATTTATGCGCAGTACACCGTTCCCGGTCAGCTGTCTCTCATTGCCAGAAATGGGGAAAGCGCCATTTTAATTGCCATTGCCGCTGCAATTCTAGGTATAGATGGATTATTCTGTTATTTTTAACTGTTTATCAGTTGGTTGAAGCAGCTATGAACAGCTAATGGCTATTTAGACTAACTGATACTGAAATTAGCAGCTCACATTATTTATTAAGCATATATGATGCTAATTGGTCGCAACATTTTTGAACTGCTATTTGTGAGTACCAGTATCTGCTTTAACTGCTAATCAATGCCCATTTCTAGGTCTAATGTTATGTTAGGGATTTCGACAGTACCAACTGCTATTCTACCGTTGACAATGCGCCAGCTGATCGAGAACGGTTTAATGCGCATGAAAACGTGCAATAATAATTGCCATTTGTAGGCGCAAGAGAAGAATTGCCGACTCTAATACGGCTTTTACAACTTATATTGGGAGATAAACGCCCGGTTTACACGGATTTCGGTATATCTTAGACATATCGCTTTGAATATCCATGCGCTACAAAACGAAACGTCGATTTGGGAGCTCATCGTATTAGGAATACGACGTTAAAATATAAATGTAGGAAACGAACAATGAAAAATAGAGAAAAATTAGAATATTTCGAAAAGTATTAAAAATAAACATATGACATATTAAATAAAAGTTAAAGAGAATTACGTATTCTATCAGAAAGAAAGAAAAAAAAAACAGAGATTTTTTTGTTTAAAGTTACTGAAATTCGAAAATTTATTTCGAACACCCTGTAAAAAGTGAGGTAAATTTGTTTCCATAATTTATTTGTCTTAACTCCATATAATGTCCATTCCAAATATGAACTTTTCATTTGCAAAGGTAGTGTAGGTATTAACAATTAAATCCAACGCTGAAAACTGACATTTTTCTGAAAAAATGGAAATATTGGAAAAACTATAAGATTTAGATATATAATATTATATATAAAAAATATTCAAAATCTTATGCATAATCCAAAAATTGATAGAAATACAGGGTGTTCTATTTAAAAAAACGTAAGGTGTATTCACCACTTCTTTGTGGGCCAGCCTGTATACTTCAATATAATTTTAGAATGTGCACCTTAATGATTTCTACAACTTTTATATTTCGAGATTTTATCTACTTCTTAATATAAAGGAGAAAATGAACTTTACTCTATCGTTGACTCACCCTGTACACTATACAGTCTTATTTACTTCGCAATTTATTAGAAACTTTTACTGAACCTATACGACCCAGACTAAACTAGGACCTTGTATCCATTATACTTGCAAATTACTTTGATATAGTGGACTGCAGATTTCAATTAAGTTGCGAATTGGAGGTAAATTTTGTCAAATTACTAGAGTATGCTGAAACACGAAACAATTTGTTTGAACATTTAATTTGACAGTGTATAAGCTAGAAAATAGCTAGCGGTGTAAGTTGGTAGAAAAAGTCCATCCAGCGTTGTGTTCCGCTTGTTTTTCTCCCGATGTTTTTCACAATGTCACAAAATGTCATAACGTGAAACAATGAAGATTTCTTACCTTGAAAGGTAAAAAAACCATCAATGATTTATCATTTCCGCTTATTTAAATAGAGATTTTTTAAAACTTTTAACAGTCGCCATTTTGAAATAGCTTGACAGAATCGCGCTAAATTTTATGAGCATACTGTACGAGATATTAGCTTTCAAATGATGTATCACAAGCTGTATGTTTCTATTTTAAAAAAAGATCCATGTCGTCATATCTTTGACAAATGTCTATAAAAAAATAAACGAATAACGTCAAAATGTGAGGATATATAAAACTAAATTGATGTATCCGAGCGTTTTCCCCAAATGTTACACGTTAAGGCTATATTAATTTTATTCCGGACTTCTGGGCCACCCAGTATAATGTAATATCTATAATACTATATTGAATTAAAAATAAAAATCGTTCTTTATTGAATAAAACTTTAGAAATAGAGCATAAACTGGAAGATATTTCTATTATTTTTAGGTTATATTGTTTTATAATTGTGACTAGTGTTATATATGTTATATATTTCGGAGTATAAATATCTAGTAAAAATTATCTATTTGCAAGGTTAAAGGTTAGTATTTTAAAGTTTTCTATAAAAAAATTTTGTCGAATCCATAATGCCTAGAAAACTAATTTCAACGAGATCGAAGTAAGCCTAAATTTCGAACCCTACTTGCTGCCAACATAAAAAAAATAAAATTTCAGTTTTATAAAGTGGCAGGTTATTAATTCTTTTTGCATTTCATAATGTAGCATTAATTTTTTTTGCATTTCATAATGTAGCCATTATGAAACCCAAATAGAAAAACAACCTTTAAAGTGATGTACTACTTGACACCTTCCTATTTAAGATTTTAAGGGTCCAGGAGGATAAACCGCGAAGGCTGAAAATATTATTTCCCCCTTCACAATAGAATTGACACGACTTTCCGATTTTTAATATTATTACTGGAGGCGAGATATTAAGTATGTGTTGTTTTCAAATTGCCACCCCGCATGAAAACCTCTAAGAACCCCATAAATTTTAATTTTTCTGCCCATTCTTAAGAAACTCGTTTGTAATAAAATATCATTCCTGTAACATTACATTTACCCCACTGGTAACGTTCCGGCTATGTCATCTCTATGCAATTCCTTAGATTATTGTGCATTGACCTAGAAGAAGCGAACTGCCAGCTAATAACAGCAATTTTGACCGAGATGCTTGAAGCGATGCATCGATATCTTTAGTCGGCTATTTCAAAGGGTTATCTTGCATATTTTTTCATATAACTTTCTGCGAGAAACACGAAATATACAGTGGGAAAAATTACATACAGGGTATCCGGTAAGTACCTCCTAATTTCTCGGAGAATACAGAGGAGGTATAAAAACACCTTATTTGTCATCCAAAAAAAAAATCCTAAGATGTTCCTTAACGGAAATACAGAGCCCCAAAGGGGTAACCCGCGATTTACTTTTTAGACTCTAACTTTTGTATAATTTAATGAAATTTTAATATTTTATTGAGGCCAGAAAGAGTCATTAACTATTATATTGTGTTGCTCGGTTTAAATACAAAATATATTAATACCTATTCCAATTAAGCGATATTTCTTGGAAAAAAACTGCTGAAATTAATTACGCGGCGACCACAGAACGAAGCCAATTAATACGTGTCAAAGAAGCATTAATTTGTTTAATGGTTTAATGGTTTCTTGAAACCGAACCGCTTCATTAGGACTTTTTTACGAAAGGAAGCACTTATTTTTATAGATGGGTTCCTTTAAAAATAATTAATTACCATGAAAAAATAAATATTAACCCAAACGTGGGCCCCTGATAATTTCTTGTATAATTTTCAAAGAAATTACAAAAATTAAGTTTAAAACCCAAAGCAATCAGGACCGATCATTACACATGGCATACAATTTATGGTCAAAAATCATATTTTGTATCTCAAAATACAGATTAATAATTATTATTATACAGGGTGGTTCAAAACACATATTCCATCGCTGTGTGGAGATTATTTACTTAAAAATAAGACAAATAGGTCCGATGCGGTGTTTGGAGTTTGAAAGATACAGGGTCTTTTCAAGATATTCCAATCTTTTATCGGCATGTTTTGTAAGCAATTGGTTATCTTGGTCACGAAATATTATTATAAATTAAATACAATCGTACTTGAATAAATAAAATTTAAAATACGTATATTGCATCAACTACCATTTAAAATTTAATTTCTGACTTTAGTACAATAAAGAGAGAAAAATAAATTTTTATATCTACGATCTTCGTAATGTCAATCACGTCCATCAACTGCTGACGTGGGTTTGTCTTAGTTGATCTACATGTTACGTCATGTGATATATTTTTTTAGATTACATGCTATATATTTTATTACTTCTTTGGATGCCTCTTGTGGTTACTTACATACCTCTAAAGTTTTATTGAAATCGGTGCTGTAACATCCGCGAAAAAAAAATAAAAACCATGAAAACTTAATTTTGCACCACTGGTTTTAGAAATTAATTAAAAATGGGAATAGTGCCTCATTAATAACATTATATAAGGTGCTTATTAAATAAGGGCCACCAATGTTGTTTACCAAGTTTGATTGATACGAATTCGACAGGGTGTCCAAAATTTCATGTGAAACCATCCAAACTTTAAATCATTTTATTTTTCTTATTTTCAATTGGAGCCCTGTATATTTTTATGTCATTCGATGCGGAATTAAAAATCAAACATCATTTCTTATTACAACCCTATCGCAATTCGTAACACATTCAGCGTTATTTGCAGAAAACTAATTTCATCAACTATTCTACAGCCATTTTAATGAATAAAAATCGAAGGTGGCTTTAAAAAGCAATTTAATGACATTACACAGTAAAACCATAAATAAAGTACTAAAATGAATAACATACTAGAATGTATGTTCGATATGTCTTCCGTTCTCTTGGAAGAACAAATAAAGACGAGTATAAAATGATCTTGCCACTCTGCGTACTAGTTCGGGCGTAATGTTTTGAATTTGGTTTCTTTGCTTCATATTGTCTGGTGTTGTTGGAGATTCTTGGAATAATTTCCTTAACATGGCCCCCAAAAAGAATATCTAATTTAGTTAAGTCGGGTGATCGGGGTGGCCACTTGTTTGGCTCTCCTCTTCCAATCACTAAGCTAACACTGTTTTAAATTTTTACATTAGTAAAATCAAAATTGTCTCTTCTCTCTCTTATTCATTAAAATGGCTGTAGAATAGTTGGTAAAATTAGTTTTCTGCAAATAACTCTGAATGTGTTACGAATACGAATTGCGATAGGGTTTGAAAATAAATAACTTTACAGTTTGGACACCCTGTAAAATGCGTATCGCTCAAAGCAACCTGTATAATAGAATTAATGAGGCAGTATTTCCATCTTTATTTAATTTTTAAATCCAGTGGTGCAATTCTAATTTTTTCTTTGTTTTTATTTTTTTCGCGGATATTACAATACCGATTTCAATAAAATAAATATAATCATCGTATTCTCAAGCGGTCACCCATCCAACTACTAACCGTGCTCAATGTCTCTTGCTTGACTTCGGTAATCGATTTATTCGCTTCCTCTTAAATTCCCCACCTGTTCTCCTAACGAAGAACGAGTTCTGATTGATCTATTGCATCTGATTTAAGCTCTTCAAAAAAACATTTTTACAACAAACACTTTATTTAAACTTCCCTTTTACCCTAAAAAATATTTAAATTAGGTATTATAGTCAGTAAAATGTACCATACATTTAAAAATATTTAACTACCGGAGTAAGAGCAAATAAATTATTTTCAGTTACATTCATTGTAAAATTTACTATATATTTTACTTGATTTTAGTAAATTTATTAGAGATCCTAACTATAGTTTTTTTGTAAATTATGTTTACAATATCATTTTGGTACAGATTACTAAGAACAAACGTAATTAATACTCTATTTTATAGGAAATTTTACAATAAAATCTTTACTCTAATAATTTTACGTGTCGGCATACCTCAAAGGTTTTCTAATTTGCTAAGGGACGCCGCGCCGTACAGTTTTCTGTTACAAACTTTTTGATAGAGAAATTAATTTAAACTTTAAAGGGTTTTAATCACTATACGTTTGTTTTCCTATTGCTCATAAAATCGATTAACTTAATTTCTACTTTAAAAGTAATTAGAAACGCAATATTAACGTTATTTGAAAAATTATACGGGGTGATTCACGACGAGGTTGCATTAGAATTATATGGAGAACTACTGAACATATGTCTCTGAGACTTTGCGGATTTATGTTTATCGATATGCTGTCTTTAACTAAAATATTCAGATGTTAGTGACCATTCCGATTATATGGGAAGGACCTGTCGTTTCTTGAATACAAAATGGTAATTTTTATTATATTTTTCGATTAACCTTTAAATTCTTAGCAAATTTTATAGAACATCTTTTGTCTGACTATGTCATTTTTGAGATATCTGGACTTTTTGTATTTGTTTGACAAATGCATGGTGATGAAATAAGCCATATAATTTTTTTTACCTTAACTCTTGAACTAAAAATTTTTTCCTATCGAACTGCTAAGATAATCAAGTCAAAATATTTGAAACTTGGCAGAAAATGTACAGGGTGGTCACAACTCAAGGTTCATTGTGAATGAATTCAACCATTAAAAATGTTCTTATTTTAAATGGAACACCATGTATATTTTTATTTAATTTGATGGCAAATTAGTTGTTCATTAAAATCTATCCTCACAAAATTAAATTTATTCTGAAAATACTATTTTTTCAAGTGTGCTATAAAAATGTATAGGGTGTTCGACACTTTTATAGCACTGTTACCCTCAAAATGACCCTATATTTTCTTAGTTAAAAGAAATACAGAAAAATGTTTCATACAAAAGTTTCTTTATAATGATTTTCATTTTCTTAAATGAAGCACCCTGTATGTTTTAAACTAAGAAGATTGCATTTTAAATTCTATTTTCAAAAATATAACACACCATGGATAATATTGGTTTCCTAGGCGATTTATTTAAACTTTATTACTTTAAACCACAGTAGGCCATGAAACAAAAGCTAATATCCTAGAGATAACTATGTTGACATTCTAATTGTTATTAACATTTAACGTCAATTTCATTTTTACATATTTATTTGTGAAAAATATTTATCAACAATTGAAAAATTTGATGATATCTATCATTTATGGTGTGTTATAAATTTGAAAAGAGAGTTTAAAATGCTATCTTTTTGGATTAAAATATACAGGGTGTTCCATTTAAAAAATGATGATAACTTTCTTACCTGACCCCATATACTTATTCTGAAAACGGCAGATTATTCAACAATCATTACAAATAAACTTCTATATAAAACATTTTTCTGTATCTCTTTTAACTAAGAAAATATAGGGTAATTTAGAAATTGTCAATTTGTTGATTTTTCCCCCGTATCTCTTAAGCGAGCGAAAGTTTTCGAATTCTGATTTTACCATTTTAAGTTTGATCCAAAAAGAGCACATGACACCTACATTACTTTTTTGATAGCACTAACAATAACGGAGATACCCTATAAAAGTGTCGAAAATGGGACTCCCTGTACATAGGTACTGTACAGTGATATCTATATGGAGGAAAATTGATTGATTGCTTAAAAAAAAGAACTTTTTAAAGCGTTTCTTCATTCAATTTATAAATAAAATGCAGTTGATGATTTTAAATTGTTTTGAATCGAAAAGTTTAAATATTATTTCACGACGAAAAAACTTTTATTATGACATGAACATTACAACGCCCCTTGAGGACCAACATAAGTTTTAATAAAAACGCGAAATGCTTAAAAGTTCGCCCTTTAAGTTTATAAGTTCTTTCGTCTGTCTTCTGTGTGCAAACAATTTAAAACTTCCTTTATATGTCATTACTGTTGATGAGCGTAGTTGAAATTCTTGTAAAATTTCTTTTAAAATGCATTGCATGTTTCTAATTTAGAACTTTTTACGCTGACAAGGAAATTAATTTTAACAAAAAAGTTAAATTTGTCTTAGAATGAAGTTTATAAGAACCGGAAATAATTTCCAATTATTATTTTATACACAGGGTGTCCGGATAATGATAAATTAAAGGTAGTAAATCATATAACTATAATTATTCTTCTTCTAAACTGATTTTTCTGCTAACAGAAACATTAAATTATTCCATTTTAAGCCTAAACGGCGTGGTCTATCGATTCGAGTACAATACGATAAAGGGTACCTTTTTTATTAGGTATTCTTTTATCTTGAACTCCTGCATGTACAGGGTGTCCCATTTTCGACAGTTTTATAGGGTATGTCGGTAATTGCTGATGCTATCAAAAAAGTAATATAGGTGTCGTATGCTCTTTTTGAGTCAAACTTAAAAGGGTAAAATCAAAATTTGAAAATTTTCGCTCGCTTAAGAGATACGGGGGAAAATCAAAAAATTGACAATTTCAAAATTACCCTATATTTTCTTAGTTAAAAGAGATACAGGAAATGTTTTATACAGAATTTTCCTTATAATGATTGTTGAATAACCTGCCATTTTCAGAATAAATATACGGGGTCAGGTAAAAAAGTTATCGTACCTAATCTCATTGTTTTAAATGGAACACCCTGTATATTTTAATCTAAAAAGGTAGCATTTTAAATTATTTTTCAAATATACAACACATATTAGTTTCCTAGGCCCTAGGCGATTTATTTAAACTTTATTACTTTGAAACGAAATAAAAGATTCAGATTAAGGTAAAAAATAACGGGATTATCGCAAATGTTCGGGATATGTCCTTAAATGGTTTCCGTCTTTTCGGATAGCGAACAAAATATAAATTTTGCGCCATTTCTTCGATTTTCCCACTTTTAATATAAACTGATATCATATCAAATTTTTCAAAATGTTGATAAGTCATTTTCACAAATTAATATGTAAAATGGAAATTGACGTTAAATGTTAATAACAACTAAAATGTAAACATAGTTGTTTCTATGATATTAGCTTCTGTTTTACGGTCTACTGTGGTTTAAAGTCATAAAGTTTAAAAAAAATCGCCTAGGAAACTAATCTCATCCGTGGTGTGTTTATATTATATTTGAAAGAGAATTTAAAATGATATATTTTTAGATTAAAATATACAACGTGTTGTTCCATTTAAAAAAAATGAGTTTAGGTCCGATAACTTTTTTACCTGACCCCCTATACTTATTCTGAAAACGGCCGGTTATTCAACAATCATTTTAAAGAAACTTCTGTATACAACATTTTTCCGTATCTCTTTTAACTAAGAACATTATAGGGTATTTTGAAATTGTCTATTTTTTTGATTTTCCCCCGTATCTCTTAAGCGACCGAAATTTTCTAATTTTGCTTTTACCATTTTTAGTTTGGCCCAAGAAGAGCACATGACACCTACATTACTTTTTTGATAGCACTAATAATTACGGACACACCCTATAAAAGTGTCGAAAATGTTACACCCTGTACTGTTTAGATTTCTTCCATTTATTTTATTTTTAATAGTCATAAGATCCTATTTTTCTTTACATTTCAATCCTACTTGCAAACTGGCAGACAAAATTCCTAGAAATGGAACTGTTCATAGCTGCTTTTAAGATCCATTTAGCTTCTTATTGGCTTGAATTCAACCTAGTGCACGTCTCGATTTAGCCAGATAAGTAATTGTTGTCCAAAACTCAATACTTTTCGAAGTAGAGCTTGTCAAAGTTTCTTTTCTTATGTTTAACATCTTACGGTTAGTTTTTAAATTACCAAATTGATATTTGGCAGAAGGTTTACGCTTAATGACTTCTATCATTGTGTTGTAAGAATGTTTCTCTACTGTGTCACCCGAGGTCACTTTACCGGTATTTCAAATTTAATTTGGAAAAAAGGACAAAAGAATATTTAATAAAAACGTATTTTTTATTCAAGTCCATAAACTACGCGGTTTAGGCCCAAAACTGGATTTAAATATTTTTTTTATTAGCAATAAACTCAGTTTTTCAAATGGAAGCAAACAATGTGCTTGTGGGTTTACGCCTCCGATATAAATTGATTATTTGGAGCTTCCTGCAAAGGCAAATTTACTTTTATAACTTCAAATTTATCAGATAATGCGATTTATTACATCACCCTTAGGATTTCTAATGAAAAGTAAATAAGTGAAAAGCTTTTAACTTATTAAACAAATAAATTTCGAAAGCGACACGGGACACTGTTCAACTACATACTCTGTTTGCTTTTCATTTATGTTTTATTTTACCGTAGGGGATTCGATTTTGCTCCAAAATTGCGATAGAGAATTAGCTTTAACCCTTGCTATTGTGTTTTTCGCACTTAAAACTTATTAAATTGAGAAAACAAAGAAATGACAATCGTATCTGCTGAAATTATGTAATATTTTTGTAAAATCAGGAATACTTCACAGTATGTTCGTTAACAACAATATTTCAGAGTATGATTCTGTCCGTAGCGGCATAATCTTTTGTTTTCTAAAAGTACTTTAAATATTATTTTCAATTTTGGTTATTTTTAAACATGTCCTCTGATATTTTTTACAAAAAAAGTGATACACCACTGGATATTTTTTCGATTAGCCTGGTCAATTCTACATGAAAATAATAGTGTGAAAAAGTCAATCATTTCAAATAAGTCGCAAGCTAGCGTAAACATAATAGTATATTAAGATACACTATCTTAGAGCACGCGTTTAATTTAAAATACAAGTGCTCTAATTGTGTTATGAACCGTGTATTTTATAATACTCTTTCTATTTGGGTCTTTAAAGTCTGAAAAACTTTAAAAAATATAGTAGATTTTTTCAATTTGAATTAATATTTTCTTTTTGGGTTGCCATTACTTTTACAATTTAATAAAATGTTACAAGTATCAAATATGCCATGATAGAAACAATTGAACACAAAGAGCTTCTTCCCATCCGTCATAATTAAAAATAAATATATTATTAAAGTTAATAAAAATGAGTCAGGAAGAAAGTTGTGCTCCGTCAGAAATACGAGAAATTGCAGAAAATTATTTAGAAAAACTTTAAAACGGAATATGCAAAACTTTGAGTTATGGTGCGAGCAGAACAAAGTTCAAGATATTGAAGAAAATAATAAATAATACTATTGAACAACAAATATTGTGTCGACACAGAATCTGACAGGAATAACAATTAATGCCCAGGAAATGTCTACAGCAACTATAAATATATATACAGGGTGTCCGGGAACATGTGGGAAATCTCCCGGATATGAAGAAAACACGTAAAAAGAATACTATAGGTTCATATAAACTTCTTTCGTATCGGCCTCCTCTTCGGAGATATGGGCTCCCAAAGAGCACCAATGGAATCAAGTTTTTTACACATAATTATTGAACCACCTGGTATATTTCAATTATTTTTTAATATGATGTATACCAGGTAAGACCCGTCAAATTACTACCCAAGAAACTGTTGTGAATTACTCACAGCTGCAGGGACGGACTAGCTGTAACACTCATGGGCCCATTTTTTTTACGCCCTGTATGATGAGAACTTTGGACAATGTTTTTTACATACCTTTAACTATTGGCTAAAAATTAAGTACTATTCAGTCATGTCGCTAATCCTAACCGTTTTCGAGAAAACGTCATTTTATTTACACTGAGTCCCCTAACTGCTCATGGGCTAAATATGAAAAAGCGGAATCTTGAAGGTTGAACATTGGATCGGAACAAAGATGTATCTTTTATTGAAATACCCGAAGCACATGATGTATATGAAATGCCGTTTTTTCGAAAACGGTTAGGATTAGCGACATGAATGAAGAGTACTTAATTTTTAGCCAATAGTTAAAGGTATGTAAAAAACATTGTTCAAAGTTCTCATCATACAGGGCGTAAAAAAAATGGGCCCATGAGTGTTACAGCTAGTCCGTCCCTGCAGCTGTGAGTAATTCACAACAGTTTCTTGGATAGTAATTTGACGGGTCTTACCTGGTATACATCATATTAAAAAATAATTGAAATATACCAGGTGGTTCAATAATTATGTGTAAAAAACTTGATTCCATTGGTGCTCTTTGGGAGCCCATATCTCCGAAGAGGAGGCCGATACGACAGAAGTTTATATGAACCTATAGTATTCTTTTCACGTGTTTTCTTCATATCCGGGAGATTTCCCACATGTTCCCGGAACCCTGTATATAAAGTATATTTATAATACTATATTGAATTTTAAAAAAATAGTACTTTATTGAATAAAACTTTAGAAATAGAGCATACACTGGAAGATATTTCTATTATTTTTAGGTTATGTTGTTTCATAGTTGTGACTAGAAATTAGTTGATGGACACCGTCAGCATGTTATATATTTCCGAGTATAGGTATTTCAGATAAATATCTAGTAAAAATTATCTATTTGCAAGGTTAAACGTTAGTATTTTAAAATTTTCTATAAAAATTTTTTGTCGAATCCATAATGCCAACAAAACTAATTTCAACGAAATCGAAGTAAGCCTAAAAGTCGAACCCTACTTGCTGCCAACGTAAAAAAAATAAAATTTCAGTTTCATAAAGTGACAGGTTATTCAATTTTTTTGCATTTCATAATGTAGCCATTATGAAACCCCAATAGAAAAAACCATAAGACCAGCTCTATATATACATACTTGAGGGGAAGAAAAAATAACCGCAGTATCACAGTCTCCAAAATAATTACTCTCTCCAAGGACAAATCCTTTCTATCCCGAGCATCTTCTTAATCCTTTTTAAAACGCTAAAAAAAAGTTTAAAAGCCTTTCGCCAAGCTATTCCCTCTGCGCCTCCCTTCTTCCCCAAAAGGGTGCGTGTTGCACGCTTCCTCCGGCCCCGCTTCATCCCTCTGGCCCAGGAAAATCGCGCCACAAGTGTTAGTTGGCCATGGTGCCCTAGACAGTTGCGAATCGGAATACGTGGCGGCGCGGCGGTTCACGCGACACAATACGGACGTCGATGCGTCTTTGTTTTTATTTTTGCACTCGGTCAATTGTTGTTAACATTGCGTTGTTTATCGGCGAGGTTGTTATTTTAATTGACTACAGATGTTTATTAATATAAAATAGAGTGTCCTTATTATAAGAGTAAGATTACATAACGAAATTTTTCTATTTGGGTTTCATAATGGCTACATTATGAAATGCAAAAAAATTGAATAACCTGCCACTTTATGAAACTGAAGTTTTATTTTTTTATGTTGGCAGCAAGTAGGATTCGAATTATTATGGATCCTAAAAAAAATTTTTATAGAAAACTTTAAAATACTAACCTATACTTGGAAATATATAATATGCTGACGGTGTCCGTCAACTAATTTCTAGTCACAACTATAAAACAACATAACCTAAAAATAATAGAAGTATCTTCCAGTTTATGCTCTATTTCTAAAGTTTTATTCAATAAAGTACTATTTTTATTTTTAATTCAATATAGTATTATACATATTACTTTATATATACATATTTATAGTTACTGTAGACATTTCCTGGGCATTAACTGTTATTCCTGTCAGATTCTGTGTCGACACAATATTTTATTCAATAGTATTATTTATTATTTCTCACAGTTTTGCATATTCTTTTTGTACGTTTTTCTAGATTATTTTCTCTCGTATTTCTGACGGAGTACAACTTTCTTCCTGACTCATTTTTATTAACTTTAATAATATATTTATTTTTGATTATGACGGATGGGAAGAAGCTTTGTTGTGTTCAATTGTTTCTATCATGGCATATTTGATGCTTGTAACATTTTACTAAATTGTAAAAGTATTGCCAACCCTAAAAGAAAATCTTAATTCAAATGGAAAAAATCTACTATATTTTTTAAAGTTTTTCAGACTTTAAAGGCCCAAATAGAAAAAGTATTATAAAATTCATGGTTCATAAAACAACCAGAGCACTTGTACTTTAGAAAACTCCCCGCTTCGCGGGTCGTTTCCTAACTTAGACGCATGCTCTACGATAATGTCTTATGAAACTTGTATCTTAATATACTATTATTTTGATTTCATGTTATGTATTGCAGGAATAATAATAGAAATAAAAAATGTTTCTCTCTTCTATGATCTGGAAACTTCACTTCTATTAATAAGAAAATGGTATAATGGGTTTCTTACCTACATACTGGGTGACCAGTTAATGTGACATTTAAAATTTACAAAAATTACTCGCGGGATTAGGCATGATGATCGGGACGGGAGGGCGAGGGGGGGGGGGGGGGGGGGGGGTTCACCGAGTGGAGTTTTTTTGTATTATCCATTGATCAATAAAACTAGTACTTGGAGGTTGATAAATACTCCTGTACTAGGGGCAGGTGCGCTATCCCGCTGAAAATGCAAATCGTGTGAACTTTCCTGATCCAGTTCGTCTATTATAGGGGATAAATTATTTATACAAACCGGAACAATACCATAAGGCAAATTAGATAATATCTGGTATGGAATTCTGACGATTGGCTTCAAAATATTCAATAACTGCAATTTTGATGGCCTCGCTTATTAAGAAATTCTTTCTTGGCTTTAGGAAAATACTCTCATTGTCTCTATGTATGTCTGTGAAATTTACCAACGGTGGTCGGGCACTTTTTTCGGATAACCCTGTATATGTCAAACGGTCTATGGTAGACAAATGACAACGGGAAAGTTTTATAAACGTAAAAAAAAGTAATAAAGGATTATATGATTTTTTTTAAATTGATTTCGATATTTATTATAGGGATATTATACCAAAATAATTTATCGAGTATTGATATCTTCAGAAAATAATGATTATTTTCCGTATATGAAATATTAATGATGAAATGGCCGGTCGATAATATGCCGACTAAATATTTACGTGTGATTATTTACCTAAAATTGTTCCAGAGAAACGTATCGAGGACATATCCATGTTTTAGGAAAACAAATAATTTCTCTAAGCCTCTACTTAATCAAAATATAGTCAATAATTTTGATATTTGTTAGAAGAAAGACTAGCTACTAGAAAACGTTAATTGACCAGTCAAGTGTCCTAAAATAAGTTATGTCAATTAGTCAATTGATTAAGTTTCACATTAACTTAATTTAATTGACCTAAGTCGATTGATTAAGTTTGACATTAAGTTACGTCAATTGACCTAAGTCAATACGTCAAAAGTCAATTGGTATAATAAGTCAATTGGTATAAAACGCAACTGATCGGATACGTTAGTTCACCAAACTCAATTTGCCTCAAATAATTAACGCCAATACGTCAGTTGACCGATTACGTCTAAACTCTCCGAATACTATGTTTTAAAGGCCTTAGAATCACCTAAAATGTACAACCAGTATCTGAACTAATCCCATTATCTGATACGTACTTACCTATTCTAAATTCGATTTCAGTTAAAGTAACTTCACTGGAACAAACTTACCTGAAAGTTATTACAGTTAAAAGTATGCTTATAATTAAGTAGTCGCAGGAGAAGTAACTTCTCGTTGATAACTTTGTAGTTTAAATTAGTTGATATACTTTGTAGTTTGCCAAAATTTCTTCTATCATCCCCAAGGTTTCGTGAAGTCAGAAGCCTAATAAAGTTTACTAATTAATTCTTATCGACTCTCGATACATTTTGGTTATTTTTTCTGTAATTGGGGTTAAGACGACTCTCAAAATCTCTATGCTCAAATTCGTCTCTTTGATTTTAAGCCCGTGACATTATAACGGTGTAATCACTTTTGTTGTCAACTTTGTAATTAAAATTAGTCAAGAAAACTTTGTACTTAAGAGTATTTCTGCGGAAATATGTCTTCCACCGAACAGAAGACATCTTAAGTCAGGAGAAGAATAAAGGAGAATAATCGCCATAACAGCGACATTATGTAGATCAAATAAGACCAACCCAGGTTAGCAGCTAATCGACGTGATCAGGGTTCCATAGCTCCTATACGAATTAAGTTAGGAATTTCGTTCATATGGGGAATTATACTATATCATTGTGTGATAACATAAATGTGTATTTTTTAAAATGGAATTCCCAGTATTTTATTGCATATTTACGTTCGAATTAGTGTTCTCTATAATTCCCTTGAATGTTATTTAATTTGCTTGAGTAGTTTAAAAGCAATAAATTAAAAACTAAAAAAAGTAGTTTTGTAGTCCTGGAAACAAAATTCAAAAAAACATTCTAATATTATTTTTTTAACCACGTGATTGTTCGTAAACTTTATGCCAAGGGGTCTAGAGATACTATTAACCTAATAGTGTTTATCTATTTTATACAGGTTGTTCATAATAAGGTTCCAAAAACTACATATTTCAAAATTATTTTGATTTGGTCTAAACCTGTATATTATTTGGTTATTGGATGTAGAATTCATAAGGATTTGATTTTTTTTGTAATACAAACATATAAGCTTTTCCAGCTTTTTCCGAAATAATTCCAAAATTATGTTGTTTAAGTACCATATACGCCTTGACTAATAATTGTAAACTACAGAAAATATTCAAAATGTCTTCCGTTTCGATCTGTGTACAAGTAAATGCGTTATTGAAAAGATTAAAAATTTTCCTGAAATAAACCCCATGACCAGTATAAGTCAGCAGCTGAATAAAATTTCTCTTAATTCGTCTAGGAGCTACGGCAGCATGACACACTATTGCAGGATCCTGTATGTATTGTTTGGTTGCCACAAGTTATTAAAAAAATACTATTTTTCTAACTAAATATACAATATTTAACACTGGAAAAGGCAACAAATTTGTTATTAATAGTTCTTATAAACTGATTTTGACGATTAAATTATATATTGGGTGTTTCCTAACCTCGCTGAAAAAATGAAGGAGGTGAATCCTCGCCTTATTTTAAGACGAAAATGTGGTATAAAAGTTTTTCACATATCGCTTCGTTATCGAAATACAGGGTGTTAAAAAATATTTTATTTTTCATTTTATTAATTAATGCCAAACGATATTCTAATTAGAGCTCTTTACTTTGGGTCACTTTTAACTTTTACAATTAATTAATTTGAGGGGATCTGGGTAAAAGAGTACCTTAATTTTTTAGTTATTTTTGTATTTATATCGTCAAATTATACGAGCAGGCTTTGCTTCGTTTCATGGGTGTTTACTGGCTCATGGAGGACATTTGAAGCAATTTATTTGACTTTTGTTCATGTGAGTTAATTATTCAAAGTTTTTAAATCATATGCATTATCAAATCATTGACATTAATTAATAAAATGAAAAATGCGAAAAACTTTTATACCACATTTTCGTCTTAAAATAAGGTGAAGATTCACGTTCTTCATTTTTTCAGAGAGGTTAGGGAACACCCTGTATATAGCAACACACTTTCGTCCTTTCCCAGGCCTAACTGTAGATTCAGCAACTTTTTTGACCTTAGTTTCACCTTACTTTTACTAACTTGACTGTTCCGGTAATAAGTTTACGATTTCATCACTGTTATCTTTTTGACATAAAAAATTTTATTATCTTTATCAAAATGCGAAAAATACAACTTTTATCTAATTTCAAATACAATTCTCGTAAAATGTTTGAATAATACAAATAATACACATACATGTGCAACATTTTAAAAGACAATATCTTAAACGAAGATATCAAGTTTTACTCTCTTTCACAAGATCGCTCTGTCGCTTTTAAATTGCTACAGAGTCAGCGTTTCTAAATTATTTATAGCAATAAAATGACAGCAAAGAAAATAACTTTAAGCCTTTAAATCTTCCTGCGGTTTCAACTGGGTGCAATAAAACTTGCACAGCGAATTTAAAGGGATTGTTGTTCATTAAATAAAAGACTTGCCTTACAAGGTCTCACAAGAATTTGTTCGAGAAATTTCCTCGTGTTTCCACATCTATAAAATTTTGGAAAAAGTGAAGTAAATCATTGACATAATTTATTGCCAGTTATTGTTCAATAAGTCGGGCTTTTATATTGTTTATGTAAACATATTTGTAAATCAACTCATAACAAGTATTGGACTTAGTGAGAAATTGGCTTATACAGGGTGTTCTAAAAGATATGGTCACTAATTAGGAATTAATTAGAGTGGGTCGAAATAAGGTCAGAACTTCATATAACATTTTATACTTTGTCCCCTCATGATGGAGCTACAGCCTCCTAAAGGGAATCTATCAAAGTTAATAATATGAAATTTGGAAATTTCAGTGCTTTAATTTGTCAGAGTTTAAACATATCATCACTTTTTGTAGGACATGTTTTCCGAAAAAAAAAGGGAAGTTAATTATTATCTCGAGAACTATAACAAATAGGTATAGGAAAATATTAAGAAAAGTTATTAAGAAACTAATAAGGATTCTAAAACAAAAATAATACACAGGTTGTTCCGTTTAAATCATCAAAGTTGCTAATACTTTCAAGTAGAAGCGGCAACACTGCATGGCGAAAAATATTTTTAAAAGAGAGACCATGTCCGCTTCTATAAGCTCCCAAATTTTCAAAGTGATCCGATGACTAGTTCTCCATAAACGTCTAATAGGCCATCCACCATCAATCACCCTGTATATCCTATTAACACATACCAAAATTGAAAATAATATCTAAAGTACTTTCGGAGATATTAAAATATAATAATTCAACACCCTATAGAAAAAAAATTTAAGCCGTTGCGGACATATGTTCATATAAACTTTTCTTTGTAAAATAACATAAGGAATCACACCCTGAAATATTAGCACGTGATTAAGAAACACCCTGTATTATATATAAAATAATTAATTGTAAGTTAAGTAAACTCTTCTTTCACATGCACTTATCGTTATCAGAATCAAGCGCGATACTGCTTAACTCAGGAAGATAACAGTCCATGAAGCGGACTTTTGAGTTATAAAATGATAGTTTAACAAAAATTTAAAAGTAAAGATCTCTTAAATAGGCATTGCTAATACAGGTTACTTTATTTCAACTTATGTCATATCAATTACATATAAGAATATGTTTAAATTTTTCACAAACTTACTGGTTACACTGTTATCCCATATATAGAGAACGTTCGCTTTACTTAATCAAAGAAACGCCTCTAATACTCTGAAAATCATTTAAAAAGATAAAAATCTTTAATTACAAAGGGTTCGGCCAGGGCCTTACAGAAACCAGGAAAAACAAATACCTTTTCCCCCGAGAGGAAATTTCAGACGATTACAGTTCTATAAAATTAATTACATGTAAACGGTCTACGTTTATCCAGTTTTTAGTTCTACCTCAAAACGTTATTACTCTAAAATGGAGCCATATTTTACGTTGAAAAAGGTTTAAAGACAAATTGCCGTTTCTAATTGCATCTTTTTTTCATTAAAACTTTTTGGAAGAGTTCCTTCTGTTCCTTTTATTTCGTTTTGTCCGGATGGCATATCCTACTTTATATCATTAATTTAAATCCGGGAAATTAGTAATTTTCGGTATAAGACTGGAAAGTGATGCTTAAAACGCTTCCCGCAATAATTGTTTAAATAAACGGATTTTTACTCTCATTTTTAAAACTCTATAGTAAAACTAAAATAACCTTTTAAAACTGTGGTAAATATATCAATTTGTTTAATGCGTTGCGGAAAAGCCAAAACCCATTTACCGATCTTTTTGTTGGTCAGGCCAGGAGATATTTTTCAAAAAATGAAAATTTAAGTATGTGAATCTTCTAGAAAGAATAAAATAAAAATGTCTAGGATAGAAGAATTATTGGACAATTATAGTCCTGTCACTAAAATTAAAAATGCCATTGGGTGTCCCAAAAAAGATGGATCTTGGAAAGTAAACAATTACACCGTGTCATTTATAAATCTACATTGAAGTACATGTTTCTCTGTCATTAATTATTAATTAATTTTCGTGTGTTCGCTCATTACTAATCTAATACACTAAATACAAGGAGCTGGAACATTTATCTTGTACTTAGCAAGTTCAATTTCCATAGAGCAATATAATTTATTTAGTATGTGCTTAGCAGAGATTTCGTAATTTGATGGGTTTGGAAGTTATATGATTTTAATTCGAATTAGTTTAGAGTTCGGGGTGGTCTGTGCCGTTTCTTTAAAACATTAATGCTGAATTCTCTCCAATCTTCTCGTACTTGAAATTTAATATCTCCAGTTGTACGGATCGTATGAATGTAGGTGTTTTTTTATTTTACACGTTGTTATGTTACTTTCGAAGTGTATTAAAAGAAATGTCATTGTGAACAAAATAATAACAGTTTAATTGTTTAAATAGTTTAAACATGCACTTAACCCATCTAAAATTAATTTTAAAACATTCACAACACTTCATCCTCTTATCTACAAAACCCATTTTACGAAAAAGTGGTACATCTTTTAGTTCGGAAGTTATTAAATATTTTCGATCGCAAAAAGTAGAAGATTGACAAAACTACGGTTTTGAGCGCGAGGCAAAGGATGGAAATATTAATGATTCACACCGCACTGCAGGATGAGAACAAAATCATAGACCGATATTGATCCGACAAGTACAGGGTGTCCCGTCCCATTTTCGACCTTTTTATAGGGTATCTCCGTAACTGTTAGTCATTTCAAAAAAGTAATGTAGGTATCAGTTGCTCTTTTTGGGTCAAACTTAAAATGGTAAAATCAAAATTTGAAAATTTTCGCTCGCTTAAGAGATACGGGGGAAAATCAAAAAATTGACAATTTCAAAATTACACTATATTTTCTCAGTTACAAGAGATACAGAAAAATGTTTTATTCAGAAGTTTCTTTGAGCAAAATCCTGAAATACGTGTCAACTAATTTTATATATATGAATAATTGTAAAAAAGATTTCGGACGATTCTAAAATGGTTAAAAATCATGCGGTTTGAAAAAGAATGACCCATATACTTATAACCTACCTTAAACCGTGAATCACCCAGTATTTAACATTTTTATCTCGGTTAACCTTTACACAGCAAAGTGAATCGAATTTATTCCGGAGCATTGGACAAAACCTGGTTCATACATTGATTAAACGAACGTAAGAATCAGGCTGTAACACAGGATAAGGTCACCTGACTTGTAATAATTTTTTATAGTGCGTGTGCGTTTAGATAATACACGATTAAAACTAGAAATGTTTTCTGATTAACTTTATTTTTCAACAAAACAACACACTTGCTGCACCTGTGCTGCAATAATTTTAAATATCAAAGTATGGAAAAATTATTTCCTAGACCACCCGATGATACCATATACAATAAGGGCGTATTTTTGTCTACACAGTAGCACTTTAAAATACTAATGCAGATTGCATGGTACTACCAAGAAAAGGAAGCTTTCTCCATTGATAGGATGTCACCACCTGCAGAACGGTTTCGAACTCTTTTGTTCTCGTCAGTACAGGGTAGATGTACATACCGATCATGAGAGAAGAATTTATACTTCATGCTGTATTATCAACGGTAGTCGAGAAAATACAACGCGCAGCGCCATCTCCTAGTAGTTCCACGCAATCTGAACATGCGTTATTTGAATAAATCAAAAATAGAAAGTCTATACTTTTCAGGTGGTATTGATATCAAATTCAATGTATGAAAAAATTATTTCCCACACCACCGACTGCCGTTGATAATACAGCGTGAAGTATCTTTCAACACTTTTATAGGGTATCTCCGTTATTGTTAGTGCTATCAAAAAAGTAATGTAATGTGTAAAATCAAAATTCGAAAATTTTCGCTCGCTTAAGAGATACAGGGAAAAGTCAACAAATTGACAATTTCTAAATAACCCTATATTTTCTTAGTTAAAAGAGATACAGAAACATGTTTCATACAGAAGTTTATTTATAATGAGGGTTCAATAATCTGCCGCTTTCAGAATAAGTGTACGGAGTCAGGTAAGAAAGTTATCGGACCTAACCTCATTTTTTTTTAAATGGAACACCCTGTATATTTTAATATAAAAAGATAGCATTTTAAACTCTCTTTTCAAATTTATGGATGATAGATATCATATCAGATTTTTCAACATGTTGATGAGTCTTTTTCACAAATGAAGATGTAAAAATGAAATTGACGTTAAATGTTAATAACAACTAGAATCAACATAGTTGTCTCTACAATATTAGCCTTTGTTTCATGGCCTACTGTGGTTTAAAGTAATAAAGTTTAAATAAATCGCCTAGGAAACTAATATTATACATGGTGTGTTATATATTTGAAAGGAGAATTTAAAATAGTATCTTTTTAGATTAAAATATCCAGGGTGTTCCATTTAAAAAAATGGAGTTAAGTCCGATAACTTTTTTACCTGACCCCGTATACCTATTCTAAATATGGCAGATTATTCAAAAATCATTATAAAGAAACTTTTGTATAAAACATTATTCTGTATCTGTTTAACTAAGAAAATATAGGGTAATTTTGAAATTGTCAATCTTTTGATTCTCCCCCGTATCTCTTAAAAATTTTCGAATTTTGATTTTACCATTTTAATTTTGACCCAAGAAGAGCACATGACACCACCTACATTACTTTTTTGATAGCACTAACAATTACGGAGATACCCTATAAAAGAGTCGAGAATGGGACACCCTATATACCTACCCTGTACTGACGAGAACAAAGGAGTTCGTAACCGGTCTGCAGGTGGTGACAGCCTATCAATGGAAAGGGCTTCCTTTTCTTGGTAGTACCATTCAATCTGAATTAGTATTTTAAAGTGCTACTGTGTAGATAAAAATACGCCCTTATTGTATAAGGTATAATCGGGTGGTCTGGGAAATAATTTTTTCATATATTGATATTAATACCACCTGACAAGTATAACTTTTTAATTTTTTTAAATAAATGCAATAATTTTCTGCCATCACAAAATAATTAAATTTACAAATAAAATAAAAAATTAATAACAATAATTATTCCTGTTGGCGTTCACAATGTTCATCAACTCATCAATATCTTCAACTCAATATTATGTAGGGTAAGTCGGGAGGAACGGGCCAAATTCCAGGATCGTATTGTATAGTTGAAAATAATGTAAAAAAAATCATGTATCCTTAACCGTTTAATGATTAATTGTACCCTCTACGTTCAATATAGGAACTAATGAGAAATTTCTAATTAACTTCCTCCATGACCAATTAATATTAAAATACCTACTAAATATCCCTCCTTGCCCTAAAAAAATAATTTTCCCTTGTAATCATCACGCACTGTTTGCGTGTCAGGTGGTAGCCCGTTAATAAAATTATTTGTCCGAAAAATGGCGGGTAATTTGATAACGCAAGCCTTCCAGTGCAATAAAGGAAACCCAGATATTGTTTTGCGTTAATTTAGGAAACGTATTATTTAAGATTGAGATCGTTTCCGGGGTCAGTTGATCATAAGCCTTTTTTTTCTAAGATTAACCAAAATGAATAGAATCGTAACTATTTTTATTTTCAGTGTTTCGAAAAAACCCGTACAGAGTGTCCCATTTTCGACACTTTTATGGCGTATCTCCGTAATTGTTAGTGCTATCCAAAAAGTAATGTAGGTGTCATATGCTCTTTTTGGGTCAAACTTAAAATGGTAAAATCAAAATTCTAAAATTTCCGATCGCTTAGAGATACGGGGGAAAATCAAAAAATTCACAATTTCAAAATTACCCTATATTTTCTTAGTTAAAAGAGATACCGAAAAATGTTTAATACAGAAGTTTCTTTATATTCATTGTTGAATAATCTGCCGTTTTCAGAATAAGTATGCGGGGTCAGGTAAAAAAGTTATCGGACCTAACCTAATTTTTTTAAATGGAACACCCTAGATATTTTAATCTAAAATGGTACAATTTTAAATTCTCCTTTCAAATATATAACACACTATGGATGTTATTGGTTTCCTAGGCGTTTTATTTAAAAGTTATTACTTTGAAACGAAATAAAAGATTCAGATTAAGGCAAAAAATAACGGGAATCATCGCAAATGTTCGGAATATGTCCTTAAATGGTTACCGTCTTTCCGGATAGCAAACAAAATATAAATTTTGCGCCATTTCTTCGTTTTTTCCACTTTCAATATAAACTGATATCATATCAAATATTTCAAAATGTTGATAGGTCATTTTCGCACATGAATATGTAAAAATGAAGTTGACGTTAAATGTTAATAGTCAACATAGTTGTTTCTACGATATTAGCGTTTGTTTTATGGTCTACTGTGGTTTAAAGTAATAAAGTTTAAATAAATCGCCTAGGAAACCAATATCATCTATGGTGTGTTATATATTTGAAAGGAGAATTTAAAATAGTATTCTGTTTAGATTGAAATAAACAGGGTGTTCTATTTAAAAAAATGAGGTTAGGTGCGATAACTTTTTTACCTGACCCCGTATACTTATGCTGAAAACGGGAGATTATTCAACAATCAATATAAAGAAACTTCTGTATAAAACATTTTCCTGTATCTCTTTTAACTAATAAAATATAGGGTAATTTTGAAATTGTAATTTTTTTGATTTTCCCGCCGTATCTCTTAAGCGAGCAAAAATTTTCAAATTTTGATTTTATCATTTTAAGTTTGACAAAAAGAGTACATGACACCTACATTGCTTTTTTGATAACAGTAACAGTTACGGAGATAACCTTTAAAAGTATCGAAAATGGGACACCCTGTATAGTATCATATTTCGAAGCTAAATTTAAAATTTTAACAAATTCTATCCGATAGTCTTCTTGTAGTTTGTCAAACCTTTTTACCTTAATGGAGCTCACTGATAAGTGCTCTTAGGACGTGAATTTTTAATATTCGATAATTAATTGGCTTAGTGTATTAAGGGTAGGAAGTTTTCAAATTAACACCCTGTACAATGTCAGCGAAGCAACTTACTGCTACTAATTACACTGGGAAACAAATTTCAACTTTTTTTTTGTTTCCTGAACAAAACCTATTTTTTTGGATTCAACTGTACCCAAGTAACTAAAAAATACCTATTAAAGATTTTAGTTGGCGCGCAAAAAAAAAAATCTCAATTATTTGTTACAAAATTTTAATTCATAGGCATATACAATGGACATACAAAATACAGATAACAATATATTGTTGGTTCAACAAAAGCAACTAAATAGCACATTTTTATCATTGAATCCAAAGTTTAGACACTCATTTTGCGCTTCTTAGCTTGCCTTTTGAAAGCAGCCTCTGGGGCATCTCTCGTAATAGTCCAGCAGTAGTCGGCTAACATCTCACAGTTCCATTTTCCCTGATATCTTCTTTCCATGTTCGAAATATCCTGGTGGAACCTCTCACCGTGTTCGTCACTTACAGCACCACAATTTTCCGGAAAGTAATCCAGATGAGAATCCAGGAAATGAATTTTCAACGACATATTACACCCTAGGTTTTGGTAACACAAAAGAAGTTGGGCAACCAGGTCTTTATAATTTTCTGCTTTTATGTTTCCCAAGAAATTTTTTGCAACCATTTTAAAGGCATCCCAAGCGTCTTTTTCCTTGCCTTCAAGTATGGAATCGAATTGCGCATCTCCGAAAAGTTTCCTAATCTGGGGACCCACAAATATTCCCTCTTTAATTTTAGCGTCACTGATTCTAGGGAACTTTTCTTTTAAATAACTAAAAGCACGGCCTTCTTTGTCCATTGCCTTCACAAAATTTTTCATAAGTCCCAATTTTATATGAAGTGGCGGTAGTAAAATCTTTTCTGGGGCAACTAATGGCGCGCTGGTCACATTTTTCTTTCCTGGCTCAAAAGACTCTCTCGGTGGCCAAATTTTCTTTCTGTAGTGATCCGATCGTGCTCGACTGTCCCATTCGCAGAGGAAGCAGCAGTATTTGGTATAACCTAGCTGCATTCCAAGCAAGATCGCCACAACTTTTAAATCCCCACAAATTTGCCATTTATATCTTTCATATTGTATGGTCTCAAGTAACAATTTCAAATTGCTATATGTTTCTTTCATATGGACTGCATGACCAATTGGGACTGAAGGCAATTTGTTTCCATTATGGAGTAACACAGCTTTAAGACTTACTTTTGAGGAATCAATGAAAAGTCTCCAGTCTTTTGGATCATAGTCCAGATTTAAAGCTGCCATTAATCCCTCAATGTCCCTACAGGCTACCAAATTGTTATCCATGTTAAAAAATGGTGTTAGGTTTTTCTGACGGCTTCGGTACACAGAAACTTTTACTTCATCTTCAAGTAAATTCCATTGTTGCAATCGAGAGGCCAATAGTTCTGCTTTTGTCTTGGGCAGTTCCAAATCCCTTATAAGGTCACTTAATTCACTTTGACTTATTTTGTGAGGCTTTTTACTTGGAAGTTCACAGACAAAATCGGAGTCTTGCGAGGTTGATGGGCCGGCGACATTTTCCGGTACACTACCGTTTGAATCCTCTTGATCATCATCAGAATGAAGGGTATATTCCTGAGGTGGATTAGGTATAGGCAACTCGTCACTATGAGGCACCGGGCGTATGGCGGATTGTAAATTTGGATACTGTATCGCAGACCTTTTTTTCTCTGAAAAGCCTTTTTTGATGGGAGGTGTCAAACAAAAGTAACAGTCAGTAACGTGGTCTTTCGGTTCTCGCCAGATCATAGGAACAGCGAAGGGCATCGTACGGTTTTTTCCACTTAGCCAGCCGCGAATGTTGGACGCACATTTGTAGCAGCAGATATGGGGAGCCCAATTTTTATCCTGGTCTCCAACTTTGCAGCCAAAATACAAGTGGTAAGCCTTTTTTATTAAAGGGCTAAGCGTACGTTTTTGTTTCACAAAAGTCATTTCACCACATATATAACAAAAATGATCCGGCTTATTTACACAAACTCGCGACATGTTGCTCAAAACTCTCTAATTTCTCAAATACGAACAGCTCTCGATCAACTGGTGGTTGAAATACAACTAACTAACAATTTAGGATTTATATTATATGTATTTAAACCCCTTATAAAGTACACCTGTTATAATAAATCCAGGTATTTCTCATTTAATGGTGAAATTTTCCCATATATTAAGGGCAGGTAGGTAAATTATCATAATTGGGATGGATCTATAAAACCGGAGCCAACTGAGCCTTTTGCAAGACAGATTGTTAATTAGTATAATAAAATAAGTAAGATTTTGCTATTTTGGTCTCGGAAACATTTTTGCTGTTCCCCAGTGTTATTATTCGCTTCTACTTCTTATCTAAAATGAAAAAAGTCCCTCCGCTCTAACAAAATAAAGCTCCTTTTTAAAACGTCCTTTCAGGGAAAGTCCAATAAAAGTTTCAACGTAATTTTTCATTTAAAAATGCATGAAATAAAATCTCGTAAGTTGCAGCTTCAAGCTAGGAATTGAATGCCTCTTGGGACAGGACGGCACTTTTAAAATTTCATCTCCGAGATTAAACGGCATTACCTTCTATAAAATTACTTTGTAAAAAATGTTTCTGGTATTTTATTAAAAGATAAAAATTTTAAAATGGATGACAATGCTATGTTAGAGGACGGAATTTCAATAGCACAATGGCTCGTTTTATTTTCGATTTATTTTTTGTCTGGCAGTTGCACGAGACGAATTTATAAACGAAAACCAAAAATTATTTATAAAAATGTCTTCACTCTCAGTAACATTGTGATTTTCGGCCATAATTACTTGATTATAGATCTGATATTAGAACAATAACTGGAGAAAGAATTAACGTACGTCATCACCTGTAACAATACGATTCAAATCGAGATTTTACAGATCAAATAAGACTAAACCACGTCGGCAGGTAATGGACGTGATTAACATTATGAAGGTCTTAAGGTATGGTTTTGGTATCATCATATTATTATATCTTCTCTTGGAAGTTTATTTAGAACTCGCTCTGGGCAAAATGGTGATAAGCCTGTGGCCTCAAACGAGGAAATAATAATTATTTTTACAGAACTAGATTCGTTTTCTGTTTGCGTTTTTTCATCCATATGGAGAAGCGTAGTATTAAGAAGTTGAGGGAAGTCTTTCTTGTCTATGGAAGTCAATGTAGGATGAGAATTTTTCCAATTAGTTAAAGTTTCTCTCCAAGCCATTTGAAAAGGTCTGAAGAATCCAACATCTAAGGGTTGGGTTAAATGGGTTGAACTTTTAACGAGACAAACGAAACACATATTGTTTTCTTCACATAAAGAAATAACCTCGTTAGTAAAATGGGAAGATAAGTTATCTCCAATTATAATTTTACGACCCTCTAGACGTTTAGCGTGCGGCAAAAATGTTATAGTAAACCAGTCGGTGAACGATTGCGCGTCAATCCAGCCATGGTGGGTGCGATTGTATCTTGCTCCTGCAGAACAACATCTACCTGTACAACATGGCAAACCTTTGGGGCCATTTTCGGTCCACTGTAACCACATCTTATCGGCCTTGTATATAATATAGGGTGGTAAAAGCATCGCAGAGGCAGAAGAACACATCATGATAGTGGTCCCTGACTTTGTAAAATTAAAAACGCATTCGGGATACTTTGTACCACGTCGAAATATCATTTTCTTTTGACCGGGATTATCTTGAGCATTGGTCTCGTCATAATTGAAAATATTCGTAGGAAGACTATTTTCCAATTCTTTTCGAAGATTCTCAAAATATGTATTAAGATTTTCTCTTGAAACATCGGCTCTAGGTCGTTTAATATTTGTCGCAATTTTTGGGTAACATCACTTTTATGTCTCTTTAACAGAGAATATACCCAGTCACTGCCAGGTAGATTATGGGTCAAAGTGGGCACTTGTCTTTATAGGAACGTGTCCCAGGCTTTCTTACATAATTTCTTACCATATTTATTGCCTAAAAACCGAAAACAGCTAAGTTGTATAAAAATAAACTTAAAATCAAAGTGATCAAATTCGCCCGGACTCGAGATCAATTTCGCCCCGTATACATGATCAATTTGGCCCCACTATAAAAATTTGAATATACCGCTTAAAATCATATGTTTACAGTAATGGCGTTCATGTTAGTATTGTAGGAAAGCATTACATTATTGAGATTTATGAAGAAAACCGAACGATTTTTGACCAGTTTTTGTGTACACGTGAAAGTATATAGCCTTAAAAAACAATTAAATATAAAATGGCTTTAAAAGCACCATTTTTTATTAGAAAAAATGTACTTACGGAGAGCAGCACTAGAAATCTGCCGGAAACAAAATAACTTTAAATTGCTATGTTGTCAGATCTTTTAAAAATGTTTTTAACCCTGAGAAAATACGAAATATATTAAAAAGGTTCCAGATATCAATTTCGCCCCCAAATATCAATTACACCCCGTATTACGTACTGCATTCAACTTCTTCATCAAAGTCGTCAGATAGGGATGTGGTTTCAGTTTGGACTACTGAATCGGTAGAAATGGGGTCACTATCATCTTCTAATAGCACATTGCTATCAATGTTAATTAACTCGCCCAAATCATTGTTATCAAATTACAAACTTCCACAACATCAATATTCTCTTTCAGACTCAAAACGCGACATTTGTGTGTCATTGTTTACGATTTTAACCTTACAACTCACAAATAAACGGCAGACTACTGTCGGGGAATCACACATACTTTCATTCGGTGAACTCCTTTCGCGCTGCCACGCATACGCGATTGGCTGCCGGTCTGTCTTCAGAGAGTTTTGCACCGTACTTATTCGTCTCCCAAATACTTTTAAAAATTTTTTGTCGGTTTAAAGGAGAGTTTTTGCACTCTTTGTATGGAAACAGCCTGTCCGCGTCCGCCCAAAGGAGAGTCCGCCCAAGAGAGGTTGATTTTCATGGAATTTCATATACCTAGTTCCGAACTATGAAAAAATATCCGCTTAATAGAGATGTCCGCTTATTAGAGGTGTCCGTTATGAGAGGTTTCACTGTATAATTTTGCATTTCCCTCTAATACACTGGAACTGTATTTCGTTTCAAAGGAAACCCGTTGTATGTTTTATCCTTTTCCATTAACTGATAAAACAAATAAACGTGGAAATGTTGTACCGTCACTATATTCAAAAATTATTTATTTCTAATTGAAAATGAGGGAGAAAAAAGGTCTAGCTTAATTTGCCCCATATCGTATAAAAATTTCATTAGCTGAGCTGTTCAGGAAGTATAATTTATTTGTTCCAATACAATATCCCTATAATACATTTTTAATATGAAGCAGTTAAGTATCCATATGGTCCAAAAATGATTTATTACCTATATTAAGGCGTAATTCGAACCTCTAGAACAATCCGAACAAACAGGCGAGGAGAAATGTAATTTTTTATAAAGTTGAAGGCGTATAGCTTTGGTATAGTGTAAGTCTTAAGAAAAACGTGATAAAAACAATCTTCTGTGCAATTTATACTTACCAGTTGACTGAAAATAAAACGATGATTCTTAATCGTTTAAAGAGCCAAGGGTAAAAAATGAATTTTGGATAATTGTGTCCGATGATTTATTTATTACACTGACCATATTATTTGGTAAATCAGTAGGATTGCTAATATAACTCTTCCGTTCAACGTCGCCGTTCGTTGTGGGCCGTGCCGGCTGCCAGTCGACTATACGACTAACAACAACTTTTTTTTATGATCAAACACAAGCACTATAGGAAAAATCCTTTAGGGCACTCTGGGAGAGGTGCGTGTGCGCAAAAAGGGAAATTCACGTTGGTTTTGAATCTTTGGAGGTTATGTTCGTTCGGAAAAACGACCTCGGGAAGGTCGTTCCGAAAATGATGAATAATGAATTTCGCGGCAGCCGAGCACTTTCCACGAAAATATCTGTAAAAGAGAGTCAAATCCCCAACCTGTCTCCGATGTTCTAGGCTGTCGAAGTTCTTCGTCAGCTCATGGTCTCCAATCAGACGAATGGCCCTCCTTTCGATGAAATCCAGTAGTCGAAGAGTATGTTTGGGTGCAGAGCTCCAGACATGAGAGCACTACTCTAGTGATTGTCGAATCTGGGCTTTGTTTAGTGTCAAAAGTTGTTGAGGTGTGTACAACTTTTTGGTTCGGAAGAGTACACCAAGTTTCTGAGCAGCTAGCTTGGCGATTGCCACAACGTGGTTATGCCAAGACATATTTCCTCCGAGATTGACGCCCACCAAATTAATAGATGACGCCAGTGGGATTGCGTGTCCGTCCATGACTATATCCGGTTCTGTAATGTTAACCGTTTTAGAGAAAACTGCTTTCTGTTTTTTTTTAGCGTTAAATTCGACTTGGTTACTGTCACCCTAAGCCAAAATTTCTTCCAGGTCCTTATTGAGGCGTGATACTTCAAGTTGTCTGCGAAGATTTGCTTCGGCACCCGATGTTTGTGCATTCAAACAGAAAGATGAGATAAGTGTGCTATCGTCAGCAAAGGTAAATATCGGATTTTTAGTTTTCACTAGAAGGTCGTTAATGCAGAGTAAGAAGAGAGTGGGAGACAATATGGACCCTTGAGGAACACCGGCATTGATGGTGAAAGTGTCTGAGAAAAATCCGTCAATCGCCACCTGCAGAGAGTGGTCCTTAAGAAAGCTAGACAACCACGCACAGAATCGACTGGGCATACCATAGGATCGCAGTTTACTTAGAAGTCTCTCATGCCAAACACGATCAAAGGCTTTAGAAATATCCAGCGCAACAGCCCGAGACTCCCCATGATGTTCGATTGCGTTGTTCCAAAGATGGGTGACATAGGCTAGAAGGTCTCCTGTTGATCTGGACTTCCGAAAACCATGTTGATGATTGCTGATAATATTAAAGCCTTCTAGGTACTTTACAAGATGTTGGTTAATAGCTTTCTCTATTACTTTTGATATAACTGAAGGCAATGCGACTGGTCGATAGTTGTTAGGCAGGGGTATCTTACCTTTCTTTGGTATAGGCTGGACTCGCGCCGTCTTCCAGCACGATGGAAATTTGCCTCGTTTGTAGGATAAGTTAAAAGTCTACAAAATACTGGTGTTAGTTCATCGGCGCATCTCTTGAGAACTATAACAGGAATTTCGTCTGGACTAGAAGCTTTCTTGACATCGAGAAAACACGATTTCGGTCATTTCGGATTGAACTGCAGGAATGTTGGGTGGTCTTGAAGAAGGAGTAGGTAGTACATGTTCATATTAACTTTTTTCTCTCTTTGTAGATACGGTCTCCCAAAGAGCTCCAATTGAATCAAGTTTTTTACACATAATTATTGAACCACCTGGTATATTTTTTTAATATGATATGTACCAGGTAAGACCCTTGAACTATCCAAGAAAGTATTGTTAATTACTCATAGCCGCTGGGACGGACTAGCTGTGAGTAAGTAATTTAATTTAGTTGCATCCTCAGAAGTTTGAAATTATGGATATTCCATTTCCATGTACCAAAATGTATTTTTCCAACGTTCGATTTCATAAAGCCGTGTTTTATGTTTATTTTTAGTATGGAGCAAATTTCACACAATTTTTGAAAGAACAACATTTATGGATTTTTATACCAAAGTTTCCTCTATTTTCTGGATATCACCAGGAAGCCAAATTAAATTTAGGGAGTGTTTTCTCTTGACACAACATTTCCAGAGAATTTTCCTCGGCATCGGGGTTTTCCGAATTCTTGAGAAAAACTTTAGCACAGCGGTTACGAATCGCTGATCGCTGATAAAGTAAACTTTTTGTGAGAGAAAAATGAGAGTTATATTTATTAACTGGAACTGGGGTGAACTATAATATCAAAAATATCATTTGTGTTTATGTAAGGGAAATATAAGTCAATAAATTTAGGAAAAGTATATGCTTTTTTTGGAACTATACAGGGTGTGACGGAATTGCCTTATTTTATTTGAACCCGCAAGTCCTGAGTTGAAAATAAATTGCAGAAAAATAATCATCATAGCGCTTTGAAAGGAAAATCACCTTATGTCATTGCCATATAAAAAGCCGCCTGCACCATGGGCGTCATTTATAAGGGCAAGAGGGGGCAGTTGCCCCCCCTGGAATTTGATCATTTAATAAGACATCAAGAAACTTTTAGTTCGTTCGCGGAAAGGTAGGTAGTTAGTATGTTTTTTCTATTTTTTCTTAAATTTGATTGATAGTTGCTATTGCATCGGCGTTCGTCCCACATTATGTGGTTTGTCCTAAACATAACACGCTTTTTAGCATGCGTGGTTGTCGGCCAATGTCATAACTATACATCAATAATCTTTTATTTCGTTAGCGGAAATGATAGTATGTTTTTTCTATTTTTTCTCAAATTTAGTACGTATTTTTAAAGTCTAAAGTAAATTTGACAATCGAGGCGGTGCATAGTCGGATATTGTTATATTATATATAATATTTCTCTTAATCGAAGCTAAGCCAAAATTCTAATATAGCGGATCCGAAGCTACTATACAGTGTGTCTACTTAAGTTTGAACCATATGGAAAACTTTTTTATTATTGGTTTTATGAAAAAAACTTATTCTTCATAAAAAGTTGTGCATGGTCTAAAACTCGAAATGCAACCTTCAGTTATCAACATTTTCCAGTCATATATGAGGTATATCAGAAATTACGAATATTGCTCAAGAGTAAAGTACCTTTATTTTTGACAATACAGAAGAATGTTATGAAGGAACGTTATTTTGAATTAAAAGTTATATTCAAATATGCAATTACAGTTATGTAGCACGAAAATTTAGGTTTTGTGATTATTTACTAATCATTCCGTATTAATTATTCTGGATTGATACAATTTAACGTAATCTAGGATGCACTGACCAGAAATGTTTGACACGGAATATCATAGTGCGTTGGTATTTATAAAATATATTAGAAATGGCAGCTTTACTAAGTTGTGGAAAAAAAATGGAAATTGTTTTAATAATTAATACGGAATGATTAGTAAATAATCACAGAACCTAAATTTTCAGGCTAAATAACAGTAATTGCATATTTGAATATAATTTTGAATTCAAAATAACTTTTCTTCATAATATTCTTCTGTATTGTCAAAAATAAACGTACTTTACTCTTGACCAAAATTCGTAATTTCTGATATACCTTGTATATGACTGGGAAATTTTGATAACTGAAGGCAGCATTTCGAGTTTTAGACCATACACAACTTTTAATGAAGAATAACTTTTTTTCATAAAACCAATAATAAAAAACTTTTCCATATGATTCCAACTTAAGTAGACAATAAACAGATTTATAAAGAAATTTTTGGCACCGTTATTATTTAAATTAAGTCTAGATTTTTCGGACATCAGTGGATTCAATTTTTTCGATTTATTGCCAAAAATACTTTTTAATCCTATTCACATTTGTTTCCGCAAGAGCTATTTGGCATTGAAGCAATTTACGATGAAATTATTGCATATTTGGCATTACAACCGTAGAATACCATTCAAATATAAATAAGCATACTAATCAATGTTACTTAAAATAAATAGGTTTTGGTTTGTTTTCCGCTGCCTCTTTTTATACAGTGATGGGCTAAAATATGGAACAAATTCATTTAAAAATCAGGTTTTATTTTTTTGTAAAAACGCTCGGACACGTCGATTATAATTTTTTCTTCCGGATTTTTTGCCTCAAAAAGAAATTATACTGGGTGTGTCAAAAAGTAGATGTAGGTATAATTTTGAAAAATTATTTTATTAAGTGTTGAAAATGCAAACCATTAACTTCTTGACAATATGCCAATCCACTTAAAAACCCTTCTAAAACATTATTTACAGTATTTTCATTAATTTGCCTAATTTCATATCTAATTTTAAATTTTAAGTCTTCCAAATTTTGTGGTTTATCCTTATACACTTTTGATTTCAAATAACCCCAAAGAAAGAAATCCATTGGTGTAATTGTATGGGTCCTCTTCTACCTATCCATCGTTCGGGAAAAATAGTATTCAAATACTACAAAAGGTAATTTCTTTTTTAACATGTAATTTTTCTCTAAAACCGTTAGAGATAAGGATAGAGTATGCTACATGAATTATGCTCAGAATTTGACGTAGAATTTATGTGATAAGTAAAAATAGGGTGGTTCTATTTGAAATACAAAAAAATTTTACAACATCTACTTTTTGACACACCCAGTATAATTTCTTTTTGAGGCAAAAAATCCGGAAGAAAAAATTATAATCGACGTGTCCGAGCGTTTTTACAAAAAAATAAAACCTGATTTTTAAATGAATTTGTTCCATATTTTAGCCCATCACTGTATATAGCTCGTAAAATTGGGATCATTTTAAAAATACTGAAAAATCCTCAGAAAACGGAAAACTCTTCTTTTCTGCGCTACTGACATTTTGTAAGTTATAAATAGGACTAGAATACTCTATGCAGTACTTCTATTATTGTAGTCAACCTGTTAACGTCTTTCATCCCAAATAAATTTGTTACACTCGAGGAGTGTCGTTTTTTAAAAATAAAGTTTTCTTTTATAACGTCGTTCTCTTGGCCCGACGCGTAACTCGCGCGCCTATGGGTCTTGCAGATAATCTTGCAGCATGTATAACGGCCTTAACAAATATTAATTTCTACACTACTTGAAATCTGTATAATATTAACATTAGTCGTTTAATATTTGAATTGACTAAACTGAAAGAACGAAATTCGCATATTTGATATGAAGTAACAAGCTTATTTTCAAATATATTTAGGGTACATAAAAGGGATTTTCCTTTCTCCACGAAGAATGTAACCGGAAAGGGACCCTGAAAATTTTATCTCACTTTTCGGGGTATGCGAGGTGTCGATGTCGCTTACAAAAAGATATTAAAGGGATTTTCAAATGTATTTTATTATGCGGAATCCTCAAATACGTATACAGTATTTTCCTATTTTATTTTTCAACGCGATAAACTTCAATGCCAATAAAGCGTCAAGCAATAAGTTAGTAATTTATAAAAAATGTTTAAATATACTTACGCCACTTTTATTTCTCCATGTTAATATTCTTTCTGATTAGCCAGGCAAATTCTACATAATAACGGTCACTGGCATTTTTTTACCGTCGGATGCTCATCGTTCTTGATTAAAAGAATTAAATTTAAATGGCCTAGTAAGTGAACAATTTTTATAAAACACAATTTATCATTATCAATGTCGATAAATATTTATTTTGCGATTTAGCTAAAATTAAAATTTACCATAAGTTTTTGCTTCAATAAAGACCAAAGACATAATTAAATGGGACCCTGAGGCTTTTGTTAACTGTCAAATTTGGCATTTTTGCCACAAAATATCGAAAAATGGCATTTACTGATCAAATTTAAAAAAAATATATTCAGAAAAGTTGTTAGTATTGTAATTTTATGTCCACATACCAAATTTGAACCATTTGTGATAAATTTTGTATTCCTGTCTATTTTTGGCCAGTAAACTATTTTCTTTGAAAAAGGAAATCGACCCTATCAGCGGAGTTATAAACAACGACGCTAACGTATTTATTATTTAAAAATAAGCTTCTTCCCTTCGTTAGTTAATCTTTAAAGTTATGGGGAGTTTGTTTGACTATGTTTCTAATAAAATACGTAGACTCATACACAAATTTTATATATTAAGGGAATTTATAAATGAGAAAACATTGGTGATGGTTTATAAAGCATTGGTGGAGTCGCTAATACGATACGGAATAATTGTCTATGGTGGTGCCTATGGCACAGTACTTAATAAGTTAAATATAACACAAAAATATATTCTTAAAATTATATTTAAAATATTAATAGAAGATTTCTAACAAATTTATTGTTTTCGGATACTGTAAATATCACAACTTTATATATTAGACGTATATGTCATTTTGTTTATCGATGTAAGACCAAGCTAAACTATGTACATCACTCCACGTAAAGAAGGACTAAATCTAATAACAAATTTAAATTACCAAAAAATTTAACAACCGCCAATAAAAAGTTTATGGATTATTTAGCACCAAAATCATTAAATTTACTCCCAGATAATATAAAATCAATTAAAAATATAAAAACTTTTAGTAAAAAGTATAATCAGGCATGTTTATCGGAATACAGAAAAGTTTCCAATACTTTTTCAGTAATTCACTAAATCAATAAGGATTGTGGGCATGTTTCAGTAACGTGTGTCACATAGAATTATAATATAGATAATATAAATAAAAATACAAAATAATAATATTAGTCTAATTTTAACTTTCGACACATACAGGTGTTTTGCACCTAGGTGTCTATTATTGATTTTTGCTATTCATTATTGTATATTATACAGGGTGTTCCTTAATGACGTGCTAATATTTCAGGGTGTGATTTCTTAGGTCATTTTATAAAGAAAAGTTCATATGAACATATGTCCGCAACGAATTAAATTTTTTGCTACAGTGTGTTGAATTTTTATTTTTTAAATGATTATTTTTTAATATCTCCGAAAGTACTTTAGATATTATTTTCAATTTTGGTATTTGTTAATAGGATATAAAACCACAAATTTCAGTTAGAAAAGTTATTCAATTGTACCACCAGTGGCGTCCCTGCAAACATGTCCTCTGATATTTTTTACAAAAAGATGGTACGCCACTGATATTTTTCCATGTGGATATTTTTTCTGATTAGTCTGGTCAATTCTACATAAAAAGGCTCTCTTGAGTTTCTCTCGTCTCTTGATTAAAACCACTAAATTCATATTGAAACTCATTCATATTGAAACTCATTATTATTAACTTGATAAAATAATTAATGATAAATTTTGTTTTATAAAAATTGTTGGAAATGGCCACCTTCCCTCCCCAACAATTTTTATAAAATAAAATTTACCATTAATTCTTGTATCAATGTTAATAATAATGAGTTTCAATATGACTTTAGTGGTCGTAATCAAGAACGGTGCGTCTGACGAGAAAAACTCAAGTAACCATTTTCATGTAGAATTGACCAGCTAATCATAAATAATATTCACATGGAAAATGTCAGTGGCGTACCATATTTTTTGTAAAAAATATAAGAGGACATGTTTGCAGGGACGCCAGTGGTGGAACAATTGAATAACTTTTCTAACTAAAATTTGTGATTAACACATACCAAAATTGAAAATAACACCTAAAGTACTTTCGGAGAAATTCAAAATAACCATTTATAAAATGAAATTTCAATACCCTGTAGCAAGAAATTTAAGCAGTTGCGGACATATGTTCATAAGAAGGTTTCTTTATAAAATGACCTAAGGAATCACACCCTGAAATATTAGCATGTCCTTAAGGAACACCCTGTATATTAAAAATGTTAAAATATTAAAAATGTTTAAAAATAAATGTTAAATGTTTACTTCCACAGATGGCAACATTTTTAGAATGTAATTTAATTTTTTGAGAAAAATTATTTTCGTAGAATTTTTGGTATAAAGAATGAATTTAGACGATTTTGTGGAAAACATCTCAAATTTGACAGTTAACAAATGCCGCATGGTCCCATTTAATTATGTAATTTTTGGTCTTTTTTCAAGCAAAAAACTTATGTTGAAGTAAAATTTTACCAAAATCGAACAATAAATTTTTTCCCCATACTTTAATGGTGATTCTGTATATTTTTTTGAGTTTATAAATTAATAGTTATACAAGTCGACCTACAAAAGGCTTCTTGGGGAGCAGTGAATCATCAATTCCGCGCCTCGAGCAACAGATCGATCGCCAGTGTCTGTGGCTTTATATAACCGGTTCCTAAGATTAATTTCTCCTAAATTTCAAGCTAATGTAATGGGAGAGTATTAAGTGTCATGGCAGGATAATTTATAATATAAATCAGGGACGGCATTAACACATTTTTGAGCCCACTTTAGTATGAGCAAAAATCCGGCGAAATTTACTGAACAAACCCAAACAAAAAATTATATAAAATGTTGACAATTTAGACAATTAGATAATAGAGACAAAGTAAGATATCGCGCAAGGAGACGTGGCTTCATAACGTCAAGATGTGAGAAGCCTCTGCGGCCATCTACGCTGGGTTAATATATCAATGATTTTTTCTTGCCTTGCCTTTCTTAAGAATTAAGAACGCTAACAGCAACGCGAATCTCCATAAACAAATTAAAAATAACTCACACCATAACGTCAGTGCACACGCCAGATGAAATTGGAACGGCTAGATATCATACCTTGTGTTTATTTCATCATATCAATGCGCGAAATACGGTGAGAATAGAAATTCCTACATAATTGCGATGATTGCCCGTTACCAGGATTTCAGACTGATCACGACCTAAAGTTTTTTTTAGTTTTTTTGGTGATTTAATAAAGACTTGAGAAGGAAATTAACAAGAACGGACATTGGCATTGACAACTTTTTATTTTTTTACTCAGAGTGATGTTTTTGAGGAGATGAAAATAGTAACCGACATTTTCCGTGCGGTGAATAGTTTTCAGAATTCAACTTATCACGCCTCCTCCGTTTTACTTGTCGGATGTTATTTTTCGTTATTCGTGACCGGAAAAAATTAAGAACGGGCATGTTCATCGACGCGCAAAAGTAGTGTCGGATCTGAGGTATGTCCTTTTTTTAACGCTCGCCGTTTTCAAGCAGAAATCGTGTATTTGGTTCGGAAAATGGGGGGAGAATATGAACTGACATTTTTATACACGCATTTTTAAGCAATACCGTTTTCAGTCAACACAATACATATTCAATCATCAAGAATAATGCAATATGGGGACATAGCTGATGATGAGTTGTTATAGACAACCAAGCCACGCGCCGTGTACCGCGATCATGAATTATACAGATACGAGATTCGACCCCGCTGTCCTCCCTGCAGCTGCGCAACACGTAAAATGTCCGCTCGACTCGATTTACTATTTTTTGAGTGTTATCAACAATTTAAAAAAAAATTGAATTGAAATTGAAATTGAGGTATAGTAACAAAAAGACAATCTGCTTTCTTACGGACTGAAATTACTCTGACGGGTAAGCGCAGCGTTGCCGAACTTTTTCGCTCGAGTAAAACTTTATTATTTTTTATTAATCTAGCGATTAGTCAGTGACTAGATGAAGACGTGATAACAGGACATTTTGGTAACGGGCTGTCGTACTATAAGTGAACTAGCTAAGTAAAGAACCGAAGTTAGTACTTCATTTTGATTCATGCGTAAGTAAAAGACTTATACACAGTACCTTTCTCTTAAAATGATACATATTCCTTTATCTATTGATTATATTTGAATAAAAATCGTGTTGCCAAAGAAACATTCACAAAGTTTCAGCATATTTCTCTTAACATAAACGCAAAAAATTATGTCAACGGTTTGATGGTACGAATGGCATTTACGAAAAGATCTAAGTATGACGAAAATATCGCATTTCTAAAATTGGATATATTCAAACCTTTGGGGGCAATTCAACGCAAAATCGAATAGGAGCGAAGGACCTGTCGTCGGAAAATAAAATGGCTAGATAAATAACCGAAATAAATATTTGTTAGGTGGCAGAAAATAATACAAATAAATGAGGGAGAAAATAAAAGAAATTTCTCGAGTGTGGTCCTGGTGTTTATCCGTGGGATTCTGACCGAATTGCGGAAACAAGTGGTTGAAGGGTATAGATTGTGACAAGCGGTTATTTTTTGTTCAGATTCGTATTTGTTCTTTTGGTATTTTTTAACGCATAATGTTTTACAGATACCTATTGGTACCCGTGTAGGTCTGTAAAACATGAATATGGTACACTCTACTCTACTTTGAAAAACCTCAAAAGTTATAAATTTTGGAAATGCCTTTTTTTAGTCATAGTACCAGGCAGGCTACAGTTTTCTATATAATTTTTTCAACTCAATATTTTTTGGTTTCCGCCAATCGTATTTAAATTACATAAATTACGGTAATTCTAAAAACTTAATAACATACGGGGTATTCCCTTTGAAATAGCAAAGTTGCTACAATTTCGCTATGATTCAATGCAGAAGCGGCAGGTACATTTATACAGGGTATCCCAGAATATGGGGCAATATCCCGGGTTCAGATAGAACACTCAAAAATAACAGAAGTTCTTATAAATTTCTCTTCCTACGGCTTTCCCAACGGAGATACTGAAATCGTTGTTTTTTAAATCATTTATTAAGTACTAGGTGTAATGTAATATTTTTTTAGTATAATGGTTAGTAGACGAGTCTCCTTAAAATTCGCCCTTTTAAACACATTTGGCTTATTTAGTTTGGAACAAAAATATATATTTTTTTGAAAACAGTTCATTTTATGGACATTGATCAAGAGTACCTTTTTTCAGCTTAAGGTTTAGAGTATCCAAAAATATTATTGTGGTTCCTTCATCATACAAGGTGTACAAAAAAAATCATTTTTGTGTGACATCTAGTCCGTCCCTGGCAAACTAAATAAGCGAAATGTGTTTCGAAGGGCGAATTTTAAGGAGACTCATCTAGTAACCATTATACTAAAAAATTATTAAATTACACATAGTACTTAATAAATTATTTAAAAAACAACGATTTCCATAGGGGAGGCCGTGGGAAGAAAAATTTATAGGCACTTCTCCTGTGTTCTATCTAAACCCGGAAGATTGCCCACATATTCTGGGATACCCTGTATATGATCTACCTTAGGCGTGAATCGTCCTGTATACTATATTTAAAATTTTTGCAATAAAGCTTTGATACAAGCTTTTTTCTCAAATAGACCTAGACATATTATAATTTTATTTGAACAGGAATCAACAAATATATTTGCTGTTGTCTTTTATAGTCTTTCTATATTCTCTTGTTAACTTTACAAGGAGGGATACCATACACATACTACTATATATATAATGTATGAAATTGGGTAGGGTCTTTCTTCCATTCTATCAATATTAGCTATTCAGACCCTTTTAAGTGGTTTCCAAGACGTTACAAACCATCAATCCCACACGCCGAGCAAATAAATCGATAAACGACAAAAAGGGCTTAGTGTGTCTGTGTAAAATAGAAATGATAAAATAATTGGTTCTCGATATATCGTCTGTCTATTTAGACGACTAAATTAAATTTTTATATTTAAGGTGATGAAGCAATATTAAATTTTTACTCAAACCGGGGTTATTCGTTTATAATTTATGAAAACTATATTAAATTTCATCAAGATAATGTACTAACCCATTTGTCACTTGTCACAGTCTCTATTAGATCTCGTAATTGTTACATAAATGAGAATGCCATTGGACCAAGATCAAAGGTTCCCTGGCAAATGCCGTTACAAATTTGTTTAAACCACTCATTAAAGAAGAAACAGTATGTCACCAAAGCTACGTATACTGGTAAACCTTGCTTATTTAAAATATGTACAGACAATAATAACTATGAGATTTGTGTATGTCGGTATTGACATAAATTTCTAACCATTAATTTGAAATAAATATACAAATGATAAAATGTATGTCGTATAAGTATAAATTGTTGTAACACGAAGATTGGTATATCATAATCCAATAAGTTGTTGTGATATAAAAGTAGTAAGTACATTCCCAGTGCTCTATTCTACACTATGTTGATCTATAACTATATTTAACCAATCGGAAGAATACCATACACCACGTTCTACACCATCATGTACAACAACAAACAATGTATTTATCTAATATTTTTCATTTTTACAGTACAATTTGTGACTACTTCTCTCCAAATCAGAACTTAAATCTCTAAACGAAATTTAATATTTTACTACAATCACGAAATAATCAAAATTATTTGGTTATTTCGTGATTGCCAATAGGGCATTAGCTTGGGGTTTTAACCGATCATAAATCTTCTTAGGCCAATAAAATTAACTTTAAGTCCTTGCTTCAAATGCGAAATACAAACTCAATAGGCCTAATACTCCTGAGAGGCTCGAAATCCTAGATCTACGAGTTTCTATCGAGGTATCTCTTTGTATACTCTGATACAATAGTGATTGAATTAAATTTTCTGTAAGATACAAATAGTTTTCCTAAATTGTACTTAATTGTACATAAAAGATATTACTTCTAACAGAAAATAAGCCATTATATCATTTTATTCTTACTGATGCCATTGCATTGCAGTAAAATGGACAAAAGTTAGATGGTCATTTTTCAAGAAAGGTTTTAAAATATTAAAGAAGTTAATGCCGTAATCTTGTAGTTGAACTTTTCAAGGGCTGAAAAACAACCGAAAGAATGCCCTCTTCGGTAAATGGATTTTAGAAACTTTTAAAGAAATAAATCAAAAATCAAGTTCAGAGCGACAAGAGTTTCATTTAGAAGATACGTACAGACAGTAAATGAAGAATGAGGCCTCCTTTTAGAGTTTATTCTGCAATTTTGTATGTTTTATTCGTGGACGCGATTTTCTTCTATATTAACTCTTCAATTGAAAAAGGAAGAAAATTTTTAACCGAACCAAATCATATAAAAAAACTCTTAACGAAAGCGTATTGTATCATTTTCTCAGGTGTTTGATGAAGAACTATAAATAAAAAACCGGTTAATAACGAAAACAACTACTACCCCCTGCAAAACAAATATTATATACCACTACAATTCAAAAAGATTTCATTACCTAACGAACTAATTTATGGTAATTTTTTGAATACCAGCTCGCATTTTATAGTAGCAGATTTATTGCATCTATCCATGAATAACTTGATAGATTGCGTTATTTGCTATATATGCGTTTTTGCTATAAATCATACTTTGTAGGCAGGATATGTCGTTTATGCTTATTGCTAGTTCGCATTTTATTGTTTTATTGTCACATCTGCTGTTAGATATTGAGATAAACATGGTGTCCCAAAGCGATGTAGTGAAATAACATGTTTGCGGTATAGTTAATTTGACATTATACTATTGACCTTAACTGCAATACATCAACTACCTGATAAGATGGGCCTAACGCTTTCAAACCGCAATATACAGTATGCCAATTAATTATCGAATATTCAAGAACAGATATACAGATACATATTTCATTGGTGTAGTTTATCCCATAAATGAAATTCATTTTTTATGTAAGGTATGTCAAATTTAGATTCTAGTAAATTTACATGCATCTCCATTTTATGCCCTACCTCGTGGAATTAGACATAACCAAACAAAAACTGCTCTGCCCTAAACTCTGAAATCAATTTTCTGTCAGTAAAAATATACAGGGTGTCCCCTAATTAATGGTACATGGAGAAACCACTGACTCCTTACGTAAAAATATTAGGATTTAATTACACTTAACTATATCCGAAAGTTGATTACAGATTACTGAGATACAGAGTGTTAAAGTTAAAACTTTTTGTTTTTCTCTAATAACTTTGAGAGAACGTTTTTTTACAAAATTTGACAATTATGGTTTTTTAGGACGAGAAATTGATTTTTTTATGAAATTTTAATGTACAATGTCCGTGCGCTGTCTGCGGCATTATTAGCACATTTATTAGGTCATAACATTTTTGTGGCTCAGTGTATTTAAGTTTTTAATGAAAATAATACTGTTCTCATATTTATTACGTAAAAAATGTATACTAAGTTCAGGTCGCCCAGAGTTGCCGTTTCGGAGATAATTGCATTTAAATTGTTTAGTGCATCCGGCCCAATTATTATTAATTTGCAAAACAAATGAAATTTGAAGAGGCAGTTGATATGTTGTTATTTGTTTGTTGATTATTGTAAGATAGCTTTGTCAGAAAATGTTTCATTTTTGAGTTTATCGTAAGTTTGTGTTTTCATTGCTCTTGGTTTCTTTCGACACGATATTTTCTAGGGTCAAAGTTATTTTAATTGAAATAGGTTAAAGAACAAGCCAATTGTTGTATTTATTATTTATTTTTATTTATTTACAAAAATAGGGATACAACAGGCGCTGAGCCCAATATAGCATCCACGTTGAGGTATTGGCTAGTGGGAGTTATAATTAAGCTTAAATTAGAACTTAAATTAAGTATACATTAAATTATGTTAACCTAAAATTTATGAATATTTATAGCATTGATTTTACACATTTTTAATTCTAATTATAGACATATCGAACATTTCCATTCTTAAAGAAAGCCTATTACATGCCCTAGTCGCTTTTTTTCCAGAATTTGTATTTCTTAGTGGAATATTAAAAGTATTTTGTAGCCCCTAACCGGTACATTAAAGCTTAACTTTGACCTCAGCGTTGACGAATCAACAAGACCGTTCACCAACTTGTAGATCATAACTACATCGGAAACCATTCGTCTTTCAGTGAGTGGCATTACTGAAAATTTCTCCATTACAGGCTTATATTTGCTAGTGACTATAGCTATGTCTGTTTTTCGTGATAAGAACCCTAAAAATTTATTTTGAATAGTTTCCAGCCTTCGCTGGTAAACCGCGTATTGATTCCCAATTACCATTACTAGAACATTAATTATCATGTAAAAGTTAATTGGTAAGAAGTAACAAAATATTATTTGCTTGCCTGAGCTAGCTCACTAAGCAATTTAAATGCAAATATATCCGAAACGGTAACTCTGGACGACCTGAACTTAGTATACCTTTTTTACGTAATAAATATGAGAAAAGTAATATTTTTATTAAAAACCTAAATACAATGAGGCACAAAAAAGTTATGACCTAATAGCCCCCTACATTGTACATTAAAATATTACAAAAAAAAATCTATTTCTCGTCCTAAAAAAAACATAATTGCCAAATTTTGTAACAAAACGTTGTTTTCCTGCAAAGGTATTAGAGAAAAACAAAAAAGAAGTTTTAACTTTATCACTCTGTATCTCAGTTAATATCAACTTTGGGATATAGGTAAGTATAATTAAATTCTAATATTTTTAAGTAAGGAGTCTGTGGTTTTCCATGTACCTACCATTAATTAACGGACACCCTGTATATTAAAATTGGTTCATTATTGACGAAATAACAGCTCGTTAATTAGTACTTGAATTTTGAATATCCCATAATTAATTGGCGTAGTTTATGAGTGCAGGGTCACCTTGAAAATATAGCTATCTACATATTAGTTTATTTTTATTTTGAATTAAAGTGGCACATACGTAAGAAGGTATGGTAAGGATGCAGATAAATAAAATTGTACTCAATCTAAAAAATAAGCAATTTGTTCTCTAAATCTAAATTAAAATATGTCCATTGTCAGTGACTTCATTAACCCTACACTTGCCGCACGATAAACCCTGATATATGTTCTAAAATACATGCGTTTCAACCATAAATCATAAAAGTAAGCCACTGTGGTACATGCTGATTGCTAGTCCCAAATGTTATTGTTTCGTTGGCGCATCCACTGTTGTTAGGTATCGGGATATATCATCTTCCATTGCGGCAATAGCGTTTGGTATTTTTTTTTCTTCTGTTATAGGTATTATTTCATTAAAGCTAAGTGATATTATGTTAAGGAAACAAAATTATGAAAATAACATATTATCTTGTTGTTTCATGAAATATAGTTTTAAAATTGGAGAGACATTGTTATGGACAGATGTGTACTGTCATAAAGTTACCTTAATAACCACATTTTATGTCTAGACGTAACGTTACTGTTTTATTACTATTTCTGTATTTCATTGTACTTTTTTCATCTGGATCGAAACAAGTGTTTCCATAATATATATTTTACGATCTGTCAGAAAATAAAGGGCATTTTAGTAGTACTATAAAGCTAGATAGCTAATTTTCCAACAATTCTTTTTAATTTGAATGGGATTTATATAGCGCTTATATTATTAAAAACTATGAATTCTTACACCAAAACACCCTAAACAATATTTTAATAGGAAATATCTAGAAATAATCCACATATTATACAGGGTGTCCGCTAATCAATCGTACATGGAAAAACCACAGACTCCTTACGTAAAAATATAGGATTTAATTATAGTTACATATAATCCGAAAGTTGATATTAACTGAGATACAGGGTGTTAAAGTTAAAACTCCATTTTTATTTTTCTCTAATAACCTCGCAGGAAACCAACGTTTTTTTTTTTTTAAATTTGGCAATTATGGTTTTTTAAGGACGCGAAATTGATTTTCTTATGAAATTTTAATTTACAATGTCCCTGCGCTGTCTGCGGCATTGTTTGCACATTTATTAGGTCACAACTTTTTTATACCTCAGTGTATTTAGGTTTTTAATAAAAATTATACTTTTCTCATACTTATTACGTAAAAAAGGTATACTAAGTTCAGGTCGCTCAGAGTTACCGTTTCGGAGATATTTGCATTTAAATTGTTTAGTGCACCCTGTCCAATTATTACTAATTTGCAAACAAAATTTGTTTCTTAAAGTAACCTATGAGGAAACAAATAAAACTTAGTTGTGCAACTTGCAGTTACTATGGAACAGAAAATGTTTCATTTTTGAGTTTGTGTTTTCATTGTTGGTTTCTTTCGACGCGATATTTTCTATGTTCAAAGTTATTTTAATTAAAGTAAGTTAAAGAACAATCCAATTGTTGTATTTATTATTCCCAATTACCATTACTAGAACATTAATTATCATGTAAAAGTTAATTGGTAAGAGTAACAAAATATTATTTGCTTGCCTCAGCTAACGCGCTAACAATTTAAATGCAAATATCTCCGAAACGGTAACCTCTGGGCGACCTAAACTTAGTATACCTTTTTACATAATAAATATGAGAAAAGTATTATTTTTATTAAGAACTTAAATACACTGAGGCACAAAAAGTTATGACCTAATAAATGTGCAAATAATGCCTCAGACATCATAATTGCCAAATTTTGTAAAAAAAACGTTAGTTTCTCGCAAAGTTATTATAGAAAAACAAAAAATTTTAACTTTAACACCCTGTATCTCAGTTAATATTAACTTTCGGATATAGGTAAGTATAATTAAATCCTAATATTTTTATATAAGGCGTCTGAGATTTTTCCATGTATCATTAATTAGCGGACACCCTGTATATATTTTGGCTTGAAATTATGCTACTGTCTACACATTGAGTTAGTATTCGCTTGTTTCTCATTCATTTGGAAGGACGATAGCCTTTGTTTGTTTAAAAATGATTATTTTATCATTGAACTGTTCTAAAGTTGAGCCACTTAAACAAGGAAAAGGTCCGTCAGACTATTTTTTCGAATTAAAAATGGCCGCTTCCCAACCAGCCTATACTAGTTAACTTGTTTCAACTAACATTTATCTGGGTAATCCAGAATGGTCCCATACGAATCCAGGCCTACAGGAGTCATTCAATCCCCAAAATCCTAATGTTACAGCTTAGTTCCACCGAATAAGTGGCGTTATAAGGGAACATGGGAAAGCTTTTTGGAACAATTGAAGGGTTCGGCGCAGAAGGGAAGTTTTACACTATTAAGAAAAATATACATTTAGGATCTAATAATAATTGGTACTTGAAAAAAATTGATTATAAGAAAAATTAATTATAGAAACGCAATTAAAAGAAACGATAATTCAAGCGGAAAGTAAGTAAGTAATAAGAAAAACTAATTATTAAAAAAAGTGTAAAAAAAGTTGCCGTAAAATATTAGGTGGAAAATCCACGCTAAATCGACGGATTTAATTTTTTTAAAATAAAATAGGTAAACGAGAATAACCGATTTGTTGTTGCCCCGAACCCTTCATTTTACCCCAAACTTTCTGTTACAGTTAATTATCCGATCCATTGTTTGACAGTTTTAGGCAAGCAATGCATTAATATTGTCAAAGATAACATCTGCACGGAATTTGAGCCCGGGAAGTAATATTGACGTTTTAGCTTCATTTTAATAATAATTTTTATCGTTATTAATTTTCCCTGAATATTTGGTACTATTATTACGACAGACGGGATTCAAAATTTCAGGAAAAGTATGTGATCTTTACCGATTTTATGACTTAATAATTAACTGGGTGAGGTTAGTTTTAGTTAAGTGTAGGTACAATATCTCAAAAACGGAACGAAATTATTTTCATGAAAATTTGTTCTCTTTAATTTCAATCAAAATGTAGTTAGCCATAATTCCGTGACTGCAGTACAGGGTATTCCATTTTCTACACTTTTATAGGGTATGTCCGTAATTGTTAGTACTATCAAAAAAGTATGGTAGGTGTTATGTGTTCTTTTTGAGTCAAACTTAAAATGGTAAAATCAAAATTTGATAATTTTCACTCTTCTTAAAAAAAATTGACAATATCAAAATTACCCAATATTTTCTTAGCTAAAAGAGATAGAGAAAAATCTTTTATACAGAAGTTCCTTTATATTGATTGTTGAATAATCTGCCATTTTCAAAATAAGTATACAGGGTCAGGTAAAAAGTTACCAGACTTAACCTCATTTTTTTAAATGGAACACCCTGCATATTTTAATCTAAAAAGATACTATTTTAAATTTCATTTCAAATATATAACACACGATGATATTATTTTCATAAGCGATTTTTACTTGCTTTGAACCGAAATAAAAAACAAAATATTCAGATTAAGGTAAAAAATAAAGGCAATCATCGCAAATGTTCGGAATATGTCCTCAAATAACCATTTAAGGTTAGCGATAACCGGATAGCGAACAAAATATATATTTTGCGCCATTTCTTCGTTTTTTCCGCTTTCAATATAAACTGATACATATCAAATTTTTCAAAATGTTGATAAGTCATTTTCACAAATGAGTATGTACAAATGAAATTCACATTAAATGTTAATAACAACTAGAATGTCAATATAGTTGTTTCTAGGATATTAGCTTTTGATTCATGGTCTACTACTGTGGTTTAAAGTAATAAACTTTAATAAATCGCCTAGGAAACCAAAATCATCCATGGTGTGTAATATATTTGAAAATAAAATTTACGTAGTATCTTTTTAGATTAAAATATACAGGGTGCTCTATTTTAAAAAATGAGGTCAGGTCCGATAACTTTTTACCTAACCCCGTATACTTATTCTGAAAACGGCAAATTATTCAACAATTAATATAACGAAACTTATGTATAAAACATATCTCTGTATCTCTGTTAACTAAGAAAATATAGGCTGATTTTGAAATTGTCAATTTTTTGATTTTCCCCCGTATCTCTTAAGCGAGCGAAAATTTTCAAATTTTGATTTTACCATTTTAAGTTTCACCCAAAAAGAGTACATGGCACCTATATTACTTTTTTGATAGCACTAACAATTACGGAGGTACCCTATAAAAGTGTCGAAAATTGGACACCCTGTACATTGTCTTATTTAAAATTACAAAGTTGCCCCTTGCCTCTTAGGGTCTAATGTGTTTAATTTCATAAAAATATCATTAGCTCTTATTGAGATATGAGTAAAACTCTAAAAACTCACCCAGTTCATATTTTATTGTCAATTGATTAATAAAAAGCCAAATTGACCTTAAACTGTAACTACATAGCTTTTGCTTCCTCTAAAAGGTATATTTTGTACCGACAAATTACTTCCAATATGGCTGAAAAGGGTTATTCTTCAAATATTCAATATTCATAAGTGTACAGTTATTAAATATTTATAATATTGATTGACAGTAATTGCTTTATTGACCTATTTAAGCAATTCTGCTAAATATAAAAAGTAAATAGTTACACTCCGTTATAATTGTATTACGAGGGGCATGGGAAAAGTTGTATCTCTAAAAATACCGGGAAATCAATGAACGTACATCATAATATTCCAGTAATATCAAAGACGTGTTTTTGTTTTATTATTTAATGAAAAAGGATAAAACAGACAACGTTGTTCTTTGGAAACGAAATACAATTCCAGTGAACAGACGGAAATTGTAAAATTAAAATAGACATGTGATTATTGACATTTATATTTTGTGTTTCGTGTGGTTCACAAATTTTTCAAGTTTCTAAATGAAATTACTTTGTTTGCTATGTAGAATTTAATTGTTTAATTTGTTTCCTTTTCTGTATGTAGTGTTAAATATTTTTTCCACTCCTATATTAGTAAGAACCTACTTACGCACTGTTACGTGATATATATATACAGGGTGTTATGGAAATGACGTATTATATTTAAATGGGTGACTCCTTTGTTGTCCTAGAGAAGCGCTGCATATTTTTTTCTTAATCGACCGTTTTAAAGGTGGGGTAATAAACACTCTTACTTACAGGTCAGTCCGCGCTATTGTAAAACATTTCACCCAGAGCCAATGACAATGTTGCCAAACGTAATGTAAGACTGAAATTCCATATAAAATTATAAGAATAAATTATTTTCTAGGCTCAAACACAATCAGTTTTTTTTCTTTTTCATGGGAACACTCCTAGAAACATTTTATGTACACACAGTAATAGTGAAACAGAACCGATAGTTAGCTTTTGAAAGTACAATAATAGAGATTATACTACAGATTATTAGATTTTATAACACGCGACGAAATTTGACGTCCAGAAGAAACGCGTCAATAAAAACAATATTCAAAGATTATTTATGGACGGCGCTATATGAAACTAATTCGCTCAGCCGATGTAAGGCGTCAAGAGCTCATTGGCCTAGTGACGTACGTGGCTATTACTATTCCATATATTTTTCGGGTTGTTAAAACATAGTCCGTCATAAATCTTCTACAATTAATTGTACAAGAAGGTATTACAGAATGGAAAAGTGTTTAAATTATTTTATTTTGTCTAAGGAGTTTAAGGTATACATATGACAACACCGGCCAGAATTCCTTGATTGCTTATATGTATCGCACTGCCACACAGGTGTTTTTCTGGTTTGACGTCAGGTCACTTTTACCGCTGAATGAATTGAAAGCGCCATTTATGGCTATTTTTCTTCAATTTGTCTTTATCTCAGGAATTGCCGGTTTAAATATAATACGTCATTTCCATAACACCCTGTATATTACGTAACAGTTCCACAAATCACATTACCCGTGATATGCAGAAACCGTCAATGTTTCCAATAGATTTTACGCAAAGTTGACTATGAAATCAATCGGGTCGCCTTGACAACGTAAATTTCAGGAAATTTTAAACGTCAACACTTTTAATTTGGATTTTATTTTTGGGTATATTAGTAAAGTATGAGTGACTACGATATTCAGATTGAGGGAACGCCACGATAAATGACATTACCAGCTGCTTTCGCAGCAAATAATTTCTAACTACAAAAGCCAGGGAGCGATATGAAAAAATGTATCAAAAATGTATTGACTGGTGGACTGATATCATATATTTCGATAATTTAACATACAATTTTAAATAACAAGTAAGCCGTAGAAAAATATATAGTACACAACTCGAGTGGTAATCTGTGACCTTCATAATGTTAATCACGTCCAACAGCTACTGAGGTGGTTTGGTCTTATTTGATCTACATAATTACGATTTAATTCATGTTGTTATACGTGATAATGCACGTTCATGCTTTCCCCGGTTCAATTGTAGATTGATTCAACACATTTAGGTCAACTACGACTATTCTATAAGAAAAAAAATTATTCCTCGTATTTTATGTTAGCCAGTTCAAAATTAGTCTCATCCGAAATTTAGTAGCACAGCAACGTTATAAACTTGTACGTAGTCAAAACAAATTAATATTCCTTAACGACCATTATTATTCTTGTGCCCTACTTTAATATTTTCGGATCTTTAGGAAAAAGGGGTTCAGGTGAGTTATTGTTAGGATTATCTGGGTAAATGAAGCTGGAGCCTCTTCGTCCTTTATCTATTCAAAAGCAGTAGCGGCCACTGAGGTGCAGCCGCAGTGGCATGAATGAATCAGTTCCTCGAGTAATTAATATTTACTGTCAGTAATTTATTATTTAGCTTAAGCTAAGATTGACAGGAAAATTACAAAGAAAATAGGGCTTATCTGACTTCAAAATCCAGGAAATTTAGCAGACATATTATTTTTTTGTTAAATTCATACTGTATACTTCCATACAACGCTTAAGAGGTTAGGGATGGTTAGAACAGGGTATTTTAAATAACAGGTACAACCTGTTTCGGGTTTAAAAAATGCCTGTTTGAAGAAACCTGTTCCAGTTCCAAACTGCTTCAAAAGGTTCGCTGTTCTTCTGTTACATCGCAACGTCGCGTCGGCGTTACATTCTGATAATGCGGGGTTGCCGGTTGTTCGATTTATAGAAGAGTTAACTTTTAAGGACTTTCCCCAGTTCTATTTTTATTTTAATAAAAAGTTTATCAACACGAAATAAAAGAGACCCGATTGGAACTTTATACAATAATAAATAAAACAATCCCAAAGTGTAATATATCAAGTTATAAATATCATGCACAGGGTTATCAATTTCAAGAGCCTGTAACTTTTTTGTATTTTGAGCGCATTCATTCAAAGTGTTGTCAAAAATGACAGTAGGTGTCATATGTCACACCGAAAAGCAATTATTATTTTTTTTTAAATGAGATACTCTATATATCAGAAGCACATTAAATTGCGCATTTTCTTCCGATCTCAAAAATATAACACACATATGCATTTTTTTTTCTTCATTCCATCAAACATTGACAAAAATATATTATTGTTAAAAAGCATCAAGATAGCTATGCAAGTGGTTTGGTTGCTATGGATTTTATCTTTATTTATATTTCAATCTGTCATTCTCAGCATTATTAGTCGTTTCGAATTTTGTAGAAAAGTTATTTTGTATGTAAGAACAAAATAATATGAGATATTATTATTCAGTGGGGGAAAAGAGTTTATGTTTGATATTTTTCGTGAAACGGGCAGTGCAACCTTAGCACTTAGGAGGTTCCCAATAGACGGGTTCCTTCCAATTATAATATTTTTCGAAGGTTCCTTAACTGGCCCACGGTATTTGAATATGCTGCAGGAGGAAATTGCTTAGATAATTTACCAATTCTAACCCTAAGAAATTTAATATGGCATCAACATGGAGCGCCCCCACACCGTGTAGCTCCAGTAACTGCATATTTAAACGCAAAATAAGTCCAAAGGATTGGAAAATCGGGTACTATAAAATGGCCGCCGAACAGCCCAGACCTGTGATTATTTCTTTTGGGGTTATATTAAAAAATACACCGTGTTATTCGTTGAATGAACTGTATATTAGAATTGAAAACGACATCATTCAGATTCAAACTAATCGAGAAGTTTTATTAAAAATTGTAGTCACATTGTAAACGCTTTTCATAAATGTATCGAAAATGGAGGTGGTCATATAGAGCAAAATAGATTATGAAATAATTATTATATAATTCTAGTTATTAAATTAATGTTATAAACTTTTGTTATTTTCTAGTTATGCCAATATTAATAAAATTGTTTTTCTACTACTCACTTGAAGAAAATATTGCATATGTGTGTTATATTTTTAAGATCGGAAGAAAAGCCGCCATCTAATGCGCTTCTGATATAGAGAGTGTCCAATTTAAAAAGAAATAATAATTGCTTTTCGGTGTGACATATGACACCTACTGTCATTTTTGACAGCACTCATAAAAACTTGGCTTAAAATGCTACATCTCGTCTTTTGAATGAACGCGCTCAAAATACAAAAAAGTTACAGGCTCATAAAAGTGGGATAAACTAAATTGATAACCCTATACATTTTCTATAACAAACTTAAAAATACAAAAGAAAACACCCGACTAATAATATATTTTTTTTTAAAGTAAATATTTCTACAATACTGCATAGAGCCATACTGATATAGTTTTTGCAGAATTATATCGTTGATCTCTTGACTGCAATAAAACCTCATTATCTATTCGACCATAAAACAAATAAGGAAATTCCAAATTTTAAAACCTTTTCAAGCAGAGCCGGACCAGGTATAGAAATTCAATTTATATCTATGCCTGATGCATATATAAATACACAGTGATTTTTAATAATTTTAATCATTAGTGGTTCTCCGGCGAGTAATTTTTAGTTAGGGTTTGTTCGGGTTTCTTTAGTGGTAGAATGTGACGTGCTTAGAATTGTGCTGATAGGGGGCATCTTCAAGGGTCGGGAATGGAGACTTAAATATTTAACAGCTGTTAAACAATTTAGAGAAGAAAATAGTCCAATTATTTACCTTGACGAAACATGGTTCGATACCAATGACACTCCAAGAAAAGGTTGGGATGATTCTTCCAAAAAATGTCAAACCAAGGCACCATCAAATAAAGGCAAAAGAATCACAATATTACATGCTGGTTCAGAGAACGGGTTTGTTCCAAATTGTCTGTTGCTTTCAGCTAAAAACATAGCAGATTCTTCTTTAGATTACCATCAAGATACCGACGCACAACTTTTTGAATATTGGTTTAAACATAAACTCCTTAAAAATATACCTGAAAATAGCGTAATTCTAATAGCCAATGCTAGTTATCATAGTCGGCAAGCAAAAATCATTCCCAATTCTAATAATACAAAAGCAGAAATTCAAAATTTTATGATTGAAAATGATTTATATTTTGAAGAAAGAAGTATTAAAAGCTTAATAAATAAAATCCAATATTAGGAGAATTAATATTTCTCCTACATTAAATGCATATGTAGTAGAATTAATTAAAAACGAAGTAAGAAAAATTTCTGCAGACAGCTGGAAAAACTGTGTACAGCATGTACTTAAGGTGAAAAATTCTTACAATTGTATTATTACAAATGTTCAACCCTTAATTATAAGTTTAGGCTTAGATGAAGGTAGTGATAGTGATGCAGAGTTAAATTTTGAATAAATTATCAATAGTTTCTTAAAATTTAATTAATTTTTATTGTACTTATTATCCTAATAGTTATACTTTTAAATTATATTATTTTCAATTATCATTAATTGTTATCATTATTTTACATTTATTATAGGTACCTAAAACTAAAAATACCTATCTGTTTATTTTAAATTATAAAAATAAATCATGTGGTGTGGTATACATTTTCAAGCCGGCCCTGATCCCATTTATTGAGCTTTGAAGAGGCTCCGGCGTATACAATAGGGTTTAATCAGGTAGTTTATTTATGGCAGTAAGAGTCAACGGTATAATTCTGCAACAACTATACATCTTCTATAACAAACTTAAAAATATATATTGAAAGAAAACACCCGACTGATGATACTGATAATACATTTTTTTTATTTCTGCGATATTGCATAGAAGCATACTGATTCTATGGGCTTTATCTTTATACATTGCAAAAGACTTTTTATTTCATATATTTTAGACTTGTTTGACCACCTAAACTAAAATACACCAGATTAGTGATAGCTCGCGAAATCGGAGGCCCATATTTCAGATGAAATCCTACCCTTTAACAACATGAAATCTTTTTAATGCTATTTCAGGAGATATTTAAAATAAAGTTACGGTTTATAAGCGTCAATTATTAAAGGACAATCAAGTATTTTTAGACAATCATAATAAAACAAGTAAATTTACCGAAGAAAAACAAAAATGAATGATAGTGAATGTACAATAAAGATATATTGAAGATGTGTATTGTGAAAAATGACTTGTTCTAATTGCAATAAAACCTAGTGTGATACAGTTTAGGAAAATTTGACCCAAGCCATGATGAAAAATGTGGGCAGCTTTTTCAAGGTCAATAGAAATACTCGTGGCGTTCGTAGAATACTATGCAGCCAGGTAAAGTATAACAAAAATATGTTGGTGTAAATGTAGTAAATGTAGTATGCAGTGTGGTCAGTTCAGTGTGGAAGAACTGGTATTTTTTTTCTATTAGTTGCACAATGGAACTGCAAATGTCGACGAAAGCTGTTCCCGTTATATGTTCAATAACAATCTTATTTTGCATATTATTAGTATTAGATAGTGAAATTACCACCGACTTGAAACAAACATATACCCATACCGACCCATTTTCGACACTTTTATATCTCCGTAATTGTTAGTGCTATCAAAAAAGTAATGTAGGTGTCATGTGCTCTTTTTGGGTCAAACTTAAAATGGTAGAATCAAAATTTCAAAAAAATTTCGCTCGCTTAAGAGATACGGGGGAAAATAAAAAAAATTACAATTTCTAAAAATTACACTATATTTTCTTAGTTAAAAGAGATACAGAAAAATGGTTTATACAGAAGTTTATCTATATTGATTGTTGAATAATTTGCAGTTTTGAGAAAAAGTATACGGGGTCAGGTAAAAAAGTTATCGGACCTAACCTTATTTTTTTTAAATAATATAGTGTATGTATATTTTAATCTGAAAAGATACTATTTTAAATTCTCCCTTCAAATATATATCACACCAGGCGATTATTTAAACTTTATTACTTTAAACCACCGTAGACCATGAAACAAAAGCTAATATCCTAAAAACAACTATGTTGACTATTAACGTTTAACGTCAATTTCATTTTTACATATTCATTTGCGAAATTGACCTATCAATATTTTGAAAAATTTGGTATGATATCAGTTTATATTGAAGGTGGAAAAAGCGAAGAAATGGCGCAAAATGTATATTTTGCTCGCTATCCGGAAATACGGTTTCCATTTTATGACATATTCCGAGCATTTGCCATGATTCCCGTTATTTTTTACCTTAATATGTATCTTTTATTTTGTTTCAAAGTAATAAAGTTTGAATAAATCGCCTAGGAAACCAATATCATCCATGGTGTGTTATATATTTGAAAGGAGAATTTAAAATAGTATCTTTTTATATTAAAATATACAGGGTTTTCCATTTTAAAAAAAGAGGTTAGGTCCGAACATTTTTACCTGACCCCGTATACTTATTCTGAAAACGGCATATTATTCAACAATCAATTATATATTATATAATATTTTTGAAATTGTCAATTTTTTTTATTTTCCCCCGTATCTCTTAAGCGAGCGAAATTATTATCAAATTTTGATTCTACCACTTTAAGTTTAATCCAAAAAGAGCACATGACACCTGAAACAAACAATCGCCGGACGTGCCTGAAAAGTCTATTTTTTTATGCAGGCACAGTCTTACCATATTGAGTTAAGAATTACTATTTTTTCACACAAATAATACGTAACACTGTTATTTAACAATAACGACAAATATAACAGTTGTTAATCTGGTAGTGTCAAACGTGGAAACTGGTATGAAAGACGGCCGTGCCAATAAGGGCTTTGTCAAATTAACAGACAACGACAAAGAAAAATTATACTAATTTTCAGAGCCTGTGAACCAAGGTCGTATCCTCCTTGATGTAAGATCCTTGGAAGTTTTGTCTAATTGATTTTATTGTGGTTCATTTGACTACGTACTAAAGCTGGATATTATTATTATACAGGGGTTACTCCCATGAACCCATTATAACTATACCTGGAATGGTTAATGCACATGCACCGGCTTTTGACGGCATCTCGATTGTGTAACCAATAAAAAATAGATCCGAAAACAAGTAGAAGGGCAGTGGGATCATCCTAACGGAATCAAAAGAGCATCATAAATTTTATGCCAATTAGGTCGTGTTTTTTCTTTATTTATTTTGCTATGCGAAAATTAAGAATTCAACCTGTGGATACCTGAATATTTAGGATTCCGTATCCGCAGAGGCCGATTCGAGCTCTAATTAATTTTCGAATAGGCCTGTCACAACCAAATAGAAGGTCTATACTGTTGACCAAAAATGACTATTAATTTTTATAACCAGGAAAAAGAGAATAAATTTGTTCTGTTGGTAGTTATTGGTGCACAACTGTATGAGTATGTATGTACATATACAGGGTGTTATGGAAATGACATAATTATATTTAAATGGGTGACTCCTAGGGTGTTCTAGAGAAAGTCTACATACTTTTTTTTTAATCGAATATCTAAGTACTAAGGTAAAAACCCTTTTTACCCACATACTGTCGCGCCGTTCCATCTGGATTCAGTTAGCAACAATGTGGGTATACTAACAGTGTTGTCAGATCACACGGCATGTCTCGCCCTTGCTTGGATACCTGCCGCACGCGACTATCGTTGCTTCGGTATGTTTCGAGGCTTGGGGATGGAATGACGCTGTCGAGGGCTCCACGTGCTTGATGTGTACGAATTTTAAATGTTTTGTTAGTTGTAGCATTACCCGATTTTTTTTCTGTTGTGAAATAATTCATAATAAGAAATATTGGGATGTGATTTTGAAATTTGTGTGATATTATTTACTGTTGGTTCTGTTGCAAAACATACTTTTTGTGTTTTATTTTTGTTATGGAATTTAGTATAAAACGGATTATAAGATCGAAGGTAAGAGAGTATATACCTTAACATTGTAGTATTTTTCTAAAATGTTTGAAACAGAAGTAATAACGCGGGTCAAAGACGTATTGTTGTCAAAAACTTAACAGGTTCGTTTACAATTATTCTGTGTTGTAATATATGACAACACCGTCTCAATAATCTATGATTGCGAACGTCCTCAGTAGCGGCCACGTAAATTTTGATATTTCATATAAAGTGTATATTTCGCTTAATAATTCAATTAATGGTTATTTTTCTTCAATTTATTTTCATCTCAGGATTTGCCGGTTAAAATATAATACGTCATTTCCATAACATCCTGTATATTGGCATTTCCATATCACCCTGCATTTTGACTATTCTTCGGGTATTTAATTCCGACCCTGATTGTGTGAATATGACAAAAAATATAAATGATTTTTAAAATCACCCTGTAGCTTAAATTTTTGGTATATCATATAATAGACATTGTTTTCGTTTATTATAATTTATAGTCATAATTTTCTTTTTAAGTTTGCATAAAGGTACCATTAAACAAAAGCGGTGTTCATAATAACACCGAAACAAACTCGCAATTTTTTTTTATAATATTTAATCCTGTAGCATTCCGCTCTCGTAAAACGAGCGACAATTTTTTTCGCTCATAAGCACCAGATGTAACAAAATCGTTCATTACTTAAAACACTTTTTATAGCTAAAACAACGCAATTAAAAATAATTGCGAACATTTTTTTCGATGCCCGTTTAGAATATGAGTTATATTCTCTATCCGTTTAGAACGCGACACTTTTTTCATTAAGTCCGCATACTTGTCCGGGAAAATATCACTTTTTAGACTAACTGTAAATAATAAGAATCACATCCATACGTATAACTTGCTTATAACTATTTTTAAATTATATCATAATATCCTGGAAGAAATTTTGGCTTGGGGTGACAGTAACCAAGTCGAATTTAACGCTAAAAAAACCCAGGCAGCAGTTTTCTCTAAAAAGGTTAACATTACAGAACCGGAAATAGTCATGGCCGGACACGCAATCCCACTGGCTTCATCTATTAATTTTCTGGGCGTCAATTTTGGAGGAAATATGTCTTGGCATAACCACGTTGTGGCAATCGCCAAGATAGCTTCACAGAAACTTGGTGTACGCTTCCGGACCCAGAAGTTGTACACACCTCAACAACTTTTGACACTATACAAAGCCCAGATTCGACCATCAGTAGAGTACTGCTCTCATGTCTGCAGCTCTGCACTCAAACATACTCTTCGGCTACTGGATTCCATCGAAAGGAGAGTGATTCGTCTGATCGGAGACCACGAACTGACAAAGAGCACCGACAGCCTGGAACATCGACGACAGGTTGGTGATTTGACCCTCTTCTACAGATATTTCCATGGAACATGCTCGGCTGACCTTGCCCTCTTAATTTGGCCCAGAGCGGCGAATAGCAGAGGTACACGACGAACCCTGCCGCCCATCCATATGTGGTTAAGCTTAGTACTCCTCGAACTTCATTATTTAAGAATTCTTTCATCTGGATGACGTAATCCTTGTGGAGCGACCTTCCTGAGGTCGCGTTTCTCAACGAGTATAACCTCCAACGTGAATCGCTTTTTGCGCACACGCACCATTCCTTCAGTGCCTTAAAGGATTTTCTTATTGTGCTTGCGTTTGGTCATAAAAAAACAATTGCTCCATAGGCAGTCACTGCGGGTGAGACCCTATCCAATTCTTGTTATTCTACCAAAATTTCACTCATCAGTCCACTTTCGGAACGCGATTTTTTGGAATCTTCTACTGAAAAAAATAATAATAAATTGTGATATTATTGGAAAGAGATTTCAACGACCTTTAAAATAATATGCCATTTGACCTCCCTCCTCATTTAAGATCTTAAGGGTAACATCTACCCCTACATTGACGTGCGATCCGATTTTTAATATTATTTACTGGAAACGAGATATTTAGGTTTTCAATTGAGACTCTGTATTATTCCTGCAATACATATAAACATAATACCAAATGCTGTAGAATAAGCAGAAATAGCGAAGCTTTAAAATGATAAATATTTTAAGAATACGAATAATGAGAAAAAATTTCGGCGGTTTTTCCTTACGAGCTGTTTATAATAAACTGGTCAACAAAAACGCATTAAACAAAAACTGCCAAACTTGTTTCAGATATTTACCTAATCTTTAAAAAGCTGTTTTTAACAAAATGTCAAGCTTTTTCTTCCTTTACATCACTTTCTTTTTCGCCCTGTATAATATTGAAAAGCCGTTCTTGGTCAAAAGCGTTCCCCGCCCATGTTTATCATGTTTAAAAATCCGAAGATTTTTTTCAAAACGGTTTTGCTGCTTTCGAGCTATAGAATTGTAAAAATTAGTGTAAAAAACTCGTTCGCCGGTCTTTTTGTTGACCTATTTATTTATTTTATAAATCACTTTTTTTACGGTATACGTAACAACATGGCAGTTAAACGTACAAAGTAGTTTACCTGTTAGTATAGTGAAAACATAGCCACACAAAATTTAGCGGTCTTCAGTCATTACTTTCATTCATATAGTATTTTGGGAACTGAATATCTCATGTCATGATATGTAAAACCAAAATTAAAAGTTAAGTCAATGCGATTTTTTTTTCAGTAAATAAAACAAACCATCTAATAAAACTTAATTTTATATAAAGTGAATAAGAACTGACCTAAAAAATAGTGATTAAATAATAATATACGAGAAGTGGACCATGTTGCATAATGTGGGCGTCTTTCGAGAGGTCTGTGGAAATATTAGTGGCTTTCTTCGAGTATTATTCTTCCAGGTAAAGTACAACATATTTATCTTATAGTACAGGGTGTCCCAATTTCGACACTTTTATAGGGTATCTCCGTAATTGTTAGTGCTATCAAAAAAGTAAGTAGTTGTGATGTACTCTTTTGGGTTAAACTTATAATGGTAAAATCAAAATTTGAAAATTTTCGCTCGCTAAAGATATACGGGGAAAAATCAAAAAATTTACAATTTCCAAATTACCCTATATTTTCTTAGTTAAAAGAGGTACAGAAAAATATTTTATACAGAAGTTTCTTTATAATAATTGCTGAATAATCTGCCATTTTCAGAATAAGTATACGGGGTCAGGTAAAAAAGTTGTCGGACCTAATTTTTTTTTTAAATGGAACACCGTGTACATTTTAATCTAAAAAGATAGCATTTTAAATTATCTTTTCAAATATATAACACACCATGCATGATATTGGTTTCCTAGGCTATTTATTTAAACTTTATTGCTTTGAAACGAAATAAAAGATTCAGATTAAGGTAAAAAACAACGGGAATCATCGCAAATGTTCGGAATATGTCCTTAAATGGTTGCCGTCTTTCCCGGCAACGCGAACAAAATATAAATTTTGAGCCATGTCTTCCTTTTTCCACTTTCATTATGATATATTTAATTTTTCAAAATGGTGATAAGTCATTTTCGCAAATAAATATGTAAAAATGAAGTTGACATTAAATGTTAATAACAACTAGAAGTCAACATAGTTGTTTCTAGGATATTTGCTTTTGTTTCATGGCCTACTGTGGTTTAAAGTAATAAAGTTTAAATAAATCGCCTATGAAACAAATATCACCCATGGTGTGTTTTTAATTTTAAAAGAGAATTTAAAATGCTATCTTTTTAGATTAAAATATACAGGGTGTTCCATTTAAAAAAATGAGATTAGGTTCGATAACTTTTTTGCCTGACCCCGCATACTTATTCTGAAAACGGAAGATTATTCACCAATCATTATAAAGAAACTTCTGTATAAAACATTTTCTGTATCTCTTTTAACTAAGAAAATATAGGGTAATTTAGAAATTGTCAATTTTTTTATTTTCCCCCGTATCACTTAAGCGAGCGAAAATTTTCAAATTTTGACTTTACCATTTTAAGTTTGACATAAAAAGAACACATCTACATTATTTTTTTGATAGCACTAACAATTACGGAGATACCCTATAAAAGTATCGAAAATGAGACACCCTGTACATGGTGCACAAAATAAATTATTTCACCTATAAGCATTTTTGTTCGCCGCGTGTCCATAACGCTTCGTTCAAGTAATTTTTTTTTTTTTTTGATTTATGTTAATTAGGTCTAGCCTAGAAAAAAATTAAATACGGGGTGGTCTGTAATGAATGAGCCATCGAGTACCTAACCACAGATTCTTTAGATTATATTAATGAGATACAGGGTGCTAAAGTTTAATGTCGCCATTTTCTTAAATTTCCATAGCTCAAGCTGTTTTTGAGAAATAGTAATTTGGGTTTTTTGAGGCCGATTTACATTAATATATCTCTGTTCTTCAAATAACATAAAGAGGACGCTAGTGTCACCCTATATGCCCACTATATCACCCCCTATTGCTGGTAACATTAAATAAAATTTACCTGTAATAGAATGGTATTTTCTAAAGAAGAAAAGTATACTTCATCCATTTTGCTAAACCAATCCGGTACTGACATATCTGCATTTTTAACCAACATTTATTATCAAAAAAAAATCCAATTTTGACCAAAAATTAAATAATAGTCAACAACGCGACGTTTAGGCTAATTTGTTTCATTTATGTCAATTAGCTCTAGCCAGACTGTCCAAAAAAATATAAATTATACAGGGTGATCTGTAATGAATACGCCATAGAGTAACCACAGATTGTACACATGAAAATAGTAATAGGTTTTAGCTAAACATTTAGTAAAATGTTAGAACAAAATGAAGCGTGCTAAAATTTAATCTCTATTTTATTTTTTTTTTCATAGTTCAACCCGTTTTTGAGATATACACGGTGTTGATAAAAGGTCGGTACCCCGGAAAAACTCCGGTGCATCTCATTGCAGCGAAAAATGTCTGGGGAAAAACTTGTTTGGTTTTGAAGGAGGAATAGTTTGCAATTTAAACCACCCCCACCCCCCTCAACCCACGGGCGCGGGTGGGGGTAAGTTAAAATTTTCAAATGAAACCCCATATTTTTTATTAGCGTATTGTGTTCTCCGACCAAAAATAAACATCTTTTGTCCGAAAAAATATACTTCATTTATATTGTTAATCAATTCGTTTTTTAAATATCTGCATTTTTAAACAACATTGCATGGAAGTTTTTATCGTCAAAAAAAATTGTTACATTTTCACAAAAAATTAGATAATAACGTAATGAAAATTGTCAATTACAATTACTTCAACAAATGTTGAAAATAAATCTTTATTTTTCCATCAAAACAATAATATACATTCATCTAAATATTTCTCTAATCAGTGCCTATACCACTGGCCTCGAGAATAAATCAGTATTAATTTTACAGTGTTGGACGTGTTCCTAACTAAATCCCTAAAAACAATTTAACTCGTTTTACAAATTGACACAATTTTCCAAGATCTCTGATATTCTGTGGTATTCTATTGTAAGCCTTTGCCGCTCTTACAATCGGGTTACTCAATTCTATATTCGTCCTGGTACTTACACAATATATATTATTTTGTGATCTGGTTTCGTGACTGTGTATGTTATTGGACATTAAAATATTTATATTACACCTTTGGTTATTTTTTAAAACTTTATACACTAATTTAACCTGTTCTAATTCTAGAAGTATCTCCAATTTTGGTAATTTCAACTCTCTATATAAAGTTTCTGAACTTGTCAACCTATCATAGTTAAAGAGAATTTTTAATGCTTTATTTTGAAGTACTTGGACCGCGTTAAAATTAGTTTTCCCACATGTTCCCCATATTGGCATTTGATATCTAAAGTGTGACAGGAAGAAGGCATTGTACACATTCAATTTGGTTTTATTAGTAAGATAGTTTCGACATCTGTATATTATAGGTATCATAGGTAGTATTTTGTTTGAGAGATGCCTAATGTGTTGGGACCAGTTAAGATCATTATCGATCACCAATCCCAGATACTTTACATTCTGAACTTCTTCTAAAATTAAGTCATTTATTTTAATATTGAAATGGTCTATTTGCTTATTTTTTTGTTTAAATATCATATAGGTTGTTTTGTCAACATTTATTTTTAGTTTATTATAGTATAGCCAATTAAGATATAAATTTAAGTCATCATTAACCATATTATTCAATGCCTTCTCCTCCTCACCGATATACACTAATACTGTGTCATCGGCAAATTTAAAATATCTCGCCTTGAGATTTGCATACCTTAGATTCAATACATAAAGAGAATACAGCAGAAGACCCAATACTGAACCCTGGGGCACTCCATACTCACTGCTAAGCACTTCACTATTCACCCCATTAAGCGTAACATACTGTCTTCTATCCACTAAATAAGTTTTTATAATATTATGTATAGTCCCTCTAAAACCAATCTCGTACAGTTTTTTCAACAATATATCTAGGCTGACAACATCAAATGCTTTTCTTAGGTCTACAAATACTGCTACCACTATCTGTTTATTATCAAGTGCCTGAGATACGTAGTTTACAAAGTCTACCGTTGCGCTAAGCGTGCTACTGTTTTTAACGAAACCATACTGATACTGATCAATGGGGATATATTTATGAATAAAAGATGACATTCTATTTTTTATTATCTTTTCGACTATTTTCGAAACTGTTAAACTGTTAAAAATGTATGCTAACTAATTCGTGTTTCTTTTGTATATTTCACATATTTCGGGAAACATTTTGGACGACTGGAAATCACGTTTTATGGAAAAAATTCAAAATTAATATTTTCCGGTATATAAATGAGTAACATAGTGTGCAAATATTTGACGAATAGACCAGTGTCAGAAAAGTAACTTTTAAACATAAATTCTTGACATCGAAAATTTTCTTCCTGTTTTTTCAATTCCCATATGAAAAGGGACGTATTAATCATTCCGCAGTAGCAGTATTGGCAAGAATAAATTTATTCTCTTCCGTGACAGTTTCTTGCTCAAGTTATTGAAGTAAAATTGTTTCATTTTTGTGACAAAGGGAAGTACAGGGTGTATCATTTTCGGCACTCTGGGGGCATGACAGTTACTATCAAAGATAGAATGTTGCAGTTTGCAGTTTAGTGTCCCACTTTTTAATGAAACGCCAGATTCCGGTGTCAAATTTGTTCGGGTTTGTCAAGTACCTCTTAGTTCTTGATCTACAGTGAGGACGTAATGTAAGGAATAAATTCATTATCTCGCAAACTACAATTTTTTTAAAAAATCGCTCGGACCCTTCGATTTTATTTTTCGAACGCGCATATTCTGAATGTAGATATACAGGGTGTTGCAAATAAGAGTGACACAAAAAAAAAATTTCTTAAATAGAACCCACTGTATATTATTGCATGTACGGATTCTTCGGAAAATCCTAAACATTTTTCATGTAGCATGTGCTATACCTTAGCCCAAACGTTTTGGAGTTATTCTCATCCAAAATTTGAAAATCAGATATTTCGCAATCAATCAAGACTTGCATTGATTCATGCACGCTGAGGAAAACCTGTAGTCAGCATGCGTGAAGCGCAAGAAAAGTCAAGTAGGCTTTGGAGTTATGATGCAAGAACCAAAAGAATTAATGTCAATAGTTACTGTTATTGTCAGTTTTATGTGTATTTTCTTAACGTTTTACTAGTTTTCAAAAGACTCATTTCGTTTTTTCATAACTAAATTAAATTAAAATGCGGCTCACTGAGGAACAGCGCATAGAGGTTTTGATGATGATGGGCTACGGTGATAGGGTTAGAACACAGCAAGAAACTTGTGAGTTAGTTAATCAAAAATACCCCAATCGTCCGCCAATATCACAATCAACAGTAAGCAAAATTGAGTACAAGTTTAGGCAATTCGGTCATGTAAGAGATGTCCCTAGATTTGGTCGTCCTCAAGTTGATGAAAATCAACAATTAGAAGTCTTACTGGCAGTTTAAGATAACCAGCATGTGGTGTCTAGGCAGGTAGCAAGTGACGTGGATATTGGAAAAACAACAGTTCTTAAAATACTGCATACAAATAAATACCATCCTTATAAAATGCAAGTTCTCCAAGAACTTTTGGAAAGGGACTTTGAGAGGCGCCTTGAATTTTGTGAGCGTTTACAGAATATGTGTTTCGTAAACAGAAATTTTGTAAAAAATATAATTTTTTCCGATGAGTCCACATTTTGCTTGAATGGTGACGTAAATACCCAAAATTATCGATATTGGTCCGATGTAAATCCACACTGGATGAGGGAAGAACACACACAATTTAATCAAAAGATCAATGTGTGGGATGGCGTTGTCGATGACATTGTTATAGGGCCTTTCTTTTTTGACGGAAATTTAACAGGCGAGAGATACTTGAGTTTTTTAGAACAAGAACTTGTTCCAGCCCTGGCCACCCTTTTTCCTGAGTTAGAACGTCCCGATTTGCCACATCATAATATCTGGTTGCAACAAGATGGTGCTCCCCCACATTTCGCTGTGGGAGTTCATACATATTTGGACGATACATTTCCAAACAGGTGGATTGGAAGAGGTGGTTTTATTTTATTGAGTGGCCGCCAAGGTCACCCGATTTAACACCACTCGACTTTTTTATGGGGATACCTTAAGGGAAAAATATTCAAAAGCCAGCCTGCAAATTTAGATGATTTAAAAGATCGCATCCGGCAATAAATTCGGCAAATTACACCCCAAATGGTTCGAAATGTTCAGCGAGAATTTGTAGATCGGTTAGGCTATTGTCAGTTGACCAACGGAAGACACTTCGAACATTTACTTTAGAAAAATTATTTTTAAGTTCACCTAACTGTTTTTTCGATAAATAAGACATTTTTAAAATAATTTTATTCTTTGTTTTCTCCCGACTTTTTCCACTTTTCAAATTTTGAATGAGAATAACTCCAAAACGCTTGGGCTAAGGTATAGCACATGCTACATGAAAAATGTTTAGGATTTTCCGAAGAATCCGTACATGCAATAATATACAGTGGGTTCTATTTAAGAAAAAAAAATTTTTTGTGTCACTCTTATTTGCAACACCCTGTATATCTACATTTATGTCAGAATATGCGCGTTCGAAAAACAAAATCGAAGGGTCCGAGCGATTTTTTAAAAAAATTGTAGTTTGCGAGATAATGAATTTATTCCTTACTTTACGTCCTCACTTTATGTATATGCTGATTTTGAAAATCTTCGCTTTTTATGCGGTAACTTATCAAAAAGGTAAAACCAGATCTTGTTAGAGATTTTTACGTCAAGTTCAGTAACGTACCAAGTTTTTCTCTAAAAGTTTAGTTTTTGAGATATTAACAAAAGTAAAATTGTTATCTCAAAAACTAAACTTCTTAGAGAAAAACTAGCTGCTCCACTGAACTTTAGATAAAAATCTTTCACAAGATCTGTTTATACCCTTTTGATAAGTTAACGCGTAAAGGAAATACGAGGGGTGTCTCAAAAGCGAAGATCTGTAGATTAAAAACTAAGAGAGACTTGACAAATTTGATATTCGGATGTTTCGTTTCATTGAAAAGTATTACACTAAAATGAAAACGCAACATTCTATCTTTGATAATAACTTTAACAATAACAATAAAGACAAAATATTTTCAATAGCGTGGATTGAAGATAAGTTTTTTTAGTAAAAATGTCTGATAAATAGATGTGATTTTTTCGTTAGGTTCAGAGTATAAACGTCGGATTGAAAAGGACCCCGCAGTTTTTAAATGGAAATTGGGTTTCACTCAAATTTACTAAAAAGTATTACATCATACGAATTGTATTATCCTGATAAAATGTCTCCATGGGCGCAATGAAAAATAATGACAGGATTTCGAGATACGAGCCATGCAAGGTGGTGATGTTTCAAGTCCAAAAGTCGTATCTGACCGGTACGTATTACGAATAATGATCAATATATTCACGTATATTCTCATTCTCGGGTGGCGTTGAATCCGAAAATCTCGTGTATGTGTGCATATACATGAAGAGGGTAGATATCTATCTATATTTATATGTACGATGTTTATGAGAATATACGTGAATATATTGATCATTATTTGTAATACGTACCGGTCAGATACGACTTTTGGACTTGAAACATCAACACCTTGCATGGCTCGTATCTCGAAATCCTGTCATTATTTTTCATTGCGCCCATGGAGACATTTTATCAGGATAATACAATTCGTATGATGCAATACTTTTTAGTAAATTTGAGTGAAACCCAATTTCCATTTAAAAACTGCGGGGTCCTTTAATTAAATTATCTTATAGAGGAGAAAAAGTAGCAAGAATTTAAAATTTATTTTCACATATCTCACATAGAATTAGGAAATAAAAACAACGAAGTCGTAAAAGTTCGGTTTTTCCCAAATTTTTTCGGAAATATTTGGATTTTGTTTAATTTGAAAACATAACCTTGCCGAACTCACATATGCGCTACTTTTGTCTAATTTGATCGTTTCTGTACCTGCTATGGTTGACGAGATGCCCGGAGAGTGCATTCTTACCCGAGACACCCTGTATATATTGTAAGAATACAGTACAGTACATAGTAACTAAAATTTCAAAAGAAAACAGGTCAAAAATACAAATAGGAGAATGCATTGCAAATAAACTGTAAGTATACATTGTTTTTTAATCAAATTCTACCTTTGAAGTAGTTTTCTGATTATCAACAACAATACAACAATTCATTGATTGGGTGTCCCATTTTCGTCACTTTTATAGGGAATCTCCGTAATTGTTAGTGCTATCAAAAAAGTAATGTAGGTCTCATGTGCTCTTTTTGGGTCAAACTTAAAATGGTAGAATCAAAATTTCATAATAATTTCGCTCGCTTAAGAGATACGGGGGAAAATAACAAACTTTACACAAAATTACCCTATATTTTCGTAGTTAAAAGAGATACAGAAAAATGATTTATTCAGAAGTTTCTTTATATTGACTGTTGAGTAATCTGCCGTTTTCAGAAGAAGTATACGGGGTCAGGTAAAAAAGTTATCGAGCCTATCATCAATTTTTTTAATTGAATACCCTGTATATTTTAATCAAAAAAGATACTATTTTAAATTGTCCTTTCAAATATATAACACACCATGGATGATATTGGTTTCCTAGGCGATTTATTAACCTTTATTACTTTAAACCACAGTAGATCATGAAACAAAAGCTAATATCCTAGAAACAACTATGTTAATTATTAACATTTAACGTCAGTTTTATTTTTACATATTCATTTGCCAAAATGACCTATTAACATTTTGAAAAATTTGGTATAATATCAGTTTATATTGAAAGTGGAAAAACCCAAGAAATATCGCAAAATTTATATTTTGTTCGCTATCAGGAAAGACAGCAACTATTTAAGCACATATCCCGAACATTTGCGATGATTCCCGTTATTTTCTACCTTAATCTGAATCTTTTATTTCGTTTCAAAGTAATATAGTTTAAATAAATCGCCTAGGAAATCAATATCGAATCGAATTTTGATTTTACCATTTTAAGTTTGACCCAAAAAGAGCACATGACACCTACATTACTTTTTTGATAGCACTAACAATTACGGAGATAACCTATAAAAGTGTCGAAAATGGGACACCCTGTCTATACATTTCACATTTGATGGAAATAATCATGGTAAAGAATAACGATAATTATAGGTCATAGAATAATGTATATGCTTATGCTTTCACTCATTAGTTAAAATATAAACACGAGCTAACTGCTGTGCATAAAAAGTCTACTTTATTATATTAGTGGTACGTTTTTGTAACTCAATAACTAAATACCCCATTGCCTTTCTCGTGTCACAAAATCATAATTGTTTGAACCTTGCTGACCCTTTTCACGTAATTTTATTATATTAAGCTCCGAAGTGAGAATTTTATATGCATAGGCGACCTGAATTGTAAACAGAAGGCGGGGATTTTATAGGAGAATATGAATTTCATAGAATCAATAATTATGGAAAAAATAGAGGGAGTCCCGCCGTGAACCACCTCGATCTATACAGGGTGTCCGGAAAAATGTGGGAAATCTCCCGGATATGAAGGAAACAAGTGAACAGAGGTCTAGAAGGTCATATAAACTTTTTTCGTATAGGCCTCCTGTTCGAAGATATGAGCTCCTGATGAGCTCCAATTGAATCAAGTTTTTTACAAATAATTATTGAACCACCAGGTATATTTAAATTTTTTTTTAACATGATGTATACCAGATAAGACCCTTCAAATTACTATCCAAGAAACTGTTGTGAATTACTCACAGCTGCAGGGTTGGACTAGCTGTGACACTCATGGCCCCTTTTTTTAACGCCCTGTCTGATAAGAATGTTTGACAACGGTTTTTACATACCTTAACTATTGATTAAAAATTAAGTACAGGGTGTCCCTTTTAGGGGGTATCTCCATAATTGTTGGTGCTATCAAAAAGTAAAGTATTTGTCATTTGCTTTTTTTGGGCCAAACTTAAAATGGTAAAATCAAAATTCGAAAATTGTCTCTCGCTTAAGACATAACGGGGGAAAATCAACAAATTGACAATTTCTAATTTACCCTATATTTTCTTAGTTAAAAGAGATACAGAAAAATGTTTTATACAGAAGTTCATTTATAATGATTGTTGAATAATCTGCCGTTTTCAGAATAAGTATACGGGGTCAGGTAAGAAAGTTATCGGACCTAACCTCATTTTTTTAAATGGAACACCCTGTATATTTTAATCTAAAAATATAGCATTTTAAATTCTCTTTTTAAATATATAACACACCATGGATGATAGATTTCATATCAAATTTATCAAAATGTTGATTTTCACAAATGAATATGTAAAAATGAAATTGACGTTAAAAGCAAGCCCGAACAAACCCGAACAACTAAAATGTCTACATAGTTGTCTCTAGAATATTAGTTTTTGTTTCATTACCTATTGTGGTTTAAAGTAATAAGGTTTAAATAAATCGCCTATGAAACCAATATTATCCATGGTGTGTTATATTTGAAAAGAGAATTGAAAATGGTATCTTTTTAAATTAAAATATTAAAAATCCATTTAAAAAAATGGAGTTATATCCGACAACTTTTTTACCTGACCGCGTAAACTTATTCTAAATACGGCAGATTATTAAAAAATCATTATAAAGAAACTTTTGTCTTAAACATTTTTCTGTATCTCTTTTAACTAAGAAAATATAATGTAATTTTGTAATTGTCAATTTTTTGATTTTCCACCTTAAGCCCACTCTTAAGCGAGCGAAAATTTTCAAATTTTGATTTTATCATTTTAAGTTTGGCCAAAAAAGAGTACATGACACCCTACATTACTTTTTTGATAGCACTAACAATTACGGAGATACCCTATAAAAGTGTCGAAAACGGGACACCCTGTACTCTTCCTTCATCCTAACGATTTGCGAGAAAACGTCGTTACCCCCATCAACATTATACAGTCCAATTTTTAATATTTTCATATGTATAGTTCTAAATGGTTCCCTGTGGGATACCCTGTATAAGGAACGTCAATCAATAATTATAATAATTTCATTTAAAAAAATAAATTACAGTTCAAAAGCTTAATGCTGATGATTCCAGTTCTAGATCTAGTTGTAAAAAGTGATTATTATCAATTAATTAAAAAGAAATTATTCTTTTGTAATTCTCGACACCCTGTATCTCGAAATTATGTCCTGACATTACCGTAACTGTTAAAAAACTGTAATGTCACTAAATTTCTACGAATGAGTACTTTTTTTAATAGTTCTACTTCAACTTTAGGAACTAAAAATTGCAATACTGCTAACAAAACTAGATACATTGTTATACCACTGAAAGTTTGGAACTTTTGTAAAAGCCGCCAAACTCCCGTCGACCGTTTGTCTTACTTTTCCAAAGAAAAACTAGCGTCGGTGGTTCGTTGACAGAACAAGTTTTTGTCTGTTATTTCCGACAATGTAATTACAGTGCCGAGAAAAGTTACGTTGTTGTTTCGAAAACATCTTCGAACGATTAATTATACTTTTTGTTCGGGTATAATAATGGCGAAAATATTTTAATAACTATATTTACGAACAAGAAGAGGGTGAGGCGAAGAATTGTAAATAATGATACTTTGACCAGAATTATTATTTCCGGTGGAATGAGACGAGAGCTTACAGTTTACAATGTATCAGGATACTTCGACGTGGTAAAATAAAGATACAGGTCGACAACTTTATCTGTAGCTACAACAGGAAACCTGGTAAAACCCTTCATAGTCCAACCCGTGCAGTGATTGCCAATGTGTACAGGGTGTGTGAAGAGGAATCACAAATTAATACATTTAAATTGCCACTTAAGCGAAAGCTGGAAAGGGTCGCAATGTATACGGGAGTAAGCGTAGGTGCAGTAAAAAACATTCACAAAGATGATACTGAAAGGAAACACAATAGCCCGGATCAATTGTTGTCATCTCCTGTCAAAAAAAGGGCCCGTCTCTCTGCTGTCGGAAAAATCGAAGGCTTTGACTTTTGCATTGTTAGGAGAACAATACAAAAGTTTTATTTCGAACTGAAAGTGGTTCCAACCTTAAAAAAATTGCTACAACAGCTGAGAAGTGACATAAACTTTCTGTTTTCCCGTGAAACTTTGAGGTGCATATTGAAATCAAATGGATTTTATTGGCGAAAATGTCAAAAATAAATGCTAAAATACTAATGGAAAGGCCTAATATATTGCACTGGTGATACAAATATATTCATGCCATGAAAAAAAATATATTATTACATTATTAAGATAATAATAGCACGCCCATGACTCGGCCATGTTTTAAAAGATATTGATTCCCCCTTACCGATACCGCGTAGCTATAGACAAAAAGTCGAAATTCAAATAAGTAGTTTTTTCCATTTAAAAAACTGATTTTACTTCTAAGAACACTGTAATTCGAGTTCTGACCTAAACAGTATTTTTTATCCACTCGAATTAAGAGTACCTTGTTTTATAGATAAAAGAATAATCTTTAAAATGACATTAACTTTTTGCCAATAACTGTATAATGAAAAAAGATATACCAAAAATAAATTTTAATTTCATTTAAAATAGCCTCTGGTAGTACAGTGGAGAAAATTTTTTATAGCAGAACGATAGAGGTTGTTAAGTAGCCCTGTCAACTTGATAGTGTAAAAATTAACCACAATATGTTAAAAACAAGAAGAAAAAAATTGAACTTGAACAGGCTCTCACACGAGAAATATTGAGTTGTCGACTTTTTGTTATACAGGCCCAGAATATGTGGACAATCGAATTCGGATAGAACACTTAAAAATAATAGGAGAAGTTCCTATAAATTTTTCTTCCTACGGCCTCCCCTACGGAGATACGGACCCATACCGGACGTCCCTGGAAATCGTTGTTTTTAAATAATTTTTCAAGTACTAGATGCATTTTAATAATTTTTCTAGTATAATATTTACTAGATGAGTCTCCTTGAAATTCGCCCTTTTAACAACATTTGGCTTATTTAGATTGACAGGGACGGAGTAGACGTAACACAAAAATGTTTTTTTTTACACTCTGTATGATGAAGGAACGACAATAATATTTTTGGTTACTCTAAACCTTAAGCTCTTGATCAATGTCAATAAAATGAACTGTTTTCGAGAAAAAAATATTTTTGTCCATACATTAAATGCATGTCGGCATATTCAGTATACGTAAATTCCATTACTAAGTTAGTAACTAATAAGACAAAGGAAAACACATCAAATTTCAAGACACTACCATAAATTGACACTGGCATAAATATTCTTATTTAAGTTACATGTGAAACAATCCATAGCAACAATGAGGGAATATTATGAACATTGAACAAAAATATATTTTTTTCGAAAACAGTTCATTTTATCGACATTTATCCAAGAGTACCTTTTTTCAGCTTAAGGTTTAGAGTATCCAAAAATATTATTTTCGTTCCTTCATCATACAGAGTATAAAAAAGGCATTATTGTGTTACGTCTAGTCCGTCCCTGGCAAACTAAATGAGACAAATGTATTTAAAAGGGAGAATTTTAAGGAGACTCATCTAGTAACCATTATACTAAAAAATATTAAATTACACCTAGTAAGTAAAAAATTATTTAAAAAACAACGATTTCCAGGGACGTCCGTTATGGGCCCGTATCTCCGTAGGGGAGGCCGTAGGGAAAAAAATTTATAGGAACTTCTCCTCCTATTTTTAAGTGTTCGATCTGAACCCGGGAGATTGCCCACATATTCTGGGACACCTTGTATAAGCTACTACCTTTATTTAACCTAGATAAAAAAAAAATAACGGAACACCATGTATAATAATGTATGTACCATATATTGCATGGTTTAATACACCAATTCCAAATTTTAAAAAATTGAAGACCGATAATTTTCGCTTCACCATAATATGCGAAATACTCCGGTAAACGTTGCTGTATCCTGTCAAAGTCAAATGTAATATCTCAAGAAAGGTTTTAAAAGCGCAGTAAAATTGTCCAGTAAACTTGCTACAAATTTAAAAATTGATTTCATCAGTATTAGTCTATTTCAAAAATTTTGGTTCCATAAATCTAAGATCTTTTGCGTTCAAAACAACATATAAATTGTTAAAAGTAATTGCTTTACTGGTATTTTTCGGCAGCCTATTATATTTCTCAGTTATTTTAAAATTATAACCTACATTTCTCCAGTCAATTTCTTTAAAAAATATTTACCCACTATTTTTTTTATTTAAGCCCGCTAATAATAATTTTTTTTTCAGGTAAGTGTTTTGTTTGTCTACGTAAGATACATTCAACAAGGAGTAAGTAAAAGTAGCTAGAGGATTCCGTAGCTGACCACATTTACAGTAGTCATAAAAATTTCTAGCTTTTCCGCCGACCGGCTCTGAACTACGAGAGTACGTTTACCACTAATGTTAGAAAGAGAAAGCATCAGTGGGCGACTCATCTGGAGTAGTAATTGCTCTTATAAGAAGAACAAAACCTAAATTTAGGTTTATAACAAAACTATATTTTTTTTTTTAAATTCTTCTGACAAAAGTTGTTTAGAATTAATTATAGACTATTGTAAAGTTGATGAATTAAAAAATTACAGAAAAAGGACTTCCCAATATTCTATTTGGGTTTCATAATGGCTACATTATAAAATGAAAAAAAATTTAATAACCTGCCACTTTATAAAACTGAAATTTTATATTTTTTATGTTGGCAGCAAGTAGGAATCGAATTTTAGGCTTACTTCGATTTCGTTGAAATTAAATGGACGCGACAAAATTCTTTTGTAGAAAACTTTAAAATACTAACCTTTAACCTTGCAAATAGATCATTTTTACTAGATATTTATCTGAAATACCTATACTCGGAAATATATAACATGCTGACGGTATCCGTCAACTAATGTCCAACTTATTGAACCACCAGGTATATTTAAAATTTTTTTTAACATGATGTATACCAGATAAGACCCTTCAAATTACTATCCAAGAAACTGTTGTGAATTACTCACAGCTGCAGGGTTGGACTAGCTGTGACACTCATGGCCCCTTTTTTTAACGCCCTGTCTGATAAGAATGTTTGACAACGGTTTTTACATACCTTAACTATTGATTAAAAATTAAGTACAGGGTGTCCCTTTTAGGGGGTATCTCCATAATTGTTGGTGCTATCAAAAAGTAAAGTATTTGTCATTTGCTTTTTTTGGGCCAAACTTAAAATGGTAAAATCAAAATTCGAAAATTGTCTCTCGCTTAAGACATAACGGGGGAAAATCAACAAATTGACAATTTCTAATTTACCCTATATTTTCTTAGTTAAAAGAGATACAGAAAAATGTTTTATACAGAAGTTCATTTATAATGATTGTTGAATAATCTGCCGTTTTCAGAATAAGTATACGGGGTCAGGTAAGAAAGTTATCGGACCTAACCTCATTTTTTTAAATGGAACACCCTGTATATTTTAATCTAAAAATATAGCATTTTAAATTCTCTTTTTAAATATATAACACACCATGGATGATAGATTTCATATCAAATTTATCAAAATGTTGATTTTCACAAATGAATATGTAAAAATGAAATTGACGTTAAAAGCAAGCCCGAACAAACCCGAACAACTAAAATGTCTACATAGTTGTCTCTAGAATATTAGTTTTTGTTTCATTACCTATTGTGGTTTAAAGTAATAAGGTTTAAATAAATCGCCTATGAAACCAATATTATCCATGGTGTGTTATATTTGAAAAGAGAATTGAAAATGGTATCTTTTTAAATTAAAATATTAAAAATCCATTTAAAAAAATGGAGTTATATCCGACAACTTTTTTACCTGACCGCGTAAACTTATTCTAAATACGGCAGATTATTAAAAAATCATTATAAAGAAACTTTTGTCTTAAACATTTTTCTGTATCTCTTTTAACTAAGAAAATATAATGTAATTTTGTAATTGTCAATTTTTTGATTTTCCACCTTAAGCCCACTCTTAAGCGAGCGAAAATTTTCAAATTTTGATTTTATCATTTTAAGTTTGCCCAAAAAAGAGTACATGACACCCTACATTACTTTTTTGATAGCACTAACAATTACGGAGATACCCTATAAAAGTGTCGAAAACGGGACACCCTGTACTCTTCCTTCATCCTAACGATTTGCGAGAAAACGTCGTTACCCCCATCAACATTATACAGTCCAATTTTTAATATTTTCATATGTATAGTTCTAAATGGTTCCCTGTGGGATACCCTGTATAAGGAACGTCAATCAATAATTATAATAATTTCATTTAAAAAAATAAATTACAGTTCAAAAGCTTAATGCTGATGATTCCAGTTCTAGATCTAGTTGTAAAAAGTGATTATTATCAATTAATTAAAAAGAAATTATTCTTTTGTAATTCTCGACACCCTGTATCTCGAAATTATGTCCTGACATTACCGTAACTGTTAAAAAACTGTAATGTCACTAAATTTCTACGAATGAGTACTTTTTTTAATAGTTCTACTTCAACTTTAGGAACTAAAAATTGCAATACTGCTAACAAAACTAGATACATTGTTATACCACTGAAAGTTTGGAACTTTTGTAAAAGCCGCCAAACTCCCGTCGACCGTTTGTCTTACTTTTCCAAAGAAAAACTAGCGTCGGTGGTTCGTTGACAGAACAAGTTTTTGTCTGTTATTTCCGACAATGTAATTACAGTGCCGAGAAAAGTTACGTTGTTGTTTCGAAAACATCTTCGAACGATTAATTATACTTTTTGTTCGGGTATAATAATGGCGAAAATATTTTAATAACTATATTTACGAACAAGAAGAGGGTGAGGCGAAGAATTGTAAATAATGATACTTTGACCAGAATTATTATTTCCGGTGGAATGAGACGAGAGCTTACAGTTTACAATGTATCAGGATACTTCGACGTGGTAAAATAAAGATACAGGTCGACAACTTTATCTGTAGCTACAACAGGAAACCTGGTAAAACCCTTCATAGTCCAACCCGTGCAGTGATTGCCAATGTGTACAGGGTGTGTGAAGAGGAATCACAAATTAATACATTTAAATTGCCACTTAAGCGAAAGCTGGAAAGGGTCGCAATGTATACGGGAGTAAGCGTAGGTGCAGTAAAAAACATTCACAAAGATGATACTGAAAGGAAACACAATAGCCCGGATCAATTGTTGTCATCTCCTGTCAAAAAAAGGGCCCGTCTCTCTGCTGTCGGAAAAATCGAAGGCTTTGACTTTTGCATTGTTAGGAGAACAATACAAAAGTTTTATTTCGAACTGAAAGTGGTTCCAACCTTAAAAAAATTGCTACAACAGCTGAGAAGTGACATAAACTTTCTGTTTTCCCGTGAAACTTTGAGGTGCATATTGAAATCAAATGGATTTTATTGGCGAAAATGTCAAAAATAAATGCTAAAATACTAATGGAAAGGCCTAATATATTGCACTGGTGATACAAATATATTCATGCCATGAAAAAAAATATATTATTACATTATTAAGATAATAATAGCACGCCCATGACTCGGCCATGTTTTAAAAGATATTGATTCCCCCTTACCGATACCGCGTAGCTATAGACAAAAAGTCGAAATTCAAATAAGTAGTTTTTTCCATTTAAAAAACTGATTTTACTTCTAAGAACACTGTAATTCGAGTTCTGACCTAAACAGTATTGTTTATCCACTCGAATTAAGAGTACCTTGTTTTATAGATAAAAGAATAATCTTTAAAATGACATTAACTTTTTGCCAATAACTGTATAATGAAAAAAGATATACCAAAAATAAATTTTAATTTCATTTAAAATAGCCTCTGGTAGTACAGTGGAGAAAATTTTTTATAGCAGAACGATAGAGGTTGTTAAGTAGCCCTGTCAACTTGATAGTGTAAAAATTAACCACAATATGTTAAAAACAAGAAGAAAAAAATTGAACTTGAACAGGCTCTCACACGAGAAATATTGAGTTGTCGACTTTTTGTTATACAGGCCCAGAATATGTGGACAATCGAATTCGGATAGAACACTTAAAAATAATAGGAGAAGTTCCTATAAATTTTTCTTCCTACGGCCTCCCCTACGGAGATACGGACCCATACCGGACGTCCCTGGAAATCGTTGTTTTTAAATAATTTTTCAAGTACTAGATGCATTTTAATAATTTTTCTAGTATAATATTTACTAGATGAGTCTCCTTGAAATTCGCCCTTTTAACAACATTTGGCTTATTTAGATTGACAGGGACGGAGTAGACGTAACACAAAAATGTTTTTTTTTACACTCTGTATGATGAAGGAACGACAATAATATTTTTGGTTACTCTAAACCTTAAGCTCTTGATCAATGTCAATAAAATGAACTGTTTTCGAGAAAAAAATATTTTTGTCCATACATTAAATGCATGTCGGCATATTCAGTATACGTAAATTCCATTACTAAGTTAGTAACTAATAAGACAAAGGAAAACACATCAAATTTCAAGACACTACCATAAATTGACACTGGCATAAATATTCTTATTTAAGTTACATGTGAAACAATCCATAGCAACAATGAGGGAATATTATGAACATTGAACAAAAATATATTTTTTTCGAAAACAGTTCATTTTATCGACATTTATCCAAGAGTACCTTTTTTCAGCTTAAGGTTTAGAGTATCCAAAAATATTATTTTCGTTCCTTCATCATACAGAGTATAAAAAAGGCATTATTGTGTTACGTCTAGTCCGTCCCTGGCAAACTAAATGAGACAAATGTATTTAAAAGGGAGAATTTTAAGGAGACTCATCTAGTAACCATTATACTAAAAAATATTAAATACACCTAGTAAGTAAAAAATTATTTAAAAAACAACGATTTCCAGGGACGTCCGTTATGGGCCCGTATCTCCGTAGGGGAGGCCGTAGGGAAAAAAATTTATAGGAACTTCTCCTCCTATTTTTAAGTGTATACCATATATAATAATGTATGTACCATATATTGCATGGTTTAATACACCAATTCCAAATTTTAAAAAATTGAAGACCGATAATTTTCGCTTCACCATAATATGCGAAATACTCCGGTAAACGTTGCTGTATCCTGTCAAAGTCAAATGTAATATCTCAAGAAAGGTTTTAAAAGCGCAGTAAAATTGTCCAGTAAACTTGCTACAAATTTAAAAATTGATTTCATCAGTATTAGTCTATTTCAAAAATTTTGGTTCCATAAATCTAAGATCTTTTGCGTTCAAAACAACATATAAATTGTTAAAAGTAATTGCTTTACTGGTATTTTTCGGCAGCCTATTATATTTCTCAGTTATTTTAAAATTATAACCTACATTTCTCCAGTCAATTTCTTTAAAAAATATTTACCCACTATTTTTTTTATTTAAGCCCGCTAATAATAATTTTTTTTTCAGGTAAGTGTTTTGTTTGTCTACGTAAGATACATTCAACAAGGAGTAAGTAAAAGTAGCTAGAGGATTCCGTAGCTGACCACATTTACAGTAGTCATAAAAATTTCTAGCTTTTCCGCCGACCGGCTCTGAACTACGAGAGTACGTTTACCACTAATGTTAGAAAGAGAAAGCATCAGTGGGCGACTCATCTGGAGTAGTAATTGCTCTTATAAGAAGAACAAAACCTAAATTTAGGTTTATAACAAAACTATATTTTTTTTTTTTAAATTCTTCTGACAAAAGTTGTTTAGAATTAATTATAGACTATTGTAAAGTTGATGAATTAAAAAATTACAGAAAAAGGACTTCCCAATATTCTATTTGGGTTTCATAATGGCTACATTATAAAATGAAAAAAAATTTAATAACCTGCCACTTTATAAAACTGAAATTTTATATTTTTTATGTTGGCAGCAAGTAGGAATCGAATTTTAGGCTTACTTCGATTTCGTTGAAATTAAATGGACGCGACAAAATTCTTTTGTAGAAAACTTTAAAATACTAACCTTTAACCTTGCAAATAGATCATTTTTACTAGATATTTATCTGAAATACCTATACTCGGAAATATATAACATGCTGACGGTATCCGTCAACTAATGTCTAGTCACAACTATAAAACAACATAACCTAAAAATAATAGAAATATCTTCCAGTTTATGCTCTATTTCTAAAGTTTTATTCAATAAAGTACTATTTTTATTTTTAATTCAATATAGTATTATACATATTACTTTATATACATATACATATTTATAGTTACTGTAGACATTTCCTGGACATTAATTGTTATTCCTGTCAGATTCTATATCGACACAATATTTTGTTCAATTAGTTTTTTCAATATTTTGAACTTTGTTCTGCATATTCTTTTTAAAAGTTTTCCAAATTATTTTCTGCAATTTCTCGTATTTCTGACTGAGTACAACTTTCGTCGTGACTCATTTTTATTAACTTTAATAATATATTTATTTTTAATTATGATAGATGGAAAGAAGTAGCTTTGTTGTGTTCAATTGTTTCTATCATGGCATATTTGATACTTGTAACATTTTATGAAATTCTAAAAGTACTGCCAACCCAAAAAGAAAATATTAATTCAAATGGAAAAAATCTACTATACTTTTTAAAGTTTTTCAGACTTTAAAGACCCAAATAGAAAAAGTATTATAAAATACACGGTTCATAAGATAATTAAAGCACTTGTACTTTAGAAAACTCCCCGCTTCGCGGGCCGTTTTCTAAGTTGAACGAATGCTCTAAGATAATGTCTTATGAAACTTATCTATTTTTTAATTCTAAAAACTTTTATATACAACATTTTTTTCTTAATCGATTAACAAACCCATGGGAAGAAATCTCGTTCTAAAACGGAGTCCAGTAACGAACCTACTAGCCATAGTAGGATTTTTCTAAACTTGAAGATTTGCTTAAGAAAGGGCGGGGTAAACGGCCTCCTTATACGTGCGTAATAAAATTGAGATTTTATTAAAAAATACCTCAGAACAAGTATTATTTTATAGATGGGTCTCTCGCAAATCTTTATTGGTGGAAATTTAAATATATTTTTTTATCATATTCATCACAATAAACCTTTAACACCATCCCACGTAGTTCTCCTTTTTACCATATTTTATTAAGGTATGATTTAGCACAATTTTATATTCAAAGGCGGTTTGAATCTAAAGCAGAATTCTGATTTCATATTAAAATACGACCTATATATATATATTTCGGTTTCATGAAATTACAATACATAAATTTACCCCTTTTTTGGAATGTTAAATAGCGGTTTTGGGTTTGAATAAATACCAAATTTGCTGGGGAAAAGTTTAGTAACAATACACTTATTTATGATCAAACACCATCACAATAGGAAATCTCCTTTCCACTGGAGTATCCAGAAGAACCTTATTATTGAGAAACTCATATAAACACATCATTTTCGGCACGTAAGCTTTTCATCACCTAAGAACTTCGACCATAACTTACTAAATTACAAATTTTCTAAAGTTTTAAACTGGAGCAAAGATTGAAATTCTTTGGATATAATCAGTAAATTTTCGACTTGGAAGTTTTGTAACTCCCCTGTTTCAGGGGAATTTCTTTTCATCTTTGACGCTTTGACGTCTGCTAAAACTGGAAGGTGTTAATTTAATATCGAAATTAAATATATCTGATTGAGTCAAGGATTTATTGTTTTAGATTAGTCCTTAATTTCTATTTGGGTACGCAGGGGCATGGAAAATAAGTTTATTAACAACCATTAATGACATTTCATCTATCTTTGAACGGTGGAAAGTTGACGTTTTTTTACTTTTACTTTCCACCCGGGTGGAAAGTAAATTATTTTTTTGAATCTCAAAATAATATTATACGAACACACTTTTTTAAAAATGCTAATAGCTTTGCGTCTTTAGATATGTCTATTTTTTCTCTAATTGATGGAGTGGTCCTCAGCATTGAATATTGTGACTGAAATAAGCTAGTAGCGACGACTCAGAACCAGGATTTTGAACTTTGTTTCCCATACACCATTCTTTGAAACAGTTATATGCCTTGTCATATCTCGGGCGGCTTTTAGTTGGCAGAAGATCTTCTTCTACTATTTTTGCTGCTTCTCGAATTTCTCGTGGAGTAGCAGCAAAATCAAATTCCTCATCTGATCTCATTTTTTTGTTGTTAAAATAATATATTGTTTAGTAACATGGAAACCATATTCCTAAAACTTTGATTCAGGAACTATAGGTCTATCTGTTCAAATGAAAATGTTAACCTATGTCAAGTTTTAAAAAAATAGCCCTGTTAATATACAACGTGTCCGCTAATTAATGGTACATGGAAAAACCACAGACTCTTTACGTAAAAATATTAGGATTTAATTATACTTACCTATATCCGAAAGTTGATATTAACTGAGATACAGGGTGTTAAAGTTAAAACTTCATTTTTGTTCTTCTCTAATAACTTTGAGAGAAACTATCGGTTTTTTACAAAATTGGGCAATTATGTTTTTTTAGGATGAGAAATTGATTTTTTTATGCCTCAGTGTATTTAAGTTTTTAATGAAAATAATACTTTTCTCATATTTATTACGTAAAAAAAGTATACTAAGATTAGGTCGCCCAGAGTTACCGTTTCGGAGATATTTGCATTTAAATTGTTTAGTGCACCCTGCTCAATTATTATTAATTTGCAAACAAAATTTTTTTCTTAAAGTAACCTATGAGCAAATAAATAAAATATAGAGATGCAGTTGCAGTGGAACAGAAAATGTTTCATTTTTGAGTTTATCGTAAGTTTGTGTTTTCATTGCTGTTGGTTTCTTTTCTAGGGTCAAAGTTATTTTAATTAAAGTAAGTTAAAGAACTATTCAATTGTATTTATTATTCCCAATTACCATTACTAGAACCTTAATTATCATGTAAGAATTAATTGGTAAGAAGTAACAAAATATTATTTGCTTGCCTGAGCTAACAATTTAAATGCAAATATCTCCGAAACGGTAACTCTGGACGATCTGAACTTAGTATACCTTTCTTACGTAATAAATATGAGAAAAGTATTATTTTTATTAAAAACTTAAATACACTACACTGTACATCAAAATTTCATAAAAAAATCAATTTGTCGCCCTAAAAAAATCATAATTGCCAAATTTTGTAAAAAAACGCTAGTTTCTCTTAAAGTTATTAGAGAAAAACAAAAATGAAGTTTTAGCTTTAACACCCTGTATCTCAGTTTATATCAACTTTCGGAAATAGGTAAGTATAATTAAATGCTAATATTTTCATGTAAGGAGTCTGTGATTTTTCCATCTACCATTAATTAGCGGACACCCTGTATAACACCGCCACGTAAAATAATTTGTTCAATGCAGCCGTGGCAGTGACGGACTTTTTCGGACTGTAAAGAAGCCGTCGTCGGCTCGTCAAATAAACTAATAAATAATAAAATAATCAAACCTTTATATTTGTATTTCTTTTGGAATTCGATTAGAGAATAAAATATCAACTATACCTTGTTCGGATTTGTTCGTACGTCGTTTGTACCATGAAAGAATATATATTTAATTATTACTTTTAAATGTTTAACCGATTGTTCTGTTCATATTCCCAAACAAATGTTATGACAATAACTACCTTGAAAAGAAATTTATATAAATTCTTATATTGCCAAAATCGAATTTCCATATCAATACATGTTTGTCCTGGTTTTAAATTTCCATTACGGCTAATACTGTCTCGTACAAAAAAAATTTCGTTTAAATATTCTATCAAAAGAAGATTGTATTGGTGTTATATAAAACATGTTTTAAGGATTTATCATTCACTTCCGTTTTATTATTTTCTAAAAAAAAAAACGACGGATTTATTTTTTATTTTATTTATTTATTCATATATACAATTTGAATCGGTTTAAATTAATCGAAATAAATTCCGGTTTCAAAGCTATTTCCTTGATAGGAACTTAATAGAAAAAAAGTAATCGTTTTTTTAAATCGGCGTTTTACAGAACGTATTCTCAAGAAGCTAAAAAATATACATTTCACGATTAAGAAAAATTTAAACTCATTAGTGGAAAAGTGTATTAGAGCAGGATAGAATATCCTTCTCTCCCTTTCTTGCAGATATGCTGACCGAATTTAAATATTTAATATTACCAACAATGGAAAAGTCCTTTTGAAATATTAATGGAAAATTCAGGTCAATCTTTCGACACTGCACCGCTGAACTTATTAACTTGACCCATGGAAGATTGATGGAGCAATTTTTAAAAGAATTTTATCGATTTTGCATTACCAAGGAAACTATTTTATTATGCATATTGCTCGCAGCTAGACGACATTAATTCTTTATAAAGTTGATAGTGGATAATTAATTACTACTTGGATCGACCGCTTTAAAATCTGCCTTTTTCTTGACCCGAATTGCAAAACATGGAAACGAATAATTTCACAACAGAACGTCACGAGAGTGTGTTTCTACGTACAAGATTATTTTTCTAGCAGCACTGTGTTTCTTTAATATCGGATGAAATTCGCTCGTCGAGGTTGCGCATCATCCTGCCAGCGAACGGCAAACTATCTGCGAATGCTGAATCCGGACTGGTAGCATCATGATATTAAATAATGTTCTAGACGGTCGTTTCGATAACACTTAGAGGGTGCCTCCGATTAAGTCGGCACTATTGCTAACTCCGTTGCTATTCGAGCTACGATGTTAATTAAATAGCAGCATGTTCTGCTGATTAGAATGGTATCATTTTACGTCATTTTAAAAAAATTAACTTTTTTTTTTTAATGACACCAATTAATATCAAAAGGATTTCACATTATTTAGTAACTCGACTTATTTTACTAGAGCTACTGAAGTGCTCGAAATTACATCTCTAAATAGGGTCATATAGTAGCGTCTGTGAGTCGGAAAAAAACCCGAAAAATCGAAATATTTTCAGCCGGAAGAGTACCTCTCCCCCCCGTTTTCGAGGATGCTCAAAACGCCCAAAAACCGCCCCTCAGATGGGTTAAACGCGCTTCAAGAGGTTTCCCTGCAGAGAAACACACTCCCCCCATTTTCGAAGATGCTGAACACGGTGGTGGTGTTGGATATCGCGTCCGACCCCTTCCAACCCCTCCGCCGGCCAATACTCGCCCCTGAAAGGGGAGATGTTTTTTTTTCAAGTATCAGCGGCAAATATCTACTCCCCCCCCCCCCCCCCGTTTTCGAAGATGCTGAACACCACCAACGTGCTCAGCATCCTCGAATACGGGGGGAAAGTGTGTTTCTCTGCAGGGAAACCTCTTGAACAGCGTTTAACCCCTCTGGGGGTGGTTTTTGGCCGTTTTCAGGGATTGCGCAACCCCAAAGAGAAATTCTGACGCGGCCATCGTGTTCAGTATCCTCGAGAATGGGGGGGGGGGGAGTACTCTTGTTCCGGCTGAGTCACACACTCATTTTTAACTTACAGTACATAGAAACTTTTTTGTTAACAATTTTATTTGCGACCAACACATAGGGAAGTTTACAGGGTGGCCCTTTTAAAAAAGTTTATTTTTCAAAATAATGCAGAAATGCGATATTGAATTATTTTTGCATTTTTGCAATTTTATCCAGCGGAAAAAATGCTGCTTAGTAAACTTATTTAACCAACAATGTAACTCAAATAATAACTGAGTTAGCAATAATGGCGACTTAATCTGGTACACCCTGTATATGCAAGGTTCTTGAAGGATACCCACAGGTTACCAGGAAAATATATTTTGTAATATATTTGGAAATTAAGCCCCTCCAGATAGAATGCGGTAGCTACTACGGCTATGGCCCCCACCCTCCATGGACGCCCGCAGAATCATCGTAGGCATTAATATTAAGGCATTGACTAAACACGGTTTGATATCGAAATTTCCGGACAATATAATTAATCGAACATCCATTAGCGCTATATGTCACCTCGCTTGTATCACAGTCAATAGGTTTCAGCTAAAATATATTTATAATAAATATTAAAAAAGTGTTTACAGGCAATGTTATGTATAGCGGATTCGAAAGGGTGAATTCCTTTGAAAATTTCATCATTAATCTTTTCGGGTCAATTTTTATCGCAATATAGAGCGAATTGACCTAAATTTATATAAATATACATGGTGGTGATGGTGGATGACCTATTACTATACTTTGAACATTTCGTAGCTTGTACAGGGTGTCCCATTTTCGACACTTTTCTAGGGTATCTCCGTAATTGTTGGTGCTATCAAAAAAGTAATGTAGATGTCATGCGCTCTTTTTGGATCAAACTTAAAATGGTAAAATCAAAATTTGATAATTTTCGCTCGCTTAAGAGATACGGGGGAAAATTAAAAAATTGACAATTTCAAAATTACCCTATATTATTTTCTTAGTTAAAAGAGATTCAGAAAAATGTTTTATACGGAAGTTTCTTTGTATTGATTGTTAAATAATCTGCCGTTTTCGGAAGAAGTATACGGGGTCAGGAAGAAAAGTTATCGGACGTAACCTCATTTTTTTAAATGGAACACCCTGTATATTTTAATCTAAAAAGATACTATTTTAAATTTTCCTTTCAAATATATAACACACCATGGATGATATTGGTTTCCTATGCGATTTATTAATCTTTATTACTTTAAACCACAGTAGACCATGAAACAAAAGCTAATATCCTAGAAACAACTATGTTGACTATTAACATTTAACTTCCATTTCATTTTTACATATTCATTTGCGAAAATGACCTATCAACATTTTGAAAAATTTGATATTATATCAGTTTATATTGAAAGTGGAAAAAACGAAGAAATGGCGCAAGATAAATATTTTGTTCGCTATCCCGAAAGACGGTAACCATTTAAAGACATATTCCCAACATTTGCGATGATTCCCGTTATATTTTTACCTTAATCTGAATCTTTTATTTCGCTCCAAAGTAATAAAGTTTAAATAAATCGCCTAGGAAATCAATATCATCTATGGTGTGTTATATATTTGAAAGCAGAATTTAAAATAATATCTTTTTAGATTAAAATATACATGATGTTCCATTTAAGAAAATGAGGTTAGGTCCGATAACTCTTTTACCTGACCCCGTATACTTATTCTGAAAACGGAAGGTTATTCAACAATCATTATGAAAAATCTTCTGTATAAAACATTTTTCTGTATATCTTTTAACTAAAAAAATATAGGGTCGTTTTGAAATTGTCAATTTTTTGATTTTCCCCCGTATCTCTTAAGCGAGCGAAAATTTTAAAATCTTGATTTTTTGACCCAAAAAGAGCACATGACACCTACATTACTTTTTTGATAGCACTAACAATTATGGAGATACCCTATAAAAGTGTCGAAAATGGGACACCCTGTACAGCATAAAGTCTGGAAACGGCTAATAACTTTTGACCCGCCAATGTCCTTTTACAAAATTTGGGTGTGGCTTATAGGGGAAGGTAAACTACTTTTTGACCGATAATGAATGTACTGTTCTTGATAAAGAAAATTAAATAGGAAGAGATTTCTTGCGATACATCATTTTGAAGGTCCAAGTGAGAAGAGATAAAAAAAAAGGAACAAAATATCATATTGCGTCACGAAATTTTGTTAACAAACCCGAACAAACCCCAGATTCTGATTCAGCATCCCAAAAAACATATAAATTTGAAGAAATCAAAACTACTACCTACTAAAAAGCGTGTATTTGTGTGACTAAAAAATTTGTTCAGCTAAATTGTGTAATTTCACAAATTCAGATTGGCAACACTGATCTGTTTAGCAAAATGAATTAATTATCGTAAGCCTCTTTGTCCTATTTATTTTTCAATTAAAATTTGAAATCGAGAATATTGTTTGTCCCAAGTGTATGGCATATTCTTTATAAATAATTTATTAGGTAACTGAAATTGGGCTCTGGAGACCCCACTTTTACATTTATTCAAGGCGAGCACATAAAATTTTGTTTTCCATATTACTGCTTTCTTGCGGTTTACGACGTATTAGATTGGACTTAGTTCCATGTTTTTTTTTTTATTATTTGTGGGATTCTGAATTTATTCCGCTTTGTTTTATATTTTTAAGAAACTTAATCAAAATTACTACTATTTTGTTTGTAAAGATTTTTATAAAATTCGTCTCATTTAAATATCTGCGTCTCTCAACAGATATTATGCTCGTTGAAAACGTTCCTAATTAATTTTTTTCAAAAGCACGTTAAAAGGAAAACGTCCGAAAATCAAATCTAAAAAGAAAAGCAAGCCCAAATGGCTTTGTAATTTGGCCTGGAGGCAATTACCTAAGACAGGCGTGTTACATAATGTTAACCGTGACTTTTATCAAGTTAATAATTGTTATTTTCTCTACAGCAGTGTCTTGGTTTTTATATCTCGTAAAACTTGGCTTCTCCATAAAATCTCAAATTAACTTTTAATGCGGCTTGATTCCTTTGGCAATTGCTTATTCAGACGAATGTGGTGCATTAATCTTTTTGCACGTAACTTTTTAATGATGAAATATTAAAAAATACCCGATGCAAAAAAAATTCCCAGTGACGAAATAGTTTTTTTTTCAAGTGCCCCGAAAGTGCCTCTTTTCATGCATGTTCACTTCACCGAAAGTGGCGTTTCCAAGAGAGCGGGCGGAAAAGTATCGAAGCGGGCGGGAAAAACAAGTGCCCCGAAAGTGCCTCTTTTCATGCATGTTCACTTCACCGAAAGTGGCGTTTTCCAAGAGAGCGGGCGGAAAGGATCGAAGCGGGCGGGAAAGATTTTTCCCGCCCGCTTCGAGTCACCATGTGCTCATAAATAAATAAAACCAGAATTGTCGGTGCAGGATTTGAACCCGCGACCCTCAGATCGCCAGGCGGACACTCTACCCACCGAGCCATACTACAAGCGATAATTAATAGCGGATTATATATAAATTAAATTGGCAGTTAATTTTTCAAAGATGTTTTAGAAAAATGTCTAAAAATTTCTTTATTTATATGGCCTCAAAGACTCGGGCACTTGTAAAAGAATAAATAAAAACAAGGAATGCCGAGTGCGAGATTTGAGATTTGAAAAAAAATACGGTACATATCTCGATCCGTCGGAGGCTTTTCGACCCTTGATACGTAATGTGCTATTATTTACAACCATGCATGTAATAATGACATTACATCTATCTTTGAAAGGTGGAAAGTTGACTTTTTTTTACTTTTACTTTCCACCCGGGTGGGTGTATTTTTTTGTAATGTTTAAAAAAAATCGATCTCTCAGAATAATATACGAACACACTTTTTTAAAAATGCTAATAGCTTTGCGTGTCTACTTTTTCCCTAATTGATAGAGTGGTCCTCAGCATTGAATATTGTGACTAAATCGTTGATATCTTCTTTGTCTTGGTATTTTCACTGAAATAAGCTAGTAGCACCGACTCAGAACCAGGATTTTGAACTTTGTTTCCCGTACACCATTCTTTGAAATAGTTATATGCCTTGTCATATCTTGGGCGGCTTTCAGTTGGCAGAAGATCTTCTTCTACTATTTTTGCTGCTTCTCGAGTCCTGGTGGGGTAGCAGCAAAATCAAATTCCTCAACTGCATTCCGCATTTTTATCTTTTATTAATAATTTTAATTCAAAATAATACGAAGTCGATGTTAGGTATGTGGTTGTAAATAATATAGTATACAAACCTCGGTGAAAAGTTGCATTACTGTCTCGAGATTTAGTTCTCGACAGGAATGAAACGCTTTCCACCTCGGTACGTAATATACTATTCTACGTTAGCTCTTGGGCTAAGAAAAATTTCTTACCGAATAGCTAGGACTAATTAATTTAATATCTGAACTGGCAGTCAGACAAAAAATAATGCACGGAACGCACGGAACCGGAACAGGAAGCTAGACAAGGCATTACCTGCTATTAGATTCTTTATCAATATTCAATATTCAAATGAGCATGTGTATTTTCTGGAAAAAAAGGGAGGATTATTCCTTTTAGCATTTTAAATTTGCTCGGGTTTGTCGGAGAATCTTCTGCTTCGCTTCTATCACGTTAATAATTGTTATACTTGACAAAATTCAACATTTCAAATTTGTCACCAGCCAGATATAATCTGGACGGGGTAAATGTCAAAAATATTTTATAATTTGTCTCCTAACGTCCCTATTAGGGTTCTAAAATTTGATTGAAACAAATTCGGCCATTTTACAGGATTTTCCATTATAATACTTTAAAATCCTCACCCTGTATAGATTATACAAGCTGTCGGAACGTAAAAGATATATATTTTGTAGCATTATAGAACATTTATATAATTCAAGTCGCGCACAACCGATTTCGAATATGTTAAACAAGAGAAGGGTCATCATATTGAAGATCATAATAACAACATCAACTGAATACTAAATGAATATCTGTTAACATTTTATTTATGTTTAAGAGGAGCCGACAGCGTGTGCGAATAAAGCGATTCACGTTGGTTTTGAATCGTTGGGGGTTATATTCGTTGGGAAAAACGACCTTGGAAAGGTCGTTTCATAAGGATGACGTCCTTCAGATGAGGGAATTCTTAAACAATGAAGTACGAGGAGTACTAAACTGAACCACGTATGGATGGGCGACAGTAGTTCGTCGTGTATTTCTGTCATTCGTCGCTCTAAGTGGAATCAAGCGAGTAATGTCACTCGAACATTTTTCATGCAAATATCTGTCACAGAGAATCAAATATCTGTCACATATATTAAATTTTATTTGAATAATATCTTACCGAGAAAAACCAAAATTTACATTTACGCATTTAAAATAAATTGTAATAGGTACATAAAAAAAACAATATTCTATTATAGTATCAATATTATTAGAACCTTCTTTTTAAACTATTTATTTTAATATTTAATTGCAAAATAATATATTTTTTTGATCAAAGTAGTTTTAATCTAATAATATGGCAACATAGTCCGTTGGTTATATCCCAGACAGTTGATAGCGCATGCGTTTCGCGAGACACCCGATGGGCTATCGGGCTTGTTCGGCGATGTCCGATATTTGATGGATGTACCCAGCCAGTTACGTAGTGATAGGAAGGGCAATATTTGGTATATTGTGTTAAATTTTGTTTTATAAATACGTGGTCATTGTGTCGTGTGATTTTAAAATTTTGAACTTTGTGATAATGATTGCGTATACTCCTGGTAAAAACCTACACAGTCAGATTCGTGAAGTGATTTTGCTAATGTTTATAGGGCAGGTCAAGAGGAATCACAAATCAATATATTTAAATTATCTTAAGTGAAAGTTAGAAAGGGACATTAATACGACAAAAGCTGAAAAATAATCATTAATCAATTAATTATGGAGAAAAATTTACATCTTGCAAAAATTAAAACCTTCAAACATAAAATGCAATTACTGAAGGATTTCCAATTTTTATTAAATTATTTAAAATAATAATAGCACGCCTATGACTAGACCATGTTTTAAATGATATTGCTTTGCCCTTACCGATACGTCGGAGACACAGATCCACTTGTCGACCTGCACACGTCCGCTAGTAATAAAGGGTTTCATACGCTCGAAATAGTGCATGCATTAAATCCAAGAACCATTTTTTCGCAATAAATTTAATATATGATTCACTGGCTATTATTGAAATTATAGAAATGATACTAAAATATGGATTTCAATTATTGTAGTTTGAAAATTCGTTTACATTTTAAAACCGGAAACAGATAAGGCAGATAAATTGTACAAACGTGGATGTTCCGCTGGCACGCCATTAGGGAGTAACCGGATATTTTAGAAATATGAGTATTTGTACAGATTACCGTCATTTACAGTAAGTACGAACATACAGGGGTGAATGACATTACAACACATTTACATAAAGGATATACCTACAGGGTCGTACTTTTTAAGAAATTCTAGTGACGTTAATATGGGAATAGAAGACTAACGATTTAAGAAAATTATTTACAGAATCCCTCCTTAAGTTCAACCTATGCTGCAAGGATGACTTTAGTCTGATCGGAGACCACGAGCTGACGAAGAGCCTCGACAGCCTAGAACATCGAAGACAGGTTGGGGATTTGACTCTCTTTTACAGATATTTCCATGGAAAGTGCTCGGCTGACCTTGCCCTCTTAATTCCGCCCAGAGAAGCGAATAGCAGGAAGACGCGACGAACCACTGCCACCCAACTCCTCGAACTTCATTATTTAAGAATTCTTTCATCTGGAGGACCTTATGGAACGACCTTCCCGAGGTCGTTTTTCCCAACGAATATAACCCCCAACGATTCAAAACCAACGGGAATCACTTTTTGCGCACACGCACCAGTCCCAGAGTACCCTAAAGGAGTTTCCCTATAGTGCTTGTGTTTGATCATAAGAAAAAAAAAATGTGGTCAAAAGAAGCTATATTGTTTGATATTTTCTCATCAAATCAAACTATGCTTGCAATGAAATAAAGGTCAAAATGCAGCGTTTCCTTATTTTTAAAAATTCCTAACATAATACAGGGTAAGTCGGGAATAATAGACCAAACCCGTGGAGTATATTATATAAATAAAATAATTTCAAGAAAACTTATATACAGGGTGTCCGGGAACATGTGGGAAATCTCCCGGATATGAAGAAAACACGTGAAAAGAATACTATAGGTTCATATAAACTTCTTTCGTATCGGCCTCCTCTTCGGAGATATGGGCTCCCAAAGAGCACCAATGGAATCAAGTTTTTTTGCACATAATTATTGAACCACCTTGTATATTTCAATTATTTTTTAATATGATGTATACCAGGTAAGACCCGTCAAATTACTATCCAAGAAACTGTTGTGAATTACTCACAGCTGCAGGGACGGACTAGCTGTAACACTCATGGGCCCATTTTCTTTTACGCCCTGTATGATGAGAACTTTGGACAATGTTTTTTACATACCTTTAACTATTGGCTAAAAATTAAGTACTCTTCATTCATGTCGCTAATCCTAACCGTTTTCGAAAAAACGGCATTTCATATACATCATGTGCTTCGGGTATTTCAATAAAAGATATATCTTTGTTCCGATCCAATGTTCAACCTTCAAGATTCCGCTTTTTCATATTTAGCACATGAGCAGTTAGGAGACTCAGTGTAAATAAAATGACGTTTTCTCGAAAACGGTTAGGATTAGCGACATGAATGAAGAGTACTTAATTTTTAGCCAATAGTTAAAGGTATGTAAAAAACATTGTCCAAAGTTCTCATCATACAGGGCGTAAAAAAAATGGGCCCATGAGTGTTACAGCTAGTCCGTCCCTGCAGCTGTGAGTAATTCACAACAGTTTCTTGGGTAGTAGTTTGACGGATCTTACCTGGTATAGATCATATTAAAAAATAATTGAAATATACCAGGTGGTTCAATAATTATGTGTATAAAACTTGATTCCATTGGTGCTCTTTGGGAGCCCATATCTCCGAAGAGGAGGCCGATACGAAAGAAGTTTATATGAATGAACCTATAGTATTCTTTTCACGTGTTTTCTTCATATCCGGGAGATTTCCCACATGTTCCCGGACATTCCCGGTATATTATTTGATTTTCAAGTTATAACTTAATTTCAAATTAATAAAGTTTATACTATTCGATAAAATAATGTAATGTTCTAAATTGTGATAAAATTGAAAAATTGCAATACTTTAAAAATTTGAATTTTCTTTCAAAAAGTAGATAATGACGTGAATCAAAAAACATTGTGTTAAGGAAAGGTCACACTTCAAAACAAAAGATAATGAAGCTAAATTCTACCTCTCTATTTTTCCAAAGGGCGTTAAGAAATTAAGGGTAAAAAAGTACCTTTTGCTTCTGCCTGTATTATGATCAAACTGGACTAAAACTATTCGCCTCGATGTCGACACAGAGTTTTTTAATAAAATTTTTTAAAAAATCTTTTTAAAATTCCTCGCACAATATACTATAATTTGCCTTGGTTGTAAAATTTATTTATAAGTCCTATAAAATCTCAGAAAAAATCTAAGGAAACCTATGTTGAAATGTTATTGCCATAAAAATATTTATTGATTTAATTCCTAATATTTTATTTCAAAAGCCAAAAAAAACATTATAAATGATTTCACCTAAAACCGTAAATTTCGTACCTCAAGTGGGTCTAAAACGTATTTTTAATATTTAATTATAAATTCAGAGATATTTACAAAAGGGCCTTAAATGAAGATAGCACGCAGCTATTTCGGTAAGCACCTTTTGTGGCCTGTTTATACCGCTTTTCTCTTGGCAGGAAATGAGTAAATACTCCTGGAATATTTTATAAAGATATTATCATACATTTGCTTAAAAGTATAATGTAAATAAAATTGTGAATATTTTTTAGAAAATCGAGAATTTTTTTTTTTATTAATATAATATACAGAAGAGAACGTAATATACAGAAAGAGAACGTAATATACCAGTTATAAATTAAATAAGGAGAAGCCAAATTCCCCATCGTTTCTTAAAACACATTGATTTCTCCCTCCACTATCAACAAATATGATGCGACATACCCCTGTGTTATGCGCGGAGAAAGGGAAATTCTGCAAGCGGCTCATGCTTATCGACGCAACGCAATATTGCCAGGTCAATAATTAAAAAATCACTAGCACAAGATTTTGCTTCAAGAATTCACTAATATCTCACTGGATTTAAAACTAAATGCCATAATAAAAAGAAAGCACAGAATTAGGTATAAAATTTTTTAAAAATATTGGTTTTCATTAAGTAATTTAGGACAGTTCCTGGTTACTTCATGGATACATTAAATCACCAGATTGAAAAAAAATCACTAGAATTGAATAGTGAAATTTTACTAAACCTGACCGCACTGTTTCAATGGCTTGCCTTGTAAAATCTGCGAAAGGAGAGTACGAAGATCTCCCTACAGTGTTAGAGGAGGAAAGCAGGCGAATTAGGATACGACAAAGACACTTGTTTTCTCTTTACTTAATTTATGGTTGGTATATTACCTTCTCTTTTCTGCCTGTTAGACATCTGATTTGTAATAGTTGTTTGCTAAATTTGTATATTGTTAAAATCTCAAAAATTATATTTTTAAAATATTTACATATTTTTTAAAATAATGAAATTTCCAGGGCCCAGACTTCTTTTATTCATAAATTTAAAAAGTACCGTATGAGACGTACTTTTACTGAGGATAACACTGTATCGTACGAGTTCGCTGCGGTAGAATAGGACAAAATACATAGTTTGCTTAGTAACTCAACTTATAAAAAAATTACTAGTATTGTAAAAATACTGAATAAGTAAAAATTATGGAGGAAAAAATTATATTGGGATCATAGGTCAACTTTAATCGATTTTGTCGTAAAATCGAATAAGTTTTATTGTGCATTAACAACCTTGGGGGTGTAGTAACTATAACTAAATGAATTTGAACGACATTATCCTACACTAAATGTTGTTACCGATCAATTGATAGACTGGTTAAATGATAGCGATTTTGACTTTAACTAAAACTCACTAAAATGGACAGTTACTATGAGTTGATTTTCTATCAAAACGATTGTTCGGGTTTGTACTTTTAAACGAAATATAGGCCTAGAGATATATTTATATGAACATAATATCGTGCTTACAAAAGACTGGAAACAGCATAGAATATTCGCCTAGACACTTCCAACTATATTACATAGCATAGCTATTCTTAGTTTTAGCATCCGGCATAAAATAGATATTTTGAAAATATCAGATGTTTGTAATATACAATAGACTGGCTTTAGCCAAACGCTTCGCTTGCAATGATGATGTTATCATATCAACTGATATTTAAACCCAACTAACCAACTAAGCGACTTCCCTTAAGTTAGAGCTTTATGATTTACAGCAGTTTTGTAAAAGCTTCCGACTTGCAACTTGGTTATACAGGGTGGTATGAAAATGACGTATTATATTTAAATGGGTGACTCCTTGGGTGTCCTAGAGAAGTGCTTCATATATTTTTTTTGAAATCGACCGTTTTAAAAGTGGGGTAACAAACCCTCTTACTCACATGTGACTCCGGGGTAATGAATCACAGCATCATGTGGCAGTGTATCACAAAGACCTCTTACGCGCAATGTTGCCAAACTGTATAAAAATGTAAAACTTCAGTTTCTTATAAAAATAAATATTTAGCTTACTTAGAAAGTTAATTCAAGACGCTGTAAGGAATCCAGGACGCAGACACCTTCAGTTCTTTTTCTATGGGAAAAGCTTTATGCTCATCACGTGCCCTGATGATAGTGTGGGACTGCATAATAAGCTTATACCCACTAAACCCCATTCGGCCTCTTCTTTCCAATCTCAGAATATAACCGGCATATCGTCGAGAGAAAGTACAAATTAAACTAAATCACTTAAAGAAACACACACGAGTTTCAAATCAGTTTTTTTGAAGATATGAACCAATTATAAGATTACACAAAAGCACTAAATACTAACGCATAATTAATAACACTACCGTACACAGCACTGTAATATTATTTCGTAATAGAAATTCAGAAATAATAAAAACGCTAATTTCTAATGGGCTAAACAAATTTATTAATCCTTTACTGAAGAAGACTGATGAAATAATTATGTTGATAGACCCTTCCTTCCCATCCTACATCCGTTTAAAATAAATAGTCTCGTCTAACTAGCGCGGTTGCCATTTCTGAGACATCATTATACAGGAAAGTATTACAGAAGGAAATTCCGCAATTTATGAATATAATCTTATAAAACATCGAAAGTGGCAACGCTGTATTTTCAGCACAAATAGCTAAATATCGATCGACCTGGTAATCCCGAATATGTCAAACGTGTTTAGTTACTTTCAAAATTTTTGGATGTCAACTAGCAATGTATAGAAATTTATATTATTTCCCAGAACAATAAGGGCGTATTTTTATCTATACAGTAGCACTTTAAAATACTGAAAACTTGATGATGTGTTCATGAGCTACGCGAAAACTAATGTGAATTTATGTGGCTTTGTTTTGGTGTTTTGTGAGGTTATTGTGTCGGTTTTTGTTCCGGTTATTTACTTGGTGTTTTTTTATAAAGTTGGTTTTAAATTAGGCCGAAAAGGTAAATAAAATTGCGTCTTTTTTCTAAAGGGTAAAGTGGCATTTAAGTTGTTCAGATTCGACGGTGTCGTTCGAATTGAACAATGAGAACATACCTGACCAGTTTATAAATCGGAAATTGTTTCCCAGCGAACTGAACTGAACGTAAAAGTTTAGAAATATACCTTGAAAGATAAACTTCTTCTTCTGTCAACCGGTTATTGACCTTCTTTTTTTCTGGTTTGACATAAGGTGATATAGCAAAAGCGCGAATTATGGTTATTTTTATTCAATTTGTTTTCATCTCAGGAGTTGCCGGTTTAAATATAATAGGTAATTTCCATAACACCCTGTATAAAGACTTCGTCTATTAATTAGCTGGACGTTAATCTGGGATAAAAAATGTCTTGGCATAACCACATTGTGGCAAGCGCCAAGGCGACAGGCGGCGTCAGCTTCGCCTTGAAGATTAATGAAAGGCTAAAAATCTTGTATGGTTTCGCCCCTTAGCTAAAAACAGACCGCGGCTATAGCGTTGCCATATATCTATGCATAGAGGTTTATTTTATTAATCTAAATATTGTGGAAAATGATGAATTTTTTACTCCTCGTTATTTTTTGGATGACGCTGGACAGTTACGCAATGACGTGTACCGCAAAAATCCACGGGGTTTGAACCTACAACCTCTTGTCCTAGAGTTCCCAATGACTATCGCTTACCATAGATTTAATGGATCTACCAGAGCCGTTAAGTACGACGTTGATTGATATACTATACTAATGGATCTTGCACAATGCACAATACGTTATTGATTTTTGAATAGAAATTTCATTTCATAGCTTTACTATTATTCGCAAAGACATCAAATGAAATACATCAATACAGTACAACAACGTTTTAAAGGAAATTGGTTTACAATTATTATACATTATAAATGTACCTTTGGCTAGTGCAGAAGGTATAATTTTCCCGTACACATGATCATGAAAGAACATTTTCCGTACTTGTGCACGTTGTAAGTCCTTGTTAGAGAAAGTGCATTTCTAGTCCCCGCGTTGTTACCTCATAATTATAATTTAAATAGATTACCGTAATCGTAGCCTTTGCAATAAAATGTAATTTAAAATTTAAAAGAAACACATTATTTACCATTATTTTGCAATTTTCACCGCTCATAATAATGAATGGTTAATGGAGTTTTGTATTTTATTTCGAAATACCTGCGCCATAAAAATAAATCAGATATGCAAACCGCATTAGAAATACATTGAGGATAAAAATAAAGTAGGCGCGAGGGAAAATAGAGAAACCTGGAACAAAATTGGGTATATGGACTAACTAAGTACCTCACTCAACTTCTAAGTTCGCTTATTGAGCACTGTGTGATGTATATTATTATTTCTAATTTTAATTTGTTCGCAAATCAGTTGGTTGGAACACCTTGAAGTAATTGCACGTCATTAAGCAACACCCTGTATATTTTAATAAAATTTTACAACCATCTTGTGTATGACTTGCACGTTCTATTTTTAATCTTCTGTTTTGTTGTTATGGAAAAAACCTTCTATTAGTAAATTTGGTATAGTTTTTGATGGTTTAAAGCCAAATTATTAAAATACTACCCGAATTATTACTGTATGCACCGTGTCCAAGATAAGGAGGGCCAGTACAAGGATCTCGGAAACCGTAAGAGATACGAAGTCGGTTAAATAGAGGTAAAAAAGAAAGTTGATGATTTCCCTTCGAAGACGACTAGTCGGATTACAAGACAATTAACGCTGTTAGATAGAGCGGAAAAAGTGACAATGTAAAAGTGCAATTTAATTTAGAATTCGATCTCAAAAAAACTCGAAAAGAATAAAATGATTTTTCAGAATTTCAGTTTTTTCCGCAACTACTCGGAATTTTAAAACATGCTAATCGGAATATTATTAGGCACGTAAATACGCAACTTTACCTCTATTTAACTGATTTCGTATCTCTTACGGTTTCAGAGATCCCTGTACTGGCCCTACTTATCTTGGACATGGTGTATATAAATTATTTTCACAAGCATTTTGTGTATGACTTAAACGTTCTATTTTTAATCTTCTGTTTCGTTGTTATGAAGAAAACCTTCTATTAGTAAATTTGGTATCGTTTTTGATGGTTTAAAGCCAAATTATTAATATACTACCTGAATTAGTAATGCATTTACAAAAAGATATCCATCTCCAGAAAAAGTAAGGAACTACATAATCAGGTATTCAAAATGATTACCGTTATTTTCTAAGCACAAATAACATTTTCTAACTGTCGATTCTAAAACATTTGACAACATTTCTGTTATTGTTATTTATTGAACTAGTCCAACATAAGTACAAATTTAATGCTTACTTATGTCATTAAACCACAATGTGTCATACATCGTTGCATTCGGGAGAAAAAAGCTCTCGAATTCCAATATCAGAAAAACAGGACCGTATTTAAAAAAATACAGCTGATGATGGCCCTTCGAAGACGACTCGTCGGATTACAAAACAATTAACGCTGTTAGATAGAGCGGAAAAAGTGGCAATGTAAAGTGCAATTTACTTTAGAATTCGATCTCAAAAAAAATAAAACGAGTTTTCAGAATTTCGTTTTTTTTCCGGATATCTCCGGAACTACTCGGAATTTTAAAACTTTTTAATCGGCATATTATTAGGCATGTAATTACGCAACTTTACCTCCATTTAACCGATTTCGTATCTCTTACGGTTTCCGAGATCCCTGTACTGGCCCTCCTTATCTTGGACACGGTGTATATTAATTATTTTCACAAGCATCTTTGTATGACTTAAACGTTCTATTTTTAATCTTCTGTTTCGTTGTTATGAAGAACACCTTCTATTAGTAAATTTGGTATCGTTTTTGATGGTTTAAAACCAAATTATTAATATACTACCTGAATTATTAATGCATTTACAAAAAGATAACAATCTCCAGAAGGGCAGAAAAAAAGAACTTTTTATGGGTCTATAAAAATGAGAGCAGATTAAAGAAATAAAAGTAGGAACGCCCGTAACCGTATGTATACACGGTTAAAGTCATTCGGGGTAACTGACGGCGGTGGGTAAATGTGCGAAATTGTTGAATTTACATTGTAATTTTTGGTCCATTATTTTAATTGCAGCTTTCCCATTATGCAAATTAACCGAAGCTACACTGGCATCCAAAATTTTGCTCAAACTCAATCTTAAATAACTCTAACTTTTGCATCGATTTCGATAATTTGTTGTACGTACAAGGTGTCCCATTTTCGACACTTCTATAGGGTATCTCCGTTATTGTTAGTGCTATCAAAAAAGTATTGTAGATGTCATGTGCTCTTTTTGGGTCACTTAAAATGGTAAAATCAAAATTAGAAAATTTTCACTTGCTTAAGAAATAAGGGGACAATTTCAAAATTGCCCTATATTTTCTTAGTTAATACGGAGAAATGTTTTATGCAGAAGTTCCTTTTTAATGATTGCTGAATAATCTGCCGTTTTCAGAATAAATATACTGGGTCAGGTAAAAAAATTATCGGACCTAACCACATTTTTTTAAATGGAACACCCTGTATGTTTTAATCTAAGAAGATAGCATTTTAAATTCTCTTTTCAACTATATAACACACCATGGATGATATTGGTTTCCTAGGCGATTTATTTTAACTTTATGACTTTAAAAAACAGTAGACCGTCAAACAAAAGTTAATATATATAACTATGTTGCATTCTAGTTGTTATTAACATTTAACGCCAGTTTCATTTTTACATATTCATTTGTGAAAACGACTTATCAACATTTTGAAAAATTTCATATGATCAGTTTGTATTGAGTGAAAAAAGTGGAAAAAACGAAGAAATGGCGCAAAATTTATATTTTAGAAAGACGGCAACCATTTAAGGACATATCACGGACATTTCAGATGAATCCCGTTATTTTTTACCTTAATCTGAACCTTTTATTTCATTTCAAAGTAATATAGTTTAAATAAATCGCCTAGGAAACCAATATGATCCATGGTGCGTTATATATTTGAACAGAGAATTTAAAATGCTATCTTGTTAGATTAAATCATACATGGTGTTCCATTTAAAAAAATGAGGTTAGGTCCGATAACTTTTTTACCTGACCTAGTATACTTATCCTGGAAACGGAAAATTATTCAACAATCAATATAAAGAAACTTCTGTATAAAACATTTTTCTGTATCTCTTTTAACTAAAAAAATATAGGGTAATTTTGAAATTGTCAATTTTTTGATTTTCCCCCGTATCTTTTAAGCGAGCGAAAATTTTCAAATTTCGATTTTACCATTTTAAGTTTAAAAGAACACATGACACCTACATTACTTTTTCGACAGCACTAACAATTACGGAAATACCCTCTAAGAGTGTCGAAAATGGGATACCCTGTGCTATTCGTTCGGTTGTGGATGAGTTTCTAACTCGTTTCTGCTTCTTGACTTTGTGAACGGGTACAAATGCCAAACCTTCAACCGTCCAATATGAGAATTGACTTCTTAACTTAATCTACAAGTATCCTTATTCTTGCTCATTTCTGCTTTGCTTATCTAGTCATTCATTTTAGAATAGATTTTTTAGCAAGTTGATAATCCAAACTCACAATTCAATAACACTATGCGGGGTATTATGACGGTTGCAAATCACCTGGCAATCGATACATTTTGCGCTACGCACACCGAATTATTGGTCAACAGTTTTTGTTTATGTGAGCACTAAGCCAACTGCGTGTACCGGACAAAAATGTCTCCATTCCTTACCCATGAACATAGGCTCGTGAAATCAGAAAATTGTTATTTTTATTACTAATGCGTATACACTTGCCTCGAATGACTTTATATGCAAAAATTAACGATCGACAGTAGAAAAAGTCTGTCGACACGCACCGTCTATAAATAAATTGAATAAGTGGAAGTAGGAAAAGAATTATATTATAAGGAAAAGATTATTATTCAACTTGACTTGGCAATAGAAAAATTATACTTCCGCATTTACTTAATAAATATTTTGGTATAATGAAACGGCTCTGGGAACTGGGAAGTCGAGAACGAGCGTTCCTAAGTTCAAACCCCACAAACCGATTAGCACTCTGGTGGATTTTACTGCTATTAGTCATGGCTAAATCGCTAAAAATACCCAAGCTGCAGTATTCTCTAAACAGGTTAACATTACAGAACCGGATATAGTCATGGAGGGACACGCAATCCCACTGGCTTCATCTAATAATTGGCTGGGCGTCAATCTGGGAGGAAATATGTCTTGGCATAACCACAATGTGGCAATCGCCACGATTTCTTCTCAGAAACTTGGTGTACTCTTCCGAACCAGAAAGTTGTACACACTTCAACAACTTTTGACACTATACAAAGCCCAGATTCGACCATCACTACAGTACTGCTCTCATGTCTGGAGCTCTGCACCCAAACATACCCTTCGGCTACTGGATTCCATCGAAAGGAGCGCCATTCGTCTGATTGGAGACCACGAGCTGACGAAGAACCTCGATATCCTAGAACATCGAAGACAGGTTGGGGATTTGACTCTCTTTTACAGTTATTTTCATGGACAGTGCTCGGCTGACCTTGCCCTCTTAATTCCGCCCAGGGCGGCGAATATCAGAAATACACGACGAACCACTGCCGCCCATCCATATGTGGTTAAGCTTAGTACTCCTCGAACTTCATTATTTAAGAATTCTTTCGTCTGGAGGATTTCATCCTTATGGTGTAATATAAGTATAACCACTAAGTATAACCACTAGTAGTCTGATTCCGAACGGATACTAGTCTGATTCCGAACGGATACTAGGTGAGGATGAAATAGTTAATTTTGTCAATTAACGATTTCATCCGTGTTATGCTTAGTGGACTGATTAAATAGCAATATTGTAACATCAAAGGTGAATGCTCGGAATACTTAGTTTTGGATGTATTGTAAATTAAACAGGGATTATTAAAGAAAGAGTTTGAACGAGAACATCTTTTTATTATTTTAAATGAAGCTCCGAGACGATTAGTAATACCAAAGAGAAAGATTATTACAATGGAACGACCTTCCCGAGGTCGTTTTTTCCAACGAATATAACCTCGAACGATTCAAAACCAACGTGAATCGCTTTTTGCGCACACGCACCACTCCGGAGTGCCCTAAAGGATTTTTCCTATAGTGCTTTGTGTTTGATCATAAACAAAAAAAATGGCGTTACAATCCGGCATAATGCAAAAAAAAAGGGCAAGAGTGAAAATGGATCACCCCGAATCCCTATCCCACGCCGGTAACCAGGCGGGATGGGATCCGATATCTCGTGGGGTACGGCACGCACTCCCCAATCGGTAGATCATACCACAATGCGAGCGTTAACCAGCCGTTCAGGGAGCAGCGTATGGCCAATGAGCATCGCTCGGAACCCACGTTAAGAGGTTCCCTCAGAAATGTCCTTATCAAGCGAATAAGGAGGAAAATTGAGAAAAAAAATTGTCTAGTAAGTCTCGCCTCCTCCACCGCACGGAACTGCACCAATTTTTGTTAAAATTTCTTATTTTTGTCGTAGGAAAATTCTGATAATTTTATCGGTATGCCAATCAAGGCAATTAATCATGCTCTATTTTCACAACAAATAAAGTAGGTAAATAAGAAAACGGAAGGTTTCAACTAATGATCAATAACAGCATTAAGGTAACCCCAAGCTGTTTTTTTTAAAGAAATAAACTCCTGGTCATATTTTTGATGCTATTTTTTTTCTGAATTTATGATCCGATTTGAATGATTTTTTTTTGCATTGTAGATTGGTTCCTTGACAATGTCATAGTTTTCGCTGTTTTTCGCATCACCCTGTGGAGTATATTAGCAACCGAAACATATTGCAGTTGACATTAAACGGTAGGTCAATCTTTCCCCAACATTTTCTTCTTTTGGTTTACTTCATTATCTCGGTTATTAAAGGAGATACACCGTTTTATAGTGTAACATGTCTTTATAGACTTTAATATTCAACACATTCATTGTTAAATGTTTTCAAGTAGACTATGGACTTTTTCTGACATTGCAAGCGATGCGTCAACAGATGTTGTGTTTTAAAGTTACAAAGGTCAAATAAAATTCGCCATACTAATAAAAACTGTTCGGAAACTGCTTATTAAACGTTCGTTTTGTATGCCCAGTTGCCCGACGAGTAGTTTACTCTTGAAACCTTCTTGAAAACATTTAACAATGAATGTATTGAATATTAAAGTCTATAAAAACATGTTACGCTATAAAACGGTGTATCTCCTTTAATAACAGAGATAATGAAGTAAACCAAAAAAGAAAATGTTGGGGGAAAGATGGACCTACCGTTTAATGTCAACTGCAATATGCTTCGGTTGCTAATATACTCCACAGAGCTATACGAATTTTCGGAAAAAAACATAGCATTTTTAGTAAACCCAGTATAAATCGAAAATTAAATTTTTATCAGAAACAGCGAAAACTATGACATTGTCAAGGAACCAACCTACAATGCAAAAAAAAATCATTCAAATCGGATCATAAATTCAGAAAAAAAATAACATCAAAAATATGGCAAATTATTGATGTTGCGTTAATTTTTTTCAGAAGTTTAAGTTAGTTAGTAAGTTAATTTTTTTAAGAGGGCATATGAAAATCTTTGATAAACGTGTGTCGTGGTCCATAGTTATTTAATTAGTCCTCTTATTTTGGAAAAGTTCATCACGGGAGAGCACTACTTACATTTTCTACAAAATAAAGTACAAGAACTTCTATAGGAGGTTCCTGTAAAATAAGAATGCAACTGTTTTATCAGCACGATGGACCTCTCATTGGACTAAAGGTTTCTAGGGCTTTGAATTGGTCGCGGTGGCCCTATTAGTTGACCTCCAAGGTCTCCAGACCTCACACCACTAGACTAATTTTTTATGGGGCTGGTTCAAAAATGAAGTTTACGCGCTATAGCTGGAAAATTAATGACACTCGTATAAGGACATATGAGATTTTTACATTCTTTTCACTTGTACATTACACAAATTTACGAGTTTTGTTGAGGGATGTGTTCCATTAATTTTTTGATATTTAATTTATTGGATGCTTAAATTAATCAAGGCATAGATATATCTGTGATAAAAAGTTGCAAATATTTATTTCATCATTTTTCTGTGCACTCCTTAATAAGTTTAATAGTTTTTAATTAAAATGTTGATTCGTGCGTGTTATAATTCATCATAGACAACTATAATTCGTATAATAATGCAGAGCGTTACGTTATGAAACACGTATTTGCTTTAATGGGTTTGTTTATTACGGTTTCCAGTGGAACAAAGTGGACATGTTGTATGATGAGGTAATTAATAACACTTTATGCATCACAATGGCTGATAAAATAAAATACTATAGTATTTATATACGGGTTTGGCAAACAACTGGTACAATAAGACGCCTAACGGGCGAAAAAAAGGACGTAATATACCATCTATAAATTAAATAAAAAGAAACCAGATTTCCTTGTCGTATCCTAATTCGCTTTTTCCCAATCTTCCACGGTATGTTTAGTACTCTACTCTCCCAGACTTTACTAGGCGACCCACATATATATAAACAGTATATTCATAATACCAGCTGCAATTATGTCCCCGCTATGGGCATCGAAGGGGGCGTTGTGAGTTTGCGCAGTTCGAAAATTTCCTTGTGAAAGTAAACAGTCGACAGGGTCGGATTTCAACTTTTTTAATGAAAATTTCACTGGTTAGTTAGGAAAAATATTGCAATCAAAAAATTTCGATTAGTTCGATTTAAGACAGCAGACAACCTGATTGGTATAAACTTTTGGTGCCAAATTCCGTCCGAATATTTGTAACAATCGACACGATGAGCTTTATTTTAACTTTCATCCGACGTCGTATGTTTCTTAACCTCACTTTTTTCTAAACCAAAAATTAAGAACGAATAACTACTTTGGGAATTATTATCAGCTACTAATGCACCAAATTAAAAATACATTAATTTTAAGGTTAGGTAGTGACCACATATATATTATAGTGTCTACGAGTGACACTCTCTTCTTTTTTTACAAGCTTTTTAGTGAAATTCGGTTCCGAAGATCGGATAATGTGATAAGCAAAATATTTTCGTATATATGTACATACCTAACATACTTTATACCTGGTATTGATCCATGACTTTTGCAAAAAAGCACCATGCACTTATGTCCTTTCGTCTTAAACAAAACAAGCCACTAACCTACCAAACAGCGAATCGAATAACCACAAATTATTAACAACAACGAACAAACCCTTTAGAAAAATTTGTTGTTAGGTAATGAAAGTTTATAAGCACTAATTTACCGACAACAATGCGGATGAACAACTTTTTATTCTGTAATTTGAAAAAGCATCCAAAACCAATAGCGACGAATAACAAACAAATAATGTCGGGCCGGCTCTGACGCGATCGATAAAATTTCCACCCTACTGCGCAAACTCAATAGGCCCGCGCCATCTCCCATAGCGGGGACACTTTTTGTATTTTGGAACGTTCGTATTGGCAATATACTGTATATATATATGTGTGATGCGACCCGTCGATACAGTGTTGCCAGATTTAGGAAAATTTCACTTGATCTCGTGATTTTTTTTTCAATCTAGTAATCTGAACTGAACACTTTTTAGATATGCTATTTTCTATTGATTTTTACCGACAGGTTATGTTAAATATGAAGTTTCGTTAGTGTTGGATATGATTGAGTTTTATTTTAACATAGCAAGATGGGCACATTGACCTTCCTACCATTGACTGGGTGTTATTTATAAATTTTCATACATAAATAAAAAGCCATTAAACATTTAAAACAACTCCGTCGTCTGCAAAACAATTTCCTCGTTTAGTGCCCTTCTACAATTGACCGTAAAAATTACACTCATCCTGCTTCAATTGCAATTAAAAAACATTTGCTTCGAACAAACGGCGATAGAAGTGCCCATTAAAGCGATTTTATACTTATTTTGTTAAACGTGGGCATTTCTAAAATTCTTGTTTGTATTAATTTTGTTGTTATTAATATTGTATATTATTTTGAAGTATTTGTTGTTACAAAATATAATAATTAATGTGTTGCTATTTAGTACATAGTACCATACATAAGTAACATTTGCAGCAGTAAAAGTCCCAAAGCATGATACAGTCGATTTTATTGTAAAGAGGGACGTTTTGCAGAATATATGCCGCTTTCGTGGTTTAACCCCCTCCTCTAAATGAAATTATTTAAAAAAAATCAATTTAAAAAAATATATACTTATTATATTTACAAATAAATATTTCACAATATTGTCATTGAAATATTTTTACTTAAAATTAAATTTATTTATTTTCTAAATAAAATTGATTTGTTTACGAAACAACTTAATTTAGACATAGGCTGTGTGACATGACATGTGATCAAAATCTTCCGTAGAATCTGAAGATACAATAAAAAAAATGGGGGTTTCAATTTAAAACATTGAAGTGTCGCATGAAATATTTTTTTGAGTTATTCTGTATAATGAAAATAAGATAAAGATACAAAGCTAAAAATTAAAATCGAAATGTTGAAATTTAAATGAATTTATGAACATATTTGTTCTCACTGTATATTTTCTAGTATAAATGTTAGGTTAACTAAAATTAAGGAAAATGATCTCGTAGATACTAGTACTAATATATTTTTCTTTCTTTTTTCCATGTCCTGTCGACGTTGTCTGGATTCCATTGGATCTCTAGAGCTCAGTTAGAGTAAGTACTTGTTCAATATATCGTAATTATTCAAAGCGTTCCTTTAAAAAGTGGCATAGTTAAACCTTTTAAGAATATGATTTACAGGATTTGGCTATTTCCTTTTCTTGTGTACTTTTAAAACGAATTACAATAATAAATTTATATAATTCAATTGAGATTATATATAATTTGTGGGTAAAAATATAGTTTAGCCTTTATTTTGTTTACATAAAGTTATTTGTAAAACCCAAATATACTTATGTCAAAGAACTACACTAATATTGAACCCATTTTATTATTTTATTTTAACTGATAGAAAACAGATTCTACTGTTGAACTAAAGTTGAACTAAACCAATTAGGGACATATCCGGATTAGCCACTGGCCTAAAAGTAGTATCGCCATGTCACTCTAGGTAACAAAAAATATACCATTTCTTCATACAGGGTGTTATGAAAATGACCGGCAAATCCTGAGATGAAAATAAATTGAAGAAACATAACTTGAAATATTGTACGAAATATACACTTTATATGAAATGTGAAAATTTATGTGGCCGCTACTGAGGACGTTCGCAATCAATGGCTTATTGAGGCGGTGTTGTCATATATTGCAACACAGAATTGTAAACGCTAGTGTTCAGTTCTTGACTACAAGACGTATTTGATCCGCGTTACCACTTCTTTTTCAAACTTTTTAGAAAAAAAATATTACAATTTTAAGGTACATACTCTCTTACATTCGATCTTATAATCCGTTTTATAATTAAATTCCATAAAAAAATAAAACACAAAAAGTATGTTTTGCACCAGAACCAACAATAGGTAACATCACACAAATTTGAAATCACATCACAATATTTCTTATTATGAATTATTTCACAAGAGAAAAAAAATCGGGTAATGCTACAACTAACAAAACGTTTAAAATTCGTATACATCAAGCACGTGGAACCCTCGATAGCGTTATCTCATTCCCAAGTCTCAAAACATACTGAAGCAATGATAGTCAGCATGGCGAAACATGCGGTGTGATCTGACAACACTGTTAGTATACTCTAGTGCCCCATATTGTTGCTAACTGAATCCAGATGGAACGGCGCAACAGTATGTGGGTAAAAAGGGTTTTTACTTTAGTATTTAGATATTCGATTAAAGAAAAAATCGTATGTAGACTTTCTCTAGGATACCCTAGGAGTCACCCATTTAAATATAATAAGTCATTTCCATAACACCCTGTATATATACGTTATATTTTCAAAAAATGTCATTAACAAACAATGCGATATTTTATCACTGGCTTTTGCTAAATTAAAAATAATTTCAACAAATAAAATCTATATTATTATGAGTGCTACGCAAATATCTATTAATTTAATAATATGTAATGAACATATATTTGCCGGTAACCAGCGAGCATGAACTGTTTAAAATCGCCTACATAATTCCAACGTTTTAATTTTACTTCGAACAAATCAAAGTAATTAAATTAAGTATAAATACCTCACACCCAACCGTATTTAATTTAAACTTAATTTTATTACCTGAAGCTAAGCGGTTTATGGAGGTATTAACATAAATATTTTATTTCAGACCAAAACCAAAACCCGAAAAAAAAACATCCCCTTTACTTAATTAAAATCTAAAATACCACCCTCATTGAGTTTCGTTACAAATTATATTTCTCGAAATACGCATTTTCTATCCTTTTTTAATTAAAAGCCTCGATTCTAAATGTTCTTTCAAGCAATTTAACCCAACTACGTAAACAATTGGGTTCCTAATTTAATTTGTTTTGCCAAAACACGTTTTTTTTTGGTATTTTTTAACAAGATAGAGAGAAAAATTTACTATTGAAACTAAATTTCAATAGAGGTTTTTATGAAACAAAATTTATCATTATCAAAGTCAATAATAATGAGTATTAATTTAATTGTTTTAATCAAGAAGCGTAAGAGCCCGTTTCAATTACCTAAGGAATCATACTCTGAAATATTAGCACGTCATTAAAGAATACCCTGTATACCAACCTCCACTGTACAATCCGCCACCAACCAAAGAACGTTGCGTCATAAAAATGTCCCTTTTCTTCACTACGATGCGCGAGTTTATTTATATCCAACGACGACGGTTACGGACTCACGTTACGCTGTTGCCCTACCCGGTAGGGCTAAATTGAATTTTCCTAATTTTATTTCTTGTCAGATGCCAAAAAGTATCCATTTAATGGATGAACATGGATATTATACTAACAGGAAATAAATTGCCTTGTATTAAAAACAATGCTGCTCGTATATTAAAAAAATATATGAGATAGAGGCGTCAAGGCTCCAGTGGCGGTTATTCCACAGGAGCACATGCGCACCCCCAAAACAAAATAAATAAAAAATATTAATTTATATTCATTGAATATTATTTATCGTATAAAGTCCGAACCTCTCTAATATTTTATCGTACCGTCAAACTAAAAAATGTCCGACCCTCCCTAATATTTTATCATCCCGTCAAACCAAACTGTATAGATCCGGCAACCGTGCCTCGGTCGAGGTAAATGGCGAAACTTGCTCGCACGTGCGATTAGATAGTGCAGTTTCTCTGTAGTAACAGGTGGCGGGTGGCGATTTAACATGGAAAAGGCACACAGTTTTTGTGTGCACGGCGCTGTTGTCTGTTCGTGCATCTAGTTAGAAATTCGAGCGTGTATGTTTTAATATTATATATTTATTAAGTTAAAATGAATAGTTGACGATGGACTATTTAAGAAATAACTTTAGCTCTTTGAGTTTGGAGCAAAAAATTGAAGTAAAGAATGCGGTAACACCTAAACCCGAAATTAATTTAACGCAGACCACAAAGGGTAAATCTAGGGACTTTATTAGGAAGTTATAAAATATATGAAAAAAAATTATAGAGGGTATTCCAAACTTGATGAGGCTGTTAATGATCAATTTTCTACAAATAAGAACCGAAGAATTGACTTTACGTTTAAGCACTATTGTGTAGGGTCGATAAATGTTGTGTATTTCGATAAATGATACTCGTTATGATTTTAAACCATTTTATTTAAGGATTTAAACTAAAAAACACTGAAAATATGAAGAATGCCAACTTGTCAGTATCGTGGCTCGATTTGATCTCGTCATAGAACAGTTAACTATTGTTCTCGTCTTGGTTGCGCCTAATGACGTAGCCGTAGATGGCGTAGTGGTATTAGACATCATTCGGTTTTCTTGATAACTCGTAGACGGCGGTAGTAGTATTGAACAACATTCGGTTTTCTTGATAGCTCGTAGATGGCTTTAATAGTATTAGTAGTGGACTGTATAAATATTGTTACGAGGGTTGCATGCGACGACGTTAAGATCTGACAGCTATACACACTAAGAAAACCTTTCTTATTTTACAAAAGTTGTATTTCCTTGTGTAAAATTAAAAAATAAATAAAAATATATTTTACCTAACGCCACTGATGCCAACACATCCGAACAAATCCAAATTCAGCATCCGCAATTTACAATATCATGCAAAGATTTGTACATCTAAGTTAAATATAGGGAATTCCATAACTTATGGATCGCAGAGCAACTGGAGATACAGTTGATCTTTGACATATAAGTTATTAAGTTCCCATTATAGACGTATGCATCACAACGTTCTTAAAGATTCATACAAACGATACGAACCTACTAATTATATTATAACATTCTTTTACATTTACTTGCTATCTAATCAGTATGCTCTATTTATCTACTTCTTTAAGTAAAATCCCGATAACGTTGTATCATCTTGTATCATCGTCATATCAATGAGTTTGACGTCAGCAACCTGTTGTAATATTTGAAGTAGCGATAATAAAATTTGACCAGTGATTATAAAATTTGACCCAAGAAAATAAAGTTTGACCCCAAGAGAATAAAATTTGACCTGGAACGTGGAAGCGATTTTATAAAAGAAACCAGAGCATTATTCTCAAAAATTAATGTTCGAAATAATTTTTCCCAAGAAGGTGGATTATTCGTTTAATATAAATTTCGAAAGGCAGACGAGGGTTGAGCTTAAGCGAATTTTTGACCTATTTTTCCGTCTCCGAAACGGTTTAAGGGCATTAGAGGTTTGACGGATTTATCTCTGAATTTATCTCACATCAATTTCTTTGAGGAAGAAAAAGGTCGCCGTCAGTCCCATTTTTAATTTTGTAACTTTTTTATGTCTTAGCATTATAATAATAATTCTAATAATAAGGCATGATCGACCAGGACGAAATCATTTGAGTTAATAGTAATCACTACCGCGAGTTATTAGTCTGATAAAGTTCCGTGAGACGTCAGGTGTTCCGCAGGGTAGTATTATGTGTCTCTCGGCGTTCGGGTCTTTATCAACGACCTGGATAATATATTAAATTGACTTCTTTGGTCATTTCTAACATTTTATTAAGAAATAAAAATATTTTGCGTAAAAAACATTAAATCAAATGCATTTAAGTTTATGCCACTAATTCAAGATCTTTCGAAGTTTAAACCAAATTAAACCTTGCGCTGAAACAGGAATGTCTGGAATACGTCCATTCCTTTGGCTCTATTTTAGTTTATAACTTTTGTTTCTGGATTCTATTATTTTGAAAGCTGCAAATATTTATTAAACATTTTAATAATTTATCTAAGATATTTTAAAAGGTATTTATTCCTAGTTCACTTGGGAGAAGTTGTAGAAGGAGTTTACGATCTTTGGTCGCTTAAACATTTTATTAAGAAATAAAAATATTTTCCGTAAAAAACATTTAGTTTAGTAATCAAATGCATTTATGTTTATGCCACTAATTCAAGATCTTTCGAAGTTTAAACCAAATTAAACCTTGCGCTGAAACAAGAATATCTGGAATATGTCCATTTCTTGGCTCTATTTTAGTTCATAACTTTGTTTCTGGATTCTATTATTTTGAAAGCTGCAAATATTTATTAAACATTTTAATAATTTCTCTAAGATATTTTAAAAGGTATTTCTAGTTCTCTTGGGAAAAGTTGTAAAAGGCTTTTACGATCTTATTAAAAATTATTAGTTCATGGGGTATAAAGTAAACTTTGTAATACATTTTATAATAAGCTTACCGTAATTATTCTCATTTATTTCACATATTTAGTAAAAGTCCTTAAATTTTATTGCTATTTTATGTACTACTTTTTGCATTAATTATTATCTCTAATCTTCAGTAGTCAGGGTTATAAAAAAAAAACAAGCATATTTTGTCCTCTGTTACATTATATGTACTTTGGGTTACAATTAAAACGACTATACGAAACCACCAAAGAATTATCCATTCTCATTAGGGAGTAGCAATACCGCTTGCTATATGCATTACTTATCTGGTTTAGCTGCTGCTGTTGGTGTATTTTTTAATTGAGAAAGACGAATCTTTAGGGCTAGTACTGCGGAACAGTCAGGGCAGTGTGAATTTTGGCTCTTGTAACAAATAAGTAATTTCCCGTGGAGTCTAGTAGAGCAGACTATGAGTTTCTTTACCTCTTCATAATTTCACTCCACTGATAAAGTACTTCAAAAAAAATATTATTTTATAACTAAAGTAAGAAATTTTAATTGCAGGACCACAGGCAGCCCTCAAGCGAAATCCCCGGCAGGCAGCAGTGCGGGTGCTCTTGTGCCCTCAGAGGCACGAACCCCCACTGCGCCCGCAAACAAAGCCCTGCAAAATGTCAAGGGGGATCATCCGTCGGTAAGCCAACCTGGCCAGGATGTAAGCATGATTATTGTCTTACTTGCTAGATTGTTAAGTGTCAAGCGGTGGACCAATTTTTTAAAATCTTACTGTAAAATTCGCTCATAAAGGTATGATGATAACAAATTCTTTAAAATTTCCGTCATAATCAATTAAGGTTCACTTCGTTATAGTTTCTAACATAAACCACTTTCATAAGAATGGTGCCATAATACATAAAAGTATGATCACCACATTTACATTCTTGTCATATTATATAAAGATGTGATGAGCTATTCCTTAAAATTTGTGTGCTAATACATGAAGGTTTAATCATTATTTCCTTAAAAATTGTGTAATAATACATCATAAAGGTATGATCATCACTTAAACAATTTTGACTCATAATAAATAAAGATATGATCATCACTTGGTTAAAAATTGTGTCATAATATATGAAGGTATGATCATCACTTCCTTAAAAATTGTGCCATAATACATGAAGTTATGATCACCAAATCCTTTAAAATGTGTTTCATAGTACATAAAAAATGTATGATCACGTATATTTAAATTTATATAAGTATGAATTTAAAAGTTTGGTCTGTCGAAGTAGATTAGTAAATATATAAACGGTACTCTGTGGTAAATATTGTTTAAGAACTCCAAGGACTATGACCAGGTTTTTCTACGTCCAATTAAATTAAGTTTTTTTCGTTAAGAAAAGTGTTATATATGTCGGCGTCAATTAGTGAACTCCGCCATTCACTGAAATGCCTAGTGATTTCACGTATTGCCGGCAAATAGTGTAACTCTACATTTGGTACACCGTTTTCCTAAGAGTATCAGGCATTCCCTGTAATGACGGAATTCTTTTATTCAAACGTTGTACTTAACTAAATGATTTAAGTTACCTTGTTTACCGGTTTTAGTCAATCATTGTAATTGGGACAGTCTTGTCAGTAGTGAATGAAAATAAGGTATTTTACATTAAAAGGTTTGTAAATAACTGATTATTATCAGGAATTTCCTTAAAATTGGATGTCTTGAAATATGATGTATGTAGGTATTATCATAAACTCATATTTATTATCTATAACTTACTATAAAAAAATTATTGAACGAATCGGAACGAAACAACATAATAGCTAGATACGAAAATCTAAAAGGAAATGACTGATAATATGGTTTATTATTTATTAGCGCAAGGTGCGCTTTTATGACACCTTGAACTTTTTTTTTACACAAACGCATCTGCTTGACAAACATTGTTTTTCGCTGGTTTGCAACACTTAAAATATCGTTGACCTGCGGAAAGTGAAAGCGACTGCACAGCTTCTCGTACTGATATAAACTTTTCAGGAACGTCACCTACTTGAAGAAATGCCTCTTTGGTTTCCACTAGATTTTTTTTAATTTTCAATAGAACCGCCTTGAAAATATCCCCCTTTTCAATAAAAAAGAATTATCCAAATCGGTTTATTCTTTATTCTTTTGCCTCTTTCACCCATTTCACCCCCTCTCACTTTTTCATCCCTTCCATTTTTTTCTAAGACAACAAATCATAAAACTCAAAAATTGCGGAACTAAATACCATTTAAATAACATATTTTTTTTCTTATATTTAAAGAAAAAACCTAATTTTTTGGCAATTAATATCCCCCTGTTTACCCCCACCCTTTGAGAATTTAAATGGGACCTAATTGAAAATATTCTCTCTCCAACAAAAAAAAAAAATCTAAATTGGTTCATAAATGGCGGAGTTCTGAGGTCACAACATAAAAAAAATACAACCGAATTGAGAACCCCTCCTTTTTTGAAGTCGATTAATAAAAACCAATAAAAGCACACAATAAAATCACTCCTTCCCCAAGCATATGAATTATAAAACCGTGTTAAAGGTGACAACAGTGTACGAATTTGAAGTGATATTGTAGGTTGAAGTAGTTTGAGGTTATGTTTGAAATCCAAGGTTTTTTTTACTTTGATTGGAGTAATGGTAATCTAACTTCTTATAAAACAATTCGGAATGCTTCAACATTTCAATTTCAAAAAAAAAAATCACTACACAGATGTCAACAATTACAGCGTTCGACTAAAATCGACAACTTAAATCATTTAGTTAAGTACAGCGTTTGACTGAAAGAATTCCGTCATTACAGGGAATGCCTGATACTCTTAGGCAAACGGTGAACCAAACGTAGAGTTACACCATTTGTCGGCATTACGTGAAATGACTAGGCATTTCAGGGAATGACGGATTTCACTGATTGACGCCGACATATACACTTTGGCGTGTAAGACCCTCGCAATCGGTTGTTGGCCACAATCTCATCTTAAACTGGTGAATCTTACTTACATTATTTGGTGGCATAACTGCAACGAACTACGTCTACTCATGTCCTTACTATTATTCCATATGATGAAAATATCGCAACGGTTTCCTTTCCGAAGCTAAATTAAAAAATACTGCTTTTCGTTAATTCAAGAATCTTATTTTTCCCTGGTCGGTGTATTCACGAAATTAACCTGAGGCACCTGTACCGTAATTATTAATTAATTTACTAATTAATTTAAGGCAATACGACGAGCAGAAAGTTGATTAAGAATATTAAAATTTGTAATTCCAGAAAAAGCCGGGATAATTAAACATCTATTTTTTAAATTTAAACGTTGACTTTTAACTTATTTAATTAAATTACGTTTTCGTGCACGTAATTAATAGGGGTTATGAAATAATGATTTGTCAAAAACATAATACGGGGGACCCTGAAAAGTTGACGGAATTTTAAATGTTCCCGACATACAGAGTGTCCCTGGATGGTTAACTATACCACAAATGGACCTAATTTTTAGTTCCTCGACAAAAAATCATTCTTTATCAAAAGAATTACTTGTAAAAAAATTAAGATTTGTCAGAAAAATAAATTACACTATGAAATATTGGCCTTACGTCAAGGAAAGGTACGAATTTAGAATTAATGTATAAGCGAGGACTACAAATCAAGGATATAAAAATTGTGTAAAATTTTTAAATTGATTAAAAAAAAATATTAAAAAATAAATAAAATATGTTTCCAAAAGGCCGGGTCTCGTTATCTTTATTCGCATAATTTCCCGAAGGTATTGTAGCGCGTAGACACGCGTTATTGTCCTAAGCTCGTTGGAATGAGACAAATAAAACATTTTATTTCATGGATTTAAAACACAGACTCAAACAGGAAATCGAATACCATACAATTTTATTGTGCTCTTCGGACATTATTTTAGTTTTATTGGCATTATCTTATATCGATTGATGCAGATGTCTTAGTCTTATACATTTTTAACCCTTAATTGTTAAGAGGATGCCGGAGTCAGTCCAAATCTCCGATTTGACCCCTGTTCGTTTCGCGCTTTGAAGGCACGAGGCGAATTGGATCTTCTCTTGCAGTTAAAAGAATACGTCGAGCGTCCGCCCGTAATCGGTACGCCGACAGAAACAACGATAATCGGAAGAGACTGCACGTGATCGGTGTTATACTTCAATTTTCTACGCTGAAAAACAGAGTTTTTGCTTCTTATGAAAACGGTACATTTAAAAAAAAATTTTAACGAAAGATGTCTAAATTTTGTTAACAACTCGAGGAAAGTCCATCATTTTTTGCTATATGGAGCAGTAAAAAAATAAATCGAAAAATCTAAACTTTCTATTACCAAGTTTTTTTTTTCCTTTGGAATTTTTTTCCTAAAACAGGAATAAACGCTTGGGAAGAAAACTCGTTTACAGGTACTCCGGAATCCTGTTAAGTTGTAACAGTTTTAACTTTTTGAGAATCCCTTATAATAGATTTTTTTCTTCATAAATCTTAGTTTGTTGCCAAGTTGCAGAGCTTTTTAGAAACAGAAACTTTCTTTCATAAAGTCCATAATAAGTAAGTTTCCAATTTCGAATCGAATTATAATAATAACTGAAATAAATTGAAAATATAAATAGACCGAAAATTGAGGCAAACGCCTGCAAAACTTAATCACATTGTTTAGTCTAGGACAACCGCAAAAAGGGATTCGGGTCGCTCCAGTGTTGTGTTGATTAAACAGGACCGGGCATATCAAGAACTTAAAAGCTATTAGCAAGATATTTCGAAAATTTTCGAAATTTTTTAGAAATAATATTTTTATTTATTTTTCTATTCGTTCTCCGTTGGAACTAACCTGCTAAAATTTAGACGACAAAGTAATTGTGATACAATGATTAGACGGTGCTTTATTTCTATTGGCTCGAAGAACCGTGATTAATGACATTGATTGAATTGGTCGTAGACTCTGATTAATGAATATGTTACGAACATACACTTACTGCCAGGGAATAATGATTATATTGATCAAGAATGTCATGATAATGCATACTCTATAGAGTCGTAAAGATATTTACCACAGAGCGTCACAGTCTAAACGATACGGTACTAAGTGAATAAAGCCAATCTTAATATTAAGTGAGTAATATAGATATGCTCCTACCGATTTTAAGGTGTCATCGACTGTCACCAGTAATCAATACTTTACCCATATAATTTGACAAGTATCAACCTCATAATAAGTAACTCCTAACTCCAACGAAAGGTTGCTTTGTCAAATTTGTAACGGCTCTCTTCATTTTTAACCTACATGGTGATTTTGATAATCTTCGCTTTTTAGACACCCCCTCGTATTTCTGTTACAAGTTAACTTATCAAAAAGGTAAAAACTTTTCTTGTTAGAGACCTTTACATAAAGTTCAGTTTTCACAATAACTCTGTAGATTGAAAACTAAGAGAGCCATAACGAATTTAACACCGCAACATTCTATAAACTCCTGGACAAGATTAACGCAACATCATAAATTTGCCATATTTTGATGCTATTTTTTTTCTGAATTTATGATCCGATTTGAATGATTTTTTTTGCATTGTAGGTTGGTTCCTTGACAATGTCATAGTTTTCGTTGTTTATGATAAAAATATAATTTTTTTATTTATACTGGGTGTAGGTACTAAAAATGCTATGTTTTTTTCCGAAAATTCGCATCACCCTGTGGAGTATATTAGCAACCGAAACATATTGCATTTGACATTAAACGGTAGGTCCATCTTTCCCCAACATTTTCTTCTTTGGTTTACTTAATTATCTCTGTTATTAAAGGAGATACACCGTTTTATAGCGTAACATGTTTTTATAGACTTTAATATTCAACACATTCATTGTTAAATGTTTCCAAGTAGGTTTCAAGATTAAAATACTCGTCGGGCAACTGGGCATACGAAACGAATGTTTAATAATCCGAACACTTTTTATCTGTATGGCGAATTTTATTTGACCTTTGTAACTTTAAAACACAACATCTGCTGACACATCGCTTGCAATGTCAGAAAAAGTCCATAGTCTACTTGAAAACATTTAACAATGAATGTGTTGAATATTAAAGTCTATATGAATATAAAACGGTGTATCTCCTTTAATAACAGAGATAATCAAGTAAACCAAAAGAGAAAATGTTGGGGAAAGATGGACCTACTGTTTAATGTCAACTGCAACATGTTTCGGTTGCTAATATACTCCACAGGGTGATGCGAATTTTCGGAAAAAAACATAGCATTTTTACTACACCCAGTATAAATCGAAAATTAAATTTTTATCATAAACAACGAAAACTATGACATTGTTAAGGAACCAACCTACAATGCAAAAAAAAATCATTCAAATCGGATCATAAATTAAGAAAAAAAATAGCATCAAAAGTATGGCAAATTTATGATGTTGCGTTAATTTTGTAAAGGAGTTTATTTAGCAATAACTCCCCCTGTGCAAACCCGACGTGTAAAAAATTGTTCCTAATTCTTAGAAACCCTGTATATTTCGCAAATATCTTATAATGTGCCCTCTTAAGTCCTATAGACTTCTTTCTACATTTACATTTAATCACAGTTTATTTCACTTTGTCTCATTACTGAGAAACCATGAATGGTAATAATAATAACTGTTGTTATATGTTGCATAAATAAATTGTACGTTATGTAATAATTGTTTGCAATTGACCCATTATGTGATGATATGTACGTATATATGTTTTTGGTAAAATAATTATTGTCGCATTGATGTCGCAACATGTCACTGTGGAATGTGCTCTTAACTGAAAAATGTGTCGGTGTTTTGCTATTATGCTGAATGTGCGTAGATTTACTAAGTAAATAACGTTTACCAAGCATAAGTATTTTGGAAATTTCACAAAAATGCGAACATACCCGAAAGCAACACTCTCATAGCCAATCTTCAAAATACCCCGAAAATTCCGAAAATCCCAAGTTCATTAACGGGCATTGTTGTCATTACGACCAAACAAAAATATCAAATCAATTTTTCTAAAAAATTAATATAGGATAAATTCTATTTTATTTTTTAAATTTCATTTGCTTCTGGGATATAAAAATGAAAGACCATAAATAAATTATTCTTTCTCATTTAATTAGTCGATACATATTCGAAATTAGAAATAAAATCAGTACGTAATATTTATGGCACCTGTGTCCAACACAGTATAAACCGTGTCCAAGATAAGGAGGGCCAGTACAGGGATCTCGGAAACCGTAAGAGATACGAAGTCGGTTAAATAGAGGTAAAGTTGTGCATTTACGTGCCTAATAATATGCCATTTAGAAAGTTTTAAAATTCCGAGTAGTTCCGGAGATATCCGGGAACAACCGAAATTCTGATAAATCGTTTTATTTTTTTAATGTTTTTTTTTTAGATCGAATTATAAAGTAAATTGCATTTTTACATTGCCACTTTTTCCGCTCTATTTAACAGCGTTAATTGTTTTGTAATCCGACGAGTCATATTTTTTTAAATACGGTCCTGTTTTCCTGATATTGGAATTTGAGAGCCTTTTTTCTTCCGAATGAATGCAACGATGTATGACACATTGTGATTTAATGACGTTTCGAAGGTTTTTTGAACGACATCAGGAGAGTTTGGGATACGGTTCTGTATTTCTCCTAATTTAATAAATAATATCTCATAAGTAAGCTCTAAATCTTTACTTATGTTGGACTAGTTCAATAAATAACAAATAATTTAATAATAAATACAGGACCGTATCCCAAAATGTACTGATGTTGTTCAAAAAACCCTCGAAACGTCATTAAACCACAATATGTCATACATCGTTGCATTCGGAAGAAAAAAGCTCTCAAATTCCAATATCAGAAAAACAGTACCGTATTTAAACAAAGAAAGTTGATAATGGCTCTTCGAAGACGACTCGTCGGATTGCAAAACAATTAACGCTGTTAGATAGAGCGGAAAAAGTGGCAATGCAAAAGTGCCATTTTGCTTTAGAATTCGATCTGAAAAAAACCCAGGAAAACAATAAAACGATTTTTCAGAATATCGCTTTTTTCCGGATATCTCCGAAACTACTCGGAATTCTAAAACTTTCTAAACGGCATATTATTAGGCACGTAAATGCCCAACTTTACCTCCATTTAACCGACTTCGTATCTCTTACGGTTTCCGAGATCCCTGTATCCCTTATCTTGGACACAGTATATTTCCCCTCGATAGCGTAACTAGTACTAAAATTTGAAATTCAGTCGAACCGGGAGGCAGCACAATGAGCGGGAATCGATGCGATGGAGTCGTCAGCTGTAGTTCCTGTTAGACAATGCAAGAAGAAAAAAAGAGCTTTATTATATTCTGCGCAAGCCTAGTTATGATAATGTTAAGTTCTGGGTTTGTGTTAGGGAGAAATCTTTTCCAGTCACCCTCATGAGATTAAAGAGAACATACCGCCGTAACCATGCTTTATAAAAATAAAATATCACTCTAAACCACCTTTAAGTCGTAATTCTTAAGCTCTAAAGCCTACAAGCTAAGTTTATATAGCTTTAATATTTATAACTTTAATCATTTGCAAAAGTAATTCAAGTAACAATGTCCTTTAATATGCAAAACAATGCGTCACCAGCGTGCCGTTTCGGCAAGTAAAATCTGTACTTAGAGACGCTTATTATGGACGAAATATTATAACGAGGAAAATGCGCAGAAGAAATTTTAATGTCAATGAAATAAAAGGTGTTAAGAAGAATGCGAATATTTATTTCAAGAAAATAATCAAAAATCAGTTGATATTAGGAAGATAATGTGTGGATCGGCATTAACGGCTATTAACGGCAGTCATGAAGACGTGTTTAGGTTTGTAGAAGATCGACAGATCTTCTGTGGGTTATTGGAAGAGATTCGCACAGTCACCGCACGATGTAGTCGAAAGCGGGTTATCCAACATATTGGAGGAAAAGAACATGACATAAGGAATATTTGTAAACCCTTACTGAATTAAGTTTAGTCTAAGAATAGAGCCAAGTAGGTAATTGATGATTGAAGACATGACTTACAACTACCCACCCTTATTATCTCTCTTCCACTAAATAACATTAAAAGTCGGAAAGATACGTCAAACTACTAAAAGATGAGTCAACACAATACCCCCTACCCATTTAAGATTTGAAGGATAACCTCTCCCAGGAGGTTAACCCACGACGACTGCAAATAGCCTTTGAAAGCAGCCCCCTTCACAATAAAATTGACGTGTCTTCCTGATTCGAATTAGTATCCGATTTAGGTCCCCCAGGGCTCGGTTCTAGGACCACTTCTGTTTCTTTTATATGTCAACGAGATGCCTGATTACATCAAGGAGGGTATAAAAATAATGTTTGCTGATGATACAACGGTGGTGGTCTCAGCAACGAGTCCGGACGAGCTCAGATTGAAAATGTTAAGGATTATAGAACAATTCAGCGCATGGTGCGCATCAAATAATTTAATTTTGAATGTCAGCAAGACAATCTGCCTGAATTTTTCTAGTTCAGTTAGAAAACAAAAAGTGGAGGTAGAGACTCTCAACTGCTCAAACACTACCAAGTTCTTAGGTATTTACCTGGATAGTTTAGTAAACTGGACTGCGCAGATTGACCATATCTGCAGTAAGGTTAATAAGGGGGTATACTCCATATATCGGCTAAAGCATACCGTAAACCAGGAGACACTTATCACTATGTATTACTCTTTTATCTATAGTCACCTTAGCTACTCTACTTTGGGGAGCAAGTGTGGAGTGGGAGAGAGTCTTTATTTCCCAGAAAAAGGCAATTCGTTGCATTTTTGGTCTGGACCTTAGGGCGAGCTGTAGACCAACATTTATTGCACATAGGATTATGACCTTTCCATGCATATACATTTTCAAAACTTTATTGTTTGTGAAACAAAATGCGCATAGGTTTTTAAAGAATTCGGACTATCATAGTTACCGCACGAGAGGGGGTCCCCTATTTACTATCGATAGTCATAATTTGACAAAAGTTGAAAGATCCCCGGTATATGCCGGGAAAAAACTATTTAATAAATTACCAAATTATATAAAGGAGTTACAATACGACCAGTTTAAGAAAGAAATTAAAAATATATTATTAAACAAATGTTATTATTCTACTAAAGATTTTTTTATCGATAGTATATAAACTTAATTTTATCTCAAGATATGGCTTTTTAAAAAAAAAATGTTTTATGTGGAAAATATTTGTCTAACTTATGCTATTCTAGTCACATAATCGTCATTTTGTTGTTGATTTTGTGTTAATATCGTTTGTGAATATCTAGTTGGTGTGTATTTTACTATTTTCTTAATTTTAAAACCTGACGTATACATCTGTACTATGTATAGCCACAGTATGAATAAAATGAGTTTATGAGTTTATACACCAATTACTCTAGAAATATCATCGCTTTTAACCTTCAAACAAACAACTTTAAGCTTAATTCGAAGTAACTATTCCAAAAATCCAATATCCCTTTCAAAGCAATGATGGCTTTTCTTCCAGGATCCATCGTGGAAACTTCAATTTCCGCTTTCACAGAGTCTAAGAACATTATCAGACAGTAAATTGCTGCTTAAACACAATTTAGAAGTAACGGTTGGGATGCCGTTTTAAAAAAATTGTACTGAAATTATTACATTTTTATGTTGGCATAGAGTTATTGGTAATGGGCCAAACACAGGCATAATATGTAAAAATATAAAAATTATTATAATATAAAAATTCGAAAAAATAATTGAATGTACAATTTTTCTAGTTTTTAAGACTTTTTTTGACACTGAACATTTAATACGGGTCATAGAAAATTTTTCATTTCATACAGAGTGTAAACTATCCTACGCCAATTAATTATCAAATATTCAAAAATTCACGTCCTCATTAAAACGCTGTTATGTCGATAATAATGGACCAATTTCAATAATTTGTTAACGGACAGAATACATAGTCTAGAGTTTAGGACAGAGTAGTTTACATCCTGATTAATTTGCAACATTCTTTAAATAGTTTTGGTAGCCCCAGAACGAAACGACAATCTGGGTTAGACACTGGCCAAAAAAAATCGCCATGCCACTCGAGGTGACAAAAAAAATTACCATTTCTTTTAAGCATCAGTCAATTCAAACAATCAATAAAATACATTTTATCACTTTTGGCTTTTGCTAAATTAAAAATAAAAATAATTTCAACAAATAAAGTCTATAATACAAAATGCTACGCAATTATCTCTTAATTTAATTCATTTACTAAGGAGTAAAAAATCGAAAATAACGATACAAATTCAAAGTTCAATTAATTTTCAACGTAAATGAATTAAACGAAAAGATAATTGCGTAGCACTCTATTAACCTTTATTTGTTGAAATGATTTTTATTTTTAATTTAGCAAGAGCCAAAAGTGATAAAATGACGGCATTGATTGTTTGCGAAACATTTTTCAGCAATAATATCGTGTTTGGAGGAAATGGTAATTTTTCTTGTTACCTCTAGTGGTATTGTGATTCTTTTGGGCCAGTGTCTAACACAGATATACGGGTGTCCCAGAATATGTGGGCAATCTCCCGGGTTCAGATAGAATACTTAAAAATAACAGGACAAGTTCTTATAAATTTTTCGTCCTACGGCCTCCCCTACGGAGATATGAGCCCATGACGGACGTCCCTGGTAATTGTTGTTTTTTAAATAATTTATTAAGTACTACGTGTAATTTAATAATTTTTTAGTATAATGGTTAGTAGATGAATCTCCTTAAAATTCGCCCTTTTCAACACATTTTGCTTATTTAGTTTGCCAGGGACGGACTAGACGTAACACAAAAATGTGTTGTTTTGTACACCTTGTATGATGAAGGAACGACAATAATATTTTTGGATACTCTAAACCGTTAGCTGCAAAAAAGGTACTCTTTATCAACGTCGATAAAGTGAACTGTTTTCGAAAAAAAAAGTATTTTTGTTCAATATGGTTTTTGCATTAGTGTTGTTTTAGGTTCATAAAATTCCCTCATTGTTGCTATGGTTTTTTTCACATGTACCGATTTAAATAAGAATATTTATGCCAGTGTCAGTTTATGGTAGTGTGTTGAAATTTGTGGTTTTTCTCCTTTGTCTTACTAGTTACTAACTTAGTAATGGAATTTACGTATACTGAATATAAATTATTTGATTTTTTTTCGAAATCAGTTAATTTTATCGACATTGATCGAGAGTACCTTTTTTCAGCTTAAGGTTTAGAGTATTCAAAAATATTATTGTCGTTCCTTCATCATACAAGGCGTACAAAAAAAGGCATTTTTGTGTTACGTCTAGTCCGTCCCTGGCAAACTAAATAAGCGAAATGTGTTTAAATTGGGGCGAATTTTAAGGAGACTCATCTAGTAACCATTATTAAATTCTCCTGTTATTTTAAAGTGTTCTATCTGAACCCGGGAGATTGCCCACATATTCTAGGACACCCTGTATATCTATCTAATTGATTTAATTTAAAAAATAAATTAAATTCAATTTTATGTAAGATTATTCTTGGGTCCATTTTCATAAAAAAACTTTTCAAATAATCTCCTTGCTTAATATCTGTGATACTGCTCTAGATATTTTTGTGAAATTTGGTACACACTTTCTAATTATCAAGGGGCATTTTATGATGTATAACATGTTTTTTTATTTCGACCAGTGGCGTTCGTGCGAGAATTACCCTCGGTATTCTTAAAGAAAAGAATGTTACGCCACTTTTTTTTTATTTAATAAAAATTATTTTTGAAATTCTCATTTCTTGCTGAGCAAATGTCGTCTCTTGATTTTTTATCGTCTGACGTACAGCTTTCGTATAAAAAATTAAATTCATTCATTTGCACTCTGTTATGAATTTACGTATTAACAAAGATTAGAAATGATCCAGTAGATTAGAAGCAGATTTTGTTTTGTAAACATAAACCGTTTTGACAGTTGTCTGCCTAGTGTAGTTGTCACGTATTTAAGTCATTAATCGTAGCGTCTTAAAGACGACAATCCCAACCATAACATAATTTAGTACAATTACTCGAAGCTAGATAATACATTTCGTACATTTCTTCATACGGTTTATCTAGGATTTAATTAAATTTTGCAGAACAAGCAATTTGCAAACGCAAATTATCTTGTGGTAACAGAGCAGTCTGTCAGTTTTCTATTTGTTAACACAGCGTTCGAATGAAATAAAGTTGGTGCTACATAAGTTATACGCACGAGATGAATAAGTTTAAAGTATGTATTTATGTTATACGGTTGAATTCTGAAGTATAAATTAAACTTTTCGCCATTTATACAGGGTGTCTGTGATAAAACTTAAAAAGATGCTAATATTTCCGATTTTTCTATTTGTTTTCTGGTTCTATTTGAAAAGACATAAAAATAAATTTTACATTCTCTTTCCACTTTTCTCTATAAGATAATTTAATTAAATTTTCAATTAGACGTTTCGTTTTTTTCGCAAACCATCATCAGCTTTGTTTTTAAAATGGTAGTAATGTGTTTATTTTATGATTTATGAAGTCCATATTATATTCTGAATCAAACGATATATTACACCTATTATTTATTATTATTATCTTGTGTACGAGAATGATGCGTTTTTTTAAATGAAAAATAATTAATGTTACGTTATTATTATTTTTGTAAATAATGTCAATTAAAAAAAATTGTTTTATTGCATAACTAGAGTATAAATATAACAATAAAAACAAATATATTTCCAATAAGTTGCGTATTTGCATTGAATATAAGTGTTTTTAGTCAGGAACGTCTAATAAATAATAGAAGTGATATAATAATAAACATTCTTTATTTCAGAATTACATTATTTTCTTAACATAAAATGAAATAGTGTCAACAATACAGCAGATTATTGCGAATCATAGATTTGACGTGATTGTTAAATATTCTTCAATGTCTTTAAGTAACTTAAATACACTTTTTTTTAACTTTTTTAATGTTGTCACAATTTTTAATATGATGTGGAAGTCTATTGTATAGTTTTATACAGTTGTAATTCGCGCCACTTTCGTACAATGTTAGTCTGTGTTTGGGAAACGTACGATTCAAAGTTCTTGTAGAATATACATTTTGTGATTCACTATTTCTAAACAAATCTCTATTTTTGCAGGGACAGTAAGAAGCCCATTCGCTTTAAATTTACCTCTACAACTTTCTCTAAAATTGTAACCAAATATGGTTCTCACTACTCTTTTTTGACATACAAACAACTGTTCTGCATCCCTACATTTTCCATACAGAATAATTCCATATTATCTAATACGTGATTCGAAATTTGTGTAGTACACCATTCTACACGTTTGTCTATCCAAGTATTTAGATATAATGCGCAAGGTGTAGCATACCTTATTTAATTTACCAATCACATAATGTACATGGTGATCCCATGACAGAGTATTGTCCAAGACCATTCCCAAAAATTTTATTGTTCGTGACATTTTTAGTTGCTCGGCATTAAGAGAGATATATTCCAATTCTTCTAATGTGAATCTTGTTGTTTTAAATATAATAGCATTAGTTTTTGAGGTGTTTAGTATGAGCTTATTTTTGACAAACCACTCATCTGCTTTCATCATAACTTTTTTAGTCCTTATGCCAAGAGTAAAAATAAGAGAATTGGTATCATCTGCATAATTTGTTAGTGTATTTTCGGTAGAAAGCAGCTCGGTAATATCATTCACATAGATAACAAATAATAGTGGTCCCCATACACTTCCCTGTGGTATTCCCAGTTTATGTCCGCTCTACTAGATGTTACTCGATCCTTTCCCTTACCCATTACTATTTTTTGACATCTTTCCGTTAGATACGATCTGATCCATTCCAAGGCAGGTCCTCGAACTCCATACAGTTCTAATTTATCAAGTAGATACTATAATTTATTGTGTCATACGCCTTCGAGAGATCGAGAAATACCCCCAAAGGGATCAGTCCGTTATCCAAAGACACCAAAATCTGCTCTGTAAACTGAAACAAAGCTGGTTGTGTCGATCTACCAAACGATATATCGTTGGATTCAGTATACAAAGTGGATTTCATAAAGCACAAAATAAATTATGGTTGCGAAAAAACGAAACGTCGGATTGAAAATTCAATTCAATTATCTTATAGAGGAGAAAACATTGCAATGATAATGTAAAATTTATTTTCACCATCTCTTCTAATAGATTCAGGAAACAAAAAGAACGAAATGACGTTGCGGAACTCGCTCATAGTCAACTTTTGTCTAAGTTGTTCCTTTCTGTATGTCCTATGGTTACACTGAGAAAAATTCCAATACCTGGTATAAAAAATATTATATCAGTTATCGGATTTCCACATACGTATTTGGACAGCGCGACAGTTGGCAACAGTAATAGTCTCGCTTTTCTAAACTGTGGTTTTAGTGGCAATAACTTACTTCTAATAGTAGTTATAATCTATAATAGTTGGAGGTACTAATTATATTACAGCAGCGGTTATTCGTCTTATACCCAATATAAAGATATTTTAATAACAGTTAGTGGCTGGATTGTAAGTATTATAATACTGATACCAGTGACCAATATACACTCGGTGTACCGTTTATGAGAATTTCTAATACCAGTGATAATATAGAATAATACTGCATATCATACTGTTTCTTTCCACATAAAAGATAGCTTATACCCAATATATGAAAGATTCCAATATATTTTACAAGAATCTTATAATAGTGTATATTAATAGTGTAATATACTGAGTGGTCCACTTAAACAAGAATATATTGCATATATAATCATCGGGTACATTTTACACTAATATTAATATTCTATATTATAACAAAAAAAACTATATATTTTATTCAAGCTTAGAACATTTATATAACCATATTTTTCTTAAATTAAAAAAATAAATAATGCCTCTTATAACAGTATATATTTTTAATGATACGTATAACATATACATAATTCTCTCACTTATTATAAATATCGAACAACGTAAATTTTACGAACCAAATGATTTTATACATTTAAACACAATTCGTATGGATCAATTTGTGTTTGGCGGGGAGGGTTGTTCGGTTCAGTGTCGTTCATGAAATGACACATAACGTAAGGGTGCGTTTATGTTGGAGCGGTGATACTGGATTCCGTTTAAACCGCGCTACCCTGCAGGTGCGGTCTAATATAGTACAAATCAGACTCACTGTAAAGTACAGATTTGAAATAATTGTAACATTAATAAATAATATTTTAACGTGAATCAATGCTGAACGAAACGTAACACCTATTTCTACAATTTACGTTATTTTAGCTTCACTAAATAAGTAATTTTATAAGGCTTGATAAATAATTTTGATAGCATTTACTAGCAGTCGTATAAAACTGAAATTGTTCATTAGGTCAAGTTAAGTGACATGACTCCATATTGTACTTATTTGACCTTATTAAACGTTACATTTTGTATGAAAGATGGCACAATTCATTAACTTAAGACGTCCAATTCACTTTATATAAACATTTAATCACTGCCTTTCTCAGAATAACGGCCTTTTTCGCTAAATTGATTTCGGGTTATTACAACCAAATACCGGAACAAATGACCGGTAAGCGTGGTCGATTAAACTTCCTCAAAATGGACAAAGGCAATTATTATATCCAAGTGGAGAAATGGAAATGTGGAACGATTGCCATTAGTATTCTCCAAGATTAATTGTCGAGACAGGGTCGATAGGGATTAAATTAATATCAATAATTGTTTCTATTCTATAAAAATTTTTGTGCCCAACAGGCGTCAAATTATTATTTAATGCATTGTTATACAGGGTCAATCACGGTGCGTGGCCTATTGAAAACTATATATAGGGTGTTGAAAAAAGGTCGGTACCCCGGAATAGCTCTAACCTTGGGGGTAAGTTAAGATTTTCAAATGGAACCAAATAACCACGGGCCTTTTTTTAGTACAAGACAGAGAAAAAGAGTATTTCCGGGATAAAACTTGATTTTCGCACGATTCTGATTTTGTCAATCTCATGGTGATTATTGGTGAAGGATGGGCCCGAATAAAAAAAATTTTCGGACAAAAGATGTTTATTTTTGGTCGGAGAACACGATACGCCAATAAAAAATATGAATTTGGGGGTGGGGGTGGTTTAAATTCCTTCGTCACAACCAAACAACTTTTTCCCTAGACATTTTCCGCTGCAATGCGATGCACCGGAGTTATTCCGGGGTGCCGACCTTTTATCAACACCGTGTATATATGTTTGAACTATTGGTACTCGACATACAAGCTGTCGATCTTTTTAATGAAGATATTTTAACGTATCCGGTTATACCGGAATTTAGACATAATATTCTTATTTTACCCTTATTCTGAGATCAAATTCATTAAATAACTGTTTATAAGAAACCTGTCAATGTTCCTAACTAATGCAGTTGAAGATTTAAAAATTTGAGAAAATATAGGAAAGGTGTGGGTCTTTTTATTTCATAAAAATATTAGACATTTTTTATACAGGGTATTCTAAAATGATACCTTCCTAGTATAATATAGATAATGCTCATAAGTCAATTTTTTGAAACGAACAAACCCGAACGCGCCTTGTATTTAATTTAACATTAATCATATCTAGTTTTTAAATTATTAAATTTCGGACTTCAAGCTTATTGCGAAGGGGGACTCTTCAAAGGAATATTTGCAGCCTTCGTGGTTTAACGTCCTGGGAAGTGTAGATTTTTACCCTTCAAATCTTACATGTAAGATCACATGAAGAACACTATGCCTAAAAATTAATAAATAAATATAAAAAAATATTGTGTAAAATTTTTAATTTTTGTAAAATTATTGTTATCTGCAAGCTATTTAATCGATTTTCGAATAAACTATGGAACTTCGCTCTTTAATTTTTTTATTTCGCAAATAATCATGCTTTCAGCGTTTTAACTTTAGCAAAAATAAACTTTTACAATTAATTTACAAAAAGTTAATTTTACTAAGAGCTTTCAGCTTGTTCTTGATTATATTTTCCATAAAGCGAAAAAGTTTGGGCTTTTAAAACAGTTAAACTAAATGTCTGGTAAGGCTATTTAAACTGCATAATATTTTTATGAACTGTTATTATTTCAAGACGGCTATGGCGTATGTATCTAATCATTTTATATCTTCAATGTTCAGTAAGCGAATTACATGAATAGATAATTGCGTTGCACTCTGTATCTATAAACTTTATTTGTGGAGATGATTTTTATTTTCAATTTAGCAAAAGCCAAAAGTGATAAAATATCGCTTTTCGAAATGTTTTTTCGACAATACAGGGTGTTTCAGAATAAGATGCTGATCCTTAACGTAGGTGATTTTAAGAAGAAAAGTTCAAATTAACATATATTCTTAGCCTATCAACTTTCAAACTACAGGGCGTTAAAGTTTTAAGAAAAAAATCGTTGTTCTATCATAACTTTAACAACTTTCTAGCTATTTTTATGAATTTTTCACACATGCCCTCTAAGCATCAATAGCCTTTTTTGGTATAGAAAATTTTTAGAACAATATTATGTACGCCACTGCTTTTTCTCAAGATAAAAATTATTTTTAAAATACTCATTCATTTTAGGCCAAATGGTATTTAATGAAATATCCTGCCTTTTTATCGTCCGACAAACAGTTTCCGACAAAAAAAATAAAAAGCATTAAATGCACATAAAAATAGCTAGAGTTGTTAAAGTTATGATAGAAAAACGATTTTTTTTTCTTAAAACTTTAACGCCCTGTAGTTCGAAAGTTGATAGGTTAGGGTATATGTTAATTTGAACTTTTCTTCTTAAAATCACCTAAGGATTCACAACGTTAAGGATCAGCATCTTATTCTGAAACACCCTGTATAACAACGTATTTTGAAGAAATGGTAATTTTTCTTGTTACCTCGAGCGGCATGGCGATACTTTTGGGCCTGTGTCTAACTCAGACATACCTCCAATTGGCTTAGTTTAAAAGATAAATGAAATTCACTTTTGTTGTAATATATTTCATATTTAAGTAATAGGAAATTTACATGCATCTAAATTTAAGCACTACCTCGTACAATTTGACCTTTCGGGAAGCAAACTACTCTGCCTTAGTGTATGACCACAACGGCGCACCGCACAGCGCCCTCGCTCATAGCCTGGTACCATAGCACCGCACAGTAGTGTCCACAACGGCGCACCGACCCTCGCTCATTACCTTGCCCGTCGCTCAGTTTGTCTCTCGACATCGAGATATAAACATGGACTGTGCGTTGTCATCTTCTTCCGATGAAGAAGATATTATTTTAGACGCTAATATAACAGTATATGTTTAAACAGAAATCAAGAACACCTGTGCATCCTATTAACGCAAAGCGAAGATTCTATGGAGAATTTTATCACCTTTATAAGGGCCTAAGGAAAGATCCCCAATGCTTTTGTGAATATATGGGAATGCATATAAATACCTTTAATTATATGGTAAGCAACAGTGAGAGGAGAATCAATAAAAATTGAAAGAACTGCCATTCTCAACCTATATCAGTGGAAGAAAGAGTCATGGTAATTCTCATATGTTCAAAAAAGCGTCTTAGATCATTATGAAGGTGATAAAATTCTCGATTGAATCTTTCTTTTAATGGGATAAACTGGTAATTTTGATTTTTGTTTAAGCATATAAGTACCACTTTGTTATATTAGAGTCTAAAACAATATCTTCTTCATCGGAAGAAGGTAACAACGCACAGTCCATGTTTATATCTCGATGTCGAGGGCTACTGTGCGAAGCTCAAGCGAGGCTGTGTAGTGCTATGGTACAAGGCTATGTGCGAGGGGCGGTGCGCCGTTATGGCCATCGACTTAAACTCCAGAATCTGTTTTCTATCAGTTGAAATAAAAATTAATAAAATTGGTTCATTATTAGACGTGCATTTTTGCACATAATAACAACATTAACATAATTAATACATAATAATTGCTTTAACAATATTTATTGATCCAAAATAACTACAGATAATTGTTGTAAAATGTACTCAATTTAATTTACAGTAAACCCTAGAAAATTATTACTTAACGAAATAATTCTTCCGTGTAATAAAACTAATTAAATTTTCCTAATGTCGAAAATTGATGAATCGTTAAATCACAGCACCTTAATTCTTAATAAATAATTATAATAACTTTTATTGACGCTATGTCAAATATGTCAATAAATCTCGGTTATTAAAATAATGCAATAAGCCATATTTTTGTTATGTCACTTCAGTTTATGATGTGATTATTGAAAGTAATAGAAAATATGAATATTTTTTTGTTTATAGACTGAATGTGGATAAATACTTTTTTATATTTTAGTAAGTTAATTATTAATAATCCTTTATTTACAAGAGGCGCTCGAAAAGATTGATTCGTTGAAGTGTAAAAATAATAGCAATGACTAATTAATTCTAAGCAACCTTTGTTAGAGGAATTTTTCAAAAAAAAAATACCAATTTTTATGAATTTTAAAAGAAATTATAATTTAAGTACGTGACCCTGTAGTGTCAATGCTAAGCATAGATTACTTAAGCACTGACATCAATAATACTGATCGATTTTGGTTTAGTCGTTCATCTTTTTATTATTATTCTCGATATGTTTAGGATTTGTTGTCTTTTTCCCAAATTTTTATTTTGTTATTATTTATTTTTAGTTAAAGTTTCCCTTGTCCATTCGCAACCACCAACAGTTGCGTTAAATGCGAACGAAAAATTTCTCCGAAAAACAACTTTTCGGATCGAACAGAGACTGCGATGTTCCCTAAGGATCAATTCTGAGACTTTCCTTAATGCAAATCATCTGCTTAACTGGAGGGTGGAGATTTGACCACACTACACGATAGGGTAGAAGAGGAGGCACGATCGAGGATAGAGGACTGGTTCGATTGATGCTGTTGACCACATCTATGAGGAGTCCGCGCGATGTCTGGGAGTTGCTGTGGATTCAGCGTTGCTTGGGAATGTCCACATGGCAATAAAACTACACAGCACACTTTATATCTTAGAAAATTAGTAATATTTTACTTCTTGACATTAGCGAATTTGTATCGTCATGTAATATATTGATTTTACAATAAATTGTTGTTTTTTATCCAGTACTCACCCTCAGGATTTTATAATATCCAAAAAAAAAAATTGGACGAAAATCAGTACAAAAATACGTAAAAATCTGAAGTTAACTAAGGCTACGATTTTTACAAAGTTAACCGGAAGTTAAATTGCTCAACCCTACGAATTTGCGGTGTTGCCAAATTGGGATTTCCCTAGAATCTATGGAGTTTCGGCAAAAATCCTAAAAATTCGTTAAATTCTGGGAAATTTTAAAACAATTGGCAACATCGCTTTGGCCTTAACCTGCAGAATAAGTTGCTGGAACGTTCAGGATAATTTGCCGTATACCTACCATTAGGATGTTTGAATATCCAAAAAAGTATTTAATTTGACGAAAATTAGTATAAAAATACGTCAAAATTAAAAACTAAGGTACGACTTAACCGGAGGTTACTGAGCAACGTAACCTCCGGTTAACTTTGCAAAATCGAAGCCTTAACTAATTTTTCATTTTTACTTATTTTTATATTAATTTTAGTCAAATTAAATATTTCTTGGATATAAAAAAAAACCTAAGGGTAGGTATACGCCAAATTATCCTTATTCTTCAGCGTTCATAGCCAATCAGCGACGAGACTCTCGAGTTTAACAGCGCAAACACTAAACCCGTCAGATGCTGCAACAACAATGCCCCCACCTCAGCGTTGTGCCAGCTTCCGGTTCACCACCACATAGTGGGACAACATATTTGCTCGCCAAAGAGGTTGCAGGCATATCAATCGCTCTAGTCGAGACCATCGGACCATTTACTTCAATTAAAACTGTAGAGTTAAACAATTTGCACCAAAGAGATGGTGCAACCTGTAGCACCTCGAGGCAGTTACGGCTTCTGCTGGATAAGAACAAAAAGGCGACGTTATTAACACATAGTTGAAAGGACTTCAATCATCTCGTTAAATTTAGTCAGTTGCTCAAGATCCTTCCACCACCTGCAAAACCATCACAGAGACATCTGCTGCAGGTGGATTCTGCGAAGCACGTGGGGTATGTTTTAAAACACTATATGCTCGATCGTTCTGAAGACGAAGGTCTGGCTGGCTCTCTATAACCTAATTTAGTAACCCATTGGATTACTCGACTATTCGCATTAGTAATCCTGATTGGTGTAGGGTCTGCATTTAATAATTTTTCAGCCTATATATAACAAAAAAGAAAACTGTGACTTCATAAACAGACTCCGTTTTAATGTTTTCAATCAACACGTCTGCGAAACAAAAGAGGATTAATTTTAATTTAAAATGAACGGAGATTATGTTAATATTTTGTCAATAGCAAATTTAAGCATTTTAAAAGTTTTACTCGCTACGGTGATTAATGAGCTTGTATAAATTTTAATAAACTTTTCGCCGTCGAATAAAACTGACAATCTGCTGCAGATAACTAATTTGTTTTAGGATGTATTATCGCGTAATTAAATTAAATTTTATCTGGCACAATAAAAAATCATAATTTTTATCTGGCACAAGAAAAAATCAGAATTTTGGGACCGATTTAATTTTAATGAAGCGATTAGAAAAATTATTTCTTTACGTGGAAAAATCGGTCAGGCAACATCTTTTGGCAGAAGCGAATTAAATATGTATTCTCTTTATCATCAACTATTGTTGAACGACTTTCAAACAACCTGTGTGTACCGCTAGACTCCTCCCTTCCCATTTAAGATTCTAAGGGTAACATTAGCCCTCCCAAGGGGTTAAACTACGAAGGTTGCATTTTCAAATTGATATCCTGTATATAAATCCAATTAGTACCGTATCATTAGACGAGTAATCATTACAAATGACGAAACTTATCTGCGCCCACGACCGTACCAGCTAGTTCATACATTTTTAATCAATTTTATTTCGTTCTTTCAGATGGCGTTCCTTCAAAATCGCTCAATATCATTAGTGGATATGTACATTGACAATTCGGAACCTTCAGAGAACGTCGGTCAAATTCACTTCTCGCTGGAGTACGACTTTCAAAATACTACACTTATTCTAAAAATTATACAGGTAAGTCCGAGTAAAATTGAATTGCACTCTAGAAGAGATCAAACCCGGTATTTGAAGTGAACATTAATCGAACCCAATTAAATTAAACCATTTCGCACATTTACCCACTGCAGTCAGAGGCGTAACTACCGGGGGGCATATCTGTTTTATTCAAATAAATCAACCATATTATGAAAGTAACGACCTCTTTTTTCTAGTAGTCGTCCCCAGACTGTATAGTCGTTGCAGCGAATCCTCTCGCCAGATATGTCAAGTGTCACGTGACATTAATGACTTGCCTGCTTATTTCCGGTTATTTTTTTTTGCCTAGGGTTGTAAGAAATTCCAGGACCGTACTAAAATAGTACGTACGTTTATCTTAAAAATGAAACAAGTCTATTTATATTTTTAAATGCATTTTTTATTATTTATTATAGGAAATAAAACATACAAACACATTGTCTTTTTTGTTATTTATTTATTCAAATATATAAAATCAAGTCATTATCTATAATTACATGTCTAGTAGGTACCTCTATCTTCACAAAAAGATAGGAAGTACGTATCTACATGTATGTCCATCTTTACCTACTGTAAACTTTATACAGTGTGTCTACTACACATTATGCATAATTATTATTTTCGCCTAACAATATTAACCTATAAATTTTTCGTTACGTGATTAGTACTTACTGTGGTTTACCAGATACACAAACAACTCAATATGTAGTTAATCAAAGTTTTCAAAACAAAATAAACTATACTAAAACGACGGAAATACACTTTTAAAACTTATTAGCACCGATCAAACTGGAAAAATATAAAAACACAACACGCTCAATGCGGTTCCTATAAAACTGGGGTATTTGATTAAGTCCCCAAACAGCTGATAGATGTCATATTGCTGATGTCAACTGTCGAAAAAGCTTGAGGGTTCGCTGCAAAGACTATATCTATAAAGTGATCGTACACAAATTGTTGCCCCCGGGACTAATTTTTGAAGTTACGCCACCGCCACAGTCAGTTTCCCCAAATGACTTTAACCGTGTCTACTCACACGGACATTACCTTCTATTTCTTTAATCTGCTCTCATTTTTATGGACCAATAAAAATGTCTTTCTTTATGCCCTTCTGGAGATGGGTATCGTTTTGTAAATACGTTAATAATTCAGGTAGTATATTAATAATTTGGCTTAAAAACAATCAATAACGATACCTAATTGGTCTACGTTAATAGTCCCGTTGGCCGGTTTATGATAATTAAAATTTATTTATTAAATAATAAAATAATACTTACAATACAATACAATACAATAATTATTTTATAACTATTTTAGATAAAAGGGGTACGAGAAGGTCTCCTCCATAACAACGAAGTGAAAGTTTAAAAGTAATACGCGTAAATTATACGCAAAATAGTTGTAAAAATAATTAAAATATACAGGGTGTTGCTTAATGACGTGCTAGTATGTATGTGTTATTATAAGGATATAAAACCAAAGATTTCAGCTAGAAAAGTTACTCTATCGAGACACCAATGGACACACGAGCAACAATCGTATTAATTATTGTAACGCCTATTAGAAAATGGAGTAATCCTGCATTCCTGAGAAAGAGGCACTGAAGAGAGCGCTTCGCTAATAAAAATTGCACAAAAATACAGGGTGTCCGCTAATTAATGGTACATGGAAAAATCACAGACTCCTTACGTAAAAATATTAGGATCTAATTATACTTACCTATATCCGAAAGTTGATATTAACTGAGATACAGGGTGTTAAAGTTAAAACTTCATTTTTGTTTTTCTCTAATAACTTTGAGAGAAACTAAAGTTTTTTTGCAAAATATGGAAATTATGGTTTTTTAGAACGAGACATTGATGTTTTTATGAAATTTTAATGTACAATGTCTGCGGCATTATTTGCACATTTATGAGGTCATAACTTTGTTGTGCCTCAGTATATTTAAGTTTTTCATAAAAATAATACTTTTCTCATATTTATTACGTAAAAAAAGTGGACTAAGTTCAGGTCGCCCAGAGTTAACGTTTCGGAGATATTTGAATTTAAATTGTTTAGTGCACTATTATTAATTTGCAAACAAACTGTTTTTCTTAAAGTAACCTATGAGAAAACAAGTAAAATTTAGAGATGTAGTTGCTATGGAACAGAAAATGTTTCATTTTTGAGTTTATCGTAAGTTTGTATTTTCATTGCTGTTGGTTTCTTTCGACGCGATATTTTCTAGGGTCAAAGTTATTTTAATTAAAATAAGTTAAAGAACAAGCCAATTGTTGTATTTACTATTACCATTGCTAGAACATTAATGATCATGTAAAAGCTGGTAAGCAGTAACAAAATATTATTTGCTTGCGTGAGCTAATGCACTAAACAATTTAAATGCCAATTTCTCCGAAACGGTAACTCTGGGCGATCTGAACTTAGTAGGTATACCTTTTTTACGTACTAAATATGAGAAAATTATTATTTTCATTAAAACCTTAAATACACTGAGGCACAAAAAAGTTATGACCTTATGAATGTTCGAAAAATGCCGCAGACAGCGCCCTCTACAATGTATATTAAAATTTCATAAAAAAATCAATTTCTCGTCCTATAAAAACCATAATTGCCAAATTTTGTAAAAAAACTTTAGTTTCTCTCAAAGTTATTAGAGAAAAACAAAAATGAAGTTTAAACTTTAACACCCCGTATCTCAGTTAATATCAACTTTCGGATATAGGTAAGTATAATTAAATCCTAATATTTTTACATAAGGAGTATGTGGTTTTTCCATGTACCATTAATTAGCGGACACCCTGTATAAAGTAGCTTTTACTATTCTTAAGTGCACATGTCACACCACAATTTCTTCATTAAGGAACATGCAATCAATTATTGGCAAGTAAAAACAACGATCTTAAAACGAAGCTTTCTAATAAACGAAATAAAACAATATCGTTCTACAGAAAAAGCTAAACCCACAAACTTCGGCGCAAAATTTGCAAACATCTCCCCCATTGGAATTCCAAATAACCCCGAAATTACCTTGGAAAAACGGGATGTAGAATCCCTACCTTCGTATCTGTATGGGGTACGATAATTTATGATGAACAATGAAGATTCTATAGCATTGCATTCGGTTGTATAATATTTAAGGTTTGTACTGCGCAAGATACAAATACAATTTTAGTCTTTTTTATAGTCCTGTAACGTTTTTAATTGTTTTCCGATCTTGATTACATTTTTTGCAAAGTGTAGACTTGTGTCTTGGGATGATATCCTGAATTTTAGTTCTCAAAAAATACTGATGTCTCCATCATTATACAGGCAGAAACAAAAGTTACTCTTTTACCCTTAACTTCTTAACGTCCTGTCGAAAAATTGAGCGGTAAATTTAGCTACATTATGTTTGGTTTCGAAGTGTGACCATTTCTTAACACAATGTTTTTTGATCCACGTCATTATCTATTTTTTAAAAGAAAATATTGTAGTTTTCCAATTTTATTCACAATTCAGAACTTTACTTTATCCAGTAGCATAAACAATATCCAAAATTAATAGCCCGTATTGTATTGAAGCATGCCTCGTCACATGGTAGAACTGATAACAACATGAGGTGGCAAGACGCGCTCTTAATTTTTGGATATTTGTTTAGGGTACCATTTTTTCTTTTTTTTTTTTTTTATGATCAAACACAAGCACTATAGGAAAAATCCTTTAGGGCACTCTGGGAGTGGTGCGTGTGCGCAGAAAGCGATTCACGTTGGATTTGAATCGTTGGAGGTTATATTCGTTGGGAAAAACGACCTCGGGAAGGTTGTTCCACCAGATGAAAGAATTTTTAAATAATGAAGTTCGAGGAGTACTAAGCTTAACCACATACGGATGGGCGGCAGTGGTTCGTCGTGTATTTCTGCTATTCGTCGCTCTGGGCGGAATTAAGAGGGCAAGGTCAGCCGAGCACCTTCCATGAAAATATCTGTAAAAGAGAGTCAAATCCCCAACCTGTCTTCGATGTTCTAGGCTGTCGAGGTTCTTCGTCAGCTCGTGGTCTCCAATCAGACGAATAGCCCTCCTTTCGATGGAATCCAGTAGCCGAAGAGTATGTTTGGGTGCAGAGCTCCAGACATGAGAGCAGTATTCTAGTGATGGTCGAATCTGGGCTTTGTATAGTGTCAAAAGTTGTTGAGGTGTATACAACTTTCTGGTTCGGAAGAGTACGCCAAGCTTCTGAGAAGCTATCTTGGCGATTGCCACAACGTGGTTATGCCAAGACATATTTCCTCCCATAGTCCGGCCATGACTATTTCCGGTTCTGTAATGTTAACCTTTTTAGAGAAAACTGCTGCCTGGCTTTTTTTTAGCGTTAAATTCGACTTGGTTACTGTCACCCCAAGCCAAAATTTCTTCCAGGTCTTTGTTGAGGCGTGATACTTCATGCTGTCTGCGAAGATGTGCGTCGGCAGCCGATGTTTGCGCATTCAAAGAGAAAGATGAGAAAGTGTGCTATCGCCAGCAAAACTAAATATCGGATTTTTAGTTTTCACTAGAAGGTCGTTAATGTAGAGTAAGAAGAGAGTGGGAGACAATATGGACCCTTGAGGAACACCGGCATTGATGGTGAAGGTGTCTGAGAGAAATCCGTCAATCCCCACTTGCAGAGAGCGGTCCTTAAGAAAGCTAGATAACCATGCACAGAATCGACTGGGCATACCATAGGATCGCAGTTTACTTAGAAGCCCCTCATGCCAAACACGATCAAAAGCCTTAGAAATATCCAGCGCAACAACCCGAGACTCCCCATGATGTTCGATTGCGTTGTTCCAAATATGGGTGACATAGGCTAGAAGATCTCCAGTTGATCTGGACTTCCGAAAACCATATTGATGATCGCTGATGATGCTGAAGCCTTCCAGGTACTTTAGAAGATGTTGGTTAATAGCTTTCTCCATTACTTTTGATATAACTGAAAGCAATGCGACTGGTCGATAGTTGTTAGGCAGGGTTCTCTTACCTTTCTTTGGAATAGGCTGGACTCGCGCCGTCTTCCAGCAAGATGGAAATATTCCTTTTTTGTAGGATAAGTTGAAAAGTCTACAAAATACTGGTGTTAGTTCATCGGCGCATGTCTTGAGAACTATAATAGCAATTTCGTCTGGACCAGTAGCTTTTTGAGTCCTTTCAGGATTCGTTTGACGTTGAGGAAATCTACAGTGGAATGCGAAGAAAATAGTTCAGCAAGTAAGTTTGCTTTGTCTCCGGCTGTGGAGGCTATTGTACCATCGGGACGTATTAGAGGTGGAATAGTTGATTTGGTAAAATTTTGGCTGACGGCCTTAGCGACTGACCAAAAGGACCTTGATCCGTTTGGACAGTCAAGAAGTTTGTTTTTGATCCTCACGTTATTGGCTTCTTTGCTTTGATCTATTGTTAGCTTACATTGGTTTCGAGCGGTAATAAAGATGGTACGATTCTCAGTGGTAGGGTTTTTACGCCACTGTCGGTAAGCCAGATTTTTTGATTTGACAGCACGCTCATAATCCTTGCTAAACCAGGGCTTGCCGTTGGAAGGGCGTTTTTGGGAGGAGGGGATAAATGCTTCCATGCTCGTTAGAATGACGTCGGAGACCTCCCCAGCACAGACGGATGGATCATCAGAAGAGAAGCATACGCTCATCCAAGGAAAAGTCCGAAAATGGTCTTTCAGGTCTTCCCACTTGGCCGATCTGTAATGCCATATCTTGCGAGGTTTAGGAGGTTGTTCAGAATTAATTGGTAGTTCGCTTAGAGTTGAAATAAGTTTGTGATCGGAAGATCCTAACGGAGGCTGTACGGTGACTGTATATAGATCGGGATTTGACGTTAAGAAAAGATCCAAAAGACTAGCAAAATCTCCAGCTCGGTCTGGAATCCGCGTTGGTTCTTCTACGAGTTGAGTTAGACCAGAACTGATCGCGAAGGATTCGGCCTCGCGGCCTTGCTCATCGTCTGTATTTGAATATTTAAGCCAGTTGACATTGTGGACGTTAAAGTCACCAAAGATAGCAATCTCGGCATTTGGATAGTTGGTTTGCAAGAAGTCGATTGTGTTGGCTAGTGATGAGAAAAGGTCTCTGTAATGGGTATCACTTGGAGGACGGTAAAGGCAGCAGATAAACTTGGTGATTTTCGGTGTTGATATTTTAAACCACATTACATCAAAGTCTTTCGGTTCCAGTGTAGGTTCTCGTTGGCAGGAGAGATCATCTCGAATAAAAAGACATACGCCGAAGTTGCGTCGGAATCGGAAATGAAAATCGTATCCAGGGAAAAACAATAGCTGACGGTGTTTGTTGACGATCTGACCTTTGTCTCGGTCAGTGCGAGTACGTGAGGCTTGGAAGATTGTAAGTGCTGGTGGACTGAATTGATGTTCGTGTTAAGCCCTCTAATATTGCAGAAATCAATTTTGAAGTTGCTAGTTCTGGGTTGGTTAGCAACTGCAGGTGCCACACCATTTCTTCGTTGAGTGTTGTTAGATCCCAGTAAATTGTCGGAAATGGTTGTTTTTTGATGAACTTCGCTTGATGGGGCCCCAAGTCCAGCCCCCGCCCGGAGATCCGAATGGGGGGCGAGTTTACCTCCGGAGTATTTTGGGCCTGGAGCTTCCATCATGCTATTTTTGGGGGGTCCCACCCTGGTAACCGGGAACATCGGCACAGCAACGAAACGTCAACTCAATGAGCAAAAGTTAGCTCAAGGAGCAAACTTCACGCCACCTAAACCGATGCAATGGTATCTCACCGGGCGATGCCGGGTGGGCCAACATCTTCCATTTAACTGATTAGGAAAATATTCTTATTTTTGCGAACAGAAAATTGTAATCGGTCAGCCAAAATGGCTAGTTGGTCAGCATTATGGACAGCAAACATTTCTGAATCGGTCAGTAATTAATGTCATACTAGAGTGCTATAAATTATTTTGGTACGCAAATTAAATATATAAGCTGCTATGAGCGATCCACTCCTAATCAGATATTGGTAAGCAATCAGCGGGTAAGCAAAATATTTAATCTTCGTCATCAAAAAAAAAAACAATAAAACGTGAAATAATGACAGTGCCCTGGGAAAACAAGTGAAAACCCGACCCCTCTACACCTTTTGTAGCCGATTTCCTTCTGTATTCGGGAAAAGAAAACACAAGAATGTTACATAAATTGACAGTGCCCTGGGAAAACAAGTGAAAATCCGCCCCCGCAACCTTTTGGGCCTTGACTGCTACACCGAAGGAAAACACACGCACGCAATTAGCTACTCGTATCACGCGACTGCTTTCGCTCCGCCCACAATAACGAACTTTGCCGATTATTCAAAACAAACGCAATCCAATGATTTTTATTCATAACCATTCTTTAATATGCAAACCTCTGAAGTAAACTGCTTCTAGACATGTTTTTTTCTACTGACCAATTGTAAAATCTTGCTGACCAAGTAATCATTTCGCAGCTCGACTGTTAATTAAGCGTGAGCACATGATATTACAAGCGGACGGATATGGGTTAGATTGTTGACAGTTTGTAGCATTTTTGCAGAACAAGTGTTGCAGCCCGATTTTTATTTATTGCAAGCAAAATCATTTTATGCTGATCAAATGATTTAATGGCTATTTTTTGCTGCGAACCAATTTTAATAACGGCAACCCATTTAATTACTTCTCATTTGTTTATGCTACTCTAGAAAATAATGTAATGTTCTAAATTGTGAATAATACTGAAAAACTGCAATACTTTCTTTAAAAAATTGTATCTTCTTTTAAAAAGCAGTTAATGACGTGAACCAAGAAACATTGTGTTAAGAAAAGATCACGCTTCAAAACAAAACATAATTCAGCTAAATTCTACCGATCAATTTTTCCATAGGGCGTTAAGAACTTAAGGGTAAAAATGTAACTTTTGTTTCTGCCTGTATAATGATTAAGACATTAGTATTTTTTGAAAACTAAACTCAGGGTATCATCCCACGACACAAGTCGACACTTTGCTAACAATTCCACCAAGATCGGAAAACAATTCAGAAAGTTACAGGACTATAAAACTGACTGACATTATCTATGTCCAGGTTTTATGGTCAGGGAGTGTATATCATGAGAGAAAAATTAAATCAATTGTTCAATACTACACAGCGTGTCCACAGATGGACTTTCCTAGTTTTTAAATGACGCCGGATAGTAACGTCATGACTTATACTGCCACTTTAACCACTACAATTTATTTTCATTTTGGGGTTTAATTATACACGGTATAGGTAGTTTTTTCCTGGGTCTCGGCCACTTTTGAAATGAAAATCCAATTTTCAGTTAACGTTTCGGTTCATTTTATTTAACCATCGTCAGAACTATTTGAACAAAAATAAAAAAGGAGTATAAACAAAATTAAAATGAAGCAACATTTTTTGATGGGGTTAAAAGCAAATTCCTATTTTATGTTAGAGTTAGTCATGTTTAGAATGAAAACAAACATATAATTGAATCGGTGAGTGAAAGAATAGTATAAGTACAAATCGTTAGTTTTTCAGAAATTAAATAAAACCGTTTTAAGGGAGAACTGTCAGTTTTACCGGATATTCATGCATTGTAAAGTTATAGCATTTATATTAACTGATAATATTACATAGATAAACTTTAAGAAAAAAAATGCAAAAAGCAGATATATACAAAAGAAAACTTGTACTTATACTGTTTTTTCACTCAATGAAAAAAATATTTAAAAAAAGTCTTGTTTTATGGCTTTATTGAAATCATTTAACAAACTTATTGGTAATTTTTATTCAGAATCTTCATTTTTTATTTTCCAAGAAGTGATATGGTAATAAAATTAAAGGGTTTCTTCGGAGACATACTGAATAATTTTTTTAAGATCAGCAATCTTCTTTTCATTAATAGGGACAGCTTTGTATGTGTATGCCCTTTTTGATGGTAATTGGGGTTTGACATTTGGCTTCATTAGGTTAAAAGTGCGAGTCACAAGTCCACCTATAAACTCACTAGTAACAACATACCCTGGAGTATCACTAGTGTATGTAATGTAAACTGGCCATATTGTGAAATGGTAAAATTAGCTTTCTGTTGTTCAGTTGACTTGGAAGTTTTTTTATAAAATTGAGGCCACCAGTTCTTGAAATCAATAACATCTTCGTTACTTATAGTAGTAAGAGTAAATGGCAACACCTTTCTGGAACTCATTTGTTCATATTGTTCTGGAAGATAGATCCGATCAGCACTTCTTATTACCCGTTTTACTGTCCCAAAATCCCTATCGCAGGGCAAAAATGAATGGCCACGAACAGGAAAGTAATGAACAATTTTCGTAAAACGCTTTGTTGCGGCAAGAGTCATTAAAAAGCGTACCATTGTGTGATTGCGATTTTGTCCTGGACACCCGTCGCAAAATAGGTGAAGTTCCTTGATTTCTTGTGGTATATTGTTTTTTATGTAATGCAAAAGAAAACTGCACACCTCGTCTGGGCCTTTATAAGCTTGTCCCTCGTGGTAGTTATAAAAATGACCGGTATTGGTTTTAAGGTTGTGAATTTGAAAAGAATACACCCACAGCTGTCGATAGTAGAAAATTTCCTGCACGGGTATATTAGGTAGAGGTAGGTTTTGAGTGGAAGAACAGTACATGCGCCGCACTTGTACTGTTCTTTCACTCAGCCGAAAATGTAATAGTTTACCGTTGTGGTCGGAGGATGGCTAATGTACTGTTGTTTCAATATATGATAGGCCTTTGGATTTTAAGCGATTTGGCTATCTTAGTTTAAAACGCCATATTTGGCACTTGTATTGTTCTTCCACTCACCGATTCAATTATACACGGTGTTGAAGAAAGGTCGGTACCCCGGAATAACTCCGGTGCATCGCATTGCAGCGGAAAATGTCTGGGGAAAAAGTTGTTTGGTTTTGAAGGAGGAATAGTTTGCAATTTAAACCACCCCCCCCTCCCCCTCAACCCCCGGGCGCGGGTGTGGGTAAGTTAAGATTTTCAAATGGAACCCCATATTTTTTTATTGGCGTATCGTGTTCTCCAACCAAAAATAAACATCTTTTGTCCGAATTTTTTTTTTATTCGAGCCCATCCTTCACAAATAATCACCATGAGAAAGACAAAATCAGAACCGTGCGAAAATCAAGTTTTATCACGAAAATACTCTTTCTCTGTCTTGTACTAAAAAATTCCCGTGGAATACAAACAACTTTTTCCATGGGCATTTTTTAGTACAAGACAGAGAAAAAAAGAGTATTTCCGGGATAAAACTTGATTATCGCACGGTTCTGATTTTGTCTTTCTCATGGTGATTATTGATGAAGGATGGGCCTAAATAAAAAAATTTCTTGAACAAAAGATGTTTATTTTTGGTCGGAGAAGACGATACGCCAATAAAAAATATGGGGTTCCATTTAAAAATCTCAACTTACCCCCACCCGCGCTCGAGTGTTGATTGGGTGGGGGTGGTTTAAATTGCAAACTATTCCTCCTTCAAAACCAAACAACTTTTTCCCTAGATATTCCGGGGTACCGACCTTTTTTCAAAACCCTATATAATAAATCACTTTCGTAACACCCTGTGTGTATGTCCGATTAACATTAAAAACCCTTGTCGATACGGGTAATTCGTAAATTAAAAATAGCAGACATGCAATGACGGAATAAAAAAGTATTTCATTATTCCGTTTTGTTAAAAGGCCATGATGGAAAACTATTACTAAATAAATATGTCAGAAACGAAACCTAATACAAAATGAGTATAGGTAGTAAAACCATATTGTTAAAATTTGAGCCATAGAAAACCTAAAATGACCAAACTAAAATTAGATATTGATTTTAAATATTGGAATAGACGGCCGAGTCTTTTCATTGCAAAATTGCTTTTGAAAGAACTCCGGGTATCGATGGGCTCGTTCCCCGAGGCCCAAGCGATTGCCTCGGTCGAAAATAAACATAAATAGTTTTACGTGGGACGTGGGGCAAATGAGCCAATCAGGTACTACTATTTTGCTTGCGTTGATTTCGCATAAATGTACACGTTCTCATAGGTAATACACAGGATGTAGCAAATGCGTCCTTCGCCATTGGGATAAGTTGCGTAATTATGGGTCCAATAACATGCCGTAAAAATATCGAAAATAAATACAGGGGCTTTCAAAATATTTGGAAAAATCTGAAATTTTGCGTTTCGGTTTCTACCTTTTCCCGACTTTGTTCGAAGAGTTGTCCAACAATAAATTTCACTTTCTCATTACTACTTTTTATTCTTCATAAGAAGACAATATCAGATCTTTAATGCGACGTTTCGTCTTTGGGCCACCATCATCAACTTATTTTTTTTTTTAAAACGGGCCTAGATTTTTTTGTTTAAATTATGAAAGTGGACTCAAATCTACGTTCAGCAGTATAAAAAAATTACTGGTTTTCCGACGTTCTGTTCCTTAAATTTACCATCTTCTGCAATTTACCTTTGTTTCGACGAAACTGAAAATTTTTAAATTATTATTGCTATTTCTGACCTTATTTATTATTATTACGTACTACTACTGTTTTTTTATTTCAAACTAATAATTGTATCAAATTTATATTTATTGCAAATGCAAGAATTTATTTTATTAATACGAATACAATTTGACTCGTAAAGCCAGGCTCAAGGCTTTTAAAAGAGGCATTAAGTTTTATATTTTAATTTTAATTATACCGAATTAAAAAAAAAAATTACCGAAGCGTACTAGGGGTATTTTAATGAAGATGGTCAATTTAAGGAACAAAACGTCCGAAAACCAGAGTATTTCTGCTCTCGCGATTTAACCCTCTCAGAGGGGTTGATGTTACTCTTAAAATATTAAAGGGGAGTCAAGTAACATCATTTTAAGGTCGCTTAAATCTCTTTCCACCGATACCACAATTTATTTTTCGACACTTTCATAGGGTATCTTCGTTATTGTTAGTGCTATCAAAAAAGTAATGTAGGTGTCATGTGCTCTTTTTGGGTCAAACTTAAAATGGTAAAATCAAAATTCGAAAATTTTCGCTCGCTTAAAAGATACGGGGGAAAGTCAAAAATTTACAATTTCTAAATTACCCTATAATTTCTTAGTTAAGGGAGATACAGAAAAATGTTTTATACAGAAGTTTATTTATATTGATTGTTGAATAATCTGCCGTTTTCAGAATAAGTATATGGGGTCAGGTAATAAAGTTATCGGACCTAACCTCATTTTTTTTAAATGGAACACCCTGTATATTTTAATCTAAAAAGATTTTTAAACTCTCTTTTCAAATATATAACACACCATGGATGATAGATATCATCAAATTTTTCAAAATGTTGATTAAGTCATTTTCACAAACGAATATTAATGAAATTCACGTGTGACATGTTAATAACAACTAGAATGTCAACATAGTTGTCTCTAGGATATTAGCTTTTGTTTCATGGCCTACTGTGGTTTAAAGTAATAAGGTTTAAATAAATCGCCTAGGAAACCAATATTATCCATGGTGTGTTATATATTTGTAAAGAGAATTTAAAATGCTATCTTTTTATATTAAAATATACAGGGTGTTCCGTTTAAAAAAATGAGGTTAGGTCCGATAACTTTCTTATCTGACCCCGTACACTTATTCTGAAAGCGGCAGATTATTCAACAATCATTATAAATAAACTTCTATATAAAATATTTTTCTGTATTTCCTTTAACTAAGAAAATATAGGGTAATTTAGAATTTTTTTGATTTTCCCCCGTATCTCTTAAGCGAGCGAAAATGACACCATACATGACACCTGGATTACTTTTTTGATAGCACTAACAGTTACGGACCCTATAAAAGCGTCGAAAATGGGATACCCTGTACTTTCCAAGAAATCGAGTTCCAAAAATGAAAGTAATTAGAATTTACCTGCAGTGAAATTAATGGTTTTTAGGATATTATTAAAAAAAAAAAACATTATGGTATTGACTTCTCTTTTAGTATAATCAACTGGTGGTGGCACTCTTTCGAATTCTTTACCAAAGGTAAAGTCACCGCCAAAAAAAAAGTTACGATACCTTCCATTTTTGGAACGCGAATTCATAAATTAGAGTATTATCGGAAAGAGGCCTTTAACATAATGGGCCACTTAAGCCCCTTCCCATTTAAGATTTTAAGGGTAACATCAACCCCTCCCAGTGTTTGTCCGATTTTTAATATTAATTACTGGAAGAGAGATATTACAGGTCGATTCCGATATAAAAGCAATATCGTATTTTCATATCGACTGATTTCCACAAAAAATATCTTTTCTGTACATTCTTTCCATTAATGATAAACAATGCAGCTAGTTGTTTTTTTTTATAAATTGGTTTAAAAAAAAGACTATAACCGGCTGGATTTTGGCGTAGTCAGATCCTCTTAACTTAAATCATAATTTAAATAAAACCCCTAAAACCGTCAAAAATAAATTAAGAGCGGTTATTACCACAAATCCGGTTGGTACTGTGTTCATTAAGCTTTGTCAGAAAATAAATTTTAAAACTTTTTCGGTTGAACATTCCGACTTTTTACGTCTCAAAAAAAAAATTAACACGCTTTGTAAGCAAGTTTTAACGGCCATGCAATTTAAATAATTTAATGGAAACTTATTCGAGTTTGTAAATTTTTAAGTAAAATATTTCGAAAGCAGAATCTAACTTTATAAAAATTCATTGAAGGAGCTGAAGACGTTATGAAACGAGTAAGCGTTTTTTGAATGACAACAGAGCTGGCGATAATATTAATAGAGAATTAATTAAATGGTTTGCCGTTATTAAAATTGGTTCGCAACAAAATAAATGCAATAAATAAAAATCAGGCTGCAACACTTCTTCTGCAAAAAATTCTACAAACTGTCAACAATTTAACCGATATCAGTCCGCTTGTAATATCATGTGTTCGCTTAATTAACAGTCGAGCTGCGAAATGATTACTTGATCAGCAAGATTTTACAATTAGTCAGTAGAAGAAAACATGTCTAGAAGCAGTTTACTTCAGAGGTTTGCATATTAAAAGAATGGTTATCAATATAAATCATTGGATTGCGTTTGTTTTGAATAATCGGCAAAGTTCGTGTTGGAAAATCGAAAATGCATAAAGCCAAAAATAACTTAATCAATGAGAACGCTGTAGACTTATATTTTGTTAGGCAAAGTATAACCAAATATATATCCATAAATATATCAAGTCAAGTATCAATATGTATTTTTTTAGAATAGGATTTTATATGTAGTGTTCTACTGGCGTGCTTTCCGAGTGGTCTTAATTTAAAAGTCAAATAGACGGTTTTACAACTTGAATCTTTCTTTAATTTTCCATAGCCCATTTTCCAATAGGTTATGGGCCCAGATTACGTGGCGTGTTATTTACGCATTACAGGGTGTTTATTTGTGTAGTGACTATGGAAAATTTAAAAGTAAAAAGAAAGATACATAACTGCATCTAAGGAGGGAGCTATTTACGTAACCAGTAATATGGAGGGTTACTTGAGGATATTTGTTCTGTGGAGATGTCCTGTACAATTTGCTTTCAATCAGAAAAATGCAGGAAGCTCGGAGACGCCATTAGACCTCTTCTTATGGGGCTATGTCACAAATATCGTATACAAAACTAAACCCCTGGATTTAGTGGACTTAAGAAGACGAATAACGCTTGCAATTAGACCGGTCCGCCTGAGATGTTCAGTAACGTTAGAAATTTCTATTTAAGATTAGGATGTTGCCAAGACGCTCGCGGCGAGCAGTTTCAACATCTCCAACATCAATGTTTTTTTCATTTTTTACATTATCAAGAAATAAACAGTAATACTTACTAGTTTTTGAGTGTGGTGTTAATTTTGGCAATAAATCTGAAAACACTTAACATTTCCGAAACAGTTGAAGATACATAGGATATTGTACATTAAATATGTCTAAAATTTTCTGAGAGATCCAAAAATTGAATAATATACAGGGTTGTTGCATTGAAAATTAGTGTTGGGAAAAACCGATGATTTTAAAAATCGAGTACTTGATACTCGAGCGATTTTAATAATCGAGTTAATCGCTCGAGTGAATCGCCTGAAATTCCAATTTACCAAGCGATGACGTCACCGACTGCTTAACGGGCTGCCTAGCCCTTTACATGTGATCAGGTAGGGTATTTAGCAGGCACGTAACTACGGGTGGGCACAGGTTTAGCTAAAAAATTATAGTGTCACCAAAAAAATTCCAGAAATTTATTTATTTGTGAATAATGAATTTTTACCACGTGTCTCGATACCAAACAAAAAAACTGCAAAAAATCACCCAAATATGTATTTATTGCTCGGGTTTATTTTTGTGCTTTTTTAAAACAAAAAGTATTACCAAGAGTTATTTTTCTTCACATCTTTCTCAATCTACGAGCATAAAATAAATAGATATTTAAAATGGCCGTCAAATTCTTCCACTTTAAATTATCAGGTGCCCACTGTGTGCCCTTCAAAAATTTAGGCTTAGTTACGCGACTGGCAAAATAAGAAAGTAGGTGATTATTTTTTTAAATTCATGGTTATAGTTACCTAAAAGTTCCTGTTTAAATTTAAGAATGTTTACTATTGGTTACCAAAAAATTTCTCGATACCTATGTTTTGTTAACTATTTTGCTCGTTTTCTTATTTTCCATTAACATTTTCTATAATGTATGTTATTTTTAAGAAGTCTTCTTGAGTTTAATAATAAAAAGTTCCTGTTTCGATTTAAAAATGTTTACTATAACATAACCAACGAATTTTTCTATATATGTTGTTAACAATTTTGTTCGTTTCATTATTTTTCATTAAGAATTTCTATTATTCTGTTATTTTTGAGTTTTCTCGAGTTTATAGTAAATAAAAATTTAAAATTATACTATGTTTTAATTTTTTAATATTTACAATCGGAGACCTAAACTACGCCGCTGGCTAGCCAGCTTTCGGATCGCGCGGCGTGTAAAACGAAGGTCATTATAACACTTGATATTGTTCGGTTATTCGCCTGAATTTATAACTAGAGTATTTCCTATCGAGCGAAAAACTGTTTGAATATACAAGGAGTTTTTTAATTCGATCACGCTACAGCGGTACAATTCCGTCGGCGGCAAGCGAAGCGCGTGTATCGAGTGAAAGATAATAAGTTACGGGCGACGGTTTTCGCCTGAATAGATAATTCGAGCGGTTTTTTAATAATCGAGCCATGTCGGTTATTTCAATAATCGAGTGATCAAGCGGTTTTTCGCTCGAGTGATCACAACACTATTTAAAATAAGACAGTTGGTATTGGCCACTGTTACATGAAAGTTTTTATTGAAAAAATGCGCAACAAGAAATACCAATGGACATATCCGAGCGTTTTTCCGCACACACATAGAATTCATTCCATTTGGCTGATACACGCTGTATAATGTCTCGGCTGGTGCGGAAATGATATTTCTCCTAACGAGACTTTTCCTCTAATACTAATAAATGTATGGAGAATAATAAAATAATATTTTTTTTTGGTATAATATAAAATATTAAAGGTTGAGGATCCCATGGATAATATTTTGATATGGAATTGGATTTTTGAAATATTAAAGCTAAAGAATCCTTATCACTCATGATTGGTGCCGTAAAAATAACAAGGGGATAATGATTTGTTGTATGGTATTAAGGTTGATTAATAGCTTTGAAGAAAACCCTTACAGGCTTTGTAGAAAATGGATTTGGGATAAACATATTTTTTCGTATTTTTAGACATTGTTAAATTTATTTAGGTATGTGCTCTTTTTCCAATAAAAGCAAAGCAACTTATATTAATGTTAAGGCCCCTACACACGGACGTGGATGTCTTAAAACATGTACAGGATGTTCCATGTTCGACACTTTTATAGGGTATCTCCGTTATTGTTAGTGCTATCAAAAAAGTAATGTAAGTGTCATGTGCTCTTTTTGGGTCAAACGTAAAATGGTAAAATCAAAATTCGAAAATGTTCGCTTGCTTAAGAGATAAGGGGAAAATCAACAAATTGACAATTTCTAAATTACCCTATATTTTCATAGTTAAAGAGATACAGAAGGATGTTTTATACAGAAGTTTCTTTATAATGATTGTTGAATAATCTGCCGTTTTCAGAATAAGTATACGGGGTCAGATAAGAAAGTTATCGGACCTAACCACATTTTTTTAAATGGAACACCCTGTATATTTTAATCTAAAAATATACTATTTTAAATTATCCTTTCAAATATATAACACACCATGGATGATATTGGTTTCCTAGGCGATTTCTTTAAACTTTATTACTTTGAAACGAACTAAAAGATTCAGATTAAGGTAAAAAATAACGGGAATCATCGCAAATGTTCGGAATATGTCCTTAAATGGTTACCGTCTTTCCGGATAGCGAACAAAATATACATTTTGCGCCATTTCTTAGTTTTTTCATTTTTTATTATATCAAATTTTTCAAAATGTTGATAGGTCATTTTCGCAAATGAATATGTAAAAATGAAATTGACGTTAAATGTCAATAGTCAACATAGTTGTTTCTAGGATATTGGCTTTTGTTTCATGGTCTACTGTGGTTTAAAGTAAAAAACCAATATCATCCATGGTGTGTTATATATTTGAATAAATATAAAGAACTGTACATTTTTGGAAAGCCCAAAGAATGTCAATTAATATAATATACAGGGTGCCTCATTTAATTTTTCTTCGTTTGTTAATATCTCGAAAACTAGAGAAAAACTGGTTAAACCACTGAACTTTGCGTAAAAATCTCTAACATGGTCAGTTTTTACCTTTTTGAAAAGTTAACGCAGAACTAAAAAGCGATGATTTTCAAAATCACCCCGTAGATTAAATACTAAGAGATCCAGGATAAATTTGACACCATCTTTGTCCGTATTTTCTCATTTCCAACCTAAAAAGCCGCTTCTATTCAACAGAAAGCTTTAATGCAGCTGCATTATATAAAACAACTGCGGCGTGTTGTGAATATCTTTACTTTTGTCTGTTAATATTTAGGGGCTGCTTAACATTTGAAAGCCGAAAATGTACTGCCCAAATTGTAGGATTTTTTTAACCACTTCGTAAAACGGCGTTAACGACAATTTACGGTAATTGTAATTACAGAATTAATTAAATTTATTAATGTATTTAATTTTAAAAGAAAAATATTTTAATTAATTTATTGAAATAACCAGAAATAACCGACGTCGCCCGATTATTAAAAAACCGCTCGAGTTATAAATTCAAGCGAAAATCGTCGCTTGTTGCTTATTACCTTCCACTCGATACCCGAGCTTCGCTTGACGCCGACGTATATTCGGACAGTTTTTCGTTCGATAGGAAATACTACTCTAGTTATAAATTCAGGAGAAAAATCGAATCATTGCCTTTCACTTGATACCCGATCTTCGCACCCGAATTGTGCCGATTGGCGACGCTCGAGTTTGACGCTCAGAAGGCTGACACGACATACGTCTTTCTTAAAGGCACATAAACGAGAAGGTGCGTATAAAAAAAGTATGCCAAATCCCTAAATGGATTCATCGCGACATGGGTGTGTTCGTTTATGACTGGCGAGCCAGTTAAAGGGTATAATTTTTTTTAAATCAGAATCTTCCTTAATAAAAACTCTAGACTAAACTCCTAAAACTTACAAAAACAACCCCTGGTATTCGAACAAACCCGAACAAACCCAAGTGATTAATCGCTAGAGCGATTCACTCAATTGTTAAAATCGCTCGAGTATCAATTACTCGATTATTAAAATCATCGGTTTTTGCCCGACGCTAGTCCGTAATAACAATGGTTTCGTCATTATTGGCGTTCAATGCGCACTTTAATACAAAGGCAGTACACACACAAACACATACTTAAAAAAATGTATTAAAAGCAATTAAGAAATACTCATTACAATTTAGAAATTAACTAGAAGGAAACATACACATTGTTGTCGCCTTTTTAATTTTTTGGTGCTTTTAGCATATTGTCAGCAATAAATATATGGGGAGAAGAGGTAAGAGGTTTATATATCACTTAGCAGCAGCTATTGCGACCTTTGTTTCATTTACCATATTAAGATAGTAATTAATTAGTGCGAATATTGCCGTTACCACAATCCAGAGCAACGAGCACAGGGGAAAATAAATTTTAGTCATGTATTTATTTCATATTATCTAGGAATTATCCTATGGCATCTGTACAGGGTGTCCCATTTTGTACAATATTTGTGTCTTTATAAATTTAATTGGCCGTAGTTGTTAATTAGTATACAGGGTGTTAGGGAAATGACTTATTATTATATTTAAACCAGCAAATCCTGAGATGAAAATAAATTGAAGAAAAATAACCTTAAATGGAACTTTGAATTATTGTACGAAATATACACTTTATATGAAATGTTAAAATTTACGTGGCCGCTACTGAGGACGTTCGCAATCAATAGTTTATTGAGGCGGTGTTGTCATATGTTGCAACACAGAATTGTAAACGCACGTGTTCAGTTTTTGACAACCAGGCGCTTTTGACCCGCGTTATCACTTCTTTTTCAACCTTTTTAGAAAAAAAATACTACGATTTTAAGGTACATACTCTCTTACCTTCGATCTTATAATCCGTTTTATAATTAAATTCCATAAAAAAATAAAACACAAAAAGTATGTTTTGCAACAGAACCAACAATAAGTAATATCACACAAATTTGAAATCACATCACAATATTTCTTATTATGAATTATTTCACAACAGAAATAAAATCGGGTAATGCTATAACTAACAAAACGTTTAAAATTCGTATACGTCAAGCACGTGGAACCCTCGACAGCATCATTCCACCCCCCGAGTCTCGAAACATACTGAAGCAACGATAGTCGCGCGCGGCAGGTATTCAAGCAAGGGCGAAACATGCGGTGTGATCTGACAGCACTATTAGTATACTCTAGTGACCCACATTGTTGCTAACTGAATCCAGATGGAACGGCGCGACAGTATGGGGGTAAAAAAGGTTTTACCATAGTATTTAGATATTCGATTAAAAAAAAGGATTTAGACTTTCTCTAGGACACCCTAGGAGTCACCCCATAACATCCTGTATATAGTTAGCACTACTCTTGTTGTACAAAACACTATTCTTTTTTTTTTGTTACAGGGTAAAGACTTACCAGCCAAAGATCTATCAGGCACGAGCGATCCCTACGTTAGGGTCACCCTACTACCCGACAAAAAGCACCGACTAGAGACGAAAATAAAAAGGAGGACTCTCAATCCTAGATGGAACGAAACGTTTTATTTCGAAGGATTTCCCATCCAGAAACTACAGTCGAGGGTTTTGCATTTACACGTTTTCGATTACGATAGGTTTTCCAGGGATGATTCCATCGGGGAAATGTTCTTGCCACTGTGCCAGGTGAGTTTTAATTAAGGAAATAAGACCGTGAAGACACACTTTAATACATTCAATAAATATAGGGAAACGATACCAGTAATCTAATCCGAATCTTAACGTCCATATTACGACGTTTAGTGATATACGATCAAGACCATCTGTAACCTATAAAAAGAGCTTAAATGCTCTATATATACTTTTATTACCTCCGGAATTCTTTACCTGCACGGAGACACGGGCAGAGTGCTTTGGGACTTTAAACTCCTACACAATTTAGAGATAACAGTCAACTCTCAAGTACCAATTGAGTTTTGCAAATAGTTTGTCATAATGGATTTTACGTGTGGATGCGGAAAGCCGGCTCGTTAAGATAAGATTAAATAAAGACATTTGTTTCCAAACATATTTGGACGAGGCAACATTTTAAGCCAATTAATTTTTAATTAAAAACACACTCGGGCATTATTTTATATTAAACTCCAGCATGTGCTGTTTAGGTTTCTTCAATTTATTTCATTTTTAATAGTCAGCAAATCCTATTTATCTTTACATTTTTAATCCTACTTGCAAACTGGCAGACAAAATTCCTTGAAATAGAACTTTCCAAGTTGTCTTTCAGATGTCGCCGTTTAGCTGATTGGCTTAAATTTAATCCCGTGCACGTCTCGGTTTAGCCTGATAAGTTATTGTTGACCCGTCAGTTGTGTCTCTGCGCGAACGTATGTTGTATGTTGGGCCAGTAAGAATCGGGTATGTTCGTGCTCGGGTCAAGCCTAATTAAATTAAATATTCCCGGTTGTATCCATGTGCGGTAATGACGTCTGTAAATAGGCATAACCAACCTACCAGATTGATTATTTACATCTCCAGCCAGTGTCGTCAGTCTTTCTTCCACGTGGTTTCGTACAGATGATATAAGGAGATTTTTCATAATTTATTATATTATATAATTTCCTCCCTCAGCGCACTTGGGCCACTTGTTCCTGAAATTAAGAAAAATTAATTACTGGGGGTTTGTTCGGGGGGGGGGGGGGGGGGGGGGGGGGGGGGGGGTTGTTCGGGTTTGTTGGGGGGGGGGGGGGGATAATATTTTGTTTGATTGTAGGAGGAGACTTTTCTAGTCTCTCCTCGTACATCGAGATAATATGGCGCCATCTGCATCGTCTAAGTAAAATAATTAGGGTACCTCATCAAGTTTCGAAAGAACTAATGGTTTTAATTTAGATCGCATTTTCCAAATGAGACAAAACAACAATGCCACTGGTTTAAAATTCCTATTCGGAAACTTCAGGAAATTCTCGAGAAGCCATTTCGGTGCAAGCTCGAACACTTCAGTTCCCAATTTTATTAATGTCCATAAATTATACATTTTCATCGGTTTCCTCTTTAATTTTAAATGTAATTAATTAAGGCAGATTTAAATTACCTAAGTAAGGCATACATTAATATTCTTCCTCTATCGACAATACAGGGTGCTATCGAAACGGTTTATTATGTTTAAATGGGTGACTCCTTGGGTGTCCTAAAGGAAGCTTACTCAATTTTTAATAGAATGTCTGAAAACCCCTTTATCCCAAGTGTTACCTCGCCATTCACATCTGTTTTCAGTTAACAATAGTAACAATAGGGTCAATAGGCGAGCAGTGATGTCATATTACAACGTTGGCCTCGACCTAAGTCGTTGGAAAACGTTACTCAACCGCGGCTTCAGTCTGGTTTGATGTGCGAAAGGGAGAAGTCGGCGCGCGCATCTTTCCCTTCAAATTTTACGTCTCTGTGTATGAAGTTGAAGCATTACCGTTTTTCAGTTCCGTTTTGTGCGATTTTACTATTACTTCTAAAGCATTTGATCGTGTTTGGCATGAGGGGCTTCTAAGTAAACGGCGATCCTATGGTATGCCCAGTCGATTCTGTGCATGGTTGTCTAGCTTTCTTAAGGACCGCTCTTTGCAAGTGGCGATTGACGGACTTCCTTCGGACACCTTCATCATCAATGCCGGTGTTCTTCAAGGGTCCATATTGTATCCTTACTCTATATTAACTACCTTCTAGTGAAAACTAAAAATCCGATATTTAGGTTTGCTGATGATATTACACTTGTCTCGTCTTTCTCTTTGAATGCACAAACATCGGCTGACGACGCACATCTTCGCAGACAACATGAAGTATCACGCCTAAACAAAGACCTGGAACAAATTTTGGCTTGGGGTGACAGTAACCAAGTCGAATTTAACGCTAAAAAAACCCAGGCAGCAGTTTTCTCTAAAAAGGTTAACATTACAGAACCGGATATAGTCATGGCAGGACACGCAATTTCGCTGGCTTCATCTATTAATTTGCTGGGCGTCAATCTGGAAGGAAATATGTCTTGGCGTAACAACGTTGTGGCAATCGCCAAGATCGCTTCTCAGAAATTTGGTGTACTCTTCCGATCCAAAAAGTTATACACGCCTCAACAACTTTTGTCACTATACAAAGCCCAGATTCGACCATCAATAGAGTACTGCTCTCATGTCTGGAGCTCTGCACCCAAACATAATCTTCGGCTTCTGGATTCCATCGAAAGGAGGGCCATTCGTCTGATCGGAGACCACGAGCTGACGAAGAATCTCGACAGCCTAGAACATCGAAGAGAGGTTGGGAACTTGACTTTCTTTTACAAATATTTCCATTGAAAGTGCTCGGCCGACCCAGAGCGGCGAACAGTAGAAATACACGACGAACCACTGCCGCCCATCCAAATGTGGTTAAGCTGAGTACTCCTCGAATTTCATTATTTAAGAATTCTTTCATCTGGAGGACTTCATTTTATGGAACGACCTTCCCGAGGTCGTTTTTTCCAACGAATATAACCTCTAACGATTCAAAACCAACGTGAATCACTTTATTTGCACACGCACCACTCCCAGAGTGAGTTAAATAAACGTTTTTCCTATAGTGCTTGTGTTTGATCATACAAAAAACACTCGATTTCGTGGACGCGTGGTAAAATATGATGCTTATCGTTGGAATTTTTCGATATTTGCGATGCAATTATAGCTTTAATTCGGCATTTGTCGTCGCCTTTTCTGAATCAGTGGCAAGAATTTAAATCGTTATTACATTTTTTTCACGTTTTATTTAAAGTATCCGCCGCCCTTCCCCTACTATTTTCGTAAATACTTTTCTGATAAGCGCTTTTAACGATAAACATAAATTTCCAAGATTACACCGTCACTTAAGTCCCCGAATACCCTCGTCCCACTTTTTCGCATGGCCTAAATTGCGGTGTTTAGGGCTTCATCATTTTTTCCGCTTCATTTCATTGTCTGTCTAGGGCTGGACGGTAACAAATGTATTGCCGTGCCACGAGGTATGCTCTGTTGCCAGCTATGACTGTTAGGCCGAGTTCACACGGCCTATAAATCAAAATTTTCGATTTTTAAAAATATTTTGAAAGCCCCCGTCTTTACTTTTGAATTTTTTGCGGCATATTATTATACCAATAATTATGCAACTTTTCCTCAAAATTAACGGACTTCGGAAAAAGCAGGAAACAAACAACACAGATAAAATATCTAACAATTTGTTTTTAAAATCTGCGAAGAGGAAAAGTTATTGTAAAAAAAAATATTGAGCTATCGTCTCATATTCTTCTTTATTATATTTTTGGCTAGATTAAGGGAATATATTTATGGGTATCATTTAACTGGTTAGCAAAATATTCCTATTTTTGCGAACAGAAAAATGTAATCGGTCAGCCAAAATGGCTAGTTGGTCAGCAACTTATGGAGAGCAAACATTTCTGAATCGTGACAGTGCCCTGGGAAAACAAGTGAAAACCCGCCCCCGTCTGTATTCGGCAAAAGAAACACAAGAAAGTTACATAAATTGACAGTGCCATGGGACCTCTGAAGTAAACTGCTTCTAGACATGTTTGTTCCTACTGACCAATTGTAAACTCTTGCTGACCAAGTAATCATTTCGCAGCTCGACTGTTAATAACGGCAAACCATTTAATTACTTCTCTATATTTATAGGTACGCTAATTGTAATAAAATATGTGTCTATTTAAATTATTGGTTTCGCAGAAATTTTAACACAACTTGGCAACCCGGAAGATTGTGAGTATCGCGACGTAGGCGCTAGTTTACTTTTCGGCAAGGAAATCAGAATATCTTTTACATTTTTTCTATTGGTTTTTGTTACATCACGATACACTTTAGCAGGATACTAAAATATAAAGATCCCTTTTATCTTTGCGAAATAACCAGACAGTGAAATGAGTTTTTTTTGCGGAACGGAACCGAGAACACTGTTAAAAGATGAGTTTTTCTCTGGGGCCTAAATAAGTTACTTATAAAATATGTCGTTGACGGGTGTGTTTGCTTTAGTTTGTGTACATTCTGAGAAAGTTTTCTTCCTATAAATGCTGGTATAGAGACGATAATGTTTCGAAAATATTCGTGCATTTCGTAAAAACACGCACAAAAATCATGATACGATAAACGCAAGGTATGATATCCCGCAAGGAGGCGTGGGTTTGTTCGTCCAGTGGTTGCTTGTGCATAATCGATCAGTTCCCCTATGTTTTCAGCGGATGTTGTAAAAGTTTACCGGATTTTTTTCTTATTTTAGTAATATTTTAGCTATTTGTTTTTATGAAACTGAAATATACCTAAATACCATGATATTGTTTTATCATTTCACCTATTATCAAATGGGTAAAACCTTTTAATACCTTTAAAAGGGAATTAAAAACGATAACAACAACGAGAATCTCCATAAGAAATTAAAAAATCGATCACCACTTGACGTCACTGCGCGCGCCAGGCGAAATTGGAAATGCTAGATATCTTACCTTGTGTTTATTTTATCATGCAAAAAGTAAGATTAGGTACCAATAAACCTTTTCCAATTCTTCTGCACGACGATAAACATTTTTCATTAGCTTCGTGTGCATTCGCTTGTGGTGCAAAGCGTTCGCGCACGATCAAATGCATATTTATAATCGTTATTAAAAATAATGCATATACAGTGGATTCCTCGAGATACGAGTTTAATTCGTTCCGTAACCTTGCTCGTATATCAATTTGCTCGTATCTCAAAGCAATTTTCCCCATTGAAACTAATTGAAATGCCATTAATTCGTTCCAGTCCCAAAAATGCTACCCCCAATTGTTTTTGTTACGTGTTTTTGAATAAGAAAAATGTATTTATAAACGACAAATATTGTATAAAAACATAATAACTTACACACAACTTAAATGCTACTGTATGCTTAATTTTAGTCCCTGCTTTTCAAGGAAGTTTGTTTCTTCCTCCCTTTCAGAATGTTGCGGAAATGAGTTAGGCAAGTGTCATTAAATAGCTCCGATGCACGACCAGTTGCAACTTTTCGTGGTGTTTCTTTCCCACGAACTGTGAAACTCTCTCCCACATTCACAAGATCTATTTTATCTCATTTGTAGAGATCGCGTCGCAGCTGACCGTTCCTCGTATCTCAAATGTCGCTCGTATTTCAAAACAAAACTTCGCTCGCTCGACAGCTCGTATCTCAAATAACTGGTATGTTAGGGCACTGGTATCGCGCGGTACCACTGTATTAGGTTAGGTTCCTGTTAATTATGCGTTTAAGGAGGTGTTCGCCGAGCAGAAAATATACAAGCAATTGAAAGATTGGCCAACTGTGGACAGTTTGTTTGTACCAACGATGGTATATTAATTAGTATGCCTAGTACCAAATGACCACCACCATCATTAAGACTAAATAACCAAGAACCGATAGCTACCATAAAATTATATTTTGTCTTTTTAGGTTGACCTTAGCGAAAAGCCCTCTTTCTGGAAAGCACTGAAACCGCCGGCAAAGGACAAATGCGGGGAACTACTAACGTCCCTTTGTTATCATCCTAGCAGCAGCATCCTTACGCTTACCTTGCTCAAAGCACGTAACCTTAAGGCAAAGGATATCAACGGAAAGTCTGGTAAGTAGCAAATTTACCATCCATTCGAGTCGTCTTCGCATCCATTAAATATATTTTTCTAAAAAAAATAATAATATAATTTTTCTCGTGTCACACAATTTTTAATTTTGAGACTCTCGCCACAAGCAACATACACAGATAAAGTGAGGAGGCTTCTTAATGAAATTGTAATATTAAAAATAAGGAAAAACAATTAACAACTAAACGGGGTAAAAGTTTATCACCTTGTGCTCTTCTAGCTCTAATCAATATCATCGTTTAATTAGATATACAGGGTGTTATGGAAATGACGTATTATATTTAAACCGGCAAATCCTGAGATGAGACTAAATGGAAGAAGATAACCATAAATGGCGCTGGAAATTACACACTTTATATGAAATCTAAAAATTTACATGGCCGCTACTGGCGACTGTCGCAATCAATAAAAGAAAAAGCCTGCAGTGTGAAAAGACGTCAGCGTATTTTGGCCGGTGTTGTCATATCTACACGACAAACTCTTTAAAAAAAATTATAAATTTAACAATTTTTCATTCTATTATTTATGAACAAATATGATTCAAGAAAACCGACGGCAAAAAACGTTTTACAAAACAAATAATAGTAATATCACACACAAATTTCAAATTCGTCACAAGCACAGGAAAGTAAATAAATCAAACTTCATTGACCTTGCCCAACTTAATGTAAAACTGAAATTGCATATAAATTATAAAAATTAATTACTTACCTGTATTTATCTTATAACTAAAGAGCGGGACCTTCAGGCACATACATAATCAGTTGTTTATTCTTTTTCATAATACTTTATGCACGGGACACAGATTTTCACCGCAACACTGAACAACACATAGTGGAAGAGAGAACTAATAAGTTTTTTGTAAAAGCACTATCAGATTATCAGATTTTATTAAACGCGACGCGACGAAATTTGACTTGTTCCGACATTCAACCATAAACCGACGCTGTTCGTTTTATACTGACGCTAGCAATGCTAGCATACACTCATATAGGAACTACGTCTGCTTAGTCGAGCCGAGTGTGTGACAAGGATGGAGAGAAGTGACAAAGGCTACACTGCCATCGCTCCCCATCTTTGTCACACACTCGGCTCGACTAAGCAGACATAGTTCCTATATGAGTGTATTGCTAGCGACTGCGGGCTGTCAGTCTAAAACGAGCAGCGTCGGTTTATGGTTGATTTTTATTATCAGATGTTTGTTCGGGTCGTTATATTGTAATATGTAATATTTTTCAGTTTACGCGTGTATCTTGCCACTCCATAAATAAACTATGAATATTGTTTTTATTGATGAAACTAAATTGTTAAGTTTTACACCGCTAGTTTCTTCTGGACACAACAGCTGCCGTTTGACAGAAAATATTGAATATCGGAACAAGTCAAATTTCGTCGCGTCGCGTATAATAAAATCTAATAATCTGATAGTGTATTTACAAAAAACTTATTAGTTCTCATCCACTATGTGTTGTTCAGTATTGCCGTGAAAATCTGTGTCCCGTGCATAAAGTGTTCTTATGAAATAGAATAAACAACTGATTATGTGCGTGGATGTCCCGCTCTTTAGTTATAAGATAAATACAAGTAAGTAATTGAATTTTATAATTTATATGCAATTTCAGTTTTACATTAAGTTTGGCAACATTGCCATTGGGTCTGGGTGAAATGTTGTACAGTAGCGCGGACTGGCCTGTGAGTAAGAGTGTCTGTTGCCCCACTTTTAAAACGGAAAAAAATATGTAGCGCTTCTCTAGCACACCCAAGGAGTCACCCATTTAAATATAATAAGTCATTTCCATAACACCCTGTATGCTCGGCATATTCCCGGCCTTTATGATGTTTCTTCAAATAAACAAGAATCAAACGGATGCAAATCCGGTGATAATGCTCAAGAAAGTGGATGATGTGTTGAACCATCGGTATAAAAAAGAATGGGGACTGACAGTATTACCGAGATAGATATCCACGCTGTACAAATCCCGACATAAATCACAAAAAGGTTGCCTATAAAAATTATAGCAGAACGAGTTTTTAGATCCAAAATGCGAGAAATTTTCGGGCAATTTGTCATATCGGACAGAAATTAAGAAGATTTATCTGTCTTGATCGGGCGGTCTAAGATTTATTACTTAGCGTGGACAAAGTTAATTGATGTTGTCGGGAAAAAATTTATATAGAGTTCGTTCGAGTTAAGTTTACACTATAACATTACCCCTTGATAAGTCAAACTGTACGGGGTAGCGCATAAAATCTAATCTTAAAATCGAATCTAACATTAAAATGTGACATATCTTGTCACGTGACCCATCTTGGTCCAATGCTTTTAAAAGTTTGTTGTAAGATATTTCATGCGGAACCTTTATAAAAAGAAAACCTTGCCAATTAAAACACTGTCGTAATATTTCATTATGCAGACTTTTTTCTATATAAAACAACCTTTAACACAATTAAGTTTCCTCAGAGGTAAACTTTCACCGAAACTTTTCTTGTTTAAAATTGTTTAATTTATTTTGGCCAATTTTCTTTCAAGATTTTTGGTATTTTCGACTCGGCCGTTAATAAAAAGCTAATTTTGAAAGCTTCGGTTTAACTTTATAGTCCCTATTGTGTTGTAGAAATTAGTTTTTTTTCTTCTTCTAAGTTTTGCCACAATCGAGCGTTTTTGTAATTTCTTAACAATCGTAAACAAAATGCTTTTATGCGTCTAAAAGACGGCACACAATTTCAACGAGAAGTTACCAGGGAGATTAGGCAAATTTTCTTTGTATGAACTTTTTTACATATTTATCGATAAATATATTTCTTTTAGGTTTATATTTTTTGTCTATTGACTTAATTACTTAATTATATCTATTTATTGAATTTAATATTTTGTGATTTTATCTTTTAACCACTGGCATACACAAATGGACTATAGAGTGTGCAACTGAAACTTTTTTGGTAGCAACTGTACCGTTATTGTATGCTCAACCGTTTCTGAACAGTCGTTAAACAGAAAATAATCATGTACAGTGAAACCTGTCATAACGGACACCTCTAATAAGCGAACATATCTATTAAGCGGACATTTTTTCATGGTCCGGAACTAGGTATATGAAATTCCATGAAAATCAACCTCTCCTGGACGGACTCTCCTTGTCTCTACAGTGGTGTGAAACGCGGGGAAAACGCGTGGAGGAAATTTTGTTCGTTTGTTTATTATACCGGCGTTGGCATTTTGCTAATATTTTTTTTCTATCAATTACGTCATGGATCCAAGCGCGGATCCAGGGGGTGGGGGTCATGGGGGTCACGACTCCCCCTAACTAACAGTGGAACACGAAAAATGACATTTAAGTTTTTATTGAGGAGTGGGGGGATGGGGGGGTTAAATTTGACGACCCCCCCACCCCTCAAAAAACTCCATATCAAACCGTCCAGACATGAAACTTACTAAGTTATCAAAAAACCGCATAAAAGTAGCTTCAAAACTAACATAACTATTGAATTTACGCGATTTTCTGTAAAATTAACTCTTATGGACAGCCAAAAAATTGCAAATAAATTATCTTTAACCGTCATGTCTGGATACTATGATTATAATTTACCTGCACATTTTTTTGTGAATTAAATAAATTTAGCTGCTTTATTCTGTGGACGGAACTAAATTTAAAAATTATTTTTTTTATAAATTTTAAAATGTAAAATTTTTGCTAAGAGTTGATTTTACAGAAAGTCGCGTAAATTCAATAATTATGTTATTTTTTAAGCTGCTTTTATGCGGTTTTTTGATAACTTAGTAACTTTCATGTCAGGACGGTTTGGCATGGAGTTTTTTTGAGGAGTGGGGGGAAACTTTTGGGGGGATTTAATTTATATTATATATATTTGTCATTTCGTGTTCCATTGTTTTTTTGTAGGTTGGTCATGACCCCCCTACATCCGCGCTTGGTATGACTCCCCCTCAAAACGAAGTTTGACCCCCCCCCCAACCGAAGATTTGGATGCGCCCTTGGATGGATCAGACAATAATTAGAAATCAACATTTAAAGAGTCAAACAAAATAAATCATGACAAATATTTACATCGTGTGTAAAGAAAAGATGACTAGTAATTAAATAACAATACCAGTCAGAACATTTTGAGAAAAAAACTAGTTCTGAATTCTCAGGAAAAAACAAACTGCGGAATCAACTCGATGTGTTTATTTATTTTCCACTGAATAAATTATTGTTTGACCACGCCCGTGGTAAGACGCAGTGCACCCCTAAAACGAATAAAAAAATATTAATTTATATTCATTTAATATTATTTATCGTATAAAGTCCGACCCTCCCTAATATTTTATCGTACCGTCAAACCAAACTGTATATTATAGGCTCACGATCCGGCCGGCATGGACGATGACGAGAAATGCACGCATATGCGCGTAAATGGGCGGGGCTTAATGCAGTAGTATCAGGTGGTTGGGGGACAGCGGGGCTATGGCGATTTAACATGGAAAAGGCGCACCGTTTTTGTGTGCACCGCGTTGTTGTCTGTTCGTGGATCTAGTTAGAAATTCGAGCGTGTATGTTTTAATATTTTAATATTATATATTTATTAAGTTAAAATGAATAGTTGACGGTGGACTATTTAAGAAATAACTTTAGCTCTTTGAGTTTGGAGCAAAAAATTGAAGTGAAGAATGCGGAAAGACCTAAACCCGAAATTAATTTAACGCAGAACAAACACACTACGTTTAAAACGCCTAAGAAAGTAATTGTTTGGGCGTTACACAAAAATAAAAGTTTTAAAATAATTTCACGATACTCGTCATCATACGTCATGCGCCGCCACTGGTAAGGCGCCTTCTAGCATGGTTTTAATCGTTCAAATAAAACTGGACAAACACTACTTTATCTTAATTTTAAATTGTTTTTTGTTAGATCCTTACGTAAAGGTGTGGCTACAATTCGGCGACAAACGCGTAGAAAAGCGCAAAACTGCCATCTACAAATGCACCCTTAATCCCGTTTTCAACGACTCCTTCTCGTTCAACGTTCCGTGGGAGAAAATTAGGGAATGCTCCTTAGATATCATGGTCATGGACTTCGATAACATTGGCAGGAACGAGCTGATAGGAAGAATATTGCTAGCTGGTAAGTCGAATGGTAAGAACGGTTTAAGTTTAAGGGATTTATTAATTATTATCGACTATTTCAATATGAGGAAGTGTCTACACCGTGTCCAAGGAAGTTCTACGCAAGAGGGAAACTTTTTTATTATGCGTTTTATGAAAAAAAGGCTCTTCCTAAATATCTCTACTTGGCAAGAAACTAAAATTTGCGAAGAAAAAATGTATTATATTATGCAGGGTTTGTGCGGGTTTGTTCGCGTGGGGGGGTTTGTTCGGGTTTGTTAGCTTTTTAGAAATATACCTTTTTTTAATTAAACTCTTAATAAAAGTTTCCCGTTTGTGTAGAACTTCCTTGGACACGTTGTATATGTATACAGGGTGTCAATTTCAACATTTTCCACCCTTAATATCTTGCTTCCGGTAAATAATATTAAAAATCGGTTCCAAAAATGGACTTAATTAGAACCTTTACTTGCAGTAAGATTTATGGTTCTTACGTTATTATTACCCCTCTATTTAAAATCTTAAGGATGACATCTACCCCTCCGAGGGGGTTAAACCCCGAAGGCTGCAAATATTCTTTAAAAGCCTCCCCCGTCACAATATAATTGACGTATTTTTAATATTATTTACTGTATAATCAAAATGCCGCCCTGGCACTCCTCCGTGCCTAGTGGTTATCGGGCCAACCAACAGAAAAGAAGAAAATTAAATATGACGTGTTTTTTTAACATACATGTTTTAGGGACAAAATTTCTCTAAATCCAATCAGGTATTAATTATTCTAATTAAATTTTTTAAAACCCAATCAATCAAACGTGTGTCAAAAATAACTTTAAAAGTAAGTCATAATTATTGATTAATGTTCTTCTTTTCTTTTTAGTGGCATACTAAACCGGCATTGTTAAGTACCAATAATCCACAGAGGAACGCTAGGCTGGCATTTTATTTATGTATGTTTTCTTGCTAAAATAGCCGTAGAAAAACTATATTATTTTACTCGCGGCAAGGATTACAATTTAACTCGGAGTATAACTGACATCGCAGCTGGATCAATAATATACGAGTAACAATTTTCGTCGGAGCCCGTTAATAAAGAAATATTAATCACTGGTACAAACTGCCAGTCAATATATTTGGCATAAAATTACTGCATAGTCATGGAACAACAATTTTCTGGATCACTCCTTAAAATACATTGCCTCACTTTCTCTCTCCGTCTCTGAACATCCACCTTTTATAGAATAGCTTAGAAGGAAGTCAAACAGACCTGAAATACCAACCCGTCGCTTAATTTAATGCTTTCAGCGTATTCAGCAGCAACATATGACAACTAGGTCAGGTCGTGATGAACAATATCCCGCTTACAGGAGTATACTCCTGGTAAATGCATTGTCTATATCGTCCCGATATTGACATTATTATCTCCCGTAGTCTCACGAAAGTTATGTTTAATGGTATTTAATCTCATTAAGGCTGGGCTTCGGAAAAAAGTCTACGTTCTTTTGTGGGAGATACTATACATTTTTAGACATTCAGTAAGTTCCATTCGACCACAGCGTCCTGTACCAATGGTACTCTTCCAGAAGGTCAAATATCAAGAGTTTCTTGTTTATTTTTTAAACAAACGTTAAAATTGAAGTGCAACTGAATTTAAGAGTCATGGTTCTATGACATGAGTAAATTTTTAACGTAAAGAGGAGTTGGAGAGGTGACTTTACATGTTAAAAGTCATATACAGGGTTATTTTTTTAAAACTTGACATCAAACTTGGCTATCCTTTTTTTATGAAAAGATAGACCTATAGTTCCTGAAGCAAAGTTTTAGGAATTAGTTCAACTAAGAAAAACTAATTTTCTTAAATGGTGACCCGAACAAACCCGAACAAAACAAAAAGAGTGCGACTTAGACTGGCGGTTTACGAGCTATTAGCGCCTAAACTTAAATTTATTTTACAACTCCTCCAACTGTTATGGAAATTACTTATTATATTTAAATGGGCGACTCCTTGGGTGTCCTAGAGAAAGTCTACATACTTTTTTTTAATTGAATATCTAAATACTAACGTAAAAACCCTTTTTACCCACATACTGTCGCGCCATTCCATCTAGATTCAGTTAGCAGCTATGTGGATCACTAGAATACACTAACAGTGTTGTCAGATCACACCGCATGTTTCGCCCTTGCTTGGATACCTGCCGCGAGCGACTATCGTTGCTTCAGTATGTTTCGAGACTCGGGGACGGATTGACGCTGTCGAGGGTTCCACGTGCTTGATGTATCCGAAGTATTGTGATGTGATTTCAAATTTGTGTGATATTACCTCCTATTGTTGGTTCTGTTGCAAAACATACTTTTTGTGTTTTATTTTTTTATGGAATTTAATTATAAAACGGATTGTAAGATCGAAGGTACCTTAAAATTGTAGTATTTTTTTCCTAAAAAGTTTGAAAAAGATTTGAAAAAAAAGTGGGCAAAGACGTCTTGTTGTCAAAAACTGAACACGTGCGTTTACAATTCTGTGTTACAATATATGACAACACCGCCTCAAGAAACTATTGGTAGCGGCCACGTAAATTTTGATATTTCATATAAAGTGTATATTTCGTACAATAATTCAAAGCGCCATTTAACGTTATTTTTCTTCAATTTACTTTCATCTAAGGATTTGCCGGTTTAAATATAATAAGTGATTTCCATAACACCCTGTATTTAGATCAAAATATCTGCATGGATTAAATTTAAACATTTATTTTATAAAATAAAATATGTAAAATAATTTTTTAGGCAAAAATGGATCCGGCGCTTCGGAAACCAAACACTGGCAGGATATGATAACGAAACCGAGACAGACCATAGTTCAGTGGCATAGGCTCAAACCGGAGTAAGCCGTCGAAAAATGTTTCAACGGTAAAATAAGGGCATATTTTTATTGTACTTATAAACAAATCTAATCGCATCTACATAATATGTAATAATTTGTTTTACTTGTTGCTAATAAGTTGTTCGACTGTTTTGATAATTTACCTCCGATGAAAATGGATTTTATGACAATAAGGTCTATACAAGGCTGTTTCCAAATTTATGTAATTTTTGCTTAATATAAAGGTGGTTGCCTATTTCTGTTGGACAGTTTTTAGCCAGAGGTTTAAACTATAAATTAAAATAAAATTATTAAATATTTATATGGAAAAGATTATCGGAAATGAGACAAAATCACTTTAAATTAAAATAAAGAATTACATAAATTTGGTGACGTTATTTTAGCTAACAAAAAGTTCATTTGAAATTTCCAACATATGGCATGAAATATATTGTATCGTGGAAATACTATAATTTACTTATGTTTAGTTACAAAGGATTTATCAGTTATATTTTGCACTAAATACTCCCCTTATAAAAATAAGCAAGAATTACAAAAAAAGTAAACTAGCCTTGCCCCTATTTATTGATAGTAAACATACCACCGTAGATGAGGTACATGGTTATATTATTGTCTATTTTAAGCCCCATTAGAAAAAAAAACTAAACTCCCGGACAACATCAACGCAACATCATAAATTTGCCATATTTTTGTTGCAATTTTTTTTTCTGAATTTAAGATCCGATTTGAATGATTTTTTTTGCATTGTAGGTTGGTTTGTTATGATAAAAATTTAATTTTCGATTTATACTAGGTGTAATAAAATGCTATGTTTTTTTCCGAAAATTCGTATCACCCTGTGGCGTATATTAGCAACCGAAACATATAGCAGTTGACATTAAACGGTAGGTCCATCTTTCCCCAACATTTTCTTTTTTGGTTTACTTCGTTATCTCTGTTATTAAAGGAGATACACCGTTTTATAGCGTAACATGTTTTTATAGACTTTATTATTCAATCCATTCATAGTTAAATGCCAAGTAGGCTATGGACCTTCCTGACATTGCAAGCGATCTGTCAGTAAATGTTGTGTTTTAAAGTTACAAAGGTCAAATAAAATTCGCCATACTGATAAAAACTGCCCGACGAGTATTTTAATCTTGAAAAATGAATCGACCAAAAAATGTATCGGTAGAAGCAGCAGTAAGAGCCTTTCGTGGATGAGGGCTATTCGATGTGTCATATTGCTACTGTAGCTATTCCATTGATGGAATGGCCACATCACAGTCCCGATTTAAATCCCATAGAGCATTTATGGGACGCTCTTAGAAGAAAGGTTCGAAGTCGCACTCCCGTACCGGTTAACCACAATCAATTGGTGGATGCAGTAATTGCAGAATGGGAGGATATTCCCCAAGATACAATTAAAAATGTAATTTCCAGTATGCCGAGGCGTTAATTTTGTTTTCATTTAATCAAAGCGAGCAGAAATTATACAATTATATAGGTAACAAATAATGTATTCGATATTGACACATCGCTTGCAATGTCAGAAAAGGTCCATAGTCTACTTGAAAACATTTAACAATGAATGTGTTGAATAATAAAGCGTATAAAAACATGTAACGCTATAAAACGGTGTATATCATCTAATAACAGAGATAATGAAGTAAACAAAAAAAGAAAATGTTGGGGAAAGATGGACCTACCGTTTCATGTCAACTGCTATATGGTTCGGTTGCTAGTATACTTCACAGGGTGATACGAATTTTCGGGAAAAAACATAGCATTTTTATTACACCCAGTATAAATCGAAAATGAAATTTTTATCATAAACAGTGAAAACTATGACATTATCAAGGAACCAACATACAATGCAAAAAAAAATATTCAAGTCGGATCATATTCAGAAAATAAAATAGCATCAAACATATGGGAAACTTATTTAACAGACAACCAAAAATTTCAAATAAAGTTAAAAAAAATTCAACATTGAAGAATAGAAAACAAAACAAACATGGTTGTGTAATTAAATTTCGTGCAGTTTGTTGTAATGTCTAAGATATAATAAGGAATTATAAATTCGGGACTGTTCCCGAGGGGGCCTACGATTTAACTACATATATTTAAAATTATCAGAGTCTGGAGTCCTCCCCCCGAATCCAACCCTGTAGTCACATATATTTTATTTTTAATCCACTACATTATACAAGACATATCGATTGGTGTGTATTTATATTACTTGAAAAAGGGAGCAAGAAATGCTGTTTTCCCTCAAACACGGGTTTTTAAAAAATTCATCTCTCCTTTATTTATTGATCAACGTTTTCCTTCTATGACTATACAATTCTTATACGCAATATTTCTGTGTAATTCAGTCCTGTTTTTTTACGAAAATAGTAATTTGGTGCCAAATATAACTGATTCTCCTGTAGCTGTTTTATATAATAACTCCCAAATGCGTGGTTTGGTATAAGACTGCTGGAAATTAAATTTACATAGACGTGGAGCGGGAGATATTTCGTCAACTCTTAGCCTATCAGGTTTACACCATTGAAATATAGAGTGTGCCAATAAACCGCAGGCTTTCATAGCTCGGAAAGTAAATTTTCAATATCGGTATCTCAATCACAATTTAAAATTATTTGCAACCATACCAGAGCTGCGAAAAAGTCGGGCCACAAAAAACATCCTATATATTATAAGATTTTTGTGTTCAGATTTAAAATGTTACACCCATTTTAATTGTTTTTAAGTCTAAAAATTACATAACATGTACAGTTTTATTCATGGAAAATGGGTACACTAAATTTATAATAATGTGAATCGGTCTTAATTGATTTTGACTTTTTCAAAAATTTATGGTTGACAAGATTGTCACTCTAAAAATTCTGAAAATGCCTCGCCATTTAACAGAACTAAACTGCTGGCCATTTGCTTTCGAGCAAGAAAAAATTCGCCTAAATTTAAAAGTTAATATTTTCTGAACCAGATATGATATCGATCTCCGGTTTTTAATGGTTGATAGATTTGTCCCTTAGGAAACAATTGCCAAAGTTGGATTGTCTTAAACTGTCAGAAAATTTTATATACGGGGTGTTAAAGAGGACGATGATTTTTACTCCAATTTCAATAGCATGTAACTTTCACAATAATATTTTTAAAATTTATCACTGTACGTCAATTGAATCACTGGTTCATAGCAAATAAAGCAATCTGTCAAATTTCTGATATCTGCTATATTTTAAGAGATACCGATTTTTTTGAAAAACTTTGCTTTTTCAACTTTTTGTTAGCTAGATCCCACTGTGCGTTGTATTGTGCAAACTTTGCAAGTGATTATTATACCTTATGAAAAGCTTGTTTATGTTCAGTAACAACAATTGTACCTAAATGTTGTGATGTGCAGTGGCGTACGTATAATCACTTTCAAGTTGAAAAAAAGCAAAGTTTTTCAAAAAAATCAGTATCTCTTAAAATATAGATATCAAAAATTTGACAAATTACTTTCTTTGCTATGAACCAGTGATTCAATTGACGTACTTACAGTGATAAAATTTAAAAATAGTATTGTGAAAGTTACATGCTATTGAAATTGGAGCAAAAATCATCGTCCTCTTTAACACCCTGTATATAAAATTTTCTGACAGTTTAAGACAATCCAACTTTGGCAATTGTTTCCTAAGGGACAAATCTATCAACCATTAAAAACCGGAGATAGATGTCATATCTGGTTCAGAAAATATTAACTTTTAAATTTAGGCGAAATTTTTCTTGCTCGAAAGCAAATGGCCAGCAGTTTAGAAAAATATGGGTAAATGAGGATATTGGTTTCTAATGGCATGTTTTTTGGTCAATCTCACGAACTTGTGCAACCAGGATAAAAATAATATAGAAAATATTTATGCCAAAAAAGCAGATTTTAAAAAATATTCATTACATACTCGGAATACTTTTGACAATCTCTGTCAACCATTATACAAGTTTCTACCCCCTTGCATTAAAACTTTGCTTGAAGCTACCTCACCTGTTGTGGAGGTTGGGCATAATAGAAAAAAAAATAGCACACAGGCTGTTCTTTTAAAAAAGCTGCTGTGGTTGTCTCCCGATTTTTTGCGCCCCTGTATAGTTGTTCTATATCGTTTTAAATTATTGCTAGGACCGATGCATCAATAATTTCATACTCTTGTTTCTATTAAATTCTGCCGCCTTGAGAGCGGGCCACGCTATATAAAGAAACTGTAAAAATATGTTTTAAAGGAATGGTACAACAGGCACAGAATCGTACAAAATAAACTTAGAACGGAATTTTACTGAAAATAAATTGATACTTTCGGAAGTTTAAGGAAAATGTGACTCAAAACAAAATGTTTTAAATGGAGAAAAAACTAAGAATATTTAAATCTGCAGTTGCAAAAGGGTAACATACGGTACATACAAGTCGACAAGTTTATCTGTAGCTACGAAAGGAATGCGGGCAAAAAAAATTCTGGGGTTAACAATGTTGTCACATATATTAAATTCTAATTTAATAATCTTTTTCCGAAAAAAATCTAAATTTACATTTGCGCATTTAAAATAAATGGTAATAGGTATAGAAATCAATATTCTATTATAGTTTCAATATTATTAAAACCCTCTTTCCAAACTATTTATTTTGATATTTAAATGCAAACTAATATATTTTTTTGACTAAAAATATGGCAACATAGTCCGTTGTCAATGGTTACAAGTAGCTAGCGCTAATTTGATTGGTTATATCCCAGACAGTTGAGAGCGCATGCGTCACGTGAGACACCCGATGGGCCATCGGGCTTGTTCGGCGATGTCCGATATTTGATGGATGTACACACCCAGTTGCGTAGCGATAGAAAGGGCAATAGTTATTGTATTGTGTTAAATTGTGTTTTATAAATACGTGTTCATCGTGTCGTGTTTTAGGGGGTTGTGTTATTTTAAAATTTTGAACTAACTTTGTCTTAATGAATGAGTATAGTTCTAGTAAAAACGACCAAAACTGAAAAATAATCATTAATCAATGTTGAAAGATTTACATCGTGTAAGAAGTATTTTTTAAACCTTGATAAAAATAGTTACATACCTTCAAACATAAAATGCAATTACTGAAGAATTTCTTATTTTTATTACATTATTTAAAATAATAATAGCACGCCCATGACTAGACCATGTTTTAAACGGTATTGCTTTCCCCTTGGCGATACGTCGGAGACACAGATTCCACTTGTCGACCTGTACGTATATAAAGAAACTTCATCTATTTCTAACACGAGGAGGGTCCTCTCTAGCCGAAACGCACTTACAAAATATTTCTGTTACATAAGAAAATTTTTATTTTATTTTTCAACGAGTCTAGTAAAAAATTTGTTTATTGCCCTTTAAACAATTTATTTTTGTCTCGCACTTTTCTTAAAAATCTTAATATCAATGATAATCGCACAAACAATTTGTTAGTTTTCTTTCTTACTTACCATCGTTCCCTAAAGTCTTCTTATGCCAATCAGTATTATTTTTTTTGTAACTTCTATAATCGGAACAAGAAAATGCGCCACCGTAGAATCTACCACATTAGAACCTATTAGACCTGCTAGTTTTTGTTTCTAGATTTCGTGGTTTAGCTTTAACATTTTTTAAAATTTAAAGACAAATATTTTCCATTAAAAGAGAGATAGATAGATATGAAAATTCTTAATGTAATATTGGAATTTTTCATAATTCGCAAATTATCAATATACGATAATATACATTTTTTCGAACTACTACTAAAAATATTATGAGAAACAATAAAACTATGTTATATTTCTTTTCCACTATACAGGGTGATTCACGACGAGCGTGCATTAGAACTTTATGGAGAACTACTGAATATATGTTCCTGAAACTTTGGGGATTTGGGTTTATCGATATGCTCTCTTTAACTAAAATATTGACATGTTTCTGTCATTTCCGGTTATACCGGAAGTAGCTGCCAACTTTCGTTTTTTAAATACAACATGGTAATTTTTATTACTTTTTTTGATTAAGCATTAAATACTAAGCACATTTTATAGAAAATGTTTTTGTCAGACTCTATTAGTTTTTCAGATATCTGGAGTTTTTGTAATTATTTGGCAAATCCATATAATTTTTTTACCTTAGCGCTTGGACTAAAATTTTATTCTCACCGAATAGCTAGAAGATCATCAAGTCTCAAAAACATTTCAAATTCGGCATAAAATGTACAGGGTGGTCACAATTCAAGCCTCATTGTGAAAGAATTCAACCATTAAAAACTTTATTATTTTAAATGGAACACCCTGTATATTTTTATTTAATTTGATGGCAAATTAGTTGTTCTTTATAAATAGTATTTACTGTCCTATACCTATATCAAAGCGTTTTCTCAAAAAATCCAATTTTATTCCGAAAATACTATTTGTTCAAGTGTGTTATGAAAACAATAATTGTACTTAGAGGGTGTATACTGATGTCTATACGGAGGAAAAGTGATTGATTACTGGAAAATACAATATTCTAAAGTGTTTCTTAATAATTTATAAATAAAATGCAGTTGATTGTTTTAAATTTAATGGTTTAAATATTATTTTTTTAAAAATAGCAGGAAACAAGTTTATAAACTTTAAATTCTTTAATTAAAAATGTGTTTGAAAATTATACCTAATATCTTTTGATTATATTTTTAAAATATGTTCGAAATGATTGCCATTTACTTCCAAGCATTTATGTATTCTTTTCATCATGTTATTTCTTGTAGCATTCCTAATTTCTTGTTAGAGATTGAAATGCTGCCTTCACCCTTTCAATTAGATTTTCCTTCGTGGTGATGGGACGCGCGTAAACTTTATCTTTAATGGTTCCCCAGATGAAAAGTCCAGTGGAGTTAAGTCTGGCGAACGAGCTGGCCAGTGGAAGGGACCTTGGTTTGCGATCCACTGGTCATGAAAAAGTCTGTTTAGGGCAGTCTTAACAACTTGGGCGTTGTGTGCTGGAGCCCCATCGTTTTGATACCAATCATTTTTCCTCCAGTATCAGTATACAGCCCCTAAGTACAATTGTTTTCATAGCACACTTGAACAAATAGTATTTTCGGAATAAAATTGGATTTTTTGAGAAAACGCTTTGATATAGGTATAGGACAGTAAATACTATTTATAAAGAACAACTAATTTGCCATCAAATTAAATAAAAATATACAGGGTGTTCCATTTAAAATAATAAAGTTTTTAATGGTTGAATTCTTTCACAATGAGGCTTGAATTGTGACCACCCTGTACATTTTATGCCGAATTTGAAATGTTTTTGAGACTTGATGATCTTCTAGCTATTCGGTGAGTCCAAGCGCTAAGGTAAAAAAATTATATGGATTATTTCATCGTCATGCATTTGCCAAATAATTACAAAAACTCCAGATATCTGAAAAACTAATAGAGTCTGACAAAAACATTTTCTATAAAATGTGCTTAGTATTTAATGCTTAATCGAAAAATGTAATAAAAATTACCATGTTGTATTTAAAAAACGAAAGTTGGCAGCTACTTCCGGTATAACCGGAAATGACAGAAACATGTCAATATTTTAGTTAAAGAGAGCATATCGATAAACCCAAATTCCCAAAGTTTCAGGAACATATATTCAGTAGTTTTCCATAAAGTTCTAATGCACGCTCGTCGTGAATCACCCTGTATTCTTAAAAATGATATATTTCGCTATCACTGTAGCTTCTTCAGATTGAGAATGAATGAATAATTTTCTATATCTAACAAAATGTACAATCTTAAAATGTTATTACAGGTATAAAGATTTTGTAGGGTGTAGTAACAGTGGGATTTTCCAAATGGTCAGTATAGTGATTATATAAATTATTTCATAGGTTTATTTATACAGATTATTGCGGATTGGTGAAATAAATTTAACAAAGGAGAATTGTTAAGGTATATTATTTGATCATTCAGTAAAACATCCGTATTTTAAAGTTTATTTATTTCCATGGATTTTAACAGATTAAGTTTTTTCCTTTGTTTTCAGTATGTAAGATTTTAAAATTAGAATCAAAATTATGTTGGTTTTCTTTTAAATGGTTGGAATAATTAGAATCTGTTTTATCTTTTATGTAACTATTATAATGTTCTTGTATTCTTATTCCAAAATATCTCCCTGTTTGGCCAATGTATGTTTTCGGACAATCTTTACATTTTAGTTTGTGTGATTTTTAGTTTTATTATTTTTTATATATTTCCCTAAAGTATTGTTAGTTTTGTAAGCTACCCTTAGCTTGAGTTTATTAAGAAACTTACCCACATTTTTACTAGGTTTTCCAATGAAAGTGACAACTTTAAATTTATCTGCTGACTTTTACTATTTGGGAAAACTAAATCAATAGTTTTCTTGTAAGTCTTTTTCTTTAAGACTTTGTTTATTAAATTCGATGAGTAATCATTATTGACTGCTATTTGTTTAATGATATTTAGTTCTGTATGAAAGTTAGTTTTGTTAAGTGGGAGAGTTAGTAGTCTATGAATCATACTGTGGAAAGCTGCTAACTTTGTATTGGGTGGCAAGAAGAACTATGGATCGTTCCGTCTGTTTGAGAAGGTTTGTGGAAAATTGAGAAAATATGTTTATTATTTTCTCGTTTTACAGTTAAATCTAGGAAGTTAATGGAATTCTGGTTTTCTCCTTCTATTGTGAAATTGCTATTTTTATGTAAACTATTGATATATTCGAGAAATATTTTGAACTGTCTGTCCGTTCCGAGAAAACATGTTAAGATGTCGTCAACATATCTGTGCTAAGAAAGAAACTGTTTATAATTTAATTTTACTTTCAAAAAAATCCATAAATGTTTCAGCTAGTAACGGACTGAGTGGGTTTTTTGAATCTTACATACTGAAAACAAAGGCATAAAACTTAATCTGTTAGAATCCATGGAAATAAATAAACTTAAAAATACCGATGTTCTACTGAATGATCAAATAGACCTTAACAATTCTCCTTTGTTAAATTTATTTCGCCAATCCGCAATTACTTGTATAAATAAACCTAAAAAATAATTTTTATAATCACTATACATTTGGACAATCTCATTGTTAGTATTATATCCCCTACACCCTTACACCATCTTTATACCTGTAATAACATTTTAAGATTGTACATTTTGTTAGATATAGAAAAATATTCATTCATTCTCAATCTGAAGAAGCTACAGTGATAGCGAAACATGTCATTCTTAAGAATATAGTGGAAAAGAAATATAACATAGTTTTATTGTTTCCCATAATATTAGTTATGGATTTCCATCAGCTGAATCAATTAATTAAACTACTAAAAATATTTGTCTTCGAATAAAGACAACTTAATTATTTCCACTTTTATATCTAATTTTTGCAATGTACAAAATTGTGCACGAGAATTATCACGTAACCTATCGTACGTCTTTTAAAAATATCTCTATTTGTTCTTTAAGAAAAAAAAAAAATGAAAGAACTGGAAAAAATGTCTCTTCAAAAGAGAAATATTTTTTGTGATACCTTTAAAATGTTAATATATAATATTGTTATAAATGTGAATATTTTAAATTATGGTAAATTAGATAATAATTAATTGAAAAATATATTAATATAGTGTAAGTTCTATATTCAATATCAAATCGGTATAAGGAAATGTTATAACTACATTTATAAGGTACAGTTAGCTATAAAAGAACACCTGGTCAATAGTATTTTTACTGGAAAACTATAATAGGCGACCTTTTTAGTACAGGGTGTTTCAAAAAACATGTGCTATCATTCGTGTGGTGATTATCTACCCAAAAATACGACAAATAGTTCCTATCAATATGGTTCCGCAGATGCTTTGTTTGAAAGATACACAGTGTTAAAATTATTTCGGTGGTTTTAAGATATTTCCGAAACGGTTTCGTAATTTTAGTGAAATTTGGGTTATAAAAAGTATCTAAGATAGTACATATTTTAGCAATAAAAATGTGCGATCAGGTTTAACAAGAAATAGGTACGTCACTGGCTTCTTTATATTTTGATAGCACAATTATCTAGAAATTTAAATGACAAAAATCATCTCTTAAAATTTTTTAAGTCAGCTTCGTTTACAAGATAAATGCAATTTTACCAATCTCTGTTAAATATGAAGCTTAAAATAAATAATTTTAAAAATGTACTTAGGCTATTAAATCATTTTTATTTCTAAATTATGAGCTACTTTAGGTACTTGTTCTATTTGGGTTTCATAATGGCTACATTATGAAACGCAAAAACATTGAATAACTTGCCACTTTATGAAACTGAAATATTATTTTTATCATGTTGGCAACAAGTAGGGTTCGAATTTTAGGCCTACCTCGATTTCGTTGAAATTAGTTTTCTAGGCATTATGGATTCGACAGAAATTTTTTATAGAAAACTTTAAAATACTAACCTTAACCTTGCAAATAGATCATTTTTACTAGATATTTATCCGAAATACCTATACTCGGAAATATATAACATACTGAAGGTGTCCGTCAACTAATTTCTAGTCACAACTATAAAACAACATAACCTCAAAATAATAAAATATCTTCCAGTTTAAGCTCTATTTCTAAAGTTTTATTCAATAAAGTACTATTTTTATTTTTAATTCAATATAGTATTATACATATTACTTTAAATATACATATTTATAGTTACTGCAAACATTTCCTGAGCATTAACTGTTATTCCTGTCAGATTCTTTGTCGACACTATTTTGTTCAATAGTATTATTAATTGTTTTGTTCAATATTTTGAATTTTGTTCTGCTCGCACTATAACTCAAAGTTTTGCATATTCTTTTTAAAAGTTTTTCTAGATTATTTTATGCAATTTCTCGTATTTCTGACGTAGTACAACTTTCTTCCTGACTCACTTTTATTAAGTTTAATAATATATTTATTTTTAATTATGACGGATGGGAAGAAGAAGCTTTGTTGTGTTCAATTGTTTCTATCATGGCATATTTGATACTTGTAACATTTTATTAAATTGTAAAAGTATTGCCAACCCAAAAAGAAAATATTAATTCAAATGGAAAAAATCTACTATATTTTTTCAAGTTTTTCAGACTTTAAAGACCCAAATAGAAAAACTATTATAAAATATACGCTTCATAAGACAATTAGAGCACTTGTACTTTAGAAAACTGCCCGCTTCGCGGGTCGTTTTCTAAGTTATGCGCGTGCTCTGAAATATTGTCTTATGAAACTTGTATCTTATTTATATATAGGAAAAATCCTTTAGGGCACTCTGGGAGTGGTGCGTGTGCGCAAAAAGCGATTCTCGTTGGTTTTGAATCGTTGGAGGTTATATTCGTTGGGAAAAACGACCTCGAGAAGGTCATTCCACAAGGATGAAGTCCTCCAGATAAAAGAATTCTTAAATAATGAAGTTCGGGTTTGTTAATATACTATTTCATAAGCCAAAATTAACTAAAATTACTAAAGCCGCTTCAAAAATATCTTTAAAACAATGAAAAATTGAACATCCTGTATATTTCAAACAAAGCATCCGTGGATCCATGTTGATAGACACTATTTGTTTTATTTTTCGTTAAGGAATCACTACAGGAGCGATGGCACGTGTTTTTTGAAACACCCAGTATATATGAGTGCAATTTGATCGACACATATTAAGGGGATAGAAAGAAAAATTGAAGTTTAACTTAGTCCCGTTTCACATAGGAATCAGCATAATTTTCAAAAAATTATTTTGATCCTAATTTTGTCTACTCCTATATTAGTAAGAACCTGCTTACTCACTGTGTACTGTTACATAATGACTGTTATGTAATATATATATTACGTAACAGTTCCACAAATCGCATTATCCGTGATATGTCAAAACCGCCAATGTTTCCAATAGATTTTATGCAACGTTGCTGGCTCTGTAAGGAAGAGGCTCGTGCCCATACTTTTGAGAGAGGAAGAAATGGAATTGTAACCTCGTTTATTATTATGACCAACGTTAGATTAGAGTGTGGATTGATTGAGTTATTGTTACCTGCAATTGCATTTTCTCAAAACAAAAAAAATAGTACAAAGGGCGCCTATTTTAACCACAAAGCTACAAAATCTACTGACTGGCGTATAAATTACATTAAAATTATCGCGGTGAATAACAAAACATCAAATTTTTTGTTGGTTATAATTTTTTCAAACTCACAACAGATTGTTAAAAGAACATTTTTGAATATAGAACCAAAAATATGTTAAAACGTTCGATTTTTTTTTGTCGTAAAACGTTGTTTTTGATGGATTAAAATTTAAATAAAACTATAAATTATGACGATTAAAATTTGACGGACTTTTTACGAGGCATGTGTTGAATTACCTTAAATTCTAATGAAATGTGTGTTAGCTAATAGAAAAAAAATTATTATTAAGTAATATAAAGTAAGTTTGCTAAATTTTTACGTACGTGTGCTTTTTGTGTCAGAAATTTAGTATTCGGCGGTAAAAAGATTCAAAAGTGTTTTACCCGAGGAAATTTAAGGTGGTCTCAAAGTGCGACAGTATGAAATGACTCCATACAGGGTGTCCCAGCTAAGAATGCACTCTACAGGGTTAACCATAGGACATACAGAAATGATCAAATTAGATAAAAGTTGCTCATGAGTCAACGTCTTATCTGTGAAACTCTGTACATCTATTACATGGTTAATATTTAACTTAAATATTAAATATGCTGTATATTCCTGAATGATTTAAATAATTCTAAATTTTAATTATCTAATCACAAAGAAATTTGTCGCGCGATAGGGACCCTCGAATTCGATTAGGATAAGTGAAAAGAAAGTAGGAAAGTGACCAAATTTGTATGTTTTTATTTGTTTAGTTTTCTATTTTAAATGTTGGAATGAAAACTCACACACAGTGAGTGTAGTCCAGATAAGGGTGAATCTAAAGTGTTCCAGAAATTGTTATCAAAATCGAAGTGAATCGAGTGAGTTACGACCACCAAAAATATCAGGATTCTAAACTTTTGAAAAATCTTTCACTTGGACTTTGAATTTCGAAGCATAAAGATAAGGGAATAGAGTCAAAATTTAACAATTCCACTGCCTGTCGAGGGAGAATTAAAAAATCCAAGGGGAATGAGCAGAGAGTGGCCTACAAACACTTGTTTAATCTGTGACTTTTCTGTCCTAGACGAGGAAACGATTAAATTTTAAAATTTAAATCCCCCAAACATTAAAATTAAATCCCCCAAACATTAAAATTAAATCCCCCAAACAAACAGTGATACACGAAAAATTATATATCTTATAGTCATACAAGGAAAAGATACGAAAAGTAATACGCTGCCGCGTTTGTCAAACAGTTTATATATGTATGAAATTTTTCGGGGACCCCCCCCCCCCCCTGGATCCGCGCTTGACTCGAAAAGAGGTCATAGTCATAGACAGTCCCCACCAGATGGCGGAAACTTCTAACTCAACAGTGGCCGAGAGGCCGGCGATAAGAATGGAAAAGAAAATGTTTAGTAGTCACCCCAATCGGAGAACGTGCGATTTATCCCCAAGGGTTGCCGAGGCTCGGAAGGCTCAATAGCACAAGACCATAGCAAAACTCTCTCTCTATATCGAAATTCAAAGTCTTAGATGATCGTGGAACCTGCGAAACACTTTGTATATTATAAATGTCAACCCGAGCACTTTTGAATCTCACCATGCAATTTTCGTTTCAAAATATTTTTATACAGTTGTATTATAGAGAATATCATTGAGTAACGAGAAGCAAAACTTTTGATGTGCTAAAATAATAACCTAGAGAAACGTTATTAACTAAAATCGGCTAAATAGAAATTTTAATGCAAAAAAAGTGAAAATAGGAACCGTCATAAGGTCAATGTATAGCTATTAAATGTTTTAAGGCCACTAGATTGTCAAAAGGCTCATTAAAAAAAAAGAAGATAACACACACACACATAATATGGGATTCTCGGCTTTTTATATACAGGGTCTCTCTGATAAGAAATCACTCCGCAGGGATCTAGTTAGTAACAACATTTAAAATGCAGGAAAAAGAAAATGGGATAAATATACAGGGTGTCCGCTAATTAATGGGACATGGAAAAACCTTACGTAAAAATATTGGGATTTAATTATACTTATCTATACTGGAAAGTTGATATTAACTGAGATACAGGGTGTTGTGGCTCATTTATTATCACCTTTCCGATATAGCTAAGTGTAATTAAATCCTAATATTTTTACGTCAGGAGTCCATGTCCCATTAATTAGCGGACACCCTGTATAGAAGAAATATCGATACATACTCCAGCTGTTACATACAGATATAACTATGAGTTGGTATCTCTTTGTCACTTTATCAACTTGTGATTAAAGTATGCTTTTATTATTGAGCTCAGTTATTAAAATTTTGTATGTAGATCTGGAAACAAGGATATTTATACCGGAACAAGCCAGAATTTGAATTTAAAAAAATAAACAGGTCAAATCCCATGTTGTGTGTGTTGTCTTCTTTTAGTGATATAGAAAAAATGTAACTGTTCTCGCTCTTGTTAACGGAAAATTCGAAAAGGTAGACCATTATTAATTAACTAAAAACGGATTATTATTGTCTACGTCAGCCTCAAACACTCTGCTTCATGTATTCTTCAAATTGTTTTCAATTATTCTTTTTTTGTTAAAAATTAATTAACCCGTTTCTCAAAAAGCGAAAAGCTTCTATCTATTTTCCTACAAATCTATTTCGAACGAAAACCGCAAGAAATGATTATAAACTGTAGTGCCTGATTCGACAAAACGTATCTTTTGCAAGTACCTATGCTAAAATATATCGAGAAAAAGTATTTTTATTTAGAGTTTAGAGAATAAAAAGTTTATTTTTATGTGGTAAATCTACTATGGAAATATTCTAATGACAGAGTTATGTAGAGTGTATGCTGGTTGTAAAAAAGCAGTGGTTTATTTTTAGGGTATTATTTTGCTTAAGGGTTTTTTTAAATTCATCGGTACTTGTCAGCAACGACCGTCGCTTCCTTATGTTAATAGTACGGCAGCCTGTTTCCAGGATTTCAGACTGATCACGACCTAAGTTTTTTGAGTTTTTTGGTGATTTAATAAGGACTTGAGAAGGAAATTAACAAGAACGGACATTGGCAACGTTGCGAAATCATTGAGAATCATCTTTACATATGTAAAAAAAAGTGGTCGTAATAGTTATCGCGCCTCGTCCGTTCTTATAATTTTTTGACTCAGAGTGATGTTTTTGAGGAGATGAAAATAGTAACTGACATTTTCCATGCGGTGAATAGTTTTGGTATGAGAAAAATCAAAATTTGTTTACAGCGGAGAATTAAACTTAACAAGCCAAGTCCGTTTTACTTGTCGGAAGTTTTTTTCGTTATTCGTGACCGGAAAAAAATGCGAACGGACATTTTCATCGACGCGGAACCGCAGTGTTGGATCTTGGTATGTAATTTTTTTAACGCTGTTCGACTTATCGCGCCTCGTCCGTTTTCAAGCAGAAATCGTATTGTGGCTCGGAAATGGGGGAAAAATATGAACTGACATTTTTACACCCGTATTTTTTAGCAAAACCGTTTTCAATCAAGAAAAAATGAATTTTTTTCGTTGTTATTTGTTGGTTTTGTGCACTTTTGAAGTGAAGCCATTATTCCGATATTTAAAATAACACCGACTAACACCAATTAACCAGTATCAATAATAATGCTACATGGGGACATATATGCCGAGTTGTTATAGACAACCAAGCCAGACAGCAAGCCGTACAATGCACGCGCCGTGTACCGCGGTCATGAATTATACAGATACGAGATCCGACTCCGTTGCCCTCCCTGCAGCTGTGCAACACGGAAAATGTCCGTTCGATCGGTTTACTATTTTTTAGAGTGTTATCAACAATTTAGAAAAAGAATTGACCGGGCGCTGTCACCTTTTTATACCCCTTTTCTTTACATCTTTTATTTAAACTATGGAATTATTACAACACCCAAAACGTCCGTTGTCGATGAATTCACGTTTTTTCTTTTATATTTTTAATCTGATTTCATCAAGAACTGACAAGGTGTAGTGAAAAAAAGGACGATCTGCTTTCTTACGGAATGAAATCACTCTGACGGGTAAGCGCAGCGTTGCCGAACTTTTTCGCTCGAGTAAAACTTTCTTATTTTTTTAATAATCTAGCGATTAGTCATTGACTAGATGAAGGCGTGATAACAGGACATTTTGGTAACGGGCTGCCGGACTATAACGCTTATTTGAATCGGTGGATTTAATCGATTTTAAACAAATAATTTACTATCAAAACAGGGCAATCTGATTTTTTTTTAAGAATAATTATAATTGAGCCAAAAATTCTCTACTTATATCAGGTTTTACAAAGTATAAATATTTTATGTTGTTATCGCTATGGTTGGGTACAACGAGACATATTTTTGTCGCAATCAATTTGAAATAGTTTTGGTTAAAAAATTTTTCATCTCCATTTTAAATCACTGCTTCTTCTACAATTTACCAAAAAAAATAGAACCTGTAGTTTTGATGTAAGTTGAATAATATAGACACTTGAACAGTAGAGCCGTGCGCAATTCGTAGCAAAGTCGTCGTGCAACATCAGCCAAATTACTTTATTATATCTCGAGACGCGAGGATAAAAAAAAACCGTACGGGCACATTCACAGTCTAAACCGACACTAGGCAAGTTTCATACAGTGCCGTCGCTTAAACCGTAATTGGCCCGCACGATATTTGATCCCCCTGTACATCAACCGGTGTATTTGAGTTACAAACATGTTTATATAAGTACGTTCCCGTTTTTATGTATTTTTATTTGAATAGGAATATCTAAGGTAAAATTTAAAGCTATTAAGATCGACCCGTTTGGCGAATAAACAGATATTTTGAAAATCAAATTAGAACTAGAAAAACAAAAGTATATTTTTTCTAATTTTTCACGTCAAAATGGACAATCTCACTTTTAGCAATTTTGAAGTAAAAAATTACAAAAAACATGTGCGCGTCATGCGATTGGCATTCAATTAATTGATCTCCATCAATTGATTTGCGATTGACTCAGGGATAATTGCTGTGTCAATTGTCTCTGGGACAATTAGCCCTAAGTATCTGAATAAAATAACTTCAAATATACTGCAATTAAACAACAGGTGCATTTGTTTCATTAGAAATAAGTAAATCTTTTGAAGAACTAAATTAATTAAAATTATACTATCTAGTATAGAGGTAGCATTCGATGTAAGTTAGTGTAAGAAGCTTAAAATATAGGGTGGCCCATCGAGCAAGGCATTACAGGCTGGGAAAGAACTTTTCGACAAATTCCAAAAACACGTCATGTTTGGTTGTCAGGGGGGCAACTTTTGACGCAAAAAACAAAGCAAAATCTTCAACTCCCTAAGTGGGGGGGGAGGGGGGGTGACATTCCCCAAATTTTCAAATGGGAATGGGGGAGTCAAGTAATACCTCATTAAAAAGATTTTTCAATTCCCTATATATTGATGTTTACTTATTGAAAATCGATACTCTCGTTTAGAAAATATGGAGCTTTAAAATGTCATCAAAAAACGATTTAATTTTACTAATAGTAAATTAAGAGAAGTAATTAAATGGTTTGTCGTTATTAAAATTGGTTCACAGCAAAAAATAGCCATTAATTAAATGATTTGATCAGCATAAAAAGATTTTGCTTGCAATAAATAAAAATCGGGCTGCAACACTTGTTCTGCAAAAAATGCTACAAACTGTCAACAATTTAACCGATATCAGCCCGCTTGTAATGTCATGTGTTCGCTTAATTAACGGTCGAGCTGCGAAATGATTACTTAGTCAGCAACATTTTACAATTGGTCAGTAGAAAAAAACATGTCTAGAAGCAGTTTACTTCAGAGGTTTGCATATTAAAAGAATGGTTATCAATATAAATCATTGGAATGCGTTCATTTTGAATAATCGGCAAAGTCCGTTATTGTGGGCGGAGCGAAAGCAGTTGCGTGATAAGAGCGGGGGCGGATTTTCACTTGTTTTCCCAGGGCACTGTCAATTTATGTAACTTTCTTGTGTTTTCTTTTGCAATACAGAAGGAAACCGGCTACAAAAGGTGTAGCGGCGGCGGGTTTTCCCAGGTCACTATTTCACATTTTATTGCTTTTTTTTGATGACCAAGATTAAATATTTCGCTTACCCGCTGATTGCTTACCAATATCTGATTAAAAGTGGATCGCTCCTAGCAGCTTATATATTTAATTTGCGTACCAAAATAATTTAGAGCACTCTAGTATGACATTAATTACTGACCGATTCAGAAATGTTTGCTGTCCATAAGTGGCTGACCAACTAGCCATTTTGGCCGACCGATTACATTTTTCTGTTCGCAAAAATAAGAATATCTTGCTAACCAGTTAAATTATACCCATAAATTAAATCGATTTTTTAATTTTTTGCAAGCGTTCTGTTGGTATTTGAAATCTCCATATTGTCTAAACGAGTGGATGGATTTTCAAAAACTAAGCAGCAATGTATAGGGAATTAAAAGCCCTTTTTAATGAGGTATTACTTAACCCCGCCCCATTCCCATTTGCGGGATGATACCCCCACTTAGGGAGTTGAGAATATTGCTATGTTTTTTGCGTCAAAAGTTGTCCCCCTGACAAACAAACCTAACATGCTTTTGGATTTTGTCGAAAAGTTCTTTTCTAGCCGATGGGCCACCCTGTATGTACGAACAGGTATGTGATATAGTGATTGAATTAATTAAATAGTGAGATTGGGAAGGAATTATCTATTTTTCTTAACTGCTAGCTTGAAATGCCTATTTTAGTAATACAATAGTAAATTGTTGTTGCAAACACTTTCAAATATCTTATGAGAACCACGTAAAAACGTTTTTTTTTTCTCGTAATCGTTATTTATTGAGAAAATTGAGACTCGTCTCAATATTGTTTCAAATACATGGTGTCAACTTAAATTCGCAGCATATAGGAAACTTTTTTATTATTAACTTTAAGAAAAAAAGTTATTCTTGATAAAGAGTTCTGTATGATCCAACAATCAGAAATCAAATTTTTGAAGTTGTATATTATGAGCTTTGTTAAAAAATAGTAATCTACCTTTATTTTTGACAATATCGAAAATTCTTATAAAAGAAGGTTGATCAGAATTGAAAACTACATTCAATATTGCAATTATATCCGTTTTCAATGAAAAATAAGGTTTTGTTATGTTTACAAATTTTTTGCATTACAAAGTAGGTCTACTCCATTGACTTGAAACAAACATGGACCCGATATTTTTATCTGCTTTGTACACGTCAATTATTAGTACGAAAAAAAAAACGCCTGTTATTACGAAAATAAACAGAACAAAAAAGAGATAGGGATTCTGTCTGTAGAATCCCCATCTCTTTTTATCTTCTGTCTGTTTCTGTTTTCATTGATTGGTTTGCTGTCTTGGTTGGGAAAAACAAACAATCGACGGACGTGATTCAAAAGTCTATATTTTTATCCAGTTTACGGCAGACTTGGCACAGTCGTACCAGATGAAGTTGAGAATTACTATTTTTTCCACAAACAATACGTACATCTAACACACAAACTCTGTAAAACAACAAAGAATTTTATTTAACAATAACGACAAATATGACAGTTGTTAACCCGGTAGTGTCAAATGTGAAAGGAGGTATGAAAGACGGGCGTTCCAATAAGGGCTTTATAAAGAGTACGTATATTGGTTTCACAAACCTCGTATATGACTGCAAAAATCTTGATGTCCGATTATTTAATTTTCGGTGTTAAATCATGCAGAACTTTTTATGAAAAATAATTTTATTTTTCTTGGAATCAATAATAAAAAAAGTTTCCATATGCTGCGAACTGGCATCAAACACTGTACAGGGTGTCCCATTTTCGACACTTTTATAGGGTTTGTCTCCGAAACTGTTAGTGCTATCAAAAAAGTAATGTAGGTGTCATGTACTCTTTTTGGGTCAAACTTAAAATGATAAAATCAAAATTTTAAAATATTCGCTTCGCTTACGGGGGAAAATCAAAAAATTTACAGTGTCAAAATTACCCTATATTTTCTTAGTTAAAAGAGATACAGAAAAATGTTGTATAAAGAAGTTTATTTATAATGATTGTTGAATAATCTGCCGTTTTCAGAATAAGTATACGGGGTCAGGTAAGAAAGTTATCGGACCTAACCTCATTTTTTTTAAATTTTTTAAATATTCTGACGGCAAATTATTCAACAAACAATATAAAGAAGCTTCTTTATAAGACATTTTTCTGTATCTCTTTTAACTAAGAAAATATAGGGTAATTTTGAAATTGTCAATTTGTTGATTTTCCCCCGTATCTCTTAAGCGAGCGAAAATATTCGAATTTTGATTTTACCATTTTAAGTTTGACCCAAAAAGAGCACATGACACCTACATTACTTTTTTGATAGCACTAACAATAACGGAGATACCCTATAGAAGTGTCGAAAATGGGACACACTGTACATCTTCGAAAGATATTTCGACATTTAGGTATTTTTAAACGGAGAGACGTTATTACATTATCGTGACAAACCCATAATTTACCAAATATCAACGAAATAAATAATTTAAAGGTTGGTAACTTTTCCATGGACTTAGTGAACTACGCGCGGGCAGATCTTAATAGGTCTATATTTTAAATAATAAGTTTCAGACTTAAGTGTTATCTGGAAACATTAACAAAGAGATTAACTTAGACGTATGTAAATATATGTTTTAGATATAGGAAATTAAACAATATATTGTAGTGGAATTTATTAGTAATAAACGTATTTAATTTAAATATTCGCTATTTATTTTCCACTACAAAACTCCCAATATGTTTAATATTAGATTCGTTCTCAGTGCGAAATGTCCAACCGATTGCAAATCTCGTTCTGTGCATGTTCGGTTACGGACGAGTTTCTAACTGACCGCTGCTTTTTGTCTCTGTGAACGGGTGCAAATGCCAAACCTTTAACTGTCAAAAATCGTCAATTATTGACTTCTCTAGTGGTGAGCCATCAATCAATCACTGATATCAACAAATCACAGTTTAAACAAATCACTTTTTAGTACGCATTTCACTTTCACATCCTATTAGACCTATCAGACCTATTATTTGGTTATTGGTACTTGACTGTGACTTCTGAGTCTTGAACTTGAAACCGTGAAATGAAAATGAGTAGCCCTAATATTCGAAAGACTAGCGAGCTCTGGGCATTCTTTAAATAAACAGGTTAAGTAATAACAAAACTTAAATGATTAACGATTCTATTCTTAAATGATAATATACAATACGCACGAAATGATTAAGATACCATGCGTATTTGCATGAACAAATAGTTTGTTGTAAAGTACACGGTGTTTAGTTCATCATGGTTTTTTTAAAAAGGTATAATTCTACTTTAATCTAGGTAGAAAACGTTTTCTTTTATTTGTTATCAATGTTGTGTAATATTTTTAGATATTTTAGTTTTCCTTCCTTACAGTTCTTTTAGTAGTAAAGTAGTATACATAATAAATAATTTAAATCCATCGACCATCACCCACTAATTATTTTACCACGCGCGCAATATTCTCTTACGTATATTATCTAGTGTTTCTTTCAAGGTTAGAGACAATGCTGTATCATGAGTGATAGACGTGTTTTGGACTTCCATTGTCTTTATTTCGTTTAAATCACAACGTTTCAACTGGAAAGTATCTCCAGTCGTCTTCAGGTGAATACTGAGCAAGTTACTAAACTACGAGAGTATTTATACTAATAAGGGGGGTGAGAAAGTTAGTCGAGTATGACCGAGGTGGGTGCAGTCATGCGTCAATACTAGAGGACGTACCTAAACTAAGATTACATTTGCTTAACAGGGGTCTCCAAATATTCCTTATATCTAAAGAGGGTTTGCTAAAACAACCAGGATTCTGAGTGATAACAGCTGCTTCTTTGAATTTCCTCTTTCGCCAATGTTCTTCCTTAAGTATGATACTTGATTGTCCCCATTGTAAGTGGTGGCCGTGGGTCCAAGCGTGATCTGCTGCTCCGGATCTGTTTGTTTCTCCCTTTCGTGTGTGGCTCTGATGTTCCTTGATCCTTGTTTCCAATGGCCGTAGGGTTTCACCAACATATGATTGTCCGCACTCGCAGGGTATTCTATATACACAATTCTTTGTGTCTTTGTGGTTGGTTGGTTTTGTCTTTGTCAGGTGGCTTCTTAAAGAGTCTTTGGAGCTGAATACTGTTCGAATATTGTATTGTTGTCCTATTCGTCGAATCTTTTCAGAAACCCCCATGACATAGGGTATGTTTATGGTCGGTCCAACTTCGGTGTCATCCCTCGTTCTTTGTTTGTGATTTTGACGCTTTTTGATGGCTTGGTCTATCTAGTTAATATCTCGCATAGCAGTGATAAAAATTTATAAACCGTGATCACGTCACGCTTTAATTTCACTGATATCAAAAAATAACAATCAAGTTTAACAACGTGATTGAAAAATCACCATATCGCTCACCACTATTCTTAACTTACCCACAAGTATTCTTATTCTTGTTCATTGTCTGCTTTGTTTAGACAGCTAGCCTTTCGTTTTGGAATGGATATTTAAAGAATAATGGAAAATAAGTTTAACGAACACATGCCTAAACGAACGGTGCAAACAACAAGTCAAAAGTAGCGCAAACCCACAATCCCTTACCAGCACGCGGACTATTCTGACGGTTGCAACTCAGTTAGGAATCTTTGCTCTACGAACACCCACTTTTTGTTCAGCAGCCACCGATTTTGCTTCTGTGAACACTTTAAACTAACTACACAAACCCCAGGCAGTGTGTAACCGTTTCTGACTGCTCTGCGAACGAACATATTGAAAATGATAAGTGGCATTACTGACGTAAGCTAAACTAACCCCAGGTCCAATAAGGGCAGAGATATGGGCCCAGGGGTGATGCGAAACATTCCTTCTAGTATAAGGCCCTAATACAGAACCCTGCGGGACTCCGTCTGCGCAAATAAGCTAACCAGACGACTTCTAAATGTAATGTTTCACGTTATCCGGTGAGTTATGTATGTATGTAGGTGTGCAAGTTATTCAAAAATAAAACTACAAGGTACGTTTGGTAAGAACCTTATTAACAAAAAGTATACTTACTATTTTATAACAAAAAAAAAGAAATACGGAAGAAATGCTGCAAAATTCTTACGCGACAATTAAAAACGGATGCCTTGTATTAATCTGGTGCGGCAAAACTCCTAAAGGACAGTTCCTAAAGGCTGCGACATCTAAAAATGCCTTTTTTAAAATCTTTATTATTAATTTTTGGTTTGTAATCATTGTTATTATAACAACCGAGAAATCGATTGATCTCAAAAATTTTCCGAGGTTTTTATATACAGGGTGTTCATAAACTAGTGTCATAAATGATAGGGTATACAGGGTCCGCAAACGAAGCGTGGACGGAAGATTAAACCGTTATAGAAGAACTTATCAACAATACTGAAACAGCTTGAGATATTGGATTAAAAGCGGCATGTTTTAAAAATATTTTACATTATACAGGGTGGCCCAAAAAAGTGTGACAGCATAAAGTTATATTTTTTTAAATGGGACACCCAGTATTTTATTGCATATTTAGGTTCGTATTACTATCGTTTATAAGTGCCTCAAATTTTATTTAATTTGGTTTTGTAGTTTCGGAGAAATAAATTAAAAACTAAAAAAAAAAGTTTTGCAGTCCTGAATAAAAAAATAAAAAAAAACAATCCAGAACTATTTTTTTAACCTCGGCATTGAGTGAAATTTATAACAAGAGGTCTAGACATACTATGAATGTAATTGCGGTTTCTTATTTTATACAGGGTGTTCATAATAAGCTTCCAAAAACCCCACATTTTAAAATGATTTTTCTCAAGTTTTTCAAATGGAACACCCTGTATATTATTTAGCTATTTGACGTAGAATTCATAGACAATTTTTTTTTGTAATACAAGCATATAAGTTATATCCAGCCGTTTTCGAAATAATTGTAAATATCATAAATGATGTTGTTTAAATAGAGTTTTTATTGGAAAATTTTGTTATAGGCGACTAGACTAATAATTGTAAACTAAAGTAAATGTTCAAAATAGCTTCCTTTTACTTAATTTAATGATTTTCCTCTTCTGCCAACAGAACTCTTAATTAATTTTCTTCATTAATAACGGGTTTATTGATTATCATCCTTTTTGTGTAAGCAGTGCTTCCTGTTCCTACAAATCATTGCAACAACTTCTCGAAGGTTTTTGGTCTCGGCTTTCTCTCAATATCTGGATATCTTTCAGCATACACTCGGCTCGCGAACTTTTACTTTAGTTTACAATTATTAGTCTAGTCGCCTATAAGAAAATTTCCCAATAAAAACTCTATTTAAACAACATAATTTATGATATTTATAATTATTTCGAAAACGGCTGGATATAACTTATATGCTTGTATTACAAAAAAAAATTGTCTATGAATTCTGCGTCAAATAGCCAAATAATATATAGGGTGTTCCATTTGAAAAACTTGAGAAAAATTATTTTAAAATGTGGGGTTTTTGAAAGCTTATTATGAACACCCTGTATAAAATAAATAACCGCAATTACATTCATAGTATCTCTAGACCTCTTGTCATAAATTTCACTCAATGCCGAGGTTAAAAAAATAGTTTTGGATTGTTTTTTTTGATTTTTTTATTCAGGACTGCAAAACTTTTTTTTTCAGGTTTTAATTTATTTCTCCGAAACTACGAAACCAAATTAAATAAAATTTGAGTCACTTATAAACGATAGTAATACGAACCTAAATATGCAATAAAATACTGGGTGTCCCATTTAAAAAAATATAACTTTATGCTGTCACACTTTTTTGGGCCACCCTGTATAATGTAAAATATTTTTAAAACATGCCGCTTTTAATCCAATATCTCAAGCTGTTTCAGTATTGTTGATAAGTTCTTCGATAACGATTTAATCTTCCGTCCACGCTTCGTTTGCGGACCCTGTATAGGGTGTTATGGAAATAACTTATTATATCTCAACCCCCACAAATTCCAAGATGAAAACAAATTAAAAATAGAAAAATAACCATAAATGGCGCTTTGAAATAATAAGCGAGATATGCCACCTTATGGCAAACCCGAACAAACCCGAAAAACCACGTGGTAGGCACTGCAAGAGATGTCAATGATAGGGTAGGTCAAGTCTTAAAAGACGTCAGTGATTACAACATTTATTATTATAAATTATTTCTCTAGGACACCCAAGAAGCCACCAATTTAAATTCATAACACCCTGTATACACACAATGTCTTTGATATAGAAACAAACAACTTACCTTCAATTTTTTTCCATTTGCTTCCTCCAATTACTTGACAATTAAAACTATCAAAAAATTGCTTATCATTTTGACTAGGCTCTGTAATTTTAATTTCTTCCATTTCCACATCTTCAACTAACAAATCATCTACAATGTAAATTTTGTCCTCCGCTTCATGTAAATTTTCAACAGTCGAACTGAGTTTCAATAGATTTAAGGAATCTGCGATGAATCCATCAGAACTTAGGTTGTATTTTAGTAAACTAAAACAAATAAATGATGTTTATGAAAGGGTTTATCAAATTTAATTAAAAACATGTAGGTATCTCTAGTTATTTTAAATGGATTGGCAAAATTATTTCCTCGAGACAGAAAAACAAATCTATAATCAAGCAATCAATTAAATATGTTAGTTACAGTGTAATTTGCCCCATAGATTCACCATTGGCGAAAATATTTTGTGTCATATTCCACAAGAAAAATTTATTTAGTTGTGTTTGATAAGTGGCTTTAAAAAAACAATTTTAAAAAACTATAGAAGAATTTTTCAGGGAATTCTTTCCCTCTAAGAGCGTTTATGTTAAAGGAAAACGCCGAAATATATTTAATAAACTATATAAAGAGCAAAGATAGAAATACTACCTATACCAACGTAATGCTAAAACATTTAAAAAAAAATATTGCTTTTTTTTCTTACCTATCTAGAAATGCTGTCATAAAACCAGTCGATTTCTCAGACGAAAAGTACAGAACCTTATGCTGAAATTGTAAACTTTCTTCCCTGTAAGAGTATTTGTTTTTTTCGAGGCTTAATATACAATCTTCTCGTGAAGCATCCTTAAAATAATATAACATTCCAATAATAATTATTCAAATCTTGTAGTTCTTATCATGGGTTTGTTGTTTTAAACTATATATTTTTGGAATCAGTAAAGGAATACCTCTTATAAACATAAAAAATATACAGGGTGTTCCGTTGAAAAAACAATTTTATGTCATTGTTTGTTCGCTAAACCACCTTTTAATTGGCAATTTTATATTCTACAGAAAAACATAAACAAAATGGCCATTTTAGATTTTAATAAAAATACAGGAAAACTAAAAAATACCCTCTTCAGTCCTGGTTGGATGAGCCAGTACAGAAGCTCCTTTGGTTGCTCAATTTACAGAATTATAGTCATAATTATTATTATAATTATTATTTGAACATCTTCTCACGCCTGACAACATATTGTATATTTTATGCTAGGTACTACTGGTACTGATCCTGGTAAAAAAAAAACTTACAATATCCCTTAACTTGAGCAAAGCAAGAAATAATTCATTTATCCAAATCGCCGCCATTTTCTTAGATACCTCTGAGTGACTAATATTTCCTATTATATCAAACAGTCTGTCAACTAAAGCAAGTAACATGCCATACCGATGTAGTAGGTTTAATAAATTCATCCAAATGCTTACAAATTTTTCATTCAGTTTGACATCATCTGTAAAAAATGGAGAGCTTACAATATTACAAGCATAGAATATGCATTTTATTTTTATTCACTCAAAGAGTTAATGGCCAAATACTTGGAGCTGAACATGATATACTTTGCAAATAAACACTCTACTGCTATTTTAGAATTTAGGGACAGAGCAGGGGTAAACAAGTTCTTGTGAGGTAAAAAAAGTGAAGTGCACATCATGTTATGAATGAGAGGGACAGCTTCCTCCACGGATATTGTTTTAAACCTAAGAGATTGTTAAAGACAATTATTTTGTACAAATTGTTTAGAAAAAACAACCCTAGGCTTCCCTTACCTCCATTTTCAGATATAATATCCATGTTTGGTTTAAGCAATGCTTTTGTGGAGACCAAAATATCCAAGCATTGCTCAACATTCTCAAGATTGTGGTCCCTTTCTAGTCTTTGTGTGATCATTTCCAGGAAAATTTCCGAAATTAAATGAGGGTGCACATTGGTTCTCTTGAATTTTTTATAAATTATATTTTTTATATTCTCATAAAAATCTTCCTTCAAGTCAGTCATTTCAAAAAGGTTTATAATTATGTCGACATAAATTTCTAGATTGTTTTTCAAAGTATCATCAAGCTTAACTTCATCTTGTATATAATAATCTAAAACAGGCAAGGAATATACAGCTTATAACTTTCTTAGGTACCGGTGTGACAAAAAAAATTCCAATCATTCACTATCTGAGTGACTTGCGAATTAGATTAATAAATATATTACCTTTAATGATTTTGCTTTGCGGCTCCCAGTATTTTTCTTTGAGCCATTTAAGTCCAAAATCTAAACCCAATTTTAAGTTATACTTGGAGGGCATCTGATGCCCATGAGCTATATCATGTCTTAAATGTGTTAACCATTTTGGCAATTCATTTTTAGCAGACGTTTTTGAAAATGAACCTTGCTTTTCACTGTTGGCTGCTGACAGGTTCAAAAATCTAAAATAAAAATTTTGAATGCATTACTTTTTGCTTTTAATATCACAGAGCAATCAAAGAAGATCCATAAGAAACTGACCAATTAATCACCCAGATGTGTAGGTACTGTGCTTGGTAGACAATAACACATTTCTTACAGTAACTAAGTGTCCAGTTATATGTATCAGTTATAGAAACATACCTCATTAATGCTACAGCATATAAGTTTGAAACTTGATCATCCTGCGAAGATTCACAATCAATGACCAACACATCTAACAATATGAGTGTCCCTTCTACTCCTGTAGACAAAATAGGAGTTCGCATTTTCCAAATTTTAAGCAATTTCAAAGCTTCCAGTTGTTTCTCTTTGTTATTGGAGTAAATTAATCGAAACACATAACGCCATTCGTCCCTAAAAAAAATAGGTAGTAAAAACTACGTTTCTCTATAACAATTTAAAGGCTTACGCATTAAACCATGGAACCAGAACTAATCCTGCGTGTTTTTGGGATAGAGACATGTTTAATTTTCTTATAAAATCTAGTTTTTATGTATTCACGATTCGGCACAAGTTTAAACTTACTTACGCAACCTAACTTTTTTTGAAATTGGCTTGCTTGGCCGGCATGCATAATGACATGACTCACATATGCACAAAGCAAAAATAAGGTTACAGTTAGCCCATGATACAATAACTTATACCACGTGGTCGGGCTTTGAGGGTAACAAAGAAACGATAGGTCTGCGGTAAGCCACGAGAAATGATGTGGTCGACTCCATCGCACGACCTTCTCATCCCAGGCAGTTGCCACCGTATAAAGTATTATTCGACTAACTTCAGATTATTATGACGCGCAAAAGCAGTGCGATTTGGACTTTTGACATCACACAAATTGTTGCCGGACAGCTGTTTTGTAAAGCCTACAGAGTTTTTGATTTGATATATTCATTGAAAAATTATTTAACAAAAATAATTAAAAAACGGATGTTTTACTTGGTTTGTGCTTAGCTGAAAATTTGTTTATGTTTGTCTCCATGTAGAATGCAAGACGACAAAAAGGAGGAAAAGGCAAGAGACATACTAGACTCCTTTCAAATAAATTGGATTTGTCTAAGAGACGCTGATACAGGCAAAGTCTACTGGAAAGAACAAGAAGATATCAGTATTCCAGGTGTTGAACATGAAGCTAGAGTACCTAAAAACATCCTCAAATGTCGTGCAATATCTAGAGAGTTTAGTTTTAGGTAAGGCTAACTATGCGATTAAATAATATTCCCGAGTATGTACACATATTGTATGTACACATATTGCATGTTAACTCCCTTATTATTATCCCTTGCAGTCAGGGTCCATATCATTTACAATATATGCAAGAGTGCATTTGTACAATAAATTTTTTATAACATGATATTTTTTCTTCCAGTTCCAAAGAACAGATCGAAAACTTTCGTTTGGAACAAAAAGTACTATTTAAAGGAAGGTGTCTCGAAGAATGGTACTTTGAATTTGGTTTTGTTATGCCAGAATCGACAAATACATGGCAATCGATCATGGAAGCCGCTCCGGAATCACAAATGATGCCCGCGTCTATTTTAAATGGCAATGTTGTCATAGAAACCAAGTTTTTTGATGAAGACTTGCTCATATGTACTTCTAAAGTTCGTTTGTTTTATGTTTAGAGTTCACAATTTTTGTTCTGTAATTTATCAGTAAAGTACCTATAAATTTTTATTTCACAAATACCTAATTAGAGTATAAATAGCATATTGTCACTAATTAGGTATAGGTTTGTTTGTAGTCAATAGCACTGCACTTGTCTGTTTCTAGTAGGTTTTCTAACAAGCAGATTTTTTTGAGTAAAATATAGCAAATTTACAGGGAAATATCACTCGAGTGAGCATTTTGGTGTATTACAACCTTCTGTCATCTAAAATAAGACTCCATGTACAGAAACGGTAAAGTTTTTTGCAATATGAATCAAATCCATATAAAATCTGTTAAAATGCTGTTATACAAACTAGTGTTGTGATTGAAATAACCGACATCGCTCGATTTTTCAAAAAACTGCTCGAGTTATAAATTCAAGCGAAAATCGTCACTTGTTACTTATTACCTTTCACTCGATACCCGAGCTTCGCTTGACGCCGACTGAAATGTGCCTGCTTGGTAGTGTGATCACTCGAGGTAAAAAACTGCTTGTATATTCCAGCAGTTTTTCGCTTGATACTACACTACTCTACTCTAGTTATAATATAAATTTAAGCGAAAAATCGTTGACTTTCACTTGATACCCGATTTGCGGTCGATGCCAGGCGCCACCCGAAATGTGCCGATTGGCGACGTTCGAGTTTGACGTTCAGAAGGCTGACACGACATACGTCTTTCTTAAAGGCACATAAACGAGAAGGTGCTTGTAAAAGAGTGTGCCAAATCCCTTAGTGGATTCATCGCGACATGGGTTTTGTTTCGACTGGCTAGCCAGCGGCGATTGTATATTTTCAGAAAATTAAAGGATATAATTTTAAAAAAAAATCAGAATCAACTGATCTTCCTTAATAAAAACTCTAGAATAATCTTCTAAAACTTACAAAAACAACCCTTGGTGTTTTACACATTCTTCTTAGTTATAAAAATTTCAAGTGATTATTCGCTCGAGCGATTCACGCGATTATTAAAATCATCGGTTTTTCTCAACACTAATACAAAACCATTCATATGCATTATAGTGTGTAAATGAAGTTAAAAATTTAGATGCATGGCTGTTTTGTTATAGTGTACTAAAAAATGTGCTTGTTATAAAATTAATATCATATATTCAAAAAATTAATCATATTATACTTTGAAAACTAAATCATTCCATAATTATTGTATCCCAGATTTAAAAAAATAAATTTGCAAGGAAAAATAGTCATGTATACACTTTGACCTGTACTTTCTTAAAATACACATTTTTTGTATATTTTATATAATTAACATCGAAAGGCTACTTATGTACCTTTAGAGCTGTTTATGAAAATAAAAGTTTCGAGTATTAACAAATAATTTATTAATTGTTTGCTTTTTCCCCTTTGTTACCAAGAAATTTCTCAAAAGGGGGGGGGGGTTTGTTCAGTGGTGTAGCAACAAATTATAGCCCCCCCCCCCCCCCCCGCGAAAATTGAGTTAGGGCCCCCTACCCTATATTAAGAATATACATATATAAACAAACAAAATTAGATAATACTGTTTATTATATAAACTACAAACATATATGTAGAGAACGTTACAAAAAATAAAATTATTGAACAACAAGAAGAAAACAAAAAACATTCTTTAAAACTAAAAGGAACAAACACGAAAAAATTCTTTAGGTACCTACCGAGCTAAGGTAGCGATACTTGAAAGTTACAGTGAGATAAAACCAAAAGTATTTAAAATTAAGCAACAAAATCTTGAATATAATATTATAGGTAATATCTCAATAGTTATTGCGAGGCAATTGGCCAATTGCCTATTTTAATTATTATATTGTAAAATTATTCTTATATTGTTGCTTTCAGGAGGTAAATTGTTTTTTTCTAGCTTTTGCCTCCGCAAATTTTTTTATTAAATGGTTATTATCCATTTTGGCCGCCTCTTGTGCCTCTATAGACAGGATAGCCAAGTTGGTTAACCTTGTCTGAGAGGAACTATTTCGTAAATAATTTTTAATTTGGAAAAGGATCTCTCAGCTGTAGCAACACTTACTGGAAGAGTTAAAAATAATAATAAGGCTGTTGTTACCTCTGGAAAATTTGATGATAAAGTGTTATTTTCCACAATTAAAAATACAGCAAAGTCTTTAATACTTTTTTTCCTTTAACGGCATACACAACGCGACTATCTCTAAAGGAAAAGTCGCAGACAGATCGCTGGAATATGTTTGCTGTTAGTGTTTCTGCAGACATAAATAATTCTTTTTCTGGCAAAGTTACTAGAACTTGGGGACATAGAAATCTAAACTTATTAACAAATAACTCCATTCCCTCAAAACGATTACGTATTTGGTTAATTACAATATCAAATACTTTGTAATATATATTTATCCTAAAATAGTTTTCTCAACTAGAAAATAGATAATTTGTATTGGCTTCATCAAAGTGTTTTTTTGGTTTTAATTGTCTTTTATCTTCAAATTCCGGGCTTATATTCCATGATCTTGATATACCAATTGCTTCATTCTTCAAATTTATATAATTACGGACACAGTGTGACAAAATCTAGATCAGGTGGACATATTGGTAATATTGGTATTTATTAGAAAGATTTGATAATTGGCAATAGGCTCTATCGGCACTCGAAGCTTTCGGGCCCCCCAAGCTTTCGGGCCCCCCCCCCCCCCGCGACTGCGGGGGTTCGCGGTAGTAGCGCTACGCCACTGGGTGGTGTGGTTTTATTAAAATTTCGGATATTACTTTTGTGATTTGGGTTTCAAACCCCCCTGTGCCACTGCTTTGCATAGTATGATAATTAGGGACGCAGGCAAATGAAATTTGAAAAAAGATGTAAATTTTTTGGTCACAGGAGGGTTTTATGGCAGTCAAAAGATCAATGAGGGCATGTTTTGCACTAAACTATAGACTAAATTTTGCCATATATAGGATTTGAAATTTAGAGTTTGGCAACATTGTATGGCGCCATATGGTTCGTGATTGAAAGACATGTCAAATGAACACGTGTACCTATGGGTCTGCCGGATGTAGTCTGATTTTAGTGGGTCGTCACCCAAGTTAAACAGTCGAGCATTAAAAAAATATGTAGAGTTTCTCTAGGACACCCTGTTGTTGTAGCGCCCTTTGGCTATAGTGTGTGAACAAGAAATAACTATTATACTGCATGATACCAAAATACAGTGGCAATGAGTTTTCCAGCTGACGGAACTCGATTGAAAGAAACTAACAAGAAATATATTTTTCTAATGCAATAAAATTTTTGCGTACTTGCCGCGTGAAAGCGCGGCGTTGAATTTACGGAACATTATGGTGAAAAACAAGATATAAAACGGTGTCTTATTAATTCCTTATTGGGGAGAAACATTTCATAATGTCTAGCATCGTACATATCATTAATATGGTAACCACATACAACACATAAAAAAATCAGCAGATGTACAAAAGCGGGTACGCCGTCATCCTTATCGCTGGTGCGCAAAAGGAGGGATTCGATAAGCGGGATCTAAGCACAGAATGCCGATTATAGTCCGGATGCCTATAGAAAAATACAGTGCACTCCGGCAATAATAATGTTCTTTTTGTGGTTTTTTACGTAGAATCCAGTGACATACTCAGATTTTTTCTACATTCAATAGTTTTCAAGGAAAATAAACAACTTTGCTTTTTTTAAATGGGTCACCATATATATTTTTTAACAATATAATTTAGTTTGTAACAAGCTTCTCAAAAATATATAACACTTTATTTTTAGTCTTAGTATTAGGCCCGAAATATACGTTTTCCAAAAATATACCATTTTTTTTTAGTAGACCATGACGGATATTAATAAAAATACTGGTGTGATTAAATATTAGACACAAAAATTGAAAATTTATTGCTCAAATTGTTCTCCATCTCCATTATGCCTTAGACATGTTTCACACATGGTTCTTATTCGCCTTAATGAATTAAAAATAATAAACGGCCGCGTTTGGAACTACCTAAAAGCTCTATCAATGGCAATTCTTAAATCAGCCATTGTTTGGCACTGAATGGAATAAATTTTATTTTGAAGAAAAGAAGAAATCCAAAACCGACAAGTCGGGTGACCTTGGTGGCCATCTTACAGGTCGCCATTAGTTCCAATCCAGCGACCTGGGAAGCTATTATCTAGGTAGGACCTTACAATTTGGGCATTGTGAGCTGGCGCTTCATCCTGTTGAAGATGGAAGTTATTGAGACCAGCTAAGGGCACATCTTCTATTATTTCTGGCACAACGTTTTCAAGAATTTCCAAATATTTATTTGCATTAAGGCTTCCTTCAAATATATTATAAACTATTTTGCTATTCAGTATAAAGCATGAAACGCTAACGCCAAATCTACCTTGCCGTTCGATTGGAAATATTACATGCTGATTATCTTGAAACCAAAACCTCGTATTCTGTCGATTAAACAAGCCAGCACTGGTAAAATGAGCCTCATCAGACCATATATCAGTTTTTTCAAAATTGTTTTCCCTGTTCAGATTTTGTAAATACCAATTGCAAAACTCTATACGATGCTGTGCATGACCAGGATGTAAGTTTTGTACACGGTGGAATTTATATGGCTTAAAATTGTGTTTTTTAGGATTGTTTGCACTCTTGATTTAATTATTCCGACCAAACCTTCAACTTTTCTGCAAGAACTACTTGAATTTGTTTCAATTGAAGCTAACACATTTATTTCATCAGTCTTGCGATTATCCTTGTGGTAGATTTTAGGGCGAGGTTTAGAAAATGAACCGTGTTCAATGAAATATGATAAAATTTCAATTTTTGTGTCTAATATGTAATCACACCAGCATTTTTTGTTAATATCCGCCATGGGCTACTAAAAAAATGCAAAAAACGTAGATTTCGGGCCTAATACTAAGACTAAAAATAAAGTGTTATATATTTTTGAGAAACTTATTACAAACTAAATTATATTATTAAAAAATATATAGGGTGACCCATTTAAAAAGCAAATTTGCTTATTTTCCTTGAAAACTATTGAATGTAGAGAAAATCTGAGTATGTCACTGGATTCTACGTAAAAACTACAAAAAGAACATTTTATTTCTTTTTGATACGTTACGGGGTAACCGAGATATGGGGGGTGTCCCAAAATGCACAATTCTCAAAAACATCCCGTACATCAAAAACAAGGCGGCCTAGAAAAATTCTGATTACGGCATCTTCTCTTTGACAAAAAAGTAGCACAGTGCAGTATCTTTACTAATAACGGAGATATCCCGTAAAACTACCCAAAAATGGACAGCCTGTACATAACTCAAAGCGCCATTTATGGTTATTTTTCTGTTTTTTTTTCCTTCTCGGAATTTGGGTTTGTTCCCCACTAAGCAAAAAAACATCCCAATTTCGTCACATATATGTTTTTAGGTTACATGTTACGTTGTACAAAAAGGATTTGTTACGGCACTATTACGTAACGTACTGGTCGTAATGTCCGCCAACATAACAAAATCGCATTTACATTTATGAAATAACGTGTTTGATTCGAAAACTATAACGAACTGGTTTCGTTCTTAAGATGTTTATTTTAAGGACGTGTCAAAACGTTATAATTATGTTGTACATAAAACGTTCTCGTTTCGAAACTTTAACGAACCAATTTCGTTTTTAAAAGGAATAAATGCAGGCTAAATTTCATTATATTGATGACAGATTAGATTCATCCTTTGACAATATAATATTTTTGTGAACACTTAAATGTAATTTTTTCTTATTCTAAATTAGGTACACAACAATTAGTACCGAGATAACAAAAATTATATGGATCAAGCTTTAAAATGTCAGTTTTGATAGTTTTGCATAGAAATGTGAATTTGAAAATTAATATTTTGAGCCAGAAAACTTTTTGATCATTAATTTTATGAGAAAAGTTGTTCTTCGTAAAAAAAAAAGGTCTCCATGGTCTAGAACATAAAATGCAACCATCAGGCATTAATTTTTTTCAGCCGTATACGAGGTTTCTAAAAAAATATGAATTTGGCTCAAGAGTAGGTACCCATACCTATATAAAGTAGATACTTATTTGTGACAATATCGAAAACTGTAATTATAAAAAGTTGTTCAGTATACAAAACTTAGTTCTAATATGCAATTACATATTAAACTCATGATAATCTTCGCCTGTAAAGTCTCTCAAAAGAAAATTTATTTCTAAAAATTTGTAGAAGGATGTAATTGCATATTAAAACATAGTTTTTATACCGAACAACTTTTCATATTTATTGACAAACCTGCATGGTTGCTTTTTAGGTTTTGGACGATGACTTTTTTATAAAGAATAAGGAAGAAGTTGAGAATATCACATCATTTCTATGGAACTATGAAAATTGACATTTTAGAGCTACCTTGATCTATATAATTTTTGTTATCTTGGTACTAATTTAGACTAAGAAAAAATGACATTTAAGGGTTAACAAAAATATTATATTGAGAATAAGATTTTTTTTTCAAAATAAAAATCGTTCAGTTTGAGGTATTTTTTTATTCCACTAACAAACCTGAACAATAAAGTTTAAGAAAATTGTGCGACTTTAATTCCACCTTGGCAACTTTCGCCAGCTCTGATGGCGACTTGTAAAAATTGTATCTAGCAACGCTGCTGCTTACTGAAAATGTAGATATTCTGAAAAAAAAAATGGTTTGAGGTATCTACTCTGTTGTATCTATCTTGAAAAGGTAAGCGATACCGAGGAAACGTTTCATATTTTGGGGCGTATTAATTTGGTGAAAAGAATTTTTGAATAAGTACCCGAGAGATTTTAAAAAATGGAATTTTCAGTTTTTGTCTCTAATTTGTTGCGCCTTAATTTTTTTATTTGGAAGAAATTTAAAACTATTCAAGGGTGTTTCTAAATTTGATTATTCTTCATAGAATCCAGAAAATTGAGGGGCCAACTAAAAAAGGAAGATTTGTGTTGATTGGCAATATTTGTGTATTATATTAAGATGTTATTGGATTCAGTAATTACGAAAATGTTTTTTGAGTAAGTTTATCTGTATTCAAAATATTTGTCCTTCTTACTTTGGAGCTACTACAAAACGTAGCTTGATGATTATTTTTTAAAGGGAAGCACTCATCTTCTAACAATTATTGATCTATGATTAAAAATTTTCTGTCAAAATAAGCCATATTGTAGAAATAAATACATATTTGAATGTTATCCGCAGCTTTGCTTGTATAACGAATTGAATAATTGGATTGCGCAAAAGAAAGCTGCGGGTACCTGCTAGTTTTTAACTTAAACTAATTTAATAACTTACCAATTGTTTAGTTCTTTTCGTTTAAGCCTCTGATTGGAGTTCCTAAACCACTCCATTATACATGTCTCCAGCTTTTATTGATAATGTTGTGCACCGTTTGAGCTGCATCTGTTTGAGAAAACGCAATACATTTACATTTGATTGTATAGGTATTAATTTAAAAACAAACCTCTTAAGAGATAGATGATTTTGCAATCTTTCAGTTTTGTTTCTGGCCTGTCCACAAATAATTGACTGCTTATTTGCGAATACGCTAATCAAGCCCCTCCGTATAAACTCGGCCTCATTCTTTCCTGCCACTTGAAGATACTTGTTGTACTAAAATATTTAAAATACTTATTAATAATATTCACTAAGAGATTACAATCATATTTGACTGGTTTTTGTTAATTTAATTTAACCATACCTATAAATAAATCTTAATTTTAAATAAAAAAAGGGAATATTTTTCCCAAGATTCGTAATCTGGGCCTCAAAATTTTATGGTTGCATGCAAAATGGCCGCGACCGACCGACCTTTAATAATCTATCTATTTAATGAGCCTATGAAAATTTACAAAATATCGAGATTTCCAAATTAGTATACTGATATAATAGGTACTTACCTTACTCTTTATCTTGTTTTTTTAAATAAAAAGCTCTTAATATAATTTTATGACGGCTAAACAAACACAACACACCATCACCCCACGACATGCAGAAGAAGGAAGGAAGTAAAGTTAGGTTATATTTGGCCATTGTCGGTGTTGTCCTTTGAATGTGTTGTCCAGTAGTGGATCGAAACATTCGAAACCCGTTTCAGTAACGTTAAGAAAATTACATTATTTGACGAAACAAGTTTGTTGTTTAAAACGTTTATTCATAACATAACAAAGAGATTGAAATAAAAACATGTCTGTGATGGTAGAAATAAAACGTATATTCAACTAACATGATTTCTACGTTACTAACAAGTTCCGTTAATAATATTATAATTACATATTAAAATTAACATAAGAATGACGTTATTTTTTAAAATGTTAAATAAAATCATCATTGATACATCCATGGTCTGTTTGAGAAAAAACGTTTTCTAAGTTCCTTTAAAATAACGTTATCAAACGTGAAAAAGATGTTTCTTGCTTAGTGGGTCGAGTTTAAATCTAATAACACTCTGTATTGATTCTCTCTTCGCAGATAGAAAAAATGTCCGTGCTCTTTCAATACTTTGCACGCCACCAAAACAACCCAAAACCCCCGGTCTAAAATCCCGAACTCAAACAATTCCGATAACCCCAAAACAAACACACTCTCCGAACATGCGCGAGTCTCATCATCAAGCTCCCTTTTGACTCCCCCCATTATTCTCCCGTCCCCTCCCCAGTTTTCCCCCCATCTCGGTTCATATCGATCCCCCAAGTTTTCAAGGTAGAACCTTTTCAGGCGCTGTTTTTTTTAGCTTGAGCCTCGCATAGTTCAGAACTGAAAGAGACGTCGAGCGTCGTATCTAGTAAAATTATGAACGCGTCGATCAGACGACGTGGACGTCTCATTTTGGGCGTCGATTTTCACATGTTGTCGTTCGTTGGAATTATTGTTGTTCGCTAAGAACATCAGGGACGTACATTTATCGTTACTTATTAGGAATTGTTGTGGTTTTTTTTTCCGAGTATATTTGAAATTGTGGCGGAGCTTTTGATGATCTCCGTTTTTTCTCTGGGTGGGTTAAACATCAGTATGTCGGCGGATGGTAAGTTTACAGTAATTTTTACTTATTTTTTAAAGGTTTGGTATAGTAATTAGTCACACTTCTGATAACTATTTACATAAATATATATAAAAATATGTTCTATTTTTTATTTATCAGCTGTTACTTGTCATAATATAAGTGATGGGGTTTCATATCATGTTGGTATTTTTAATGGGATATACGGGGTGGTCGGTTAGTGCGGAAAAATACAATAGCTCTATTTGTATCTATACAAAAAAAATTTTTCAACTAGTCCATCTCGAAGTGGAGTGAAGTTATAGGTAGGTAAAGAAACTCATAATCTGCTCCACTAGTTTAATGACAAAATTAAAAACCATACATGTTTCGAAGGTTTAAACCTTCATCTTCAGTGGAAAATACAAGGACATTAGAAGAAACTCATGACATGGTTTAAACTAAGCAAAGCAGGAGAAAGAAAAAAATCCCTTTATAAATTATAAAAATTAATTAAAAATCAACGTTTTCTTTTAAAAAAATTAAATATTATAAATTAAATTAAAAATTAAATTATTATTTTATTTATTTAATTTTTTTTTAATTTTTTATAATTTATAAAGGGATTTTTTTCTTTTTCCTGCTTTGCTTAGTTTAAACAATGTCATGAGTTTCTTCTAATGTCCTTGTATTTTCCACTGAAGATGAAGGTTTAAACCTTCGAAACATGTATGGTTTTTAATTTTGTCATTAAACTAGTGGAGCAGATTATGAGTTTCTTTACCTACCTATACAAAAGATGTTCAAATAGTACCTACTAATAGGAAATCACGCAATCTACACAGTAAAATAGTTTTTTACTCCACAAGGTGGCTCAAAAAAAGGCGGAAAAACAAAGATATATTAGTTTTTTTTGTAGATCTTATTTTAAAATTCTGGTAAAATTATTGTAATATTTCGTAAATTCTATTTTTTTTTATATTGGCGTTTGAAATATGCGATTGGACAAATACCATTTTGTGAAAAAATTGCCGCATATTTCTATTTAATAATGACAAAACATACGGTTTAACTGCTAAACCCGTTAAACCGGTTTTATAGGTTCCACGGTTCAAGCAGGTATCATAAAAAAGAAGAAGATATAAACGTGAAAGCCGCTTCCAAATTGTGTCACAAAAGTAACCTGCCAAAATGTAAAAATCTCTATATCACAAATAAATGCCAATTTTGCATTGGTTTGATCACTTAAATTCAAAAATCCATAAAATACAAAAAAAAAATATTTTTTTTCGCTTTTTTGAGCCACCCTGTAGTAATATTTTTTCTGCATCGATCTCCTAGTTTTGTTTTAATATTGTTTATATGTTTATCTTAGATAACAACGAAGCTATTTTATTTTGTCACATTAAACAGCTACCCTCATACATATTCAATCAGGGCCGGATTTACCCTGCTTGCAGCCCCTGTGCAGTTGTGAATTTGAAGCCTCTATAGACAATTTCAACAACACACAAGACACGGTGAAATCTTAATAATTTAAGAGACGTTCCTGAATTTATTTGGCATAGCAAAGCGAGTCCGATAGATTTCTCTCTGTCATTTTCATTTCTCACAAGTTTCACTAGATTCCGGCTTATCAAATTGAATGATGATGGTAAAGTTTCAAATCTTTTTCCCAAAAGTTTGATATTTAAAATTGGATACCTCAGACAGACATAAGTACACAATAACTTTGATATGGTTCCTATTTCTAGTGAGGTATTTCAGTAATTTGAAAAATAAAATATAAAAATGTTAAACAGATTAAAATTTTTCAATTTTTATCACCTCGTAAAATTGTAAAATAGGGCTTATCGGCAAATAAATTATAACAAAATTTGAATAAAGATTAAAAGCTGACAAAGCCGTTCCAAATACATTTATACGAGGATAATTTCTGTTGTTTATCGGGATTTAAAAATCTATTCCAAAATTTGTTTAGCCAAGGCAAAGACATACCTTTAAAATACAGGGTGTCCGCTAATTAATGGTACATGGAAACGCCACAGACTCCTTACGTAAAACTATTGGAATTTTATGTTTCATTAATGGTAAAAAAACTGTTATTATATCTGTATATCGACCACCCGCAGGTAGCAAAGAACTTTTTTATGTTAAGCTAGAAAATATGTTAAGTAAAATTGACAATAATAACTCCTTAGTTTTTATTGCAGGGGATTTTAATATTGAGATGCTGAAAGATAATGTAAATAAAATTTCTTTGTTTTCACTTTTAAATTTCTATAACATAAAAGGTACAGTTTTTCAAAGCACTAGAGTTACCCAGAGCACTGAGAGTTGTTTGGATAACATCTTTACCAGTCTGGAAACTGCTTATCATACTGACGTTATCGAAACACATATCTCTGATCACATGGCACAAGTAATAACTTTCGAGATGAACAAAACAAAAAACAATCTTATTCATAAAAGATTCTTTTCGGAAGAAAATAAACGCGAATTCCAAAGGGCTTTGAAAGAACAGAATTGGGAAGATGTTTTTCAAATAGATAAAAAAAAAGTTAATCGCCAGTGGGATACTTTTATGGATACCTATATCAGAATTTTTAATCAGTGTTTTCCTAAAACTCTAGTGTATGAAAACAAAAAAACAACACAGAGAAGTAGGGAAACTGTAGAATGTAAGAAAAGGTTGGACACATTGCTGGTATTATCGAGAAAATATAATTTATATAAACCTTTCTACACCGAGACAAAAAAAGAGTATGATAAGCTTCTCAAAGCAGAAAAATCTAACAGTTATGAAAAGAAGGTTAGGACCTCAGATAATAAAAATAAATGTTTATGGGCCATTTGTAATGAGATAAATGGTAAACTAAACATAAATGAAAATCATTTTGGTGAAAATCCTCAGAAGCTGGTGAATGATTTTAACAATCATCTATTAAGTATAATACCAGAAATGATGAGAAATAAAAATATAACCCCTTTTCAGTGTAAGATCCCAGACAATAACCAATCGATGTTTCTGCAACCTATCACTAACAATGAATTATTAGATATAACGCGCAAATTAAAAAACAAATACAGTAGCGGTGACGATGAAATCCCAACAAGTATAGTTAAACTCTCGATTGTAGATATTGTTAGTGTTCTGAAACATATAATAAATAATTCAATGAGATATGGTATTGTACCAAAACAACTTAAAGTTGCCAAGATAAAACCTCTTTATAAAAAAGGCTCTCCCAAAGATTTAAATAATTTTCGGCCTATAAGCTTACTTCCTAGTTTTTCTAAGATTTTTGAACTAGTAATGTGTTCTCGATTGATTAATTTTATGAATAAATGTAAGCTTTTCTCTCAAACACAGCATGGCTATTTGACAGGTAGATCCACCACTACTGCAATTTTTCAATTTACAAAGGCCATTTTAGATCAGTTGGAAAATAAAAACCTGGCTCTAGGTATATTTCTGGACTTAAGCAAAGCGTATGACTGCATCGATAGGAATTTATTATTGTATAAACTGAATAAATATGGAATTAGAGGAAATGCACATGAGTGGATAAGGTCTTATCTGTCGGATAGAATGCAAAGAGTGGTGTTTCAGGATTGTAACAACGAAGTAAAATCTGATTTACAAAGAAACAGTATTGGCATAGCTCAGGGGAGTATATTGGGGCCTATACTATTCATTATATTTTTAAATGACCTCAATAGTATCGAAAGCAGTTGTTGTTCAACAACAAACTATGCAGATGACACGAATCTCCTTGTATCAGGATCAAATATTGAGGATCTTATTAACAATGCAGAAAATGCTTTTGTTATAATCGGCAACTGGTTTTCACAAAATAAATTAATTTTAAATGACGAGAAAACTAAATTACTTCTTTTCAGGACCAAGCAAAGTAAATTGAATAAACCTGATAAAATCACTCTAGGCGACAAACAGATAATTTTAGATAATAATACAAAATTTTTAGGTATTACTATAGAAGAATTTTTATCATGGGGGAATCATATTGATGGTTTGTGTCTGAAACTGAGTAGTATAGGTTATGGAATAAAAGTAGTGGCTAAATATATGAACTTAAACACCTTAAAAATTCTATACTATGCAAATTTTGAGTCCGTCCTGAGATATGGCATACTGTTCTGGGGAAGTAGCTCTGAACTACAAAGGGTTTTTGTAATACAAAAGAGAGCAATAAGGATAATTAATAAAATGAACCTTTTAGATTCCTGTAGGGGAATATTTAAACGAATGAATATTCTAACAGTCTATGGGCTTTATATTTTTGAATGTCTGATGTTTTTGTTTAGGAATAAGAACAAGTTTGAAACTGTAAATGTCGATCTTAACTATACAAGAACAAAAAACTTATTATATCCTCGTCACCGTTTAACTATCACAGAAAAGAATCCTTATTATATGTGTATCAAACTTTTTAACAAGCTGCCAAATGATATAAAATCTATTACCAGTGTGTCAAAGTGGAAAAAAACATTAAAAAAAGTGTTAATAGATATTGAACCCTATACATTAGTGGACTTTTTAGACAAGGAATGGTAAACCCATTCCATTTTATGACGTCATTTCACTTTCATCCTACTTTGTAGAATCTAATTTGAAATAAAGAAGTATTATTATTATTATTATTATTATTATTATATTTACCTATATGCGAAAGTTGAGATACAGGGTGTTAAAGTTAAAACTTCTGTTTTTCTCTAATATCTTTGAAAAAAACTAACGTTTTTGTACAAAATTTGGCAATTATGGTTTCTTTAGAACGAGAAATTGATTGGGGGCCACTGTCGCGGCATTTTTCGCACATTTATTAGGTCATAACTTTTTTGTGCTTCAGTGTATTTAAGTTTTTAATGAAAATAATACTTTTCTCATCTTTATTACGTAAAAAAGGTATACTAACAGGTTTGTTACACCCTCTGCATATATGTCGTGGATTTGTGTTGTATTTGTATTGTAGATATTTGTTAAATATAATTAATAATTATAAGTAATACTTTAATGAAATAATGAGATATTTTATCATTATAATATACTATGTACCTAATTCTTTGTGGGTGTAGTATCAGTGCTATAAATACTTCGTCTCTATATTGACGATATGATAAATATGTCATTGTGAAATGTATTTATCTATTTTGATTCGTAGATTTAAATTATAAATCGTTTTTATAAAAATTTACAGGACGAAGCAGAGCAAAAGATGTAAAATAAAACATATTTAGCGTTGCTCCAAAGCTTTAAATTTTTGTACCGTTTGGATCGTCAAAATTGTACCAAATTAGGTAGAAATGTACCAACCAACAACTTAAACTAAGACTCCTAAAAAAAAAGTCGTCACCTTCACCAATAGTGGAGAGCTAAAAAAAGAGGTCGTTACTTTGAACAATAAAAGCGTACCAAAAACTCGAAAGAGGTACCAACGTGCAAAAGCTTTTCAAAGTGTACCGAATTCGGTATAAAAGTACGCTTCGGGCTAAAGACGGATCCACACTATATCGTCGACATATTGTTGGCCCCGCCCAACGTTTTGGCTGTCGGTACATTTATATTGAGAAGTAATTAAATGGTTTTCCGTTATTAAAATTGGTTCGCAACAAAAAATAGCCATTAAATAAATCATTTGATCAGCATAAAAAATTTTTGCTTGCAATAAATAAAAATCGGGCTGCAACACTTGTTTTGCAAAAAATGCTACAAACTGTCAACAATTTAACCGATATCAGTCCGCTTGTAATATCATGTGTTCGCTTCATTAACAGTCGAGCTTCGAAATGATTACTCGGTCAGCAAGATTTTACAATTGGTCAGTAGAAAAAACATGTCTAGAAGTCATAGAATGGGTATCAATATAAATCATTGGATTGCGTTTGTTTTGAATAATCGGCAAAGTTCGTTATTGTGGGCAGTCGCGTGATACGAGTAGCTAATTGCGTGCGTGTACTTTCATTCGGTGTAGCAGTCAAGGCCCAAAAGGTGTAGCGGGTTCGGGTTTTCACTTGTTTTCCCAGGGCACTGTCAATTTATGTAACTTTCTTGTGTTTTCTTTTGCCGAATACAGAAGGAAATCGGCTACAAAAGGTCTAGCCGGGGCGGGTTTTCATTTGTTTCCCAGGGCACTGTCACTATTTCACGTTTCATTTTTTTTTTTGATGACCAAGATTAAATATTTTGATTACCCGCTGATTGCTTACCAATATCTGATTAAAAGTGGATCGGCTCATAGCAGCTTATATATTTAATTTACGTACCAAAATAATTTATAGCACTCTAGTATGACATTAACTACTGACCGATTCAGAAATGTTTGCTGTCCATAAGTTGCTGACCAACTAGCCATTTTGGCCGACCGATTACATTGTTCTGTTCGCAAAAATAAGAATATTTTGGTCACGCCATGTCGTCAATTTTGTTGCTCGACATCGGCGGCTTCGCGCAAACTAACCAAGTCGTTGACCAGTTCAATTACGCGATCAACAACATAAATATCGACGGCACAGTGTGAACGTACCTTTTCTTTTATATAGTTTCCCTTTAATAAGAAGAAAAGAATTTCATAAATCAAAAATATTCGAAAAAAAAACTTTTCAAACAGCGGAAAGAATGTTCAATAAATAAATAATAAATAAGTTCTTTGAAAAGTCAAATATCCAGTAAGGTATATTTCGAATTTACAATGCTATTTATAAAAGTTTAACGGTCCATTAGAAGTAGGAAATATATACAGGGTGTCCAATTTATAATGGAAACAAGCTTACATTTTCGTTATTTCTGAATTAATTGTTTTGAATTTTTGTGTTGTTGCGTACAATCCTTGGGTGCACTTTTATATTTCTCATTGGCGTACGGATTTATAGGGGTCTTAAAATAATAATTAAACGCGTAAAGTATTATCGAATAAAAAAGTAAACTAGCACTTAATTTTATTTAATTATTTGTTGTTCCTTTCGCAGAAAAGGACTACAAAGGAAAGTTGATCGCGGCCGTCAAGAAAGAAGTCAAACAAGTCATGGAAGAGTCGGTTACTAGAAAATTCGTCCATGAAGAAAGCGGATCGGTGACATCATTATGTGGGGCAGTGGAGAATTGTCTTTCTCAAGGTAAGATGTGTATAAGATAAGTTTTTCTATTTGAATTGAATGCCGCCGGAACCGGATATGGATCCAGTATCCGTCCTCGCTTTTGAACGTCCGGTTAGGCCGAATTTTGTTCAGGATCCGGCCGGAACTGAATTTTAATAAATGTGTTGTAGAAATTTTGAACACAACCACAGCGACATAATTAATAAATAATATGTAAAAATAATAATAATAATGGGGAATATTATAACATAGAGCAAAAATAATTAATTAATCAATATAAAAATTAAAAATAAAAATTATTATAAATGGTTTTTTTTTAAGTAATTTGTATATTTTTCAGAAAAAATTTCGTTTTAAATAATTTTAAATTAAAATTTTTTTTTAATTCTTTAGGTAACGTATTATAAATATTTATTCCATCAAATAAAATTGATTTCATCCCTATTCTACTTTTATTTTAATTTTTTTTTAAATGGTCAATATTTCTGGTATTATGATTGTGTATATCAGTTGATTTTACAAATTTGATACAAGATTTTTTATTTTGATTATTAATTACATGAATTAGTATACTAATTCTTAATTTGTATAAACTATTCAGATCTAGATATCCTCTGGGTTCATATAAAGGACCCCCAGTTTTTAAATGGAAATTGGGTTTCACTCAAATTTACTAAAAAGTATTGCATCATACGAATTTTATTATCCTGATAAAATGTCTCCATGGGCGCAATGAAAAATAATGACAGGATTTCGAGATACGAGCCATGCAAGGTGGTGATGTTTCAAGTCCAAAAGTCGTATCTGACCGTTACGTATTACGAATAATGATCAATATATTCACGTATATTCTCATTCTCGGGTGGCGTTGAATCCGAAAATCTCGTGTATGTGTGCATATACATGAAGAGGGTAGATATCTATATATATATATATATATATGTACGATGTTTATGAGAATATACGTGAATATATTGATCATTATTCGTAATACGGCTTTTGGAGTTGAAACATCACCACCCTGCATGGCTCGTATCTCGAAATCCTGTCATTATTTTTCATTGCGCCCATGGAGACATTTTAACAGGATAATACAATTCGTATGATGCAATACTTTTTAGTAAATTTGAGTGAAACCCAATTTCCATTTAAAAACTGCGGGGTCCTTTGTTCGGGTTTGTCGGTTTGTCGGTTCCAAAAAATTTGGTTTATGAATACATTTTATAATGTTGTTTTGTCGTTTTTTAAGGGTTTAATATTGTGGCACAGGCAGATCCCCAAACTGAAATTAAATATTGAAATTTTGAATAAACTAATGAATAACAAATATTTTTTAAGTTCTCGAATTTTAAATAATATTCCAATAAGTGGTGACACGCTTTTTCGAAGGTTTTCAACATGTTTTCTCCAATTTAAATTTTCGTCTATACAGGGTGTCCGCTAAGTAATGGGACATGGAATGCCCTTGCGTAAAAATATTAGGATTTAATTATACTTACCTATATCCGAAAGTTATTAACTGAGATATAGGGTGTTAAAGTTAAAACTTAATTTTTGCTTTTCTCTAATAACTTTGACAGAAACCAACAGTTTTTTACAAAATTTGGCAATTATGGTTTTTTTAGGATGAGAAACTGATTTTTTAGTGAAATTTTAATGGACAATTTTTGCACATTTATTAGGTCATAACTTTTTGTGCCTCCGTATATTTAAGTTTTTAGTGAAAATAATACTTTCCTCATATTTATTACGTAAAAAAGATACACTCATTTCAGGTCGCCCAGAGTTACCGTTTCGGAAATATATGCATTGATATTGTTTAGTGCCTATTAGTAATTTGCAAACAAATTTTTTTTAAAGTAACCTATTAGAAAACAAATGAAATTTAGAGATACAGTTGCTATGAAACCTCCATGTTGTTATTTGTTTATTCGGGTTGATTCGTTATTGTGTTTCGGCATTGTTACTTAACTTATGATAAACTCAAAAATGAAACGTTTTTTTACACAGCTATTTTTCAATAATCAACAAGCAAATAACAACATAGAGGTTTCATAGCAACTGCATATCTAAATTTCATTTGTTTTCTCATAGGTTACTTTAAAAAAAAAATTTTGTTTGCAAATTAATAATAGGCACTAAACAATATAAATGCATATGCTTAATGTGTGTTTTTTTTACGTAATAAATATGAGAAAAGTATTATTTTCATTAAAAACTTAAATACACGGAGGCACAAAAAAGTAATGACCTATTAAATGTGTAAAAAATGTCGCAAGCAGTATATTAAAATTTCACCAAAAAATCAGTTCCCCATCCTAAAAAAACCATAATTGCCAAATTTTGTAAAAAACCGTTGGTTTCTGTTAAAGTTATTAGAGAAAATCAAAAAGGAAGTTTTAACGTTAACACCCTGTAATTATCAACTTTCGGATATAGGTAAGTATAATTAAATCCTAATATTTTCCCGTAAGGAGTCTGTGTTTTTTCCATGTCCCATTACTTAGCAGACACCCTGTATATAAGCCTAAAAACTTTACGGATTTTGCATACTTAATTTCGTTCTCATTAAAAATTATTGGTGAAATATTGCTCCCAATTGCACATTTAAAAATAAACGTAAAAAATGACTTTTGAAAGTTTAAAGAAAGTTTATAGGATTGTAACCATGAAAGCATAATTTTCAAATCATTAGTAATATCAGTTTGAATATTGGAAAAAGACTCGCCAAAATATAAATTTGTAGTATCATCCGCAAACAATTTCACATTACCTTTTAGATTTAACTTAGAAATTGAATTTATATATATAAGGAATAAAGTAGGTCCCAAAATTGATCCTTGAGGAACACCGCAACTAATATTTTGTTGAGAACTTGAGCAATCGTCAATATAAACGTACTGTTTTCTGTTATATAAATAATTTTTAAACCAATTGTAAATATTTCCTCTAATACCTGTAATAAAATTTCGTGATTCACAGTATCAAACGCTTTTCGCAAGTCTAAAGATAATAAGCATTTAATTAATATATTAATATTAATATTATATTAAGAAATAATAATTAATAATAATAATGGTAATATCCTTCTACAATCTTTAATATTCATTTTATAACCCTATCTATAAAAGGACTCTTTTAATAAAACCTTTTTTTTATCAAAAGGGAGAAAAATTAAATCATTCCGAAATACCCTTCGACAAAGCAAATTTGCTCTTGGATATTAAAAACGAAATGCGGAATTAAAGACAAATGTCATCAACAGACTTGCAGATTCTTTGAAAAAAATATTCTCTTCTTTCTGTCTTGTTCTGTTCAGAAAAGGCTGAAAGAGTGTATTTAAATAATAAATGGATTATTTTGAGTACTGCTTTCTTTCCAAGTTTGCTTACTCCGAGTGTTCGGATAATACATCAAAATACTTGGAGGAGTTTAGTGATTGTGCGGTGTCACCATTACAGTTGGAACCAATGGTATTGTAAACTACAGATCCCATAACCCGTTCATAAAACTGTTGGAAAGTGAAGCTGTGATTGTGTGAAAGAGAGAACTACATGTTTGTTGGCTGAATAGCAACAATGTTGAAGTCTGATTATTCAGATGGTTAAATATTGAAACATAACCATACTTACCGATAAAAATATAAATCCTTATTTAAATGATCCACTCTTTTACAAGCTACACATGAATGCGCCATGATTGTTTATAATAAAGACGATATTTCACAAATAATCACAAAAAAATCACAAATTAACCAACAAAGAAATTCATTCATGTTTTGGGTACGAATTATAGCGCATTTGTAAAATAAAAATAGATGTTGCCAGAGTGCAGTTGGATTAGTTCAAGATTCGTTTGATGCTTTTAAGTATAATAATATTTTTTTAAAGAATCTCTCATCGCCTTTTCATAGTTTATAGTAAAATTATTGGAAAATAAATTTATTTTAAGAGCAATTGCGGATTAACCTTAAACCAATTATTGTCACATTAACAAATTTTTAATTGGGATTTTGCAAGATACCGTTGCGATAAATATGTCAATCTGGCTATGCTGCAATCATGACCGAAAGAGGTGGGAAATATTGTTTGTATTCGTTGCGTAGGCTAGAAATGTACATTTTTCTATCTGTAGTTTGTAATATCTTTGATTGGAACCATATGGGGAAAATATTTATTTTTCGATTCAGGTAAAATTTAAATTTAAGTTTTTGCTTCAATAAAGATCAAAAATGACATTTTTTCCACAAAATATCGAGATATTGACGATAAGAAAACCCAAGGAGCAGTTTTCTCTAAGAAAGTTAACATTACAGAACCGGATATACGAGTAGTCATGACAGGACACGCAATCCCACTGGCTTCATCTATTAATTTGCTGGACGTCAATCTGGGAGGAAATATGTCTTGGCATAACCACGTTGTGGCAATCGCCAAGATAGCTTATCAGAAACTTGGTGTACTCTTCCAAACCAGAAAGTTGTACACACCTCAACAACTTTTGACACTATACCCAGATACCATAACCCAGAATCGAACATCAGTAATAGAGTACTGCTCTCATGTCTGGAGCTCTGCACCCAAACATACTCTTCGGCTATTGGCTCCATCGAAAGGAGGGTCATTCGTCTGATCGGAAACTACGAGCTGACGAAGAACCTCGACAGCCTAGAACATTGAAAACAGGTTGGATATTTGACTCTCTTTTACCGATATTTTCATGGAAGGTGCTCGGCTCACCTTACCCTCTTAACTCCGCCCAAAGAGGCGAATAGAAGAAATACACGACGAACTACTGCCGCCCATCCATATGTGGTTAGCTTAGTACTCCTAGAACTTCATTATTTAAGAATTCTTTCATCTGGAGGACGTCATCCTTCTGGAACGACCTTCCCGAGGTCGTTTTTCCCAACGATTATAACCTCCAACGATTAAAAACCAACGTGAATAGCTTTATCCGTACACGCACCACTCCCAGAGTGCCATAAAGGATTTCTCTTTAGTGCTTGTGTTTGATCATAAAAAAAAATAAAAAAAATATGTAATTTTTGTCAGTTATTTGAAAAATGTCATTATAAAGACAAAAGACCTAATAAGAAAGGTACTCTTTATACGAGTCGATGAACAACACCATTTACATGCAAAACTGGAATTAAAGTTTCTGTTAACGGTAAAATCAGTTTTTCAAATGGAAGGACCAAAAAGTGTTATTATTGCTATAATATATTGAATATTTTTCTATAATATATCAGAGGATTCGAACCGCGCTCAAAAACCATCAGTTTAACCCTATTTTCCACACAACTTTGTTTAATAAACGGAAAAAATTAAAAACTAATATTTGTTTCAGGTCTACGACGTAGGGCCCTAGGTCTATTCAAAACCTCATCGACGACGGCCCTACTACACAAAGTGGCGAAACACTGTTCGGAAGCCAACCGCATATCGAAAAAAGTACAAGAAATAGAAAATATCGATCCCAATAGGAGATCGAGTAGCAGTAGTGATAGTGTAACGAAACCTACCTTGAAGAAAAACTTGTCTTTTTCCGCGAATCCGTTGCCTCGATATTTGTGGATAAGGTAAGAAATTTTCGTCTATTTTTTTTAGAGATAAAGAGCGGAAACATTTTATCTATTTAATCGAATACTTCAACTGGTCGAAAGTCTATAGTCAAATTGCCGAATAAATCAACTGGTCGAATATGTAATTGACTGAATACGTCAATCGTTCAAATTAGTAAATAGGTCGGTTATTTGATCGAATGTGTTCATTTGGACTTCACATAGGCGAAATATTCACCATTCCATCTACTATCACCCTTCAACCTTTATTATGGACCTTCAATATTTATTATGGGCCCAACAATATGCCGCAAAAAAATCAAAAATAAATACAGGGGCTTTGGAAAAATTTCAAATTTTGCTTTTCGGTTTTCCGAAATTCCTGAAAATAAGTTTTACTTCCTCATTGGGTTTGTTCGGGTTTGTCTGTACTTTTTATTCTCCACAAGATGGCATTATCGGATCTCTCATACGACGTTTCGTCTTTGAGTCAGCATCAACTTAATTTTTTAAAATACTGGCCTGGATCTTTACAGGACCGTATTAGGGGTATTTTAATGAAGATGGTCAATTTAAGGAACAAAACGTCGGAAAACCAGCAAGTGTGGTACCACTGAATATAGATATCGGTGCTCTTTCATAATTAAAACAAAAAATTACAGGGCCGTATTTAAAAAAAATTAAGTTGACGATGGTGACGTAAAGACGAAACGTCGCATGAAAGATCTGATGATGTCATCTCGTGGAGAATAATAAGTAGCAATTGGAAAGTGAAAATTATTTTTGGACATCTTCTCGAACAAACTCAGGGAAATTTTATTTATACAGGGTGTTATGGAAATGACGTATTATATTTAAATGGGTGACTCCTGGGGTGTCCTAGAGAAGCGCTACATATATATTTTTTTTAATCGAACGTTTAAAAAGTGGGGTAATTCACCCCTAAACCCACCCGGTTACTCCTCGGCACATATTACATTGCCAAGCTGTGTAATAAACAAATGTTCAAGCCCAATGTTGCCAACTGTGTAAAAAATGTAAAACTTTATATTCTTATAAAAATAATATTTAGTTTACCTAGTATCCAAATAGAAGTGAATCCAGGTGCCAGTACACTAGCAAGTAATCCAGGGCACAGACATCTTCAGGTTTTTATTTTTTTTTTCTATGGGAAAAGCTTTATGCTCATCACGTACCCTGATGATAATGTGGAACTGCATAATAAGCTTATACCCACTAAACCCTATTCGGCCTCTTATTTCCAATCTCTCGGAACATTTGCACTAAATCACTTAAAGAAACACACAGACACCCACGAATTTCCAATTATTTTTTTTTTTTGAAGATATACACTTATTATTAGATTACACAAAAGCACAAATTACACTTTACAATAACCTACCGTACACATAAAACAACAGCACTATAGGAAAAAAATTATTTCGCAATAGAAATTCAGAAATAATAAAAACGTTAAATTCTAATGGGCTAATCAAATTTATTAATCCTTTAATGAAGAAGAATGATGAAATAATTATGTTGATAGACCCTTCCATCCCTTTAAAATAAATGGTCTCGTCTAACTAGCGCGGTTGCCATTTCCGAGACTATCATTTAAAGAAAAGTATTACAGAAGGAAATTCTACATTTTATGAATATAACTTTATAAAACATCGAAAGTGGCAACGCTGTATTTTTAAGTATTAACCCCAGCCGCTGCAGAATAGGCAACCCGTTTGTCCAAGATCAGCTGTTTAAAATTAGCCGGCCGGTTTCGTACTGTTGTTTCAAGCAGATTTGTGTGTTAAATTGTATGTTAATACTTAAACCCGAGTTTAAATTATTAAGTTATTTGTTCTTTTCGCGACGGCAGTGCCCCAGTCCAGCAGTTCAATATCGATCGACGAAACCAACGTGTTATTTAGACAATAAGGGCGTACTTTTGTCTACACAGTAGCACTTTAACGTGTGACGCAAAAACTATTATTTTTTTGTGATGTGAGTACTTCGGGTTTTTTATAAATTAAGTTGGTTTAAATAAGTCCGAAAAGGTAAATAAAATTGCATTTTTTTTTCTAAAGGGTAAATGGCATTTATAAACTTTTAAGTTGTCCAGATCTGTCGGGTGTCGTTCGAATTGAATAAATGAGAACATAGTGGCCATTTATAAACTACGCGGCGGTTCGTTCGAGTCAGTTCAAGTTTATAAATCAGAGATTGTTTCCTAGCGAATTATTGACTTTCTAAAAAGTTTACCCTGAAGATATGACAACACTGTTGACATATCTTGCTTTGTTTACCTTCCTGACAGGGGCACAAAGTGGTCATTTTTGGTTTGACATAAGGTCATGCACAGGGCATAGTAAATTGAAGCGCCATTTTCGGATATTTTTCTTCAATTTGTTTTCATCTCAGGAATTGGCGATTTAAATATAATACGTCATTTCCATAACACCCTGTAGATTTTTCCAAATATTTTGTAAGCCCCTGTATTTATTTTTGATTTTTTGCGGCATATTATTGGGCCTATAATTACACAACTTTGCCCCGATCTAACCGACTTCGTATCTCGTACCTTCATCCCAATGATGAAGGCCGAATTTGTAACACCCTGTATAGATGGAATCGGTTTCCGATGGGACACCCTGTATAGATCGAGGCGGTTTATAAAAAACATTTCTATAACACCTTGTATATTGTGATTTAATGATCAAACATTCTTGCCCTTTACTAATTCAGAGCCATAAAACAAAAGTAAAGCGTTTGGAAAAGGGCTAAAAAACATTTCGTTCGTTTTTCATTTCATTGGAGTTGCGTAACCCAATCCCGATAAAAAAAAGTTCGTAAAGAGCAAAGTGGCACAGTTTAAATTTAGATTTTCTCCCTTTTTCCGTTATACCCTAATAAAGGGGTTGAATATTAGTATGGCCTCCTTTGGAAGAACGAAAAAGTTGGGGTTAATGAATTTTTATATTCTGAATACATAGTTATTTTCCTAAAGAAACGTTTTTTTCGCGATAATTAGGAGCAATATGTTTCTACGAGCGAGCGAAGAATGTAAAACTTAGAAGATTCAAAGATATTCATCAAACCATACTAAAAAATAGGCTTTTATACCTGAATTTTGATTTTTTAGGCAGTAAATCCAACATTCTTGCCGTTTGTAATATGAAATTAGGAAATGATAAACTGTAGGAGTCCCATTTCACATGGGAATTAGTCTCTAATGTTGGAAAAAATCGATGATTTTAATATTCGAGTACTTGATACTCGAGCGATTTTAATAATCGAGTGAATCGCTCGAGCGATTAATCACTTGACATGTTTATGACTAAGAGAATGTATCAAAAGTAAAACTTTTCAGGTGGTATTAATATCAAATACCAATGTATGGAAAAATTATTATTTCCCAGACCACCCGATGATACCTTATACAATAAGGGCGTATTTAGTCTACACAGTAGCACTTAAAATACTATTTCAGATTGAATGGTACTACCAAGAAAAGATAATATTAATACCACCTGAAAAGTATAGACTTTTTACTATTGATTTATTCAAATAACATCTGTTCAGATTGTGTGGGACTACTAAGAGATGGCGCGATGCGCTGTATCTTCTCGACTACCGAGGATAATACAGCGTTAAGTATTAGAGGCTTCTCTGATGATAGGTATGTACACCTACCCTGTACTGACGAGAACAAAAGAGTTCGAAACCGGTCTACAGGTGGTGACATCCTATCAATGGAAAAGCTTTCTTTCCTTGGTAGTACCCATTCAATCTGAAATAGCATTTTAAGTGCTACTGTGTAGACTAAATACGCCCTTATTGTATAAGGTATCATCGGGTGGTCTGGGAAATAATAATTTTTCCATACATTGGTGTTTGATAAGAAGAATGTGTTGATAAAACACCAGGGGTTGTTTTTGTAAGTTTTAGAAGTTTAGTCTAGACTTTTTATAAAGGAAAAACAGTTGATTCTGATTTTTAAGGAAAATTATATGCTTTAATTTTTTAAAAATTTACAATCGCCGCTGGCTAGCCAGTCCTAGTCCAAACAAAATTCATGTCGCGATGAATCCACAAAGGGATTTGACGTACTTTCTTGTATGCACTTTCTCGTTGATGTGCCTTGAACAAAGACATATGTCGTGTCAGCCTTCTGAGCGTCAAACTCGAACGTCGCCAATCGGAACATTTCGGGCGGCGTCGAGCGAAAATCGGGTATCAAGTGAAACGCAAGTATCAAATGAAACGCAACGATTTTTCGCTTGAATTTATAACTAGAGTAGTATTTCCTATCGGGCGAAAAACTGCTCGAACATACGAGCAGTTTTTTACCTCGAACGGTCCTTCACTACCAAGCAGCACATTTCGGTCGGCGTCAAGCGAAACTAAGGTATCGAGTAAAAGGTAATAAGTAACAAGCGACGATTTTCGCTTGAATTTATAACTCGAGGGATGTCCGTTATTTCAATAATCGAGTACTCAAGCGGTTTTTTCGCTCGAGCTATCACAACACTAATTAAGACGCGTACTATGTCCTACGCCCCCGGGTTTCATAACGGCTATTTTGCTCTCACACGACCTAAAGCAGCATCCAAATGAAGGAGCGACAGATTATAATACTCACTCGGGATCGCCGTGCCGCGTGTCCGAAACGCTGGTGTGAACACTATGCCTTCACGTACGACGTAAACACTCTAAGCAGTAACAACTGAAAGGCTGCATTCAATACCAACCGAGTCTGAAGCGTAGCGCACATGCTACGTCCCTGGTGAAACGGAACTAAAAAATATTGTGACATTGATTAGGCACATCGTAAACAAATCACCTAACAATTTTTTTCGTTTCGGACATTGTTTGAACGAAACATATTGGGTAAATAAAAATGTACTAGTAAAAACAAACGAATTAAAAGATAATATCAAAGGTCAGCTCTCTTTGCTTTGTGTGTGTGTGTGTGTGTGTGTGTGTGTCGTTCGTATAGGGTGTATTAAAGATATTTATATTTAAATAAAATCATTAAAACACAATACTTTGCTTAATTTCTTGGTAATTTGGTCCCACGGCCGGTAAACTGATTCGGATTCGGTGTATTTTCGTGTTATAAGTCATGGCGTTAAAAAAAATATTTACTTCTCTAATTTATATTGTCCTAAATAGCATAATCCATTTATAAGGAAACACTTTTGTTTATAAAAATCATAAACTGAAAAATTACATTTTCCATTCGTATCATACTAGAGGCAAGGCTAATAGTTATTTACATTACAAGCTGCGAAAGTTTACTTGAAAGGGCTTTTGCAGCGTGTAATGTATTAAACTTTTTCTACTACTGTTCTTTGATCAATTATATTATTAAGTAATGAACGTTGATTTTATTCAAATTATAATAAAATACACCTGTAAAATAATCCATGACAACTAGTTATTTGAGTACTGTCAAAGTCTGTCAGTTCGAATTTTTTAATTTCGATTGTCGAAAATGTTGTTTCAAGACCAAAACGAAGCTATACAGAAGGCGGCCGAGTTGGCATGTGCCTCACTCTTACCCGTAAAGTCGAAAGATAGGTACTGTCAAACGTACAACCTGTTTCTAGAATGGTTCGTGGAGAAAAACCTTTCACAAATTGACGAAAATGTAATGCTAGCGTACTTCCAAGAGAAATCTGAAGCCCTATCACCTCCGTCCTTATGGTCACAATATTCCATGCTTAAATTGACTATTTCTATTGCATTTATTAAACGAAAAAATGATGGTTACGAAGCTAAAAAATCTAAAATTTTCACAAAAGAAGAAATAATAATATTCCATCAATTAATATTTCTAACTGTTCAAATTTCACTATTAACCTTAATGACAATAAATAAAAATTAGTGTTATTTAAGTTTTATATTATTGTTATTATACCACTTGTTTTTTCAATAAATATAAACTTTTTATTACTAAGTAAGATTTTTTTTTAATTCGCTTGAATAAATACAATAAAAATTTTTATTCTTGTTTTTTTGTCCTGGCACCGAAAGTATTACTTTCGTAGCTAGCAACGGATAATATTCAGGTAACTGTAACATTTACTTTCGTTTTCTTTCGTGTTGCTACGGCCCGAAAGTTGATTTATTTATACAGTAGTAGAAAAATTATCATACCAAATAGTAACACTAATGTTAATCTCAGGTTTGTCAATTGTTTGGCGCCAAAAATCTTAATCTTCTACCATTACACATAAAAAATGTCACTAGAATTAGATTGTTTAAGATAAAATGTCGGAGATTTATTTTTGACAATATGGAAGTCTTTATGTCACTTTTTTAGATGCTAACAGGTTTCCTGTTGTCTGTTCGAACTAACCTAGGTCTTTTTTTGTATAGAGTTTGTTCTTGTTTTTTTTTATATCATTCCTGTTTTCTAAGCACATACAAATGTTCAGTCATCTAGGTGCTTTTTTCCGGTTTCTCTCTCTTCCTCTTTATTATTAATGATGACTAAATCAATTTACACAGAAAAAATCTGGAGAACAGAAAAATACCTTTACATGCTTCCACGAAAAATGGGAAGCAAATGATTGATGACAAGGCACGGAACCGTATTTATTAAAGTAACACAACAAGTAGGTTACGTGTGGCTTAAAAAAAATATGTTTTGCAAGAAAAGAAGGGTTTCTTTTACTAGGCATATTGAATTTCCTGATGTCTTTCTTGCGACGTACACGATATTTACTAAATTACACATCAACAAGCAAGTTACAAATATACACAGAGATCCAAAAGTTTTGCACCACTCTGATTTTGGCATGTTAAGATAATTTCAGGAATGATTTTTTTTTCTAAATGTTTATTTATGTTTATCAGTTAAAACGATACCATTTTTTCTAGCAAAAAAAATATTATCAAGACATTTGTTTAAGATAAGATTTTTAGTGGTGTATTTTGTTGGCACTGGACAGTTAAATTTTTCGGTTCAGTGTGTTAAAAATGAATCGCCGAGTAATATCTGAAATTGATCGTGCAAGAATAGTAGTTTTAGTTGAGGAAGGTCATTCCCAAAGATTTGTTGCTGAAAGAATAGGGGTTTTTCAAAGTGATGTATCTCGCATATGGAATCGCTATCTAGAGACCAATTCTGTGCGAGACAGACCACGAAGTGACCACGTGTTACTAACGAACAGCACAACCGCTATATTACGTTAAGAATTCGGAGAAATCGTACTATGCCAGTCCCACAACTTCAGAGAGATGTTACGCATGCAATTGGAGTTAGCATATCCGTCTCTACACTAAGAAGACGCATTCTTGAATCCGGTTTAGGATGTCGGCGGCCAGTAAGAGTTCTCCAAATACAATATGACCACCGAGTGCGTCGACTTCAGTGGACTGAAACGCACGTTCGCTTACCAGAAGAATTTTCTAATTATGTCCTATTTTCCGACGAGACCAGGATTTGTCTGGTAAACGATAGTCGCCGGATTCGTGTTTGGAGAGAACCAACAAGAGCCGCCCAACTTGCCCATGCTCGCCCCTTGCCTCCATTCGCGTGAGGAAGCGCCATGTTTTGAGCAGGTATTATGTCTGACGGGCGTACTGAGTTAGTCCACGTTCAAGGCACAATGACTGGCGACAGGTATATTAGGGATATTCTACATCCTTATGTTAGGACGTGGAGAGGGGCTGTTGGTAACAATTTTGTGTTTATGGACGACAATGCCCGGCCCCATCGTACTAGAGCTGTGGATGAATACCTAGAAAGTGAGGGAATCAATCGCTTGGAGTGGCCTGATTTGTCCCCTGACATGAACCCGATAGAACATGCTTGGGATATGCTCTTTAGGGCAGTTCGCGCTAGAATAAAAATAAAAATAATCTTACGCACAGCATGCGGCGTCGTCTTCAAGCTTGTTTTTTTGGAAGGTTTAAAATGTTGTGGTAAAATCAAAATTTTTAAAACTCATTGATTTTTATTTTAAACTTATCAATTAATATTTAGTCTATTTTCACCATGAAGTAATTACTTATTCGAGAATCACAGTGATGTAAAACTTTTGAATCTATGTGTATTTTTGTACACATCAACTACACGACACAAAACCGACCACTTCAAAATTTTGGCTAGCTTTGTTGTTTTATAACTTTTTTTTCTTTTAATCCAATTTTCATGATTTTTTTAATGTTTGTAAATACATTTATTGGGATTGGATGTCTTTTAATCATCAACATTTTTCGCTTTTTTACCTACTCAATCGATCAATCGGCAAATCACCAGTGGCAGAGCGAAAACCATTTATTGTTTTAATACCGTGTTATGCTGTTAGTATTTGATGGGGACCAGTGATTCTAAATGAACATTAGCACGGCTATGCTTGGAAGAAAATGAAATTACTTTCTTACCTTGCTTGTCCTTCCGTCCCTGATTCAGACTCCAGTGTCGTACTGTAGTTTATTACTAAAATTATGAAAATTATTTTATTTAGACGCATTGAAGAAAGTTATCGCGAATGCTGACCGTCCTTGTTTAATTTCAGATTAGCGCTCTTCGACAAACAACTGGCACGAATCATAGACTATCTAGTAAGCAACGCACCAAAATACTACGACAAAGACGCTTTGGTCGCCGACCCCGACTACGGTACCATTCTCAGCTCACTTTTAGTTGGACCATGCGCTTTGGACTACTCGAGGACCAAGAGCGTTGAACAGTTCTGGACTGACCCTCCGGCAGATGAGCTGGTAAGTCATATAATAATTTTAAGGTCGGATTGTAACTATCTGGCAAAAATTCAGTTTAGTAAAACTTGGAAATCTACGTTCAGTGGTATACGAGTCAAAATTTTTTTACATGCAACTTTCAGTCCTTAGAATATAACTTACTAAAATAAACTATTTGCCTGTAGAAACGATTATATTTTGCGAAATATATGTTACTTCCTGCATTAGAAAGCAATTTTAAAAGTATTTTTTTAGATTATAGCTGCAGTATTCAAATTTGAATTTAAAAATGTATCGCCGGTCACGTGTTCCCAGTCAATAATTTTTTACTTCACCCTTTTATATTTCACGTCATTTTACTAAAGTTACTTTTATATATAAATAATTTACACTCCTACTACAATTTGCATTGAAAAAATAATGTTCAAAGATCAACAGTTTAGTTTCTCTAACGCCTTCTTAACCAGAAGTTCCGTCCTCGCAGCTGCATGTATCGCCGGTCACGGCAGAAATTGCTTATAAATAACGCCACTACAGGTCGGCCTAATAGTTTTACAAATATGACGGTATGGTTTGAATTTGTGTGAAGCGTGCTCCTGTTTATGCAAGTTCCTTATTATGTTTATTTAGGTATAAACTAGAACATTGCATACTCTTTACCCGGCGTATGTTTTTATCACAGGGTTAACTCAGATCTAGTAGTCTTAATCAAGGGAAAAATACTACACGAAGTCATTCTCTTGAGTAGATACACATTTCAGTCTCAAAAAGTTTAAGAAATAGCTTGTATTAGCTGTTATCCACGAATTTGTGCATTTTTGTATCGCCGGTCACAGTATCGCCGGTCACGCATGAAAATGTTACCGGATATAAATTGAGTGGTTTGTTATCCGAAGCTATATACAATATTTCCTTATTAACCATTAAGGAAAAATATATTTTGATGTGCAAGTTTCGTTTACACCTTAGGTAGATTAAAAATATGACTAATTTTCTTAGTATTTTAACATTCTATAAGGAACATTCCAAAACTTTATGCCAATATAAGACAGGGCTGTTATAAATAATAGGAAAATGGTTATAGTGACTGATTAAAATAACTCAGTTCCAAATATTGGCGTTATATGATTCAGAAGAGTAAAATTAGCCATGTGACGGGCGTTAAATTATTAAAAAATCGATGCTATAGACCAAGATCTTTGTGACGATGATCTTTTGCGCGGACATATATAATTCCTCTAATTAGATACTATAAGAAACCTATTAAAAAATTAACAGGTGATATTGAGATTATTTATTTTTAAAATCCGATTTACTGAAAGTGCCCCTTAAAAAAATTTTGACCCGTAAAACACTTCCCGACGATTTGTTCCTTAAATTGACCATCTCTTTATTAGAATACATAAAGTCTTATTATATTTGTCTACAGCCTCATTACCTGAACATAACCCCTTTTATTACCGAAAACCATTGACTTTCACAAGTTTCTTAAAAAAATTTAGTTGAATTTAAAAGTAAGCCCTTATTGCCTCAGAACTAGGTTAACCATTCTTCTCTTTACTTTATTTTCACCAAGTTGCATAATTAGCTGTTTATTAAACGCTCTCCTTTGTTAGCTGAACAAACAATGGAACATTTACGTTTGAAGGCCTCAAAACAGTAGCTTTTATTTTAATTAAGAGTCACCCATAGAGCAAGATCGCAATTTTGAGAAACCATGGTAGGTAGAGAATATTTAAATACGACTCGTTTATTCACAGTTTAAATAATCGATCCACTCATTTATCGTAAATAAGTGTCTTATTTTAAGTCCGATTTTTATTATTCTTTTTTTATTTTGCACACGCGTGTGTGAAATTTTAAGAAAGTTAAGAATATGTCCATAATATACAGATTTAAACAAGAACTGTTGTTTGTTTTCTTTGGAAATAAATACAATTTTCTTAAACAAGTTTGTGTCTTTAAAAGAAGTCGTATCTGCTATAAAAATGAAAGTGTTGAAATGAACCAAGAACGAAAATGATAAGAATAGATATCTCTTGATAATTAAATTACGCAGAGTGTTTTAAAGTTTGGGCCAAAAAACAGTTCTTGTTTCAACCTGTATATTCTTTAGTATTGGAAAAAACCGATGACTTTAATCAGGGTTGAGATGATTAAAATCACTTGTTTAAATTAACGATTAAAATCATAATTAAAAAAAAAAATCATGATAAATTTAAAAAAGGGTTGTAAAATCTTAACACTTAGAATGTATTAGTTTATACAAAAAATAAAACCCAGACGCATTTTTATGTGGTGTTATTTATTATTTTATTATAATAATCGAAAAGAACATTTTTACAAAAATAAAACTTTTAAAAAATTAATACAAAAAATACTTAATTTAAACAAAAAAGTTATAAAAAAAACTAAGTGTTATAATGTTTAAATAGAAATACTAATTTTGCTGCTTTGTCACTGCCAAGTCTGTTTCTTATATCTGAATGTACGAGTTCATAAATACAAAACAATAAATATTTATTTACTTAACAAACAAAATATAAGCAGTTAGAAATATTTAAAATTAATAATGTTTGTAAAAACTGGTAAATTTAAAAATCAAAAAATCATGATTTTTTTTTTAAAAAATCAACGATTTTTGATTTTTTTTAAAAATATCACGATTTTTATCAACCCTGATTTTAATCGACTACTTGATACCCAAGGGATTTTAATAATCAAGTGAATCGCTCGAGCGATTAATCGCTTGAAATTTTTATGACTAAGAGAATGTGTTGATAAAACACCAGGGGTTGTTTTTGTCAGTTTTAGAAGTTTAGTCTAGAGTTTTTATTAAGGAAGAACAGTTGATTCTGATTTAATAAAAAATGATATCCTAAATTTTTTAAAAATTTACAATCGCCGCTGGCTAGCCAGTCCCAGTGAAGACAAAACCCATGTCGCGAAGAATCCACTAAGGGATTTGGCACACTCTTTTACAAGCACCTTCTCGTTTATGTGCCTTTAAGACAGACGTATGTCGTGTTAGCCTTTCTAAGAGTCAAACTCGAACGTCGCCAATTGGCACATTTCGGGTGGCGCGGCGCGTCGATCGAAGATCGGGTATCAAGTGAAAGGCAATGATTCGATTTTTCGCCTAGAGTATTTCCTATCGAGCTGCTCGAATATACGTCGGCGTCAAGCGAAGCACGGGTATCGAGTGAACGGTAATAAGTAACAAGCGACGATTTTCGCTTTTTGCGCAGTTTTTTTAATAAACGAGCGATGTCGGTTATTTCAATAATCGAGTACTCGAGCGGTATTTCGCTCGAGCGATCACAACACTAAGATTCTTAACTGATTTTCTATAAATTTACCTACAATTTAAAATAAGAATAATAAAAATCGGACCCACCTAAATATTGTGTGGATCGATTCTTTAGACTAGTAGTGTATTTTTAAAAAAAGGTATATTTTTTTTAAAAAGTTAGTGGTGTCATTTTCTGAAAAAACTTATCATATTTTTAGAAGTCAACCTTATTAGTAAATCAAGGTCTATATAATATGTTCAACGCGCTTCACAGTTTGATGTGGGACTGTTAATTAAACGACAAAAGAAACTTTGGACCCGATAAAGGCCATTAATGTCGTTTTAATTAAGTGAAATTTAAAAGAAAATTAATTTCGGGTTGATTGAAGCATACGGAAAAAACTGGCGCCTGCGTCATGACGGTCTCAATTTTGTGGGTAGTTGCCACGTTGATTTGAAAATAATTCACTATTCGACTCGTCTAGCATGATTCATTAAAAAAAACATACATTATTTACCGAACTTCTAAGCTTGGTTCTACCCGCTAAATTTCACCAGCTTGATTTTGAACGGTTGGCAAAGTTCAATTTGTACTCTTTGATCGAATTTCAATAGAAATAAAGTTTTTTTAGACAAATAAATAAATATATGGGTCAAAATTTTTTTTACAGGCAAGCTTCAGTCCTTAGCATATAACTTACTAAAATAAACTATTTGCCTGCAGAAACGATTATAATTTGCGAAATATATGTTACTTATTGCATTAGGAAGCAATTTTAAAACTAGTTCCGTCCCCGCAGCTGCATGTATCGCCGGTCACGGCAGAAATTGCTTATAAATATCGCCACTAGAGGTCGGCCTAATAGTTTTACAAATAAGACGGTATGTGTTTGTTTTGTGTAAAGCGTGCTCCTGTTTAGGTAAGTTCCTTATTATGTTCATTTTTCACTAGAACATTGCCTACTTTTTGTCAGGCGTATGTTTTTATGTTGTATCGCCGGTCACAGGGTGAACTCAGACCTAGTAGTCTTAATTAAGGGAAAAATACTGCACGAAGTCATTCTCTTGAGTACAGATCTTCAGTCTAACAAAGTTTAAGAAATAGCTTGTATTAGCTGTTATCCACGAATTTGTGCATTTTTGTATCGCCGGTCACAGTAACACCGGTCACGCATGAAAATGTTACCGGAGATACATTGACGGTGACGGTTTGTTATCCGAAGCAATATAGAATATTTTTTTTTATTAACCATTTATAAACCATTAAGGAAAAATATATTTTGATGTGCAAGTTTCGTTTACACCTAGGTAGATAAATAATATGACTAATTTTCTTAGTATTTTAACATTCTATAAGGAACATTCCAAAACTTTAAGCAAATATAAGGCTGTTATAAATAATAGGAAAATGGTTATAGTGACTGATTAAAATAACTCAGTTCCAAATATTGGCGTTATATGATTCAGAAGAGTAAAATTCGGATCCTTTGATCAAATGTCCGAAATTTACATCCTTTCGGGCAGAGCCTGCATCCTTATTATATTAATTGAAAATAAAAATAAATCAATATATAAATAGTTATATTTTCAAGCCGACCCTGCACCCGTTTATTCGTTTAGGTAGGTTTAAAGATCCTGCGACCTACATAATGAGTTTTAACTAGATAGTCGATTTATTATTAAACTATACGCTGATGGGATTAAACTTTTACTTTACTTGTTCAATTCCCTAAAATCGTTAATAACAGAGCAGCTGGCAATAAGGCGCGGCTATTCTTATGGCGGTTGTGACTGTTACGGCCTAGACAATTACAAACAACACGAAATTTCGAAATATCGAAATATTTTCTCCGCCTGACGAAACGCTTTTAAGGTGATGGACGGAGAAATAATTTAACCTGGAATAAGGGGAAAATTAATTTTGACTTTGGGTTTATTGTCTGTTGTTTCGACATTTATTAAGGGCAATTTCTATCCTTAACTTTTGTATTATACGCTGCTTCAAAAAATTATTTAATATTTTCAAAAAGGCATTCTCTTGTTTAATAAATTCGAGCAATATTTAGCAAAAGGCCCTAACCAGAATAAAACAAAATATAATGGCTGCATTCAGTAGAACCCATCGATTTGTAAGCAAGAAGTAGTAATCATCTGCTGAATGCACTAAAAAAAAAACGATTTCACAAATCGATGGGAAATCGGGCGCCCTTTTTTCCATCGGATTTAAAAAGCGATTTGTAATTTGGCAGCGATTTATGTCAGTTTTGTTTGTCAGGTTGACGAGTAAAATTTATAAAAAATGACGAAAGAAATGAATTACAATTATAAAAACATATTATACAGGTCGACAACTTTATCTGTAGCTACAAAAGGAATGCGGGCAAGAAAATTTCTTGGGTTAACAATGTTGTCACATATAGTAAATTTTAATTTAATAACATGTTACCAAGTAAACCCTAACATTAAATTTATCCATTTAAAGTAAATTGTCATAAGAAACTAATATTCTATTATAGTTTCAGCGTTCTTAAAACTTTCTTTTCATACTATTTGTTTTAATATTTAAATGCAAAATAAATATTTTTTTATTAAAGTACTTCTAATCTAAAAATAGGGCAACATGGTGCAATATCAACGGTAACCATGGGTAACCGGTGGCTAGAGCTAATTTGATAGGTTACATCCCAGACAGAGGATGACGACACGCGTCTGGTGACACGCCCATTGTGCCGGCGTGGTTGTTCAGCGATGTCCAATATGCTTCATGCAGTTGCGTAGTGATAGGGTTTGTTTTAAAACTGTGACAATGAATGAATATACCCTGGTAAAACCCTTCATAGTCAAAGCCGTCAAGCGATTGCCAATGTGTACAGGGTGTGTAAAGAGGAATCACAAATTAATACATTTAAATTGCCACTTAAGCGAAAGGGTCGCAATATATACGGGAATAAACGTGGGTGCAGTAAAAAACATTCACAAGGAAGATATTGACAGGAAAGAAAATATCCCGGATCAATTGTTGTCATCTCCTGTCAAAAAAGGGCCCCGTCTCTCTGCTGTCGAAAAAAGGTTTCGACTTTGGCATTGTTAGGAGAACAATACAAAAGTTTCATTTGGATCTAAACGTGGTTCCAACCTTAACAAAATTGCTGCAACAGCTGAGAACTGACATAAACTTTCCGTTTTCCCGTGAAACTTTGAGGTGCATTTTGAAATCAAATGGATTTTATTGGCGAAAATGCCAAAATAAGCGAAAAATATTAATCGAAAGGCATAATATATTGCACTTCTGATACAAATATATTCATACCATGAAAAATATATATTATTATATTATTAAGATAATAATAGCACGCCTATGACTCGGCCATGTTTTAAAAGATATTGCATTCCCCTTACCGATACTTCGTAGCTATAGACTCGCTTGTCGAGCTTATACACGATCTCCGCTGGTGAAAAGGAGCATTCAAAATAAAATTATCCATTTCGTAGAATAAAAACACAATATTTGATGAAAATATTTAGGTTGGATCCTAACCAAACAAAAAACTGACAGCAAAATGCATTCAGCAGAACTACAAATCGATGCGCATTGTGACGTCACCTATCAAAAATCGCTTATAAATCGATCGGCTCTGCTGAATGCAGCCTATGATTTCCACCTCTTTATATTCTGAATCCAGCGATATATCACACCTATTGTTTATTAGACGTTTCGGACTAAAAACACTCTTCTTCAATACAAATAAACACCTCATTGAATTGCGTAGTGATAGGGTTTGTTTTAAAACTGTGATAATGAATGAATATACCCTGGTAAAACCCTTCATAGTCAAACCCGCGAAGTGATTGCCAATGTGTACAGGGTGTGTGAAGAGAATCACAAATTAATACATTCAAATTGCCACTTAAGCGAAAGCTAGAAAGGGTCGCAATGTATACGAGAGTAAGCGTGGGTGCAGTAAAAAACATTTACAAAAAAGATACTGAAAGGGAAAAAAATAATCCTTAAATAAAATGGTTTAAAATCATATCGAGTATCATTTATCGAAATACACAACATTTATCGACCCTACACAATAGTGCTTAAACGTAAAGTCCATTCTTCGGTTCTTAATTGTAGAAAATTGATCAATAACAGCCTCATTAAGTTTGGAATACCCTCTATAAATTTTTTTTCATATATTTCATTTTTAAACTTTCTAATAAGGTCCCTAGATTTACCCTTTGTGGTCTGCCTTAAATTAATTTCGGGTTTAGGTGTTCCCGCATTCTTCACTTCAATTATTTGCTCCAAACTCAAATAGCTAAAGATATTTCTTAAATAGTCCACCGTCAACTATTCAATTTAACTTAATAAATATATAATATTAAAATATTAAAACATACACGCACGAATTTCTAACTAGATTCACGAACAGACAAACAGACAAAAAAATGTGCGCCTTTTCCATGTTAAATCGCCATAGCCCCGCTATCCCCCGCTGCCACCCGCCACCTGTTGCTACAGGCAAACTGCACTACTTAATCGCACGTGCGAGCGACTCTCGTCATAATCGTCATTTACCTCGACCGAGGCACGGTTGCCGAATCTATACAGTTTGTTTGATGGGATGATAAAATATTAGGAAGGGTCGGACTTTTTTAGTTTGACGGTACGATAGAATATTAGGGAGGGTCGGACTTTATACGATAAATAATATTCAATGAATATATAAATTAATATTTTTTATTCGTTTTGTTTTGGGGGTGCACGTGCGCATGTGCTCCTGTGGAAGAACCGCCACTGCTTGATAAGCCTTGAGGCTGTGCAAGAAGTTTATGCCAAACACCCACAAGTAGTATGGTTAATTAATTTTCGGTTAAGAATGGACATTGCCGCTTCCTCCCTGTACCCTTCATTTATTTATGTAGGCTTATTAAAACCACGTTAATCCCAGCCAACGGTTAATCGATGCAAAACGGCTCCGCAATTAGCGAAAATTGATTCCTAAATACTAAAATATTTTTCTCGGAAGGCCCAAATAGGCTGAAGAGGGATGACGTACCATTAATTTTATCTGACAGTTTGAGCATTATTGAATTTCACCCCCTGACCTTGGACGGGCTTTTTCGGGTTAGCCCAGCACAAACGAGTTTCGCTGTTCGTTGGTTTTATTGGTAGAGGTGTTACCCTAAAATAATGACAAGAATTGTTTTCTACAATAAATTAATAAGGCAAGCATCATTGCAACAGTTTTTGCTGCTTTATCGTGTTGAATGATCACAAGAGTCATCTGCTTAAACGTTCTCATAGACATCTAACACGTCATGGTCGCCATAGCAACCAACTTATTGGAATATGAATTTTCGTACCAACCGGTGACGAGCTAGCAAGGACTTCGAGGAGCTCTTCAGCTAGAGGTAGACACAAATAAGAATGCTGATTTTACATTCGCGTAGATTTTAATTTAAACCGTTTTTTTTTAATTATCAAACACAAGCACTATAGGAAAAATCCTTTAGGGCACTCTGGGAGTGGTGCGTGTGCGAATAAGGTTTTGAATCGTTGGAGGTTATATTCGTTGGAAAAAACGACCTCGGGAAGGTCGTTCCATAAGGATGAAGTCCTCCAGATGAAATAATTCTTAAATAATGAAGTTCGAGGAGTACTAAGCTTAGCCACATATGGATGGGCGGCAGTGGTTTGTCGTGTATTTCTGCTATTCGCCGCTCTGGGCGGAATTAAGAGGGCAAGGTCAATCGAGCACTTTCCATGAAAATATATGTAAAAGAGAGTCAAATCCACGACCTGTTTTCGATGTTCTAGGCTGTCGAGGTTCTTCGTCAGCTCGTGGTCTCCGATCAGACGCGTTTGCCTCTACTTAGGCAGTGGCGGTTCTTCCACAGGAGCACATTCGCACTCCCAAAACAAAACGAATAAAAAATATTAATTTATATTCATTGAATATTATTTATCGTATAAAGTCCGACCCTCCCTAATATTTTATCGTACCGTCAAACAAAAAAAGTCCGACCCTCCCTATATTTTATCATCCCGTCAAACCAAACTGTATAGATCCGGCAACTGTGCCTCGGTCGAGGTAAATGACGATTATGACGAGACTTGCTCGCACTTGCGATTAAGTAGTGCAGTTTTTCTGTAGTAACAGGTGACGGGTGGCAGCGGGGGATAGCGGGGCTATGGCGATTTAACATGGAAAAGGCGCACAGTTTTTGTGTGCACCGTGCTGTTGTCTGTTCGTGCATGCGTGTATGTTTTAATATTTTAATATTATATATTTATTAAGTTAAAATGAATAGTTGATGGTGGACTATTTAAGAAATAACTTTAGCTCTTTGAGTTTGGAGTAAAAAATTGAAGTGAGGAATGCGGGAACACCTAAACCCGAAATTAATTTAACGCAGACCACAAAAGGTAAATAAATCTAGGGACTTTATTAGAAAGTTTAAAAATGAAATATATGAAAAAAAATTTATAGAGGGTATTCCAAACTTAATGAGGCTGTTATTGATCAATTTTCTACAATTAGGAACCGAATAATGGACTTTACGTTTAAGCACTATTGTGTAGGGTCGATAAACGTTGTGTATTTCGATAAATGATACTCGATATAATTTTAAACCATTTTATTTAAGGATTTAAACTAAAAAACACTTAAAATATGAAGAATGCCAACTTGTCAGTCTGTCGTCATAAAACAGTTAACTATTGTTCTCGGTTGCTTGGTTGCGCCTACTGACGTAGCCGTAGATGACGTGGTGGTATTAGACATCATTCAGTTTTCTTGATAACTCGTAGATGGCGGTAGTAGTATTGGACATCATTCGGTTTTCTTGATGGCTTTAGTAGTATTAGTAGTGGACTGTATAAATATTGTTACGAGGGTTGCATGCGACGACGTTAAGATCCGACAGCTATACACACTAAGAAAACCTTTCTTATTTTCCAAAAGTTGTATTTCCTTGTGTAAAATTAAAAAATAAATAAAAATATGTTTTACCTGACGCATCTTCTTATCACTTCTTTTCTTTCTACATTTAAAACGCCTAGAAAGTAATTGTTTGGTCGTTAAATAAAAATAAAATTTAAAAAATAATTTCACCATACTCGTGAACGTCCTCTATCATAGGTCACGAGCCGCCACTGTACTTAGGTTATTTTGGAGTATTAATCCATTGAACTACTAGAGGAGTAACTAGTATTATTATTAACTAATTCAATAAAAAAAATTAGATTGAAGTTAATTTAATTTATTGAATATAAAATGATTGTTTTTTAATTCCTTTTTTCTTTTTTGAGGACGTGGCCCTTCCCCTGACGAGCAGCTACTGCGTGAGGCCGTTTTATGAACTCGCAAGCAAACAATAAATATACAGTAAAGATTTCTACAGCTTGTGCTTCACCAAAACCTTCGTGATACTCGTTACGTTTCCGTTGGCAAATAAAACCTGGAATTTTAGAATATTTATAAACGTCGGGTAGGGTTTTCCCTGCTACGAATAAGTCATGACGTAGAATAAACAAAGTTCGGCCACACGTAAATTTACAATGTGTTATTAAAGATAACTGGCACATTTTAAGAAAATTCTCGTTCCATGCAGCCGGGAAATTTATGGCGGCCCAGCGGTCGTTGCTCGTTTGTTTCAGCATAAATTTTCATGAGAAAAACAAACACAACAAGTTAAATCCCGTGGCTGTGAGAAGGGCAACAAACTACGAGGGATCCTAGCACAATTTTCATTATAACATATTTCCACAATTTTATTTTTCGTACGAAAACGTCAATGTTCACTTTTAATAATGAGGTGATTGAAATAAAACCGTATCAAATATAAAGCTATTTACCTACGTTTTATAACTTAATAATGCGTAGTATAATATTTATATTATAATAATATACAGAGCTGGGCAAATACTTTTTAAAAGTATTTAAATACTAAATACTAAATACTTAATTAAATTCAAAAGTATTTAAATATTAAATACTTTTTGAAGTAATGAAGTATTTAAATATTAATTACAAAAAGTATTTAAATACTTTTTAGGTTTAAATACTATATTTAAATACTTTCTAAGTATTTAAATACTTTCTAAGTATTTAATTACTTTTAAGTATTTATAAATACTTTCTGAGTATTTAATTACTTTTTTTTTAAATATTTATAAATACTTTTAAGAATGAAACACAAAATTTAAATACTTTGTAAACAATTACAGTCGAACCTCTATAACTCGAACCTCTCTTTAACTCGGACTTTTTAGTGGTTTTTGTACATTTTCCAAGATTTCAATGTACATATTTTAATGGTACATAGACATAATGTATGTAATAAAAAAAATGTTTTGGAATATTCATGTGGTTTCCCTTCTCTCTTTCAACTCTCTGTAAATCGATCTTTTTTGGTTGTCCCTTCAAGTTCGAGTTATAGAGATTCGACTGTAATTACTTTTAAAAATATTTAAATAGTATAGTAGTATTTTTGTCTTCTCTAAGTAGGCAGTTGAATAGGTAGGTACCTCAATCCTCAAAATATTTTAGAATCAAATAAGATCTAACAGCAATAAAAAGTGTGTTTTGTAATATTTTATTGGTATTGACAGTAAATTTTAATTAAAAAACCACGACAACATACACTTAAGGGTACAGGAATAAAACAGGAATTGTCCATATTTATCGAAATCGAGATTACTAGCGCAACCTGTTGGCACATTTTGTTACTTTCCATGGTCAAAATATTGGCCGAATAAAACTAGGAACGTCTGTAGAAATTAGAGTCAAAGTTTTACTGTACTGAAATAAAACTAGGGATGTCCATACTAAAAAATGCATTTTATCTCAAAACTCTGATTTTCTGACAATCCTTATTTTATCCCTGTATTCTTCAACTGATAACATAACAAAAGACTTTCTACCTAAACCTAATTACTCAAAATTTGTAATGCAAGAATAATAATTTATAATGTAATGTTTTAAATGTTCGCTTTCATAAGAACAAGATTTTCGAAATTATCGTCTGATAAAGCATGTCGTCGTGGCGTTAATGAATGTTGCAAATGAAAACATTCTTTCAACTGGGGCAGATGAGGGAAGAGTAGTGTTATATTTCAAAAATAATTTGTTGATAATGGGATATTTTCTCAGCATTTCTATGTCTGTTTGTGAGTCTTGCATATATTGTGAATGCTTTCAAAGTGGGGACGATTTGCTTCCGTGAGAGAAAATGCAATGTATAAATGTATTTTTTAATTACTTTTGCCTGATTTCTCCAGTTTTTTTTCTGTTTCATCGTATATGGAGGGTAATTACAACCAAGGGCCCCCTCCTTTTATACGCGCCTGCATGACCTATTTTCGAGATTCCTACGCCATTGATCAGGATGAACAGCTATGATTTTCGGTCCAGAATCATTTGATTTCTGACCATCAAAGCTACCATTTCGTTCCTACTCAAAAAGTATTTAAATACTAAAAAAGTATTTAAATACTAAAAAAAGTATTTAAATACTCCAAAAAGTATTTAAATACTGAAAGGAAAATAAAAAAAGTATTTAAATACTAAATACTTTTGCAAAGTATTTGTGAAATAAATACAAATACCTATTATAAAAAAGTATTTAAATACTCAGTATTATAATAGTATAGTATAATATAATATAATATATCCGGGAACCAATTCGAATATATGGAAAAAATTATACAAAGGAAAATTTTGAAAATTAGACGGTATGATAATGTTGATGGGGACAACTCGGCAAAAATATTTTCAATATGGTGGCACTTCCGGTTATACCGGAAGTCGGTGTCAACTATCTTATTTTCAACAGAATGCCTTATACCGGGTATTATGGAAATTACTTATTATATTTAAACCGGCAAATCTTGAGATGAAAATAAATTGAAGAAAAATAACCATAAATAGCGCTTTGAATTATTAAGCGAAATATACACTTTATATGAAATCTCAAAATTTACGTGGCCGCTCCTGAGGACCTTCGCAATTAATAGTTTATTGAGGCAGTCTCGAGGTTCAAAAGAGGTTAGCGCATTATAGGCGATGTTGTCATATTGCAACACAGAATTCTAAACGCACGTGTTCAGTTTTTGACAACAAGATGTCTTTGACACGCGTTATCACTTCTTTTTTAAACTTTTTAGAAAAAAAAACCTACAATTTTAAGGTACATACTCTCGATACCTTCGATCTTATAATCCGTTTTATAATTAAATTTCATGAAAAAATAAAACACAAAAAGTACGTTTTTCAACAGCTGGACAGTAGATAATTTCACACAAACTTGAAATCACATCACAACATTTATTATTATGAATTATTTCACAACAGAAAAAAAAAATCTAGTACTGCTACAACTAACAAAACGTTCAAAATTCGTATACGTCAAGCACGTGGAACCTTCGACAGCGTCAGTCCAACCCCGAGTCTCGAAACATACTGAAGCAACGATATTGGCGCGCGGACGGTATACAAGCAAGAGCGAGACACGTGGTGTGATCTGGCAACACGGTTAGTATACTCTAGTGACCTAAATTGTTGCTAAGTGAATCCATATGGAACGGCCCGACAGTACGTGGGTAAAAAGGGTTTTTACCTTAGTACAAACATTTTTTTTTAAGTATGTGGGAGACGAATAAATACGGTGCAAAAACTCTCTGAAGACAGACCGGCAACTATGCGTGGCAGAGCGAAAGGACTTCGCCGAATGAAAGTATGTGTGATTCCCCGACAGTAATCCGCCGTTTATCTGTGAGTTGTAAGGTTAAAATCGTAAACAATGGCACACAAATGTCGCGTTTTGAGTCTGAAAGAGAATATTGATGTTGTGGAAGTTTGGAATTTGATAACAATGATTTGGGCGATTTCATTAACATTAATAGCAATGTGCTATTAGAAGATGATAGAGACCCCATTCCTACCGATTATGCAGTCCAAACTGATACCACATCACTATCTGACTACTCTGATGAAGAAGTTGAATGCAGTAATCAAACAAATGTCACCAATTATCAACAAGCCATATTAGTATGGTAAAGGAATTATAAGAGTATGCAAAGAATAGAGGTGACTCTACAGCAATGGAATTGTAATCAGACTTGGAATTACATTTTCTAGATTGCAAGTATAAAACTCAAACAGGTCAAACTATGTTATTAGATTCTTTTAGTACTACATCCTAACTAAAACTAGTGTATTTTCGTTATGTTATGTTTATTTGTACATACATATACATAGTAATAATTTTGCATTTACATATTACCTAATAACAAATTTCCCATGGGTGGACACCTCTATGAGGCGGACACATTTAGACGGTCCCGTAGGTGTCCGCCTAAGAGAGATTTCACTGTAATTGGTAAAATTACGCTCGATGTGTCAACGTTTGTCAGAAAAGCGAACTTGCTTATACGAAATGTCAGCAACAAGGAAATGAACAATCTTATAAATCGCAGCTCGAGACCCTACTTAAATTTTCAGCCCTACCTAATTCCCCAAACCGCGATCAATCAATCAAACATTCGATCAATCAGTATGTCACTTTCGGAAAATTTATACAATCACGCTAATTGTGTATCAACGAGAATTTACGCTTTATTGGTAAGCTTTTTTTAGACTTCATTAGCGCTATTGCTTTTCACTTTCCTTTTTTCCTTTCAAGAAGGAAGTCATTGTAATTCTGGCATTTTTATAACGTACACGATAATTCTTACATATTTAGTGCGGAATCCCATTGACGCCTGGGTTATTACTTCTGTACAGTACTGTTGGGCCGGGGAGAGAAATAAAATTGTTTCTTTGTATTTTATTACGTAGAATCCAGTGATGTACCCAGGCGTTTCCTACGATCAATAGTTTTCAAGACAAAAAAACAAATTTACTTTTTTCAATGGGTCACCATATACAGTGTCACCATTAAAGTCCGCACCATATGGAACTTTTTTTTATTAATGAGGTTAGTTAAAATTAAATTTCGGCAATCGTTTTTGCTTCAAATTAGACTAAAAATTATATAATCAAATGTCACCATCTGTCATTCGGTATCTGTCAAAAATTACATTCTAATCAAAAAATGCTGAAAAATGGCATTGTTTTACCGAATTTCAAAAAATTTTATTAGAAAAAGTTGTTTCTAGTACAATTCTTGGCCTAAATACAAAGTTTCAGTTTTCTAGCTCAAAGTTGATTTTTTTGCCATTTTTTCTAATTAACTTTTTTTTTATTTAATGTAAGTTCGCTTAATGGATATTAAACTATTTGCTTATACCATACTCAATATTTTATTTAGTTTGTATGAGCTTTTTTTTTACTAGAATGCCATTTTTTTTCGAAATTTAAAATTAGAGGCAAAAAAATTTGACACAGGTGGTGCAAAGTTATCCTAATTTAAAAATTTTAACAGATAGACGTCAGATGTTTCGTTTTTCAAATGGCAAATACATCTAAATATTTGATAAAAATTTTATTTTATACTTAAAACTATCATTATTATTAAAAGGAACAAAAAGGAACTTTAATCATTTTAAATAGGTAACACAAAAGCAATATAAATTTCACATTTCAGTGTGACGTCCTTCTCGCTCTATACAAACACCCGTCCGTCTATAAACGTCTTTGACAGCATTTTGTAAAATGCTTGGTCTTATATCGGCACAACACTGTCCTATCGTTTGTTCCAAATGCTCGATATTTCTAAACGGTCGATTCTTATAAACTTTCTGCTTAAGATAACCCCACAGAAAAAAGTCTAGTGGGGTTATGTCAGGCGACCTGGGTGGCCAGTGACATTCTCTATCACGCCCTATAACTCTGTTTTGAAATAATTGGTTTATGCGTTCTTTCACTGCTACAGTTTGATGTATGGGTGCACCATCAAGCTGATACCATAAGTTATGTCTATGGTGTAAGGGCATGTTATCCAAAACTTCGGTAATCTCGTTATCAAGAAAATTCAGGTACCTTTCACCAGTTAAGTTTGCTCTAAAGAAGTATGGTCCAATAAGCTAATCTTTCAAAATTCCACACCAAACATTGGTTTTAAAATGATACTGGTCGCGACATTCAATTGTGAAGTTAGGATTTTCTTGGGACCACCATCGGCAATTTTATGAGCTCACGGTACCATTCGAAGAGAAAGTGGCTTCATCTGTCCATAATATCTTGTATGGAAAAAGAATATTCTCCTCATATTGTCCCTGATACCAAAACGAAAAATCAAGTCGGATATCAAAATCGCGTTCTTTTAATGTGTTTATAAACTTGGGTTTATATGCCCGAAATCGATTTTTCTGAAGAATTTTTCTAACGCTTTCCCTCTTGCACCCTGTTGCATCACTTATCTTGGTTACACTAGTTTGACCGTGGTCAATAACAGTTAAACAAACATCAAGTTGTGCTGCTTCATCGTATTTACTTGCCGCGTGAGGTTTCTTAAAATTATTTCGAACAGATCCAGTTTCTCTAAATTTTGACATTATTCTTGAAACAGTGCTATGCTGCAAATTTTTTTCTGGATGCCTCTCATTAAAAATGGCAGATACTTGCCGGTGAGGCATATTCTCTCCACAAATTAAGACAATTTCTATTTTTTCTTGAATGGACAACATTGGTGATAACACTGAAAACTATAACTTGCGAAAATATTCACATTTATGACATTTCTTTTATTTATTCGGCACTCTAATTCGTTTTTTTCCATAGCCTACTTATAAAATTCAAAATTGCCTTGATATTTTATTGTGGATAAAAAGAAAATGTGTCTAAATTTTGAACTAATCTGATATCTGGGAATTTTATTATAAGTTTTTTAAACTTCTTAGGTGTATGTACTATCAAAAAAATGGAATATCTGACGTCTATCTGTTAAAATTTTTAAATTAGGATAACTTTGCACCACCTGTGTCAAATTTTTTTGCCTCTAATTTTAAATTTCGAAAAAAAATGGCATTCTAGTAAAAAAAAGCTCATACAAACTAAATAAAATATTGAGTATGGTATAAGCAAATAGTTTAATATCCATTAAGCGAACTTACATTAAATAAAAAAAAAGTTAATTAGAAAAAATGGCAAAAAAATCAACTTTGAGCTAGAAAACTGAAACTTTGTATTTAGGCCAAGAATTGTACTAGAAACAACTTTTTCTAATAAAATTTTTTGAAATTCGGTAAAACAATGCCATTTTTCAGCATTTTTTGATTAGAATGTAATTTTTGACAGATACCGAATGACAGATGGTGACATTTGATTATATAATTTTTAGTCTAATTTGAAGCAAAAACGATTGCCGAAATTTAATTTTAACTAACCTCATTAATAAAAAAAAGTTCCATATGGTGCGGACACTGTATATGTTTTAATAATGTAATTCCTTTTTTTAACATGCCCGAATTTTTTTTGACTAAGCCATAACTATACAGGGTGTCCCAGAATATGTGGGCAATCTCCCGGGTTCAGATAGAATACTTAAAAATATCAGGAGTATTTCCTATAAAATTATTTTCCTACAGCCTCCCCTACTGTAACCCATAACGGACGTCCCTGGAAATCGTTGTTTTTTAAATAATTTTTTTAAGTACTAGGTGTAATTTAATAATTTTTTAGTATAATGTTTACTAGATGAGCCTCCATAAAATTCGCCCTTTTAAACGCATTTGGCTTATTTAGTTTGCCAGGGACGGACTAGACGTAACACAAAAATGTTTTTTTTTACACCCTGTATGATGAATGAACGATAATAATATTTTTGGATACTCTAAATCTTAAGCTGAAGAAAAGGCACTTGATCAATGTCGATAAAATGAACTGTTTTCGAAAAAAAGATTTTTTTTTTGTTGAATATTGGTTGTTTTATGTTCATAAAATTCCTTCATTGTTGCTATGGTTTTTTTCACATGTACCGATTTAAACAAGAATATTTATGCCAGTGTCAGTTTATGGTAGTGTCTTGAAATTTGCGGTTTTTCTCCTTTGTCTTATTAGGGGCGTAGGAGGAAAAATTTATATGAACTTCTCCTGTTAGTTTTAAGTGTTCGTGTTCTATCTGAACCCAGGAGATTGCCCACATATTCTGGGACACCCTGTATTTGTTTTAATAATGTAATTCCTTTTTTTAACAGGCTTCTCAGAAATATATGCTAATACAATATTTTTAGTCTTAATAATATGCCCGAAATTTACGTTTTTAAAAAAATATACATTTTTTTTGAGTAGGCCATGACGGATATTTAAAAAATAAAATTTACAGAAGAATTCCTCATTATAACAAAATTGGCTGTGTTCTTTTGTTCCTTTTTTCAATGAACCGTCATGGCCTACTCAAAAAAATTGTATATTTTTTAAAAAACCGTAAATTTCGGGCATAATGTTAAGACTAACAGTAAAGTATTATATATTTCATTTCCGAGAAGCTTGTTAAAGACAGAATTCCATTATTAAAAATATATAGAGCGACTCATTTTTAAAAAAGGCAAATTGTTTTTTTTTGAAAACTACTGAACGTAGAAAAAATCTGAGTATTATATGTAAAAAACTATAAAGAGAACATTTTATTTCTTTATTGATAAGTTACATGGTAACCGAAACATGGGGGGTGTCCCAAAATGTAAAATTCTCCAAAACATCCCGTATATCAAAAATGAGGAGGCCTAGAAAAATCCTAGTTGGGGAATCTTTCGTTTCACAAAAAAGAAAGCCACATCATTCTATCTTTACCACAGAAAAATGGACACCCTGTATTGTATCTGTGTATTTCTTGCAGGTACAAAGACACAGAATATCAAGCGGTCACTCCACCCCGCCTTCAGTTAGGAGACCAATCCTTAATTTTAGAAGATCATTGAATACCTCTGCAGAAGACACATTATCTTCGAGAACTACAACGCAACATATTGCCAAGGACTACGTGGAAAGTTTGCATCAAAATTCCAGGGCCGCACTGCTCTTTGGAAAAAATAACGTCCTGGTAATGCCTGCGAAGGATGACGTCACGGAACCGATGCCTGGGTAAGCCATAAAACGAAAATTTTAGAATTTTGACAATTGCTGCTTCTTATCTACTAGATGCTTTTTAATCTTTCTTAATACCTAATTCCATATCAGAGTGCAACTGAATGAATATAATTTTTTATACGAAAACTATACGTCAAACGAAAAAAATCAAGAGACGACATTTTCTCAGCTAGGAATGAGAATTTCGAAAATAATTTATATTTAAAAAAAGAATTGGTACGCATTCATTTCTTCAAGAATACCGAGGGCAATTCCCGCACGATTGCCACTGGTCGGAATAAAAAAACTTATTATACAGGGTGTTATGGAAATGACTTATTATATTTTATCCGGCAAATCCTGAGATGAAAATAATTGTTCATTGTTTCAATTATTGTACGAAATATACACTTTATATGAAATTTGAAAATTTACGTGGCCGCTACCGAGGACGTTAGCAATCAATAGTTTATTGAGGCAGTGTTGTCATATATTGCAACACAAAATTGTAAACGCACGTGTTCAGTTTTTGACAACATCAAGTATTTGAACCGCGTTATCACTTCTTTTTCAAAAAATACTAAAATTTTAAGGTACATACAAAAATCTACAATGCTGTAGCTGGTAATGCTACAACTAACAAAACGTTTAAAATTCGTATACATTAAGCACGCGGAACCCTAGACAGCGTCATTCCACCCCCGAGTCTCGAAACATACTGAAGCAATCGCGCGCGGCAGATATTCAAGCAAGGGCGAAACATGCGGTGTGATCTGACAACACTGTTAGTATCCTCTAGTGACCCACATTGTTGCTAACTGAATCCAGATGGAACGGCGCGATAGTATGTGGGTAAAAGGGTTTTTACCTTAGTATTTAGATATTTGATTTAAAAAAGTATACTTTTTCTAGGACACCCTAGGAGTTAAATATAACAAGTCATTTCCATAACACCCTGTACATCATAAAATGCCTCTTGATGAATAGACAGTGTGTACTAAATTTCACAAAAATATCTAGAGCAGGATAACAGATATTAATAAAACAGGAGATTTTTTAACACCCTCTATCTCAAAAGTTAATACGTTTAGGACATATGTTATTATTAGCATGTTATTAGCAGAAATTCCAAACAATTATAAAAAATTCTGGCACTTTGTATCAGCCAATCGTGGTAAGTCTGGCTCCACTATTCCCTCAGATATGTTCTGCGAGACCATTAATGCAAGTGACAATAAAAGTATTTGTGGATTCTTTGCAAAATATTTTCATAGTGTATTTGAACGACCTGGTAATGTCGTCCCAAGGGATGCATGCTTCCAGTACCGGGAATGCAAATTTCAGTCGACTCCAGCTCCGCGAATCTGAAATCATTTCAGTACTTCGTGAGCTCGACACTAAAAAAGGCGCTGGCTCTGACGATATCCCAGCTGTCTTTGTTAAGCGGTGTGCCACTTACCTGAGTCGTCCGCTGCTTATGTTATTTAATCAGTCATTATCTCTCGGCATTTTTCCAACAATTTGGAAGAAGGCTATTGTTGTGCCAGTGTTTAAGTCCGGTGATAAGAAAAATATCAAGAACTATAGGCCCATTTGTAAACTTTGTACATTTACAAAAATATTTGAAAAAGTAGTATACAAGCATTTATTTTTTTTAGTAAAAAGAATCATAATCCCTGAACAGCATGGTTTTTTTGCAAACAGGTCAATCGATTCTAATCTTATTAATTACTGCCAATACATTCTTAGTAGCCTTGATGAGCGTGTTCAGGTTGACTCCGTCTACACCGACTTTAGCAAAGCATTTGACAAAATCGACCATGCTTTACTTTTGATCAAGCTAGCAGAGGTCGGGGTGGGCGGGGTTATGCTGGAGTGGTTTAGGTCATATTTGTCGAATCGAGAAAATATTGTTTCAGTCGCTGGTTCTTATTCAGAACCTTTCGTCTCTACGTCGGGGGTACCCCAGGGAAGTCACTTGGGGCCACTTATGTTTATTATTTTCATAAATGATATAAGCGATTGTTTCAGATTTTCTAACCATTTATTTTATGCAGATGACCTAAAAATTTTTAAAACAATACGCAATTATAACGACTGCCAGGAGTTACAACAAGAGCTCATCAGGTTTAAAAATTACTGTGATAACAATAAATTATTTTTAAATGCTGAAAAGTGTTTTGCAATTAGTTTCACTCGAAATTATAACAAAATAATTTTTAACTACACTATAGGCGCAAATGTACTAAGGAAAGAACGTGGAGCTAGGGATCTTGGCGTGCTTTTTGGCGAGAAAATGATTTTTGATGAACACATCGAGGCTGCTGTTAACAGCGCGTACCGCATGCTTGGCTTTATCAACAGGCAGACTAACCAGCTGCGAAGTAACAATGCGTTACTAACCCTCTATTATGCCTACGTATTCAGTCGCCTGAACTTTGCATCCTCGGTTTGGAATCCAATGTATAACATCTATATACAGAGGCTTGAGCGTGTGCAAAACAAATTTCTTAAAACATTGGCTTATAGAAATAATCTAGATGTAAACTATAATTTATTGCGTAAAACGTTCAAAATCTTAAGTTTAGAAAATCGTAGGGCACTAAACGATATATTATTTTTATATAAGACTGTTAACTCGAGGGTTGACTCTATGGACTTTTTAATGTTAATACCTGTGACTGTGCCACCAAGGACCTTAAGACTTACACAGACATTTAATGTGCCATTTAGCCATACTAATAGTAGTGCAAATTCACCTTTGAATAGAATGCTAAAACTCGCAAATACGTACTGCAACAATATAGATCTATTTTTCATGTCCCTTGATACCGTTAAGAAATCACTTAAATCTATTTTTCTGGAAATATAATTTATATATTTTTTTTTCTTTGTGTAATTCAATAAAAGATTTTTCTCATGCTTGATTCTAATATTATATTAAATGTGTTTTGAAACTTTTCATGTTATTGTTAGTTGTTAGTTGTAGAACTTAAACTAAAATGTAAATGGTGGACCTACTGTTGGGTATATCCTGTTTGTGTCCCAAAGAAATAAATAAATAAATAAATAAATAAATACCCTGTATATTTATGTTATATTAGTTTACTATTTAATTTTCTTTCGTTCTTCAGTTCATACAATATTCAGATGTGATTTATAAATTGCCTGCCTCATGCAGATTAGGTTAACTGCTAGTAGTAGCTATTGAAGCTAAATTTTTTGTGTGTGTACTAAATAAAGACGATTCATTATTATAAATTATTCGGTAAAATTAATCCTGCAAAAAAACGTGCGGTGTAAAATAAACGTCCGTCTGCGAAATGTAAATAAGCTTGGTCTGCGGGCAAAACTCATCCGTTGGATTTTTGAACATGCGATGACAGCGTTAAATCGGTATCCTATAGCAAAATGTTTTGACTCTATTATCCTTAAACGACTTAAAATGTCGAGATTGTACACCCTTAACCTTTTTCCATTTGTGTCCTTTTCATGCATCCCGTGAGATTTACGACGAAGATAAATAAGGGGAAAATTCCTTAAAATCTAGTTGATAGCATAGCTTACCGGATTTAAGCTTTTAAATTATTCATGGCGCGATTGTATTAAGAGGATCCGACCCCGTGGGTTTTGGACATCCATCTAAGAATAAGCATATACCCTTTAAGGTCTTTTTGGTCAATAGCCACTGGTAATCATTGTCGATTTGCCTAACAAATACTTCTTGTAGAATAACGTCACTTCTTCGGCGAAGACGTCATCCTTATAAGAGATGCTGATGGATACATGCCATCGGAAGCACCAATGTACCCAGAACCCCGCCTACTATACTACTTTATACCCGAGTTACAAACGAACTAGCAAAATATTGCATTGAATTACGCATGGACAGCCTTCCCTTAACCCTTTCACTGCTCTGGACGAATATATTCGCTATACAGTAGACTGCTCTAGACGAATATATTCGCATTGCTTGTAAAAATAGGATCACACTGCTCTTGACAAATAAGGACGTTGGCATAGTTTTCCACGTGTTCCACTGTATAATTCCGTGTTTTCAGTTATATCATACTAAAAAGCACTCTTGAGTTGCTATTTGTATATACCTGGTAACGTTGTGAGTTTTTCTTGAAATTTTATGTAACTTGGTTATAATAACTAACTTTGAAAATAGAATATGTTTGGATTGTGTATTTTATTCAAAGAAATTAAAAAAAAATAACTTTGACATACACTAAATTGGATCAAGCTGCTCTTGACGAATATATTCGCAAACGATGAAAAAATAGCGAATCTGCCGTGCCATCTTGTTTCAGCACCGCGCAGTGAAAGGGTTAAGAACCATTTTTTTTTTTAATTTCAGATATTTAAGTTTGCACCAAACGCCTAGCGGCCTTACCATCAAATGGACGCCCAACCAGCTGATGAACGGGTTTACTGAGGAATCGCAGGACAAAAGGTAATTGTAATAGTTTAATATGAAGTACAGAGTTTAAGCAAAGTGGTAGACGTGTGTCTTGGGATGATATTCTGAAATTTTCTAAAAACACTGTTGTCTTGACCATTATAGAGGCAGAAACAAAAGTTACTTCTTTACCCTTAATTTCTTAACGCCCTGTGGAAAAATTAAGCGGTAGAATTTAGCGGATCTACGTTTTGTTTTGAAGTGTTCTCTTTTGTTAACCCAATGTTTTTGATTCACGTCATTAACTGCTTTGTAAAAGAAGATACAAATTTTAAAAGGAAATTAACAAAAACGGATATTGGCAACGTTGCGAAATCATTGAGAATCATCTTTACATATGTAAAAAAAGTGGTCGTAATAGTTATCGCGCCTCGTCCGTTCTTTTTATTTTTTGAGTGATGTTTTTGATGAGATGAAAATGGTAACTGACATTTTTACACACGCATTTTTTTAGCAAAACCGTTTTCCGTCAACACAGCACGTGTATCAATAATAATACAATATGGGGACATAGCTGATGCTGAGTTGTTATAGACAACCAAGCCACACAGCATGCTGTCCCATTCACCCGCCGTGTACCGCGGCCATGAATTATACAGATACGAGATAAGACTCCGCTGCCCTCCCTGCGGCTGCGCAACACGGAAAATGTCCGTTCGACTCGATTTACTATTTTTTAGAGTATTATCAAAAATTAAAAAAAAAACTGAACCGGGCGCTGTAACTTTTTGATCCCCTTTTCTTTACATCTTTTATTTAAACTATGGAATTTTTGCAACACTTAAAACGTCCGTTGTCGATGAATTCACGTTTTTTTTTTTGTATTTTTAATATGATTTCATAAAGAATGGACAAGGTGTAGTAACAAAAAGACGATCTGCTTTCTTACGGACTGAAATCACTCTGACGGGTAAGCGCAGCGTTGCCGAACTTCTTCGTTCGACTAAAACTTTCTTATTTTTTAATAATCTAGCGATTAGTCATTGACTAAATGAAGGCGTGATAACAGGACATTTTATTAATGGGCTGCCGTACTATATTGTTTAGAAATTATTGTTGATTCCTTACCTCGTTTGCAGTATCTACTGGGACTATGCATTGCAAGTTCGACTGGACGAGATTGTGTACGTACATTGTCATCAAGACATCGAAGCAGGCGGAACCATAATCTTAGTAGGACAAGATGGCGTCCAACGACCCCCGATTCATTTTCCTAAAGGTAATTGAACAATACTAATATAACTTTTTTCATTTATAATCTCCTTAAAGCATGAATATATTTAATAACTACCGATCTAATAGAGCTGCCACTTTTTCGTAAAATGGGCTTTGCAGATAAGCGGATAAAGAACAAAACGGTATTTTTTAAAATTAATTTAAGGTAGGTTGTCGACCATGTTAAAACTAAACTCCTGGACAAAATTAACGCAACATCATAAATTTGCCATATCTTTGATGATATTTTTTTTCTGACTTTATGATCCGATTTGAATGATTTTTTTTTTGAATTGTAGGTTGGTTCCTTGACAAAGTCATAGTATTCGCTGTTTATGATAAAAATTTAATTTTCGATTTATACTGGGTTTACTAAAAATGGTACGTTTTTTTCCGAAAATTCGTATCACCCTGTGGAGTATATTAGCAACCGAAGCATATTGCAGTTGACATTAAATGGTAGGTTCATCTTTCCACAATGTTTTCTTTTTTGGTTTACTTCATTATCTCTATTATTAAAGAAGATACACCGTTTTATAGCGTAACTTGTTTTTATAGACTTTAATATTCAACACATTTTATGATGTTGTGTTAATTTTGTCCAGGAGTTTATTGAAACAATTAAATTGTTATTATTTTGCATTTGTACAAAATGATTAATAACAATTCATGTGTTGATATTTGGCAAATAAATTTGTTTCCGCAAAATCCTGAAATACTTGTCAAATGACTTATTATATTTAAATGGGTGACTCCTAGGGTGTCCTAGAGAAAGTCTACATACTTTTTTTTTTATCGAATATCTAAATACTAAGGTAAAAACCCTTTTTACCCACATACTGTCGCGCCGTGCCATCTGGATTCAGTTAGCAATAATGTGGGTAACTAGAGTATACTAACAGTGTTGTCAGATCCCACCGCATGTTTCGCCCTTGCTTGGATACCTGCCGCGCGCGACTCGTTGCTTCGAGACTCGGAAATGGGATTACGCTGTCGAGGGTTCCTCGTGCTTGATGTATACGAATTTTAAACGTTTTGTTAGTTGTAGCATTACCCTTATTTTTTTTCTGTTGTGAAATAAATCATTATAAGAAATATTGTGATGTAATTTCTAATTTGTGTGATATTACCTATTGTTGGTTCTGTTGCAAAACATACTTTTTGTGTTTAATTTCTTTTTTGGAATTTAATTATAAAACGCAATATAAGATGGAAGGTAAGAGAGTATGTACCTTAAAATTGTAGTATTTTTTTCCAAAAAGTTTGAAAAAGAAGTGATAACGCGGGTCAAAGACGTCTTGTTGTCAAAAACTGAACACGTGCGTTTAAAATTCTGTGTTGCAATATATGACAACACCGCCTCAATAAACTATTGATTGCGAACGTCCTCAGTAGCGGCCACGTAAATTTTCAGAAAGTGTATATTTCGTGCAATAATTCAAAGCGCCATTTAAGGTTATTTTCATCTCAGGATTTGCCGGTTTAAATATAATAAGTGATTTCCATAACACCCTGTATAAGTTGTAAAAAAAGATTTCGGACGATTCTAAAATGTCAATGTTAAAAAGCGTGTCAAATTTAAATTTTAGGAAGTTCACTATGCATCTAAATTTTATGGGTTTGTTCGTACAATTAAATTTATCGGGATTTATAATTAGTATGGACATGCAGTTTGGAAAATTCGATAATTAATTGGGGGAGTGTATTTAATTTGTGCATACACCCACGTAACTTCCAGATCGATACAATACAAAACACATATTTGTGTACGTTTCTACACTTCGATTTCTCATAAGCTCGTAAATATCAGTTAATTGAAAAACGGAATTTAATTCACTGTTGCTCAGCCTCGAATTCGTAATTATATTGTATTACTCCCACACTTCCAAAATAGAACCGTGCTAAACTGATTTTAGGGCAATATCTCGTAGACCAGTGATGTAGCTAGCTAGGTAAATAGAAATCGGTCAAGTAAAAGTCGAACAAGCGTGATAAATGTTGCGTATTATGGCACGTTTGGCAAATATTTCATCGAAGAGTATTCACCTTCAAAAAGAAGAATTTGTCGGGAAAATTCATCTGACAGCTGTCATTCTCGGATGTATCACCTGTCACTTGTCAAATGTCAAAATTAAGTTCTGGCGTGGTATGTGACATGGTCACTGTGACGTATCAAGTCGTTTAGAAAACACCCGAGCTCGATGGGTCAATCGGTTCAAATGTTACTAATTTTTTTTGTTAGTATTAACCAACCAAGTTTAAACCAACTGCGCAAGTTAATAAAGATTAAACATGCATCAAATTTTTTTAAAAAGATCTTTACTATCTAGTGGCGTCTGTGAGTTGGAAAAAAAACCCGAAAAATCAAAATATTGTCAACAAGAGAAACCTCCCCCCCCCCCCCCCCCGATTTCGAGGATGCTGAACACGATGGCGGCGCCGTCAGAATTTCTCTTTTGGGTTGCGCAACCCCTCGAACGGCAAACTATTTGATTACATTTTTTCAGTTGGCCCGGAATGAGAGACCATTACAACCTAAAACAGAAGTACAACTATTTTCCCCATTCTCAACATCCTCGAAAACGGGGGGAGAGGGGGGGAGGGAGTCGGACGCGACATCCAACACCAGCAACGTACTCAGCATCCTCGAAAACGGGGAGGAGGGATATATATTTGCCGCTGATACTTGAAAAAATAATTCACCCCTTTCAGGGGCGAGTATTGGCCGGTGGAGGGGTTGTAAGGGGTCGGACGCGATATCCAACATCACCGCCATGCTCAGCATCCTCGGAAGCGGGGGGAAAGTGTGTTTCTCTGCAGGAAAACCTCTTGAAGCGCTTTTAACCCCTCTGGAGGGTGGTTTTCGGCCGTTTTGAGGAATTGCGCAACCCAAAAGAGAAATTCTGACTCAAACGCCACTAATCATTTGCATGCGGAGAATAAAGCTGGATTTATAAACTCGACGTTGATGATTGACGGTGACGTTACAACTTAAACATATTGAAATGCATAAAACCATTTATATTTGACGATGACGGTGCCGTTTGACGGCCGACATAAACCAATTTTATCTTCTGACGGTGGACGGTCGTAGCAACGTTCGTAGCAAGTTTCCACAGCCAATCAAAATCGCGTTTGCCTGTCACGTGATATTTAGTAAATATTATTTTATTCTATACCATCTTATTAACCATTTTAAAGTGTACTGTTGATAAGTGTTGATAGTATCATTCAGATCACATAAACACCAAAATTAATATAATTACATAAAAATGCAGAAAAGCCGAGAAAAACAGGTTATGTTATCGTCGCCACCGTCAAGTTTATAAATCCAGCCAGCCCGGTGAGACTGCTTATGGGGGGGGTCGAAACACGTAAGAAGGCCTTGGAAGTGATGCTAAGCCTACTCTGCTCCATACGCTCACAAGTAACCTACTTTTATCTATCTGTTTCACTCTATCATTTAAGCGTCAATATCAGACTTACGTAGAGTTAATATGGAAAGCCCAAAAGTGAGTGTTTATGCAGGCGACTTGATCCTGGTCATATTTGTCTCACTTTACTGAATTAGGGAAGGTTGCTGCAGACAGAGACAGGCATAGAATGCGAACAGCACGAATTGTTAAACAAGCAACTTCCTTCGTCTGGCGGGCATGGAAATCAAGCAACATCTGATATGATTTAAAATGGTGGAGAAGACGCATCTTTAAATTTTAAAATAATTTTTAATATTCTAATCTTTTACGAAAAACGTCGTTTCCTTTTTGGTGCAAGTGAGTAATTTGTAATTGAAATATTCATTTAGTCATCTTTACTGAGAGTAAGCATCGATAATAATTCCTTTCCATAAATCATATGGGGCCCAAAAAACATGCTCGGACTTGAAGCCTAAAATATTTGCTAGGACCTAGGCCCAGTTGAAGATGGTAAAATATTTTATGTAAATTATGATTTACTTCCTATTTTTTAATAAAACTAGGTACTACTATTTCTGAAGTTTAATTTTTGATTTGTAGTTACGTTACTAGTTCAAAAAATGATATAAGAGTGTGTAAGGATTATTTTAAAGTGATATTTACAGCTTAAAACATGTCATAATCCTAATATTTGATTTTCACTACTTAGTAAATCAAATAAAAGGGCTTTGAATGTTTTTTGTTGGTTAAATGTCACTTTAAAATATTGACAGTAATAAAAATTTGTACAAAAGTGACATTTGAAAAGCACGTGCGTTTGTCAGCTGATTCCAGACGTAATGGATACCTGGTTTGTTCGTTTGTTCATACTTGCTTCGATGTGTTGACACGGCTGTTTGTCTTCTTCCTGTTTATAAGTATTCGTTGAATCCAGCGCCACCGTCGAACCGCACCGTCAAACTGCACCGTCAAACTGCACCGTCGAACTGCACCGTCAATCGTAACGTCAAGTTTATAAATTGGCCTTAAATATCAATGTATTTATCCGGTTACCATTACCAAAAGAAATAATAAAGGAAAATTCCTGACTTTCTACTTAAACTTACGGAGAAGGTTATGTTACGGGGAGGCTTCAAATTACAACGTTCAGTTCTTTGAATTGCCAAGGGACTGAAAATTAATACTAAAAAGTCGACGTGTGACGGGTAATATAATATCATGTACCAAGGAAACGTGAGAGCATTAACTTGATTTTACGATATTTTCTTTCAATAAAAAAATACCAACGATTTATTTGAGTGATGTTCAGGAAGCGGAAGTTTAATAAAATGTATACAGGGTGTTCAGATTCTACATGTTAAAATAAAGAGTAAGTCATATAACAAAAAGTCGAATACTCGATACTTTTCGAGTTACCCGAAATTCAAATTTAATTTCTGCCATATCTTTTTCGTTTCGATAGTTATTGGGAAAAAGCAATTCTAAAAACAAAAAAATACGTAATAAAAAAGGTAGGGGAGACCGAGGAGGGTTGTGACAATTTTTACTTAAAAGAACATATCTCAATAAAGAAACATACCACCATTATGAATTGTAAGCCGCAATGTAGCTCAATCATTAGTCTTTTAAAAACAGTCATCAAAGTCAATAAAAGTTATAAGGTTTCTGAGAAAAGTTACGAAAACGGAAACTACTCCCTTTGTCACAACCCTCCTAACACCGAGGTAAATTGTGACAGGTACGGTGTGCGGTGTACAAGAATGACTCTAGTATGAGTTTCTTAGTCATCATAGGCTGTACGAAGCTACAAAATTTCATTAAAATATACAGGATAGCTTAACAGTTATAATCCAAAATTAATATCCTCAGGTGAGTCTCTGGAGACTGATATCTTAGTGAGGAGAGATATTAGAAAAAATGATTATACAGGGTGTCCGCTAATTAATGGTTAAAAAACCACAGACTCCTTACGTAAAAATATTAGAATTTAATTATACTTACCTATATCCTAAAGTTGAAATTAACTGAGATACAGGGTGTTAAAGTTAAAACTTCATTTTTGTTTTTCTCTAATAACTTTGAGCAACGTCTTTTTACAAAATAATATTTTGTTACTTCTTACCAATTAACTTTTACATGATAATTAATGTTCTAGTAATGGTAATTGGGAATAATAAACACAACAATTGGATTGGTCTTTAACTTACTTTAATTAAAATAATTTTGACCTTAGAAAATATCGTGTCGAAAGAGACCAACAGCAATGAAAACACAAACCTACGATAAACTCAAAAATTACATTTTCTGACAAAGCTACCTTACAATAATCAACAAACGAATAACAACATGGAGATTTCTTAACAACTGCATCTCTAAAATTCATTTGTTTTCTCACAGGTTACTTTAAGTAAAAAAAATGTGTTTGCAAATTAATAATAATTGGGCAGGTGAGTTTATCGTAAGTATGTGTGTTCATTGCTATTGGTTTCTTTCGACACGATATTTTAATTAAAGTAAGTTAAAGAACAATCCAATTGTTCTATTTATTATTCCCAATTACCATTACTAGAACATTAATTATCATGGAAAAGTTAATTGGTAAGAAGTAACAAAATATTATTTGCTTACCTGAGCTAACGCACAAAACAATTTTAATGCAAGTATCTCCGAAACGGTAACTCTGGGCGACCTGAACTTAGTATACCTTTTTTACGTTTTTTACGTGGGTTTGCGCTCCCCTACATTATACATTAAAATTGTAAAAAAATATTGGTTTCTCGCAAAGTTATTAGAGAAAAACAAAATGGAAGTTTTAACTTTAACACCCTGTATCTCAGTTAATATCAACTTCCGGATATAGGTAAGTATAATTAAAATCTAACATTTTTACGTAAGGAGTATGTGGTTTTTTCATGTACCATTAATTAGCGGACACCCTGTATAAACTACTAGTATTATTTTGACCTCCCCCAGTACGCTGGCGAAATATTTCCCTATTGTTACTACAAAGGTAAAATCATAAACTTTTGATATTGCTCATCTTACATGGGCACTTAAACTTTATTTTTACACTTATTCATAAAGAAAAAAAGACGCTAAAGTATCACTAACGATCCAATCGTAAAACCCGATTTAATATGAGTAGTTTAAGTGCCATTCTTGTTTAATAAAATTTAATTAAATGCTTGATTACTTTTCTGGAAGGGAAAGGTCTTTATTGTGTTATTTTGCCGAATACATAAGGAAACTGTAATTTTATGTAACTTCCTTGTATTTTCTTGCTGAATACTAGTGTTGTGATCGCTCGAGCGAAAAACCGCTTGATCACTCGATTATTGAAATAACCGACATCGCTCGATTATTAAAAAAACCGCTCGAGTTATCTATTCAGGCGAAAACCGTCGCTCGTCACTTATTATCTTTCACTCGATACCCGAGCTTCGCTTGACGCCGGCGGAATTGTACTGCTGTAGTGTGATCGAGTTAAAAAACTGCTCGTATATCCGAACAGTTTTTCGCTCGATAGGAAATACTCTAGTTATAAATTCAGGCGAAAAACCGAAAAATATCGCCTGTCACTTGATATACGACTTTCGGTCTACGCGCCGTGCCATCCGACTGGCGACGTTCGAGTTTGACGCTGAACAGGTAGCACGACATATGTCTTTCTTAAAGGCGCATAAACGAGAAGGTGCATATAAAAAAGTATGCCAATAGAAGGGGCAGCCAGATTTTAAAATTTTTAGAAGCCTATATGACAAACTGCGAGAAACAGGACCCTCCACTATTACGTTTTGGACGCAAGGACCCTGTCTCTCCCAGTCTGTCATATAGGCTTCTAAAAATTTTAAAATCTGGCTGCCTTCTATTTGGATACATTTCCAAATACCGCCGATGTGCCCCGCGTCTGTTAAAATTTTCTTGTGCGTATAAACATCCCATATTTCCCATCCCGCATTTCTCCGTTAGAAAACGGTTATGTCGCGGCATTTTTAGTTTAATTTTTGCTAACAGTATCTTCAAAAACCCTTTAAAAACACCCACAATGCTGACAAGTGAAAATAAACTTGGGCAGAAAAGAGGTTTCAAAGTGCTTTCATTGTATTTGGTTTTACCAAAGCCTACTGTGACGAATTTCACATTTGCAAATCAAAATTTAAACGGGCGCATTAGAAATTGTAATTGAAAATATCTCGAAAACGGTTAGTCGGAGCGACATTTACAAAGTATACCTATATTGCTTAAAAATGACGGAAAAACTGATATTTTTAATAAAAACATAATTATACTAAGGCCCAAGAAAGTTACACTTCTTTTATGTATCCAGAGTACCGCAAAGAGCGCCCCCTACAATCTACATCAAAATTATTAATAAATTCAAATTCATTTCCCCAAAAAACCCTAGTCACAAAATTTTGTGCAAAAATATTGATTCAGAAATAAGTTATTTAAGAAAATTGAAAATTAAATTTTTACTTGGACACCCTGTATCTCGGCTATTGAACTAAACTAAGAATGACCAAATCGCAGTATTTTTACCCAATGAATCTGCAGTTTTCCTGTGTACCATTAGTTATGGGACACCCTGTATATATATTTCTAATTTTCATTTTATTACTATTATGATCGTGAAGTTTTTATTCTTTTATTCGAAAATCCCATTAATAACAAAAAAGTTTTATATTCGAAACCTTTTAAAGCACAAAATTCTAATCCCGCGGCGCGTTTCAGCGGAAAAATAAAATAAAAAAAATTTCTCTCATACTCGTAGTCACGCTGGGATACGGCGATGCACAACGAAGGGAATGAAATTTTTGCCGACGAAGCGGGTTTAATATTTTTTTCTTTTAGTTTTTGGATTACGTGACGTTTCTAATAAAGAAAAAGTTTTCGGTCATTTAGTTTTTATTCCACCCCAGCAGCCTACATAATTTTTCACGTTTCAGCTAAGTTATAGTTATAGTCCAAAACATCTCACTTTACCGGTATAGGCTGCAAAATAACAATAAAAACCGGTAAAAGAAGTCGGGGGGGATTTCTTCGAAAATTCGGATGCGTTTGTAAATTCTCTAAATTAATGAAAATTTTCATTTTTCAGTTTGTTATTATTGTCATAAACATATAATACAGGGTGTTATGGAAATGACGTATTATATTTGGGTGACTCCTTGGGTGTCCTAAAGAAGCGCTATATATTTTTTTCCTTCAAATCGACCGTTTTAAAAGTGGGGTCCAGCCCCATAAACCCACAACTCATCTGGCGCTTGTTCGGGTTTGTTCGTCATATCACCCTGTAGTGGCATATCAGAAAACAGGTGTTACGTGCAATGTTGCCAAACTGTGGAAAAAATGTAAAACTTTAGTTTCTTATAAAAATAAATATTTAGCTTACTTAGAAAGTAAATCCACGCTGACAGGAGTAAGAAATCCAGACATTTTCAGTTCCTTTTTCTATGGGAAAAGCTTTATGCTCATCACGTGCCCTGATGATAGTGTGGAACTGCATAATAGGCTTATACCCACTAAACTCCATTCGGCCTATTCTTTCCACTCGCTCGGAACTTAACCAGCATATCGTCGAGGGAAAGAAACACATAGTGAAACACAACAAATTGCACCAAATCACTTAAAGAAACACACAGACACCCACGAGTTTCAAATTAGTTTTTTTGAAGATATGCACCTATTATCAGATTACACGAAAGCACTAAACACTAACGCATGTGTTTTGCAGGTTTTTCTCTTTTCAGAGGACCGACCCTTGGCTTCATGGTCTATGACCCAGCCTTGTGGTACGCAAATACACCGCGAGATGTAGATATTTCATCTATCTTACTTTTAACATTTGTTGTGCACTTCATAAGTGCTTTGAGAATCCTTTTTCGTTTTGCCAGACTGTTGAGCCCCACTGATGAGCCGTAAACGGCGAAACGCGTCTGGGGATGTTAGTCTGGCGGAACGAAAAAGGAAACATATTTCTATTTTTTTACTAACGCATAATTACACTTTACAATAACGCACACATAGAACAACATCACTTAATTATTTCGCAATAGAAATAATAAAAACGCTAATTTCTATGGGCCATTAACCCTTTATTAAACATAAAATGAAACAATTATGTGGACATAGGAAGTACCCTTTGAAATAAATGGTCGATTCCAAGGTGCTTTCTTTCTCCGAAAACTGCTAGCGCGGTTGCCATTTCCGAGACTATAATTATACAGGAAAGTAATATTATAGAAGGAAATTCCGCGATTTATGAATATAATCTTAAAAAACATTGAAGTGGCAACGCTGTATTTTTACCGACGAGTTTAATATAATAAACCCCTTACAGACAACGTCAAGACACGAACAGGCTCAAAGGTGTTAGTTAATTTCAACATTTTTAGATGAAATCTTATACAATCTTATACAATAAGGGCGTATTTTTGTCTACACAGTAGTACTTTGAATGGTACTTAGATGTGTTCATGAGATCCGCGATAACTAATGTGAATTTATGTGACTTTGTTTTGGTGTTTTGTGACGGTTTTTGTTCGGGTTACCTGGTGTTTTTTGTATAAATTAAGTTGGTTTTAAATAAGGCCGAAAAGCTAAATAAATTTGCATTTTTTGCTTCTAAAGGGTAAAGTGGCATTTCAGTTGTTCAGATCCGACGGGTGTCGTTCGAATTGAACTAGTGAGAACATACCTCACCATTATAAACTCCGCGGCGGTTTGTTCGAGTCAGTTCAAGTTTATAAATCAGAGATTGTTTCCCAGTGAACCGAACTGAACGTAAAAGTTTATAATAATGTACCCTGAAAAATAGACAACTTGGAATCTGTCAAACGGTTAGACTTTCTAAAGAGTTTACCCTGAAGATATAACAACACTGTTCAAGATTCATGGACGTTTTTCGCTATATGTTGCTTTGTTTACCTTCCTGGCAGGGGCACCACGTGGTTCTTTTTGGTTTGACATAAGGTTATGTACAGGGCATATTAAATTAAAGCGCCATTTTTGGATATTTTTCTTCAATTTATTTTCATCTCAGGAATTGCCGGTTTAAATATAATACGTCATTTCCATAACACGCTGTATTAAAGGGGAGACAAAACATTCCATTCATAAAACACCATTTATTTACAATCATGCACAGTTCTACAGATTTAAAAAATGGCAACGCTGTAATACGGTACGCGTTCAGATAATTTCGATCCAAAATTAGTCATAAATAGGTAATCGTTGTACGTATTTTTTACAGAAATTCAAATAATATGAAAAAAAATCTATATTTATGCAATATTTACTTAAAATATAGAATTGGCTACACCATTGCTTAACCTAAAAAAAAATAACCTCATTAATCTCACTTACCGACGAAATATTAATTCGGGGTTAGAATAGTCGAATTTCTTACACACCACGCACTGAAGAACCATTGTAGATAGCTAATAAATAGCTCTAAATAGTTTAAGTTCGAAAAAATACTAAAAATGAATCCAAAAACAGAATAGATCACAAACAATCACAAAAGCAGCAGCGCTAAAACGGTAAGAAACCAAAATTAATTCAAAAATACAAATCACGATCGCAGTTGAGAATAAACACAAACAACACCGCTCCCAAAAAAATGAATGAAAGTACTAAACTTCAGGATTACACGCATAGTATAATCGGTAGCACGTGCGTACAGCGTTGCCACGGTGATTTCCCTAAAACACTGATGTTGGGAAACTATAAATAACTTTACGAGTAGAAAATTTAAAAAAATACACACATATTTAGTACAATATTTGTACTTAATAGGTACACATGAGAAATGTATTCAATATAATTAATATTATATTTTTCGGTTGGAAACGCAGGCGGTAGATTCAGGACTCTCAGTACAGACTTGGCATCATTGATTACTGTTTAAAACTGTATGATTCTGACAGAATAAAAACAATTGTCTATTTAATAATTAAATGTTTTTGACTATACCCGTTCTACAATGTTGACTTTTTAGATTAATTACTGTCGCCTATTTAGAAACCAGTAAATAAAACGTACCGTGCGATTTATTTTCATAAAATTCTGTCTAGGAAGAAGGGCCAAGGGCCCCTCTTACTATCCCTATTTTTCCTTTTATTCCTTTCATCACGAAAACGTTGTTTACTTATTTGGTAAATATTTTGTTTCCCTTTATATTGTTAGTCGGAAAAGACAATCGCCTTATTGACTCACAAAACAATGTTATTTGATTAGATATAACGAAATAATGTATACAACACATAACTGGGATGTTTTTGTGCCGCGCAGAAAAAACCGAAATGCAGAACGTACGTGCAAATGTATTTTCGCTTTTAAAAAAACGGGCAGTAATGCTGTAACATCAAATTAAATTGTTCATTCCTATATTTTTCTTTGTGTTGAATATACAGTTTCGCTGTTGTTAGAGTTATAATGTACTCATATTTCAGAGTATGGCTCCGTTAAGACATTTTATACAAAAGACATATGATGAACATATACAGAGCGTCAGCTAATTATTGGTACATGGAAAAACTACAGACTCCCTCCTAAAAAATATTAGGATTTAATTATACTTACCTATATCCAAAGTTGATATTAACTGAGATACAGGCTGTTAAAGTTAAAACTTCATTTTTGTTTTTCTCTAATAACTGAGAGAAACTAACTTTTCTTACAAAATTTGATAATTATGGTTTTTTTAGGACAAGAAATTGATTATTTTAAAATTTTAATTCACAATGTAGGGGGCGCTGTCTGCGGCATTATTTGCACGTTTATTAGGTCATAACTTTTTTGTGCCTCAGTGTATTTAAGTTTTTAATAAAAATAATACTTTTCTCATATTTATTACGTAAAAAAGGTATACTAAGTTTAGGGTTTGTTCGGGTTTGTTTAAATTGTTGTTGTTAACGCGTTAGCTCAGGCAAGCAAATAATATTTTGAATAATAGAAAAGTTTTGGACTTGCATTGTCTTTATTTATTATATATCACAACGTTTCAACTGGTAAGTATCTCCAGTCGTCTTCAGGTGAATACAGTATAAAGACAATGCAAGTCCAAAACTTTTCTATTATTCAAGAAACACCATTGTCTACGACCTTCAAACAAATAATATTTTGTTACTTCTTACCAATGAACTTTTACATGATAATCAATGTTCTAGTAATGGTAATTATGATAATAAATACAACAATTGGATTGTTCTTTAACTTACTTTAATTAAAATAACTTTGACCCTAGAAAATATCGTGTCGAAAGAAACTAACAGCAATGAATACACAAACTTACGATAAACACAAAAATGAAACATTTTCTCTTCCATAGCAACTGCATCTCTAAATTTTATTGGTTTTTTTCATAGGTTACTTCAAGAAAAAAATTTTGTTTGCAAATTAATAATAATTGGACAGGGTGCACGAAACAATTTAAATGCAAATATCTCGGGAACGGTAACTATGGCCGACTTAAACTTAGTTTACCTTTTTTACATAATAAATATGGAAAAAGTATTATTTTCATAAAAAAACTTAAATACACTGAGGCACAAAAAGTTATGACCTAATAAACGTGCAAATAATGTCGCAGACAGCGCCCCCTACATTGTGAATTAAAATTTTAAAATAATCAATTTCTTGTCCTAAAAAAACCATAATAGCCAAATTTTGTAAAAAAACGTTGATTTCTCGTAAAGTTATTAGAGAAAAACAAAAATAAAGTTTTAACTTTAACACCCTGTATCTCACTCAGTTAATATCAACTTTCGAATATAGGTAAGTATAATTAAATACTAATATTTTTACGTAAGCAGTCTGTGGTTTTTCCATGTACCATTAATTAGCGGACACCCTGTATATGTATCTATATGTGCAACGGCCTCATTTTTTTCCTACAGTGTTAAATTATTTTTTTTCCAATCGTTATTTTTTAATATCTCCTAAAGTACTTTAGCTATTAGTTTCGATTTTTGCTATGTGTTAACAGAATATAAAACCACATATTTCGGTTAGAAATCGATATCCACCAATGGTGTGTGTAGAAATTTCCTTTGTCCTCCTATAAAAAAAAGTTGCCACTGACAATTTTCCATGTTGATATTGTTTTCTAATTAGCCCGTGTTTTAAATTTTTGTCCCCCCCAGAAAATTCACTTCCCGCAAATATTAATTTTTACTTGCCTCCTGATTCAGGAAAATATCGGTTACAGTACTAATCGCGTAAGTATCCATTATTTAACTTTTCAACCGGCTGCTTCCAAGCGTAAATTCAGACTATAAAGTCTTATATTTTATTATACGTCTCTGTTGGAAATTTATGAGGAATTACTTACAGGAAAGGCACAATTTACGTCCTGAAGGATCCAAACCTATAAATAATCTGACGTTATTGTTCATATTCGTGTCCTGAAAGTTTCTGTCTCTAACGAGCGGAACTTTCCTAAAGTTCTTGTTACTTTAAAACTGTACATTATATCTTTACACGTGCGTCACAAACCCAGGGATCAAGGAGCCATCGCTACTTTTACTCCCCATTAAAAGTGAATAAAAATATAATAGAGCATCTGCGGAGTTCCACAATACGTTTTGAACTCAATAACGTGTTAGACAAAGACAAAAGTTGCAATCGTAGTCGAATATTGATTTGTAGCCATTAAATATTTGCCAGCTTTTAATTCAGAGGTGCTATTTTGATGTTGTTCTTATAAGTTTTTGTATTTCGAGTTCAATTTAATCCAAAAACAGTTCTTTCCATCGAACTTTTGTATTTTCGGTACGTATTTATGGAAGTTTGTTACTAATATAACCTTGTGTTGTAAAATCATGTCGAAATTTTAAGGGATGGCTAATAGTATATTAAGATACAAGTTCCACAAGACATTATCTTAGAGCACGCGTTTAATTTAGAAAACGACCCGCGAATCCGGGAGTTATATAAAGTACAAGTGCTCTAATTGTCTTATGAACCGTGCATTTTATAATATTTTTTTCTATTTGGGTCTTTAAAGTCTGAAAAACTAAAATATAGTAGATTTTTTTATATTTGAATTAATATTTTCTTTTGGCGTTGGCAATACTTTTATCATTTAATAAAATGTTACAAGTACCAAATATGCCTTGATAGAAACAATTGAACACAACAAAGCTTCTTCCCATCCGTCATAATTAAAAATAAATATATTATTAAAGTTGATAAAAATCAGTCAGAAAGAAAGTTGTACTCCGTCAGAAATACGAGAAATTGCAGAAAATAATCTAGAAAAACTTTTACAAAGAATATGCAAAACTTTGAGTTATGGTGCGACCAGAACAAAGTTCAAAATATTGTGTCCACACAGAATCTGACAGGAATAACAATTAATACCCAGGAAATGTCTACAGTAACTATAAATATGTATATATATATAAATATAATTAAGTAATATATAATACTATATTGAATTAAAAATAAAAATAGTACTTTATTGAATAAAACTTTAGAAATAGAGCATAAACTGGAAGATATCTTTATTATTTTTAGGTTATGTTGTTTTATAGTTGTGACTAGAAATTAGTTGACGGACACCGTCAGCATGTTATATATTTCCGAGTATAGGTATTTCGGATAAATATCTAATAAAAATGATCTATTTGCAAGGTTAAAGGTTAGTATTTTAAAGTTTTCTATAAAAAATTTCTGTCGAATCCAATTTCAACGAAATCGAAGTAGGGCTAAAATTCGAACCCTACTTGTTGACAACATGAAAAAAATAAAATTTTAGTTTCATAAAGTGGCAAGTTATTCAATTTTTTTGCATTTCATAATGTAGCCATTATGAAACCAAAATAGAAAAAGTCTGTTAAATGTATGTCGTATTCATAATTATGAAGACAACGAATTTTTCGAGATTTTGAAATAAAAATAAATGGCCACCGAGGTTTGATATGATAAAAATAGAACGCCAGTATTTCGCCGTCCTCATTTCAATTCCTTTTTCAAAATTATAAATTATTCTATCTCGAGTAACGAAACTTTTCACCGAGGTTTGTATACTATTTTATTTACAACCACATCTAACATCCACTTCTTATTATTTTCAATTAAAATTATTAATAAAATTTTGACTTTTCCATTGAAAAATCAGACAGAAATTTCAAATAACCGCAGGTGGTAAAACAATACACATCAAGATGGCAAATATAATTTTTTGAATATGGTTTCCATGTCACTAAACAATATATTATTTTAACAACAGAAAAGTGCTATCAGATGAGGAATTTGATTTTGCTGCTACTCCATCAGAAATTCGAGAAGCAGCAAAAATAGTAGAAGAAGATCTTCTGCCAACTAAAAGCCGCCCGAGATATGACAAGGCATATAACTGTTTCAAAGAATGGTGTACGGAAAACAAAGTTCAAAATCCTGGTTCTGAGTCGGCGCTACTAGCTTATTTCAGTGAAAATGCCAAGACAAAGAAGATATCAACGATTTGGTCACAATATTCAATGCTGAGGACCACTCTATCAATTAGGGAAAAGCAGATATATCTAAACACGCAAAGCTAGTAGCATTTCGAAAAAATTGTGTTCGTATATTATTTTGAGATATCGATATATAAAAAAATAATTTACTTTCCACCCGGGTGGAAAGTAAAAGTAAAAAACGTCAACTTTCCACCTTTCAAAGAGAGATTACATGCATGGTTGTAAATAAAATAAATAAATGCGAGTCGTATTTTCCTCAGTTGTACAAAATCAATCAACACTAATTGTCCAAAAATTATTACACAATATTTAGAAGGCAACAAGTTCATTACACCATCGGAAATGTTACAAAATATGTAATGCAAATTAGTTTATAGGAATGACATAATAAGATAGCATTAAAGCACTTGTGGATAATATCAAAAATAAATGAGAGTCGTAATTAGCAAAATTGCACCAACTTATTTTCTATGGAAGCAATATAAATGCATAAATACATTGTCATTTTTTTTTCACTAGTTCGTCTTTAATACATCAAATATTGTAATTTTGTCTTTTATCCGAAGAAAATTCCTATTTATAATGTAAACAGTTCGGAAAAAGGTCAGGGTTCAAGGAAATGTCTGTAGTCTGGTGTATGGTGGTAAATAATAAAAAGGTTATTTACACTTTTTTTTCAAACTTTAAGAAAATAATTAAAATATAATTAAGGCTTTTTTCCGAGACGTGCCTGTCTATATAAGAAGTTGCTTTAATGTTTAAGCCGACCGAGAGGCAAAAAGTTATAAACAAGAAGAGAAAAATTAAGAATTTGATTTCCGCAATACACTTCAATTTTTAAAATTCTTTGTAAAGATTGTTTCACGAAAAATGGATATAACTTAATGACTGCAGTACAAGTACCTGTGCCATCCCATTATTTATGACCGTTTTTAGTAATGGACAATGCGAGCTATCACAGTCGCCAATTACATAAAGCTCCAAGCTCAAATAATACAAAATTGGAGATTCAGAACTACATGGCGGCGAATGATATATATTTTGAAGAAAGTTATAAAAAAAGTGATCTTTTAGAAGTTTTAAAGACATTTTGTATAAAAACAGTATATGTTTGTGACACATTGGCAGAAGAAATTGGACATGCAGTGCTACGGCTCCCACCCTATTATTGCATTTTTAACCCCATTGAGTATAAGTGGCACCAGTTAAAATCACTGGTTAGGTCTGAAAATATTTCTCCGACTTTAAGTTCTAGTGTTGTAGAATTAATACCAAAATGCTTTAATGATAGGTGACAGGTAGTTGGAAAAATTCAGTACGTCAAGTAATAACTGTAGAAAATTCGTATATTAGTCTGGATCGTATAATTAATCCAATTATAATTAATTTTGATGAGGATAGCGATAGCGAAACAGAACTATCTATAGAATGGCATTATAAATGTAAATAAATATGACTAGTAATATTTAAAAAAATGTTATTTTTCTACTACTGTATAAATAAATCAACTTTCGGGCCGTAGCAACACGAAAGAAAACGAAAGTAAATGTTACAGTTACCTGAATATTATCCGTTGCTAGCTACGAAAGTAGGTTGCTAGCTACGAAAGTAATACTTTCGGTGCCAGGACAAAAAATACAATTTTTTATTGTATTTATTCAAGCGAATTAAAAAAAATCTTACTTAATAATAAAAAGTTTATATTTATTGAAAAAACAAGTGGTATAATAACAATAATATAAAACTTAAATAACACTCATTTTTATTTATTGTCATTAAGGTTAATAGTGAAATTTGAACAGTTAGAAATATTAATTGATGGAATATTATTCAATTCAATACCTTCGCCGCTTCTTATTAGAGACTCGTTATTATCCTGGACTTGGACCATACAACTATTTGTCACTCTCGCGTCTTTAGATGGAATAAAAGTAGGAGATCGATTTAAAATCTTTTTGGAAATTTCGATTTTATTTGTATACGAATCACCAATATATCCCTCCGCAACGGACGAAGATCTCCAACCGCCATGTCTTTTTAAATCCAAAATATCGATATCTGGAGCATTTGCAAGAAAGGTAGTTGATGTTCTTTTAAACGAGTGACCAGTGTATTTATTTATATCTTGAAGTTTCAAAAATTTAGCAATTTCTTTGGGAACATTTGAAATAGTGTGTTTTCCAATCACCTGATTCACACACCTACCTCGTTCATAGCGATATAACAAGCGTTCGTCTTGTGCATTATTTGGCCTAAGTTTAATATAATCTTGAAGTAACCTCATAAAAGAAACTGGACCTCCATTATCGGCTATCACAAAACTTCTTTGAACCTTGTTTCTGCTCTGGAGGATTTTAACAATAGCTACATCATCCTTGATTTCGATGTCGTTCAATTTCATTTTATAGATCTCATCTGTCCGGCATGCTCCAGCAATCCCCATTACTGCTATCACTATCATAGATAAATAGCTATGATTAGGAGCGTCAAGTAAAAACTTTATTATTTCTTCTGTTGTGAAAATTTTAGATTTTTTAGCTTCGTAACCATCATTTTTTCGTTTAATAAATGCAATAAGTTTCTTAAACTGCGAAATATCTATATTTTTGTTCACAGAAATAGTCAATTTAAGCATGGAATATTGTGACCATAAGGACGGAGGTGATAGGGCTTCAGATTTCTCTTGGAAGTACGCTAGCATTACATTTTCGTCAATTTGTGAAAGGTTTTTCTCCACGAACCATTCTAGAAACAGGTTGTACGTTTGACAGTACCTATCTTTCGACTTTACGGGTAAGAGTGAGGCACATGCCAACTCGGCCGCCTTCTGTATAGCTTCGTTTTGGTCTTGAAACAACATTTTCGACAATCGAAATTAAAAAATTCGAACTGACAGACTTTGACAGTACTCAAATAACTAGTTGTCATGGATTATTTTATAGGTGTATTTTATTATAATTTGAATAAAATCAAAGTTCATTACTTAATAATATAATTGATCAAAGAACAGTAGTAGAAAAAGTTTAATACATTACACGCTGCAAAAGCCCTTTCAGGTGCTCGGAGTTTTTTAAATAGCCTCGGCTTCGCTACGCTTCGCCTCGCCTATTTAAACACACCTCGCACCAAAAAGTAGACTTTCGCAGCTTGTAATGTAAATAACTATTCATTTGATTACATTAATATAATCGTATCATTACTTATTTTCCTTAGTCCGTCCCTTCATACTTCACTTGTTTATTGCCAAGCTATTGTCGACACAATGGGACCGACCCAGGCAATCATTAAGTCGTATCAAATTTTCGTGAAACGTACTGTAACTAAATTTTGACAATTGTACTGTGGGTTTGTTTCAGGAGGTCACATGCTCGCCTTCCTCAGTTGCCTAGAAACCGGCCTACTCCCCAGAGGTCGCCTGGATCCGCCATTGTGGTCGCAACGCTCCGGCACAAATTCCAACACGAAACGACGTAGACCTCTACCCGCACTGTCAGAAACGGAAGAAGCTACCAAAGATTACGTTTTTAGGATAATCGATAATAGTGATCACAAAGATATATGTAAGTTGTGTTCTTAAATCTTAGTTATAATCAAAGATCTTACAAACCCCAGATAGAATTGTTTACATTTGAAGTCGACGTAAGGACTGTTAACGCGCACTCCCCACCTTGCTGTTATGCTTGCAGCATAGCCAGATTGGCTTATTTATCGCTAAGGTATCTGCAAAATTCCAATTAAAAATTTGTTAGTTTGACAATTACAACTGGTTTAAGGTTAATCCGCAATTGCTTTTAAAATAAATTTATTTCCCAATAATTTTAATATAAATTGTGAATAGGCCTTGAGAGATTTAAAAAAAAAATATTATTATTATACATAAAAGTTTGAAATAAACCGACTGCACTCTGACAACATCAAGTTAAAAGATACTACGCTCGCCGGCAAAAGATCAAACTTTATCAATGGATCGGATTATAGTAAAGAATACACTGTTGCTACTCGCTGCTAACTGCTTTTAAGGGAGTGTTTATATATTTTGGTTGTTTTTATTTTTTTTTGTGAGTATTGGTGAAAAATCGTCTTTATTATAAACAATGATGGTGCATTCATGTATAGTTTGTAAAAGAGTGGATCATTTAAGCAAGGATTTATCTTTTCTTCGGTAAGTATGGTTTTGATTTAATATGCTTGCATTGATATGATTTCTGATATAACCATTGACGTTTAATAGGTTATGGACCGGTCCGTGGTGCTAGTCCGGGCAAAAAGCAGTCGAGTTGGTTTATTTCTTAATATAAATCTTGCATTTACAAGATGGTTGAGTCTTGTGCGGCCATAAAATACTTCACTAGAAGATGCAATGGTGTTAAATTAAAATTTCACAGGTTAGTAAATATATTTAGAAATTTGATTTTGAGTTTGCATCACTATGAAAATTCGGTTTGTTTAAGAATGTACCAAATGTTTATCCACTTCGTTAGGATACTAAAGGGTCGTAGCCTACGCCAAATTTGGATACATGCCCATAGAAGGAATAATTATAGTCCAGGTGATACAACAGTTATTTGTGAGAAACACTTCACAAAAGAAGATTATGGAGGTAATGTACATGGGAATAAAATACTGAAGAAAGGAACAGTCCCGTCAAAATATTTTACATCTTTATTTTTCAATATTTAAACAACGTTTGCAGTGTAACAAGTACGTGAAAACAGGTTTTATATAATTTATTTATTTATTTTTATTTATTTGATCTAACTTGTTTAGGTACATATTATTTTAATTTACTTATTTAATTAATCACTTTAGTGTACAATATGCCTTAGTGGCTTGTGTGTGCATTTTTTTAAAGAATCATCCTTTTCACAGTTTATAGTGAAATTATTAGAAATAAACTTATTTTAAGAGCAATTGCGGATTAACCTTAAACCAGTTGTAATTGTCAAATTTACAAATTTTTAATTGGGATTTTGCAAGATATCTTAGTGATAAATATGACAATCTGGCTAGAAATATACACTTTTATATCTGGAGAGTATCATCCAGTAATGAATACACCAAAAATATTGATGCTAAGCATAAATAGTTAAATCTATCCTTGGATACACTGTATATAAAAACTGGATCAATATTTCTATCTTTTTTATAAATATCCAATATTCGAAACTACACTTTTTGAATAGATAATATAGTTAAACGTAAAGAATCTCAAAGTAAATTATACGCCCTTGTTGGGCTTTTTGCCCAGACTAGCTCCGCTCCGAAACGAGGAAGGCCGCTCCATAACTTTTTAAACGTTATTGGATTTAACCAGACTTCAACATTGTTGCCATTAGCGAGACAAACATGTTTTGTCACTCTTCCACACATTACTGATTTTCAATAACATTTCAAACAATCACAAACTCACTTTCCAACAGATTTATGAATGGAGTGTTGGCCCTGTGGTTATAATTAATGCAAGTAGCCTGAAGTCGAAAGGACGTATGAACATTTTCATAGAAGATATTATTGTATGTTCCTCAACGTCGCGTCGGCAGGAATACGGACAAAAAATTAGGGTATGCTGCAGTTATTGTTGTATTTCAACGTTTTCGTATGAAAAGCGACGGGAAAAAAATGTTTAAAAACCATGCTAGAAAGTGTCTTACCATAGGCGTGCTCACAATAATTTATTCAGTGGAAAATAAATAAATTGATTCTTCAGTTGGATTCTTCCTGAAAATTCAAAACTATTGTTTTCTTCTCAAAATGTCCTCCTAAGGTGCATTATTATTTAATTACTGGTCCCCTCTTCTTTACATACGTTATAAATATTTGTCATAATTAATTTTGTTGATTCTTCAAGTATTGATTTCTAAATATTGTCTGAACAATCACGTAATTGATAGAAAAAATATAAGCAAAACGCCAACGCCGATATTCCGAGACGTTTCAATTTGTCAACGAACAGAACATGAAAACAATAGTTAAACTATTCAACAGCATCTATGACACGGGATATTTTCCACAGGATTGGCTCCGATCTACCTTCATCACTATACCAAAAACAAACAATGCAAAAACTTGTAAAGATTACCGCCTTATCAGCTTAATGAGCCATTTTTTGAAGCTCTTTCTACGAGTTCTACACACGAGGATCTACAAAAAGCGCGACGAAGCTAGTGGTAGTAGTCAGTTTGGATTTAAAAACGGTTTTGGAACTAGAGAGGCCATATTCAGTCTACAGACACTAATACAAAACTGTCAAGACCAAAGAAAATATGCCTTCATATGTTTTATCGACTACGAGAAGGCTTTTAACAACGTTAAGCATAGTCTGCTAATATCATACCTTAAAGACATAAGATTGGATGATAAAGACATAAGGCTCATAGCTAACCTGTAGGGGAACAAAAAAGCAGAAATTCAATTACAAAACACAACAATAACAGAGCAGTTTGAACTATAAAAAAGGGTGTTCGGCAGGGTTGTATCCTGTCCTGTCACCAATGTTGTTTAATCTATATGCAGAAAGAGCTTTTACTGAGTCAGTTCTAGATAGTCCTATAGGTATTAAAATTAGTGGATTCCCCATTAACAATATAATATATGCGGATGATGATATGGCAATACTCGCAGATAATGCACACGATCTCCAGACATTATGAGACCAGGTCAGTGAAGCTAGTAGAAGAATGGGCTTGAAAATAAATACTAGCAAAACCAAATTCATGGTCGTCAGTAGGATAAACGTTCAGAACACAAGGATTCTTGTAAATGGTGAAGACATTGAGCGAGTTGCGAAATTTAAATATTTGGGGTGTACACTAAACGAAAACTGGAACCCAGAGCAAGAAATATAATGCAGAATAGAACAAGCAAGAATAACCTTCCTAAACCTTCGGAAGTTCCTCATAGATAGGAAGTTGAGCTTCAATATCAGATACAGAATGGTTAAGTGCTATGTCTAGTCGGTTCTCTTGTACAGAGTAGAGGCATGGACCTTAAAAAAACTACTTCAATAAACAAAATTGAAGCATTCGAAATGTGGACTCTGCGTAGAATGCTTAGAATATCATGGATTGTGACGTAAGAAATGAAGAAGTACTCCAGAGGGCAGAATTGACAGATCGTGAACTTTTTGAAGCCATAAAAAGAAGAAAAATATCGTACCTAGGACATATTATACGTGGAGAACGTTATGAGTTTCAAAGTCTTATCCTGCAGGGCAAAATTGAAGGACGAAAAAGGGGGTTAGGGAGAAAGAAATTATCCCGGTTGAGAAACATTCGACAATGGAAAGGGATACGGGACTTCCAAACAACTTCAAAGCGCTGCAACAAACATATTTGATAAGGATGAAAGGATGGACGCAGGAACCTGCATGGCACCTTAGGAAGAATAATGAGTTAGTACAACAAATTATCTTGAATTTATTTAGATTTGAGTCAATTTTGACATAGTCTATTGTTATTGTTAGCTTGATGAAAGGCTATGAAAAAATCTTGCATGGTTTCGTCCCTTAGTCAAAAACAGACTGCGGATACAACCTTGCTATATATCCGAAGACAATGAATAGAGATTTATTTAATTCGTTTAAATATTGTGGAAAATGATCCTTTACACATCTTCACGTTTGTCTAGGTGGATTCGATAACATTATATTAAAATTTATTATATTTATTATAATCTCTGGAAATGGTTCGTTTTCGTCCCATACACTCTCCCAGACTGTCCTTTTGGTAACTGCTTACTATAAAAAAGCTTTTTTCCTTAATTAAAATAAATTACCGCCTCAAGAACCCCCGTAAAACTAAAATGTTGCCCATAAAGACAATCTATTTTCGTAAGAGACTAACAGAATTACACATTATACAGCTGTTTCAAGAACTGTAACGCCATTAATATTTTAGACATGTCATTTAGATTCTGCGTTAGATATTACAAGAGTTCTGTTTAATTTAGGCCATAAATTAGGGAAAGCATTCTCCTAATAACAATATCATTTATGCTTTCTGTAGATGCCATTTTGAATTATACAAAAGGGATGATTTTTCAAAAAAAGACTAATAAGAAAAAGGTATTTTCTTTTTCGACTGTTCGTAATGAGGTAATTTGGTGATTATGTAGAGGTACTAAACTAAACTATCAGTTACATTGCATACAGAGTGTCCATTTTTAGGTAGTTTTACGGGGTATCTGCGTTATTAGTAAAGATAGAAGGATGCGGTTTTCGCAGCACTGTCCAATTTTTTTATCAAACAGAAGATGCCGTAATCAGAATTTTTCTAGGCCGCCTTGTTTTTGATATACGGGATGTTTTTGAGAATTGTGCATTTTGAGACACCCCACATATCTCGGTTACCCCGTAACGTATCAAAAAGAAATAAAATGTTCTTCTATATTTCTTACACATTTTTAATTATTAGTTTGGCATCGGTAGATAAATGCTTTCCTTTAAAAATGAGACTTGAAGATGCCCCCCTATCAGCACAATTCCAAGGACGCCTCATTCTACCACTAATAAGCCTAACTAAAAATTACTCGCCGGAAAACCACTAAAGATTAAAATTATTAAAAATCACTTTGTATTTATATATGCATCAGGCATAGGTATAAATTGAATTTGTATACCTGGTCTGGATCTGCTCGAAAACGTTTTTAAATTTGGGATTTCCTTATTTATTTTATGGTCCAAGGGATAATGAGGTTTTATATAGATCAACGGTATAATTCTGCAACCTGCATGGTCCTTAACCCAAACCAAGGATACCCTGACACTATTGCGTTCCATGTTTAGTAGTTTCTGACACACCTCGAATATGACGGGGTTCATATACACAGTTTTAGCTTTATTCTCTATTTGACATTGAATACGTTAAGATAATACACCTAGAAGGTGTAGTATGTTGGAGTAAGGGGTCAAGAGCCTGCCTAATAGCTTTCATCTCCGCCGTGAACATATAAGAGCTGAGGCCATGCCAAATTAGCCAAATTAGTTAATAATCGAGAAATTGATCTTTATGGCCGAATGCTGTCTCCCCTGTCTAATGATTTTGTATCTTTTAAGTAAATGTTGAAGTAAATAAATCAAATGAATAGATATTTGCGCATCACTATAGCCCTTATTTGTTGAAATGATTTCTATTTTTAATTTCGCAAAAGTGAAAAGTGATAAAATGTCCAATTGGCTTTTTACGAAATTTTTATGTAAGATAGGTATGTAAAATTAAAATGTTAGTAAATTTACATGCATCTAGATTTTATGCGCTACCTCGTACTATTAGATGTATCAGCACGTAAACTGGTCTGCCCTAAACTCTAGAATGTGTTTTCTATCAGGTAAAATAAAAATTATGAAAATTGGTTCATTATTAACGAAGTATGTTGCAACAGCGTATTAATTTGAAAGTGCATTTTGTGAATATTGAATAATTAATTGGGATAGTATATTTAATTGTAATTAGAGAGTCATTACTGCAAAATTCCCCATTTCGGTTTAGATACTTCCAGATTTTAACTGAAATTACGATTCTATTTATGGAACATAAATTGCTACTTCCTTCATTTGCGGGAATTATCGTGGGCGCCGAACGATTACGCTTACTTAAGTTTAATATAAGATATTTAAGAGAAACCTAGATTTTAATTGAGTTTAAAATAATTTAGACTACGTAATTATGTTATAACTTTGCTCAATAAAACACTACTCTGAAATGAGTGAATGCTTTTGACAGGAATAGGGGAGGAAGGGAATTTAAAAACCTAGTAAGATATCTGTAGGTGTAAAAACCCCAGATGTGCTACATAAAAGTTGGATAATAGCATTGAGGAAACATCAATGACCAAGTTATACAGCTAAAGAGCTAATAGAAACATTTTCCCGTATAATACATGTTCTTACATCTATTAAAACAAATCTAACCTTTTAAGCTCGGTTTATTTTATTCTGTCCTCTGTAATACATCTATTACTGTACCCAGATGCCCATTTTTGTTCTTTTCTGTCCTATCTGTTTTTAGGTTCGATAATTCATAGATGGCTTATACAAATACGATTGAAAAAGTAGTTTTCTCTAAAAAGGTTAACATTACAGAACCGGATATAGTCATGGACGGACACGCAATCCCACTGGCTTCATCTATTAATTTGCTGAGCGTCAATCTGAGAGGAAACATGTCTTGGCATAACACCCCTTGTGGCAATCGCCAAAGTAGCTTCCCAGGAACTTGGTGTACTCTTCCGAACGAAAAAGTTGTACACACCTCAACAAAGCCCAGATTCGACCATCACTAGAGTACTGCTCTCATGTCTGGGCTCTGCATCCAAACGTACTCTTCGGCTACTGGAGTCCATCGAGAGGAGGGCCATTCGTCTGATCGGAGACCACGAGCTGACGAAGAACCTCGATAGCATAGAACATCGAAGACAGATTGGGGATTTGATTCTCTTTTACAGATATTTTCATGGAAAGTGCTCGGCTGACCTTACCCTCTAAATTCCGCCCAGAGCGGCGAATAGCAGAAATACACGACGAACCACTGCCGCTGGTTAAGCTTAGTACTCCTCGAACTTCATTATTTAAGAATTCTTTCATCTGGAGGACTTCATCCTTATGGAACGACCTTCCCGAGGTCGTTTTTTCCCAACGAATATAACCTCCAAAAATTCAAAACCAACATGAATTGCTTTTTGCGCACACGCACCATTCCCAGTGTGCCCTAAAGGATTTTTCCTATAGTGCTTGTATGATCATTGTTTATTACACACTTACCCCGAATGAACACTTACCCCACTGACCTTACGTCTCCCCTATATGCAAGTCACTGGCTCTCATTACATAATGCAGTCGTTTCATGAAATTATATACGATGAAGCTTGTTAACTTGAGTATTATGTTCCTGTTTCACAGGAGAAACTGCATTTAATCAACCTATATCTAATCATAACGAATTGTCTTACCGGCGTGGGATGCTTGCACCACACATTTTAATTAAAACTTAGATTATTAGAGTTCTTAGTAGTTAAACCTTGCGATATAACGGTTTAATTAAACCCTGGTTTAATACTGGCAAAGTTAGTAGCATTGAGTGGTTGCACGATGCTCAACATGGGAACAATAAATTCTCACGAGAGTAGTGATGTTGTTTAATCTGATCGAATTGACACCATAAAGGAATGTGAAAGTGCCTAATGCTCCTAAGATTGGTACATGTTCCAACATGTACGGTTAATACTAAAATTAAATAAGGCCTGATAATGATGGCGAAATATTACCCTATACTTACCGAACACCCTGTATATACGTAAAGAGTTTACAAACAAATTCTCAATAGTATATTGTACAACAAGTGAGAAAAATTACATATTTCTCCCGAGCGCAGAAGTTTGTTGTCAAGCAAATCAAGCGAGGGACAAATATATCATATTCTCAAGTGCCGTATAGTATTTCCAGAATTATAACGTTGATCTTTTGACTGCAATAAAACCTCATTATCCCTTCGACCATAAAATAAATAAGGAAATCCCAAATTTTAAAACCTTTTCGAATAGAGCCGGACCAGGTATACAAATTCAATTTATACCTATGCCTATGGGTTTGTTCCAAATTGTCTGTTGCTTTCAGCTAAAAACATAGCAGATTCTTCTTTAGATTACCATCAAGATACCGACGCACAACTTTTTGAAGATTGGTTTAAACATAAACTCCTTAAAAATATACCTGAAAATAGCGTCATTGTAATGGACAATGCTAGTTATCATAGTCGGCAAGCAAAAATCATTCCTAATTCTAATAATACAAAAGCAGAAATTAAAAATGTTATGATTGAAAATGATTTATATTTTGAAGAAACTTACAAAAAACGAGAACTGCTAGAAGTATTAAAATTTTAAAATAAATAAGGAATACGAGTGTGACAAGCTTGCAGCAGAAAATGTGGACATACAGTGTTGCGTCTTCCTCCGTACTATTGTATATTCAATCCTATTGAGCTAATATGGCACCAATTAAAATCCAATATTAGGAGACATAATAATTCTCCTACATTAAATGCATCTGTAGTAGAATTAATTAAAAACGAAGTAAGAAAAATTTCTGCAACCCTTAATTATAAGTTTAGGCTTAGATGAAGATAGTGATAGTGATACAGAGTTAAATTTTGAATAAATTATCAATAGTTTCTTAGAATTTAATTAATTTTTATTGTACTTGTTATCCTAATAGTTATACTTTTAAATTATATTATCATTATTTTACATTTATTATAGGTACCTAAAACTAAAAATACCTATCTATTTATTTTAAATTATAAAAATAAATCATGTGGTGTGGTATACATTTTCAAGCCGGCCCTGATCTCATTTATTGAGCTTTGAAGATTAAGGCGTATACCATAGGGTTTAATCAGGTAGTTTATTTATGGCAATAAGAGTCAACGGTATAATTCTGCAACAACTAAACACTATACTTTTTCTACGAATGCATTATTTCACGTGTTTAAAACGAGGTTCAGAATTAAAATACATAATACATATTACATTAACACATTTACGTACGTTTCCCCATCAACTTCGACCTCATCTAATATTTCAATTACCGAAAATGTATTGAAGCGAAACCTCCCAGGAATTACTTTCCAAACTTGTTCAAATATAACTTTTAATTACAATTTTAAGTAAAATATAGAAATGAGTTAATGTAATATGTATTATGTATTTTAATTCTGAACCACGTTTTAAATACGAAAAAGTACAGTACACGACACGTGAGAATATGACATATTTGTCCCTCGCTTGATTTGCGTAAACTTCTGCGCTCGTGAGAAATATGTAATTTTTCGCACTTGTTGTACTGGGTGGTCAACTAAGAATGGCCGCCGGCATTATCTCAATAGCTGGTAGTGATAGAGCATCCTGGTAAAATTTTTTTTACCAAAACTGCTCAAGAGAAAATGCTGGAAATTATTTTCGAGTTTGTAAAATTACAAGGTTAAAATTATGATTTTCTATGTGTTTTGACTAATTGAGAGGTATCGAAAACATCTGTATTTTAATCCTTACATATGTCCTAATACTATTTGTCTTACATAAATTTTACAATCTAGTAAAATAAAGTAGTTAGGGTGGGGGATTCAATTTAGAAGAAAAACTACGGTTACTCCGGTTTGGCTTAACCGATTTTAACAAACTTGGTCCCGTTTAAGAACGCTATATCTACCCTATAAGATGCGCTTTTGTTTTTGTTTTCTTGAGTGGCGTCGCCGCTAGATGGCTTTAACTGAAATACAAGCAAATATTAGGCTTTTTCTTAAAAAAGTTAAATGCAATGATATATTTGTTTTAACATGGTACATGAAACATGCTTAGAATTCAATGCAAAATTCAAAAATGAAATAAAAAATATATGTTTTCATTTGAAAAAATGAAGTTGATGGTCGTAACTTATTTTTGAGCTACCCTGTATACATGAAATTACCACAAAAAAAATTAAAAAATCAAAATCGACGGGTACGAGCGTTTTTTGAAAAAACTTACCGCTGAATTTTAAATGAATTTAGACATTTCTTCTGGGACTCACTGTATACGAATTTTTTTGCTTTACGGGCATTTAAATTTTATTTATTGTATAATTTTAACCCTTTCATTCATAAATGAACAACATGGTATAAAAGAATATGATAAGCTCCAAATTACAAATTGCTTTTATATAAAAATGAACATGTTAAAATTTTTTAAAAATATTTATACCATGTCATTGGTTCTTGTATAAGGTATTTAAATTACAAAATATACCATTAAAATAAAAAGGGTAGGCTTGATAACAAAGCAAATGACGCGTTGACAAGTAAATAATATTCTCAGTTTTTCACTTAAATAATTTGGTTCCTGTGTTTTTGAAAAGATAATATATTTGGAAAGTTAATTAGAGTTATCATCTTCTTTTATACCACGTTGTTCATTTATGATAAAAGGGTTAAAATTATACGATAAATAAAATTTAAACGCCAGTAAAACGAAAAAATTCGTATATATAATTTATTTTGGTTAATAACTCCGGTTTTAAAAAAGATACAAACTTTACCAAAATGTTAAAGATTTAATTCTCTATTATACTTTGTTAAAACAAATATATCATTGCATTTAACTTTTTTAAGAAAAAGCCAAATATTTGCTTGTATTTCAGTTAACGCCTTCTAGCGGCGACGCCAAAACTTAAGAAAACAAAAAAAAGCGCATCTTATAGGGTAAATATAGCGTTCTTAAACGGGGCCAAGTTTGTTAAAATCGGTTAAGCCAAACCGGAGTAACCGTAGTTTTTCTTTTAAATTGAATCCCCCACCCTAACTACTTTATTTAACTAGATTGGAAAATGTATGTAAGACAAAAAGTATTAGGAAATATGTAAGGATTAAAATACAGATGTTTTCGATACCTCTCAATTAGTCAAAACACATAGAACACATAATTTTAACCTTGGTCATGACTGTAACGCCCTCTTGCGGTAATTTTACAAACTCTAAAATAATTTCCAGCATTTTCTCTTAGGCACTTTTAGTAAAAAAAATTTTACCCGGATGCTCTATCACCACCAGCTATTGAGATAAAGCCGGCGGCCATTCTTAGTTGACCACCCGGTAAAGATTGTTTCAAGAAAAATGGATATAACTTAATGACTGTCGTAAAAGTACCTGGGTCATCCCATTATTTATGACCCTTTGTTATTATTATGTGAAAAGGACCGGATTGTAATAATTATAATTAAATATAGGCACAGCAGGTAGGTTAGGTTGCTTAATTTATATTTAAATATCTTTTTGTGGTAAAATTTGTTAGTTTTTGAGGAATGATTCAAGAATTGTATTTTACCAAACATTCCTCAGAATAGCGTGATAGTAATGGACAATGCGAGCTATCACAGTCGCCAATTACATAAAGCTCCAAGCTCAAATAATACAAAATTAGAGATTCAGAACTACATGGCGGCGAATGATATATATTTTGAAGAAAGTTATAAAAAAAGTGATCTTTTAGACGCTTTAAAGACATTTTGTATAAAAAAAGTATATGTTTGTGACACATTGGCAGAAGAAATTGGACATACAGTGCTACGGCTCCCACCCTATTATTGCATTTTTAACCCCATAGAGCATATGTGGCACCAGTTAAAATCACTGGTTAGGTATGAAAATATTTCTCCGACTTTAAGTTCTAGTGTTGTAGAATTAATACGAAAATGCTTTAATGACATTCCCCCAGGTAGTTGAAAAAATTCAGTCCGTTACGTAATAACTTTAGAAAATTCGTATATTAGTCTGGATCGTATAATTAATCCAATTATAATTAATTTTGATGAGGATAGCGATAGCGAAACAGAACTATCTATAGAATGACATTATAAATGTAAATAAATATGACTAGTAAGATTTAAAAAAAATGTTATTTCATTTGATTACATTAATATAATCATATCATTACTTGTTTTCCTTAGTCCGTCCCTTCATACTTCACTTGTTTATTGCCAAGCTCTTGTCTGTCTACACAATGGGACCGACCCAGGAAATCATTAAGTCGTATCCGATTTTCGTGAAACGTACTGTACAATATACTATTTTTTAATATTTGGGTTTTTTTTCTAGTAAAACGAAAAGATCTTATGAATACAAAGGCTTCCTTACCAACAAAAGTTAGAGTACAATTATGCAGCACAAGTACAAGCTCAGAAAGTTCTTCTAAGAGTTTTAGTATAGGTAAGTTTTAAAAATAGCCAGGCCACTGGCTATAACAACTTATTAATTTGGATGTGAATTTTTGAATATTCGATAATTAATTGCGTGTATATCAAAGCCAATCGGGCATATTTATACGTTCCTATGTTTATGTCGCTTATAAAAAAAAATCTCTATTTGCATACAGATCAGCAATGTGTACCAGACAGCCCCCCCAGCGTTTGTATCCAAGCCGTATGCGATTCAATGAAAAAGCAAATCATCTCTAGAGCATTTTATGGCTGGTTAGCATATTGTCGACATTTATCCACAGTTAGGACACATTTGAGTGGATTAGTGAATAATAAAATAATTAGTGGAGAAAATGCATCAGAAGGTAACCATTTTTAGTTATTAAATAGTGATGTCACATTGGAAATATTCGATTATATTCGCGCAAGTTCACAATTACAATTTTTCGTGAATATTTGCTTCATATTCGTTTTTAATTTTTATACAGGGTACCTACACCAAGTAAAGTCACCTATTAGAAGTATCTTGGGAACTAAATGAGATCAATTTGGCACTAAATACGGGCATAACCTAAAATGTATTTTATTTACAACTATGAATGTAATAATGACATTTCATCTATCTTTGAAAGGTGAAAACTTGACGTTTTTTTACTTTTACTTTCCACCCGGTTGAAAAGTAAATTATTCTTTTGTAATTTTTTTAAAAATCGATATCTCAAAATAATATACGTACACATTTTTTTAAAAATGCTATTAGCTTTGAGTGTTTCGATATGTCTAGTGTTTCCCTAATTGATAGAGTTGTCCTCAGCATTGAATATTGTGACCAAATCGTTGATATCTTCCTTGTCTTGGCATTTTCACTGAAATAAGCCAGTAGCGCCGACTCAGAACCACGATTTTGAACTTTGTTTCCCGTACACCATTCTCTGAAACAGTTATATGCCTTGTCATATCTCGGGCGGCTTTTAGTTGGCAGAAGATCTTCTTCTACTATTTTTGCTGCTTCTCGAATTTCTGGTGGAGTAGCAGCAAAATCAAATTCCTCATCCGATAGCATTTTTCTGTTTTCTTTAGTGACATGGAAACCGTATTCAAAAAATTATATTTGCGATCTTGATGTGTATTATTACCTACGTTATTTTACCATCTGCGGTTATTTGAAATTTCGGTCTAATTTTTCAATGGAAAACTCAAAATAACATTTATCTTTTATTAATAATTTTAATTCAAAATAATAAGAAGTGGATGTTAGATGTGGTTGTAAATAAAATAGTATACAAACCTCGGTGAAAAGTTTCAGTACTGGCTCGAGATTCAGTTAAACCCGCCGCTTCGCGCCTCCTATAACTACCGATGAAACACTTTCCACCTCGATACGTAATATACTATTCCATTACTTTGTTTACATGAATCCAATCCACAGCAAACTACCAAAAAAAATATTTTTATAAGATAATTTTTAATTTTGCTCCGAAAATATTAAAGATATGTATAGGAATACCTAATATCATTAGAAATCCATTTGCAGAATATATTATATTATTTAAAAAATAGAAGATTTTTATAATGATTCATCTCCCTCAGAAATATGGTTTTGGAGAAGCCCTCTATAATTTATAAATACATTTCAAAATTGTAAAATCTCTATTGTCTTGCGAAACTATTGTCAAAATTTCAGCTTTCTAGCTGTAACCGCTGAAAAGGTATGTTTTTTCTTTACAGGTCCCGATACGGTGTTAAGAGAACACTAGATTATTTATAATTAAAAAACTAGTAAAGATAGGTCTATGATACTATACAGAAAACTGTATTGGATTTTTACCTAGATTCCAAAAAATATATAATATTTAGAGTAATACATTTAAAATTCAGAAGTTGCTGCCACTTTCGGCAGGATCCGGCAACACCGCATCATCCAAAATAGTTTATAAATGCAGAAAGCCACATAGCCACAGCCTAATTTTCAAAATAAAATCTCGGTTAGTTCTCTAGATACTTCTAATCGGCCATTTTACTTAGCGTCAGTGGCGTATATAAGGGGGGTACAGCCCTAGGAAAAATAGAAATCTGGATTTTACTAGATGATTGTTTTGTTCGTTGTTGTTTAAACGCTCAATATTTTTTGTTCAGTTAATAATTAAGTCAGAGCTAGTGACGCATTCACCATTTTGTTTTTTGATAAATATTTTTGATGCTATTTCGTTTCATCCTAAGAGCGGTTAATTACCTGTTTTTAGGGACCAATTACCTTAAGTTTAGGGTGGAAATTTTTTAAATTAATAAATGAATGGAAGCAAGGAACGAAATTTTGTCAATTTACACAAATTTCGTTTCCTGCACAAATTTTTTATCACAAATTTTAAAATTTAGGTAATTGATCCCCTAAAACGGGTATTTTCGGATAAAACTAAAAATAAACGAAATATTGATCAAGAAACGAAAAGGTGAAGGCGCCACTATATTTTTTTCTGTAAGGCCCCCCGAAACAAATTCCTATATACGCCACTGCTTGGCGTACCCTGTATATTAAAAATGCGTCGGCAACGAGATGAACCATTAACACCATTTGGAGTTATCAGCAAGATTTACCACTCGTACAAATCAAAATGTAATACCATTTTTAGGAATAACAGTAGAAAAATGGGCGGAGCTCTGCATCAACGGCATCGTAACAGATTATGTAGAAACCTACAGGCTAACATACTACGGAGGTGTAGCAACCCAATTAAGGCCTGAAATTTGGCCTTATTTATTGGGTCATTATAAGTTCGGCAGTACGGCTGATCAGAGACGAGAGTTAGACGAAGATACCAAACAAGCGTAAGTAAAAAAATACTAACATTCGGATAATGCATCCGGATACTTGGCGAGGCGATTCTACATTTTAAAATAAAGGTAGTAACTTATTCAACAAAGTTGAAAACTCAATAATTTTCTAGTTACAGCCTGTGAAAGTTCAAATTGTTTTAAAAGTCGCCAATTTGTTTTGGGACCGAATAGGGACACAATATTCTGGGATCGTAAAGTACTTGACAGGACCTTTAAGATGATGGACATTATAACTTACTACCTTCATTTTAACATGTAGAACCACCACTCCGAAAAGGCTGCCTTTTCTGTAGTTTTTAATTCCTTTTCAAGATATGAAAACACTATGTCCGAATGGTTAGCGGTAGAGGCCATAGTCAAACAAAGAGATAAAGAAGATCAAGCTCATGCAATAGCCAAACTCAGTAGCGAAAGTATGTCGGGAGATCAAATACCTAATGAAATTCATAGAGACTTGAGCAACGAGGTAAATAACAAGCAACTTCGTAGTAGTTATCATTATAACATGGCTGTCTTTTCAGGTTTTTGAAGATGTGATAACGGACGACGAAGACTCAGTATCCGACGAGGAAAATGTTGAGACAGCCCCAAAGAAAACTCACAAAACGAAACAGAATACCCTTAAATACGAAAGTGAGGAAGAAGCGGGAGATAAAGAAGATAAAGTAGAAAATAAATCCGAAGTTGAATCAGGCGAGTCGAAATGTCAAAACGAAATCCATGACGGTATAGGAGGGAAGGGTGAAAATAATGTATCCAATAATGAAAATGAAGCCTTAAATAGAAGTAGGATATCTAGTGTAGATAAAGATGAAACTAATGGTGATACTTGTGATAGAAATGCAGGTAAATTTTTATCAACTCTATTAATTCCCAACTTGTCCATAACTTATATGAGACCTCTAGTAGGATATAATCCAGTTGTGTCCGATACATGTAAGGACCTGACCATAGCAACGGAGATTAGTCTCAGACTTTATTACCTATGCTGCATAGGGTCATCTGAAATCACAGAATCTAGAACTATGGAAGTTTGAATAATTATAAAAAAAAATGTTCTTGTATAGAATTGTCTCTCGAGTTTGAACTAAAAGATTAATCCATTTTTTTGTAGATGACGATAATATAGAACTTAACGAAGACCGTCAGGAGCTTCGGGATTTTATTCAAACGGTCATAGTAACCAACGCATCAGTAGATATAAGCAATTTAGAGAATGACGACAGTTTCGTGAGAAACCACTTGGACGCTGTAACGGAAGAGAATAATTCGTCACTGGATACTTGTATTGAAACTCATGGATTGGCCAGTCCGGGAAGATCAGCTTGTGTGTCGCCTGCCAGTTCCAACGGGGGTGTTTATAGTGTAAGTATTCTTCTGTCCATTGTTTGATTTGTCGAGAGCGTTAGGGACAGTATACAGAAATTTTTAATAATTTTTTAAATATTTTTTAGCAAGAGCTTCTAAAAACCTTCGGTCTTAATCTGCATAGAATAGAAAAAGATGTCCAAAGATGTGATAGAAATTACTTTTACTTTGCTAATGATAATTTGGATAAATTACGAAATGTTATGTGCACGTAAGTCATGCGGAAATAGCAAAATTATATATATAATTTTTTTTCTATGTATCTGTAACTATTTTAATAGTATGTTAAATGCTGAGTGGTAAGAAGCCTTCGTCGGTACTCGCATGGTCAATAAATTTCTGATACACTTTTCAATACCGCTGCCTGAATTTTTCTAATTATATATTATTTGCTGCGGATGCAGCTTGTAATGTAATTTTCCATTGGGTTCCCTCAATCTGAATATCGTAGTCACTCATACTTTACCAATATGCAGCGTGTTATGGAAATGACTTATTATATTTAAATGGGTGACTCCTAGGGAGTCCTAGAGAAAGTCTACTTCATACTTTTTTTTTTAATCGAATATCTAAATACTAAGGTAAAACCCCTTCTTACCCGCATACTGTCGCGCCGTTCAATCTGGATTCAGTTAGCAACAATGTGGGCCACTAGAGTATACTAACAGTGTTTCGCCCTTGTTTGGATACCTGCCGCGCGCGACTATTGTTGCATCAGGGGTGGAATGACACTGTCGAGGGTTCCACGTGCTTGATGTATACGAATTTTAAACGTTTTGTTAGTTGTAGCATTACCCGATTTTTTTTCTGTTGTGAAATAACTCATAATAAGAAATATTGTGATGTGATTTCAAATTTGTGTTATATTACCTATTGTTGGTTCTGTTGCAAAATATACTTTTTGTGTTTGATTTTTTTATGGAATTTAACTATAAAACGGATTATAAGATCGAAGGTAAGAGAGTATGTACCTTAAAATTATAGTATTTTTTTCTAAAAAATTTGAAAAAGAAGTGTTAACCCGGGTCAGAGACGTCTTGTTATCATAAACTGAACACATGCGTTTACAATTCTGTGTTGCAATATATGACAACACCGCCTCAATAAACTATTGATTGCGAACGTCCTCAGTAGCGGCCACGTAAAATTTCCGATTTCATATAAATTGTGTATTTCGTTCAAAGCGCAATTTAAGGTTATTTTTCTTCAATTTATTTTCATCTCAGGATTTGCCGGTTTAAATATAATAAGTCATTTCCATAACACCCTGTATACAAATTAAAAATGTTAACGTTTAAAATTGCCCGACATTTACGTTGTCACGCGACGCGATGGATTTCACAGGCAACTTTGCATAAAATCTATTGGAAACATGCACGGTTTTGGCATATCACGGGTAATGTGATTTGTGGAATTGAATACATATTACGTAATACTCATTACGTAACAGTAGACAGTGCATAAGTATGTAAGTTCTTACTAATACCGGAGTAGAGAAAATTATTATTATTGTAGATACGTCTGGGAACACCTGGACATAGGTTACATGCAAGGGATGTGCGACCTCGTCGCCCCCCTCCTTGTCACGTTCGACGATGAATCATTGACGTACGCGTGTTTCTGTCATTTAATGGAAAGAATGATTGAAAATTTTCCAAATGGGAACGCTATGGACTGTCATTTTGCCAACATGAGGAGTCTAATACAGGTCTTGGATGCGGAGATGTACGAGCAGATGCACGCACATGGAGATTATACACACTTCTATTTCTGCTATAGATGGTTCTTGTTAGATTTTAAAAGAGAATTGGTAAGAATTGAGAAATTTACCATACAGGGTGTTCCTTAATGACGTGCTAATATTTCAGGGTGTGATTCCTTAGGACATTTTATAAAGAAAAGTGCATATGAACATATGCCCGCAACGGCTTAAATTCTTTGCTACAGGGTGTTGAATTTTTGATTTTTACATGGTTATTTTTTAATATCTCCGAAAGTACTTTAGATATTATTTTCAATTTTGGTATGTGTTAATAGGATATAGAACCACAAATTTTAGTTAGCAAAGTTATTCAAATGTTCCACCAGTGACGTCCCTGCAAACATGTCCTCTGATATTTTTTACAAAAAAGGTGGTACGACACTGACATTTTTCCATGCGGATATTTTTTCTGTTTGGCCTGGTCAATGCTACATGAAAACGGTCTCTTGAGTTTTTCTCGTTGGATTAAAACCACGAAATTCATATTGAAACTCATTATTATTAACATTGATAAAATAATTAATGATAAATTTTGTTTTATAAAAATTGTTGAGTGGGCAATTCGACGCGAAAATAGGCGGAAGCATGCCTTTTAAGTAAAGGTGGCCATTTCCAACAATTTTTATAAAACAAATTTTATCATTAAATATTTTATCAATGTTAATAATAATAATGAGTTTCAATATGAATTGAGTGATTTTAATCAAGAACGGTGCGTCTGACGAGAAAAACTCACGAGACCGTTTTCATGTAGAATCGACCAGGATAATCAGAAAAAATATCCACATGGAAAAATATCAGTAGCGTACCATCTTTTTGTAAAAATATCAGAGGATATGTTTGCAGGGACGCCACTGGTGGAACAATTGAATAACTTTTCTAACTAAAATTTGTGGTTCTATATCCTATTGACACATACCGAAATTGAAAATAATTTCTAAAGTACTTTCGGAGATATTAAAAAAAAAACATTTAAAAAATAAAAATTCAACACCCTGTAGCAAAAAATTTAAGCCGTTGCGGACATATGTTCATATGAACTTTTCTTTATAAAGTGATCACACCCTTAAATATTAGCACGTCATTAACGAACACCTGTATATGCATGTACGATCTAAGAGCTAAAATCTTAAATGGGAAAGAGGCACATCATTTTAAAAGTTGTTTAAATCCCTTTCCAATAATACGACAATTTATTATTTTTTGTATATAGTATCCAATAAATGGCGTTCCAAAAATGGACTTACGCATGTAGATTTTTAGGCGGTGACTTGACTCCTGGTAAAGAATTGGAAAGGTTGTCACCCGGAGTGACGAACCCGATTATTTCTTATTTAAATTTTAGGTATATCCTGACGTTTTCACAACCTGGGAAGTGTTATGGGCGGCACAACAAGTAGCGTCAAGCCATTTTGTTTTATTTTTAGCTCTAGCCTTATTAGAGACCTATCGGGATATTATTTTGTCAAATGGCATGGATTTTACTGATATTATTAAGTTCTTTAACGGTAAGTCTGAAGATAAACACTTTTATGTTCGAAACTTTTAAATACAGTGAAACCTCTCATAACGGACACCTCTGATAAGCGGACACCTCTATTAAGCGGACTTTTTTTGGTAGTCCGGAACTAGGTATACGAAATTCCATGAAAATCAAACTCTCTTGGGGGGACCCTCCTTTGAGCGGACGCGGACAGTCTGTTCTCATACAAAGAGTGCGAAATCCCTCCTTTAAACGAAAAAAAAATTTTAAAAAGTATTTGAAAAACAAATAAGTATGGTACAAAAACTCTCTGAAGACAGACCGGCAACCAGCGCGAAATAACTTCGCCGAATGAAATGTGTCATTCTCCGACAGCAGTCCACCGCGCCGTTTATTTGTGAGTTGTAAGGTTAAAATCGTAAACAATGACACAAAAATGTCGCGTTTTGAGTCTGAAAGAGAATATTGATGTTGTGGAAGTTTTTAATTTGATAACAATGATTTGGGCGAGTTCATTAACATTGATAGCAATGTGCTATTAGAAGATGATAGTGACCCCATTCCTACCGATTTTGTAGTCCAAACTGAAACTACATCGCTATATATATATCAGTAATCAAACAAATGCCACCAATTATCAACAAGCCATTAGTATGGTAAAGGAATTATAAGAGTATGCAAAGAATAGAGGTGACTCTACAGCAATGGAATTGTTATCAGTCTTGGAATTTCATTTTCTATATTGCAAGTTTAAAACGCAAACACGTCAAACTACGTTATTAGATTTTTTAGGACTACATCCTAACTAAAACTGATGTATTTTTGTAATGTTATGTTTATTTGTACATACATATAGATAGTAATAATTTTGCATTTACATATTACCTAATAACAAATTTCCCATGGGCAGACACCTCTAGTAGGCGGCCACATTTAGACAGTCCCGTAGGTGTCCGCCTAAGAGAGGTTTCAGTGTACTTTGTATGAGTTAAGACTTATGTTCCACATGAATGTTAAATTGTTTATTATAGTTGGCTATATTAAAACAATAACTATTTCGAAACATATTTGTCGTTGTTGCCGGTCTAGTTTAATGTTTAGTATCTCCAGTTGCATGGCCCTTAAGATTATGCGACACCCTGTATATTACAAATATTTTTTATAATTCCAGAAATGGCAGAACGTCACGACGCCGCCGCCATCTTGAAACTAGCAAGGGAGTTGGTTCTACAACTCCAGTTGCTAATAGAAAATAAATAAAGGCATCATCGCATCGGCACTTTTCAAAATGTAAAATTTGCGCACATTTTTAGAGAAATAAATTACCAAACACCTGATCTCTGAGCCGACACGTTATGTCGTCACACGGCTAAAGGAACAAGAAAAGTGTGTGGCACACGAGCAAAAATCGAATCAATATTTTTTAAAAGAAAAGGTCATAGATGACGGTGGCAGTCGCCGCCAAATGGCGTGAACTTCAAACTTAATAGGGCCGGTGAAAGACATTATTATTGTTAATTCAAGAAAATTAGGAACAAAAATGTTTTTTTTTACATGTGCCCCGAAAGTGCCTCTTTTCATGCATGTTCTCTTCACCGAAAGTGGCGTTTTCCAAGAGAGCTTCGAGTCACCATGTGCTCATAAATAAATAAAACCAGAATTGTCGGTGCGGGATTTGAACCCGCGACTCTCAGATCGCCAGGCAGACACTCTACCCACCGAGCCATACTACAAGCGATAATAAATAGCGGATTATATATAAATTAAATTGGCAGTTAATTTTTCAAAGATGTTGTAGAAAAAGTCTGAGGAATTTCTTTATTTATATGGCCTCAAAGACTCGGGCACTTGTAAAAAAATTAATAAAACCAGAGATGCCTAGTGCGGGATTTGAAACCGTGACTCTCAGATCACAAGGCGTACGCTATACCACTAGGCCACCGAGCCTATTTGTCAAAAATAATAAATAGATATTTACATTCTCCATGCGCGAGTGTTTTCATGTCATGTAGACAGGAAAACTGTCTGAAGAATTTCTTTATTTATTTGGCATCAAAGCTTCGGAGCACTTGTAAAAAAAAATACGGTACATATTTCGGGCCGTTGGAGGCTTTTCCGCCCTTGATACGTAATGTACTATTATTCACCCGAACCAGAGGTCGTCAAAAATCATCCCCCGAGGTATGGTATCTCTAAGAGGTATGATTCCACGCCGATGGAGGCGTGGCTTCTGACGTCAACGGGCGAGTGATTTTTAAATCTCTTATGGACATTTCTATTGCTGTCAGCGTTTTTAACTCTCTATTAAAAGGTTTTACGCATTTAATGGAATGTGAAATGGAAGAATAATATCATGGTATTTAGGTATATTTATTTCATGAGCATACAACAAAGATTAAAGCTAAAATACGACCTAAGTAGTTATAAACAAATAGAACTATTTTTTTTAAATAGTCCATCTCTCAGTGGAGTGAAATTATGAAGAGGTAAAGAAACTCATAGTCTACTTCAGTAGTTAAATAAACTATATTTTAATTTTCATACATGTTTCGGAGGAAAATACTTAAGAAGTAGATATTAACAAAATAAATAAAACCGAATCCATTCTAAATTTTGGATTTTATCCTTAGAAAAGCGGAAACGCCTTATATTTCTATCAACTTTCTTTGCCTGGCTATCCATATCACAACCGAACACAGCGAACCTCATTTTATGAAAATTCAGATATTCATTTTCATAAACACACACGACTAAATAAGAAAAAGTTCTGATGAACTTTCAAAGTTTCCATGAAAAACTACGGCAAACGGCACTACGTGGCGACCAGCGTTGCCAGAAATCTTTGATCAAAAGTAATAGGTTAACGGTTCGAAACCTAATAGAATAGTAAAAAACGGTGTCAGAGTAAGACGAGTATGAAAAAGATATTAGATAGATAGATTATTATATAGAATTCCTATGATATGGGGGGCACCTCCAGATTGAACATAAATTTCATATGGGGAGCCATACAACAAGAATGTACATCTCAAAAATTGTTAAAATAGTAATGGATATATTATAATTGTAAAAGACTGACAACGCTGGTGGCAACGAGCAAGGGGTCGCCGAGCAGCTTCGGCTATCGTCGACCGGTTCCGATGGCGCGGCGGTTGTTTTAAAAGTTTGTCGGAATCCTTTCTTAATTTAGTGGTATTTTAGCTGTAATGTTTGTTATAATTCTATGAAATTAATATACGTAAATACTTGTCATATATTATTTTTTCATTTCACATACCATTAATTGCGTAAAACCTTTTAATACATTTAAGATACAATTAAAGACGCTAACACCGTCTAATTCTCCATAAGACTTTTAAAAATCGCTCTCCCTATGACGTCACTGCGCGCCCCAGACGAAATTTAAATGGTTATATATCTTACCTTTAGTAATTGTATCATGTCCCCAAGAGTAGCTGGATCGGGTAATGTTCCTGAACGTATAGCCACAGCAGCTCAGTTCTTTGCCTATCGTCGGTAGACGGTCCACGTCATAGATTTCTCTGTAAAAAAAGTGCCATATACTTTTATTGTCAATTGTCGAAAAAAGAAAGGTATTCCTATTAAATACAAATATAATTTTTGTGGTCAAACGTAATGCTTTATCATCTTTTCAAATAAGCTCAAGAAAATAACAACGATTTTCCTAGATTTCGTTCACTCACTCCGTTTCTTACAATTCTTCATTATTCTATAAAAGTGCTGTCCACTTTTACATACAACATTGTTTCATTTAACAAGCCTCTAATCGGTTTCCATTAGGCGGATCCACAAGTCCTTACCAGCACGCGGATTATTCGGACGCAAATCAATTGACAATCGATACATTTGTTTGAAAGTCGGAAATACGATAACTAAACGCTGGTTGCTGGTGTGTGTGATCCGATCAGTTTCCAACGTCCTACGACACGTAATAATTAGAGAGACGGTGACAATAGGGGGTCCGTGAAGTGGAATATCAGTAATTTGGTTTTTCGTGGAGTTTAGGTCCCCCTCTACAACTTTTATATCTGATGATATGCCGTAGAGCGTTGCTGAGAGGCGCTGTACCGCTTTAGATAGGAAATTCTCAATAAATTCAATCGAGCCATGTCTGAAAATGAATTTTTTTTACATGTACCCCGAAAGTGCCTCTTTTCATGCATGTTCTCTTCACCGAAAGTGGCGTTTTCCAAGAGAGCGGACAAGAAAGTATCGAAGCGGGCGGGAAAGATTTTTCCCGCCCGCTTCGAGTCACCATGTGCTCATAAATAAATGAAACCAGAATTGTCGGTGCGGAATTTGAACCCGCGACCCTCAGATCGCCAGGCGGACACTCTACCCACCGAGCCATACTACAAGCGATAATAAATAGCGGATTATATATAAATTAAATTGGCAGTTAATTTTTCAAAGGTTTTAGAAAAATGTCTGAAGAATTTCTTTATTTATATGGCCTCAAAGATTCGGGCACTTGTAAAAAAATAAATAAAACCAGTGATGCCGAGTGTAGGATTTGAACCCGCGACTCTCAGACCACAAGGCGTACGCTATACCACTAGGCCACCGAGCCTATTTGTCAAAAATAATAAATAGATATTTACATTCTCCATGCGCGAGTGTTTTCATGTCATATAGACAGGAAAACTGTCTGAAGAATTTCTTTATTTATTTGGCATCAAAGCTTCGGAGCATTTGTAAAAAACATACGGTGCATATCTCGGGCCGTCGGAGGCTTTTCCGGACTCGTGCGGTGGCCTCCCTCACCTTCGGCTCGGTCGGCCTCTCCGCATCTCGTCCGTAAAAGCCTCTTTTCGGCCCCTGATACGTAATGTACTATTACAGCATCCGCGTGACTCTAAAGTCATATACTTTTCCGAACGTGTCAAAAAAAAATGAAAATTTTAAAAAAAAAGCGAATTTGAAGTTGAAACTTTCTAGAATGGAACGACAAAATTTTGTTGTTCCAGGTCTCGCCATTTCATTATTGCAATTTTTTTTAAATCTCCTCGGAGGAAATTCGGAAAACGATCGTGACATGTCACACTACATTCCTTGACACCCAAATATTGTGGAAAAAAAAAATTTCAGAAGAATCGCACCTAGCTAGACGGAATTCTGACAATATTACGCAGAGATACCGGAAGGCAGGTATCGTTCAGTTGTATGACGGGAAAAATAATGCGCAATATTATTTTTATCAGAAAATTGTTTAAGAGTCATTTCCATGTGAATACGAATCGATTGCTGTCACCGTTACGAATTCTTTTAATTTTCTCCAAGATAGAACATGTTTCTGGTAACTTTATATATATCAAAATGTTCGGAGAAGATGAGCGAATCAGATAAACCTAGAAAGAATTCTCCAAGGGGAATATTTTAGAAAATATAGCAGAATAAACCAGACTTTTAATAAAAAAAATAAAATTTGATAAAATACCGCACTTTCGCAATATTCTTTTTATCAGAAAATTGTTTACGAGTCATCTCCATGTGAATGCAAATCGATTAAGCCCACTTGGACCCATGTCACTTAAGACTTTATAATTTTTCCATTCATTTATTTTTGGCACGCTCGGAAAAATATATGCAAGGGTTGACTTGTCAGAAAATGTGTTTCCCGTGACTTTGATGATTTTCAGACATGGCTCGATATAATTTTGAATTTATTGGGAATTTCCTATCTAAAGCGGTACAGGGCCTCTCAGCAACGCTCTACGGCATTTCATCAGATATAAAAGTTGCAGAGGGGGACCTAAACTCCACGAAAAACCAAATTACTGATATTCCACTTCACGGACCCCCTATTGTCACCGTCTCTCTAACTATACCCAATGTATATGCTCGGAGATCGGATATAAAAAAAAATATAAGGAAAAAAAGTACTAACTTTTTATAAAAGTGTACTGTTAGTATGTACGATTACTATTATGTTGAGGTAAAGTGAAATTTTATATAGTATCATTTATAATTTCGTATAGACTATAGATGATTTTAAAATTTAAGATCTAGTGAAAAGATAGATGAAATTATTTATTAAAGAAAATCTAGACCCTAAATTATAATCAGCATATTCTAAGATTCATTAGGTTGTCAAAATCAAAACCATTTGTCTTTCTAAGATAAAGTACTAAAATTATCTTAATTAATCATACAGGATCGGACAAGGTGACAAATTTAAAAAAATTCAAGAAAGTGCGATTTTTGGACATGAATTATTATAAATCTCGGCCTGCAACTTATTATTTGGGTCCCGATTCCGGGCTATTTATGTATCTAGTGAAAAAAGTTATTGTTTAGTTGTCAAGTTTAGTTATAGCAGTGTTTTGTATATTTTTTAATTCTATGTTACGCCGGGATTTGTATGAATACCGAAGCCCAGAGGCTGGGCACGTCGTTAATTTAAGGCATTTGTATTTTTTCGATTTGTCACCGTAACAATATAACTCTAATTATTTACAGAAAAATACGAAAAGAATTATATTTTTGTGATAAAATGTATTATTAACATGTAATGAGAACGTTAAAGTTGCCTCAAACTAGGAAAACATGAAAATATTGTCTAAAGAAAAACTATTTTGTCACAAAACAATAAAATATTGCGGAGGAAACCACCGAAATAAATGTCTTTTTTTATTTCTGGTGTCTTGAATCGTTTTTTTTTTATTTTTAAAAACTTTTTTCGTGTGACTCCTCACGTAGTGATAGTACCAGATTTACCTATACAGGATGTAACAAATTTGTCCTTCACCATTGGGATTTCGGAAACGGTAAGAGATACGAAGTCGGTTAAACGGAGGTAAAGTTGAGCATTTACGTGCCTACCTTATCACAAAATTCCCTGATGTTGTTCAAAAAAGCATCGAAACGTCATTAAACCACAATGTGTCATACATCGTTGCATTCGGAAGAAAAAAAGCTCTCAAATTCCAATATCAGGAAAACAGGACCGTATTTAAAAAAAGAAAGTTGATAATGGCCCTTCGAAGACGACTCGTCGGATTACAAAACAATTAACGCTGTTAGATAGAGTGGAACAAGTGGCAATGCAAAAGTGCAATTTACTTTAGAATTCGATCTCAAAAAAACCCAGGAAAACAATAAAACGATTTTTCAGAATTTCGGTTTTTTCCGGATATCTCCGGAACTACTCGGAATTTTAAACTTTCTAAATGGCATATTATTAGGCACGTAAATGCGCAACTTTGCCTCCATTTAACCGACTTGGTATCTCTTACGGTTTCCGAGATCTCTGTACTGGCCCTCCTTAACTTGGACACGTTGTATATGAATATTTGAATATTTTTTAATTTCGTCTTTAGGCAATATTTTAATTGTATAGCAACTAGCAAAGTAACTATAGTGAAAAATAGTCGATACGGACGGAATTAAGGAAGTATATTAATTAAAACTAAAATCATATTAATATTGACGGACGAAATGCGAAGTGTATTATACGCCCTTAAGCTGCGTTTCACACACTTCTTCTTTCCACCGTCATATATATTTTAAGGTGCCAAAAATTTATCATACAACGCAAAACATTACTGTGTGTGTTAAAGAAATAACTATCAATTGTTTTAACTTGCTTAAAATATTTTTATAATATAGTTAGTTACTCTATTTTATTAAAGATGTATGTCGAATTTTAAATATTATATATTTTGAAAAATATATTTATAACTACCATAGACAAGGAAGAGAGGGGACGCGTAAAACCAGAAGCTATTTTGTTACCGCCTGGCTCCTTATCGGATTTAGCAGTGGCATTACATGAATATTTTCTTAGTATTATCCCAGTACAAAATTATTATTTATGGAATATGGAAGTAATATTTTTATTGAATTGAATTTGTATATTGTGTCCCTTACTGAGTACAAATGTTCTCCTGCTTCTCAATAATTTATCAATGCTTAGTAAATATTAATTTAATTAGCCAAAAATAGAATTTCATATAGGAAAGGTTGTGAAATTTAAATATCTTTCAACTTTAGGGAAAATGCAAGATAAAAACAAAATTGGTCGATTCAAAATTTATTACAAAGAAGCAACAAAATGAAAATATTGTTGGCACAGCACATCCAAGTAATCGAACTCTTTCCTCAACTTTATAAAAAAGTACTTCTCACAATGCTTTGAACAAATCCTGTAGGCAGGAGAAGGTGTCCAATCTCTAAGTCCCATGTTCTGCACCCAAATGTTTGCTTTTTGTGGATCTTTCGGAAATCTAAAAACAATACAACAATGTCTGAGCTTAGTGGTTTAAAATATGTTTTAACAGGACGCCATCCTTGTGAAACGACCTTCGCCTGAAGTCGTGTTTCTTAAAGACTATGATCTTCAACGATTCAAGACAAACGTTAATCGCTTTCTTTAAAAAAATAACACTGGATACATTCGAAATAATATAATGCTTTCACTAATAATTAACCGAAATTAAATAAGAAATAATTTAATTTTGTCAAAATATACAAATCATGCAGGTACGCCATTGAGTGACACACCCTCTCCAAGGGCAATTACCTGGTTCTTATTAGAAATCTTGAATGAAAAGTGCAACAAATCTAGTACAAATTACAAAGAAAGGTAGCTTTAACTATGGCCTTAATCATAGTTTCAAATAATATATACTGCTAAACTTACAAGGGAGATATCTAATATAAAATAAATGCATGCACAAAATACAATTTGAATATTTACCGATGGAAAGTAATTCCAAGCTTCTTTCGTTCATTACGGCTTTTACAGCCATAGGCACAATAATTCACCATTTTTCTGTAAATAAACTGAATTCTTATAATAGCTCTCCTCATCACAAATCACCAAAATACATTTGGTGCCACCTCGATTGTCTGGCTCCCTATCAATGGCGGTGGATCAATTTTAGGTAACACTTTCTGCGACGACCCGTAAACCGGAATTATTCGTCCCCTCTCTTTCTTTGTCTATGATAACTACTGATTCGCTATATTGGTGTGAATCGGGCTATATAGGTATATTATCTTAAAGCATCTTCCTTCACAATGAAATCGACGTGTTTTTCCAATTATGAATATGATTTACTGGAAGTAAGATATAAACGGCGGGACGTTTTCAATTTCAAATTTACACCCCCGTATCTAAGTTCAATAATTAAAACAATATTCAATAAGTTCATATTTCGGCTAATTTCCTTCCTTGCCGCTCGATTCCATCATTTCGGCAAATGTCTGTAATCGCATAGTTTCATTATTTAAGTCAAATAAAAAAATGTATTTATAGTTTTTGCAGAATTATATCGTTGATCTTTTGTCTGCAATAAAACCTCATTATCCCTTCGACCATAAAATAAATAAGGAAATCCCAAATTTTAAAACCTTTTCGAGCAGAGCCGGACCAGGTATATAAATTCAATTTATACCTATGCCTCATGCATATATAAATACAAAGTGATTTTTAATAATTTTAATCTTTAGTGGTTTTCCGGCGAGTAATTTTTAATTAGGCTTATTAGTGAATAGAACGCCATCCTTGGAATTGTGCTGATTGGGGGGCATCTTCAAGTGTCGGGAATGGAGACTTAAATATTTAACAGCTGTTAAACACTTTCGAGAAGAAAATCGTCTAATTATTTACCTTGACGAAACATGGTTCGATACCCATGACACTCCAAGAAAAGGTTGGGTTGATTCTTCAAAAAAATGTCAAACCAAGGCACCATCAAATAAAGACAAAAGAATCACAATATTACATGCTGGTTCAGAGAACGGGTTTGTTCCAAATTGTCTGTTGCTTTCAGCTAAAAACATAGCAGATTCTTCTTTAGATTACCATCAAAATACCGACGTACAACTTTTTGAAGATTGGTTTAAACATAAACTCCTTAAAAATATACCTGAAAATAGCGTCATTGTAATGGACAATGCTAGTTATCATAGTCGGCAAGCAAAAATCATTCCCAATTCTAATAATACAAAAGCAGAAATTCAAAATTTTATGATTGAGAAGAAACTTACAAGTATTAAAAGCTTTTAAAATAAATAAGGAATACGAGTGTGACAAACTTGCAGCAGAAAATGGACATACAGTGTTGCGTCTTCCTCCGTACTATTGTATTGAGCTAATATGGCACCAATTAAAATCCAATATTAGGACAAATTTATTTCTGCAGACAGCTGGAAAAACCATAAAATGTACTTAAGGTGGAAAATTCTTACAATTGTATCATTACAAATGTTCAACCCTTAATATTATAAGTTTAGGCTTAGAAGAAGATATTGATAATGATACACAGTTAAATTTTGAATAAATTATCAATAGTTTCTAAGAATTTAATTAATTTTTATTGTACTTGGTATCCTAATAGTTATACTTTTAAATTATATTATTTTCAATTATCATTAATTGTTATCATTATTTTACATTTATTATAGGTACCTAAAACTAAAAATACCTATCTATTTATTTTAAATTATAAAAATAAATCATGTGGTGTGGTATACATTTTCAAGCCGGCCCTGATCCCATTTATTGAGCTTTGAAGAGGTTCAGGCGTATACAATAGGGTTTAATCGGGTAGCTTATTTATGGCAGTAAGAATCAACGGTATAATTCTGCAACAACTATAACAAAGAATACTAGAACTCCAGATATTCTTTATTTGAAATAAATAATGAAGCTTTGAGATTCAGATGCATTGTGTTCCAAAAGTACTTCAAAGGAAAATAGCTCCTTAGTGTTTGAAGCCGAACAAAAAGTTTTATTTCGAACAAGTACTCGGGACTCGGCGGTCGCAAAGGAGCACTATTTACTTTGTCGTACTGGTGGTGCTTTATTGCCATCGTTGCTCTTATCATCATCGATGGCCTCTTTATATTCGATTAAATATTTAATGGTTGCACTGGTGTAAGTATATTTATTTATAAATTTAATATATTTCTATTTATAATGTTATGTAGGTATCAAAAAAAATTTAAATTCTTATTGTGTAAATGTGTTGTATATGCAAAAATTTATTTTTAAAATATATCATTCCTATACATCCTTATAAATATCACATAAACGAAAAAAAAAAACTACTATTTTTAAGGTAATTCATTTAAAAATATATGAAGTTTATTATAATAATAAATACCTGTAAATGTATATTTAAGGGCTGGTCTAAGCAAGAAGCTTTATCCGGTGGTGGTGAAATATATAGCAAAGTGTGGACTTGTGTCTTGGAATGATAACCTGAATTCTATTTTCCAGAAAATACCGATGTTTTCATCATTATACAGACAGGAACAAAAATAAATATTTTACCCCTAATTTCTTAACGCCCTGTAGAAAACTTGAGCGGTAGAATTTAGCTTCAATATGTTTTGTTTTAAAGTGGGACCTTTCCTTAAGACAATGTGTTTTGGTTCACGTCGTTATCTGCTTTTTAAAAGAGGATACAAATTTTTAAAGAACGGATTGCAGTTTTTCAATTTTATTCGCAATTCAGAACATTACATTATTTTATGTCATACCAGTGCATTATTGTGTTGTTATACCTTAGATATCATCTATATAATGGATTCCTTTATGCCCGTGCGGGCATAAAGTACACATTATGGCCCGCGCTGGTATTAAGACGGAAAAAACAGTTTTCGATTAACTTATTCTTTATTAACAAAATACAAATTTGCGTTTATATATTATTTGGTTATATTTACATAGAAATGGCAATTCTGGAAGGTTCCGCTGATAGCTAAATTTCCTGCAGCAAAGGTTGACTCGTGATTCATTGTCTGGGTCTCTAGTTTCTGTAAGGAAATGCGAGATCCAGATGGTACGCCTGCCAACATCCTTGAAACCTAATTTTTTGAGGATATGTTATCCTCTAAATATCCTTCAGCAACTGTGGTACTCTTCCATCCAGCATGGCGCTTCAGCGTAGTCATACTTGCTCCAGCTTCTGCTGAAAGAGTTGCCGACGTTTGATGTAAACAATGACCAGTGTAATTTTCGGGGTTGTTCAAGCCCAAATATTTTGCAATAATACAGGGAATTTTCCCAAATGTGTTTTTTTTTTCAGCAGGTTGTACAGTACAGCGGCCTTGTCTGTAGCTTAAAAATAGTATTTTTTCTGAGCAGCCATGTGGCCGCAAAGACAACTATTCATTTCGTCTTCATCGATAGTGGTGAAAACTCGTTTTTTGTCGGTTTCTGGCACCGTTATAACAAAGACTGATTTTCTATCATCTACATGTGTGATTAACATATTTATAAGTTCTTGCCGCCGACATCCACCAAATACACCAAATAATAATGAGACCTTGTTCATTAAAAAATTTTAGGACATTTTCTCTAGATAACACACTGGATTTTTTTGGCTGGTACCCTTTTGACCTTTGCTTTAAATACTCGCATAATCTGTGAAAATTACATATATTAATATTCTTATTTACCATTAAAGTCTTCTTTATCATCAAATATTTAGCCCTCAGAGAGTTCGGGGAAAATTCTTCAGATAGATCATTAAAGTATCCCAACAGCACAGTTTCGTTAATGTTTTCTACAGCATTTTCTGACATCCGCTTCAAAAATTGGTCATATTCTTTGTCGTATGAGTCTCTGGATTTTCTCGCTAACAGGTTTTGCGTTGCCTTTTCAGCCTCTTTTCAATTTCGTCGGGAATTTCAAAACCGTGTTCCATTTTTGATTTTTGACTTTGACACATTAAACCAACGAATACTTATAACCAGGAAGAAGACAAACTGCCGTGTTAAATAATCGAAGCAGGCATGATACGGCGACATCCATTATGACTGGCGCGCACGTGCTTTTCAAATGTCACTTTTGTCACAAATTTTTATTACTGTCAATATTTTAGAGTGACATTTAAGCAAAGAAAACATCGAACCCCTTTCATTTGATTTACTAAGTAGAGAAAATCAAATATTAGGATTTTGACATAGGTTTTCAGCTGTAAATATCGCTTTAAAATTGTCCTTACATCCTTTTATATTATTATTGAGCTAGCAACGAAACTAGAAATAAAGAATTCAGAGATTGAAGGTTGTAATTAGTTTTTATTAAAAAATAGGAAATAAATCATAATTTACATAAAATATTTTACCATCTTCAACCAAATCAAGGTAAATACAATACTATATGTACAGCTACTAACAAAGTAAATATATGCACCATCATTATGATTATGGGCTTCCAATTTGTTTGTTTCGTAGCATACTCCTGGCAACATTAGTGATCGAAGTCCTCGTTAATGTTCAGTCATTATGGGATTCTCAATTAAACTATGAAAAGAAAGAATTATTATAATAATATATTACCGGACTTATCAAAATTCTGACTACTGGTTAATATAACTAAGCTGTAAATATTATGTTGTAGCTTTTGACTCGTAGATTGTAAAATTGAAGTAAAATTCGGTTTTAAAAATGTGTTTGTTGCTAGTTTGCGTGAGAAGTTTGGGACATAATGGGACAATTTTATAATGTAAAATAACAATAACGAATAAAAATTAGTTAAAAAATATTTCAATCATAAATTACTTACCTGCAACAAAACGAAAACGTCCGTTTTCGTGAAAAGAATAAAAAATTAAAAATTATTTTAGAATTTAATGACGCTTCCTCCACCATTTTCAATCACATTATAAATCATATGTTACTTGATTTTATCCCCTTCCAGACGAAGGATGTTCGGTTGTGAAATAATTTAAGAACGTGTGCTGCTCGCATTCTATGTCTGTCTCTGTCTGCATCAACCTTCTCCGATTCAATAAAGGGAGACAAATATGGCCTAGATTAAATCGAACAAACCCAAAGGCTGATATTGACACAGAACGATCGACACAAAAGAATAAACGTATGGAGTAACCTGCCTGGCTGTGACGCCACTTGCACGGCCTACTTATATGCTTCGATCCCCGCCATAAGCGGTCTCACCGGGCTGCATTAAACATTATAACATATTATCTCCCTAGCAACAAAAACGCAGGCTATAATAATGTCAAGGTAATGTCGCAGGTAAAAATAAAAATTGGTAAATCAAATTAAATTTAAAAAAAAATATTTATTATTTAACACGAACTGGTATGACATAAAGGTTTGTATGCACCACGGGTACTAATAGATATATACCCTCGGGCGACTTACGAACCCTCGGGCCAGAGGCTCTCGGCTTTGTAAGACTGTCGCTCTCATAAGCATCAAAGGGTCCTTGATACATAAATAACTATTATCGAATAGCATACACAAATAACCAAAAATTAATAGCGTGCATTGTCACCTCGTGACGTGGCATGCTTTCAATGCAATACGGGCTTTTCATTTTTGGATATTTGTTTATGTTACTCGATAAAATAATGTAATGTTCTGAATTCTCAATAAAATTGGAAAACTGCAATGCTTTCTTTAAAAACTAGCCGTGAACCAAAGGGCGTTAAGAAATTAAGGGTAAAAAAGTAACTTTTGTTTCTGCCTGTATAATGAGCAAGACATCGGTATTTTTTCAAAACTACAATTCAGGCTAACATTCCAAGACACAAGTCTACATTTTGCTACAAATTTCACCAAGATCGGAACACAATTTAAAAAGTTCCTGGACTATCAACCTGACTAACATTACTTTGTCCAGAATTTATTGTCGGGGAGTATATTTATAATAATTTTGGTATTTCTATTAAAACTACGTAAGAAACTGTATTTCAGTTAAATATTATGTTTATTTGAAATATCAAGAAATAGAGCTGGTGGTGCTTGTGGTAACAAAAAAATGGCTCAGTGAATTGTAAGGTAGTTTAAAATATAAAACAATCCGTATACTTTAGCACATTGAAATAATATATTTCCTATTGGGTGTCCAAAAAAAAAAGATTTCCTTTCAAAAATGCAGTAATATTACTTATTCCTATTTATTACTGCTATATTTCCAAAATGTTTTAAATTAATAATCTCATAACAACTCTGGCGGCTTCGTGGCCACAGCGGCAGTCACTGGGAACTCTAGCACAAGAGTTCGTAGGTTCAAACTCCACGGCCGGTGGATTTTAGTGGTATAAGTCATGGCGTTGCTGTCCGTAATTAGGCCGGATGAGATCGTATATCTCGTGGGGTACGGTAAGCACTCCCCAATCGGTAGCTCATACCGCAATGCACGAACTAAGAAGTTGATTGATAGCCCTTGGAGAAGCAGCGTATGATCGTGGTTCGGAGCCAACGTTATGCTGTAGGTCCCCTCCAGAATAACCCTCAGGCCAACGAAAAACACGAAATTGAGAAAAAATTTCTTATAGTTATTTAATAAACTTTTCTATTAATTTTTCGTAAGGTTAAGTTTTTTGGACACTTCAAAATGAAAAATTATAACGTCAAATTATTTTGAACATCGGTTGTGATTGTCACTGTCTATTTTTCCCAAAAGTTCCTAAATTTTGTGTAAAATGTATCCAAAATATGTGAAATTTACAGCTGTATTATTTTCAATTTTGCCTTAAGGGGCTCCACCGTAGCGTCATATTATTTAAATTGATTGTTTGCAATATAGATGGGTCTGCTTGCTAAAGGCAACCGCTCTTAAGAGATGTTTAGATAAAACAGGACTTAAATTTTACATATGTTTGGATGGTTTATACAGGGTGTTATCGAAATGACTTCATATATTTAAACTCGCAAATGCTGAGACGAAAATAAATTGAAGAAAAATAACCATAAATGGCGCTTTGAATTAATAAGTGAGGAAAGCCACCTTATGTCAAACTCGAAACACCACGAGGGAGTGCCTGCAGAGAGATGTAAAATAATCAATGTCATATTGTTAGGCTCACAACAGACGTCGGCCGTTTGAACGTGTTGACATATTTACATCTCAACTTTATATCTACACTATAATTTCAACTTTCTCGTTCTGTCATACCTTTTAATTTAAAATCACATCACAACATTTATTATTATAAATTATTTCACGACATAACAACGGTAATGCTACAGCTGGCAATGGCGTTCAATGTCGAGGCACGCATTGTGATCTGGCATCACTGGTAGCCTACTGACCTACATACTGCTTTTACGATTATTTTTCTACAATTTGTTTCAATATTAGGATCCCCAGATTTAGATAATATAATATATCATTTCCATAACACCCGGTAGATGGCGATTTACTTCTATCGGCATAGTATCCTAGGTCCTAAAAAGTATCCATGTGAAACCGAAAAAGTGTGTTTTTTTATACCACAGTTAGAAAATGGAAGACTTTTTAGTTATATTCACTTATTTCCACAGGATAAATCGTCTTCTAATTACAAAAGGGACCTAAATCTTGTACATGCGTGGCGAATACACCGTTCTATGGATCCGAACAGTTACACGACCTATCAAACTAACTTCTGCGTTTGGCACCATCGCTTGCCGTCTTTCAACGGTCGCGATGCGTGGTGTAACGTGCCTATATGGCTCGAGGGAAAACTGACAGAATCGCTAATGACTTCTCTTGGCTAATCATATGGGTGTGTCTGCCAATTTTCAGTAGTGCGCGCGGCATTTTATGACAATGACATGAAAGTCTACGAGAACATAACGGAACTTTTTTTGCCACATCTGTACATAACTTTTGTAAATTCTTAACGGCATACATTTCTTGTAAACGTTACATATCACTGCGTAATTTGTTTACTTTGAATGGACGTCTTATAAACCATTGTCGTATTATATTATAATAAACAATTGAATATACGTGTTTGTTTTTCATTAATATTATATATACAGGGTGTTTCTTAATGTCCGCAACGGCTTGAATTTTTTGCTACAGGGTGTTAAATTTTTATTTTTTCAATGGTTATTTTTTAATATCTCCGAAAGTCCTTAAAAATCTATTCCTTTAGATGAGAGTTAAAAAGAACTTTTTCTATTTGGGTTTCATAATGGCTACATTATGAAATGCAAAAAAATTGAATAACCTGCCACTTTATGAAACTGAAATTTTATTTTTATTATGTTGGCAGCAAGTAGGATTCGAATTTTAGGCTTACTTCGATTCCGTTGAAATTAGTTTTCTAGGCATTATGGATTCGACAAAAAAATTTTATAGGAAACTTTAAAATACAAACTTTTAACCTTGCAAATAGATCATTTTTACTGGATATTTATCTGAAATACCCATTCTCGGAAGTATATAACATGCTGACGGTGTCCGTCAACTAATTTCTAGCCGCAACTATAAAACAACATAACCTAAAAATAATAGAAATATCTTCCAGTTTATGCTCTATTTCTAAAGTTTTATTCAATAAAGTACTATTTTTATTTTTAATTCAATATAGTATTATACATATTACTTTCTATCATATTTATAGTTACTGTAGACATTTCCTGGGCATTAATTGTTATTCCTGTCAGATTATGTGTCGACACAATATTTTGTTCAATAGTAATATTTATTATTTTGTTCAATAATTTGAACTTTGTTCTGCTTGCACCATAACTCAAGTTTTGAATATTTTATTTTAAAGTTTTTCTAGATTATTTTCTGCAATTTCTCATATTTCTGACGGAGTACAACTTTCTTCCTGACTCATTTTTATTTACTTTAGTAATATATTTATTTTTAATTACGACGGATGGAAAAAAGCCTTGTTGTGTTCAATTGTTTCTAACATGGCATATTTGATACTTGTAACATTTTATTAAATTGTAAAAGTATTGCCGACCAAAAAAGAAAATATTAATTTAAATGACAAAAATCTGCGTTATTTTAGTTAGTTTTTCATATTTTCAAGACCCAAATAGAAAAAGTATTATAAAATACACGGTTTATAAGACAATTAGAGCACTTGTACTTTAGCAAAACGGGTCGTTTTCTAAATTAAACGCAAAGATAATGTCTTATGAAACTTGTATCTTAATATACTATTAATATACTGTCAAACTTGTGTTAAGGATGACTCATGTCATTCTGTACCTTAAGGTGACTGAAACATCGGCCTAAATACCAGGAACAATACGCCACTAATGTAAAAACGCTTAGCAACTAAATACCAGATATTGTGCTGTCATAAGTTTAAGACAACCCAAGACTAGTATCAAAAAATGTTATAAATTTTTTTGAAATTTGAATTTTTATAACATCCCTGAATAATGCGGCCTAGATATTATGTCCATATGGGACCCAGAACTGCTGACAAAGTATCACTTATGTGGAAAGGTAAGGTGGTAAGGTAAAATTTGGTTTCGTGCATTAATTATACAGCGTGTATCAACCAAATGGAATAAATTCTATAATAAGTAAATGTGCGAAAAACCGCTCGGACACGTCGATTGGTATTTTTGGATCCCTCAGAAAATTTTAGACATATTTAATGTAGCTCATTCTATAGATAGTTCTGTTTCGCTATCGCTATCCTCATCAAAATTAATTATAATTGGATTAATTATACGATCCAGACTAATATACGAATTTTCTACAGTTATTACGTGACGGGCTGAATTTTTCCAACTACCTGGGGGAATATCATTAATGCATTTTCGTATTAATTCTAGAACACTAGAGTCGGAGAAATATTTTCAGACCTAACCAGTGATTTTAACTGGTGCCACATATGCTCTATGGGGTTAAAAATGCAATAATAGGGTGGGAGCCGTAGCACTGTATGTCCAATTTCTTCTGCCAATGTGTCACAAACATATACTTTTTTTATACAAAATGTCTTTAAAACTTCTAAAAGATCACTTTTTTTATAACTTTCTTCAAAATATATATCATTCGCCGCCATGTAGTTCTGAATCTCCAATTTTGTATTATTTGAGCTTGGAGCTTTATGTAATTGGCGACTGTGATAGCTCGCATTGTCCAATACTATCACGCCATTCTGAGGAATGTTCGGTAAAAGACAATTCTTGAACCATTCCTCAAAAACTAACAAATTTTACCACAAAAAGATATTTAAATATAAATTAAGCAACCTAACCTACCTGATGTGCCTATATTTAATTATAATTATTACAATCCGGTCCTTTCCACATAATAATAACAAACGGTCATGAATAATGGGATGGTCCCAGGTACTTTTACTGCAGTCATTAAGTTATATTTATTTTTCGTGAAACAATCTTTACAATATCCTATACCTATCGTCAATAGCGGCAATTCTGTGTAAAAAGTGTAAAGATGCACTCATCAGAAAACAAAACATGTTCTAATTGGATCACATTGTAATCTAACATTGTTTGTTCACAAAAATACATTCTCATATCAAAATCGTCTTCCATGAGCTCATGAGTAGGTATCATTTTATAGGGATACATTTTTATTTTCTTGTAATGTTCGAATAATCGATGAATGGCTAACATCGAATATTGGGGATGCTTCTCGACTCAACTAGAAGTATGTGGGTTTTCCTCAAACTCAAGCATAATACCTAACTTTGTACCATCACTTAATGCATTGGTAGCTAATTTTTTTATCTGCTTTACATCTCCAAGCTGACGAAACTGCTTTTGTATTTTACTAATTCTCCCTTGAGTTATTGGCGGGAAATTTTTCATGAAATAAGCGAGCAACTTCCATTTGTGTCCGTGTTTTATCTCTATAAATGAAACTGAATAATGGCCTTCCACAAGGATCGGTGCTTGCTCCCCTGCTCTTTAGTCTTTACCTAGCAGACATGCCCGAAACTACGGCAAAGAAGTTCGGATACGCAGACGATTGGGCGCTCGCTACAAGCCATAAGGAGTTTGAGATAACTAAGCAAATTCTAACAAATGACTTGGCCACCCTTGGCAGATATTTTCGCGACTGGAAATTGCAGCCCAGTGCCGCAAAGACGGAAGTATCGTGCTTCCACCTAAACAACAGGATGGCCAACTACCAACTTAATATCAACTTTGAAGGCAGACTCCTCAGTCACAATAGACACCCAAAATATTTGGGTGTCATACTCGACAGAACGCTAAGCTTCAAAGAACACCTTATGAAGACAGCTGCAAAACTCAGGACCCGAAATAATATCCTGCAAAAGCTATGCGGCACCACATGGGGTTCCACAATGCCCACACTCAGATCGACAGCACTGGGCCTAGTGTACCCCGTCGCGGAATACTGTGCACCGGTGTGGATCAACAGCCCACACACCAAACGTGTTGAAGCCCAACTCAATCAAGCTATGCGTACCATAACAGGCGCAATCAAGGCCACGCCCACTTACTGGCTACCCACACTGAGCCACATAGCCCCTCCACAAATTCGCCGAGAGCATGCTCTGGTGAGGGAATATGAAAAAATTAACGCCGACCCTGTGCTCCGCTCCCACGTTGGAATTACCGATAGGACCATAAATAGACTACGCTCACGAAAACCCCCTCTGAGAACGGCAGAAACTCTTATCGAGGAAAACATTAACATAATTGAGCGGTGGAAAGAAGACTGGGAGAAGAAGGCCACACCTGCCAACCGGGATATGCCATGCGTTACAAGCAGGCCAGAGGACTTTGATCAACCAAGACGAATCTGGACAACACTTAACAGAATAAGGACGAATTGCGGCAGGTGCTCCGACACACTCTTCAGGTGGGGAAAAATACCTTCCCCAAACTGTTACTGCGGCGCTGAAAGACATCGAATATTAAACATCTGGTAGAGGACTGCCCAATTAGTTCCTACAGTGGCAACTCATCCGATTTCCTGATTGCGACAAGAGAGTCAATAGAATATATTTGTAATCTTAATGTTTGTTTGTGAAATTTTTGTTATTTTGTTGTGTACCTACCTGTGATTGTAGCCATACGCTAAATAAAATCTCTATAATCAATCATCTGTAGAATTGTTATTTCGTGCATTTCTGTTAAATAAACCATTTTTCTGATATGCAGTTAACGAAATTCAAACGGCTATAACACTGACAACTATTGTCATGCAGAAAGACAACAATTTGCTAAGGTCACGCGTTTTAAACATAAGTAAATAAAACTATTTATATCTGATTTTTATTTCATATCAGTAAAAAGGAACGCTGACCGATTAATATTTCCGAAATAGTTGAAGAGGTATAGGATACGATAAATATTTGTAAAATTTTCTGAGGGATACAAAAATTGAATAATATACAGGGTGTTGCATTTAAAATAAATATAAACGCGGAACGAACACAAACCTAAGCAAAGATTTGATTTCTAGGATTACACGTTATACTATTCACAGCAATCATACTGTCAGCCTTTGTTGCCACCTGGTGTATATACAAAATTCTAGAGATATACAACTTCCACTGCATACTTTACGCAAAGATAACTTTTGAGGAGTCTTATGAGGAACGAATGGGGAAAAACTCTTCATCTATTTCCGACGAGGATCCTTCCAATATTACAACAATCGCATCAGTAGAAACGACTACTCTAAACTGCGCAGCAGGTAATTTTTTTTCTGTTTTAACGGTTGTGCGTGCTCCTACCTTCCGTCGTTCGGTGCCGTAATAGTCCGGCAGCCCGTTACCAAAATGTCCTATTATCACGCCTTCATCTAGTCAATGACTAATCGCTAGATTAATAAAAAATAAGAAAGTTTTACTCGAGCAAAAAAGCAATCGTCTTTGAATGTAATCATATTAAAAATATTTAAAAAAACGTGAATTCATCGACAACGGACGTTTTGAGTGTTCCATTCCATAATTTAAATAAATATGTAAAAAAAGTTACAGCGCTGGGTCAATTTTTTTAAAAATTGTTGATAACACTCTAAAAAATAGTAAATCGAATCGAACGGACATTTTCCGTGTTGCGCAGCTGCAGGAAGGACCGCGGAGTCGGATTTCGTAACTGTATAATTCATGATCGCGGCACACGGCACGCTCATGGGACGGCTTGCTGTGAGGCTTGGTTGTATACAGTGAGTCCCAGAAGAAATGTCTAAATTCATTTAAAATTCAGCGGTAAGTTTTTTCAAAAAACGCTCGTACCCGTCGATTTTGATTTTTTAATTTTTTTTTGTGGTAATTTCATGTATACAGGGTAGCTCAAAAATAAGTTACGACTTCATTTTTTCAAAGGAAAACATATATTTTTTTATTTCATTTTTGAATTTTGCATTGAATTCTAAGCATGTTTCATGTACCATGTCCTATACATAAACTCAACAGTTATTGAAAAAATTAGGATTGAACATATCATTAAGGGAATCCAACGATCTATCAAATCTTCTGGCAATATGGCATTTTGGGCTCCATAATAAGTAAGAGTGTACTGTCTCACTGTCACCGTTTATTTCCATAGAAACTGTATGACAATTTTATTTCAATTAAGTATAATTATTGTCAAGCGTAGTTTCAAAGTTGCGGTTTTCACAATAATGGTGAAGTTAACGGAACGGGAAAAAATTGAAATTCTATGCATGGTTGGGTTTGGTGATAAAACACGTACTCAAATAGAAACAGCCCAATTATTTAATGATCCATCCTGATCGTCCTCCCATATGTCAAAAGATGGTGGAGTAGAATAGAGGCTAAGTTTAGAGAATTCGGTCATGTTAGAGATTTGAATAAATCTGGTCGTCCTACTCGAGATGAAAATGAACAACTTGACGTTTTGCTTTCCTTGGAAGAAAATCCATGTACTCCCCTGTCGCACATTGGGGCCGATTTACACATGCCGAAATCTGTTGTTCACCGAGTAGTTCAAAAGCACAAATATCACTCATACAAAGTTATTCCAGTGCATAAGTAATTTGAAGATGATATCGATAGGCGAAGTGAGTTTTGCGGACGCATGCAAAATATGTGCAATCTAGATAATAATTTAGTAAAAAATATTATTTTTTCGGATGAAGCTACGTTCTATTTGAATGGTAATGTGAACAGACAAAATTGTCGATATTGGGCAACAGAAAATCCGCATTGGATGATAGAGGTTCACAGCCAGTACCCTAAGAAAATAAATGTTTGGTGTGGAATCGTACGCGAAAGAGTAATTGGTCCATTTTTCTTTGAACAGTCTTTAACTGGACAAGTATATCTCGAATTTCTCCAACTAGAATTAATTCCAGCATTAGTGGCTTTATTTCCGAATCCATTGGATCCAGACTCCCCTGACGAAGAACTGATATTCCAACAAGATGGTGCACACTGTGCGCACATTTTGGGATGAAACCTTTCCCAATCGGTGGATTGGAAGGAGGGGACCTATCGAATGGCCTGCTAGGTCGCCAGACCTAACTCCGCTGGACTTTTTTTTGTGGGGTTACCTCAAATCAAAAGTATTTGTTAACAGGCCAAACAATATGCAGTAGTTGAAAGAAAGGATCCGAAGAGAAGTGCGTGTCATAACTCCGGAAATGGTTGGAAACGTGCAAAGAGAGTTTATTGATCGTCTTGGACATTGTCAAGCCGTAAATGGCGCACATTTTCAACATTTAATTTGATTTTGTTGTGTTTTTTTTTTTGAATAAACAGGTCTTACTTATAGATATGTTCAATCCTAATTTTTTCAATAACTGTTGAGTTTATGTATAGGACATGGTACATGAAACATGCTTAGAATTTAATGCAAAATTAAAAAATGAAATAAAAAATATATGTTTTCATTTGAAAAAATGAAGTTGATGGTCGTAACTTATTTTTGAGCTACCCTGTATACATGAAATTACCACAAAAAAAAATTAAAAAATCAAAATCGACGGGTACGAGCGTTTTTTGAAAAAACTTACCGCTGAATTTTAAATGAATTTAGACATTTCTTCTGGGACTCACTGTATAACAACTCGGCATCAGCTATGTCCCCATATTGCATTATTATTGATACACATTTTTTCGTGACTGAAAACGGTTTTGCTAAAAAATGTGTGTGTAAGTATGTCAGTTCATATTTCACAATTTCTGCTTGAAAACAGACGAGGCGCGATAACTCGAACAGCGTTTAAAAAATGGCATACCTAAGATCCAACACTTGGGTTGTGCGTCGATGATAATGCCCATTCTCATTGTTTTCCGGTCGCGAATAACGAAAAATAACATCCCACAAGTAAAAAAAGTTCAAGGCTCAATAAATATGCTGTAAAATTTACCAGTTGTTATTATTATTTTTTTAAATTAAATATAAGGTTTGTTTCAGATCCTGATAACCCAAATTGCTTACCGAACTCGGAAAATAAAACTATAGGAAAACGAAGTATTTTAGAAGAACGAGATTCGAAACGTTTACCAATATCGGAAGTGGGTAAGTAACCGAAACGGCAATAAAGTCTGTATGTTATAAATTTACAGGTGCGTCACAGATGCAGGATCAAGAGCCATCGTGACTTAAAACTCTCCATCTTTATTTATCAAAGACTTAAAAGTGAATAAAAACATAATAGCGTCTGTGGTAATACGTTTGGAATTGAATAACATGTTAGACAAAGACAAAAGTTACAATCGTAGTTCAATATTGTTTGTACCCATTAAAAACGATAACATACGGTTGCTATTTTGATTATATTTTGATATGTGAATCAACTTTAGGTCCAATTTTATAAAGTGATCTTAAGTCTTGGATTTAAATTAATACTTAATCGGAACAATAATCAGGGGATTAACTTACAGGTAAATTATGACAATTTTATAATAGAGGGTTATTACTAGGAGGATTATAGCTAAATGCATTATCTATTCTATACAGTGAGTCCCAGAAGAAAAGTCTAAATTCATTTAAAATTCAGCGGTAAGTTTTTTCAAAAAACGCTCGTACCCGTCGATTTTGATTTTTTAATTTTTTTTGTGGTAATTTCATGTATACAGGGGTAGCTCAAAAATAAGTTACGACCATCAACTTCATTTTTTCAAATGAAAACATATTTTTTATTTCATTTTTGAATTTTGCATTGAATTCTAAGCATGTTTCATGTACCATGTCCTATACATAAACTCAACAGTTATTGAAAAAATTAGGATTGAACATATCTATAAGTAAGACCTGTTTATTCAAAAAAACACAACAAAATCAAATTAAATGTTGAAAATGTGCGCCATTTACGGCTTGACAATATCCAAGAAGATCAATAAACTCTCTTTGCACGTTTCCAACCATTTCCGGAGTTATGACACGCACTTCTCTTCGGATCCTTTCTTTCAACTCCTGTATATACTCATATCGGTTTGTTGGACGCTCCAAAACATGATTTAGGAGGCCTAACAATTATTCCACAGAATTTTTTTGAAATCCTGAACCTTTGTAAAAATCGGTTAAGGTTTTCATGTAATTGGGGCGTATCAAATTTTCTATCACGTCTACGATGCTCAATAATATTTACAAAATCATCTTCGTCGTCCGTTAATAACTCATTAAAAATTTCAAAAATATCCATTTGCAGCCAGAAACAATAAAAAAACAAACTCAAATATTAGGGTTATAATACTGTGTCCTGTGTCTTAAATCGTATTATTGAGTTTAAGCGGTACTCTGTCTACCGATTAACTTGTTACCAGGATGATTGCGCTGTCAATCCTAGTTTATAAAATCACCGTTTTCAATAATCTGAGGTTTAAACCGTACAGTGCGATTTAAACCCACTTTATAAAATTGGCCCTTATACTTATACAACTCTTTATTGGTTTTATAATGTGTATGTAGAAAATTAAAATTCTGGTAACGTTGGGTTAAATAGATGTAATCATGATTTTTTCGTTCTCGCCATTTTGAAACTGGCGACCGAGTCTTTTCGCAGCCATCATTTAGGGGGGGGGGGAGATATCGGGGATATATATTCCCCCTTGGACCGGTTTTTTTATAAATATTATATCAACGGAAGCACTACACACAAAATTAGTATTTTGCGAACATTTCGTTAAACATACAGGGTGACCTTTTTAATCGAGTGCTTACACTGGGAAACAAATTTCAACTTTTTTGTTTCCTGAACAAAACCTATTTTTTTGGATTCAACTGTACCCAAGTAACTAAAAAATACCTATTAAAGATTTTAGTTGGCTCGCAAAAAAAAAAAATCTCAATTATTTGTTACAAAATTTTAATTCATAGGCATATACAATGGACATACAAAATACAGATAACAATATATTGTTGGTTCAACAAAAGCAACTAAATAGCACATTTTTATCATTGAATCCAAAGTTTAGACACTCATTTTGCGCTTCTTAGCTTGCCTTTTGAAAGCAGCCTCTGGGGCATCTCTCGTAATAGTCCAGCAGTAGTCGGCTAACATCTCACAGTTCCATTTTCCCTGATATCTTCTTTCCATGTTCGAAATATCCTGGTGGAACCTCTCACCGTGTTCGTCACTTACAGCACCACAATTTTCCGGAAAGTAATCCAGATGAGAATCCAGGAAATGAATTTTCAACGACATATTACACCCTAGGTTTTGGTAACACAAAAGAAGTTGGGCAACCAGGTCTTTATAATTTTCTGCTTTTATGTTTCCCAAGAAATTTTTTGCAACCATTTTAAAGGCATCCCAAGCGTCTTTTTCCTTGCCTTCAAGTATGGAATCGAATTGCGCATCTCCGAAAAGTTTCCTAATCTGGGGACCCACAAATATTCCCTCTTTAATTTTAGCGTCACTGATTCTAGGGAACTTTTCTTTTAAATAACTAAAAGCACGGCCTTCTTTGTCCATTGCCTTCACAAAATTTTTCATAAGTCCCAATTTTATATGAAGTGGCGGTAGTAAAATCTTTTCTGGGGCAACTAATGGCGCGCTGGTCACATTTTTCTTTCCTGGCTCAAAAGACTCTCTCGGTGGCCAAATTTTCTTTCTGTAGTGATCCGATCGTGCTCGACTGTCCCATTCGCAGAGGAAGCAGCAGTATTTGGTATAACCTAGCTGCATTCCAAGCAAGATCGCCACAACTTTTAAATCCCCACAAATTTGCCATTTATATCTTTCATATTGTATGGTCTCAAGTAACAATTTCAAATTGCTATATGTTTCTTTCATATGGACTGCATGACCAATTGGGACTGAAGGCAATTTGTTTCCATTATGGAGTAACACAGCTTTAAGACTTACTTTTGAGGAATCAATGAAAAGTCTCCAGTCTTTTGGATCATAGTCCAGATTTAAAGCTGCCATTAATCCCTCAATGTCCCTACAGGCTACCAAATTGTTATCCATGTTAAAAAATGGTGTTAGGTTTTTCTGACGGCTTCGGTACACAGAAACTTTTACTTCATCTTCAAGTAAATTCCATTGTTGCAATCGAGAGGCCAATAGTTCTGCTTTTGTCTTGGGCAGTTCCAAATCCCTTATAAGGTCACTTAATTCACTTTGACTTATTTTGTGAGGCTTTTTACTTGGAAGTTCACAGACAAAATCGGAGTCTTGCGAGGTTGATGGGCCGGCGACATTTTCCGGTACACTACCGTTTGAATCCTCTTGATCATCATCAGAATGAAGGGTATATTCCTGAGGTGGATTAGGTATAGGCAACTCGTCACTATGAGGCACCGGGCGTATGGCGGATTGTAAATTTGGATACTGTATCGCAGACCTTTTTTTCTCTGAAAAGCCTTTTTTGATGGGAGGTGTCAAACAAAAGTAACAGTCAGTAACGTGGTCTTTCGGTTCTCGCCAGATCATAGGAACAGCGAAGGGCATCTTACGGTTTTTTCCACTTAGCCAGCCGCGAATGTTGGACGCACATTTGTAGCAGCAGATATGGGGAGCCCAATTTTTATCCTGGTCTCCAACTTTGCAGCCAAAATACAAGTGGTAAGCCTTTTTTATTAAAGGGCTAAGCGTACGTTTTTGTTTCACAAAAGTCATTTCACCACATATATAACAAAAATGATCCGGCTTATTTACACAAACTCGCGACATGTTGCTCAAAACTCTCTAATTTCTCAAATACGAACAGCTCTCGATCAACTGGTGGTTGAAATACAACTAACTAACAATTTAGGATTTATATTATATGTATTTAAACCCCTTATAAAGTACACCTGTTATAATAAATCCAGGTATTTCTCATTTAATGGTGACATTTTCCCATATATTAAGGGCAGGTAGGTAAATTATCATAATTGGGATGGATCTATAAAACCGGAGCCAACTGAGCCTTTTGCAAGACAGATTGTTAATTAGTATAATAAAATAAGTAAGATTTTGCTATTTTGGTCTCGGAAACATTTTTGCTGTTCCCCAGTGTTATTTGCATTGAAGATACGTTTTTTTTAGTGCGAGCATAACCACTATGAATTGGTGTTTATTGTGAGTAATTCAATTACTTATATTTTGTAGATTGGAGGTCATACAGGACTTATAACGAAAATATGACCAACACCTCAAAGGAAGACAATACAGGTTATCTAAACTTAAGGTAGTGTAAAGTGTTACCCTGTTAAAATAACATAAGGGGGGTCGAGATAGATGGATCCAAGTGAATCAAGTTTTAAAAATTGTACTTGTTGTAATTTCTTAGGTTGAATCCCAATAATTGTCACATACTCTTTTAATATTGACCGGTGTTTGTTCGGGATTGTTATATTTACACGTCAATATTTTGGATATTTTCAAGCAAAATCCTGAAATACGTGTCAACTAATTTTATGTAAACAGGGTGTCCGCTAATTAATGGTACAGGGAAAACCCTCAGACTCCTTAAGTACAATTATTAGGATTTAATTATACTTAGCTATATCCTAAAGTTGATATTAACTGAGTGTGTTAAAGTTAAAAGTTCATTTATGGTTATCTCTAATAACTTTGCGAGAGACTAACGTTTTTTTTCTACAATTTGGCAATTATAGTTTTTTTAGGACGAGAAATTGATTTTTTTATGAAATTTTAATGTACAATTTGTTCAGGTTTGTTCACTGTCTGCGGCATTTGTAAGAAGTAACGCACTAAACAATTTAAATGCAAATATCTACGAAACGGTAACTCTGGGCGACCTGAACTTAGTATACATTTTTTACGTAATGAATATGAGAAAAGTATTATTTTCATTAAAAACTTAAATACACCGAGGCACAAAAAAGTTATGACCAATAAACTGGCGAAAAATACCACATCGCCCCCTACATTGTACATGAAATCAATTTCTCGTCCTAAGAAAACCACAATTACCAAATTTTGTAAAAAAACGTTAGTTTCTCTCAAAGTTATTAGAGAAAAACAAAAATGAAGTTTTAACTTCAGTTAAGATCAACTTTCGGATATAGGTAAGTATACTTAAATCCTAATATTTTTACGTAAGGAGTCTGTGGTTTTTTCATGTACCATTGCGTGCGGTTTGAATCAAAATGACCCATTTATGTATTTAAATACATGTTTTGAAAATATATTTCTTTGTGTAAGATTTATTCTATTTTAGTATTATAATTTTAAACTAATTATTTCGTTTTTTGTGTGCATGGCGTACCAGGTCCAAGCGGTCATTTTCTCTAGTAATATTTTACGTTACATAATTTTAGGAAAACGGCCTTTTCCACAATTTACATGTGCGATTTGATGTTTTTTTCTCCATTAGCATCGATAATAATGGCAATTTTTTTGGGCGCCCTGACAATAGTGGGAGGAAAAGGGGGAGCCGGAAATCCTGGAGACTTGTAAGTATAACACTCAGGAACATGAACTACACTACTCCAATTAAATATCAATCAATCAATCAATCAATTATTTTGTTCTTAATTTAACCAAAAAAATCCGGGTCCATATTTAAAAAAATGTAATTGATGATGGTGACCCAAAGACGAAACGTTGCCTTAAAGATCTGATGATGCCATCTAGTGGAGAATAAAAAGTAGCAATGAGAAACAAAGTCAGGAAAAAATAAAATCCGAAAAGCACAATTTTAGATTATTCCAAATATTTTAAAAGCCCCTGTATTTATTTTAGATTGTTTGTGCGGCATATTATTGGGCCCATTTAGCTGACTTCCTATCTCTTATCGTTACCGAAATTCCAATGGTTAAGGACTAATTTGTTACACACTGTATAGGGTGTTTGGTTTAAAATAAGCAAGTTGACACCGACAAAATATGTTCATTATAAGAAGATCGGCATCTTTTATAGCGAGTACCAATAACGTATGTCCTATAAGTTTTGACACAAATTTCAACCAATTGTTTTTTTATAATAAAATATATTTACATGCGCCAACATCGGCTGCCGACGCACATCTTCGCAGACAGCATGAAGTATCACGCCTCAACAAAGACCTGGAAGAAATTTTGGCTTGGGGTGACAGTAACCAAGTCGAATTTAACGCTAAAAACCCAGGCAGCAGTTTTCTCTAAAAAGGTTAACATTACAGAACCGGATATAGTCATGGCCGGACACGCAATCCCACTGGCTTCATCTATTAATCTGCTGGGCATCAATCTGGGAGGAAATATGTCTTGGCATAACCACGTTGTGGCAATCGCCAAGATAGCTTCTCAGAAACTTGGGGTACTCTTCCGAACCAGAAAGTTGTACACACGTCAACAACTTTTGACACTATACAAAGCCCAGATTCGACCATCACTAGAGTACTGCTCTCATGTCTGGAGCTCTGCACCCAAACATAGTCTTCGGCTACTGAAATCCATCGAAAGGAGGGCTATTCGTCTGATCGGAGACCACGAGCTGACGAAGAACCTCGACAGCCTAGAACATCGAAAACAGGTTGGGGATTTGACTCTCTTTTACAGATATTTTCATGGAAGGTGCTCGGTTGACCTTACCCTCTTAATTCCGCCCAGAGCGACGAATAGCAGAAGTACACGACGAACCACTGCCACCCCAAGCCAACATTTCTTCCCGGTCTTTGTTGAGGCGTGATACTTCATGCATTCAAAGAGAAAGATGAAATAAGTGTGCTATCGTCAGCAGAACTAAATATCGGATTTTTAGTTTCCAATAGAAGGTCGTTAATGTAGAGTAAGAAGAGAGTGGGAGACAATATGGACCCTTGAGGAACACCGGCATTGATGGTGAAGGTGTCTGAGAGAAATCCGTCAATCCCCACTTGCAGAAAGCGGTCCTTAAGAAAGCTAGACAACCATGCACAGAATCGACTGGGCATACCATAGGATCGCAGTTTACTTAGAAGCCCCTCATGCCAAACACGATCAAAAGCTTTAGAAATATGGGTGACATAGGCTAGAAGATCTCTAGTTGATCTGGACTTCTGAAAACCATATTGATGATCGCTGATAATGTTGAAGCCTTCCAGGTACTTTAGAAGATGTTGGTTAATAGCTTTCTCCATTACTTTTGATATAACTAAAAGCAATGCGACTGGTCGATAGTTGTTAGGCAGGGTTCTCTTTGGAATAGGCTGGACTTTTTTGTAGGATAAGTTGAAAAGTCTACAAAATACTGGTGTTCGATATTGTTGTGCTATCCCTTCCTACCAGTCTTTCTGATCTTACTCTGGTAAAAATTCTAGGCCTTCCACTTTTTGGAAGGTTCATACAAGGAATACCTTGCTCACATTCAGCAATTGTCCGATATATTTTGATTTTCAAAAATGTGTTTTATTTCGGATTTAGGGTCCCGTCCAACTAAATTATAAATACTTTTCCGAATTTCTAATTTATAAGCCATCTCGACATAATCAATTTAAAAACTGACCTGCCAACGTTAAGTGAAGGTGTCAAATAAGTTTTTGTTACCAGGACAACTCGATATTTTCTTCTTATTTCCAGTTTTATGGCATCTGAAATGTGTGCCAAAACTTATGGGACATACGTTATTCCACACAAATATCTTTTTTAATTCCTGCGATCATTTAATAGTCCACTCACCGTGAATCACCCTGTATAAAAGAGTATGACCGATATATTTTATTGTGTATCCCTAGATTGTCTATATAGGTGCATAAACAATACAAAGTATATCATTGGCCTGTTTATTTTAGATTTCCCAATCCATGGATATGTGTTTACCCATTTTTAGGATTGTGTGGCTTCATGATTGTATTCAGTTTTATTGCCAGGGACTTGTTTTTTAGCGGACTTAACGCGTTTTGCAAAAAATACTATACGTTTACCAAGCATGACAGGTAATGAATTTTTTCTACTAAAGCAAGAAATTTCAAAACACAACTTGCAAAATTAAAAATATGATAATTTAAAACATTCATAATATGCAAAAAAAATAAAAAAAATTTTGTTATAAGGGTAAACATTTTTTTTCGGGCGACTTTCAGTAAATCGGAATTTAAAAATAAATAATCTCAAAAACATATGTTAATTTTTTAATAGGTTTCTTATAGTATCTAATTGGAGGAATTATATACAACGTGTCCAAGATAAGGAGGGCCAGTACAGGGATCTCGGAAACCGTAAGAGATACGAGGTCGGTTAAATGGAGGTAAAGTTGCGCATTTACGTGCCTAATAATATGCCGTTAAGCAAGTTTTAAAATGCCGAGTAGTTCCGGAGATATCCGGAAAAAACCGAAATTCTGAAATATCGTATTATTGTTTTCCTGGCTTTTTTGAGATCGAATTCTAAAGTAAATTGCACCTTTGCATTGCCAGTTTTTCCGCTCTATCTAACAGCGTTAATTGTTTTGTAATCCGACGAGTCGTCTTCGAAGGGCCATTATCAACTTTATCTTTTTAAATACGGTCCTGTTTTTCTGATATTGGAATTTGATAGCTTTTTTTCTTCCGAATGCCACGATGTATGACACATTGTGGTTTAATAACGTTTCGAGTGTTTTTTGAACAACATCAAGAAATTTTGGAATACGGTCCCGTATTTCTCCTAATTTTATAAATAATATCTCATAAGTAAACTCTAAATTTTTACTTATGTTGGACTAGTTCAATAAATAACAAATAATTTAATAATAAACCAAAAATAAGTGAACAAAATACAGAAACATTATTTCAAACTTCTGTTGATTCGGGATTTAAAGGAAAAGTAGGAGTTTGAAACAAAAAAATTAAGATGATGCCGTGTGATTTGTTGCACTTGGCATTTCCATTGTGATCGTTTGAGAGCATTTTAAGAGGTTTTCTATTGTCCACAAATGCTGAAAAGTTTGATATTCTTCGCATGTTTTATTTTATCTCAAAAAAACTGTTATGTGGCAGTTAGATGTTATTTGTGCTTAGAGAATAACGGAAATCCTTTGGAACACCTGATTATGTAGTTCCTTACTTTTCTCGTTGTTCGTTTTATTACTGTTTTGGAATGATTTTTGTTCACTTATTTGTGGTTTATTATTAAATTATTTGTTATTTATTGAACTAGTCCAACATAAGTAAAAAATTTAAAGTTTACTTATGAGATATTATTAATAAAATTACGACAAATACAGGATGTTGTTCAAAAAACCCTCGAAACGTCATTAAACCACAATGTGTCATACAGCGTTGGATTCAGGAGAAAAAAAGCTCTCAATCCAATATGAGGAAAACAGGACCGTATTTAAAAAAAGAAAGTTGATAATGGCCCCTAGAAGACGACTCGTCGGATTAAAAAACAATTAACGATGTTAGATAGAGCGGACAAAGTGGCAATGCAAAAGTGCAATTTACTTTAGAATTCGATCTCAAAGAAACCCAGGAAAACAATAAAACGATTTTTCAGAATTCCGGGTTTATCCGGAGATCTCCGGAACTACTCGGAATTTTAAAACTTTCGAAACGGCAAATTATTAGCCACGTAAATGCGCAACTTTACCTCCCTTTAACCGACTTCGTATCTCTTACGATTTCCGGGATCCCCGTACTGGCCCTACTTATTTTTGACACGTTGCATGTAACTAACTCCCTCTAATGTGAAACTTGAAAATTTTCTACAAATTCGTATTCCTTACTCATAAAATCAATCCTTTTTCAAATTATGGCTTATTTTCGGACATAAACTTTCATTTTCGACACCAACGAGAATCATTCATCATCATCAACCCCTTTTTTAGTTTGATGTTTAGTATCTCCAGTGGCTCTAGGGCCCATAAGTTATGGGACACCCTGTATAGGTTAAAAGGCCATTAGGCAAGCGGACAGAAGGAAAAGTCGACGAAACCGTAATAAATCAATTATTAAGCGTTTTTTTTTTGGGGTTTGGGTCTGTTTTAGGTGCTGCAAAGAAATGGACAAATATACTAAACAATTTTCCACCGATTCAAAAAGCGAACAGAAGTATTTCTACTATAACTATTTAGTTGGAGGTATTGCCGTTGAACTCACCTCGGCTTTGTGGGTATTACAGGCTTTGGTTTATATATTTCGTATTCTTTGCCTTGCCGATTTCACTACCTACTTAACAGGGATTAGACGTGTCACTGATAAGGTAAAGATTGTTTCACGAAAAATGGATATAACTTAATGACTGCAGTAAAAGTACCTGGGGGCCATCCCATTATTTATGACCGTTTGTTATTCTTATGTGGAAAGGACCGGATTGTAATAATTATAATTAAATATAGGCACATCAGGTAGGTTAGGTTGCTTAATTTATATTTAAATATCTTTTTGTGGTAAAATTTGTTAGTTTTTGAGGAATGGTTCAAGAATTGTCTTTTACCAAACATTCCTCAGAATAGCGTGATAGTAATGGACAATGCGAGCTATCACAGTCGCCAATTACATAAAGCTCCAAGCTCAAATAATACAAAATTGGAGATTCAGAACTACATGGCGTCGAATGATATATATTTTGAAGAAAGTTATAAAAAAAGTGATCTTTTCGAAGTTTTAAACACATTTTGTATAAAAAAAGTATATGTTTGGGACACATTGGCAGAAGAAAATTAACCCCATGGAGCATATGTGGCACCAGTTAAAATCACTGGTTAGTTCTGAAAATATTTCTCCGACTTTAAGTTCTAGTGTTGTAGAATTAATACGAAAATGCTTTAATGATATTCCCCCAGGTAGTTGGAAAAATTCAGTCCGTCACGTAATAACTGTAGAAAATTCGTATATTAGTCTGGATCGTATAATTAATCCAATTATAATTAATTTTGATGAGGATAGCGATAGCGAAACAGAACTATCTATAGAATGACATTATAAATGTAAATAAATATGACTAGTAATATTTAGAAAAAATGTTATTTCAATTGATTACATTAATATAATCATATCATTACTTGTTTTCCTTAGTCCGTCCCTTCATACTTCACTTGCCGACACAATGGGACCGACCCAGGAAATCATTAAGTCGTATCCAAATTTCGTGAAACGTACTGTAACACTAGAGGTGTAGTATAGTTTACATTACACCCTTGATCTTTTGACTTCCTAATTAGCCCTATGACCGTAAAATGCCCCAAGTTCACATCTTTTCGGGCAGAGCAATTTTATGTATTATTATTATTATTAACAAGTTCTTTACTGGTTCAACTACAGTACATTTCATATTAATTTACTCTATTTGCTATTATACAGGGTGGCCCATCGAAAACAGTCCATCAAGGTTTACGGCTGTGTACGTGAAAATTTAAAAAAAATCTCGGACCCGTAAACTTGCGTTTTCAGGGGGACACGCTTCACTATTAATTTCTTCCCTGTAACCTCAACCCCCCTAGCGGGGGCGGCTACTGCCCTTTTTTTTCAAATGGGAATGGGTATGTTGTGATACATCTTTTTAAAGGGCATTAAATTCTCTTTAAAATGGCGCTTTGTTTTGTAAATTTGAGCTACGCGCCGCCGAGAAATTGCATTTTAAAAAATGGAATTTTATTGAGTAATACTTACATGTTATCTTATTAAATGTTGAAAATGTCCGCCATTCACCTCCATACAATAGTACAACAACTGTTCAAAGTGTTCTCGGACATTGTGAAGAACATCATGTGTAATTTGATGACATTCATAAACCTTCGTAAAACATGCTGGACTGTTTTCGATGGGCCACCCTGTATATTGTAAGTGTTGTTGTAAGTGTTAAGGAAGAAGGAGTTATTTATCTAAGAATAAAATCAATTGAACTTTTATCGCATGCCTAGGAAGTTCTCAAAGATTGATTGGCTTGGATATTTGCATTTGGACTACCTGTCTTCTCTTCTTCTGCAATGAGGTTGTATTATTTCCATATTATTTTGTTTCTTTGCAAATTTTGTGTTAACCTGTTTAATTCTTTGTTCTATTTTTTTTATGATCAAACACAAGCAGTACCGGAAAAATCGTTCAGGGCACTCTGGGAGCGGTGCGTTCGAAAATAAGGCGTTGATTTTGAATCTTTGGTGGTTATATTCGTTGGGAAAAACGACCTCGGGGAGGTCTTCCATAAGAACGGTCCTCCAGATGAAAGAATTCTTAAATAATGAAGTTCGAGGAGTACTAAGCTTAACCACATATAAATGGGTGGCAGTGGTTCGTCTTGTATTTCTGCAGTTCGCCGCTCTAGGGGCAATTAAGAGGGTAAGGTCAGCCGAGCACTTTCCATGAAAATATCTGTAAAAGAGAGTCAAATCCCCAACCTGTATTCGATGTTCTAGGTTGTCGAGGCTCTTCGTCCGCTCGTGGTCTCCAATCAGACGAATGGCCCTCCTTTCGATGAAATCCAGTAGTCGAAGAGTATGTTTGGGTGCAGAACTCCAGACATGAGAGCGGTACTCTAGTGATGGTCGAATCTGGGCTTTGTATAGTATCAAAAGTTGCTGAGGTGTGTACAACTTTTTGGTTCGGAAGAGTACAGCAAGTTTCTGAGAAGTTATCTTGGCGATTGCCACAACGTGGTTATGCCAAAACATATTTCCTCCCAGATTGATGTCCAGCAAATGAATAGATGAAGCCAGTGGGATTGCGTGTCCTGTCATGACTATTTCCGCTTCTGTAATGTTAACCTTTTTAGAGAAAACTGCTGCCTTGGCTTTCTTAGCGTTAAATGGGTTGTATTACGTATTTTTTTCAATTTGGGTTTCATAATGGCCATATTATGCAACTGAAATTTAATTTTTTTATGTTGGCAGCAAGTAGGGTTCGAATTTTAGGCTTACCTTGATTTCCTTGAAATTAGTTTTCTTGGCATTATCGATTCGACAAAAATAGAAAATTTTAGAATACTAACCTTTAACCTTGCAAATAGATCATTTTTACTAGATATTTATCTGAAATACCTATACTGGGAAATATATAACATGCTGACAGTGTCCGTCAAACTAATTTCTAGTCACAACTATAAAACAACATAACCTAAAAATAATAGAAATATCTTCCAGTTTATGCTCTATTTCTAAAGTTTTATTCAATAAAGTACTAATTTTTATTTTTAATTCAATATTGTATACATATTATTTTATATGTACATATTTATAGTTACTGTAGACATTTCCTGGGCATTAATTGTTATTATTGTCAGATTCTGTGACGAAACAATATTTTGTTCAATAGTATTATTTTGTTCAATATTTTGAACTTTGTTCTGCTCGCACCATAATTCAAAGTGTTGCATATTATTTTTAAAAGATTTTCTAGATTATTTTGTGCAATTTCCCGTATTTCTGACGGAGCACAACTTTCTTCCTGACTGATTTTTATTATTTTAATAATATATTTATTTTTAATTATGACGGATGGGAAGAAGTTTTGTTTTGTTCATTGTTTCTATCATGGCATATTTCATACTTTTAACATTTTATTAAATTGTAAAAGTATTGCCAACCCAAAAAGAACATATTAATTCAAATGGAAAAAATCTACTTATATTTTTAAAGGTTTTCCTAAATTAAACGCGTGCTCTAATGAAACTTGTGTCTTATGAAACTTGTATCTTAATATACTATTCTGTACAAAAATTCATTAGTTGGATTATGTGGTTGCCTGATTTTGGTTATCGTACGTAAAGCTGTATTTCTGCGACTGTGATGTTCTGCATTGCTGTAGGTCTGTAGGATTTGACAACATCATATGTCCGTACTCCAAGATGGATCTGCAGATCGATTTATAAATTTTCGCTCCTGTTCTTGTGTTTATGTCCTGGTTTTTGAAGATTAGTGAACGAAAATGTTGAGCTTGTTAAATGATTTATTATGTTTATTGAAATTGAGCTTGGCATCAATCTCCATACCCAGATATTTAGCTGTTGATTTACAAATCTTAATTACCCACATTTTTGTTTTAGAAAAATATTCAAGAGCCTAAACTATCGAGCATCGTGTCGCAAGTCGTCGATCAAGCAAAAGTCAAATATATCTAAAAAAATAATGTTTTAAGCTCATCGCTGGATTATCCCGAGCTTCTAGAGAGCGGTAAATGTTATCTATTTATTTTCAGTTACGGTTTTGTGATTAGATTTAGTAATAAATATGTTGTTAATAGATTTATCGCTTGGCATTCATTGAAAGCTATCCCGCAGTTGAATGATATAGACGCTCTTGGTTTATCTACGTTTTAAAAATCACCTACGTACTAAACAATCTATCGGCTAATGAAGTACCACCCGCTAATGGAAGCAGAGGACCTCTTTTATCAGCAAATTTCACACCTCACGTCATTTAGGTCTTGCCTGTTCCAACCCGACGGCGACCGAACAGAAGTCGGCGTGGTAATAAAATCAAGGTACCTCGGCGGTACCGCCAAGAAGATTAATTTAGTAGGAGTGTGTCGCCGCGTTTACAATATGATTATAAAAATCTACATGTCCTCGAGACATAAATAAAACTCCTTCTCGACAATTATTCTAAATACAGGGTGTTATGGAAATGACATACTATATTTAAATCGGCAATTCCTGAGATGAAAACAAATTGAAGGAAAATATCCAAAAATGGCGCTTTAATTTAATATGCCCTGTACATGACCTCATGTCAAACCAAAAATGACCACGTGGTGCCCCTGTCAGGAAGGTAAACAAAGCAACATATGTCAACAGTGTTGTCATATCTTCAGGGTAAACTCTTTAGAAGGTCAATAACAATTTTTCAGGGTACATTATTATAAACTTTTACGTTCAGTTCAGTTCGCTGGGAAACAATCTCTGATTTATAAATTTGAACTGACTCGAACGAACGGCCGCGGAGTTTATATATGGTCAGGTATGTTCTCATTTGTTCAATTCAAGCGACACCCGTCAGATCTGGACAACTTAAAAGTTTATAAATTCCACTTACCCTTTAGAGAAAAAATGCTTATTTAGCTTTTCGGACTTATTTAAAACCAACTTAATTTATAAAAAAATACCAAGTACCTAGGTAACCCGAACAAAATAATTCGGCACAATAATCTAACAAAATCGCGTCTCATGAACACATCTACGTACCATTCAATTTGAATTAGTATTTTAAAGTGCTACCGTGTAGACAAAAATACGCCCTTATTGTCTGAGTGGTCTGGGAAATAATGTATTTAACATCTAAAAATTTTTAAAATAAATAACACTTTGGTTCCGTCGATCGATATTGAACTGCTGAACTGGGGCACTGCCGTCGCGAAAAGAACAAATAACTTAATAATTTAAACTCGGGTTTAAGTATTAACACACAATTTAACACACAAATCTGCTTGAAACTTGGTAAAAACAGTAGGAAACCGACTGGCTTCTTTAAACTGCTGATTTTGAACAATCGAGCGGGTTGCTTATTCTTTTCGCGATGGCAGCGGCTGGGGTTAATATTTAAAAATACAGCGTTGGCACTTTCGATGTCTTATAAGGTTATATTTATAAATTGCAGAATTTCCTTCTGTAATACTTTTCTGTATAATGATAGTCTCGGAAATGGCAACCGCGCTAGTTGGACGAGACTATTTATTTTGAAGGGATTGTCCTGTCTATCAACATAATTATTTCATCATTCTTCTTCAGTGAAGGATTAATAAGTTTGATTAGCCCATTAGAAATTAGCGTTTTTATTATTTCTGAATTTCTATTGCGAAATAATTTCTATCCTATAGTGCTGTTGTTTTATGTGTACGGTAGGGTATTGTAAAGTGTAATTATGCGTTAGTATTTATTGCTTTTGTGTAATCTAATAATAAGTGCATATCTTCAAAAAAACTAATTTGAAACTCGTGGGTGTCTGTGTGTGTTCTTTAAGTGATTTAGTGCAAATGTTCCGAGAGATTGGAAATAAGAGGCCGAATGGGGTTTAGTGGGTATAAGCTTATTATGCAGTTCCACATTATCATCAGGGTACGTGATGAGCATAAAGCTTTTCCCATAGAAAAAAAAAACAAAAAAAACCTGAAGATGTCTGTGCCCTGGATTACTTGCTAGTGTACTGGCACCTGGATTCACTTCTATTTGGATCCTAGGTAAACTAAATATTATGTTTATAAGAATCTAAAGTTTTACATTTTTTACACACTTTGGCAACATTGTGCCTGAACATCTGTTGATTACACAGCTTGGCAATGTAATATGATCATATACAAATGTGCCGAGGAGTGACCGGTGGGTTTAGGAGTGAATTACCCCACTTTTTTAACGTTCGATTTTTTAAAAAAATATGTAGCGCTTCTCTAGGACACCCCAGAAGTCACCCATTTAAATATAATACGTCATTTTCATAACACCCTGTATATTAAATTTTAACATCATTAGGTCCAAACTAGTAGAATTCCCTTATAGGACTTGGTTAAGAGACATTTGAATGCTTTTGCTGTAGAACTTGGTTTCTAAGGTTTCCTAAATGTTTATGTACAACTTTTATGTTGATGTGATGACATTCAGTTTAAATTAAATCGTTTTTGTTCTATAAGTTAACTAACGCAAGAACTGGTTATACTATTTGTTAAATAGTCAGAACTCAATCTTATATAATAAATTAACTAGTCATAACTGGTTATACTAAAAGTTAAATAGTCAGAACTAAGTGTTTTACTATAAGGTAAATTGTCAGAACTGAATGTTGTACTATCTGGTTACTCGTTTATTTGCCTGTTCACGTCTCCTTCGTTCCATCCATTCTTCGGCTGGTCTCTCCAACCTGTCTTGCTTCTACCTGCCCAAGATTATTACCTGCATACCAACATCCAAGATGGCCGGTGTTAAAGAATGCGAGCACAAGTAAATAACTGTTAGACGCTCGACGTTCTGCCGTTTTTCATCGCGCTCGACGATCCGTTTTTCTAAAAAATCGTCCGTCCGGGAAACAACCGACTTTTCCGCAGTGATAAATAAATATTTTCGATGAAAGATCGGGCGGTTCGGTGCAAATTTGGCGCTAAGGCGCGTTTTGTGCGGAATGTGTAGTTTTTTCGTGCGAAAGTTCATCCGAGGTTAAGGTTAAAAGTGCATATTTGTTGAAGACGGTGAAAAAGGCATCCTCGATTCAAGACGGGGAACACTTAAACAAGAACCCAACACCTTCGGTTCTAAATATTTTGCTCTTTTATGTCAGTTCACCCGCTTAGTAACCTAATTTTAATCGATATCTTATTTAAATGGACCCAGTGTGAAGTGCGAGGGCGAGGATCTTGCTACGCAATTTTTTTTGTGAAAATTTGATACGAACATGACCTAAAAACTTCGGTTTTTTGCAATAAATATTATGGTGTGTGAAACTCGACATTTAATCGTTTTGAAAGTGTTACGATGTCACACAGGGATTTCACGGAGGTGAGAAAATTATATTTTTTGAAATAAATGTTTCTATTCGGTTTGCTATAGTACGGGGTGTACGGTGGAAAAGTCTTATTATATTTAAACCCGCAAATAGGTACCATCGTACCGATAAAAAACTAAGACAGCAAAATTTCTTATTTTCTTCTTGACTATTAGGAATTTTTTACTTTCGAGTCTGTTACCAGTAAAATATCATTTACAAATTTTATATGTCAACATAGATTGTCACTTTATCATTATCTTGCCAAGCAAATTTTTCTTTAAAAAATATGCCACAATTATCCCCCCCAGCAAAAGGCTACTATCTACAGTCGGTTGCGAGATGGTGCTCTTATTAGGGATATTGCAGACCAACTGGGAGTAAACAAAAAAATACCGTGTTGTTGGCAAAATAAAAAATAGCAAGCCATGGGACTATTATTAGGAAAGCAGGTTCAGGTTCCCCTAGCATTTCTACTGAAGATAGTTAATTATTTATCTAAGGGATCATCCATTCGCAACTGCAATAAAGGCGAAAGAAGAGACCAACTTTCCAGGTTCTGCAAATACTACTATAGAGACAGGGCTCGAATTTCCGATATGCGAAGTCGTTGTCCTGCTAATAAAATATTTTTAGCGGAAAGAAATAAACAGGGCAGGTTAGAATTTGCACATGAATATTTAAATCGGAATATTTTTTTGGGAAACAGTTATATTTTCTGACGAGAAATCTTTTCAATCGTGTAATAATGGAAGAATTCGGGTGTATAGGCCTTCCGGCATGCGGTATAATGAGATAAACCAAAACCAATAAACCAAAGCGGGCGTTTCTCTATAAATGCTTGCGGTTGGATTAGCGCTGGAGGTACAGGAATTTCCCAAATCGTCGAAGTAAGACTAACTGCATCTGAATACGTTAATATCCTAAATAAAGTGATTATACCATCGATAATCACTGTATAAGGTCAAAATTTTACATTTCAGCATGATAATGCTCCAAAACACACAACACGCATTGTGCAAAATTTCCTGCTAGAAAATAATATAGTAGTTCTTCCCTGGCCTTCGAAGAGTCCCGATTTGAACCCGATCGAAAACATTTGGGGTGAAATCAATGTATAAACATGATTTTCGGCCACGAAACAAGGATGAATTACGCTACAGGATAAATGAAACTTGGGATGAAGTAACAGGGGAATTATGCAGAAACCTAGTTTTAAGTATGCCGCAAAGGCTTCAAGAAGTAATAAACAGGAATGGTTCTATGACTAAATTAAATGTTTTGTTGCTTCGACAAATTTTGCGTTTGTATTTTTGTAACCTTCTATTAAATTTCTTTTATTATTTAGTTTCGTTTTCATTTTTAGGCGACGTTATATATACCTACTTTAAATAAGGTATTAGACTTTTTCTTAATAAAAAATGCCCAATAAATTTAGTTGCTCCATATAAACTGCCGCTCAAGTTCATAAAAGAAATAAGATATTTTGATGTCCCCTCGTATCGAAAAATACAAAACGTTAAATTATGTATCCTAGGTTACTTCCTAAAAGTTATGTGTTTTAACATTTACAGCTCTAGAGCACCTTTTATAGTCTATGAGATATGTATTTCTGTTCCCAGTTTTGTGATTTTGTTGTCCTAGTTTTTATCGGCGCGATGGTACTGAGATGGAAACAAATGGCATATAAATAACCATAAATGGCTCTTTGATTTAACAAGCGAGAAAAATCACCATCGGTCATTGTCATATTGACTACCGACAAATGGTAAACAAACTTAACGTTTTTTTTTTAAATATTTATTTTAAATCTAACAATTTTATTGTTTCATTAAAAAATACCTATCTTGGCACCATTTTTCGATAGCCCCCAAATATACAATTTACAAAATATAGTGATTTTTTAGCGCCGATAGATCACTAAAAAGACAATTAATTAACATCGATCCATTTTTCCGGACTTTTAATAGTGCATTGTAAATCTAACGGCTAAAAAGACGATTTAGTCACGTGGTTTATATACAGGGTGTCCATTTTTGGCTAGTTTTACGGGGTATCTCCGTTATTAGGAAAGATAGAAGGACGCGGTTTCCGCAGCACGGTACTACTTTTTGTCAAACAGAAGATGTCGTAATCAGAATTTTTCTAACCGCCTTGTTTTTGACATACGGGATGTTTTTGAGAATTGTGCATTTTGGGATACCCCCATATCTCGGTTACCCCGTAACGTATCAAAAAGCAATAAAATGTCCTTCTTGTAGCTTTTTACGTAGAATCCAGTGACGTAGTCAGATTTTTTTCTACATTCAATAGTTAATAAACAAATTGGATTTTTTTAAATGGGTCACCCTATATATTTTTTGATAATATAATTTAGTTGGTAACAAGCCTCTCAAAAATATATAACACTTTATTTTTAGTCTTAGTATTAGGCCCGAAATATACGTTTTTCAAAAATATACCATTTTTTTAGTAGGCCATGACGGATATTAAAAACAAACAAAAGAACACAGTCCTATGTGTCATAATAATAAAATCTTCTAATTCTGTCGGAGCATTCAGGTTCCCTAAGTTGTTTTAAAACTTCTAATTAATAGTGAAAATCAGTTTTTCCTAATTATGGCAGAGCATGTAAACTTTGAGCAGTACAACATGCTCGTTTGCTAAATCCGATGTAGCGAAAATGCAGATGGCGCATTAGACGTGTATTTGAATAGGCACAATTCTCAAAAACATCCCGTATATCAAAAACAAGGCGGCCTAGAAAAATTCTGATTACGGCATCTTCTGCTTGACAAAAAAGTAGCAAAGTGCTGCGAAAACCGCATCTTTACTAATAACGGAGATATCCCGTAAAACTACCCAAAACTGGACACCCCAGTTGGCGTCATATGGGAAACTTCCTTATTATTAATTTTACGAAAAAAGTTATTCTTTATAAAACGTTCGTAAATTACCGTTTTAAATGTTAAACGTTAAATCTAACTACTGTCTTTTAGGTCAATAATTAACCAGAAATGAGCCGTATCTTCATTCTCCTTGAGATTTATATGTGACAGTTATTTTCAAATTAGTAAAGTGGCGCAACCAATTTGAATATTTTAATAAGATGTTTTGTGAAATGCATATTTCCAAGTACAGGATGTCCCAACTTCAAATGATAAAATCAAAATTTGAAAATTTTCGCTCGCTTAAGAGATACCTACGGGGGAAAATCTAAAAATTGTCTATTTCAAATTTACCATATATTTTCTTAGTTAAAAGAGATACAGAATAATGTTTTATACAAAAGTGTCTGTATAATGATTTTTCAATAATCTGCCGTATTTAGAATAAGTATACGCGGTCAGATAAGAAAGTTATCGTACCTAACCCCATTTCTTTAAATGGAGCACCCAGTACATTTTAATCTAAGAAGATTGCATTTTAAATTCTATTTTCAAATATATTACACACCATGGATAATATTGATTTCCTAGGCGATTTATTTAAACTTTATTACTTTAAACCACAGTAGGCCATGAAACAAAAGCTAACATCCTAGAGAGAACTATGTTGACAATCTAGTTGTTCGCTTTTGCCCACCTGTTAAATCCGCCACTGCTAATAGGTATTGGCGTAGGATGTGATCGTTCGAACGAAAAACCGCCGAGTACTCGATTATTGAAATAACCGACATCGCTCGATTATTAAAAAAACCGCTCGAGTTATAAATTCAAGCGAAAATCGGCGCTTGTTACTTATTACCTTTCACTCGATACCCGAGCATCGCTTGACGCCGACCGAAATGTGCTGCTTGGTAGTGTGATCGCTCGAGGTAAAAAACTGCTCGTGTACTCGAGCAGTTTTTCGCTCGATACACTCTAAAAAATGCATTGGTATCTAAGACAAATTTTGTCTTGCTGTTAAAGTTTTAGCTTATGCTTAGCAAAACAAATTTTCGTTTTAACTGAATTACGATGATCTAGTTAACAGAACGTAACTCTTATTTTTAACTACTTCTCAGTTAACATAACTACATTATCATGTTGAAACCAACACTTTTTTATTAATTAGCTCCCTATACTAATTTACTTAGTTATTGTTATCGGCCAGATATAGTAGTAATAATGTGAGACCTGAACTAACACCAGCTGCCGCCACTTACTGCTAAGAGATGGCACTGCGCGCTATATTTTCTCGACTACCGTTGATAATACGGCGTGAAGTATTCCTACCCTGTACTGACGAGAACAAAAGAGTTCGATACCGGTCTGCAGATGGTTACATCCTATCAATGGAAAAGGCTTCCATTTCTTGATAGTACCATTCAATCTGAAATAGTATATTACAGTGCTACTGTGTAAACTAAATACGCCCTTATTGTATAAGGTATCATTAGGTGGCCTGGAAAAATAATAATTTTTCCATACATTGGTATTTAATATTTCTTTGCTCTTTTAACAATAACATGGGTAATAATTAACAAACACAATTACTGGAACAACAATATGATGTTGCTCCTAATAACTAACTATATTGGTTACCGTAAGAATATTTATTCTTTCCGGTACTAAGGTTGACTTAAAGAGTTATTAGTGACTCCAACTAGAATAATCGTAGCAATAAAATTTGGCCTTCGATACTAAATTTCCTCTTATCGCTATTTTCACTAAATTGTTAATTGTTATTGAGACTAAGATCTGGGTATCCTAAACTAGACCATTTTTTAGAGTATAGGAAATACGACTCTAGTTATAAAATCAAGCGAAAAATCGAAAATCGTTGCGTTTCGCTTGATACCCGATTTTCGACGCCGCCCGCCACCCGAAATGCTCAGACAGCTGACACGACATACGTCTTTGTTAAAGGCACATAAACGAGAAGGTACATACAAAAAGTATGCCAAATCCCTTTAGTGGAGTCATCGCGACATGGGTTTCGTTTCGACTGGGGACTGGCTAGCCAGCGGCGATTGTAAATTTACAAAAAATTAAAGGATATAATTTGTTAAAAATCAGAATCAACTGCGCTTCCTTAATAAAAACTCTAGACTAAACTTCTAAAACTTGCATAAACAACCCCTGGTGTTTTATCAACACATTCTTTTTAGTCATAAAAATTTCAAGTGATTAATCGCTCGAGCGATTAACTCGATTATTAAAGGTGGGTCCCATTGTGTCGACAAGAGCTTGGCAATAAACAAGTGAAGTATGAAGGGACGGACTAAGGAAAACAAGTAATGATATGATTATATTAATGTAATCAAATGAAATAACTTTTTTTTTAAATATTACTAGTCATATTTATTTACATTTATAATGTCATTCTATAGATAGTTCTGTTTCGCTATCGCTATCCTCATCAAAATTAATTATAATTGGATTAATTATACGATCCAGACTAATATACGAATTTTCTACAGTTATTACGTGACGGACTGAATTTTTCCAACTACCTGGGGGAATATCATTAAAGCATTTTCGTATTAATTCTACAACACTAGAACTTAAAGTCGGAGAAATATTTTCACACCTAACCAGTGATTTTAACTGGTGCCACATATGCTCTAGGGGGTTAAAAATGCAATAATAGCGTGGGAGCCGTAGCACTGTATGTCCAATTTCTTCTGCCAATGTGTCACAAACATATACTTTTTTATACAAAATGTCTTTAAAATTTCTAAAAGATCACTTTTTTTATAACTTTCTTCAAAATATATATCATTCGCCGCCACGTAGTTCTGAATCTCCAATTTTGTATTATTTGAGCTTGGAGCTTTATGTGATTGGCGACTGTGATAGCTCGCATTGTCCATTACTATCACGCTATTCTGAGGAATGTTTGGTAAAAGACAATTCTTGAACCATTCCTCAAAAACTAACAAATTTTACCACAAAAAGATATTTAAATATAAATTAAGTAACCTAACCTACCTGATGTGCCTATATTTAATTATAATTATTACAATCCGGTCCTTTCCACATAATAATAACAAACGGTCATAAATAATGGGATTGCCCAGGTACTTTTACGGCATATTAAGTTATATCCATTTTTCTTGAAACAATCTTTACTCGATTATTAACATCGTCGGTTTTTTTCAACACAAATTGGTAGCATATACTGCTTTCGAATTTAAGAGACATTTAGATGAGCTCATTCGTGGCTCGTTACTTGAACGGTATAAGTAACTTTTGACGACATTCGCAGATACGCCCGTTTGCCTGAACACGGCAGTAACTGCACACCAAAAAAAAATTAACCGAAAACATAAAAATAACCATATCCGTTCCTTTTCGTCGAAATCCCTATAAATACGACTCAAAGAAACGAAATCCGTGAAACCGACGCGGCGGTACCCGAAATTATTAGCCATGACTGGGCTGAATGGCCGCCTACCTGTAAAAATTGACATTTCCTTTGAGGGTAACCCGCCTATAATTACCATGGTTATTAAATATACATCAAAAAGCTTATTTTCTACTTATGTTGTTTCCGAGTGCGGTAACTACTTGGTGCGTCGCTCGACGGACCAGAAACTACAATTCAGAGGCGTCACCGATTTATTTCTTGTTCAATTTTTTCCTGCTTGTTCGCCGCTACCGGGGCCGTTCCCGAAGGGACCTACAGCTCGACAAACGAGTATATAGCTACGCGGTATCGGTAAAGGGGAAGCAATATCTTTTAAAACATGGCCGAGTCATGGGCGTGCTATTATTATCTTAATAATGTAATAATATATATTTTTTCATGGCATGAAGATATTTGTATCACCTATGCCTTTCCATTAATATTTTTCGCTTATTTTGGCATTTTCGCCAATAAAATCCATTTGATCCCAATATGCACTTCAAAGTTTCACGGGAAAATGGAGAGTTTATGTCACTTCTCAGCTGTTGTAGCAACTTTTTTAACCACTTTTAGTTCCAAATAAAACTTTTGTATTGTTCTCCTAACAATGCGAAAGTCGAGGCCTTTCAATTTTTCGACAGCAGAGAGACGGGCCCTTTTTTACAGGAGATGACAACAATTGATCTGGGTTATTTCCTTTCCTTTCAGTATCTTCTTTTTGAATGTTTTTTACTGCACCCACGGTTACTCCCGTATACATTGCGACCCTTTCCTTAAGTGGCAATTTAAATGTATTAATTTGTGATTCCTCTTCACACATCCTGTACACATTGGTAATCACTTCACGGGTTTGACTATGAAGGGTTTTACCAGAGTATATTCATTCATTATCACAGTTTTAAAACAAACCCTATCACTACGCAACTGGATGAAGCATATTGGACATCGCCGAATAACCACGCCGGCACAATAGGCGTGTCACCAGATGCGTCTCACGTCCTCTGTCTGAGATATAACCTATCAAATTAGCTCTAGCCACCGGTTACCCATGGTTACCGTTGATATTGCCCCATGTTGCCCTATTTTAAGATTAGAAGTAGGTACTTTAATAAAAAAATATTTTATTTTGCATTTAAATATTAAAATAAATAGTATGAAAAGAAAGTTTTAAGAACATTGAAACTATAATGGAATATTAGGTTTCTTATATACTTATGACAATTTGCTTTCAATGGGTAAATTTCGTTTTCGGGTTTACTTGGTAACATGTTATTAAATTAAAATTTAATATATGTGACAACATTGTTAACCAAGAAATTTTCTTGCCCGCATTCCTTTTGTAGCTACAGATAAAGTTGTTGACCTGTACATCTTCACGAGGGCTCCGAACTACGATCTTCAGGCATAAAGGGTATCAACCGTTGATTTATCGCATTGCGGTATGACCTATCGATTGGGGAGTGCGTACCGTCCCTTGTCCCCGACGAGATATCCGATCTGATCCCGCCTGGTTACCGGCGTGAATGGGGAGGGGGGGGGGGGGGGGGCAGGGATTGCTAAATAATTGTTTAAAATAATATATTAAGATACAAGTTTCATAAGACATTATCTTAGAGCACGCGTTTAATTTAGAAAACAACCCGCGAAGCGGGGAGTTTTCTAAAGTACAAGTGCTCTAATTGTCCGTGTATTTTATAATACTTTTTCTTTTTGGGTCTTTAAAGTCTGAAAAACTTTAAAAAATATAGTAGATTTTTTCCATTTGAATTAATATTTTCTTTTTGGGTTGGCAATACTTTTACAATTTGATAAAATGTTACAGTATCAAATATGCCATGCCAGAAACAATTGAACACAACAAAGCTTCTTCCCATCCGTCATAATTAAAAATAAATATATTATTAAAGTTAATAAAAGTGAGTCAGGAAGAAAGAGTCGTACTCCGTCAGAAATACGAGAAATTGCAGAAAATAATCTAGAAAAACTTTTAAAAAGAATATGCAAAACTTTGATTTATGGTGTGAGCAGAACAAAGTTCAAAATATCGAACAAAATAATAAATAATACTATTGAACAAAATATTGTGTCGACACAGAATCTGACAGGAATAACAATTAATGCCCAGGAAATGACTACAGTAACTATAAATATGTATAAAGTAATATGTATACCTAATACTATATTGAATTAAAAATAAAAATAGTACTTTATTGAATAAAACTTCAGAAATAGAGCATAAACTGGAAGATATATCGATTTAGGTTATGTTGCTTTATAGTTATGACTAGAAATTAGTTGACGGACACCGTCAACATGTTATATATTTCCGAGTATAGGTATTTCAGATAACTATCTAGTAAAAATGATCTATTTGCAAGGTTAAAGGTTAGTATGTTAAAGTTTTCTATAAAAAAATTCTGTCGAATCCATAATACCTAGAAAACTAATTTCAACGAAATCGAAGTAGGCCTAAAATTCGAACCCTACTTGTTGCCAACATGAAAAAAATAAAATTTCAGTTTCATACAGTGGCAAGTTATGCAATTTTTTGCATTTCATAATCTAGCCATTATGACACCCAAATAGAAAAAGTATTAAAAACAGTGTTAAAATATGATCAGTCAAAATTCAGCTAGCCACATATTCAGTGCCTAATATGACCTACTACATCGATTATTTACATCTCTCGCCATTGCCTATCACGTGACTTTATGGATTTGGCATTAAGTGGTTTATCTCGCTTGAATTCAATGCGCCATTTAAGGTTATTTTTCTTCAAATTGCTTTCATCTTAGGATTTGCGGGTTTAAATATAATACATAATATGTCATTTCCAAAAAACCATGTATAAATATGGGTCATTACTTTACAACCGTACACCTTTTTTAGCCTTGACATTTTAGAATCATCAAAAAGCTTCTTAAATTAATTTTAAAAATGCCATTTTCATCCTCTTATCTACAAAACATATTTTAGGAGAAAGTGGTCTCTTTTTGTTCGGAAGTCATTAAATATTTTCGATCGCTAGTCATCCATTATACTGCACCGAGCTCGATTGTAGAGTCATCGCTCTGCGTGACCGGCTTTACGCACACCCACACCGTTGAACTTTTTTCGTTTGTTAATTTTAAAAGAAAATTAGCAAATTTCGTTAATTATTTAAAATATTAAATAACAAGAAATTCTTTGTCTGCTACTTATATCAGAAAAAAAATAGTTACGTAAAGAACACTGCCAGACAAAGGATTAAAATAAACCTTGAGATGTTGTTCTTAACTTTTTAAGACTCGTGATTTGGCGAATTAAAATCAATTATTTATAAATTAACCGAGGCTTAGAAGACTTGTTTTGTCACAAACGATTGTTTTGCACTTTAAAAAAAAATACAGAACTATGGACCAACGATTCTTATATGACCGTTAGGAATGAGAAGTCATTAGGCATTAATATTTAAAGCCGTATTACAGTCGGCAATTTTTTCTTTTGCGGCAATATAAATTGCCAACAGTCAGAACAGCAGTTGGTGCTGTCGAAATCCATAAAATACCCACAGAATTAGAGATGGGCAAACCTGTTCGTTTTGATTACCAGTTAAAGCAGCTACTGCTACTTACAAATAACAGATCAAAAAAGTTGCAAGATTCCATTCTCGCATTGCACTCGCAATGTAAGAAGAATTGCGCCAGCTGATCGACAAAGGTGTACTGCGGATGATTCCGTGCAATTATAATTGCCATTGCAGGTGCATTGTGGCTGCAATTCTGGGTAGAGATGGTTGCTAATTCGGTAGCTGTTATTTTTAACCGTTTTATTTGGCCCAAGCAGCTGTGAACTGCCAATGGCTTCTTAAAATGACTGGTACTTAAATTAGCAGTTCACATTCTTCATTACGCATATGTACTGCTAATTCGTAGCAGCTCTTTTTCTCTCTTCTTGTTACTATGGCCACTGTTGTTATATATATTAAATTATCTCCTTTTATGTTTGATGGCCTGATAAACTTGTGGCGTCAACTACCGACTGTACACAGAGGAATGATTGGTCGGCATTTTATATGTTTTTGATGGAATAGCCATTCTATTCGAGGCAATGCTTACGAGTTACACGGCTGATTAATGGCACAACCTTGCACCTTGCTTGCTTAGTTTATTTTGTAATTTTAGTTTAAAAGAAAATGGCTAAAAATGGAGATTGATACATAAAATAAATTATTGTATTACCTATACAGGGTGTTCCGATAATGCAAAGGTAGTAAGTTTTATATCTTATTTGATTTGACAGTTCTTGGAAAAAAGGACATGCCGTTTTAAAGACAAAAGAATACCTATTAAAAAGATAATCTTTTTCGAGTCGAGAATATTAAAAGTTTTTGTTTTAGCGTAAAACCAGTTTTACTACTTTTTGTTGTATTATTTACTATCTTTATTTTAACATGTCCTCTCCAAGAATCCTGATGCACCCTGTATTATACAGTATGTCCACGGATGGGGTTTACAAGAGGACAAATAGACTAAAAATTGAAAGATACGAAAAAAAGTCACTCTTAATAAACGTTTTTGCTTCTCTAGAAAATACGATTCATCATAAGAAACTTCAATTTTTTTTATACAGGGTGGGTAAAAACTGCAAAAATGTTATTTTGCTTAAGAGTAAACATACTTTATTTTGAAAGATACGAAAAAAAGTCACTCTTAATAAACGTTTTTACTTGATTAATTAATAGGTGATACTTGTTGTCAATGTCTTTGTTTAATGAAGTAATTACAATAATAATAATAATACGAACATTTTTATTAACATGAAAAGAATACGATAACGATTTCATAATTCAAAAACTTCACCCCATACTAGACATATTTTTCTAATTGCTTTGTCAAATAAGTGAAAGAATTTCTGATTTCTTCCTGAGATATCGATTGGACAGCCTGGATAATTTTGCCCTTCAGCACTTCAATATCATTTGGTATTGCGGTTGCAAAAACAATTTGTTTTAAACGTCCCGATAAAAACATATCGGCCAAGGTTAAGTCGGGACATCTTGGGGGCCACAAAACTGGGCCATTCCTGCCAATCCACCTTGGACCAAATCTGCGGTCAAGCCATTCTCTAACCTCACGAGCGAAATGGGCTGGACAACCATCTTGCTGAAAATACATCTTTTGTCCAAAATTTAATGGTAGATTTTCGAGTTCATCATTGAAAAATGTATCCAGCATTTCTAAATATGATAATCTAATGCACGTGTTATCAAAAAAATATGGCCCTATAATGCCATGGATGGATATCGCACACCACACGTTCACTTTTGTGAAATCTTGTCTTTTCGTCATAATTCTGAATTCGGGATTTTCTAAAGACCAGTACCTAACGTGCTGGGTTGCAACGGTTCCATTTGTTGAAAATGTACTTTCATCAGAAAACATGATACACATATAAAAATCAACATTTCCACTTAAAATTTTGTCTCCTATCCACAGACTCAAATCAAGTCGTTTCGCGTCGTCTCCCTCTTCCAATTTTTGATTAAAGTGCGGTTTATACGGATACAATTTATTTACTTTAAGGATCTTCTGAATTGGAGTTTTTTCACAACTTCCAACTGAGTAACACGAGTTCTAAGGGACGTCATAGGAATTTCTTCAACATAATGAAGAACTAAGACTGTAGCAGCATCATCATGGTCGTATTTGTTCTTTTTTTTGAGGTCCAAAACCGAACCAATTCTCTTGAACTTTTTTATTAACTTGCAGATTGCCATCCTAGTTATGGGGATTCCTACAAATTTCTCGGTAAATTGTTCCATGACGTAGCGGTATGAAACTTAACCATTCCCATAACATTGTATTATAAAAACTCTTTGTTCAGTAGATGGCATTTCTACTTAAATAATAACTTCATTAAATAAAGACATTGACAACAAGTATGAACAAGTACCTATCACCTTAAGTGTCATTATTATTTTAACTAGGTTCATCAGTCAGAGGTGTACCAGCTAATACTTCTTGGGAAATTATTTTTACATAGGTAAACCTTTTAATGAATTGTTCTACTTCGGTTTGCTGTGTAGAAAACACATTCATTAAGAGTGACTTTTTTCATATCTTTCAAAATAAAGTATGTTTACTCTTAAGCAAAATAACATAACATAACAAGTTTCTTTTGATGAATCGTATTTTCTAGGAAAAACGTTTATTAAGAGTGACTTTTTTTCGTATTTTTCAATTTTTAGTCCATTTGTCCTCTTGTAAATCCCATCCGGGGATATACTGTAGATTGTACGATAATAATTTTATTGAATCTGAAACTATCGTAATGCCACACATACACACCATTTTTATTATAACCAGGTATATTGTATGTATACAAGAATTCCACCAACGGTGGTATAAGCCGTAAAAATGGGGATTATTTAACATCTAGAATTAAAAGCGATGCCAAACAAATAATAATCAGTATTGTTTGAAACCGTGCATAACGAAAATCAATAAATAAACCAGAAAACAAAGCTTAATACGTTTATATTTGACCACCCGCCCAGAAAATTAATTTCTCATACAAGTATACAATATAACCATTTTTGAGTAATTATAATTGTCATAGTTCATTAATATAGTAGAAATTATTTAAAAAGACCGAAACCCCAATAAAACGTGCAATAGAGAACGCTACAGGGAATTCTTTGTTTTCATACAAATTAAAAGCAAGAATAAATTAAAGGGAATATCCAGTTGTACCATTCAAAAACAGTAAAATAAATCACATAAGTCTTAATGTTCTATCTTTTACCAGGTACCCAAGCGTGAACCTGAGGAAGAAAGATATAATGTAATATGAGGGTGTATTTGTATCCTGATGGGTATATGTGGTGAATGCTGGTGGGATATTGTGTCAGACCCGGAATGTATTATTTCAGAAAAGTTTTGAACCAAATATTCTAGTCTAAGTCTTATGTCGAATAAACCCCAAAATTTATCGGCCGGACCTGCATTTTTGGGTAAATCGGAAAAGGTTCTTTGTTCCGCTTTAATTTCTCACACCTGACAAAGATAGGCAATTGAGGGTTGGTACTTGCTGATTTCATGCCTATGATTTGTTTAAATAGTTTAGAAGAAAGAAAGAAATTAGACGTTGTACCTTTCTTTGTTGTACGTTTTATTGCCATTTGTGTCTTTTTAAATAATTTCTACTATATTTCATATTCATTACTCGGTTTGCATATGATGTCATAGAAATAACATTATTATTTACACTTCCATAATTGTGTCAAAATTACTTTTAAAGTATAAATACCCCTCATAAATTATAGGTTATGTTGTTATATTCCTAAATTTTCTTCTGTTCTTTTTGGCGGCGTTAACTACCAACTGTGCACAGAGGAATGATAGATCGACATTTTATTTATCGAAAGTGCAGTAATTTCCTCGCTTGCTTAGGGTGTGGCAAATGTCACAAAAAGGACAATTGGCAATTCCGAACAATTGACTTTAGTGTTAATTGACTTTCGAAGAATTGACTTTGATCAGTTGACGTATTCAGTCAATAGGCTTCTGTCCAATCGACTGTTAGTCAATTAACTTCACCTAATCGACGTGATCTTGTAATGTCGACAGTAAATTAAATACCTGTTATTTTTTTAGGTGGAACCAGAGGGCACCTCAGAATTACCTGCAGCCAGCAGATCTCTATTTCTTGAAAAGGTGGGTGGTTCGATTTTCATTACTAACATTTTAATCTTACTCTTAACAATAAGGTGTGTCAAAATTGATTGAAGAAAAATAACCATAAATGGCGCTTTGAATTAATGTCAAGCCCGAAAAACCACGTGATAGCCGCTGGCGAGAGACATACACAATCAATCGTTGTCGTAGGTAGAGTTTGAAAAGAGTCGGTGAATATTAGCCGGTGTTGTCATATTTACACTTTAGAAAAAAATACTATAATTTTAAAACTTTCATTCCGTAATAGCTTTTTGAATAATTCTTTTCACAATTTGAAATGAGTACGAAAAATATATGTTTTGCAACACAACCAATAGTAATATAAAAATTTGAAATCACATTACAACATTTATTATTACAGGGTGTTCCTTTATGACGTGCTAATATTTGAGGGTGTGATTCCTTCCTTTTATAAAGAAAAGTTCATATGAACATATGTCCGGCAACGGCTTAAATTCTTTGCTACAGGGTGTTGAATTTTTATTTTTAAATGGTTATTTTTTAATATCTCCGAAAGTACTTTAGATATTATTTTCAATTTTGGTATGTGTTAATAGGATATAGAACCACAAATTTTAGTTCAAAAACTTATTTAATTGTCCCACCAGTGGCGTCCTTGCAAAGATGTCCTCTGATATTTTTAACAAAAAGATGGTACGCCACTGATATTTTTCCATGTGGATATTTTTTCAGATTAGCCTGGTCAATTCTACATGAAAACGGTCTCTTGATTTTTTTCTCGTTCTTGTTTAAAATCACTACATTCCTATTGAAACTGATTATTATTAACATTGATAAAATAATTAATGATAAATTTTGTTTTATAAAAATTGTTGGAAATTAGCACTTTCTAAAAAGGAATGCTTCCGCCCGCCTTCGTATCGAATTGCCTACTCCAACAAGTTTAATAAAAGAAAATTATCATTAATTATTTTTTCAATGTTAATAATAATGAATTTAGTGGTTTTAATCAAGAACGGTGCACCTGACGAGAAAACTCAAGGGGCCGTTTTCATGTACAATTAACCAGGCTAATCAGAAAAAATATACACATGGAAAAATGTCGGTGGCATACCATCTTTTTTGTAAAAAATATCAGAGGACATGTTTACTGGGACGCCACTGATGGAACAATTGAATAACTTTTCTAACTAAAATGTGTGGTTCTACAGGGTGAGTTTTTTAAAGTGTTACAAGGCGATATCTCGCAAACGGTTTCAAATATTTTCTTGAAATTTTAATGAGGTAATAGTGAGATGGGGGGGACGTATTTAAACATATTTTTGTTATCTACCCCCTTTCCCCATTTTGAGGGGTGGGGGGTAACTTTGAAATTTTAAATGGGAATATGTACTTTTGTTTATTAAATTCGGATCTACGTAAAAAACTACGTATTTGTACAAAAAAAAATTTTTGGTTACCGAATTATAATTAATTTATTATTAAATTTCTATTGGATTTAAAAAATAACTAAATTTAAAATAAATCAAGTTCACTTATTTCAAAATTATTATTCGTTTACATGGAAATGCGTTGTTTTGACTTCAGTCAGTTGAGAATTTTTACATATCAACGATTATTTCTCAGCTTGGTCAATTGAACATGGAAGCGAATTTTAGTGTGCAAGTTGATATGTTGTTAATGTTGGGTGAGTGCAGAAGAAAATACAGACAAGCTTCACTAAGGTGGGCGGAAAGGTTTCCTAACAAATGAAATCTCACATGGCATTTAAAAGGCTGGAAACTAGATGTCGCACTCGACGCACTACTGGCAGCCTGAAGTCAAAACCACGATTTCGGAAGCGAACTATAACAGATGCAGATAGGGCAGTTCGAGTTTTAGGAATGGTAGCTATTAACCCGCATGTAGGTTCCAGACGGCTTGCTGCAGATGCTGGAATAAGCCAAAAATCGGTTGTGACCATATTACATATGTACAAATTTCATCCATATCACATTACACTCCACCAAGAGCTTTATGGGCAAGACTTTGAAAATCGCGTTACATTTTGCAATTGGGTAACAGGGCAAATACAAGGAAATAACAGGTTTCTAAAGAATGTTGTTTTTTCTGATGAAGCTAGTTTCCAGAATTGTGGCCAGATAGGATTTTAAGTTATCCCTTGTCGGTAGAAATTAATTTTTTTTTATTGTTTTCTTAAAGGTACACAATATGCACTACTGGGCATCGGAAAATCCCCAATGAATGAGAACTGTGCCAAATCAACATCCTTGGTCAGTTAATGTCTGGTGTGGTATAATTGGAGATAGGGTTATTGGTCCGCATTTCTTTGAACTCCATTTAAATGGAGAAATGTATACAGATTTTTTTAAGGAACGAATTACCACTATTATTAAACCAAAACATAAATCCTGACATGTGGTTTCAACAGGATGGAGCTCCACCGCATTATGCAATACAGGCCCGTAATCATTTAAACGAATTGTTTGAAAACAGGTGGATTGGTCGAGCTGGTCCGGTCAATTGGCCTGCTAGGTCTCCGGATTTGACCCCTCTTGACTTTTTCTTCTGGGGATTTATAAAAGACAAAGTGATGGCGACTGCACCTACAACTATAGACCATATGAAAGTCCGAATCCGCTTTGCCTGCTTATTAGTGACACCTGAAATGTTAGAGCGGGTACGAAATTCGTTTAAAAAAAGAGTGAGAAAGTGTTTGGAAGTTGAAGGGAGACATTTCGAACATCTTCTGAAACATGACAGGCGATAAAGGGTAAATAATATTTTTTAAATTTTTATAACCTAATTAATTATAATTCGGTAACCAATGGAGCTAACCAAAAATCTTTTTTGTACAAATGCGTAGTTTTTTACGTAGATCCGAATTTAATAAACAAAAGTACATATTCCCATTTAAAATTTCAAAGTTACCCCCCACTCCTCAAAATGGGGAAAGGGGGCAGATAACAAAAATATGTTTGAATATGTCCCCCCATCTCACTATTACCTCATTAAAATTTCAAGAAAATATTTTAAACCGTTTGCGAGATATCGCCTTGTAACACTTTAAAACACTCACCCTGTATATCCTATTAACGCATACCAAAATTGAAAATAATATCTAAAGTTTTTCGGAGATATAAAAAAATAATCATTTAAAAAATAATAATTCAACACCCTGTAGCAAAAAATTTAAGCGGTTGCGGACATATATTAATATGAACTTTTCTTTATAAAATAACCTAAGGAATCACACCCTGAAATATTAGCTACACTGCTAAATTTAACCCCTTATTTACGTGCGTCAACTTAAGACTAAAGAACGACCGACCGAAGCCGCATTCAGCAACGGTTTCCGACCAGGCACGCTTTACGATCCAGCATTATTGTTTGCCTACCGACCTACATACACATGTTGTTAACTGAAAACAGATGTGCATAGCGCGGCTGGTAAAGGGATTTTTACCTAAACATTTAAAAAATCGAGTCAAAGAAACGTAGGTATACCTAATTGTAGTTGGGCACATGATTTTTCAGTCTGGAAGAGGATAATGATGTTTATTTTGAAAAACTATCGGTTTCATTCATTGATAGGGAAAAAACACTTTTCTAGTATAATGTAACTTGTATTCTTGATTTAGGAGTAACCATTCGTGCGAGTCGGCGCTGCAATATGTTTGTGCAACATGGCGAAAAGCTCTGAATGAGGAGAAAGTGGTGCTTAGTGTATTTGTTGACTTGCAGCGAGCGTTTGAAACAATCGATCGTGGAATTCTTATTAAAAAATTAAGACTATATGGTGTAGAAGGTAGTGCATTGCATTGGATTAATGATTTCTTAAGTGACAGGTATCAAATGACTAGAGTGGACGACAAACTATCAACTAAAAGGGAAAATAAAGTGGGTGTTCCGCAGGGAAGTGTGCTGGGTCCATTACTGTTTATTATTTATGTTAACGATATTCATATAGCTTTAAAAAACTCGTTTGTGAATTTATTTGCGGATGATACCCTTATTTGTGTATCAGGAAAAAACTTTAGGGATATAACTGATCTTTTGAATAGCGAACTTAAAATAATGTATCACTGGCTTTGCCAAAATAAATTAAAACTGAACACATCAAAGACAAAGTGTATGATAATAGGTTCAAAAGTAAATTGTAAGAAGTATGCCGAATTAGGATTAACCCTTAACATAAATGAGTCTGAAATTAGTTTAGTGTCGGAAATAAAATATTTGGGAGTCTTTTTGGATCCTCAGCTTGTTTTTACGAATCACGTTGATTACCTTTGTAAGAAATTAGGGAAAAAAATTGGTTTTTTCTGTCGCGTTTCGGATTGTTTGTCCCAGTGGGCCAAGACACTGGTTTATAATACAATCATCTTGCCTCACTTTAATTATTGTTGTTCTTTATTAATATCTTGTACTCAGGAAAATATACACAGGCTGCAGGTTCAGCAAAATAAGGTTATGCGAATTATTCTTAAATGCAACAGGTATATCCCGGTAAGAACTATGTTACAGAGGTTGAACTGGCTGTCTGTGGAACAGAACATTAGAAAGGCGAACTTGGTTTTAATATATAAAATTGAACATGAGCAGCTACCAATATATTTTAATGCTTTTCTTAAAAAAAGATCAAATTTTCATAGTTATGACATTCGCTCTGGGCAACATTATAACATTGAGTCAGTTAAAACCACATCTCTACAAAAATCGCTATTTTTCGAGGGAGTTCGTCTTTTTAATGACCTCCCTGAGGGCATTAAGGAGGCAAATGGGTTAAATGTTTTTAAAAGAAGATTGTTTCTTTATTTGAAGGATATGTAGAGTGGAGTAGGATTTATCATTTTTGTAACTGACATATAAACACTGTTTTGTAACTTGTATTTTTTAGTAATAACTAGCCAAGTGCTAAATAAAGATTATTATTATTATTATTCTAGGTTAGGCAATCGAACGCGGCCTGTCAAAATGGCGATTTCGGAACAGCGGTGGCGCTGTACACAGACGCTCTACAGCTCGACCCGACGAATCACATCCTATACTCGAACAGGTCTGCGGCCCGATTGAAGCAGGGATTGTTCTCGCAAGCCTTGCAGGATGCCATCACTGCGAGGGATTTGTGCCCGTCTTGGCCGAAGGCTTATTACAGGTAACTGTCTCATTGCAGATTTAGCATGAAGCATAAAAATTTACGTGTTGTATAATAGTTTTCATTAAGTCAACGTGAGGTTTTCATCATTTATTGTGAAGCTGTTATAGAACACCGAACGCCTAACGAAAAATGTACTGAATTTGATACATTTTTACCCAACAAGCGCCGATTCATTACCCATAACTTCACCGTGGCTATGGACTAGTTTCTCAATAATTACTATTTTCATTTATTTTATAGACAGGGCGTGGCTCTTCAGTGCCTTGGCCGACACGGAGAGGCCTTGGCAGCCTTCAGCCAAGGTCTGGCACAAGAGCCGTCGTCCCAACAGCTCCTCGGCGGATTGATTGAGGCCTCGATCAAATCGCCTCTCAAACATAACCTCGAGCCAACTTTTCAGCAACTGGAGGTGATGAAACTGAATCAAAGTCCGTTCGTGTTAATATCGGTCGTAGGGCAGGTAAGTGTAAATATGTAATGGAATATTTACATGGACAAGCCATGATGAATCATTATAGTTGTTGCAGAATTATACCGTTGACGCTTACTGCCATAAATAAGCTACCTGATTAAACCCTATTGTATACGCCTGAACCTCTTCAGAGCTCAATAAATGGGATCAGGGCCGGCTTGAAAATGTATACCACACCATATGATTTATTTTTATAATTTAAAATAAATAGATAGGTATTTTTAGTTTTAGGTACCTATAATAAATGTAAAATAATGATAACAATTAATGATAATTGAAAATAATATAATTTAAAAGTATAACTATTAGGATAACAAGTACAATAAAAATTAATTAAATTCTAAGAAACTATTGATAATTTATTCAAAATTTAACTCTGTATCACTATCACTATCTTCATCTAAGCCTAAACTTATAATTAAGGGTTGAACATTTGTAATCATACAATTGTAAGAATTTTCCACCTTAAGTACATGCTGTACACAGTTTTTCCAGCTTTATGCAGAAATTTTTCTTACTTCGTTTTTAATTAATTATACTACAGATGCATTTAATGCAGGAGAAATATTATTTCTCCTAATAAGTATTGGATTTTAATTGGTGCCATATTAGCTCAATAGGATTGAATATACAATAGTACGGAGGAAGACGCAACACTGTATGTTCATTTTCTGCTGCAAGTTTGTCACACTCGTATTCCTTATTTATTTTAAAAGCTTTTAATACTTCTAGCAGTTTTTTGTAAGTTTCTTCAAAATGTAAATCATTTTCAATCATAAAATTTTGAATTTCTGCTTTTGTATTATTAGAATTGGGAATGATTTTTGCTTGCCGACTATGATAACTAGCATTGTCCATCACAATGACGCTATTTTCAGGTATATTTTTAAGGAGTTTATGTTTAAACCAATCTTCAAAAAGTTGTGCGTCGGTATCTTGCTGGTAATCTAAAGAAGAATCTGCTATGTTTTTAGCTGAAAGCAACAGACAATTTGGAACAAACCCGTTCTCTGAACCAGCATGTAATATTGTGATTCTTTTGCCTTTATTTGATGGTGCCTTGGTTTGACATTTTTTGGAAGAATCATCCCAACCTTTTCTTGGAGTATCATGGGTATCGAACCATGTTTCGTCAAGGTAAATAATTCGACGATTTTCTTCTCTAAATTGTTTAATAGCTGTTAAATATTTAAGTCTCCATTCCCGTAAACGTTGAGATTCCATTAATGTTTGTCTTTTATCAATGCTTCGGTATTTAAACCCATTTTACTCAATATTTTCCTAAAGCTTGAAAGGCTACAAGGGATATTTGTTTCGTCTTTAATCAGCCGCTCTTTGAGGGAAATCAAAGTGGTTACAGTTTGTGCCTCGTACATTTGGTAAATCTTTCTTCTTAATAAATCCATGTAATTTTCGTCAATGCTTCTAAATGTGCCAGAATCACTCCGATTTTTTATAGGATTAACAGGTTTAAGTACTATGTCTCTTACCGAAGATAAAGGAGTTTTTGTCAAAGTAGACGTCTCTGCTAAAGCATCCATCGAATTAAAATTTCTACTCAACAACGATTGATACACATTTTTAATTATTAGTTTGGCATCAGTAGATAAATGCTTTCTTTTAAAAATGACACTCACCGCCCCCCCCCCCCCCCCCCCCCCCCTATCAGCACAATAAGGACGCCACATTCTACCACTAATAAGCCTAACTAAAAATTACTCGCCGGAAAACCACTAAAGATTAAAATTATTAAAAATCACTTTGTGTTTATATATGCATCAGGCATAGGTATAAATTGAATTTGTATACCTGGTCCGGCTCTGCTCGACAAGGTTTAAAATTTGGGATTTCCTTATTTATTTTATGGTCGAAGCGATAATGGGTTTTATTGCAGTCAAAAGATCAACGGTATAATTTTGCAAATACTATACCAGACGTGCATTCAAAAATATTTCGAAATTAGAAACTCCGGTTCAGATTGAATATTATATTTAACAAGTTGGAATTTTAAATTTTAGGAATTGCTGGCCGCCGGTCTTTATCACTCGGCAGTGACAGTTTTGGAATCGGCTTTAAGAATCGGATCGTGTTCGCTTAAGCTGAGAGGATCCGTATTTAGCGCTTTGAGTTCAGCTCACTGGGCTCTTAATCAACTAGATAAAGCAATAGGGTAAGAATGAATGTCGAAAAATAAATATATCACTTTTGTTTTGACAGTGCTATTCCGCATATACAGGTTTGGCAAACATCTATTACAATCGGACGCCTAGCGGATAGGAAAGAGAACGTACTATACCAGCCGTATATTAAATAAAGACAATATTTAACCGTCGTTTCTCAAAGCACATTGATTTCTCCTTCCACTATCAACCAATATGACGAAACGCAGTCCTGTGTTATGCACAGAGAAAGGAAAATCCTACAACCGGCCCCATCTCTTGCTGGCTGAATCATGCTTATTTGTTGCCAGGTCAAAATAAAACATCACCAGCACAAGAGGGTTTGTTAATTAAATAACATTTTATTTTCAAAAAAACTAAAGAACAAAATTATAAAAATTCAAAAAATCTTGTTTATAAGTACCTAATTTGGGTCAGTTCCTCGTTATGACACCTGATTTAGGTATTGTACATTGATAGCTCGTCAAACCCCAACTAAGGTATTGAAAGAAATTAAATAAAATATAGGGTGTAATGGAAATTACTTATTATATTTAAATTGGCAAAAAATACTGAGATGAAAATAAATTGAAGAAAAATAACCTTAAATGGAGCTTTGAATTATTGTACGAAATTTACACTTTATATGAAATCTGAAAATTTACGTGGCCGCTACTGAGGACGTTCGCAATCAATATTTTATTGAGGCGGTGTTGTCATATATTGCGACACAGAATTGTAAACGCACGTGTTCAGTTTTTGACAACAAGACGTCTCTGACCCGCGTTATCACTTCTTTTTCAAACTTTTTAGAAAAAAAATACTACAATTTTAAGGTACATACTCTCTTACTTTCGATCTTATTTTAAAATAATCCGTTGCATAGTTAAATTCCATAAGAAAATAAAACACAAAAAGTATGTTTTGCAACAGAACCAACAATAAGTAATAGCACATAAATTTGAAATCACAATCACAATATTTCTTATCATGAATTATTGTACAACAGAAAAAATCGGGTAATGCTACAACTAACAAAACGTTTAAAATTCGTATACGTCAAGCACGTGGAACCCCTGACAGCGCCATTCCACCCCCGAGTTTCGAAACATACTGAAGCAACGATAGTCGCGCGCGGCAGGTATCCAAGCAAGGGCGAAACATGCGGTGTGATCTGACAACTGTTAGTATACTCTCGTGACCCACATTGTTACTAACTGAATCCAGATGGAACGGCGCGACAGTATGTGGGTAAAAAGAGTTTTTACCTTAGTATTTATATATTCGATTAAAAAAAAAGTATGTAGACTTTCTCTAGGATACCCTAGGAGTCACCCATTTAAATATAATAAGTAATTTCCATAACGCCCTGTATATTAAATAAAAAACAGTAGATCTACCGAAATTGTACTAAACCTGGCAACAATGTATCGACGGCTCACTTTGTAAAGTTTGCTAGCTTGGAAATCCAGCGAATTAGGATACGACAAGGAGATCTTTATTCAATTTATAGCTGGTGTTCTCTCTTCTGTCCGTTAGGACTCTAATTGCAATAGTTGTTTGCCAAACCTGTATATATATTTTAATATAGTTTTTATTATTAAGATACATGCAACAGGATCTAGCCATAGCAAAAAGTTTAGGAGACACGGCGGGAGAATGCAGAGCCCACGGCAACCTGGGGTCGGCCTATTTCAGTCAGGGTTCGTATAAGGAAGCTCTCACCGCACATAGGTACCAGCTGGTTCTAGCGATGAAATGTAAGGTAATATCAAGAAACAAAATATTATTAAACAAATACGGCTCGAAACTAAAGCAGAGTTTTTACGTAGCTTAATCAAGAGGCGACTGTTTTAAAAAAAAACTACAACCATAAGCTGAAAATACCATTCATTTATTAGTGATAAAAAAATATTAGACGACAGACCACATATATATAAACAGTATATTGCCAATATGAACGTTCCAAAATAAAAAAGGTGTCCCCGCTATGGGAGATGGCGCGGGCCTATTGAGTTTGCGCAGTAAGGTGGAAATTTTATCGATCGCGTCAGAGCCGGCCCGATATTATTTGTTTGTTGTTAATCGTCGCCATCTTCGGTTCTGGATGCTTTTTCAAATTACAGAATAAAAAGTGGTTCATCCATATTGTTGTCGGAATATTAGTGCTTATAAACTTTCACCTAACAACAATTTTTGTATAGGAATTTTTAATTTGTGGTGATTCGACTCGCTGTTTGGTAGGTTACTGGCTTGTTTTGTTTAAGATGAAAGGACACAAGTGCATGGTGCTTTTTTGCAAAAGTCATGGATCAATACCAGGTATAAAGTATTGCAGGTATGTACGTAAATACGAAAATATTGTCCTTCTCATATTATCCGATCTTCGGAACCGAATTTCACTAAAAAACTTGTAAGAAAAGAAGAGAGTATACAATATAATATATATGTGATCACTGCCTAACCTTAAAATTAATGTATTTTTAAATTGGTGCATTAGTAGCTGATAATAATAACCAAAATAGTCAATATATTCATTCTTAATTTTTGGTTCAGAAAAAAGTGAGGTTAAGAAACATACGACGTCGGATGAAAGTTAAATAAAGCTCATCGTGTCGATTGTTACAAATATTCGGACGGAATTTGGCGCCAAAAGTTTACACCAACCAGGGCACCGTCGGATCATCATATCGGCAGAAATCGTATGCGTGGAACACTGTCTTAAATCGAACTAATCGAAATTTTGATTGCAATATTTTTCCTAACTAACCAGTGAAATTTACATTAAAAAAGTTGAAATCCGGTCCTGTCGAATGTTTACTTCCATAAGGAAATTTCCGAACTGCGCAAACTCACAACGCCCCCTTCGATGACCATAATTGCAGATGGTATTAGCAATATTCTGTTTATATGTATGCGATAGACTCGAGTCTAAAATGTGGCTTACCTAATTGATTGGACTATTCTCTTAGGATACCCAAGCGGCCGCCGCCGCACTGACATCGTTAGGCCACGTCTACACCGCAATCGGCGACTACCCTAACGCCCTAGCGTCCCACAAGCAATGTGTTCAGCTTGTAAAACAAATGGGCGACAGGCTTCAAGAAGCGAGAGAAATCGGCAACGTTGGAGCCGTTTATATGGCAATGGGCGACTTTGACAGCGCCGTCGATTGTCATACGCAACATTTACGGATAGCTAGGCGGCTTGGCAATCAAGTAAGCATCATCTTGTTTAAATGTATCGATTAAAATTAAATGAATTCAGTTCAGCTGCAAAAAATTAGGTTAGTGTACGAAATTGTGGGTTTGCTTAAACTTACTTTCCCTTTATTCTTTAAATATCCATTCCGAAACGAAAGGCTTGCTCTAAACAAAACAGAAATGAGCAAGAATAAGAATGTTCGTAGGTTAAGTCAATTCACAGATTTGACAGTTGAAAGTTTATCATTTGTATCCACTCACGGAGCCAAAAAACGGCAACCAGTTAGAAACTAGCCCACAACCGAAAATGCGTAGAACGAAATATGCGACCATTTCCAAATTTCGCTCTGCGAAGGAATCTATTATTGTTATATTCCACCATTTTTTTTTTCTCTAGTCATATAATTTTACAGGTTGAAGAAGCCCGGGCCTATAGTAACCTTGGTTCCTGTCATCATTACAAAAGAAATTTCGTACAAGCTGTATTATTTCACGAGAAAGTACTGCGGCTGGCACAGGCGATAGGTGATAAGTAAGTTGTTTTGTAGTAAAAATTATTAAGGCACTTTATATACAGGGTAAACCAAGTAAAGTGGCTTATTAGAAGTATCTCGAGAACTAAATGAGATTTTATTTTGAAAATTTGGCTGTGGCTATAAGAGATGGTTTTCTACGTTTATAAAATATTTTGGATGGTGCGGTATTGCCGGATCATACCGAAAGTGGTGACAACTTCGGAATTTTAAATGAATTACCCTATATATTATATATTTTTTGGAATCTAGGTAAAAATCTAGAACAGTTTTCTGTATAATATTCTATACCTATATTTAAGAGTTTTTGAATTATAAATAAACTTGTGATTTTTTAACGCCGTATCGGGACCTGAGAAGAAAATCATATCTTTTTAGCGGTTACAGCTAGAAAGCTGAAATTTTGACAATAGTTCCACAAGACTATCGAAATTTTATAATTTTGGTATTTAATTAATTTTATACTGGGCGTCTCCATAACAACATTTCTGAGGGAGATGAATTATTGCAAAAATCTCCCTTTTTTTAAATGGGACATCCTGTATTTGATATGGTTTGCTAATGGAGGATCGAATTTTCTATCTAATGATATTAAGTGTTCCTATACCTATCTTCAATATTTCGGAATAATGAGAACTTCATTTGATGTTATGTCTGTGTTCTTGGTTAACAAATAAGCAGTGTCCCATATAAAAAAAAGAAGATTTTTGTAATAATTCATCTCCCTCAGAAATATTGTTATGGAGACGCCCAGTATAAAACTAATTAAATACTGTTCAAAATTATAAAATTTCGATAGTCTTGTGAAACTACTGTCAAAATTTCAGCTTTTTAGCTGTAACCGCTAAATAGATATGATTTTCTTCTCAGGTTCCGATAAAACGTTAAAAAATCACAAGATTATTTATAATTCAAAAACTCTGAAAAATAGGTATAGAATATTATTACACAGAAAAATGTTTTAGGATTCTACCTAGATTCCAAGAAATATATAATACATAGGGCAATTCATTTAAAATTCCGAAGTTGCTACCACTTTCGGTATGATCCGGCAACACCGCACCATCCAAAATATTTTAAAAACGTAGAAAACCATCTCTTATAGCCACAGCCAAATTTTCAAAATAAAATCTCATTTAGTTCTCGAGACACTTCTAATAGGCCACTTTATTTGGTGTACCCTGTATAATACGATAAGCCATATTCTGTATAAATTGAATCTTCATTACCTACAACTTTTTTTTATAGATCTGTTGAAGCCCGAGCTTACGCAGGCCTAGGTCATGCGTCGAGGTGTGCTGGGGATTATGTCCAAGCAAAACAATGGCACGAGAGACAACTGGATGTCGCTTTGGCGACTAGAGACAAAATTGGAGAGGGGAGAGCTTGCAGTAACTTGGGGATAGTGTATCAACTATTAGGTATGATTTTCGACATGAATAGTTGCATTTTATTAATATTATTATTTTTAAATATACATTGCGTTATGGAAATAGCTTATTATATTTAAAGGGGTGACTTTTTGATATTCCTCGAGAAAAACGACGTAGTTTTTTTTTGGACCGAATGGGGAAACCACCTTTATTATCATACTACCCCAATATTGGCGAGTACGTACGTTGTGTGAAATAAGAAATTAGTTTTCTGAAGATAAGACACTATCAGATTAAACAAAACACTACATAATTACTGATTTCATTACAGATTTCATCGATTTATTTCAAATTAATAGTCACCAAATCCTATTTACCTTTTACATTTTTAATCCCACTTGCAAGCTGACAGACAAAATTCCTCGAAATAGAACTGTTCGCAATTGCCTTTGAGATGCCGCCTTTTAGTTCCTTATTGGTTTGGATTTAACCCCCTGTTCGTCTCTGTTTATCCGGATAAGTCGTCGTTGACCATTAAGTCGTGGGATGCATTTAAGTTTTTTTTCCTAGAGTTTGAATATCTTCGAATCATTCATTGGCATTCTTAACATAATCGATGCAACAGGGTGTAAAGCTGTGTCCACATATGAGATTTCACCTGCCGTTTTACTTGTTCATGTTTTACTTGTGCAAGTAAAACGAATTAAATAAAACATTAGGTGTGGACAGCATAACTGACGTTTTGCTTGAATGGAATGATGACGGACGGTCAGTGAGAAAACTGACAACGACGATTCACTCAAAAGTCAATGACGTCTATTAGAGGTTGGTTAAAGGCTGAGGTCGGGTTTAAGGCCCGAACTACTATCACTGCAGCCTTCCGGCTTATTGTGTACCCCGATCTTGTTAGAAGATGTTTGTTCGTTCTATGAGGTCCAGTAACCTTCTACCAAGCCTGTCATGTGGAAGGTTGTCACCACGTTGTATGTTCCCGAAGATATTTTGTCTTCTGCGAGACAGCGCTACGCAACGATATATTATGTGTGAGTCAGTTTCATCCTCTTTGGCGCAGAGTCTGCATTCAATGGATCCGTTGTTTATACTTATCCGTTGAAGGTGTTTTCGCAGGTGGCAGTGGCCTGTTAGCAGACCCAACACCTGTTTCAGCTGGGGCCACGTCAGTGTTAGCATCCCATTCGATAGTATTTTCGATGGTTTTCCAATTACGGCCCGTGCGTGTATTTGACCAGGTAACTCTTGCCATCGAGATAGGTGTTGTTTTTTCGACCATCTATCTAATGTTGTTTTTGTTGCCTGTTTTGATATCCCAAAGGCCGGTTCGGGGCCACTGAGACTTTGAGCGGATCCGGCACTCGGTAGTTCATCCGCTTTCTAGTTACCCAATATACCAGAGTGGCCAGGGACCCACACCGCCTCCATCTTGTTCCCCCTGTCCGCCAGTTCTTTTAGGTTGGTATGGCAGTCCAGTGTAAGCTTTGAGGTAAACCGATTGGAGTTCAGAGCCTTAAGAGCAGCTTGGGTGTCCGACAAGATGTATATCTTTTGGCGGTGGTAGCCCTTTTCAAGATTTTGTAGTACGCATGCTTGTATCGCATGAACTTCCGCTTGGTATACTGTTGCGTAGTTCCCCAGAGGAATGCTTATGTCCATCCTGGGCCTTTCCCCAAATATACCTATACCATTGTATATCTACCCTTGTCATTGCCTCCACGCGGTTTCATGCAGATGACATAAGGATATTTGTCTCGCTGATTAACTTATGGTTATTTTCTTTCTTATGTTTCATCTCAGGAACTGCAGGTTTAAATATAATAAGTCATTTCCATAACTTCCTGTAGATTATTAATTTTAAAGTATATTACACTTTTTTTACTGTAACTATCACTTATGTGTATATTTTATATAATTTATACTATAATATATATTAAACGGATTTAGGTGAATACGACGCAGCCTTGAAGCTGCACCAAGCCCACTTATCAATAGCTAGAAGTTTACAAGACCGGGCCGGTATGGGCAGAGCGTATGGCAACATCGGCAATGCCTACTCGGCAGCAGGGTTTTACGATTCAGCTATTAAATATCATAAGCAGGAGTTGACCATAAGCAAGGTACGATTTAAAAACTATATTTAATTATAAATTCTTCAAGCTTTTTAGTGGTAAGGGTTTTCATTATTCTACCGGGTAGCGACACTACGAAAATTCGACCATTGTTTACTTACTTACTTACTATTTTAGGAAGTTCACGATAGAAGTTCTGAAGCGAGTACACATGGAAACTTAGCAGTGGCGTATCAAGCCCTAGGAGCGCATGACATGGCACTACTACACTATAGAGCTCATTTAGGTATGTCAGCTATGAACTATTAGTATATTATAGAACGAGCGTAGGAAGTGGTAGGTATCAAACGAGGAGGTACCAGCCGAGTGCGGAAATCCGCCTAGATTGGGAAAGGCACTTTCATACAAGTAAGGTACACAATTTTTCCTATGACCACTGAACATTTTAGCTTACTAGCTTAGGCCTTCTGCACACGGAGCGTTTCGTTATAGACGCGTACTAGATGCGACATACGGAAGGTGTGCGCATTTGTGCTGCACGTTTGGATTTCAATAGCGAACTGCATACGACGCGTCAGCGGCGCGGATTGGTCAAAGCAGACAAGCTGCGGGCGTACAGCGGCGCTGGTTGCTTTCAGTACGCTTAGCGGGGAAGAGCACGCGTTCTTTGTAGAATGGCCGATGAAACTGTTAAATTTGTGCAAATTATTGAAAAGTATGAATGTTTATATAATAATACCTTTCAGGAGTACTCCAGAATAGACATAACGGAAAAAGTCACTAATAATAGGCAATGAAAAAAAATCTACATAGTGTGTGATTGTGTGGGACTACTAAGAGATGGAGCTGCGCGCTGTATTTTCTCGACTACCGATAATAATAGAGCGTTAAGTTAAAGTCCTCTCTGATGATAGATATGTACTGACGAGAACAAATGAGTTCGAAACCGCTCTGCAGGTGGTTGCATCCTATCAATGGAGGGGGCTTCCTTTTCTTGGTAGTACCATTCAATTTGAAATAGTATTTTAAAATGCTACTGTGTAGACAAAAATACGCCCTTATTGTATAAGGATCATCGGGTGGTCTGGGAAATAATAATTTTCCATATTGGTATTTGATATTAATACCACCTGAAAAGCATAGACTTTTTATTTCTTAAGTAAACAAACATAATAAACTTACAATAGCTATTGTTATGTAACGTAAAAAATGGCGAAGTTCAGTAATGGGCTTTCCACGAATGGTAGCCAACTCTGTCTACTCAACCGTAATAGTATAGTTAGTAGTAAAGTTAAACTTGGTAATATTCAGGTATAGCGAGAGAACTGAAAGATACAGCCGGCGAAGCCTGTGCCCTTCTAAACTTGGCGAATTGTCTGAGTTCAAGATCGGAATTCGCCGAGGCCATTCCATACTACGAACAGTACCTGATGTTATCCCAAGAACTTTCCGATGTAGAAGGCGAAGCGAAAGCATGCCACTTTTTAGGTAGGTAAAAAAAGTAAACATAAAGGTTTAAAATGGTCATTTTTACAAGTTAAAAAAAGTAATTTAGTACCTTATGTATAAACTTACTCTTTTTTACTTGAGGAATTTAATTTGAGCAATCCCGTATTTTATGCATTTGTTATATAAATAAATATTATGATTTTAGGATATGTCCATTATTGCATAGGAAATTACAGAGAAGCTGTCAGATACTACGATCAAGATCTGGCATTAGCAAAAGATTTGCAGGATAAAATGAACATGGGCAGGGCGTACTGCAATTTGGGATTGGCCCATTTCGCCCTTAATCAGCTAGAGACATCCTTGGAGTGTCAGAAGTATTTTTTGGCAATAGCACATATGACCAATAATTCCGCAGGTTTGTCGATCATACCTTTAAAACCTGAAAATCAGAAAAATAGTCCATTTTCTCCAAGAGACCTGATTAATAACTATTAAGAGGTCAACTCAAAATCACGGTCTAACGAATCACATATACAGGGTGTTATGGAAATGACTTATTATATTAAACCGGCAAATCCTGAGATGAAAATAAATTGAAGAAAAATAACCTTAAATGGCGCTTTGAATTATTGTACGAAATATAAATTTTATATGAAATCTGAAAATTTACGTGGCCGCTACTGAGGACGTTCGCAATCAATAGTTTATTGAGGCGGTGTTGTCATATATTGCAACACAGAATTGTAAACGCACGTGTTCAGTTTTTGACTACAAGACGTCTTTGACCCGCGTTATCACTTCTTTTCAAACTTTTTAGAAAAAATACTAGAATTTTAACCTACATACACTCTTACCTTCGATCTTATAATCCGTTTTATAATTAAATTCCATAAAAAAATAAAACACAAAAAGTATGTTTTGCAACAGAACCAACAGTAGATAATATCACACAAATTTGAAATCACATCACAATATTTCTAATTATGAATAATTTCACAACAGAATAAAAATCGGGTAATGCTACAACCAGCAAAACGTTTAAAATTCGTATACAGCAAGCACGTGGAACCCTCGACAGCGTCATCCCATAACCGAGTCTCGAAACATACTGAAGCAACAATAGTCGCGCGCGACAGGTATCCAAGCAAGGGCGAAACATGCGGTGTAATCTGAAAACACTCTTAATATACTCTAGTGACCCACAGTATGTGGCGCAACATTATGTGGGTAAACAGGGATTTTACCTTAGTATTTAGATATTCGATTAAAAAAAAGTATGTAGACTTTCTCTAGGACATCTTAGAAGTCACGCATTTAAATATAATAAGTTATTTCCATAACACCTTGTATATATAGTATTAACGATGTTCCAAAAAGGTTACAGGTTTCGCCCAACTGGGCATCATCAGACCTAAAATTTAAAAAATTATTTCGTTGTTTTACCTTCATTCTAATTTTTAAAAAAAATTAGGTCTGATGAGGCCCAGTTGGGCGAAACATGTAATCTTTTTAGCAATTCTATAAAATACATACTATATGTAATTCGTGATACAGTGACTTTGAGTTTACTTCTTAATAGTTTTAAAACGTGAGATTATACAGGGTGTTATGAAATATTTAAACCTGAGAGGACAATAAATTCAAGAAAAATCCATCCATATCAGATATCAGATCTCTAAAAAAATTTATATCGTTTTGTGCAGGAAAATTTAGAGCATTTGGAAATATTGGTGACGTGTTAATAAAGTTAGGCGAGACGGAGGAAGCCGTAAAAATGTATCACAGACAATTGGCATTGGCACGAAGTAACAGGGACAGAAACATGGAGGCGGCCGCATGTGGTGCATTAGGAACAGCCCATCGATTATTAAAAAGACTCGATAAAGCTTTAGGTAAAATACATAATGAAGTATCATTTTCCTAATTAACATTGTATTTCGTCTAAAGAAAATTTATCAATGGTGAAAGTAACCTTTTATTTTTTAAGAAAACTAGATTGGTTAGAAATTAAACGAACAAACTCCAGCTTCGCTGTGGCGTGTTTATCTAGCACGCTTGGTTGGAGTTCCAATTGCTAAAAACAATCTAGTTTGAGTTTACAAAATAAAAGTTTACCCAATCTTTAAAAAAGATCGAGTCATTTTAAGCAAGATAAATTCATGAATTCATGCATGAATAGATACTAATAGTTAGAGAGACGGTGACAATAGGGGGTCCGTGAAGTGGAATATTAGTAATTTGGTTTTTCGTGGAGTCTAGGTCCCCCTCTACAACTTTCTTATCTGATGAAATACTGTAGAGCGTCGCTGAGAGGCGCTGTACCGTTTTAGATAGGAAATTCAATATTATATTGAGCAATGTCTGAAAATGAATTTACAGCATCTGCGTGACCCCGAAAGTCACGGGAAACACATTTTCTGACAAGTCAACCCTTGCATTTACCTTTCCGAGCGTGTCTAAAAAAATAAATGGAAAAATTAAAAAGTCTCAAGTGACATGGGTCCAAGTGAGCTTAATCGATTTGTATTCCCATGGAGATGAGTCGTAAACAATTTTCTGATAAAAATAATATTGCGAAAGTGCGGCATTTTTTCTCAAAATTTTTTTTATTAAAAGTCTGGTTTATTCTGCTATATTTTCTAAAATATTCCCCTTGGAGAATTATTTCTAGGTTTATCTGATTCCCTCATATTTTCCGAACATTTTGATATATATAAAGTTACCAGAAACATGTTCTATCTTGGAGAAAATTAAGAGAATTCATAACGGTGATACAAAATTTCTAAACTTCGCTCGAAATGCATGAAAGGCGTGGCTTTTACTGTAATTAGTGCAAAGTAGACAAGGGCAAATGTTTAAATTCATCAGATTTGAATAAATCATACACACCTTATGGATAAATAGGCTTACTTTGGTAATATTGCGAATGTAATATCCCGTCAACAAACCCGAACAAACCCGTCATAAAACTGAACGATACCTGCCTTCCGGTATCTCTGCGTAATATTGTCAGAATTCCGCCTAGCTAGGTGCGATTCGTCTAAAAATTTTTTCCTACAATATTTGGGTATCAAGGAATGTAGTGTGACAATTTTCTGACATGTCACGATCGTTTGTTGACTTGTCAGAAAATGTGACGAAAAACAAATTACTGATATTCCACTTCATTGTCACCGTCTCTCTAACTATAAGAAATGATATTATAAAGTTAATTTTTAATAATTTAATTACAAATCAAGGATTCTATCAATGACAAAAGCGTTTGACATTATCAAATTTGATTGGAACAATATGGATTTATGCATATTCATATTTAAATAAAAACCTCCGACAGGTTATCACACGCAAGAACTTACCCTGAGACAGGAAATGTCAGAACTATCGGGAGAGTGCAGAGCTCACGGACACCTTGGGGCTGTACATATGGCTTTAGGAAACTACACCCACGCTGTTAAATGTTACCAAGAGCAACTGGAGCGAGCCCAGGAGCTTCAGGACTGTGCTGTCGAAGCTCAGGCTTATGGAAATTTAGGAATTGCAAGGTAAGTATTCTAAAAATAATGCTATATTTTACCAAACAGTAGCCTTAAACAGTAGATATTCCACAATTCGAATTCCCTCTTCCACGCTATTCCTTTTTTGTAGACTGAATATGGCCCATTACGAAGATGCCATCGGCTACTTCGAGCAACAATTGGCAACGCTGGAAAGGCTGAGCTCTTCCACCGCTCACCTAGATAAAGGAAGAGCTTTTGGAAGTTTGGGAGATTGCTATGATGCTTTAGGTGATCCAGAAGAAGCGGCCAAATGTCACGAGCAATATTTGTCTATATCCTTAAAGTTGAAGAGTCCTAGGGATCAAGAACGAGCCTACAGAGGATTAGGTAAATAACAGAAAGAAAATGCTAGCCACATCGGCATTGGTACAAATCAATGGATCTGTACACAAACACGTTAAAATAATATTTACTTTCTTTCAGGACAATCTCAAAGGTCCTTGGGCAACCTCCAACAAGCATTAGTTTGTTTAGAAAAAAGATTAGTAGTATCTCACGAGCTAGGAAGTCCCGAAGCGAAAGCGGCAGCATATGGAGAACTGGGACATCTTCATGGTACTTTGGGAAATCTGGAACAAGCTGTATCCTGTCTGGATCATCAGAAAAATATCGCCAGAGATTTAAGTAAGCACCGAAAATATTTGCATCTTTTAAAGGTATCAAGATAACATGGAGTAAAGTTGTACCATGGGAATTTTTGATATTTCAGATGACAAAATCATGGAATCCGAAGCGTTATGTGGCCTGGGAAATGTCTATCATCAAATGGCGGAATATTCGACAGCACTTAAGTACCATCAAAACGATTTAGAAATAGCGGAACAACTAGATATGCCTAGCTTACAAAGTAGAGCTTGTGGAAATATAGGTAATAATTAATGGATAAATGCGAGAATAGATCCTGTTGTTCTTGCATTGTACGTGTTCAAATAATAAGTGAACCTTTTACGTAACTCTAATTCTTGTCTTAGCTAAAGTAATTTTTTTAAGGTAACGTATACGAAGCACTGTGTAACCTAGACCAAGCAGTGAGGTACCAGGAACAACATTTGTCAATAGCGATGAGCACAAACGACCAAATAGCAAAAACTCTCGCTTATAGTTCATTGGGAAGAGTCCATCAACTTCTGGGGAATAGGGCACAAGCGATTTCGTATCTTACTCAGGGACTTTGCATAGCCGAAGCGCTCGGAAGGAGAGATGAAGAGGTAATTTTACATTCAGGAAAAACAGAATTTTTCTATTATTATTTATTTTCGATTTTTAACAATACATTTATAATGGATTGTTCAACAATTTATTTGTACAAAAATTGATTTATTAATCTATTACGAAATTTCAATCCAATTTATTACGAAAAAGAACACGCTGCTGGCAACGCTGTCTGTATACAGGGTGTAATGGAAATGGCTTATTTTACACTCCGCAAATTCGACCATAATAACCATAAAGTGAGCCTCGAGTTAATCAGCGAGATAAGTCACCTTATGTGACCACCACATCAACCACGTAATAGGCAATGGCTAGAGATGTAAATAATCAATCTGTTAGGTCAGTTAAGCTCTCAAATCACTGAATGTTATGCGGTGTTGTGATATTTATAAGTTATAATATAACATTACAATGGAATTTATTGGTCGTTGATATGACTTTGTAATTTATGGAAGCGACAAAATTATTTGTTAGCAACGAGTCATTTTGCGTCGCGTATCTAAAACTTGTCCTTCTTTATGGGAACAGGTAATCAAATTATTTATGAATAAGCCCCAACAGCTGCCGATGATATGCCGCAAAGAATAAGAAATGTGCTAGTTTTTCATCGGAAATGTTGAGGGATGTAAACAACATAATTTATGAAATTTTGGAATTGTTTCCAAAACGGCTGGAAATAACTTATAAGCTTGTACTACAAAAAAAAATTGCTCGTGAATTCTACATCCAACAGCCAAATAATAGACTGGGTGTTCCAAAAGCTTGAGAAAATTGATTTTGAAATGTGTCATTTTTGGATTGGATTGTTATGAATACCCTGTATAAAATATATAAACACTATTAGATTCATAGCATCTCCATACACACTCTTGTTATGAAGCTCACCCAATACCGTCGTTATCAAATATATTTAGAATGGTTTTTGATTTTTCTATCCAGAACACAAAAATTTTTTTAGTTTTTAATTTCTTAAACTATCAAAGCAAGCAACAGTTTTAGGTAACTATAAGACATGATATTACAGTATATTTTTACCATGTTACCGTGAAAGCTTAGGGACATATAATTCACAAAGAACTTAGAAATAGTTGTATTGTTTTCAGGCTAAAATCAGAAATAGGCTAGGACTCGCCCTTTATGCCAATGGGGACCTCGAAGGGGCACAAAAACAATTGGAAGCGGCCACACATATTCTAGAAAGTATTCGGAGAGAAATCAAAAATAGTTCAGAGTATAAACTGTCTCTGTTTGAACTACAGTCGTCTAGTTACCAAGTCTTACAAAGGGTACTAGTGTGTAGGTATTCTTAGCTAAACAATTATTTTAATTAAGCTTATAATATATTTTTTCTATTTGGGTTTCATAATGGGTACATTATGAAATGCAAAAAAAAAATAATAACCTGCCACTTCATGAAACTGAAATTTTATTTTTATTACCTTGGCAGCAAGTAGGGTTCGAATTTTAGGCTAGACTTCGATTTCCTTGAAATTAGTTTTCTAGGCATTATGGATTCGACAGAAATTTTTTATGGAAAAGTTTAAAATACTAACCTTTAACCTTGCAAATAGATCATTTTTACTAGATATTTATCTGAAATACCTATACTCGGAAATATACCTATAACATCCTGGCGGTGTGCGTCAACTAAAATTCTTTTTAAAAATTTTTTCTAGATAATTTTCTGCAATTTCTCGTATTTCTGACGGAGTACAACTTTCTTCCTGACTCATTTTTATTAACTTTAATAATATATGTATCTTTAATTATGACGGATGGGAAGAAGCTTTGGTGTGTTCAATTGTTTCTATCTGGCATATTTGATACTTGTAACATGTTATTAAATTGTAAAAGTATTGCCAACCCAAAAAGAAAGTATTAATTCAAATGGAAAAAATCTATTATATTTTTTTAAGTTTTTCAGACTTTAAAGGCCCAAATAGAAAAAGTATTATAAAATACACGGTTCATAAGACAATTAGAGCACGCTTCGCGGGTCGTTTTCTAAATTAAACGCGTGCTCTAAGATGATGTCTTATAAAACTTGTAGGTACCTTAATATACTATTTAATGTTTTAATTTTTTGGAATTTTTAGGTCTGAATAGACCTGACGATGCTCTAGTAATTGCTGAAAGGGGACGAAACAGGGCATTCGTAGACCTTCTCTTGGAACGACAAGGACTAAATAACCAAAAATCCAAAAGCAAAGGAAGTAAAACCGACATTTTGGGAATAAGTACTTTAGACCACCTAAAAGATATTGTTAATAGACAGAGGGCCGCTGCTTTATATTACAGCGTGGCTGCTGGATTCTTGTATGCTTGGTTAATTTTACCTACCAAAGGTTAGTTGAAGTTCAATAATTGTCAGTTAATCAGACACAGTATCATTTTTTACAAGGATCTTACATCAAGAAGGATACGGCTTTGGTTCACAGTCTTTAAACAATAAACAATTCACATTCTTAGTGGGATTGTAAACCACCTTACAGAAAAACAATCAGGGAGCTCTGAAAATTTCTATTATTTACAACCATGCATGTAAGAATTGTTAGTGTTTTAAACTTAAGTATTGTTTGTGGAAAAAATAGTAATTCGTAACCCAATATGGTAAGACTGTGCCAAGTCTGCCATAAACTGGATAGAAATATAGACCTTTGAGTCACGTCCGTCGATTGTTTGTTTTTTGTAACAAAGACAAATCAAACCTGTTACCGGATCTGCTGTCATAATGAAACCAGAAACAGACAACTAGATAAAAGAGATGGGGATTATACAGATAGAATCAGTGTCTCTTTCTTGTTCTGTTTATTTTCGTAATGAGAGGTGTCACATTGACGTGTACAAGGCAGATGGGTCCATGTTTGTTTCAAGTCGCTGACTTTTTACATAGAAGACAATTATTCTTTTAAATTTTAGGGGTAGTCAAATTTCACTCTGCACCATTAATGGAATGTCAAGATTCTCCAGATAATTGTGACAATACAGACCCTGTTCCAAGCGGTTCAGGTCTCGTAGAAAAATTAGTGACCTCTGTAAGGGATAGCCTTGGCCTTGAATTAAGTCCTTGTACTACAATCGCAGAGGATCAATACTTGGATGACAATTTGTCAGAACGAACTGGTAAGCACACAGGTCACGAATTAAGTTAGCCATGCTATACATCGGGAACATTTATTTTATTTTATAGGATTCCTCCGAATGGTTAACAGACACCACCTCATGAATTCCAGTAATTACTCGCTAAGTTCCCTGTTTTCTTTGGGAAGTGTAGGAGGCTCAGTGGCATCCCTACAAGGGAGCACCAGATCCAGTTCTAGCGCTCAAGGTTCAATTAAGGTTCCTAGGAGGCAATCGTGGAAAGGTCCTTCTTGTTTACATGCCCTCTACACATTGTTGCTGGAGCCGTTTGAGGAATACTTACCAACTAAAGGTAAGTACATGAAAAAATTCTTATACTTAGATTTAATGTGTTATATTTTTAAAAACCTAAAACTGATCCTTACAATAGAAATAATTGTTATTTTTCAAATCATGACCGATTTTTTATTTGTTTAAGCTTCAAACTGTAAGAACGCAGCCAACAAAAGAGAACTTATTTTAGTCCTAGAAGGCGATTTATATTTAGTTCCCTTTCCGGTACTTCGATCTGAAAATGAAAACTCCGAATACCTATGTGAAAGATTTTCATTGCTGGTAGTTCCGAACTTAATGTCCCTTAGATCAGGAAGAACGCGAAAGCAAGATACGGATCAAGCGGTGAGTACCATCCTTCTCAGAAATTACGTAACTGTCAAAGATATCGTTTCGACGAAAATAATGCAGTAAGGTGGAATGTAGATACAATATTTTGAGCCAGAGATACAAGGTGGTCATTGTTTAAGAAATAAATTATCTTTATATTGCATATTTGCAGATTTTGAACTCTTCTTCTTTTAGGTTCGTAGTCTCATCGTAGGCAACCCCAAACTACCCTTAGCTGTAACCGATCACTGGGGTTGGAAAGACATTCCTCAAGCCGAGCAAGAAGCTACCATGGTTGCGGAACTCCTTCAAACACAAGTTTTGATTGGCAATAACGCTACAAAAGAGCAAGTTCTGGCACAGATACAAGATGCCGAATGTATACATTTTGCCACGCATGTATCGTGGAAGTTATCTAGCTTAGTACTAAGCCCGGCAGAGGTAAAATATTAATTTTGCAAATACGTGTCATAACGATAATTATACCAAATATGTAATCATCTTTTCATATATCACAAATAATGATGTCTGAAAAAACGTACGTTGTTGTAGGTATTGGAGCAGTCGCCAACAAAAAGGCTTTATACGATTGACAATTCTGAAGAAGACGAACATACTGAAGTTTCAATAAGTGCTGAGTTACCACCGCTGTCCGAATTCCTGCTTAGTGCTGCAGATATTCTCTGTTTGAAATTATCAGCTAGATTAGTAGTGGTAAGTAAAAATATACGAAATTATCACTGCCACCAGACTAATCAAAATAATATATATAACTTACTTCTTTAGGTAAGTTCCTCGCATACCAGAGATCAACAGGGCTGGGCTACTTCTGATGGTTTGGTCGCATTGGTGCGTGCATTATTGGCTGCGGGAGCTCAAGCGGTTTTAGTATCTCTGTGGCCAGTACCGGAAACTGCAACAAAAATATTATTAAGGTATAGTATTTTTAACTGTTTTCTAAAATTATTATATTAGAATTTGCAATATTAAAAAACTTTTTTTTTTCTGTAGAGCATTTTATTCAGCAATGTTGCAAGGATCGAGGGCTGCGAAAGCTTTAAGCGAAGCAATGCAAACTGTACAACATACCAAACATTTTGCGCATCCCGCCAACTGGGCTGGATTCGTACTGATAGGATTAAATGTTCGATTATCAAACAAGGTATTTCAGGCAGTTAATTAAAAAATTATAATATTCATCTTTAATTTATACCTCTGTTCATGTTAATTCATTATTATTTTTTAAGGTCGCACTGATGGGCCAGGCGTTATGTGAAATATTACAAGTTCCCGATAAATGTAGAGACGCATTAAGAGTAACACTTCATCTGGTGGAAAAAAGTTTGCAACGTATTCATCGTGGACAAAAGAATGCTATGTATACCACGCAGAAGTCTATTGAAAATAAGGTTAAACATATTTAAAATATAAAATAGTAATATGAATTAGATACCTTTTACTATTATACCACTTCGGGCCTAACGTGGGATGCTATGCTAGAATCTAAATATTATTTTTTTCAAATAATGCACCAACCGTGTAAGTTATTCAGAAAATATTTTTTACTTTAGGTTGGAGCACTGTCTGGCTGGAAGGAACTTCTTATGTCAGTAGGATTTCGTTTTGAACCCGCCTCTAACGGAATACCAAGTAGCGTATTTTTTCCTCAATCTGATCCTGATGAGCGTCTTACTCAATGTTCGGCAAGCTTACAGGCCCTATTAGGTAAGAACGTGGTCGAAAATAAAGATAGAAAACACACACCCACAGATATTTTATATAATTTTTGTTCTCAGGTTTATCAAGTACATCAATCCTAGCTTTATCTAAATTAACTAATAACCCGGATGTAGCAGATGATATCATTACCGTTATACAGTCTGCTTTGTCGCAGTTTACCTCGAAAACTGTTGAAAACGACAGTGTTGAAGTTGGCCTTAATGTAAGGTAAGTAAAGGTGCAGTAGAACTGAAATACATTATTACCCGATTTAAAATTATCTTTTTTAGTAAAATAACTTGTTTTTAGATTATGGAGAGTGCCTGGTTGTCACGAATTACTAGCATCGTTAGGATTTGACCTCTGTGATGTTGGTCAAGACAAAGTAACATTACGGACTGGCAAGCAAGCGAATAAAAGAAATATTCAGTTTACATTACAGTCTTTGCTAGCCTTGTTCGGTAAGTCCGGTTTATATTTTAAAATAGTTCAAAATTATTCCATTCAGGGAAAATGTTTAGTTGGACTTTTATGACTTTTAGATACACAAGAAGCACCAAAAAGTCTAACGATTGACTCATCAAGCAGTTTGGAGTCACTGGCATCAGTTGACAATGATTACCCTCATTCAGATAACGAGATATGTTCTACTCCGCAACCGACCCCTAAAATACTACCAAAGAGAATACCACCACCGTTTAGTAGAACTGTTTTGCCTCATAAAAGACTTGGCGGAGCTTTTACATCATATGTTAGACGAAGAGGTAAGGCGTTAAATTATTAAATAATAGTTTTTTAGATTTTAAAACTAAATTTGTTATCGGATTCTTTAGGTGAACCCGATGGTCGCACAGCTAACCCGTCAGACGCGAAAGCCGCTCCCGACGTTAAGCCCCGTAAAACCATTACTCTTGCTAGACCTGGTGGTGGGGAATCTGACGCAGCCTTTACTCCTAGTCCGCCTGTAGTTATGCAGCCAGAAAATTCCAATATGGCTTTGTCGTTGGCACATCAGACAAGAATAAGGTGATAATTTTGTTATCATATTGAAATCTTATATATACGGGTTATACCAATGATACTATAAAATATTTTTGTCTCAAGCGCGAAGTAACCCAAGTAGAGAGTGACTTGACCACGCCTCCTTGCGTGATATCATACCTTGTGTTATTGTATAATGCGTTATGCCCTTGTGTAACGTTTCAAAAATATTTTTAAATCGCTTTTTCTCTTTAGAAATCTGTACTCGCAAACTGATTCGAAGGCTGATCCTATGAGACCGGATAGTTCTAGTTCTGCAAGTTCAGCCACCGATTGGGAAAGTGGCCACGCTACTGTTTTGAGACGGCAGACTCAAAATCAAGTAAGTGCAGTAAAGTCAAATTACCCATAAGGAACTGGAATTGAAAATATAATTTTCTAAACTTTTCAGATGCCTCCTCTACCTCCTCCTCGGACAACAAAACCACTAGTAGACTTGGCTCTTTATAACAACCTACCGGCCGGGCTATTTGAAAATAGCTCAGACAGCGAGCTCGAAAAAATGGAAGCAAAAATGTTTAATACACCTACTAATCCTAGAGGTAGAATTACGTTCAAAAAGTCCAGGAATCCTATGTGCACACTGGACAGGCTTAGCGTACGAACTGAGGTAATAGCAATAAATATACAAAAATATCCGGGTAACATTAAAAAAAACTATTCACTAGGTGACTCCGCCCACTCAATCAACCCTCCATCAAATACCCTCCTCTACACCTCGGAAGCCGATCACATTGCCCAGTGAGGAGACACTTCCATCTAATGAACGTCTGCTTTACTTCTCTCCCAACGAGTCGGATGCATCAGCAACTCTTTCCTCCCTTGTATCAATGGCGGCAGGTGCTGTAGGCGGACCGATAACAGGATCTGTTGGTGGAGTTTGCGAGTCTGAAGAACCCGAATTGGTCGGTGTGAAGGCCGAAACATCGGCAGGTGTAAAAGCGGGCAGTGCTGCTGCTCTTCACGATACGATTTTAGCGACGCAATTGAGGCATATTAATAGAGAATTGACGCCTACAATTTCAGAGGTAAGAATATAGAGACATAAGTTTAAGATTCAAAAATATATGTACTGTTTCCTTCTAGGTGTACCACGAAAGGAATATAGGCCTTGGTCTAGCTCCGCCGTTGTCTAAGTTACTTTTAAATCAATCGAGTAGCTCCGCCCCAAAGACTGATAATACTGTACTAGAAAAAATAACACTGGGTAAGTTCCATCTAAGTTATATCTGCTGTACTATAAAGCTTCTTAAATTTAGATTTTACAACTATATTTATATTTTAGGAATATTGGATGATGAAGATATAAACAACGAAGTAAATGGTTCACAGTGTCAAAGATGTAAAACGGAAAGTTGTACGTGTCAAAAGGCAAAATTAATTAAACCATGGTTAACGGAAAATGCCAGTGCTCTACAGCAGATTCAGAGTTCGGACTTAACTACTGCTGATATTTTGGAGAGAGAAGTGAAAAATAAGAAATGTTTAAGGTAACAGTGAATGGATAGTCATGATTTGATAGTAAGAACATTATTATATAGTAATAATGTAGCTACATTAACTAGATCCTATAAGGAAAGTCCACCATCTAGCAAATTTGGATATACACATAGATTCAAAAGTTTTGCATCACTCTGATTTTGGCATGTTAAGAGAATTTCAGGAATGATTTATTTTCTAAATGTTTATTTATGTTTATCAGTTAAAACGATACCATTTTTTGTAGCAAAAAAAATATTATCAAGACATTTGTTTAAGATAACATTTTCAGTGTTGTATTTTGTTGACGCTGGCCAGTTAAATTTTTCGGTTCAGTGTGTAAAAATGAATCGCCGAGTAATATCTGAAATTGATCGTGCAAGAATAGTAGCTTTAGTTGAGGAAGGTCATTCCCAAAGATTTGTTGCTGAAAGAATAGGGGTTTTTCAAAGTGATGTATCTCGCATATGGAATCGCTATCTAGAGACCAAGTCTGCGCGAGACAGACCACGAAGTGGTAGAAAGCGTGTTACTAACGAACAGCAGAACCGTTATATTACGTTAACAATTCGGAGAAATCGTACTATGCCAATCCCACAACTTCAGAGAGATGTTACGCATGCAAATGGGAGTTCGCGTATCCGTCTCTACAATAAGAAGAGGCATTCTTGAATCCGGTTTAAGATGTCGGCGGCCAGTAAGAGTTCCCCAACTACAATATAACCACCGAGTTCGTCGACTGCAGTGGGCTGAAATGTACGTTCGCTTACCCGAATTCTGTCCTATTTTCCGACGACACCAGGATTTGTCTGGTAAACGATAGTCGCCGGATTCGTGTTTAGAGAGAACCAACAAGAGCCGCCCAACTTGCCCATGCCCGCCCCTTGCCTCCATTCGCGGGAGGAAGCGCCATGTTTTGGGCAGGTATTATTTCTGATGGGCATACTGAGTTAGTCTACGTTCAAGGCACAATGACTGGCGACAGGTCCATTAGGGATATTCTACATCCTTATGTTAGGACGTTGGTAACAATTTTGTGTTTATGGACGACAATGCCCGGCCCCATCCTACTAGAGCTGTGGATGAACACCTAGAAAGTGAGGGAATCAATCGCTTGGAGTGGCCTGCTGTCCCCTGACATGAACCCGATGCTTGGGATATGCTCTCTAGGGCAGTTAGCGTTAGAAGAATTCCCCCTAGAACTCTCCAGGAGCTTGTCGTCGCTGCTACCGATGAATGGCAGACTATTCCACAAGAACGGATTGCTAACCTTACGCACAGCATGCGGCGTCGTCTTCAAGCTTGCATTGAGGCCAGAGGAGGAAATGCACTTTATTAGAAGCTATATTTTTTTAAATTTCATAAATTATACAATATAAATAAATTTTACTTCTGTTAAGTTTTTTTTTGGAAGGTTTAAAATGTTGTGGTAAAATAAAAAATTTTAAAACTCATTGATTTTTATTTTAAACTTATCCATGAACTAATATTTAGTCTATTTTCGCGATGGCGTAATTACTTATTCGAGAATCAGAGTGATGCAAAACTTTTGAATCTATGTGTATGTTCTTTTAAGAATATTTCTGTTATAAGGCCCATTTCTGAGATAATGATTAAAGTACGAAGGCATTTGATTGATAAGTTACGCTCTAATGCTTTCCATAATTGGCTAAAATCTAAATAATTTTTACTTGTAGATCCGAACAAAGAGAAAAAGAAGAACAAGAACCCAAGCGTCTGTCCCCTTTTTCCGAATTATCTCGAAGAGATGAAGGCGACGGACGAAGCATTGCCGATTCTACATCGTCTAGCTATAAAAACACGCAATTTTTAACGTATCACGGAGCTGCAGATAAAAATAAAACGAAACCTAGCGCCAAAGTAAGGACTATACCGAAGCAACGCCGAAATTTACAAAATTAAAAAATAAATATTCAACACTAGACTAGGTTTATGCAAAAAACATTTTTACTGCAAGACTCGTATTTTTAAAATTAATCTTAGTTCATAGAAAAAATTGACTGAATAAACTAACTAGTAATTCAATTTCATTTCAAGTTCTGTTATACAGGGTGTTTCCTAACCTCTCTGAAAAAATGAACAAGGTGAATCCTCACCTTATTTTAAGACGAAAAGGAGGCACAAGTTTTTCGCAAGTCGCTTCGTTTTCCAAATTCAGGGTTTTAAAAAAAAATATTGTATTTTTCATTTTATTAATTAATGCCAAACGATATTCCAATGATATTTGTTAAACATAAAGGATTAGAGCACTTTACTTTGGGTCAATTTTAAATTTTACAATTAATTCATTTTCGACTGCGTATTATTGATGGTTTTAATACGATTCGCGCCAGTCCCGAAACTTTCCAACACGTAAGAGACAATTTAGAACGCCGTATACAGCTCGACAAGTGAGTCTATAGCTACGACGTATCGGTAAGGGGGAAGCAATATCTTTTAAATCATGGCCGAGTCATGGGCGTGCTATTAATATCTTAATAATATATATTTTTTCATGGCATGAATACATTTGTATCACCAGTGCAATATATTAGGCCTCTCCATTAATATTTTTCGCCTATTTTGGCATTTTCGCAAAAAAAATCCATTTGATTTCAACATTCACCTCAAAGTTTCACGGGAAAACGGGAAATTTATGTCACCTTTCAGCTGTTGTAGCAACTTTTTTAAGGTTGCCACCATTTTTAGTTCCAAATAAAACTTTTGTATTGTTTTCCTAACAATGCCAAAGTCGAAGCCTTTGATTTTTTCGACAGCAGAGAGACGGGCCCTTTTTTTGACAGGAGATGACAACAATTGATCCGGGTTATTTTCTTTCCTTTCAGTATCTTCCTTGTGAATGTTTTTTACTGCACCCACGCTTACTCCCGTATACATTGCGACCCTTTCTAGCTTTCGCTTAAGTGGCAATTTAAAGGTATTAATTTGTGATTCCTCTTCACACACCCTGTACAGTGTACACATTGGCAATCACTTCACGGGTTTAACTATGAAGGATTTTACCAGGGTATATTCATTCATTATCACAGTTTTAAAACAAACCCTATCACTACGCAACTGGATGAAGCATATTGGACATCGCCGAATAACCACGCCGGCACAATGGGCGAGTCGCCAGACGCGTGTCGTCATCCTCTGTATGGAATATAACCTATCAAATTAGCTCTAGCCACCAGTTACCCATGGTTACCGTTGATATTGCACGATGTTGCCCTATTTTTATATTAGAAGTACTTTAATAAAAAAAAAATATTTGGCATTTAAATATTAAAATAAATAGTATGAAAAGAAAGTTTTAAGAACATTGACACTATAATAGAATATTAGTTTCTTATAGGCTTATGACAATTTACTTTAAATGGGTAAATTTAATTTTAGGGTTTACTTGATGCTATTAAATTAAAATTTAATATATGTGACAACATTGTTAACTCAAGAAGTTTTCTTGCCCGCATTCCTTTTGTAGCTACAGATAAAGTTGTCGACCTGTACGTGGGTATTTACTGGCTCATGGGGGACATTTGCGACAATTTATTTTACTTTTGTTCATATGAGTTCATTATTCAAAGTTTTTAAATCATATGCGTTATCAAATCATTGACATTAATTAATAAAATGAAACATACAATATTTCTTTTAACACCCCGTATTTCGAAAACGAAGCGACATACGAAAAACTTTTATACCACATTTTCGTCTTAAAATAAGGTCAGGATTCACCTCCTTCATTTTTTCAGAGAGGATATGAAACACCCTGTATACATAAAATAAATACTGTTCAAAAAATTAGACACGATCTAAAATATTAAAAGTGCCTAGGTTATTATGAAATATTTGTATTTGTTATTAAAAAACTTGTTGAAACTTTTAAATATTTATATTTAATCTATCGTTAAAATAGCCATAATTATTACCTATTTAAGAATTGTAAACATTAAATCTAAGCTTGCAAGGCTTTAAAATTGTAAACTATTTATTATTTATATTTACTATCTTATGCATATGTGATGATCTGCAATAAAATATTTTTTTAGTATATTCTCGTTTCTTTTATAAAATACGGGATGCTAATTTGAAAACTTCCCGTGATGAGTAGATGTTATCGTTAAAATCTTAGTCTTTTGAGACTTCACATACCCTATTAGATTGCTGACATTTCTCGCAGTGTAAAATAAAAACAGAATATTGATTTCAAATATGTATGAGAAGATTGGAGAAAATCCAGCAGATTATCAAAAAATTATGCATGGCTTTCGGAAAAATAATCTTTTTCAGCAAAAACCTCAAATACGTTTCAACTAATTTTATGTATACAGGGTGTCCGCTAACTAATGGTACATGAAAAAAACCACAGACTCCTTACGTAAAAATGTTAGCATTTAATTATACTTACCTATAACCGAAAGTTGATATTAACTGAGATACAGGGTGTTAAAGATTAAACTTCCTTTTTGTTTTTCTCTAATAACTTTGAGAGAAACTGACGTTTTTTTACAAAATTTGGCAATTATGGTTTTTTTACGGCGAGAAATTGATTTTTTTGTGAAATTTTAATGTACAATGTAGCGGGCGCTGTCTGCGGCATTTTTCGAACATTCATAAGGTCATAACTTTTTTGTGCCTGAGAGTGTTTAAGTTTTTAATGAACATAATACTTTTCTCATATTTATTACGTAAAAAAGGTATGCTAAGTTCAGGTCGCCCAGAGTTACCGTTTCGGAGATATTTGCATTTAAATTGTTAGTGCGTTAGCTCAGGCAAGCAAATAATTTTTTGTTACTTCTTACAATTAACGTTAATTATTGTTCTAGTAATGGTAATTGGGAATATTAAATACAACAATTGGATTGTTCTTTAACTTACTTTAATTAAAATAATTTTAACCCTAGAAAATATCGTGTCGAAACCAACAGCAATGAAAACAAAAACTTACGATAAACTCAAAAATTAAACATTTTCTGTTCCATAGCAACTGCATATCTAAATTTTATTTGTTTTCTCATAGGCTACTTTAAGAAAAAAAAATTCTTTGCAAATTAATAATAATTGGGCAGGGTGCACTAAACAATTTAAATGCAAATATCTTCGAAACGGTAACTCTGGGCGACCTGAACTTAGTGTACCTTTTTTACGTAATAAATATAAGAAAAGTATTATTTGCATTAAAAACATAAATACACTGAAGCACAAAAAGTTATGACCTAATAAATGTGCAAAAAATGCCGCAGACAGACGTTGTACATTAAAATTTCATAAAAAAATCACTTTCTCGTCCTAAAAAAAAACATAATTGCCAATGCTCTAAAAGTTATTAGAAATAAACAAAAATGAAGTTTTAACTTTAACACCCTGTATCTCAGTTAATATCAACTTTCGGATATAGGTAAATATAGTTAAATCCTAATATTTTTACGTAAGGAGTCTATGGTTTTTCCATGTACCATTAATTAGGGGACACCCTGTATAAGTTGTAAATAATGACCCACATGCATAGGCACCTTAAGCAGTTTGTTCCGAGTTTGTTTACGCAATACGTAAGGTGTTTGATCGATACAATGGTGGCCCTATATTGGCCTATATGCAATACATACATATCTCTGGTAAACAATTTAATATTTCTAGGTTAACACCAACAGTCAAATACATTGACTTATAAAGCAAAAATAGTCCACCGAAATGGGCGATGTGGATGAAAGTCCCAGAAGAAAGCGCAGAAGAAGGCGACGGCGTCATAGAGACCTTTTTAATATACCGGGGGTTAGGAAGATCATTCTGACGGAACTAACCCAAAAAATTGTTGAGTAAGTTATCAATTTTATGATCGAAATACAACATTGGTATTTATTTGATAAAAAATCAATCGAGACCTTCATATGAAAATAATATTTCTGCAATTTTATAGAATTCCAATTTATACTAACTATACAGGGTGTTCCTTAATGACGTGCTAATATTTCAGGGTGTGATTCCTTAGGTCATTTTATAAAGAAAAGTTCATATGAACATATGTCCGCAAAGGCTTAAATTTTTTGCTACAGGGTGTTTTGAATATTTGATTTTTAAATGGTTATTTTTTAATAGCTCCGATAGTACCATAGATATTATTTTCAATATTGGTATGTGTTAATAGGATATAGAACCACACATATTAGTTAGAAAAGTTATTCAATTGTTCCACCAGTGGAGTCCCTCCAAACATGTCCTCTGATATTTTTTGCAAAAATATAGCACGCCACTGACATTTTTCAATGTGGAAATGACCACCTTCACTTAAAAGGCATGCTTTCGCCCGTATTCGCATCGAACTGCTCACTTCAACAATTTTTATAAGACAAAATTTATCATTAATTATTTTATCAATGTTAATAACAATGAGTTTCAATATGAATTTAGTGGCTTTATTCAAGAATGGTGCGCGTCTGACGGGAAAAACTCAAAATACAGTTTTTATGTAGAATTTACCAGGCTAATCAGAAAAATATCCATATGGAAAAATCTCAGTGGCGTACCATCTTTTTGTAAAAAATATCAGAGGACATGTTTGCAGGAACAATTGAATAACTTTTTTAACTAAAATTTGTGGATTTTTTTTTTCTTGAAATAGTCCATCTCAAAGTGGAGTAAAGTTATAAGGAGGTAAAGAAACTCACAGTCTGCTCCACTAGTTTAATAACAGTTGATAAAAGCTTAAGCCTTCATCCTGAGTGAAAAATACAACATTAAAGGGAACCTATGACATTGTTAAACTAACAAAGCAGGAAAAGAAAAACTTTTATGATTATGCAAAAAATAAAAGAAAAAATAAAAAACTAAAGGTTTCTTCTTAAAACATCGAATGCATGATTAAATTTTTTTAATTTTGAATTTTATATAAAATTTTTTTAATTTTGAATTTTATATAAAATTCAAAATTAAAAAAATTTAATCATGCATTCGATGTTTTAAGAAGAAACCTTTAGTTTTTATTTTTTCTTTTATTTTTTGCATATTCATAAAAGTTTTTCTTTTCCTGCTTTGTTAGTTTAACAATGTCGTCAAAGGTTCCCTTTGATGTTGTATTTTTCACTGAGGATGAAGGCTTAAGCCTTCGAAACATGTATGTTTTTATCAACTGTTATTAAACTAGTGGAGCAAACTGTGAGTTTCTTTACCTCCTTAAAATTTATGGTTCTATATCCTATTAACACATACCAAAATTGAAAATAATATCTAAAGTACTTTCGGAGATATTAAAAAATAACCATTTAAAAATCAAAAATTCAACACCCTGTAGCAAAGAATTTAAGCCGTTGCAGACATATGTTCATATGAACTTTTCTTTATAAAATGACCTAAGGAATCACACCCTGAAATATTAGCACGTCATTCATAATGTACTATTAAGTAGTGTTTTATTTTTTTATTGTAGATGTGTAGTCGGTGAACATGTATCTTCCGAAAGCCCTTGGAAACATGTAAAAAAGGAATTGGTACAAGATAACCTGGAACTTCACGAAGAAAGCTCCGAGTTCTTACCAATAAGGAGGGAGATTTTAGCGTATCCAAGAGAGCAAATATTAATTGGTAAGAGAAAAATATTAGTGTTGTGATCGCTCGAGCGAAAAACCGCTCGAGTACTCGATTATTGAAATAACCGACATCGCTCGATTAATAAAAAAAAAGCTCGAGTTATAAATTCAAGCGAAAATCGTCGCTTATTGCTTATTACCTCTCACTCGATACCCGAGCTTCGCTTGACGCCGACGTATATTCGAGCAGCTTTCCGCCGATAGGAAATACTATAGTTATAAATTCAGGTGAAAAATCGAATCATTGCCTTTCGCGCGCCACCCGAAATGGGCCGATTGACGACGTTCGAGTTTGACGCTCAGAAGGCTGACACGACATACGTCTTTCTTAAAGACACATAAACGAGAAGGTGCATATATAAAGTATGCCAAATACCTTAGTGGATTTATCGCGACATGGGTTTTGCTTCGACTGGCTAGCCAGCGGCGATTGTAAATTCTTAAAAAAATTAAAGGATGTAATTTTTTTAAAAATCAGAATCAACTGTCCTTCATAAAACATCTAGACTAAACTTCTAAAAACAACCCCTGGTGTTTTATCAACACGTTCTTCTTAGTAAAAATTGCAAGTGATTAATCGCTCGAGCGATTCACTCGATTATTAAAATCGCTGGAGTATCAAGTACTCGATTATTAAAATCATCGGTTTTTCCCAACACTAAAAGTATCATAATATCGATTTAGATTTGTTAAAATCATCTGTAAATAACACGAAGCTTTCCGAGTATAACCATCGTCCTAACTCCAATAACGACTGACAGGGTCCCCGCAAGGTATGCGGCATGTCCAAAGGGTGGCAAATGGGGCATTGTGAAAAATAACATTTTTACAACCAACATATTTTAAAACAAAATATTTAAAATTATTTAGGTGTTTCTTATGATGGTACATACTCTTATAATTTTCGATATTAGCGAAAAAAATAATTACGACAAAAAATCAGTTTTGTTGGGGGTTTGTTTCTGGTTTTAAAAATCTATCTATCTATCATCTATCGTCTATCGTCCATCGTCTATCGTCTATCGCCTATCGTCTATCGTCTATCGTCTATCGTTTATCGTCTATCGTCTATCGTCTATCGTCTATCGTCTATCGTCTATCGTCTATCGTCTATCGTCTATCGTCTATCATCTATCATCTATCATATCGCACATACTATACAGTGGGAAGAACCTCAATATATTCGTACGAGGCGTCGCCAAATAACAGCAGCTACTATGACGACTATGCAATCGTGGTACACAAAAGTTAATCTTGGACAGAAAGTCTGGACAATCAATCAGGTTATTCAAAATTTTAAAGAGAGTTGTTAATAAGAAAAAGTCAAAGAAGCAAAACCAAACATGCTAAGCAATTGTTTATACGGGAAACCCTGCTGAGGATAGGTACCATCCCGCTTAAAAGAAACATATTTTAAAAACCTTCGCTGAACTCACTCCAAATTGTCACTGTGAATGCCATATCCCGGGGACCACACTGCAGATCCATATTCCAATTTCGATCGCACATAGGCACTATATAAACTGATGATACCCTGAATATTCATAATAACCCTTGTACGTCGTAGAATGAACCCATATGCCCTCGATGCCTCAGAAATAACAGTGTCTATGTGAGAACAGAAGGAACGTTTAGCATCAATAATTAGATCTCTAAACTCCTTAACGCGTGAAACTGACCGATTATCAATCGTATAATCATATACAATAGCTAATGACTTTGTAGTATAAGAAACAACGTTACGTTTTAGTATATTTAGCTGCAGATTATTTTCAGCGCACCAATCAACAACAAGATCAAGGTCAGATTGAAGATCAATGCAGTCGACCAGGCTATTGATCCTTTTATACAGTTTAACATCATCAGCAGACCTCAACTCATTAGCTATGCGTCCGAGACCGATATCATTGATGAAAACGGTCCAAAACCGATCCTTGGGGAACACCAGAAACTGCAGTGTATTGTGATGATTTAATGCCGTAAATTTGAACATATTGCTTTCTATCCATTAAGTATGATTTAAACAACGAAATCAGTGAATCGGAAGAACCAAAATTATTGAGTTTCTTAAGTAATAGTCTATGGTCAAGTCGGTCGAAAGCTTTAGTAAAGTCCAAATAAATTGCATCCGTTTGAGAAACCTCATCAATTGACTGTGCAATATCCTGAGTAATCACCATAAGATTTGAGACTGCAGATCTACCCTTGTAGAAACCGTGTTGAGTTGGTGATATTAAATTTGGAAGGAGAAATTCAAAATTCAAATTCTTAATTTCAATTGTGGCTTCTGTATATTATTATGCAATTCCATGCGGAATTAAGAAGAAGAAAACATTTTAATTGCCTCTTGAGACTCCTAATTTGTTAAGGGTTACCTGCAGGAAACCAATTTTAGCAGCTATAGAAATAGTTGAAGAAATTACTTTTTTTGCAAACAACTCTTAGCAATTGCCATAGGGTTGTAATTAGGAAAATTTGTGACATATTGTATTTTTTATTTTATTTTAGGCTATATTGCTGATGAAACTCAAGACCGAGAAGACGAATTCTACATATGTGTTACGCAAGAAGCCACCGATATTGTACAAAAAATTATAGAAAAACTTAGACAGGAACAGGAGCATCGATTGCATTATCAGTTGTGTAAGGATATTCATCCATGGAAAGTATCGCTTTTTTTGTTCTTTTTTTAATGTCTTTGTGATCACCAGAAAGGTGCGAAGAAACCTACACCTAAACGTGGGCTCCGAACCCCACGATCCTCGGCCATATGCTGCTCGCCCAAGGGCTATCAACCCTTGGTTTCTCGCATTACGGAATGACATACCCGATTAGGAAGTGCGTACCATCAGTCATTGTCTCAAATATGCTCGTAGTTTTTTCCTGCAACATTGAAGACAACGCTTTTGGTGGAAGGATTAAACAAGAAACTTACAATTTGTTTGTATTCTATCTGCAGGCAGTCAATGGGTACCGAAACAGAGGTAGATGAGGCCATAACCAGAAACACCCGTCCTCTTCTAGAAGTGGAGGTCGAAACTCAGTACCCAATATTCCCCGGGAAAGTCCAGTTTAGGCTGATACCAGCCGAACAGAAAAGAGATGGGTATATGGAGCTAAGATGTGCCCCCGAAGAAAATCTGGTAAACGTGTACATGAGAAGGATAGACAGTAGTATTCAGGTGGCGCCTCAAGTTATATCGGCTGAAGCTCAGACCACATGTAAGTATACTATATTACAAAGGATTCATTAAAATAATCCAAAAATATGATATTCACAACTCGAACGAGTTTCTACTCAGATTTTATGGGACTACCGTTAGATGCCGCTGAAAATTGTTATTTATACCATGGGTTGGTTCTATGCAAAATTAATGTAAATCACAGATCGCATAATCCATTCCTAAAACTCTTGGAAAGTGTGATTGTGTGAAATGATATTGAAAATCAGTAATAGGTGGAAGAGAGAACTACATGTTTGTTGGCTGAATGGCAACAATGTTGAAGTCTGGTTATATCAGATGGTTAAATATTGGTTGGTTGGTTGGTTGGTTGGTTAAAGGCGGGGGTCGGTTTAAAGGCCCGAACTTCAAATCACTGCAGCCTTTCGGCTTATTGTGTACCCCGATCTTGTTAGAAGATGTTTGTTGCTCCTATGAGGTCCAGTAACCTTCTACCAAGCTTGTCATGTGGGAGGTTGTCACCACGTTGTATGTTCCCGAAGAAATTTTGTCTCCTACGGGACAGCGATACGCAGTGGTATATTATGTGTGAGGCGGTTTCATCCTCTTCGCCGCAGAGTCTACATTCAATGGATCCGTTGTTTATTCCTATCCGTTGAAGGTGTTTTCGCAAGTGGCCTGTCAGGGTTACCATCCCATTCGATAGTATTATCGATGGTTTTCCAATTACGGCCCGTCCGTGTATTTGACCAGGTAACTCTTGCCATCGAGATAGGTGTTGTTTTTTCGACCATCTATCTAATGGTGTTTTTGTTGCCTCTTTTGATATTCCAAAGGCCGGTTCGGGGCCCCTGAGACTTTGGGCAGATCCGGCTCTCGCTAGTTCATCCGCTTTTTCATTTCCTAATATCCCGGAGTGACCAGGGACCCACAAGAGTTCCACCTTGTTCCCCCGGCCGCCAGTACTTTTAGGTTGGTATGGCACTCCAGTGTAAGTTTTGAAGTAAACCGATTGGAGTTCAGAGCCTTAAGAGCAGCTTGGCTGTCCGAAAGGATGTAAATCTTTTGGTCGTGATAGCCCTTTTCAAGATTTTGTAGTAAACATGCTTGTATGGCATGAACTTCCGCTTGGTATACTGTGGCGTAGGTCCCCAGAGGAATGCTCATGTCCATCCTGGGCCTTTCCCCAAATATACCTGCGCCCACACCGTTGGCGGTTTTTGATCCATAGGTCTACCAAACTAGACCCTTGTCGAACGACGGGGGTGCACTGTTTGTCCATTTATCAAAGTTCCAGTCAATCTTGAAAGGCTTTGTGAAATCGTATGTTGCTTTCATACGATCAGATTGCATATCCAAGAGCTCATCGTTGATTAGTTCCGTGGCTCTTGTGTGTCCAATTTTTACGGGGTGTTGTGTCCATTCCGTGTGTTAAATATTAAAACATAATCATACTTACCGATGAAAAGATAAATCCTTATTTAAATGATAAACTCTCTTTTACAAACTACACATGAATGCATTATGATTGTTTATAATAAAGACGAGTTTTCACAAATAATCACAAATCAACCAAAATATATAATCAATCCGCTAGAACAAAGCGCCAGCGTCGTAATATTTACAAGATTAGCAATTCATTCTTCTTTTGGGTCCGAATTGTAGCGCAGTAGTAAAATAGAAATAGATGTTGCCAGAGTGCAGTTGGATTATTTCAGGATTCGTTTGATACTTTTAAGTATAATAATATTTTTTTTTAAAGAATCTCTGATCGCCTTTTCATAGCTTTATAGTAAAATTATTGGGAAATAAATTTATTTTAAGGGTAATTGCGGATTAATCTTAAACCAGTTGTAATTGCCAAATTAACAAATTTTTAATTGGGATTTTGCAAGATACCTTTGCGATAAATATGTCAATCTGGGCTATGCTGCAATAATGACCGAAAGAAGTGGGGAAAGACTATCTGTAATCGTTGCGTAGGCTAGAAATGTACATTTTTCTATCTGTAGTTTGTAATATCTTTGGTTCTATGTCCTTTAACATTCTATTTTCTTTTAGGTACTTATCCTAAAAACATATCAACCCAATATTTATATGAAATGGGTAAAGTAGACGAGATGTTAGCTAAATGCGAACCGAAAATCATACGATACGCCAATGACAATTTAGAAGATTTAACCGATTTGCTTAGGGTAAGTTTAACGAGGCTCAACATAATCCTTTAATTATAAAGATTATACAACTCCATGTATATTTTTCCCATATAGAAGGATGTGATTAATAAGTGATAATCATTTAAGTGATTATCACTTGGTGGTCACATTGTTGTAATTGTCATTTTTTGACAAATTACTTCAGAAGTAATTTCTGTCAGTTCTTGTTACAAAATGGCAAATGAAAGATTTGGTAAAATTTTGTTGTCTAAAGTCGACGATGCTATTAAAAATGTGAAGCCCAAAAATACCGAGCGTTCCGACAAATATGTATGGAAGCAGTTTACTGAGTTTTGCCTTGCGCGAAGTTTCGAAATTGAGAAAATGTCAACAGACAAGGATTTGTGCAACATTTTAAAAGACCGGGCATATAATATGCGAAAATCCGACGGAAGCGATTATAAAGAAGGTGTGGTCAAGCTTTTATGGAACAAAACGGCCAAAATGCTCCAGGAACTATATTTTGAAAAATATAATCGCCACATAGATCCATTCAATGACATGGTTTTTCAAAGCGCCCGTTTTGCCCGTAATGCAAAACGAAAAGAGTTGCAGGCGGTACCTGGTGCACGAAAGGAGAGTTCCACGGGTTTGACGAGACAGGAAATAGAAAAAATGGCCTTTAGTTTGGATGAAAATACCCCAGATGGGCTTCAACGGAAATTTTTCCACATAGCTGCATCCGAACTAGCATGGAGGGGAAATGAAGCAGTTTTTTTGCTATTGGAATATTTTAAGGAGAAAAAATATAATAACGGGTCTAGTACCGGTCGTCTGGAATACAACCCAATATTTTCTAAAACGGCGCAAGGAGGAGCAAGTCGAACATGCGAAAGTAAGTGGCTTGTAAAAAATCTTGTGAATCCGGATTTATGTCCAATACGGTTATATTTTAAGCTAATGTCCAAAAGAGGCGAAAACATTAAAACTAATCGATTCTTTTTGACGGTCAATCAGAAATGGAAACAGAATGATAATTTCCCATGGTTTAAGAATTGTCCAGCAGGTATTAACATTATAAGAAACTGGACAAAAATGGGAGCAATCAACATCGGCCTAGATACGAAAAATAAAAAGATTACGAATCACTCTAATAGAGCTTCAACAGTAAGTGCCCTTAGCAGTTCAGGTGCTAATCTCCAGGAAGTTATCAAAATAACGGGCCATAGTTCTATAAATTCTGTTACTCCCTATCTCCAGCTCAGCGAGCAGCATCATCTGAAGATTTTGTCGCAAATGAGAGCCGAAAATACATCGTCATCTACTTCTGATGCTGAAGCCCAATTTCAAACACCTCCAACCTATGATAATAATTTATCCAATAGTTCAAGTTTTAACTATAATAATTGTAATTTCGTAATTAACAATAATTACTGTAATAAAAATGTTGAACTCAGAAAGATATATGTACTTTATTTCGTTGTATAATGCTTTGAATACAACTCGATGTTTCGGTATTACCTAATACTTTTACCTGACACTCCTCCTTCGGAGTCGTAGTGTTGTTGCCGGGTAACGCGTTTCGTGTCAGGTAAAAGTATTATTCGGTAATCCCGACACATCTTGTGGTATTACATTCGATAACCCAGCAGAAGTTTAATCGATTTCAACAGCTGACTAAAAACTACTAAAACTTCTTTGGACACGTTGTATGTCGGTTTCTTCAAACAGCAAGTCGCTTTTCTTCTACAGTTGTCATAATAAGTAATAAAAATGTAGCTGTCCAATGTATTTTTATCACATTTTTCATTTTTAAGGTAAATGGTACCATAAACCTCTACGCTAACGACTTTGATTCTCTTGTCCTCGACCCGCAAACCAAAATTGGGTGGTCGATGACGAGGGAGTTCGTCGAGTATATGTTTTTCTTGGACGTGAACTTGTGCAAAGGAAAGATGATATCTGACATATACTGGCATCAAATGTGGACAGGAACGATCGCCATATCCTACGCGAGCATAGCCCCTAATATTTTTTACAATGGACCCAGTAAAGATGACGAGGTGAGGAGCAATAGAGTAAAAAAACATCGACTTGAAACAAACATGGACCAGATATTTCTATCTGCTTTGTACACGTAAATGGGACGCCTGTTATTTGGAAAATAAACACAACCATAATGAGCTGGGGATTCTACAGATAGAATCCCTGTTCATCGGTTTGATATGTCTTGGTTAGAAAAAACAACGATCGACGGACGTGACTCAAAAGTCTATATTATTATTCAGTTTACGGCAGACTTGGCTCAGTCTTCCTATATTGAGTGAGTTAAGAATTACTATTTGTCCAAAAAAATTACTTAAAGTTAACACACAAGCACTGAAAAATCACATATAATTCTATTCAACAATAATGACAAATACGACAGTTATTAATCGAGTACTGTCACAAGTGAAAGCAGGTATGAAAGACGGCCGTATCAATAAGGGCCTTATATGTATTTAATTAACGCAAAACGTCAAAGAAAAAGTATGCTAATTTTCAGAGAATCCTGATTGTTTTATTGGAAAGTTGTTTACAACCTAAGTAAGAATGTGAATTTATTCGAAACTCGATATCTCGAAAACGGTTAAGATTGGGTATATGGTGTGCTTAACATTTTTTTTAGAATCTTGTAAATAATTGAAATATTGAATAATATACAGGGGGTTCCATTTAAAATAAAGTAACGAAATTGCAGAAAATAATTTAGAAAAACTTTTAAATGCAAACCTTTGAGTTATGGTGCGAGCAGAACAAAGTTCAAAATATTGAAAAAAATAATAAATAATACTATTGAACAAAATATTGTGTCGACACAGAATCTGACAGGAATAACAATTAATGCCCAGGAAATGTCTGCAGTAACTATAAATATGTATACCATGTGGGGCAAAAGTCCCGCAACGGCCAAATATCTCCCGAGGGGAAGGTTTTTTAAAAAAATGTTTCGGGCAAAAGTTGAATGGCTTTGAAAGAGGAATCATTTGCATACAAAACCATCTCCCACCCCTTCACCCCCTCCTGAGGGGTGGGGGTAACTTGTAAATTTTAAATGGCCAACCCTATTTTTTTTTGCTGATTCATATTCTCTAAGAAAAAACAAGAAACTTTTGTCCGAAAAATTTTTTTTAAAAAGACGAATTTCGCGATTGGCCCAACGAACAAAATTTGGATATTCCAAAATATTCCGACTCTTTTACGCGAAAATGACGGGTTTTCAGAAAAATTACAAGAGGTAAAAAAGGCTTAGCTTTACCTCTTGTAATGGACTTTTGCCCCACCCAGTATATAAAGTAATATGTATAATACTATATTGAATTAAAAATAAAAATAGTACTTTATTGAATCAAACTTTAGAAATAGAGCATAAACTGGAAGATATTTCTATTATTTTTAAGTTATGTTGTTTTATAGTTGTGACTAGAAATTAGTTGACGGGCACCGTCAGCATGTTATATATTTACGAGTATAGGGATTTCAAATAAATATCTAGTAAAAATGATCTATTTGCAAGGTTAAAGATTAGTATTTTCAAGTTTTCTATAAATTCTTTTTATCGAATGCATAATGCCTAGAAAACTAATTTCAAAATCGAAGTAAGTCTAAAATTCAAACCCTACTTGCTGCCAATATAAAAAAATTAAATTTCAGTTTAATAAAGTGGCAGGTTATTCAATTTTTTTGCATTTCATAATGTAGCCATTAATTGTCTCCCCTTATTCGTACAAGCACCATTCGCACAGTACCTTAAAGGAATTAAAAATAGGTGTATTTTGTTGCAATTCGTAAACAGGAATCCTCATAAACATTGTGGCTTTATAAGTGTAGACGGTCATGATGCTAAGTAATTTTTTTTAGGTATTCAAAGCTGTCCACGAACAGAATGTCGTACTAATCTGGTGTTTTAACGATGGTCTAAAGCCCAAATTGATTTTGGAATCGCCACGAGAAGTCCAGAAGGTGTCCTTCTGCAAATTCGATGAGAATATTTTGATTGGAGGATGTAAAAATGGACAGATTGTAAGAAAAAATATACAGGCTGTTCTGGAATTGCCTTATCAAGACATAATATTTTTTAGAAACAGTGACGCAGCCAAAAGGGGGGTGGGTCGAAGCCCCCCCCCCCACCCATTCCTTGTCAGACATCTAAATACAGGGTGTTATGGTAATGACGTATTATATTTAAATGGGTGACTCCTTGGGTGTCCTAGAGAAGCGCTACATATTTTTTTTTTTACTTGACCGTATATTAAAAGTGGGATAATAAACACTCTTACTCACAGGTCAGTCCACGCTACTGTACAACATTTCACCCAGAGCCAATGGCAATGTTGCCAAACTTAATGTAAAACTGAAATTCCATATAAAATTATAAAAATAAATTATTTTCTACCTACTTGTATTTATCCTTATACCTAAAGAGCGAGGAAATCCAGGCACAAACACAATCAGTTTTTTTTCTTTTTCATGGGAACACTCCTGGAAACACTTTATGTACATACAGTAATAGTGAAACAGAACCAACAGTTAGCTTTTAAAAATACAATAATACAGATTATACTACAGATTATTAGATTTTATTACACGCGACGAAATTTGACGTCCAGAAGAAACGCGTCAATAAAAACTATATTCAAAGATTATTTATGGACGGGCACGATACACGCGTAAACCGAAAAAACAGAGCAGCAATCCGCTCTGAGAGTGTGTTGGTGATCGACGAGACACAACGTATCCGGCCGCTGGTTGGTCTTCAACTAACAGACGCAAGCGTTCGGCGCTTTATGAAACTACTTCGCTCAGTCGATGTAAGGCGTCAAGAGGTCATTGGTGACGTACGTGGCTATTACTATTCCATATGTTTTTTCGGGTTGTTTAAAACATAGTTCGTCGTAAATGTTCTTCAATTAATTGTACAAAAAGGTATTACAGAATGGAAAAGTATTTAAATTATTTTATTTTGTCTAAAGAGTTTAAGGTGTACATATGACAACACCGGCCAGAATTCCTTGATTGCTTATATGTATCGCAGTGCCATACAGGTGTTTTTCTGGTTTGACGTCAGGTCACTTTTACCGCTGAATGAATTGAAAGCGCCATTTATGGCTATTTTTCTTCAATTTGTCTTTATCTCAGTAATTGCCGGTTTAAATATAATACGTCATTTCCATAACACCCTGTATAAACATATATTTATTCAAACCACAAAGTTAATAACCCCCCAAAAAAATTCTGGCTGCGCCACTGTATTAGTACTTTGTATTCACTCTAATATTTGTAGGTTATTTGGGATATTCGAAACAAGCTCCAAAAAGTAGAAGAAAAGGAAGTTCTAACGACAGCTCAACAAAAATACCGGAACTACATGCATACGTTGATGGGATGGATGAGAAATATCCACGACATTTCCGTCGTGAGACCGGCGGCCGTTTCAGAATTAAGATATTCCCATAAGGCCGCCATTTCTAGTACGTTTAATATTAAAAAAAAATAATTAGCGAAAGATTCCGGTGTCAAATTTGTCTTGGCCCCCATTGGGTTTTATTTAGTGTTGGGAAAGAATCGTTATTTTCAGAATCGAGAACTTTCAAGAATCGCGTACTTATCCGAGTACCGAGCAAAAATTATTAACACTATCTTCGAGCGTACTCGGTGTTTGTCGGAATCGATATTATTCCTATTCGATAGCCATTAGTCGTCGGGGTCGGCGTCCCGCATCATAAAATGCGTGTAGCGGGTAGGGTGACTTTAGGTGGATGTAACTACGAATTTAATTTTATTCTTTCTGTTTGGTATGATGTTAGGAAAGAATCTGTATTTTCGGAATCGAGTATATATTCGAATACCGAGCACAAGTGACCGCCGAAAAAGAAATCGCCTACTACCAAAGAAATTGGATATGATAATATTTTTAAATTCTTATTGTCATTAAATTTGTTACTTATGTTCAAATGTTTTCGATTTTTATTATTAAAAATTAATAAAAATTTAATATAAGTATTAAAAATTAAACAACAACGTCTGATCCATCCTATTCCATCCATGTTATCACTCAGCCCCTTGTTCAGACGCAAAAATAGTTTTTGGTTCGCAGGTAAACCAGTTTCTAATCGAATCGAGCGAGAGTACTCGAATGCCGTACACGAGTATCCGAGTACAGCGAGTTCATTAAAGGATCGCGTTCTTCTTCGATTCTTGTACTCGAGTTAGTTTTAATCTACAGGGTGATTTTGAAAATCCTCGCCTTTTAGACAATTCTCGAATTTCCGTTACGCGTGAAACTGATCTTTTTCGAGATTCTTACGTAAAGTTCAGTGGCGTAGCCAGTTTTCCTCTGTAAGGTTTCGTTTTTGAGATATTAACAAAGGTAAAACTTTGAAGATAAATACGGGTGTTATGGAAATGACTTATTACATTCAAATGACTCCTAGGGTGTCCTAGAAAAAGTCTACATTCTTTTTTTTAATCGAATATCTAAATACTAAAATCATTTTTACTCACATACTGTCGCGCCGTTCAATCTGGATTCAGCAACAATGTGGGTCACTAGAGTATACTAACAGTGTTGTCAGATCACACCGCATGTTTCGCCCTTGCTTGGATACCTGCCGCCCGCGACTATCGTTGCTTCAGTACGTTTCGAGCCTCGGGTTTGGAATGACGCTGTCGAGGGTTTCACGTGCTTGATGTATACGAATTTTAAACGTTTTGTTAGTTGTAGGATTACCCGATTTTTTTTTGTTGTGAAATAATTCATAATAAGAAATATTGTGATGCGATTTCAAATTTGGGTGATATTATCTACTGTTGGTTCTGTTGCAAAACATACTTTTTGTGTTTTATTTTTTTATGGAATTTACTTATAAAACGGATTATTTTAAAATAAGATCGAAGGTAAGAGAGTATGTACCTTAAAATTGTAGTATTTTTTTTCTAAAAAGTTTGAAAAAAAAGGGATAATGCGGGTCAAAGGCGTCTTGTTGTCAAAAACTGAACACGTGCGTTTACAATTCTGTGTTGCAATATATGACAACACCGCCTCAATAAACTATTGATTGCGATCGTCCTCAGTAGCGGCCACGTAAATTTTCAGATTTCATATAAAGTGTATATTTCGTACAATAATTCAAAGCGCCATTTAAGGTTATTTTTCTTCAATTTATTTTCATCTCAGGATCTGCCGGTTTAAATATAATAAGTCCTTTCCATAACACCCTGTATTGTTAGGAATAAAATAATAGTTAACATTTAATAACTGAAGATAACTTTATTTTTCTTCGTGTTCTTTAAATAGCATTAATTTTTTATGTTAAAAAATTAATTTTGAAATTAATTGACCTTATAATGAACCACTGTCCAGCCGGTTCCTGGAAACAAATTGATAAAAACAAAATGACCAACAAATACTCCAAGTACAGGAAACGACAACTATCTGTTATTCGTCAAATAAATGGTTATAAATTCACTGATAGGTATAAACTGGATGGACCCCCGCTTCGAATTTTCCAGAACAGGTAACTTAAGCGAAATAGACCAAAATGACGAACAGAGGACAGACAAAAGCTCCATGCAATTTCTGACCAGCAGTTTGGACGGATCGGTGATGATATGGGATTTAAAAAAGAAACCGCAAATCAGCGCTGGAAGTTACAAGCCCAAAAAATTGAAAAGATTAAAGAAACGCCCCAGCGCGCTTGAGGTAATTTTTTTTTATAGAAAAATGCTAAGGCAGCGTTTTTGTATCTTATTCGTATAGTAAGGTAGCCCGTTACCAGGATTTCAGACCGATCACGACCTAAAGTTTTTTGAGTTTTTTGGTGATTTAATAAGGACTTGAGAAGGAAATTAACAAGAACGGATATTGGTAACGTTGCGAAATCATTGAGAATCATCTTTATATACTATGTAAAAAAAAATGGTAGTAATAGTTATCGCGCCTCGTCCGTTCTTTTTCTTTTTTGACTCAGAGTGATGTTTTTGAGGAGATGAAAATAGTAACTGACATTTTCCGTGCGGTGAATAGTTTTGGTTTGAGAAAAATCGAAATTTGTTTACAGCGGAGAATTCAACTTATCACGCCTCGTCCGTTTTACTTGTCGGATGTTATTTTTCGTTATTCGTGACCGGACATTTTCATCGACGCGCAATCGCAGTGTTGGATCTTAGGTATGTAATTTTTTTAACGCTGATCGAGTTATCGCGCCTCGTCCGTTTTCAAGCAGAAATCCTGTATTATGGCTCGGAAAATGGGGCAAAAAATATGAACTGACATTTTTACACACGCATTTTTTAGCAAAACCGTTTTCAGTCAACACAGCACGTGTATCAATAATAATGCAATATGGGGACATAGCTGATGATGAGTTGTTATAGACAACCAAGCCACACAGCAAGCCGTCCCATGCACGCGCCGTGTACAGCGATCATGAATTATACAGATACGAGATCCGAATCCGCTGCCCTCCCTGCAGCTGCGCAACACGCAAAATATCCGTTCGGCTCGATTTACAATTTTTTAGAGTGTTATCAACAATTTAAAAAGAAAATTGACCCTGGCGCTGTAACTTTTTTATACCGCTACATCATTTATTTAAATTATGGAATTTTTGCAACACTCAAAACGTCCGTTGTCGATGAATTCACGTTCCTTTTTTTTATATTTTTAATATGATTTCATCAAGAACGGACAAGGTGTAGTAACAAAAGACGATCTGCTTTCTAACGGGCTGAAATCACTCTGACGGGTAAGCGCAGCGTTGCCGAACTTTTTCGCTCGAGTAAAACTTTCTTATTTTTTATTAATCTAGCGATTAGTCGTTGACTAGATGAAGGCGTGATAACAGGACATTTTGGTAACGGGCTGCCGTACTATTAGGAATAAGACTTGGCAACAATCAACATTTTTTTACCGATTTACTCGGGTTTGTTCGGTGAGGTGAACCAAAACTTGAAATAAACTCGTACATTGTAGTTTTTCGTTATAGGTAGACATCTCCCCATATCGCGTGTTACATTTAAATCTCAAACCTATTTACAAGATCACCGTATGTAAGTCGGATCAGAAAAAAACGCCAGTGGCAATAACAAAATGTAGTTCGGCGTTCTGTTGGTTAAAGTATGTACCAAGGGAACAGGAAAAAGCGAAAAAATTCGACTTGAAGGAGCGAGTACACTACGATGCTGTTAAGAAATCAGCTAAAACTCTTGAACAAATGGTACCTCCCAAATTAAGGATTGGGAGTATTGAAGGTTAGTATGCCGGCAGTTATAGTTAGAGAAACGGTGACAATAGGGGGTCCGTGAAGTGGAATATCAGTAATTTGTTTTTTCGTGGAGTAGGTCCCCCTCTACAACTTTTATATCTGATGAAATGCCGTAGAGCGTTGCTGAGAGGCGCTGTACCGCTTTAGATAGGAAGTTCTCAATAAATTCAAAATTATATCGAGCCATGTCTGACAATGAATTTACAGCATCTGCGTGACCCCAAAGTCACGGGAAACACATTTTCTGACAAGTCAACTCTTGCATATACTTTTCCGTGTCAAAAAAAAATGAATGGAAAAATTATAAAGTCTCAAGTGACATGGGTTCAAGTGGGCTTAATCGCTTTGTGTTTACATGGAGATGACTCGTAAACATATTGCGAAAGTTATTACTCCAGTCCCGCTTTCTTTCTGTCATACTTTCCGGTATCTCTGCGAAATATTGTCAGAATTCAGGTGCGATTCTTCTGAAAAATTTTTTTTACACAATATTTGGGTGTCAAGGAATGTAGTGTGACAATTTTCTGACATGTCACGATCGTTTTCCAAATTTCCTCCGAGGAGATTTTTAAAAAATTCCAATAATGAAGGGGGCGAGACCTGGAACGACAAAATTTTTTTGACATAAATTTAACATATAATGTTCCATTCTAGAAAGTTTCAACTTCAAATTCGCTTTTTTTCTTTTTTTAATTTTCATTTTTTTTTACACGCTCGGAAAAGTATATGCAAGGGTTGACTTGTCAAAAAATGTGTTTCCCGTGACTTTGGGGTCACGCAGATGTTGTGAATTCATTTTCAGACATGACCCGATATAATTTTGAATTTATTGAGAATTCCCTATCTAAAGCGGTACAGCGCCTACGGCATTTTGTCAGATATAACAGTTGTAAAACCTAAACTCCACGAAAAACCAAATTACTGATATTCCACTTTAGGGCCCCCCTATTGTCACCGTCTCTCTAACTATTAGTGTTTGACTTACAGAGGGCATACATGGGTGAAAATTTTTTTACAGGCAACTTTCAGTAAATCGGATGGACTGCGTACAACGGTGTACTGCGCATGATTCCGTGCAATTATAGTTGCCATTGCAGGCGCAAGAGAAGAAATTGCCGACTCTAATACGGCTTTTAGATACTTGATAACGTTGCAAAATCCATCTCCTTTTGTCAGAATCTAGCCATACTGACGAGCCGTGATACGGCGAAACGTGATGAGTTTGAGAAAAGGAGACGCGCAAAAATTCTATATTTGCGGTTTAGACATAACTTTATTTCTTTTATTTAAATAGTTAGTTATATATTTGTATGTTTTTATTGGGTTAAAATTAGCAGATATTGTATAAGTAGGCGGGCAAATGTACGAAACACTGCGATGACTAAACTTAACAACTGAACAATAACACTTTGCACTATATACATAAATAGCCAGGGAATTCGTGTAGACCGAACCGAAACGACAGTTATTTAGTCAGTTTTTTTCGCTTTAAAACGTCCAAATTATCTAAAAACGGGCATCATATCTTTTTCTTAAAGGAGACTATGCAGAAATCCAATGGGAAGGCCAAGACTTCGATTCGGGTGAAACAGTTAACGCCGAACAATGCAAATTCAACTACAGCGCGAAGTACCACGATGGGCCCATAAACTCTATACATATGTCAAGAACTAATATGTCAACTTTGACAGTTGGTGGTAAAATATTTTGTGTTTGGAGGAAGGAATTACCTGACAGGCCCGTCATTTGGAGACGGAGTAGACAAATGTTTACCAAAGGAGAGTGGAGTAGTTTTCAGGTAATAAATATCATAAATCGGACATCCAGAGTGAGCCATTCAAGAACACATTTATATAGGAACTTAGCTATACAGGGCGTTTAAAAAAACATGTGCTATGGCTCGTGTGGCAATTACTTACCAAAGAATAAGACAAATAGTTTCCAACAACATATGGGCCAGCAGAAGTTCGTTGAAAAGATACAGGGTGTTCAAATGTTTGGGTGAAACTTAAAAGGGTAAAATCAAAATTTGAAAATTGTAGAAAAATCAAAAAATTGACAATTTCAAAATTACCCTATATTTTCTTAGTTAAAAGAGATACACAAAAATATTCTATACAAAACTTTCTTTACGTTAATTGTTGATTAATCTGCCGTTTTCAGAGTAAGTATACGGGGTCAGGTAAAAAAGTTATCGGACCTGACCTCATTTTTTTTTAAATGGAACACCCTATATATTTTAATTTTAAAATATACTATTTTAAATTATTCTTTCAAAGATATAACACACCATGGATGATATTGGTTTCCTAGGCGATTTATTAAAACTTTATTATTTTGAAACGAAATAAAAGATTCAGATTAAGGTAAAAATTAACGGGAATCATCGCAAATGTTCGGAATATGTCCTTAAATGGTTACCGTCTTTCCGGATAGCGAACAAAATATACATTTTGCGCCATTTATTCGTTTTTTCCACTTTCAATATAAACTGATATAATATCGAATTTTTCAAAATGTTGTAACGCCATTTTCGCAAAGGAATATGTTCAAATAAATCTGACGTTAAATGTTAATAGTCAATATAGTTGTTCCTAGGATACTAACTCTTGTTTCATGGTCTACTTTGGTTTAAAGTAATAAAGTTTAAATAAATCGCATATGATACCAATATCATCCATGGTGTGTCATATATTTGAAAGGATAATTTTAAATAGTATCTTTTTAGATTCTAATATACAGACTGTTTTCCATTTAAAAAAATGAGGTTATGTTCGATAACTTTTTTACCTGACCCCGTATACTAATTCTGAAAACGGCAGATTATTCAACAATCAATATAAAGAAACTTCTGTATAAAACATTTTTCTGTATCTCTTTTAATTAAGAAAATATAGGGCAATTTTGAAATTGTCAATTTTTTGATTTTCCCCCTTATCTCTAAGAGAGCGAAAATTTCAAATTTTTATTTTACCATTTTAAGTTTGACCCAAAAAGAGCACATGACATCTACATTTTTTATAACACTAACGATTACGGATTACATAAAATCAAAAATTCTTAATGTGAATCGTATTTACATAAAAAGGAAAGAAATTATTATCTATTTTTTTGTAAAAATTTAAAATATGAACACACCGACCCGTATAATTAGTTTTTTTCAATTAAGTTTGGAGATACTATACAAATGCATTTTTACAGTCCTTCAAGATAATTCTTCACTCGTTATCGGGGATAACGCAAAAGTGGATATTGTCCGTGCACAGCAAAGGGCCGATTTTCCAACAAGTCATGTCCAATGGCTTCCTGACTTCATCCGGGATACACCCGTTTCGGAGAGAAAAAAATATATATGGAATTGGCGATGAACAAGGTGAGATATGGAAATATTATTATACAGGATGTCCGCTAACTAATGGTGCCTACATGTAAAAACCACAGACTCCTTACGTAAAAATATTAGGATTTAATTATACTTACCTATATCCGAAAGTTGATATTAACTGAGATACAGGGTGTTAAAGTTAAAACTTCATTTTTGTTTTTCTCTAATAACTTTTATGGTTTTTTTTAGGAGGAAAATTGATTTTTTATGAAAATTTAATGTCGTCGTGCGAAAAATGCCGCTGTCTGCGGCATTTTTCGCACATTTATTAGGTCACACCTTTTTTGTACCTTAGTGTATTTAAGTTTTTAATGAAAATAATACTTTTGTCATATTTATTACGTAAAAAATGGTATCCTTAGTTGAGGTCGCCCAGAGTTACCGTTTCGGAGATATTTGCATTTCAATTGTTTAGTGTACCCTGCCCAATTACTATTAATTTGCAAACACATTTTTTTTCTTAAAGTAACTTATGAGAAAACAAATGACATTTAGAGATACAGTTGCTATGAAACCTCCATGTTGTTATTTGTTTGTTGATTATTTTAAGATAGCTGTGTGAGTTATTTGGAATTCCGTTTAGGACGAAAGGTACCTGTTTCGCCTAATGGGTCGTCAATATTTTTGAATATCTTAAAATCAGGTTGCCTTCGATCTGGATAGAGTTCCGAATCTCGTCTCTGGACAACTCGTCCTGCGCACAAAATTTCACGCATTTCTGCGTTTGAAAACAAATTGTGTCTCGGCATTGTTACTTAACTTAAGAATAAACTGAAAAATGAATTGAAGTTTTCTCACGCAATAATCAACAAACAAATAACAACATGGACGTTTCATAGCAACTGCATCTCTAATTTTCATTTGTTTTCTCATGTTTTAATTTAAGAAAATAATTTTGCGTGCTAATTAATAGTAGTTGGGCAGGGTGCACTAAACAATTCAAATGCGCATATCTCCGAAACGGTAACCCTGGGCGACCTCAACTAGTAGGTATACCTTTCTTACGTAATAAATATGAGAAAATTATTATTTTCATTAAAAACTTAAAACACTAAGGCAAAAAAAATCAATTTCTCGTCCTAAAAAAACCATAATTGCCAAATTTTGTAAAAATCCGTTGGTTTCTCTTAAAGTTATTAGAGAAAAACAAAAATGAAGTTTTAACTTTAACACCCTGTATCTCAGTTAATATCAACTTTCGGATATAGGTAAGTATAATTAAATCCTAATATTTTTAAGTAAGGCGTCTGTGGTTTTTACATGTAGGTACCATTAGTTAGCGGACACCTTGTATAGTTTTAAAAATACAAACTCAAAAATCGGGGGAGGTACCGAACAATCACCTATTATCTATTAGACGTTTCGGTCTAAAAACACTCATCTTCAATGCAAATAAGCAGCTTATTGAAAATATTTTTGTTTTTATTGTTATATTAAATACTCTAGTTGGCATTAAACACCATTTTCAATCAATATAAAGAAATTTCTGTATAAAACATTCCTCCGTATGTCTTTTAACTAAGAAAATATAGGGTCATTATGAAATTGTCAATTTGTTGATTTTCCCCCGTATCTCTTAAGCGAGCGAAAATTTTCAAATTTTGATTTTACCATTTTAAGTTTGACCCAAAAAAAGCACATGACACCTACCTTACTTTTTTGATAGCACTAACAATTACGGAGTTACCCTATAAAAGTGTCGAAAATGGGACACCCTGTACATTCTTACCGGGGACACCCTGTATGTTTATATAGATAATTTTTTTTTAATTTTAGGTGCTTTCCGATTATTTTATTTACCTCATGATTCGACGATGGTATTAGACAGTGAAGAACAAAACATGGAACATTTTATCAGTCGCGAAATAAACAGAAAAAAACGGTTTATGAAGTGGCAGGTATAGTTTTCCCAGTTTTATTTGAACATTTCGGTATTATGAAAAATGTATGTTAAGGTATGGTTTCGGTAGAACTGCTGGCAGTAACGTATCGACGCGTCGTCCAGACGTTACTGCCAGTAGTTCTACCGAAAGCATACCTTAGCATGGTTCTTATACATTTTTCTTCATACGGAATGTTCAAATAAAACTGGGCAAACAATAAGGAGCGTTAAAAACATTATTCCCAAAAAGAAACGTTTGCAAGATGGAAATCCTAATGTTATATAGTTATTTGAACACTAGAAGTGTGCAGAATAGTCTGCAGATAGTCTACCAAAATCATTCAAATTTAACAATGATTCTTGCCATAGGACGATTTTAATAAGAGGAACGAAAGCTATCTACAGAGAATAAAGTTAGAAGCAGAACAGAGGGCGAAAGAGGAAGCCGAAAGAGAAGCTAAGCAAAAATTGGAAGAGAAGATTCCCGAAAGGTCCATTAGGAAAGGACCACAACCAGGTATTAAATCGATAACACAAATTTTATTTGACGCGTTTTAACATTGACAATTTTTTTTACAACTTATACAGGGTGTCCGCTAATTAATGGTACATGGAAAACCCACATACTCCTTACGTCAATATATTAGGAATGAATTATACTTACCTATATCTGAAAGTTGATATTAACCGAGATACAGGGTGTTAAAGTTAAAACTTCATTTTTGTTTTTCTCTAATAACTTTGCGAGAAACTAACGTTTTTTTACAAAATTTGGCAACTATGGTATTTTTAGGACGAGAAATTGATTTTTTTATGACATTTTAATGTACAATGTAGGGGGCGCTGTCTGCGGCATTATTTGCACATTTATTAGGTCATTCTTGGTCTTTAGGTTTTTAATGAAAATAATACTTTTGTCATATTTATTATGTAAAAAAGGTATACTAAGTTCAGGTCGCCCAGAGTTACCGTTTCGGAGATATTTGCATTTAAATTGTTTAGTGCGTTAGCTCAGGCAACAAAATAATATTTTGTTACTTCTTACCAATTAACTTTTACATGATAATTAATGTTCTAGTAATGGTAATTGGGAATAATAAATACAACAATTGGATTGTTCTTTAACTTACTTTAATTAAAATAACTTCTAACTAAGAAAACATCGTGTCGAAAGAAACCAACAATGAAAACACAAACTTACGATAAACTCAAAAATGCAACATTTTCTGACAAGGCTATCTTACAATAAACAACAAACAAATAACACATGGAGGTTTGTTCGTGCAACTGCATATCTAAATTTTGTTTGTTTTCTCATAGGTTACTTTAAGAAAAACATTTTGTTTGCAAATTAATAATAATTGGGCTGGGTGCACTACACAATTTAAATGCAAATATCTCCGAAACGGTAACTCCGGGCGGAAAACTTAATATACATTTCTTACGTAATAATTATGAGAAAAGTATTATTTTTATTAAAAACTTAAATACACTGAGGCACAAAAAAGTTATGACCGAATAAATGTGCAAATAATGCCCCCTACATTGTACATTAAAATTTCATAAAATAATCAATTTCTCGTACTAAAAAGAGTGTAATTGCCAAATTTTGTAAAAAAACGTTAGTTTCTAGCAAAGTCATTAGAGAAAATCCAAAAGGAAGCTTTAACTTTAACACCCTGTATCTCAGTTAATATCAACTTTCAGATATACATGTATACATAAATTTAGTTGACACGTATTTCCGGATTCTGCTGAAAAAATTTTTTTTTCCGAAAATATGCACAAATATACACACATGTACCTATATTTTTGATAATTTGCTGGATTTTCTCCAATCTCCTCATATTTGAAATTTAATATCGCCAGTTGTACTGGTCGGATCAATATCGGTCTTTTTTTTATTTTACACTTTGTTAGTTAGCCTTCGAAGTATATTAAAAAAAATTGTGAACAAATGAAAATTTATACAACAATTTAATTGTTTAAATAGTTTTAACATGCTCCTAACCCATCTTAAATTAATTTTAAAAAATAACATTTTGTCCTTCATTCTTTTATCTACAAAACCAATTTTTCGTAAAAGCGATACCTCTTTTAGTGCGGAAGATATTAAATATTTTCAATGGCAACTCGCGCAAAGTGCGGGGAATGCACCAGCGCGACGGCCGATTTAATAACTTCCGAACTAAAAGAGGTACCACTTGTCCGTCAAGTGGGTTTTGTAGATAAGAGGATGAAGAATAAAGTGGTATTTTTTAAAATTAATTTAAGATGGGTTAAGAGCATGTTAAAACCATTTAAACAATAAATTATTATTATTTTTCATTTGTTCACAATTACAATTTGTTTTAATACACTTCGAAAGCTAACGTAACAGTGTAAAATAAAAAACGACCTATATTGAGCCGATTAGTACAACTGGAGGAAATCCAACAAATAATCAAAAATGTGCGTTTGGATATTTTCGAAAAATATTTTTAAGAGATCGTAAAACTTCAGTTTTGTCCAAATATCTTCGATAGTATTCGTAATTTTTTTAATTTGAAAACATGACGTTACCAACCAGTTCGTTACAATATATTGAATTTCTATTTATAGGAAAATATATAGAATGGGTTAAAGAACAAAGACAACTGCGAGAAGAAGCGAGAATAAAAGCAATGATTATCAATAAAAAACAATTAGACACCAAAGAGTTAGAAAAAAGACGCAAGCCCTTACAAAAACTCGACGAGGAAAATGAAAGGAAAAAGAGGAAGCAGAAAGAAAGGTATTATTTCAATCAAGATTTCAATCAAATCACCCCGTAATTTCAAATTATTTCAGACATTGTTAGTTTATAGGTTTGTTTTCCGGTTGTAACAAAGTCTACTATCTTTATTCGATGATTTGTTCGTGATTGCTTGTATGAAAAAAAGGTTGTTGTTGTTTCGATAAGCGTTTGACAAAAACAGTGCCCTTAAATTCGTAACAAGCATTATCAGCATATTTTTGGGTTCTGTACTTTTGTCTGTCTATTGCAAATTGTTTGCGTACTGTTGGCATTGTGAGTGTATTGAAAAGGCCATAAATCCTATTGTGGCGGCTATAGAAGATGACCGCGGTCAGCGCGAAATTGCGAGTGTAAGTCTCTCCAGTGTGCAATGAGTATTTTAACGGCACGAAGAGACTGGTCTGCTCACTCGAAGGCCTGGTTCAGGACGAGGGAAGACTACAACAGCTAGAGATGACCGCTTTCCCGTTTCTAGTGCTTTGAGAAACCGGACGGTCACGACAGTTTCCCTTCGAAATCATCTGCAAGAAGTGAGAAATGTAAACATAAGTGAGTGGACAGTTAGGAGGTGACTTCATGCTGCTGGATTATCTTCGCGAACTAGAGCTACTGAGCCGCCGCTATCCCGTGACAATAGAATTGCAAGGTTGAATTTTGCACGAGAACACTTGGCTTGGATAATAATAGAGTGTGGCGACGACAAGGCGAGAGATATGCTCAAGGGTGTATTGCCGAGCGACTTCCGTTTGGCGGAGGATCAGTCATGGCATGGGAAGACATATCTTTTGAAGCTCGCACGGAGTTAGTCTTTATCCAGAATGGGACGTTGAATGCCCATATGTACCTGACAGATGTTCCAGAAGACCATGTTGTACCGTTCATGGTTATTCTTGGAGAAGACGCAACCTTTATGCATGATAATGCCGTGCATGCCACCCACACTGCTTGGTTTGTTTCTGCTTATCTTGACGAGGTTCAAATCACGCGATTTGTTTGGCCTGCTCGCAGTTCAGACTTAAATCCTATTGAACATATTTGGGATGAGATGGGAAAACGTTTACGGAGACATGTGACGTTCCCCACAAATTCTAGAGAGCTTCGCGACATAATGGTGCAGGAATGGGGCAATCTTCCACAGGATGTGATCGATAATCTGATCCGAAGCATGCCATGGCGTTAGTAAACTTTGTTACAACCGGAAAACAAACCAATAAACTTCAAATGTCTGAAATAATTTGAAATTACGGTGTGACCCTAAAATGCTCGGCAGTGTAACTTATGTAACATTATAGTATATTATATTTCGAGTATTGAAGGGAAATCCGCCGAGCTTGAGAAAATCACTGTCACACAAGTAATGTAGTACACAATATCTCCTACGATCACAATACACAATACAATTTTAAGGGCCCATATTTGAATGTTATATTAAGTTAGACCTTAGCTAAGGGAGCCTTAAAGTTATGGTAAACCTTTAAAAAACCATGTTTTAAATTAATTTTTATTATCTACTGTTTATAAAACTTTGTAGTTTCTGATTTTTTAATTAGATTAATACCTAAAAAACAAAATTAATGAAACTAATCTTAACTGGAATAAATGCATCGTTCCAAGAAAATAATAAAACTTATAACTTAACCTCAATTTATAGCTTACGCTTACTTACCCTGTATGGGATTATACCCTTGATAATTTTCAGACTTAAACAAGGAGAAAACATATTCAAAGAAACAGTCGCCAGTCTCTTTCCCGACGTAATGAAGGATAAGCCCATCCCCCCACCCGATCCATATGCGGGAGGGGAACCCTCAGAGGAGAAGGAACGATGTTATCAGGAATACTTGAAGGCAAAGGAGGAAGCGGAACAGTACATCGTCAAGAATCCGTTCCATTACGATTTCAGTTTTAAAAATTTACTTCTGGGTTAGTTATTTCAATAATGTCGGCGCTATTCAATCCCCTTTCAATACTTAAGCCCTGGCAGAATTCGTGATGTCACGTCGTAGCGTTGTCGTGCCGAATCTACGCTGGCAGATATCTGTCTTGACGGTGTATAGTCACAGTTTTCGCCCATTCCCTTCGGTTTTGGAAATAAAAAAAAAAACAATCCAGAACTATTTTTTTTCCTGGGAATTGGGTGAAATATATGACAAGAGGTCTAGAGATACAATGAATCTAATTGCGTTTATCTATCTTATACAGGGTGTTCATAATAAGCTTTCAAAAACCTCACATTTTAAAATAATTTTTCTCAAGTTTTTCAAATGGAACACCCTGTATATTATTTGGCTATTTGACGTTGAATTCATAGACAATTTTTTTTTGCAATACAAGCATATAAGTTATATCCAGCCGTTTTCGAAATAATTGTAAATATCATAAATTATGTTGTTTAAATAGAGTTTTTATTAGGAAATTTTGTTATAGGCGACTCGACTAATAATTGTAAACTAAAGTAAATATTCAAAATAGCTTCCTTTTACTCTTACAGTTTACCGTATTTTAGTTATTTCAATATACATTTTAAAAGCCAAAATATCGAAATAATATAGTAAATACCAAATAAATAATAAACTAAAATACGGTAAACTCTAAGAGTAAAAGGAAGCTATTTTGAACATTTACTTTAGTTTACAATTATTCGCCTATAACAAAATTTCCCAATAAAAACTCTATTTAAACATAATTTATGATATTTACAATTATTTCGAAAACGGCTGGATATAACTTATATGCTTGTATTACAAAAAAAAAGTGTCTATGAATTCTACGTCAAATAGCCAAATACTATACAGGGTGTTACATTTGAAAAACTTGAGAAAAAATATTTCAAAATGTGGCGTTTTTGAAAGCTTATTCTGAACACCCTGTATAAAATAGATAAACGCAATTAGATTGATAGTATCTCTAGACATCTTGTCATAAATTTCACCCAATGCCGAGTTTAAAAAAATAGTTCTGGATTGTTTTTTTTTTGATTTTTTTATTCAGGACTGCAAAACTTTTTTTTAGTTTTTAATTTATTTCCTGAAACTACAAATTAAATAAAATTTGAGGCATTTATAAACGATACAAATACGAACCTAAATATGCAATAAAATACCGTCACACACTGTCACACTTTTTTGGGTCACCCTGTATAATGTAAAATATTTTTAAAACATGCCGCTTTTAATCCAAGACCTCGAGCTGTTTTAGTATTGTTGATAAGTTCTTCGATAACGATTCAATCTTCCGCCCCCGCTTCGTTTTCGGACCCGGTTTATACAGGGTGTCCGGGAACATGTGGGAAATCTCCCGGATATGAAGAAAACACGTGAAAAGAATACTATAGGTTCATATAAACTTCTTTCGTATCGGCCTCCTCTTCGGAGATATGGGCTCCCAAAGAGCACCAATGGAATCAAATTTTTAACACATAATTATTGAACCACCTGGTATATTTCAATTATTTTTTAATATGATGTATACCAGGTAAGACCCGTCAAATTACTACCCAAGCAACTGTTGTGAATTACTCACAGCTGCAGGGACGGACTAGCTGTAACACTCATGGGCCCATTTTTTTTACGCCCTGTATGATGAGAACTTTGGACAATGTTTTTTACATGCCTTTAACTATTGGCTAAAAATTAAGTACTCTTCATTCATGTCGCTAATCCTAACCGTTTTCGGAAAAACGGTATTTTAATTATATCATGTATTTGGCGTATTTCAATAAAAGATACATCTTTGTTCCGATCAAATATTCAACCTTTAAAATTAAGCTTTTTCATATTTAACCTGTGAGAAGTTATAGGACTCAGTGTGAATAAAATGACGTTTTCTCGAAAACGGTTAGGATTAGCGACATGAATGAAGAGTACTTAATTTTTAGCCAATAGTTAAAGGTATGTAAAAAACATTGTCCAAAGTTCTTATCATACAGGGCGTAAAAAAAATGGGCCCATGAGTGTTACAGCTAGTCCGTCCCTGCAGCTGTGAGTAATTCACAACAGTTTCTTGGGTAGTAATTTGACGGGTCTTACCTGGTATACATCATATTAAAAAATAATTGAAATATACCAGGTGGTTCAATAATGATGTGTAAAAAACTTGATTCCATTGGTGCTCTTTGGGAACCCATATCTCCGAAGAGGAGGCCGATACGAAAGAAGTTTATATGAACCTATAGTATTCTTTTCACGTGTTTTCTTCATATCCGGGAGATTTCCCACATGTTCACGGACACCCTGTATATAAGGTATCAAAAAAGTAAAAGTATATTCATTTATATTTTCTTCCTGTTAGGGTAATGTTATCCTGTTAAAACACCTATATTTTAATAATAACCAAAAACCTTGTACTTTTAGTAAGTAGAAATAAAGACGCAGATTTCAGAGCACATGCTCATACCAAACGCTACGAAGCGGAAATGAAAGTGCGCAGAGGAAGTGTGGACGCCGAAACGGAATCAGAAGAGGAAATAGAATCCATAAGGAAAATAGAGGAACCAGAATCGGAGGATATGAACGAAGAAGGAATAGAAGAGCCGATAAAAGAACGATCGGTACCGCAGCTTAACGAAGAGCACGAGACTTAGGATAAGATCGTTTCATGTTAGAGAATAAAATAATGTTTTAAAGGCTAAAAGTTGTGTTTTTTTTTTCATGTTACAAATATCTTTGCGTAAACAAAACTTGAAAAATTTTATCACGTTTTGCATTTTTATTTTTAGAGCCAACCACTGACTTGAACAACCATGCAACCTGCTTTGTACAGGGTGTCCTATTTTCGACACTTTTAGATGGATGGACACCTTTAGATGGTATCTGCGTAACTGTTAGTGCCATCAAAAAAGTAATGTAGGTGTCATGTGCTCTTTTTGGGTCAAACTTCAAATGGTAAAATGAAAATTCGAAAATTTTCACTCGCTTAAGAGATAAGGGGGAAAATCAAAAAATTGACAATTTCAAAATTACCCTATATTTTCTTATTTAAAAGAGATACAGAAAAATGTTTTATACAGAAGTTTCTTTATATTGATTGTTGAATAATCTGCCGTTTTCAGAATAAGTATACGGGGCCAGGTAAAAAAGTTATCGGACCTAACCTCAATTTTTTTAAATGGAACACCCTGTATATTTTAATCTAAAAAGATACTATTTTAAACTCTCCTTTCAAATATATAACACACCATGGATGATATTGGTTTCTTAGGCGATTTATTTAAACTTTATTATTTTGAAACGAAATAAAAGATTCAGATTAAGGTCAAAAATAACGGGGATCATCGCAAATGTTCGGAATATGTCCTTAAATGGTTACCGTCTTTCTGGATAGCGAGCAAAATATACATTTTGCGCCATTTCTTCGTTTTTTCCACTTTCAATATAAACTGATATCATAGCAAATTTTTCAAAATGTGTTGATAGGTAATTTTCGCAAATGAAGATGTAAAAATCAAATTGACGTCAACATAGTTGTTTCTAGCATATTAGCTTTTGTTTCATGGTCTACTGTGGTTTAAAGTAATAAAGTTTAGTAAATTGCCTAGGAAACCAATATCATCCATGGTGTGTTATATATTTGAAAGGAGAATTCAAAATAGTATCTTTTGAGTTTAAAATATACAGGGTGTTCCATTTAAAACAATTAGGTTAGGTCCAAAAACTTTTTTACCTGACCCAGTATACTTATTCTGAAAACGGCAGATTATTCAACAATCAATATAAAGAAACTTCTGTATAAAATATTTTCCTGTATCTCTTTTAACAAAGAAAATATAGGGTAATTTTGAAATTGTAAATTTCTTTTTTCCCCCGTATCTCTTGAGCGAGCAAAAATTTTCAAATTTTAATTTTACCTTTTTAAGTTCGACCCTAGATTACTTTTTTGATAACACTAACAATCACGGGGATACCATATAAAAGTATCGAAAATGGGACACCCTGTACAGTACATGTCAGTGTGACGCCTGTTATTATGAAAATAAACACAACAAAAAAAGGCGGTGATTTTATCTTATCTAGAGAGAGAGAGAGAGAGAGAGAGAGAGAGAGAGAGAGAGAGAGAGAGAAACTTTTAAAAAGAATATGGAAAACTTGAGTTATGGTGTGAGCAGAACAAAGTTCAAAATATTGAACAAAATAATAAATAATAGGTACTATTGAACAAAATTTTGTGTCGACACAGGATCTGACAGGAATAACAATTAATGCCCAGGAAATGGATACAGTAACTATAAATCTGTATATATAAAGTAATATGTATAATACTATATTGAATTAAAAATAAAAATAGTACTTTATTGAATAAAACTTTAGAAATAGAGCATATACTGGAAGATATTTCTATTATTTTTAGGTTATGTATGTTGTTTTATAGTTGTGACTAGAAATTAGTTGACGGACACTGTCAGCATGTTATATATTTCCGAGTATAGGTATTTCAGATAAATATCTAGTAAAAATCATCTATTTGCAAGGTTAAAGGTTAGTATTTTAAAGTTTTCTATAAAAAATTTTTGTCGAATCCACAATGCCTGGAAAACTAATTTCAACAAAGTCGAAGTAAGCCTAAAATTCGAACCCTACTTGCTGCCAACATAAAAAAAAAAATTTCAGTTCCATAAAGTGGCAGGTTATTCATTTTTTTTTGTATTTCATAATGTAGCCATTTTTTCAAATTGGTTTTTATAATGGTATACCGAGATACCATTTGGATTTTAGGGTCAAACTATAAAACAGCGCCATAACAGTCACTTCCATCATACAGCAAAATGATTCTGTTTGATTTTTTGCTGTATAACGAGGTTGTGAATATTCCCACAACGTTTATGTAGCAATTCTGAGGTTTTTGCTCTTCTGATTGTTGTAAGAACGAACCAAACCTTTCAATAACAAAATCCATACTTATATGGCACACCCGGTAACCAAAAAACTTTGCATTTAATTTGTCTTGAAGCCCCACAATTTATGGGATATACGAAATCCCCACTTGGAAAACAACCGAACAGAGAAGCAACCACAAACAAACCCAAACAACACTCTCCCGCACTATCGCGAGTAGAGCGCGTCTCGAATCCGCGACGTTGTTCAGCTGTCGACGCCGCGGTTTTCTCTTGTTTCGATATCGGCGATTTTCGAAATACTCGCCGCGAAAACGTTTTTGTTGCATAAAATAACATCGTAACGGTGATCAATTACAACAAATCTGTTTAAAAAACATTCGTATAAAAACATTAGCGAAATTTAAACGAGCGGCGGTTTCGAATGAGATTTATCACGAATCCAGCTTAGCAGCATCAAGGTCTGCTGTTTTAACGTTATTCCTAAAATTTCAATCAATAATAATCACCGGACGCGGATTAAATTTTACTAAAAATTACTGTGGAAAACTGTTCTTATTAGTTACTTGGTGGATTTCTGTTAAGGATGAGTGCATTTCGTGGTGTTGTTTTGAATCAATACTCTTTTATTATTGGATAAACAGTAAAGGTGAGATTTTTGAATATTTTTACGTTAAGAATGGTAATCATCCAACAAAAGCTGTTATTTCGCTAATAACACTAATCAACACAAAAATTTTGTAACATTTGGAGTTAAACTAATATCCAACTGACCCTCAAATGTTTATATTGGCCTCAGATTTCTTGGAAGGGTCGAATAGGCCCATTAATAGGTAATAAACGGTCGCCCCATTGTTATTTGCAGCTTATTTGGATCTATGCTTGAAATATACCTTTAGTCGTTACTATATAATCATTTAGTAAACATCTATTAATATTTTCGCTTAGATCTACGTGCGTGGTAAAACGTTAATAAAGCCGATACCTTCTGTTATATTTGTGGCGAAGTTACCGCGAAAGCGTACCAAAAACCGATATCTTCATTAGTAAAAAAGGCTTATGAACTGTACTTTGGATGCAAAGTTGGCGATGAAGATAGGTCCTGGGCCCCAAAAATGTGTTGCAGTTCGTGCTCGAGAACATTGACTGGATGGCTGAAAGGTACTCATAAATCTATGCCTTTCGCAGTTCCAATGGTTTGGAGGGGACCTCGTAATCACGTAGATGATTGTTATTTTTGCATGACGAATATTAAAGGAAATACTAGCAAAACCAAGCGTAGCATTCAGTACCCCAATATTCCTTATGCAATGCGACCAGTGCCCCATGACAACTCATTACCCATTCCCCAGCCACCTGAGAGTTACACGCTTGATTCCGAATCAGACTCCGGAAGTATTTCGCCGGAAGCCGGACTAAGCTACATCCCTAGTTCTCATGATTTGCCTGATACATCTCATTTAATCACTTAAGGTGTATTAAATGACCTTGTTCGTGACTTGGACCTCCCGAAAACAAAAGCTGAACTTCTCGGATCCCGCTTGCAGCAGTGGAAGCTCTTGGAAAAAGGAGTGAAGGTGTCCATCTACAGGAAAAGGCAATCTACTCTCACAATTTTTTTTGCAGTGGAAGGTGATTTAGTATTTTGCCATGACATACCTGGCCTAATGACCGAACTGAACTTACCATATACTCCCGCTAAATGGAGACTATTCATAGATTCGTCTAAAACAAGTCTAAAAGCTGTTTTACTTTTTAATGGAAACGAGCATCCATCGGTTCCTATAGGTCATTCGGTAAATATGAAAGAAACATATGACAATATTAAGATGTTACTAAGATGTGTAAAGTACGAAGATCACAAATGGAACATATGTGCAGATTTAAAAGTGGTGGCGTTACTGACAGGACTGCAAGCAGGCTATACAAAATACTGTTGCTTTTTGTGTGAATGGGACAGCCGTGCAAGAGACAAACATTATAAAATTAAGGTTTGGCCTCCACGTGACACAATACAAGTTGGCGCTAAAAATTTGACCCGAGAACCATTAGTTCAGAAAGAAGAAATATATTTACCTCCACTTCACATTAAGCTGGGTCTGATCAAAAATTTTGTTAAAGCACTGGATAGAGAAGGAAATGCTTTCAAGTATTTAAAAGACAAATTTCCACGTATCAGTGAGGCCAAAATTAAAGAAGGAATTTTTGTTGGTCCCCAAATTAGGCAATTGTTTAAAGATGCGAACTTCAGGCAAATTTTAAGTGACAATGAAAGGCGGGCATGGAATGCATTTGAAAGAGTTTGCAACAATTTTCTTGGAAATAATAAATCAGAAAATTATCGTGAACTCGTGGAAATTTAGGAGCAGTATCAGATGAGCATGAAGAACGATTTCACCAAGATATTGCCTCCATAGAGAAAAGGTATACAGGAAAGTGGAGCCCGAATATGTTAGCCGACTATTGCTGGACCCTAATACGAGACACATCCAGGAGTTCTTATAAAAGAAAGACGTTAGGGAAGTAAATATTAAATTTTAAATTATTTATAAATGTTTATAATGTACCTAAGCTAACTGTTAATAAAATATATTATAGGTTTTTAATTGTTCAAAACATATGTCCCTGCAAAATATATATAATCCAGCCAAAATCATTCCAGTGAGGAAAAAAAAAATTTTAAATGTTCGTCAGTGTAATGGACCAATTTGAATATAAAAAAGTTAACGGATAGAAAATAGATCGCAGAGTTTCGGGCAGGGCCGATTATGTCCTGATACATTAAAAAAAAACAGTTCTCAGCTCTGTCAAATCACACCAGTCAAAATTTTGGCCCAACGACTCTGGTGGCAAGTCCGTATCTGACCCCCGACGATGTAAATGTTAAACATCTACTGTAGTATGGATTAACGACTCGTTATGGCTTCTATAAAATATTAAAATTTCATGAAATTATATCTGTCGGTTCAAAAGTTAGAGCTAAAAGAGAAAATCGCAGGGTAACCCATTGGAGTTCTGTATCTCCGTTAGGCGGCACATTAGGATTTTTTTTATATGACAAATTAAGTTTATTTTGACCTCGTCTGTATATTTACGAGAGATTAAGACGTACAGGATTTCCCATTTTCGACACTTTTATAGAGTATATCCGTAGTTGTTAGTGCTGTCAAAAAAGTAATGTAGGTGTCATGTGCTCTTCTTGGGTCAAACTAAAAATGGTAAAGTCAAAATTTGAAAATTTTCGCTCGCTTAAGAGATACGGGGGAAATGGAAAAATTGACAATTTCAAAATTACCCTATATTTTCTGAGTTAAAAGAGATACGGAAGAATGTTTTATACGGAAGATTCTTTATATTGATTGTTGAATAATCTGCAGTTTTCAGAATAAAGTATACGGGGTCAGGTAAAGAAGTTATCGGACCTACCCTCATTTTTTAAATGGAATACCCTGTATATTTTAATCTAAAAAGATAGCATTTTAAATTATCTTTTCAAATATATAACACACCATGGATGATATTGGTTTCCTAGATGATTTAATTAATCATTAAACCACAGTAGGTAGGCCATGAAACAAAAGTAATATCCTAGAAACAAAAGTAATATCCTAGAAACAACAATGTTGACTATTAACATTTAACGTCAATTTCATTTTTACATATTCATTTGCGAAAATGACCTATCAACATTTTGAAAAATTTGATATAATATCGGTTTAGTGAGTGTTAGAAGGTGGAAAAAACGAAGAAATGGCGCAAAATTTATGTTTTGCTCGCTATCCGGAAAGACGGCAACCATTTAAGGACATAACCTGAACATTTGCGATGATTCCCGTTATTTTTCACCTTAATCTGAATCTTTTATTTCGTTTCAAAGTAATAAAGTTTAAATAAATCGCTTAGGAAACTAAAATGTGTTATACATTTCAAAGGACAATTTAAAATGCTATCTTAGATTAAAATATACAGGGTGTTCCAACTAAGAAAATATAGGCTAATTTTGAAATTGTCAATTTTCTGATTTTCCCCCGTATCTCTTAAGGCCGTTTTAGAGTCGGAAATTTTTTCTCTTGCGCCGGTAATTATAATGGCACGTATTCATGCACAGTAAACCGTTTTCGATCAGCTGGAGCATTGTCAACGGTCAGAACAGCAGTGGGTACTGTCGAAATCCCTAAAATATCCCCAGAATTAGAGATGAGCAAACCTGTTCGTTTTGATTACCAGTTAAAGCAGCTACTGCTATTTACAAATATGAGGTGCAAAAAGTTGCTGAATTAGCAGTCCATAAGTTTAATAAAGAATGTAAACTGCTAATTTAAGTGCCAGTGGGTTTAAATGGCCATCAGCTGTTCATACCTGCTTCGACCAAATATTAAACAGTTAAAAATAACAGAATAATCCATGTCTACCCAATTGCGCCGGCAATGGCAATTAAAATGGCGCGTGCACCATTTCTGGTAATGAGAGACAGCTGATCGGGAACGGTGTACTGCGCATGAATCCGTGTCATTTTAATTGTCAGAAGAGTAGAATTTCCCTGTAATAAGGAGAACGGTGTACTGCGCATGAATCCTTGAATTATAATTGCCATGGCTGGCGCCATAAGAATTCCCGACTGTAATACGGCTTTTAAGCACTCGAAAATGGGACACCTTGTACTATAGACCGATTTTAATGGTTATAAGAACGCAAAATATTTGCAGTAAGGATATTAGTACAACCATTCCTCCGTGGTTGTAGTATAGGTGGCACCATAGCGTTCAAATTAAGAAAAATCTTGTTAAAATTTAAAAAAAAAAATTGGTCTTTAATTTTACATGAACCATATCAATTGTTGTAGCCACAAACTAACAAAACTAATAAAACCATAAACAAAGTAAGACACATTATGGGTGTTCTACAACTCATGGCACTTACGCGGAATGCTCAATTGGGTACTTAAAACACACAGATGTAGCACACAGTACACTCTTAAAATAAAGAGAAAATCGATGTGTTTTTTTTTAACAAAAATGAAAGTAACACCCGACGATTTGAATATAATTAGCATACATATTTTTATTCATCGCGTTACCAAATAATAAAAACATTATTTTCTAGTAATTGGGTAGATATAATTAAAAAATGCCATGCAAGAATGATTCTATTTTATAACATCCATCGGTAGAATTATTCTGATATGATAACAATTACGCGATTTGAAATTTTTATAAACTATTATATAAATTCCCAATCGGATCAATATTATTAAATACAGTGAAACTTCTCATAACGGACACCTCTGATAAGCGGACATCCCTATTAAGCCGACATTTTTTCATAGTCCGGAACCAGGTATATGAAATTCCATCAAAATCAACCTCTCTTGGGCGGACTCTTCTTAGGGCGAACGCGGACAGGCTGTTTTCATACAAACGACGACGAATAAGTACGGTGCAAAAACTCTCTGAAGACAGACCGGCAACCAATCGCGTATGCGTGGCAGAGCGAAAGGACTTCGCCGAATGAAAGTATGTGTGTCCACCGTTTATTTGTGAGTGGTAACTGGAAGTTTTTAATTTGATAACAATGATTTGTGCGAGTTCATGAACTTTCATAGCAATGTGCTATTAGAAGATGATAGTGACCCCATTCCTACAAATTATGTAGCCCAATCTGAAACCACATCAATATCTGACGACTCTGATGAAGAAGTTCAATGCAGCAATCAAACAAATGTCACCAATTATCATCAAGCCATTAGTGTGGTAAAGGAATTATAAGAGTATGGAAAGAATAGAGGTGACTCTACAGCAATGGAATTGATATCAGACTTGGAATTGCATTTTCTAGATTGCAAGTTAAAACGCAAACACGTCAAACTACGTTAATAGATCTTTTTAGTACTACATCCTAACAAAAAATAGGATATTTTTTTTATGTTATGTTTATTTGTACATACATATACATAGTAATAATTTTGCATTTACATATTACCTATAATAACAAATTTCCCATGGGCGGACACCTCTAATAGACGGCCACATTTAGACAGTCCCGTAGGTGTTCGCCTAAGAGAGGTTTCACTGTATATAATAATAAATGCTTCGTCAGACCTAGAGTAAGTATAACAGGTTCGCGGCATTTCCAATCGGATACAAATATCGTTCTGTGCATGTTCGGTTGTGTATTGGTTGCTGTTTTATTTATCTATGAACGGGTATAAATGCCAAGCCAAACCTTCCCGAACTAACTTAATGAAGGCTATATTACATAAATTACGTTCAAAATTTGACGTGAAATTGGAAAATCAGTTAATATACAGGATGTTAAATTAAAAAATATGTTTGAACAGTGTCGTAATTAAATAATTAGAAAAAATAAGGTATATTGGAATAGAGTAAGACACGATGTATTAATGTCAATTTTGGAAAGGATTGGATTAGACGACAACGAGCTCAGGATAATTAGAAACATCTATTATAATCAATCAGCAGTCATTAGAATTGAAAATCAGTTGACAGAGGAGATACAAATAAGGAGAGGTGTACGACAGGGGTGTATACTGTCCCCGCTGCTTTTTAACGTTTACTCCGAACAAATTATGGAGTTGGCTTTGGAAGAAATGGATGAAGGAATACTTATTGATGGAGAACGTCTGAACAATATTAGATACGCAGACGACACAATCATCTTTGCGGATACTCTGGAGGGTCTACAGATCATCTTTGCGGATACTCTGGAGGGTCTATAGACACTAGTTCACGCGTAGCAGAGATTAGTCACAGATATGGACTTGATTTCAACATTAAAAAAAACAAAATATATGACCATCAGTAAAAATCAAATACCAATGGGACAGTTTCTAGTCAACCAAAAACCAATAACATATGCCTCTAGCTACGTCTATCTTGGTACAAATATCAACGATAAATGGGACCACTCAGTTGAGATTAAGCAAAGAATTGAGAAAGCCAGAACAGCTTTCATCAAAATGAACAACGTTTTTAAGAGCCACAACCTACCCATTAAGACCAAAACTCGCTTGCTACGTGTTCACGGTTCTCCTCTACGGAGTGGAATCCTGGACTCTGACAGAAGCGTCCATGAAAAAATTAGAAGCTTTTGAGATGTGGTGTTACAGGCGCATACTGAAAATCTCCTGAGTAGACCGAATCACCAATAACGAGGTTTTACGTAGAATGAAATTTTAATTGTTATGCATCCTCATATGTTTAAAAAGGCGTTGGGAATATTTCCTTAGATCATTATAAAGGTGATAAAATTCTTCATTGAATCTTCGCTTTACGTTAATGGGATGAACTGGCAATTTTGATTTTTGTTTAAGCATATAACTACCACTTTGTTATATTAAAATCTTTTGATTATAGCATTTGAACCATTACTTTACAACATTTCATCCCTCATAAAGATTTGAGAATATTCTTACGGCAAATATTTTAGCCTCAACTATCAAATTTTTCCTTGAGAATGTTCTTACCATTAAAAGATATCTAGATGTATAGAAACCCCAGATTTGCTACTTAAAAGTTCTAAATACAGCATTAGGGAAACATCAACAGCCTAGTTATACTGCAACAAAGTTTACAGGATCATTTTGCTGCATAACTGTATTGACATTCCTATCTTAGATTTTTATTTCCATCGAAAAGGTCAACCTATGCAAAATAGCGTCTCTCAAACTGTTTCCGGGACAAAGGGATGCAACCGACAGACCGATAGCGACATGATACTTATATATCGATAATTATCGAGAATTAACACTAACCATAATCGCTTTTGTAACATATTATTTACCATTGACACAGTTTCAAAATTTACGAAAAATTATTAAAATTCAATTCTCGTATAATTTCTCTGAAATTTTAGTAAAATAACTGGCGTCAGGTGGTCAAGGAGTCGAGAATTTATTAACTTGATGGCATTAATCTCATTATTGGCATTCCTATACGGTGTCATAAGTTAATTTGGAAATAAATTACGACTTCATCTATCTCGCGTGCCCGGCCAGCATCTTTACTAATATCTACGAGTGGCCTTACAGAAGTTTCTCTATAGGTTTTGTGAATACATTTAAAGTTCTAACAGACAAAGCTCTTGTACGTGTGTTTCATTGGTGTAAAATAGTATATTGTAAATTATTATGCGGAAAGGACCGGATTGTAATAATTATAATTAAATATAGGCACATCAGGTAGGTTAGGTTACTTTCTTTATATTTAAATATCTTTTTGTGGTAAAATTTGTTAGTTTTTATTTCTTGCTGGAAGAGTTTAGTTGTATTACCGATATTATTTTACCAAACGTATAAAAAACAGTATGTGGCGTCCATGGAAAAACATTGATGGTGCTTCTTCTTGTGTTGCAGTGAAGAAAATGCATTGATCTTTTAGTTTAGTTTTAAAGACATTTTGTATAAAAAAAAGTATATGTTTGTGACACATTGGCAGAAGAAATTGGACATACAGTGCTACGGCTCCCACCCTATTATAGCATTTTTAACCCCATAGAGCATATGTGGAACCAGTTAAAATCACTGGTTAGGTCTGAAAAGATTTCTCCGACTTTAAGTTCTAGTGTTGTAGAATTAATACGAAAATGCTTTAATGATATTCCCCCAGGTAGTTGGAAAAATTCAGTCAGTCACGTAATAACTGTAGAAAATTCGTATATTAGTCTGGATCGTATAATTAATCCAATTATAATTAATTTTGATGAGGATAGCGATAGCGAAACCGAACTATCTATAGAATGACATTATAAATGTAAATAAATATGACTAGTCATATTTAAAAAAATGTTATTTCATTTGATTACATTAATATAATCATATCATTACTTGTTTTCCTTAGTCCGTCCCTTCATACTTCACTTGTTTATTGCCAAGCTCTTGTCGACATAATGGGACCGACCCAGGAAATCATTAAGTCGTATCCAAATTTCGTGAAACGTACTTTACAACAAGTGAGAAAAAGTACATATTTCACCAGAGCCCAGAAGCTTGTTGGGTTTGTTCGGGTTTGTGGACAAATATGTCCTATTCTCACGTGTAGTACATTGTACGTTTTCTACGGATGCGTTCTTTTTACGTGTTTAAAACGAGGATCAGAATTAAAATACTTACATATTACATTAACTCATTTCTATATTTTACTTAAAATTGTAATTAACACTTCTATTTGAACAATTTTGGAAAGTAATTCCTGGTAGGTGGTTTCGCTTCAATGCATTTTCGGTAATTGAAATATTAGCTGAGGTCGAAGTTGATGGGGAAACGCACTGAGCTTCCACAGCATTGTTGTATTCAGGCTCTAGTGGCGCTGGAGGCGGAATCGATTCTACCATAAGTTTTGACATTTTGATTTTGTTAGCCATGGAGTTATCGATGGATTCAACAACATTGCTGGATTTCCAACCCCTATGGCGTTTTAGAGTTAATAGATCTGCTCCTGCATTACCTAAAATACTCGCAGATGACCTTCGGAAACAGTGGCCAGTATATAATTCCGGATTCGGTAATTGCAAAAATTTCGCTATATCTTTCGCCATGGTGCCAAATTTCGTTATTCCCCCGGGCTGTTTTGTACATTTGCCATTTTGGTAATTTTGGAAAAAAAGCGTGTCTCATCCGTGCATGGTCGAAGCTTTGCATATTTTTTGTAAAATTGGTAGAATTCTCCTGTGACTGTGAAATTTTTAGGAACTTTGGTTTTAGTAGCGGGTAATTTTATTAAAAGAGCCGAATTGAATTCTTCCTTGTCATCAATTAATTATTTTCGAAGTTCATCACAACGGCATGCCTCTGTAAGGTCAATAGCTAAAGCAGCATGAAATTAAAACCAAAAATACAATCTTCCAAAGATTTTTTTTTTAAACATATCTTTACAAATACTTTTCATCAGGTGCATCTTTTAGAAATTGTTGAATTTCTTCAGGAGTTAAGGTTTTTGACTGTTTTGGAACATATCTTTCCGATTTTCGTTTGAAAAATGCGCGTAGTTTTACGTATTCTGATAGATCAACACCGTTTTTAATAAATATGGTACTCTTCAGCATCGAGTACTGGGACCATAATGTGGATGGTTTTAATTTTCTTCATAAATCTTCAAAATAAACTAACAAAGTATTTTCAGCAAAAGAATTCACCTTGGCTTGCATTCTCCAGTCCATAAAGTTACTGTAAGCGATTTCATATTTTTGTCTTGATGTGCTTGGTAGCAAATTATTACAAACATCGGATGCTTTTCGAACAATATCTGGAGGTGTACTTTCAAACTCTAAGTCTTCGTATTCCATTATAATCAATATTTAATAAATCTGGCCTGTTTTAGTATAAAAATCAACAATATAGTATATTGTCCAACAAGTACAACACCCGTTTGGCAAGTTGACAGCAATAATAATTGTGCAGTGTTTCGGTTGCGTTGTTATGGAAACGCCGGCAAATGGTTTCATGGCCTAAGGAGATATTGCGCGCTAATCGTCCATGTTGCGTCGTCAACATGGAAAACGTGCCGTATCAATTTGCCATGTAACAACTCATGGCTGCCTTGGGTTATCATAATAACAGTGACAAATTATTTCTCACTATAATGGCGGATATTTCTCACTGCGTGAGAAATTCTCCGTCTTGAACGTATGGAAGCGATGAGAGAAGTGGAACATTCCATAGCATCCGTAGAAAAATGTTAATTTTAGTAAAGGTGTCCGGTAAGTACAGGACAATATTTCACCAGCGTACCAGGGAGGTCAAAATAATACTGGAGTTGATTTTCGATTATGGTGGCCCTAAAACCCTTAAATTTGGCACAAAATTATATTCTTAAGGTACTTTATAAGAAACATAAACGTTTTTCAGCACAACTTCTTTACACGGGGGAAGTTTTTAATGTTCGAGCTTTGTATGTCATTGAAGTATGTTCTTTTGTTTATAAAAATCATAAACTGAAAAATTACATTTTCCATCCGTATCATACTAGAGGCAAGGCTAATAGGAAAATTATCATACCAAATAGTAACACTAATGTTAATCTCAGGTTTGTCAATTGTTTGGCGCCAAAAATCTTTAATCTTCTACCGTTACACATAGTCACTAGAATTAGATTGTTTAAGATAAAATGTCGGAGATTTATTTTTGACAATATGGAAGTCTTTATGTCACTTTTTTAGATGCTAACAGGTTTCCTGTTGTCTGTTCGAACTAACCTAGGTCTTTTTTTGTATAGAGTTTGTTCTTGTTTTTTTTTTATATCATTCCTGTTTTCTAAGCACATACAGATGTTCAGTCATCTAGGTGCTTTTTTCCGGTTTCTCCCTCTTTCTCTTTATTAATGATGTCTTAAAATAATTTAAGTAATTTCTAGTTTAAGATCCTTTGATTAAATTATATTATTGTAAACTTGACAATTGAATTTTGATATTTGTTGATAAAGAAAAGAAATAAAGTATTGTATTGTATTATAACTTTTAAGCTACCGGGTATATTTTAATAAAATGTTGCAACTTTGTATAGGGTGGGGGATCAAGTTTAGTGTAATAACCCGAACAAACCTTTTCTAGTTCCCTCGTATCATTAATATGCGTGGGACCATGCCGATGAGATTCTTATTTTATCTTCAATTTTGTCCGATTTATCTTCTATGTGAAAAGAATGTTAAGAGATCGCCAGGGAGATAAATAATTTATTATTATTCACATTTTAAACACTGTTCATATTTTTATGTAAATGTGAATTCCCCAAGCCATATTTGGCCGGACTTATTACCATCTAATTGCAAATTGTAATTATCAATTTATATTTATTTAAATAATTTTTTTTTAATAATACCAGGTGTATTGTAATTAATATAACGGTTGGTTCAAGGTTTATGGTACATAGAAAAGGAATAATAGGAAATTAAAAAAATAGGAGACAAAAATTTTAGGAATTGAAACTCGAGAACTGTGTTTCCTAACCCAACAAACCGATGTATCAAATCGCTGTCCAATCACAAATCGGTTGTTAAATTCTGGGAAACAAATGGCGTCCAATTGCGCATCGATTTTACAATGCATTCATCAGACGATTGCTAATCGCTTACAAATCGATGGGCTCTGCTGAATGGGCCCATTACTTGAGGTAGTTATGGTATTTAACTATTATGACAGTTTAAAAAATTTGTCGCGTCTTCTTATGACATTTAGCCACATGTATATAAACAGTATATTGCCAATACGAACGTTCCAAAATACAAAAAGTGTCCCAGCTATGGAAGATGGCGCGGGCCTATTGAGTTTGCGCAGTAGGGTGCAAATTTTATCGCTCGCGTCAGAGCCGGCCCGACATTATTTGTTTGTTGTTATTCGTCGCCATCTTTGGTTCTGGATGGATGCTGTTTCAAATTACAGAATAAAAAGTGGTTCATCCACATTGTTGTCGGTATATTAGTGCTTATAAACTTTCATTACCTATCAACAATTTTTTTAAAGGAGCTTTTAATTTGTGGTGATTCGATTCGCTGTTTGGTAGGTTAGTGGCTTGTTTTGTTTAAGATAAATGGACACAAGTGCATGGTGCTTTTGTGCAAAAGTGGATCAATACCAGGTACAAAGTATTTCAGGTATGTACATACAGGGTGTTATGGAAATGACGTATTATATTTAAACCGGCAAATCCCGAGATGAAAATAAATTGAAGAAAAATAACCATAAATGGCGCTCTGAATTATTAAGCGAAATATACGCTTTATATAATATCTCAAAATTTACGTGGCCGCTCTGAAGCCCTTCGCAATCAATATTTTATTGAGGCAGTCTCGAGGTTCAAAATAGGTTAGCGCATTATAGGCGATGTTGGTAGATTGCAACACAGAATTCTAAACGCACGTGTTCAGTTTTCGTTTTCACTTCTTTTTCAAACTTTTTAGACAAAGAAAACTACAATTTTAAGGTACATACTCTCTTACCTTCGATCTTATTTTAAAATAATCCGTTTTATAATTAAATAATTATGTTTATGATAAAAAATTTAATTTTCGATTTATACTGGGTGTACTAAAAATGCCATGTTTTTTTCCGAAAATTCGCATCACCCTGTGGAGGATATTAGCAACCGAAACATATTGCAGTTGACATTAAACGGTGAGTCCATCTTTCCCCAACATTTTCATTTTTGGTTTACTTCATTATCTCTGTTATTAAAGGAGATACACCGTTTTATAGCGTAACATGTTTTTATAGACTTTATATTCAACACATTCATTGTTAAATGTTTTCAAGTACACTATGGACATTTTCTGACATTGCAAGCGATGTTTCAGCAGATATTGTAATTTAAAGTTACAAAAGTCAAATAAAATTCGCCATACTGATAAAAACTGTTCGGAAACTGCTTATTAAACGTTCGTTTCGTATGCCCAGTTGCCCGACGAGTATTTTAATCTTGAAACCTACTTGAAAACATTTAACAATGAATGTGTTGAATATTATAGTCTATAAAAACATGTTACGCTATAAAACCTCCTCTCCTCCTTTAATAAGAGAGATAATGAACTAAACCAAAAAAGAAAATGTTGGGGAAAGATCGACCTACCCTTTAATGTCAACTACAATATGTTTCGGTTGCTAATATACTCCACAGGGTGATACGAATTTTCGGAAAAAAACATAGCATTTTTAGTAAACCCAGTGTAAATCAAAAATTAAATTTTTATCATAAACAGCGAAAACTACCGCATTGTCAAGGAACCAACCTACAATGCAAAAAAAAATCATTCAAATCGGATCATAAATTCAGATCAAAAATGTGGGAAATTTATGATGTTGCGTTAATTTTGTCCAGGAGTTTGTTTGTGCCTTTAGCAAGAAAAAATAGATATTTAAAAAAGTGAAAAATCTGGCAGATGTGTTCCATTTTCATGTTGCTACATTTCTTTCCCGTTCCTGCACAACTGCCCTCTATTCTCCGATTTCCAATTATAATGTCGCGTTCCCGATTGAAGTTGACGAGGCCGACTTGCACCACACCGCGTTAATATGATCGACGACAACGAACATGAAATTAAAATGCGGTATCGGTGCATACTTATTTGGAAATGCCAGTTCATCGACACGATTTCGAATCGTCCTACATAGTTTCGACAAATAAATTAATAATTTTGTTATTATAGCTGTGACTTCTGGTTATTTTATGTTAATGTGTGGTTTATAAAGGCTGACAGAAGTGCGCTCTTACAAACGGCCAACAGTAATAATAACATGCCCATTTATAATTTCTTTAAAAGCATTCGGCCAACGAAAATATTTCCTTGTTCACTTGAAATGTACAGAGGGTGTCCCATTTTCGACACTTTTATACGGTATCTCCGTAACGGTTAACTGTTAATGCTATACAAAAAAGTACTGTAGGTGTCATTTCGTTTGCTTAAGAGATACGGGGAAAAATCAAAAAAATAACAATTTTAAAATCACCCTATATTTTCTTAGTTAAAAGAGATAGAGAAAAACGTTTTATACAAAAGTTTCTTTATAATGATTTTTGAATAATCTGCCGTATTTAGAATAAGTATACGCGGTCAGGTAAAAAAAGTTATCGGACCTAACCCCATTTTTTAAATTAAAACCCTGTATATTTTAATCTAAGAAGATTGCATTTTAAATTCTATTTTCAAATATATAACACACCATGGATAGTATTGGTTTCCTAGGCGATTTATTTAAACTTTATTACTTTCAACCACAGTAGACCATGAAACAATAGCTACTATCCTAGAGACAACTATGTTGACTTCCTAGTTGTTATTAACATTTAACGTCAATTTCATTTTTACATATTCATTTGTGAAAAAGACTTATCAACATTTTGAAAAATTTGATATGATATCTATCATCCATGGTGTGTTATAAATTTGAAAAGAGAGTTTAAAATGCTATCTTTTAGATTAACATATACAGGGTGTTCCATTTTAAAAAAATGAGGTTAGGTCCGATAACTTTCTTACCTGACCCAGTATACTTATTCTGAAAACGGCAGATTATTCAACAATCATTATAAATAAACTTATGTATAAAACATTGTTTTGTATCTCTTGTAACTAAGAAAATATAGGGTAATTTTGAAATTGTCCATTTTTTGATTTTCCCCCGTATCTCTTAAGCGAGCGAAAAATTTCGAATTTTGATTTTACCATTTTAAGTTTGACCCAAAAAGAGCACATGACACCTACATTACTTGTCTGATAGCACTAACAATAACGAAGATACCCTATAAAAGTGTCGAAAATGGGACACCCTGTACAGTCTAGGACAAAAAATCACATGAGCCGGCGCATTTCCAGACCCCCTGGACCCCCCAACGTATTTTCGATGTAAAAGTTTCACGTCTTCCGACGTACTAAGTCGTAATCGAATACTTGAAGGCTCTTTAAATTTCTTTATTTTTAACCGGCAATTTCACGGTCGTGACTCGAAAATTGAGATCAACAGAGCCTAAAAGAACCATCAAAGAAACCGCATATTAAAATAAAAGATCCATCTTAGGAATACGAATTTTAATTTAGCATCGTGTTCTTTGATCGCCAACTCTGTACCTACGTACAGGGTGTCCCATTTTCGACACTTTTATAGAATATCTCCGTTATTGTTAGTGCTATCAAAAAAGTAATGTAGGTGTCATGTGCTCTTTTTGGGTCAAACTTAAAATGGTAAAATTAAAATTCGAAAATTTTCACTCGCTTAAGAGATAAGGGGGAAAATCAAAAAATTGACAATTTCAAAATTACCCTATATTTTCTTAGTTAAAAGAGATACAGAAAAATGTTTTATACAGAAGTTTCTTTATATTGCTTGTTGAATAATCTGCCGTTTTCAGAATAAGTATACGGGGTCAGGTAAAAAAGTTATCGGACCTAACCTCATTTTTTTTTAATGGAACACCCTGTATATTTTAATCTAAAAAGATACTATTTTAAACTCTCCTTTCAAATATATACACACCATGGATGATATTGGTTTCCTAGGCGATTTATTTAAACTTTATTACTTTGAAACGAAATAAAAGATTCAGATTAAGGTAAAAAATAGCGGGAATCATCGCAAATGTTCGGAATATGTCCTTAAATGGTTACCGTCTTTCCGGATAGAGAGCAAAATATACATTTTGCGCCAATTCTTCGTTTTTTTCCACTTTCGATATAAACTGATATCATAGCAAATTTTTCAAAATGTGTTGTAGGTAATTTTCGCAAAAGAAGATGTAAAAATTAAATTGACGTTAAATGTTAATAGTCAACATAGTTGTTTCTAGGATATTAGCTTTTGTTTCATGGTCTACTCTGGTTTAAAGTGATAAAGTTTAATAAATCGCCTAGGAAACCAATCGATGGTGTATTATATAGGTATTTAAAAGACGAATTTAAAATAGTATCTTTTAGATTAAAATATACAGAGTGTTCCATTTAAAAAAATGAGGTTAAATCCGATAACTTTCTTACCTGACCCAGCATACTTATTCTGAAAACGGCAGATTATTCAACAATCATTATAAATAAACTTCTGTATAAAACATTGTTCTGTATCTCTTGTAACTAAGAAAATGTAGGGTAATTTAGAAATTGTCAATTTGTTGATTTTCCCCCGTATCTCTTAAGCGAGCGAAAATTTTCAAATTTTGATTTTACCATTTTAAGTTTGACCCAAATAGAGCACATGACGCCCACATTACTTTTTTGTAGCACTAACAATTACGGACATAATAAAAGTGTCGAAAATGGGACACCCTGTACAGATGCGGCAAGAAACCTTAGGTCATTTTAAAAAGAACTGTTTTTGTGAACATACACATGTCCGCAACGACTTAATTTTTTTCTACAGGGTGTTGAAATTGTTTTAATCGTTATTTTAAGACCTCGGAAAGTACTTTTTTTTTTTTATGATCAAACACAAGCACTATAGGAAAAATCCTTTAGGGCACTCTGGGAGTGGTGCGTGTGCGCAAAAAGCGATTCACGTTGGTTTTGAATCGTTGGAGGTTATATTCGTTGGGAAAAACGACCTCGGGAAGATCGTTCCACAATGATGAAGTCCTCCAGATGAAGAAAAAATAATGAAGTTCGAGGAGTACTAAGCTTAACCACATATGGATGGGCGGCAGTGGTTCGTCGTGTATTTCTGATATTCGCCGCTCTGGGCGGAATTAAGAGGGCAAGGTCAGCCGAGCACTTTCCATGAAAATATCTGTAAAAGAGAGTCAAATCACCAACTTGCCTTCGATGTTCTAGGCTGTCGAGGTTCTTCGTCAGCTCGTGGTCTCCAATCAGACGAATGGCCCTTCTTTCGATGGAATCCAGTAGCCGAAGAGTATGTTTGGGTGCAGAGCTCCAGGCATGAGAGCAGTACTCTAGTGATGGTCGAATCTGGGCTTTGTATAGTGTCAAAAGTTGTTGAGGTGTGTACAACTTTCTGGTTCGGAAGAGTACACCAAGCTTCTGAGAGGCTATCTTGGCGATTGCCCCAACGTAGTTATGCCAAGACATATTTCCTCCCAGACTGACGCCCAGCAAACTAATAGATGAAGCCAGCGGGATTGCGTGTTCGTCCATGACTATATCCGGTTCTGTAATGTTAACCTTTTTAGAGAAAACTGCTGCCTGGGTTTTTTTAGCGGTAAATGCGACTTGGTTACTGTCACCCCAAGACAAAATTTCTTCCAGGTCTTTGTTGAGGCGTGATACTTCATGCTGTCTGCGAAGATGTGCGTCGGCAGCCGATGTTTGTGCATTCAAAGAGAAAGATGATAAAAGTGTGCTATCATCAGCACAACTAACTATCGGGTTTTTCGTTTTCACTAGAAGGTCGTTAATGTAGAGTAACAAGAGAGTGGGAGACAATATGGACCCTTGAGGAACACCGGCATTGATGGTGAAGGTGTCTGAGAGAAATCCGTCAATCGCCACTTGCAGAGAGCGGTCCTTAAGAAAGCTAGACAACCATGCACAGAATCGACTGGGCATACCATAGGATCGCAGTTTACTTAGAAGCCCCTCATGCCAAACACGATCAAAATAGATTAGATACTATTTTCAATTTTGGCATGTGTTAATAGGAAATAAAACCACATATTTTAGTTAGAAAAATTACTCTATCGATCGCCCAGTGGCGTCCCTATACCCACGTCCGCTGATATTTTTTACAAGAAAAGTGGTACGCCAATGGAATAATGGAAAGTAAGTTTAACACCAAAACATGCCAAAACTAAAGCAAATAAAACGAATCGGTAAACAAATAGCGGATAGAGTAAATGCGCAGAATCCAAGCCCAGAATTTCGTATCAGTACGCGGATTATTCTAACAGTTGCAAATCAGTCGACAATCGATACTACGAACGATCTTGCGTCCGTGAATACTCTAAACCAACTGGTCAGTAGCGTAACAGCCTAAGAGAACATGCCTAACTACTGTCGACTAAAACATGTGGTTTTATATAATATTAACATGACCTTAGGAATCACACTAGAAGGTCAATAAGGAACACCCTGTATAAATAACATATAAATATGAATCCTCAACATGATAAAAAAATCCTGTCTTCGAGAAAAAGCGATGCCGAGCGACGAGAAATATTTCCCATGGGTAATTTGTTCGCCTCACCTACCCAAACGTTTCAGATCCGCCATCTTGTCGACATATTAAAGGAAATTGCATTGTTCTGAAGAAATAGCGAGGAGTGGCTTCTTGTCACAACACCGCCTAATATGCTTAATTTTATTGAAATTATTTCCGGCATAAGTCTTACGACACAAAGGCGTCAGGTCTCCTACAACTTTTATTGTTTCAATATTCAATAGATCCGCGGAAGATATTTCTAACTACAATAACATATTTTGCTTGCATACATTGATGAAACTATGTGAGCATGGAATTTGCGTAATCTGACAGTGCCCATTGATGATCGCCCTCAAAATAAACTCATTGGCGTTGGTATTTCCGTTTAAGAGCTGCATTTAATCACACACTACTACTGGGTTCCTGGGGACTTATTGTTGACAATATTCGGCCAGTCCTGACCATTGAGTGCCCTCGCTCAACCGGAGGTATTGCCTCACTTGTTGTTGGTACTTACTATTTGATGAACAAACCCAAATATACATATTTTTTTTTAAAGAATTGGAAAACGATGATGAAACAATTTCAAATATGAACAACTTTCAAATTTTTCTCACCGATATTCTCGGAACTTCCTTGATATCAATAAATTAACCAAAAAAACTCTATTATTAACTTCACAAAAATAAATATTGATCAATTGATGACTATCGTCCCTTTCCAACCTGCCAAGACTGGTCAAAGATGGATTATTAGGGATTTTACCTCAAAGAAATTCTTCAATTGTCTCAGCCAACCTATTTATTGTGTATCTGCAGGATGTTATGGAAATGGCTTATTATACAGGGTGTTATGGAAATGACTTATTATCTTTAAATAGGCAAATCCTGAGATGAAAATAAATTGAAAAAAAAATAACCATAAATTTTTTTTTGAATTATTGTACGAAATATACATTATATTTATGAAATATGAAAATTTACGTTGCTGCTACTGAAATGAAATGAAATGAAATGAAATGAAATGAAATGCATTTATTAATCCAAAGATCACAATAATGGATATAGGACAGGTCATAGAGATCCTAAAAGCTAAAACAACTAAGAATTAAGAGAGATAAATAGTAACAATATTGCTAAGATAATAAGATTAGAAAGTATAGTTCAGAAATTCATCAATACTGTAGAAAGCATTATTTAGTAATGTACTCTTTAAAGTAGTATAAAATTTGTTGTTGCTAAGCTCTCTCATGTTATTTGGGATTTTATTAAACATAATAGTACCCATATAATAGGGGTTTAATTTATACAATTCTAGGCGATGAAGATCATGTTGTAGATTAGTGCCAAATCTTGTATTATATACATGGTGGAAATTTTGTGTTCTAAACATATATATATTTTGTTTTACAAATTTGAGAATTTCAAAAATATATAACGAGGGCAACGTCAATATTAATTCATTTTTAAAAGTATCTTTACATGATTGGCGATACCCAAGGCCAAACATGGCTCTAACAGCTCGTTTTTGCATTCGAAATACTCTGATAGCAGCTGAGGCTCCACCCCAGAGAACGATGCCATATCTGATTATGGATTCAAAACATGAAAAGTAAAACATTTTTACGACTTTCTTGGTTAGAAATTGTTTCAGGCGACCCAGTGCAAAACATTGGCTTGAGCATCTTTTACATGTATAGTTAACATGCTCTTTCCAATTTAGTGACATATCAATGTGAATACCCAACAGTTTAAAAGACGTTACTTGTTCGATTGATGTATTATTTAGTTTAATTAAGTGACTTTTTTTGTAGTTTGCATTTATTGGATGAAATTGTAGGGTGTATGTTTTGCTTTGATTTAGCGTAAGTCTGTTTACGTTGAAATAATGGGATAGTAGGTTTAGATTGTTTTGCAAGTTATTTTTCATTTCCATTTCATATGACTCGGCTGACAGAACTGTTATGTCATCCGCGAATTCACAGTGATATGCCGACAAATACGCAGATAAATCATTTGTATACATTAAAAATAGTAAAGGGCCTAGAACACTGCCCTGTGGAACGCCAAAAGTGACATCCAGATGCTCTGATTTAGACCTCTCAAAAAGAACAAATTGTTTGCGGTTTTTTAAATATGCTGTTAACAAGTCATGACAGTTTCCACGAATGCCGTAATGATATACCTTTTTTAGTAAGAGATCCTGATCTACACAATCAAATGCCTTGGATAAGTCGACAAACAGCGCCATAACCTTGTTACTTGCATCTAGACTTTTATATATGGTATCCAGAATAGAGCATAATGCTGTAGTTGTTGACTTTTTATTGCGAAAACCATGTTGCGTAGGTGATAATATGTTAGAGGCTTCCAGAAAGTTAACTATACGTTTTAAAATTATCCTCTCAAATATCTTTGAAAATATGGACAAAAGTGAAATCGGGCGATAATTTACAATGTCACTGGAATCCCCTTTTTTAAATAAGCAAATGATTTTCGAAATTTTGAGAAAATTGGGAAAGACCCCTCCAAGAAAACATAAATTTAACAAGTGAGTTAAAGGACTACATAACTGTTTACTGCAGAACTTTATGATAGCGGATGAAAATTCATCATGGCCACATGAATTAGTATTTTTCATATCGTGTATTGATTCGTTCATCTCACTCTCAGTCACCTTAAACAAGTAAATTGATTTGTCATTAGAAAAGTTCAATTTATTTTCTTGGTCAGTAACATTGTGAAGAGCTGGTAGTTTGTCACGTAATTTTTTTGGCATGTTGGCAAAATATGAGTTGAATTCTTCAGCTATGTGCTCTGGGCTTGTATAATTTATACCGTCCTTTACAATATATTTAGTTTTATTTTTTTGATTGTTTTTCATTGTGTTATTTATCAGATTCCATACCGTTTTTGATTTATTATTAGAATAAATAATTTTGTTGTCATAATATTTACTTTTGGCCGCTCTTAACAGTCTCCTATAAATTGTTTTATATCTCTTATAAAAATCTAGTGTGATTAGGCCACTTTTTACTTTTGCATGCAGTATTTTCAAGTTTTTGGATGATATTCTTAAACCTAATGTTAACCATTTTTTACAGTTAAAATCAGACTTTGTTTTTTTTATATACCTAAAGCTACTATTGTAGTAGTAATCTAAAGTCTTTATAAAGATAGAAAAAACATTATTTATATCATTACCTCCATTGTAGAGTTCTGACCAATTTTCCGCCTTTAGAAAGTTAAGGAAAGTTTCTTTATTTTTTATAGAAAAGGATCTTGCCAAGTAAGTTTCGTTTGAGATGTCGTTTCCAGATTCGAATTCAATTTCTTGAAATTTGTGATCAGATAGTCCGTTTTCGGCCACCACAGAGGTAATGAGACTATTATTAAAATTTGTACATATATAATCAATGGCTGTACTAGATGTGTTAGTAGTCCTGGTTGCCTCGTTAAATACAGGAGTTACATTATAAGAATGAAGGATATCTAAGAGGTCGTTTTTGTCATTGTTATCATGAAAAAGATTAATGTTAAAGTCACCAACTACAATTAGTCTGCAAAGAGGATGCGCCCTACACAGACACGCCAGGCACTGCTCAAGCTGATGAAAGAAATCATCCGCCGGTGCTAGTGGCGAGCGATATATGCATAAAATACATACCTCTATTTTGCCGACAGATATACTAATGCAAGTACACTCAAAAACTAGTTCAATGTAAAAATTGTGGACATCTACTTTATTAAATATTAGAGAGTTTTTAACTAGAATTAACACTCCACCATGTTTATTAATTGTTCTGTTGCGATAATCTGCTATTTTAAAACCATTAACATTGAGGAAATCGATTTCACCGTCCGAGCACCAACTTTCTGTCAGACATAAAACATCCAACTTTTCATTGTCTAGAAAAACTTCAATCAACTCTAATTTGTTTTTGAAAGATTGGATATTTTGATGGGCAAGTTTAATAGTTTCTTTTGGGTCACAGTTATTTTTATGGTTTATTATGAACTTTATAAAAAACTATTTGAATATTTAATTTGAGATCTAAATACTGCTAATTTTCTAATATATACAGGGCAATTTTCATTTCTTGCGGAATGGTTACTGTCTTCTTTTTTGAAATTCATTTTAACACAGTTTGGACACAGTAGATTTAACGATGTACAATCTTTTCCGGTATGTTCCCCTCCACATTTATGACAGATTGTTTTCCCTTTGCAATATTTGGATATATGTCCAAAACCACAACAGTTAAAGCAAAAACCTAAGTTCAAGTGCTCCTGAACGAACACTTTTACAAGGTCGAAATTTATTATCTGTTTTTTTATGAACCATTTAGCGATATCAGGTTGGGCTTGCAATATCCAGTTTTCTTTGGATGGGTTTCGACATTCCTTTTTGGCAATTACTTTTATTTTATCAGCAATATTTGGTATTTGGAGATCGGTTTCAATGTCACTATTCAATCTAACTACATCTTCGACAAATTCTGTGTTAGAGAATCCTTTTAATATTCCTGTGACTATGAACATTGGCTCCTGTCTTGATATTTCATTGGCGTCTATGTTATTTTTGTTTTCTAGGGCTAATTTTAGTTTTTCCTGTTGGGTTTTGCTCCAGCTTTCTAACACTACTGCGCCGCTCTTCAGATACCTAACATTTTTTAAGCCTCCCTCAATATCCTTTAATGTGATCTCTTTTTTTATAAGATTTATTGTTTCTTTTGGGTTTGATACGTTTTCTATTCTAATGATTGTTTCGAATTTTCTTTTTGGTATTTCTGGAGTTTTCCATTCTCCATGTACTATTTTGTCTGGTGTTTGATTTATATTTTCTATTGGTTTTTGAATAGCCGCAGCATATGTTGAAATCGGGAAATGACTTTTATCGCCTGAATGATTTTCCTTCATGCTCTCCTCCTTTTCCTTACTTCCGAGCCTATAGGCCAGAATACTAATAATTTTTTGTAAATTTGTGTGAGCATTTCTGACCGAATCTCTGTCATCTCTAGAGAATATGGGGGCTCCGTTTTCTAACTCTTTACTAGTTGCCGACCTTATTTTGTCTAGTTGTTCGTGAATTTCCGACAGGAGATTTTCAGTATCAGTAGTTCGATGTTGTTTTTGTGTCAAGGTCATTGGGAGATGGTTACGTTGTCTTTTTGTATCATTTCCGCTTGCTGGGCTCTCTTCTGATCTTATTCGTTTATTTATTGTGTTCACTGTTTCCTCCAGGTTTTTGTCAGTTTCCTGTTTATCTAAATTTTGTGTTTTATCTATTGGTGGAGTCCGCGATAGTTTGTTGTTTACTGTAAACACTTCTCCATAATTTAAACTGTCATTTGCTTTTACGCCCGGACTATTATGAATCAGTTCGCTCCTATCCGATCTCCTTATCGCAGATTGTTTTTGTCCTCCTTTGTGTACTTTTTCAGCTTGGTCAACAAATAAGCATTTATTTATTTCACGTTCTGGTATGTTCAAATCTCCTAGTGAGAAACTTCGCGTTTTTTCCGATTTTGTTAACGATATTCCTGTTTTCTTTTGGCTATATGATCTAAAACCATCACTGGTTTCCTCCATCACAACCTTTCCCTATTTTTCTTCGTTAGTCCGCTTCAAAATACGTTTTAAAGTGCGCGGTTCCGAAAACACGTGTTACTCCGCACAATATAATTTGTATTTGCTACTGAGGACGCACGCAATCAATTGGCAGCCACAATATCCTATTATTTATTATAAAAATTGTTACATTTTTTAGAACAGGAAATAATAATCTTAAATTAAAAGCTATTTTTAATTTTCAATTTAATTATACGCGAGGTTTTTCCTAAAACAATTCCATTGTTTCATTCTTATCCGTTTTAAAAGCACTTGTACACGGTGTTCCATTTTCGACACTTTTATAGGGCATCTTCGTTAATTGTTAGCTATCAAAAAAGTACTGTCGGTGACATGTGCTCTTCTTGGGTTGAACTTAAAATGGTAAAATCAAAATTTGAAATTTTTCGCTCGCTTAAGAGATACGGGTGAAAATAAAAAAATTGACAAATTCAAAATTATCCTATATTTTCTTAGTTAAAAGATATACAGACAAATGTTTTATACAGAAGTTTCTTTATTTTGATTGTTGGATAATCTGGCATTTTCAGAATAAGTACGGGGTCAGGTAAAAAAGTTCTGAAGAAATAGCAAGCTGTATAGTATTAAAAAGTATCACCTGCCTAAGGCTACGTGCCTGTCCCTAAAACTACTCAATCGGTTATGCTGCAACATATTAAAATTAGTCAAAGCCTGAATAGGAAGTAAATTATATGGAATCAAATAAATGCATACAAGCAAACACAGCTGAAGGGTTAGCCAACCGAGGAATGCCATATTGGAACGACTACGTTCCAAACGTAGGGATGCGACACCAGTAAAGTACGTTCCACGATCTTTGGTTGTCTTTTGACTGATATAATGCAATTCCAAGATTCTCGAAAGGAGTCAAATCATCAAGAAATTGCATTGCAAAAATGCACTTAATTTATTGAGAACTGCTAAATCACAAAAATATTTAGTAAACCATTTATAAGTATGAATAGTTTTTGTAAAACTTACTAAAATCTTTTGCAAATTTTTTTAAAGTATTTTGTATTCCTACGCGGTCACCCATCCAAGTAATAACCGTGCCCAACGTCGCTTGACTTTATCGATCGATATACATACAGGGTGTTATGGAAATGACGTATTATATTTAAATCGGCAATTCCTGAGATGAAAACAAATTGAAGGAAAATATCCAAAAATGGCACTTTAATTTAATATGCCCTGTACATGACCTTATGTCAAACCAAATAATTACCACGTGGTGCCCCTGTTCGGAATGTAAACACAGCAACATATGGCAGTGAATCTTGAACAGTGTTGTCATATCTTCAGGGTAAACTCTTTAGAAAGTCAATAACCGTTTGACAGATTTCGAGTTGTTTATTTTTCAGGGTACATTATTATAAACTTTTACGTTCAGTTCGCTGGGAAACAATCTCTGATTTATAAACTTGAACTGACTCGAACGAACCGCCGCGGAGTTTATAAATGGTCAGGTGTGTTCTCATTTGTTCAATTCGAACGACACCCGTCAGATCTGGACAACTTAAAAGTTTATAAATGCCACTTACCCTTTAGAAAAAAAAATGCAATTTTATTTACCTTTTCGGACTTATTTAAAACCCATTTAATTTATAAAAAACACCAAGTACTCACATCACAAAATCACTTTAGTTTTCGCATCACAACACATCTAAGTACCGTTTAATCTGAATTAGTATTTTAAAGTGCTACTGTGTAGACAAAAGTACGCCCTTATTGTCTAAATAACACGTTGGTTCCATCGATCGATATTGAACTGCTGGACTGGGGCACTGCCGTCGCGAAAAGAACAAATAACAATTTAAACTCGGGTTTAAGTATTAACATACAATTTAACACACAAATCTGCTTGAAAAAACAGCTGATCTTGGAGAAACAGGTTACATATTCTTTACGCGACTGTAGCGGCTGGGGTTAATATTTAAAAATACAGCGTTGTCACTTTCGATGTTTTATAAGGTTATATTCATAAAATGAAGAATTTCCTTCTGTAATACTTTTCTTTATAATGATAGTCTCGGAAATGGCAAGACTATTTATTTTAAAGGGATAGAAGGGTCTATCAACATAATTATTCCATCATTCTTCTTCAGTAAAGAATTAATAAATTTAATTAGCCCATTAGAAATTAGTGTTTTTATTATTTCTGAATTTCTATTGCGAAATAATTTGTATCCTATAGTGCTGTTGTTTTTATGTGTACGGTAGGTTATTGTAAAGTGTAATTATGCGTTAATATTTATTGCTTTTGTGTAATCTAATAATAAGTGCATATCTTCAAAAAAAAATTGGAAACTTGTGGGTGTCTGTGTGTTTCTTTAAGTGATTTAGTGAAAATGTTCCGAGAGATTGGAAATAAGAGGCCGAATGGAGTTTAGTGGGTATAAGCTTATTATGCAGATCCACATTATCATCAGGGTACGTGATGAGCATAGAGCTTTTCCCATAAAACAAAAAAAACCTGAAGATGTCTGCGCCCTGGATTACTTGCTAGTGTACTGGCACCTGGATTCACTTCTATTTGGATACTAGGTAAACAAAATATTATTTTTATAAGAATCTAAAGTTTTACATTTTTTACACAGTTGGCAACATTGGGCTTGAACATCTGTTGATTACACAGCTTGACAATGTAATATGATCATATATGAATGGGCCGAGGAGTAACCGGGTGGGTTTAGGGGTGAATTACCCCACTTTTTAAACGTTCGATTAAAAAAAAATATATGTAGCGCTTCTCTAGGACACCCCCAGGAGTCACCCATTTAAATATAATACGTCATTTCGATAACACCCAATTCCCAATTAACTGTTCCTCGTATTATTTATTACGAGGAACGAAATCCCATGAATCTGTTGCATCTCATTTATGCCTTTTTTTCTAGTAAAAAAATTTTTACAACACTTCATTTAAACTCGGTCATTTCTACAATAAAAAATAGTTAAATAATTGCCAATGAAATGTACCGTACATTTTAAAATGATGAAGTACTGGAGTTATAAATAATTTATTTTTACTATACATTCGTTTAAAATTTACAATATATTTTAGTAATTACTTGATTTTACTAATTATTATTGGAAATTATAACTAAACTATTTAGAAATTATGTGTGCCCACCAAAGATATTGCAAACCACAGATAGAAAAATGTACATTTCGAGCCTACGCAACGAATGCAAACAGTCTTTCCCACCTCTTTCGGTCATTATTGCAGCATAGCCAGATTGACATATTTATCGCAAAGGTATCTTGCAAAATCCCAATTAAAAATATGTTAATTTGACAATTATAACTGGTTTAAGGTTAATAGGCAATTGCTCTTAAAATAAATTTATTTCCCAATATTTTTACTATAAACTGTGAAAGGCGATGAGATTCTTTAAAAAAATATGATTAAACTTAAAAGTATCAAACGAATCATGAACTAATCCAACTGCACTCCGGCAACATCTATTTCTATTTTACTACACGGACCCCCAAAGTATGAATGAATATTAATCTCGAAAACACTACAACGTTGGAGTTGGATTGTTCATATATTTTGGTTGATTTGTATTTTTTTGTGATTATTGGTGAAAAAGTGTCTCTATTATAAACAATCATGGTGCATTCATGTGTAGTTTGTAAAAGAGTGGATCATTTAAATAAGGTTTTAATATTTAACCATCTGATATAACCAGATTTCAACATTGTTGCCATTCCGCCAACAAATATGTAGTTCTCTCTTCCACCCATTGCTGATTTTCAATAACATTTCACACAATCACAGCTTCACTTTTCAAGAGTTTTATGAATGGATTATGGGACCTTTGGTATCTACAATATTATTTTGGTACGGATTTATAATGAAAATTGTAATTAATACAATATTTTATAGGAAATCGTACAATAAGATATTTGCTATAATAATTTTACTATAGTGTTTGTTCCGTGCACATACATTCGTTGTAAAATTTACAATATATTTTAGTAGTCACTTGATTTTACTAAATTTATTAGAAATCCTACTAGAGTTTTTTGTAAATTATGTTTACAATAATATTTTGGCACGGATTACAAATAAAAAATGTAATAATTAGTACTTTATTTTATTGGAAATCTTGCAATAAAATCTTTAAGAAAATAACTTTACTGGTCTATTTTTCGTGTATAGTACAGGGTTCGTCACTTTTATATGGTATCTCCGTACTTGTTAGTGCTATCAAAAAAGTAATGTAGGTGTCATGTGCTCTTTTTGGGTCAAATTTAAAATGGTAAAATCAAAATTTAAGAGATACGGGGGAAAATCAAAAAATTGAAAATTTCAAAATTACCCTATATTTTCTTAGTTAAAAGAGATACAAAAAAATATTCTATACAGAAGTTTATTTATAATGATTGTTGAATAATCTTCCGTTTTGAGAATAAGTATACGGGGTCAGGTAAGAAAGTTATCGAACCTAATCTCATTTTTTTAAGTGGATCACCCTGTATATTTTAGTATAAAAAGATAGCATTTTAAATTCTCTTTACAAATATATACACACCATGCATGATATTGGTTTCCAAGGTGAATTATTTAAACTTTATTACTTTAAACCAAAGTAGGCCATGAAACAAAAGCTATATCCTAGAGACAACTATGTTGACATTCTGGTTGTTATTAAGATTTAACGTCAATTTCGTTTTTACATATTCATTTGTGCAAATGACTTATCAACATTTTGAAAAATTTGATATGATATCTGTTTTATACATCCATGGTGTGTTATAATTGAAAAGAGAGTTTAAAATGCTATCTTTTTAGATTCAAATATACAGGGTGTTAAATTTAAAAAAGTGAGGTTAGGTCCGATAACTTTCTTACCTGACCCCGTATACTTATTCTGAAAACGGCAGATTATTCAACAATCATTATAAATAAACTTCTGTATAGAACATTTTTCTGTATCTCTTTTAACTAAGAAAATATAGGGTAATTTAGAAATTGTGAATTTTTTGATTTTCCCCCGTATTTCTTAAGCGAAAGAAAATTTTCGAATTTTGATTTTACCATTTTAAATTTGACCCAAAAACAGCACATGACACCTACATTACTTTTTTGATAGCACTAACAATAACGGAGATACCCTATAAAAGTGTCGAAAATGGGACACCCTGTACAATAGTTTTTATGTGTTATGTGTTATTTTATTAGTGTCGACCTTGCTTACATTTCTCGAAATTTCAGCTCGTGTCGTGGATAATAGTTTATTGCAAGTGAAGATCAAAAAAGGGTGTGGAACGTACTTTAAGACCAAAGATAGGGTCGCAGAACGCCATAGCTCGCTTGAAATAAAATTAAGAACGCAGCTCAAAACAAAATCGAAACGACAAAAACAACCAATCGGCAACACAATAAAATATTGTATAAATATGATCGCGGGTGGCCAGGTATGGTTCCTGCCTATGTCGGCAATTGTTTAGGATTGCGGAACGAACTTTGCTTTGGCAAGAACGACAACCTTGATGGTTATGCCGAACCCAAATCTGTGATGGTGAAATAATTATCGTAGGTTCTACGGTGCTGATTAGAATTTAAAAAATCGAGAAAAAAATTTTAAGTATAGTAAAGATTTCATTGTAAAATTATTATAGAATGTCATTGCACGATTTCCTATAAAATATTGTAATAATCACAACTTTCATTATTGATCCGTACTAAAATAATATTGTAGATACGCATGAAAGTCCAAAAAAAATATAGTTAAAATTTTCCCGCACGGAAAGCATGGGATGTGCCCTCGGTTAAAAACTTTGATACTCGGGAATGTTATCCAAAAATCGATGCCGATCAAAAGTCTCCATGGGCCCGAGGTCCGAAAATGCGATCCCGGGGAGCTACCTTCATCGCAATCAAAATAAACTGCTGGCCATTTGCTTTCGAGCAAGAAAAATTTCGCCTAAATTTAAAAGGTAATATTTTCTGAACCAGATATGACATCGATCTCCGGTTTTTAATGGTTGATAGATTTGTCCCTTAGGAAACAATTGCCAAAGTTGGATTGTCTTAAACTGTCAGAAAATTTTATATACAGGGTGTTAAAGAGGACGATGATTTTTGCTCCAATTTCAATAGCATGTAACTTTGACAATAATATTTTTAAATTTTATCACTGTACGTCAATTGAATCACTGGTTTATAGCAAAGAAAGTAATCTGTCAAATTTTTGATATCTGCTATATTTTAAGAGATACCGATTTTTTTGAAAAACTTTGCTTTTTTTCGTAGCTAGATCCCACTGTGTGTTGTATCGTGCAAACTTTGCAAGTGATTATTATACCTTATGAAAAGCTTGTTTATGTTCAGTAACAACAATTGTACCTAAATGTTGTGATGTGCAGTGGCGTACTTATAATCACTTATATGTCTATGCTTTATGAGTATCTCACAATTTTTTCGTATTGGAAAGTACGCGCCCCTAGATTAGGCAAGATTTTCCTTATTTTTTAGTTTTTCATATCTCGCTACAGGTATATTATACAGTGTCTACAAAATTTTAAAAAAGATAATTTTTTTATTTAATTGTTTGAAAAAATTTATTTATTAATTTCTAACTAACAAAGTTTTTCAAAAAAATCGGTATCTCTTAAAATATAGCAGATATCAAAAATTTGACAGAGTACTTTCTTTGCTATAAACCAGTGATTCAATTGACGTACAGTGATAAAATTTAAAAATATTATTGTGAAAGTTACATGCTATTGAAATTGGAGCAAAAATCATCGTCCTCTTTAACACCCTGTATATAAAATTTTCTGACAGTTTAAGACAATTCAATTTGGGCAATTGTTTCATAAGGACCAAATCTATCAACCATTAAAAACCGGAGATCGATGTCATATCTGGTTCAGAAAATATTAACTTTTAAATTTAGGCGAAATTTTTCTTGCTCGAAAGCAAATGGCCAGCAGTTTAGTATAAATAAGCAAATGCACTGGCAATAGTGTGTCAGGCTTCCATAGCTCCTATACCAATTAACTTAGGAATTTCATTCATATGCCGATTTATACTGTATTACATGGTGCATTTCAGGAAAATATTTTCCAATATACAGGGTGTCCCAAAAAGTGTGGTAACATAATGCTGTATTTTTTTTTAAATGGAACACCCAATATATTTTATTGCATATTTAGGTTCGTATTAGTGTCTTTTATAATTGCCTAAAGTTTTATTTCATGTGGTTATGTAGTTGAAGAGTAACAAATTAAAAAAAATTCAACAAAACTACCTAAAATAACATTTTTAACCAACATTGAGTATAATTTAAGACAAGAGGTCTAGAGATACTGTGAATAGAATAACGTTTATTTATACAGGGTGTTCATAATTAGGTTTCAAACACGACACATTTCAAAATAATTTCTCTACAGATTTTCAAATGGAATATTATTTGGCTATTAGATGTAGAATTCATAAGTATTATTTTTTTTTGTAATGGGAGCATCTTAGTTATTTCTAGTCGTTCTCGAAATAATTTCTTTCATAAATTATGTTTTTTTAATTAAAATTCATTTTAATTTCTTATAGTTTTTAGCCCTAAATAACAACAATATTAAATTAAAGAACTGTCAAACTATAATAAACAAATGAATTCTTATTTTATTTCAAAGCCTACCATGGTTTTTAGGCATAACCATCACTAATGAGCCGTCTTGCTAGTATTTCGTCTGAAATGTTGAGGAATGTAAATAGATCATTTGAAGAGCTTATTGACTTGTGCTCAGATCAACATGGTAGGCATTTTGAACACTTACTGTAGTTTATAATTATTAATCTAGTCGCCTATGCTTAATTTTCATAATAAAAACTGTATTTAAACAACATAATTTATGGAAGCAATTATTTCGAGAACGACTAGAAATAACCTATATGCGTCCATTATAAAAAAAGAATGGTTATTAATTCTACATCCAATAGCCAAATAATATACCATAATATCCAACAATTTTAATAAAACAAAATTTCATCATTAATTTATTTTATCAATGTTAATAATAATTGAATTTAGTGGTTTTAATCAAGAACGGTGTGCCCGACGAGAAAAACTCAAGAGACCGTTTTCATGTAGAATTGACCAGGCTAATCAGAAAAGTTATCTACATGGAAAAATGTCAGTGGCGTACCATCTTTTTTTAAATATCAGAGGATATGTTTGCTGGTATGAATAACTTTTCTAACTAAAGTTTGTGACTCTATATCCTATTAACACATACCAAAATTGAAAAAAAATATCTAAAGTACTTTCGGAGATATTAACAAATAACCATTTAAAAAATAAAAATTCAAACCCCTGTAGAAAAACTTTAATCCGTTGCGGACATATGTTCATATGAACTTTTCTTTATAAAATGACCTAAGGAATTACACCCTGAAATATTAGCACGTCATTAAGGAACACCCTGTATACAGCCATAAATGATGGTTAGTTTAACTATTTGTTGGTAAATTTAATTAAGTTTTTCTATCTGTGCGGGTATTCCAAAAAAGTATTTTTCAAAAAAGTTAAAAGTAGTTAGATAAGAACCACTACTGTATGAAATTAAAACGTGCACCGGCGTTACAAAATACAAAAACGATACTATTGCGCAAAAATCTACACGCTCCGATGATCGTATTCGCGTAAAACGGAGAATAAAAGCAATTGTGGCAAATTTACTAAGCAGCTCAAGAAACCGTTAAGGATTAAAAATGCCGGTGAAAGTGAAACCGATCCCGTACAAACAACGGTAACTGGGTGCGTTGCATTTTGTTGCAATGCGAGTTATAATGCAACGAGGCCGATCATTTAAAAAGAAGCATGGATTAATAAATCGATACAGCTAACCAGGGAAATCCAGTCAGTGTGATTTAAATCGAGATTCTTCCTTAGCCTGTGTTCATTCGTCCACTCCGGAATGTAGTCCTCTTTCAATAGCTTCCATGTTTTCATGTCTAGAGCTGCCTGAGTCCAATTTCTCCTGGCTATCCTCTGGAAAGCATGGATTAATTAATTGATACAGCTAACCAGGGAAATCCAGTCGGTGTGATTTAAATCGAGATTCTTCCTTCGCCTGTGTTCGTTCATCCACTCCTGAATGTAGTCCTCTTCCAATAGTTTCCATGTTTTCAGGTCTAGAGCTGCTTGAGTCCAATTTCTACTTGCTACCCTCTGGAAAGCATGGATTAATTAATTGATACAGCTAACCAGGGAAATCCAACCGGTGTGATTTAAATCGAGATTCTTCCTTCGTCTTCCTTAGCCTGTGTTCATTCATCCACTCCTGAATGTAGTCCTCTTTCAATAGTTCCATGTTTTCATGTCTAGAGCTGCTTGAGTCCAATTTCTCCTTGCTACCCTCTGGAAAGCATGGATTAATAAATTGATACAGCTAACCAGGGAAATCCAGTAGGTGTGATTTAAATCGAGATTCTTCCTTCGTCTTCCTTAGCCTGTGTTCGTTCATCCACTCCTGAATGTAGTCCTCTTCCAATAGTTTCCATGTTTTCCTGTCTAGAGCTGCTTGAGTCCAATTTCTCCTTGCTACCCTCTGGAAAGCATGGATTAATAAATTGATACAGCTAACCAGGGAAATCCAGTCGGTGTGATTTAAATCGAGATTCTTCCTTCGTCTTCCTTAGCCTGTGTTCGTTCATCCACTCCTGAATGTAGTCCTCTTTCAATAGTTTCCATGTTTTCCTGTCTAGAGCTGCTTGAGTCCAATTTCTCCTTGCTACCCTCTGGAAAGAATTGATTAATAAATTGTACAGCTAACCAGGGAAATCCAGTCGGTGTGATTTAAATCGGGATTCTTCCTTCTTCTTCCTTAGCCTGTGTTCGTTCATCCACTCCTGAATGTAGTCCTCTTTCAATAGTTTCCATGTTTTCCTGTCTAGGGCTGCTTGAGTCCAATTTCTCCTTGCTACCCTCTGGAAAGAATTGATTAATAAATTGTACAGATAACCAGGGAAATCCAGTCGGTGTGATTTAAATCGGGATTCTTCCTTCTTCTTCCTTAGCCTGTGTTCATTCATCCACTCCTGAATGTAGTCCTCTTTCAATAGTTTCCATGTTTTCCTGTCTAGAGCTGCTTGAGTCCAATTTCTCCTTGCTACCCTCTGGAAAGAATTGATTAATAAATTGTACAGCTAACCAGGGAAATCCAGTCGGTGTGATTTAAATCGGGATTCTTCCTTCTTTTTCCTTAGCCTGTGTTCATTCATCCACTCCTGAATGTAGTCCTCTTTCAATAGTTTCCATGTTTTCCTGTCTAGAGCTGCTTGAGTCCAATTTCTCCTTGCTACCCTCTGGAAAGAATTGATTAATAAATTGTACAGCTAACCAGGGAAATCCAGTCGGTGTGATTTAAATCGGGATTCTTCCTTCTTCTTCCTTAGCCTGTGTTCATTCATCCACTCCTGAATGTAGTCCTCTTTCAATAGTTTCCATGTTTTCCTGTCTAGAGCTGCTTGAGTCCAATTTCTCCTTGCTACCCTCGGAAAGAATTGATTAATAAATTGATACAGCTTACCAGGGAAATCCAGTCGGTGTGATTTAAATCGAGGTTCTTCCTTCTTCTTCCTTAGCCTATGTTCATTCGTACACTCCGGAATGTAGTCCTCTTCCAATAGTTTCCATGTTTTCCTGTCTAGAGCTGCTTGAGTCCAATTTCTCCTTGCTACCCTCTGGAAAGAATTGATTAATAAATTGATACAGCTAACCAGGGAAATCCAGTCGGTGTGATTTAAATCGGGATTATTCCTTCTTCTTCCTTAGCCTGTGTTCGTTCATCCACTCCTGAATGTAGTCCTCTTTCAATAGTTTCCATGTTTTCCTGGAGCTGCTTGAGTCCAATTTCTCCTTGCTACCCTCTGGAAAGAATTGATTAATAAATTGATACAGCTAACCAGGGAAATCCAGTCGGTGTGATTTAAATCGGGATTCTTCCTTCTTCTTCCTTAGCCTGTGTTCGTTAATCCACTCCTGAATGTAATCCTCTTTCAATAGTTTCCATGTTTTCGTGTCTAGAGCTGCTTGAGTCCAATTTCTCCTTGCTACCCACTGAAAAGCATCGATTGATAAATTGATACAACTAACCAGGGAAATCCAGTCGATGTGATTTAAATCGGGATTCTTCCTTCTTCTTCCTTAGCCTGTGTACACTCCGGAATGTAGTCCTCTTCCAATAGTTTCCATGTTTTCCTGTCTAGAGCTGCTTGAGTCCAATTTCTCCTTGCTATCCTCTGGAAAGCATGGATTAATTAATTGATACAGCTAACCAGGGAAATCCAGTCGGTGTGATTTAAATCGGGATTCTTCCTTCGTCTTCATTAGCCTGTGTTCGTTCATCCATCCTGAATGTAGTCCTCTTTCAATAGTTTCCATGTTTTCCTGTCTAGAGCTGCTTGAGTCCAATTTCTCCTTGCTACCCACTGAAAAGCATGGATTGATAAATTGATACAACTAACCAGGGAAATCCAGTCGATGTGATTTAAATCGGGATTCTTCCTTCTTCTTCCTTAGCCTGTGTACACTCCGGAATGTAGTCCTCTTCCAATAGTTTCCATGTTTTCCTGTCTAGAGCTGCTTGAGTCCAATTTCTCCTTGCTACCCTCTGGAAAGCATGGATTAATTAATTGATACAGCTAACCAGGGAAATCCAGTCGGTGTGATTTAAATCGAGATTCTTCCTTCGTCTTCATTAGCCTGTGTTCGTTCATCCATCCTGAATGTAGTCCTCTTTCAATAGTTTCCATGTTTTCCTGTCTAGAGCTGCTTGAGTCCAATTTCTCCTTGCTACCCTCTGGAAAGCATGGATTAATTAATTGATACAGCTAACCAGGGAAATCCAGTCGGTGTGATTTAAATCGAGATTCTTCCTTCGTCTTCATTAGCCTGTGTTCGTTCATCCATCCTGAATGTAGTCCTCTTTCAATAGTTTCCATGTTTTCCTGTCTAGAGCTGCTTGAGTCCAATTTCTCCTTGCTACCCACTGAAAAGCATGGATTGATAAATTGATACAACTAACCAGGGAAATCCAGTCGATGTGATTTAAATCGGGATTCTTCCTTCTTCTTCCTTAGCCTGTGTACACTCCGGAATGTAGTCCTCTTCCAATAGTTTCCATGTTTTCCTGTCTAGAGCTGCTTGAATCCACTTTCTCCTTGCTACCCTCTGGAAAGCATTGATTAATAAATTGATACAGCTAACCAGGGAAATCCAGTCGGTGTGATTTAAATCGGGATTCTTCCTTCTTGTTCCTTAGTCTGTGTTCGTTCCTCCACTCCTGAATGTAGTCCTCTTTCAATAGTTTCCGTGATTTCCTGTCTAGAGCTGTTTAGTCCAATTTCTCCTTGCTACCTAGTCTGGATGTCCTCTCGACAACGCTTTGGTGCCTTCCCGCTTTCTTCTTGTGGCTCTGTGTTATTTTGGTTGTAAATTTGGATGGGTCTGGCTTGGCAACATGGCCCGCCCATCTTCATTTAAGTCCCGCTATTCTTCCTAGAACGTCCGTCACCTCTCCTCCTCCTCAGGCAACATCCCAACATGACGCGCTCCATCGCTATCTCGATTATTTCGAATCTTTCTGCACGGTTCTTTGTTAGAGATATAATCTCTAATCCATATGTATGCCCGTATTGTGCTAGCGACAGAATTTACGCACAATCATACGCTTTTCTTCTGAGACTAATTGAGATGAATTGAGATTTTATATCGTACAAATCCGAACAACCTACCGAACCGCAGAGATATCAAGAAGAACAGAACTACGCCCAGGTTAGTTTCGTTCTTCTTGATACGATGACGAGGGGCGTATCGATAAACCTAAATTTCCAAAGTTTCAGAAACATATGTTCAGTAGTTCTCCATAAAGTTCTAATGCAAGCTCGTCGTGAATCACCCTGTATGTAGAGTAAATGAACTTTTCCTAATAATAGGAATCACACACTCTCAAATATTAGCAAGTCATTAAGGAACACCCTGTACTACTTCTCATGCATTCGACAGCACCAAAATCTGACCTTCACCCGTCATTAAACTATGTCGTATTCTGTTTTCAACTAACTATGATAATATTAGTAATTTTTTCTAATAAATAAATTACTGAAATTAATCGTGGCCATTACAAATTACAATATTTATTAGTAATTCAAATTTTAACGAAACATATGCCCATAAGAAAGGATCCTTCGCATAATATAAAATATTTATAATTTAGTAATCGAGAAAAATTACGGTTCTCTTAATTGAAATGCATAAAGGTCGCCTACTGTTTCCAAAAAATCGTGCCATAATGTTACGAGGTCGGGCCAAGTAACGGTTTTTTGTAATAATAAAGTATTGAATAAAAGATGTAATTTAGATTCCATTGTGGGATACATACAGGATGTCAATTTGAAAACCTCCCTCCCTTAATATGTTGCCTACGCTAAATAATATTAAAAATCGGAAAGACAAGTCAATTTTACTGTGAAGGGGGGGGGGGGGGGGGACGCTTTTCTTTTTAAAAAATTTATTTGCACACCTCAAAACAGTTTACAAGAACTGGCACCGAGGCCTTGAAAAAGAAAAATTATAAACAGATAACGAACGTATAGTACTTTATATAAATTCAAAACATAAACTTAACAAAAAGAATTCAGTTTCTGTTCCTTATAAATCTCTTAAGCTTACGACATACAACGTTTCCTTCACCCTCAAATAAAGTCTCTGGAAGCCTATTGTAAATTTGTATACTTCTATAAATTGGCAAGTCTTGTGACTTTTTGTTCTTAAATAGGTGTTCCTTAATTTATCTCTAGTTCTTGCATGATGATCATGAAAGTACTTATTTTGCTTTAGCTCCCCACTCGTTTTTAATGTTGACAATAAGCTTTCTTCTTCTTTCTTCTTCTGTAGCCGCTACAACCCTGGTTGGGTCTTGGCTGACTTCACAATTTGCCTCCATTGTCGTCTATCCAACATCATCTGTTCTGGGTTGACGATATTCAACATTTGTAGGTCCGCTGACACGTTATCTCTCCAGCGCAATCTTGGTCTCCCTAAAGGACGTTTGCCGACTGGTGCTTCTTCCCATACTAATTTTACGATACGGCCATGTTCCTGTCTTCTAACGTGTCTTTCCGACCTGACCACCCCGACAATACTAGGTTGGCGATATATTTCCTCCAATTCTATGTTGGTTCTGATAGGGTACTGTTGTGTTCCTTCGTCTTTTTTTGGTCCAAAAATGCCCCTTAAAATCTTCCTCTCTGCTATTCTTAGTCGGTTCTCATTCTGTTTAGTAAGAGTCCACGTTTCGCATGCATATGTCATGATAGGTCTGATCACAGTTTGGTAGATTTTTATCTATTATAAGCTTTGTCTTAACTTTTAAGAATGGATATGTCCTGTATAAAGTTTTTACTATCAGTATAGTAGTCTATAGAAAAAAATTGCTTTTATAGACTTATTTTGCACGCTTTGAAGTTTATTTATTAAATTTTCACTAGCATTTCTATAACATGGCAATAAGTATCTTATATGAGGTTCAATAAAACTGTTATACTGTAAATCTTTAGTGTTTTTGTTTAGCATTCTAATTGCGCCCAGAACCGGAATGATTTTTCAGCAATACTCTGTATAGGAGCTGACCAGCAATATTCTGTATATGAGCTGCCATGTTGCTGCAGCTGCAACATTAAAAAAAAATCCAAAAAATCTCGTTTCCTGGCGGTTTCTTGCTTATCACTCGAAAACTATCAACTTCTCTTAAATAACCTGAATAATCATAATAATAAAATTTCCTACAAATTATATTATTTAAGACCAACCCTTCGGGCACGAGCGATAGTTGCAAATTGATGTATTTCGGATATCTCCGCACAACCCCACTATTTACCCTCCGAAACTAGAATTTATTATTAAAAGGCTATCAAGCTTATTTACGAAAAGTTTACAGTTTGATAGTTATAATCAAAAAAAGCCAAGAAATAAGATTTTTTTACCTTTTTTGAATTTTTTTTAATGTGGCGTCACGAATTTTTGTTATGCAAACCACAGATTCGGTTTCAGCACCCCAAAAAACATTGAAGAAATCAAAACTACCCCCAAACTTTACATCTAGGATCTTCGTGACTGTATTATAAATGGTGTGTAGAAAACGTGTATTTGTATGATTAAAAATGTGTAATATGTCCAGCTTGTCACAAATTCAGATTGGCAACATTGTATCCAAGTCATAGACGTGACTCATGGCTCATGTGAACTACTAGCAAACATATGCAATTATATATATTACGAAAATTTAATCAAATAAACTAATTATAGTTTATGATGATGAGTTTTACAATATAGTGTATATTTATCGGGTGATTTGATTCACGATCTCCATCATATTTAATAATTATTTCAACTGAAATAATTTTTTAATAGATGTCAAAGGCTTGTTAGAGACGTCACTTAGTGACGTCATTATGTGCACACTTCTGCGATTGCTATATATTATTTCAACGGTTGTTTAAAAAGTTTACCGGAATTTTTGCTTATTTTAGTGGTATTTGCGCAGGTATTTGTCTATTTCAGTGGTTTTTAACCTTGTTGGAGGTACTGAACCCCCACCAGTTTCATATGCGCGTTCATCGAACCCTTCTTAATTAGAAAAATAAAATATGATTTTTTCAAATTCAAAACATAGGTATGTGTACAGTACAACGTGTCCAAGATAAGGAGGGCCAGTACAGGGATCTCGGAAACCGGTTAAATAGAGGTAAAGTTGCGCATTTACGTTCCTAAAAATATGCCGTATAGAAAGTTTTAAAATTCCGAGTAGTTCCGGAGATATCCGGAAAAACCGAAATTCTGAAAGATCATTTTATTGTTTTCCTGGGTTTTTTTGAGATCGAATTCTAAAGTAAATTGCACTTTTACATTGCCACTTTTTCCGCTCTGTCTAACAGCGTTAATTTTGTAATCCGACCGAGTCGTCTTCGAAGGGCCATTATTAACTTTCTTTTTTTAAATACGGTCCTGTTTTTCTGATATTGGAATTTGAGAGCTTTTTTCTTCCGAATGCAACGATGGATGACGCATTGTGGTTTAATGACGTTTCGAGGGTTTTTTGAACAACATCAGGAAATTTTGAGATTTCCTCTCCTCTCCTGTATTTCTCCTAATTTTATAAATAATATCTCATAAATAAGCTCTAAATTTTTTACTTATGTTCAACTAGTTCAATAAATAAGGTTTTTCGCTCGAGCGATCACAACACTACTAAATACTATATTATTCTTTCATTTCACCTACTATCAAATACATAAATAATACCTTTAAAAGAGAATTAAAAACGCGAACAACAACTTGAATCTCCATAAGCACTTTAAAAATAATCCACCTATGCGACGTCACTGCGCGCGCTAAACAAAATCGGAACGGCTAAATATCATACCTTGTGTTTATATTGTGTCATGGGTCTGTTCGGAACCTGAAGTTGGGTAAAGCTTAGCCTAATTAAGACTTTAATTATATTTAAGTTAAATTTAAATTGCTCGTTATTCAGTATGAATAGATCATAAATAATGTAATAAGGCGTCATAAAAAAAATATTTCTTCTATTCAACAATTAATGTACAGTGAGACCTCTCTTAGACGGAGACCTACGGGACCGTCTAAATGTGTCCGCCTAATAGAGCTATCCGCCCATGGAAAATTTGTTATTAGGTAATATGTAAATGCAAAATTATTACTATACAGGGTGATTCACGACGAGCGTGCATTAGAACTTTATGGAGAACTACTGAATATATGTTCCTGAAACTTTGGGGATTTGGGTTTATCGATATGCTCTCTTTAACTAAAATATTGACATGTTCCTGTCATTTCCGGTTATACCGGAAGTAGCTGCCAACTTTCGTTTTTTAAATAAAACATGGTAATTTTTATTACATTTTTCGATTAAGCATTAAAAACTAAGCACATTTTATAGAAAATGTTTTTGTCAGACTCTATTAGTTTTTGAGATATCTGGACTTTTTGTAATTATTTGGCAAATGCATGACGATGAAATAATCCATATAATTTTTTTACCTTAGCGCTTGGACTAAAAATTTTTTCTCACCGAATAGCTAGAAGATCATCAAGTCTCAAAAACATTTCAAATTAGGCATAAAATGTACAGGGTGGTCACAATTCAAGCCTCATTGTGAAAGAATTCAACCATTAAAAACTTTCTTATTTTAAATGGAACACCCTGTATATTTTTATTTAATTTGATGGCAAATTAGTTGTTCTTTATAAATAGTATTTACTGTCCTATACCTATATCAAAGCGTTTTCTCAAAAAATCCAATTTTATTCCGAAAATACTATTTGTTCAAGTGTGCTAGGGTGTACTTAGGGGCTGTATACTGATGTATATACGGAGGAAAAGTGATTGGTATCAAAACGATGGGGCTCCAGCACACAACGTCCAAGTTGTTAAGACTGCCCTAAACAGACTGGCCAGCTCTTAACTCCACTGGACTTTTCATCTGGGGAACCATTAAAGACAAAGTTTACGCGCGTCCCATCACCACGAAGGAAAATCTAATTGAAAGGGTGAAGGCAGCATTTCAATCTCTCACAAGAAATTAGGAATGCTACAAGAAATAACATGATGAAAAGAATACATAAATGCTTGGAAGTAAATGGCAATCATTTCGAACATATTTTAAAAATATAATCAAAAGATATTAGGTATAATTTTCAAATACATTTTTAATTAAAGAATTTAAAGTTTATAAACTTGTTTCCTTGCTATTTTTAAAAAAATAATATTTAAACCATTAAATTTAAAACAATCAACTGCATTTTATTTATAAATTATTAAGAAATACTTTAGAATATTGTATTTTCAAGCAATCAATCACTTTTCCTCCGTATAGACATCAGTATTTATACAGCCCCTAAGTATCTACAATTGTTTTCATAACACAATTGAACAAATAGTATTTTCGGAATAAAATTGGATTTTTGAGAAAACGCTTTGATATAGGTATAGGACAGTAAATACTATTTATAAAGAACAACTAATTTGCCATCAAATTAAATAAAAATATACAGGGTGTTCCATTTAAAATAAGAAAGTTTTTAATGGTTGAATTCTTTCACAATGAGGCTTGAATTGTAACCACCCTGTACATTTTATGCCGAATTTGAAATGTTTTTGAGACTTGATGATCTTCTAGCTATTCGGTGAGAAAAAAATTTTAGTCAAAGCGCTAAGGTAACAAAATTATATGGATTATTTCATCGTCATGCATTTGCCAAATAATTACAAAAAGTCCAGATATCTCAAAAACTAATAGAGACTGACAAAAACATTTTCTATAAAATGTGCTTAGTTTTTAATGCTTAATCGAAAAATGTAATAAAAATTACCATGTTGTATTTAAAAAACGAAAGTTGGCAGCTACTTCCGGTATAACCGGAAATGACAGGAACATGTCAATATTTTAGTTAAATAGAGCATATCGATAAACCCAAATCCCCAAAGTTTTAGGAACATATATTCAGTAGTTCTCCATAAAGTTCTAATGTACGCTCGTCGTGAATCATCCTGTATATATGTATGTACAAATAAACATAACATAACGAAAATACACTAGTTTTAGCTAGGACGTAGTACTAAAAAAATCTAATAACGTCGTTTGACGTGTTTGCGTTTATACTTGCAATCTAGAAAATGTAATTCCAAGTCTGATAACAATTCCATTGCTGTAGAGTCACCTCTATTCTTTGCATACTCTTATAACTCCTTTACCATACTAATGGCTTGTTGATAATTGGTGACATTTATTTCATTACTGCATTCAACTTCTTGATCAGGGTCGTCAGATAGTGATGTGGTTTCAGTTTGGACTACATAATCGGTAGGAAGGGGGTCACTATCATCTTCTAATAGCACATTGCTATCAATGTTAATGAATGAACTCGCCCAAATCACTGTTATCAAATTACAAACGTCCACAACATCAATATTCTCTTTCAGACTCAAAACGCGACATTTTTGTGTCATTGTTTACGATTTTAACCGTACAACTCACAAATAAACGGCGGACTGCTGTCGGGGAATCACACATACTTTCATTCGGCCTTTCGCTCTGCCACGCATACGCGATTGGTTGCCGGTCTGTCTTCAGAGAGTTTTTTCACGGTACTTATTCGTCTCCCAAATATTTTTTAACAAAATTGTCCGTTTAAAGGAGGGTTTTTGCACTCTTTGTATGAAAACAGCCAGTCCGCGTCCGCACAAGAGAGGTTGATTTTCATGGAATTTCATTAGTCCCGGACTATGAAAAAATGTCCGGTTAATAGAGAGGTCCGCCTATTAGAGCTGTCCGTTATGAGAGGTTTCACTGTATTTGATTATTGACAATTTTAGCGTATAATTTTTCAAATCTAATTTAAAAAATATGTTTATCTACTTTTACTTTCACGTTGGACACTTCGGTACTTACGACGCGTTATTTATAACAATAATTTAATGCCGTCATAATAAATGACAAAATACAATCACAAAATATCGCTGGAAGCAGTTAAAATGATCTACGAGAAAAGTAAAAGTCAACTGGCAAAAGGTAATAAACATTTGCAAAATATTCGTAATCCGAGTTAATACACGTATATTTATGCGGATGCGGAATTTAAAAATAGCAAATCTTAAGCAATGATGGTTAATGAAGATTCTCACAGGAAAACAACCATAACTAGAAATATTTTGACGATGCAGTCATCAAAAATGTTCAATAATTCAGAACCCGTTTCATGTTTTAACGTAATTTTACTCTCCTTGCATCAAGGAATGGACGATAAAACTTATAATGATAATCATAAAGCAAAGAATTCCACCGATTCAGCTTAATAGGTTGGCAGAGCAGAGCAGCCAGAAATAGTAACAAACGGCCCGAGGCATGCGAAGTATTCACAAAAGCCAAATCTGACGAAAATTCGGTATTCGTAGAGCAAAATGTATCGATTTTCTACCGATTTGCAACCGTCAGAATTGTCGATTTGGATTCTGCGCATTTGCTCCGGTTTGTTCGAGAATGGCAACCACTTAGAAACTCAACAACCACCTCAATAACCACCGACTTGAAACAAAGCCGGACTGGGACTGGTTTGTACACGTCAATGTGACACCTGTTATTACGAAAATAAATACAACAAGAAATTGACGGGGATCCCCATCTATTTTTATTCCATCTGTTGCGGCTTGCTGTAACAGGTAACCGGTTTGATATGTCTTTGTTCGAAAAACAAACAATCGACGGACGTGACTCAAAAGTTTATGTTCCGAACGCTTGAAGGCGACGTGATGACTTTGTCTAATTACACTGGACAACAAATTTTAGGTTATTGGTTGTATCTTGTATTAATGCTGAATACAAAAAGATAATGAAATTAAAAACTTAGTTGCCGTTTTCAAAAAAAAGTTTTTTTAACAAAATGATAAAAACTAGATAATTTTACACTTTTACAGTCACTAAATGCGCTGTCGTTTTGCTATTCTTTTGTGAATTGTTTCTGGAGCAACCCTAACAAGAGTCCAACAGTAGTCGGCAAGCATGGAAGTATTCCAGTTTCCCTGGTCCTGTTCTCCATTGTTGATATATCCTGATGAAAGCGATAGCCGTGCTCGTCACTTACAGCTCTGCAGTTGTCGGGAAAAAAGCCCAGGTCCCTTTCCTACAAATGGATATTGCAACCCATTTTTTGATACGACATGATATTTTCAACAAGAGTAACGTAATTGTCAGCTTTTTTATTTCCCAAGATATTAGTGACCACGAGACGAAAGTCAAGGTGTTCGTCTTTCAGAATATTTTGAATCTGTGACCCAATAAAAATACCTTCTTTAATTTTTGACTCACTTAGCCTCGGAAATTTCTGGCGTAGGTACTGAAATGCTGGCCCATCTCTATTCAGTGCCTTAACAAAGTTTTTCATTAGGCCCAATTTGATATGCAGAGGTGGTAACAAAATCTATTTGGAGTCTACCAATGGCATAATATGTTGTACATTATTTTGCGCTGGCTCTAATGATTGTCAAACGGGCCAGTATTGTCTATTGTAATGAACTGACCTTGCCCGACTGTCCCATTCACACAAAAAACAGTAAAACTTGGTGTAGCCTAGCTACAACCCAAGTAAAAGTGCAATAACCTTTAAGTCCCCACATATCTGCCATTGGTGCTCAACATATTTTATAGTTGTCAATAGGAACTTCATATTGTCGTATGATTCTTTCATGTGAACTGCATATCCGACAGGAATAGACAGGAAGAATATTGCCAATATGCAATAAACTGTCTATAAACAATCTCCATTGCACTGGTTTGTAGCTTATATTTAAAGCCGCCAATAAACCGCCAATGTTATTGCAGAAAATCAAGTTATTTTCCATGTCAAAAATAGCGCTAGCCTTTATGGCGTATACGAAAAACACTTACAGAGACATCGTCTTCTAATAGATTCCACTGCTGCAATCTTGAGCCTAGTAGACAATATCCCTATTTAGGTAAATTAAATTAAAACTCATTACGTTCAATAGTCCAGCCTATTCCAAAGAAAGGTAAGAGAACCCTGCCTAACAACTATCGACCAGTCCCGTTGCTTTCAGTTATATCAAAAGTAATGGAGAAAGCTATTAACCAACATCTTCTAAAGTACCTGGAAGGCTTCAACATTATCAGCGATCATCAATATGGTTTTCGGAAGTCCAGATCAACTTGAGATCTTCTAGCCTATGTCACCCATATTTGGAACATCGCCATCGAACATCATGGACACCTTCACCATCAATACCGGTGTTCCTCAAGGGTCCATATTGTCTCCCACTCTCTTCTTACTCTACATTAACGGCCTTCTAGTGAGAACTAAAAATCCGATATTTAGTTTTGCTGACGATAGCACACTTATCTTATCTTTCTCTTTGAATGCGCAAACATCGGCTGCCGACGCACATCTTCGCAGACAGCATGAAGTGTCACGCCTCAACAAAGACCTGGAAGAAATTTTGGCTTGGGGTGACAGTAACCAAGTCGAATTTAACGCTAAAAAAAACCCAGGCAGCAGTTTTCTCTAAAAAGGTTAACATTATAGAACCGGATATAGTCATGGCCGGACACGCAATCCCACTGGCTTCATCTATTAATTTGCTGGGCGTCAATCTGGGAGGAAATATGTCTTGGCATAACCAAGTTGTGGCAATCGCCAGGATAGCTTCTCAGAAGCTTGGGGTACTCTTCCGTACCAGAAAGTTGTACACACCTCAACAACTTTTGACAGTATACAAAGCCCAGATTCGACCATCACTAAAGTACTGCTCTCATGTCTGGAGCTCTGCACCCAAACATACTCTTCGGCTGCTGGATTCCATCGAAAGGAGGGCTATTCGTCTGATCGGAGACCACGAGCTGACGAAGAACCTCGACAGCCTAGAACATCGAAGACAGGTTGGGGATTTGACTCTCTTTTACAGATATTTTCATGGAAGGTGCTCGGCTGACCTTGCCCTCTTAATCCCGCCCAGAGCGACGAATAGCAGAATAACACGACGAACCACTGCCGCCCATCCATATGTAGTTAAGCTTACTGCTCCTCGAACTTCATTATTTAAGAATTCTTTCATCTGGAGGACTTCATCCTTGTGGAACGACCTTCCCGAGGTCGTTTTTCCCAACAAATATAACCTACAACGATTCAAAACCAACGTGAATCGCTTTTTGCGCACACGCACCACACCCAGAGTGCCCTAAAGGATGTTTCCTATAGTGCTTGTGTTTGATCATAAAAAAAAAGCACACCTAAAATAGTAAGATTTAGTAGATTTTATTTTCGATACATTTTAGTTGTTCTCCAGTGTTATCAGAGCCCCCCGATTCTTTTTTATGGAAAAATCTTGGTTTTGGTTAAAATAAGCATGGAAATTAATATATTTTCTTTTTATTTCAGAGCAACCAACCAACGAGAAACATGCTCAAATACACCACGGAACAATTGGCCTCGCTCATAGCACTCCCGATAATAATCATTCTACTCTGCTGGACGGTAGTGATCTTCCACAAGAACAAAAGAAAATGGGGCCCCTACGATATACCCATCGTCTCGGTACTCGTTCTCAGCATACTCAGAAACCTGACCATACTCGGATACACGTTAGCGATCATTTTTACGTACAAGGAGTTCAACATTGAGTACTGCAGCGTCATCACGTGGCTGTTTAATTCAATACATACCTTTCAAGCGTCCAGTTTAACTTCGATCGCTGTAATCGGATTATTCTCGGCAAAATTACACCGGCAAAGTCAAAATTTACGGACTTTTTTAACGTCCACGCATATTATTTATCATTTGTTCTGCTTGACGACGCTCTGCGCGTGCGTAGGCGTGGCGGCCATCTTGGCACAGAAAGATGGCCGATTCGGTAACATTTTTGCGGATAGCTTCGATATAAGCCCGTGTAGTTTCCTACCGTTCGAACTCGATATCAAATTTAACGTTTTTATTATCGTTTTGCACGTTTTTCTCGCTTCGATATCGTTGATATGTTTTCTGACCATCTGCTACAACTACTACAAAATCAAAAAGGAAGGCTTCGACTACATTAAAAAGAGCAACTCCGATTTAAGCGAGCTCAGCAACAATTTTCACGGCGTTAACGCTAACGCGAACGACACGCGTGGATTTTACGACACGTACACCATAAATCGGTCGGTCAATAACAATTGTTGTAACAGAGACACCTGGACTAATAGTCACTGTACCAACAGCGAGGTTCTATCGAATAATTCGACCACTGTAAGTTCGACGAATTCGAGGAGACCCTGTATAATGAAGCATAGGCAGGAGGACGAGATGGAGGTACAAGTGAGGTCTACCGGACTGGAGACCATGCACCCAGTGTTGATCGTGTGTTATTTGTTTTATCATCTACCATTAATAGTAAGTGTTTTTTTTTCTAAAAAGTGTCCAAGGAAGTCCTACACAAATGGTTTTATGAAGGAAAGTGTATCCTCAAAAACAAATTTTGAATTTGTACAGGGTGTCCCATTTTCCACACTCTTATATGGTATCTCCGTAATTGTTAGTGCTATCAAAAAAGTGTATGTAGGTGTCATGTGCTCTTTTTGGATCAAGCTTAAAATGGTAAAATTAAAATTTAAAAATTTTCGCTTAAGAGATACGGGGGAAAATCTTCTTAGTTAAAAGAGATACAGAAAAATGCTTTATACAGAAGTTTCTTTATAATGATTGTTGAATGATCTGCTGTATTCAGAATAAGTATACGGAGTGGTCAGGTAAAAAAGTTATCGGATCTAACCTCATTTTTTTAAATGGAACACCCTGTATATTTTAATCTAAAAGATAGCATTTTAAATTCTCTTTTCTAATATATAACACACCATGGCTGATATTGCTTTCCTAGGTGATTTATTTAAGCTTTATTACTTTGAAACGAATTAAAAGATTCAGATTAAGGTAAAAAATAACGGTAATCGTCGCAAATGTTGGGAATATGTCCTTAAATGGTTACCGTCGTTCCGGATAGCGAACAAAATATACATTTTGCGCCATTTCTTCGTTTTTTCCACTTTCAATATAAACTGATATCATATCAAATTTTTCAAAATGTTGGAAGGTCATTTTCGCAAATGAATATATAAAAATAAAATTGACGTTAAATGTTAATAGTCAATTAGGATTTTAGCTTTTGTTTCATGGTCTACTGTGGTGTAAAGTAATAAAGTTTAAATAAATCGCCTAGGATACCAATATTATCCATAGTGTGTTATATATTTGAAAGGATAATTTAAAACAGTATATTTTTAGATCAAAATATACAGGGTGTTCCATTTAAAAACATGAGGTTAGGTTCGATAATTTCTTTACCTGACCCCGTATACTTATTCTGAAAACGGCAGATTATTCAGCAATCAATATAAAGGAACTTCTGTATAAAACATTTTTCTGTATATCTTTTAACTAAGAAAATATAGGGCAATTTTGAAATTGTCAATTTTTTGATTTTCCCCCGTATCTCATAAGCGAGCGAAAATTTTCAAATTTTGAATTTATCATTTTCAGTTTGACCCAAGAAGAGCACATGACACCTACATTACTTTTTTGATAGCACTAACAATTACGGAGATACCCTATAAAAATGTTGAAAATACGAACAAACCCGAACAAACCCTTACTCCCAACAAGATTTGAAACAACTTTTCCGTTAGACAAGTTTTACATTGTTGTAGTTTTTGAGAACCCTGCAGAATATATTTCTATCTGCGTAAATCGCAGTTTCTTGCCAAGCAGAACCTTTAGGAAGAGATTTTTGCTCATAAAACACATAATAAAAAAATTTCCCGTTTGTGTAGAACTTCGTTGGACACGTTTGTCAACTAAATATATTTTCATAATATTTAGAGAATTTTACAAATGCCAATTTAATAAGGATTTATGACTGGAGCAGGGTCGTTCATTAATATTTTAACGAGAAATACTTTCACCTCTTTATGCTTTCTTTTGTGAACGTTTATAAGAGCTCTGATAGTGACAAAATCATAATTTAACTTTAACCGCTAAAATTAAATTAATTTCTTACTTAAATTAGGGAGAAAACGGTTTTAGTGTCTCTCGTAATTCCCACCGTTCTTGAGACCGTAAATCTACTAGGTGATTGTACAATCTTTTATAGTCAATTAGACTTGACCATAAAAGTATAATATAAAAGGGGAGACTAAACATTCCATTCATAAAACACGATTTATTTACAATCATGCATAGTTCTACAGTTTCAAATAAGTTAGAAGAAGATGACTTTAAAAAATGGCAACGCTGTAATAAGGTACACGTTTAGATAATTTCGATCTAACATTAAGCGTAAATAGGTATTTTTTACAGAAATTCAGATAATATAAAGAACTAATCCATATTTTTGCAATAATTACTTAAAATATAGAACTAGCTACACCACTGCTTTACCTAAAAAAACATAACCTCATTATTCTTACTTACCGACGAAATATTAATCCGGAGTTAGAATACTCGAATTTCTTACACACCACGCACTGACGAACAATTCTATCTATTTATTAATTAATAGTTTTTGTTTTAACATGTAAAATCACCTCTTCAAGTATCCTGATATATTATCCGAACACCCTATATAACAATATTTATATTATTCGGAATCTTTAGAATAATTAAATTCGAGGCAGTATTTAATTGCATCCAAGATATTATTAGTTAAACGGACACTTATAATCCTCTGAACTAAACACAGCTGTGACACATTTCTGGGTTTTATTCTCGTCCAGTTTTAATGACAATTAATTTTGGCCTAATTTTATTTAGCTGCTTATTTCTTGTGTGAAATTGACAAGTACTATAATTAGTCAAGTTATCACGGAAATAATTAATTATAGAGGTAATATTTTAGTTTTATGGCGCAGAATGCGCGCCAGACTGGATAATTAATAAAGCCAATCAAGCAACACAAAATTTATTGCCTGAAAAATCGAAAGAATCTTACAAAAAGGAATATGATACGTTTATTAAATGGCATTGGGCCAAAAACAAGTGAAGAGTTTCAGCCAACGGCTATTGTTAAATTTTCAAGAAAGGTAAAACGTTTTGAAATCCTCGACTTTATAGTCATGCTATTCCAAGGTATAAAGTCGACATTAATTCCGAATAATCAAGTCGATATAAGCAAATATCCCAAACCTATTGCTTTCCTAATTGACAGTGAGTTGGTTATACTCCAATATACAGGGTCCGCAAACGAAGCGTGGACGGAAGATTAAATCGTAATCGAAGAACTTATCAACAATACTAAAACAGCTTGAGATATTGGATTAAAAGCGGCATGTTTTAAAAATATTTTACATTATACAGGGTGGCCGAAAAAAGTGTGACAGCATAAAGTTAATTTTTTTTAAATGGGACACCCAGTATTTTATTGCATATTTTGGTTCGTATTACTATCGTTTATAAGTGCCTCAAATTTTATTTAATTTGTAGATTCGGAGAAATAAGTTAAAAACTTTAAAAAAAAAGTTCTGCAGTCCTGAATAAAAAAATTAAAAAAACAATCCAAAACTATTTTTTAACCTCGGCATTGAGTAAAATTTATGACAAGAGGTCTAAAGATACTATGAATGTAATTGCGTTTATTTATTTTATACAGGGTGTTCATAATAAGCTTTCAAAAACCCCACATTTTAAAATAATTTTTCTAAAGTTTTTCAAATGGAACACCCTGTATATTATTTGGCTATTTGACGTAGAATTCATAGACAATTTTTTTTTTGTAATACAAGCATATAAGTTATATCCAGCCGTTTTCGAAATAATTATAAATATCATAAATTATGTTGTTTAAATAGAGTTTTTATTGGGAAATTTTGTTATAGGCGACTAGACTAATAATTGTAAACTAAAGTAAATGTTCAAAATAGCTTCCTTTTACTCCTAGAGTTTACCATATTTTAGTACAACTTTCTTCCTGACTCATTTTTATTAACTTTAATAATATATTTATTTTTAATTAAGACGGAAGGGAAGAAGCTTTGTTGTGTTCAATTGTTCCTATCATGGCATATTTGATAATTGTAATATTTAATGAAATTGTAAAAGTATTGCCAATCCAAAAAGAAAATATTAATTGAAATGGAAAAAATCTACCATATTTTTTAAAGTTTTCAAAACAAGACCCAAATAGAAAAAGTGTTATAAAATACACGGTTTATAAGACAATTAGAGCACTAAACTTGTCCTTTAGAAGGGTTGTTTTCTAAATTAAACGCGTGCTCTAAGATAATGTCTTATGAAAGTTGTATCTTAATATACTATTTAAATTTCGAACCAGAAAACTGATATGATCTTAGAAAAACTATTTTATGAAACTTATGCATAAAGTTAATCTTTTGTCATAGTTTTGTGTACCTCGATGAGTAAAAAGTCTGTACAATTTACACAGAATGAGGGCGCTTACACGCTATGTGTTAAATTTAATAAGTTGACTATTTATCGAAAAAATTATGAAGAATCTGACATGCTTGCGAAAGAAATTATTAAACCTTATTAAGATATTAAACTAGTTTTTAAAAGGAGAACAACTAAAAAATAACAATGATTATAAATGTAAATTTTTGATGAAAAATGTGATGTTCTCGTGACCTAGACAAAGGACAGGAAAACATAAATTAAATTCCGCTCATTAAGATTAAAATATATATATTAAACTTATAACGAATAAGAATTTATTTCAGATAGGTTAGAATTTAGGCTAGTAAAATCAGGGAAGGAAAAAATACATCGTGTCCAAGATAAGGAGGGCCAGTACGGGGATCTCGGAAACCGTAAGAGATACGAAGTCGGTTAAATGGAGGTAAAGTTGCGCATATACGTGCCTAAGAACATGCCGCTTTAAAATTCCGAGTAGTTCCGAAGATATCCGGAAAAAAACGAAATTCTAAAAAATCGTTTTAATTTTTTACTGGGTTTTTTTGAGAACGAATTCTAAAGTAACGAGTCGTCTTCGAAGGGCCATTATCAGCTTTATTTTTTTAAATACTCGATGCAACGATGTATGACAATGCATTTTTTTATTTTTTAAAATAAACCTAATGACATTTATAAAAAATAAAAAATTAACATGGTTCCTGTTTTACTAATTTACATTAAATATTACATTGGCGTTATGTAGGCAGTCAATGATATGTTAAAGCATTGAATATTGTGACCAAATCGCTGATATATTCTTTGTCTTGGCAGTTTCACTGAAATAAGCTAGTAGCGCCGACTCAAAACCAGGATTTTGAACTTTGTTTCCCGTACACCATTCTTTGAAACAGTTATATGCCTTGTCATATCTCGGGCGACTTTTAGTTGGCAGAAGATCTTCTTCTACTATTTTTGCTGCTTCTCGAATTTCTGGTGGAGTAGCAGCAAAATCAAATTCCTCATCAGCATTGTTCTGTTGTTAAAATAATATATTGTTTAGTGACATGGAAACCACATTCAAAAAATGATATTTGCCATCTCGATGTGTATTATTACCTAAGTTATTTTACCACCTGCGGTTATTTGAAATTTCTGTCTGATTTTTCAATGGAAAAGTCAAAATGACATTTATCTTTTATTAATAATTTTAATTCCGCCCATCCATATGTGGCTAAGCTTAGTACTCCTCGAACTTCATTATTTAAGAATTCTTTCATCTGGAGGACTTCATGCTTGTGGAACGACCTTCCCGAGGTCGTTTTTCCCAACGAATATAACCTCCAACGATTCAAAACCAACGTGAATCGCTTTTTGCGCACACGCACCACTCCCAGAGTGCCCTAAAGGATTTTTCCTATAGTGCTTATGTTTGATCATAAAAAAAATCAAAATAATAAGAAGTAGATGTTAGATGTGGTTGTAAATAAAATAGTATACAAACCTCGGTGAAAAGTTTCACTACTGTCTCGACAGGAATGAAACACTTTCCACCTCGGTACAGTTCGACAAGCAAGTCTATAGCTACGCGGTATCGGTAAGGGGGAAGCAATATCTTTTAAAACATGGCCGAGTCATGGGCGTGCTATTAGTATCTTAATAATGTAATAATATATATTTTTTCATAGCATGAATATATTTGTATCGCCAGTGCAATATATTAGGCCTTTTCATTAATATTCCTCGCTTATTTTGGCATTTTCGCCAATAAAATCCATTTGATTTCAACATGCACCTCAAAGTTTCACGGGAAAATGGAAAGTTTATGTCACTTCTCAGCTGTTGTAGCAACTTTTTTAAGGTTGGAAATACTTTTAGTTCCAAATAAAACTTTTGTATTGTTCTCCTAACAATGCCAAAGTCGAAGCCTTCGATTTTTTCGACAGCAGAGAGACGGTCCCTTTTTTGACAGGAGATTACAACAATTGATTCGGGTTATTTTCTTCCTTTCAGTATCTTCTTTGTGTATGTTTTTTACTGCGCCCACGCTTACTCCCGTATACATTGCGAGCCTTTCTAGCTTTCGCTTAAGTGGCAATTTAAATGTATTAATTTGTGATTCCTCTTCACACACCCTGTACACATTGGCAATCACTTCGCGGGTTTGACTATGAAGGGTTTTACCAGGGTATATTCATTCATTATCACAGTTTTAAAACAAACCCTATCACTACGCAACTGGATGAAGCATATTGGACATCGCCGAACAAGCACGCTGGCACTATAGGCGTGTCACCAGGCGCGTGACGTCATCCTCTATCTGGGATATAACCTATCAAATTAGCTCTAGCCACCAGTTACCCATGGTTACCGTTGATATTGTACCACGTTGCCCTATTTTTAGATTAGAAGTACTTTAATGAAAAAATATTTTATTTTGCATTTAAATATTAAAATAAATAGTATGAAAAGAAAGTTTTAAGAACATTGAAACTATAATAGAATATTAGTTTCTTATATACTTATGACAATTTACTTTAAATGGGTAAATTTAATTTTAGGGTTTACTTGGTAACATGTTATTAAATTAAAATTTAATATATGTGACAACATTGTCATCCCGATAAATTTTTTTGCCCGCATTCCTTTTGTAGCTACAGTTAAAGTTGTCGACCTGTGCGTAATATACTATTGTTATGTTTTAATGGGAAATTTTACAATAAAATCTTTACTATAATAATTTTACTATAGTCTTTTTTCCATGTATACTTTCAAGGCTCTTAATCATTAGCTTCCCAATTATTCCAAGGGTAGAAGGAAGCTATACACAATACTATACAAACCTGCTAAAAAATCTTCCTAAATCAATTGTGTATAGCAAATGAATTCATTGCCAATATAAGTAATTGTTATAATTTTATAGTCACTTACAGCAGCACCGTTTTCGATTTCTGTTTTGTTTCATAGTACATGAGTCAAATGAAAGTAGAATTCATGTCACGTCAAATAATGATGCACAATGTAGGTAGACGTATCAAATATAGTTTTCTCATGGTTCTTATTTATGCCAAATCACTCATTGTTGTGTGGGATCTTAATAAAGCCTTTTCTCGTATACGCACCTTAAATTTTAATGAGTAAGTAAAAGCAGATTATAGCAGCTGTTTCTATAGTGAAAAAATTTAATAATAAACAGGTTTTGCAAACGAAATTTTCAAAACATAGTTCCTTTCTTATTCAGGAGTAAAAAATATTGTTTCTGGATCTAGCCATTACTGACTAAATTGTAGTTTGAAAGCTTTTGTAAAATTTAATAAAATCTTTTGTAAAATTTACTAAAATCAATTGTAAAGTTTACTAATATGTAATATACAGGAAACGACTTATTATATTTAAATGGGTGACTCCCTAGGTGTCATAGAAAAAGTCTACATACTTTTTTTTTAATCGAATATCTAAATACTAAGGTAAAAACCATTTTTGCCTACATGCTATCGCACCGCTCCATCTGGTTTCAGTTAGCAACAATGTTGGTCACTAGAGTAAACTACAGTGATGCCTGTCTCACCCTTGCTTGGACAATCGCAGCACGCGTATTGATATTTTTAACCTTCAGTATCGTTGCTTCAGTATGTTTCGATACTCGGTATTGGAACGAGGTTGCCGAGGGTCCCATGTGCTTGATGTAAATATACGAATTTTAAACGATTAGTTGCAGCATTACCCGCAGCATTATTCTGTTGTGAAATACTTTTTGTGGTTTATTTTTTATGGAATTTAATTACAAAACGGATTATTTTAAAATAAGATCAAAGGTAAGAGAGTATGTACCATAAAATTGTAGTTTTTTCTAAAAAGTTTGAAAAAAAGTGATAACGCGGGTCAAAGACAGACGTCTTTGTTGTTAAAAACTGAACACGTGCGTTTACAATTCTGTGTTGCAATATGACAACACCGCCTACAATGCGCTGATCTCTTTTGAGACTTTACTATAATAATTTTACTATTTTTACTTTTTTTTTATGATCAAACACATATAATCTCTTATAAGTTTCAAACTATTCATTTTGTCTTCATCGATAAAGGTGAAAGCTCATTTTTTGTCAGTTTTGGTTTCTGTCACCGTTACAACAAAGACTGATTTTCTATCTTCTACATGTGTGACTAACATATTAAGTTCTTGCCGCCGACATCCACCAAATACACCAAATAATAATGCGACCGTGTTCATTAAAAACGTTTCATTTGGTGCCTCATGAATAAATTTTAGGACATTTTCTCTAGATAACACACTGGATGTTTTTGGTTGGCACTCTTTCGAACTTCGCTTTAAATACTGGCAAATTTGTGAAAATTACATATATTAATATTCTTATCTACCATTAAAGTCTTCTTTATCATCGAATATTTAGCCCACAGAGAGCTCGAGGAAAATTTTTCAGATAGATCATTAAAGTACCCCAAGAGCACAGTTTCGTTAATGTTTTCTACAGCATTTTCTGATATCCACTTCAAAAATTGGTCATAATATTCTTTGTCGTATGAGTCTCTGGATTTTCTCGGTAACAGGTTTTGCGTTGCCTTTTCAGCCTTTTTTTCAATTTTTCAAAACCTTGCTCCATTTTTGATTTTTGACTTTGACACATTAAACACTTGAATACCTATCTCCCAAGCAATAAACATGCAGGCTATAATAATGTCAAAGTAATGTCGCAGGTAAAAATAACAAATTGGTAAATCAAATTAAATTTTAAAAAAATATTTATTATTTAAAACGAACTGGTATGACATAAAAGTTCGTATGAACCACGGGTACTAATGGATATTTACCCTCGGGCGACTTACGAACCCTCGGGCCAGAGGCCCTCGGCTTTGTAAGACTTTCGCCCTCAGGGCATAATCATCTACTTAGTACTCTTGATACATAAATAACTATTATGAGAACTTTTACAATATAATCTTTACTATAATAATGTCACTATACAGGGTGTCCCATAACTAATGGTACACAGGAAAACTGCAGATTCCTTGGGTAAAAATACTGCGATTTGGCCATACTTAGTTTAGTTCAATAGCTGGTAATAACCGAGATACAGGGTGTCCAAGTAAAAATTTAATTTTCAATTTTCCTAAATAACTTATTTCTGAATCCATATTTTTGCACAAAATTTTGTGACTAGGGTTTTTTTGGGGAAAGGAATTTGAATTTGTTAATAATTTTGATGGCGTTACTCTGGATGCATTAAAAGAAGTGTAACTTTCTTGGGCCTTGGTATAATTATATTTTTATTAAAAATATCAGTTTTTCCGTCATTTTTAAGCAATAAAGGTATACTCTGTAAATGTCGCTTCGACTAACCGTTTTCCAGATATTTTCAATTACAATTTCTAATGCGCCCATTTAAATTTTGATTTGTAAATGTGAAATTTGTCACAGTAGGCTTTGGTAAAAACAAATACAATGAAAGCACTTTGAAACCTCAATTTTGTCAAAGTTTATTTTCATTTGTCAGCATTGTGGGTGTTTTTAAGGAGTTTTTGAAGATACTGTTATCAAAAATTAAACTAAAAATGCCGCGACATATCTGTTTCCTAACGGAGAAATGCGAGACATGGTATGTTTATAGGCACAAGAAAATTTTAACGGTATTTGGAAATGTATCCAAATAGAAGGCAGCCAGATTTTAAAATTTTTAAAAGCCTATACGACAGACTGGGAGAAACAGAATCCTCTACTATTACGTTTTGGACGCAAGGAAATTTTCTTGTGCCATATACCATGTCTCGCATTTCTCCGTTAGAAAACAGTTATGTCGCGGCATTTTTAGTTTAATTTTTCATAACAGTATCTTCAAAAACTCCTTAAAAATACCCACAATGCTGACAAATGAAAATAAACTTTGACAGAAATGAGGTTTCAAAGTGCTTTCATTGTATTTGTTTTTACCAAGGCCTACTGTGACAAATTTCACATTTACAAATCAAAATTTAAGCGGGCGCATTAGAAATTGTAATTGAAAATAACTCGAAAACGGTTAGTCGGAGCGACATTTACAAAGTATACCTTTATTGCTTAAAAATGATGGAAAAACTGATATTTTTAATAAAAATATAATTATACTAAGGCACAAAAAAGTTACATTTATTTTTATGTATGCAGAGTACCGCAGAGAGCGCCCCCTATAATCTACATCAAAATTATTAACAAATTCAATTTCCTTTCTCCAAAAAAACCCTAGTCACAAATTTTTGTGCAAGAATATTGATTCAGAAATAAGTTATTTAGGAAAATTGAAAATTAAATTTTTACTTGGACACCCTGTATCTCGGTTATTATCAGCTATTGAACTAAACTAAGTATGGCCAAATCGCAGTATTTTTATCCAATGAATCTGCAGTTTTCCTGTGTACCATTAGTCTTGTTTCCTTGTGCGTTTTCTAATTTATGAATAAAAATAATAAATTTTAGTGGAAACGCCCCATATTACAAAAAAAAAATAGTCGCTTTTCAGCATGTATATTGAAAGTTACCGATAGATTAATATTGATAACTTTAACCAGTCATCGTTGACCCCATTCGGGTCAGATCGTGTCGGTTGCCAGCGGCAGTAGGTCAGCTTTAGCCGTAATCTTACTTTATTGTCTAATGGACTAATACACCATCTACCGCCTATGGCCCCATTTACTTTTGATCTACGAGATGCTATCTGTTCGATTGTGCTACGGATGTGGCTAATAAATTTATATACATACTGACAAAGCACGGAAGAAAGTAATATATACACGGTGTCGAGTAAGAATAGGGCAATGTCTCGCCAGCATACAGGGTGTCCCATTTTTGACATTTTCAGGGGGGTATTAGAGTTATTATCAAGGATTGAATCTTGCGGTTTTCCCTTTAGTGTCCCCCAGTTAGGGGACTCGGTGTAAATAAAAAGAAGTTTTTTCGAAAACGGTTAGGAGTAGCGACAAGAATGAGGAGTACTTCATTTTTAGTCAATAGTCAAAGGTATGTAAAAGCCGTTGTCCAAAGTTCTTATTCCATTGGAGCTCTATGGGAGCCCATATCTCTAAAGAGGAGCCCTATACGAAAAAACTTTATACACATAGATTCAAAAGTTTTGCATCACTCTGATTTTGGCATGTTAAGATAATTTCAGGAATGAATTTTTTTTCTAAATGTTTATTTATGTTTATCAGTTAAAACGATACCATTTTTTGTAGCAAAAAAAAATATTATATTATATTATGTAAAAATGAATCGCCGAGTAATATCTGAAATTGATCGTGCAAGAATAGTAGCTTTAGTTGAGGAAGGCCATTCCCAAAGGTTTGTTGCTGAAACAATAGGGGTTTTTCAAAGTGATGTATCTCGCATATGGAATCGCTATCTAGAGACCAACTCTATGCGAGACAGACCACGAAGTGGTAGAAGGCGTGTTACTAACGCAACAGAACCGCTATATTACGTTAGCAATTCGGAGAAATCGTACTATGCCAGTCCCACAACTTCAGAGAGATGTTACGCATGCAATTGGAGTTCGCGTATCCGTCTCTACACTAAGAAGACGCATTCTTGAATCCGGTTTAAGATGTCGGCGATCAGTAAGAGTTGCCCAACTACAATATGACCACCGAGTTCGTCGACCGCAGTGGACTGAAACGCACGTTCGCTTACCCGAAGAATTTTGAAATTCTGTCCTATTTTCCGACGAGACCAGGATTTGTCTGGTAAACGGTGTTTGGAGAGAACCAACAAGAGCCGCCCAACTTGCCCATGCTCGCCCCTTGCCTCCATGCGTGGGAGGAAGCGCCATGATTTGGGCAGGTATTATGTCTGACGGGCGTACTGAGTTAGTCCACATTCAAGGCACAATGACTGGCGACAGGTACATTAGGGATATTCTACATCCTTATGTTAGGAGGTAGAGAGGGGCTGTTGGTAACAATTTTGTGTTTATGGACGACAATGCCCGGCCCCATCATACTAAAGCTGTGGATGAATACCTAGAAAGTGAGGGGATCAATCGCTTAGAGTGGCCTGCTTTGTCCCCTGGCATGAACCCGATAGAATATGCTTGGGATATGCTCTCTAGGGCTGTTCGCGTTAGAAGAAATCTCCCTAGAACTCTTCAGGAGCTTGTCGTCGCTGCTACCGAGGAATGGCAAGCTATTCCACAAGGACGGATTGCTAACCTTACGCACAGCATGCGGCGATGTCTTCAATTTTTTTTAATTTCACAAATTAAACAATATAAATAAATTTTACTTTTGTTAAGTTTTTTTTTTGGAAGATTTAAAATGTTGTAGTACCCACTCTTTTCACTTGTTTTCTTCCTATCCGGGAGATTTTCCATAATTTCCCGGACACCCTGTATATTATTACACCTGGTGTATAAGTCCGCCTCCCCGTATATAATAGAATATAAATTATATAAATAAACTGAATGTTTAATGTATATCGCGTTAAAATTAATCGATTCAGATCATCTTCGACACATTGACACAAATTCCACTTTCATTATATTCTCCAAACAGAAATCTTCGAAACTGATTATTTTAACAGTGGAAGGCCTATTATCGGCCATTACACGGTCCATTTAATTGACGATTAGCAATGAATTAATTTAATATAATTGATCTTAATTGAATCAAAGGAGATGGGCGCGAAAGTGAAAACCAAATAAACATAATCAAAAGAATTGTTAAAAATTAATTTGAGAAGAATGGATCGTTATATATATTAAACAATATAAATTAATGGAATTTTTTAACATTATATTAACTACACGGTGTTAATTTATAAACTACAGTTTCTAAATCGCGTTTATTGTTTAATTAGATTTCAAATTCGGTTTTTAGCTTAAAAATGTCTTCAGGAGTGTATTGTATAAGTGTAAACAATGTAGAAAAAAACTCATATAGATTTATCCAATTTTCATAAACATAGTTTCATACATTAACATTTTCATATATAGCAGTATTTTAATAAATGTTCGAAAATAACGCCATTGAACCTGTACAGGGTGTCCCATTTTCAACACATGGAAAATATCAAAAAGGTAATGTAGGTGTAATGTGCTCTTTTTGGGTCAAACTTAAAATGGTGAAATCAAAATTTGAAAGAGATACGGGGGAATATCAAAAAATTGACAATTTCAAAATAACCCTATATTTTCTTAGTGAAAAGAGATACAGAAAAATGATTTATACAGACATTTATTTATAATGATTGTTGAATAATCTGCCGTTTTCAGAATAAGTATACGGGGTCAGGTAAAAAAGTTATCGGACCAAACCTAATTTTTTTTAAATGGAACACCCTGTATATTTTAATCGAAAAAGATATTATTTTAAATTCTCCTTTCAAATATATAACACAACATGTGGTTTCCTAGGCGATTTATTTAAACTTTATTCCTTTGAAACGAAATAAAGGATTCAGATTAAGCTAATTTCCACTGAATATAAACTGATATCATATCAAATTTTTCAAAATGTCGATAGGTCATTTTCACAAATAAATATGTACAAATAAAATTGACGTTAAATGTTAATAGTCAACTTACATAGTTGTTTCTAGGATATTAGCTTTGTTGTCTACTGTGGTTTAAAGTAATAAAGTTTAAATAAATCGCCTAGAAAACCAATACCATCCATGGTGTGTTATATATTTGAAAGGAAAATTTAAAATAATATCTTTTTAGATTAAAATATACAGGGTGTTCCATTTAAAAAATGAGGTTTGGTCCGATAACTTTTTTACCTGACCCCGTATACTTATTCTGATAACGGCAGATTATTCAACAATCAATATAAAGAAACTCCTGTATAAAACATTTTTCTGTATCTCTTTTAGCTAAGAAAATATAGGGCAATTTTGAAATTTTGAAACGCAAAATTTTAGATTTAAAAAAAAAATTTTAAAGCCCCTGTATTTATTTTTGATATTTTTGCGGCATATCATTGGGCCCATATTACACAATTTCCAACTACGTATCTCTTGCCGTTCCCAAAATCCCAATGGTAAAGGGCGAATTTGTGACATCGCGACTAGGAAAAAAGGAGGTAAATTTACAGTTTTTTCTAATTTAATACCAAAATGGTGTATCTACAATAAACGACAATAGGTAACCACTTTAACAATAGAAATTGTTCCACCTTGAATCGAATTCTGAAAACTATGATTTTAAGTACGTGCTTTTTTCGTGCACTTGTTGACAAAGGCATATTATTACGAAACTACTAATCGTCAGAACTACAATGGTTTAACTCTGTTACTCCCTTGTATCTAATCAATTGTTATTATTGAAATTATTACTTAATGTCATTCATTGATATTGTGTTAAGCGATATAAATCGATATAATTCAGATATTATTACTATAATAACAAGAGTGCTACGGCTGGACCGATTTGCCATTTCATTTTTCAATCGCACGAGTAGCAGGAGTTTACCGGGTGTTATAAAACTGTTGTATTTTTTTACGAAAATTCAAAAAATCCTGTGGAGTATACTAGGCATTGCAAGTTATTGCAGATGTGTCAAAAAATTTTACAGGCAACTTTCAGTCCTTAGCATATAACTTACTAAAATAAACTATTTGCCTGTAGAAACGTTTATAATTTGCGAAATATATGTTACCTCTTGCATTAGATAGCAATTTTAAGAGTTTTTTTTTTAGATTATAGCTGCAGTATTCAAATTTAAATTTAAAAATGTACGCCGGTCACGTATCCCCAATCAATAATTTCTTACTTTACTCTTTTATATTTCACGTCATTTTACTAAAGTTACTTTTATATATAAATAATTTACAATCCTACTACAATTTGTATTGAAAAAACAATGTTCAAAGATCAACAGTTTAGTTTCTCTAACGCAATTATTAACCAGAAGTTCCGTCCCCGCAGCTGCATGTATCGCCGGTCACGGCAGAAATTGCTTATAAATAACGCCACTACAGGTCGGCCTAATAGTTTTACAAATATAACGGTATGTGTTTGAATTTGTGTAAAGCGTGCTAATGTTTAGGTAAGTTCATTATTATCTTTATTTAAGTATAAACTAGAACATTGTCTACTTTTTACCAGGCCAGGTTTTTATGTTGTATCGCCGGTCACATGGTTAACTCATACCTAGTAGTCTAAATTAAGGGAAAATACTACACGAAGTCATTCTCTTTAGTACAGATACTCATTTCAGTCTAAAAAAGTTTAAGAAATAGCTTGTATTAGCTGTTATCCACGAATTTGTGCATTTTTGTATCGCCTTTCACAGTATCGCCGGTCATGCATGAAAATATTGTGACGGTTTGTTATCCGAAGTTATATACAACATTTTTTTATTAACCATTTATAAACCATTAAGGAAAAATACATTTTGATGTGCAAGTTTCGTTTACACCTTAGGTAGATTAAAAATATGACTAGTTTTCTTAGTATTTTAACATTCTATAAGGAAGATTCCAACACTTTAAGCCAATATAAGACAGGGCTGTTATAAATAATAGGAAAATGGTTATAGTGACTGATTAAAATAACTCAGTTCCAAATATTGGCGTTATATGATTCAGAAGAGTAAAATTAGCCATGTGACGGGCGTTAAATTATTTAAAAAATCGATCACAAAGATCTTTGTGACGATGATCTTTTGCGCGGACATATATAATTCCTCTGATTAGATACTATAAGAAACATATTAAAAATTTAACAGGTGTTTTTAAGATTATTTATTTTTAAAATCCGATTTACTGAAAGTTGCCTGTAAAAAATGTGACCCAGATACAGCCAAATGAAAGGGTCATGATTCCTTTACATTTTATTTTTTGAATCATTGGATTCTATCTGCTACTTCATGAAAATACCCTATTTCAATTTCAAATTGACAGCCTGTATAAACTATCCTTCTCAATCATTTGAATTTTTATATTTATACCACAAAAGAATCATTGCCCTAATTGTAACAAGCTGCAAGAAAATGATCTGCCATCTGCAAGAAGGATTGCTCTTAAACGAAACGACTGTCGTGATTATGCAATGACCTTGCGTCATCATCATTTTAAAAATAATTGTTTAAAGTCACACAGAAAATTGACTCGGCAATTAGCTGCTTCGCAATTAAGTTTAAAATGACATCCTGCCCGCTAATTCAGAACTAAAGTGAAACAATTGGAGCCACTTATTTTTTTATGTTTATTTTAATAGGGTTCTTAACTTCAATCTAATAAAAATAGTGATGTTCGGTTTAACCATGGAAAAAATAAGTTTCCTATAGCAGAGATAAAGACAACTAGCGCATTCGTGCGAAAATGTAAGTTTCCTTTTACTAGTACCGAAAAGTAGACCATTCTGCACTAGGGCGGAAAAATGTACTTTTTCACAGAGTCGTAGGAAAACTTTAGAATAGTCGATTTTCATTACCACTCCGAAAATAAGGACTTTTCCTTGTGCGCGCAATAAATTTCCGGAAAGTCATGCAAGAATAGAAATAATATATTACGTACCGAGGTGGAAAGTGTTTCATTCTTGTCGAGAGAGTCGAGGCGCGAAGCGCAAGACAGTAATGAACCTTTTCACCGAGGTTTGTATACTATTTTATTTACAACCACATCTAACATCCACTTCTTATTATTTTGAATTAAAATTATTAATGAAAGATAAATGTCATTTTGACTTTTCCATTGAAAAATTAGACAGGAATTTCAAATAACCGCAGGTGGTCAAATAACGTAGTCAAATTCATTTTTTGTAATACGGTCTCCATCTTACTAAACAATATATTATTTTAACAACAGAAAAATACTATCAGATGGGGAATTTGATTTTGCTGCTACCCCACCAGAAATTCGAGAAGCAGCAAAAATAGTAGAAGATCTTCTGCCAACTAAAAGCCGCCCGAGATATGACAAGGCATATAACTGTTTCAAAGAATGGTGTACGGGAAACAAAGTTCAAAATCCTGGTTCTGAGTCGACACTACTAGCTTATTTCAGTGCAAATGCCAAGACAAGGAAGATATCAACGATTTGGCCACAATATTCAATGCTGAGGACCACTCAATCAATTAGGAAAAAAGTAGACATATCTAAACACGCAAAGCTATTAGCATTTTTTAAAAAAAGCAATGCAAAGGATACAAGCCGAGAAAATTGAACACACTGTCTATGGAGAATATTGAAACTTTTTTGGAACAAGCACCTATGGAATTTCTTGGTCAAAAGGTATTTTATGGTTGACCATTTCTATATTAACTTGTTATTTTATACATTTGTAGGTCGCATTGGTTATTGGTGTCTCAGGCGCCTGCCGATCAGATGAATTATACAAATTGAAAACAACAGACGTTCACTTTTTAGAAGAAAAGGTCGCGATTGAAATATCAAATAGTAAAACGTACCAGCCACGATATTTTATGATAACTGATAAGAAATGGATTGCACCACTTAAGGAGTACATACCTTTTCGGAAAAATATACAGGATGGAAAGGTTTTTATGCAAATAAGATATGGAAAAATTACTAAACAATGTATTGGGCACAACACTTTAAGTCAGTTTCCAAAAAAAATTGCAGCCTTTCTGAACCTGAATATTGAAGGATTTACTGGCCACTGTTTCAGAAGAACAGTGGCTACTTTGCTCGCTAATAACGGTGACGACCTCATGCAAATTAAGAGGTTAGGAGGCTGGAAATCTAGTACAGTAGCTGAGGATACATAGTTAATTCTAGTTCTGTCTCTACTCAAGTTAATACGGCAAATTTGATTTCAAAGCCAAGTTCAAATTTTACTAAAACTACTTAAACTTCAAATAATCATGAACTAAACCTTTCAAAACAAGATTTTCAGCAAGGTTTTAACATATTAGTGACTGCCTACAGTAATGCCAATGTAATATTTAATGTAAATAAGTAAAACAAAAACCATGTTTATTTTTTTATTTTTTATAAATATCATTAGGTTTATTTTAAAAAATAAAAAAAAAATTCATTGTCGTTAAATTTGTGTAATGAGTTGTATGTTGGTGTGTTCGTATAACAAACCCGAACAAACCCGGGTGGAAAGTAAAAGTAAAAACACGACAACTTTCCACCCTTCAAAGATAGATGAAATGTCATTATTACATGCATGGTTGTAAATAAAATCCATTTCTGGACATGTATGAACGATTTTTGATTACACCTACCTGAAAAACATAAACAAAAAAATATAGGAAACGAATTATCAGCATTTTTATTATTTTTATTTGAAAAACAGTGAAAAAGTATAACCAATTAGGTACAGTACGTTTCACGAAATTTGGATACGACTTAATGATTTCCTGGGTCGGTCCCATTGTGTCGACAAGAGCTTGGCAATAAACAAGTGAAGTATGAAGGGACGGACTACAAGTAATGATATGATTATATTAATGTAATCAAATGAAATAACTTTTTTTTTTAAATATTACTAGTCATATTTATTTACATTTATAATGTAATTCTATAGATAGTTCTGTTTCGCTATCGCTATCCTCATCAAAATTAATTATAATTGGATTAATTATACGATCCAGACTAATATACGAATTTTCTACAGTTATTACGTGACGGACTGAATTTTTCCAACTACCTGGGGGAATATCATTAAAGCATTTTCGTATTAATTCTACAACACTAGAACTTAAAGTCGGAGAAATATTTTCAGACCTAACCAGTGATGTTAACTGGTGCCACATATGCTCTATGGGGTTAAAAATGCAATAATAGGGTGGGAGCCGTAGCACTGTATGTCCAATTTCTTCTGCCAATGTGTCAGAAACATTTTTTTTTTTTATACAAAATGTCTTTAAAACTTCTAAAAGATCACTTTTTTTATAACTGTCTTCAAAATATATATCATTCGCCGCCATGTAGTTCTGAATCTCCAATTTTGTATTATTTGAGCTTGGAGCTTTATGTAATTGGCGACTGTGATAGCTCGCATTGTCCATTACTATCACGCTATTCTGAGGAATGTTTGGTAAAAGACAATTCTTGAACCATTCCTCAAAAACTAACAAATTTTACCACAAAAAGATATTTAAATATAAATTAAGCAACCTAACCTACCTTTTTTTTTTTTTTTTTTTTTTTATGATCAAACACAAGCACTATAGGAAAAATCCTTTAGGGCACTCTGGGAGTGGTGCGTGTGCGCAGAAAGCGATTCACGTTGGATTTGAATCGTTGGAGGTTATATTCGTTAGGAAAAACGACCTCGGGAAGGTCGTTCCACAAGGATGAAGTCCTCCAGATGAAAGAATTTTTAAATAATGAAGTTCGAGGAGTACTAAGCTTAACCACATACGGATGGGCGGCAGTGGTTCGTCGTGTATTTCTGCTATTCGTCGCTCTGGGCGGAATTAAGAGGGCAAGGTCAGCCGAGCACCTGATGTGCCTATATTTAATTATAATTATTACAATCCGGTCCTTTCCACATAATAATAACAAACGGTCATAAATAATGGGATGGCCCAGGTACTTTTACAGCAGTCATTAAGTTATATCCATTTTTCGTGAAACAATCTTTACCTACTTAAAGTTAGGTAATTCTAAGAAAAATCGTCTTTAGTCGGGTAGGTGTGGCGGCGACAGTAGCGCTATGTTCAACAAAAATTTTGTTTAAAAAAAATTGTTTTTAGGCACAAATTTCCCCAAATAAATTAAAATACGATACCAAGAAATAAAACGAAAAGAAAAAAAGTTTCTAGCAGAGCGTGGTTTCGATCCACGGACCTCTGGGTTATGGGCCCAGCACGCTTCCACTGCGCCACTCTGCTGCACATAGATATTCTATACATTTCCTTTCACTGTTTTACGACATACTTCGCATACCAGGCGCGGCCAATAAATAATTCAATTACTGTTATGATCGTTCACTTTTAGTGCAAAAAAAGTCGTTTATTATATATGTATGTATGTCTGCTAGTTTTTTATTGATAGACATGTCACGCCAAACAAATTGTCGACAATGATGCAATGTTTATAAAAGAACAATAAACTTAGGCCTAGGGTTATTAGAAATACCGGCAAGTACCCGAATACAAAAACCGGCTCGCGGGTCATAAACTCCATTTCTCGGAAGGCCTTTAGTGTTATGCCCTCCGGGGACAAATATAGTAACGTAAAAATTTTTCAGAACAATTTTTTCACACAATAATATAATCGAGTGAATTTTAAATGGCGGCTCCTTTTCGAAATTCAGAAACTCTGTTGACACCCACCACACACAGAATATTTTGGAAACACAGAAAATATTGGGACCAATTAATGTCGACTAAGCGGTACACTTTACCGCATTGGTACAGAAAAGTGGGCTTTTCGTACGAGTACGATCTCCGTAATTGTTAGTGCTATCAAAACAGTAATGTAGATGGCATGTGCTCCTTTTAGGTCAAACTTATAATGGTAAAATCAAAATTTGAAAATATTCGCTCGCTAAAGAGATACGGGGGAAAATCAAAAAATTAACAATTTCCAAATTATCCTATATTCTCTTACATAAAAGAGATACAGAAAAATGTTTTATACAAAAGTTTCTTTATAATGTTTGTCGAATAATTTGCCGTTTTCAGAATAAGTATACGTGGTCAGGTAAAATAGTTATCGGACCTAACTTCATTTTTTTAAATGTATATTTTAATCTAAAAAGATATCATTTTAAATTCTGTTTTCAAATATATAACACGCCATGGATGATATTGGTTTCCTTATTTAAACTTTATTGCTTTGAAACGAAATAAAATATTCAGATTAAGGTAAAAAATAACGGGAATCATCGCAAATGTTCGGAATATGTCCTTAAATGGTTACCGTCGTTCCGAATAGCAAACAAAATATAAATTTTGCGCCATTTCTTCGTTTTTTTCCACTCTCCACTCAATATAAACTGATATCATATCAAATTTTTCAAAATCTTGATAAGTCATTTTCACAAATGAATATGTAAAAATGAAATAACTAATAAATGTTAATAACAACTAGAATGTTAACATAGTTCTTTCTATGATATTAGCTTTTGTTTCATGGTCTACTGTGGTTTAAAGTAATAAACTTTAAATAAATCGACCAGGAAACCAATATTATCATCCATAGTGTTATATATTTGAAAAGAGAATTTAAAATGCTATCTTTTTAGATTGAAATATACAGGGTGGTAAATTTATGAAAATGAGGGTAGGTCCGAAAACTTTCTTACCTGACCCCGTATACTTATTCTGAAACGGGCAGATTATTCAACAATCATTATAAATAAACTTCTGTATAGAACATTTTTCTGTGTCTCTTTTAACTAAGAAAATATAGGGTAATTTTGAAATTGTCAATTTTTTGATTTTCCCCCGTATCGAAAATGGGACATCCTGTACATTTTTGGCACTAATAAATAAATTCGATTAGAAATGCCAGTTATTTATTTACCTATGGAACCAAAAAGAAATCCATAAAAAATAATAATAATTTAATTTTTAATTACAATGTGAACCATGTAATTATCGTTTGTATGAATTACAAAATATTTAAACGTTTCAAACTTATAATTATCATGCCTATAAGGCAAGGTCGAATTTTTATAAAGAGCCCGCAATATAACATGCCTTGTTTGGGCGTCGAAATTAACAAAGACGTTACCTAAGTTTTTGTTAATTATTTTAGGCCTAAAATTATTACCAATTAAAAAATGGAAAACTGTTAGTGTTGGAAGACTACACGAAAAAAGAGCTACAGTTGAATTATTATAGTAAAGATTTGGTTTGTAAAATTTCCCATTAAATATATTGTATCAATTACATTTTTTATTAGTAATTGGTACCAATTAGGGAATCCAATCCCGCACCCAAACTTTAATCCCGCAACCCTGCGGGATTGAGCGCATCGATCCGGCGGATCTGCGGGATTTACGGGATAGCAAACGATGAACTGCGGCATTTTTGGTTGGCGCGTCGGGTATTCCCCGTCATGCTGGGCTATTGAAAATTCGTTAAACAGAACAGTTTTCTTGCGTAAGTGCGAAAGTAAGGGAGTTATTCTACTAGTATCTAGTGACATTTATCAAGTGGTTGAATCTAAAAGATGGAATTAACACAGCAATCACAAAAATGAGTGTCAGTGTAGTTTACAAAGATCATAAAGGTTCAAGTTTAGTTTGGAATTATTTTTTAAAGTCTGAAGATGGTCTTACAGCTAAATGTAAGTTATGCCCTACCTAGCATTATCAAAATCTCTGCTCGTTCCATCAAATGTCTTCACACCCACTTACAAACAAAGCATAATATTAATTTGAAAGTCCAGAGCAGCAGAGTTAGTGTTGATATTGATAAAATAACACAGGAAATTAATGCTAGTGCCAGCAGTTCGAGTAGTTCGTTTAGTTCTATTGCTAAGCACTCAGATGTTAGTGGGTTTGTTCCGGATTTTTCTTCATCTGAGAAAAAAGATTCTGACAGAATAAAAACAATTCTCTCTATTTATTAATTAAATGTTGTTGGTTCTTACCAAGCCAGAGCTTTTTAGTGGACACGTTGTAAAAGCAACATACGTTTTCACAAAGCCTTTCAAGATTGACTGGAACTTTGATAAATGGACAAACCGTCGTTTGACAAGGGTCTAGTTTGGTACACCGATGGATCAAAAACCGCCAACGGTGTGGGCGCAGGTATATTTGGGGAAAGGCCCAGGATGAACATAAGCATTCCTCTGGGGACCTACACCACAGTATACCAAGCGGAAGTTCATGCCATACAAGCATGTGTACTACAAAATCTTGAAAAGGGCTACCACGACCAAAAGATTTACATCCTTTCGGACAGCCAAGCTGCTCTTAAGGCTCTGAACTCCAATCGGTTTACTTCAAAACTTACACTGGAGTGTCATACCAACCTAAAAGTACTGGCGGCCAGGGGGAACAAGGTGGAACTCTTGTGGGTCCCTGGTCACTCCGGGATATTAGGAAATGAAAAAGCAGATGAACTGGCGAGAGCCGGATCTGCACAAAGTCTCAGGGGCCCTGAACCGGCCTTTGGAATATCAAAACAGGCAATAAAAACTACATTAGATAGATGGTCGGAAAAGCAACACCTATCTCGATGGCAAGAGTTACCTGGTCTAATACACGCACGGGCCGTAATGGGAAAACCATCGAAAATACTATCGAATGGGATACTAACCCTGACGCGGCCCCAGTTGAAACAAGTGATGGGTCTGCTAACAGGCCACTGCCACCTTCAACGGATAGGGCTAAACAACGGATCCATTGAATGTAGACTCTGCGGCGAAGAGGATGCAACCGCCTCACACATAATATACCGCTGCGTAGCGCTGTCCCGCAGAAGACAAAATATCTTCGGGAACATACAACGTGGTGACAACCTCCCACATGACAAGCTTGGTAGAAGGTTACTGGACCTCATAGAACGAACAAACATCTTCTAACAAGATCGGGGTACACAATAAGCCGAAAGGCTGCAGTGACTTTAAGTTCGGGCCTTTAAACCGACCCCCACCTTTAACCAACCAACCAACCAATGTATGTAAATACAAAACACATTTGAAAAACATTTCAATAAATTCCAAATAGGTTGGAATGAAATAAGTAAAAATTGCTTCCCTTCCCTTAAATTCCATCGTGCGCCACTGCGTCCGTCTATATTAGCTTTTCACATGCTATGACTCCATTAATCTTAAAAACAAAGAATGACGTACAGATATAAGATACATTTTTAAAGAAAGTAATAAACTTTACAAGGTTACGCGGATGTAATTTGTTTATAAATATGTTACTATTTGTCTGTATTAAATGACTTCTTAACTGAACCTACAAAAGTATTCGTATTCTTGCTCATCTCTGCTTTGTTTAGAGCTACCCTATCGTTTTGAAATGGATAAAAACGACAAGTCAAAAGCAGACAAACGGCCGATCGAGCAAATGCGCAGAATCCAAACCCACAATTTCGTACCAGTACGCGGATTAATTGATTGCAAATCAGTTGACAATCGATACATTTGGCTGTACTGTCGTCAATTCGAGCCTTTTTTGGGTATTTTTGAATTTATTTTAATGTTTATTTCAGGGTTAATTTTATGGGTAAGTCCTTTCGTCTGTCGTATCGCACGATCGGGATATTTTATTACTTTTTATTTTACAATAAAAATCCAACCTAAGCTAGACAAAAAATCTCAACTAAAGAGATGTTATATCTAGCCTGGAGATTATAAGAATACCAGAAGCACGATTCCGAAGACTAACATAAGATATTTGATTTTTTTTTAAGTTAACAATTTATGTTTCTTCGCGATTATTCCCCGCTATAATCTCTATATGGAGTAGTTATGACGGGTAGTTTTGAATTCTCATGCCACGCCAGCCGGATATCTATTTTTTTGTAATATACAGGATACACCAAGTAAAGTAGCCTATTAGAAGTATCTCGAGAACTAAATGAGATTTTATTTTGAAAATTTGGCTGTGGCTATAAGAGATGGTTTTCTACGTTTATAAAATATTTTGGATGGTGCAGTGTTGCCGGATCATACCGAAAGTGGTAGCAATTTCAGAATTTTAAATGAATTACCCTATATATTTTATTTTTTTTGGAATCTAGTTAAAAATCTAGAACATTTTTCTGTATAATATCATATACCTATCTTTAAGAGTTTTTGAATTATAAATAATCTTGTGATTTTTTAACGCCGTATCGGGACCTGAAAAGAAAATCATATCTTTTTAACGGTTACAGCTAGAAAGCTGAAATTTTGACAATAGTTTCACAAAACCATCGAAATTTTATAAGTTTGAACAGTATTTAATGTGTTTTAAAGGAGATGAATTATTGCAAAAATCTTCTTTTTTTTTAAATGGGGTTTGTTCGCTAATGGAGGATCGAATTTTCTATCTAATGATATTAAGTGTTCCTATACCTATCTTCAATATTTTCGGACTTATAGCGAAAAAAACTTTTAAAAAAATATTATTTGGACAGACGAATGCAAGTTTTCAAAAGAAGGAATATTTAACAGAAGAAATTCTCATTTTTGGGCTAGCGAAAACTCTCATTTCGTGAGAGAAAGAACATGAGTTTTAATGTATTCTGTTTGCTAAAGCACAACAAAATTGCTTTCTGCCTGTATGACGACAACCTGACTGGTGCAAAGTACTTGGACGGACATATTAAGGTAAATAGTGTCAGACTTTCTGGATGATCTACCTTTGGAAATCCTTTTCATTATTTTGTTTCTATGAATCCATTCCGCAGCTAACTCCCAATAAATATATTTTTATAAGATAATTTTTTAATTTGGCTATAAGTCCGAAAATATTGAAGATAGGCATATGGACACTTAATATCAGTAGATAGAAAAGTCGATCCTCCATTAGCAAAACATATCAAATACAGAGTGTCCCATTTAAAAAAAAGAAGATTTTTGCAATAATTCATCTCCCTTAAAAATATTGTTATGGAGACGACCTGTATAAAACTAATTAAATACTGTTCAAAATTATAAAATTTCGATGGTCTTCTATTATCAAAATTTCAGCTTTCTAGCTGTAACCGCTAAAAGATATGATTTTCTTTTCAGGTCCCGATACGGGGTTAAAAAATCACAAGATTAGTTATAATTCAAAAACTCTACAAGACAGGTATATGATATTATATAGAAAACTGTTCTAGATTTTTATCTAGATTCCAAAAAAAAAATAATACATAGAGTAATTCATTTAAAATTCCGAAGTTGCTACCACTTTCGGTATGATCCGGCAACACAACACCATCCAAAATATTTTATAAACGTAGAAAACCATCTCTTATAGCCACAGCCAAATTTTCAAAATAAAATCTCATTTAGTTCTCGAGATACTTCTAATAAGCCACTTTACTTGGTGTACCCTGTATACATATATAATTTTTAGTCAGCGGTTCAGATTTTGCTTCTGTGAAACGAACAGCGCATGCCTCGGGTAGTTTGTGACTATTTCCGAACGCTGCAACAATGGTAATGGTTTAACTGGCTCACGGAAGAGAAATTGGAAACTCAACTTCCCTAATCCTACGGTTTTAAAATCGGCGTCATCATTCCGCATCTCTTGACAATATCATTTGTAGTCCGCAAAAGAAAATAAACAGCAACTAAAAAGCGGTATCGATGCATCATCCGTTCATAGTCGCTCTAATAATTCACGTAATCATCCAAATTGCGTTAAAATATTGCATAGAATATATTTAATAATAAAATCATACATTTAAGAGCTATTGCATCACAAAGCCGTATTATCTTTATAGCGTATCGTTATTAATATTATTAAAACGTGTTTTTCTAATAAAAAAAAATAACCTGAATTTTGTTAGAAGGAAGTCAAGACATGTAGTATCTATGGCCTATAATTACACAACTATATGCTTCAAAGATAAGAGGATCCGCGATTTCTCCTAAAGATTGTTTTATATAAGATGTAAGTATGCGAATTAAAAATTTTATAATTAAACATTACAGAAACGCACACATGGTATTTTTTAATTGTCGGTAGTCAAAAGAGCTAATTTTTTAGAAATCAACAATGGTTGGGTGATGAACTAGTCGACTTATCGTGGAAAGAATATATTTCCTGAATATTGACGGCTATATCTTTAAATACAATGGAATTTATTATTATTATTGTTTCGAAAACCATCATTTTGAAAACTTCCAATCCTCAATGTCCCGCTTCCAGTAAATTATATTAAAAATCGGAGAGACACGTCAATTTTATGATTAAGGGAAACGCTTTACATAATATTTGCAGCCTTCGCCATCTGGGGTAGATGTTACCCTTAAAATCTTAAATGGGAACCACTTATATCTTATGGGAAAGCAATGCAAAATAGTGCCAATCCCGAAGCTTGGTTCCAGTCCCGCGATTTTCGGAATAAAGAGTATCTAATCCCGAGACTAATCCAAAAAAAAAACACGAGAAAAATAAAATTTTGGCAAAAATTATTTGTGGGAAAAAAAAATTTTGGCGTTTGCAAGAAAATATACAATAAAACCTACGGGGAAATTTGTTATTGGGTAAAATGTAAATGCAAAATTATTACTATGTATATGTATGTACAAATAAACCTTTATTAAACATAACAAAAATACACTAGTTTTAGTGAGGATGTAAGTAGTACTTAAAAATCTAATAACGTAGTTTGACGTGTTTGCGTTTTAAACTTGCAATCTAGAAAATGTAATTCCAAGTCTGATAACAATTCCATTGCTGTAGAGTCACATATATTCTTTGCATACTCTTATAATTCCTTTACCATACTAATGGCTTGTTGATAATTGGTGACATTTGTTTGATTACTGCTCAACTTCTTCATCAGAGTCATCAGATAGTGATGTGGTTTCAGTTTGGGCATAATCGGTAGGAATGGGGCCACTATCGTCTTCCATGCAATAGCACATTGCTATCAAGGTTACTGAACTCGCCCAAATAATTGTTATCAAATTAAGAACTTCCGCAACATCAATTTTCTCTTTCAGACTCAAAACGCGATATTTTTCTGCCAAGGTTTAACCTTACAACTCACAAATAAACTGCGGACTGCTGTCGGGGAATTACACATGCTTTCATTCGGCGAAGTCCTTTCGCTCTGCCACGCATACGCGATTGGTTGCCGGTCTGTCTTCAGAGAGTTTTTGCACCGTACTTATTCGTCTCCCAAATACTTTTTAAAAAAATGTTGTCCGTTTAGCGGAGGGTTTTCGCACTCTTTCGATGAAAACAGCTTGTCCGCATCCGCCCTAGAGATGTTGATTTTCATTGAATTTCATATAACTACCTAGTTCCGGACTATGAAAAAATGTCCGCTTAATAGAGATGACCGCTTATCAGAGGTGACCGTTATGAAAGGTTTCACTGTATTGTTGACAAATAAAGAAAATTTAAGGTGTTTGGGTTTGGAAAAAAAAAATTTGGAAAAAATTTGGAAAAAAAATATGTAAAAAAATTTTTGTTTTGTTTTGTTCCTTAAATTGACCATTGACCATCATTTAAGGAACAAAACGGGAAAACCAGTAAGTATTGTATACCACTGAACGTACACTTCGGTCCGCTTTCATAATTTAAATCTGATAATGCCATCTTCTGGAAAGTAGCAATGAGAGAGTGAAATTTATTTTTGGGCATCTCTTCGCACAAAGTCGGGAAAAAATAAATATTAGTTAGTAAATAGGTGACGATATATTGCACTACACCTGCCTTTGTTTTTCACGAATCACGGTCAGCTATTTTATAAGTGAGCGTGCTGTCCTACTCTAGTACCTGTAGAGTTTGTATTAAATAAATAAAAATAATAAAACCCAGATATTCGACTTGCCATTGCATTAAATGTCAGCGATTTGTGATATTTCACGAAATCCACGGCGATTTATAGCCCGCGGATATACACTTTTCGATTGCAACATTTCACAATTTAATCACCGACGTTAAGGCGGCAGCCGCTGCGAACTATGAGACGAGCGTATGTGGGTTCATGTCCCACACCCGAGCCATGACGCGTGAAACCAATGGGGTTGATAGCCCTAGGGTCGGCGTTGCGGGTCGGAAGGTAGACAAATCAGAACCCCATACTCTATTGCTCTTATCTAATGGTGAACCACCTTCGCCTCTCATGCATATTAATGAAATAGTATGGTAATAGCAACGGGTGCCTTAGAAACCTCCCTACAACCACACGAATTCCATAGCTATTTATGTATCTAGCGCAAAGATATGGTTTAGTTGTTAAGTTTAGTTATCGCAGTGTTTTGTAAATACAGGGTGTTATGGAAATGACGTATTATATTTAAATCGGCAATTCCTGAGATGAAAACAAATTGAAGAAAAATACCCATAAATGGCGCTTTCAATTCATTCAGCGGTAAAAGTGGCCCGACGGCAAACCAGAAAAACACCTGTGTGGCACTGCGATACATGTAAGCAATCAAGGAATTTTGGCCGGTGTTGTCATTTGTACACCTTAAACTCTTTAAACAAATAAAATAATTTAAACACTTTTCCCTTCTGTAATACCTTTTTGTACAATTAATTGAAGAACATTTACGACGAACTATGTTTTAAACAACCCGAAAAAATATATGGAATAGTAATAGCCACGTACGTCACTAGGTCAAATGCCAAAGACCTCTTGACGCCTTACATCGGCTGAGCAAAGGAGTTTCATATAGCGCCGCACGCTTGCGTTTGTTAGTTGAAAACCAACCAGCGGCCGGATACGTTGGGTTTCGTCGATCACCAACACACTCTCAGCAAACCTCTCGGTTTTTTCGGTTTACGCGTGTATCTTGCCCGTCCATAAATAGTCTTTGAATATTGTTTTTATTGGCGCGTTTCTTCTGGACGTCAAATTTCGTCACGTGTAATAAAATCTAATAATCTGTATTATTGTATTTTCAAAAGCTAACTATCGGTTCTGTTTCACTATCACTGTGTGTACATAAAGTGGTTCCAGGAGTGTTCCCATGAAAAAGAAAAAAAACTGATTTGTTTTTGCTTGGGTTTCCTCGCTCTTTAGGTACAAAGATAAATACAAGTAGGTAGAAAATAATTTATTTTTATAATTTTATATGGAATTTCAGTTTTACATTAAGTTTGGCAACATTGTCATTGGCTCTGGGTGAAATGTTGTACAGTAGCGTGGGCTGACCTGTGAGTAGGAGTGTTTGTTACCCCACTTTTAAAACGGTCGATTTAAAAAAAATAAAATATGTAGCGCTTCTCTAGGACACCCAAGGAGTCACCCATTTAAATATAATACGTTATTTCCATAACACCCTGTATACATAAAATATTTTTCACCCTGCCAACACATGAGATCGTTTTTACATGCATATAACATACCATACATATCAGATAAACCTTAAATGGTAGAACTGTTTTTACCATTGACTTTAAACAAATATGGAAACGATATTTCTATCTGCTTTGTACACGTCAATGTTATTACGAAAATAAACACAACAAAAAAGTGAAAAGGGCTTTATAACAAGGGCATTCCGAACGCTCGAAGGCTACATAATGTCTTTGTCTAATTCACAGAAAACGTAGACAAACTATACTAATTTTCGGAGCTCCTCGATTGTTTCTCTGGAAAGATTTTATTACAAGTTCCTGCGAAGCTGCCTTTGCGATTGCCACAACGTGGTAATGCCAAGCCATATAGTTTATGTTGCCTGCGAAGATAGATTTTGTAACTAGGCTACGCTCCGTTAAAAAACTTTCATTCTCGAATAGGACTATTTCGTGGACCAGATGCAAAAATAAGCATTTTCCATTTTGCGTATTTGTTTTACGACAACCTTCTTGAGAACCCGATCAATTATATTTTTTACAATAGGTACCTAATTTTGTCAGTGTCATTATTTATTTACCGGATATTGCAATACGCGATTGATGGAAATTGTCAATGAAATTACGTCTTTGCGCGCAATTATTCATAATTAATTGCAAGCCTATTCAATTCTATTGTTATAATGTTAAAGCAAGTTTTATGAAGTTCGATATCGGATTAAATCATTAAAGGGTGTTAAACAGTAAGACGGTCAAGTTAACAATACCTTCGCTATACTTGATCGCACCGAACATTCCACTGGTTCACTGTAGTCGGCCGTGCAAAATCAGCGGTTCCAAAACAAAATTATCTTAGAATTACGTACCGCGATAAATATTTTTATTTTGTTTATTTTTCACTCATAGTTTTTTTTATTTATCAAATGAAAAACATTTTGCGTCAATAAGTTAAAGATGTTCTCAGGTACTTTTTCCTAGAATTTAGTTATTTTTGAATCATTATAGTTATATATATATAATAATCACTATTCTCCAAGAAATAATTAAAAGTTGCTCAAGTGCAGGATGGTATGTTCTATTTTAAACAAGTAGTTATGCTTTTTGCTTTTAGTGTTTCTCATTGTGTGTGAATTAAAAGCAGTTATGAAGCAAAGTTATGGAAAATGTTCACAACGCCTAGAAGTTGTTTATCTTCAGGTAAACGCCGTTTGGTATTACAAGTGGAACGTTATTTTACTTAGAAAAAGATAACTCGGGCCCGTTAGTGTCTGTTTTGGCAGTGCAAAAACGAACGTCTGATGCTTGCGGCATTTCAGATAAGACCTTAAGAAGACTTCGAAAAAAGAGTGAAGAGGAATTGAACAGACCATATAAAAGGGTTCGACTCCATTCTAAAACCTTTGATTTATCCCATGGGATAAAACTATCGATTAGGAATATTGTTTATGATATGTACAAAGTCAAGGAATATGTTACCCTCAAAGCTATTCTTGAAAAGATAAAGAAGAAAGAACTTTGCGATATTGGAACTACCAGTTTGTCCATCATTTTAAAAGAGCTGGGCTTCAAATACAAAAAAACGAACAACAGAAAAGTGCTTTGCGAGCTATCCAATAATGTTTCGAAAAGATGGCGACATCGGTTCTTTTTAGAACCAAAACTTTATAAAAAAAAAAATCGTGAAACTATTTTGCCTAAATACTATAAAAGCTAAAAAAATAATTATTTTTCTTTGCCTAAACTAATTTTTTATTTACTTTAAATTATTTTATTTAGAAAATACCTAAAATATAATTTGTTTGAGAGCCACCGACTACCTCGCTCGAGAGGTTTTATTGCTTAGCGGACTTCATACACCGTACCGACTTTATTGCCCTTTCTATCACTACGCAACTGGCACATCGGGAATCACACGAGACGCATGCGCCATCAACTGTCTGTGATATAACCTATCAAATTAGCTCTAGCTAAAGATTGTTTCACGAAAAATGGATATAACTTAATGACTGCAGTAAAAGTACCTGTGGCCATCCCATTATTTATGACCATTTGTTATTATTATGTGGAAAGGACCGGATTGTAATAATTATAATTAAATATAGGCACATCAGGTAGGTTAGGTTGCTTAATTTATATTTAAATATCTTTTTGTGGTAAAATTTGTTAGTTTTTGAGGAATGGTTCGAGAATTGTCTTTTACCAAACATTCCTCAGAATAGCGTGATAGTAATGGACAATGCGAGCTATCACAGTCGCCAATTACATAAAGCTCCAAGCTCAAATAATACAAAATTGGACATTCGGAACTACATGGCGGCGAATGATATATATTTTGAAGAAAGTTATAAAAAAAAGTGATCTTTTAGAAGTTTTAAAGACATTTTGTATAAAAAAAGTATATGTTTGTGGCACATTGGCAGAAGAAATTGGACATACAGTGCTACGGCTCCCACCCTATTATTGCATTTTTAACCCCATAGAGCATATGTGGCACCAGTTAAAATCACTGTTCCCCCAGGTAGTTGGAAAAATTCAGTCCGTCACGTAATAACTGTAGAAAATTCGTATATTAGTCTGGATCGTATAATTAATCCAATTATAATTAATTTTGATGAGGATAGCGATAGCGAAACAGAACTATCTATAGAATGACATTATAAATGTAAATAAATATGACTAGTAATATTTAAAAAAATGTTATTTCATTTGATTACATTAATATAATCATATCATTACTTGTTTTCCTTAGTCCGTCCCTTCATACTTCACTTGTTTATTGCCAAGCTCTTGTCGACAGAATGGGACCGACCCAGGAAATCATTAAGTCGTATCCATTTTTCGTGAAACAATCTTTACCTGTAACCATTGACAACGGACGATGTTGCCATATTTTTAGTTGTACGCCACCGATATTTTTCCATGTGGATATTTTTTTTGTTTATCCTGGTCAATTCTACAAGCAGACGCCGGTATCTTACGCGTATCTCATCTTGATTAAAATAACTAAATTCAAATTGATTATTATTAAAATAGATTTTGTTTTTTTAAAATTATTGGATATAATTGCTACCTTCACTTAAGACGATCAATTTACAAAAAAAAGTAAAACCTTTTTTATTTTCGTAAAGCCATAAAATTTTTGACCTTCGCAAAAGAAAACAATCTTTCTAAGAGGCCGTAAAAATCTCTAAATATTTAGTGCACAGTCTATTGGCAAACTAGACTAAAATAATATTTTTGAATTTATGGTTCGTTCCGATATTTTTAAGTCTTTGTTTACTTTGGAAAAGGATTAAAATAGCGGGGCAATTTTCCAGTTTATCGTACACTATTATACAATGGAGAAAGACGAAGAAAAATCAACTACTATTAAATATTTACTAATAAAAGAATAATACCTATAACGTAAGACAACAAGATAGCTTCTCAGAAACTTGGTGTACTCCCCCGAACCAGAAAGTTGTACACACCTCAACAATTTTTGACACTATACAAAGCCCAGATTCGACCATCCCTAGAGTACTGCTCTCATGTCTGGAGCTCTGCACCCAAATATACTCTTCGGCTACTGGATTCCATCCACGAAAGGAGGGCCATTCGTCTGATTGGAGACCACGAGCTGACGAAGAACCTCGACAGCCTAGCACATCGAAGACAGGTTGGGGATTTGACTCTCTTTTACAGATATTTTCATGGAAAGTGCTCGGCTGACCTTGCCCTCTTAATTACGCCCAGAGCGGCGAATATCAGAAATACACGACGAACCACTGCCGCCCATCCATATGTGGTTAAGCTTAGTACTCCTTGAACTTCATTATTTAAGAATTATTTCATCTGGAGGACTTCATCCTTATGGAACGACCTTCCCGAGGTCGTTTTTCCCAACGAATATAATCTCCAACGATTCAAAACCAACGTGAATCGCGTGAAACTAAAATTTGTGGTTCCATAACCTATTAACACATGCCAAAATTGAAAATAATATCTAAAGTACTTTCGGAGATATTCAAAAAATAACCATTTAAAAAATAAAAATTCAACACAATGTAGCAAAAAATTTAAGCCGTTGCGGACGTATGTTCATATGAACTTTTCTTTATAAAATGACCTAAGGAATCACACCCTGAAATATTAGCCCGTCATTAAGGAACACCCTGTATACATAAAATTAGTTGACACGTATTTCAGGATTTCGCTGAAAAAAAATTATTTTTCGAAAATATCCACACCTAAAATTTTTGATCATTTATATTAATGCAACTAAGTTATTTCTATTGATTTATTTGGCGTGTTAATTGTCCCACATTGCATTCTATGTATTCAAGAGAAGAAAGTGATCCTCCATATGATACGGTATACCATCAAAATAAATGTACGCACTTTGTAATGGAGATAGATAACCTTGTTTAGTATTTACCAGATGGTCTTCTTTCAATAAATAACCAATACTGGCACTCCTTTAAAGTAAAGGTAAAAGATTTTCTAAAGGAAAATAATTAAAACATAATTTCCGCACAGCGGCGGATTTGTTAGCGCGGAAACTACAAAAATGTATGAATTCTATTTCAAATAGCCTATTAATATACGGGGTGGCGTGTCCCCGTCCTAAACAACTACCAAAGCAAATAAAATAATATTTTAGGCAATTATAAAGGACACTAACTATACTCTATTCATTTTACCAATTCAGGAAAATAAACAGACATAAGCGCATAATAGCCACGTGCTCGATGCATAAACTTATTGCTATTGGTCAAGTGGCGATAAAAATTCCAATGCCGCATTTCTAACAGGGCCGTTGTTCAGTTTAGGCTATTATTTCAGGTCCATTAATGCGTGATAATGCGTAAATAATGCGACCCCGGCGTCCATAACTTCTATAAGAATTAAGTTACGAATTGCATTCATATGCTGACTTATACTGTATCATAGGCTGTATTTCTGGAAAATATTTTTTCATATACAGGGTGGCCCAAAAAAGTTTGACATCATAAAATTGTATTTTTTTAAATGGGACGCACTATTGCAGGACCCCGTATATTATTATATTATATACCAATTGGTGTAATTCGCACATTTATATGGCACGAGTCGCCGCTGTTTTCACATCAATAAATAACGGAAATGTTTATAAGGGAATTAGTTGCGAGAAATCGTTGCGTCTCTATAAATAGGAACTATTTTTTGCAAATTACTTACGTTAATGATATTTCACAGACAAAAATCTCAAAACTAACGTGCAATTAAAAAATCGTCTGGCCACACGATTTGAAGTAATAGTGAAAACCGAATTGCTATAAAAAATCGGTAAATTAACAAAATTTTGCAAATTAATCTGTTTTTCACGCGAGTTTTATAGAACATTTTCTGTTTTCATTTATTTGACTCGACCTTAACCAATAACAGGTAATAAAAAAATCATAGATTTATTAATCCTAGTGTAACGAGCGCCCTCTAATACTATGAAACTTAAAAAGTTATGGCTTATTTTCAAAAATAAACTTTTGCTTTTAACACCCTGTATTTCTGAAACCAGAAACGTTTCGAAAAAACTTATACAGTGTAACCTCGATAATCCGAACCTTCGTTACACCGGATTCTTCAATAATCCGGCCAAACATTTCAATTGCATTGTGTACTTTATGGTCAGGATTTGATAGTACTCGGTAATTCAAGAAAACAAAAATTACAAATTACTTAAAACTAAAAATAACATAAAATTTAATAAGTATGCTTCTGTTTTAAATAATTTTTGTTTATGTACTATTTTCTAGTTGTTTGTATTAAATGTTTTTCAATAAAAAATACTGTCTCGCTTCAATAATCCGTATTATTTACTAATCCGGATGACCGCGGTTTTAATTAGTCCGGATTATCGAGGGTGCACTGTATGACTTAATCGGTCCAGATTGATCCTTAGTATCTCCAGTTGCTCTATGGCCAGTAAGTTAGGAGACAACCTGTATATTTCATAAATTTTCCGTAATTTTACATCGCTGCATAAAGTTCAAATTAACCAGTCTAACGTTTAATATGTCATGGGTATCATATATCTATCACGTATCTACTCCTTGTAAGGTATTATTATTATAGTGGGTGCAACACAAATGCTGTTTAGTTTATGGTACATGGTATATTCAAGACGGTAAAAGATTGCTCAAGTGAAATAATCAGATAATATGGCCGATACAACGAATTTAAAACCGATGTTAACGTTAAAAGACACGTTCTGTTCGTTATTAAGATTCCACCATCCGTATTTTGTTCGTTCGTCCATCTCAGGGTGTCCCATTTTCGACACTTTTATAAGGTATCTCCGTAATTGTTAGTGCTATCAAAAAAGTAATGTAGGTGTCATGTGCCCTTTTTGGGTCAAACTTAAAATGGTAAAATCAAAATTTGAAAATTTTCGCTCGCTTATGAGATACGGGGGAATATCAAAAAATTGACAATTTCAAAATTACCCTATATTTTCTTAGTTAAAAGGGATACAGAATAATATTTTATACAAAAGTTTCTTTATAGTGATTGTTGAATAATCTGCCGTTTTCAGAATAAGTATACGGGGTCAGGTAAAAAAGTTATCGGACCTAACCTCAGGTTTTTAAATGGAACACCCTGTATATTTTAATCTAAAAATATACTATTTTAAATTCTCCTTTAAAATATATAACACACCATGGATGGTATTGGTTTCCTAGGCGATTTATTTAAACTTTATTACTTTCAACCACAGTAGACCATGAAACAAAAGCTAATATCCTAGAAACAACTATGTTCACTTAACGTTTAACGTCAATTTCATTTTTACATATTTATTTGCGAAAATGACCTATCAACATTTTGAAAAATTTGATATGATATCAGTTTATATTGAAAGTGGAAAAAACGAAGAAACGGCGCAAAATGTATATTTTGTTCGCTATCCGGAAAGACGGTAACCATTTAAGAACATTCCGAACATTTGCGATGATTCCCGTTATTTTTTACCTTAATCTGAATCTTTTATTTCGTTTCAAAGTAATAAAGTTTAAATAAAATCGCCTAGGAAACCAATATCATTCATATATTTGAAAGGAGAATTTAAAATAGTATCTGTTTAGATTAAAATATACAGGGTGTTCCATTTAAAAAAATGAGATTAGGTTCGATAACTTTTTTACCTGACCCCGTATAGGTATTCTGAAAACGGCAGATTATTCAACAATCAATATAAAGGAACTTCTGTATAAAATATTTTTCTGTATCTCTTTTAACTAAGAAAATATAGGGTGATTTAGAAATTGTCAATTTGTTGATGTTCCCCCGTATCTCTTAAGCAACCGAATATTTTCGAATTTTGATTTTACCATTTTAAGTTTGACCCAAAAAGAGCAGCACATGACACCTGCATTACTTTTTTGATAGCACTAAGAATTCCGGAGAACAAACCCTATAAAAGTGTCGAAAATGGGACACCTGTACCTACTTAATTTGAAAAATACTCGCTTAAATATGCTTCGTTCTGAGCCCTGTATTTATTCCCTACGGATTAAAATATTTAAAAAGCGGAACAAACCTACATTGACTTGAAACAAACCTGGATCCGATATTTCTATCTGCTTTGGGGTGGCCAACTAAGAGAGGTAAGCGGCTATATCTCGGAAACCGTTCACCGTACAGCTTTCGGAAAAAAATATTTATTGGAAAAGTTGCCAAGAGAAATTGCTGGAAATTATTTGCAAGTTTGTAGGCCGGCCGCTAGGGGGCGTAACACGAATAGTAATTTGTTGCCAGTCGATTTCTCTACAATTGGCATAGGTAAGGTATATTGATAATACTTATAAATAAATCTCACTTGTATCGTGAACAACTTTGCTTAAACACTTTTTTCTCTAGCCCTGCAAATAAAGTGGTGGGGGTAACGCAAACATCGATTTGCAAAAAATGCAATATCTCAGGAACGCCTTATCTGAAAATATCCAAATTGGTGTTATTTAAAAGAGCTCTTCTTGCTTTATTAGCTACACTGCAAGTGACGTCTATGTCATTTTTACTGTAGTCGCTAGATGGCGCCTTCAACAGATTTAACATATTTATCGTTTTTCTCGAAAAACTTAAATGCAATGGTAAATATGTTATTACACCAGTACAGAGAGGAATAAAGGCCAGAGCAAACGGTGAATGCCGCAAGTTCCTATCTTGTTTCTAACCGGAGATATCAATGAAAAATTAATTTATATCCTACTAAATCTCCCGCCCCGGTACTTACATATGTTGCAAAAAATAAGAAGGCTTTGGAAACAAAATACATATTATATATAATAGGAGTATTGGGAAGAAACGTTCTACATTTCCTAACCAGTTAGTAATTAGAAAACTTATGTATGAAACATGTTTTGTGTAACAATATATTATATTTTAAAATATAATAAAATTACCTATGCTCATTTAAAATATTTTGAATGGTAGATCGTGATATTCCCAAATCGAAAGACAATGTCCTAATACTAACATGGGGATTAAACTCTATATATAGATAGAACATTGATAACACTTTCTTCAGTTCTGTCAGTACGACGTCTCCGAAATGTCAGTGAGCGAAAGCTTCCAGTGGTACGTCAGCGTTGTACCAAGCGCGGAAAAACTCTTCTGCCATAATGACGGCGATTTGGATATCGCAATGCATAACTCCTTTCAGCGATTGCTGCATTTTGAAAGCAGTCGAAGTAAACAGCAATCATATCAACTGCTTCTTCTTTAGTAAACGGCATTTTTTAAATTCAAAAATTAAATGGAAACGGATCTCAAAATGAATAATTTGACGTTTCTTCCCAATACTTCTATTATATATAATATGTATTTCGTTTCCAAAGCCTTCTTATTTTTTGCAACATATATAAGTACCGGGGCGGGAGATTTAGTAGGATATAAATTAATTTTTCATTGATATCTCCGGTTAGAAAAAAGATAGGAACTTGCGGCATTCACCGTTTGCTCTGGCCTTTATTCCTCTCTGTACTGGTGTAATAACATATTTACCATTGCATTTAAGTTTTTCGAGAAAAACGATAAATATGTTAAATCTGTTGAAAGCGCCATCTAGCGACTACAGTAAAAATGACATAGACGTCACTTGCAGTGTAGCTAATAAAGCAAGAAGAGCTCTTTTAAATAACACCAATTTGGATATTTTCAGATAAGGCGTTCCTGAGATATTGCATTTTTTGCAAATCGATGTTTGCGTTACCCCCACCACTTTATTTGCAGGGCTAGAGAAAAAAGTGTTTAAGCAAAGTTGTTCACGATACAAGTGAGATTTATTTATAAGTATTATCAATATACCTTACCTATGCCAATTGTAGAGAAATCGACTGGCAACAAATTACTATTCGTGTTACGCCCCCTAGCGGCCGGCCTACAAACTTGCAAATAATTTCCAGCAATTTCTCTTGGCAACTTTTCCTATAAATATTTTTTTCCGAAAGCTGTACGGTGAACGGTTTCCGAGATATAGCCGCTTACCTCTCTTAGTTGGCCACCCTGTACACGTCAATGTGAAACACAACAAACGAAGAGATGGGGATTCTGATCGACATATGTATATAAAAACAAACAATCGACGGACGTGATTCAAGGTATATTTTGACGTGGCACAGTCTTACCATATTGAGTTAAGAATTAGTATTTGCTCCACAAACAATACTTACATTTGATACCCAAACAACAAAGAATTTCATTTAACACTAACGACAAATATGACAATTGTTAATCCGGTGTTTACAACCTACCTAAGAATGTGACTTGTTTATTCTTCAAAGACTGTAAACCAAAGCTACATCCTCCTTGATTTAAAATCCATGGTTTTAGCAATTTATTTTTAAATTCTGGATAAAATGTTCATAGTCAATTTCAAGCTCGTTATTCGTACCGGGTGAAAGTAAACTACGATTAGATACCGACAATGATTGGTTAAGTGCGAATACAGAATTTATTCTATTACTTGCTCTAGTTAAGTCGCAAAGAATATGCAATAAAATTTTACGGACGCATTGTAATCAATCTAAATCGTCTGATTGTTGCCACACTGAAATTAGTTCATTTTATAATTACGTCTAAATATATTAACCAATTTATTAAATGGATTAACACACGAGTATGTTCATATGAACCAAGGATCTTAAAACAAGGGCAATAAGGCGTTGTATCACAGTCTTGAAGAATAAACAATTCGCATTCTTAGGTAGCTTGTAATAGTATATTAAGGTACAAGTTTCATAAGACATTATCTTAGAGCACGCGGTTAAATTAGAAAACGACCCGCGAAGCGGGGTGAAACGGAAAGTTTATGTCACTTCTCAGCTGTTGTGGCGACTTTTTTTAAGGTTGGAACCACTTTTAGTTCCAAATAAAACTTTTGTATTGTTCTCCTAACAATGCCAAAGTCGAAGCCTTCGACAGCAGAGACAGGATATGACAACAATTGATCCTGGTTATTTTCTTTTCTTTCAGTATCTTCTTTGTGAATGTTTTTTACTGCACCCAAGCTTACTCCCGTATACATTGCGACCCTTTCTAGCTTTCGCTTAAGTGGCAATTTAAATGTATTAATTTGTGATTCCTCTTCACACACCCTGTACACATTGGCAATCACTTCACGGGTTTGACTATGAAGGGTTTTACCAGGGTATATTCATTCAATATCACAGTTTTAAAGCAAACCCTATCACTACGCAACTGGATGAAGCATATTGGACATCGCCGAATAACCAGGCCGACACAATAGGCGTGTCACCAGACGCGTGTTGTCATCCTCTGTCTGGGATATAACCTATCAAATTAGCTCTAGCCACCGGTTACCCATGGTTACCGTTGATATTGCATCATGTTGCGCAATTTTTAAATTATAAGTACTTTAATAAAAAAATTTTTTATTTTGCATTTAAAAATTAAAATAAATAGTATGAAAACAAAGTTTTAAGAACATTGAAACTATAATAGAATATTATTTTCTTATATATCTACTTATGACAATTAAATGGGTAAATTTAATTTTAGGGTTTACTTGGTAACATGTTATTAAATTAAAATTTAATATATGTGACAACATTGTTAACCCAAAAAATTTTCTTGCCCGCATTCTTTTTGTAGCTACAAATAAAGTTGTCGACCTGTAGTTGATAAATGCCACTTAATACCTCCAGAAAGTGTCGAAAATGGGATACCCTGTACTATAAGCTAAGCTATAAATAGATATGTAGAGTATATTTTCTATAGATCCAATAAAAATAGTCTTAGTCAATCGATAGGTTGTGCCAGCTTGGTACACTCACAGTGTGCCGGCTTGATACAATCACTTTTGTTATTTTTACTGGCGCGTACACCATAGTTGAATAAAAATTACGTACAATAGATTAAGAGGACACGATCTTGCCTAAATCCAGCCGTTTTAGCCATTTTTTTTAAACATACCAAAAAAAAACTAAGCAAGATACGGACATTTTTAAAAATTTTGTGAAAATAATCGGTTATTAAATATCAGATTTAGTATTTATTATACTGGAATATACTTATATTTACACAACAACAAAGTCGTTGGCTTTTTTCCCACTTTTAAATAATATTTATTAGTGTATTTTCAGGTCATTGAATTATAAAAGCAAGTGTCTGTGAAATTCAAACTATTTTTAAATAAAACCAATAAGAAAATAAAAGATCAGTAATCGAAACGTATAGGCAACTTAAAATACACCGGCCACAAAACTATTCAAGGATGCGATGACACGTCGACTCGTAGGCAGACCGTGTTGCTTGAATAAATCTCGTGTGAGCCTCTTTAGCTCAGTGGCAGAGCACTGGTCTTGTAAACCAGGGGTCGTGAGTTCAATCCTCACAGGAGGCAGATATCCGACGGACTTTTTTTTGATTTTTTTATCAACAAATTAATTTGTTGATATTAAAGATAGGATGAAATAAACAATTATTGAAATTTTGGATAAAAGTTTTTTTATATTTTCACGAAAAGGTATTAGAGAATAGATTTCACCAATTAATTGAATATAATCGTAATTTAAAACTTAAGTAAATAGTGTTGTAACTATAAGCGCCCTTATTATAAGATTAGGATAAATATAATAAATTGGAGGATCGACTACCGTTAGAATACGAATCGAATGAAGTTTATGGAATCCCCCCTCATAAGGAATATGTAAATACTTTTATGTTGGTGAAACCAAACAATTACTGAAAGACAGATTAAGGGGGCATAAATATGACTGTAAAAAACAGAATAAATCTGATACAACTGCACTTAGTCTATTCCACGAGTTTAGATTTTTCTCACACACGAAGTATTTGATACAGATAATGTAATTACACGAAGAAAAATATCAGTCAGATGATTCATATTAATTTAAACTGCTTAAGAGGTTAAGGCCCCTGATTGAAAGAAACAGATTAATTCCGGACTATCAGTTTGGGTTTAGACAGAAACATTCAACAATTGACCAGGTCCATAGAATAACAGATGTTATTGAGCGTGCCCTCGAAGAGAAAATGAATTGCTCTGCAGTGTTCCTGGATGTGGCCCAAGCCTTCGATAAGATCTGGCATGAAGGCTTGGTGTATAAATTGAATAAAATGCTTCCAAAGCAATTTGCAGATATACTAACCTCATATATTTCAAATAGGCTCTTTAGAGTAAAACAGGAGGATGGATATTCTGACCTAAAAGAAATAAGAGCTGGGGTACCTCAAGGAAGTGTCCTAGGGCCCATTCTCTACTTATTATATACTAGTGATCTTCCAATCCAAGAAAATATAACCCTGGCTACATTTGCTGATGACACTGCTCTTCTTGCAACTGATCATGAGCAGGAAAGAACCACCAGAAGATTACAAGTAGCTAGCAATTCTGTAGTAGAGTGGACAAAAAAATGGAAGATTAGGCTTAACGAATCGAAATCTGTACATATTAATTTTACTAACAAAAATATAACTCAGCCTCTTCCACTGGACATTAACGAAAAAATTGTCCCTTATGATCTTAAAGTAAAGTATCTAGGTATAACTCTTGATGCCAAGCTACGATGGAAAGAGCACGTTAAAAGAAAAAGGGCAGAACTTGACTTGAAATATAAAGAGTATTATTGGCTTATTGGTAGAAATTCTAAATTGTCGATATGTAATAAATTATTAATATATAACCAGATATTTAAACCAGTATGGCTTTATGGCATTCAGCTATGGGGCTGTACCAAAGTCAGTAATATAAAAACAATACAGACGTTCCAGAATAAAGTGCTGCGCAACATTGTAAATGCCCCTTGGTATGTGCGCAATGCGGATATTCATCGTGATTTAGAAATGTTCACTATTAAAGAAGAGATTAAGAGGTATGCTCTCAAACATGAGGCAAGACTGCATCTTCACGACAACGTGGAAGCCATACAATTACTGGACAACCAACACCATGTCCGGAGGTTAAAGAGGACAAAACCATTTGACCTAGTATAGCGTGTCAGACAGGACAGTGATTGAGTGTAAATAGTTAATAGATAAACCTAAGGGATATCATTGGATTGACTTTAGATAAGTACCTAGTTTTAAGCCTTATTAGATTAAAATTAATGGTTAGTCTTCTAGACTAGTTTTAATATGTAAGCACAAGCGGTGCTGATTTAAAAAAAAAAAAAAAAAAAAATATTAATTTAAACAATTCAGAATTGCTCAGGTATTTGAGTAAGTTTTGTGATTTACAGGGTGTCCCATTTTCGAAACTTTTATAGGGTAACTCCGTAATTGTTAGTGCTATCAAAAAACTAATGTAGGTGTCATGTGCTCTTTTTGGGTCAAACTTAAAATGGTAAGATCAAAATTTGAAAATTTTCGCTCGCTTAAGAGATACGGAGGAAAATCAAAAAATTGACGATTTCAAAATTACCCTATATTTTCTTAGTTAAAAGAGATACAGAAAATGTTGTATCTGCCATTTTCAGAATAAGTACAAGGGGACACCCTGTATATTTTAATCTAAAAATATACTATTTTAAATTCTCCTTTCAAATATATCACGCGCCAGGCGATTTATTAAACTTTATTACTTTAAACCACAGTACTGCGGTGCAATACAAGAGCTTAGTAAGTCGTAAAAATAAATTTTAAGACATTCCATTTAAAAATTGCACAACTTCTTTAATATCTAATTTATTGTTCTAAAATTTTATACGCAGTAAGCTCTTGTTACATAGTTTCATTTTTATTAACTGAGTTAAATAAATATTAAAAACTTACTACTCTATTTTATAGTAAGTCGACTTACTAGCATCTTGTATTGCACGGCAGAGTAGACAATGAAACAAAAGCTAATATCCTAGAAACAACCAGGGCCGTTTCTAGCCTGTTGGCCGCCCTTGTGCTACATATAAACTGGCTGCCCTTCAAATCAAAACAGTCAAACTACAGGCGGCTTTCGCCGCCCTATAATTTTCGCCGCCCTTGTGCGGGGGCACTCCCAGCACACCACTCAGAAACGGCCCTGGAAACAACTATGTTGACTATTAACATTTAATGTCAATTTCATTTTTACATATTCATTTGCGAAAATGACCTATCAACATTTTCAAACATTTGATCTGATAGCAGTTTATATGGAAAGTGGAAAAACAAAGAAACGGCGCAAAATGTATATTTTGTTCGCTATCCGGAAAAACGGGAACCATTTAAGGACATATTCCGAACATTTGCGATGATTCCCGGTATTTTTTACCTTAATCTGAATCATTTATTTCCTTTCAAATTAATAAAGTTTAAATCAAATCGCCTAGGAAACCAATATCATCCATATATTTGAAAGGAGAATTTAAAATAGTATCTTTTTAGATTAAAATATACAGGGTTCCATTTTAAAGAATGAGATTAGGTTCGATAACTTTTTTACCTGACCCCATATACATAGTCTGAAAACGGCAGATTATTCAACAATCAATACAAAGAAAGTTCTGTATAAAACATTTTTCTGTATCTCTTTTAACTAAGAAAATATAGGGGAATTTTGAAATTGTCAATTTTTTGATTTTCCCCCGTACCTCTTAACCGAGCGAAAATTATCAAATTTTGATTTTACCGTTTTAAGTTTCACCCAAAAAGAGCGCATGACACCTACATTACTTTTTTGATAGCTCTAACAATTACGGAGATACCCTATAAAAGAGTTGAAAATGGAACACCCTGTACAAGAACGTTAATTTTTTTTACTGTCGACCATTTACTTACTAATGTCGATGGATATCTAATGATTTATTTATAAGTTCACACTTTTCACTGGTACTATTGACAGTTCAGGCTTTCTATGTATGGGAATGTGCGAGTTTCACCAAAAATGGTCTTTTAAAATAATATTTCAGTAATTTTCGGCCAGGAAGTACTCTGCTAATTGGTAAGGATTATGTTTTGGTTTCCTTTGTATGATCAAGGTTATGACATTTCTGTATTGAATTGGGGGCTTATTGCTCAAACTAGCTTTATGACGGTATAGGTAACAGTTTAGGGCTTTTATTTTTCATTTATTGTCTCTTTTTAGACCCTGTCCCTGAGGAAGTTTTAATAATAAAACGAAACGTTGGAAAATTGTGATAGAGTAATTGGTTTACCTGCCTCAGGCCCGCCATTTTTAAATATCCTATTCTTAAGTAGATAATTATTTTTATTTTTTGAAAACGGCACAAGCTCAATCGGCTTAAAACTTTTTAAAACCAGTAGCCTACAGTTATTGAGAAATTTTAACTAAAAGATGCATACACGCCCACATCTGATCAAGGTTAAGGCAATGGATCTCTCCTTCTAGATAGAAGATACATATTTTTATAGAAAGTATTGCAGTTTCTCAATTTTATTCACAATTCAGAACATTAGGTACATTATTTTGTCGAATAACATCCAACAAATATCCTAAAATTAATAGCCAATATTGGATTGAAAGCAGGCCACGACATATACGACGGTAGAAGTGATAAGAACACAAGGTGCAAGAGGCAATACGCGCTATTATTTTTGGGTATTAGTGTATGCTACCAGATAAAATAATATAATGCTCTGAATTGTGAATAAAATAGAAAAACTGCAACACTTTCTTTAAAAGTTTGTATCTTCTTTTAAAAAGCAGATAATGACGTGAACCAAAAAACATTGCGTTAAGAAAAGGTCATCCTTCGAAACAAAGCACAATGTAGCTAAATTCTACCGCTCAATTTTTCCACAGGGCGTTACGACATTAAGGGTAACAAAGTAATAACTTTCGTTTATGTCTGTATAAAGATCAAGATGTGGGAGATTGTTTAATGGAATATAGTGTGCTTTAAGTGACTATCGGCCGTTATTCTTAACGTTCATGTAAAAACTTGCATGAATTTAGGAAAGACTCGTTGAAGAACAGCCACCCTCAGGCCATATACTATATAAACCTATTCTGTTCGCTTCCATTTAACGCTTTGGCCCTCATTTATGCTTAGATATTGGCGATTTTCACCAGACCACGTCACCGACACTTAGAAATTCTTCTGGCTTAATATAATGTTAAGGTGATGTTAATAAGAAGTATATGTACCTACTTACGTGCCATTTTTTTCAGGTTTTGTGCATTCACCCGAGAATCATCAATCCATGGCCCGTAGCTGGGATCGCTCTCTGGTTGGGACTGGTCCAGGATTTGCTGATACCAATAGGGTTAGGAATAGTCGACTCCAGGTTCTGCAGCTGGGTCACGAACGTCTACAGATGCAATACAAAACACACCAATGAGAAACTACCACAAGGTATGAATATATCAAAAAAATGTTTCACTCATATATAAATATTTTTCGGATAAAATGTACTTAGAACTTAAATCAAATCTTAATGTTAATGGCAGAAATAATATACCTACATGAGCGTTTTTGGATAAAAAGTGCAGGTAGGTTGCTTCGACATTAAAAAAACAAATGAAAATTTAGCAAGGTGATTCATACATTAGTAAAAATATTTTGCCATTCTTGAATTTTAAAAGACGTGCAAATTTCGATTGAGTACTTGTTCCCTACTCTATAAATAAATTGAACTAAGCGTCAGATTTAATATAAGATAGTAAATACACCGCAAACTTTTGAAACGGTTAAAACAGTTTGTGAACTTGCCGAAACAAAATTAGATTTCGTATAATTTTATCGGCATGCTATCATTTTAATTACGAGAAAGCATGATATCCTTACATTGCTCTTACCTTGTTAAGACGAATTTTCAAAATGGATCACTTAAAACACTAAAAAACACAATACAAACTCATAGACGCACAAAATTACGCAAACAGGTGGCCATTTTTCATTTTTGCAAAGTAAAGTGGAAAACAACGCCCCCAAACGACGCCGTTGGTAACCCCTTTATTCATTATTCGCATTAGATTTCTTTCTCTAGTTTATCTAAATAGAAAAAGACAGAAGGTGTTCTCAGAGGGATCACGGGAAGCATATCAAGGCCGTTGAAGGCCTAATGCGATCCGACCCATCTTCTGTCTTATTTCAAAGCATATTGATAAGAAGGGATGCCTATGTTGGTTCCGCGGAGCACGAATGGGGTTTTTAGTATTGTTTTACTACGCGTCCTTGCCAAGAATGTGTAGTACTACGAGTAGGCCGTGAATGAAGTAGGGTTGTGTGGGGTAAAACAGACCATATTATCTAGAGAGCTTCTTTAATCAATCAAATTAACTGTTTAAATATTTTAGTAGGTTTGGACGGCAAGTTTCGCCCGTTTGCTCCATCTAGTCAACCGCAAAGTTTGGACATCGATCAGCATGAGCGCTCCAAGACGTTACAGCAAGTGGAGCATAGATTTCCTATCACCAATGGATCCCTTTATACCAGTATCGATGGACGTTTGCCAGTTATACATAATTATAGAAGACATAAGGAATTTAGAACAGGTATGACGAAGTCTGGAGGTAACCTGAAGCTTTAGATAATTAAAAAAAAACCTATGCTTACCTTACATCAAAGAAAAAAAAGATAAATGCAAGGATAACGTGGAGAACTGCTGAATGAACAAATTAACAATTTAATTTTTTTAGGTACACTTAAACATCAAGACCTCCAATCCTCCAATGTGGCCCTCCACTCCTCCCACCTGAGCAGACGGGATCTCGACTCGACGCTGCCCTCAAATTACTCTAACTGTAGTAACTGCAAAGTAGACCAGTGCCCGAGCCATTCCGACCTGCACCATTTGAGTCCTCAATACGTTCATAGGAAGCTGAGTTTCCTGCAGGCCTCGCAGAATAACGTATTCTCGTCCAACGGTGAAAGAAAGGCGGTTGAAAATACACTCCAAAATCAAAAGTGCTTGTTCGTGGGCAATAAGAGGCTACAAAATACTCAAAACTCGCTGAAGCGTAACCAAGTTCTGTTGGAGAACGGTAGACAACGAAATTTCCCTTATGTTGCTAATAAGAGGCTGAGTCAGAGTCAGGAGAGCATTAATCACATGTATTATAATGTTGGAGATTCGAGAGAATCAAAAATGAGCGACAATATTTTTTATCATCGGTCTGAGATGAATATTGCGAGCCAGGATTTTAATTTGAACGCGAATTTGAATAATCATATGATTAAGAATTCGAGGAATTTGGTTAGGTACGTAGAATACGCGCGGTGAGCTCAGAATCTCGACCATATTACAAAATTATTTGTAATATGTCATTTTTAAAATCATTTTATGAACACCCTGTATAAAATATATTAACGCCATTAGATTCGTAGTATCTCTAGACCCCCTTGTCATAAATACTTTTCTTTCCAGGACTCCAAAACTGTTCTGTTGGTTACAGAAGCAAATTAACACAATTTTACTATCACGAAGCTAAATAGGTATACAATAAAACACTGAGTGTTAATTTATAAAAACTACTTTATGTTATCACACTTTTTGGCCCACCCTGTATATTGGAACATATTTTCCTGAAATGCACCCTATGGATACAGTATAGCCTATGAATGGAATTTCTAACTTAATTCGTATACAACGTGTCCCAGATAAGGAGGGCCAGTACAGGGATCTCGGAAACCGTAAGAGATACAAAGTCGGTTAAATGGAGGTAAAGTTGCTCATTTACGTGCCTAATAATATGCCGTTTAGAAAGTTTTAAAATTCCGAGTAGTTCCGGACAAACCCGAAAAAAACCGAAATTCTCAAAAATCGTTTTATGGCTTTCCTGGGGTTTTTGAGATCGAATTCTAAAGTAAATTGCACTTTTGCATTGCCACTTTTTCCGTTCTATCTAAGAGCGTTAATTGTTTTGTAATCCGACGAGTCGTCCTCGAAGGGCCATTATCTACTTTCATTTTTTAAATACGGTCCTGTTTTCCTGATATTGGAATTTGAGAGCTTTTTTCTCCTGAATGCAACGATGTATGACACATTGTGGTTTAATGACGTTTCGAGGGTTTTTGAACAACATCAGGAAATTTTGGGATACGGTCCTGTATTTCTTCTAATTTTATAAATAATATCTCATAAGTAAGCTATAAAATTTTTTCTTATGTTGCACTAGTTCAATAAATTACAAATAATTTAGCAATAAACCACAAATAATTGAATAAAATACGGGAACATTATTTCAAACGTCTGTTGATTCGGGATTTAAAAGAAAAGTAGGCGCTTGAAACATAAAAATTAAGATGGTGACGCGTGATTTGTTTCACTTGACATTCCCATTGTGATCGTTTGAGAGCGTTTTAAGAGGTTTTTCTATTTTCCAGAAAATATGGAACATAAATTTACAAATGCTGAAAAGTTTGATATTCTATCGCATGTTTTATTTTATCTCAAAAAAACTGTTATGTGGCAGTTAGAAAATGTTATTTGTGCTTAGAGAATAACAGAAATCATTTTGAACACCTGATTATGTAGTTCCTTACTTTTTTCGTAGTTCGTTTTATTACTGTTTTGGAATGATTTTTGTTCACTTATTTGTGGTTTATTATTAAATTATTTGTTATTTATTGAACTAGTCCAACATAAGTAAAAAAAAATAGAGCTTACTTATGAGATATTAGTTATAAAATTAGGAGAAATACAGGACCGTATCGCGTATGTGTCATACATCGTTGCATTCGGAAGAAAAAAAGCTATTTAATTCCAATATCAGAAAAACAGGACCGTATTTAAAAAAATAAAGTTGATAATGGCCCTTCGAAGACGACTCGTCTTATTATAAAACAATTAACGCTGTTAGATAGAGCGGAAAAAGTGGCAATGCAAAGGCAAAGGTGCAATTTACTTTACAATTCGATCTCAAAAAACCCAGAAAAACAATAACCCGAACAAACCCGACTTTGTATCTCTTATGGATTCCGAGATCCCTGTACTGGCCTTCCTTATCTTGGACACGTTGTATGCTATGGAAGCCTGAAGCACTATTACAAGACCCTGTATTTAATAGTATGATTTGATATCACTTTATCTACAGGGTGTTTCTTAATGACGTGTTAATACCTCAAAGTATGTATGTAATGTATGTAACATGTGTATGTCCGCAACGGCTTCATTTTTTTGCTACAGGGTGTTAACATTTTATTTTTAAATCGTAATTTTTTCCAAATTTATATATTGTATGTATTTGCAGGTTAAACAAAATGCGTCTAAGCCGAAGCGAGGAATCCCTCACCGATTTCAAATTCGAATCAACCCCTAAGGAGGTGCCCCGCAACCTTCATCAACCAATACAACCATCTCAACTTCATCCCCACCACGTTCACACGAACGGTTATCATGACAACGTCAATCCGTATTCGTCAGATGAGGAAGAATTCTGTTTTAACGATCATATAACGAAAGAGTATGACTCTATGAGTTCGAGTAACTCCATTACTACCGAGGCGAATTGCGATTTTGAATTTTATCAGACCAAAGAGTCCCTCGGCAATGATAATAATGTTCACACTAGAAAAATATCGAATAATGTTGCTGGTGAGCAACCGATTATTCCTCAGTTTAATGCGGTAGAGTCCAGGCCATATCAAAATGTTATTTCTGCCGGCAGAAAAGAGAAACCGAATCACGTATCTACCACAAGAATAACTAGGACAAACTCTAGACGGTCCCTGGAAAACTTCCACATGTATGTCGAAGAAGCTTCGACGAAACCCCACGATCTAGAAGCTAGAAGAAAAGAAGACAATATTAGTAAAGTCCTTATTCTACACAGATCGAATTCTTATACTACTCTGGAAGACAAGAAACGTAGGAAGAGAGGAAAAAAGGTTCTCAGTAGAAGCAACTCGAAAGCGTCCGAGCAAGCCACTCAGTTTCAGGATAATGTTAAAGAATTAAATATGAAGAATAAGAAAATTAAGTCGGTGGAATACCTGCCCAATACTGACAAAGCAGCGATTTACATTGAAGATTTTAAAAACAATAATGGCGGAATGAAGTGTGTCGGTAGTAGTGTACCTGACTTTAAAAAAGTATTTATTTCTGAGTATATTTAGTAGAACTGTAATTTTTGTGATAAACGTGTAGACACTGGAAAAATATCTATTTAATTATGTTACCAATAGAAACAATCCTGTAGAGTGTACAGAGATCTGTATACTGTAGTACAATGAGTTCGTGGTTCAATTTGTGTCTTTAATTTTTAGAAAATATTGTATTGCATGTAAATCAATTTGTGAATACTATATAGTTCAGTTATCCCTTGTAAATAAAATATGTTTCTCAAAGTATACATAATTGATTGTTTTCTAATTGAGCAAGAGTTCCTATTTTTTTGCTCACTGGTTTTCAAGTATTTCGAAATCGTATTGCCAAAGAATAATCCCGAACAAACCCAACCAATATTTTTTTTTCGTTATAAAGGTTGTAAGCAGTGGCATATTTAGTGGGTGGGTCTGGAACACCCCGAAAGGCAAGAAATAGTATATTACGTACCGAGGTGGAAAGTGTTTCATTCCTGTCGAGAATCGGTAGTTAACCGAGGCGCGAACTAAATCTCGATAGAGTAATGAAACTTTTCACCGAGGTTTGTATACTATTTTATTTACAACCGCATCTAACATCCACTTCTTATTATTTTGAATTAAAATAATTAATAAAAGATAAATGTTATTTTGACTATTCCATTGAAAAATTAGACAGAAATTTCAAATAACCGCAGGTAGTAAAATAACGTAGGTAATAATACACATCAAGATGGCAAATATCATTTTTTGAATATGGTCTCCATGTCACTAAACAACATATTATTTTAACAACAGAAAAATGCTATCAGATGAGGAGTTGGATTTTGCTGCTACTCCACCAGAAATTCGAGAAGCAGCAAAAATAGTAGAAGAAGATTTTTTGTGCCAACTAAAAGCCGCCCGAGATATGACAAGGCATATAACTGTTTCAAAGAATGGTGTACGGGAAACAAAGTTCAAAATCCTGGTTCTGAGTCGGCGCTACTAGCTTATTTCAGTGAAAATGCCAAGACAAAGAAGATATCAACGATTTGGTCACAATATTCAATGCTGAGGACCACTCTATCAATTAGGGAAAAACTAGACATATCTAAACACGCAAAGCTATTAGCATTTTTAAAAAAATGTGTTCGTATATTATTTTGAGATATCGATTTTTTTTTAAATTACAAAAAAATAATTTACTTTCCACCCGGGTGGAAAGTAAAATTAACAAAACGTCAACTTTCCATCTTTCAATATAGATGAAATGTCATTATTACATGCATGGTTGTAAATAAAACTTTTTTCGCATTAAATATTAAATAATAAATCCTAAAATTAAAATCATCCCAGAAAAATATTTAGATATTAATTAGGTTCTAATTTTCTATTATGAAGATATGGCAATAATGCCAAGAAAATATGATTTTGCAATTTAAATCTGAGCTGTATTATTTTAAATCAAAAAATTAAAAATGTATTAGGTACTTACTTCATTTTTTAAAGTTTGTTTGTTTGTAATGTTTATGTTCTTTATTTTTTTCTATTTTAAAATTAAAGAGCCAGCTAGGAGTATCAAGAAAAAAGTGAAAAAGGAATGTTCAAATAACCCAATTTAATTCAAACAGGGGTTGGTTAGGAGATAATAAACCACAGAACCTTAAAAAAATATTTCTTATTTGCAACCATGCATATAATAATGACATTTCATCTATCTTTGAAAGGTGGAAAGTGACGTTTATTTACTTTTACTTTCCACCCGGTTGGAAAGTAAATTATTTTTGGTAATTTTTTTTAAAAATCGATATCTCAAAATAATATACGAACGCACTTTTTAAAAAATGCTAATAGCTTTGCGTGTTTAGATATGTCTACTTTTTCCCTAATTAATAGAGTGGTCCTCAGCATTGATATTGTGACCAAATGCTTGATATCTTCTTTGTCTTGGCATTTGCACTGAAATAAGCTAGTAGCGTCGACTCAGAACCAGGATTTTGAACTTTGTTTCCCGTACACCATTCTTTGAAACAGTTATATGCCTTGTCATATCTCGGGCGGCTTTTAGTTGGCAGAAGATCTTCTTCTACTATTTTTGCTACTTCTCGAATTTCTGGTGGAGTAGCAGCAAAATTAAATTCCTCATAGCATTTTTCTGTAGTTAAAATAATATATTGTTTAGTGACATGGAAACCATATTTAAAAAAATATATTTGCCATTTTGATGTGTATTATAACCTACGTTATTTTACCACCTGCGGTTATTTGAAAATTCTGTCTAATTTTTTAATGGAAAAGTCAAAATGACACAATGACATAATTTCAATTCAAAATAATAAGAAGTGGATGTTACATGTGGTTGTAAATGAAATAGTATACAAACCTCGGCGAAAAGTTTCATGTCTGTCTCGAGATTTAGTTCACCTCGGCGCTTCGCTCGACAGGAATGAAACACTTTCCACCAAATCGATTTAAAAAAAAATATATGTAGCGCTTCTCTAGGACACCCAAGGAGTCGCCCATTTAAATATAATACGTCATTTCCATAACATCCTGTAACATGTATGAAGTGAAAAATATTTCATCCGCATAATAGCATTATTCTTTTCCTCCACCATCACGTCAATAATTGATATAATGCCCGCTTGATTTCACCTAGAGCGACGAATAGCAGAAATACATGACGGACTACTACTGCCCATCTATACGTGGTTCATCTTAGTACTCCTCGAATATCATTACTTAAGAATTCAGTCATCTGGAGGATGTAATTATTGTTGGGGAACGAGGCCATCCTGTGGTCTCGTTCCCCAACGAATATACCCTCCAACGGTTCAGAATCAACGTGAATAGCTTTATTCGCTCACGCACCACTTCCAGAGTGCTGTCGGATCCTTAAATAAAGAATAAAATTCACACGTTAAAAAATAATTAATTTTCTAGAATTTTTTTGTCCGAATCATATAATGACCGATTATAAAAAGTTCAAAAAGTTATACACCTTTAAACGGGCACGTAATCCTATTCTATGTTTTGGATATGCAAAGAGCATCGGTTTGAACAGCTATAAATTTACAATAAAATAAAAAAACGATAAATTTCACGTATGTGTACTGTCGCGTACCAACAAATCACCAGTTTCTATTGTGTAATATCGGTAATAAATACTTAAAATTATTTTCAGACACTTCTTAAAATTCTAATCGCGCACATACTTTGTTACTGTTATAACCAGACGTATATAATAATAACCTTTTGTTCTTTATGACCATGTATTCACCGAAAATACGGGAAGAACGATGATACATGAGTATATTATTTAAACCGCTTTTTGCCCAATGGTTAGCTCGTCGTAACCATGCCTGAATGGACACTTCAGTTTCCTTCTGGCTTGACGCTATATTAGCTACCTCAGTAGACCCTAAAAGTAAACGTTCACATTATTATAAATCGTACATCTTACAAAAGATTTAGCTGGTACATCACAAATAAGACCGTTAATTCTCACATCATACAAATGATTAACATAAAAACCATTATTTATTACACTTTTTCTGATTGTGTTGGTCAGGAATGCTTCTACCATTACTTCTTCATCAGAGGACACCGAGGGGGACATCACAACCTCCTCGAAGGCTGCTGAGCCCTCTTAGCCCGCATATAATATTTATGGATGTCCCTTACACTCATGTTCACTGTAGCAAGTGTAGTAATTAATAAAAATTAACTGGATCTTTGTCAAACAGAATTATAAGCGGCAAAGAAAATATAATAAACTCAATTCACAATCACAAGAGTAGTTTAGAAATCTCGCCGAAGGCCAATTCGTTAATGACGTTTACGCCATTTTAATGGATAAGCGCCGCACCGTAATCCACCATTGTCATATTTACTTAGTTCTTTATCGAAATAAAGATCGGTGTACTGCTGTTATTTGTATATTTTTTACTTCAAAATAAATAATAAGTATTTTATTTTTTAGAGAATTAATATAAACAAAAAATGTATTGTTCCCTTATATAGGGTGGCCCATCGAAAACAGTCCAGCAAGGTTTACGGCTGTGTACGTGAAAATTAACAAAAAAAACCTCGGACCCGTAAACTTGTGTTTTCAGGGGGACACGTTTTCACTAATAATTTCATCCCTGTAACCTCAACCGGCTACAGCCCTTGTTTTTTCAAATGGGAATGGGTATGTTGTGATAGATCTTTTTAAAGGGCATTAAATTCTCTTTAAAATGGCGCTTCGTTTTGTAAATTTACAAAACTGCAAGAATATTACAAAAATAAATGAGCTGGCTCCTTCATGAACACGCATGCCTTCCTTCAAGTTTATTGCAATTGCAGAAAGACTTGCCAACTGTGATGCGTCCTTTAAAGTCGACAATTTTTTTTCTTGTGGCACGGAGGAATCATGCGCAGTACACAGTTGTCGATCACGAGGTCCAATACGTCTTGCACTGCCAGATTTCTGTTATTTTTAACTGTTTTATATGTTCTCGAAGCAGCTATCAACTGCTACTGGCTATTTGAACTAACCGGTACTTAAATTAGCAGTTCACATTCTTTATTAAGCATAATATGTACTGCTAAGTCGTCCCAATTTTTTTGAAGTGTTATTTGTAAGTAGCAGTAGCTGCTTTAACTGCTACTCAAAGCGAACAGGTTTGTCCATCTCTAATTCTGGGGGTATTTTAGGGATTTTGACAGTACCAACTGCTGTTTACTGCGCATGTCTCCGTGCAATTTCTGTTGAAATTGCAGGCCCAAGAGAAGAATTGGCAACACGAATACGGCTTTAACTACTTGGGTTGCTTAGACTCTAACTTAATTTCCTTGATCTGCATTCGAATGAAGCACATAACCCATAACTGGTTTCTCGTTTTAAATTACTTGTTGTCCACATAGGGATAATTCATGTTAATCAACCGCGGCCCCTAAAAGAGTTATACAATATTAAAAAACGCGAAAAGCTTATTCTTCGTCCTATTGGCCCCGTCGACCGCTGCAATACAGTTTTATCCAAGCAAAGTTAGATATTCATCATGAATAGGACGACTGTATGTTAGCTACTGCAGAATTCTCGACACCCCTGCATAATAATAAATAGTTAATGTACCTTTAAAATGTAGTAAAAACCTTATAAATAATTTATAAGTTATTGTCTAACTTTTATGTCCGATAATTTTCAAAAAAATGTACGCATTATATTTATTGAAAAGAATGCATAATTTAATTATGTTAATTATAATGTGCGAAATATACAGTGAGTCCCAGAAGAAATGTCTAAATTCATTTAAAATTCAGCGGTAAGTTTTTTCAAAAAACGCTCGAACCCGTCGATTTTGATTTTTTAATTTTTTTTTTGTGGTAATTTCATGTATACAGGGTAGCTCAAAAATAAGTTACGACCATCAACTTCATTTTTTCAAATGAAAACATATATTTTTATTTCATTTTTGAATTTTGCATTGAATTCTAAGCATGTTTCATGTACCATGTCCTATACATAAACTCAACAGTCATTGAAAAAATTAGGATTGAACATATCATTTAGGGAATCCAACGATCTATCAAATCTTCTGGCAATATGGCATTTTGGGCTCCATAATAAGTAAGAGTGTACTGTCTCACTGTCACCGTTTATTTCCATAGAAACTGTATGACAATTTTATTTCAAATAAGTATAATTATTGTCAAGCGTAGTTTTAAAGTTGCGGTTTTCACAATAATGGTGAAGTTAACGGAACGGGAAAAAATTGAAATTCTATGCATGGTTGGGTTTGGTGATAAAACACGTACTCAAATAGAAACAGCCCAATTATTTAATGAAATCCATCCTGATCGTCCTCCCATATGTCAAAAGATGGTGAGTAGAATAGAGGCTAAGTTTAGAGAATTCGGTCATGTTAGAGATTTGCCTAAATCTGGTCGTCCTACTCGAGCGCACATTTTTGGATGAAACCTCTCCCAATCGGTGGATTGGAAGGAGAGGACCTATCGAATGGCCTGCTAGGTCGCCAGACCTAACTCCGCTGGACTTTGTTTTGTGGGGTTACCTCAAATCAAAAGTATTTGTTAACAGGCCAAACAATATGCAGGAGTTGAAAGAAAGGATCCGAAGAGAAGTGCGTATCATAACTCCGGAAATGGTTGGAAACGTGCAAAGAGAGTTTATTGATCGTCTTGGATATTGTCAAGCCGTAAATAGAGCGCACATTTTCAATATTTAATTTGATTTTGTTGTGTTTTTTTTTTAATAAACAGGTCTTACTTATAGATATGTTCAATCCTAATATTTTCTTACTTGCTGAACTATTTTCTTCGCATTCCACTGTAGATTTCCAGGGAAGAACACCACCCGACATTCCTGCAGTTGAATCCGAAATGACCGAAATCGTATTCCGTCAGCGTCCCGTCAAACGAATCCTGAAAGGACTCGACGTCAAAAAAGCTACTGGTCCAGACGAAATTCCTATTATAGTTCTCAAGAGATGCGCCGATGAACTAACACCAGTATTTTGTAGACTTTTCAACTTATCCTACAAAAAAGGAATATTTCCATCTTGCTGGAAGACGGCTCGAGTCCAGCGTATTAAAAAGAAAGGTAAGAGAACCCTGCCTAACAACTATCGACCAGTAGCATTGCTTTCAGTTATATCAAAAGTAATGGAGAAAGCTATTAACCAACATCTTCTAAAGTACCTGGAAGGCTTCAACATTATCAGCGATCATCAATATGGTTTTCGGAAGTCCAGATCAACTGGAGATCTTCTAGCCTATGTCACCCATATTTGGAACAACGCAATCGAACATCATGGGGAGTCTTGGGTTGTTGCACTAGATATTTCTAAAGCTTTTGATCGTGTCTGGCATGAGGGGCTTCTAAGTAAACTGCGATCCTATGGTATGCCCAGTCGATTCTGTGCATGGTTGTCTAGCTTTCTTAAGGATCGCTCTCTGCAAGTGGCGATTGACGGATTTGTCTCAGACACCTTCACCATCAATGCCGGTGTTCCTCAAGGGTCCATATTGTCTCCAACTCTCTTCTTGCTCTACATTAACGACCTTCTAGTGAAAACTAAAAATCCGATATTTAGTTTTGCTGACGATAGCACACTTATCTCATCTTTCTCTTTGAATGCACAAACATCAACTGCCGACGCACATCTTCGCAGACAGCATGAAGTATCACGCCTTAACAAAGACCTGGAAGAAATTTTGGCTTGGGGTGACAGTAACCAAGTCGAATTTAACGCTAACAAGACCCAGGCAGCAGTTTTCTCTAAAAAGGTTAACATTACAGAACCGGAAATAGTCATGGACGGACACGCAATCCCACTGGCTTCATCTATTAATTTGATGGGCGTCAATCTCGGAGGAAATATGTCTTGGCATAACCACGTTGTGGCAATCGCCAAGGTAGCTTCTCAGAAGCTTGGGGTACTCTTCCGAACCAGAAACTTGTACACACCTCAACAACTTTTGACACTATACAAAGCCCAGATTCGACCATCACTAGAATACTGCTCTCATGTCTGGAGCTCTGCACCCAAACATACTCTTCGGCTGCTGGATTCCATCGAAAGGAGGGCTATTCGTCTAATCGGAGACCACGAGCTGACGAAGAACCTCGACAGCCTAGATTATCGAAGACAGGTTGGGGATTTGACTCTATTTTACAGATATTTTCATGGAAGGTGCTCGGCTGACCTTGCCCTCTTAATTCCGCCCAGAGCGACGATTAGCAGAAATACACGACGAACCACTGCCGCCCATCCATATGTGGTTAAGCTTAGTACTCCTCGAACTTCATTATTTAAGAATTCTTTCATCTGGAGGACTGCATCTTTGTGGAACGACCTTCCCGAGGTCGTTTTTCCCAACGAATATAACCTCCAACGATTCAAAACCAACGTGAATCGCTTTTTGCGCACACGCACCACTCCCAGAGTGCCCTAAAGGATTTTTCCTATAGTGCTTGTGTTTGATCATAAAAAAAAAAAAAAAAAATTTTCAATAACTGTTCAGTTTATGTATAGGACATGGTACATGAAACATGCTTAGAATTCAATGCAAAATTCAAAAATGAAATAAAAAATATATGTTTTCATTTGAAAAAATGAAGTTGATGGTCGTAACTTATTTTTGTAAAAAAAATTAAAAAATCAAAATCGACGGGTACGAGCGTTTTTTGAAAAAACTTACCGCTGAATTTTAAATGAATTTAGACATTTCTTCTGGGACTCACTGTTGACACCATTTTTAATAATTTATTAATTAAAACGGTTATTTTCGGAAACTATTAAACAGGATGAGAAGATAAAAACTGATAATTGCTCCTCACAAGCCGTTTCATTGATGGATCCATTGGACATAATGTATAAATTAAGAAAATTTTAATTTAATTAAATTTGAATTTAGAAATATTGTCACCACATTATAAAAAAATTGGCATTCATATGGGCACTTCTGTGTGGAAAACCCGATAAGACCGTGTAGGGTCTGTAAAGATTTTATCACTGTCATATAACACACGCATTTTGGGTGAGTCACGGAACAAACTATGAATTATTTATTTTCAATCTCACGAACCTTTGGATCTATTCAATTAATTCATTTACTTACTATTAAAAAATTGAAAATAACGATACAAATGGCGTAGCGGTCTGTATTATAGACTTTATTATAGTACGGCAGCCCGTTACCAGGATTTCAGACTAATCACGACCTAAAGTTTTTTGGTGATTTAATAAGGACTTGAGAAGGAAAGAACGGACATTGGCAATGTTGCAAAATCATTGAGAATCAACTTTACATATGTAAAAAAGTGGTCGTAATAGTTATCGCGCCTTGTCCATTCTTTTTGACTCAGAGTGATGTTTTCGAGGAGATGAAAATAGAAACTGACATTTTCCTTGCGGTGAATAGTTTTGGTTTGAGAAATATCGAAATTTGTTTACAGCGGAGAATTCAACTTATCGCGCCTCGTCCGTTTTCAAACAGAAATCGTGTATTGTGGAAAATGGGGGAAAAATATGAACTGACATTTTTACACACGCATTTTTTTTGCAAAACCGTTTCCAGTCAACACAGCACGTGTATCAATAATAATGCAATATGGGGACATAGCTGATGCTGTGTTGTTATAGACAACCAAGCCACTCAGTACCGCAATCATGAATTATACAGATACGAGATCCGACTCCGCTGCCCTCCCTGCAGCTGCGCAACACGGAAAATATCCGTTCGACTCGATTTACTATTTTCTAGAGTGTTATCATCAATTAAAAAAAAATTGACCCGGGCGCTGTAACTTCTTGATACCCCTTTTCTTTACATCTTTTAGTTAAACTATGGAATTTTTGCAACTCAAAACGTCCGTTGTCGATGAATTCACGTTTTTTTTTTATATTTTTCATATAATTTCATCAAGAACGGACAAGGTGTAGTAACAAAAAGACGATCTGTTTTCTTACGGACTGAAATCACTCTGATGCGTAAGCGCAGCGTTGCCGGACTTTGTCGCTCGAGTAAAACTTTCTTATTTTTTTTTAATGTAGCGATTAGTCATTGACTAGATGAAGACGTGATATCAGAACATTTTGGTAAAGGTCTGCCGTACTATTAGCTCAAATGATTTTGAATTTTATTTTAGCAAACGTTAAAAATAATAAAACGTCGCCTTCATTGTTTAGGAAACGTTTGTTCGACAATACAACGTATTTGGAAGAAATATTAATTTTATTGTTAATGCCTAACCCAAACATATTCCCAACTAGCATCAAAGTTATAGAAAGTGTGACTAATTGACACTGCTACTATGACTTGGTAAAAACGTGGTAATTGGCACCAAATTAATTACTATAAAGTTTAAACTACTACTAAGTTTTTATTATTAGTAGAATTTACGTAACACTTACTTGGTATAGTGACTTTATGGTGTCATTACTTAATGGTCAGTATAAATGTTACTGGAAGTACATCGGATCAACATTTAGCTACTTATATAACGTCAAAACTTTAAAGTAAGAAGAGAACGTCACCGTTACGATAGAAATCTAACTTGTAAGTAGGCGCGACTACAGAGTAATGTTAAAGGTACCGAGTACTACAGAGTGACTATGAAAATTACCATACAGTAACCGATTCGTAAGCTTTCTTTGTTTATTATACACAAACACACACACACACACACACACACACACACACACACACACAGGCTGATTCGCTCCACAATATAAACAGTATATTGCTAATACCATCTGCAATTATGTCCCCGCTAAGGGCATCGAAGGGGGCGTTGTGAGTTTGCGCACTTCGGGAATTTCCTTGTGAAAGTAAACATTCGACAGGACCGGATTTCAACTTTTTTAATGTAAATTACACTGGTTAGTTAGGAAAAATATTGGAATCAAAATTTCGATTAGCTCGATTTAAGACGGCGTTCCATGCATACGATTTCTGACGATATGATGATCCGACGCGACGGTGCCCTGATTGGTGTAAACTTTTGGTGCCAAATTCCGTTCGAATATTTGTAACAATTGACACGATGAGCTTTATTTTAACTTTCATCCGACGTCGTATGTTTCTTAACCTCACTTTTTTCTGAACCAAAAATTAAGAATGAATATTTTGGGAATTATCATCAGCTACTACTGCACCAAATTAAAAATACATTAATTTTAACGTTAGGTAGTGACCGCATATATATTATATTGTATACGAGTGACACTCCCTTCTTTTTTACAAGCTTTTCAGTGAAATTCGATTCCGAAGATAGGATAATGTGATATGCAAATTAGTTTCGTATATATTACCTGAAATACTTTGTACCCGCTATTGATCCACGACTTTTGCAAAAAAGCACCATGCACTTGTGTTCTTTCATCTTAAGCAAAACAAGCCACTGACCTACCAAACAGCGAATCGAATCACCACAAATTAAAAACTCCTTTACAAAAATTGTTGTTAGTTAATGAAAGTTTATAAGCACTAATATACCGACAACAATCTTAATGGACCACTTTTTATTCTGTAATTTAAAAAAGCATCCAGAACCAAAGATGGCGACGAATAACAACAAACAAATAATGTCGGGCCGGCTCTGACGCGATCGATAAAATTTCCACCGTACTGCGCAAACTCAATAGGCCCGCGCCACCTCCCATAGCGCGGACACTTTTTGTAATTTGGAACGTTCGTATTGACAATATACTGTTTATTTATATGTGGCTCGCTCTGATTTATTTATTACAGGCGGTAAAATCTAAAATAAATAATTCTGATTAATATTCAAGAATTGTCCCTGCAAAAGATACCGGATTTTTGCATTTTCTAGTCTTTAGCATATTTCATCGTACTTTCTTCTTGTAGGTTCCAGACTCGAACATCTTAATGGTTCATTGTATTCATTCAGTTAATATATTTATCCGTGCCAATGTGGGTGTTGCCGATTGAATCCGAATAGGTGATTTAGAGTGGATTATGTAAGATTATATATACATATTTGTAATATGTTTAAAAAATGCGCATTTTAATACACCATAATTTTTTTTTTTAAATGCAAGCAAGTGCAAATAATTACTGAGGTTTCCACCAATTGAGTGTCATATCAACCTAAAAGTAATGGCGGCCAAGGGAACAAGGTAGAGCTCTTGTAGGTCCATGGTCACTCTGTGATATTAGGAAATGAAAAAGCGGATGAACTAGCGAAAGCCGGATCCGCTCAAAGTCTCAGGGGCCCCGAATCGGCCTTGGCAAGGGTTACCTGGTCAAATACACGCACGGGCCGTAATTGGAAAACCATCGAAAATACTATCGAATTTGATGCTAACCCTGACGCGGCCCCAGCTGAAGCAGGTGATGGGTCTTCTAACGCCACTGCCACCTACGAAAACACCTTCAACGGATAGAGGTATAAACAACGGATCCATTGAATGTAGACTCTGCGGCGAAGAGGATGAAACCGCCTCACACATAATATACCGCTGCGTAGCGCTGTCTCGTAGAAGACAAAATATCTTCGGGAACATACAACGTGGTGACAACCTCCCACATGACAAGCTTGGTAGAAGGTTACTGGACCTCATAGAAAGAACAAACATCTTCTAACAAGATCGGGATACACAAAGAGCCGAAAGGCTGCAGTGATTTGAAGTTCGGGGTCTTTAAACCGACCCCCGCCTATAACTAACCAACCAACCGCCAATATCTAGTTTATTGAGATACGTTGACATGTTGAACAAAACACCAATATCAAAAAAAAACTTGTAATTTTGGTATAAAAATAGATAAAACTAACCATTTTTCAGCACGCCGTGCTTTCTAGAGTGGTGTTCAAACATATTGGTAGATATTGGTTATTTTTTTTTAGTAGAAATAATCATAAGAAAGATTATATAGGAAGTACGTGACACTGTTTATTTATCACTAACACTACAAATTCATTGATGTTAATCGAGAGATCTTATCGGACGTATACATTGCTCACTTGATATCTTAATGCATCTATTGAATGCTAAGGAGCTAGATTTTTGTCACAAAGAGGAACTATATATTATGCGCACACCTTACCAAAATTATTTTTCTAGGAATGACGTACTTTGATGCTTATATTACGCATTTAATATGAGCCTCTTTGTTATCAGGAAAGCGTTGTTTTCAAATAGTTAGAGAGATGGTGACACTAAGGGGTCCGTGAAGTGGAATATCAGTAATTTGGTTTTTCGTGGAGTTTAGGTAGCCCTCTACAACTTTTATATCTGAAGAAATGCCGTAGAGCGTTGCTGACAGGCGCTGTACCGCTTTAGATAGGAAATTCTCAATAAATTCAAAATTATATCGAGCCATGGATGAGAATGAATTTGCAGCACCTGCGTGACCCCAAAGACGCGGGAAACACATTTTCTGACAAGTCAACCCTTGCATATACTTTTCCGAGCGTGTCAAAAAAAAAAATTAAAATTAAAAAAAAAAGAAATAAAGCGAATTTGAAGTTGAAACTTTCTAGAATGGAACATTATATGTTAAAGATTATGTGAAAAAAATGTTGTCGTTCCAGGTTTCGCCATTTCATTATTGGAATTTTTTTTAAATCTCCTCAGAGGAAATTCGGAAAACGATCGTGACATCTCAGAAAAGTGCCACACTACATTCCTTGACACCCAAATATTGTGGAATAAAAATTTCAGTAGAATTGCAACTAGCTAGGCGGAATTCTGACAACATTACACAGAGAAACCGGAAGGTATGACAGAGAGAAAGCGGGACTGGAGTAATCGGGTACTGCAAAACTTTCTCTCAATCTATTTTTTGAAAGAGCGATGCAGTCAACAATTGTCCAAAGAGATCCCGCTGCAGTCTTACTTCGTGCACCTTCGTACCGATTTTCATAGTCTTCCTTTTCACGATATCCTTGACAGTATGCTGCACTTTCGCAATATTATTTTTATCAGAAAATTGTTTACGAGTCATCTCCTTGTGAATACAAATCGATTAAGCCCACTTGGACCCATGTCACTTGAGACTTTATAATTTTTCCATTCATTTTTTTTTGACACGCTCGGAAAAGTATATGCAATGGTTGACTTGTCAGAAAATGTATTTTCCGCGACTTCACGCAGATGCTGTAAATTCATTTTCAGACATGACTCAATATAATTTTGAATTTATTGAGAATTTCCTATCTAAAACGGCACAGCGCCTCTCAGCGACGCTCTACAGTATTTCATCAGATAAGAAAGTTGTGGAGAGGGACCTAAACTCCACGAAAACCCAAATTACTGATATTCCACTTCACGGACCCACTATTGTCACCATCTCTCTAACTAAAAGCATTATTTTGTAAGTATAAGTGCCATTTTTGAGAAGGTTGGGTGTTCTGCAGGTATAGGGATATGATACATCGTTTGAAAGTAAATTTAATCTCCTTTTTAATTTTAAAAGTAATATATAGGGAGTTCCATTAAGAAAAATAGTCATTAAACGCTTTTTAGAAGTAACGGAAATACGCACAATTTTTACCAATTATTATTAGAACTAAAAAGTGGCTCTAAAATCTAGTGTTGTGATCGCTCGAGCGAAAAACCGCTTGAGTGCTCGATTATTGAAATAACCGACATCGCTCGATTATTAAATAAACTGCTCGAGTTATAAATTCCAGCGAGAATCGTCGGTTGTTACTTATTTCCTTTCACTCGATACCCGAGCTTCGCTTGACGCCGACCGAAATGTGCTGCTTGGTAGTGGGATCGTTCGAGGTAAAAAACTGCTCGTATATTCGAGTAGTTTTTAGCTCGAAAAATTGAGAATCGTTGCCTTTCACATGATACCCGATTCTCGCTCGACGCCGCGCGCCACCCGAAATGTGCCGATTGGCGACGTTCGAGTTTGACGTTCAGAAGGCTGACACGACATACATCTTTGTTAAAGGCACAAACGAGAAGGTGTATATAAAAAAGTATGCCAAATCTCTTAGTGGATTCATCGCGACATGGGTTTTGTTTTGACTGGCTAGCCAGCGGCGATAGTAAATTTTTTAAAAATAAAGGAAATAATTTTTTTATCGGAATCAACTGTTCTTCCTTAATAAAAACTAGACTAATCTTCTAAAACTTACAAAAACAACCCCTGGTGTTTTATCGACACATTCTTCTTAGTCATAAAAATTTCAAGTGATTAATCGCTCGAGCGATTCACTCGATTTTTAAAATCGCTCGAGTATCAAATACTCGATTATTAAAATCGTCGGTTTCTCCCACACTACTAAAAACTTAATAATATACGGGTTATTCGATTTAACATAAGAAAGTTACTATAATTTTTCGGTAGAAGCGGCAACGCAGCAACGCTGAAGATATTTGAGATCAACGCAGTTGCGTTTATATAAGAAGTCAAGTTTTTGAAACGAACTTGTTTTCCATATACGTCGAACCTACTATAGACCGTGAACCACCCTGTATAAGCTAGTTACGGGATTAATGAATGATTATTTGACTAAATAATGATTATTAGTAATTGATAGAAACTTCAGGTAAGATCAATTTTGATTATAGCTAAAGCATGATTTTAAACTGAATGGTCCCTAATGAAAATAAGGACATATCACTATAATGACTCAACGATAGCGATTCATCATTCACATTACTGTATTTACAAATTTTACAATCTACATCTCCGTTTATGCTTCCTGTGGATTTAAAAAAAAAATTCATGAAATTTACGTTCTGCTCAAGTAAATAGACAAAGCAGACGTCTTGGTTCAGCTATGTTTAAATCAAACCAGGATTCGCCAAAAATGCAAAAAAGTAACCCTGCACACAACGTGTTACATGAATAAAAAAGTACGTTGTTCCCATACCAATAGATTCCTTATTTTATGAGGACCGTAGTATAGAATTTGAATTTAAAAGTATATTTATTTTGTATCCGAGAAACGTTGTGGTCGCTTTTTTTTCGGAAATAATATCATTTGATTATCGTGTTTAAAGAACAATCTATTTCGTGCGTATGATAAAGGGGAAAAAGCTCGTTGCGAACGAAAGCGCCGCAGGCGAAATTATTTATGGACCACGACCCACGAGCAAACCCAAAATACACATCTAAATTTAGTCCATAATTTATAGTAAATACTAGAAAAACCGAGCGGTAAGGTCAGTAAGGTGTTCTCATTATACTCAATTTAAAAAGCGCGATATTTTTACTTAAGGTACAGCAGAGGAACAAAAGTAATTTTTTTTTTCAAGAAGAGTTTTCCTTTTTCTGAGGATTTATCAGTATTTTTAAAATGATCCCGATTTTACGAGCTATGTATATGCAAAAAGAGACAGCGGAAAACAAACCAAAAAATAACTCCATACCTATTTATTTTAAGTAACATTGATTAGTATGCTTATTTGTATTTTAATGTTATTCTACGGTTGTAATGCCAAATATGCAATAATTTCGGCGTAAATTGCTTCAATGTCAAATAGTTCTTGCGGAAACAAATGTGAATAGGATTAAAAATTATTTTTGGTCAATAAATCGAAAAAATGTAATCCACTGATGTCCGAAAATCTAGATTTAATTTAAATAATAACGGTGCCAAAAATTTCTTTAGAAATTTGTTTATACAGTGTGTCTACTTAAGTTAGAACCATATGGAAAACTTTTTTATTACTGGTTTTACGAAAAAAAATTATTCTTCATTAAAAGTTCTACATGGTCTAAAACTCGAAATGGAACCTTCAGTTATCAAGATTTCCCAGTCATATACGAGGTATATCAGAAATTATGAATTCTGCTCAAGAGTAAAGTACCTTTATTTTTGACAATACAGAAGAATGTTATGAAGAAAAGTTATTTGAATTAAAAGTTATATTCAAATATGCAATTACAGTTATTTAGCCTGAAAATTTAGGTTTTGTGATTATTTACTAATCATTCCGTATTAATTATTAAAACAATTTCTATTTTTCCTTCACAACTTAGTTAAGCTGCCATTTCTAATATATTTTATAAATACCAACGCACTATGACATTCCGTGTCAAATATTTCTTGTCAGTGCATCCTAGATTACGTTAAATTGTATCAAGCCAGAATAATTAATACAGTAAATAATTACAAATCCTAAATTTTCATGCTAAATAACTGTAGTTGCATATTTGAATATAACTTTTAATTAAAAATAACTTTTCCTCATAACATTCTTCTGTATTGTCAAAAATAAAGGTACTTTACTCTCGAGCAAAATTCGTAATTTCTTATATACCTCGTATATGACTGGGAAATTTGGATAACTGATGGTTGCATTTTGGGTTTTAGACCATGTAAAACTTTTTATGAAGAATAACTTCTTTTCATAAAACCAATAATAAGAAAGTTTTCGATATGGTTCCAACTTAAGTAGACACACTGTATAGCAGCTTCGGATCCGCTATATTAGAATCTTTGTTCGTTTGGCTTAGCTTCGATTAAGAGAAATATTTTTGAAGAAACTTCAGACTTTAAAAATACGTACCAAATTTAAGAAAAAATAGAAAAAACATACGAACTACCTACCTTTTCCGCGAACGAACTAAAAGTTTTTGATGTGTTATTAAGTTACTAATTCCAAGGGGGGGGGGGGGGGGGGTAACTGCCCCCTCTTGCCCCTTTAAAACGACGTCCATGCTAACAGTGTCACCAATTCTGGTGAAATTTCACCAGATCTGGTAATTTTATGAATAATGTGGTTATTGGTGAAAAACTTTTTAAATAAGCCCGATTTCTGGTGTCTGTAGCCTAACGTTTTAGGTAAAACGTCAGGTAAAAACCCAGGTAAAACGTGAGGTAAGATGTCAGGCAAAACCTTAGGTATAGATGTCGCTTAAGGCTGCAAGTATTTGTACATTATTCGGTTTTATCCGAATGAACAGCGTCAGATTCACACGAAACAGTTTCATTTAAAGTAAGTAAAAAAAAAGAATAACCGCATGTCAATTCATTCGATTTGTTTGACAAGTCCGGCGGGTGTTCGATGGACGTCTCCAACCATATACGTTTATTTGAGGTGCGAACGATGTATGTAATGTCAATGCGTCACTAGTTATTGGTTAAGATTAATCGTGCACAATGGCGTGCGGTGTAAGCTTAAGTGATTCGTTGTCTCCTCTTGAACCAAAATATTGGAGTTATTAGATCCTGTTAGACCGGATGATTAAGCTCTAAACCTTAATTCCAGTTTAATGGGGCCTTGATATAACGAGCCTTTAAGGTTATATAGAATATGTTCGTTTCCTCAGAGCAGCGTTCCTCTGCTTTTCGAGTGTCGCAATCCCTCAAAAAGCCAAAATATATATTAAAAAACCTTACAATCAATTTCCATAATTCTAATGGTCGAGAAGCGATGCCCCGGAAGGAGTTATAGTTTTAGTCCCAGAAAGTATTAATTATGGTTTAAGTCGCTATTAATCAACAAAATAAATAGCTTACGGACCACACGCTTATCTATGAAATCTATACGCTGTACAAGAGATATGGCGTTGAAAACCGTATATCAGGCGTACAACGAAAATAAATAAATAAATTTTACACGAACAAATCAAGCACGTACAATGAATTTTTTATAAGATGAAGAGATGGTTGGGCTATGGCTGACCATACACGTTCGAAAGTTAAAAGTAACGCAATGCACTTGGCAAGATCTTCCGGAACATGCCTTTTAAGCTCTACATTCAAGACGAAGAAGGAGAAAACAATTATGACGTTGTAGAGTTTTTCTACGAAGGCGTTGAAGGGCCACAATTTCTACACTCTAATTCCGAGTTGTAACTCGGAATTCCCAGTTGCATCTAGGAATATCGAGTTGTATCTCGGAATTATGTAAACGTCAACCTATGTGCTTGTGTGGCCTTGTTTAGTATGTTGTCGTTATCCATTAAAGGGACAAATATTCCTCCTCACAGAACTTAACCTTCCTTTTCGCCGTCCAAAAAATTACGTGGTAATCCACGTGGGGTTCATTTCTACCCGAGGGGTAAACCACCACCTACAACTTGTATCATAAAATACCCCTTTTTTAAAAGAATACCTTTAAATACCGACAAAAATATGCATTAAATACCTCAAAATACCCATAAATACCACCAAAATATATCAATAATCTCAAATATCTCTAATTGTCTTATGAACCGTGTATTTTATAATACTTTTTCTATTTGGGTCTTTAAAGTCTGAAAAACTTTAAAAAATATAGTAGATGTGTTCCATTTGAATTAATAGGTTCTTTTGGGTTGGCAATACTTCTACAATTTAATAAAATGTTACAAGTAGCAAGTATGCCATGATAGAAACAATTAAACACAACAAAGCTTCTTCCCATCCGTCATAATTAAAAATAAATATATTATTAAAGTTGATAAAAATGAGTCAGGAAGAAAGTTGTACTCCGTCAAAAATACGAGAAATTGCAAAAAATAATCTAGAAAAACTTTTAAAAAGAATATGCAAAACTTTGAGTTATGGTGCGACCAGAACAAGGTTCAAGTTATTGAAAAAATAATAAATAATACTATCGAACAAAATATTGTGTCGACACAGAATCTGACAGGAATAACAATTAATGCCCAGGAAATGTCTACAGTAACTATAAATATGTATATATACAGTAATATGTATAATACTATATTGAATTAAAAATAAAAATAGTAGTTTATTGAATAAAACGTTAGAAATAGAGCATAAACTGGAAGATATTTCTATTATTTTTAGGTTATATTGTTTTATAGTTGTGTGTGACTAGAAATTAGTTGACGGACACCGTCAGCATGTTATATATTTCCGAGTATAGGTATTTCAGATAAATATCTAGTAAAACTTATCTATTTGCAAGGTTAAAGGATAGTATTTTAAAGTTTTCAATAAAAATTTTTTGTCAAATTAAAAACTAATTTCAACGAAATCGAAGTAAGCCTAAATTTCGAACCCTACTTGCTGCCAACATAAATAAAATAAAATTTCAGTTTCATAAAGTGGCAGGTTATTCAATTTTTTTGTATTTTTAGCCATTATGAAACCCAAATAGAAAAACACTTTATTAACATGGTGTTCTATACATATGAATCTTTTATATTGAATCAAAATTGGCTAGATTTTCGATCTTTATTTTGTGTACATAAATGACAAAGTCCACTGTCGCCAGGTGTTTCCTTTTGGATCGGTACCGTTGCCAGTTCTGGAACAAACTTGATGCACCATAAAATGTAATCGTTCAGGGAAGCAATGTCCTATAATTGCATAATATCGTATGGCTTTACCATCTTATCTGTGATAATTGAGATTCTTATACCAATAAAATCTATAAAAAGGTACTAAGGTCACCACTAATACAGTAGCCACCATCAATTGCTATTGTTTCGAAGGTTCAAATCTTCATCTTCAGTGAAAAATTGTATTTTTAATTTTTTTTTTTTTTCAAATTTAAAATTAAAAATAAAATCAAATAATGCATTAAATTTTTAAAAGTTAACGTTCATTAATTCTCATAATTTATAAATGGATTATTTTCTTCTTCCTGCTTTGCTCAGTTTCAATCTATGTCATGAGTTTCTCCTAATGCTATTGTATTTTCCATTGAAGATTAAGGTTTGAACCTTCGAAACATGGATGGTTTTTGATTTTGTTATTAAACTAGTGGAGCAGTTATGAGTTTCTTTATCTCACAATAGCTATTGTGTTTAAATAAGGCTTTGAATTGAATATTGAAAACACTAAATTTTACGTTCGCAAGTGAGGACCTTTTACATAGCCTCAAAGCTCAGCATGCCATCATAATCGACTCTCGCCTACATAACAAAGCCACACTGATTGAAATTTACATAATTCTGAGTTACAACTCGGAATTCTGAGTTGCAACACTTAATTCCGACTTAAAAGATGGCGTCGTCAATGTCGTCAATAAACCTTGTAATATAATAACACTTTTTATTACAAATTCATTAGTAAACTAACAATTAAATGGGAAAAGTTCAGTTACCTATTATTTTTGCATTGAAATGTTTTCTCTCAATTTTTTTATATTATATTTCAAAAACTGCTGGGAGATTTATCGTTTTACTCCATATTTAAATTTAATTTTTTTATGCCATTGAAGTTAATTTTAATTTCAACTTTATTTGTATACGACGCTATAAATTAGAACGTGTATGGAATCCTTATTGTTCCCCATAGATGGATGAATCAAAAGAGGAGGGGGTAATAAAGATTGCGAAATATATAATGTCACCGGACTGCCCTATGATCAAAAATATAATTCACCTTTAGCGACCACAGCGAGTTTTGTTTTTCTATTAATCGATCGATCTCACTTTTTTCCAAAATGAACATTTTTGGACTTTTGTGCTTATTCTTCGTGATGGGAGTTGTTAGTGCGTTTCCAAAACCTGGTAAGTAATTTTCTAGTTTCGTTTAACCCTCTAATTGACTTAAATTTTCTTCTTCAAAATATTTGGATCTTATAGTCACCCAGTTGTGTATACATCGAGTCATTGTTTTATACAGGGTGTGTCAGTTATATAGCAAAATGTCGAAAACTTATTGCTGCCATTTGGTGCTAATAAGAACTTAAATTCCAGCTTTGCGCCTAAACGGTGTGTTTTATCGAATTGAATAAAGAAAGAGTACCTTTGTTATTAAGTATTTTTTTGTATTTAAAATGGTCATGTTCTCATAGACTTTACAATTAAACCGGAAGTAATTCTTTAATAAATAGCGAGAATTCCATTGAAAAAATATCTTTCAGCATTTTTGAGCCATCTTGTAGAAACAAATATAATTTTCCAATGTAGACCTAACCATTTTATGTATATTTTACATAACAACGGAGCTGCTACACTTACCATTCTAAACGGTATACAGTGTGTAATAACCTCTAAAAATGAAGTAGATGAATCCTCACCTTATTTTAAGATGAAAATGTGGTATAGAAGTTTTTCGAATGCCGCTTCCTTTTCGAAATACAGGGTGTTAAAAAAAATATTGTATTTTTCACTATATTAATTAATGCCAAACGATATTCTAATGATATTTTTCTATTTGGGTTTCATAATGGCTACATTATGAAATGCAAAAAAATTGAATAACCTACCACTTTATAATATAATATAATATAATGTTGGCAGCAAGTAGGGTTCGAATTTTAGGCTTACTTCAATTTCGTTGAAATTATTTTTCTAGGCATTATGGATTCGACAAAAAATTTTTATAGAAAACTTTTAAATACTAACCCTGAACCTGCAAATAGATAATTTTTACTAGATATTTATCTGAATTACCTATACTAACATGCTGACAGTGTCCGTCAACTAATTTCTAGTCACCACTATAAAATAACATAACCTAAAAATAATAGAAATATCTTCCAGTTTATGCTCTATTTCTAAAGTTGTATTCAATATAGTACTATTTTTGTTTTTAATTCAATATAGTATTATACAACATATTACTTTATATATACATATTTATAGTTACTGTAGACATTTCCTGAGCATTTCCTGTCAGATTCTGTGTCGACACAATATTTTGTTCGATAGTATTATTTGTTATTTTGTTCAATATTTTGAACTTTGTTCGGCTCGCACCATAACTCAAAGTTTTGCATATTCTTTTTAAAAGATTTTCTGGATTATTTTCTGCAATTTCTTGTATTTCTGACGGAGTACAACTTTCTTCCTGACTCATTTTTATTAACTTTAATAATATATTTGTTTTTAATTATGACGGATGGGAAGAAGCTTTGTTGTGTTCCATTGTTTCTATCATGGCATATTTGATACTTGTAACATTTTATTTAATTGTAAAAGTACTGCCAACCCAAAAAGAAACTGTTAACTCAAATGGGAAAAATCTACTATATTTTTTTAAGTTTTTCAGACTTTAAAGACCCAAATAGAAAAAGTATTATAAAATACACGGTTCATAAGACAATTAGAGCACTTGTACTTTAGAAAGCTCCCCGCTTCGCGGGTCTTTTTCTAAATTAAACGCATGCTCTAGGATAATGTCTTATGAAACTTGTATACTACATTTTCGTCTTAAAATAAGGTAAGGATCCACCACCTTCATTTTTTCAGAGAGGTTAGGAAACACTCTATATAGGGTTTCTGTCTTGACCGCCTGTTGATGTCTTTCTAATTTCTTCGTCGTAAAATTAATTTTAAATATGTTGTGATGTTTGTATGAATTTTTCACGAAAACTGAATACCTCTTCGACTATAGAAATGTCTCAAGAACCGCTAAAAGTTAATAAGAAACTTCGAGTTTAATTATTTTCACTGTAATTTACTTTAAATTTTGATGAGTTCGTAAAATATGTAAAATGTAAAATATTTTATTTACAACCATGCATGCAATAATAACATTTCATCTATCTTTGAAAGGTGCAAAGTTGACGTTTTTTTACCTTTACTTTCTATCAGAGCGGAAAGGGCTCACTTTCCACCCGGGTGAATAGTAAATTATTTTTTTGTAATTTTTTTAAAAATCGATATTTCAATATGATATAGAACATACTTTTTAAAAATGCTAATAGCTTTGCGTGTTTAGATATGTCTACTTTTTCCCTAATTGATTGAGTGGTCCTTAGCATTGAATATTGTGACTAAATCGTTGATATGTTCTTTGTCTTGGCATTTTCCCTGAAATAAGCTAGTAGCGACGATTCAGAACCAGGATTTCGAACTTTGTTTCCCGTACACCATTCTTTGAAACAGTTATATGCCTTGCCATATCTCGGGCGGTTTTTAGTTGGCAGAAGATCTTCTTCTACCATTTTTGCTGCTTCTCAAATTTCTGGTGGAGTAGCAACAAAATCAAATTCCTCATCTCATAGCATTTTTCTATTGTTAAAATAATATATTGTTTAGTGATATGGCAACCATATTCAAAAAATGATATTTGCCATCTTGATGTGTATTATTACCTACGTTATTTTACCACCTGCGGTTATTTGAAATATATGTCTAGTTTTTCAAAGGAAAAGTCAAAATTACATTTATCTTTTATTAATAATTTTAATTCAAAATAATAAGAAGTGGATGTTAGATGTGGTTGTAAATAAAATAGTATACAAACCTCGGTGAAAAGTTTCATTACTGTCTCGAGATTTAATTCAACTACCGACCCTCTCGACAGGAATGAAACGCGTTCCACCTCGGTATGTAATATACTATTTGTATTCCCTCTGCAGGGCACTATTATCCAAAAGCCTACATGATTGGCAGTAGCTATTACTCCAATCCCAGATTCGTACGACAAGGCCCCGGATACGAATATGTTCCTCCACCAGGGCAAATGACCGCCATGGTAATTGGTGATACCGTGGCTACCAATACGTATTCTGGACCTGGTTTGAACAATCCCTCTCCTCCCGTAGTGCTGTCAGTTCCCAATTACGACGTAGGCCAGGTATGTAGGGCTTAAATTTTGAAATTTTTTCCGTGATTTCAAGGTATTTCCGAAATGGCTTTAGTAATTTTAGTAAAAAAATTTGGATTATGAAAAGTAGGGAAATGGGGGGGGGGCACAGTGTTACACGGGGTACAGTGTTATAATCGAAATTATACGTCGGTAATTACGGCTTCCAGTTAAGACTATAAGCTTTTATTATCCGGACGCGTGAAGAAATGTGAATTAAGTAATTTTTTTGTATTTTTTAAGTTAAAAAGGAAATTATTTATACAGATTTACAGTTGTCTTGTACTTTTTAACAATAATATATCCTAAACTTTATGGTTGAAGGCTTGAGGGACATATTTATAGATTAGCATGTCATGTGAAACATAACCTAGAAAAATTTGGTTTCCTTAAAAACTGGCGTATTTTTAGTAAAAACGCGATTGGGGCAGAGTGTTACACTTTACTGCCCCGAAATTTTTATAAAACCGCACGAAAAGAAATTCTGGGTGATCCACTGAATGTGTACACTTTTTGATTTATTTTATATTCACCTAAAAATTCTGAATTACTCGTATATTTTTAATTTTTTATATTATATTATATTTGTCTGAGTTTGACTTATTTTTAGAGTTATGCTTACGTTGTTAACTTGTATTTCTTGTATTTACCAATAGTTTGAATAAATAGAGCACTGCTAATAGAGCTAATATTAATTTATTTGAAACGTAATATTGCTGTAACAAGAGTACCCCGATAGAGGGGTACAGTGTTGCATTCGACATGCGTAGAGATAACAATTTCATATAAAACAATATACAGGGTGTCCCATAACTAATGGTACACAGGAAAACTGCAGATTCCTTGGGTAAAAATACTGCGATATGGCCATACTTAGTTTAGTTCAATAGCTGGTAATAACCGAGATACAGGGTGTCCAAGTAAAAATTTAATTTTCAACTTTCCTAAATAACTTATTTCTGAATCAATATTTTTGCACAAAATTTTGTGACTAGGGTTTTTTTGGGGGAAAGGAATTTGAATTTGTTAATAATTTTGATGTAGATTATAGGGGGGCGCTTTCTGCGGTACTCTGGATACATAAAAAGACATGTAACTTTTTGTGCCTTACTATAATTATATTTTTATTAAAAATAATAGTTTTTCCGTCATTTTTAAGCAATAAAGGTATACTTTGTAAATGTCGCTCCGACTAACCGTTTTCGAGATATTTTCAATTACAATTTCTAATGCGCCATTTAAATTTTGATTTGTAAATGTGAAATTTGTCACAGTAGGCTTTGGTAAAAACAAATACAATGAAAGCACTTTGAAACCTCATTTCTGTCAAAGTTTATTTTCATTTGTCAGCATTGTGGGTATTTTTAAGGGGTTTTTGGAAGATACTGTTATCAAAAATTAAACTAAAAATGCCGCGACATAACTTGTTTTTTAACAGAGAAATGCGAGACAGGGTATTTTTATACGCACAAGAAAATTTTAACAGACGCGGGGCACATCGGCGATATTTGGAAACGTATCCAAGCAATCCAGCAAGATTTTGAAATTTTTAGAAGCCTATACTACAGACTGGGAGAAACAGGATCTTTGCGTCCAAAACGTAATAGTGGAGGATCCTGTTTCTCCCAGTCTGTCTTATAGGCTTCTAAAAAATTTAAAATCTGGCTGGATCTGGATACATTTCCAAAAAAAAAAAATGCCGTTAAAATTTCCTTCTGTGTAATACCATGCCTCGCATTTATCTGTTAGAAAGCAAGTTATGTCGCGGCATTTTTAGTTTAATTTTTGATAACAGTATCTTCAAAAACCCCTTAAAAATGCCCACAATGCTGACAAATGAAAATAAACTTTGACAGAAATGAGGTTTCAAAGTGCTTTCATTCTATTTGTTTTTACCAAAGCCTACTGTGACAAAATTTCACATTTACAAATAAAAAGTTAAATGGCGCATTAGAAATTGTAATTGAAAATATCTCGAAAACGTTTAGTCGGAGCGACATTTACAAAGTATACCTTTATTGCTTAAAAATGACGGAAAAACTGTTATTTTTAATAAAAATATAATTATACTAAGGCACAAAAAGTTACATTTCTTTTTATGTATCCAGAGTACAGCAGAGAGCGCCCCCTATAATCTACATCTAAATTATTAACAAATTCAAATTCCTTTCCCCCCAAAAACCCTAGTCACAAAATTTTGTGCAAAAAAATTGAAAATTAAATTTTTACTTGGACACCCTGTATCTCGGTTATTACCAGCTATTGAACTAAACTAAGTATGGCCAAATCGCAGTATTTTTACCCAAGGAATCTGTAGTTTTCCTGTGTACCAGTAGTTATGGGAGACCCTGTATAAATTTAATGCAACAAGGACTCAGGAAATCTGTTGCTAAGGCATCAATAAATCTATGCAAAATAAAAAATATATTTTAAATCAATAACTGAAAGTCTAAATATGGCTTTCTCACATATTGATCGCATAATTTGTTAGAAATTTAAATGACTAAAAAAACGTCTTTTAACATTTATTTGAAGTCCGCTTCGTTTACAAGATAAATACTATTTTATTAGGTAGAGGATGTAAACAGCATAACACGGTTTTGCCAAAGGTATTTATTGCTATGAAAAGATATATACCCAACGAAAATTACAGTAATGTAAGTACTGTTGAAGTATGTGCTATTTTAAATACTTTTCATAGCCCAAATTGCACTAAAATTACTAGCCGTCTCGCAAATATCTTGACAACATTTACTACATAATTTACTACCATAGTAATTTGCAACATGCTCTTGCTACGTATTTTGTTACATTTACTACATTTTTAAAAATAAAGTGAGTCTCTCTCTCTCTCTCTACTCTACTTTCAACTTCGCTTTTAGAATATTTTTATTTAAATCAAATTGTAAAGTAAAAAGTAGCAGAAGAACAATAACCAATAGTTAGAGAGACGGTGACAATAGGGGGTCCGTGAAGTGGAATATCAGTAATTTTGTTTTTCGTGGAGTAGGTCCCCCTCTACAACTTATATATCTGATGAAATGCCGTAGAGCGTTGCTGAGAGGCGATGTACCGCTTTAGATAGGAAATTCTCAATAAATTCAAAATTATATCGAGCCATGTCTGAAAATGAATTTACAGCATCTGCGTGACGCCAAAGTCACGGGAATCACATTTTCTGACAAGTCAACCCTTGCATATACTTTTCCGAGGGTGTCAAAAAAAAATGAATGGAAAAATTATAAAGTCTCAAGTGACATGGGTCCAACTGGGCTTAATCGATTTGTATTCACATGGAGATGACTCGTAAACATTTTTCTGATAAAAGAATATTGCGAAATATTTTTATATATTTTCCCGTCATACAACTGAACGATCCCTGCCTTCCGGTATCTCTGCGTAATATTTTCAGAATTCCGCCTAGCTAGGTGCGATTCTTCTGAAATTTTTTTTCCACAATATTTGGGTGTCAAGGAATGTAGTGTGACAATTTTCTGACATGTCACGATCGTTTTCCGAATTTCCTCCGAGGAGATTTAAAAAAAAATTCCAATAATGAAATGGCGAGACCTGGAACGACAAATTTTTTTTCACATAATCTTTAACATATAATGTTCCATTGTGACTTTGGGGTCACGCAGATGCTGTAAATTCATTTTCAGACATGGCTCGATATAATTTTGAATTTATTGAGAATTTCCTATCTAAATCGGTACAGCGCCTCTCAGCAACGCTCTACGTCATTTAATCAGATATAAAAGATGTAGAAGGGGACCTAAGCTCCACGAAAAAACAAATTTCTGATATTCCACTTCATGGACCCCTTATTGTCACCGTCTCTCTAACTACAAAAACTACTACTTGCTACTTTTCTAATCTATTTGTATCTCTTAACATTAAATGTATAATAAGGAAGGTTATATTGTGTTTTTGACACCGTCAGCCAATCAAAACAGTAATTACAGTTATTACACGTAAATTACATTACAATTTTTGCGACGTAATAAATGTAACAATGCAGTAAATTCTATTTTTCTGCGACATTAACAACCCTGCTAAGGAATACTTGCTAATGCCCAGCTCTAACATATCTTATCATCGTTCCAGAATGTTGTGCTAACTTCCTTTATAATTTTTGCCAGATTGAAAACGACAAAGTGTCAGAACAAGTAACGGAGAAACAGCAACCCTTACTAGTCCCAATTCCAGAACCTGATTCGATTAACGAAACCGGACCACAAGAAGAACATGTTGAGCCGAACAAAGAGTTTCCTGGTGAACTTGACAATTTATTCCCATTGGAAGAAGCCACGACTGAAAGTGTGGTGTCAACCATGAAGACGGTTCCGGTAGTTCCACCGAAAGGTACGTGTCATTATAAGTAGGTATATTCCCTGAATCGAAATGATGTGCTGCTTCATGCGTAACGAATTTACATTTTTCCATATAAAATTTCCTCATGTTGTTTATTAATTCAATAAAATTGTATTCTTTAAGCTCCGTCTGCTGGAAGAAAAGTAAAAAGTGGAAAAGCTAAGAGGCCAGCAAGTACAGCTGCCCCTCAAGCTGCAGAGGAAGATGAAGAAGACGATGATGCTGGTCTACCAGCCTCTTGGCCTTTTGGTGGATCTGGTCGAGGTAAGAATGTACTATGTCTGCATTGTTATTATTTCAGCCAGCTCAGTCATATTACTTTTGAATTCAATTTTAATTTAGTACGTATTAAGCACAAGTAAATAGCAAATTAGGTTCTATTGTGATGTTAACAAAGCCATTAAAGGTTGTTAACTTTTCATTTTTAGCAGCTATCCCCAATTACAACGCCTTTTTCCCAATCTTCATCGGAGGTGGTTCAGCTTCCGGCCGCTCCCGCACCCGATCTGCAGACAGCCAAGATGGCGGATACCCCGGATCAGCTACAGCTATTGCCAACTCTTTCTCTACGGGTAAAGGTGGTGTTGCCACATCTCACGCTACTTCATTTGGTGATCCTTACGCAGCTGCAATGTTTCGGAACGCTGGTCTTTTTAACTTAAGGACAAAATCCACGAAGAAGCAAGCGATTTTGGAGGAGGAGGATTAAAGTACGATCTAGCTTAAGATTATATTTTGTTATAAAGAGTTATTATCTGAGATAAATAGGTGCTTTAACAGAAATTATATAACTAAATCCGAATTGAAGGTATTCGGTTATATTTATTTAACAGATATCAAGGCATCTTTTAGTGATTTTTTACTGCGTATCCATGTCTTTAGTGAATTTCTGCTGCGTATCCATGTCTTTTAAACAGCCCTATTTTTTTAATATTTTTCTGACTCTGATCACTTTAAATCATTTTCAGATATCAGTCATCACTGGTATCAGTTTAGTAGTTTTTAAATTACTAAGTAATTAAATAATTTCTGGATCCATTTGATGATTACTTGTTATCCAAATAAAAGGCCTGCGTAGCCAAATGGATACTCAAAAGTACGTTAAAAGATGCCTTGACAGATATCGTATCTTAATATATTATATTCTCATGTAATACAATACAAACTTGTGTATTATTGTCACAACTGTTAAATTCCATGCTACTATTTTATATCAACACTATAATTTATCTTATAATATACTGGGTGATGTATAGTTGAGTTGAACAGTAATTGAGTAAATATTGGTTCCCATGTACAGGGTGTCCCATTGTCGACACTTTCATAGGGTATCTCCGTAATTGTTAGTGCTTTCAAAAAAGTAATGTAGGTGTCATGTGCTCTTTTTGGGTCAAACTTAAAATGGTAAAATCAAAATTTGAAAATTTTCTCTCGCTTCGCTCGTTTCTTTATAGTGATTGTTGAATAATCTGCCGTTTTCAGAATATGTATACGGGGTCAGATACAAAAGCTATCGGACCTAACCTCATTTTTTAAATGGAACACCCTGTATATTTTAATCTGAAAACATAGCATTTTAAATTCTCTTTTTAAATATATAACACACCACGGATGATATTGGTTTCCTAGACGATTTATTTAAACTTTATTACTTTAAAACACCATGTTCCATTTTAAAAAATGAGGTTAGGTCCGATAAATTTTTTACTTGACCCCGTATACTTATTCTGAAAACGCCAGATTATTCAACACTCATTATAGGAAACTTTTGCATAAATCTCTTTTTTAACTAAGAAAATATAGGGTAATTTTGAAATTGTCAATTTTTTGAGTTTCCCCCGTATCTCTTAAGCGAGGGAAACTTTTCAAATTTTGATTTTGCCATTTTAAGTTGGACCCGAAAAGAGCACATGACACCTACATTACTTTTTTGATAGCACTAACAATTACAGAGATACCCTATAAAAGTGTCGAAAATTGGACACCCTGTACATTTTATAGAAAACCTGCATTATAACTTGTTGAAGAGGCCGACATGGTAAACCCATGTACCAAGTCTGAATACATTTTGGTGAGCCAATCCTAAACTGTCCAATTAAACGTGATGACAAAACCACGAAACTCTCATAGTTCAGGTAACCCAGCAAATACCAGCTAATTAAATTTTGACATCGATACGACGAAACACGATTTTCATTATTGGTTACATTCAGCTTCACGTCAATTTTCAGTGATAACGTCATAGAAATAATTTGCTGGTATTTGCTGTAAGTATTATCTGAACCATGAGAGTTTCGTGGTTTTGACATAAAGTTTAATTGAATGGCTTATAATTGCCAGGGAAGCCAATATTCAGCCACCTCAAAAATTTCATGTTATTTCCTATGTGCCAGGTCAAAGATAAGCTTATGGAATAACAATATTTTAGAGATTAGATTGGGAAGAAAAGATTTTGAACCTAGAAATTATCGATTAGTTTCAACGTATCTAGATCGTATAAAACACTGCCAGATATAAAATATAATAATAATATCATAAGGAATGCTTAAGAAACATTTTATTTAGGATTTCGCATGGCTCTTCACTAAGGATCCCATTCCTAAACCTTCGAAATTTATAAGAATAAAGTCATAAAATGAATTACTTTGGATTCCGAAATTATACTTCCGCTTTATAGGTGGCAAATAAAGGATAAACATTAATTGCTTTCAGACGTTTTATTTAAAATAATTAATAAATTAAAATCGATCAAAGAACAATCTATCTGTTACATCGTAAAAGAATATTTCTTTCATAGTCCTTCAGAAGAGCCGATCGTTACAGGACTCTGACCCCCACTGGCTAACTGCGCAAGAGCCCCATAAGCCAATCCCACCACCGATCCCAATAGTTCAGCGAAAAACACGCCGAACGTTCCAAATCTACCAGGGTCCGGCTCTGTAAGTTTTTCATTTTTGGGCAGATCAAAATCATCGAGATTATTGTTGATTTGATTGACGTCCAGTTGAATTCGTAGCGGCTCGGTTCCCTGTAATTTTTCTTTGTTGTCTCCGTTAATTGGTCCTTTAATAGGAACACCATATACTGGCACCGGTTCTTGTTCTATATTTGCTGACTGATCTTTTATATATATACTTTTCACATTTGTTTTTGGGTATATGGTCTCTGTCTGACTTTTGGTTAATCTCGTGGCTGCTTTTGGTTCCTTATCATTTGACCGATCATCGACTTTGGCAAACCTTGGATCGATGTCTAAATCTTCTTTAAAATTTTCTTTCTCTGTATCATCGGTTCGGTTAGGGTTGTGGCTGACGCTGGTTATATTGAAGGTAATGTCACTTTCATGCTCATGGTCTTCAGGCTTGTAAAAGTACGCGTTTTTGATTTGCGCTATCAGACGAAGTTTCGAAAGGATTTTACCAATCTGGAAAGAAAAAGTAAACAATAATTCTGACCCAAAAATATGGCATAACTCACCTTCTTTTCAAAAAAACTGGGAGACGCTTCATTATTGCCCTCACGCTCCCCCTCTTCATTCCCAGTACCTTCTTCTTGACCATCGTTAACATCTAGGTCTGCCTGATCCGTTAAATCCTTTTCACTCTGTAACCGTTCCAGTTTTTCTTGCTTCCTTTTGAGATCGCTGCTCCTGAGATCAGCTATGTATGAAGACGGGGAGACAGCCGACGAAGCTGAAGCTGACGCTGAGCCAGCTAGATCGAAAAGGGCGCGTGGTGCTGCGTAGAACCAGTTAATTGGCGAGGCAAGAGTTGGCAACTAAAAAGGTTTATTTATTTACTAATAGATATATCAGTTTTGCAAGTCTAGAACCAATGAACAACAGATAATTAGCGATGCTTTGGCCTTAGGATCTTCATCAAATTCCGGAATATTTGTCTGATGTATCGTAAAGCCATCTCCAGAAATCAAAGAAATCAAAACTAGGAAACACAGACGAAGATATTAAGTAAATATTATTGTGAGAGAGGGACAGGGGAGAGCTCCCCTAGAGATTCTAAAAATTAAAAGAAGGAACGATAATAATACAGGGTGTCCCATTTTCGACACTTTAATAGGGTATCTCCGTAATTGTTAGTGCTTTCAAAAAAGTAATGTAGGTGTCATGTGATCTTTTTGGGTCAAACTTAAAATGGTAAAATCAAAATTTGAAAATTTTCGCTCGCTTAAGAGATACGGCAGAAAATCAAAAAATTGACAATTTCAAAATTACCCTATATTTTCTTAGTTAAAAGATACAGAAAAATGTTTTATACAGAAGTATCTTTATAAAGATTGTTGAATAATCTTCCGTTTTCAGAATAAGTATACAGGTAAAAAACTTATCGGACCTAACCTGATTTTTTTATATGGAACACCCTGTATATTTCAATCTAAAAAGATAGCATTTTAAATTCTCTTTTCAAATATATAACACACCATGGATGATATTTGATTCCTAGGCGATTTATTTAAACTTTATTACTTTAAACCACAGTAGACCATGAAACAAATGCTAATATCCTTGAAACAACTATGTTGACATTCTAGTTGTTATTAACATTTACCGTCAATTTGATTTTTACATATTCATTTGTAAAAATGACTTATCAACATTTTGAAAAATTTGATATGATATCAGATCATATTGAAAGTGGAAAAAACGAAGAAATTAGTCAAAATTTATATTTTGTTCACAATCTGGAAAGATGGCAACCGCTTTAATTATCCCGAACATTTGCGATGATTCCCGTTATTTTTTACCTTAATCTGAATCTTTTATTTCGCTTCAAGGTAATAAAGTTTAAATAAATCCTGTGTTATATATTTGAAAAGAGAATTTAAAATGCTATCTTTTTAGATTAAAATATACAGGGTTTCCATTTAAAAAAATTGGGTTAGATCCGATAACTTTTTTACCTGGCCCCGTATACTTATTCTCAAAACGGCAGATTATTCAACAATCATTATAAAGAAACTTCTGTATAAAACATTTGTCTGTATATCTATCTTTTAAGTAAGAAAATAAGAAAATATAGAGTAATTTTGATATCGTCAATTTTTTGATTTTCGCCTGTATCTCTTAAGCGAGCGAAAAGTTTCAAATTTTGATTTTACCGTTTTAAGTTTGACCCAAAAAGAGCACCTGACACCTACATTACTTTTTGAATAGCACTAACAATTACGGAGATACCCTATAAAAGATTTTGTTTTGTTAACATGAACCCTTTTGACAGTTGTCTACCTAGTCTAGTTGTCACGTATTTAAGTTGTTAACCTCAAGAAATTATTAAAAAACATTATAATCTTTAACACCCTGTATCTTAATACTTAAGATGTTTAGGACATATGCTCATATGAAGTTTTTTTCTGAAAATTGACCCAAAATAAACTCCTGGACAAAATTGACGCAACATCATAAATGTGCCATATTTTTGATGCAATTTTTTTTTCTTAATTTATGATCCGATTTGAATGATTTCTTTTTGCATTGTAGGTTGGTTCCTTAACAATGTCATAGTTTTCGTTGTTTATGATAAAAATTTAATTTTCGATTTATACTGGGTGTACTTACTAAAAATGCTATGTTTGTTTCCGAAAATTCGCATCACCCTGTGGAGTATATTAGCAACCGAAACATATAGCGGTTGACATTAAACGGTAGATCCATCTTTCCTCAACCTTTTCTTTTTTGGTTTACTTCATTATCTCTGTTATTAAAGGAGATACACCGTTTCATAGCGTAACATGTTTTTATAGACTTTAATATTCAACACATTCATTGTTAAATGTTTTCAAGTAGACTATGGACTTTTTCTGACATTGCAAGCGATGTGTCAGCAGATATTGTGTTTTAAAGTTACAAAGGTCAAATAAAATTCGCCATACTGATACAAACAGTTCGGAAACTGCTTATTAAACGTTCGTTTCGTATGCCCAGTTGCCCGACGGGGATTTTAATCTTGAAACCTACTTGAAAACATTTAACAATGAATGTGTTGAATATTAAGGTCTATAAAAACATGTTACGCTATAAAACGGTGTATCTCCTTTAATAACAGAGATAATCAAGTAAACCAAAAAAGAAAATGTTGGCGAAATATGGACCTACCGTTTATTGTTAACTGCAATATGTTTCGGTTGCTAATATACTCCACAGGGTGATTCGAATTTTCCGAAAAAAATGTAGCATTTTTAGTACACCCAGTATAAATAAAAAAATTATATTTTTATCATAAACAACGAAAACTATGACATTGTCAAGGAACACAATGCAAAAAAATCATTCAAATCCGATCATAAATTCAGAAAATAAATAGCATCAAAAATATGGCAAATTTATAATGTTGCGTTAATTTTATCCAGGAGTTTATTAGTATGTTATTATAAAACATCCTGTATATGTAGTTTATAATTTTCAATTTCCCAATACCCGCAGTTTTTCCTGTCTCGCCCCAATGAACATTTCTCCAAAAAATGATCTATGAAGACACACTCTGACATTTATTAAACTACTTACATAGAAAAGACTCATCCCAACAATAATCACTCGCACTATAACAGCCATATTTTTTGAAAATTCACAAACAACACACTACCACATCGAAATCATTCAAATCGTTCCAATTCATCTACTTCACTTCTTCGCCCATTCGCAGATCAAATTCGAATAATCAAAATTAAATCAAAACCAGAAAAAACTCATAAATAATAAACAATAAAATATTCGTAGCCATACTTTAAATACACTCCCTACTTGGATTCGTTGCAACATATGTGACATCGAGTTCTGAATAAACCAATTGTTTAATTGCAACCTTAGAGGTTTTTATCTTCAATTTAGGATGAGTATTCTTTAAAAGTGTACAGAGTGTCTCTTACGCGAGTGAACATTTTCGAATTTTGATTTTACCATTTTAAGTTTGACCCAAAAAGAGCACATGACACCTACATTACTTTTTTGATACCACTAACAACACCCTATAAAAGTGTCCCAATTAAAAATTTGTTAATTTGTTTGTTTAAGGTTAATCCGCAAATGCTCTTAAAATAAATTTAATGCCCAATAATTTACTATAAACTGTGAAAAGGCGATGAGAGATTATTTAAAAAAATATTATTATTCTTCAAAGTATCAAACGAAACTTGACCTAATCCAATTGCACTCGGGCAACATCTATTTCTAGTAGTTTGTAGTTTGTAAAAGAATGGATCATTTAAATAATGATTTATCTTTTCATCTGTAAGTTTGGTTATGTTTTAATATATAACCAGACTTCAACATTGTTGCCATTCAGCCAACAAACATGTAGATCTCTCTTCCACCCATTATTGATTTTCAATAACATTTCAAGCAATCACAGCTTCACTTTCCAAGAGTTTTGTGTATGTATAATGGGATCTGTAGTTTACAATACCTTTGAGTCTATCAAACTATGTAGATCTTATAGATGCCCAGTTGAATTTTCATCGTGTGTAATACTAGTTTTAATTTTTGCAATTAATTAGCTTTCCGAATATTTATATCGAAAGATTGTTGCCAAAATAGTTTTAGTTTCATCAATGACAACATCGCACCGTCAAATAAGTTTTTGACTTATTAATTTGAAAGGAAACAAAATATTAATTTACTACAAAACTTGTTGACATATCTTTACAGTTATTTTAAACACTCAACTGTCAATTGAGGCCGATTTTAATTTGAAAATCCTTTAGTAAATATTGTTGTAAGATTTCTAATCTTTTTAATATCTCAAAAACCGGATAAGTACGAATTGCATGATTCTTCGTCGATTTTCTTTTAACGTAGGGGTCATTTTACATGTCTTTCTCTCCTCTAAAATTCTAAATTAAACTTGAGAACTACGTTCTGGTTATATATAACCATGCTAAAATAAACGGTCTCTGACGGAAATGCTGGAACGGACTGACAGATAGGCTGATGACCAATTAGTTCATAAGTGTTCAGGACAAATAACCTAAACTAATTAACTTCTGACCCTTTCAAATATTAATTTCTCGGTCACTATGTATTGGATAATGGTTTGGCCCAGATACCTTTATATACAATTGTTTCATATGTCATTGACAATATCGTTATCAGAGGTTAAAACATGTTTATAATGAGTACCTGCATACTAACTATAACCGCAGGATAATTAATAGCCTAATTGTACCCATCAGATTCGTTACGTTAGATTTAATAGGTGAATATTTATTTCATATTATTATTAATATATTTAGGGGAACCAGGGGGCGGATTAAAAGTTTTTCACCCCTGGGTTCCATAAGCATGAAGTCCTCCAGATGAAAGAATTCTTAAATAATGAAGTTCGAGGAGTACTAAGCTTAACCACATGTGGACGGGCGGCAGTGGTTCGTCGTGTGTTTCTGCTATTCGCCGCTCTGGGCGGAATTAAGAGGGCAAGGTCAGCCGAGCACTTTCCATGAAAACATCTGTAAAAGAGAGTCAAATCTCTAACCTGTCTTCGATGTTCTAGGATGTCGAGGTTCTTCGTCAGCTCGTGGTCTCCAATCAGACGAATGGCCCTCCTGCAGAGCTCCAGACATGAGAGCAGTACTCTAGTGATGGTCGAATCTGGGCTTTTATAGTGGCAAAAGTTGTTGAGGTGTGTACAACTTTCTGGTTCGGAAGAGTCCACCAAGTTTCTGAGAAGCTATCTTGGTGATTGCCATAACGTGGTTATTCCAAGACATATTTCCTCCAGATTAACGCCCAGCAAATAGATAAGCCAATAGGATTGCGAGTCCGTCCATGACTATATCCGGTTCTGTAATGTTAACATTTTTAGAGAAAACTGCTGCATGGCTTTTTTTAGCGTTAAATTCGACTTGGTTACTGTCACCCCAAGCCAAAATTTCTTCCAGGTCTTTGTTGAGGCCTGATACTTCATGCTGTCTGCGAAGATGTGCGTCAGCAGCGGATGTTTGTGCATTCAAAGAGAAAGATGAGCAAAACTAAATATCGGATTTTTCCTTTTCATTAGAAAGTCGTTAATGTAGAGTAAAAAGAAAGCGGGAGACAATATGTACCCTTGAGAAACACCGGCATTGATGGTGAAGGTGTCTGAGAGAAATCCGTCAATCGCCCCTTGCAGAGAGCGGTCCTTAAGAAAGCTAGACAACCATGCACAGAATCGACTGGCCATACCATAGGATCGCAGTTTACTTAGAAGTCCGTCATGCCAAACACGATGAAAGGCTTTAGAAATATCCAGTGCAACAGCCCGAGACTGCCCATGATGTTCGATTGCGTTGTTCCAAAGATGGATGACATAGGCTAGAAGAGCTCCAATTGATCTGGACTTCCGAAAACCATATTGATGATCGTTGATAATGTTGAAGCCTTCCATGTACTTTAGAAGATGGTGGTTAATAGCTTTCTCCATTACTTTTCATTATCATTTCATTAAAACATTTCCCCCCTTAATCATAATATACTTCAAGAAACACTTAGTGCCTGTTCTCACCAAAGCAACTGGCAGCCGCAACGCAACTGCAACGCGACCGCAACTTCAGTTGAGTTGCTCATGCGTTCCCAATGGAATCAAAGCAACCGCAACGCAACTGCAACGCGACCGCTACTTCAGTTAAGTTGCTCTTGCGTTCCCACTTGAATCAACTGGTTTGAAGTATCTTTTGATATGAGCAAAATGTCGTCTTCGTCAGAAAAAGATATAACCTGTGCGACAATTTTGGGTTAACCCTTTTTATACCAGAAATTTGAGACATGAGACATAGTTCGTATATAGTGGCACAGGAATTAAATAATGATATTTTACTGTCTCGTCCGCCATGACACCGCGATTGGAAGTAACTGACAACGGCGACGCGGTATGCCGGGCAACTCATAAGCAACTAGTTGCGTTGCAGTTGAGTTGCCTTAAGTCAGTGGGAACACGCGCGTATTTAAACATTAGTGCTGTGTCGCGTTGATGTTGCGTTGTGGTTGCCAGTTGCTTTGGTGAGAATAGGCACTTAGTGTTTTACTGATGCAATACTATACAGGGTGGTAACTATTTAATTGATCACAATGATTATCTTTTGAATGGTAATTCATACGAAGTTGGTTAAATTAGAGAAAATGTACAGTTTTTAAGCTTGTTGGGGGTTTTTTAGAATACAATATCGACGTTGCCGAATGGTTTTTGATTCATGGCATTTAGGGCAATTTGTTAAAAATGTCTAAAATTAATTTCATTAATAAATCGAAAGGTTTTGATTTTAGAAAAACGCCCATTAAATAAAAGTTTTCTATATTTTTTCTTTCCTGTAAAATAGCGTTATTATATAATTTTTTTTATAACTTCGAAATCATGTTCAACTTAAATTTTTTAATACGGACCTGGATTTTTTAATTTATTTTTGAGAGTGTTTTTTTTGTCCCGAATACAATGATTTATCGCTCAATTCTATTTACCTTAGTTTCGGCACAAATTGTACATCATCAGGAAAATTTTACAAAAAATAATACATAATACATGGTATTTTCATTTGATTTAGCTGTAATTGAGTTAAAATTGAAACTAGTAAAGATTGTTTCATGAAAAATGGATATAACTTAATGATTGCAGTAAAAGTACCTGGGCCATCCCATTATTTATGACCGTTTGTTATTATTATGTGGAAAGGACCGGATTGTAATAATTATAATTAAATATAGGCACATCAGGTAGGTTAGGTTGCTTAATTTATATTTAAATATCTTTTTGTGGTAAAATTTGTTAGTTTTTGAGGAATTGTTCAAGAATTGTCTTTTACCAAACATTCCTCAGAATAGCGTTATAGTAATGGACAATGCGAGCTATCACAGTCGCCAATTACATGGCGGCGAATGATATATATTTTGAAGAAAGTTATAAAAAAGTGATCTTTTAAAGACATTTTGTATAAAAAAAGTATATGTTTCTGACACATTGGCAGAAGAAATTGCACATACAGTGCTACGGCTCCCACCCTATTATTGCATCTTTAACCCCCATAGAGCATATGTGGCACCAGTTAAAATCACTGGTTAGGTCTGAAAATATTTCTCCGACTTTAAGTTCGAAAATGTTTTAATAATATTCCCCCAGGTAGTTGGAAAAATTCAGTCCGTCACGTAATAACTGTAGAAAATTCGTATATTAGTCTGGATCGTATAATTAATCCAATTATAATTAATTTTGATGAGGATAGCGATAGCGAAACAGAACTATCTATAGAATAACATTATAAATGTAAATAAATATGACTAGTAATATTTAAAAAAAATGTTATTTCATTTGATTACATTAACATAATCATATCATTACTTGTTCTCCTTAGTCCGTCCCTTCATACTTCATTCAGCAAATCATTAAGTCGTATCCAATTTTCGTGAAACGTACTGTACAAATATTTTATTTTTAAATAGTAATATTGACCCGATTTCCCTAAGAACAACAAAATTAAAAATAGGTACAAATGAAAGAGGCTTTTTTGCAGGAAAATGCTCTTTAACAATTTGCCAGCGTAACAAAAAAACAATAATAAAGATTATCATTTGATTGTTATTTAAAAATTGACATTAATACCCGTTTAAATGAAATAACAACATTAAAATTACACAATCAAAAATTACTTATTTATATTCAAGTGGAGAAGTCCGACTTTTTTCTATTGATATATGCCAACGAGAATGCTAAATAATGTTTTACTCAGTGTATAAATTATTACCTTAATAATTTAAAAAATGGGGAAATTACAGCTATGGTTAAGCAATTGTGCAATAATTAATTATATTAATAATAATTGCTTTGCTTCAAAAATCTCTAAAAATCGCTTGTTAATAAATACATGGTGTTCCTTAATGACTTGCTATTATTTCAGAGTATGATTCTTTAGGCCATTTTATGACGAAAGTTCATATGAAGGTACGTCAGCAACGGCTTAAGTTTCTTGCTACAGGGTGTTCGGGTTTGTTCGGGTTTGTCGTTTTTTTCGTTTTTTTTAAAGGTTATTTCTTACAAATACCAATGTATGGAAAAAATATTATTTCCCAGATCACCCGATGCTACCTTATACAATAAGGGCATATTTTTATCTACACAGTAGCACTTTAGAATACTAATTCAGATTGAATGGTACTACCAAGAAAAGGAAGCCTTTTCCATTGATAGTATGTCACCACCTGCAGACCGGTTTCGATCTCTTTTGTTCTCGTCAGTACAGGGTAGGTGTCCATACCTATCATCAGAGAACACTCTATACTTCGCGCTGTATTACAACGGTAGTCGAGAATGATAATACAGCGGAAGTATAGAGTCTTTTCTGATGTTAGGTATGGAGACCTACCCTGTACTGACGAGAACAAAAGAGATCGAAACCGGTATGCAGGTGGTGACATCCTATCAATGGAAAAGGCTTCCTTTTCTTGGTAATACAATTAAATCTGAATTAGTATTTTAAAGTGCTATTGTGAAGACAAAAATACGCCCTTATTGTATGAGGTATCATCGGGTGGTCTGGGAAATAATAATTTTTCACCTCTGTGCCTATCCCTAACCACCGAAGGTTTAATTTAACTTGTCCTATTACTAGGACACCCTGTATAGCACTAGGCTTTGTACGTCTATAGCAAGTAAAGAAACTTTTCCTTAATTTTTGTAATAACATCCCTTTTCCCAAAGCTAGTTCAATAAACATAATAATGATTTCTTTAAGCTTCTTAACATGTAAATTATGCCATCCATGCATGCCGTCGGCGCCGTCTTCTGCATTACTTTGAACTTTCAAAAAGAGAACAGAGTTCCCGTGCTCCACATTTCTAGGAAAATCTTTACAGAATTACGCACAAATATGTCCTTTGCCGTTACGGCAATGCGTGAGTTGACAGAGCAGTACCACCCGCCGAATACTACCGGTTTTACTCCGTCTAATTTATTTTTATTTAGATGAAAACGCATCTCAGGAATCGCAAATTTGGAGACGGGAATGATAATTTAACTATTTGTCAAATCATTTAAAGTTTTAAATTAATTTAAATCTTATAAAAGGATATTATCAAGAAAGTCTTCTTGTTAGTTTCTACATCCTCATAGTTACGTTCCTTCAACAATCATTATAGTGATTTGCAAACAGTGGCGGCTCGTGACCTATGATAGAGGGGGTTCACAAGTATGGTGAAATTATTTTTAAAATTTTATTTTTGTGTAACGACCAAACAATTAGTTTCTAGGCGTTTTAAATGTAGAAAGAAAAAAAGTAATAAGAAAATGCGTTAGGTAAAACATATTTTTATTTATTTTTTAATTTTACACAAGAAAATACAACTTTTGGAAAATAAGAAAGGTTTTCTTAATGTGTATTTATAGCTGTCCGATCTTAATGTCGTCGCATGCAACCCTCGTAACAATATTTATACAGTCCACTACTAATGCTACTAAAGCCATCTACGAGCTATCAACGCCATCTACGGCTACGTCATTAGGCGCAACCAAGACGAGAACAATAGTTAACTGGTTTATGACGAGAACGAATAAAGTCCATAAAGACCCCTTGTGGTCTGCGTTAAATTAATTTCGGGTTTAGGTGTTCCTGCATTCTTCACTTCAATTTTTTGCTCTAAACTCAAAGAGCTAAAGTTATTTCTTAAATAGTCCACCGTCAACTATTCATTTTAACTTAATAAATATATAATATTAAAATATTAAAACATACACGCTCGAATTTCTAACTAGATGCACGAATGCGCGGTGCACACAAAAACTGTGCGCCTTTTCCATGTTAAATCGCCATAGCCCCGCTATCGCCCGCTGCCACCCGCCACCTGTTACTACAGAGAAACCGCACTACTTAATCGCACGTGCGAGCAAGTCTCGTCATAATTGCCATTTACCTCGACCGAGGCACGGTTGCCGGATCTATATAGTTTGCTTTGACGGGATGATAAAATATTAGGGAGGGTCGGACTTTTTTAATTTGACGGTACGATAAAATATTAGGGAGGATCGGACTTTATACGATAAATAATATTCAATGAATATAAATTAATATTTTTTAATCGTTTTGTTTTGGGGGTGCACGTGCGCATGTGCTCCTGAGGAAGAACCGCCACTGATTATATTGATTTGCGAAGACGCCATTCTCTTATCATCGACACCATTTCCTCAGCTAAGTAGGTATGCAGTCCACCACAAAAGTGAAAAGAGAACCAACAATTTCTTCCGCTGCATTCGAGAGTATTTTCTTTCTTTTAAGCGCTGCCTAAGATTCGCCAATAAACTGCAGAATAACGTCGCTCCGGTTGCCTTTTTAAGCAACCGAATAAGGCATTGATAGTGTGATCTTTAGTTTAAACATTAACTTAAAACGGTTCGTGGTTTTGCGTCATCGCCTTTATAAATAAAATCATAATAAGTATACTGGTTTCGAGACTTGAAAGAATTTAAGAACAACTTTTTCGATTCGGCTTGTGTACCAAACAAAGCACGATGTTTTGTTACCAATCTGGTTCTTGGTTATAATGATTTTATTTAATTATATTTAATGTGAAACATTGACAGAAGTAACTTTTTTAATTGTGAAAATACGAAATAAATGTGATTTTTTTTATATAAAAGTATATCTGTGATTTCAGTGATAATTAGTTACATTTTTACAAAATGGATTGGTTCTTAGAAGTTATCTGTTTCTGTTGTTTTATACAGGTATGTAGAGTGTGATGTCAAACTTTTACTTTAAATGGCATCATTTTACGCACTTAGCAAACCACTCACAAATGAATAGGGAACTGAAAATTTTGAGGACTCAGTGAGGGGGATCGCTCTCCCCGGGTTGGAGCGAGAATTCTGTCGACTTTGACATGATCCTAATTTATTATTAAAAAAGACCATGTTTCTGTGTTATAGGCCGGTATTAGACTATCAAATATATTTGACAAAGATCTTTTATAAAATATTTTGTAGCATTTCATTGATAATAATACTTTTATAAAAGTTTTTAGTAGTATTACACTGTCAAAGAACTTTGACAATTTTTGAAGGGACTCAAGTTTTTACAATTAAAAATGAACGATAGACGTGCATTAGCTTATCTAGCGTTAAGTGCTGCCGTGATTACAATGTGTTTAGTATTAAAAAAGAAAAAAAAAGAGCCAGGCGCCTTTGGGTAAGGCCCTGGGTGACAAGACGTAATTTAAGGGGTGTCCACCACAATCTCCTTCGGGAGTTACGAGTTGAAGGTATTAGGAGTTATAAAAACTATTTAAGAATGGACGAGGAAACATTTAACTTTATTGTTTTAAAGATATCACCATTGATAGCCCGACAGAATACACATTTAAGGAATTGTATCAGCGTTGAGGAACGCCTTATGGTTACCCTTCGGTTTATGGCAACAGGAGAGAGTTATGCTAGTTTACAGTACAGCAGTCGCATACCTCAATGTACCCTTTCAAACATAATCCCAGAAACTTGCAAGGCAAAAAATGAAAATAAATAAATTAATATATCCAGTCTTTTATTTCGGTTTTTGTCATCCGGATGTTGATGGTTGTACAATATTTGGAACCTTTCATACTCCGAAATTAGCAATTTTGTTGTTGAAATGCACCAGACAAACTTATTTTCCGCCATGGTATTATATACCAATACCAGTCGCAGTCAATGTCAAATTTATGCCTTATTGTCAGAAAATGAGGTTACCACCGTTACCAATCAACTATAAAATCTTTTATCAAAGATAATCGTCTGTTGTTATCTTTTATAAAATATCTTTTATAAAATAAATATTTTATAAAAGAACTGATATTACACTTCAAATATTTTATAAAATTTATTTTATAAAATATCTTTGTCAAATATATTTGATAGTCTAATACCGGCCTTTAGGCAGAGTGTTTTAGGAAGGAATGCAAATTTAAAGAATCTTTTATGTTCTACAAAATTTGATGATATGACTGGATATGACGTTATTCTAGGGCAGAGGTGTGCAAACTAGTTTCATTTACGACCCCTTATTTTGTGTAAAATTTTGTCACGACCCCTGAACAGGCAGTAGGCGTGAATTTCTTTAATTTGGCGACCCCCAAAAATTTTCTCGCGACAAATTAATTTTTAAAACCTTTATAAACCTGTTGGTTGAGTTGTCTCTGTTATTTTAGTTATCCAATTGACATTTTATTTTTGTAAGGTGACGATTTTTATAAGGGTGTCCCATTTTCGACACTTTTATAGGGTATCTCCGTAATTGTTAGTGCTATCAAAAAAGTAATGTAGGTGTCATGTGCTCTTTTCGGGTCCAACTTAAAATGGTAAAATCAAAATGTGAATTTTTTCGATTGCTTAAGAGATACGGGGGAAAATCAAAAAATTGACAATTTCAAAATTTCCCTATATTTTCCTAGTTAAAAGAGATACGGAAAAATGTTTTATGTAGAAATTTCTCTAAAATGATTGTTGAATGATCTGTTGTTTTAGGAATAAGTATACGGGGTCAGGTAAAAAAGTTATCGGACCTAATCTCATTTTTTTTAATGGGATACCATGTATATATATTTTAATCCAAACAGATAGCATTTTAAATTCTCTTTTCAAATATATAAAACACCATGAATGATATTGGTTTCGTAGGCCATTTATTTAAACTTTATGACTTTAAACCACAGTAGACCGTGAAACAAAAGCTAATATCATGGAGACAACTATGTTCACATTCTAATTGTTATTGACATTTAACGTCAATTTCATTTTTACATATTCATTTGTGAAAATGACAACAACATTTTGAAAAATTTTATATGATATCAGTTCATATTGAAAGTGGAAAAAGCGAAGAAATGGCGCAAAATTTATATTTTTTTCGCTATCCGGAAATACGGCAAACATTTAAGGACATATCTCGAACATTTGCGATGATTCCCATTATTTCTTACCTTAATCTGAATCTTTTATTTCGTTTCAAAGTAATAAAGTTTAAATAAATCGCCTCGGAACCAAATATCATCCCTGATATGTTATATATTTGAAAAGAGAATATAAAATGCTATCTTTTAGATTAAAATATACAGGGTGTTCCATTTAAAACACCGAGGTTAGGTCCGATAACTTATTTACCTGACGCCGTATACTCATTCTGGAAACGTCGGATTATTCGGTAATCATTATAAAGAAACTTATGTATAAAACATTTTTCTGAATCTCTTTTAACTAATAAAATATAGGGTGATTTATAAATTGTCAATTTATTGATTTTCCCCCGTATCCTTTAAGAGAGCGAAAATTTTAACTTTACCATTTTAAGTTTGACCCAAAAAGAGCACATCACACAGGTACATAAGAAACATGTAAAAAAATTATTTCCTTAGGTTACGTTTGGGGTTATGGACGAACTAAGAGGGCCCCCAAGAGTAGAAAAGAATCCAATGTTCTCCACTTCCTACATACCAGCCGCAATGCAGATTATAGCTCACAACACTGAACTTATGAAATATGTAATCAAACCACCGCCAGGTATGTACATACAAGCGCGACAAAAAAATCTAAGCTAACTAACAGTCTAAGTGAGAAACTTTTTTTTGTCGCACCTTTACAGGCACAAAACAGCCCTAAGAACTATGCACGTAGAATTAATTAATGCATAAATATACAGGGTGTTATGGAAATATTTGATTATAATTAATAATTAATAACTTATCCTACAAAAAAGGATTATTTCCATCTTGCTGGAAGACAGCGCGAGCCCAGCCTATTCCAAAGAAAGGTAAGAGAACCCTGCCTAACAACTATCGACCAGTCGCATTGCTTTCAGTTATATCAAAAGTAATGGAGAAAGCTATTAACGAACATCTTCTAAAGTACCTGGAAGGCTTCAACATTATCAGCGATCATCAATATGGTTTTCGGAAGTCCAGATCAACTGGAGATCTTCTAGCCTATGTCACCCATATTTGGAGCAGCGCAATCGAACATCATGGGGAGTCTCGGGTTGTTGCACTGGATATTTCTAAAGCTTTTGATCGTGTTTGGCATGAGGGGCTTCTAAGTAAACTGCGATCCTATGGTATGCCCATTCGATTCTGTGCATGGTTGTCTAGCTTTCTTAAGGACCGCTCTCTGCAAGTGGCGATTGACGGATTTCTCTCAGACACCTTCACCATCAATGCCGGTGGTGTTCCTCAAGGGTCCATATTGTCTTCCACTCTCTTCTTACTATACATTAACGACCTTCTAGTGAAAACTCAAAATCCGATATTTAGTTTTGCTGACGATAGCACACTTATCTCATCTTTCTCTTTGAATGCGCAAACATCGGCTGCCGACGCACATCTTCGCAGACAGCATGAAGTATCACGCCTCAACAAAGACCTGGAAGAAATTTTGGCTTGGGGTGACAGTAACCAAGTCGAATTTAACGCTAAAAAAAACCCAGGCAGCAGTTTCTCTAAAAAGGTTAACATTACAGAACCGGAAATAGTCATGGCCGGACACGCAATCCCACTGGCTTCATGCTGGGCGTCAATCTCGGAGGAAATATGTCTTGGCATAACCACGTTGTGGCAATCGCCAAGGTAGCTTCTCAGAAGCTTGGGATACTCTTCCGAACCAGAAAGTTGTACACACCTCAACAACTTTGACACTATACAAAGCCCAGATCCGACCATCACTAGAATACTGCTCTCATGTCTGGAGCTCTGCACCCAAACATACTCTTCGGCTGCTGGATTCCATCGAAAGGAGGGCTATTCGTCTGATCGGAGACCGCGAGCTGACGAAGAACCTCGACAGCCTAGAACATCGAAGACAGGTTGGGGATTTGACTCTCTTTTACAGACATTTTCATGGAAGGTGCTCGGTTGACCTTGCCCTCTTAATTCCGCCCAGAGCGACGATTAGCAGAAATACACGACGAACCACTGCCGCCCATCCATATGTGGTTAAGCTTAGTACTCCTCGAACTTCATTATTTAAGCATTCTTTCATCTGAAGGACTACATCTTTGTGGAACGACCTTCCCGAGGTCGTTTTTCCCAACGAATATAACCTCCAACGATTCAAAACCAACGTGAATCGCTGCCTAAAGGATTTTTCCTATAGTGCTTGTGTTTGATCATAAAAAAAAAAATGGGTATCTCGGGCGTTCCATGTGGGTGAAGATCCCATAAAATCAGATGTGCTGCAAATCATACACAAAACGCCATTTATGACTATTTTTCTACAACTGATTTTCCTATAAGGATTTGGCGGTTTAAATATAATAATAAACCATTTCCATAACACTCTGTATACAGGACACTCCGTTTAAGAGAATAAAGTAGATTTTCTTTAATAGGTACAACAACTACTACAACGACCACTATGCGACCGACACGGTCGCACAAACCAGCAGTTTTCGCTCCAACAGGACCGTTAGGACCGTCAGCATATTTTTCCAAAAGTAGGTAACGTACGAGGGATGTTCAAAAAGTGTTCTATTACAATGGAACAAAAACGGGCGATACGGCAGTTTTATTGTTTCTTGCCGTTGCATTTATTGTGGATGGCATTTTTAAGCCAATCGGAGTCTTGTTATTTGTTTGGTTACCATAGAAACCCAAAATATTTCCAGAAATATCAATCCTCCAGGGTATATACCTGGAAGATATTAATAAGTGGAAATATTTATGTTATGGCATAGACTTTGACTTGAATTGTCAAATAAAAAATGATTTTTCTAGGTGTGAAATCCCCACGTGCTTTAATTGATAACCAGGAACTTCTAAACAATTTATTTATTGTAAAATGCATATAAAAAAAAGTATCTATCTATCTAAAAAAAGATAAATATCATATAATTTCAGCAAATGTCCATGGTGAGTACGTTCAACGACAACAACAACCCAGTGGTACCAACTACTTTGACCGATATTATCCCTTAATATCCCCTGAAACAGAACAGGGAAGAAATCTACAGAGAGGGGATGACATCTATGATGAAGTGGAAAAATATTTGGGGAAAGGTTTTGGGGAAGTTCTACGATTAGCTAATAGGTTAGTTGGTGCTATAGGTACTGTATGAAATAGTTTCCTTATCAAAATAATTTTTTTATATACATGGTGTTTCTTAATATAATGCTAATATTTAATGAGGTTATTCTTGGGTCCATTTTCAGAAAAAACCTTCATATGAACATACGTCCTAAACGTTTTAACTTTTGAGATACAGGGTGTTAAATATTTTCATGTTTTTTTAATAGTTTGTTAAGGTTAATGACTTAAATACGTGACAACTAGACTAGGTAGACAACTGTCAACACTGTTTATGTTTACAAAACAAAGTCTGCTTCTTACCTACTAGATCCAATTTTATTTTTTTAACCGAAAACTGTACAGGGTGTCCCATTTTCGACACTTTTATAGGGTATCTCCGTAACTGTTAGTGCTATCAAAAAAGTAATGTAGGTGTCATATACGCTTTTTGGGTCAAACTTAAAATGATAAAATCAACATTCGAAAATTTCGCTCGCTTGAGAGATACGGGGGAAAATCGAAAAATTGACAATTTCAAAATTACCCTATATTATTTTCTTAGTTAAAAGAGATTCAGAAAAATATTTTATACAAAAGTTTCTTTATCATGATTTTTTAATAATCTGCCGTTTTCAGAATAAGTTTACGCGGTCATTTAACAAAGTTATCGGACCTAACCCCATTTTTTTAAATGGAATACCCTGTATATTTTAATTTAAGAAGATACCATTTTAAATTCTCTTTTCAAATATATAACACACCATGGATAATATTGGTTTCCTAGGCGATTTATTTAAACCCTATTAATTTAAAACACAGTAGGCCATGGAACAAAAGCTAATATCCTGGAGACAACTATGTTGACATTCTAGTTGTTATTAACATTTAATGTCAATTTCATTTTTACATATTCATTTGTGAAAATGACTTACCAACATTTTGAAAAATTTGATATGATATCTATCATCCATGGTGTGTTATATATTTGATAGGAGAATTTAAAATAGTACCTTTTTAGATTAAAATATACAGCGTGTTCCATTTAAAAAGTGAGGTTAGGTCCGATAACTTTCTTACCTGACACCGTAGACTTATTCTGAAAACGGCAGATTATCCAACAATCACTATAAATAAACTTCTGTATAAAACATTTCTCTGTATCTCTTTTAACTAAGAAAATATAGGGTAATTTAGAAGTTGTCAATTTGTTGATTTTCCCTCGTATCTCTTAAGCGAGCGAAAAGTTTCAAATTTAGATTTTACCATTTTAAGTGTGACCCAAAAAGAGCACATGATACCTACATTACTTTTTTGATAGCACTAACAATAACGGAGATATCCTATAAAAGTGTCGAAAATGGGACACCCTGTACGTCAAATTTGCTCAGCAAGGAATGGGAATTTCAAAAATAATTTATAATAAATATTAGAATAATAAATATTACAATAATAATTAACAAATATTAAAATAATAAATATTATAATAAAAAATAATAAATAATAAACATTATAATAATAATAAATATTAATTTTTCTCTTCATCATAAAATGCCTCTTGATGAATAGAAAGTGTGTACCAAATTTCACAAAAATATCTATAGCAGTATCACAGATATTAATAAAAAAGGAGATTTTTTAACATCTTTAACACCCTGTAAGAATCACCTTCATAAATATTAGCATATTATCAAGAGACACCCTGTATATTGGCACGAATATATTTGGGTTGTCAGAAGTAGGTACTTTTTTAATAATATTTCTAAAATTTTTAGTATCGATCTCGAATATCCCACTAACAACGAGGATCTCCAAGTTCTGGACTTTTCGAAGCGTTTTGAAGATAGTAGCTCCAACTACAGATACGAACTGTTAAGACAAAAAAGAGTTCCTCCTACTAAGGCATATGTGACTCTACTATCATTGTATGATTTACTGAACAAGGAAGCTAAGAGGTTGATGCTCAATAAATTTTCGGTAGGTAACCCTAATAGACCACGGTCATACTTAGTCTCCTGTCATAGGGTGTCCATTTTTCGATGGTTTTACGGGGTATCTCCGTTACTAGTAGAGGATAGAGAGATGCGGTTTCCGCGACACTGTGCTGTAAACTATTGATCGTAAAAAACGCTAAGTAGGTCACTTCATTCTACGTAAAAAAAAAACTAGAATGAGGACGATACGTTACAGGGTAATTAAAATTGCGCATCTTTTGTTTCACAAAAAAGTAGCATAACACTGCGAAAACCGCACCTTCTATCTTTACTAAACTCCTGGACAAGATTAACGCAACATCATAAATTTGCCATATTTTACATATGATCCGATTTGAATGATTTTTTTTGGCATTGTAGGTTGGTTCCTTGACAATGTCACAGTTTTCGCTGTTTATGATAAAAATTTAATTTTCGATTTATACTGGGTGTACTAAAAATGCTATGTTTTTTTCCAAAAATTTGCATCACCCTGTGGAGTATATAAGCAACCGAAACATATTGCAGTTGACATTAAACGGTAGGTCCATCATTCCCCAACATTTTCTTCTTTTGGTTTACTTCATTATATCTGTTATTAAAGGAGATACACCGTTTTATAGTGTAACATGTCTTTGTAGACTTTAATATTTAACACATTCATTGTTAAATGTTTTCAAGTAGACTATGTACTTTTTCTGACATTGCAAGCGATGTGTTAGCAGATGTTGTATTTTAAAGTTACAAAGGTCAAATAAAATTCGCCATACTGATAAAAAAAAACTGTTCGGAAACTGCTTATTAAACGTTCGTTTTCTATGCCCAGTTGCCCGACGAGTATTTTACTCTTGAAACCTTCTTGAAAACATTTAACAATGAATGTGTTGAATATTCAAGTCTATAAAAACATGTTACGCTATAAAACGGTGTATCTCCTTTAATAATGGAGATAATGAAGTAAACCAAAAAAGAAAATATTGGGGAAAGATGGGCCTACCGTTTAATGTCAACTGCAATATGCTTCGGTTGCTAATATACTCCACAGGGCGATACGAATTTTCGGAGAAAAACATAGCATTTTTAGTACACCCAGTATAAATCGAAAATCAAATTTTTATCATAAACAGCGGAAACTATGACATTGTCAAGGAACCAACCTACAATGAAAAAAAGAAATCATTCAAATCGGATCATAAATTCAGAAAAAAAATATCATCAAAAATATGGCAAATTTTTGATGTTGCGTTAATTTTGTCCAGGAGTTTATTAATGGAGATACCACGTAAAATCATCGAAAAATGGTAAAGCTTCGATTCGATTTAACTTTTAACAAAAAAACCATCGGTAAAATTGTCCACTGGTTGAGTTACTGGACGCGATAAAAAAATTGAAAAAAGGTAGGTACTTAACAAAGCGTAAAAATATTAAACAAAAAGTGCTAAAAAAGCACCAAATTTATTAAAAAGCAGGAAATAAGCAAATGAAGCAAGTATTAGTATAGTATAGTATTTATAAGACAATGAGAGACAAATTTCAAATAATTTGTTTTAGTAATTTAATAATATTGTTATTCATTATTTATATGCTGCTATTTTTATTAATGCTTAAAATAATGTATAACTAAATTGTTCTCGAAATTATCCTTAGTAAAATTATGTATTTTAGAATATTTTTGTACTTAGAGAAACTACGTTCTACATATACACTGATTATTGATGCATGTTTAAATTTCGGTATAATTGCTGGATCTATTTCAATATCAGAATCTCGCCAACCACTCAAAATTGTAGATATTTTTTGCAATGTTTGGGAACCTCTGTTCTTTGAGATAGTCTGAACCAATGTCTCTTTCATTGCTTGACCAATAGATCCTGGCATACTATTTGCTGCAGCTTCAAAATTAAAAAAAAAATACACGTATTGGACTAAAATAGTAGGGGATTTGCTTCCTGTACCTTCCTAATTGAAGTATCAAGCTTCTAAATTATCTATATTTATCGGCGTAAAAGGTGTTCCATTTTCGACACTTTTATAGGGTATCTCCGTAATTGTTAGTGCTATAAAAAAAGTAATGTAGGTGTCATATGCTTTTTTGGGTCAAACTTAAAATGGTAAAATCAATGTTTGAAAATTTTCGCTCGCTTAAGAGATACGGGGGAAAATCAAAAAATTGACAATTTCAAAATTGCCCTATATTTTCTTAGTTAAAAGAGACACAGAAAAATGTTTTATTCAGAAGTTCCTTTATATTGATTGTTGAATAATCTGCCGTTTTCAAAATAAGTATACGGGGTCAGGTAAGAAAGTTATCGGATCTAACCTCATTTTTTTAAAAGGAACACATAATATATTTTAAATCTAACAATATACTATTTTAAATTCTCCTTTCAAATATATAACACACCATGGATGATATTGGTTTCCTAGGCGATTTGTTTAAACCTTATTACTTTGAGACGAAATGAAAGAATCAGATTAAGGTAAAAAATAACGGGAATCAACGCAAATGTTCGGAATATGTCCTTAAGTGCTTACCATCTTTCCGGATAGCGAACAAAATATATATTTTGGGCCATTTCTTCGTTTTTTCCACTTTCAATATAAACTGATATCATTTCAAATTTTTCAAAATGTTGATAGGCCATTTTCGCAAATGAATATATAAAAATGAAATTGATTTTAAATATTAATAGTCAACATAGTTGTTTCTAGGATATTAGCTTTTTTTTAATGGTCTACTGTGGTTTAAAGTAATTAAGTTTAAATAAATCGCCTAGGAAACCAATATCATCCATGGTGTGTTATATATTTGAGAGGAGAATTTAAAATCGTATCTTCTTAGATTAAAATATATAGGGTGTTCTATTTATTTGAGGTTAATTCCGATAACTTTCTTACCCGACCCCGTATACTTATTCTGAAAACGGCAGATTATTCAACAATCATTATAAAGAAACTTCTGTATAAAACTTTTTCTGTATCTCTTTAACTAAGAAAATATAGGGTAATTTTGAAATTGTCAATTTTTTGACTTTCCCCCGTATCTCTTAAGCGAGCGATAATATTCTAATCTTGATTTTACCATTTTAAGTTTGACCCAAAAAGAGCACATGACACCTACATTACTTTTTTGATAACACTAACAATTACGGAGATACCCTATAAAATTGTCGAAGATGAGATGCCCTGTACATTTGTACATGGCGGCATTTAACCATCTTAAAATAGGTTCTGGGGGGTAAATGAAGCCATTATAAATATTTGTTTCTCCTAAATATGACCTATATTTCCCGTATAATGTTTAATAATCTCATGGTTGCTTACAACAGTCAGCAATAAGCATAATGCTTAAAATCCGATCTCTACTAACAAGTGATATTTCTAAATATTATGTTTGTTCTTATTTCTAGGGATACACAGAGGACGTAATCAAAAAACTTGTGGAATTTTCTTCATCGACATCCAGTCATCAACTTCGATCGGTTTTAAACCAAATAGTAGAAAATGGCGATACAAAAAAAGCTGATGTCGTGACAAAAATTAAAAGCTTGATTGCCGATCTGGATCAAGAAAAAAGTTATGTTAATGAAGCCTTGAAAGATATACCACCTCTGTTATTTTCTTAAGTCGAAATACATATTTTAACTATGTCAGAAAAGTTGTACATTTTTAATATCCTAAATATATACAGTGCGTCGATTTCTCAGAAAATTGTATTCTTGAGAAAAGTTTGCGCATGCCCTAAAACTATGAACGTATATTTTTGAAATTTCACGCGGCCAATGGTAAGAGAGCAAATGTAATTTTTTCGAAGTAGTAGTGCCGCTATTTTCCTGTCTCTAGGCCCCGTCTTGCACTAAAATTTAAACAAAACTTGTCGTGTTTTGTCTAAACAGGTGCCCACACGTTCAATAATATTGGCAATATTTGTATTGTTGTAAAAATTCATCGTATATTGACAATGCTTCAAATATATTGGCAATATTATTGAGCACGTGATGACCCCTTTACCAGTGGCGTAGCCACAGGAGGGGCGAAGGGGGGGATTTCCATGACTTATACCACTAAAATCCACCGAGCGTGAATCGCTTTAATTACGGAGCCACCAGCAGCCGTTTAACGGCACTGTTAATTATTTTAATATAAGCTATTGTTCAAAAATAAAAAGTCTATACTTTTCAGGTGGCATTAATATCAAATACCAATGTATGTAAAAATTATTATTTCCCAGACCACCCATGATACCTTATACAATAAGGGTGCATTTTTGTGTACACAGTAGCACTTTAAAATACTATTTCAGATTGAATGGTACTACCAAGAGAAGGAAGGTTTTCCATTGATAGGATGTCACCACCTGCAGACCGGTTTCGAACTCTTTTGTTCTCGTCAGTACAGGGTAGGTGTAGATACCTATCATCAGAGAAGACTTTAACACTTCACGCTATATTATCGACGGTAGTCGAGAAAATGCAACGCGCAGTGCCATCTCTTAGCAGTTCCACATAATCGTTATTTGAATAAATCAAAAATAAAAGTCTATACTTTTCAGGTGGTATTAATATCAAATCGCAATGTATGCAAAACTTATTAATTAAGAATTAGAGTCTTCTCTGATGATAGGTATGTGCACCTTCCCTGTACTGACGAGAACAAAAGAGTTCTAAACCGGTCTGCAGGTGGTGACATCTTATCACTGGGAAATCTTCCTTTTCTTGATAGTACCATTCAATCTGAAATAGTATTTTAAAGTGCTACTGTGTAGACAAAATACGCCCTTATTGTATAAGGTATCATCGGGTGGCCTGGGAAATGACAATTTTTCCATACATTGGTATTTAAGCTATTGTTATTTCATAATAAAAATGAAAGTGACACACAAAATTTACATTTTTTAAATAACTTATTCAAAATTATGTAAAATAGTGTTCATGTTATAAGGGTATTGACAAAAAAAACCTAATATAAGGGAATTTCAAGACAAGTGAACTAGTTTATTCAAATTTATCCATTGAGTTGTTGAAAATGTTAGATTTTGTAAAACTGTTGCTGTTGCTATTTATGGTAAGTCAATATTAAGTAGTAATTCCTGCGGCTGTAAAACTGTATTTTTAGTTAGATTATACAGCAAAATATTTCTGTTAATCTGTAAATTTATACATCTTGATGCTGTAAGAATATTTTCACTTTATCTTTATTTTACGACTACCTTAAATTAAATAGGAATAGGTGACTTGCGATGCATAATTTCGAAGGTTCTATCGAGTACTTTACGATGCCAGAATATTCCTTCTCTATTCGCCCCCAAAACCAAATGGCGGTGTCTTCAAACTGCACAGTTGTTAGTTTTTTATTATCCTTTATTTCATTTACGGTCTTAGAAAAATAAATACAACTTGGCATAGTGTAGTAGGATTCAGAGAGCTACACTTTCTTTCATATTTCATGGTGCTGAAATTAAAAATGGCGGATTGGCGCCATCTTGTTAAAAAAATTTAATAGGAAATGGGGCCTTGCGACACATCAATTTACTTTCCAATCCCAGAATAGTATGTCCCTATTCGCACCTAAAACAAAATGGTGTTTTTTTAAAAATAATACTTACAATTTTCTTTTGTTATTTTAGTTTATATTTTACAACTTGACATAAAGCAGCCAAAACAGCTGGCTGATACTCACTGTTTTATGCCAAGTTGTAAAATCTAAACTAAAATAACCAAAGAAAAAAATAGTAAATGTTATTTTTTAAAAAGCCCCCATTCTGTTTTGGTACGAATAGAGATATAATATTCAGGGATCGTAAAGTACTCGATAGGACCTTTCAAAATGATGTACCTCAAGGTTTCACTTCCTATTCAATTTTTTCAACAAGATGGCGCTCATCCACCATTTTTAACTTCAGCACCATGAAATATCCAGCTCTCTGATTCCTACCACACTATGACAAGTTGTATTTATTGTGTTAAGACTTATGAAGCTTTAAAATGCAGCCATTTTGTTTTGGGTGCGAATAGAGAAGTAAGATTCTGGCATCGTACGACCTTCAAAATTATGTACTATCGCAAGACCCCTCTTCCTATAATTTAATCTTCTTTATCAAGATGTCATTCTTGCGTCAAAAGGTAGTTTATCTTCCCCCATTGGACACACCCAAATTTTGTAAAAGAATTAGCGGGTCAAAGGTTAGAATGGGGGGGGGGGGGGGTAGTAATGGGGTCCATTACTAACATAAAGATAAGAAATGAAAATATTTTTTTTAAGCTACAAATAGCATCTGGTAGTACAATAAAAGTTGAAGACGATTATCAAAACTTAGAGGCTACAACTTCCAACGATTTATCTGCTGCCGAAACCACTATACCGGATAACTTGACGCTATTTAGTAAAAATAACGATAAAAGAACTGGTGATGGATTGCCACCAAATAGTAATACCAATATGTTTCCGAATAACGAACGTCCACCAGGATTTAATAAAAAAGGATATTTTCCGAGTTTCGACAACAAACATTTCATCTCTATAGAGTTCTTCAATAAATTGTGGCCGCAGGAATGGATGAGGCCGTTTCAGGTAAGCAAAGTATGCTACAGGGTCACTATTAAAGTTAGAACCGAATGAGGAAAATATGTATTGTTCGATTTAGGTAAAAATTAGACTTCACCATGAGTTGTAGCCATTTCCAAAAATTGTTATAGAATAAAATTTATCATCGACCTAAGGCAACACACTCTCGAATATTAGCACGTCATTCAGGAACACCCTATATGAATACAATTTTAAAAATCTTCATATTACAGGGTGTTCCTTAATGACGTGCTAATATTTCAGGGTGTGATTCCTTAGGCCATTTTATAAAGAGAAGTTCCTATGAACATAATATGTCCGCAACGGCTTAAATTTTTTGCTAAAGGGTGTTGAATTTATTTTGTTTAAATGGTTATTTTTTTAATATCTCCGAAAGTACTTTAGATATTATTTTCAATTTTGGTATGTGTTAATAGTATATAGAACCTCAAATTTTAATTAGAAAAGTTATTCAATTGTTCCGCCAGTGTCGTCCCTGCAAACATGTCCTCTGATATTTTTTACAAAAAACGCCTCTGACATTTTTCCAAGTGGATATTTTTTCTCATTAGCCTGGTCAATTTTAAATTAAAACGGTCTCTTGAGTTTTTCTCGTCAGTTCTTGATTAAAACCACTAAATTCATATTGAAACTCATTATTATTAACTAGTATTGATTCCTGACCGTTTGTTCAAATATATTTGTTCTTTGGGTTTTCGGTCAATTCTTAATAAAGCGAGTTATCAAATTTGTGACGTTTCGGTTTATTTCATTTTAAACCATCATCAGACTACAATTAAAGGAAAACATTTCTTTAGTTTTTAAGGACATGATTTGTGAAATATGATGGGAAAACATTTAGTTTATAGCAATCTAATTATAATAAAAACATACCTTATGTAATTGCACTATCACAATCACTTTAACATATTTACTTATTATGAAGATGTTGTATCACCCTAGGTATAATTATAACTAATTTCTATTTTAAACTACTTTACTGTGTTCTTGGTTTTTCTTAATCTATGGGTTTTCCAGGCGGTTTATGGCTTTCTTTTGATGGTAAAAATTTGCATTTTATTATTTAATTAAATTACTATAGTTACAACTTAGATTATCAGTGTCGGTGCGGAAATTTAATGTGTTTGTATTATTTTTTTTTATATGAATCATTTCTTTAATGTTTCGTCTCTTATAGTTTGATTCGTGGTCAAGAATTTGTGTCTCATTAAATTTGAAATTATGAAGATTGTCTATTGCATGTTTAGCTAGGGCTGTATTTATTTGATTTGTGTTTTTTATACTTCTTTTATGTTCATTTATTCTGTTTTTTAAATATTGTTTCGTTTGACCTATATATGTTTGAGTACAATCATTGCAATCTATTTTATATATGACATTTGTATTATTTAGTTTAGGTATTTCAGGTTTTAATTTAGTGAAGGGCATTTTTGTACTGTTATTGGGTCTTTCCGCGATGTTTATATTATATGGCTCAAGAACTTTTTTAATTTTGTTATTAATTTCCGGAATGTATGGCAGTGAGATATAGTTAGTGTTTTTGGGTTTATTTGTTATTTGTTTTGCGGACAAACCCGAAACGTCACAAATTTGATAACTCGCTTTATTAAGAATTGACCGAAAACCCAAAGAACAAATATATTATTATTAACATAATATAAAAACTATTGTTTTATAAAAATTGTTGGAAATGGCTACTTTCACTTAAAAGGCATGCTTTCGCCCGTCTTCGCATCGAATTGCCCAGTCTAACAATTTATATAAAACAAAATTTATCATTAATGATTTTATCAATGTTAATAATAATGAGTTTCAATATGAATTTAGTGGTTTTAATCAAGAACGGTGCGTCTGACAAGAAAAACTCAAGATACCGTTTTAATTTAGAATTGATCAGGATAATCAGAAAAAATATCCTCATGGAAAAATACTTTCGGAGATATTAAAAACTGACCATTAAAAAAAAAACACCCTGTAGCAAAATTTTAAACCGTTCGTCCGGAAATATGTTCGAACTTTTCTTTATAAAATGACCTAAGGAATCACACCCTGAAATATTAGCAGGTCATTAAGGAACACCCTGTATATTAGTCAACTTTGGAATATCTCGAAATTTTGATTTTTGTACCACACTTAATGCAAAAGCCAACTTTTAAAGGTGATGCGCATTTTTAGGAAAAAATACAGAGGATTGCAGAGTTCTTGACGCATCCAAATCATCCTGGCCTGGGGAATCTTTACACTTTTAATCCTCAAAGTTTTCTAGAAAGGCTGCACGAAAAAGGCCACCAATTATTAACAGGTATTGTACAACTGACAACACTGTATACCTGCTCTAAAGATTGCCATAATCTAAAGTAAGGTGTTTTCATTAATAAATTCTTTACTAGCATATACAGGGTGTCAATTTGAAAACTTCTCACTTTTAATATCGCGCTGGCTCGCTGTTAGGCGGTAACTTTATCCATGGTAAAGAAATGGAAAGGGGTGTGAGTATAAATTCTTTAAATATGCCCCCCTCATAATAAAAGTGACGTGTCTTTTTGATTTTTAATGTTAGTTACTGGAAGCGATATATTGAAGGTGGGATGTTTTCAAATTGATACCCTGTATACAGGGTGCCCAAGAATATGTGGGCAATCTCCCGGGTTCAAATAGAACACTTAAAAATAACAGGAGAAGTACCTATAATTTTTTCTTCCTACGGCCTCACCTACGGAGATACGGGCCCCCATAACGGACGTCCCTGGAAATCGTTGTTTTTTAAATAATTTTTTAAGTACTAGGTGTAATTTAATAATTTTTTAGGATAATGGTTACTACTTGTAGATGAGTCTCCTTAAAATTCGCCCTTTAGACACATTAGGCTTATTTAGTTTGCCAGGGACGGACTAGACGTAACACAAAAATGCTTTTCTTATACACCTTGTATGATGAAGGAACGACAATAATATTTTTGGTTACTCTAAACCTTAAGCTGAAAAAGGTACTCTTGATCAATGTCGATAAAATGAACTGTTTTCGAATAAAAGATAAAAGATTTTTTTTTTTCAATATGATTTATATTCAGTTTACGTTAATTCCTTTCACTAAGTTAGTAACTAATAAGACAAAGGAGAAAACCCGCAAATTTCAAGACACTAATAGCATAAATAATATAATCGGTACATGTGAAAAAAACCATAACAACAACGAGGGAATATTATGAACATAAAACAAAAACTAATGCAAAAAACCATATTGAACAAAAATTTTTTTTTTCGAAAACAGTTCACTTTATCGACATTGATCAAGAGTACCTTTTTTCAGCTTAAGTTTAGAGTATCCAAAAATATTATTGTCGTTCCTTCATCATACAAGGTGTACAAAAAAAATAACATTTTGTGGTATTTCTAGTCCGTCCCTGGCAAACTAAATAAGCCAAATGTGTTTAAAAGGGCGAATCTTCAGGAGACTCATCTAGTAACCATTAGACTAAAAAATTATTAAATTACACCTAGTACTTAATAAATTATTTAAAAAACAACGATTTCCAGGAACGTCCGTTATGGGCCCGTATCTCCATAAGGGAGGCCTGTTATTTTTAAGTGTTCTTTCTATCTGAACCCGGGAGATTGCCCACATATTCTGGGACACCGTATATATATTTTTTTTCATTGTAGGTTCAAAAGTATCAATTTATGGAACTAGACCAACTTCAAATTATGACTACCCTTTTGCTTACCGTCATCTAAGCTAGATCTAAAACAAGTTGTTTTAATAAAAAAAAATTTCTATTTTAATTAATTATTTTTTTTTAAATCCGCATCACGAACTATGTATTCGAGTCACAAGTGGCCTGTCTTTACCCCATATGACAAAAGAACACTCTGTATTAATAGTTTTAAAATTTTATAAAAAATCTATCGAAGCAGGTCCTTTTCAACAAGATATTCAACTCGAATTAAGTAATAAAGATCGGAAAGATTAACAAATCCATTCAAGTTCGGCAAGCGTCGCGTCATTTTAAACATAAAACATTAAATATGTCAAACATGCTTACATCTTCGCAGACAGCATGAAGTATCACACCTTAACAAAGGCCTGGAAGAAATTTTGGCTTGGGGTGACAGTAACCAAGTGAAATTTAACTCCAAAAAAACCCAGGCACCAGTTTTCTCTAAAAAGGTTAACATTACAGAACCGGATATAGTCATGGCAGGATACGCAATCCCACTGGCTTCATTTATTAATTTGCGGGCGTCAGTCCGGGAGGAAATATGTCTTGGCAAAACCACGTTGTGGGAATCGCAAGATAGCTTCTCAGAAATTTGGTGTACTCTTCCGAACCAAAAAGTTGTACACACCTCAACAACTTTTGATACGATACAAAGCCCAAATTCGACCATCACTAGAGTACTGCTCTCATGTTTGTAGCTCTGCACCCAATCATACTCTTCGGCTACTGGATTCTATCTGATCGGAGACCACGAGCTGACGAAGAACCTCGACAGCCTAGAACATGGAAGACAGGTTGGGGATTTGACTCTCTTTTACAGATATTTTCATGGAAGGTGATCGGCTGACCTTGCCCTCTTAATTCCCCCCAAAGCTGCGAACAAATCCGCAATTGCTCTTAAAATAAATTTATTTCCCAATAATTTTACTATAAACGAAAAGGCGATGAGAGTTTTTAAAAAAAAAATATTATTATACTTAAAAGTATCAAATCGAATCTTGAGCTAATCCAAATGCACTCGCAATTTCTATTTTACTACTGCTCGACGATCCAGGAGCCAAAATATGAATGAATACTAATCTCGGAAACATTATAACGGTGGCGCTGTTATCTAACGGATATTTATATATATATTTTGGTTGACTTGTGTTTGTTTGTGATGCACAGTCGTTGTGCATTCAGGGGTAGTTTGTAAAAGAGTGGATCACTTAAATAAGGATTTATCTACTCATCGGTAAGTATGGTTATGTTTTAATATTTAACCAACTGATATAACCAGACTTCAACATTATTACCTTACAGCTAACAAACATATAGTTCTCTCTTTCACCCATTACTGATTTTCGATAACATTTCAGACAATCACAGCTTCATTTTCCAAAAGTTTTATGAGTGGATTATGGGATTTGTAGTTTACAATACCTTTGATAGGTACATATCTTATAAGAATGTGGTTCCGATACCGATATTATCGATATATATTTATCGGTATCGCAAAAAAAAACCATATCGGCCCATCACTACCATAAATGATAAATGAATACAATATTTTACTTAGTTTTTTTGAAATTTGTTTTTAAAAAACAATATTGTGGTGCGTAGCCCTAATTTACCTAAAATAAAAATATTTTTTTCTAGCAAAAATATTTTGAAGTCACAATATAAATTTTATTTTTCAAAAATATTTTGAAGTTTCAACATAAAAAGTTTTAGTTTCCAAAAATATTTTGAAAAGTTTCTAATAAATTAAATTTGTTGTATCATAAAGAAAAATTAAATATTTTATTCAAAGTATATCAAAATAAAATAAATAAGATTTTTTTGAAAAGAAAATTTATTTTAAAAATTAATTGTAAGAATTATTTATTGGAAAATAAAAGCAGGAAATAAATTAATTTAAACTCATATCATTCAAGGATAATAGAAAATGTGTACCTTCTTTTTTAATGAAAGTCAAAATTATTCAAAATCATTTTCAAAACCGAAGTGCATCACATACGCCGATATCTTAAAACTAAATTTTAAAATTTTTCCTTTGGATGTTTTTGATGGGTGCATGTGATGTCACGAAACCTTTCCAATAATAATTTTCTGCCCATTTAATTCCATAAAATGTTCTAGAACCAAGTTGAGCCAAGACTTTTCTCACGTAGGCAATTGGGATTTTATTTACTTATTTATATTTACAGAATCTGGAAAAATCATTTAAGAAGGAAATATATTTTCCATTATTGACTTCGGTTAAAAATAAGTACCCGTGTTCCCATAGGACACGTAACTCTAATGCGTTTTGTTTATAGGAAAGTTTTTAAAACCCTGGAAAATATCGTAGAAGGATTCGAGAAGAATCGCGTTGACGAACAAAATGAGAAGTCATGAGATACAAATTATAGTTAGTACCGCGCGCCGCGGCGATAGTTTTTGTTACAAGAAAATACAAGATGTCATATGTTAACAATTTTATATAAAAACATCGGAACCGTCCTATATTATCTCCGATTTGTAGTTGTTACTGTATTCATCACTATCAGCGTCATAATAATCTTCTAATTCGTCGTCACCGTCTGGCTTTCCCATTCTAGTCGCCCATTCTGCGACGCTGGGATCAGGAACCATAAGTCCAGAAGGTATTTTTGTAGAAGGTATTGTTGTAGAATGTATTGTGGCTTTCGTAGCTTTCTTAGCTTTCGTAGCTCTCGTGGCGACAACTATAATATTATCATCAGTGCTGGTCTTCTTATCATCAGCGGTGATTTTCTGACGAGCAACAATGGACACACCATCATATTGCTTACGGTAACCGCTATCATTCATAGTAAATGTTGTTCTCGAATCTTCTCCTCCAGGCGACAATAGAATGCCATCATGACTATAATAAAATAGAGAAGAGTTTGAAATCTCAATAGTTCATTTTTTAGAAAACTGTTTTATGGGACTTTCTTTAAATAGCAGTAAGAAAATAAATAGTATACAGGGTGTCCGGGGAAATGTGGGAAATCTCTCGGATATGAAGGAAATAAGTTAAAAGATTACTACAAGTTCATATAAACTTTTTTCGTATAGGTCTCCTTTTCGGGGATATGGGCTCCCAAAGAGCTCCAATGGAATCAAGTTTTTTACATATAATTATTGAACCACCCGGTATCCACGGTGTTATGGAAATAACGTATTATATTTAAACCGGCAATTCCTGAGATAAAGACAAATTGAACAAAAATAGCCATAAATGGCGCTTCCAATTCATTCAGCGACCTGACGTCAAACCAGAAAAACACCTGTGTGGCACTGCGATACATGTAAGCAATCAAGGAATTCTGGCCGGTGTTGTCATATGTACACCTTAAACTCTTTAGACAAAATAAAATAATTTAAACAATTTTCCATTCTGTAATACCTTTTTGTACAATTAATTGAAGAAAGGAACATTTACGACGGACTATGTTTTAAACAACCCGAAAAAACATATGGAATAGTAATATCCACGTATCTCACTAGGTCAAATGCCAATGACCTCTTGACGCCTTCGCCATCGGCTGAGCGAAGTAGTTTCATATAGCGCCGCACGCTTGCGTCTGTTAGTTGAAGACCAACCAGCGGCCGGATACGTTGTGTCTCGTCGATCACCAACACTCTCTCAGCAATCCGCTCTATTTTTCGGTTTACGCGTGTATCTTGCCCTTCCATAAATAATCTTTGAATATTGTTTTTATTGACTCGTTTCTTCTGGACGTCAAATTTCGTCGCGTGTCATAAAATCTAATAATCTGTAGTATAATCTGTATTATTGTATTTTCAAAAGCTAACTATCGGTTCTGTTTCACTATTACTGTATGTACATAATGTGTTTCCAGGAGTGTCCAATTTGTGTCTGGATTTCCTCTCTCTTTAGGTATAAGGATAACTATAAGTAGGTAGAAAATAACGTATTTTTATAATTTTATAGGGAATTTCAGTTTTACATTAAGTTTGGCAACATTGCCATTGGCTCTGGGTGAAATGTTGTACAGTAGCGCGGACTGACCTGTGAGTAAGATTGTTTGTTATCCCACTTTTAAAAGGCCGATTTAAAAAAAAATAAAATATGTAGCGCTTCTCTAGGACACCCAAGGAGTCACCCATTTAAATATATTACGTCATTTCCATAACACCCTGTATTTAATTTTTTTTTAATATGATGTATACCAGGTAAGACCCTTCAAATTACTATCCAAGAAAGTGGATTACTCATAGCTGTGAGCCCTCGGAAATGGCCCTAATAGCGATGAAGGAAAAAATGGTATTTAATTCTTCCGAAACAAGAAATTAATGCAATGGGGTTATACAAAATTACGAAGGAAACTTACCACAAAAGTATACTTATTAATAAACCAATAACTCCTCCACCCAACATCGTTATCACGCTTGCGGCTATTTTAATTCTTAGAAGAAACATTGGCCAGGTAATCATATCTTAAGCGATTCTGTAATATTATATCAAAATATTATCGCTTTTGATAACTGTCATGTCATGTCAAAATATAGTCTGCAGAAGGTACGTTCCGGTTTGTTCGTGTTGAATATAGATGATTTCATGAAGGTTTGTATCATCCCGGTGAGACTGCTTATGGGGGGGGGGGGGGATCGAAACACGTAAGAAGTTGGAAGTGATGCTAAGCCTACTCTGCTCCATACGCTCACAAGTAACCTACTTTTATCTATCTGTTTCAATCTATCATTTAAGCGTCAATATGAGACTTACGTAGAGTTAATATGAAATGCCAAAAAGTGATTGTTTATGCAGGCGACTTGATCCTGGTCATACTTGTCTCACTTTACTGAATTAGGGAAGGTTGCTGCAGACAGAGACAAATATAGAATGCGAACAGCACGAATTGTTAAACAAGCTAACTTCCTTCGTCTGGCGGGAATGAAAATCAAGCAACATCTGATGTGATTTAAAATGGTGGAGAAGACGCAGCATCTTTAAATTTTAGAATAATTTTCTAATCTTTTCACGAGAAACTTCGTTTCCTTTTTGATGCAAGTGAGTAATTTGTAATTGAAATATTAATTTAGTCATCTTTACTGAGAGTAAGCATCAATAATAATTTCTTTTCCTAAATCATATGGGGCCAAAAATATGCTTGGACTTGAAGCTTGAAATATTTGCTAGGACCTAAACCCCAGTTGAAGATGGTAAAATATTTTATGTAAACTATGATTTACTTCCTATTTTTTAATAAAACTACTTACAAGCTTATTCCTGAAGTTTAATTTTTCATTTGTAGTTACGTTACTAGTTCAAAAAATGATATAAGAGTGTGTAAGGATTATTTCAAAGTGATATTTACAGCTTAAAACATGTCAGAATCCTAATATTTGATTTTCACTACTTAGTAAATCAAATAAAAGGGTTTTGAATTTTTTCTGTTGGTTAAATATCACTTTAAAATATTGACAGTAATAAAATTTTTGACAAAACTGACATTTGAAAAGCACGTGCGTTTGTCAGTTGATTCCAGACGTAACGGATGTCGGGTTTGTTCATTTGTTCATGTCTGCTTCGATTTGTTAGCACGGATTTTCTTGTCTTCTTCCTGTTTATAAGTATTCGTTGATGTGTGTTTGTACTACATCATCAATTACCTTACCTTTTTAAATAAATAAAAATCGAAACAAATTAATTGCTTCATTGAGCAGATCCCATCGAATGATGCGCATCGACTTGTAGTTCTGCTGAATGCATTTTGCTGTCAGTTTTTTGTTTGGTTAGTATCCCTTCTAAATATTTTCATCAAATATTACGTTTTTATCTCTACGAAATGGATAATTTAATTTTTAATGCTCCTCTTCACTAGCGGAGATCGTGTATAATACAAGGATCTTGTAAAACTCCAGATAGGAAAATGTACATTTCTAGTCTACCCAATTGCATCCTATCAATGGAGAGGGCTTCCTTTTCTTGGTAGTACCATTCAATCTGAAATAGTTTTTAAAGTGCTACTGTGTAGACAAAAATACGCCCTTATTGTATAAAGTATAATCGGGTGGTCTGGGAAATAAGAATTTTCCATATTGGTATTTGATAATAACACCACCTGAAAAGCATAGACTTTTTATTTCTTAACTAGATCTTTTTTCCAAGTTACGACATAATTATATCATGAAACGGACTTTATTTGACACTCAGGCGTCCCAACTGTAGGCATGTTTATCAAATCTAAAGTTTATATTCAATCCTCACAGGTGTAAATTAGCTATGACAATGACATATCATTTCAAGATATTATTAAATTGTCAAAAAAAAATAAAAAGGGATTTCAAGGAATATGCAACAGGGTCCACTAGGAAATGGACTGCAGCAGAATGCGATGGGGATTATGCTCAAACTTAAAATAGCGTTAAGCGTGCTGACAATGTTAGGAGGAGCCATCTTTGGACTGTTAATTAGTATATTGTGGTGGTAAGTTTATTTTTTGGTAAACTGCTACTATACGCTGACCGTGCCAAAATTGATCACCCTGACAACATCGAATAAAAATTCAAAATTTCAGTTTTTCTTAAATAACTAAAAATTTAAAAATCTTACTAAAACTTTTTGTACGGCGTATTGTTCGTGCTTTGATTGCAATACTTCTTCCCCCTTTAATCGAAGTTGTAACTGCTACCATTAACAGGATTCCGTAGTACCTGTAAACGAGTTTTCTTCCCAAGCGTTTATTCCTGTTTTAGAAAAAAAATGTCAAAGGAAAAAAAAAATTGAAATGGAACTAGAACTCGCGGAAAGTCTATATTGTTTTGTTTCGGAAGTTTTTAAATTTAATTTTTTTACTGTTCCATATAGTTATTAACAAAATTTAGACATCTTTCGTTAAAAAAGTTTTCTTTTTAAATGTACCGTTTTCATTGGAAGTGAAAACTCCGTTTTTCAGCGTAGAAAATTGAAGTATAGACCCCGATCACGTGCAGTCTCTTTCTTCCGATTAAAGACGATACGGTGTATGAAGTCCGCTAAGCAATAAAACCTCTAGAGCAAGGTAGTCGGTGGCTCTTAAACAATAAATTATATTTTAGGTATTTTCTAAATAAAATAATTTAAAGTAAATAAAAAATTAATTTAGGTAAAGAAAACTAATTATTTTTTAGCTTTTATAGTATTTAGGCAAATTAGTTTTACGAATTCTTTTTTTATAAAGTTTTGGTTCTAAAAAGAACCGATGTTGTAGTCTTGCGATAGAACGTACCTACTTGCAGAACGAACGAACAAACCCGTACTTTACTAAAAACAGTCTTCCTCTGCATATGAGATTTCATCCATGCTTTCAGAATCATTATCATTATCCCTAATAATTAACGGTCTTACTTCGTCTATAACCTGTTCTGTCTCATAAGATTCAAAAATAATTTTTTTCCATGTGTTCAATGCATTTCCGCCATTCTTCTTTGCCCACTTAACTTTATAACGCTAGGCTTACTGATTTTTTACAGGCATGTTTGTCATAATAATAATTTTTGTTAATACCCCATATCAATTCAATTGCATTATAATGGCCATGGTAGGGCGGTAACCTCAAAACTTGGTGTCCATATTTGAGGGCTAATTCGTCAACAAAATATTTTTTTAAATGACTGCTCTACTGCTTAAAAGATCACTTTTTAAAAATAAATCTTCATGGTTTATGTTTTTCTTTGCTTTATAACTGATTTTAATTCACACACAATGAGAAACAAACTAAAAGCAAAAAGCATAACAACTTATTTAAAATAGAACATACCATCCTGCACTTGAGCAAATTTTCATTATTTCTTGGAAAATAGGATTATTATATATATTTAACTATAATGATACCAAAATAACTAAATTCTAGGAAAAAGTACCTGAGAAAATCTTTAACTTATTGACGCAAAATGTTATTCATTTGATAAATAAAAAAAACTATGAGTGAAAAATAAACTAGATAAAAATATTTATCGCGGTACATAATTCTAAGATAATTTTGTTTTGGAACCGCTGATTTTGCCCAGACGACTACAGTGAACCAGTGAAATGTTCGGTACGATCAAGTATAGCGAAGGTATTGTTAATTTAACCGTCTTAATGTTTAACAACCTTTAATGATTTAATCCGATATCGGACTTCATAAAACGAACCGACTTTATCGTTGTTTATGTCGGCGTACCGATTACGGGCGGACGCTCGACGTATTCTTCTAACTGCAAGGGAAGATCCAATTCGCCTAGTGCCTTCAAAGCGTGAAACGAACAGGGGTCAAATCGGATATTTCGACTGACTCCGGCATCCTCTTAACGAGATCCCCAAACAGGCCCTCCTTATCTTGGAATCCCCTGTATTCATATAAACCACAAATTTATACTCTTGCCAGTACTACTAATAAAAATAATCTTTTATTTACAGTCCTGAAATATCGAAACATCACACCGAAACTACTTCAGTACCACCAGCTACAGGAACAGGAACAGTATCATTAAGAGCACTAGCAGCAAGCAAGCTAAGTAGTACAGTCACCTTGAAATCTTTACAAGGTTCCGGTAACAAAGATATAGTAGATATCGAAGATATCCAAGACATGTCTATAGATGGGCCAATCTAAAATATTTGCTTGTTTATAATTTTTTTTTACTTTATAATTAATTAATAAACTATGAATATTAGCCAATATAAGATGAAAACAATTTTTTTTAAATATTTTTAGGAACATTTCAGATTGAAGCATTTCTATTTCTATCTAACATTTAGGTGTATCAAACGGAACTAAAACCGGCTTTTCGGGTTTGCGCGATTTCAGATAAACATGAAGTTTATATACTGGGTCCGCAAACGAAGCGGGGTTGGTTGGTTGGTTGGTTAAATGCGGGGGGTCGGTTTAAGTTTATATACTGGGTCCGCAAACGAAGCGGGGTTGGTTGGTTGGTTAAATGCGGGGGGTCGGTTTAAAGGCCCGAACTTCAACTCACTGCAGCCTTTCGGCTTATTGTGTACCCCGATCTTGTTAGACGATGTTTTTTCCTTCTATGAGGTCCAGTAACCTTCTACCAAGCTTGTCATGTGGGAGGTTGTCACCACGTTGTATGTTCCCGAAGATATTTTGTCTTCTACGAGACAGTGCTACGCAGCGGTATATTATGTGTGAGGCGGTTTCATCCTCTTCGCCGCAGAGTCTGCATTCAATGGATCCGTTGTTTATACCTATCCGTTGCAGGTGTTTTCGAAAGTGGCAGTGGCCTGTTAGCAGACCCATCACTTGTTTAAACTGGGGCCGTATTAGCGCTAGCATCCCATTCGATAGTATTTTCGATGGTTTTCCAATTACGGCCCGTGCGTGTATTTGACCAGGTAACCCTTGCCATCGAGATAGGTGTTGTTTTTTCGACCATCTATCTAATGTTGTTTTTGTTGCCTGTTTGGATATTCCAAAGGCTGGTTCGGGGCCCCTGAGATTTTGAGCGGATCCGGCTCTCGCTAGTTCATCCGCTTTTTCATTTCCTAATATACCAGAGTGACCAGGGACCCGGGAAGCTGGGACGGAAGATTAAATCTTTTTGGAAGAACTGTGTGACAGCATAAAGTTATATTTTTTTAAATGGGACACCCAGTATTTTATTGCATATTTAAGTTCGTATTGGTATCATTTATAAGTGCCTCAAATTTTATTTAATTTGGTTCTATAGTTTCGGAGAAATAAATTAAAAACTAAAGAAAAAAGTTTTGCAGTCCTGAATAAAAAAATCAAAAAAAACAATCCAGAACTATTTTTTTAACCTCGGCATTGGGTGAAATTTATGACAAGAGATACTATGAATCTAATTGCGTTTATCTATTTTATACAGGGTGTTCATAATAAGGTTTCAAAAATGCAACATTTTAAAATAATTTTTCTCAAGTTTTTCAAATGGAACACCCTGTATTTTATTTGGCTATTTGACGTAGAATTCATGGACAATTTATTTTTGTAATACAAGCATATAAGTTATATCCAGCCGTTTTCGAATTAATTGTAAATATCATAAATTATATTGTTTAAATAGAGTTTTTATTGGGAAATCTTGTTATAGGCGACTAGACTAATAATTGTAAACTAAAGTTCAAAATGGCTTCCTTTTACTCTTAGAGTTTACCGTATTTTAGTTATTTCGATATAAATTTTACAAGCCTACATTTTTGCTATTTTTATTTATTTAATTTTATTTTTTATTCTAAATCGAGTTGTCATAATTTTTTTTGTTTCAATTTTCACTTAGACAGCCAAATAAAATTATTTACATTTGTTCAGTCGTCGAAATTAAGTACTACCTTACACGAAATGTCGAATTTTACAACTTTAGAAATGGTAAATATGATTTTCATACTGGGTGAATGTGCAAGAAATTGCCTCCTCGCGAGCCGAGTGTATGCTGAAAGATATCCAGATATTGAGAGAAAGCCGAGACCAGAAAGAAACATTCGAGAAGTTGTTGCAAATGAACTTATGCATAACAAATGTAAACCATTAAAAAGTTACCGCTAGATTTTAAGAAAAAGTAGCAAAAATGTAGGCATTTAAAATTTATATCGAAATATCTAAAATACGGTATACTCTAAGAGTAAAAGGAAGCTATTTTGAACATTTACTTTAGTTTACAATTATTAGTCCAGTCGCAAATAACAAAATTTCCCAATAAAAACTCTATTTAAACAACATAACTTATAATATTTATAATTATTTCGAAAACGGCTGGATATAACTTATACTATGCTTGTGCTACAAAAAAAAATTGTCTATGAATTCTACGTCAAATGGCCAAATGGCCATTTGAAAAACTTGAGATAAATTATTTTAAAATCTGGCGTTTTTGAAAGCTTATTATGAACACCCTGTATAAGATAGATAAAAGCAATTAGATTCATAGCATCTCTAGCCCGCTTGTCATAAATTTTACCCAATGCCACCAAATAGAAAAAATAGTTCTGGATTGTTTTTTTTAATATTTTTTTATTTAGGACTGCGAAAATTTTTTTTTAGTTTTTAATTTATTTCTCCGAAACTACAAAACCAAATTAAATAAAATTTGAGGCACTTATAAACGATACCAATACAAACCTAAATATGCCATAAAATACTGGGTGTCCCATTTAAAAAATATAACTTTATACTGTCACACTTTTTTGGGCCACCCTGTATAATGTAAAATATTTTTAAAACATGCCGCTTTTAATCCAATATCTCAAGCTGTTTTAGTATTGTTGATAAGTTCTCTAAAATCTTCCGTCTCCGCTTCGTTTGCTGACCAGGTATACAGGGTGATGCATCTTAGAGGCCTGCCATGTGCCGAGTTCGAATACATTTTAGTGAGCCTAAGCTATTGATTTAAACGCGATGGAAATGTTTTTTTCTGTTCCTGTTCGTTTGCTTTGGTCAATTCTTACAACCTAAGTTTGATGATAATGCAATAATTACTTATAAAAGATTTAATGCTGTTATGTTAATGTTTCATGTTATTGTAGTTCCTACAATTATGCCGAATGATAATTAAAGTATTTTATGCAAAAAAAACGTGTGTTTTGTTTACAATTCATATAAAAGTATTAAATATAGTCTATTTACACAGCTGACACAACTTACCTTGGCACCTGTCACAATTTACCTCGGTGTTAGGAGAGTTGTGACAAAGGGAGTAGTTTCAGTTTTCGTGGATTTTCTCAGAAACCTTATAACTTTTATTGACTTTGATTACTGTTTTTAAAAGAGTAAGGATTGAGCTATATTGCGGCTTACAATTCATAATGGTGGTACGTTTCTTTATCGAGATATGTTATTTTAAGTAAAAATTGTCACAACCCACCTCGGTCTCCCCTACTACTCAAGAAGGCGTTATTGGGAAGAGATTTAAAGGATCTTTATAATGATGTGCCACTTGACCCTCATTAAGATTTTAAGGGCCTACCCCTCCCAGGGGCTGCGAATATTCCTTAAAAGCCTCCCCCTTTACACAAAAATTAACGTATCTTCCAGATTTTGAAAAATTTTGCTATTACGCGGATTACGCCTCCTCACGCCCCTGAAGGAAAATAAAATAATGACGAACGCGTCACCAATATTATAATTTAATATTAACAACAATTTATACATAAAAAACCATCGGGAACGAATTCGTTTTATCACCTGTTATAAACCTTGCTATTTCTTCAGCAGGAAAATAATATAGAAGGTCAGTAAGACGCCGTTGTCATGGTTACTTGCTAACGCAACGTTGCCAAATTGTTGGAATTATACCAAATTTATCTAGAGAAAACACAAATTATTATTTCTTAAATTCCCTACTACAGACAGCAATTCTGTGATACTGTACACGGTTTCCTATAATGATATTTAAAAATGTCTTGTATTTAAGTTGCGGAAGTGTGAACGGTACGCAACTCTATTCATATCAATGCAATTAAAGGACATGAAGATAATACAGTCGAAAATAATAGAACAACTCGCGGCAACCTATCTGAAGACGACTTTTAATTATAAAATTTTATTGAGAAAAGTTGCAGAGAACTCAAAATCACGCAAGCGTGTCGAATTTAATAACCATCGCCCTACATTGATTTTTTTAATTTTATACAGGGTGTCCCAGAATATGTGGTCAATCTCCCGGGTTCAGATAGAACACTTAAAAATAACAGGAGAAGTTCTTATACATTTTTCTTCTTACGGCCTCCCCTACAGAGATACGGGCCCATAACGGACGTCCCTGGAAATGGTTGTTTTTTAAATAATTTATTAAGTACTAGGTGAAATTTAATAATTTTTTAGTATAATGGTTACTAGATGAGTCTCCTTAAAATTCGCCATTTTAAACACATTTGGCTTATTTAGTTTGCCAGGGACGGACTAGAAGTAACATAAAAATGCTTTTTTTTGTATACCTTGTATGATGAAGGAACAACAATAATATTTTTGGATACTCAAAACCTTAAGCTGAAAAAAAGGTACTCTTGATCAATGTCGATAAAGTGAACTGTTTTCGAAGAAAAAATATTTTTGTTCAATGTGGTTTTTTGCATTAGTTGTTATTTTATGTTCATAAAATTCCTTCATTGTTGTTATGGTTTTTTTCACAGGTACCGATTTAAATAAGAATATTTATGCCATTGTCAGCTTATGGTAGTGTCTTGAAATTTGCCTTTTTTCTCCTTTGTTTTATTAGTTACTAACTTAGTAATGGAATTTACGTATACTGAATATAAATCATATTGAACAAAAATAATTTTTTTTTTCGAAAACAGTTCACTTTATCGATATTGATCAAAAGTACCTTTTTGCAGCTTAAGGTTTAGAGTATCCAAAAATATTGTTGTCGTTCCTTTATCATACAAGGTGTCCAAAAAAAAAGCATTTTTGTGTTACTTCTAGTCCGTTCCTGGCAAACTAAATAAGCCAAATGTGTTTAAAAGGGCGAATTTTAAGGAGACTCATCTACTAACCATTATACTAAAAAATTATTAAATTACACCTAGTACTTAAAAAATTATTTAAAAAACAACGATTTCCAGGGACGTCAGTTATGGGCCCGTATCTCCGTAGGGGAGGCCGTAGGAAGAAACATGTATAGGTACTTCTCCTGTTATTTTTAAGTGTTCTATCTGATCCCGGGAGATTGCCCACATATCACTAGTTAGGAGTTTCTAATTTCTTCAATTTCCTCATCGTTTATCATATTAGCCTAGAAAATCAAATTTTACCATTACATGTTATTTTCGAAATAATATTTACTAATGAAAATGTAATCAATAACATGAACAACATGCTCTTTAGTTTAAAGGTTCTAAAAAAATTCAAAAATATTAATGTGGGCTGATGGTTATTAAATTCGGTACCGCTGGCATGATTTTGAATTCCGGGCAATTTTTCTTAATAAAAGTTATCGGAATTTGGTGCAGAGAGGCACTTTACCTAGACAGGAAAGAAAAACAATGCTCCTGTCAAGACCTGCTTGTTTTATTAAAAATTAAAATATGTTAAATTTCATTATCTAGTTGGTCTAGATTGGTAATGGTAAAATGTTAATTCGAAATTTTTTTGTTATTTATACGTTCGCTTATCCTGGGACACTCTGTAGGAGCAGAAAAGACCAATCCTTTAAAATGTTGCACGAGAAATAACGACTCACGGTTTAACAATTATTATAATATTCATTTACAATTATTATGTTCAATAATTATTTTTAGTTTGTGAACTACAAAGATGAGTTCTGGATGCGATTTAAATAACAAAATAAATTCTGCCATCATTTGCACGATTTTCAGCAGGAAAATTTGGCAACACCGCCCCGGACCGGCGGCATCACATCAATCCGGCAAGCGTGCTTTGCTTCAGTTACTTCGTGACCGAGGCCAATCGAGCAGTCGGTCCAGTAAGCCGGGAAAACTTCAAATTTTCGCGCCAGCAAGGAAAAGCACGCGAATAGTGAAACGAACCGAGAGAATTCTGGAAAAATAGGGCTTTTCACCGTCGTCTTTCGCAAATTTAGAGTGATCTTAGAAGCGGCAGGCTTGAAGACGTTGAAATTGGCTTACGACGAAAAGAAATCAGGTAGGAAATGCGAGAAAAAAAAGTAACAAACGCATCTATTTTTTTCGATAAACACCAAAGTCCAGCGGCTTTTCAAGTGGTAGCAGAGACGTAGCCAGGGTATGGTGCCGAAGGGGGAGGTCCGAAGTCATTTTCGGGCTCATATACAGGGTGTCCCTGAATGTGTGGGCAATCTCCCGGGTTCAGATAGATCACTTAAAAATAACAGGAGAAGTTCTTGTAAATTTTTCTTCCTACGGCCTCCCCTGCGGAGATACGGGCCCATAATGGACGTCTCTGGAAATAGTTGATTTTTAAATAATTTTTTAAGTACTAGGTGTAATTTAATAATTTCAAATTTTAATTTTGTTTCCACTAAAAGTATAGGTACCCTATAAAATACATTTTTATTAGTAATTTTCAATAAAATTTGCGGAATACACAGTAGCTTTTAACAAATAAAAATAGCAATTTTATGGTGTTGATAACAAAAATGTTAGCGACGTTGCCGGATTTTCGAATTTATAACAAAAAGGAAGTACCTAAAGGTTTTGTAAATATTGAACGTGGTGGTCCTCATTAAAAACATCCCCCACATTGGTCCCTGCGCTTATACAACACTACAAATATAATGTCAAACTTGTCTTTCCCACATACTATATATAAACAGTATATTGCTAATACCATCTGCAATTATGTCCCCGCTATGGACATTGAAGGGAGCGTTGTGAGTTTGCGCAGTTCGGACATTTCCTTGTGAAAGTAAACATTCGACAGAACCGGATTTCAACTTTTTTAATGTAAATTTCACTGGTTAGTTAGGAAAAATAATGCAATCAAAATTTCGATTTAAGACAGCTTTCAATGCATACGATTTCCGACGATATGATGTTCCGACGGTGCCCTGATTGGTGTAAACTTTTAGTGCCAAATTCCGTCCGAATATTTGTAATAATCGACACGATGAGCTTTATATTAACTTTCATCCGACGTCGTATGTTTCTTAACCTTTCTTTTTTCTAAACAAAAAATTAAGAATGAATGAAATTCGGTTCTGAAAATCGGATAATGTGATAAGCAAAATACTTTCGTATAATATATGCATATACCTGAAATACTTTATACCTGGTATTGATCCACGACTTTTGAAAAAAAGCACCATGCACCTACCAAACAGCGAATCGAATCACCACAAATTAAAAACTCCTTTACAAAAATTGTTGTTAGTTCGATTTAAGACAGCGCCCCATGCATACGATTTCTAACGATATGATGATTGGTGTAAACTTTAGTGCTAAATTTTGTCCGAATATTTGTATCAATCGACACGATGAGCTTTATTTTAACTTTTATCCGACGTCGTATGTTTCTTAAACTCACTTTTTTCTAAACCAAAAATTAAGAATGAATGACTATATTGGGAATTATTATCAGCTACTAATGCACCAAATTAAAAATCCATTAATTTTAAGGTTAGGTAGTGACCGCATATATATTATATTGTATACGAGTGACACTCTCTTCTTTTTTTTACAAGCTTTTAAGTGAAATTCGATTCCGAAGATCGGATAATGTGATATGCAAATTATTTTCGTATATACTACCTGAAATACTTTATACCTGGTATTGATCCACGACTTTTGCAAAAAAGCACCATGCACTTGTGTCCTTTCATCTTAAACAAAACAAGCCACTAACCTACCAAACAGCGAATCGAATCACCACAAATTAAAAACTCCTTGACAAAAATTGTTGTTAGGTAATGAAAGTTTATAAGCACTAATATACCGACAACAATGTGGATGAACCACTTTTTATTCTGTAATTTGAACAAGCATCCAGAACCAAAGATGGAGACGAATCACAACAAACAAATAATGTCGGGCCGGCTCTGACGCGATTGATAAAATTTCCACTCTACTGCGCAAACTCAATAGGCCCGCGCCATCTCCCATAACGGGGACACTTTTTGTATTTTGGAACGTTCGTATTGGCAATATACTGTTTATATATATGTGGTATTTTCAACAGAGGGAAGATATCATCCATGGTGTGTTATAAATTTGAAAAGAGAATTTAAAATGCTATCTTTTATTATTAAATTATAAAGGGTGTTCCATTTTAAAACATGAGGTTAGGTCCGATAACTTTTTTACCTGACCCCGTATACTTATTCTGGAATCAAGAAACTACTGTATAAAACATTTTTCTGTTTCTTTTCAACTAAGAAAATGTAGGGTAATTTAGAAATTGTTAATTTTTGATTTTCCCCCGTATCTCTTAAGCGAGCGATAATATTCTAATCTTGATTTTACCATTTTAAGTTTGACCCAAAAAGAGCACATGACACTACATTACTTTTTTGATAGCACTAACAATTACGTAGATACCATATAAAAGTGTCGAAAATGGGAAACCCTTTACCTATTCCAATATCCCGTGTAATACTGATAGGAACATATTTAAAATCGCACATATTTGGTATTTTAGATGCGTAGGGATAAAGCGATTTAATATATTTAATTTAAATATATTTTAGTTCCAAATAAAACCTATATAATATGGCTTTATTTTAAGAAACAAATTGTTAAAATGTCACCAACATGTTTGTTTTAAAAATATAATTGAAAGTGAAAATTGAGAGTTTACAACAATTTAAATGTACCTTTATGGTTTGGTTTCAAATAGCAAATAGCTATAACTCTGACAAACTGTTTATGTTACTCAAAAAAAATATTTATTCACATTAAAGCAAAAGTATGAGTATATTCGATGTTACTGTTGAAAAAATGGTTTTATATTTTTTTATAGAAACATGTATCCACATTTTCGCATTTAGTAAAAAACTTTGAGAGGAAGCAATTCAACGATTTTAAGAACGACATGAAAAATCCTAAAAATAGTATATTAAGATACAAGTTTCATAAGACATTATCTTAGAGCACGAGTTTAATTTAGAAAACGACCCTCGAAGCGGGGAGTTTTCTAAAGTACAAGTGCTCTAATTGTCTTATGAACCGTGTATTTTATAATACTTTTTCTATTTGGGTCTTTAAAATCTGAAAAACTTAAAAAAATATAGTAGATTATTTCCATTTGCATTAATATTTTCTTTTTGGGTTGGCAATACTGTTACAATTTAATAAAATGTTACAAGTATCAAATATGCCATGTATAGAAACAATTGAACACAACATAGCTTCTTCCCATCCGTCATAATTAAAAATAAACATATTATTAAAGTTAATAAAAATGAGTCAGGAAGAAAGTTGTACTCCGTCAGAAATACGAGAAATTGCAGAAAATAATCTAAAAAAACTTTTAAAAAGAATATGCAAAACTTCGAGTTATGGTGCGAGCAGAACAAAGTTCAAAATATTGAACAAAATAATAAATAATACTATTGTACACAATATTGTGTCGACACCGAATCTGACAGGAATAACAAGTAATGCCCAGGAAATGTCTACAGTAACTATAAATATGTTATGTATAAAGTAATATGTATAATACTATATTGAATTAAAAATAAAAATAATACTTAATTGAATAAAACTTTAGAAATACAGCATAAACTTGAAGATATTTCTATTATTTTTAGGTTATGTTGTTTTATAGATGTGACTAGAAATTAGTTGACGGACACCGTCAGCATGTTATATATTTCCTTAATGCCCAGAAATCTAATTTCAACGAAATCGAAGTAAGCCTCAAATTCAAACCCCCTACTTGCTGCCAACATAAAAAAAATTTCAGTTCCATAAAGTGGCAGGTTATTCAATTTGTTTGCATTTCATAATGTAGCCATTATGAAACCCAAATAGAAAAAAGTATTTCGAAAATTCTCACACGGTTTTTAAAATTTCGAGTGATTTAAAAAATCAGATAGATGTTGTATTTCCTCCGGAATTCCTATTTTTCACGAAACCACTACATTTTTAAACGAACCCTTATTGATTAGAAGACTTTTCCTTGTTAGTAACTGTCGTGCTTTTCCGCCATATCTTAATAACCCCTTCAATGAAGATCCCGGCCTTAATATCTATACGAATAATATTTTCTGGAACGTGCCGAAAGGTTTTATTGTTTTAATCCCTTTCCTTTGTTTCATTCGTCTGTTCTTGTTGGGCAGGTTATGCTTCCAAATATTTATTGATTGAAGCCGATCGTTTTTCAAGCATGTTAATATTAAAGGTGGATGGTGCTTAGCAGTTGTTTATCTTCTTGGACGTTAATATCAGTGGCAGCTACACAATTTGTGGCCCTCTGATTCGAATAGTTGGCGCATATCGGTCGATGTGACAAACTTTCCAAAGGGTATTATACCATCTTTAGCTACCATTCGAGACACTCTTTCCTGCATCGAAACTTTTTTCTCAGATAAAAAAAATCTGTAATTTTCAGTTTATTAGATAGCACAGACGAACAACCACTAACATCTGAGCGCTTAGCAATAGAACTAAACGAACTATTCGACCTGCTGGTACTAGCTTTCATTTCCTGTGTTATTTTATCAATATCAACACTACCGCTGCTGCTCTGGACTTTCAAATTAATATTATGCTTTGTTTGTACTAAGTGGGTGTGAAGACATTTGGTAGAACGAGCAGAGATTTTGATCATGCTAGGGCATAACTTACATTTAGCTGTAAGACCATCTGCAGACTTTAAAAAATAATTCCCAACTAAATTTGAACCTTTATTGTCTTAGTAAACTACACTGACACTCATTTTTGTGATTGCTGTTTAAATTCCATGTATTATATTCAACCACTTGATAAATGTCACTAGATACTAGTAGAATAACGCCATTACTTTTGCACGTACGCAAGAAAACTGTTCTGTTTAACGTATTTTCCTTTGGTATTTTCAATAGCCCAGCATGGCGGGGAATCACCGACGCTTCGACCAAAAATACCGCAGTTTATTGTTTGCTATATCCCGCAGGTTTGCGGGATTAAAGTTTGGGCGCGGGATTGGATTTCATAGTGCTGTGTATCATTGTTTAATATCTGTGAAGATACCTTAGGTATTATTTTCAATTTTGGCATGTGTTCAAAGGATCTAAAAACACATATTTTAGGAGTAGAAAGAGAGGGAAAGAGAGTAGAGGAAAAAGTAAAAGAAGAAAAATTAATCAATAAACAAACATTACTCGAAATTTTTTTCAAAACTTACCTAAAACTGTTTAAAATTAAAAACACGAATATATAACATTTATGGCCTTATAATTTCCCCCTAATATATAAAAACGTGAAATTTAGTCCTTTGTAGTAAGTTATCAGGACGAATAAAATCATTCCCCATCGTAAATCCGGTTACAAGTGCCTAAAAATAGCCTATAAACATGGTTTTATAATCCATAACATTCGGTTTAATAGACAACAAATGAAATGGATAATATGACAGGGGGTGATTTTGCCCACCTGTTTCCTATAATTTCTAAAAATAATCTACCGTGGAATAGAGAAATCAGGCCCGTTTTTAAACCGAATTACAACAAAGAATAAATGGAATCAATGGAAAGAATGATACGTAGCAAAAAATCCGAGAAAAAATACTTTAGCCGAGAAAAATACATCATTTCTCTGTTAAAGCCGTATTAGAGTCGGCAATTTTTGTCTCTTGCGCCGCAATGGCAATTATAATTGCACGTATTCATGCGCACTAAACACTCTAAAAAATCCATTGACATCTAAGACTAATTTTATCTTGTTGTTAAAGTTTTAGCTTATGTAATAGTACATTACGTATCAAGGGCCGAAAAGAGGCTTTTACGGACGAGATGCGGAAAAGCACGAGTCCGGAAAAGCCTCCGACGGCCCGAGATATGTACCGTATTTTTTTTTACAAGTGCTCCGAAGCTTTGTTGCCAAATAAATAAAGAAATTCTTCAGACAGTTTTCCTGTCTATATGACATGAAAACACTCGCGCATGGACAATGTAAATATCTATTTATTATTCTTGACACATAGGCTCGGTGGCCTAGTGGTATAGCGTACGCCTTGTGATCTGAGAGTCGCGGGTTCAAATCCCGCACTCGGCATCTCTGGTTTTATTTATTTTTTTACAAGTGCCCGAGTCTTTGAGGCCGTATAAATAAATTCTTCAGACATTTTTCTAAAACATTTTTTAAAAATTAACTGCCAATTTAATTTATATATAATCCGCTATTTATTATCGCTTGTAGTATGGCTCGGTGGGTAGAGTGTCCGCGTGGCGATCTGAGGGTCCCGGGTTCAAATCCCGCACCGACAATTCTGGTTTTATTTATTTATGAGCACATGATGACTCGACGCGGACGGGAAAAATCTTTCCCGCCCGCTTCGATGCTTTCCCGCCCGCTCTCTTGGAAAACGCCACTTTCGGTAAAGAGAACATGCATGAAAAGAGGCACTTTCGGGGCACATGTAAAAAAAAAATAATTTCTAGTTAGCAAAACAAATTATCATTTTAACTGAATTACGATGAATAAGATGATCTAGTTAACTAACTAATTCCTATTTTTAACTACTTCTTAGTTAACATAACTACATTATCATGTTGAAACCAACACTTTTTTATTAATTAGCTCCATATACTAATTTACTTAGTTACGGTTATTGGCCAGATATAGTAATAAGTAGGTACGATGTGAGACCTGACGTCACCGCCATTTGCTGCTAGGAGATGGTGCTGCGCGCTGAATTTTCTCGACTACCGTTGATAATACGGCGTGAAATATTAGATGTACACCTTCACTGTACTGACGATAACTGAAGAGGTCGATACCAGTCTGCAGGTTGTTACATCCTATCAATGGAAAAGGCTTCCTTTTCTTGGTAGTACCATTCAATCTGAAATGGTATTTTAAAGTGCTACTGTGTAGACTAAATACGTCCTTATTGTATAAGGTATCATCGGGTGGTCTGGAAAAATAAAAATGTTTCCATACATTGGTATTTAATATTTCTTTGCTCTTTTTTTAACAATAAAATAGGTAATAATTAACAAACACAATTGTGGAAACAACAATATGATGTTGCTCCTAATAACTAACTATATAGGTTATCATATTTATTCTTTCGGGTACTAGAAGTACTTGGTTGACTTAAAAATAATTATTAGTCACTTCGACTAGAATAATCGTAGGAATAAAATTTGGCCTTCGATACTAAATTTCCTCTTATCGCCAATTTCACTAAATTTTCTTGTTATTGAGACTAAGATCTTGGTATCCTAAACTAGACCTTTTTTAGAGTGAACCGTTCTCAATCGGATTTTTTCTCGTGTTTATAGTAATTAAAAATTTTAAAATTCTAAGGTATTCGGCATACTTTTTTATATGCACCTTCTCGTTTATGTGCCTTTAAGAAAGACGTATGTCGTGTACCTCAGCCTAAAACTCGAACGTCGCCAATCGGATGGCGCGGCGCGTAGACCGAAGGACGTCTATCAAGTGACCGGCGATATTTTTCGGTTTTTCGCCTGAATTTATAACTAGAATATTTCCTATCGAGCGAAAAACTGTTCGAATATACGAGCAGTTTTTTAACTCGATCACACTACAGCGGTATATTTCCGCCGGCGCCAAGCGAAGCTCGGGTATCGAATGGAAGGTAATAAGTAACAAGCCACCGAATAAGTCGGTGTTCGTAGAGCAAAATGTATCGATTGTCAAGTGATTTGCAACCGTCAGAATAATGATAAAATAGTTTGGATTCTGCGCATTTGATCGATCCCATTTGTTTACTTTTTCGCTCGCTGTATTTACCGATTCGTTTGATTTTCTTCAGATTTTCCATGTTTTGGCTGAACATACTTTGACAGTTGAAGGTTTGTCATTTGCTTCACACAGACAAAAAGTAGCAACCAGTTAGAAATTCCTTCACAACCCAACATGCGTAACAGAAATTTGGAACCGATAATACGATTAATACAGATACAAATTTTATTAATTGCCGCAATTCATCATCTTTTCCGATAGAAAGCAATAAAATGAAATATCGAAATATACCGTGAGACCTTGCCATTCTGCCAAGGTGAGGTGCACAATTATTTCGTCGTTAAAAAAAATCACCTTAAAACTTTTTCCGAAGCGATTATTTTTATCTCTTTCCCTTTCCGGCATTGACCTTATTTTTGAAACAGTTCTTGCATTGTTTTAAGGATATAAGTACGGGGTGGGCGTTTATCGTGGCCAATGTACGATAACTTTCTCGTTTTATTGACGGTTGACGAACGACGAATTTCTATACTTTGACATGCCAGCTTCTACATTTCCTATCTTAGTTTTTATTCTATACAGGGTGTTCCTTAATGACGTGCTAATATTTCAGGGTGTGATTCCTTAGCTCATTTTATAAAAAAAAGTTCATATGAACATATTATGTCCGCAACGGCTTAAATTTTTTGCTGCAGGGTATCGAATTTTTATTTTTTAAATGGTTATTTTTTAATATCTCCGAAAGTACTTTAGATATTTTTTTCAATTTTGGTATGTGTTAATAGGATATAGAACCACAAATTTTAGTTAGAAAAGCTATTCAATTGTTCCACCAGTGGCGTCCCTGCAAACATGTCCTCTGATATTTCTTACAAAAAAGAATTTTCCATGTGGATATTTTTTCTAATTAGCCTGGTCAATTCTACATAAAAACGGTCTCCTGAGTTTTTCTCGTCTCGTTCTTGATTAAAACCACTAAATTCATATTAAAACTCATTATCATTAACATTGATAAAATATTAATGATAAATTTTGCTTTATAAAAATTGTTGGAAATGGCCACCTTCACTTAAAAGGCATGCTTCCGCCCGTCTTCGCATCGAATTGCCCACTTTTTATGAAACAAAATTTGTCATTAATATTTTATCAATGTTAATAATAATGAGTTTCAATATGAATTTAGTGGTTTTAATCAAGAACGGTGTGCCTGACTTTGCATTTATGTAGGTACTCGTGATGCCAGAAGTAAATCATTTTAGTTCATAGCAAAGTGTCAAAAAGTTACGAATGGGGTAACGTTGAATTTGGAATGGTGTTCTGAACCGATGTAGCCGATAATATACTGGGGGTTCCATTTAAAATTCCAAAATTGAGGTCATTTCCGGTTAAACCGGGAGTGACAAAATTGAGTCCGTCATGTCATAACATGCAAAATAATATCACATACAAACCCACCAAATTTTATTTCTGTAAATCAAACAATAAAAAAGTTATAGGGGTGAGCGTTCCTATCGGAAGAGCCGGTATATGTACAGGCCACATATCCTATACAGGGTGTTGGCAGGTAAAGTTTTACGTTTTTTTATGTTTTCGAGCCACCTTGTAAAATCATCAACATAATTTTGCCAGTCTATTATTGATTTCCCATTAGATTTTTGTATATTTTATATAATAAAGGAGTGCGTAGTGTGCTTGTATACTATAGAGAGTGAGAGTTTATTCATGTCTCGGAAAAGAACCTTACTTCCTTAACATCAATGCACTTGTCGCACTTGCCCACTATCTGCACTCCAACGACCATATTCCATCGGTTTAACGGTATTTTCTTTAAAAGCCGTATTAGAGTCGGCAATAAAAATTTCCAGTGCAGTGGCAATTATAATTGCACGAATTCATGCGCAGTATACCATTCTCAATCAGCTGGCGCATTGCCAACAGTCAAAGCAGCAGCTGGTAGTGTCGAAATCCCTAAAATATCCCCAGAATTAGAGATGGGCAAACCTCTTCGTCGTTTTGATTAGCAATTAAAGCAGCTACAGCTACTTACAAATAGCAGTTCAAAAAAGTTGCTACGAATTAGCAGTACATATGCTTAATAAAGAATGTGAAACTATTATTTATTATTTATTATTTAACCAGTTAGTGTAAATAGCCATTAGCTGTTCATAGGTGCTTCGACCAACTAATAAACATTTAAAAATAACAGAATAATCCATCTCTACCCAGACTTGCACCGGCAATGGCAATGAAAATGGCGCGTGCCCCATTTCTGGCAATGCGAGACAGCTGATCGAGAACGGTGTACTGCGCATGAATCCGTGCAATTTTAATTGCCAGAAGACTATAGGCCGTATTAGACTAGGCAATTTTTTCTCTTGCGCCGGCAATTATAATGGCACGTATTCATGCGCAGTAAACCGTTTTCGATCAGCTGGAGCATTGTCAACGGTCAGAACAGCAGTGGGTACTGTCGAAATCCCTAAATTATCCCCAGAATTAGAGATGTGCAAACCTGTTCGTTTTGATTACCAGTTAAAGCAGCTACTGCTATTTACAAATAGGAGGTGCAAAAAGTTGCTGAATTAGCAGTCCATAAGTTTAATAAAGAATGTAAACTGCTAATTTAAGTACCAGTGGGTGTAAATGGCCATTACCTGTTCATACCTGGTTCGGCCAAATAATAAACAGTTAAAAATTTCAGAATAATCCATGTCTACCCAATTGCGCCGGCAAGGGCAAGTAAAATGGCGCCTGCCCCATTTCTGGTAATGAGAGACAGCTGATCGGGAACAGTGTACTGCGCATGAATCCGTGTCATTTTAATTGTCAGAAGAGTAGAATTTCTGACTGTAGTACGGAGACCGGCGTACTGCGCCTGAATCCTTGAATTATAATTGCCATTGCTGGCGCCATAAAAATTCCCGACTGTAATACGGCCTTAAAAGTGCCGAATGTAATACGGATTCCCTTCTCGCATTGCGCCGGCAATGCGAGCAGTTTTGAGCCAGCTGATCGAGACCGGTTTAGTGCGCATGAATACGTGCAATAATAATAATTGTCGGCGCAAGAGACAAAAATTGCCAACTATAATACGGCTTTTACTCTTTCATAAAAGCTATAAAACGAACAGACACAGTACACAGCAACAGTATTGCTTGCCATTTTATATACAATAAAAAAAATTAGTTAAAATAAGCTTTCAAATATTAAAACTTGACCCTGGATTTTTGCCTTTATCATTTTTGAAATGACGGAGCTACTAAACACGCGAACACAAAAACACTAAGGTACTTTGATAACATTAAAAACAGTTAAAAGATCTATTTTTAGTTCAAATAGACCGGATTTCAGATCAGAAAAAAATCCAGCAATTCGAATATAGGGTGCATTTTATCCAGTGGCTCACCTCGAAATTTATATGGGGAAATAGGGGGGAGGCTTGCGTTTTATCGAACCGAGGAAATAAAAGCGTAGACCAATTGGGCAAAGTCAGTTACTGAAAGTTCATGAGCGTTAATAAATTATTTTATCGTTTTCTGTTAATTATATAAAGATATTAGCCTTTGAGCTTTCGGAATGCACTCTTTTTTAACCCTTATTGTATACCAAGCGGAATTTCATGCCATACAAGCATGTGTACTACAATATCTTGAAAAGGGCTACCACAACCAAACGATTTACATCCTTTCGGACAGCCAAGCTGCTCTTAATGCTCTGAACTCCAATCGGTTTACTTCAAAATTTACACTGGAGTGTCATACCAACCTAAAAGTACTGGCGGCCAGGGGGAACAAGGTGGAACTCTTGTGGGTCCCTGGTCACTCCGGGATATTAGGAAATGAAAAAGCGCATGAACTAGCGAGAGCCGGATCTGCCCAAAGTCTTAGGGACCCCGAACCGGCCTTTGGAATATCAAAACAGGTAACAAAAACAACAATAGATAGATGGTCGTGTTGTGAAACAGTACCCGTATCCCACTAACAACACGCTTAATAATTCGCTTATTATATTCAAGAACGTACAAAACATGTCCATGCAATTTATAACACGTCAGAATAGGCACGGATCGATAATAGCCAAATAATCTATCAGTTTAACCATCAACAATAACTCCGTTCATGTAATTTGCGCTATATACCCATCATAAACATACGTTCAGAGCCCAATATTTGCATAATCAAGGAATATTTAATATATAAATGCCCAAAGCAGAATAAAACCATATTTGCATGTTTTGACACAACTGTACATTCATACAACTTCTAACAGGCAAATTCTCTAAGTATCAAAACTACCCTCTAGTTACTTCCTTTGTTGTCTGGAAATAACTTATATATAAACACCCAAGGATTCACGGGTAAAATGACAAAATTACCTTCCGTTTTTGTCCAAACTCGCATAAACATATTATTCTAAAATCTCAAACTAGCTAAATTAAATCAATAAAGACCATAATCGCTTAACACGCTACCTACAAAACGCCAGACAAGTGTACCACATTCCTAATCCAAGTGAGACACTAACTACCCTCTTTCTCACACCCATACCGTGAAAATAATTAAATATAATATTCCGTATTTAACAACCGCAAAAATCGATATCAGCATCACCAGCATCTACCCCTTCCGTCGTAGGCAAGTCGTGTGATTGGTTGTGACATCAGGTACGTCACCGGCCTCCAAGACATTGCGAATAATCTCGCCACTGTTGATCTAGTTTTCAGACGAAATAGGTTGTCCTTTAGCGATCGGAAATTGGTGATTTCTTACGTAAAGTGGGTCAACAAGTCAGTGCGGTGACAGAAAAGCCGTACTTTAGATAATACAAAACTTGACCCGGGTTCGAATTAACGGAGTTTGATACGGTGCCGCGAGCGAGTTTTCGGTATTCAGTAAGATAAGGTATTGAAATAACCTTTTCTTTCTTTAGTTACACTCAGGAGTAAAGGTATTGAAATAACCTTTGCTTCTTTAGCTACCCGTCGGAGTGAACCGAATTATTAGATGAAGTATTGCAATAACTTTGTCGTTCTTTAGTTACCCGTCGGAGTAAACCGAATTATTAATAGACTACCAGTGCATAACAGGGTGTGTAGAGGTTATTCGTAACCTATATGTAGTGATATTAGATATGGTATTGAAATAACCGTTTTATCCTTCAGTGTGACTAGACAGTGAGTCTAGTTCCCACCGTTTTATTGTTATACTACCAGAAATACTACCGTTTTGACCAGAATATGGTTATAGTTAGTGATTACAGGCAAGGCTGTGCAGAGAATTAGTCAACCCTGTTTGTATTAACCCCCATTCTACCGAAGAAAATAGATTTAGTTTATTTTACTAACCAAAAACCTGTGTTTGACTTCTACTATCATAAAACCAACCAGCGACCCCAAACCTATGGAAACCAGTAGTACCCAAACTGAGCCGTGCATAGCAAATTAAACCTGCACGGAATTGTTCATGGTCCATCACAGCCGGATTGTGGATTGTCAGACGGGAAGCAGGAAAGTAAAATAAACAAGAATCACGAGGAGGAAATTAGTAGAACTGCAAAAATAGTTCAAGAACAAGAAAGCAAAAATATCTAAGTCAAGGAGAATAGATATTTCCAAGGAAAACTAACAGAACTCGAGGAAAATAGTAAGAAGAAATAAAGAAAGGTGATAGAACATTCCGCAGCGGAAAAACTTTCAGTATTGACAAAGGGCAGAACCAAGTGAAACAGTTAAGTGTGCCGAAAGAGACTTTCTAGTACCCAGGATCCCTAGGGTAACCCTGCAAAACGACTAGAGCGATAGTGATCAATCGAAGTGCAGCCTAGACAGCATTCCAGCCGGAGCAGTAATTGGTATAAAGTGGTAGCACAAGGTACCTAGAGTAATAGAAATAGTTTGAACAATAAATAACATTGATTAAGAAAGTTTCAGTAAAAAAGAAACTAAAAGTACAAAAAGTTGATAAATTTATTTCAGGAAAATAGTAGCTATAAGCAGATTTATTTCAGGCATTGTTGATAAAAAAAATATTAGTGTTTTTATAGATATATAAAAAGTAGAATCAGTGATAAATTTATTTCAGGAAATTTATTAACCATTTATTGATTTTTTGGTAATATTAGTGTAACGTCAGTGCATATTGTTGTTGATATTCTTTACAGCAGTCAAACAATAAAACCATTTTTTTTAAGCACAAGTGACAGTAGTATTTTCAATCTCAGAACTTTTAAGTTAAACTTTAAAAATGGAAGAACTAGATCAAGACAGACTCGTGCAAATGCGTGGCACGGCGAAGGGCGCAATCACGCGAATACAAAGGTGGTATGACCTAAACAAAACAGACCAAGCTGAACTATTACAGGTCCCTCACCGGGAGGAAGCGTTAAGGAAAGCATTTCAGACTTATTCAGAGCTGCAAGATCAGATAGAAATATTAAACGAGAATGACTTAGATAGAGATGAGATCGAAAAGAAGTACTACCGGTTATTGGCAGAGTTTGATAAGATTAAAGATAGTAGTGCAGCGCCAATCATAATTTCGCATAAAGTATCGTCACCCCAAATAGTGTCGAATGTCAAGTTGCCCGAGTTAAAGGTACCCTTTTTTGACGGTAGTATCGCAGAATGGCGGTCTTTTGCAGAAGTTTTTAATGCTCTGATCATCCAGAACTCGACCCTTGGAAATGTTCAAAAGTTAATTTATTTAAAATCGGCCTTAAAGGGGGAAGCCTTTAAATTGGTAGACTCGCTTGAACTTATAGCAGACAATTTTGATTTGGCATGGGATATTTTAACAAATAGATACGAGAACCTAACCTGTGTGCTTAATAGTTATTTAATGCAACTGTTGGACACCCCTGTTATGACAAGGTCAAATTCAAGTAATTTACGGGATTTTGTAGCGACAAATAAAAAGACAATTGAATCTTTCAAAAAACTAAAATTAACGGAGACACAGCTATTCGAATACATGTTAGTTTACATACTGGAAAACAAGTTAGACTTTGCGACAAAACGAGCATTTGAACAAGACAGGGACTTAAACGAACTACCCATGTTACAAGACTTGTTTGAATTTTTAGAAAAACGTTGCATAATTTTTGAAAACTTGTCAAGTACCAATAGTAGTCCAAAGTATAAAAGCGAAAAAGTTTCTTTATTTACTAGTAACCATCAAAACGCAGTTAAGTGTTATATTTGTGGCACTGTGGACCACAGATTGTTTAAATGTCAAAGATTTCTGGAATTGTCCGTTAATCAGCGCACCGATTTGATAAAAAGTAAAAATTTATGCTTAACGTGTTTCGGCAGACATTCCGGAGCTCAGTGCTTGTCAAACAGTAAATGCTTGTATTGCAACAACCCTCACAACACTTTATTACATAAGCAACAGTTTCAGTCTAATTTCAATACTCCGCGACAGAATCAAAACCCGAACTACGCAGGTGAGCATCACTCATTAACAAACAGAAACAGTCAACCGTTAAGATCGCAACCGCGCGCGACTCCTACAAATTTAAATAGACAACGCGTTCTTCCACCTACACAGACAAAAGAACCACACTTACCACCTGGTTTAACACGTGACGTAACGACGCATCCGAGGCGTGAACGCGATGGCTCTAGTGAAAATACCGAACAGGAAGCAGTAGCTTTGTCAGCAACAGTTAATAAACAAAGTACAGTGTTATTGTCGACTGCGCAAGTAAACTTAATTAACGCAAAAACCGGAAAAATAATATCTGCCAAAGCGCTCCTCGACAACGGAAGTCAAAGTTCTTTTATAACCCAGAGATTGGTAAATAAGATAGGAAGTGACGTATACAGACATAATTTAAACATTTCAGGTATCGCTCAACATGGGTTCCCTTCAAATAAAATGACAGATGTCACTGTTCATTCAAAAATACAGGAAGAAAGTTATTCCGTGTCATGCGTGATTTTAGATCACATTACTTATAACTTACCCCAGGTACCGATCGACATAAACAAATTAGACATTCCAAATGAGTTAAGAACTAATTTAGCCGATCCAACATTTTATGTAAGTTCACAAATAGATATGCTGATTGGGGCAGGGATGTATTACAATATTTTGCGCCATGGCTACCATGCGCTAGGCACCAATAAACCTACCTTGTTATGTACCTCTCTAGGGTGGTTAATAGGGGGAAGTATACCCGATAATTGTAAATTTACAGGAAAGAATAAGAATTTAAACAAGTCACAGAACAAGGCATCCTTTTTTGTACAAACAAACGAACTAGACGACATGTTAACAAAGTTTTGGAACATAGAAGAAACACCAGTAAAAAACATTTTGACGACTGACGAACAACTGACAGAAACAATATTTTCTAACACTACAAACATTTTACAGGACGGATCATTTCAAGTAGATATGCCTTTTAAAAATATTGACGAACACAAAAAGTTGGGTGATTCCTATAAAATGGCAGAAAAAAGGTTTATTTCGTTAGAAAAAAGATTACACGGTGATTCAAAATTATTTGCGGAATATAAAAATTTTATAAATGAATATGTAGAACTAGGCCACGCCAAGTATGTTCCTTTAACCTTGACCAACATTAATAATGACAATAAGTATTTTATTCCTCACTTATGTGTCTTACGAGAGGACAGTGTGACGACAAAATTACGAGTAGTATTTGACGCTTCCGCGAAGTCTTCATCGGGTTATTCTCTGAATGATGTAACTTTGAAAGGGTACCAGGTGCAGCCTGAACTTTTTGACATTTTGTGTAGATTTCGTTATTATCAGTTTGTTTTGACATCAGATATCCAGAAAATGTACCGACAGATCAAAATAAATCCAGATCACACGTTTTTACAGAATATACTTTGGAGAGAAAGTCCGCAGGACACTTTAAAATGCATAGAACTCCAAACGGTAACATACGGGACAAACTTTGCGCCATTTGCGGCTACAAGAACAATACAAGAAATAGCTAATACCAATTTGGAAACCTATCCAGAGGCGTCTCAGGCCCTCAGCTCACAGTGCTATGTCGATGACATTTTAGCAGGTTGTAACAACATAGAACAGTTACCGCAGTTACACTCACAGCTAAATACACTGCTCAACAAGTCAGGTTTTTCATTACACAAGTGGTGTTCAAATTCACAAGATTTCTTAAAGTCAATATCACAAACTCAGCTTAGTGAATTCGATTTAAATTTTGATAGCGCTCCAAATAAAGTATTAGGTCTAAAATGGCTCCCTGAAGAGGATGTTTTAAAAATCGCGATTCCAATAGACACGTCACACAAACAACCGACAAAAAGAATTATGTTGTCCACCATAGCTCAATGTTTCGACCCTTTAGGTCTCATCAACCCCGTCATAGTAAAAGGTAAAATTTTAATGCAAAAATTATGGATTATTAAAATAGGATGGGACACAGTAGTAACGAACACAGACTTACTAACCGAGTGGCACGCTTTTCTAAATACTGCTTCTTTTTTGAAATCTTTAAAAATTCCCAGAATGATTTGCGACAATAAAAATATTTCAAAAATTGAATTTCACGGATTTGCGGACGCAAGCACATTAGCGTACGGAGCTTGCATATATATCAGAGTGTTATATGAGAATAAAACAGTAGCGATGAATTTAATCTCTTCAAAATCGAGAGTAGCCCCTATAAAGACAATAACCCTACCGAGACTTGAACTCTGTGCCTTGGTAATTTTAGCGAAATTAACAAGTACAATTTTAGACAATTTTAAAGATACTTTCACGCATGACTCAATAAACCTATGGTCAGATTCTAAAATTACTATAGCCTGGTGTAGTGACTTACCTAACAGATGGTCCACATTTGTGTCACACCGAGTGTCTCAAGTTCAAACTCTTACTCAAAATAGTAAACTGAGATATGTCAAATCTGCAGACAACCCAGCTGATCTGTTATCAAGAGGAAACTTTTCTACCGACACAACAATTTCAAATTTTTGGTTTCACGGTCCTAAGTTCTTACATAATTTTGATGTAATTTTGGATTCTTTTGATAAAGAAGTAAAGATAGAAAACATTCCCGAACAAAAGAAAATCTCACTTATTTCAGTTCAACAACCAAAGGCGTACGAATTTTGGGTGGAATATTTTTCACATTTTTCAATATTTTCTCGACTTACACGCTCATTGGCGTACGTGTTAAGGTTTATTCATAATGCAAAAAATAAACATAATAAAATTACAGATTCAATCATTACAGTTAATGAGATAACAAAGGCTCAAACATTCATAGTGAACATTTTACAGACTCAATGTTTCTCAAAAGAAATCTCAGAATTAAAAAAGAATGAAATAATTTCACACCATCAGTTAAAAATGCTCAAATTATTCTTAGACGAAGACAAGTTAGTCAGAGTTGGAGGTAGGCTAGAGAACGCTGACATTTCATTCGATCAGAAACATCCTTATTTACTACCATCTCACAACGCCACTGTCAGAATCATGCTGAAGCAAGAACATTTAAGGTTAGGACACGCAGGTGCACAATCAGTGTTGTCAAATTTTAGGTTACGGTACTGGCCTTTGAACGGTTTGAAAGAAGTTAAAAACGTCATACGGAACTGCATAGTATGCAGCAGATTTCGAGCTCTTCCAGCACAACAAATCATGGCAGATTTGCCAGGAGATAGAGTTCAAATTTCACGCCCATTTCAGAAAGTAGGTATCGATTACGGAGGCCCGTTCCTAATAAAATCATCACGGTTAAAGAAAGCACCAAAAATCAAAGCTTACATTGCCATCTTTGTTTGTATGACTACAAAAGCAGTTCACATAGAATTAGTTACAAGTTTATCGTCTGAAGCTTTTATCATGACCCTGAAACGTTTCATTTCACGGAGAGGTAACCCTACAATTATTTATAGCGACAACGGTACCAATTTTCAGGGTGCTAACAACCAGCTGCACGACGTATATACTTTTTTCAAAAATTCGACAGCTTGTGAAACTTTTATAAATTATCTTTTACAAAATGAAATTCAATGGAAATTTATTCCACCGAGATCTCCACATTGGGGCGGTCTATGGGAGGCTGCAGTGAAAAGCACTAAACATCATATTCATAGAATAATCGGAAATTTAACTTTCACTTTTGAGGAATTTTACACGATCCTAACGCAAATAGAAGCAATCTTAAATTCACGACCTTTATGTCCAATGACAAATGATCCTTCAGATTTCAGTTACCTTTCCCCAGGACATTTTTTGATTGGTGAAAATTTAACGGCTTATCCGGAAAAAGATGTAAGTGAAATTTCAGATAACAGATTAAAGTTTTGGCAGCAATGTACTAAGATCCAACAAATATTCTGGAAACGATGGTCTGTAGACTACTTGAGTCGTCTTCAAAATTGCCCAAAATGGTTGAAGAACACCGCGAACATTAAAATAAACGACATCGTGTTACTACTAGAAGACAACGTACCTCCGTTACAGTGGCCCTTAGCCCGAGTGTTAGAAACATATCCCGGTAAAGACGGTAAAGTTCGTGTTCTTAAATTAAAAACTCCCACTAGTACGTTCACTAGAGCTATCACTAAAGTATCCCCGATTCTATATAATGACTTAAATATAAATGTTGACTAAAAATTATGCAGCAACGAAAATTGCGTATACTTTTCTTGCGTTGAAATACAATAAATAATATTGTGTTTATATTACATTTTACTTACTACATTTCGGTTTGGTATCGTACCATAAACGTTACTGGGAGCTACGGCCTGTCTCCCTGGGAAACCTAAACAAGTCATTGATCTTTGCTTTTTTATTTGGCCCTTTGTTTCAAGGTGAAACATCGTACCGAGTTTGCTTAAGCTTAACCGCCTAACAGCTCTTTAATCTATATTCTTTTTCTACACTAGATACGCTCCTAGTGGCTAAACTTAATAGCGTGTTTTCACGGCAGATTTTTCTTCTGCACTTTCGTTGTATGTTACAGTTTACCTGTCCGCAACACCGGCTAGACTCTCTAGCATGCTCTCAGAGCCTTTTTGTTTTGAATTTTCTCACTGGGGCATTACAGTGTCTTTACAAGCAAAAATGTCAGTGTTCAGGAACAAGGCACCCTTCTTTTCTTCTACCTGTCTATCCTTCTAGGCAGCAAGTTCTTTTTAGGAGAGTATTCCTAAAAAATAAGTTTCTACCTGTTGCCAAGAGTGCAAAAAAGTTTCTACCCGTTGCCAAGTGTGCAAAAAAGTTTCTACCCGTTGCCAAGTGTGCAAAACAATTTTCTACCCGTTGCCAAGTGTGCAAAATAAGTTTCTACCTTTGCCAAGTGTGCAAAACAAGTTTCTACCCGTTGCCAAGAGGGCACAATTTTCTATCAATTACTTTCTACCTTCACTACTTGTGAAACCCATAGTTCAGCCTTACAACCTGTGCGGTGGTGTTCATGAGTACTGATGTCTACCATGGTAAGATGTTACCATTACTACGCTCGGATTGAGCTTTCTACCCTTTATTTAGTTATTATCTTGTTCGGTGAAACCTAGGTGGATTTACAACCTATCTGGAGCTTTCATTCATATTTACACTTTATCTAATAGTTATTTTCGTTAACGCCAGAGTGGCATTATTATTTATATTCTCTTCAGTCGTATTAGCTTAATAATACTGGTCCTTCGAGCATAACTTCATTTACTGCAAGCATAACTTCATTTCCTTCGAGCATAACTTCATTTACTTCGAGCTTAACTCATCAGATCGATTTTTCATTTAAAGTTCAAAATATTGTGAGTCAGTTTAGTTGAATCGCAGGAGGATTCAACAGGGGGGAGAATGTTGTGAAACAGTACCCGTATCCCACTAACAACACGCTTAATAATTCGCTTATTATATTCAAGAACGTACAAAACATGTCCATGCAATTTATAACACGTCAGAATAGGCACGGATCGATAATAGCCAAATAATCTATCAGTTTAACCATCAACAATAACTCCGTTCATGTAATTTGCGCTATATACCCATCATAAACATACGTTCAGAGCCCAATATTTGCATAATCAAGGAATATTTAATATATAAATGCCCAAAGCAGAATAAAACCATATTTGCATGTTTTGACACAACTGTACATTCATACAACTTCTAACAGGCAAATTCTCTAAGTATCAAAACTACCCTCTAGTTACTTCCTTTGTTGTCTGGAAATAACTTATATATAAACACCCAAGGATTCACGGGTAAAATGACAAAATTACCTTCCGTTTTTGTCCAAACTCGCATAAACATATTATTCTAAAATCTCAAACTAGCTAAATTAAATCAATAAAGACCATAATCGCTTAACACGCTACCTACAAAACGCCAGACAAGTGTACCACATTCCTAATCCAAGTGAGACACTAACTACCCTCTTTCTCACACCCATACCGTGAAAATAATTAAATATAATATTCCGTATTTAACAACCGCAAAAATCGATATCAGCATCACCAGCATCTACCCCTTCCGTCGTAGGCAAGTCGTGTGATTGGTTGTGACATCAGGTACGTCACCGGCCTCCAAGACATTGCGAATAATCTCGCCACTGTTGATCTAGTTTTCAGACGAAATAGGTTGTCCTTTAGCGATCGGAAATTGGTGATTTCTTACGTAAAGTGGGTCAACAAGTCAGTGCGGTGACAGAAAAGCCGTACTTTAGATAATACAAAACTTGACCCGGGTTCGAATTAACGGAGTTTGATACGGTGCCGCGAGCGAGTTTTCGGTATTCAGTAAGATAAGGTATTGAAATAACCTTTTCTTTCTTTAGTTACACTCAGGAGTAAAGGTATTGAAATAACCTTTGCTTCTTTAGCTACCCGTCGGAGTGAACCGAATTATTAGATGAAGTATTGCAATAACTTTGTCGTTCTTTAGTTACCCGTCGGAGTAAACCGAATTATTAATAGACTACCAGTGCATAACAGGGTGTGTAGAGGTTATTCGTAACCTATATGTAGTGATATTAGATATGGTATTGAAATAACCGTTTTATCCTTCAGTGTGACTAGACAGTGAGTCTAGTTCCCACCGTTTTATTGTTATACTACCAGAAATACTACCGTTTTGACCAGAATATGGTTATAGTTAGTGATTACAGGCAAGGCTGTGCAGAGAATTAGTCAACCCTGTTTGTATTAACCCCCATTCTACCGAAGAAAATAGATTTAGTTTATTTTACTAACCAAAAACCTGTGTTTGACTTCTACTATCATAAAACCAACCAGCGACCCCAAACCTATGGAAACCAGTAGTACCCAAACTGAGCCGTGCATAGCAAATTAAACCTGCACGGAATTGTTCAGGTCGGAAAAACAACACCTATCTCGATGGCAAGAGTTACCTGGTCAAATACACACACGGGCCGTAATTGGAAAACCATCGAAAATACTATCGAATGGGATGCTAACCCTGACGCGGCCCCAGTTGAAACAAGTGATGGGTCTGCTAACAGGCCACTGCCACTTGCGAAAATACCTTCAACGGATAGGGATAAACAATGGATCCATTGAATGTAGACTAGAGGATGAAACCGCCTCACACATAATATACCGCTGCGTAGCGGGAACATACAACGCGGTGACAACCTCCCACATGACAAGCTTGGTAGAAGGTTACTGGACCTCATAGAAGGAACAAACATCTTCTAACAAGATCGGGGTACACAATAAGCCGGAAGGCTGCAGTGATTTGAAGTTCGGGCCTTTAAACCGACCCCCGCCTTTAGCCAACCAACCAACCCTTATTGATGGAACGACCGTCTTTCATACCTGCTTTCACGTTTGACACTGCCGAATTAACAACTGTCATATTTGTCTTATTGTCGTTATTATTAAATAATATTTTTTTGTTGTTTTTCGGGGTTTGTGTGTTAAATTTAAGTATTTTTTTGTGAAAAAAATAGTAATTCTTAACTCAATATGGTAAGGATGTGCCAAGTCTGCCGTAAACTAGATAAAAATTTAGATTCTTTGAGTAACGTCCGTCGATTGTTTGTTTTTCCTAACCGAGACATATTAAACCAAGGTCAGTTGACTTATTCGGTCAATTGACGCATGGTCCTCTTTTTCACGTCTGTGCCCCGGTCTATTAAAGTTAGAGCAACAAAGGTTACGTTAGCTCACGAATGGTTTTCTGTAATCCAACAAGGTTAAACAAGAGAACACGAACGTGGTTTACAACCGTTTTTATGAATAAAAACGGCAGTCGTAAAACTTTTAAGTTGACAATATCGTAAGAAACGGTTTAAAGCTAAAGTTTATTGGATTTCTTTCTTAAAAACCTGTACATTTGTTTAACATAGTAATTTACGTTATAATACCGAAAAATAATGTTAAAATAATAATACAGGAGGAGTTCGTATTTATTGCAGGAGACAACCACTTCTCTGACCGATTTCAATCTGTAGGGCCTCATCAGAGAGGCTGGCAGATTGTTGAGAAATACACACAAGCTCTTATATACATGGTGTTTCTTAATAGCGCGCTAATATTTCAAAGGGTTGAAGTTTACCAAGTTTGTGTCCGCAAGGACTTAAATTCTTGCCACAGGTTGTTGATATATGATGATATGGAAAAATATTGCAATCAAAATTTCGATTAGTTCGATTTGAGACAGCGTTCCATGCATACGATTTCTGACGATATGATGATCCGACGGTGCCCTGATTGGTGTAAACTTTTGGTGCCAAATTCCGTCCGAATATTTGTCAATCGACCCGATGAGCTTTATTTTCACTTTTATTCAACGTCGTATGTTTCTTAACCTCACTTTTTTCTAAACCAAAAATTAAGAATGAAATTATGAATTGGATATTTTGGGAATTATTATCAGCTACTAATGCACCAAATTAAAAATACATTAATTTTAAGCTTAGGCAGTGACAACATATACTATATTGTATACGAGTGACACTCTTCTTTTTTTACAAGCTTTTTAGTGAAATTCGTCTCCGAAATACTTTATACCTGGTATTGATCCACGACTTTTGCAAAAAAGCACCATGCACTTGTGTCCTTTCATCTTAAACAAAGCGAGCCACTAACCTACCAAACAGCGAATCGAATCACCACAAATTAAAAACTCCTTGACAAAAATTGTTGTTAGGTAATGAAAGTTTATAAGCACTAACATACCGGCAGCAATGTGGATGAACCATTTTTTATTCTGTAATTTGAAACAGCATTTAGAACCAAAGATGGCGACGAATAACAACAAACAAATAATGTCGGGCCGGCTCTGACGCGATCGATAAAATTTCCACCCTACTGCGCAAACTCAATAGGCCCGCGCCGTCTCCCATAGCGGGGACACTTTTTGCATTTTGGAACGCTCGTATTGGCAATATACTGTTTATGTGGACGTTATCGACATTTTTTTTTTATTTAGCATGGTCAATTCTACATGAAAGCGGCTTCTTGCGCTGTTCTAGTCAACGCAATCTCTCCTAATGCTTTTCGGTTAACTATTGAATTGTTGTTATGTTCCTTACTTTATGAAATTAATTATAAAATATTTGAAAAATAATATTTTATTGTTACGGAGAAAAGTTTTCCAATGCTTTCCTTATCCAAAATTATGCATGCGAATTGACAGTAACAATGTGCTTAATAAGTAAATGAAGCAAAGCAATAACAAGCAATTTTCATATCCAATTTGTGACGCAGTTCGCTGTTGATTGTAACTCAATGGACCACAATTAACGCTTTGGCATTCAATAAAATTAATTTGAGGGTAATCGATAGAGATTGAGCTGATTTAGGAGAATGGGGAACACGGGGCAAGATAGGGTATTTAAGGCTGTGAACTCAATTTAATTAAATGTACTGAAATGGTATATGGCATATAACAAGTGTTGAAAGAGCTAGAAAAGTCCACCGAGTTTGAGAAAATCACTTTCACACAAGTACATAATGTACAGGGTGTCCCACTTTCGACACTTTTATATGGTCCGTAATTGTTAGTGCTATCAAAAAAGTAATGTAGGTGTCATGTGCTCTTTTTGGGTCAAATTTAAAATGACAAAATCATTATTTGAAAATTTTCGGTCACTTAAGACATACGGAGGAAAATCAAAAAATTGACAATTTCTAAATTATTCTATATTTTCTTAGTTAAAAGAGATACAGAAAAATGTTTTATACGGAAGTTTCTTTATATTGATTGTTGAATGATCTGCGGTTCTCAGAATAAGTATACGGGGTCAGGTAAAAAAGTTATCGGACCTAACTTCATTTATTTTAAATGGAACACCCTGTATATTTTAATCCAAAAAGATAGCATTTTAAATTCTCTTTTCAAATTTATAACATATATTTTAAAATTGTGTTTCAGTCGTCGGAATATGTCCTTAAATGGGTGCCGTCTTCCCGGATAGCGAACAAAATATAAATTTTGAGCCATTTCTTCGCTTTTTCCACTTTCAATATAAACTGATATCAAATCAAATTTTCACAAATGAATATGTAAAAATGAAATTGACGTTAAATGTTAATAACAACGAGAGTATAAACATAGTTGTTTCTAGGATATTAGCTTTTGTTTCATGGCCTACTGTGATTTAAAGTAATAAAGTTTGAATAAATCGCCTAGGAAACCAATATTATCCATGGTGTGTTATATATTTTGAAAAGATAATTTAAAATGCTATCTTTTTAGATTAAAATATACAGGGTGTTCCTTAAGCGAGCGAATATTTTCAAATTTTGATTTTACCATTTTAAGTTTGACCCAAAAAGAGCACATGACACCTACATTACTTTTTTGATAAGACTAACAATTACGGAGATATAGCCTACTAAACAAACTCTATTTTATATAAAAACGTAAATTTCGATCATAATGTTAAGACTAAAAATAAAGTATTATACATTTCTGAGAAGATTGTTAAGGAAGGGAAATTTGTTTTTCTCTTGAAAATTATTGAACGTAGAAAAAATCTTAGTGTATCACTGGATTATATGTAAAAAACCACAAAGAAAACATTTTATTTATGTCTGATAATTTACAGATTATCCCAAGGTGTCCAAAAATGTAAAATTCTCAAAAACATCCCTTATTTCAAAAACGAAGAGTCCTAGAAACATTCTAATTGGGGCATCTGTTTCACAAAAAAGTAGCACAGTGCTGAGAGAACCGCATTCTTCTATCTTTATTAACAAACCCCATAAAACCACCGAAATATCTTATTATCTCTGACTTATTTTTTATATTAATCATAAAGAACCCGAAAAGGTTCCCCACAATTAAAAAAAAGGAAAATATATGAACTTTTTTCAGGAACAGTATTACTCTAGTGTCATTTTCAATAAAGGTGACAACAAAATATATATGTCTTGCAAACGAGATAAAGAAACGTATACAAATTTCACATGGAATCAAATTATTTCACAACAGAAGTTTACTACAGTGATCGAACCTACGCTTACGTTAGATTTCGTATCTGCCTTTTGTTGAAATAATACAACTGAGAAATTTTAATCCATATTTATTGAGCAACAGCACCTTAAAAGATTAACACTCGCGATTTCACGGTAACCAGCCTACCACGTCGACGTGTAGTTACTTCCAAAATGTCTTACAAGACATAGCAGAGGAGGGTGTGGCTTACTGACGTCAAATTGGCGTCACTGCGCGGACGAGACGAGGGTTTGTTGGGGGAAAGTTCCATCGCGCCTCATCGTGGTAGCCAACGATAGAAGGTCGGAGCATGCGCAGCAGTCTGGCAACATCGCAATAAATAGACATCACACCCTATATCGTCCTTCTTTTATAAAGCTTCCGATCACAAACTTATTTCAACTCTAAGCGAACTACCAATTAATTCTGAACAACCTCCTAAACCTCGCAAGATATGGCATTACAGATCGGCCAAGTGGGAAGACCTGAAAGACCATTTTCGGACTTTTCCTTGGATGAGCGTATGCTTCTCTTCTGATGATCCATCCGTCTGTGCTGGGGAGGTCTCCGACGTCATTCTAACGAGCATGGAAGCATTTATTCCCTCCTCCCAAAAACGCCCTTCCAACGGCAAGCCCTGGTTTAGCAAGGATTGTGAGCGTGCTGTCAAATCAAAAAATCTGGCTTACCGACAGTGGCGTAAAAATCCTACCACTGAGAATCGTACCATCTTTATTACCGCTCGAAACCAATGTAAGCTAACAATAGATCAAAGCAAAGAAGCCCATAACGTGAGGATCAAAAACAAACTTCTTGACTGTCCAAACGGATCAAGGTCCTTTTGGTCAGTCGCTAAGGCCGTCAGCCAAAATTTTACCAAATCAACTATTCCACCTCTAATACGTCCCGATGGTACAATAGCATCCACAGCCGGAGACAAAGCAAACTTACTTGCTGAACTATTTTCTTCGCATTCCACTGTAGATTTCCAGGGAAGAACACCACCCGACATTCCTGCAGTTGATTCCGAAATGACCGAAATCGTGTTCCGTCAGCGTCCCGTCAAACGAATCCTGAAAGGACTCGACGTCAAAAAAGCTACTGGTCCAGACGAAATTCCTATTATAGTTCTCAAGACATGCGCCGATGAACTAACACCAGTATTTTGTAGACTTTTCAACTTATCCTACAAAAAAGGAATATTTCCATCTTGCTGGAAGACGGCGCGAGTCCAGCCTATTCCAAAGAAAGGTAAGAGAACCCTGCCTAACAACTATCGACCAGTCGCATTGCTTTCAGTTATATCAAAAGTAATGGAGAAAGCTATTAACCAACATCTTCTAAAGTACCTGGAAGGCTTCAGCATCATCAGCGATCATCAATATGGTTTTCGGAAGTCCAGATCAACTGGAGATCTTCTAGCCTATGTCACCCATATTTGGAACAACGCAATCGAACATCATGGGGAGTCTCGGGTTGTTGCGCTGGATATTTCTAAAGCTTTTGATCGTGTTTGGCATGAGGGGCTTCTAAGTAAACTGCGATCCTATGGTATGCCCAGTCGATTCTGTGCATGGTTATCTAGCTTTCTTAAGGACCGCTCTCTGCAAGTGGGGATTGACGGATTTCTCTCAGACACCTTCACCATCAATGCCGGTGTTCCTCAAGGGTCCATATTGTCTCCCACTCTCTTCTTACTCTACATTAACGACCTTCTAGTGAAAACTAAAAATCCGATATTTAGTTTTGCTGACGATAGCACACTTTTCTCATCTTTCTCTTTGAATGCGCAAACATCGGCTGCCGACGCACATCTTCGCAGACAGCATGAAGTATCACGCCTCAACAAAGACCTGGAAGAAATTTTGGCTTGGGGTGACAGTAACCAAGTCGAATTTAACGCTAAAAAAACCCAGGCAGCAGTTTTCTCTAAAAAGGTTAACATTACAGAACCGGAAATAGTCATGGCCGGACACGCAATCCCACTGGCTTCATCTATTAATTTGCTGGGTGTCAATCTGGGAGGAAATATGTCTTGGCATAACCACGTTGTGGCAATCGCCAAGATAGCTTCTCAGAAGCTTGGCGTACTCTTCCGAACCAGAAAGTTGTATACACCTCAACAACTTTTGACACTATACAAAGCCCAGATTCGACCATCACTAGAATACTGCTCTCATGTCTGGAGCTCTGCACCCAAACATACTCTTCGGCTACTGGATTCCATCGAAAGGAGGGCTATTCGTCTGATCGGAGACCACGAGCTGACGAAGAACCTCGACAGCCTAGAACATCGAAGACAGGTTGGGGATTTGACTCTCTTTTACAGATATTTTCATGGAAGGTGCTCGGCTGACCTTGCCCTCTTAATTCCGCCCAGAGCGACGAATAGCAGAAATACACGACGAACCACTGCCGCCCATCCGTATGTGGTTAAGCTTAGTACTCCTCGAACTTCATTATTTAAAAATTCTTTCATCTGGAGGACTTCATCCTTGTGGAACGACCTTCCCGAGGTCGTTTTTCCCAACGAATATAACCTCCAACGATTCAAATCCAACGTGAATCGCTTTATGCGCACACGCACCACTCCCAGAGTGCCCTAAAGGATTTTTCCTATAGTGCTTGTGTTTGATCATTAAAAAAAAAAAAAGCCTTAAAGAAATTCCAAGAAACGTGAACATTAAGTTATTATGACTTTTATCGCTAAGCCTCATATAGCTTCCACCTTATATCGTGATAAGCCTATCCAAGTAAAATAAAACCCGTTATAAAAAACATTTAGTAAAACACTGACGAAAACGATAAATTTGGATTTACCAACGTGAGAAAACACCATTTGTTTTTCTTGTTTTCGCTCAAAAAAAAAACAAACACGAAAAAAGCCGGATAAATTCCTGAAAGAATGTAATATTTAATGTTTTTATATAAAAATATTTTATTATAAAAGCCGTAAATATTTCAAATTTTTTTTTATTTAAGCCCGGTCCAGATCAAATGAACGAGCAAGAGCGAGTGAGAACAAGATCATGTGTAGATATATGAATGCTCACGTGGTTGATTCGTTTTTTTATAATCAAACACAAGCACTACAGGAAAATTCCTTTAAGGTACTCTGGGAGTGGTTCGTGTGCCAGTAAATCGATTCACGTTGGTTTTGAATCGTTGGAGATTGTATTCGATGGGAAACGCGACCACAGGAAGGTCGTTTCATAATGATGACGTCCTCCAGATGGAAGAATTCTTAAATAATTAAGTTCGAGGAGTACTAAACTTAATCACATGGATGGGCGGCAGTTGTTCGTCGTGTATTACTTCTATTCGCCACTCTGGGCGGAATTAAGAGGGCAAAGTCACCCGAGCATTTTCCATGGAAATAGCTGCCAAAGAGAGTTAACTCACCAACCTGTCTTCGATGTTCCAGGCTGTCGAGGCTCTTCGTCAGCTAGTGGTCTCCGATCAGACGAATGGCCCTCCATCCGATGGAATCCAGTAGCCGAAGAGTATGCTTGGATGCAAAGCACCAGTGATGGTCGAATCTAGGTTTTATAGAGTGTCAAAAGTTGCTGAGGAGTACTATACAACTTTTTGGTCCGGAAGAGCACACCAAGTTTCTCCGAAGCTGTCTTGGCGATTGACGCCCAGCTAATTAATAGATGGGTAGATGGATTGGGTTTAGGTACCGGAAAGGGGTACCTTCCTTGACGACCTGTATAATTTTTCTAAATATTTCTAAGAATATTATTAATCTAGACGGGAAGCACTATACTGCATGCAACTGCTAGTTCAGAAATGCTATGACCAACGAAAGGACGTATTTGTGTGTTTCATCGACTACCAAAAAGCTTTCGACAACGTACGACACGATCTGTTACTGCCTACATTAAGAGAAACAGGTATCGATGAAAAAGACATACAAATAATACACAAACTATACTGGAATCAAACAGCAAAGCTCCGACTGCATGACTCACAGCACACAAACAACATAACCATAGCTAAAGGGGTCCGACACGGATGTATATTATCTCCACTGCTGTTCAACATCTACGTAGAAAAAATATTTCAACTAGCTTTGGAAAATAACCCAAGAGGCATAAAGGTAAACGGCATTCCTATCAACAATTTACGTTATGCCAATGACACAGCGATATTAGCAGATAATATGGGAGATTTACAAGCAACCATAAACGATATAAATGCGATTGGAAAGGATTTTGGTCTTAACATCAACATAAGTAAGACAAAACTGATGATAGTAAGTCGAGAACCCCACGAAAACGCACAACTCTACATCGATAATAACCAGATTGAGAGAGTTAAAAAGTTTAAATATTTAGGCACCACATTGAACGACAAGTGGGATAACGATGAGGAGGTAAAAATACGTGTGGCTATTGCTCGAGCGACGTTTGTTAAATTCAATACCTACCTACTACGATAGGAAGTTCCCTTAAGTCTCCGTCTGCGAGTAGTTAAATGTTATATATGGCCAATACTGCTGTACGGAGCGGAAACCTGGTCACTAAAGGTCAAATCCCTGAACAGAATCGAAGCTTTCGAAATGTGGATCCTGAGAAGGCTACTCAAAATCCCCTGGGTAGACCATATATCAAATGAGCAAGTTTTACAAAGAGCAAACATCGCATCGGCAACTACTAGATATTGTGAAACAAAGAAAAACATCCTACCTAGGACATATTCTACGAGGTCCTAAGTATAGCCTGCTTAAAACTATACTTACTTATGGGAAAAATCGAAGGAAAAAGGGGACCGGGTCGAAAACAACATTCATGGCTTCGCAATATTCGAAACTGGTGTAACATCGCAGATGCAGCAACAATTTTTAGAAGAGCCGAAGAAGGCACGCTCCACATTATCCAGTGAACACGTGAACGCCAACGCGCTAAGTTAAGCGTACGGCACCATAAGAAGAAGAAGATAAAGGAGTAACAAGGATTAAAAGTTATGTCAACTTGACCAAGTACGCAATATGCACACAGGAAAATTCACTATTTGCTAACTCTCACCCTTAATCACAACTTAATACGTTGTATATCTTTTAGTAATAAATACCTTAATATATGATTAAGCGATACGAGAAACACGGGTCTCAAACAAATTATTCTAACGGTAATTAACTCAATTTTATTTCATCCTCTGTTGTTTAGTTTGGATCCCAAATTGGCGCCAAAATTGTTATTCTCTTGCTGGGTGATATTATCTAAACGGAGATGCTGTTAACAAAATATTTATTTTTACGAGAAAAATAATATAAAGGGGCTATAAAATCCCATTCCACAGGAGCACCTGCACACGTGTACACCCAAAACAAAACGAATAAAAAATAGTAATTTATATTCATTGAATATTATTTATCGTATAAAGTCCGACCCTCCCTAATATTTTATCGTACCGTCAAACTAAAAAAGTCCGGGTTTGTTCGGGTTTGTTCGTCCCGTCAAACCAAACTGTATAGATCCGGCAACCTTGCCTCGGTCGAGGTAAATGACGATTATGGCGAAACTTGCTCGCACGTGCGATTAAGTAGTGCAGTTTCTCTGTAGTAACAGGTGGCGGGTGGCAGCGGGGCTATTGCGATTTAACATGGAAAATGCGCACAGTTTTTGTGTGCACCGCGCTGTTGTCTGTTCGTGCATCTAGTTAGAAATTCGACCGTGTATGTTTTAATATTAGGTATATATTTATTAAGTTAAAATGAATAGTTTGACGGTGGACTATTTAAAAAATAACTTTAGCTCTTTGAGTTTGGAGCAAAAAGTTGAAGTGAAGAATGCGGGAGGACCTAAACCCGAAATTAATTTAACGCAGACTACAAAGGGTCATTCTAGGGACTTTATTAGAGAGTTTAAATATGAAATATATGAAAAAAATTTATAGAGGGTATTCCAAATTTAATGAGGCTGTTATTGATCAATTTTCTGCAATTAAGAACCGAAGAATGGACTTTACGTTTAAGCGCTATTGTGTAGGGTCGATAAATGTTGTGTATTTCGATAAATGATACTCGATATTATTTTAAACCATTTTATTTAAGGATTTAAACTAAAAAACACTGAAAATATGAAGAATGTCAGTCTCGTGGCTCGATTCGTTCTCGTCATCAAACAGTTAACTATTGTTCTCCTCTTGGTTGCGCCTAATGACGTAGCCGTAGATGACGTAGTGGTATTAGACATCATTCGGTTTTCTTGATAACTAGTAGATGGCGGTAGTAGTATTGGACATCATTCCGGTTTCTTGATAGCTCGTAGATGGCTTTAGTAGTATTAGTAGTGGACTGTATAAATATTGTTACGAGGGTTGCATGCGACGACGTTAAGATCCGACAGCTATACACACTAAGAAAACCTTTCTTATTTTCCAAAAGTTGTATTTCCTTGTGTAAAATTAAAAAATAAATAAAAATATGTTTTACCTAACGCATTTTCTTATTACTTTTTTTCTTTCTACATTTAAATCGCCTAGAAAGTAATTGTTTGGTCGTTGCACAAAAATAAAATTTTAAAATTAATTTCACCATACTTGTGAATCCCCTCTATCATAGGTCACGAGCCGCCACTGGCTAGTAGTAATATTACAAAGTTCGATCTCCCGTCAAAGCTACTAAAATATTTATGTATACCGTAAAACAGTTAACTATTAGAAATGAAAAGTACGTAGAAAACCAGCGAAACAAGATTTTGTTTATATTAGTTCCAACCCTACCACTGGATGGCGCCACAGTGCAAATTTTTCGTGGCGGGCTTTTCAAAATTCAGTTTTTTTTTATTTTTGGATTTTTAATAGTATTTTAAATTTTTAAAGCAATTTTTTTTTTTAAACTTAAATAAACAATAATCGATATTTAAGATTTTATCGATTACTTAATGTTCTAGAAGAAATAACGTCTTTAAAAATTAAATACTAATAAATCTAGATACGTAACTAATAAACTAGGCATATAAATACAAATAAATATTTTATTAAAACACTAAACACAATAAACGAAATTCAAATCGACAAGAAATAAAATCTTTCAACAAAAACAAATTTAAGAGTTAATAAACATTTCTAACTACCAAAAGCACTAAAATTATGTAGACCTTATGTAACCTTAGAAACTCACTCATCACATCACAGAAAAAAACACTAAAATTATTATGTACTTTAGGTACTTTCACTTATCACATTTTATTATTATTATTATTGAGGGGTATTGGGGGTCATAATTACGAACAGGATGTCATAATCAGGTACAAACTTACGTGAATTTAAAATTTCGAGTAACAATTAATTATTCAATTTTCTTGTCGACCTGCTATTGGATTGAATTGGGACAAGTTTCCTGGACAAAATGATATGCTAAAAACAGAAAAAATGCTGAAATTCCAACGATTACCGTCCAGAACCAAAAGCAGTCGTAGGGATGTAACTATATTAAGAATCTATTGATACTATATCAATAGATGTCAAAATTAATAAAAGTGGCTTTTCAATGATGTCTTTTATGCGAGACAACAGATTGTTTATTTCCCAGTCAAGATGATACGGTCCTGTTCGCCGGTTAAGGTCGGCATTGCGCATGACATCTGACGATCAGCTTTGCTTCCATGCGCGAGGCCATAAATTTGCCACTTTTGCTTTTAGAATTTGGCTATCCATAGATATAGGTCGGTGATGAGCATGTTTCCGCGTTTGTTAAAAGTCACAGAAAAATTATACGAACAAGCAAAGGAATATAGGCCTATTTACATTATGCAACAAGGACAATTTATTTTATTGTAAATATTTAATATTGAAAGGAACATTGGCTATTTCAATCAGTTTTTTTTTTAGTCTGAGAATTTCTTACAGTATATTATTATATAATAAGAAAGCCCACATATAAAGACTAGACTAAGCTCCAAATCGCAAGTTGACCGTAATATATCTTATAAAAATCTTCTTCTGCTTTCGTGTGAACGAGGATCGTTTTTATGCTCAAAATATAGTAGCCAGATTTTGTTAGGAGGATAATGACGATCTTTTTCATTCGCTAGGGTCAATTTTTTTTATAGCTTTCAATTTTACACAGAAGGATTTTGATACATATTAAAAATGAACATTTATTTAAATTAAATCCTGATTCTTAGTTTTTGTAATATACGTCTATGTTGTCAACCACATATACAGGGTGTTATGGAAATTACTTATTATATTTAAATGGGTGACTTATTGGGTGTCATACTTTTTTTTTAAATCGAATATCTAAATACTAAGGTAAAAACCCTTTTTATCCACATACTGTCGCCCCGTTCCATCTGGATTCACTTAGCAACAATGTGGGTCACTAGAGTATACTAACAGTGTTGTCAGATCACACCGCGTGTCTCGCCGTAACTTGAATACCGCCGCGCGCCGCTTCGAGACTCGGGAGTGGAACGACGTTGGTTCCACGACGGCGAGGTTGCCACGTGCTTGACGTATACGAATTTTAAACGTTTTGTTAATTGTATTGCCCGATTTTTTTTTGTTGTGAAATAATTCATAATAATAAATGTTGTGATGTGATTTCAAATTTGTGTGATATTATCAACTGTTGGTTCTGTTGAACAACATACTTTTTGTGTTTTATTTTTTATGGAATTTAATTATAAAACAGATTATTTTAAAATAAGATTGAAGGTAAGAGAGTATGTACCTTAAAATTGTAGTTTTCTTTGTCTAAAAAGTTTGAAAAAGAAGTGATAGCGCGCGTCAAAGACGTCTTGTGGTCAAAAACTGAACACGTACGTTTAGAATTATGTGTTGCACTATGACAACATCGCATATAATCCGCTAACCTCTTTTGAACCTGCAGACTGCCTCAATAAAATATTGATTGCGAAAGGCCTCACGAGCGGCCACGTAAATTTTGAGATTTCATATAAAGTGTATATTTCGCTTAATAATTCAAAGCGCCATTTATGGTTATTTTTCACCGCGAGATTTGTCGGTTTAAATATAATACGTCATTTCCATAACACCCTGTATATAAACAGTATATTGCAAATACGAACGGTCCAAAATACAAAAAGAGTCCCCGCTATGGGAGATGTATATTAGTGCTTATAAACCTTCATTAGCTAACGACAATTTTTCTAAAGAAGTTTTTAATTTGTGGTGATTCGATTCGCTGTTTGGTAGGTTAGTGACTTGTTTTGTTTAAGATCAAAGGACACAAGTGCATGGTGCTGTTTCGCAAAAGTCGTGGATCAATACCAGGTATAAAGTATTTCAGGTTTGTACATATATTCGAAAATATTTTGCTTATCACATTATCCGATCTTCGGAACCGAATTTCACTAAAAAGCTTGTAAAAAAAGAAGAGAGTGTCACTCGTATACAATATAATATATATGTGGTTAACCTTAAAATTAATGTATTTTTAATTTGGTGCATTAGTAGCTGACAATAATTCCCAAAATAGTCAATATAGTCATTCATTCTTAATTTTTGGTTCAGAAAAAAGTGAGGTTAAGAAACATACGACGTCGGATGAACAACTAACCAGTGAAATTTACATTAAAAAAGTTGAAATCCGGTCCTGTCGAATGTTTACTTTCACAAGGAAGTTTCCGAACTGCGCAAACTCACAACGCCCCCTTCGATGCCCATAGCGGATACATAATTGCAGATGATATTAGCAATATAGGTACTGTTACCCAGAGTGTAATATATGCAAGTTACAAAAGTCATATACATCTTCTATAACAATCGTAAAACTATGTATTGAAACAAATCATCCGACTGTGCAAAGGGGACGATCTTTCTTTATTTAGATGATACTGTAGATAACAGGTGTGTACCTATAATTTTTTTTACATAAATATTTCTACGATACTGCATATAGGCATACTGATACTGTGGACACAAACTTTATCTTTATACATTGCCGAAGAGTTTTTATTTCGTATATTTTAGTTTCATTTTTGTGTTATAAAAAGAATTTTTGATAAATATTTAGTTTTAATTTTTTTCCGCATTTCCGAAAAATATTAAACATCGACAACACCGCGCGGCGGTTCATTCCCTATCACCTTTCGCTGCTATCTGCTTCTGCTCCGTTGCAACAGACAGTGACCGAAACTGTTTCATCGAAACAGCGAACCAGACTGTTCCAGCGAAACAGTAAAACCTATCGACCTATACCTGTTCCGACCTATTCCACATAAAAACCTGTTTCGGAAAGAACAGATCTTGTTCTAAAACGGCCTCCCTAATCTAGTTACAGGCATAAACTAGGTGGTAATGGTGAAAGATACGTTGTTTTCTGTTCCCGATTTTCGGCGTGAAACCGGATCGCCACGCCAAAACTTATACCAAACAAATTTACAAGAAATAATTCTTGCATCTGTTCTAATAACATTAGTATAGTATAATTAATTGTTGTACTTTCTTTTAAAAATATAAGCAAAACTCTCGAAAGCAGAGGCCCATGTTAACTTGAAATTTATGATTTCTAAATGCTAGCCTTAAAGGGCAACAGCGCCTAAATCTAAAACAAAACAGCTTATTTATCAGGGGTTTTCATCAGCTCAGACTTTTTTTTATCATCAGTTTCTCAATCTGTCTTCGTTAGGATTTTCTGACGCCTAATCGATTTGTTGTCTTATTCAGAAATCTACAGGGTTGTTCGCCATACGTTTCAAAAATACATCATGTGTATCATATTGCAATGAATTGTGAAAATATCATTCAACGTAAATAAAGTGTATGTCATTGTTTGTGAAATTGTGTAGATAATTTTATGTAGTTACAATATTAATTTTATTACATATTTCTTTTTATATAAATCTTGATTTTTAACGAATTTGTTCTTAATATTATTCTTAACTCTTAAATAATGGTCAAGTGTTTTGAATTAATTACTAAAAAACTAATTCTTATTTTTCCTTATTGTATTAACCGCATTTACAGTATTCATAACAAATTTCTTGCTATTCCGCCGGCCGGCGCGGATCTTCGTAGCGTTTGCCGCTGATGTTAGAAACAAAGACCATCAATGGACGACAGAATATTAATTGCTCTTAAATTAGACAAAAAATTTAAAATTTCGGTCCACAAAAAACGTTTAGAATTAAATAAAGAATATTGGAAAGTAAATAGTATATTCTTACTAACTAAAATGATTTAGAAATAAATATATACAGGTCGACAACTTTATCTGTAGCTACAAAAGGAGTGCGGGCAAGAAAATTTCTTGGGTTAACAATGTTGTCACATATATTAAATTTTAATTTAATAACATATTACCAAGTAAACCCTAAAATTAAATTTACCCATTTAAAGTAAATTGTCATCAGTATATAAAAAACTAATATTCTATTATAGTTTCAATGTTCTTAAAACTTTCTTTTCATACTATTTATTTTAATATTAAAATGCAAAATAAAATATTTTTTTATTAAAGTACTTATAATCTAAAAATAGGGCAACATGGTGCAATATCAACGGTAACCATGGATAACCGGTGGCTAGAACTAATTTGATAGGTTATATCCCAGATAGAGGATGCGACACGCGTCTGGTGACACGCCTATTGTGCCGGCGTGGTTATTCGGCGATGTTCAATATGATTCATCCACTTGCGTAGTGATAGGGTTTGTTTTAAAACTGTGATAATGAATGAATATACCCTGGTAAAACCCTTCATAGTCAAACCCGTGAAGTGATTGCCAATGTGTACAGGGTGTGTGAAGAGGAATCACAAATTAATACATTTAAATTGGCACTTAAGGAAAGGGTCGCAATGTATACGGGAGTAATCGTGGGTGCAGTAGAAAACATTCACAAAGAACATACTGAAAGGAAAGAAAATAACCCGGATCAATTGTTGTCATCGCCTGTCATAAAAAGGGCCCTACTCTGCGCTGTCGGAAAATCGAAGTCTTCGACTTTGGCATTGTTAGGAGAACAATACAAAAGTAGTAGTTTATTTGGAACTAAAAGTGGTTCCAACTTAAAAAAGTTGCTACAACAGCTGAGAAGTGACATAAATTCTCCGTTTTTCCCGTGAAACTTTGAAGTGCACGTTGGAATCAAATGGATTTCATTGGCGAAAATGCCAAAATAAGCGAAAAATATTAATGGAAAGGCCTAATATATTGCACTGGTGATACAAATATATTCATGCCATGAAAAAATATATATTATTACATTATTAAGATAATAATAGCACGCCCAAGACTCGACCATGTTTTAAAAGATATTGCTTCCCCCTTACCGATACCGCGTAGCTATAGACTCGCTTGTCGAGCTGTACATATTAGACAAAAAGACTCCAATATTATTTATTGAATTTCTAAAAACTTTTATATAGAAAAAAATATATTTTTTTTAATCGATGAATAAACCCGTGGGAAGAAATCCCGTTTCACAGGTGTACGTAGTTCGCTTAAATGTTTTATGTAGAATTTCGATAAAGAAACAGCACAATCTGGCTGATTCCTTGAAATATTCCATAAAGCGGACAATGGGAATAATATCCAGACTAAATAAAATAAGCTAGGAATTTTATATGACTTTGAAAGGCTTGACATGGTAAAAGAGATAAAAACCAATATTAAATGTCTAACTTCATTGTGACAAAAAAATCACGTAAAGCCTCTTATTTTACAGGGACATGTCAGAAAACTTTGCCAGTAAAATAATTCAGCTTAGGAATTTTTTAAATGAAATATGTATATTTTATTATTTTTTAATTATTTACGTAGCATCTTTATGACTTTTAGTATTGTTTGCATTGTTTCGTCGCGCCTGCATTGGAGAGATCAATTGCCATTAAATAATCAATGCCTCAATTGAATAACTCGATCTAACCCTAGGTCGGTATGCGACGATAAACGTAAACATATTAATAGAATATGTTTGCCTTTTCCCTTCGTCAGTGACCTATTCATTCTCTGGCATGGGACATTTAACCGTTGAAAGACGCATTTGATATTTTTCCTGTGTTTACAGAATCGACCCTCTACATTGGTCTTCTATAAGATGCTGCTTTGGGTTAGGCAAATGTACCGCGTACCCGTACACAACAAACAAACCCGTACTTTACTAAAAACAGTCTTCCTCTGCATTTGAAATTTCATCCATGCTTTCAGAGTCATCAGAATCATTATCATCATCCCTAATAATTAACGGTCTTACTTCGTCTATAACCTGTTCTGTCTCATAAGATTCAAAAATATTTTTTTCCGTGTGTTCAATGCATTTCCGCCATTCTTCTTTGCCCACTTGGCTAAGCGCCTCCGCCCATAACTTTATAACACTAGGCTTACTGATATTTTTACAGGAATGTTGGTCATAATAATTTTTTCTAATACCCCATATCAATTCAATCGCATTGCAATGGCAATGGTAGGGTGGTAATCTCAAAACTTGATATCCAGATTTGGGGGCTAATTCGTCAACAACATATTTTTTTTTAAATGACTGCTCTTTACACTTGCTTAAAAGATCACTTTTTAAAAATAAATCTTCATGGTTTATGTTTTTCTTTGACAACCACTCTCTTAATTCTTCCTTTTTCCAGCTGCTTGTAGGAAATTTCTCTTCGAGTCTCGTATGGTAAGAGGCATTGTCTAAAATAATTAAGGAAGGGTTTCCTAAACTTTTTAAAAGTGTTTCCTCGAACCAATACTCAAAAAATACTAAAAGCAAAAAGCATAACTACTTATGTAAAATAGAACATACCATCCTGCACTTGAGCAAATTTTAATTATTTTTTGGAAAATAGTGATTATTATATAGATTTAACTATAATGATCACAAAATAACTAAATTCTAGGAAAAAGTACCTGAGAATCTTTAACTTATTGACGCAAAATATTTTTCATTTGATAAATCAAGAAAACTATGAGTGAAAAATAAACTAGATAATAATATTTATCGCGGTACATAATTCTAAGATAATTTTGTTTTGGAACCGCTGATTTTGCTCAGCCGATTACAGTGGAATGTTCGGTACGATCAAGTATAGCGAAGTTATTGTTAACTGAACCGTCTTACTGTTTAACAACCTTTAACGATTTAATCCGATATCGGACTTCATGAAACGAACAGACTTTAGGTTATTTTCGTCTTTGTCCGTTATACATGTATAACATTTTATTTTCATTTACTGTCTGAAATTTAATGTAAAAACTTAAGTTATAAGGCAGATTGGAGGTCAGCATTTCTAAAACTTTTTCCGGATACAATCTGTTGCTATAAATAATGTCGTTCCTTCCTAAGCTGGAATGTTTAATCTTGCTGATAAAATTGTCCTGAATTTGGCGGTAAAAGGAAAGACGTGTATTTTTGTCGAGTCCAATTTCAGTATATTTCAGAAAATATTTTTCTTTTGGTAAACACATTTGCTTCACTGATCTGCGTGTTGGATTCAAAAGGTTTTGTCTAGTGTTTGAAAAAAAGCACACCATCTCTGCCGTACTTTTAATTGATTTTATACATTATTACATTATACATTATTATCGCGTTATTTTTTTTTTATGATTTTATGACGAACAAACACAAGCACTATAGGAAAAATCCTTTAGGGCACTCTGAGAGTGGTGTGTGTGCGTATAAAGCGATTCACGTTGATTTTGAATCGTTGGAGGTTATATTCGTTGGGAAAAACGACCTCGGGAAGGTCGTTCCATAAGGATGAAGTCCTCCAGATGAAGGAACTCTTAAATAATGACGTTCGAGGAGTACTAAGCTTAACCACATATGGATGGGCGGCAGTGGTTCGTCGTGTATTTCTGCTATTCGAAGCTCTGGGCGGAATTAAGAGGGCAAGGTCAGCCGAGCACTTTCCATGAAAATATCTGTAAAAGAGAGTCAAATCCCCAACCTATCTTCGATGTTCTAGGCTGTCGAGGTTCTTCGTCAGCTCGTGATCAGACGAATGGCCCTCCTTTCGATGGAATCCAGTAACCGAAGAGTATGTTTGGATGCAGAGCTCCAGACATGAGAGCAGAGAGTACTGCTAGTACTCACTAGAGGTGAAGGTCGAATCTGGGCTTTGTATCTAGTCAAAAGTTGTTGAGGTGTGTACAACTTTTCGGTTCGGAAGAGTACACCAAGTTTCTGAGAAGCTATCTTGGCGATTGCCGCAACGTGGTTATGCCAAGACATATTTCCTCCCAGATTGACGCCCAGCAAATTAATAGATGAAGCCAGTGGGATTGCCTGCCCTGCCATGACTATATCCGGTTCTGTAATGTTAACATTTTTAGAAAAAACTGCTGCCTGGGTTTTTTAGCGTTCAATTCGACTTGGTTACTGTCACCCCAAGCCAAAATTTCTTCCAGGTCTTTGTTAAGGCGTGATACTGCGAAGATGTGCGTCGGCAGCCGATGTTTATGCGTTCAAAAAGAAAGATGAGATAAGTGTGCTATCGTCAGCAAAGCTAAATATCGGATTTTTAGTTTTCACTAGAAGGTCGTTAATGTAGAGTAAGAAGAGAGTGGGAGACAATATGGATCCTTGAAGAACACCGGCATTGATGGTGAAGGTGTCTGAGAGAAGTTATTATTCAGATTTAAGTTTTACTTATACTTTACATATTAAAAAGACTGTCCCTCTCAAATACATCTCATCTTACTGTGCTGTCGTTTTTACCTTAAATGTAACCGCACGATCCCGCTATAAGTAATTTTTAAACCACAACAAAGACAGAGAAAATAAGGATAAACCTCCTCCACAAACGATATTAAATATGAACTTTATGTAGCTTTGTGAAAGCTGGAACGTAAAGAAAAATATAAAATGCAAATAAGTTTCTCGTTGAAATTCTGAAGTGATTCGTATAAAATGAAGTATATTTTTACGAGGAACTATATGCAAAAATATTTCTTAAAGTCTGAAAATGTAAATTTTCACTTTAATATTGTGGTTTAACCCCTTGGGAGGGGTAGATGTTACCCACAAAAGCTTTAATGGGCAAGGGCACCATAATTTATGATTTTTTCCAAGATATCTCGTTGAAATATGGAAGTATCGCTTTTAAGTTATTAATTTTAAAAAACATTACTGTGTTACCTCTTCCATAATCCATAATACATAATCCATTCATAAAACTCGTGGAAAGTGAAGCTGTGATTGTCTGAAATGTTATTGAAAGTCAGTAATGGAAGAGAGAACTACATGTTTGTTGGCTGAATGGCAACAATGTTGAAGTCTGGTTATATCAGATGGTTAAATATTAAAATAAAACCATACTTACCGATGAAAAGATAAATCCTTTTTTAAATCATCCACTCTTTTACAAACTACACATGAATGCACCATCATTGTTTATAATAAAGACACCAATAATCACAAAACAATATAAATCAATCAAAATATACATATAATCAATCCTTTAGATCAAAGGACAAACATCGCAACGTTTACGAGATTAGTATTCATTCATTCATCTTCTGCTTATCGTATTTGTAAAATATAAATATATGTTGCCAGAGTGCAGTTGGATTAGTTCAAGATTCGTTTGATACTTTTAAGAATAATAATATTGTTTTTAAAGAATCTCTCCTCGCCTTTTCACAGTTTATAGTAAAATTATTGGGAAATAAATTTATTTTAAGAGCAATTAGGGATTAATCTAAAACCAGTTGTATTTGTCAAATTAATAAATTTTTAATTGGGATTTTGCAAGATACGTTTACGACAAATATGTCAATCTTTCTATGCTGCAATAATGACCGAAGGAGGTGGGAAAGACTCTTTTCCCTAATTGATAGAGTGGTCCTCAGCATTGAATATTGTGACCAAATCATTGATATCTTCTTTGTCTTGGCATTTTCACTGAAATAAGCTAATAGCGCCGACTCCAGGATTTTGAACTTTGTTTCCCGTACACCATTCTTTGAAACAGTTATATGCCTTGTCATATCTCGGGCGGCTTTTAGTTGGCAGAAGATCTTCTTCTACTATTTTTGCTGCTTCTCGAATTTCTGGTGGGGTAGCAGCAAAATCAAATTCCTCATCTGATAGCATTTTTCTGTTGTTAAAATAATAAATTGGTTAGTGATATGGAAACCATATTCAAAAAATGATATTTGCCATCTTGATCAGTGGCTGAATCTCCAATTTTGTATTATTTGAGCTTGGAGCTTTATGTAATTGGCCACTGTGATAGCTCGCATTGTCCATTATTATCACGCTATTCTGAGGAATGTTTGGTAAAAGACAATTCATGAACCATTCCTCAAAAACTAACAAATTTTACCACAAAAAGATATTTAAATATAAATTAAGCAACCTAACCTACCTGATGTGCCTATATTTAATTATAATTATTACAATCGGGTCCTTTCCACATAATAATAACAAACGGTCATAAATAATGGGATGGCCACAGGTACTTTTACTGCAGTCATTAAGTTATATCCATTTTTCGTAAAACAATCTTTACCAATTATCTTGAAATTGTAATGACAAATCCACTACACACTCTAAGCCGAATTTTTGCTGTTTAGAATTCAAAATGTGATGTTCAAATTGACCGAATTGATCCTAAAAAAAGCGGGCGAGACGAACCTTAGTTCGTTCTTTCCGAGTGTCATTTTATTACTCCCAAATTGGGCGCACATTGGCCGTTAAAAAATATAAAAAATTCAGACCCACGCATTTAAAGCTATGCGTAAAATACCGAATAAAAGACCTAAGCGATAAAATATAAAATGAAAAACGTGCTAAAAATAAAAAGTAGTTTTGCGACGTTTGCAAGTGTAAAAAATTGAATTTTGGCGTATTTAACATATAAATGGAACGAGAAAAAATTGAACAAGTTTAATAGATACAGTGGGACCGGGGAAAGAATCAACGTGCATCCTATCAAAGATCTGTTATTTTACAGTTAATGAACAAGCATAAAACAAGACAACGTATTCAGTGTATTAGAGGGCAATGGCAAAATTAAAATATTGAAATGTCATTATTTGTCAATATTGACATTTATATTTTGTGTGTCGTGTGGTTCGTTCGTTCGTTCGTACTATGGCGGTATACAGGGTGTCCCAGAATATGTGGGCAATCTACCGGGTTCAGATCGAACACTTAAAAATAATAGGAGAAGTTCCTATAAATTTTTCTTCCTACTACCTCACCTACGGAGATACGGGCCCATAACGGACGTCCCTGGAAGTCGTTGTTTTTTAAATAATTTTTTAAATACTATGTGCAATTTAATAATTTTTTAGTATAATGGTTACCAGATGAGTCTCCTTAAAATTCTCCCTTTTAAACAGATTTGGCTTATTTAGTTTGACAGGGACGGACTAGACGTAACACAAACATGCTTTTTTGTACACCCTGTATGATGAAGGAACGACAATAATATTTTTGAATACTCTAAATCATAATCTGAAAAAAAGGTACTTGATCAATGTCGATAAAGTGAACTGTTTTCGAAAAAAATAAATTTTTGTTCAATATGGTTTTTTGCATTAAATATTTTTCAACCAAATTAAAACAAACATTTGACCAACTTGTATGTCTTGTTTTGGTTTTTAGCAAACTTCAAAGGATTTCTGTTTTGTTTCCATTTCCGGCAACCCTGTCGGTGCGGTGTGTACGTACCGCAAAACAAATACATAAACGAAACACAGCAGCACTGACAAGTAGAGAACTCTCGATAGTTTATCGATAATGATCAAGTACTACCAGTCGATAGTTTAAATTCAAAAAACCCCAAAAATAGGTCATTGCTCATTGCGCATTGCGCAAAACATTCCATTCATAAAACACGATTTATTTACAATCATGCACAGTTCTACAGTTTCAAATAAGTTAGAAGAAGATGGCTTTAAAAAATGGCAACGCTGTAATAAGGTACAGGTTTAGATAATTGCGATCTAACATTAGTCATAAATAGGTAATCGTTGTAGGTATTTTTTACAGAAATTCAGATAATATAAAGAAATAATCCATATTTTTGGATTATTTACTTAAAATATAGAATTAGCTACACCACTGCTTTACCTAAAAAAAACATAACCTCATTATTTTCACTTACCGACGAAATATTAATCCGGGGTTAGAATAGTCACACACACCACGGACTGACGAACCATTGTAGATGTCTAATAAATAGCTCTAAATTGTTTTAGTTCGAAAAAATACTAACAATTAATCCAAAGACTGCAAACAATCACAATAGCAGAAGCGATAAACCGATAACAACACTGCCGACGAAAATGAATGAAAATATTAAACTTCAGGGTCATTTTTACACTAGCAGGTACAAATGAGCATACAACGTTGCCACTGTGATTTCCTTAAAACAACATTGCAATTTGATGTTGGGACAATATTATACTTTTCGGTTTCAAACGCAGGCGATAGATTTAGGACTCTCGGTACAGACTTGGTTACTGTTTAAAACTTTGTATGATTCTGACACAATAAAAAAAAATTCTATTTATTTATTAATTAAATGTTTTCGGTTATTACCGAACGAACCCCGGAGTTTCTACGACACGAACCGCCACTGTAATAGGGTAACCCCAAAGATCTTACAAACTCCAGATAGAATTGTTTACATTTGAAGTCGACGTAAGGAATATAAACGTGCACTCCCCACGTTGCTGTTATGCTTGCAGCATAGCCAGATTGTCCTATTTATCGCTAAGGTATCTGCAAAATCCCAATTAAAAATTTGTTAATTTGACAATTACAACTGGTTTAAGGTTAATCCGCAATTGCTCTTAAAATAAATTTATTTCCCAATAATTTTAATATAAATTGTGAATAGGCCTTGAGAGATTTAGAAAAAAAATATTATTATTATACATAAAAGTTTGAAATAAACCGACTGCACTCTGACAACATCAAGTTAAAAGTTACTACGCTCGCCGGCAAAAGATCAAACTTTATCAATGGATCGGATTATAGTAAAGAATACACTGTTGCTACTCGCTTCTAACTGCTTTTAAGGGAGTGTTTATATATTTTGGTTGTTTCTATTTTTTTTTGTGAGTATTTGTGAAAAATCGTCTTTATTATAAACAATGAGGGTGCATTCATGTATAGTTTGTAAAAGAGTGGATCATTTAAGCAAGGATTTATCTTTTCTTCGGTAAGTATGGTTATGTTTTAATATGATTGTATTGATATGATTTCTGATATAACCATTGACGTTTAAAAGGTTATGGACCGGTCCGTGGTGCTAGTCCGGGCAAAAAGCAGTCGAGTTGGTTTATTTCTTAATATATATAAATCTTGCATTTACAAGATGGTTGAGGCTTGTGCGGCCATAAAATACTTCACTAGAAGATGCAATGGTGTTAAATTAAAATTTCACAGGTTAGTAAATATATTTAGAAATTTGATTTTGAGTTTGCATCACTATGAAAATTCGGTTTGTTTAAGAGTGTACCAAATGTTTATCCACTTCGTTAGGATACTAAAGGGTCGTAGCCTACGCCAAATTTGGATACATGCCCTTAGAAGGAATAATTATATCCCAGGTGATACAACAGTTATTTGTGAGAAACACTTCACAAAAGAAGATTATGGAGGTAATGTACATGGGAATAAAATACTGAAGAAAGGAACAGTCCCGTCAAAATATTTTACATCTTTATTTTTCTATATTTAAACAAGGTTTGCAATGTAACAAGTACGTGAAGACAGGTTTTATATAATTTATTTATTTATTTTTATTTATTTGATCTAACTTGTTTAGGTACATATTATTTTAATTTACTTATTTAATTAATCACTTTAGTGTACAATATGCCTTAGTGGCTTGTGTGTGCATTTTTTTAAAGAATCATCCTTTTCAAAGTTTATAGTAAAATTATTAGAAATAAACTTATTTTAAGAGCAATTGCGGATTAACCTTAAACCAGTTGTAATTGTCAAATTTACAAATTTTTAATTGGGATTTTGCAAGATATCTTAGTGATAAATATGACAATCTGGCTAGAAATATACACTTTTATATCTGGAGAGTATCATCCAGTAATGAATACACCAAAAATATTGATGCTAAGCATAAATAGTTAAATCTATCCTTGGATACACTGTATATAAAAACTGGATCAATATTTCTATCTTTTTTATAAATATCCAATATTCGAAACTACACTTTTTGAATAGATAATATAGTTAAACGTAAAGAATCTCAAAGTAAATTATACGCCCTTGTTGGGCTTTTTGCCCAGACTAGTTCCGCTCCGAAACGAGGAAGGCCGCTCCATAACCTTTTAAACGTTATTGGATTTAACCAGACTTCAACATTGTTGCCATTAGCGAGACAAACATGTTTTGTCACTCTTCCACTCATTACTGATTTTCAATAACATTTCAAACAATCACAAACTCACTTTCCAACAGATTTATGAATGGAGTGTTGGCCCTGTGGGTAACCCTATCCTATAAATACAACTCGAAATGTATTCTACCCGAAATCACAAAATGCGCGACCGCGAGTAAAATTAAACTTCCTCGATTTACACTCGACTAATTTAAAACCCCTTCGACATCGTTCAGACACTTTATCGTAATTACGTGGCGCCTTAACAACCTCAAAGAGAACTGGAATGAAATAGGATGAAATTGAATAAACACGAACAAACCTCAAATTTTAAAGGAAAGATAACGGCAAAATCGTTTTAATCGAGAACGGGGTGCGCCTGACGGGAAAATACAAGGGACAGTTCTCATGTAGAATTGACCGAGCTAATTAGAAAAAATATCCACATGGAAAGATTCAGTGGTGTTCCAATTTTCTTGTAAAAACATCATAGCGCATGTTTGCAGGGACGCTGGACCGAAGAATAACTTTTCCAACTAAAATATGTGGGTCTTATCTCCGGAAATCCGGAAAATAAAGTACAGGGTGTCCCATTTTCAACACTTTCTGGGGTATAAAATATGTCAAAATATATTTATCATTGAATTTTATGGATTTTGCTGTTGTAAATTCACACTATGCGCGCAACGTCTCGGCGGCCCGTCAAAATTCATAAGACGCAAGGATAACCTATTTTGCCGTGAGAATCAGATTTTAGAGTTATAAAAGATAGAATGTTGCTGTTTCCACTTTAGTGTCCCACTTTTTAACGAAACGACAGATTCCGGTGTCAAACTTGTCATGGCTCTCTTAGTTTTTAATCTACAGCGTGTCTTCGGAAGTTCTTACCAAATGGGAAACTTTTTAATTATTAACTCTACGAAAAAAAGTGCCTCTTCCTAAAAAGTCCTGCTTGGTGAGAAAATAAATTTGCACAAAAATATTTGTATGTTGGACATACAGGGTGGCTTCAAAAAGTACCGGGTTTAAAATTTATAAAAGACGTCGGCTATATTTACAAAACTAATAGTCGTAAAGATTTGATAAAAAGTATTTCTGGATAAGTAGGCTTTCATTTGTATGCAAAAAGACGGGGGCCATGTGGAGGCCCAGATTATTTTTGGAGTCATTTAGTTTTATTTGTTATTGGGAAATTAGAAATTAGCCACCTCATAGAAATTAGTGAACTAATTTTTATCCGTCATAAAAGTACTTCTCTTAAGTAGAGTTTTTATTGTGTAATTGTTATAGTTTGTTAGCCTTTAAACATGCACTCTCCAAGTTTTTAGTTTTGTAAATATAGCCGACGTCTTTTATAAATTTTAAACCCGGTACTTTTTGATGTCCAACATACAAATATTCTTGTGCAAATTTATTTTGTGGCCAAGCAGGACTTTTTAAGAAGAGGCACTTTTTTTCGTAGAGTTAATAATGAAAAAGTTTCCCATTTGGTAAGAACTTCCGAAGACACGCTGTAGAGGGTGATTTTGAAAATCTTCGCTCTTTAGACACCCCTCGTATTTCCGTTACGCGTTAACTTATCAAAATGACAAAAACTGGTCTTGTTAGAGATTTTTACGTAAAGTTCAATGGCGTAGCCAGTTTTTCTCTAAAAAGTTTTTTTTTTGGGGATACTAACGAAAGTAAAAATTTTTAAATGGGATACCCTATTTTATAAATTAATTGAGCATACTTTGGGCTTTACAAAAATGTATAGTTATTTATATGTATGTTCAAACAGAACCGAAAAATGTGATATTTTATTTACATTACTTATAACAGTAGGCCATGGTCAATTTATTAGGAACAAATTCAAAATTTTGACAATTATTCTAAATATTAAATTGTATTATATAAAACATGCCGACATATCATACATTTCATCATTATTATAATACACGGCCATTGTTAAGAATAATTAAATAAAAATCATATTAAATTTGGAGAGATCTGTCAAATTTTAACCATTTGCATTTGTTTCTAATGAATTGACCATGGCCTACTGTTAAATAAGTAACGCTAATTATTAAAAATATCGCATAGATTATATTTTACCTTTTTGATGGTTTTATTAAAAAGTGGAAACCGCAACATTGTATCTTTGATAATGTACAGGGTGTCCTATTTTCGACACTTTTATAGGGTATCTGTGTAATTGTTAGTGCTATCAAAAAGTAATGTAGGTGTCATGTGCTCTTTTTGGGTCCAACTTAAAATGGTAAAATCAAAATTGGAAAACTTTTGCTCGTTTAAGAGATACGGAGGAAAATAAAAAATTGACAATTTCAATATTACCCGATATTTTCTTAGTTAAAAGAGATACAGGGAAATGTTTTATACAGAAGTTTCTTTGTATTGATTGTTGAATAATCTGCCGTTGTCAGAATAAGTATACCGGGTCAGGTAAGAAAGTTATCGGACCTAACGTCATTTTTTTAAATGGAACACCCTGTAGGTATATTTTAATCTAAAAAGATATTATTTTAAATTCTCCTTTCAAATATATAACACACCGTGGATGATATTGGATTTATTAAACTTTATTACTTTAAACCACAGTAGACCAGAAGCTAATATCCTAGAAACAACTAAACTGCTGGCCATTTGCTTTCGAGCAAGAAAAATTTCGCCTAAATTTAAAAGTTAATATTTTCTGAACCAGATATGACATCGATCTCCGGTTTTTAATTGTTGATAGATTTGTCCCTTAGGAAACAATTGCCAAAGTTGGATTGTCTTAAACTGCCAGAAAATTTTATATACAGGGTGTTAAATAGGACGATGATTTTTGCTCCAATTTCAATAGCATGTAACTTTCACAATAATATTTTTAAATTTTATCACTGTACGTCAATTGAATCACTGGTTCATAGCAAATAAAGCAATCTGTCAAATTTTTTATATCTGGTATATTTTAAGAGATACCGATTTTTTTGAAAAACTTTGCTTTTTTTCAACTTTTTGTTAGCTAGATCCCACTGTGCGTTGTATCGTGCAAACTTTGCAAGTGGTTATTATACCTTCTGAAAAGCTTGTTTATGTTCAGTAACAACAATTGTACCTAAATGTTGTGATGTGCAGTGGCGTACTTATAATCACTTATATGTCTATGCTTTATGAGTATCTCACAATTTTTTTGTATTGGAAAGTACTCGCCCCTAGATTAGGCAAGTTTTTCCTTATTTTTTAGTTTTTCATATCGCGCTACAGGTGTATTATACAGTGTCTACAAAATTTTAAAAAAGATAATTATTTTATTTAATTGTGTGAAAAAATTTATTTATTAATTTCTAACTTTCTAACACGACACTATTCCTAAAATTAAACTTACATTGAAAGGCACTTTAATATTAAATAACGCTAGCTGCCGTCAAACCAAACAATTAAATAAAAAAATTATCTTTTTTAAAATTTTGTAGACACTGTATAATATACCTGTAGCGCGATATGAAAAACTAAAAAATAAGGAAAAACTTACCTAATCTAGTGGCGAGTACTTTCCAATACAAAAAAATTGTGAGATATTCATAAAGCATAGACATATAGGTACGTGATTATAAGTACGCCACTGCACATCACAACATTTAGGTACAATTGTTGTTACTGAACATAAACATGCTTTTCAGAAGGTATAATAATCATTTGGAAAGTTTGCACAATACAACGCACAGTGGGATCTAGCTAACAAAAAGTTGAAAAAGCAAAGTTTTTCAAAAAAATCGGTATCTCTTAAAATATAGCAGATATAAAAAATTTGACAGATTACTTTCTTTGCTATGAACCAGTGATTCAATTGACGTACAGTGATAAAATTTTAAAATATTATTGTGAAAGTTACATGCTATTGAAATTGGAGCAAAAATCATCGTCCTCTTTAACACCCTGTATATAAAATTTTCTGACAGTTTAAGACAATCCAACTTTGACAATTGTTTCCTAAGGGACAAATCTATCAACCATTAATAACCGGAGATCGATGTCATATCTGGTTCAGAAAATATTAACTTTTAAATTTAGGCGAAATTTTTCTTGCTCGAAAGCAAATGGCCAGCAGTTTATGTTGACTATTAACATTTAACGTCAATTTCATTTTTACATATTCATTTGTGAATTATTAATATTATAATGTCATTAATTAACACCCTGTATATTAAAATTTAGTGGCATATATCCTTTTCGTTCTGCACATTCTCTTTCCAGCCATAAATTATGCAAGAATTTCATTAGATCCGAATTTCCGACAAGCATATACTTTAAAACCCTTTTGATATGCAGAAAACTGAATATTTAGGTTATGGTTTTAAGTTTTATTAATTCTCTTTTCGTCTATTTATTAGTGTTAATTTGAAATTTCTTATTTGTAGTTAAAATTCAACTGTATAAATACAGTGAAGGCAGAATTTACGCAGCACATGTGTAATTTTTTATTGTCAGATTTCAACAAAAATCCATGTGGCCAATTGTTTCTGCCTCATAGAGGAAATCCCAAAAACCATTAAACAGTGGCGTTCGTCTTTAGGGGTTTGGCGGCTTTAGAAAATTCTACCTATAACTATACAGGGTGTTCCAGAACTCATGGGTCGTAGAGCAACTGGAGATACTAAACATTAAACTAGACCGAGTAAATGTCTCTTGTTCTAGAACTACAGGGTGTTGAAAGCGAAAGTATATTTTCGAAAATAAGCCATAATTTTGACTTTTTTTCTCACCTTTTATTATGTATTTTTAATCCGAGAGCATCAAAGAAGGTATACTTGCTCGATCTTAAATCTCTAACCGTTTTCGAGAGATATATCCATTTTTACTTTGATTTCTTTTGATACATTGTGGTGTTTAAATGGAAATATCTCGAAAATGGTTAGAGATATTAACATCGAGCCTCAGCAGTATACCTTATTAGTTTAGAAAGTACCTTTCTTTGAGAATCTCGGATTAAAATACGTAATGACATGTACGACAAAACATCATGGTAAACCCAGTGTATGTAACAAGCGCTCTCTAATGCGAAAATTCTACACTTTTTCTTCTTACCCATAAAACATCATACCGCCAATATTCCGATACTTAGATTCATCATAGATTTATTCATCCCAGCGTATGTAATAGTACGGCAGCCCGTTACCAAAATGTCCTGTTATCGCGCCTTCACCTAGTCAACGACTAATCGCTAGATTATTAAAATATAAGAAAGTTTTACTCGAGCGAAAAAGTTCGGCAACGCTGCGCTTACCCGTCAGAGTGATTTCAGTCCGTAAGAAAGCAGATCGTCTTTTTGTTAATACACCCTGTCCATTCTTGATGAAATCATGCTAAAAGTTTATAAAAAAACGTGAATTCATCGACAATGGACGTTTTGAGGGTTGCAAAAATTCCATAGTTTAAATAAAAGATGTAAAGAAAAGGGATATCAAAAAGTTACAGCGCCCGGGTCATTTTTTTTTTAAATTGTTATAACATTCTAAAAAATAGTAAGTCGAGTCGAACGGACATTTTCCGTGTTGCGCAGCTGCAGGGAGGGCAGTGGAGTCGGACCTCGTATCTGTATAATTCATGATCGCGGTACACGGCGCGGACGTGTGGACGGCATGCTGTATGGCTTGGTTGTCTATAACAACTCAGCATCAGCTATGTCCCCACATTGCATTATTATTGATTCACGTGCTGTGTTGACTGAACACGGTTTAGCTAAAAAATGCGCCTGTAAAAATGTAAAAATATTTTTCCCCCCATTTTCCGAGCCACAATACACGATTTCTGCTTGAAAACGGACGAGGCGCGATAACTCGGAACGGCGTTAAAAAAATGACATACCTAAGATCCAACACTGCGGTTGCGCGTCGATGAAAATGTCCGTTCTCATTTTTATCCGGTCACGAATAACGAAATATAACATCCGACAAGTAAAACGGACGAGGCGTGATAAGTTGAATTCTCCGCTGTGAACAAATTTCGATTTTTCTCAAACCAAAACTATTCACCGCACGGAAAATGTCAGTTAATATTTTCATCTCCTGAAAATCATCACTCTGAGTCAAAAAATAAAAAGGACGGACGAGGCGCGATAACTATTACGATCACTTCTTTTTTACATATACAGGGTCCGCAAACGAAGCGTGGACGGAAGATTAAATCGTTATCGAAGAACTTATCAACAATACTAAAACAGCTTGAGATATTGGATTAAAAGCGGCAGGTTTTAAAAATATTTTACATTATACAGGGTGGCCCAAAAAAGTGTGACAGCATAAAATTATATTTTTTTAAATGGGACACCCAGTATTTTATTGCATATTTAGGTTCGTATTACTATCATTTATAAGTGCCTCAAATTTTATTTAATTTGGTTTTGCAGTTTCGGAGAAATAAATTAAAAACTAAAAAAAAAGTTTTGCTGTCCTGAATAAAAAAATCAAAAAAAAAACAATCCAGAACTATTTTTTAACCTCGGCATTGAGTGAAATTTATGACAAAAGGTCTAGAGATACTATGAATGTAATTGTGTTGATTTATTTTATACAGGGTATTCATAATAAGCTCTCAAAAACCTCACATTTTAAAATAATTTTTCTCAAGTTTTTCAAATGGAACACCCTACCCTGTATATTATTTGGCTATTTGACGTAGAATTCATAGACAATTTTTTTTTATAATACAAGCATATAAGTTATATCCAGCCGTTTTCGAAATAATTATAAATATCATAAATTATGTTGTTTAAATACAGTTTTTATTGGGAAATTTTGTTATATGCGACTAGACTAATAATTGTAAACTAAAGTAAATGTTCATTTTTGCTACTTTTATTTATTTAATTTTATTTTTTATTCTTAACCTTCGAGAAGTTGTTGCAAAGATTTGTAGCAACAGGAAGCGTTTCGTACACAAAAAGTATGATAATCAATAAACCCGTTATTATTGAAGAAAATGAATTAAGAGTTCTGTTGGCAGTAGAGGAAAATCATTAAATTTAGTAAAAGAAGCTATTTTGAACATTTACTTTAGTTTACAATTCTTAGTCTAGTCGCCTATAACAAAATTTCCCAATAAAAACTATTTAAACAACATAATTTATTATATTTATAATTATTTCGAAAACAGCTGGATATAACTTATATGCTTGTATTAGAAAAAATAATTACCTATGAATTCTACGTCAAATAGCCAAATAATATACAGGGTGTTCCATTTGAAAAACTTGAGAAAAATTATTTTAAAATGTGGGTTTTTTGAAAGCTTATTATGAACACCCTGTATTAAATAACCAAACGCAATTACATTCATAGTATCTATAGACCTTTTGTTATAAATATCACACAAAGCCGAGGTTAAAAAAATAGTTCTGGATTGTTTTTTTTTGATTTTTTTATTTACGACTGCAAAAAATTTTTTTTTTTGTTTTTAATTTATTTCTCCGAAACTACTAAACCAAATTAACTAAAACTTGAGGCACTTATAAACGATAGTAATATGAACCTAAATATGCAATAAAATACTGGGTGTCCCATTTAAAAAAATATAACTTTATGCTGTCACGCTTTTTTGGGCCACCCTGTATAATGTAAAATATTTTTTAAACATGCCGCTTTTCATCCAATATCTCAAGCTGTTTTAGTATGGTTGATAAGTTCTTCGATAACGATTTAATCTTCCATCCACGCTTCGTTTGCGGACCCTGTATAAAGATGATTCCCAATGATTTCGCAACGTTGCCAATGTCCGTTTTTGTTAATTTCCTTCTCAAGTCCTTATTAAATCACCAAAAAACTCTAGGCCCTGAACTAGCGCCCTAAACTTTTTCTAAATTTTTAAGTTTCACAATAAGAAATTTCTACAAATTCTTATCTCTTACTCAAAAATACATCATACCGCCAAGTTTGAATCCGATGCATGGAACCGTCTTCAATTTATGGCTTATTTTCTTTCTACTTTCAACACCCTGTATTTCTAGAACGAGAAACATTTCGAAAAAACTTGCACATATGACTTAATCGGTCTAAGTATGATGTTTAGTATCTTCAGTTGTTCTACGGCCCGTAACTTTTTAACGAAAACATTCTCTAAAATGAGGGAGGAAAATATAGCTTTCTTTCTTTCTTTTCTTCAACTACTTACCCCAAAATTATATTACAAAACCAGTGAAGTCGCTAAACAATGCTGTTCAATTGCTTAACTTAAATCAACATAGATCTTTAGGCTGTAGTTTATTGATTCAAGTTGCAATAGAAATGGACGATCGATAGCGAGCGACGAGACGATATTTGACGCATATAAATAGAGTACTTACGGTTTACGAATAGGGCGTTTACTGTCACCATTAAACGGGGTTTAGTTATTAAATCCATTCCAGTTATTTAGTCCCCAGTGTGATTTAGTGCACTTACCAGGATAAGAAAATTGAAATTAAATTTTAATTTTTGCCCCACAAAAGACAATAATGTATTTTTTGCTAAAATATCACCCTTAACGAACAAATATCATATATTTGAGACAAATGGATGACTTTCTCCAATAATATATGCAGAGGGTGTCCCAATTTCGATACTTTTATAGGGTATCTCCGTAATTGTTAGTGCTATCAAAAAAGTAATGTAGGTGTCCTGTGCTTTTTTTGGGTCAAACTAAAATGGTAAAATCAAAATTTGAAAATTTTCGCTCGCTTAAGAGATACGGGGGAAAATCAAAAAATTGACTATTCAAAATTACGCTATATTTTCTTAGTTAAAAGAGATACAGAAAAACGCTTAATACAGAAGTTTCTTTATATTGATTGATTGATTCCCGTTATTTTTTACCTTAATCTGAATCTTTTATTTCGTTTCAAAGATTCAAAGTAATAAAGTTTAAATAAATCGCATAGGAAACCAATATCATCCATGGTGTGTTATAGATTTGAAAGGAGAATTTAAAATAGTATATATTTAGATTAAGTGTTTCATTTAAAAAAAATGAGGTTAGGTCCGATAACTTTTTTACCTGCCCCCGTATACTTAATCTCAAAAGGGCAAATTATTCAACAATCAATATAAGGAAACTTTTGTATAAAATGTTTTTCTGAATCTCTCTTAACTAAGAAAATATAGGGTAATTTTGAAATTGTCAGTTTTTTGATTTTCCCCCGTATCTCTTAAGCGAGCGAAAATTTTCAAACTTTGATTTTAGCATTTTAAGTTTGGCCCGAAAAGAGCACATTCCTTTTTTGATAGCACTGACAATTTCGGAGATAAAAGTGGGACACCCTCTGCATATAGTGATGAGTCACAGGTAGTCACAGTTCCTTAGCAGCAATAAAAGAACGTGATGTGATCACAGTTTAAACAAAAGTTAATATTTTCTGAACCAGATATGACATCGATCTCCGGTTTTTAATGGTTGATATATTTGTCCCTTAGGAAACGATTGCCAAAGTTGGATTGTCTTAAACTTAAATTTTTTCAAACAGTTAAATAAAAAAATTATCTTTTTTAAAATTTTGTAGACACTGTATAATACCTGTAGCGCGATATGAAAAACTAAAAAATAAGGAAAAACTTGCCTAATCTAGGGGCGAGTACATTCCAATACAAAAAGATTGTGAGATACTCATAAAGCATAGACATATAAGTGATAATAAGCACGCCACTGCACATCACAACATTTAGGTACAATTGTTGTTACTGAACAGAAACAAGCTTTTCATAAGGTATAATAATCACTTGCAAAGTTTGCACGATACAACGCACAGTGGGATCTAGCTAACAAAAAGTTGGAAAAAAGCAAAGTTTTTCAAAAAAATCGGTATCTCTTAAAATATAGCAGATATCAAAAATTTGACAGATTACTTTCTTTGCTATGAACCAGTGATTCAATTGACGTACAGTGATAAAATTTAAAAATATTATTGTGAAAGTTACATGCTATTGAAATTGGAGCAAAAATCATCGTCCTCTTTAACACCCTGTATATAAAATTTTCTGACCGGAGATCGATGTCATATCTGGTTCAGAAAATACTAACTTTTAAATTTAGGCGAAATTTTTCTTGCTCGAAAGCAAATGGCCAGCAGTTTAGATAATATACGTAAGAGAATATTGCGCGCATCGTAAAATAATTAGGGGGTGATGGTCGATGGATTTAAATTATTTATTATGTATACCACTTTACTACTAAAAGAACTGTAACCAAAGAAAACTAAAATCTGTAAAAAATATTATACAACATTGATAACAAATAAAAGAAAACGTTATTTCTACTTAGATTAAAGTAGAATTATACGTTATTAAAAAAACCATGATGAACTAAACACTGTGTACTTTCCAACAAACTATTAGTTCATGCAAATACGCATTGTTTCTTAATCATTTTGTGCGTATTGTATATTATAATTTAAGAATAGAATCATTAATCATTTGCGTTTTCTTATTACTTAGTCTGTTCCTTTAAAAATGCTAGTCTTTCGAATTTTACTACTCATTTTCATTTCACGGTTTCAAGTTCAAGATTCAAAAGTCACAGTCAAGTAGCAAGTAACGACCTGGCAACGGAATCACATTTTAAATAATAAATATAATATGATTTGATAAAGTCCACCAAAAAGCAATAAGCCACGAAGTCCAGGACCCTCCATGCAGGGCCGGCCCTAGACATTTTGGCGCTCCGAGCATAACCTTAATTTTGCGCCCCCCCCCCCCCTTTTTTTAAGTAAATCTCATGCGACCATATCAGAAAGTCAAGAAAACATTGAAAAAAAAAAATAACAAAAAAACGTTTTATTAAAAAGTCAATCATCAGATAACAAGATAAGCAATTTAGCACTTAAGGCAAAATAACAAAAATTAAAATGTAGTAATGCTAACTAAACTAATATCCCATATTATAAATAAATTCTAACCAACCAAAGTAATGCCCTTTTCTAACTTTTTTTTCGGCAAACTCACGAACCAGTGATGAGACGATTTTGCGTCTGCATCGTTCTGAGATAATTTTTTATTATTTTTAGTTTTGAAAAGCTTCTTTCCCCTGAAGCCATAGTGACTGGCAATGTAAGTAGGATTCTTAATGCTATGCTGAGGTTTGGTGCGAATTTAAGTGTAGCGATAAACTTGAGAACTTCAACAGGGGTTTCCTTTTTTGTTAATAATGACGAAACAATGCTTATATCATCGGCTAGTTCCAGGGCGTTAAGATCGCTTGAATTTCCATCAGTTAAAACTACTTCCAAATCTTTGCAATGAGCCAGTAGCTCATTTCTGGGCATGTCTTTTAGACCAAAAATATTATACAAAAAGCTGAAATAATTACTGTGAGTATTTAGCAAATTATATCTGGTTTCCAAGGCATTTATTGCTTGATCTATAGTGTGAAAAAAAATCTATTTTATATTTTTGTTTGAGGTCTTGAACGGGTTCATCTGGGCCCTCATATAAAAACGTTCCGTGAACCGATTTCAATGAAATTTGGTATACTTACAAGGGTCCGATGACAATGCAATATTATGAAAAATAATTTATTGATATGATATTGGAATGATAAAAAATATTCTTTAATTTTCATTTTCCATGATTTTGCGCTCCTAGATCATTGCGCTCCGGGCGCCCTACCCTGGGGCCGGCCCTGCTCCATGTTATTCTTATGATCATATGCTAAAATGGCTTTTATTGCTTACTCTTTACCACTAAGGCACGAAGTCCAGTATCACCCATGTTATTCTAACGGTGGTATGCGATAATGGTCTTTATTATTTTAATACACTTGGCATTGGTACAACACAATAAGGCCGATTATGGCAAATGTAATAAATGTATTTCTAATGGTGTTACAACAAGTCAACCCCCATGGGAATACATTTTAAACAAAAAGATAGGTTTATGATTAGTAAAAGTGAAATACGGACTAAAAAGTGATTTGTTTAAACGTGATGTGATCACATTATCGCATACCACCGTTAGAATAACATGGGTAATACTGGACTTCGTGCCTTAGTGGTAAAGAGTAAGCAATAAAAGCCATTTTAGCATATGATCATAAGAATAACATGGAGCAGGGCCGGCCCCAGGGTAGGGCGATCCGGGCGGCCGCCCGGAGCGCAATGATCTAGGAGCGCAAAATCATGGAAAATGAAAATTAAAGAATATTTTTTATCATTCCAATATCATATCAATAAATTATTTTTCATAATATTGCATTGTCATCGGACCCTTGTAAGTATACCAAATTTCATTGAAATCGGTTCACGGAACGTTTTTATATGAGGGCCCAGATGAACCCGTTCAAGACCTCAAACAAAAATATAAAATAGATTTTTTTTCACACTATAGATCAAGCAATAAATGCCTTGGAAACCAGATATAATTTGCTAAATACTCACAGTAATTATTTCAGCTTTTTGTATAATATTTTTGGTCTAAAAGACATGCCCAGAAATGAGCTACTGGCTCATTGCAAAGATTTGGAAGTAGTTTTAACTGATGGAAATTCAAGCGATCTTAACGCCCTGGAACTAGCCGATGATATAAGCATTGTTTCGTCATTATTAACAAAAAAGGAAACCCCTGTTGAAGTTCTCAAGTTTATCGCTACACTTAAATTCGCACCAAATCTCAGCATAGCATTAAGAATCCTACTTACATTGCCAGTCACTATGGCTTCAGGAGAAAGAAGCTTTTCAAAACCAAAAATAATAAAAAATTATCTCAGAACGATGCAGACGCAAAATCGTCTCGTCACTGGTTCGTGAGTTTGCCGAAAAAAAAGTTAGAAAAAGGGCATTTTAATTACTTTGGTTGGTTAGAATTTATTTATAATATGGGATATTAGTTTAGTTAGCATTACTACATTTTAATTTTTGTTATTTTGCCTTAAGTGCTAAATTGCTTATCTTGTTATCTGATGATTGACTTTTTAATAAAACGTTTTTTTGTTATTTTTTTTTTCAATGTTTTCTTGACTTTCTGATATGGTCGCATGAGATTTACTTAAAAAAAGGGGGGGGGGGGGGGGCGCAAAATTAAGGTTATGCTCGGAGCGCCAAAATGTCTAGGGCCGGCCTTGCATGGAGGGTCCTGGACTTCGTGGCTTATTGCTTTTTGGTGGACTTTATCAAATCATATTATATTTATTATTTAAAATGTGATTCCGTTGCCAGGTCGTTACTTGCTACTTGACTGTGACTTTTGAATCTTGAACTTGAAACCGTGAAATGAAAATGAGTAGTAAAATTCGAAAGACTAGCATTTTTAAAGGAACAGACTAAGTAATAAGAAAACGCAAATGATTAATGATTCTATTCTTAAATTATAATATACAATACGCACAAAATGATTAAGAAACAATGCGTATTTGCATGAACTAATAGTTTGTTGGAAAGTACACAGTGTTTAGTTCATCATGGTTTTTTTAATAAGGTATAATTCTAGTTTAATCTAAGTAGAAACAACGTTTTCTTTTATTTGTTGTCAATGCTGTATAATAGTTTTTACAGATTTTAGTTTTCTTTGGTTACAGTTCTTTTAGTAGTAAAGTGGTATACATAATAAATAATTTAAATCCATCGACCATCACCCCCTAATTATTTTACGATGCGCGCAATATTCTCTTACGTATATTATCTAAACTGCTGGCCATTTGCTTTCGAGCAAGAAAAATTTCGCCTAAATTTAAAAGTTAGTATTTTCTGAACCAGATATGACATCGATCTCCGGTTTTTAATGGTTGATAGATTTGTCCCTTAGGAAACAATTGCCAAAGTTGGATTGTCTTAAACTGTCAGAAAATTTTATATACAGGGTGTTAAAGAGGACGATGATTTTTGCTCCAATTTCAATAGCATGTAACTTTCACAATAATATTTTTAAATTTTATCACTGTACGTCAATTGAATCACTGGTTCATAGCAAAGAAAGTAATCTGTCAAATTTTTGATATCTGCTATATTTTAAGAGATACCGATTTTTTTGAAAAACTTTGCTTTTTTCCAACTTTTTGTTAGCTAGATCCCACTGTGCGTTGTATCGTGCAAACTTTGCAAGTGATTATTATACCTTATGAAAAGCTTGTTTCTGTTCAGTAACAACAATTGTACCTAAATGTTGTGATGTGCAGTGGCGTGCTTATTATCACTTATATGTCTATGCTTTATGAGTATCTCACAATCTTTTTGTATTGGAATGTACTCGCCCCTAGATTAGGCAAGTTTTTCCTTATTTTTTAGTTTTTCATATCGCGCTACAGGTATTATACAGTGTCTACAAAATTTTAAAAAAGATAATTTTTTTATTTAACTGTTTGAAAAAATTTAAGTTTAAGACAATCCAACTTTGGCAATCGTTTCCTAAGGGACAAATCTATCAACCATTAAAAACCGGAGATCGATGTCATATCTGGTTCAGAAAATATTAACTTTTAAATTTAGGCGAAATTTCTCTTGCTCGAAAGAAAATGGCCAGCAGTTTAGTTAATATGTCGCATAGCACTGATAAAAATTTATAAACCGTGATCACGTCACGCTTTAATTTCACTGATATAAAAAAATAACAATTACGTTTCACAACGTTATTGAAAAATCACGATGTCGCTCGTCACTATGTACATATGACCTAATGCTTTCCACAAACAAACTTCTAAACTCTTTTTGCTCTGATTTCCAGAGGCCCATCGTGGACCGGAAGTTGATCGATAGATGACAGTCAGCTGTGCCGGAATCGGCATCAGCCGGGAGGCAGCGGAGTCACATGGCGACATTGCAGCATGGTAAGCATTATCCAAGCCACAATAGTATAATTACAGTGCAAGTTTTATGAAGCATTATATTTACAAATGCTATACTACCTTTATACACCATGTAGTTTATACAATTTTTTTCTATTTGGCGTATTTTTTAATAAAAAATCCATATTGTTCGTAACAGGTAGGGGAGACCGAGGAGAGTTGTGACAATTTTTACTTAAAAGAACATATCTCAATAAAGAAACATACCACCCTTGTGAGTTGTATGCCTCAATGTAGCTCAATCCTTGCTCTTTTAAAAACAGTAATCAAAGTCAATAAAAGTTATAAGGTTTCTGAGAAAATCCACGAGAACTGAAGCTACTCCCTTCGTCACAACTCTCCTAACACCGAGGTAAATTGTGACAGGTACCAAGGTAAGTTGTGACAGCTGTCTATCTAGACTATATTTAATAGATACAATTACTTTTATATGAATTATAAACAAAACACACGTTTTTTTGCCTAAAATTACTTTAATTATCATTTAACATAATTGTAGGAACTACAATAACATGAAACATTAACATAACAGTATTAAATCTTTTACAAGTACTTATGACATCATTATATCAAGAATTGACCAAAGCAAACGAACAAAAACAGAAATAAACATAAAAAACATTGCAAAAAGCTTGTAAAATAAGCTAACCAGAAAATAACCTTTAATAGCCTAGGAGAGTTGTGACACGCTGTCACAACTCTCCTAGGTCCCGAAAACCGTGATCTGGTCAGAATAATAATTCGTAATTTCGAAACAAGATGCAAACACAGCAAGACAATGCCACGCTTTGAAACTCCAAACCCACACAATATAAGAAAAAGTAGCATAACCACGTGAATGTAATATATCATGATATAAATACAATCAAAAATTTTATAAAAAATTTACTTTTCGGTTGTTTTTTCATGCAGATGTCGTAATCACGCAACCGCTTGACGCACGCAACCGCGTACTGCGTCAAGTAGCGCGTCTATAAACAAACAATCGTGCGCAGTTGCCAGCTCGCTAACGACTAAGGACCAACGAATACTTATAACCAGGAAGAAGACACACTGCCGTATTAAATAATCGAAACAGGCATGATACGGCGACATCCATTATGCCTGGCGCGCACGTGCTTTTCAAATGTCACTTTTGTCCAAATTTTTATTACTGTCAATATTTTAAAGTGACATTTAAGCAAAGAAAACATCAAAACCCTTTAATTTGATTTACTAAGTAGAGAAAATCAAATATTAGGATTTTGGAATAGGTTTTCAGCTGTAAATATCGCTTTAAAATTGTCCTTACATACTTTTATATTATTATTGAACTAGTAACGAAACTAGAAATAAAGAATTCAGAGATTGAAGGTTGTAATTAGTTTTATTAAAAAATAAGAAATAAATCATAATTTACATAAAATATTTTACCATCTTCAACTTCAAACAAATCAAGGCAAATACAATACTATGTGTACAGCTACTAACCAAGTAAATATATCACCATCATTATGATTATGGGCTTCCAATTTGTTTGTAGCATACTCCTGGCAACATTAGTGATCGAAGTCCTCTTTAATGTTCAGTCATTATGGGATTCTCAATTAAACTATGAAAAGAAAGAATTATTATAATAATATATTACCGGACTTATTAAAATTCTGGCTACGGGTTAATATAACTAAGCTGTAATTATTATGTTGTAGCTTTTGACTTCTGAATTGTAAAATTTAAGTAAAATTCTTTAAAAATGTGTTTGTTGCTAGATTGCGTGACAAGTTTGGGACATATTGGGACAATTTTATAATGTAAAATAACAATAACGAATAAAAATTAGTAAAAAAATATTTCAATCATAAATTACTTACCTGCAACAAAACGAAAAGGTCCGTTTTCGTGAAAAGAATAGAAAATTAAAAATTATTTTAGAATTTAATGACGCTTCCTCCACCATTTTCAATCACATTATAAATCATATGTTACTTGATTTTATTTCATTCCAGACGAAGGATGTTCGGTTGTGAAATAATTTAAGAACGTGTGCTGCTCGCATTCTATGTATGTCTCTGTCAGCATCAACCTTCCCCGCTTCATTAAAGGGAGACAAATATAGCCTAGATCAAATCGAACAAACCCGAACAAATACACTCACGTTTTTGACTTTCAGATATAGCTACGTAAGTCTGATATTGACACAGAACGATTGACACAAAAGGATAAACGTATGGAGTAACCTGCCTGGCTGTGACGTCACTTGCACGGCCTACTTATAGGCTTCGATCCCCGCCATAAGTGGTCTCACCGGGCTGCTAAGGACCCTGTATTTGTTTCTGCTTTGTGCACGTCAATTTGACGCCTGTTCTTACGAAAATAAACACAACAAAGAGAGACAGGGATACTATCTGTAGAATCTCTTTTTAGTTTCTGTCTGTTCCTGTTTTCATTCATTCAACAGGTTTGATATGTATTTGTTAGGAAAAACAAACAATCGACGGACGTGACTCAAAACTCTATATTTTTATCCAGTTCTTGCAGACTTGGCACAGTCTTACCATATTGAGTTAAGAATAACTATTTTTTTCACATAGAATACTTAAATTTAACACAAAAACACTGAAAAACAACAATGGATTTTATTTTACAATAACGACAAATGTGACAGTTGTTAATCCGGCAGTGTCAAACGTGAAAGCAGGTATGAAAGACGGCCGTACCAATAAGAGCTTTATAAAAAGAACGTTCCGAACGCTCGAAGGCGACGTAATGTCTTTGTCTAATTAACAGAAAACGACAGAAAATTAAACTAATTTTCAGAGCTCCCCGATCTTTTTATGGAAAGTTGTTTACAATCCACCTAAGGCTGTGAACTGTTTGTTCTTCAAAGACTGTGAACCAAAGTTGATTATCCCCCATCCCTACCCCATTGACGCCGGTAACCGGGCCGATTGAAATCGGATATCTCGTGGGGTATGGTACGCACCCGTACCCCATGAGCCACATAGCCCCCTACCCCCCCCCCCCCCCCCTGGCTGCGCAACTGGTCAAGTTAGTTGAAAGATTCCCGCGATTACAAAAGAAGCATTATTTTCTTTAAGTTGTCGTTGTCCAAAATGTTTCGATCGAATTCAGGTTCATAGTAATTTAGTTTAAAACTTACTTTAATCTAGTATCCTCGTAAAGTTTCAGCAACTTCTCTAATCTAATATTCCAGTCTTGCATAAAACCCAGTCCTTTACAGGCACTTAATAAGACCCCTATTCATGTCACATCGTGCCAAATTACATTTGTCTAATTCAAATCTTCGCAAAGGACATTTCAGGTTTTGAATTGCTTACACTATTTGCCAGATGGAATACACGGAGAAAAATGTTTCTTTCATTATTTGACGACAATCATTACAGGTTGACAAGTTTATCTGCAATTACGAAAGGAATGCGGGCAAAAAAAATTCTAGGGCTAACAATGTTGCCACATATATTAATTTTTAATTGAATAATCTCTTACCGAGAAAACCCTGAAATTACATTTAAGCATTGAAAATAAATTGTAATAGGTATATAAGGAACTAATATTCTATTATAGTCAATATTAGTAAAACTTTCTTTTCATAATATTTATTTTGAATATTTAAAGGCAAAATGATATTTTTTTTTGATTAAAGTACTTTTAATGTAAAAATATGGCAACATAGTGCGTTGTCAATGGTTACAGGTACCTAGCGCTAATTTGATTGGTTATATCCCAGACAGTTGAGCGCATGCGTCTCGTGAGACACCCGATGGGTCATCGGGCTCGTTCGGCGATGTCCGATATGTGAAGGATGTACCCATCCAGTTGCGTAGTAACAAAAAGGGCAATAGTTATTGTATTGTGTTAAATTGTGTCGTTATTTTAAAATTTTGAACTCTGCGATAATGAATGGGTATTTTCCTGGCAAATGTTTATAGGGTACAGGAATCACAAATCAATATACAGGGTGTTATGGAAATTATTTATGGTATTATATTTAAACCGGCAAATCCTGAGATGAAAATAAGTTGAAGAAAAATAACCTTAAATGGCGCTTTGAATTATTGTACGAAATATACACTTTATATGATATGTGAAAATTTACGTGGCCGCTCCTGAGGACGTTCGCAATCAATAGTTTATTGAGGCGGTGTTGTCATATATTGCAACACAGAATTGTAAACGCACGTGTTCAGTTTTTGGCAACAAGACTTTTTCAAACTTTCTAGAAAAAAATACTACAATTTTAAAGTACATACTCTCTTACCTTCAATCTTATAATCCGTTTTATAATTAAATTAAAATAAAAATAATAAAGCACAAAAAGTATGTTTTGCAACAGGACCAACAATAGGTAATATCACACAAATTTGAAATCACATCAAAATATTTCTTATTATGAATTATTTCACAACAGACGAAAAAATTCGTATACATCAAGCACGTGAAACCCTCGACAACGTCATCCCACGTCTCGAAACATACTGATGCAACGATAGTCGCACGCGGCAGGTATCCAAGCAAGGGCGGAACATGCGGTGTGATCTGACAACACTGTTAGTATATTCTAGTGACCCACATTGTTGCTAACTGAATCGAGATGGAACAGCGCGACAGTATGTGGGTAAAAAGGGTTTTTTCCTTAGTATTTAGATATTCGATTTAAAAAAAAGTATGTCGACTTTCTCTAGTACACCCTAGGAGTCACCCATTTAAATATAGTAAGTCATTTCCGTAACACCCTGTATTTAATTTGCCACTTAAGCGAAATCTAGAAAGGGACATTAATATGACCAAAACTGAAAAATAATCATTAATCAATCAATTGTTTAAACAGTTAAATTAAAAAAGAGGTTTACTATTTGGGGGTATTTTTCTTGGTGCCTGGGGTAACTTTGACGAACCCTTAGCCTTGATGATGGCCCTTTAAGAGGCCAAGAGCGCTAGGTTATGGTAGGGTTAAAATTAAAATTACGCTGAATACAAGAGAGAGTGAGATGTTTTGTTTTTATATGACAAAACAGCGTACAACCGACTTTCCCCTCTTATGCCCCTCGTATAAGTTACAATGTCGGCAAGTGATGTTTAGCAACACTTTCCAAATGATTCTTTTAAAGATGCTTAACAGGATATACCAATTCGCGTCATGTTTTAACTCTAGGTATTCATCTGAATCACGCAGTCAAACAAAACGTACCTTCATTTCATTTAATTTTACACCGCTTAGGGCTATCAGAGCTTACTGCATCGTTTCCGAGAAGTTTTTCCTGGTCATAAATTTTCCAAGCTACTCAAGGAGAAGTTCGCAGGAATTTAAAATGAACGGCTTAAAAGATCGTAAAAAGTTTTTCGTATCTTGGGGTGGCTATAATTAGCGTCAAGGTGAGCGGTAGGGCATTTAAAATGAATAAGAGGTAATTACGGAGAACACGAGAAAATTTTAGGATTATTTTGATAATCGTATTTTCCCACCATACGCGAAGAGAAACACTAAAAAGTTAAATTTAATATAAAAACAGTAAAACTAACCATAATTATTTATGGCTCCATATGTGACGGAATAACTTTTATTATCTGCCATTAAATTTCCGGATTTTAATCAAATAATGTGCGAAAATGTCACGGATCCTCTCTATGAAGTTTCGTTTGTAAAATATTTGGGAATTGTAATAGATAAACATTTCAAATGGGATCAACACGTGCTTTAGTTGTGTAAAAAAATCCATAAATTTGATATCCTTTGAGGAATATTAAATAAAAAATTAATTGTTATGATCTATAATATAAATAATAAATAAGAGAGAGGAAGCTATTAACCAACATCTTCTAAGGTACCTGGAAGGCTTCAACATTATCAGCGATCATCAATATGGTTTTCGGAAGTCCAGATCAACTGGAGATCTTCTAGCCTATGTCACCCATCTTTGGAACAACGCAATCGAACATCATGGGGAGTCTCGGGCTATTGCACTGGATATTTCTAAAGCCTTTGATCGTGTTTGGCATGAGGAACTTCTAAGTAAACTGCGATCCTATGGTATGCCCAGTCGATTCTGTGCATGGTTGTCTAGCTTTCTTAAAGACCGCTCTCTGCAAGTGGCGATTGACGGATTTCTCTCAGACACCTTCACCATCAATGCCGGTGTTCCTCAAGGGTCCATATTGTCTCCCACTCTTTTCTTACTCTACATTAACGACCTTCTAGTGAAAACGAAAAATCGGAAATTTAGTTTTGCTGATGAAAGCACACTTATCTCATCTTTCTCTTTGAATGCACAAACATCGGCTGCCGACGCACATCTTCTCAGACAGCATGAAGTATCACGCCTCAACAAAGACCTGGAAGAATTTTTGGCTTGGGGTGACAGTAACCAAGTCGAATTTAACGCTAAAAAAGACCAGGCAGCAGTTTTCTCTAAAAAGGTTAACATTACAGAACCGGATATAGTCATGGACGGACACGCAATCCTCATCTATTAATTTGCTGGGCGTCTGGGAGGAAATATGTCTTGGCATAACCACGTTGTGGCAATCGGCAAGATAGCTTCTCAGAAACTTGGTGTACTCTTCCGAACCATAAAGTTGTACACACCTCAACAACTTTTGATACTATACAAAGCCCAGATTCGACCATCACTAGAGTACTGCTGTCATGTCTGGAGCTCTGCACCCCAACATACTCTTCGGCTACTGGATTCCATCGAAAGGAGGGCCATTCGTCTGATTGGAGACCACGAGCTGACGAAGAACCTCGACAGCCTAGAACATCGAAGACAGGTTGGGGATTTGACTCTCTTTTACAGATATTTTCATGGGAAGTGCTCGGCTGACCTTGCCCTCTTAATTCCGCCCAGAGCGGCGAATATCAGAAATACACGACGAATCACTGCCGCCCATCCCTATGTGGTTAAGCTTAGTACTCCTCGAACTTCACTATTTAAGAATTCTTTCATCTGGAGGACTTCATCCTTATGGAATGACCTTCCCGAGGTCGTTTTTCCCAACGAATATAACCTCCAACGATTCAAAACCACGCACCATACCCAGAGTGACCTAAAGGATTTTTCCTATAGTGCTTGTGTTTGATCATTAAAAAAAAATAAAAAAAACATAAAGCACTAGTTGAGCCCTTATTGAGGTATGGAATCATCGCTTCGGGTTTGTTCAGCTAAATGACTAGTACAGTAGTCATTTAGAACAGCTAAATATTGCCCAAAAACTATATTGTGAAGGTAATCCTAAAAAGACACAGACTGTTATCTTCTAATATGCTCTACTCATCAGATCTATGTAATATTGAAACATTGTATGTCCTGGCGGTTTGTGGTTACGTGCGTATTCGAATGTGACTTAAAATGGACTGTATCCATCATAATTATATGACCAGAGGTAATGCTGCACATATACTGAACATTCCTTCCTCAAAGACAGATATAAATCAACACTCCATGACATATCTTGCACCAAAATTATTTAACTTAACTCCATCTAGTATAAGAAATGTTAAAAGATTAAAAAGTTTCAATGCGCTATTTAGAAATTTTTTATTTTCAAATATAGAACTGTTTATGAAGCAGTTTTAGTGTTTGCATGCTTTCATGTAATTGTTTTACTTCACAGGTTAGCTTTTTAATTTTAATATATAATTTTACGAGCTAAATATACCTACAGTTTATTTTAATATGCACATACAGGTGGCAACACCTACGTGCATTGTGTTTACAATATAATGATGCATATTATTATCTAAGTTATTTAAGTTGATATGTATTGTAAAATAATATGTTAATAATCATCATCATCATCATCATCATCACCGGCCTGTAACTGTCCACTGCTGGATAAAGGCCTCTCCTTCCGTCTTCCATGCACCCCTGTCCCTCGCTAGCTGAAACCAATGTCGTCCCACGTGTTGTCTAATGTCGTCAAGCCATCGTTTTTGGGGTCTTCCCCTGCTTCGGTTATTTTCTCTGGGTCTCCAATGAACGAGTCTCGTAGTCCATCGATCACAGTCCTGTCTAGCCACATGTCCAATGTTAATAATAATAATAAAAAATTATAGCAAAATATTAACTTAATGAAAAAACCCTAAAAGTTTTTGTAACAGTTACTAAAATCTTTTGTAAACTTTACTGTAAAATTTAATAAAAACCTTTTGTAAAATTTACTAAAATATTTTGTAAAATTTCCTATAATATTTTGTAAAATTTTGACACATGGTATTCCCAAGCGGTCACCGATACAAGTACTAACCGTGCTCAACGTCACTTGACTTCATCGATATATTATGTTCCTTGTTAGGTTCTCCTCCAATGAATCCGTTTTGCATCTCATTTATACCTTTTATTCTTGTAAAATATTTTTACAATACTTCATTTAAACTTGGTGATTTTTACAATAAAGAATGCTTAAATAATAGCCAGTGAAATGTACCATACATTTTGAAAATATTTAACTACCGCCGATATAAATAAATCATTTTCACTATAATATATTCGTTGTCAAATTTACAATAATTACTTGATTTTACTAAATTTCTTATTAATTCCAACTATACCTTTTTAGAAATTATGTGTATCTCAATATTATTTTGTTACGAGTTAATAATGGGGATTGTAATTAATTCAATATTTTATAGGAAATCGTACAATAAAGTCTTTAATATAATAATTTGACTGCAGTGTTTGTTCCGTGTACGTATACGTATTCATTCTAAATTTACAATATATTTTAGTAATTACTTGATTTTACTAAATTTATTAATATACATATACAGTGAAACCTTTCATCGCGGACACCTCTGATAAGCGGACATCTCTATTAAGCGGACATTTTTTCATAGTCCGGAACTAGGTATATGAAACTCCCTGAAAATCAACCTCTCTTGGGAGGACTCTCCTTTGGGCGGACGCGGACAGGCTGTTTTCATACAAAGAGTGCGAAGACCCTTCTTTAAACGGACAAAAAATGTTTTAAAGTATTTTGGAGACGAATAAGTACGATGCAAAAACTCTCTGAAGACAGACCGGCAACCAATCGCGTATGCGTGTCAGAGCGAAAGAACTCCGCCGAATGAAAGTATGTGTGATTCCCCGACAGCAGTCCGCCGTTTATTTGTGAGTTGTAAGGTTAAAATCGTAAACAATGGCACCAAAAAATGTCGCGTTTTGAGTCTGAAAGAGAATATTGATGTTGTGGAAGTTTGTAATTTGATAACAATGATTTGGGCGAGTTCATTAACATTGATAGCAATGTGCTATTAGAAGATGATAGTGACCGCATTCCTACCGATTATGTAGCCCAAACTGAAACCACATCAATGTCTGGCGACTCTGATGAAGAAGTTGAATGCAGTAATCACAAAGCCATTAGTATCGTAAAGGAATTACAAGAGTATGCAAAGAATAGATGTGGCTCTACAGCAATGGAATTGTTATCAGACTTGGAATTACATTTTCTAGATTGCAAGTTTAAAACGCAAATACGTCAAACTACGTTATTAGATTTTTTTAGTACTACATCCTAACTAAAACTAGTATATTTTTGATATGTTATGTTTATTTGTACATACATATACATAGTAATAATTTTGCATTTACATATTACCTAATAACAAATTTCCCATGGGCGGACACCTCCATTAGGCGGCCACATTTAGACAGTCCCGCCTAAGAGAGGTATCACTGTATACAGGGTGTCCGGGAACATGTGGGAAATCTCCCGGATATGAAGAAAACACGTGAAAAGAATACTATAGGTTCATATAAACTTCTTTCGTATCGGCCTCCTCTTCGGAGATATGGCCTCCCAAAGAGCACCAATGGAATCAACTTACACATAATTATTGAACCACCTGATATATTTCAATTATTTTTTAATATGATGTATACCAGGTAAGACCCGTCAAATTACTACCCAAGATACTGTTGTGAATTACTCACAGCTGCAGGGACGGACTAGCTGTGACACTCATGGGCCCATTTTTTTTACGCCCTGTATGATGAGAACTTTGGACAATGTTTTTTACATACCTTTAACTATTTGCTAAAAATTAAGTACTCTTCATTCATGTCTCTAATCCTAACCGTTTTCAAGAAAACGACATTTTAATTACGTCATGTATTTGGCGTATCTCTGTAAGAGATACATCTTTGTTCCTATGAAATGTTGAACCTCAAATTCCGCATTTTCATATTTAATCAGTGAGAAGTTAGGGAACCCAGTGTCAATAAAATGACGTTTTCTCGAAACCGGTGAGAACTAGCGACAGGAATGAAGAGTACTTAATTTTTGGCCAATAGTTAAAGGTATGTAAAAAACATTGTCCAAAGTTCTCATCATACAGGGTGTAAAAAAAATGGGCCCATGAGTGTTACAGCTAGTCCGTCCCTGCAGCTGTGAGTAATTCACAACAGTTTCTTGGGTAGTAATTTGACAGGTCTTACCTGGTATACATCATATTAAAAAATAATTGAAATATACCAGGTGGTTCAATAATTATGTGTAAAAAGCTTGATTCCACTGGTGCTCTTTTGGAGCCCATATCTCCGAAGAGGAGGCCGATACGAAAGAAGTTTATATGAACGTATAGTATTCTTTTCACGTGTTTTCTTCATATCCGGAAGATTTCCCACATGTTCCCGGACACCCTGTATAGTTTTAAATAAATTATGTTTACAATACTAATAAAAAACGTAATTAATACTATATTTTATAGGAAATTTTACAATAAAATCTTTGCTATAATAACTGTACTATAATTTTCCGTGTTTTGTAGTAGGTAAATTAAAGTAATAAAAACGAAACTTAAAAAAAGTAAAGACAACAACAACTAGAAACTACAGGGAAGTTTATTGTGCCGGAGCCAAAACTAAAACACTTGAAGACAATAATCAAGGTATGATTGAATAAAGAGTGCTGTAGCATTTAGTGTTAGACGGCGTGTAAATATGACAACACCGGCCAACATTCAGTGACATCTAGACTTGACCTACGCTATTAGATTGTTGACATCTATCACCAGTGCCTACCACGTGATTTGTTCGGGTTTGGCATAAGGTTACTTATCTCGGTTATTGACTCAACGCTATATTTATGGATATTCTTGTTCAATTTGTCACAGGATTTGCTGGCTTAAATATAATAAGTCATTTTCATGAATGTTTAGTTAAAATAAATACCCTGTTCAAACGCTGACTCGGCAATGGCCGTTCCGGGCTAAGCTAAATTAAATCCGATAGCTTCTTCAGGCCATTCCTGCATCGGACAGTTTCAGCTTCGCATACAAAAAAATTAAACTTTTCAAAGGATTCAGGCGACGCTTTGAAGTACTGATATAGTTTCAAGTAATTTATCATCAGTTGCGGCTTCTATTCACTGTGCGGTGAAAATAAATCGGACCTTTTTTAAGCTTCATTAACTCTTTTATTTATTATAAGCATTTAGTATTGTTGTTTGATATATAAAAAGGAGGCAGCATTTATTTATATAAAAGAAATTACTACATATTTTTAAATTTATTTTTTTTGAAAAAATTTAAAAAAAAACGAAAAAGCACACCAGTAAATCGCAATAAAATACGGAATAAATTCTCATAAAAACACTCACATTAAACTCGCACTGCACTAGCACCCGCAACAAATCGTCGCTCGTCATTTCAATGAATACCACTCTTGTAATTTCGCCAACAAATGGCACCGGTTCAGTAAACCGCTTCATTGCTCGACGAAACTGAAATATCGAATTATACGAATCGGATTTCTTCGAGTATTTGATTGTTAAGATCATCGGGTCGGTAGACTGCCGGTTCAAACCCATCCCAACCCTTGCCGAAACTCAAATTACACATAGATTTAAAAGTTTTACATCACTCTAATTCTCGAATAAGTAATTACGTCATGGTGAAAATAGACTACATATTAGTTCATTGGTAAGTTTAAAATAAAAATCAATGAGTTTTAAAAAGTAGCCTGCCATTCCTCGGAAGCAGCGATGACAAGCTCCTGGAGAGTTCTAGGGGGATTTCTTCTAACGCGAACTGCCCTAGAGAGCATGTCCCAAGCATGTTCTATCGGGTTTATGTCAGGGGACAATGCAGGCGACTCCAAGCGATTGATTCCCTCACTTGCTAGATATTCATCCAGAGCTCTAGTACGATGGGACCGGGCATTGTCCTCTCCACGTTATAACATAAGGATGTAGAATATCCCTAATGTACCTGTCGCCAATCATTGTGCCTTGAACGTGGACTAACTCAGTATGCTCGTCAGACCTAATACTTGCACAAAACATGGCGCTTCCTCCGGCGAATAGAGGCAAGGGGCGAGCATGAGCAAGTTGAGCGGCTCTTGTTGGTTCTCTCCAAACACGAATCCGGCGACTATCGTTTACCAGACAAATCCTGGTCTCATCGGAAAATAGGACAGAATTCCAAAATTCTTCGGGTAAGCGAGCGTGCGTTTCAGCCCACCGCAGTCGACGAACTCGGTGATCATATTGTAGTTGCGGAACTCTTACTGGTCGCCGACATCTTAAACCGGATTCAAGAATTCGTCTTCTTAGTGTAGAGACGGATACGCGAACTCCAATTGCATGCGTAACATCTCTCTGAAGTTGTGGGACTGGCATAACGTAATATAGCGGTTCTACTGTTCGTTAGTAACACGCCTTCTACAACTTCGTTGTCTGTCTCGCGCAGAATTGGTCTCTAGATAGCGATTCCATATGAGAGAGACATCACGTTGAAAAACCCCTATTGTTTCAGCAACAAACCTTTGGGAATGACCTTCTTCAACTAAAGCTACTATTCCTGCATGATCAATTTCAGATATTATTAGGCGATTCATTTTTACACACTGAACCGAAAAATTTAACTGGCCAGCGCCAACAAAATACAACACTAAAAATGTCATCTGAAACAAATGTCTTGACAATATTTTTTGTTGCTACAAAAAATGGTATCGTTTTAACTGATCAACATAAATAAACATTTAGAAAAAAAATTCATTCGTGAAATTATTTTAACATGCTAAAATCAGATCTAGTCTCACGATTAGTAAATAACTACCACGACTCAGTACAAGTGGAAGCTAGCATAGAATCAGGTACTTTTTCCCCACGACTTTCGGAAAAACCATTTAATATACGGAGAAATGTAAAATCTAAGGGCCCTACCTTATCCGTGGGATCTATGACCTCTTGTCGACAATAAATGATTAATTTGATATATTCCAAATATAGCCATTGATTCCCAAAATAAATTTCCCGAAATATACAAGAATTTCGTTGTTGCGTGGGAAAATGTCAATGTTTTATATTTAAAAGCATTTTCATGAAATATACATGTATGTATAATACAAAAGGACGTGCGTCATACTGCCATCATTAGTACTTTTGATCATTAGGAGAATGATAAATTTATTTTTCCATAAATCAATGGTAGACCGATTTACTAGGATTCTTTTTTCTTTTAGACTTTCAGACTAACGAGAAAATATTCGTCATACGTTTTTACAAATTATAGCGGCCAGAGGACCAGTTTGTGTGTGCACTAACAATTTCTATGATAATGGTATAGATAAATTGTTAGAAGTTCGTTAGAGTTGAACGTGGAATAATATTATATTAAGATACAAGTTCCATAAGACATTATCTTATAGCACGTGTTTAATTTAGAAAGCGATCCGCGAAGCGGGGTATTTTCTAAAACACAAGTGCTCTCTCTAATTGTCTTATGAACCGTGTATTTTATAATAGTTTTTCTATTTGGGTCTTTAAAGTTTGAAAAACTTTTAAAAATATAGTACATTTTTTCCATTTGAATTAATATTTTCTTTTTGGTTTGGCAATACTTTTACAATTTAATAAAATGTTACAAGTATCAAATATGCCATGATATAACCAATTGAACACAACAAAGCTTCTTCCCATCCATCATAATTAATAATAAATATATTATTAAAGTTAATAAGTAGTCAGGAAGAAAGTTGTACTCCGTCAGAAATACGAGAAATTGCAGAAAATAATCTAGAAAAACTTTTAAAAAGAATATGCAAAACTTTGAGTTATGGTGCGAGCAGAACAAAGGTCAATATATCGAACAAAATAATAAATAATACTATTGAACAAAATATTGTGTCGGCACAGAATCTGACAGGAATAACAATTAATGCCCAGGAAATGTCTACAGTAACTATAAATATGTATATACAGGGTGTCCGGGAACATGTGGGAAATCTTCCGGATATGAAGAAAACACGTGAAAAGAATACTATAGGTTCATATAAACTTCTTTCGTATCGGCCTCCTCTTCGGAGATATGGGCTCCCAAAGAGCACCAATGGAATCTAGTTTTTTACACATAATTATTGAACCACCTGGTATATTTCAATTATTTTTTAATATGATGTATACCAGGTAAGACCCGTCAAATTACTAACCAAGAAACTGTTGTGAATTACTCACAGCTGCAGGGACGGACTAGCTGTAACACTCATGGGCCCATTTTTTTTACGCCCTGTATGATGAGAACTTTGGACAATGTTTTTTACATACCTTTAACTATTGGCCAAAAATTAAGTACTCTTCATTCCTGTCGCTAGTCCTCACCGGTTTCGAGAAAACGGCATTTCATATATATCATGTATTTGGCGTATTTCAGTAAAAGATACATCTTTGTTCCGATCAAATGTTCAACCTTCAAAATTCCGCTTTTTCATATTTAACCCGTGAGAATTTAGGGGACTGGTGTAAATAAAATGACGTTTTTTCCGAAAACGGTTAGGATTAGCGACATGAATGAAGAGTACTTAATTTTTAGCCAATAGTTAAAGGTATGTAAAAAACATTGTCCAAAGTTCTCATCATACAGGGCGTAAAAAATGGGCCCATGAGTGTTACAGCTAGTCCGTCCCTGCAGCTGTGAGTAATTCACAACAGTTTCTTGGGTAGTAATTTGACGGGTCTTACCTGGTATACATCATATTAAAAAATAATTGAAATATACCAGGTGGTTCAATAATTATGTGTAAAAAACTTGATTCCATTGGTGCTCTTTGGGAGCCCATATCTCCGAAGAGGAGGCCGATACGAAAGAAGTTCATATGAACCTATAGTATTCTTTTCACGTGTTTTCTTCATATCCGGGAGATTTCCCACATGTTGCCGGACACCCTGTATAAAGTAATATGTATAATACTATATTGAATTAAAAATAAAAATAGTACTTTATTGAATACAACTTTAGAAATAGAGCATAAACTGGAAGATATTTCTATTATTTTTAGGTTATGTTGTTTTATAGTTGTGACAGAAATTAGTTGACGGACACCGTCAGCATGTTATATATTTCCGAGTATGGGTATTTCAGATAAATATCTAGTAAAAATGATCTATTTGCAAGGTTAAAGGTTAGTATTTTAACGTTTTCTATAAAAAAAATTTGTCTAATCCATACTGACTAAGAAAACTAATTTTAACGAAATCGAAGTAAGCCTAAAATTCGAACCTTACTTGCTGCCAACATAAAAAAAAAATTTCAGTTTCATCAAGTGGCAGGTTATTCAATTTTCTTGCATTTCTTAATGTAGTCATTATAAAACCCAAATAGAAAAACATATTTTTTGCATACACATGCAGCTGAAAAACATCATTTTACTCCCTGTTTTTAGCTACTAAATACTACGGTTATCTCCTAGAATCATCGCCATATCCCACGAGGTAATAATAAAAATGGCCGTTCCTTCTAAGTACGTTATCGAAAAAACCTTTCATAAACAATCATTGTGATATTTTAGCACTTTTAGCATTTGCTAAATTGAAATTAAGGATAATTTCAACAAATAAAGTCTATAAAATATACGCAATTTTCTATTTATTTAACATTGTATACAGGGTGTCCCAAAATATGTGAGCAATCTCCCGGGTTCAGATAGAACACTTAAAAACTAACAGGAGAAGTTCCTATAAATTATTATTCCCACGCACTGCAAAAGGTTTTTTTCCACAATATAACGTATTTAGAAGAAATATCAATTTTTTTGTTACCTCGAGTGGCATGGCCAGTGGCTAACCCAGATACATATATCGCTAATAATTGGTTTAGTTCAAAAAATAATATTATATACAAAATTTGAATTTTAGGAAATTTGCATGCATGTAGATTTTATGCGCTACCTCGTACAATTAGACGTATCAGAAGGTAAAGTGCTGAGCCCAAAACTCTACAATCTATTTTCTATCGGTTAAAACAAACATTATTAAAATTTGTTCATTCTTAACGACCTAGCAGCTTATTAATTTGGATAGGCATTATTCAATATTCGATAATTAATTAGGGTAGTGCATTTCAATATCTTGTATTCATACGTGATTGACTTCGATATTCTCGGGTATTGTTTTTTAAACCAAGGCCGCGATCACGCCTCAACATTGTTTAAGACGTTGAAAAATGCACTGATTCAAGGTGATTTTTACTTGTTCTGTAATGAGGTTATATCGTAGGTCTAGGTCGCCGTACCAACTCTCATAATAACTATCCTTTAAAGAAACCTACAAAATAAAAAACCTAGTTTCTTGGAACCAACTGTGAATTATTTATATTGTTCCTTAATAATATGCAAACATTTCAGTCAGTGTGATTCCTCAATGGGCCATATTTTTTTCTACAGGGTGTTTATTTTTTCTTAATCAATTTTTCATATCTCGAAAGTACCTCACCGACTGGAAACAAACATGGACCCGATATTTCTATCTGATTTGTACACGTGACGCCTGTTATTACGAAAATAAACTCAACAAAAAAGAGACGGGGATTCTATCCGTAGAATTCCCATCTCTTTCTATCTTCTGCGTTCTGTTTCTGTTTTCAAAAGGTAACCGGTTTGATATGTCTTTGTTAGGAAAAACAAACAATTGACGTGTGACTCAGAAGTCTATATTTTTATCCAGGTTACGGCAGACTTGGCACAGTATTACCATATTATCATAACGACAAATATGACAGTTGTTAATCTGGTAGTGTCCACATATTAATATACAAGGTGTCCCATTACTAATGGTACACAGGAAAACTGCAGATTCCTTGGATAAAAATACTGCGATTTGGCCATATTTTTTTCTAAATAACTTATTTCTGAATCAATATTTTTGCACAAAATTTTGTGACTAGGGTTTTTTTGGGGAAAGGAATTTGAATTTGTTAATAATTTTGATGTAGATTATAGGGGGCGCTCTCTGCGGTACTCTGGATACATAAAAAGAAATGTAACTTTTTTGTGCCTTAGTATAATTATATTTTTATTAAAAATATCAGTTTTTCCGTCATTTTTAAGCAATAAAGGTATACTTTGTAAATGTCGCTCCGAGTAACCGTTTTCGAGATATTTTCAATTGCAATTTCTAATGCGCCCGTTTAAATTTTGATTTGTAAATGTGAAATTTGTCACAGTAGGCTTTGGTAAAAACAAATACAATGAAAGCACTTTGAAACCTCATTTTTGTCAAAGTTTAATTTCATTTGTCAGCATTGTGGGTGTTTTTAAGGAGTTTTTGATGATTCTGTTCAAAAATTAAACTAAAAATGCCGCGACATAACTGTATCCAGAGTACCGCAGAGATCGCCCCCTATAATCTATATCAAAATTATTAACAAATTCAAATTCCTTTCCCCAAAAAAACCCACAAAAAGTGTCCCCGCTATGGGAGATGGCGCGGGCCTATTGAGTTTGCGCAGTAGGGTGCAAATTATCAGAGCCGGCCCGACATTATTTGTTTGTTGTTATTCGTCGCCATCGTTGGTTCTGGATGCTTTTTCAAATTATAGAATTTAAAGTGGTTCATCCGCATTGTTGTCGGTATATTAGTGCTTATAAACTTTCATTACCAAACAACAATTTTTGTCAACGAGTTTTAAATTTGTGGTGATTCGATTCGCTGTTTGGTAGGTTAGAGGCTTGTTTTGTTTAAGATGAAAGGACACAAGTGCATGGTGCTTTTTTGCAAAAGTCGTGGATCAATACCAGGTATAAAGTATTTCAGGTAGTATATACGAAAATAATTTGCATATCACATTATCCGAACTTCCGAACCGAATTCCACTTAAAAGCTTGTAGAAAAAGAAGAGAGTGTCACTCGTATACAATATAATATATATGCGGTCACTACCTAACCTTAAAATTAATGGATTTTTAATTTGGTGCATTAGTAGCTGATAATAATTCACAAAATAGTCAATATCGTCATTCATTCTTAATTTTTGGTTTAGAAAAAAGTGAGGTTAAGAAACATACGACGTCGGATAAAAGTTAAAATAAAGCTCATCGTGTCGATTGTTACAAATATTCGGACGGAATTTGGCACCAAAAGTTTACACCAATCAGGGCACCGTCGGATCATCATATCGTCAGAAATCGTATGCATGGATCGCTGTCTTAAATCGAACTAATCGAAATTTTGATTGCAATATTTTTCCTCACTAACCAGTGAAATTTACATTAAAAAAGTGGAAATCCGGTCCTGTCGAATGTTTACTTTCACAAGGAAATTTCCGAACCGAGTTACGATATCACATAAAAAAAAAGGATTACGATATTTCACGCTTGCCAAAGCTTCTGCCGTTGCGCTGTTTTATTTTTCAGAACCCGACCACCGTGATGTAAATTGAAAGGCCCCCTGAGGGATGAAAATTCCATTTGTAAAATCGTGTTCGAACTCTGTGGATAATCCGAGCTTGTAACTGAATTAACCGGAATATAGTATAGTATGTATGTGTTCATTTCGACTGACATAAAATTTAATATTGGTTTGTTTTTTTTTTGTTTAATTGTTGTTCCTCGGCCATACGCAACCTAACCCTTGGTTTCTCGCATTCCCATATGACCTACCGATTGGGGAGTGTGTACCATCTACGGTACTCCACCACATACAGGGTGTTCATTTGAAAACTTCCCACCACGGATTTATCGAAAACCACTGATTAAAAGAAAAAACGCCGAGACACGTCAAAAGATTTGCCAAAGGGGACAACTTTTTAACCAAAAACTACTTCACCCCCTTTTCTACGGTACTCCACCACATACAGGGTGTTCATTTGAAAACTTCCCACCACGGATTTATCGAAAACCACTGATTAAAAGAAAAAACGCCGAGACACGTCAAAAGATTTGCCAAAGGGGACAACTTTTTAACCAAAAACTACTTCACCCCCTTTTACCCTCTGGCCCCCGGGGTCATCCCCCTTAAAAAATTTAAATGACAAGGGGTAGCAAGTAATAGCTTGTTTGAAAGGTCTTTCAAAGTGCTTACATTTTGACGTTTGATTTTTTAAAATCGGTCGATTCGTTTTCGAGAAAATTAGAAAATTCTTTATTTATCTTAATTTGTTCGGATAGAAAAAAAAGCACACGAAAATATCACTTTTTATTTCAATAAGTGTTCAAAATGTTGCCCGTTATTGGCCAAACAATGATATAGGCGATTTTCAAATTCCTGACGGACATTTTCAAAAACATGTTGTGGGAGATCATGGCAGCTTTCGGTGATGCGTTGACGAAGTTCATCCAAACTGTTAGGTTGGGGAGTGAACACAATAATTTTCAAATGGCCCCATAGAAAAAAGTCTAATGGCGTCAAGTCAGGAGATCTAGCAGGCCATTCTATAGGCCCTCTTCGCCTTATCCATTTATCTGGAAACTCGTCGTCTAGCCATTGCCGAACCGGAAGAACATAGTGAGGAGGAGCGCCGTCTTGCTGGAAATATATTTCAGCCTCATCAAGTATAGGGTTTCCATCGTCTTCGATTTGGTTTTCAATGGTTTCAGTGATAAGCGGATTGATGGTATTTTCCAACATAGCTAAATAAAGGCCTCCATTTAAATTCCCATTAATAAACAATGGTCCAATCACTTTGTTTCCTAAAATGCCTGCCCATACATTAATTTTTTAGGGGTACTGAGTATGCCCTTCTACAAAAGCATGAGGATTTTCATTGCTCCAATACCTGCAGTTATGCTTATTAACAAATCCATTTAGATAAAATGTGCATTCATCACTGAAGCAGATATTCTTTACATAAATGGTATTATCATTAATCGCTGCAGTCATTTGTTCACAAAACTCAACTCGCCTATCGAAATCATCTTCGGTTAACTCTTGCAATATTTTCATTTTGAATGGATGAAATTTATGTAATTTAGTAACTGTGTGTACAGAGCCTAATAAAATACCAGCCGCATCAACAATTTTGCGTAATGAAGTATTAGGATTTATGGCAAAATGACCCAAAACTTCAACTTGAGCGGCTTCATCTAAAACTCTACAATGATTTTTATTTGCAACAGATCCAGTTTTAGTAAATTTAGTAACAAGGTCCAAAACATACCTATGCGAAGTTATCTTTTCCGGATGTCTGACGTTAAATGTAACGGCAGTTTACCAAGCATAAATTAGAATCATTTCCATTCTTTCCGTTAGTGTGTAAACCATTTTGGAAGTAAAATCTGAATCAATAAATAAATTTTCACTATCCTAAGATTGTCACAAAGGTAACTGACAGCAAATTAAATTGCTGTTAAATTGTTTTAGCAACTATAAAATACTAAACAGGTATAAGAATAAAAACAGTTCGCCCATGTTATCTGTGAAGAAGGCGGTAAAAATTTTTCTATTTTTCTCGAAAACGAATCGATCGATTTAAAAAAATCAAACGTCAAAATAAAGCACTTTGAAATACCTTTCAAACAAGCTATTACTTGCTACGCCTTGTCGTTTAAAATTTTTAAGGGGATGACCCCGGGGGCCAGAGGGTAAAAGGGGGTGAAGTAGTTTTTGGTTAAAAAGTTGTCCCCTTTGGCAAATCTTTTGACGTGTCTGGGCGTTTTTCTTTTTTTTAATCAGTGGTTTTCGTTAAATACTTGGTGGGAAGTTTTCAAATGAATACCCTGTATATATAAAGAGTATATTGTCGATAAGAACGTTCCAAAATACAAAAAGTTTCCCCGCTATGGCAGATGGCGCGAGCCTATTGAGTTTGCGCAGTAGGGTGGAAATTTTATCGATCGCGTCATAGCCGGCCCGACATTATTTGTTTGTTGTTATTCGTCGCCATCTTTGGTTCTGGATGCTTTTTCAAATTACAGAATAAAAAGTGGTTCATCCACATTGTTGTCGGTATAGTAGTGCTTATAAACTTTCATTAACTAATAACAATTTTTGTAAAGGAGTTTTTAATTTGTGGTGATTCGATTCGCTGCTTGATAGGTTAGTGGCTTGTTTTGTTTAAGATGAAAGGACACAAGTGCATGGTGTTCTTTTGCAAAAGTCCGAGCGTTCGGAACGTACTTTTTATAAAACCCTTATTGGAACGGCCGTCTTTCATATCTGCTTTCACGTTTGACACCACCAGATCGACAACTGTCACTTTTGAGTCACGTCCGTCGATTGTTTGTTTTTCCTAACAAGACATATCAAACCGTTACCTGTTGAAAACAGAAACAAGTAGAGAAATGGGGAATCCCCGTCCGTTTTTTGTTGCGTATATTTTCCTAATAACAGGCATCACATTGACGTGTACGAAGCAGATAGAAATACCTTCCATTTTAAAATCTTCATCGAATTTCGTTCACTATGAAGGCTTGCGTGATTCCATATAATAAATCATTATTAATTAAGCTATACTTTTTCTTTCCGGGTTCGTAAATCATCAATTTTCCGCACGCGACTGAAAAAATCATAAGAATCCGCAATAATTTTTTTTAGGACGGTCCTTCAACCGTAAAGCCAAATTTAAATTTCCCTGTAAGGAAATGTTGGCCCCCCCAATTGAAGTCAGCAACTGTAACTTCACCATAACTTTCATATAATAAGCTTATTCTATTTTCGGATTGCTCGACAATTTTAAACAATAATTAACTAACCGGACCACTTTGACTGTGACTTTTGACATTTGGCAGAAATTATTTACTCACAAAGTGGTTTGAAAATCAAGAACAAAGGTAAAGGCGCGACTTTGATTGTTAAATGTTATTTATTTCACAGTCATCTAGTTATTATTCCGACAACGCATATATCAAATCTAACCGCGTCATCCCGATCACTATCGTAAACTTCTATTGCGGAGTAATTTGCTTCCATGTGGTTTATAGTACGGCAGCGAACAAACCCGAACAAACCCTTCATCTAGTCAATGACTAATCGCTAGATTAATAAAAAATTAGAAAGTTTTACTCGAGCGAGAAAGTTCGGCAACGCTGCGCTTACCCGTCAGAGTGATTTCAGTCCGTAAGAAAGCAGATCGTCAACTTGTCCGTTCTTGATGAAATCATATTAAAAATATTAAAAAAAAAACGCGAATTCATCGACAACGGACGTTTTGAGTGTTGCAAAAATTCCATAGTTTAACTAAAAGATGTAAAGAAAGGGGTAGCAAGAAGTTACAGCGCCCGGGTCAATTTTTTTTTAAATTGTTGATAACACTCTAAAAAATAGTAAATCGAGTCGAACGGACATTTTCCGTGTTGCGCAGCTGCAGGGAGGGCAGCGGAATCGGATCTCGTATCTGTATAATTCATGATCGCGGTACACGGCGCGTGCATGGGACGGCTTGCTCTGTGGCTTGGTTGTCTATAACAACTCGGCATCAGCTATGTCCCCATATTGCATTAATATTGATACACGTGCTGTGTTGACTGAAAACGGCTTTGCTAAAAAAATGCGTGTGTAAAAAGGTCAGTTCATGTTTTTCCCCCATTTTCCGAGCCACAATACACGATTTCTGCTTGAAAACGGACGAGGCGCGATAACACGAACAGCGTTAAAAAAATTCATATCTAAGATCCAATACTGCGGTTGCGCGTCGATGAAAATGCCCGTTCTAATTTTTTTCCGGTCACGAATAACGAAAAATATCATCCGACAAGTAAAACGGACGAGGCGTGATAAGTTGAATTCTCCGCTGTAAACAAATTTCGATTTTTCTCAAATCAAAATTATTCACCGCACGGAAAATGTCTGGTACTATTTTCATCTCCTCAAAAACATCACTCCGAGTCAAAAAATAAAAAGAACGGACGAGGCGCGATAACTATTACGACCATTTTTTTACATGTATAAAGATGATTCTCAATGATTTCGCGATGTTTTTATTTGACCTTTGTAACTTTAAAACACAACATAATAATATGCATCGCTTGCAATGTCAGAAAAAGCCCATAGTCTACTTGAAAACATTTAACAATGAATGTGTTGAATATTAAGTCTATAAAAACATGTTACGCTATAAAACGGCGTATCTCCTTTAATAACAGAGATAATGAAGTAAACCAAAAAAGAAAATGTTGGGGAAAGATGGACCTACCGTTTAATGCCAACTGCAATATGTTTCGCTTGCTAATATACTCCACAGGGTGATGCGAATTTTCGGAAAAAAACATAGCATACACCCAGTATAAATCGAAAATCAAATTTTTATCATAAACAGCGGAAACTATGACATTGTCAAGGAACCAACCTACAATGCAAAAAAAAATCATTCAAATCGGATCATAAATTCAGAAAAAAAATAGCATAAAAAATATGACAAATTTATGATGTTGCGTTAATTTTGTCCATGAGTTTATAATAAGCCAATTCGATCACACCCTGTATAAACTAAAGGTTTTGGTTTAACTAATCAGTTAACCAGGAAAATGTTGATTAATGCACAACATTGCGCCACGATTTAAAGAAGGCCAATAGATCAATCAATTTCTTATTAATTTTATTCGAGACAATGACATGACGTCTCCCATCACTGTAATAAGAATCGTGATTTGTTGTGTAGAATACGGACACCTTTATGACAAGATACCCTTTCCAATAAATGTAAAAACAATTTAATTAAAATGTTTTTCTAAGGTTACACAGTTAATAAAAAAATTCTAGGTGTCAGTCAATCTTGACAATAAAATAGTGAGTAGTAGTACCGTTTCTCGCTTCGACGACGTTAACGTTAAAACGATTTTTTTTTATTTGCAACCATGCATGTAATAATGACATTTCAACTATCTTTGAAAGGTGGAAAGTTGACGTTTTTTTACTTTTACTTTCCACCCGGGTGGAAAGCAAATAATATTTTTGTAATTTTAAAAAAAATCGATATCTCAAAATAATATACGAACACATCACCATACAACTCATTACACAAATTTAACGACAATGAATTTTTTTTTATTTTTTAAAATAAACCTAATCGCATTTATAAAAAATAAAAAATTAACATGGTTTTTGTTTTACTTATTTACAATTAAATATTATATTGGCATTATTGTAGGCAATCACTGATATGTTAAAGCATTGAATATTGTGATCAAATCGTTGATATCTTCTTTGTCTTGGCATTTTCACTGAAATAAGCTAGTAGCGCCGACTCAAGACCAGGATTTTGAACTTTGTTTCCCGTACACCATTCTTTGAAACAGTTCTATGCCTTGTCATATCTCGGGCGGCTTTTAGTTGGCAGAAGATCTTGTTCTACTATTTTTGCTGCTTCTCGCATTTCTGGTGGAGTAGCAGCAAAATCAAATTCCTCATCTGATAGCATTTTTCTGTTGTTAAAATAATATATTGGTTAGTGACATAGAAGCCATATTCAAAAAATTATATTTGCCAACTTGATGTGTATTATTACCTACGTTATTTTACCACCTGCGGTTATTTGAAATTTATGTCTAATTTTTCAATGTAAAAGTCATAATGACATTTATCTTTTATTAATAATTTTAATTCAAAATAATAAGAAGTGGATGTTAGATGTGGTTGTAAATAAAATAGTATATAACCCTCGGTGAAAAGTTTCATTATTATCTCGAGATTTAGTTAACTACCGGACTCTCTCGACAGGAATGAAACAGTGTCTACCTCGGTACGTAATATAGGTACTATTTCTATTGCCCGTTAACACAGGCGTGTACACAGGCCATTATTTGTCATTGCTAACATTTATATTTTGTTCTTCGCGTGTACTAGTGGTATTTTAATGAAGATGGTCAATTTAAGAAACAAAACGTCAGAAAACCAGTAATTGTTGTATACTGCTGAACAGCTGAACGTAGATTTAGGTCCTCTTTCATAATTTAAACAAAAAGATCCAGGCCCGTATTGAAAAAAAGTAAGTTGATGATGGTGACCCAAAGACGAAAGATCTGATAATGACATCTTGTGGAGAATAAAAAGTAGCAATGAGAAAATGAAAATTATATTTGTACAAGGTGTCCCATTTTCGACACTTTTATAAGATATCTCCGTAATTGTCAGTGCTATCAAAATAGTAAAATAGGTATAATGTACTCTTTTTGGGTCAAACTTAAAGTGGTAATCGCAAAATTTGAAAATATTCGCTCGCTAAGAGATACGAGGGAAAATCAAAAAATTGACAATGTCAAAATTACCCTATATTTTCTTAGTTAAAAGAGATACAGAAAATTGTTTTATACAGTAGTTTCTTTATAATGATTGTTGAAAAATCTGCCGTTATCAGAATAAGTATACGGGGTCAGGTAAAAATATTATCGGACCTAACCTATTTTTTTAATGGAACACCCTGTATATTTTAATCTAAAAAGATACTATTTTAAATTCTCCTTTCAAATATATAACACGCCATGAATGATATTGGTTTCCTAGGCGATTTATTTAAACTTTATTACTTTGAATCGAAATAAAAGATTCAGATTAAGGTAAAAAATAACCGGAATCATCGCAAATGTTCGGAATATGTCCTTAAATGGTTACCGTCTTTCCGGATAGCGAGCAAAATATACGTTTTGCGCCATGTCTTCTTTTTTTCCACTTTCAATATAAACTGATATCATATCAAATATTTCAAAATTGTATTATAATTATAATATAATATAATTATATTAAATTGTAAATAGGTTATTTTCACAAATGAATATGTAAAAATGAAATTGACGCTAAATGTTAATAGTCAACATTGTTGTTTCTAGGATATTAGCTTTTGTTTCATGGTCTACCGTGGTTTAAAGTAATAAAGCTTAAATAAATCGCCTAGGAAACCAATATCATCCATGGTGTGTTATATATTTGAAAGGAGAATTTAAAATAGTATCTTCTTAGATTAAAATACACAGGGGGCTCCTTTAAAAAAAATGAGGTTAGGTCCGATAACTTTTTTACCTGGCCCCGTATACTCATTCTGAAAACGGCAGACTTTTCAACAATCATTAGAAAGAAACTTCTGTATAAAACATTTTTCTGTATCTCTTTTTACTAAGAAAATATACCGTAATTTTGAAATTGTCAATTTTTTGATTCACCCGTATCTCTTAAGCGAGCGAAAATTTTCTAATTTTGATAGCACTAACAATTACAGAGATACCCTATAAAAGTGCCGAAAATAGGACACCCTGTACATCGATTCGAACAAAATCAGAAAAAAATAAAAACCGAAACGAAAAATTTTAGATTTTTCCAAATATTTTGAAAGCCCCTCTATTTATTTTTGATTTTTTTGCGGCATATTATTGGGCGGATAATTACGAATTTTGCCCCGATTTAACCGACTCTTACCGTTTCCGAAATCCCAATGGTGTAGGCCGAATTTGTAACACCCTGTATAGTGTTCAATGATCAAAGCAGCGATTTATTTAACATTCTAACGTTAGCTTTATATAGTTTTTATAGACAATCTCTATCTATCAGAAAAGATACAGTTTTAGATTGGCAATGAAGTCACGTAACCAGGTAAAGGTTAACTAACCCCGATACAATTATTTTAAGGAAGGAAATGGCTTTTAAAAATAATGATCCGTATTGTTGATTTGTTTTGACGTTTATCTATTAGCTCCGAAGGAAGTCAATTAAGAAAATGATAATGATTTTGACTTTTAATTGATTAGTTCTTCATTTCGGAAGGTCTGATTTGGAAAATGGAATATAATAAATATACAGGGTGTTCCTTAATGCAATGCTAATATTTATTTTATGACGTATATTGTAAGATATGTCCTCTGACATTTTTTACAATTTTTTTCAGAAACGATGGTCCACTGATATATTTCCATATGAATATTTTTCTGATTAGCCGGGTCAATTCTGCATGAAAATGATCTCCTGCCTTTTTCTCGTCGGTAGCACCGTTCTTATGTTAATGGGCAACAGAAATATAGTATATTACGTACCGAGGTGGAAAGTGTTTCATTCCTGTCGAGAGAGTCGGTAGTTAACTAAATCTCGAGACAGTAATGAAACTTTTCACCGAGGTTTGTACACTATTCTATTTAGAACCACATATAACATCCACTTCTTATTATTTTGAATTAAAATTATTAATAAAAGGTAAATGTCATCTTGACATTTCCATTGAAAAATTAGACAGAAATTTGAAATAACCGCAGCTGGTAAAATAACGTAGGTAATAATACACATCAAGATGGGGCAAATATTATTTTTTGAATATGGTTTCCATATCGCTAAACAATATATTATTTTAACAACAGAAAAATGATGAGGAATTTGATTTTGCTGCTACTCCGCCAGAAATTCGACAAGCAACAAAAATAGTAGAAGATCTTCTTCCAACTAAAGGCCGCCAGAGATATGATAAGGCATATAACTGTTTCAAAGAATGGCCTACGGGAAACAAAGTTCAAAATCCTGGTTCTGAGTCGGCGCTACTAGCTTATTTCAGTGAAAATGCCAAGACAAAGAAGATATCAACGATTTGGTCACAATATTCAATGTTTTAACATATCAGTGACTGCCTAAAATAATGCCAATATAATATTTAATGTAAATAGTAAAACAAGAATCATATTAATTTTTTATTTGTTATAAATGTCATTAGGTTTATGTTAAAACAACAACAAAAATCATTGTCGTTAAATTTGTGTAATGAGTTGTATGTTGGTGTGTTAATATAGTATTTTGAGATATCGATTTTTTTTTAAATAATTTACTTTCCACCCGGGTCCAAAGTAAAGGTAAAGAAACGTCAACTTTCCACCTTTCAAAGATAGATGAAATATCATTATTACATGCATGGTTGTAAATAAAGAAAAAAAATTGAGCCACCTTATAGAATCAATCAAAAATAATTTTACGCTATAGATCCATTATTGATCTCCTTTTAGTTCTATTTTATTATTCTAGAAAACAGGGCATATTCCAATAATTCCTTATTAGAAAAAGTAGCGTCCGTAACGGCTAACAAAGAAAAACAGATTGAATCGGACATAATGTAACGGATCCGTTGCAGGCCATTCCGATCCCGGTGCAACCGGAAGCCCATTATTGTGTTCCCGCTGTTGCTGTTCGCCTACGATAATAAATAATGGATATTGTTATTTCGGGATGAGGTTTGTAATTTACGGCGATGTAGTTCTGAGAGCACGGGAACGATCTCCTTGTAATTTAAATAACAAAGGGCTGGGACGGTATTTCATACGACGAATATTTTTTTCAAAGCGTTTATTAATCTACGGTTGAGCTGGGAAAAGAATGAATGATCTATGATTCAAATTTGGGATTTTTGTAGATTAAATGGTAGGAAACCACGTCCCATTTTTATTGTAAAATTCGAAATTACTGGGTCGTCCATTTTATATATCGTATATAATGTCCTACCTTCCACGTGGGACGCCCTATATAGTCCAATTTATGTTGATAGCCACAGATGACACCAACAGCTGATATCGGTTGATTCAAAAAGTTTCTAAAAAGCCGAAATTTTGAATCAATTCATGCAAGACTTTATGGGCGCACTGTATATTGTTTTTTAGTATTATACAGGGTGGTATGGAAACGACTTATTATATTTAAAACGGCAAATCCTGAGATGAAAATAAATTGAAGAAAAATATCCTTAAATGGCGCTTTGAATTATTTGACGAAATATTCACTTTATATGAAATTTGAAAATTTACGTGGCCGCTACAGACGGTTGAGGCGGTGTTATCATATACTGCAACCCAGAATTGTAAACACACGTGTTCAGTTTTTGACAACAAAACGTCTTTGACCCGCGTTATCACTTCTTTTTAACTTTTTAGAAGGTACATACTCTCTTACCTTCGATCTTATAATCCGTTTTATAATTAAATTCCATAAAAAAATGAAACACAAAAGTATGTTTTGCAACAGAACCAACAATAGGTAATATCACACAAATTTGAAATCACATCACAATATTTCTTATTATGAATTATTTCACAACAGAAAAAAAATCGGGTAATCCTGCAATTTACAAAACCTTTAAAATTCATATACATCAAGCACGTGGAACGCTCGTCAGCAGCGTCATTCCACCCCCGAGTCTCCAAACATACTGAAGCAACGATAGTCGCGCGCGGCAGGTATCCAAGCAAGGGCGAAACATGCGGTGTCATCTGACAACACTGTTAGTGTACTCTCTAGTGACCCACATTGTTGCTAACTGAATCCAGATGGAACGGCGCGACAGTATGTATGTAAAAAGGGTTTTTACCTTAGTATTTAGATATTCGATTTAAAAAAAAGTATGTAGACTTTCTCTAGGACACCCTTGGAGTCACCCATTTAAATATAATGTCATTTCCATAACACCCTGGATAGACGCATTTTCCTTGTTCAGGGGCGCATTGAATGACGGGGGCCAGGGCTATAGCCCCTTTATCCCTCGCCCCCTTAATCCAGGACTATAAAGTGACCCACCAGGCACTAAACCTTGTACTCTTGCAAACGAACTTTTATAGTTGATATTTTATTCTCTGATTGAATTCCAATTCAAATAAAAATTATCTATTCATTATTTTTGCCAGCAATTATAAAGAAGCCGACGCCACCTTGGACCGATGCCGTCCTGTCGGTGTCGGACTGTACAGACTGTATAGAAGCCATCGCCGTTAAAAAATAATATTATTTCTATTGGAATTTGATCGGTGAATAAAATATGAACTATAGAACACCAGAAACTAAAACGCGACTCTGGTATAGGGTGATAGCGTATAATGCCCCCCCCCCCCCTTTAACTTTTTTGTTTCTCATACATGAGAAAAATTGAAAAGTTTGCTATACAGGGTTTCTCAAGTAGTATTTGTATGTTTTTTCAATTGTATATCAAATTCCTGTATAGCAATCTTTTGAATTTTTCTCAAGTATGAGAAATAAAAAAGTTAATTATACGTGATCACCCTGTACATACTAATAATGTCATCTAATTATCTGTAAAATGGCTTTAATACCGGCTCTTTGTCTCTTAACCAGTTGTAATTTTACTACCGGGATGGGATTACTTTCCTGCTAAGTTTAACAATATCGCTACAGACTTGGGCGGATTGTTTTAATGATCAAAGTTAAAGTTAAGTTCTCATTAGAGCTGTTTGGACGTACTTTGGAAAGCTGTTATTGAAGAGAATTAGTGAAAGAGGAAAATATCGAATCGTTTGCAGACAGTAGACGAAATTTTAAGTGCAACCAGAGACGTGCCTGGGAAGGAATCATCACGAACCTATTTTGAGTTCAAATTATTAAAATATTTTTCAAATGGAATCAGAAAATCGTAAAGATTCGGTATTGCCCAAATATCTTCGTTCTTTTTTAAATTTGAGATTATCCACAAACATAATAACAATATAACTTCAGAAAAAAGGACGGAAATTGGTTGGGGTTTTAACTATTCACTTTTCAACTTTTTAATATTTTTTGCATGTAAAGACTACGAACGTCCCTTATGTGACATAACTATGATATATAGCAGAATACTATTTAATTATCTAATATATAAAAATGTATGGATACGCTACTGATGGATTGCAGCAAAAGACTTATGCAATTACGTAGTTCTCGGCGTTATTTTACGAAGCCGAATAAAAAGAGTCGAAACTGAATAGAAAGATTATCTGCGAAATGTACAAGCCCACTAGACACTTTAAGTCATGTGATAAATTTTATTAATTGTTTTTTTTTTCATTTTCTTCGTTAAGATTGTAAGAAAATTCTATTTTTCTGGGAGGAAATATATCTTGGCATAACCACGTTGTGGCAATCGCCAAGATAGCTTCGCAGAAACTTGGTGTACTCTTCTGGACCAAAAAGTTGTACACACCTCAACAACTTTTGACACTATACAAAGCCCAGTGCTCTCATGTCTGAAGCTCTGCACCCAAACATACTCTTCGCCTACTGGATTCCATCAAAAGGAGGGCCATTCGTCTAATCGGAGACCACGAGCTGACAAAGAGTCTCGACAGCCTGGAACATCGGAGACAGGTTGGTGATTTGACTCTCCTCTACAGATATTTCCATGGAAAATGCTCCGCTGACCTTGCCCTCGTAATTCCGCCCAGAGCGGTGAATAGCAGAAATACACGGCAAACCACTGCCGCCCATCCATATCTGGTTAAGCGTAGTACTCCTCGAACTTTATTATTTAAGAATTCTTTCATCTGGAGGAGGTCATCCTTATGGAACGATCTTCACGAGGTCGTGTTTTCCAACGAGTATAACCTCCAACGATTCAAAATCAACGTGAACCACTTCATGCGCACACGCACCACTCCCAGAATGCCTTAAAGGATCTTCCTATAGTGCTTGTATTTGATCATAAAAAAAATTAAAAAAAACTTCTATATTCAGTCTAATTGATTGAAAGAACACTCTTCCAGTAGGTATTTGAACCTGAAAACAAAAACGTATCACACAAAACCGTTATATATCCAATTAGCAAATCGAAAGCTTATATAGAACTATTATTAATTATTATAATTTTATAAGGAAAGTCTGCCAAGAAAATAAGAAACAGTTTCCTGTGTTTTTACATCAGCAAGCTAAATATATGATAATAAATCTTTTAAATACACATAGATTCAAAAGTTTTACATCACTCTGATTGTCGAATAAGTAATTACGTCATCGCGAAAATAGACTCAAGGTCAGCCGAGCACCTTCCATGAAAATATCTGTAAAAGAGTCAAATCCCCAACCTGTCTTCGATGTTCTAGGCTGTCGAGGTTCTTCGTCAGCTCGTGGTCTCCGATCAAACGAATAGCCCTCCCTTCGATGGAATACAGTAGCCGAAGAGTATGTTTGGATGCAGAGCTCCAGACATGAGAGCAGTACTCTAGTGATGGTCGAATCTGGGCTTTGTATATTGTCAAAAGTTGTTAGGTGTGCACAACTTTCTGGTTCGGAAGAGTACCCTAAGCTTCTGAGAAGCTATCTTGGCGATTGCCACAACGTGGTTATGCCAAGGCATATTTCCTCCCAGATTGACGCCCAGCAAATTAATAAATGAAGCCAGTAGGATTGCGTGTCCGTCCATGACTATATCCGGTTCTGTAATGTTAACCTTTTTAGAGAAAACTGTTGCCTGGTTTTTTTTAGCGTTAAATTCGACTTGGTTACTGTCACCCCAAGCCAAAATTTCTTCCAGGTCTTTGTTGAGGTGTGATATTTCATGCTGCAGTCGATGTTTGCGCATTCAAAGAGAAAGATGAGATAAGTGTGCTATCGTCAGTAAAACTAAATATCGGATTTTTAGTTTTCACTAGAAGGTCGTTAATGTAGAGTAGAAGAGAGTGGGAGACAATATGGACCCTTGAGGAACACCGGCATTGATGGTGAAGATGTCTGAGAGAAATCCGTCAATCGCCACTTGCAGAGAGCGGTTCTTAAGAAAGCTAGACAACCATGCACAAAATCGACTGCGCATACCATATGATCGCAGTTTACTTAGAAGCCCCTAATGCCAATTATAAAGCCCTTAGTGGAACGCCCGTCTTTCGTACCTGCTTTCACGTTTGACACTACCGGATTAACAACTGTCATAGTTGTCGTTATTGTTAAATAAAATTCTTCTTTGTTTTTCAATGTTTGTGTGTTAAATTTAAGTATTGTTTATGGAGAAAATAGTAATTTTTAACTCAATATGGTAAGACTGTACCAAGTCTGCCGTAAACTCCACGTTTGTTTCAAGTCCATGGTTTTTAGTATAGTATAGTAAGGGACTGAATTTTAGTTGTATTTTCTCGGCCTATTACTGGTGACAAATATTCTACGGCCTAGAAACAACATATACGGCCGGTTAAACTTTTTCGAGTTGTCGAGAAAATTGCACTGGGACTGAACTCGAGTCTCGGGCTATAGTGAGACGACATATTCGTATATACCCGGTTTAACCCGAATAGAAATTGCTTTCTATTCGAAAAGTACTTTAAAAGTTTCCACGGGAAACAATAATAAAGTTTTCTTTAGGAAACCTTTGCTGGAATGTGTCACGAAATAAATCTCGTTTTGGAGTAAATGAAAACGAATATGTTTGTTGTGTTGGTCAAAATTTTTTTACAGTAAACTTTCAGTCCTTAGCATATAACCTACTAAAATAAACTATTTGCCTGTAGAAATGATTGTAATTTGCGAAATATATGTTACTTCCTGCATTAGAAAGCAATTTTAAAAGTATTTTTTAGATTATGCAGTATTCAAATTTGATTTAAAAATGTATCGCAGGTCACGTATCCCCAGTCAATAATTTCTTACTTTACCTTTTTATATTTCACGTCATTTTACTAAAGTTACTTTTATATATAAATAATTTACACTCCTACAACAATTTGTATTAAAAAAATAATGTTTAAAGATCAACAGTTTAGTTTCTCTAACGCAATTATTAACCAGAAGTTCCGTCCCCGCAGCTGCATGTACCGCCGGTCACGGCAGAAATTGCTTATAAATAACGCCACTACAGGTCGGCCTAATAGTTTTACAAATATGACGGTATGTGTTTGAATTTGTGTAAAGCGCGCTCCTGTTTCCTTATTATGTTGATTTAGGTATAAACTAGAACATTGCCTACTTTTACCAGGCGTATGTTTTTATGTTGTATCGCCGGTCACAGGGTTAACTCAGACCTAGTAGTCTTAATTAAGGGAAAAATACTACACGAAGTCATTCTCTTGAGTACAGATATTCATTTCAGTCTAAAAAAGTTTAAGAAATAGCTTGTATTAGCTGTTATCCACAAATTTGTGCATTCTTGTATCGCCGGTCACAGTAACACAGGTCACGCATGAAAATGTTACCGGAGTTAAATTAATGTGACGGTTTGTTGTCCGAAGCTATTTACAATATTTTTTTATTAACTATTTATAAACACATTAAGGAAAAATATATTTTGATGTGCAAGTTTCGTTTACACCTTAGGTAGATTAAAAATATGACTAGTTTTCTTAGTATTTTAACATTCTATAAGGAAGATTCCAAAACTTTAAGCCAATATAAGACATGGCTGTTATAAATAATAGGAAAATGGTTATAGTGACTGATTAAAATAACTCAGTTCCAAATATTGGCGTTATATGATTCAGAAGAGTAAAATTAGCCATGTGACGGGCGTTAAATTATTAAAAAATCGATGCTATAGACCAAAATCCTTGTGACGATGATCTTTTGCGCGGACATATACAGGGTGGCCCATCGAAAACAGTCCAGCAAGGTTTATGGCTGTGTACGTGAAAATTTAAAAAAAACCTCGGGCCCGTAAACTTGTGTTTTCAGGGGGACACGTTTCACTATTAATTTCCTCCCTGTTACCTCAACCCCCCTAGCGGAGGCGACTACTGCCCTTGTTTTTTCAAATGGGAATGGGTATGTGGTGATACATCTTTTTAAAGGGCATTAAATTCTCTTTAAAATGGCGTTTTGTTTTTTGTGAATTTGAGCTACGCGCCGCCGAGAAATTGCGTTTTAAAAAATGGAATTTTATTAAGTAATCCTTACATGTTATCTTATTAAATATTGAAAATGTCCGCCATTCACCTCCATACAATAGCACAACAACTGTTCAAAGTGTTCTCGGACATTGTTACTTAAAAAAAAAATTGTTTACGCACAAACCTGTGTACTTGATAAGAGGTGCAGTGAAATGTTTCAAATTCCGTTGCTCGGCGGCGCGTAGCTCAAATTTACAAAACGAAGCGCCATTTCAAAGAGAATTTAATGCCCTTTAAAAAGATGTATCGCAACATACCCATTCCCATTTGAAAAACAAGGGCAGTAGCCGCCCCCGCTAGGGGGGTTGAGGTTACAGGGATGAAATTAATAGTGAAACGTGTCCCCCTGAAAACACAAGTTTACGGGTCCGAGGTTTTTTTTTTAATTTTCACGTACACAGCCGTAAACCGTGCTGGACTGTTTTCGATGGGCCACCCTGTATAATTCCTCTAATTAGATACCTAACCTATTAAAAAATTAACAGGTGTTTTTGACATTATTTATTTTTAAAATCCGATTTACTGAAAGTTGCCTGTAAAAAAATTTCGACCCGTATTATTAAATTTGGTTAGACGATTTAATTTCGATTGCATCAGTTATACCGGGTGTCAATTTAAATATTTCCTTAATTCATCCCTTCCAGTAAAAAATCGGAAAGTCACGTCAATTTTATTGTGACGGAAATCTAAAATGGCAGGGGGGGGGGGGGGGGGGGTCAAGTGACACATCGTTTTAAAGGCCGTTTAAAGTTCTTTCCAATTAAGCCATAATTTATTATTTTTTGAGTAACAATTTCCAAGGTATCATTTTTGACACCCTGTATACAGAATCGATACATATTTTCCTCAAGGTAGATTCGTATTGTAATTTGCGTAATATAATAATATTTAAATGATTTTTAAATACAAAACGTTATAACTAGTACGCAATAAACAAAATGAATATTCTTTAAATACATTTTAATTAATAAATAAGTGGCAGACTTTTATTTTATTACGACACGAAGAAATATAATTACGAATTAAAAGTTGTACCGTCCGACAGACGGTTGTTTCTTGTTTCAATTCTTTTTTAACTAAAATAATTAAAAGCTTTTTTTCTCGCAGAGCAAAAAACAAAAAGAAATTACTTTAATTTTTAATTATGACTTTTTAACAAGTAATTTGACGTTCTTCCAGAGCACTAAAAAATTGTTTCTCTACTTTTAGTAAAACAAATATTAATATCTTACCTATACAGGGCGTCCGCTAATTAATGGGACATGGAAAAACCACAGACTCCTTACGTAAAAATATTAGGATCTAATTATACTTACCTATATTCGAAAATTGATATTAACTGAGATACAGGGTGTTAAAGTTAAAACTTCATTTCTGTTTTTCTCTAATAACTTTGACAGAAACCAACGGTTTTTTACAAAAGTTGGCAATTATGGTCTTTTTTAGTATACGATAAACTGATTTTTTTGTGAAATTTTACTGTACAATGTAGGGGGCGCTGTCTGCGGCATTTTTTTGCACATTTATTAGGTCATAACTTGTTTGTGCCTCAGTGTATTTAAGTTTTTAATGAAAACAATACTTTTCTCATATTTATTACGTAAAAAAGTTATACATACTAATTTCAGGTCGCCCAGAGTTACCGTTTCGGAGATATTTACATTTAAATTGTTTAGTGCACCCAGCACAATTACTATTAATTTGCAAACAAAACTTTTTTCTCAAATATGAGAAAACAAATGAAATTTAGAGATGCAGTTGCTATGGAACAGAAAATGTTTCATTTTTGAGTTTGTGTTTTCATTGCTGTTGGTTTCTTTCGACGCGATATTTTCTAGGGTCAAAGTTATTTTAATTGAAGTAAGTTAAAGAATAATCCAATTGTTGTATTTATTATTCCCAATTACCATTACTAGAACATTAATTATCATGTAAAAGTTAATCGGTAAGAAGTAACAAAATATTATTTGCTTGCCTGAGCTAACGCACTAAACAATTTAAATGTAAATATCTCCGAGACGGTAACTCTGGGCGACCTGAAATGAGTATACCTTTTTTATGTAATAAATATAAGAAAAGTATCTTCATTAAAAACTTAAATACACTGAGGCACAAAAAGTTATGACCTAATAAAGGTGCAAAAGATGCCGCAGACAGCGACCCCTATATTGTACAATAAAATTTCACCAAAACATCAGTTTCTCGTCCTAAAAAAACCATAATTGCCAACTTTTATAAAAAACCGTTGGTTTCTGTCAAAGTTATTAGAGAAAAACAGAAATGAAGTTTTAACTTTAACACCCTGTATCTCAGTTAATATCAACTTTCGGATATAGGTAAGTATAATTATAATATTTTTACGTAAGGAGTCTGTGGTTTTTCCATGTCCCATTAATTAGCGGACGCCCTGTATAGGTAAGATATTAATATTTGTTTTACTAAAAGTAGAGGAACAATTTTTTACGTTTAGCGGACACCCTGTAAAATAAATCTCATGGCGACATCTCGCGGTGCATTTGCCTACCCAACGCAGCATCTTATAGAAGACCAATGCAGAGGGTCTGTGCTGTAAAAACTGAAAAAACATAGCAAATGCATCTCTCAACGGTTTAATGCCCGTAACAAAGAATAAATAAAATGTGTTTCCTTTTCCCATTGTCTAGTCTAAACTTATCCTTAGACGCGTTTCGCTGTTGTTACGGCTCCTCAGTAAGGCTCGAGACAAAGATGAAAATGATCCCTCAGCACTATCAGGTGTACTGGACGAACTTCGACAGGAGTATATTAAAATAACTAATATCAGATATCACCTTTTGAGTGACTTACTGTTAGTTATCAAACTCTTTAAAAAATATCACACATACTAGAGCTATTCGTAGTCGCGCGACACTCGCTGACTGGTCAACAGCAACTTATACGAATAAACCGAGACTTGCACGGGGTTAAATTCAAGCCAATGGTGGATCTTAAAGTAGTACAAGACAGAGGAAAATAGTATTTCCGGCTTGAGGGGGTGCGGGGGTGGTTTAAATTGCAAACTATTCCTCGTTCAAAACCAAACACCTTTTTCCCCAGACATTTTCCGCTGCAATGCGATGCACCGGAGTTATTCCGGGGTACCCTATATAATGAATATATCTGGAATATGGCCAATCATTTCTTTCAAAAGCAAGATTGAACGTGTATTAATCTGTTCAAATAATAATAAGTAATTTGGAATGATAAGTTTTAAAATAAAATAAATAAACACGTCATCGGACCTAATCAAAATTAAATCCGCACATTAAAAAATCAAAATGAATTTTTTTCGGCCTCTTGGCGTAATGTAGACCCTACACGATAGTCATTCGTCTCAATAGCTAGCTGCGGCGACTTCACGATCAATTTTTTAATTATGTAATTCAGTTTTTAACAAACTTCTCAGAAATATATACGTTATTTTTAGCCTTAAAGTTATGCCCGAAATTTATGTTTTTTAAAAAATATAGAATCTTTTTTGAGTAGGTCATGATGGGTATTGAAAAGAACACAGTCATAATATGTTTCTGTCAGAATATTCAGGTTCTTTAAGTTGTTTTTTTCTATTTGGGTTTCATAATGGCAACTATAAACAGTTCCAGTTCTAGGAATCTTGTCTGCCAGTTTGCAAGTAGAATGAAAAATGTACCTATTAATTTAAAATAAATAAGTGAAATAAATGTCCTACAAAAGAAGATAAAACTGTTTGCTAAACCCTTAAGAATTTCCAATTATAATTATATGCATCAATTGCAAAATCTCGGGGTACAAAATTAAATCACTTTTCTCCACTTATGTCGATTGGCCACGCAGTCGCTATTCACCTATTACGGTACCGTAATAAATTATCATTTCTTGTTAGATAATTCCATTACATTTTACATGTACCTAGCTAATTTTAAATTCAATTTTAACCTTATTTATACTCCATTTACATTAATTAGCCCTTTAGAATGAGGGCTGCTGCTATGCCGACAAATCCGTGTTACAATATACTTAATACAAATACAGGAAAGTGAATAGAAAAATCAACAACACGTTATTACGCGGTCAAAATAAACATGTCATGTTGACCTAATTATATATACGTCTAGCAAGACAAAGTTTGGCTGCGCCATTTCTATATAAGAAGTAAATAACTGTAATTGGCGGCATAATGAAAGTATTTTTCTAAGCACAAGAAACTGTCTACCTAAGATTTGTTTTGCCAGACGTGTATACAGAGTGTAACAAATTCGTCCTTCACCATTGGGATTTCGGAAAAGGTAAGAGATACGAAGTTTGTTAAATTAAAGCAAAGTTGCGTAATTATGAGTTCAATAATACACCGTAAAAAAAAACAAAAATAAGTACAGGGGCTTTCAAGATATTTGAAAAAATCCAAAATTTTGCGTTTCGGTTCTTATTTTTTCCTGACCTTCTTCGAAGAGATGTCCAAAAAAATCTCACTTTCTCATTGCTCCTTTTAATTCTCCACAAGATGGAATCATCACATCTTTCATGCGACGTTTCGTCTTTAGGTCACCATCATCAACTTAATTTTTTTTAAATATGGGCCTGGATTTTTTTGTTTAAATTATGGACGAGTGCGTTCAGTAGTATACAACAATTACTGGTTTTCCGACGTTTTGTTCCTTAAATTGACCATCTGCATTAAATACTCCTAGTACCTACCTGTAATTTACTATTGTCTCGAAGAAACTAATTTTTAAAAATTAAAAAAAAAGTAAACACAGGAACGTACTAGGGGTAATTTACTGAAGATGATTCATTTAAGGAACAAAACGTCGGAATACAAGTAAGTATTGTGTACCGCTGTTCATCTTTCATAATTTAAACAAAAAACTCCAGGCTCGTATTTAAAAAAATTAAGTTGATGATGGTGACCAAAAGACGAAACGTCGCATTAAGGATCTGTTGAAGCCATCTTGCGGAAAATAAAAAGTAGCAATGAGAAAGTGAAATTGATTTTTGGACATGTATTCGAACAAAGTCAGGAAAAAATAAAAACCTAAACGCAAAATTTTGATTTTTCCATATATTTTGAAGTCCTAAAGAAAGTCTACATAATTTTTTTTTTTAATCGAATATCTAAATACTAAGGTAAAAATCCTTTTTACCCAAATACTGTCGCGCCGTTCCATCTGGATTCACTAGAGTATACTAACAGTGATGTCAGATCACACCGCGTGTCTCGCCCTTGCTTGGATACCGGCCGCGCGCCACTATCGTTGCTTCGGTATGTTTCGAGACTCGGGTGTAGAATGACGCTGTCGAGGGTTCCACGTTCTTGACGTATACGAATTTTAAACGTTCTGTTAGTTGTATTACATGTTTTTTTTTTCTGTTATGAAATAATTCATAATAATAAATGTTGTAATGTGATTTCAAATTTGTGTGATATTATCTACTACTACTACCATTGAAAAACATACTTTTTGTGTTTTATTTTTTTATGGAATTTAATTATAAAACGGATTATTTTAAAATAAGATCGAAGGTAAGAGAGTATGTACCTTAAATAACCTCTTTTGACCCTCAATAAACTATTGATTGCGAAGGTCCTCAGGAGCGGCCACGTAAATTTTGAGATTTCATATAAAGTGTATATTTCGCTTAATAATTCAAAGCGCCATTTATGGTTATTTTTCTTCAATTTATTTTCATCTCAGGATTTGCCGGTTTAAATACAGGGTGTTATGGAAATGACGTATTATATCTAAATGGGTGACTCCTTGTTTTATTTTTTTTAAATCGACCGTTTTAAAAGTGGGATAACAAACACTCTTACTCACAGATCAGTCCTCGCTACTGTACAACATTTCACCCAGAGCCAATGGCAATGTTGCCAAACTTAATGTAAAACTGAAATTCCATATAAAATTATAAAAAAATATTTTCTATCTACTTGTATTTATCCTTATACCAAAAGAGCGAGGAAATCCAAGCACAAACACAATCAGTTTTTTTTTCTTTTTCATGGGAACTCCTGGAAACACTTTATGTACACACAGTAATAGTGAAACAGAACCGATAGTAAGCTTTTGAAAATACAATAATACAGGATTATACTACAGATTATTAGATTTTATTACACGCGAGAAATTTGACGTCCAGAAGAAACGCGTGAATAAAAACACTATTCAAAGAATATTTATGTACGGGCAAGATACACGCGTAAACCGAAAAAACAGAGCGGATCACTGAGAGTGTGTTGGTGATCGACGAGACAAAACGTATCCGGCCGCTGGTTGGTCTTGAACTAACGGACGCACGCGTGCCGCGCTATATGAAACTATTTCGCTCAGCCGATGTAAGGCGTCAAGAGGTCATTGGCATTTGTAGTGACGTACGTAGCTATTACTATTCCATATATTTTTTCGGGTTGTTTAAAACATAGTCCGTCGTAAATGGTCTTTAATTAATTGTACAATAAGGTATTACAGAATGGAAAAGTGTTTAAATTATTTTATTTTGTCTAAAGAGTTTAAGGTGTACATATGACAACACCGGCCGGAATTCCTTGATTGCTTACATGTATCGCAGTGCCACACAGGTGTTTTTCTGGTTTGATTTCAGGTTACTTTTACCGCTGAGTGAATTGAATGCGCCATTTATGGCTATTTTTCTTCAATTTGTCTTTATCTCAGGAATTGCCGTTTTAAATATAATACGTCATTTCCATAACACCCTGTATAATAATGCATTTCCATAACCCCCTGTAGTTTGTTAGATAGCTAATAAACATATTAAGGGAGAGTTACCCTGTATATACTGCGTCGTAACATTGCTCCTATTATAATACTACAACAACAAATCCACCTCTTTGTGTCCAGAGTAATTTGTTATAGAGAGAAAATCCCTATTATCCCGCTGGATAATGCGAAACGTCGCGTCGAGTCGTTTTTGACTCTGATTAATTTTTAATTAAATTTGTTTTATATTGTCGCCTCCATGTTTTTGAATTTCGCCGTCGGTGTTTTTGATGCAGTCTCGATAAGCGAGCTGCAAATTAAAAAGGGGTCAAGTGCGAATCGAACATCACGTGTCATATACATCAGCCGGCGAACAAAGAAATTCATTCTATTATACAGGGTGTTATGGAAATCACGTGTTATATTTAAATGGGTGACTCCTTGGGTGTCCTAGAGAAGCGCTACATATTTTATTTTTTTTAAATCGACCGTTTTAGAAGTGGGGTAATAAACACTCTTACTTACAGGTCAGTCCGCGCTACTGTACAACATTTCACCCAGAGCCAATGGCAATGTTGCCAAACTTAATGTAAAGCTGAAATTCCATATAAAATTATAAAAATAAATTATTTTCTACCTACTTGTATTTATCCTTATTAGGTATAAAGAGCGAGGAAATCCAGGCACAAGCACAATCAGTTTTTTTTTCTTTTTCATGGGAACACTCCTGGAAACACTTTATGTACACAGAGTAATAGTGAAACAGAACCGATAGTTTCTGAAAATACAATAATACAGATTATACTACAGATTATTAGATTTTATTACAGTCGACGAAATTTGACGTCCAGAAGAAACGCCTCAATAAAAACAATATTCAAAGATTATTTATGGACGGGCAAGATACACGCGACCCTCCCTAATATTTTATCGTACCGTCAATTATCGTATAAAGTCCGACCCTCCCTAATATTTTATCGTACCGTCAACCAAACTGTATATTATAGGCTCTCGATCCGGCAACCGTGCCTCGGTCGAGGTTAATGACGATTATAACGAGACTTGCTCGCATATGCGATTAAGTAGGCGGGCCATAATGCAGTTTCTCTGTAGTAACAGGTGGCGGGGGATAGCGGGGCCATGGCGATTTAATATTGGAAAGGCCCACAATTTTAGTGTGCGCCTTGCCGTTGTCTGTTCGTGCATCTAGAAATTTGAGCGTGTATGTTTTAATATTATATATTTATTAAGTTAAAATGAATAGTTTGACGGTGGACTATTTAAAAAATAACTTTAGCTCTTAGAGTTTGGAGCAAAAAATTGAAGTGAAGAATGCGGGAAGACCTAAACCCGAAATTAATTTAACGCAGACCCCAAAGGGTAAATCTAGGGACTTTATTAGAAAGTTTAAAAATTAAATATATGAAAAAAAATTTATAGAGGGTATTCCAAACTTTAATGAGGCTGTTATTGATCAATTTTCTACAATTAAGAACCGAAGAACGGACTTTACGTTTAAGCACTATACACACTAAGGAAACCATTCTTATTTTCCAAAAGTTGTATTTCCTTGTGTAAAATAAAAAAATAAATAAAAATATGTTTTACCTAACGCATTTTCTTATTACTTCTTTTCTTTCTACATTTAAAACGCCTAGAAAGTAATTGTTTGGTCGTTACACAAAAATAAAATTTTAAAAATAATTTCACCATACTTGTGAACCTCCTCTATCATAGGTCACGAGCCGCCACTTCAATCACACTCATATTTATAAAGACATAAACTGTAAGCAACGAGAAAAAACTGTAGATTTTCCTGTTGACCAAAGGAAAACCCCATAGGGGAACACAGGAATTCGCTTTCTATAAGACAATCTTTCCGAGACAATAAAGTTATTAAGATTCTCTAATTAAACACAACATTTTTACAAGAAAAACTCTTTGTCAACCATCACTCGAGACCTCTAATTAAAAGGGGAGAAAGAAAAGTTTTATCTTCCACGAGCTTTTGTGTCCACAAGTTTTCCCGAAAAAGTCGGACCGAAATACCTTTGACCTATCCAGAGAAGAATTTAACAAAATTAAGGAAAACCAATAAGAGGGACAAGAACGTCGTGGGCGGGCAACAACAAAAGATGGTAATTTAATGCCAATAAAATTTATGGCATGATATTTTTTACACGTTAATAAATATTTTTTGGAATATTTAACGCCTTTTTATACCTGATTACTTGATGTTTCATCTTCACATTATGGTATACAGGGTGTCTCATTTTCCACACTTTCTGGAAGTATAAAAACTGATCTAGTTAGATGTTTTCACGTAAAATTCAGTGGCGGCTCGTTACCTATGATAGGTTCACAAGTATGGTAAAATTATTTTTAAAATTTTATTTTTGTGTAACGACCAAACAATTACTTTCTAGGCGTTTTAAATGTAGAAAGAAAAGAAGTAATAAGAAAATGCGTTAGGTAAAACATAAGTACTTTTATTTATTTTTTAATTTTACACAAGGAAATACACTTTTGGAAAAGAAGAAAGGTTTTCTTAGTGTGTATAGTGCTTAAACGTAAAGTCCGTTCTTCGGTTCTTAATTGTAGAAAATTGATCAATAACAGCCTCATTAAAGTTTGGAATACCCTCTATAAATATTTTTCATACAATTAATTTTTAAACTTTCTAATAAAGTCCCTAGATTTACCCTTTGTGGTCTGCGTTAAATTAATTTCGGGTTTAGGTCTTCCCGCATTCTTCACTTCAATTTTTTGCTCCAAACTCAAAGAGCTAAAGTTATTTTTCAAATAGTCCACCGTCAAACTATTCATTTTAACTAAATAAATATATAATATTAAAATATTGAAACATACACGCTCGAATTTCTAACTAGATGCACGAACAGACAACGGCGCGGCGCACATTACAATTGTGCGCCTTTCCCATGTTAAATCGCCATAGACCCGCTATCCACCGCCACCTGTTACTACAGAGAAACTGCATTATGCCCCGCCTACTTAATCGCACATGCGAGCAAGTCTCGTCATAATCGTCATTAACCTCGACCGAGGCACGGTAGCCGGATCGAGAGCCTATAATATACAGTTTGGTTGACGGTACGATAAAATATTAGGGAGGGTCGGACTTTATACGATAAATAATATTCAATGAATATAAATTAAAATTCGTTTTGGGGGTGCACGTGCGCATGTGCTCCTGTGGAAGAACCGCCACTGATAAGGTTGTGAATTAGCCAGTTTTTCTCTAAAATGTTTCGTTTTTGAGATATTAACAGAAGTAAACAATTTTAAATTGGACACCCTTTTTATTATTTTTTTAATTAATCAAGGATACTTACGGCTTTATAAAAATGTATAATTATATGCAAAAAGAACTTAAAAATGCGATATTTTTAATAATTTACGTTACTTATATCAGTATCAGTATCCCTACCGTGGGTGGGGAAAGCAAGCGAATTAGGATACGGCAAGGAATTCTGTTTAAATTATATAGCAGATATAATGAGTTCTCTTTTCTGCCCCTTGGACGCCTGATTATAATAATTCCATGCCAACACTGTATAAGGTTTTTCTCCTTTCCTGGAGATAAAAAAAAACAATTAGATAAGATATAATGTTTTTTCTATTTGGGTTTCATAATGGCTACATTATGAAACGCAAAAAAATTGAATAACTTGCCACTTTATGAAACTGAAATTTTATTTTTTTCATATTTTGCATATTATTTTTAAAAGTTTTTTTGTAGATTATTTTCTGCAATTTGTCATATTTTTGACCGAGTACAACTTTCTTCCTGACTCAGTTTTATTAACTTTAATAATATAATTATTTTTAATTATGACTGATGCATGGGAAGAAGCTTTGTTGTGTTCAATTGTTTCCATCATGGCATATTTGATACTTGTAACATTTTATTAAATTGTAAAAGGATTGCCAACCCAAAAAGAAAATATTAATTCAAATGAAAAAATCTACTATAGTTTTTCAGACTTTAAAGACCCAAATAGAAAAAGTATTTTAAAATCCACGGTTTATAAGACAATGTATTCATTGTATCATGCTACTGCACAGACCCTTGTACCTACGCCTTTTCCTGTACTCCCGAAAGAGACAGGACAAGCAATCAAGAGAAACAAACGATAGATAAATAAGCCTTAAACATCATAAGTTAATCAGGCCCAATAGATCGTCGATAACAGCCTTAATAAATCAATCATAATTTCTAAAACCGCCAAACCAGACTGGTGGGCGGAAATGGCAAAAACTTTTAATTAAAAATTAATCACTTCCCAAAGACTATAGCACTCGGAGAGTCGTTATCCAAGTTATTCCTGGATAACTGGATTTTTACCACTATTTTTATTTAGAAAGTTTGATTAAATGTTGCTTCGTACAACTACTAAATTTAAGAGTAATTAATTACTATTATAATACCTCTATTACTGTATTTGTCCCAGGAAGACAGGACAGAGACCGATTCTTTCTAATCATCTATAAATATGTACTTACGTATCGATTACGGAATATTGATATCGATATAGCGAAGAGAATTCTATCATTGTGTCGGTTTGTCGATAAATTTGGTCTGCTTATGAAGATTCTTCATTGAAGAATGGGTTTTTACCACATATATATAAACAGTACATTGCCAATACGAACGTTCCAAAATACAAAAGTGTCCCCGCTATGAGAGATGGCGCGGGCCTATTGAGTTTGTGCAGTAGGGTGGAAATTTTATCGATCGCGTCAGAACCGGCTCGACATTATTTGTTTGTTGTTATTCGTCGCCATCTTTGGTTCTGGATGCTTTTTCAAATTACAGAATAAAAAGTGGTTCATCCACATTGTTGTCGGTATATTAGTGCTTATTATAAATTTTAATTACCTAACAACAATTTTTCTAAAGGAGTTTTTCATTTGTGGTGATTCGATTCGCTGTTTGGTACGTTAGTGGCTTGTTTTGTTTAAGATGAAAGGACATAAGTGCATGGTGCTTTTTTGCAAAAGTCGTGGATCAATACCAGGTATAAAGCATTTCAGGTATGTACGTATATACGAAAATTTTTGCTTATCACATTATCCGATCTTCGGAACCGAATTACACTAAAAAGCTTATAAAAAAAAGAAGAGAGTGTCACTCGTATACAATATAATGTGGTCATTATCATCCATCGTCCATGGTGTGTTATATATTTGAAAGGAGAATTTAAAATGGTATCTTTTTATATTAAAATATACAGTGTGTTCCATTTAAAAAATGAGGTTAGGTCGGGTAACTTTTTCACCTGACCCCATACACTTATTCTGAAAACGGCAGATTATTCAACAATCAATATAAAGAAACTTCTGTATAAAATATTTTTCTGTATCTCTTTTAACTAAGAAAATATTGGGTAATTTTGAAATTTTCAATTTTTTGATTTTCCCCCGTATCTAAGCGAGCGAAAATTTTCAAATTTTCATTTTACCATTTTAAGTTTGACCCGAAAAGAGCACAAGACACCCATATTAATTTTTGATAGCACTAACAATTACGTAGATACCCTATAAAAGGGTCCAAAAAGGGAACCCTGTACGTGGATATTTTATGGCATGACGGAACCTGCACAATGTATACAATGTACACTTTTCTTCAGCAAAGAAATGTACAAAAAAATACAATTTACTCCCAAATAAAATGGAATCAAAATGATTTGAAGCTCGCTATAGGCGCCCTTTTATATATAAAAAAACAAGCTCTGCGAAAAAAACCGATCACATTTCTTATCTTTTCCTGCAGACACGATCCATAAATAAAAGAAGAGTTGCAATTCTCTGCCCTGGAAGCGTTCAATAAACGCTTAGACAGCACGCCTATCGCTAGAGTATATGTCCGTCTTTGTTCTTATTGTTTTCGACCACAATGGCATCGCTTCCTCGGATAAGCACAAGAAAATGTCCGGAAAATGAATATAGCGTATCGTTTCTTAAATGAATTTCGTCACTGGCAGTCCATTTTTCTGGATTTATTGTTGATTTATTATGTGGTAAGCCCGAGATTTAACAACGGTAATTTTCAACTCATCGGCATGATATACAGGGTGTGCAATTTGAAAATGTCCCACCCTATATATCTCGCTTCTAGTACAAAATATTATAAATCGGAAAGACACTTTAATTTTTGTCGAGAAAGGGGTTTTTGTCGGGTAGATGGTCCCCTTAAAATCTGAAATGGGAAGGGTGCGGCATCAAGTGGTACAGTACGTTTCACAAAAATTGGATACGACTTAATGATTTCCTGGGTCGGTCCCATTGTGTCGATAAGAGCTTGGCAATAAACAAGTGAAGTATGAAGGGACGGACTAAGGAAAACAAGTAACGATATGATTATATTAATGTAATCAAATGAAATAACATTTTTTTTAAATATTACTGGTCATATTTATTTACATTGATAATGTCATTCTATAGATAGTTCTGTTCCGCTATCGCTATCCTCATCAAAATTAATTATAATTGGATTAATTATACGATCCAGACTAATATACGAACTTTCTACAGTTATTACGTGACGGACTGAATTTTTCCAACTACCTGGGGGAATATCATTAAAGCATTTTCGTATTAATTCTACAACACTAGAACTTAAAGTCGGAGAAATATTTTCAGACCTAACCAGTGATTTTAACTGGTGCCAAATATGCTCTATGGGGTTAAAAATGCAATAATAGGGTGGGAGCCGTAGCACTGTATGTCCAATTTCTTCTGCCAATGTGTCACAAACATATACTTTTTTTTTACAAAATGTCTTTAAAACTTCTAAAAGATCACTTTTTTTATAACTTTCTTCAAAATATATATCATTCGCCGCCATGTAGTTCTGAATCTCCAATTTTGTATTATTTGAGCTTGGAGCTTTATGTAATTGGCGACTGTGATAGCTCGCATTGTCCATTACTATCATGCTATTCTCAGGAATGTGTGGTAAAAGACAATTCTTGAACCATTCCTCAAAAACTAACAAATTTTACCACAAAAAGATATTTAAATATAAATTAAGCAACCTAACCTACCTGATGTGCCTGCCTATATTTAATTATAATTATTACAATCCGGTCCTTTCCACATAATAATAACAAACGGTCATAAATAATGGGATGGCCCAGGTACTTTTACTGCAGTCATTAGGTTATATCCATTTTTCATGAAACAATCTTTACATGATTTTAAAGGCCGTTTAAATCTATTCACATAATTTATAATTTTTTTAGTAGTAGTTTCCAAGAAATCCCGTGTTCAAAAACGTAATTCGAACGTACCTGCATTGAGATTTCTAGTTTTTAAGCAATTTTACAAAACAATTATTGTGTTGACTGCTGAGAATGATTAGCTGTCCGTAGATAGTCACTCAGGGTGACACACTTTCCAATTCTTCAATCCAAAAAATAATAAATTATTGAAGTATTGGAAATACAGTGAAACCTCTCATAACGGGCACCTCTGATAAGCGGACATCTCTATTAAGCATTTTTCCATAGTCCGGAACTAGGTATATGAAATTCCATGAATATCAACCTCTCTTGGGCGGACTCTCCTTAGGGCAGACGCGGGCAGGCTGTTTTCATACAAATATTGCGAAAATCCTCCTTTAAACGGACAAAAAAATGTTTTTAAGTATTTGGGAGACGAATAAGTACGGTGCATAAACTCTCTGAACACCAATCGCGTATGCATGGCAGAGCGAAAGGACTTCGCCGAATGAAGGTATGTGTGATTCCCCGACAGTAGTCCGCCGTTTATTTGTGAGTTGTAAGGTTAAAATCGTAAACAATGGCAGAAAAACGTCGCGTTTTGAGTCTGAAAGAGAAAATTGATGTTGTGGAAGTTTTTACTTTTATAACAATGATTTGGGTGAGTTCATTAACATTGATAGCAATGTGCAATTAGAAAATGATAGTGACCCCATTCCTACCGATTATGTAGCCCAAACTGAAACCACATCACTATATGACGACTGTGATGAAGAAGTTGAATGAAGTAATCAAACAAATGTCACCAATTATTATCAACAAGCCATCATGGTAAAGGAATTACAAGAGTATGCAAAGAATAGAGGTGACTCTACAGCAATGGAATTGTTATCAGACTTGGAATTACATTTTCTAGATTGCAAGTATAAAACGCAAACACGTCAAACTATGTTATTAGATTTTTTTAGTATTACATCCTAACTAAAACTAGTGTATTTTTGTTATGTTATGTTTATTTGTACATACATATACATAGTAATAATTTTGCATTTACATATTACCTAATAATAAATTTCCCATGGGCGAACACCTCTATTAGACGGTCCCTTAGGTGTCCGCCTACGAGAGGTTTCACTGTATACTTAAAATACCTTTATAATGATGTGCCACTTACCCTTCCCATCATATCAAGGATAACATCTACCCCTCCGAGGGGGTTAAAAAACGACATCTACACAATACAATTGACCGTATCTTTGCGATTTTTAACATTCTTTACTACTTTAATAATAACGGATATTTCCCATTGGTCGATTTCCCTTCAAATCCCACCACTTATTTAATATTAACAATAATATATTCACCCTTTCAAGTCAAACACATAATCCCACACGATCGAAATCGTTAAACCGCAAACGTTATTATGGTTATTCAGTTACTACAAGAATCTCGCATGCAACCTTTTTTCCGCAATCTTGCATGCAAAGTTTTAAGATAAGCAATCATAACGAATGGCAAGCTGGCATGTCATATTCGGTGCATGTTTCAAATAGGGGACGAAACAAGTACACAAATTGACGTCGGAAACCCCCTCCCAACAATGCAACAATAGATTTTCATCAATATTTTTTTCATTACTGCCACCCTTAATTATCTCGTTTCCACTAAATAATAATAGAAATCAAAAAGACATGTCAATTTTATTGTGAAGAATATTTGCAGTCTTTGGTGGTTTACCCCCCTGGAGGGTTAGATATGTTGCCATTAAAATTTTTTTTTTTACATGTGCCCCGAAAATGCCTCTTTTCATGCATGTTCTGTTCACCGAAAGTGGCGTTTTCCAAGAGAGCGGGCTGGAAAGTATCGAAGCGGGCGGGAAAGATTTTTCCCGCCCGCTTCGAGTCACCATGTGCTCATAAATAAATAAAACCAGAATTGTTGGTGCGGAAAACAAACCCGCGACCCTCAGATCGCCAGGCAGACACTCTACCCACCGAGCCATAATAAACAGCGGATTATATATAAATTAAATTGGCAGTTAAATTTTCAAAGATGTTTTAGAAAAATGTCTGAAGAATTTCTTTATTTATATGGCCTCAAAGACTCGGGCACTTAAAAATAAATAAAACCAGAGATGCCGAGTGGGGGATTCAAACCCGCGACTCTCAGATCACAAGGCGTACGCTATACCATGTCATGTAGACAGGAAAACTGTCTGAAGAATTTCTTTATTTATTTGGCATCAAAGCTTCGGAGCATTTGTAAAAAATACGGTACATATCTCGGGCCGTCGGAGGCTTTTCCGGACTCGTGCGGTGGCCTCCCGTCTCCCATCTCCGCATCTCGTCCATAAAAGCCTGTTTTCGGTCCTTGATACGTAATGTACAATTACTTGTTAAAAAGATATGAAACCATATATTTCAATTAGAAAGATTATTTTATCGATCCACATGTGGAGCTTCTGCAAACATGTCCTCTAACATTTTTTACGGTAAAAGTGGTATGCCACTGACATTGTCCATGTAGTTTTTTTCCACATGAAAACGGTACCGTACAGGGTGTCCCATTTTAGACGCACTTTTATAGGGTATCTCCGTAATTGTTAGTGCTATCAAAAAAGTAATGTAGGTGTTATGTGCTCTTTTTGGGTCAAACGTAAAATGGTAAAATCAAAATTTGAAAATTTTCGCTCGCTTAAGAGATACGGGGGAAAATCAGAAAATTGACAATTTCAAAATTACCCTATATTTTCTTAGTTAAAAGAGATACAGAAAAATGTTTAATACATAAGTTTCTTTATATTGATTGTTGAATAATATGCCGTTTTCAGAATAAGTATACGGGGTCAGGTAAAAAAGTTATCAGACCTAACCCCATTTTTTAAAATGGAACACCCTGTATATTTTAATCTAAAAATATACTATTTTAAATTATCCTTTCAAATATATAACAAATCATGGATGATATTAGTATCCTAGGCGATTTATTTAAACTTTATGAAATCCGGTCCGGTCGAATGTTTACTTTCGCAATGAAATTTCCGAACTGCGCAAACTCACAATGCCCCCATCGATACCCATTAGCGGGGACATAATTGCAGATGGTATTAGCAATATACTGTTTATATATATGTGGTAAACACCCATGTACACGGCGTACTAAATTGTCTCTTACGTGTTGAAAAATTTGGGGACTGGCGCGAATAGTATTAAAATCATCAATAATACGCAGTCGAAGGTCTAAATTCAGAAACAATTCAAAAGGATATTATTTATAAGATGTTAAATAGGAGACAAATGCCACGGAGAATACAAATGTGGTTGCCATGGAACGAAGCAAACCCTACTCGTATAATTTGACGATAAAAATAACGTAAATAACTAAAAAATTAAGGTAGGTACTAATTTAAAACCCAAAGTAAAGTGCTCTAATCATTTATATTTAACAAATATCATTGGAATACCGTTTGGCATTAATTAATAAAATGAAAAATACAATATTTTTTTTAACACCCTGTATTTCGAAAACCAAGTGACCATGCGAAAAACTTTTATACCGCATTTTCGTCTTAAAATTAGGTGAGGATTCAACTCCTGCATTCTTCAGGGAGGTTAGAAAATACCCTGTATATATGAAGCCGGTGAATATATTGTGGAAAATGATCATTTTTACCCATCTTCACGTTAGTCTAGAGTCTAGGTGGATTTGATAACACTATTCATAACATTATATTAAAATTCATTATATTACTGGTGAAAGATTCGTTGTAATTGTAAATTACATGATTCTTTTCTGTTACCGAGTTTTACAACACAAGTAACGACAGCTTAATGTTTTGCTCGCTCTATAGTGGTTTTAAATTACCAGATTATTTTTTCTGGATAATATTTGCAACTATTTTTCCATTATTAATTAATATAACATTTCGAACTAAATTTAACAATGAATATTAAAATTTTTTTAATTAAATCATTTCCCCGAACAACAATACCAATTATATATTTTGGGTGTTGCATCATTGTGGGTATGCATTACTGCATTCATAATTAATTTATGTGATTTCTTGCACATGTGGTTCCAATAAAATTTCATTTTCCAAATACCCGAGAAAATAGAAATTTAATACTGGGATTTTTTAATCCGTCACATGAGTCACATGACCACATATATAACAAACATGATCCGGCTTATTTAAACAAACTCGCGATATATTGCCCAAAACAATTTAGGATTTATGTTATATGTATTTAAACCCCTTATAAAATACACATGGTATAATGAATCCGGGTATTTCTCATTTAATGGTCGAATTTTCCCATACATTAAAGGGATGTAGGTCTCCCTTTTATATTAGATTATGTCTATGACCGAAACATATTGAGATGTATTATAATTCTGATGATGGCCCTCTAATAGATGAAACGCGTTGATGATAAATAATAATTAAAACGCACAGTTAAAAAGTAAGTTAGGGATTTTTTTGTTTATTGGGGAGAGTTTAAAATATTTATTTAGTATACCTACTTCTTTTTGTAACCATGCCTATTAAAACTTGTTGTTCGACATTAGTGCTCGTTCGTCGACCGATAAACCTAAATGCAGTGAAACCTTCCTTAGGAGGACACCTATGGGACCGTCTAAATGTGTCCACCTAATAGAGGTGTCCGCCCATGGGAAATTTGTTATTACGTAATATGTAAATGCAAAATTATTACTATGTATATCTATGTACAAATAAACATAACATAACAAAAATAGATTAGTTTTAGTTAGGATGTAGTACTAAAAAAATCTAATAACGTAGTTTGACGTGTTTGCGTTTTAAACTTGCAATCTAGAAAATGTAATTCCAAGTCTGATAACAATTCCATTGCTGTAGAGTCACATATATTCTTTGCATACTCTTATAATTCCTTTACCATACTAATGGCTTGTTGATAATTTTGTGACATTTGTTTGATTACTGCATTCAACTTCTTCATCAGAGTCGTCAGATAGTAATGTGGTTTCAGTTTGGTCTACATAATCGGTAGGAATGGGGTTCTCATCTCATCTTCTAATAGCACATTGCTATCAATGTAAATGAACTCTCCCAAATCATTGTCAAATTACAAACTTCCACAACATCAATATTCTCTTTCAGACTCAAAACGCGACGTTTTTGTGCCATTGATTACGATTTTAACCTTACAACTCACAAATAAACGGCGGACTGCTGTCGTGGAATCACGCATACTTTCATTCGGTGAAGTCCTTTCACGCTGCCACGCATACGCGATTGGTTGCCGGTCTGTCTTCCACAGAGTTTTTGCACCCTACTTATTCGTTTCCCAAATACTTTGTCCGTCAGCCCGAAGGAGAGTCCGCCCAAGAGAGGTTGATTTTCATGGAATTTCATGGACTATGAAAAAATGTCCGCTTAATAGAGATGTCCGCTTACTAGAGGTGTCCGTTGAGAGGTTTCACTGTATCTGCAAAAACTGTCTATTATCTATCTTCCAGCTACACCACTGTTATAAACTAAATAATCGTTAATATGGTAATGTGTCACTTCTTACACGATTTATCAACGTACTTACAAAGATACCCAATAATTTCTAATGAGTTATGACGTTATTATGTTATTAGCGTTTTACCCACAATTGGCAAATGCCGTTATTAGGATTAGAGAGTTGTCGCATGTTTACGGAGTATTGAAATTATTCCAAAGTTTTTTTTAATTTTTACTCTATCGATTTTTAAAAAGCGGGAAAAAATCGTATTTTTTATACATACCTTGTATTTTATGGTATATTTAATGGAGATCAAAGCAAATAATATTTCTGGATGTTTGTTTACAGGCTATAGGTCCTTCCTTTAAAAATGAATAAACCCAAACTTCCACTTTAAACCGGTTCCAGTTTAAAAACGGTTTTACGGGTTTGTTGTAATGAAACACACACACATAAACTGTAAAGATGTGAAACGTCTTGCCAAACAAGTACAAGAAATATACAGGATGTCAATTTGGAACTGTCCACCTTTAATATTTAGCTTCTAGTGATTAAATCGGGGGGTTATACGTCATGCGTCAATTCTATTGTGAAAGGGTACGTTTTTAAAGAATATTACCAGTCTTCGTGGTTTAACGTCCTAGGAGGGGTAGTTGTTACCCTTAAAATCTTAGATGGGAAGGGGGTCAAGTGGGATATTATTCTAAAGGCCGTTTAAATCTCCAATAATACTTGTTAGTAGTACCTAGTCACCTCCACATATATATAAACAGTATATTGCCAATACGAACGTTCCAACATACAAAAGTGTCCCCGCTATGGGAGATGGCGCGGGCCTACTGAGTTTGCGCAGTAGGGTGGAAATTTCATCGATCGCATCTGAGCCGGCCCGACATTATTTGCTTGTTGTTATTCATCGCCGTCTTTGGTCCTGGATGCTTTTTCAAATTATAGAATAAAAAGTGGTTCATCCACATTGTTGTCGATATATTAGTGCTTATAAACTTTCATTACCTGACAACAATTTTTATAAAGGAGTTTTTAATTTGTGGTGATTCGGTTCGCTGTTTGGTAGGTTCGTGGCTTGTTTTGTTTAAGATGAAAGGACACAAGTGCATGGTGCTTTTTTGCAAAAGTCGTGGATCAATACCAGGTATAAAGTATTTCAGGTATATACATATATACGAAAATATTTTGCTTATCACATTATCCGACCTTCGGAACCGAATTTCACTAAAAAAGCTTGTAAAAAAAGAAGAGAGTGTCACTCGTATACAATATAATATATACGTGGTCACTGCCTAACCTTAAAATTAATGTATTTTTAATTTGGTGCATTAGTAGCTGATAATAATTCTATATATTTGCTCGATATTGATAGACTTTCCCATTTAAGATTTTAAGGGTAACATCTACCTCTCCTAGGAGATTAAACCCCGAAGGCTGTAAATAATCTTTAAATCGTCCCCTTTTACAATTACATTGACATTCTTAATATTATTAAGGGTTTCACTTGGCTGATTGTATTTTAATACCTATGTTGACATTATTATAGCATAATTAAGGTTTAAAATGAGTTGAAACTTAAAATAACAAGCGATACCCTGTAATTTCGGTCAGTCAGTTGCCAATTATTATAAACTGTTTAAATAAAACGTTGGTATTAAAAACCATTAAGTATTCTTTAATAGTTTTTATTTAATGGCAGTGATTAACATAGTTTAGTTTACCGTAAACTAATTAAAATAACGAGTCATCGAGTAAAATTTGAAAAACTGTCCGAATCAGGGGACAAAATTCTTTGCTTATAGCGTCTCTTTTCTCCGCTGTTTAATATCGATTTTCTATATTAGATTATTTGAAAAATATAGCAAACCACATCCCTCCCACTTAACTTGTTTTATTAGAACGTAATTATCGCAAATGAACTCAAAATAAATTAGCTAATTAACAGACTTGCGTAAAAAATTAATTTCGACTGTATTTGAAAGTATTTTAATTGAATTTTTATAATTTTTTTTCAGCCATAATAGGAATCGAAACAAAATGTAAAAATAAATAAATTCATAATTGATTTAATTGGACAAATCGTATTTGACTGATGGTATAAAATTGTACAGGGTGATCTTATTAAGCACTGTTCTTGTTTGTTATTCGCTTAAGAAGCTTCGTGGACAGAAATAGATTTCTATTGAGGAAGCATTTAGTTGATGAACAGACAATATAAACAGAACAACGTATGTTTTAGATTTTCCCATAAATTTTAGGATAAAACCATAACAGCTTTTTTCTATTTTGGTTTCATATCAAAGCTAGTTCAATAAAGTTTTTAGTATGTTCGTTGGAAAATACGACCTCAGAAAGGTCGTTCCAAAGCCAAATAACCAACATGTTTTCGACGTTCTTTGTCAGTTCGTGGTCTCCGATCCGACGAATGGCTCTTCTTTCGATGGAATCCAGTAACCGAAGAGTATGCTTGGACGCCGAGGTGCAGACATGAGAGCAGTACCGAAACAGCTGTTATAGTTTTCTCCTCAAAATTATGTAATAGTATGTTACGTACCGAGGTGGAAAGTGTTTCATTCCTGTCGAGAGAGTCGGTAGTTAACCGACTAAATCTCGAGACAGTAATGAAACTTTTCACCGAGGTTTATATAATATTTTATTTACAACCATATCTAACATCCACTTCTTATTATTTTGAATTAAAATTATTAATAAAAGAATATGTAAGAACGTCACTGTCCTAAACCGATTTGACACAGGAAGCGACCATAGGCTGGTTAGGGCAACAATTTCTATAAACACTAGACTGGAAAGAAATAAGATGATAAAAAAGCCAAATTTCACATACGGACAAGGAACTCAAGCCAAGGAGAAAGAATATCAAAAAGATTTAGAAATCAAACTAGGCCCCAAGAAACACCTAATGGACATGGATATAAATGAGCTATCACAAAAAATCAAAAAGGACATACAAAATGCTACAAAGAAAATCTGTGCAAGATTAAAACCACGGAAAAACAAAAAAATAAGCCCCAACACCGCAAGTATTATGGCAAAAAGAAGGAACATGGACCGAAGCTCGGAAGAATATCGAAACCTAAGTAAGATCATAAAGGGGGAAATTAGGAAAGATATAAGAAACTTTAACACCGAACTAATAAAAAGCACAATAGAGGACAATGCAAATATGAAGGTCTTAAGGTCTAAACTGTCCAAGGGCAAGACAAAAATTAACAAATTAAAGAACAACCAAAATGTCACCGTTCATAGCAAAAAAGAAATAGTTGAAGTAGTTGAAAATTTTTACCGAACACTATATTCATCACAGTCAAATGACCCAAATGTAAATACGAGGGAGAAGGTTCAAAATGTAGGTTCAGAGGACGTTCCAGAAATAATGGTGTCGAAAATAAGAACAGCATTAAGGCAAATGAAAAACAGGAAATGCCCCGGCGAGGATCGGATAACCTCCGAAATGTTGAAGATGGGCGGGAAAGCAGTGGAAGTAGCCATCCAAGTACTATTAAACAAATGCTTATGCGAAGGAAAGATACCCGAAGAATGGTATAATGCGGAAGTTATCATACTATTCAAAAAAGGCGATACCACAAAAATAGAAAACTATCGCCCGATTAGTTTGTTGTCACAACTATATAAACTATTCACAAGAGTAATAAACAACCGCCTTACGAACAAGCTTGACTCATATCAACCCGTCGAGCAAGCAGGATTTAGGAAAGGATATAGCACAAAAGACCACCTACAGACCTTACGACTATTAATAGAAAAGACCACGGAATACAACGTGCCTGTCCACTTCGCATTTGTAGACTACCAGAAGGCGTTCGATTCGGTAGAAAAATGGGCCATCTTGAGAGCCATGGACAATGCTAGAATAGACTCCAGATACTCGAATATCATCCAACATATATATGATAACGCATCTTTCCATGTTAAGATCAACGAAGACCTAGTAACAGAAAAAATTCCAGTCCAACGGGGAGTTCGCCAAGGGGATCCCATCTCCCCAAAACTGTTTACCCTAGCATTAGAGAATGTCTTTAAACAGCTAGCATGGGAAAAGAAAGGCATTAATATAGACGGGTCCTTTCTCAGCCACCTACGCTTTGCGGACGATATTATTTTAATCTCGAGTGATGTTGACGAACTAAAAGAAATGCTGAAAGAACTAAATGATGCGAGCAAACTCATGGGATTACAAATGAATCTGGACAAGACCAAAATTATGAGTGACAGTGAAATAAATGTACAAGTGGATAACAGAGCGATTGAAAATGTCAAAAATTATGTATACCTCGGCCATAATATCAAATTAGGCAAAGCCAATCAAATAGCAGAGATAAACAGACGAGTAGGTCTAACTTGGGCAGCAGTGGGAAGGCTAAGTTACATACTTAAAGACCGAAATATACCAATAAACCTCAAAAGGAAAGTATATGAGGCATGTATACTACCTGTAACCACTTATGGATTGGAAACAATGACACTCACAAAAAATAGTACCCAGAAACTAAGAGTGACGCAGAGGGCGATCGAGAGAGTAATGCTGGGAATTAGCATAAGGGACAGGGAGAGAAATGAGGAGATCCGAAGAAAAACAGGAGTTACAGACGTCATGATACGCGTAGCACGATCAAAATGGGAATGGGTCGGACATGTCGCAAGGCAATCAAGAGAACGATGGACACCAAAAATAACAACATGGAGACCAAGGATGACCAAGAGAAGTCTAGGAAGGCCACAAAAAAGATGGCTGGACGACATTAAGAAGATTGCAGGCAAAAACTGGTCACAGGTGGCACAGGACAGAGTGACGTGGAAAAATTTAAGAGAGGCCTATGTCCAGGAGTGGATGCAGAATGGCTGAATAAGAAGAATAAAAGATAAATGTCATTTTGACTTTTCCATTGAAAAATTGGACAGAAATTTCAAATAACCGAAGATGGTAAAATAAGGTAGGTAATACTACACATCAAGATGGCAAATATAATTTTTTAAATATGGTTTCCATGTCAGTAAACAATATATTATTTTAACAACAGAAAAACGATCAGATGAGGAATTTGATTTTGCTGCTACTCCACCAGAAATTCGAATAGCAGCAAAAATAGTAGAAGAAGATCTTCTGCCAACTAAAAGTCGCCCGAGATATGACAAGGCATATAACTGTTCCAAAGAATGGTGTGCGGGAATGAAAGTTCAAAATCCTGGTTAGAGTCGGCGCTACTAGCTTATTTCAGTGAAAATGCCAAGACGAAGAAGATATCAACGATTTGGTCACAATATTCAATGCTGAGGACCACTCTATCAATTAGGGAAAAAGTATACATATCTAAACACGCAAGGCTATTAACATTTTTTAAAAAGTGTATTCGTATATTATTTTGATAGATCGATTTTTAAAAAAATTCCAAAAAAAAAATTTACTTTCCAACTGGGTGGAAAGTAAAAGTAAAAAAACGTCAACATTCCACCTTCCAAAGATAGATGAAATGTCATTATTACAGGCATGGTTGTAAATAAAAATCTAAAACATACGTTATTGTTTTGTTAAAAATAGATTTGACTAATTTGTGTTTTAATTTGTGAAAATATTATGTTAAGGTTTTCGGTTTTCTTTCCTAACCTCTGCGGAATATATCGAATCGCCCTGTACAGAGAATAGACACATCGAATTTCACTATCAAAAACGTTAAAAAATTTTCAATCATAATTTATTTAGACATCTCGAAACGCCTCCTACCGTGTTTGGGCAACCAATCTTCGAATCTATCTATCATTGATTTATTATAATGTAGGACACTTTATGACATGAACATGGTTGTTAGAGAAAAAAACATCTGTTCTATTTGAACATACGCTTTGGCTTTTAAATTAAGTTCAATTATTTTGTATGCATATACAGGGTGTTCCTTATTGATGTGCTAATATTTCAGGGTGCGAGTCTTTAATTTATGAATATTTGGGTTTGTTCGGATAAGTTGTTTTTGAACAGTCGTATCGTGCAATTAAGGATGTACGAAAAGATTGCGACGAAAACGGGATTTCGATGGAGTAAATACAGGGTGTTATGGAAATGACTTATTATATTTAAATGGGTGACTCCTAAGGTGTCCTAGAGAAAGTCTACACACTATTTTTTTTATAATCGAATATCTAAATACTAAGATAAAAACCCTTTTTACCCATATACTGTCGCGCCATTCCATCTGGATTCAGTTAGCAACAATGTGGGTCACTAGAGTATACTAACAGTGTTGTCAGATCACATCGCATATTTGGCCCTTGCTTGGATACCTGCTGCGCGCGACTATCGTTGCTTCAGTATGTTTTGAGACTCGGGGATGGAATGACGCTGTCGAGGGTTCCACGTGCTTGATGTATACGAATTTTAAACGTTTTGTTAGTTATAGTATTACCCGATTTTTTTTCTGTTGTGAAATAATTCATAATAAGAAATATTGTGATGTGATTTAAAATTTGTGTGATATTACCTATTGTTGGTTCTGTTGCAAAACGTACTTTTTGTGTTTTATTTTTTTATGGAATTTAATTATAAGACGGATTATAAGATCGAAGGTAAGAGAGTATGTACCTTAAAATTGTAGTAATTTTTTTTCTAAAAGGTTTGAAAAAGAAGTGATAACGCGGGTCAAAGACGGCTTGTTGTCAAAAACTGAACACGTGAGTTTACAAGTCTGTGTTACAATATATGACAACACCGCCTCAATAAACTATTGATTGCGAACGTCCTCAGTAGCGGCCACGTAAATTTTCAGATTTCATATAAAGTGTATATTTCGTACAATAATTCAAAGCGCCATTTAAGGTTATTTTTCTTCAATTTATTTTCATCCCAGGATTTGCCGATTTAAATATAATAAGTAATTTCCATAACCTGTATAATTGTTTGCTGTAATTTATATCGATTAAATAACACAAAAGGTAAGGCAAGTTGGCAAAGTATCTTTTTCGAAAGAGTTTGTTCAGCTGGCAACGCCGATTCACACGAAAGGCCAATGACGTCTGTTGACAGGCGGAACTGCCCTACCTTATTGATTATTATCACTCGCCAGTACCTACCACGTGGATTCATGCAGATGACAGAAGGAAATCCTTCTCGCTGATTAATTAAAAGCGCCAATTATGGTTCAATTTCTTCTCTCTTTCTTTGACCCAAATAATTTATCCTGTGGATAAACAGCCAACAACAGCCAAATAAGCTTTGTTTCTAGACTTTCTGTCCCTGTGGATCCAAAAAAAAAAAGTTTATGCCTAGCAAAGCCTATATTTACGTTACACGTTCATTTTTCATTTGTATTTCATACGATTACAACTTACACCGACTTATACCACACTTAAGGCGTGGCAAGAATTATTAAGAATCAATTTACATATCACGTTATTACATTTGCCATAACAATAAATAACGGAACATAATTTATTAACTAACATAAACTTTGCGTCCCAGACACTAAGTAACTCCAGGGTTGGCTTGGCGTCATTAATTCAGATTGCAAACAGCAAAAATGTTTCCGATACCAAAATAGCAAAATATTTAATTAAAATCACATTCTCTTCTATGACCCTGAAAATAACACAAACCACTGCACTGGTAAGGATAACAGATAGTGCCCGCGCTGCTTACAGTGATGCCATTTTCTAAAGCCATCCTCATCTAACTTATCGGATAGTGTGGTTTACAGGGTGTCCCAGAATATGTGGGCATTCTCCCGCGTTCAGATAGTTCTTATAAATTTTTCTTCCTACGGCCTCTCCTACGGAGATACGGGCCTGGAAATTGTTGTTTTTAAATAATTTATTAAGTACTAGGTGAAATTTAATAATTTTTTAATATAATGGTTACTAGATGAGTCTCCTTAAAATTTGCCCTTTTAAACACATTTGGCTTATTTAGTTTGCCAGGGACGGACTAGACGTAACACAAAAATGTTTTTTTTGTACACCTTGTATGATGAAGGAACGACAATAATATTTTTGGATACTCTAAACCATAAGCTGAAAAAAAGGTACTCTTGATCAATGCCTATAAAGTGAACTGTTTTCGAAAAAAAAATATTTATGTTTAATATGGTTTTTTGCATTAGTTGTTGTTTTATGTTCATAAAATTCCCTCATTGTTGTTATGGTTTTTTTCACATATACCGATTTTTATGCCAGTGTCAGTTTATGGTATTGTCAGAACTTTTTCTCCTTTGTCTTACTATATTAGTTACTAACTTAGTAATGGAATTTACGTATACTGAATATAAATCATATTGAACAAACATATCTTTTTTCGCAAACAGTTCATTCTATCGACATTAATCAAAAGTACCTTTTTTTCAGCTTAAGGTTTAGTTAGAGTATCCAAAAATATTATTGTCGTTCCTTCATCATACAAGGTGTACAAAAAAAAAAGCATTTTTGTGGTACGTCTAGCCCGTCCTTGGCAAACTAAATAAGCCAAATGGGTTTAAAAGGGCGAATTTTAAGGAAACTCATCTAGTAACCATTATACTAAAAAATTATTAAATTACACCTAGTACTTAATAAATTATTTAAAAAACAACGATTTCCAGGGACGTCCGTTTTGGGCCCGTGACTCCGTAGGGGAGGCGGTCGTAGGAAGAAAAATGTATAAGAACTTCTCCTGTTATTTTTAAGTATTCTATCTGAACCCGGGAGATTGCCCACATACTATGGGACACCCTGTATATGATTGTAAACAAATGGTGTTTTATGAATGAAATGTGTTATCTCTCTTTTATATTATATGCCTAATGGTTTCGGTACATAACAATGCAGCAGCAACCAGCGTAACCGGGGGGGGGGGTCATTGGAGTCACGTGCCCCCTTTATACATATGTATAGTATGTACATTAGCACCTATGCCTAATCTTAGATTTACGAAAATAAACTGTAACTTCCATTGTGCCCTCGTATAAAATTACAAAATAACACTGAAATCACAAATATCCATTTTCGATGTATTGTATTGAGCGCGACATGCGAACAAAAACCATAACATTTACATTCGCTTGTAAACTTAACGAACTTGTTATAACGTCAATAATCATTAAAAACGATGTTACAAGAGATGCCTAACACTTTTATCAGTAATTTCGTAGTCCTAGTTTCCTTGTCAGCTAAATTGGCTTTTATAGACATAAAATATGAAGGGAAGTCATTTGAGTGGTTAGATTGTTTCGTAAATTATAAGTTTATGACTTTACCAGAGCCACCGACCTATAACTGTGGATACGTACAACTTATGGGGTGCGCAATAAAAAGGTTAAATTTTATGAGTGAAAAAATGGGTTGGTGCGCACTGTTTACCGGTCATATTTTTAAAGGTTGCTCCGTCGTTTGTCTGGCGCATAATGTTGTCGCCGCCATATAGGCAACACATATATAAACAGTATATTGCTAATACCATCTGCAATTATGTCCCCGCTATGGGCATCGAAGGGGTAATAGTGAGTTTGCGCAGTTCGGAAATTTCCTTGTGAAAGTAAACATTCGACAGGACCGGATTTCAACTTCTTTAATGTAAATTTCACTGGTTAGTTAGGAAAAATATTGCAATCAAAAAGTTTCGATTAGTTCGAATTAAGACAGCGTTCCATGCATACGATTTCTGACGATATGATGATCCGACGGTGCCCTGATTGGTGTAAACTTTTGGTGCCAAATTCCGTCCGAATATTTGTACCAATCGACACGATGAGCTTTATTTTTACTTTCATCCGACGTCGTATGTTTCTTATCCTAACTTTTTTCTAAACCAAAAATTAAGAATGAATGACTATATTGACTATTTTGGAAATTATTATCAGCTACTAATCCACCAAATTAAAAATACATTAATTTTAAGGTTAGGTAGTGACCACATATGCAGGTTGTTATGGAAATGACGTATTATATTTAAACCGGCAAATCCCGAGATGAAAATAAGAGGTTAGCGCATTATATGCGATGTTGTCATATTGCAACACATAAGTCTAAAGGCACGTGTTCAGTTTTTGACAACAAGACGTCTTTGACGCGCGCTATCACTTCTTTTTTAAACTTTTTAGACAAAGAAAACTACAATTCTAAGGTACATATCTACATACTCTCTTACCTTCGATCGTAATTTAAAATAATCCGTTTTATAATTAAATTCCATAAAAAAATAAAACACAAAAAGTATATTTTTCAACAGAACCAACAGTAGATAATATCACACAATTTATTATCATGAATTATTTCACAAAAAAAAATCAGGCAATACAACTAACAAAACGTTTAAAATTCGTATACATCAAGCACGTGGCACTCTCGACGTCGTGGAACCAACGTCGATCCACTCCCGAGTCTCGAAACATACTGAAGTATGAAGCGCGCGGCCAGTATTCAAGCTACGGCGAGACACGCGGTGTGATCTGACAACACTGTTAGTATACTCTAGTGACCCACATTGTTGCTAAGTGAATCCGGATGGAACGGGGCGACAGTATGTGGGTAAAAAGGGTTTTTACCTTAGTATTTAGATATTCGATTTAAAAAAAAAAGTATGTAGACTTTCTCTAGGACACCCAAGGAGTCACCCATTTAAATATAATAAGTCATTTCCATAACACCCTGTATATTGTATAGGAGTGACGCTCTCTTCTTTTTTTACACGCTTTTTAGTGAAATTCGGTTCCGAAGATCGGATAATGTGATGAGCAAAATATTTTCGTATATATCTACATACCTGAAATACTTTATACCTGGTATTGATCCACGACTTTTGCAAAAAAGCACCAAACAGCGAATCGAATCACCACAAATTAAAAACTCCTTTACAAAAATTGTTGTTAGGCAATGAAAGCTTATAAGCACTAATATACCGACAACAATGTGAATGAACCACTTTATATTCTGCAATTTGAAAAAGCATTTAGAACCAAAGATGGCGACGAATAACAACAAACAAATAATGTCGGGGCCCGCGCTATCTCCCATAGCGGCGACAAATTTTGTATTTTGGAACGCTCGTATTGGCAATATACTGTTTATATGTGATTTGTACTGGCTTGATCGCCAACCAACGACGACCGCCCAGAACCGAAATCAGTCGTAGCGATGTATCGATATTAAAAATATATCGATACGTGGACAATAGATATGAAAATTATTTCTAAAAGTGGCTTTTCACTGATGGCCACAAGGCCTTCTTTTATGAGAGAAAATAGATTGTTTATTGTCCAGTAAAGAAGGTTTGTTGATGTGCCAAAATATTGCCGTGTAATCATTTTCATTATGGGCGAAATATGGTTCTGTTCGCCGATTAAGGTAAATAGTTTATCAGTTGGCATTGCGTATTACCCCTGACGATTAGCTTTGGTTACATGCGCGATGCATAAACTTGCCACTTTTACTTTTAGTGTTTGGCTATCCATAGATATAAGTAGGTGGCCAGTTTTTGGCATTTTTACTTAATTAAAATTAAAAACTGAAAAATATCAGTAAAATTTTGTACATTATTACTGGTATTTTGAAACAACTTGCAGCCTCTCAGCGACGCATGATACGAAGTGGAATAAAACCGAGAATTTTTGTTGCGAAACCGCGGGGAGTTACTTTTAATTAGAAAATATAAATTAACAGTACACGGCACTCTCCGCAGGAACCGTTACTTGCATAATTCTTTAAATCTTAAACATACAAAGAAAATAGGCGCAGTATTAACAAAGCGGCATACTAGGAACGTAATTATTTTATTGGGTAATCTTCGTCCTGACCTATGTTGACCTCCTTCTAAAAACCAATAACATCTATATGTAATCACAAAACAACAAAGCCACAAATAAGTTTTTGTCTCGATCTTTAGTTATTGTTAACAATTAATTGGCAGGTAATATTTTGATACTATTTTTAATTTTTGATTCAATTCTGTACAAGAATTCGATGTTCGTAGAGCAAAATGTATCGGTCGCCAACTGATTTGCAACCTCCAGAATAATCCGCGTACTGGCACGGAACTGTGGATCGGTAGTCTGCGCATTTGCTTTGATCGGCTGTTGTTTTCGCCGATTTGTTTGATTTTCTTTAGTTTTGGAATGTTCTGGCTAAACTTACTGTCCATTATTCTTTAAATATCCATTCCAAAATGGAACGATCGCTGTAAACAAGACAGAAATAAGAAAAAATAAGATTACAGTTCACACAGACAAAAACCAGCAACCAGTTAGAAACTCATTCACAACCGAACATGCGCAGAACGAAATTTAATAATCAGTTACCAGGCCACATGGAGAAATGTCAGTGGCGTACTTGTCGCCGAATTGTACGGATTTTGCCATTTAAGATTTTAAGGGTACGTCGTGAGAGTGGCATACGCAACCCTTAACGTCCGTCCGTTTTGCGCTCGCCCAAAGGTAGGCAACTAACGTTCTCCTACGGCGCGTCTTACGTAAGGCGTTTTTCGATAACCCCTGTATAACGAATTTACCCCTTAAGTTTAATTTGAATTTAATGTCAATCGATTATTAAGTAGACGGCTATTTTTTGGAAATTAAATTTTGTCCCCATTTTTGAATTCTATCCAGAGGTGAATTCCCCACCCAGGAATTATTTATTTAGAGCCAATCTAACTTTCTTAATCATTAAATTTTGAATATATGTGTGAGTGCTGGTCGATACTATCAGTAATGTCGCCAGTCTTGATATTCAATGAAAAATTCATCATAATTTAGACACGCAATTCTCTCGATTATGGTTTTTCGAATCGAATAGGTGTTTTTTTGTCAGGGATGCCAGGCAATTAATGCCATTGCCGACTTGACACGCACGTGTCAGTCGGTCTTGTGTAGGCCCACCATCCTTTCCCCGCTAACTGGAAGCTGTCAGCAGTCAACCAGAGCAATTGAAGAGATGAGGGAAAATTTGTCATGAGAAAGAATGAATGATTTTAATTTAAAAGTATAGTTAGTTGAACGTAGGACGAGGCCTAACTGATCAGCAGACTATACTTTGGATTGTATGGGCTCGGGCGCGTCCCATGAATATAATAACAATGCATATTATTGTATTGGAGCACGGAGGGATAGTTTTATTTAGTTTTAAGTCTTTGTCTTGAGGGTTGATTTAAGGGTTAGTCCTTGCGTATGTCGATTAACGCGATCCGAAGTACTCGGAGTTAATTATTTACAATTTATATACAATCAGAATTGACCTGAACTATCATTCAATTGTTTCAACCAACCTATCATTCATCTGTCACGTACTCTGTTTAAATTTAGATTTATTTTCATTATTTACAATATAAAATAAACCTAAGCTAGCATTTTGTTCCCAACTAAAGGGATCTCAACTACCCTAATAATTTCAAAAAAAAATTATAATTCGCGATAGTGACTACTTATACTAACTTAAGATATTTTAACACTTACTTTTGATGTCACAATCGGGTAATTTTGAAAATATTTCAGCATTATTTATACTCGTACTGAAACATACGAGGTTGAAGACAGTCCAGTATTATTTAAGCTCGCCGGAAACACGAGTAAGCGACGATAAAAATTTTCTCAGGGAAAATCCGCGGCTGACTGTTCTCGGAATACTTGGTGTAAAAGCACGCTGAAACCTGTAGTCGCCATTGCGGCCCTTGTTTTGAAAAAAATGAAATCGCGAGTGAGCGCGGTTCTGGGGATACCAGAAAACCGACTGCCTTCTAAAACAATTGCGTCATTCTTAAACCCTCTAATCTCTTGCCGTCGACGCCCGTAAAGCCGTTCTCATAATTTTTGCTGATGTGCATATTGAAAGATTACGTCAACCTTCGATCCAATTTCCTTATTAAATTATTTAGAATAATTTGACGGAAAAAAAAATTAATTAATTTTCTGGAATTGGAAAAAAGGTATTTTTACAACATACTACTTTATATGTTTACAGGGACGCCACTGGTGGATCGAAACTATACATTTTCTAACTAAAATATGTGGTTGTATATCCTCTTAACACATACCGAAATTGACAGCAACATATAAAGTTCTTTCGGAGACATTAAAAACCACGGAATCATAATCTGAAATATTAGCACGGCATTAAGGAACACCCTGTATATCAGTCTTGTCGTATTTTCCCTAGCTGTAATGAGAATCAACTATTTTAGAGGCTCTATTATAGAGCGCAGACAACCAGAAAAATAATATAAAGATAACATGTACCAAGTAAGAAGCCTGTTTTTCTTTTTTTGTTTTTCTCTCCTATTTCTTGCTTACGCTTCAAGGTTATAAAGAGGATGGATTCATTTATTACACTCAAAACGACTCAATAACGGTTGAAAAGTGATGGCGCCTTCTTAGACTTGCCGGCCGGCCTCCGAAAAAGTATTTCACTAATAGTTATAACCAGTGCCTATATTTTGTTATAGGTGGCCCTAGCCCCATTAGTGTGTGTCCACAACGGCGCACCGCCCCTCGCCCATAGCCTGGTACCATAGCACCGCACAGACTCGCTTGAGCTTCGCACAGTAGTCCCTCGACATCGAGATATAAACATGGACTGTGCGTTGTTATCTTCTTCCGATGAAGAAGCTATTGTTTTAGACTCTAATATAATAAAGTGGTACTTATATGCTCAAACAAAAATCAAAATTGCCAGTTCATCCTATTAACGTAAAGTCAAGAGAATTTATAACTCGAGCAGTTTTTTTAATAATCGAGCGATGTCGGTTATTTCAATAATCGAGTACTCGAGCGGTTTTTCGCTCGAGCGATCACAATACTAGTACAGTACGTTTCACGAAATTTGGATACGACTTAATGATTTCCTGGGTCGGTCCCATTGTGTCGACAAGAGCTTGGCAATAAACAAGTGAAGTATGAAGGGACGGACTAAGGAAAACAAGTAATGATATGATTATATTAATGTAATCAAATGAAATAACATTTTTTTTAAATATTACTAGTCATATTTATTTACATTTTGTAATGTCATTCTATAGATAGTTCTGTTTCGCTATCGCTATCTTTATCAAAATTAATTATAATTGTATTAATTATACGATCCAGACTAATATACGAATTTTCTACAGTTATTACGTGACGGACTGAATTTTTCCAACTACCTGGGGGAATATCATTAAAGCATTTTCGTTGTAATTCTACAACACTAGAACTTAAAGTCGGAGAAATATTTTCAGACCTAACCAGTGATTTTAACTGGTGCCACATATGCTCTATGGGGTTAAAAATGCAATAATAGGGTGGGAGCCGTAGCATTGTATGTCCAATTTCTTCTGCCAATGTGTCACAAACATATACTTTTTTTACACAAAATGTCTTTAAAACTTCTAAGAGATCACTTTTTTTATAACTTTCTTCAAAATATATATCATTCGCCGCCATGTAGTTCTGAATCTCCAATTTTGTATTATTTGAGCTTGGAGCTTTATGTAATTGGCGACTGTGATAGCTCGCATTGTCCATTACTATCACGCTATTCTGAGGAATGTTTGGTAAAAGACAATTCTTGAACCACTCCTCAAAAACTAACAAATTTTACCACAAAAAGATATTTAAATGTAAATTAAGCAACCTAACCTACCTGATGTGCCTATATTTAATTATAATTATTACAAACCGGTCCTTTCCACATAATAATAACAAACGGTCATAAATAATGGGATGGCCCCCAGGTACTTCTACTGCAGTCATTAAGTTATATCCATTTTTCGTGAAACAATCTGTACCTTTCGAAACAACTTTCAAAAAGAGAATTTATTTTAGTGATATCTTCAATCGAATGTAATCCTGCATGATTCGATCGGGTCAAGTCGATCGAACGTCATCGCATATCCTCAGTGAAAGACTGAAGATAATTTTCTTTATGGAAAAAACATCATTATCACCAGTTGTTTGTTAAATATTCATTATATTATTATTAATAGTTGTTTATTAAAGCTCTAAAATAATTTGCTAACGATAGAAGGCGTTTATGAGTTTTAACAGAATTTAGTGTATTTTTAGTTGTCGCTTGATGAACACACACACATGTGACGGTTCTTTATGTTTGTTTTATTAGTGTTCTGGGACGTGTAGTACTTGTTACAATATAGTTCTGGCTAATTGTTTGATTAAACTGTGTTAAATGGACGTCACGACGTCAGACATTATCCGTAAGAGTTCAATTTTTTAATATTATTTATGTACTTTAGGGATTTAAAATACCCTTTAAATCCCTATTTTCAGGGGAAAAAAGTGGTATTTTAAATCCCTAAGGATTTAAAGTAAATTTCTTTGCAAAAAAATATAAATTTCGAAATTTATTTTTAATAATTTCATTAGAAAATATAACATGACATGGATGCAACAAAAGTGTAACGTGTTTAGAAATATATTAAACTATAAAAAATAACTTAATTTCTATTAACATTAACAGTTATGTTTACCCCACTGCAATTAGCCAAGTGAAAAAAAGGTAAATTATCATTGTTGCAGCTGTTGTTTTTATTAATTAAAGTGTTTTTGAAAATTGTAGCCGTTGTCGTCGTCGGTGGCACCGACGATGTCGTTGGTGTTTCATTTTGTACAATAGGAATCGAAATATCTGAAGACGTTACCAGTAAAAAGTTGATCTGCCATACTTTTTTTCTGGTATAAGGAATTTTCCACATATTCCTCAGCGACGGTGCTACTCTTCCAGCCGCCATGTCTTTTAAACTGATCTATCGTTACTCCAGAGTCGGCTAGTAGCGATGCTGACGTCCTTCTAAAACAATGACCAGTGCACAATTTTGCATCTGGAAGCTTTAAATATTCGGCAATCTTGGTTGGCAGTTGTCCAATCGTATTCTTGCCCATTGGCTGAGACGTGCATTTTCCATTTCTGTACCCAACGAAAAATCTTGTATGGCCTTGCATTGATGGAGATCTTAAGGTAATATACTTCTTCACCAATCGTACTACATCTGTGGAGTTTTCCTTTGGCCGTTTTATAACAAAAGATCGGTCTTTTTCTGTCTTGGTATCTCGTAAATTGACCAAAATGAACGTTTCATAGTCTAGGACATCGGTTTTGTCAAGCTGGCAGAGCTCCTTGCTTCGACAAGCTCCTGACACGCCCATGACTAGAACTACCTGGAACAAAGTATAAATAAAATAAATAGGTACCTACTTTATTTTCCAAAAAGCGTCTGAATAACATAGATATAGGTATAGACTGGGACAAAATATCGGTTGAAAAAAATGTGTATCTTACCTTTTGCCCCAAAAATTCATGGTCGGGTGCTTTTTCCAGGAACTCTTTTTTAATATTGTCAACATCGAGTGTCTTCGACTTTTTTGGTTTGTAGCCCTCATTTTGTCGTTTCAAAAAAGCGGTTAGTTTGCAGAATTTGCTAATGTCGACGCCCATGTCATTGCAATTGTGGCCTTTATCATCCGAATATACACTCCACAGTGACGATGCTTTAAGCTTTTTTGACTTTTCTAAGAAATATGCTAATAGTACCTTTTCTTCTGTAAATTCTTCTACGTTCCGTTCTTTGCACCATTTGATAAACTCAGATAACTGTTTTTTATATTGTTCTCCAGATTTTCTTGGTAATAATTGGCCTACTGCCTCTTGAGCTGCCTTTTCGATTTGTTCCATCGCGATAAACGTCTTTCAGTGGATGTAGCGTGTTTGACTAATATTTATCGAGTGACTTTTGTTTTACTTAGTTACTTGTAATAACTTGTCATTTGGTCGTCGATATGGTAACATCAGCCGCTTCGATGATGGCATTTAATTTTCTTTAACGTTTTACCTATCCTAAAGTACATAAAATAGTATATACACCTATAAACTTTTTGTCTCGGGATTTAAAATACCACTTTAGTCCCTAGGTGTATAATGTACTATTAATTTGCACCTTATTTTAAAGACCGTTTCCAATAATAACGCCATTTATTATTTTTTGAGCAGTAGTTTCCAAGAAATCGCATTCCAAAAATTAACTTATTCGTGTAAATTTTTTGGCGGTTACTTTACCCCTGATGAATAATAATTGAAAAGGGCGTCCAGAATCAGGGCATATTTTCCCACTGAGTCCTGCCACTTTCAGAGGGGCCCCACTTTCAGACTTATTTTACAGCCCCTGTTAAATTGGCGAGAAGAATTTGTCAGTGTAGGTGACGTGGTCTGGTGAAAATCGCCAATATCTAAGCATAAATGAAGCCCACAGCGGTAAATGGCAGTGAACGGTATAGGGTGTATTATGCCCAAATACGAGAAGTGCTTGATTTTTGATTTTTTGTTTATTAATTTTAGTGTAAATTTATTTATGAGTATAAGTCCAATGTTTTTAATAAAATCTATAGATTGGCCAAAATAAATAATCATGTACAGTGCAACCTCTCTTATGCGGACACCTACGGGACCGTCTAAATGTGTACGCCTAATAGAGGTGTCCGCCCGTGGGAAATTTGTCATTAGGTAATATGTAAATGCAATATTATTACTATGTATGTACAAATAAACATAACATAACAAAAATACACTAGCTTTAGTTAGGATGTAGTACTAAAAAAATCTAATAACGTAGTTTGACGTGTTTCTTCACTATCATCTTCTAATAGTACATTGCTATCAATGTTAATGAACTCGCCCAAATCATTGTTATCAAATTACAAACTTCCACAACATCAATATTCTCTTTCAGACTCAAAATGCGACATTTTTATGCCATTGTTTATGATTTTAACCTTTTACAACTCACAAATAAACAGCGGACTGCTGTCGAGGAATCACACATACTTTCATTCGGCGAAGTCCTTTCGCTCTGCCACGCATACGCGATTGGTTGCCGGTCTGTCTTCAGAGAGATTTTGCACCGTACTTATTCGTCTCCCAAATACTTTTAAAAATCCGTTTAAAGGAGGGTTTTCGCACTCTTTGTATGAAAACAGCCTGTCCGCGTCCGCCCAGAGGAGAATCCGCCCAAGAGAGGTTGATTTTCATGGAATTTCATATACCTAGTTTCGGACTATGAAAAAATATCCGCTTAATAGAGATATCCGCTTATTAGAGGTGTCCGTTATGAGAGGTTTCACTACTGTATTATATTCAATTTAGAATTTTGAGAAAGATAGTTTTGTTATAATTCCAGAATGTAGCGCTGTTTACATATCCTTTTTTTCAAATACTGATATTGTCAGTTATGCATATTTATATTATTATACCAGAAATTCCGGAGATTATCCTCGATTCCCGAAAAAAAATTTTGTCCCGGGAAACTCTGAAGCCAATCAGGCTACCCTATTTGCAACAGAGCGAGGGGGCTACTGTCACACATACCCAATGATGATAGTCTAATTCGTAGTTAATCATCAATACCAATAGAGTTATTTGAATTGCCCATTTTCTCTTATTCCAAAATTATATCACTAAATATTTTATTAGTTCTAGTACTTATCATCTTACTAACGATATTTATAAATAATATTAATAATTGTGGTAATTTGTCTACATACGTATTATTGATATGAATAATTTGACGGCATTTAATTACCACGTATTTAATTGTTTATTTACGAGGCCGGTTTTTCATTTTATCGTATTTTTTTTAAGGAAATATTTTTAATAATAATTTTATTCTGCTATCTCCACTAATACACTCGCACAAATCCAGTCACTTCAAAATGGCTACGATTGATGATTTATAACTTTTTTTTGTCTTTAATCGAACAAACCCGAACAAATCCGATTTTCATGATTTTTTAACTAGTTTGTAAATATACAGGGTGTTCCTTAATGACGTGCTAATATTTCAGGGTGTAATTCCTTAGGTCATTTTATAAAGGAAAGTTCATATGAACATATGTCCGCAACGGCTTAAATTCTTTGCTACAGGGTGTTGAATTTTTATTTTTTAAATGGTTATTTTTTAATATGTCCGAAAGTACTTTAGATATTATTTTCAATTTTGGTATGCGTTAATGGAATATATAACCACAAATTTTAGTTAGAAAAGTTATTCAATTGTTCCATCAGTGGGGTCCCTGCAAACATGTCCTCCGATATTTTTTACAAGAAAGATGGTACGCCACTGACATTTTTCCATGTGGATATTTTTTCTGATTAGCCTGGTCAATTCTACATGAAAACGGTCTTGATGATGATGAAATATTAGTCCGGGGCTAGAATAGTCAAATTTTTTACAAACCACGCATGGACGAACCATCGTAGATAGCTAATAAATAGCTTTAAATAGTTTTAGTTCGAAAAAACACTAAAAATGAATCCGAAAACATAATGGATCACAAACAACACCAGTAGCGAATAAGCGTGAACAACACCGCCGCCGAGAAAAGTGAGAATTCTAAACTTCAGGGTCATGTGTGCTATAACACGTAAAAAGGCCCATACAGCATTGCCACAGCGATTTCCCTAAAACATTGCAATTTGATGTTGCTGGGAAATTATGAATATCTTTACGAGTAGAAAATCTAAAAAAGAGACATATATTTAGTATAAAACCTTTACTTAATAGGTACGCATGAGACATGTATTCAATATAATTAATATTATACCTTTCGGTTTCAGACAGAGGCGTTAGATTTAGTTTAAAACGTTATACGATTCTAACAAAATATAAACAATTCTGTCTCTTTATTAGTCTTTATTATATTAAATGTGTTTGCCAATAACTACCATCCTGTAGCAAAGTCCTTATTGTTACCACTACAACATTTCAACAGATCTACAGATAAAGAGTTCACATATTTTTTAGACCAGTTATATAAACAAATTCGAAACCTTTACTCTTTGTCGTAGATAATATATAACCCGGACTCGTTTAAAAAAAATTATTTATACATTCAAGACGATAGCAGTAAAAAATAAATACGAAAACAGGTTTTGTTAGCCCGTTAAACTATTATTTCTGCTTATGAACTTAGATACCCAATCTTTGTTGTCATAAATTAAACATGCATATTTAAATTTGACAGTTTTATGGTACGCTATATGAGTTGCTAATAGTATATTAAGATACAAGTCTCATAAGAGACAATATCTTAGAGCACGCGTTTAATTTAGAAAACGACCCGCGAGCCGGGGAGTTTTCTAAAGTACAAGTGCTCTAATTGTCTTATGGAGCGTGTATTTTATAATACTTTTTCTATTTGGGTCTTTAAAGTCTGAAAAACTTAGTCTGAGAAACATAGTAGATTTTTTCCATTTGAATTAATATTTTCTTTTTGGGTTGGCAATACTTTTACAATTTCATAAAATGTTACAAGTATCAAATATGCCATGATAGAAACAATTGAACGCAGCAAAGCTTCTTCCCATCCGTCATAATTAAAAATAAATATTTTATTAAAGTTGATAAAAATGAGCCAGGAAGAAAGTTGTACTCCGTCAGAAGTACGAGAAATTTCAGAAAATAATCTAGAAAAACTTTTAAGAAGAATATGCAAAACTTCGAGTTATGGTGCGAGCAGAACAAAGTTCAAAATAATAAATAAAATACTATTGAACAAAATATTGTGTCGACACAGAATCTGACAGGAATAACAATTAATACCCAGGAAATGTCTACAGTAACTATAAATATGTATTTTACTATATTGAATTAAAAATAAAATAGTACATACTTTAATGAATAAAACTTTAGAAATAGATGTGACTAGAAATTAGTTGACGGACACAGTCAGCATGTTATATATTTCCGAGTATAGATATTTCAAATAAATATCTAGTAAAAATGATCTATTTGCAAGGTTAAAGGTTAGTATTTTAAAGATTTCTATAAAAAATTTTTGTTGAATTCATAATGCCAAGGAAACTACTTTCAACGAAATCAAAGTAAGCCTAAATTTCGAACCCTACTTGCTGCCAACATAAAAAAAAATTCAGTTTCATGAAGTGGCAGGTTATTCAATTTTTTTGCATTTCATAATGTAGCCAAAGTTAAATTTTATGCGTGACAAAATAGGGTTGGTGCGCACGGCTTATCGGTCATAGTTTTAAAGGTTGCTCGTCGTTTGTCTTGCGCTTAATGTTGCCGCCGTTATATAGGCAACCCCGCCGGTATTGGTGCAGGTATGGTTGCCAACCAACGACATGAAACAGAACGACCGTCCAGGAATCGAAATCAGTCGTAGGGATGTAACGATATTAGAAATCTATCGATACGTGGACAATAGATATCAAAATTAATTCTAAAATTGCCTTCTTTTATGCGAGAATGTTATCCCTTCTATTTTTAAATGGCAAACACCGGCTACCATCTAAAAAATATGTTTTTATTAAAATTTGTAAATAAATTAGTCTACACTATAACACGTTCGAACTTAAAGATAAAAGCGATTTTAAAATAAATATTTGTATTATATTGAGCATACAAAAATAAATTGGTATTAAATTATTTCGGGTAATGATAAGAAGATGCTAATTTTATATTTTTCAGGCAATGAAAAACAAAATGTATGGCATTGTAGAATATTACTTATTATTATTGTCTATGCTTGTCTCAGGTGAACGAACATATCGAGAGAATTGATTATTCCTCATTCCTCTCTCTAATGGTGACTATACAGTGAGGACGTAAAGTAAGGAATAAATTCATTATCTCGCAAACTACAATTTTTTAAAAAAATCGTTCGGACCCTTCGATTTTGTTTTTCGAACGCGCATATTCTGACATAAAATGTAGATATACAGGGTGTTGCAAATAAGAGTGACACAAAAATTTTTTTTTATTAAATAGAACCCACTGCTATACCTTAGCCCAAGCGTTTTGGAGTTATTCTCATTCAAAATTTGAAAAGTGGAAAAAGTCATGGAGAAAACAAAGAATAAAATTATTTTAAAAATGTCTTATTTATCGAAAAAACAGTTAGGTGAACTTAATAATAATTTTTCTAAAGTAAATGTTAGAAGTGTCTTCCGTTGGTCAACTGACAATAGCCTAACCGATCTACAAATTCTCGCTGAACATTTCGAACCATTTGGGTTGTAATTTGCCGAATTTCTTGCCGGATGCGATCTTTTAAATCATCTAAATTTGCAGGCTGGCTTTTGAATACTTTTCCCTTAAGGTATCCCCATAAAAAAAAGTCGAGTGGTGTTAAATCGGGTGACCTTGGCGGCCACTCAATAAAACCACCTCTTCCAATCCACCTGTTTGGAAAAGTATCGTCCAAATATGTACGAACTCCCACAGCGAAATGTGGGGGAGCACCATCTTGTTGCAACCAGATATTATGATGTGGCAAATCGGGACGTTCTAACTCAGGAAAAAGGGTGGCCAGGGCTGGAACAAGTTCTTGTTCTAAAAAAAAAAGAAAGCCCTATAACAATGTCATCGACAACGCCAGCCCACACATTGATCTTTTGATTAAATTGTGTGTGTCCTTCCCTCATCCAGTGTGGATTTACATCGGACCAATATCGATAATTTTGGGTATTTACGTCACCATTCAAGCAAAATGTGGACTCATCGGAAAAAATTATATTTTTTACAAAATTTCTGTTTACGAAACACATATCCTGTAAACGCTCACAAAATTCAAGGCGCCTCTCAAAGTCCCTTTCCAAAAGTTCTTGGAGAACTTGCATTTTATAAGGATGGTATTTATTTGTATGCAGTATTTTAAGAACTGTTGTTTTTCCAATATCCACGTCACTTGCTACCTGCCTAGACACCACATGCTGGTTATCTTGAACTGCCAGTAAGACTTCTAATTGTTGATTTTCATCAACTTGAGGACGACCAAATCTAGGGACATCTCTTACATGACCGAATTGCCTAAACTTGTACTCAATTTTGCTTACTGTTGATTGTGATATTGGCGGACGATTGGGGTATTTTTGATTAAATAACTCACAAGTTTCTTGCTGTGTTCTAACCCTATCACCGTAGCCCATCATCATCAAAACCTCTATGCGCTGTTTCTCAGTGAGCCGCATTTTAATTTAATTTAGAAAAAACGAAATGAGTCTTTTGAAAACTAGTAAAACGTTAGGACAATACACATAAAACTGACAATAACAGTAACTATTGACATTAATTCTTTTGGTTCTTGCATCATAACTCCAAAGCCTACTGACTTTTCTTGCGCTTCACGCATGCTGACTACAGGTTTTCCTCAGCGTGCATGAATCAATGCAAGTCTTGATTGATTGCGAAATATCTGATTTTCAAATTTTGAATGAGAATAACTCCAAAACGCTTGGGCTAAGGTATAGCACATGAAAAATGTTTAGGATTTTCCGAAGAATCCGTACATGCAATAATATACAGTGGGTTCTATTTAAGAAAAAAAAATTTTTTGTGTCACTCTTATTTGCAACACCCTGTATATCTACATTTTATGTCAGAATATGCGCGTTCGAAAAACAAAATCGAAGGGTGCGAGCGATTTTTTTAAAAAATTGTAGTTTGCGAGATAATGAATTTATTCCTTACTTTACGTCCTCACTTTATACAAGTACCGGTAACTTCCTGTTACATTAATCTGGCTGTTATCAACAATAGTGAATAGGACATGATACAATTTATCTAACTGGCAAGCAACAGCTACTTTACCAGGACTTGGATATAGCCGCCCTAAGGGTGTGTTTATGTTGGAGCTGTGATAACATATATATAACCATTATATTGTCAATACGAACGTTCCAAAATACAAAATATTAAGTACTATTAAGTATACGCAGTAGGGTGGAAATCTTATCGATCGCGTCAGAGCCGGCCCGACAGTATTTGTTTGTTGTTATTCGTCGCCATCTTTGGTTTTGGATGCTTTTTCAAATCACAGAATAAAAAGTGATTCATCCACATTGTTGTCGGTATATTAGTGCTTATAAACTTTCATTACCTAACAACAATTTTTGTAAAGGAGTTTTTAATTTGTGGTGATTTGATTCGCTGTTTGGTAGGTTAGTGGCTTGTTTTGTTTAAGCTGAAAGGACACAAGTGCATGGTGCTTTTTTGCAAAAGTCGCGGATCAATACCAGGTATAAAGTATTTCAGTTATGTACATATTATATACGAAAATATTTTGCTTGCCACATTATCCGATCTTCGGAACCGAATTTAACTAAAAAGCTTGTAAAAAAAGAAGAGAGTGTCACTCGTATCCAATATAATATATATGTGGTCACTACCTAACCTTAAAATTAATGTATTTTTAATTTGATGCATTAGTAGCTGATAATAATTCCCCAAATAGTCAATTCAGTCATTCATTCTTAATTTTTGGTTTAGAAAAAAGTGAGGTTAAGAAACATACGGCATCGGATGAAAGTTAAAATAAAGCTCATCGTGTCGATTGTTACAAATATTCCGACGGAATCAGGGCACCGTCGGATCATGAAATCGTCAGAAATCGTATGCATGGAACGCTGTCTTAAATCGAACTAATCGAATTTTTGATTGCAGTATTTTTCCTAACCAGTGAAATTTACATTAAAAAAGTTGAAATCCGGTCCTGTCGAATGTTTACTTTCACAAGGAAATTTCCGAGCTGCGCAAACTCACTATTACCCGTTCGATGCCCGTAGCGGGGACATAATTGCAGATGGTATTCGCAATATAATGGTTATATATATTATATATGTCAACAATATAAGTGGATAATATAGCAAGGCATCTTTTAACGTACTTTTGAGTATCCATTTGGATACACAGGCCTTTTATTTGGATACCCAGTAAAGATCAAATGGATCCAGGAATTTTCTAATTACTTAGTAATTTAAAAACTACTGAACTGATACCAGTGATGACTGATACCTAAAAATGCTGTAAAAGATCAGAGTCAGAAAAAATATTTAAAAAATAGGGCTGTTTAAAAGACATGGATACGCAGCAAAACTTCACTAAAGACATCGATACGTAAAAAATCACTAAAAGATACCTTGTAATACAGTAATATCTCCCAGCCACGTATATAATACAACGTGTCCAAGATAAGGAGGGCCAGTACAGGGATCTCGGAAACCGTAAGAGATACGAAGTCGGTTAAATGGAAGTAAAGTTGCGCATTTACGTGCCTAATAATATGCCCTTTAGAAAGTTTTAAAATTCCGAATAGTTCCGGAGATATCCGGAAAAAAACGAAATTCTGAAAAATCGTTTTATTGTTTTCCAGGGTTTTTTGAGTGAACAAAAATCATTCTTAAACAGTAATAAAACGAGCAACGAAAAAAGTAAGGAACTACATAATCAGGTGTTCAAAATGGTTGCGTTATTCTCTAAGCACAAATAACATCTTCTAACTGCCACATAACAGTTTTTTTGAGATAAAATAAAACATGCGATAGAATATCAAACTTTTCATCATTTATAAAATTATGTTCCATATTTTCTGGAAAATAGAAATCCTCTTAAAACGCTCTCACAATCACAATGGGGATGTCAAGTGAAACAAGTCACGCGTCACCATCTTAATTTTTTTGTTTCAAACGCCTACTATGCTTTTAAATCCCGAATCAACAGAAGTTTGAAATAATGTTCCTGTATTTTGTTCACTTATTTGTGGTTTATTATTAAATTATTTGTTATTTATTGAACTAGTCCAACAAAAGTAAAAATTTAAAGCTTACTTATGAGATATTATTTATAAAATTAAGAGAAATACAGGACCGTATCCCAAAATTTCCTGATGTTGTTCAAAAAACCCTCGGAACGTCATTAAATCACAATGTGTCATACATCGTTGCATTCAGGAGACAAAAAGCTCTCAAATTCCAATATCAGGAAAACAGGACCGTATTAAAAAAAAGAAAGTTGATAATAGCCCTTCGAAGACGACTCGTCGGATTACAAAACAATTAACGCTGTTAGATAGAGCGGAAAAAGTGGCAATGTTAAAGTGCAATAAAACCATTTTTCAGAATTTCGGTTTTTTTCGGATATCTCCGGAACTACTTGGAATTTTAAAACTTTCTAAACGGTATATTATTAGGCACGTAAATGCGCAACTTTACCTCCATTTAACCGACTTCGTATGTCTTGCGGTTTCCGAGATCCCGGTACTGGCTCTCCTTATCTTGGACACGTTGTATAACAAACCGTAAAGGTCGGCTTGTTAAGGAATACGCCGTTGCCGCATATTTTGCTTTTAAAAAAATCGAAATGTGTCTAGAAAGTATCTGTTATAATTTGCACAGATTTTTTCCATGAGCAAATAAATGCGTCATAGATCCTCTTTCATTTTTTTATAAATAGTACGTCGAACTTTTTTTTTTAAACACATACAAGTGGAATGTTATGTATAATTGTCGCCTACATCGTGCATAACATAATAAAATTTAACGTTAAATTGTTTTGACAACTAGTAATAATAAACAGTGAGAGTTTTATAATTACATATTATATCATCGATGTGGTTTATAAAGAATGTGTATAACACGTTTCTCAAAACATATAAATCACTTTTTTCGTAAATATATAATTTAATTTCGTTGAATTAATAAACTTAAGTTGATTGATGGAAAATGAAATCACGCATCAAGGTTTGTTCGCGCGCACGCCGGAAAGCTTCAAAATTACTACTTTTTTGTAAAAATTCTGCCAAATATCCTTCATGTCACAATGTTGTCTGGTTAGTTAATTATTGTTTAAAACCTGTCTGCAAGTTACATAAACAATATTTTTTGAATTGAGAATTGTCTTAAGTTAAAATATTATTAATGTTACAATTATTTCAAATCTGTACATTGCAGTTGGTCTGATTTGGACTATATCAGACCGCCGTTCGTCTGTCTGTAATCCAAAATATAAAAGATCAAAGATCGTTTTACATGGTAATAATAAGCTGTAAGTGCAAGAGACTTGCTGGAATAGATCAGCTTGGTCACAACTGCGCATTCCTCTTGCAGGTAATCTTGCAGCTTGTAAAACGGCCTTAAGGCCGTACAATTCGCAAATTTATAGGATGATTAACAACGTTTCGCTACTGCAGGATTCTGGAAAGGCTATTTGAAATATCTTTCAGGACAAGTTATTTTTTAGTAAAAAAGTGTTTCAATTTCTAGGGTACATAGCCCCTTTTTTGAAAAAAGTAATTAAAAAATTTTAAAAAATCGGAACAAAAGTACGTATTTTTAGGCATTTTTCAATGTTATTATCGTCGCTGATTTTTTTTTGAAAAAAGTAGCAATGCACCGTAGAAGTTTCATGTCTTATCTTTACAATTCCAAAATTTGAGATATTACAATTTCGTTCTGTGCGAGTAATCTTGCAGCGCGCGAAGCATGTTTTAGATAAATTTTGGTGAAATGTATTAAAAGTTGCCTATGTCCAACAATATTTATTGTCGGTAGACGTGAAACAAGCTATCACGGTACGGTACAGGATTATGCTACACTGAGAAAAATATTTAGGACTAAATTTTATGTGTTTTTTTGTATTGTCAGTGGATCATTTCCTCCAGTAGAATTTTAATTGATTATGTTTTTTTGTTTCAGCAAATCTATGGCAGGACGGATGTACTTGCCGCAAATCGAGAGCCCCAAAAATCGGAGATATACCAAAGTAAGGATTATTTATCGCTAAATTACAACTAAAATGGAAACAAATCAATAAGTCAGTGTAATAATTTTGTAACGACCTGATCTGAACTTGCCGTGCTACCGTTAACGGTCGTTCTAATTCCACAAATATAGGTTAAATCCACTCTATTATCGGACGGATCTATTCAATATCAAGGATGAAAAACATCCACGTATCGACGGGAATCACCGCGCCTTTATTTCCCCCGTAAGCCTAATTTATTAAACGAAATCGATTTTTTTGTGGGCGAAAGAATCATTTTGTCATGTTTAGTTTGGATTGTTAAAGGACAGCTCAATGGCGTAGCAAAATATATATTGTTATGGTGTGTTTTTCGTATCAAAATAGGTCTAGGATATTTATTTCGAATTTATTTCCAACAATAGCAATAATTCTTGTTCACTTGGTCGATCACGTGGATCACGTAATCGGTGTCAAGTTTCCTATGTAAAGCATTGTCATTCCATGGCCTTCTCTAAACAGGCCACGAAATACGAAGTCTGGCAACACGGCATGGTTGTCCATAAACCGTGCATGGGATAGAACCACGGTATAAATAGGACTAGGTGAGATATCTTATTCTTCTTCTTCAAGTGCCATCTCCTCTTAGAAGGTTGGCTATCATCATAGCTATTCTAACTTTTGATGCTGCAGCTTTAAACAACTCAACGGAACTACAGTGGTACCATTCCTTTAGGTTATTTAGCCAGGAAATGCGTCTTCTTCCTCTACTTCTTTTTCCCTGTATCTTCCCCTGCATAATATTCTGCAACAATACATATTTTTCCCCCCTCATCACGTGGCTCAGGTATTGCAACTTTCTTATTTTAATTGTGTTTAATATTTCCTTTTCCTTTCTCATTCTTCCCAGCACCTCCTCATTTGTTACCATGTCTACCCAACTTATGCTTAAGATCCTTCTATATGACCACATCTCAAATGCTTCCAGTCGATCACTTATATTTTTCTTTAACGTCCAGGATTCCATCCCATATAGCAACACGGAGAAAACATAGCAATTCAATATTCTGGCTCTTAGGCGTAAATTAAGATCTCTATTGCATAACACATTTCTCATTCTGTTAAATATGGTTCTGGCTTGTCAAATTCTTGATTTGATCTCTTCAGTATAGTCATTACCCTCATTGACCGTTGTTCCTAAGTATTTGTATTTACTGACTTTCTCCACTAGTTCTCCGTTGACCCATAAGTTCTCCTGTTGTTGAACTGATTTTGTAATGGTCATAAATTTGGTCTTTTTGATATTTAAGGTAAGTCCGCTCTCCTCGCTGCTCGTCACTATTTGATCAACCAGGCCCTGTAAGTCTTCTATTGTTTCAGCAATAAGTATGGTGTCGTCTGCATACCGGATGTTATTAATGGGTATTCCATTAACCTTTACTCCCGTTGTTGTTTCTTCCAGTGCTCTCCGAATGATTTCTTCCGAATAAAGATTAAACAATAGCGGCGATAGTACACATCCTTGCCTTACACCCCGTTGGATTTCTATTTCTTCTGAGAGTTCATTGTCCACTTATGCTGATATCTTATCACTTATCTCAGATATCTAGCCATTACAATTTCGTGTGGTGCGCGCAGTGACGTCATAAGGAGAGTCATTTTTAAAATTCTATCTATGTCTTTCTCTGCATTTCTTAAAGCCGTATTAGAGCCGGCAATTTTTTTTTCTCTTGCGCCGGCAATGGCAATTATAATTGCACGTATTCATGCACACTAAACCGTTCTCGATCGGCTGGCCCAATACTGCTCGCATTGCCGGCGCAATGCGAGAATGGAATCCGTATTATAGTCGGCAATTCTAGTCTTCTGGCAATTAAAATTGCACGGATTCATGCGCAGTACACCGTTCTTGATCAGTTGTTTCTCATTGCCAGAAATGCGGCACGCGCCGTTTTCATTGCCATTGTCGATGCAAGTGTAGGTAGAGATGGATTATTCTGTTATTTTTAAATGTTTATTAGTTGGTCAAAGCACCTATGAACAGCTAATGGCTATTTAAACTAACTCGAACTTAAATTAGCAGTTCACATTGTTTATTAAGCATATGTACTGCTAATTCATAGCAACTTTTTTTAACTGCCATTTGTAAGTAGCAGTAGCTGCTTTAACTGCTAATCAAAACGAACAGGTTTGCCCATCTCTAATTCGGGGGGTATTTTAGGGATTTCGACACTACCAGCTGCTGTTCTGACTGTTAGCAATGCGCCAGCTGATCGAGAACGGTTTACTGCGCACGAATTCGTGCAATAATAATTGTCATTGCACCGGAAATTTTTATTGCCGACTCTAATACGGCTTTTAGATGTAATCATCGTTCTCCTAAGTAAAGAATATAGACATAAGGTGATCGTTGAATTCGTTTTTTTACGGAAATGAAAATGTATCTTGTGGACATCCCGCTAAAACGTACAGCATAATGCCATGTGAACCCAGCCTTAGATGGCAGTTTTAATTTGACAGTTTTATGGGAATGGGAATTTTATGTCCATAGCATTTCTTATACGAAACTACTAATTTTACTGAGTTTTTTTATAGCGTGCCCCTAGAGGATACCTATTTTATAACTGGACACCACAGTATATCGGATATTGGCCGTTTTAGCGGTTCCCGTTAACCGGTTTTTTTTAATTTTAACATACAAAATCTCGAATTTAATATTCAACCTTTTGCCTCTAGAAGCCTTTTCGTCTGTATAAATTTCATGTTCCAGTTAAAACTTTATTAATTAAATCCTCGTATGTCCAGTTCAAATAGCGCCTGAAAACTTTTTATTTATCTTGGCCGGGAAAATATTACCAGACCGACGATCAAAGGACGAGTTGCAACGTCCAGGTTACATGAGTGAAATTAACTTTTTAACTAAGGAAATGAAATAAGGTTTATACGAAGTAAAAAGAAACTTGGTTTCATACATACATATACTGGGCGTTATGGAAATGACCTATTATATTTAAACCGGCAAATCCTGAGATGAAAATAAATTGAAGAAAAAGAACCTTAAATGGCGCTTTGAATTATTGTACGAAATATACACTTTATATGAAATCTGAAAATTTACGTGGCCGCTACTGAGGGCGTTCGCAATCAATAGTTCATTGAGGCGGTGTTGTCATATATTGCAACACAGAATTGTAAATGCACGTGTTCAGTTTTTGACAACAAGACGTCTTTGACCCGCGTCATCACTTCTTTTTCAAACTTTTTAGAAAAAAATACTACAATTTTAAGGTACATACTCTCTTACCTTCGATCTTATAATCCGTTCTATAATTAAATTCCATAAAAAAATAAAACACAAAGAATATGTTTTGCAACACAACCAACAATAGGTAATATTACACAAATTTGAAATCACATCACAATATTTCTTATTATGAATTATTTCTCAACAGAAACAAAATCGGGTAATGGCTACAACTAACAAAACGTTTAAAATTCGTATACATCAAGCACGTGGAACTCTCGACAGCGTCATTCCACCCCCGAGTCTCGAAACATACTGACGCAACGATAGTCGCGCGCGGCAGGTATCCAAGCAAGGCCGAAACATGCGGTGTGATCTGACAACACTGTTAGTATACTCTAGTGACCCACATTGTTGCTAACTGAATCCAGATGGAACGGCGCGACAGTATATAAAAAGGGTTTGGTTCGGGTTTGTTACCTTACTATTTAGATATTTGATTTAAAAAAAAAGCATGTAGACTTTCTCTAGGACACCCTAGGAGTCACCCATTTAAATATAATAAGTAATTTCCATAACACCCTGTATACAACATCGGAAGAACTAAACTTACTAGTAATATAATAAACTTTGACTTGGACTAAAATTCTATCATTAATTAGAAATAAACATTTCAAGAGAAGGAACCAAGAATCCAACTGCGGAATCAACACAGTGCAGTGTATTTATTTATTTTCCACTTAATAAATTATTGCTTGAGCACGCCAATGGTCAAGTATGGTTGGTATACATTTTTCTGCCCTCGCTCTTCATACGGAAACGTTGCAAACAATATTAAGCCATATTGGGATCTTTTATAATATTATTAAATAATTACTTAAAACAAATAATTCCTAATTTAATTATGCCAAATAGTTGTTGTGTGTAGTAAGGAAAATATTTCAAAAGAATGGATACGCTCTTGTTTTAATATCGAAAACTTATTTGTAGTCAGTTGTTATTCCGAACAAATTAGGTTACCTATTAAGGCCGTTTTACATGCTACAAGATAACCTGCAAGAGCTCCTGCGGCAAGAGCGCAACGCTCTTTAAATTGCAGGCCATTGCCAACATTGTAACAAATGTGATTGAAACGAATGGAAATAAATTTTGGAATTGTTTTATTTTTGCCTAACACAAGAAGGCTGGGTTTTCCCATAAACGGACAGTGGCTGTCAAGCATGCTGAGACTTTTATCTGGTTTTGGCCGTAGGTAAATACTAAATTACAAAATTTTTATATTACTAAATTATCCTCCAGAAATTGATCTTTCACGCAGAAATATAGAACAAAACCACATATATATAAACAGCATATTGCCAATAAGAACGTTCCAAAATACAAAAAGTGTCCCCGCTATGGGAGATGGCGCGGGCCTATTGAGTTTGCGCAGTAGGGTGGAAATTTTATCGATCGCATCACAGCCGGCCCGACATTATTTGTTTCTTGTTATTCGTCGCCATCTTTGGTTCTGGATGCTTTTTCAAATTACAGAATAAAAAGCGGTTCATCCACATTGTTGTCGGTATATTAGTGCGTATAAGCTTTCATTACCTAATAAGAATTTATGTAAAGGAGTTTTTAATTTGTGGTGATTCCATTCGCTGTTTGGTAGGTTATTAGTGGCTTGTTTTGTTTGAGATGAAAGGACACAAGTGCATGGTGCTTTTTTGCAAAAGTCGTGGATCAATACCAGGTATAAAATATTTCAGGTATGTACATATATACGAAAATATTTTGCTTATCACCTTATCCGATCGTCGGAACCTAATTTCACTAAAAAGCTTGTAAAAAAAGAAGAGAGTATCACTCGTATACAATATAATATATATGTGGTCACTACCTAACCTTAAAATTAAGTTATTTTTAATTTGGTGCTTTAGTAGCTGATAATAATTCCCAAAATAGTCAATCATTCATTCATTTTTGGTTTAGAAAAATTGAGGTTAAGGAACTAGTCGAAATTTTGATTGCAATATTTTTCCTAACTAATCAGTGAAATTTACATTAAAAAAGTAGAAACCCGGTCCTGTCGAATGTTTACTTTCACAAGGAAATTTCCGAACTGCGCCAACTCGCAACGCCCCCTTCGATGCCCATAGCGGGGACATAATTGCAGATGGTATTAGCAATATACTGTTTATATACATATATATGTGAACAAAACCGATAAGCAGCAAGTGCAAGAGACTTATATGAGAATAGATTAGCTGAGTCGCAACTGCGAGTTCGTCTGGGTAAAATATCTTGCGTCTTGCAGCATGTTAAACGGCCTTTAGGTTAAAAAATTTTCATTATTAAGAAAAATGGCAAATATTTAGCAGAAACTACTACGGTTTTAGTGTGAGTACATTAAGTTCTTTATTGACACAGATATGTCTTTGCATAATACAAATCACATTTTTAGTTAGGTTAAGAATTTTTTCCTTAGCGTAAATATTGTTTTTTCTTTCGTGTACTTTGTAACTTGGAAAGATATCAATAATAGTATTTAAAATGTTTACTCCGGATAGTCAAACTTTTTACGGGTCTTTTCACAAAGTTGGCAAACTCCGGCCATAAATGAATAACTTATAAGGGTAATCTAGTTCGATCCAGTTTTGAAAAGTTATTTTATATACTTATCGATTTTAGGCATTTTTCATTTATATTATCGGAGACTTAGAATTCATTATCTGATATTATGTTGATATTCCTTGTTAGGGTAGGTAAACATTAAGCCAGCTATCTTTGTTAACTACAGGAATTAATTAAACAGTGATAGTATTTTTTTTAATTACTAGTATGGTATTGAGCCCGCAATCTACAATGATACGCTAGTATCGCCGCTCTTATCGTTTATAACAGCTGTAATATAAACGCACCCTAATTGGTTCAATAGTAAGTTCGATCGCGGAGCGAACTTTCCAAACTGGTTCCAAATCTGGTTGCTACTTTTTATTGTCTCTGTGGATGGGTACAAATGCCAAACCATCAACTGTCAAATCTGAGAGTGAACTTCTTAATAATTTAACCTACAAGTATTTTTACCAGTGTTGCCAGATCTGGTGAAATTTCACCTTTTTAAAAAGTCCGATAGGTGAATTTTTTTGGTGTTTGGTTAGAGGTGAGACGGTATTGGCGTACCGCTATATCGTCGCGGTATGCAGGTTCGAAATGGTTATTTTCCTTAACGGTATTTTTTTTCTCAGTTCTTCACAGTATACAGGGAAAAACCACACTCCTTACGTAAAAATATTAGGATTTAATTATACTTACCTATATCCGAGAGTTGATATTAACTGAGATACAGGGTGTTAAAGTTAAAACTTTATTATTGTTTTTCTCTAATAACTTTGACAGAAACCAACGGTCTTTTACAAAATTTGGCAGTTGTGGTTTTTTTAGGACGAGAAACTGATTTTTTGGTGAAATTTTAATGTACAATGTAGGGGTTTGTCTGTGGGGGCGCTGTCTGCGACATTTTTTGCACATTTATTAGGTCATAACTTTTTTGTGCCTCAGTGTATTTAAGTTTTTAATGAAAATAATAATTTTCTCATATTTATTACGTAAATAAGGTATACTAATTTCAGGTCACCCAGAGTTACCGTTTCGGAGATATTTACATTTAAATTGTTTAATGCGTTAACTCAGGCAAGCAAATAATATTTACTTCTTACCAATTAACTTTTAAATGATAATTAATGTTCTAGTAATGGTAATTGGGAATATAAATACAACAATCGGATTGTTCTTTAACTTACTTTAATTAAAATAACTTTGACCCTAGAAAATATCGTGTCGAAAGAAACAGCAATGAAAACACAAACGTACGATAAACTCAAAAATGAAACATTTTCTGTTCCATGGTAACTGCATCTCTAAATTTCATTTGTTTTCTGATTACTTTGAGAAAAAAATTTTGTTTGCAAATTAATAGTAATTGGGCAGGCTGACTGAACTGAACAATTTAAATGCAAGTATCTCCTAAACGGTAACTCTGGGCGGCCTGAAATTTATACCTTTTTTACGTAATAAATGTAAGAAAAATATTGTGTTCATTAAAAACTTAAATGCACTGAGGCACAAAAAATGTATGACCTAATAATTGTGCAAAATATGCCGCAGACAGCGCCCCCTACATTGTACATTAAAATTTTACCAAAAAATCAGTTTCTCTTCCTTAAAAAAAACTATAATTGCCAAATTTTATAAAAACCGTTGGTTTCTGTCAAAGTTATTAGAGAAAAACAAAAATGAGATTTTAACTTAATATCAACTTTCGGATATAGCTAAGTATAATTAAATTCTAATATTTTTACGTAAGGAGTCTGTGGTTTTTCCATGTCCCATTAATTAGCGGACACCCTGTATATTTTGGATGGTCATAACTGGCGCTGGTTAAATGGGGGAGGGTATTTTTTTTTGTCCCAATGGTATTATATGTCAATTCCGTTCTACCGTAATTCTACGATACTCTCTGTAGAAAGATCATGATCAAAGAAGATTAATTTTATTTAAATTTTAATCGTCCTTTCAATTTATCTGTATGAGTCTCTCGTTTGGGAATCTAAAAACTTTTTGTACTTAAATGAAAGTTCGTATCTCAATTTTCATGCTATAAGGTTTGCTTTAGCAGCTTCTTAAATTAAATTTTATTAATTTCCGATCTTTTAATTTACTTTAAGGGAAAGATAAAGCGATAAAAGTGGATCCCTCATTACAGTATCCAGTGTACGTATAAAATAAATTAACAAATTAAAATACAGATTCGTGCAATAAAGACGGATCATTAACATGACATTTAAGGGGCCCGGAAAAAGTATCCCTGTCACTTAAAAGCAGTGGCCGCTCGTGACCTATGATAGATTGGGTTCACAAGTATGATGAAATTTTTCTAGGCGTTTTAAATATAGAAAGAAAACAAGTAATAAGAAAATGCGTTAGGTAAAACGTATTTTTATTTATTTTTTAATTTTACACAAGGACATACAACTTTTGGAAAATAAGAAAGGTTTTCTTAGTGTGTATAGCTGTCGGATCTTAACGTCGTCGCATGCAACCCTCGTAACAATATTTATACAGTCCACTACTAATACTACTAAAGCCATCTACGAGCTATCAAGAAAACCTAATGATGTCCAATACTACTACCGTCATCTACGAGTTATCAAGAAAACCGAATGATGTCTAATACCACTACGCCATCAATGGCTACGTCATTAGGCGCAACCAAGACGAAAACAATAGTTAACTGTTTTATGACGAGAACGAATCGAGCCACGAGACTAACAAGTTCGCATTCTTCATATTTTCAATGTTTTTTAGTTTAAATTCGTAAATAAAATGGTTTAAAATCATATCGAGTATCATTTACCGAAATACACAACATTTAACGACCCTACACAATAGTTAGTCCATTCCTCGGTTCTTAATTGTAGAAAATTGATCAATAACAGCCTCATTAAGTTTGAAATACCCCCTATAAATTTTTTTTCATATATTTCATTTTTAATCTTTCTAATAAACACCCTAGATTTACCCTTTGTGGTCTGCGTTAAATTAATTTCGGGTTTAGGTCTTCCCGTATTCTTCACTTAAATTTTTTGCTCCAAACTCAAAGAGCTAAAGTTATTTCTTAAATAGTCCACCGTCAACTAATCATTTTAACTTAATAAATATATAATATTAAAAAACAAACACATAGCCCCGCTATCCCCCGCTGCCACCCGCCACCTGTTACCACAGAGAAACTGCACTACTTAATCGCACGTGCGAGCAAGTCTCGTCATAATCGTCATTTACCTCGACCGAGGCACGGTTGCCGGATCTATACAGTTTGGTTTGACGGGATGATAAAATATTAGGGAGGGTCGGACTTTTTTAGTTTGACGGTACGATAAAATATTAGGGAGGGTCGAACTTTATACGATAAATAATATTCAATGAATATAAATTAATATTTTTTATTCGTTTTGTTTTGGGGGTGCACGTGCGCATGTGCTCCTGTGGATGAACCGCCACTGCTTAAAAGGCTTTTTTGATAATTTTATGCTTTCGCACAAAAATGTCCTCTGGTCTTCACAATTTTCCCAATTTAAGAAGTTAATGACTAGTGTTGGGAAAAACCGATGATTTCAATAATCGCGTACTTGATACTCGAGCGATTTTAATAATCGAGTGAATCGCTCGAGCGATTAATCATAAAAAATCATTTAAATTTTGACGACTACGACAAAACAAAACCCATGTCGCGATAAATCCACTAAGGGATTTGGCATACTTTTTTGTATGCACCTTCTCGTTTACGTGCCTTTAACAAAGACGTATGTCGTGTTAGCCTTCTGAGCGTCAAACTAGAACGTCGCCAATCGGTACATTTCGGGTGGCGCGCGGCTTCGAGCGAAGATCGGGTATCAAGTGGAAGGCAACGATTTTTCGTTTAAATTTATAACTAGAGTAGTATTTCCTATCCTCGAACGATCACACTACCAAGCAGCACATTTCGGTCGGCGTCAAGCGAAGCTCGGGTAACGAGTGAAAGGTAATAAGTAACAAGCGACTATTTTCGCTTGAATTTATAACTCGAGCGATTTTTTTAATATTCCAGCGAAGTAGGTTATTTCAATAATCGAGTACTCAAGCGGTTTTTCGTTCGAGCGATCACAACACTATTAATAACTACAAACGCCGTATAAAACGAACTAAGTTCTTGAGTTTGCTTGTTTAAATAGACAAGAAAAATGTTACCCCTAAAGCGAGGGGGGAAACTATAACTTTCTTTACCTACATGGAGGTAGAATTTTAAGGGTAACATTTATCATACCCCCCGCCACCAATTCCCCCCCCCCCCCCCCCCCCCCCCCAGGGGATTAAATCACGAGTGTCCCTCTTCACAATAAAATTGACGTGTCTTACCGATTTTTAATATCATTTACTGGAAATGAGGAGTGGAAAATTCTCTATTTGACAGCCTGTATATAATAAATAACGTTACATATTAGGAGTGGAAAGTTTTCAAATAATTGACACCCTCACCCTGTATATAATAAATAACTTTACATATTGGCAGATAAAGAATGTTTTTAAGAATAGTTCCTTGAATTCCTTAAATTTATGAATGTATTGTCATTTCAATTTTATCTTGTTTGTTCAGTGATATCATATTTTTTGAAATATATATTAATGGTCAACAGTAACAAACAATACTTTTTATGCTCCTAAGCGTCCTGAAATTATTAATCGCGATTTTTTCAAATTTTTTCTGTTTTTGACATTTACTAGATTCGACAAGACATAAGGGTTTAAAAATGAGGTAAGCAACTTTATTTTATTTAAACTGGGCAACGAGGAGATCGGCAAACGAGTTTTTACCCTCATTTTTAAAACTCTATGGCTGGAAAGAGGTTCAACCGATTTGAATAAAGTTTTCTGATTTTTAAACGTGGGTTTTGTGCGAATTGAGTGGCTGTGAACGCTTTTGACAGTGAACGGGCTTTTCAATATTATACAAGGCGAAAAAAAAGTGATGTAAAAAAAAGTTGAACTCGTTACCATTTTGTTAAAAAAAAATTAACGTAAAAGTAAAACCGCTCTTTCTAAAATTATGTTCTCTCTCTCTCTCTAAGCAAACTAACGAGAAACAGCCACCTATGAAATATAATTAGGTCATAAAACGAAATAAGATTTTATGTCAAAACAAAACATAGAAACAATGAGTTAGATTACATAAGAAATTAAATATATAACTTAACGCAAAAAAAGTCCTAACTATACAGGGTGCTCCTTAATGACGTGCTAATATTTCAGGGTTCGATTCATTAGGTCATTTTATAAAGAAAAGTTCATATGAACATATGTCCGCAACGGCTTAGATTTCTTGCTACAGGGTGGTGAATTTTTATTTTGTACACGGTTATTTTTTAATATCTCCGAAAGTAGTTTAGATATTATTTTCAATTTTGGTATGTGTTAATAGGATATACAACCACAAATTTTAGTTAGAAAAATTATTCAATTGTTCCACCAGTGGCGTCCCTGCAAACATGTCCTCTGATATTTTTTACAAGGAAGATGGTACGCCACTGACATTTTTCCATGTGAATATTTTATTTGAACGAGTGGGCAATTCGATGCGAAGACGGGCGGAATCATGCATTTTAAGTGAAGATGGCCATTTCCAACAATTTTTATGAAACAAAATTTATCATTAATTATTTTATCAATGTTAATAATAATGAGTTTCAATATGAATTTAGTGGTTTTAATCAAGACGAGAAAAACTCAAGAGACCGTTTTCATGTATAATTGATCAGGCTAATCAGGAAAAATATCCACATGGAAAAATGTCAGTGGCGTACCATCTTCTTTGTAAAAAATACCAGAGGACATGTTTGCAGGGACGCCACTGGTGGAACAACCGAATAGCTTTTCTAACTAAAATTTGTGGCTCTATATCCTATTAACACGTCAAAATTGAAAATAATATCTAAAGTACTTTCGGAAATATTGAAAAATAATCATTTAAAAAATAAAAATTCAACACCCTGTAGCAAGAAGTTGCGGACATATGTTGATATGAACTATTCTTTATAAAATGACCTAAGGAATCATACCTTGAAATATTAACACGTCATTAAGGAACAAACCCTGTATAAAACAACTGTAAGATTTCTTTTATTTTTTTATTGTTTTTCCTATTTCTGTCCTCGGCAACTCATTGCAGGCTTCCATAATTCCGTTTTGTAGAAGTTACTGAACTTCTACGTGTCTATCTCGATAGACAGTTTCTTTTAATCTACCCCATAAATAATAGTCTACGCGCGTCAAATCAGGTATTCTCGCAGGCCAATTTGTAATCTAGCTGTCTCTATTCGTACCATGTCTTATCCATCTGTTCAGGAAATTAGTTTTCAGCCAATGAAAAAAAAAATTAATGAATAAAATAATAAACCTAAAATGACCTAATTATGCCTCATAGGTAGCTGTTTCTCATCAGCATGTTTGGAGAGAGGGAGAACACAATTCTGGAAAGAGCTTCAAAACCGGAAAGAGCTTCAAAACGGCATTTTAATGTATGTTTAGACATCGTAGGATTTTATTCTCAGATCAATTTCTTCACGTTTTTTGACCAATCTGTAAAATATTTCGGATATTCGAGAAGCAAAACTTTTTAGCAAGAGTGATTATTTTCGATAAAATGAAGGATAAAAAAAGTTACCAATTTGTTAAACTTCTCACCACACACGCTGTAGAGAAACAAAATAAAATATAGTCCTAGACGCGACGCAATAACGAAAAAATTTACTCAATAAAATTGAAATAAATTTAAATGTTCATTGGGATGAGTCAACACGTCAAAAACAAAAACAGTATCCAGATTGAATTAACACTCGCCATCCAGTGTAGGCATATAAATTGGAATTGATTGACTTGCCAGACCGGTTTTGTAATTGAATTAAAAAAAAAAACAGTCGGAAAGGAGGTTCGTTTACAAGCAACGAAATATGGTAGATATTTTGTATTTGCAATTTCCTCGCTAATATACAAGGTGTTTCAGAAATCTCTCAATAACGTGGAGATAACATCGTAAGTTTATACAGGGTGTCCGCTAAGTAATGGGACATGGAAAAACCACAGACTCCTTACGTAAAAATATTAGGATTTAATTATACTTACCTATATCCAAAAGATGATATTAACTGAGATAAAGGGTTAAAGTTAAAACTTCAGTTTTGTTTTTCTCTAATAACTTTGACAGAAACCAACGGTTTTTTACAAAATTGGGCAATTATGGTTTTTTTAGAATGAGGAACTGATTTTTTGGTGAAATTTTAATATACAATGCGGCACTTTTTGTATATTTCTTAGTTCATAACTTTTTTGTACCTCCGTGTATTTAAGTTTTTAATGAAAATAATACTTTTCTCATATTTATTACGTACGAAAGGTACACTAATTTCAGGTCGCCTAGAGTTACCGTTTCTGAGATATATGCATTTATATTGTTTAGTGCCTATTATTAAATAACCTATGAGAAAACAAATGAAATTTAGAGATGCAGTTGCTATGAAACCTCTATGTTGTTATTTGCTTGTTGATTATTGTAAAATAGCTGCGTAAAAAAATGTTTCATTTTTGAGTTTATCCTAAGTTAAGTAACAATGCCGAAACACAATAATCAACAAACAAATATCAACATGGAGTTTCATAGCAACTGTATCTCTAAATTTCATTTGTTTTTTCATGGGTTACTTTAAAAAAAAAATTTTGTTTGCAAATTAATAATAGGCACTAAGCAACATAAATGCTTATATCTCCGAAACGGTAACTCTAGGCGACCTGAAATTAGTGTACCTTTTTTACGTAATAAATATGAGAAAAGTATTATTTTCATTACAAACTTAAATACACGGAGGCACAAAAAAGTTATGATCTAATAAATGTACAAAAAATGCCGCAGACAGCGCCCCCTACATTGTGCATTAAAATTACAAAAAATCAGTTCCTCATCTAAAAAAACCATAATTATAAAATTTTGTAAGAAACCGTTGGTTTCTCGCAAAGTTATTAGAGAAATACAAAAATGAAGTTTTAACTTTAACACCCTGTATCTCAGTTAATATCAACTATCAACCCGGTTATAATAATAGGTAAGTATAATTAAATCCTAATATTTTTACGTAAGGAGTCTGTGGTTTTTCCATGTACCAAATTTATTTAAAATTTGTAATTATTTTTACATAATATTATTCTGTTTTTTATATATTAAATGTACAATTTTTCAACTTTCCTGAGACTGTCAAATTGCGACTCCATTGCTGAGTTTCTCGATGTGCATGCGGATTCCTGCTGCATTTCAACATTAATTAACTGTCTTTTTCGGTAACAGAGCTAGCTATCATTTTTGCTATTCGGTTTTTCGACGTGATGCTTTCCTCTATATAATTGCAACTCCATGGCTGACTTTCTCGACGTGCATGCGGATTCCTACTGGATCAACATTAATTAACTGTCTTTTTCGGTAAGAGAGTAGCTATCATTTTTGCTATTCGTTTTGTCGACGTGATGCCTCTATATAACCCTCCGCTACGCTAGTACCCTTCCCCTTTCCGTGTAGCTGAAGGGTTGCAAGGAAAGCACCATAATTTTACTATAGTCTTTTTTACGTGGATGAGATATATGCCCATTTAGGCCGGGCCCAGTGGCGTAGCGCTACTACCGCGAACCCCCGCAGTCGCGGGGGGGCCCGAAAGCTTGGGGGGCCCGAAAGCTTCGAGTGCCGATAGAGCCTATTGCTAATTAGCAAATCTTTCAAATAAATACCAATATTACCAATGTCCACCTGATCTAGATTTTGTCACACTGTGCCCGTAATTATATAAATTTGAAGAATGAAGCAATTGGTATATCAAGATCATGGAATATAAACCCGGAATTTGAAGATAAAAGACAATTAAAACCAAAAAACACTTTGATGAAGCTAATACAAATTATCTATTTTCTAGTCGAGAAAACTATTTTAGGAAAAATATATATTACAAAGTATTTGATATTGTAATTAATCAAATAGGTAATCGTTTTGAGGGAATGGAGTTATTTGTTAATAAATTTAGATTTCTATGTCCCCAAGTTCTAGTAACTTTGCCAGAAAAAGATTTATTTATGTCTGCAGAAACACTACAGCAAACATATTCCAGCGATCTGTCTGCGACTTTTCCTTTAGAGATAGTCGCGTTGTGTATGCCGTTAAAGGAAAAAATTGCTTCTCTTCAAAGTATTAAAGACTTTGCTGTATTTTTAATTGTGGAAAATAACACTTTATCATCAAATTTTCCAGAGGTAACAACAGCCTTATTATTATTTTTAACTCTTCCAGTAAGTGTTGCTACAGCTGAGAGATCCTTTTCCAAATTAAAAATCATTAAAAATTATTTACGAAATAGTTCCTCTCAGACAAGGTTAACCAACTTGGCTATCCTGTCTATAGAGGCACAAGAGGCGGCCAAAATGGATAATAACCATTTAATAAAAAATTTTGCGGAGGCAAAAGCTAGAAAAAAACAATTTACCTCCTGAAAGCAACAATATAAGAATAATTTTACAATATAATAATTAAAATAGGCAATTGGCCAATTGCCTCGCAATAACTATTGAGATACCTATAATATTATATTCAAGATTTTGTTGCTTAATTTTAAATACTTTTGGTTTTATCTCACTGTAACTTTCAAGTATCGCTACCTTAGCTCGGTACCTACCTAAAGAATTTTTTCGTGTTTGTTCCTTTTAGTTTTAAAGAATGTTTTTTGTTTTCTTCTTGTTGTTCAATAATTTTATTTTTTGTAACGTTCTCTACATATAGGTTTGTAGTTTATATAATAAACAGTATTATCTAATTTTGTTTGTTTATATGTGTATATATGTATATTCTTAATATAGGGTAGGGGGCCCTAACTCAATTTTCGCGGGGGGGCCTATAATTTGTCGCTACGCCACTGGCCGGCCCTGAAAACTGGGCGAGCCTTTATAAACGAACAAACCCAATATACATACAAAATGTCGTCCTTCCATGTTAAGTAGTTTTTCAGCTTTCGAGTCAACACAACTAATGTTGTTTTCTCGATAACAATACGTTCGTTTTCTTTGATTTTTTTCAGACCACACCTTGTCGTCTCCATGTTTTTCCATTTATCCAATTACATTTACTTAAATCTCACAAACAGGATAAAAAATAAAAAAAAGGATTAGCCAGGCATGGAAAATGCCATACCTGTCCAATTCACGCTGGGTCTCCATTAATTTTTCCTCGCGCCGGTTAGTTCGAGCAGCGTGACGCTGATTTATGGCCGATTTGATATTTTATTCGGTATTTATTTTTGTTAGTGGTGCTTAGAATTACGCATCAAGCTTTTTAAATATTAAAACACCGAAAATCGATCGGAAAAAAATATATTTGTTGTGCCTTTGTTAGCCTAAATGTTCCTAGGGGATATATACGGTTAAACTTGCCCGCCGATCACACTCCGCAGCTAGGAGCTATCAATCCTTAGTTTTACGTATCATCACCTAGCGATTGGGGAGTATATATCTCAGCCCTCTACGAGATAGATTCTGTAGGAAATGGATAATTTTATTTTGAATGCTACTCGTTGCCAGCGGAGATCGTGCATAATACGTTTTTATAATTATAATTCACTTCTGTCGCCATTTTTTATAATTTTCACTCCTCAACCTGACAAACAAAGCTGACATAAGGTGCTGGCAAATCACAAATCGCTTTTTCAATTCGACGTCCGATTTCCCATCGATTTGTGAAATCGATTTTTTTTAGTGCATTCAGCAGATGATTACTAATCGCTTACAAATCGATGGGGATCCGCTGAATGCGCCCCATTATCAAGCTATTATATGTTTTCAGACATTTAGCTCTTGACGTCGACCTAAAACCAAAAGAAAATGACAAATCTCTTCACACAACCAGCTACCAAATCGCACAATCTACCCCGTTCACCCCGCCGAAAGCACCGCCTGAACCGCCTCACCCGACCAGAACCGATCTTCCCCGAGTGCCAACGCCGGCACAACCCGACGTCAGTCGTTTACTTGCCGAGGCTACGCGAACGAGCACCGAAGGCACGGCGAAGGTAGCCGAGGCTAGACGAACGTTGACATCGGAGCGTCTTTCCCGTCCCACATTGAAAAAAACAAGTTCTGTGATAGAAAATTACGTGCCTTCCCCGAACTGCTTGTCCGAAGACGTTTCCAAGATGCAAGTTAAGGGAATTAGTCCCAACAAACTTTTTGTACAGTCTAAATCTTTAGGTAAGTTAAAATATTATTTATACTCCTTTATTAGTAAAAACCTACTTACGTACTGTGTACTGTTCCTTAAAGACTGTTACGTAACATATACCGGGTCCACAAGCGGGGACGGAAGATTAAATCGTTATCGAAGAACTTATCAACAATACTAAAACAGCTTGAGGTCTTAGTTTAAAAGCGGCATGTTTTAAAAATATTTTACAATTTTGGTGTAGAAGCTAAAATATTTAGGTCTGTTCGACCTTTAAAATTTTACATGATCTGAGTTACAGGGTGGCCCAAAAAAAGTGTGACAGCATAAAGTTATATTTTTTTAAATAGGGCACCCAGTATTTTATTGCATATTTAGGTTCGTATTAGTATCGTTTATGAGTGACTTAATTTTTTATTTTTTTTTGGTTTTGTAGTTTCGGAGAAATAAATTAAAAACTAAAAAAAGAGTTTTGAAGTCCTGAATAAAAAAATCAAAAAAAAACAAACCAGAACTATTTTTTTAACCTCGACATTGCGTGAAATTTATGACAAGAGGTTTAGAGATACTATGAATCTAATTGTGTTTATCTATTTTATACAGGGTGTTCATAATAAGCTTTCAAAAACGTCACATTTTAAAATAATTTTTCTCAAGATTTTCAAATGGAACACTCTGTATATTATTTGGCTATTTGACGTAGAATTCATAGACAATTTTTTTTGTAATACAAGCATATAAGTTATATCTAGCAATTTTCGAAATAATTGTAAATATCATAAATTATGTTGTTTAAATAGAGTTTTTATTGGGAAATTTTGTTATAGGCGACTAGACTAATAATTATAAACTAAAATAAATGTTCAAAATAGCTTCCTTTTATTCTTAGAGTCATGGCAACTCGATTAAGAATAAAAAAATAAAATTAGCAAAAATGTAGTGTAAATGTAATGCTTTTAAAATTTAATTTATATCCAAATAACTAAAATACGGTAAACTCTAAGAGTAAAAGGAAGCTATTTTTAACATTTCCTTTAGTTTCCAATTATTAGTCTAGTCGCCTATAACAAAATTTCCCAATAAAAACTCTATTTAAACAACATAATTGATGATATTTACAATTAATTCGAAAACGGCTGGATATAACTTATATGGTTGCATTACAAAAAAAAATTGTCTATGAATTCTACGTCAAATAGCCAAATAATATACAGGATGTTCCATTTAAAAAACTTGAGAAAAATTATGTGAAACTTGAGAAAAAAATGTGGCGTTTTTGAAAGCTTATTATGAACACCCTGTATAAAATAGATAAACGCAATTAGATGCATAGTATCTCTAGACCTATTGTCATAATTTTCACCCAATGTCGAGGTTAAAAAAATAGTTCTGGGTTGTTCTTTTTTTGATTTTTTTATTCAGGACTTTTTTTTTAGTTTTTAATTTATTTCTCCGAAACTACAAAACCAAAATAAATAAAATTTGAGGCACTTATAAACGATACCAATACGAATGTAATAAAATACTGGGTGTCCCATTTAAAAAAATATAACTTTATGCTGTCACACTTTTTTGGACCATCCTGTATAATGTAAAATATTTTTAAAACATGCCGCTTTTAATCAAAGACCTCAAGCTGTTTTAGTATTGTTGATAAGTTCTTCGATAACGATTTAATCTTCCGTCCCCGCTTCGTTTGCGGACCCGGTAGCCTTGACAACGTAAATATCAGGAAATTTTAAACGTCAACATTTTTTATTTGGATTTTATTTTTGGGTATATTAGTAAAGTATGCACTACTACGATATTCAGATTGAGGGAACGCTACGGGATATTAACTAACTTTATTTGCAAAACTGATATGATAAACCTGGGTTATTGCATCTATCCTATATGATATTATTAAATCATAATAAATAGAGTAGTGAGGAGCCCTGAATTAATTAACAACCGACCTAGGGCTCCCTATAACCAAAAATAGGCACTGCCACGATGGCTGTCTGTCTAACCATTTGACGACATAAAGGGCTAATTCCAATTAATGATAAACTTCTCAAATTATAACTATAAAATGAAGACCATCGTATGAAATATTTAAGGCTATTATAGCAATAATGTTTTTGTAGAAAAAATGTATTATTATTAAACGTACAGACATAATTAAGCTACCGTTCAAATATGTAAGTAGTACTTAAATAGTACACAATAATATTGACTTATTAGCTATATACCCGACCTCTCAATTACACATTTTATATTCAATTTATATCTAATCGGATTATCTCTAGACAAACAATATCATTTGTTGACGTTTTAATCCGGCGTTTAAATTTGAAGACTTTAAAGTTTGATTAACGTATTATTTTTACTGAGAAATGATAAAATTGGACATTATTTGGGGTAGTTCTCAAAAAGGCCCAAAAGTGTCGCCATACCACTTGAGGTAACAATATAATTACCCTTTCTCCTAAATACGTTATACAGGGTGATTCACGACGAGCGTGCATTAGAACTTTATGGAGAGCTACTGAATATATGTTCCTGAAACTTTGGGGATTTGAGTTTATCGATATGCTCTCTTTAACTAAAATATTGACATGTTTCTGTCATTTCCGGTTATACCGGAAGTAGCTGCCAACTTTCGTTTTTTAAATACAACATGTTAATTTTTATTACATTTTTCGATTAAGCATTAAATACTAAGCACATTTTATAGAAAATGTTTTTGTCAGACTCTATTAGTTTTTGAGATATCTGGACTTTTTGTAATTATTTGGCAAATGCATGACGATGAAATAATCCATATATTTTTTTTACCTTAGCGCTTGGACTAAAAAATTGTTCTCACCGAATAGCTAGAAGATCATCAAGTCTCAAAAACATTTCAAATTCGGCATAAAAATGTACAGGGTGGTCACAATTCAAGCCTCATTGTGAAAGAATTCAACCATTAAAAACTTTCTTATTTTAAATGGAACACCATGTATATTTTTATTTAATTTGATGGCAAATTAGTTGTTCTTTATAAATAGTATTTACTGTCCTATACCTATATCAAAGCGTTTTCTCAAAAAATCCAATTTTATTCCGAAAATACTATTTGTTCAAGTGTGTTATGAAAACAATTGTACTTAGAGGCTGTATACTGATGTCTATACGGAGGAAAAGTGATTGATTGCTGAAATACAATATTCTAAAGTGTTTCTTAATAATTTATAAATAAAATGCAGTTGATTGTTTTAAATTTAATGGTTTAAATATTCTTTTTTTTTAAAATAGCAAGGAAACAAGTTTATAAACTTTAAATTCTTTAATTAAAAATGTGTTTGAAAATTATACCTAATATCTTTTGATTATATTTTTAAAATATGTTCGAAATGATTGCCATTTACTTCCAAGCATTTATGTATTCTTTTCATCATGTTATTTCTTGTAGCATTCCTAATTTCTTGTGAGAGATTGAAATGCTGCCTTCACCCTTTCAATTAGATTTTCCTTCGTGGTGATGGGGCGCGCGTAAACTTTATCTTTAATGGTTCCCCAGATGAAAAGTCCAGTGGAGTTAAGTCTGGCGAACGAGCTGGCCAGTGGAAGGGACCTTGGTTTGCGATCCACTGGTCATGAAAAAGTCTGTTTAGGGCAGTCTTAACAACTTGGGTGTTGTGTGCTGGAGCCCCATCGTTTTGATACCAATCACTTTTCCTCCGTATAGACATAACTTGTTTCGTTGCTATTTAAAAAAATATATTTAAACCATTAAATTTAAAACAATCAACTGCATTTTATTTATAAATTCAATTAAGAAATGCTTTAGAACGTCGTATTTTCAAGCAATTAATCACTTTTCCTCCGTATAGACATCAGTATACAGCCCGAAAGTACAATTGTTTTCATAGCACACTTGAACAAATAGTATTTTCGGAATAAAATTGGATTTTTTGAGAAAACGCTTTGATATAGGTATAGGACAGTAAATACTATTTATAAAGACCAACTAATTTGCCATCAAATTAAATAAAAATATACAGGGTGTTCCATTTAAAATAAGAAAGTTTTTAATGGTTGAATTCTTTCACAATGAGGCTTGAATTGTGACCACCCTGTACATTTTATGCCGAATTTGAAATGTTTTAGAGACTTGCTGATCTTCTAGCTATTCGGTGAGAAAAATTTTTTAGTCCAAGCGCTAAGGTAAAAAAATTATATGGATTATTTTATCGTCATGCATTTGCCAAATAATTACAAAAAGTCCAGATATCTCAAAAACTAATAGAGTCTGACAAAAACATTTTCTATAAAATGTGCTTAGTATTTAATGCTTAATCGAAAAATGTAATAAAAATTACTATGTTGTATTTAAAAAACGAAAGTTGGCAGCTACTTCCGGTATAACCGGAAATGACAGGAACATGTCAATATTTTAGTTAAAGAGAGCATATCGATAAACCCAAATCCCCAAAGTTTCAGGAACATATATTCAGTAGTTCTCCATAAAGTTCTAATGCACGCTCGTCGTGAATCACCCTGTATTGTCATGAATAGCCAACATGAAGATAGAAATCCGACAAACAATCTTTCGTCAACAAAATACGACTGTTAATATCGTTTTGTGTTCCGTTTTAGGGGGTCCAGATTCTTCTGCAAGCCGACCAATATTCCCAAACTGCCTCTACAGCCCCTACTGCAGCCCCACACACTCGCCTCGCAGCAACAGGAAAAGACAGAACCTGATTAGAGAGTCCAGAAGGGTTTCTATAGAAAAATCGGGTCAATATTTACAACTTAATCAGTATAAATTGCTGGATTCTATTGGTCAGGTAAATATTGTTTTTTCACATAAAATATGTCAAATTAAAATACATACATAGGTATACACAAAAATATAAACAGTATTAAGAATTATAGAAGCCTATTTTTTACGACTTTTCCATAAAAATTAAAAATATTGCATGAACATTTATTATTTTTAGGGTTCCTATGGTGTAGTGAAACTAGCTTACAACCAAGAAGATGATTTACATTACGTAAGTACCTATATAGAATTACAAAGTCAGTTCCATCAATTTTTAAAGGGAAAAAATCACAATTTTGTTAACCCTTCCTCCATTAAGGTCCATCCAAGCTGAGACACATATATATATAAACGGTATATTGCTAATACCATCTGAAATTATGTCCCCGCTATGAGCATCGAAGGGGGCGTTGTGAGTTTGCGCAGTTCGCTAACTTCCTTGTGAAAGTAAACATTCGACAGGATCGGATTTCAACTTATTCAATGTTAATTTCACTGGTTAGTTAGGAAAAATATTGCAAACAAAATTTCGATTAGTTCGATTTAAGACAGACGTTCCATGCATAAGATTTCTGACGATATGATGATCCGACGGTGCCCTGATTGGTGTAAACTTTTGGTGCCAAATTCCGTCCGAATATTTGTAACAATCGACACGATGAGCTTTATTTGAACTTTCATCCGACGTCCTATGTTTCTGAACCTCGCTTCTTTCTAAACCAAAGATTAAGAATGAATTGTTATATTGACTATTTAGGGAATTATTATCAGCTACTAATGCACCAAATTAAAAATACATTAATTTTAAGGTTAGGTAGTGACCACATATATATTATATTGTATACAAGCGACACTCTCTTCTTTTTTTACAAGCTTTTTAGTGAAATTCGGTTCCGAAGATCGGATAATGTGATAAGCAAAACATTTTCGTATATATGTACATACCGGAAATATTTTATACCTGGTATTGATCCACAACTTTTGCAAAAAAGCACTTGTGTCCTTTCATCTTAAATAAAACAAGCCACTAATATCGTATCAAACAGCGAATCGAATCACCACAAATTAAAAACTCCTTTACAAAAATTGTTGTTAGGTAATGAAAGTTTAGAAGCACTAATATACCGACAAGAATGTGGATGAACCACTTTTTATTCTATAATTTGAAAAAGCATCCAGAACCAAAGATGGCGACGAATAACAACAAACAAATAATGTCGGGCCGGCTCTGACGCGATCGATAAAATTTCCACCCTACTGCGCAAACTCAATAGGCCCGCGCCATCTCCCATAGCGGGGACACTTTTTGTATTTTGGAACGTTCGTATTGGCAATATATTGTTTATATATCATATGTGGTTGACTCAGGAGAACGATCATATCGAGAGAAGACACAACAGGATGCGACGCGCGACCCTTTCAGGCTCGATGGACCTTAATCTATCCGATGATCGGGGGTGCCGCAGGGCGGTGTTGTGGGTCCCCTGGTGTTCTTAGTGTTTGTTAACGTCCCAGCGGTGAATATTTCATCGACAGTTCACTGACGACTACCTTAATTTATTATAATACACTAACCCAATTAATTATCGAATATTTAAAACGTACACGTTCAAATTAATAAGCTGTTATTTCGTTAATAATGAACCAATCTTAATAATATTTGTTTTAACTGATAGAAAACAGATTCTGGAGTTTAAAACAGAATAATTTACGTCCTGATACGTTTAATTGTTACGGGGTAGCCCATAAATTCTAGATAGGTACATTTTCTAGATTGCAAGTTTAAAGTGCAAACACGTCAAAGTACGTTATTACATTTTTTTAGTACTACATCCTAACTAAAACTAGTGTATTTTTGTTATGTTATGTTTATTTGTACATACATATACATAGTAATAATTTTGCATTTACATATTACCCAATAACAAATTTCCCATGGGCGGACACCTCTATTAGGCGCACACATTTAGACGGTCCCGTAGGTGTCCGCCTAAGGGAGGTTTCACTGTATTCCTATTTAAAGAATGGTTTTTAGAAAGTGTTTGCGAAAACTATTCAATATGTCATTTTTATTCAATTCCATACTTGCAACAAATTTAGCTAATCAAACATTAAATTGTTTTTAAATTACCCATAATTTTGTAATCAACGCAAGTATGCTAAACAATTTTAATACCATAAAAGTTTTATTACTTTGGTAATAAAAATAAGTAGGTTACCATAAAACTAAGCATTACTATTTCGTTAGTGTATATTTTTTCCGATTTAATTTTATAGGTTAATTTGAATATTTACATGAAAATGGGTCGACGTTGACGTGCTCGAACTAAAGAACATATTTTTCATTAATACTATCACAGTACATAAATAGTACAAGGGTAAATACATCATGGTAATTAAATGTTATTAAATCCCAACCGATTTTGTTTTCTTTACGAAGCTTTCTTTACACAGCAAAATATATTTTAAATAGTTTCCTAGTTGTATAGATTTTCCCTAAGAACGGTCTAACAACCATAACATACAGTGTGTCCCAGGATAAGCGAACCTATAGGTTTAAATGACGAGAAATTTTCGAATTGAAATTTGACCATTTGGAATCTACTTCATTAGAAAATAAAATTTAACATACACTCGACGGAAAAAAATTCTGCCACCCTGAAAGGTTGATATTTTATAACTTTTTCATTTTTTATGCGATTTTCATGATTTTGTTTTCAGTTTGTAGATCCATTATTCTGTTTTTTCTTAATTATTTTATATTTCTGCTGGAGCAATAAGATAATCCGGAAATATTTCAGGGTTCACTGGCCAAATTCCAGTTTTAGCAAATCCATTTTGAGCAACACTAGTTTGTGCAGCTTTACCCTATGCAGCTGAAAATAACGAGGCAATCTGAAACTGAGTGAAAACTCTTCCAGGGTTTGCCTTCAACCATTTGGAAATTTCCTGGTCATAATATATGTATACAAAAATTAGCTCCGGGTAAAACGATATAGTATGTCATATTATCCGAGTATGTCGCGTTTTACCCAAATTGCATATTCAACAATGTTACCAAAATACTAAATTCTAACCTTTAAAATCGTGCAACCTAGAATCTCTATAGCATAGATTATTGGCCAGTTAGTGGCAAAGAAATACAACATCAATAAAATCATGGAAACCCTGATGATTGTTCTACACACCACTTACCTTGTATCATATATCAGACACTTCACTTAAGGCCGTATTAGACTCGGCAATTTTTTCTCTTGCGCCGGCAATTATAATGGCACGTATTCATGCGCAGTAAACCGTTTTCGATCAGCTGGAGCATTGTCAACGGTCAGAACAGCAGTGGGTACTGTCGAAATCCCTAAAATATCCCCAGAATTAGAGATGTGCAAACCTGTTCGTTTTGATTACCAGTTAAAGCAGCTACCGCTATTTACAAATAGGAGGTGCAAAAAGTTGCTGAATTAGCAGTCCATAAGTTTAATAAAGAATGTAAACTGCTAATTTAAGTACCAGTGGGTTTAAATGGCCATTACCTGTTCATACCTGGTTCGGCCAAATAATAAACAGTTAAAAATAACAGAATAATCCATGTCTACCCAATTGCACCGGCAAGGGCAATTAAAATGGCGCCTGCCCCATTTCTGGTAATGAGAGACAGCTTTTATCGGGAACGGTGTACTGCGCATGAATCCGAGTAATTTTAATTGTCAGAAGAGAAGAATTTCTGACTGTAGTACGGAGAACGGTGTACTGCGCATGAATCCTTGAATTATAATTGCCATTGCTGGCGCCATAAAAATTCCCGACTGTAATACGGCCTTTATAGTTTTTCTCTCACCGCGCTAGTTTTACACCGGACACGTGTCTGTCATTACAATGGGCGCATCGTTGCCACCTGTAAATCTAGGCGAGGTGAGCCGCAGATCATAAGGCTTCAACAGCCACCATGTCATTTTATCAGAGTATGTCATTTTAGGCAGACGTACCTCCCCTATATTTGGCTAAACCCTTCACATAAAGTAGTGCCTGTTTGGTAACCTGTGATTAAACGCAGCGAAGGTTGTAAATATTCTTTAAAAGCGAGACATTAAGGGTGGGAGTTTCTCAAATGAACACCCTGTATAATTTTTAAAGGTCCTTAGTTTTAATGTTGGATAAAGGTGATAAATAACGACTCTTATGCCGTAATATCGTTTGCTGAACTTACCACTTTCCATAAAATTAAATTTCATCAAAAATAAAGGGCTTATATGACGCGCTTCAGTGCCATTTGGGTAGCGTCGTCGCTATCATGAATTATTATATGCCAAATTATATCCCAGAGGTAGTTGTTAAATTGTAACTAGCTAAGAGAATTTTAAATTTATGGTATGAGTGTTCTGCTTCCATGAAATATATATAGTGTATATTATATGATTTATTTCCAAACAAATAATCATATAGCAACGTACAGCGTGTCCCATTTTCGACACTTTTATAGGTTTTGTAGGTGTCATGTGCTCTATTTGGGCCAAACTTAAAATGGTAAAATCAAAATTCGAAAAGTTTCGCTCGTTTAAGAGATACGAGGGAAAATCAACAAATTAACAATTTATAATTTACCCTATATTTTCTTAGTTAAAACAGATACCTACAGAAAAATGTTTTATGCAGAAGTTTATTTATAATGATTGTTGAATAATCTTTCTTTTTTAAATGGAACACCCTGTATATTTTAATCTAAAAACTCTCTTTTCAAATTTATAACACACCATGATAGATATCATATCAAATTTTTCAAAATGTTGATAAGTCATTTTCACAAATGAATAAGTAAAAATGAAATTGACGTTAAATGTTAATAACAACTAGAATGTCAACATAGTTGTCTCTAGAATATTAGCTTTTATTTCACGGCCTATTGTGGTTTAAAGTAATAAATAAAGTTTAAATAAATCGCCTAGGAAACCAATATCATCCATTGTGTGTTATATTTGAAAATAGAATTTAAAATGCAATCTTCTTAGATTAAAATATACAGGGTGTTCCATTTTAAAAATGGGGTTAGGTCCGATAACTTTTTTACCTCACCGCGTATACTTATTCTAAATACAGCATATTATTCAAAAATCATTATGAAAAAACTTTTGTATAACACATTTCTCTGTATCTCTTTTAACTAAGAAGATATAGGGTAATTTTAAAATTGTCAACTTTTTTTACTTTCCCCCGTATCTCTTAAGCGAGCGAAAATTTTCAAATTTTGATTTTACCATTTTAAGTTTGACCCAAAAAGAGCACATGACACCTACATTACTTTTTTGATAGCACTAACAGTTACGAAAATGGGACACCCTCAATTTACAATTTTAAAATTACCCTGTATCTTCTTAGTTAAAAGAGATACAGAGAAATGTTTTATACAAAAGTTTCTTCATAATGATTTTTGAATAATATGCTGTATTTAGAATAAGTATACGCGGTGAGGTAAAAAAGTTATCGGACCTAACCCCATTTTTAAAATGGAACACCCTGTATATTTTAATCTAAGAAGTGGATCAAATATACAGTGTGTTCGGATAAAGTTATTGTAAGTATGTGTTATTGTAATTGTAAGTAGTGTTAGGAAAAAACCGATGATTTTAATAGTCGAGTACTTGATACTCGAGCGATTTCAATAATCGAGTGAATCGCTCGAGCGATTAATCACTGGAAATTTTTATGACTAAGAAGAATGTGTTAATAAAACACCACCCTGGCTAGCCAGTCGAAACATTGTCGCGATGAATCCACTATAAGGGATTTGCCATACTATTTTATATGCACCTTCTCGTTTATGTGCCTTGAAGAAAGACGTATGTCGTGTCAGCCTTCTGAGCGTCAAACTCGAACGTCGCCAATCGCCATATTTCGGGTGGCGCGCGAAGATCGGGTATCAAGTGAAAGGCATGATTCGATTTTTCGCCTGAATTTATAACTAGAGTATTTCCTATCGAGCGAGAAACTGCTCGAATATACGTCGGCGTCGAGCGAAGCTCGGGTATCGAGTGAAAGGTAATATGTAACAAGCGAGGATTTTCCCTTGAATTTATAACTCGAGCAGTTTTTTTAATGATCGAGCGATGTCGGTTATTTCAATAATCGAGTACTCGAACGATCACAACACCAATTGTAAGTGCAATAGGTAATTGTTTTCAATTTCTTTCAGGCCATGAAAATACTCTCAAAGAAAAAACTGTTCAAGAAATCGGGCATGTTTGGGAGAATGCCGCCGAAAAAAGACGGAAGATCAAATTCATCCCCAATCAATCATCCATTAGAAAAAGTTTATAGAGAAATCGCTATTTTGAAAAAATTGGACCATCCGAATATTGTTAAATTAGTTGAGGTATGTATACGGGGTGTTTCTTATTGACGTGATAATATTTCAGACAAATTTGTTACACATTCATAATTATCATTCAAGATATTTTACGAAAATAATTGTAAACAAGCCAAAGACAATAATCGCGCTAACTAAATCCACTCTCCCCTACGCATATTTTTCAGGTTTTAGATGACCCCGACGAAGACCACTTATACCTTGCCTTTGAACTACTCGAAAGGGGTCAAGTTCTGGAAGTACCAACAGACAATCCGCTGGACGAAGAAAAAGCATGGTCGTATTTTAGAGACGTGGTATTGGGAATCGAATACTGTACGTATAGAATTTCCATCAAACTAACCTTAATAAAGTGGAAGGAATTAATCATACCCAATTGGTTGGTTCTACAACGTGTTCACGTTGTATAAACACCTATTTCCAACCGGTAGTTAACTAACTAATATTTTCATATTTTAGTACACTTTCAAAGAATAATCCACCGTGACATCAAACCGGCCAACCTCCTTTTGAACGACCAAGGACGCGTCCAAATAACAGACTTCGGCGTTTGTAACGAGTTCCATGGATCTGACGCGTTTTTGTCCAGTACCGCAGGCACTCCCGCCTTTACCCCACCCGAGGCTTTAGGAGAGGAAAGGACTTCCGGATTTAGTGGAAAGGTATTTCCTCTTACCTGTAACATCTTTACGGCTATGAAATTAGGAAGTTTTAACAAAAAGAACACAGTTGTTTTCCCTTGAACACCCACTATACAGGGTGTTATGGAAATAACGTATTATATTTAAATGGGTGACTCCTTGGGTGTCCTAGAGAAGCGCTACATATTTTTTTTTTTTTAAATCGACCGTTTTAAAAGTGGGGTAATAAACCCTCTTACTCACAGGTCAGTCCGCGCTACTGTAAACGTATATCACCCAGGACCAATGACAATGTTGCCGAACTTAATGTAAAACTGAAATTCCATATAAAATTATAAAAATAAATTATTTATCTACCTACTTGTATTTATCTTTATACCTAAAGAGCGAGGAAATCCAGGCACAAACACAATCAGTTTCTTTTTTTCCTTTTCATGGGAACACTCCTGGAAACTGTATGTACATACAGTAATAGTGAAACAGAACCGATAGTTAGCTTTTGAAAATACAATAATACAGATTATTAGATTTTATTACACGCGACGAAATTTCACATCCAGAAGAAACAACCGGTCTTAAACTGAGCAAATTAGTTTCGTCAATAAAAACAATATTCAATGATTATTTATGGACTGGCAGGATACACGCGTAAACCGAAATAACAGAGCGGATTGCTGCGACTGTGTTGGTTATCGACGAAATACAACGTATCCGGCGCGTGCGGCGCTATAGGAACGCTTCGGCTCAGCCGTTGTAAGCCGTCAAGGGGTCATTGGCTATTTCAAACTTATTTAATACTATTCTTTATGTTTGTTCTGGTTGTTTAAACCATTTTTTGTCGTAAAGTTTCTTAAATTAATTGTACAATAAGGTATTACAGAATGGGAAATTGTCTAAATTATTTATTTTGTCTAAGGAGTTTAAGGTGTACATATGACCACACCGGTCAAAATTCGCTTTATGTTTACATGTATCGCAGTGCTCCACAGGTGTTTTTCTGGTTTCACGTCAGGTCACTTTTACCGCTGAATGAATTGAAAGCGCCATTTATGGGTGTTTTTCTTCAATTTGTCTTTATCTCAAGAATTGCCGGTTTAAATATAATACGTCATTTCCATAACACCCTGTATACAATGATTTATTTAATTCTTCGTCTTAGTGCACGGATATTTGGTCAATGGGAGTCACTTTGTATGCCTTTGTGTATGGACACGTACCCTTTCACGATGACAACATAATAGGCCTTTATTCCAAGATACGTCATCAGCCCGCGGAGTTTCCAGAAAAACCGGTTATTTCCAAGGATTTGAAAGACGTCATTACGAATATGTTGATTAAGGATCCTTCAAAAAGAATAACACTTCCGGAAATAAAAGTAAGTCATCGACCATTTTCTTATGTGCTCTTTATTTTCAAATATATAATTTTTTAGGAACACTCATGGGTGACAACGCACGGCCTGTATCCACTGCCATCCGAAGAAGAGAACTGTCAACTGGTAGAAGTCACTGAAGAAGACGTCGCCATGGTCATAACGTCGATACCCAAGCTGGATACGCTCATTCTTATTAAACATATGCTCAAAAAACATTCTTTTCAGGTAAATATTCGTAGTTATTCAGAATTATTATTTACTAAATTGCCAAGAGTATACCGTATATGATTGGCTCACCAAAGTGTATTCAAACTAGGCGCTTGGGTTTACCATATCGGCCTCATCAAGAAGTTATAATGCAGCTTTTCTACGAAATGCGTGTCCAAGATAAGGAGGGCCAGTACAGGGATCTCGGAAACCGTAAGAGATACGAAGTCGGTTAAATGGAGGTAAAGTTACGTGCCTAATAATATGCCGTTTAGAAAGTTAAAAAATTCCGAGTAGTTCCGGATATACGCGGAAAAAAACGAAATTATGAAAAATCGTTTTATTGTTTTCCTGAGTTTTTTTGAGATCGAATTCTAAAGTAAATTGCACTTTTGCATTGCCACTTTTTCCGCTCAATCTAACAGCGTTAATTGTTTTGTAATCCGACGAGTGGTCTTCGAAGGGCCATTATCAATTTTCTTTCTTTAAATACGGTCCTGTTTTTCTGATATTAGAATTTGATAGCTTTTTTCTTCCGAATGCAACGATGTATGACACATTGTGGTTTAATGACGTTTCGAGGGTTTTTTGAACAACATCAGGAAATTTTGGGATACGGTCCTGTATTTCTCCTAATTTTATAAATAAATCTCATAAGTAAGCTCTAATTTTTTTACTTATGTTGGACTAGTTCAATAAATAACAAATAAGTGAGCAAAAATCATCAAAACAGTAATAAAACGAACAACGAAAAAAGTAAGGAACTACATAATCAGGTGTTCAAAATGATTTTCGTTATTCTTTAAGCCCAAATAACATCTTCTAACTGCCACATAACAGTTTTTTTGAGATAAAATAAAACATGCGATAGAATATCAAACTTTTCAGCATTTATAAAATTATGTTCCATATTTTCTGGAAAATAGAAATCCTCTTAAAACGCTCTCACAATCGCAATGGGGATGTCAAGTGAAACAAGTCACGCGTCACCATTTTAATTTTTTTTGTTTCAAGCGCCTACTATTCTTTTAAATCCCGAATCAACAAAAGTTTGAAATAATGTTCCTGTATTTTGTTCACTTATTTGTGGTTTATTATTAAATTATTTGTTGTTTATTGAACTAGTCCAACAAAAGTAAAAATTTAGAGCTTACTTATGAGATATTATTTATAAAATTAAGAGAAATACAGGACCGTATCCCAAAATTTCCTGATGTTGTTCAAAAAACCCTCGAAACGTCATTAAACCACAATGTGCCATACATCGTTGCATTCGGAAGAAAAAAAGCTATCAAATTCCAAATCAGAAAAACAGGACCGTATTTAAAAAAAGAAAGTTGATAATGGCCCTTCGAAGACGACTCGTCGGATTACAAAACATTTAACGCTGTTAGATAGAGCGAAAAAGTGGCAATGCAAAAGTGCAATGTACTTTAGAATTCGATCTCAAAAACCCAGGAAAACAATAAAACGATTTTTCAGAATTTCGTTTTTTTCCGGATATCTCCGGAACTACTCGGAATTTTAAAACTTTTTAAACGGCATATTTTAGGCACGTAAATGCGCAACTTTACCTCCATTTAACCGACTTCGTATCTCTTACGGTTTCCGAGATCCCTGTACTGGCCCTCCTTATCTTGGACACGTTGTATACAGGGGAGACAATATTTAGTCACCTCAGAAATTATATGGGATTTCCCCGTGATCACCCGGTATATAAATTTACATTCGGCAATTATTATCTACGATATTTTTATTTTACAGAATCCATTTTTACACCGACGAGAAACGACACTGGGAGCCTCAGAAACCAGGAATACCGCCGTCGCTGCAGCTTCAAAAAAACACATCGGCCGATCTGGCCGTTCGAACTCGGCGCCCGATTCGTACAGCTGGACTTTAAACAAACAAAAATCCATTGAAACGAACCTTGAATCGGTCGAAGAGGTAACTCTGGACCATAACGGCGAAGAAATATCACCGCATATTTCTAGAGAGAGTCGATCCAGGCCCCCACCGAAACAAATCGGTAACAGACTTCAGAACAAAACCTGCGAATTTAACAGGACTATGACTGTGGCTGACGATTACCACTCTAAACCGAACGACTTTAGCTTATATTCAAATGAAACGTTTCTAAGATCATCGCTATTATCAAATTACGCATCATTATCAAACGAATCCACGGTAAAGTCCAAAGAAGCCGATTCGAAGTCAAACGCTTCAATATCGGTAAAAGAATCCCCACAATCTGATTTGTCAAGTAAATCTGCTAATGCACAAAATCGTCATGATAAACTGGTTGAAACGGGCTCAAAAATATCCGGGACGCGGCAAAAACGGTGATAGAATGTATTTAAGGTAGACGTTTAGTTTTGGTTACTTATGTTGGAAGTGAGAAGGATCTGCATACATATATAAGGCTGTTATACTTAGTCGTGTAAGTGAAGAATGATTATTTCGTACAAAGTTAGTTATTTGACAGTTGTCTTCTTGGGTTGGGCTTAACAAAATTCCTATGCTGTTCTCAAGAATGTTTTTTCAACTTAAGTACCTATCTTTTAAGTAATTGCAAGTAACATCTGGCCAGGGTGTAAACCTGGAAGTTCTGATTTTTTAATGAAATTCGTAATAATATTCTCATTTAATTATGCAGTATATTCCCTAAGAGACAAGTTTATTTATTTAACGAATATCTAATTAAGTTAACAGGAAGTAAAAAAAAACAGTTTATAACACTAAGGATAGTCATGCCGTACCAACGTCATGGCTAAGCAAAAACCCTCTAGACAAACGCTTCCGAGTTCAATGATTTCATTGGGCTTAAAGGTCAGATATTATTCACAATTACTGTTATAGCAAGATTGTGTGATTGCATGGGTCACTGAAAGAAGTCAAAGCCATAGAATTAATTACTTTTTGGCGTGTTACGGCATGATAATACTGGAAAATTATCCCAAACACTTAGAAAATATTTGCGGTTACTGTTAATCAAATTCTCGACGACATATTTTTAATCTTGACGGCTAAAATTGGTTTAAATATACAGTTTACTTTAAAGATAGTTATTGTTATTCGTCAAAATTTATTATATTCCTGCATAATCGTAAGAATTCTGACGAGGACCGTTAGGAACTGTTGCACATACCTAGGTATTTTTATTTTTGATTAGTATCGCCAATAACTCATGAGACAACTTGTCATTAATCCTACAGTTGTGCAACCGATAATTTTCAAAATAAATCAAAAGTACTGGTTTGTAATCGAATTTAATTGAATTTTTGACGCAGTAGTTTGATACTTTTTTATTAGGTCGGAACAGTTATATGATATTATATGATACTAATTGAAAATAAAATTCATATCAAGGTTAAACTCAAAGGTATTGTAAACTACAGATCGCATAATCCATTCATAAAACTCTTAGAAAGTGAAGCAGTGATTGTTTGAAATGTTATTGCAAATCACTAATGGGTGGAAGAGAGAACTACATGTTTGTTGGCTGAATGGCAACAATGTTGAAGTCTGGTTATATCAGATGGTTAAATATTAAAACATAACCATATTTACCGATGAAATGACAAATCCTTATTTAATGATCCGCTCTTTTACAAACTACACATGAATACACTATGATTGTTTATAATCAATCTCTCATCGCCTTTTCACAGTTTATAGTAAAATTATTGGGAAATAAATTTATTTTTAGAGCAATTCCGGATTAATCTTAAACCAGTTGTATTTGCCAAATTAACAAATTTTTAATTGGGACTTTGCAAGATACCTTTGCGATAAATATGTCAATCTGGCTATGCTGCAATAATGACCGATAGAAGTGGGAAAGACTGTTTGCAGTCGTTGCGTAGGCTAGAAATGTACATTTTTCCATCTGTAGTTTGTAATATCTTTGGCTAAACTACTCTCAAAAAGATTTCATCCGAAATATTTTGAAGTTTAACTGTCAAATAACCAACATAGAATATTTCAAAAGGTTTGTACTTATTACTCATTTCTATATAGTTTATTCGCATATAAATATTTTTGAATCTCTTTTATAAATTATAGAAGTGCAGTGAGGAAAGGCAATCAGTTTCATACCAAAACATTTTTGCTGAGAAATGTACATTTTCTTGAAAAATGGCTGAATTATATTATAATTTGTTGAGTTTATAGTATCTCATTATTGCACACATTTTTGTATATACATATTTGCTTTTATTTTTTGAGTTTTACCTATACGTAGTTTTTAGTTTTGTACTATTATGTTTAGTTAATTTCTATTATTAATAAAATTATTTTATTTACTTATTTTTATTTTTTTTAAATTTAGATACCGTTTTTCTATCCTGTTCTTGGCATATGATTATTGTTTCTTGTTAGGGGACAAAACTTTGATAGTGATCCTCCTTTTATCCGAAAATAAAATAAATAAAAATTATAAGAAATGCAACAATTTATAATTGTTTCATATTTTCTGTAAAATAATGTGGACATAAGTTGGGCTAGAATACTATTTAAATGTCATTCCAACAATTTGGGACCATTTTGGCATGTTACATGTTGCCTAAAAACACCGTTACAGTTAAAAAGACTAAAATTTCGCAACTGCGCAACAATAGTGGTGTCGCTATGATCGGAATTTCGGCTCTACATGACCTAGATACGTTTAATAATGGCCTGTGAAAAGGAGACCTAGACATAACCCTAGAAATAAATATATTATATACACTGTGGTTGAGAATAGAAAGAAAGCCAGATACGCCACTGAATAAATTAAATTAAAAAAAATACCAAGCAGGGCTGTGTATGTAAACGTTATCAAACCGGTTACCAAGCTACAAAGTTAAGGTTGACTTAACTATACTTTAGGACAGATATTTGAATATTACCTTAAGTTAGACCTAAGCTAAATCTTACATGTTTTAAATTAATTTAAAACATGTTTTTTTTAAGGTTTACCATACGTCAAGGCTAAGGATACTTAAGTAACATTCAAATGAGCATTCAAATATCGGCCCTTAAGGCAGATACTTCAAAGTCACCGGAAGGTACGGAATGACATAAGTCATCCTTAACACATCTAAAGGAATATATCTTTAAGGATGTGGTAATCTTCCACTTAACGCATCAATTGACCGTCAAATTAATTTAAGACATAGCTTTTTGAAGGTTTACCAAAACGTTAAGGCTACCTTAGCTAAGGTCTGACTTAAGGTAACATTCAAATATCGGCCCTTATGGTGGTGTGTATAAAAAGAAAATACCACCTTAATATTTCAAAGACTCCATTGAAGACGAAATCTTCACTCTTAGACTATAGCTTACTATGAAAAGTCCTTCTTCCCTATAGCTTCGTTTTAAAAATAAATTGACCAAAATAGGTACGTATCTAGATAAAACATAGCTGTTGCACCTTATGGTATTTTCTACAATTTTGCACTTTTCCTTGTCAGTCCTATATCTTTAAAATTAGCATTTATAATTAGATTAGAATATGCTCCTCAGGAGCAGAAAAAGGTGCTTTAAAATAATGTGACTTACATACTGACGTACCAAATGACACAAAACTCAAACACAATCTTCGTCTTTCATCACCTGAACAGTGATTTTTAATTTTGTTCATTACACTCTCATAACCTATTTTTACATAGTGTGCATGACTAATGTAGGTACCATGTCATGAGCACAGGTGACAAGCATATAATTTGTAACATTGTAATGAAACTAAAGCTTAAAGATAGCCAGGCTACTTGTAACTCTGCCACCGTTGGCCGTTGCATCTTTATATCTTCATACTTGGCTTTAAAAATATTGCTCAAATACAAAATTTCATCCTTGTATGATATGTGCACTGAAGTGGGTGCTAAGTTGGTTTTACTGAAACAATATAGTTTACATTCCAACTTTAGAAATAAAACAATAAAAGCTAATACTATAAATAAAGAGTAAATCAGGCGAAAGAATTCTGCAAAATACCCATACAAATACACATGCATGCATACATACACCACCTAATATTTAATTACAAGTATATAGTTAGTGTTGCGAGTATATAGATGTTAAAATTACTTATTTGTTAAATAATTGTTAGTGTTTTTCACGCAAAATACATATAAATATCTTTAAATTCTTCCATATGGCTCGTTTTTTAATAAAAAATTATTTAATTCTTCTGTGTTTTATTATCTCCTTGATCGTTAGTTTGAAATGCAAACTTTTGGAGTAGATTCCATTAATTAAATAACTAGAGTGTCCTACTTAAAGCAATACATGTGTTTATGTGACATCTTACCATGATCTAATCATACATGATACATCATGACAAAAATAAGGCAGAATTGAAACAACTCTAAAGTAAGAGTGGCTTATTTCATATTAATTAAAAAAAATGTATTTACAAGTCATTCTACACCACTTGTACAAAAAAATAATTATTACTAACTGACTTAGTTACTTATTCCCAGCCTTCTTTCACTCGCAGATGAGCTAACCTTGATTCTAGCGAGACATTTGGATAATACTCCTTCCTCTTTGTTACTGTTTTAATGTAATTATCTTTATGTTTTCCCAGTTCTTTTGCATGTCCAGCTGATTGCTCCTGCGAGAAAAAAATTTAATAATAAACCAGACGATATACCATAATTTACAGCCGTTAGAAAACATGACAGTACGGCCTACTCTTTCTAAGAGCTTTGTTATTATTTTTGATATGTATATGAATTAAGACCTCGGCGACCTTAAAGATTCCCAATGTATTTACTACTGACGAAAAATTATACTTACAGGAGTTAAGTATGCATGCCTTAAATAAAACATATTCTTTTCTTCCATCTCGAATCTGTTTTTCAACACTTGGACGTGTGACGGAGTGATTTCCTCGTAGAGCCTTCTTTTGCCTCTCCATATATGACCGGGAGGCATGTGTTTTCTCCTAAATAATGCTGGAAAAAGCCTCATAATTCGATTGAGATTAAAATACTAATTTTCAGAAACGTCAAGGTTTAGTTTTAAAATTAAGGTTAAGTACAAAGTTAAGTACGGGAACGGGCATTCCACAGAGGAATGATAGGTGTTATGAGACAATTGAGAAGCACATTACACAATCTGGCACACACACATACTCGTACACACAAGGTTGCCATGATACAAGTAGTTCACACACACATGCATACAACCCAACCTCACTTTTCAAATCGAATAATAACATAGATAGCCCGTTTACTTTTTATTAGTTCCATTATACCTTAATAAGATGTATTATTTTACTTGTAGAACAGTAATACAAGTAAGTCTTAAGCCATGTTCTCTAGTGCATGTCATAAAGAATTTTTCCACAAAGTCGGCGATTTTCTCCACAACTAGACCAGCCAATACAAAGTTTACCGGCAAAAATATATTGCCCGCTAGCGAAATCTTGCCACGGTTTTTGGCAAGTAGTACTCACGATACTATTTCTTCTATACAATTAAAAAAGAGGCCCATTCGAAAGAAGAAAACAATGGAAGAGGAAGGCATACCAGGTCTATTTAACGTTGTTGCATTCGCCACGGCTGAGGAATATGACTTGGAAAGTCTCATCAAGGGTCTAAAAGAACAAGATCTATACGAGCCACAGTCTGTACCGAATAATGGGGATGTTGTTCATGCAGTAAGTATGTATGTAATATTGCATAACAATCATAACATGTTGCTATGTATCAGAAAATAAGATTGCTAGGCTTTTCTTCCATTTTTAGGTTCCAAAATATAAAGTAGAAAAGGAACCTAGAGAGATATTTTTCTTCCGTGAAGGTAGTGTTATCTTATGGAATATTACAGATTTAGAAAGCAGTAATGTTCTTAGTTTTTTAAGACAGTACGAGCAAGATAGTTACTCTGAACGATTGGTGCAATCAGAGAGTGAAATTATGAATTACAGATTTCATCAAGATGAAGAGTAAGTTACAAATGAAGTACAGTTAACGATTAAAATGTTTCTCAGCAGTGCAGTGTCAATTCTGCTAGCTGCTTTATTACATAGTAGGGTACTGCTTTATTGCTTATTTTTTTCCAGAAAAGACAGTTGTCTTGACAAAGATGGAAACTTTGTTCTCAGCCAAAAACTGGAGAAGGAAAATTTAACACTTGTGAAATACACATTTTCAAATTCAATGTTACTATCGGTCAAACTTGGAATCTGGGAGGCATCTTTAGAAAAGTATATTGATCAAATAGAAGATGTAACCGAGGATTTAAAAAGGTAACTTAATTTGTAAAAAAAAAATTATATTTTAAATAAACATTTTTTGAAATTTTAGAGGAAAAAAGATAAGAATGACCGAGCAAGAAGTACTTAAAAAACATGGAGAACTCTTTGCATTGAGACACTATCTGAATTTAAGTTCAGATGTTCTAGATACCCCAGATTTCTACTGGGAAAATGAACAACTTGAAAACTTGTATCACCAAGTTTGTGTATATTTCTGTATAAACAAGAGGACCAAGGTAAAGATCAACACACTATTACCAGGTGTTATAAAACTGTTAGTTCTTTTTATGAAAATTCAAAATACCCTATACAATATACTTAATGTGACTATGTAGTCCTATGGTGCATTACGAGTGAGCTTCCATCAATGTATTATTATTTTAGGTCATGAATGAAAAGATCAACCATTGCGTTGCACTCATAGAACTACTTTCCCACCACCTGAGTGATAAACACCATATACGTTTGGAATGGATGATTATTGTGCTTATTATGGTCGAAGTTGCTTTTGAGACGATCCATTATATTGACAGATATATGAGCTAAAAATCTTTTAAAGATTTGGAGAAGGTTTGACTGATATTAACCTCAGATGCTAAGTGTTCCTTTATGGTAAGAGGTAATTGAGGATTAAATAATTCTATTTCTATATTTAATATTAGGCCTAAAATGTTTTTCTACTCATTATTGAGATACAGTTATTTTTCTCTATTATAGCAGACTGTACACAATAATGTTAGTACTAACATAACATAATATTGACATTGCTTAGGATCTTATAAGTACAAAAACACCAATATTATGCAATTGACAAAATCTCATTTTATTTATAGTATACGCGTTGTTATTGTATTTGTTATAAAATAAACAGATTTTACTTATATACCTACTAGTTTCATATACAGTGATCGGCAAAAAGTCGGCCACATATGGGACACTTATATTATTGAAATATTATTAAAAAAAATTACACCGATTGCCTCTGCATGGTTGGGAATCCAAAAACTGACTGACATTTGTTATGTGACTACTAATTTGGCTGGAAAACTGAAAAAAATAAGTTTTGTCATGGAAAACTAGTATTATTTGAAAAAATAAATGTTTAAATTTTAATATTATGCTCTTTTGCTAAGTTTGGAACCAACAATCCAAAAATAATATTTTTTCAGAAAAATATCCACTACAATGTAACTGGCCAGGCACTATATCTGGCAACAATATTTACCATTTATAGTTATTCCTAGAACAATATGCTTTCGAAAGTCCGTATTTCTAATTTTGAACAAGTTTTAACACATTTTCATTATTTTCCTAAGAATATGAAACTTATGAAACTAATTCTGGTTATTTTTCTGGAAAAATGTACTCTTTGGAACTTTATCTATGCAATACAAAAGAGCATAAGATTATGATCTAAATACTTTTTCAAATCCATGAGAAAATATATTTTTTTCAATTTTCTAGCCAAACTAATAATTATGTGACAAATGTCAAGATAAGTTTTTGATTACCAATCGTGAAGGAACGCCGAATTTTTCAAAAATAAAAAAGTTTCCCATATGTGGCCAACTTTTTGACGGTCACTGTATAAAATTTTTGATACTTACAAAACAATATTGAAGAATATAACAAAAATAATAAAATAAAAACGATGATAAAAATAAATAGGAAATATTCAAAATGCCTTAGGATTCTATTATTGATTTTAAAAACGTCGTGCCATTTATTAATTTGGTGGTGGCTATCACAAATTCTACATTAGAATCTTCTTGTTGCGAAAGAAATCTTAATGCAGATATCTAAAAAAAATAATTTCATGATTTAATTTAACTGCTTTACTTACTGCTTACTCTATTTGACAGTGGCGGAGATAAGTAGTAGCAGTAAGTTCTACTACTTATCGCCGCCACTGTCAAAACAGTTTATATTAGCATAGATAGATATTAGTACGGCAGCACATTATACACGCATTTTTTAGCAAAACCGTTTGCAGTCAACAATGTATCAATAATAATGCAATATGGGAACATAGCTGATGCTGAGTTGTTATAGACAACCAAGCTACACAGCAAGCCGTCCCATGCGCCCTCCCTGCAGCTGCGCAACACGGGAAATGTCCGTTCGACTCGATTTACTATTTTTTAGAGTGTTATCAACAATTTAAAAAAAAATTGACCCAGGCGCTGTAACTTTTTTATACCCCTTTTCTTTACATCTTTTATTTAACTATGGAATTTTTGCAACACTCAAAACGTCCGTTGTCGGTGAATTCACGTTTTTTTAAATGTTTTTGATGTGATTTCATCAAGAACGGACAAGGCGTATTAACAAAAAGACGATCTGCTTACGGACTGAAATCACTCTGACGGGACTTTTTCGCTCGAATAAAACTTTCTTATTTTTTAATAATCTGGCGATTAGTCATTGACTAGATGAAGGCGTGATAACACGAGATTTTGGTAACGGGCTGCCGGACTATAGTTAAAGCTACATACATATGTTAAACCTAGAGGGCTGAAATTTGGTACACAGATATCAAATACTTTTGGATTCAAGAGAATAATGATTTTAACTGATGTATATTATGAGTTACCTCTGCAAAAGTGCATCCTCCAATAAAAAACACTAGAACTACCTTAGGCGCGTCGGAATTCTGAATACTGTTTGACGCATTTGAAGGAGACTCGTCTAACGTCGGTCCTAAAAATAATAAATAGAAAATTTATCAAAAGGTAGTGGCAGAATGTTGATTATTTTTGATACCCGTTACCATATACACTCGCTGGCACAATATTCCGCCACCCTGAAACTTTGATCAAGTTTGATATTTTATAACTTTTTTATTTTTTATGCGATTTTCATGATTTTATCATCAGTTTGTAGATCCGTTTTTTGTGTTTTTTCTTAATTATTTTATAAAGTAACATTTTTTGATTAGGCTATATTATACAGGAGTAAATCAAACTGTTGTTTTTTTGTCTTAATTTCAAAACACCCTGTAGGGAAATTGAGGTGGATAATTTTATTTACATACTGTTTCTTGTAATCTTTGATGTATTCTAAACATTTCCTTTTTTGATTCATTCCATTATCTTATTTCTGCTGCGAGCTGCACAATTTTAAATGAAACGATGTTATTTTTAGAAAATGTATGTCAAGCTTTCGGATAAAAATTATCGACGTTGGCTTAGTACGCGATTATTGTGACAGAATATTTGACAGTGACAATATTATTACGTACTATTCACTGATGAATCCAGGGTTTGTTTCAGGTTGTTTTTGTTAATTAACTTTACGATATACCTAGCGTTTGATTTTCTTAATAAATATATTTGTTCTTTGGGTTTCGGTCAATTCTTAATAAGGCGAGTTATCAAATTTGTGACGTTTCGGTTTATTTCATTTTAAACCATCATCAGACTACAATTAAAGGAAAACATTTCTTTAGTTTTTAAGGACATGATTTGTGAAATATGATGGGAAAACATTTAGTTTATAACAATCTAATTATAATAAAAACATACCTTATGTAATTGCACTATCACAATCACTTTAACATATTTACTTATTATGAAGATGTTGTATCACCCTAGGTATAATTGTAACTAATTTCTATTTTAAACTACTTTACTGTGTTCTTGGTTTTTCTTAATCTATGGGTTTTCCAGGCGGTTTATGGCTTTCTTTTGATGGTAAAAATTTGCATTTTATTATTTAATTAAGTTACTATAGTTACAACTTAGATTATCAGTGTCGGTACGGAAATTTAATGTGTTTGTATTATTTTTTTTTATATGAATTATTTCTTTAATGTTTCGTCTCTTATAGTTTGATTCGTGGTCAAGAATTTGTGTCTCATTAAATTTGAAATTATGAAGATTGTCTATTGCATGTTTAGCTAGGGCTGTATTTATTTGATTTGTGTTTTTTATACTTCTTTTATGTTCATTTGAATATCTAAGTTGTAACTATAGTAACTTAATTAAATAATAAAATGCAAATTTTTACCATCAAAAGAAAGCCATAAATCGCCTGGAAAACCCATAGATTAAGAAAAACCAAGAACACAGTAAAGTAGTTTAAAATAGAAATTAGTTACAATTATACCTAGGGTGATACAACATCTTCATAATAAGTAAATATGTTAAAGTGATTGTGATAGTGCAATTACATAAGGTATGTTTTTATTATTATTAGATTGTTATAAACTAAATGTTTTCCCATCATATTTCACAAATCATGTCCTTAAAAACTAAAGAAATGTTTTCCTTTAATTGTAGTCTGATGATGGTTTAAAATGAAATAAACAGAAACGTCACAAATTTGATAACTCGCCTTATTAAGAATTGACCGAAAACCCAAAGAACAAATATATTTGAACAAACGGTCAGCAATCAATACTTCTTAATAAAAATAGGTTGCAAATCAGCGTTTCATATAAAATTTGGAAGCTCGCAGCAGAAATGAGATAATGGAATGAATCAAAAACGAAATGTTTAGAATACATCAAAGATTACAAGAAACAGAATGTAATTAAAATTATCCACCTCAATTTTCCTACAGGGTGTTTTGAAATTACGACAAAAAACAACAGTTTGATTTACTCCTGTATAATATAGCCTAATCAAAAAATGTTACTTTATAAAATAATTCAGGAAAAACACAAAAAACGGATCTACAAGCTGATGATAAAATCATGAAAATCGCATAAAAAATAAAAAAGTTATGAAATATCAAACTTGACCAAAATTTCAGGGTGGCGGAATTTTATGCCAGCGAGTGTATTTTCAACTTAAACTGATAAAAAATGTACAAAAGCAAAAAAATTATTTTGAAAAATATTACAACCTACAGTTGAGCCAGGGAATGAAAGAACGTGCGTGGTCAGTTTACAGTAATATCAAAGACCTGTTATTTTTTTGTTCAGTTAATGAAGAAAGGATAAAGCAGACATCATTTTTCTTTGGAAACAAAAGACTATTCCAGTGTACTAGACGGAAATGGCAGTATTAAAATTATTGTCATGTTATTTATTGACTTATATTTTGTGTTTCCTGTGGTTCACAAATTTTTCAAGTTTCTAAACGAATTTCATGAACAAAATCAGTTTATAGGAACTTGTAGTTACAAATTCGTTTCCTTTTCTGTAAGTAGTTTTTGAATATTGTGTCTTTAGTTATAAGAAACTGTATTTTGTTTGAATAACCTGTAACAACCTGTGCTGGGAACCGGGAATGTCTAATGTCCCATTTTTAAGGACAAACATTTCATCTCTAAGAGCCTGGTTTGTACGAGAATATGTTGAAAATCGCAATAGTATTCATAAACTTGAAATTATTGTTCTAGACGAAACGTGGATTTATGCCAAGGTTAAAGAAACATTTTATTGGCATGTTTTGTTAAAGCCGTATTAGAGTCGGCAATTTTTTCTCTTGCGCCCGCAATGGCAATTGTAATTGCACGTATTCATGCGCAGTAAACAGTACTCGATCAGCTGGTGCATTGCCAACAGCCAGAACAGCAGTTGGTACTGTCGAAATCCCTAAAATACCCCCAGAATTAGAAATGGGCAAACCTGTTCGATTTGATCACCAGTTAAAGCAGCTACTGCCTCTTGCAATACTAATTGCTCCAGCTGATCGAGAACGGTGTACTGCGCATGATTCCGTGTAATTTTAATGGCCGCAAGAGTAGAATTGCCGACTGTAATACGGATTCCATTCTCGCATTGCGCTCGCAACTCAATAAGTATTGTGCCACCTGATCGAGAACGGTTTACTGCGCATGAATACGTGCAATTATAATTGCCATTGCCGATGCGAGGGACAAAAATTGCCAACTCTAATACGGCTTTAATATGGCTTTTAGCACTTGGTTACCTTTGTCAATACATATTATTATATTTTAAACAATATTTGAATTGATATTATTATATAAAATTTAAAATATGCATCAACTACCATTTTAAAATTTAATTCCAACTTCAGTGTAATAAAGAATGTTTTTTATATCTACGACCTTCATAATGTTAATCACGCGTCCATTGACTTCCGAGTGGTTTTATCTTATTTGATCTACAGAATCTCGATTTGATTCGTACTGCTACAAGTGACGACGCACGTTCATTTCAGATTCTAGTTCGGGGATTAATACCTGGTAATAATCCTAATACGTCATGCAATTGCTTCCATCCGCCATTTTTGGTTACTTGTTCGGCAAGTCGTATACTGAGCGGAGCGTAAATGCTGTGAACGTAGCAGATATCGGTCGGGTTTATTTCCGAGGTGTCTTCCATAACTAACCTTAAAGTCTTGAAAACAAAATAAAACGTATAATAAAAAGGAGAAGAAGTAATTAAATGGTTTGCCGTTATTAACAGTCGAGCTGCGAAATGATTACTTGGTCAGCAAGAGTTTACAATTGGTCAGTAGAAAGAAACATGTCTAGAAGCAGTTGCTTCAGGGGTCCCAGGGCACTGTCAATTTATGTAACTTTCTTGTGTCTTCTTCTACCGAATACAGAAGGAAATCGGCTACAAAAGGTGTAGCAGGGGCGGGTTTTCACTTGTTTTCCCAGGGCACTGTCACGATTCAGAAATGTTTGCTGTCCATAAGTTGCTGACCAACTAGCCATTTTGGCTGACCGATTACATTTTTCTGTTCGCAAAAATAAGAATATTTTGCTAACCAGTTAAATGATACCCAATAAAAAGTAAGTGATACCTAACCCACAGTTTAAACCAGAATATTATAACGAATATTAATTAATTTATTATAAAATTATATTTAAAAAAACAATAAAAGAACTATGAATACTTACCTTTCGCAACACAGTGTACTGGCGAGTACCAGATTGCAGTTTTAACAAATCAACTTTCTCCAACTTATTTATGGCGAGCAGGGCCCCTAAACCATAGACCTTAAAAGATAAAACCCGTCCATTTTTTAAATTGACTGGATCGATTCGGGTTTGTTGCCAAACAAATATTTTTAAAGTTTTTTGTTACCTGTACTAATTCTCTCTTATAACCCTCCATAACTTTCGGTTTAAGCCCCGAAGAACAAAGACTCTGTAAACACATAAGTCTTAACACATTTACCAGGGGCTTTCCCTGTGCTATTAGTTCCTCAATATACGGACTGGGTTTGTCCACTTCAAAACAGCTTAAAAACTCCTGTTCGGCCTGAAATTATAAATCAATTTTATGTAAACGACACGACACTTAGTTTATTAATTGATTCAGCCGATACTTGGTGGAAATCCATAACTAATATATGAGAAACAATAAAACTACGTTATATTTCTTTTCCCCTATATTCTTAAAAATGACATGTTTCGCTATCATTGTAGCTTCTTCAGATTGAGAATGAATGAATTAATGATTCTATATCTAACAAAGTGTACAATCTTAAAATATTATTACAGGTATAAAGATGGTGTAGGGCATATAATAGTAACAGTGGGATTTTCCAAATGGCCAGTAAAGTGATTAGATAAATTATTTTATAGATTTATTTATACATGTAATAGCGGATTAGTGAAATAAATTTAACAAAGGAGAATTATTAAGGTCTATTTGATCATTCAGTAAGACATCGGTATTTTTCAGTTTATTTATTTCCATGGATTCTAACAGATTAAGTTTTATGCCTTTATTTTCAATATGTAAGATTTTAAAATTTGAATCAAAGTTATGTTGTTTTCTTTTAAATGGTTGGAATAATTAGAATCTGTTTTATCTTTTATGTAACTATTATAATGTTCTTGTATTCTTTTTCCAACGTGTCTCCCTGTTTGGCCAATGTATGTTTTCGGACAACAACTTGCTACTAACTAACAACTTTAAATTTTCGATATCGATAAATTTAAAGTTGTTACTTTCATTGGAAAACCGAGTAAAAATGTGGGTAAGGTGCTTAATAAACTCAAACCTAAGGGTAGTTTACAAAACTAACAAAACTTTAGGGAAATATATAAAAAATAATAAAACTAATAATCATAAAAATAGAAAATCAGGGGTGTATAAACTAAAATGTAAAGATTGTCCGAAAACATACATTGGCCAAACAGGGAGACATTTTGGAAAAAGAATACAAGAACATTATAATAGTTACATAAAAGATAAAACAGATTCTAATTATTCCAACCATTTAAAAGAAAAACAACATTACTTTGATTCAAATTTTAAAATCTTACATACTGAAATTAAAGGCATAAAACTTAATCTGTTAGAATCCATGGAAATAAATAATTTTTAATACTATATAATTTACTGAATGATCAAATAGATCTTAACAATTCTCCTTTGCTAAATTTATTTCACTAATCCGCTATTACATGTATAAATAAATCTATAAAATAATTTATATAATCACTTTACTGACCATTTGGAAAATCCCACTGTTACTATTATATCCCCTACACCATCTTTATACCTGTAATAATATTTTAAGATTGTACACTTTGTTAGATATAGAAAAATATTCATTCATTCTCAATCTGAAGAAGCTACAGTGATAGCAAAACATGTCATTTTTAAGAATATAGTGGAAAAGAAATATAACGTAGTTTTATTGTTTCTCATAATATTACTTAAAGTTTAAATGAGCGTGTTTGAACCCTCTTAAAACCTCTCAACAATTGTAAATTTTCATATAAAATATTACTCCTACTTCTGAATCTCTAGAAAATTTGATTTTTGAAGAGAAAATTTTTGTTTTTGCTATAACCCACCCATAATTTTCGGAAATAATTGATACATGACGATATTAAGTACCTTTAAAGTATCAAAAAAGTCATACTGATCTGTATGCTCTTTTATACATTCGGCAATCGCAGTATGCTGAGCCAATTGCTTTTTCTTTGCTAAAATCTGGGGCAATCTTTGCACATATAATTTCATTTCTTGCACAGATTTATTCTGTGTATTTTCTAATTGGGAACTTATACTTTGAGCTTGTTTAGATAAGTAGGGTGGTACCTGGAAAATAATAAATATTTATTAATTACAAATAATTCTTTGTAAAAAGTAAGATTTTTACCCCATTGAAACTTTTATCTCTGATATCAGCATAAAGCTTATCGGCAGAATCTAAAATAATCTGTTTCTTATCTTCCGACAGGGATTCCGTGCCCCTTTCTTCACTACTTAAAAAATTGTCTATTGGAAAATTTGCTGTTGAATTGTTGATACCAAAGATTTCATCAATCAGACCTACAAAATTATAAATATATTTAGGGGGCGAGAGAAAAAGTGATATGTTGTTTGTATATTTATATAAAATACCTTCATAAGTTAATTGTGTTGCTAAAGGTGAAATTAAATCAACAGATCTATCAAGCAGTAAAATTTGATCAATGCAGGCCGTTTGATTTGTTGCTGGTTCCTCAGTATTATTTTTCTCCCTTTGTAGTCTTGTGACTAAGTCCCATACTTGCTTTGCAGCAACACCTACAAGAAAAATATAATTTAAAATCGTTACTTTTACTGTGAGAGATTAAAATGTTGAGAGGTTTCAATGGATACTGGTTGTATCAAGTTACAAATATTAAGGAAAAACTGTACCTTTTCCCCAGACTCCAGGAATCGGGCCATACAATTTTTGTAAAAATATAATAGCCTGTGCAGTTTGATAGATATAAGTAGGATCATTTTCAATTTTATATTCGCTAAAACAAAAAAAATTGGCTTAAATGGTTTAAAAAGAGGATCTTCGAAAGAAAACACACAATTGTAACTGCCAGACAGTAATATTTTACCTAAAAACTTCAGATATTTCCATGGAAACTACATCAGAATCAAAAGGAAACAGCTGACATTTAAACTCTTCAATGAGTATAACATTACCAAAAACTCCTTTATGTTTTAGTGCCTCCTCACACAGCAGACTTTTCTTAGGTACAAAAAATAGATGATACTGTTTCTTCGCACTATTTTTGTATTTACTGTCATCATGCACATTTCGAGCTAAAGAATATTGCAACTTTAAAATTTAGTAGCTAATAATTATTAAATAATGAATTTTGTTACAATCTGTGGGTTATACAACCACATTTTTAAAAATCTATTGTCTAAAAATTACCAATATAGTCCATAAGTTGTAGTTTTGGTCTTGAAATAAATATAACATGATCCACATCTGTTTCTGGTAAGGGAGTTGATCGTAAAGGATACATTTTCTTAACGGAATGTTCACGTAACAATGTATATTGTGCTACTAAGCCAACGGGCCCTAAAATTCAACAGAATAATGGTTGTTGAAGTTAGTGACTAAAACACTTTTATAAAGAAGAGATGTAAATATACATTCAAAATAGCTTAAATACATTAAATGGATTTGAATTAGAAATTTGAGAATTGTTACCTGCTAAAGAATTGTCCCAAACTATTGCTTTGCTTCCAGGGCATTTCTCCAGCAAATCTATTAAATTATTTCTTGCGGCCGTCTGTATTAAGGATATATCTACCCTTCCGCCTTGTAAATGAGAAGACATTTTTGTGAAATCCCTCGATTTTTATCCAAATACGCCCAACGAAACCACAAAAATGTTTACAAACTTTGTTGACATGTCAAAAACAGCTGATTCAGTCGGTCATTTCACCTACTACTTCTTGCACAGAGGAACGATGGCTCGGCACTAAGCTCTTTTTTTGAGTGTGTACAAAATTAAAGTAAGATAAATCAGTTTTCAATCAGAATGGGCACAACATATGGATATTCATCCCCAAGGAGATCTGGGGCTCTTGACTATGAGCTGGGTGGCGGAAAAGCAAACAGTGATGGTAAAAAATCGATCTTGACCAGTGTCCTGGTTAAAAGAGCTTGCTAAATCCTATAAATTGGTATTCCTCAGCAAGGGCGGATCCGGAACTTCGGTCCGGGGGGGTCAAACTTCGTTTTGGGGGTCATACAAGGAAAAGTTACGATAATTAATACCCTGTCGCGTTAGTCAAACCGGTATATGGTATTTTTCGTGTTAAATTGTTGGGTGGGGGGTGGTCATGAGAAACTTAGCATTGACCTGAATGGTAATAAAGTACCAAAAAACGGTCAATACTTTCACAGTGGGTCCCACCAATGGTTTGTAGGTAATTTGTGCACAATACAGCTCACGGCGTTCCATGCTTATACTCTCCACGGCGCACGTACAGGTACTATTTTACTTTAATGTTATTATTTCATGAATTCATTAAATTTAATAATGAATGAATAATGAAAGAACTTTAAAGTGGTTACCCCGGCAGGGCCCACGCGACCGTTTTAACCTAGGGGCCCACACCACCGGTTCAGCCTAGTGGCCCTAAAATCCGGAACCGGTCGGGTGGCAACAATTTTCACTAATCTAACACGTCTTCACTATAAATTAGGGAAAAAACGAGTTTCAAGAAAACAGAATGTACAAAAGAAACAATTTTTAATAATAAACAGTATAAATATTAAACTGCTGTACAGGAGCAATGGGAGCAATTTAATAACATTCATCTAGTCTAACTCGGTAAAATAATACAAAGTTTTATCGACACACTGTGTACAATACAAAAGCATCGCGAATAACTACAAAACTCGAGAAACTATTTACTTTAAATTACTGGGAAATAGTAGGGGAATATTGTAATTTATTTACATTATAATACATTAAATTACGGGAAACGGAAATGCAAATAATAAACGAAAAATTTCTATCAAGCGGAAAAGTTTGTATAATATAACACAGATTCTGGTATGTCGTGTGCTTTCTAGTGATCGGCCGATACGGATATAAATATCGGTACTGGCAAAAATTTTGCCGATATACAGGGTCCGCAAACGAAGCGTGGACGGAAGATTAAATCGTTATCGAAGAACTTATCAACAATACTGAAACAGCTTGAGATATTGGATTAAAAGCGGCATGTTTTAAAAATATTTTACATTATACAGGGTGGCCCAAAAAAGTGTGACAGCATAAAGTTATATTTTTTTAAATGGGACACCCAGTATTTTATTGCATATTTAGGTTCGTATTACTATCGTTTATAAGTGCCTCAAATGTTATTTAATTTGGTTTTGTAGTTTCGGAGAAATAAATTAAAAACTAAAAAAAAAAGTTTTGCAGTCCTGAATAAAAAAATCAAAAAAACCATAAAGAACTATTTTTTTAACCTCGGTATTGAGTGAAATTTATGACAAGAGGTCTAGAGATACTATGAATGTAATTGCGTTTATTCATTTTATACATGGTGTTCATAATAAGCCTTCAAAAACCCCAGATTTTAAAATAATTTTTCTCAAGTTTTTCAAATGGAATTATTTGGCTATTTGACGTAGAATTCATAGACAATTTTTTTTTGTAATACAAGAATATAAGTTATATCCAGCCGTTTTCGAAATAATTATAAATATCATAAATTATGTTGTTTAAATAGTTTTTATTGGGAAATTTTGTTATAGGCGACTAGACTAATAAATGTAAACTAAAGTAAATGTTCAAAATAGCTTCCTTTTACTCTTAGAGTTTACAGTATTTTAGTTATTTCGATATAAATTTTAAAAGCCTACATTTTTGCTACTTTTTCTTAAAATCTAGCGGTAACTTTTTAATGGTTTACATTTGTTATGCATAAGTTCATTTGCAACAACTTCTCGAATGTTTTTTTCTGGTCTCAGCTTTCTCTCAATATCTGGATATCTTTCAGCATACACTCGGCTCGCGAGGAGGCAATTTCTTGCACATTCACCCAGTATGAAAATCATATTTACCATTTCTAAAGTTGTAAAATTCGACATTTCGTGTAAGTTAGTACTTTCGACGACTGAACAAATGAAATAATTTTATTTGGCTGTCATAGTGAAACAAAAAAAAATCATGGCAACTCGATTAGAATAAAAAATAAAATTAAATAAATAAAAGTAGCAAAAATGGCCTTTAAAATTTATATCGAAATAACTAAAATACGGCAAACTCTAAGAGTAAAAGGAAGTTATTTTGAACATTTCCTTTAGTTTACAATTATTAGTCTAGTCGCCTATAACAAAATTTCCCAATGAAAACTCTATTTAAACAACATAATTTATGATATTTATAATTATTTCGAAAACGGCTGGATATAACTTATATGCTTGTATTACAAAAAAAAATTGCCTATGAATTCTACGTCAAATAGCCAAATAATATACAGGGTGTTCCATTTGAAAAACTTGAGAAAAATTATTTTAAAATGTGGGGTTTTTGAAAGCTTATTACGAACACCCTGTATAAAATGAATAAACGCAATTACATGCATAGTATCTCTAGACCTCTTGTCATAAATTTCACTCAATACCGAGGTTAAAAAAATAGTTCTGGATTGTTTTTTTTGATTTTTTTATTCAGGACTGCAAAACTTTTTTTTTAGTTTTTAATTTATTTCTCCGAAACTACAAAACCAAATTAAATAAAATTTGAGGCACTTATAAACGATAATAATACGAACCTAAATATGCAATAAAATACTGGGTGTCCCGTTTAAAAAAATATAACTTTATGCTGTCACACTTTTTTGGGCCACCCTGTATAAGGTAAAATATTTTTAAAACATGCCGCTTTTAATCCAATATCTCAAGCTGTTTTAGTATTGTTGACAAGTTCTTCGATAACGATTTAATCTTCCGTCCACGCTTCGTTTGTGGACCCTGTATGTATATCGGCTTATTTAAGATAACTGTTTTATTTATTTGTAAGTTAAGCCCCATTTTTACGAATCTCCAGTGGCTTTGGGAACAACTTCTTGATCGAGTAATTGTGAACTGTTTTGTTCCTCTGGTTTAAGATACATATATATGTTTTTACTATTATATCGCTATTCCCTCCCATCGTATTATTACTTGTATTGTAAAAAATGAAAATATTGCACGACTCGATCCCCCAGTGCCGTAGATAGATAGCTTTTTCTAAGGGGTACTGGGATGACGTCCTTCGCCTTATTATGACATTAAGCAAAAATAACGATGTTTGTGATTTCAGATAACTTCTCTCGATTTAAAAATAATATTGGAATTCGGAGATTCTGGCATTTTTATGGTTCCCATAATCTTGCCATTCCGAGGCAAATTGCCGATTCGGGGGGAGCGTACCCCCAGTTCCTCCCTCCTTTATCTACGGCGCGTAAAATTGGCAATCATTGGTAGTATTTGGACGCGGTTGGTCGGGGAATTACCGTTGCTTTGCCACTATTGGTCATATTTTTCACTTATATGAACGTATATTGAATAGGTAGTTACTGATCTTTTAAGACTGCTGTCGATATTATATCGGTATCGGCAACTAAAATATCGGCAGATCACTAGTGCTTCCATACTTTTTTTTTAATAAAATAAATAATCGAATAGTAAGCCAAATTTTATTTTCGAAAATAAATAATAAGTGATCGCAATCAATGTCTATTTACATGAATTATCCTAGAACAAGGTATCGAATCGAGCAACAAGTTCCTACCTTTAACTCTTTTATTAAAAGAAAATTTAGTTAAATAGATACACATGAAAAAAAAATTAAAATGCAACTGTACAGGGTGTCCCATTTTCGACACTTTTATAGGGTGTCTCCGTAATTGTTAGTGCTATCAAAAAAGTAATGTAGGTGTCATGTACTCGTTTTGGGGCAAACTTAAATTGATAAAATCAAAATTTGAAAATTGGGAAAATCAAAAATTTGACAATTTCAAAATTACCCTATATTTTCTTAGTTAAAAGAGATAGAGTAAAATGTTTCATACAAAAGTTTCTTTATAATGATTTTTGAATAATCTGACGTATTGAGAATGAGTATACGCGGTCAGGTAAAAAAGTTATCGGACCTAACCTCATTTTTTTAAATGGAGCAGCCTGTATATTTTAAATTCTATTTTCAAATATATAACACACCATGGATGATATTAGTTTCCTAGGCGATTTATTTAAACTTTATTACTTTAAACCACAGTATCCCACGAAACAAAAGCTAATATCCTAGAGACAACTATGTTGACATTCTAGTTGTTATTAACATTTAACGTCAATTTTATTTTTACATATTCAATTTGTGAAAGACTTGAAATTTTGAAAAATTTGATATGATATCTATCATCCATGGTGTGTTATAAATTTGAAAAGAGAGTTTAAAATGATGAAAATACTCAGGGTGTTCCATTTAAAAAAATGAGGTTAGGTCCGATAACTTTCTTACCTGACCCCGTATACTTATTCTGAAAACGGCAGATTACTCAACAATCATTATAAATAAACTTCTGTATAAAATATTTTTCTGTATCTCTTTTAACAAAGAAGATATAGGGTAATTTAGAAATTGTCAATTTGTTGATTTTCCCCCGTATCTCTTAAGCCAGCGAAAATTTTCGAATTTTGATTTTACCAATTTAAGTTTGACCCTTTACTTTTTTGATAGCACTAACAATAACGGACATACCCTATAAAAGTGTCGAAAATGGGGACACCCTGTACGTATACCGGGAAACCCAAAAAAATGAAAATAAAAAATGGTGCCCGTCTTTCGGAAATGTAAAATATGCAATACGGATTTTTCCTTCACATCAAGAAATAAAACGACTGGAGATCGAAACATTTGCCCTGAAAAAGTTTAAATATTTTCGTTGAAGGAAATAATTACTTAAATTTAAATTTAAAAAAAATCTACAGCAGTCAACTGAACTAAGCTACGTAACTATATTCCTCACTCGAGTGTGGGGTTCTTTCAATGTATTGTTTATCTATAAGTGATTCGATGCATTTCTTTATAAGCTGCACGCTGGGAGCGAAGGATACTTTTGACTGTGCATAAACCTAAAAATAATAGTTTGATGTTTAGTATCCCAAGTTACTCTATGGTCCATAAGTTATGGGTCATCCTGTATAGAGACAATTCCTTACCTCTTGAATAAGCAGATTATGTTTCAGGACCTTCCTGGATTTCATAATTCTCACTATAGCTGCTTGCAGGTACATTTTTCTATCTTCTTCCACAGAATTCATGGTTTGTTCTACTTCATGAGGCGTTTCTTTCTGAATGGCGGCCGTTATTCGGAACTTGGTTCGTTTATTTGAATAGTCTAGGTTTAGCCGTAAGTTCGTTTCAGTCTCGTCTATTTCCTGAAATATTTGAAGCATTTCTAAAGAGGATGGCCATAATTTTAAACTGTTTAGAGCAGCTTGAAAATTCATATAAAAAAAAATTTGTTCTAAAAGTAACCCTTGAGTTTCGCATCAAACTGTAAAAACAAAGCAATGTTTTTTAAATTGAGGAATTTTACCAATCTTGTTGTATTGGGGCTCGGTTCTGAGACCACTTCTGTTTCTTTCATATGTCAACGAGATGCCTGATTACATCAAGGAGGGTATAAAAATAATGTTTGCTGATGATACAACGTTGGTGAAAATGTTAAGGATTATAGAACAATTCAGCGCATGGTGTGCATCAAATAATTTAATTTTGAATGTCAGCAAGACAATCTGCCTGAATTTTTGTAGTTCAGTTAGAAAACAAAAAGTGGAGGTAGAGACTCTCAACTGCTCAAACACCACCAAGTTCTTAGGTATTTACCTGGATAGTTTAGTAAACTGGACTGCGCAGATTGACCATATCTGCAGTAAGGTTAATAAGGGGGTATACTCCATATATCAGCTAAAGCATACCGTAAACCAGGATACACTTATCACTATGTATTACTCTTTTATCTATAGTCACCTTAGCTATAATACTCCACTTTGGGGAGCAAGTGTGAAGTGGGAGAGAGTCTTTATTTCCCAGAAAAAGGCAATTCGTTGCATTTTTGGTCTGGACCTTAGGGTGAGCTGTAGACCAACATTTATTGCACATAGGATTATGACCTTTCCATGCATATACATTTTCAAAACTTTATCGTTTGTGAAACAAAATGCGCATAGGTTTTTAAAGAATTCGGACTATCATAGTTACCGCACGAGAGGGGGTCCCCTCTTTACTATCGATAGTCATAAGTTGACAAACGTTGAAAGATCCCCGGTATATGCCGGGAAAAAACTATTTAATAAATTACCAAATTATATAAAGGAGTTACAATACGACCAGTTTAAGAAAGAAATTAAAAATATATTATTAAACAAACGTTATTATTCTACTAAAGATTTTTTTATCGATAGTATATAAACTTAATTTTATGTCAAGATATGGCTTTTTAAAAAAAAATGTTTTATGTGGAAAATATTTGTCTAACTTATGCTATTCTAGTCACATAATCGTCATTTTGTTGTTGATTTTGTGTTAATATTGTTTGTGAATATCTAGTTGGTGTGTATTTTACTATTTTCTTAATTTTAAAACCTGACGTATACATCTGTACTATGTATAGCCACAGTATGAATAAGATGAGTTTATGAGTTATAAAGAGAAGTAATTAAATGGTTTGCAGTTATTAACAGTCGAGCTGCGAAATGATTACTTGGTCAGCAAGAGTTTACGATTGGTCAGTAGAAACAAACATGTCTAGAAGCAGTTTACTTCAGAGGTCCCAGGGCACCGTCAATTTATGTAACTTTCTTGTGTCTTCTTCTGCCGAATAGAGAGGGAAATCGGCTACAAAAGGTGTAGCGGGGGCGGGTTTTCACTTGTTTTCCCAGGACACTGTCACGATTCATAAATGATTGCTGACCAACTAGCCATTTTGGCTGACCGATTACATTTTTCTGTTCGCAAAAATAAGAATATTTTGCTAACCACTTAAATGATACCCTATTATAAGGAACCAAAATTGTTATAGAAAGAAAAAATACTTTGAAATTTGAAACTGACTTAGGGAATCTAATTCTTTTTTTATGTTATCGATTGGGGCAGTTTGATTGCTGCCAATTTTTTATCCATAAAATTCGTATAGAAACGGCTCCTTATAAGTAAATAATTTAACTCTTTCCATCATAAGTCTATGTTCTTACCTCTGTATCACCCAGCAGCAGCTTTGAATCTACCAGACTTACGGCATGCCTTTTGAACTGTTCAGAATTTAACTGCAGCGTTTCCCTTATTTCTTTGCAGGACAGACTATCGGCCTTTTCAAAAAGCAGCAGTATCGCCATTTGGAAAGTCTGTACGGTCACCACATAGGGTTTTCTTAAATAACCTAAAAGAAAAAAAATTAAAATAATCAAATTTAAAATTTAATTGTTTGATCTATTTTGTTATTTTTATGGCTTTTCCAGGACACCAAGAAGTCACCCATTTAAATATAATAACACGTTTCCATAACACCCTGTATATTAGTACAATGATATATTTAAATAATTTCAAAAGATTCTTGGAACATTAAAAACGAAATAAGAAATACATTTTAAGACGATTTTTGCAAACTAATATCAGCTTTTCTGTGTAAATTCCTGGAGGACACTCACCTAATTTTAATTCGGCCTGACATAAATGATGAAGCCAAGTTAGCTTCCTCCCATTAAACCTATTATGGTAAAATGTTTCAAACTAAAAAATAAAATGGACATTAGTCTCGAAACTAGTCAATTTGTACTATACAGGGTGTCCGCTAATTAATGAGGCATGGAAAAACCACACACTCCTTATATAAAAATATTAGGATTTAATTATACTTAGCTATATCCGAAAGTTGATATTAACTGAGATACAGGGTGTTAAAGTTAAAACTTCATTTTTGTTTTGTTTTTTTCTGATAGCTTTGACAGAAACTAACGGTTTCTTACAAAATTTGGCAATTATGGTTTTTTTAGGACGAGAAACTGATTTTTTGGTGAAATTTTAATGTAAAGATTGTTTCAAGAAAAATGGATATAACTTAATGACTGCGGTAAAAGTACCTGGGCCATCCCATTATTTATGACCGTGTGTTATTATTATGTGGAAAGGACCGGATTGTAATAATTATAATTAAATTAGGCACATCAGGTAGGTTAGGTTGCTTAATTTATATTTAAATATCTTTTTGTGGTAAAATTTGTTCGGGTTTGAGGAATCGTTCAAGAATTGTCTTTTACCAAACATTCCTCAGAATAGCGTGATAGTAATGGACAATGCAAGCTATCACAGGCGCCAATTACATAAAGCTCCAAGCTTAAATAATACAAAATTGGAGATTCAGAACTACATGGCGGCGAATGATATATATTTTGAAGAAAGTTATAAAAAAAGTGATCTTTTAGAAGTTTTAAAGACATTTTGTATAAAAAAAGTATATGCGACACATTGGCAGAAGAAATTGGACATACAGTGCTACGGCTCCCACCCTATTATTGCATTTTTAACCCCATAGAGCATATGTGGCACCAGTTAAAATCACTGGTTAGGTCTGAAAATATTTCTCCGACTTTAAGTTCTAGTGTTGTAGAATTAATACGAAAATGCTTTAATGATATTCCCCCAGGTAGTTGGAAAAATTCAGTCCGTCACGTAATAACTGTAGAAAATTCGTATATTAGTCTGGATCGTATAATTAATCCAATTATAATTAATTTTGATGAGGATAGCGATAGCGAAACAGAACTATCTATAGAATGACATTATAAATGTAAATAAATGTGACTAGTAATATTTAAAAAAAATGTTATTTCATTTGATTACATTAATATAATTATATCATTACTTGTTTTCCTTAGTCCGTCCCTTCATACTTCCCTTGTTTATTCCCAAGCTCTTGTCGACACAATGGGACTGACCCAGGAAATCATTAAGTCGTTTCCAATTTTCGTGAAACGTACTGTACAATCTGTCTGCGGCATATTTTGCACATTTATTAGGTCATAACTTTTTTGCCTCAGTGTATTTTAGTTTTTAATGAAAATAATACTTTTCTCAGATTTATTTCGTAAAAAAGGTATACTAATTTCAGGTCGCCCAGAGTTACCGTTTCGGAGATATTTGCATTTAAATTGTTCAGTGCACCCTGCCCAATTACTAGTAATTTGCAAACAACATTTTTTTTCTCAAAGTAACCTATGAGAAAACAAATGGAATTTAGAGATGCAGTTGCTATGGAACAGAATATGTTTAATATTTAGTTTATGGTAAGTTTGTGGTTTCATTGCTGTTGGTTTCTTTCAACACAATATTTTCTAGGGTCAAAGTTATTTTAATTAAAGTAAGTTAAAGAACAATCCAATTGTTGTATTTATTATTCCCAATTACCATCAATAGAACATTAATTATCATTTCAAAGTTAATTATTTGCTTGCCTGAGCTAACGCACTAAACAATTTAAATGCAAATATCCCCGAAACGGTAACTATGGGCGACCTGAAATTAGTATACCTTTCTTACGTAATAAATATGAGAAAAGTATTATTGTCATTAAAAACTTAAATACACTGAGGCACAAAAAAGTTATGACCTAATAAATGTGCAAAAAATGCCGCAGACAGCGCCCCCTACATTGTACATTAAAATTTCACCAAAAAATCAGTTTCTCGTCCTAAAAAACCATAATTGCCAAATTGTGTAAAAAAACCGTTGGTTTCTGTCAAAGTTATTAGAGGAAAACAAAAATGAAGTTTTAACTTTAACACCCTGTATCTCAGTTAATATCAACTTTCGGATATAGGTAAGTATAATTAAATCCTAATATATTTACGTAAGGAGTCCGTGGTTTTTCCATGTCCCATCAATTCGCGGACATCCTGTATACAGTGAAAGCTCCCATAAGCGACCGGTTACGGTTCCAGCCCATTTACACCAGCCTGCCATAAACGTCAATGTCCTCTGTATTTTTTGTTATCATCGTAGCTTGCGTCTTTCCTATGTGAGATCGCGATGCTATAGCCCGAGTTAATAGTTTTTCTTTATCAATTTCATTGACTACTTTCACCTTTTTTTAGTGCTAACATTTCTTTTTCAACAACAGCCAAACTCAAAAAGAACAACTAGTAAAGTAAAAATAAATGGTAAATCCCCAAAAATTCAAGGACAATCACCGAAAATATACTTTAAAATCTAATGCGACCGGCTATTGGAGCTTCGTGGCCGCTTATGCGAGATATTTTCTAGTCTTGGATACAAATAATGCGGCCCGCGCACGTTTATAGGAGCGCCCGCCTATGGGAATGTGTCTGATGTGTTAAAATATAGAACTAAAATCGGTTCCTGAAAATTTGACCGTTTAAAGGACATGGACGCTTATCAGAGCTTCTCATTGAGGGAGCTTTCACTGTAATATGCCTAACATCTCAATTTAATTTAATGAAATTTCGTAATCGATGTAAAATTATGAATCGATTGCAATTTTGCGTTTTTTTGGTTATAAATGCAAAAAATCGTTTGGAAATTGTCTATTTTATACACTTCCATGTTTTACTTACCATTTGAACGCTCTTCTCTAACTGCTGAGGTAGAGCAAAGGGCGTAACAACCGCCTGGCCCAACGGCCACGCACCGGCTTGTAACACGTATATTCCAAAATTTATGCCTAAGTCAATGTCCTCTTGCTTTATGAAAGCTTGGAATTTGTTGTTGAGGTCAGCTGATACTGACATATCAGTGAACATTCTGTGAAGTTTACTGGTGAATTCGTAACCACATGCCTAAAAAAATATCGAATAGATTGTCCTTCTAAAAGAGTTCTTATGCGGCCGGGTAGAAAATCTATCAAGAAGTTGAAAGCTTATCAGATCAGTTTTCGACCTCTTTCCGGACTAGAAGGGAAAAAATTTACCTGCTTTAGTCTATTTATCATGGCCTCCTCGGCGTCCATACTTTGGGTTTGTTGATGAATTAGCCTTTTAGCCAGCGACCTTGAATAAAACTTTTGGAACACATCCTTATCATCAATGTATTTAAATATTATTATACTCTCAGATAGTTTTTCATCAACCTGAAAGGAACAACATTCTATTTATTATAAGTTTTATGACCCTTCTGGCATGATACAATAAGTACAAGCACAAAAAACAATGTAAAATTATATACAAAGTTTGGACGCGTAGCCCGAAATTCATCAGAAAACAATTCTTATACGCGTACCTTCTGAAAACAAAGCGGATAGCCGAGAGTGTACATACAGAACCGACCGTATTCTAACGCGCACCTTCTAATACTGACACTTGCAAGACGCACGCTTGTACGCCTAGACTTACGGTGCCCAGTGGATTGTGTGAAAGAGATGGAGAGATGACAGTGTGAGAAAGAAAATTAAATCTTCGTCGGTCTTGTCATTTGGAGTAGAGCTGAGCTAATTTAATTTTTTGAGCTTTTCAAGTACAGTCGCAGTATTATCGCTTACCTTAATTGATGGATATATCACTACTATCATTTTATTCAATTCAGGGAAGAATCTCGTTTATCACCATAAGAAACGCATTTAAGCGATCTTAGTCCGTCACGTAAAGCCTATTATTAAAATTCAATTACCGTGACCGTGAAATGTCAAACTGTCAAATATTGCCCATCTCTATTCCGAGTTTTGCACGTCCTACCATTTCGTTCGTTCGTAGATAAAATGTCATTCTTAGATTGAAAGAATTGTATTTAAAGTATTTCGTTCGTTCGTAGATAAAATGTCATTCTTAAATTGAAAGAATTGTATTTAAAGTGTGTGTTTTTTAAATTAGTTAAATAAATAAATCTAAGGGAGAAAAAAAGGACAAAAATTAAAACATTTCCCGTGTATTCTTTTCATGTGAATAGCTGCTATTTGTGAGAGATTTTTTTCTAAAACAGATTCTGTCTGGTTTCTGTGAAATTATGAAACTAATACCTAATTGTATTTAAATAAGTAAAGGTAAGAGAGCATGGGTCTTAAATAAAATTGCGAGAGTTTTAAAGAGTTTAAAAAATAATAGAAAGGGCAATGTCGTTTGACCTATTTACTTTCCTGTGCTTGTGACGAATTTGAAATTTGTGTGTAATATTACCATTATTTGTTTTGCAAAACATCTTTCGCCGTCGGTTTTCTGGAATCATATTTGTTCATAAATGATAGAATGAAAAATTGTTAAAATTATAATTTATTTTCGCCGTGTATATATGACAACACCGACCGTCGTCAGTAGCGGCCATGTAAATTTTCAGATTTCATATAAAGTGTATAATTTCGTTTAATAATTCAAAGCGCCATTTATGGTTATTTTTTGTCAATTTATTTTCTTCTCAGGATTTGCCGGTTTAAATATAATACGTCATTTCCATAACACCCTGTATTAGGTTAAGTTATTGTTACTCAATGAGCAGAAAAATAAACCAAACTTATAAAAGGAAAACGAATCCTAAAACTATTAAAAATAAAGATTACTTACCTCCGATTCACTAATACCTTTACTACTCTTCTTCAGCAATGTATCACAGTACTTGGCCAACAACTCGGGACTTCTACACGGCGACCTGCCGTCGTTTGGTCTGTGATTTATCACAGAGTTACACGCTTTGTCCAAGGCGCCCATGAAATTCTGATCGGACTTGAAAACTTCCTGAATCAGCACTTTGTACTTTTTGTAAACGGCCAGTAAGTTCTCGACGAAGTTTATGTGTATTGTTTCGCCTTGTAGGTTATGAATGGCCTGAAATTATTTCAGAAATTTGTTTTTTTCTTAAAGTCTGGTTAAGTCCAAAGGTCTTACCGATAATCCCTGATTTTTTATATGATCAAATACGGTATCGACCAGTACAACAAGGGCATTAGGTACACTTTTGAGCAAATCGTACATGTTTGACAGATCCTTCTTTTTCTCATATTTGACCATATTCTGACATTCACTATACAGAAATTGTAGATGCTCAGCCACCATGTGCAGTTCGCATCTATGTGCAACCTAAAAAAATATTATTATAGGAACTAAAATATGAAATAATAGTATACAAAGATAAAAAAAATTACCTTAGGCAATGAGCTGGCATGCAAAAACCTCCTGGCTCTAAATAGTTCCTCCTCAATTTTTCCTTTAACCCTTTCCATGTATAAACTGACATCTCTCTCTTGTAAGAGCAAGGCGGCATCTCTTTTGAAATGCTCACCGCTCGCGTTTAAAAATGTTATTTCAAATAGTTCAACGTAAAGTTGGAGTTGGGCTTTCTTTCTATAAGCTTGAACCTACAAAATATTTCATAATATGGACTGTTAATTCGAAAAATAAGTGATGGGATCTGACATACCTCTACAAAACTGAGAATCGTTCCTCTTACAGCCTCTATTGGCGTTTTAGGTGGTTGTCCGGCCCTATCCAAGTCTATAGCCTCTAAGATGAGCTTTACTAGCCTATGACCTAATGGACATATCATGTTTGACTGCCACACTTGTAAAGCAAGTTCACCGATTTCCATTTGATCACCTTAAAGCAAAAATAAATAATTAATTGCAATTAATAAATAAGAAGTTCAGATAAATAACTTTTATCTTAAAATGTATTCAAAAAGGGGGCAGAAACATGAGTATTAAGTGAAGGTGGCCTTCCAACAAGGGTGACCCGGTCTGTATGGAAAGTATTAATTACCTTGGTTTGCACTAGATGGATCGATACTACCGTAGATAATTTCAGCATCTGACATTTTCTGTGTCCTGATGTGTTGTTGATTTAAATACAAATATAAACTGTGAAGGTACTGGCTTCCAACAGAGTACTAAACAGAGAAACAAATACAGAGTTCAGAAAACACAAGTAAATCATTGATAGGGGAGTAAAATTATTAGTTCTACTTACTTGTGACCAATAATGAAAATAATTCTTAACGAGATTGTGTTCTCCATCTTCTTGAACTTTGTTAAGAAGTTGAGCAACATGATCAATTAAATATTGTTTGGTTTCGGCATACAATCGGTCAGCAAGAGGTTCAGGGTGGGCAACACATAAGGAATATACATCACTATATAAAAAAATTAAATACCTATGTTTAGACAAATTATATTTACAAATATTTTATTATAGTAAAAGAGAAAGTGTAATAATTTCACTTTCCTAAATATATAACATTGGTATGGTTGGTAAATTTTTGCATGCAGAACATAACAGAAACATTATGAATAGAAGAACAAGAATAAATAATGTTTACACATTATTTATTTACATATTATTTAGGTTCTAGATGATCATCTTTATTGCAAATTCAGATGCATTAAACAATTGTTATGGTAATTTTATACCTTAAAGTGAAAATAAAGATCAAAAAATCTATCTAGTTTAGATGTTATTGTTTGGGAACAAAGAAAAACTGGGTAATAACAAACAATACGCATGAAAACCTTGGAAAAACATTATCCACTACTTACGAAAATCTATCATTCCAGACAGTCCTAGGAACATGATCCAGAGTAATCACACCCCTGATCGTCTCCCTTATGGCCCCCCACGTGGAGTTAAAATCCACCTGCCTCGGTTTTAGTGACATTTTGATTGTAAGGCAAATTCGCAACTACTGTTTATTTTCGGACAATGACGGCGCAATTTTTCTTCGCTAAAAATAAACCGATTGGAAGGGTTTTTATTCGAAAAACAATGATTCGCATCGAGCAAACAGATTTTGGCAAAGGTTATAAATAACTTACTTGGTATCCAAATTCCTAAAGGCCTTTGGTGGCCTTGAATCAGCTGGGGGTAAATAAATTTCCTATCCAGACACTTCTTAATTACTATAATCCCTAAAAACACATTTTGTGGAATACGGAATTAACGAATACCTATTAAAGAAATGCGTCGCAGTTTTTGAAAAAACGTTGCCCAAGAAATTTTAACAAATATACGCAAAGGCAAAACTAGAAAATAACCTATTTTTTTGACAACTTTTGACACATCTGTCAATGTCAAGTTTTCATACACAAAGTAGAGGAAGGTCGCTCGTGCAGATTAATATAATAATAATAATAATAGACGTTTATTTAGCCATATCTCGGCTAGTTAAGATCAACACTTTATGTACTATCAAATACTAAAGACTACGTAACACTATGCTACTATATGGCGTTAACTGCTTGGGCCAAATCAACATTTCTTAAAGAAAAGACAAGCAGCCTGTCATTGAAATTTGGATGGACATCTGTCAGTTTTTTTTTTCGGTTTTGCGCGCCCATTTTTCCAAAAAAAGTTCTTAACGGTCGTGGGTCGTGGGCTCTAGAAGCTATAAAAAAAAGGACCTTTGAGTATATCTCATAAATTTGCCAGAAATACTAAGTAAATTCCTCTATCATAAACACCAAGAGAGAGTAAAGTTTATAATATTTGTTCGTGGGTAAAGTTCTAGTAAAATTGATTCACCACCCCCGTTTCTAATTGTATAAAATCCTTTTAAGATGTCCGCAGGGGGCCCATCAAACGGCGTACAGGGCGAAGATAGTTCCGAGATGTCTGTTTACAAAAAAGAGGCTTGTAAGGTAGTCTCCTTTAAGTTAGGTAAGATATGTTGTAAACCAATATGCATTCAATGTTATTCTTGTTATATTAGCATAAGCAGGGTCCTTGGAGTTGATAAAGTTATTTATTGAGATTTTGTGCCATACTGCAACATTTTTCTTTTTTTTTTAGTGTATGATAGAGATGATTTGGGCTCGGAAAATGTGATTACTTTCAGGCCAGAAATGGCCCATCAAATATTTGGAGAAAGGTGGGTAGTTTTAATATTATAAATAGTTGTTCAGTTTAATACAAGCACCCTTACTATACATAAGATAATTATCCGTTTAATTGTGTGTTTACATTTTTAAGCGAATCAATTTTTGGCTACCGTTCGCTCTCTATAACACTAAACTACTTACACAATTCATGCCAATGCTACTTAGACATAAAGGGGTCTGGAAAAATCCGAAATGAGAACATGAAACCCGATGATATAATGAAATCAATAAATCCCTGGTTACCAACTAACTATACAACGAGTCTAGAAGAATTTGAAGATTATCTTGCAAGTGAAGTGCATGATGATATGTTTGGCGAAGTTGTTGCAACATTTAAAGATTCCAAAGAAAGTTAGTTATAAGTATTTTTAATTTAAGCTTGTTGAATATTAACCTATATTCATTATAAGATAATAATCTTATTTTTGGTTGATTTGTGCTCTTTAACTAAATTATAACTAAGGGTCAGCCTAGCAAACTTTCTGTAACCGAAAGTAAAAAGTTTTCTATTGAATTACAAGTAAATAAAAATGAATTTGTTGTATGTTTTTGTACATACTGTAGGTTTGTTTTACTTTTTAGTGGCAAGGTTTCCAAATGATCACATCAAAGCTACATACAAAATTACCAAAAGCGATGTCAGTGACGAATCATTCACAGATTTTCATACAAGATTTGAAACTTTCATCGTTTGGTTCATTGATGCGGCCAATTATATTGATTTGGAGGACGATAGATGGTTGATTTATTATGTGTAAGTTTTTTTTAAAGCTAGCATAAGCATCAAAAAGTTTATACAGTAAATCTTCTAAGTATGCAATATGTATTGGGAACCAATAATTAATTTTTAGGTATGAGGAATTTGTACATCCACAGAAGAAAACCATCTACAGGTCACCAGTTGGCTTCTGTTCGGTCTACAAATTCTTTGCTTTCCCTAGTAACATAAGGGCCAGGATAAGCCAATTCTTTATTTTACCTGCACATCAGAAAAGGGGGATTGGTACCATGTTATATGAAACTGTGGCAAGAACCATGCGGGCTATGGATGAAGTAATAGATATTACAGGTAAGGAAAAGAAGGGTTGAAACAATTATCGAATAAGTAAAGGAAGTTTAATTTTATAAATCATATAATTTTTAGTCGAGGAGCCAACCAAATCCTTTCAAAAAATTCGAGATCTAGACGATTGTCTGATGATACACAAAGAGCTACATGACACCAATATCGATTATTTCACAGTCAATACAAAAAGATTTAGTGAAATAGCAGCAGATAAAAAAATCGGTAAGAAGCAAATTTTACGAATCTATAACATCTTGGGATTGTATTACGCGATGGAGAAAGGGGAGGAGGAATATGAAAAGTTTTTGGAGAATATTAAAACTAGAATTGCTAAAGAGAGTGAGGTAAGTTGATTGGGTTCAATTGTTGCAGGCATATGCTAAAAAATGGCTCGCTATGAATAGTGGAGTCGTCCTGGCGAAATAAACGGCTCGAAAATCCCTTGACGAAATCGAGTAATTTTTTTTACCCAATCGATGCAGTAGGATCCCCTCGACATTCTGAAATGATTTGTGTAGGGCGCCGTATGGGGGAGAGGGGGGCACGCCCCGTAAATCTAACCTACAACGGGAAATTGAAAATAACTCGGCCGGTTTTGATGCTACAAAAAAATGTGAAATGCAAAATTGAAGAGCTCGACAAAGCGCGTAAGCTCGAACAAACCCGATCCCGATATCTCGATGAGGTTTATTAATTATATCTCGAGAAGGGGCGGAGTTGGGGCATAATTTTTTCGCGAATTAACGGGTCATACCGAGTACTTTGATGTGCCGGAGGCTGGGGTTGGTGGGGCAATTAGGAGGGGAGTAAGGGGGATTGGAAATTTTTTACATAAATGCTAATAAGTAGTTTATTAATCGAGCTACGAGGATCAGGCCGGATTCAATTTGTTCATGTTTTTATCAGCTACGAGGTGGGATTGGCGAAAAAAAATTTTTTTTTATAAAAATTGTTGGGAGTGAGCAATTCGATGCGAAGACGGGCGGAAACATGCCTTTTAATTTTTATTCTCGCAAATGAAATGAAAAAAAATTATCATTAATTATTTTATCAATGTTAAATATAATGAGTTTCAATATGAATTTAGTGGTTTTAATCAAGACGAGAAAAACTCAAGAGACCGTTTTCATGGAGAATTGAACAGGCCAATCAGAAGAAATATCCACATGGAAAAATATCAGTGGCGTACCATCTTTTTTGTAAAAAATATCAAAGGACATGTTTGCTGCGACGCCACTGGTGGAACAATTGAATAACTTTTCTAACTAAAATTTGAGGTTCTATATCCTATTAAAACATACCAAAATTAAACATAATATCTAAAGTATTTTCGGAGATGGCCATTTCGTGTATGCCCCAGCGCGCATTTGGGAAAATAAAAATTTTTCGCCAATCCCACCTCGTAGCTGATAAAAAAAATTAACAAATTGAATCCGGCCTGATCCCCGTAGCTCGATTAATAAACTACTTATTAGCATTTATGTAAAAAAATTCCAATCCCCCTTACTCCCCTCCTAATTGTCCCACCAACCCCAGCCTCCGGCACATCAAAGTAATCGGTATCACCCGTTAATTCGCGAAAAAATGATGCCCCAAGTCCGCCCCTTCTCGAGATATGATTAATTAAATTTGATTGTTTTTGCAGTTGAAAATCGCGTTAATTCGCGAACTCATTGAGATATCGGGTTTGTTCGAGCTTACGCGCTCTGTCAAGCTCTTCAATTTTGCATTTCACATTTTTTTTGTAGCATCAAAACCGGCTGAGTTATTTTCAATTTCCCGTTGTAGGTTAGATTTACGGGGCGTGCCCCCCTCTCCCCCCGCATGCGGCGCCCTACACAAATCATTTCAGAATGTCGAGGGGATCCTACTGCTCGATTTCGTCGAGGGATTTTCGAATACCGGAACGACTCCACTAAAAGGAACACATTTTTTTTATTTTAGAGAGAATCCAGACCCGGTAAAAGATTCTGTAACCTAGCTAGAGAGAGCATAGCTGTACAAATAGATAAAACACCTCAAATTGAAACGGACTACAAAAAGCTTATCGATGATATTGATCCCTCAGTAAAATATCTCCAAAGTAAATTGAAAAGTAGGCTTGAAAATGGTCACTAAGTAAATACATTTTGTGTCGATATCTTAATTGTCTTGAAGTATATTAGCCGTGCAAGAAAGTGTAAAATAGTGTTATTTGTATCACCAGTTGGGAAAGATGAATTGTTTGTTCCACAAAACGTTCTCTCTTAACTTGTCTTACTTTTCACAACTGGATACTACTTTGCAACTGGTTGTAAAGACCTCGTTTCTTATTTTCTGGATTTTTATTGATGTCTAGTGTGGCCGTATTATTGTGTTCTATTTTTAAAACTTGTACTGGAAAATGAGAATTCCACAAAAATAATGTCTGATAAAACTCGTTGGGAAACAAAGGTTTCGTGCAACTCTTATTACTTTACAGGACCATTCTGGGGTTCACTCAGCTATGTTTGTAACGATTGCAGTTAAATACTATTTCAGATATGGGACGGTCTTATTTTTCTTTTTAAAAGCCGTATTACAGTCGGGAATTTTTATGGCGCAAGCAATGGCAATTATAATTCAAGGGTTCATGCGCAGTACACCGTTCTCCGTACTACAGTCGGAAATTCTACTCTTCTGACAATTAAAATTACACGGATTCATGCGCAGTACACTGTTCCAGATCAGCTGTCTCTCATTACCAGAAAGGGGGCAGGCGCCATTTTAATTGCCATTGCCGGCGCAATTGGGTAGAGATGGATTATTCTGTTATTTTTAAACTGTTTATTATTTGATTGAAGCAGGTATGAATAGCTAATGGCCATTTAAACCCACTGGTACTTAAATTAGCAGTTTACATTCTTTATTAAACTTATGGACTGCTAATTCAGCAACTTTTTGCACCTCCTATTTGCAAATAGCAGTAGCTGCTTTAACTGGTAATCAAAACGAACAGGTTTGCACATCTCTAATTCTGGGGATATTTTAGGGATTTCGACACTACCAACTGCTGTTCTGACCGTTGATAATGCTCCAGCTGATCGAGAACGGTTTACTGCGCATGAATCCTTGCAATTATAATTGCCATTGCTGGCCCAGCATTAATTGCCGACTCTAATACGGCTTTTTAGGAAAAAATTAAATTATTGGAAATGTACATATTTTGTTACAACACATTACAAAAAAAGAAAATATGTAGAGTTAGTAATGTACAATTTGAAGGATAATAATTGCTTTATTTGTGCAGATACGCCATTTTTGGCAATCGTCACAGAAAACCTGGTGTTCTCCTGCTTTTAATAATAATATTCTTCAGGCGCATGCTCATTGTTGTTAAAAACGGTTAATTCCGATTACTTTCTCGACCTGAGACTCTTTAATTGGTTTTCTTTTAAAACCGCGTTAACAACTTGAGGAGAATTTACACATAGCATTCTTGTCGCCACTGTGAGTTTTTATTTTCTTATCTGGTATGTCATTTTAATCAGAATTCCCTTAAAGCCGTACTAGAGTCGGCAATTATTGTCCCTTGCGCCTGCAATGGCAAATGTAATTGCACGTATTCAAATCAAATCAAAAATCAAATCAAATCATTTATTGTTCACTGATCTCATACATCAAGATATTGAACTCGTCAAAAAGTTTACTCAATAAAAGATTAAAATCTTAAAAAGACATTATAACATATTTTATTTACATGCTAAAAAGAGGCGACATAAATCACTTTCAAAAATGGAGAAACTCATCCAGAGTATAAAAACATTGTTCTGATAAAAAGCATTTCAACTTCCTTTTAAAACATATCAAAGATTCACAATCTCTAATGATAGGTGGCAGATGGTTAAAAATTTTTATTCCAATATTTTTTGGCAAAGTCTTTGTAATATTTAGCCTGCATAAGTTTGGATGCAGTTGATTTCTGTTCCTGGTATTATAACCATGGATGTCGCTATGTTTAAGATTCACATTTTGACCTTCATACATAAATACACTTATTTCCAATATAAAAATACATATAAGTGTCAAAACCTTAAGTTTTTTGAACCACTGTCTACAGGAATCCTGTCTTCCAGCACCAACCATGCAACGAATCACCCTTTTCTGGCATAAAAAGACTTCACGTGCATGAGGAGCTAGACCCCAAAAGCGTATGCCATACATGAGTCGCGAGTAAACCTGTGCATAATAAAATGACAGAAGCTGGGACTCATTCAGAACCGTCTTCAAGCTTCTCATTAGAAAGCAGTATTTACTGAGTTGAGTTGTTAACTGACCACAATGGCTGTTCCAACTCAAATTCCTATCAATTTCCAAGCCAAGAAACTTGATTGATTGTTTCTCTGTTAAAGCTGCATCATTACATATTACATCAATGTCCAAATTGTTATGATTTTGATGGGTACGAAAGCGCATATAATGAGTCTTTTGTGCATTTAAAAACAACTTATTATTCTTAAACCATAGATCAAGCTTAGCAATAGCACTGTTTGCCCTTTCCTCAACCATCCTATTGGTTGTGCCTGACACAGAGGCAGATGTGTCATCCGCATACATTGTAAATTTATAATCTGCTAAACTTTGGGGCAAGGGGTTTACAAATAGCAGGAATAAGACGGGGCCCAATATTGAGCCCTGCGGTACTCCAACACATACTTCACATATCTCAGATTTTGCCTGCAGTATTTTATTTTTACTTTTGTAATTCATTTGTACAAATTGTTGTCTATTCTTTAGAAACGAATCAAACCACGCAAGTGCGACCCCCCTAATACCATATCCCGACATCCTCTCCAGAAGAATATCATGCTGGACACAGTCAAACGCCCTGCTGAGGTCACAAAAGATCCCAGCAGGGCATTCGCCCGCCTCCAGAGAATCAACCATCCCAGTGAGAAAATCATGGATAGCTGTGGTTGTAGATCTACCCAAAAGAAAACCGTGTTGCTCTTTGCATAAAATATTATTTTTTTTTACATATTTAAGAAGTCTGTCCAGCATACAATACTCAAAAACTTTGGAAAAACAAGAATTTAATGACACAGGTCTATAGTTTTCCAGATCAGTTTTATTATTTTTTTTATGTATGGGAATCACTTTGCTTGTTTTTAAGTAGTTTGGGAATTCGCCACACTCAAAAGACTTGTTTATCAAGTATGTTAAGGGGGTTATAATATTATGCATACTATCCTTTAAGAAATTTGCTGGGATGTCGTCTGGTCCAGAAGACCTTTTATTCTTAATTTTTGTTTTCACAATATTCATAACTTCATGTTCAGTAAAAGGAATTAATGCCATACTAGAAATTATATTAGGATTTGCATGGTCAATGTCATTATCGGTTACCTGATCTGTTTCAATTTTGTTTAAAATATTAATAGGTGCTTCTATAAAGAATTTGTTAAAAAGATTTGAGATTTTTTCAGGTTCAGTATATAGAATGTTGTTATCCACAATTTCAATACCACATTCTGGTTTCTCTTGCCCTGTGATTTCTTTGACTACAGACCAAGCCATCCTGCCCTTGTTGTCTGAATACTTTATTTTGTTTTGATAGAAAGTTTTTTTTGTTAACTTAACTAGCTTATTGTGCTCTTGTTTTTTTGTCTTATAAATTTTTTCTAATCCAGGATTGTTTCTCTTCATAGAGAATAAATCCTTCAGTATTCATGCGCACTAAACCGTTCTCGATCAGCTGGCCCGATACTGCTCGCATTGCCGGCGCAATACGAGAATGGAATCCGTATTACATTTGGCAATTCTATTATTCTGGCAATTATAATTGCACGGATTCATGCGCAGTACACCGTTCTCGATGAGCTGTCTCGCATTGCCAGAAATGGGACAAGCGTCATTTTAATTGCCATTGCCGGTGGAAGTCTGGGTAGAGATGGATTATTCTATTATTTTTAACTGTTTATTTGTTGGTCGAAGCAGCTATGAACAGCTAATGGCTATTTAAACTAACTGTTACTTAAATTAACAGTTCACTGTTCACATGTACTGCTAATTCGTCGCAACTTTTGTTGACCTTTTTTGTAAGTAGCAGTAACTGCTTTAACTGGTAATCAAAGGAACAGGTTTGCCCATTTCTAGTTCTGAGGGTATTTTAGGGATTTCGACAGTACCAACTGTTGTTCTGACTGTTGGCAATGCGCCAGCTGATCGAGAACGGTTTAGTGCGCATGAATACGTGCAACTATAATTGCCATTGCACGCGCAAGAGAAGAATTGCCGACTCTAATACAGCCAATTTTGCACTGGCCCTTACTGGGTTTATTTAAATTTGTTTTTATTCGTAAAGTTTTACAGTTATTATTTTCGTTATTTCAATTCTGGCATTTATGTGGCAAGTATGATTGATGTTTTTAAAATTGCTTGGATTCGTATAGAATGCCATATTTGTCAGTATTTTATGTTTTTTAAAAGTACCCTTTTGTAAAGTTATCATAGGGCATTATATTTTCGTTATATTTACTACTTCCACGTTTATGAAATATATATAAGTAACTTTTAACTCCGTTTAATTAATTCCCGAATAATTTTTCCGATTTTCCAAGTTCCTTTAATTAGTGGCGTCTGTGAGTCTGAAAAAACTCCGAAAAATCGAAATATTTTCAGCCGGAACAAGAGTACCTCGCCCCCCGTTTTCGAGGATGCTGAGCACGTTGGTGGTGTTGGATATCGCGTCCTACCCCTTCCAACCCCTCCACCGACCAATTCTCGCCCCCATTATGGAACGACATTACCGTTTAATAAAAAAAATTTGGAAATGTTTAAAAAAAAAATTTTCTAAATTATTCTTTCTGTTTTATGATTTTTTTATTTAATAGAAATTTAATAAAAAAATTTCCTAAAAAATTAAAAATAAACTGACCACGCCTTGGCGTTTTTTCGCGCAAACTATTTGATTACATTTTTTCAGTTGGACCGGAATGAGAGACCATCACAACCAAAAAGAGAAGTGCAACTATTTTCCCCATTCTCAACATCCTCGAAAACGGGGGGGGGGGGGGGGGGGGGGTCGGACGCGATATCCAACAGCTCAGCATCGTCGAAAACGGGGAAAGTGTATTTCTCTGCAGGGAAACCTGTTCGTAATTCATAAACATCGTACATATAAATATAGATAGATATCTACCCTCTTCATGTATATGCACACATACACGAGATTTTCGGATTCAACGCCACCCGAGAATGAGAATATACGTGAATATATTGATCATTATTCGTAATACGTACCGGTCAGATACGACTTTTGGACTTGAAACATCACCACCTTGCATGGCTCGTATCTCGAAATCCTGTCATTATTTTTCATTGCGCCCATGAAGACATTTTATCAAGATAATACAATTCGTATGATGCAATACTTTTTAGTAAATTTGAGTGTAACCCAATTTCCATTTAAAAACTGCGGGGTCCTTTAACCTTCGTCTTCCCGGGTGGGGTACAAATGTACCCCAGAAGCGTTTTTTTTTTGCATATTTTCCCCAAAAGTGCATATTTTTTGTGACTAATTTTATTTTGTGTCAGTAAGGGCTTTGTAAATAATTACGGCCCGTCAAACAAGATTTTTTTTAAAATGTCTTAAAAATAATACATTTTGAATAGCGTGGGGTGCATTTGTACCCCACGTGGGAATCCGCGGCTACTATATTAAGTAGTGACCCGTTCGGACATTTGCACGTTGGAAATCTAAACGGGTCACATTATACTTCATTATAACCATACAAAGGGTGCTGTAGACACTACAGATAAAATGGTAAAGCAATACTCTGCTCGCAGAATATGCAATCCATGGCCGATGGCAATTTTTGGCCAATTATTAGATATTGCGTCCCTAAACGCTTACATTTTATGGGGCATCAAATATCCAAAAAATTCTGAAACTAAGGATGGCCGACGGTATTTTTTACTTCAGTTAGGAGAAGCTCTTATAAAACAAAATATTATACGGAGATATAATGCACAAGGACGATTGAGAAACACACTAAAGCAGTTTATGCGGGATGTTGTTCCAGACTTGGCATCGGCCCCAGTTGAAACACCAAGAGAAAGACTTGCAAGTGGACGTTGTTATCTATGTCCACGAAATAAAGACCGCAAATCTAGGCAATTTTGCAAAGAATGTCAAAACTTCGTATGTGCAGAACACTTTGTAAAGGAAGTCAAGTGTTTTCGATGCAAAGAAGATTAAGACATTTTTTTTTAAACCTTATTTGATTTTATAAAAAAATTCTTAACTATACTTTGTTCTAAGTTTAATTTACCTATTATTACCTTTTAGTATAATTAAACACATGTTTAATTATTAGAAGTATCATTTTCATCATGGGGTACAAATATACCCCACGTGGGAATCTACGTAATTTTTCTGACGTGGGAAGTCGAAGGTTAATGAAGTAAATTGAACTTTTTCATTTTTAATACCAAACTTTTCAGCTTCCTGTAAGAGAGCCACTGAAAATTATGAATATGTCCATTTTGTGTATATACGGAGGAAATGGAAATATTTTAATGAAGTAGTCTAGTGTTTTGGGTGAGTAGATTTTTATGGCAAAGTTAATAAATGATAAAGAGAACAAGCGAGCGTATAAAAATATTTTGTATATTTTTCATACAGGTACTAAAAGTACTCGAGTTGGGACATACATAATGACAGTGATAGAGATAATATAGGCGCGTTTACGTAATCCACCCGTCTCACTTCTTGATGGACTTTTTCTTGATAAGCTTATTGACTTTTGACAGTTCCGTCAGTGTTCTATTGATATACATTATTTGTTCTTCTACATTGTCTCTTTTGATTTTGACGGGGTGTTTCTTGGATGACGCCATGTGAACGTATACGTTCCATATAGACGTTTTAACCTTAAATAATATACAGAGTAAAAATTTCCGAAATTTTTTTTACAACATATACAGTGAAACCTCTCAAAAACGGACACCTTCTAATAAGCGAACATCTCTATTAAGCGGACATTTTTTCATAGTCCGGAACTACGTAAGTATATGAAATTCCATGAAAATCAACCTCTCTTAGGCGGACTCTCCTTTGGGCGAACGCGGACAGGCTGTTTTCATACAAAGAGTGCGAAAACCCTCCTTTAAACGGACCAAATATTTTTTAAGTATTTAGGAGACGAATAAGTACGGTGCAAAAACTCTCTGAAGACAGACCGGCAACCAATCGCGTATGCGTGGCAGAGCGAAAGGACTTCGCCGAATGAAAGTATGTGTGATTCCCCGACAGCAGTCCGCCGTTTATTTGTGAGTTGTAAGGTTAAAATCGTAAACAATGGCACAAAAATGTCGCGTTTGAGTCTGAAAGAGAATATTGATGTTGTGGAAGTTTGTAATTTGATAACAATGATTTGGGCGAGTTCATTGACATTGATAGCAATGTGCTATTAGAAGATGATAGTGACCCCATTCCTACCGATTATGTAGTCCAAACTGAAACCACATCACTATCTGACGACTTTGATGAAGAAGTTGAATGCAGTAATCAAACAAATGTCACCAATTATCAACAAACAATTAGTATGGTAAAAGAATTATAAGAGGATGCAAAGAATAGAGGTGACTCTACAGCAATGGAATTTGTTATCAGACTTGGAATTACATTTTCTAGATTCCAAGTATAAAACGCAAACACGTCAAACTACGTTTTTAGATTTTTTAGTACTACATCCTAACTAAGACTAGTGTATTTTTGTTATGTTATGTTTATTTGTACATACATATACATAGTAATAATTTTGCATTTACATATTACCTAATAACAAATTTCCCATGGGCGGACACCTCTATAAGGCGGACACATACGGTCCCGTTGGTGTCCGCCTAGGAGAGGTTTCACTATACCTACACAATTAGTTGACACGTATTTCAGGATTTTGCTGAAAGATGCAGAGCGCGAGAAGTTGAAGCGAAATGGATGGAACTATTAGTGTCTATTGATATACTGCGTACTGCGTCGAACTCGCTGTCCACGCTTCAACTGTCGTGCGCTTCGATTCCTCTCATTCTGCGTGACTTGCGCTCGAAAATATTTAATAACTTCCGATCTAATAGAGGTCCCATTTTTTCGTAAAAAGGGTTTTGTAGATAAGAGGATAAGGAACAAAATGGTATTTTTTAAATTTAAGGTGGGGGCGTTCAAGTACGGGATGATTGGAGAAAATCCGGCAAATTATCAAAAATTCAGGTGTGGATATTTTCGAAAAAAATATATTTTTAGCAAAATCCGGAAATACGTATCGACTAATTCCGGGACATGATTGCAACAATTAAATATAACCAGTGTTGACGTATAAAGGAGTTTTTCAAACTATAAAAACATTTTTGTTGTGTGTGATAGTGATAGAAAACAATACTTCACAATACAAAGATATTACAAGCTACAGATAGAAAAATGTACTTTTCTAGCCTACGCAACGACTGCAAACAGTCTTACCCACCTCTTTCGATCATTATTGTAGCATTGCCATATTTATCGCAAAGGTATCTTGCAAAATCCCAATTGTATGTATTATGACGTGCTAATATTTCAGGGTGTGATTCCTTAGGTCGTTTTATAAAGAAAAGTTCATATGAACATATGTCCGCAACGGCTTAAATTCTTTGCTACAGGGTGTTGAATTTTTGTTTCTTAAATGGTTATTTTTTAATATGTCCGAAAGTACTTCAGATATCATTTTCAATTTTGGTATATGTTAACAGGATATAGAAATACAAATTTTAGTTAGAAAAGTTACTCAATTGTTCCACCAGTGGCGTCCCTGCAAATATGTCCTCTGATATTTTTTACAAAAAGATGGTACGCCATTGACATTTTTCCATGTGGATATTTTTCCTGTTTAGCCTGGTCAATTCTACATGAAAACGGTCCCTTGAGTTTTTCTCGTCAGACGCACCATTCTTGATTAAAACCACTAAATTCATATTGAAACTCATTATTATTAACATTGATAAAATAATTACTGATAAATTTTGTTTCATAAAAATTGTTGGAGTGGACAATTCGATGCGAAGACGGACGGAAGCTTTTGAAGTAAAAGTGGCCATTTACAATAATTCTTATGAAACAAAATTTATTATTAATTATTTTATCAATGAAAATAATAATGAGTTCAATATGAATTTAGTGGTTTTAATCAAGAACGGTGCGCCTGACGAGAAAAATTCAAGAGACCATTTTCATGTAGAATTGACCAGGCTAATCAGGAAAATATCCACATGGAACAATGTCAGTGGCGTGCCATCTATTTTGTAAAAAATATTAGAGGACATGTGTACAGGGCCGCCACTGGTGGAACAATTGAGTAACTTTTCTAACTAAAATTTGTGGTTCTATATCCTATTAACGCATACCAAAATTGAAAATAATATCTAAAGTACTTTCGGAGATATTCAAAAATAACCGTTTAAAAAATAAAAATTCAACACCCTGCAGCAGAAAATTTAAGCCGTTGCGGACATATGTTCATATGAACTTTCCTTTATAAAATGACCTAAGGAATCACACCCTGAAATATTAGCACGTCATTAAGGAACACCCTGTATAAGTAGTAAAAATATTTTCTAAAATGTCATGGTTGAAAAGCGGTTTGTAATAGAATGACCCTAATATGGAAATTATCTAAATGCAGTGTTTGACAAATATACATTCGCTCGATTTACCCTGTATAAACGAAAAGGAATTCCCACCATTTTTTTATGGGAAAGTTTTATTGAAAAAAAAACACCACTTACTATGTCTATTTCTGACAGCTGTTTGACGGCATTATTTTTAATTTGGGTAACCAATTCCTCGGATTCCAACGCTTTGATGTTGGCATTTTCGTATCGCGCTTGTAAATTTGCAATTTGATTGTTCAGGCCCATTATAACGAAATTTTTTTCCTCTATTAGTTTCATCTAGAAATTTATTATAAAAAATACGTTCTATTTTGTTAGCTATTGGTCGTGCTCGAATAACACATATTTTCTACACCATATTTAAAATTGCATGTATTTATATATTATATAGGGCGTTCTTTAATGATGGGCTAATATTTGAGAGTGTTTCCATATTTTATGAATGGTTCCTATATGTCCTCAGCGGCTCAACGCAGCAACTAACTAAAGGAAGGTAAATTTTGAAGTCTAAAGATGTCTCTATTTGAAAAAAGAAACTTATTCTTTGAAAATTAGTAATTTTTTTAAACTCCCTAATTGTACCGGTTGTCCCATTTTCGACTCTTTTTTAGGGTATCTCCGTACTTGTTAGTGTAATCAAAAAGGTAATGTAGATGTCATGTGCTCTTTTTGGGTCAAACTTAAAATGGTAGAATCAAAATTTGAAAATTTTCGCGAGCTTAAAGATACGGGGGAAAATCACCAAACTGACAATTTCAAAATGGCCCTATATTTTCTTAGTTAAAAGAAATACAGAAAAATTTTTTACACAGAAAATTCTTTATATTGATTGTTGAATAATCTGCCGTTTTCAGAATAAGTATACGGGGTCAGATAAAAAAGTTATCGGACCTAACCTAATTTTTTTAAATGGAATACCCTGTATATTTTAATCTAAAAAGATACTATTTTAAATTCTCCTTTCAAATATATAACACACCATGGAATATATTGGTTTCCTAGGCGATTTACTTTAAACCACAGTGGACCATGAAACAAAAGTTAATGGCGCAAAATGTATATTTTGTTCGCTATCCGGAAAGACGGTAACCATTTAAGGACATATTCCAACATTTGCGATGATATCCGTTATTTTTTACCTTAATCTGACCTTTTATTTCGTTTCAAAGTAATAAAGTTTAAATAAATCGCCTAGGAAACCAATATCATCCATGGTCTGTTATATATTTTTATTATTGATTATTCAACAATCAATATAAAGAAACTTCTGTATAAATCATTTTTCTGTATCTCTTTTAACTAAGAATCTCTTTTAACTAAGAAAATATATGGTAATTTTGAAATTGTAAATTTTTAGATTTTCCCCCATATCTCTTTAGCGAGCGAAAATTTTCGAATTTTGATTTTACCATTTTAAGTTTGACCCAAAATGAGCACATGACACATACATTACTTTTTTGATAGCACTAACAATTACGGAGATACCCTATTAAAGCGGGACACCCTGTACTATTGACTTTTAAATAAATAATACGAAATCCCATGTAATTTATGAGGTGGTTCAATATTGACCCTCCTGCACATTTTACAGAAAACTGCATTATAACATCTTGAAGAGGCCGACATGATAAACCCATATGCCGATTTTGAGTACGTTTTGGTGAGCCAATCGTAAGCTATTCAATTAAACGTGACGGCAAAACCACGAAACTCTCATAGTTCCGGTTAGACAGCAAGCAGCAGCAAACTAAATTTTGACGTTGACACAACGAAGGTAGTGTCAGTGACAATATTTTCACTATTCGTTATGTTCAGTTTTACGTCAATTTTAAGCAATAGCGTCATAGAAATTATTTGCTGGTGTTTTTTTTTATGATCAAACACAAGCACTATAGGAAAGCCCCTCATGCCAAACACGATCAAAAGCTTTAGAAATATCCAGTGCAACAGTCCGAGACTCCCCAATGATGTTCGATTGCGTTGTTCCAAATATGGGTGACATAGGCTAGAAGATCTCCAGTTGATTTGGACTTACGAAAACCATATTGATGGTCGCTGATAATGTTGAAACCTTCCAGGTACTTTAGAAGATGTTGGTTAATAGCTTTCTCCATTACTTTTGATATAACTGAAAGCAATGCGACTGGTCGATACTTGTTAGGCAGGGTTCTCTTACCTGTCTTTGGAATTACCTGAACTATGAGAGTTTCGTAGTTTTGCCATTAGATTGAATAGCTTAGGATTGGCTTAGCAAAATGTATTCAAACTGGGCACATCGGTTTACCATGTCGGCCTCTTCAAGAAGTTGTAATTCAGTTTTTCTATAAAATGTACCGCGGAGGCAAAAATTACATGGGGGTTTCCTTTGTGCAACTTAACTATGCATCACTCGGTATAATTTCAACAAAACATTCCTTTTATCAGAAGTTGCGGGATCGTCGAGCTGTCAAATATTGGAATTTTCTACTGTTTTTACAGGGAAACACTCTGTATAGCTTATTCGTTACCATATTGTTTTGTGCATGTTCCAAACGTGACATTTGTGCGCTCTGGTCAACTGACAACCATTCTTTGGCCGTCGCTAGTTCGTTATATCTCTCCATGATATCGTGTATCGTGTTGAACTCTGGGTGTATTTCGAGTACTTGGCGAAGGAACTCCTAAAATTATAATAAAAACAATGTTTTTTCTTTGATATTTAGGGGACGCGGTTTGCTCCGGCTGAGCAGAAACTTTTTAAAATACAGCTTATTTTTGCCAGTGTCCCGGTCGTCCTGGATAAGAAGAATCATCTCTTTTTAATATTCAGATTTTTTTTTCTTATGTTCAAAATGTTTTTTTTTATGTTCAAACACAAGCACTATAGGAAAAATCCTTTAGGGCAGACATGACAGTAGTACTCTAGTGATGGTCGAATCTGGGCTTTGTATAAAGTCAAAAGTTGTTGAGGTATGTACAACTTTTTCGTTCGGAAGAGTACACCAGGTTTCTGAGAAGCTAACTTGGCGATTCCCACAACGTGGTTATGCCAAGACATATTTTCTCCCAGATTGACGCCCAGCAAATTAATAGATGAAGCCAGTGGAATTGCGTGTCCTGCCATGACTATATCCGGTCCTGTAATGTTAACCTTTTTAGAGAAAACTGCTGCCTGGGTTTTTTTAGCGTTAAATTCGACTTGGTTACTGTCACCCCAAGCCAAAATTTCTTCCAGGTCTTTGTTAAGGCGTGATACTTTATGCAGTCTGCGAAGATATGCATCGGCAGCCGATGTTTGTGCATTCAAAGAGAAAGATGAGATAAGTGTGCTATAGTCAGCAAAGCTAAATATCGGATTTTTAGTTTTCACTAGTAGGTCGTTAATGTAGAGTAAGAAGAGAGTGGGAGACAATTGGACCCTTGAGGAACACCGGCATTGATGGTGAAGGTGTCAATCCGTCAATCGCCACTTGCAGAGAGCGGTCCTTAAGAAAGCTAGACAACCATGCACAGAATCGACTGGGCATACCATAGGATCGCAGTTTAGAAACATGACGTTGCAGAACTCAATAATGCGCAACTATCATCTAATTTGACCATTTCTGTATGTCCTATGTTTAACGATATCCCTGTAGAGCGCATTCTTATCCAGATATATTTTGAATTTTTTCACTATCGTGCAAGGCACGCGTTCGGCAAAGCACGCTCGGCAAAATATATTTATCATTGAATCTTATGGATTTTACAGGTGTAAATCACATATATATATATATAAACAGAATATTGCTAATACCATCTGCAATTATGCCCGCTATGGGTATCGATGGGGGCGTTGTGAGTTTGCGCAGTTGCGAAAGTAAACATTCGACAGGATCGGATTTCAACTTTTTTAATGTAAATTTCACTGGTTAGTTAGGAAAAATATTGCAATCAAAATTTCGATTAGTTCGATTTAAGACAGCGTTCCATGCGTACGATTTCTGACGATATGATGATCCGACGGTGCCCTGATTGGTGTAAACTTTTGGTGGCAAATTCCGTCCAAATGTTCATAACAATCGACACGATCGGGTAATGTGATAAGCAAAATATTTTCGTATATATGTACATACCTGAAATACTTTATACCTGCTAGTGATCCACGGCTTTTGCGAAAAGCACCATGCACTTGTGTCCTTTCATCTTAAACAAAACAAGCCGCTAACCTACCAAACAGCGAATCGAATCACCACAAATTGAAAACTCCTTTACAAAAATTGTTGTTAGGTAATGAAAGTTTATAAGCACTAATATACCGACAACAATGTGGATGAACCACTTTTTATTCTGTAATTTGAAAAAGCATCCAGAATCAAAGATGGCGACGAATAACAATAAACAAATAATGTCGGGCCGGCTCTGACGCGATCGATAAAATTGCCACCCTACTGCGCATACTCAATAGGCCCGCGCCATCTCCCATAGCGGGGACACTTATCTTTTTGTCACAGATATACAGGGCGTTTGTTCGGGTTTGTTATACATTTCTGTATAAAATATAATGACTCCGTTCCTTTTTTTTACATTTTTCTCACTATTATCAATATTAATACCGTAAATGGCTTATATTTTCCAATCTTCTTATCCATTTTCTTGAGAGTTTTATTTGATTGGTTAATTGTCTTTTTTATCTCGTCGATGTCTGTCTGTCGTTTGGCCGCAAGCTTCCTTTCATCGACTAATTTAAGCTCAGCTCTGGCTTTTTTCTCATGATTCTCTTTCACGAACTAGAATATAGAAAAACCATCGAAACGTATAAAGGAAAATATACAGGGTGTCCCAGAATATGTGGGCAATCTCCCGGGTTCAGATAGAACATTTAAAAATATCAGGAGTGTTACCTATCAATTTTTCTTCCTACGGCTTCGCCTACGGAGATACAGGCCCATAACGGACGTCCCTGGAAATCGTTGTTTTTTAAATACTTTATTAAATACTAGGTGTAATTTAATATTTTTTTAGTAAAATGGTTACTAGATGAGTCTCCTTAAAATTCGCCCTTTTAAACACATTTGGCTTATTTACTTTGCCAGGGACGGACTAGACGTAACACAAAAATGCTTTTTTTACACCCTGTATGATGAAGAAACGACAATAATATTTTTGGATACTCTAAACCTAAGCTGAAAAAAGTTACTTTTGATCAATGTCGATAAAATTAACTGTTTTCGAAGAAGGCGATATTTTTGTTCAATATGATTTATATTCAGTATACGTAAATTCCATTACTAAATTAGTAACTAATAAAACAAAGGAGAAAAACTGCAAATTTCAAGACACTACCATAAACTGATACTGGCGTAAATCTTATTTAAATCGGTACATGTGAAAAAACCATAACAACAATGAAGGAATTTTATGAATATAAAACAACAACTAATGCAAAAAACCATATTGAACAAAAATATGTTTTTTTCAAAAACAGTTCACTTTATCGAGATTGTTCAAGAGTACCTTTTTTTCAGCTTAAGGTTTAAAGTATCCAAAAATATTATTGTTCCATACAAGGTATACAAAAAAAACATTTTTGTGTTCGTCTAGTCTGTCCCTGACAAATTAAATAAGCCAAATGTGTTTAAATGGGCGAATTTTAAGTAGAGTCATCTACTAATCATTATACTAAAAAATTATTAAATTACACCTAGTACTTAATAAATTATTTAAAAAACAACGATTTCTAGGGACGTCCGTTATGGGCCCATATCTTCGTAGGGGAGGCCGTAGGAAGAAAAATTTACAAGAACTTCTCCTGTTATTTTTAAGTGTTCTATCTGAACCCGGGAGATTGCCCACATATTCTGGGACACATTCTACATGTTTTTTGGGGCGTGCTGAACCCAAATTTGAGATTTGCTAACAAAACATCCAAGAAACAAAAAAATCCAAAAAAAATTAAGAAATCTAATTTTTGGGTGTTTTTTTTGCTTAGAACTCGGAAACTGTATCAACTTCTCGTAAATATCCTTCCTAGTCATGATGATAGTAAACAAAATTTCCTACAAATTATATTATTATAGTAAGTATACACCGTGTCCAAGATAAGGAGGGCCAGTACAGGGATCTCGGAAACCGTAAGAGATACGAAGTCGATTAAATGGAGGTAAAGTTGCGCATTTACTTGCCTAATAATATGCCGTTTAGAAAGTTTTAAAATTCCGAGTAGTTCCGGAGGTATCCGAGGAAAACCGAAATTCTGAAAAATCGTTTTATTTTTTTTTTGGGTTTTTTTGAGATCGAATTCTAAATTAAATTGCACTTTTACATTGCCACTTTTTCCGCTCTATCTAACAGCGTCAATTGTTTTGTAATCCGACGAGTCGTCTTCGAAGGGCCATTATCAACTTTCTTTTTTTAAATACGGTCCTGTTTTCCTGATATTGGAATTTGAGATTTTTTTCTTCCGAATGCAACGATGTATGATACATTGTGGTTGAATGGCATTTCGAGGGTTTTTGAACAACATCAGGAAATTTTGGGATACGGTCCTGTATTTTTCCTAATTTTATAAATAATATCTCATAAGTAAGCTAGCTCTAAATTTTTACTTATGTTGGACAAGTTCAATAAATAACAATTAATTTAATAATAAACCACAAATAATTATCTTGAACACGATGTATAGTTGAAAATTGACATATTGCGCATATCTCGCCAAAACCCCATTTTTTACACTCCAAAACTCGAATTTATTATTAAAATTATTTACGAAAAGTTGACAATTTTCGAGTTATAATAATAATAAAAAAAAACCAAAGGAACAAGTTTTTTTTTTAACTTTTTTCCTTATTTTTTAATGTTGCGTCACCAAATTTCGTCAGCAAACCCCATATTCGGATTCAGCACCCCAAAAAGATTGAAGAAATCAAAACTACCCCAGAACTTACTCGCTAGGGGCCTTTGTGAACACAAATTGACTGTATTATAAATGGTGTGTAAAAAAAGTGTATTTGTGTGACTAAAAATGTGGAATTTGTCCAGTAAATGTGTAATTTCACAAATTCAGATTGGCAACAGTAATTTTTGGCAATTGTAATTTTTGAGGTGGCTGAATATTGGCACCCCTGTATATTTTATAGCATTATAACTTCTTGAAGAGGCCTACATGGTAAACCTATGTACCGAGTTTGAGTACATTTTGGTGAGCCAATCTTATGCTATTCACCTATTTACAAGCATCGTGACAAAATAACAATAAAGGTATTGTAAACCACAGATCCCATAATCCATTCATAAAACTCTTGGAAATTGAGGCTGTGATTGTATGAAATGTTATTGAAAATCAGTAATGGGTGGAAGAGAGAACTACATGTTTATTTAAATGATCCACTCTTTTACAAATTACTCATGAATGCACCATGATTGTTTATAATAAAGACGATTGTTCGCTAATAATCACAAAAAAAACACCCAAATCAACCAAAATATATAAACAATCCGTTAGATCACAGCGCCAACGTTGTAATGTGTTGAGATTAGTATTCATTCATATTTAGCGCAGTAGTAAAATAGAAATAGATGTTGCCAGAGTACAGTTGGATTAATTCAAGATTCGTTGGATACTTTTAAGTATAATAATATTTTTTTAAAGAATCTCTCCTCGCCTTTTCACAGTTTATGGTAAAATTATTTGGAAATACATTTATTTTAAGAGCAATTGCGCATTAATCTTAAACCAGTTGTATTTGCCAAATTTTTAATTTTGATTTTGCAAGATACCTTTGCGATAAATATGTCCATCTGGCTATGCTGCAATAATGACCGAAAGAGGTGATGGGAAAAACAGTTTGTATTCGTTGCATAGGCTAGAATTGTACATCTTTGCAAAATAACATTTTTTTATACCTGATTAAAACGGATGAAGTTTAGTCGCAATTGATTTTCTTTTTCCTCCAAATCTATCCATTGTTGTATTAGTCCACGTCTTTTCAGGTCCATTTTTTTTCTATTTGTGGATAGCAGTTTTTCAGTATTGTATAGTTCCATTCTGCAAGATGCCAATTGCACCTTCATATTTGAAACCAGTGGTTTTTTATATCGGTTGGGAACAGCCCTAAAAAATGCGTCATCACCGGTAATAGTATAGGATTCAAATCGAGATTAGATACAACTTTGAACCATATTGGGATAATGTATTGTTCAATTTAGCTAAAATTTGACTTCAACATACGTTTTGTACAAAAAATTACGTAATTAAATGGGACGCTGTTTGTCAAATGTGACGTTTTCTCCACAAAATGCCATTTTTCGATCGAATTTTTAAAAAAATTACTGGGAAAAATTGTTTCTATTGTAATTTTATGTCCAGACACCAAGTTTGGATCACTTATGATAATTTTGGGTTTGTTTTCTATCTATTTTAGACCAATATCTTTTGGTATGAAGAATGTATTTAGACGATGAGTATTGTATAAATAAATAGATTTACGGTGGTAGGATCGACTTTCATTTGCAATGAAAATGTACTCCCATGCACAAAATTCCGCCACCTGGAATTTTGGTCAAGTTTGATATTTTATAACTTTTTTATTTTTTATGCGATTTTCATGATTTTGTTATTAGTTTGTAGATCCGTTTATTGTGTTTTTCCTTAATTATTTTATAAAGTAACATTTTTCGATTAGGCTATATCATACAGGAGTAAATCCAACTGTTGTTTTTTGTCGTAATTTCAAAACACCCTGTAGGAAAATTGATGTGAATAATTTTATTTACATACTGTTTCTTGTCATCTTTGATGTATTCGCATTTCGTTTCTTGATTTATTCCATAATTTTAAATGAAACGATGTTATTTTTATAAAATGTATGTCATTGGTATTTCTACCCACCAATCTTGTATTTGTTGAGCTCTAATCGCCCACAGTCACATTGAGGAAATCCTCTAAGAAGTTGTTGTTCCATTTGCTCTTTTCATTGGGAACCAATTTACATTAATGCATGATATAATGCTAAATATCACCTTGCACATGTAGTGAACGAATGTCTGGATGAAGTTGGACTTCCAAGATTGGAAAAGCCCGCCTGTAGCCCGGATCTCAACCCAATCGAACATCTTTGGGATTAAATGGTCCGTTCGTCGTCGTCCTGTACAACCATAAACCTTGCAAGACTTACGACTGGCGCTGACCGAAGAATATCTTTCTATCCCGCAAGAAAGGCTAAGTAACCTTATTCGTTCGATATCACGAAGACTGCAAGCTGTCATTGCTGCGAGAGGAGGAAATACACGATATTAAAATTGTTTTTGTTAATTAACTTTATGGTATACCTAGTATTTGTTTTTCTTAATGAAAATAGGCTTCAAATCAGCGTTTCATTTAAAATTTTGCAGCTCGCAGCAGAAATGATATAATGGAATGAATCAAAAATCGAAATGTTTAGAATACATCAAAGATTACAAGAAACAGTATGTAAATAAAATTATCCTCCTCAATTTTGCTACATGGCATTTTGAAATTACGACAAAAAACAACAGTTTGATTTACTCCTGTATAATATAGCATATTCGAAAAATGTTACTTTATAAAATAATTAAGAGAAACACAATAAACGGATCTACAAGCTGATAACAAAATCATGAAAATCGCATAAAAAATAAAAAAGTTATAAAATATCAAACTTGACCTAAATATCAGGGTGGCGGAATATTGTGCCGGCGAGTGTAGATATTGGCCAAAAATAAATAAAAAACAAAAATCATCATAAGCGATTCAAATGTAATGTGTGTGCATTTTTCCAAATACATTTTTTTAAAAATTGGATCAATGAATGCATTTTTTCGAGAATTCAAATTTTACCTAAAAAATAATTTTTTTCCCCAAATGGTTCGAACTTTAACGGTCACTGTCGATTATTCTGCGTCCGTGAAATTACTCACCTGCATCTCTTCACAAATTCTTTCGACTCCATCATGTCCCCGACGTAATCTATCGGATGCTGAGCGTCGAACTTCAACTTGGGACTTGCCAAACTCAAATCCATCTCGCGTACCATGTCCAAATTTATGCTGGAAAATTTCATATCCACCCTTTCCGCTAAATAATTGTTCACAATATCACCAATTTTCTCCATGTTCGCGCAGTGTGAATTTTTCCTTTACTAGTTGATATTTTTTTGAATACGATGGATTTTTCTGTTATTCCCTTGGTACTTCTTCTTTTCTCCCTATACCCTCATGAAAACCTTTTCCACAGTCTCATATAAATATTTGACAATTGCTTGCAAATTATACATTAATCGGATTGCCAAGAAATCTGGAAAACCCCCCAAAAACGGATACAAATAAGAAACTTGTAGAAGTTCATTTAGACATAAATGTCCATTACTGTCATAACCGCAACAGGTCGTTGTTAATTGTTACAATTGTCGAAATGCCGGTGAATTAAAGAAAATACATACGTCCACCAGCGACTTGAAACAAACATTTTTTATCTATAGGAAAAATCCTTTAGGGCACTCTGGGAGTGGTGCGTGTGCGCAAAAAGCGACTCGCGTTTGTTTTGAATCGTTGAAGGTTATATTCGTTGGGAAAAACGACCTCGGGAAGGTCGTTCCACAAGGATGAAGTCCTCCAGATGAAAGAATTCTTAAATAATGAAGTTCGAGGAGTACTAAGCTTAACCACATATGGATGGGCGGCAGTGGTTCGTCGTGGGCGGAATTAAGAGGGCAAGGTCAGCCGAGCACCTTCCATGAAAATATCTGTAAAAGAGAGCCAAATCCCCAACCTGTCTTCGATGTTCTAGGCTGTCGAGGTTCTTCGTCAGCTCGTGGTCTCCGATCAGACGAATAGCCCTCCTTTCGATGGAATCCAGCAGCCGAAGAGTATATTTGGGTGCAGAGCTCCAAACATGAGAGCTCTAGTGATGGTCGAATCTGGGCTTTGTATAGTGTCAAAAGTTGTTGAGGTGTGTACAACTTTCTGGTTCGGAAGAGTACCCCCAAGCTACCCCAGTCTGCGAAGATGTGCGTCGGCAGCCGATGTTTGCGCATTCAAAGAGAAAGAGGAGATAAGTGTGCTATCGTCAGCAAAACTAAATATAGGATTTTTAGTTTTCACTAGAAGGTCGTTAATGTAGAGTAAGAAGAGAGTGGGAGACAATATGGACCCTTGAGGAACACCGGCATTAATGGTGAAGGTGTCTGAGAGAAATCCGTCAATCGCCACTTGCAGAGAGCGGTCCTTAAGAAAGCTAGACAACCATGCACAGAATCGACTGGGCATGCCATAGGATCGCAGTTTACTTAGAAGCCCCTCATGCCAAACACGATCAAAAGCTTTAGAAATATCCAGTGCAACAGCCCGAGACTCCGTATGATGTTCGATTGCGTTGTTCCAAATATGGGTGACATAGGCTAGAAGATCTCCAGTTGATCTGGACTTCCGAAAACCATATTGATGATCGCTGATAATGTTGAAGCCTTCCAGGTACTTTAGAAGATGTTGGTTAATAGCTTTCTCCATTACTTTTGATATAACTGAAAACAATGCGACTGGTCGATAGTTGTTAGGCAGGGTTCTCTTACCTTTCTTTCTGGAAATGGATGGATGGAAATATTACTTTTTAGTAGGATAAGTTGAAAACTCTACAAAATACTGGTGTTAGTTCATCGGCGCATCTTTTGAGAACTATAATAGGAATTTCGTCTGGACCGGTAGCTTTTTTGACGTCGAGTCCTTTCAAGATTCGGCGGGACGCTGACGGAACACGATTTCGGTCATTTCGGATTGAACTGCAGGAATGTCGGGTGGTGTTCTTCCCTGGAAATCTACAGTGGAATGCGAAGGAAATAGTTCAGCAAGTAAGTTTGCTTTGTCTCCGGCTGTGGATGCTATTGTACCATCGGGACGTGTTAGAGGTGGAATAGTTGATTTGGTGAAATTTTGGCTGAAGGCCTTTGCGACTGACCCAAAAGGACCTTGATCCGTTTGGACTGTCAAGAAGTTTGTTTTTGATCCTCACGTTATGGGCTTCTTTGCTTTGATCTATTGCTAGCTTACATTGATTTCGAGCGGTAACAAAGATGGTACGTCAACAATAATGACAAATATGACAGTTGCTAATCCGGTATAGTTTCAAACGTGAAATGAATGAAAGACGGTCGTTCCAATAAGGGCTTTATAACAAGCACGGTCCGGACGCTCGAAGGTGACTTAATGTCTTTGTCTAATTAACACAAAACGTCAGAGAAAAATTATACTAATTTTCAGAGTTCTCCGATTGTTTTTCTGGAAAGTTGTTTATAACCTACCTAAGAATGTGAATTATTTATTCTTCAAAGACTGTGAACCAAAACCGAATCATTTTTTTACGATCCTTGTTACTAATTAAGTTAGAAGTAGACCGTCGCATATTAAATTGCTTTCAGCACAGTGGGAAGAAATGAAAAAAATATGTTTTTTTGCCTTACGTTTTGTGTCACGTCAGCGATGTATGTTCCTATTGCATAAATTCTATATTTTATATTACTATATTTATTACTTCCAACTCTGGTTGTTCTTATACTACTAACAACTCTACAATTAACTCATATTTGAAACTTTTGGTTCTATGGAAGCTTTCAAATCTCGTTCTTCCAGTTCTTTCGCTCTAATGTTGATCATTTCGTATTCTCCGATGGCCTGTTTGACGCTGAACAGTTCTTTTTCGACGTCGTCGATGTGAATTGGTTTCACCTTTTTTCGTCGACACACTTCTAGGTACATTTTTTTACAAGTTTCCTTGATCGCTACCTGGAAAGGCAAAGAAAATTAGGGATGGGATTTAAGATCTCGTTGCGATAGTTTATCGACAGGGTGTTATGGAAATGACGTATTATATTTAAATGGGCGACTCCTTGGGTGTCCTAGAGAAGCGCTATATATTTTATTCTTTTTAAATCGACCGTTTTAAAAGTGGGGTAATAAACACTCTTACTCATAGGTCAGTCCGCGCTACTGTACAACATTTCACCCAGAGCCAATGGCAATGTTGCCAAACCTAATGTAAAACTGATATTCCATATAAAATTATAAAAATAAATTATTTTCTACCTACTTGTATTTATCCTTATACCTATAAAGAGCGAGGAAATCCAGGCACAAACACAATCAGTTTTTTTTCTTTTCCATGGGAACACTCCTGGAAACACTTTATGTACACACAGTAATAGTGAAACAGAACCGATAGTTAGCTTTTGAAAATATAATAATACAGATTATACTACAGATTATTACATTTTATTACACGCGACCAAATTTGACGTCCAGAAGAAACGCGTAAAAAAACAATATTCAAAGATTATTTATGGACGGGCAAGATACACGTGTAAACCGAGAAAACAGAGCGAGACACAACGTATCCGACCGCTGGTTGGTTTTCAACTAACAGACACAACCGTGCGGCGCTATATGAAACTACTTCGCTCAGCCGATGTAAGGCGTCAAGAGGTCATTGGCATTTGACCTAGTGACGTACGTGGCTATTACTATTCCATATGTTTTTTCGGGTTGTTTAAAACATAGTCCGTCGTAAATGTTCTTCAACTAATTGTACAAAAAGGTATTACAGAATGGAAAAGTGTTTTAATTAAAGTAAATTATTTTATTTTGTCTAAAGAGTTTAAGGTGTACATATGACAACACCGGCCAGAATTCCTTGATTGCTTACATGTATCGCAGTGCCACACAGGTGTTTCTCTGGTTTGACGTCAGGTCACTTTTACCGCTGAATGAATTGAAAGCGCCATTTATGGCTATTTTTCTTCAATTTGTCTTTATCTCGGGAATTGCCGGTTTAAATATAATACGTAATGTCCGTAACATCATGTATATACAATATACTTACGGTAAACATGACTTGTTCCATAGCTTCTTCCTTCGTATACAGGCTAAATCGCTCCCACTTTTTACAATTGAGCTGTGCAGTTTCGTACCGTTCTTGTAACTCGATTACTTTATTATTCATTCGACCTACTGTTGTTAGGAAATCTTCTGTCATGTTTCTCTAAAATTACAGTAATATAATGAACACTAACTACGATTGTTTTATCTTGAATTTGTTTACAGTTTAGTAAATTTAGAACTAATTATTTCCTATTTCAATCCAATACTAAAACGAATGTAATGAATACTTACCATTGCTGTACTATTAATACATTTAATTTGTGTTACATGCACTGGTGTTATAAGCCATTTTTCTTTGCTGCCAAAGGATGCTAAAAGTGGCACTAAATATAAAATTAAGTGCGAAGGGGAGTTTGCAACTCAATCAGACACACTATGAAACTTTTAATGGTGGATTAGTTAATCTAAGATTAATACGGTGCAATCCATGTTTGTAAAACTCAACATCATGCAATATATGTTATAAATACATGCAATTTTGTGCGTATATGATGCTGATGATTTTATAACTTTACTTAAGTTTAAAAATTATTAACTTACCAAATTTGTTTTCGCCTTTTCCAGTTTGTTCATATCGCGTTGTTGGATGTCATTTAATTCCCTTCTTGCACCAATCAGTGCTTCGTATCTAAAAAAATCGCCAAGTGTAAATCCAACTCGCGTCATGAGTATTCCGTGCTTCCTTTTTAATTTTTAATTTAATATTATAGTCCATTTACAAATTACTATAATAATTAAATATACAGGGCGATCGAATAATGTTGCAGGATACTTGGATAAGTGATTCTACATGTTAAAAACAGTAAGTCATATAACGAATAGTTAGAAAGACGGTGACAATAGGCGGTCCGTGAAGTGAAATATCAGTAATTTGGTTTTTCGTGGAGTTTAGGTCCCCCTCTACAACTTTTATATAATATGATGAAATGCCGTAGAGCGTTACTGAGAGGCGCTGTACAGCTTTAGATAGGAAATTCTCAATAAGTTCAAAATTATATCGAGCCATGTCTGAAAATGAATTTACAGCATCTGCGTGAGCCCAAAGTCACGGGAAACACATTTTCTGACAAGTCAACCCTTGCATATATTTTCCGTGCGTGTCAAAAAATTAATGGAAAAATTATAAAGTCTCAAGTGACATGGGTCCATGTGCGCTTAATCGGGAGATAACTCGTAAACAATTTTCTAATAAAAAGAATATTGCGATTGAATATATAGGTACAACTGAACGATACCTGCATTCTAGCACTCTGCGTAATATTGTCAGAATTCCGCCTAGCTAGGTGCGATTCTTCTGAAATTTTTTTTTCCACAATCTTTGGGTGTCAAGGAATGTAGTGTGACAATTTTCTGACATGTCACGATCGTTTTCCGAATTTCCTCCGAGGAGATTTTTAAATAAATCCAATAATGAAATGGCGAGACCTGGAACCTATGTCACTTGAGACTTTATAATTTTTCCATTCATTTTTTTTAACACGCTCGGAAAAATATATGCAAGGATTGGCTTATCAGAAAATGTGTTTCCCGTGACTTTGGGGTCACGCAGATGCTGTAAATTCATTTTCAGACATGGCTCGATATAATTTTGAATTTATTGAGAATTTCCTATCTAAAGCGGTACAGCGCCTCTCAGCAACGCCCTACGGCATTTCATCAGATATAGAAGTTGTAGAGGGGGACCTAAACTCCACGAAAAAACAAATTACTGATATTCCACTTCACGGACCTCCTATTGTCACCGTCTCTCTAACTACATTGGTATACCTTTTTAGCAAATCATTAATAGACTGCATTGTACTCTCCTGTTCAACAACTTTGGTCAAAAATTGTTCGTAAATTCTGTATTGACTTATATTCTTGTCCATACATGCTTTTACTTTGCTGATAACTTCACATTTTTTAAGCATTTCGTCCATGCGCTGTTGCCTTTCCGTCTTTAATTGCGTTTGTTCTATGATTTTGTTGGCAGCTCTTTCTTTTTTCTCCTGGTTTTCTTTAACGAACTTAAATAAATCAAAATGATTATATTTATGACCTGACCACCCTGTATAAATGAGAAAACTAATAGTTAGAGAGACGGTGACAATAGGGAGTCCGTGAAGTGGAATATCAGTAATTTGTTTTTTCGTGGAGTAGGTCCCCCTCTATAACTTTTATATCTGATGAAATGCCGTAGAGCGTTGCTGAGAGGCGCTGTACCGCTTTAGATAGGAAAATCTCAATAAATTCAAAATTATATCGAGCCATTTCTGAAAATGAATTTACAGCATCTGCATGACCCCAAAGTCACGGTAAACACATTTTCTGACAAGTCAACCCTTGCATATACTTTTCCGAGCGTGTCAAAAAAATGAATGCAAAAATGATAAAGTCTCAAGTGACATGGGTCCAAGTGGGCTTAATCGATTTGTATTCACATGGAGATGACTCGTAAACAATTTTCTGATAAAAATAATATTACGAATCATTTTTCCCGTCATACAACTGAACGATACCTGCTTCCGGTATCTCTGCGTAATTTTGTCAGAATTCCGCCTAGCTAGGTGCGATTCTTCTGAAATTTTTTTTCCCACAATATTTGGGTGTCAAGGAATGTAGTGTGACAATTTTCTGACATGTCACGATCGTTTTCCGAATTTCCTTCGAGGAGATTTTTAAAAACTTTCAATAATGAAATGGCGTGACCTGGAAAGACAAAATTTTTTTTCACATAATCTTAACATATAATGTTCCATTCTAGAAAGTTTCAACTTCAAATTCGCTTTTTTTTTCTTTTTTTTTTCCTTTCATTTTATTTTGACACGCTCGGAAAAGTATATGCTTGTCAGAAAATGTGTTTCCCGTGACTTTGGGGTCACGCAGATGCTGTAAACTTATTTTCAGACATGGCTCGATATAATTTTGAATTTATTGAGAATTTCCTATCTCAGCGACACTCTACGGCATTTCATCAGATATAAAAGTTGTAGAGGGGGACCTAAACTCCACGAAAAACCAAATTACTGATATTCCACTTCACGGACCCCCTATGGTCACCGTCTCTCTAACTACGAGGTCAAATAGCAAGAATAAAAAAGTAATATGTGGTACCTGATTAAATCGAATAAAATTTTGGCGTAAACTATCCTCTTTGAGTTTCAAATCTTCCCATTGAGCCTGTACACTCTTTCTTTTTTCATTATAATCTTTTCTCTTGTTTTCTAATTTTCTCGTAGTTCTTTGTAGCGTTCTTTTAGCCAAATAATTAGAAATATTTACGTTTCTTTCAATGTTATCTCCACAGTTTCGTTTTCTAAAACAAGAAGTCTGGGTTGCTGGGTTTTAGTAAAATCACAAAAAATTATTTTTGATACAAAACTATGTTACTTCTAATATACGTAAAATAACTTACGCAAGGTTTCTTTGGGCCTCAGTAGATTTCGACGCAAAATATTCCGAAACATATTCGTAGTTGGGTTTTTTGGGAAAGAACATTTTATCAAAAACTGTAGTATTCTTTTTAGTATTCATCTTGTAAAGACCTTAAACCGCCTGGGTTTATAAAATCTTGCTTCAATTAAAATTCACATTGACAAATTATGTCAATATTCTCGGGTTCCTAAGCGACGATAAATTTAGAAATGTTTTTATTACGGCTCTGTTCTTAAATAAATATGTCGTTACGGTACTGTCTCCGGACTGCAAACATCGAAACTGCTTTCTTTTATAAGTCTTGCCAAGTTCATTTGACATCAGCGTCTAACTTCATATATGGAATAGTGAGCGGATGTGGCAAAATGCAAGCTCCAACGTCGACTTTCCATTCATCGAAAACTGGTCGGCCATGTTTGTTGGGTGTCTCATTTTGACCTGTCAAGTCGTGAATAGCCCTTTGACCTAAGAATTAAGTGAAAAATACGCCGGAAAAACCTTTCGGAAAAGCAGCCCGCGAGATACGGGCTAGTTTTTAGTTCGTTTTTGTGACGCCGAGTAGAAAACAATTGAAAAAATGACGGCGCCTACCCTGCTGCCCATCAAGTTTCAGGAACATTTACAGGTGAGAAAACACGGAAAATACGCCCCCCAAATGACCACTGTTCTCCCATAAGGAACGTTTTATATTCGGGGCAAAGTATCATGAATAAGACTTGCTTACTGGATAACGTGTTTGTGAAGTATTGATGGAAAAAAAATCAATTTTTTTGTCGATGCTAACCGGCAGTCATTTTGACGTTTGAAAAATTTCCACGAATCTAATGTGGGGGCGGATTACTTGAATATTTTCACAGGTACTATTAAACGTCATATTTTGAACAAAGGCAGATAAAAGATTTCCTGTAAGACCCCGACCTAGAAAATTTGCCCCAGAATAGAATACACGAGCTTTTTAACAATAACTGGGTCATGTCATGGGGGTGGGTGTGTGGGGGGTTTAAATACCGACTTTTGTATTAATCGATTTTTTTGAGTCGGATAACCTCTGTTGCTGTGTTAGCTAGGAGATATACTTATTAGAAATTTTTGATTGATATTGTAAAATGCTATGCTATAGAAGGAAATGCAAACAAAGAAAATTTCTGTTTGCTTTCAACAAAATGCCCAAAGATTTTTTAGATACAATGTAATAAGTGTTACAATGTCGACTTTAAATATCGTAGACTCGACTCGAAAGCTGTTTATTTTTGTATTTTCATAAAATTTTAGAAAAGTAATAAGGAAGATGGAATAACTAACACATTTAATACTTATGTAGGCCCTCTATTTGGAGGGGTTGTACATAGTGAAAAGGTTTTTGTCCCAGGTAGGGGTAATCAGCTGGTCATTGCAACCTTATATGAACCAGCAAAGCCTTTTATTGCATTTTATGGGCAACTTATACAGGCTCTTCAAATAATATAGAGGTTATTTTACATGTTAAATTAAAGGTAGTAAGAACAATGTGAAAACCCAATACTTTCTTTATAAATATTAACTTGATAGTTTAAAAACAAACAGCAAGACGTTAAAAGTAAGAAAAAAATTGAACTTTGATAGGCTGTAACTGAAAAGTATACCTTTTTGCTGTATGAGTTTATTTTAACATTAAAATCACCTTTCCAAATATCCTGGTGCATTGTTTCGAACACCCTGTATATCCTAGGAAAAATTTGTTGAATAATGATTATGTTCTATTTTAAAACACATGTCCTATAAATACCTTTAGGGTTTCAGTTGGGTTCAATCAGACAACACTAAAATATGCATTAGAAATCCCATAGAAATTTTAAAAATAGAATTGAAACGTCACTGGCAATTAGAGTTAATTTAAATGGAAACAACTCATATTTTTAAAAAATATGGGTATTCAATTTGGTTTAAACAAATTTAGGAACTGAAATGTTTTTTCAAAAAATCTGAAAAGTTCTAAAGTATGTAGTGTCTTTGAATATCTTTAAGAAAAACGGATCAATGTAAAAATCTAACAACTTATATTGGGAGACAAAGGCCTGATTTACACGACTTTCGGTCTCAGACTCAGTTGTGCTGCGTTGGATGTCTGTGCGCTACAAAACGAAACGACCGCTGAGGCCACGTCGAATTGGAAATTCCTGGCATTAGGAATTAGTCATACCCATTGACTTTAAACTATTCTATCTGTAGAATCTCCATCTCTTTTTATCTTCTGTCTGTTGCTGTTTTCATTCTAACAGCAGATCGGTTTGATATGACTTGGTTAGGAAAAACAAACAATCGACGGATGTGACTCAAAAGTCTATATTTTTATCCAGTTTCGGGCACACTTGGCACAGTCTTACCATATTGAGTTAAGAATTATTATCATTTCCCCAAAACAGTACTTAAATTTAACAAACACTGAAGAACAACAAAGAATTTTTTTTTAACAAGAACGACATAATATATCACAGTTATTAATCTTGTATTGTCGAAACGTGAAAGCAGATATGTAAGACGGCGGCCGTTCCAATTAGGGTTTATAAACAGTACGTTTTGAAGGCGACATAAGGTCTTTGTCTAATTAACAGAAAGCGACAAGGAAAATTATACTAATTTTCAGGGCTCCCCGATTTTTCTGGGAAGTTCTTTACTACCTTCCTAAGAATGTGAATTGTTTATTCTTCAAAAACTGTGAATGAAATGATAGCACACTTATCTCATCTTTCTCTTTGAATGCGCAAACATCGGCTGCCGACGCACATCTTCGCAGACAACATAAAGTATCACGCCTCAACAAAGACCTGGAAGAAATTTTGGCTTGGGGTAACCAAGTCGAATTTAACGCTAAGAAATCCCAGGCAGCAGTTTTCTCTAAAAAGGTTAACATTACAGAACCGGATATAGTCATGGCCGGATGCGCAATCCCGCTGGCTTCATCTATTAATTTGCTGGGCGTCAATCTGGGAGGAAATATGTCTTGGCATAACCACGGTGGGGCAATCGCCAAGATAGCTTCTCAGAAGCTTGGGGTACTCTTCCGAACCAGAAAGTTGTACACACCTCAACAACTTTTGACACTATACAAAGCCCAGATTCGACCATCACTAGAGTACTGCTCTCATGTCTGGAGCTCTGCACCCAAACATTCTCTTCGGCTACTGGATTCCATTGAAAGGAGGGCTATTTGTCTGATCGGAGACCACGAGCTGACAAAGAAGCTCAACAGCCTAGAACATCGAAGACAGGTTGGGGATTTGACTCTCTTTTACAGATGATATTTTCATGGAACGTGCTCGGCTGACCTTGCCCTCTTAATTCCGCCCAGAGCGACGAATAGCAGAAATACACGACGAACCACTGCCGCCCATCCATGTGGTTAAGCTTAGTACTCCTCGAACTTCATTATTTAAGAATTCTTTCATCTGGAGGACTTCGTCCTTGTGGAACGACCTTCCCGAGGTCGTTTTTCCCAACGAATATAACCTCCAACGATTCAAAACCAACGTGAATCGCTTTTTGCGCACATGCTCCACTCCCAGAGTGCCCTAAAGGATTTTTCCTATAGTGCTTGTATTTGATCATAAAAAAAAAGCCGTATCCTCCTCGATTTAAAATCCTTGGTCATACCTATCCGTCTTTCTTATAGTTCGGAAAAGGTGGGGTGTATATTATATCAGATAACCTGTAAAAATATAATAATTAAACAGAAAATGCTTTTCATGTCCGTTGAATATAAATAAATACTATCTGATTTGATAAATTTATCAAAACACAAAAAATTATTACTCATATCTACCTCGGTTATTATTGCAGACGGTAAAGAATTTAATTACAAATATTAATGTATTGCATATTGTTTATTAATTATTTCATTCGTGCCATTTCATTTGTTTTAAATCTTAATTTTGTTAAATAATACAGCTCCGGTTCCGGCCGAATCGGATGTTAAAAAAGCAGGCCGGATACTAGATCCGGTTCTGGTGGGATCACCAGTTAAAACTTTAAATTATTGTAATAAATTATTACAGTTTTATCATAAGATTTTTTTTTATTTGCCTTTGTTTCTTCTTTACGGAGAAACTATAGAATAATTTACTAAAAAAATTTTAAATTTCAAGTACATGTACAAGCAAGACCAATACCGCTCACCAATATTTGACTGCATGTGTGAAATTTAACAATAAGTTAGCAGATTCGAGCTTTTTGTTTGTGCCCAAGAAAGCGCGAAAGAGATCATTATCAATTTTGGGGTTCTATGGTTGGTTACACTAAGTTGAGTTTACTAGGTGTAGTACCTATAGTATGTACAAGTGCTGCAAAATAAATTATCGTCACAATCTAATGGACGTTACCATAAACAAGCCGCTTAATAGAAGTTTAGATTGAAAAAAAAAATTGAAACCTTTTTTTACTGTATTAGTTCAAAAATATATATTTTCAAAACTACATGACGTTGAAACATTAAAAAACCTAAGAGAAAAAATGTTGTATGTTCGAAAATGGTAATAAAAAAGTTATGCCGTTCAGAGGCGTTTGTTACAAGTAACTTACTTTTGGACAATGATCTTTAAAAAATTATTCAATCGTCAATATTTTTAAACAGTTTTCACATGATTCTAAAGCAACCAAGCATATAATTTAATACAACTTAAGAACAATTAAACAAATATGTTTAAATTGGTCCATAGTTCAAGGGTCACAGGTATATGACTTAGTAATTCAGATGACTTGAAGTACACTGTATTTTAATACAAGCGGCATTAGATAAGTTTCCTTCACAATATTTCTTGGTAAAGGTAACCAATTACTTAGAAAACATGCCCAAGAAAATGTTTATCCTTGGAATAGATCCGCGTTTCATCAAGAAAACAAGTTTATGAAGACTATTGCGATTTTCAAAATATTTTCGTAGAAGGCTCTTATGCGGCCCACTGACGGTCACATTTGCTTGCGAGCATGCATGAATGGCAAAACTCGCATGCAAATGTGAAATGAAATATGAGCCACTGACTATTCAGGTAGACTGAGCGATCCCGTCATTTCACTAGAGTTGTTTGGTTAGTTTTAAAAATGGTGGCCGTAAATCAGCACGATCTTTGCTTAATCGCTATTGCAGTTGCACTGAAAAATAAAAATCCAGTAAGAAAATCGAAATGGGTTAAGTCTTGGTTAGCACAAAGAACGCAATATTCGCATATAAATTTATTAAGTGAATTACGACTAGAAGTAGATGATTACAGAAATTATCTTCGCATGGATGAGGACACCTACAGGGAGTTGTTGTTCAAAGTAGCACCGTTAATTGAAAAGCAAAATACAACCATGAGAAAAGCTATTAGTCCACATGAAAGACTATCAGTTACCTTAAGATTTCTTGCAACTGGCAGAAATTACGAGGATTTAAAATTCTCGTCAATAATATCACCACAAGCTCTCGGGCAAATTATTCCGGAAACGTGCAAAGCCATATTTATGGTATTAAAAAGCACTTTTGTAAAGGTAAATGCCTATTATATTTTTGACTCTTCTAATAATCCTAATATCTTAGCTGATTAACCTATTTACTTAATTTCAGTTTTTATATACCACCTTATACAAATAATTTTCAATAAAATAATTACACTTGAAAACTTTTATATTTGGTAAAATAAGCGTACCAAGAGACAGTACTGGTATGTAAGTATTTTAATTTGATTTTTAGTTCCCATCACTTGAACGAGAGTGGAAAACGATTGCTGACAATTTCGAAGAAAAGTGGCACTTTCCTCATTGCCTCGGTGCTGTGGACGGCAAGCATATTAGAATAGCCCGACCAAAAAATTCTGGATCGTATTTTTACAATTATAAAGGCTTTTTTAGCATTGTTCTCATGGCAATTGTTGACAGCAATTATGAATTTGTTATGATTAATGTAGGAACAAATGGTCGTGTATCAGATGGAGGAGTCATAGAAAACACTAATTTTTACTATAAGTTATTAAATAATCAGTTAAATATTCCTAGTGCTTGTTTAGTCCATAATAGTAAGAAAAAATTACCTTTTGTTTTTATTGGCGATGAAGCCTTCTCACTACGTCCTAATTTTTTAAAACCATTTCATGTAAAAGAATTAAATTATTCCAAGAAAATATTCAACTATCGGCTTTCACGTGCCAGAAATGTTGTTGAAAATGCTTTTGGGATCTTAGCTACACGATTTCGTATTTTTCATACCGAAATAAATATTAAACTGCCCAATGTTGAAAAGGTAGTATTAGCATGTTGTGCTCTTCATAATTTTTTAAGACGTAAATGTGGAGAGGCATACATGAATACAAGAAATGAGAGTGAAATTATTAATAATCATATGCAAAATAATAATAACGGAAAATTTGTTTCCTTACAACGCGGTCGTAATCGAAATGCTAGTGATGCTGCAAAAGAAACACGAAATATATTTTTAAAATATTTTAACGAAGAAGGACGTGTTCCTTGGCAACATGATCGTGTTAACCCCTAATTAAATTTAAAATATTTAAGAAATTTTTTTTTGTTCATACCAAATAGAAGCAATAAATTTGATTTTTATATTATTGCTTAATTTAAAAAGACTCCTGGTTGTAATAAATGAATTAAAATAAATATTCCATTGTTTTTATGTATTTAATAGGAACCAAAATATTAACAAAACAAAAATACGCTACAAATTTTGAAATGTCGAAAAATACTGCCTGGCCGAAGTTTCTTGCAGTTCTTGTTCTTGTCCTGGGCACAGTGCATGTGGTGAAATGCATATGGACGCGCTGCGACTTAAAGTGCCTAACTGAGCCTCAAAAAGAACGTCATGGATTAATTTCTCTGCAAAAATTCGCATGGAGGGTTGCAGCTTCCTTAATTTTTCTGCGACGTTTTTTCCCACTATGTCGTATTCATCTTCTGATCTTATTGATTGTAGCTTCTCCCCTACAATTTTTAAAACATTGTCCGACTCAGTTTTCCTTATTTTCTGCGGCCTGCTCAAAGGTGTTGCTCTAATTCCTTCTGTTGATGTTGAAGGACGAGATATGTCATCATCACTTTGATTTTCACTCCGGCCTGTTTCTTCTTCACTTTCTTCCTAAAAAATAAATTGAAATAAGTTTGTGCTCATTCAAAAGGTCCTGTAAATGCATAGAAAATCATACAAATTTGTATTTTCGAATAAACAACTTCTTTTATTTAACTTTATATAACTTTAAGCCTTTTAACAACTTTGTTTATTAAGGATGACATTCAATGGCAGGCTTGTTCGCGTTTGTTGACGATAAACAACATGATTTAAACGGTTTAAACTTGTTTAAACACATTTGAAATTAAAGTGATTTTAACAAATATACATTACTTACCTGGCTAAACACAATTTCAGAGTCATCATTCCCCACGCTCCTTCTAGGTATTTCCTGATCTTTCAGAAACATTAATAGTTGAAAATACCATAAATTGGGTGTATATGAATTTATTTTTCTTTTTACATCTTCGATTGTAGCGTCTGGATTATATCCTTTTAAAATTAATTGCAGTTCTTTATATGCTTCTTCTTTTTTCTGCCGATCAACGTACTCCTTGGATTTTACCTTCCAAATACACTCATGTTGTTTGTATGTATTAATAAAGTCTGTCAACACCTCTTCTAACCTTCTATTTCCCATAATTAATACAATAACTCTCTGTAAGTCTGAATGTTGCACGCACTGCTTTAAGTAAACTACAAAAAAAATGACAACTGGCACGTTTTTTGCCACACACTTGATAACGCCAGTCGGCACGAATGCAAAAATTCAAGCAGCGACAGATCATTTCACATCGCGCCAGAAGCATGAAAAGGCGTCAGTTTTTGACCACACATTGTCGAATTTGCATGCATGCCTCGATGTGTTCATGCATGCTCGCAAGCAAATGTGACCGTCAGTGGGGCCCATTAGCGATGAAATGTTTGTGCTTGCCGATGGCACATTAAACACTCCCGGTTCCCAATACTGCTCCTTATAGGTTATTCAAACAAAATACAATTTTGTATAACTAAATTTACAATATTTAACACTACTTACAGAAAAGGAAACAAGTTTGCAACTAATAATTCTTATAAATTGATTTCGATGATTATATTCTATATAACAAGTTGCTTCCGTTTAGAAAGCTGAAAAATTTGTGCACCACACATGTCAATATTTTAATTATTTGTATTATTGTTTGTTTCCGCAGAAAAACGTATGTTTTTCATTGACTGATAAAACAAGACGTCATTAAAAATGACAGGTCTTTGATATTACTGTAAAGTTATCAACTGTATATCTGGAAATAGCCAAAACCTTTATTTTTTTTACACAGAACCTATAGGAAAATATACTAAAATAATTAAAAATGTCTGTAACTGATTACTCCAAATAGAATGTTACATATATCCATTATTGGAAATATATACACCGTGTCCAAGATAAGGAGGGCCAGTACAGGGATCTCGGAAACCGTAAGAGATACGAAGTCGCTTTTGGAATGGAGGTAAAGGTGCGCATTTACGTGCCTAATGGCATATCATTAGAAAGTTTTAAAATTTCGAGTAGTTCCGGAGATATCCGGAAAAAAACGAAATTCTGAAAAATCGTTTTATTTTTTTCCTTGGTTTTTTTGAGATCGGATTCTAAAGTAAATCGCACTTTTACATTGCCACTGTTCCGACGAGTCGTGTTCGAAGGGCCATTATATCAACTTCCTTTTTTTAAATACGGTCCTGTTTTCCTGATATTGGAATTTGAAAGCTTTTTTTTCTTCCAAATGCAACGATGTATGACACATTGTGGTGTAATGACGTTTCGAGGATTTTTTGAACAACATCAGGAAATTTTGGGATACGGTCCTGTATTTCTCGTAATTTTATAAATAATACGTAAGCTCTAAATTTTTTACTGTTGGACTAGTTCAATAAATAACAAATAATTTAATAATAAACCACAAATAAACATAATTTTCGACATACCCCCAGAGGAAAAAATCTAACGGTGTCATATCAGGCGAACGTGCTCTCCATGGTGTTTCAGAACACCTGATTATGTAGTTCTTTACTTTTTTTCGTTGTTCCAAGCACCAACCTCCTAAGTTCGTCTTCTGTTTCGAAGTTGTGTTTATAAACATAATTTTCGACATACCCCCAGAGGAAAAAATCTAACGGTGTCATATCAGGCGAACGTGCTGGCCATGGTGTTTCAGAACACCTGATTATATAGTTCCATACTTTTTCGTTGTTCGTTTTATTTCTGTTTTAGTATGTTTTTTTTGTTCACTTATTTGTGGTTTATTATTAAATTATTTGTTATTTATTGAACTAGTCCAACATAAGTAAAAAATTTAGACCTTACTTATGAGATATTATTTATAAAATTAGGAAAAATACAAGACCGTATTCCAAAATTGCTTAATGTTGTTCAAAAAACTCTCGAAACGTCATTAAACCACAATGTGTGATACATCGTTGCATTCGGAAGAAAAAAAAGCTCTCAAATTCCAATATCAGGAAAACAGGACCGTATTTAAAAAAAGAAAGTTGATAACGGCCCTTCGAAGACGACTCGTCGGATTGCAAAACAATTAACGCTGTCAGATAGAGCGGAAAAAGTGGCAATGCAAAAGTGCAATTTACTTTAGAATTCGATCTAAAAAAAAACAGGAAAAAAATAAAACGATTTTTCAGAATTTCGGTTTTTTCCGGATATCTCCGGAACTACTCGGAATTTTAGAACTTTCTAAACGGCATATTATTAGGCACGTAAATGCGCAACTTTACCTCCATTTAACCGACTTCGTATCTCTTACGGTTTCCGAGATTTTAGGGCTCCCTGGATTAATAGTTAAAGTAATATGTAATTAAAAAAAAAAAACGTAGCATTGACGAATTATTTGTTGCGAATTTCTCTCATTATTTTCCAAACTACGTATAAATATTTGTAATTAAAAAGTGTGACTGTAAGTGTTATAAATTAATTGAGTCCGAAATAAGCAATGTTAGTTAATAGTTCAGTATTTTATCATATGTTAATTATTATTATTATTAATCACTGTTTACATTAACAATGTGCTGTATTAGCTGATAAGATTTTTGCGGAAATGAAAGAAAGTTATAGTAATATGGATTATCGTTGATTTAAGTTACTTGAATTTAGGTTAGCCACTTGAGAACACTGCTATATACTGGGTGTCCTAGTTTAATTTAAAAATATGCTTTTTTGTTACAGCTCACCAACATCGGCATCAATGTCACCAACATCTCGTTCGCTACCCTCACAATGGAGAGCGATAAGTTCATCTGCGTGCGAGAAAAGGTCGGAGACACGTCGCAAGTCGTCATCGTCGATATGGCGGATACGGCTAATCCTATCCGCAGACCAATCACAGCGGAGAGCGCCATCATGAACCCCGCGTCGAAGGTCATTGCCTTAAAAGGTGAGGATAAAAGTAAGAATTGTTCTGAAAAAATGTTTTTATTTTTAGTATTTTCGATTTTTGGAAAAATAGTATGTATAACTCATAGGAAAAGCCACATTCCCAGACTATCTACAGGGTGTTATGGAAATGACGTGTTTTATTTAATCGGGTGACTCCTTGGGTGTCCTAGAGAAGCGCTACATATTTTTTTTTAAATCGAACGTTTAAAAAGTGGGGTGATTCACCCCTAAACCCACCGGTCACTACTCGGTACATTCATATATGATCATATTACATTGCCAAGCTGTGCAATCAACAGATGTTCAGGAACAATGTTGCCAACTGTGTAAGAAATGTAAAACTTTATATTCTTATAAAAATAATATTTAGTTTACCTAGTATCCAAATAGATGTGAATCCAGGTGCCAGTACACTAGCAAATAATCCAGGGCACAGACATCTTCAGGTTTTTTTTTCTATGAGAAAAGCTTTATGCTCATCACGTACCCTGATGATAATGTGGAACTGCATAATAAACTTATACCCACTAAACCCCATTCGGCCTCTTATTTCCAATCTCTCGGAACATTTGCACTAAATCACTTAAAGAAACACACCGACACCCACGAGTTTCAAATTAGTTTTTTTGAAGATATGCACCTATTATCAGATTACACGCAAACACTAAACAGCACTTAATTATTTCGCAATAGAAATAATAAAAACGCTAATTTCTATGGGCCATTAACCCTTTACTAAAGATAAAATGAAGCAATTATGTTGACAGGAACTACCTTTTGATATAAATGGCCGCTTCTTTGTGCACATTCAGAGAACTAATTTGAGCTAGCGCGGTTGCCATTTCCGAGACTATAATTATACAGGAAAGTAATATTATAGAAGGAAATTTCGCAATTTATTTATAAAACTTCGAGAGTGGTAACGCTGTATTTTTAAATATTAACCCGCTTGATTGTCCATAATCAGCTGTTTAATAAGTCCGAAAAGCAAAATAAAATTGCATTTTTTTCTAAAGGGTAAGTGGCATTTATAAACTTTTAAGTTGTCCAGATCTGACGGGTGTCGTTCGAATTGAACAAATGAGAAACATACCTGACCATTTAAAAACTCCGCGGCTGTTCGTTCGAGTCAGTTCAAGTTTATAAATCAGAGATTGTTTCCTAGCGAACTGAACTGAACGTAAAAGTTTATAATAATGTACCCTGAAAAATAAACAACTTGCAATCTGTCAAACGGTTAATGATTTTCTAAAGAGTTTACCCTGAAGATATGACAACACTGTTCAAGATTCAGTGACGTTTTTCGCCATATGTTGCTTTGTTTACCGTCCTGACAGGGGCACCACGTGGTAATTTTTGGTTTGACATATTAAATTAAAGCGCCATTTTTGGATATTTTTCTTCAATTTGTTTTCATCTCAGGAATTGCCGGTTTAAATATAATACGTCATTTCCATAACACCCTGTATATAGCCCACCGACTTGAAACAAACCCGATTTTTCTATCTGCTGTGTACACGTCAACTTGACGCCTGTTACAATCCACCTAAGAATGTGAATTGTTTATTCTTCAAAGACTGTGAACGAAAATCGTATCCTTCTTCTTTTCCTACTAGGTATACAATGTGCTATTTATGTTCAGTGAAAAATAAACATGTTTTTGTAAGCTTATTGATAATTACGCAACTACATCTAGAGGTAAAAACAATTACCGGTCAATTTTTTACAGGTAAGGCCGGGGTCGAAGCCCAGAAAACCCTACAAATCTTTAACATAGAAATGAAATCCAAGATGAAAGCACATACCATGACCGACGACGTCATTTTCTGGAAATGGATCAGTCCGAACACATTAGCTTTAGTCACAGAGTCTTCCGTCTACCATTGGTCGATGGAGGGCGATTCTCAGCCTGTCAAAATGTTTGACAGGTAATGTAACATTATTATACTTCATTTTTAAGATTGAAAATTTTCTAGTCGGTTTTTTTTTTTTTGTATACGAAATTTGTTTTTTCAGACATTCTTCCCTCAACGGCTGTCAAATCATTAACTATCGAACTGATCCTAAACAAAATTGGCTGCTATTGGTTGGTATCAGTGCCCAACAGTCTAGAGTGGTCGGAGCTATGCAACTGTATTCTGTGGAAAGGAAGGTAAATTCTTAGGATTATTTGTGTTATTTTTGGGCATTTTAAAAATTTTTACTATGGTGGTTGGGTTAGTTTTAAATAATATTTTCTAATAAAAATGTTTTTTATTTACAGTGTTCGCAACCTATCGAAGGCCACGCTGCTTCTTTTGCTACGTTTAAAATGGAGGGCAATCCCGAACCTTCCACTCTCTTTTGTTTCGCAGTGAGGACAGTCCAAGGTGGAAAACTCCACATTATTGAGGTAAATATGTTCAGGTTTGGTTCCCTTTAGATTAGTGTTGTGATCGCTCGAGCGAATAACCGCTTGATTACTCGATTATTGAAATAACCGACATCGCTCGATTATTAAAAAAACCGCTCGAGTTATCTATTCGGGCGAAAATCGTCGCTCGTCACTTCTTATCTTTCACTCGATACCCGCGCTTCGCTTGACGCCGATGGAAATGTACCGCTGTAGTGTTATCGAGTTAAAAAACTGCTCGTATATTCGAACAGTTTTTCGTTCGATAGGTTAGGAAATACTCTAGTTATAAATTCAGGCGAAAAACTGAAAAATATCGCCTATCACTTGATACCCGACCTTTCGTTCTCGATCCGAAATATGGCGATTGGCGACGTTCGAGTTTGACGCTGAGAAGGTAACACGACATACGTATTTCTTAAAGGCACATAAACGAGAAGGTACATATAAAAAAGTATGCCAAATCCCTTAGCGGAGTCATCGCGACATGGGTTTTGTAAAGTTTTGTTTAACTGGCTAGCCAGCGGCGCAGTTTAGGTCTCCGATTGTGAATTGTGTTGTGAAAAAAAATTAAAGGATATAATTTTAAAATTTTTATTTACTATCAACTCGAGAAAACTTCTCAAAAATAACATAATAATAGAAATTGTTAATGAAAAAGAACAAAACGAACAAAAGGGTTAATAATATATATATATATAAAAATTCGTTGATAATCTTATAGTAAATATTTTTAAATCTAAACAGGAACTTTTTATTATTAAACTCAAAAAGACTTCTTAAAAATAACATACATTATAGAAAATGTTAATGGAAAATAAGGAAACTAAGCAAAATAGTTAACAAAACATAGGTATCGACAAATTTTTTGGTAACCAAAAGTAAACATTCTTAAATTTAAACAGGAACTTTTAGGTAACTATAAACATGAATTTAAAAAAAATAATCACCTATTTTCTTATTTTGCCAGTCGCGTAACTAAGCCTACATTTTTGAAGGGCACACAGTGGGCACCTGATAATTTAAAGTGGAAGAATTTAACGAGCCATTTTAAATATCTACTTATTTTATGCTCGTACATTGAGAAAGATGTGAAGAAAAATAACTCCTGGTGATACTTTTTGTTTTAAATAAGCACAAGAATAAACCCGAACAATAAATACATATTTGTGTGATTTTTTTTGCAGTTTTTTGTTCGGTATCGAGACACGTGGTAAAAATTCATTATTCACAAATAAATAAATTTCTGGAATTTTTTTGGTGGCTACTACAATTTTTTAGCTAAACCTGTGTGCCCGCCCGTAGTTACGTGCCTGCTAAATACCCTACCTGATCACATGTAAACGGCTAGGCTGCGGGTCGAGCAGTCAGTGACGTCGTCGCTTGGTGAATTGAAATTTCAAGCGATTCACTCGATTATTAAGATCGCTCGAGTATCAATTACTCGATTAATAAAATCATCGGTTTTTCCCAACACTACTTTAGATAATTGAAATTTATGTTTTTTTTTGGTTATAATCTGGTTTTTTGCAGGTCGGACAAAGTCCCTCGGGTAATCAAGCATTTGCCAAAAAGACCGTCGACGTTTTCTTCCCGCCAGAGGCCCAAAGCGACTTTCCCGTGGCCATGCAAGTGTCGACCAAGTATGACGTCATCTATCTTATAACAAAATATGGCTACATTCACCTGTACGACATCGAAAGTGCCGTTTGCATATACATGAACAGGATTTCCAGCGAGACTATTTTTGTTACGGCACCGCACGAAGGAACCGGTGGTATTATTGGTAAGATACTTTTCTCGATTTTCGATATATAGTTTTGACTTTTTGCGTAACACACCCTTGTTGGAAATGGCCACTTTCTCTAAATAAGCATCATAGTGATCTTCAGTTTAAACTAGAGATCGACCGATATGATTTTTTGTGGCCGATACCGATATCGGCCGATACCGATATACTCATAGCCGATATCGGCCGATACCGATATACTCATAGCCGATATCGGCCGATACCGATATATCGGCCATAAAATTTTGTCGTAATTTGTTTGCTTTATAAATGAGGTAAAAGTGATTTATAATGATATACTGTTACCGTTACATGGATTAACCATAAAATCACTAAAAAAAATGAAGAGCAAATTCAATATTTTGTGAAATCACCTAACGGAATAAAAATAAATACGGTAATTCCCCGAATTCAACAAAGCCCGGCCATTCGGCCCGAGAAGAGCAACCGTAATTCGGCGGCGCGGCGTTCGCTCGGTCGGGGAATACCAGAATTTCCGAATACGGTTGGAAACAGTAAGTAAATAAAACTCGTAGTATTGCTCTGATTTTTCACAAACATGGATCGTTTTGTAGTGCGTTCTCCATGCATACAGTCGTCGTCGTCATCTTTACAAGAGTCTGGTTCTGGTTCATTATCTTCAATAAGTAGCAGTATTAGTGGCAACATAACTAGTAGTAAAAGTGTTTACTGGAAGTATTTCTCCAAGAATGAAATTAATGCCCTTACAATAAAAGCAAATGCCACCTGTAAATTATGTAATGCTGTTGTTTGTCGGGTTGTTGTAGTAAGAATAGTGCATCTGTATCGGAAGTAATACCCTTACTTAAAACTCTCTTAAATTATCTCGAGAAAGCTGAAGGAGCTGACTTTTCAGGGGTGCAGAGTACTAAAAATGAGCTTAAAGACTCCTTGATTAAGAGATGCAAAGCATGCTTCACTGATAGAAACCTTCTTTTTGCCACTTTATTGGACCCAAGGTTCAAGACATCTTTCTTTGATAATGATTTATCTCAAGGAACCTTTACAGATTAAAAAAAAGAACTTTTAAAAATGAATGGGCAAAATTCAGACTTGCTGGAAGATAATGCAGGAGAATCTGAAGTAAGCGACGATGATGTTCCTTTAGCGAAAATCGCCAAAAAATCACACGAGGTAAACCAACAAATTCAGGAAAATGTCCCGGGCTCAATTTCTCATAGTTTATTTTGGAATACTTTTGATGAACTTACTGGTATGACGACAAGTAAATTAGTGTCATATAAGAGAAGTACTGATGATATGATGAATAAAATTGATGATGAGATTGAATTGTATAAGAAATTAGAAAAAATATCAAGAAATGAAGATCCTTTGACTTGATGGGCGCAAAAAAAGACATTTTTCCATTGATGTATAAAGTTGCAATAATATATTTAGCGTCGTCGCCAAGTAGTGTTGCCAGTGAACAGCTATTTTCTTCAGCCGGAAATGTTTATGAAAGCGCAAGAAATCGTCTAACTCCGGAAAGAGCAGAAAGCCTAATTCTGTTACATTACAACTTGCCAAAACTTAACTTTAAATATTAATTTGTTTAATTTAGTGTGTTACTTTACTTCTACATTTTTAATGACTTTTTTGTTAAATTTTCAATAAGAATGAATTTGTTTGTTTGTTGTTTGATTTTTATTTAGTATTTCTGTTTTAATTTCTTTAAAAAAAGGCTTAGCAACTGAAATATTAAGCAATTTTATTTTTTTTAGGCCGATACCGATATAGACCGATATCGTGGTTACATATCGGCCGATACCGATATCGGCCAAGAAGGCCGATATGGCCGATATACCGATATCGGTATCGGTCGATCCCTAGTTTAAACGAGGAAACGCAAGAGGCCGTTTTCATGTAGAATTGCAAAATTAAAAAAATTAAAAATAAATATGTTTCTTCTTTAGGTGTAAATAGAAGGGGTCAAGTGTTGTCCGTTTCGGTAGACGAGGAAAGTATCATCCGTTATGTGAACCAAGTTTTGCATAACCCCGATTTGGCTTTAAGATTGGCAACTAGGAACAACCTATCCGGCGCCGAGGAACTCTTCGTCAGCAAGTTCCAGTTGTTATTCCAAAACGGGCAGTATACGGAGGCTGCGAAGGTAAGAACCGTAGACATAAAGCCGTATTAGAGTCGGTAATTCTTCTTCTCTTGCGCGTGCAATGGCAATTATATTCATGCGCATTAAACCGTTCTCGATCAGCTGGCGCATTGCCAACAGTCGGAACAGCAGTTAGTACTGTCGAAATCCCTAAAATACCCCCAGAACGAGAAATGGACAAACCTGTTCCTTTTGATTACCAGTTAAAGCAGCTACTGCTACTTACAAAAAACATTGCGACGAATTAGCACATATGCTTAATTTAGAATGTGAACTGTTAATTTAAGTACCAGTTAGTTTAAATAGCCATTAGCTGTTCATAGCTGCTTCGACCAACTAATAAACAGTTAAAAATAACAGAATAATCCATCTCTATCCAGACTTGCACCGGCAATGACAATTAAAATGGCGCTTGCTCCATTTCTGGCCGTGCGAGACAGCTGATTGAGAACGGTGTACTGCGCATGAATCCGTGCAATTTTAATTGCCAGGAGAATAGAATTGCCGACTGTAATACGGATTCCATTCTCGCATTGCGCCGGCTTCTATAATATAAATGGGGACCAAAACATTCCATTCATAAAACACCATATTCATTCAGATAAGAAATAATCCTTATTTGTGCAATATTTACTTAAAATATAGAATTACCTACCTTACTGACGAAATATTAATTCGGGGTTAGAATAGTCGCATTTCTTACACACCACTCACTGACGAACCATCATAGATGGTTAATAAATAACTCTAAATAGTTTGAAGTCGAAAAAATACTAAAAATTAATCCAAAAACGCATAGATCACAAACAAGCACAGGATCATGTGTACTATATCCCGTAAAAGGGCCATACAGCGTTGCCACAGTGATTTCCCTAAACATTGCAATTTGATGTTGTTGGGAAACTATAAATAACTTTACGAGTAGATTTTGATTGATTGTTGTTTAAAACTTTGTATGATTCTGACAGAATATAAACAATTCTGTCTCTTTATTAAATTAAATGTTTTTGTGACTTGCTTCCTTTATTTAGTCATCTCTCCAAGTATCCTGATATATTATCCGAACACCCAGTATGCGTGTTATGCGAATAACCGAATTTTATAGAGGCATTATAACTTTTTAGGTTGCTGCTAATGCTCCCAAAGCAATCCTGAGAACTCCCGCCACTATCCAGATGTTCCAGCAGGTGCCAACCCAAGCTGGTCAAAACAGCCCCCTGTTGCAATACTTTGGCATTTTGTTAGATCAAGGGCAATTAAATAGGTACCTATTATGTTCATTGTATCTCTTGTTACCCACTTCCTTCAATTCCTTATAATGGCGTTACCGCAGGAATCTCCTCTACCACATACAAAATTTCTCCTGTTTTAAGAAGTTTGATAAAGTATTTTTTGTTTTCCAGATACGAATCTTTAGAACTCTGCAAACCCGTCCTCCTACAAGGTCGCAAGCAACTGCTAGAAAAATGGTTGAAGGAAGAGAAACTGGAGTGCTCGGAAGAGCTCGGAGATCTCGTTAAGCAAGTCGATCCCACCCTGGCTCTGTCGGTGTATCTACGAGCGAATGTGCCCGCCAAAGTGATCCAGAGCTTCGCCGAAACCGGCCAGTTTCAGAAAATCGTGCTGTACGCGAAAAAAGTGTCTTATACGCCCGATTATATATTCTTGTTGAGGCAGGTCATGCGGACCAATCCCGAGCAGGTACCCATAAGTTATTTTTCTTCATATTTTAATTTAAGGTAATAAAAACTCAAAAAGAAAGAACTTTTTTTGAGTGGTCGATAGGAAGATTGAGTGGCCGATAGGAAGATTGTTTTTTTCTTTGTTAGGGTGCAGCTTTTGCCAGCATGCTCGTGTCCGACGAAGAGCCTTTGGCCGATATCAATCAGATAGTGGACATTTTCATGGAACAAAATATGGTGCAGCAATGTACCGCTTTCCTCTTGGACGCGTTGAAAAACAACAGGCCCACCGAAGGACATCTGCAGACTAGACTCCTCGAAATGAACTTGATGTCGGCACCTCAAGTCGCCGATGCTATTTTAGGTAAGGAAAACGTATTTAAAAATTTATATTGAGCTGTAGGCTTGAATATTTTGTTATTGCAGGCAACAATATGTTTACCCATTACGACAGACCTCACATCGCCCAACTTTGCGAGAAGGCCGGTCTATTGCAGCGGGCTCTCGAACACTACACCGACTTGTACGACATAAAGAGAGCTGTTGTGCACACTCATCTTTTACCCGCCGATTGGTTGGTTAGTTTCTTTGGAACATTGAGCGTGGAGGACAGTCTTGAATGTCTTAAAGTAAGTGGACCTATTTTGGAATTTGTACATTTTTAGACATAATGTCACGTCATACTGTCATTATCTGGCGAGAGGGTTCGCTCCAAACACTATATATTATTTTGTTCTTTGTGCGTGTAAAATTGTATGTACAAACCTTTTGTCGCAGGCTATGTTGACCGCCAATATCAGACAGAACCTCCAAATTTGCGTCCAAATTGCTACCAAATACCACGAACAACTGACAACCAAAGCTCTTATCGATCTTTTCGAAAGTTTCAAGAGTTACGAGGGACTTTTCTACTTTTTGGGATCCATTGTGAATTTTTCGCAGGATGAAGAGGTTCATTTCAAATATATTCAGGCTGCTTGTAAAACAGGTGGGTGTTTCTCATTTAGTGGGTCAAGTAACGGTCTGTTACAGCGCCGAAATATTATTCGTACTGTCGTCACTGAATTGCAGAAAGATTTTAACTGATACGTAATTTTTTTTTGCGTAGGTCAAATCAAGGAAGTTGAAAGAATCTGCAGAGAATCGAACTGCTACAATCCCGAGAGAGTCAAGAATTTCCTGAAAGAAGCCAAACTGACCGACCAGTTGCCTTTGATCATCGTTTGTGATCGTTTCGATTTCGTCCACGATTTGGTGTTGTATTTGTACAGAAATTCGCTTCAGAAGTAAGTGGATATTATTAATTAAATAACACTTTACATAAAAAAAAACAAAAAAAAATTTACAAAATTTTGAAAGTATATAATTTTTATATAAATTAATGTTTCCTATGGTTCTTGTTTCTAGATATATTGAAATTTACGTGCAGAAAGTGAACCCGAGCCGTTTACCGGTTGTGGTTGGCGGCCTTCTCGATGTCGATTGTTCCGAAGATATAATCAAGAATTTAATTCTCGTCGTGAGGGGACAATTCTCCACCGACGAGTTGGTAGAGGAAGTTGAGAAAAGAAACAGGTAATTTAATTTAATTTTTATTTACTCGCAACCGACTTTTCAACATAGTTAAATATGTGACTAAAAATAATTACGACAATAATAACTATAGTTATATTTTATATTCATATATAGGGTGTTATGGAAATGACGTATTATATTTAAATGGGTGGCTCCTTGGGTGTCCTAGAGAAGCGCTACATATTTTTTTGTTTTTAAATGGAACGTTTGAAAAGTGGGGTAATTCACCCATACACCCACAGGTCACTCCGCAGCACAATCATATTACGCTGCCCAGCTGTGTAGTAAACACAATGTTGCCAAACTGTGGAAAAGTGTAAAACTTTAGATTCTTATAAAAATAAATATTTAGCTTACTTAGAAATTAAATCCAGGCCGCCGACACGAGTAAGGAATCCAGGGCACCTTCAGTTCTTTTTTCTATGGGAAGAGGTTTATGCTCATCACGTGCCCTGATGATAGTGTGGGACTGCATAATAAGCTTATACCCACTAAACCCCATTCGGCCTGTGATTTCCAATCTCGGAACATAACCGGCATATCGTCGAGAGAAAAAAATACATAGTGAAACAAAACAAATTACACTAAATCACTAAAGAAACACACAGGCGCCCACGAGTTTCAAATTGTTTTTTTTGAAGATATGCGCCTATTATCAGATTACACAAAAGCACTAAACACTAACGCATAATTACACTTTACAATAATAACACTACCGTACACATAGAGCAACAGCAATTGATACAAATTATTTCGCAATAGAAATTCGAAAATAACAAAAACCCTAATTTCTAATGGATTGGCCTAAACATAAAATTTATTAATCCTTTTCTGAAGAATGATGAAATAATTTGACAGACAGGACCTCCCTTTCATATAGATTATAGACGCGTCCAAGGGTAGAATGCTTCGTGCATATTCGGAAGATAGCGCGGTTGCAATTTCCGAGACTATAATTATACAGGAAATAATATTACAGAAGGAAATTCCTCAATTTATGAATATAATCTTATAAAACATCGAAAGTGGCAACGCTGTATTTTTAGATATTAACCCAAGGTAGTACAATATCGATCGACCGAGTAAACCCGAACGTGTCAACCAGACTCAAACGTGTTTCACTTTCAAAATTCTTAGATGTCAAATACGTACGTAAAAATTATATTATTTTCCAAACCACCCGATGAAACCTTTTACAAAAGGGCGTATTTTTGTCTACACAGTAGCACTTTAAAATACTTATTCAGATTGAATGGTACGGTACTTAGATGTGTTCATGAGACGCATACAAATCTACGCGAAAACTAATGTGAGTTTATGTGTTTTTGTGAGGTTATTTTGCCGGTTTTTGTTCGGGTTAGTGTTTGTTTATAAATTAAGTTGATTTTAAATAGTCCGAAAAGGTAAATAAAATTAAATTTTTTTTTCTAAAGGGTGGTATTCATGAGAAGCATGCAAATCTACGCGAAAACTAATGTGAGTTTATGTGTTTTTGTGTGGTTATTTTGCCGGTTTTTTGTTCGGGTTACCTACTTGGTGTTTGTTTATAAATTAAGTTGGTTTTAAATAGTCCAAAAAGGTAAATAAAATTGCATTTTTTTTTCTAAAGGATTTATAAACTCCGTGGCGGTTCGTTCGAGTCAGTTCAAGTTTATAAATCAGAGATCGTTTCCCAGCGAACTGAACAGAACGTAAAGTTTATAATAATGTACCCTGAAAAATAAACAACTTCGATTCTGTCAAACAATTATTGAATTTCTAAAGAGTTTATCATGAGAACCTGACAACACTGCTCAAAATTCACTGACGCTTTCCGCCATATGTTGCTTTGTTTACTTTTCCCACAGTGTCACTACGTGCATATTTTCGGTCTGACATTAGGTAATGTACAGGGTATATTAAATTAAAGCGCCATTTTTGGATATTTTTCTTCAATTTGTTTTCATCTCAGAAATTGCCGGTTTAAATACAATACGTCATTTCCATAACACCCTGTATACAGGGTGTTTAAAAAAACATGTGCCATCGCTCGTGTGGTGATGCCATGCCCAAAGGAAGACGAATAGTTCCTATCAACATGTTTCCGCAGATGCTTTGTTCATCGTACAATATTTTTTTGAACCACCTTGTATAACGATAGTAGTATAATACACATATAATTTTTAATTCTTTAGGTTAAAACTTTTGCTACCATGGCTAGAAAGCAGAGTACACGAAGGTTGCGTAGAACCGGCTACCCATAATGCCCTGGCCAAAATTTACATCGACTCTAATAACAATGCGGAGAGGTTCCTAAAGGAAAATCAATGGTAAGGAATGTTTACAGGATATTTTCACGTTGATTGAAACCAAACCTAAAACACAATTTCGACTTAATTCTGTCTCCTGTTTCCCAGGTACGATTCCCGCGTGGTCGGCCGCTACTGCGAGAAACGAGATCCCCATCTGGCATGCGTGGCCTACGAGAGGGGCCAGTGTGACAGGGAACTGATCGCCGTCTGCAACGAGAACTCGCTCTTCAAGTCCGAGGCGCGGTACTTGGTGCGCAGGCGCGACGCGGAGCTGTGGGCCGAGGTGTTGCAGGAGAGCAACCCGTACAGGAGACAGTTGATCGACCAGGTGGTGCAGACGGCTCTTAGTGAGACCCAGGTGAGATTTGTGTATTTATTTTTCTACTTTAAGAGGATGCCGGAGTCGGTCGAAATCTCCGATTTGACCCCTGTTCGTTTCACGCTTTGAAGGTACGAGGCGAATTGGATCTTCCCTTGCAGTTAGAAGAATACGTTGAGCTTCCGCCCGTAATCGGTACGCAGACAGAAACAACGATAATCGGAAGAAAGAGACTGCACGTGATCGGGGTCTACACTTCAATTTTCTACGCTGAAAAACGGAGTTTTCGCTTCCTATGAAAACGGTACATTTAAAAACAAATTTTTAACGAAAGATGTCTAAATTTTGTTAACAACTCGAGGAAAGTGCATCATTTTTTTCTATATGGAGCAGTAAAAAAATTAAATCTAAAAATCTTCGGAAACAAAAAAATATAGACTTTCCGCGAGTTCTAGTTCTATTACAAAGTTTTTTTTCCTTTGACATTTTTTTCCGAAAACGGGAATAAACGCTTGGGAAGAAAACGCGTTTACAGGTACTCCGGAGTTCTGTTAATGGTGCAAAATTACTTCTAATCTTCGCCGGTGAAAAACTTATCATAAACACAGCAATTTGAATGTTTTTTTTTTTATTATTTTTGGAATAAGTTTATCCTACTAATGGATATTTTTACCGCGACGTTGTTGCAAAAACGGCTCTCGTTCCATCAACTTCAACGTTACTTAATTTTGATTTTACGAAAAGTAGTTCTACGGTTTTATTTACAAAATTATTTTTTTTAGGATCCAGAAGATATCTCTGTCACAGTCAAAGCCTTTATGACGGCAGATCTGCCGAACGAACTTATAGAACTTCTGGAAAAGATCGTGCTCGACAGTTCGGTGTTCTCCGATCACAGGAACTTACAGAACTTGCTTATTCTTACTGGTGAGTGTAGTATACAGAATAGAGAAAGTATAGATATAGACGAGAAAAGTTCCAACTTACCTCTTTAAAAATATTTCCTAGTCTAAACCACATATATATAACCATTATATTGCTAATACCATCTGCAATTGTGTCCCCGCTATGGGCATCGAAGGGGTACTAGTGAGTTGCGCAGTTCGGGAATTTCCTTTGAAAGCAAACATTCGACAGGACCAGATTTCAACTTTTTTAATGTAAATTTCACTGGTTAGTTAGGAAAAATATTGCAATCAAAATTTCGATTAGTTCGAATTAAGACAGCGTTCCGTGCATACAATTTCTGACGATATGATGATCCGACGGTGCCCTGATTGGTGTAAACTTTTGGCGTGAAATTCCGTCCGAATATTTGTAACAATCGACACGATAGCTTTATTTTAACTTTCATCCGACGTCGTATGTTTCTTAACCTCACTTTTTCCTAAACCAAAAATTAAGAATGACTATATTGACTCTTTTGGGAATTATTATCAGCTACTAATGCACCAAATTAAAAATACATTATTTTTAAGGTTAGGTAGTGACCACATATATATTATATTGTATACAAGTGACACTCTCTTCTTTTTTTACAAGCTTTTTAGTGAAATTCGGTTCCGAAGATCGGATAATGTGATAAGCAAAATATTTTCGTATGAAATACTTTCTGCATGGTATTGATCCATGATTTTTGCAAAAAAGCACGATGTACTTGTGTCCTTTCATCTTAAACAAAACAAGGTACTAACCTAACAAACAGCGAATCGAATCACCACAAATTAAAAACTCCTTTACAAAAATTGTTGTTAGGTAATGAAAGTTTATAAGCACTAATATGCCGACAACAATATGGATGAACCACTTTTTATTCTGTAATTTGAAACAGCATCCATCCAGAACCAAAGATGGCGACGAATAACGACAAAGAAATATTGTCGGGCCGGCTCTGACGCGATCGATAAAATTTCCACCCTACTGCGCAAACTCAATCGCCATCTCCGATACCGGGGACACTTTGTGTAATTTGGAACGTTTGTATTGGCAATATAATGATACGTGGTCTGAACTCGTATACAACGTTTCTATTTTCTGGATAACATTAGGTAAAAACACATATAAACTACATTTATTGTTATTTTTTAGCAATCAAAGCTGATGCTACACGTGTCATGGACTACATCAACCGTCTGGATAACTACGATGCTCCCGACATTGCAAATATCGCCATCAACAACCACTTGTACGAAGAGGCGTTTGCTATTTTCAGGAAATTCGATGTTAACACTTCCGCTATTCAAGTACTTATTGAACAAGTTAATGATTTGGATAGGGCTTACGAATTTGCAGGTAAAAGAATAAAAGTAAATTTTAACTGTAATTCAAATAAGTTAGAAAAATATGGCAGTAAAAAGTGGCAACGCTGTAATAAGGTACACGTTTAGGTAATCGTTGTAGGTATTTTTTAAAGAAATTCAGATAATATAAAAGAAGTAATCCATATTTTTGCAATATTTACTTAAAATATAGAATTAGATACACCACGGCTGTACCTAAAAAAACCTAACCTCATTATTCTTACACACCACGCATTGACGAACCATTGTAGATGGCAAATAAATAGCTCTAAATAGTTTTAGTTAAAACATTATAAATTAATCCAAAAACACAATAGACCACAAACAATCACATTAGCAGAAGCGATAAACCGATAACAACACTGCCGACGAAAATGAATGAAAATATTAAACTTCAGGGTACATTTTACGCTAGCAGGTACAAATGGGCATACAGCGTTGCCACTGTGATTTCCTTATAACATTGCAATTTGATGTTGGGATAATATTATACTTTTCGGTTTCAAACGCAGGCGGTAGATTTAGGACAGACTTGGCATCATTGATTACTGTTTAAAGCCTTGTATGATTCTGACAGAATAAAAACAATTCTGTCTATTTATTAGTTAATTGTTTTTGGTGTTTATTATTGTTATTACTTGCTTCTTTAGAACGTTGCAATGAGCCTGCAGTATGGAGTCAACTGGCCAAGGCCCAGATAAACCAAGGTCTTGTTAAGGAAGCAATTGACTCGTATATTAAAGCCGATGATCCGTCCGCTTACATGGCTGTCGTGGAAGCTACATCGAAAAATAACAGTTGGGAGGACTTGGTACGATACCTGCAGATGGCAAGGAAGAAGGCTAGAGAAAGGTCAGTAACAATTCCAGGTTTCTTAGCCAGAAATTATATTGGGAGATCGATTGCTCAAATATATATTTTTTCCAGCTATATTGAATCGGAACTGATATACGCCTATGCCAGAACCGGCAGACTGGCCGACTTGGAAGAATTCATTTCCGGTCCGAATCACGCCGACATCCAGAAAATCGGTGACAGATGTTTCGACGATGGCATGCACGACGCCGCCAAATTGCTATACAACAATGTGTCTAACTTTGCTAGATTGGCCATTACATTGGTGCATCTGAAAGAATTTCAGGTAATCTATGTCAAATTCTTACTTACCCGTGTGCATTTGAACTACTGTTAAAAATTGAACACGTTGCCTAATTACTAATTTTAAGACCCTGTGCGCATAACAACCACTGAGAACATAACGACAGGTTGAACTGTCCCCCCCCTAAGTACTTATTTTTACTATCCTGTGCATTTGAACTATTTTGCTTTATATTATTGAAATACAATAACCACTGAGGACATAAAAGGTTGCACAATTCCCCTAAGTACTTATTTTTACTATCCTGTGCATTTGAACTATTTTGCTTATAATGTACATTTGTTCGGTTTCCTAGGGTGCTGTTGATAGCGCGCGTAAAGCAAATAGTACCAGGACATGGAAAGAGGTGTGCTTCGCCTGCGTAGATGCTCAGGAGTTCAGATTGGCGCAGATGTGCGGGATGCATATAGTCGTACATGCCGACGAACTGCAAGATCTTATCGATTATTATCAGGATAGAGGACATTTTGAAGAGTTAATAGGTATATAAATGTAATAAAATAACTAGTAGTAAAGTTATAAAACGCGTTTGTTTTTCTTTTAAACGAGGATTTTATAAATACAATTTTTTTATTCTATTCCTTTTAGGTCTCTTGGAAGCGGCACTTGGTCTTGAAAGGGCCCATATGGGTATGTTCACCGAATTAGCTATTTTATATTCCAAATACAAACCTGCCAAGATGAGGGAACACTTGGAATTGTTTTGGTCCAGAGTTAATATTCCAAAGGTAACTGTTTACACTGTTTACTATGCATATTCTTTTATACAGGGTGTTTCAAAAGTGCCATGAAATACCCTGTATATATAATATATTTCCCAAAATACAAGTAAATTTGAAACCTTATTTTCTAGGTTCTAAGAGCAGCCGAACAGGCGCATCTTTGGGCAGAACTGGTATTCCTCTACGACAAATATGAAGAATACGACAACGCCGCTTTGGCCATGATGGCACACCCTACTGAAGCGTGGCGCGAAGGTCACTTTAAGGACATCATCACGAAGGTTGCTAATATCGAGCTGTATTATAGGGCCATCCAGTTCTACTTGGACTATAAGCCATTGTTGCTGAACGATTTGTTGTTGGTTTTAGCACCGAGGATGGATCATACAAGGTAAAGTGCGAGCTGATGTATTCGTGTTTTATTTCATGTCAATACATTTATTTATTCTCACACAGATGTAAAATGCATAGTTTCATTATTTTGTTTGAACGAGAATACTTTATGGATAATGTACAATAAAAGATTATAAGAATAAGTTATTGTTGTAATCAAGACAAACAGGTTAACACTTTAGGCCCACCATATATTGATTTTTTTTTATAGAGCTGTATCCTTTTTCACAAAAACGGGCCACCTTCAACTGGTCAAGTCGTACCTTCGATCTGTTCAAAATCTCAACAACAAAGCCATTAATGAAGCCCTCAACTCGCTGCTTATCGATGAAGAAGACTTCCAGGTATGTATTTCCCATAATTTGAATAAAGAATAGGCTGAAACCAAGGCGATTTTGTACAATATTACTTATGCTTTATATGGTCGTCAAAATTGTATTCTAACGGATGTTATTTTTTTGCAGGGTCTAAGGACGTCCATTGACGCTTTCGACAACTTCGACAATATTGGCCTGGCTCAAAGGTTGGAGAAACACGAGCTTACCGAATTCAGACGCATCGCAGCTTACCTATACAAAGGAAATAACAGGTAAGCGAGTTATTGCAAAATTATTTGAATGGGTTGAGATTACAAGCACGTATTAATGTTTTATAAATAAGATACGTTCTAGGGCAATGGCAACTTAAGGTAGCATTGTTTATTTTTGCTTTTGTGACACAAATTGAATTTCATCGAATTGAATCGAGAACGGTGGTGCATCTGAGGAGAAAAACGCACGTGACCGTTTTCATGTAGAATTGGTCAGGCTAATCAATGGTGGATCGATAGAATTACGTTTCTAACTAAAATATGCGGATTTATATCCTATTCGAAATATCTAGAGTACTTTCGGAGATTTTAAAAAAATAACGATTTAAAAAATAAATTTCAACACACTGTGCCACAAAATTGAGCATATATTGTGGGTGATCATATCAAATATTAACACATCATTAGAGAACACGCTGTATTCTTTCCATATGTATGAAAATTCTTCAAAATTTAGATGTTTCATAATGGCTACATTATGAAATGCAAAAAAATTGAATAACCTGCCACTTTATGGAACTGAAATTTTTTTTTATATTGGCAGCAAGTAGGGTTCGAATTTTAGGTCTACTTCGATTTGGTTGAAATTCGTTTTCTAGGCATTATGGATTCGACAATCATTTTTATAGAAAACTTTAAGATACTAACCTTTAACCTTGCAAATAGATCATTTTTACTTATCCGAAATACCTCTACTCGGAAATATATAACATGCTGACGGTGTCCGTCAGCTAATTTCTAGTCACAACTATAAAACAACATAACCTAAAAATAATAGAAATATCTTCCAGTTTATGCTCTATTTCTAAAGTTTTATTCAATAAAGTGCTATTTTTATTTTTAATTCAATATAGTATTATACATATTACTTTATAATATACATAGTTATAGTTACTGTAGACATTTCCTGGGCATTAATTGTTATTCCTGTCAGATTCTGTGTCGACACAATATTTTGGACACAATATTTTGTTCAATAGTATTATTTATTATTTTGTTCAATATTTTGAACTTTGTTCTGCTCGCACCATAACTTAAAGTTTTGCATATTCTTCTTAAAAGTTTTTCTAGATTATTTTCTGCAATTTCCCGTATTTGATGGAGTACAACGTTCTTCCTAACTCATTTTTGTTAACTTTAATAATATATTTATTTTTAATTATGACGGATGGGAAGAAGCTTTGTTGTGTTCAATTGTTTCTATCATGGTATATTTGATATTTGTAACATTTTATTAAATTGTAAAAGTATTGCCAACCCAAAAAGAAAATATTATTTCAAATGGAAAAATATCTACTATATTTTTTCAGTTTGTCAGACTTTAAAAACCCAAATAGAAAAAGTATTATAAAATACACGGTTCATAAGACAATTAAAGCACTTGTACTTGAGGGTTGTTTTCTAAGTTAAACGCGTGCTCTATAAAGCTTATATCTTAATATACTATTTACACTCGTTGGTGATATCTGCGACGTTGTCAGATCTAACAAAATGTTCCTACGTCTAAAATTCGAAGCAATTTGATACACAGGTCCTTTGCCGAACTTTTGCTGTGTCACACTGTATATATGTATATAACACCCTGCGTTTTTTTAGATGGAAACAGAGCGTTGAACTTTGCAAAAAAGACAGACTATTCAGAGACGCAATGGAGTACACTGCCGAAAGTCGAAACCAAGAACTGGCCGAAGAACTTCTGGCGTGGTTCTTGGAAAGGGAAGCGTACGACTGTTTTACAGCATGTCTATATCAGGTAGGTTACATTAAGAATCTGTCAAAAAGTATACAACATATTAAACAATAACTATTTTGCAACAAAATAACTTTAGAACAGGATGGAATTAAAAGTTTAACCACAATTTTAACCGATATTCAATAGAGATAGAAAAAAACTAACAATTACAATTTTAATATGCTTTTTTCCTAAGTGCTACGATCTTCTTCGCCCCGACGTCATCATGGAACTGGCGTGGCGACATCAAATCATGGACTTCGCCATGCCCTACCTTATTCAGGTCACCCGAGAATTGACGATGAAGGTCGAACGATTAGAACAATCGGACGCTCAGCGGCAAACGGAAGCGGCCGAACAGGACGCGAAGCAACCGATGATGATACCCGAGCCGCAGCTGATGCTGACCGCTGGTCCAGGCATGGGTAAGTGTTTTAAAAATCTGTCCAGATTTGTTCAATGTTCCCCTTCGTAAGTAGGTTTTGATTATACACGAACAGCCAAAATAATCGATTCACGCGATATTTCGATGGATTTTGATCGTGAATACTTGTTTTATTTTAAGTCGGATTTTTATTATTCTTTTTTATATTATAGGTAAAGTCATCGAAAATCTCGCACGTGTGTGAGATTTAAAAAAAGTTAAGAATATGTCCATAATATACAGGTTGAAACAAGAACTGTTTTCGGACTCAAATTTTAAGCCACTCTGTAGAGTGATGGCGATGTCAAACTTCTTATTTTGTTATTTAATTATCAGGTGACATCTATTCTGAACATTTTCATTTTTGGTTCATTTCAATACTTGAATTTTTGTAGCAGATACGGTTTTTTTAATGGAGCAAACAATTATTCACAAAATCAATTATTTTGACGGCGAGTGTATTTTTTTAATAAATCGACTCTTTCCTCCCGATGCACACTGGCGAATTTCGACAGAATCGTGGCCAAAAAGATTATCTTGGTAACATGAGACAAAAATTGTAAGAAACCGTTATAAATATGGTAACATTGCATTTTGTTTTTAATATTTTACCTTTTTGCCCCCTCCATACCCCTTTTTATGGTTATTAAATTATAGAAATTGGAATAGACAAAGGTGGTTTATTTTTACGATATTATCATTGGAGAAACATTTATTTTATGTTTTTTTTTTTAATCTCCCCCAACACCCTCGAGCCCCTTCCTCCCCCCCGTTGAACAATAAGGTATGTTTTACTAGAGATAAAAAATTGAAATGAAGAGAAATGTGCATAAATTTCAGATAAATAAGTTTTTGAAATCCTAAACTTATTATTCTTTGTTTTCATACAAATTAAAGGGAATGTCCAGTTGACACCCTTAAAAAACAGTAAAATAATAAATGACATAAGTCTTAGTGTTCTATCTTTTACCAGGTACCCAAGCGTGAACCTGAGGAAGAGAGACCTAATGTAATATGAGGGTGTATTTTGTAGCCTGATGGGTATCTGTGGTCAGATCCGGAATGTATTATTTCAGAAACGTTAAATTTCTGTTCAAGCAAATTATGTACATTAAAAATACATTAATTAATACTTTTTAAATATAAATATAATAGGAAGAAAAAAACAATACAAAAATATATTTCATATCTAGATTTATAACATTGTTATAAAAAATAAAGAAATACACATACAATAAGTTAATCTGAATTAGAAGATAAAGAAATGTCACTTTCAGAATCTGATACATGGCTTATCAGTGGCTTAACCTGAACATCCAGAATGTGTTCTTTTTGCCAATAATCCCTTATAATATTATTTGTATGGCAAACACAATCAGACCAATTTTCGGGGGTAATGGTTTGTAATGCCTCCTTCCAAACATCCAAAACGGCATTTGCATCTTTCCTGTCTTTCCCTTCCTCCCTTACCCTCGGAGAGGTTCCTGTTGCGTATTCCTTTCGAATGCTGGCTACAGTTGTCTCACTAATCCAAAAGGCTATTTTCTTTTTCATTTTGAAAATACTCCAGAATATTCTAGTCTAAGTCTAATGTCGAATAAAGCCCAAAATTCTTAGGCACTACCTGCAATTTTGGGGTACAGTACGTTTCACGAAATTTGGATACGACTTAATGATTTCCTGGGTCGGTCCCATTGTGTCGACAAGAGCTTGGCAATAAGCAAGTGAAGTATGAAAGGACGGACTAAGGAAAACAAGTAATGATATGATTATATTAATGTAATCAAATGAAACAACATTTTTTTTAAATATTACTAGTCATTTATTTACATTTATAATGTCATTCTATAAATAGTTCTGTTTCGCTATCGCTATCCTCATCAAAATTAATTATAATTGAATTAATTATACGATCCAGACTAATATACGAATTTTCTACAGTTATTACGTGACTGACTGAATTTTTCCAACTACCTAGGGGAATATCATTAAAGCATTTTCGTATTAATTCTACAACACTAGAACTTAAAGTCGGAGAAATATTTTCAGACCTAACCAGTGATTTTAACTGGTGGCACATATGCTCTATGGGGTTAAAAATGCAATAATAGGGTGGGAGCCGTAGCACTGTATGTCCAAATTCTTCTGAAAATGTGTCACAAACATATACTTTTTTTTATACAAAATGTCTTTAAAACTTCTAAAAGATCACTTTTTTTATAACTTTCTTCAAAATATATATCATTCGCCGCCATGTAGTTCTGAATCTTCAATTTTGTATTATTTGAGGTTGGAGCTTGATGTAATTGGCGACTGTGATAGCTCGCATTGTCCATTACTATCACGCTATTCTGAGGAATGTTTGGTAAAAGACAATTCTTGAACCATTCCTCAAAAACTAACAAATTTTACCACAAAAAGATATTTAAATATAAATTAAGCCACATAACCTACCTGATGTGCCTATATTTAATTATAATTATTACAATCCGGTCCTTTCCACATAATAATAACAAACGGTCATAAATAATGGGATGGCCCCAGGTACTTTTACTGCAGTTATTAAGTTATAACCACTTTTCGTGAAACAATCTTTACCTGGAAAAGGTTCTTTGTTCCGCTTTAGTTCCTCATATCTGATAAAGATAGGCAATTGAGGGTTGGTACTTGCTGATTTCATGTCTGTGATTTGTTTAGAAGAAAACAAGAATATTAGACCCTGTAGTGTTCTCTGTTGCACGTTTTATTGGGGTTTCTGTCTTCTTAAATAATATAAATAGTGTAATTATTTTTAATTTGAAAAATTTATAGGATTATACTTACCACCAGCAATAGGCTCCATGATGGTTTTTCAAAATTTTTACAAAAACTTAGCGGAATAACAGAACTAAAAATACACTGATTTTTTTCAACCACTCTAATTTAATTTATTTATTCGTGTCAGAAGCATCATAATTTAACAATAAATAATAATAATGATAATAATAATATACATATACAAATACAAATGTCTATCGTCACTTCAGACGTGAGCTAAACACTTTTTGCCCAGAAGCGGGCGACGTCAATTGCGTTCGGCTTCGCTGCCATAAGGTCCTCTATGGTGCATCTAGTGGGCAAGTGTACATATGTTGCGTGGTTTGCAGTTCTCCACAGTCGCAGAGATTGGAGTCTACGGGGTAGCCCCACTTATTTAGGGCATCTCTCGATCTCGCCGTGTCCGTTTAATTGAGACACCACACTAGAAAAGCAAACTTTGAACTGAAATAATTTTAAGGTTGGCCATAATAACATTGGTGATTTATGACACCCTGGTTGTTTCTTAATTAAGTGCTAATTAATGATTTTACGACATAATTATAACTTTGGATTTATCTATTTTGACCAGCTTTTACCTGAAATTCGCTTGTGTGCGATGACATAAACGAATCAATCTGCAGTTGTTAATAAAACGTTTTTTTTTTATTAATTCCAGGCATCCCCCCGCAAGCCTACGCCCCACCACAGGCCTATCCCCAACCGGGCTACGCGCCTCAGATGCCCTACCAAGGAGGGTACCCGGGCGCCATGTAGGGACCGGCCCCTAGCTTCGGGGCGCCGCAGTCGCGTAGAAAATTTTATTAGTGCCCCCCCTCAAAATTGGGTCGGCATTATTTGCAGCAACCTAACGATTTTGTTTGTCTGTCGCGCTAACGGTAGATGTCGATTAGTGTTAGGGTAGATTTTTAACTTTCGGTTAAATTTAACAACAATGTTTTAAAAAAGCAACCTATTTCAATGGAATATTTTTTTAAACTTTATGAGGAAACCTTAGTAAGGATTGGGATTTTAAGATAATAGCGATAACACCTGGCTCTAAGAGTTAAGAGAACTAGAATTATTCCTTTGATAGATGAAAATTCCCTAATCGAGATTTACCATTTACAGAAATGTATAAATTACATTACAGTTGATTACATTAAGATACTTGGACCTGTAATTAACAAAATATTGTATTCTTGCACAGAAATTATGATTCTGTTAAAACTTACGTACTATTAGTTGTTAAAATGGTAAAACTTACTGTGGTGAATGGTTTTTTGGTAATTTTCGCAAAAAATCTAATAAATTTTAAGCCCAATAGCAGCAGCGTCCAATCCGAACTGAACGAGACAGATCCACATACAGGGTATGTTCTAAGTAAGTGGTTCAAGAGCCAATTGCGCTTGTGCAACAATTTTACACCTCTGTAAATTAATGGAGCTCTTAGAACGAACGTTGTTCTTCTCTGTAAAGCTTACAGAACTGTTACAGAATCAACTTGTAAGAGCTGATCCTTTCTATTTGCTCTTGTAACTTTTTGAAGTTCGCTAGCAACGGATTACTGCGGGTTTCGTGTGAAATGGGACTAAGTTATCACCATTTAAACCTTTTGTAAAATTACCTAAAAATCATCAACAATGTATAGGTTCAGAATATAACCGCTTTAAAAGAGTTGTACATATTTATGTGCTAAAGTTATTGGGAAGTAGGGAAATTTAACAAATGTACGAAATTTTTCCCAAAATAATTTACTTGTTTCGAGTTTGGGAGAAATTTCTACTCTTAAAATAACGTGTATATAATCTTCTGTTTTGCTTTCAATTGATTTAGTGTAATGTGTTTTTTATTATCATTCCTTTTTTATTAGTAATTATTATATTTAGTTATACGATATTGCTGTTTTTTAACTTATTTTAAATGATTCTCGGGCAGAGCGCCGTCTAAAATCCACGCGATTTAAATGCCTGCCGTATAGTATGTCATGTCGGCTTTAAAACGGACGAATTTTTTGTCAGTGCCGTTTTAAACCCGTATTTACTTCAATTTTCACTCGCATGAAATAGATTTTTAGCTGTTCGGTTTATTTAGTTAGACCTGCAGAACTTTTTATTTTCTTTCCATATTTACAGCGATTATTGGACGAGTTTATAATTATTTTTCCTATATTTAATGAGCTAAATAAACAAATTATTGAATTTGGTTTTTTATATTTCAAGAAGCCGATGTTTAAGGGCCGGTTTTATCCGTAAAGTATAAACTTTAGGCTGCTGGTTTACTCGGCGATTTGCAGACAGTTTAACTCCGATGTGGAACAATATTTGAAGAAAGCTTGTGCATATATTTATTTTATTTGGTTAAGTGCAGTACTTGGCAAGATAAGAATATTACTTTTATTTGTAAAGTTTGGGTTTGTTTAAGATTTAAAATCTATTTTGTACTTCGTTAATAGAAATTTTACTGGAAAAATAATTATTCTACACACGCCTACTTTTACAGTAGTTAGAGGGACGGCGACAATAGGGGGTCCGTGAAGTGAAGTAATTTAGTTTCTTGTGGAGTTTAGGTCCCCCTCCGTACCGCTTTAGATAGGAAATTCTCAATAAATTCAAAATTATATCCAGCCATGTCTGAAAATGAATTTACAGTATCTGCGTGACCCCAAAGTCACGGGAAACGCATTTTCTGATAAGTGAACCCTTGCATATACTTTTCCGAGCGTGTCAAAAAATATGAGTGGAAAAATTATAAAGTCTCAAGTGACATGGGTCCAAGTGGGCTTAATCGGTTTGTATTCACATGGAGATGACTCGTAAACAAGTTTCTGATAAAAAGAATATTGCGAAAGTTGTTACTCCGGTCCCGCTTTTTCTCCGTCATACCTTCCGGTATCTCTGCGTAATATTGTCAGAATTCCGCCTAGCTAGGTGTGATTCTTCTGACAATTTTCTGGCATGTCACGATCGTTTTCCGAATTTCCTCCGAGGAGATATTTAAAAAATTCCAATAATGAAATGGTGAGCCCTGGAATGACAAAAATTTTTTCACAATCTAACATATAATGTTCCATTCTAGAAAGTTTCAACTTCAAATTCGCTTTTTTTTTAATTTTAATTTTTTTTCGACACGCTCGGAAAAGTCGGCTTGTCAGAAAATGTTTCCAGTGACTTTGGGGGTCACGCAGATGCTGTAAATTCATTTTCAGACAAGGCTCGATATAATTTTGAATTTATTGAGAATTTCCTATCTAAAACGGTACAGAGCCTCTCAGCAACGCTCCCGGGTACCAAACTCCACGAAAAACCAAATTACTGATATTCCACTTCACCGAGCCCCTATTGTCACCGTCTCTCAAACTACAGTATGAAATGGAAAACAAAGTTTTATCAATTTTTATGTCTTTTTATTAAAAACAAATGTTGAACTTAGATGTAAATGGAATATACACATTTAGTCGAAAAGAGCGAAGCCCATGTCATCATCCTCAGATTCGGTATCCTCTTTCTTTTCTTCCTTTTTGGCTTCTGCAAATAAAATAATTTTTTTTAGTGTGTTTACAACAATTACCACATAGAACTTTTATTCTTTTTAAATCATCAGAACAACATTATAATCAATATTTTCTCAGTCGAAAGATGGTGATCATGTTAAATCATCATTATTAAGAATAATTATCAAGTCCATATATTTATGTACATCAATAAATTTACTTCAAAGTCTTACTAATGCAGTGAAATATCTCTAGCTTTGTTAAAATTATGAGATTTTGATGCAAACTTTGTTTTAAAGCACTTCATTGCAAGCTTAAGTTTCTTTTGATACCAACCTTTCTTTTCTTCTGCTGCTGGAGCAGCAGCAGCTGCAGCGACTGGTGCACCACCACCCCCACCGGCGGGCATAGAGCTTAACTTATCACGACCTAAAACCAATGTAATTTAAATATACTTTAACCTGTACCCTAGTTATAAGTAACAGATTAATTAAAATAATCAGATTATAAGTTATACATCAACGCTGTCTCAGTCGAAAGATGGTGATTGGGTTAAATCATCAGGAAAGGTGTCTTTGATTGATAATTATACAGGGTAAGTAATAATATGTGTACAGATCTTCCCTAAATTTTTATTGTTCCATGATAATTGTTTCGACAGTTCGACACTCACTGTCTACTTCGGGTATGAAAAACGAAGTGATGTGTGTCGAAACAATTATCATGGTGCGGTAAAAATTCAGTGTAGTTTCTACACGTGGACTAGCGTGAATGTAGTTTTGCTTACCTTTTGCGATGACTTCATCAATGGATTTCCCATTGAGTTCGGAAATTACTTTCTTGAGTTTTTCCCCATCGGCTTCAATACCTACGGACCCTAGGATCTTTTCGATGTCTGCGGAGTTGGGCGAGGCTTTTCCGCCTAAAGCGGCTAGCAAGTAAGCAGCTACGTAACGCATCTAAAAAATAAGGACCCTTCTTAAAATACGTATACAATAGATCCTAACCTAGAAACTTACACAAATCTAGAATTATTTTAGCCATCTTCCAATTTATTAACGAACAATCTTATGAATGAATTAAAGCGATGTTTGTCTTACATAAATAACACCATATTTTCGTAAAATAATTGAAAGTTACTCACTTTTAAGTCGTAAGACACGAAACGAGTCACCCACTAAATAAATGGTTTCCAGAAAGAGAAGAACGCTGAACAAGGATAGAATATTTTCCTGAGAATTGGAAGGTAGTTTCGAGTATTCGTTGTCAGATTCTTTACATTATTCTGGCATTAGCAACGTGGGCTGGATGGTGCAAAGCAGGAGGTCCTTGGAATTTCGAACAGAACAGAACATCAAAACTTAGCTAAGACTACGATTTGTCGCAAAATTAACCAGAGGTTAAGTTGCTCAGTCCTACGAATATGCAGTGAAAAATTATTTTGATAAAAAAACGGATGTTAAGTTGCTGAGGATTTTTTTATATCCAAAAAATATTTATTTTGACGAAAATCAGTTAAAAATACGTAAAAATGGAAAATTAGCTAAGGGTACGATTTTTCGCAAAGTTAACCGGAGGTTAAGTTGCTCAGCCCTACGAATTTGCGGTGTTGCCAAATTGGAATTTCCCTAAAATCTAGGGAATTTCGGCAAAAATCTTTAAAAATCCTTAAATTCTGGGAAATTTTGCAACACTTGGCAACATCGCATTGGAGTTAACCTGCAGAATAAATCGTTGGCACGTTCACGATAATTTGGCGTATACCTACCCTAAGGATTTTTTTACATCCAAAAAATATTTATTTTGACGAAAATTAGTTAAAAATACGTAAAAATGAAAAATTAGCTAAGGGTACGATTTTTCGCAAAGTTAACCGGAGGTTAAGTTGCTCAGCCCTACGAATTTGCGGTGTTGTCAAATTGCAATTTCCCTAGAATCTAGGGAATTTCGGCAAAAATCTTTAAAAATCCTTAAATTCTGGGAAATTTTGCAACACTTGGCAACATCGCTTTGGCCTTAACCTGCAGAATAAATCGTTGCAACGTTCAGGATAACTTGGCGTATACCTACCCTAAGGATATTTATATCCAAAAAATATTTATTTTGACGAAAATTAGTAGAAAATACGTAAAAATGAGTTAAAAATCACAAGAGTTAGCTACGGATACGATTTTTCCCAAAAAAGACGGGGAGTTTCTCCCAGTGCAAGGAAAGAAAGCGCACAATTGCAAACATTTTTACAGGATAGCGGGAAAGGAGAAATGAAACATACTTTTAAGGAATATTAAATGTATTCTGAACGTTACAATTAATATATTATAGATTAATTATAAGCACTTTTAATTTAAATTTTGGTATTAATTTGATTTCTTTTCATAGTCAAAAATTACTTAAAATTAGGGGGTTTAAACCCTCTTAAAATAGGTGTTATTTTAGTCACAAAACCCTAAAACAAATCAAATTTTCCAAACGAGTCCAAATTAAAAATTACAGTACATTACACTATATTTATTTAAAACGATATCTAGTTCCAGGTAACTCGCAAACAAATACATACAATTAAGTAATATCAGCGGGTTTGTTCGTTATACTGCCTGCATCAAATTTTTATGGGTTGCAATTAGGTTCAGAATTACTAAACACGATACTATTGATGCATTTAAAAATGTATAAAAGAAAATCCAAGGAAACCCAGTATCAGAAATCAGTGAATTGCACGTAGCACAAACGAACAAACCTTTAAAAATTTCGCAAAGGTACTTTTCAAGGCAAGCACGAGCGTTTGTATTGTACAAGTTTCTTTTTGCACATACCGAGTAACTATTGTGTGGTAACTAAGTGGTAAAAATGCCTGGTTACCTAAAATATTTAATTGTAAAAAGATTATTAATAAATTGTGTATCTGCTGAAAAACGGTTTGACGTGCGTAACTGTGAGGTTGCCGTTCTTTCCTGCGGTATTTTCAGCCGTTTGAAGGAAGGAGATTTACATATTATAGCACTGACCAAAATCATTTTAAGAAAGTTGCGGTCCTGTAGATCAAAATCAATCCAAATATTGCGCAGATCGATTATTTTGGCTGAGAGTGTATAATAAAGAATTTCCATAACACCCGGTATACTGGTAACTACAACCTTACATTTGACCTGTGAATTTAACTAGAAATTAATTAAACTAATCATCAGTGTTGGGATCGCTCGAGCGAAAAATCGCTCGAGTACTCGATTATTGAAGTAACCGACATCGCTCGATTATTGAAAAAACTGCTCCAGTTATAAATTCAAGCGATAATCGTCACTATAACTTTCACTCGATATTCGCAGCCGCACTATCGACAGCTGCCGTTAGGGCGCCCGGTGACATCATCACTCGATGAATCGGAGTTTCAAGTGATTTTAAAAACCCCTCCGAGCGATTATTGGAAAGACTACTCGAGTTCTAAATTCAAGCGAAAATCGTCGCCGTCGCTTGTCTTGAGAGTTGTCAGGGACAAATTTTGCTTTCATGGGTAATTGAGGATGATCTCCGGGATTTCCTATTATTACAATTTAGCACAAAAAAAAGTAAAATAAAATAAAAAGATAATAAATTCCGGGATTAGCAATCCGGGACCCGCGAAAAATTGCTGGAATATCCCGGCCACCTGGCAACCCTAGCTATAATACCTGTTAACGTCATCGCTTGATGAATATGAATTCCCAGTGAAATCGCTTTAGTGAAATCGCTCGAATATCAAGTACTCGATTATTAAAATCATCGATTTTTTCCCAACATTACTAATCAAAAATATTTGTACTAAAATACAGCCGCTTATTTATATCTTATCCTTCCCGTACCTTCACAAAACACAATTAAAATAAAAAGCAAATCGTCACGAAACCCGATACCAAAATATCAGTTTGTTTTCCTTGAGCAAAAAAAAACTAGCAGGCCAGTGTTCCCATCGGATCCCAGGCTGGCAGGATCACCGCTTCCTGGTTGAAGACATCGAGCACCTCCTGCGAGATGAATTTCTTGTCGACCACCACTTCGAAGGTGAACTCCTTGAACCAACCGGCGGTCATGAGGAGGTACCCCTTCTCGCCTCGGTCTTCACCCCACGAGTTCTCGACGCGGAGTTTCTCTACTTCACCCGTTTCCTATATAGAAAATAAACTCTTCAAAAAAATCACCAAATTGTGTAAAAGAATTTTAACGTCGTGTGACGTAGAATGAGTGTTTTCTTAGATCAGTTTATGAAGATTTGAACTAAATAAGGATTACAATCACTTTTTTTTTGTATGCAGGGACGCCATTGGTAGATCGATAGAATAACTTTTCTAACTAAAATATGGGGATTGTTTTTATATTGTATTAAATAACACATAGTTAGAGAGACGGTAACAATAGGGGGTCCGTGGAGTGTAAGATAGGCGCTTTAGATAGGAAATTTTCAATAAATTCAAAATTACATCGAGCCATGTCTGAAAATGAATTTACAGCACCTGCGTGACCCCAAAGTCACGGGAAACACATTTTCTGACAAGTCAACTCTTGCATATACATTTCCGAGCGTGTAAAAAAAAATGAAAATTTAAAAAAAAAAGAGAAAAAGCGAATTTGAAGTTGAAACTTTCTAGAATCGAACATTATATGTTAAAGATTATGTGAAAAAAATTTTGCCGGACAATCCCATTGTTACTATTATATCCCCTACACCCTACACCATCTTTATACCTGTAATAACCTTTTAAGATTGTACATTTTGTTAGATATAGAAAAATATTATATGAATGACACTCTCAAATATTATCAAGTCATTATGGAACACCCTGTATATTTATTTACACTTACATTAACATGTACAGCTGTAAATACCATGGCGTGTGTCATGGCACTTTCACCGTAAAGCAGCCTGTCTCCCTTACTCATAGTATTCTGGATGTCAACGCCGAACACCAATGGGAAATCATGACTAAAAATAAAGATTCCTTGTATACAACACGTTAATATTTAAGGAGGTTCTGCTTGGGTTCATTTTCAAAAAAACTCCATATGAACGTATGCCCTAAACTTTTCAAAAATTCTCCTTTTTTATTAATATCTGTGATACTGCTCTAGATATTTTTGTGAAATTTGGTACACACTTTCTATTCATCAAGAGGCATTTTAGGATGTATGTTCTTGTATTCCGACCAGTGGCGTTCGTGCGGGAATCGCCCTCGGTATTCTTGAAGCAAAGAATGGTACTCCACTTCTATTTAAATACAAATTATTTTTGAACTTCTCATTCCTTGCTGAGCAAATGTCGTCGCTTGATCTTTTTATCGGTCGAGGTACAGTTTTCGTAAAAAAATTAAATTCATTCATTTGCACTGACTGTTATGAAATTGGGTATTAACAAAGATTAAAAAGGATCTAGTAGGTAAGAAGCAGATTTTATTTTGTCTACCTAGTGTAGTTATCACGTAGTTAATTCATTAGCCTTAACAAATTATTAAAAAAACATGAAAATCTTTAACGCTCTGTATCTCAAAATTTAAGTCTTTTAGGACATATGTTCATATGAAGTTTTTACAGAAAATGGACCCACGAATAAGATCCTTAAGTTATTAAGAAACACCCTAAAAAAAAGTAGGGAAATATTTAAAAAAATTAAATTTACAATGCAATTTATTTCCATAAAATACAAAAATTTATGGCCCATGAGGGGATCGAACCCGCGACCTTCGCGTTATTAGCACGACGCTCTAACCAACTGAGCTAATGGGCCCGGCGATAAAACGTTCGCGAGTTATTTACACCTTGTACTTGACCTTCATTCTAGAAATATCATGCAATAAAAATATAAATAAATAATGTAAATTATTATCGTGATAATGAAATAAAAGTGAAAGGGCAAATATTGAAAAGACAATAGTCTATTATCAACATATAAAAGTGTTTCAATTTTCGTTTAATTTATTTTGCAAAATAAACTATGTACAGAGGGTGTCCCATTTTTGACACTTTTACAGAGTATCTCCGTTATTGTTAGTGCTATCAAAAAAGTAATGTAGGTGTCATGTGCTCTTTTTGGGTCAAACTTAAAATGGTAAAATCAAAATTTGAAAATTTTCGCTCGCTTAAGAGATACGGGGGAAAATCAACAAATTGGCAATTTCGAGATTTCCCTATATTTTCTTAGTTAAAAGAGATACAGAACAATTTTATACATGAGTTTACTTATAATGATTGTTGAATAATCTACCGTTTTCAGAATAAGTATACGGGGTCAGGTAAGAAAGTTATCAGACCTAACCTCACTTTTTTAAATGGGACACCCTGTATATTTTAATCTAAAAAGATAGCATTTTAAACTCTCATTTCAAATTTATAACACACCATGGATGATAGATATTAGTTTATGTTTCATGGCCTACTTTGGTTTAAAGTAATAAAGTTTAATAAATCGCCTAGGAAACCAATATCATCCATGGTGTGTTATATATTTGAAAGGAGAATTTAAAACAGTATCTTTTTAGATTAAAATATACAGGGTATTCCATTTAAAAAAATGAGGATAGGCCCGATAACTTTTTTACCTAACCCCGTATACTTATTCTGAAAACGGCAGATTATTCAACAATCAATATAAAGAAACTTCTGTATAAAACATTTTTCCATATCTCTTTTAACTAAGAAAATATAGGGCAATTTTGAAATTGGCAATTTTTTTATTTTCCCCCGTATCGCTTAAACGAGCGAAAATTTTCAAATTTTGATTTTATCATTTTAAGTTTGGCCCAAAAAGAGTACACGACACCTACATTACTTTTTTGATAACACTAACAGTTACGAACAAACCCGAACAAACCCTATAAAAGTGTCGAAAATGGGACACCCTGTAGTTATTATATCAGGGATTCCCAATCTGTGCGTCGCGAGCAGATGGGAGATTTCCTGGTGGAGGCGCAGTGCGGCCCCATATCTGCTATGCAATACAAGAACCTAGTAAGTCGTAAAAGTAAATTTTAAGACATTCCATTTAAAAATTGCACAACTTCTTTAATACTTAATTTATTGTTCTAAAATTTTATAAACAGTAAGCTCTTGTTACATAGTTTCATTTTCCAAAAAAATCATTGATTTTTATTAACAAATAAACAGTTAAATAAATATTTAAAACTTACTACTCTATTGTATTGCACGGCAGATATGAAAGTAATGCCCTTTTTTTCAGGACCTGTAGGGACTCTATCGGGCACTCTGTTTACCCTGGCCACTTTATTTTTCTAGTCTCCTGGTGTCCACTGAAAGTAGCGACCTTGTTTTAGGTAGCCGTGACGAACTACTAACTCTCTAAGTGCGCCGCGATCTCCTAAAATGCTCTGCTTGGCAAGGAACTAATATTTACGCAGAAAAAGTTGTATTATATTATACAGGGTTCTCAAAAAGTATAAGAATGTAAAAAGCGAGCGACAAAATTTGAATTAAATATTATTATTTTTAAAAACACCTTCACACCTTGATCAATCACAAAAGTTATGCTACACAATACACCAAAAAAAAAAACCACATAAAACCAACCCCAAACTTACATTTTCAAATCCTGAATGCCCAGTTTGCCGGCGAATCGTTTGCTGACTTCGCATCCGAACCAAACGGCCTCCCCCTCCTTAATACTCTTGGCAGTCAACTCCAACAGTAGCTCTACGGGTTGATTGTTGTAGATGCAACGTCTGCCGCCGACCATATTGCCCAGGCAGTCTACGGTGTAGGCCTTACCGTACTCGTTGGTCGTCCTGGGGTCGGTGACAAGGCAAACCTTGTAATGATAAATATTAGAAATTATACTATACTCAAAAATAGTCAAAAAATTATGTGCCACTTGACCTCTTCCCATTTCAGATTTTAAGGGTAACATCTACCCCTGAAAAATTCAGAACTTTTTATAAAGAATAACTTTTTGTCGTAAAATTAAAAATAAAAAAGTTTAATGTTTTTTTAATTCCTCATTTTGAGGGTTTACGTGTAAGAACAGAACACATTCCTTTAAGTTATTTTTTTTTTAGAAATCATTAATGTTTTTTTTTCTTCATTTTCAACAGTAAGATTTCTATGTATACTGTACAGGGTGTCCCATTTTCGACACTTTTATAGGGTATCTCCGTAATTGTTAGTGCTATCAAAAAAGTAATGTAGGTGTCATGTGCTCTTTTTGGGTCAAACTTAACATGGTAAAATCAAAATTTGAAAATTTTCACTCGCTTAAAGATACGGGGGAAAATCAAAAAATTGACAATTTCTAAATTACCCTATATGTTCTTAGTTAAAAGAGATACAGAAAAATGTTTTATACAGAAGTTTCTTTATAATGATTGTTGAATAATCTTCCGTTTTCAGAATAAGAGTACGGGGTCAGGTAAAAACGTTATCGGACCTAACCTAATTAAATTGAACGCCTTGTATATTTTAATCTAAAAAGATAGCAATTTAAATTGTCTTTTCAAATATATAACTCACCATGGATGATATTGGTTTCCTAGGCGATTTATTTAAACTTTATTACTTTAAACCACAGTAGACCATGAAACAAAAGCTAATATCCTAGAAGAACTATGTTGACTATTAACTTCAATTCCATTTTTACATATTCATTTGCGAAAATGACTCATCAACATTTTGAAATATGTGATATGATATCAGTTTACATTGAAAGTGGTAAAAACTAAGAAATAGAGCAAAATGTATATTGAAAATATACAGATTATTCAACAATCATTATAAAGAAACTTCTGTATAAAACATTTTTCTGTATCTCTTTTAACTAAGAAAATATAGGATAATTTTGAAATTGTCAATTTTTTGATTTTCCCCCGTATCTTTAAGCGAGTGAAAATTTTCCAATTTGGATTTTACCATATTAAGTTTGACCCAAAAAGAGCACATGACACCTACATTATTTTTCTGATAGCACTAACAATTACGGAGATACCCTATAAAGGTATCGAAAATGGGACACCCTGTATAGTGTATACAAATAAACTGATCTTTAACCTTTCATGTTATTCCTTTTTGGATTAGTCCCGGGATTATGTACTCTATATTCCGAAAATCCCGGTATTGGAACAATGCTTCGGGACTCACAACCCAAGCGTGCATTTTCACAAAAAATCCGGGAAAAAATACATATATAGGGGCTATAAGGTGTATAGTATTTCTTACCTTGTCGTCAACGTTAAACAAAGGTTTAATATGTTCGTCATAGAATTCCTTGGGTGTGATTGGTCCAACGCTATGGAATGCCTTATTCTTATCATAGTAATTCCACGTGAAGGTCTCGTTGGGAATACCTTAACAGGAAAAAAATAAATACATAAATTAAATTTTTTAGCAAACTGACCTAAAATTTAATGTCAAACCACCTAAAAGACGGCACTATAGTATATAATTAATTCTTACCTAAGCAAATGCCAACAATTCTATAAACATTAGCCATTTGGTCCTGAATCAGCTTTTGCACGTCACCGTCGCTTCCTCCCTTTTGAATAAGGTCCCTAATGGCTTTGGCATATTCACGTAGCTGAAATAATAGTACAGTGTTGCCCCGTCAGACTTTTTTACGTTTTACGATTCATTTATAATATTAGTACTGTGAACTCTCCCCCGAGCAGCAGCAAGTAAATTACAGGAACGTACTAGGGTATTTTAATTAGATGGTGAATTTAAGAACCAAAAACTCAGAAAACCAGAAAGTGTTGTATACCGGCTGAACGTAATTTTCATAATTTAAACAATAAAATCCAGGCCAGTATTTAAGTTGATGATGGTGACCCAAAGACGAAACGTCGCATTAAAGATTTGATGATGCCATCTTGTGGAGAATAAAAAGTAGCAAGTGAAATTTATTTTTGGGCATCTCTTCGAACAAATGAAAACCGCAACGCAAAATTTTAGATTTTTCCAAACGTTTTGGAAGCCCCTGTATTTGTTTTAAATTTTTTCAGCATACAGAAGGACGAATTTGCTCGGCTTTGTACACTGTAGAGCTGTACAGGGTGTCCCATTTTCGACACTTTTATAGGGTATCTCCGTTATGGTTAGTGCTATCAAAAAAGTAATGTAGGTGTCATGTGCTCTTTTTGGGTCAAACTTAAAATGTTAAAATCAAAATCGCTCGCTTAAGAGATACGGGGGAAAATCAAAAAATTGACAATTTGACCTTATATTTTCTTAGTTAAAAGAGATACAGAAAAATGTTTTATACAGAAGTTTCTTGATAATGATTGTTGAATAATCTGCCGTTTTCAGAATAAGTATACGGGGTCAGGTAAGAAAGTTATCGGACCAAACCTCATTTTTTTTTAAATGGAACACCCTGTATATTTTATATAAAAAGATTTTACAAATATATACACACCATGCATGATATTGGTTTCCTAGGCGATTTATTTAAACTTTATTACTTTAAACCACAGTATTCCATGAAACAAAAGCTAATATCCTAGAGACAACTATGTTGAAATTCTAGTTGTTATTAACATTTAACGTCAATTTCATTTTTACATATTCATTTGTGAAAATGACTTATCAACATTTTGAAAAATTCGATATGATATCATCCATGGTGTGTTATAAATTTGAAAAGCGAGTTTAAAATGATATCTTTTTAGATTAATCTTTTAACTAAGAAAATATAGAGTAATTTTGAAATCGTAATTTTTTTAAATTTCCCCCGTAGCTCTTAAGCGAGCGAAAATTTTCGAATTTTGATTTTACCATTTTAAGTTTGACCCAAAAAGAGCACATGACACCTACATTACTTTTTTGATAGCACTAACAATAACATAGATACTCTATAAAAGTGTCAAAAATGAGACACATTGTATATTGAGAAGTCTCTGTTAAAGGGAGGAGAGTTCACTATATGCCCCTTTCTGGACTACTGTAAACTAATCTTTACTAATAACTTAATTAAAACTAATTAATAAAATAAAAGCATGCTTCAAAAAGAAATGTGTATTCTGGTCACCGAACTCAATATACCTAATAATTAATTTTACATAATCAAATCGATGTATCATCTTTCGCTTAACAAAAATACCGTATCGCCTAAAGTAACAAAAACAATCGCCTACACTTTCATAAAAATGCTTATTATACAAAATTGATTCATGGGTCCGTGCCGAAAATATCATACAGCAGGATGTTGTTAAAACAGGGTGGGTTACAAAACTTTCTAGAATTTCAGGTGATTTCATTCGGGATAACCAAACATTAATGGCAGAAGTAATAAATTAAGGCCATTGAGCACGTCAACAAAATGGCCATGAAGGAATCCTATTCTGAAGTCGCTACCTATCAGCATATCTAAGACAAGATGAAAGCAAGATGCAAGTCATTTTATGAGACTGTCATTAAAGTTAATATCCTTTCCTTGTTTTTAAAATAGTCCATGAATTTTTGAAATCTAACAAAGAGTGATAACCAGTACTCTACTTACAAATTCTATATTTAGATATTTAATTTAGCTCGCATACACGACAAAGCACAACAAATTGCAGGTATTTACTTTAGAACTGAAAATTTCCCAAAGTATTATTAATTTCGAAACCTTTTATAAAATTTATAAGACTATTTCTAGATGTCCGATCAATTGTCAAATATATTAGTATTCTATCACGGCACTCAAAATTCCTTTTATATAATCAGATCGATGTATCATCTTGCGTCTTATCGCTTAAAGTAACAAAAACAGGCGACTATATTTTCACAAAAATGCTTATTAAACAATTGATTTATGGGTCCCATTCCCATACAGGATGTTTTTAAAACAGGGTTGGTTAGAAATTATATTTTAAATATTTAAAATGTATAAAGGAAAGAAAATAATAAATATCGTGAAAATAACACAAAAATTATTATAATTACGCATAATTTTTTAAATTTGTAATTTTTTGACCACTTAAAATCTGACTTAATGTGGAGTGTCTCTTAAGATGCTCATTCAAATATAATTCCATATTGAACCACTTAGGGACGCCTATGTCGGCGTCAATAAGTGAAATCCGTCATTCCCAGAGATGCCTAGTCGTTTCACGTAATGCCGACAAATGGTGTAACTCTACGCTTGGTACACCGTTTGCCTAATTGTATCAGGCATTCCCTGTAATGACGGAATTCTTTCAGTCAAACGCTGTACTTAACTAAATGATTTAAATTACCCTGTTTGCCGGTTTTAGTCGAACGCTGTAATAATTGTTGTTCACGTCTGTGTAGTGATTTGGTTTTTGAAAATGAAATGTCCAAGTAGTCAGAATTGTTTTATAAGAAGTTAGATGACTATTACTCCAATCAAAGTAAGAAAAAACCTTGAAATATTAGGGAGGTAAAAAAATTCTTTTCTATTTTAAGGAAATTCCTGATAATAATCAGTTATTTACAAACCTTTTAATGTAAAGTACCTTATTTTCATGCACTACTGGCAACACTATCCTAATTACAATGATCGACTAAAACCGGCAAACAGGGTAACTTAAATCATTTAGTTAAGTAGATCGTTTGACTAAAAGAATTCCGTCATTACAGGGAATGCCTCATACTCTTAGGCAAACGGTGTACCAAACGTGAAGTTTGCCGGCAATACGTGAAATGACTAGGTATTTCTGGGAATGACGGATTTCAATAATTGACGTCAACACCTATATCTTTGGAAAAATTTGTTCCTTATATCTAGGTTAATTAACAATATGCATTTTAAGGATATTTCTAAATTATTAACTGATATGATTTAGTAGAAACTGAAGAACAATATTTTATGCTAATTAAATATTTGTTAGTACTTTGAGATAAAACGCAACGCTATTGTCCCACATCAAAACACTTGAAAGTGGGAGGCTTCAAATAAGTAATTTAAATGTATGTAAAAATATTTACAAAGTAGGTTCCAGTAGTAGATTTAAATTAAGGGACTTGAAAAAGCTTAAAATTTCCACTAAATTTTTTTCTGCATTTGGTTTTAAGTGTTCTATGCTAAAATTGAAACAGATCTCCGTCTGTTCCAGTCCATTTTCACAGATACCGTTTGACCTATACAGCTGAAATTAGGCATGGTTATACTTTCTTATAACCCAAACATTGACCTAAAGATTAAATATGGAAAGTTTGGGGCTTTTCTTAGAAGATGAGTAACTAACATTTTTAGTTTCAATGCATCTCGTCAAAAAATGCTAACAACGTGACCAATTCAAAAATATATACATGATCTGAATATTCCAAAAAAGTTCGTTAGAAAATAATTTGCAAGAAGTCATAAAAACCAACCAGTATACGGTCCTTATAAGATTTACATGAGAGATTTGCTATTACGAAAAATGGATACAATAAGTAGCAAAGAAGTCACAAAATATGTGACAATAATCTCATTCTACTCTTGTAGGCTCTTATGAATACAGGTGTATCCTAAAACAATACTTTCAAGAATTTGTGACTTACCTTACTCTTCAGCACTTGGTTCATTCGACCACTAGCTTCAGTACAATGCGATTCGGGAAAATTCTTCTTCGGCATCAAACCGTGTTTATTAATTAAGTTCACTATCATATCCCACTGCCCTCCATCACATGTTGGATCCTTTAAAGAAAATTGTATTTTAGTATTGTAAAACATTAGCAATTTTTTATATCAACCATTTGCTGATTATCTCATTTTTACCATTTCCATAACCTTCAAGTACTTACATATAATAAAAAGGAAGTAAGCCTGCCATCTACAGACTCATTCCTCCTAGCAGTCTCAACAATATTATTCAAAAAGAAGTTGCATCTCTCAATCTTGTCCCAAAAGAACAGATAACTCTGAGAAAACTCAAAGTCTTCCAAGTTAAAGTGCTTGATAACAGGAAGACGGATAACATTTAGAGCAGCAAACAACCAACAACGTCCAGAACTTTTTTGGTTCGTTACGGGTTTACCTTCGGATTCAACCTGGAAAAAAAATCCTGTATATTTATTATTACTAATATAGTTATTAAAAACATATATTTACCTTAGTGTTATAAACATGCAGTGTTTCCTCAATCCTCTTTCTGGACAAAGCAACTTCAAAAGGATCAACTTTTGAGCAAACATTCTGAGCCAATAGATTTTTTTCCTCAGACAAGAAAGACTTCTTAAAACTGTCCACAAGGTCCCTGGTCAAGACAGCTTTAAAGCAAGAAGTTATTTTACAAACTTTTATGTGGCTGTTCATTTTTATTTATCGCTTTAGAAAGTTTTAAAAAAAAGAAATTAATAAATTGACACTGACAAGCTGGTGGAATATCAACAAAATATTTGTCACTTTTTTAAAAGCAATAAATTATTATTATTCCTATCTTTAGACTGGGATACTTACCAGATTCTGAAGCCATATTTTCTTCGATAAAAAAATCGGAAATTTTACTAAACTATTCGTTCCCTTTAAACTCACAGAATGAAATGCGAAATTTCACTGACAAAAGTTTCAGTTTGAGCTTTCTTTTTCGATCTAAAAAAATAACATGACGTAAGTATTTGCTTTAGTCAGATATCGTGCATATTTCCACATGTAGAAATAAGTTTTGAGTCAAAATGGAACGTTTGTCGCATTTTGATGATGAGTTAGCGCCACCTGTTTCTAGAGAAGATAAGAATGAGCCTCGTGCACAGAGAAAGGATAGTTTAGGTTGTTGCTTATGTCGACGGTCGCTTTATACAATAAAGAGGCGACAATATTTAAAATATAACTTTTCGTTCGTTTCGTCTTTTATATAGGTAATCAGTTATTAAAATAAGTATTTGCTTACTTATATTTTGTTGCTTCTTTAAGTTTAAAAATAAAACAAAATATTAATCAAACGCTTATATTCTTTTTGTTTAACACTGTAAAGGCTACAACCATTGCATTTGGCATCTATATTAATAATTATGTAACGAATATTACAGCTAAATTTCACAACCCAAAAAATTACGTAATTAGTGACAAGTACATTTATTCAAGTACAAACTTTTATTTATAACAATATATATTTGTCTTTAAAAAATTGTATTGCGTTAAAATAGATTGTCAGTATGTAACACCTAAATTTAAAACAGACAACAAATGAATGTGTACATACATATTATTTAAACACAGAAGATTTCTAGGGAACCAATCTTATTTTTATACCTACACCAAAAAGTATCATTATTTTTTAACGCTGACCACCCTGTGTATTTCTTTAGCTGAAAATATGTCATGAAATCGTTAAATGAGAAATATAAGCTAGGGTACAGAACACATTGTTTTTCTTTATGTATATGTACCTAATAGTTGTGCAAGCAAAAAAAGCATACGTAATAGAATTTATTTCTTTCATGGAAACTCAATGTGAAAATATATCTGACTTCGAGTAGGATAAACCGTTAATATGAATGCAAAATTTCGACCTTCCACGTTAAGTATAGTTTTATCTCTTTTACACAACATATTATCATGAAAGTGCTCGGCTGACCTTGCCCTCTTAATTCCGCCCAGAGCGGCGAATAGCAGAAATACGCGACGAACCACTGCCGCCCATCCATATGTGGTTAAGCTTAGTACTCCTCCAACTTCATTATTTAAGAATTCTTTCATCTGGAGGACTTCTTCCTTATGGAACGACCTTCCCGAGGTCGTTTTTCCCAACGAATATAACCTCCAACGATTCCAACGATTCAAGACCAACGTGAATCGCTTTTTGAGCATACGCACCACTCCCAGTGTGCCCTAAAGGATTTTTCCTATAGTGCTTGTGTTTGATCATAAAAAAATGGATTTACCGTTTTAATCTTAAATCAAAAGGACCCCCCCACGGGTTTGTTCGGGTTTGGCATAAGAAATAAGTTGTTAAATTTACCAGTTGTAGCATTATAATCGTTTTATTGTCCTGTTAAAACTTTTGTTTCTAAATTGTTTGACGTGTAAATATGACAACACTGGCCATCATTCCCTGACGTCTTTTGACACTAGCCGTTTACATGTGATCAGGTAGCGTATTTAGCAGGCACGTAACTACGGGTGGGCACAGGTTTAGCTAAAAAATTGTAGTAGCCACCAAAAAAATTCCAGAAATTTATTAATTTGTGAATAATGAATTTTTACCACGTGTCTCGATACCAAACAAAAAACTGCAAAAAAACATCCAACTATGTATTTATTGTTCGGGTTTATTCTTGTTCTTTTTTAAATCAAAAAGTATTAGCAAGAGTTATTTTTCTTCACATCTTTCTCAATCTACGAGCATAAAATAAGTAGATATTTAAAACGGCTTGTCAAATTCCACTTTAAATTATCAGGTGCCCACTGTGTGCCCTTCAAAAATGTAGACTTAGTTACGCGACTGGCAAAGTAAGAAAATAGGTGATTATTTTTTTAAATTCATGTTTTACCAAAAAAATTTTCGATACCTATGTTTTGTTAATTATTTTGCTCGTTTTCTTATTTTCCATTAACATTTTCTATAATGTATGTTATTTTTAAGAAGTCTTCTTAAGTTTAATAATAAAAAGTTCCTGTTTAGCTTTAAAAATGTTTACCGACGAATTTTTCTATATATTTTGTTAACGATATTGTTCGTTTTGTTATTTTTCATTAACAATTTCTATTATTATGTTATTTTTGAGAAGTTTTCTCGAGTTTATAGTAAATAAAAATTTTAAAATTATATCATTTAATTTTTTAATATTTACAATCGGAGACCTAAACTACGCCGCTGGCTAGCCCATGTCGCGATGACTCCGCTAAGAGATTTGTCATACTTTTTTATATGTACCTTCTCGTTTATGTGCCTTTAAGAAAGACGTATGTCGTGTTACCTGCTCAGCGTCAAACTCGAACGGCACCAATCGGCATATTTCGGATCGCGCGTAGAACGAAGGTCGGCTATCAAGTGACAGGCGATATTTTTCGGTTTATCGCCTGAATTTATAACTAGAGTATTTCCTATTGAGCGAAAAACTGTTCGAATATATGAGCAGTTTTTTAACTCGATCACACTACAGCGGTACATTTCCGTCGGCGTCAAGCGAAGCTCGGGTATCGAGTGAAAGATAATAAGTGACGAGCGACAGTTTTCGCCTGAATGGATAACTCCAGCGGTTTTTTTAATAATCGAGCGATGTCGGTTATTTCAATAATCGAGTAATCAAGCGGTTTTTTCGCTCGAGCGATCACAACACTAAAATTTATGGCAGTGGGCATGTAAACAAAGTGAATAATGTTTAGTCATGCACAGAATGATAATATATAGGACTGTACTAATAAATACAGTAAAAAAGATCTGTATGTAGCAATATAAGAAATTATTAAGGTTTATTTAAAATCCACAGCCTGTAAAAACTAATGTAGGTTTTACTAATATACAATTACATACAACATGTATGTTTTATGTTACTTTCCACTTTAAAATATATGAAAATGATGAAGGACACGCATACGAACATCGAGTTCTATTCTTCCAATTTTTGTGTCAAAAATATATTCAAATGCACAAAAAATTTTTTAAAGAAACTTTAATCAAAATATGTTTTATAAATAATATTTTCAAAGTGAAAAGCAACCATCCACAAAGTCCCTCTAAGAACTACGTTTCAAAGAACTACCCTTCCAAATCACCCTATCCCTCCACCGTAACCAAACCATTTTACAAACATTTCTACACCTACCCTTAAAAGCACACAACCCCTAAATAACAACGCATTTGTTCCTGTCAAGAGCCTCCTGAATGTTGTCCAACATCGGACTTTGATCTCTATTGGAAATATTTTCGATCATGTTCATCAGTTCCTTGAATAAGTGCATCACCCTCCAGTTGTACTTGGCGCTGCATTCGATATATCCGCATTTCCAGTGTTTTTTCACCAAATTCACGATGTCGCGTCGTTTCTCTTCGCTGGAACTGACTAAAGCAGGTTTCGAGCTTGCTGCTGGTGCATCTTCATTGACGATAAGATCTTCTTTGTTGCCTACGACTAAAGATGGTGATTAGAAAAAAGCATATACCTACTATAGCTATTTGACCATAAAACAACAAATATGCAAATCGAGAACATTTCTAAAATTGTTATTAACTATTATAAGGAAAGTATGGCAGTTAAAAGATTCAAAAGCATTGCATCACTCTGATTTTGGCATGTTAAGATAATTTCAGGAATGCATTTTTTTTAACTGTTTATTTATGTTTATCTGTTAAAACGATACCATTTTTTATAGCAAAAAAAAATTATCAAGACATTTGTTTAAGATAACATTTTCAGTGTTGCATTTTGTTGGCGCTGGCCAGTTAAATTTTTCGGTTTCAGTGTATAAAAATGAATCGCCGAGTAATATCTGAAATTGATCCTTCAAGAATAGTAGCTTTAGTTGAAGAAGGTCATTCCCACAGATTTGTTGCTGAAAGAATAGGGGGTTTTCAAAGTGATGTCTTTCGCATATGTAATCGCTATCTAGAGACCAATTCAGTGCGAGACAGACCACGGTGGTAGAAGTTACTTACAAACAGCAGAACAGCTATATTACGTTAACAATTCGGAGAAATCGTGGTATGCCAGTCCCACAACTTCAGAGAGATGTTACGCATGCAATTGGAGTTCGAGTATCCGTCTCTAAACTAAGATACTACAACTACAATATGACCACCGAGTTCGTCGACTGCAGTGGGCTGAAACGTTTACCCGAAGAATTTTGGAATTCTGTCCTATTTTCCGACGAGACCAGGATTTGTCTGGTAAACGATAGTCGCCGGATTCGAGTTTGGAGAGAACCAACAAGAGCTGCCCAACTTGCCCATGCTCGCTCCTTGCCTCCATTCGCGGGAGGAAGCGCCATGTTTTGGGCAGGTATTATGTCTGACGGGCGTACTGAGTTAGTCCACGCTCAAGGCACAATGACTGGCGACAGGTACATTAGGGATATTCTACATCCTTATGTTAGGACGTGGAGAGGGGCTGTTGGTAACAATTTTGTGTTTATGGACGACAATACCCGGCCCCATCGTACTAGAGATGTGGATGAATACCTAGAAAGCGAGAGAATCAATCGCTTGGAATGGCCCGCTTTGTCCCCTGACATGAACCCGATAGAACATGCTTGGGATATGCTCTCTAGGGCAGTTCGCGTTAGAAGAAATCCCCCCTAGAACTCTACAGGAGCTTGTCGTGGCTACCGAGGAATGGCAGGCTATTCCACAAGAACGGATTGCTAAACCTTACGCACAGCATTCGGCGTCGTCTTCAAGCGTTGAGGCCAGAGGAGGAAATACACTTTATTAGAAGCTATATTTTTTTAAATTTCACAAATTATACAATATAAATAAATTTGACTTTTGTTAAGTTTTTTTTTGGAAGGTTTAAAATGTTGTGGCAAAATAAAAAAATTTACAACTCATTTATTTTTATTTTAAAGTTATCAATGAACTACTATTTAGTCTATTTTCGAGAAGACGTAATTACTTATTCGACAATCAGAGTGATGCAAAACTTTTGAATCTATGTGTATAATTGTAAGAAATAATATTAGCTTTGTTCTAAAACTTACCTAAGACTGGCACGTTCTGCATGTTTCTGCTCTCGCAAATTTGTTCCCTAATGGTTTTGATATATTGGAAGGTGTCTATATTGCTAAGGTCGAACACTAGGATGTAGGCAGTCGCACTACGTAAACCATAGTACCTGTAAAAAAAATTATTTTTTAACAGTTAATACTTAAAAAAGTATGAGACGCAGTTTCTTAATTTTCTTCACAATTTTCGTGGTTACGATTTGCATTTTTAATTTTACAGTAAAAAACAAAGCTAACTTTTAGACAAGAACAAAAAGATGGAGATTTATTTTATACAGGGTGTTTCAAAAAACATGTGCGTAGTACATATTTTAGCAACATTTACATTTACTGTAATTTTATTTATGTTTTCATAGCAATAAATACCTACTCTGCCAAAAACCGTGTTACGCTGCCTAATAAAATTGCACTTATTTTGTAAACGAAGCTGACATACATAAATATTAAGAGATTTCCTAGTCGGAATCAAAAGCTGAAAAAGTAATTGTCATAACTTCCCTGATAAACCTGTTTACACATTTTTATTGCTAAAACATGTGCTATTTTAGGTACTTTTCATAACCCAAAAATCACTAAAATTACTAAAGCCGTTTTGGAAATCTCTTGAAAAAATCGAAAAAAGTTAAAAATGTATGTATCTTTCAAACAAAGCATCTGCAGACCCACATTGATAGCAACTATTTGTCTTACTTTTGGATAAAGAATCACCATACCAGCGATGGCACATGTTTTTTGAAACACCCTGTATACGTAGATATTTGCTTCTTGTTCTTGTACGAGAACAAGAAGTTATAATATTGGTAGCGGTTTATGTTGTCTTACCTATAGTTTGCCCATTCATAAAAAGAGTTGACGGGAAAATACGGTATTACTGGCAAATCGGAAATTTTAACTTTGTACCATCTTTCGTTCGTCACTACTGTAGGGTAGTATGTGTATTTCCTATCTGTTGGCATGTATTCCTCTTGAAATTGGTTCAGGACGAATTGCTGCAACAAACATTTTCAATTAAAACATGATTTTGCTTGCTTCCAAAGGCAAAATTATTGTTTATTTTGCTCAAACAAGTTTGATTTTTTTTCTGATCGAATTTAAATACAAAAAGAAATCTCAAGAGGGCGCACTCAAACTCCGTTACGGTTAAAGGGCATCGGTAATCCGACGCCCGAACTCCGTTACGAACATTTTGGGGCACACCTGAATTCCGTCAAGTTGAATATTGCTACCTGCTTTATTAATAAATTAATAAGCACCCCAATATTAAGGTAGATCGTACTTATCCTATTATCTCGTAATAAAATAAAACACTGTATTATTAACAAATAGATTTTTTATTTGAACATAAAGAAGATGAAATTACATAATTGTACATGTATTTATTTAAATAAGCTTATAAAATGGTAGGTTACATTTTTCGAATCATTTAACTGGTTAGCAAAATATTCTTATTCTTGCGAACAGAAAAATGTAATCGGTCAGCCAAAATGGCTAGTTGGTCAGCAACGTATGGCCAGCAAACAGTTCTGAATCGTGACAGTGCCCTGGGTAAACAAGTGAAAACCCGACCCCGCTACACCTTTGTAGCCTATGTATTTATATCATTACCAATACAGGTGTCGGCAGGTCATAATTTTATAATTAGTTTCGTTTCGTAGAATAATCACAGGTAATTCCGACCACTCCGACCCTTTTTGACCGTAACGCAATTCGGTTAGGGGATTAAAGATCCCTGCAGCCTGTTCAAATTCATTAGCAAAAACTTAACGGAATTCGGGTACACCGTGTCAAGAACAAGCAGGTTTGCTTGCTACTACAGGTAAATGCGACGAATATGAGCGTTACACACTAATTTTGTAATGATTTATGAAGTTCCAGAACTAACTCTAATAATTAAAAACACTACTACGCCAATTAATTATAGAATACTAAAAAAATCACGTCCCAATTAATAAGCTGTTAGATCGTTAATAATAAATCAATTTTAATTTTTTTTTATATGATCAAACACAAGCACTATAGGAAAAATCCTGTGATGTTGTGCGAATAAAGCGATTCACGTTGGTTTTGAATCTTTGGAAGTTATATTCGTTGGGAAAAACGACCTCGGAAAGGTCGTTCCATAAGAATGAAGTCCTGCAGATGAAAGAATTGTTAAATAATGAAGTTCGAGAAGTACTAAGCTTAACCACATATGCATGGACGGCAGTGGTTCGTCGTGTATTTCTGCTATTCGCCGCTCTGGGCGGAATTAAGAGGGCAAGGTCAGCCGAGCACTTTCAATGAAAATATCTGTAAGAGAGAGTCAAATTCCCAACCTGCCTTCGATGTTCTAGGCTGTCGAGGTTCTTCGTCAGATCGTGGTCTCTAATTAGACGAATGGCCCTCCTTTCGATGGAATCCAGTAGCCGAAGAGTATTTTTGGGTGCAGAGCTCCAGACAGTACTCTAGTGATGGTCGAATCTGGGCTTTGTATAGTATCAAAAGTTGTTGAGGTGTGCACAACTTTTTGGTTCGGAAGAGTACACCAAGTTTCTGAGAAGCTATCTTGGCGATTGCCACAACGTAGTTATGCCAAGATATATTTCCTCCCAGATTGACGCCCAGCAAATTAATAGATGAAGCTAGTGGAATTGCATGTCCTGCCATGACTATATCCGGTTCTGTGATGTTAACCTTTTTAGAGAAAAACTGCTGCCTGAGTTTTCTTAGCGTTAAATTCGCCTCGGTTATTGTCACTCCAAGCCAAAATTTCTTCCAGATCTTTGTTGAGGCGTGATACTTCATGCTGTCTGCGAAGATGTGCGTCGGCAGCCGATGTTTGTGCATTCAAAGAGAAAGATGAGCTATCGTCAGCAAAGCTAAATATCGGATTTTTAGTTTTCACTAGAAGGTCGTTAATGTAGAGTAAGAAAAGAGAGGCAATAATCTTTGTTTTTGATAGAAAATACATTCCAGACTTTAGGGCAGCGCAGTTCACGTTCTGATCCATCTAATTGTACGGGATAGTGCACAAAATCTAGATGCAAATCAATTTCCTAAAATTTAAATTTGACATATCTTACATAAAAATTGAATTTGATTTATTTTTTAAACTAAAACAATTAGAAATATATCTGGGACAGTGAAGGTAATAAGTAACAAGCGACGATTTTCGCTTCAATTTATAACTCGAGCGGTTTTTTTTAATAATCGAGCGATGTCGGTTATTTCAATAATCGAGTACTCAAGCGGTTTTTTGCTCGAGCGATCACAACACTAGTTTTAAAAATTAGTTCAAATCTGTACTTTACATTTGGCTAGATTTTGACTCTCTTAAACCGCCATACACTGCAAGTGTTTATAGAGAATAAAAATCATAACTATAGTAAAGTTCGTATAACGTTTCATATCAATCTGGAGATAATGATTAAATAAAATGAAATTAAACAGATGTTTAAATGATGTGTATAGATAAATATATGCTAAACCATTTCCTTATTCATTATCTATAAACAACAAGCAACATAGACAACATAGATATGTTGCTTGTTGTTTATAGATAATGAATAAGGAAATGGTTTAGCATATATTTATCTATACAAAATTCAATGCGACCTTTACGGAACTGTCACGATTTACACAATATTCCTGTTCCAATTTTCGAGACAGATACATTGATATGAACTGATAGCTGTTCAGATAAGCTCTATAATCCTAAGTTCCTTATCCCTCGGTCCCTAGGGAATAGCGGGAGAAATATTGACAAGGTCGAGAGATATTCGTCAATAATATTAAATGAGATTTAAGAATATTTTGAATTATTTGCATGTTTCCTTGGATAGCACTAAGGGCTATAGGAAAATCTCCCTGACAATGGATAAAAGCTTTGTGGGAGAATTTTATTTATCCACCTATTCCCCTTTTACAAGCCTGCTCGCTGGCAAAAAGCCATCCCCTGAAGTGTTTTTTCAATGAATTGGGTGTACTTATACGGTGGACGGAGGTGAAAGGAATAAATCACAAGTCGACAAATTTAAATTTTATTATTATAAGGGGTGGGTGGTGAAAAAAAAGAGGAGACGACATATTTTTACAATCTAATATATTTATTTAATATAAACATATCAAACTATGCAAAAACATTACTGAGGATTGATTGTTATGTTAATAAAAAAATATATTACAGAAGATATGATACAGCGACAAAAACATTCACTTTTTCCTTTTGTGTTCTGTAGCATCATCCCTTTTTAAAAACCAACAGTAGTCGCCCACATCATAGATGGGTTCCAGCGTCCCTGGTATCCTGTTTCCATCGTCCTGATGTCCTGGTGGAACCTCTTTCCTTGTGCTTACCGAACCCAAATTTTCCGGGAAAAAATTCAAATGGGAGAGCAAAAAATGTATTTTTAGAGGCATTCCAAGTTGTCATAGGTTTATATCATTGTCACTGAATGGGTTAAAGGAATGGATGGTTTTTTGTTTCCATTATGAAGCAGGACTGCTTTTAGGCTGTATTTCGACGAATCCATGAATACACGCCACTCGCTAGGATAATGTTCCATATTAAGCTCATTCATTAAGCCATCAATATCACAACAGACACATAGAGACCCTTCCATTTTAAAAAAACTTGATAATGTTACATTCCGTTTTCGGCAAAGTGAAACACTTGCTTTTTTATCTAACAAGTTCCACTGTTGAAGTCTGGAAATAAGAAGTTCCGATTTTTGTTCTGACAATCCTAGGTCAAGTATCAAGTCATTTAATTCATTCCGAGTTATTAAGTGAGGTTCACTGGTAGTTTGTAAAAATCTTGGGTCACAACTGGTGTTCTCATGAAGTTGTGGCTCAGATTCGGATGATGAATTAGAATCACCGGGAAATACGATGTCCAGGTTTAAAGGCGCTGCGCTGAGGAACTGGCCTTAGCGCAGAAGGTAAATTTGGATACTCTATTTTGTCTCTATGATTTTTTGAAATCCCTTCTGTTTTAGTTATGCAAAAGTAGCAATCACTTACATGGTCAGTAGCTTCTCTCCACACCATAGGAACAGCAAACGGCATAGAATTATTCTTGCGATACATCCACTGCACACAAACATGAGGCGCAAAACTTTTATCTGGATCCCCAATTTGGCACTTAAAATATAAAAATGGGCTTTTTTGACATCGTCAGATATAAATCTAGCTTGGGACTTTATAATAAATGGTCCACATATATAACAAAACTTATCGGCTGGATTTTGGCAACATCGACGACTCGAACTTGCCATTTTATATCAAAATCGACTTAAACACTTGACTGTACTGTAAACGAGACAGAAACCAACTAAACTGCAGAAAACCATAAAACTCTTAAAGGTTCGTACAATATTGTGAAAATAACCCCTCTTCGGTCTTGTTGTACTTTCCGGTTCTAAGGCAGGTAAAAATGATTTCAAAGATCGCATTATATAAACTTTACAGGTACTTGAATATGAAGCGTTCTAGGCAATTTCTGGGAAAAAGTGTTTTAATAACTTCCTAAATGAAACGCAAGAATAGGCATTCTCATCGATGTTACAAAAATTATGTCGACTTGTGTAATAATCATAGAACAAAAAGTCGAAAACTCGCTACTTTTCGATGTACAGCTTATCAAAGTTTTTTTTCTTCTTATTTTTAACATCTTGCGGTTAGTTTTTAAACTACCAAGTTAATAATTGGCATATATTGGGATATAAATTCTGTTATAAAAACGATTCACTATTGTGTTACCTGAAAATCAAATTTAATTTTTGGCATATCTTTCTTGTTTTGACAATTATTGGAAAAAAGGACATGTGGAATACCTTCCGAAGAAGAATACTTACCGACTTCGTATCTCTTACGGTTTCCGAAATCCCAATGGTAAAGGCCGAATTTATAACACCCCCCCCTGTATATTCAAAAAACCTCCTAAATTGCATCCTCAATATTTCTCACTTTCGAGTTAAAGAAAATACCTGGAATTCCAGGGAGACGAAGGGCCATCGACACGTGATCTACCGGCGGAATGGGACGTGATCTCACTTTCAAATGATGCCTTAACATGGGCGATTTTTCATAGGGGATTGCCATTTTCCCTGAATATAGGGTAAAGTGGAGTAAGGATTATCCAAAAATAAGAATTTCTATTGCCTTTTCTATTGTATTCCGATATCTCACTAAGAATTTGAATGTAAACATAAAAAAAAAATTTAATCTGTTGCGGACATATGTTAGTAGTGCACTCTCCTCAGTAGCGGATCTACCGGTGTTCCATGTGTGCGAAGATTACAATAACCTATATATTATTTATTTATTTATTTTGACAAGTCCATGTCTGAGTGGAGTGAACTTACTCCCCTCCAGTGGCGGCTCGTGACCTATGATAGAGGGGGTTCACAAGTACGGTGAAATTTTTCTAGGCGTTCTAAATGTAGAAAGAAATACGAAAATGCGTTAGGTAAAACATATTTTTATTTATTTTTTAATATTACACAAGGAAATACAACTTTTGAAAAATTAGAAAGGTTTTCTTAGTGTGTATAGCTGTCGGATCTTAACGTCGTCGCATGCAACCTTCGTAACAATATTTATACAGTCAACTATTAATACTACTACCGCCATCTACGAGTTATCAAGAAAACCGAATGATGTCTAATACCATTACGCTGAGAACAATAGTTAACTGTTTTATGACGAGGACGAATCGAGCCACGAGACTGACAAGTTGGCATTCTTCATATTTTCAGTGTTTTTTAGTTTAAATCCTTAAATAAAATGGTTTAAAATCATATCGAGTATCATTTATCGAGATACACAACATTTATCGACCCTACACAATAGTGCTTAAACGTAAAGTCCATTCTTCGGTTCTTAATTGTAGAAAATTGATCAATAACAGCCTCATTAAGTGTGGAATACCCTCTATAAATTTGTATTCATATATTTCATTTTTAAACTTTCTAATAAAGTCCCTAGATTTACCCTTTGTGGTCTGCGTTAAATTAATTTCGGGTTTAGGTGTTCCCGCATTCTTCACTTCAATTTTTTGCTCCAAACTCAAAGAGCTAAAGTTATTTCTTAAATAGTCCACCGTCAACTATTCATTTCAACTTAATAAATATATAGTATTAAAATATTAAAACATACACGCTCGAATTTTTAACTAGATGCACGAACAGACAACAGCGCGATGCAGACAAAAACTGTGCGCTTTTTCCTCGCTGCCACCCGCCACCTGTTACCACAGAGAAACTGCACTACGTAATCGCACGTGCGAGCAAGTCTCGTCATAATCGTCATTTACCTCGGCCGAGGCACGGTTGCCGGATTTATACAGGTTGGTTTGGACTTTTTTAGTTTGACGGTACAATAAAATATTAGGGAGGGTCGGTCTTTATACGATAAATAATATGAATATAAATTAATATTTTTCATTCGTTTTGTTTTGGGGGTGCACGTGCGCATGTGCTCCTGTGGAAGAACCGCCACTGCTCTCCTCCTCTCTGTCTGCTCCACCAGTTTAATAAAAGTTCAGTATTTAATTTCAATACATGTTTCGAAGGTACATACTCTCATCTTCAGTGGAAAAATGGTTCACAAGCAGAAACTTTTGACATTGTTAATGCAAACTGTAAAAGAGGAAACACATATTTTTTATGTAAAGAAGAAAATTATGATTTTGGAAACATTACAATTAATATTCTGGTTTATTTGGGGCACGCCAAAATTTCCGCACACAGACCCGTGGCTGCGTCGTTACGCCACTGACTTTTCTTCGTACAATTACCTAATGAATAACACTCTGAAATATTAGTACGTCAATTAAGATATAACAACCTAACGAGACATGATTACATTTACCCCACACCACCCTAAGCGATTCGGCGTGCCAAATTAAACGACAGAGTAGTTGTAAAACTCAACAAGGTAGGTGGTTAAGCGTGGAAGGGTCCAAGTCGTTAACAGAAGGTTTTATTCTCTAGATATTTGAAGGTGTTGTACCTTCAGGGCGAGGAATAAAGCGTAGCTATATAGGGGAGGGCTGCCAAATGATGTTCATCCCAGTAATAATGGAATTTATGAGTCAGGTGTTACGTTAACGATAATGGGGCTCATTTTGACAAGTCCACGGTAGCATCAGTGGCGGTTCTTCCACAGGAGCAAATGCGCACGTGCACCCCCAAAACAGAACGAATAAAAAATATTAATTTATATTCATTGAATATTATTTATCGTATAAAGTCCGATCCTCCCTAATATTTTATCGTACCGTCAAACTAAAAAAGTCCGACCCCCCCCCCCCCCCCTAATATTTTATCATCCCGTCAAACCAAACTGTATAGATCCGGCAACCGTGCCTCGGTCGAGGTAAATGATGATTATGACGAGACTTGCTCGCAAGTGCGATTAAGTAGTGCAGCTTCTCTGTAGTAACAGGTGGCGGGTGGCAGCGGGGGATAGTGGGGCTATGGCGATTTAACATGAAAAAGGCGTACAGATTTTGTGTGCATCTAGTTAGAAATTCGAGCGTGTATGTTTTAATATTTTAATATTATATATTTATTAAGTTAAAATGAATAGTTGACGGTGGACTATTTAAGAAATATCTTTAGCCCTTTGAGTTTGGAGCAGAAAATTGAAGTGAAGAATGCGAGAACACCTAAGCCCCAAATTAATTTAACGCAGACCACAAAGGGTAAATCTAGGGACTTTTTTAGAAAGTTTAAAAATGAAATATATGAGAAAAAATTTATAGAGGGTATTCCAAACTTAATGAGGCTGTTATTGATCAATTTTCTACAATTAAGAACCGAAGAATGGACTTTACGTTTAAGCACTATTGTGTAGGGTCGATAAATGTTGTGTATTTCGATAAATGATACTCGATATGATTTTAAACCATTTTATTTAAGGATTTAAACTAAAAAACACTGAGAATATGAAGAATGCCAATTTGTCAGTCCCGTGGCTCGATTCGTCATAAAACAATTAACTATTGTTCTCGTCTTGGTTGCGCCTAATGACGTAGTCGTAGAAGGCGTAGTGGTATTAGACATCATCCCGTTTTCTTGATAACTCGTAGATGGCGGTAGTAGTATTGGACATCATTCGGTTTTCTTGATAGCTCGTAGATGGCTTTAGTAGTATTAGTTGTGGACTGTATAAATATTGTTACGAGGGTTGCATACGACGACGTTAAGATCCGACAGCTATACACACTAATAAAACCTTTCTTATTTTCCAAAAGTTGTATTTCCTTGTGTAAAATTAAAAAATAAATAAAAATATGTTTTACCACACGCATTTTCTTATTACTTATTTTCTTTCTACATTTAAAACGCCTAGAAAATAATTGTTTGGTCGTTACACAAAAATAAAATTTTAAAAATAATTTCACCATATTTGTGAACCCCCTCTATCATAGGCACGAGCCGCCACTGGGTAGCATGTATGTGTATAAACATAGAGCAGAGTGGGAATTCCACTATTGATTTAAATAGCCAGTTATGGTTATGGTTCTTCTTCAATTTGTTTTCATCTCATAATACCGTGTATTTTCGTATAAAAAAGTGTCTTTGATATTATAAATGAATTTGTTTGTCAGCACAATTATTTGACAGCTATTTGGAAGCTATAAAAAGCTACCATGTTTAACACAAGTTCATACATTAATTCCATATTATTTCCTACTTTTTTTCCTCCGACAACATTGCGTTCCCGTAAACAGGAAAAACTAATTTTCTTAAACTAAAGTTATAACTTTCTCATGTCTTTATGTCAGTTCTAAGAAATCCAATTTAGAAAGTTTTCTCGCACGTAAAACATAAGAATGTGAGTCACGTATTGAGCTCTTAATAATTTAACTTTGGCGAAAGTCAAAAGAATAAGGATTTTCGGCGTAGATTAGTGGAAAAGATAGCCAGTTTTGATAAATAAAAGAACATACAAACTTTAACAGGGCAGATATACAGTGTAATCATTAAAGTTGGAACCATATGGGTAAAAATATCACACAGCGCAACAAAAACTTTTATTTGTCTTGTTGCCGAAGAAAAAACAACTGATTTTTGTTATTTTGAATACAGTGACTCCAAAAACACTTAGCTTTTCTTCGTATCAGATCTAGTTTTTAAGATAGAGCCTACTCATAATAAATTGTAATATTAATATACAGGGTGTTATGGAAATGACGTATTATATTTAAACCGGCAATTCCTGAGATGAAAACAAATTGAAGAAAAATATCCAAAAATGGCCTTTTATTTTAATATGCCCTGTACATGACCTATTGTCAGACCAAAAATATGCACGTGGTGACACTGTAGGAAAAGTAAACAAAACAACATATGGCGGTAAACGTCAATGAATTTTGAGCAGTGTTGTCATGTTCTCATGGTAAACTCTTTAGAAAGTCAATAACTGTTTGACCGAATCGAAGTTGTTTATTTTTCAGGGTACATTATTAAACTTTACTTTCAGTTCAGTTCGCTGGGAAACAATCTCTGATTTATAAACTTGAACTGACTCGAACGAACCGCCGCGGAGTTTATAAATGGTCAGGTATGTTCTCATTTGTTCAATTCGAACGACACCCGTCCAATCTGAACAACTTAAAAGTTTATAAATGCCACCCTTTAGAAAAAAATGCAATTTTATTTACCTTTTCGGACTATTTAAAACCAACTTAATTTATAAACAAACACCAAGTAGGTAATCCGAACAAAAACCGGCAAAATAACCTCACAAAAACACATAAACTGACATTAGTTTTCGCGTAGATTTGTATGCGTCTCATGAACACATCTAAGTACCGTACTATTCAATCTGAATTAGTATTTTAAAGTGCTACTGTGTAGACAAAAATACGCCCTTATTGTATAAGGTTTCATCGGGTGGTCTGGAAAATAATATAATTTTTATGTATTTGACATCTAAAAAGTTTGAAAGTGAAACACGTTTGAGTCTGATTGACACGTTCGGGTTTATTCGGTCGATCGATATTGTGCTACCTTGGGTTAATATCTAAAAATACAGCGTTGCCACTTTCGATGTTTTATAAGATTATATTCATAAATTGGGGAATTTCCTTCTGTAATATTATTTCCTGTATAATTATAGTCTCGGAAATGGCAAGCGCGCTATTTTCCGAATATGCACGAAGCATTCTACCCTTGGAAGCGTCTATAATCTATATGAAAGGGAGGTCCTGTCTGTCAAATTATTTCATCATTCTTCAGAAAAGGATTAATAAATTTTATGTTTAGGATAATGTGTCTGTGTGTTCCTTTAAGTGATTTAGTGTAATTTGTTCTGTTCACTATGTATTTTTTTCTCTCGACAACATGCCGGTTATGTTCCGAGATTGGAAAGAAGATGCCGAATGGGGTTTAGTGGGTATAAGCTTATTATGCAGTCCCACACTATCATCAGGGCACGTGATGTGCATAAACCTCTTCCCATAGAAAAAGATCTGAAAGTGTCTGTGCCCTGGATTCCTTACTGGTGTCGGCGGCCTGGATTTAATTTCTAAGTAAGCTAAATATTTATTTTTATAAGAATCTAAAGTTTTACACTTTTCCACAGTTTGGCAACATTACGCCAGAACATCTGTTTATTACACAGCTGGGCAGTGTAATATGATTGTGCCGCGAAGTGACCTGTGGGTTTATGGGTGAATTATCCCACTTCTTAAACGTTCCATTTAAAAAAAAAATATGTAGCGCTTCTCTAGGACACCCCAGGAGTCCCCCATTTAAATATAATACGTTATTTCCATAACACCCTGTATTTGACAATTATAATGGTCATAAATTTTATCAAAAATTTAACTAATTCCAAGACTAATGCCTTTATATTCATTCATAAATCACTGGAAATACATAATCTTATATTGGCAAAAGGCCATATAATTATTACAGGTAAGAAATTTTCCTTGAATTTCTTTGCACCTGCAGATTTCTTATTTTCGTATTTGCAATTAGCACAAAATATACATTAAAAGGCAATAAAAGAGAATAAAATTGTATATTGTAAGCCTCATAAATTAATTCGTTAACTCGGCTTGTGTCCTAGAGTATTAGTAACTATATAATCCGCATATGCGTAATATTGCCAGCATGCATTTGCAAAATTTAGTTGAAACTTGAGTTGTTGTTGTTGTTTCTGGTATAAAACTGTGTATTTTCTTTGATATTACAGATATCAGAGAAATTAAAATAACAAAATGTTTAGAAAACATGAGGCTACAGTATAATTTCATCATACACTCGTTGTTGCTGCTAATGCACCCTACAGGGTATATCAAATTTAACGTAAAAAACTATTCTCATTTTTGCACCCTGTATAAGCCTAAAACTGAAATCTGAATAAAAAATTCTATCACAGTGCAATTACCAAAGAAAAAAGCTGTAGTTCAAAAGAAAAATTAGCGAAATCGATTTATCGGTTCGCTAGAAAAGCAAGTTTGAAATCGAGCATAATTGTTGGTTGTGCGTTATTTTTGCTGCTAAGTGTATTACGATTTGAAGCTGCATTAATAATAATTAATAACGGTTAATTATTAACCAAAAATATGGTTTGACTTGAGACATTCTGATATTTGAATTGGCAATGCCCGGCCAGTGTTACCACATTAAAAATAAAAATTCACTAACTGGATTTTAAATTTTTTCTAGTTTTTATTTCGACAATAAAATGAAAATTGTGCTAAAATCGAAAAAATAGAATATAATCCACGTCTGAACACTACACCTGTTTCATATCTAATGTCAGAGCAAGACATTTTAAAATTGTCTTTAAAGAAAGACGTGAATTAAACCAGTTATATAATAAAATCAAATATTTATACACAATAAAATAAACTTTTCATTTGATTCCGAGATTAAAAGTAAACTCATTTATTCAAAACTCTTTTATAAAACAAATTTAAAGCTCTTTCCACCAGAAACTCTTAGCTTAAATTTATTTTTGATAACCTTATAAATATGCAATCACCAAACGAATAATAATGTTCATGATTCGATTGGAAATGAAATGGCTTTCTGAATGGATATTTCGGAAAATGTAATAAAAGCTTTAACCACGATCTTTAATTTAAATATATTTGGTATGTTTGAATGAGACTAGAGTGAAATTTTTGGAAATTAATCTCGAAATTTAGGGATTTTTATTAAATGCTGGTTTCGACGGTATTGTATGTACAGGGTACCCATATTACGTGGTATCTCAGATATTATTAAAGAGAAGGATGCGGTTTTCGCAATACTGTGCTACTTTTTGGTGAAACAAAATTATAATTTTTCTTGGCCTCCTCGTTTTTTATATACGAGATGTTCTTAAGAATTTTACATTGTGGCACCCCCTGTCCCAATATTTCGGTTACCCTGTAATTTATCAAAAATAAATAAAATGTTCTCCTTGTGGTTTTTTACGTAGAATCAAGTGACGTACTCACATTTTTCTACGTTCAATAGTTTTCAAGAGACAAAACATATTTGTGTTTTTTTAGATGGATCACCCTAAATATTTTTTAATAATGTGATTCAGCTTTTAACAGGCTTCTCAGAAATATATCATGCTTTATTTTTAGTCTTAATATTATGCCCGAAATTTACGTTTTTTTAAAAAAATATATAATATATATACAGGGTGTTATAACAATCACGTATTATATTTAAATGGGTGACTCTTTGGATGTTCTAGAGAAGCGCTACATATTTTTTTTTCAAATCGACCGTTTTGACAGTGGGGTTACAAACCCTCTTACTCATAGGTCCACAGGTCAGCCCGCGCTACTGCAAACATATCACCCAGTCCAAATGGCAATGTTGCCAAGCTTAATGTGAAACTGAAATTCCATATAAAATTATAAAAATAAATTATTTATCTACCTACTTGTATTTATCTTTATACCTAAAGAGCGAAGAAATCCAGTCACAAACATAATCAGTTTTTCTTCTTCTTCATGGGAACACTCCTGGAAACACTTTATGTACACACAGTAATAGTGGAACAGAACCGCTAGTTAGCTTTTGAAAATACAATAATATAGATTATAATACAGATTATTTGATTTTATTACTCGCGACGAAATTTGACTTGTTCGTCAGCGACATTCCATCTTTTCTGTCAAACGTCTAGAACGACTAGAGCAATTTAGTTTCGTCGATAAAAACGACATTCAAAGTTTATTTATGGACTGGCAAACTATACAACACAACGAGTGTAATGGTTATCGATAAAATACACGTATCCCGACGCTGTCGGCCTTCAACTAACAGTCCTGAATTACATTATTAAAAAATATATTGGACGACTCATTTAAACAAAGCAAATTTGCTTTTTTTTTTCAAAACTATTGAACGTAGAAAAAATCTGAGTACGTCACTGGATTCTACATAAAAAACTACAAAGAGAACATTTTATTTCTCTTTGATACGTTACAGGGCAACGGAAATGTTGGAGGTGTCCCAAAATGTAAAATTCTGAAATAAAAATATCAAAAACGGAGGAGGCCTAGAAAAATTCTAATTGAATCTAATCTTTTGTTTGATCAAAATGTGCTGCGAAAACCGCATACTTCCATTTTTACTAATAATGAAGACCCTGTAAAGGTATGGCCAAAAATTAGCTCCACCTAACGCACTGTCTGAGCAACGGCCACATGTAATTTTGGTAAACAATTATAATATTTAGCAAGGACATCCGTTTTCGGCAAAAGGTAACCATAAATCTTCCTCCCCTTACCCCTAATATATTATTATGTGAAAAAAGCGAGCCCCTAGCTTATCTTGAAAAGGCCATAACCGAAAGGAGGCATGTGCTGTACATTTTAGGTCATTGTGCCGAAGGACTTTCACAAATATTATGACAAGTTCTATCGCAGGATCTTAAAAAATATTTGCTTGTACCAAATAAAGTGCTTGTTAGCAAAAAATACGCGTGGGTGCCACATTCCACTTAAATAACTTTCATAAAATGCTGTGAAATATACAGGATAATTTAACTAGAAATAATATAATCTGGAAATTTAAAAAAACACACATAAAATATGTTTACTGTCGTGAATTATCCTGTATACGTTTTTTATATTTTATCGACTTTCAGAGAGTTTTAATAATAATGTTATTATCATTAAAAAGTTACTTCCAATAATATTTATTTTTCATTCAAAAATAATTAGTATATAACGATGTTTTGAATAAAAATTTAAAAATCAAAAATGTCGTATTTTTTTACGTACGCGTGAGAAAATATTCCTCCGTAATAATGAAATATAAAATATAATTTTTCTTCTTCACATACCAAATACGCACTTGCTATTCTAAAGTTTCTTTGCCGAACTAAAATAAATTATTTTTCACGTGTCTCATTTTCGACACTTTTATAGGGTATCTTGGTAATTGTTAGTGCTATCAAAAAAGTAACGTAGGTGTAATGTGCTCTTTTTGGGTTAAACTTAAAATGGTAACATCAAAATTAGAAATTTTTCGCTTGCTTAAGAGATACGGGGAAAATCAAAAAATTGTCCATTTCAAAATTACCCTATATTTTCTTAGTTAAAAGAGATGTTTGAAACAGAAGTTTCTTTATAAGGATTGTTGAATAATCTGCCGTTTTCAGAATAAGTATACGGGGTCAGGTAAAAAAGTTATCGGACCTAACCTCATTTTTTAAAATGGAACACTCTGTATAATTTAATAATCTAAAAAGATACTATTTTAAATTATCCTTTCAAATATATAACACACCATGGATGATATTGGTTTCCTAGGCGATTTATTTAAACTTTATTACTGTGAAACGAAATAAAATATTCAGATTAAGGTAAAGAATATCGGGAATCATCGCAAATGTTCGGAATATGTCCTTAAATGGTTACCGTCTTTCCGGATAGCGAACAAAATATACATTTCTTTCTACACAAATTTTAAATAAATCGCCTAGGAAACCAATATCATGTCTGGTGTGTTATATATTTGAAAGAAGAGTTTAAAATAGTATCTCTTTGGATTAAAATATACAGGATGTTCCATTTGATTGATTGTCAATTTTTTGATTTTCCCCCGTATCTCTTTTAGCGAGCGAAAATTTTCAAATTTTGATTTTACCATTTTAAGTTTGACCCAAAAAGAGCACATGACACCTACATTACTTTTTTGATAGCACTAACAATAACGGAGATACCCTATAAAAGTGTCAAAAATGGAACACCCTGTACAATCAAATCGAGTTTAAACTTCCGTCTAAACCATAAACATAGAATTTTGCATTTCTCCTTTTATTAAACTCATCTATGGACGTGTTTCTCCGTATCACGGCTCGTCATTAAGGCTAGAATCTGACAAAAGGGGAAGGGCTTTTGCCACGCCTATCAAGTGCCCAGAATGAACGTCTACGCCAGTATAATACTCGCCATGACATCTCGCGGTGTACTTACCAACCCAAAACAGTATCTTAGAAAAAATCAGATACAATTAAAGCCGTATTAGAGTCGGCAATAAACATTTTCAGCGCAATGGCAATTATAATTGCACGAATTCATGCGCAGTAAACCGTTCTCGATCAGCTGGCGCATTGCCAACAGTCAGAATAGCAGTTATTAGTGTCGAAATCCCTAAAATAATCCCAGAATTAGAGATGGGCAAACCTGTTCGTTCTGATTAGCAGTTAAAGCAGCTACTGCTACATACAAATGGCAGTTCAAAAAAGTTGCTACGAATTAGCAGTACATATGATTAATAGAGAATGTAAATTGTTAATTTAAGTACCAGTCAGTTTAAATAGCCATTAGCTGTTCATAGCTGCTTCGACCAACTAATAAACATTTGAAGAGAGCAATAGCAATTCTAGTCTAGTACACTGTTCTCGATCAGCTGTCTCGCATTGCCAGAACTGGGACACGCGCCATTTTCATTGCCATTGCCGGTGCAAGTCTGTGTAGAGATGGATTATGTTATTTTTAAATGTTTATTAGTTGGTCGAAGCACCTATGAACAGCTAATGGCTGTTTAAACTAACTGGTACTTAAATTAACAGTTTACATTATTTATTAAGCATATGTACTGCTAATTCGTAGCAACTTTTTTGAACTGATATTTGTAAGTAGCAGTAGCTGCTTTACTGCTAATCAAAACGAACAGGTTTGCCCATCCCTATAATTCTGGGGGTATTTTAGGGATTTCGACACTAATAACTGCTGTACTGACTGTTGGCAATGCGCCAGCTGATCGAGAACGGTTTACTGCGCATGAATTCGTACAATTATAATTGCCAGTGCGCCGGAAATTTTTATTGCTGACTCTAATACGGATTCCATTCTCGCATTGTGCCCGCAATGCGAGCAGTATTGGGTCAGCTGATCGAGAACGGTTTAGTGCGCATGAATAATTACGATTGCCGGCGCAAGAGACAAAAATTGCCAACTCTAATACGCTTTAAGAGGACCAAATATGCCAGACTGGCGAATAAAAGGTTCAAGAAGTGGTCCATTTGCACAGTGGTTACGGTAAAATGAAAGAAGATATATCTAACAAACCCTAACCCATCCGTAGATGCGTTTCGCACTAGCCTTACTGATGAGCCGTGCTACGGCGAAGTGCATCTAAGGATGAGTTTGACAAAAGGCGAAGGGTAAAAATTTTATTTTTGTGGTTCAGACAGGCCTTTATTTCTTTCATTTTACCTCAACCACTGTAAAAATGTACCACTTCTCGACTCTCGAGTTTAAACTTGTTCTTAAAATAGGTCGATTCAAACGTTGCTCTCACGTACCTATCTCATAAAAATGTAAGCGGCGCATTTCGCCTCTAATGATGATTGATTTAGCTTTGCAAAAAATAAACACGTCAGAGTACAAGGGACTCCAACATGAATTAAATATGTCTTGGGAGATTGTGGAGCTTTTACAATTCCCCTGCGTTCAGATCAACGTATGTACGATATTTTTTTCTCTGTGTGTTTTTAAATAAATTTTTAAATTTTGTTGTTTTATAGAAAAAAATCTGGTTTCAACGACTTTTTGCCTATACTTAAAATCTGGTAAAGAATTCCACTAAAAGAGCAGTCAATAGTATTTTTAAAAAATAATAACCTAAAAATCACAAATCTCAGTGCAGTAAGTTCTAATTAGGTGCATTTTTGGAACCCGATTTTTTGGAAACTACTACACAAAAAATAAATTGACACCCTGTATACAGGGTGTCCGCTAATTAATGGTACATGGAAAAACCACAGACTCCTTACGTAAAAATATTAGGATTTAATTATACTTACCTATATCCGTTGATATTAACTGAGATACAGGGAGTTAAAGTTTAAACGTTTTTTTACAAAATTTGGCAATTATGTTTTTTTTAGGACGAGAAATTGATTTTTTAATGAAATTTTAATGTACAATGTAGGGGCACATTTCTTGTGCCTCAGTGTATTTCAGTTTTTAATGAAAATAATACTTTTCTCATATTTATTACGTAAAAAAGGTCGCCCAGAGTTACCGTTTCGGAGATATTTGCATTTAAATTGTTCAGTGCACCCTGCCCAATTATTATTAATTTGCAAACAATTTTTTTTTCTTAAAGTAACCTATGAGAATACAAATAAAATTTGCAGATGCAGTTGTTATGAAACAGAAAATGTTTCAATTTTGAGTTTATCGTGAGTTTGTTTTTTCTTGCTGGTTTCTTTCGACACGATATTTTCTAGGGTCAAACTTATTTTAATTAAACTAAGTTAAAGAACAATCCAATTGTTGTATTTATTATTTCCAATTACCAGTACTAGAACATTAATTATCATGTAAAAGTTAATTGGTAAGAAGTAACAAAATAGTATTTGCTTGTCTGAGCTAACGCGCTAACAATTTAAATACAAATATCTCCGAAACGGTAACTCTGGGCGACCTGAACTTAGTATACCTTTTTTACGTAATAAATATGAGAAAAGTATTATTTTCATTAAAAACTTAAATACACTGAGGCACAAAAAAGTTATGACCTAATAAATGTACAAAAAATGCCGCAGACAGCGCCCCCTACATTGTACATTAAAATTTCACCAAAAAATGAGTTTCTCATCCTAAAAAACCCATAATTGCAAAATATTGTAAAAAACCGTTGGTTTCTGTCAAGGTTATTAGAGAAAAACCAAAATGAAATTTTAACTTTAACACCCTGTATCTCAGTTAATATCAACTTTCGGATATAGGTAAGTATAATAATTTAATCCTAATATTTTTACGTAAGGAGTATGTGGTTTTTCCATGTCCCATTAATTAGCGGACACCCTGTATATGTATCGAAAAATTCTTCCTAACCACCAGAAGATTCCTACCTGAACAAACCTGTCTGGGACTTCACAAATGTCCAGTCAAAGTCACCTTAAGGTACAGAATAACATAAGTCATCCTTAACACAAGTTAGACAGTATATTATAGTACATTACGTATCAAGGGCCGAAAAGAGGCTTTTACGGACGAGATGCGGAGATGGCCGACCGAGCCGAAGGTGAGGGAGGCCACCGCACGAGTCCGAAAAAGCCTCCGACGGCCCGAGATATGTACCGTATTTTTTTACAAGTGCTCCGAAGCTTTGATGCCAAATAAATAAAGAAATTCTTCAGACAGTTTTCCTGTCTACATGACAGAGTCGCGGGTTCAAATCCTGCACCGACAATTCTGGTTCTATTTATTTATGAGCACATGGTGACTCGAAGCGGCCTAGAAAAATTTTTCCCGCCCGCTCTCTCGGAAAACGCCACTTTCGGTGAAGAGAACATGCATGAAAAGAGGCACTTTCGGGGCACATGTAAAAAAAAAGTTATTTTTAACTCTCATCTAAAGGACCTTTAAGGACTGTGATATTAATTGAAAACGTATTTTTTTAAGGTTTACATTAATGTTAAGGCTACCTTAGCAAAGATCTAACTTAAGGTAACATTCAAATATCGGCTCTTAGTCTATTTGCTTTGCTTGTCAGGTGGTAGTACCTAATATCATAGTAAAGTATATTAATAAATAAATTAAAATAGCTTTTATATTAATTATTGTTTCTAAACTGCAATATTGTAGTTTAGGCTAGTAAAGAAAAAAAAACACCGTTCAAAATCCTACTAGTCCCATACATAACAAAGGAGCAGCGGAATCTGGCTGTCTGGCGCCACAGCGAGCGGGAATCGACTGTTTTATCCAGAATATTCAACCGGAATTCGTAAACGGGAATTGGCTATTTGGGTCACGTATCTAGATGAGCCATTTAACTGACCTATTCCATGATTTCAGTATTAAATATTACTCATATAATAATAATAAATAATCACCTCGGTGGAAACTGATCAGTGGGTAATTGCACTTTTTTAACTACCGAAAGGAAACTGGGAAGCAGTGGCCAAATTTCCTAATTGGCACATTATTTAACAATATAGGTGAAGAGCCAAATATCAAAATATTTTTTTTTAATTACTACTTTTTATACAGGGTGTTATGACTTGTTATATTTAAACCGGCAATTCCTGAGATGAAATCAATTGAAGAAAAATATTAAAAAAAGTCCAGATCAACTGGAGATCTTCTAGCATATGTCACCCATATTTGGAACAACGCAATCGAACATCATGGGGAGTCTCGGGTTGTTGCACTGGATATTTCTAAAGCTTTTGATCGTGTTTGGCATGAGGGGCTTCTAAGTACACTGCGATCCTATGGTATGCCCAGTCGATTCTGTGCATGGTTGTCTAGCTTTCTTAAGGACCGCTCTCTGCAAGTGGCGAATGACGGATTTCTCTCACCTTCACCATCAATGCCGGTGTTCCTCAAGGGTCCATATTGTCTCCCACTCTCTTCCTACTCTACATTAACGACCTTCTAGTGAAAACTAAAAATCCGATATTTAGTTTGGCTGACGATAGCACACTTATCTTATCTTTCTCTTTGAATGCGCAAACATCGGCTGTCGACGCACATCTTCGCAGACAGCATGAAGTATCGCGCCTCAACAAAGACCTGGAAGAAATTTTGGCTTGGAGTGACAGGAACCAAGTCGAATTTAATGCTAAAAAAACCCAGGCAGCAGTTTTCTCTAAAAAGGTTAACATTACAGAACCGGAAATAGTCATGGCCGGACACGCAATCCCACTGGCTTCATCTATTAATTTGCTGGGCGTCAATCTGGGAGGAAATATGTCTTGGCATAACCACGTTGTGGCAATCGCCAGGATAGCTTCTCAGAAGCTTGGGGTACTCTTCCGAATCAGAAAGTTGTACACACTATACAAAGCCCAGATTCGACCATCACTAGAATACTGCTCTCATGTCTGGAGCTCTGCACCCAAACATACTCTTCGGCTACTGGATTCCATCGAAAGGAGGGCTATTCGTCTGATCGGAGACCACGAGCTGACGAAGAACCTCGACAGCCTAGAACATCGAAGACAGGTTGGGGATTTGACTCTCTTTTACAGATATTTTCATGGAAGGTGCTCGGCTGACCTTGCCCTCTTAATTCCGCCCAGAGCGACGAATAGCAGAAATACACGACGAACCACTGCCGCCCATCCATTTAAGAATTCTTTCATCTGGAGGACTACATCCTTGTGGAACGACCTTCCCGAGGTCGTTTTTCCCAACGAATATAACCTCCAACGATTGAAAACCAACGTGAATCGCTTTTTGCGCACATGCACCACTCCCAGAGTGCCCTAAAAGATTTTTCCTATAGTGGATGTGTTTGATCATAAAAAAAATGATTCAAAGTTTATTTTTCAGGGTACATTTATAAACTTTTACGTTCAGTTCAGTTCGCTGGGCAACAATCTCTGATTTATAAACTTGAACTGACTCGAACGAACCGCCACGGAGTTTATAAATGGTCCGGTATATTCTCATTTGTTCAATTCGAACAAACCCGTCGGATCTGAACCACTTAAAAGTTTATAATGCCACTTTACTCTTTACAAAAAAAAATGTAATTTTATTTAAGCTTACCTTTTCGGCTTATTTAAAACCAACGTAATTTATAAAAAAATATACACACCAAGTAACCCAAACACTGGCACAATAACATAATAAAATCACACTTCACGTAAATTTTCTACTACATTCTAATGTTTTTGATAATAAATACCAGTAAGAAACCACTTACAGCAGCTTTTTATATTCACTACGAATTTCTTTTAAAGAAAGTTCGTTTAATGCCGTTTTTCTCCCTTTTTTGGTTTTGTCAGTTGGCTCCTTATTGCAGAAGGGGGTCCAATTATTAATTCGATAAAAAAATTATATTGTACTTGATTTATTTATTGAATGAAAATATATTGATTGCTTTTTACTTTCTTTCTCGAGGAAGTGGCCCTATCCTTCCCCTGATGGGCCCGCACTGAGTTTAAATCATTTAGCTTCCCTTATAAGGTCGATTTTGTCAAGTGAATAGGGGGGCTGGAATTAGTACTCTGTCACCCCATTTGTTTTATGGCCGTGCAAGTTAAAGCAAAAAGGACATAAAGGTAGATTTATGGAACTCGCAATATGAATTAACAGGCTTATCCTTCGTCAAGGTACAATTTATGTTCATGTTTTGTAGCGAATAATACGAGACCGAACCTTATACAAGGGACAAAACTTCCTTTGGATGTATAGAATGACTTTTTCTAATAAAAATATGTGGGTTTATAGCCTATTAACCCATTGAAAAATTTGAAAATAATATATAATAGTATATTAAGATACAAGTTTCATAAGACAATATCTTAGAGCACGCGTTTAATATAGAAAACGACCCGCGAAGCGGGGAGTTTTCGAAAGTACAATTGCTCTAATTGTCTTATGAACCGTGTATTTTATAATACTTTTTCTTTTTGGGTCTTTAACACAGAATCTGACAGGAATAACAATTAATGCCCAGGAAATGTATACAGTAACTATTAATATGTATATATAAAGTAATATGTATAATACTATATTCAATTAAAAATAGTACTTTATTGAATAAAACATTAGAAATAGAGCATAAACTGGAACATTTTTCTATTATTTTTAGGTTATGTTGTTTTATAGTTGTGGCTAGAAATTAGTTGACGGACACCGTCAACATACATGTTATATATTTCCGAGTATAGGTATTTCAGATATATATCTAGTAAAAATGATCTATTTGCAAGGTTAAATATTAATATTTTAAAGTTTTCTATAAAAATTTTTTGTCGAATCCATAATGCCAACAAAACTAATTTCAACGAAATCAAACTAAGCCTAAAATTTGAACCCTACTTGCTGCCAACGTAAAAAAAATAAAATTTCAGTTTCATACAGTGACAGGTTATTCAATTTTTTTGCATTTCATAATGTAGCCATTAGAAACCCAAATAGAAAAAGTACTTTGGGACATATCTCCCTTCTCATTTAAGGTTTTAAGGGTAACAATACCAATCCTAGGGACTTAAACTACGAAGACTAAGGATATTTTTTAAAAGAATCCTCCTTCACAATAAAATAGACGTGCATTTCCGATTATTGGACGCCCTGTATAACTTACCGAACATGACAGGCGTTGATTTAAAACCACGATTAAGATTATCGGCGATAGATATATAATAAATCTTTACCTAATCTATATAAACCCGTACGTTTAATCCTTCGCTTTAGTTGAAAATTGCTATTCTGTCATCATGGTTGTTTTATCGCTCAGTGTGTTTAAACGATACAGTCAATAAATAAATAAAACAGTACAAGATTCCACTTTTCTTGGAGTAGATCTTATGACGGTATAGACCGAGGGATTTAATCTTTTAAAGGGTGTTTTTCTATTTGGGTTCCATAATGGCTACATTATGAAATGTAAAAAAATTGAAACCTGCCACTTTATGAAACTGAAATTTTTTTTTATGTTGGCAGCAAGTAGAGTTCGAATTTTAGGCTTACTTCGATTTCGTTAAAATTAGTTTTCTAGACATTATGGATTCGACAAAAATTTTTTATAGAAAACTTTAAAATACTAACCTTTAACCTTGCAAATAGATCCTTTTTACTAGATATTTATTTATCCGAAATACCTACACTCGGAAATATACAGTGTGCACATAAAGTAAGGAACAAATTCATTATCTAGGAATCTAAAAACGCTTTAGTTGAAAATTGCTATTCTGTCATCATGGTTGTTTTATCGCTCAGTGTGTTTAAACGATACAGTCAATAAATAAATAAAACAGTACAAGATTCCACTTTTCTTGGAGTAGATCTTATGACGGTATAGACCGAGGGATTTAATCTTTTAAAGGGTGTTTTTCTATTTGGGTTCCATAATGGCTACATTATGAAATGTAAAAAAATTGAAACCTGCCACTTTATGAAACTGAAATTTTTTTTTATGTTGGCAGCAAGTAGAGTTCGAATTTTAGGCTTACTTCGATTTCGTTGAAATTAGTTTTCTAGACATTATGGATTCGACAAAAATTTTTTATAGAAAACTTTAAAATACTAACCTTTAACCTTGCAAATAGATCCTTTTTACTAGATATTTATTTATCCGAAATACCTACACTCGGAAATATACAGTGTGCACATAAAGTAAGGAACAAATTCATTATCTAGGAATCTAAAAATGTTTCGGAAAAATCCTCGGACACGTGTATAATAATTTTTAATGGCGCATTTTTTCCCATACAAACTTAATATACAAGGTGGCTCATGTAGTAGATATGACATTATCGACGATTTTTTTAAATGGGAACCCCTATATTTTAGTTCAGATCTGTAATCTTCAAGAACAGCTGATTTCAAAAACATAACACACTTAGGGCCTAAAATTCATAGTTTCGTTACTACAGGGTAAAACAAATAATTTTATTTAAAATATTTTTTTTTTGGCTTGGGAGGCATCAATTAATTACGTGAGGCGTTTTTAGCGATTTTTCAACCCCCCTTCCCCCAATAAAAGATTTCGTGATATTTGGCTCAATCCCTTCCGCCATCACCCAATTTTACCTAAATAATCTTCATTTTCTTCAGAACTTTCTTATCCCTACGCTAGTTAACTTATGCCCTAGTAGAAATAATCCAGGAATTCTAGATGAAAATTTGTGGTACCAACAAGACGGCGCACCTCCACATTATGCAGCAGTAGTGCGCCATTACATAAACCAAGTTTTGCCGAACAAGTGGATTGAGAGGCGTGGGCCTGTTGAATGGCCGCCTAGGTCTCCAGACCTTACACCACTGGACTTTTTCTTGTGGGGTCACCTGAAAAATGTTGTTTATAAAGTCAGACCTGCCAATATTGAAGATTTAAAAAATCGAATAACAACAGAATGCAGGAACATTTCAGAAGAAACCATAAGAAAAGTCCAACAAGAATTTATTGATCGCTTGGGGTACTGTCAGGCAGCAGAAGAAGGACAATTTCAACACTTAATTAAATAGCTTATTTAATTTTTTTACATTTTTTTAAATTAAAAATATCTTAAATAAAATTATTTGTTTTACCCTGTAGTAACTAAACTATGAATTTTAGGCCTTAAGTGTGTTATGTTTTTGAAATCAGCTGTTCTTGGAGATTACAGAACTGAACTAAAATATAGGGGTTCCCATTTAAAAAAATCGTCGATAATGTCATATCTACTACATGAGCCACCTTGTATATTAAGTTTGTATGGGAAAAAATGTGCCATTAAAAATGATTATACACGTGTCCGAGGATTTTTCCGAAATATTTTTAGATTCCTAGATAATGAATTTGTTCCTTCCCAGCAAACAATGAATCTGTGGCCATCCTCTGGCCCGATACTGGCAATAGTGGCAAGGTGCAGGCCACATTTGGACCTTGGCATACTAATACTGGCATGTCAACTTTATTGCAGTGGCAATGTTGGAGAAATAAAGTCGCTGCTGGCATGTTGTCGTCCTTGCATCGGCTGTATGATGACGAAACGTAGACACTTAGCCAGCAACGGCGCCATAGAAGTGTAGTAGTATAACGGGATTAAAATAACAAAGAGTCACTGGCATGGTGACGTCAAATATTTCCACCTCGTATAGGTATAAAGTTAGTGTAGCCGCATTTTATTTATGTCAGATTGTTCTGATCTAAGATCTAAAGGTTCCGATCAATATCTGTATGGTTTTTTAAATTATGTACTTAAACACCACCAAGCTGGAGCATTGAGCATAATAAATTTTGAATCGAACGATCTGAAAATAAAAGGTTATTTTGTTATTTGTTTATATTAGGTTCGTTCCCACGGCAGTCAGAAACAGTTGTCCCTGACTGTCAGGATTCCGCGCAATAATGCAAAAGTGGACGATTTAAAGTCATTGCGCAAAATCCCGACAGTCACGGACTGTTTCTGACTGCTCTGTGTATATTAATAACAAAGAAAATACATTTAAAGATTCGCTCTACATCCTCATCTAATCACAAAAAAAGCCGTTCATAAACACCGGGTGACCGGGCTGGTTGGTAGTGCTACCGGCATGGCACCGGTATGTCATTGGCCCACCATTGGCGTGTTCAATTTACGATATTAGATCGATCTAAAAGCACTTGCATAATAGTTTTTTTCCTAAATAAAAAACGTGGTAGAAAGAGATGAAACGACATCTAGTCTTCCCGAGTAAAAACACACAAGAATAATATATATTATTCTGATAACCAGATCACGGTCATCACCTATCTTTTTCTATCTGTTGTAATTAAAAGAAGCAGAAATCCAAAGATCTGTACGTTTTCGGGTGATATATATATTTAGAAAATAGAAACCCGAACCGATTGTAATGGTGTTGCCATACTTACGAGTTTTTCTTTTTTATCTTTGTGACAACTGTTCTTTAAAGACATGGTACAAAGAAATGCATCCTGCTTTAAAGACAATACGGTAAATAAAGATATTTTTATTTGGATTAAAATTTTTTAAAGCATATAAAACCATATCAAAACTTAACAAACAGTAAAATAGAAAAGGTACGAGAAATAACTAATTGAAAGTTTGGCAACACCTACGATCTCATCTCAGACTTTCAGGTTCAGCCATTTTGTTTGATCCTTTTACCCGACTCTTTCTTTGGACACGAGCTGTGATGTGTACGAATTGTTTTTGTGTTAACGGACAACATCGAAATGGGTTACAAGTAAGTATAAAGTAGTATATATAATATTAATTCATTATGAGATTGAGGCATGGCGTTATCCGACTTCTCCTTCCTTAGTGCTTATTTCTTAATTCGTAACTAATATTTTCTGTGTATAACCTATAACCAAGACATTATTTATATAGTAATACAATGATATATATTATATTAGTATACTTATTAAGGCCAATTTATAAACTTGACGTTACGATTGACGATGCGGTTCGTAGATACAAAATTCGACCATTTATAAACTTGACGATCGTTTACATAACCTACAATTTTCTTTTTGAACTTATTTGTTTTGGTGTTGTAAGTATACTGTAATTGATATTTCACCTGGGATAATCAGCACTTATTAAGCTAAGATGTGCAAGTTTTATAAATATAGTTATATAGTGTATAATATGGTAATTATTTTCCAGAGCTCCTCGAAGGCCTCTCTATTAAAGTTGATTTACTTTCAAAGGATATACAATTTTTAATAGCAATGGTTAAGAGAACGACACTTGAGGATGATGTGCAGAATCCCACACTAGATTGTATACCATGCTTGACAGAGCAAGATGTTGTACACCTCGAGGAAAAATTGAAACAGGAGGAATTTTTTATTCTTATGGTAATTATCTTGATTTATTTTATCAGTATGCACAATTTTATAGAGCATTTCCATTAGTTCCTTGTATAGACGTGCAAGAGATTTACCTACACTTTTAACTCGCTTACTTAACCTGCTCTTTATATTGTTTAGGATTTAGTAAAAAAAATCATAATTGTCATTCTTAGTCTATATACACTTCAGTGTCATAAGGAAAGTTAATTGATAGGCTCCGATACTCTGAAGTAATATCTTATTTATTGTTGTTATTTTCATTATTTTAAAAATTGAAAGGGAAGTGGTAATAATAAAATTGTTATGGATAAAACTTTTGGTTGTTGACTGTTACTGTGATGCATATATCATACTGTGATTTTTAATTTTTTAGGTTGCATCACTGATAAGTGTGGGAGGCAAAGATATACCCGATAATACCCGAAGAATCTTGAAAGTAATCTTAAGCCACGAAGTGGCTTTAAAATTCAATTGGAGTGGAACTGGCAAACTTCCATTTGGAAGTAATATTCATATTATAAAGGTTATTCTAGGTGAGACAAATTTCTATTTAAAAAAACACCAAAATTCTTCTTCTTCAAAATTTGTTTTGTTCCATTTTAGTTGCATTTTATTCTGTTACAATATATTCGATTGGGTGTTATGAAAATGCTTTATTATATAGAATTAAAGTTTCGAAAAGTTATATTATAAATAGCGCTTCGCCATTTAGCTAGAAAACGGATCGTAAACTTCATCATCAAATACATGCCACCGTCTGTGTGTAAACTTTTAACAGTAATACGTAACCTTGTATATCCTATAGTTTTTTGTGATTAATTTGCAATTTTCAAAATTTTAAAACTTTATAAAAGGTTACTGAATTTTATTAGGTACAAACAATATAATAATAGCATTATTGTTCTTTACAGTTTGTCCAAGAAAAAACCCATCGACTAGAAATGCCAGCGAGAGCGAGATTAGTAGTGTTATAAAAGTCTGGCTCAGAACTGCTGGCGATAGGCATGGTGGGAGAAGCGACAGAAGGAAGAAGAAACAGAGCGGGGAAAGTGTTCCAGAGTGAAACCAAAATCACACAGTGGAAAAGTTTGTTATCTGTCTCACAAAAAACTCTTAAATAAAATGTATATACAAATACCAAAAACAATATTTTTTAAAGGAATTACTTAACAAATTAAAAATATATAAATACAGACGTAAAAGTCCTGCCTTGAAAATAACAAAAAAAAATTAATGAAAAGAATTGAATTTCGAAATGGAAATCCATTCAATTAGTTATCGCATATTTAATAAAGATAGATTTATTTCAAAACGTATTAAGGACTGTTTTGTCTTGCCCTCGTCGAATGCTGTGCAAGTATCAATTTAACATCATTGTCAAAAACTAAGTTAATATGTCTTTATAACTGGATAGATAAAACAGAGTACTTTTAACTTCATAATTAAGTTTCAACTTTTTTTATAATCTTTTCGAATATAAACATCGCAGTTAATTTAGTTTTTACGTTTATCCTCTCAATGGAATCATGTGATAAATGCATAATACATGTTACTACTTAAGATTGGATATTCACGCGTTCGTCTTATTTTTTGATTAATATATTTCGTTCGTTTATATTACGAAATATTAATCAAAAAATGAAACGTTCCAGCGCAACAAGCATTGGCCATCAGAACGTCATTGGCAAAGTGCAATCTGGCCATCAGAACGGCATTGGCCCAGTGCAATCTGGGCATCGGACCGGCATTGGCCCAGTGCAATCTGGCCATCGGAGCGGCATCGGCACAGTGCAATCTGGCCATAATCAGAACGACAGTGTTGGGTATGGGTAAGCCAGCCACTACCATGCCGTTACGGCGGACATGTATCGGCCCACATGCTGGCCGTTGTGTACTATATGTATTGGCCCAGTACCCAACATCGTTACATTGCCGTAATGGCCATTATGGCAAGAGGCTACGTGGCCAGTATTGGCCCAAACCCCAATTGTTAGCTGGGTTACTTTATGTACACACTGTATAACATGCTGACGGTGTCCGTCAACTAATTTCTAGTCACAACTATAAAACAACATAACCTAAAAATAATAGAAATATCTTCGAGTTTTTATTTTTAATCAATATAGTATTATACATATTACTTTATATATACATATTTATATTTATGGTAGACATTTCCTGGGTATTAATTGTTATTCCTGTCAGATTCTGTGTCGACACAATATTTTGTTCAATAGTATTACTTATTATTTTGTTCAATATTTTGGACTTTGTTCTGCTCGCTGCTCGTACCATAACTCATAGTTTTGCATATTCTTTTTAAAAGTTTTTCTAGATTATTTTCTGCAATTTCTCGCATTTCTGATGGAGTACAACTTTCTTCCTGACTCATTTTTATTAACTTTAATAATATATTTATTTTTAATTATGACGGATGCGAAGAATCTTTGTTGTGTTCAATTGTTTCTATCATGGCATATTTGATACTTATAACATTTTATTAAATTGTAAAGGTATTGCCAACCCAAAAAGAAAATATTAATTCAAATCGAAAAAATCTACTATATTTTTAAAAGTTTTTCAGACTTTAAAGACCCAAATAGAAAAAGTATATAAAGTATATAAAATACACGTTTCATAAGACAATTAGAGCACTTGTACTTTAGAAAACTTTTTCTAAATTAAACACGTACTCTAAGATAATGTCTTATGAAACTTGTATCTTAATATACTATTTCTTGTTTCGTAGACGTAAAAAATTTACCTGAAATATTCTCGTTTCGAACACCGACGTCTCCAAGTATTATCTGAACATCCTGGATAAACAATGCATTTACCTCTTAGCTATTACAATTTTAGGAAGTAATTTCTCTAATCTGGAGAGATTAGACTCTATAATCTCTAGAGATTAGAGAAGTTATGTGGCGATGTAAATTAATGCAACGTTGGGAGATTATCCGTTTGTAAATAAACAGTTCGAAAAGTAATTAACCGTGGTGGTTCTGCGATTCTAGTGATAAAGTCAAATTTTCAAAAACGTCCGAAATAGCTCCCAGGGTTTATGAAAATTGGAAAAATGTAATGCAAATGCGAATCAATTTTTTAAAAGTTGCCGTAATTTTTTACAACCCACCTCACAAATCAGCTACAAGATAAATATATGTACCCCATTTGGAGCACATTTTCTGTCTGTCACTGATGAGAATGGCATGAGAGATTGGCTACCTACATTTTAACAGCTATTCTTATATCTACGAATAACCCAACCCTTTTAAGCACATATACGCTTAGGGCTTAGGCTTTTACCTAAAAGCTTTGTTGTTAAAGTTTGCTGCCATTCGTATGAAGGTTTTTCTAAGCATCCCGTAATTCGGGACAAAGCACCATACATGAGAACAAAAGGGAATCGATAATAATAACAGTAGTAGCCCTGGAACGTCCATATAGTTTTGAATCAAAACATATTCCATAAAAAAATTCTTATTCATTAAATAAACAATAGCACAAGGGCGGATCCAGAACTTCGGTTTGGAGGGGGGGGGGGGGGGGGGGGGTGTCATGCATGGAAAAGTTACGGTTAGTCAAACGGGTATATATGGTATTTTTCGTGTTAAATTGATTGGATCCGGGATTGCAATAGCACCGGATTTGTTCGGCAACTTTCATGCTACTTAGGTTCACAAGGCAACACATAGCACGTTTTTCTTGCAGGAAACCGTTCACATAAACGTATACGGTTGAAGACGACCACCGAATATATCAAAAACATTTAATTAATAAATAGATAGAATTGTTTTTATTCCGTCCGAATCATACAAAGTTTTAAACAATAATTAATGATGCCAAGTCTATAACGGGGGTTCTAAATCTACCGCCTGCATTTGAAACCGAAAAGTATAATATTAATTACAGTGGAACCTCTCATAACGGACACCTCTGATAAGCGGACATCTCTATTAAGCGGACATTTTTTCATAGGCCGGAACTAGGTATATGAATTTCCGGGAAAATCAACCACTCTTGGGCGGACTCTCCTTTGGGCCGACGCGGACAGGCTGTTTTCATAAAAAGAGTGCGAAACCCTCCTTTGGAGACGAATAAGTACGGTACAAAAACTCTCTGAAGAGAGACCGGCAACCAATCGCGTATGCGAGGCAGCGCGAAAGGACTTCGCCGAATGAAAGTATGTGCGATTCCCCGACAGCAGTCCGCCGATTATTTGTGAGTTGTAAGGTTAAAATCGTAAACAATGGGACTAAAATGTCGCGTTTTGATTCTGAAAGAGAGTATTGATGTTGTGGAAGTTTGTAATTTGATAACAATGATTTGGGCGAGTTCATTAACATTGATAGCAATGTGCTATTAGAAGATGATAGTGACCGCATTCCTACCGATTATGTAGTCCAAACTGAAACCACATCACTATCTGACGACTCTGGTGAAAAAGTTGAATGCAGAATCAAACAAATGTCACCAATTATCAACAAGCCATTAGTATGGTAAAGGAATTATAAGAGTATGCAAAGAATAGAGGTGACTTCTACAGCAATATAATTGTTATCAGACTTGGAATTACATTTGCTAGATTGCAAGAATAAAACGCAAACACGTCAAACTACGTTATTAGATTTTTTTAGTACTACATCCTAACTAAAACTAGTGTATTTTTGTTATGTTATATTATTTATTTGTACATACATATACATAGTAATAATTTTGCATTTATATATTACCTAATAACAAATTTCCCACGGGCGGACACTTCTATTAGGCGGACACATTTAGACGGTCCTGTAGGTATCCGCCTAAGAGAGATATATTGAATGCAATTCTCATGTGTACCTATTAAGTAAAAATATTGTACTAAATATGTGTGTATTTTAAAAATTTTCTACTCGTAAAGTTATTTATATATATCCCAAGAACATCATATTTGCAATATTTAAAAGAAATCGCTGTGGCAACGCTGTATGATCATTTTTACCAGCTAGTGTAAAAACAGCCCTGAAGTGTACCATTTTCATTCATTTTTCACCGGCGGTGGTGTTAGGGGTTATTCGTTGGTGCTTTTATGATCGTTCGTGATCTATTGTGCTTTTGGATTAATGTTTAGTATTTTTTCGAACTAAAACTATTTAGAGCTATTTATTAGCCATCTACAATGTTTCGCCAGTGCGTGGTGTGTAAGAAATTCGACCATTCTAACATTTCGTCGATAAGTTAGAATAATGAGGTTATGCGTGTGTGTGTTTTAGGTAAAGCATTTGTGTAGCTAATTCTATATTTTAAGAACTATTGATTGTACTGAATTTCTGTAAAAATACCTACAATGATTATCTATTTATGAGTAATATTAGATCGAAATTATCTAAACGCGTACCTTATTACAGCGTTGCCATTTTTTCAAGCCGTCTTCTTCTAACTTATTTGAAACTGTAGAACTGTGCATGATTTTAAATATTTTATTACGTAAGATGAACCCGAAATCTTCTGTTATATCAGCGGTAAAAAAAAACAATCATTGGCTTGTGAACTCAGCATAAAACAAGAGTGAGTTGGTTGGTCTGGTTCATATCATACGGCCGACAAACACGTTGAATAATCAACTCCATAAAAAAAGAGCCCTTTGGGGATGCTAGGGGACTAGGGATCATGGTTAGGGTTTACTCGTGAAGTGATAGGTTCGATCAGCAATGACCCTGGCACTAAACGAAGCTAAAAATATTGTACATCACTTTTTGGCGACATTTTGGTCGCAAATTAGTTTAAATTGTTGCTAAAATGAACCTCCACGACACTGTTTTTAAAAAACGGAACTTATTTTCAGAATAATCAACCTGTATAAACACTAACAGCTACTAACGAAATGTACCGAATTTAATTTAAATCACACACCATAGGGAAACAGAACTTTATATTCCCTATTGTTTAAGATTTAGGATTATCACTCCCACGCTATGTCTAGTATTTACTAATGTTACCCACGACTAAGACTACTAGAATGTTTGTGTAATTTGCATACGATGTTAATGTGGTTTATGCTTAGTCTGGAGAATTATTAACAGACACGTCACCTCCACGATAACAACCACAAATAAACTAGACGATATGTGTCCTCTACGCTGAAGTTTATTAAAATTGGTTTCACAGCTTGACAGCGTTACAATTCGAGTAGTTTCAAAGGGCTTTGCAACTATATAGCAGCTAAGGTTTCTGAAAATCTGAGGGCCAGTGAAATAGTTGATTCTTTTACAAGGAATTAATCAATAATAAATAAGATTTATAATTTTACTTTTTAACATAAACGTCTACGTATTTTATTCGTATTTTCGGTTCTCGGTCCGCCACTGGTGATTGACACAAGTTGTGTCCGGTGCAGGCGCACGCCTAATTATAGTCTTTGCAGTGAACCCTCAATATGTCATCGATCAGCTGTTTGGGGATATAATCAAATACCCCAGTTTTATACGAACCGCATTCAGCGTGTTGTGTTTTTATACTTTTCCAATTTGATTGGTACTAATAAGTTTTAAAAGTGTATTTCCGTCGTTTTAGTATAGTTTATTTTGTTTTGAAAACTTTGATTAACTACATATTGAGTTGTTTGTGTATCTGGTAAACCACAGTAAGTACGACTCACGTAACGAAAAATTTATAGGTTAATATTTTATTTATCTGTTTTTAGGCGAAAATAATAATTATGGAGCATAAATTATTGTCTGCCTTCTATCTCAGCTGATGCCACCGTTAGAGAAACTATGGTGAATTTTAATATTACCAAAAAAATAAATTTATAGATGTTTTATTTCTTTCCGAGTGAGTTGAGATTTATTTCAGTTAAATATCAGGTAATACTTTTGTGTCGCGACTTGAATGTAGATAGTTTGGTTAGCTGGGAAAGTAGGAAATATCTGCATGATATTTTTAATAGTTTTGGTCAGAATTCAAGTGCAATTATTGATCATGTAGTGTGTAATAATATGTTTATCTAAGTTCACTAATTTTAGAACATTGCAGAGAATACTAAATATATTGTTTAATAAAGTGGATGTTGAAATTTCAGTTCTCTTGGCATGTAATTATAGATAATGACTTTATTTTATATATTTGAATAAATAAATAACAAAAAAATACAATGTGTTTGTGTATTTTATTCTCTATAATAAATAATAAAAATTGTATTTAAAAAGATAAATAGACTCGTCTCATTTTTAAAATAAACATACGTACTATTGTAGTACGGTCCTGGAAGGTCCTGGAATGTCATACAAACCTAGGCAAAATAAATAACCAGAAATAAGCAGGCAAGTAATTAATGTCACGTGACACTTGACATACCTGGCGCGAGGGTTCGCTGTAATGACCTAGTGCACTTGATATATTTTTCTCTGGCGTTGATCAATCAGACCTCATAGTCCGGCAGCCCGTTACCAAAATGTCCTGTTATCACGCCTTCATCTAGTCAATGACTAGTCGCTAGATTATTAAAAAATAATAAAGTTTTACTCGAGCGAAAAAGTTCGGCAACGCTGCGCTTACCGGTCAGAGTGATTTCAGTCCGTAAGAAAGCAGATCGTCTTTTTATTATTATGCATTGTCCGTTCTTGATGAAATCGTATTAAAAACATAAAAAAAAACCATGAATTCATCGACAACGGACGTTTTGAGTGTTGCAAAAATTCCATAGTTTAAATAAAAGATGTAAAGAAAAGGGTTATAAAAAAGTTACACTCTAATAAATAATAAATCGAGTCGAACGGACATTTTCCGTGTTGCGCAGCTGCAGGGAGGGCAGCGGAGTCGGATCTCGTATCTGTATAATTCATGATCGCGGAACGCACATGGGTCGGCTTGCTGTGTGGCTTGGTTGTCTATAACAACTCGGCATCAGCTATGTCCCCATATTTCATTATTATTGATATACATTTTTTCTTGACTGAAAACGGTTTTGCTAAAAAATGCGTGTGTAAAAACATTCGACAAGTAAAACGATAAGTTGAATTCTCCGCTGCAAACAATTTTCGATTTTTCTCAGACCAAAACTATTCATCGCACGGAAAATGTCAGTTACTATTTTCATCTCATCAATAACATCACTCTCAGTCAAAAAATAAAAAGAACGGACGAGGCACGATAACTATTACGACCACTTTTTATTTTACATATGTAAAGATGATTCTCAATGATTTCGCAACGTTGTCAATGTCCGTTCTTGTTAATTTCCTTCTCACGTCCTTATTACATCACCAAGAAACTAAAAAAATTTAGGTCGTGATCAGTCTGAAATCCTGGTAACGGGGTGCCGTACTATCAGTCAGGCACCGGTGTCGTCACATTCGACGGCGAGCTGTCGCTGTGGTGTCAGATTAACAATTCAAGAAAATGTTTCAAATATACAATATGTCCGGCCATGTCGTAGACAACTGGACAAATTTACAAAAAAAATCATTTTTCGAGGAAAACACATTCGTTCAAATTTTTGCCTGTTGAAAAAATACGATTGTCGATGAAAAAAAATTATAACATAAATTTTTATTAGTAAAAATTGCATTCCAATTGCATTCCAGTCGACAATTTTTGGCAACAATTGAAGGTTAAACTAAAAGTAACAATCCTGTATATTCCCGGATTTGGTGCAATAATCTTTCTCTACGCTAATCTCGACTAAAAGCACGATAATTCCCAAATAATCCAGTAAATCGTCTTTCATTGCCAGTTAAATGGGAGCATTACAGCACGTAACCTATAAATATTCTCTAATCTATTTTAAGCCATACCTATACATAAACCTTTTACGAGACCTTTTGGCATTAAAACATTTTTAATAACATTTTGAAATGACCTTCGGGCAATATTATCATTCGCAAAATAAAACGATCCTTTTCTATTAGATCTATACAGGGTGTCCGCTAATTAATGGATCATGGAAAAACCACTCCTGACGTAAAAATATTAGGATTTAATTATACTTACCTATATCCGAAAGTTGATATTAACTGAGATACATTGTGTTAAAGTTAAAACTTAAATTTTGTTTTTCTCTAATAACTTTGCACGTTTTTTTTTGCAACATTTGGCAATTATGGTTTTTTTAGGACGAGGAATTGATTTTTGTATGAAATTTTAATGTATAATCTGTCTGCGCCATTATTTGCACATTTATTAGGTCATACCTGTTTTGTGCCTTAGTGTATTTAAGTTTTCAATGAAAATAATACTTCCTCATATTTATTACGTAAAAAAGGTATACTAAGTTCAGGTCGCACAGAGTTACCGTTTCGGAGATATTTGCATTTAAATTGTTTAGTGCACCCTGCCCAATTATTATTAATTTGCAAACTTAAAGTAACCTATGAGAAAACAATTTAGAGCGGCAGTTGCTATGGAACAGAAAATGTTTCATTTTTGAGCTTATCGTAAGTTTGTGTTTTCATTGCTGTTGGTTTCTTTCGACACGATATTTTCTAGAGTCAAAGTTATTTTAATTAAAGTAAGTTAGAGAACAATCCAATTGTTGTATTTATTATTCCCAATTACCAGTACTAGAACATTAATTATTATGTAAAAGTTAATTGGTAAGAGTAACAAAATATTATTTGCTTGCCTGAGCTAACGAACTAAGCAATTTAAATTCAAACATCTCCGAAACGGTAACTCTGGACGACCTGAACTTAGTATACCTTTTTTACGTAATAAATATGGGAAAAGTATTATTTAAGTATTAAGTATTATTATAAAAACTTAAATACACTGAGGCACAAAGAAGTTATGACCTTATGAATGTCCAAAAAAGCGCCCCCTACATTGTACATTAAAATTTCATAAAGAAGTCACTTTCTCGTCCTAAAAAAATCATAATTGTCAAATTTTGTAAAAAAAACGTTGGCTTCCTGTAAAGTTATTAGAGAAACCCCAAATTGAAGTTTTAACTTTAACACGCTGTATATCAGTTAATAATAACTTTCGGACATAGGTAAGTATAATTGAATCCTAATATTTTACATGGAGGAGTCTGTGGTTTTTCCATGTACCATTAATTAGCGGACACCCTGTATATATATACAGGGGGTTTGGATAATGCATCAGGATAGAGGTGATTCTACATGTTAAAATAAAGATAGTAAGTCATATAACAAAAAGTCGAAAACTCTATACTTTTCGCATTAGAGCCTGTCAAAGTTAAAATTTGTTTCTTGTTTTCTCTACTGTGCCAACTTTACCTGAAATTCAAATTTAATTTTTGTCATATCTTTTTTATTTTGACAGCCATTTAAAACAGCAATTTTAAAGACAAAAGAACACCTACTGGCAATTGCTCGTTTAAAAATCCATCTATACCACGTGAGCATTAATATTAACATGCTCGCTCACTCATTTGATCTGGACCAAGCATTATTTTAAAGAAATTCTGGATTACCTGTATTATGCTGGTCTTCCCCACGGCGGGTGCTCCCAACAAGATAATCTTGATGAGATCCATGTATTCGGGACTGGTCTCCACGGGAGAACAGGCGTCTGTATCCTTGACTTCTGCTGGAGCGGCATTCTGATGGTTTTGCCGTCGTTCGAGAAAATCCAGATCCAATTCTGGAAAAAAAAATTAAATAACATAATCTGCATAACCTAAGAACCTAAAACTTCTTCTTATTATTCGGCTCAAACACAACGCAACGACAAATTTCAAAGGCCAATAGGCGGGGCTTATCAAGGAGAGTGGTGGGGGGTTGAACTGAGGGTATCTATTACTACTACGGTAATATCAAGCCATTTTAAGTGCTTTCATGTATTAAATTACTTTTTTATAGTAAAATTTTCAGCTCAGTTTCGTTCAGTTTTTCAACAGCTCTTATTATACACAACGTTAAACCCTTTTAGTCAGAAATCGACCTATACATTAAATGACATTTTAGATTTAAACTAGTTCCAAAAGACTGGGCTTTTATTTTCGGTAATAAAATGAATTTTGCCTATGGTTCTGAGTATCAGTTATAACTAAATATTTACTGGTCGCATCCATTTAATATTTTGCTAGTTCGTTTACAAAGCGAATTTTTCAACCAGTTGCAAATTTTGTTCTACACATGTGCGGTTGTGGACGACTTTCTAACTGGTTGCTGCTTTTTGTTTCTGTGAACGGTTACAAATGCTGTTAAATCTGCGTATTGATTTCTTAACTTACTCTGCAAGTATTCTTTTGGACGCTCAGAAGGCTGACACGACATACGTCTTTCTTAAAGGCACATAACCGAGAAGGTGCATATAAAAAAGTATGGTAAATCCTTTAGTGGATTCATCGCGCCATGGGTTTTGATTAGTGTTGGGAAAACCGATGATTTTAATAATCGAGTACTTGATACTCGATCGATTTTAATAATCGAGTTAATCGCTAGAGTGAATCGCCTGAAATTCCAATTTACCAAGCGATGACGTCACCGACTGCTTAACGGGCTGCCTAGCCCTTTACATGTGATCAGGTAGGGTATTTAGCAGGCACGTAACTACGGGTGGGCACAGGTTTAGCTAAAAAATTATAATGTCACCAAAAAAATTCCAGAAATTTATTTATTTGTGAATAATGAATTTTTACCACGTGTCTCGATATCAAACAAAAAAACTGCAAAAAATCACCCAAATATGTATTTATTGCTCGGGTTTATTCGTGTGCTTTTTTAAAACAAAAAGTATTACCAAGAGTTATTTTTCTTCACATCTTCCTCAATCTACGAGCATAAAATAAATAGATATTTAAAATGGCCGTCAAATTCTTCCACTTTAAATTATCAGGTGCCCACTGTGTGCCCCTCAAAAATTTAGGCTTAGTTACGCGACTGGCAAAATAAGAAAGTAGGTGATTATTTTTTTAAATTCATGGTTATAGTTACCTAAAAGTTCCTGTGTAAATTTAAGAATGTTTACTTTTGGTTACCAAAAAATTTCTCGATACCTATGTTTTGTTAACTATTTTGCTCGTTTTTCCTCATTTTCCATTAACATTTTCTATAATGTATGTTATTTTTAAGAAGTCTTCTTGAGTTTAATAATAAAAAGTTCCTGTTTCGATTTAAAAATGTTTACTATAACATAACCAACGAATTTTTCTATATATGTTGTTAACAATATTGTTCTTTTTGTTATTTTTCATTAAGAATTTCTATTATTATGTTATTTTTGAGAAGCTTCCTCGAGTTTATAGTAAATAAAAATTTTCAAATTATATACCTTAATTTTTTAATATTTACAATCGGAGACCTAAACTACGCCGCTGGCAAGCCAGCTTTCGGATCGCGCGTGTAAAACAAAGGTCATTATAACAGTTGAAATTTTTCGGTTTTTCGCCTGAATTTATAACTAGAGTATTTCCTATCGAGTGAAAAACTGTTTGAATATACGAGCAGTCTTTTAATTCGATCACGCTACAGCGGTACAATTCCGTCGGCGGCAAGCGAAGCGCGGGTATCGGGTGAAAGATAATAAGTTACGGGCGACGGTTTTCGCCTGAATAGATAACTCGAGCGGTTTTTTTAATAATCGAGCGATGTCGGTGTCGATGTCAAGCGTTTTTTCGCTCGAGTGATCACAACACTAGTTTTGATTTGACTAGAACTGGCTAGCCAGTGGCGATTGTAAATTCTTAAAAAATTTAAACATGTAATTTTTTAAAAGATCAGAGTCAACTGTTCTTCCTTAAGAGAAACTCTAGACTAAACTTCTAAAACTTACAAAAACAACCCCTGGTGTTTTATCAACATATTCTTCATAAGAATCTCAAGTGATTAATCGCTCGAGCGATTCAATCGATTATTGAAATCGCTCGAGTATCAAATACTCGATTATTAAAAAAACCACAGTGTCGTTCGTCTGTAGGGGTTTGGAGGTTCGAGGCCCTTTGGGGGCGTATCATCATCAGTTGTAGAAATAAAAAAAGAAATGAAAAAAAAAAGTTTTTTCAATTTCTCAAACGGTAACTTCAATAAATAAAGATATTAATGGTAAACTAAAAATTTTATAAACTTCTTCGCTTGTTTGTGCAGAAACATCAGAGTGAAAAGTTTGTTTTTCTCAAGTTTTCCCGCGACTAATGGCTTATCGATATTTTTCCATTGCCGGTCGGGAGGAGGGAAATGAAGAGAAAGGACAAAGAAAATCCGTTTTTAAAGTATCATGCAAAAATGAACGGTGGTTCAAGCGAAACGATAACTTTCTCATGGAAGCTATATGCTATATATTAGGAGTACAGGGAAAGAAGGAAATTATGGATGTCACTATAATATCAAACTTTTTACGGAAGCCTTTAAGCTTCGAGGTATTTTTTGTCGCTTACAAAATTTCGATCAAATTTTTCATTTTAAAGCCGTTTTAGAGTCGGCAATAAAAGTTGCAAAGGTGCCAATGGCAATTATAATTGCACGAATTCATGCGCAATAAACCGTAAACATACTATTTTTCCGAAAATTTTGAAAAAATCGCGAATAATTTTATTCACAAAAAACGTGACAAAAATCATTAAAACAAACATAAAACTGTTCCATGTCGTGTGCTTAGCGCGATGAAACAGGCCCTTAGCCTAATAAATTTAATATTTATTAATTAAATTATAAATTAACTAGATTAAAACATCCAATTATAAATGGAAGTAATTAATTCTTAATTGGACAAAATTTCCTAAGATCAAAAGATATTTTAATTAAATCTGTTAAAATATTTAACGGGTCTTGCGTCTACTAAATTAAGATGGTCTTTGTTAAAATTTCCCTCGTTTGACCCAAAATCATCTGAAGTATGGATAATATGAGGCAGAGTTACTTCACTTTTGGTAGTAAAATTATATTTAGGCGAAAACGTTTCTCTAAACGCGCTCAGCAATAGTCGGTAACACAAATTATTTCGTAATATAAAATTATTTCATTTAATACACGAGCTTGTTTCGTCTGGCAAGAACCAATCAGTAATTGGTAATTACTTTCATTGGTTTCATTTGCAAGAACAAACATTTCATCTCCGAGAGCTTGGTTTGTACGAATATATTCGGAAAGAATCGCAATAGTATTCATAAACGTGGAATAATTTGTCGAGATGAAACGTGAACCTATTCCAAGGCTAACGAAACATATTCGTGGCATGTTTTATAAGCAATTGAGGCGTTGATTTCAAAAACAACATAAGTCCAAAATTGTCAAAATCGAGTTATCAGCGGCATCTAGTAGAGTTTCATGTAAGCTATCCGATGACATAAATAGTTTCCCTAAAAACGACACCTGTGCCGAGTTATTGCCGTTCAAAATCTGGCTAGTTCGGCAAAAACAACATATGTCCGCGTCGTTTCTAGTAAAAAGAACATAAGTCCAATACATGTGCTGTTTCCGTTGGAATTTAACATTAAATTAATTTCTAAGCGTATCGCTTGTTTACAAAAATAATAATTCAGTATACGTTGTCGTTGACCGTGTTCTAAGGGTGCTATTGTTCAACCCAAACAAACCCGAACAAACCTCCATTCCCTCAATTTGGTACTATTAAGCGACGGATGTCCAGGTCAAAATAAGAAGTATGTAATGCTCCATTTACTTTATATGCTTGTACATGGTTTCAAAATATTTGATAAGGTGGAATACATTTTTCCCATGAGAGGTCATTCATACTTACCAAACGACCAAGATTTTTCACTGATAGAGAAAAAAAGAGAAAAGTTGGGAAAGCTGAAGTACCGGAGGAATGGGACAAACTTATTCTAAATGCTCGTGCACACCCTTCGCCTTTTAATTTGGTAAAGGTTAATGTGTCTCACATGAATAATATTAAAGCAGCGACAGATCCATTCTTTCTTAAAACTGCTAAACCTCCTGTGAAAATAAAGGATATTCGAATGTTAAGAATAAAAAAAAAATCACCATTGATTTTCCTAAGAGATAATTACCACGGCCCATGGAGATCCAGTATTGGATGTAACAAAGTTCCCATTCGTGAAGGATTAGAGCTTAATATTCTATATGACAGACCTAATGAAATAGCTCCGGTCAAAATACAGAACCTTAAAAACCTAATGGGATTTCTTGAGAAGCCAGGAAACAAAATATTTTATGAAACTATATTTTCTTGCAGTAACGGTAATGCTACAGAAAGACCGATAGACCTCGATAACGAAGATAACAGCAGCGGCTGTGAAGATTAAGCATGCTATGCTTATTTCATTGTATTTTCGTATCTTTTGTGAGTAATAAAAAAGGTTCTTAATATTATGGCTTTTGTTTCGAAGAAAAACAACATATGCCACTTTAATTCTGTTAAAAACAACATAGGTCCAACTTTTTTTTTCATTTTTCTGCTAAATAAGAAATGAGTTAATTGAATAATTACCGGTTAAACCCAACCAGCCAATGTTCACATTTTTATATATGATTATTTAAAGAATAACTATAACGGTTACCAAGATAAACGGCTTTTATCGATTTTCTCAAAACAACATTTTTGGACTTATGTTGTTTTTGAAATCAACGCCTCAATTGGCTACCTTTGTCAAGAAATATTTTGCACTGTGAAAATTTTATTTGACACCTCAACCTTATTGTTAAGAGATTCTTCAATATATCCTTCAGCAATGTTTGATGACTTCCATCCGCCATGCCTCTTTAAACTAGTTATGTTGGCACCAGAGTCAACCAATATTCTTGCAGAAGACCGACGAAAGCAGTGACCAGTATATTCTGTCGGATATTTACCAAGTTCAACGTTTATATGCATATTCGTACTTTTCGCTTGATTTCTTTGGCAATAATTCTAATGAAGCAGTATTCACTGCCTCAACCAGCTCTGGATTAGTCCTCGAAATGGAAAATTCATCATCACTTATCATTTTATGCTGTTTCCATAGTAACGCAACCAATTTTATTACGAATTTCAAAGCACCATTTTTTTGTGAATAAAATTATTCGCAATTTTTTCAAAATTAATCAATATCTGTCGATTTTTAAACGATTTTCGGAAAAATAGTATGTTTACCTCGTAGAAAAAGCCACATTCCTACTCGGTAAACAATGTACTATTTTTTTATATCTACGACCTTTTTAATGTTAATCACGTACTGATACGTACTTATCACTTAGTTTTCGTTGTAAAAATAGATACTATTCTAAATATTGACTTTTCTCGTTTACCCATTCTAACCAAGATCCTCCTGGGAAATTTAGACTATTATCCTTTCGCCTTTATGGCGTTTTTTGGTCTTTATACGCTCTCTTCTCAACTAGGGGATTTTAGTGGGTGGAATTCGTGACCTCGCTTTAAAAGATAAAAGTTATGTTATTCGCTCTTTATTGGAACATCACAAATTTTATGCTGTCACATAAAAAAGGATAAAGTTTTTTAGCGGATCCGGGTCATGAGAACACAGAGATATACAGCGGAACACGGGAAATTACACAAGAACGGAAAAATCCATTTTTGGACGTCTAATGACCGATTTTTTAAATTATACTTACCTGGAAACAACATAAACCAACAGTTATTAACATTTTTATTTATTTTTATTTTTAAAACAGTGAAAAAATACAACTAAATTACTAGTGTTGATACTCGCGCGATTTTAATAATCGAGTGAATCGCTCGAGCGATTAATCACTTGAAATTTTTACGAGTAAGGAGAATGTGTTGATAAAACACCAGGGGTCGTTCTTGTAAGCTTTGGAAGTTTAGTCTAAAGTTTTTATTAAGAACAGTTGATTCTGATTTAAAAAAAAATGATATCCTTTTATTTTTTTAGAATTTACAATCGCCGCTGGCAAGCCAGTTAGAACAAAACCCATGTCGCGATGAATCCACTAAGGGACTTGGTATACTTTTTTGTATGCACCTTCTCGTTTATGTGCCTTTAAGAAAGACGTATGTCGTGTCAGCCTTCTGAGCATCAAACTCGAACGTCGCCAATCGGCATATTTCGGGTGGCTCGCCAAGCTCGGGTATCAAGTGAAACGATTCGTTTTTTCGCCTGAATTTATAACTAGGGTAGTTATTCCTATCGATCGAAAGACTGCTCGAATATACGTCGGCGTAAAACGAAGCTCGGGTATATTATTTTTATTTGGAATTAATGAGATACTTTAACCCATTTGAAATTAAAGATCAGTTATAATAATAATTTGCAACATAGTAAGTATATTAAAAGTAAAAATTAATGAAATACATATTTATTCGTTTCAATAAAAATGAAATTTTTATATACCGTCGTTAAAATTTACAATGTTATGATTCTCCAATTCTCTTCTTTCAGGGACTGACAGATTTCAGTACTTCCTCCTTTACCGAAGATGAAGAAATATTATTAGGTATTGGATAAAGATAAACAAAATTTCTACTTCGGCTCTGCCCGAAGAAATGCAAATTTTATGATATTTTATGGTCAGAGGGATAATTAGTAATTAGGGTTTTATGGCGGTCAAAAGATCAACGGTATATTTTTTGAACTACACTATATCATGCTAAAGAGCTATTCTCCCAACTATATGGCCCCTTTCAGCGCTGCATTATTAGTTATTTATGTATAGAGGGTACTAAGTAGATGATTATGGCCTGAGGGCGCCAGTCTTACAAAGCCGAGGGCCTCTGGCCCGAGGGTTCGTAAGTCGCCCTAGGGCATATATCTATTAGTACTCGTGGTGCATACAAACTTTTATGCCATACCAGTTCGTTTTAATTAATAAATATTTTTTTTTAATTTAATTTGATTTAAGTACCGATTTTTATTTTTACCTGCTACATTACCTTGACATTATTATAGCCTGCATTTTTGATGCTAGGGAGATAAGTATTCAAATGTTTAATGTGTCAAAGTCAAAAATTAAAAATGGAACAAGGTGTTGAAATTTCGCGACGAAAGGCTGAAAAGGCAACGCAAAACCTGTTACCGAGAAAATCAAGTGACTCGTACGACAAAGAATATGACCAATTTTTGAAGTGGATGTCAGAAAATGCTGTAGAAAATATTAACGAAACTGTGCTATTGGGGTACTTAAATGATCTATCTGAAAAATTTTCCCCGAGCTCTCTGTGGGCTCAATATTCGATGGTAAAGAAAACTTTAATGGTAAATAAGAATATTAATATATGGAATTTTTACAAATTATGCGAGTATTTAAAGAAAAGGTCAAAAGGGTACCAACCAAAAAATCCAGTGTGTTATCTAGAGAAAATGTCCTAAAATTTATTCATGAGGCACCAAATGAAACGTTTTTAATGAACAAGGTCGCATTGTTATTTGGTGTATTTGGTGGATGTCGGCGGCAAGAACTTGTAAATATGTTAGTCATACATGTAGAAGATAGAAAATCAGTCTTTGTTGTAACGATGCCAGCAACCAAAACTGACAAAAAACGAGTTTTCACCATTATTGATAAAGATGAAATGAATAGTTTGAAACTTATAAGAGATTATATGTCTTTGCGGCCACATGGCTGCTCAGAAAAAAGACTATTTTTCAAGCTACAGACAAGGTCGCCGTACTGTACAACCTGTTGGAAAAGCACATTTGGGAAAATTCCCTGTATTATTGCAAAATATTTTGATTTGAACAACCCCGAAAAGTACACTGGTCATTGTTTACGTCGAATGTCGTTTGCAACTTTTTTAGCAGAAGCTGGAGCAAGTATCACTACGCTGAAGCGCCATGGTGGATGGAAGAGTACCACAGTTGCTGAAGGATATTTAGAGGATAGCATATCCCCAAAAAATGAGGTTTCAAGGATGTTGGCAGGCGTGCCATCTGGATCTCGCATTTCCTTACAGAAACTAGAGACCCAGACAATGAATCAAGAGTCAACCTTTGCTGCAGGAAATTTAGCTATCAGCGGAATCTTCCAGAATTGCCAGTTCTATGTAAATACAACCAAATAATATATAAACGTAAATTTATATTTTGTTAATAAAGAATAAGTTAATCGAAAACTGATTTTTGCGTCTTAACGCCAGCGCGGGCCATAATGTGTACTTTATGCCCTCACGGGCATAAAGTAATCTATTATGTAGATGGTATTTAAGGTATAAAATCACAATAATGCACTGGTATGACATAAAAACACAAATATACCGTATCTTGTCTAGCTCCTTAAATAGACACAAATTATAATGGAATGCCATGCCCTGGTGCGAAAAAGATGACACGTATGAAACGAGATGAAATATTCCCAAGAAATCCCAAAAGACATCTGCTTGAAGTGTCACTTTAAAAGAAAAATACCAACCATTTCTATTTAACTTTAAACATCATGTAAATAAGAAAAAATCTCTAGAAATATTATGTCACCGATGTCGCTTATTTCAGTAAAAGAAATTTCCTGATTAATTTTTTCACAAAGATTTTATTCACTTTTTACTTATGAAAAAGGTATTTTTATTAGAATTTTATATAATATATTAACATATTACAAATGTACTTCTTGTATTCTTGCCAAGTTTTTTTGATAAAAATAAGCCGAAGTTTAAAAAAATACAGACACAGGGTCCGCAAACGAAGCGTGGACGGCAGATTAAATCGTTATCGAAGAACTTATCAACAATACTAAAACAGCTTGAGCTATTGGATTAAAAGCGGAATGTTTTAAAAATATTTAACATTATACAGGGTTTCCCAAAAAAGTGTGACAGCATAAAGTTATATTTTTTAAATGGGACACCAAGTATTTTATTGCATATTTAGGTTCGTATTACTATCGTTTATAAGTGCCTCAAATTTTATTTAATTTGGTTTTGTAGTACTGAAAAAAAAATTTTTGCAGTCCTGAAAAAAAAATCAAAAAAAACAATCCAGAACTATTTTTTAACCTCGGCATTGAGTGAAATTTATGACAAGAGGTCTAGAGATACTATGAATGTAATTGCGTATCAAAAACCCCACATTTTAAAATAATTTTTCTCAAGTTTTTCAAATGGGTTTGTTCGGGTTTGTTCGTATATTATTTGGCTACTTGACATAGAATTCATAGACAATTTTTTTTTGTAATACAAGCATATAAGATATATCCAGCCGTTTTCGAAATAATTATAAATTTCATAAATTATGTTGTTTAAATAGAGTTTTTATTGGGAAATTTTGTTATAGGCGACTAGACTAATAATTGTAAACTAAAGTAATTGTTCAAAATAGCTTCCTTTTACTCTTAGAGTTTACCGTATTTTAGTTATTTCGATATAAATTTTAAAAGCCTACATTTTTGCGCAACAAAATTTCCCAAAAAAAACTCTATTTAAGCAACATAATTTATGATATTTATAATTATTTCGAAAACGGCTGGATATAACGTATATGCTTGTATTACAAAAAAAAATGTCTATGAATTCTACGTCAAATAGCCAAATAATATACAGGGTGTTCCATTTGAAAAACTTGAGAAAAATTATTTTAAAATGTGGCGTTTCTGAAAGCTTATTATGAACACCCTGTATAAAATAAATAAACGCAATTACATTCATAGTATCTCTAGACCTCTTGTCATAATTTTCACTCAATGCCGAGGTTAAAAAATAGTTCTGGATTGTTTTTTTTTAATTTTTTTTTCAGGACTGCAAAACTCTTTTTTTTCAGTTTTTAATTTATTTCTCCGAAACTACGAAACCAAATTAAATAAAATTTGAGGCACTAATGAACGATAGTAATACGAACCTAAATATGCAATAAAATACTGGGTGTCCCATTTAAAAAAATATAACTTTATGCTGTCACACTTATTTGGGCCACCCTGTATAATGTAAAATATTTTTAAAACATGCCGCTTTTAATCCAATATATCAAGCTATTTTAGTATTGTTGATAAGTTCTTCGATAACCATTTAATCTTCCGTCCACGCTTCGTTTGCGGACCCTGTATACACGAAGAGACATATTTAATATTTATAAAGTCAATAAATAAATAATAATTTATGTTCAGGGCGGCTACATAAAAGCGTGGTCGCTTTAAACATATGAAATTCAAATTGGTCGTACATCAAAGAGGGCGACCAATGCCGCCCCAATAAAAGGCATGTGTTTCCGGAAACACAAAGCCATAAATATTATTTTATTAAATTGCGAGAACAGCAGCAGTCGCTCATAGGGTGGATATAAATGAAACAGTTCGAGATATTGTCCTGGTACACAACACATGAGGGAATATTCCTCTCTAAAAGGCGAATATAAATTTAAATAAATGTGGCGACATACTTTGACACAGCAGCGATATCTGTTACCACTTAAGACTAATACAATTATTGAACTGAGCAACGTCATACCGGTAACAGTATGTTTCCTTTTGTTAGGCTTAATGTTAATTCTCGTTGTGCGCAGGGCCTTGTCAACTTTTTCAGCCTCATCCGTGCCCGTCCAAAATTTTACCTACTCGTCCAGTAAAGAATTATTTTTCGAACTGTAATAACTATTTTACAGCCATACCTACTTTTCAATCCCAAAGCAAGGATAAAAAGGCTGTTCTTAAAAGATTATTCCACGTTAAGCACCCGATTAAGGTTAAATCGAAAAAAGTCAATGCTTTAAGTGACACTTAAAAAGAAAAGATGAGCTTTTCGTTTCAACTAGAAATTGGGTGAAATGGAGCAAGAAATGGAAATCCAGTTGGGATACAGCCAGTGGCGTCGTCATTGGTAAAAGAAAATATAAACAATAAAATACAAAGTCCAGATTGTATGAGACCACTAAGAAATGGTGTCGGCATATACAGGGTGATTCACGACGAGCTTGCATTAGAACTTTATGGAGAACTACTGAATATATGTTCCTGAAACTTTGGGAATTTGGGTTTATCGATATGCTCTCTTTAACTAAAATATTGACATGTTTCTGTCATTTCCGGTTATACCGGAAGCAGCTGCCTATTTTCGTTTTATTAAATACAACATGGTAATTTTTATTACACTTTTCGATTAAGCATTAAATACTAAGCACATTTTATAGAAAATGTTTTTGTCAGACTCTATTAGTTTTTTGAGATATCTGGACTTTTTGTAATTATTTGGCAAATGAATGACGATGAAATAATCCATATAATTTTTTTACCTTAGCGCTTGGACTAAACATTTTTGCTCACCGAATAGCTAGAAGATCATCAAGTCTCAAAAACATTTCAAATTCGGCATAAAATGTACAGGGTGGTCACAATTCAAGCCTCATTGTGAAAAAATTCAACCATTAAAAACTTTCTTATTTTAAATGGAACACCCTGTATATTTTTATTTAATTTGATGGCAAATTAGTTGTTCTTTATAAATAGTATTATCGGAAAGAGATTTCAATGACCTTTTCCTATTTGGGTTTCATAATGGCTACATTATGTAATGCAAAAAATTGAATAACCTGCCACTTTATGAAATTGAAATTTTATTTTTGTATGTTGGCAGCAAGTAGGGTTCGAATTTTAGGCTTACTTCGATTTCGTTGAAATTAGTTTTCTAGTCATTATGGATTCGATAAATTTTTTTTATTGAAAACTTTAAAATTAACCTTTAACCTTGCAAATAGGTCATTTTTACTAGATATTTATCTAAAATACCTATACTCGGAAATATATAACATGCTGACGGTGTCCGTCAACTAATTTCTAGTCACAACTATAAAACAACATAACCAAAAATAATAGAAATATCTTCCAGTTTATGCACTATTTCATTCAATAAAGTATTGTTTTTATTTTTAATTCAGTATAGTATTATATATATTACTTTATACAGGGTGTCCGCTAATTAATGGGACATGGAAAGACCACAGACTCCTTAATAAAAATATTAGGATTTAATTATTTTGTTAATTTGCAAGCAATTTTTTTTAAAAGTAACCTATGAGAAAACAAATGAAATTTAGAGATACAGTTGCTATGAAACCTCCATGTTGTTATTTGATTATTGTGTTTCGGCATTGTTACTTAACTTAGGATAAACTCAAAAATGAAACATTTTTTACCCAGCTATTTTACAATAATCAACAAGCAAATAACAACATAGAGGTTTCATAGTAACTGCATATCTAAATTTCATGTGATTTCTCATAGGTTACTTTAAAAAAACATTTTTTTTGCAAATTAATAATAGGCACTAAACAATATAAATGCGAATATATCTCCGAAACGGTAACTCTGGGCGACCTGAACTTGTGTACCTATTTGCCGTAATAAATATGAGAAAAGTATTATTTTCATTAAAAACTTAAATACACAGAGGTACAAAAAAGTTATGACCTAATAATTGTGCAAAAAATGCGGCAGGCAGCGCCCCCTACATTGTACAATAAAATTTCACCAAAAAATAAGTTCCTCATTCTAAAAAAACCATAATTGCCGACTTTTGTAAAAAACCGTTAGTTTCTGTCAAAGTTATTAGAGGAAAACAAAAATGAAATTTTAACTTTAACACCCTGTATCTCAGTTAATATCAACTTTCTGATAAATGTAAGTATAATTAAATCCTAATATTTTTACATTAGGAGTTTGTGGTTTTTCCGTGTACCATTAATTAGCGGACACCCTGTATATACATATTCAAGCGCGGATCCCCAAACCATCAAATTAACACAAAAAATACCATATATACCGGTTTGACTAACGCGGCAGGGTAATACTTTTCGTAATTTTTCCATGCATGACCCCCCCCCCCCCCAAAACGAAATTTGACCCCCCCCCCAAAACCAAAGTTCTGGATCCGCCCTTGTACATATTTATAGTTACTGTAGACATTTCCTGGGCATTAATTGTTAGTCCTGTTAGATTCTGTGTCGACACAATATTTTGAACTTTGTTCTGCTCGCACCATAACGCAAAAGTTTTGCATATTCTTTTTGAAAGTTTTTCTAGATTATTTTCTGCAATTTCTCGTATTCCTGACGTAAAGTACAACTCTCTTCCTGACTCATTTTTATTAACTTTAATAACATATTTATTTTTAATTATGATGGATGGGAAGAAGCTTTGTTGTGTTCAATTGTTTCTATCATGGCATATTTGACACTTGCAACATTTTATTTAATTGTAAAAGTATTGCCAATCCAAAAAGAAAATATTAATTCAAATGGAAAAAATCTACTATATTTTTTAAAGTTTTTCAGACTTTAAAGACCCGAATAGAAAAAGTATTATAAAATTCACGGTTCATAAGACAATTAGAGCACTTGGACTTTAGAAAACTGCCCGCTTCGCTGGTCGTTTTCTAAATGCCTTATGAAACTTGTATCTTTAATATACTATTAAAACGATGTGTCACTATACTGTCCTCTTCCCATATAAGAGTTTAAGGGTAACATCTATCCCTCCCATGGGGTTAAATCGCGAAGGCTGTCAATATACTTTAAAAGCGCCCCCCTTTACAATAAAATTGACCTGTCTATCCTGATTTTTAGTATCATTTGCGAGATATTAAGTGGCAAGTTTTCCAATCGACACCCTGTATAGTATCTTGATTTCTGTCCATATCTTTAATACCAATATTTATTTAAAAATACTTTTTACCCAATAATAAACGGGAAGCCTAACTGGCAAGATGCTCACTGTTATTGAAAATTCAATCTTAAAACTTGTAAAAGGATTTTCTTCCTTTTCAAAGAAAACTTCGAAACTTTTTAAATGTAATAAAAAATATTTTTAGAAATATTTTATTTAAGCGGAACATGGCAAAACGTAATTAGGAAAAGTGAAATGGATCAAAAGAGATTACAAGGTTTTAAATCAATTTCTGTATGGTTTTTAGGTTATTATTTAAACAAACATTATTGTATCGACTTCTCTTTTCGTCCATAAGTAGTCAGAGCGGGTGACACACTTTCCAAACCAGGGACAAAGTCACCGACTAAAAATTTACATGAATATGTCCACTTTCGAACGCTGAAAGTACTTCTCAAAAAATAATTGTTATAATGAGATGTCACTTGATTGATGTGTCTATTATTTACTAGAATCTAGATATTAAGGATGCGAAGTATTTCAGTTGACTGACCCTGTATCAGTGGCGGCTCATGACCTATATGGGGTTCACAAGTAAGGTGAAATTATTTTTCAAATTTTATTTTTGTGTAACGACCAAACAATTTCTTTCTAGGCGTTTTAAATGTAGAAAGAAAAAAGTAATAAGAAAATGCGTTAGGTAAAACATATTTTTATTTATTTTTTAATTTTACACACACTTTTGGAAAATAAGAAAGGTTTTCTTAGTGTGTATAGCTGTCGGATCTTAACGTCGTCGCATGCAACCCTCGTAACAATATTTATACAATCAACTACTAATACTACTAAAGCCATCTACGAGCTATCAAGAAAACCGAATGATGTCCAATACTACTACCGCCATCTACGAGTTATCAAGGAAACCGAATGATCTCTAATACCACTACGCCATCTACGGCTACGTCATTAGGCGCAACCAAGACGAGAACAATAGTTAACTGTTTTATGATGAGAACGAATCGAGCCACGAGACTGACAAGTTGGCATTCTTCATATTTTCAGTGTTTATTAGTTTAAATCCTTAAATAACATGGTTTAAAATCATATCGAATATCATTTATCGAAATACACAACATTTATCGACCCTACACAATAGTGCTTAAACGTAAAGTCCATTCTTCGGTTCTTAATTGTAGAAAATTGATCAATAACAGCATCATTAAGTTTGGAATACCCTCTATAAATCTTTTTTCATATACTTCATTTTTAAACTTTCTAATAAAGTCCCTGGATTTACCGTTTGTGGTCTGCGTTAAATTAATTTCGGGTTTAGGTGTTTCCGCATTCTTCACTTCAATTTTTTGCTCCAAACTCAAAGAGCTAAAGATATTTCTTAAATAGTCCACCGTCAACTATTCATTTTAACTTAATAAATATATAATATTACAATATTAAAACATACGCGCTCGAATTTGTAACTAGATGCACGAACAGGCAAAAGCGCGGTGCACACAAAAACGGTGCGCTTTTTCCATGTTAAATCGCCATAGCCCCGCTATCCCCCGCTGCCACCCGCCACCTGTTACTACAGAGAAACTGCACTACTTAATCGCACGTGCGAGCAAGTCTCGTCATAATCGTCATTTACCTCGACCGAGGCACGGTTGCCGGATCTATACAGTTTGGTTTGACGGGAAGGTCCGGACTTTTTTAGTTTGATGGTACGATAAAATATTAGGGGGGGGGGGGGGGGTCGGACTTTATACGATAAATATTATTCAATGAATATAAATTAATATTTTTTATTCGTTTTGTTTTGGGGGTGCACGTGCGCATGTGCTCCTGTGGAAGAACCGCCACTGCCCTGTATAGTATATTTTACAAGCACACCGAACTTCTTATTTTTTCTTTGCTACAAATTAACTAACAAACGGGCCCGTAGATAAGAAACAAAGTAGGTTTCGTTTAAATAACGAACTGAATAAATTAAGTTAAACGAAAATCGAGAAATCTCATACCCTTTTTCCTTCAGAGTTTACTTTTCACGCTTCGCCACAGTCGAATTCTCTTTCAGAAGCTTTATTTGTTCCCCGTTAACTTTTCCCGCTGATGCTTATGGATAAGTCTCAAAGGACTCCCCAATTAGCTAAGCGATAGTCGTCCCGGTCTCTTCGGTCCTCTTAATGTTTAACTGGGATCACCAGAATACTTAGGAGAGGATTTAAGAAATGTCCAGGGTTACAACATCAATTTCAAGTAAGTTATCCGATCTCCTTCTTGAGGGCACGGTTTTTTGATAATTTTATTAATTAAAATTAATTCCAGTTGGCCTTCAAAATAAAAAATCCTTTTTAGCGTTGAGATTTTTAAAATTATATACCAGAACAACAAATTATAACTCTCACATACGACAATAGTACATTGTTTACCGAGTAGGAAATGCCTAACATTCCTGGACGACTGAGAAGATTGCTAAGTCTACGCGCAAGCCGAGACACAGAGTCCAGGAAACCTCCTACGAGGTAAACATACTATTTTTCCGAAAATCGACAGATATTGATTAATTTTAAAAAAGTCGCGAATAATTTTATGCGCAAATAAATGGTGCTTCGAAATTCGTAATAAAATTGCGTTACTATGAAAACTTGTCAAACTCAAAAATTTAATTGTTGGTGTTTCCGAAAGCAAAACAGTATAAAATGATAAGTGATGATGAATTTTCCATTGCTGGGACTCCTCCAGACCTGGTTGAGGCAGTGAATACTGCTTCATTACAATTATTGCCAAAGAAATCAAGAGAAAAGTACGAATATGCATATAAACGTTTTATGGACGATCGCAAGAGTAAAAACACGAATTCTTTCTCGGAAAATGTTGCATACTTCCTAGACCTTTGTTTAAAGATGAAATTTGCAACATTATGGGCCAATTATTCAATGTTGAAGTCAACCCTTGCAATTAAACACAATGTAGATATATCTACATATTCAAAACTTCGTTCTTTATTGAAACGGCAAGCTGAATGTTATAGGGCAAAGAAATCTAAGATTTTAACGAAGAAAGAAATCGACAAATTTATCCAGGAAGCTCCAGATAAAGACAATTTAATGATTAAAGTAATTTACAAGGTTTCAATTTCTATTTAGATTACACATTTATTTATTTTTTAGGTGGCTTTAATATTTGATATTTCTGGGGCCTGTAGAATGGATGAGTTAATCCGAATGACTCTACACGATGTTGAGGACCTAGAAGTTAAGATTTTAATTAGCATACCTGATGCGAAGACCAGCAAACCAAGATCATTTGTAGTTAATCAGATGTACTTGAATGTTTATCGAAAGTATGTTTGGTTAAGGCCAGAACATATGAACAGTGACCGATTTACCTTTAAACATCAAAGCGGAAAGGGTTGTAGACAAGTGGTAGGAATACATCAATTTAGAAAAATAGTTGCTATTAATTTGAACTTGGTAAATCCGACAAAATATACTGGTCACTGTTTTCGTCGATCTTCTGCAACAATATTGGCTGACTCTGGTGCCAACATAACTAGTTTAAAGAGACATGGCGGATGGAAGTCATCAAACGTTGCTGAAGGATATATTGAAGAATCTCTTAACAATAAGGTTGAGTTGACAAATAAAATTTTCACAGTACAAAATATTCAACAAAATCCTCGCATGTTGTCCAAAATGTTTCTCATAGTTCTAATAATGTTCCTCCAATTTTCAATAATTGTACTAACTGTCAAATAACTGTGAATATAACAAACTAATTCAAAAAGATATTCTGCAATGCATTGAGGTTTTCAAAATATAAATGAATTCCTTATGAACAACGTGTTTTCAATCATTTATGTAGAACCTTAACAACTATAAGGAAATATCATTTCCTTATAGTAAGGAAATGAATATTTCCTAACAGTTATTTTCCGTTGCCTAGCAACGACTAAGTGTAGGGAAATATTGACCTTTTTCTTTCAAAAATGCTATCAAAAATGTCAATGTTTCCGAACGATTTTCGGTAAAGATTTTATTTGCAAATAGTCTCGATCGGTGTTAAATAATCACTTCATCTCCTTTACCATTTCTACAGTCTCCTAGTTAAAGTTATATTTGTTTCTTATTACCCAATGATGAAGATGCCAGTTCTAGTGCTTCTCTTAAGTAGCCAATAAACACCTGTTATACTATTAGGTAAATATACAGGTTTGGCAAATAACTGTTAGCCTAACGGGCAGAAAAGGGAACGTACTATACCAGCGATAAATTAAATAAAGAGGAAACAGCTTTCCTTGTCGTATTCTAATTAGCTTGCTCTTCCCATATACTACGGTAGGGGCATTTTCGTACTCTCCGCTCGCAGACTTAATAAAGACGAGCCGTCGATGTAGTGTTGCCAGGTTTAGTAAAATTTTACTACATCTAGTGACAACTAAAACTGGACAAATCTGTCCGTCACTGTCACCAACCACACCTTGTCTTAGCGTCGGTGTCAACGTCATTATAAATTCTAATTGTTTGTCTCGTCTTCTCATACATTTTTACTATAGGAGCAAACATTTAAAAATGTCGAAACTAAGGACCTAAGATCTGTAATGTCTCGTAATAGCGTTGATTTCGTTAGTCTTCAAAATTAGCCTCTTCTGGAGCTCCCTTAATAATTTTAAAATTAAATACAGACTGATTTAGAGGAAAGATCGGGAATGTAATTAGTTTTGTAATTGAGTTCTGATGAAAAAGATTAAAGTGTCAGGTCCCGACTAAAATCAATACTAATTTAAGAACGCTGGAGTGGGTAATCAGTAACAATAAAAAACTGTTAAAAACGCACACTAGCTGTAAGTTACTGGACGCAAACATTAATGTTATTCAATTAGTCTTCTGCTTTTCCAATTTTCTTACGTGTAAAGAGGTACCTGCAAACGCCAAGGCTCGAACTGTCAATTGACTTAAATTGCTTCCAAATATTAAGTTATAATCAAGAATCTTAAATTAAGGAGGATGCGGCTTTGGATCACAGTCTTTGAAGAATAAAGTTACATTCTTCAGGTAGGTTGTTCCAGACTTTCCAGAAAAACAATCGGGGAGCTCTGAAAATTAGTACAATTTTTCTTTGTCGTTTTCTGTTAATTAGACAAGGATATTAGCTTATTGAAATGGCCGTTGCCATATCTTCCTTCACGTTTGACGCTACCGGAATAACAAATGTCATATTTGTCGTTATTGTTAAATAAAATTCTTTGTTGTCTTTCAGTGTCTGTGTGTTAAATTTAAGTATTGTTTATGGAAAAAATAGTAATTCTTAACTCAATATGGTAAGACCGTGCCAGGTTTGCCGTTAATTGGATAAAACATAAACTTTTGAGTCACGTCCGTCGATTATTTGTGTTTCCTAACCAAGACATATCAAGCCGATCAGCTGTTAGAATTAAAACATAAACAGACAGTAGATAAAAAGAGTTGGGAATTCTACAGATAGAAGGCCTAGGCGTCGCATTGACGTAAGGCAGATAGAAATACCGGTTCCATGTTTATTTCAGGTCGATAGTTGTAATATATTTACCCACTTTATGACGCAAATAAAATTTAAATACACAGTACATGTACGGATTTATCAAATTTAGTATTTCGACTTTTCAAAACTATTACCATACGAAGCGCAATCGATAAAATGCAGTCCATGTTCTATATTATATAATAAATCTCGAATATATAAATCATCGACTACACGAGACCGAGCTTGGATCACAATGAACTTGTGTTTGTTTTTGTTAAATTTTTTCCTCTTCGCTCGCCTGCAGGGTCATTCCCAAGGGAGCCTACAGTTTAACGTGGACTACAAATCTTGACTGATTAATCAACAGTAACTGATGATTAACAACATCGTCTCCGACGATATATAATGCGAGTCGAAGCTCGATCGCTAAAACACCCAGATTCTTCCTATACAGGGTGATTGATGGTGAATGGCCTATTGGGCGTTTATGAAAAACTAGTCAATTGGCATTGAAAATCTGGTAGCTTATACAGGGTGTCCCAGAATATGTGACAATCTCCCGGGTTCAGATAGAATACTGAAAAATAACAGGAGAAGTATCTATACACTTTTCCTCCTACGGCCTCGCCTACGGAGATACGGGTCCATAACGGACGTTCCTGGAAATCGTTGTTTTTTAAATAAATTTAAGTATTAGGTGTAATTTAATAATTTTTTAGTATAATGGTTACTAGATGAGTCTCCTTAAAATTCGCCCGTCTAAACACATTTGGCTTATTTAGTTTGCCAGGGACGGACTTGACGTAACACAATAATGTTTTTTTATACACCTTGTATGATGAAGGAACGACAATAATATTTTTGGATACTCTAAACCTTAAGCTGAAAGAAAGGCACTCTTGATCAATGTCGATAAAATGAAGTGTTTTCGAAACAAAAATATTTTTGTTCAATATGATTTATATTCAGTATACGTAAATTCCATTACTAAGTTAGTAACTAATCATACAATCATACTATCACTACCATAAACTGACACAGGCATAAATATTCTTATTTAACAATGAGGGAATTTTATGAACACAAAACAACAACTAATGCAAAAAACTATATTGAACAAAAATATTTTTTTTTCGAAAACAATTCACTTTATCGACTTTGATCAAGAGTATCTTTTTTCAGCTTAAGGTTTAGAGAATCCAAAAATATTATTGTCGTTCCTTCGTCATACAACGTGTACAAAAAAAAACATTTTTGTGTTACGTCTAGTCCGTCCCTGGCAAACTAAATAAGCCAAATGTGTTTAAAAGGGCGAATTTTAAGGAGACTCATCAACTAACCATTATACTAAAGAATTATTAAATTACACATAGTACTTAAAAAATTATTTAAAAAACAACGATTTCCAAGGACGTCCGTTATGGACCCGTATCTCCGTAGGCGAGGCCGTAGGAAGAAAAATTTATAAGAGCTTCTCCTGTTATTTTTAATGTTCTATCTGAACCCGGGAGATTGCCCACATATTCTGGGACACCCTGTATAAGTGGACATGCTCGTCCACAGCCTACCATTTTTCAAAGTGATCTGATGGCTAGTTCTTCATATAGGCCATCCACCATCAATCACTCTGTATAAGATAATAAATAATTAACGTATCTTATTTACTAATTATTTATTACTCTAGTCCTAAAGTTCAAACCGTCCTCAGAATCAGTATCTGTCGGTCACCATTTATTTATGACGTTTTCCTCTTTCCAAAATTGTCATCCGAAACAAGGGATGTGATCCATCCCTTGCCGAAAGATTCTTATTACTCAACAAGTCAAAAAGGGTATTTCAATTTGCAATTCATACAGGTCGTATAATTAATTACGTAATTTATTTAATGCCATGTCTATAAAAACCCGGTAGAATCTAATCAAAGAATTTAAAACGGAATTCGCACAGAGCCGGCAAGAACATTTCGAAACGAACAAAAAAGTTAATTAAAATTTTAATCAACTTATTAAAGGAAAAATAACTCGAATATAATATAAAAAGTAAACGTTTGAAGCAAATTAAAAAGATATAAAGTTCAGGCAAAAATGAGGGGAAACGCCTTGTAGATTTTTTTTAATTACGTACAAATCGCTGACGTACCGAAGGTTTTCTCTCAAAACATTGAAAGATACTTGAGAAGTAGGTTAAGGATATTTTCGCGCACTGGACGTATTTAATGAACAGAACAAGCCCATGCGTCATCCTAAACCATAGGGTTGATAAAAATAACTGTTGTTTAATAAAATCATTATAAAACTCTTTACCTGTATCAGTCTGAATATTATTGTGGTTAAATTCCCAAAACTAACGTCGTTTCGTTTCTCTTTGGCCTTCTGTATATGATCTTAAACCGATCAAATTTAAAAATTTTTAAACGAAGGACATCTACAAAAATCTAGTTTGATTCTTAAATAGGTATCAACTTTTAAATTATAGCTTTTATTATGATAATCGATAAAACCAGAGTCCCGAATATTTTATGATATAAATTTATACAGGGTGTTATGGAAATGACGTATTATATTTAAACCGGCAATTCCTGAGGTGAAAACAAATTGAAGAAAAATATCAAAAATGGCACTTTAATTTAATAATACTACATGACCTGTCAAACCAAAATTAAGCACGTGGTGACACTGGGAGAAAGATAAACAAAACAACATATGGCGGAAAACGTCAGTGAATTTTGAGCAGTGTTGTCACTCTTTAGAAAGTCAATAACCGTTTGACAGATTGGAAGTTGTTTATTTTTCAGGGTACATTATTATAAACTTTTACGTTCAGTTCAGTTCGCTGGGAAACAATCTCTGATTTATAAACTTGAACTGACTCGAACCAACCGCCGCGGCGTTTATAAATGGTCAGGTATGTTCTCATTTGTTCAATTCGAACGACACCCGTCGGAACTGAACAACTTAAATTACCCTTTAGAAAAAAAACTGCAATTTTATTTACCTTTTCGGCCTTATTCAAAACCAACTTAATTTATAAAAAAATACCAAGTAGGTAATCCAAACAAAAACCGGCACAATAACCTCACAAAACACAAAAACAAAAGCACAAATTCACATTAGTTTTCGCGTAAATTTGTATGCATCTCATGAACACATCTAAGTACCTTTCAATCTGAATTAGTATTTTTAAATGCTACTGCGTAGACAAAAATACGCCCTTATTGTATAAAGTTTCATCCGGTGTTCTGGGAAATCTTGGAAATAGATTGGAAATATTGGATATAGATTGGAAATAAGAGGCCGAATGGGGATTTAGTGGGTATAAGCTTATTATGCAGTCCCACGCTATCATCAGGGCACGTGATGAGCATAAACCTCTTCCCATAGAAAAAAGAACGGAAGGTGTCTATGCCCTGGATTCCTTACTCGTGTCGGCGGCCTGGATTTAATTTCTAAGTAAGCTAAATATTTATTTTTATAAGGAACTAAAGTTTTACATTTTTAAACAGTTTGGCAACATTGCGCGTAATAGGTGTTTGTGATACATTGCCTCAGGGCGTTATGATTCATTACCGCGGAGTCACATGTGAGTAAGAGGGTTTGTTACCCCACTTTCAAAACGGTCGAATTAAAAAAAAAATATGTAGCGCTTCTCTAGGACACCCCCAGGAGTCACTCATTTAAATATAATACGTCAATTCAACACCCTGTATACAGTGTGTACATAAAGTAAGGAACAAATTCATTATCTAGGAATCTAAAAATATTTCGGAAAAATACTCGGACACGTGTATAATAATTTTTAATGGCGCATTTTCCCCATACAAACTTAATATGCAAGGTGGCTCATGTAGTAGATATGACATTATCGACGATTTTTTTAAATGGGAACCCCTATATTTTAGTTCAGATCTGTAATCTCCAAGAACAGCTGATTTCAAAAACATAACACACTTAGGGCCTAAAATTCATAGTTTCGTTATTACAGGGTAGAACAAATAATTTTGTTTAAGATATTTTTAATTTAAAAAAATGTAAAAAAATTAAATAAGCTATTTAATTAAGTGTTGAAATTGTCCTCCTTCTGCTGCCTGACAGTACCCCAAGCGATCAATAAATTCTTGTTTGACTTTTCTTATGGTTTCTTCTGAAATGTTCCTGCATTCTGTTGTTATTCGATTTTTTAAATCTTCAATATTGGCAGGTCTAACTTTATAAACAACATTTTTCAGGTGACCCCACAAGAAAAAGTCCAGTGGTGTAAGGTCTGGAGACCTAGGCGGCCATTCAACAGGCCCACGTCTTCCAATCCACTTGTTCGGAAAAACTTGGTTTATGTAATAGAGCACTACTGCTGCATAATGTGGAGGTGCGCCGTCTTGTTGGTACCATAAATTTTCATCTAGAATTCCTGGATTATTTCTACTAGGGTATAAGTTAACTAGCGTAGGGATAAGAAAGTTCTGAAGAAAATGAAGATAATTTAGCCCGTTTACATTGTTGTCAAAAAAATATGGCCCAATAATTTTGCTTTTCACAATACCAGCCCAAACATTAATTTTTTGAGGATATTGAGTATGGTGCTCACGCATCCACCTGGGATTTTCTTTTGCCCAGGATCTACAGTTTTGCCGGTTCACTTCTCCATTTAATTTAAAGGTAGATTCATCCGAAAATAAGATATTTTTAACAAACAAAGGATCTAAGTTACATCTTTCCATTAATATTTGACAAAACTCCATCCTACGATCTGGATCATCTTCATTCAACTCATGAACCAATCGGATTTTAAACGGGTGCCATTTTTCTACCGTCAATAGGAAATGAACGGTCATAGCAGCCGCCCCATGATCAATGCTAATCTGGCGGACGCTGTTGTGGGGATCTTCTTCCATAGCCAATAAAATATCTAATTTCTTATCATCCGGAATTGTTGGACGGCCTTTTCTGGGAATATCTTCCACTGAACCCGTTTCCCGAAATTTTATTTCAAGTTTACTCACAGTTGATCTAGTATTTGGCCTTGCTGGATACTTAGTGTTAAACAAAATGCAAACTTCTTGTTGAGTACGGATCCTATCACCATATCCAATCATCATAAGAATTTCTATTCTTTGTGTTAAAGATAAACGCATAGTAACTCAATATGTTTTAAAATAAAATTTATTACTTTTAATATACTTACTAGAAAAATACAATGTAATGACAATGACATTATCTAAATACCATAGTTACATAACAGCAAATAAGCCTACTTGAGAAAAAACATAAGTAACAGCAAATGATGGTGCGTCCATTAATTACGTAAGGCTTTCAGGTAAAATTGGGTGATGGCGGAAGGGATTGAGCTAAATGTCACGAAATCTTTTATTGGGGGAAGGGGGGTTGAAAAATCGCTAAAAACGCCTCATGTAATTAATTGATGCCTCCCAAGCAAAAAAAAAATATCTTAAATAAAATTATTTGTTTTACCCTGTAGTAACGAAACTATGAATTTTAGGCCCTAAGTGTGTTATGTTTTTGAAATCAGCTGTTCTTGGAGATTACAGATCTGAACTAGAATATAGGGGTTCTCATTTAAAGAAATCGTCGATAATGTCATATCTACTACATGAGACACCTTGTATATTAAGTTTGTATGGGAAAAAATGCGCCATTAAAAATTATTATACACGTGTCCGAGGATTTTTCCGAAATATTTTTAGATTCCTAGATAATGAATTTGTTCCTTACTTTATGTACACAGTGTATATTAAATCCTGCAGCTGTACTAAAATTATAGTAAATTGGCTGTTTGATTTTACCGATTCGATTTGTTTTCTTTAGTTTTGGCATGTTTTGGCTATGAGCGAGAATAAGAATACTTATAGGTTAAACTAAAGAAGTCCACTCTCAGATCTAAAAGTTGACGGTTTAGCATTTGTGTAAGTTCACAGATATAAAAAGCAGCAATCGAACATGCGCAAAACGTAATTTGCCACCGATTGGTCGCTCTCCGAATGAACCTATTACTATGGTAAGTTAAAGATAATAATTTTTTTAACAAACTTTCTTTTTTAGCACCCCGTCATTATTTGCACACAAAAAACGTTTCTTTACGCCCGAAAGCCCTAAAATCCTTTAATGACCGACAATAAAAAACCCACAAATCCTCACAACAGATCCGAACCCCGTCGTATTTTACAAGCTCCCAGCAATAATGTTTTTATTTGCGGGCTACGGCTTTTTTTCCGCTGATCTTAATAAATCACGTATAAAGATTTTTTGGAAAACATAAAAACAAAATATCTTGGGGGCATTCGGTTTTCCAATAGGATTTCTCTTGTTTACTTTCCCCGAAAATCCAATATGTCTATGGGTGTTTTATCTCGATGGATTTTGTTGTGACCGACAAGGGAACGGTAAGGGGATGAGTGGTAAATATTGCCTGTTACATACAAAAAAAAAGACAAAGAGGACTTTTGAAAGTCGAAAAGTTTGTGGCTGTCGGATTTAAAACCATTTAAATCAAGTACGGCGTGGTTTCCATCAAAGAAATGTACTTACTGATCTATACAGGGTGGTCAGTAATGAAATGCACAATAAAGTAGCCAGAGTTTGGGGGCGGAAGATGAGGGAGAGGCGAGGTCCTTTCGAGGCGCATACATTATTAAATACACATACAGGGACCGTTTTAAAAGTATGGTAATAAACAATCTTACTCACAGGTCAGTTCGCGCTACTGTACAATATTTTACCCAGAGCCAATGGCAATGTTGCCAAACTTAATGTAAAACTGAAATTCCATATAAAATTATAAAAATAAATTATTTTCTACCTACTTGTATTTATCCTTATACCTAAAGAGCGAGGAAATCTAGGCACAAACACAATCAGTTTTTTTTTCCATGGGAACACTCGTGGAAACACTTTATGTACTCACAGTAATAGTGAAATAGAACCGATAGTTAGCTTTTGAAAATACAATAATACAGATTATTAGATTTTATTACACGTGACGAAATTTGACGTCCAGAAGAAACGCGTCAATAAAAACAATATTCAAAAATTATTTATGGACGGGCAAGATACAAGCGTAAACCGAAAAAACAGAGCGGATTGCTGAGAGTGTGTTGGTAATCGACGAGACACACCGTATCCGGGCGCTGGTTGGTCTTCAACTAACAGACGCATGTGTGTGGCGCTATATGAAACTACTTCGCTCAGCCGATGTAAGGCGTCAACAGGTCATTGACATTTGACCTAGTGACGTGACGTGCCACACAGGTGTTTTTCTGGTTTGACGTCAGGTCACTTTTACCGCTGAATGAATTGAAAGCGCCATTTATGGCTATATTTGTTCAATTTGTCTTTATCTCAGGAATTGCCGGTTTAAATATAATACGTCATTTCCACCCATTCCACAACGAAAGGCGAGAGGGCGCCAGGCCCATGGGGGGGGGGGGGGGGATCGCCCCCTTCGCTTTCCTGTGGCTACACCACTGTGAGTAACTACTGGTTATACACATGAAAATAATCGGTTTGAGCTAAACATGGCTTGATAAAAATGTTGGTCGTTAATGAGATACAGGGTGTTAAAGTTTAATTTCTCAATTATTTTTTTCTTTCGACCACATCACGTCCCCGACATAATCTATCGGATGCTCGGAGTCCCACCCTGTATTAAAAGTTTGTCGCCCAAAAAATTATAAAATTCTTTACCCACAACACTCTGATATTGATCATAATTTGGCCAAATTGGAAAATTTAACTAATTAAATAAATTCTCACTGTGAAAGTTATTTAATTTATAAAATGAATCTAACGAGCAAACTTAGTTTCGATCTTCTATCGCTGCTGAAGTAAAATGTATCAGACTTAGGTAAAAAACCGAAACACGGAAAATCCATTGGAAAACGAATTTTCTTAAACTGTTTCTGTTGTACTGTACAGAAACTGGGGTGATTTATCGGTTTTAACGGAAAAGGGCAATGCTACCAAGAGAAATAAAGGCATAGGAAAGTCAGGAATACATTTACAATTATTATTACGAAAACTTCAATATCTAGATATGATCACGGAAAAAGAAAACAAGGATATTTTAGTCGAGGGTATCGAGGCATGAAATTGATCACCTGTGGTGGGTTGTATGCTACCAGGCGATATCTCAAAAGCGAGAGGGGAGGCACATTTTTGTCATTTATTCCCTTTCTATGTTGAGGGATGGGAGGTAACTTTGCAATTTTACATATGATGATTATGATCCGGATGAAGCATTATTTAATTTCTACACAAACTACGCACGAAATAATATATATAATTTTAAAAAATAATAGGAAATATTATACGGGAAGAAAAGGTCATATTATATCGGGCAACAGCGTCGCGCGATTCCCCAAACAATCCGTATTGGTTGCCATACCTATAATGTTTAGTTGGTTACGAGGTAATCTGGTATCGAGTTACATAAAGTGTTATTACCTGGTGGTCAATAGATTAATAAAATATGACAATAAAATATTTATATAAGCTCCATCTACCACCAGAACCTATTTTAAGATGGGGCTAAAAGCTGCCATGTACTATGCCAATAAATTTAGAGAAATTAGAATTTTGAAACTGCAACAAATAGTGTTCCAGGACCTATTGGTCAAACAATGGAAGAAAAATTGGCTCAGACTATCTCAAAGATAAAGGGTTCCAAACATTGCAAAAAATATCTACTATTTTGAGTAGTGGGCAAGATTCCGATTTTGAAATGGATAGATACCAGTGTAGATGTAGCGTGTAGTTTTGCTACGTATAAAAATCTACTAAAGTTGATAAAACATATTATTTAAAGAAAGTCATGTTCTCATTTTAAGATCTGTTGACTTATAAATACAATAGTAGGTAGTTGTTAGTTCGAAGAGCAATAATATCCTATTTCCCAACTTTGCCTGAAATTGTTATTGACAAAGTAAAAATGGTACAAATTTTTATTTCCATATTTATTTAACTTACTAAAGTTGGTAGAAAATAAGTTTTTTTTACCATATAAAGTTATTTTATACAGATAGTTTTCCAGCCTATTGAAGTCATCCATATAAGAGACCATGTCCATGTCCAACGCCGCGCGCTGTCTCCGGTAGCCCCGATTACTGACAGTAGTTAAATTTTAAACTGGAACGGTTTGAGAAGGACCATCCATGTAACCTTTGTAAATAATTGAGTGAAATTAAAATGTATCATCGGAATTTAAAGTTTCCAGAGTATTTATTAGAAGAATGTGGGTCAGACGTATATTCGTCTAATTTGTTTAATATAATTAAATGTCGTCTCCTATTGGTTTCTACCAAATACAGACTTCTTCGTGAACGACAGCAAAGAAAAAATTGTTTCGAAGTACTACATTTATTTCATCAAACATTAAAAAAAGAAGAAGTGGCCAAAGAATGTCAAGAACATCTAGACGTTGTAATCGAAAATAATTAGGTACTTGTAAACTATAATAAATTACAATAATTTGCTGTTTTTATTTGTTTCTAATTTATATAATAATGTCTAGTAACAGGTTTAGAATAATCAAAAATATGAAATAATTAAAATATCAGGTTCAGTCGAGCAAAATGTCATTCTATACACAAACGTAAAAAAATTTCCACTTTAATCACTTTCTGCTGCTTCGAGGAGGAGAAAAATTTCCGGAAATTTTCTCAGTTGCCGTGGTAACGGAACAAAAAGCAAGCTCCTGATTGGATGAAGAATGTCCTATTGGAAACCCGAACAAACCCGAAATTTTCGGAGGTAATTACACTAGTGCCTAAAAATTATCTGAGAATTTTTATGCACGAGTGTAATTTAGGGAGAAAATTACTCGAATAATGGTTAAAACAACTTTATATTACAACTTTTAAATAAAGAACTAAAAAAATTAGTAATTATTAATAACGCAATTGTAATAATATTTAATATTTGAGTTTGTAGCTGGAAAATCGATTTATTTTTTTAAACGTCAAAAAGTGTCATTATCTTTGTCAATAAACAATAAAAACTTGGCGGGTTGTTTTGGATAGCTAGAGGGGTTGTTTTCGATGTAATCATGCGAAAACAACATATGTAGCTAAATGCATGAGTGTAATTTTCAGTACAACTTATTTTAATTTTTTTTTTATTGGCTTTTAAATTAAATTTTTATTTAATTTGCTTATTCATGTTTTTTTGATAAATTTTGTATTTTTAGCCCTTTTTGGTTAATATTTTTATGCTTCTTTAAGGACTTTTTCAATTTTTTTGAGCTTCTTATCCGGTCTCTAATGATGATATCATTTGTTGTTTAACTATAAGTCTGGGGTTTAGGCCTCCAGTATAGAAATGTAATATTCACATATTTGTGCAAATAAATACTTCCAAATATAACCTATACGATACAAAAACACAGCATTTGTTCCACCAACCTACGCTAATCCGAAGGTATTAAATAAAGGAAAAGGGTTCCCAACGAAAAACAAACAAACAAAAAAACAATACAAATACGGATTAACCACAGCCCCCTTTATTTATTTCTAAAAGGATTGGAGCTTTGTTAATTAGCACGACGCACCGGCGGCGCTGAAATGTTGTTTACCGCAGACGAAAACATTTTGAGAACTCTAAAGTAACGAACTGTATGAAAAGCGGGCGAGTGCGAGTCGAACTCACGTGATAAATGTTTCCTTGTATAATTTGTTTAGCAACTCCTTTTCCATGCGCGGTTAGTCGGAAGCTATACGTAAAAATAATGTGAAAAAAGTGATATTATGTACATCCAGTGGCGGTTCTTCCACAGGAGCACATGCGCACGTACACCCCCAAAACAAAACGAATAAACAATATTAATTTATATTCATGGAATATTATTTATCGTATAAAGTCCGACCCTCCCTAATATTTTATCATCGCGTCAAACCAAACTGTATAGATCCGGCAACCGTGCCTCGGTCGAGGTAAATGACGATTATGACGAAACTTGCTCGCACGTGCGATTAAGTAGTTGAGTTTCTCTGTAGTAACGGGTGGCGGGTGGCAGCGGGGGATAGCGGGGCTATGGCGATTTAACATGGAAATGGCGCACAGTTTTTGTGTGCAGCGCGCTACTGTCTGTTCGTACATCTAGTTGGAAATTCGAGCGTGTATGTGTTAATATTTTAATATTATATATTTATTAAGTTAAAATGAATAGTTGACGGTGGACTATTTAGGAAATAACTTTAGCTCTTTGAGCTTGGAGAAAAAAATTGAAGTGAGGAATGCGGGTTCACCTAAACCCGAAATTAATTTAACGCAGACCACAAAGGGTCAATCTAGGGACTTTATCAGAAAGTTTAAAAATGAAATATATGAAAAAAAATTTATAGAGGATATTCCAAACTTAATGAGGCTGTTATTGATCAATTTTCTACAATTAAGGTCCGAAGAAAGGACTTTACGTTTAAGCACTATTTGTAGGGTCGACAAATGTTGTGTATTTCGATAAATGATACTCGATATGATTTTAAACCATTTTATTTAAGGATTTAAACTAAAAAACAGTGAAAATATGAAGAATGCCAACTTGTTAGTCTCGTGGCTCGATTCGTTCTCGTCATAAAACAGTTAACTATTGTTCTCGTCTTGGTTGCGCCTAATGACGTAGCCGTAGATGGCGTAGTGGTATTAGACATCATTCGGTTTTCTTGATAACTCGTAGATGGCGGTAGTAGTATTGGACATCATTCGGTTACCTTGATAGCTCGTAGATGGCTTTAGTAGTATTAGTAGCGGACTGTATAAATATTGTTACGAGGGTTCGACGTTAAGATCAGACAGCTATATACGCTAAGAAAACCTTTCTTATTTTCCAAAAGTTGTATTTCCTTGTGTAGAATTAAAAAATAAATAAAAATATGTTTTACCTAACGCATTTTCTTACTACTTTTTTTCTTTCTACATTTAAAACGCCTAGAAAGTAATTGTTTGGTCGTTACACAAAAATAAAATTTTAAAAATAATTTCACCATACTTGTGAACCCCCTCTATCATAGGTCACGAGCCGCCACTGTGTACATGCTTATTCGATATACAGCAACAAGCCAGAACAAACCCATCGGCAATGGCAATGAATAAATAATTAATTCACAGTGGCACCAAAGTTTACCCAAGCCGCGTGCCAAAATTTGCTTACTTCAATCTAAGCCCCCAAATTGCCTGTGAATAATTAAAACACGATTTGGCAAATAAATTTCCTTTGGGAGGGCCTAAATTTATCGTAGACCTTAAGTTACAACTTCAGGTAAAGCAACAGTTCCAATTTTTGAACGCTTAATCAAAACTACGCCACAAAGAAAATTCAAGACGTACAGGTGTTCGGAGAAAAACCTCCATATTCTAGTGGTCATAAAGAAGGAAATTAGGCTCAGCACATGAGCTCGTTGAGGTTCATTCTATATCAGACATGAAATAAACCATACAGGGAGATTATTTTAAGTGTCTAGCAACTTTACTACTGGCAATAAGTAAAAAACAAGTAGCTTAATTCTATATAGGGTGTTGTGGAAATGACGTATTATATTTAAATGGGTGACTTCTTGTGTATCCTAGAGAAGCGCTACATATTTTATTTTTTTTAAATCGACCGTTTTAAAAGTGGGGTAACAAACACTCTTACTCACAGGTCAGTCCGCGCTACTGTACAACATTTTACCCAGACCCAAATAGCAATGTTGCCAAACTTAATCTAAAATATAAAATTATAAAAATAAATTATTTTCTACCTACTATATACCTATTTATCTTTATATCTAAAGAGCGAGGAAATCCAGGCACAAACACAATTAGTTTTTTTTCTTTTTCATGGGAACACTCCTGGAAACACTTTATGTACACACAGTAATAGTGAAACAGAACCGATAGTAAGCTTTTGAAAATACAATAATACAGATTATACTACAGATTATTAGACATTATTACACGCGACGAAATTTGACGTCCAGAAGAAACGCGTCAATAAAAACAATATTCAAAGATTATTTATGAACGGGCAAGATACACGCCTAACGTATTACAGAATGGAAAAGTCTTTAAATTATTTTATTTTGTCTAAAGGGTTTAAGGTGTACATATGACAACACCGGCCAGAATTCCTTGATTGCTTACATGTATCGCAGTGCCACACAGGTGTTTTTCTGGTTTGACGTCAGGTCACTTTTACCGCTGAATGAATTGAAAGCGACATTTATGGGTATTTTTCTTCAATTCTTCTTTATCTCAGGAATTGCCGGTTTAAATATAATACGTCATTCCCATAACACCGTGTATAATTGTTCGTGCTGAATCTAAATTTTATATCAAAAATAATTTGGGCTGAAAATATACTTTTAACAAGAGCCCGCCCTTAAATCTAATCCCCCCCTTAACGTCGTTACTGTTGCGTTGTTTTTCATTCGGTTAATGCTTTTGAAATTTAATGCCAATAACAATTACCGCCATCAAAACCGAAACTTCTAAATTTCATGTTAACTTTGCACGGCACCGAAATAAAGCGAAATATATTAAATAATAAGTAAAGTTTGTGCTAAGTTAAAAAGCTAATTAACTTTTAATCTGGAAATTTGAAAGTTAGCTTTATAAGGTTCGAAAGATTACTTACCGCTGAGATAAAATACAGTGCGAGAAAAAAAATATAGAAAAACGTATAAAATGATGTACAAAAGACTAAATGATCATTTTACTTCTCAAACTAATCTCCCTTTTCTTACGATGTTGGCCATTTGGTTTCAACCAGTGCCAATATTTGCAGGTGGTTCATTTTAAGGTAAATTTATATTTTACTTTCCTTAGTAATTTCATACTTACGCGATAAGTTGGCATAGCGGGCATAACATGGTTGTAAATAAATATAATAGCTTGTTGCGCGCATTATTATGTACTGTGTATCAAACTATTTAGATTAAAACTAAAAGATACAAAGTTAAACTAAACTTAACATTGAATGTTTCAAGAAAATTATAAAACTCATACTCTAACGTCAATATTTATATGATGAAGTTAGATAGTTAGACGATATTAATTTGTTAATTATGAAAGTTTTATATGGGATTTGTTTAAACACTTCCCAAGTTATTATTAGAACAAATATAATTACATAAAATCGTAAGAATCAAAAATAAATCGGTACTTGTCCCATTTCTAATTTGCTCGAGCAGTTATTATGCTTAATGGGTTGCCTAACAATTCCCTGTTATTTGTTTTTTTATATTTATCATAAAAAAGCCCAAAAGATAACAACAATTAAAAAAGACAAATATATGTAATTTTTTTAATGTGCAGGGTTTCCCATTTTCGACACTTTTATAGCGTATCTCCGTAATTGTTAGTGCTTTCAAAAAAGTTATGTCGTTGTCATGTGCTCTTTATGGGTCGAACTTAAAATGGTAAAGTCAAAATTCGAAAATTTTCGCTCGCTTAAGATACGGGGGAAAATTAAAAAAATTACAATTTATAAATTACCCTATAATTTCTTGGTTAAAAGAGATACAGAAAAATGTTACAGAAGTTTCTTTATAATGATTGTTGAGTAATCTGCCGTTTTTAGAATTAGTATACGGGGTCAGATAAAAAAGTTATCGGACCTAACCTTATTTTTTTAAACGGAACACCCGATATGTTTTAATCTCAAAAGATAGCATTTTAAATTCTCTTTTCAAATATATAATACACCATGGATGATATTGGTTTCCTAGGCGATTGCCAATACGAACGTCCCAAAATACAAAAGTGTCCCCGCTATGGGAGATGGCGCGGGCCTATTGAGTTTGCGCAGTAGGGTGGAAATTTTATCGATCGCGTCAGAGCCGGCCCGACATTATTTGTTTGTTGTTATTTGTCGCCATCTTTGGTTCTGGATGCTTTGTCAAATTACAGAATAAAAAGTGGTTCATCCACATTGTTGTCGGTCTATTAGTGCTTATAAACTTTCATTACCTAACAACAATTTTTGTAAAGGAGTTTTTTATTTGTGGTTATTCGATTTGCTGTTTGGTAGGTTAGTGACTTGTTTTGTTTAAGATGAAAGGACACAAGTGCATGGTGCATTTTTGCAAAAATCGTCACTAAAAAGCTTGCAAAAAAAGAAAAGAGTGTCACTCGAATACAATATAATATATATGTGGCCACTACCTAACCTTAAAATTAATTAGTAGCTGATAATAATTCCCAAAATAGTCGATATAGTCATTCATTCTTAATTTTTGGTTTAGAAAAAAGTGAGGTTAAGAAACATACGACGTCGGATGAAAGTTAAAATATAGCTCATCGTGTCGATGGTTACAAATATTCGGACGGAATTTGGCACTAAAAGTTTACATCAATCAGGGTACCGTCGGATCATCATATCGTCAGAAATCGTATGCATGGAACGCTGTCTTAAATCGAACTAATCGAAAAATTGATTGCAATAATTTTTCCTAACTAACCAGTGAAATTTACCTTAAAAAAGTTTAAATCCGGTCCTGTCGAATGTTTACTTTCCCAAGGAAATTTCCGAATTGCGCAAACTCACTATTACCGGTTCGATGCCCATAGCGGGGACATAATTGCAGATGGTATTAGCAATATAATGGTTATATACAGTGCGCGTCTAAAGTCACTTCCCCCCCTGTTAACTTTTGATTAACAAATGTGAGAATAATGAGATTTTGGCACATTCAATAATTACTGAAATACTACTTTTTTGGCATAAATTCTTTACTTATTCTTAAAAGATGGCTGCTGGGCGCCATTTCGAATAAGATTTTTAAATGGCAGGTGGGGTCGTGTGACACCTCATTCGAAAGGTATTTGCAATCTACAAACAGTCCCCAAGTTTTAGAAAATTTTATCGATTTCGGGGGTTGTGAGGATCAACAGAATGTTAAGCCTTTATTTTGTTAATCAACATCAAAACATTGCAAGAAGTCGAAACAACTTCTAGCCGCCATTAATCTTGAGTACAATAGACCACATTTTTTAATGTAAATGCAAAGTAGGCTTTGCCAAAAATTAATTTGTTTCGGCCTTTCAAATAAATAAGTATTTGTCATTAAGTTATATCGCTTATTCTGTCACCTGTGGTCTTAAAATACAAAGATTTGATTAATAATACCGTAAAACACCGTAGAACATTTGATTCTGGAGTGTATTGAGGAAAATCCTGACGAATTTGGTAATATGCCTATAGCATTTCAGCAAGACGGAGCTCCGCCGGCCGCATTATAGTAGAGATGTTAGGAACTACCTTGATGAACACTATCTCGGGCGCTGGATTGGTCGTCGTGGTGCTATCAAATAGCCAGCTCCCTCACCGGACCTAACTCCTATGGACTTTTTTTTGTGGGGATTCGTTAAGTCTAGAGTGTTCATAACTCAACCGCAGTCATTAGAGGATTTGCGCCAAAGAATAATCCAAGTGTGCGCATCAATTAGTCATGAAATGATTCATAATGTTCGCGAAGAATTTCACGATAGGCTATACATCTGCCAAGAAGTGAATGGTGGACATTTTGAGCATCTGATTAAGTAGTTGCCAACTTTTGAGCATTATAAAGTACTAAAATTAGCCATACTACTAAAAATGTAATTATATTAAGAAAAGTGGTCGCCATTTTGAAATGAATCGATAAAATTTTCTCAAACTTGGGGACTGTTTGTAAATTGAAAATACCTTTCGAATGAGGTGTCACACGACCCGATCAAAAGTTAACAGGGGGGAAGTGACTTTAGACGCGCACTGTATATGTGTATATGACACATTCTAGTCAAGTTAGCCGAGGCTTTTTTCTCATTTTCGTAGGCGGTCGAAGGAAAAAGCGATTTTAATGCAACTTTGCGGTAAACAAACAAAATAGCATGACACAAAACCCATTAAGAATATTTTCTAACGTTTTTCAATACAAATTGAGAAATATCTGTTTTCGACACCATCAATCAATACCAGGTTTTTTCTTGACATCTCATTTGGTATCTTATTTTCATTTCCTTTATACTCTGATGGAGCGCTGCCGTGCTTTTTAACATTCGGTCCCATGACTTTCTGGAAATAAGACACGTGCGAGAAAAATGAGTTTTTTGACCTTTTTTTCAACCGAATTAGGACTGGAAATATTCTCAATATTAAGTAATATAATTTCTTTTAAAATCGGTCTGAAAAAGTACTTTTCAGCCGACTTGCTTTTATTCGGGAGATGTAAGTTAAAAACAAATTAACAAAAACAACCTTTTTTCCTCAATTTTCTCCTGTTGGTTCGCCTGATAGGTCAGGGCCATTCCTGCGGGGACCTTGAGCTTAACGTAGGCCTCGAACCTTGTAAATATTTAACATGATTTATTTGCTTGACTCTTCAAATGTTTATTTTTAATTATCATCTGATCAATGACGTAATCGATAGAAAAAAAATTAGCAAAACGCCAATACCGGCTTAATAAACGAACTCAAAACTTCCTCCACGCGTTTCACGCCACCGTACAGGCAAATTTCTGTGCGCTTTAACGGCGCTGCGAAGAGCGGAACTACATAAGAAATAAAATTAAAGCAATGAAGTTTTTGTTTTAGTGAAGGATGTCAACCTACTATACACCGTGAATCACCCTGTAGATCCGTTTCCTTTGTTGTATGAACGTTCTGTGGACAAACGTATACAGTTCGAAACTTTTAACACCTTTTTCTATTTGGGTTTCATAATGGCTATATTATGAAAATGAATAACCGGCCACTTTATGAAACTGAAATTTTATTTTTTTATGTTGGCAGCAAGTAGGGTTCGAATTTTAGGCTTACTTCGATTTCGTTGAAATTAGTTTCCTAGGCATTATGGATTCGACAAAAAATGTTTATAGAAAACTTTAAATAACTAACCTTTAACCTTGCAAAATCATTTTTAGTAGATATTTATCTGAAGTACCTATACTTCATATCTTCCAGTTTATGCCCTATTTCTAAAGATTTATTCAATAAAGTAGTATTTTTTTTATTAATTCAATATAGTATTATACATATTACTTTATATACAGGGTGTTATGGAAATGACTTATTATATTTACTAATACTCCTAGGGAGTCCTAGAGAAAGTCTACATACTTTTTTTTTAAATCGAATATCTAAATACTAAGGTAAAAACCCATTTTACCCGCATACTGTCGCGCCGTTACATCTGGATTCACTTAGCAACATTGTGGGTCACTAGAGTATACTAACAGTGTTGTCAGATCACACCGCGTGTCTCGCCCTTACTTGAATACGGCGGCGCGCCCTTCATACTGTAGGCATCGCGATTCTGGAGTGGAACGACGTCGAGCGTTCCACGTGCTTGACGTATACGAATTTTAAACGTATTGCTCGATTTTTTTTGAAATAATTCATAATAAGAAATGTTGTGATGTGATTTAAAATTTGTGTGATATTATCTACTGTTAGTTCTGTTGGAAAGCATACTTTTTGTGTTTTATTGTTTTATGGAATTTAATTATAAAACGGATTATTTTAAAATTAGATCGAAGGTAAGAAAGTATGTACCTTAAAATTGTAGTTTTCTTCGTCTAAAAAGTTTGAAAAAGAAGTGACAACGCGCGCCAAGACGTCTTGTTGTCAAAAACTGAACACTGCGTTTAGAATTAGAATGACAACACCGGCTACAATGAGCTGACCTCTTTTGAAACTTGATACTGCCTCAATAAAATATTGATTACGAAGGGCCTCAGGAGCGGCCACGTAAATTTTTAGATTTCATATAAAGTGTATATCTCGCTTAATAATTCAAAGCGCCATTTATGGTTATTTTTCTTCAATTTATTTTCATCTCGGGATTTGCTGGTTTAAAGATAATACATCCATAACACCCTGTATACATATTTATAGTTACTGTAGACATTTCCTGGGCATTAATTGTTATTCCTGTCAGATTCTGTGTCGAACAATGTTTTGTTCAATTTCTTTTTTTATTTATTATTTTGCTCAATATTTTGAACTTTCTTTTCGTTCGTTCTGCTCGCACCATAACTCAAAGTTTTGCATCTTCTTTTTAAAGGTTTTTCTGCAATTTCTCGTGTTTCTGACGGAGTACAACTTTCTTCCTGATTCATTTTTATCACCTTTAATAATATATTTATTTTTAATTATGACGGATGGGAAGAAGCTTTGTTGTTTTCAATTGTTTCTACCATGGCATATTTGATACTTGTAACATTTTATTAAATTGTAAAACTATTGCCAACCCAAAAAGAAAATATTAATTCAAATGGAAAAAATCTACTATATATTTTAAAGTTTTTCAGACTTTAAAGAAAGACCCAAACAGAAAAGTATTATAAAATACAGGGTTCATAAGACAATTAGAGCACTTGTACTTTAGAAAAGTCCCCGATTCGCGGGTCGTTTTCTAAATTAAACCCTTGCTCTAAGATAATGTTTTATGAAACTTGTCTTAATATACTATTATAAAGAAGAAATAAATTTTGATTAAGAGCAGTCAACATCTTTTTAAAGTTTTTTTCTTCCTGCAGTCATTACCCATACATAATAAACGCATACTTCACCAATAATTTAAATAAAAACACGTCACATTGTATCGACACAGCTGAGGTAAACATTATTGGCAAACTGTAATTGGTTTTTCTGGTCGGTTTCCTGTACAATGTCAATTTAATTAATGAAAATCACAAGCCATCTCATTCTTTCATCACAGCAAAATGAATTTGTTCAGAACAATGCGAGTTAAAAAGAAGTAACCTTTGTTCTTATAGCCTTTTGTTTCTGGAAAGCGGTAATTACAAAATATATGATCAGACCAAGCTGGGAGCGATGTAGCTAAGAGAGGGCGTTGTGCCCAGAGTGTCCCCCTCTTATTGGTGCAGGAGACCATTCAATAATAATATTTATCAAAATCAAACTCGAAAATATGGCAGCATATGGTTTACAATATGACATCCGACCGACTTTAATAATCGAATCGAACCCACAAACTATCATCTTCGTTTTCACCACCACGGCGGGGTCACCGTTTATTTAAAACACGTTACATTTAGTGTTGTGATCGCTCGAGCGAGAAACCGCTCGAGTACTCGATTATTCACATAACCGACATCGCTCGATTATTAAAAAAACCGCTCGAGTTATAAATTCAAGCGAAAATCGTCGCTTGTCACTTATTACCTTTCACTCGATACCCGAGCTTCGCGCTGCACCCGAAATGTGCCGAATTGGCGACGTTCGAGTTTGACGCTCAGAAAGCTGACACGACATACGTCTTTCTTAAAGGCACATAATTACTTTAATTACTTGTTCTTCTTAATAAAAATAGGCTTCAAAGTAGCGCTTTATTAAAAATATTGCAGCTCGCAGCAGAAATGAGATAATGGAATGAATCAAAAACGAAATGTTTAGAATACATCAAAGATTACCAGAAACAGTATGTAAATAAAATTATCCACCTCAATTTTCCTACATGGTGTTTTGAAATGACGACAAACAGTTTGATTTACTCCTGTATAATATAGCCTAATCACAAAATTTTACTTTATAAAATAATTCAGGAAAATACAATAAATGGATCTACACACTGATAACTAAATCATGAAAATCGCATAAAAAATAAATAAGTTATAAAATATCAAACTTGACCCAAATTTCAGGGTGGCGGAATTTTGTGCCGGCAAGTGTATATATGCATTTAGATTTTATGCACTACCCTGTATAAATTGTACGTATCAGGACGGAAACTGATCTGTCCTAAACTCTAAAATCTATTTTGGACGTGATTTTGAATATTCGATAATTAATTGGCCCAGTGTAGTTGGTAATTTTAATTTAAATAACGTTTTCATCTTTAATACAAATTTCGAAAAAATTATTTTAGATACCTTTTTTAAGACAATTCACTGTATCCAACCACAACTCTTCAGTTAATTTGTAAAGTGGAAGTAAGAAAGAATGAATTCTATTCGTTTACTGGATAAAAGACAACGAATTCCATTAGCTTGATTAATAAGTTTTGAAAGGTTCTGCAATATAGTTTAAAATCCTATAATGTTCTAAAACAACAATTCTTATAATGAAAAATTATTTCCACAGCTTGAAAAGAATGAATTACTTAGGTATGTATAATACAAGATATATATCCCAACTAATATTTGCTTGTAAGGCGGCAAAATATTCTTAAAGCAAATATTTTCAGCTTGAAGCTGTATAAATTTCCCCCGAGACTATTCTTCAATCATTAACAGATATCTACAAGTTTGTCAAATATCTCTCAGAATTAGACGGCTATCCGATAAGAAAGAGATCGTTATATACCAGCTATAATAGTTATTTATGTATCAAGGGTACTAAGTAGATTATTATGCCCTGAGGGCGACAGTCTTAGAGAGCCGAGGGCCTCTGGCCCGAGGGTTCGTAAGTCGCCCGAGGGTATATATCTATTAGTACCCACGGTGCATACAAACTTTTATGTCATACCAGTTCGTTTTAAATAATAAATAATTTTTTAAAATTTAATTTGATTTACCAATTTTTTATTTTTACCTGCGACATTATTATAGCCTACGTTTTTATTGCTAGGGAGATAGGTATTCAAATGTTTAATGTGTCAAAGTAAAAAATCAACAATGGAACAAGGTTTTGAAATTCCCGACGAAATTGAAAAAAGGCTGAAAAGGCAAAGCATAATCTGTTACCGAGAAAATCCAGAGACTCATACGACAAAGAATATGACCAATTTTTGAAGCGGATGTCAGAAAATGCTGTAGAAAACATTAACGAAACTGTTCTCTCTCTATCGAAAAGTACACTGGTCATTGTTTACGTCGAACTCTTTTAGCAGAAGTTGGAGCAAGTATGACTACGCTGAAGCGCCATGGTAGATGGAAGAGTACCACAGTTGCTGAAGACCATTTAGTGGATAGCATATCCTCAAAAAATGAGGTTTCAAGGATGTTGGCAGGCGTACCATCTGGATCTCGCATTTCCTTACAGAAACTAGAGACCCGGACAATGAATTATGAGTCAACCTTTACTGCAGGAAATTTAGCTGTCAGCGGAACCCTCCAGAATTGCCGGTTCTATGTAAATACAAACAAATAATATACAGGGTGCCCCATAACTAATGGTACACAGGAAAACTGCAGATTCCTTGGGTAAGAATACTGCGATTTGGCCATACTTAGTTTAGTTCAATAGCTGGTAATAACCGAGATACAGGGTGTCCAAGTAAAAATTTAATTTTCAATTTTCCTAAATAACTTATTTCTGAATCAACATTTTTGCACACAATTTTGTGACAAGGGGTTTTTTGGGGAAAGGAATTTGAATTTGTTAATAATTTTGATGTAGATTATAGGGGGCGCTCTCTGCGGTACTCTGGATACATAAAAAGAAATGCAACTTTTTTGCGCCTTAGTATAATTATATTTTTATTAAAAATATCAGTTTCTAAGTCATTTTTAAGCAATAAAGGTATACTTTGCAAATGTCGCTCCGGCTAACCGTTTTCGAGATATTTTCAATTACAATTTCTAATGCGCCCGTTTAAATTTTGATTTGTAAATGTGAAATTTCTCATAGTAGGCTTTGGTAAAAACAAATACAATGAAAGCACTTTGAAACCTCATTTTTGTCAAAGTTTATTTTGATTTGTCAGCATTGTGGGTATTTTTAAGGAATTTTTGAAGATATTGTTATCAAAAATTAAACTAAAAATGCCACGACATAATTGTTTTCTAACGGAGAAATGCGAGACATGGTATGTTTATATGCACAAGAATATTTTAACATCGGTGGAAATATATCCAAATAGAAGTCAGCCAGATTTTAAAATTCTTAGAAGCCTATACGACAGACTGGGAGAATCAGGATGCTCCACTATGAATTTTGGACGCAAGGATCCTGTTTCTCCCAGTCTGTCGTATAGGCTTCTAAAAATTTTAAAATCTGGCTGCCTTCTTTTTGGATACATTTCCAAATACCGCCGACGTGCCCCGTTAAAATTTTCTGGTGCGTATAAACATACCATATCTCGCATTTCTCCGTTAGAAAACAGTTATGTCGCGGCATTTTTAGTTTAATTTTTGATAACAGTATCTTCAAAAACTCCTAAAAAACACCCACAATGCTGACAAATGAAAATAAACTTTGACAAATATGAGGTTTCAAAGTGCTTTCATTGTATTTGTTTTTACCAAAGCCTACTGTGACAAATTTCACATTTACAAATGAAAATTTAAACGGGCGCATTAGAAATTGTAATTGAACATATCTCGAAAACGGCTAGTCGGAGCGACATTTACAACGTATACCTTTATTGCTTAAAAATGACGGAAAAACTGATATTTTTAATAAAAATATAATTATACTAAGGCACAAAAAAGTTACATTTCCTTTTATGTACCCACAGTACCGCAGAGAGCGCCCCCTATAATCTACATCAAAATTATTAACAAATTCAAATTCCTTTCCCCAAAAAAACCCTAGTCACAAAATTTTGTGCAAAAATATTGATTCAGGAATAAGTTATTTAGAAAAATTGAAAATTAAATGTTTACTTGGACACCCTGTATCTCGGTTATTACCAGCTATTGAACTAAACTAAATATGGCCAAATCGCAGTATTTTTACCCAGCAGTTTTCCTGTGTACCATTAGTTATGGGACACCCTGTATAAACGTAAATTGATATTTTGCTATCTTGTTAATAAAGAATAAGTTAATCGAAAACTGTTTTTTGCGTATTAATGCCAGCGCGGGCCATAATGTGTACTTTATGCCCGCACTGGCATAAAGTAATCCATTAAGTAGATGATATCTAAGGTATAAAAACACAATAATATACTGGTATGACATAAATTAAATAAAGAAAAAAAAAAGCCCATCGTATCCTAAAGCACATTAATTTCCCTTCCCACCACCAACCAATTACGCATGGAGAAAGGGAAATCCTGCAAGATCATGCTTATCGACGCAATGTTGCCAGGTCAAAAATTAAAAAATCACTGACACAAGATAGTGCTTTAAGAATTCCGAGAAGAATTCACTAAGATTTAAAACTAAATTATGGTTAATTAATAATAATCCTATTAAATCACATAATATTTTATTTCCTTAATAAAAAAAGGTACAAAAACTAAAGAACAAAATTATAAAACTTCGAAAAAATCAAGTTATACAGCAAAAAAGCTTACAGAAGAAGCGTAGTACCTTATAATGTAAGTTCCATTCTCTAGACTAAACTTCTAAAACTTATAAAAATAACCCCTGGTGTTTTATCAACACATTCTTCTTAGTCATAAAGATTTCAAGTGATTAATCGCTCGAGCGATTCACTCGATTATTACAATCGCCGAGTGTCAAGTATTCGATTATTAAAATCATCGGTTTTTCCCAACACTAATTGTAGCTATTTGGCCCTAAAATCAAAAATGCTTGACGGGAGACAGTAAAAATACATTTTGCTAAATAACTCTTAAATTACTAAGAAAAATTCACTTGAAATTGAACAAGGACTATCTTCTTATTGCAGTTTTTAAAAAGTTTAAGTACATTTTTAGGCTAAATCATCTTACAATTTATGAGGTAATATCATATGTGTCCTGATCGGATGCATCACCCGGTATATCCTAACGACCTGAAAATCTCGGTAAAACCAAAACATTTCTGTTAATTCCTCTAAACAGAACTAAAAACTTAAATCGATTTCCGCTCGGTTCATGCAAATTCTAATTTACTTCCGGGCATATCAACTTAAGTTCCTTTCCGTTAGGAAATAGTGAATTTCCATTTCAATCAGTCACGCCTGGTTGGATGTAGAATCAATAGTATTCACGCAATTTGCATAATTCAAATCCCAAATAGTTTTCTAAACTGTTTAGGATACCGAGAAGTTATTATACGTTTTAAATTACGTTCCAGGCATTTTGGACATGTGAGATTAAAAGAAAATAGGCAATTCCAAAACGCAAAAATCCCCGAAAGCGCAACAACAACGTTTTTTTATTATATTAGATTTTAATAATCGAGTACTTGATACGCGAGCGATTTTAATAATCGAGTGAATCGCTATAACGATTAATCACTTGAAATTTTTATGACTTTGTTCTTTGTATTCCACGGTCATTTTTTAATACAAGACAGAGAAAAAGAGTATTTCCGGGATAAAACTTGTTTTTCGCACGGTTCTGATTTTGTCTTTCTCATGGTGATCACTGGTAAAGGATGGGCCCGAATAAAAAAAATTTTCGGACAAAAGATGATTATTTTTGGTCGGAGAACACGATACGCCAATAAAAAATATGGGGTTCCATTTGAAAATCTTAACTTACCCCCACCCGCGCCCTGGGTTTGAGGGGGGGGGGGGGGGGATTGCAAACTTTTCCTCCTTCAAAGCCAAACAACTTTTTCCCTAGACATTTTCCGCTGCAGTGCGATGCACCGGAGTTATTCCGGGGTACCGACCTTCTTTCAACACCCTATACTATATGATGCGTAAAGAAACTACAGATTTAAAAGCCACATTAATTACGTATTGACCGTTTAATAATTATTTTCAATGAGTATTTCAAGTTATTCGTTTTTATTTTATGCATAATATAACTGACTGAACCTATTTATTAGAATAAAATTAAAATTGTACTTTTATTTATTATATTATTTTTTAAATCTCCACAACTCAGACTTACTCGTAGGTACATGAAGAAAATGTGCCCCTTGCGTAAAAATCCCATAATCGGCCAATAAATAACATTTTTCGCCTTTTTAATATATTTTTCTTTTGGTATGTTGCACCTCTGCATTAAACCAACTGCGCATCCTCCTGGTTATACCAATGTTAGACCTAAATTGACGTTATGTATGAGATATAAATAGAGGTAAGGAAACAGTAATGGTCGACCATTCTGAAGGGCTTATATCCATATTTAAGAAATAATAAAAGCAATTAGTGTCATACTCGAATGAAAAGGAACGAACCCGAGCAAAAAATGGAAAAATGATAATAGTCGTTTTGATTGCTTAATAAACTCCTGGACAAAATTCACGAAACATAATAAATTTCCCATATTTTTGATGCTATTTTTTTTTCTGAATTTATGATCCGATTTGAATGATTTTTTTTGCATTGTAGGTTGGTTCCTTGACAATGTCATAATTTTCGCTGTTTATAATAAAAATTTAATTTTCGATTTATACTGGATTTACTAAAAATGCTATGTTTTTTTCCGAAAATTCGTATCACCCTGTGGAGTATATTAGCAACCGAAGCATATTGCAGTTGACATTAAACGGTAGGTCCATCTTTCCCCTGGGCATACGAAACGTACGTTTAATAAGCAGTTTCCGAACAGTTTTTATCAGTATGGCGAATTTCATTTGACCTTTGTAACTTTAAAACACAACATCTGCTGACACATCGCTTGCAATGTCAGAAATAGTCCATAGTCTACTTGAAAACATTTAACAATGAATGTGTTGAATATTAAAGTCTATAAAAACATGTTACGCTATAAAACGGTGTATCTCCTTTAATAACAGAGATAATGAAGTAAACCAAAAACGAAAATGTTGGGGAAAGATGGACCTACCGTTTAATGTCAACTGCAATATGTCTCGCTTGCTAATATACTCCACAGGGTGATGCGAATTTTCGGAAAAAAACATAGCATTGTTAGTACAGACAGTATAAATCGAAAATTAAACTTTTATCATAAACAGCGAAAACTATGACATTGTCAAGGAACCAACATACAATGCAAACAAAATCATTCAAATCGGATTATAAATTCAGAAAAAAAATAGCATAAAAAATATGACAAATTTATGATGTTGCATAAATTTTGTCCAGGAGTTTATTTTCAATTTTAAGCTGCGAAGTGACATTAAGCGGAAAATGAAGTACTTAATTATGGTAATTTCGAGGAGATCTTGACGAAAATTTGGCACTAGGAAATAATAACGACTAAATTACACACAAATAGCTGTCAGCCCTAGTTAGTATTGGACAAAAAGGTACTAATTAATCTAAACGAAACTAACTTCGTACAGTTCAACGGGAGAAAGAATCAAGGTGCGTCATCACATGTAACAGTGTAAGTCAAATAGAGAAAAGAAGATTTGACTACTAACATACTAAATTTAACACCGATCAAATTGTTATTCTTGGCTAAGTTGTGCACGAATAGGAACGAATTATCGCGCACTAGCACGAACTCTTGCCTTAAGTTGAATGTGATCAACTCTCTAGTTTAATTATGTTAATTGTTTAATTTAGTTAAATTTAGAAGTATGAACGTACCCATAAAAAAAATAGACATTTAACCTTTTTATTTTTTATTCGATTTTCATGATTTTGTTATCAGTTTGTAGATCAATTTATTGTGTTTTTCCTTAATTATTTTATGAAGTAACATTTTTCGATTAGGCTATATTATACAAGAGTAAATCAAACTGTTGTTTTTTGTCGTAATTTCAAAACACCCTGTAGGAAAATTGAGGTGGATCATTTTATTTACATACTGTTTCTTGTCATCTTTGATGTATTCTAAACATTTCGTTTCTTGATTCATTCCATTATCTCATTTCTGCTGCGAGCTGCAAAATTTTAAATGAAACGATGTTATTTTTAGAACGCACACCGTTACATTCAGGAAATCCTCCAAGAAGTTGTTGTTCCATTTGCTCCTTTCATTGGGAACCAATTTACATTAATGCGTGATAATGCTAGACCTCACGTTGCACATGTAGTGAACGAATATCTGAATGAAGTTGGACTTCCAAGATTGGAATGGCCCGGATCTCAACCCAATCGAACATCTTTGGGATCAACTTAAATGGTCCGGTCGTCGTCGTCCTGTACAATCATAAACCTTGCAAGACGAGTGGCGCTGACCGAAGAATATCATTCTATCCCGCAAGAAAGGATAAGTAACCTTATTCGTTCGATATCACGAAGACTGCAAGCTGCCATTGCTGCGAGAGGAGGAAATACACGATATTAAAATTGTTTTTGTTAATTAACTTTATGATATACGTAGGGATTGTTTTCCTTAATGAAAATAGGAATCAAATCAGCATTTCATTTCAAATTTTGCAGCTCGCAGCAGATATGAGATAATGGAATGAATCAAAAATCGAAATGTTTAGAATAGATCAAAGGTTACAAGAAACAGTATGTAAATAAAATTATCCTTCTCAATTTTCCTACAGGGTATTTTGAAATTACAATAAAAACAACAGTTTGATTTACGCCTGTATAATATAGCCTAATCGAAAAATGTTACTTTATGAAATAATTAAGGAAACACACAATAAACGGATCTACAAACTGATAACAAAATCATGAAAATCGCATAAAAAATAAAAAAGGGTATCAGGGTGGCGGAATTTTGTGCCGGCAAGTGTATATCACTACTTACATAAAAGGAAACTAATTTGTGACTAATAGTTCTTACAAACTGATTTTGATTATTAAGTTCTATGTACCATAGCACTTTTGTAAATTCTTGTTCTCATTCATATTTTAATAGACAACAAAAACTTGTTATTACTATTATTAATGCCGTCGCTTTTTAATATTTTTCGCGAAAGAACAAACCCAAGCAAAACTCTTTAAACAGCAAATTATACATTTTAGATTTAAATATTCATAGACATTTCGCAAACTTTATTGCATGGCTCTAAATTTTCTAATAGAAAGCATGAATAATAATTATTCTAAACTATAATGGTGTATAGTTTCTATCCATTCGTAAAAGCACAAGAGCTTTTATTATCTGATAAACTGAAAAAGAGTAATTTTTTTCTATCTACTATCAATGTAAGTTAAACTTACAGCACGGTAAACAAAACCGCCTCGTTTATTTTCAAGAAAAGTAGAGTACGTTTCACGAAAATTGGATACGACTTAATGATTTCCTGGGTGGGTCCCATTGTGTCGACAAGAGCTTGGCAATAAACAAGTAAAGTATGAAGGAACGGACTAAGGAAAACAAGTAATGATATGATTATATTAATGTAATCAAATGAAATAACATTTTTTTTAAATATTACTAGTCATATTTATTTACATTTATAATGTCATTCTATAGATAGTTCTGTTTCGCTATCGCTATCCTCATCAAAATTAATTATAATTGGATTAATTATACGATCCAGACTAATATACGAATTTTCTACAGTTATTACGTGACGGACTGAATTTTTCCAACTACCTGGGGGAATATCATTAAAGCATTTTCGTATTAATTGTACAACACTAGAACTTAAAGTCGGAGAAATATTTTCAGACCTAACCAGTGATTTTAACTGGTGCCACATATGCTCTATGGGGTTAAAAATGCAATAATAAGGTGGGAGTCGTAGCACTGTATGTCCAATTTCTTCTGCCAATGTGTCACAAACATATACTTTTTTATACAAAATGTCTTTAAAACTTCTAAAATATCACTTTTTTTATAACTTTCTTCAAAATATATATCATTCGCCGCCATGTAGTTCTGAATCTCCAATTTTGTATTATTTGAGCTTGGAGCTTTATGTAATTGGCGACTGTGATAGCTCGCATTGTCCATTACTATCACGCTATTCTGAGGAATGTTTGGAAAAATACAATTCTTGAACCATTCCTCAAAAACTAACAAATTTTACCACAAAAAGATATTTAAATATAAATTAAGCAACCTAACCTGCCTGATATGCCTATATTTAATTATAATTATTACAATCCGGTCCTTTCCACATAATAATAACAAACGGTCATAAATAATGGGATTACCCAGGTACTTTTACGGCAGTCATTAAATTATATCCATTTTTCTTGAAACAATCTTAACACGTTGTGTAGCAACGCTCTCACTTCAATATACAGGGTGTTTCAGAATAAGATGCTGATCCTTAACGTTGTGATTTTAAGAAGAAAAGTTCAAATTAACATATATCCTTAACCTATCAACTTTCGAACTACAGGGCGTTAAAGTTTTAAGAAAAAAATCGTTTTTCTATCATAACTTTAACAACTTTCTAGCTATTTTTATGAATTTTTCACACATACCCTCTAAGCATCAATAGCCTTTTTTTGGTGTAGAAAATTTTGAGAAAATTTTAACCAGTGGCGTCCTGAAAGGGTTTGGACTAGACATTTTGGAAATATATTGTTCAAGATAAAAATTATTTTTAAAATACTCTCATTTAGGCCACATTTAATATCTTGCCTTTTTATCGTCGGACAAACAGTTTCCGACAAAAAAAATAAAAAGCATTAAATCCACATTCGCTATGTGTATATGTTATCTTATTAAATGTTGAAAATGTCCGCCATTCACCTCCATATAATAGTACAACAACTGTTCAAAGTGAAGTGAAGATAAAGTTGAATTGACTGATACTTATTACTTAAAAAAATTTTGTTTACGCATAAGCATGTGTACTTGATAAGGGGTGCAGTGAAATGTTACAAATTCCATTACTCGGCGGCGCGTAGCTCAAATTTACAAAACGTAGCGCCATTATAAAGAGAATTTAATGCCCTTTAAAAAGATGTATCACAATATACCCATTCCCATTTCAAAAAAACAAGGGCTGTAGCCGCCCCCGCTAAGGGGTTTGAGGTTACAGGGATGAAATTAATAGTGAAACGTATGCCCCTGAAAACGAGTCCGAGGTTTTTTTTTTAATTTTCACGTACACAGCCGTAAACTATGCTGGACTGTTTTCGATGGGCCACCCTGTATATACTTATTTATAGTTACTGTAGACATTTCCTGGGCATTAATTGTTATTCCTGTCAGATTCTGTGTTTTGTTATAACTGAAAGCAATGCGACTGGTCGATAGTTGTTAGGCAGGATTCTCTTACCTTTCTTTGGAATAGGCTGGACTCGCGCCGTCTTCCAGCAAGATGGAAATATTCCTTTTTTGTAGGATAAGTTGTTAATTCCTGTCAGATTCTATGTCGACACAATATTTTGTTCAATAGTATTATTTATTATTTTGTTCAATATTTTTAACTTTGCTTTGCTCGCACCATAACTCAAAGTTTTGCATATTCTTTTTAAAAGTTTTTCTAGATTATTTTCTGCAATTTCTCGTATTTCTGACGGAGTACAACTTTCTTCCCGACTCATTTTTATTAACGTTAATAATATATTTATTTTTAATTATGACGAATGGGAGGAAGCTTTGTTGTGTTCAATTGTTTCTATCATTGCATATTTGATACTTGTAACATTTTATTAAATTGTAAAAGTATTGCCAACCCAAAAAGAAAATATTAATTCAAATGGAAAAAATCTACTATATTTTTAAAATTTTTCAGACTTTAAATACCCAAATAGAAAAAGTATTATAAAATACACGGTTCATAAGTCAATTAGAGCAGTTGTACTTTAGAAAACTCCCCGCTTCACAGGTCGTTTTCTAAATTAAACTCGTGCTCTAAGATAATGTCTTATGAGACTTGTATCTTAATATACTATTATATTAAATTATCGAAATATCCTAATAAAACATTCTGAGTCGGTACTCACATGGTTATCAGCACACCAGCTAATACATTTTTGATACACTTTTTCATGTCCCTCCCTAGATTTTTCTAGTAATAAAGTATTTGCTACGGAACCAGCTTGTAATGTAATTTCCCGTGGCATTCCTTCACTCTGAATATCGTAGTCACTCATACGTTACACAAAAATATATAAATTAAAAATGTTGACGTTAAAAATATCTTGACATTTAGGTTGTCAAGGCGACCCGATAGAATTCACAGCCAACTTTGCATAAAATCTATTGAAAACATCGACGATTTTGGCCTATCATGGGTAATGTGATTTGCGGAACTGTTACGTAAAATACAGGGTCCGGGAAAATGTGGGAAAATCTCCCGGATATAAAGAAAACAAGTGAAATTTGTACAGGGTGTCCCATTTTCGACACTTTTATAGGGTTTCTCCGTAATTGTTAGTGCTATCCAAAAAGTAATGTAGGTGTCAGGTGCTCTTTTTGGGTCAAACTTAAAATGGTAAAATCAAAAAATTAGAAAATTTTCGCTAGCTTAAGAGATACGGGGGAAAATCAAAAAATTGACAATTTCAAAATTACCCTATATTTTTTCAGTTAAAAGAGATACAGAAAAATGTTTCTTACAGAAATTTCTTTATATTGATTGTTGAATAATCTGCCGTTGTCAGAATAAGTATACGGGATCAGGTAAAAAAGTTATCGGATCTAACCTCATTTTTTTAAACGGAACAACCTGTATATTTTAATCTAAAAAGGGACTATTTTAAATTCTCATTTCAAATATATAACACACCATGGATGATATTTGTTTCCTAGGCGATTTATTTAAACTTTATTACTCTGAAACGAAATAAAAGATTCAGATTAACGTAAAAAATAACGGTAATCATCGCAAATGTTCGGAATATGTCCTTAAATGATTACCGTCTTTCCGGATAGCGAACAAAATATACATTTTGTACCATTTCTTCGTTTTTTTTCACTTTCAGTATAAACTGATATCATATCAAATTTTTCAAAATGTTGATAGGTCATTTTCGCAAATGAATATGTAAAAATGAAATTGACGTTAAATGTTAATAGTCAACATAGTTATTTCTAGGATATTAGCTTTTGTTTCATGGTCTACTGTGGTTTAAAGTAATAAAGTTTGAATAAATCGCCTAGGAAACTAATATTATCCATGATGTGTTATACAGGGTGAGTTTTTTAAAGTGTTACAAGGCGATATCTCGCAAACGGTTTAAAATATTTTCTTGAAATTTTAATGAGGTAATAGTGAGATGGGGGGACATATTTAAACATATTTTTGTTATCTACCCCCTTTCCCCATTTTGAGGGGTGGGGGGTAACTTTGAAATTTTAAATGGAAATATGTACTTTTGTTTATTAAATTCGGATATACGTAAAAACTACATATTTGTACAAAAAAAATTTTTGGTTAGCTCCACTGGTTACCGAATTATAATTAATTTATTATTAAATTTCTATTGGATTTAAAAAATAACTAAATTTAAAATAAATCAAGTTCACTTATTTCAAAATTATTATTCGTTTACATGGAAATGCGTTGTTTTGACATCAGTCAGTTGAGAATTTTTACATATCAACGATTATTTCTCAGCTTGGTCAATGTTGGGGGAGTGCAGAAGAAACTACAGACAAGCTTCACTAAGGTGGGCGGAAAGGTTTCCTAACAACCTGAAATCTCACATGGTATTTAAAAGGCTGGAAACTAGATGTCGCACTACTGGCCGCCTGAAGTCAAAACCACGATTTCGGAAGCGAACTAAAACAGATGCAGATAGGGCAGTTGGAGTTTTAGGAATGGTAGCTATTAACCCGCATGTAGGTTCCAGACGGCTTGCTGCAGATGCTGGAATAAGCCAAAAATCGGTTGTGACCATATTGCATATGTACAAATTTCATCCATACCACATTACACTCCACCAAGAGCTTTATGGGCAAGACTTTGAAAATCGCGTTACATTTTGCAATTGGGTAACAGGGCAAATGCAAGGAAATAACAGGTTTCTAAAGAATGTTGTTTTTTCTGATGAAGCTAGTTTCCAGAATTGTGGCCAGGTAGGATTTTAAGTTATCCCTTGTCGGTAGAAATTAATTTTTTTTATTGTTTGTTTTCTTAAAGGTAAATCGGAAAATCCCCACTGGATGAGAACTGTGCCAAATCAACATTCTTGGTCAATTAATGTCTGGTGTGGTATAATTGGAGATAGGGTTATTGGTCCGCATTTCTTTGAAGGCCATTTAAATGGAGAAATGTATACAGATTTTTTAAGGAACGAATTACCACTATTATTAAACCAAAACATAAATCCTGACATGTGGTTTCAACAGGATGGAGCTCCACCGCATTATGAAATACAGGCCCGTAATCATTTAAACGAATTGTTTGAAAACAGGTTGATTGGTCGAGCTGGTCCGGTCAATTGGCCTGCTAGGTCTCCGGATTTGACTCCTCTTGACTTTTTCTTCTGGGATTTATAAAAGACAAAGTGATGGCGACTGCACCTACAACTATAGACAATATGAAAGACCGAATCCGCTTTGCTGCTTATTAGTGACACCTGAAATGTCAGAGCGGGTACGAAATTCGTTTAAAAAAAGAGTGAGAAAGTGTTTGGAAGTTGAAGGGAGACATTTCGAACATCTTCTGAAACATGACAGGCGATAAAGGGTAAATAATATTTTTTAAATTTTTATAACCTAATTAATTATAATTCGGTAACCAGTGGAGCTAACCAAAAATTTTTTTTATACAAATACGTAGTTTTTTACGTAGATCCGAATTTAAGAAACAAAAGTACATATTCCCATTTAAAATTTCAAAGTTATCCCCCACCCCTCAAAATGGGGAAAGGGGGTAGATAACAAAAATATGTTTAAATATGTCCCCCCATCTCACTATTACCTCATTAAAATTTCAAGAAAATATTTTAAACCGTTTGCGAGATATCGCCTTGTAACACTTTAAAAAACTCACCCTGTATATTTGAAAAGATAATTTTAATTGCTATCTTTTTAAATTAAAATATACAGGGTATTCCATTTAAAAAAATGAGGTTAGGTTCGATAACTTTTTAACCTGACTCCGTATACTTATTCGGAAAACGGCAGATTATTCATCAATCATTATGTCGAAATTGGGACACCCTGTACTATAAATTCATATAAACTCTCTTCCTATAGGCCTCCTCTTCGGAGATATGGGCTCCGAAAGAGATCCCATGGAACCTACACATAATTCTTGAACCACCGGGTATATTTAATTTTTTTAAAAATATGATGTATACCAGGTAAGACCCTTCAAATTGCTATCAAAGAAAGTGTGCGCTGCACACTGGTACTATTTTGATTATTGCGGGCGAACAAAATATTTTTTAATGGAAATTTTTATAAAACGTAGAGAAAAAGAATGAAAGATAATATTATCAAGTTTCCAGCTCTAAAAGTTCATATTACGAATTCTTGTTGACTAAATGAAACCAATTGCTATCATTATTGTCAACGATCCAAAATGAAAGGGAAGCAAGAAGGCAGAATAACTAAACGTGTACGAAGGAAGAAAATAATTCGAACAGAACAAAAAATGTAATAACCGAAACATTTCCATTTTAATATGAACATACGGAAAACACGCACAGAATAAAATATTTAAAACGTTTTATTTTGTGGCGTTTTGGCCAGAATACTGCTTGAAATTGTGCTGAATTCTGAATTAAAAAAGAAGTCTTACAAGAATGAATTTAACAATGCCTAACAAAAATAAATAAATAGTATCATGCTTTAGCTATACAAAGTGTCCAAGATAAGGAGGGCCAGTACAGGGATCTCGGAAACCGTAAGAGATACGAAGTCGGTTAAATGGAGGTAAAGTTGCGCATTTACGTGCCTAAAAATATTCCGTTTAGAAAGTTTTAAAATTCCGAGTAGTTACGGAGATATCCGAAAAAAATCGAAATTCTGAAAAATCGTTATATTGTTTTCCTGTTTTTTTTTAGATCTAAAGTAAATTGCACTTTTGCATTGTCACTTTTTCCGCTCTACCTAACTAGGTTACCTCTAATTGTTTTGTAATCCGACGAGTCATCTTCGAAGGGCCATTATCAACTTTCTTCTTGTAAATACGGTCCTATTTTCCTGATATTGGAATTTGAGAGCTTTTTTTCTTCCGAATGCAACGATGTATGACACATTGTGGTTTAATGACGTTTTGAGGGTTCTTTGAACAACATCAGGAAATTTTGGGATACGGTCCTGTATGTCTCCTAATTTTATAAATAATATCTCATAAGTAAGCTCTAAATTATTTACTTATGTTGGACTAGTTCAATAAATAACAAATAATTTAATAATAAACCACAAATAAGTGAACAAAATACAGAAACATTAAGGTAAGTGTATACAATATCGCCATGCTAAGCTTAAATTTTTTTTCCTAGAAAAGTGTAACATTTTTTTGCGAAAAATGTATGTGGAACATATTATTTAGACTATATACTAATAGTTTTAAAATGTTTGGCAACATTTTAAGTAGGCTAAAAAGGTTTTTCTAATTTTTTTAAAAATTTTGCAAATTGGCGATATTGTCAACAGGGGGTAAGCTATATCGCCAATGCAGATTTTTTGTATTACTAAAGATTTTTTTACGATAAAATGTAAAAATAAAATTCAAATTCTATAAATACCATTTATTAAGATCAAAATATATATGAGTAGTTTTTACGAACAGTAAGGACATATGTATACATTAATTTTGTCTTCCTTTGTAAGTCCTAAGCAGTCATCATGCAAATAACATTTGCAAAGGACACATAATCGCATGTCTGCAACTCTGTCCTCGTGGCAGGCTTTGCAGTACCAGCTTTCACCTTTACTACTATCGACTTTTGATTGAGATTCCTTTTTACCAGCAGTAAATGGTGCTTTTGAAGTCTTTGCCTTGTCGACGTATTTCCCTTTAAGTCAGAGCTCTTGAAAAGATCTTTGGTAATCACTTGCGCTCTGCTGCTAATTGCAGGCTTCCTAGGTCTTGTATCATATTTACGCCCCATTTCAGGAGTAGAGAGTATATCGGTAAATGAAGTGTTTTCTTTCCCCTTCTTTCCTGCCCCATCAGTTTCTGCATTTTCACTAGTGTCTTCATCGCTGGTGCTCATCCCTTCAATTTCACTTTCTTCTGGCTCACTACTGTCACTTATTGACTGGCTTATTTGATGCTTCCTAACAATTTTTGAGGGACCTGGAGGAGGTGTGACTACCCTACTCGCTAGACTTTGTTTGGATGGGCCCGAGGGGCCTGGAGTTACTGGAGCATCGATATTTTCGATGGAATTCTGCTGGTATGTTACAATTCGTTCGGCAATATCGCCATGGCGATATTGCCGAACAGTTGCGCTGGCGATATTGCAAACAATCATATTTTCCACTTTTGAATTTGTTTACTTTAACAAAAAATGGTATTTTGAAAAAATAGTAGCTGCATCTTACTCCTTAATAATCACTAAAACAATATACTAACTTCAAAAAATACTTACCACAGTGTAGACTGAGCAATAAAACAATTAATTGATATTTTAATTTGTAGCGCACGTGATTAAAACAGTAAATCTAACATAGAACTAATATTTGAGGATATAGCCGATACCACTTGTCGGTACAAGCTTGGTTTATTGCCGAGGTAATACTCCTAGCGTAATCTATTATTTGGTAGTCAAACTAGACTAAATAACACCTTTTGGCGATATTGTCAACATGGCGATATTGTATACACCTACCTTATTTCAAACTTCTGTTGATTCGGGATTTAAAAGAAAAGTAGGCGCTTGAAACAAAAAAATTAAAAGGTGACGCGTGATTTGTTTCACGTGACATTCCCATTGTGATCGTTTGAGCGCGTTTTAAAAGGTTTTCTATTTTCCAGAAAATATGGAACATAAATTTACAAATGCTGAAAAGTTTAATATTCTATCGCATGTTTTATTTTATCTCCAAAAAACTGGTCTTTTTTACATTTATTTATGGATTGCCTAAGATGTGTTTTCCGCATCTACGAGTAGTTGTATTTAAAAACATTCATATACCATGTGGGGCAAAAGTCCCGCAACGGCCAAATATCTCCCGAGGGGAAGGATTTTTAAAAAAATGTTTCGGGCAAAAGTTGTATGGCTTTGAAAGAGGAATCATTTGCATACAAAACCATCTCCCACCCCTTCACCCCCTCCTTAGGGGTGGATGTAACTTGTAAATTTTAAATGGCCAACCCTATTTTTTTTTTGCTGATTAATATTCTCTAAGAAAAAACAAGAAACTTTTGTCCGAAACATTTTTTTTAAAAAGACGAAAAACTTTTTTTTGAAACGACGAATTTCGCGATTGATCCAACGAACAAAATTTGGATATTCCAAAATATTCCGACTTTTTTACGCGAAAATTACGGGGTTTTCAGAAAAATTACAAGAGGTAGAAAAGGCTTAGCTTTACCTCTTGTAATTTTTCTGAAAACCCCGTAATTTTCGCGTAAAAAAGTCGGAATATTTTGGAATATCCAAATTTTGTTCGTTGGATCAATCGCGAAATTCGTCGTTTCAAAAAAAAGTTTTTCGTCTTTTTAAAAAAAATGTTTCGGACAAAAGTTTCTTGTTTTTTCTTAGAGAATATTAATCAGCAAAAAAAAATAGGGTTGGCCATTTAAAATTTACAAGTTACATCCACCCCTAAGGAGGGGGTGAAGGGGTGGGAGATGGTTTTGTATGCAAATGATTCCTCTTTCAAAGCCATACAACTTTTGCCCGAAACATTTTTTTAAAAATCCTTCCCCTCGGGAGATATTTGGCCGTTGCGGGACTCTTGCCCCACCCGGTATAAAAAATAAAGGTAAAAATACGTGAACGGTAAGTGATTCGTGTGTAATGAAACCGCGTTTCATTGTCCAATATTTAAACGCAAACAGCTTCAAATAATCAGACAAATATTTATAACGCGGAATCGACCGGCTCGTGATTTAACTTACCTAGATTTCGTTTCGAGTTCGGCGTTATAACCGGTTGTGGTTCTGGTACCTCAGCCACTTTGAAACCGTTGAAACTACACAATCGGAACGAAAATGTTAACACATAATGTCTCGCACTAAATACACTTAACACTGTACGTTTTTTTTTTGTAGTACGTTCAATTTAACTCATTTTTTATTCACGTACCACATACAAGATAATATTTTCGTTTGCAACCATTTTTATTTGAGGTACTAAACTCCCGTGTATATTGTACGGTTGAAACTTTGTTGCGGAATAAAAGTGATAAAATGTTTACTCATGCCAATAAAGACTATTTGTCTTGCAATAAGAAATGTTTTACCGGGTGTAATACGGTCACATTTACTCGCAAGGATGCATCGAGGCATGCATGCAAATTTGACAATGTGTGGTCAAATATACACGGTGTTCCTTAATGACGTGCTAATATTTCAGGGTGTGATTGCTTAGGTCATTTTATAAAGAAAAGTTCATATGAACATATGTCGGCAACGGCTTAAATTTTTTGCTACAGGGTGTTGATTTTTTATTTTTTGAATGGTTATTTTTTAATATCTCCGAAAGTATTTTAGATATTATTTTCATTGTTGGTATGTGTCAATAGAATATAGAACCACAAATTTTAGTTACGATTACGAACAAGCCAGCAAACATCTGTTATTCTTTACAAGAAAGATGGTACGCCACTGACATTTTGCCATGTGGATACTTTTTCTGATTAGCCTGGTCAATTCTACATGAAAACGGTCTCTTGAGTTTCTCTCGTCAGACGCGCCGTTCTTGATTAAAACCACTAAATTCATATTGAAACTCATTATTATTAACATTGATAAAATAATTAATGATACATTTTGTTTTATAAAAATTGATGGAGTGGGCAATTCGATGCGAAGACGGGCGGAAGCATGCCTTTTAAGTGAGGGTGGCCATTTCCAACAAATTTTATAAAACAAAATTTATCATTAATAATTATTTTATCAATGTTAATAATGATGAGTTTCAATATAAATTTAGTGGTTTTAATCAAGAACGGTGCGTCTGACGAGAAAAACTCTGTTTTCATGTAGAATTGATCAGGCTGATCAGAAAAAATATCCACATGGCAAAATGTCAGTGGGGTACCATCTTTTTTGTAAAAAAGATAAGAGGACATGTTTGCAGGGACGCCACTGGTGGAACAATTGAATAACGTTTCTAAGTAAAATGTTTGGTTCTATATTCTTTTAACACATATCAAAATTGAAAATAATATCTAAAGTACTTTCGAAGATATTAAAAAATAAAAATTCAACACCCTGTAGCAAAAAATTTAAGCCATTCATATGTTCATATGAACTTTTCTTTATAAAATGACCTAAGGAATCACACCCTGAAATATTAGCACGTCATTAAGGAACACCCTGTATGTGACTTACTACCTTTAATTTAATATGTAGTATCAACTCTCCTGAGAGTCTGATGCATTATCGGAACACCCTGTATATTATTTCTGGTTTAGAATTTCAATCCTCTTTGCATAATAAAATTAATTATCCTTCCTGGAACAATTGAATTTCGGCATCCTTTAAGGGCAAATGAAATTTGCTCCGCCCGCAAAAATTGACAACGGTAATCGGATTATGTAAAATTGTGGCTTCTAAAGGGTTTTAATTAATTAACGAAAATCGCTTTTGTGTTTTGTTTTAAAACTGGGAATAATTAAAAATACGTAGTAACCATTTTTAATTAAAACCCTAAAGCGGATTGCCTTTGATTGGTTAGTTAGCACTCAAAGTGCCGCTATTTGCATATATGTACATACATATGACAAACCGTGCATGGGTGGGGAAGTCGTTTTGGGGCGACTATATTCTTAAATACAGATTTGTTCCTGATATTGTTCCTTTTTTTATTCCACATTCAATTGAAAATTAATAAAAAATGAGACATGATCACGCGACTAAGCACCATTAAACCCTTTCCTGAGAGTTATTGGTGTGTTACAATAGAACTAGATTTTTCCAAGAACTAAGTGGTATTTTTTAAATTTCAGCTAAAAACACGTTATTTCAATATTGGAGTAACAAAATTCAGTGTATACTTTTTGCGATATTCAAGGTGTTTCCTAACCTCTCTGGAAAAAATAAGGATATTTTAAGACGAAAATGTGATATAGAAGTTTTTCGCAAGTCACTTCGTTTTCGAAATACAGGGTGTCAAAAAATATATTGTATTTTTCATTTTATTACGTCTCTGTTTATTTAAATTTGTATTGTTATTTTTTGCAAAGTAGTAGTATGGTATAGTTAGAGAGACGGTAACAATAGGGGGTCCGTTAAGTGGAATATCAGTAATTTGGTATTTTGTGGAGATTAAGTCGCCCTCTACAACTTTTATATCTGATGAAATGCCGTAGAGCGTTGCTCAGAGGCGCTGTACCGCTTTAGATAGGAAATTCTCAATGAATTCAAAATTATATCGAGCAATGTCTGAATTTGAATTTACAACATACAACATACAACACCAAGTACCTAGGTAACATAACACATCTAAGTACCATTCAATCTGAATTAGTATTTGCCCTTATTGTCTAAGCGGTCTGGGAAATAATGTATTTAACATCTAAAAATTTTAAAAATAAATAAGACGTTGTTTCTTTCATCGATATCGGCCTGCTTCTTTAAACAGCTGATTGCGGACATCGGGCTAATATTTAAAAATATAGCGATGTTTTATAAGCGACTATCATAAATTAACGAATTTCCTTATAATATTACTTTCCTGTATCATTATAGTCTCGGAAATGGCAACCGCGCTGGCTCTAGACAGCGGAGATTTCTCGGAAAGAAAGTTTGAAACAACTGGTCGGAAGACAGACTAGACCATTATTTCAGAGGGTAATTCCTGTCAATTGTTAACATAATTGTTTAATTTTATCTTTAGCAAGGGGTTAATGGCCCATAGAAATTAGCGTTTTTATTATTTCTATTGCGAAATGATTAATCGCTCTTGTTCTATATGTGTTATTGTAAAGTGTAATTATGCGTTAGTGTTGGGGTTTAGTTATAAGCTTATTATGCACTCCCACACTATCATCAGGACACGTGATGAGCATAAAGTTTTTCCTATAGAAAAAAGAACTGAAAGTGTCTGTGCCCTGGATTCCTTAATCGCGTCCTGGATTTACTTTCTAAGTAAGCTAAATATTTATTTTTATAAGAAACTAAAGTTTTACACAACATTTTGGCAACATTCTGCTTGAACATCTGTTGATTAATCAGCTGGGCAATGTAATATCTTCATATATGAATGTGCCGAGGAGTTGTGTGTGGGTTTTTTTAAACGTTCGATTTAAAAAATATGTAGCACTTCTCTAGGACACCCCAGGAGTCACCCATTTAAATATAATACGTCATTTCCATAACACCCTGTATATAGGACGTTCTGTTCAAAATAAGCAAGTTAATACCGACCTCCGGTATAACAGGAAGTGTGACCATATTCAGAATATTTTAGCAGCGTTGCCCTCATCAACATTACCATACTGTCCTATTTTCAAAACTTTCCTATTCATAATTTTCCATATATCGATCGAATTGTTTCCTGGTGAGACACCCTGTATAATTATTATAAGAAGTTTTCCCATTTAAATTTTTTATGCACCTAAAATATCCCCTTTTGTAACAAGACGGAAAAAAATACAAGGGACTTAAAAAGGAAATTTAATTATTTTAAATTTAAAGCGAAAATTTTTTGCTACTTGAGACGTGCCTCAGCTGCACCATTAATTTGATTTAGAGAATATTCCTACAGGGTAATAAAACTCTCGAGGGGGTTAAATCTGACACATAAATTACTATGTCAGATTACGGGAATAAAAAGAAAGTGTAACAAGATTTAAAACTTCTTTAAAACTGTTGTGTGGGAAAAAAACGGGACACAAGAGGAATAATTCTTCATATTAAACGAATTAGATGGCAAGGGAAACTTTCTAACCGGTTGTGGAAGAGTTTCTAACTGGTTGCTGCTTTTTATTTCTGTAAACAGGTACAAATTCCAAATCGTCAGTTATCAGATATGGAAATTCCCAGTCCACCCGATGATACCTTATACAATAAGGGCGTATTTTTGTCTACATAGTAGCACTTTGAAATACAATTTCAGATTGAATGGTAATACCATTTCCATTGATAGGATGTCACCACCTGCAGACCGGTTTCGAACTCTTTTGTTCTCGTCAGTACAGGGTAGGTGCCCATATCTATCATCAGACAGGACTCCATACTTCACGCTGTATTATCAACGGTAGTCGAGAAAGTACAACGGTAGTGCCATCTCTTAGCAGTCCCACACAACCTGAACCGGTCTGCAGGTGGTGACATCCTATCAATGGAAAAGGCTTCCTTTTCTTGGTAGTACCATTCAATCTGAAATAAGGAGATAATATGGAGACCATACAACCGAGGAGTACTGCAACTTTGAGCTTACAAATGCATATAAAAGTATAGTATATGACAATTTAAAAAATCACATCAATCATTTCTTATTATAAAACCTAGGGACCTATAATAAGCTGCAATAAGCTCATTTATCTGAGGAACAAAAGATAGTTTACTGTCAAATAACACACCCAAATCGCGAAAAGTCTCAGCTCTGTTCAGTGTTATGTTGTTAATTTTGTAATCGTACACAAGAGTATGTAGCTTCAAAGCAAGGGCCATTACATTACATTAGTTATATTTAACGGTAGTTTATTTTGAACATGCCAGCTAGATATCATGCCAATAGACACTTGAAGCCTTTCACAGTCCGCCCGGTTTCGGATGCGAGCGTAGATTTTCTTATCATCAGCATAAAGCAAACTATTAATGTCCAGAGAATTAACTATACTACTACCGCCATCTACGAGTTCTCAAGAAAACCTAATGATGTCTAATACCACTACGCCATCTACGGCTACGTCATTAGGTGCAACCAAGACAAGAACATTAGTTAACTGTTTTATGACGAGAACGAATCGAGCCACGAGACTGACAAGTAGGCATTCTTCATATTTTATGTGTTTTTTAGTTTAAATCCTTAAATAAAATGGTTTAAAATCATATCGAGTATCATTTATCGAAATACACAACATTTATCGACCCTACACAATAGTGCTTAAACGTAAAGTTCATTCTTCGGTTCTTAATTGTAGAAAATTGATCAATAACAGTCTCATTAAGTTTGGAATACCCTATATAATTTTTTTTTCATATATTTAATTTTTAAACTTTCTGATAAAGTCCCTAGATTTACCCTTTGTGGTATGCGTTAAATTAATTTCGGGTTTAGGTAACGAACAAACCCGAACAAACCCGCATTTTTCACCTCAATTTTTTGCTCCAAACTCAAAGAGCTAAAGTTATTTCTTAAATAGTCTACCGTCAACTATTCATTTTAACTTAATAAATATATAATATTAAAATATTAAAATATACACGCTAGAATTTCTAACTAGATGCACGAATAGACAACAGCGCGGTGCACCCAAAAACTGTCCGTCTTTAATGTTAAATCGCCATAGCCCCGCTATCCCCCGCCACACCACAAACACAAAATGCCTAAAGACTGGATCACTCACTAAAATCAAAACTCAAAATTATTTAAGAACTTGTTCTTCATACAATCACACTATACACAAAACACTACACGACTATTGTAAAAATACACCGCCTACCACACACCTACCGCCAACATGTTAGAAGCCCTTATATCTTGCTCATTTGATTAAATTCAAATTAGAAAGATACTAGAGCTGACACCAAACATCATCAACAACGCCTAAAGGCTTAACCCAAAAATCATACTTATGATAGACAAAAATAACACGTCGAGTGAAAGGAGTTAAAGGCTTTATACCTGACTCAGACGGTGAGTTTAGTCGGTCGGCTAGCCTCTCAGAGGCGGATCTTTTCCCTCAGAAAAGATGATGTTGATGGAGGTATAATCCCACAAGTTGCTAAACCCGACACCACCTTGCAGCCGCGTCTGTAAGGTGTCTGTGTGCAGATTCTCATCGGCTGTCCAAAGAAAAAAAATGCACTACTTAATCGCACGTGCAAGCACGTCTCGTCATAATCGTCATTTACCTCGACCGAGGCACGGTTGCCGGATCTATACAGTTTTGTTTGACGGGATGATAAAATATTAGGGAGGGTCGGACTTTTTAGTTTGACGGTACGATAGAATATAAGGGAGGGTCGGACTTTATACGATAAATAATATCCAATGAATATAAATTAATATTTTTTATTCGTTTTGTTTTGGGGGTGCACGTGCCCATGTGCTCCTGTGGAAGAACCGCCACTGCTAAGGACAGATATTCATATAATATCAGAAATTCAAGAGTGACACACATTAATTTTGGCCGGATATAATCCAGGGTAATTTGTCAAAAATAATTGACGTGTAGAAAGTGGATTCGGCTCGGAATAAGAAAGGATATATCCCTTAAAGCGTTACGGTGTTCTCGTGGGACGAAACGAGGTAAGACGAAACAGTAAAAGTTTCCTCTAATTAGATTTTTCTAATCTGCTAAAAAGTTTTCGAAGTGATTCATTCATTATACGTTGGGGATCATTAACCGAGAGGTTTATGGCATAGGCTCTTAAATCGTCAGTAGCAGAAACGAAATCTAACAAAAAACAAATAATAATTAGAAAATTCCGACGTCGTGTTTCGATACTTTTTATCCACCTTGTATCATATCGGCACGACATCGTTGTGATTACCGACCTGTAACTATGGATACGTACAACTTATGGGGTGCGCAGTAAAGCCCTGGTTTTTATTGCATTTCGTTACGAAATATTTCGGTGGATTGGAACGGAAAAGTTCGTCGTTGGTCATTTGGTCACATGTGTGGTTTTTACTGCAGTACTAGTGCGTGGTTAAAAATGGACGATATTAGTAGATTCATTTTTACAGGGTGATCACGTATTATGTCCCCCCATCGTAACCTAAACGATTGGTATACAAGGTTTTTAAAGTATTATATGTAATGGGAACAAATATCATTTAGATCTGTTGATTTACAAGTAGGGTTGGTTTTACTGAACATGATGTTGGGGCCCTTTGTTAGACACCTATTTTATAATATGCAGCTACGTAATTTACGAATTAACCGAGTTATGTACAGGGTATAAGTATAAGACGATATTATCAGTAAATCATAATAAATTACTTTTGAATAACTTATTAAGGAAAAAACATTTTTTGAAGTGATAAGGGACCCCGAATTACGTAACGAGCCTAGTGCCCCCTATAACAAAAAAATAGGCACATTGTATATTCCGATTAATTAATAATAATAAAGTCGGTAAAAATAATGAGCGCGTTTAGTTACGCCGATTCTTTATTCTGTCGTAGATTTTCTTGCCTTGTTGCAAGTTTGAGGCAAAATTGTATTTTTTATTTTAAACTCTTTTATTTTTGGTTCTTATCGAGATCCGTTTAAATACGAGGCCGTAGGCTAGAGCCTAGTATGCCTATAGTGATATATCCGAAAAGAAAAAACCGATAACCCGTGTCGCTTAATAATGACACACGTCAAGCGGAATACATTTTCCTTGGCGAAATTTCGTCGGTATCCAACCTTTTGGATTTGAAAGGAGTTTTTCGGCGGCAGATTATTATTTTTGTGAACTTTAAAATACCATAAACTAGAGTTTAGTGGGTTAGAAGATAAATTGTTGATAGAAAGTAAAAGTAGATAGATAGAGGGCAAAAGAAAATCCACCCATATATATGCAAAAAAATTAAAAACTTTTAAATACATACAAATGAAGGAGTATATTTGGAAAAAATAGCGGTAGAATTTGGATCAAATAAAACAGGTATGTGCAACCCTGCTTGTAAATCAACAGACCTAAATGATATTTGTTCCCATTACAAATACTACTATAAAAACCTTGTATACCAATCGTTTTAATTTTTCTCAAGTACGTAAAATAAAAAGGTTAACCTGGGGGGACATAATACGAGATCACCCTGTACAAATGAATGTACTAATATCGTCCATTTTTAACCACGAACTTGTACTACAGTAAAAACCGCACATGTGACCAAATGACCAACGACGCACTTTTCCGTTCCAATCCACCGAAATATTTCGTAACGAAATGTAATAAAAACCAGGGCTTTAAAAGTTAAATTTTATTAGTGAAAAAATGGGTCTGTGCGCACAGTTTACCGGTAATATCTTTAAAGGTTGGTCGTCGGTTGTCTTGCGCACAATGTTGTCGCCGTCATATAGGCAACCGCGCCGTATTGGTGTCGGTTTGGTTGCCAACTAACGACGCGAATCAACGACGACCGTCCAGAACCGAAATCAGTCGTAGCTAGTGGTGAGTGATATCGTGATTTTTCAATCACATTGTGAAACGTGATTGTTATTTTTTGATATCAGTGATATTAAAGCGTGACGTGATCACGGTTTATAAATTTTTATCACTGCTAAGCGAGATATTAACTAAATAATATACGTAAGAGAATATTGCGCTCATCGTAAAATAATTAGTGGGTGATGGTCGATGGATTTAAATTATTTATTATGTATACTACTAAAAGAACTATAATAAACCTAGATTAAAGTAAAATTAGACCTTTTAACAAAACTATGGTGAACTAAACACTGTGTACTTTACAACAAACTATTTGTTCAGGCAAATACGCATGGTTTCTTAATCATTTTGTGCGTATTGTATATTATCATTTAAAAATAGAATCATAAATCATTTGAGTTTTCTCATTACTTAGCCTGTTTCTTTAAAGAATGCCCAGAGCTCGCTAGTCTTTCGAATATTACTACTTATTTTCATTTCACGGGTTCAAGTTCAAGTTCAAGAGTCAGAAGTCACAGTCAAGTACCAAATAACGACCCGACAACTTCACGGAATCACATTTTAAATAATAGGTCTATATGAGATGTGATTTAAGAAAATCCACCATAAAGCAATAAGGCATGAAGTCCCGTGTCACCCATGTTATTCTAACGGTGATATGCACAATTGGCGTTGGTGCAGCACAATAAGGTCGATTATGGCAAATGTAATAAATATATTTCTAATGGTGTTACAACAAGTCAACACCATGGGAATAAATTTTAAATTATTATTAGTAAAAGTGAAATACGTATCACAAAGTGATTTGTTTAAATTGTGATTACATCACGCTTCTTATTTACTACTAAGGAACTGTGACTACCTGTGATTCGTTGATATCAGTGATTAAATCACAGTTCGTGAAATATCGCTCACCACTAGTCGTAGCGATGTAACGATATTAAAAATATATCGATACGTGGATAATAGATATCAAAATTAATTCTAAAAGTGGCTACTATAACGTAAAAAATAACGGATAAAATTGACAATATCCCTGACGACTGGCATATCTTCACTGACCACATGAGATTGTTTACAAATTTACAGTAGTGCACGTTATCTCAAAGCGGCATTTATGGTTAATTTTCTGAAATTTCTTTTCATGTCATCTTCCTCAGGCTTTGTGGGTTTAAATATGCCCTGTAAACCTTTCTAGTACACACGGATAGTAACAAAGAAACAACAAATATTTGAATAATAAGGGATAATAGGAAACTAGATTGAGTTCGTGTGAAGGAAAATCCCAAGGGCATTATGGAGGCAAGGAAAATGCAAAAGAGTTTTCGATGACGTATCTCTCAAGAAATTTTCCGTCGCAAGGGTAGGTTACGTTGAATACATTACGTGTCTACCTGCGTTAAGGTTAGAGATCAATTTGCATATGTTTGACATGAATAGCATAGTTTCGTCTTTGTTCCTTGTCAATATACAGGATGTTTACTTATTACATTTAAACCCGTCAATCTTGAGATGAAATTAAACCACAAATGGCGCTTTGAATTAAAAGCCGAGGCCCGCGTTTGGTTCCGGCATCACTGCTATCCTACTGACCTACACACACTTGTTAACTGAAAATAAATGTGTAGGGCCTAAGTATTTAGACGTTCGATTTAAAAAAGTAGCTTTCTCAAGGAGTCACCAATTTATATTTAATAAGAAATTTCCATAACACCCTGTATAATGTTACATGATTGACAATAATATTTTTTATGCAATCTGATTATCTTTTTCAAGTTATTATATTCCCACCAGATACTATTGAATTGGAGAGTAAAGTTGACGAAAATATTTTTTCAAAATTACAAATTGATGAAATTATTTTTCTGAAACAAAAAAAATACGAATAGTAAATAAACACGTGTTTTTTCACAACTATAATTTATTGCAACAAGCATTGGAACGTTTTAAAAATTATGACTAAATAATATTTTCCCTTATTTAGAAGAAAAGTGATGAAATATGAAGGAAAGTAATAAAATAGTAATTATTTTGAGAAGGGCTATAAAAAATAATGCAAAAACTAATAATCTATTGGCAGAAATCGCCAAACAGATAACCAGCTTTATATATATATATTATATGAAGTACAGGGTCTCCCAATTTCGACACATTTATAGGGTATCTCCGTAATTGTTAGTGCTATCAAAAAAGTAATGTATGTGTCATGTGCTCTTTACCCTATATTTTCTTAGTTAAAAGAGATACAGAAAAATGTTTTATACAGAAGTTTCTTTAACTTGATTGTTGAATAATCTGCCGTTTTCATAATAAGTATACGGGATCAGGTAAAAAAGTTATCGGACCTAACCTCATTTTTTTTAAATGGAATACCCTGTATATTTTAATCTAAAAAGATAGCATTTTAAATTCTCCTTTCAAATATATAACGCACCATGGATGATATTGGTTTCCTAGGCAATTTATTTAAACTTTATTACTTTGAAACGAAATAAAAGATTCAGATTAAGGTAAAAAATAACGGGAATCATCGCAAATGTTCGGAATATGTCCTTAAATGGTTACCGTCTTTCTCTTCGTTTTTTCCACTTTCAATATATACTGATATCATATTAAATTTCTCAAAATGTTGATAGGTCATTTTCGCAAATGAATACGTAAAAATGCAATTCACGTTAACAACTAGATAATTAGATATATTAGCTTTTGTTTCATGGTCTATTGTGGTTTAAAGTAATAAACTTTAATAAATCGCCTAGGAAACCAATATCATCCATGGTGTGTTATATATTTGAAAGGAGAATTTAAAATAGTATATTTTTAGATTAAAATAAAATATACAGAGTGACCCCGTATACTTATTTTGCAAACGGCAGATTATTAGACTTCTGTATAAAACATATAAAACTAAGAAAATATATGGTAATTTTGAAATTGTCAATTTTGATTTTCCACCGTATCTCTTAAGCGAGCCAAAATTTTCAAATTTTGATTTTACCATTTCAAGTTTGACCCAAAAGAGCACATGACACCTACATTACTTTTTTGATAGCATTAACAATTGCGGAGATACCCTATAAAAGTCTCGAAAATGGGACAGCCTGTTGTACATTACTTATGTGAAAGTGATTTTCTCAAACTAGGCGACTTTTTGCTCTCGTTGGAAATCTACCACTTTCAACACTCGTTATACAATATACTTTTTCGTTGCGTACAAGAATGTATCAAGTTCTTATTATCGAGGTGTCAAAAACTCATTTAAATAAGTTGACGCTACACGAAGATTGCGCGGCGAAAATGTAAGTAATAAAATCAAATGGAAAACTAGATTAAACTGGAGAATGAGAAAATCCAAAAGGACATCCTATAGGTAAAAAAAGATGGGCAAGTATGAAAATGTTATTTCACGTTCGCAAAAAAAAATTCTTGCGTGCGTTACAGACAGTGACGGATTTAAGGAAAAAGGCCCAGAAGGCAAAATTTCTTCAGGGCCCCCACAAACCCGAACAACCCCCCCCCCCCCCCCAGAAAATTATGTTGTTTCAGGTGTTCCATGGAAAGTGAAAGATGTAATGTTTTCATTTATTCATCGAGCATTATAAAAGTTGTATTCTTTTTTACATCGAGAAAATTTACATATTTTTGAATCCTCTTCTCGCTTTCTTCTCTGTTTCTGTCTGACTGCAACTGAATTTAGATACGCGGGGGCACCCGGGGGCCCCTTTAGAACGTTTTTGATAAGTCAGAAATATTCGACAAACTTTGAGAAAATCGTAGACGTTTTAAATAACTGATTGATTACAAAAGATATTTGATTTTATATTTAATTTACTATAGTTATCAAGCATTGCAATTATTCTGATAACAGGGGGCCCCTGAATGAAAATTGAACTTGTGCTGTCCAAAAGGGAAACATTGTCACAGCAAAAAAAAATCAAAAAAATCGAAGGTGTAACTGTCAGCAAGAGGGGCCCTGAAAGCCTTTCGGGGGGGGGGGGGGGGGGGGAGTGGGCAAGGGCGCTCTTGCCCACCTATTAAACCCGTCACTGGTTACAGAGAAGGCAATTCTGAATATATTAGTTACGTGTGTGTCTTCCTACGTTGCGGTTAAAAATAGATTTACATATATTTGCTATGCATAATATTGGGAGGAGCGGTTGTCTTAGTATATCAGCATAAAGTTGAATGAAACTGGAACAAAACAGCCCTTGGAAATGCCAAGGGATATGTTAATTTTTGGAGGAATTGTACTGGAATAGGGGCTATCACTGGCATATTTGTACTAAGTTCAGTTCATCTTTATCGCTCAGTTATAAGGTATATATGCATAAATCTGGATCAAAAAATGCTATCAACAATTACAGACCAATAAGTCTTATAAGTAATTTTGCGACGATATTTGAGAAGTGTCTTAAGCGACGGCTCAATGAGTTTTTTTAGGGATAACAACATAATATCGCCCAATCAGTTTGGTTCTGTGGAAGGAGTCAGCACTTCGGACGCTATGCATAGGATAATTGCCCTTTCCGAGACTATAATTATACAGGAAAGTAATATTATAGAAGGAAATTCGGCAATTTATGATAGTCGCTTATAAAATATCGAAAGTGGCAACGCTGTATTTTTAAATATTATCCCGATTGTCCAAAATCAGCTGTTTAAAGAAGCCGGCCGATATCGATCGAGAGAACCAACGTATTATTTATTTTTAAAATTTTTAGATGTTAAATACATTATTTCCCAGACAATAAGTGCGTATTTTTGTCTACACAGTAGCACTTTAAAATACTAATTCAGATTGAACGGTACTTAGATGTGTTCTGACGCGAAAACTAATGTGATTTTGTGATGTGAGTACTTGGTGTTTTTTATAAATTATGTTGGTTAAGGTAAATAAAATTGCATTTTTTTTTTCTTCTAAAGGGTAAGTGGCAGTTATAAACTTTTAAGTTGTCCAGATCTGACGGTTGTCGTTCGAATTGGACAAATGAGAATATACCTGACCATTTATAAACTCCGCGGCTATTCGTTCGAGTCAGTTCAAGTTTATAAATCAGAGATTGTTTCCCCAGCAAACTGAACGTAAAAGTTTATGATAATGTACCCTGAAAAATAAACAACTTGAAATCTGTCAAACGTTTGTTGATTTTCTAAAGAGTTTACCCTGAAGATGTGACAACACTGTTCAAGATTCACTGCCATATGTTGCAGTGTTTACCTTCCGATTAGGGGCACCACGTGGTAATTTTTGGTTTGACATAAAGTCATGTACAGGGCATATTAAATTAAAGCACCATTTTTGGATATTTTTCTTCATTTAGTTTTCATCTCAGGAATTGCCGGTTTAAATATAATACGTCATTTCCATAACACCCTGTATATAAACCTAATTAAGAACTATTTAAGGCTTTTGAATTGTATTGTATAGTTAATTATTTATTTATAAGTTAGAACAGAACAAATACAGAAATAAATAAATAAACAAAATAAAAATATCAACAGTGCGACAAGGGTAGATTGAATTTATGTCCAAATACAGGAGCTCTCTGTATATAAATTTCCATGTTCTTGAGATATTGCATCTTTATGATACCATGATCCAAATATTGCCTTTGCTTGATCCTAAAGCCTTTTATATAAATAAATAATTAAAACTTCCTTAATTTTAACAAAGTTTGTTAATTAATGTAACTTCAATATAATTTGCAAGCAAACACAAAAGGGGACTCGATGTATTTAAAATTACACTTGCCGGTACAGTGCCAACAAGAGAATCACAGTATTGAGGTAATTTATTTCCAGTGACAAGAAAATTAAAAGCAAATATTTAAGTATTAAAATTTAATTTTATAAGCGCCAGCGCATACATCGATCATTAGTGGGTTTGGTCATTAATTTTTTTTATTTGTTTTATCTTTTTTTATCATCGATTTGTCGTTGTGCGATCAAAATAAAATGCCCTCTTCGAAAGAGGATCTTAAAACCTGTTTGCTAAAACCATGATTATTTTTTTATGATCAAACACAAGCACTATAGGAAAAATCCTTTAGGGCACTCAGGGAGTGGTGCGTGTGCGCAAAAAGCGATTCACCTTGGTTTTGAATCGTTGGACGTTATATTCGTTGCCGAGCACTTTCCATGAAAATATCTGTAAAAGAGAGTCAAGTCCGCAACCTGTCTTCGATGTTCTAGGCTGTCAAGGTTCTTCGTCAGCTCGTGGTCTCCATGGCCTTCCTTCCGATGGAATCCAGTAGCCGAAGAGTATGTTTGGGTGCAGAGCTCCAGACATGAGAGCAGTACTCTAGTGATGGTCCAATCTGGGCTTGTTGAGGTGTGTACAACTTTCTGGTTCGGAAGACTACACCATGTTTCTGAGAAGCTATCTTGGCGATTGTCACAACGTGGTTATGCCAAGACATATTTCCTCCCAGATTGACGCCCAGCAAATTAATAGATGAAGCCAGTGGGATTGCGTGTCCGGCCATGACTATTTCCGGTTCTGTAATGTTAACCTCTTTAGAGAAAACTGCTGCTTGGGTTTTTTTAGCGTTAAATTCGACTTGGTAACTGTCACCCCAAGCGAAAATTTCTTCCAGGTCTTTGTTGAGGCGTGATACTTCATGCTGTCTGCGAGGATGTGAGTCGGCAGCCGATGTTTGTGCATTCAAAGAGAAGGATGAGATAAGTGTGTTATCATCAGCAAAACTAAATATCGGAATCGAAGAAAAAACTGAAATGTCATCAGCGGCAAAAACTGGCGTTCCAGAAGTAGGTATACTTAAGATCTGTGTTTTTACAATATGTTTTCATAATCCACATTATATTCAGTTACCGGATTTTAGCCACCCCATAAATTTTCGACATTGACAAAACAAGGTTATATTAATAATAAATGTCCATTAATACTTACTGAAACACAAAAGTACGATGAAATAGCTCTGAAAAGAACTGTTTTAGGATTAAATTCGACTTGAAAGCACAAAAACTGATAAAAACCAATACAGTGGTGGTAAATAAATGTAGTTTATGATCTATGTTGGTGAACAATAAAGACAAAATAGGTAAACTTAACAAATCTGGGGTATATAAGATTAAGTGTAAAGATTGTGAAGCTGTCTATGTTGGGCAAACCGGTAGAAACATCAAGACAAGATTAAAAGAACATGGCAATTCTATTTTGAATAACATAAAAAAATTCCGGAATCTCCACATATTGTATAGGAAACAACCATTTTATAGATACGGACAACATTAAACTATTACATAACGAAAGAAAGGGCCAACGTTTAGATATTCTAGAACAGTACGAAATTAAAAAGTCTATAAAAAATAATCCGCTCACAACTACCTACACTAATCGGGGGAAAAACCCTAATTCTAGGCAATAAAATAGTTAATTATTGACAGTATAAAGACCCGTAAAATAATTTTTAACTTTAGTATTCATCTGCAATGCTCTTGAAAAAGGCCTAAAAAGCCGAAACATGTAGAGTAATCCTCTAAATATATTGAAACATTTAAAAGCAAATTTCTTCCTTTTTTACATTAAATTATTTAAAATTGTAACACGTTATTGAATTCAAAACGTATTACGGAACTCCGCCGACATAATATTATGTTTTTATTCACTAATAAATAAAGATGAGGAGTTTTAAGTCAGGATGGCTCTTGATCCCTACCTATATATTACATAATTATATGTAAAAATATAACGTACAGACTTTACATTCATGGGCTTTTATGGAATGTACGCGTTCATATTTTCAACAAAAAATCTGAACCAAAAACAGAACTTTAGAAATTACGAAAAGATTTTGGTATTTCTTTGTACCGATTACTATTCTTAATAAAGTCCAAGAATTCAAATCTCGATAAGCCAGTTTATTTAAATTTACAGCCAATCAGTTAAATTAAAGTCACCGTCTAAACCACCCAGATTCCAATCTACCAAACCTATCATTGGTCGACATGGAAATATCCCTCGAAAGGGTTCGAATGCCATCAAGCCTCGATAAATATATAGATAATGTTGCATGTTTATTCAGAAAGTTCTGTCGGCAAATAAAATTATTTAATTGCCGAACAAATTCGGTATTTGACGATTTGGCACAATATGTGATATTATTATCAAAAGGACAAATTATGAAAACATATAAGTAAACATTATTTAAAAATTATGATGATATTTTGAACTGTAGGGGAGACCGAGGAGAATTGTGTCAGAGTAGAGTTGTGACAGCGACGATTTCTCGGAATCTATGGCCGTTAGCGAGCTGGTAACAGCGCACGATTGTTTGTTTATAGACGCGCTACTTGACGCTTGGCCCACGACAAGGGGTTGCGTGATTACCACGTCTGCATGGAAAAACAACCGAAAAGTTTATATTTTATATAAAATTTTTGATTGTATTTATATCATGATATATTACATTCATGTGTTTATACTATTTTTCTTATATTGTGTGGGTTTGGAGTTTCAAAGCGTGGCATTGTCTTGCTGTGTTTGCATCTTATCGCGATTTTTGGCACCTAGGAGACTTGTGACACGCTGTCACAACTCTCCTATTAAAGGTTATTTTCTGGTTAGCTTATTTTACACGCTTTTTGCAATGTCTTTTTCTGTTTTTTGTTCGTTTGCTTTGTTCTTACAACCTAAGTTTGATATAATGATTTCATAATTACTTATAAAAGATTTAATACTGTTATGTTAATGTTTCATGTTATCGTAGTTCCTACAATTATGCCAAATAATAATTAAAGTAATTTTAGGCAAAAAAACCTGTGTTTTGTTTATAATTCATATAAAAGTAATTTTATCTATTAAATATAGTCTAGATACACAGCTGTCACAACTTACCTTGGTACCTGTCACAATTTACCTCGGTGTTAGGCGAGTTGTGACAAAGGGAGTAGCTTCAGTTTTCGTGGATTTTCTCAGAAACCTTATAACTTTTATTGACTTTGATGACTGTTTTTAAAAGAGTAAGGATTGAGTTGCATTGCGGCTTACAATTCATAATGGTGGTATGTTTCTTTATTGAGATATGTTCTTTTAAGTAAAAATTGTCACAATCCTCATCGGTCTCCCCTGCCTATGATTTTATTAATGAAATATAATATAATAATACAATAAGAGAAAAATCCGACGATAGTTTTGCTGAAAAGGATATTCCATCGAGATTGAAATACCGTTTATTTATTCTATTTATTACTGTCATTGAATATATGAGATATAGGCACGTTCGGCACACTCGCAGAAAAGATATAATATCCCAGTTTTCCTATATTTGTCATCGGACTTTTACCAAAACTGAACTTTTCGTTCGTGTCAACTTTAATAATCGGTTTTCAATGATCCGGCAATGCTGTACTATCTCATAAATACTAAAAGCGAAACGAGAATGTGATAGATAAGGAAAATATTTATCTTCTAAAATATATTTAGTGAACTAAAGCATGTTTTCTACATACTCTCGTCCATTCTACAAGCAAAAATATACAAAAATTAGGTTTGTGGGTATAGGAAACGTTACAATTTAACCCCCTAGAATTTAAAAATTTCCTAAATTCCAAGGTATCTATCAGGGTGTTATAAATGACGTATTATATTTAAACCGACAATTCCTGAGATGAAAACAAATTGAAGAAAAATATCCAAAAATGGCGCTTTAATTTAATATGCCCTGTACATGACCTATTGTCAGACCAAAAATATGCACGTGGTGACACTAGTAAGTAAACAAAGCAACAAATGGTGGCAAACGTGAGTGAATTTTGAGCTTTTGAGAATTTTTTGAATCGAAGTTGCTTATTTTTCAGGGTACATTATTATAAACTTTTACATTCAGTTCAGTTCGCTGGGAAACAATCTCTGATTTATAAACTTGAACTGACTTGAACGAACCGCCGCGGAGTTTATAAATGGTCAGGTATGTTCTCATTTGTTCAATTCGAACGACACCCGTCGAATCTGAACAACTTAAAAGTTTATAAATGCCAATATGCAATTTTATTTACCTTTTCGGACTATTTAAAACCAACTTAATTTATAAACAAACATCAAGTAGGTAACCCGAACAAAAACCGGCAAAATAACTACACAAAAACACATAAATTCACATTAGTTTTCGCGTAGATTTGCATGCGTCTCATGAATGCCACCTTTTAGAAAAAAAAATGCAAATTTATTTACCTTTTCGCACTATTTAAAACCAACTTAATTTATAAACACTAACCCGAACAAAAACCGGCAAAATAACCTCACAAAAACACATAAACTCACATTAGTTTTCGCGTAGACTTGTATGCGTTTCATGAACGCATACAAATATGCATTTCACGAACGCATACTAAGTACCGTACCATTCAATCTGAATTAGTATTTTAAAGTGCTACTGTGTAGACAAAAATACGCCCTTATTGTATAAGATTTCATCGGGTGGTCTGGAAAATAATATAATTTTTAAGTAAGTATTTGACATCTGAAAGTTTTGAAAGTGAAACACGTCTGAGTCTGGTTGACATGTTCGGGTTTACTCGGTCGATCGATCCTGTCTGTCAAATTATTTCAACATGCCGGTTATGTTCCGAGATTGGAAATAAGAGGCCGAATGGGGTTTAGTGGGTATAAGCTTATTATGCAGTCCCAAACTATCATCAGGGCACGTGATGAGCATAAATCTCTTCCCATAGAAAAAAGAACTGAAGGTGTCTGTGCCCTGGATTCCTTACTCGTCTCAGCGGCCTGGATTTAATTTCTAAGTAAGCTAAATATTTATTTTTATAAGAAACTAAAGTTTTACATTTTTACACTGTTTGGCAACATTGGGCGTAACATGTGTTTGTGATACACTGCCTCAGGGTGTTATGACTCATTACCGTGGAGTCACCTGTGAGTAGGAGGGTTTATTACCCCACTTTTAAAACGGTCGATTTAAAAAAAATAAAATGTGTAGCGCTTCTCTAGGACACCCAAGGAGTCACCCATTTAAATATAATACGTCATTTCCATAACACCCTGTATATAGGGTGCCTCCGATACGATATCGGTTAAATTAGTAAACTATGTAGTATCACAGCCCTTAGATTAAGAGTTTATAAGTTTCCAACCAACTCTTAACCAATTTGAAACCTTCTATTACCTTATTTTTATCTTCTTCCCAATCCCAAATATTATAATATTATATTATATTATAGGAGTACATTTAGCTTCCTCAATAGAAGATGTAATTTTATTGGACAATAAGGCATATTTTGATATAACATCTACGTTTCAAGTACTGACAAATTGGATGATTTCTTCCTTATTTAGACCAAAAAAGTGTTCATTCGTATCAACTTTAGAAGTAAACGAGATGATTCCCGGAAAGGATTTTGCGCACAACACAATTTTTGAAATTACCCTTAAAGTTTTCAATTGAAAAACTTTTAAATAAAGCCGAGGCATTCATTCGTGAAAATTGAAAACTCATAAATACTAATTCCGAAACGAACGTATAAAAGATAAGGGAAGGATTTCTGAAATTACCTCTTAAAATATATTTAGTGAAGATTTTGCTTGAATTCGTATACGATGTTTATTAATAATCTTGAAAGGAAAAAGGGAGTAAGCGACAAATAAAGGCTCTTAACTATACAGGAAAAAGGTTCCATGTTAAGGAAATAATAATAAATATTTATTTTTCGATTACGTAAAATTTAAATTTACCATAAGCCTTTTAGTGGAATCGATCCGGTTTACGAAAATTCCTGGACGAAATCGAGTAATTCTTTTTCCCAATCGATACACTAGGATCCTCTCAACATTCTGACATTATTTGTAGGGGGTTCCGAATGGGGGGAGGGGGGGGGGGGGGGTCACGCCCCGTAAATCTAACCGACAACGGATTTTCCTAAATAACTCCGCCGGTTCTGATGCTACAAAAAAAATGTGAAGGGCAAAATTGAAGAACTTGACAGAGCGCGTAAGCTCGAACAAACCTGATCCCGATATCTCAATGAGTTCGCGAATTATCGCGATTTTTAACTGCAAAAACAATAAAATTTAATTAATTATATCTCGAGAAGGGGGTGACACCGAGTACTTTGATGAACCCGAGGCTGGGTGTGGTGGGGCAATGAGGAGGAGAGTTATGGGGGGAGAAAATATTATATAGATGCTAATAAGTAGTTTATTAATCGAGCTACGGGGATCAGGCCGGATCAATTTGTTAATTTTTTTATCAGCTACGAGGCATACAAGAAATGGCCACTATTTAATATCTCCGAAAATGCTTTAGATATTATGTTAAATTTTGGTATGTGTTAATAGGATATAGAATCACACATTTTAGTTAGAAAAGTTATTCAATTGTACCACCAGTGGCGTCCCTGCAAACATGTCCTCTGATAGTTTTACAAAAAATATGGTACGCCACTGACATTTTTCCATGTGGATATTTTTTCTGATTAGCCTGGTCAATTCTACATGAAAACGGTCTCTTGAGTTTTTCTCGTCAGACGCACCGTTCTTCATTAAAACCATTAAATTCATATTGAAACTCATTATTATTAACATTGATAAAATAATTAATGATAAATTTTGTTCCATAAAAATTGTTGGAGTGGGCAATTCGATGCGTTTTGACATTTGCCTACCTAGTCTAGTTGTCACGTATATAAGTCATTAACCTTAACAAATTATTTAAAAAATATTAAAATCTTTAACACCCTGTATCTCAAAGGTTAAGACGTTTAGGACATATGTTCATATGAAGTTTTTTTCTGAAAATGGACCCAAGAATAGTCTCCTTAATATTAACATGTTATTTAAGCAACCTCTGTATATTATTTTCCACGTCAAACCTTTTACAATAAATTGTAACATACCGAGTTTCGATTTGCCTTAATTTCCTATGTAGTATGTTTTATTTATGGAATAATCAAGTTTTTATTTACCCAGAGTTTCATGAACTTGCAGAATATTTTTCCTCTCATGTCATTTTCATTAATTTGTAGCAGCCCATTAACTGTATCAACATGGTTTAGTTACAAGACGATATTGCAGATATACATAACATCCAATTACATTCCTAAATCACGAATACAAGCACAGATTCCAAAGGGACTTACTCGACAAGGAGAGTAATTACATTTTCTGAGATATTTGTCATTCGCAATTCCATTATTATTAACTGCACAATTAAATATACAGGGCCATTCATGGCGAGTGGCCTATTAAAAGATCTTGGGAACTAAAACAGTTATAATTTTATAGCATTTCGTTGTTTTTCAACGCCGTCATAGCCAATTAGATGTAACTGAACAGCTTAAAATCCGCAGCAAAATTACCAATAATAGTACATTGTTTACCGAGTAGGAAATGCCTAACATCTCTGTGTTGCTAAGTATCGGCTTGTGCCTCGACTTAGCAATCTTCACAGTCGTCCAGGAATGTGGCTTTTCCTACGAGGTAAACATACCATTTTTCCGAAAATCGTTTAAAAATCGACAGATATTGATTAATTTCGAAAAAATCGCGAATAATCTTATTCACAAATAAATGGTTCTTTGAAATTCGTAATAAAATTGGTTGCATTACTATGGAAACGTATTACTGTTGAATTGTCAAACTTGACAAAATTGTTTTCGAATCATTTATGTAGAACATTAACAACTGTAAGGAAATATCATTTTTCTACGGATGCTATGGAATGTTCCACTTCTCTCATCGCTTCCATACGTTCAAAACGGAGAATTTCTCACGCAGTGAGAAATAACCGCCGTTATAGTGGGAAATAATTTCTCCTCTTTCTCCTCTTTCTACCGAGAAAATCCAGAGACTCATAGGACGAAAAATATGACAAATTTTTTAAAGTTTATGTCAGAAAATGAAAACATTATCGTTAATGTTTACAGTTACAGTTTCGTAACTGTGCTGTTGTGGTACCATCTGGATCTCGCATTTCGCAATCATGAGTCAACCTTTGCTGCAAGAAATTTAGCTATCAGCGGAACCTTCCAGAGTTGCCAGTTCTATGTAAATACAACCAAATAATAAATAAACGTAAATTTATATTTTGTTATTTTGTTAATAAAGAATGTTAATCGAAAATTGTTTTTTGCGTCTTAATGCCAGCGCGGGCCATAATGTGTACTTTATGCCCGCACGGGCATAAAGTAATTCATTATGTAGATGGTATCTAAGGTATAAAAACACAATAATGCACTGGTATGACATGAAAAAATTTAAAACAAATTTAATTAGGCATAACAAATACTAAACAAATTTTTGTCAGGTGATTCTGTCATTTCTCGGCCAATTTCACGTCGATTCAACTATAAATGTTATATGGATGAAATGTTTTCATACGTTTAGTCATTCCAGGTCGACAGATATAAAATTGTCATAATTTAAATTTACGTATAAAGTTAAAACTAATGAATCTATGGCGGGAAACTAATGTAACCCAAGAGGTAAATTAATTCTGACAAAATGGGATTCTAAGTTATTTGACACTTATTCTAGGGAGAGAACAAACGCCCTGCTCGGAATTACATAAGAGATATGTGTCCCTAGCGGAAGGGATGTGTATATTTTCAAGTAAAGTCAAATTTATGGAATGTGAACTCGCGCATTGTCGTTTAAAATGTGGTCAAGGTATTGCCAATCAGGACGTTTTTAGTCATTTGACGTATTATATCATTTTGTTATTATTAGCATTACAGCATGTAAGTATTGTATGACCATTTGTTTCTGAACATGAAAGAATGCGAGCAACAAATTAGGCTATGCTGCTTGTGTTAGGGGGGAGGAAATTTGTGTTTCTTTATTATACCAGCGTTACCATTTTACTAATATGTATGTTCTATCAATTACGTGATTGATCAGACCATGATTATAAATAAACACTTGAACAGTCAAGCAAAATAAATCGTGTCCAATATTTACGTATGTAAAGTAAATAAGTAATTAACTAATAATACCAGTCATAAGAACATTTTGAGAAAAATAACTATAGTTGTGAATTTTCAGGAAGAATCCAACTGCACGATCAACACAGTGTATTTCTTTATATTCCACTTAATAAATTATTTTTGAGTACGCCTATGGTAAGACGCTTTCTAGCATAGTTTTTCTCCTCTCACGCTTCATACGGAAACGTTGGGATAAAACTGGGCAAAAAATAAGTGTTATTTTAGCGCCATTTAGTATGAATACAACAAGAATTATTAATCTTGCCGGGATCGAAAGACAGTGGCCATGATCTTTCCATCTGATGATAATCAATTAAAAAATTATATTGATGTGCATTTTTTAAAACCAACAGGATGGCATGGTTTTATTCCATAATAGTATATACCAAAATTTAGTGAAATATATCAAAGTGTTTTCGAGATTTTTGATAAAAATCAAAAAAAAAAATCTAAAATATATCGAAAACAAAGCATTTTAGCACATATGTGCATATGAACTTTTCGATGGACAGTTGATCCAGGAATAATCACCCCTTAAAATAATTAAATAAGCACCCTGTATACAATATACAATTCCCATAAGAATATCAAAGGTAAATGAGGCATATTCTTGATTCGAAGCTCGAAAATGGGTCAACTCCTGTTAATTAAACCATATTCCTTTAGTTAAATAATGAACCCTTTGTAGCTTTAAATATGTAAGTATTGTATACAGCTTGTTAATGTAGCAATAAATGTGTAAATATGATTTCAAAAACATACTATAATATGAGAATTTAATTAGAATTTGAAATTAATTGAAGCTATGGCAATGGGAGATTTGTTTGAAGGGTCCTTTAACCTAGTATGAGCATGAACTGACATTTTTTAATTTCTCTGTATTTTAAAAAAATCAATATACAGGGTGTTTTTAATTGAGTGCCGATACTTCAATTTGTGAATCCTTGGGTGATTTTAAGAAGAAAAGTTAATATTAACATATGTCCTGAAGCTCTTCATTTTGGAGCTACAGAATGTTCAAATTTAAACAATAACTTTTTAATCATAATTATAATCACTCTTAGATATTTTTATGAAATTTTGTACACGCCCTTTAATCATTAAGGAGCATTATTTTGACTTAAATAGTATATTAAAGTACAAGTTTTATAAAGCATTATAGCACGCGTCCACGTTAGGAGACGAGCCGCTTGCGGCGAGTTTTCTAAGTGGACAAGTGCTATAATAGCTTTATAAAACATGTACTTTATACTACTTTTTCTATCGTGTGTATTTTTTAATAAAAAACACATAATTAAATGCCATACAAATTTTGTAAATTTGTATGTTTAAATTTTATGTTGGCAATAGTCAAATTATTTATCAAGTAAGCATTGACAAATTATACGTGTCCGCCATTTTGTCGCGAATATTGAGAGCTTCCTTAAAATTAATCAATAATGGATCAAGAAGATATTATTAATTTAACTCCTCCTGAGTTAAGGGAAATTGCAAATAATACATTGGATCAACTTTTACCAAAAAAGTCCAAGAAAATATACGAAAAAGACTACAAGACCTTCACAACCTGGTGTATTCTGCGAAGGGTGTTTCTAGCAGTAGTGAAAATGTTCTAATCGCTTATTTTGAGAAGGAAAGTAAAACTAAGAAGTCGTCGACTCTTTGGTTCTTATACTCAAAATTAAGAGCTTGCATTAACATTTATAAAAACACAGCTATAAGAAATTATGAAAGCCTTTTTAAGAAGGCAATCTGAGAGCTACAAGAACAAAAAATCTTCCATTTTAGATTTAGAGGATATCAATAAGTTTATAACTGAGGCTGAAAATAGCATTTACTTAGGTTTAAAGGTAAAAAAATTGTACAGTACCTACCTATACATTAATTTTTTACAACCAGTTCTTAATAAAAGTGGGATATTGGATACGCAAATAAGGATTAATCCTGAATAAAACGTTTCAAACACACAAACTATGCCCGATTTCAAAATTAACGCTGCAGATACAAGTACGGTCACAATAAATGTTTATAACAACTGCACTTTTAATCATAACTAAGTATAATTAGTGTACAGTGTATTTATTAGCTTTAAATTGATATCTTTGTAACAGAATATATTACGTGTTGATCTAAACTTGTAATTGTGAGGTTAGTTTAGGAATTGTTTATTATGCAACCAAACATACACAGCAGTACCACCAACCGTTTAAAATGAAAAAAACGGTATCAAAAAAAGTTTATTACGAAACTGAAAACGATATCGAAATAGCTTTCAGATGAAACCAAAATAGAAAAAGATTTTTTTTTAATTTTTACCCCGTACGGGGATAATATCCGCCTGGCCTTGTATGCATTTCCGTCTGCAAGCCCATAAGTAAAATGCATGTCAGTTAATTCACTGTTTTTTAAATTTATCATTTTTATCAGATTTTACGTCTTACTCTAATAATAAAATCAATGAGAACCCCATTGTCTTTATGAAAAGAAACGTCAAAATTTATGATGCTTTACTCAGCCTACTAATTTTTATTTTTATAATATGCTTTTTTCTATTCAACCATTCAATATAAAAAAATGCTCCTTATGATTATTATTGAATGTAGAAAAATTCTGAGTACGTCACTACAAAAGAAACATTTTATTTCTGTTTGATAATGGTGTGTACAAAATTTTATAAAAATATCTAAGAGTGATTATAATTATGATAAAAAAGTTATTATTTAAATTTTAACATTCTGTAGCTCAATAATGAAGAGCTGACATATGTTAATATTAACATTATTACTTGTTAAAATCACCCCAGGATTCACAACCTGAAGTATCGGCACTCAATTAAGAAACACCCTGTAGGTACCTATCTTGTTCTGCATATTTTTTATTTTTATGAGAGGAATTTATTCCCTGATTTCTCCTGATTTCAAGAAACGTATGGTTTGTCTGTGTAAATTCAAGCCGTTTTTAAGGTATTATGAGCGATCAAATTTACAACAAACTGTACAGGTTTCGGCGATTTCACAGGGTATCTCCATTATTAGGAAAGATAAAAGGTTGCGGTTTTCGCAGCACTGTTCTATTTTTTTGTGAAACAAGTTACTCCGTAAATTATCAACAAGTCGTCACAGGATTCTACCGAAAAAACTACAAAAAGAACATTTTATTTCGTTTTGATAAGTTACAGGGTAACAGAAATATGTGGGGTATCCAGGAACGTGTTACAGAAATATCCCCATATCCTAACGACAATGCGCAAGTTCACACAGCAGCCAAAGTCGAGCCCCTCCTCAGCAAGTTAAAAAATAAAATAATTTTACAAATTTGTTTGATTGTTAGGAAAATATGTTGCTTCCGCTTGTCGTATCTCGAAAATAATTTTTTTTAAAAGGTAATATGCTTTTGGCATTACAAACAATATAAAAAATTTTTAGAAAAACTTACGAGAAAAATTTTTACTCAATCATTATTGTAGGTTACAGTACTACCTATATTGGGCGAAAAGTGTTATAAGGCTATATCTCAAAAATTGTTTAAAATATTTTCATGATTTTTTTTTAAATCATCTAAATTTTTACGTGTTATTACCCCTAGTGTTTAAATGTCCCTCACCCCCCCCCCCCCCCCCCCCCCCCCTCACCCCTCCCACATTCTTTTTACTTCTCAACAAAATTCTATGAAAATATTTTAAATCGTTTCCGAGGTATCGCCTTGTAACACTCACCATGTGTAGAAATATTTACTATTTATATTTCATTTAACAAAAATGTCCACAAAATTTTAATATTTATTTTCTCTCGTTTTCCACGTGTACCGATCGGTTCTACTCGGGAATGCGATGCTAGCGCTTTCAAAGAATCCGGATTACTGAAATTTGTCGAGTGCAGGATTTAGACCGAAAGCGCAACGTTGAGAAAATTTTCAAATGGCGATTCGAAAATTGCGTATGCGCGCTTGCAACTTTTACATAACGTATATTTTTTTCTTTTTCCTTAAATTTTTGATTCTTTATTGTATATAAAATAGTATGTATTGTATGTCCAGCCGTTTTTGAACATCGGAAGGAGTACGAGCAAAAAATTAGGCAACGGAAAAGAATCGTGTAATATAATGTTATTCATAGTGATATCAAATCAACCTAAACAATTGCAAAGATGTTTTTTTTACATGTGCCCCGAAAGTGCCTCCTTTCATGCATGTTCTCTTCACCGAAAGTGACGTTTTCCAAGAGAGCGGGGGGGGGGGGGGGGGGGGGGAAAGATTTTTCCCGCCCGCTTCGAGTCACCATGTGCTCATAAATAAATAAAACCAGAATTGTCGGTGCGGGATTTGAACCCGCGACCCTCAGATCGCCAGGCGGACACTCTACCCACCGAGCCATACTACAAGCGATAATAAATAGCGGATTATATATAAATTAAATTGCCAGTTAATTTTTCAAAGATGTTTTAGAAAAATGTCTGAAGAATTTCTTTATTTATATGGACTCAAAGACTCGGGCACTTGTAAAAAATAAATAAAACCAGAGATGCCGAGTGCGGGATTTGAACCCGCGACTCTTAGATCACAAGGCGTACGCTATACCACTAGGCCACCGAGCCTATTTGTCAAAATTAATAAATAGATATTTACATTCTCCATGCGCAAGTGTTTTCATGTCATATAGACAGGAAAACTGTCTGAAGAATTTCTTTATTTATTTGGCATCAAAGCTTCGGGGCACTTGTAAAAAAAATACGGTACACATCTCGGGCCGTCGCGTCGGAGGCTTTTCCAGACTCGGTGGCCTCCCTCCCTCTCCGCATCTCGTCCGTAAAAGCCTCTTTTCGGCCCTTGATACGTAATGTACTATGTAATGACATTTCGTCTGTTTTTGAAAGGTGGAAAGTTGACGTTTTTTTACTTTTACTTTATTTTTGAAAAAATCGATATCTCAAAACAATATACGAACACACTTTTTAAAAAATGCTAATAGCTTTGCGTGTTTAGATATGTCTACTTTTTCCCTAATTGATAGAGTGGTTCTCGGCCTTGAATATTGTGACCAAATCGTTGAAATCTTCTTTGTCTTGGTATTTTCACTGAAATAAGCTAGTAGCACCGACCAGGATTTTGAAATTTGTTTCTCGTACACCATTCTTTGCAAGAGTTATATGCCTTGTCATATCTCGGGCGACTTTTAGTTGGCAGAAGATCTTCTTCTACTATATTTGCTGCTTCTCGAATTTCTGGTGGAGTAGCAGCTAAATCAAATTCCTCTTCTGATAGCATTTCTCTGTTGTTAAAATAATATATTGTTTAGTGACATGGAAACCATATTCAAAAAATGATATTTGTCATCTTGATGTGTATTATTACCTACGTTGTTTTACCACCTGCGGTTATTTGAAATTTCTGTTTAATTTTTCAATGGAAAAGTCAAAATGACATTTATCTTTTATTAATAATTTTAATTCAAAATAATAAGAAGTGGATGTTAGATATGGTTATAAATAAAATAGTGTACAAACCGCGGTGAAAAGTTTCATTACTGTCTCGAGATTTAGTTAACTAACTACCGACTCTCTCGCAGGAATGAAACACTTTCCACCTCGGTACTTAATATACTATTAAAAATGATCATTTCAACAATATTTAAAGGAAAAAACTAAATCTCTATTCATTTTCATATAAGATAGCAACGCTGTTGCCGCAGTGTATTTTTGGCTAAGGTGCGAAATCATACAAGATTGTTTCCTAGCCTTTCACTAAGCTAACTAATTAGGTCTAAATTTACTGAAATTTAATCAAATCCCCAACATAAATCGAAATCTAAAATAATAAATATCAATGTAAACTTGCCGCCCCAGGCCCACGCCTCGTTGGCCTATACTCCGGCACTGACAATAGGCAATTCTGAATAGCTAGTCAATTTTTTTCTATAGTTTTGTAAGCCTTAACAAATAAACTCCTGGGCAAAATTAACGCAACATCATAAATTTCCCATATTTTTGATTCTATTTTTTGTCTGAATTTATTATCCGATTTGAATGATTTTGTTTTTGCATTGTAGGTTGGTTCCTTGACAATGTCATATTTTCGCTGTTTATGATAAAAATTTAATTTTCGATTTATACTGGGTGTACTAAAAATGCTAGATTTTTTTCCGAAATTTCGCATCACCCTGTGGAGTATATTAGCAACCGAAACATATTGCAGTTGAGATTAAACGGTAGGTCCATCTTTCCCCAATATTTTCGTTTTTGGTTTGCTTAATTATCTCTATTATTAAAGGAGATACACCGTTTTATAGCGTAACATGTTTTTATAGACTTTAATATTCAACACATTCATTGTTAAATGTTCTCAAGTAGGTTTCAAGATTAAAATACTCGTCGGGCAACTGGGCATACGAAATGAACGTTTAATAAGCAGTTTCCGAACAGTTTTTATCAGTATGGCGAATTTTATTAGACCTTTGTAACTTTAAAACACAACATCTGCTGACACATCGCTTGCAATGTCAGAAAAGGTCCATAGTCTACTTGAAAACATTTAACAATGAATGTCTATAAAAACATGTTACGCTATAAAACGGTGTATCTCCTTTAATAATAGAGATATTGAAGTAAACCAGAAAAGAAAATGTTGAGGAGAGATGGACCTACCGTTTAATGTCAACTGCTATATGGTTCGGTTGCTAATATACTTCACAGGTTGATGCGAATTTTCGGAAAAAAACATAGCATCTTTAGTACACCCAGTATAAATCGAAAATTAAATTTTTATCATAAACAGCGAAAACTATAACATTGTCAAGGTACCAACCTACAATGCAAAAAAAATCATTCAAATCGGATCATAAATTCAGGAAAGAAATAGCATCAAAAATATGGCAAATTTATGATGTTGCGTTAATTTTGTCCAGGAGTTTATATTTATTCTAAGATTAACACGGATAAATCTCCTGCTGTCACGTCAAAATTGTATTAAGTCGAAAACTTTCGCTATATTAATTTATACAAATTTCTTGAAATTTGAGACCGCGTAAAGTATTTTAAAATAAATTAGGTAAACCTAACAGACACTTTATTTCTCTTTAAAATGCTGTTCACGTTCTGCCGGAGTGGTTGCGAAGAGAGAGAAGTGGGAAACTTCTAAAATTTCTCTTAAAAATTATAAAGTTAGATTCAGACGAAAATTTAATCAACAAAAGTTTATGTGGAAGTTTAACATTTAAAAACCTATTGAAAATCCTGACCAGTTTTAATGAAGAAAAGTGGAGGAACTGATTTCAGGTACCAATGATAGATTTAAACTAAAATAAGAGCCATTGATTTCGAGAAGTCTTTAAAGAAAAATTTTAAGAAATTAAAACAAAGAATTTGAATCATTTGTGCAACGCAAGCCATTAAAAGATAAGTATTTACTTAACTATTTTAACAACTGTTTAGTTCGATAAAATATTTCAGTGCTCTTGGATGAGTTTCGAAAACTTAATTCCAACTTTTCTTTTAAAATTCAAAACTGGACTAGTTTTACTTTATAACTAAAGGGAAACTTCTCGGTAACTACTTAGGTGATGAGATGTCGCTGTTGATATCTGTCAAAACTTATTTATATCAATAATGCAATGTAATAGACAGCTATACCATGTACTTTTGCCAATTTTTTTTTAACTTCAAATTATGTATTTTCTGAAAATGTTCCGAAAGTTCCCCAGCTAAAATAACACCTGCCAATCTTGAAGAACTTCTTACTAGTGATGAGCGATATCGTGATTTTTCAATCACGTTGTGAAACGTGATTGTTATTTTTTGATATCAGTGATATTAAACCGTGACGTGATCACACTTTATATATTCTTATCACTGCTAAGCGAGATATTAACTAGATAATATACGTAAGAGAATATTGCGCGCATCGTAAAATAATTAGTGGGTGATGGTCGATGGATTTAAATTATTTATTATGTACACTACTTTACTACTGTAACTGTAACAAAAGAAAACTAAAATCTGTAAAAAATATTACACAACATTGATAACAAACAAAAGAAAACGTTATTTCCACCTAGATTAAAGGAGAATTATACCTTTTAAAAAACTATGATGGCGCGTCGCGGGTCGTTTTCTAAATTAAACGCGTGCTCTAAAATAATGTCTTATGAAACTTGTATCTTAATATACTATTTTCTACGACTTCATATTTATCTATGTAGGTATATTTGTGGTTTATTATTAAATTATTTGTTGAACTAGTCCAACATAAGTAAAAATTTAGAGCTTACTTATGAGATATTATTTATAAAACTAGGAGAAATACAGGACCGTATACCAAAATTTTCTGATATTGTTCAAAAACCCTCGAAACTTCATTAAACCACAATGTATCATACATCGTTGCATTCGGAAGAAAAAAAGCAATCAAATTCCAATATCAGAAAAACAGGAACGTATTTAAAAAAAGAAAGTTGATAATGGCCCTTCGAAGACGATTCGTCGGATTACAAAACAATTAACGCTGTTAGATAGAGCAGAAAAAGTGGCAATGCAAAAGTTCAATTTACTTTAGAATTCGATCTCAAAAAAACCCAGGAAAACAATAAAACCATTTTTCAGAATTTCGGTTTTTGCCGGATATCTCCGGAACTACTCGGAATTTTAAAACTTTCTAAACGGTATATTATTAGGCAAGTAAATGCGCAGCTTTACCTCCATTTAACTGACTTCGTATCTCTTACGGTTTCCGAGATCCCTGTACTGGCCCTCCTTATCTTGGACACGTTGTATATAAATATCAAAAGATATTCTATTGGTTGTTAGGACAAACACTTTTCTCGAAGATTACCATAACCTTGATGTATATTTTGTTTACCACGTTTAAGTAACTTACAATAACCCAATTCGAGTCGAATTACTACATGCTTCTGTTCTTGTCATCATTCACAAACAGATTTTTAATTTTTTCCCCTAGAAGCCCTTTGCTTTATAGAAAGACAAGGGCCCAAGCAGACATTTTTTATTAGGACTTTTTTATCAAAGTCACCCGGTCGTCCTAAACCTTATTAATTCTTTTGTGTTCGGTGACAGCGTATATCGACCAATTTTAGCAAAAACAAAGGATTCTGTTTTAAGCCTGTTTAGAAAGGTCTATTTTCTTTTATGAAAAAATTGTTAACACAGATTTAGAAGATGAATTAATATTTTATATGTTCGATATTATTTTCATATGTCATATGTTCCCAGTAAACTAATCTGCCATATACCCAGTGCCGGCTTTACAACGGGGAACTTGGGGCCGAGCCCCGGGGCCTCCAAACAAAGAACATTACATTACTTGAAAAATTGCTACAATTTCTTAGAGATGACAACAAACGAATTTACACTATACAACCTTGTTTTGTTTTCTACCTTCCAACATCAAAAAAAACTCTATTTTACTGCCCCCACAACCAAACATACCAATAATTTATTTTAAGGTTAGAACACAAGCATTTATATGTGGCATAACTAACATTATAATATAATGTGAAAAAGGTGTGTTATATTTGGTCCTCAAGGTTCCATCTTTGGTCCTTCATACAGTGTGTGTATGGTCTGGAAACGGCTTCATAACTTTTGACCCGCGATTTTTTTTTTACAAAATTTGGATGTGGCTTATAGGGGAAGGTAAACTACTTTTCGAAGGAAGAATGACAGAACTAGCTATCAAAATGGCAGATGAGCGCCATCTTGGTAGAGAAGACATCATTTTATGATGCCAGAATATTTACTTCTCTATTCTTAAAGGAAACAAAATGGAGGCGTTTAATATACACACACTGTATACAAAGAAAATCACTTCCTACCCACCTGATTAATGCCTTGAACAATATGGAATGAACTAATAATGCCCAACAGGCATTCTTCGCGTTTGTTGGGCCCGTCGAGGGCAAAAATTCTAACTACTTTAGTGAATAATGTAGTTAATTTATAAAGAAAATGGAAATTAATTCCTAGAGATTTTTACTCCTGTGATTTATAGCGATAAAGTGATTCACTCACTCCAATTTATGGAATATAGTAACTTCTTTTATTCATGATCCTATTTCTGGATTTTATTTTTCCGAAGTTTCGGTGACATTTGATATATGACCATAATTCACCGATAAAAATAACCGGAGCATAAGCAATTGACAAAAACTAAAGTTAAACAGCAGATGCACAGGAAATCGGTCGTATTCTTTTCAAAAAACTGAACTTAATAACTACCTGTCTATGTAATAACAACCCAAAATGATTTTTTTTACTTTATTGATATTTAAATAAGAAAGAAATATGTACAGTGAAAATTCTCATAGTCCGGAACTAGGTATATGAAATTCCTTGAAAATCAACCTCTTTTGGGCGGACTCTCCTTTGGGCGGACGCGGACAGTATGTTTTCATACAAAGAGTCCAAAAACCCTCCTTTAAATGGACAAAAAAATTTTTAAAGTATTTGGGAGACGAATAAGTACGGTAGAAAAAAAATCTCTCAAGACAGACCGGCAACCAATCGCGTATGCGTGGCAGCGCGAAAGGACTTCGCCGAATGAAAGTATGTGTGATTCCCCGACAGCAGTCCGCCGGTTATTTGTGAGTTCTAAGGTTAAAATCGTAAACAATGGCAGGAAAATGTCGCGTTTTGAGTCTGAAAGAGAATATTGAAGTTGTGGAAGTTTGTAATTTGATAAGAATGATTTGGACAAGTTCATTGACATTGACAGCAATGTTAGAAGATGATAGTGACCCCATTTCTACCGATTATGTAGTCCAAACTGAAACTACATCACTATCTGACGACTCTGATGAAGAAGTTGAATGAAGTAATCAAACAAATGTCACCAATTATCAACAAGCCATTAGTATGGTAAAGGAATTATAAGAGTATGCACAGAATAGAGGTGACTCTACAGCAATGGAATTGTTATCAGACTTGGAATTACATTTTCTAGATTGCTAGTATAAAACGCAAACACGTTATTAGATTTTTTCAGTACTACATCCTAACTAAAACTGTGTATTTTTGTTATGTTATGTTTATTTGTACACACATATACATAGTAATAATTTTGCATTTACATATTACCTAATAACAAATTTCCATAGCCGGCCAACTCTGTTAGGCGGCCATATTTAGACGGTCCCGTAGGTGTCCGCCTAAGAGAGGTTTCACTGTATATTGTTTTGATAGCACTAAAGAACAACTGACATGCTACAAAACCAAAAACAAGTTGTATAACAGCGTTTAGGAAACATAAATAACCGAAGGAGTATAGATCTCGTCGCGACATCTCGCGGTGCATTTGACTACCCAACGCAGCATCTTATAGGAGACCAATGCAAAGGGTATGGTCTGTAAAAACAGAAAAAACATAGCAAATGCATCTCTCAACTGTTTAATGGACGTAACAGAGAATAAATATTTATAAATAACCGAGTTATTGCTGTATAATGTGAGTTCTACTGATGTTCTTACCGCTACAGCTTAAATTAAATTTGATATAATCGTACATAAAAATTGAGTTTAATTAATTTTTTTTTATTTGGGTTTCAAAATGGCTACATTATGAAATGCTGCAAAAAAATTGAATAACTTGCCACTTTATGAAACTGAAATTTTATTTTTTTCATGTTGGCAACAAGTAGGGTTCGAATTTTAGGCCTACTTCGCTTTCGTTGAAATTAGTGTTCTAGGCATTATGAATACGACAGAAATTTTTTTATAGAAAACTTTAAAATACTAACCTTTAACCTTGCAAATAGATCATTTTTACTAGATATTTATCCGAAATACCTATATTCGGAAATATATAACATACTGATGATGTCCATCAACTAATTTGTAGTCACAACTATAAAACAACATAACTTAAAAATAATAGAAATATCTTCCAGTTTATGCTCTATTTCTAAAATTTTATTCAATAAAGTACTATTTTTATTATTAATTCAATATAGTATTATACATATTACTTTATATATATACATATTTATAGTTACTGCAGACATTTCCTGGTCATTAATTGTTATTCCTATCAGATTCTGTGTCGAGACAATATTTTGTTCAATAGTATTATTTAGTTCAATATTTTGAACTTTGTTCTGCTCGCACCATAACTCAAAGTTTTGCATATTCTTTTTAAAAGTTTTTCTAGACTATTTTCTGCAATTTCTCGTATTTCTGACGGAGTACAACTTTCTTCCTGACTCATTTTTATTAACTTTAATAATATATTTATTTTTAATTATGACGGATGGGAAGAAGCTTTGTTGTGTTCAATTGTTTCTATCTGATACTTGTAACATTTTATTAAATTATAAAAGTATTGCCAATCAAAAAAGAAAATATTAATTCAAATGGAAAAATATACTATATTTTTTAAAGTTTTTCCGACTTTAAAGGCCCAAATCGAAAAAGTATTATAAAATACACGGTTCATAAGACAATTAGAGCACTTGTACCTTAGAAAACTCACCGCTTCGCGGGTGGTTCTCTAAATTAAACGCGTGCTCTAAGATAATGTCGTATGAAACTTGTATCTTAATATACTATTAAACTAAACCAATTAGAGATAACCAAATCTTATATGATGGATGTATGATAGTTGGGAACACAAAATGGTTAAATTTAAAAAAAAAAACAATTTGCGCTAATACAATTTTTTTCTATGATACGTAACTTACCTTAATAAAACTTTCTGTAAAAATATCTCTGCTGTCTTTCTGTCCTTAGCGAGCAAATCCAACTTTTCCAAATGTAGCACAATAGTTTACAACCGCTTTCGTTTATAAAAATATTACTTAGCAATAACAAATACGATAATATTTTTTTAAAAGGTAATTTTTCTCCCGATAAAACGGCAGTAAAATGCAACAGTTTATCACTATATAAATTTTAACAACTCGGAGCTGTAAATTGCTATTTTCACAATTTTATTGTTTACGATTCCTAAAAAGAATACGTATTTTAAACTATTTATCGTCGATTTTGAGCTTCGTATCCTATTTGAGCAAAAGATTTCAGTGAAAATTGATTTCAGATCAACCTATATCACTGAAACTATAACACGTACGGTCAAATGACACCTAATAACGGCATGAACACACTTCAAACTGCAAAGTTATCACTAAAACTATGTCTAAAAATACCTCGATAACAGTGTCACAGCACGAAAACTATTTATTGTTAAGTATAATTATTATTTTATCAGGATTTTATTTAGAATAAGGTTAGAAAATATTGCTTCTTGTGTATTAGGGCAGAAATGAATCGTTTAGGGGAGAGTACAGATAGATGGAGCCACAGGTTGGCAATTTAAAGTTATCGATCGTTCCTGCAGAGCGAAAGGGCCCGGGAACGGAATTCGCTACTGTTCTTTTTGCAGGAAGTATTGGGAGTGAGGGAAAGGGCTATTTATAATAGGGATTGTTTTTTTAGATAAATAATAATTATTTATGAAACTAGAGAACATACATACAGGGGTTATGGTATTATGGAATAGTATATTAAGATACAAGTTTCATCTTAGAGCACGCGTTTAATGACCCGCGAAGAGGGGAGTTTTCTAAAGTACCAGTGCTCTAATTCTAATTGTCTTATGAACCGAGTATTTTATAATACTTTTTCTATTTGGGTCATGAAAGTCTGAAAAACTTAAAAAAATATAGTAGAGTGTTTCCATTTGAATTAATATTTTCTTTTTGGGTTGGCAATACTTTTACAATTTAATAAAATGTTACAAGTATCAAATATGCCATGATAGAAACAATTGAACACAACAAAGTTTCTTCCCATCCGTCATAATTAAAAATAAATATATTATTAAAGTTAATAAAAATGAGTCAGGAAGAAAGTTGTACTCCGTCAGAAATACGAGAAATTGCAGAAAACAATTTAGAAAAACTTTTAAAAAGAATGTGCAAAACTTTGAGTTATGGTGCGAGCAGAACAAAGTTCAAAATATTGAACAAAATATTGTGTCGACACAGAATCTGATAGGAATAACAATTAATGCCCAGGAGATGTCTACAGTAACTATAAATACGTATATATAAAGTAATATGTATAATACTATATTGAATTCAAAATAAAAACAGTACTTTATTGAATAAAACTTTAGAAATAGAGCATAAACTGGAAGATATTTCTATAGGTTATGTTGTTTTATAGTTGTGACTAGAAATTAGTTGACGGACATCGTCAGCATGTGATATATTTCCGAGTATAGGTATTTCAGATAAATATCTAGTAAAAATGATCTATTTGCAAGGTTAAAGATTAAAGTATTTTAAAGATTTCTATAAAAAATTTTTATTGAATCCATAATGCCAAGAAAATTTTATAAAATTGGAACCCTACTTGCTACCAACATAAAAAAAATAAAATTTCAGTTTCATAAAGTGGCAGGTTATTCATTTTTTTTGCATTTCATAATGTAGCCATTACGAAACCCAAATAGAAAAAAATTATATTTAAGCCAGCAAATCCTGAGATGAAAACAAATTGCACAATATTAACCATAAATGGACCGCGGTAACAGCTTAGCAGGTTAAGTTGTTGGCATTCGGCTGCGGAGGTCTCAAGTTCGATTCTCGAGACGGGGCATATTTTTCAGTGAAAAATATGTACAAACATTCAGAAGGAATAAGAATGCACAGTAAAAACAATATATATACTTTGTGACTGGCTGCATGACTAATTAGTCAAATGCCAATTAAAAAAAAAAAAAAAAAAAAATAACCATAAATGGCGCATTGAATTAATAAGCGAGATAACGCACTTTGTGTCAATCCCGAAAAACCACGTGAGAGGCACTGGCGAGACATGTCAACAATTTAATAGGGTGGGTAAGTCTGAAAAGACGTCAGTGGCTGTTGGTCGGTGTTGTTATATTTACACCTAGTCAAAATACGAAAAAAATAAAAATTCAAGATTTTTGGTTTAATTTTTATTTTTACCAAATAATTAGGTACAATCAGTAATTTTCCAACCAATTTTATTTGCGTAGATACAAAAGAAAAGGTTGAAAAAATATTGATTTAAATAATTACAATTTTGACAGAGCATTTTATTAGTGACAAATGAATCAGACGATAATCTGTAACATATTTTACAAAATAGTGCAAAAGGTACTTTATGTAGCTTGGGTTTGTTCGCGTATTGCTCTAAATATATTTGCTGACTCTTAATAGTTATTTATGTATCAAGGGTACAAAGTAGATGATTAAGCCCTGAGGGCGACAGTCTTACAGAGCCGAGGGCCTCTGGCCCGAGGGTTCGTAACTCGCCCGATCTATTAGTACCCGTGGTGCATACAAACTTTTATGTCATACCAGTTCGTTTTAAATAATAAATATTTTTTTAAAATTTAATTTGATTTACCAATTTTTCATTTTTACCTGCGACATTACCTTGACATTATTATAGCCTGCGTTTTTGTTGATCGGGAGATCACAAGTTTAATGTGTCAAAGTCAAAAATCAAAAATGGTTTTGAAAATTCCGACGAAATTGAAAAAAAAGCTGAAAAGGCAACGTAAAATCTGTTACCGAGAAAATCCAGAGACTCATTCGACAAAGAATATGACCAATTTTTGGAGTGGATGTCAGAAAAAGCTGTAGAAAACATTAACGAAACTGTGCTGTTGGCGTATTTTAATGATCTATCTGAAAAATTTTATTTTGTTAATAAAGAATAAGTTAATCGAAAACTGTTTTTTTTGCGTCATAATGACAGCGCGGGTGACAATGTGTACTTTATGCCCGCACGGGCATGGTATATAAGATATAAAAACACAATAATGCACTGGTATGACATAAAATATATTTTGTACCTATTTTATAGGCATGCTAAAAGACGTTAATTTAGATCTTATGTTAAATATAACTTATTTAAGAAAATTCTGATCTGATTCCTTGCCCTCGAGTTATATTTAAATAATATTAAAAAGGGAGCCAAATTAAATAAATAAATGCTTATAATAATTATTTTAAAAACATATATCTTAAATTGTTACGGAAGCAAATAAAGAAAAATATACTTTTTTAATAACTTTCGTCTTATGGGACTAAAGCTTTCGATATTATTGTTTATATATCAAATAACACTGTATAAAAATATTATGTTAAAAGTTAATTTGTACTTTAGAAAAATATTTGCATGTTGGTTTAAAAATAAGTACGTATACAGGATGTTTTAAAATAAAAACCTGTTTATTTTTAATTTAACTTGTTCTACTTATTCGTTTATGTACAAGCGTGCGACCAAAAGAGTAGCTCACAGTCTGAACGACCTTACCTAAAAGAAGTCGCTCAGTATGAGGTTACAGTGTAAGATGAACATTAGTAATTTCCTAGATAGAGCCGGAATCCCCGTTTAAAGGGTATCTAATACCGGGATCATGTGACTAATCCCAAAAAAATTAACATGAGAATGATTGTGTTTACTGAATACACTAAATAGAAATCTTACCTACTATACAGGGTGTTCCTTAATGACGTGCTAATATTTCAGGGTGTGATTCTTTAGGTCATTCTATAAAGAAAAGTTCATATGAACATATGTCCGCAACGGCTTAAATTTTTTGCTACTGGGTGTTGAATTTTTATTTTTTAAATGGTTATTTTTTAATATCTCCGAAAGTACGTTAGATATTATTTTCAATTTTTGTATGTATTAATAGAATATAGAACCACAAATTTTGGTTATAAAAGTTATTCAATTGTTCCACCAGTTACGTCCCTGCAAACATGTCCTCTGATATTTTTTACAAGAAAGATGGTACGCCATTGATATTTTTCCATATTAAAATTTTTTCTGACTAGCCTGGTCACTTCTACATGAAAACGGTCTCTTGAGTTTTTCTTGTGAGACGCACCATTCTTGATTAAAACCACTAAATTAATATTGAAACTCATTATTATTAACACTAATAAAAAAATTAATGATAAATTTGGTTTCATAAAAATTGTTGGTAATGACCACCTTCACTTAAAAGGCATGCTTCCGCCCGTCTCGGCATCGAATTGGCCACTCGTTCAAATATTGAAATTTTTATAAAACAAAATTTATCAATAATAATAATAATGAGTTGTAATATGAATTTAGTAGTTTTAATCAAGAACGGTGCATCTGACGAGGAAAGCTCAAGAGACCGTTTTTATGTAGAATTGATCAGGCTGATCAGAAAATTTCATATGGAGAAATATCAGTGGCATACCATCTTTTTTTTGTAAAAAAATATCAGAGGACATGCTTGCAGGGACGCCACTGGTGGAACAATTGAATAATTTTTCTAACCAAAATTTGTGGTTCTATATTCTGTTAATACATACAAAAATTGAAAATAATATCTAACGTACTTTCGGAGATATTAAAAAATAACCATTTAAAAACTAAAAATTCAACACCCTGTAGCAAAAAATTTAAGCCGTTGCGGCCATATGTTCATATGAACTTTTCTTTATAAAATGACCTAAGGAATCACACCCTGAAATATTAGCACGTCATTAAGAAACACCCTGTATAAATAAAAAAAATATTAAAAACTTCTAAAAAAAAATCAGTGCATTCAGTGTGTAGTCTCCTAAACTTGATCGTAACTTAAGTATAACCTGCTGACGAGAAGCACCGCTCTGCTTCTACACTTAAGCCCTCAAAATAAGCATAAAATGGTATATGAACCACGTGACTAAAGTGTCATCTTAGTCCTTAAGTTTATAATGCACTATTAAAAACCCGGGAAAAATAGTTGGACGTTAATTAATTCCTGTTTTTGGTGATCTCTGAAAGTCGGCGCTAAAACGGAGCCACCAGTAGTTTAGTGTTATAATTTATATAAGTTACTGGCACAGTAATTCACGCATATAAGTTTGTACAAAAAGCGTTCCTTATGGCACGAGAAACGTTAGAGGTAAATTTTTTTAAAACAACCTGTTAAAATTATGATTAATGATTAAAACTTTGAATCTAGCGTTATGTTTCCCACAGTTAAAATAGGTTTTATTCAAAATTACTATTAAATTAATAACACACTGGCCAACATCTAATTTCAATCCACCATCACAGAAGCAGCAAACCATTCTAAAAACCGTTGCTATAAATAAACTTAATATTAATATATCCGTCCGTATCCAGGTACTATTATTTTGATATTTAAAATTTGACCACACTTTTCTTAAATTAAATTTTTCTAAAAACTGAAATTATCTTTTGAATTATTAAAATTTAAATATACTTTAATCAAATATTTTTAATTACCTATAAGGCACTGTGAATACCTAACAATAATATATTTAATTACTATTTTATAATCATTTAATTTTACTATACTATTCTATCTAATAGACCCTACTATCACAATAACATTACAACATTGAAAAAAAACTTAACAATTATCACATTCTAATCTATTTATACTTATTCTTGTCAAATGGATTTCAAATTTTGTATTTATCACATTATGAAAGCCAATAAATCGATTAAATAATAAAAGTTTCGAAAATATAAGTATCAAAAAAACCGTATAAGGGTCAACATTTTTTTTACAGGCAACATTTAACTTTCATGTAAATCGGAATTTAAAAATAAATAATATCAAAAACACCTGTTAATTTTTTAATAGGGTTCATATTAGTATCTAATTAGAGGATTTATATATGCCCGCGCAAAAGACCATCGTTACAAAGTTTTTTGTATAGCATTGATTTTTTAATAATTTAACGCCCCTCACATGGCTAATTTTACTCTTCTGAATCATATAACGCCAATATTTGGAACTGAGATATTTTAATCAATCACTATAACCATTGTCCTATTATATATAACAGCCCTGTCTTATATTGGCTTAAAGTTTTGGAATGCCCCTTATAGAATGTCAAAATACTAAGAAAATTAGTCATATTTTTAATCTACCTAATGTGTAAACGAAACTTGCACATCAAAATATATTTTTCCTTATGGTTTATAAATGGTTAATAAAAAAATATTGTATGTAGCTTCGAATAACAAACCGTCACATCAATGTATCTCCGGTAACATTTTCATGCGTGACCGGTGTTACTGTGACCGGCGATACAAAAATGCACAAATTCGTTGATAACAGCTATTACAAGCTATTTCTTAAACTTTGTTAGACTGAAATGAGTATCTGTACTCAAGAGAATGACTTCGTGTAGTATTCTTCCCTTAATTAAGACTACTAGGTCTGAGTTAACCCTGCGATACAACATAAAAACATACGCCTGGTAAAAAGTAGGCAATGTTCTAGTTTATACCTAAATAAACATAATAAGGAACTTACCTAAACAGGAGCACGCTTTACACAAATTCAAACACATGCCGTCATATGTGTTAAACTATTAGGTCAACCTCTAGCGGCGTTATTTATAAGTAATTTCTGCCGTGACCGGCGATACATGCAGCTGCAGGGACGGAACTTCTGGTTAATAATTGCGTTGGAGAAACTAAACTGTTGATCTTTGAACATTATTTTTTCAATACAGATTCTAGTAGGTGTGTAAATTATTTATACATAAAAGTAACTTTAGTAAAATTCCGTGAAATATAAAAAGGTAAAGTAAGAAATTATTGACTGGGGACACGTGACCGGCGATACATTTTTAAATTCAAATTTAAATACTGCAGCTATAATCAAAAAAAAAACTTTTAAAATTGCTTTCTAATGCAGGAAGTAACATATATTTCGTAAATTATAATCGTTTCTACAGGCAAATATTTTATTTTAGTAAGTTATATGCTAAGGACTGAATGTTGCCTGTAAAATAATTTTGACCCGTAAAGTCAGCTCTATAACAACCATGCAACCATTACATTTAAGGCAGTTGCCTACTTTATAAATTAACAGAAAGCAGTGACGGCTGCTGGGACAAGTCCGTACCACCACTGGAATAAATTATATTTCCTAATATAGTGATTTATCTCTTGCAATAAATAAATATTTATACTCTTAAACTAAGATAAGTATAATTATTCATCTCATACAAAAAAGGCTTAATTCTAGAACAATGATTAATTATTACTTACAAAAAAATACGTATTTCTAGTTTGTGCATTAAACAGAGACTTTAAAAACCCAAATGTAGGTTTAAATAATTAATAATAAAATTATACAAATTAATATAGAAATCATCTTGTAAAATTTCGGTATTTCTATTATATTTTTAATAACGTTCATTAAATTATAGTTAGAACATTTAATTGTTGACTTATGATAATTAATTTTTATAAATACGTGCTTGAAAGTAAAACATTTATGATTTTTGCTGGCAATTGAGCATTGGCCAGATATTTAGAGATATAGGAAAATATTATACAAATATTCTTTAGACTCCTTCAACAGAAAAGTTATCACAATATTTTTAAACGAGTCCTCAAAAGATCTAGTATAATTAATAAACTCTAGTTTATCATCTATTCTATTTATCACATGACGTGTACTAAGAAATTCTAAAGAAGATGTGTATTTACAAGACTTGAAGTAAAAATTTGTAAAAATTAAATTAAGGTTTATTGTATTAGCTTCTCTCTTACCAAGGAAAAGTAATTTTCCAAATTATTTGAGTTGTACCAATACCATGAAGTAGGTTACTACGGCACCAAGTACCTAAAACATAACATTATTTTGCCAAATATAATACGAAATTAGGCAAATCTCTTCTTGCAGAAGTCGATTTAAAATTCAGGGATTTGTCTTTTCTTAAATGCTCGGACATCAGTATTGTCAGCTGCACATTTTTTAAGGTTGATACCTGAAAAAATTTGTATATAGGGTATCCCAGATGGGAGGTATTGCATCATCTAGCATACCTATACACCAGTGCACACCTAAAAATACTATTTGACTTGTTCGAGCGTCTAAAAAAATCACTTCATCTTAAATCATTTTGTGCAAGACTTTTTGGACACACTGTATAATAAACTATTTCCGTAACACGCTGCTTTTTATGCAAGGGAACCAAATATTTTTACCACAATCATAATGAAGTATAAATAAATTTAAATATAAAGAAGTGTATATCACATGCCTACGCATTGAACTCACTGAAAAATAAATGTGTGTCATAAAACTATAAGTTTTGTGAAGAATATATATTACGTGATTTTTCTAATCACAGTCCTGTTATTAAGAACCATCCAGTATATTTCCTTATTTTTCCAATTACCAATATTAAATCACTTACCGATGCGAACAGATCCAATGAAATCGTAAAGAACTTAGCTCCCGAAATCGATAGTGCCTTTTGACATTGTTGACAGACAATCTGGACAAAGGTTTTGGCTTCTTCAGAACCATCGTACCAATGGCAACTGTAAGCGGCCTCCATGACTGAAGAGCTCTGAATAGGAGAAACATTTAATAGGTAACAATATTATTGTAAAATGTGTTTATTATTTGAGTGCAACTTATAAATTTGTAAGGGTTATAAAACAGCCAGAAAATGTAGAATGTTAATCAAAATGCTACAGAAATAATAAAAATATTAATGTTTTCTGAAGATATTGTGTACTGAGAATTTTTTGAAGCGTTGAAAAAATATAAAATTAAACAAAGAAAAAATTGTTGGTCTTTACCTCTTCAATGAGTCTGTTACCGTAAATACAAAAGTGAAAGACTTGCGCCAATGAGTAAAGTAAGTATCCCAGAGTTGTGGCCGCATAGACATTCACGCCGTCAATCTAAATCAGAAAAAAATAGTTAACCGTAGTAGAAACGGATTAAAAAGTATATATTTGTAAATCAAATAACTTTCTATAATATGTAATTACCTTTGTTGCTTCGTAAGCTAAAAGGGTAAGCATAATAGTGGCAGTTAACATATGCAGAAGAAGAGCTACACCGTATGCATCACCGATAGCGGTCACCAATCTATAATGAAGAAATTAAAATAAGAGTAGTCTTCATATTTGCACACAGGGTGTTCGCTAATTAATGGTACATGGAAAAACCACAGACTCCTTACGCAAAAATATTAGGATTTAATTATACTTACCTATATCCGAAAGTTGATATTAACTGAGATACAGGGTGTTAAAGTTAAAACTTTTGTTTATCTCTAATAACTTTGAGAGAAACGTTTTTTTTACAAAATTTGGCAATTATGTTTTTTTAGGACGAGAAATTGATTTCGTTATTAAATTTTGATGTACAATGTGGGAGGCGCTGTCTGCGGTATTATTTGCACATTTATTAGGTCATAACTTTTTTGTGCCTCAGTGTATTTAAGGTTTTAATGAAAATAATACTTTTCTCTTATTTATTACGTAAAAAAGGTACCTATACTAAGTTCAGGTCGTCCAGTGTTACCGTTTCGGAGATATTTGCATTTTTTCTTAAAGTAATCTATGAGAAAACAAATAAAATTTAGAGATGCATTTGTTATGGAACAGAAAATGCTTCATTTTTGAGTTTATCGTAAGTTTGTGTTTTCATTGCTGTTGGTTTCTTTCGACACGATGTTTTTTATGGTTAAAGTTATTTTAATTAAGTCAAAGAACCATCCAATTGTTGTATTTATTATTCCCAATTACCATTACTAGAACATTAAAAGTTAATTGGTAAGAAGTAACCAAATATTATTTGCTTGCCTGAGCTAACGCGCTAACAATTTAAATGCAAATATCTCCAAAACGGTAACTCTGGGCGACCTCAACTTAGTATACCTTTTTTACGTAATAAATATGAGAAAAGTATTATTTTTATTAAAAACTTAAATACACTGAGGCACAAAAAAGTTATGACCTTATGAATGTTCGAAAAATGCCGCAGACGGCGCCCCCTACATTGTTCATTAAAATTACACAGAGAGAGAATCAATTTCTCGTCCTCTAACAATAATTACCAAATTTTGTAAAAAAAAAAACGTTAGTTTCTCTCAAAGTTATTAGAGAAAAACAAAAATGAAATTTAAACTTATAACACCATGTGTCTCAGTTAATATCAACTTTCGGATATAAGTAAGTATAATTGTATCATGTACCATTAATTAGCGGACACCCTGTATAGTCGAAATCGGTTTTATTTTGCGACTTCATTAATTCATCATATCATCTAAGATATTTTCAAGTAGCTGGGAAATATTTATTATAAAATGAATTTATTATTAAATTCGGTAAATAAGCTTTTCTTTTCTTTCAAACTGTCTAAACATATTTTATTTAAAATGCGAATAAAGCATCTGTTTTGATGTCCCCTCTAATTTCAAGTCCACCATTAGCTATCGATTTGCTATTATCGCGGGTATATAATTTCGAATCTGATGAAATATTGAATTATTCAGATTCTATGGGTAATAATTATTCGTCAAGTTCAAAGTTATGAATATAAGTAACAGTGTAATAATTTGCGTGTAATTTGTTTTCCCAATTTAACGTTATAAAGACAATGATAACATACCTGACAACATGCTTATGTCTTTCAACCCAATATTTAATGGCAGATCTCACCAATAATTCTTGCTTTTTCGTTAAGCCATTTGGACCGACACCCCCGCCCCCTTGATTGAAGGTCTGCAAAGCGCCAGTTCTATAATTCAGATTGCCTAGTTCCTGTCGAGTGCTATATACTCCTTTGAGGTTAAGTTCGTCGTTCTTTTGGTTATAATCTGGAACAGAGTGAACAAATGTTAGATCTTATAGGGAACCTTGTCATTACTTCGTCATTTTACCATTTTCTATGAGGTTATCCTGCGACGAAGCACTTCCAGGAGCTTTAAAGAGGTCGGCACTTTTCGGAACATAGGTGTCTAAAGATGCCGATAATTCCTAAAATGCAATTATAATTACACAGGGGTAAAATACACATGGAAACTCCATTCCCTTAGATAGATAAATTTCCAGAAGAAGAAGCTAGGAACTGATTAAAGGAATAATAATCCTCAAGTCCCTGGACTCAACCAGATTAAAAATTGATGAACACAAATATTATTTATTCAAACTTTCTTACCATCAACGGTTTCATAATTTCCTTCAGATGTTGCAATTGCTCGCACGCGAATATTAACCAAGAGCAGAAGAGACTGTCGAGAAGGTTAGCATGGAACAATGAGAAGAAAACGTAGTAAATCTGGAACACCTACGAGAGACAATTAATTTTGAAATGGACAATAAATAAATACACTTTTTTTAACTGGAAGCATTCTTACCAGAGCTATGTAATACGGCATTCCAGACATGGTATCAAATGGATACCAAGACTTGACCAAAAGTCGCGGAATTTCTTCAGAAATAGTTTCATTCTCGTTATCTGGATCTTTAATGTGGTGAACGCTCTCACCGACAAAAGTTATACCAGTCCAGGCTTAAATGAAATAATATATATATTTTTTTATCGGTATCATTCAATTTTGGTTATTGTTTGAGTTACATAATAAGATTTATTACCGTACTGATGATCTAATAAACTTATTATATCACTAGTGATGGTGATGCGTTAAAATACAATTAAAACTTTACTAAAAATAAGCTCTATAATCAAAGTCACGAAAGTACATTGTTATTTACCTGATGCTGAAAATGTAGTTCCGATCACGATAATATAAATAAGGCTTCGCATTTTTTTCAAAGCCAAAGCGTGATACCTGTTGTTCGATTCTACAAAAATAGGATGGCTGTTTGCTTGGTTCCATATTCCCAGCGTTCTTAAAGGTAAAAAAAAAGACCGGAGGTTTATATATGTTTATGTCGCTAGGACGGAAAGTAGTTGTTTGCACCCAGCTTGCTGATAAATGAGGTGAGACAGAGTTGGACACAACGGTGAGTGCAAAAACATGTTTTGCGTTCTTTCAAAAAAAAATCTTATTGCATTAAAAGTTAAATATAAATTACTTAACATAGCACCACTTACCTATAAAACAATTTTGAACGAGCAGCGAAGTATACAAATTTCGTAAGACAATGCGTGAAAAATAATATTGTTATGGTGTTGGATGCTAAATCACTTACGTTGTCTTTTTCTACTATTAAATTTCCAAAAATAGCCCTAAAAATAGAAAGAAGATTGTTGCTACTAACAAGATAACTATGAATTGTATACAATATTTCCACCTAGCTAGAACTTATAGTTAGAGAGACGGTGATAATAGGGGGTCCGTGAAGTGGAATATCATTAATTTAGTTTTTCATGGAGTTTGGGTCCCTCTCTACAAGTTTTATATCTGATGAAATGCCGTAGAGCGTTGCTGAGAGGCGCTATACCGCTTTAGATAGGAAATTCTCAATAAATTCAAAATTATATCGAGTCATATCTGAAAATTAATTTACAGCATCTACGAACAAACCCCAAAGTCACGGAAAATACATTTTCTGACACGTCAACCCTTTACTTTTCCGAGCGTGTCAAAAAAAAAATTAAAAAAATAAGAAAAAAAGCGAATTTGAAGTTTTGTCTAGAATGGAACATTATATGTTAAAGATTATGTGAAAAAATGTCGTTCCAGGTCTCGTCATTCATTCATTATTGGAACTTTTTAAAAATCTCCTCGGAGGAAATTCGGAAAACGATCGTGACATGTCAGAAAATGGTCACCCTACATTCCTTGACACCCAAATATTGTGGAAAAAAAATTTCAGAAGAATCGCACCTAGCTAGGCGGAATTCTGACAATATTACGCAGAGATACCGGGAGGCAGGTATCGTTCAGTTGTATGACGGGATATTATATGCGCAATATTCTTTTTATCAGAAAATTGCTTACGAGTCATCTCCATGTAAATACAAATCGATTAAGCCCACTTGGACCCATGTCAGTTGGGACTTTATAATTTTTCCATTCATTTTTTTTTTGACACGCTCGGAAAAGTATATGCAAGGGTCGATTTGTCAGAAAATGTGTTTCCCGTGACTTTGGGGTCACGCAGATGCTGTAAATTCATTTTCAGACATGGTTCGATATAATTTTGAATTTATTGAGAATTTCCTATCTAAAGCGGCACAGCGCCTCTCAGCAACGTTCTACGTCATTTCATCAGATATAAAAGTTGTAGAGGGGGACCCAAAATCCACGAAAACCCAAATTACTGATATTCCACTTCATGGCCCCCTATTGTCACCATCTCTCTAACTAATATCTGGTTACACATTCTCCATCTGGCAAACCTAAGGGCCCTCAGGGTCAATATTTCAAAGTCACCTTAAGGTGCAGAATGACATAAGCCATCCTTAACACAAGTTTGACAGTATATTAAAGTTATTTTTAACTCTCATCTAAGTAATCTTCCACTTAACTCGTCAATTGACCTTCAAATTAATTTAAAACATAGTTTCTTGAAGGTTTACCACAACGTTAAGGCTACCTTAGCTGAGGTATAACTTAAGGTAACATTCAAATATCGACCCTTATTCTTAGAGTTGTCATTTTTGCTTCGGTAACACCGAGAATGACGCCCCACCCAACATTTTTGATGATAGAAAAATGCTCGCTATCTAATTTTACTCTCTTTACGCCTTCTATTATACTTACCCGTATTGTATTAAAACAAACAACAGATGAATGCAACAATATCCCAATCTCAGGGTATTTACCGCTCCGGAGGTGTCGGCGTGATAGTTAAGCATAAAATGCCCTGACGCCTGGATCAGCCTGATGTTGGGCATCAGGTCGGCGACCAGGCCGGTAACTTTGAATTGGTTCATCATCTGCGAATCAGAAACCACGATTTGATGTAGATAGTCAGTCGAGGTTATTTTACTTAATTAAAAAAATAAATTTTGGCAATAATAATAATAATAATAATATTTTCCGAAAATCGTTCGGAAATATGGACATTATTGATAACATTTTTGAAAAATAAAGCCAATATTTCCCTACACTTAGTGGTTGCTAGGCAGCGGAAATAACTGTTAGGAAATATTAATTTCCTTATTATAAAGTAAATATCAGTTGTTAGTGTTCTACATAAATGATTGACAACACGTTGTTCATAAGGAATTAATTTATATTTTGAAAACTTCAATGCATTGCAGAGTACATTTTGAAATTAGTTTGTTATATTCACGGTTATCTCTGGACGAGTCCCAGAAATGGAAAATTCATCATCACTTATCATTTTATACTGTTTTGCTTTCGGAAACACCAACAATTGCGTCAAGTTTGACAATTCAACATTAATACGTTTCCATAGTAACGCAACAAATTTATTACGAATTTCAAAGCACCATTTAATTGGGACTAAAATTATTCGCCATTGTTTCAAAATTAATCAATATCTGTCGATTTTTAAACGATTTTCGGAAAAATAGTATGTTTACCTCGTAGGAAAAGCCACATTCCTGGACTCTGTGTTGTGACTTGACAGTCGTCCAAGAATGTTAGGCATTTCCCACTCGGTAAACAATGTACTATTATTTAATTCCCAACGAACTTTTAATAGTATATTAAGATACAAGTTTTATAAGACATTATCTTAGAGTACGCGTCTAATTGTCTTATGAACCGTGTATTTTATAATACTGTTTCTATTTTGGGTTTTTAAAGTCTGAAAAACTTTAAAAAATATAGTAGATGTTTTCCATTTGAATTGATATTTCTTTTTGGGTTGGCAATACTTTTACAATTTCATAAATTGTTACAAGTATCAAATATACCATGATAGAAACAATTGAACAAAACAAAGCCTCTTCTCATCCGTCATAATTAAAAATAAATATATTATTAAAGTTGATAAAAATGAGTCAGGCAGAAAGTTTTACTCCGTCAGAAATACGAGAAATTGCGGAAAATAATTTAGAAAAACTTTTAAAGAGAATATGCAAAACTTTGAGTTATGGTACGAGCAGAACAAAGTTCAAAATATTGAACAAAATAATAAATAATACTATTGAACAAAATATTGTGTCGACACAGAATCTGACAGGAATAACATTTAATGCCCAGGAAATGTCTACAGTAAAAATAAAAATAGTACTTTTATCGAATAAATCTTTAGCAATAGAGCATAAACTGGAAGATATTTCTATTATTTTTAGGTTATGTTGTTTTATAGTTGTGACTAGAAATTAGTTGACGGACACCGTCAGCAAGTTATATATTTCCGAGTATAGGTATTTCAGATAAATATCTAGTAAAAATGATCTATTTGCAAGATTGAAAGTTAGTATTTTAAAGTTTTCTATAAAAATTTTTTGTCGAATTCATAATGCCAAAAAATCTAATTTCAACGAAATCAAAGTAAGCCTAAAATTCGAACCTACTTGCTGCCAACATAAAAAAAAAGTAAAATTTCAGTTTCATAAAGTTGCAGGTTATTCAATTTTTTTTGCATTTCATAATGTAGCCATTATGAAAACCAAATAGAAAAACTATCCTTTGACGTAAAAATGACAGTTTATCGTTTTAAACGTACTTTACGATCCCAGAATATTGTGTCTCTATTCCTACCGAAAACAAGATGGCGGCTTTTCAAAAAATAATATTTCGTTTCCTGTTTTATCCTATTTCATTAACTAACAAAAATACACTAAAAATAAGAGGTTTTTGATACTTATTACTGTACCGTTATAGATTCTTTCCCCGGCCTAATTGTATACATTTTTGGATTACTCCTACTGACAGATTTCACATGATTCCCTACATAACAGATTCATAACATTCTTGTTTTAGCCATTTTATTGGCTCCAATACTATGGTGACCAAAAAAAAAAGACGTATACTGCATAGTTTCAAAGTTCATTTCAAAAATAAATATTTGTTTAGAAGTAGTGAATTACAAAATGTATATTCAACAAGAACTTTGAATTATACGTTTCCCAAACACAGACTAACATTGTACGAAAGTGGCGCGAATTACAACTGTATAAAACTATACAATAGACTTCCACATCATATTAAAAATGGTGACAACATTAAAAAAATAAAAAAAGAGTATATTTAAGCTAGACATTGAACCCTACAACATTGAAGAGTATTTAACAAACACGTCAAATCTATGATTTGCAATAATCTGCTGTATTTTTGACACTATTTCATTTTATGTTAAGTAATGTAATTCTGAAATAAAGAATGTTTATTATTATTATTATTATAGTTTTTGTAATTTAGGTGAAAATAATATTAAAATTACTGGATTTCAGCCTCGAGCTATAAAAAATTCAATATTCTTTCATTTTCCAAACTACTTACCTTGAAAACCGGTTATTTTTAACACCATAAACCGAAAAGTTATTTAACAACTCTATCGGTCGTATTAAAACCAAAGTATCCTCGTTTAAACACTTTTTAAAACTTCCAACCGCTATTTACGCCACTTTGCTCGCTCGCCTCCATTAAAGACTCGACCTTTACTAAATTTGACACCAGTGCTTCAAACTATCAAGTAACATTTAAGTGTTATTTGAGCAAAAACTTTTGTCGTGGACCAATCGGAAAGCTCCGTAATATTTTCTAAAGGAGGGGCTTCCTTCGAACCAATTGATATTGAAATATTATAGCCAGTGTTGGCGCAGTGCAAAAATTTTTGGATTTATCGACGTTACTTTTGGGAAGAGCTCCATGAACGACGTGGTTATTTCGATGTGATGATGTGGCATTCGGTGAAATTGGGGTTCTTTACCCGTTTTTATGAATTCGAACTATGGAAAATATGGAAAACAATTATAGGTCGTTTTTTTTTTGGAATACGGTTAGACCTTGGTATGCTATAGATAATGGAGCTGTCGTGGATTTTTTTTTAAATAGATGACATAGATTCCTGGAATAATAGTCATGAAATTGTTTACTTCTACTAGTTTGTCATCTTGATAAAAACCATTTCTTTTGATTAAATACTTATGCAATTATAGATTCCCAATATTGTTTCAACTACCACTTTTTATGATCAAACACAAGCACTATAGGAAAAATCCTTTAGCGCACTCAGGGAGTGGTGCGTGTGCGCAAAAGCGATTCACGTTGGTTTTGAATCGTTAGAGGTTATATTCGTTGGAAAAAACAACCTCGGGAAGGTCGTTCCATAAGGATGGCGTCCTCCAGATGAAAGAATTCTTAAATAATGAAGATCATAGAGTACTAAGCTTAACTACATATGGACGGGCGGCAGTGGTCCGTCGTGTATGTCTGCTATTCACAGCTCTGGGCGGAATTAAGTGGGCAAGGTAAGCCGATCACTTTCCATGAAACTATCTGTAAAAGAGAGTCAAATCCCCAACCTGTCTTCGATGTTCTAGGCTGTCGAGGTTCTTCGTCAGCTCGTCGTCTCCAATCAGACGAATGGCCTTCCTTTCGATGGAATTCAGTAGCCGAAGAGTATGTTTGGGTGCAGAGTTCCAGACATGAGAGCAGTATTCTAGTGATTGTCGAATCTGGGCTTTGAATAGTGTCAAAAGTTGTTAAGGCGTGTACAACTTTCTGGTTCGGACGAGTACACCAAGTTTCTGAGAAGCTATCTTGGCGATTGCCACAACATTGTTATGCCAAGACATATTTCCTCCCCGATTGACGCCCAGCAAATTAATAGATGAAGCTAGTGGGATTGCTTGTCCATGGTATACTAGACCAAAAATTTATACAGACAAATACATCACGATATTTTTGAACTATGAATTTGAGCGAAAAATTACTCGTATTTATTATTTCTAAAATTACACTTACACTTACTTGTTTTATAGATATTTATTTTCATCAAGTTAAGTATGTGTATGGAAAAGCATGAAATTGTTTAATTCTACTAGTTGACCATCTTTACAGGAACCATTTCTTTTGATTGAATACCTATGCAATTCTAGATTCCCAATTATTTTCCCAACTACCACTTTACTAAGTACCTAAAATTAAGTTAAAACATAGTTTTTTTAAGGTTTACCTTAACGTTAAGGCCACCTTAGCTAAGGTCTAATTAAGGTAATATCCAAATATCGGCCCTTATTACAGCTATAAAAGACCTTATATGAAACAGGTTTTGTTGCAAGAAAACATTCTTTTAGCGCAATATTGTGACCTTAAATTGAAAAAAGGATATTAATGTCTATTTTAGCGGCAAGAATATGGTTCTTTTATGCCGCGGAATTTCTTTTTTTATGATCAAACACAAGCACTATAGCAAATTCCTTTAAGGCACTCTGAGAGTGGTGCGTGTGCGCATAAAGCTATTCACGTTGGTTTCGAATCGTTGGAGGTTATACTCGTTGGGAAACACGATCTCGGGAAGGTCGTTCCATAAGGATGACGTCTTCCAGATGATAGAATTCTTAAATAATGAAGTTCGAGGAGTACTAAGCTTAACCACATATGGATGAGCGGCAGTGGTTCGTCGTGTATTTCTGCTATTCACCGCTCTGGGCAGAATTAAGAGGGCAAGGTCAGCCGAGCATTTTCAATGGAAATATCTATAAAAGAGAGTCAAATCACGATATTCTAGGCTGTCGAGGCTCTTTGTCAGCTCGTGGTCTCCGATCAGACGAATGGCTTTCTTTTGGATGGAATCCAGTAGCCGTAGAGTATGTTTGGGTGCAGAGCTCCACGCATGAAAGCAGTACTCTAGTGATGGTCAAATCAGGGCTTTGTATAGTGTCAAAAGTTGTTGAGGTATGTACGGAAGAGTACATCAAGTTTCTGTGAAGCTACCTTGGCGATTGCCACAACGTGGTTATGCCAAGACATATTTCCTCCCAGATTCACGCCCAGTAGATTAATAGATGAAGCTAGTGGAATTGCGTGTCCTGTCATGACTATATCCGGTTCTGTAATGTTAACCTTTTTAGAGAAAACTGCTGCCTGGGTTTTTTTAGCGTTAAATTCGACTTGGTTACTGTCACCCCAAACCAAAATTTCTTCCAGGTCTTTGTTGAGCCGAGATACTTCATGCTGTCTGCGAAGATGTGCGTCGGCAGCCGATGTTTGTGCATTCAAAGAGAAAAATGAGACTAGTGTGCTATGGTCAGCAAAGCTAAATATCGGATTTTTAGTTTTCACTCGAAGGTCGTTAAAGTAGAGTAAGAAGAATTATAAATTAAAGTCGGTTCGTTTTATGAAGTCCGATATCGGATTAAATCATTAAAGGTTGTTAAACCGTATGGCGGTTAAGTTAACAATACCTTCGCTATACCTAATCGTACCGAACATTCCACTGGTTCACTGTAGTCGGCGGGGCAAAATCAGCGATTCCAAAACAAAATTATCTTAGAATTATGTACCGCGATAAATATTTTTATCTTGTTTATTTTTCACTCATAGTTTTTTTATTTATCAAATGAAAAACATTTTGCGACAATAAGTTAAAGATGTTCTCAGAAAAGTGCTTTGCGAGCTGTCCAATAATGTTTCAAAAAGATGGCAATTTTTAAGGGCATATTTAACAAACAAAAAATCGGAATTGTCAAGGCAAGTTGTTTTTCTTGACGAAACATGGATATATATATGCAAACGGAACTTCAATAAAATCGTCTTGGCAGGATGATTCGAAACATTGCTATTCCAGTACCCGGGCCAGTAATGGAAAAAGGTATATAATAATACATACTGGCAATTAAGAAGGGTTTATTTCAAATGACAGTGCCATATTTTCATCAACAAAAAAACTTATGATTTTCACGGCAATATGGATGCTGAAATTTTTGAGTATTGATTCGAGGAAACACTTTTAAAAAGTTTAAAAAACCCTTCCTTAATTGTTTTAGATAATGCTTCTTACCGTACGAGACTCGAAGAGAAATTTCCTACAAGCAGCTGGAGACAGGAAGAATTAAGATAGTGGTTGTCAAAGAAAAACATAAACCATGAAGATTTATTTTTAAAAAGTGATCTTTAAGCAAGTGTAAAGAGCAGTCATTTAAAAAAAAATAAGTCGTTGACGAATTGGTCCTCTCAAATATGGACATCAAGTTTTGAGATTACCGCCGTACCATTGCCATTACAACGCAATTGAATTGATATGAGGTATTGGCAAAAATTATTATGACTAACATGCCTGTAAAAATATCAGTAAGCCTAGCGTTATAAAGTTATGGGAGAAGGCGCTTAGCCAAAATGGGCAAAGAAGAATGGCGGAAATGCATTGAACACACGGAAAAAATAATTTTTGAATCTTATGAGACAGAACAGGTTATAGAAGAAGTAAGACCGTTAATTATTAGGGATGATGATAATGATTTTGACGAGCCTCATAATAATAAAATACCTAAAATATAATAATATTGTTTGAGAAACACCGACTACCCTGCTTGAGAGGTTTTATTGCTTAGCGGACTCCATACGCCATACCGTCGTTAGTTCAAGCGCGTTAAATTTAAGAAGGCTTTTGTTTTATTTCCTTGTTAGAAAAATCTGGGAGGATATATGTCTTGGCATAACCACGTTGTGGCAATCGACAAGATAGCTTCTCAGAAACTTGGTGTACTCTTCCGAACCAGAAAGTTGTACACACCTCAACAACTTTTGACACTATACAAAGCCCAGATTCGACCATCACTAGAATACTGCTCTCATGTCTGGAGCTCTGCACCCAAACATACTCTTCGGCTACTGGATTCCATCGAAAGGAGGGCTATTCGTCTGATCGGAGACCACGAGCTGACGAAGAACCTCGACAGCCTAGAACATCGAAGACAGGTTGGGGATTTGACTCTCTTTTACAGATATTTTCATGGGAGGTGCTCGGCTGACCTTGCCCTCTTAATTCCGCCCAGAGCGACGAATAGCAGAAATACACGACGAACCACTACCGCCCATCCATATGTGGTTAAGCTTAATACTCCTCGAAATTCATTATTTAAGAATTCTTTCACCTGGAGGACCACATCCTTGTGGAATGACCTTCCCGAGGTCGTTTTTCCCAACGAATATAACCTCCAACGATTCAAAACCAACGTGAATCGCCTTTTGCGCACACGCACCACTCCCAGAGTGCCCTAAAGGATTTTTCCTATAGTGCTTGTGTTTGATCATAAAAAAAAAAATTCCTAAAGTTTCTAATTCCACTGATCCTTGTGATGATGTTAAAAATATGCACGTCGGTGAATTTATAACATTTTATGCCGCTACTGAACTCTATTGGCATTGGCATAAATACAGCTTTCACTATCCTTACTGGTTGGGGATGAACTGTAATTTTATCTTGTTCAATTATTAAACGCCATTGAATATTGACGACTCTGAATGGAAGTTTCTCGTTCTTTAATGTTTTTTCGATATCTGGATTAAACGCTTCGCCCATTAAAACGACGGTTAAAGTTTACAGAGAACACAAAAACCGACAGTATCAACAATTCAAATAGCAATGAAGCTAATGAATTGTTTTCGCGTTTGCCAAAATTATTGAATTATTCGTTTTTTTCTCGTCTAACGATCAACAAGGAATCTTTGGTACGCCGTTCATTTTCAAAAATTTAACTCTTTTTTGAGATAAATTAAAAAATTTTTTTTTACGATCAAACACAAGCACTATAGGAAAAATCCGTTAGGGCACTCTGGGAGTGGTGCGTATGCGCAAAAAGCGATTCACGTTGGTTTTGAATCGTTGGAGGTTATATTCCTTGGGAAAAACGACCTCGGGAAGGTCGTTCCACAAGGATGAAGTCCTCCAGATGAAAGAATTCTTAAATAATGAAGTTGGAGGAGTACTAAGCTTAACCACATATGGATGGGCGGCAGTGGTTCGTCGAGTATTTTTGCTATTCGTCGCTCTGGGCCAGGTCAGCCGAGCACCTTCCATGAAAATATCTGTAAAAAAGAGTCAAATCCCCAACCTGCCTTCGATGTTCCAGACAGTCGAGGTTCTTCGTCAGCTCGTGGTCACCGATCAGACGAATAGCCTTCCTTTCGATGGAATCCAGTAGCCGAAGAGTAGGTTTGGATGCAGAGCTCCACACATGAGAGCACTCTAATAATGGTCGAATCTGGGCTTTGCATCAGCCCGGTGAGACTGCTTATGGGGGGGGTCGAAACACGTAAGAAGGCCTTGGAAGTGATGCTAAGCCTACTCTGCTCCATACGCTCACATGTAACCTACTTTTATCTATCTGTTTCACTCTATCATTTAAGCGTCAATATCAGACTTACGTAGAGTTAATATGGAAAGCCCAAAAGTGAGTGTTTATGCAGGCGACTTGATCCTGGTCATATTTGTCTCACTTTACTGAATTAGGGAAGGTTGCTGCAGACAGAGACAGGCATAGAATGCGAACAGCACGAATTGTTAAATAGTTTAACAAGCTAACTTCCTTCGTCTGGCGGGCATGGAAATCAAGCAACATCTGATATGATTTAAAATGGTGGAGAAGTGGAGAAGACGCATCTTTAAATTTTAAAATAATTTTTAATATTCTAATCTTTCACGAAAAACGTCGTTTTCTTTTTGGTGCAAGTGAGTAATTTGTAATTGAAACATACATTTAGTCATCTTTACTGAGAGTAAGCTTCAATAATAGTTTCTTTTCCTAAATCATATGGGGCCCAAAAATATGCTTGGACTTGAAGCTTGAAATATTTGCTAGGACCTAGAGCCCACTTGAAGATGGTAAAATATTTTATGTAAATTATGATTTACTTCCTATTTTTTAATAAAACTACTTACAAGCTTATTTCTGAAGTTTAATTTTTCATTTGTAGTTACGTTATTAGTTAAAAAAAATGATATAAGAGTGTGTAAGGATTATTTTAAAGTGATATTTACAGCTTAAAACATGTCAGAATCCTAATATTTGATTTTCACTACTTAAGTAAATCAAATAAAAGGGTTTGAATGTTTTTTGTTGGTTAAATGTCACTTTAAAATATTGACAGTAATAAAAATTTTGACAAAAGTGACATTTGAAAAGCACGTGCGTTTGTCAGCTGATTCCAGACGGAATGGATGCCTGGTTTGTTCGTTTGTTCATACTTGCTTCGATGTGTTAACACGGCTGTTTGTCTTCTTCCTGTTTATAAGTATTCGTTGCTTTGCATAGTGTCAAAAGTTGTTGAGGCGTGTACAGGCTTTCTGGTTCGGTAGAGTACCCCAAGCTTCTGAGAAGCTATCTTGGCGATTGCCACAACGTGGTTATGCCAAGACATATTTCCTCCCAGATTGACGCCCAGCAAATTAATAGATGAAGCCAGTGGGATTGCGTGTCCGGCCATGACTATATGCGGTTTTGTAATGTTAAACTTTTTAGAGCAAACTGCTGCCTGGGTTTTTTTAGCGTTAATTTCGACTTGGTTACTGTCACCCCAAGCCAAAATTTCTTTGTTGAGGCGTGCATTCAAAGAGAAAGATGAGATAAGTGTGCTATCGTCAGCAAAACTAAATATCGGATTTTTAGTTTTCACTAGAAGGTCGATAATGTAGAGTAAGAAGAGAGTGGGAGACAATATGGACCTTTGAGGAACACCGGCATTGATGTTGAAGGTGTCTGGGAGAAATCCGTCATTCGCCACTTGCAGAGAGCGATCCTTAAGAAAGCTAGACAACCATGCACAAAATCGACTGGGCATACCATAGGATCGCAGTTTACTTAGAAGCCCCTCATGCCAAACACGATCAAAAGCTTTAGAAGTATCCAGTGCAACAGCCCGAGACTCCCCATGATGTTGGATTGCGTTGTTCCAAATATGGGTGACGTAGGCTAGAAGATCTCCAGTTGATCTGGACTTCCGAAAACCATATTGATGATCGCTGATAATGTTGAAGCCTTCCAGGTACTTTGGAAGATGTTGGTTAATAGCTTTCTCCATTACTTTTGATATAACTGAAAGCAATGCGACTGGTCGATAGTTGCTAGGCAGGGTTCTCTTACCTTTGGTATAGGCTGAACTCGCACCGTCTTCCAGCACGATGGAAATATTCCTTGTTTGTAGGATAAGTTAAAAAGTCTACAGATACTGGTGTTAGTTCATCGGCACATCTCTTGAGAATTATAACCGGAATATCGTCTGGACCAGAATCTTTCTTGTCGTCGAGACCTTTCAGGATTCGTTTGACGGGACGCTGACGGAACACGATTTCGGTCATTTCGGGTTTGTTCGGGGGGGTTAAGTGGCACATCATTTTAAAGGCCGTTTAAATATCTTTCCGATAATACCAACAACGACTTTTGACACTATACAAAGAGAGTACTGCTCTCATGTCTGGCGCTCTGCACCCAAACATACCGTTCGGCTACTGGATTCCATCGAAAGGAGAGCCATTCGTCTAATCGGAGACCATGAGCTGACAAAGAGCCTCGACAGCCTGGAACATCGAAGACAGGTTGGGGATTTGACTCTCCTTTACAGATATTTTCATGGAAAATGCTCGGTTGACCTTGCCCTCTCAATTCCGCCCAGAGCGGTGAATACCGGAAATACACGACGAATAACTGCCGCCCATCCATATGTGGTTACGCTTAGTACTCCTCGAACTTCACTATTTAAGAATTCTTTCGCACACGCACCACTCCCAGAGCGCCTTAAGGGATTTTCCTATTGTGCTTGTGTTTGATCATAAAAAAATATCATAATTTATTATTTTTTTGAATAGTAGTTTCCAAGAACTCTCGTTCCAAAAATGGACGTAACTCACATATACTGAGATTTACGGTTTTACTTACTATCTACTACTTATCTCCTAAGATAATATACACTTTACTAGTGGGTATACATTTTTTTATAAATTTTCCAGGAATACTTGATTTTACGAAATGAAAATTATGACACAAATTCGTTTCTATCCAAGCAGGGGCTGAAGATAAAGTTTCAGGTGAAATTTTAGTCTTTTTCACCTATTCATGCGTCAATCCGGGGACACACTGTATATATATTAATAATAATGTCGTCGGTGATCAAGGGAGTTGTTGAGGCAAGAAGCCCTTGAGGACCCACAACACAACCATGCGGAATGTTTTTTTTGAAACTAAACGAGCAACTGTTTTCTATCTGCACTAAATACAAGTTTGCTAAAAATATATTTTAAAAATTTTAACCACACTTCAATATTCTTTTAGATGAATTATTTATGTTTCACGTATGCATTATACACATATATTGGACGAAATTCGCGGGTGTTCCAAACCAATGGGCGTAACTTTTTCCTTGTTTTACAATAAAGACTGATGTAAGTTTTATTTTTAACGAAAACTATCATATGAGTCATGTCAACGATATTTTTCAATTACGGATAGAAAGTGTCTGTTCACAATTTATATATGTATTTTATTTCCATTTTAGGTCAATTTCAAGTAGCCTGTTTTTTCAAGCTGAATAATTTTATTTATTTTTATGAGAATTGAATTGTTTTTGAATTTAGTAAGATGGTGAATTTCAACGAGGAGCATTTGACTGTGTGTCAACGCCGGCATAGCCAGCAGGAAGTAACTGAACTCAATAGAAAATAATTATTAAATTTTAGGGGTTTCCATTTTGTGTGATTTTTTAGGTTATTTTATGAAGGAAAGTTCCTATGGGCACCAGTGGCGTCACTGCAAACACATCTCAGATATTTTTTACTAAGAAAGTGTTACGCTACTGCGATTTCTCTATGTGGCTATTATTATTAGTTATATTAATTATATGCTGCGGATTTTTTTTTATGATCAAACACAAGCACTATAGGAAAAATCCTTTAGGGCACTCTGGGAGTGGTGCGTGTGCGCAAAAAGCGATTCACGTTGGTTTTGAATCGTTGAAGGTTATATTCGTTAGGAAAAACGACCTCGGGAAGGTCGTTCCACAAGGATATAGTCCTCCAGATGAAAGAATTCTTAAATAATGAAGTTCGAGGAGTACCAAGCTTAACCACATATGGATGGGCGGCAGTGGTTCGTCATGTATTTCTGCTATTCGTCGCTCTGGGCGGAATTAAGAGGGCAAGGTCAGCCGAGCACCTTCCATGAAAATATCTGTAAAAGAGAGTCAAATCCCCAACCTGTCTTCGATGTTCTAGGCTGTCGAGGTTCTTCGTCAGCTCGTGGTCTCCGATCAGACGAATAGCCCTCCTTTCGATGGAATCCAGTAGCCGATTAATATAATATAATATAATATCTGATATATTTCAATGAGTCAGATAAGATTTTATTTTCTTGAGTCAGTCGCCCCGATATCATGTCGCTGCGTTTTCTCTAAAATCAAATACTTTATAGCTGCTATTTTTATTCTATTGTCAGGTTTTAATTATATTAATTAAAATTAATACATAAACCATCACTTGACTCGTTGAATGGTATTTCTCCTATTATATTAGCCGTTTGTGTAACTTAAATTATAAGAACACTAAGCAAAATGTTGCATTTTTTTATCACCAATGGAAACAAGGCCAAGTCAGCCAATATGAAATCTTAAAAGTTTATAAATATTATAGTGAAAAAGTGTAGGTCGCCCAGAGTTGCCCTTTCGGGGATATTTGCATTTGAATTGTTTAGTGCGTTAGCTCAGGCAAGCCAATAATATTTTGCTACTCTTACCAATTAACTTTTACATGATAATTAATGTTCTAGTAATGGTAATTGGGAATAATAAATACAACTGGATTGTTCTTTAACTTGCTTTGATTAAAATAACTTTGACACTAGAAAATATCGCGTCGAAAGAAACCAACAGCAATGACAACACAAACTTACGATAAACTCAAAAAGGACTCTGACAAAGCTATTTTACAATAATCAACAAACAAATAAGAAAATGGAGGTTTCATAGCAACTGCACCTCTAAATTTCATTTGTTTTCTCATAGGTTACTTTAAGAAAAAAATTGTGTTTACAAATTTATAATAATTGGGCAGGGTGCACAAAACAATTTAAATGCAAATATCTACGAAACGGTAACTCTGGGCGACCTGAACTTAGAAACTAGAAAATTATTTTCATTAAAAACTTAATTACACTGAGGCACAAAAAAGTTATGACCTAATAAATGTGCAAATAATGCCGCAGACAGCGCCACCTACATTGTACATTAAAATTTCATAAAAAAATCAATTTATCTTCCTAAAAAAACCATAATTGCCAAATTTATTAGAGATTAGAGAAAAACAAAAATGAAGTTTTAACTTTAACACCCTGTATCTCAGTTAATATCAACTTTCGGATATAGGTAAGTATAATTAAATCCTAATATGTTTACGTAAGGCGTCTGTGGTTTTTCCATGTACCATTAATTAGCGGACACCCTGTATACTTATATAAATATATAAATTTATATAAAATAAAATATTGTATTTGCCATTAACGTAATTTCTTGGAAAGTACTACTCAACAAATAATAATTATTGGAGAGATATGACCGGGGGGCTCTCCCATTTAAGATTTTAAGAGTAACATCTACAACTCCCAGGGGATTAAACCACGAAGGCTGTAAATAGGCTTCAAGAGCGTACCGCCTCACAATAAAATTGACGTATCTTTCAGATTTTAAATATTATTTACTAGAAGCGATATATTAAAGATTGAAACACCCTGTATATTCTTACTTATAGTAAATATTAAGATATCTATACCTGTAAAAACCCCAGATTTGCTACATAGAAATTATGTAATAACATTTAAGAAGCATCAACTGTTACAGACCAAAAAAGCTTACAGAACCATTTTGTCGTATATGAACATTCTTATTGTATCTATTTGACCCTAAAAACAAAAATGGTTCACGGGAGACCCTTATACAACAAATCAGTAAATCGAGAACTTTTAGAAACCCGTTATAAAGCATAACGTTTATTTTAAAGCACCAAAATGTGACTTATACAGTGTGTTCCTCAATGACGCTAATATTTCAGGGTGTGATTCCTTAGGTCATTTTATGAAGAAAAGTTCATATGAACATATGTCCGCAACGGCTTAAATTTTTTGCTACAGGGTGTTGAATTGTTATTTTTTAAATGGTAAAAGTACTTTAGATATTATTTTCAATTTTGGTATGTGTTAATAGGATATAGGTCCACAAATTTTAGTCAGAAAAGTTATTCAATTGTTCCACTAGTGGCGTCCCTGCAAACATGTCCTCTGATATTTTTTACAAAAAGATGGTACGCCTTTGACATTTTTCCATGTGGATATTTTTTCTGATTAGCCTGATCAATTCTACATGAAAACGGTCGCTTGAGTTTTTCTCATCAGACGCGCCCGTTCTTGATTAAAACCACTAAATTCATATTGCAACTCATTATTATTAACACGATAAAATAATTAATGATAAATTTTATAAAAATTGTTGGAAATGGCCACCTTCACTTAAAAGGCATGCGTCCGTCCGAATTGCCCACTCCAACAATTTTTATAAAACAAAATTTATCATTCATTATTTTATCAATGTTAATTATATTTTTTTCAATATGAATTTAGTGGTTTTATTCAAGAAAGATGCGTCTGACGATAAAAACTCAAAAGATCGTTTTAAAGTAGAATTGACTAGGCTAATCAGAAAAAATATCCACATGGAAAAATGTCAGTGGCGTGCCATCTTTTTTGTAAAAAATATCAGAGGACATGTTTGCAGGGACGCCACTGGTGGAACAATTGAATAACTTTTCTAACTAAAATTTGTGGTTCTATGTCCTATTAACACATACCAAAATTGAAAATAATATCTAATGTACTTTTGGAGATATTAAAAAATAACCATTTAAAAAATAAAAATTCAACACCCTGTAGCCGTGGCGAACATATGTTCGCATCCTGAAATATTAGCACGTCATTAAGGAACACCCTGTATAGATACATAAACATGTATAAAATTCATCATATTCATTATATATCCTCTTGTATCAACATTGACAATATAAAATAACGCGGGAGAAAGTAAACCACGTGACCATATTAGCAATTTTCTGATTGGCAAAGTCACATTCAAGTGGGACGCGATTGGTACAGGTGGACTCATATACCTGAACGTGGTTTTAGTATAATAAGACAAGTTGACTTCGCAAGCTTTCACGTATCGTATTGCCATCGGCGTTCTAAGTAGCTTTGTTCACTGCTTGGTTTGTCGTGTTCAAAATATCGAAATTGTGGTTATTTTGCTTCATTTTTGGAATTACTAAACGAGGTAAGTGAGAAAAGTGCAATCAGTTTCGCGTTAAAGAACTTTCACATAATTATTAACCTACGAAGCTAAAGAAGCATAAGGATGTGTGTAACTGCTTTTCAGGCATGGTCGATTATTGTGGAATTTCTCAATCCAGGGAAATTCATCTTTCTTAGAAACCTTTAACTTAGTAGGGCCTACGTGTTTCAGTCTAAAAAGGACATCATCAAGGCGAGAGGGGCCCAACACTAACCAATATCGTTAAAAACTTTTACAATAAATTACAACAGACAACGACATATTAGGCCGAAAATAAGTTAAAGGTTTTTCAAAAGCAGGACGGTCATTCTTTCCCATAAATTTAATAGATTAGAAAGTAGATGTACCGGGTGATACGTCGTTAAGTTGAACATAGGAAATCCCATATAATTTTTGAGGTGGCTGAATATTGGTTCCCCTGTACAAGTTATAGAAAAACTGCAATATAACTTCGTGAAATTGTCAAACCTATGTATCGAGTTTGAATGCATTTTGGTTAGCCAATTCTAAGCTATTCAATTAAACGTGATGGCAAAACCATGAAACTCTCATAGTTCATGACAATATGTTCATTATTCGTTATTACACGAAAAAATTTTTTTTTTAAAATTACATAATGATTTTATTTCATTAGTTGACGATTCTAAGCCATTCGTAAGTATTTCATTGGATCCTCTTTAATAGCAAATGTCATGAGTTCAAATTACGTATAAAAATATTACCAGAGATGTTAGTAATAATTTTAGATTGCCAAATTTGTTTAATTAAATCAGACATACAAGGAGAGAAGTGGTCTTTTGACTTTGGGCCACTTTTTTTTATGCGGTTTAATTTAATTTTTTTCATTTTGATTACTTTGTTACCACATTAGGAGGCAACTGGTAACTACCAATTATTATTTAGCAATAGGTATTTATTTATGCGAAAACTGCTGTTAACATAATGAGAAACAGATAATTAGCTTACATAGGCACCACAGAACAAAATATTAATTTTCTACGAAGTAATGTAGTCACGTTTTAGACTTTCTTGGCACTAATTACAAAATATTAATAAATTATTACATTTTTACAACTCAATACTTTTCGTCTCCATTTGAAAAACTGATTAAACTGCTAACAAAAATTTTTATTCCAATTTTGGGGCTAAACGGTGTGGTTTATCGACTCGAGTATACAGGATGCCCCCAGGAAAGTGGCCTATTAGAAGTATCTCGAGAACTAAATGAGATTTTATTTTGAAAATTTGGCTGTGGCTATAAGAGATGGTTTTCCACGTTTATAAAATATTTTCGATGGTGCGGTGTTGCCGGATTATACCGAAAGTGGTAGCAACTTCGGAATTTTAAACGAATTACCCTATATATTATATTTTTTTGGAATCTTTTCACTTGATTTTAGTCCAATGCCATTTAATACACGTATTATATTCCTTTTCATAGGCTTCTTTCGATTTTTCAGGCAATTTATGTTGCTTCATTGGCTTTGATAATTATTTCGTCTAGCGCATATTGAAATGAGTTTTGGTCCGTCCCTCTCGCCTTACCCTGTATACAGGGTACACCAATTAAATTGGCCTATTAGAAGTATCTCTAGAACTAAATGAGATTTTATTTTGAAAATTTGGATGTGGCTATAAGAGATGGTTTTCTACGTTTATAAAATATTTTGGATGGTGCGGTGTTGCCGGATCATACCGGAATTTTAAATGAACTACCCTATATATTATATTTTTTTTGGAATCTAGGTAAAAATCTAGAACAGTTTTCTGTATAATATCATATACCTATCTTTAAGAGTTTTTGAATTATAAATAATTTTGTGATTTTTTAACGCCGTATCGGGACCTGAAAAGAAAATCGTATCTTTTTAGCGGCTACAGCTAGAAAGCTGAAATTTGGACAATAGTTTCACAAGACCATCGAAATGTTATAATTTTGAACAGTATTTAATTAGTTGTGTACAGGGCGTCTCCTTAACAATATTTCTGAGGCAGATGAATTATTGCAAAAATCTTCATTTTTTAAATTTGGGACACCCTGTACGGAGGAACTAACTAAAACTAATTCGTCAACAAATATTGAGTGAATTGTAGTGAATGTTATCAGAATTTATTGTTCTTTGTATATTTTTTTCACGAATTTGAAGACATAATTTCAACATTCATAATTAATAAATATTCATATCGATTACGGACAAGAACTTGAGATAATATAATTAACCTCAACCTAAAATTGGAATTTATGAATAATGTAATTCAATGTCACTACAATACATAATTTTGAATTTTCCGTCCGGGCAATTTTAAATAGATAGCCCACGTACATAAAACTTGTTTTGCCCCAATTTCTTTTGGGAATTTATTAAAATTTCATATAAAAACACCCTTCACAAAATACAGGGATAGTAGTTAAGAACGGACCAAATTTCAGGAGCGTATTATACAGGGTGTCCCAAAAATAATAGTACGTAAGGCTCCAGATTCTTTGGGAAAAATATTGCGATTTGGTCAAGGATTTTACATTAAAGAGTCTCGCGGTTCTGGAGTTTGATAATGTATATTTACGAAACACTTCATAGTTTTCAAAAATTTTATCCTGTTGAAGTTTTTGGAACGATGAAATTTTGCCATTTTCCACTAAAACTTTTTCAATATATTTTTTAATATCATAAAATTTTACTTCTAGTATAAAAATAACACAAGTCGACATAATTTTTGTAACATCGATGAGAATGCGTATTTTGCGTTTCATTTAGGAAGTTATTAAAATACTTTTTCCCAGAAATGGCCTAGCACGTCTCATTTTCAAGTATCTGCTTCTCTTTTATATAATGCGATCTTTGAAATCATTTTTACCTGCCTTAGGACCGGAAAGTACAACAAGACCGCAGAGGAGTTATTTGCACAGTATTGTACGAACCTTTAAGAGTTTTATTGTTTTCTGCAGTTTAGTTGGTTTCTGTCTCGTTTACAGTACAGTCAAGTGTTTAAGTCGATTTTGATATAAAATGGCAAGTTCGAGTCGTCGCTGTTGCAAAAATCCAGCCGATAAGTTTTGTTATATATGTGGACGATTTATTACAATGTCCCAAGCTAGATCTATATTTGAGGAAGTCAAAAAAGCCTATTTTTTATATTTTAAGTGCCAAATTGGTGATCAAGATAAAAGTTGGGCTTCTCACGTTTGTTGTGTGAGTTGTCACGTAAATTTAGTGCAGTGGATGTATCGCAAGAAAAATTCTATGCGGTTTGCTGTTCGTATGGTGTGGAGAGAACCTACTGACCATGTAAGTAATTGCTACTTTTTCTTCTTCTTCTTCTTCTTCTTCTAAGCCTTCACTTGTCCACTGCTGAACGTAGGCCTCTTCCATATTTCTCCATGCTCCTCTGTCTTGTGCTGTCCTGATCCAGCCTCTCCCCGCCACCTTCTTGGCATCGTCAATCCATCTCTTCTGTGGCCTACCAATATTCCTCTTTGTAGTTCTAGGTCTCCATTTGATTACTTTACTGGTCCATTTATTTGAGTCTTGTCGGGCCACGTGTCCTACCCATCTCCATTTTTGTTTGGCAATTTTTGAGATGATGTCTGTGACTTTTGTCCTTCTTCGGATCTCCTCGTTCCTTAATTTATCTCGAAGACTAACACCCAGCATAGCACGCTCCATTGCTCTTTGGGTGGTCTTTAGTCGATTGGTACTTTTTTGAGTCAAGGTAATAGTTTCGAGTCCATACGTCAACACAGGCAAGATACATGTCTCATAGACTTTTGTTTTTAAGTTTATTGGGATATCTGTGTTTCGGAGGACATGTTTAAGATTTCCGAAGGCCGTCCAACCCAAGCCTATTCGTCGAGCAATCTCTGCCAGTTGATTTTCTTTTCCTAGCTTAATCTTATGTCCCAGATATATGTATTCATCGACGGTCTCGAATCTGTGGTTATCAATGATGGTCTCCGTTTCTTCGGGACTCATAATTTTTGTTTTGCTTATATTCATCTTTAAGCCAATGTGTTTGGATGCTTGTAGCAGTTGTCCGAGCATTTCCATTAACTCTTCGATACTACTGCTGATTAATACTATATCATCTGCGAAGCGTAAATGGTTCAGGAAGGATCCATCGATGTTTAACCCTTTTTTCTCCCATGATATGTCTTCTAATACTAAGGTGAATAGTTTTGGAGAGATTGTGTCTCCTTGGCGGACTCCCTTTTCAACTCTCACTTTTGCTGCTACTTTTGCATAACGAAAACAGGAGGGATTTCATAAAAGCATAGTGACAAAATAGAGTATGCAAATTTACCTTCTGCGCTAAGGCCAGTTCCTCATTGCCAGGATAGCGCCTTTAAACCTGGACATCGTATTTCCCGGTGATTCTAATTCTTCTTCCGAATCTGATCCACAACTTCATGAGAACACCAGTTGTGACCCAATATTTTTACCAACTACCAGTGAACCTCACTTAATAACTCAGAATGAATTAAATGACTTGGTACGTGACCTAGGAATGTCATAACAAAAATCGGAACTTCTTGGTTGCAGACTTCAACAGTGGAACTTGTTAGATAAAATAGCAAGTGTTTCACTTTATCGAAAACGGAATGTAACATTATCAAGTTTTTTTTTTAATGGAAGTGTGTTTCTGTTGTGATATTGATTTTTTAATGAATGAGCTTAATATGGAACATGATCCTAGCGAGTGGCGCTTATTCATAGATTAGTCTAAATACAGCCTAAAAGCAGTCCTGCTTCATAATGGAAATAAAAAACCATCCATTCCTTTAGCCCATTCAGTCACAACGATAGAAATGTATGACAACTTAGCAACCTTATTAAATCGTGTTAAATATGAACAGTATCAGTGGGATATCTGTGGAGATTTAAAAGTGATAGGTACATTGCTAGGACGTCAAGGGGGTTTTACAAAGCATTGCTGTTTTTCGTGTCTGTGGAATAGTAGGGCAACAAAAGAACACTACAGTAAAAAGGATTGGCCTCATAGAACTTCTTTTGAACCTGGCACTACAAACATTAAATATGCCCCCCCTTGTTATCCCAAAAAAGGTGCTGCTACCGCCTCACCATATTAAGCTTGGACTAATGAAAAACTTTGTCAAAGCCATGGACAAGGAATGTAGTGGTTTCCAGTACCTAAGAGAAATATTTCCTCACCTAAGTGATGCAAAATTAAAAAAAGGCATATTTATTTTACCTCAGATAAGGAAGCTCCTAGATAATCTCAGTTTTCAAGAACAATTAAATGAAAAAGAATTGGCAGCTTGGACGTGTTTTTTACGTGTAGTGAAAGGATTTCTGGCCAACAAGAACGACTCATAGATGAACTGTTGAAAACCTATGAATTACTAGGGTGTTGCATGTCTCTAAAAATACATTTTTAGCACTCCCATTTGATTTTTTTCCCGGAAAATTTGGGTGCAGTAAACGATGAACAAGGAGAGAGGTTTCACCAGGACATCAGGACGATGGAAACAAGATACCAGGGACGCTGGAACCCATCTATGTTGGACGAGTACTGTTGGTTTTTAAAAAGCGATGATGCTACAGAACGCAAAAGGAAAAAGTAAACTTTTTGTCGCTGTATCATCTTGTGCAATATATTTTTTATTAACATAACAACCAATCCTCAGTAATGTTTTTGCATAGATGCGACATGTTTTATATGTTTATATTAAATAAATATATTAGATTGTAAAAATATGTCGTCTCCTCTTTTTTCTCCACCGCCCACCCCTTATAACAAGAAAACTGTACAGTAATTAGCTTATCATTTTCGGATTTAGGACTCTAAAATACTTCAGACAAACCTATTTTCATCAATGTTACTTTACAAAAAATTAAATTGGTCGACTTGTGTAATTAATTGGCTCTCGGAGCTTAATATTTTGGGTTATTAAACATTTACAATTGTTCCATTTACCGTCGACGTGAAACAAGGTAAAAGTAAATCTATACGGACACGTAAATGTTCTATAACGTTAAAAACTTTCACGGGCCTAGACTCTTTGAGATATTTAACAGCTGGTTGATGGTTAGTTAATTATTAATTAATGTACGATTTTTGTAAATATTGATTTTACAAAACGCAAAAATGTCCGAAACTGTAATAGTATATTGAAGTACAATTAGTGTTATGTTACATCATATGCTATGATAGCTTCATAAAACATGTACTTTGTACCATGGGTGTCGTTAGGAAGTTTTGTAGGGGGTGACAATGATAAAATGAGTAATTTTATAAACTTAAAAACCAGGACGCCAATTGTAGCTGAAAGGGGAAAAAGCCAGCTGCAGGCGAAATTTTTTATAGACCACGAACAAACCAAAACTACACACATCGATTTGGTTAATAATTTATAGTAAATACCAGAAAACCCGATGCGGTAAAGTGCGAATGCAGATAATTTGACAGAAATTTTGACGAATTCTCGTTATACTTAATTTAAAAAGCGCGACATTTTTACTTAAGTCACAACAGACGAACAAAAGTAATTTTTTTTCGAGACGAGTTTTCCATTTTCTGAAGATTTTTCAGGACTTTTAAAACGATCCCGGTTTTACGACCTATACAGGGTGTTCCTTAATGACGTGCTAATATTTCAGGGTGTGATTCCTTAGGTCATTTTATAAAGACAAGTTCATATGAACATATGTCCGCAACGGCTTAAATTTTTTGCTACAGGGTGTTGAATTTTTGTTTTTTAAATGGTTATTTTTTAATATCTCCGAAAGTACTTTAGATATTATTTTCAATTTTGGTATGTGTTAATAGGATATAGAACGACAAATTTTAGTTAGAAAAGTTATTCAATTGTTCCACCAGTGGCGTCCCTGCAAACAGGTCATCTGATATTGTTTACAAAAAAGACTGACATTTTTCCATGTGGATATTTTTTCTGATTAGCAATTCTACATGAGGACGGTTTCTTGTTTTTCTCGTCAGACGCACCGTTCTTGATTTTTAACCACTAAATTCATATTGAAACTCATTATTATTAACATTGATAAAATAATTTTGTTTTATAAAAATTGTTAGAGTGGGCATTCGATGCGAAGACGGGCGGAAGCATGCCTTTTAAGTGAAGGTGGCCATTTGCAACAATTTTTATAAAACAAAATTTATCATCAATCATTTGATCAATGTTAATAATAATGAGTTCCAATATGAATTTAGTCGTTTTAATCAAGAACGGTGCATCTGACGAGAAAAACTCAAGAGACCGTTTTCATGTAGAATTGACCAGGCTAATCAGAAAAAATATCCACATGGACAAATGTCAGTGCCGTACCATCTTTCTTGTAAGAAATATCAGAGGATATGTTTGCAGGGACGCCACTGGTGGCACAATTGAATAACTTTTCTAACTAAAATTTGTGGTTCTATATCCTATTAACACATACCGAAATTGAGAATAATATCTAATACTTTCGGAGATATTAAAAAATAACCGTTTAAAAAATAAAAATTCAACACCCTGTAGCAAAAAATTTAAGCCGTTGCGAACATATGTTCATATGAACTTTTCTTTATAAAACGACCTAAGGAATCACACCCTGAAATATTAGCACGTCATTATGGAACACCCTGTATACAAAAAGAGACAGCGGAATACAAACCAAAAAATAAATCCATATTTATTTTAACAAATGTTGATTAGTACGCTTATGTATTTTAATGGTATCCTACGGTTGTAATGCCAAATATGCAATAATGTCATCGTAAAAAGTTCATTGTTTGTTAATACTACAAGAAGATCACCTGTTGTATTTCGTATTTCCCGTATGAGTTTTGATTTATTTTAAACCAAAAAGCTTCTCGCGACTGAGACGGAAGTAATGGGTTCTTAAGTTCATTTTTCAATTGAATAGAATCAAACATTTTATATTTTGCTTCAATAAACTGTCAAATAGTTCTTGTGGAAACAATTTTGAATAGGATTAAAAATCATTTTTGGTCAATAAATCGAAAAAATTTAATTCACTGATGTCTGAAAATCTAGTTTTAATTTAATTAATAACGGTGCATAAAATTTCTTTTTCTATTTGGGTTTCATAATGGCTATATTATGAAATGCAAAAAAATTGAATAACCTGCCACTTTATGAAACTGAAAATTTATTTTTTTCATGTTGGCAGCAAGTAGGGTTCGAATTTTAGGCTTACTTCGATTTCGTTGAAATCCGTTTTCTTGGGATTATGGATTCTACAACAAATTTTTATAGAAAACTTTAAAATACTAACTTTAACCTTGCAAATAGATCATTTTTACTAGATATTTATCTAAAATACCTATACTCGGAAATATATAACATGCTGACAGTGTTCGTCAACTAATTTCTAGTCACAATAAAACAACATAACCTAAAAATAATAGAAATATCTTCCTTATGCTTATGCTCGATTTCTGAAGTTTTATTCAATAAAGTACTATTTTTATTTTTAATTCAATATAGTATTACACATATTACTTTATATATACATATTTATAGTTACTGTAGACATTTCCTGGACATTAATTGTTATTCCTGCCAGATTCTGTGTCGACACAATATTTTGTTTAATAGTATTATTTATTATTTTGTTCAATATTTTGAAATTTGTTCTGCTCGCACCTTAACTCAAAGTTTTGCATATTCTTTTTAAAAGTTTTTCTAGATTATTTTCTGCAATTTATCGTATTTCTGGCGGAGTACAACTTTCTTCCTGACTCATTTTTATTTACTTTAATAATATATTTATTTTTAATTATGGCGGATGGGAAGAAGCTTTGTTGTGTTCAATCGTTCTATCATGGCATATTTGATACTCGTAACATTTTATTAAATTGTAAAAGTATTTCCAACCCAGAAAGAAAATATTAATTCCACTGCGAAAAATCCATTATATTTTTTAAAGTTTTTCGGACTTTAAAGACCCAAATAGAAAAAGTATATAAAATACCCGGTTCATAAGACAATTAGAGCACTTGTACTTTAGAATACTCCACGCTGCGCGGGTCGTTTTCTAAATTAAACGGTTGCCGTTTTCAGAATAAGTTACGGGATCAGGTAAGAAAGTTATCGAACATAGCCTCATTTTTTTAAAAGGAACACCCTGTATATTTTAATCTAAGAAGATACTATTTTAAATTATCCTTTCAAGCATACAACACACCATGGATGATATTGGTTTCTATACGTATAAGTTTTTCAGACTTCAAAGACCCAAATAGAAAAAGTATTATAAAATACACGGTCCGGGTCGTTTTCTAAATTAAACGCGTGCTCTAAGATAATGTCTTATGAAACTTATATCTTAATATACTATTATAAGTTTGTTTATGTAGCAGCTTCGGATCCGCTATATTAGAATTAATTAAGAGAAATATTTTTGAAGACACTATTTCATCATGCACCGTCGCGAAAAGCGCATTTACTTTAAACTTTACAAATAGTATCAATTTTGAGAAAAAATAGGGGGGGAAGTGCTCTATCTAGCCCCTAGCAAATGACGTCTATCCTTTATACTATTTTCAAGAGCTATTCATTCAATTAATTACAAAAAAACAGAACCGTGCAAATTATTTGGGCAACCTAATTACCTATTCACTACAAGCCAAAAAGTATGACGAAAATATGATTTAATAAAAAACGTATAATTGACGTAACATATTAAGTTAGGCGCAGTATACCATATACCAGTATCGTTACACACGCCCGATGTTTGCTTTTATTACATAACAACCACGATTTGGTAATGGACGTACTACGTATTACCATTAGACGATGGTACAAGAAGCCGCTGCGCTGCGTTCTCACTTTCCACGACCTGGTTTCTGGTAGACCGATCGCTCTGGGCGGACGAACATGGTAAACAATGTATTTATTCTGGTTTGTTCGTTCCATATCTGTTTAATAATTTGTTTTATTTGCCAATCAAAAAGTACATTCGAATCGACCAGTAAAATTCTTCCTCGATTCGCGAATTCCATAACGCATAACGTGTAAAATTAAAATAGTGCATTTTTAGGTGATGAAAAGAGTTACGTAATGAGCCCATTACATCACGAGTGACGGAATAAGTTTATATTATTAAAAATCGGAAAGACATGTCACCCTTTAAATCTGAAATGGGAAGAGAGATCAAGTGGCACACCATTTTTGTGCTAACTGCTCTTTTAGTACAATGATTATAAATCCGTTACCTAAGTCCGCTTTTCCCAACGAATGTAACCTCCAAAGATACAAAACCAACGTGAATCGCTTGATTCGCACACGAAACACTCCCAGAGTGCCCTAAAGGATGTTTCCTATAGTGCTTATGTTTGATCATAAAAAAAGTCCCTCCGGGTGACACCCTTTCCTAAGTATACAGGGTGTCCCAGAATATGGGGGCAATCTCCCGGGTTCAGATAGAACACTTAAAAATAACAGGAGAAGTACCTATAAATGTTTCTTCCTACGGCCTCGCCATCGGAGATACGGGCCCCTAACGGACGTCCCTGGAAATCGTTGATTTTTAAATAATTTTTTAAGTACTAGGTGTAATTTAATAATTTTTTAGTATAATGGTTACTAGATGAGTCTCCTTAAAATTCGCCCTTCTAAACACTTTTGGCTTATTTAGTTTGCCAGGGACGGACTAGACGTAACACAAAATGCTTTTTCTTGTACACCTTGTATGATGAAGTAACGACAATAATATTTTTGGATACTCTAAACCTTAAGCTGAAAAAAGGTACTCTTGATCAATGTCGATAAAATGAACTGTTTTCGAAGAAGGCGATATTTTTGTTCAATATGATTTATATTCAGTATACGTAAATTCCATTACTAAGTTAGTAACTAATAAGACCAAGGAGAAAAACCGCAAATTTCAAGACACTACCGTAAACTGACACTGGCATAAATATTCTTATTTAAATCGGTATATGTAAAAAAAAAACCATAACAACAATGAGGGAATTTTATGAACATAACACAACAACTAATGCAAAACACCATATTGAACAAAATATTTTTTTTCGAAAACAGTTTAGTGCCTTTTCTTCAGCTTAAGGTTTAGAGTATCCAAAAGTATTATTGTCATTCCTTCATCATACAGGGTGTAAAAAAACATTTTTGTGTTACGTCTAGTCCGTCCCTGGCAAACTAAATAAGCCAAATGTGCTTAAAAGAGCGAATTTTAAGGAGACTCATCAAGCAACAATTATAGTAAAAAATTATTAAATTACACCTAGTACTTAATAAAATATTTAAAAAACAACGATTTCCAGGGACATACGTATCTCCGTAAGAGAGGGCGTAGAAAGAAAAATTTATAAGAACTTCTACTGTTATTTTTAAGTGTTCTATCTGAACCCGGGAGATTGAACACATATATTGAGACACCCTGTATATTCGGATCGCGATTTCTTGGAAAGTGCTACTCAAAATCACAACAAAATAGAGATGGTGATTCTGTAGAATTCCCATCTCTTTTTACCTTCTATTTGTTTCTGTTTTCATTCTAACCTCTGATCGGTTTGATATGTTTTTGTTAGGAAAAGTGGTTTTTATTTTTTTTCTCGAACAAAGTAAGATATGAAAAAAATTCAAGAGACAAAAGTGTTGTATTATTAGTTACTTAATACGTGAAAAATATAAACATTCCAATAAAACGTGTGACTTACTTTTTATTTTCAATAATATTCGTTAAGGTGCCGCCCGGTACGCCACTGGACTCAATAAATTTAATCTACTTAGGGCTAAATTAGCCCCTTAACGCTACAAATAAAGCTGCCAAATTTCAACAATATCGACAAAAGGATATTTAAGATATTTACGAAAACCGATTAAAAATATTTTTTTTAATACCCTGTATCTTGAAAACGAAACAACTCATGTTTATATGAACTTTTCGTCGTAGAATCATCAAGAGAATCGAGTGTGTTCGGGTTTGTTCTTAAAATTACTGCATATACTTAATTAAGTATATGAAATGTTTTAATGGTAATAGTAAAGTAAAGTAAATAGAAAATATTTCTTAACAGCATAATTTTCCTTCCTTTATTTCATCTAAGTATAACCGTAATCGCCATTCTTGACATTTCAGTGAGCACGCACAAACCATGGGTGAAAGCACAAAGTTATTTCAAAATATCTGCCATTTTTTATTAATCGTAATAATATTGTTATAATTATCCACGGTGGTAATTAGGTTGTTTCTGCCTTTCTTCAATGATTCACACTTTTATATTATTGCGGAGATTGGAAGTAGTAGAAATTTTTGCAAATGTTGAATTAGCGTATTTTTAATTTTTATGGCCATCATTGATGAGTTAAGAGCAGGGCCCCCGTAAGGTCTACTGGCGCCTGTGTGCAAAAAAGGATTTTGGCGCCCCTTAAGGCATTTTGGATCATGATTTTTATTTATTTTTTTGAATGTAAGTAGGTAGGTGCTTGAAATAAAGCAAAAAACTGAACTTTAGAAGTCATATTTATTTGTAGACTAAAATATCAAAATGGAACAAACAGGATAAAATCGTAACAAAATAAATTAAAATAAATTCTTGTTCACACCCATTTTAAAGCATTTACTTAACTAATGGGGTACAGATACGTTGTTTATAAATACTAGAAAATAACCCAAAACTAAAAATCACATCGTTTTTAGGAACAAATAACAGAAATATTGCCTAATGTCTACATATATATATAAGTACTACTTTTTACTAATACTTAGATATTTTAAAAAATATGCAATATGCAGATACTTCTGATAAAGAATACCTAGGTAACTTCGTTATAAAATCAAAAATGATAGCTAGGTACAATAGAAAAATACAAAAATACAAAATAGCTATTGTAGCAGCGATATTTTCCGAGACTTTGCTACTGCAAATTCATTAATTACATCGCTAAAATTTATACCATCAAAAATTTCTTGATCAATTGGTAATATCGCTAGCCCAGACAATCTTTCTTGAAGCATTGTCGATCTTAAATAATTTTTAATGATTTTTCCCTTTGAAAAAGATCGTTCGCCAGAAGCTATAGATACAGGTAATGTCAGAAGAATTCTTAGTGAAATGCTTACGTTTGGAAAGGTGGAGATTAAATTGTTTTCAAATATATATATTAAAATACTTAAGAAGGGGTCAGTATCATCAGGTAATGAAAACAATTTTAACGCTTTAATTTCATTAAACAAATCATTGGAGTCAATATCCTTATTATCCTGATCTGTCAGTCGTTCTTTAAGAACAGAACAATGTTTTAAAAGATTGCTGTCACTTAATTTGAATATGTCGCTAAAAAATCCGAAAATATTATCATACTCATTTAATAAGTCAAATCGGTTTTTTAGAGAGCTTAATGTTTGATCTATAATTTTGGGCATTGTTCATGTCTGAACAGGAAAAATCAAGAAACTACCGCCTGACATGTTCTCGCAACATAGGAATCGGCAGTAACTGGATGATATACTAATAAAATTTCGTGTGTATTTATACCTAATCCTATTTAATTTCTCAACTTTTATTTTAAAATTAAATTTTGTTTATTGTTTTTTTTTTCAAATTTTTGCAATTTTTGACCCTGGGTTTTGGCGCCCCAAAAGGATGGCGCCCGTGTGCATTGCACACATTGCACATGCTAGCGGGGGCCCTGGTTAAGAGCACTTACTAGTGACCTCTATTAAGGCAAAAAGGTGTGACAAACTATAAGAAAACTATTGGATAGAATTTGTTAAAACTACATACTTATTATATTAACTTGACTTTTTCGAAAAAGAATTTAATTTCTTTCAAAACGGTAAATAACGTTTATTTAGAACCATGCATGTAATAATGACAATTCATTATCTTTGAAAGGTGGGAAGTTTTTTTACTTTTACTTTCCACCAGGGTGGAAAGTACATTTTTTTGTAATTTAAAAAAAAATCGATATCTGAAAATAATATACGAACACAGTTTTTAAAAAATGCTAATAGCTTTGCTTTTTTAGATATGTCTACTTTTTCCCTAATTGATAGAGTAGTCCTCAACATTGAATATTGTAACGAAATAGTTGATATCTTCTTTGTCTTGACATTTTCACTGAAATAAGCTAGTAGCGCCGACTCAGAACCAGGATTTTGAACTTTGTTTCCCGTACACCATTCTTTGAAACAGTTATATGCGTTGTCATATCTCGGGCGGCTTTTAGTTGGCAGAAGATCTTCTTCTACTATTTTTGCTGCTTCTCGAATTTCTGTTTGAGTAGCAGCAAAATCAAATTCCTCATCCGATAGCGTTTTTCTGTTGTTAAAATAATATATTGTTTAGTGACATGGAAACCATATTCAAAAAATGATATTTGCCATCTTGATGCGTATTATTACCTACGTTATTTTACCACCTGCGGTTATTTGAAATTTATGTCTAATTTATCCATGGAAAAGCCAAAATGACATTTATCTTTCATTAATAATTTTAATTCAAAATAATAAGAAGTGGATGTTAGATGTGGTTGTAAATAAAATAGTATACAAATCTCGGTGAAAAGTTTCATTACTGTCTCGAGATTTAGTTAACTACCGTCTTTCTCGACAGGTATGAAACACTTTCCACCTCGGTACGTAATATACTATTAAATTGAAAAAATATGGTTATACAGTCATTTTTGAAACTATCAAGTCATAAATGCCTCTTAATCACTTATTATAAGGTAAGTATGCAAGTTGGTACCATCATTAATTAATATATTACCCAAAAAAGTTAGGAATGGGTTGAGACAATATAACATTTTGAAACAATGTGAAATAATAAATATATTACCAAACTACCGCAGTAAAACTATTTAAATAATAATAAAGTAATACCAATCGATATAATTTATTGTTTTTTTTTTTGTGAAGCAGGTACTTTTCGTACCCAATAAAAGTCTACAAAAAAACGACGTAAACAACTCAATTATTAATAGTAATTTTTTATTATTAACATGACCGTTCTGCGTAGGAAAATGACAGTGTTAACAAAAAAAAACCAAACATTTATATAGAAAAACTAGTTATTTATTCTAACCTGAAGTTTGACGTAATGGTTAATTGAAAAATTAATAACTGTGGGACCTTTGCAATGCCATATCCATAAAGTTTTAATAATTTATCGAGAATCGATCGGAAACTAAAGTCTTGAAATTATAATGATTTATAGGAAAAATACGGTCTTATAATACATACATAGACTCCAAATAAATAGTGTTATTTTATATATTCTACAATTTAACACAAATATAAATATATATTTTTTTGTGTCTTCCTGAGAATATGTCTTGTATATTCGAATTTTTAATTCTTTCAATATACGGGGTTTGTTCGTTTCGTAAGTATCTCGTCATCTTTCGGGAGCGTATACAGGTGGTCAAACTTAACCTAATTGTTATAGAAAAAAAATCCTAAAGTACAGGGTGTTCCATTTTCGACACTTTTATAGGATATCTCCGTTATTGTTAGCGCTATCAAAAAAGTAAGGTAGGTGTCATGTGCTCTTTCTGGGTCAAACTTAAAATGGTAAAATGACAAATCGAATATTTTTGCTCGCTTAAGAGAAACGTGGGAAAATCAAAAATTCACAATTTCTAAATTACCTTATATTTTCTTAGTTAAAAGAGATACAGAAAAATGTTTAATACAGAAGTTTATTTATAATGATTGCTGAATAATGTGCCGTTTTCAGAATAATTATACGAGATCAGGTAAGAAAGTTATCGGACCTAACCTCATTTTTTTAAATGGAACACACTGTATATTTTAATCTAAAAAGATAGCATTTTAAATTCTCTTTTCAAATATATAACACACTATGGATGATAGATATCATATCAAATTTTTTAAAATGTTGATAAGTCATTTTCATCAATGAAATGAAATGAAATTGACGTTAAATGTTAATAACAACTAGAATGTCAATATAGTTGTATCTAGAATATTAGCTTTTGTTTCATGTCCTACTGTGGTTTAAAGTAATAAAGTTTAAATAAATCGCCTAGGAAACCAATATCATGCATGGTGTGTATATATTTGTAAAGAGAATTTAAAATGCTTTTATATTAAAATTTACAGGGTAATCCATTTAAGAAAATAAGGTTAGGACCGATACCTTTCTTATCCGACCCCGTATACTTATTCTGAAAACGGCGAATTATTCAACAATCAACATAAAGAAACTTCTGAATACAACATTTTTCTGTATCTCTTTTAACTAAGAAATATAAGGTAATTTAGAAATTGTCAATTTTTTGATTTTCCCCCTTATCTCTTAAGCGAGCGAAAATGTTCGGATTTTGATTTTACCATTTTAAGTTTCACCCAGAAAAAGCACATGACACCTACCTTATTTTTTTGATAGCACTAACAATAACGGAGATATCATATAAAAGTGTCGAAAATGGGATACCCTATACCCCTTAACGGAGATACAGAGCCCCGAAAGGGTACCGATCGATTTAGTTATTGATCACACGAACGAATAAAAATAAGATTTTGCATTAGGGTGCTTCAGTTTAAGAATCTGAATAATTTACGGTAAATAGACTGATTAGCTTGTCGACATTCAAGTCCATTGACTTGGATTTCCCCATTTTTATTACGTACAACTACATCTTTTGAGATAAATATACCATTAATATTATGTTGCTATTTTTATTGTAGTTCATAAACCTTGAATTTTGGGCTTTCCCCCCCCTATCAAGGTGAACTTGTCATTTATACGAGTCTGGCAATTTTAAGTCAAAGATTGTTACGTATATAGTGATACTATTTAACAGCTTCTTTATAGTAACGTCGCTTAGACTGGGCGTTATATGAGACTTGTTTGGCCGCACACATCAGTTATTGTCCGTTAATATTCCAATTAAATATAAATGTACTATATTTTTCAGCAATATGACTCTGGTGCAACCATCGCCTGAAATGCAAATCCACATCAGGAAGGCCCTTAACGAGGACGTGGACACCAGACAATCGGATCTCGAACATATCAAAGAATGGTTGGTGAAGCAACCGCATCTGCCGGATACGTGGGGTAAGCAAATCGTCACTGTAAAATCCTATTCTATGTACAGGGTGTTCCATTTACGACACTTTTACAGGGTATCTCAGTAATTGTTAGTGCTATCAAAAAAGTAATGTAGGTGTAATGTGCCCTTTTTGGGTCAAACTTAAAATGGTAAAATCAAGATTTGAAAATGTTCGCTCGCTTAAGAGATACGGGGGGAAATACAAATATTGACAATTTAATTACCCTATATTTTCTTAGTTAAAACAGATACAGAAAAATGTTTTATACAGAAGTTTCTTTATATTGATTCTTGAATAATCTACCGTTCTCAAAATAACTATACAGGGCCAGGTAAAAAAGTTATCGGACCTAACCTCATTTTTTTAAATGGAATACCCTGTATATTTTAATCTAAAAAGATACTACTTTAATTTCTCATTTCAAATATATAATACACCATGGATGTTATTGGTTTCCTAGGCGATTTATTAAAGTTCATTACTTTAAACCACATTAGACCATGAAACAGAAGCTAATAACATAGAACCAAGTATGTTCACTAATAACATTTAACGTCAATTTCATCTTTACATATTCATTTCCGAAAATGACCTATCAACATTTTGGAAATTTAATATGATATCAGTTTATATTGAAAGTGGAAAAAACGAGGAAATGCCGCAAAATGTATATTTTGTCCGCTATTCGGAAAGACGGTAACCATTTAAGGACATATCCCGAACATTTGCGATGATTCCCGTTATGTTTTACCTTAACCTAAATCTTTTATTTCGTTTCAAAGTAACAAAGTTTAAATAAATCACCTAGGAAAGCAATATCATCCATGGTGTGTTATATATTTGAAAGGAGAATTTAAAATAGTATCTTTTTAGAGTCAAATATACAGGGTGTTACATTTAAAAAATGAGGTTAGGTCCGATAACTTTTTACCTGACACCGTATACTTATTCTGAAAACGGAAGATTATTCAGCAATCATATAAAGGAATTTCTGTAAAAAACATTTTTCTGTACCTCTTTTAACTATGAAAATATAGGGTAATTTTGAAATTGTCAATTTTTTGATTTTCCCCCGTATCTCTTAAGCGAGCGAAATTTTTCAAATTTTGATTTTATCATTTTAAATTTGACCCAAAAATAGCACATGAGACCTACATTAACCTTTTTGATAGCACTAACAATTACGGAGAAGTGTCGAAAATGGGACACCCTGTACAGACTGATCGTTGCCGTGCTAATGTTGATGGGAGCAGCTCGGCTAAAAAATTTTTAATATGGTGGCACTTCCGGTTATACCGGAAGTCGGTGTCAATTTGCTTATTTTAAATGGAACACCCTATATGTATATAATTACATTTTTGGATTCTACGCAAGATTCCATATATTGATCGCGGCGGTTCTCGGTGAGACACCCTGTAGATTATGGCGTAATCCAGAAGTGGAAACAAGTTTTATTTTAAACGGTTTAAGTTTCGAAAAAAAAAAAGTTAGTCACCATAAAATGATTAATTAAGTACTATTTAATATACCCTTCTATAAATGAAATGTTTGTCGAGAATTTGGTAGTGCAAAATAAATGGTAATTATTATTATAAAGACATAATAAACTATTTCAATTAGTATTTTAATTGACTAGTATCAATTAACGGCCAACCTTAAACATATCGATTAATTTTTCATAATAATTTCTTAAACTTTTCTTTTTATTACTGTGGAAATTGTAATCCTAAGATCGGTTTGAAAATAATTTACCATAATATACAGGGTGTCCGGGAAAATGTGGGAAAGGTAAGGCCCTTCAAATTAGTATTCCAAGAAAGTGTTGTGAATTACTCACAGCTGCAGGGACCGACTAGCTGTGACACTCACGACCCCCTTTTTTAACTCCCTGTATGATACATATCTTTAACTCCATTATTTTTTTTTATTTGTAGACGAAGAACGGATAATGACTTTCTTAAGAGGCTGCAAATTCTCCTTAGAAAAAACCAAGAGGAAACTCGATATGTACTTCACAATGCGAACTGCTTGTCCAGAATTTTTCTCCAACAGAGACATAACATCTCCGGAATTGCAGCGGCTTGCCAATATTGGGTAAGTACCACTATACAATGTGTCCAAGTTCGATTTCTAAAGTAAATTACACTCTTGCATTGTCACTTTTTTCGCTCTATCTAACAGAGTTAATTGTTTTGTAGTCCGACGAGTCGTCTTGGAAGGGCCATTATCAACTTTCTTTTTTTAAATACGGTATTGTTTTCCTGATATTGGAATTTGAGAGCTTTATTCTCCTGAATGCAACGATGTATAACACATTGTGGTTTAATGACGTTTCGAGGGTTTTTTGAACAACATCAGGAAATTTTGGGATACGGTCCTGCATTTCTCCTAATTTTATAAATAATATCTCATAAGTAAGCTCTAAATTTTTTACTTGTGTTGGACTAGTTCAATAAATAACAAATAATTTAATAATAAACCACAAATAAGTGACCAAAAATCATTCCAAAACAGTAATAAAACGAACAACGAAAAAGTAAGGAACTACATAATCAGGTGTTTAAATTGATTTCCGTTATTCTCCAAGCAGAAATAACATCTTCTAACTGCCACATAACAGTTTTCTTGAGATAAAATAAATCATGCGATAGAATATCAAACTTTTCATCATTTGTAAAATTATATTCCATATTTTCTGGAAAATAGAAAACCTCTTAAAACGCTCTCAAACGATCATAAAATATTTTTTTGTTTCACACGCCTACTTTTCTTTTAAATCCCGAATCAACAAAAGTTTGAAATAATGTTTCTGGTATTTTGTTAACTTATTTGTGGTTTATTATTAAATTATTTGTTATTTATTGAACTAGTCCAACATAAGCAAAAAATTCAGAGCTTACTTATGAGATATTATTAATAAAATTAGGAGAAATACCGGACCATATCCCAAAATTTCCTGATGTTGTTCAGAAAACCCTCGAAACGTCATTAAATCACAATGTGTCATACATCGTTGCATTCGGAAGAAAAAACTCTCAAATTCCAATATCAGGAAAACTAGACCGTATTTAAAAAAAGAAAGTTGATAATGGCCCTCCGAAGACGACTCGTCGGATTACAAAACAATTAACGCTTTTAGATAGAGCGGAAAAAGTGGCAATGCAAAAGTGCAATTTACTTTAGAATTCGATCTAAAAAAACCCAGGAAAACAATAAAACGATTTTTCAGTATTTAGTTTTTTTCCGAATATCTCCGGAACTACTAGAAATTTTAAAACTTTCTAAACGGCATATTATTAAGCACGTAAATGCACAACTTTACCTCCATTTATTTAATCGACTTCGTATCTCTTACGGTGTCCGAGATCCCTGTATTGACCCTCCTTATCTTGGGCACGTTGTATACAGGGTGGAACAGATTTAAATAAAATTATTTATGTCATAGAAATAAAACAGAAACAATTTTTTTATAAATTATGATAATTATAGGACGATTCCTCCTCTTCCCGGTCTCACAACAGACGGCAAAAGAATAATAGTTCTCAGATCAAAGGAGAGGGATATAGAGACGCCTCCGCTTACCGACGCCGCCAAATTGGTCTTGATGATTGGAGACGTCCGATTGGCTGCCGAAGAGACCGGTGTTGCAGGCGATGTGTATATACTAGATGCCAGTTGCGTTACTGCTCAACATTTTGCCAAAGTTTCTCCGTCCATCGCTAAAAAGTTCTTAGTTTGTGTTCAAGTGAGTATTTTATCCTAAAGCTATAAAACTGATAACCTAACCTCAATATTTATAGAGATGGAGTTAGATATCGTTCATTATGTAAGTTTCACAAAAAAATTTGCTTAAAATAATATTCAAATTATTATGAAAACAAATATAAAGAACGTAAATCACGTTCACGTACCCTGTATGGATATTCTAACATTGATAATTGTACAAATCGAAAATAAATCGATACTTATCCCATTTCTACTTTACCTAAGCAGTTATTATCTTTAATGGGTCGAACAAAAAATTATTTGTTATTGATTCTTTATATTCATCATCAAGGCCTAAAAGATCTCCACAATTAAAAAAGAAAACAAATACATGTAATTTTTTTAATGTGCAGTCTTTACCCCACCAATCACCCTAATTCACTCCAAGGGACCAGACATATTTTTAAATAAATAGTTTTCCGAGAATCGTTCGGAAATATTGACATTTTTGATAACATTTTTGAAAGAAAAAGTCAATATTTCCCTACACTTAGTCGTTGCTAGGCAACGGAAAATAACTGTTAGGAAATATTCATTTCCTTACTGTAAGGAAATGTAATGTAAAATTGGAGGAACATTATAAGAACTAGGAGAAACATTTGCGAAAATTTTATTTGCCACCTCCACCTTATTAGAGATTATTTATATCTCACCAACGTTTGATGACTTCCATCCGCCATGCCTCTTTAAACTAGTTATGTTGGAACCAGAGTCAATCAATATTGTTGCAGGAGACCGACGAAAGCAGTGACCAGTATATTCTGTCGGATTTACTAAGTTCAAATAAGTAGCAACTATTTTACGCATTTTTCTAAATTGATGTATTCCTACGACTAACAACCCCTTCCGCTTTGATATTTAAAGAAAAATCGGTCACTGTTAATATGTTCTGGTCTTAACGAAACATACTTTCGATAAATAATGAAGTATATCTGATTAACTGCAAATTATCTTGGTTTGCTGGTCTTCGAATCAGGTATGCTAATTAAAAGCTTAGATTCGGACTAACTCATCCATTCTACAGGCCCCAGAAATACCAAATATTAAAGCCACCTAAAAAATAAATAACTGTGTAATCTAAATAAAAATTAAATCCTTGTAAATTACCTTAATCATTAAATTTTCTTTATCTGGAGCTTCCTGGATAAATTTGTCGATGTCTTCTTTCGTTAAAATCTTAGATTTCTTTGCTCTATAACCTTGAGCTTGCCGTTTCAATAAAGAACGAAGTTTTGAATATGTAGATATATCTACATTCTGTTTAAATGCAAGGGTTTGTTTCAACATTGAATAATTTGCCCAGAATGTTGAAGATTTCATCTTTAAACAAAGGTCTAGGAAGTATGCCATTACAACATTTTCCGAGAAAGAACTCGTGATTTCACTCTTGCGATAGTCCATAAAACGTTTATATGCATATTTGTACTTTTCTCTTGATTTCTTTATCAATAATTCTAATGAAGCAGTATTTACTGCCTTAACCAGCTCCAGAGTTCCAGATATGGAAAATTCATCATCACATTAATACGTTTCCATAGTAACGCAACTAATTTTATTATGAATTTCAAAGCACCATTTATTTGTGAATAAAATTATTCGCGATTTTTTCAAAATTAATCAATATCTGTCGCTTTTAAACGATTTTCGGAAAAATATTATGTTTACTGTCAAATTGGTACTGTCATCTGTGTTTGACAAGTATTTTTAGTCAAATTCCTTAAAAATCACAGATATATATTAATTTCCTTATGTTTTTAAGGAAGCATATCCAGTAAAACTCAAAGAAGTACACGTAGTCAACGTATCACCTCTCGTAGACACCATAGTCCAATGGGTAAAACCGTTTCTTAAAGAAAAAATAAGGAACCGTATCCACCTTCATTCGAACTTCGATAGTCTTCACGAGAAGATTCCAAAGGATATTCTACCTGAAGAATATGGTGGTAGCGCCGGAAAATTACAAGATTTTCATGGTAAGTGAAAAATAATTTTTAAATACTATACAGGGTATGCCTTGATGACGTGCGAATTAAGAATATTGCAGAATGTGATTGCTTAAGTAATCTTATGAAGAAAAGTTTCGACTTGAATTTAATTGTTTTAATCCAAAACGGTGAGTCTGACGAGAAAAACCAAAGAAACCATCTTCATATAGAATTGATCAAGCTAGTCAGAAACAATCACTGGAATACAACTTTTTTTTGTAAATAATATACAGGGTATTATGGAAATCACGTATTCTATTTAAATGGGTGACTCCTTGGGTGTCCTAGAGAAAGTCTACATACTTTGTTTTTTAAATCGAATATCTAAATACTAAGGTAAAAAACCCTTTTTACCCACATACTGTCGCGCCGTTCCATCTGGATTCGCTTAGCAACAATGTGGGTCACTAGAGTATACTAACCGTATTGTCATATCACACCGCGTGTCTCGCCCTTGCTAGGATACCGGCCGCGCGCCACTATTGTTGCTTCAGTATGTTTTGAGACTCTCGGTGGAGTGACGCTCTCGAGGGTTCCACGTGCTTGACGTATACGAATTCTAAACGTTTTGTTAATTGTAGCAGTACCCGATTTTTTTCTGTTGTGAAATAATTCATAATAATAAATGTTGTGATGTGATTTAAAATTTGTGTGATGTTACCTATTGTTGGTTCTGTTGAAAAACATACTTTTTGTGTTTTATTTTTTATGGAATTTAATTATAAAACGGATTATTTTAAAATAAGATCGAAGGTAAGAGAGTATGTACCTTAAAATTGTAGTATTTTTTTCTAAAAAGTTTGAAAAAGAAGTGATAACGCGTGTCAAAGACGTCTTGTTGTCAAAAACTGAACACGTGTTCTGTGCTACCGCATTTAATGCGCTAACCTCTTTTGAACCTCGAGACTGCCTCAATAAACTATTGATTGCGAAGGTTCTCAGGAGCGGCCACTTAAATTTTGATATTTCACATAAAGTGTATATCTCGCTTAATAATAATTCAAAGCGCCATTTATGGTTATTTTTCTTCAATTTATTTCCATCTCAGGATTTGCCGGTTTAAATCTAATAAGTCATTTCCATAACACCCTGTATGTGGCTTCAGATCTTTAATGCATACCGAAATTGAAAATATGATCCAAAGTATTTCCTGGCATATTTAATTCATTTTTATTTAGATGCCTGGATGAAGAAGTTAGAAGAATACGGTTCGTGGTTTAAGTCCCAAGAAGACATCAAAGCCGACGAATCGAAACGTCCAGGAAAACCGACCAACTATGACGATCTATTCGGATTGGACGGCAGCTTTAGACAATTGAAAATCGACTAGTCTTAATTTGGTCGATATAGATAAAAAAAAACTGTAAAAATTTCCAAAAATTAGTAAAAATCAATTTACAACGATGTTTCTTCGGGTTGGTTAAATATTTTTTAAAAAATGTGCAATTTTATTCAAAATTTAAGGTTTTAAAAATTACCCAAAAAAATTCGAACCCCTATAATAATACTTGATAAACAGAAAAAAATATTAATCACTATAAACATAAATCTCTTGTCTCTATTTTTCTATATTTTGTTTCGCTTAGACGTACATATAATTGTCCGTATTTCCACCTTCAAGTTCTTCGCTTCCAGTAAGCAATATAAAAAATCGGTAAAACACGTCAAATTTTTTGGAAAATGGCGGCGCTTTTAAAGAATATTTGCAAGCTTCGTGGTTTAACTCCGTTAGAGAGATAGATGTTACCCTTTAAATCTTAAATAGGAAGGAGGAAGATGCATTATTTTAAAGGTCATTTAAATCTCTTTCAAATTTATTATTTTTGAGTTAAATAATTTTTATATGATGTTAGATGTTACTGAATTTTCATATTTGCTCATATTGTAATGTAATAAACCTTTCCAATTTTTTCTAGAAGATCTTTTGTTTTATTTTAATTAATACAGGGTACACCAAGTAAAGTGGCCTATCATAAGTATCTCGAGAACTAAATGAGATTTTATTTTGAAAATTTGACCGTAGCTATAAGAGATGGTTTTCTACGTTTATAACATATTTTTAATGGTGCGGTGTTGCCGGATTATACCGAAAGTGGTAGCAACTTGTTTGTTGTTTCTATAAATCCATTTCACAGCCATCTATGAAAATATATATTTTTATAAGACAATTTTTAAATATCGCCGAAAATATTGAGGGTATGTATAGGAACACTTAATATAATTAGATAGAAAATTCGATCCTCCATTAGCAAAACATATCAAATACAGAATGTCCCATTTAAAAAAAAGAAGATTTTTGCAATAATCTCCTTCAGAAATATTGTTATGGAGACCCCTGTATAAAACTAATTAAATATTGTTCAAAATTTTAAAGTTGCGATGGTCTTATGACACTATTGTCAAAGTTTCAGCTTTCTAGCTGTAACCGCTAAAAAGATGTGATTCTCTTTTCAGGTCCCGATACGGCGTGAAAAAATCACAAGATTCTTTATAATTCAAAAACTCTTAAAGATAGGTATATGGTATTATACAGATAACTGTTCTAGATTGTTACCTAGATTCCAAAAAAAAATATAATATATAGGGTAGTTCATTTAAAATTCCGAAGTTGCTACCACTTTCGGTATGATCCGGCAACACCGCACCATCCAAAATATTTTATAAACGTAGAAAACCATCTCTTATAGCCACAGCCAAATTTTCAAAATAAAATCTCATTTAGTTCTCGAGATACTTCTAATAGGCCAATTTAATTGGTGTACCCTGTATACAGGGTAAGGCGGGAGGGACGGACCAAAACTCATTTTAATACGCGCCAGACAAAATAATTACCAAAGCCAATGAAGCAACACAAATCTTCGACTTTATGGTCGTGCTATTCAAAGCTAAAATCAACATTAATTCTGAATAATCAAGTTGATATAAGCAAATAACTCAAACTTATTGCATTCCTGACACGCAATTCTACTGGCTTCATCTATGAATTTGCTGGGCGTCAATCTGGGAGGAAATATGTCTTGGCATAACAATGTTGTGGCAATCGCCAAGATAGCTTCTCAGACACTTGGTGTACTCTTCCGAACCAAAAAGTTGTACACACCTCAACAACTTTTGATACTATGCAAAGCCCAAATTCGACCATCACTAGAGTGTCTGGAGCTCTGCACCTAAACATACTCTTGGGCTACTGGATTCCATCGCGAAAGGAGGGCCATTCGTCTGATCGGAGACCACGAACTGACGAAGAACCTCGACAGCCTAGAACACCAAAGACAGGTTGGGGATTTGACTCTCTTTTACCGCGCTGTTGTCTGTTCGTGCATCTAGTTAGAAATTCGAGCGTGTACCTTTTAATATTATGTATTTATTAAGTTAAAATGAATAGTTGACGATGGACTATTTAAGAAATAACTTGAGCTCTTTCTGTGTTTGGAGCATAAAATTGAAGTGGGAAGGGAACACTTAAACCCGAAATTAATTTAACGCAGACCACAAAGGGTAAATATAGGGAATATATTAGAAAGTTTAAAAATGAAATATATGAAAAAAAAGTTTATAGAGGATATTCCAAACTTAATGAGGCTGTTATTGATCAATTTTCTACACTTAAGAACCGAAGAATGGAGTTTACGTTTAAGCACTATTGTGTAGGGTCGATAAATGTTGTGTATTTCGATAAATGATACTCGATATGATTTTAAACCATTTTATTTAAGGATTTTAACTAAAAAACACTGGAAATATGAAGAATGCCAACTTGTCAGTCTCGTGGCTCGATTCGTTCTCATTATAAAACAGTTAACTATTGTTCTCGTCTTGGTTGCGCCTAAGGACGTAGCCGTAGATGGCGTAGTGGTATTAGACATCATTCGGTTTTCTTGATAACTCGTAGATGGCGGTAGTAGTATTGGACATCATTCGGTTTTCTTGATAGCTCGTAGATGGCTTTAGTAGTATTAGTAGTGGACTGTATAAATATTGTTACGAGGGTTGCATGCGACGATGTTAAGATCCGAGAGTTATACACACTAAGAAAACCTTTCTTATTTTCCAAAAGTTGTATTTCCTTGTGTAATATTAAAAAATAAATAAAAATATGTTTTACCTAACGCATTTTCTTATTACTTTTTTTCTTTCTACATTTAAAACGCCTAGAAAGGAATTGTTTGGTCGTTACACAAAAATAAAATTTAAAAAATTATTTCACCATACTTGTGAACGAGTCACGAGCCGCCACTGAGGGAGTTCCGTTTAAAATAGCTGAGTTGACACCGACTTCCGGTATAATCGGAAGTAGGTGTCAAAATATCTTGACCCTGTATACGCCTTGCTCGTGGAGTGTTTGGTGGATCGTCCAATTGAATAGCAATTCTTCGTGGACTGATCGTTACATCTTCTCCCAAGCCCAGAGCGACGAATAGCAGATATACACGACGAACCACTGCCGCCCATCCATATGTGGTTAAGCTTAGTACTCCTCGAACTTCACTATTTAAGAACTCTTTCATCTGGAGGACTTCATCCTTGTGGAACGACCTTCCCGAGGTCGTTTTTCCCAACGAATATAACCTCCAACGATTCAAAACCAACGTGAATCGCTTTTTGCGCATACGCACCACTCCCAGAGTGCCCTAAAGGATTTTTCCTATAGTGCTTGTGTTTGATCTTAAAAAAAAATTAATCCAGAATATTTTCCACAGAAAATAAAACCAGTCGGTAAAAACAACAAGTCAAAAGTAAACAAACGGCCGATCGAGCAAATGCGCCGAATAAAAACCCACAATCCGTACGTACCAGTACGCGGATTATTGTGTCGGTTGGAAAAGTAAAGTAGAATATTCTTGTTACGACCGACACAAAAATCTGAATCCGTACTTTGCAAATTAACTTCCAGAAACTGAAAAAAAATTATGACTAATTTATCGATAAATTTGACTGGCGCGGGCGGTAAGATCCGGCACGGAAACGATATATTTTCTGGTCGGCAGTGTTCAGTTATAAATATCCTGTATAAAACGTACAGTAGATGACGTGATTGCGATTAACCAGAATTGATTTACCATCGATCGTGAAGAATTTATTGTACATAGCCAGGTAGTCATAATGTTTCGAAAATTTATCGACGATATAGGTGATTCCTGCGGTCTTTCGCATCGTGTAATAACCTTTTAAGACAAGATATTAAGATTATTTATAGCTTACCTAGTTAAAAGTGCAGTTTAAATCCAGTATTATTTATTATTTTTATATTTATTAACCAAACTTGGTATGAAATAGAAAGAAAAGAAATTTATCGACGATATACAAGGTGATTCCTGTAGTCTTTCCGTGTAATGACATTTTAAGGTAGGATAGCAATTTTTATAAACTTACCTAGTTAAAAGTGCAGTTTAAATCCAGCATTATTTACTATTTTTATATTTTTTAACCAAACTTGGTATGAAATAGAAAGAAAAGAAATTTATCGACGATATACAAGGTGATTCCTATAGTCTTTCCATGTAATGACATTTTAAGGTAGGATAGCAATTTTTATAAACTTACCTAGTTAAAAGTACAGTTTAAATCCAGCATTATTTACTATTTTTATATTTTTTAACCAAACTTGGGTTGAAGTAGAAAGAAAATAAATTTAAATTAATTGATTCAGCCGATACTATAAAACAAACCCGATACTATAAATACTATAAATTTATCTACGATATAGGTGATTCCTGTGGTCTTTCGCATCGTACAATAACCTTTTAAGGTAGGCTAGTAATTTTTATAAACTTACCTAGTTAAAAGTGCCGTTTAAATCCAGCAATATTTTCTATTTTTATATTTTTTAACCAAACTTGGTATGAAATAGAAAGAAAATAAATTTATCGAGGATATATGTGATTCGTGTAGTCTTTCGCATCGTGTAATAACCTTTTAAGGTAGGCTAGTAATTTTTATAAACTTACCTAGTTAAAAGTGCAGTTTAAATCCAGTATAATTTTCTATTTTTATATTTTTTTACCAAACTTGGTATGAAATAGAAAGAAAATAAATTTATCGAGGATATATGTGATTCTTTCTCGATGATATAGATGATTTATGTAGTCTTTCGCATCGTGTAATAACCTTTTAAGGTAGGATAGTAATTTTTATAAACTTACCTAGTTAAAAGTGCAGTTTAAATCCAGCATTATTTACTATTTTTATATTTTTTAACCAAACTTGGTATGAAATAGAGAGAAAATAAATTTATCGATGATATAGATGATTTCTGTAGTCTTTCGCATCGTGTAATAGCCTTTTAAGGTAGGATAGTAATTTTTATAAACTTACTTAGTTAAAAGTGCAGTTTAAATCCAGCATTATTTACTATTTTTATATTTTTTAACCAAACTTGGTATGAAATAGAGAGAAAATAAATTTATCGACGATATAGGTGATTCCTAGTCTTCAACTTGAGATATTTGCTTATAACGGCTTGATTATTTAAAACTAATGTTGATTTTAGCTTGAAATAGCATGACCATAAAGTCGAAGATTTAAAAATGTTCTACCTTTCTTGAAAATACGTTAACAATACCGGTTTGCTGAAATTTTTTACTTACTCTTGGTCCAATGCCTTTTTAAAAACGTATTATATTACTTTTTGTAAGCTTCGTTCGATTTTTCAGGCAATTTGTGTTGTTCCATTGGCTTTAGTAATTATTTCATCTCGAGCGCATTGAAATCAGTTTTCTTCTTCGCAATCGGCATTACTTCTTTACGTTTTTAATGTTCTCAAATAGTATTTACATTTATAAGGTAACAATAACAATGGGGCGCCCAGGTAACGAACGACGGGGATGCTGTTTTCATGTCAACTTGATGTTATAAGCATTCGGAGAGAAATGAAAAAATGGCATGTTCCGGCGCTTTTTTTTAACGTCAAATTACTTTTATTAACTTGTTAAAAAATGGCCAATTTTATGCATTCACTTTCGTATTATTATTTGACTTATTCAAATAACTAAATCACATATAGAGGCATTTCCACGTTAAAAGAAGCATGGCGGACTTTTCGAAAAGTTTTGCTACATCTCTTTACATGTGCAGATCAGAAAGAAGAAGAAAGAATAGATCAAAGATTTTAGCATCTAAAACCGGCGAAAAAATCCCGTATATTCTTCGATTTCGCAATAATACTAACACCAATCGACATTTTGCTTGGTCAATGACAGAAAAGAACAATCTCTAGATGACTTAAAGCGATTTCCTACATTCCTTTGATCGCTTGAGCTACCATATCACATGATCTATCCAAGTTACCGGCATTGCAAGTCACGTGACCAAGCTACTTGATAGCGTTTCGTGTAGGAAATTGATTAGAACTGGGCGTGTTTACTGGAGGTGAAAGAAAACGTGACTAATTATTAAACAAAGTATCGTCTCGAATTCATACGCAAATGAATTCATTATGATTATGGAAAATAACGACTTTAAATTAATTTTATAATGTTGTCGTAATTCGATATTGGAAATACCTTAGTTGTTAGTGATATTTGATGGTAAAATGAATATTGTTTTGAAAAAATGGGTTTTGATCTGTTCCTAAGCAGGGTAAGTAAGATATTTTATCTAGCAGTTGTTAGCAATAAATTATTTTTCTAATTTGTGACGCGTAGATTTTATAAGTTGTTGTGCTAATCAAATCTTCCAATGTGAAACGAAACCAGAGACGCACCCACGGGGGTGTCACGCCCCGTAAATCGAACCTACAACGGGAAATTGAAAATAACTCAGCCGGTTTTAATGCTACAAAAAAAATGTAGATGGCAAAATTGAAGAACTTGACAGATCGCGTAAGCTCGAATAAACCGGATCACGATATCTCAATGAGTTCGCGAATTAACGCGATTTTCAACTGCAAAAACAATAAAATTTAATTAATTATATCTCGAGAAGGGGCGGAGTTGGGGCATAATTTTTTCGCGAATTAACGAGTGTTACCGAGTACTTTGATGGGCCGGAGGCTGGGGTTGGCGGGGCAATTAGGAGGGGAGTAAGGGGGATTGGAAATTTTTTACATAAATGCTAATAAGTAGTTTATTAATCGAGCTACGGGGATCAGGCCGGATCCAATTTGTTCATTAGCTTAGGATTGGCTCTTTATAATACAGTTTTTCTATAAAATCTGGGCCAATATTCAGACACCTCAAAAATTACATGGGATTTCCTATGTTTAACCCCAAACTCTGCCGTACCTGCCCTTGAGAGAGCCACTGTCGGAAGCTATGTTAATATGCAATTTTCTCGACAAATATTTCCTATTTATGGGAATAAATCGTAAATATTGGTGTAGAGATCAACCATTTTTGAGAGAATAAAAATATATCGTTTATTTACAACCATGCATGTAATAATGATATTTCATCTATCTTTGAAAGGTGGAAAGTTGACTTTTTTTACTTTTACTTTCCATCCGGGTGGAAAGTTAATTATTTTTTTTTACATGTGCCCCGAAAGTGCCTCTTTTCATTCATGTTCTCTTCACCGAAAGTGGCGTTTTCAAAGTGAGCGGGCGGGAAAGTATCGAAGCGGGCGGGAAATATTTTTCCCGCCCGCTTCGATTCATCATGTGCTCATAAATAAATAAAACCAGAATTGTCGGTGCGGGATTTGAACCCGCGACCCTCAGATCGACAGGCGGACACTACCCACCGAGCCATACTACAAGCGATAATAATTAGCGGATTATATATAAATTAAATTGGCAGTTAATTTTTCTAAGATGTTCTAGAAAAATGTCTGAAGAATTTCTTTATTTATATGGCCTCAAAGACTCGGGCACTTGTAAAAAAATAAATAAAACCAGAGATGCCGAGTGCGGGATTTGAACCCGCGACTCTCAGATCACAAGGCGTACGCTATACCACTAGGCCACCGAGCCTATTTGTCAAAAATAATAAATAGATATTTACATTCTCCATGCGCGAGTGTTTTCATGTCTCGGGCCGTCGGAGGCTTTTCCGGCCCTTGATACGTAATGTACTATTTTGTCATTTTTAAAAAAATTTATATCTCAAAATAATATGCGAACACACTTTTTTAAAAATGCTAATAGCTTTGCGTGTTTAGATATGTCTACTTTTTCCCTAATTGATAGAGTGGTCCTCAGCATTGAATATTGTGACCAAATCGTTGATATCTTCTTTGCGTTGGCATTTTCACTGAAATAAGCTAGTAGCGCCGACTCAGAACCAGGATTTTGACTTTTGTTTCCCGTACAGCATTCTTTGAAACAGTTGTATGCCTTGTCATATCTCGGGCGGCTTTTAGTTAGCAGAAGATCTTCTTCCACTATTTATGCTGCTTCTCGAATTTCTGGTGGAGTAGCAGCAAAATCAAATTCCTCATCTGATAGCATTTTTCTGTTGTTAAATAATATATTGTTTAGTGACATGGATACCATATTCAAAAAATGATATTTGCCATCGTGATGTGTATTATTACCTACGTTATTTTACCACCTGCGGTTATTTGAAATTTCTGTGTAATTTTTCAATGGAAAAGTCAAAATGACATTTATCTTTTATTAATAATTTTAATTCAAAATAATAAGAAGTGGATGTTAGATGTGGTTGTAAATAAAATAGTACACAATACTGGGTGAAAAGTTTCATTACTGTCTCGAGATTTAGTTAACTACCGACTTTCTCGACAGGAATGAAACACTTTCCACATCGGTACGTAATATACTATTTAAGACTCACCGAGCGGCAAAATGAGGAAAACTATCACTAGAACCTATCGAAATAAATATAGACAAATAATAAGATTTGTTCTGGTACGTAGAGGTCGCAAGAGAATCAATAAAAGCTTTAAAATATAATATGTTATTCGCTATAGCCTCGAATAATAACAATGATTATTGTTGAAATGCGACGTAAATTACACTTCATTAAATATTAATATAAGTTAGTTGTATCAGTTATTAAAATAATCCAAGTTCTAATTATAAGGATCATTATTTTTAAATGACAATTATGTATTTTAATGACACTTAGAAGTCAGAATGAAAGTTGTCTAGTCTGAATAGAATGTTCTATTAGTTATACAGGGTGTTATGAAATTATAGTTACTCGCAAATCCTGACATGAAAACAAATTGAAAAAAATTAACCATAAATGCGCTGCGAATTAATAAGCGAGGCAAAGCTCCTTATGTCATCTGCATGAAACCACGTGGAAGACACTGGCGAGAATGTAAACAATCAATGTGATAGATCGGTTACGCCTGTCAACAGACATCATTGTCCTTTTGGTAACACTCATGCATTATTACTTTTTGTCTTATTTAATACTGAAAAAAATTATCTATTTGAGTTTAATAATGGCTACATTATGAAATGCAAAAAAATTGAATAACCTGCCGCTTTATGAAACTGAAATTTAATTTTTTATGTTGGCAGCAAGTAGGGTTCGAATTTTAGGCTTACTTCGATTTCGTTGAAATTCGTTTTCTTGGCATTATGGATTTGACAAAAATTTTTTATAGAAAACTTTAAAATCATAACCTTTAACCTTACAAATAGATCATTTTACTTGATATTTATCTGAAATGGCTATACTCGGAAATATATAACATGCTGACGGTGTCCGTCAACTAATTTCTAGTCACAACTATAAAACAACACCTAAAAATAATAGAAATATGTTCCAGTTTATTTCTAAAGTTTTATTCAATAAAGTACTATTTTTATTTATGTTACTGAAGACATTTCCTGGGCATTAATTGTTATTCCTGTCGACAATATATTTTGTTCAATAGTATTATTTATTATTTTGTTCAATATTTTGAACTTTGTTCTGCTCGCACCATTACTGTAGGTTTTGCATATTCTTTTTAAAAGTTTTTCTAGATTATTTTCTGCAATTTCTCGTATTTCTGACGGAGTACAATATGTTCCTGACTCATTTTTATTAACTTATAATATATTTATTTTTAATTATGACGGATGGTAAGAAGCTTTGTTGTGTTCAATTGTTTCTATCATGGCATATTTGATACTTGTAACTTTTTATTAAATTGTAAAAGTATTGCCAACCCAAAAAGAAAATATTAATTCAAATAGAAAATATTTACTATATTTTTTAAGTTTTTCAGAATTTAAACACCAAAATAGAAAAAGTATTATAAAATACACGGTTCATAAGACAATTAGAGCACTTGTACTTTAGAAAACTCCCCACATCGCGGGTCGTTCTGTAAATTAAACACGTGCTCTAAGATAATGTATTATGAAACTTGTATCTTAATATACTATTAGTGTTATGATCGCTCGAGTGAAAATCCGCTTGACTACTCGATTATTGAAAAACCGCTCGAGTTATAAATTCAAGCGAAAATCGTCGCTTGTTACTTATTACCTTTCAATCGATATCCGAGCTTCGCTTGACGCCGACGTATATTCGAGCAGTTTTTCGCCCGATAGGAAATAATCTAGTTATAAATTCAAGCGAAAAATCGAATTATTGCCTTTCACTTGATACCCGATCTTCGCGCGCCACTCGAGATGTACCGATTGGCGACGTTCGAGTTTGACGCTCAGAAGACTGACACGACATACGTCTTTCTTAAAGGCACATAAACGAGTAGGTGCATATAAAAAAGTATGCCAACTCCCTTAGCGAATTCATCGCGACATGGGTTTCGTTTTGACTGAAATTAAAGGATATAACTGTTATTTTTAAGTGGTCTATCTGAACCCGCCCCCTGCCCCCATATTCTAGGACACCCTGTATATAATACCCAAATAATCGTTTAATTTTTTTTCTTATGAATTGTACTCGTAACCCCGATTATTTATTTGTTCTTATTTATTATATGCAAGAAAGTTCTTCGCAAAAATATTTGCGGTCGCCGACGGACAATAAATTAATTATTTATTATTCCAAACGCGATGTTAGAACAATGTAATGTCGTGTTCTTCTTCGTGAATATACTAGCTGGAAGCTGTCTAGAAATAGTAATAGTTTTAATTTGCTAGTGCATAGTAACAACTTTTATTTATTTGTTTGCGGCATAGGAGTACAGTGTTATTAAGTGATTAAATTCTCATGTTGTTATCAAGCAAGGTAATATTCACTAATATGTCTTAATCGTCACTATTTAGGGTTCGTATCAAGAAAGTACGGAAGCTAATGGGAATTATCTCCACAACTGCAGATGGGTCAAAATTTTTTACAGGCACCTTTCAGCAGGCCCGTAGCCAGGATTAGATTTTAGAGTGGGCAGTCAAAGTTTTAGAGGGGGCAAACTTGAAAATAATTTTTGTGATCAGATCACGTAAGATCAAGAGAAAAAAAAACATCGTTGATTTCAACATTGAATTAACTACCTATATAATTACAAAAAATAAAACTTAAACAAAACCAAAAAATGCAACGTAGGTAAATACCTTTAATATAATTGAAGTTTTCTGTTCTTCCTTTCGTTAAATTTTTGTAAAAACACCTCAAAGTTTATGTTATTTGTTTGTTTACTCTCAAACGCTAAATATATCAGATTGGCCATTCTCTGTTGCCACGGCAGCCACTGTATGCCAAAGAACTTGACTGAATCCCAAGAAATTACATAAATATACAACTATCATGGTTTTGCTAGAGTGGGCAACTTTTTCTGTCAGAGTGGGCATTGCCCACTCTGCCCCCCCCCCCCTGGCTACGGGCCTGCCTTTCAGTCCTTAGCATATAACTTACTAAAATAAACTATTTGCCTGTACAAACGATTATAATTTGCGAAATATATGTTACTTCCTGCATTAGAAAGCAATTTTAAAAGTATTTTTTTAGATTATAGCTGTAGTATTGAAATTTGAATTTAAAAATGTATCGCCGGTCACGTGTCCCCGGTCAATAATTTCTTACTTTACCCTTTTATATTTCACGTCATTTTACTAAAGTTACTTTTATATATAAATAATTTACACTCCTGCTACAATTTGTATTGAAAAAATAATGTTCAAAGCTCAACAGTTTAGTTTCTCTAGAGCAATTATTAACCAGAAGTTCCGTCCCCGCAGCTGCATGTACCGCGCGTCATGGCAGAAATTGCTTATAAATAACGCCACTACAGGTCGGCCTAATAGTTTTACAAATATGACGGTATGTGTTTGAATTTGTGTAAAGCGTGCTCCTGTGTAGGTAAGTTCCTTATTATGTTTATTTAGGTATAAACTAGAACATTGCCTACTTTTTGCCAGGCGTATGTTTTTATTTTGTATCGCCGGTCACAGGGTTAACTCAAACCTAGTAGTCTTAATGAAAGGAAAAATACTACACGAAGTCATTCTCTTGAGTACAAATACTCATTTCAGTCTAAAAAAAGTTTAGAAATAGCTTGTATTAGCTGTTATCCACGATTTTGTGCATATTTGTATCGCCTGTCACAGTATCGCCGGTCACGCATGAAAATGTTACCGGAGACACATTGATGTGATGGTTTGTTATCCGAGCTATATCCAATATTTTTTTATTAACCATTTATAAACCATTAAGGAAAAATATATTTTGATGTGCAAGTTTCGTTTACACCTTAGGTAAATTAAAGATATGACTAATTTTCTTAGTATTCTATAAGGAACATTCCAAAACTTTAAGCCAATATAAGACGGGGCTGTTATAAATAATAGGAAAATGGTTATAGTGACTGATTAAAATAACTCAGTTCCAAGTAAAATTAGCCATGTGACGGGCGTTAAATTATTAAAAAAATCGATGCTATAGACCAAGATCTTTGTGACAATGATCTTTTGCGCGGACATATATAATTCCTCTAATTAGATACTATAAGAAACCTATTAAAGAATTAACAGGTGTTTTTGAGATTATTTATTTTTAAATCCGATTTACTGAAAGTTGCCTGTAAAAAATTTTTGACCCAGATACTAAACATCAAACCAGACCGATTAAGAAATTTTTCGAAATATTTCTCGTTCTAGACATACAGAGTGTTGAAAGTGAAAGTTTATTTTCGAAAATAAGCCTGTTATTATGTATTTTTAACCCCAGATCGGCTCAATCTTAATAACACTAACCTTTTTCGTGAGACAGTGAAACCTCTCATAACGGACACCTCTAATAAGCGGACATCTCTATTAAGTGGACATATTTTCATAGTCCGGAACTAGGTATATGAAATTCCATGAAAATCAACCTCTCTTGGGCGGACTCTCCTTTGAGCGGACGCGGATTTGCTGTTTTCATACAAAGAGTGCGAAAACCCTTTTTAAACAGACAAAATTAGTAATAAATAATAGTTTGCGAGACGAATAAGTACGGTGCAAAAACTCTCTGAAGACAGACTTGAGAGTTGTAAAGGTTAAAATCGTAAACAATGGCACAAAAATGTCGCGTTTTGAGTCCGAAAGAGAATATTGATGTTGTGGAAGTTTGTAATTTGATAACAGTGCTTTGGGGAGTTCATTAGCATTGATAGCAATGTACGATTAGAAGATGACAGTGACCCCATTCCTACCGATTATGTAGTCCAAACTGAAACCACATCACTATCTGACGACTCTGATGAAGAAGTTGAATGCAGTAACCAAACAAATGTCACCAATTATTAAGCCATTAGTATAGTAAAGGAATTATAAGAGTATGCAAAGAATAGAAGTGACTCTAAAGCAATGGAATTGTTATCAGACTTGGAATTACGTTTCTACATTGCAAGTATAAAACGCAAACACGTCAAACTACGTTATTAGATTTTTTTAGTATTACATCCTAACTAAAACTAATGTATTTTTGTTATGTTATGTTTATTTGTAGAAACATATACATAGTAATAATTTTACATTTACATATTACCTAATAACAAATTTCCCATGGGCGGACACCTCTATTAGGCGGACACATTTAGACGGTCCCCTAAGAGAGGTTTCACTGTATATTATTTTTTTTAGATGGTCCACCTAATCACATTCTCGTTGCTTCTCGTTTGGACCTCGACAATAAATTGTCAGATATTTTATCCAGACTACAAGCAAGCCTTGAAATACTCCATACTGTATTACGAGACGCAAAGATCGGGAAACCTTCCAGAGAATTATCGAATCAAATGGCGGGGAGACTCGGCTTTAAATGACACTGGAATGTATGGAGAGGACTTAAGTGGAGGGTATTATGATGGTAAGAAGTTTGTCACCCCATGAATTAAATGAACAGATATATGCGGAGCACCCTGTATTGTAGAAAAACTTGCCAATTGTAATGCGGCCTTTAACGTGCATTTTTAAATAATCGATAATTATTAATTGGGATTTATAAATAGAATTTATTTATTATTTTTTTAAGGTAGCGATTTCGTTAAATTTAGCTATACGATAGCATATGCAACAACACTACTTAGCTGGGGTGTTCTTCTGTATCCGGATGTTTACAAATCAGTAGGTAAGTGAATTAGATATTTCTCGAAAATAAGAAAATAATTGACAATGCAGCAAAAATTACATTTTTAATTTCACATGGTTCTCTAAATAAAGGAAATAGGCGTGTTAATCGCTACAGTGTTTTTTATTTGTTGAATAAATATGAATTATAATTATACACTGGTCGGCACAAAATTCCGCCACCCTGAAATTTTGGTCAAGTTTGATATTTTATAACTTTTTTATTTCTTAAACGATTTTCATGATTTTGTTATCAGTTTGTAGATCCGTTTATTGTGTTTTTCCTTAATTATTTTATATAGTAACATTTTTCGATTAGGCTATATTATGCAGGAGTAAATCAAGCTGTTGTTTTTTGTCGTAATTTCAAAACACCCTGTACGAAAATTGAGGTGGATAATTTTATTTACATACTGTTTCTTGTCATCTTTGATGTAATCTAAACATTTTGTTTCTTGATTCATTCCATTATCTCGTTTCTGCTGCGAGCTGCAAAATTTTAAATGAAATGCTGATTCGAAGCCTATTTTTATTAATAAAAACAAACACTAGGTATGTCATAAAGTTAATTAACAAAAACAATTTTAATATCGTGTATTTCCTCCTCCCGCAGCAATGACAGCTTACAGTCTTCGTGAGATCGAACGAATATAAGGTTACTTATCCTTTCTTGAGGGATAGCCTGATATTCTTCGGTAAGTCCTGCAACGTTTATGGTTGTACAGGGCGACGAGATGTTCGATTGGGTTGAGATCCGGGCTACATGCGTGCCATTCCAATCTTGCAATTCCAACTTCATCCAGATATTCGTTCACTAAATGTGCAATGTGAAGTCTAGCATTATCATGCATTAATGTAAATTGAATTGAAAGGAGCAAATGGAACAACAACTTCTTGGAGGATTTCCTCAATGTGACGCTGGGCGATTAGAGCTCAACAAAAACAAGATTGGTGCGTGCTTCGGTAGAAATACCAATGACATACATTTTCTAAAAATAACATCGTTTCATTGAAAATTTTGCAGCTCGCAGCAGAAACGAGATAATGGAATGAATCAAGAAACGAAAAGTTTAGATTACATCAAAGATGACAAGAAACAGTATGTAAATAAAATTATCCACCTCAATTTTCATACAGGGTGTTTTGAAATTACGACAAAAAAACAACAGTTTGATTTACTCCTGTACGATATAGCCTAATCGAAAAATGTTACTTTAGGAAATACTTAAGGAAAAACACAATTAATTGATCTGCAAACTGATAACAAAATCATGAAAATCGCATAAAAAATTAAAAAGTTATAACATGTCAAACTTGACCAAAATTTCAGGTGGAATTTTTTTCCGTTGAGTATATGAATGAATGATTAGGATTATAATTTTTTTTAAATAAATATAATTAAAATTCTTTCACTTTTTTAATAAATTATTATATTTTCTATTTAGGAGAGTACGAGGCCGTACTGGATGGTATAAAATGGTCCACAGATTACTTTATAAAATGCCACGTGTCACCGAACGAACTATACGGACAAGTCGGTGATTTTAAGACTGATCACACGTTCTGGGGACCTCCAGAAGAAATGACCATGCCAAGACCAGCTTACCTAATCAACGAGACACATCCGGGTAAGCAAAAATTACCTTCAAGGCTATGCCGGTCACTAAACAGGATTTTTGCTGCAACACCCATTTTCGATATTTTGTTTGTCAATGCCGTCACAACGTTTCTCTGTGACACAGTTATGGATTTGCTTTGTGATCCATACATCCTCATATTATCGATTTAGTTCAAAAAAAGCCATATTTGAGAATTTTTTTCCCTATATTATAGTTTGGAGTCTCCTCTATCGTTTGGAGGCACTTTTTGCCCAGCAGGTGGTGTTGGATGGGGGGGGGGGGGAATTAACACGTGAATTATGGTTATGGGAAAATTAGTTTTTTGGGAATAACTTCCTTAATTAATGTCGGACGGCAAAAAATTAAAAGAACGAAAATGAAGGGCTCGAAAATACGCACAATCTGGATTTTGACTTTTTGAAATCGGTCCAGCGGTTGCCGAGATATCGCGATTAACCGTCTCGACAGCCTGGAACATCGAAGACAGGTTCTCGATGTCGTTTTTCTAAATGAATATAACAGAATCGCTTTATGCGAACACGCACCACTCCCAGAGTGACTTGAGGATTTTCCTATAGTGATTGTGTTTGATCACCAAAAAAAGCGTCCCCCTTCACAATAAAAGTGACGTGTAATTTTCCGATTTTTATTAATATTTACTGGCAGAGAGATATTGAGGGTGGAAAGTTTATAAATTGCACCTTATATAATCTATCGGTCCGGCTACAAGAATGTCATGTTGGGTTTGTTGTTTTTCTTTTGGAAGAAGAAGCATTCTTTATCGATAACATTTATTTGGAATTTAATGTATGATAAATATATTTATTTTATTATATTATGCTATTTTAGGTTCCGATCTGGCTGGTGAGGTCTCGGCAGTATTTTCATCGGCTAGTATTGTTTTCAAAGATCTAAACTATACGTACGCCGAGGAGCTAGTGAAGCATTCTGAGGAATTATACGAATTTGCTAAGACATTTAGGGGATTATCAAAAGACGTTATACCTGGAGCTAAGCAGTATTATCATGAGTAAGTGTGGACATTACTTCTCATTGAATAATAATATATAATATAATAAATTAATAGTTCCGAATTTTGACAGTTCCATTTTAATAATGTGGCATTATACAGGGTGTCCCATAATTTATGGGTCATAGGGCAACTGGATATACTGAATCTCAAACTGGACCGATTAAGTCACATACATTTTTTCGAAATGTTTCTCGTTCAGAAAATACAGCGTGTTGAAAGTTTATTTTGGAAAATAAGCCATAATTTGAGAACGGTTCAATGTATCGAATTGAAAGTTGGAAGAAATAGTAATTTGAAGTTTCACATTAGGGGGTTTTAGTTACATACACTGAGTTTAATAAATCTAAGATTTTTTTTTTAACCTCTGAGACTTAGAGGGTCAAAAATTTTTTCCAGGCAACTTTCAGTCCTTATAACTTACTAAAATAAACTATTTGCCTGTAGAAACGATTATAATTTGCGAAATATATGTTACTTCGTGTATTAGGAAGCAATTTTAAAAGTATTTTTTTAGATTATAACTGTAGTATTGAAATTGGAATTTAAAGTCAATAATTTCTTACTTTACCCATTTATATTTCACGTCATTTTACTAAAGTTACTTTTATATATAAATAATTTACACGCCTACTACAATTTGTATTGAAAAAATAATGTTCAAAGATTAACAGTTTAGTTTCTCTAACCCAATTATTAACCAGAAGTTCCGTCGCCGCAGCTGAATGTATCGCCGGTCACGGCAGAAATTGCTTATAAATAACGCCACTAGAGGTCGGCCTAATAATTTAACAAATATGACGGTATGTGTTTGAATTTGTGTAAAGCGTGCTCCTGTTTATGTAAGTTCCTTATTATGATTATTTAGGTATAATAAATATAATATATTTAGGTTTATTGCCCACTTTTTACCAGGCGTATGTTTTTTTTGTTGAATCGCCGGTCACAGGGTGAACTCAGACCTAGTAGTCTTAATTAAGGGAAAAATACTGCACGAAGTCATTCTCTTGAGTATAGATACTCATTTCAGTCTAACAAAGTTTAAGAAATAGCATGTATTAGCTGTTATCCACGAATTTGTGCATTTTTGTATCGCCGGTCATAGTAACACCGGTCACGCATGAAAATGTTACTGGAGATGTGACGGTTTGTTATCTGAAGCTATATACATTATTTTTTTATTAACCGTGTGAAGTATGTTTTGATGTGCAAGTTTCGTTTACACCTAGGTAGATTAAAAATATGACTAATTTTCTTAGTATTCTATAAGGAACATTCCAAAACTTTAAGCCAATATAAGACAGGGCTGTTATAAATAATAGGAAAATGGTTATAGTGACTGATTAAAATAACTCAGTTCCAAATATTGGCGTTATATCATTCAGAAGAGTAAAATTAGCCATGTGACGGGCGTTAAATTATTAAAAAATCGATACTCTACAAAAATCTTCGTGACGATGATCTTTTGCGCGGACATATATAACACCTCTAATTAGATACTATAAGAAACCTATTAAAAAAGTAACAGGTGTATTTGAGACTATTTATTTTTAAATTCCGATTTACTGAAAGTTGCATGTAAAAAATTTTTGACCCAGTAAGTATAAATCAAAATTTACGTGGTGTTTGCTATATTCTGCATTTAATATGATAATCGTTATTAGACGATTATTTGGGTTACTACGTATAACAATAATCGTTGCATCATTTGCTTCAATAGATAATAAGACCACGTTGCTAAGTTAATTATTTATTAAAAAGTAAGTGAAGTAAAATTATCGTTTTTTAGGATCCATTCCTACGGAGATCAGCTGGTATGGGCAGCAATATGGCTGTACAAAGCAACAAATAATGTAAAGTACTTACGTGACGCTGAATACCTTTACGAAGAATTTTCGTTAAGTGAAAGGAAGCCTACGTACTTCTTCTTTAACGATAAGGTTATCGGTATCAGAGTAGGTATAAATAATCATTTTTGTTATTTAATAGTACTTACAGTAGACACTCGATAGTGTAAACCGAAAAAAACACATTATTGATTTATTCACGTGAACGGAGGTTATATTTAATATGTGTTCAGAGGCGGTTCTTCCACAGGAGCACGTGCATCCCCAAAACAGAACGAATAAAAAATATTAATGTATATTCATTGAAAATTATTTATCGTATACAGTCCGACACTCCCTAATATTTTATCGTCTCGTCAAATTAAAGAAGGTCCGACCCTCCCTAATATTTTATCATCCCGTTAAACCAAACTGTATAGATCCGTCAACCGTGCCTCGGTCGAGGTAAATGACGATTATGACGAGACTTGCTCGCACGTGCGATTAAGTAGTGCAGTGGTGCAGGTTTGTGTGCACCGCGCTGTTGTCTGTTCGTGCATCTAGTTAGAAATTCGAGCGTGTATGTTTTAATATTTTAATATTATATATTTATTAAGTTAAAATGAATAGTTCACTGTGGACTATTTAAGAAATAACTTTAGCTCTTTGAGTTTGGAGCAAAAAATTGAAGTGAAGAATGCGGGAACACCTAAACCCGAAATTAATTTAACGCAGGCCACAAAGGGTAAAACTAGGGCGTTTATTAGAAAGTTTAAAAATGAAATATATGAAAAAAAAATTATAGAGGGTATTCCAAACTTAATGAGGCTGTTACTGAATTTTCTATAATTAAGAACCGAAGAATGGACTTTACGTTTAAGCACTATTGTGTAGGGTCGATAAATGTTGTGTATTTCGATAAATGATACTCGATATGATTTTAAACCAGTTTATTTAAGGATTTAAACTAAAAAACACTGAAAATATGAAGAATGCCAACTTATCAGTCTCGTGGCTCGATTCGTTCTCGTCATAAAACAGTTAACTATTGTTCTCGTCTTGGTTGCGCCTAATGACGTAGCCGTAGATGGCGTAGTGGTACTAGACATCATTCGGTTTTCTTGATAACTCGTAGATGGCGGTAGTAGTATTGGACATCATTCGGTTTTCTTGATAGCTCGTAAATGGCCTTAGTAGTATTAGTAGTGGACTGTATAAATATTGTTACTAGGGTTGCATGCGACGACGTTAAGATCCGACAGCTATACACAATAAGAAAACCATTCTTATTTTCCAAAAGTTGTATTTCCTTGTGTAAAATTAAAAAATAAATAAAAATATGTTTTACCTAACGCATTTTCTTATTAATTTTTTTCTTTCTACATTTAAAACGCCTAGAAAGTAATTGTTTAATCGTTACACAAAAATAAAATTTTAAAAATAATTTCACCATACATGTGAACCCCCTCTATCATAGGTCACGAGCAGCCACTGTATGTATTCTAACATGCGGAGGTTATATTTAATATGTGTTCTAACATATATATATACAGAACCAACCTAACAAACATATAAATCAGTAATACAGGGATAAAGAATTATTTTTTGTTAAAAAAGTCAGACATTTTTGTTTGTTTTCGGGTACGTTTAATTTTCTGCATAATGGCTTTGTTTCTTAGCCTTTTTATAACTACAATATCATTAATATCAATGTCACTTTCCTCAGCCCACTGGTTTACTACATTTAAAGACTCTATAACTCTATCTCGTGAAACCAATGAAGTTGATGATTCCGGTTTTTCTTCTGCTATCTCAATCTCATCGCTTCGATAGTCTTCAGTATCTTCAACTTCAAGTTGCAAGCTAAAAAAGTTATTCGCTGCTTTTCAGTTTTCCTACCAGCCGCAGTTTTTTCTGCCGCCGAGACAAATGTTTCGTCTGATAATAATTTCCAGTAAAATCCTGTTTCATCAGCCTTGTAAAGTTAATCTAATGTGATACCAAGTTCTTCTACTTTGTTTTTTAATTGAATTTTAAATTAATCCACAAGTTCTGGCTGTGAGGACAATTTCTCTCCTGAAATTTCTAAAAAGCGGATTCCAAATATCTTTTATAAAGCGTTGTAGCCATCCCTCACTGGCTATAAATTGCTTATCATTTTCTTTAATTTGTAAATGGATTTGCTTTGCTTTTTGCTTGATCATATCCCCACTTAAAATAAAATGTTTACTTCTTTGCTTCAGGCACCACTAATATAATTTTTTTTCCATTCTGGGAAATCCCGAACTCTTTAATGTTCGTCTTTTACCTAGGCCTACATATGTATCTTTCACAGCTTTAGAAATCAGTTCCTTTTTTTGTTTTATTTGACAAATTGTGGATTTTTCAACACCATATTTTTTTGCTAAATACGCAACACTTTGCCCTTCATTTAATCCTTGGATCACTAGCGATTTTTCATAAAGAGTAAGACACTTTGGCTTTTTAAGCGACATTTCACCGAGATTTATCGAAATTAGGTGATCCAAACATGCATTAACATCGAACAACTGGCACAAAACGTATGCATTTCTAGCTAACACAGCGCCCGCGGTGGGGAAGTACCGCATATATCGGGGATTTACAGCACCGCACTACATAATGTAAATTTTTAGGGTCAATGACTTTGTTTCCACTAGCGAAGGTTTAGTTTGTTCACGGTATTCGGTGGTCTTGTATAATTAACATCTTGTTCACACTATGCGAGGTTTCCGTTAGGCGATGTTCACACTATCGTTGTTTGCTGTATGTTTACTTTAATAGGAAAATTTGGAACAAGGGTGGAGAACGTTCATTTTGAAGACTTTTTAGAGATTGTTTTTACATGCGGAAGACCCATTTCCTGCCGCGCCGATCGTTATTACCTTTTACTAGTCCTTTATTTATTTTATTTTATTACTGTCCACTGTAGTTCTATAAATTAGTATTTTCTTTTAGCTTCTAATGGGTAATATTACTAAAAAGGACTATTACTTGAAGTCTGTAAACAATTTTTGTGATTACGCATTGGACAGAGCTCCGAGAACTCCAGCAGGACTTTTATTCGAAAGGAAAATTGGAACGCTCGCTTTAGCAGCAAATATAGCTTTTATTTGCCTCGAAGTATGTATCGACAGGAAAAACTACACAATTGCATACAAGAATCTTGAGAATGTGCTTATATTTTCTTTTGTGGAACAAAAATTTAAATTTTAAATTTTATCAAAATTTCTTCAGATGTATATGTTTGTAAAGGGGTAGAACAAAATGTATCTAAAGAGTTTAAAATTGAAATATTTACGTATAGTTTTTACTTGGTAAAGTTAAATTTAACAATTATTTTTTTAAATATTTTAGGCTGCTAGAATAAACGAAGTTCCTAAAGCGGAGTACATGAATTTCGCAAAATTTCAAATAGACTACATGCTGGGCTATACGGGACAAAGCTATGTTGTTGGTTATGGAGATAACTATCCGAAAAGGCCGTACCATTCAGCTAGGTATTACTTTTTAATTAATCCGTAGAATTCCTAATTCGCCAAGGGTATGTCCATTATTTGATCATTCCCTGCGTATTTTAATGCAAAACGCATCACCACCATTGACTTGAAACAAACAATGACCCGGTATTTCTATCTACGTTGTATACATACAGGGTGTCCCATTTTCGACACTTTTATAGGGTATCTCCGTAATTGATAGTGCTATCAAAAAAGTAATGTAGGTGTCATGTGCTCTTTTTGGGTCAAACTTAAAATGGTAAAATCAAAAATAGAAAATTTTCGCTTACTTAAAAAATACGGGGGAAAATCAAGAAATTGACAATTTCTAAATTACCCTATATTTTCTTAGTTTAAAGATATACAGGAAAATGTTTTATATAAAAGTTTCTTTATAATGATTGTTTAATAGTCTGTAAGATAAAAAAGTTATCGGTCCTAACCTCATTTTTTTAAATGGACAAACCCGAACAAACCCTGTACATTTTAATCTAAAAAGATACTATTTTAAATTCTCCTTTCAAATATATAACACACCATGGATGATATTGATTTCCTAGGCAATTTATTTGAACTTTATTACTTTGAAACGAAATAAAAGATTCAGATTGAGGTAAAAAATAACGGGAATCATCGGAAATGTTCGGAATGTGTCCTTAAATGGTTACCGTCTTTCCGGATAGCGAACAAAATATACATTTTGTGCCATTTCTTCGTTTTTTCCTCTTTCAATATAAACTGGTATCATATCAAATTTTTCAAAATGTTGATAATTTTCGCAAATGAATATGTAAAAGTGAAATTGACGTTAAATGTTAATAATCAACATAGTCGTTTCTAGGATATTAGTTGCACAAACACAAAATGTAAGGGAATTAACAAATTCTGGATTTGACATGGCAACGTGGGCCTTAGAAATTTTATTTAATAGTGTTACTATACTGTCATTATGTCAACAAAAATGCGAGCACCGGTAGGATCACAACACACACAACTCCTCGGCACATTCATATATGAACATATTACATTGCCCAGCTGGGTAATCAACAGATGTTCAGGCAAGATGTTGCCAAAATGTTTAAAAGTGTAAAACTTTAGTTTATTATAAAAATAAATATTTAGCTTACTTAGGAAGTAAATCCATGACGCGATTAAGGAATCCAGGGCACAGACACTTTCAGTTCTTTTTTCTATGGGAAAAACTTTATGCTCATCACGTGTACTGATGATAGTGTGGGAGTGCATAATAAGCTTATCACTAAACCCCAAAACTAACGCATAATTACACTTTACAATAACATACATAGAACAAGATCACTTAATCATTTCGCAATAGAAATAATAGAAACACTAATTTCTACGGACCATTAACCCTTTACTAAAGATAAAATGAAACAATTATGTTAACAATTGACAGGAACTACTCTTTGAAATGAATGGTCTGGTCCACCTTCGGACCAGTCGAACTTTCTTTTAAAGAACTCTCCGCTAGTAGAGCCAGCGCGGTTGTCATTTCCGTGACTATAATTATACAGGAAAGTAATATTATAGAAAGAAGTTCGGAAATTTATGATAGTCGCTTAATAAACATCGAAAGTGGCAACGCTGTATTTTTAAATATTAGCCCGATTGTCCATAATCAGCTGTTTAAAGAATCCGGCCGATATCGATCGAGAGAACCAACGTGTTATTTATTTTCAAAATTTTTAGATGTTAAATACATTATTTCCCATACAATAAGGGTGTATTTTTGTCTACACAGTAGCACTTTAAAATACTAATTCAAATTGAATGGTACTTAGATGTGTTGTGACGCGAAAACTACTGTGATTTTGTGATGTGAGTACTTGGTGTTTTTTATAAATTAAGTTGGTTTTAAAATAAATAAGTCCGAAAACGTAAATAAAATTGCATTTTTTTTTAAAGGGTAAGTGGCATTTATAAACTTTTAAGTTATCCAGATCTGACGGGTGTCGTTCGAATTGAACAAATGAGAACATACCGGACCATTTATAAACTCCGCGGCGGTTCGTTCGAGTCAGTTCAAGTTTATAAATCAGAGATTGTTTGCCAGCGAACTGAACGTAAAAGTTTATAATAATGTACCCTGAAAAATAAACAACTTGAAATCTGTCAAACGGTTATTGACTTTCTAAAGAGTTTACCCTGAAGATATGACAACACTATTCAAGATTCACTGCCATATGTTGCTGTGTTTACCTTCCGTGCACCGGCACCACGTGGTAATTTTTGGTTTGACATAAGGTCATGTACACGGCATATTAAATTAAAGCACCATTTTTGGATATTTTTCTTCAATTTGTTTTCATCTCAGGAATTGCCGGTTTAAAGATAATACGTCATTTCCATAACACCCTGTATAATCTCTGATATGATAATCGATGATTACAAAAGGGGTACAAACGAAATATAATTCTTATGCCAGTATAATTTCCTTTGTAGCTCTTGTCCAGATCTTCCGAAACCTTGCGGCTGGCATCAATACAACTCGACGGAACCCAATCCTCAGATCCTCTATGGAGCTCTGGTTAGTGGCCCGAACGCGACCGATTATTACATAGATCGCAGAGAAGACACATACTTTGAATACAACGCAGTGAGTTTGGATTTCAATGCCGGCTTTCAAAACGCCCTTGCGTGTCTGATACATTTGGGGAAACAAGGAGAACCGCAGCTGGGGAATGATAGTCTTAGAGTTTTGCCGTTAGCAAATTTATCTGTTACGAACTAGGATTAAATATTAAAAAAAAATGTACGTATCGTGTTTTATTTCGTTGGAAAGTTTTTAAAGAGCCACTAACGGCCGCAATTTGATATCGAAAGAGACACAACTTGACATCGAATGAGCCGCATGCGGCTCGCGAGCCGTAGGTTGCCGACCCCTGGTCACAGCCAATGCACTGGTGAAGACGCCCAATTGTCTTGCGTCGAAAACGAATTAAAACCTACATAGAAACATCCGACGACGGCGTCATTCGAGAGCTTTCGACGGACTGACGACAGTAACGACGCGTGTCACGGGGGAGGGGTGTGGTGGAAAGCGAGTACAAGTGGCTGAGAGATAGAATCGGTGCCTAATCCTCGTTAATCGATATGTTTTTTTTTCGATAAAATAAATAATATTTGCGTATGGAACTAAAGAGCCGCAGCTTCACATCCAAAGAGCCGCATGTAGCTCGCGAGCCGCAGGTGGCCGACCCCTGGTCTACACTCATTGAAAAAATAATTGATCGAAAACTTCGAAACAAACATTTATTTCTTTATAAAGGTTTGAAGTGGTAATGCCACCGGATTTCAAAATCTGATCCGGCCGAAATTGAGTTTAAAATAATGTGATGTAGATATAATATGTATATACTCACAGGCACAAAATTCCGCCACCCTGAAATGTTGGTCAAGTTTGATATTTTATAACTTTTATATTCCTTATGCGATTTTTATGATTTTGTTATCAGTTTGTAGATCAGTTTATTGTGTTTCTCATTAATTTTTTTATAAAGTAACATTTTTCGATTAGACTATATTATACAGGAGTAAATCAAACTGTTGTTTTTCGTCGTAATTTCAAAACATCCTGTAGGAAAATTGAGGTGGATAATTTTATTTACATAGGTACTGTTTCTTGTCATCTTTGATGTATTCTAAACATTTCTTTTCTTGATTCATTCCATTATCTCGTTTCTGCTGTGAGCTGCAAAATTTTAAATGAAACGCTGATTTGAAGCCTACCGAAGCACGCACCACTCTTGTTTTTGTTGAGCTCTAATCGCCCACCGGCACCGTCACATTAAGGAAATCCTCCAAGAAGTTGTTGTTCCATTTGCTCCTTTCATTGGTAACCAATTTACATTAATGCGTGATAATGCTAGACCTCAAGTTGCACATGTAGTGAATGAATATCTGGATGAAGTTGGACTTCCAAAATTGGAATGACCCGGGTCTCAACCGAATCGAACATCTTTGGGATCAACTTAAAAGGTCCGTTCGTCATCGTCCTGTACAACCATAAACCTTGCAAGACTTACGACTGGCGCTGACCGAAGAAGATCAGGCTATCCCTCAAGAAAGGACCTTATTCGTTCGATATCACGAAGATTGCAAGCTGTCATTGCTGCGAGAGGAGGAAATACACGATATTAAAATTGTTTTTGTTAATTTACTTTATGATATACCTAGTATTTGTTTTTCTTAATGAAAATAGGCTTCAAATCAGCGTTTCATTTAAAATTTTGCAGCTCGCAGCAGAAATGAGATAATGGAATGAATCAAAAAACGGAATGTTTAGAATACATCAAAGATTACAAGAAACAGTATGTAAATAAAATTATCCTGCTCAATTTTCCTACAGGGTATTTCGACAAAAAACAATAGTTGGTTTTACTCCTTCTAAGATAGCCGAATCGAAAAATGTTAATTTATGAAATAATTAAGAAAAAACACAATAAACGGATCTACAAACTGATATCAAAATCATAAAAATCGCATAAAAAATAAAACTTGAACAAAATATCAGGGTGGCGGAATTTTGTGCCGGCAAGTGTATATTGTTCCATTTAAAATAAGCAAGTTGACATCGACTTCCGTTATAACCGGTAGTGCCATTATATTGACAATATTTTAGCCGGCATGCCGCTATCAACACTCAATTGTCAAAATTTTCCTAAAATATCATAAATATAGATCGTGACGGTTCTCGGTGGGACACCCTCTATATAATAGGTTTGTTCCAACACCCTATTTTTGTATCGTTCTAGAACCGTCACGAAACTGTTGGAATCGATTTTGTGCGCGGGAGTTAATTTTGCACTGTTTGTTGCCGATGCACAAGGGAGGCAAGGTTGGTACCTTTTTGTGACCATTCTGTGTAAAAATCTCAGCTGATCGCCTGTCTGATTCTAGGAAAGAAGTTTAGTAATTAGTTAATTATCACAACATTCATAAATCACAACCCTACTTTTGTTGTTTTGATTTCTTCGTCTAAGCTTGGGTATTATCTTTTTTCGTTCCGTTTTGTTGTATTTAATAATCATGAAAGCGAATAACGTTTAATGTTAAGAATATCTTGTAGGTTTGGGAACCGGATTATACAAATTTAATAAGAATAAATTAAATAATCAAAATATTAAGCAACAACTCCTACGAAACAAGGCTAAAAGAACTGCATGAATGCCAGGAATACAAAAACAACGGTTAAAATTCTTAGGGCACAAGTCAGTACAAGTGGTTCCTGGTCTTGGCCATGTATCGTTCTTACCGTTCAGGAACTGGTTTGCGAACGATCACAATTTGGTTGGAACACCAAAGGGATCGCCAGCTACACCGTTTTGTGTCGGTTGGAACGCCTTTCGACTACTACGCATGTGCGTGACCGTACATTGTACGATTTTTAGGGTGGTTGGAACGAACCTAATATGTACATTATATCACATAACAAAAAATATCTTTTCAAGTTTCCGGTTTTGTTTTAAAGGTTTTTCAATTTTTTCAATGTTCGAGAAAAAAACAAAAAAACAACGTTTGTTTTTTAAATGATTCTTGTTTTTTTTCCAAGCCGTAAAATCTCTAATCCCTGGTATTAAAAGCGATATAAATAAACATCATTTAAAGTACGCATATTTTATAAAAACAAGTTGTCTTGTTCTTGTGATAACTTTTATGACATTTTCACAACAATACATTGTCTGTAAAAAAGTAGATCAAATCTTTGCAACGAACCTTTCGTATAAATACGAGATTCCGTCAACGTTACGACCGTAACCTTCTTATTGATTGACTAATTAGATTTGTGCGTGACTTACACGTTCTGTAAAATCCAAAGATTTTGAAATTGCCGTTTTTTGGGGTCACTTGTCTTAACTCGTAATTATTAAGAGGAGAACTCGAAAGTGTTCGTTCTCACAATAAAATACATCTCACATGAGTACAATTTGCATCAATAAAACTTGATTGATAGACCTTAGTGTTTTTTCGAACTAAAACTATTTAGAGCTATTTATTACCCATCTACAATGGTTCGTCAGTGCGTGGTGTGTAAGAAATTCGACTATTCTAACCCCGGATTAATATTTCGTCGGTTAGTGAGAATAATGAGGTTATGTTTAGGTTTTTTTTTAGGTAAAGCAGTACAGCGATCTCGGAAGCCGTAAGAGATACGAAGTCGGTTAAATGGAGGTAAAGTTGCGCATTTACGTGCCTAATAATATGCCGCTTAGAAAATTTTAAAATTCCGAGTAGTTCCGGAGATATTCGAAATTCTGAAAAATCGTTTTATTTTTTCCCGGGTTTTTTTTTTGAGATCGAATTCTAAAGTAAATTGCACTTTTACATTGCCACTTTTTCCGGTCCTGTTTTCCTGATATTGGAATTTGAGTGCTTTTTTCTTCCGAATGCAACGATGTATGACACATTGTAACGTGTGAATGACGTTTCGGGGTTTTTTTGAACAATATGAGGAAATTTTGAGATACGGTCCTGTATTTCTTTTAATTTTATAAATAATATCTCATAAGTAATCTCTAAATTTTTACTTATGTTGGACTAGTTCAATAAGTAACAAATAATTTAATAATTAACCACAAATAAGTGAACAACAAAACAGAAATAAAACGAGCAACGAAAAAAGTCAGGAACACCCTGGCCAGCACGTTCGCCTGATATGACACCGTTAGATTTTTTTCCTCTGGGGGTATGTCGAAAATTATGTTTATAAACATAACTTCAAAACAGAAGACGAACTTAGGAGGTTGGTGCTTGAAGCCTTTCAAAGTATTACGCCAGAAATGTCACATGTTTTAGAATCGATAGTTAGAAGATGTTATTTGTGCTTAGAAAATAATGGACATAACATAACACCTGATTATGTAGTTCCTGACTTTTTTCATTGTTCGTTTTATTACTGTTTTGGTATATTTTTGTCCACTTATTGGTGTTTATTATTGAATTATTTGTTATTTATTGAGTAAAAATTTAGAGCTTACTTATGAGATTTTTTTTTTTTTTTTTTTATGATCAAACACAAGCACTATAGGAAAAATCCTTTAGGGCACTCTGGGAGTGGTGCGTGTGCGCAAGAAGCGATTCACGTTGGTTTTGAATCGTTGGAGGTTATATTCGTTGGGAAAAACGACCTCGGGAAGATCGTTCCACAATGATGAAGTTCTCCAGATGAAAGAGTTCTTAAATAATGAAGTTCGAGGAGTACTAAGCTTAACCACATATGGATGGGCGGCAGTGGTTCGTCGTGTATTTCTGATATTCGCCGCTCTGGGCGGAATTAAGAGGGCAAGGTCAGCCGAGCACTTTCCATGAAAATATCTGTAAAAGAGAGTCAAATCACCAACTTGCCTTCGATGTTCTAGGCTGTCGAGGTTCTTCGTCAGCTCGTGGTCTCCAATCAGACGAATGGCCCTCCTTTCGATTGAATCCAGTAGCCAAAGAGTATGTTTGGGTGCAGAGCTCCAGACATGAGAGCAGTACTCTAGTGATGGTCGAATCTGGGCTTTGTATAGTGTCAAAAGTTGTTGAGGTGTGTACAACTTTCTGGTTCGGAAGAGTACACCAAGCTTCTGAGAGGCTATCTTGGCGATTGCCACAACGTGGTTATGCCAAGACATATTTCCTCCCAGATTGACGCCCAGCAAACTAATAGATGAAGCCAGTGGGATTGCGTGTCCGTCCATTATAAAATTAGAAATACAGGACCATATCCCAAAATTTCCTGATGTTCTTCAAAAAACCCATTAACCACAATATGTCATACATCGTTGTATTCGGAAGAAAGAAAGCTCTCAAATTCCAATATCAGGAAAACAGGACCGTATTTAAAAAAAGAAAGTTGATAATGGCCCTTCGAGGACGACTCGTCGGATTACAAAACAATTAACGCTGTTAGATAGAGCGGAAAAAGTGGCAATGTAAAAGTGCAATTTAATTTAGAATCTCAAAAAAAACCCAAGAAAAAATTAAACGATTTTTCAGAATTTCGTTTTTTTCCGGATATCTCCGGAACTTTTCGGAATTTTAAAACTTTCTAAATGGCATATTATTAGGCACGTAAATGCGCAACTTTACCTCCATTTAACCGACTTCGTATCTCTTACGGTTTCCGAGATCCCTGTACTGGCCCTCCTTATCTTGGATACGGTGTATTAAGTTCTATATAAAAGTTCTTAATTGAAACTAATATGTCTTTGCGTATATACAAATCAAATTTCTAGCCTTCCTGCACTGGTAGACTCAGTGGTGAATATCGTAAATGTTCATGTAAAATGTTACTCAACCTTCACGTAAAATATATTTGAATATCGTCAAGCAATTTTCTATATTTTAAAATTCTTAATGTTGTCTACAGACTAAACACAAGTAAAAGTTATTTTTTGTCACTAAGTGTAGACCAGACAAATATTTTATATCCTCGATTGTCATAGGTTAAATCATGTACCCAGTTCTTTTCTAAAAACAGTTATCAATTGTTTTAATATGGGTGGGACGAGGTCAAGTTTTAAGTTCCCTACTTAGTCAGTTGTTAATGCATTTTTTAGTTTACCATACAGGGTGTTTCAGAAAACATGCGCCATCGTTCGTGTGGTAATTCTTTACCAAAAAATAATAGTTTCTATCAACATGGGTCAGCAGATGATTTGTTTGAAAGATGTGTGTTAAATTTTTTAAAATACTTTAGCAATAATAGTTCGTTATATTATTATTATTACCAAGGGTACTAAGTAGATGATTATGCCCTGAGGGCGACAGTCTTACAAAGCCGAGGGCCCCTGGCCCGATTAGTACCCGTGGTGCATAAAGACTTTTATGTCATACCAGTTCGTTTTAAATAATAAGTATTTTTTTATAATTTAATTTGATTTACCAATTTTGAATTCTTACCTGCGACATTACCTTGACATTATTATAGCCTGCGTTTTTGTTGCTAGGAAGATACGTATTCAAATGTTTAATGTGTCAAAGTCAATAATCAAAAATGGAATAAGGTTTTGAAATTCCCGACGAAATTGAAAAAGAAGGCTGAAAAGGCAACGCAAAACCCACAGACAAGGCCGCTGTACTGTACAACCTATTGGAAAAAACACATTTGGGAAAATTCCCGGTATTATTGCAAAATATTTGGGTTTGAACAACCCCGAAAAGTCCACTGGTCATTGTTTACGTCGAACGTCGGCAACTCTTTTAGCAGAAGCTGGAGCAAGTGTGACTACACTGAAGCGCCATGGTGGATGGAAGAGTACCCCAGTTGCGGAAGGATATTTAGAGGATAGCATATCCTCAAAAAATGAGGTTTCAAGGATGTTGGTAGGCGTACCATCTGGATCTCGCATTTCCTTACAGAAACTAGAGACCCAGAGAATGAATCATGAGTCAACCTTTGCTGCAGGAAATTTAGCTATCAGCGGAACCTTCCAGAATTGCCAGTTCTATATAAATACAACCAAATAATATATAAACGTAAATTTATATCCTGTTATTTTGTTAATAAAGAATAAGATGGTATCTAAGGTATAAAAACACAATAATGCCCTGGTGTGACATAAATAAAATTACAGTGAATATGAATATTACTAAAATATGTGCTATTTAAGGCAATAACCCAAAATTCACTAAACTTACTGAAGCCGTTCTAGAAATGTCTTGAAAAATTTTTAAAAATTTTAACACCCTGTATCTTTCCAACAAAACACCTTCGGACCCATGTCGATTTCCACAATTTGTCTTATCACGACACGAGCGATGGTGCATGTTTCTTGAAACACCCTGTATGAAAATTTTGTAGAATTAATTTATTTTATTTCCTAATGTACATTTTATTTTAAGATGCATTTCTCTATCGTAATTGCCGGAGAAAGCAGGAAAAAATCTGTTTGTCTGTAAATGTAGTTTTCAATACTAACAAAATTAACACATATTTTGTTATACAACAAAAAACGCTTAACACATTATTAAGCAACATAAAATTGCTCGTTGACAAATTATTTATTCCTTAACGTGGATAATTAAATTAAATAAAAAATAATCAAAATCGGCCGCCGCGATACCAAATCGTTGTTCTACTTTTTTGTGAATAGAATTTTAACTACCCGTATAAAAAATATGCAAATGGTTTTACGTAACACAATTATTTATTTATTAAGGAAACAATAAAACCACATTTGGTTTAAAAATAGAAGAGAATTTATGATCGTTGATGTATTCGAAACTTTTTTAAATTCGGAATTCAAAACACAGACTACCAAAAAAAACAAATCACAAAGCCTGTAAATTATTAGCCAATCGGCTAGCGAGGGCTCCGAAAGTAGCGTTCGTAACTGATGTCAGAAAAAAAGAGCATCAGTGGGCGACTGAGATGAAATATTAATCTCAGAATCTTAGAATTCGAAAAAAACTAAATTTCGGTTTAAGAATGTTTTTTCAAAAATTATTTTAATTAAAGTTATTTAGAATTTATTAAGAAATATTGGAAAGTTAATATATTCTTGCCAATTTAAAAAAATAAATGATTTAAAAATATATACTGTCTACATATACATAATATACGTACAGGGTGTTCCTTAATGACGTACTAATATTTCAGGGTGTGATTCCTTAGGTCATTTTATAAATATATATAAAGAAAAGTTCATATGAATATATGTCCGCAACGGCTTAAATTTTTTGCTACAGGTTGTTGAATTTGTATTTCTAAAATGGTTATTTTTTAATATCTCCGAAAGTTTAGATATTATTTTCAATTTTGGTATCTATTTAATAGGATATAGAACCACACATTTTAGTTAGAGTTATTCAATTGTTCCACCAGTGGCGTCCCTGCAAACATGTCCTCTGATATTTTTTACCAGGCTAATCAGAAGAAAAATCAACATGGAAAAATGTCAGTGGCGTACCATCTTTTTTGTAAAAAATATCAATGGACATGTTTGCAGAGACGCCAGTAGTGGAACAATCGAATAACTTTTCTATTTAAAATTTGTGGTTCTATATCCTATTAACACATACCAAAATTGAAAATAATATGTAAGTTACTTTCGGAGATATTAAAAAATAACCATTTAAAAAATAAAAATTCAACACCCTGTAGCAAGAAATTTAAGCCGTTGCGGACATATGTTCATATGAACTTTTCTTTATAAAATAACCTAAGGAATAATACCCTGAAATAAGACAAATATTTTTTGTTTAATTTCCAAAAACTTTTATACGCAACATTCTTTTCTTAATTGATTATTAAACCCATGGGAAGGAACCTCATTTAAAAGGGTATACGAATCACCTTAAACTTATTAACTTTGACTGAATATAGTATAAAAAAGAACAATATGACCCCCTTGAACCTTGGCTACGCCACTGCTTCAAGGAGACGTTAGTTCTCTATGGGCAATTGAAAGATGATATTTTGCCTATTCTGAACACAGACACAGGTATTACTATAGAAGCATTTTTATCATGGGGGAATCATATTGATGGTTTGTGTCTGAAACTGAGTAGTATAGGTTATGGAATATAAGTAGTGGCTAAATATATGAACTTAAACACCTTAAAAATTCTATACTATGCAAATTTTGAGTCCGTCCTGAGATATGGCATACTGTTTTGGGGAAGTAGCTCTGAACTACAAAGGGTTTTTGTAATACAAAAGAGAGCAATAAGGATAATTAATAAAATGAACCTTTTAGATTCGTGTAGGGGGAATATTTAAAGAAATGAATATTCTAACAGTCTATGGGCTTTATATTTTTGAATGTCTGATGTTTTTGTTTAGGAATAAGAACAAGTTTGAAACTGAAAATGTGCCTAACTATACAAGAACAAAAAACTTATTATATCCTCGTCACCGTTTAACTATCACAGAAAAGAATCCTTATTATATGTGTATTAAACTTTTTAACAAGCTGCCGAATGATATAAAATCTATTACCAGTGTGTCAAAGTGGAAAAAAACATTAAAAAAAGTGTTAATAGATATTGAACCCTATACATGGACTTTTTAGACAAGGACTGGTAAACCCATTCCATTTTATGACGTCATTTCACTTTCATCCTACTTTGTAGAATATAATTTGAAATAAAGAAGTATTATTATTAATATTTTAATTAAATTAAATAAAAATTGTCGACGTATGTCGCCCTTTTCCCATACTAATAATTTCCATTTTAAGTGAAGCTATCCGTGATCCCAGAATAGTTTAAATTTGTAGGTCAACAACCTACCAATACCAAAATAAAAAGAGACGAAAAATCAATGACCATTAAAAAAATCTATGACCGACATGTGGTACCAAAATGCATTTACAACCGTGATACTCCTACCATAAGTACCATTCAGCAACCATCCCGTCTGGTAGAGTGTCTGTAAGCCGAGATCAAAGAGTTGAAGAAACCAGTATCGAATTCGCGGTGCTTACGCGGTTGTACCAAATCGCGAGTTTTTTTTCTGTATATTTTTTGTTCTATTTATTACGTGACAATTTCTGTTGTTTCCTAGGGTGGAGTATAAGAAAATTGTTTAGAGGTAAGTGTTTATTTAATTCGGGTATTTGAATTAAGGAGTAATAATTATTAATGTCCGTAATTTTTAATTAATATTTTTTATTTATTTGTGAATTATTTTTGTCATTAATGTGACAACAAAATATCAAGGAATGTGGACGTTAAAGATATTTAAAAATATGTAGATATTATATTTAAGTAAACAAATAATACGGAGTATACAGTATATGTATTTATTTTGGTTTTCGATATACAGGGTGTTCAGGTTTTGTAAATCATTTTTGGTTTTTATCAAAAATCACGAAAACAGTTTGTAATATGACACTAAATTTTGGGTATAGATTATTTTGATATAAAGCCACATATTCTTACCCCTTATGATATAATTCTTTGTATTGCCTCTTCTACCCCTAATTACCACTTGGATACGTCGGCTCATACCATTACGAAATCTCCTGTTTGTCAAAGAAGATACTGAATTTATATTGCATTCATTAGAAATTATTGAAAAATTTAAATTATTAATAACCAAGATTATTTTGCATTGGTGCATATTGACATGAAGAAAAAAGAAAATATACAGAAGAGATGACTCTAAATGAGAACTGGTATTTTGTAATAATTTTGCTACTTAATTATACTACAGGGTATTTTGAAATTAGATTTAAAAAACAACATTTCAATTATTGTTGTATAACCGATGTTACTTCAAATTTGTAAAATTTACGTTAAAACTGATAGGTATACCGCCAGTTCTCTAGAAAAATCATTAATATCGGACTAAAAATAAAGAAGTTATTCAGCCTAAAACTTTATCAAAATTTTATTTTAGCCGATTTCTTTGCACGTAAGTATATTTTATGAAAATCCTTATTAAGCAAGAAACTTTTAAATAAAATCCAGTTAGTAATGTTATCCGTTAAAATAAGTATATGTCATTAAATAGCACCGTGTATAAAATTTGTTTAAAAAACCTCGACAATTGACAAGAGCTCAAGCAGTCAAGAAAACCTTTTTTCTATTTGGGTTTCATAATGGCTACATTATGAAATGCAAAAAAATTGAATAAACTGCCACTTTATGAAACTGAAGTGTTATTTTTTTTATGTTGGCAGCAAGTAGGGTTCGAATTTTAGGCTTACTTCGATTTCGTTGAAATTAGTTTTCTAGGCATTATGGATTCGACAAAAATTATTTATAGAAAACATTAAAATACTAACCTTTAACCTTGCAAATAGATCATTTTTACTAGATATTTATCTGAAATACCTATACTCGGAAATATATAACATGCTGACGGTCTCCGTCAACTAATTTCTAGTCATAACTATAAAACAACATAACTTAAAAATAATAGAAATATCTTCCAGTTTATGCTCTATTTCTAAAGTTTTATTCAATAAAGTACAATTTTTATTTTTAATTCAATATAGTATTATACATATTACTTTATAAATACATATTTATAGTTGCTGTAGACATTTCCTGGGCATTAATCTTTATTCCTGTCAGATTATGTGTCGACACAATATTTTGTTCAATAGTAGTTTATTTATTATTTTGAACTTTGTTCTGCTCGCACCATAACTCAATGTTTGCATATTCTTTTTTAAAGTTTTTCTAGATTATTTTATGCAATTTCTCGTATTTCTGACGGAGTATAACTTTCTTCCTGACTTATTTTTATTAACTTTAATAATATATTTATTTTTAATTATGACGGATGTGTAGAAGGTTTGTCAATTCAATTGTTTCTATCATGGCATATTTGATACTTGTAACATTTTATTAAATTGTAAAGGTATTGCCAACCCAAAAAGGAAATATTAATTCAAATAGAAAAAATCTACTATATTTTTTAAGGTATTTCAGACTTTAAAGACCCAAATAGAAAAAGTATTATAAAATATCCGCTTCGCGGGTCGTTTCCTAAATTGAACGCGTGCTCTAAGATAATGTCTTATGAAACTTGTATCTTAATATACTTTTAAAATCGTTTAATAAATATTGTGAGGCGTCTGGTCAAAAATGTTAACAGATTTTCAGAAAGTATCGTCGGATGCTCTTAAAGATTTACTCGGCAGATAAACATAAAATTTCAGAACCCATAAACTTTATCGTTACAATTAAGACCGAAATGAGACCATTGTTTTAAATTATGAAATGCTTATAAAATGATAAATATCGTCATGAAGGAGAAAACTGTGTTACGAGTACTTTTTAAAAAATAAAAAATTTAAATACAATGAACACGACGATTCCCATATTTTTACAATTAATTGTACGAAATTTAATTGTACTTTGATGGTACTATTAGCAAGGGAATTGCTAAATAATAACGGTGATTTATTAACCGTGTTAATACGAACTTTTAGTTATAAAAAACTTAAAAAGCGGCACGAGAAATTTCGCTTATAAACATTATTCACCTATTTAAATAAAAATATGTTATTGCATAAAATAACATTATGCAATAAAGGTGATAAATGTAAATAATAAAGTCGATTTTTTGAATTTTAATAAATAATTGTTTACGATATTTATGAAGTTCTCGCGATGTAAATAAAATATATGATCTATAGTCGCATGCCGACTAATTATCGGAGCCACTAGAGCTTTCGTCCTAATTTTATTTATTCAAAAATTCGTAACTAAGCAACCATAGAGCAAATATAACACCGACTTGAAACAAACATGGACCCTTTGCACCCTTCAGTCTGAAGGTTGTTATTACGAAAATAAATACAATAAGAAATAGACGGGGATCCCCATCTCGGCTTATCTTCGGTCTGTTGCTGTTTTCATTATAACAGGTAACCGGTTTGATATGTCTTTGTTAGGAAAAACAACCAATCGACGGACGTGACTCAAAAGTCTATATTTTCATCCAGTTTACGGCTTACTTGGCACAATCTTATTGAGTTGAGAATTACTATTTTTTTCACAAACAATACTTAAAATTTACACACAAACACTGAAAAGTAAAGTAAAGTAAAAGTGTCAAACGTGAAACCAGGTATGAAAGGCGACCGTTCCAATAAGGGCTTGATAGGGTGTCTCATTTTCGATACTTTTATAGGGGATCTCCGTAATTGTTAGTGCTATCAAAAAAGTAATGTAGGTGTCAGGTGCTGTGTGGGTCAAATTTAAAATGGCAAAATCAAAATTTATGTCGCGTTTGAGTCTGAAAGAGAATATTGATGTTGTGGAAGTTTGTAATTTGATAACAATGATTTGGGCGAGTTCATTAACATTGATAGCAATGTGCTATTAAAAGATGATAGTGACCCCATTTCTACCGATTATGTAGCCCAAACTGAATCCACATCACTATCTGACGACTGACGATGAAGAAGTTGAATGCAGTAATCAAACAAATGTCACCCATTATCAACAAGCCATTAGTATGGTAAAGGAATTATAAGAGTATGCAAAGAATAGAGGTGACTCTACAGCAATGGAATTATTATCAGACTTGGAATTACATTTTCTAGCTTGCAAGTATAAAACTCAAACACGTCAAACTACGTTAATAGATCTTTTTAGTACTACATCCTAACTAAAACTAGTGTATTTTTGTTATGTTATGTTTATTTGTACATACATGTACATAGTAATAATTTTGCATTTACATATTACCTAATAACAAATTTCCCATGGGCGGACATCTCTATTAGGCGGACACATTTAGACGGTCCCGTAGGTGCCCACCCAAGAAAGGTTTCACTGTATATGTAAATTATCAAGATCTTATTTTTCCCAAAATTATTCCCAATTTAAAACATTCTATATCAGGCGGCTTCTAAGAATCTTGGAATATTAATATTTTAACGAAAGGCAACGAAAGAGCATGAAACGTACTTTATCAAAATATGGACGATGTTCCATTAGAAATCAATAAATCGAACTGATATTAAAATGAAACTTTACTTAAAGACATAAATAACTAAAAGGCTTTGACTCGAGTAATTATTGGAAGTTCTTTGTATTTTTAACAATTTAATTATTTTTTTATCCATGAGAGTGTCAGTTAAAATAGAAAGATATTGCACGAAAATGGATTGTTTCAATTACTTAAAAACATATAGCCTTGAAATTTCATCTTAAGCACATTGTGTCCAATTTTCGACACTTTTATATCCGTAATTGTTAGTGTTCTCAAAAAGTGATGTCATGTGCCCTTTTTGGGTCAAACTTAAAATGGTAAAATCAAAATTAGAAAATTTTCGCTCGTTTAAGAGATACAAAATCAAAAAATTGACAATTTCAAAATTACCTTCTATTCTATATTATTAGTTAAAAGAGATACAGAAAAATGTTCTATATTATATTATAATCTGCCGTTTTCAGAATAAGTATACGGGGTCAGGTAAAAAGGTATCGGACCTAACCTCATTTTTTTAAATGGAACACCCTGTATATTTGAATCTAAAAAGATAGTATTTTAAATTATTTTTTCAAATATATAACACACCATGGATGATATTGGTTTCCTAAGCGATTTATTTAAACTTTATTACTTTGAAACGAAATAAAATATTCAGATTAAGTTAAAAACATAACGAGAATCACAGCAAATATCCTTAAATGGTTGCCATTTTTCCGGATAGTGAACAAAATATACATTTTGCGCCATTTCTTCGTTTTTTCCACTTTCAATATAAACTGATATCATATCAAATTTTTCAAAATGTTGCTAGGTCATTTTTGCAAATGAATTTGTAAATACGAAACTGACGTAAAATGTTAATAGTCAACATAGCTGTTTCTAGGATAATAGCTTTTGTTTCATGGTCTACTGTGGTTTAAAGTAATAAAGTTTAAATAAATCGCCTAGAAAACCAATACTATCCATGGTGTGTTATATATTTGAAAGGCGAATTTAAAATGTTATATTTTTAGATTAAAATATACAGGGTGTTCCATTTTAAAAAATGAGGTTAGGTCCGATAACTTTTTACCTGACCCCGTATACTTATTTTGAAAACTGCAGATTATTCAACAATATTATAAATAAACTTCTGTATAAAACATTTTTCTGTATCTCTTTTAACTAAGAAAATATAGGGTAATTTTGAAATTGTCAATTTTTTGATATTCCCCCGTATCTCTAACGAGAGCGAAAATTTTCTAATTTTGATTTTACCATTTTAAATTTTACCCAAAACGAGCACATGACACCTACATTACTTTTTTGATAGCACTAACAATTACGGAGATACAATATAAAAGTGTCGGAAATGGGGTGTCCCATACCCTGTACTTTATCAAAAGATGAACGCTGTTCCATCAGAAATCAATAAATCGTTCTGTTATTAAAATGAAACTTTACTTAAAGTCATAAATAACTAAAAGGTTTTGAATCGGATAATTATTGAAAGTTCTTTGTATTTTTAACAATTTAATTATTTATTTAACCCATTAGAGTGTTAAAATAAAAAGATATTGCACGATAATGGATTGTTTCACTTACTTTAAAAGAAATAGCCTTCAAATTTCATCTTAAGTACTCATGCTACTAAATAATTTACATTTTAAGGGAACATATTATATTCAAAGATTAATTTCAGTAATTGTACTTAATATATTACAGACCTTGGACGATTTGGTGTATGGTCAAAGCAAACATGAAAAATATGAAAAAACAGGTTTATCTGATATAATACCACAAATGCATAAAAGTTATGATAAAGCCTGACCGGCACTTGCTGGCCCTTAATTTTTAACGTATTCGCGCTTTTAATAAACAATAATAGATATTTAATAAAAACGTATTTACCGAATCGTGCAATAATGCGACATTTCGTGCTTAATTTATCGAAAATCGAAGCCATTAAGCAACATTAGCTGCTGCAAAAAATTACGCTGCATTTGCACTGTGCAAGAACGTTGAGAAGTTAACAATTTTTTTCGGCAACCTAAAAAGCAGCGGTGACCAGCTGCGGTTTTCGAAATGTTATAGTCGATTTGCTTCATAAAGAACAATAGCAAATCGCTGCGTAAAATGGTTTATGTGGCCTTATATTATACAGGGTGTTTAAAAAATATATATGCTCGCTCGCTCGTGTGGTGCATATATACTCAAAAATCGGACAAATAGTTCCTATGAACATCGATCGGCAGATGCTTCGTTTGGAAGATACAGAGTGTTAAAATTATTTAGTAAAATTTGGGTAAAAGTACCTAAAATAGCACATATTTAAGCAATGTTTACATTTACTGTAATTTTATTTAGCTAGACAACTTTTCATAGCGATCTAATTTGCTAACGACCTTCTAGTGAAAACTAAAAATCCGATATTTAGCTCTGCTGACCATATCACATTTGCCTCATCTTTCTCTTTGAATGCACAAACATCGGCTGCCGACGCACATCTTCGCAGACAGCATGAAGTATCACGAGTCAACAAAGGCCTGGAAGAAATTTTGGCTTGGGGTGGCAGTAACCAAGTCGAATTTAAGGCTAAAAAACCCAGGCAGCAGTTTTCTCTAAACAGGTTAACATTACAGAACGGGATATAGTCATGGCAGGACACGCAAGCCCACTGGCTTCATCTATTAATTTACTGGGGCGTCAATCTGGGAGGAAAGATGTCTTGGCCTAACCACGTTGTGGCAATCGCCAAGATAGCTTCTCAGAAACTTGGTGTACTCTTCCGAACATACCGTACATACCTCAACAACTTTTTATACTATACAAAGTCCAGATTCGACCATCATTGGAGTACTGCTCTCATGTCTGGAGCTCTTATTTTTTTTTATCATCAAAAGCGACAATGCCCTCATGTTATATAAATTTATAGACAAATTAGGAAGGAAAATCTAGATCGTTCATCTGCGATGTATGGCAGATCCAATAAGAAGTTATATTTGGAGGATTGGTAGAGAAGTAAAGCTCGATGCATGGTTAGTGTGCACCGATTCTCGGCAGTAAACCAATAATAATATGGAAATATTTGGCGGGATGCTGGAAAGCAGGAGGTCATTGGAATTTCGGACAGAACAGAACAGGCTCTCTTTTACAGATATTTTCATGGAAAGTGTTCGGCTGACCTTGCTCTCTCAATTCCGCCCAGAGCGGCGAATAAGTTTAGTACTCCTCGAACTTCATTATTTATGAATTCTTTCATCTGGAGGACTTCATCCTTATGGAACGACCTTCCCGAGTTCGTTTGGTCGTTTTTCGAAATGAATATAACCTCCAACGATTCAAAACAAACGTGAATCACTTTATTCGTTGGTAAACCTATTCACAGATTACACATTACTACACCGAAAAAATTGTAATATCCTGTATCTTTGTCTTGTTTTTAGGCAAAGTATTAACCACACGCGCGATTGCAAATGTAAAACACCCTGTATATTTATTAAGGAATCAAAAAAAAATCCTTGTAAGTTTGGTACCACAAAAATGGCATATTCTTTGATCTATACTCTATAATAGTCCATTTATAGCCTTAAAATATCCCCAGTTCAATAATTCTTGCAGATATTCTGAAAATATTGAATAAACCTTGAGGAAACCAACAGGCAAGCAAGGCAGTAACCCTCTAAAATTTTATATGTAATAAATCTGGCTTTTACTCAAGGATTTAAATCAATTAGGATAGGGCTTTGGTTCACAGATGGGATTTCTATATCTATAGATAGAATTTCAATCTCTCTTTCGTTGTATTTATTTTCATAATGACAGGCGTACAAAGCAGATAGAAATACCGTAAACAGATTTATCCAAATATATAAACTGTATAGAGGAACAAATAGATTTGTATTTTGACAACACTTTTGCTTTAATTGTTTAATAAGCAACAGCAGCGCGGCAATAGGAATGTGCACTTAGAGAATCGATTAACGTGTCGCCAAATACTGGTTTATTATTTCCGTAAAGTCTAAAAATACTACTAATTGCAACCCACCGATAAAATTCTGACATTCTTATTTCGTTTTTAAATATTACCACACCCATGGGTTTGATAATTATTATTCATATTATCGCATTGGCTTTTGGTTTTTGGAGATTATTTTTAATAACTTGTTGATATTTAGTAGTTTGTTCCGGAATTAAAAGCTGGCAAGATTATCTTAGGATAGGCTTGAACTGAAAGTTTTTTTTTGTGGAACAAGAATTAAAATTACAAAGTTGACTATATGAAAATTTACAATTGTCCATTTCCAAAAGTCCATTCGACGACATCACCAAGAAAACATAGGAAGCCATTAAGAAAGCCTGAAAGATTGTTGTTTATTATACAGGGTGACTTCTTGGGTGTCCTAGAGAAGCGCTACATATTTTTTTTTTTAATCGACCGTAATAAACACTTTTACTCACAGATCAGTCCACGCTACTATATAACATTTCACCCAGAGCCAATGGCAATGTTGTCAAAGTTAATGTAAAACTGAAATTCCATATAAAATTGTAAAAATAAATTTTCTACCTACTTGTATTTATCCTTATACCTAAAGAGCGAGGAAATCCAGGCACAAACACAATCAGTTTTTTTTCTTTTTCATGGGAACACTCCTGGACACACTTTATGTGCACACAGTAATAGTGAAACAGAACCGATAGTTAGCTTTTGAAAATACAATAATACAGATTATACTACAGATTATTATTAGATTTTATTACACGCGACGAAATTTGACGTCCAGAAGAAACGCGTCAATAAAAACAATATTCAAAGATTATTTATGAACGGGCAAGATACACGCGTAAACAAAAAAAACAGAGCGGATCGCTGAGAGTGTGTTGGTGATCGATGAGACACAACGTATCCGGCCGCTGGTTGGTCTTGAACTTACTCGCTCAGCCGATGTAAGGCGTCAAGAGGTCATTGGCATTTGACCTAGTCACGTACGGGGCTATTACTATTCCATATGTTTTTTCGGGTTGTTTAAAACATAGTTCGTCGTAAATGTTCTTCAATTAATTGTGCAAAAAGGTATTACAGAATGGAAAAGTGTTTAAATTATTTTATTTTGTCTAAAGAGTTTAAGGTGTACATATGACAACATCGGCCAGAATTCCTTGATTGCTTACATCTATCGCAGTTCAACACAGGTGTTTTTCTGGTTTGACGCCAGGTCACTTTTACCGGTTACCGGTGTATGAATTGAAAGCGCCATTTATGGCTATTTTTTTATTATCATTACTATAGATGGGTTAAATAATATTAAAAATTGGAAAGACATGTCAAGTGTCAGGGAAGTGACACATCAATTTTAAAGTCGCTTCAATCTCTGTTCATATAAGATTTTAAGGATCTACTCCTCCCAATGGCTTGAATCCACAAATAAGCAAAATATTTTCGTATATGGTATGTACATACCTGAAATACTTTATACCTGGTATTGATCCATGACTTTTGCAAAAAAGCACCATGCACTTGTGTCCTTTCATCTTAAACAAAACAAGCCACTAATAACCTACCAAACAGCGAATGGAATTACCACAAATTAAAAACTCCTTTACAAAAATTGTTGTTAGGTAATGAACGTTTATAAGCACTAATATACCGACAACAATGCGGATGAACCACATTTTATTCTGTAATTTAAAAAAGCATCCAGAACCAAAGATGGCGACGAATAACAACAAACAAATAATGTCGGGCCGGCTCTGACGCGATCTATAAAATTTACACCCTACTGCGCAAACTCAATAGCCCCGCGCCATCTCCCATAGCTGGGACACTTTTTGTATTTTAGAATGTTCGTATTGGCAATATACTGTTTATACAGGGTGTCCCATAACTAATGGTACACAGGAAAACTGCAGATTCCTTGGGTAAAAATACTGCGATTTGGTCATACTTAGTTTAGTTCAATAGCTGGTAATAACCGAGATACAGGGAGTCCAAGTAAAAATTTAATTTTCAATTTTCCTAAATAACTTATTTGTGAGTCAATATTTTTGCACAAAATTTTGTGACTAGGGTTTTTTTGGGGAAAGGAATTTGAATTTATTAATAATTTTGATGTAGATTATAGGGGGCGCTGTCTGCGGTACTCTGGATACATAAAAAGAAATGTAACTTTTTTGTGCCTTGGTATAATTATGTTTTTATTAAAAATATCAGTTTTTCTGTCATTTTTAAGCAATAAAGGTATACTTTGTAAATGTCGCTCCGACTAACCGTTTTCGAGATATTTTCAATTACATTTTCTAATGCGCCCGTTTAAATTTTGATTTGTAAATGTGAAATTTGTCACAGTAGGCTTTGGTAAAAACAAATACAATGAAAGCACTTCGAAACCTCATTTATGTCAAAGTTTATTTTCATTTGTCAGCATTGTGGGTGTTTTTAAGGAGTTTTTGAAGATACTGTTATCAAAAATTAAACTAAAAATGCCGCGACATAACTGTTTTCTAACGGAGAAATGGTATGTTTATACGCACAAAAAAATTTTTAACAGACGCGGGGCACATCGGCGGTATTTGGAAATGTATCCAAATAGAATTCAGCCAGATTTTAAAATTTTTAGAAGCCTATAAGACAGACTGGGTGAAACAGGATCCTTGCGTCCAAAACGTAATAGTGGAGCATTTTTAGTTTGATTTTTGATAACAGTATCTTCAAAAACTCCTTAAAAACACCCAAATTGCTGACAAATGAAAATAAACTTTGACAGAAATGAGGTTTCAAAGTGCTTTCATTGTATTTGTTTTTACCAAAGCCTACTATGACAAATTTCACATTTACAAATCAAAATTTAAATGGCGCATTAGAAATTGTAATTGAAAATATCTCGAAAACGGCTAGACATTTACAAAGTATACCTTTATTGCTTAAAAATGACGGAAAAACTGATATTTTTAATAAAAACATAATAATACTAAGGCCCAAGAAAGTTACACTTCTTTTTATGTATACAAAGTACCGAAGAGAGCGCCCCCTAAAATCTACATCAAAATTATTAACAAATTCAAATTCCTTTCTCCCAAAAAACCCTAGTCACAAAATTTTGTGCAAAAATATTGATTCAGAAATAAGTTATTTCAGAAAATCGAAAATTAAATTTTTACTTGGACACCCTGTATCTCGGTTATTACCAGCTATTGAACTAAACTAAGTATGGCCAAATCGCAGTATTTTTACCCAAGGAATCTGCAGTGTTCCTGTGTACCATTAGTTATGGGACACCCTGTATATATATTATGTGGTTGAATCATAAATGTAAGGAGTAATATTCTTTAAAAGCGTTCGCCTTTACAATAAAATTGACGTATCTCCGCTTTTTAATATTATAGGGTATACCTTAAATTAAGCGCATTCATTATTCGTAACACTTAGTATTAAATATTGCTGTAAAATACCCATTAATACGGGTGAAGTTACCGAAATCACTGCAATTTCATATAAATGTAGCACTTATCTAACATAATTGCCGGTTTTCATTTAAAATTAACCTAATTTGTTCGACTTTAAAAGCGTCTTGTACAGTTTATTTTCTGCTATTGGGTAATAATTTAATTTTAAATAATAACACAACGTACCGAAAATATTAGCTCAATATTTCATTTGGATGTACCAAGACATTGATGTATGGATACCACTTTTACTAAAGTATATGATATTACATACCGAGTGTTCCAAGGGGTAGAGTTACACGAGGAGGTATTTAGCACGAAGTGGAGTTTCAGAAACTCTCTTCCGCACAAGTAATGTACTCGATTGTTCCTATAACCACAAATACAATGCCCAATTATTTCAGTATTTCAACTTACTTTCCTGGTTGTAAATAAAAATAAAAGCTTTTCTCTCCTATTTGCATACGCTAATTATTGTGTACAGGGTCTCCCATTTTCAACACTTTTATAGGGAATCTCCGTAATTGTTAATTTTTTATCGAAAGGCAACGAAAGAGCATGAAACGTACTTTATCAAAATATGGACGATGTTCCATTAGAAATCAATAAATCGAACTGTTATTAAAATGAAACTTTACATAAAGTCATAAATAACTAAAAGGTTTTGACTCGGGTAATTATTGGAAGTTCTTTGTATTTTTAACAATTTAATTATTTTTTTATCCATGAGAGTGTCAGTTAAAATAGAAAGATATTGCACGATAATGGATTGTTTCACTTACTTTAAAACATATAGCCTTCAAATTTCATCTTAAGTACAAGGTGTCCCATTTTCGACACTTGTATAGGGTATCTCCGTAATTTTTAGTGCAATCAAAAAAGTAATGTACTATCGTGCCGATAAAAAACTAGGACAACAAAATCACAAAACTGGGAACGGATATGCATATCTCATAGACTATAAAAGGTGCTCGACAGCTGTAAAGGTGAAAACACATAATTTTTAGGAAGTAACCTAGGTTACATAATTTAGCGTTTTATATTGTTCGATACGAGGTGGCATCAAAATATGTTATTTCTTTAAAAAATTGAGCGGCAGTAAATGTATTGGGCATTTTTATTAAGAAAAAGTCTCATACCTTATTTAAAGTAGGTATATATAACGTCGCCTAAAAATGAAAACGAAACTAAATAATAAAAGAAATTTAATAGAAGGTTAAAAAAATACAAACGCAAAATTTGTCGAAGCAACAAAACATTTTTAATATTTAGTCATAGACCATTCCTGTTTATTCCTTCTTGAAGCCTATGCGGCATACTTAAAACTAGGTTTCTGCATAATTCGCCTGTTACTTCATCCCAAGTTTCATTTAGCCTGTAGCGTAATTCATCTCTGTTTCGTGGCCGAAAATCATGTTTATACATTGATTTCACCATTTTACCCCAAATGTTTTCGATCGGATTCAAATCGGGATTCTTCGAAGACCAGGGAAGAACTGCTATATTATTTTCTAGGAGAAAATTTTGCACAATGCGTGCTGTGTGTATTGGAGCATTATCATGCTGAAATGTAAAATTTTGACCATCTACAGCGTTTATCGAGGGTATCATCACTGCATTTAGGATATTAACGTATTCAGGTGCAGTTAGTCTTCCTTCCATGATTTGGTAAATTCCTGGACCTCTAGCGCTAATCCAACCATAGATATTTATAGAGAAACGCCCGCTTTGGTTTGTTTTGTGAATATATATCTCATCATAAAGCATGCTGGAAGGCCTATACACTGGAATTCTTCCATTATTACGCGATTGAAAAGTTTTCTCGTCAGAAAATATAACTGTTTCCCAGAAAATATTCCTATTTACTTAAATATTCATGTGCAATATCTAACCTGCCTTGTTTATTTCGTTCCATTAAAAATATTTTATTAGTAGCACAACGATTTCGTATATCGGAAAATTGAAACCTGTCTCTAGCAGTATTTGCAGAACCTGGAAAGTTCTTCTTTCGCCGTTATTGCAGTTGCAAATGGATGGTCCCTTAGATAATTAACTAGTCTTCTATCTTCATCCTCAGTAGAAATTCTATCTATCTATCCCTAATAAAAGCACCATCTCGCAACCGACTGTAGATTATAGCCTTTTGCTGGGGTGTTAATTGTGGCATATTTTTTAAAGAAAAATTTGCTTGACAAGTTAATGATAAAGTGACAACCTATGTTGACATGTAAAATTTGTAAATGACATTTTACTGGTACCAGACCAGAAAGTAAAAAATTCCTAATAGTCAAGGAGAAAATAAGAAATGTTGCTGTCCTAGTTTTATACCGGCACCATGGTACGTGTCATGTGCTCTTTTTGGGTCAAACTTAAAATGGTAAAATCAAAATTTGCAAATTTTTTTCGCTCGCTTAAGAGATACGGGGGAAAATCAAAAAATTGACAATTTCAAAATTACCTTTATTTTCTTATTTAAAAGAGATACAGAAAAATGTTTTATACAAAAGTTTCTTTATAATAATTTTTAAAAAATCTGCCGTTTTCAGAATAAGTATTCGGGATCAGGTAAAAGTTGTGGGACCTAACCTTATTTTTTTAAATGGAAGATATATAGATATATTTTAATCTAAAAATATAGCAACACGTACACACCATGTACGATATTGGTTTCCTAGGCGATTTATTTAAACTTTATTACTGTAAGCCACAATATACCTTGAAACAAAAGCTAATATCATAGAAACAACTATGTTGATATTGGAGTTATTAACATTTAACGTCAATTTCATTCACTTGTGAAAATTACTTATCAACATTTGAAAAATTTGAAAATTTATATTTTGTTCGCTATCCGGAAAGACGGCCACCATTTAAGGACATATTCCGAACATTTACGATGATTCCCTTATTATTTACTTTAATCTAAATTGTTTATTTCGTTTCAAAGTAATAACGTTCAAATAAATCGCCTAGGAATCCAATATCATCCATGGTGTGTTATATATTTGGAGAATTTAAAATGTTATCATTTTAGATTAAAATATATAGGGTGTTCCATTTTAAAAAATGAGGTTAGGTCCGATAACTTTCTTACCTGACCCCTGATACTTATTCTGAAAACGGCAGATTCTTCAACAATCAATATAAAAAATATTCTGTATAAAACATTTTTCTATATCTCTTTTAACTAAGAAAATATAGGGTAATTTTGAAACTGTCAATTTTTTGATTTTCCCCCGTATCTCTTAAGCGAGCGAAAATATTCGAATTTTGATTTAACCATTTTAAGTTTGGCCCAAACAGAGCACATGACACCTACATTACTTTTCTGATAGTACTAACAATTACGGAGATACCCTATAAAAGTGTCGAAGATGGGACACCCTGTACTGTGTACAAAACTTTACAGTTTTCAATTTTTTTAATTAAATTAATATATATCTAAAAAAAAAACAACATTAAACTAATCTTAACGTTGAATAGTGATATTATACATCGTTCCAAGAAAATAATAAAACTAATAAAATAATCTCAACGTTTATAGAGATGGAGTTAGACATCATTAATTTGTTAATTATGGAAGATTGACATGTGATTTGCTTCAAATAATATTCAAATTATAAAACGAACATAATTACATAAATCACGTTTACTTGCCCTGTATGGATATTCTATCGTTAATAAATGTAAATATATATCGGTACTTATCCCATTTCTACTTTACCCGAGCGGTTATTATGTTTAATGGATTTCCTTACAATTATCTGTTACTTATTCTTTATATTTATCAAAAGAACCCTAACGAAACCCGACAATTAAAAAAGAGGACAGATACATTTTCTAACCAAGCTAGCCATGTTGTTTCCTCATTCTCGATAAATTCAAAAACACATAAAATGATGGCTAAAATGAAACAAAATAATGAGAGGCCATAGTATGCACCACATATCACGCGAATTCAACTCGTACATGACCGGTTCTTTAATGTTTATTTAAAAGTAGGTTAACGACAGGTTTCACAAATTTTTAATGTGATACCTTCTATGAGGGATTCCCAACTGATTAAAAATAGTTAGTGCAATCCAATGCGAATGCATTAGATAATTGCTGTAAAAGTTAAACAAATCTTTAAATGATAACGTGTCTGAAATGACAAAAACATATTTCATATTCGGGCGAATACAGTTTTCTGTAATATATTTTTATTTTTTCAGAAGCGGGATGGTCTTATTTTGCTGTTTCTTTAACACAATTTACTTCTCTCTCCGGTTTATAAGTAATGTACGGGGTGTCACATTTTCTACACTTTTATAGGGTATCTCCGTAATTGTTAGTGCTATCAAAGAAGTAACGTAGGTGTCATGAGCTCTTTTTGGGTCAAACTTAAAATGGTAAAATCAAAATTTGAAAATTTTAGCTCGGGGGAAAATCAAAAATTGACAATTTCAAAATTACCCTATATTTTCTTAGTTAAAAGAGATACAGAGAAATGTTTTATACAGAAGTTTCTTTATATTGATTGTTAAATAATCTGCCGTTTTCAGAAGATATTATTCTAAATTCTCCTTTCAAATATATAACACACCATATTGGTTTCCTAGGCGATTTATTAAACTTTATTACTTTAAGCCATAGTAGATCATGAAACAAAAGCTAATATCCTGGAAACAACTATGTTGACTATTAACATTTAACGTTAATTTCATTTTTACATACTCATTTGCGAACATGACCTATCAACATTTTCAAAAATTTAATAAGATATCAGTTTATATTGAAAGTGGAAGAAACGAAGAAATGGCTCAATATGTATATTTTGTCCGCTATCCGGAAAGACGGTAACCATTGAAAGACTTGTTCCGAACATTTGCGATGATTCCCGTTATTTTTTCTTTTATTTCGTTTCAAGGTAATAAAGTTTAAATAAATCCCCTAGAAAACCAACATCATCCATGGTGTGTTATATATTTGAAAGGAGAGTTTTAAATAGTATATTTTTGGATTAAGATATACAGGGTGTTCCACTTAAAGGTTTGGTCCGATATCTTTTTTACCTGACCCCGTATACTTATTCTGAAAAAGGCAGATTATTCAACAATCAATATAAAGAAACTTCTGTATAAAACATTTTTCTGTATCTCTTTTAACTAAGAAAATATAGGGTAATTTTGAAATTGTCAATTTTTTGATTTTCCCTTAAGCGAGCGAAAATTTTCAAATTTTTTGATAGCACTAACAATTACGGAGATACCCTATAAAAGTGTCGAAAATGGGACCATTATTAGGCCATTATAAACACAAAAATAAGAAACTTTTTAATACAAAAAAAAAATGTTTTCTTTATTTTTATATAAATCTTAATGCTCCCGAGCATTGAAAATTTTAAATAAAACTAAAGGGCACCTTTCACATAATTCGCAATACAGTAAGTAAAAAAAAAAACAGGTAAATGATCAGTATCACGATCATATTTCATCATTGCAAACAATCATATTGCAATCAGACCGACATTGACCTTTCCAATACAGGTCACAATTATTATTGTGATGATTCGAAACTTTCGTGTTTATAAAACAAGACAATCACGGGAAGAAGATTCGATCGCCGAAAAAAATATCGATTGTTCTTGAGAGTCAATGGTTATTTATGTACCAAGGGCGTAAAGTAAAAGTTTTTGGCACGCGGCGTAAAAGTTGCGCTCGGATGAAAGTGAAAAATTTAATTTTTTTCCCCTAATCTAAGACACGATCGCCCCTCCTTGACAATAATAAATTAATTCGCATGTAGTTGCCCTAAATTTGTTTAAATCACCTAAAAGGGCCATGATACATGGATCCAAGTGAACCAAGAGGAACTAGCCGGTTATTGCATTGGTTATTATTTCATTATTGTTTAATCATTTTTGAGCACAATATAAATATAAAATATAATACACAGGATGTTTCGAAAATCATGTGCAAATCGTTCGTGTGGTTATTCCTTTCCAAAAATAAAACAAAGAGTTACTATCAACATGGGTCTGTAAATGCTGTTCAGTGTTTTCAAGATACAGTGAATCCTCTCTTAGACGAACACCTACGGGACCATCTAAATTTGTCCGCCTAATAGAGGTGTCCGTCCATGGGAAATTTTGTTATTAGGTAATATGTAAATGCAAAGTTATTACTATGTATATGTATGTACAAATAAACATAATATAACAAAAATACACTAGTTTTAGTTAGGATGTAGTACTATAAAAATCTAATAACGTAGTTTGACGTGTTTGCGTTTTATACTTGCAATCTAGAAAATGTAATTCCAAGTCTGATAACAATTCCATTGCTGTAGAGTCACCTCTATTCTTTGCATACTCTTATAATTCCTTTACCATACTAATGGCTTGTTGATAATTAGTGACATTTGTTTGATTACAGCATTCAACTTCTTCATCAGAGTCGTCAGATAGTGATGTGGTTTCAGTTTGGACTACATAATCGGTAGGAATGGTGTCGCTATCATCTTCTAATAGCACATTGCTATCAATGTTAATGAACTGGCCCAAATCGTTGTTATCAAATTACAAACTTCCACAACATTAATATTCTCTTTCAGACTCAAAACGCGACATTTTTGTGCTATGGTTTACGATTTTAACCTTACAACTTACAAATAAACGGCAGACTGCTGTCGGGGAATCACACATACTTTCATTCGGCGAAGCTCTTTCACGCTGCCACGCATACGCCATTGGTTGCCGGTCTGTCTTCAGAGAATTTTTGCACCGTACTTATTCGTCTCCCAAATACTTTTGTCCGTTTAAAGAAGCGTTTTCGCACTCTTTGTATGAAAACAGCCTGTCCACGTCCGCCCAAAGGAGAGTCCGTCCAAGAGAGGTTGATTTTCATGGAATTTCATATACCTAGTTCCGGACTATGAAAAAATGCCTTCTTAATAGAGATGTCCGTTATGAGAGGTTTCACTGTATTTCCGAGACTACTTTAGTAATTTTTGTGAAATTTGGGTTATGTAACGTGTTTTTGAAATACCATTTGAACAGGATGTCCCGAAATTAAGGGTCAATACTTTATCACCATATTCTCCGACTAAAAATAATTTTTTTTTTCATATGGACAGTGTGGAAATAAGGGAGCTACGACCCTTCGAATGGGGAACCCTGAAGACGTATTTTCTAAATATTTCCGTAACAGTTTATAATACCTTATGTAAAGATTGTTTCACGAAAAATGGATATAACTTAATGACTGCAGTAAAATTACCTGTGGCCATCCCATTATTTATGACCGTTTGTTATTATTATGTGGAAAGGACCGGATTGTAATAATTATAATTAAATATAGGCACATCAGGTAGGTTAGGTTGCTTAATTTATATATAAATATCTTTTTGTGGTAAAATTTGTTAGTTTTTAAGGAATGGTTCAAGAATTGTCTTTTCCAAACATTCCTCAGAATAGCGTGATAGTAATGGACAATGCGAGCTATCACAGTCGCCAATTACAACATTACAAAATTGGAGATTCAGAACTACATGGCGGCGAATGATATATATTTTGAAGGAAGTTATACAAAAAAGTGATATTTTAGAAGTTTTAAAGACATTTTGTATAAAAAAAACATTGGCAGAAGAAATTGGACATACAGTGCTACGGCTCCCACCCTATTATTGCATTTTTAACCCCATAGAGCATATGTGGCACCAGTTAAAATAACTGGTTAGGTCTAAAAATATTTCTCCGACTTTAAGTTCTAGCGTTGTAGAATTAATACGAAAATGCTTTAATGATATTCCCCCAGGTAGTTGGAAAAATTCAGTCCGTCACGTAATAACTGTAGAAAATTCGTATATTAGTCTGGATCGTATAATTAATCCAATTATAATTAATTTTGATGAGGATATCGATAGCGAAACAGAACTATCTATAGAATGACATTATAAATGTAAATAAATATGACTAGTAATATTTAAAAAAAATGTTATTTCATTTGATTACATTAATATAATCATATCATTACTTGTTTTCCTTAGTCCGTCCCTTCATACTTCACTTGTTTATTGCCAAGCTATTGTCGATACAATGGGACCGACCCAGGAAATCATTAAGTCGTATTCATTTTTCGTGAAACAATCTTTACATCATATTTTGAAAAAAGGTACCTTCAGTTCATCTTGATAGGGCTAGGATCACGACTAATGGAAAAAATGAGATTATTTTAACCCTTAACCACCCCGGTATGTGACACCTATGTTTGAAATTTTAAAATTCTGAATCCAGACACTGATTTAGCTGCAAAAGTTTATACACCATACCTAATTTCAAAATTTTATTATGAACAGTTTCGAAAATGTTTAGAATAAAACGTCTTCAGATTTCCCCATTCGAAGGGTCGTAGCTCCTTTAGCAAGCAATTCCGCGCTTACACCATATGAAAAAAATCAATTATCTTTAGTCGCACTTAATTTCGGGACACCCTGTATATGATATATATACACAATACTAATACTAAACATAAATAAATGTCCCAGTCATCGCTTGATGTGCTTAGATCATTAATTTTTTAAAATGCTAATTTATGTTTGGTTAACATTGAACTTTTCTGCAGGTCACGCAACACCTTTTAAATAGGAAGTTCTAATAAATAACGGACCGTAATAAAGAAAGAAGAATATCGTCATGCACTTTTGAAAAAGTCAACAATTTTATGGCATTGTTTATTATGCAATGTTTAATTATAATTTTTTTTTTCTATTGTGTAATATTTTACAAAAGAAATCGTGGTACTAGAAAACACGAACAAACAAGAATAGTTATTTAATTTGACTATGCAGTAGGTACAGGGTGTTATGGAAATGACATATTGTATTTAAACCGGCAATTCCTGAGATGAAAACAAATTGAAGAAAAATATCCAAAAATGGCGCTTTAATTTAATATGCCCTGTACATGGCCTATTGTCAGACCAAAAATATGCACGTGGGTGACACTGGGCGAAAAGTAAACAAAGCAACATATGGCGGAAAACGTCAGTGAATTTTGAGCATTGTTGTCATTTTCTCATGGTAAACTCTTTAGAAAGTCAATAACTGTTTGACAGAATCGAAGTTGTTTATTTTTCAGGGTACATTATTATAAACTTTACGTTCAGTTCAGTTCGCTGGGAAACAATCTCTGATTTATAAACTTGAACTGACTCGAACGAACCGCCGCGGAGTTTATAAATCGTCAGGTATGTTCTCATTTGTTCAATTCGAACGACATCCGTCGGATCTGAACAACTTAAAAGTTTATAAATGCCACCCTTTAGAGAAAAAAAATACAATTTTATTTACCTTTTCGGGGTATTTAAAACCAACTTAATTTATAAACACCAAATAGGTAACCCGAACAAGAACAGGTAAAATAACCACACAAAAACACGTAAACTCACATTAGTTTTCGCGTAGATTTGCATGCTTCTCATGAATGCCGCCCTTTAGGAAAAAAAAAGCAATTTTATTTACCTTTTCGGACTATTTAAAACCTACTTAATTCATAAACAAACACTAACCCGAACAAAAACCGGCAAAATAACCTCACAAAAACACATAAACTCACATTAGTTTTCGCGTAGACTTGTATGCGTCTCATGAACACATCTAAGTACCGTACCATTCAATCTGAATTAGTATTTTAAAGTGCTACTCTGTAGACAAAAATACGCCCTTATTCTATAAGGTTTCATCGGGTGGTCTGGAAAATAATATAATTTTATTTCACATCTAAGAATTTTGAAAGTGAAACACGTTTGAGTCTGGCTGACGTTCGGGTTTACTCGGTCGATCGAAATTGTGCTACCTTGGGTTAATATCTAAAAATACAGCGTTGCCACTTTCGATGTTTTATAAGATTATATTCATAAATTGGGGAATTTCCTTCTGTAATATTATTTCCTGTATAATTATTGTCCCGGAAATGGCAACCGCGCTAGTTAGTTAGTTATTTTCCGAATATGCCGAAGCATTCTACCCTTGGACGCGTCTATAATCTATATGAAAGGGAGGTCCTGTCTGTCAAATTATTCCATTATTCTTCAGAAAAGGATTAATAAATTTTTTGTTTAGGCCAATCCATTAGAAATTAGCGATTTTGTTATTTCTGAATTTCTATTGCGAAATAATTTGTATGTGCTGAAACGTTAGTGTTTAGTGCTTTTGTGTAATCTGATAATAGGTGCATATCTTCAAAAAAACTAATTTGAAACTCGTGGGTGTCTGTGTGTTTCTTTAAGTAATTTAGTGTAATTTGTTCTATTCACTGTGTGTTTTTTTCTCTCGACAACATACCGGTTATGTTCCGAGATTGGAAAGAAGATGCAGGGGGTTTATTGGGTATAAGCTTATTATGCAGTCCCACACTATCATCATGTGCCGTGATGAGCATAAACCTCTCCCCATAGAAAAAAGAACTGAAGTTGTCTGTGCCCTGGATTCCTTACTCGTGTCAACGGCCTGGATTAAATTTCTAAGCAAGCTAAATATTTATTTTTCTAAGAAACTAAAGTTTTACATTTTTACACAGTTTGGCAACATTGCGCGTAACACGTGTTTGTGATACACTGCCTCAGGGTGATATGATACATTACCGTGGAGTCACCTGTTAGTAAGAGGGTTTGTTACCCCACTTTTAAAACTGTCGATTTGAAAAAATAAAAATATGTAGCGCTTCTCTAGGACACCCAAGGAGTCACCCATTTAAATATAATACGTCATTTCCATAACACCCTGTATAGTAAAACATAACAGAACGACTGGAGCTGAATTTCCTAGGTACAGCCGAGGCTATTAAACTAGGCATGGCATTAAATCTACTGTTGAAAAAAGACACTGCAAAAAAGGGTAAAACTTCCATTTAGGTTTTAACCAAAGGTAACTATACTAAATTTGTATTTATTTTTCTTACGTCACTTTCATCTGTGTAATTTTTACATTGAACTTTTTGTAGGTCATCCCTTTCACTAAATAAATTGTTGTTAGTTAAGTTTACATGGTGATTAAAACACAATCAAAGGAAGATGATACCATCATCGTACGATCGATAAAAACCCACAGATTTACAATCTTCTCTAATTAACGTTAAATTTTCTTCATACCGATGTAACTCATGATTGCCTCGAGTTATTTATATTGGTTATTTTCGTTAATTCTTTAACAAAAACATATTAATTGCTGATCCTATTTGGTAGATTCAGATATGGTGATGAGTACGGATTTTATAGCTTCCTCGCCTTTTCTGGGTGTCAAGGAAGGCGAGGATTGGAATGTTTTAAAAAGCTGTTATGTTGTTGAATCAATTTGTTAATTGTACAGAACATAACTCTAACTAATTTTGTTAAATTATTGTCGATTGATACACACTGAGGCCCTATACAGGGTGTCCGCTAATTAATGGTACGTGGAAAAACCACAGACTCCTTACGTAAAAATATTAGGATTTAATTATACTTACCTATATCGGAAAGTTGATATTAACTGAGATACAGGGTGTTAAAGTTAAATCTTCAGTTTTGTTTTTATTTAATAACTTTGCAGGAAACCAACGTTTTTTTACAAAATTTGGCAATTATGGTTTTTGTATGGACGAGAAATTGTTTTTGTTGTTGTTGTTGTTTTGTATGGACGTTGAAATTGTTTCTTTATGAAGTTCAGGTCGCCCAGAGTTGCCGTTTCGGAGATATTTGCATTTAAATTGTTTAGTGCGTTAGCTCAGGCAAGCAAATAATATTTTGTTACTACTTTCCAATTACCATACCCTTTTTATGTAATAAATATGAGAAAAGTATTAATTTTATTAAAAACTTAAATACACTGAGGCACAAAACAGTTATGACCGTATGAATGTGCGAAAAAGATACAATTTATCGTCCTAAAAAATCCATAATTCCCAAATTTTGTAAAAAAGCAATGTCAGCAGAGCACTTTCCATGAAAATAGCTGTAAAAGTTCAAGTCTTCGATGTTCTAGGCTGTCGAGGTTCTTCGTCAGCTCCTGGTCTCCAATCAGACGAATGGCCCTCCTTTCGATGGAGTACAGTAGCCGAAGAGTATGTTTGGGTGCAGAGCTACAGACATGAGAGCAGTACTCTAGTGATGGTCGAATCTGGGCTTTGTATAGTGTCAACAGTTGTTGAGGTATGTACAACTTTCTGGTTCGGAAGAGTACACCAAGTTTCTGAGAAGCTATCTTGGCGATTGCCACAACGTGGATATGCCAAGACATATTTCCTCCTAGATTGACGCCCAGCAAATTAATAGATAGAGCCAGTGGGATTGCGTGTCCGTCCATGATTATATCCGGTTCTGTAATGTTAACCTTTTTAGAGAAAACTGCTGCTTGGCTTTTTAGCGTTAAATTCGACTTGGTTACTATCACCCCAAGCAAAAATGCTGTCTGTGCAACCATGCACAGAATCGACCGGGTATACCATAGGATCGCAGTTTATTTAGAAGTCCCTCATGCCAAACACGATCAAAGGTTTTAGAAATATCCAGTGCAACAGCCTGAGACTCCCCATGATGTTCGATTGCGTTATTCCAAAGATGGGTGAGGCTAGAAGATTTCCAGTTGTTCTGGACTTCCGAAAACCATATTGATGATCGCTGATAATGTTGCAGCCTGCCAGGTACTTTAGAAGATGTTGGTTAATAGCTGTCTCCATTACTTTTGATATAACTGAAAGCAATGCGACTGGTCGATAGTTGCTAGGCAGAGTTCTCTTACCTTTATTTGGTATAGGCTGAACTCGCGCCGAATTCCAGCACGATGGAAATATTCCTTGTTTGTAGGATAAGTTAAAAAGTCTACAAAATGCTGGTGTTAGTTCATCGGTGCATCTCTTGAGAACTATAACAGGAATTTCGTCTGGACCAGAAGCTTTCTTGACGTCGAGACCTTTCAGGATTCGTTTGACGGGGCGGGCGCTGACAGAAAATATATTGATAAATAACTGTTTTCAAAAAAATATATTAGAAAATTTATATGAATCTATATTTTATGCGCTAATGTATTATTTATGCCAGCCAATCAATTTTTTCGTACGATCGATTTCTATTTCAACCCTCCATACATATTTCATTCGTAAATAAAATATGACATTTTTTTTGAGCTAAACTGGATTTAACGCTGCCTAATTCGACCTAAGGTCATCATCATTATTCAATAAAAAAATGATTAGTCATGCTGGTTAATATTTGTGGGATAGTATGGGAAATATCGGTATATTGCGTATATACTTGCAAAATATTCGTTCCGCTTTATACACCGAAAAAAATCTGTGCGTGCTGAGGTTACTGACTGATTTTTGGACCACCTAAATTTGGAGAAATTGGACATTTTTTGCAAAAAATTACAAAATATGGCATTATTTTTCAAAATTTTGAAAAATATCATAGGAAAAGACGTTTAATTTTTCATTCTTTACCCGGGTGGAAAGTAAATTATTTTTTTGCATTTTTTTAAAAAATCGATATCTCAAAATAATACATGAACACACTTTTTTAAAAGTGCATAGCTTTGCGTGTTTTAGATATGTCTACTGTATCCCTAATTGATAGAGTGGTCAGCATTGAATATTGTGACCAAATCGTTGATATTTTCTTTGTCTTGGCATTTTCAATGAAATAAGCTAGTAGCGCCGACTCAGAACCAGGATTTTGAGCTTTGTTTCCCGTACACCAATCTTTGAAACAGTTATATGCCTTGTCATATCTCGGGCGGCTTTTAGTTGACAGAAGTTCTTCTTCTACTATTTTGGCATTTGGTGACATGGAACCATACTCAAAAAATGATGTTTGCCATCTTGATGTGTATTGTTTCCTACGTTATTTTACCACCTGCGGTGGCTTCGGTCACAATATGCCAGCCCAACAACCACGCGATCAACATATTTTTGCATTATATCAAAGTACTTTCGTTTAGAAACTTGAAACATTTATGAACCACAGGAAACATAAAATATAAATGTCAATAATGGCAGATAATGACATGTCAATATTTTAATTTTGCTATTTCCGTCTAATACATTGGAATTGTATCTCGTTTCGAAAGAAAGACGTTGTTTATTTTATCGTCTCCCACTAACTGAATAATATACAGGGTGCCCCAAGTAAAGTGGCCTATTAGAAGTATCTCGAGAACTAAATGAGATTTTATTTTGAAAATTTGGTTGTTACACGTTTATAAAATATTTTCGATGGTGCGGTGTTGCCGGATCATGGAAAATGGTACCAACTTTGGAATTTCAAATGAATTACCTCTTACCTATCTAGGTAAAAATCTAGAACACTTTTCTGTACAATTTTATATACCTATCTTTAAGAGTTTTTGAATTATAAATAATTTTGTGATTTTTTAACGCCGTATCGGGACCTGAAAAGAAAATCGTATCTGTTTAGCGGTTACAGCTAGAAAGCTGAAAATTTGACAATAGTTTCACAAGACCATCGCAATTTTATAATTTTAAACAGTATTTAATTAGTTTTATACAGGGCGTCTCCATAACAATATGTCTTAGGCAGATGAATTATTGCAAAAATCCTTTATTTTTTAAATGGGACACCCTGTATTTGATATGTTTTGCTAATGGAGGATCGAATTTTCTATCTAATGATATTAAGTGTTCCCATACCTATCTTTAGTATTTTCGAACTTATAGCGAAATTTAAAAATGATCTTATAAAAATATACTTTTTGGTAGTTGTCTGTGGATTCATAGAAACAAAATAATAAAAAATCCATGTGACGTTATGTCTATGTTATTGTAATAAAAATGGCTAATTCATATTATTCGAGCTTAAATATTTTAAGTTTATTTTATATTCATGGGGAGTGTGGCAGAACTTGCAGAAAATTTAATAAACTGCAGCTCCTATGACTCCAAGAAAGGTGATTTGCCGAGGCAGTCCATGGAAATGGTCGCAAGGTCTCCGGATCTTACCCCCCTAGATTAATATCTATGGGGTAGGATTAAAGAAATAGTATACAAGACACCCGTCACAACAAGGGAAGATTTAGAAAATCGAGTAAACCCGAACAGCTTTTGGGTCTCTAGAAGGGAAAGAAATGAAGAAGGTGATAAATGAACATATTATAACCACAATTTATGAATGTTTAAGAGCCAAGCATTTTAAACAATTTAGTTATTTTATTGGTGTTGTTGCGTAATTTTCATTTTGTTTATTTATTTATTAATAAATTCCTTATTGGTTAACCATTTTTTTTTACAACAACACAGGCATAACGTCACATGGATTTTTCATTATTTTGTTTCTATGAATCCACAGCCAACTACCAAAAAATATATTTTTATAAAATAATTTTTAAATTTCGCTATAACTCCGAAAATATTGAATATAGGTATAGGAACACTTAATATCATTAGATAGAAAATTCGATCCTCCATTAGCAAAAGAACATTTTTGCAATAATTCATCTGCCTCAGAAATATTGTTATGGAGACGCCCTGTATAAAATTATTAAATACTGTTTAAAATTATAAAATTTCGATGGTCTTTTGAAGCTATTGTCAAAATTTCAGCTTTCTAGCTGTAACCGCTGAAAAGATACGATTTTCTTTTCAGGTCCCGATACGGCGTTAAAAAATCACAAAATTATTTATAGTTCAAAAACTCTTAAAGTTAGGTATATGATATTATACAGAAAACTGTTCTAGATTTTTACCTAGATTCCAAAAAAAATATAATATATAGGGTAATTCATTTAAAATTCCGAAGTTGTTACCACTTTCGGTATGGTCCGGCCACACCGCACCATCGAAAATATTTTATAAACGTAGAAAACCATCTCTTATAGCCACAGTCAAATTTACAAAATAAAGTCTCATTTAGTTCTCGAGATACTTCTAATAGGCCACTTTACTTGTGGCACCCTGTATATAATAACTAATAAAAAAACATTATAAATAATAGGTCTTTGATACTCCCGTATGGTTATGTCATAAGGCCATTCTTTCTCCGGTCAAACTGTAGATGATAATTAGGCATTTTAGTCAATAAAAATTGTGCATTGAAACTCATTACAATACCATACTAATTATTGTGCCTTGGCCCAGACATGGTATAATTATCCGAAATAAAAGCAAATAAGAACAAAAAGTTTTTTACCCGTTCGCTAATAAAACACGAATAGTTAGTTAATAAAACCGACAATAAATATTAATTGCCGTGAAGAAAAAAGCGTTCTATATAGCGCCCTTGACTTATTAAATACGAATCAAAATTTGATCTATTGATTCTTATGGGTCTGCTTAACAATATTAAGTCCATCGTATGCTTAAAATATAGCAGGAATATGATTAAAATATGCAAATTAAAAACTATACTTTAAATAATTTCTAAAATAATTCTACCTAATTATACTGAATGTTAATAACATGCTAATATTTAATGAGGTTATTCTTGGGTTCATTTTCAGAAAAGAACTTCATATGAATATATGTCCTACACGTCTTAACTTGTTAAATATTTTCAAAAAATCTCCTTTTTGTGAAATTCGGTACAGACTTTCTATTTACTAAGAGGCATTTTATGATGTATAAGATGTTTTTTTATTCCGACCAGTGGCGTTCGTGCGGGAATTGCCCTCGGCATTTTTGGAGAAAAGTATGGTACGCCACTTCTTTTTTTTAAATAAAAATTATTTTTGAAATTCTCATTCCTTGCTGAGCAAATGTCGTCTCTTGATTTTTTGACGTTTGACGTACAGTACTCTTATAAAAAAATTAAATTCATTCATTTGCACTCTGCTATGAAATTAGGTATTAACAAAGATTAAAAAGGATCTAGTAGTTTAGAAGCAGGTTTTTTTTAAACATAAACAGTTTTGACAGTGGTCTACCTAGTCTATTTGTCACGTATTTAAGTCATTAACTTTAACTAATTATTAAAAAAAACATGAAAATCCTTAACACCCTGTATCTCAAAAGTTAAGACGTTTAGGACCAGTGGCGGCTCGTGACCTATGATGATAGAGGGGGTTCACAAGTATAGTGAAATTATTTTTAAAATTTTATTTTTGTGTAACGACCAAACAATTATTTTCTAGGCGTTTTAAATGTAGAAAGAAAAAAAGTAATAAGAAAATGCGTTAGGTAAAACATATTTTAATTTATTTTTCAATTTTACACAAGGAAATACAACTTTTGGAAAATAAGAAAGGTTTTCTTAGTGTGTATAGCTGTCGGATCTTAACGTCGTCGCATGCAACCCTCGTAACAATATTTATACAGCCCACTGCTAATACTACTAAAGCCGTCTACGAGCTATCAAGAAAACCGAATGATGTCCAATACTACTACCGCCATCTACGAGTTATCAAGAAAACCGAATGATTTCTAATACCACTACGCCATCTACGGCTACGTCATTAGGCGCAACCAAGACGAGAGCAATAGTTAACTGTTTTATGACGAGAACGAATCGGGCTACGAGACTGACAAGTTGGCATTCTTCATATTTTCAGTGTTTTTTAGTTTATATCCTTAAATAAAATGGTTTAAAATCATATCGAGTATCATTTATCGAAATACACAACATTTATCCACCCTATACAATAGTACTTAAACGTACAGTCCATTCATCGGTTCTCAATTGTAGAAAATTGATCAATAACAGCCTCATTAAGTTTGAAATACCCTCTATAAATTTTTTTTCATATATTTAATTTTTAAACTTTCTAATAAAGTCCCTAGATTTTCCCTTTGTGGTCTGCGTTAAATTAATTTTGGGTTTAGGTGTTCCCGCATTCTTTACTTCAATTTTTTGCTCCAAACTCAAAGAGCTAAAGTTATTTCTTAAATAGTCCACCGTCAATTATTCATTTTAACTTAATAAATATATAATATTAAAATATTAAAACATACACGCTCGAATTTCTAACTAGATGCACGAACAGACAACAGCGCGGTGCACAAAAAAACTGTGCGCCTTTTCCATGTGAAAATAGCCATAGCCCCGCTATCCCCCGCTGCCACCCGCCACCTGTTACTACAGAGAAACTGCATTACTTAATCGCACGTGCGAGCAAGTCTCGTCAGAATCGTCCATTACCTTGACGCACGATTGCCGGATCTATACAGTTGGACTTTTTTAGTTTGACGGTACGATTAAATATTAGGGAGGGTCGGACTTTATACGATAAACAATATTCAATTAATATAAATTAATATTTTTTATTCATCTTATTTTGGGGGTGCACATGCGCATGTTCTCCTGTGGAAGAACTGCCACTGGTACCAATCCAAATGTAGATACTGCAATAGGATACATTCCTTATTGACCAGAATAGCTTGTCAATATAGTTCTAAGATAAATATTAAGAAATATTTCCAGATAAATAAGCAACAGAAATGACTGACAATTTGACAAAATATGTAAATTTTTCCTAAATTACCGAAAAATGCATGTATTAGAATTTAATTATACTTCAATAAATAATAACTATTATTAATCGCTCGATCAAAAGTATTCTATTTATTAACAGCATGTTTTTATGTATTAAATATTTAAAATTACAACTTTAATTTCATCAATGATATTCGTAGACAGCATGAAGTATCACGCCTCGACAAAGACCTAGAAGAAATTTTGGTTTGGGGTGATAGTAACCAAGTCGAATTTAACGCTAGGAAAACCCAGGCAGCAGTCATCTGTAAAAAGGTTAACATCATAGAACCGGATATAGTCATGGCAGGACACGCAATTCCACTGGCTTCATCTATTAATTTGGTTAGAGTCAATCTGGGAGGAAATATGTGTTTGCATAACCACGTTGTGGCAATCACCAAGATAGCTTCTCAGAAACTTGATGTACTCTTCCGAACCAAGTACTACAAGGCCCAGATTCGACCATCACGAGAGTACTGCTCACATGTGTGGAGCTTTGCACCCAAAACATACTATTCGGCTACTGGATTCCATCGAAAGGAGGGCCATTCGTCTGATCAGAGACCACAAGCTGCCAAAGAGCTTCGACAGCCTGGAACATCGAAGACAGATGGTGGATTTGACTCTATTTTACATATATTTCATGGAAAGTGCTCGGCTGATCTAGCGCTCTTAATTCTGCCCAGAGCGGCGACCATCAGAAATACACGACAAAGCACTGCCGTCCATCGATATGTGGTTAAGCTTAGTGCCCCTCGAACTTCATTATTTAAGAATTATTTCATCTCTAGGACGCCATCATTATGGAACGACCTTCTCGAGGTCATTTTTCCTAAGGAATATAACCTCCAACGATTCAAAACTAACGTGAATCGCTTTTTGCGCACACGCACCACTCCCAGAGTGCCTTAAAGGAGTTGGCTATAGTGCTTGTGTTTGATCATAAAAAATTTTTAAAAATTAATGATATTCAGTTTATTGCGAACTGCACTTTTTAATAATTATTATATTATTAAAGCAGAGCAATTTCATAACAATAATTAGAATCGTGTATGTGTAATTGCTATATTTTCTCTGTAAAATGCATTATATATATTTCACATATTTCATTTTACCAACAATAAACGTAATTTGCGATTTGGAACAACACTTATGCTCGTTTATCACTTTCTATGATTCATTGCGAAAATATTGGCGGTAATATTTTAGGTAGGCATTTAAAATAAATTCCAGAAAAGAATTATAATAATATAAATTAAATATGTATGATTTTAATGTGGCAGAGATATAATCATTTTTACATTCAACTTATTGGGATTGAGGCGATTTTTAAAACGAAAACTAAATAGAAAAAGGTATATGCACTACCTCAATTAATTATAAAATGATACATAGCTAGTTTTTATTTTTAATGTTAACCAAATTAATTAAATTAATGGATAATTGCGTAGCACGAAACAAGAAATTGTATATTAAGATACAAGTTTCATAAGACATTACCTTAGAGCACGCGATTAATTTAGAAAACGACCCGCGAAGCGGGTAGTTTTCTAAAGTACACGTGCTCTAATTGTCTTATGAACCGTGTATTTTATAATAGTTTTTCTATTTGGGTCTTTAAATTTGAAAAACTTTAAAAAATATAGTAGATTTCTTCCATTTGAATGAATATTTTCTTCTTGGGTTGGCAATCCTTTTACAATTTAATAAAATATTCCAAGTATCAAATATGCCATGATAGAAGCAATTGAACACAACAAAGCTTCTTTCCATCCCTCATAATTAAAAATAAATCTATTATTAATGTTAATAAAAATGAGTCGGGAAGAAAGTTGTACTCCGTCAGAAATACGAGAATATGCAAAACTTTGAGTTATGGTGCAAGCAGAACAAAGTTCAAAATATTGAACAAAATAATAAATAATACTAATGAACAAAATATAGTATCGTCACAGAATCTGACAGGAATAACAATTAATGCCCAGGAAATGTTTACAGTAACTATAAATATGTAGTATATATAAAGTAATATGTATAATACTGTATTGAATTAAAAATAAAAATAGTACTTTATTGAATAAAACTTGAGAAATAGAGCATAGACTGGAAGATATTTCTATTATTTTTAGGTTATGTTGTTTTATAGTTGTGACTAGAAATTAGTTGACGGACAGCGTCAGCATGTTATATATTTCCAAGAATAGGTATTTCAGATGAATATCTAGTAAAAATGATCTGTTTGCAAGGTTAAAGGTTAATATTTTAAAGTTTTCTATCAAAAATTTTTGTCGAATCCATAATGCCTAGAAAACTAATTTCAACGAAATCCCAGTAAGCCTAAAATTCGAACCCTACTTGCTGCCAACATAAAAAAATATATTATATTATATATAATTTAAGTTTCATAAATTGGCTGGTTATTAAATTTTTTTGCATTTGCATAATGTAGCCATTATGAAACCCAAATAGAAAAAAGCACATTTATCGATCGGATTTTTTTTACGTAAACAAATATATCATATATACCATGGTGTGTAATATATTTGATAGGAGAATTTAAAATATTATCTTTTTAGATTAAAATATACAGGGTGTTCCATTTAAAAAACTTATGTTAAATCCGATAACTTCTTTACCTGACCCCGTATACTTATTCTGAAAACGACAGATTATTCAACAATCAATATAAAGAAACTTTTGTTTAAAACATTTTTCTGTATCTCTTTTAACTAAGAAAATATAGGGTAATTTTAAAAGTGTCAAAAATGGAACACCCTGTACTGTATCGTAATTAATTAATTATTCTTAAATGTAATTAATTTATGAGAGAAATTACGCAACGCTGACTGATTTTGGAGGTCCACGAATTATAATTATTATTGTATTTTATTGTTGACGAATTTGATTGTAAAGAGCGGATTTCATAATTAACATAAACTTGACCGGAATAAAAAGAATTTTCTGCATGTCTATTTTTATATTATATATAAATATATGGATTTAAATTATAAACAGAAAGCTGTACTTACACAAAAAGATTTAGAAGATATTAGAATAAGAATGTTCAGTTTAGTAGTGATAGTGATTTTTACATTGTGTCAAGTACAAAATAAATTTGGTGTATGTTTGAGACAATTTTCATGAGTCTTGTGGACTTCCAATGTCTTTTTTTATTTAATATCACAACGTTTCAACTGGTGAATACAGTATTCACCTGAAGATGACTGCAGATGTTTGATACGTTGTGATATTAAATAAATCAAGCTAATGGAAGTCCAAAATACGTCAAAATCACTAAAAAAAATTTATTTTAGATTATATTTCCTTATACGAAATTATAGTTTGCCTATGGCGTATAATAAACGCAGAAACCATAAAATATTATTATAGACGCGTTTCTTTACTATTATTATTGAGTGTTATGTCATACAATTTAACGACAACAAACATATGAAGACATCAATCACATTTTTATCTAATAAACTTAGATTCTCGCTTCTTATATAAATAATTTAACGATTACTAAATGACAGAAACGTTTTCTATTGGCTCGCATTGTTGTTCCTCAATTGTTTCCCCTTCCTTCGAATTATAGGGCCTACAGCTTAACGTGGGCTCCTAACCACGAACCTCGGTCATACGCAGCTCCCCCAAGGGCTATTAAGCCTTGGTTTCTGGGTTTACGATATGATCTACCGATTGGGTTTGTTCGTACCGTTCCCCCTTGCCCCACGCGATCACTTTCGACCGGGTTACCTGCGTGAATGGAGTAGAGATGGGGATAATAAATTGTTCAGTAACGCCATGACTTATACCAGTAAAATACACCGAGTTCGAATCGGTTTACCGACCGTGGGGTTTGAACCTACGAACTCTCGTCCTAAAGTTCCGAGTGGCTGCCGCTTCAGCCCACATATATAAATAAACAGTATATTGCCAATACGAACGTTCCAAAATACAAAAAGTGTCTCCGCTATGCGAGATGATGCGGGCCTATTAAGTTTGCACAGTAGGGTGGAAATTTTATCGATCGCGTCGGAGCCGGCCCGACATTATTTGTTTGTTGTTATTCGTCGCCATCTTTGGTTCTGAATGCGTTTTCAAATTACAGAATAAAAAGTGGTTCATCCACATTGTTGTCGGTATATTAGTGCTATAAAAGTGAGGTTAAGAGACATACGACGTCGGATGAAAGCTAAAATTAAACTCATCGTGTCGATTGTTACAAATATTCGGAGGGAATTTGACACTAAAAGTTTACACCAATCAGGGCATCGTCGGATCATCATATCGTCAGAAATCGTATGCATGGAACGTTGTCTTAAATCGAACTAATCGAAATTTTGATTGCAATATTTTTCCTAACTAACAACTGAAATTTACATTAAAAAAAGTTGAAATCCGGTCCTGTCGAATGTTTACTTTCACAAGAAAATTTCCGAACTGCGCAAACTCACAACGCCCCCGTCGATACTCATAGCGGGGACATAATTGCAGATGGTATTAGCAATATACTGTTTATATATATGTGCTTCAGCCACGGAGCCACCAGAGCTGTTTAAATAAAATAAATAAAATAGGACTATTACGTGCTTAATAAAAAAAAATTACATAATTACTAAAATACGTAAACTGGCCCACGTACAATTATTATTGTTCGGACAAAATATTAATTGACTGGCATGGCATGACAAATAATATTTATTTTATATTTTAATTATTTAGGGTACGGGCGTGGCCCACTAATAGATTTATCAGTTAAATTATTTATTTCGCATTACTTATCGACAAATTATTTGTTAATAATTCCAATCGGTAAGCGTTTTTAAGCATACAATTTTGAGAACTAGCTAATTCTAAAGGCATATTTGATTGACGCCAAAGGACTTGAGTAAAGAAATAAAATATCACTTCATATATGTATACAGGGTGTTTCTTAATAACAGCTAATATTTAAGGAAGTTACTCTTGGGTCCATTTTCAGAAAAATACTTCATTTGAACATATGTCCTAAACGTATTAACTATTGAGATACAGGGTGTTAAAAATTATCAAAAAATTTCCTTTTTTATTAATATATCTGTGATACTGCTCTAGATATTTTTGTGAAATTTGGTACATTTTAAATAAAAATTATTTTTGAAATTCTCATTCCCTGCTGAGCAAATGACATCTCTTGATTTTTTCCCCCTACTAAAAATGGGAAGAGATTTTTCCATTTTATTGCAAATTGAAGCAAAACCCTTCAAATTCTATACAGGGTGTCCCAGAATATGTGGGCAATCTCCCGGGTTCAGATAGAATACGAAAATAACAGGAGAAGTTCATATAAATGTTTCTTCCTGCGTCCTCACATGTACCCACACAAACCCGATTTAAATAAGAATATATATATGCCAGTGTCAGTTTATGGTAGTGTCATGAAATTTGCGGTTTTTCTCCTTTGTCTTATTAGTTACTAACTTAGTAATGGAATTTACGTATACTGAATATGCCGACATGCATTTAATGTATAAACAAGAATTATTTTTTTTCGAAAACAGTTCATTATATCGACATTGATCAAGAGTACCTTTTTTCAGCTTAAGGTTTAGAGTATCCAAAAATATTATTGTCGTTTCTTCATCATACAGGGTGTAAAAAAAGCATTTTTGTGTTACGTCTAGTCCGTCCCTGGCAAATTAAATAAGCCAAATGTGTTTAAAAGGGCGAATTTTAAGGAGGCTCATCTACTAACCATTATACTAAAAAATTATTAAATTACACCTAGTACTTAAAAAATTATTTAACAATCAACGATTTCCATAGACGTCCGTTATGAGCCCGTATCTCCGTAGGGGGGCCGTAGGAAGAAAAATGTATATGAACATCTCCTGTTATTTTTAAGTGTTCTATCTGAACCCGGGAGATTGCCCACATATTCTGGGATACCCTGTAGTCTACTTGACATTAATGTTTATAAATTTATAAAAAATTAATTTTCATTGTTAAATTCGCTGATAATGAACTTATTTTAGCCATTAAATGACCCCGAAATTAATGACAAATTCACAAGTTTTTCTGCGAAACGAAAATTACGTAACTTTTATATAAAATAGACTACCGAAAGTGTATTTAAAATTGTCGAATATTTTTATCCGTTTTACAGTTCTCGCCACTCGAATTAAATTATTCCCTTTCCATTACATGGAATTTATTTTATTTATTAGTCACAATATAAAATAATTTCAAATTTTCGGCTGCGGTTTGTTTTAAAATTTAACTTATTTAAAGAAACCATGCCATAACTATAAAAGTGTTTAGTGGTTTCTTAAGAGCAACCGACTCGACGACCGCGCTAAAATCAGATTTTAACATTTTTTTTTTATCCAACAGAGTTGTAGTTACCTTAGTATAGGTTTGGTCGCAGAGCAACCGGTTGCAAATTTAACTAACTAACTGGTTGCTGCTTTTGCTTCTGAGAACCAGCGTTGCAAAAAACATGTATTTTTTAATTTTAAACAAAACAAGTGTTTTTTTGTTTTAAACGGTTTTTTTTTTTGTTTTAAATATGTTTTTTTGCTTAAAGGTCATGTTTTAAACAAATAAAACCTTATGAAAAACATAGTTTAAAATATGTTTTCAATGTTTTGAGTAGAATTTAAAAGATAACTTAAACTCCTTTCCCAGTGGACATCTCAGAATGTTTTCTATTCATAGAGTTTTACGACATTTAGGATTTTTGCCGAGAATAATGACATTCTCAAGATGCTTAGTGGCTCTAGATAAAGTTTAAAAAAACACTTGTACGATAGAAGAAGCGACAGAAATATGGCTCGAACTATTGGAGACGTTTGAAAACAGAAAATCAAATGGGGAATTTTCAATGAGTGACGCTTGGAGATGGCCCTAACTCCAGTTCATTTTTTAACAAACTTACTTGATCATCGTTTTAGGGGGGATAGACTAACTCAAAGGCAACTAGGTGTGCACCATTTATGCCATATATGTTTTCTCAACAGATACTTGACAATGTAACACCATTAGCATGGTGGCGATCTATTATGACTACTTAGGTCGTATTTTAGCTTTAATCTTTGTTGTATGTTCATGAGAAATAACTATACCTAAATACCATGATATTATTCTCTCATTTCACATACCATTAAAAGCGTAAAACCTTTTAATACATTTAAAAGAGATTTAAAAATCACTCGCCCGTTGACGTCACAAGCCACGCCTCCATCGCCGTGGAATCATACCTCTTAGATCATGTCTGCTTGCGAACCTTATACATACACTACACTACAGAAAATTGGTAAACAACTATATGATTAGTCAAGAGACGTCGTCAGCGAAGGTGGCAATTTTCTAAACCAATTCGAGATCTATCTGGGTTAAACACTGGTCCAAAAGTATCGGCATACAACAGGCATCTGCAGACCTATGTTGATAGGAACTACTTGGGTAAGGAATCATTACACGAGAGACGGCACATTTTTTTTTTGAAACACCCTGTATATTTGTAAAACAAAATTCTAATGTAAAAGAATAATATCCTGTGCATACACTTGATCACAAAGATTTAACTTTACCTGCTTCGACGAAATTCAATAGGAATATTGTATTTAACTTATTTTGCAAGAAAATCTTAACGATTGTTAATCCGAAGTAGGTGTAACTGTACATAACACGCGTGTTGCAAATATGTGCGTACATTTCTGTACAATACTTTATATAAAAGTAATTAACCCAAATTTCAGTTACAGTCACTAATAGTTTGTAGAGCGAGTGGAATATTTTCAACTTTTTACCTTAATCTATTTAATTTAATCTATATGCTTATAAAAATTAATTATAGCTATTTATGCAGGTTGTTTCTGAATGACGTGTTAATATCCCTCAGTATGATTCCTTAGGCCATCTTCAAAAGTACTGTAGATATCAAAAATAAGGTGGTATTAATATCAAATACCAATGTATGGAAAAATCATTATTTTCCCAGTCCACCGGATGATACCTTATACAATAAGGGCGTATTTTTGTCTACACAGTAGCACTTTAAAATACTAATTCAGATCGAATGGTACTACCAAGAATTGATATCCATTGATCGGATGTCACCGCCTGTAGACCGGTTTCGAACTATTTTGTTCTTGTACAGGGTAGGTATCCATACCCATCATAAGAGAAGACTCTATACTTCACGCTGTATCATAATCTCTGATGATGGGTATGTACACCTACCCTGTACTGACGAGAACAGAAGAGTTCGAACCCGATCTGCAGGTAGTGACATCCTATCAATGGAAAAGGCCTCCTTGTCTTGGTAGTACCATTCAATCTGAATTAGTATTTTAAAGTGCTACTGTGTAGACAAAGATACGCCCTTATTGTATAAGGTATCATCGGGTGGTCTTGGAAAATAATAATTTTTCCATACATTGGTATTCTACAATTTTGCCATATATAAAGCAGCATATTTTAAGTCTTATTTTAAATGTTAAATGGAAAATAATTTTAAAATTTGGGGGGTTCTTTCCGAAAATGTAATTTCTTGCAGTTTTTCAATTTCAGTTTTAATCTTATTGCTTGAACACCCTGTATTAATAGTTTAAAAATATTATATAAAATCTATTAAAGCAGGTCCTTTTCAACAAGAAATCGAACTCAAATTAAATAATAAAGCCTTCCTAATAGGAAAAATTAATAATTAATTTAATACCTGCAAACGTCATTTTGGACATGATCCTTAAATATGTTAAACATGCTCAGACTTAGGTATAGGACATGATATATGAAATCTACCCATAATCTTACGTAGATTCTAACAATGCAACATTATGGGAGGGCGTTCGGTTTAAAATAAGCACGTTGACACTGACTTCCGGTATAACCGGAAGTGTCACAATATTGACAATATTTTAGCCGAGTTGCCATCATCAACATTAGCATACTGTCCAATTTCTTTTCTTTTCTTATGTATAGTTTTTCATATAAAGGGTGTCCGCTAATTAATTGTTCTTTAACTTACTTTAATTAAAATAACTTTTACCCTAGAAAATATCTTGTCGAAGGAAACCAACAGCAATGAAAACACAAACTTACGATAAACTCAAAAATGAAACATTTTCTGTTCCATAGCAACTGCATCTCTTAATTTTGTTTTCTCATACGTTTGCTTAAGAAAAAGAATTTGTTTGCAAATTAATAATAATTAGGTAATGTGCACTAAACAATTTAAATGCAAATATCTCCGAAACGGTAACTCTGGGCGACCTGAACTTAGTATACCTCTTTTACGTAATAAATATGAGAAAAGTCTTATTTTCATTAAAAACTTAAATACACTGGGGCACAAAAAAGTTATGACCTAATAAATGTGCAAATAATGCCGCAGACAGCGTCCCTTACAGTATACATTAAAATTTCATAAAAAAAATAAATTTCTCGTCCTAAAAAAACATAATCGCCAAATTTTGTAAAAAAACGTTAGTTTCTCTCATTTGTTACTTCTTTCCAATTAACATACCCTTTTTACGTAATAAATATGAGAAAAGTATTAATTTTATTAAAAATTTAAATACACTCAGGCACAAAACAGTTATGACCGTATGAATGTGCGGAAAATGCCTCAGACAGCGCCCCCTACATTGTACATTAAAATTTCACACAGAAATCAATTTCTCGTCCTAAAAAACCCATAATTGCCAAATTTTGTAAAAAAACGTTAGTTTCTCTCAAAGTTATTAGAGAAAAACAAAAATGAAGTTTTAACTTTAACACCCTGTATCTCAGTTAATATCAACTTTCGGATATAGGTAAGTAATAGGTATAATTAAATCCTAATATTTTTACGTAAGGAGTCTGTTGTTTTTCCATGTACCATTAATTAGCGGACACCCTGTATATAACAAATGCACTGATAATTTTAGTATCTACTCTTAAATCTCAGTAAAAGAATTATATTTTATACAAATGCTACCTTTTTCACAATTCGGCGCAAGCGAACCTATTTTTAATTGCTATTAACTTGTAGTGATTAATCATGAATTTACCGAATTGAAAAGAAATTAAGCAAGTGACAGGATTAAGTTTTAAACTGGGGTAACACCAAAAATTAACCTTTTCAATACCGGATTGTTAGGCAACATATCGGCGCATATGTGCACTTTTTGCCGAAAGAAATAATAGATAATTTATCTTGTATCGCCATACACATAGACGCGGACAAAAATCATAAAAAAAGCCGTTGACACAATTTTATTATTGATATAATTGATACGATTTGTAATAACAGCAAGGAAAATTGATTTTATTTATTAATTATACGAGAAATAGCTGTACGTAATTATTTTCCGATATCAAAAGGTGATATTTATTTATTAATGCGCCCTGCTCAATTAAGTAAGTACGTAGCGAAGCAGGTTAGCGGCAAAGCAATTTGGCATTGCACACAACTCACAGAATTAAAAGAGTCACGAGAACTCCGTGACGTGTCAAAAGTTCTAATTATTTTGGTTGCAAAACAGCTAGTAATTCTAAATTTGATTTGAAATGGAGTCATATACATTTTTCGGTTTTATTTAGTGTTGGGAAAAACCGATGATTTTAATAATAGTGATACTCGAGCGAATTTAATAATTGAGTGAATCGCTCGAGCGATTAATCACTTGAAATTTTTATGACTAAGAAGAATGTGTTGATAAAGCACCAGGGGTTGTTTTTGTAAGTTTTATTAAGGAAGTTGATTCTGATTTTTTTTTAAATTAGATCCTTTAATTTTTTTAAAATTTGCAAACGCCGCTGGCTATCCAACAGTGGCGGCTCGTGACGTATGATAGAGGGGGTTCACAAGTATGGTGAATTTATTTTTAAAATTCAATTTTTGTGTAACGACCAAACAATTACTTTCTAGGCGTTTTAAATGTAGAAAGGAAAACAGTAATAAGAAAATACGTTAGGTAAAACATATTTTTATTTATTTTACACAAGGAAATACAACTTTTGGAAAATAAGGAAGGTTTTCTTAGTGTGTATAGCTGTCTTAACGTCGTCGCATGTAACCCTCGTAACAATATTTATACAGTCCACTACTAATACTACTAAAGCCATCTACGAGCTGTCAAGAAAACCGAATGATGTGAAATACTACTACCGCCATCTACGAGTTATCAAGAAAACCGAATGATGTCTAATACTACGCCATCTACGGCTACGTCATTAGGCGCAACCAAGACGAAAACAATAGTTAACTGTTTTATGACGAGAACGAATCGAGACACGAGACTGACAAGTTGGCATTCTTCATATTTTCAGTGTTTATTTAGTTTAAATCCTTAAATAAAATGGTTTAAAATCATATCGAGTATCATTTATCGAAATACACAACATTTATCGACCCTACACAATAGTGCTTAAACGTAAAGTCCATTCTTCGGTTGTAGAAAATTGATCAATAACAGCCTCATTAAGTTTGGAATACTCTCTAATAAAGTCCCTAGATTTACCCTTTGGGGTCTGCGTTAAATTAATTTCGGGTTTAGGTGTTCCCGCAATTCTTTGCTCCAAACTCAAAGAGCTAAAGTTATTTCTTAAATAGTCCACCGAACCCACAGAACAAACCCGAACAAACCCAACTATTCATTTTAACTTAATAAATATATAATATTAAAATATTAAAACATACACGCTCGAATTTCTAACTAGATGCACGAACAGACAACAGCGCGGTGCACACAAAAACTGTGCACCTTTTCCATGTTAAATCGCCATAGCCCCGCTATCCCCCGCTACCACCCGCCACCTGTTACTACAGAGAAACTACACTACTAAATCGCACGTCATAATCGTCATTTACCTCGACCGAGGCACGGTTGCCGGATCTATACAGTTTGGTTTGACGGGATGATAAAATATTAGGGAGGGTCGGACTTTTTTAGTTTGACGGTACGATAAAATAGTAGGGAGGGTCGGACTTTATACGATAAATAATATTCAATGAATATAAATTAATATTTTTTATTCGTTTTGTTTTGGGGGTGCACGTGCGCATGTGCTCCTGTGGAAGAACCGCCAGTGGCGATGCACCGGAGTTATTCCGACCTTTTTTCAACACGCTATATATAAACCTGTGACATAAAACAATCACATCAAAGAATACAAACACTATCTGCTTCATAAACAGTTCCATATTTGAAAATAAAAAAGTTCTAAACAGCTTATACTAGATGGAATTAAGTTAAATAATTTTGGTGCAAGATATGTCATGGAGTGTTGATTTATATCTCTCTTTGAGGAAGGAATGTTTAGCATAAGTGCAACATTACCTCTGGTCATATAATTATGATGGATACAGTCCATTTTAAGTCTTACATTCGAATACACGTAACCGCAAACCGCCAGGACATACAATGTTTTAATATTACATAGATCTGATGAGTAGAGCATATTAGAAGAGAACAGTCTGGATATTTTTAGGATTACCTTCACATTATAATATTGGGCAATATTTAGCTGTTCTAAATGACTGCTGTACATTCCTCCCCAAGCGATGATTCCATACCTCAATAACTAGTGCTTTATAGACCATAACAATTAATTTTTTATTTAATATTCCTCGAAGGATATCAAATTTATGGATTAGGCATCGGATTTTTATACACAAATAAAGCACGTGTTGATCCCATTTTAAATGTTTATTTATTACAATTCCCAAATATTTTACAAACGAAACTTCATAGAGAGAATCCGCGACATTTTCGCACATTATTTGATTAAAATCCGGCCTGTTGGCTGACGTTATTGCTAATTTGATTTTTTAATATTTAAAGTTAATTTGAAAGTATCCAAGAAAAGCTTTATTTTATAGAAACCGGATTTCAGGCGTTCTCTTGTACTTTGCCACGTCCTGTCATTAAAAATCGCTACAGTATCATCTGCAAGGCGATGAGTCAAACTTTTGGTTTTTAAACATCCCTTTCTTTTTCGCCCTGTATAATATTGAAACCCCGTTCTTGTTCAAATGCGTTCCGCGCTACTGAATTCGCACAAAACTATGTTTAAAAATCCGAAAATTGCATTCGCTTCTTTCGAGTTAGATAGCTTTCTGTTGACCAGTTTATTTTGATCCTCAACGTCTATAAGGTTTTATAATACAAAAAACAAAAATGTACGATGTGAAACCTTCGATGTTTTGCTAGAAACGCCAAAAAGAATATCGTCTAATTAAAAAACGGCAAGACAACGAACTCATCTTATTCCAATTTGTATTAATTTTGCACAACAACCCTATTAAAAAAATTATATTTTTAAAACAATAGCTAATCGCCTGAGAAGGATTACGTTATGCTTTATTTAGTTTCAGTTCATTTTTTCAAATGGCGCTCGGAAAAACAATAGAACGATGATGAGAACGTAGCGTGGACGAGATTATAATCCGTGAACACAGTGCCGTACGAACCTTCGATATTAGATCTCGACCCCCTTACTACTAGACTACGAACAAACCCTAACTAGATAACGCTTCATCATTTCTTCTTACCTACACTAAGATCAGTCCCTACCGGATAGTCCCAACCTCAAAATCACGAGTTCACAAAGAAACTAGCTGTTGAAGATCAAATTGTATCTAAAGAAGATTGCTACATTGAAGTTGGATATAAGGAATAAGGAATCTTCCTGGAATATCCAAGTCATCCTTATCTTCCTGACACTACAGATTAAACTGGCTAATGGCATGACACGCAATCCCACTGGCTTCATCTATTAATTTGCTGGGCATCCGTCTGGGAGGAAATATGTCTTGGCATAACAACGTTGTGGGAATCACCAATCAAGACAGCTACCCAGAAACTTGGTGTACTTTTCCGAACCAAAACACCTCGTCAACTTTTGGCACTATACAAAGCCCAGATTCGACCATCACTAGAGTATTGCTCTCATGTCTGGAGCTCTGCACCCAAACATACTCTTCGGCTACTGGATTCTATCGAAAACAGGGCCAGGACCACGAGCTGACGAAGGACCTCGACAGCCTAGAACATCGAAGACAGGTTGTTCGTTATTTATTATTTAAGAATTCTTTCATCTGGAGGACTTCATCCTTATGGAACGACCTTCCCGAGGTCGTTTTTCCCAACGACTATAACCTCCAACGATTCAAAACCAACGTGAATCACTTTATTCGCACATGCACCACTCCCAGAGTGCCCTAAAGGATTTTCCTATAGTGCTTGTGTTTGGCCACAAAAAAAAGTCATCCAAGCCAGAAGATGTACAGAGCATTATTAAGAGTTTCTCATTCTAACTAACGCTGGATTCTGCAAAGCAAGAGACCATCTCCGTCATCGAATAGAACCAGATCGTTACTAGCAAATTCAATTATGTAACGTCACTGTATCTGCGAACTATGCATTTTTATTCACTTTCACTGTACCATCATGCCCGGTTGATGTGTTAAGGCCGATTACGGTGATCTTCTCGGATTTGCCGAGGACCGTGTTTCCTATTGTAGATTTATAGGTCAACTATTGGTTAATGGGTAAATGGAGTATTGCACAAATCGTTGCGATTGTCGAGATCATGTTTATTTTATTAACGTGATTTTATTGGCGACATTTCGGTAATTAGGATGGTTTTATATAAAACTAAACAAATATCATTCAATATTTGAGGGGTTTTACCTTAGGGGTGCTTTATAGCATGCCCTCGTGGCATAAAATTAAAATTTGATCACCTTCAATGTGTGTGGAGTCATCGTCGTAGCTTCATCTATTAATGTGCTGCGCGTCAATCTGAGAGGAAATACATAGACATAACCTCATTGTGACAATCGCCCAAGTTGATTCGCAGAAACTTATGTGTAGTGTAGTTTTCAGGACCAAAAAGTTATATACACCTCAACAACTGTTGACACTCTACAAATCCCATAGATTTGTCAATCACGTCACATGTCAGGACCTCGCCACCCTACCATACTCTTCGGCCACTGGATTCCATCAAATGAAGAGCTATTCGTCTGATCGAAGACCACGAGCTGACGAAGAACCTCGACAGCCTAGAACATCGAAGACAGGTTGGTGATTCGAGTGATTTGAATATCTCTTACAGATATGTCCATGTCAATGGCCAATCTTTAATGATTTTTAAAACATTTTCATATATTTTAGCTTGCCAACGGTTGGAAGGCCCCCAGGGACCACATTATTATAGAGTATATTTGAAAAAACTTATTTATTTGTGTAATCCACCTATATACTTATCTAGAAAGTTATAGTTACCAATAATGATTAATATCTTGCAAGTAAATTGACTCTAGTAATATTTATTGTTTATAAATAGCAACTTAAGTTACAATAGATTTATTATCTATATCTACTAGATATCAGTGAGCTTCCATTGTTAGATAATATATCGGTAGCAGCTTTACTTTCTCTATTATTTTATTAAATAAAAATTGGCAATGGAAAAATTCATTCGATTCTTATCGCTTCATTCTTATTTCTTTTCTGCTTTAGTTTATTATAATAATTTTAAATATATATTAAAATGATTTTATTTACAACCATGCACGTAATGTTGACATTTCAGACTTTTTAAAAGTTTGAATGAAACAAACATATTCTAAACTGCAGATCCCATAATCCATTCATAAAACTCTAGGAAAGTGAAACTGTGATTGTGTGAAATGTTATTGCAAATTAGTAATGGGTGGAAGAGAGAACTACATGTTTGTTGGCTGAATGGCAACAATGTTGAAGTCTGGTTGTATCGGATGGTTAAATATTAATACATAAACATACTTACCGATGAGAAGATAAATCCGTATTTAATGATCCACTCTTTTACAAACTACACATGAATGCACCATGATTGTTTATAATAAAGACAATTTTTCACCAATAATCACAAGAAAAACACAAATCAACCAAAATATATAACAATCCGTTAGATCAAAGGTTTGTGTTGCGCATGTTTACGAGATTAGTATTCATTCATCTTTTGCTTGTCGTATTTGTAAAATAGACATGTTGCCAGAGTGCAGTTGGATTAGTTCAAGATTCGTTTGATCCTTTTAAGTATAATAATATTTTTTTAAAGAATCTCTCATCGCCATTTCACAGTTTATAGTAAATTATTGGGCATTAAATTTATTTTAAGAGCATTTGCGGATTAACCTTAAACCAGTTGTATTTGCCAAATTAACAAATTTTTAATTGGGATTTTGCAAGAAATAGGTGGGAAAGGCTATTTGCAGTCGCTGCGTAGGCTAGAAATGTACATTTTTCCATTTGTAGTTTGTAATATCTTGGGAAAGAAACATATTTTTAACTCGGAAAAAGGATCACTTTCCACTCGGGTAAGGTCACTTTCCATCCAGATTAATGTCAACATTCATCGAATAGCCAAAATGACTTGACAACATGGCGTTTTTTTTTTAATTTGTAGATGGAGGCGAAGCTTTTGGTAATACATATAGTTATATTTGTCACAAAAACATCATTTTCATTTAAAAGATATGGTTGTAAATAAAATAGCATACAAACCTCGGTGAAAAGTTTCATTCCTGTCTCGAGAAATGATTGATGGGTGCAACCCGACTAAAATATTTTCAATAAGGTGGCACTTCCGGTTATACCGGTAGTCGGTGTTATTTTGCTTGTTTTAAATAGAACACCCTATATATTATTATATTTTTGGATTCTACGCAAGATTCTAAGAAGATAATATATAAGCTTCAATAATCTTCGTTTGTATAATTTAAGCGCTTGGGATTATTAATAACTTATTAAGATAGAAGTTTCATAAGACAATATCTTAGAGCACGCGCTCAATTTAGAAAACGACCCGCGAAGCGGGGAGTTTTCTAAAGTACGAGTGCTCTAATTGTCTTATGAACCGTGTATTTTATAATACTTTTTCTATTTGGGCCTTTAAAGTCTGAAAAACTTGCCATGATAGAAACAATTGAACACAACAAATCTTCTTCCATCCGTCATAATTAAAAATAAATATATTATTAAAGTTAATAAAAATGAGTCAGGAAGAAAGTTGTACTCCGTCAGAAATACGATAAATTGCAGAAAATAGAAAAGCTTTTAAAAGGAATATGCAAAAGTTTGAGTTATGGTTCGAGCAGAACAAAGTTAAAAATATTGAACAAAATAATAAATAATACTATTGAACAAAATATTGTGTCGTCGACATAGAATCTGACAGGAATAACAATTAATGCCCAGGAAATGTCTACAGTAACTATAAATATGTAGTATATATAAAGTAATATGTATAATAGTATTGAATTAAAAATAAAAATAGTACTTGTACTTTATTGAATAAAACTTTAGAAATAGAGCATAAACTGGAAGATATTTCAATTATTTTTAGGTTATGTTGTTTTATAGTTGTGACTAGAAATTAGTTGGCGGACACCGTCAGTATGTTATATATTTCCGAGTATAGGTATTTCAGATAAATATCTAGTAAAAATCATCTATTTGCAAGGTTAAAGGTTAGTATTTTAAAGTTTTCTATAAAAAATTGTTGTCGAATCCATAATGCCTAGAAAACTAATTTCAGCGAAATCGAAGTAAGCCTAAATTTCGAACCCTACTTGCTGCCAACATAAAAAAATAAAAATTTCAGTTTCATAAAGTGGCAGGTTATTCAATTTGTTTGTATTTCATAATGTAGCCATTAGGAAACCCAAATAGAAAAAAATATTAAATTGGCAATAGGTCGAAGACTACAAATTTTTACAATAGACGTTTTACCTCACGTTTTAATAGCGGCGTCCATACATAAGTTTTACCTGACGTCTTACCTGACGTTTTACCTGACAGTCTAGCAGTGTTACCAAGTCTGATAACATTTTACCAGATCTGGTAATTTTATTATTAATCTGGTGATTAGTTTTTAAAAAATTCCCGATTTCTGGTGTCTGTAGTCTAACTTGAATACCTAGAACGCCAGGTAAGACGCCAGGTAAGGCGTCAGGTGAAACCTTATGTGTGGACATTGATTAAGACTGCAGTATCTACCTACCGCCAGGCGCTTTACAACCAAGCCAAATCGTGACAAAAACGTTTGCGACATTTCTTTTAAAAACGTTCTTTATTCCGCATAATTTTGCAATTTTTAACCTTTTGACATAGAAACCATGTCGTTAAAGAGAGCGTGATTGAAATGTTACTTCACAGCCGGTAGTATTTTTCCACAATTTCCTATATTTAGCATAACAATAATGCACTATTGTTGGTTATCAAACTATACTTTTCAACGTCGTAAGTAAACTTCGTTGAACTAAATTCCGTCGGGAATATGTTTCCTAGTGGCGGTTCTTCCACAGGAGCACATGCGCACGTGCACCCCCAAAACAAAACGAATAAAAAATATTAATTTATATTCATTGAATATTATTTATCGTATAAGGTCCGACCCTCCCTAATATTTTATCGTACCGTCAAACTAAAAACGTCCGACCCTCCCTAATATTTTATCATCCCGTCAAATTAAACTGTATAGATCCGGCAACCGTGCCTCGGTCGAGGTAAATGACGATTATGACGAGACTTGCTCGCACGTGCGATTAAGTAGTGCATTTTCTCTGTGGTAACAGGTGGCGGGTGGCAGCGGGGGATAGCGGGGCTATGGCGATTTAACATGGAAAAGGCGCACTAGTTAGAAATTCGAGCGCGTGTGTTTTAATATTTTAATATTATATATTTATTAACTTAAAATGAATAGTTGACGGTGGACTATTTAAGAAATAACTTTAGCTCTTTGAGTTTGGAGCAAAAAATTAAAGTGAAGAATGCGGGAACACCTAAACCCGAAATTAATTTAACGCAGACCACAAAGGGTAAATCTAGGGAGTTTATTAGAAAGTTTAAAAATGAAATATATGAAAAAAAATTTATAGAAGATATTCCAAACTTAATGAGGCTGTTATTGATCAATTTTCCACAATTAAGAACCGAAGAATGGACTTTACGTTTATTGTGTAGGGTCGATAAATGTTGTGTATTTCGATAAATGATACTCGATATGATTTTAAACCATTTTATTTAAGGATTTAAACTAAAAAATACTGAAAATATGAAGAATGTCAACTTGTCAGTCTCGTGGCTCGATTCGTTCTCGTCATAAAACAGTTAACTATTGTTCTCGTCTTGGTTGCGCCTAATGACGTAGCCGTAGATGGCGTAGTGGTATTAGACATCATTCGGTTGTCTTGATAATTTGTAGATGGCGGTAGTAGTATTGGACATCTTTCGGTTTTGTTGATAGCTCCTAGATGGCTTTAGTAGTATTAGTAGTGGACTGTATAAATATTGTTACGAGGGTTGCATGCGACGACGTTAAGATCCGACAGCTATACACACTAAGAAAACCTTTCTTATTTTCCAAACGTTGTATTTCCTTGTGTAAAATTTAAAAATACCATGCACTTGTGTCCTTTCATCCTAAATAAAACAAGTCACTAACCTACCAAACAGCGAATCGAATCACCACACATTAAAAATTCCTTTAGAAAAATTGTTGTTAGGTAATGAAAGTTGATAAGCACTAATATAGCGACAACAATGTGGACGAACCACTTTTTATTCTGTAATTTGAAAAAGCATCCAGAACCAAAGATGGCGACGAATAACAACAAACAAATAATGTCGAGCCGGCTCTGACGCGATCGATACAATTTCCACCCTACTGCGCAAACTCAATAGGCCCGCGCCATCTCCCATAGCGGGGACACTTTTTGTATTTTCGTATTGGCAATATACTGTTTATATATATGTGGTTTTAGCTCGATTAATACTGGGTGTATTTTTCGTAATAACCCCGATAGAGGCTTTATAACCTAAAGGCGCCTATGGGTTGGAACACAAATTCACAACGTTAAGGAATATACCCTTTTCATAAATATTTAAAATCGGCGACGTAAAAAATATTATTTACTGACAGAAATTATTACCGCTGACATTTACGTAGGTACCTATTTAGAACGTTCAGCATCTAGCTTGAACTTTACCGCATCCGCTTTATTTCTATTTTTAATGCATAGGACACGATCGTTTTTAAGTTTTTATGAAATCCTTTTGATGTAAATAAATCAATAAATTTTTTATGTATGACATAATCACATAAATAATAATTAATTTTGTCGCTGACACCGCAAAGCACGCCACCATAATGTGAACGAACCCCAGAGTTGATAACTCTTAGACTGTCGATGGCTGAGGGTCGTGTGTTGGAACCCACGTTAATCAGTACGTCTCCTGACCTTGCCAGCAAATAAAAAGGAAAATTTTTCTCTTGCGGCCATTACCAATGATACATTGTCAATGCTAGACGATTAACAAAATCGCTACCCTCCGCCCACAAAGTATCACGAATGCTTACCATTCAAAATTTGCATATTTCTTGTGCTCCACAGAGCATAACATTCGTAATCAATATTAAACTTGACCTTTGTTCTTAACTACCGGCTAATTGAACTGTAATAAGAGAGAGAGTAGAACACACTTCATTGATTACTAAATTTTGATATGGGATTTTTTTTTGTTTTATGGTCAAACACAAGCACTATAGGAAAAATCCTTTAGGGCACTCTGGGAGTGGTGCGTGTGCGCAAAACGCGATTTACGTTGGTTTTGAATCGTTGGAGGTTATATTCGTTGGGAAAAACGACCTCGGGAAGGTCGTTCCATAAGGATGAAGTCCTCCAGATGAAATAATTCTTAAATAATGAAGTTCCAGGGGTACTAAGCTTAACCACGTATGGATGGGCGGCAGTGGTTCGTCGTGTATTTCTGCTATTCGCCGCTCTGGGCGGAATTAAGAGGGCAAGGTCAGCCGAGCACTTTACATGAAAATATCTGTAAAAGAGAGTCAAATCCCCAACCTGTCTTCGACGATCTAGGCTATCGAGGTAATTCGCCAGCTCGTGGTCTCCAATCAGACGAATGGCCCTCCTTTCTATGGAATCCAGTAGCCGAAGAGTATGTTTGGGTGCAGAGCTCCAGACATGAGAGCAGTACTCTAGTGATGGTCGAATCTGGGGTTTGTATAGTGTCAAAAGTTATTGAGGTGTGTACAACTTTCTGGTTCGGAAGAGTACACCAAGTTTCTGAGAAGCTATCTTGACGAATGCCACAATGTGGTTATGCCAAGACATGTTTCCTCCCAGATTGACGCCTAGCAAATTAATAGATGAAGCCAGTATTGCGTGTCCGTCCATGACTATATCCGGTTCTGTAATGTTAACCTTTTTAGAGAAAACTGCTGCCTGGGTTTTTTAGCGTTAAATTCGACTTGGTTACTGTCAACCCAAGCCAAAATTTCTTCCAGGTTTTTGTTGAGGCGTGATACTTCATGCTGGTTGCGAACATGTGCGTCGGCAGCCGATGTTAGTGCACTCAAAGAGAAAGATGAGATAAGTGTGCTATCATCAGCAAAACTAAATATCGGGTTTTTCGTTCTCACTAGAAGATCGTGAATGTAGAATAAGAAGTGAGGTAGAGTCAATATGAACCCTTGAGGAACACCGGCATTGATGTTGACAGTGTCTGAGAGAAATTCGTCAATCGCCACTTGCAGAGAGCGGTCCTTAAGGAAGCTAGACAACCATGCACAGAGTCGACTGGGCATACTATAGGATCGCAGTTATTAGGCATATTCCGATTTTTCAGTAGTCTCTTTTATACCACCTAAGTTTAGAAACTGGAAAAATTTTGTGAACCACACGAAACACAGAATATAAATGTCAATAATGACATTTTGTCATTTTGCCATTTCCGTCTAATTCAGCTCCGTTATGATGAAAACGGATTTATTCCGTAATCTTGCGTGACTACGAACATATCTTTAAGAAGTGTGTACTTGACAAAATGGCGAAGAGATTTTATTTTGCTCGACTGTACCTTAATACGTTCGGTCATTCATGGAGGAGGGCTAATTACCCCCTCTATCCAGTAATGTATATACGGGGAGGATATACCCCCCGCGGATTATTTTTTTTATAAATATTGTATCAACTGAAGAACGATTGATGGTTTTGTGATTCAATAAATAACTTTTTCGAATAAAATTATCCCCCCCCCCCCCTCCCATGGTTCTTGCATGAGAAGGGTGGGGTCAAGTAGCACATCATTTTAAAAATCGTTCAAATATCTTTCAAATAATATCATAATTAATTATTATTTTTTGAGTAGTGATAAATTTTGTTTTATAAAAATTGTTGGAGTGGGCAATTCGATGCGAATGCCTTTTAAGTGAAGGTGGCCATTTCCAACAATTTTTATGGAACAAAATTTATCATTAATTATTTTATCAATGTTAACAATAATGAGTTTCAATATGAATTTAGTGGCTTTAATCAAGAACGGTGCATCTGACGAGAAAAACTCAAGAGACCGTTTTCATGTAGAATTGACCAGGTTAATCAGAACAAATATCCACATGGAGAAATGTCAGTGGCGTACCATCTTTCTTGTAAAAAATATCAGAGGACATGTTTGCAGGGACGCCACTGGTTGAACAATTGAATAACTTTTCTAACTAAAATTTGTGGTTCTATATCCTATTTAATACATACCGAAATTGAAATTAATATCTAAAGTACGTTCGGAGATATTAAAAAATAACCATTTAAAAAATAAATATTCAAAACCTTGTAGCAAAAAATTTAAGCCGTTGCGGACATATGTTCATATGAACTTTTCTTTATAAAATGACCTAAGGAATTACACCCTGAAATATTAGCACGTCTTTAAGGAACACCCTGTATAGGGGAACAAATATCTTCTAACAAGATAGGGGTACACAATAAGCCTGTAGGCTGTAGTGATAGAAGTTCGGGCCTTTAAACCGATCCCCGCCTTTAACCAACCAACCAACCAATAGCTCTGTTGTCATCTAAATGAATCTACAATAAATTATAAAATCGAAATAATTGGAGATCAAATGACTACATTGTAAAATAGCTTTTGAACTTTTTGATGTTAAATTATTATTTTAGACGACAGCCCTGTAGGTAATCACTAGTAATCAGGCAATTAAGGAAATAATGATATAATATATTCTTTGATATATTGAAAGGCGGATGTATTTTTTAACAGAAAATCGATACAAACAATGATGAGCGTAACATTTCTTGAGATCATTTCAATATCCTAGTAGGTAATCATCAGCAGATCCTGATTAGCTATAAATATTATTTCAACAAGTCGTGAGTATAATTTCATTGTTTTTGTTGTCAGTTTGTTGTCAGTGATGAGAGTATCTAATTATTGTACTTTCGTATTTCCCCATAGCGTTTCGATCCTTCCAAAAACTTGATGCTTTTGATAAAAATACAATGGACCCCCATACGGAACATATGGGAATCGGCCTTCGGTTAAAAACTTTGATACTCGGGGATATTATCCAAAAAACGATGCTGATCATGGGCCCGAGGTCCGAAAATATACAGGGTGCCTAAAGTTGTATTTCATTTGGTTATGTAGTTTAAGAGTAATAAATTAAAAGTTTTAAAAAAAGTTTTGTAGTCTTAGAAAAAGAAAACTACCTAAAATAACTTGTTTAACCAAGGCATTGAGTGAAATTTAAGACAAGAGGTCTAGAGATACTGTGAATATAATAACGTTTATTTATACAGGGTGTTCATAATTAGGCTTCAAACGCGACACATTTCAAAAAAATTTAAAAAAAACTACCTAAAATAACTTTTTTAACCAAGGCATTTAGTAAAAAACAAATGAATTCTTATTTTATTTCAAAGCCTACTATGGTTTTTAGGCATAACCATCACTAATGAGCCATCTTGCTAGTATTTCATCTGAAATATTGAGGAATGTAAATAGATCATTTCATTTGAAGAGCGTATTATATATATTAAGTTGTGCTCAGATCAACATGGTAGGCATTTTGAACACTTACTGTAGTTAATAATTATTAATCTAGTCGCCTATGCTTAATTTTCATAATAAAAACTGTATTTAAACAACATAATTTATGACAGCAATTATTTCGAGAACGACTAAAAATAACTTATATGCTTCCATTACAAAAAAAAAGAATGCTTCTGAATTCTACATCCAATATCCAAATAATATACAGGGCGTTCCATTTGAAAATCTGGAGAAAAATTATTTTGAAATGTGTCGCGTTTGAAACCTAATTATGAACACCCTGTATAAATAAACGTATCTAGAGACCTATTGTCTTAAATTTTACTCAATGCCTTGGTTAAAAAAGTTATTTTAGGTAGTTTTTTTTTAATTTTCTTCTAAGACTACAAAACTTTTTTTGGCCACCCTGTATATTGGAAAATATTTTCCTGAAATGCACCGTATAATACAGTATAAATCGGCATATGAATGAAATTCCTAAGTTAATTAGTATAGGAGCTATGGAAGCCTGACACACTATTGCCAGTGCATTTGCTCATTTTTATAAATTTAATCCCCGGGATCGCATTTTCGGACCTCGGGCCCATGGAGACTTTTGATCAGCATCGATTTTTGGATAACATTCCCGAGTATCAAAGTTTTTAACCGAGGGCCGATTCCCATATGTTCCGTGCGGGGTCCTTTCTGAAGAAGAAAGAATACATTTCGGTCATATGCCCTTAACGCATAAAATTTATGATTATTGGTTATTAGAATATTCAAATATTTTTATCTTCCAGGGTTTTTAATTCCGAAGAATGGTTACCTGCAACTGCCCGGTGACTCAACCAGGGCCGACTTTAGCCTCTACATGTGGCGGGCCCCAATTCATGTTATTTATGGGACTTTTGGAGGTATTTTTAAGGTAAAATGTTGCTCCGAATATACGTTTTTACATTTTATACAAGGTGTTTCAAATGCCTTACCCAAATAGTTCCTATCAACATCCACAGATGCTTTGTTTGATAGATATACGTAGGGTATTAAAATATTTTAATTTTTTCGGTGCTTTCAACGAGAAATAGGTGCGATACTGACTTTTTCACGTTTCAATAGCCCATTTTGTTAGAAATTGAAATGACTAAAAAAAACATCTCTTAATTTTTGTTTGTGAGGTTCGTTTACAAGACAAATTAAATTTTATGAGCTACCGTATGGATTGCTATGAAAAGATAAATTAAATTTGCAAAAACGCAAAATATGTGCTATTTTAAGTACTTGTGATAACCCAAATTTCACTAAAATTAATGAAACAGTTTCGGAAATACAGTGAAACCTCTCATAACGGACAACTCTAATAAGCGAACATCTCTATTAAGCGGACATTTTTTCATAGTCCGGAACTAGGTATATGAAATTCCATGAAAATCAACCTCTCTTGGGCGGACTCTCCTTTAGGCGGACGCGGACAGGCTACTTTCATACAAAGAGTGCGAAAACTCTCCTTTAAACGGACAATCAAATTTTTTAAGTATGTGCGAGACGATTAAGTACGGTGCAAAAACTCTCTGAAGACAACCGGCAACCAATCGCGTATGCGTGGTAGAGCGAAAGGACTTCGCCGAATGAAAGTATGTGTGATTCCCCGACAGCAGTCCGCCATTTATTTGTGAGCTGTAAAAGGTTAAAATCGTAAATAATGGCACAAAAATGTATCGTTTTGAGAATGATTTGGGGGAGTTCATTAACATTGATAGCAATGTGCTATTAGAAGATGATAGTGACCCCATTCCTACCGATTATGTAGTCCAAACTGAAACCACATCACTACCTGACGACTCTGATGAAGAAGTTGAATGCAGTAATCAAACAAATGTCACCAATTATCAACAAGCCATTAGTATGGTAAAGGAATTACAAGAGTATGCAAAGAATAGAGGTGACTCTACAGCCATGGAATTGTTATCAGACTAGGAATTACATTTTCTAGATTGCAAGTTTAAAACGCAAACACGTCAAACTACGTTATTAGATTTTTTTAGTACTACATCCTAACTAAAACTAGTGTATTTTTGTTATGTTATGTTTATTTGTACATACATATCCATAGTAATAATTTTGAATGTACATATTACCTAATAACAAATTCCCCATGGGCGGACACCTCTATTAGGCGGGCACATTTAGACGGTCTCGTAGGTGCTCGCTTAAGGGAGGTTTCACTGTATCTTGAAAACACCGAAAAAATTTAAAAAAGTTTAATACTTTATATCTAAATATAATAAAGCATCTGTGGACACATGTTGATACAAACTATTTATTGTATTTTTCATAAGGAATAACAACACGAGCAATGGCATGCGTTTTTTGAAACACCCTATATAGAATAAGAAATACATACGAGAATATTTGAAACAGTAACGCCAATATAACTTATTTCACTTTAAAAAAATTATTTTTTCATAGATCTCAGTGTGACCTGGAGGACCCCTGCGGTAGACCCGAACCCACCCCTGTACTATCCGAATACGACTTTATAGTCGTGGGAGCGGGGAGTGCGGGAGCGGTGGTAGCCAGTCGATTGTCCGAGATACCTGAATGGAATGTACTATTAATTGAAGCAGGTAAAATTTAAATACGAAAGTTTTAATCCTACAATAAAAGCCCTTCGGAATATTCAAAAGACCATTGTATAGTCAGGAGCTAAATCAAATTTTATTGATTCGTGGGCGCACTAGAAAAGGTTTCACCTTAATAATGATTTCTTTATAATTTTATTTGCATAGGCATAAGGCAAACCCAGTAGATTTTATACATAGCTGGACTGTAAATCCATGTGCCGCATTTGAATATATTTTGGTAAGCCAATCCTGAGGTAAAGTCTGTTCGTTTTATGAAGTCCGATATCGGATTAAATCATTAAAGGTTGTTAAACAGTAAGACGGTTAAGTTAACAATACCTTCGCTATACTTGATCGTACCGAACATTCCACTGGTTCACTGTAGTCGGCTGAGCAAAATCAGCGGTTCCAAAACAACATTATCTTAGAATTATGTACCGAGATAAATATTTTTACCTAGTTTATTTTTCACTCATAGTTTTTTGTTATTTATCAAATGAAAAAGATTTTGCGTCAATAAGTTAAAGACGTTCTCAGGTACTTTTTCCTCGAATTTAGTTATTTTGGGATCATTATAGTTAAATCTATATAAAAATCACAATTTTCCAAGAAATAATTAAAATTTGCTCAATTGCAGGATGGTATGTTCTTTTTTAAATAAGTAGTTATGCTTTTTGCTCTTAGTTTGTTTCTCATTATTGTGTGTGAATTAAAAGCAGTTATAAAGCAAAGTTATGGAAAATGTTCAGCAAGGTGACCCAAAACCTAGAAGGTGTTTTTCTCCAGGTGAACGCCGTTTGGTATTACAAGTGGAACGTTATTCTACTTTAGAAAAAGATAACTCGGGCCCGTTAGTGTCTGTTTTGGCAGTGCAAAAACGAACGTCTGATGCTTGCGGCATTTCAGATAAGACCTTAAGATGACTTCGAACAAAGAGTGAAGAGGAATTGGACAGACCATATAAAAGGGTTCGACTCCATTCTAAAACCTTTGATTTATCCCAAGGGATAAAACTATCTATTAGGAATATTGTTTATGCTATGTATAAAGCCAAGGAATATGTTACCCTCAAAGCTATTCTTGAAAATCTTGAAAAGATAAAGAAGAAAGAAGTTTGCGATATTGGAACTACCAGTTTGTCCATCATTTTAAAAGAGCTGGGCTTCAAATACAAAAAAACAAACAACAGAAAAGTGCTTTGCGAGCTCTCCAATAATGTTTCAAAAAGATGGCGACATCGGTTCTATTTAGGACCAAAACTTTATAAAAAAAGAATTCGTAAAACTAATTTGCCTAAATACTATAAAAGCTAAAAAATAATTATTTTTCTTTGCCTAAACTAATTTTTTATTTACTTTAAATTATTTTATTTAAAATATAATTAATTAAATTATTTTATTTAAAATATAATTTATTGTTTGAGACCACCGACTACTCGAGAGGTTTTATAGCTTAGCGGACTTCATACACCGTACCGACTTTATTCATTTAAACGTGACGGCAAAGCCACGAAACTCTCATAGTTCAGGTAATACAGCAAACACCAGCAAATAATTTCTATGACGCTATTGCTAAAATTGATTTAAAGCCGAATATAACGAAAAATATTGTCACTGGACTAAACTGATTAATTTTCTGGTGTTTGCTGTATTATCTGAACTATGAGAGTTTCGTGGTTTTGTCATCACGTCTAATTGAATAGCTTAGAATTGGCTCACCAAAATGTATTCAAACTGGGCATATGGGTTTACCTTGTCAGCCTCTCAGAAGTTATAATGCAACCGTGCAATAAAATGTACAGGGGAACCAATATTCAGCAACCTCAAAAATTCCATGAGATTTCCTATGTTCAACCTAACGATGCATCGCCCTGTATAGAATTGATCATTACAATTCCAATGACGCCTTTGAAAATTACGTAATTCATTTTATTCCAGGCAAAGACGAACCCACCGGAACCCAAGTGCCGTCCATGTTCCTCAACTTTATTGGATCGGACATAGATTGGGGTTACCAGACAGAGCCGGAGAAGCAAGCATGCCTAGCCGAGACCGAACAAAGGTGTTACTGGGCTAGAGGAAAGGTATAAGTTTTTAAAAAGGCATCCCAGAACCTAAATAATAAAAAACTGATTATCAATGTACATAGTTACACTCACAAACTGGGTTTGTGAGTGTAACTTGACTCCTCCTGATTTCGGAAGCCCATCTAATGCTGTAATGCTGTTTTTTAGGTTATGGGTGGTACTTCTGTTATGAACGGAATGATGTATATGCGCGGCTCTCGAAAGGACTATGATGATTGGGCTTCAGCTGGTAATAATGGTATGTATATCAGCCGTTTCGACAATAATTTTTATCAATTAAATTAAATTGCTTTTAAAGGATGGACTTACAACGAAGTCTTACCTTACTTCCTAAAAAGCGAAGACAACAAGCAAATTGACAAGATGGACAGAGGATACCATTCTGAAGGTGGATTACTTCAAGTTTCACAGTTCCCTTATCATCCACCTCTATCCAGAGCTATTATTAAGGCTGCTGAGGAATTAGGTAAGAGAGAGAAGTAAGATTCAATGTGAACCGATCTGCCCCTATTGTGGTCATATTTTTACGTCCATTAACTCATACTTTATTCTCAAAACCATGACATCGGCTTCAAATGGTACTGTTTTGATAATAAGAGCATCCTGCAGGCTCTAAGTAATCCATTATACAATTCTAGGCCATCCTATTAGAGATCTCAATGGCATCTACCATACCGGCTTCCAAATAGCTCAGACAACCAATAGAAATGGATCCAGGCTCAGCACGGCCAGAGCATTTATCCGGCCGTTTAAAAACAGAAAAAATTTGGACATTCTAATGAACTCTACGGTGACTAGAGTACTGATCAATACAACCACGAAGCAAGCTTATGGGGTAGAAGTGCTTAACCACGGTGTCAAGCAGATTATTTATGCAACTAAAGAAGTGGTTATTTCTGGAGGTACATTTCATGATTTTATTTAGCTCTATCTAGCTCAGTGGGCACTGTTGTCATTATATCGATACTCGCACTCTACTGTGCTGATTAGTTTCTATTTAAGGTGCTGTTAACTCTCCCCAAATCCTCCTTCTATCCGGAATTGGTCCAAAACAACAACTGGAACAAGTCAAAGTCCCGGTGATCCACGATTTGCCAGGGGTGGGCAAAAATCTGCAAAACCACGTTGCCTTTTTCGTTAACTTTAATATCAACGACACCAATACGGCTCCGTTAAATTGGGCAACCGCAATGGAGTATCTTTTGTTTAGGGACGGATTGATGAGCGGTACTGGTAAGTATTATTACGTTTGATACCGATGACTAATCTCCTGGAAGGAGTACGTTTACGCAGCAATACTATACAAGTCAACGAAATAATAATAATAGTTATTTTTAGGTGTTTCTGAAGTTACTGGCTTCATCAACACCAAATACAACGATCCGAATCTGGACCATCCGGACATCCAATTCTTCTTCGGCGGCTTCTTGGCCAACTGTGCGAGAACCGGAATGGTAGGCGAACGGGTGGACAACGGATCCAGACAGATCCAGATCATTCCGGCGGTATTGCACCCCAAATCCCGGGGCGAGATCCGATTGAAGGATAATAATCCATTAAATCACCCGTTGATATTTGCCAATTATCTTAGCCATCCAGATGATGTGAAGGTGATGGTGGAGGGGATAAGGTTCGCGTTGAGATTGTCTGAAACTAAAGGTAAAGATTGTTTCAAGAAAAATGGATATAACTTAATGACTGCCGTAAAAGTACCTGGGCCATCCCATTATTTATGACCGTTTGTTATTATTATGTGGAAAGGACCGGATTGTAATAATTATAATTAAATATATGCACATCAGGTAGGTTAGGTTGCTTAATTTATATTTAAATATCTTTTTGTAGTCAAATTTGTTAGTTTTTGAGGAATGGTTCAAGAATTGTCTTTTACCAAACATTCCTCAGAATAGCGTGATAGTAATGGACAATGCGAGCTATCACAGTCGCCAATTACATAAAGCTTCAAGCTCAAATAATACAAAATTGGAAATTCAGAACTACATGGCGGCGAATGATATATATTTTGAAGAAAGTTATAAAAAAGTGATCTTTTAGAAGTTTTAAAGACATTTTGTATAAAAAAAAGTATATGTTTGTGACACATTGGCAGAAGAAATTGGACATACAGTGCTACGGCTCTCACCCTATTATTGCATTTTTAACCCCATAGAGCATATGTGGCACCAGTTAAAATCACTGGTTAGGTATGAAAATATTTCTCCAACTTTAAGTTCTAGTGTTGTAGAATTAATAAGAAATTGCTTTAATGATATTCGCCCAGGTAGTTGGAAAAATTCAGTCCGTCACGTAATAACTGTAGAAAATTCGTATATTAGTCTGGATCGTATAATTAATCCAATTATAATTAATTTTGATGAGGATAGCGATAGCGAAACAGAACTATCTATAGAATGACATTATAAATGTAAATAAATATGACTAGTAATATTTAAAAAAAAATGTTATTTCATTTGATTACATTAATATAATCATAGCATTACTTGTTTTCCTTGGTCCGTCCCTTCATACTTCACTTGTTTATTGTCAAGCTCTTGTCGACACAATGGGACCGACCCAGGAAATCATTAAGTCGTATCCAATTTTCGTGAAACGTACTTGTAATACCGTAGATGAAATAAATATAGATTGTTCTCATATCATAGGCAGAAGAATATTCATGTCTGATAATATCACTTACTGCTGGTAACGTTTGGTACTGGTTTCGCTGAAATATTCTTTCACATTTCTTGACCTGAATTTTAGCATTAAGAAGATATGGTTTCCAATTGGATAAAACGCCGGTAGCTGGTTGTGAAAGTATCACATTCGGTTCCGACAATTACTGGGAGTGCGCGATGAGAAGACAAACTGGTCCGGAGAACCACCAAGCCGGCAGTTGCAAGATGGGACCGAGGAATGATCCCTTGGCTGTTGTCGATCCAGAATTAAGGGTGGGTATCGTACCAGTGGAGAACCTATACTTAATATCATAGAATGGATATTATTTCGCACGCGACGTATTTGCAATAGGTAGATCAATATCCGGGTAAACTTACCGTTTAACTCCAAATCAGGTACCAGGTTTCTACCACTGATATGTTATTCTTTCTACAATTACATGATTTAATAGAAAAGAAATATTAGCAAAACGCCGGTATAATAAAAAAACACTAAAATTCTTTCCCACATTTTACGATACTGTAGAGATAAGTTTCTGTACGTTTTAACGGCACTACGAAGAGCGGAACTACATAAGAAATAAAATTGAAGCAATGAAGTTTCTGTTTTAGTGTAGGATGTCAAATCTGATAAAACACATTTAATGATATATTTTATGACAAGTATAATAGTTAGAAAGACGATGGCAACAGGGGGTCCGTGTAGTGGAATGTTAGTAATTTGGTTTTTCGTGGAGTTTAGGCCCCCCTCTACAACTTTTATATCTGATGAAATGCCGTAGAGCGTTGCTGAGAGGCGCTGTACCGCTTTAGATTCAAAAATCTCAATAAATTCAAAATTATATCGAGCCATGTCTGAAAATGAATTTACAGCATCCGCGTGACCCCAAAGTCACGGGAAACACATTTTCTGACAAGTCAACCCTTGCATATATTTTTCCGAGTGTGTCAAAAAAAAATGAAAATAAAGCAAAAGAAAGAAAGCGAATTTGAAGTTGAAACTTTCTAGAATGGAACATTATATGTTAAAGATTAAGTGAAACAAATGTTGTCGTTCCAGGTCTCCCAATTTCATTATTGGAATTTTTTTTAAATCACACAGGAAATTCGGAACACGATCGTGACATGTCAGAAAATTGTCACAAAAATATTGTGGAAAAAAATATTTCAGAAGACTCGCACCTAGCTAGGCGGAATTCTGACATTATCACGCAGAGATACCGGAAGGTATGATGGAGAAAAAGCGGGACTGGAGTAATCGGGTACTGCAAAACTATCTCTAAATCTATTTTTTGAGAGAGCGATGCAGTCAGCAATTGTCCAAAGAGATCCCGCTGCAGTCTTACTTCGTGCACCTTCGTACCGACTTTCATAGTCTTCCTTTCCACGATATCCTTGAAAGTATGCTACACTTTCGCAATATTCTTTTTACCAGAAACTTGTCTACGAGCCATCTCCATGTGAATACAAAGATTAAGCCCACTTGAACCCATATAACTTGAGACTTTTTTTTCCATTAATTTTTTTTTACACACTCGGAAAATATATATAAGGGTTGACTTGTCAAAAAATGTGTTTCCCGTGACTTTGGGATCACGCAGATGCTTTAAATTCATTTTCAGACAAGGCTCGATATAAATTTGAATTTATTGAGAATTGCCTATCTAAAGCGGTACATCGCCTCTCAGCAACGCTCTACGGCATTTCATCAGATATAAAAGTTGTAGAGGGGAACCTAAACTCCACGAAAAACCAAATTACTGATATTCCACTTCACGGACCCCCTATTGTCACCGTCTCTCTAACTATAATGAGTCTGTACGACAAATTATCTTGAATTTATTTACATTTGAGTCAATTTTGACATAATTATTTCTTGTTATGAAAGACGGTGGAAAAATCTTACATGTTTGCACTTCTTAGCAAAAAACAGGCCGCAGCAACAGCATTGCCATAATATATCTGAAGACAATGAATAGAGATTTAATTAAATCTTTTAAATATTGTGGAAAATAATCGTTTTTATACATCTTCACCTTTGACTAGGTTCATTTGATAATACTAGATATAACATTATATTAAAATTTATTTTTTTAGGTTCATGGAGTCGACAGACTGCGTGTTATGGACGCCAGTATCATACCAAAAGTCACCACAGGCAATACGAACGCGCCTGCCATCATGATAGGCGAAAAGGGCTCCGATTTAATAAAAGAAAGATGGCTGACGTCTAATGGCGGATACTTCTTTTCGAATCCGCAACCCAACCCTAGAGTTAGCAGACAGTGGAGTGATTTCGGAATCTGGCGAAGATAGGTTCTAAAAAAAAATAGTCGCGTTTATAATTAGGAGAAATCCGACGCTTAGAAACAGATCTAAGCGACAGTAAATGGGCAATAGTTTTTTTCAAAATAAATACCAAAAACTGTTTAAGTCGCAATATTTTCTCAATTTCTAATTTGTAAAAAGAAAAATATCACTTAAATCCCTGAGCTTCTGAATTGTTTTTTTATACACAGTGTTCCCACCCAGGGGTAGATAAATACACTAATATACAGGGTGTTCCTTAATGACGTGCTAATATTTCAGGTTGTGATTCCGTTGGTCATTTTATAAAGAAAAGTTCATATGAACATATGTCCGCAACGGCTTCAATTTTTTGCTACAAGGTGTTGAATTTTTATTTTTTCAATCGTTATTTTTTAATATCTCCGAAAGTACTTTAGATATTATTTTCAATTTTGGTATGTGTTAATAGGATATAGAACCACAAATTTTAGTTAGAAAAGTTATTCAATTGTTCCACCAGTGGCGTTCCTGCAAACATGTCCTCTGATATTTTTGACAAAAAATATGATACACCACCGACATTTATCCATGTGGATATTTTTTCTGATTAGCCTTGTCAATTCTACATGAAAATGAACTCTTGAGTTTTTCTCGTCAGATGTATCGTTCTTGATTAGAACCACTAAATTTATATTGAAATTCATTATTATTATTAACATTGATAAAATAATTAATGATAAATTTTGTTTCATAAAAATTGTTGGAAATGGCCCCCTTCACTTAAAAGGCATGATTCGTCTTCGCATCGATTTGCAAAATATTCCCAGCGTATTCCTTATTGTTTCATACGAGGTAACTATTCGCTCTTTTAAATCTTCTAAAGTGTTAATGGGAGTTTTATACACCAGAGTTTTAAGATGACTCCATGCCTTTTAACTGAAGGTGGCCATTTCCAACAATTTTTATAAAACAAAATGTATCCCTAATTATTTTATTAATGTTAATAATAATGAGTTTCAATATGAATGTAGTGGTTTTAATCAAGAACGGTGCGACTGACGAGAAAAACTCAAGAGACCGTTTTCATGTAGAATTGACCAGGATAATCAGAAAAGATATCCATATGGAAAAATGTCACTGGCGTACCATCTTTTTTTTTAAATATCAGAGGATATGTTTGCAGGGACGCGACTGGTGGAACAATTGAATAACTTTTCTAACTAAAATTTTTGGTTCTATATCCTATTGACACATACCAAAATTGAAAATAATATCTAAAGTACTTTCGGAGATATTAAAAAATAACCATTTAAAAAATAAAAATTCAACACCCTGTAGCAAAAAATTTAAGCCGTTGCGGACATATGTTCATATGAACTTTTCTTTATAAATTGACCTGAGGAATCACACCCTGAAATATTAGCAAGGAACACCCTGTAAATAATGTTTAGATATTTATTTTTTAAATAAAAAATGGAAATTAATATGCAAAATTCTTGTTACAGCAAGAGGGATTATGACAGTTTATAATCTATCTTTGTCGGTATCTTTTAAGCAATTTTTTAATCCTTTAGGTAGACACTACAATTTCTTAGTTCCTTGAGTCTTCTTTTAGAGAAAATGGAGATAATAGTTTTGTAAATATTTGAAAGTACTGAAGCTAACATTACTATGAGAAGTATTATAATTATTTATTGTTAATTAACACAAGTACAATAATACATCGTATAAAACTGAAAATTTGTGTGTTTCTTTGTTCATAAACCGAGCGGCCACTAGGGCGATGGGGCGGCGCGAAGCGTTACCAGCGTCATTCAGTTATACAGGGTTGCCCAGAAGTGCGGAATAAAATTAATATAGCCTTAACCTGTAACTTTTGGGGAAGACGCTCGAACACGTCAATTTAGTTTTATATATGCTCATATTTTGACGTTATTCGTTTATTTTTTTATAGGCATTTGTCAGAGATATGACGATATCGATCTTTTTTTTAAATAGGAACATACAGCTTGTGATACATCATTTGAAAGCTAATATCTCATACAGTATACTCATAAATTTTAGCGCGATTCTGTCAATCTATTTCAAAATGGCGACTGTTGAAAGTTTTTAAAAACTCTCTGTTTAAATAAGCGGAAATGATAAATCATTGATGGTTTTTTTACCTTTGAAAGTAAAAAATCTTCATTGTTTCACGTTCTGACATTTTGTGATATTGCGAACTTGTAAAATTAATTTAGGTATTTCCAAAGTATTATTTTGGGGGGTGGTTTAAATTGCAAACTATTCCTCCTTCAAAACCAAACAACTTTTTTCCCAGACATTTTCCGCTGCAATGCGATGCACCGGAGTTATTCCTGCGTACCGACCTTCTTTCAACACCCTATACAGGGTGTTTCAGAATCAGATGCTGATCCTTAACGTTGTGAATCCTTAGGTGATTTTAAGAAGAAAAGTTCAAATTAACATATATCCTTAACCTATCAACTTTCGAAGTACAGGGCGTTAAAGTTTTAAGAAAAAAATCGTTTTTCTATCATAACTTTAACAACTTTCTAGCTATTTTTATGAATTTTTCACACATGCCCTCTAAGCATCAATAGCCTTTTTTGGTGTAGAAAATTTTTAAAAAAATTTAACCAGTGGCGTCCTGAAAGGGTTTGGACTAGACATTTTGGAAAAATATTATGTACGCCACTGCTTTTTCTCAAGATAAAAATTATTTTTAAAATACTTATTCATTTTAGGCGACATTTAATATCTTGCCTTGTTATCGTCCGACAAACAGTTTCCGACAAAAAAAATAAAAAGCATTAAATGCACATTCGCTATGTGCCTATGGTTTCTGACTAGTAGGCGATGAACTTTGTTAAGGAAACAATGACAATAACGAAATATTTAATAATAGTTTGACAGCTATTTATTTATGTACACGGCTTTCCACTTAACTAAATTTTAAAAACGTAATACTTTTTAAACGTCTAAGTATCATGGTAAATTTTACAAATGTCGAGTTTGCGGATATGCATTACCTGTACGGGCTTGCTGACGGCAAGGCATTCGAAGCCAGACGATTATACCAAGAGCGTTATCCAAATAGAATAGTTCCGGATGCACGAACGATTTCAGGAACTTACAGAAAGTTATGTAAAACGGGATCTTTTGAAACAAAAACTACTTAAATGGGGCACACCAAACTACACGAACACCGGAAACCGAACAAGCTATTTTAAATTTAGTGGAACAAAACCCTAATATATGTACTAGAAAAATTGGGAATATTTTAAATATTACTCATGTCCTAGTCTGGAGAATTCTTCAAAGTTCTTTGTTATATCCGTACCATATTCAACGGGTCCAGGCCCTACTTCCTAGGGATTTTCCATTACGCATCAATTTCGGCCAATGGTTTATTCAAATGGTTACCGAAAATCAACAATTTGATGCCAAAATTTTGTTCACGGACGAAGCTAATTTTTCCAGGAACGCCATACAAAATTTTCATAACAATCACTTCTGGGCAGAAGAAAACCCACATGCCATTACGGAATCCTACCACCAAGAGCAATTTTCTGTAAATGTTTGGGCTGGAATTATTGGTGATTATTTAATTGGTGATAAATTTAATTACCAGCCCGATTGAACGGAATCAATTATCGCCAATTTCTTGAACACACTTTACCAAATTTGCTAAACGACGTCCCTATTTTTACCCGACATCGTATGTGGTTTATGCACGATGGTGCACCTGCCCATTTCAGTCTCTTAGCACGAGAGTTTTTAAATCAACATTATCGTAATCGATGGATAGGGCGCAGAGGAACACAATCGTGGCCACCTAGATCCCCTGATCTAAACAGTCTAGATTTCTTCCTGTGGGGACATCTGAAAACGTTGGTTTACAGCATCTTAATAAATACTGAAGAGGAGTTGAGAAACCGCATAATAGTTTGTTTCGACACTGTCAGGAATACTCCAGGAATTTGTCAAAGGGTACGAGACTCAATGAGGAGAAGAGCTGAAGCATGCATTCTTGCAGGTGGTGGCCACTTTCAACAGCTAATCTAAATTATTTTCGATTTTGTTCACACGTTATTTAATGTTAGTTGTTTTAATTTAATTTTTAAAAATAAACCATAGGCACATAGCGAATGTGCATTTAATGCTTTACTAAGTAACGCCCGGTATAAATACTATAAAGGGATATCAATATTTATTGGTATACCCAGAAATTACTATAAAAGGACCAATCCCTCTGTATCTTAGAGTCTAGACTTCAGACAATTGCTTTTTACTACCTAGAGGTATAAAGTTCCACTTACGCATTCAATAAAAATTTATGACGCTTTTATTTAAAATGCCTTCGGAACTTACATAAAAAAAATAATTATATTCTATTTTTTCGAGAGCGGGCTAATGACTCTGCGAAGAGTAAGATCCATTAATTATAAGATATGGTGTAGATGTGGATGGATTCATTTGAATTTTGACGGATATTGGTAAAATTATAAACAATGAAAGGCAATCGTGGTGAAGAGAAAAGAAAACCTTCCATTACTAAGCCAAACGATGCATTTTTGAGAGGGAACATTTTATTAATGTTATTTATTTATAACTTGCGTTGCATAAGCACGCAACAGCTATAACCATAGTTGTTTTGCTTTGCGTCAAGCGCTTGCAGCCATTACCAAAACTCGACTAATCTTCTAAGGACTATATGACATGCATAAACTCACTCACTCACACCCATCGACTAATAGTTAAAATACAGTTATTTCCTAATTTTCTTGTCTTTTAAGAACTTCGTAGATCGTAGAATCTGGAATCCTTACGATTCCTAAACTTTTAATATCCAGGGCAGTGGCGGTTCTTCCACAGGAGCACATGCGCACGTGCACCCCCAAAATAAAACGAATAAAAAATATTAACTTATATTCATTGAATATTATTTATTGTATAAAGTCCGACCCTCCCTAATATTTTATCGTACCGTCAAACTAAAAAAGTCCGACCCCCCCTAATATTTTATCATCCCGTCAAACCAAACTGTATAGATCCGGCAACCGTGCCTAGGTCGAGGTAAATGACGATTATGACGAGACTTGCTCGCACGCAATTTCTCTGTAGTAACAGGTGGCAGCGGGGGAAAACGGGGCTATGGCGATTTAACATGGAAAAGGCGCACAGTTTTTGTGTGCACCGCGCTGTTGTCTGTTCGTGCATCTAGTTAGAAATTCGAGCGTGTATGTTTTAATATTTTAATATTATATATTTAGTAAGTTAAAATGAATAGTTGACGGTGGACTATTTAAGAAATAACTTTAGCTCTTTGAGTTTGGAGCAAAAAATTGAAGTGAAGAATGCGGGAACACCTAAACCCGAAATTAATTTAACGCAGACCACAAAGGGTAAATCTAGGGACTTTATTAGAAAGTTTAAAAATGAAATATATGAAAAAAAAAATTTATGAGGCTGTTATTGATCAATTTTCTACAATTAAGAACCGAAGAATGGACTTTACGTTTAAGCACTATTGTGCGGGGTTGATAAATGTTGTGTATTTCGATAAATGATACTCGATATGATTTTAAATCATTTTATTTAAGAATTTAAACTAAAAAACACTGAAAATATGAAGAATGCCAACTTGTCAGTCTCGTGGCTCGATTCGTTCTCGTCATAAAACAGTTAACTATTGTTCTCCTCTTGGTTGCGCCTAATGACGTAGCCGTAGATGGAGTAGTGGTATTAGACATCATTCGGTTTTCTTGATAACTCGTAGATGGCGGTAGTAGTATTGGACATCATTCGGTTTTCTTGATAGCTCGTAGATGGCTTTAGTAGTATTTGTAGTGGACTGTATAAATATTTTTACGAGGGTTGCATGCGACGATGTTAAGATCCGACAGCTATACACACTAAGAAAACCTTTCTTATTATCCAAAAGTTGCATTTCCTTGTGTAAAATTAAAAAATATATAAAAATATGTTTTACCTAACGCATTTTCTTATTACTTTTTTCTTTCTACATTTAAAACGCCTAGAAAGTAATTGTTTGGTCGTTACACAAAAATAAAATTTAAAAAATAATTTCACCATACTTGTGAACCCCCTCTATCATAGGTCACATGGTAGAAGTCATAAGAACATGAAGTAGCAATACGCGCTATTAATTTTTGGATGCTACTTCATAAATTCATGTTCAGGATCGTGAATAAAATTGAGAAACGGCAATACTTTCTTTAAAAATTTGTATCTTCTTTTACGCAGCAGTTAATGACGTGAACCAAAAACCATTGTGTTAAGAAAAGATCACGCTTCAAAACAAAACATAATTCAGCTGAATTATACCGCTCAATTTTTCCACAGGGCGTTAAGAAATTAAGGGTAAGAAAGTAACTTTTGTTTCTGCACGTATAACTATCCAGACATTGGCATTTTTTGGAAACTAAAATTCAGGATATCATCCCTGGACACAAGTCTACACTTTGCTAAAAATTTCACCCAGATCGGACAACAATTAAGAAAGTTACACCACTATAAAAACAGTAACATTATATTTGTCCGGGATTTATTGTCGGGCAGTTTATGTATGCACCTATACGACAAATAAGTTTTCATATTTCTTATATCCCTGGTGAGAAAAAGAGGTCAATAATGATAATAAAGTGAAATGTGAAAGCAAATATTATAATGAATCATTACAAAACTGTTTCCTAGACTAGATAGACGTATCAGCAGTTTAAAGGTTAAAGGATTTCTACCCGGATGACGGTTTATCATCATCAGGTCCAACAGTGAACAAACATTCCAAACATCAATAATTTTTATTAGTCACAAACATAACAAATATTTACTAATTTTATTAATATTAATATTAATATTGTAAACATCCCTAATTAACGGCCTTCCCTGGTAAGACTTGGTTAAGAAACATTTATGACTTATAACAGTTTTATAAAAGCTGTCGATTTTCAAATTTGTTCTGTGAAGTTCTCCCGTAATAAATTTTTGTTTTTAGGGTCGAGTAGCTACAATATTACGATGTAAGAATGTTATAAAGCGCAAAATATTTCCTGTAACTACTTTTGACTTGTTGTTTTTTCTGGTTCGTTCTATTTTCTTTAATTTTGGCATGTTTTGGTTAAACTGCATATGACTGTCCATTATTCCTTGATTTAATTTAATTCCTAGATTTGACAGTTGAAGTTTTTCAATTGTATCCGTTCACAGAGATGAGAAACAGCAACCAGTCCACAACCCAACATGCGCAGAATGAAATCTCCAACCGGTTGAAAAGTGTAGTCAAAGCCGTATTAGAGTCGGCAATTCTTCTCTTGCGCGTGCAATGGCAATTATAATTGCACGTATCCATGCGCACTAAACCGATCTCGATCAGCTGGCGCATTGCCAACAGTCAGAACAGCAGCTGGTACTGTCAAAATCCCTAAAATACCCCCAGAACTAGAAATGGACAAACCTGTTCCTTTTGATTACCAGTTAAAGCAGCTACTGCTACTTACAAAAACAGGTCAAAAAAGTTGCGACGAATTGGCACCACATATGCTTAATAAAGAATGTGAACTGTTAATTTAAGTACCAGTTAGTTTAAATAGTCATTAGCTGTTCATAGCTGCTTCGACCACCTAATAAACAGTTAAAAATAACAGAATAATCCATCTTTACCCAGACTTGCACTGGCAATGGCAATTAAAATTATGCTTGTCCCATTTCTGGCAATGCGAGACAGCTGATCGAGAACGGTTTATTGCGCATGAATCCGAGCAATTTTAATTGCCAGAAGACTAGAATTGCCGACTGTAATACGGATTCCATTCTCGCATTGAGCCGGCAATGCGAGCAGTATTGGGCCAGCTGATCGAGAAAGGTTTATTGCGCAGGAATACGTGCAATTATAATTGCCATTGCAGGCGCAAGAGACAAAAATTGCCGACTCTAAAACGGCTTTAAGAATTTTCGAAATTCCTAAGCAATTCTCCGCACTCCTTCGACAGCACCGATCAAGTATTTTATAGACAAATCTTCCTAATCCGTTCCTGTCGCCCGTAAACGAACCTACACGGATTAATTCTTATCTCAGGCAACGATGCCTCAGGGGGTCATAAGGGTGGACCGAGCTATTATGCATCACCACAGACAGACGGTCCTGGTGAGCCCAACGAACCTATAAAAGCTCTACCCCTTATCACCGCCACCACATTCAGTTTGAAAAGTTCACTTGAGACACGCGGTTCAGTGGGTATTATCATCATCATGTATAAATTTGTTATTGTTTCAGTGATCGCTCTTGTCGTGTTTCATGTAAGTAATTATTTTTTAAAAAGAATAGTTTGAGCCAATACGTAACTCCATGAAGAATTGCACAAATTGATTTCAAATTCAGGAATTTGCGCATTTTTTAAGGTAAAACGTTGGTGTATAATATACAACGTGTCCAAGATAAGGATGGCCAGTACAGGGATCTCGGAAACCGTAAGAGATACGAAGTCGGTTAAATGGAGGTAAAGTTGCGAATTTACGTGCCTAATAATATGCCGTTTAGAAAGTTTTAAAATTCCGAGTAGTTCCGTAGATATCCGGAAAAACCCGAAATTCTGAAAAATCGTTTTATTGTTTTCCTGGGTTTTATTGAGATCGAATTCTAAAGAAAATTGCACTTTTGCATTGCCACTTTTTCCGCTCTATCTAACAGCGTTAATTGTTTTGTAGTCCGACGAGTCGTCTTCGAAGGGCCATTGTCAACTTTCTTGTTTCTGATATTGGAATTTGATAGCTTTTTTTCTTCCGAATGCAACGATGTATCACACATTGTAGTTTAATGACATTTCGAGGGTTTTTTGAACAAACCCCCGACTCTCTCGACAAGAATGAAACGCTTTCCACCTCGGTATGTAATATACTATTTCATTATTCGTAATTTTCCGATTTACGTCAATTTTTGGCAATAGCGTCATAGAAATTATTTGCTGGTGTTTGCTGTATTACCAAAACTATGAGAAGTTTGTGGTTTTCCCATCATGTTTAATTGTTTATTTATAACCATGCCGGTAATAATGACATTTCATCTATCTTTGAAAGGTGGAAAGTTAACGTTTTTTTACTTTTACTTTCCACCCGGGTGGAAGTGTAAGTAATTTTTAAAAAAATCGATATCTCAAAATAATATACGAACACACCAAAATACAACTCATTATACAAATTTAACGACAATGATTTTTTTTTTGATTTTTTAAAATAAACCTAATGACATTTACAAAAAATAAAAAAATATCATGGTTTTTGTTTTACTTATTTACATTAAAAATTACATTGGCATTATTGTAGGCAGTCACTGATATGTTAAAACATTGAATATTGTGACCAAATCGTTGATATCTTCTTTGTCTTGGCATTTTCACTGAAATAAGCTAGTAGAACCAGGATTTTGCACTTTGTTTCCCGTACGCCATTTTTTGAAACAGTTATATGCCTTATCATATCTCGGGCGGCTTTTAGTTGGCAGAAGATCTTCTTCTACTATTTTTGATGCTTCTCGAAATTCTGGTGGAGTAGCAGCAAAATCAAATTCCTCCTCTCATTTTTCTGTTGTTTAAATAATATATTGTTTAGTGACATGGAAACCATATTTAAAAAAATGATATTTGCCATCTTGATGTGTATTATTACCACTTGCGGTTATTTGAAATTTCTGTCTAATTTTTCAATGGAAAAGTCAAAATGACATTTATCTTTTATTAATAATTCTAATAAAATTCAAAATAATAAGAAATGCGATGTTAGATGTGGTTATAAATAAAATACTATACAAACCTCGGTTAAAAGTTTCATTACTGTCTCGAGATTTAGTTAACTACCGACTTTCTCTACAGGAATGGAACACTTTCCACCTCGGACCTCGGTACGTAATATACTATTAATTATTCGAAATGTTCCGATTTACGTCCTTTTCTGACAATAGCGTCATAGAAATCATCATTGTGGGAAGTATTTTATTTCTTCAAGACACGAAACATTTCATTTACTTTCTTGGACTACCTGTAATTGATTGTCCTAAACAGACTTTAAGGTTTATAAGTTAGTAAGCATTAGTAAGATTACTTCTGAAAGAAGAACAAATAGATCAATCAACTTTCTCGTTTGATATACTCATGGGGCTGAACTTTGACAAATGCCATTATTCTCTGAACACTTTTCTTAGAGCGTTGCTAGCGAGTGCCGTATCTCGACAAGTGCAAGAAAAATTATCATATATTATATCACAAGACTCATAAATTTAATGGACTATCCAAAATGTTTTGAGCATCAGCATCATTCGCTGGGGTTTACTGTAATACCAGAACTATGATAATTTCGTGGGTTTCCCATCACGTTTAATTGTTTACCATGTCAGCCTCTTCAAGAAGTTATAACGCAGATTCTCTATAAAATGTACCAGTGAGCCAATATTCAGCCATCTCAAAAATTACATGGGTTCAACTCAACAATGTACCACCCGGTATAGTTTTTTTAAATTAATTTATTCAAAATTTTTCTTCGCTAACGCAAATTTATAGAAATATTGCATTTATAAATTTTTTATTCGATGTATTTTTTAACTTTATCCCTTTTGGCATTATTACGAAATAAATTACATAAAAAAATAATTAGACATCAAATTAGATAATTCAAAGAACCTATACGGATTGCAGGGTCATTTGTATTCTAAAAATGCTTAGCAAATGAAAATGAAACTTCCTGTGTTACAGTGACAATAGAAGTAAAATTCTTGCAAGCACATTGAATTCATATGAATTATTATTATTAATATAATACGTCAAGTTATTTTTAAGTTTATTTGTATATACAGGACGTCACTTAATGCAGGTTACCAAATCATCCGAAACATTCATAAACATATAATTTATGTCATACCAGTACATTATTGTGTTTTTATACCTTAGATACCATCTACATAATGGATTACTTTATGCCCGTGCGGGCATAAAGTACACATTATGGCCCGCGCTGGCATTAAGACGCAAAAAACAATTTTCGATTAAGTTATTCTTTATTAACAAAATAACAAAATATAAATTTACGTTTATATTTATTTGGTTGTGTTTACATAGAACTGACGATTCTGTAAGGTTCCGCTGATAGCGAAATTTCCTGCAGCAATTCATTGTCTGGGTCTTTAGTTTATGTAAGAAAATGCGAGATCCAGATGCTGCGCGTGCCAACATCCTTGAAACCTCATTTTTTGAGGATATTCTATCCTCTAAATATCCTTCAGCAACTGTGGTACTCCTCCATCCACCGTGGCGCTTCAGCGTAGTCATATATAAATAATAATGCGACCTTGTTCATTAAAAACATTTCATTTGGTGCCTCATGAATAAATTTTAGGACATTTTCTCTAGATAACACACTGGATTTTTTTGGTTGGTAGGTACCCTATTGACCTTTGCTTTAAATACTCGCGTAATTTGTTAAAATTGCATATATTAATATTTTTATTTACCATTAAAGTCTTATATTTAGCCCACAAAGAGCTCGGGGAAAATTTTTCAGATAGATCATTAAAGTACCCCAACAGTACAGTTTCGTTAATGTTTTCTACAGCATTTTCTGACATCCACTTCAAAAATTGGTCATATTCTTTGTCGTGTGAGTCTCTGGATTTTCTCGCTAACAGATTTTGCGTTGCCCTTTCAGCCTTTTTTTCAATTTCGTCGGGAATTTCAAAACCTTGTTCCATTTTTGATTTTTGACTTTGACACATTAAACATTTTAATACTTATCTCCCTAGCAACAAAAACGCAGGCTATAATAATGTCAAGGTAATGTTGCCGGTAAAAATAAAAAATTGGTAAATCAAATTAAATTTAAAAAAAAAATTTCATTATTTAAAACAAACTGGTATGACATAAAGGTTTGTATGCACCACAGGTGCTAATAGATATATACCCTTGGGCGACTTACGAACCCTCGGGCCAGAGGCCCTCGGCTTTGTAAGACTGTCGCCCTCAGGGCATAATCATCTACTTAGTACCCTTGATACATAAATAACTATAAAGTAATTTCATTAACATTAAATAAAAACGAAATTTTATTAAAAGTTACAGCATTAAATACAATTTCGATATGTAATTTCGCAAGGGTTCAGGTTAACAGTTCAAAAGATTCATTGCAATTAAAGCGAGATCTAGCAAAAACATATCAAAGTAATATAAAATATTTGCCGAATTAATAGCGATAAGATAATTAATCAAAAAAAAAATGTAACTGATTCGTTAGGGTCATTTATTTTCGAATATGGAGCCATCTGTGATAATGAATTGAAAAATATGCCACTATTTGACAAGTTTTCTGCAAATTTTCCTCTTTAAATACAAATACACGACTGAAAGAATTCGAATTGGACCCAACGCCGGTAAAATTTTAATACATTCCATAGGGATTACGAAAAAGTTTTTACCTGAATTAAAATACTAAATAGACCCGCATTAACTACGCTTTTACTTCCTTGTTTCCAGTTTCTAATGCCAATTTTCTCTAATTTAATTAATCTACATATGTATACACAGGGTGTCCGCTAATTAATGGTACATGGAAAAACCACAGACTCCTTACGTAAAAATATTAGGATTTAATTATACTTAGCTATATCCGAAAGTTGATATTAACTGAGATATAGGGTGTTAAAGATAAAACTTAATTTTTGTTTTTCTCTAATAAGTTTGAGAGAAACCAAAGTGTTTTTACAAAATTCGACAATTATGATCTTTTTAGGACGGGAATATGATTTTTTTGTGAAATTTTAATGTACAATGTAGGGGGCGCTGTCTGCGACATTTTTCGCACTTTCATTAGGTCATAACTTTTTTGTGCCTCAGTGTATTTAAGTTTTTAATGAAAATAATACTTTTCTCATATTTACTACGTATAAAAGGTATACTAAGTTCAGGTCGCCCAAAGTTACCGTTTCGGAAATATTTGCGTTTAAAGTATTTTATTATTTAAAAGATATCTTGAATTACGATTTTGTTGTTTGTAGGGAGCCTTGGCCAGACCCAAAGTAAAACAAGGAGCCGCCCCTGCTCAAGCAGAGACATCCCAAATCGACGAGTTGGCCGGTCAAACACGCCAAATCGTCAAAAATGTGAGCGAAGCCATCGAAGGAAATCTGCCCGACTCGAAACAAGTGTCTGAAACTTTGACTCAATCATCTCAAGCATTCGCTAACAAAGTCAAGAGTGTAGTAGATGATTTGGCCAAACAAGTAAGTACCTATATATAACTTGAAACCAAGAAAATGTTAAGCAACGGATTTATTTGTAAATTTTACAGTTGAAAGAAGCAGGATCCCATTTAATTATGTAATTTTTGGTCTTTATTGAAGCAAAAACTAAATGGTAACATTTAAATTTTTACTTTTTTAGGCCCAAGAACACAAGGGTGACATCGAACAATTCCTCAATTCCGTCAAGGACAACCTGAAGACGGCTACCGCCAAATTACAATCGACCATAGGACCAGAAGCCACTCAAAAGGCCAAAGATATTAAGGCTAATCTCGACGAATCCGTCAACAAGGTCATTAGTGAAGCTGAACGGTTAGCCAAGGCAGCTGAACCCGAGGTTGGAAGTAAGTAGTCAATAGAAATCCAGAAATTTCCCAGAGAATATATAAAGAAATATTCTCCTACGTCACGTGACTATGCACAGTTATGCATTTCTTACACATTTAGATTTTCTACATGAAAGTTATGTAACCGCGTATTTTGTAATTATACAGCAAGACTGCTGTCATGTAGAATTGACCAGGCTAAGCAGAAAAAATATCCACATTGAAAAATGTCAGTAGTGTACCATCTTTTTTGTAAAAAATATCAGAGGACATGTTTTCAGGGACGCCACTGGTGGAACAATTGAATAATTTTTCTAACTAAAATTTGTGGTTCTATATCCTATTAACACATACAAAAATTGAAAATAATATCTAAAGTACTTTCGGATATGTTAAAAAATAATCATAAATAATAATAATTCAACACCCTGTAGTAAAAAATTTAAGCCGTTGCGTACATATGTTCATATGAACTTTTCTTTATAAAATGACCTAAGGAATCACACCCTGATATATTACCACGTCATTAAGGAACACCCTGTATAATTTTTTATAAATTATGATTTTCTTAACCAAAAGATAAATCATCTTCCATTTCATAATAAGAACTACAATAATATTAGACGGCTACCTAATAGGTGGTTTGACTGTGATATAGCTGAGAAATATTTTCGAGCGCAGTTATTCTAAACGTTTTTCTTGTTTCAGAGGTTCAAAAAGATTTGAACAAGGTCGCCAAGAGTTTATTGGATGACATCGTCGATGTCACCAAAAATCTTCAAAACGAGCTAAAGAAAAGTCTGGAACCTAAAAACTGAACGTAGATTTAATTATTCGTATTATCAAACGATTTAAATTATTTTCCAAATTAGATTGTACCTACAATAAGTTTGTTTAATAAAATTGATTTTTACCAAGTATAATATTGTTTTCCTGATTCCTATGAAGCACTTAGAGCCGATATTTAAAAGTCATATTAAGGTACAGAATGAAATAACTCATCTTTAACATAAGTTTGACAGCAAGGCATCTTTTAACGACCTTTTGAGTATCCATTTGGATACGCAGGCCTTTTATTTGGATATCCAGTAAACATCAAATGGATCCAGAATTTTTTTAATTATTTAGTAATTTAAAAACTACTGAACTGATATAGTTGTTGCAGAATTATACCGTTGACTCTTACTGCCATAAATAAACTACCTGATTAAACCCTATTGTCTCAACCTCTTCAAAGCTCAATAAATGGGATCAGGGCCGGCTTGAAAATGTATACCACACCACATGATTTATTTTTATAATTTAAAATAAATAGATAGGTATTTTTAGTTTTAGGTACCTATAATAAATGTAAAATAATGATAACAATTAATGATAATTGAAAATAATATAATTTAAAAGTATAACTATTAGGATAACAAGTACAATAAAAATTAATTAAATTCTAAGAAACTATTAATAATTTATTCAAAATTTAACTCTGTATCACTATCATTATCTTCATCTAAGCCTAAACTTATAATTAAGGGTTGAACACTTGTAATCATATAATTGTAAGAATTTTCAACCTTAAGTACATGGTGTACACAGTTTTTCCAGCTGTCTGCAGAAATGTTTCTTACTTCGTTTTCAATTATTTCTACTACAGATGCATTTAATGTAGGAGAAATATTATTTCTCCTAATATTGGATTTTAATTGTTGCCATATTTTTGTAAGTTTCTTCAAAATATAAATTATTTTCAATCATACAATTTTGAATTTCTGCTTTTGTATTATTAGAATTGGGAATGATTTTTGCTTGCCGACTATGATAACTAGCATTGTCCATTACAATGACGCTATTTTCAGGTATATTTTTTAAGAGTATATGTTTCTTCAAAAAGTTGTGCGTCGGTATCTTGATGGTAATCTAAAGAAGAATTTGCTATGTTTTTAACTGAAAGCAACAGACAATTTGGAACAAACCCGTTCTCTCAACCAGCTGTAAGATTGTGATTCTTTTGCCTTTATTTGATGTTGCCTTGGTTTGACATTTTTTGGAAGAATCATCCCAACCCTTTCTTGGAGTGTCATGGGTATCGAACCATATTTCGGCAAGGTAAATAATTGGACGATTTTCTTCTCTAAATTGTTTAACAGCTGTTAAATATTTAAGTCTCCATTCCCGAAACTTGAAGATGTCCCCCTATAAGCACAATTCCAAGGACGCCACATTCTACCACTAATAAGCCTAACTAAAAATTACTCGCCGGAAAACCACTAAAGATTAAAATTATTAAAAATCACTTTGTATTTATATATGCATCAGGCATAGGTATAAATTGAATTTGTATACCTGGTCCGGCTCTGCTCGAAAATGTTTTAAAATTTGGGATTTCCTTATTTAGACTGAAATGAGTATCTATATATACTCAAGATAATGACTTCGTGTAGTTTTTCTCCCTTAATTCAGACTACTAGGTCTGAGTTAACCCTGTGACCGGCGATACAACATAAAAACATACGCTTGGTAAAAAGTAGGCAATATTCTAGTTTATACCTAAATAAACATAATAAGGAACTTACCCAAAGAGGAGCACGCTTTACACAAATTCAAACACATACCGTCATATTTGTAAAACTATTAGGCCGACCTGTAGTGGCGTTATTTATAAGCAATTTCTTCCGTGACGATACATGCAGCTACGGGGACGGAACTTCGGGTTAATAATTGCGTTAGCAACTAAACTGTTAATCTTTGAACATTATTTTTTTCAATATAAATTGTAGTAGGAATGTAAATTAGTTATATATAACAGTAACTTTAGTAAAATGACGAGAAATATAAAAGGGTAAAGTAAGAAATTATTGACTGAGGAAACGTGAACGGCGATACATTTTTAAATTCAAATTTGAATACTGCAGCTATAATCTAAGAAAAACTTTTAAAATTGCTTTCTAATTCAGGAAGTAACATATATTTCGCAAATTATAATCGTTTCTACAGGCAATTAGTTTATTTTAGTAAGTTATATGCTAAGGACTGAAAGTTGCCTGTAAAAAATTTTTTACCCTTAAACAGTAATCAATGATGACAAGTCTGTACAGATAATCCTAAATCTACTGCCTGCGTTTGTAACCGAAAAGTATAATATTAATTATATTGAATGCATTTCTCGTGTGTACCTATTAAGTAAAGTTGTACTAAATAGGTGTGTATTTTTACAATTTTCTACTCGTAAAGTTATTTATATATATACCAAGAACATCAAGTTACAATGTTTTACGAAATCACTGTGGCAACGCTGTATTCTCATTTTTACCTGCTAGTGTAAAATGACCCTGAAGTTTAATATCATTCATTATCGCCGGCGGTGTTGTTACCGGTTTACCGCTGCTGCTATTGTGATCTATTGTGTTTTTGGATTAATTTTTAGTATTTCTTCGAACTAAAACTATTTAGAGCTATTTATTAACAATCTACAATGGTTCGTCAGTGCGTGATGTGTAAGAAATTCGACTATTCTAACCCCGGATTAATATTTCGTCGATAAGTGAGAATAATGAGGTTATGTTTTTTTTGTAGGTAAAGCCAGTGGTGAGGTTATGTTTTTTTTGTAGGTAAAGCAGTGGTGTAGCTAATTCTTTAAGTAAATATTGCAAAAATATGGATTATTTCTTTATATTATCTCAATTTCTGTAAAAAATACCTACAACGATTACCTATTTATGACTAATGTTAGATCGAAATTATCTAAACGCGTATCTTATTACAGCGTTGCCATTTTTTAAAGCAATCTTCTTCTAACTTATTTGAAGTAGAACTGTGCATGATTGTAAATAAATGGTGTTTTATGAATGGGGCGTTTGGTCTCCCCTTTTATATTATACAGGGTGACAATTTAAAAACTTGAAATGGCCATATATTAGAAACGAAAAACTGAAGAAAAAAACGCAAAAAACAGTTTCTATAAAACGAAGGGGGAACAAAAACAAGCGTATTAGCCCACCCATATCTGCAACCCCTTGGACAGGGTGAGATAAATCCTTAAAATCTTAAATAGAAAGGGGGTCGAGTGATACATCATTTTGAAGCTCTTGAAAAATGCTTTCCAATAGTACCATAGAAAGGTACATTTCAAGAAATTCTTCCCTGTTTATTAAGGAAAACAATAAATGAAAAGACAATTTTGAAATTTTTTATTATTAGTTAATTAAATGTTCAAAATGATTGCTACCAATATCCTGGCATATTAAGAGATATCTCTTAAGAATTCTAAACAGTTTAAGCCTCGGTATTTCGTTTTGGGTTATTTGCTATTTTTTTTTGTCGAAAAAAAAAATTTGTTTATAAATATTCTCATTTTATTATCACAGAATTTACCTTAAAGGTAACTTCTACTAGTATTATTATTTTAAGAACAGTTAACTTTCGGTTCAGTTTAAACGAAAAGCAGCACTTCTTATCTTTAACAATGGTGTACAGCACAGCTGAACGGGTAGAAATTATTTTCATTTATGGTTCCCAGGATCAATGTTTTTTAAGAACAACTCAACGTTTTAACGAAAGGCATCCAGGTCAAAATGTAAGCCCGGAGTATGTTCGCCAACTAGTAGCCAAATTTAAAGAAACTGGTTCTGTCGCGAATATAAAGAGAAATCAACCGAGACTAGCCGACGAAGCAGCGCAAATTGAAATTCTGGAACAGTTTGCAATGAATTCAACTTTATCAACTCGTCAAGCAGCTGTAGCAACTGGATTATCTCGTGAATCAATAAGAAATGTACTTAAAATTCATAAGTTTTATCCCTATAAACTGCACATACTGCAAGAACTTGGTGACGACGACCCTGACAGAAGAATACAGTTTTGTGAAATAATGACAGATAGAATTACGGCAGAACCTCGACTAGTTAAAAATATTTGCTTCAGTGATGAGTGTACCTTTTATTTAAATGGGCATATTAATAAGCAAAACTGTCGTTACTGGAATGACAAGAACCCCCACGTATTTAGAGAAGGATATCCAGTACCCCCAGAAAATTAATGTTTGGGCTGGTATATTGGGAGATGGTATTATCGGCTCAATATTTATACAAGGAAATTTAAATGGCGACAGGTATGCTGAAATGCTACAGAGGTCTATCGAACCACTAATAGTGCGAGAATTAGAAAATCAGAGGGACATACTCGGAAATTTATCTTTAGAAGAACGCTTACTACATGGAGCACCTCCGCATTATGTAGTTCCCGTTAGGCAGTGGCCACCTAGATCCCCGGACCTAACACCTCTTGACTTCTTTTTGTGGGGTCACCTAAAATCTGTTGTTTATAAAACGCAACCTGAGTCACTAGAGCAACTTCAGCATAGAATAGTTCAGGAATGCCGTGCTATATCCAGAGAAACCTTTGCAAATGTACGTGAAGAATTTGAAAGTAGGCTTTATTATTGTCTTCAAAACAACGGAAATCATTTTGAACATTTAATTAACTAATAATAAAAAATTTCAAAATTGTCTTTTCATTTATTGTTTTCCTTAATAAACAGAGAAGAATTTCCTGAAATGTACCTTTCTATGGTACCATTGGAAAGCATTTTTCAAGAGCTTCAAAATGATGTATCACTCGACCCCCTTTCTATTTAAGATTTTAAGGGTTTATCTCACCCTGTCCAAGGGGTTGCAGATAGAAGTGGGCTAATACGTTTGTTTTTGTTCCCCCTTCGTTTTATAGAAACTGTTTTTTGCGTTTTTTTCTTCAGTTTTTCGTTTCTAATATATGGCCATTTCAAGTTTTTAAATTGTCACCCTGTATGTTTATCCATATATTTTGGGACAAAATCAGACAAATCTATAGAGAGGACGGCTACAGGATTTATTTATATTAATCAAATAAATTATACACATTATAAAAATTACTGTGAGGCTGTTGCAGGTGTAGTTGCCTTTATCTTTTCAATTAGTTTTTCTCCTTGAACTTTAACTTTTTGGCCGAACTCGTTTGCTAGTCTAGTTGCGTTTTGGACCAGCTCGCTGTCCTAAAATAAGAAGAAATGGTTGAAAAATACGTTTTTTCATTCGTAAAATCACAACAGCTTTATTTATCGGATAAATTTTACGCAGCAGCGTACCAGTTTTTAAAAAATTGACAATCCCGTCGTACCTGAAGCTAAGGTAAAATTAATTTATTTTGACCGCTGCTAAAACTTATTATCGTTATTTTTTTAATAAAATATACAGGGTGTCCGGGAACATGTGGGAAATCTCCCGGATATGAAGAAAACACGTGAAAAGAATACTATAGGTTAATATAAACTTCTTTCGTATCGGCTCCTCTTCGGAGATATGGGCTCCCAAAGAGCACCAATGGAATCAAGTTGTTTACACATAATTATTGAACCACCTGGTATATTTCAATTACTTTTTAATATGATGTATACCAGGTAAGACCCGTCAAATTACTATCCAAGAAACTGTTGTGAATTACTCACAGCTGCAGGGACGGACTAGCTGTAACACTAATGGGCCGATTTTTTTTACGCCCTGTATGATGAGAACTTTGGACAATGTTTTTTACATACCTTTAACTATTGGCTAAAAATTAAGTACTCTTCATTCATGTCGCTAATCCTAACCGTTTTCGAAAAAACGGCATTTTATATACATCATGTGCTTCGGGTATTTCAATAAAAGGTACATCTTTGTTCCGATCCAATGTTCAACCTTTAAGATTCCGCTTTTTCATATTTAGCCCATGGGCAGTTAGGGGACTCAGTGTAAATAAAATGACGTTTTCTCGAAAACGGTTAGGATTAGCGACATGAATGAAGAGTACTTAATTTTTAGCCAATAGTTAAAGGTATGTACAAAACATTGTCCAAAGTTCTCATCATACAGGGCGTAAAATAAATGGGCCCATGAGTGTTACAGCTAGTCCGTCCCTGCAGCTGTGAGTAGTTCACAACAGTTTCTTGGATAGTAATTTGACGGGTCTTACCTGGTATACATCATATTAAAAAATAATTGAAATATACCAGGTGGTTCAATAATTATGTGTAAAAAACTTGATTCCATTGGTGCTCTTTGGGAGCCCATATATCCGAAGAGGAGGCCGATACGAAAGAAGTTTATATGAACCTATAGTATTCTTTTCACGTGTTTTCTTCATATCCGGGAGATTTCCCACATATTCCCGGACACCCTGTACAACCGAATTAAATTATTTTACTTCTAGTTTCTTCACTATATCTTCCACGCCCTGTTTGAATGTATTCAAAGCCTCTTCCAGGTCGTTTTTTTCTGGGGCAGGGGCATCTCGGCGAATGATCGTGGCATCAGTTTGAACTGAGAAAAGCTAAAAAGAATATTATTTTCAGTAGGCATACAGACATGGATAAAAGACTCGATTCGGCGCACTGAATGGAACACTGATCACAAGCGACTAGTAAGGTACAGGGTGTCCCATTTTCGCCACTTTTATAGGGTATCTCCGTAATTGTTAGTGCTATCAAAAAAGTAATGTATGTGTCATGTGCTCTTTTTGGCTTAAAATGGTAAAATCAAAATTTCCTTATAATGAGTGTTGAATAATCTGACGTTTTCATAAGTATACTGGGTCAAATATAAAAGTTATGGGACTTAACCTCATTTTTCAAAATGGAACACCCTGTATATTTTAATCTAAAACAATTGCATTTAAATTATTTTTTCAAATATACAGGGTGTTATGGAAATGACGTATTATATTTAAACCGACAATTCCTGAGATGAAAAGAAATTGAAAAAAAATAACCAAAAATGGCGCTTTCAATTAATAACCGAATTATAACACCTTATGTCAAACCAAATAAACATATCTGTTACTACTGACCAAAGGTAAACAAACCTTGGCCATACCTAAACAAAACAATATTGAGATAGGTTATGGCCAAAAACGTCACTGAAATTTGAGCAATGTTGTCGGTTAAACTCTTTAGACGGTCAATAACCGGTTGACAGAAGATGTTTATTTTTCAAGGTACATTTCTAAACTTTTACCTTGAGTTGTTCGCTGGGAAAAATTTTTTTTATTTAAGCTCTGTTACCTTTTCGGTATTATTTAAAACAGCACATAAATTCACATTAATTAACGCACACACAACACTTTTGCTGCTTAGAAAACACTCCCATTTAAGTTTTTCACATGGATGAAGGATTTATAACATAACATTTTTTACAACTACTTTCAATAATGTTCTAATGGTAAATAACAGATAACAAGTTGATGAAGGTAATTGTACTGATGACGCCAGACAAAAAACTTTAAACTCAATTTTCTCTGAATAATTAATAAACAAACAGACCCCTTCAACCACTTAACGTAACAAGTTCGGACAGTTTGATTTGACATTGTCATTTTCTTCTTTTTTTCTGTATGGCATCACTACACAACAACACTACAATGTTGCCACCTGCTGGCGTATTTTTTATAAGATGCTGTTTTATAAGATTATATCCATAAATTATGTCATTTGCTTTTGAATATTACTTCTCCGTATAATTTTCATTCATGCTTTAGGACAAAATTCATATTTTTTAATCGAATTTTCAATTTAATGTTTTGGCGCGAAAAATTTCGACGTTACAGGTTCAAAACTGGCAACAGCGCAATAGTTTGCTAAAATTGCGATAGAGGGATATAAATAATTTTCTAATATTGTAAATTTGCTATTCAAACTCAAAATGCCAAGAACTTCAATCGAACTAACGGACATGGTCTTATGCTATGGAGCAGCACAGGAAAATGCCCTATACATGGAGCTTCGCATTACCCGAGATGGAATATTTAATCAGCGAGTTATAGAGGAGAGAGAAACCCAAACACGTTAGCCGCTGTACTACAAAAGTTAAAAAGTTGAGACTACAAGACTTCCTTTACTTTACAAGAAGGTTACAACAGTGGTACATACAGTCAAGTCGAAGTACCTGACTAATTCCGAAGGATAGTTCATAGATGAGGTTGGCTTTACCCGAGATGGAATATTTAATCAGCGAGTTATAGAGGAGAGAGAAACCCAAACACGTTAGCCGCTGTACTACAAAAGTTAAAAAGTTGAGACTACAAGACTTCCTTTACTTTACAAGAAGGTTACAACAGTGGTACATACAGTCAAGTCAAAGTACCTGACTAATTCCGAAGGATAGTTCACAGATGAGATTGGCTTTACCCGAGATGGAATATTTAATTAGCGAGACCAATAGCCAGATAAGGTTTTTCTTGAACATATCAGCAGGTATTATTGATAATCAACTAATACGACCACATATCCTGCAAGACGACCTGCCAGAACTTTTAGAAAATGTTCCTTTAGGTCGGATAAGGGACATGTGGCTTCTGCAAGCATAGTTTACGGATTGTCACTGAAATTTGGACGTCCTATGTGCGTTTATTCTAGCGTATGGTAGTGTTTATAGTGGTTTTGTGGGTGTCTGTCTGTTTCTTTAAGTGATTTAGTTAGTTTTGATATGCAGAAGAAGAGGACAAAGCAGTTTTAGTGGGTTTGCAAGCAAGGAGTAGACTGTGACTTTGAGTTTACTTCTTAATAGCTATTAGGCAGTCCCACACTATTATCAGGGCACGTATAGAGCATAAAGTGTGAGCATAGAGTATCCTCGATTTACTTCCCTTGTATCCTAAGGTAAGCTAAATAATTAATTTTATAAGAAACTAAAAGTTCTACAGTTTTATAAAGTTTGGCAACAGTGTAGGAACATGTGTTTGTCAGACAGCTCCGCCGGATAATATCATATGGTGCCGTGGAGTCACCGGTAGGTTTAGGGGTGAATTACCCCACTTTTTAAACGTTTGATTTAAAAAAAAAAAATGTGTAGCGCTTCTCTAGGACACCCCAGGAGTCACCCATTTAAATATAATACGTCATTTCCATAACACCCTGTATAACATACCATGGATAATATTGGTTTCCTAGGCGATTTATTTAAACTTTATTACTTTAAACCATAGTAGGCCATGAACTAATACCGTAGAAACAACTATGTTGACAGTCTAGTTGTTATTAACATTTAACGTCAATTTAATTTACACACATTCATATGTAAAAATGACTTATCAACACTTTGAAAATTTTCATATGATATCCGTTTATATTGAAAGTCGAAAAAACGAAGAACTGGCTCAAAATTTATATTTTGTTCGCTATCCGGAAAGACGGCAAACATTCCGACGACTGGAGCATAATTTAAAAATATACGGTTCTTTTACTATGCCGAAATTAGAAACTTATAATAAAGAAAACAAGGAAAAGGAAGAAAAGTTTAAATAAATCGCCTAGGAAACCAATATCATCCATGGTGTGTTATATATTTGAAAAGAAAAGTTGTGTGTGTGAAAAGGGTGTTCCATTTAAAAAATGAGGTTAGGTCCGATAACTTTTTTACCTGACACTGTATACTTATTCTGAAAACAGCAGATTATTCAACAATCATTACAGAGAAACTTCTGTATAAAACAGTTTTCTCTATCTCTTTTAACTAAGAAAATATAGAGTAATTTAGAAATTGTCAATTTTTTGATTTTCCCCCATATCTTTTAAGTGAGCGAGAATTTTCAAATATTGACTTTACCATTTTAAGTTTGACCCAAAAAGAGCACATGACACCTACATTACTTTTTTGATAGCACTAACAATTACGGAGATATCCTATAAAAGTGGCGAAAATGGGACACCCTGTACTTGTATTTAAATAATTTGTATAATTTACTAATACTATTAATTTAATGATGATTTTTATCTACGACCTACAGGATGGTAGGTACTTTATTACTTCATTCATTTTGTGTTATGTAACATGTATTCCCGCATTAGTGATGTAATGCAAGCGCTCACAACATAACCTTAAAAATGTATTTGACTTGACACAACGTGTCAAAATGAGAATTTTTAATATCAAAATATGACTGACCATAGAATATTCTACATTGTACACGCGCGCTGTGACGTATTGTAGAGCACTCGTGCGCTTACCGCGACTCGGCCTGCAACGTCGTTGCAATAATTCTCATACCTCACTAGTATTGTAAACAGTTAGTTAAAGCACTATTAATTTTACCTGGAATAATACAACAGCAGCAACGAAGACCAATGCTATTTTGGCGGACATCTTGAGTTATTTAAAAATATATATCAAAGAACAAAACGTGCTGCGTTAATAGATGCTCAACAAGTAACTTAGGAAAAATATTAATTTAAAACTTCAAATATTTATGTTAAAATGTTGATAATAATATCGTAACTATTAGTAGATATAGTCCGTTCCGATGAAAAGTTGTGCTGTACTAATAATAAGAGAACATTAAATCTGAAGAAGTTTTAATAATGAAACGAAACGTTGGGAAATTATAATTGAGTAATTTATTTGCCTGCCCTTACTTCCGCTGTAGATATCCTTATAAGATTTACCATGGCTATGGTACTGTACAGGGTGTCCCATTTTCGACACATTTGTAAGTTATCTCCTTAATTGTTAGTACTATAATAATAGTCTTTGCAGCGAACCCTCAAGCTTTTTCGACAGTTGACATCAGCAATATGTCATCGATCAGCTGTTTGGGGACATAATCAAATACCCCAGTTTTATACGAACCGCATTCAGCGTGTTGTGTTTTTATATTTTACCAGTTTGATTGGTGCTAATAAGTTTTAAAAGTGTATTTCCGTCGTTTTAGTATAGTTTATTTTGTTTTGAAAACTTGATTAACTACACATTGAGTTGTTTGTGTATCTGGTAAACCACAGTAAGTACGACTCACGCAACGAAAAATTTATAGGTTAATATTTTATTTATCTGTTTTTAGGCGAAAATAATAATTATGGAGCATAATTATTGTCTGCCTTCTATCTCAGCTGATGCCACCGTTAGAGAAACTAAGGTGAATTTTTAATATTAATAAAAAAATTTCTAGATGTTTTCTTTCTTTCCGAGTGAGTTGAGATTTATTTCAGTTAAATATCAGGTAATACTTTTGTGTGGCGACTTGAATGTAGACAGTTTGGTTAGCTGGGAAAGTAGGAAATATCTGCAAGATATTTTTAATAGTTTTGGTCAGAATTCAAGTGCAATTATTGATCATGTAGTGTGTAATAATATGTTTATCTAAGTTCGTTATTTTTAGAACTTTCCAGAGAATACTAAATATATTGTTTATTAAAGTGGACGTTAAAATTTCAGTTTTCTTGGCATGTAATCAAGATAATGACTTTATTTTATATATTTGATTAAATAAATAACAAAAAAATACAATGTGTTTGTGTGTTTTATTCCTATAATAAATAATAAAAAAATTATTTAAAAATATAAATAGACTCGTTTCATTTTTAAAATAAACGTATATACTATTGTAGGACGGTCCTGGAAAGTCCTGGAATGTCATACAAACCTAGGCAAAATAAATAACCAGAAATAAGCAGGCAAGTCATTAATGTCACGTGACACTTGACATATCTGACGCGAGGGTTCGCTGCAACGACTATATCAAAAAAGTAATGTAGGTGTCATGTGCTCTTTTTAGGTCAAACTTAAAATGGTAAAAATCAAAATTAGAAAATTTTCGCTTGCTTAAGAGATACGGGGGAAACTCAAAAAAATGCCAATTTCAAAATTATCTTATATTTTCTTAGTTAAAAGAGATACAGAAAAATGTTTTATACAGAAGTTTCTTTATAATGATTGTTGAATAATCTGCCGTTTTCAGAATAAGTATACGGGGTCAGGTAGAGAAGTTATCGGACCTAACCGCAATTTTTTGAATGAAACACCCTGTATATTTTAATCTAAAAAGATACTATTTTAAATTATTTTTTTAAAAATATAACACACCATGGATGATATTGGTTTCCTAGGCGATTTATTTAAACTTTATGACTTTAAGCCACAGTAGACAATGAAACAAAAACTAATATCCTAGAAAAAACTATGTTGACTATTAACATTTAACGTCAATTTTATTTTTACATATTCATTTGCGAAAATAAGATATCAACATTTTGAAAAATTTGATATCAGTTTGTATTGAAAGTGGAAAAAACGAAGAAATGGCGCAAAATGTATATTTTGTTCGCTATGTTGCCATTCTAGTTGTTATTAACATCAAACGGCAATTTAATTTTTTCATATTCATTTGTGAAAATTACTTATAAACATTTTGAAAAATTTGATATGAAATGATATCAGTTTATATTGAAAGTGGAAAAAAGGCATGGCTCAAAATTTATATTTTGTTCACTATCCGGAAAGACTATGTAAGGACATATCCCGAACATTTGCATATGTGAACATTTGCGATGATTCCCGTTATTTTTTACTGAACATCATCATCTGAATCTGAAGTTATTCAAGAATCAATATAAAGAAATTTCTGTATAAAACATTTTTCTGTGTCTCTTTTAACTAAGAAAATATAGGGTCATTCTGAAATTGTTAATTTTTTGATTTTCCCTCGTATCTCTAAGCGAGCGAAAATTTTCAAATTTTGATTTTACCATTTTAAGTTTGACCTAAAAAGAGCACATGACACCTACATTACTTTTTTGTGTAAAAGTGTGGAAAATGGGACACACTGTACGCGCGAGTTCAATTCGCACTTGAGTAATTTTTTCGACATTAAGAAGAAATAGACTTTACATACAACCGGATTAATGAGTCCTATATTATTATCTCATACTTTCATTAACGTTTAGTGATACGGGGTCAATACTATGTCAGTTTATCACAGAGTTTACAGTCCAAAGAAATTGCTGTTTACTCTGTAAGATAAAAACAGTAAAGTTCAAATTCTGGTCACCTCTTTTAACATGCACAATAATTCATTCGCTTCGATAAGAGAATAAATAAATTTTTAATTAGTATATGATATACAGGGTGTTATGGAAATGACGTATTATATTTAAATGGGTGACTTCTGGGGTGTCCTAGCGAAGCGCTACATATTTTTTTTTAAATCGAACGTTTAAAAAGTGGGGTAATTCACCCCTAAACCCACCCGGTTACTCCTCGGCACATTCATATATGATCATATTACATTGCCAAGCTATGTAATCAACAGATGTTCAAGCCCAATGTTGCCAACTGTGTAAAAAATGTAAAACTTTAGATTCTTATAAAAATAATATTTAGTTTACCTAGTATCCAAATAGAAATGAATCCAGGTGCCAGTACACTAGCAAGTAATCCAGGGCACAGATATCTACAGGTTTTTTTTTCTATGGGAAAAGCTTTATGCTCATCACGTACCCTGATGATAATGTGGAAGTCAGAAGTAGAAAGTAGTACTTAGTAGTAGTAGTAGAAGTAGAAATTCAGAAATAATAAAAACGCTAATTTCTAATGGGCTAATCAAATTTATTAATCCTTTATTGAAGAAGAATGATGAAATAATTATGTTGATAGATCCTTCCATCCCTATAAAATAAATAGTCTCGTCTAACTAGCGCGGTTGCATTTCCGAGACTATCTTTAAAAAGAAAAGTATTACAGAAGAAAATTCTCCATTTTATGAATATAAACTTATAAAACATCGAAAGTGGCACCGCTGTATTTTTAAGTATTAATCCCAGCCGCTGCAGTCGCGTAAAGAATATGCAACCCGTTTCTCCAAGATCAGCTGTTTAAAATTAGCCGGCCGGTTTCCTACTGTTTTTTCAAGCAGATTTGTGTGTTAAATTGTATGTTAATACTTAAACCCGAGTTTAAATTATTAAGTTATTTGTTCTTTTCACGACGTCAGTGCCCCAGTCCAGCAGTTCAATATCGATCGACGGAACCAACGTGTTATTTAGACCATAAGGGCATACTTTGGTCTACACAGTAGACACAGTAGACACACAATATTAAATTAAAGCGCCATTTTTGGATATTTTTTTTCAATTTGTTTTCATCTCAGAAATTGCCGATTTAAATATAATCATTTCCATAACATCCTGTGTATATATATACATATAAAAATTAGTTTTCTAAATAATTTTTAATCAATTTTGATAATTTAAAATCCAGTAAACGATTGGTAAAAGATATTCTTTTTTAATCCACATTTTAGTATTTTACAGATTGAACGAAAGACAATTCAGTTTATAACAGTTATTTATGTATCAAGGGTACCAAGTAGATGATTATTCCCTGAGGGCGACAGTCTTACAAAGCCGAGGGCCTCTGGCCCGAGACTTTGTAAGTAGCCCGAGGATATTATCTATTAGTACCCGTGGTTCATACAAACTTTTATGTCATACCAGTTCGTTTTAAATAATAAATATTTTTTTTAAATTTAATTTGATTAACCAATTTTTATTTTTACATGCGACATTACCGTGACATTATTATAGCCTGCGTTTTTGTTGCTAGGGAGATAAGTATTTAAATGTTTAATGTGTCAAAGTCAAAAATCAAAAATGGAACAAGGTTTTGAAATTCCCGACGAAATTGAAAAAGAGGCTGAAAAGGCAACGCACATGGCTGCTCAGAAAAAATACTATTTTAAGCTACAGACATGGCCGCTGTATTGTACAACCTGTTGGAAAAAACACATTTGGAAAAATTCCCTGTATTATTGCAAAATATTTGGGTTTGAACAACCCCGAAAGGTACACTGGTCATTGTTTACGTCGAACGTCGGCAACTCTTTAAGCAGAAACTGGAGCAAGTATGACTACGCTGAAGCGTCATGTTAGATGGAAGAGTACCACAGTTGCTGAAGGATATTTAGAGGATAGCATATCCTCAAAAATGAGGTTTCTAGAATGTTGGCAGGCGCACCATCTGGATCTCGTATTTCCGTACAGAAACTAGATACCCAGACAATGAATCATGAGTCAACCCTTGCTGCAGGAAATTTAGCTATCAGCGGAACCTTCCAGAATTGCCAGTTCTATGTAAATACAACCAAATAATATATGAACGTAAATTTATATTTTGTTATTTTGTTAATATAGAATAAGTTAAACGAAAACTGTTTTTTGAGACTTAATGCCAGCGCGGGCATAAAGTAATCCATTTTATAGATGGTATCTAAGGTATAAAAACACAATACTGCACTGGTATGGCATAAAAATCATAATAATAGCACCGCCTTTAGAAATTTCGGGTTTCTGTGTTGTCCTGTGCCATAATTAACTATTACAGTTTAGGACAGCTGGGTAATTGTTTTAATGTAATGTAATGCTATAATTCGACCTATTAAAACCTTAAAAAGTAATAAAAACACGAAAAGTACATTTAGGAAAATTAAATTTGATACTAATGGCAATATGGTACAACTTCCAATTTGGGACATTTACATTGAACTATAATAATAACTTTCCAGCCAGCGGCGCGGTGTAAATAAACCCACGAACAAAAATTAATCTGAACTATATACAGTGTGTCATGGAAACGGTTTATTATATTTAAATGACTCTTGGTATCCTGGAGAAAGCCGACATACTGTTTCTTTAAATCGAGCATCTGGAAGCTGAGGTAAAATCCCCTAAAATCCTCTCAAATGTGCCAACGCTATAGATACTCAGCTTACTTAACAACTGTAATATAGGTTAATCATGCCTCATTGTGTGGCGATGTTGCCAAACTACTACGCATGCTTAGATCTTTCATAGTTCGCTACCATAATGAGACACAATGGAACTTTCTCCATCGTCTCTTCCCGTTCAATATATTTTTTTTCTTTTTTTTATGATCAAACACAAGCACTATAGGCAAGAACCTTTAGGGCATTCTGGGAGTGGTGCGTGTGTGTATATTCGTTGGGAAAAACGACCTCGGGAAGGTCGTTCCATAAGGATCAAGTCCTCCATATGAAATAATTCTTAAATAATGAAGTTCGGGGAGTACTAAGCTTAACCACATATGGATGGGCGGCAGTGGTTCGTCGCATATTTCTGCTATTCGCCGCTGTAAACGGAATTAAGAGGGCTAGGTCAGCCGAGCATTTTCAATGAAAATATCTGTAAAAGAGAGTCAAATACCCAACCTGTCTTCGATGTTCTAGGCTGTCGAGGTTCTTCGTCACCTCGTGGTCTCCGATCAGACGAATGGCCCTCCTTTCGATGGACTCCAGTAGCCGAAGAGTATGTTTGGGTGCAGAGCTCCGGCCATGAGAGGAGCAGTATTCTAGTGATGGTCGAATCTGGACATTATCACCCGTTGATTCGCGAAAAAATGATGGCCCAACTCTGCCCCTTCTCGAGATATAGTTAATTAAATTTTATTGTTTTTGCAGTTGAAAATCGCGTTAATTCGCGAACTCATTGAGATATCGAGATCGGGTTTATTCGAGCTTACGCGCTCTGTCAAGCTCTTCAATTTTGCTTTCCACATTTTTTTTGTAGCATCAGAACCGGCTGAGTTATTTTCATTTTCCCATTGTAGGTTAGATTTACGGGGCGTGTCCCCCTCCACCCCCATGCGGCGCCCTACACAAATCATTTCAGAATGTCGAGTGGATCCTACTGTATCGATTGGGGGAAAAAAAATGCTCGGTTTCGTCAAGGGATTTTCGAATACCGTAACGACTCCACTACTACTGCTTCACGTCAATTAATATGTGACGCCAATGAAATGCAGGTGCCTTAAACTATTTGCTAATAAATTAAGACAAGGTTAATTAAATAAAAATAATAATTAGCAAATTAAGCACTATTTGTCCCTTGTTTAGTAGAATGCAGTAAATGTTGTTCCTTTAGTAACACAGTACAGATGTACTGTGTACACAAAAAATACTAATAAATTGGCGCATAGTTCGAAGAACGGAGTGAAAAATCTACTAAAGTGTAAAATATGACTTTGAATTATAGTTTCTACACTCTACTGGTGCTAGGTATAGTTTTGGTAAGTTCTTGTCTAAAATGAGACCGTTTCTTGTGCTCTATTTTTTTTTTTTTTTTTTTTTTTTTTTTTTTTTTATGGTCAAACACAAGCACTATAGGAAAAATCCTTTAGGGCACTCTGGGAGTGGTGCGTGTGCGCAAAAAGCGATTCACGTTGGACTTGAATCGTTGGAGGTTATATTCGTTGGGAAAAACGATCTCGGGAAGATCGTTCCACAAGGATGAAGTCCTCCAGATGAAAGAGTTCTTAAATAATGAAGTTCGAGGAGTACTAAGCTTAACCACATATGGATGGGCGGCAGTGGTTCGTCGTGTATTTCTGATATTCGCCGCTCTGGGCGGAATTAAGAGAGCAAGGTCAGCCGAGCACTTTCCATGGAAATATCTGTAAAAGAGAGTCAAATCACCAACTTGCCTTCGATGTTCTAGGCTGTCGAGGTTCTTCGTCAGCTCGTGGTCTCCAATCAGACGAATGGCCCTCCTTTCGATGGAATCTAGTAGCCGAAGAGTATGTTTGGGCGCAGAGCTCCAGACATGAGAGCAGTACTCCAGTGATGGTCGAATCTGGGCCTTGTACAGTGTCAAAAGTTGTTGAGGTGTGTACAACTTTCTGGTTCGGAAGAGTACACCAAGTTTCTGAGTTTGAAGTTTTGAAGTTATTTTGTTCGCTCTTTACCAAAATTGAATAGAATCATGCATTTTTATGAAAATAAGTTCATAGGTTCTTGATAAAACATCGACAAATGTCTCGAAAATTATGTTTTTACCTCAAATTGTTGCTTATGATAAATTTGACTTTATACGCAACTTTGATCGGGCCTGTAATTATTTGAAAAGGTATATAAAGTCATTTTTAAGTTATCGTATCCGTCAACGGCCTTGAAAGAACATCGTATGCGTCGTACAGGGTGTCCCATGTTCTACACTTTTATAGGGTATCTCCGTAATTGATAGTGCTATCAAAAAAGTAATGTAGGTGACATGTGCTCGTGTTGGGTCAAACTTAAAATGGTAAAATCAAAATTGCAAAATTTTCGCTCGCTTAAGAGATACGGGGGAAAATCAAAAAATTTACAAGTTCAAAATTACCCTATATTTTCCTAGTTAAAAGATATACAGAAAAATGTTTTATACAGAAGCTTCTTTATCATGATTGTTTAATAATCTGCCGTCTTCTGAATAAGTATACGGGGTCAGGTAAAAAAGTTATCAGACGGTATCTTGCGCGTGATTCAAACTTACTTATATTTGCAGATTTTGGAAATTCACTGTGGGCCAACTAAACCGGTGGATTCATTTGAAGAATCATTCGAACAATCAATCGATTTAAGGTAATAACATAGACTTTTGCCTAGAGAAAAGATGTTTCCATTTTTTGGATATCTAAATATAGTTATTTATGTATCAAGGGTACTAAGTAGATGATTATGCACTGAGGGCGACAGTCTTATAAACCCAGGACCTCTGGCCCCGAGGGTTCGTAAGTCGCCCGAGGGTATATATCTATTAGTACCCGTGGTGCATACAAACTTGTATGTCATACCAGTCCATTTTAAATGATTAATGAAACTTTTTTTTAAATTTAATTTGATTTATCAATTTTTAATTTTTACCTGCGACATTACCTTGACATTATTATAGCCTGCGTTTGTGTTGCTAGGGAGATAAGTATTCCAATGTTTAATGTGTCAAAGTTAAGAATCAAAAATGAAACGAGGTTTTGAAATTCCCGACGAAATTGAAAGAAAGGCTGAAAAGGAAAACCTGTTACCGAGAAAATCCAGAGACACATACGACAAAGAATATCAATTTTTGAAGTGGATGTAAGAAAATGTTGTAGAAAACATTAACGAAACTATGCTGTTGGGGTACTTTAATGATCTATCTGAAAAACTTTCCCCGAGCTCTCTGTGGGCTAAATATTCGATGACAAAGAAGACTTTAATGGTAAATAAGAATATTAATATTATGTAATTTTCACAAATTATGCGAGTATTTAAAGCAAAGGTCAAAAGGGTAGCAACCAAAAAAATCCAGTGTGTTATCTAGAGAAAATGTCCTAAAATTTATTCATGAGGCACCAAATGAAACGTTTTTAAGGAAGAAGGTCGCATTATTATTTGGTAGATGTCGGCGGCAAGAACTTGTAAATATGTTAGTCACACATGTAGAAGATAGAAAATCAGTCTTTGTTGTAACCGTGCCAAAAACAAAAACTGACAAAAGGCGAGTTTTCACCATTATTGATGAAGACGAAATGAATAGTTTGAAACTGAAAACTGTGGATGTCTTTGCGGCCACATGGCTGCTCAGAAAAAAGACTATCTTTAAGCACATCAGAAAAGGCCGCTGTACTGTACAACCTGTTAGAAAAAACACATTTGGGAAAATTCCCTGTATTATTGCAAAATATTTTGGTTTGAACAACCCCGAAAAGTACACTGGTCATTGTTTACGTCGAACGTCGGCAACTCAGCAGAAGCTGGACTACGCTGAAGCGCCATGGTGGATGGAAGAGTACCACAGTTGCTAAAAGATATTTAGAGGAAAACATATCCTCAAAAAATGAGGTTTCAAGGATGTTGGCAGGCGTACCATCTGGATCTCGCATTTCCTTACAGAAACTAGAGACCCAGACAATGAATCATGAGTCAACCTTTTCTGCAGGAAATTTAGCTATCAGCGGAATCTTCCAGAGTTGCCAGTTCTATGTAAATACAACCAAATAATATATAAACGTAGATTTATATTTTGTTATCTTGTTAATAAAGAATAAGTTAATCGAAAACTGTTTTTTGCGTCTTAATGCCAGCGCGGGCCATAATGTGTACTTTATGCCCGCAGGGGCATAAAGTAATCCATTATGTATATGGTATCTAAGGTATAAAAACACAATAATGTACTGGTATGACATGAATATAGTTTTTGGAACTATGCAGTAACGTAAAAAAGCGCAAATTTATATAGAGCGTACTAAAATGATGATTACTAATTTTAATTTTTTTTTGAATATTTTCCTGCAAATAGTTTATAAATGCCTGATTTTAAAAATACATATTTTCTGTATATTTATTAGCCCCAGCCTTCAACGAGCCTTAGAGCCGGCCGAGGACGCCATCTTGGGTTTCATCAATAAACTGATCAATACTGGTTACTTATCGTCGAAAATTTCCCTCAGCAGGATAGAAAAGGCGAGTCAAAAGAGACAGGAATTCAGTAATCAGTTTCAAGACTTTTTGACGAAGTTACCCAGCTACGATTCACAGATTCCCATTGTGGATGACGTGCCGAGAGTTTTTGCAAATCCACATTAGTGACAGACGAAAAATGTAAGAGTATTATTGATTTTATAACCGCACAAAATTCCTGATTACCTTTATGAATATCTACAAAATGTATTAGTACAACGTTTTAAATCAAACACCCTGTATTTTAATTTACTATTTCGTATAGAATTACATTCTTTATCAAATTGCTCAGAACATATATTTGTTTGTGTTAAATAATTTCTAAGTTAAAAAATTGACTTATGAGTATTTATTATACAGGGTGTTATGGAAATTACTTATCATATTTAAGCCTTTAATGGCGCTTTGAATTATTGTACGAAATATACACTTTATATGAAATCTGAAAATTTACGTGGCCGCTACTGAGGATGTTCGCAATCAATAGTTTATTGAGGCGGTGTATTGCAACACAGAATTGTAAACGCGCGTGTTCAGTTTTTGACAACAAGACCTCTTTGACCCGCGTAATCACTTCTTTTTCAAACTTAAAAAAAAAATACTACAATTTTAAGGTACGTACTCTCTTACCTTCGATCTTATAATCAGTTTTATAATTAAATTCCATAAAGAAATAAAACACAAAAAGTATGTTTTGCAACAGAACCAACAATAGGTAATAGCACCCAAATTTGAAATCACATCACAATATTTATTATTATGAATTATTTCACAACAGAAAAATATCGGGTAACGCTACAACTATCAAAACGTCTAAAATTCGTATGCATCAAGCACGTGGAACCCTCGACAGCGTAATTCCACCCCCGAGTCTCGAAACATACGGAAGCAACGATAGACGCACGTGGCAGGTATCCAAGCAAGGGCGAAGCATGCGGTGTGATCTGACAACACTGTTAGTATACTCTAGTGACCCACATTGTTGCTAACTGAATCCAGATGGAACGGCGCGACAGTACGTGGGTAAAAGGGTTTTTACTTTAGTATTTAGATATTCGATTTTAAAAAAACAGTATAGACTTTCTCTAGGACACCCTAGGAGTCGCCCATTTAAACATATAAGTAATTTCCATAACACCCTGTATTATAACAGAAAGGTATAACTTATAAAATACCCTGTATAAAAAATGTATAGTATTTTTATAAAATAAAAAGACCCATATATTTTCTAAATTTTGTCAAATTTTTAAATCTTTAACTATATTAGTTACAAAGTAAGGTCAAATTACCTTTGATATGTTTTTTTATAAGAAAATATCCTTTTATAAATTTGATTTCAGAAACGGTTGAAGCAGTGGCGGTTCTTCCATAGGAGCACATGCGCACGTGCACCTCCAAAACAAAACGAATAGAAAATATTAATTTATATTCATTGAATATTATTTATCGTATAAAGTCCGACCCTCCCTAATATTTTATCGTACCGTCAAACTAAAAAAGTCCGACCCTCCCTAATATTTCTTATTTTCCAAAAGTTGTATTTCCTTGTGTAAAATTAAAAAAAAAATAAAAATATGTTTTACCTAACTTATTTTCTTATTACTTTTTTCTTTCTACATTTAAAACGCCTAGACAAATTTCACCCTATTTGTGGGTTGAAGATGAGTATAGGAAATTGTTAACAGAAGTTACTTGAATTTTAAATAGAATCGCCTAAAATGCCTAAATATACAGGGCATTTTATTTAAAATAATAATTAAAGGTATAACCAGAATACGTCAAAGTACATACCTTGACGAAAATGATCGGCATCTTTAGAACGATTACCAATAATTGAAACAAATATATTTTTTAGTTCCTGGCCATGTATTTGGAGGTATTTTACAAATAATTTTTCTTTATTTTTTAGTAGACGAAAGGATTATAGCTTACCTTAGAAATTATTGACACCTGGATATATACAATTAATTAGAAAATTATATAATAACCTTATACTTGGAATAGATATAGATTAATTTACTAATATTATCAAAATATTTTTAATTATTGCATATCTATGCTTAGCAAACTAATAATTTACTTTATCATAGTAATAATTACTGTTGCTGTTAATGTTGCTGTATTTGTTATTTTATCAATAGTTTATAATACTGTTTTTTATGTTATTTAATTAATAAACAATTTTCGTATAATTTCTTTTCGTTTTATTTGGATAATAATAAGTTTTAATTTGACTTTACTTGTTTCAATCAAGGTGCATCTGACGAGAAAGTCACAAGAGTTCGTTTTCACGTAGAACTAACCAGGCTAATCAGAAAAATATACAAATGAAATAGGTCCAGTGGTGTACCACGTTTTTGTAGAGAATATCACAATCAGGGACACCACTGGTGAATCGATAGAATAACTAAAATATGTGATTTTAAATCATATTAACAAATACCAAAATTCAAAATATACAGGGTGTCCCATTTTCGACACTTTTATAGGGTATCTCCGTTATTGTTAGTGCTATCAAAAAAGTAATGTAGGTCTCATGTGCTCTTTTTGGGTCAAACTTAAAATGGTAAAATCAAAATTGAAAAATTTTCGCTCGCTTAAAAGATACGGGGGAAAATCAAAAAATTGACAATTTCAAAATTACCATATTTATATTTTTCTAGTTAAAAGAGATACAGAAAAAACTTCTAGGCAGAAGTTGCTTTATAATGATTATTAAATGATCTGCCGCTTTCAGAATGTATCTTTTGTTCGCTATCCGGAAAAACGGCAACCATTTAAGGACATATCCCGAACATTTGCGATGATTCCCGTTATTTTTTACCATAATCTGAATGTTTTATTTCGTTTCAAAGTAATAAAGTTTAAATAAATCGCCTAGGATACCAATATCATCCATGGTGCGTTATATATTTGAAAGGAGAATGTAAAATAGTATCTTTTTAGACTAAAATCTGGGGTGTTCCATTTGAAAAAATGAGGTTAGGTCCGATAACTTTCTTAACTGACCCCGTATATTTATTCTGAAAACGGCAAATTATTCAAAAATCAATATAAAGAAACTTCTGTATAAAAGATTTTTCTGCATCTCTTTTAACTAAGAAAATATATGGTAATTTTAATATTGTCAATTTTTTTGATTTTCCCCTGTATCTCTTCAGCGAGCGAAAATTTTCAAATTTTGATTTTACCATTTTAAGTTTGACCCAAAAAGAGCACATGGCACCTACATTACTTTTTTGATAGCATTAACAATTACGGAGTGTATGGGACACCCTGTACTTTCGGAGATATTAAAAAAAAGCGATTTGAAAAAAAATTCTATACACTTTAGCAAAAAATTTACGCCATTGTGGAATACGTTCAAATGGACTATTCTTCATAAGATGACCCAAGGAATCACACACTGACTAGCTCGTCATTACAGGACACCCGGTATGTCATACGAGCATTTAGAATACGTCATTCTTGACAACAGTTGTTCCATACGTTGACCCAGTAATTCCTCACGTATCATTTGTTTATCGGTAACCTCGCCAGGAAAATTAAAAACAAACAGACGAGAAAATTAAACGAAAATATTTTGCTATAAAAGAAATTGTCACTTCCGCCACCTATTTCATTAATGTTTTTAAAATAACGGAAAAAATGCTTGTGAAGGCTGTTTGTGTTGTGGGATTGCTATTTTTACTGAATTACGTAAGTTACACTGCAAATAATGTAGTAGGGTTGCGCTCACAGTCCTAGCTAATACCGCTGTCGTACAGAGAACTTCAATCATCCGAAGAAGGCACTGTATGCTGTTGAAACAATTGTTATGGTATAATAATCATTTAGATATGAGAGTTGGCCATTGTGGTTAGTGTTTGGAAAAACCGATGATTTTAATATCAAGTGAATCGCTCCAGCAATAAGTCTGTGTCCACAACTACGCACCGCCTCTCGTACATAGCCTGGTACCATAGCACCGCACAGCCTCGCTTGAGCTTCGCACAGTAGTCCCTCGACATCGAGATATAAACATGGACTTTGCGTTGTTATCTTCTTCCGATGAAGAAGATATTGTTTTAGACTCTAATATAACAAAGTGGTACTTATATGCTTAAAGAAAAATCAAAATTACCAGTTCATCCCATTAACGTAAAGCGAAGATTCAATGGAGAACCTTATCACCTTTATAATGCTTCATCGGAAGAAGATGACGCACAGTTCATGTTTATATCTCGATGTCGAGAGACAAAGTAATGAGCAAGGTTCGGTGCGCCGTTATGGCCACTACTGTGCGGTGCTATGGTACCAGGCTATGACCGAGGGCGCTGTGCGGTGCGCCGTTGTGGCCATACACTTAGAATGTAAAATACCAGGGGTTGTTTTTGTAAGTTTTAATTAAGGAAGAACAGTTGATTCTGATTTAAAAAAAAATTACATGCTTTAATTTTTTAAGAATTTACAATCACCGCTGGCTAGCCCAGTTAAAACAAAACCCACGTCGCGATGACTCCACTAAGGGATTGGGCATACTTTTTTATATGCGCCTTCTCGTTTATGTGCCTTTAAAAGAAAGACGTATGTCGTGTCAGCCTTCTGAGCGTCAAACTCGAACGTCGCCAATCGGCACAAGTGAAAGGCAATGATTTGATTTTTCGCCTGAATTTATAACTAGAGTATTTCCTATCGATCGAAAAACTGCTCGAACATACGTCGGCGTCGAGCGAAGCTCGGGTATCGAGTGAAAGGTAATAAGTAACAAGCGACGATTTTCACTCGAATTTATAACTCGAGCGGTTTTTTTTAATAATCGAGCGATATCGGTTATTTCAATAATCGAGTACTCGAGCGGTTTTTCGCTCAAGCGATCACAACACTAATTGTGGTCTTATTTAACCAATCATAGTTGACCAGTTAGTTAATTTTGATTAATATTGATAACATCTGTCGGCAATGTGTTTTTAATTTTTTACAGGTTGATGCCAACAAATGCCCTAGATGCGGCAGTAAACTACAATTAAGGGCTGGTTTCGACGACGATGACCCCATGCTTAAGCGATGCTTCGGACAAGCATTGCTACGTTCCAAACCATTGCAGAAGCCTCCGCTTAATTTACCCCTCCATGGTTGCTCATTCCAGGGGCCATGTTTCCGGTAAGATTACAAGATATAAATTGTAATTTAGTGATAAAGAAAATATAAATATACAGGGTGTTCAGATTATGCATCGGTATACTTGAAGAGATGATTCTATATGTTAAAATAAAAGTAGTAAGTCGAGAAAACAATACTTTTCGAACTACAGCCGGTCAAAGATAATTTTTTTTTTAAATTTTTTAACGTCTCGCGATGATGATTGAAAACACGTTGTTCGTAAGGAATTAATTTATATTTTGAAAACCTCAATGCATTGCAGAATACATTTTGAAATTAGTTTGTTATATTCACAGTTATTTGACCGTTGGTACAATTATAGAAAATTGGAGGAACATTATTAGAACTATGAGAAACATTTTGGACAACATGCGAGGTAGTAGGGTTATTTTGTTGAATATTTTGTACTATGAAAATTTTATTTGCCACCTCAACTTTATTGTTAAGATATTCTTCAATCTATCCTTCAGCAACGTTTGATGACTTCAATCCGCCATGCCTCTTTAAACTAGTTATGGTTGGCACCAGAGTCAACCAATATTGTTGCAGAAGACCGACGAGAGCAGTTATTCTGTCGGATTTACCAAGTTCAAATACAACTATTTTACGCATTTTTCTAAATTGATGTATTCCCTACCACTAACAACCCTTTCCGCTTTGATATTTAAAGAAAAATCGGTCGCTGTTCATATGTTCTGGTCTTAACGAAACATGCTTTCGATAAACATTCAAGTACATCTGATTAACTGCAAATGATCTTGGTTTGCTGGTCATCGAATCAGGTATGCTAATTAAAAGCTTAGATTCTAGGTCTTCTACATCGTGTAGAGTCATTCGGACTAACTCATCCATTCTACAGGCCCCAGAAATACCAAATATTAAAGCCACCTAAAAAATAAATAAATGTGTAATCTAAATAGAAATTAAAACCTTGTAAATTACCTTAATCATTACATTTTCTTTATCTGGAGCTTCCTGGATAAATTTGTCGATTTGTTCCTTCGTTAAAATCTTGGATTTCTTTGCTCTATAACCTTGAGCTTGCCGTTTCAATAAAGAACGAAATTTTGAATATGTAGATTTATCTGCATTGTGTTTAATTGCAAGGGTTGACTTCAACATTGAATAATTGGCACATAATGTTGAAGACTTCATCTTTAAACAAAGGTCTAGGAAGTATGCCATTACAACATTTTTCGAGAAAGAACTCGTGTTTTTACTCTTGCGATAGTCCATCCAAACGTTTATATGCATATTCGTACTTTCCTCTTGATTTCTTCGGCAATAATTCTAATGAAGCAGTATTCACTGCCTCAACCAGCTCTGGAGGAGTCTCAGAAATGGAAAATTCATCATCACTTGTCATTTTATACTGTTTTCCTTCGCAAACACCAACAATTAAATTTATGTTCGTCAAGTTTGACAATTCAACATTAATACGTTTCCATAGTAAGGCAACCAATTTTATTACGAATTTTAAAGCACCGTTTATTTGTGAATAAAATTATTCGCGATTTTTTCAAAATTAATCAATATATGTCGATTTTTAAACGATTTTCGGAAAATTAGTATGTTTACCTCGTAGGAAAAGCCATATTCCTGGACTCTGTGTTGCTAGCAATCTTCACAGTCGTCCAGGAATGTTAGGCATTTCCTACTCGGTAAACAATGTACTATTGTTTTTCAAAGGAAAACATAGAGAAAGTATCAAGTTTTCAATTTTTTGTTATGTAATTTATTACCTTTATTTTAACATGTAGAATCACCCCTCTACGTATCCTGATCCCGAATAAACCCGAACACTATAAATAATAATTAAAAATCTTAAAGAAAAGTCATCTTTCCCAACAGATTATATAAATAACTAATTTCAGGACAACTGCCATAGTGAAGCCAGCAGTTATACCTCGGCCGATTTACACACAACCCGATTGCAAAACAGGAGTCGGGACTAAAGATTCCGATTTAGCTACAGCTGCGGCTGTAGCCTCTGGAATGTTGACTCAATTATCAACAGCTAATTGTCTTAACACTGCGCCTGTAAGTATTAATTTTTTCGATTACTAAATAATATGAGCATGCTTGTCGATATGCCCGAGGCATTTGACTAAGTCGATATATTTAGGTAAATTTAGGTCCATCGATTGACATATCGAAAGCCTATCAACAGGCATTAGCTGGCGCGAAACCTACAGTACCAGCTGACGCAGTATCACTGTCGCTCGCGTACAAAACGTACCAAGATAGCTGCAATAGGAAAGTGTCTGAGGATGGATTAGCTTATGGATTTCGAAAGTTGCCCCTCGAAAAAACTAAATCCCCAAAAGTAAGTTTAACGAATTTACCAATTTAATTTATGGAATATAGGTACATAATAGATATTTATGTAACAGATGCAAGTATTAGTTCCCTTTCACGAACGTGAAATTTCAGCGCACGAGCCGAAGGCGAATGCTGCAATCCCGTATGTGAAAAGTAACTTTATGCATAAGCTTCATGCAATATTCTTTCTACGATCGTATCAGTTTTCTTTAACATATATTGGTGTATAACCAACTCACTATCACTTAGGAATGCTAGAAGATTGGAATATTTACTTATATGGACTTGATTATTCAGAATTAATGTTGATTTTAGCTTGAAATAGCATTAAAGTAGGAAAATTTAAAAATGTTTTACTTTCTTTGAAAATACATCAACAATGCCCGTTCGCTGAAACTCTTCACTTGGTTTTGGTCCAATGCTATTTAATAACGTATTATATTCCTTTTTGTCAGCTTCTTTCGATTTTTCAGGCAATACATTTTGTGTTGCTTCATTGGCTGTAATAATTATTTCATCCGGAGCGCATTGAAATGAGTTTTCTTCTTCCAAATCGGAATTATTTCTTTCCATTTTTGGTAACAACAACAACGAGGCGGGGCCCAGGCAACAAACGACACGGATGCTGTTTTTATTGCAACTTGATATTATAAGGTTACCAGTATTATGCATTCTTTTGCGTAAAAAAATATAGTATTTAAAACGATCGTAGAGAAATACTATTTTACCACCCTCTCATCTATAAAAATGATATCCTATTGTTTCCAGCCATGCATATCACCAATCTCCGAACCAAGTTTATATTCTTTAAATGGAGAAATAGTAGAACTGAAACCACCATCGGAAGAACTATGTGGTGATTCCCTCTCAGCTGAGGCTATGGATGAATTAGTTGATCTAGCGTGTGATACGGAACTAAACGACGTAAATTTAATAAAAAGACCAAGTTTGACGGATTTGGGATACGCTCCAACTCAAGGTAAGTTAATATAAAAACTAGAAGAAGCTATTTTTTAAACTCTGAAATCCCATGGACGTAAAGACATAATTAGCAGGACTAAAATAATGCTATAAACATTCATAACGTCGCAGTAATATCGAATCATTAATGTATTGTTGTTTTATGAGTAAATGTAAGATATGTAACTAAAGCAAACTATTTTTCCAGTTAAGAAAGAGTCCTTCATTAATATCGCTCCACAATGTCAAGATCGAATACCAGCGCCAGCAAAAGAAGAAAGAGAGAAACCAGAATGTCCAGAATCAGGAACTATATTTCTCCCACCTTTGACCATTGAGGGATTTAAGCCTGGGGACGTCATCTACAAAGACTGTGTGACATCAGAACTTAAGGAGACGCCTCCAAGCTGTGCGACTACATGTGAATCCCAAGCGGAAGTAGTAAGAAGTATTCCTGTACCGTCGTGTGGTTGCCAGTTAAGATGATGAGATAATGGAACTTAGTCTAGATTGAGGGATGCTAGTTCGGGATCTAGGTCAACACATTGTAAAAATTACATAAATATATCTAGTTTTTAACTTAAACTGGATGTTCTTTCCTTTAGTATATTATTCAATTGTCTGATTTGTTTCATCTGTTGTAAAAATAAAATTTTTGTCCTGCACGACTGTAGTTATTTTCATCATCATGTGAATGAATAAAGAATACGGCAAAAATGAATCCCAGAACATGGACGCAACAAAACAACGTCCACTAATCCACAGTCTAAGCTCATATTAAGAGGCTTTGTTACGGAATTATAACTTTGACTCTGAGTTACATGGCCTTTTTTTAACCCTACAGCTAAATAGCACATTTTATAATAGAAAGAAAGTTTCATTGCAGAAGGAGAAGAATTTTCTTACAGCACATATTTTGAGCCAACAGCTGTATAAGCTTTCTGCGAGAACGATCTTACGACCACTAAAAGAGTCTTAAGCTGCAAACACACTATTATCACGTCACGTGAGATCACATGCCATCACGCAATGTTACGGCATACCCGAAATATCTGCATGGCGGTTTATGCGTGCTCACGGCAAGTCATACTTGACAGCACAATTTTATTTCTGCAAATTTACATATTCGGCACGCGTCATAACACTGTGTCAGAGTTTAACGCTAGAACGATACAAGATTCAATTGCGATTTTGACAAACACAAAATATGTAATAAAAATGATCTGCAGTGTACGTAGTCTGTTTCTAAGTCGTGACAGCATGTGCTATTTTGCCGATATGACGACACGTGAATTCACGTGACGTGATAATAGTGTGTTTCCGGCTTTATAAGTGTAAGAAGCCCAGATTTGCTACCTAAATGTTGTATAGCAGTATTTAGAGAACATTAACAAGCACGCTATAAGCATAAAAGCTTACAGAAGCATTCCGCTATACAGGGTACACCAACCTATTAGAAGTATCTCGAGAACTAAATGAGATCTAATTTTGAAACTTTGTCTGTGGCTATAAGAGATGGTTTTCCACGTTTATAAAATATTTTGGATGGTGCGATGTTGCCGGATCAAACCGAAAGTGGTAGCAACTTCGGAATTTTAAATGAATTACCCTATACAGGGTCCGCAAACGAAGCGTGGACGGAAGATTAAATCGTTATCGAAGAACTTATCAACAATACTGAAACAGCTTGAGATATTGGATTAAAAGCGGCATGTTTTAAAAATATTTTACATTATACAGGGTGGCCCAAAAATGTGTGACAGCATAAAATTATTTTTTTTTAAACGGGACCCCCAGTATTTTATTGCATATTTAGGTTCGTATTACTATCGTTTATAAGTGCCTCAAATTTTATTTAATTTGGTTTTGTTGTTTCGGAGAAATAAATTAAAAACTAAAAAAAAAAGTTTTGCAGTCCTGAATAAAAAAATCAAAAAAAACAATCCAGAACTATTTTTTTAACCTCGGCATTGAGTGAAATTTATGACAAGAGGTCTAGAGATACATGAATGTAATTGCGTTTATTTATTTTATACAGGGTGTTCATAATAAGCTTTCAAAAACACCACATTTTAAAATAATTTTTCTCAAGTTTTTCAAATGGAACACCCTGTATATTATTTGGCTATTTGACGTAGAATTCAAAGACAATTTTTTTTTGTAATACAAGCATATAAGTTATATCCAGCCGTTTTCGAAATAATTATAAATATCATAAATTATGTTGTTTAAATAGAGTTTTTATTGGGAAATTTTGTAATAGGCGACTAGACTAATAATTGTAAACTAAAGTAAAAGTTCAAAATAGCTTCCTTTTACTCTTAGAGTTTACCGTATTTTAGTTATTTCGATATAAATTCTAAAAGCATACATTTTTGCTACTTTTATTATTTAATTTTATTTTTTATTCTTAATCGAGTTGCCATAATTTCTTTTTGTTTAGATTGTCACTATGACAGTTAAATAAAATTATTTACATTTGTTCAGTCGTCGAAATTAAGTACTAACTTACACAAAATGTCGAATTTTAGAAATGGTAAATATGATTTTTATACTGGATGAATGTGCAAGAAATTGCCTACTCGCGAGCCGAGTGTATGCTGAAAGATATCCAGATATTGAGAGAAAGCCGATAGCAAAAACCTTCGAGAAGTCGTTACAAAAATTTGTAGCAACAGGAAGCATTGCGTACACAAAAAGGATAATAATCAATAAACCCGTTATTAATGAAGAAAATGAATTAAGAGTTCTGTTGGCAGTAGAAGAAAATCATTAAATTAAGTAAAAGGATGCTATTTTGAACATTTACTTTAGTTTACAATTATTAGTCTAGTCGCCTATAACAAAATTTCCCAATAAAAACTCTATTTAAACAACATAATTTATGATATTTATAATTATTTCGAAAACGGCTGGATATAACTTATATGCTTGTATTACAAAAAAAAATTGTCTTTGAATTCTACGTCAAATAGCCAAATAATATACAGGGTGTTCCATTTGAAAAACTTGAGAAAAATTATTTTAAAATATGGGGTTTTTGAAAGCTTATTATGAACACCCTATATAAAATAAATAAACGCAATTACATTCATAGTATCTCTAGACCTCTTGTCATAAATTTCACTCAATGCCAGGTTAATAAAAAAAGTTCTGGATTGTTTTTTTTGATTTTTTTTATTCAGGACTGCAAAACTTTTTTTTTTAGTTTTTAATTTATTTCTCCGAAACTACAAATTTGAGGCACTTATATACGATAGTAATACGAACCAAAATATGCAATAAAATACTGGGTGTCCCATTTAAAAAAATATAACTTTATGCTGTCACACTTTTTTGGGCCACCCTGTATAATGTAAAATATTTTTAAAACATGCCGCTATTAATCCAATATCTCAAGCTGTTTCAGTATTGTTGATAAGTTCTTCGATGACGATTTAATCTTCCGTCCACGCTTCGTTTGCGGACCCTGTATATTGTATTTTTTTCTTGGAATCTAGGTAAAAGTCTTGACCAGTTTTCTGTATAATATCATATACCTATCTTTAAGAGTTTTTAAATTATAAATAATCTTGTGTTTTTTTAACGCCGTATCGGGACCTGAAAAGAAAATTATATCTTTTTAGCGGTTACAGCTAGAAAGCTGAAATTTTGACAATAGCTTCACAAGACCATCGAAATTTTATAATTTCCAATAATATTTAATTAGTTTTATATAGGGCGTCTCCATAACAATATTTCTGAGGGAGATGAATTATTGCAAAAATCTTCATTTTTTTAACTGGGTTTGTTCGTGTTTGTTCGGGTTCTATTTGATATGTTTTGCTAATAGAGAATCGAATTTTCTACCTAATGATATTAAGTGTTCCTATGCATATCTTCAATATTTTCGGACTTATAGCGAAATTTAAAAATCTTATAAAAATATATTTTTTGGTAGTTGGCTGTGGAATGGATTCATAGAAACAAAATAATGAAAAAAAATCCATTTGACATTATGTATGTGTTGTTGTAAAAAAATGATTAACAAAGAAGCAATTTATTAATAAATAAATGAACAAAATGAAAATTACGCAACAACACCAATAAAATAACTAATAACTACATTGTAAAAATTCATGAATTATGGTGATAACATTTTCATTTATCACCATTTTCATTTCTACCTTGCTAGACACCCCAGAGCTGTTCTTACTCGATTTTCTAAACCTTTTCTTGTTGTGGCGGGTGTCTTGTATACTATTTCTTTAATCCTATCCCATAGATAAAAATTTAAGGGGTAAGATCCAGAGACCTTGGGGGCTATTTCCATTTTTGGGAGTCATAGGAGCTGCATCAGGATGAAGTTTAGATATTAATTTTTCTGCAAGTTCTAGATAAAATTCTACCCCATGAAGATAAAATAACTTAAAATAACTAAGCTCGAATAATGTGAATTAGCCATTTTTATTACAATAATACAGTCATAGCGTCAAATGGATTTTTCAAAGAACAGCTATGGGGTCTCTAGAAGGGGAAGAAATGAAAAAGGTGACAAATGAATATGTTATCACCACAATTCAGGAATGTTTAAGAGCCAACAATTTAGTTATTAGTTATTTTATTGGTATTTATTTATTAATAAATTGCTTATTTGTTAACTATTTTTATACAACAACACAGACATAACGTCAAATAGATTTTTCATTATTTTATTTCTATAAATCCATTCCACAGCCAACTACTAAAAAATATATTTTTATAAGACAATTTTTAAATTTCGCTATAAGTTCGAAAATATTGAAGATAGGTATAGGAACACTTAATATCATTAGGTAGAAAATTCGATCCTCCATTAGCAAAACATATCAAATACAGGGTGCCCCATTTAAAAAAAAGAAGATTTTTGCAATAATTCATCTCTCAGAAATATTGTTATATGATTTTCTTTTCAGGTCCCGATACGGCGTTAAAAAATCACAAGATTATATACAGGGTGTCCGGGAACACGTGGGAAATCTCCCGGATATGAAGAAAACACGTGAAAAGAATACTATAGGTTAATATAAACTTCTTTCGTATCGGCCTCCTCTTCGGAGATATGGGCTCCCAAAGAGCACCAATGGAATCAAGTTTTTTACACATAATTATTAAACCACCTGGTATATTTCAATTTTTTTTAATATGATGTATACCAGGTAATACCCATCAAATTACTACCCAAGAAACTGTTGTGAATTACTCACAGCTGCAGGGACGGACTAGCTGTAACACTCATGGGCCCATTTTTTTTTACGCCCTGTATGATGAGAACTTTGGACAATGTTTTTTACATACCTTTAACTATTGGCTAAAAATTAAGTATTCTTCATTCATGTCGCTAATCCTAACCGTTTTCGAAAAAACGGCATTTCATATACATCATGTATTTGGCGTATTTCAGTAAAAGATACATCTTTGTTCCGATCAAATGTTCAACCTTCAAAATTCCGCTTTTTCATATTTAACCCGTGAGAATTTAGGGGACTGGTGTAAATAAAATGACGTTTTTTCCGAAAACGGTTAGCGACATGAATGAAGAGTACTTAATTTTTAGCCAATAGTTAAAGGTATGTAAAAAACATTGTCCAAAGTTCTCATCATACAGGGCGTAAAAAAAACGGGCCCATGAGTGTTACAGCTAGTCCGTCCCTGCAGCTGTGAGTAATTCACAACAGTTTCTTGGGTAGTAATTTGACGGGTCTTACCTGGTATACATCATATTATAAAATAATTGAAATATACCAGGTTATTCAATAATTATGTGTAAAAAACTTGATTCCATTGGTGCTCTTTGGGAGCCCATATCTCCGAAGAGGAGGCCGATACGAAAGAAGTTTATATGAACCTATAGTATTCTTTTCACGTGTTTTCTTCATATCCGGGAGATTTCCCACATGTTCCCGGACACCCTGTATAATTCAAAAACTCTTAAAGGTATATGATATTATACAGAAAACTGTTCTAGACTTTTACCTAGATTGAAAAAAAAATATAATATATAGGGTAATTCGTTTAAAATTCCGATGTTGCTACCACTTTCGGTATGATCCTGCAACACGGCACCCTCCAAAATTTTCAAAATAAAATCTTATTTAATACTCGATATACTTCTAATAGGCCGCTTTACTTGGTGTATCCTGTATAATGATGTTATATTGATGTTGTTACTACGTAATATAGTAGAAATTTGACCTTAAACCAAAAATGTGCCACGGGAGACCTTTATACAATAAATTTGCAAATCGAGAAGTTTTATAAAAGTTTTATAAAGGATTTAATTGAAATTTTTAAACTTCGGCTACTTTTACAAGCCAAAATCAGGAAAAAAAAATGTAAAAAGTTATCAAAATAAGCTAAATATCGCCAGGTAAGAACCTAAAAATACAAATCACGGAAGAAAAATACGACAAATTATAATTTTCATCGACCTTCACCCCGAAAAAAAAATCACAACAATAAAATTAGCGTTTCGTCTATTCCGAACGATCGAACGGGCATTTTTGTTTATATACAAAATTTAAAACAAATCAAGAAAATGTTAAACAACGACAATCGTAACGTATAAATACAGGTAAAGATTTTTTCGTGAAGCTGGTTGATTCGTGAAGGTCTCGAAGCGTTCGTTCGTAGTACGGGGTGATCCAAAAAAATTCCACGATGAAGATATGTGCAGTGGTGATGTTTTTTTTGGTTGCGTATGTTACGGCCGATTGTGGATGTTTGAAAGTAAGTGGCGTTTTGCTATTTTGGGTGTCATATCGAAGCTATTTCGAGATCGTTTTCAGTATAATCGTGTTTTATGAAACAGTTTCTTTCTATTTTAAAGGTTGGTCATGTAGGTATATTTATATTTACATACAACGTGTCCAAGATAAGGAGGGCCAGTACAGGGATCTCGGAAACCGTAAGAGATACGAAGTCGGTTGAATGGAGGTAAAGTTGCGCATTTACGTGCCAATAATATGCTGTTTAGAAAGTTTTAAAATTCCTAGTAGTTCCGGAAAGGCACTTTTGCATTGTCACTTTTTCCGCTCTATCTAACAGCGTTAATTGTTTTGTAATCCGACGAGTCGTCTTCATCAACTTTCTTTTTTAAATACGGTCCTGTTTTTCTGATATTTGAATTTGACAGTGTTTTTTCTTGCGAATGCAACGATGTATGGCACATTGTGGGTTAATGACGTTTCGAGGGTTTCTTGAACAACATCAGGAAATTTTGGGATACGGTCCTGTATTTCTCCTAATTTTATAAATAATATCTCATAAGTAAGCTCTAAATTTTGACTTATGTTGGACTAGTTCAATAAATAACAAATAATTTAATAATAAACTACAAATAAGTGAACAAAATACAGGAACATTATTTCAAACTTCTGTTGATTCGGGATTTAAAAGAAAGTAGGCGTTTGAAACAAAAAAAATTAAGATGGTGATGTGTGATTTATTTCACTTGACATTCCCATTGTGATCGTTTGAAAATGTTTTAAGAGGTTCTCTATTTTCCAGATAATATTGTACATTGTACACTGTTATGTGGCAGTTAGAAGATGTTATTATTTTGTGCTTAGAGAATAACGGAAATCATTTTGAACACCTGATTATGTAGTTCCTTACTTTTTTCGTTGTTCGTTTTATTACTGTTTTGGTATGATTTTTGTTCACTTATTTGTGGTTTATTATTAAATTATTTGTTATTTATTGAACTAGTTCAACATCCCAATATTTCCTGATGTTGTTCAAAAAACCCTCGAAACGTCATTAAACCACAATGTGTCATACATCGTTGCATTCAGAAGAAAAAAGCTCTCAAATTCCAATATCAGGAAAACAGGACCGTATTTAAAAAAGAAAGTTGATACTGGCCCTTCGAAGACGACTAGTCGGATTACAAAACAATTAACGCTGTTAGATAGGGCGGAAAAAGGCAATGTAAAAGTGCAATTTACTTTAGAATTGGATCTCAAAAAAAAACAGGAAAACAATAAAACGATTTTTCAGAATTTCGTTTTTTTCCGGATATCTCCGGAACTACTCGGAATATTAAAACCGACTTCGTATCTCTTACGGTTTCCGAGATCCCTGTACTGGCCCTCCTTATCTTGGACACGTTGTAGTACTATACATATTACTTTATATATACATATTTATAGTTACTCCAGACATTTCATGGGCATTAATTGTTATTCCTGTCAGATTCTGTGTCGACACAATATTTTGTTCAATAGTATTATTTATTATTTTGTTCAATATTTTGAACTTTGTTCTGCTCGCACCATAACTCAAAGTTTTGCATATTCTTTTAAAAAGTTTTTCTAGATTATTTTCTGCAATTTCTCGTATTTCTGACGGAGTACAGCTTTCTTCCTGACTCATTTTTATTAACTTTAATAATATATTTATTTTTAATTATGACGGATGGGAAGAAGCTTTGTCGTGTTCTAACATTTTATGAAATTGTAAAAGTATTGCCAACCCAAAAAGAAAATATTTATTCAAATGGGAAAAAGCTACTATATTATTTAAAGCTTTTCAGACTTTAAAGACCCAAATTGAAAAAGTATTATAAAATACACGGTTCATAAGACAATTTGAGCACTTGTACTTTAGAAAACTCCCCGCTTCGCGGGTCGTTTTCTAAATTAAACGCGTACTCTAACATAATGTCTTGTATCTTAATATACTATTTTAAAATGCTATATGGTTATGGGATACAGAGTGTAAACACAAATCTATCACGGGAGACCTTCTTACGACAAATCTGCAAACAATCTCAAAGGCTTAAGAATATTTTCAAGTTTGTTCGTGATTTTTAGTGTTCCAAACATTTACAAGGAGTCGATGTACCGGGTCCCGCGGGCCATTCAGTGAAAGTAATCTTCAGAAGGCCTAATCCCAAAACTTGTGAATGTTGTTGTGGATGTGGTGCTCCGAAAGAACCGCCTTGTAATAAGGTACGTATTTAGAATTTTTAATTTTAATTACTAATTTTTATAAACAATTAATTTCTATAAAAATAGTTAGAGAGACGGTGACAATAGGGGACCGTGAAGAAGAATATCAGTAATTTGGTTTTTCGTGGAGTTTAGGTCCCCCTCTACAACTTTTATATCTGATGAAATGCCGTAGAGCTTTAGATAGGAAATTCTCAATAAATTCAAAATTATATCGAGCCATGTCTGAAAACGAATTTACAGCATCTGCGTGACCCCAAAGTCACGGGAAACACATTTTCTGACAAGTCAACCCTTGCATATACTTTTCCGAGCGTGTCAAAAAAAAATGAAAAGTATAAAAAAAGAAAAACAGCGAAAAGTTGAAACTTTCTAGAATGGAACATTATATGTTAAAGATTATGTGAAAAAAATTTCGTCGTTCCAGGTCTCGCCATTTCATTACTGCAATTTTTTTTTAAATCTCCTAGGAGGAAATTCGGAAAACGATCGTGACATGTCAGAAAATTGTCACACTACATTCCTTGATACCCAAATATTGTTGAAAAAAAATGTCAGAAGAATCGCACCTAGCTAGGCGGAATTCTTATAATATTACGGCAGAGATACCGGAAGGCAGGTATCGTTCAGTTGTATGACGGGAAAAATGATTCGCAATATTCTTTTTATTAGAAAATTGTTTACGAGTCATCTTCGTGTGAATACAAATCGATTAAGCCCACTTGGACACATGTCACTTGAGACACTAATTTTTCCATTAATTTTTTTTTACACGCTCGTAAAAGTATATGCAAGGGTTGACTTGTCAGAAAATGTGTTTCTCGTTACTTTGTGGTCACGCAGATTCTGTAAATTAATTTTGAATTTATTGAAAATTTCCTATCTAAAGCCGTACAACGCCTCTCAGCAACGCTCTGCGGCATTTCATTAGATGTAAAAGTTGTAAAGGGGGACCTAAACTCCACGAAAAACCAAATTACAGATATTTCACTTCACGGACCCGCTATTGTCACCGTCCCTCTAACTATTTAATGAAATCCATTAAATTAATTTTTGGTATATCTTTTTGTTTTGACAGTGATTGGAAAAAATCAAATATCATTTTAAAGACAAGAGAATACCTAATAAAATAGTACTTATTCGAGTCGATAAACCATACCGTTTGTCCGCAAAACTGGAATTAAAGTTTTTATTAAGCAGTAAAATCAGTTCAATTTTTAATTTAGTTAAATCACCTCTAATATAATTAAAAGAGATAAAGAAAAAAATATATTGTGTTTTTTTGATCTACAATGGGTTATACACTTCATCCTGCACAGACATTCTATGAAGATCATGAAAATGATAGTTTACAGCAGTTCGTAAGAGAATTGGACTTAAAAATCAAGAAAATCGCAAATTGTCTGTTCTTTTGTAAAAGTTTCCTTGAAACTATACATAATATAAAACAAATAAACTGAAAGTGTGTATGTGTACTTGTATTTCAGAATTCTTTGAATACTTGTATTTTTCAAAGTTTTCGAGTGATGAAAGGAATATTTTTGTCCCAACTTCTCTCGAAAATCTTTCTTTTTTTTTGGAGAAATTAAGTTTCTGCCAGTCACTGTATAAATACCCATTTCCACTGATTTGACAATATCCAATTTATTTTTAGATCCCTGAAGTCTGCAAAACTGGTACCACCGGCGGGCAATACAGTGCGGCCATTCAGTTACCTATACCCAAACTACCCAAACCACGACGACCTCTAAAGAACCTTAAATACAGAACCGATACAATATTGGTTCCTCCGCCACCACCAACTGTCGGTAAGTATTTTTCCATAAAAGAACAAATCTACAAATGCCAGACAGACAGACAGACGGTATACCGGTAGAATGGCATACAGACATACCTAAGTAAAGTAACTAACAGACACACTGACCGACAGATAGACCGAGCGACATTTATACGGACGGTATATCAGCAGACTGACAGACAGACATACCTAAGTACACTAACTAACAGACAGGCTGACGGACAGCTAGACCGAGCGACATTCATACAGACGGCATACCGGTAGACTAACAGACAGACATACCTAAGTAAAGTATCTAACAGACAGACTGACCGACAGCTAGACCGAGCGACATCCATACAGACGGCATACCGGTAGACTGACAGACAGACATACCTAAGTAAAGTATCTAACAGACAGACTGACCGACAGATAGACCGAGCGACATTCATACAGACGGCATACCGGTAGACTGACAGACAGACATACCTAAGTAAAGTATCTAACAGACAGACTGACCGACAGCTAGACCGAGCGACATCCATACAGACGGCATACCGGTAGACTGACAGACAGGCATACCTAAGTAAAGTATCTAACAGACAGCCTGACCGACAGATAGACCGAGCGACATTCATACAGACGGCATACCGGTAGACTGACAGTCAGACATACCTAAGTAAAGTAACTTTTTCAAGTTTACAATATTTTTTTCTTGGAAAGAAACAATAAGAATATCTTAATTAATCCGCCAATTAAAATATACTGGCATCTTCGTGTATCCCATACATATAGTTTTTTTAAATTTTAGAATGCCCTTCAACACCCGCCATTGTCAATCCCTCTTCACTCACAACTGCCGACATCCTTAACTGGCTAAGAAGCATCCAACTTTCTCATCAATTACAACAACAACCTCCGGTTTCAGCTGTACCACAACTTCCCAATGTACAATGTCCATCTGTAGTTCCCCAACTAATTACCGAAACAGTCCCATGCGAATGTCAACACTGTCAAGGTAATCCTTTATTAGCAATTCGTAGTTGTAACTTTGAAGGTGAGACATTCCAATGGCCTTACCATCAACTATCGAAAAAAAGTGTTCCTTCACAAGGAACGTCACCTGGCGGCAGCTGTCAAAAGTCTAAGCGAAGTGTCTCTACACAAGAAGAAAGTACTTTTAAAAGTCACAGTATACCAGCACATTCTGTACGCTCTAAAAGAGACTTAGGCAAACGGAGTTATAATTTTCTAATGAATATGATCCCTCAGTCTATTAGAGAACCGTTGCACCATAGCGTGCAAGGAACTCGGTACCTACAGCAATTACAACCAAAACCCACTCTTAAACAGAAATTAGATGAGATCATGATTAAAAAAAATATGGGCCTGGGAGGAAATATATTTGATCAATATAAACCCCAGCCCACCTTGGGTCAGCTCGGCAATATATTTAATAAACCATCGAATGGCCCTTTTGGTCAAAAACCCTCTAACTATTTTCAGCAGTCCAATCCTTTTAAGTCGTCTTTTTTAGATCAACCTCCAAAATTCCTAGCTCCCTCCCATTTATATGGCAGGGCAACGAATTCATATCTGGGACCCGCCCAAACTTTTGGTACCCAAAAAATTCCAAAATTATCATTATTAAATCAAAAAAACGTATTGGAATACCTAAAACCCAATCAAAAACTGGTTTTTGGAAAAACGAAATATCCTCTAGATCCTTCAATGGAAAACATGCACAAAAAGTTTTTTCAAAAATACGGTTCCCTAGGTACCCCAAGATTATCCCTACGTTCTGAAGGAAAAGAAACGGCCGACGAAAAGACACTTCTAAAAAAACTGAAGAAACTTAATAACAATTCGAACAATTCAAACTTGGAAGATCAAGCAACTGCTTTTATGCAGCAGTTACTTAAACCAGATGAATCAAAAAGAAGACGAAGAAGATCCACTGAATATTCTCCAGAAAAAGGCCTTTTAAGAAAGAAACGTACCATCATATTAGGAAGCGACGAAATAAATATACCAGCTCATTATGAAATTGAGATGGTCAGTGTTGAGGATGATTGTGAAGAAGACCAACAACATGAAGAGTCTTTTGAAGCATTTGAAGAGGAAGATCCTGTTGTTGGGGTTAGCCCTTTCATGAGAAATTTTGCTCCTGCTGAAAGATACTACCCTAGATTGCCTAGGTTACAACCAAAACCGGAAATCGTATTGGGTAAGAACGTCATTCAAAAAGCTGTAAGAGAAGAATTAGAGTCACATCATAGGAAACTCGAAAGAGAACAAAAAATAAAAGAAATGAAGGAGACCCGTAAAAGAAAGAAACAACAATCAATTGTACCCCAAAACCCCATTTTTGCCCTTCTAACAGCTCCGGTGAGGTTTTTACAGCATTTTAATGGTATTAACAAAGGCCCAGTAATGAGTAACATACCAAAATTGGTATATACTACAAAGAAAGCGTTTAGAGACTTAGGTAAAAATATTCAGAAAAATTGCCTGGATCTAGCTAGCAATGTTATAGGCGATTTTGACAATGTTCATCCGACCATAATTCACCAAATAGTTGAACCAGAAGGGAGAAGATATAGAAGAGGCGTTCAAGACTTTCAGGATAATAGATCTGCTAATAATAGGAAATATAAAAACAAAATTTCAAAAGGAACTACAGCGTCAACGTCTAACAATAAGCCTCCTTCGCAAGATTCCCAAATAAAATTGGAAAACGTAAATCAGATCAATAAGACCGAGATTTCTGTAAAGCCGGCAAAACAAACCAATACTAGTTCTGTAATACGAGAAGATGGCATTTTTTCTTCAAATGACAAAACCCGTTTTAATCCCAAAGGTGCTGAAAATAATTCTAAAAGTGATGATGGCAAGAAAATTATAGATCAAACATCAAAAACCGATCAGGAAGCTTTAAACGATATAAAAAAACACTTTGCACCTGATTATACACTGGTCTTTGAAAACTCAAAAGAAACATCAAATTTTCGCGAGGTTCCAGATAAACACGTTAGAAAAAAACGTTATGTGGTCAGAGTTGTGGACGAGGATGGGATCCAAGAACAAGTTGAGGATTACTTAACACAACAACTTCAAGGTCATGGTCAGCACGAGTACCTTAACTCCTTACAAGACTATTACAATAAAGTTTATTGCTTCCTGACCAAGCTGTATTCAACTCATCAACCCCTTTGTAAGATTGGTGATGACTGTTACTATCAACGCCCAGCTACGGCTGAAGAAACATATTTACCAGCTGATGAGGCATATTATAAAGCAGAAGAAGATGAAGAAGATTATCTCTTGGAAAGCTATGAAGATTCCTCTGAGGAGAGACCAAAAAACAAAAAAATACAAATAAAAGAGATAAAACCGAGAGTTATTATAGATAGAAAGGGCCGACCTTTCATAGAGTTCGATGGATATAAACGACCATTAATGTTGCATAGGAAAAAGCTAGGAATATTAAAGGCAACTGGACACAGCTACGGCAGAGGCAGTACTTCTTCCGAGGAGACGGGAACTAGGATAGCAACGCTTATAGCCAGAGCAAAAACAGATTCAGAAGTTGTAGGAAACAGTCATAATGATATAGTTCCACATAAGCTTGTTAAGGAAAGAATTTCTTCTCTTTTAGAGGAAATAGACCAATTGATTCATCTAAACCCAGAGAATTATGACGAAATTTTTGAAGATTTAATTAAAATTCAGCATATAAAGACCTCCATTGAGCAAGACTGGAAACGTATGCTAATTGACGCGAGAAGTAATGATATTACCACAGAGATTCATTTATTAAGTAAATTTAAAGAACTGCAACATGTGAAAAATAACAGTGTTAGAAAGATAGCGGCAGCATTAAAACAAAATGATAATGAGTTCGTAAGGTGTCAGTTGGTAAAGAGCCTGATAGGGCTGCAAAAACTGCAATGTCTCATTTCAAGCGTTGTAGAGGACTTTGAGCAACATTTAAAGATGAAAACACAGCGCAATACTAAAAAAGAGATCAAATATGTCGATTATCTTTCGGGGCTTAAGTTTGCTTTCGCCAAAACTAGAAACGATTTAATAAAAATGTTAGGCAAAGACAGGGATAAAGAAGGGCTGAAGAACATGGAAATGTTACATAAACTTAAAAAACTTTTAATTTCCGCTAACGATAATCCCGAGAAGTTCGATCAGGCGGCGAAACTATTGTGGGAAATGAAGAATTTAGAGAAAATGCAAAAAGAAACGATAAAAGAAATGAACAAGAAACTGGCCAGGAATTGCAAAATTAAGAAAGAGTTAAAAATACTTTTCGATTTGCAGAGAAGATTTGAGGATTGCAGTAAGGAATTAAGTGGAATTTTGAGGGATATTCATGTTACAGCTGATAATACAATAGGAAAGAAGAAAGATATCAAAGAAGTTATAGCGGAGGTGAAGAAGAAACATGAAGAGATGTTGCAGAAAGCGAAAGACAGATCTAAATTGTTAAAGAAAAGCTAATACGATAAACAAAATAAAAATAAAAATGGTATAAAAATTTTTAAAAAAAATGGTATGAAGCCGAAAAAGGATAAAAAAATCTTTCTCTGTTAATGGAAAGAGATGATTTATTGAAACGTTTAGAGTGAAATCACGACGTGAAGAGAAATGAAGATTATACTATATTGTGATGCACAACAAGCAACGGAAGTATCATGACGTAACTGTAAAAATAATTTTTATATAATTTTATGAATTAGTATGAGATTAGAACAAGCACAAACATACATGGAAGAAATAAAGAAAAATATCCTAATTACATTATTTATCAATGCCCAATACCTAGAGTATGACAAATGCAGAGTTTTATTTTTGAAATGGCTTTTTACTGTTTGTAATTGTAATTTGTCGTCTTTCTTTATTTTTTCCATATTATCTATTGGTGATGGATAAAGATTAAATAAAAAAAACTTTTTTTGTTTTAGGCTCTGCATAAGACAGACCATGGCAGATAAGATGGAATATAAAGGGAGACAGCAAAGTTTGATTAAATAATTATCAAAGTTCCTAATTATTTGTTAATAAAAAGTTAGTATCCATTGCAATTAGAAAATAATGTTTTTACTATAGAACCAAAAGCGAATATTTATTTTCATGAATGATCGCTTTAAATTCGTATTTTTTAATTTTATTTATTAAAAATGGTTTTGTAAGAAGAACATCCTTAATATTTTTAAAAAATGATCGTGTTGCCGCATGTGTGTATGTCTGTTTTATATTTTCCAGATATTATGTATTTTCCAGATAAATAGCAGATAAGAAAATTATGTCAGAGCACGTGGTTGTTTGGGGATGTAATAGATTTTATTTACAACCATGCATGTAATAATGACATTTCATCTATCTTTGAAAGGTGGAAAGTTGACGTTTTTTTACTTTTACTTTCCACCCGGGTGGAAAGTAAATTATTTTTTTTTAATTTTTTAAAAATCGATATATCAAAATAATATAGGAACACACTTTTTTAAAATGCTAATAGCTTTGCGTGTTTAGATATGTCTACTTTTCCCTAATTGATAGAGTGGTCCTCAGCATTGAATATTGTGACCAAATCGTTGATATCTTCTTTGTCTTGGGATTTTCACTGAAATAAGCTAGTAGCGCAGACTCGGAACCAGGATTTTGAACTTTGTTTCATGTACACCATTATTTGAAACAGTGATATGCCTTGTCATATCTCGGGCGGCTTTTAGTTAGTAGAAGAACTTCTTCTGCTATTTTTGCTGCTTCTCGAATTTCTGGTGGAGTAGCAGCAAAATCAAATTCCTCATTTTTCTGTTATATAATATATAACATATTGTTTAGTGACAAGGAAGCCATATTCAAAAAATGATATTTGCCATCTTGATGTGTATTTTTTTGTGGCGGTGGGAAACCCTGTATGGGCACCGAGTACTTCTTCTACCTTTCCTCGATAGTGTGGGGTCCTTATACCCACTAAAAACCACCCTCGATGTTCACCCAGTTGCGCTTCACGGAACCATCATAATTGACATCTCCTTCGCGAAGGCAAAATGTGTCCTTTTCTTCCTCCTCTCTATCTCCTGTTTCATTCTGTCATATTACCCATTTTTTCTGCCATAAATCTGGTTGTGCATTTCGCCCTCTCTGTTCTGTTTATTCCTCTCTTCCTTAGTTCCTTAGTTTCTAGTATCATTTTCAGAAATTTTTGGATTTCGTTCCAGTTTTCCCTTGATAAAACCATAATGTCTACTATGTTGTCCGATGTTATTTCAGTGTTTCCTCTGGTTTCCGTCTCTTCTCTTAACTCCCTCCATCGTTTGCAAGTGAAGATTGTATGTTGCGGTGTGTCAGCCACAGTGCAGATTGTACAGTTTTCTTCCGTGTCTTTTCCAAAACGCTTTACATATGTCCTATACATCCCGTATCCCGAGATAGCCTGGGTAACATAGTAGTCAACCTTCCTATGCTCACATTTAATCCATTTGCTGATATTTGAAATTTATGTCTAATTTTTCAATGGAAAAGTCAAAATGACATTTATCTTTTATTAATAATTTTAATTCAAAATAATAAGAAGTGGATGTTAGATGTGGTTGTAAATAAAATAGTATACAAACCTCGGTGAAAAGTTTCATTACTGTCTCGAGATTTAGTTACTACCGACTTTCTCGACAGAAATGAAACACTTTCCACCTCGGTGCGTAATATACTATACACAGATTGTTATTTAATTATATGCAGTTGTTTGTGGACCAATTTTAAGCCGAATAAGTCATGTATGTCCTAAAATGCTCTGTTTTGGAACAAACCCAAACATTTCTTTATAAAAGTTGCAAGAATATTCTTATAGCGATGATTTTCAGCTTGAAGCTGAATAAATCTTCCCCCCGAACGTTCTTACAACCATTAAAAAAGATATACAGGGTGTCCAAGATAAGGAGGGTCTGTATGAGGAATGGTAACAGAAAGAACTTCGAATAAATGGGCAAAAAGTAGCGCACTAACAATACGTCACACCAAAAATGTTGGCAAGATGTTTAAGTTTTGAATTATTTTTAAAAAAAACTGAAATTTTGGATTTCGGATTTAATTTTTTTACGGCGTTAATCTTAAAGTTAGAGCAAAACTGACAAAATATTCTGACAGACACTTTGAATGAACCGAAAGACTATACGACAATTTTTTTATACGACGTTTCGTTTTCAAGCAATCATCATCAACTTCATTTTTCTAATGCAGCCCTGATTTTATAATATGAAATTTTAAGAGCCTTTATTATTTTAAATTCAATGATGAATGTTTAATGACATTTCGACCCTCTTTTATCATCTTTATGAAATTTTCAGAATACAGGTCCGTATTTTCCATAATTTTGCAAAAACAGTTCAATGCAGTAGGTACTAAAATGAATATTTTTTAAATTATTTTATAATAATGCACTGCTCTAGATATTTTTGTGAAATTTGGTACACACTTTCTATTCATGAAGAGGCATTTTATGATGTATGACATGACCAGTGGCGTTCGTGCGGGAATTGCCCTAGGTATTTTTGAAGAAAATAATGGTACGCCGCTTCTTTTTTTTTTAAATAAAAACTATTTTTTAAATTCTCCTTCCTTGCTGAGCAATGTCGTCTCTTGATTTTTTGTAGTCTGACGTATAGTTTTCGTATAATAAAATGTTTCTATTTTGGTTTCATAATGGCTACATTATGAAATGCAAAAAGATTTAAGAACCTGCCACTTTATGAAACTGAAACTGAAATTTTATTTTTTTTATGTTGGCAGCAAGTAGGGTTCGAATTTTAGGCTTACTTCGATTTCGTTGAAATTAGTTTTCTAGGCATTATGGATTCGACAAAAAAATTTGATAGGAAACTTTAAAATGTTAACCTTTAACCTTGCAAATAGATCATTTTTACTAGATATTTATCTGAAATACCTATACTCGGAAATATATAACATGCTGACGGTGTCCGTCAACTAATTTCTAGTGACAATCCCCAACAATAAAACAACATAACCTGAAAATAATAGAAATATCTTCCAGTTTATGCTCTAACTTCTAAAGTTTTATTCAAATAAGTACTATTTTTATTTTTAATTCAATATAGTATTATATATATTACTTTATATATACATATTTATAGTTACTGTAGACATTTCCTGGGCATTAATTGTTATTCCTGTCAGATTCTGTGTCGACACAATATTTTGTTCAATGGTATTATTTATTATTTTGTTCAACTTTGTTCTGCTCGCACCATAACTCAAAGTTTTGCATATTCTTTTTAAAAGTTTTTCTAGATTATTTTCTGCAATTTCTCGTATTTCTGACGGCGTACAACTTTCTTCCTGACTCATTTTTACTAACTTTAATAATATATTTATTTTTAATTATGACGGATGGGAAGAAGCTTTGTTGTGTTCAATTGTTTCTATCATGGCATATTTGATACTTGTAACATTTTATTAAATTGTAAAAGTATTGCCAACCCAAAAAGAAAATATTAATTCAAATGGAAAAAATCTACTATATTTTTCTAAGTTTTTCAGACTTTAAAGACCCAAATAGAAAAAGTATTATAAAATACACGGTTCATAAGACAATTAGAGCACTTGTACTTTAGGGAACTCCCCGATTCGCGGGTCGTTTTCTAAATTAAACGCGTGCTCTAAGATAATGTCTTATGAAACTTGTATCTTAATATATTATTAATTCATTCCTTTGCACTCTGTTATGAAATTAGGTATTAACAAAGATTAAAAGGGATCTAGTAGATAAGAAGCAGATTTTGTTTTTTAAATATAAACAGTTTTAATAGTTGTCTACCTAGTCTAGTTGTCACGTATTCAAGGTCATTAACTTTAACAAATTATTAAAAAACACGAGAAACTTTAATACCCTGTATTTCAAAAGTTAAGACGTTTAGGACATATATTCATATGAAGTTTATTTCTGAAAATGGACCCAAGAATAACTTTCTTAAACATTAGCATGTTATTAAGAAACACCCTGTATGTGACATATTGTTACACAAACTTTTTGTATCGTATATTGTTAGCGCTTTGATTGTGATACTTTTTCCCCATTTAAGGTCTTCCCTATCTTGGGCATCTTGTATAAGTGTATAAACCCTGCATTTGAAACCATAAAACTTACGTAAGAGCATTTAGAAACCAATCAAGTTATACAGCGAAAACGCTTACATAATCATTTTACGGTATACTGTAAGTTCTATTAATGTTCTTACAGCTAATTAAAAAACCTTCTATAAAAGAGTTCTATAATTTGGTTGTAGGAACATCGTTACAGTGTAATATTGTAGCTACTTGGCCCTAAAACCAAAAATGTATCGATTAAACAACAAAATTTCAAGCCAGTAGCTTTTATAAAACTGTTATAAACATCCCTTTAAAAAATATCATGAGAAAAGGCTGATAGTTGTGTATAGGAAGTGTTGATAGATAAATTCATTGATAATTGTATATGTGTTTTATTTCCATTATTAAATTAGTATTTTAGTATTATTAAACTTAATTGTTGTTCCTTTGCACTGTCAATTATATTTTCCCTTATTTTAAAGATTATCTCTAAAGGACGCATTAGACTCTGCAATACTTTTGCAATTTTGTTGCTGCAAGTTAATTTTTCGTATCAAACCCAAGCACTATAAGAAAAATTCTTTAGGGCACTCTGGGGATGGTGCGTGTGCGCAAAAAGCGATTCACGTTGGCTTTGAATCGTTGGAGGTTATATTCGTTGGGAAAAACGACCTCGGGAAGGTCGTTCCATAAGAATGAAGTCCTCCAGATGAAAGAATTCGTAAATAATAAAGTTCGAGGAGTACTAAGCTTAACCACATTGGATGGGCGCCAGTGGTTCGTCGTGTATTTCTGATATTCGCCGCTCTGGGCGGAATTAAGAGGGCAAGGTCAGCCGAGCACTTTCCATGAAAATATCTGTAGAAGAGCGTCAAATCCCCAACCTGTCTTCGATGTTCTAGGTTCGAGGTTCTTCGTCAGCTCGTGGTCTCCAATCAGACGAATGGCCCTCCGTTCGATGGAATCCAGTAGCCGAAGAGTATGTTTGGGTGCAGAGCTTCAGACATGAGAGCAGTACTCTAGTGATGATCATCACTTTCCATGAAAATATCTGTAAAAGAGGGTCAAATCCCCAACCTGTCTTCGATGTTCTAGGCTGTCGAGGTTCTTCGTCGGCTCGTGGTCTCCAATCAGACGAATGGCCCTCCGTTCGATGGAATCCTGTAGCCGAAGAGTATGTTTGGGTGCAGAGCTCCAGACATGAGAGCAGTGATGGTCGAATCTGGGCTTTGTATAGTGTCAAAAGTTGTTGAGGTGTGTACAACTTTCTGGTTCGGGGGAGTACACCAAGTTTCTGAGAAGCTATCTTGGCGATTGCCACAACGTTATTACGCCAAGACATATTTCCTACCAGATTGACGCTCAGCAAATTAATAGATGGAGCCAATGGGATTGCGTCTCCGTCCATGACTATATCCGGTTCTGTAATGTTAACCATTTTAGAGAAAACTGCTGCCTGGGTTTTGTTAGCGTTAAAGTCGACTTGGTTACTGTCACCCCAAGCCAAAAAAGCAAAAGAGTTGCAATCAATATGTCATGCAAATCGTTGTCTATTGTCAGCAATTCTATTGCAGTTGCGGTTTCAACGGCGAGGGCTGCCAACCCAGTAAAAGTACCGTGAAATTCAAAAAAATCAAAATACGACGATTTAACTCTGCAAAATACAACTAAAACTAAATAAGAATATAACACGAAATCACGATGAACAGTAAACACACAAGACGTATATTTTAAGGTTAATATTTAGTGACTTTTATTTTGAGTTGGTAATGTAAAAATCACTATATTGTCCACCAGACTGCAACAAAAATCGAGCACCCGTTCTTTGGCAGCAAGTTGCAAAACACTTGGTCCTTAATGCGCATGCCTCCCTTCAAGTTTATTGCAGTTGCAGAAAGACTGAAATGCGGCCTTTAGAATTAAAGTTAGGTTTCCTATGTCAAAAATTTTTTAAATAAAAATAAAAAAAATCGTTATAATTCTTATGAAAGTGGTTTTATTCGTTTAATTTATATTTTACTAAATACCATGATAAGCGGGGCGTCAAGAATCCTTTCGTCAGCGCATACATTGACAATGAACTTGGCTATTTACCGTTAAACTTCCTGGAGGATGTTCGAAATCGTTTAATAATAAAAATATTTTGGTTCATAATACATTCACCACAAAAATAATACCATAACAATAATAAACGAACGGAATTAAAATAAATAGTCAATAGGTACACGCGTGTGACAAAAAAAGTTTTAGCTGACTTCACAGTCTAAGTGACGCCGCCAGAAGAAGCCGCCAAAAGGATTTCTGTAGCTGGTGCCTTTTAACATACCTAGATGAAATATAGGTACAACTTTTTCTGATTAAAATATTTTAAAGGGATTATTTTGAGACAATGGTGTTTAAGCAAAAAATAATAAATTACGACGTTCTGTGTTTAAAATAGCACACTTGTCTCATCTTCTCTTTGAATGCACAAACATCGGCTGCCGACGCACATCATATTAATTTAACTGTTTATTTGTTAATAACATTTTAGTACAATGAATTAAATATTAACGAAGCTGTGCAATTTTTAAATGGAATGTCTTAAAATTTACTTTTATAACTTACTAGGTTCTTGTATTGCACGGCAGCATTGTGATTTGTCGACTCGAATAAATAGTGACGCTGATGCATGATGAAATATAGGTACAACTTTTTCTGATTCAAAGATTTTAAAGGGATTATTTTGAAACAATGATGTTTAAGCAAAGAATGGCAAAAATCGGAGAGGCACGTCAATTTTAATTGTAAAGTGGGACACTTTTAAAGAATATTTTTTTTAACCCCTTGGAAGAGGTAGATATTGCCCTTAAAATCTTAAATGGGAAGGGGAGAAGGGTTAAGTAGCACAAAATTTTAAAGATCCTTTAAATCTCTTTCCAATAGTGTCTTAATTTATTATTTTTTGTGCAGTAGTTTCAAAAAAATCGCGTTCCAGAAATGTAGGTAGTGTGATGTGTTGAATTACCTTTTAGTAAAATTATTAGGGGGCCGAAGGTAGTCACTCTGGGTGACACAATGTCCAATTTTTAACCAGGGGCAAAGTCAATGCCTAAAAATTTACATGAATAACTACTAAGTATCAAAAATTAATAAATTACGGCGTTTTGTATTTAAAATAGCACACCTATCTGATCTTTCTCTTTGAATGCACAAATATTACCTCCTAAAATAGGAGGTAATACCACAAACATCGGCTGCCGACGCACATCTTCGCAGACAGCATGAAGTATCACATCTTAACAAAGACCTGGAAGAAATTTTGGCTTGGAGTGACAGTAACCAAGTCGAATTTAACGCTAAAAAAACCCAGGCCACAGTTTCCTCTAAAAAGGTTAACATTACAGAATCGGAAATAGTCATGGCAGGATACGTAATCCCACTGGCTTCATCTATTAATTTGCTGGGCGTCAATCCGGGAGGAAAATTGTCTTGGCATAACCACGTTGTGCCGAACCAAAAAGTTGTACACACCTCAACAACTTTTGACACTATATAAAGCCCTGATTCACAATCACCAGAGTACTGCTCTCATATCTGGAGCTCTGCACCCAAACATACTCTTCGGCTACTGGATTCCATCGATAGGAGAGCCATTCGTCTGATCAGAGACCACGAGCTGACGAAGAATCTCGACAGCCTAGAACAGGGGTCGGCAACATTTTGAGACCGAAGAGGCAAAAGTTATAATTTACACAATTTCTCAGTTTTTAAACAGCCACTAACGGCCGCAATTTGATATCGAAAGAGATACAACTTGACATCGAAAGAGCCGCATGCGGCTCGCGAGCCGTAGGTTGTCGACCCCTGGTCACAACCAAAGCACTGGTAAAGATGCCAAATTATTTATGAATTCTTTCATCTGGAGGACTTCATCCTTATGGAACGACCTTCCCAAGATCGTTTTTCCCAAAGAATATAACCTCCAACGATTCAAAACCAACGTGAATCGCTTTTTGCGCACACGCACCACTCCCAGAGTGCCCTAAAGGATTTTTCCTATAGTGCTTGTGTTTGATCATTAAAAAAAAATAGTGTGCCACAAGACCACGCAAAAATCTCAAAATTATCTTTCTTGCAAAACGTTGCGATAGACTTATAAACTCATCCTCTGGCTTAGCTGACCAAATTGAAATCTGTACACAACCTTATCTTTAATTCGTTTTCCCGCTTCCGTTCCCCGCAAAGGCAACAAACGGTCACGGTCAAATATCCAACGGAAAATGTACCCCAACCTTCAAACTCGGGTCACCATACTCGAAAACTAAACACACTCGCCCAGCGGTGTTTTTTGTTTTGGTTAATTTTTAAACATTCTGGTTATATATTGGGTGTAAAACGGATAAGCTGGTTATATTTTGTGTTGTAGAACACCAGTAGTCATCAATGTGGGAATGCCACTAATAGTCAAAAAATGCAGTTTAGTGACAGTTGTGGGTTTCATTATTTTGCTCGAGGTAATATTAATATACCTAAATATATAGCGTGATCAAATAATGCATCAGGATATAGGTAACAGAAAGGCGTACTTTTTTTGCTTCTATTTGAAAAACTGATTTTACTGCTAACAAAATCTTGAATTCCGGTTTTGCACCTAAACGTTCTGCCGTGCAATACAAGAACCTAGTAAGACGACTTACTATAACACATAGTAGTAAGTTTTTAATATTTATTTAACTGTTTATTTGTTAATAAAAATCAATGGTTTTTTGGAAAATGAAACTATGTAGCAAGAGCTCACTGTGTATAACATTTTAGAACAATAAATTAAATATTAAAGAAGTTGTGCAATTTTTAAATGGAATGTCTTAAAATTTACTTTTATAACTTACTAGGTTCTTGTATTGCAATTGATTTGTCGACTCGAATAAAGAGTAGCCTTTTATTAGGTATTCTTTCGTCTGTCAAATGATATATCCGCTTTTCCAATAACTGTCAAAACAGGAAAGATATGACAAAATTAAATTTGAATTTCAGATAAATTGCTCTCTGATGAGTTTGATGAAATGATGACTTGCCGCCATTATTTTAACATTTGGAGTCACCTCTCCACGTATCCTGAGGCATTATCCCAACACCCTGTACATACTTCTATAAGTTTGCACTTTAGAGTTCTGTAGGTTTAACCGTAAAGAAGATAGTTTACCGACAGATAATTCCGCCACAAATTTTTGCTCGGGTTTGTTCTTTAAAATAAGTGTTTTTCTCGATTTAAAATTGTGTAGCTCTTACAAGAAATGAGATAATAATTCTAAAACAAAATGTAAGGAGTACATCTAAGATTATAGCAGGAAGATTATAAACAAAATTATTCGCCTTAATTTGCCCACACGGTGAAATTGAGAAAAAGAACACCATTTAATATATCCCGGTATAAAATCACCTAAGCGAAACATTTTAATTATTTAAAGAACACAAAATAATCCCAATAAATAAATATATTTTTCTATTTGGGTTTCATAATGGCTACATCAACGAATACTTCTGTAGATTTTTCCTGGGCATTAATTGTTATTCCTGTCAGATTCTGTGTCGACACAATATTTTGTTCAATAGTATTATTTATTATTTTGTTCAATATTTTGAACTTTGTTCTGCTCGCACCATAACTCAAAGTTTTGCATATTCTTTTTAAAAGTTTTCTAGATTATTTTCTGCAATTTCTCGCATTTCTGATGGAGGACAACTCTCTTCATGACTCATTTTTATTAACTTTAATAATATATTTATTTTTAATTATGATGGATGGGAAGAAGCTTTGTTGTGTTCAATTGTTTCTATCATGGGATATTTGATACTTGAACATTTTATTAAATTGTAAAAGTATTGCCAACCCAAAAAGAAAATATTAATTGAAATGGAAAAAAATCTACTATACTATATTTTTTAAAGTTTTTCTGACTTTAAAGACCCAAATAGAAAAAGTATTTTAAAATACACGGTTCATAAGACAATTAGAGTAATTGTACTTTAGAAAACTCCCCGCTTCGCGGGTAGTTTTCTAAGTTAAGCGCGTGCTCTAAGATAATGTTTAATGAAACTTGTATCTTAATATACTATTACAAACTGGTTAATATGTTTCCACGTGGTGCTATCACCATTTAGTTATGAATTAGTTATTATTAACCACGTGTCAAATAATATTTACCGTATTACTTTTAAAATGAATTCAAAATCGATGTAAAAATGTTAGGGTAACTAAACCTTTGTATTAATAATTTAATGGTATTGATCAGTTTCCTATTTTTAACCATTTAGACCAATAATCTACTTGACACAGAGGTTTAAAAAAAATATCCATGTCAGTGACACTTTTTTAGTAAAAAATATCAAAAATGCGTGCTTGCAGGGACGCCACTGGTGTATCAATAGAATAACTTTTTCAACTAAAATAAGTGGCTTTATATCCTATTAACACACACCAAAATTGAATACGCTATCTAAAGTACTTTCGGAGATATTAAAAAATAACATTTCATTCACATGTTCATCGGAACTTTCCTCATGACCTAAGCAAACATACTCCGAAATATTTGCACGACATCAAGAGACACCCTGTATATATTTGTAATTTTCCAGACCGAGCTCTGCACCGCAGAGTGCAACCTCGCAAAAATATTCCGAACGCCGCGCGATTTCGACCACTTGGAAATAGTTGAGCGGGCGGGTTTCGATCGCACCGATTCGACCACTATCCCACCCTCCACAGCTAAATCAACCGGCGAATACACCAGGAAAAATGGGAACAACCATGCCAGTGCACACGTCTCCTTGAGGTTTGGACCCGACTATGGTAGCCATGTAATGAAGGTACCTCCACAGGTTGGGAACCTTATAGGTAAGCAATGGACTTTGTTAAAAACTTCGGGTTCCACTAATACCTTCAAATTTTATGTCTTGTTTTAGATAATGGTATAAATCATTTCCCCGATCCGATGCTCAATCCCAATTTCATTTATCCCCCACCTCGACCCTATAGGACCCCTCCACCATGTCCCTCTCATCAGTACTTCCACCCCTATCCCCCGCCAGTACCTTATATTTTCCCAAACTACTATTTCTGGAGTCCAGAGCAAGAATCGACTTACCTACCTCCCCAACTCAACGAGTACTTTAGAAGACATCCTGATTTTGTTGTGGCGAGGTATCCGCATCAGCAGGAGGTATTTGTAGGGGGTAGACCTGTAAGGAGAGAGGAAGCAGGAGAACATTTCATTCCTGCGAATTTCCTTAATGGTACGTAGATGTTTCATACAGCTTTCTTACTATGTATTAACCCTTGTTTTTGTAGGGCCTGTAGAGCTTCCTGAAAACTTAAACTTACTGCAAAACAACCTTCCAATGGCATTAAAACCCATACAGATGATTCATTCAAGAATGCTAAGACCTATAGATCCGACCAGCGATGCAGTAAAAGAAAACAACGAGAAAACCAAAGAAGTTAAACGAGATTGTACCAGTCAACAAGAAAACAACGATAATGGTACGAAAAACAGCATCTCTATGGTATTTTTAGATTCTTTTGAAGAATCGCCGTATGAAAAATACGATCAGAACCAAACGACGGAAAACACTGAACTGGACGTTTTAAAATCTAAGAAACTGGACGTTGAGAAACAGATAGATGACTCTAGTAACCTAACTATCCCAGAATCCATTATAGCAGACGTTGAAAAAGAAATGGACGACCTCATCAGTGAACTTGAAGTTTCCCGAGCAGATTCACAAGACGCCCGGAAAGAAGTGGTTCACTCACAAGAACCAGTCACCGAGGAACTTAAAGATGATCTACAGAAACTATTGAACGAGTCATTGATAGAATATAACAGTGAAAACGATACGATTCCTCCCAAAATGCTCATTAGTTATCCAATATTCAACAGAGAACTACTAAATCAAGCTATTGTACAGGCAAGCTCCCGTCTTAATTTCACCATTTCACAGGAAGAAAAATTAGCAAATGATATTGACAACCTAAAACTGCTAAAGACAGACGATATTGTAAATGACGGTACATATAAAAAGAACCAGGATAGTAATAGTACTACAAACCCACTAACAGGAAAAGGAAATTTCATCAATGATATTGATGATCTTGTAGCGGTAATGATTCAAATCATAGATTTACCTTTAACTTTGGTACCAAAACCAATGGTTCCCGAGTATTCGTCAGTATCGTCTGGTATAATGCCTCCGGTAGCAAAGCCTTATTCTCCATCAGAAGATCCCCTTCTATATCCAGACGTTATTTCTCCGTTTAGCTCTCTCCTTCCGAAAGCCGCATCACCACCTTTGTCATCAATATTGAATCTTTTAAGTTACTATGGATTGTTAAATACCCATCCCAATTCGCTAACCCCTCAAATGGCTTACTCAACCTCAAATCAATACAAAGAATACTACAGTCCTAGCCCTCAAACTACTCAATTAGGGTACTCGAGCCGTCCTGTATCTGATCCTAAGTCAATAGTAGTATACCATAGTTCGCCGCAAGTAAAAGTGTTGGATCAAAGGATTCCTAATACTGGAACTAAAGTAGCTACTACACTACAGGAGATCTGTCTGCCTGCAAAGACAGAATCTACTTGCAAAACAACATATATTATACCAATAATGGAAGAAGCTAAAACAGCTACTTTTGGTAGTCCCCTTAATCTTATAAATCGTCTTAGTGACGAGGATTTACCAGCTACTTATATGTCTCAAATTAACCCCATGACGAGATCGGTTCCAGAGGCTAATGGTTTAGTAACAGACGGTGATACTATGATGCCCGAATACTTCCGATTGATTACGAGATCGTACGATCTTGAAGACGAGCTACCGACAGAAGACGACGCATTTTCTGCAATAATTTCGTCCTCCAATATTCCCGATCATATAGTGGGTGCGAGCGATCCGGAATCCGATTACTGCAAAAAATGTGGACACAAACATTCCGGAGGGAGTTATTGCGATAAATGTGGGTATCCAGTGATATTCAATCGCAGTAATATGAATTCGTACTGTCCGAGTTGTACACAGGAGACGAGACAATTGAATGACGGGTAACGAGTATTGTTTGTATGTCGATCAGTTTGCAGTCACGATATTTTTGTAAATATATATTTTTGTACAAGTTTCGAGTAGGTTTTTCTTTTCTACTTGGATTACATACATATGTGTATCACTATAATTTGGCACATTTTAACAAATTATGACTTAAAGCGACCATTATCTCCTATCTTTAGGGATAAAAATCGAACAGTACGATACATTTAGTTTCCATGTGATTATTTCTTAATAATCACAGTTCAAAATTTGATCCTCTTTACCCGACACCACCCTATTCTAGTCTTCGAGTACTGCACATTCGTGGCTAGGACGCGTGTAAAATTATAGTAAGAATCCCATTCAAAAATTCCTAAGAAAGACACAAACATTATGCGCATCACTTTCTATCAACATGCTTTGAAGTAAGACAGAACTTAGATTTTCCCAGGAGACGGCCTTCAACGTCCTTGAGGAACTTCAGATGACCCAGATTCGAACTTATACCGTCCTTTTCTATCTCCGTAAATTGAAGGAAGATCTATCGCAAATAATGAATGAAAGGGTTACTGAAGGGGTCGTTTGGCGTCGCCACCCGCTGACCCGCTTTGACGGTTTCGAAAATGGCCACCTGTTCGCGTCGTTTTGGTGTTCGTGATCTTTATTGAATGATTTTCAGTATTTTAAGTGATTAATTTTGGGTAGTGAACTTTCAGAACTTAAGAGTAATGTAGGATAAAATATTTTCTCGCTAAATCCATGGACGGGAGACTGTTTATTCGAGCGAGATCGACTTTGTTTGGAGGCAGGATGAGGTAAGTTTTTGGTTTAGATTTTTGAAAGTTTATAAAGTGCTTGACATCGATCTATTTTGTAGTAATCGGGCTTAACTAAGGCATACCCATTTATTCATACAGGAAGAGTGATGGATAATTGGTCAACGTGGCACCACTTTTCATAGATGTATAACCTGGTGACTTACGATGTTGGATGAAATTTTAAACGTTTCGCACCTATTATAAGATAAAACACCCAATGATTGACAGGGTTTTTTTTTGAAAATCTTCATTGCTAATAACTCTACCCCAGAAATTGTCGAAAATGAGACACCCTGTACTTTCGGAAACATTAAAAAAAATTTTAAATCGTCTTCATAAAATTACCTAAAGAAATACACTCTGAAATATTAGCACAGCATTAAGGAACATCCTGTATATTGAAAAGGGTTAACACTTTCATTACAACAGAAGAAAAAGACGGAAATTAGGAACAATAAATTATTTTATTTTACAAAATATACTGATCTGATAAGATTTTAAACATAGTTTTTTTTATTACGTAATAAGTCATTGACTACCCAAAAAGTACGTCCTGGTTAGAGCCTCAGCCTCAGCCTGGAAACTCTAAATCACCCTGTATTAGAAAAACTTGGCAACATCCAATAAAACTTTGCTAAAATTCTGTTTGGTCAAGACCATAAGTAACCATCGTTGTCGCATATGTTGGACTGAGGGTTTACCTCACTCTAATTGTTAGGTTGCATATGTGCATGCCTCAATTCTTATGGATGGCTACTCCCGATGTCAACCATACACTGTATAATATATAAACTTACTTCAAAGTCTGTTAAAGTAAAACTTAGAAAAAATCCGCCGCTGTCTTCCTGCTCGGCCAACTAATATTCAGCAGATCGTCCGTAGACACCCCAGAATCGGCCTTTTTAATTCCCAAATCGATTTTCGGCGTCGTAGCTCTTTTCGGCGTCGTCACGCGTGTAGGCGTCGGCGTCTTCAGCATCGGCGTCGTGGACGTTGCTTTTAATTTCGCCGTCTTGACACCTCTCGGACTTGGAGAGTAGGCCGACCTTAAGAGATTAGAGGGAGTCAGCTTGAAATGCGACGATGCCAGTTGTCTTGCTGCCGGTGACATTGTTGCCAGTCTGTCTATGGTGGAAGTATTCGGACGTGGAGATGGTCTATAATAAAAAAGAATAGTTTTTTATGATACAAACAGATAAATACAATAAAATTTTAATTCTTTCGCTTGCTACTTACGAACTAAACTGCCTCCTTTGAGCATCTAAAGCCTTCTTTTTTTGGTCCCTATTCTTCTCTCCTACTTTTTCTGCTAATGCTAAAGCGATCTGCTCCCTCCTAGGAGGTTCGGCCATTTTGAAAGATTGTCCTTGAGACCTAGACAAAATAGAAATAAATATGTTAAATTTTAAAAATATTTGTATCTATTTGGATGCCATAATCATAATTTGTATACAAAGCAATAGAAAAAGTGTTGTGGTGCTACTTATTAATATGACACAACCCTGAAAAATGTTCCATACCTTGGTAATGGTGTATCACTGCCATCCAACATAAAAGGAGTTCCTTCAATCTCTCCCCACGTCATCAAGGGGCTCCCCATCATGGTTGGAGACGGGGACGGTGTCCTTACAAAACTGAACCCCCCTACTTTAGGAGTATCTGCTTTTAACAGCTCTTTTCCATCAACCCCTATTTTACCATCTAAAACCTACAAAAATATGATTTATTGACAATTTGTTGTATTTATTATAAACTCCTGGATAAAATTAACGTAACATCACAAGTTTGCCATATTTTTGATGCTATTTTTTTTCTGAATTTATGATCCGATTTGAATGATTTTTTTTGCGTTGTAGGTTGGTTCCTTGACAATGTCATGGTTTAGGTGTACTAAAAATGCTATGTTTTTTCCGAAAATTCGCATCTCCCTGTGGAGTATATTAGCAAACGAAACATATTGCAGTTGACATTAAACGGTAGGTCCATCTTTCCCCAACATTTTCTTTTTTGGCTTACTTCATTATCTCTGTTATTAAAGGAGATACACCATTTTATAGCGTAGCATGTTTTTATAGACTTTAATATTCAACACATTCATTGTTAAATGTTTTCAAGTAGACTATGGACTTTTTCTGACATTGCAAGCGATATGTCAGCAGATGTTGTGTTTTAAAGTTACAAAGGTCAAATAAAATTCGCCATACCGATAAAAACTGTTCGGAACCTGCTTATTAAACGTTCGTTTCATATGCCCAGTTGCCCGACGAGTATTTTAATCTTGAAACCTACTTGAAAACATTTAACAATGAATGTGTTGAATATTAAAGTCTATAAAAACATGTTACGCTATAAAACGGTATATCTCCTTTAATGACAGAGATAATGAAGTAAACCAAAAAAGAAAATGTTGGGGAAAGATGGACCTACCGTTTAATGTCAACTGCAATATACTTCGGTTGCTAATATACTCCACAGGGTGATACGAACTTTCGGAAAAAACATAGCATTTTTAGTAAACCCAGTATAAATCGAAAATTATTTTTTTATCATAAACAGCGAAAACTATGACATGGTCAAGGAACCAACATACAATGCAAAAAAAATCATTCAAATCGGATCATAAATTAAAAAAAAAATAGCAACAAAAATATGGGAAATTTATGATGTTGCGTTAATTTTGTCCAGGAGTTTATTTAGACCACATCAGAACCAGAATTTAAAGAAGCAAGGGGTTATAACAATTAATAAAAAAAAATTATACAAGAATTGGTACCCCCATACTAAGGAATTAAAAAATGTTAGGTACTTACTTTTGCTTGAGTTTTGGCTAATTCATTTATAGTCTCTTTACTTCGCACTTCATTAAAAGGATTTATCTGTAGACTTGTATTTTCATGAACTATTTCTTGCTTATTCTTAAATACTTCTAATTCTTCTTCTTTCGTCATTTGAACCCCATCTGGATTGTACATTAGATAATTTCTGTTTTTATATCTAAAATTTTAAATAAATAATATATTTTAATGTTAATTGGTAAGAAATAGTATTACAAAGTATTTTTAACATTGCTTTATTTATTTGTCCGACCAGTGAAGCACATATAACTATATAACACAAATAAACATTATAATTAGCAGGTAAAATAACACTTACCCCCAAGTATCAACATTGAAAGGTTTATCTGACAATATAGCTTGTTGTTGAATTGAAGGCAGAGCCAACAATTTCTTCTTATTATCTTCACTATCATCTTCGGCTGCATACAAAAATTTATACTTCTCACGATGTTGTTTCTCGTTAATTTCTAAAATATCTTCAAAACTCTCATTATCCTGAGAGGTATGGGAATTTAGATATTGATCTAAACTAAGTTTTTTAAGTCTTGTAGGTACCGTTTCACTATCCTTTTTAATATTATTGTCTTTATTTAATGTGGGTATCTCGCTCTCCTGCGAGTGATGAATATTGGCCGGAGTTTCAAAAGTTGCGGGACTAGGTACTAAAAACAAATGATTATGAATTTTTCTTCTAATTGGAAAAGAAAGTCCAATAACATAGGTAGAGTTTTAAGAAGAATACTTACTTCGTTCTATAGACGGTCGCTTTCCGCTATATTTCATATAGAGCTCTCTTAATCTCACTGTATCGTTTCGTTCCATAGCGTCAAGATAATCATTTTGTGCTTTTATTTTCTCCAAATCCGGGAAGAAGTCTCTTTGAATTATATTATCAATATCCTAGAAAAGTCATTATATACTATTTAATACGGATATATTACTAAAAAACACCAAACTACAAACCTCGACGTAAGATTCTTCATCCAAGACCTTCATTTTTCGACGTTTCTTTGGCACTCCGGAGGGTTTTTTGAATACTAATTCTTTGTGAACATGTTCCATTATCTCAAGGGCCCTACTGCCCGGAGTATTAGGGGTACTTTCAACAGAATCAATCATTTTTTAACAAAATAATTCTAAAATTTGTGTATTTACGTTTTTACTCCGTTTATAGGTTAGGGAACTGTCACTGTCAAACGGCGACAGTGAATTATAAAGTGCAAAATGACCTACTAACCACAGAGGAAGAATAGGTAGTGACGTTTGCTACTAGCCAAGAGCAGTTTTTTTAGTGTAAATGGGTCTTTTTATTTTTCACACGCCGCGATAGGTGACGCTTGTTGCATTAAATCGAGAATAAAATTAAATGGTGCCCAAATATAGGTTTTGTTCGTGTCATTGACCCATAAAAGAATATTAAGGAAAAAAGTAGCTTTGCCGGTAAGTTTAAATGCTAATATTATGTAGAATATAATTATGATATTCCTGAAATAAGTTGTATGTTCTTTATTAAATTAGATTTAAAGCAAATCTAAGTACCTATTCCTAAATAATATAATTCCACCAAGACAAAATATTTGTAATTATAATAGTAATGCGTGAAAGTGTGTATTTCACGCATAGTCGTAGAATAGAAAAATAATTTTGTGTAAGTAGGGGAAAGTATAGCAAATTTAGTTAACGGGGTAACCGAGGAACCAACCTACATAAGTATGTCTGTCGTTTCGCGAGACCTCGACGTTAAATTTGTTTAATAACTAAATCTGTTCGGATTTGTACGCCTAAATTGATAATGGTTTTTAGGATTGATGACCACAGTTTGCTCGTTTTTTGTTGCAAGTCTTTGTTGAAAACTTAGTGATTTTTAAATTATATACCAACGAAAAATACTAGTTACTAAATATTAACCTTACAATACGTCTCGTGTGTTTAGTGTTGATCGTGTATTCGTGTTTATTTATATTCTTATTCAGTTTTTAGTTGAGTTTTGCGGAGTTTAAGGGTCTTATTTTTGATAGTTTCACAGTACTTTATTTTGGTGTGTTGGTAGCCCTCGCCGTTTAAACCGCAAGTGTAAAAGCCGTATTAGAGTCGGCTGCAGTCGGCAATAAAAATTTCCGGAGCAATGGCAATTATAATTGCACGAATTCATGCGCAGTAAACCATTCTCGATCAGCTAGCGCATTTCCAACAGTCAGGACAGCAGTTGGTAGTGTCGAAATCCCAAAAATTCCCCCAGAATTAGAGATTGGCGATCCTATTCGTTTTGATTAGCAGTTAAAGCAGCTACTGCTACTTACAAATGGCAATTCAAAAAAGTTGCTACGAATTAGCAGCACATTTGCTTAATAATAGTTTAAATAGCCATTAGCTGTTCATAGGTGCTTCGACCAACTAATAAACATTTGAAAATAACAGACTTGCACCGGCAATGGCAATGAAAATGGCGCGTGTCCCATTTCTGGTAATGAGAGACAGCTGATCGGGAACGGTGTACTGCGCATGAATCCGTGTCATTTTAATTGTCAGAAGAGTAGAATTTCCGACTGTAGTACGGAGAACGGTGTACTGCGCATGAATCCTTGAATTATAATTGCCATTGCTGGCGCCATAAAAATTCCCGACTGTAATACGGCTTTAAGGCTTTAATAAAATTACCGGCTGTAAAACGATTTGCATGACATATTGCTTGCAACTCTCATGCCAGAAATTAAATTGCGAAAGTATTGCAGACTCTAATGCGGCCATAAACGACAACGACACTGACTCCGTCCCTGTTTACTTTTACATGTGGCGTCTTCGCTCTCTCTCTCTAATACACATAAATTTCCATAAAATGAATATTTTCCGATTTAAAGTAAACTCTAAACATTTTATTCGCACCTCGTAAGGGAGCATTGAAAGACATACGACTGGCGACATCCGCGCGTTTGCTCCAACTTACGGCCATAATTTCTTTTATACATTTTTATTTGAACAAAAAGCTACTGTTGTACGGGTTTGTTTCATTGCTTTTTTTAAGGATGAATGGGTTGAATTTATGGATTCTTTTATTAGAAATTGTTCTGTGCTTTGTTTAGATTTAAAATGGAAAATATTGAAAAACTAGGTTTTACGAATTTTTCGATTTTTGACTTGAGTTGGAGGACTTCTGATATTAGGTTTGAAATAAAACAATCATCAATGAGTTAATACCTAAAATTTTAAGCAATAGAAAAGTGCGTCCTGGGATCATGCTGAACCACACCAAATTCAAAATAATCAATTCAGAAGTACCGAAGATATAAGCTTGCTGCCATTATAATTGTACACCGTGTATATTTTTTCTAAATATAGATTTTTTTTATTAAAAAATACGTACAGGGTGTCCCGTTTTCGACACTTTTATGGGGTATCTCCGTAATTGTTAGTGCTATCAAAAAAGTAATGTAGGTGTCATGTGCTCTTTTTGGGTCAAACTTAAAATGATAAAATCAAAATTTGAAAATTTTCGCTCGCTTAAGAGATTAAGAGATACGTGGTATAACAAAAAAATTACAATTTCAAAATTACCCTATATTTACTTAGTTAAAAGAGATACGGAAAAATAATTTATACAAAATTTTCTTTATAATGATTTTTGAATAATCTGCCGTATTTAGAATAAGTATACGCGGTCAGGAAAAAAGTTATCGGACCTAACCTAATTTTTTTAAATGGAGCACACTGTATATTTTAATCTAAAAAGATTCTATTTTAAATTTTCCTTTCAAACATATAACACACCATGGATGATATTGGTTTCCTAGGCGTTTTATTTAAACTTTATTACAGAAGAAATAAAAGATTCAGATTAAGGTAAAAAATAACGGGAATCATCGCAAATGTCCGGGATATGTCCTTAAATAGTTGCTGTCTTTCCGAATAGCGAACAAAATATACATTTTGCGCCATTTCTTCGTTTTTTCCACTTTCAATATAAACTGATATCATATCAAATTTTTCAAATTGTTGATAGGTCATTTTCGCAAATGAATATGTAAAAATGAAATTGACGTTAAATGTTAATAGTAAACATAGTTGTTTCTAGGATATTAGCTTTTGTTTCATGGTCTACTGTGGTTTAAAGTAATAAAGTTTAATCAATCGCCTAGGAAACCAATATCATCCATGGTGTTATATATTTGAAACGAAAATTTAAAATAGTATATTTTTAGATTAAAATATAAAGGGTGTTTCATTTAAAAAAATAAGGGTAGGTCCAATAACTTTTTTACCTGACCCCGTATACTTATTCTGAAAACGGCATATTATTCAACAATCATAAATAAACTTATGTATAAAACATTTTTCTGTATCTCTTTTAACTAAGAAAATATAGGGTAAATAAGAAATTGCCAATTTGATTTTACCATTTTAAGTTTGACCCAAAAAGAGCACATGTCACCTACATTATTTTTTTGATAGAACTAACAATAACGGAGATACCCTATAAAAGTGTCGAAAATGGGACAGACACCCTGTGCAATAGAAAAAACATAACATGTTTTATAAAGGTATTATAATACTTGTCCCCTACGCGTGCTAAAATATCATGCTTTATAATACTTGTACTTTAATTTATGTATATAGGTACATTAAAAAACTTTTTTTTCCTAGATTTTTTTTGTAATTCCGGGGTTAAAAAAACTGCCATTAATTATTAAAAACGGCTGTATTTTATCAATTTTACCGTACGTTTACCCCCACGTAGCACCTAAATACCTAAACAAATAAATTCCACCGTGTAAGTTATTTACAAGTACTCTTGGGTGGTAACGAGGCCCATTCGAAAAACCCCATTAATTATGTCAAAAGGGCCAATGTCATGTGCGATACGTTTTTCAAGTGCGCTACTCAAGGGGGCACCTGAACTGGGCCAGACGTGGGAACTGTTTTGTTGTTTTACGATTTTTTTTAAAATAAACATTCGACCTAACAAATCACGGTGATTTATAACTTTTTCGGGCCTAAAATTTATATACAGTGTCACGATCAAAGTTGGAACCAAATAGGGAAAAATGTATTTTATTTACAACCATGCATGCAATAATGACATTTCATCTATTTTGAAAGGTGGAAAGTTGACGTTTTTTAAATTTTACTTTCCACCCGGGTGGAAAGTTATTTATTTTTTTGTAATTTTTTTTTAAAATCGATATTTCAAAATAATATATGAACACACTTTTTTAAAAATGCTAATAGCTTTGCGTATCTAGGGATGTATACTTTTACCTAATTGATAGAGTGATCCTCAGCATTGAATGTTGTGACCAAATGGTTTATATCTTCTTTGTCTTGGCATTTTCACTGAAATAAGCTAGTAGCGCCGACTCAGAACCAGAATTTTGAACTTTTTTTCCCGTACACCATTCTATGAAACAGTTATATGCCTTGTCATATCTCGGGCGGCTTTTAGTTGCTAGAAGAACTTCTTCTACTATTTTTGCTTCTTCTCGAATTTCTGGTGGAGTAGCAGCGAAATCAAATTCCTCATCTGAGCATTTTTCTGTTGTTAAAGTAATATATTGTTTAGTGACATGAAAACCATATGCAAAAAATGATATTTGCCATCTTGATGTATATTATTACCTACGTTATTTTACCACCTGCGGTTATTTGACATTTCTGCCTAATTTTTCAATGTAAAAGTTATAATGACATTTATCTTTTATTAATAATTTTAATTCAAAATAATAAGAAGTGGATGTTAGATGTGGTTGTAAATACAATAGTATACAAACCTCGGTGAAAAGTTTCATTACTCTCTCGACAGGAATAAAACACTTTCCACCTCGGTACGTAATATACTATTTCAATTTAGATAAAATTTAAATTTACCATAAGTTTTTGCTTCAAAATTACTTTATTAAATGGGACCATGCAGCTGTCACATTTTTGTCATTTTCTCCGCAAAAGTCGAGAAATGGCATTTATTGATCGAATTTTAAAATATCTTATTTGGAAAGGTTGTTTGTATTGTAATTTTATGCCCACATTCCAAATTTCAGTCACTTGTGATAATTTTTGTTCTCTATCTATTTTTGCCCAATATGTATTTTCATTGAAAATTTCGCACTAACATTCTTCAGCCAATCAGGAGCTTGCTTTTTGTTCCGTTACCACGGTAACTAAGAACATTTCCGGAAATTTTTCTCCACCTCGAGGCAGCAGAAAGTGATTACAGTGGAAAATTTTTGACGTTTGTGTATAGAATAACATTTTGCTTGACTGAACCTGATATTTTAATTATTTTATATTTCTGATTATTCTGAACCTTTTACTAGATATTATATAAATTAAAAACACATAAAAACAGCAAATTATTGTTATTTATTATAGTTTACAAGTACCTAATTATTTTCGATTACAGCGTCTAAATGTTCTTGAAATTCTTTGGCCACTTCTTCTTTTTATAATGAGGAATAAGGGAGCACACAGTCTTCAAAATTTATAAATTTTATATGTTTGATGAAATAAATGTAGTACTTCGAAACAATTTTGCTTTGCAACCAATAGGAGACGATATTTCATTATATTAAGCAAATTAGACGTCTGACCCGCATTCTTCTAATAAATACATTAGAAACTTTAAATTCCGATGATACATTTTAATTTCACTCAATTCTTTACAAAACTTACACGGATGGTACTTCTCAAACCGTTCCATTTTTAAATTTAACTTCTGTCAGTAATCGGGGCTACGAGAGACTAAAGTTGGTAAATAGCAAATTATTGCTCTTCGAACTAACAACTACCTTCAAATTAATAATTTAGTGCGAAATTTTCTTACCGAATCTCCCTCGTTCTTGAATAAATATACGGAAATTTTCCTTCTACACGATTTTTTTGAGAAAATTATCGTGTGCTTAGCTGAAAGCAACAGACAATTTGGAACAAACCCTAATATGTCTCTTACCGTAGATAAAGGAGTTTTTGTCAAAGTAGACGTCTATGCTAAAGCATCCATCGAATTAAAATTTCTACTCAACAACGATTGATACACATTTTTAATTATTAGTTTGGCATCGGTAGATAAATGCTTTCTTTTAAAAATGACACTTGAAGATGCCCCCTATCAGCACAATTCCAAGGAAGCCACATTCTACCACTAATAAGCGTAACTAAAAATTACTCGCCGGAAAACCACTAAAGATTAAAATTATTAAAAATCACTTTGTATTTATACATATATGCATCAGGCATAGGTATAAATTGAAAAGGTTTTAAAATTTGGGATTTCCTTATTTATTTTATGGTCGAAGGGATAATGAGGTTTTATTGCAGTCAAAAGATCAACGGTATAATTCTGCAAATCCTATACCCTTTATCTCTATTACTCTTATTACTTGTTTGAAAACCAAAAATACAAATTTCCCAACCGTTATTATGAAATGAAACTTATGCGTTTGATATTAATTAATAACCCCGAATGATATATCACGTGTTTTGACACGGTCTGTTACGGCCTAAAGTGATTTACACGAAGCCTTCGATCTTCGATTTAAATAAAACAATAAGAACCGTTATAAATTGTTTCGTTTGAAGTACGAAAAATTTCATAAACACCACGTCGGAGAAGATTTAAAATAAAAACAATCGAACAAACGAATATAAATTTAATAAATTTGTCAATGGGCGAGAAAAATCGTTCGTTTGAAATCGATGAAAAATATTTTCGAAAATTACAGAGTGATATATATTTTTCATTAGACTTATTATTGCTCATTTGTCTTCCCGATAAAAAATTAATGGGCGATTTGAAAGGTATTCAAATGTGTTAAATATACATCGGGCGTGAAGAATTTAGAAAAAGTTCAATCGGTGTCAAGTCAAACTATTTTAAATTTTATTTACTTACAAGAATGAATTAGGTTTGTGTTGGGAGATTTTGGCTATTAACGTATATGGCGGTTCTTCCACAGGAGCACATGCGCACATTCACCCCCAAAACAAAACGAATAAAAAATATTAATTTATATTCATTGAATATTATCTATCGTATAAAGTCCTACCCTCCCTAATATTTTATCATCCCGTCAAACCAAACTGTATAGTTCCGGCAACCGTCCTAGGTCGAGGTAAATGACGATTATAACGAGACTTGATCGCACGTGCGATTAAGTAATGCATTTTTTTTTTGGACAGCCGATGAGAATCTGCACACAGACACCTTACAGACGCGGCTGCAAGGTAGTATCGGGTTTAGCAACTTGTGGGGATTATACCTCCATCAACATCATCTTTTCTGAGGGAAAAGATCCGCCTCCGAGAGGCGAGCCGACCGACTAAACTCACCGTCTGAGTCAGGTATAAAGCCTTTAACTCCTTTCACTCGACGTGTTATTTTTGTCTATCATAAGTATGATTTTTGGGTTAAGCCTTTAGGCGTTGTTGATGATGTTTGGTGTCAGCTCTAGTATCTTTCTAATTTGAATTTAATCAAATGAGCAAGATATAAGGGCTCCTAACATGTTGGCGGTAGGTGTGTGGTAGGCGGTGTATTTTTACAATAGTCGTGTAGTGTTTTGTGTATAGTGTGATTGTATGAAGAACAAGTTCTTAAATAATTTTGAGTTTGGATTTTAGTGAGTGATCCAGTCTTTAGGCATTTTGTGTTTGTGGTGTGGTAGTTTAGGAATATGCGATGCGGCTATCTTCTCGTTATTGGTCAGATTCGCCTTAGTATGATATTTTATGATTAGTTTGTCGAGAAACTCCGAAATTGTATCAATTTGGAGATCTCGGTGTATAATGTCATTTCTAGTGTATCTAGGTGTATTCAGTATTATTTTAAGTACCTTGTTCTGCATTACTTGTATCTTCTTTAAGTCAGGTCTACTCAGTGTGCACCATGACGCTGCCCCGTATGATAGCAGCGGCCTGATGAACACCTTGTACATCGTGACTTTCGTCCTTGTGCTTAGCTTGCTTCTTTTGTTAAGTATCGGGTATATAGCGCCAAGTTGTGCATTGGCTTTCTTCAGTATTTTGGCTGTATTTACTTTCCAATTGAGGCGTTTGTCGAAATGAAGTCCCAAGTATTTTACGCTCGGGCTCCAGTCGATCAGTTTGTTTCCAACAGTGACTCTGCCTTCCGATCTTCTGAACCTTGAACAGTTCTTGGTAAAGTAAATTGCCTGGGTCTTGTCTGGATTGATTTTTATTTTCCATTTGCTGAGCCATTTTTCCAGAGTGATGATGTTTTGTTTTAGCTTCAGCATTATTTCTTTCGGGTCTCTTGCCATTGTTGCTATCGCTGTGTCGTCTGCGTATATGTATTCTTCACTAGACGGATGCGTTGGGATATCTGAAGTAAAGATATTGAAAAGTAGGGGTGCTATTGCCGAACCTTGTGGGACTCCGGCCCTGATTATTTTAGATGTTGCATAATGCTCTTCAACATATGTTTTAAAAGATCGGTTTTCAAGATAGGAGGCTATAAGCTTTATTATATAGTTTGGTACTCCCATCCTGATCATTTTGACAATTAAGCCGTTATGCCATACTTTATCAAAAGCCTTACTGATATCAAATAGGACGGCTCCTGTGTCCCTCCGTCTATTGAATCCATTGATTATGTTAGAGGCCTGTAGTAACAGGTGGCGGGTGGCAGCGGGGGATAGCGGGGCTATGGCGATTTAACATGGAAAAGGCGCACAGTTTTTGTGTGCATCGCGCTGTTGTCTGTTCGTGCATCTAGTTAGAAATTCGAGCGTGTATGTTTTAATATTTTAATATTATATATTTATTAAGTTAAAATGAATAGTTGACGGTGGACTATTTAAGAAATAACTTTAGCTCTTTGAGTTTGGAGCAAAAAATTGAAGTGAAGAATCCGGGAACACCTAAACCCGAAATTAATTTAACGCAGACCATAAAGGGTAAATCTAGGGACTTTATTAGAAAGTTTAAAAATGAAATATATGAGAAAAAAATTATAGAGGGTATTCCAAACTTAATGAGGTTGTTATTGATCAATTTTCTACAATTAAGAACCGAAGAATGGACTTTACGTTTAAGCACTATTGTGTAGAGTCGATAAATGTTGTGTATTTCGATAAATGATACTCGATATGATTTTAAATCATTTTATTTAAGGATTTAAACTAAAAAACACTGAAAATATGAAGAATTCCAACTTGTCAGTCTCGTGGCTCGATTCGTTCTCGTCATAAAACAGTTAACTATTGTTCTCGTCTTGGTTGCGCCTAATGACGTAGCCGCAGATGGCGTAGTGGTATTAAACATCATTCGGTTTTCTTGATAACTCGTAGATGGCGGTAGTAGTATTGGACACCATTCGGTTTTCTTGATAGCTCGTAGATGGCTTTAGTAGTATTAGTAGTGGACTGTATAAATATTGTTACGAGGGTTGCATGCGACGACGTTAAGATCCGACAGCTACACTAAGAAAACCTTTCTTATTTTCCAAAATTAAGGTATTTCCTTGTGTAAAATTAAAAAATAAATAAAAATATGTTTTCCCAACGCATTTTCTTATTACTTTTTTTCTTTCTACATTTAAAGCGTAGTAGTAATTGTTTGGTCGTTACACAAAAATAAAATTTTAAAAATAATTTCACCAGGTCACGAGCCGCCACTGCGTATGTCCCATAAGTTTTGGCACAAATTTCAACCAATTGTTTTTTTATAATAAAATAAAGTTTTGTAATACTATACATAGTAATTAATTGTTTCATAAGCAACCAAATTATGAACTTAAATTAAATATAGAGGACCATGGTCTTCCACTAGACGCAACTTTCTGCGAACACCTAACATTATATTTTGGACGGCATTTATATCAATTTCTCGGATTTTTCTATACAGGGTTTCCTCCTCATTTTGTGCTTCCCATCCTCCATCGTAAACTTTTCGACTTAAAAGGGCCCAAAAATCTTCTATGGGCCGAGCCCGGGGAAGGTTAGGAGGGTTATCTTTTCACTGAACAAATGGTTTTGTTTAAATTTTACATTATCAGGGGCCTCTGCAATATTGTCAGTACAAAAAAACCATCATTTCCCGTCATTTCGGAGTTGCTTAGTGTGAAATACTTTTCGTCATCCATAATTATCACCCGGTTGTTAGCAAAATATACTCTATTTAATGCACGGCAGCATCTCGGGATTCTGGCTAGTTGGTTGGCTATATATTTCGGAGCCTTTCTTCTATTTCGGTATTTCTGGCCTTTTCGCGATAGTTCCCGCGCTATGTGTTCTTAGATGTTCGATATTGTTGTGCTAGTTTCCTTGTTGATGTACCAAGTGTGTTTGTCGCCCTTCTTACCAGCCTTTCTGATCTTACTCTGGAAATAGTTCTAGGCCTTCCACTTTTTGGAAGGTTCAGATAAGAAATACCTTGCTCACATTCAGCAATTGTCCGATAAATGGTTCTACGCGATATATTTTGATTTTCTAAAATGCGTATTATTTCGGATTTAGGGACCCGTCCAAGTAAATTATAAATACTTTTCCGAGTTTCTAATTTGTAAGCCATATCGACTTAATCAATTTAAAAACTGAACTGTCAACGTTAGGTGAAGGTGTCAAACAAGGTTTTGTTACCAGGGCAACTTGATATTTTCTTCTTATTACCAATTTTATGGCATTTTAATTATTTTTGATTTTACTAAATTTATTAGAAATCCTAGCTTTATTTTTTTGTAAAATTACGTTTACAATATTATTTTGGTAGGAATAACAATTAATGTAATTAATACTATACAGGGTGTTCCTTAATGACGTGCTAATATTTCAGGGTGTGATTCCTTAGGTCATTTTATAAAGAAAAGTTCATATGAACATATGTCCGCAACGGCTTAAATTTTTTGCTACCGGGTGTTGAAGTTTTAGTTTTTAAATGGTTATTTTTCAATAACTCCGAAAGTACTTTAGATATTATTTTCAATTTTGGTATGTGTTAATAGGATATAGAACCACACATTTAGTTACAAAAATTATTCAATGTTCCACCAGTGACGTCCCTGCAAACATGTCCTCTGATATTTTTTACAAAAAAGATGGTACGTCACTGACATTTTTCCATGTGGATATTTTTTCTGATTAGCCTGGTCAATTCTACATGAAAACGGTCTCTTGAGTTTTTCTCGTCAGATTCAGATTCAGGTCGTTCTTGATTAAAACAATTAAATTCAAATTGCTATTTTCAATAGTTTAGGTTTCTTTTTGTGGGATCATCTTAAAACTTTGGTGTATAAAACTCCCATTAACACTGTAGAAGATTGAAGAGAGGGATTAGTTAACTCGTGTGAAACAATAAGGAATAGGTACGCTGGTAATATTTGAATGAGTGGGCAATTCGATGCGAAGACGGGCGGAAGCATGCCTTTTAAGTGAAAGTGGCCATTTCCAACAATTTTTATAAAACTAAATGTTTCATTAATTATTTTATCAATGTTAAAAATAATGAGTTTCAATATGAATTTAGTGGTTTGAATCAAGAACGGTGCGCCTGACGCGGAAAACTCAAGAGACCTTTTTCATGTAGAATTGACCAAGCTAATCAGAAAAAATATTGACATGAAAAAAAGTCAGTGGCATACCATTTTTTTGTTAAAAATATCAGAGGACATGTTTGCAGGGACGCCACTGGTGGAACAATTGAATAACTTTTATTATAACTAAAATTTGTGGTGCTATATCCTATTAACACATACCAATATTGAAAATAATATCTAAAGTACTTTCGGAGATATTAAAAAATAACCATTTAAAAAATAAAAATTCAACACCCTGTAGCAAAAAATTTAAGCCGTTGCGGACATATGTTCGTATGAACTTTTCTTTATAAAATGACCTAAGGGATCACACCCTGAAATATGAAAGAACACCCTGTATATATTTTATAGGAAATTTTAAAATAAAATCTTTACTATAATAATTTTACTATAGTTTTTTTTCCGTGTGGGAGGGTACGGGGTTCAAAATTAAGTATATGCCATAAAGTCTTTGCCACATTCGTTAAATCCGAAAATATCTGGTAAAAATCTAAAAGAGCTTCAAAACACAAAGCTGACCCTTGTTTTTCTACACAACTTCAGACAATGCGGTTTTAGTATTTTGATTTTAATTACCAAATTGTCTTGCGGAGTAATTAAACTGTAAAGCAGGATTTATGATGGGTTTATGGCGGTTTTGGTCTACTGGCAACTAGGCACTGTGTTTATTGTTGGCGGGACTAAATTGGGAATTTTTATAGATTTAAAAAATACGCAACATAATGCCTCTGTTTCTGAGTACGTAGTAAAAAATTCATATAAATTTGTTTATTTACAACCGTGTATGTAATGTTCACACTTCAGACTTTTTAAAAATTTGAAAGAATCGTAGTTTTAACTTTAACATTCATCTAGGTAGAGACTGGCATTTACCCGGGTGGAAAGCGATCACTTTTCACCCGGGCAACTGTCACTTTCCGTCCAGATATATATCAACATTCAATGAACATCCAAAATAACTTGACAACTTGACGTTTTTTTTCTTATTTGAGGATGGTGGTGAAGCTTGTGGTTATACAGGGGACTTTTACTTTATTAATTTTTCATATGCAGTGAAAGTGTAAAGGCAAAATTATTACTATGTATATGTATGTACAAATAAACATAACATAACAAAAATACACTAGTTTTAGTTAGGATGTGGTACCAAAAAAATCTAATAACGTAGTTTGACGTATTTGCGTTTTATACTTGCAACCTAGAAAATGTAATTCCACGTCTGATAACAATTCCATTGCTGTAGAATCACCTCTATTCTGTGCATACTCTTATAATTCCTTTACCATACTAATTGCTTGTTGATAATTGGTGACATTTGTTTGATTACTTCATTCAACTTCTTCATCAGAGTCGCCAGATAGTGATGTAGTTTCAGTTTGGACTACATAATCGGTAGAAATGGGGTCACTATCATCTTCTAACATTGCTGTCAATGTCAATGAACTTGCCCAAATCATTCTTATCAAATTACAAACTTCCACAACATCAATATTCTCTTTCAGACTCAAAACGCGACATTTTTCTGCCATCGTTTACGATTTTAACCTTACAACTCACAAGTAAACGGCGGACTGCTGTCGGGGAATCACACATACTTTCATTCAAAGTCCTTTCACGCTGCCACGCATACGCTATTGGTTGCCGGTCTGTCTTCAGAGAGTTTTTGCACCGTACTTATTCATCTCCCAAATACTTTTTAAATTTTTTTGTCCGTTTAAAGGAGGGTTTTCGCACTCTTTGTATGAAAACAACCTGTCCGCGTCCTCCCAAAGGAGAGTCCGCCCAAGAGACGTTGATTTTCATGGAATTTCATATACCTAGGTCCGGACTATGAAAAATTGTCCGCTTAACAGAGATGTCCGCTTATTAGAGGTGTCGATTATGAGAGGGTTCACTGTAGTTATATGTGTCACAGAAAACATCATTTGCATTTAAAAGGTATATGCAATATGCATGGTTGCAAACAAAATAGGGTTAAACCACGTATTGTGTGTTTCAAATACAATTTTTCTTCGACGGAAAATATAAGTAAACATAAACATATGAACGAAATTAATTTGCCAAGAGTAATTTAAAATTTGATAAATCGTTCGGTAATAAATCGCACAAAAATTCAAATAAATACATTAGGACACTTAAAAACGGATCACAGCCTAATGGGTTTCGAATTGTCTGTTTATTTTGAGTGACACCAAAGTTATCCACGGCCAGAAATAATACCGCGTGTAACTTTCGAAAAGGTGATACGATGATTGACGCGAGTTTGTGTTATAACGTGGCGGAATAGCGATTCCGATAAACAAACGATTATTCGGTGATTTACAATATAATTTTGAAGGTGTAGGGGACGAAGTGATTGATCTTTTTTTTCGGGTTGTGTAAGTCGATGTGTCCATTAGATTTTTGGTTAGTGTGCAGCGGCGGGTTTACCTTGGCTTTGCAAGTTTGCAAAAAATTTTTAACCTACCTACCCGAATATATTTTTTGTTAATTTATAATAAATTAAATTAGATTATAATTAATTTATCTTTGAATTTGATGCAAGCACAGAGAAACGATAGATAGAAGGTGTTCTGCGCAAAATCAAGGACTACCTAGTAGAATGGACAATATACAGGGTGTCCGCTAATTAATGGTACATGGAAGAACCACATACTCCTTACGTAAAAATATTAGGATTTAATTATAATTACCTATATCCGAAAGTTGATATTAACTGAGATACAGGGTGTTAAAGTTAAAATTTCATTTTTGTTTTTCTCTAATAACTTTGCAGGAAACCAACGGATTTTTACAAAATATGGCAATTATGGTTTTTTTACGGACGAGAAATTGATTTCTTTATGAAATTTTAATGTACAATGTAGGGGGCGCTGTCTGCGGCATTTTTCGCACATTCATACGGTCATAACTTTTTTGTGCCTCAGTGTATTTAAGTTTTTAATAAAAATAATATTTTTCTCATATTTATTACGTAAAAAAGGTATACTAAGTTCAGGTCGCCCAGAGTTACCTTTTCGGAGATATTTGCTTTTAAATTGTTTAGTGCGTTAGCTCAGGCAAGCAAATAATATTTTGTTACTTTACTTCTCTTACGAATTAACTTGGGCAGGGTGCACTAAACAATTTAAATGCAAATATCTCCGAAACGGCACTCTGGGCGACCTGAACTTAGTATACCTTTTTTACGTAATGAATATGAGAAAAGTATTATTTTCATTAAAAACTTAAATACACTGAGGCACAAAAAAGTTATGACCTAATAAATGTGCAAATAATGCCGCAGACAGTGTACATTAAAATTTCATAAAGGAATTAATTTCTGGTCCTAAAAAACCATAATTGCCAAGTTTTCTAAAAGAACGTTGGTTTCCTGCAAAGTAATTAGAGAAAAACAAAAATAAAGTTTTAACTTTAACACCATATACACGGTGTTGGAAAAAGGTCGGTACCCCAGAATACTCCGGTGCATCGCATTGCAGCGGAAAATGTCTGAGAAAAAAATTGTTTGGTTTTGAACGAGGAATAGTTTGCAATTTAAACCCCCTCCCCACCCCTCAACCCCCGGGCGCGGGCGGGGTAAGTTAAGATTTTCAAATGGAACCCCATATTGTTTATTGGTGTATCGTGTTCTCCGACCAAAAATAAACATCTTTTGTCCGAAGAATTTTTTTATTCGAGAAAAAGAGTGTTTCCGGAATAAAACTTGATTTTCGCACGGTTCTGATTTTCTCTTTCTCATGGTGATTATTGGTGAAAGAAAAATTTCGGACAAAAGATGTTTATTTTTGGTCGGAGAACACGATACGCCAATAAAAAATATGGGGTTCCATTTGAAAATCTTAACTTACCCCCACCCGCGCCAGGAAGTTGAGGCGGTGGGAGGTGGTTTAAATTGCAAACTATTCCTCCTTCAAAACCAAACAACTTTTGCCCCAGACATTTTCCGCTGCATTGCGATGCACCGGAGTTATTCCGGGGTACCGACCTTTTTTCAAAACCCTATATATCAACTTTCGCATATGTAGGTAAGTATAATTAAATCCTAATATTTTTACGCAAGGAGTCTGTGGTTTTCCATGTACCATTAATTAGCGGACACCCTGTATAGTGTATGTCATCTATCGGCTACTGGATTGACTATACACGTTATTACTTTTCAAGACCACCAAGTAACTTAGGTCACGGACGATTTCCCACCCTGTATGTCGCCATCAATCAATCGAAATGACACGTGACAACTCGTCACACGCTCACTTTTAAACGTCGCCTTCGCTAATTAATCATTAGAGAAAACATCAAGGAGTCCCTTGGCTAGATCGTCGTTTTTTTTTTCCACGGCCAACGTGTCACTTTTGCTCAGATTTATTGCAAGTAGATGAGGTTTTACGGTGGGCTTTACAAAAAAAGGAAGTTGGACTGAAAACAAAGTGATTAGGAATTGTTATTTCCTGAATTATATAGAAAGATATTGTCATGTCAGTCTGATTCATTACTACTAGTAAATAGTTTTAGTTAATTTCCAAGTGCCTTTTATAACAGAATATTAACTATCAAGGGTTTGTACCGTGTGTCCCACTAAGAATGGCTCTCGGCCGTATCTCTGAAAGTGTTAGTCGTATGGCTCGCGGAAAAATTTTTTAATAGGAAAAGTAATCATAAGAAATTGCTGGAAATTATTTTCAAGTTTCTCAGTCGAGCGCTAGAGGGCGCAACCGTAACGGTAAAAATCCGTAAAGCTCAGTTTTTTCAAAAGTTGCCGCGTTAAGGTATGTTGAAAATAGCAATTTCGTATACTTTAAGGTTTTATGAAGAAAATTTACTTATGACATATTTTTGTCACTTTTAAAATAAAGTGGTGGGGGAAGGTTCAACATTATTTTAAATAAATGCCTACAACTCCGGGTTGGCTCAACAGAATTTAGTGAACTTTGTTTTGTTAAAAAGAGGTTCCCTTACCCTATACTTTACTCTATAAACTATGACAATATGACTTTTAAAGTAGGCGCTAGAGGGAGCTATTTTACAACTTAACAAACATTGCGCATTTTTCAAAAATTTTAAATACAACAGTATATTTAATTTTACTTCATCACAAAGATTAATAAAAGTTTAAAAAACTGGCGAAAACCACAACTTGATATCTTTTTTCAAATCGGAGATATTAACAAGAACAAAAATAAAGACGGAAAAATATGATTCAACAAGTTTCAACGGTACAGGTTTTTTTCAAAAGTCAAATAGGCATTGGAAAAACAAAATATAATTTAAAATTAGATGCTTTCACGTCAAGGTTTTTATTACGTCAAAATTTTCATCGTGTCCAAAGTATTGTGCCATTGTATTTATTGTTGTGCCGTTGTATTCATTTTTGAAAATGCCTATTTTACTTGAAGAAGCGGTTGATATCATCGCGGTGTATTTTGAATGTTTAAGCAATTCAAGTATTGCTGCAAGGGTTTATGCAATGCGATACCCCCAAAGGCGTCGATATGATAGTAGAATGTTTAATCGTTTAGCCCAACGTTATTAGTATTAGGGAAATTGTCCGAGAATTGGGAGTTACTCGCACTACTGTGAATAGGATTTTACTAGAAGAAAAGTAAGTAATAACTAGGTATTAACTTTCAAATAATTTAGAAAAATGCCAATATAGCTTATACTAGTAGCTCTCAAGTCAAAATAATGGGTATTTTGTTTTTCTTTAGGCTACATCCCTACCATGTTGTGCTCCATCCGGCTTTGACCGTACCGTTGAAACTTAAATATAATCATATTTTTCCGTGTTTATTTTTGGTCTTGTTAATATCTCCGGTTTGAAAAAAGATATCAAGTTGTGCTTTCCGCCAGTTTTTTAGGCTTTTATTAATCTTTGTGATGAAGTAAAATTAAACATACTATTGTATTTAAAATTTTTGAAAAAATGCGCAATGTTTGTTAAGTTGTAAAATAGCTCCCTCTAGCGCCTACTTTACAAGTCATATTGTCATAGTTTATAGAGTAAAGTATAGAGTAAGGGAACCTCTTTTTAACAAAACAAAGTTCACTAAATTCTGTTGAGCCAACCCGGAGTTGTAGTTATTTATTTAAAATAATGTTGAACCTTCCCCCACCACTTTATTTTAAAAGTGACAAAAATATGTCATAAGTAAATTTTCTTCATAAAACCTTAAAGTATACGAAATTGCTATTTTCAACATACCTTAACGCGGTAACTTTTGAAAAAACTGAGCTTTAAGGATTTACCGTTACGGTTGCGCCCTCTAGCGCTCGACTGAGAAACTTGAAAATAATTTCCAGCAATTTCTTATGATCACTTTTCTTATTAAAAAAATTTTCCGCGAGCCATACGACTAACACTTTCAGAGATACGGCCGAGAGCCATTCTTAGTGGGACACCCGGTACAAGATAGTGGCGTCTGTGAGTCGGACGAACATCAAAATATTTTCAGCCGGAACTAGAGTACCTCCTCCCCCCGTTTTCGAGGATGCTGAGCACGATGGTGGTTTAGGATATCGCGTCCGACCCCTTCCAACCCCTCCACCGACCAATACTCGCCCCTGAAAGGGGTGAATTTTATTTTTCAAGTATCAGCGGCAAATATATATTCCTCCTCACCCCCCTTTTTCGAGGATGTTGAGAATGGGGAAAATAGTTGTATCTCTCTTTTTTGTTGTACTTAATGGTCTCTCATTCCGGTCCAACTGAAAAAATATAATGAAATAGTTTGCGCGAAAAAACGCCAAGGCGTGGGCAGTTTTTTTTTTAACTTTAATTTTTTTTTTTAAATTTCAATTAAATAAAAAAATCAAAACAGAAAGAGTAATTTCCAAAAAAATTTTTTAAACACTTGTAATTTTTTTCGAAATTTTTTTCTTATTAAGTGGTAATGTCGTTCCATAATGAGGGCGAGTATTGGCCGGTGGAGGGGTTGGAAGGGGTCGGACGCGATATCCAACACCACCACCGTGCTCAGCATCCTCGAAAACGGGGGAAAAGTGTGTTTATCTGCAGGGAAACCTCTTGAAGCGCGTTTAACCCCTCTGAGGGGTGGTGTTCTTTCCGTTTTATTGGTTGCGCAACCCCAAAGAGAAATGCTGATGCCGCCATCGTGTTCAGCATCCTCGAAAACGGGGAGGGATATATATATATTTGCCGCTTATACTTGAAAGGAAAAATTCACCCCTTTCAGGGGCGAGTATTGGCCGGTGGAAGGGTTGGAAGGGGTCGGATGCGATATCCAACACCACCACCATTCTCAACATTCTCGGAAGCAGGGGGGAAAGTGTGTTTCTCTGCAGGGAAACCTCTTGAAGCGCGTTTAGTTGTTCCGGCTGAAAATATTTCGATTTTTTTCCGACTCACAGGCGCCACTAAGATGACAAGTGACACTAGTGACAGGTGACAGCTGAAACTTTCTTAGTTTCATTAGTATTAAATTTTTCCAAAGCCTGTTGGACTATCAAATTTCGAATTTGCATGTTTACAGAGACACCACTACCACTTTTAAGTATATGATTATACAGTTGACCGTCACAAATATCCTTTAGACTTGTATTTCAAAATATCGAACGATTCGATGTTTTCATAATCCATTTTAAAATCATGACTACATGTTATGAATATAACTTTAGAAAATAAGGTTATATTAGTAACAAATGTCCATAAATACTTACCGAAAACACATAAAGGTACGATGAAATAGCTCTGAGACGAACTGTTTTTAGGATTAAATTAAATTTGAAGGCACAAAAACTTATAAAAACCAATTAAGATTCACGATTGGCATATCAAAATGCTCAAAAGAGCAACTGATTTAACAGCTGACAAATATTTAATGGCTACAAAATAATTATCCAGTACAATAATTGTAACTTTTCTCTTTGTCTAACACGTTATTGAATCCAAAACGTATTGCCGAACTGCACGGGTAAAGATATAACGAACAGACTTTATGTTAATATGAACTTTTCTTCATAAAATCACCCAAGGAACCCACTATGAAATATTAATATTAATATTAAGAAACACCCTGTATATAATTAACTAATGAGTTCTCAAGTGGGTTTTTTAGTTCTCTGGTCGCTCATACCTGCATATAATTTATTACCAAATACTATTATGTCCTACAAGAAATGGCATACATCTTAAAACAAAATAAACAATATATAAATCTTACGATTTCCAGTTCAAGTGGTGTTGTTTGGGGTTTTTGGCCCACCTATGTTGTGACAAATTTAAGTTCATCCCTTGCAACAGGGCAATGTTTGCTCAGTAGCGTAGAAAGTTGAGTATTGGCTGCCCAACAATAACACAGCCCAACAAAAACTTTTTTTTTGTCTTGGTCCCGAAGAAAGAACAACTGATTTTTGTTACTTTGAATGCGGTGATTCAAAAAACGCTTAGCTTTTCTTCGTATCAGCTCCAGTTTTCGAGATAGAGCTTACTCATAATAAATTGTAATATTAATATATTTCACAATTATAATGGTCATAAATTTTATCAAAAATTTAAGTAACTCCAAGACTGATGCCTTATTAATTATACCTATTTATTCATAAATCATTGGAAATCTTATATTGGCAAGAGGCTATACAGGGTGTTATGGAAATGACGTATTATATTTAAATGGGTGACTCCTGGGGTGTCCTAGAGAAGCGCTACATATTTTTTTTTTAATAGAACGTTTAAAAAGTGGGGTAATTCACCCCTAAACCCACCGGTTACTCCTCGGCACATTCATATATGATCATATTACATTGCCAAGCTGTGTAATCACATATGTTCAGGCACAATGTTGCCAACTGTGTAAAAAATGTAAAACTTTAGATTCGTATAAAAATAATATTTAGTTTACCTAGTATCCAAATAGAAGTGAATCCAGGTGCCAGTGCACTAGCAAGTAATCCAGGGCACAGACATCTTCAGGTTTTTGTTTTTATTTTTCTATGGGAAAAGATTTATGCTCATCACGTACCCTGATGATAATGTGGAACTGCATAATAAGCTTATACCCACTAAACCCCATTCGGCCTCTTATTTCCAATCACTCGGAACATTTGCACTAAATCACTTAAAGAAACACAGAGACACCCACGAGTTTCAAATTAGTTTTTTTGAAGATATGCACTTATTATTAGATTACACAAAAGCAATAAATACTAGCGCATAATTACACTTTACAATAACCTACCGTACACATAAAACAACAGCACTATAGGATACAAATTATTTCGCAATAGAAATTCAGAAATAATAAAAACGCTAATTTCTAATGGGCCAATCAAACTTATTAACCCTTCACTGAAGAAGAATGATGAAATAATTATGTTGATAGACAGGACAACCCCTTCAAAATAAATAGTCCAACTAGCGCGGTTGCCATTTCCGAGACTATCATTATACAGAAAAGTATTACAGAAGGAAATTCTGCAATTTATGAATATAACCTTATAAAACATCGAAAGTGGCAACGCTGTGTTTTTAAATATTAACCCCAGCCGCTGCAGTCGCGAAAAGAATAGGCAACCCGCTGGATTGTCCAAGATCAGCTGTTTAAAGAAGCCGGCTGGCTTCCTACTGTTTTTTCAAGCAGATTTGTGTGTTAAATTGTGTGTTAGTACTTAAACCCGAGTTTAAATTATTAAGTTATTTGTTCTTTTCGCGACGGCTGTGCCCCAGTCCAGCAGTTCAATATCGATCGATGGAACCAACGTGTTTTTTCTTTTAAAAATTTTTAGATGATAAATACATTATTTCCAACAATAAGGGCATATTTTTGTCTACACAGTAGCACTTTAAAATACTAATTCAGATTGAATGGTACTTAGATGTGTTCATGAGACGCGATTTTGTGAGATTATTGTGCCGGTTTGTTTTTGTTCGGGTTGCCTAGGTACTTGGTGTTTTTTTATAAATTAAGTTGGTTTTAAATAAGTCCGAAAAGCTAAATAAAATTGCATTTTTTTTCTAAAGGGAAAGTGGCATTTATAAACTTTTAAGTTGTCCAGATCTGACGGGTGTCGTTCGAATTGAACAAATGAGAACATACCTGACCATTTATAAACTTCGCGGCGGTTCGTTCGAGTCAGTTCAAGTTTATAAATCAGAGATTGTTTCCCAGCGAACTGAACTGAACGTAAAAGTTTATAATAATGTACCCAATGTACAAATAAACAACTTGCAATCTGTCAAACGGTTATTGACTTTCTAAAGAGTTTACCCTGAAGATATGACAACACTGTTCAAGATTCAGTGACATTTTTCGCCATATGTTGCTTTGTTTACCTTCCTGACATATAATAATACACATTACATAACATAATATAATACGTCATTTCCATAACACCCTGTATAATTATTACAGATAAATAATTTTTCCTTGAATTTTTGCACCTGCAGATTTCTTATTTTCGTATTCGCTTTATTCGTGTAAGCCTCATAAATTAATTCGTTAACTTGGCTTGTGTCCTATTGTATTAGTACCTATAAATATAATCCCCATATGCGGAATATTGCCTGCATGCATTTGCAAAATCTAGTTGAAACTGGAGTTGAACAAAAAACCACTTTGCCGATTGTTATTTTTGTCTTGTCTTGTGATGATAAAGGGCTTTAATTGTAACAAATCTGAGGTTATTTTTAGGTTTAGCAGACCCAAATTACCTAGAAGCAGTAATAAATTTGTCGTCACCAAATTATGTGTTGACCAGTGCAATCTTTAAATTGCATTGCTGACTGGATCTCAGCCAGGACAGCCATTCGTTCATATTCATTGTTATTTAAGACTAAAAAGTGTCACAATGAAAATCAATTTACATGAGTTAAATGACGGTTTCTGAGCAACAATTTATTCGAACGGACAATTGCACAATTTTTTTTGTTTCATAACAGTTTATCGGATACACGCCACTGTTTCACTCGATCCTAACGATCCTCTTAATGATTTATTGCGCCCTAAAATCCAGTAGGCCATGTGTTGAAGTTCACGGCCCTGCCCAGATTTAAATCTTTTTATTAATTTCCAAATTTGTTAGGCAAAATTCTTATCTGTTTTCTGGGATATTTTTTTAAAATTCGGGTTATACCATATGGGTTCTTTTCTAGAAAACGTTTATATCACTGTCCCATAAAAATCCATTTTTCTAGTAACTTTTCAGTCTTAAGTATACAAGTTCTCCATTTGAAAAGTTCCCAACCTTAAATTAAAAATAATTGTATAGTAATACAGGTTTTTAATAATGACGTTAATCATTTTTAAGAATAATATTTTTTTAAGTTAACAAGAAAGTTTGTGTTACAATAAATAGATTTAAAATTATCTTATTCTGTAGGAACATCATGCGTTGTTTTTGGCAAAAAACTTCATTTAATTTAATCTCATTTGCAATATTTCTGAATGCAAAATATTATGTAAGGCTGTGTAACGAAGACTCACTTTTTGTTATAAAGTTTTTATTATAAAAATGCATAGAACCATAAACATATAATATAAAGGAGAGACAAAACATTTCATTCATAAAACACCATTTATTTACAATCATATACAGTTTGAAATAAGTTAGAAGAAGATGGCAACGCTGTAATAAGGTACGCGATTAGCTAATTTCGATCTAACATTAGTTATAAAGAGGTAATCGTTGTGGATGTTTTTTACAGAAATTCAGATAATATAAAGAAAAATTCCATATTTTGGCAATATTTACTTAAAATATAGAATTATTGCACACTGCTTTACCTAAAAAAAACATAACCTCATCATTCTCACTTACAGACGAAATATTAATACGGGGTTAGGATAGTCGAATTTCTTACACACCACGCACTGACGAACCATTATAGATAGCTAATAAATAGATAGCTCTAAATAGTTCTAAATACACTAAAGATCACAAACAATCACAAAAGCAGCAGCGAATATGCGCTAACAACACCGCCGAGGAGAAATGAATGAGAATAGTAAACGTCAGGGTAATTTTTACTCTAGCAGATAAAAATTACCATACAGCGTTGCCAGAGTGATGTGCCTAAAACATTTCAATTTAATGTTCTTTTCGAAACTATAAATAGCTTTACGAGTAGAGAGTTTAAAACATACACACATATATTTATTGTTTGAGTGACAACACAAAACATGGGATCGTAAGAACGCTTGTGGATAGAGCAATTACCATTTGTAACCCAAATGAAGCCCTCAAAGAAGAAACTGACCACATCAAAACCGACCTCAACAAAAATTGCTATCCCACGAAATTAGTTGACAAAATTTTGAAAAATCGTAAGACTCGGCCAAATACACAAAAAAGGGAGACAAAAGAGGCTCAAACAACATTCAACATATGTCAAAGGATATCCGAGAGAATTAGAAGACTAGGACAACGATACAACAGCAGAACGGTATTCAGCTCGAGAGTCACCTTAAGAAGCCATCTAACGAAGACGAAACCAACTAGCCCAAAAGATAAGAAAAACTGTGTCTACCAGATCTCATGCGAATGTGGCCGATCGTATATTGGGGAAACACTACGGCCACTGGAAACAAGGATTAAACAACACAGAAACAACACTCAAAAGGGAGAGACGGAAAAATCAGGTGCAGCCGACCATGCTTGGACACACGGCCATCACATCAGGTGGACAGAAGCCGAGATCCTGCTCAAAGAACCACACTGGAGGAAGTTCAAGGAAGCTGCTACCATACACCAGAACCCAGGTTGTTTTAGTAAACCTTCATTAGATTTAAGAAATGTCTGGAAACCTTTGTTAAGTAGATGTGAGCTTAGAATTCAGAGCTTCAGTGCACATAGCTAGTATAAATAGAGCTGTAGTTACTTCTCTTATTTAGTATTCACCTGAAGACGACTGGAGATACTTACCAGTTGAAACGTTGTGATTTATAACAAATAAAGACAATGCAAGTCCAAAACTTTGATTACTGTTTAAAACTTTGTATGATTCTGACAGAATAAAAACAATTCTGTCTCTCTATGCTTTTCATATGACGATTCAAAAATATTTTTGCACCAAAGAATAATAATTTTCTGGGACGGACTTTTTCGTGATAAGCACCCATACGAGTGTTTTACAAATCTCACATTGGATATTGATAAATTTCCTTTGCATATGGTGATTGAGGACATCGTATGGCCACATATGGAAACATTTTGTCACTGTCTCGGCGAAACATTATAAACTACATCGTTTCCTAGAACCGCAGTATACTGAAAAATAAAAATAATAATGGCTTTTTTCTACAACCGATTAATAAAGTAATCGTTACAATACAGGGTGATAAGTGAAAATTTCTTTTCCATATTTTGAAAACTTTTGCAATAAATTTTTTGTTTGGCATTGACACGCGATCTTAACGACACCGAACGAAACGACGCCCCCTACGTGCCACCCACACAGCCCTTTGTAAAGGACCCCTAAAATATTTTAAATCGTCCGCATACCATCGGAAACAAATGCCACAAATTCATTTGTTTCGAATAAAGACAACACGCTTTGGCTGGAAAGAGATGAACGTCGAAACAATAAGTCGTTTGGTTTAGGAAAAGAGAGATAGAGAGGCAAGCGACATGTACCCTATGGAAGTGCGAGGAAGATAGCTGGTACGGTCGAAATGAGCCGTGGCAAGCTTAGATGTATCCAGTTACTTCCCTGTAATCGATCATTTTCATCCCTGTTTAGACAAACGACTTCCCTAATGACACTTTTTGGGTCGTACGTCATTTTTTGTCGAGTTACAAATAAAACATCGCGTTCGCTTAGGAAACTTAATATTTGTTTTTTTTCTTTGTAGATAAAATTAAATTATAAATGTTGCCGGTAAAATGTCATGCCAAATTTCAGCTCGCTGTGTCAAACGGGATATATGAGCTGCGACCGACGGACAATTTGTTTATACAGGGTGATCCTTATTGACGTACAGGGTGTCCCATTTTCGACACTTTTATAGGGTATCTCCGTTATTGTTAGTGCTATCAAAAAAGTTATGTACATAGGTGTCATGTGCTCCTTTTGGGTCAAACTTAAAATGGTAAAATCAAAATTTGAAAATTTTCGCTCGCTTAAGAGATACGGGGGAAAATCAACCAATTGATTTCTAAATTACCCTATATTTTCTTAGTTAAAAGAGATACAGAAAAATGTTTTATTCAGAAGTTTATTGATAATGATTTTTGAATAATTTGCCGTTTTCAGAATAAGTATACATGGTCAGGTAAGAAAGTTATCGGACCTAACCACATTTTTTTTAAATAGAACGCCCTGTATATTTTCATCTAAAAAGATAGCATTTTAAACTCTCTTTTCACACCATGGGTGATCGATATCATATCAAATTTTTCAAAATGTTCTTATAGGGCAGTTTTAAAATTGTCAATTTTTTGATTTTCCCCTGTATCTCTTACGAGAGCGAAAATTTTCAAATTTTGATTTTACCATTTTAAGTTTGACCCAAAAAGAGCACATGACACCTACATTACTTTTTTAATAGCACTATCAGTTACGGAGATACCCTATAAAAGTGTCGAATATAGGACACCCTGTACAAATATTTTGGAGTCATTTTATGAAGAAAATTTAATTTTTTTTTATATCTCGGAAATTTAGATATTATTTTCATTTTTTTTTTGACATTTATACATGTAGATATTTTTTCTAATTAGCCTGGTCAATTCTACATGGAAACGGCAGCTTGCTTTTTCTTGTCAAACGCAAGCGATTAAAGTAATCATATAAACATTACTACTAACATTTTTTGGACGATTTTTTCCATTTTTTTAGTGAAATATCACCGAATAATCACAATTATTTTACTATAGAGCGGCTTCCGATTGGGAAATAGTTTAATTTAAAAATAATAACACATTATAAAATATAGATACATAATGTTTTAATAAATTAATAAATTTACAATACTTAACAGTGTTTCTTAAAATAAACTCTACGTCTAACAGTAGGCACTTAAAATACTACGTTATACTAAAATTTTTGGTAAGACAGTACTATTATATAAATCTAGTAACACAGAAAATTTACAAAGAAACTGGATCTTCTTTAGACGTATAATATTTTTTAAAATTAAATATAGTAAGTACAGATACGGTAAACGGTTCCCCTAGCTCGCTGTCTAAAAGCCGTATTAGAGTCGGCAATTATTGTCTCTTGCGCCGGCAATGGCAATTATAATTGCACGTATTCATGCGCACTAAACCGTTCTCGATCAGCTGGCCCAATACTGCTCGCATTGCCGGCGCAATGCGAGAATGGAATCCGTATTACAGTCGGCAATTCTAGTCTTCTGGCAATTAAAATTGCACGGATTCATGCGCAGTACACCGTTCTCTATCAGCTGTCTCGCATTGCCAGAAATGGAGCACGTACTATTTTCATTGTCATTGCCGATGCAAGTCTGGGTAGAGATGGATTATTCTGTTATTTTTAAATGTTTATTAGTTGGTCGAATCACTAAATAAAATAAACTAACTGGCACTTAAATTAACAGTTCACATTCTTTATTAAGCATATGTACTGCTAATTCGTAGCAACTTTTTTGAACTGCCATTTGTAAGTAGCATTAGCTGCTTTAACTGCTAATCAAAACGAACAGGTTTGCCCATCTCTAATTCTAATATTTTAGGGATTTCGACACTACGGACTGCTGTTCTGACTGTTGGCAATGCGCCAGCTGATGGAAAACGGTTACTGCGCATGAATTCGTACAATTATAATTGCCATTGCGCCGGAAATTTTTATTGCCGACTCTAATACGGCTTTAAGATCGATAGGAATATAGACTTTCAGATACATGGAACTTTTTAATTGCCATGTTGCTACATTTCTAAAAATTATATTTACAACTTTGGCAGATTTTTTTTCGACACAACTTAGGGTACTACTGTACATAATACTTCTTTGGTTATTTGAGTATCAATATTAGACTAATGTGACTTATTTTTATTAAAAAAATTTTTTTAATAAACATTTTTTTTATATAAAGGACCCCGCAGTTTTTAAATGGAAATTGGGTTTCACTCAAATTTACTAAAAAGTATTGCATCATACGAATTGTATTATCCTGATAAAATGTCTCCATGGGCGCAATGAAAAATAATGACAGGATTTCGAGATACGAGCCATGCAAGGTGGTGATGTTTCAAGTCCAAAAGTCGTATCTGACTGGTACGTATTACGAATAATGATCAATATATTCACGTATATTCTCATAAACATCGTACATATATATATAGATATCTCTACCCTCTTCATGTATATGCACACATACACGAGATTTTCGGATTCAACGCCACCCGAGAATGAGAATATACGTGAATATATCGATCATTATTCGTAATACGTACCAGTCAGATACGACTTTTGGACTTGAAACATCACCACCTTGCATGGCTCGTATCTCGAAATCCTGTCATTATTTTTCATTGCGCCCATGGAGACATTTTATCAGGATAATACAATTCGTATGATGCAATACTTTTTAGTAAATTTGAGTGAAACCCAATTTCCATTTAAAAACTGCGGGGTCCTTTATGTTTTCCGTTTTTTAAAAAACATTTTTTGAATTGATTATTTGACAGAACGGTATTTTAGAACAAACTTGTCACAAATATAGTGGTGTGTGTGAGTCGGAGAAAACCCCGAAAAATCGAAATATTTTCAGTCGGAGCAAGAGTACCTCCTACTCCCGTTTTCGAGGATGCTGAACACGATGGTGGCGTCAGAATTTCTCTTTGGGGTTGCGCAACCCCTCAAAACGGCCAAACACCCCCCCCCCCCAGAGGGGTTAAACGCCCTTCCAGAGGTTTCCCTGCAATGATACACACTTTCCCCCCGTTTTCGAGGATGCTGAGCACGGTGGTGGTGTTGGATATCGCGTCCGACCCCTTCCAACCCCTCCACCGACCAATAGTCGCGCCCATTATGGAACGACATTACCTTAATTTCCACATTTTCAACATCCTCGAAAACAGGGGGTGAGGGGGAATATATATTTGCCGCTGATACCCTCTCAGGGGCGAGAATTGGCCGGCGGAGGGGTTGGAAGGGGTCGGACGCGATATCCAGCATCCTCGAAAACGGGAGGAAAGTGTGTTTCCATGCAGGGAAACCTCTTGAAGCGCATTTAACCCCTCTGGGGGGGGGGGGGGGGGGGTTGAGGGGTTGCGCAACCCCCAAAGAGAAATTCGGACGCCGCCATCGTGTTCAGCATCCTCGAATCGAAAACCGTCCGACTCACAGACGCCACTAATAGTGTGAGGGTGATCGAGCGGGAGGGCTAAAGGCAAAAATACTAGATACTTGCCTGTAAAAAAATCCAAGGCAATTTAGCCATTTCTTGAAATTTATTTAATGTTTGGATCTATGTATCTTGGCCTTCCTTTAAACGATTTTAATAATTATGAAACATCTTTATTTTCGGGTTTTTATATCTTTTAAGATCCACATCGTTGTTTTTTATATTTTAAGATTATTATAATTAAAGGATCATCTAATGCACTCATCGTGGAGTAAAATCGTATCCATTCTGATGCGCACTGGTCAGTGTCGTACCCCTAAAATTCCCATCGTTCCCATAGAACCCCTGATAAGCCCCGTACATCCCTCTCCCAAAATTCGGCGACCTAACACCCTTATCGTTACTATAAACTGTGTTATAATTGTGTAAAATATTGTGCGGATGATAGACAGGTCCGTAATTACAAATTTCCGCCGAATACGGCTGGGTAATTGCGCCGAGTCCGGCCCCTAAAATGTTCGATTGGAGCAGTGAGGACGTCGACGTCTGATTGGTCGGTTGGAAACGGTTTTGGAAGATCATCGAGGGGTGGGAGGTGTGCAGCGACTCTGGTTGGCTAGTTTGAGTGGCGTGCGGGTCAGTCGATTCGTCATCTGAAACAATGAAATGTTTGGTGGTCACTAAATTAAATAACCATTACATGTTTTTACTACAAATTACTAAAGTCTGTTCGTTTCATGAAGTCCGATATCAAATTAAATCATTAAAGGTTGTTAAACAGTAAGACTGCTAAGTTAACAATACCTTCGCTATACTTGATCGTACCGAACATTCCACTGGTTCACTGTAGTCGGCTGAGCAAAATCAGCGGTTCCGAAACAAAATTATCTTAGAATTATGTACAGAGATAAATATTTTTATCTAGTTTATTTTTCACTCATAGTGTTTTTATTTATCAAATGAAAAAGATTTTGCGTCAATAAGTTAAAGATGTTCTCAGGTACTTTTTCCTAGAATTTAGATATTTTGGGATCATTATAATTAAATCTATATAATAATCACTATTTTCCAAGAAATAATTAAAATTTGCTCAATTGCAGGATGGCATGTTCTATTTTAAATAAGTAGTTATGCTTTTTGTTTGATTATCATTATTGTGTGTGAATTAAAAGCAGTTATAATGCAAAGTTATGGAAAATGTTCAGCAAGGTGACCCAACGCCTAGAAGGTGTTTATCTCCAGGTGAACGCCGTTTGGTATTACAAGTGGAACGGTATTTTACTTTAAAAAAATATAACTCGAGCACGTTAGTGCCTGTTTTGGCAGTGCAAAAACGAACGTCTGATGCTTGCGGCATTTCAGATTAGACCTTAAGAAGACTTCGAACAAAGAGTGAAGAAGAATTGAACAGACCGTATAAAAGGGTTCGACTCCATTTTAAAACCTTTAGGAATATCGTTTATCATATGTATAAAGCCAAGGAATATGTTCCCCTCAAAGATATTCTTGAAAAGATAAAGAAGAAAGAACTTTGCGATAGTTTGTCCATCATTTTAAAAGAGCTGCGCTTCAAATATAAAAAAACGAACAACATAAAAGTGCTTTGCGAGCTATCCAATAATGTTTCAAGAAGATGGCGACATCGGTTCTCTTTAGAACCAAAACTTTATAAAAAAGGAATTCGTAAAATTAATTTGCCTAAATACTATAAAAGCGAGTACTCAGCGGTACTTCGCTCGAGCGATCACAACACTAAAAAAAACCTACAATTTTCGAAAATACATAACATCAGTTGATGAGGCACATTTTTGGTTGTGCACGGAAAGAAAAAAAAATGGATATTTTACAATATATTTGAGTATTTACTTGATTTTACTAAATTTATTAGAAATCTTAACTATAATTTTTTGTAAATTACGTTTGCAATATTATTTTGGTATGGATTACTAATGAAGAATAATATAGGAAATTTTACAATAAGATCTTTACTATGATAATTTCCCTATAGTATTTTTCCGAGTGCGTTAAATAAGATGCGCAGTGTAAGACAAGTCATTTTCATGACCCTGTATACAGTCACAAATTTTGAAAAATCGGCCAGTTAGGAAGCTACGAACTTAAGAAACCCCCCGCCAATATTATTTATTTACGAAACACGTAAAAAAATGCTCGGTATACATTTAAGTATACAGAGCGGAGTCGGAGATAATTAAACAAACTTTGAAATCGAATCTTTTGAAACGTTCAAATTAACTCGTCAAAGTCGACAGTTAACCTTAACTGACAGTTAAACTAACTCTTCGTTTGCCGGCTTTTTGAAGCGTCCAAACACAATTATCGCCTGTTTACGCCGAGCGCGGTCGTAAAGCTGAACTCTTAAGTTATTTTATTTCCAAAAAGTCTGGATACGTAAACAGTAGCGTGTTTGGGAGAGATTGCCTATTAAAATTTGTTTATAATCAAAAGAACGTGCAGGGCCGGTGTGAAACGTTTACGGCCCCGAGGGGAAGGGGTCTGTAGCCCTCCCCGGGTTCAAGCCGAACAATTCCTTAGGTTATTTTAAGGGTACGAGTTCATACAGAGTGGTCCATTAATGCGAAGAAATCCAATATCTCAGTTGTGAACAGAAATACAAACAAATGTTACATTCTCTTAGTTAAAAGAGATACAGAAAAAAGTTTTATACAGAAGTTTCTTTATATTGATTGTTGAATAATCTGCTGTTTTCAGAATAAGTATACGGGGTCGGGTGAAAAAGTTATCGGACCTAACCTCATTTTTTTTTTAATGGAAAACCCTGTATATTTTAATCTAAAAAGATACTATTTTAAATTCTCCTTTCAAACATATAACACACCATGGATGGTATTGGTTTCCTAGGCGATTTATTTAAAGTTTATTATTTTGAAAGGAAATAAAAGATTCAGATAAGGTAAAAAATAACGGGAATCATCGCAAATGTTCGGAATATATCCTGAAATGGTTACCATCTTTGCGGATAGCGAACAAAATATACATTTTGCGCCATTTCTTCGTTTTTTCCACTTTCAATATAAACTGATATTATATCAAATTTTTCAAAATGTTGATAGGTCAATTTCGCAAAAGAATATGTAAAAATGAAATTGACGTTAAATGTTAATAGTCAACATAGGTGTTTCTAGGATATTAGCGTTTTTTTCATGGTCTACTGTGGTTTAAAGTAATAAAGTTTAAATAAATCGTCTAGGATACCAATATCATCCATCGTGTGTTATATATTTGAAACCTCTATCTGGCCAATAGCAATAACTAGGTAAATTATTATAGGGAGCTAGGTAATAAATAAAAAAGTGTTGGCTTCAACATGATAATATAGTTATGTTAACTAAGAAGTAGTTAAAAATAAGAGTTAGTTCTGTTAACTAGATCACCTTATTCAATGTAATCAAATGAAATACCATTTTTTTTAAATATTACTAGTCATATTTATTTACATTTATAATGTCATTCTATAGATAGTTCTGTTTCGCTATCGCTATCCTCATCAAAATTAATTATAATTGGATTAATTATACGATCCAGACTAAGATACGAATTTTCTACAGTTATTACGTGACGGACTGAATTTTTCCAACTACCCGGGGGAATATCATTAAAGCATTTTCGTATTAATTCTACAACACTAGAACTTAAAGTCGGAGAAATATTTTCAGACCTAACCAGTGATTTCAACTGGTGCCACATATGCTCTATGGGGTGGAAAATGCAATAATAGGGTGGGAGCCGTAGCACTGTATGTCCAATTTCTTCTGCCAATGTGTCACAAACATAATATACTTTTTTTATACAAAATGTCTTTAAGATCACTTTTTTTATAACTTTCTTCAAAATATATATCATTCGCCGCCATGTAGTTCTGAATCTCCAATTTTGTATTATTTGAGCTTGGAGCTTTATGTAATTGGCGACTGTGATAGCTCGCATTGTCCATTACTATCACGCTATTCTGAGGAATGTTTGGTAAAAGACGTTCAAGAATTGTCCTCAAAAACTAACAAATTTTACCACAAAAAGATATTTAAATATAAATTAAGCAACCTAACCTACCTGATGTGCCTATATTTAATTATAATTCCCTCTTCGTTCAGTTAGGCACCATCCCGTCTTTTATCTCCCAACTCCCTCCTCTAACTTTCTGATTAAAACACCTGTATACCAATCCATGTTGATTTTCAATAATACCCTTAATGACATTGATGTATTCGGTTTGTCCAATACCCAATTTACTAAACTTATAAAACATAAACTGTTACCTTGATGCAACCATTATTTTGTTCTCTTTTTTTTTCTTCTTTTTCCTATCTTTTGGATTTTTTGTTGCTTATGTATTTTTTTTTTCTTTTTATAGGTCTGTTAGACAATAAAGATTATTATTATTATTATTATAATTATTACAAACCGGTCCTTTCCACATAATAATAACAAACGGTTATAAATAATGGGATGGCCACAGGTACTTTTACTGCAGTCATTAAGTTATATCCATTTTTCGTGAAACAATCTTTAACTAGAAATTACTTTTGCATAAGCTAAAACTTTAACGGCAAGATAAAATTTGTCTTAGATCCCAATGCATTTTTTAGAGTGTGGAATGTCTTGTCTCCCCTTATATGATATGTTTATGGTTTTCCCCAAAACTAGAAAATTTACCTCCGGCCCTGTAGAAAGCTTCAAAACCGAGTTGTTTATAATCAATAAGGCCATGTGTTTCAACGTGCACTCCCAAACCTCTTAAATAACTAAGCGCGTTTAAAAACCGCCGAATTTTCAACGAAAATCGCTTTAACAAACTTTAGAAACCGTAAATTCGAAATTGTGTATAGAGGAAAAACGATTAAAACGTAATTATTTCATTGGCCCCGGCCAATTTCGCTCGCCGTTAGAGAAAAATTCGTGTAAACACCCGGATTTAATGTTTTGTTTTTGAGAAAAGTAGGATTTTATTTGAATTATTGTACGCTTGGAAAAATGGGTGAATCTCTATTTTAATTCCATCTAAATTATTTTAATATATTTTTTAATGTGATGGTTATGGATTATGACTGTAAATTATTTATTAATAAATTTAGATTTAACTACATTCGATCGACCGGTATTTATTGTAAGCACATTTTTTTCGAGCAATTTTTGATCCAAATTTTAAAATTACTGGATCCGGTATCTGGCCTCCTTTTCAATTCTGGTACGGCCGGATTTTCTACCGGATCCGGAACTGAAATTTAAAAAATGTGTTGTGGAAACGATAGAGCTGTTTTACTTAACGAAACTATGATAAAAGACGACACAAACCTGGAACAAATGACATAATAAATAATATGCAACACATTAATTATAATTAATAATGGGTATCATTTAACTGGTTAGCAAAATATTCTTATTTTTGAGAACAGAAAAATGTAATCGGTCAGCCAAAATGGCTAGTTGGTCAGCAACTTATGGACAGCAAACATTTCTGAATCGGTCAGTAATTAATGTCATACTAGAGTGCTCTAAATTATTTTGGTACGCAAATTAAATATACAGGGTGTCCGGGAACATGTGGGAAATCTCCCGGATGTGAAGAAAATACGTGAAAAGAATACTATATGTTCATATAAACTTCTTTCGTATCGGCCTCCTCTTCGGAGATATGGGCTCCTAAAGAGCACCAATGGAGTCAAGTTTTTTACACATAATTATTGAACCACCTGGTATATTTCAATTATTTTTGAATATGATGTATACCAGGTAAGACCCGTCAAATTACTACCCAAGAAAATGCTGTGAATTACTCACAGCTGCAGGGACGGACTAGCTGTAACACTCATGGGCCCATTTTTTTTACACCCTGTATGATGAGAACTTTAAACAATGTTTTTTACATACCTTTAACTATTGGCTAAAAATTAAGTACTCTTCATTCATGTCGCTAATCCTAACCGTTTTCGGAAAAAACGTCATTTTATTTACACCAGTCCCTTAAATTCTCACGGGTTAAATATGAAAAGCGGAATTTTGAAAGTTGAACATTTGATCGGAACAAAGATGTATCTTTTACTGAAATACGCCAAATACATGATGTATATGAAATGCCGTTTTTTCGAAAATAGTTAGTTTATATGAACCTATAGTATTCTTTTCACGTGTTTTCTTCATATCCGGGAGATTTCCCACATGTTCCCGGACACCCTGTATAAGCTGCTACGAGCGATCCACTTTTAATCAGATATTGGTAAGCAATCGGCGGGTAAGCAAATTATTTAATCTTGGTCATCAAAAAAAAAGCAATAAAACGTGAAATAGCGACAGTGCCCTGGGAAAACAAGTGAAAACCCGCCCCCGCTACACCTTTTGTAGCCGATTTCTTTCTGTATTCGGCAAAAGAAAACACAAGAAAGTTACATAAATTGACAGTGCCCTAGGAAAACAAGTGAAAACCCGCCCCCGCTACCTTTTGGGCCTTGACTGCTACACCAAAAGAAAAAAAAACATGCACGCAATTAGCTACTCGTATCACGCGACTGCTTTCGCTCCGCCCACAATAATGAACTTTGCCGATTATTCAAAACAAACGCAATCCAATGATTTATGGTGATAACCATTCTTTTAAAATACAAACCTAGACATGTTTTTTTCTACTGACCAATTGTAAAATCTTGCTGACCAAGTAATCATTTCGCAGCTCGACTGTTAATTAAGCGAACACATGATATTACAAGCGGACTGATATCGGTTAAATTGTTGAGAGTTTGTAGCATTTTTTGCAGAACAAGTGTTGCAACCCGATTTTTATTTATTGCAAGCAAAGTCTTTTTATGCTGATCAAATGATTTAATGGCTATTTTTTGCTGCGAACCAATTTTAATAACGACAAACTATTTAATTATTAATCATAAAGGGTATGTAACACATTAATTTTTATTATTAATAATGTTCAGGTGGAAAAAAATTAATTTTTCTCCGTTGCTTGCAGAGTCTATTTCCTAATTTTTTCGTAGGCATCGCCGGCCTACGAGAAAAGTCTTTCATGACCTAAGGAAACTCTTATAAAAATGACATTAGAGACTCCTCAATTCTCTAGAGGTTGCAAAGGTTTAGGATTTTTACCTTTTGTCCCACAACTAGTGGGAGTAGATCTTGACGTCGTCCTTGGTCTTTGTTGAGTGGAAGGACTGGGAACTTCTGGGCTCCTGGAACAAAACAGAAAATATTCGATAACGTATTGACTGAGTATAGTGAGTATGTTACTGAATATTTGGAGGGCCAACAGGACACAATTTTTTATGAAATCAAATGATTGTGGCGCAAATGTTCTGTTGTTGAGTAAAGAGAGATCATGTTGAAAAATACAAATTTGCTCAATATTCGATTGAGAATTCCCCGAAAAATAGTGGTATTTTAATGAAGATGGTCAATTTAAGGACCAAAACGTCGGAAAACTAGTAAGTGTTGTATACTGCTGAATGTAGATTTAGTTCCTCTTTCATAATTTAAACAAACGCGTATTTATAAAAAAAAAGTTGATGATGGTGACAGAAAGACGAAACGTCGCATTAGAGATCTGATGATGCCATCGTGTGGAAAAGAATATGTAGCAATGAGAAAGTGAAATTTATTTTTGGACATATCTTCGAACAAAGTCAGGAAAAAATAAAAACCGAAACGCAAGATTTTGGATTTTTTCATATATTTTGGAAACCCCTGTATTTATTTTTGATTTTTTTGCGTCATATTATTGGGCCCGTAATTACTCAACTTTGTATAAAAGTTGCAAAGCATTCGTGCACACAGCACCTACGCGTAGGTACTAACTACTTGTTCACGCTTAGATCACATTCATACGAATTTCCCCAAAAATTGACAATTGCACGGATTTATTCGTGGAAGAATGTCATAATAGTATATTAAGATACAAGTTTCATAAGACATTATCTTACAGCACCCGTTTAATTTAACGTAGAAGTTGTCTTATGAACCGTTCTATTTGGGTCTTTAAAGTCTGAAAAACTTTAAAAAATATAGTAGATTTTTTCCATTTGAATTAATATTTTCTTTTTGGGTTGGCATAGTTTTACAATTTCATAAAATGTTACAAGTATCAAATATGCCATGATAGAATCAATTGAACACAACAAAGCTTCTTCGTCGATCATAATTAAAAATAAATATATTATTAAAGTTGATAAAAATGAGTCAGGAAGGAAGTTGTACTCCGTCAGATATACGGGAAATTGCACAAAATAATCTAGAAAAACTTTTAAAAAATATGCAAAACATTGAGTTATGTTGCGAGCAGAACAAAGTTCAATTCAAAATAATTAAACAAAATAATAAATAATACTATTGAACAAAATATTGTGTCGACACAGAATCTGACAGGAATAACAATTAATACGTAGGAAATGTCTACAGTAACTATAAATATGTATATAGGATGTTGAAAAAAGGTCGGTACCCCGGAATAACTCCGGTGCATCGCATTGCAGCGGAAAATGTCTGGGGAAAAAGTTGTTTGATTTTGAAGGAGGAATAGTTTGCAATTTAAACCACCCCCCACCCCCTCAACTCCCGGGCGCGGGTGGGGGTAAGTTACCGGAAATACTTTTTTTCTCTGTCTTGTACTAAAAAATGCCCGTGGAAAAAGTTGTTTGTATTCCACGGGCATTTTTTAGTACAAGACAGAGAAAAATAGTATTTCCGGGATAAAACTTAATTTTCACACGGTTCTGATTTTGTCTTTCTCAATTATTGGTGAAAGATGGGCCCTGAATAAAAAAATTTTTCGGACAAAAGATGTTTATTTTTGGTCGGAGAACACGATACGCCAATAAAAAATATGGAGTTCCATTTGAAAATCTAAACTTACCCCCACCCCCACGCCCGGGGATTGAGGGGGTGGTTTAAATTGCAAACTATTCCTCCTTCAAAACCAAACAACTTTTTCCCCAGGCATTTTCCGCTGCAATGCGATGCACCGGAGTTATTCCGGTTCAACACCGTGTATATAAAGTAATATGTATAATACTATATTGAATTAAAAATAAAAATAGTACTTTATTGAATAAAGCTTTAGAAATAGAGCATAAACTGGAAGATACTTCTATATTTTTTAGGTTATGTTGTTTTATAGTTGTGACTAGAAATTAGTTGACGGCCACCGTCAGCATGTTATATATTTCCGAGTATAGGTTTTTCAGATAAATATCTAGTAAAAATGATCTATTTGCAAGATTAAAGGTTAGTACTTTAAAGTTTTCTATAAAAGATTTTTGTCAAATCCATAATGCCTAGAAAACTAATTTCAACGAAATCGAAGTAAGCCTAAAATTCGAACCCAACTGACTGCCAACATAAAAAAAAAAATCAGTTTCATAAAGTGGCAGGTTAATCAATTTTTTGCATTTCATAATGTAGCCATTATGAAACCCAAATAGAAAAATCAAATTTACGACATATTTATTATACACATAGTTATTATTATTCTGCAATAAATACGAATTTATTGCCAGAACTTCAATACTAAATAATTAATATTGTTTCGTATATTAGATGTTTTTATTTTCTCTATAGTAAAATAAAATAAATTGGTTCCTCACTTTGCTTTGGTGTTTCTGAATATCACCTGTTTGTTTCTTTGTAAGTTTTCCGATGTAAATGAGGGTTTTACAGCTAAAATAGCTTTCGATTTTCCTGGCCAATTAACACCTTTCCTGCGCCGAAACCTACAAATTATTTCTACCGAAACGGAATATTGTTTTTTTAATTCGAAACACCCGCCCCGCTAATTGCGAAACCGCACTTCCAAACCTATAAAGTCGAATCGTAAACTTCACGAGCTTTCCCAATATTTTCACTTAATTTGATCATAAACACGGTGAAACGTTAACTTATGGGACAAATTCAAGCCGAAATGACGTCTTAAATCCACGGCAAGCCACTTAAGTCGGCTCGGTACGACTGTGAAGTTATTTTTAGGAAGATTTACTATTGGCGCCCTTAAATTAATTTTATTTTGCCGAGATGCGTCTCTCGGGAAAGGTAAGAGAAAGAAAATCAAAAATAATGCAGAAGTATTTGGAAAATCTAAAATAGGTTTTTATTTTTCCTGGGTTTGTTCGAGGAGATGTCCAAAGATAAATTCACTTTCTCATTGCTACTTTTTATTCTCCAGACAACAACAAACCCGAACAAACCAGATCTTTAATGCGACGTTTCGTCTTTGGGTCACCATCATCAATTTAATTTTTTTAAATACGAGCCTGAATTGTTTTGTTTAAATTATGAAAGAGGACCTAAATCTACGTTCAGCAGTATACAACAATTACTGGTTTTCTGACGTTTTGTTCCTTAAATTGACCATCTTCATTAAAATACCTCTAGTACATGGTGTCCCACTTTCGACACTTTTCTAGGGTATCTCCGTTATTGTTAGTGCTATCAAAAAAGTAATGCTCTTTTTGGGTCGAACTTAAAATGGTAAAATCAAAATTTGAAAATTTTCGCTCGCTTAAGAGATACGGTGGAAAATCAAAAAATTTACCATTTCCAAATTTCCCTATATTTTCTTAGTTAAAAGAGATACAGAAAAAAGTTTTATACAGAAGTTTCTTTATATTGATTGTTGAATAATCTGCCGTTTTCTGTATAAGTATACGGGGTCAGGTATCGGACCTAACGTCATTTTTTTAAATGGAACAGCCTATACAGGGTGTAACTAAATAAGTGTAAAACATTTACGGGGGTGATTCCTCATCGAAAAAAAGATAGGATCTTTCATATAAAGAAACTTCATTGGAGCATCCCTTGTTAAGATACAGCCCCTTAAAGGGGGGGGGGGTACATAAAATGTGTTTAACAATTTTTTTCACAAGCACTAAAAAAGTTACAATATTGAAATTAACCTGACATTTTCTACTACCAAAAAGACACTTAGCCAGTAATTTATTTGGTTTACCCCATTGTTGTAAGGGTGGAAAACGCAACCCCTAAAATTTATTTCCAAGTTTTTGTCTTATTATTTGTTTACCATCTAAAAATTTATTTCCGATAGCCTGTTTCATTCCAAACAAAAAATGTCTCTTGAAATTTTTGCCCAAAATAAACCAGTTCGCGGCAAAAAATTATTTTACGAACAAGATACATATCGCCATAAAAGGCGCGAATACGTTGCTCAATGCGCCGACGTCTAGACGCATGCGTAATGTCTGAAGGTAGACATATTGAACATTTACTATGATTTCTAGATGTTGTATGTTTTGTTATTAATAAATTAGTTTTGTTTATTTATAAATTTTATGTACCCCCTCTAAGTGGCTGTATCTTAACAAGGGATGCTCCAATGAAGTTTCTTTATATGAAAGATCCTATCTTTTTTTCGATGAGGAATCACCCCCTTAAATGTTTTACACTTATTTAGTTACACCCTGTATATTTTAATCTAAAAAGATACTATTTTAAATTCTCCTTTCAAATATATAACACACCATGGATGATATTGGATTTCTAGGCGATTTATTAAAGTTTATTACATTAAACCGCAGTAGACCATGAAACAAAAGCTAATATCCTAGAAACAACTACGTTGACATTAACATTTAACGTCAATTTCATTTTTACCTATTCATTTGCGAAAATGACCTATCTACATTTTGAAAAATTTTAATATGATATCAGCTATATTGAAAGCGGAAAGAACGAAGAAATGGTGCAAAATGTATATTTTGTTCGCTATCTGGAAAGACGGTAACCATTTAAGGACATATTCCGAACATTTGCGATGATTCCCGCTATTTTTTACCTTAATCTGAATGTTTTATTTCGTTTCAAAGTAATAAAGTTCATATAAATCGCCTAGTAAACCAATATCATCCATGGTATTCCATTTAAAAAAAATTAGGTTAGGTCCGATAACTTTTTTACCTGACCCCGTATACTTATTCTGAAAACGGCAGATTATTCAACAATCATTATAAAGAAACTTCTGTATAAAACTTTTTCTGTATCTCTTTTAACTAAGAAAATATAGGGAAATTAGGAAATGGTCAATTTTTTGATTTTCCCACGTATCTCTTAAGCGAGAGAAAATTTTCAAATTTTGATTTTACCATTTTAAGTTTGACCCAAAAAGAGCACATGACAACTACAATCTACATTACTTTTCTGATAGCACTAATAATTACGGAGATACCCTATAAAAATGCCGAAAATTTGACACCCTCTACGTTCCTTTTGTTGGCTCTTGAAGCCAGCACTTTCTTAGGATTTTTTAAAAAGGCATAGAGTTTTACATTTTCGAATTATACCGAATTTAAAAAAAAAGTAAATTGCACAACGTACTAAGGGTATTTTAATGAAGATGGTCAGTTTAAGGAACAAAACGTCGGAGAACCAGTAAGTGTCGTATACCGGTGAACGTAGATGTAGTTCCTCTCATAATTGAAACAAAAAAATCCAGGCCAGTATCTAAGAAAATTAATTTGATGATGGTAACCCAAAGACGAAACGTCGCATTAAAGATCTGATGATGCCATCTTGTGGAGAATAGAAAGTAGCAATGAGAAGGTTAAATTTATCTTTGGACATCTGTTCGAACATAGTCGGGAAAAAATAAAAACCGAAACGCAAAATTTTAGATTTTGCCAAATATTTTGAAAGGCTCTGCATTTATTTTTGATTTTTTGCGGCCTTATTATCGTTTCCGAAATCCCAATTGTGAAGGACGCTTAAGTATTAATCTTAATTTTTTTGCCACAGCCACATGTTTTAGTTATAGAACAGTCACGACCTCTGATTTTTGCAAAATAGTAGTACACCGCTGACATTTTTCAACGTAGATATTTTTTCTGATTAGCCTGGTCAATTCTACATTAAAACGGTATCTATTTTCTCGTCAGGTACGCCGCCGTTCATGATTAAAATCATTAAATTCAATTCGAAACCAAAAAATTGAAAAAGCAAAGAAAACTCACAAAGAAAATTAGTCGCGCCTAATAACGTCTTCGTTTTTCCCGGCCATATATCTAATCAGTGACAATTAGGACATAATTCTATTCCAGAAATGCTGTAATAAATGCTCGAAAAGGGGAATCATTTGTAAGGGGGACAGCCATGTGTCAGAGTAAGATGGATGCGGTTAAATACTTGAGGGTTATTAATCCAGGCCGGCGTGGCAGGTACGAAAATAGAATATCTGCAAAAGGAACAGAGACAATGGTCGGACTGAGAATGCTAGAATTTCTGAAATTAATTCAGCTTTTTAAAAGTTATATGTGATTCATTAATAATCGATTTACCTAGTTTTACATATCACCAGAAACGCGGGGGGTAAGTCCGTCACCAATTATTGCTAATACAACCATCACCAAACAATGTAACATACACAACTTTCCATAAAAGCCGTAACCATAATATTTTTAAATTAGAACCGGAAACAAGCTGTTCTGCTGAAACAGCAAAACTGCAAATTATGAATATTATGATTTGTAGGTATTCAGACAATGCATTCTAGCCAGGCCGCGGGTTGATTCAGATAGGCGCGGCAAGTGACAGCGTGGTGCCTCCACAACGCTCGGGCCTATGTTGTAAAGCCTCTCAACCGGGTGTATTATAAAGAGTAGGCCCAATATTAATCGAACCAAACTAAATCCCATTAAATTGCGCAGTTTCTAGTAGAGGAAATATTGATTAGCTTGCATAAGGAAGTTACGGTCCAGCCGCCCAGAGCGACGAATAGCAGAAATACACGACGAACCACTGCCGCCCATCCATATGTGGTTAAGCTTAGTACTCCTCGAACGTCATTATTTAAGAATTCTTTCATCTGGAGGACTACATCCTTGTGGAACGACCTTCGCGAGGTCGTTTTTCCCAACGAAACCAAAGTGAATCGCTTTTTGCGCACACGCACCACTCCCAGAGTGCCCTAAAGGATTTTTCCTATAGTGCTTGTGTTTGACCATAAAAAAAAAAAAGGTTAGGTTGAGTTTAAAAAATTATTGTCAATTTTTGTATTTTTTTAAATATTGCTATTTTTCTTATATTATTTACAAAAAGCGACATTTAATTACATCATGTATTTGGCGTATCTCGGGTTTGTTAGGAGATTTGTTCCAGTGGCGGTTCTTCCACAGGAGCACATGCGCACGTGCACCCCCAAAACGAATAAAAAAATATTAATTTTAATTCATTGAATATTATTTATCGTATAAAGTCCGACCCTCCCTAATATTTCATCGTACCGTCAACCAAACTGTATATTATAGGCTGTCGATCCGGCAACCGTGCCTCGGTCGAGGTTAATGACCATTATGACGAGATTTGCTCGCATCTGCAATTAAGTAGGCGGGGCATAATGCAGTTTCTCTGTAGTAACAGGTGGCGGGAGACAGCGGGGGATAGCGGGGCTATGGCGATTTAACATGGGAAAGGTGCACAATTTTCGTATGCGCCGCGCCGTTGTCTGTTCGTGCATCTAGTTAGAAATTCGAGCGTGTATGGTTTAATATTTTAATATTATATATTTATTAACTTAAAATGAATAGTTTGACTATTTAAAAAATAACTTTAGCTCTTTGAGTTTCGAGCAAAAAATTGAAGTGAAGAATGCGGGAAGACCTAAACCCGAAATTAATTTAACGCAGACCACAAAGGGTAAATCTAGGGACTTTATTAGAAAGTTTAAAAATTAAATATATGAAAAAAAAATTTATAGAGGGTATTCCAAACTTTAATGATCAATTTTCTACAATTAAGAACCGAAGAACGGACTTTACGTTTAAGCACTATACACACTAAGAAAACCTTTCTTATTTTCCAAAAGTTGTTTTACCTAACGCATTTTCTTATTACTTCTTTTTTTCTACATTTAAAACGCCTAGAAAGTAATTGTTTGGTCATTACACAAAAATAAAATTTTTAAAATAATTTCACCATACTTGTGAACCCCCTGTTCATAGGTCACGAACCGCCACTGCTTTGTTCCTATCAAATGTTTCACCTCAAAATGATACTATTTCATAATTAACCCGTGAGAAGTTAGGTGGCTCAGTGTAAATAAAACGGCGTTTTTTTTCGAAAACGGTTAGGATTAGCGACATGAATGAAGAGTACTTAATTTTAAGTCAATAGTTAAAGGTATATAAAAACCGTTATCTAAAGTTCTTATCATACAGGGCGTTAAAAAAGGGGCCATGAGTGTCACAGCTAGTCCGTCCCTGTAGCTGTGAGTAATTCACAAAACTTTCTTGGGTAGTAATTTGAAGGGTCTTACCTGGTATACATCATATTAAAAATTAAAGTAAAAAGCTTGATTCCATTGGAGCTCTTTGTGAACCCATATCTCCGAAAGAGCTCTATACGAAAAAAGTTTATATGAGCTTGTAGTACTCTTTTCACTTGTTTTCATCATATCCGGGAAATTTCCCACATTTTCCCTGTATACGCAATCATATTTAAAAAAAAACAATGAAAATCGGTGATCTAAAACGCTAAATCGCAAAATCATTAAAACGTAGATAAATCAAACATGATAAACAGGCCGTCAAACATTAATCCCCTGTGAAGTACTTCATTCTTGTTTGTTCTAGAGATAAAGTCCGCAAAACTAATATTTTTATTTGTTTATTGTACGTATGCCAATAAAATGTTAATCCCATTATAACTTTATTTCTGAGATATGTACGTTCTAAAATCTAAATTGATTTGATATTAATTTTGCCATAGAATTTCAAGAAATTATATTTTTACACGTTTTGCTTTATCAAATAACTATATTAATATATTAAAGTACAATTATTATAAAGCAGCACGCGTCCATGTTAGGAAACGAGTCGCTTGCGGCGAGTTTTCTAAGGATACAAGTGCTATAATGTACTTTATATTCCGACGTGTCATAATGACATTATTATGGATTTCATTTTCAGTGTCAAAATGACATACTTTATAGGACTGAGTACTATAATGATTTCATTATAGGACTGAGTACTATAATGAAAAATAGACGCAAAAATGAAAAAACTTATTTAAAACAAAATGGAACAAAATTTAATGATTAAAATTAAAAATAACATTATTACAATTCGTTAAATTGATGTTGGACATGGGACATTTTCGGGCAACAAACCAACAACTGCTTTATTGGCCAATTCTTCGATTTCTGATGGCAAATTATCCATATTATATTATATAAACGTTAAAATTAAGAATTCAATTCTGACAATGACAATACAAACAAATATTTCTATAGTTACCTGGTTTTATTAAAAACAAGCTATTAGGTTACTGACGAAAACTTAAAATTCATCAAAAAAACACAATAATCGTCGGAATATAAAATATTGTATGAAATTCGGATCATAAACAATCATTATGGTACTAGCCATGAGTATTATTGGACGAGGCGTCAGCCGAGTCTAATAACACGTCGTTATTATGATCCTTATAACATAAATATCTATTATCCTATTTATTCTAGTTTACGTCTTTTTTAATAAAAAAAATCCATATTTGAAAAAAAATATGCCATATAAATTTCGTAGATATTTATATCTAAATTTTACGTTGGTAATACAGTGCAACCTCCCTTAGGCGGACACCTACGGGACCGTCTAAATGTGTCCGCCTAATAGAGGTATGCGCCCTTGGGAAATTTGTTATTAAGTAATATGTAAATGCAAAATTATTACTACGTATATGTATGTAAAGATTGTTTCACGAAAAATGGATACAACTTAATGATTTTCTGGGTCGGTCCCATTGTGTCGACAAGAGCTTGGCAATAAACAAGTGAAGTATGAAGGGTCGGACTAAGGAAAACAAGTAATGGTATGATTATATTAATGTAAACAAATGAAATAACATTTTTTTTTAATATTACTAGTCATATTTATTTACATTAATAATGTCATTATATAGATAGTTCTGTTTCGCTATCGCTATCCTCATCAAAATTAATTATAATTGGATTAATTATACGATCCAGACTAATATACGAATTCTCTACAGTTATTACGTGACGGACTGAATTTTCCCAACTACCTGGGGGAATATCATTAAAGCATTTTCGTATTAATTCTACAACACTAGAACTTAAAGTCGGAGAAATATTTTCAGACCTAACCAGTGATTTTAACTGGTGCCACATGCTCTATGGGGTTAAAAATGCAATAATAGGGTGGGAGCCGTAGCACTGTATGTCCAATTTCTTCTTCTGCCAATGTGTCACAAACATATACTTTTTTTATACAAAATGTCTTTAAAACTTCTAAAAGATTACTTTTTTTATAATTTTCTTCAAAATATATATCATTCGCAGCCATGTAGTTCTGAATCTCCAATTTTGTATTATTTGAGCTTGGAGCTTTATGTAATTGGCGACTGTGATAGCTCGCATTGTCCATTACTATCACGCTATTCTGATGAATATTTGGTAAAAGACAATTCTTGAACCATTCCTCAAAAACTAACAAATTTTACCACAAAAAGATATTTAAATATAAATTAAGCAACCTAACCTACCTGATGTGCCTATATTTAATTATAATTATTACAATCCGGTCCTTTCCACATAATAATAACCAAGGGTCATAAATAATGGGATGGCCCCAGGTACTTTTACTGCAGTCATTAAGTTATATCCATTTTTCGTGAAACAATCTTTACATACATAACAAAAATATACTAGTTTTAGTCATTTAAATTGAGAGATATCAATTAACAAAATCAATTTCTTAGTTAACGTTAAATTTGCTTCAGTTATTTGTTCAACTACAAAAGCATCCCTTTTTTTGTAATTATTTTTAAAAATTTTGGTTATAACAATATATTATTTTTTCAGGCTTTAGTTGCAATACAATGGAAAACTCTGCTACAGGAACTAAATCACAGGTGACATAAGTACAATGAAGCTTATCTATAGGTAAGTTTTTCTAGATGTACAGGGGGTTCCGTTTAGGCGGTGACTTTGTTCCTGGTAAAGAAATGGAAAGGATAGTAGGATTTTAATGGCAAGTGTCACTATGACGTATGTATGGCTTCGAACTTCGGAAGCATTGGGGTGGGCACGGCCCAATACTACTAAAAAAATAATAAATTATAGTACTATTGGAAACAGATTTAAACGACTTTCAAAATTATGTATCACTCGACCCCCTTCCCAATTAAGATTTTAAGGGTAACATCAAATGGGATTATTTTAACCTTTAAACACCCCGGTGTGTGACGCCTATGATTAAAATTTTAAAATTCCGCATTCAGAAACTGATTTAGCGTCAGAAGTTTATGCACCATACATAATTTCAAAATTTTATTATGAACGGTTTCGAAAATGTTTAGGAAAAACATCTTCAGGGTTCCCTACTCGAAGGGCCGAAGCTCCTTTTTCCACACGTATGCCCATATTTTAAAAAATCTATTACTTTTAGCCGGAGAACATGGCAGTAAAGTATTGTCGCTTAATTGCGGGACACCCTGTATAAATACTTTTGATATAGGTAGGGGAGAATGGGGGAATGGCAATCACTTAAGCTAGATTATGATTGATAAAATATTAGTCTTTTGATATAAGTAAATAGAGTATCGTCCACTAGATCATGGTTTGTTCGGGTTTGTTCATTCATTCAAATTAAAATAATTAACCTTAAAGGAGATGTCAGGACCTGAGAAATGAGGTGTCATTAACCAGTATTCCCCTACCCTGCGGGTAATGCCAGTCAGGTGCTTTTTATATAGCAAAAAATTATTATAGGGTTTTTTTTTGAAAATGAGAAAGAGTCCTACTCTTGGTGTAAAAAATACCTTTTTCCAATTTCAGAAAATTAATTAATTTTTTTTCCGTCAAATTATTCTAAATAATTTAATAAGGAAATTGGATCGAAGGTGGACGTAATCTTCATCAGCAAAACTCATGAGAACGTTGGTTTAAAAATGAGCGTTGGGAAGGATGAAATAAAAAATTGTTTTAGAAGTCAGTCGGTTTTCTGGCATCCCCAGAACCGCGCTCATTCGCGATTTTATTTTTTCAAAAAGGGAGCCGCAATGGTGACTACAGGTTTCAGCGTGTTTTTACATCAAAAATTCCGAGACAGTCAACCGCGGATTTTCCCTGAGAAAATTTTTATCTTCGCCTACTCGTGGTTCCGGCGAGTTTAAAAAATACTGGACTGTCATAAAACACTCGTAGTTTCCGTGCGAGTATAAATAACTCTGGAATCTCTTCAAGCACTCGTATGTTTCAGTGCGAGTATAAAGAACTCTGAAATATCTTCGAAGACTCGTGAATTTTAGTGCGAGTCTAAATAACAACCAAAATTGATTTACGAAAACTCGTAGCTGTCCGTGCGAGTATAAATAATGTTTATCATTATAACGATATTTTATTATTATTCCCGATTGTGACATCAAAAGTAAGTGTTAAAATATCTTAAGTTAGTATTAGTGTATAAATATAATAATATTAGTATAAATTTTTTTTTGAAATTATTAGGGTAGTTGAGATCCCTTTAGTTGCGAACAAAATGCTAGCTTAGGTTTATTTTATATTGTAAAAAATGAAAATAAATCTAAATTTAAACAGAGTACGTGACAGATGAATGATAGATTGGTTGAAGCAATTGAATGATAGTTCAGGTTCATTCTGTATACAGTACTATACAGGGGTTATCAAAAAAGTCCCACGTAAAAACGCGCAGACAAGGAGAACGTTAGAGTTACCTATCAATTACTAATCGCAAAACGGACGGACGTTTCGGACTACGTACTCCACTCATATCATGGTATAATGTAAGTACGTTCCGCTTGAAAAAATTCCGTCGTGTATTTTTCTCAATAGACGACAATCTCTGAAATTTCGCATTTATAGTTTTCAGGAGTGACCCACCCACTGCATAATTAATTAAACCAATGGCCACACATCGTACAGCGATACCCAAGCTCATCCCATTTTCCGTATTCTTCGCAAATAAAACATGACTGGTGTTGTCCCAATGTTTTGACCGGCATTACCCGAAAACTCCTTGCAATAAAAATCCTAATCCTAAAATTAAACCTCGTGATTTAGATAGCTACAAACGCAGAAATCATTAGACCTATTACTTCCGGGAAAGTACGATATAAGGGCATGCACAAAAATTAATTATTTTTGTACTTATGTTTGCTTCGATTCACCTGAAAGGTATACCAAAAGAGAGCAAACACGTTGAGATTCAATTGTGGCCATTACAATGGGGTGATCACAGCGAGACCACATGCATTTAACTTTGGACGTTGATTGTTAGATAGTAGCACGATGCTGAACAAACTGAGTAGATTTAAGTATACTGTAGCATTTCAAGTGACCGGAGTTACCCACCTGACTGGGATTGCCTCACTTCCCCCTACTACTGTTAACGTCAATCAGTTTTAGACGATTTAAAAAAAATTTCAATAATACGGAGGAAACACGTCAATCTATCTATTAATGCATATTGCTGAGTTGCGAAATGTTTTAATGTTTCTATTTTCGGGAAAACACAGAGGTTAGCGTTTGCATAATTAATTTATGAATATCATATTGACATATGTATATTATGTAATTTAAAAACTATGCAAATAAACTTATATGTACTTCACCTTCAAAAACCACGAAGATATTGTATTGTGTGTATATGCTCGTATATGTACACATTGTGTTATTTATTTAATAAATAATATATAAATATTGACAATCCAATCGGTAAACTGCAAATATTTCTCTTGATTTTTCTGCGGTTTAAAAATTACAATTAAGCAGGGTATTATGAAGTATGCAACCTTAAATGAAGCAAATTATTACACGACAGAACTTGACGATAGTGATCAAGACGACGCGGTTAGATTTGCGTTGTTGAAAAAATTTGATGCGGTGAAATCTTGGATGTAATAATAATAATAATCATTTCGTCGAGAGGCAACGATCGTGAGGTGGACTTTAACTTATTTGTGCGATAGTCAAGTTATTATTTAATTTACATCATTTGGCCCTTCCTCTTGTTATTTAACATTTGTAATTTTCCGGGTGTTTATTGAATAATATACTCTGTTCGTTTTACCATTTCAGGAGCATAAACAAACATCAGCGCGTGATAGCCATATTATGCTCGATGCATAAACTCATTGCTATTGATCAAACGGCAATAAAACTTCCTATGCTGGCGAGAACAGGGTCATTGGTAGGCTATTATTCCAGGTCTATTCATTCGTGGTTCGAGATTTCAGCGGGCTTTATTCCAATGATGTGCGGCAGTACAAGAAACTTGTAAAAGCACAAGAGCTTTTTTTGTATCCTATCTACAAATCGAATGATAAAGATAAATTCATGAATTCGTGCATGAATTGGAAGTAAGAAATAATACTATGTTTATTTTATAATTCAAGTTAAATACAAATTATGCAAAAGTTAAAAGAATAGTTAAATGTACAATTATTGGGAACACAAGTATTATAAACCCTTTCATTGGATAATAATGATATACGCCAAAAGGAAGGTTACTTAATTTAGTTAAGTTGCGACCAAAACACAACTGGCGAACAAGACGTTCAAATTTCCTTGTCGTTGAAACTGTTTTAAAGCCTTCATCGAGAACCTACAGGAAAAGCGTTTACAATCAATATCTCGGTAGTGTTTTATTGTAAACGCGGGCAAATGCCATATATAAACAGTATATATTGCCAATACCAACGTTCCAAGATACAAAAAGTGTTCCCGCTATGGGAGATGGCGCGGGCCTATTGAGTTTGCGCAGTAGGGTGGAAATTTTATCGATTGTATTTCAGGTATGTACATATATACGAAAATATATTGCTTATCACATTATCCGATCTTCGGAACCGAATTTCACTAAAAAGCTTGCATAAAGTTACAAATATTCGGACGGAATTTGGCACGAAAAGTTTACACCAATCAGGGTACCGTCGGATCATCATAAGGTTCGTTCAAACCACCCTAAAAATCGTACAATGTACGGTCACGCACATGCGTAGTAGTCGAAAGGCGTTCCAACCGACACAAAACGGTGTAGCTGGCGATCCCTTTGGTGTTCCAACCAAATTGTGATCGTTCGCAAACCAGTTCCTGAACGGTAAAAACGATACATGGCCAAGACCAGGAACCGCTTGTACTGACTTGCGCCCTAAGAATTTTAACCGTTGTTTTTGTATTCCTGGCATTCATGCAGTTCTTTTAGCCTTGTTTTGTAGGAGTTGTTGCTTAATAGTTTGATTATTTAATTTATTCTTATTAAATTTGTATAATCCGGTTCCCAAACCATCAAGACATTCTTAACATTAAACGTTATTCTCTTTCATGATTATTAAATACAACAAAACTGAACGAAAAAAGATAATACTCAAGCTTAGACGAAGAAATCAAAACAACAAAAGTATGGTTGTGATTTATGAATGTTATGATAATTAACTAATTACTAAACTTCTTTCCTAGAATCCGACAGGCGATCAGCTGAGATTTTTACACAGAATGGTCACAAAAACGTACCAACCTTGCCTCCCTTGTGCATCGGCAACAAACAGTGCAAAATTAACGCCTGCGCACAAAATCGATTCCAACAGTTTCGTGACGGTTCTAGAACGATACAAAAATAGGGTGTTGGAACAAACCTATATTGTCAGAAATCGTATGCATGGAACGCTGTCTTAAATCGAACTAATCGAAATTTTGATTGCAATGTTTTTCCTAACTAACCTGTGAAATTTACATTAAAAAAGTTGAAATCCGGTCCTGTCGAATGTTTACTTTCACAAGGAAATTTCCGAACTGCGCAAACTCACAACGCCCCCTTCGATGCCCATAGCGGCGACATAATTGCAGATGGTATTACCCAACCAGAAATAGAGGTTTAAAACATTTTAGCATGAAACCAAATTTAAAATTATGGGTAACTGAAAACAGATATTTTTCCGCGTTTCGGATGAAACGAACTATTAATGAAAAAACTAAATGGCAACTCTTCAGTTAGAACCATTATTTTTAGGTTTATCGTTGCGAGGAATATGTACACATAAGAACCAAATAAAAACAATATCGGGAACAGGGATAAAGTAGAATTAAATTTATTGGTAAGTAGGTAGGTACCTATTTTTTAAATTTTACTTTACGACGTTTTTCGGGGGTTTTTCAATATCTGTCTATCATTATAAATGACGCATATAACTTTACACAAGTATTTCGTATAAGTGCATTTAAAAGAAAACTATTGCTGCATATTGTTTCGCATATTTACTTAATCTTAAGATAAGATACGATATAAAGTTTATTATTCGCGGCAGTCCATAGGAGTACATTGCAATCGTTTAGTTATATATATTTTGGCATTTTTCTATTCAATGTAATTTATTTGCAAATTTTTTTTTCTTTTTTTTTAATGATCAAACACAAGCACTAGAGGAAAATCCTTTAGGGCACTCTGGGAGTGGTGCGTGTGCGCAAAACGCGATTCACGTTGGTTTTGAATCGTTGGAGGTTATATTCGTTCCATAGGGATGAAGTCCTCCAGATGAAAGAATTCTTAAATAGTGAAGTTCGAGGATCATACCTACATGGCCCTTCTTTCGATGGAGTCCAATAGTCGAAGAGTATGTTTGGGTGCAGAGCTCCAGACATGAGAGCAGTATTCTAGTGATGGTCGAATCTGGGCTTTGTATAGTATGAAAAGTTGTTGAGGTGTGTTGGGAAGAGTACACGGGTGTCCCATTTTCGACACTTTTATATGGTATCTCCGTAACTGTTAGTGCTATCAAAAAAGTAATGTAGGAATCATGTACTCTGTTTGGGTCAAACTTAATCAAAATTTGAAAATTTTCGCTCGCTTAAGAGATACGGGGGAAAATCAAAAAATTGACAATTTCAAAATCACCCTATATTTTCTTAGTTAAAAGAGATACAGAAAAATGTTTCGCATTACGTGCCTAATAATATGCCGTTTAGAAAGTTTTAATTCCGAGTAGTTCCGGAGATGTCAGGACAAAAACGAAATTCTGAAAAATCGTTTTATTTTTTTCCTGGGTTTTTTGAGATCGAATTATAAAGTAAATTGCACTTTTGCATTGCCACTTTTCCGCTCTATCTAACAGCGTTAATTGTTTCGTAATCCGACGAGTCGTCTTCGAAGGACCATTATCAACTTTATTTTTTTAAATACGGTCCTGCTTTTCTGATATTGGAATTTGAGAGCTTTTTTTCTCCCGAATGCAACGATGTATGACACATTGTGGTTTAAATTTTGGGATACGGTCCTGTATTTCTCAATAATTTTATAAATAATATCTCATAAGTAAGCTCTAAATTTTTTTTCTTATGTTGGACTAGTTCAATAAATAACAAATAATTTAATAATAAACGACAAATAAGTGAACAAAAATCATTCTAAAACAGTAATAAAACGAACAGCGAAAAAAGTAAGGAACTACATAATCAGGTGTTCAAAATGATTTTCGTTATTCTCTAAGCACAACTAACATCGTCTAACTGCCACATAACAGTTTTTTCCGATAAAATAAAACATGCGATAGAATATCAAACTTTTCAGCATTTGTAAATTTATGTTCCATATTTTCTGTAAAATAGAAAACCTCTTAAAACGCTCTCAAACGATCACATTGGGAATGTCAAGTGAAACAAATCACGCGTCACCATCTTAATTTTTTGTTTCAAGCGCCTACTTTTCTTTTAAATCCCGAATCAACAGAAATTTGAAATAATGTTTCTGTATTTTGTTCACTTATTTGTGGTTTATTATTAAATTATTTGCTATTTATTGAACTAGTCCAACATAACTAAAAATTTAGAGCTTACTTATGAGATATTATTTATAAAATTAGGAGAAATACAGGACCGTATCCCAAAATGTCCTGATGTTGTTCAAAAATCCCTCGAAACGTCATTAAACCACAATGTGTCATACATCGTGCATTCGGAAGAAAAAAAGCTATCAAATTCCAATATCAGGAAAACAGGACCGTATTTAAAGAAAGAAAGTGGATAATGGCCCTTCGAAGACGACTCGTCGGATTACAAAACAATTAACGCTGTTAGATAGAGCGGAAAAAGTGGCAATGCAAAAGTGCAATTTACTTTAGAATTCGATCTCAATTATACCCAGGAAAACAATAAGACCATTTTTCAGAATTTCAGTTTTTTCCGGATATCTCCGGAACTACTCGGAATTTTAAAACTTTCTAAACGGCATATTATCAGGCAGGTAAATGCGCAACTTTACCTCCATTTAACCGACTTCATATCTCTTATGGTTTCCGAGATGCCTGTACGGGCCCTCCTTATCTTGGACACGCTGTATAGGGCATATGATATAAATTACGTTTTTGACGTAGAATTGGTTAATAAACAGGGCATCCCATTTAAAAATAAATACTTTTTGATCCCCCCTATATACAGACCTAAAGTGATATTTGATCCCCTTACAAATACCACTTGAAAACCCATGTATAGCAATCTTTTAAAAAAAAAGTTAAAAGGGGGAGAGTTTATACGTGATCAACCTGTACATAACAAGTATACCACCCGTCCCTATAGACGCCAATGACTTTATTACCCGCATAACAAATTTAACCTTCACCGATTAAATTCCGCTAATGAACCACATTATTTTCGTCGCCCCCCGCATTATCATTTCATCTTCCTGTTGTACCAGGAGTGCATGTTCTCTCTATTTAGCAGCATGCGTTAGGCTAGGACAACCATATGTATATAACAACTTCGACTTCGCATCAGCTAACGTTTCGTTTCGCGACCAAATACGATTCTTATCAAAAAAAACACACCTCTCCGTTGACGTCATAATAATTTTCATTTACGAATTTCCAATAGCCTTGTTTGTTTTAGATACAATCTGGTGCAAAGCTGTCGATAATGGAGTCATAAAAAAAGATAAAACGAATCCGTCGACCGGATATATTCAATAAATGTCGTGTGTAGATATTCGAGCCACTATTTTATAAGCGCGACTGCTACCAACAGTCGGGCTCACTCAATAAGTTCAGTCTCGAGTTGCACTTTCTACTGTCCGGTATGTGGATACGTTGCTAGCACGGGTACCGCGTATCTCAGCAAATACCTGTGTGGTACCAGCACGCGTCAAAAAGTTCATATTCGTGACTCGAGAGTTGCACAAGACCGACAATGGCCAGTGAAGTAGTGGGGGGAATAGAAGGGGGCGCCTCTCATTCCACGGTGGTGTTAATGAACCCCGAAGGTAACATTCTAGCCACCGTAAAAGGCATTGGAACCAACCACCATCTGATAGGTATGCCGGAATGCAGGAAACGAATAGCCGCCCTTATAAATGAAGCTAAACAACTGGCTGGTATAGACGTTAATACTCCTATAGGCGCCATTGGACTCAGCCTCAGTGGTTGCGAATTAGAGGCATCTAACCAAGAGCTAGTTGAAGGTCTTAAACTTAGCTACCCCGACCTGGCGCTGCAATACACGGTAGGATCCGACACGGAAGGTTCCATTGCCACCATAAGCAAACATGGGGGTGTCGTCTGCATCGCCGGAACAGGATCCAATACTCTTCTAATCAACCCAGACGGAACAAAGGTGCAGTGCGGTGGCTGGGGAAATTTGCTAGGCGACGAAGGAAGCGCTTGGTATATCTCCTGTAAGGCTGTAAAGTACTGTTTCGATGATATTGACAATTTCGAGCGGCCTCCTTTCTCTTCGGAAAATGTTTGGGCTTTGGTCAAGAGTTTCTTTCAAATTGAAAGTCAAGCAGGGATATTATCATTCTTCTATCAGGACTTTGACAAGTCTAAGGTCTCTCTGCTGTGCAAGAGCCTAGCGGGACTAGCTAGAGAGGGCGACAGACTATCCCAATACATCTTTCAGCAAGCCGGAAGAGATCTAGCTAAGAGTATAAGCGCCGTATCCTCTAAAGCTGCCCCAGAGCTGACCGATCAACAAGGCGGTCTACATGTGATTTGTGTAGGGTCGGTGTGGCTCAGTTGGGACCTCCTACAGTGCGGCTTCGTATCCTGGTTACAGAAAAACTCTCAAATTAACCAATTGACCTTGATGAGGTTGAAAACTGAAATGGGAGTGGGGGCCGCTTTAATGGCATCGGATAGGTTGAATCTAAGATTGGACAGGGATTACTCTAAAAACTATGACGTGTTTTATTTGTATAGTCGAGGTAAGACCACTTGTAATGGACATGGACATTAATTTGGTTTTACTGGACGCGCGAAAGTCTATTTTATAATTATTTATTGGATTTTTTGTTAAAGTCTTAAATTAAGAACTTTTCATGACAACTTAGAAAAATTGTTTTAACAGTTTCTTTCCTTTTTACATCATTGTATGTGTATTGTTCAGCAAGTAAGAGGAGTAAGGTAAAGGATTTTTGTGAGTAATGATTATCTTAATCTAAAAAGACGTGGAATGATTATTAAAATACAGGGTGCTCGGATTATTCATCAGAATACTTGGAAAGGTGATTCTGCATGTTTTTTTTGCTTCCAACTGAGAAACTGGTTTTACTGCTAACAAAAACTATAAATTCCAGTTTTGCGCCTAAACAGTGCTGTTTATCGACGCGAATAAAGAGTGTCTTTTTTATTAGGTGTTCTTTTGTCTCTAAAATGACATGTTCCTTTTTCCAATAACTGTCAAAATAAAAGAGTTATACCGAAAATTTAATTTGACCATTTCTACAGGGTGTCCACTAATTAATGGGGCATGGACAAACCACAGACTCCTTAGGTTAAAATATTAGGATTTAATTATACTTACCTATATCCGAAAGTTGATCTTAACTGAGATACAGGGTGTTAAAGTTAAAACTTCATTTTTGTTTTCATCTAATAACTTTGCAGGAAACTAACGTTTTTTACAAAATTTTGCAATTATGGTTTTTTTAGGATGAGAAATTGATTTTTTTTATGAAATTTTAACGTACAATGTGGGGGCGCTGTCTGCGGCATTATTTGCACATTTATTAGGTCATAACTTTTTTGTGCCTCATTGTATTTAAGTTTTTAATCAGAAAAATAATTTTCTCATATTTATTACGTAAAAAAGGTATACTAAGTTCAGGTCGCCCAGAGTTACCGTTTCGGAGATATTTGCATTTAAATCGCTTAGTGCACCCTGCCCAATTATTATTAATTTGCAAACACATTTTTTTTCTTAAAGTAACCTATGAGAAAATAAATAAAATTTATTAGAGATGCAGTTGCTATGGTACAGAAAATGTTTCATTTTTTGAGTTTATCGTAAGTTTATGTTTTCATTGTTGTTGGTTTCTTTCGGCACGATATTTTCTAGGGTCAAAGTTATTTTAATTAAAGTAAGTTAAAGACCAATCCAATTGTTGTATTTATTATACCCAATTACCATTACTAGAACATTAATTATCATGTAAAAGTTAATTGGTAAGAAGTAACAAAATATTATTTGCCTGCTTGAGCTAACGCACTAAGCAATTTAAATGCCAATATCTCCGAAACGGTAACTCTGTGCGACCTGAAATTAGTGTACCTTTTTTACGTAATAAATATGAGAAAAGTATTATTTTCATTAAAAACTTAAATACACTAAGGCACAAAAAGTTATGACCTTATTTATTATGACCTACATTGTACATTAAAATTTCACCAAAAAATGAGTTTCTCATCCTAAAAAAAACCATAATTGCCAAACTTGGTAAAAAACCGTTGGTTTCTTTCAAAGTTATTAGAGAAAAACATTTAACTTTAACACCCTATCTTTATTTTAACACGTGGAATCACCGCTACAAGAATCCTGATGCTTTATCGGAACACCCAGTATATGGTGTTAAAGTTATTATCTAAAAAAATTTAGGTTTCCTAAACTTCTTACATAGATGATGATGTCAACTCTATTATTAGAAATAAGTGAATTTTGTGACATATTTTATAAACTTTTTTGTTTTAAGTAGGGTTTTCGATCACTTACCAAAATATCTCAGCACAAATTGGCATGCGTTGCATCATCCATTTATATGTTTTTATTTTGTACAGATATTCCCGCACTACTTATGTTATAAATTTATATAATTTATGAATAAATTAAAGATAAAACAAATGTATACCTGGTTTATTAATACCGTATCAAAAATGTTGACTTTTTATTTTATTGGATTTAAAACTAAAACCAGTTTATTTATAGAAGATCAAGGTGGTTGTAAAAGTATGTCAACATTTTAATGTTGTAAGAGATTGGTTCTTATGGCAGATCGCGTCTAGACTGTGGTGTCTATATGGTTATTGGTTATAGATGAACGTCCATTCTATTCACTTTGTGCTAAAAGTCGAAGAGTCTGTCGTTACAAGACTTTTTTTTAATTAAAATTAAATGGTAGCGAACAATTTCCTTCGTAATTGAATTATAGTCCAATCGAGACGTTGAGAGAAATTATAAAATAAAATATTTGGTAATAATATTAATAGATAATGGAATTAATAATAAAGCTACTTGTTTTCGTACTCACACGAAATATTTATGCCATACGATAGCGGAAGTGTGCCAGAGGTTATTATGTTACCAGATCTGTTAAAAAAATCCAATATAGCATTGTTATCATCAAATTATTGCAATAGTTAATGCACTTCGACACTCTTATAGGGTATCTCGGTTATTGTTAGTGCTATCAAAAAAGTAATGTAGGTGTCATGTGCTCTTTTTGGGTTAAACTTCAAATGGTAAAATCAAAATTTGAAAATTTTCGCTCGTTTAAGAGATACGGGGGAAAATCAACAAATTGACAATTTCTAAATTACCCTATATTTTCTTAGGTAAAAGAGATACAGAAAAATGTTTTATACAGAAGTTTATTTATATGGATTGTAGAATAATCTGCCGTTTTCAGAATAAGTATACGGGGTCAGGTAAAAAAGTTGTCGGACCTAACCTCATTTTTTTAAATGGAACACCCTGTATATTTTAATCTAAGAATATAGCATTTTAAATTCTCCTTTCAAATATATTAACACACCATGCATGATATTGGTTTCCTAGGCGATTTATATAAACTTTATTACTTTGAAACGAAATAAAAGATTCAGATTAAGGTAAAAAATAACGGGAATCATCGTAAATGTTCGGAATATGTCCTTAAATTGTTACCGTCTTTCCGGATAGCGAACAAAATATAAATTTGACGCCATTTCTTCGTTTTTTCCATTTTCAATATAAACTTATATCATATCAAATTATTCAAAATGTCGATAGATCATTTTCGCAAATGAATATGTAAAAATGAAATTGACGTTACATGTTAATGGTCAACATAATTGTTTCTAGAATATTAGCTTTTGTTTCATGGTCTACTGTGGTTTAAAGTAATAAATCGCCTAGGAAACCGATATCCTCCATGGTGTGTTATATATTTGAAAGGAGAATTTAAAATGCTATCTTTTTAGATTAAAATATACAAGGTGTTCCATTTAAAAAAATTAGGTTAGGTCCGATAACTTTTTTACCTGACCCCGTATACTTATTCTGAAAACGGCAAATTATTCAACAATCATTATAAAGAAACTTCTGTATAAAACATTTTCTACTTCTCTTTTAACTAAGAAAATTTATGGTAATTTTGAAATTTTCTTGATGATTTTCCCCCGTATCTCTTAAGCGAGCGATCATTTTCAAATTTTGATTTTACCATTTTAAGTTTGACCCAAATAGAGCACATGACACCTACATTACTTTTTTGATAGCACTAACAATTATGGATATACCCTATAAAAGTGTCGCAAATGGGACACGTTGGGTCAAAAGAATGTCCGCATTATTATTTTCTAAATAACTTAATTGTTTAAGATCATTTTAAAACCAAATTTACTACAATAGGTACCCGAATTTTTGCGTCTTAATCCATCAGTTTTGCAACTGACTCGTATTACCAGTAATGATCGTCAGGTGTAAAAGTAATGACATTATCGTATTTTAAGTATCTAGACGGTAAAAGTGTGACTATTTTATCGATTATCAGTTAAAATTGATTAGGTCGATAATGACATTGGTCGTTAAGGTGATTGAAAATTTCTAAAAAGCACTTCCATTGTCGAAATACGTCATTTTTGTGTAAATATGGATTAACGGGTACTTCAGAGGATCCTAAAATCCTGCTGTTTTTGCAGTTTTATTCACACAAATTATGAAAAGATCAGGCTGAATATTACATTAATTTATCGTCTGTGAAAAGAAAGTCCATGATGGTGTCAAAATAGCTATTTTTAATACACAGTGTGTGAAAAATGTATTTAATAACCTGAATTGCTGAACGGGGGTGACGATTCATTTAATTCATCTACTTAACATTAAAAATACAAAATTATTAGACATATAATATAGTTTTATTTTAATGTTAAATAAATGAATAGATCACTCTGTATTATAGACTTTATTTGTTGAAATTATTTTTATTTTTAATTTAACAAAGGCCAAAAGTTATACAATGTGGCATTGATTGTATATAAAGCGTTTTTTCCGATAATATAACGTATTTAGCATGGCTATACTTTTGGGCCAGCGCCTAACCCGCATATGCCTCTGATTTAGTTCAAAAAATAATTAAATGCAATTTTTGTTATGCCAAATTCAAATTTTATGAAATTTACATGCATAGAAATTTTATAAAAAACGCAAGAGACCGTTTTCATGTAGAATTGACCTGGCTAATCGTAAAAAATATCCACATTGAAGATTGTGTCGGTCCCGTCATTAAGGAACACCCTGTATCGTGAGCATATACAACACGTACAATGTCAAATAGGCTTCCATGTACGCCCAAATTTATATTTATATAAAAATCGCGCCTTAGTGATGTGTTTATTGGTATTGAACGGAAATAGCGCGGCGAACGGACTGAAATTTAAAAAGTCGGCCCGAATCAAAATAAACAATTCATAATCCTAATAGGATTTCAAGATCTGGCCAGATTTACGACCAGCAAATATTTGGACGATTTTGATTATTTTAGAGCAATTTCCAAAATCAAAACACGCCTCGGGGTATATGAATTAATCGGGTGTAATTTTTCATTCCCATGAAACGGATTTTTGTTTTTCCTGTTACACTTGTGCCGTTTGTTCCTGTTTACGATGTTTAAAGCGGTGATTTTTGTCTTATTTTTAAAGACTTGGCAACACAGCCCCAATCGGGAGTATATTACGGACTAGGGCAAGCGCGGATCCAGGGGGGTCATGGGGGTCATGCTATCCCCCCCCCCCCCCCCCAACCATCAATTTAACACAAAAAATACCATATATACCGGCTTGACTGACGCGGCAGGGTGGAAAGTATTTCATTCCTGTCGAGAGAGTTCGGTAGTAACTAAATCTCGAGACAGTAATGAAACTTTTCACCGAGGTTTGTATACTATTTTATTTACGACCACTCTAACATCCACTTCTTATTATTTTGAATTAAAATTATTAATAAAAGATAAATATCATTTTAACTTTTCCATTGAAAAATTAGATAGAAATTTCAAATAACCGCAGGTGGTAAAATAACGTAGGTAATAATATCAAGATGGCAAATATCATTTTTTTAATATGGTTTCCATGTCACTAAACAATATATTATTTAAACAACAGAAAAATGCTCAAATCAGATGAGGAATTTGATTTTGCTGCTACTCTACCAGAAATTCGAGAAGCAGCAAAAATAGTATAAGAAGATCTTCTGCCAGCTAAAAGCCGCCCGAGATATGACAAGGCATATAACTGTTTCAAAGAATGGTGCACGGGAGACAAAGTTCAAAATCCTGGTTCTGAGTCGGCGCTACTAGCTTATTTCAGTGAAAATGCCAAGACAAAGAAGATATCGACGATTTGGTCACAATATTCAATGCTGAAGACCACTCTATCAATTAGGGAAAAAGTAGACATATCTAAACACGCAAAGCTATTAGCATAGTTCCTGTTAAAGTCTGTAAAATGATAAATAAACACCTACATATTGTTTTTCGATGGCTGCCTATGATATTTTCCCAATACTTTTCTAGTTTAATGAGGATATTTATGGTTTTTGCTAAAAATCTCTAAAACCATTGAGAATTTTAAAACATTCGTTATAACAAAATATGCTTGTAATTAAATTCTGCAAATAATGAAATAAAATACTGGTTGTGCCATTTAAAAATGCAAAGAAAAACTGATTTGAAAGGTGCCATTTTTGTAACCAAATTTTGAACACCCTGTATAAAATAAGAAAAACCTGTTTATTGTCAGAATATTATTAGGCCTCTAGCATTACTGTTCACACTATTTAGCTGGAACAAAACAGATCTAACAAGATTTTTATTCTAATTTTTCCAAGCGTGCAAAACGATATATATTTTTTTTTTATTTATTGCTCCTAAAATATCGAAGCAAATAAAAAAAATATTTTTGCGCATAAGAGAGAACACCAGAAGGAACCTAAATGTGCCAAGAAATACAGGGTATGTCATTTAAAAAAGATATATTTTATGACGTCACACTTTATATTTACAAATATTTTCTACTGTTGTAAATAAGGACGCTATGGATGCCCGACGCACAAATGCAGGACCCGGTAGACCTATTATTTAAAATGTGGCTCCGTGAAATTGTCAGGTCGTTATTTGGTACTTGACTGTGACTTCTGAATCTTGAACTTAAAACCGTGAAATGAAAACGAGTAGTAATATTCGAAAGACTAGCGAGCTCTGGGCATTCTTTAAAGAAGTAGGCTAAGTAATAAGAAAAGTCAAATGATTAACGATTCTATTCTTAAATGATAATATTCAATACGCACAAAATGATTAAGAAACCAGGCGTATTTGCATGAACACAAATGTACAGAACTCAAGCGGACGCACTGTATATTATGGCCAATAATTAAAGATTAATATTTTAAATTATTAATAAATTGTTTGTTTTCGCTAGATACTTTATTTAAAACAAGCAGTAGGTAGTAATATCTAACTAATAATTTACATAACTGTAATCAAAATTACATACTTAATTTAATTAATTTTATGTTTTACACCTTTTAATAAAATTTTAGGTTTGTTTAAATATCCTGTATATTTTTCTAATGTAAATTTAAAAGTTGGCAGATACAAATTAGAATTATTAAGTGTTTCGACCCGATAAAAAACATATGGAATAGTACGTCACTAGGTCAAATGCCAACTACCTCTTGGCGCCTTACATCGGCTGAGCGAAGTAGTTTCATATAGCGCCACACGCTTGCGTCTGTTAGTTGAAGACCATCCAGCGGCCGGATACGTTGTGTCTCGTCGATCACCAACACACTCTCAGCAATCCGCTCTGTTTTTTCGGTTTACGCGTGTATCTTGCCCGTCCACAAATAATCTTTGAATATTGTTTTTATTGACGCGTTTTTTCTGGACGTCAAATTTCCTCGCGTGTAATAATATCTAATAATCTGTAGTATAATCTGTATTATTGTATTTTCTAAAGCTAACTATCGGTTCTGTTTCACTATTACTGTGTGTACATAAAGTGTTTCCAGGAGTGTTTCCATGAAAAAGAAAAAAAACTGATTGTGTTTGTGCCTGGATTTCCTCGCTCTTTAGGTATAACGATAAATACAAGTAGGTAGAAAATAATTAATTTTCATAATTTTATATGAAATTTCGGTTTTATATTAAGTTTGGCAACATTGCCATTGACTCTGGGTGAAATGTTGTACAGTAGCGCGGAGTGACCTGTGAGTAAGAGTGTTTATTAACCCGCTTTTAAAACGGTCGATTTAAAAAAAATAAAATATGTAGCGCTTCTCTAGGACACCCAAGCAGTCACCCATTTAAATATTATACGTCATTTCCATAACACCCTGTACAATATGTATGTCCTAAAATGTTTTGTTTTCGATATACAAGGTGTTTGATCGGGTTTGTTTTTTGGGTTTTTATCAAAAATCTCGAAGACAGTTGATGATATATTACACTAAATTTTGGTACCGACTACTATGATATAAAATCACACTTTCTACTCCTAAAAGTTTTTTTTCTCAAACGAGAGATGGATTATTCTGTTATTTTTAACTGTTTATTATTTGGTCGAAGCACCTATGAACAGCTAATGGCTATTTAAACTAACTGGTACTTAAATTAGCAATTTACATTCTTTATTAAGCATAAGTACTGCTAATTCGTAGCAACTTTTTTGAACTGCTTTTTGTAAGTAGCAGTAGCTGGTTTAACTGGTAATCAAAACGAGCAGGCTTGCCCATCTCTAATTCTGGGGGTATCTTAGGGATTTCGACAGTACCAACTGCTGTTCTGACAGCAATGCGTCAGCTGATCGAGAACGATTTACTGTGCATGAATACGTGCAATTATAATTGCCATTGCAGGTGCAAGAAAAGAATTGCCTACTCTAATACGGCTTTTAGGGTCGGCAATTCTTCTCTTGCGGCAATTAAAATTGCACGGAGTCATGCGCAGTACACCGTTCTCGATCAGCTGACGCAATACTTCTTGCATTGCCAGAACTGGGTCTTGCGCCATTTTAATTGCCATTCCCGCTGCAATTCTGGGTCGAGATGGATTGCTGTTATTTTGAACTGTTTTATTTGGCCGAAGAATCAATAAACAGCTAATGGCTATTTAAGCTAACTGATACACATTATTTATTAAGCATATGTACTGCTAATTCGTCACAACATTTTGAACTGCTATTTGTAAGTAGCAGTAGCTGCTTTAACTGGTAATCAAAATGAACGGGTTTGCCCATTTCTAGTTCTGGGGGTATCTTAGGGATTTCGACCGTACCAACTGTGCAGAAATACGTGCAATTTTTATTGCCGCAAGAGAAGAATTGCCGCTGCAAGAGAATCATTTTCGACTGTAATACGGCGTTTAAGCAATAATCGTTTAAATAAAATCAAATAGCTGTACCTACGCCAATAGCTTGAGAAAAAAACTTTTTGATGTAAGAATATGTGATTTTAAATCATAATTATCTGAAACTGGTTTCGAGATTTCTCATATATCCCCATAAAAGAAAAATAAAGACTTTAACACCCTGTATATACAAAGCATACGTGTATATGAACTTTTCGAATATTAGTCCAAGAATCGTCCATTAAAATAAATACGTATCATTAAGCGCAACACCCTGTATATCACAAATGTACAACGGCTTTTATAAAACTGTTATAAATCTATCTTAGCCAAATCTTATAAAGGAAGTCTACTAAACTGCTGGCCATTTGCTTTCGAGCAAGAAAAATTTCGCCTAAATTTAAAAGTTAATATTTTCTGAACCAGATATGACATCGATCTCCGGTTTTTAATGGTTGATAGATTTGTCCCTTAGGAAATAATTGCCAAAGTTGGATTGTCTTAAACTGTCAGCAAGTTTTATATACAGAGTGTTAAAGAGAACGATGATTTTTGCTCCAATTTCAATAGCATGTAACTTTCACAATAATATTTTTAAATTTTATCACTGTCTGTACGTCAATTGAATCACTGGTTCATAGCAAAGAAAGTAATTTGTCAAATTTTTGATATCTGCTATATTTTAAGAGATACCGAATTTTTTTAAAAACTTTGCTTTTTTCAATTTTTTGTTAGCTAGATTCCACTGTGCGTTGTATCGTGCAAACTTTGCAAGTGATTATTATACCTTATGAAAAGCTTGTTTATGTTCAGTAACAACAATTGTACCTAAATGTTGTGATGTGCAGTGGCGTACTTATAATCACTTATATGTCTAGGCTTTATGAGTATCTCACAATTTTTTTTTGTATTGGAAAGTACTCGCCCCTAGATTAGGCAAGTTTTTCCTTATTTTTAGTTTTTCATATCGCGCTACAGGTATATTATACAGTGTCTACAAAATTTTAAAAAATTTATTTTTTTTATTTAATTGTTTGAAAAAAACGCATTAGCATGGCTGACTTGATATTGATTTTTTTTTCGTGATAATCTCGATTCAAATTAATACACTCGGATGGACGGGGTTTGGTTTGACGGCAGCTAGTGATATTTAATATTAAAATGCCTTTCAATGTAAGTTTAATTTTAGGAATTGTGTCGTGTGCGAGTACTTTCCAATACAAAAAAATTGTGAGATACTCATAAAGCCTAGACATATAAGTGATTATAAGTACGCCACTGCACATCACAACATTTAGGTACAATTGTTGTTACTGAACATAAACAAGCTTTTCATAAGGTATAATAATCACTTGCAAAGTTTGCACGATACAACGCACAGTGGAATCTAGCTAACAAAAAATTGAAAAAAGCAAAGTTTTTAAAAAAATTCGGTATCTCTTAAAATATAGCAGATATCAAAAATTTGACAAATTACTTTCTTTGCTATGAACCAGTGATTCAATTGACGTACAGTGATAAAATTTAAAAATATTATTGTGAAAGTTACATGCTATTGAAATTGGAGCAAAAATCATCGTCCTCTTTAACACCCTGTATATAAAATTTTCTGACAGTTTAAGACAATCCAACTTTGGCAATTGTTTCCTACGGGACAAATCTATCAACCATTAAAAACCGGAGATCGATGTCATATCTGGTTCAGAAAATATTAACTTTTAAATTTAGGCGAAATTTTTCTTGCTCGAAAGCAAATGGCCAGCAGTTTAGTTGGGAATTCAGTTCTTTCTGGTGGAATAAAGTCGTTACATCACAAGTGACGCAATCGAGTTTGGAGTTAAAGGAGATTGCGTTAAATCGAATTATTACTTTAATATATCGCTCCGTTTTATGTTCAACACCTTTAATAAACCTAAATTTAAACATCTCCGTATATTTTTTCAAAAGATATTTAAAATAAATTAGAAAATAACCGTTTCAAAATTCCGAACTGATTTCAAACTGCAGATGCACGACGATTGATTTTATTTATTTTCGCCGTTTAATCTCCGGTAAACGGTTTTAAATTTATTGAAAAAATAAAATTTTCTTTTAAGATTTTACCGGTGATCGAGAACAGATTCTATCGGCGAGGTTGTTCGTAAAAATTGAAAATTAAAAATTAAAAATGAAATTTTGAAAATAAAAAGGTGTGCATTTTGGGTTTTAAACGTTTTTGGAGTATAGATATTTCGGTTCCTTCCTCTTCGTTCGCTGCCAGGCCCTTTCGCGAGAGCACCTACAACATAACGCGGGTTCCGAACTTGGATCCTAAGTCATACAACACCCCCCCCCCCCCTCCGCCACAAGTATTGGGTCAGTTTATTGGGAGGGGTAAAAATTTTCAGTAAATCGGATTTTAAAAATAAATAATCTCAAAAACCTGTTCATTGTTTAAAAGGTTTCTTATAGTATCTAATTAGAGGAATTATATATGTCTGCGCAAAAGATCATCGCCACAAAGATCTTGTTCTATAACATCGATTTTTTAATAATTTAACGCCCGTCACATGGCTAATTTTACTCTTCTGAATCATATAACGTCAATATTTGGAACTGAGTTATTTTAATCAGTCACTATAACAATTTTCCTATTATTTATAACAGCCCTGTCTTATATTGGCTTAAAGTTTTGGAATGTCCCTTATAGAATGTTAAAATACTAAGAAAATTAGTCATATTTTTAATCTACCTAAGGTGTAAACGAAACTTGCACATCAAAATATATTAATGGTTCATAAAAAAATATTGTATATAGCTTCGGATAACAAACCGTCACATCAATTTATCTCCGGTAACATTTTCATGCGTAACCGGCGATACAAAAATGCACAAATTTGTGGATAACAGCTAATACAAGCTATTTCTTAAACTTTTTTAGACTAAAATGAGTATCTGTACTCCAGAGAATGACTTCGTGTAGTATTTTTCCCTTAATTAAGACTACTAGGTCTGAGTTAACCCTGTGACCGGCGATACAACATAAAAACATATGCTTAGTAAAAAGTAGGCAATGTTCTAGTTTATACCTAGATAAACATAATAAGGAACTTACCTAAACAGGAGCACGCTTTACACAAATTCAAACACATACCTTCATATTTGTAAAACTATTAGGCCGACCTGTAGTGGCGTTATTTATAAGCACTTTCTGCCGTGACCGGCGATACATGCAGCTGCGAGGACGGAACTTCTGGTTAATAATTGCGTTAGAGAAACGAAAGTGTTGATCTTTGAACAATATTATTATTTTCAATACAAATTGTAGTAGGAGTGTAACTTATTTATATAGTATAGTAACTTTAGTAAAATTACGTGAAATATAAAAGGGTAAAGTAAGAAATTATTGTGATACGTGACCGGCGATACATTTTTAAATTCAAATTTGAATAATGCAGCTACAATCTAAAAAAAATTTTAAAATTGCTTCCTAATGAAGGAAGTAACATATTATAATCGTTTCTACACGCAAATAGTTTATTTTATTAAGATATAAGCTAAGGACTGAAAGTTGCCTGTAAAAAAATTATTACCCGGATATGTAGTATGTAATTAAGGCAAGAAGTAGTTTTTAACGGACTAACATATTTTTACTATTTTTTTACCTGTTATGTATCATTTGTGCACGATTATTTTTTTCCAAAAACTTTTTCGAGGAAAATATAAATTTATGTCACAGAAATTTCAACAATAAATACAATATCACACAATAGTCTGAAGCAGGGACGGAAGGGGAAGCAAAATCAAAAAGTAATCAAATTTGCTTCCAATAGGCGTGCTAAAGTTTATAAAATTCATTTCGAATCGCCGTTCTGCATCAAATACTAATAGCAAGACACAGTATTGAAACAATAAAAGGCTTTTGGTCCACCACTGGTGGTTGACACAAGTTGTATCCTGTGCCAGCGCACACATCTAATTACAATATGCGGTTGATATTTTTTTCCTCTGCCGTTAACCAATCAGGCACCGGTATCGTCACTTTCGACGACTGTTGCTATGGTGTCAGATTTACAATTTAAGAAAATGTTTCAAATATATATCATGAATTTAATTCTACCCCCAATACTCATTATCTATAATTATCTTGCAATAAAATATGAATATAAAATATACATTGTGATCCTAGTGTTCCTGTATAAGGTAATTTAAATTCGGTATTTTACTAATAAATACGAATGAAAATCAAAGAGCACATATCACTCAATCTGTCGTCTAGTGTTTTTTGAGTTTGCTTCGACAAATGCTTGTTCCTGAATTAATAGAATAAAAATACTAGTTACGCCACTGGATTTTTACAATTAAAAAAATAATCGTCACTCACCCATCGTCGGGATCACAGTCTCTGAAGCCTTTGGCAAATGGATTGCTCGCTATTTTTAGTTGCGTTATCTGAAAAATAGAGTGAGGATGATAATTTTGTAATAAAATTAAATTTATAATTATAACTAGGCCTGCTTCGCCTAAGATACTTTGACACGTGTGACAGCACGTGTGCACTTAGAGAGGGTTTATTTATCACTTGAATGTCCTTGGGACCACTGGCGGCGATAAAGGGCCGGCGGGGAGGTCACAACTTCGAAAAGGCCCCCCTCTTTAATTTGTGTTGCTAATTTCCATTCAAAACCACACTTAACAAATTCTGGCCTGAATCCTTATCTCCGTCTGTTTGGGACATACAAATTCTTACCAAATATTAGTGATGCAACGATTACGATTAATCGTAATCATATTGCTATTGACAATTAAAATTTGTGGATTTATACCATTAATCGTAATCATATCGCTATTGGCAATTAAAATTAAGGTATTTATACGATTAATCGTAATTGCATTGCTATTGACGATTAACATTAGTGTATTTATGCGATTAATCATCGTAATCATATTGCTATTGGCAATTAAAATTAGTGTATTTGTACGATTAATCTTAATCATATTGCTATTGACGATTAAAATTTGTGGATTTATATCATTAATCGTAATCATATTGCCATTGGCAATTAAAATTAGTATATTTATACGATTAATCGTAATTGCATTGCTAGTGACGATTAAAATTAGTGTATTTATGCGATTAATCGTAATCATATTGCTATTGACGATTAAAATTTGTGGATTTATACCATTAATCGTAATCATATTGTTATTGGCAATTAAAATTAGTGTATTTATGTGATTAATCGTAATCATATTGGTATTGACGATTAAAATTTGTGGATTTGTACCATTAATCGTAATCATATTGCTATTGGCAATTAGAATTAGTGTATTTATACGATTAATCGTAATCACATTACTATTGACGATTCAAATTAGTGGATTTATACGATTAATCGTATAATCCACTAATCGTAATCGTTGCATCACTAATATTTCTTGATAGGCCTAAATACATGGTAATAGAAATTTTTTTAAAAATTTAATTCAGCATTCAATGTTATAATCGTAATCGTACGATTATTTTGGCGATGAATCGTAATAAGCTTAAAGCAATCGTCGCATCACTAATTAAAACCGATATTTACGAATTATCTTACCCTATGGTTCTGATATGCGGTCACAGCCGTAAAAGAAGTTTCAGGAAAAACGAATGTCCTGAAGTTTTCGTTGCAGTTTTCTTCGTTGGTGCTTTGCGAGTTCTTAGGAGGTAAGTAAACTATGTGGAACCTCGGTTGATACCGATGCATCGAATTTAAAATTATCTGAAAAAGAATTATAATTATACAACGTGTCCAAGATAAGAAGGGCCAGTACAGGGATCTCGGAAACCATAAGAGATACGACGTCGGTTAAATAGAGGTAAAGTTTCGAAATTTACGTGCCTAATAATATACCGTTTAGAAAGTTTTATAATTCCGAGTAGTTCCGGAGATATCCGGAAAAAAACCGAGATTCTGAAAAATCGTTTTATTGTTTTCCTGGGTTTTTTTGAGATCGAATTCTAAAGTAAATTGCACCTTTGCTTTGCCACTTTTTCCTCTCTATCTAACAGCGTTAATTGTTTTGTAATCTGACGAGTCGTCTTCGAAGGGCCATTATCAACTTTATTTTTTTAAATACGGTTCTGTTTTCCTGATATTGCAAATTGAGAGCTTTTTTTCTTCCAAATGCAACGATGTATGACACATTGTGATTTAATGACGGTTCGAGGGTTTTTTGAACAACATCAGGAAATTTTGGGATACAGTCCTGTATTTCTAATAATTTTATAAATAATATCTCATAAGTAAGCTCTAAATTTTTTACTTATGTTGGACTAGTTCAATAAATAACAAATAATTTAATAATAAACCACAATAAGTGAACAAAAATCATTCCAGAACAGTAATAAAACGAACAACGAAAAAAGTAAGGAACTACATAATCAGGTGTTCAAAATGATTTTCGTTATTCTCTAAGCACAAATAACATCTTCTAACTGCCACATAACAGTTTTTTTGAGATAAAATAAAGCATGCGATAGAATATCGAACTTTTCAGCATTTGTAAAGTTATATACCATGGCCCTTCGAAGACGACTCGTCGGATTAGAAAACAATTAACGCTGTTAGATAGAGCGGAAAAAGTGGCAATGCAAAGGCGCAATTTAATTTGGAATTCGATCCCAAAAAAAACCAGGAAAACAATAGAACGATTTTTCAGAATTTCGGTTTTTCCGGATATCTCCGGAACTACTCGGAATTTTAAAACTTTCTAAACGGCATATTATTAGGCATGTAAATGCGCAACTTTACCTCCATTTAACCGACTTCGTCGGTCTCTTACGATTTCCGAGATCCCTGTACTGGCCCTCCTTATCTTGGACACGTATAGGTTTTTTTTTGTACTCGGAAGGGTTCGAAACTGATCCACAATTATCCGTCCCTAAGGGGGTATTGCTGAATACGTTTGCGGATTATACTGTTGTCGAACAAAATATTATTTAATAATTTTCACTCCATTAGAAATAAATTATTCTTATTTTGCGTCCCTCGTACCTTGTTTAAGAAAATATATAATTCTCAATTCAAGTTACTTACATGACCGTTGTCGTCCAGCTGATTATTGGTCAATTTTAATTTGTCAAAAGACACTGTTTGTTTCATCCATTGCGCCCCAGTGGCGGGGCTATCGGGATGAACGTGTATTCTAGGGGGTGAGACAGGATCGGCTTTACCCGCTACCACCCAACTGGAACTGCAAAAGGGTTAACATTTTTTTTTTGAATGGAATCCAGGATAAAAAGAATATTTTTTATCGATAAATCCCATCATGAAATAAAATGCATGTTATTAGTTATAGTTGTTGTTTTATGTTCATTAAATTCCCTCATTGTTGCTATGGTTTTTTTCACATGTACCGATTTAAATAAGAATATTTACGCCAGTGTCAGTTTATGGTAGTGTATTGAAATTTGCAGCAAAAAAACATTTTTGTGTTTGTCTAGTCCGTCCCTGGCAAACTAAATAAGCCAAACGTGTTTAAAAGGGCGAATTTTAAGGAGACATATCTAGTAACCATTATACTAAAAAGATTATTAAATTACACCTAGTACTTAAATAATTATTTAAAAAACAACGATATCCAGGGACGTCCGATATGGGCCCGTATATCCGTAGGCGAGGCCGTAGGAAGAAAATTTTATAGGTACTTTTCCTGTTATTTTTAATTATTCTAACTGAACCCGGAGATTGCCCACATATTCTGGGACACCCTATATAAAAGTTGTGAGACCGTGACTTTGACCCACCCCTTGTTAGCTGCAAAGCTAGGTTTAATACAGCCTAGCTTCATTTTAGACGGTGGAAGGGTATCGAAGATTAACTCCACTTAAATTTTAACCGTCGCTTGGTCAAGCCAAGCTTTAATTTTAATCCGTTAAGGGATTTGGCTTAAAGATTGTTTCACGAAAAATGGATATAACTTAATGACTGCAGTAAAAGTAGCTGTGGCCATCCCATTATTTATGACCGTTTGTTATGTGGAAAGGACCGGATTGTAATAGTTATAATTAAATATAGGCACATCAGGTAGGTTAGGTTGCTTAATTTATATTTAAATATCTTTTTGTGGTAAAATTTGTTAGTTTTTGAGGAGTGGTTCAAGAATTGTCTAGAGAAATGCTAGCTATCACAGTCGCCAAAGCTCCAAGCTCAAATAATACAAAATTGGAGATTCAGAACTACATGGCGGCGAATGATATATATTTTGAAGAAAGTTATAAAAAAAATGATCTTTTAGAAGTTTTAAAGACATTTTGTATAAAAAAAGTATATGTTTGTGACACATTGGCAGAAGAAATTGGACATATAGTGCTACTGCTCCCACCCTATTATTGCATGTTTAACCCCATAGAGCATATGTGGCACCAGTTAAAATCACTGGTTAGGTCTGAAAATATTTCTCCGACTTTAAGTTCTAGTGTTGTAGAATTAATACGAAAATGCTTTGATGATATTCCCCAGGTAGTTGGAAAAATTCAGTCCGTCACGTAATAACTGTAGAAAATTCGTATATTAGTCTGGATCGTTTAATTAATCCAATTATAATTAATTTTGATGAGGATAGCGATAGCGAAACAGAACTATCTATAGAATGACATTATAAATGTAAATAAATTTGACTAGTAATATTTAAAAAAAATGTTATTTCATTTGATTACATTAATATAATCATATCATTACTTGTTTTCCTTAGTCCGACCCTTCATACTTCACTTGTTTATTGCCAAGCTCTTGTCGGCACAATGGGACCGACCCAGGAAATCATTAAGTCGTATCCATTTTTCGTGAAACAATCTTTACCTTTTTGTATGTACCTTCGCGTAAAGTAATAAGTAACAAGCGACGATTTTCGCTTGAATTTATAACTCGAGCGGTTTTTTTAATAATCATAACACTAGCTTTTACGAATGCCAAAATGTTGGCCGTCGCCGTGAATTAATGTTAGATTTGAACTCCGATCTTTATGTTCGTTACATAACGCTTTGCATATTTAAAGAATAACGTATTCGTTTTTACGTAAATTTTTCAAGGTCGTTTACATAATTTAAGAATTTCATTCTATCTGCGAACAATTAAAATATAAATATGCAAAATTGTTAATTAGGAATCGATTCCTTTGTGTGGAATTTATGGAAGGTCAAAATTTGTGGAAATAAACTGAATGAAATTTAAACGATGATAAGTGAAACCTTAGAATTGACGATCTCGAGTACGAACATTCCCCCTTGTTACAGTAGGATCCTCTCGACATTCTGACATGATATGTGTAGGGCGCCGCATGGGGGGGAGGGGGGCACGCCCCGTAAATCTAACCTACAACGGGAAATGGAAAATAACTCAGCCGTTTTTGATGTTACAAAAAAAATGTGGAAGGCAAAATTGAAGAGCGTGACAGAGCGCGTAAGCTCGAACAAACCCGATCCCGATATCTCAATGAGTTCGCGAATTAACGCGATTTTCAGCTGCAAAAACAATAAAATTTAATTAATTATATTTCGAGAAGGGGTGGAGTTGGGGCATCATTTTTTCGCGAATCAACGGGTGATACCGAGTACTTTGATGGGCCGGAGGCTGTGGTTGGTGGGGCAATTACGAGGGGAGGTAATGGGGGGGGGGGGATTTTTTACATAAATGCTAATAAGTAGTTTATTACTCGAGCTACGGGGATGAGGCCGGATTCAATTTGTTAATTTTTTTATCAGCTACGAGATGGGATTGGCGAAAAATGTTTATTTTCCCTAATGCGCGCTGGGCGCGGCATACAAGAAATGGCCATCTCCGAAAATACTTTAGATATTATGTTCAATTTTGGTATGTGTAAATAGGATATAGAACCACAAATTTTAGTTAGAAAAGTTATTCAATTGTTCCACCAGTGGCGTCCCTGCAAACATGTCCTCTGATATTTTTTACAAAAAATATGGTACGCCACTGATATTTTTCCATGTGGATATTTTTTCTGATTGGCCTGTTGGCCTCCATGAAAACGGTCTCTTGATTTTTTCTCGTCAGACGCACCGTTCTTGATTAAAACCACTAAATTCATATTGAAACTCATTATTGATAAAATAATTAATGATAAATTATGCTTCAAAAAAATTGTTGGAGTGGGCAATTTGAGGCAAAGATGGGCGGAAGCATGCCTTTTAAGTGAAGGTAAATTTTATTGTTTTTGCAGTTGAAAATTCGTGAACTTATTGAGATATCGGAATCGGGTTTGTTCGAGCTTACGCGCTCTGTCACGCTCTTCAATTTTGCCTTCTACATTCTTTTTGTAGCATCAAAACCGGCTGAGTTATTTTTAATTTCCCGTTATAGGTTAGATTTACGGGGCGTGCCCCCCTCCCCCCCATGTGGCGCCCTACACAAATCATTTCAGAATGTCGAGGGGATTCTACTGTATCGATTGGGGAAAAAAAAATTACTCGATTTCGTCAAGGGATTTTCGGGCCGTTTATTTCGCCAGGACGACTCCACTATGTACCCTTCACCTTCAAATCGGAACAGCTCTTACCTATGAAAAGCGTACCGGTACCTCTTGTCATCCACCGGGACGAAATCCATCATTAACATGTACTCAGAATGTAAATCTAGCCCGCACAGTTTCACCTGGAAAGTGGGAAACATCCTTCTTCCGGCCTTTGTTACTATCATTTCTGTTCCTAGGGAGTAAAATTCGTCCCATAGATGTTTCATTTCCAAGATGGCGCTGCCGTTTGACAGAGCCGGCGATAATGAGTTTATACTGAAAGAAAAGAAAATTCTTAAGAGCATTTATCACGCTTATTTAGTTTGACAGGGACGGACTAGACGTAACACAAAAATGCTTTTTTTTTCACCCTGTATGATGAAGGAACGACAATAATATTTTTTTTGGATACTCTAAACCTTATGCTCAAAAAAAAAGGTATTCTTGATCAATGTCGATAAAATGAAGTGTTTTCGAAAAAAATATTTTTGTTCAATATGGTTTTTTGCATTGGTTGTTGTTTTATGTTCATAAAATTCCCTCAATGTTGCTATGGTATTTTTCACATGTACCGATTTAAATAAGAATATTTATACCAGTGTAAGTTTATGGTAGTGTCTTGAAAATTTCGGTTTTTCTCCTTTGTCTTATTAGTTACTAACTTAGTAATGGAATTTACGTATACTGAATATGCCGACATGCATTTAATGTATGAACAAAAATATTTCGTTTTTCGAAAACAGTTCATTTTATCGACATTGATCAAGAGTACCTTATTTTCAGCTTAAGGTTTAGGGTATTCAATAAAAGTATTATTGTCGTTAATTTATAATACAGGGTGTAAAAAAAAGCATTTTTGTGTTACGTCTTGTCCGTCCCTGTCAAAGTAAATAAGCCAATTATGTTTAAAAGGGCGAATTTCAAGGAGACTCATCTAGTAAACATTATACTAAAAAATTATTAAATTACACCTAGTACTTAAAAAATTATTTAAAAATCAACGTATCTCCGTGGGGGGGGGGGGGGGGGGGGCGTAGGAAGAAAAATGTATATGAACTTCTCCTGTTATTTTAAGTGTTCTATCTGAACCCGGGAGATTGCCCACATATTCTGGGACACCCTGTACAGGGTGTCAATTTTAAAACTTCCCGGAAATATCGTTAAAGATCGGACAGACACGTCTTCAAGAATATTTATAGTCTTCGTGGTTTAATCTCCTGAGAGGGGAAGATGTGACCCTTAAAATCTTAAATAGGAAAAGTGGTTAAATGGCACATTATTTTCAAATTGGCAACCTGTATATGGGTTGGAAATAAATCTTGTCTACAGAAATATCGGTATTTATTAATCAGTTTATGTTTCTTACACCACTCAAGTTTGTTTCGCTTAGAAAGATAAAATTTTTAAAATTCCAAAAATTTTGGGATTTTGAGTCAAAACATTTATTGCAAAATTGAGATAAATTGCTGTACTTTTTTCTTGCTATCTTGTTTTGTCGATCTGATCAGTATTCTAAATAAGTATTTTTGTTTAGAATATAAAACAAATAAATACCCTAATAGAAAAAATACATTTCTAATAGTTGTTGCGTAATGATAATTATTAACTAAATTCAATGAACTTTTGGAGAATGTTTACCATTAGAAACAATAGTAAATGAATTATGAACAATGTAATTAGTATACAATAGCAAAAATTTGAACCGCACTAAGTTCAAGTGTAATTTTTATATTAAAGACAATTTAAGCAAAATATTTAAATACATTTCAGCTTAACAGGCCTCAGCTTTATGGTGCCAGTTAGTGATGATTATTTTTATTCATTGAATTTAAATTTAATGTATAATTATATGATTTGTTTTAGAGTGTGACCTTTTCTTAACACAGTTTTTTTTGATTTACGTCATTATCTGCTTCTTAAAAGAAGATACAAATTTTGGAAGAAAATCATGCAGTTTTTCAATTTAATTCACAACATTACATGATTTTATCGAGTAGCATGAATAAATATCCAAAAATTAATAACGTGTATTGCAACCTCATGTTCTTATCAATTCTACCATGCGACGTGTCATGCTCTCGATGAAATGTTGAATTGCTTCTTGAGGAATATTTTCCCATTCTTCATAACTGTTATATTTAATATAATTTAATGCAGCACGGATATTTGAAGGGTAGATCGACGCAAACAGCTTTGTTCCAGTTTACAGAGGTGTCTTTGGATAACGGACTGATCCCTTTGGGGGTATTTCTCGATCTCTCGAATGAGTATGACACAATAAATTATAGTATCTTACTTGATAAATTAGAACTGTATGGAGTTCGGGGACCTGCCTTGGACTGGATCAGATCGTATCTAACGGAAAGATGTCAAAAAGTAGCAATGGGTAAGGGAAAGGACCGAGTAAGGTCTAGTAGAGCGGACATAAAACTGGGAATACCACAGGGAAGTGCATTGGGATCACTATTATTTGCTATCTGTGTAAATGATATTACCGAGCTGCTTTCTACCGAAAATACACCAACAAATTATGCAGATGATACCAATTTTCTTATTACGGCTCCAAGTCAGTTTACTCTTGGCATAAGGACTAAAAAAATCCTGATGGAAGCAGATGAGTGGTTTTTCAAAAATAAGCTCATACTAAACACCTAGTAGCGGAAGAAGACGCATTTCCTGGCTAAATAACCTAAGGGAACGGTACCACTGTAGTTCCGTTGAGTTGTTTAGAGCTGCAGCATCAAAAGTTAGAATAGCTATGATGATAGCCAACCTTCTAAGAGGAGATGGCACTTGAAGAAGAAGAAGAAACACCTCAAAAACTAACAACTAAAACAACAAGATCCACATTATAGGAATATATCTCTCTTAATGCCGAACAACTAAAAATATCACAAACAACTAATTTTTTGGAAATGGTCTTGGACAATACTCTGTCATGGGATCACCATGTACAATATGTGATTGATAAATTGAATAAGGTGTGCTACACCAATACAAATTTCGAATCACGTATTAGATATGGAATTATTCTCTATGGAAAATGTAGGGATGCAGAAGAATGTCAAAAGAGAGTAGTGAGAACCATATTTGGTTACAATTTTAGAGAAAGTTGTAGAGGAAAATTTAAAGCGAATGGGCTTCTTACTGTCCCTTCAATTTGCATGCAAGAAAGCATATTCTTTTTCAAAAATAGATATTTGTTTAGGAGTAGTGAATCACAAAATGTATATTCAACAAGAACTTTGAAATATACGTTTCCCAAACACAGACTAACATTGTACGCCTTACAACTGTATAAAACTATACAATAGACTTCCAATCATATTAAAAATTGTGACAACATTAAGAAAAGTGTATTTAAGCTACTTAAAGACATTGAACCCTACAACATTGAAGAATAACAAACACGTCAAATCTATGATTCGCAATAATCTGCTGTATTTTTGACACTATTTCATTTTATGTTAATTAATGTAATCCTGAAATAAAGAATGTTTATTATTAATAATGCATGTCTAGCAATTAAAACACCTTCTTTCTAGTTTACGGGTTGCAACTGGATATATATAGGCGAGGCAAATATTCAAATTTAAATGCAAATGAACACGTAGACGTATCCTCAATTGACACCCAGAAGCATGGCCAGATCGGCAATAACAGTCCTTCCTGAAGAATGGGAAAATATTCCTCAAGAAGCAATTCAAAACTGCATTGGAAGCGTGCCCCACGTCGCATGATAGAAGTGATAAGAACACGAGGTTGCAATACACGCTATTAATTTTTGGATATTGGCTCATGCTACTCGATAAAATAATGTTATGTTAATGTAAACTGTGAATTAAATTGAAAAACTGCACGACTTCCTTTTGAAAATTTGTATCCTCTTTTAAAAATCAGATAATGACGTGAACCAAAAAACATTGTCTTAAGAAAAGGTCATACCTCAAAACAAAATACAATGTAGCTAAATTCTACCGCTCAATTTTTCCACAGGGCGTTAAGAAATTATGGGTAAAAAAGTAACTTTTGTTTCTGCCTGTATAATGATGGAGACATCAGTATTTTTGAAAACTAAAATTCAGGATATCATCCCAAGACACGAGTCTAAACTTTGCTAAATATTTTACCACCACCGGATAAATATTTAAAATGTTACAGGACTATGAGTGTACAGGGTGGCAATTATTTTTACGCAAATTCGATTCGCTATCGATCTTTTTTTCCCTACCTATGATTTTTATTATGTGTATTATTCCTGTTATTATTTTCGGGACGTTCGTTTTCTTGTTCTAATGATAGCGCGTCTGCTTCATCCAGAGGCGAGTATGCTTTCCTTTCTTTTCCAGCGCTTTGAAGGCAAGCTGTAACAATAGAGAAAACCCATCTTATTCGGTGTGTTTAACAGTTTATATCACGGGCCTATAAAAAGTCGAGTTTCACATCCTGATGAAACTCCAGTTTGGTTCCAAAAGTTGATAGTCACAAGCTTTCCAGCTGACGACATGGGCGTCATTTATAAGGGGCAAGAGGGGGCAGTTGCTCTCCCCCCCCCCCTTGGAATTTGATAACTTAATAACATATCAAAAAACTTTTAGTTCGTTAGCAAATTTGGTACGTATTTTTAAAGTCTAAAGTAAATTTGACATTCGAGGCGGTGTATAGTCGGATATTGTTCCTTCAAAAATATTTCTCTTAATCGAAGCTAAGCCAAACGAAGAAAAATTCTAATATAGCGGATCCGAAGCTGCTATTCAGTGTGTCTACTTAAATTGGATCCATATGGAATACTTTTTTATTATTGGTTTTATGAAAAAAAGGTATTCTTCATGAAAAGTTCTGCATGGTCTAAAACTCAAAACGCAACCTTCAGTTATCAAAATTTCCCAGTCATATACGAGGTATATTAGAAATTACGAATTTTGCTGAAGAGTAAAGTACCTTTGATACAATTTAACGTGATCTAGGATGCACTGACAAGAAATATTTGACACGGAATGTGCGTTGGTATTTATAAAATACATTAGAAATGGCAGCTTTGCTAAGTTGTGAAGAAAAAATAGAAATTGTTTTAATAATTAATACGGAATGATTAGTAAATAATCACAAAACCTAAATTTTCAGGCTAAATAACTGTAATTGCATATTTGAATATAACTTTTAATTCAAAATAACTTTTCTTCGTAGCATTCTTCTGTATTGTCAAAAATTAACATACTTTACTCTTAAATTCGTAATTTCTGATATACCTTGTATATGACTGGGAAATTTTGATAACTGAAGGTTGCATTTCGAGTTTTAGACCATGCAGAACTTATTATGAAGAATAACTTTTTTTCATAAAACCATTAATAACAATGGTTTCCATATGATTCCAACTTAAGTAGACACACTGTATAAACAAATTTATAAAAAAAATTTTGGCACCGTTATTATTTAAATTAAATCTAGATTTTCGGACATCAGTGGATTAAATTTTTTCGATTTATTGACCAAAAATAATTTTTAATCCTATTCACATTTGTTTCCGCAAGAACTATTTGATATTGAAGCAATTTACGATGAAATTATTGCATATTTGGCATTACAACCGTCGAATACCATTAAAATACAACTAAGCATTGGAGATATTTTTTGGTTTGTTTTCCGCTGTCTGTTTTTGTATATGGCTCGTAAAAACGGGATATTTTAAAAATACTGAAAAAGGAAAACTCTTCTTGAAAAAAAAATACTTTTGTTCGTCTGCTGTAACTTCAGTAAAAATGTCGCGCTTTTTAAATTGAGTATAATGAGAACACCTTACTGACCTTACCGCTCGGTTTTTCTAGTATTTACTATAAATTATGGACTAAATTTAGATGTGTATTTTGGATTTGGTCGTGGGGCGTGCTCCATAAAAAATTTGGCATGCGGCGCTACTTTTTCCCCTTGTTGCTACCGCTGGTGTCCTGGTTTGTTAAGTTCATAAAATTACTTATTTTATCATCAAATCAACAAACCCGAACAACCCCCCCCCCTCCCCAAGCGCGGCACTACTATGCAGCAAGGGGGCCCACGGCCCAAAGTTGTAATAAAAAGTATACCTATTCGTTTTGCAAAGAAGGTAAATTTTTATCTTATTTGTGTTGAATAAGTATAGTGTCGCGCAAGCCAAGTGCTGAGCTCCTCTGAAAGTGGCGCCCCGGGCCTAGTAGGAAAATAGGTCCTGGATAATGTTTATCGTAACAAGGAATTAACAACTACAACGTTTTAAAGTTTTTATGTCACCGTAGGTATTTTTTATTGAATGCAAATTTTATATTCCTAAACAAATAATTTAAGGAAATTGAGCTTAAAATTATTAACTGCTTAGAAACATTTGGTCAGAAAATTAATTATAAATGGTTAATCGAGTGAAATATCAAAAAATAACATATTTTTTGTTCAGAATATAAGATATAACATGTAAAGGCCGTATTAGACTAGGCAATTTTTTCTCTTGCGCCGGCAATTATAATGGCACGTATTCATGCGCAGTAAACCGTTTTCGCAGTGGGTACTGTCGAAATCCCTAAAATATCCCCAGAATTAGAGATGTGCAAACCTGTTCGTTTTGATTGCCAGTTAAAGCAGCGACTGCTATTTACAAATAGGAGGTGCAAAAAGTTGCTGAATTAGCAGTCCATCAGTTTAATAAAGAATGTAAACTGCTAATTTAAGTACCAGTGGGTTTAAATGGCCATTACCTGTTCATACCTGGTTCGGCCAAATAATAAACAGTTAAAAATAACATAATAATCCATGTCTACCCAATTGCGCCGGCAAGGGCAATTAAAATGGCGCCTGCCCCATTTCTGGTAATGAGAGACAGCTGATCGGGAACAGTGTACTGCGCATGAATCCGTGTCATTTTAATTGTCAGAAGAGTAGAATTTCTGACTGTAGTACGGAGAACGGTGTACTGCGCCTGAATCCTTGAATTATAATTGCCATTGCTGGCGCCATAAAAATTGCCAAGTGTAATACGGCCTTATGTCTAAATTATTTGAGGAAAGAAAAAAAAAATTTGCGACTTGTTTAAAGTAAGTTCTTATTTTAACCTGCCCTGTCTAATTATTCGATCTTATTATGTATTTTAAAATGAATTTTACGAGAACCTATACTTTTGTAAATATTTCCTGGAAATTCGGTTTAAAAATGATTTTAAACAATAAAGTTATTCAGAAATGAATAGTGTGGTCACTCTTTATGGGTTTTGGAATAATATTATCTAATAAATGTGATTTTTAGTGTAAACCTTAGTTTCTAAAGGGCATTACAAAAATTTTCTCTCATAGGAATCATCAGTTTTTTATTTTAAATTCTTAAGGCCGTATTACACTTGGGAATTTTTATGGCGCCAGCAATGGCAATTATAATTCAAGGATTCAGGCGCAGTACACCGTTCTCCGTACTACAGTCAGAAATTCTACTCTTCTGACAATTAAAATGACACGGATTCATGCGCAGTACACTGTTCCCGATCAGCTGTCTCTCATTACCAGAAATGGGGCAGGCGCCATTTTAATTGCCCTTGCCGGCGCAATTGGGTAGACATGGATTATTCTGTTATTTTTAACTGTTTATTATTTGGCCGAACCAGGTATGAACAGGTAATGGCCATTTAAACCCACTGGTACTTAAATTAGCAGTTTACATTCTTTATTAAACTTATGGACTGCTAATTCAGCAACTTTTTGCACCTCCTATTTGTAAATAGCAGTAGCTGCTTTAACTGGTAATCAAAACGAACAGGTTTGCACATCTCTAATTCTGGGGATATTTTAGGAATTTCGACAGTACCCACTGCTGTTCTGACCGTTGACAATGCTCCAGCTGATCGAAAACGGTTTTATAATACGTCCCATTATAATTGCCGGCGCAAGAGAAAAAATTGCCAAGTCTAATACGGCCTTTATGGAGTAACATCTATTTAGCAATTTACGTTATTCTAGCTTAACTAAATAAATCATTTTATAGGGTCTAATAAATAATTTTGCGGGGGGGGGGGGGGCAAGTTTTGATGTTCCGCCACTGCCCCCCCCCCCCCCCCCCCTCCCCTACAAAACTTTCTAACGACGCTCATGGTTGACGATGACCAATAATTGAAAGAAGGCAAAAAAATATTTTAACACATTATCTCTCTTCCGACGGCTCGCGGCGCCCAATCTCGAGCTAATTGTCGGCGTCGCGAGCGTCGTTGCATCTAGCGACGCCGACCTGCATCGGGACGCTTCTTCCCGACGTAAATCAAACGGTCTCGTTCATTAGTTAAGCACATCGCACATTTGTAGCACTCGGTTTGATTTATTTCAACCTTAAAATGTATTTATGGGTCGTAAAATTGACGTACTGCGGCCTTTGGTTATGGAGAAGAACATTTTAAATGACTGAAAATCGAGATAAAACGCGAGGAAATCGAGTCCAAAATCATAGTTTTCGGTTAATCGGGAAATAGTATTTGTTTTGCTTTGAAATTACTGTTTCTACCCGGTGTTCGATGGGTGCCCGGCCCTGCCACAAAAACAATATTTTATTTTTATTATTTTTTTTTAAATAGTCCATCTCTAGTGGAGTGAATTTATGAAGTGGAAAATACACTATAGTCTGCTCCACTAATTTAATAAAAGTTCAGTTTTTAATTTCCATACATGTTTTGGAGCCCCATCTTCAGTGGAAAAATGATACATAAGCAGACATTTTTAACATTGTTAAGGCAAACTGTAAAAGAGGAAAAACGTATTTAAGCATGTGTACAGGGGTAAAAAAAATTTTACAGGCAACTTTCAGTAAATCGGATTTTAAAAAGTAAAGTACTCTCAAAAACCCCTGTTAATTTTTTAATAGGTTTCTTATAGTATCTAATTAGAGGAATTATATATGTCTGCGTAAAAGATCATCGTCACGAAGGTCTTGGTCTATAGCATCGATTTTTTAATAATTTAACGCCCGTCACATGGCTAATTTTACTCTTCTGAATCATATAACGCCAATATTTAGAACTGAGTTATTTTAATCAGTCACTATAACCATTTTCCTATTATTCATAACAGCCCTGTCTTATATTGGCTTAAAGTTTTGGAATCTTCCTTATAGAATGTTAAAATACTAAGAAAACTAGTCATATTTTTCATCTACCTAAGGTGTAAACGAAACTTGCACATCAATAGTACATTACGTATCAAGGGCCGAAAAGAGGCTTTTACGGACGAGATGCGGAGATGGCCGACCGAGCCGAAGGTAAGGGAGGCCACCGCACGAGTCCGGAAAAGCCTCCGACGACGGCCCGAGATATGTACCGTATTTTTTTTTACAAGTGCTCCGAAGCTTTGATGCCAAATAAATAAAGAAATTCTTCAGACAGTTTTCCAGTCCTGTCAAGATGACATGAAAACACTCGCGCATGAAGAATGTAAATATCTATTTATTATTTTTGACATATAGGCTCGGTGGCCTAATGGTATAGCGTTCGCGTTGTGATCTGGGGGTCCCGGGTTCCAATCCCGTCAAACCTCTGTTTTTTTTCTTGTTTTTTTACAAGTGCCCGAGTCTTTGAGGCCATATAAATAAAGAAATTCTTCAGACATTTTTCTAAAACATCTTTGAAAAATTAACTGTCAATTTAAGTTATATATAATCCGCTATTTATTATCGCTTGTAGTATGGCTCGGTGGGTAGAGTGTCCGCCTGCCGATCTCAGGGTCCCGGGTTCAAATCCCGTACCGACAATTGTGGTTTTATTTATTTATGAGCACATGGTGACTCGAAGCGGGCGGGAAAAATCTTTCCCGCCCGCTTCGATACTTTCCCGCCCGCTCTCTTGGAAAACGCCACTTTCGGTGAAGTGAACATGCATGAAAAGAGGCACTTTCGGCGCACATGTAAAAAAAAATATATTTTTCCTTAATGGTTAATAAGGAAATATTGTATATAGCTTCGGATAACAAACCGTCACATGAATTTATCTCCGGTAAAGATGGTTTCACGAAAAGTAGATATAACTTAATGACTGCAGTAAAAGTACCTGGGCCATCCCATAATTTATGACCGTTTGTTATTATTATGTTGAAAGGATCGGATTGTAATAATTATAATTAAATATAGGCACATCAGGTAGGTTAGTTTGCTTAATTTATATTTAAATATCTTTTTGTGGTAAAATTTGTTAGTTTTTGAGGAAGGGTTCAAGAATTCTCTTTTACCAAGCATTCCTCAGAATAGCGTGATAGTAATGGACAATGCGAGCTATCACAGTCGCCAATTACATAAAGCTCCAAGCTCAAATAATACAAAATTGGAGATTCAGAACTACATGGCGGCGAATGATATATATTTTGAAGAAAGTTATAAAAAAAGTGATCTTTTAGAAGTTTTAAAGACATTTTGTATAAAAAAAGTATATGTTTGTGACACATTGGCAGAAGAAATTGGACATACAGTGCTACGGCTCCCACCCTATTATTGCATTTTTAACCCCATAGAGCATATGTGGCACCAGTTAAAATCACTGGTTAGTTCTGAAAATATTTCTCCGACTTTAAGTTCTAGTGTTGTAGAATTAATACGAAAATGCTTTAATGATATTCCCCCAGGTAGTTGGAAAAATTCAGTCCGTCACGTAATAACTGTAGAAAATTCGTATATTAATCTGGATCGTATAATTAATCCAATTATAATTAATTTTGATGAGGATAGCGCTAGCGAAACAGAACTATCTATAGAATGACATTATAAATGTAAATAAGTATGACTAAGTAATATTTAAAAAAAATGTTATTACATTAATATAATCATATCATTACTTGTTTTCCTTAGTCCGCCCCTTCATACTTCACTTGTTTATTGCCAAGCTCTTGTCTGGGACCGACCCAGGAAATCATTAAGTCGTATCCATTTTTCGTGAAATAATCTTTAACATATTCATGCGTGACTGGCGATACAAAAATGCGCAAATTCGCATATACAAGCTTTTTCTTAAACTTTTTTAGACTGAAATGAGTATCTGTACTCAAGAGAATGACTTCGTGTAGTATTTTTCCCTTGATTAAGACTACTAGGTCTGAGTTAACCCTGTGACCGGCGATACAACATAGGAACATACGCTTGGTAAAAACTAGGCAATGTTCTAGTTTATACCTAAATAAACATAGTAAGGAACTTACCTAAACAGGAGCACGCTTTACACAAATTCAAACACATACCGTCATATTTGTAAAACTATTAGGCCGACCTGTAGTGGCGTTATTTATAAGCAATTTCTGTCGTGACCGGCGATACATGCAGCTGCGGAGACTGAACTTCTGGTTAATAATTGTGTTGGAGAAACTAAACTGTTGATTTTTGAACATTATTTTTTCAATACTAGTAGTTTGAATACTGCAGCTATAATCTAAAAATACTTTTAGAATTGCTTTCTAATGCAGGAAGTAACATATATTTCGCAAATTATAATCAGGTTTGTTCGGGTTGATACGCCACGGCGTCTATTATTTGCTTAAGCGTCGCTGCTAAAATATGATTCGATTCACCGCTTACCTTCTATTTGCTTCATAGGCGTAACAGCGGAAGTATTATAAGTCCAATTGTCGTTGCCCCCGTAACTAAACTGCGAATGATACGACACTGACGAATTGTCCATCGGCACCGTCACCGCCGTTACACCACTGACTTTTTGTCCGAATTGTTGTTGGTGGTGCATTTTGAAATATTGCGATATTTCTCGTTTTTTTCACTAAAATACACTTTTTATCACTATAAGGCACTTTGAGGTAATTAGTAAATGGAATACAGTTGCTATAGAATGTCCATTATTGAAGTTCTTTAAACCTGTAACAAAAAAAAAATCGTTATGAAGGTAGATAATTGATGGATATATAGTTTTATAAAAGATCTCGATTAAATAGGTTGTATAAAGGTATCCTGTCATATATTTTTGTTTTTAGGATCGAATAGCTACAATGTACGCCCTAAGAATGTATTTACGACCAACTTATAAAACTAAACTGCTGGCCATTTGCTTTCGAGCAAGAAAAATTTCGCATAAATTTAAAAGTTAATATTTTTTGAACCAGATATGACATCGATCTCCGGTTTTTAATGGTTGATAGATTTGTCCCTTATGAAACAATTGCCAAAGTTGGATTGTCTTAAACTGTCAGAAAATTTTATATACAGGGTGTTAAAGGGGACAATGATTTTTGCTCCAATTTCAATAGCATATAACTTTCACAATAACATTTTTAAATTTTATCACTGTACGTCAATTGAATCACTGGTTCATAGCAAAGAAAGTAATCTCTCAAATTTTTGATATCTGCTATATTTTAAGAGATACCGATTTTTTTTTAAAACTTTGCTTTTTTCAACTTTTTGTTTGCTAGATCCCACTGTGCGTTGTATCGTGCAAACTTTGCAAGTGATTATTATACCTTATGAGAAGCTTGTTTATGTTCAGTAACAACAATTGTACCTACATGTTGTGATGTGCAGTGGCGTACTTATAATCACTTATATGTCTATGCTTTATGAGTGTCTCACAATTTTTTTGTATTGGAAAGTACTCGTCCCTAGATTAGGCAAGTTTTTCCTTATTTTTTAGTTTTTCATATCGCGCTACAGGTATATTATACAGTGTCTACAAAATGTTAAAAAAGATAATTTTTTTATTTAATTGTTTGAAAAAATGTTTTTATTAATTTCTAACTTTCTAACACATGGTTAGCTTTGTTGCTAAACGCATTAGCATGGGTGACTTGATATTGTTTTTTTTTCGTGATAATCTCGATTCAAATTAATACACTCGGATGGGCTTGGTTTGGTTTGACGGCAGCTAGTGATATTTAATATTAAAGTTAATTTCAATGTAAGTTTAATTTTAGGAATAGTGTCGTGTTAAAAAGTTAGAAATTAATAAATAAATTTTTTCAAACAATTTAATAAAGAAAATATCTTTTTTAAAATTTTGTAGACAGTGTATAATATACCTGTAGCGCGATATGAAAAACTAAAAAATAAGGAAAAACTTGCCTAATCTAGTAGTACGCCACTGCACATCACAACATTTAGGTACAATTGTTGTTACTAGACGTAAACAAGCTTTTCATAAGGTATAATAAGCACTTGCAAAGTTTGCACGATACAACGCACAGTGGGATCTAGCTAACAAAAAGTTGAAAAAAAGCAAAGTTTTAAAAAAAAATCGGTATCTCTTAAAATATAGCAGATATCAAAAATTTGACAGATTACTTTCTTTGCTATGAATCAGTGATTCAATTGACGTACAGTGATAAAATTTAAAAATATTATTGTGAAAGTTACATGCTATTGAAATTGGAGCAAAAATCATCGTCCTCTTTAACACCCTGTATATAAAATTTTCTGACAGTTTAAGACAATTCAACTTTGGCAATTGTTTCCTAAGGGACAAATCTATCAACAATTAAAAACCGGAGATCGATGTCATATCTGGTTCAGAAAATATTAACTTTTAAATTTAGGCGAAATATTTCTTGCTCGAAAGCAAATGACCAGCAGTTTATTTACACAGTTTTTTTTTAATGGATGTGAAAACATTATTAGAACTAACATTATCAAGCTAAATGGGGTTGTAAGTTTTTTTGCTATATAACTTTGTTCCGATTAAAATTTGAATAAGCTTACGCTCGTTTTGTATCTTGGGAAGCGAGAGACCTTTAAAGTCATGCTCCAATTACGGTCCTTCCCATTTAAGACCTTAAGGGTAAGATCTACCCAAGGGGTTAAACCAGGCAGCAAGTTTACTGGAAGCGATATATTACGAGTGGGATATTCTTAAATTAACGTATGCTGAATTTTTATAATTTTATTTTAAACGTACGCTCGAAATCAGCGTTCCATGCGTTTGGATTGCAATTTTCTATCGCTGAATGGCAATGCCAGAAGCCGCAAAACTAAAATGCGAAAATCCTTGCTCCAGGTCATCACACCCAATTTCCGTCATATTTACGGGTGGGATATTCTTAAAGTGACACCCTGTATGGTCAGTTTTGATAATTTCTGTTAAAGTACGCTCGAAATCAGGGTTCCATGCGTTCGAATTGCAATTATCTATCGCCGAATGGCAATGCAACAAGCCGCAACACTAAAATAGGAAATTCCCTGCCCCAGGTCATCACACCCAATTTCCGTCATATTTACGGGTGGGATATTCTTAAATTGACACCCTGTATGGTCAATTTTGATAATTTCTGTTAAAAGTACGCTCGAAATCAGGGTTCCATGCGTTCGAATTGCAATTTTCTATCGCCGAATGGCAATGCAACAAGCCGCAACACTAAAATACGAAATTCCTTGCCCCAGGTCATCACACCCAATTTCCGTCATATTTACTGGTGGGATATTCTTAAATTGACAGCCTGTATGGTCAATTTTGATAATTTCTGTTAAAAGTACGCTCGAAATCAGGGTTCCATGCGTTCGAATTGCAATTTTCTATCGCCGAATGGCAATGCAACAAGCCGCAAAACTAAAATGCGAAAATCCTTGCTCCAGGTCATCACACCCAATGTCCGTCATATTTACGGGTGGGATATTCTTAAATTGACACCCTGTATGGTCAATTTTGATAATTTCTGTTAAAAGTACGCTCGAAATCAGGGTTCCATGCGTTCGAATTGCAATTTTCTATCGCCGAATGGCAATGCAACAAGCCGCAAAACTAAAATGCGAAAATCCTTGCTCCAGGTCATCACACCCAATGTCCGTCATATTTACGGGTGGGATATTCTTAAATTGGCACCCTGTATGGTCAATTTTGATAATTTCTGTTAAAAGTACGCTCGAAATCAGGGTTCCATGCGTTCGAATTGCAATTTTCTATCGCCGAATGGCAATGCAACAAGCCGCAAAACTAAAATGCGAAAATCCTTGCTCCAGGTCATCACACCCAATGTCCGTCATATTTACGGGTGGGATATTCTTAAATTGACACCCTGTATGGTCAATTTTGATAATTTCTGTTAAAAGTACGCTCGAAATCAGGGTTCCATGCGTTCGAATTGCAATTTTCTATCGCCGAATGGCAATGCAACAAGCCGCAAAACTAAAATGCGAAAATCCTTGCTCCAGGTCATCACACCCAATGTCCGTCATATTTACGGGTGGGATATTCTTAAATTGACACCCTGTATGGTCAATTTTGATAATTTCTGTTAAAAGTACGCTCGAAATCAGGGTTCCATGCGTTCGAATTGCAATTTTCTATCGCCGAATGGCAATGCAACAAGCCGCAAAACTAAAATGCGAAAATCCTTGCTCCAGGTCATCACACCCAATGTCCGTCATATTTACGGGTGGGATATTCTTAAATTGGCACCCTGTATGGTCAATTTTGATAATTTCTGTTAAAAGTACGCTCGAAATCAGGGTTCCATGCGTTCGAATTGCAATTTTCTATCGCCGAATGGCAATGCAACAAGCCGCAAAACTAAAATGCGAAATTCCTTGCCCCAGGTGATCACACCCAATTTCCGTCATATTTACTGGTGGGATATTCTTAAATTGACAGCCTGTATGGTCAATTTTGATAATTTCTGTTAAAAGTACGCTCGAAATCAGGGTTCCATGCGTTCGAATTGCAATTTTCTATCGCCGAATGGCAATGCAACAAGCCGCAACACTAAAATACGAAATTCCTTGCCCCAGGTGATCACACCCAATTTCCGTCATATTTACTGGTGGGATATTCTTAAATTGACAGCCTGTATGGTCAATTTTGATAATTTCTGTTAAAAGTACGCTCGAAATCAGGGTTCCATGCGTTCGAATTGCAATTTTCTATCGCCGAATGGCAATGCAACAAGCCGCAACACTAAAATACGAAATTCCTTGCCCCAGGTGATCACACCCAATTTCCGTCATATTTACTGGTGGGATATTCTTAAATTGACAGCCTGTATGGTCAATTTTGATAATTTCTGTTAAAAGTACGCTCGAAATCAGGGTTCCATGCGTTCGAATTGCAATTTTCTATCGCCGAATGGCAATGCAACAAGCCGCAACACTAAAATACGAAATTCCTTGCCCCAGGTCATCACACCCAATTTCCGTCATATTTACAGCCGCTTTCATTCATCCACCTATTAATTATTATCATTGTCAAGTGGATAATAATGATAAGTCCCAAGCCAACTGGATATTATAAATTTCGTATCATTTTCGAAAGCGATGATATGTGGAAACGAACGTTGCGTTGATGTGCCAGTGTTAGCGTGTCTTTGAAAATATTTAATCAAAAATTTTCGCGGTTTATCAATTTATTTTTGATTTACTCGAGCGGAATATTAATAGTTCTGTTTGATGCGAATGAGCTTTTGAAGCTTTTTGAAGAATGACAAGTTCATAATATTGAAATTAAGACATTCTATAGTCGATCTTGCAGCTTGCCGTGGGCTCCAAACGACGATCCTCGGTCATACACGGCTCCCCCAAGGGCTATCAACCATCGGTTGATCGCATTGCGGTATGGCCTATTGATGGGGGAGTGCGTATCGTACCCCACGAGATATCCGATCTATTTTTTGTTTGACGCCGGACAGTACGCCATTGCTTATACAACTAAGATCCACCTGGTGCAAGTCACTTTATCGGCCGTCGGGTTTAAACCTAGGAACTCTCGTCCCCGAATTACCAGTCACTGCCGCTTTAACCACGGAGCTACCAGAGTCATTTTCGGAGACTTAGTGCCGATATTTGAATATTACCTTAAGTAGATTTTAGCTAAGGTAGTCTTAACGTTATGGTAAACCTTAAAAAAGCTATGTTTTAAATTAATTTGAGGATCAATTGACGCGTTAAGTGGAAGATTACCACTTCCTTAAAGATCTATTCCTTTAGATGAGAGTTAAAGAGAACTTTAATATACTGTCAAACTTGTGTTAAGGAGGTGACTTCTGTCATTCTGTTCCTTAAGGCGGCTTTGAAAAATCGGCCCTCAGGGCCGATATTTTAATGTTTTCTGAAGTTATACCTCAGCTAAGGTAGCCTTAACGTTATGGTAAACCTTAAAAAACTATGTTTTAAATTAATTTGAGGATCAATTGACGCGTTAAGTGGAAGATTACCACTTCCTTAAAGATCTATTCCTTTAGATGTGAGTTAAAAAGAACTTTAATATACTGTCAAACTTGTGTTAAGGGGGTGACTTCTATCATTCTGTTCCTTAAGGCGGCTTTGAAATATCGGCCCTTAGGGCCGATATTTGAATGTTACCTGAAGTTAGACCTCAGCTAAGGTAGCCTTAACATTATGGTAAACCTTAAAAAAGCTATGTTTTAAATTAATTTGAGGATCAATTGACGCGTTAAGTGGAAGATTACCACTTCCTTAAAGATCTATTCCTTTAGATGAGAGTTAAAGAGAACTTTAATATACTGTCAAACTTTGGTTAAGGGGGTGACTTCTGTCATTCTGTTCCTTAAGGCGGCTTTGAAATATCGGCCCTTAGGACCGATATTTGAATGTTACCTGAAGTTAGACCTCAGCTAAGGTAGCCTTAACATTATGGTAAACCTTAAAAAGCTATGTTTTAAACTAATTTGAGGATCAATTGACGCGTTGAGTGGAAGATTACCACTTCCTTAAAGATCTATTGCTTTAGATGAGACTTAAAAAGAACTTTAATATACTCTCGAACTTGTGTTAAGGGGGTGACTTCTATCATTCTGTTCCTTAAGGCGGCTTTGAAATATCGGCCCTTAGGGCCGATATTTGAATGTTACCTGAAGTTAGACCTCAGCTAAGGTAGCCTTAAGGTTATGGTAAACCTTAAAAGCTCTGTTTTAAATTAATTTGAGGGTCAATTGGCGTTAATTAGAGTTAAAGAGAACTTTAATATGCTGACATACTGGTGTTAAGGATAAACTTATGTCACTTGTGTACCTTAAGGTAACATTCAAATATCGGCCCTAAGGGCCGAGTATTGCCGAAGATGTTTGGGCAAAACCGATTTTTTACGATTTCGTTCCTTTTAGCTTCCTGACTCTATTTGAAAATAAATTTTACATTCTCCTTGCCATTTTTTCTCATTTTTTTTTTCATTTACAAAACACATCATTTTTTAACACAAAAATAATAATAAATAGTAGATGTGATATATCGTTGGATTCAGAATATAAAGTGGAGTTCTTAAAGCATAAAATAAATTGTTAGTACTATATATATGAAAGCAAAGTTGACGATGATTGCCAAAAAATGAAACGTCTGATTGAAAATTTAATTACTTAAATTAATTATAGGGAGAAAAGGGGGCAATGAAAATGTAAAATTTGTTTTCAAATAGACTCAGAAAACAAAAAAAAATCGTTAAAATTCCGTTTTACCCAAATATCTTCTCTAAATTTATCCAGGACACCCTGTATCATAATTATCTGTTATAAGGGGGCCCACCCTGTTTACAGTTCTTGCACTTTTACCTGGTTTTAGTACCGCTGGTATAGATAATAGTTTATTGCTGGTAAAATATCAACGAACTTTAATAAATATTAACTGCATCGCATTCGGGAAAAGTGCAAGAAATAATATCGTCGACTCACTGTATATTACGAAAACGCTCTCCATCAGTTAACGTGTCGATCAAATAACGAATTCCATCCAAAATGACAGCAATATAATCATCCATTTAAATCACAATTTATTAACCATATTTACCTACCTTTTCAACGTTGATCCGCTCGAATCATCGGAACTATTAATTATATATTTTACAAGTGCATCACCGCGAAAAACTAATCACCCAGTTGACATCCGTTTTTCTCGACTACTTTTCATTACACGCACACGAAAAGAAAAACTACTAGAAGGCTTGGAGAATTTTCACGAAAATTCGGTATTTTCACGGCCTGCCTGATTTTAATGAACTATGATGACTGACTGAAAGTTTTCACACATGTTGTCAACGTAGGCCATGACAGTGTCTTAGATGCAAGTTTGTTTTTGGGGATGGTATTCCTCGATTCATCTCCCCACCCATTCAACCTTCTCCATATTCACCGACTAATCCAGATTATCTACCTTTCCCGCTCTGTCTCGGTTTCTCACATCGGCATCCTGGACGTCGGACAGAGATGGTCGTCTGATCCAAAATCCAGAAGTTAAGTCGGGTTTTAAGAAGGTTTCGGGCGCTTTTTCAGTCAAAGGGCGTGGCTAAGTTTGTTTCAGCACGATCGGTACAGTCCGACATGCAAATTGTGGGTGTTGGAGGTTGGTCCATAACTTTCAGGATTTTTCAGGTACTGCTATGTCAAGAATGGAGATATTATTAACATCTTTTTTGGACCTGTATTTTTTGGTAACGGAATTGAAAAAATGAATTAATTTTAATCAATTAATTAATTAAAATCAAGCTCAATTGTTTCAGAATCATTATTATTTTTCATGACATAAAATGTTACTACTATTTAAAAAAGCAAAATTGATGATGGTTGCGAAAAATGATTTTACGAGCTATACCATGTGGGGCAAAAGTCCCGCAACGGCCAAATATCTCCCGAGGGGAAGGTTTTAAAAAAAATGTTTCGGGCAAAAGTTGTATGGCTTTGAAAGAGGAATCATTTGCATACAAAACCATCTCCCACCCCTTCACCCCCTCCTGAGGGGTGGGGGTAACTTGTAAATTTTAAATGGCCAACCCTATTTTTTTTTGCTGATTAATATTCTCTAAGAAAAACAAGAAACTTTTGTCCGAAAATTTTTTTTTAAAAAGACGATAAATTTTTTTTAAAAAGACGAATTTCGCGATTGATCCAACGAACAAAATTTGGATATTCCAAACTATTCCGACTTTTTTACGCGAAAATTTCAGAAAAATTACAAGAGGTAAACCAAAGCCTTTTTTACCTCTTGTAATTTTTCTGAAAACCCCGTCATTTTCGCTTAAAAGAGTCGGAATATTTTGGAATATCCAAATTTATTCGTTGGGTCAACCGCGAAATTCGTCTTTTTAAAAAAAAATTTTCGGACAAAAGTTTCTTGTTTTTTCTTAGAGAATATTAATCAGCAAAAAAAAATAGGGTTGGCCATTTAAAATTTACAAGTTACCCCCACCCCTCAGGAGGGGGTGAAGGGGTGGGAGATGGTTTTGTATGCAAATGATTCCTCTTTCAAAGCCATATAACTTTTGCCCGAAACATTTTTTTTTAAAACCTTCCCCTCGGGAGATATTTGGCCGTTGCGGGACTTTTGCCACCACCCGGTATACAAAAAGAGACAGCGGAAAACAATCCAAAAAATAACTCCATACCTATTTATTTTAAGTAACATTGATTAGTATGCTTAGTTGTATTTTAATGGTATTCGACGGGTTGTAATGCCAAATATGCAATAATTTAATTGCTTCAATGTCAAATAGTTCTTGCGGAAACAAATGTGTATAGGATTAAAAATTATTTTTGGTCAATAAATCGAAAAAATTTAATCCACTGATGTCCGAAAATCTAGATTTAATTTAAATAATAACGGTGCCAATAATTTCTTTATAAATTTGTTTATACAGTGTGTCTACTTAAGTTGGAATCATATGGAAAACTTTTTTATTATTGGTTTTATGAAAAAAAGTTATTCTTCGTAAAAAGTTCTGCATGATCTAAAACTCGAAATGCAACCAGCAGTTATCAAAATTTCCCAGTCATATACGAGGTATATCAGAAATTACGAATGTCAAATTTACTTTAAACTTTAAAAATACGTACCAAATTTGAGAAAAAATAGAAAAAACATACGAACTACCTACCTTTTCCGCGAACGAGCTAAAAGTTTTTTGATGTGTTCTTAAGTTATCAAATTCCAGGGGGGGCAACTGCCCCCTCTTGCCCCTTATAAACGACGTCCATGCTTGTATTTAAATTCAATCAAATCTCGCAATCCTACCAAAAATACTTTACTTCTAAAGCCTTGTATAAAAATAAAATAATATTATTTTATTATCTGTGATTCTTTATTACTTTTGACTAAGCAATAAACCCACTCATAACACCCTATACTTTATAAAATACATTTAATTTTATAGGTCTCGCATTTATTTTTATCAAAAGTGATAAAACTAGTAATTAAAGGCAAATCAGTTTATTTACAACTAGGGAATCCAATCCCGCACCCAAACTTTAATCCCGCAAACCTGCGGGATTGAGCCCATCGATCCCGCGGATCCGTGGGATTTGCGGGATAGCAAACACTGAACTGCGGTATTTTTGGTCTACGCGTCGGGGATTCCCCGCCAAGCTGGGCTATTGAAAATACGTTAAACAGAGCAGTTTCCTTGCGTACGTGCGAAAGTAAGGGCGTTATTCTACTAGTATCATTGTCAGTGACATTTGTCAAATGGTTGAATATAATACATGGAATTTAAACAGCAATCACAAAAATGAGTGTCAGTGTAGTTTACAAAGACAATAAAGGTTCAAGTTTAGTTTGGAATTATTTTTTAAAGTCTGAAGATGGCCTTACAGCTAAATGTAAGTTATGCCCTAGCATTATCAAAATCTCTCCACTTACAAACAAAGCATAATATTAATTTGAAAGTCCAGAGCAGCAGCGGTAGAGTTGATATTGATAAAATAACACAGGAAATGAAAGCTAGTACCAGCAGCTCGAGTAGTTCGTTTAGTTCTATTGCTAAGCGCTCAGATGTTAGTGGTTCTTCTGTGCTACCTAAGAAAATGGAAATTACAGATTTTTTTTCATCTGAGAAAAAAGTTTCGATGGAGGAAAAAATGTCTCGAATGGTAGCTAAAGATGGTATACCCTTTGGAAAGTTGATCACATCGACCGATATGCGCCAACTATTCGAATCAGAGGGCCACAAATTGTGTCAAATCTATTCCGCCGACAAGTATCGAAGCTGAACGTGCGTTTTCAGCCGCAGGATACATGTGCAATAAAATAAGATCACATCTAAAAGATGAAACATTAAACATGTTATCTTTTCTCCGAAAATACTTTCAAAATCAATGTAACATGTAACCGTTAAACTAGTCGTACTATTGTATTGCACCTATATGCAATAAATGTTTTCCTGCTACTCTACTCTGTTTCTAATTGCATAAAAAAACTTTTTATTAACATGCAACACCTACATCGAGTCCCGCAAATCCCGCACGTTTAATCCCGCAATGTCAATCCCGCGATCGAGTGATCACCGCGGGATCCAGCATTTGCGGGATTGGGTTCCCTATTTAGAACCATTGTATGTAATATTGACAAAGAAACATATTTTTTAACTTTAACATTTATCTAGGTGGCCAGTGACATTTACTCGGGTGGAAAACAATCACTTTCCACCCATAGGCGTAACTAGAGGGGGGGGCAGGTGGGCCGTGCCCACCCCAGATTGCTCTGGTGCCCACCCCAGTGTTTCCGAAGTTCGAAGCCATACATACGTCATAGTGACACTTGCCATTAAAATCCTACTAGACTAGGAGCCAGGCCCCCATTACAAACTCATTCTAGTTACGCCAATGTTTCCACCCGGGAAAATGTCACTTTCCGTCCAGGTAAATATCAACATTCATTGGATAACCAAAATGACTTGACAACTTGACGTTTTTTTTTTATTCGTGAATGCTGGCTACGGTTGCTGTTATACAGGGATCTTACTTTGTTAATTTTTCACATAGTTATATTTGTCACAAAAATATCATTTGCCCTTAAAAGGCATGGTTGTAAATAAGAGACTTCGCTCGATTATTAAAAAAACTGCTCGAGTTATAAATTCAAGCGTCGCTTGTTACTTATTATTACCTTTCACTCGATACCAGAGCTTCGTTTGACGCCCACCGAAATGTGCTTCTTAAGGCCGTATTACAGTCGGGAATTTTTATGTCGCCAGCAATGGCAATTATAATTCAAGGATTCAGGCGCAGTACACCGTTCTCCGTACTACAGTCAGAAATTCTACTCTTCTGACAATTAAAATGACACGGATTCATGCGCAGTACACTGTTCCCGATCAGCTGTCTCTCATTACCAGAAATGGGGCAGGCGCCATTTTAATTGCCCTTGTCGGCGCAATTGGGTAGACATGGATTATTCTGTTATTTTTAACTGTTTATTATTTGGCCGAACCAGGTATGAACAGGTAATGGCCATTTAAACCCACTGGTACTTAAATTAGCAGTTTACATGCTTTATTAAACTTAAGGAGTGCCAATTCAGCAACTTTTTGCACCTCCTATTTGTAAATAGCAGTAGCTGCTTTAACTGGTAATCAAAACGAACAGGTTTGCACATCTCTACTTCTGGGGATATTTTAGGGATTTCGACAGTACCCACTGCTGTTCTGACCGTTGACAATGCTCCAGCTGATCGAAAACGGTTTACTGCGCATGAATACGTGCCATTATAATTGCCGGCGCAAGAGAAAAAATTGCCGAGTCTAATACGGCCTTTAGTAGTGTGTTCGCTCGGGGTAAAACACTGCTCGTATATTCGAGCAGTTTTTCGCTGGATAGGAATGCTACTCTAGTTATAAATTCAAGCGATAAATCGAAAATCGTTGCCTTTCACTTGATACCCGATTTTTGCTCGAGGCTCAGAAGGCAGACACGACATAGGTCTTTGTTAAAGGCACATAAACGAGAAGGTGCATATAAGAAAGTATGCCAAATCTCTTAGTGGATTATTGGCGACATGGGTCTTGTTTTGACTGGGACTGGCTAGCCAGCGGCGATTGTAAATTTTTTAAAAATTAAAGGATATAATTTTTTAAAAAATCAGCATCAACTGTTCTTCCTTATTAGAAACTCTAGACTAAACTTCTAAAACTTACAAAAACGACCCCTGGTGTTTTATAAACACATTCTTCTTAGTCATAAAAATTTCATGAGTAATCGCTCGAGCGATTCGCTCGATTATTAAAATCGCTCGAGTATCCAGTACTCGATTATTAAAATCATCGGATTTTGCCAACACTAGTTGCAAATAAAATAGGATACAAACATGGGTGAAAAGTTTCATTTCTGTCTCGAAAAATGAAAATCCGTGAAAATAATTTGTCGTGAATGTTTCCGAATGTCGAAATTACCTATAGCGCGGAAAAATCTTTTCCTTGCTAAAAAAGAATAATAGTACATTACGTATCAAGGGCCGAAATCTTTCCCGCCCGCTTCGATACTTTCCCGCCCGCTCTCTTGGAAAACGCCACTTTCGGTGAAGAGAACATGCATGAAATGAGGCACTTTCGGGGCACATGTAAAAAAAAATCTTTTCCTTGCTAAAAAAGAATAAATAATATTTGCGTCCCACAATGACAGAAAATCTCCTTAACAAGCAGCCAATTTAGTGTTTTGAATCTGACTTACACCGTTATTATTTAGAATTCGAAAATTTTTAAATACAAGAATTATAATAGTATTTATCTAAGAAAAGTTGGAGTGAGGCAGGGGGGAGGGGGCAAGTTAACTACTGTCCAGGGGCGGCGAGAAGGGTAAATCCGGCCCTGCACCAAATGAGCTAGAAAAGAATTAGATTTTGCACCGTCCTATACAGGGTGAGTTTTTTAAAGTGTTACAAGGCGATATCTCGCAAACGGTTTAAAATATTTTCTTGAAATTTTAATGAGGTAATAGTGAGATGAGGGGACATATTTAAACATATTTTTGTTATCTACCCCTTTTCCCCATTTTGAGGGGTGGGGGGTAACTTTGAAATTTTAAATGGGAATATGTACTTTTGTTTATTAAATTCGGATCTACGTAAAAAAGTACGTATTTGTACAAAACAAATTTTTGGTTAGCTCCACTGGTTACCGAATTATAATTAATTTATTATTAAATTTCTATTGGATTTAAAAAATAACTAAATTTAAAATAAATCAAGTTCACTTCATTCAAAATTATTATTCGTTTACATGGAAATGCGTTGTTTTGACTTCAGTCAGTTGAGAATTTTTACATATCAACGATTATTTCTCAGCTTGGTCAATTGAACATGGAAGCGAATTTTAGTGTGCAAGTTGATATGTTGTTAATGTTGGGGGAGTGCAGAAGAAACTACAGACAAGCTTCACTAAGGTGGGCGGAAAGGTTTCCTAACAACCAGAAATCTCACATGGCATTTAAAAGGCTGGAAACTAGATGTCGCACTACTGGCAGCCTGAAGTCAAAACCACGATTTCGGAAGCGAACTAAAACAGATGCAGATAGGGCAGTTGGAGTTTTAGGAATGGTAGCTATTAACCCGCATGTAGGCTCCAGGCGGCTTGCTGCAGATGCTGGAATAAGCCAATAATCGGTTGTGACCATATTGCATATGTACAAATTTCATCCATACCACATTACACTCCACCAAGAGCTTTATGGGCAAGACTTTAAAAATCGCGTTACATTTTGCAATTGGGTAACAGGGCAAATGCAAGGAAATAACAGGTTTCTGAAGAATGTTGTTTTTTCTGATGAAGCTAGTTTCCAGTATTGTGGCCAGGTAGGATTTTAAGTTATCCCTTGTCGGTAGAAATTAATTTTTTTTTATTGTTTGTTTTCTTAAAGGTAAATAGACACAATATGCACTACTGGGCATCGGAAAATCCCCACTGAATGAGAACTATGCCAAATCAACATCCTTGGTCAGTTAATGTCTGGTGTGGTATAATTGGAGATAGGGTTATTGGTCCGCATTTCTTTGAACGCCATTTAAATGGAGAAATGTATACAGATTTTTTAAGGAACGAATTACCACTATTATTAAACCAAAACATAAATCCTGACATGTGGTTTCAACAGGCCCGTAATCATTTAAACGAATTGTTTGAAAACAGGTGGATTGGTCGAGCTGGTCCGGTCAATTGGCCTGCTAGGTCTCCGGATTTGACCCCTCTTGACTTTTTCTTCTGGGGATTTATAAAAGACAAATTGATGGCGACTGCACCTACAACTATAGACAATAATATGAAAGACCGAATCCGCTTTGCCTGCTTATTAGTGACACCTGAAATGTTAGGGCGGGTACGAAATTCGTTTAAAAAAAGAGTGAGAAAGTGTTTGGAAGTTGAAGGGAGACATTTCGAACATCTTCTGAAACATGACAGGCGATAAAGGGTAAATAATATTTTTTAAATTTTTATAACCTAATTAATTATAATTCGGTAACCAGTGGAGCTAACCAAAAATTTTTTTTGTACAAATACGTAGTTTTTTACGTAGATCCGAATTTAATAAACAAAAGTACATATTCCCATTTAAAATTTCAAAGTTACCCCCCACCCCTCAAAATGGGGAAAGGGGGTAGATAACAAAAATATGTTTAAATATGTCCCCCCATTTCACTATTACCTCATTAAAATTTCAAGAAAATATTTTAAACCGTTTGCGAGATATCGCCTTGTAACACTTTAAAAAACTCACCCTGTATAATAATAGAACAATTCGGACCGAATATACGTACGCAAGACGGTCCACAATAATATCCAGACCTAGATCCAAATTTCTATCCAGAGTATACCGGGCGTATCCCAACGATTTCCCACCCACCAGAAAGTTATTTCGGTCTTGAGCCAATCTTTTTGGCTCCGCAACATCATTTAATCAAATATTATGTAAACACTTAATAAAATTCTTCCAGTGTCGACTTCAATCGTCACTAATACATTCCAGAAACCCATAAAATACTGTATAGTTTATAGATAGTAAAATAGTGCATTTTATAGTTAGCGAGTTGGTAGGTACTTGTCGAGAATGCATCTCAAGTTATATTTTTGTTAGGTGACTTTTATTAACTCTCTAAGTAATGTAAACATAGTTTACATAAAATTTTATGAGTTTTACAAATATAAACATTTTATATAATTTCGAAGTTTTAATTAAATATTTTAATGGCATGTTTATACGATGAATCCGGCAATTGCCATTGCCCGTGGCTTGCAATTTCTGCTATTACGGGTCCAGTTTTGTCTTGTTCTGGTTTAATTGTGAAATATGTACTTCCCCGAACAAGACATGCGACGATAAACTACACAGAAACTTAAATGGAGCACTTAAAAGTAGTGTTGTGAAAAACCGATGATTTTAATAATCGAGTACAGTACGTTTCACGAAAATTGGATACGACTTAATGATGTCCTGGGTCGGTCCCATTGTGTCGACAAGAGCTTGGCAATAAACAAGTGAAGTATGAAGGGACGGACTAAGGAAAACAAGTAATGGTATGATTATATTAATGTAATCAAATGAAATAACATTTTTTTTAAATATTACTAGTCATATTTATTTACATTTATAATGCCATTCAATAGATAGTCCTGTTTCGCTATCGCTATCCTCATCAAAATTAATTATAATTGGATTAATTATACGATCCAGAGTAATATACGAATTTTCTACAGTTATTACGTGACGGACTGAATTTTTCCAACTACCTGGGGGAATATCATTAAAGCATTTTCGTATTAATTCTACAACACTAGAACTTAAAGTCGGAGAAATCTTTTCAGACCTAACCAGTGATTTTAACTGGTGCCACATATGCTCTATGGGGTTAAAAATGCAATTATAGGGTGGGAGCCGTAGCACTGTATGTCCAATTTCTTCTGCCAATGTTTCACAAACATATACTTTTTTTATACAAAATGTCTTTAAAACTTCTAAAAGATCACTTTTTTTATAACTTTCTTCAAAATATATATCATTCGCCGCCATGTAGTTCTGAATCTCCAATTTTGTATTATTTGAGCTTGGAGCTTTATGTAATTGGCGACTGTGATAGCTCGCATTGTCCATTACTATCACGCTATTCTGAGGAATGTTTGGTAAAAGACAATTCTTGAACCATTCCTCAAAAACTAACAAATTTTACCACAAAAAGATATTTAAATATAAATTAAGCAACCTTGCCTACCTGATGTGCCTATATTTAATTATAATTATTACAATCCGGTCCTTTCCACATAATAATAACAAACGGTCATAAATAATGGGATGGCCCAGGTACTTTTACGGCAGTCATTAAGTTATATTCATTTTTCTTGAAACAATCTTTACTTGATACTCGAGCGAATTTAATAATCGAGTGAATCGCTCGAGCGATTAATCACTTGAAATTTTTATGGCTAAGAAGAATGTGTTGATAAATCACCAGGGGTTGTTTTTGTAAGTTTAGTCTAGAGTTTTTATTAAGGAAGAACAGTTGATTCTGATTTTTTTTTTAATTATATCCTTTAATTTTTTTTAATATTTGCAATCGCCGCTGGCTAGCCAGACAAAACCCCAAGTGTGCGATAAATCCACTAAGGGATTTGGCATACTTTTTTATATGTACCTTCTCGTTTATGTGCCTTTAACAAAGACGTATGTCGTGTCAGCCTTGTGAGCCTCAAGCTCGAACGTCGCCAATCGGCACACTCCGGGTGGCGCGCGGCGGTGGGCGAAAATCGGGTATCAAGTGAAAGGTTATAAGTAACAACCGACGATTTTCGCTTGAATTTATAACTCGAGCAGTTTTTTTAATAATCGAGCGATGTCGGGTATTTCAATATTCGAGTACTCAAGCGGTTTTTTGCTCGATCGATCACAACACTACTTAAACGAGCAATTGCTGCGAGAAATTAGAAGGTTCAAGAAACGAGTGATGCCTCCGGAACTGGATCCGGTATCCTGCCTTCTTTTTTAATAATTAGGTCGGATTTTGTATCGAATCCGACCGGAACTGAATTTTTAAAAAAATTGTTGTAGAAATTATGAACAGAAACAACAGCGACACGACACAGTAGAGTATTTGTTTATGATCAAACACAGGCACTATAGGAAGAATCTTTTAAGGCACTACGGGCGTGGTGCGTATGCGAATACGTTGGGAAACACGACTTCAGGAAGCTCGTTCCACAAGGATGACCTCCTCCAGATGAAGGAATTCTTAAACAATACAGTTCCAAGAGTACTAAGGTGGACCACATACGGATGGGCGGCAGTGGTTCGTCGTGTAGCTCTGCTATCTGTCACTCTAGGTGGAATCAAGCGGGCAGAGTTTCGTAATCATGGGCCCAATAATTTGGCCCAAAAAAATCAAAAATAAATACAGGGGCTTTCAAAATATTTGGATAAATCTAAAATTTTGAGCTTCTACTGACTCTGACCCCCTACCGAAACGTGGTAGGGGATTTTAATGAAGATGGTTAGTTTAAGGAACAAAACGTCGGCAAACCAGTAAGTGTCGTAAACCGGTGAACGTAGATTTAGTTCCTCTTTCATAATTTAAACAAAAAAATCCAGGGTCGTATTTAAAAAAATTAAGTTGATGATGGTAACCCAAAAACGAAACGTCGCATTAAAGATCTGATAATGCCATCCTGTGGAGAATAAAAAGTAGCAATGAGAAAGTGAAATTTATCTTTGGCCATCTCTTCGAACAAAGTCAGGAAAAAAAAACCGAAACGCAATTTTTTAGATTTTTCCAAATATTTTGAAAGTATTTATTCTTGATTTTTTTTCGATATATTTTTGGGCCCATTACTACGCAACTATGCCACAATTTAGCAGACTTCGTATCTCTTACCGTTTTCGAAATCCCAATCGGGAAGGACCAATTGGTTACACCCTGTAAATAATCGTGAAGAAGGGGGAAACTTTTTTAACTCAAACCCTGACATTTTTGAGCTTTTGTTTATTATTATAAGGCCGTTTGCATGGTCTCTGACTGAGCAATATTATAGTGACAGACGAACAAACCCGAACACTAAAAATATCCATAGAAAAATTTCACAGAATAATGTCTATGCCGCTACTGAATCCCCAATTCCAAAATAAAAACAAACAAATAACGGCTAGAAAGTGATTTATTAACACCAAAATTAAATGGCCGCCATCTCTATACACTACACACAAAAGTAAAGTTAACATACGACCATATGGTGACGATCAACTCTTATAAAATATAGTGCGAAGTGATATGTTGATTCCCAGATGAATACGATGAAGCTGCGTTTCGGTGTTTCCTTCCTCCGAGCGAACATTTGTCTGTCAGTCGGTCTAACCGGGAGCGATTTAGTTTGATATTGGACGGTGGGGTTTTTATTACCCTTTAAATAAATTTAAAAATTTGTAAGCGATATCGATATAGGTGTTGCTGATGAGAGTGGGGTTTAGTAAAATATCTATTTTCTTTTGTGAAGATCGATCTCATGATTCTGTATCAAATCACATGACTTCACGATATGTGTATATAGGAACTCACAACTTACTTACATTTTTTATAATGAGTTACGAAGGGCTACTATGGAGGATGTTCCTGTAAACATCAGAACTCGACGGTATTATTTATACAATTACAAGGTATTTTTTTTTAAAAACGAAAAACTAAGGTATCTACTCTTGGTTGGTTAGTTGGTGGTTTAGATGACCTTAAGGTACAGAAGGACAAAAGTCTTCCTTAACACAAGCTTGACAGTATATTAAAGCTCTTCTTTACTCTCATCTAAAAGAATAGACCTTTAAGAACGTGGTAATGTAACGTTAGGGCTAGCTGAGTTCAAGGTAACATTCAAATATCGGCTCTACGGGCCCTAGAATCAAAAATACCTCACTTTTAATTGTGAGTTGATGATAACCAGATATACACATCGGTGCCTATGGTTGCGTAGAAATACACGTTGTGGAACAGAGAATAGCCAAGCGCGTAGTGCTGTCGAGTAGATCATATAAACCTTTAATTTTACTGTGTAAATCTTACTTGTCAATTTAAAAACTCTGACTTAAAAACATAACCTTTACATAATTCATGTTTTTATAAAAAAAATTTTAAACCTTTTTTAGGAAAATAGACTTTATTTATATTGACGTAAGTTTTAAAATAAAAAGGAGATGGAAGAAGCTTTAAACGAGTTGTTAAAATTTGTTCAAATCGGTGCCAGATTGGATTTAAAAGCGGTTGCAGTAGAACATGTGTTGGGTAAGTAAACAAAATTTGTCGTTTTGAAAGCATTCTTGATTCGCCCCATATTTTTTTAAGGTCTTACTGGGACGACAGAAGGAGTGGAAGCTGTTTACAACAAACCCGAGCTTCTAGTTTCATTAATAAGTCTCCTGGATGATCGTACAGTTCCTATCTCAAAAGACACAAGTCTGTGTCTTGTCAATATATCGGCAAGCGAGAAAGGTGCAAGCAACCTCCTAAATGTCGACGTAAATAAAGATTGCCCTCCCTTGCAAGTACCCCCAGAGAATATTGTCAAACAATGTTTGACACAAATTTTCAATAAGGAAAGTAAAATTGCAGACCAGTGTGGCATGATTTTATCAAATCTGACCAGGCCCAAGCACCTTATAGAACAAGTTATAGATATTATAGAGAAAACTGATAAAACATACGATGAGTTAATAGATATTTTTACCAAGAATAAATATAATCAATATGCTAAGTTACATTATTTGGGGCCTGTACTGTCGAATTTGTCGCAGAGTCATAGAGTAAGGAAGTATATATTGGATAAAGATAAATGTGTGATACAAAGACTGCTGCCTTTTACCGAATATAAGGACTCATTAGTTAGAAGAGGAGGTATAGTAGGTAAGCCTTTGGGTGTTGAAGATTATTTATGCTATACTGTTAAATTTAAGTCAGGCTCAATCTCAATAATTTTATGTTCCTTTAGGTACACTTAAAAATTGTTGCTTTGAGATTGATTTCCATGAGTGGCTTTTAAGTGAAAATGTAGATATATTACCAAGGTTACTACTCCCATTGGCTGGACCTGAGGAATTTGATGAAGAAGACAATGACAAGTTACCTCTAGAACTTCAGTATCTGCCTGCAGATAAAGTTAGAGAGGAAGATCCAGATATAAGGTATGTACATAATTTTTTTTGTCTTTAAATTGATGTTTCCATTTATATTGGCAATTTTCCTGTATGATACCAATATCGGCAACAACTGATAACAATATTGGTATCATATGATCTCCAGTTTTTAGATTGAATTAAATTTTAGGTGTATTTTATTGGAAGCAATAACACAGTTATGTGCAAAACGAGTGAATCGAGAATCTGTTAGAGATAAAAATACATATATTGTGTTAAGAGAACTACACAAGTGGGAAAAAGACAGAAAAGCATTGATTGCTTGTGAAAATCTAGTTGATATTTTAATACGGTAAATTTTAACAGTAATAATACAGGGTGTTTGTTAATAACAACAGAATAACCTCCTTAAATATTAACATGTTATTAACAAACACACCCTGTATAATAAATTTCGTATCAAGATCGAAAATGTTAATTTTTAGAACTGAAGAAGAGATAGCAGAGGATAACTTAAGGGAAATAGAAGTTCCGGAACACCTAACTGAAAATTTCGATAAAATGAATGAGGATCTTTTAAAGGAAGATACATAATCGTTTAAAAATAAATTTTATCCATGTAATTCATTATATGTCATTCCTTAATAATAATACACATTATTCACTAGTGAATAAGGAAATCCATTCACTAGCTCCACTGTCTTTAAAATGAAACCTATGTAAATTGAAAATGGACATTGCAGAACGTTTTTACAACAGAAAATTGAACAATAAATCCGTTATTTCATACAATGTTTATGGTCTTAATAAATTTGTATTCAACTGATGGTGATCCTGCAAATATGTCTGCTAAGGAATATCACACTCTGAAATATTAATCCGTCTGTGTAATTAATTGGGAAACTAGGGCTATCTATCTGTACGGAATGGCGAAGGTGGATGTAAATATATTATTTTATACATACGTTTTGTTGGTTGCCTATCAGCATGCAGCACAGAAACGACATTCTGTGCATTGGATAAAAGAAATTTTAATTGTTTTTATGTGTTTTGTTTGATTATTGTTCTTAATGAGGAACAAATTTATGGAAGTAGAAGGGAATTGATTTAATGTCACATTTCCATAATTTTCCCTCCATTAATAAAATATATCCGGTAATGTGTTCGACAACTCCGTTTGAACGAAAAAGGACAATAGTGCTAGCTGCGTGAGAAAGTGAAACGGAACATCTAGAACTGACGTAAGTTTTCAAATAGCCAGACCACCATTGGTCGTTTTAAAAAACTGTCAAACCCTCCATTTTGAGTCAACATACTGAAATTTCAAAAGTTCGTTAAGTTGTTTTTTGCCACTAAATTCTTATTTTTCGTAAGTAATAACCTTTATTACCATATTAAAACTAGTTTTTAACCATTGCAAAACCCGGAAATTTAACTTTTAACGGTTTTTATTCAACAATCGGTTCATGATTGCATGAAAAAGCACTGGGAAAGAGGTTAACTGCATTCACGTTTCTTGTTGGGAAGTTTTCAGATTAAATATGTCCGGTGCTGCTAAAATAGAAGACTTCTTCAAAATCGAAAAGATCGGCGAAGGCACCTATGGCGTCGTTTACAAGGGGAGAAACAAAAAGACTGGAGAAATGGTTGCTATGAAAAAGATACGGTAAATTTACATCCTGTTTGAGAATTCTTTGTATACCTTTAAAAAATCTACTTTATTTAATGTTTTTTAGACTGGAAAATGAAGATGAAGGTATTCCATCCACAGCTCTTAGAGAAATGACCTTACTGAAAGAGTTACGTCATGCTAATATAGTTACTTTGCTGGAAGTTATAATGGACGAACCGAGGTAAGTCTATACATGTCAAGGTATATGTTATTTATAAATAAGATACCGAATAATATGCTTACCACTTTACCATTTATAGATTATACCTAATTTTCGAGTATCTCTGCATGGATTTAAAAAAATACTTGGACAAAATCGAGTCGGGCAAATTCATGGAGCCAAAGCTGGTAAAAAGCTATTTATATCAAATAAATGAAGCAATACTGTTCTGTCATCAAAGGCGAGTGATTCACAGAGATCTAAAGCCGCAGAATTTGTTGATTAGTAAAGATGGGTTGATTAAGGTAACGGAACAAACCCAAAGAATTTTTGGTTGAAAAAATTCTAAATTATTATGTTTATAGGTGGCCGATTTCGGTTTGGGTAGAACTTTTGGCATCCCAGTGAGAATTTATACACACGAAGTAGTGACTTTGTGGTACAGGGCCCCGGAAGTACTCTTGGGGGCCCCCAGATATTCTTGCCCGGTTGATATTTGGTCTATTGGATGTATTTTCGCGGAGATGGCCACAAAAAAGCCCTTGTTCCAAGGCGATTCAGAGATTGACCAGTTGTTCAGAATTTTTAGGTAATTTAATATTAATTTTTTCAAATATTAATAGATCACTAATTAATAGAATAAAGTAACTAGATGTTCAATGAAATTAAAAGATTTTTTTTAAATTACATAAAATCTGTAAGTAAAGAATCATAATTGTATATTTCAGAGTGTTGAGAACGCCGACCGAAGAAATCTGGAAAGGAGTCTCCTCCCTGCCGGAATACAAGGCTATATTTCCCAACTGGACCTCGTACACTCTAGCAAAGCAGGCTAAAACCCTCAACGAGGACGGCATAGATCTACTTTCCAAAATGCTGATCTACGACCCAAGCAAGAGAATTTCCGCCAAGGGCATCGCGACGCACCCCTATTTCAAAGATTTGGATCTCAAAGTTAAACCGATTATCATCGAGAAAGATAAGTGATGTTTTAGTTTTGGTACTTATTTTTTATACGTTTTAAAAATATTTAAAGAATAGTGATAATTCCGTTGGTTTATAATAATTATCGGTTATGTTTTATTTTTTTTTGAGCTTTTAAGGTAAGCTATTTGTTCCATTGAACATTGCCATGGTACTCCAACTAGGCCATTTTTTTAACTTATATTTGATATTGGGTTTCTTTTCAGGTATGTGAATTTGTGTCTGTTTTTATATATAGATATAAGATATAACTTTATGAAATTTTAATATTTTATAGAAGCCAGAAGGAGTCATTACACTAGTGTAATATGGTTATCGAGGTTGCACTGTACTCCGAATTTATTGCGATAAAACTGATGGTTTTCGAGATAAATCGGGTTTTATGCGAAACGCTCAAAAGTCACCAATGGTAAAAATGAATGAATTTCATTCATCGGGAGAATTAATATTTCAGCAATAATATAGGGGCGATTTATTGTTTGTTTATTTTTAAAAATTGCCTGCCAAACTTTAAAACAACGTAATGTTAATTTGCTAATGTATTTAGCACTCCTAAATTATGAGTGTTTCGCATAAATAAATAGTATCTTTATTTCAAATTATGACACTGCACAAAATGAAATGACGTCACAACAACAGTTTTACAAATCTGGACAAAAGTCCTTCAAACTATAGGGTTCCAAACTGATCAGCATCTATCTGATTTTGGCTTTAAACTTTTTTTCTGAATTTAGACCTTGTATGTTACTTGGGAGAGTGTTAAACAGTTTCACACACATATAGCTTGGAGATCTTTCAGTTAGCGTAAGTCTATGAGATACATAAGTGAAGTCCAGGGTTCTAGTATTATATACATTCTTTGATTTCAAGTCAAAAAGACTTTTATTTCTAAAAATAAACATTAAACATTCGTATATATATACAGCGTACACAGTCATTATGCCTAAGCTTCTGAACACAGATCTACAACTTTGCAAATAGTTTACCTTCTTAATCAGTCTAATTAGTCTTTTTTGAACAATGATTTAGGAACCCCACTAATCTATAATAAAAAACGTGTCTCGAAAACCGCCAGTTTTTTTGTAATAAATTAAGCACCAAGTAGTCAAAAAATCAGTTTTCAGCTTTGTTAAATGACATCTGTTAAAATTTTGACAATTTATTGACTTCTCTGGCAATGCAAAACATCTACTGTTAATATGGTTTAATGACTCTTATTGCTTTTATAAAATATTAAATTATACCGGTCGGTTCAAAGCCGAAAAAATCCTTGCCTCCTTTGGGGCTCTGTATCTCCATTAAGGGGCACTTCTAGAGGTTTATTTTGACCTCCTCTGGATGCTCGCAAGAGATCCCTATGTCTGTTGTTGATCCCATTTAAAATAAAAAACAATTTTCTAGGATAAAATATTTATGATTTAAGATAAATCGAATAGAATCGCTGTATGTTTGTGTGTGTAAAAGTATTTAATTCATTTCAAACTAATAATAATTAATCGGTCTTAAAATTGGTTGCGACTGGTAGTCATCTCGAAAATAACAGAAATTTTAACACATAAACGAAAAGACTGATTTTAAACGATCCTCCCCCCACCTAATCTGGTTCTAAGTTTCACATTTTACTTTGTATAATATAAATATCATTGATCTGATTTATATAAGCTTTACAATGATTTGATCTGCCATTAGGAGCCATACTATAAGATACGTACAATATTTGTATAGGTAATTTTACCACATAGGTTTATTTCCATTTTTCTGACACTAGTAAAGTTTTTTGTACTTTGGGTTGTTTAATATAAAAATATTTAAAATAGGGTGTTCAGTTTCTTTTTACCAGAAAGCATAGAGTTTTAAATGCCTAAAGAATCTACAGGGTGTTATGGAAACGACTTATTATATTTAAATGGGTGACCTAGAGAAAGTCTACATACTTTTTTCTTAAATCTAATATCTACATACTAAGGTAAAAACCCTTTTTACCCACGTTCCATCTGGATTCACTTAGCAACAATGTGGGTCACTAACCGTGTTGTCAGATCACACCGCGTGTCTCGCCCTTGCTTGGATACCGGCCGCGCGCCACTATCGTTGCTTCAGTATGTTTCGAAACTCGGGCATGGAGTGACGCTGTCGAGGGTCCACGTGCTTGACGTATACGAATTTTAAACGTTTTGTTAGTTGTAGCAGTTCCCGATTTTTTTTCTGTTGTGAAATAATTCATAATAATAAATGTTGTGAGTTGTGATTTAAAATTTGTGTAATATCTAGTGTTGAGCTGTTGAAAAACGTACTTTTTGTGTTTTATTTTATGGAATTTAATTATAAAACGGATTATTTTAAAATAAGATCGAAGGTAAGAGAGTATGTACCTTAAAATTGTAGTTTTCTTTGTCTAAAAAGTTTGAAAAAGAAGCGATAACGCGTGTCAAAGACGTCTTGTTGTCAATAACTGAACACGTGTTTTGTGTTGCAATATGACAACATCGCCTATAATGCGCTGACCTCTTTTGAACCTCGAGACTGCCTCAATAAACTATTGATTGCGAACGTCCTTAATTTCGCTTAATAATTCAAAGCGCCATTTATGGTTATTTTTCTTCAATTTATTTTCATCTCAGGATTTGCCGGTTTAAATATAATAAGTCATTTCCATAACACCCTGTATTCTAGGAGCGAGTGTAGAGATAAATAAAACAATAATAATTTAACCTTATGGAATATGTATTTATTACTATTTATACATGTCACAAGTGAAGGCAACTATTTAATAAGAAAATTAACAAATTAGGCAGCCAAAGTTACAAAATGAATTAAAGTTTTCCTCAATATACAGGGTGTTCGGATAATGCATCAGCATACTTGGAGAGGTGATTCTACATGTTAAAATAATGGTGGAATACCCGATACCTTTTTTTTTGGCTTCCATGGAAAAACTGATTTTACTGCTAACAAAAACTTGAATTCCAGTTTTACTTCTAAACGTTGCGGTTTATCAACTCGTCTAAAGAGCCCCTTTTAATTAGGCATTCTGTTGTCTTAAAAATGGCATGTATTTTGTTCCAACAACTGTCAAAACAAAAAAGATATGCCAAAAATGAATGATTAATTTTCAGGTAAAGTGGCCTCTGCTGGCACAGTAGAGAAACATTTTTTTTATCAAAATGATAGAGGCATAGCCCCTGATATCGACTTGATAGTTTATAAAAACTATCCACAAGTATAAGACTTTTCGACTTTTTGTTATATGACTTACTACTGCCTTTACTTTAACATGTTCATTACCCTGTATAAAAACGAGACGCCAGTTACTATCAAAGAACACTTAGTCCAAAAGAAGATGTGGATTTCCTGAAAATTATGAAGCTCTTCAGGAATACTTCGGCCTAGCTTTCTGCCTGGCCTTTTCCATTTCTCGCTGCATCGCCTGCTGATCTTGAGCCTTCGTAATGCGTTCCATAAGTTCATGGTTGTAAGTGCTGTGCAACATTAGGGCCAAGACGCCGGCTCGGCTCGCCATGTTGGCTCGTATATGACGTTCTTTTTCCAATAGTTCGTCCATTTTGAGCCATTGGCGTACTCTTTCAAGATCGACCTATAAAGTAAAAATTCACATTATATGTATCGATTTTCCTCGTCGCAGTTTTTTAGGCCCTTTCTACCGATATACGTGTCCAAGATAAGGAGGGTCAGTACAGGGATCTCGGAAACCGTAAGAGATAGGAAGTTACGTGCCTAATAATATGCCGTTAAGAAAGTTTTAAAATTCCGAGTAGTTCCGGAGATATCCGGAAAAACCGAAATTCTGAAAAATCTTTTTATTGTTTTCCTAGTTTTTTTGAGATCGAATTCTAAAGTAAATTGCAGTTTTGTATTGCCACTTTTTCCGCTCTATCTAACAGCGTTAATTGTTTCGTAATCCGACGAGTCGTCCTCGAAGGGCCATTATCAACTTTCTTTTTTTAAATACGGTCCTGTTTTTCTGATATTGGAATTTGATAGCTTTTTTTCTTCCGAATGCAACGATGTATGACACATTGTGGTTTAGTGACGTTTCGAGGGTTTTTTGAACAACATCAGGAAATTTTTGGATACGGTCCTGAATTTCTCCTAATTTTATAAATAATATCTCATAAGTAAGCTCTAAATTTTTACTTATGTTGAACTAGTTCAATAAATAACAAATAATTTAATAATAAACCACAAATAAGTGAACAAAATACAGAAACATTATTTCAAACTTCTGTTGATTCGGGATTTAAAAGTAAAAAATAAAAAATTTAGAGCTTACGTATGAGATCTTTTTATAAAATTAGGAGAAATACGGGACCGTATCCCAAAATTTCCTGATGTTGTTCAAAAAAACCTCGAAACGTCGTTAAACCACAATGTGTCATACATCGTTGCATTCGGGAGAAAAAAAGCTCTCAAATTCCAATATCAGAAAAACAGGACCGTATTTAAAAAAGGCAGTTTATAACGGCCCTTCGAAGACGACTCGTCGGATTACGAAACAATTAACGCTGTTAGATAGAGCGGAAAAAGTGGCAATGCAAAAGTGCAATTTACTTTAGAATTCGATCTCAAAAAACCCAGGAAAACATTTTTTATTAACACATTGTTATTAGACAAGTCCAACAGGCTATCTTTCAGCCTTTAATCTACATTAAGAAACTAGTATAAATCACAATATCAAATCTTATATACAACAAAACGTTACAAAAGAATCATGTAGGAAAGAGAAAAAAAAAACTAATTTGTTATCAATTCAAAAACTGTCCTTTCAGGGTATTGTCTTTTTCTTGTGTAATAATTGGGAAAATTCATAATGAAGGGCTCCATGATATTTAGGTTCGTTGCCTTGCTGGTAAATTTTGTGGTAAGTTTGTGAAATCGTTCGATAATTGGTTCAACTTCGGTTTTTTCATACAGGTATTCATTGGATGGATTGTGCAATTGGTTGGCAGGGTGTCTCATCTTTGTAATTTTGCGTAGACTTGTTCTTTCAGCTATTTCTATAATATTCACAGCTGGTCTTCTGCAAGAACTGAAAATTATCTGACCATACTCCACCATTGGTCGAGCCAACATTTTATATATATGTGAAGCGGTTTTTAAACTAATCCCTTCATTTTTATAGACATCTAAAATGTTTACTTCTTGTTATCATCTTCTTCTTTATAATTGTTAGGTGATGTTCAAAATTCAGTTTATGATCAAAAAGGATGCCCAGGTATTTAATTTCGGTCTGTGGGTTTATTTGGTGGTTCAGTACTTCTAAAGTTGGTGAAGAATTTTTTAGTTTATGATGGAAAATTATAAACTGTGTTTTCTCGGGGTGTACTTTTAATTTCCATTTTTGAAACCACAAAATAACGACATTAAGTGCAATTTGTAGTGCTTGCACTGCTTCAGCTGCATTTTTCCCAGGAAAACAATAAAACGATTTTTCAGAATTTCGGTTTTTTCCGGATATCTCCGGAACTACTCGGAATTTTAAAACTTTCTAAACGGCATATTATTAGGCACGTAAATGCGCAACTTTATCTCCATTTAACCGACTTCGTATCTCTTACGGTGTCCGAGATCCCTGTACTGGCCCTCCTTAACTTTGACACGTTGTATACCTGCGCATGCCTCTGTTAGTTTGCTGGACTGCTCTAAGAACGAACCTATTATGATTAATATTGATTATACAATCTTACCTCCGCCCTTCGCAGCTTTTCCCAAACGTAATGCTTCGTACAAGACTTCTTCGGCGCTCTACAAAAGTCGCCGGTAGGCGAGAACACGTTCGTAACCAGAGGACATCCGCAAACTTCATACTCGGAGATCTTCGGGTCTTTACAGTGTTCCGGACACAGCACGCGTAGTCGCTTACAGTAAGTCCGATTATTGGGATTGTAGAAGTCGCAGAACATGTTGTTTCCTAGAAAATTAATAAGGAATAATATGTGAAAATGTTGATGAACTTCGACGGTTTACCTTCAATTCGGGTTTTAAAAATACTTCCGAATGACGCCTGTGATTCGTACTTGTTAAAACACTTCTCCATGTGTCTGATCGCCGTTTTCGAGTGAATTTCGTGGCCACAAGTCACGCAATACATTGAGCTTTCTTCATCTTTCTCTACCTGAAAATATTTAAGCGTGATAAAAGTAATGAATACAGCTTGAAGGCTAATAGAAATGACTTACTTCATTTTCCCAATTCGGATCGATAGTGACGTTCTTAGCTCTGTCGACGAGATAGTCGATTTCGCGGTGTCGCTTATCCAATTCGTGCAGTATTTGACGTACTTCGAGTTGTTGCTTTCGCACTTGATCCAATGCTACAACACAAAATAGATGACTAAGCGACAGTGTTGCCAGGTGAGGACGATAGAAAATCACCAGAACTGGTGATGAAAAACCACAAGAAATCACCAGATTTAAAGAATTATGCAAAAAAGAGGGTAAAGTGTATTTTTATGACTGTATTAGCAAAAAAAAGGGTAAAGTCAAAATATAATTCTGTCATCCCAGCCAAAAATAATTTGATGAGCAAAAAAAAAAGGAAAATGATGCCTAAAGTATATTTTAGGTCATCCTGTTAACAAAAAATATGAAAAATCACCGCAATTCACCAGAAATTGGCCTTTTTTAAAAAGTTTTTCACCAATCGCAAGATTATTCATCAAATCACTAGATCTGGTGAAATTTCACCAGACCTACCAACACTGCTATGCGATATGGTTCCAAAAACCACCAAGACATAATATCTTTAAAATAATTTTTCTTCTTCTCTGAACAAAATGACTGTGAAGGTTCTGTTATTGGTCCTTAGTATTTTTAATCCCTATTAATGTTCTTTTACTATTTTTAAGCTATACTGCATCAATATGAAACAATACCCACCCTTAATATTTTTATCCTCGGCCATAGAAGGACTCAAAGCCCATTCTTGCAACCTTTGTGGCAACACTTGCAAAATTCTTGTCTTAGCCAGATTCATGCCACACTGATCTGAACAATATTTAGAGCCGTATATTGCGCTGCGAACGCACTTGGGTCCGTAACACTGTCTAGGGTAGTCCGTTTTCAAATGCTCGTTGAAAGTTTGTTCATGATCGGAGCTAGAATCCTTGCGTTTCCGTCGAGCACTGAAAATTATAGTTTATTGATATTATTATTTGGATAGCAATCTAAGTAAAAATGTTACTAAAGAATTAAGGACATACCATGGGGTTTTAAGTGTTGATTTTAAATGTAGTTTGTTTTATTTTACTTACTTCGTAGGATTCCTAATAGTCTTTGGTTTAGTATTAGAGTTTTTACTAGGCATTTTCTTGAGCTTTCAACATCAAATAAATGGCATTCTTATTATTTAACAATTCTGTGACATTGACAAGTAAGTAGTTGTCAATTTAATTGTCAATACAAGCAGTTCTATATACAGGGTTAAACAAAACTATCGTTTTTCCTTGAAGTTTTGTTTCAATGATAAATTCACACAAAAAAAACATTTTGATACTTACGCTCCACCTAAGGCATTAATACACATCCTCTGCCTGCATCTTTCCTTAGTTTTGGAAGAGCTATGTTTCCCCTTTCTTGTACACACATCACATCTACCACAATCTTCTGTCCTATAGCACCCCATACACTCGCCACACTTTTTTGTTTTCTTATCAGTCTTACCTAAATTATATTATTCCCCTTAAATTTCAACTAATAATAATTGAATACAATTTTTAATTAAGTTCTATTTATTATCAGGGTTTATAAATAACAATAAATAATTCAAACTTTCACTTACTTTTACTCTCTTTTTCATATTTTTCTTTGCGTTTCTTAAACTTTTTATCGTCATTTGTCTGAGCCACTGTCTGAGAGGTGGATTCATCTCTTTCACGCTTAGTCCTCCATTTTGTCTGCAAGGTAGGATCTTCAGCTCTACAACGGATGCAAACATATTGACGTATCAATTTTGCATCTTTTTCCGAGATCTTTATACAATCTCCATGATACCTATAAACCAAAATTCAAGATATACATGAAAATAAATGTACTGCTGTAGGTATTTTTGTACCATTCTTCGCAGGAATCACACGCAATCATAAATCTAGAAGAATCTGAGGTTCTACATATGCAATAGGCCTGTCCATCTTGTCGTAGGAGGGTATCTATTTTAGACTGCCGTTCGGGCAGTACAAATTGCTTTGCAATATCTTCTCTCTAAAAATCATGATAAAAGTGGTGGAAAATTGCAACTAATTTTAATGACTGAATTGTAAAACCCTCTTGTTTTTTGCACTTACCGAAATATCACCGCGTTTGCGTGACATTTTGTTAGCTTAAATAGTAATTATACTTATATTACAAGAAATAAACTTAATTAATTAATATTAATAATTACAAATCGCAACAAAAATACAAGCAAACAAAAATTATGACAGGTGATGGTGATGGATCTGTCGCTGTCATTTATATAATGACGTGAAGCTAGTCGCAGTCATATAGAAATAAGTTTTGATTATTGCAACACTGCAAACTTTCCTATAAACGATTTCAGTATTCATACACGGTTGCATATATCACAGCATTGTCAATTGTCATGTCACAACCGGAGAATGATGCAAATAGAAAATGCAACGAAAAATTAAACCATGTAGTATTTTTATTAGCAAAAGGGAGAAATGGCATCTACATTAACAAAAACAGTAAAAAGGGCAAACTTTTTAATGCAAGGTATTAATAAGCTACGAAGATGTGAAAAATTAGAACAAAGGTAATACAAACTTTTCATACATGAATTTATAGGTTCCATAAGTGCATTTATTCAAAAGTTAGGAAACTGTTTCTTGTTAAGTAAAACCTATAAATTCGGTGATGATTACAAATTTAAATATTTTCAGGACTATCCTTTTAGACTACTCATTCCAGCCCTCATAATTTCATCTACAAGTAATAAATTACTGGCAATCACTGAGCAAGAGTGAACAATCTGCTTCTTTACGATATAATTATCAAAAATCCCTGCTTCCTTGGGAATGATTGGCTCTCCTGACGTCAGGTCTAGTCCGATGGGTTCGGGGGAAACGCGAGATTCTTCCTGCAGCTTTACTATGGTTTCCTAAAAAATTTATAAAGGTTCTCATTCAAACAATCTAAGCTCCCATTAAGCAGCTGCCTTATGGCAAGGTCGCTTGGACTGTAAACTATGTTTACATTATATAATATAGATTTTAGATGTTTTATTTCTTTGTGATGTAGCAACTTGCCTGAACGTCAAAGCCCGAATTAGTGGCCAACACTTTCGGAATAACGAGTAGAGCTTCAGCATAGGCGACGACTCCCAACCTTGTCTTGCCCTTGACAGTGTCTTTCCATTGCATCAACTCTTTGTTGGCGGCTATTTCGAAGGCGCCAGCACCTGAGGAAAATAAAGACTGTACCGTGGCGTTTTATTGTGAGGTAGAAACATGGATTTTAAGACAGTGTTGCGAACCCGTAGGATATGTCCCATTTCATGGGATTTTTCAGGTCTCTGTGGGACAAAGGGATATTTAGGTCAATTCATGGGACATTTTAGGAGTTTCAGTTTTTGTAGTCATAGTACCAGGCAGGCCAACCGTTTTCTGTATCATTTCTTCAACTCATTATTTCTTAATTTTCTTCAATCATATTTAAATTACTTTTTTTAGTAATTTGCCAAATCAATTCTATTTTTATTTGTATCAGACAGTCCCATGTTCGGCCTAAAGTTTTGTGGTGGGACGTCCTCGCTCTTAGGATATTATTCATGGTAAGGTTGGCAACACTGATTTGAAGGTTATATAAATCACAAAAAACGTTGTAGCGCTAATAAATTACCTGGAATAACTGCTTTATCTTCAATAGCATTGTTAATAGCCCTTAACCCATCTCTGATAGCATCCTTGATCTGTTGCAAGGAATGCTTGTTTGGGCCCTTCATTAGAATGGTGACAGATTGAGGATTCTGTAAAATTTTTTAAATAATATAAAAGAAGTAGTTAAACGCGAGTAATAACTTTTCAGTAGTTAAATACTTAGAAAATTCCACCAAATAACAACTAACCTTGCATTGTTCGACGAATGTATACTTGTTTTCTCCAAGAACATGTTCGTATACTAAGCCTGCATATCCAAGGCATGATTCTGACAGATCATCCAATGTGTTCATGGCAACACCACCACAAGCCAATGCTAGACGTTCCATGTTACGGCGTTTTGCTCTTCTTAGTGCAACAATTCCTACAGAAAAACCCAAAATATTGAAACTGCGCTAATTACACTGCTCTTTTTACAAACAACTACCTTCACTAGCAACTACAGCAACTATAGTTTGTGAGTGTTCAAAAGTTAACTTAACAAACTTATTGTTGCAGTTTTGAATTCTGATATTTTCATATTTACAAATATTTAGGCAAGATCTATAACTTTACTACTGTCGATAAATTTACAATTATTGTTGATAAATGTATATGGAGATGAAATAAATTGAGCATTGAGTACCTTCTTTAGCCAATTGGTCCAAGCTCATTGGGTCGATACCCTTTTGGTTGATAACTACAAAGGTTTTGTTGGTACCAGCGCATAGATTCCTCTTCAATTCAATAACTCTTTTAACCCTTTGATCAATGAATTCTCGTTCAGCAAGGACCTAAATCAAGAGCAATTATCGACATTTATAAATATATCATCTTTTTAGTTTGTAACATGTTTATCTTACCATTTTGTCCCTCTCCTCAGCTGTCTTGTAGAAAAATCCAGAGTTGACTTCACTCTTCTCATATTCCATACTAACGTTACAGGTTAAGATGTAACAGTTTTCCAGGCGCTTTGGCATGTCGGGATGGCGAGAACCGTGATCCAAAACTAAACCTACAATAACAATTTATTTATTTCAAGGATCGAACAAAATTCTAAATAGTAAAAAGTAATAAATAAATAAGGGAAAAAAAGTGACTCAACCCAACTAACTCAACTGGAGAAAACATAACTTCAAAAATATTTAATACAGAAATTAATTTTACCTTTTACAAGAGAAGTATCAGTCTCAGATTTGTGCTGCATCTGCATCAGTTCAACCATGTGCAAGTCAACTGGTTTGTCATCTTTTCTTATAGCAAGAACGGCCTCGACACAAACATCAGTGAGTATATCTGCCAAAATTTGTTGTACCTAAAATAAAAATAAGGAAGGAATAAAATGATTTAAGGCAATGACATTTTTTGGTTCTCTTAAAAAATACCTTAGTTCTTAAACTGGTCCTGCAAACATCCATAAGAGTCTCCTTATTAATTTCAATTGGAATTTTCAACTTTTCTAAAACTTCTAGGGCTTTGGTTTTGGCCTTATCAAAGCCTTCTGCCAAAAGCCTTGGGTGTAGCCCCTCGGCAACATAGATATCAGCTTGCTTTAAAAGTTCACCAATTAAAAGCACAGTTGAAGTTGTACCATCACCTAAGATAGATAAAAGAAACTATATTGATGGTTAAAATATCAAATTGCTATATTGAGGACACTTAGCAAATTCTCCTTTGACACATAGAAATCTGACAAACTTTGGCAAAAATCATATAATATATTAAATGGTTAAAATATCAAATTGCTATATTGATGACACTGTTAGCAAATTCTCCTTTGACACATAGAAATCTGACAAACTTTGGCAAAAATCATATAATATATTAAATGTTTCTTCGACTTATAGCAGGATAATTTACTAAAGAATATTAACCCTACATACCAGTCATATCATCTTGTGCCGTTGATGCTCTGGCAATCAATGATGCAGTGGGGTGTTGAATCTGCATTTCATGAAGCAAAACATTGCCGTCCTTAGTAATTTTAATATCACCAGCTCCCGATACTAACCTATATTAAAATAAATATGTGTATTTAAGTCACCAAATTTGCTATTTTGCTGAAGTGCACACCTAACCTTACTTATAAACAGAATTCTAGTTGTTGCTAAGGCATAAATAAAGACTGAAATCCAGTTGCGAAGTAGTTATATTTTATGAGATGGATATTTATTTCTTCTAATGAAGCTCTGAGCCTTGAGCTGTTTGTGCGACATGTTCATGCAATGAAAAGGATAATAACGTAAAAATATTAGGATAAATCGTGATTCTAAAAGTAATAAAGATAAGTTACTACTCGTTTCTCTTAATATTAACGATTATATTTCCAATGATCCCGATTTTAGTCCATAAATACAAAAATTACATGCATGTGGTCTTACATCTTCATTGTTCCTTTGGGTCCCAAGTTGGTTTTCATGACATCCTGTATACCTTTGGCAGCGGAAATGTTAACAGCCAAGGCTTGGGCGGCCCTAGCCACTTCGGCTTTAGGATTTAACAAGCTAATTGCCATATTCCTTTATTTTTTGCTTAAAAATTAAAGAAATCACTGCGTTACTAATCAACACGAGTTGAGGAACTGACAAATGTCAAAAATTAATTTGCCTGTCGCTTGTAACGCCTCTAACAGCGAAATCAAGAACTAATCGATAATTCAATTTAAAGCTCATAGATGGCGCCGTCAATTACTAGATAATTATCCGGCAACCAAATATACACACTGGTGTATGTTTGGTTGCCTATTAATTACGAGTAATGCAACCCCCATCTAGCAGGGAAAATAGGAACTACTATGGAAATTCAATTTAACGTTGATAGATAACGCCACTATTTTTGAATTAATTATCCAGCAACCAAATATAAATATACACTGGTGTATGTTTGATTGCCTGATAATTACGAGTAATCCAGCGCCATCTTAATTATTTCCATTTGATATAATAAATAAAAATCTAAGGGTAGGTATACGCCAAATTAACCTGCACTTTTCAACGACTTATTCTGCAAGTTAGGGCCGAGGCGGCGTTGTCAAGTGTTGCAAAATTTCTCAGAATTTAACGATTTTCTTAGATTTTTGTCGAAATTCCCTAGATTCTAGGGATATTCCAATTTGGCAACATCGCAAATTCGAAGGGCTGAGCAACTTAACCTCCGGTTAACTTTGCGAAAAATCGTACCCTTAGCTAATTTTTCATTTTTACGTATTTTTAACTAATTTTCGTCAAATTAAATATTTTTTTGGATATGTGAAATGTAACTTCTCATTTTTACGTATTTCTTCGATAAATATCACATGTTGTGCTTATACACAGAGGAATTATTGGACGACGGGCTCTCTAGACACGACACGCCCAGAACAGCATTCAATGTTTACTATGCAGTATCAAACGATGATATTAGCGTTGTGCATAGCATACATCGGGAAAATGAAAAAGTTCAATAAGAGTTGATACAAATAACTTTTATTGTTAATAATAAAATACAAACAGTACTGAACTGAACCAATTTAAACCTTAATTTAATCTGTAACCACACTGATTTTATAACATAGGACAACAAAATTCATATAATTAACTGTACCGGAGCAAACTTTAAACTGAACATTAGTCAAAACTCGTCATAGATTTTTCTAAAGAAAAAACTGATTTGCTCAAGTGAAACCGTACTATAAAAATTTATCAAAAACTCTTTATAAATAAAAAGTAACATTGTTTATAAAATCTCGAATTATCTATGCAAGAAATTGGAAATCAGTGAATATATCTACAGGCACGATTAAAATTATCGATTCTCACTGTCTAAGCACACATTACCGATGTATTAATTAATTAGTTTGTCGCTTAGAATGGAGTCTGTTCAAATGAGCCTTTACCTTTAAGAAGTTTTGACTTCACAAATATTAAAAATACTTCTAAGTAACGTAACCTTAAAAATACATAACTTTTGTTAATACTAAGACTAACAGAGAAACTTTGTCACCTATCAGACAATCACAACAGTTTGATTGGTGTAGCCCAAAGAGCTCACAAAATTACCGCCAGAGGACTCTCTTACCGTAAATCTCCAATACTTTATGGATTCGGTGACAAAGGATCTTTTTTTTGAGATAAAAACACAAAAGACACTAAAATTAAAAATAGGTTTGTTCTTAAAAAAAAATTATACTAATCAGTCACATGGGTTTGGGCTTTTCAAATATGGCGGCCCGGATGGGGCATCGGGATATCTTTGTTGGTATCGCTCTGATCTCAGGTACTTCACAGTTACCAATTGACCAGAATACCTATAAAACCAAAATAAACGAATTACACTAAAGTTCGCATCCTTCCGAACAAAAAACATTTTAAAAATGAATCGAGAATCGTACTCACCACCATCCGTGTAAATTCTTAAAAGCCACTGCGGCGTCCTGTGAATCCCCGCACTTCAAGTAAACGCATCCGCTGCTAATTTCAGCTTGGCAGTGAAACACGCGGCAACGATGAGCGACTTTGGACAACACCGCATCTCTGGCCGCGCCCGCGCTCAGACCGGCTGCCTCGTCTACCATACCGCGGACTTTCAGGCAAGGGGTTGGGGAATAAGCTGGAGAATTGGCCGATCCTGGATGGGTGTCGAAGGCTTGTCCTTGCCAAATGCTTTTCCTGGGCGAGCTGAAATATTAACATTAAGGTTTTTGAAATCTGCTCTTGTAAATTATGGTTCAGGCTCTTTCGTTGGTTGGTGTATTAATTTTCATAGGATTTTTTGTTAATGTAAATGTGCTAAAAAATGTGGCGTCCTTGGAAATACGTTGATCACAGTGCCTAACGGAGGCATTGTTCTAATAAGAGAAAAAATAATAAACATCCCCCCTTTTCTTGTGGCTATTTCAAATTATAACTTCCGATCGTTATATGGCGAAGAAAACTGACACACATTGCCCATACTAGCCTTCCGCATAGATATCTTACAGCAAAAAGCTGAAAACGTGCCAAAGGTTCTAACGGCGGGGACACGATTGTTTCCGTTTTACTTTAAATAACAAGTAAACATTTTATAATAAGAAGAATAAATTATTGTATATTCACTACAGATCGTTATTTTATTATAAATATAAATATAAATTAATACATTGTAAATATGTGCTATATAGATATTAGTTATAAAACAGACAGAAGTTATGGTAATAATATAATGTATGTTAAATCACAATATAAATCACTATATTATATTTTAGGTTTTATATAATATGTTCAGGGTGATCACTTTAAAAGCCAAAGAATGCATCAATAAAAGCCACCGCTCGAGAAAAATTTGAAGTCTAAAACACATTTCAAAGTAGATCACCATGGCATATTAAAATAACCGAACACAAATTCGATATAAATTTAACTTAAAACACTAAATTTAGTTATTAAAATCTTAAAAAATGTAGATATACATTTGATATATTTGGTAAAGTCGAACACAAAAATACAATTAAAAAAATCAGACTATTTTCAAATGTGTCTTCCTTCTCGTAAACGGTAAAAATACACATTGAAAAATTGAAACGTGATTCCATAAAGCAGCGTTTTCAAATTTTTTTGACCACGGACTCCTTTTGATTTTCGAATTTTGTTGTGGGCAGAATTTATTCTAGGACATGATGTCATGCCTAACAAATTACCTTATTCTCTAATTACCAGATTTTAGTTATCAAAACAAACAAAGAATTCAGTAATAACGGGCAGATTTTAGTTATCAAAACAGACAAAGAACTCAGTAAACACGGACTCATTTTAGTTATAAAAACAGACAAAGAAATCAGTAAATACGGCCCCCAAAGGGTCCGTGGACCCCCAGTTTGAGAAACGCTGCCATAGAAAAACATAGAATGTGTAACACCTTATATATTATTCCACTAAATAATACATTAAATGCTGCAGTAAAAAAATAAAACAGTGTAAAAGCATCTATATTGCTCAAAGTACTATTTTATGTTAAGCCAAAAACAACTGAAAAAATCTTGGTATGTACCCGAAAGCTCCAAAGTGTATAAATACTGCCCCCAGGCAATAACCCGTATTTTTACGCCCTCTAGGGACACACCTAGAAACTTTTTCACCTGGCTTATGACCTGACCGAAAAATTTCACGTCGTTAAGTTTTTTATACCTAAAATATAATTATTTTTGTCTCTTAATTAATTTTCAATAATAACGGGTACATCCCAAAAAAATCCATCCAGCACAATCCATATTAGAAACCAAAGTTTCTAGGTTACACCAAAAAGGCACTTCTTTGTCAAAATCAAGCTTATGTATTCCGCAAAATCTCCGGCAACAAATAATCGAAATAAAACTTTTCCAACTTGGGAAACAATTTCTCCCAACACTGCTCATCCCTCCTTATCAACTCGACTCCCATCCCCTTCGGCGTCCACACCACGAAGTAACAAAAACCTCTCCCCGTTGCATGGAGTTGTCCTTGAACTTGATAGTAGTACTTGTCGTCCCTCTTCAGCCTCAGAGCGCCATCTTCAAAAGTAGCAAATTGTATTTCCTTATTCTGAAACGCTTCCTCCATGGTAGAATTTTGCGCTTTGTAAGGACATTTTACCTCAATTATAGCATCTTCGTCCAGTACAATTCCATCCGGCGACGCCGCCAGAAAAGGATAGTCTCGGTGAATCACCAATCCACATTTCATAACTTTCTTCCCGGTCAATTTTTCAAACGCCGCTATAGCGTTGCTCTCATTTTGTTTACCGTAATCCGTATACACGTTTCCTTTGAACGTCGAATACAACAGGTCATTGACAACATTAGTCCTGCTAGTTTTATCCAACATCTTAAAGATTCTTCCGAAATTCGACGCAGTGAGCCTCTTTCTTCTCTCACTGAACCAGAGCTCTTCATTTTGTTGCTCCAATGTTAGAGCTTGGATCTTATCGATATCTTTTTCCAATTCTTGCAAAAATATGGTCTTTTTATCCTGCAAATCCAGAGGCATAGTGGAATTGTCCGCCTCTTCTATGGCACTAAACAATCTCTCACTGCTCTTGGAGTTTGCAGAGTCGTCGCTAGGACTCTTGCTTTTACTTTCCTCGTTTCTCTTTTTCGGCGTCGAAGCTGATAGTTCCCCCTCAGCAAAACTACCCTCTCTACTCTCCTTCTTACTATCCCTGTAGATATCATGTATTTCATCCAAATACCTCTCGAAATTCTTTCCTGATATAGGCGGTATATGTATAGCGCTACATAGCTCGTTCAACTGATATAAATTCAAACCGAGACTTACAATTCCAGCTACAGAAGCTAAATTGACATCTAACAAATCATTCTTAGGCTCCTCACTACATACAGAATGCTCTTTCAAACACCTCTTGCACCGTAAGACATAGACTGAAAAAAATCCCTCTCTAACTTCGTTTTTTATCTCCACGTCTTGCGATTGGCAAAAAAAGAATGCCCTGTGTGGAAATTGTAAGGTCTTGTTGATGATGTACTGTACATCGACTATGCGACGCCCTGGACGGTATTTGTAGTCCGTGGTATCACTGGAAAGAGAGGGATGTATTATTCTCGATGTCAGGCAGAGTGAAGTAGAGAGGCAGTGTGCTTATAAGCAGGGAATCGGTGACTTTTCATATTTCCACGCTAATTTAATCGAAAATTAAAAATAGTTCACTCTACCACAACTACTAAGGTTTAAAACGGTATCGGTCCAAAATCGGTTTATGTAATATGATTTTGAAGAGTCTAGGGAGATTTTTTTCAGTATCCAAGCAAACAAACCTTCATACACCAATCTTATTTTTAAATAAGTGTCAAAAGTTGTACTTTACTTCTTTAAGACTATGGCTGTGCCTACTAATTACAGTTTATTACTTTAAACTACCGAAAAATACTATTCTACGACATTCTCAGCCGATTCCGTTACAGGCAAGTGTTATATTTTTTAGTAATTTTGTCTTTATTGCTTTAGCCTATGACTGGTCTGCTTTTAATTGCAGAAAAGAATGCGACACTTTTTTAAAAATAAACAAGGAGCAACTATACCCATCCTCTGATCGCACACACTACCTTTCACTTCCATCTCACACAAGTACCAACTAAACGCGATAAAAAAAAACGTTTTGTTTCCCAGAAAAGTTGGAAAAAAACGTCAATTTTGGGAAAAATTAATCTATTCTTATAAAGCAGAAAGAAGGTGTCATGCTAGACTTGCAAGTATTTCAAATAATATACTTTGAGGAGGTAAAGAAACTCACAGTCTGCTCCACTAGTTTAAACTAGTGAGTTTCTTTACCTCCTTATAACTTCACTCCACTTTGAGATGGACTACTTCAAGAAAAAAAAAATATATACTTTGATTTAAAAATGTATGTTATAAACAGAAGAGGCTCGCGCCGTTTTAATTCACCGGTGATTTCGGTAAATCCCAGAAAAAAATTCACCAGCCACAATATGCGTCCCGCGGTACAATTCCTTTTAAACTGAGTGTACAGGGTGTCCATTTTTGAGTAGTTTTACGGAGTATCTCCGTTATTAGTAAAGATAGAAGGATGCGGGTTTGTTCGGGTTTGTTCAGCACAGTGCTACTTTTTTTTTCAAACAGAAGATGCCGTAATCAGAATTTTTCTAAGACGCCTAGTTTTTTATATACCGGATGTTTTTGAGAATTGTTGATTTTGGGGCACCCCCATATCTCGGTTACCCCGTAACGTATCAAAAAGAAATCAAATGTTCTTTTTGTAGTTTTTTACCTAGAATCCAGTGACGTACTCAGATTTTTCTACAATCAATAGTTTTCAAGGAAAATAAACAAATTTACTTTTTTTAAATGGGTCACCCTATATATTTTTTAATAATATAATTTAGTTTGTAACAAGCTTCTCAAAAATATATAACACTTTATTTTCAGTCTTAGTATTAGGCCCGAAATATACGTTTTTCAAAAATATACCATTCCATATAATATTCCTGAGACCAAAACCTCGTATTCTGTCGATTAAACACTGGTAAAATGAGCCTCATCAGATCATATAACGGTTTTTTCAAAATTGTTTTCCCTGTTCAGATTTTGTAAATACCAATTGCAAAACTCTATACGGCGCTGTGCATCACCAGGATGTAAGATTTGTACACGGTGGAATTTATATGGCTTAAAATTGTGTTTTTTTAGGATTGAACCGTGTTCAATTAAATGTGATTTTATTCTTGAAAAAATTTGTTTGTCCGGTTGTCGTCTTTCGGGATATCTACAAGTAATTTAAGAAAAGTTATAAATTTCATAGAATTACTACATAAAGGCTTATATTTACCTATTCAAATACTTCTAATGCTCCATCTGCATTTTCGTTACACTGGATATAACGAACGAGCATGTCGTACTTCTCAAAGTTTACATGCTCTGCCATAATTAGGACAAACTGATCTTTCACTATTAATTAGAAATTTTAAAACAACTTAAAGAACCTGAATGCTCTGACAGAATTAGAAGATTTTATTATTATGACACATAGGACTGTGTTCTTTTGTTTGTTTTTAATATCCCTCATAACCTATTAAAAAACTGGTATATTTTTGAAAAACGTATTTTTCCGGCCTAATACTAAGACTAAAAATAAAATGTTATATATTTTTGAGAAGCTTGTTAAAAAATATATAGGGTGGCCCATTTAAAAAAGCAAATTTGTTTATTTTCCTTGAAAACTATTGAATGTAGAAAAAATCTGAGTACGTCACTGGATTCTACGTAAAAAACTACAAAAAGAACATCTTATTTCTTTTTGATACGTTACGGGGTAACCGAGATATGGAGGAGTGTCCCAAAATGCACAATTCTCAAAAACATCCCGTATATCAAAAACAAGGCGGCCTAGAAAAATTCTGATTACGGCATCTTCTGTTTGGCAAAAAAGTAGTACAGTGCTGCGAAAACCGCATCCTTCTATCTTTACTAATAACGGAGATACCCCGTAAAACTACCCAATAATGGACACCCTATATACGATTTTTTAGTGTTTGTGATCAATAAAATTCATTAAATGATTTTTATGAATTTTTGATTTGAACAAAATGGTATAAAACATCGAATAAACAAACTACGGTAAAAAAATCCTTACCCCGTCAGGCTCATGCTTAAATTAGAACTGCCAATCCACCGCCACACTTCGAAAGGTTCGCCTTGGACCGTCTGGACTTCCGTACGTACTCTGGATTCGTTCTCGTTGATGTATTTTATTGCTTGCTCCCAACTCTTCTGCTTGGCTGCAAAAGGAAAAGTATGAAAACAGAAGCTTTCAAGCAAGCTTCTTTGCTAGACGCGAAACCTCGCTGAGCACCTTTAAAGTATTGCGGCTTTGGTCGATTTTCGAACTAAATTTGACTCGTCTTGAGCTACTAAAGTGATTTAAATTGTTCAAAATTATGTAATTATAAGCACTAACAATACTAACAATTATTTCAGTAAATATTAAATATAAAATATTATTATTAAATTTTAAGTACTCCGGCTACAATTGTTAAACAAGCATTAACTGATCACATTTAATATGTTTAATTAGGATTAGAGACGGCTACCCACCCTAATTAATCCATTGTTAAAAATTTGTCTATAATGGACTTTTAAACTCATAGACATATATTATTATAAGGGAGACAGAATTGTTTACATTTTGCCCCGATCAAAGATCGTTTTTAACCAAAGCTATTGTTAACTACAGATCCCATAATCTATTCATACAACTCTTGGAAAATGAAGCTGTGATTATATGAAATGTTGCTGAAAATCAGTAATGGGTGGAAGAGAGAACTACATGTTTGTTGGCTGAATGGCAACAATGCTGAAGTCTGGTTAAATATTAAAACATAACCATACTTACCAATGAAAAAATAAATATTTATTTAAATGATCCACTCTTTTACAAACTACACATGAATGCCCCATAATTGTTTATAATAAAGACGATTTTTCACCAATAATCACAAAAAAACCCAAATCAACCCAAATATATAAACAATCCGATAGATCACAGCGACAACGTTGTAATGTTTACGAGATTAGTGTTCATTCATATTTTGGCTCCTGGATCGTAGCGCAGTAGTAAAATAGAAATAGATGTTGCCAGAGTGCAGTTGGATTAGTTCCAAGATTCGTTTGATACTTTTAAGTATAATAATATTCTTTTAAAGAATCTCTAATCGCCTTTTCACAGTTTATAGTAAAATTATTGGGAACTAAATTAATTTAATAGTAATTGCGGATTAATCTTAAACCAGTTGTAACTACCAAATTAACAAATTTTTAATTTGGATTTTGCAAGATACCTTTTTGATAAATATGTCAATCTGGCTATGCTGCAACAATGACCGAAAGAGGTGGGAAAGACTAAAGAATGTACATTTTTTTATCTGTAGTTTGTAATATCTTTGTTTTTAAGAGAAACCAATTATGACAAATTTCTGCTGAGTGTCTCCCTAATACATGGTCTATGGTTTTCCCCTTGTATTATCATTAAATATGTGTTTAAGTGGTGATTTATGATTAGACTCCTTCCGTTTAGAATCCTTCGGGATATTTTACCCGATTTGTTCCTATTGTACTCCTCCAACTTTATAATGCCTTATTATATTCCGTTTAGAATCCTCGCTTTACCAGTAGCAATATTTTTATAATATTTTAAAATATTTTATTTTATCTATGTATATTTTGTTTGACGTATGTAAACAAGAATTTGTTGTTTTTGACATGAATAAACATTGACCGATTAATCGATTTTAACCTTGAATTAGCTATTTATTTATATACAGCAAAAAGTTATTGTTTAGTGGTTAAGTTCAGTTACCGCAATGTTTTGTATATTACTGTAGCGTACATTGAACACACCCTAACCTACGTTATCATGTTAGCACCACATATGTGCAAGTCGAAATAAAGCAGTGTCCAACAGACCTCAAGTCGTTTACTTGCCCGGAATGACAACGCAGGTAACTTGTGCAAAAGTCTAATGACTCTAATTTGTACCAAAGGACAGTAAGTGAAAGGAGTCTAAACGGACTGAAGGGAATGTTGGAGTTGCGCTAAACGATAAGAGCGACGATAGTAGCCAAACGGAGAGAATAAAGGCCGTATTAGACTAGGCAATTTTTTCTCTTGCGCCGGCAATTATAATGGCACGTATTCATGCGCAGTAAACTGTTTTCGATCAGCTGGAGCATTGTCAACGGTCAGAACAGCAGTGGGCACTGTCGAAATCCCTAAAATATCCCCAGAATTAGAGATGTGCAAACCTGTTCGTTTTGATTACCAGTTAAAGCAGCTACTGCTATTTACAAATAGGAGGTGCAAAAAGTTGCCGAATTAGCAGTCCATAAGTTTAATAAAGAATGTAAACTGCTAATTTAAGTACCAGTGGGTTTAAATGGCCATTACCTGTTCATACCTGGTTCGGCCAAATAATAAACAGTTAAAAATAACAGAATAATCCATGTCTACCCAATTGCGCCGGCAAGGGCAATTAAAATGGCGCCTGCCCCATTTCTGGTAATGCGAGACAGCTGATCGGGAACAGTGTACTGTCCGTCATTTTAATTGTCAGAAGAGTAGAATTTCTGACTGTAGTACGGAGAACGGTGTACTGCGCCTGAATCCTTGAATTATAATTGCCATTGCTGGCGCCATAAAAATTCCCAAGTGTAATACGGCCTTTAGCGTTGCAAAATAGAAGTTTAAGCGGAATGACAAAGCAGGTAACTTGTGCAAAAGTCTGATGACTCTAATTTGTACCAAAGGACAGTAAGCGAAAGGAGTCTAAACGGACTGAAGGGAATGTTGGAGCAGCGCTAAACGATAAGAGCGACGATAGCAGCCAAACGGAGAGAATAACGCTTTTCAATAAAAAATGAAAACGCTAACGTTAACGCCCCCTTTAAGATCTTACCCTTTCTTTCTTTAACGCTCAATATCATATCCCTCACGTGGTTAATCACAACATAATTGTCCTCGGACTCCTCACTAGCGGCGTTCTGTAAAATATCTATTATCCTCTCCACCATATAATTAACCTAAAATAAATACAATACAAAAAAATTTGCTGTGAAATTTACCATTTTAAATAAATTTATCTTCTCACACTAGTTACATAAAACTTACCTCTTCTTTTTGTTTCGATTCGTATTTCCTATAAAATTTGAACGCGAGACTGAACAAATAGAGAGCGACGAATATGAGTCCTATCATTACGACGGCGAACAGTGCATTGGACGCAGTGTTGTAAAGGGAACACTTGTAAGGCAAATCCGGGTTCAGAATCACTAGGCTCGTCACTTTTTTGTCTAGGTTAAAAATTACTTGTTCCTAAAAAAATTAAATTTATCTTTTAAATAGGCGGTAACTAAAGCAAACGCCGAGGCTTGCGCAGTTGGTTTAGCATCCGCAGAAGCAAAATCTGCGATCGCTAACTAAACTGTACTTACCATATTCCTCGCCACATTCTCCTCGACCACGGCCCCATCGTTATACTCGGTCTGCGCGACGCTCAATCCCCACTCGGGGTTGGAAAAAATCATAACCTCCAAATTCCTCAGGTCGTTCTTCACCATGCTATAGTCCTTAATGCCGTAATTCGATTGACAGAACGTCAATATTTCCGCCTCGGTCATGTGAGGCTTGATGGTTTGGTCGAAGCAACGGTGGGCCACCGAACGCTTGTGTAGCTCGGGCTTTATACTGTTCAGTAAGTTGATGGCACTTTGAATATCGTCTTCGTGGACGCAGTTAACACCTTTTTTACTGTGGGGATCATGAAAGGCGCATACGGGGGAAGTGTAACCTGGAAAGAGGGGGCAAAAGGAGGGTATCAGCTATAGTGACGATCAATATAGAGTTTCATATAACCGGGATAGTAAAGTTTACATTATACCGTTGACTATATTAAATCATATACCTGTTTACACCCCATTGATTGGTCCCGATATCTTCAAACCTCAATAAATGGGTACAGGGTAGGCTTGACTATATAACGTGTCCAAGATAAGGAGGGCCAGTACAGGGATCTCGGAAACCGTAAGTGATACGAAGTCGGTTAAGTGGAGGTAAAGTTGTGCATTTACGTGCCTTATAATATGCCGTTAAGAAAGTTTTAAGATTCCGAGTAGTTCCGGAGATTTCCGGAAAGACCGAAATTCTGAATAATCGTTTTATTGTTTTACTGGGTATTTTTGAGATCGAATTCTAAAGTAAATTGCACTTTTATATTGCCACTTTTTCCGCTCTATCTAACAGCGTTAATTGTTTTGTAATCCGACGAGTCGTCTTCGAAGGGCCCATTATCAACTTTCTTTTTTTAAATACGGTCCTGTTTTTCTGATATTGGAATTTGGGAGCTTTTTTTCTTCCGAATGCAACGATGTATGACACATTGTGGTTTAATAACGTTACGAGGGTTTTTTGAACAACAGCAGGAAATTTTGGAATATGGTCCTGTATTTCTCCTAATTTTATAAATAATATCTTATAAGTAAGCTCTAAATTTTTTACTTATGTTGGACTAGTTCAATAAATAATTTAATAATAAACCACAAATAAGTGAACAAAATACAGAAACATTATTTCAAACGTCTGTTGATTCGGGATTTAAAAGAAAAGTAGGCGTTTGAAACACAAAAATTAAGATGATTGAAAATGATTTATATTTTGAAGAAACTTAACAAAAAACGAGAACTGCTAGAAGTATTAAAAGCTTTTAAAATAAATAAGGAATACGAGTGTGACAAACTTGCAGCAGAAAATGGACATACAGTGTTGCGTCTTCCTCCGTACTATTGTATATTCAATCCTATTGAGCTAATATGGCACCAATTAAAATCCAATATTAGGAGAAATAATATTTCTCCTACATTAAATGCATCTGTAGTAGAATTAATTAAAAACGAACTAAGAAAAATTTCTGCAGACAGCTGGAAAAACTGTGTACAGCATGTACTTAAGGTGGAAAATTCTTACAATTGTATGATTACAAATGTTCAACCCTTAATTATTATAAGTTTAGGCTTAGATGAAGATAGTGATAGTGATACATAGTTAAATTTTGAATAAATCATCAATAGTTTCTTAGGATTTAATTAATTTTTATTGTACTTGTTATCCTAATAGTTATACTTTTAAATTATATTATTTTCAATTATCATTAATTGTTATCATTATTTTACACTTATTATAGGTACCTAAACTAAAAATACCTATCTATATATTTTAAATTATAATAATAAATCATGTGGTGTGGTATAAATTTTCAAGCCGGCCCTGATCCCATTTATTGAGCTTTGAAGAGGTTCAGGCGTATACAATAGGGTTTAATCAGGTAGTTGATTTGTGGCAGTAAGAATCAACGGTATAATTCTGCAACAACTATACCTGTTTCACGTTCTTGTTAAACGGGACGTTTCGAACTTTATTATCTTCTCCACATCTTACCTATCTAAAACCTACTTGAAATCATCACAGTGTCGGCAATTTTCTCCATAATAACACCTTTTAATAAGCAATAAATATTTTGGACTCTAAAAACGGGAAAAAGGAAACACGAGGATCGTCAAGGTTGGATCGAGAGGAAACGAAACAAACAAAAAATAAAGAAAACAATTTTCATCGGAGCAAAATATTTATTGTTTATTAAAAAAATGTACAAGGATCAAAAAATTAAAAAAAAAACACGACAAAAAAATAGAACAAACATTTCGTATTCGTATAAATCGAAAGTAGACAAAATTTTGCTGATCGTCGGTGAATAAAAAATTTTAGTGCGAAAACAGATATATATAACCTACATGTGTTAAAAAATTGATAAATAAAAGCCCCCGTCGGAACTTGAACCCTGAATCTCTCGCTTGCCATGTCACCGACGCATCTCGCTAAAAGACCCTATGGATCGATTTGAATCGCCAATGATTCCAAACTGTATTCAACTAACACGAAAATTGGAGTTAGTGCAGAAAAATTCCTAGTTTTCGCGACGCGATGCGGCAAACAGGAGGTTCTGGGTTCGATTCTATGCGGAGGAATAAAAAATTTCCAATTTTAAAAAAGTTTGCAGAATGCCGCTTAACAATTCATTTATTTAATACAGACAACAAAACTAACGATAATAAATATTATATTTTAAATGTAATTATTATTAAATTTGTCTTATTAACCTTACCAAAACTTTTATATATCTCCCTTTAACTTAAAAATATCAAAAAATATTTGTACCAACAACTCTTTTCGTGTTTTTACAGCTTACCCAATTATTAAAAAAAAAAACAGGCAAAACCCAAATTTCGTAAAACTTCATACTTTTGAAAGAATCGGTATAGAAACAAAATGTTATTCGAGACTGTATATTGAAGGCTTTCTCAGTAGAACGGTTATTATAATATGTCAAAAAGACAACATTTTATTGGACCAATTTTCAAGTCAGGTCATGGATACCCATCTATAAAAACCGACCGGGTAATATTCCTAAAGGCCGTATTAGACTCGGCAATTTTTTCTCTTGCGCCGGCAATTATAATGGCACGTATTCATGCGCAGTAAACCGTTTTCGATCAGCTGGAGCATTGTCAACGGTCAGAACCGCAGTGGGTACTGTCGAAATCCCTAAAATATCCCCACAATTAGAGATGTGCAAACCTATTCGTTTTGATTACCAGTTAAAGCAGCTACTGCTATTTACAAATAGGAGGTGCAAAAAGTTGCCGAATTAGCTGTCCATAAGTTTAATAAAGAATGTAAACTGCTAATTTAAGTGCCAGTGGGTTTAAATGGCCATTAGCTGTTCATACCTGCTTCGACCAAATATTAAACAGTTAAAAATAACAGACTAATCCATGTCTACCCAATTGCGCCGGCAATGGCAATTAAAATGGCGCGTGCCTCATTTCTGGTAATGAGAGACAGCTAATTGGGAACGGTGTACTGCGCATGAATCCGTGTCATTTTAATTGTCAGAATAGTAGAATTTCCGACTGTAGTACGGAGAACGGTGTACTGCGCATGAATCCTTGAATTATAATTGCCATTGCTGGCGCCATAAAAATTCCCGACTGTAATATGGCTTTAAGTTTTTCAGAAAAACTCTGGAGGTAAATTTAGCTTGCAGACAATTTTCAGGTATCTCTTTTGATCACCTTAATTATAAAAATGTTTTTTTACACACGCTTTGAAAATTTTTCAGAAATCTTTTTCCATACAATATTAATTTCTCGATTTTTACATCGTGGAGCACTGGTCGCTGACAAGTACCGTGTGCACAGTAATCAGGAAATTGGAAACTTACAACATAATCCATGGATGGTATTAAAAAAAATTTCATAAAAATTGAGAAACAGTTCGACTGCGGAGAAAATGCATTTAAAATACTCGGGTAAACAAAAAAGTTAAAACGAATGCCTTAAAATCGAAATATAATTAAAAAAAAATTACTGTTTAGCGTACGGGTTGCTCTTACCGGCAGAAATCATTGAAGTATCTGATCTCATTCCAAGGTACACGACAGCGAGAAATATGAAGAACAAGGCGGCGCCAGCCAAAACTGCAAAGGACACCAGGTTGTTTTTTCCGTTGGTTTCTCTCGCCTTGTATTCGTAAGTTGGTTCGCGGCCTCTGGCTGCTCTGAAGCTAAAAAGAAATTCAAATCACTCTCAATAAGTTACTGATCGGAGCGCTGCGCCCTATTCTTATTTGGTTGACTTTGTCCATCTTTCTTCCGTATCTGATTACTGACTTAGTCAGGATACCCGGCTAGATTCTGTATCTATGTTGTTGAAGTAATAACAACTTCGTAAATTTTACATCAAGGAGCGACACCTTAAGGTTTAAAACTAATAATTCGGTAATTTCTAAGGCTCCAGCCAGTCGATGTATAGTTACTTTCAAGCGGTTTCTAGCGGCACTGTCTCACTATACAGGGTGTTATGGAAATGACGTATTATATTTAAACCGGCAATTCATGAGATGAAAACAAATTTAATAAAAATAACCATAATTGGCGCTTTTACTTAATAACCGAATTATATCACCTTATGTCAAACCAGAAAAAAACACGTCATTGCACTGGACGAAAGATAAACAGACTTGTGACAGATGTAAATTATGTAGACAAAGCAATTTAGAAGGTCAATAACCGGTTGACAGAAGAAGAAGTTTATTTTTCAAGGTACATTTTTTAACTTTTACGTTCAGTTCAGTTTACTGGGAAACAATTTCTGATTTATAAACTTGAACTGACTCGAACGAACCGCCGCGTAGTTTACAAATAGTCAGGTATGTTCTCATTTGTTCAATTCGAACGACACAAACGAATCTGAACAACTTAAATGCCACTTTACCCTCTAGAAAAAAAATGCAATTTTATTTACCTTTTCGGCCTATTTAAACCAACTTTATAAAAAACACCAAGTAAATAAACGGAACAAAAACCGACACAATAACATCACAAAACAAAGCCACATAAATTCACATTAGTTTTCGCGTAGGTATGCATCTCATGAACACATCTAAGTTTTTAGTATTTTTAGGTGCTACTGTATAGACAAAAATACGCCCTTATTGTTCTGGGAAATAATATAAATTTCCATATATTGGTATTTGACATCTAAAAATTTTGAAAGTAACTAAACACGTTTGACATATTCGGGTTTACTAGGTCGATCGATATTTAGCTACTTGTGCTGAAAATGCAGCGTTGCCACTTTCGATGTTTTATAAGATTATATTCATAATTGCGGAATTTCCTTCTGTAATACTTTCATGTATAATGATAGTCTCGGAAATGGCAACCGCGCTAGTTAGACGAGACTATTTATTTTAAAGGAAGAAGGATGGGAAGGAAGGGTCTGTCAACATAATTACTTCATCATTCTTTTTCAGTAAAGGATTAATAAATTTGATTAGCCCATTAGAAATTTCGTTTCTATTATTTCTGAATTTCTATTGTGAAATAATTTGTATCCTATAGTGCTGTTCTATGTGTACGGTAGTGTTATTAATTATGCGTTAGTATTTAGTGCTTTTGTGTAATCTAATAATAGATGCATATCTTCAAAAAACTTGATTTGAAACTCGTGGGTGTCTGTGTGTTTCTTTAAGTGAATTAGTGTAATTTGTTCTATGTGTTTTTTTCTCTCGATGATATGCCGGTTATATTCTGAGATTTGAATGAAGAGGCCGAATGGGATTTAGTGGGTATAAGCTTATTATGCAGTCCCACCCACACTATCATCAGATCCGGGCACGTGATGAGCATAAAGCTTTTCCCATAGAAAAAAGAACCGAGGTGTCTGCGTCCTGGATTCCTTACAGCGTCCTGGATTTACTATCTAAGTAAGCTAAATATTTATTTTTATAAGAAACTAAAGTTTTACATTTTTACACAGTTTGGCAACATTGCGCGTAACAGGTGTTTGTGATACACTGCCACATGGTGCTGTGATTCATTACCGCGGAGTCACATGTGAGTAAGAGGGTTTGTTACCCCACTTTTAAAACGGTAGATTTGAAAAAAAAATATGTAGCGCTTCTCTAGGACACCCAAGGAGTCACCCATTTAAATATAATACGTCATTTCCATAACACCCTGTATAGGAAGATAGCATGATTATCAAATTGTTTGACAATAATGGATACTCTCCTCAAAATTATTATCTATAATCGCAACTTACTTGGCCAAATATGATCTTCCGTAGGAAGACGATCCATTGGTGTCATGCTCCTTGACCAAATCATTCCTACTATCGTAATCTGGTTTCTTATTGGTGCTGAGTGCGGACAATCTCTTGGTAAAGTTGCTCAGGAACGGCGTGTCCTTTTCCTCCAGCTTTGCGTCGTTGTTAACAGTCGATGCGGTAGAATAAGTGCTCGTTTTCTCATACCCTGAATGATAAAGAAAGAGCGTGTGTAATAAAACTACGCCGCGCTGCTGATAACCATAAGAAAATTTAATTTTTTATTAAAAATTTAATTTTTACCTGGACTGCCCAAACTTAATCTCGATCTGATTTGATTCAATCTGTCCGCGGCGTAATCTGAGGCGAGAGACCCGCTCAAGCCTGTAGACTCGCCCAATGTTGTATGGCGCGATGGTGACACGTTGGCTCCAAAAGACGCATTTCTGGTACTCGAGTAGCTCAAATCATCGGTCTTGGCAGGTGAATATCTGTTAAAAGAACAACATGGTTACATAATACAAGAAAATCTACCAGGTGTCCGGTAAGTGCACTGCTGTGCAAAAAAAAGTAGGACAGCGCTTTTTGTCGTTAAATAACTGGACTATTCCTTTGTTGTAAATTGTCAAATAGACATAATTGTCACAGGGGCAATAAAATTGCTTCTTCAAGAAACGTTACAAATAACTTTACATGGTCAAAATAAAAAATATGAAGAAAATAACACCATCGATAGAAGACGTGGAAGTAAAAGGAAAATAGTGTCAATTGAAAACAAAGATATATGTGAAGCCTTGTGTGAAATCTTTACTATTCAATTCTAAAACGACTCAATGAAGTTCTTGTAATAACAAAACTTTTGATTTGGAATAATTCTCGTTTTAAATATTAAAATTTTAATACTCACCTAGAATAAGAGCTGGACAACACCGGTACAGACTTCTTATTGAACTCAACATCGTTGTAAGAATCATCATACCTAGCAGGTGAATCATACTTGTTGGCCACATACTTATTGGAGGAAGCCACAATGTCCGACTCAGAGTCAGAACCTGTATCGAAGTCATCTTTAGCATTGTTAATGATCCTTGAGCTTCGAGTTGTGGTGGTTGACGTGGTTGTACGAATTTCGCGTTTCTTGGGACTGCTACTCACAACCTGAAATAAATAATAAAAGCAGCATTAATTTGACAGAATGTTTAAAATATAAATGGAATCATGTATGTATGTATTTTCCCGAGTACTTACTTCTGGTTCTACCGAAGATTTCTTGGTTATTCTAGTAGTTGTACTGGAAACAGGCGCGGCCATTGTAGCCCTTCGGTTTTTGTCTTTTCTTGTTGATTTGACATCTGTGTCACTTTCTTCTTCACTTGAATATCTTCCCAAAGATCTGACAAGAAAAAGTTAGTAGATAAGAAAGAAGTATTATGCTTTTGCGAAACCTTTCAACTATACAGGGTGTACCCTAATGACATGCTACCATTTCAGTGATTTTAAAAAAGTTTCAGCCATTATGGGCATATGTTCTTATTAACTTTTCTTCAAAAATAATCTAAGAAATCACTCTGAAATATCGGGACAGCCCATATAAATTAAGGTGTTTATTGTTTTAAAATGTAGTACTAAACATTGTCGCTTACTTCCTTCCATCTGTTGATCCAACTTTGTTCTTGTTCTCGAGCAGCAATTTCAGTTTTTTCGTCATAACCTTCCTAGTTGTCCCCGTTATAGGCATTACAGGAAAGCCAAATTCCAGGAGCTTGGTACGGAGCTCCCCATCTGTCAATTTATCAACATCCACCATCTAAAATCGAAGATAATTTAGATTTAAGGTTTGTTCACAAGCTTATGGTACATAAAACAATAATTAACATGCCATTTTCTTGATTTATAAAAATTTGGGAAACACCCATTGTAACAAAAAAATCTGCAATTTCTTGCAGGCTTTGTGCAGTAAAATAACAAAACTTTGGTTTTATATAAAATTATATACTAACTACAACAAACTACTCGATACAACTACAAGAAAGCGGTCTGCTGAAATTTGTAGCAATAAAATGAGGCCGAAAACACCTCGATAAAAATACCTCTGCCGTATAATATCTAGGGTTATGTTTTAAAATATATTAATTTAACGATCAAATTACCTTGTATATCCTTAAATAACGACAGGAAAATGAGTCTTTCTTCAAAATAATCCGTTAATTATCCACATTTGTCCGACGAAAACAGGCGGCAAACGGCAGCCTTAGCTAAAAATATATGGCGGCTCGTTGTGAGTGTTGTGACCCGGCTACACGAACTTATCAGCCGAAAGTTCACAATTCGTTCCGCGATGTACAATTAACGTGGAAAACTCGATATTTTGCAACAAATGGGCACGATTTTTCCTTACACACACGCCAAGCTTTTCAACACGCAACGCTTTGCCATAAATAGCAATGACGGATTCATCAAAATGGCGTCGAAAAGAAGCAATTTAAACCGGGAAATGTCAAGGGGATGAGTAGTCATTGGTGCATTTTTGTATAGTTTCGTATTTCAAGCCAATCATAAGCGGGCATAGCTTGCTTGATAAAAATTTAAAATAAAAAACCGGTTAATTTAAAATTGAGAAAAAATATATGATTAAAAATATTAAAAAATAATTTAAATCCTCAGTTTACAAATAAATGTGCAATATGGCATAAGAAATGAGTCATATACAGGCATGGTATAAGTAACAATTGTATCATGATATACAGGTCAGTGGTCATACGATGACTCATTCGCAACCATTGGTGGCGTTGATAGGGGGTAAATAAAAACCGTTTTAATAAAAAAAATTATTTTATTGTTCTAACTTTGTTTTTTAGGCAAGCTAAATAGCAAATAAATAAATTAAAAATAAACCCGGTGCACCTAATTCGCATTTCCAATTACAACTAGTAACAGACTCATTTTGTCTAGATCCAAACTTCACATTTGCTCATTCTCGTAACCTTGAGCAATCCCCTTTCTTCCTTCTTCGGCCATTTTCGCCTCATTTTGACCTAAATTCTGTTCCAGCCCCTTCCACGATCTTTCACTAAGAAATCCAGCCCCAAAATCGCTATTAACAGCAATTGTCCCTGCCGATTTTAAGGCTACTTGACTTTTATTTTCCATATGTACATCTTCTGTAACGTTTTCTCCTTGGGGTGCATTCGATCTCAATTTTCCAGTCAAAAGACTAACGTCCGTTTCATTTCCATTAATTTTTAAACTATCGATATCTTCCAAGTTGTTTAAGTATGTGTTATAGTCAAAAGAAAATTGATGTAAGTCATCCTTATTGTTCAGCGCCATCTCTACGTCGAACGGGGTGACGATGGGTTTATAGAAATCACGGCTCTCATAAATTTCGTTCATAGCACAAGTTATCATTACATAAATATCTATCTGCAAATTAAAAAAAAACCAAATCAAGCTTTCATAAATAGAAAAGGATTCTTCGTTTTGGAAATTAAAAGCCTAGTGACAGAACTTACCTCCGCAAAATTAGCTAATTTAGCTACAGTAGGCTTTCCAACACTTATAAGGTAATACTTTTTACCCCTCAATTCGACTAACTTTTTCACCCTTTCAATAACTTGTAGATAATTTTTAACAGCTAGGGTTCCAATAACTATACCTATTGTTCGAGCATCTCTAATTTTTTCAATTAAAAAATATCTTCTTTTTAGTATTTTTGAATCCACTTGGAATAATGTTATTTCCGGCAGTGTTTTATTTGGATCAAAAAAATATGTTGATTTAGCTAAAAATAAATAAATTTAAAACAAACCCGAGAAGCAATAAATTTCTTAAAAACTTACGTGTATAATTCAAGTTAATATTCATAAGCTTTCTTTGGTTAGTCCCAACAAAAATAACGGCCCTGTTTTGTAATCCTAACAAGTCCTCGTCAATATTTTGTACCTTCACATTTTCATAGGTTTTAAATACACTGCAAATATTATCTAAAAAATAAAATACAAATTATTACCCTTCTATCAATTTCTTTAATTTTCGAGGCTATCTATTACATACCAAATTGATGTAAATATCCATTATCTACAAGCACGACAATATCTTCTTTTGTATCTTCAAACTGTTGAGAAAATGAGCTATGTAAATCATCAACATCTATTTTATGTTTGTCATAAATATTTAAATATGGGACATTTTCTGATGTCTTTGAGAAACAAGTGGGTCCGAAATGAATTATGGCCTCAGCATTAATATGTGCAGCAGCTATATAGTCAACACAACAACTGAAATATATGATTGAAGATTAGATTTACAGATTTACAAAAAATTGAATGGAAATAATAAGTTTATCTAAAGAAAGCGTGGTATCTACGACGTTTACAAAATCATGAAAAACTGACCCAGATCAAGATTATATGCTACTTGCCTTTCATATGCGGTGTCTCCTAATACATATACGGTTTGCCCCAAAATATTCTGTAATTTTAACGCCACATCAGTGGAATCTGGCAACAGATGATCCGGGAATTGAAGGCATACCTACAACCCGCAATTTATAGCTTTTAAAGCATGAAACAATACATTTTACATACCCTTTGAAATTGATTGCTTTGAATCCATTCAGCACATCTGTTCACTTCGTAGACTTCGTCGATATTTTCTGGGCTGGTTTCAGTTAATTGAGCATTTAATTCTATGGTTTTCTCTAAGCTGACAGCCTCGTGAGTGGAAAATTGGGGCATTTTGCTTAATTTTTAAAAAAACATAAACGTACAGAGCTCTTCAGATGTGTACGTGACCCAAAAGTGAGGTTAGCTACATCTTATTTGACAACTTGAAAAACGAAATTCAGCAATTTTGCTTCTTCGTCTTTCATATATAGTCAGTCACAGGAAAAACAAAGATGGAGATGGTCACCTGTAGCTCGTAGCTCGGGCGACGTACGTCACCGAGGACAACCACAGTAGTTCAAAATACTCGCGTTACACGGAGAGAAAGTTAGCGTTTGAAAACAGTCCTTTATTATAAACAAATAACTTTAATTCTTAAAATATAAATATTTTTATTCATATCCCCAAATCCCCTTACTCTGTTTCATAGTATCCCTGTTTTCCCTCCTAACTCTGGTAACAGCATTAGCCTCTCCCTTAGCAACACATTTTTTCCTTTGATCTTTCTTATCTTTGGCCGTCATTTGTGATTTTATCCTCTTCTTGATTTCGTCTGGATGAATTGTCGTCGCTGTTGATCTGACACTTCTCGATTCAAAATTATCATCAAAATCTTTTTCCGAATTTGTTTCTGAAGAGCTACTGTATTTTTCATCTTCATCTGGATGACTATTTCTGCTCTTGCTGTTCAGCTGTCTTATTTGTTCTGTAATATTGTCTATTGTGGAATAATTTTGATTATTTGAAGGGTTTAGTAAGTTGTTTTGATCGACCTCACATTTCATGTTGCCTTCTTTTAACTCTGACCGAATATCTAAACCTTCTTTCGCATCATGAAACTCTTCTTCCTCTTCTTCAGTTCCTGAAAAAATTGAATTTTATTATAACACATATACTTACTATGGTCATTCTATGAAGAAATGTTCATATTAACATATTATGTCTGTAATGGCTTAAGTTTTTTGGTATAGGTTGTTGATATTTAAACTATACCTGATTTATTTTCTTCATCTTCACTTTCTTCAAGTCCCAATTCCTTATTCATATCCTTTGCCATCTGCTTTGTAAAACCAGTGCACAAAACTTCTGCATCTAGTGCATCCATCCTCTCTATGTCAGTAAACTTGGGATAGGTTTCACTCTCAAAGTTAAATCTAAAAAAAAAATAATCAAGATAAGAATTTTTATATGGAAACTAAAATAATTATTACATACCGCTTTTTAAAGAATTCTCTGACACAACTAACATCTCTATCGAAAAACATTTCAGCATTTGTATGTTCAGTGGACATCATCTGAGGAAAATCTATTATAACAGGTTTTTCGTCTTCAGTTATAATGATGTTAAATTCGTTAAAATCACCATGGATTACTCCAGAATCTGCAAAACGCACTATGAGGTTCATCAGCTCATCATATAAGGCTTCAACATCATTTAGTTCCATCACATGATTAAAAAGAGTACCTATTTTAAAAAAAAAGGTGTTTAACATAATTAATATAAATATATTTAGTTTCTATTACTAATATTATTTCTCATTATACCTTGCACAAGGTCCATTACAACACAGTGACGATTAAAATCAATAGGCTTAGGAAGGGGAAACTTTCTATCATACAATGCCTTCATGTAAGCAAATTCCTTTGTAGCAGAAATGCGTGATAGATAAAGCCACGACGCGGATTTCCTAAAAAAAGTAAACTTAAATTATTTCTAACACTTTCTACTAGTTTTCTTTTTACTTACCTATGTTTGTGGTAATCTCTTTTCTCTGAAACTTTTCTAAAACACACTCTGCCAAGTCTATGCAACTTTAGGCATAACTCTTTTCCTTCCGGATCGGCCACAATATAAATATTACTCTCCTTTCCCACTCCTATCTGGTTTCCAAATGAGCCCATAATGTTCCGTTTCGTCAAGGAATGTAAGGCCAAGTAATCGTACCCCATATTAGTCAGACGATAACCGTCGTACCTTTTACCTCTCTCGTAGCTTAAAAGTTTGTGTTTGCATAGTTCTCTTAACAATTTATGTACCCCTCCATGTTGTAAGTTGGCTATCGAAGCTGCCATGGGGCCAGGGACTAATTCGTGATTTTTCATGCCCATCTCTATGGCTGTCAGCACTCTAAAATCTTCGGGAGTAAGGTATCTCATTAAAGTCACGTCTAGTTTTCCCATGTTTCTTGTGTTTGGAGAAAAATACAGTAAAAATAGTAAAAACAAACAACCGTCAAAATGACACGTGTGAAAGAGGTTAGGTAAAGTGGTTTTCTGGCATTAGCAAACTTAAGCTTTATAAGTATGTTTATAAGACTAGTAACAAGAAAAGTTAATCGGGAACGCTTACTTTTCCTCTGTGTCGGTAGGTCAAATATCCTATTACGACATACATAACCCAACTTTCAGCTGATGTTTCACGTGTAGAAAATAAAATATAAGAATTCGAGCAAAAAACTCATTTTTTTAATAAAAAAATATTTAAAATATGGGCAAGCAGCATAAACTTTTGAAGCGAAAAGTTACTCAAAGTAATATAAATAGTGATATTGTCAAGGAAATTGAAAAGAACCAAGAATCAGAAGAGGAGGTATGAATTTTTGCTTGTAAATTGTAAACATAGTGCCGAAAAAAGCTAATTATTTATCGTCAACTCTAGAACAAACATTCATTGTAGCTAAATCGTTCTTGGTAACGAAGCCGAGATTCTGTATTCATTAAAATCACAGGTTCCCATACTTTAAATGATCTGTAAATTTTTCTCTATACCGTAGTACCTTGTGTTAAAATAAATAATGTCCATTTAGGATTTTTTCCAAGACGTTGTACAAGAAGACGATAGCTCAGATTCTGAAGCTGAAATTGAGGACAGCGATCTTGAAAACAGTGTGGTAGAAGACAGTGACGATGAGGATAACGAATCTACTGAAGAACAAAGTGAAGAAGATAATGATAATGTATCAAGTGACGATTCAGAAGAAGGTATGTTTGTTTTACATGTTTTTAGTTTTGCAATGTATTTTTACAATTTATCTTAAAACTACTTAGTTTCAATTTTCAACTAGAAAAAATTTACAACCTTACACTGTATGTATTTTCAGAAGATGAAAGTGGAGAAGAAGGAGGAAAACCTAGTGATGACTCCAATAATGACACCGAAACTGACCAAAGCGATAGAGAAGAAAGCGAAGACAGTGAAACTCCCAAAACCACTAAAAAAATCACTGCCAAAAAAACTGACACAAACCAAGATCAAAGAGAAAACAAAACTCAAAATCAGCCAGATGGTAAGGAGAATAGCAAAGGAAAAGATAGGGGAAAAGGTAGAAAAATTGCCCCAGGTACTGAAAGAAGGGGTAACAATTTAGACAATAAGAATAAGGATAGTAATTTAAGTAAAGTTCAGGACGAATATGAAGACTATGACACAAGCGATGAAGAGGACATTAGGACTACTGTTGGTAATGTACCAAAAAATTGGTAAGTGTATTTATATATTGTAATTATGACAAATTCTGTTGCATAAGAAGTAAAAGAATAAATCTAATTGTGGATTATTTTTTCTGGTTATGAGCCTTCGTCAGTTGAAGAAACAAAGTAACAATAAAGTTATTTATTTGCATAATCAACTTGTAGGTATGATGAATATAAACATATGGGCTATGACTGGGATGGTAACCAAGTTATTAAACCAGATACAGGGGATCACTTAGATGAATTTCTTAAAAGGATGGAAGATCCAGACTTTTGGAGAACTGTTAAAGATCCACAAACTGGGCAAAATGTCATACTTAGTGATGAAGACATAAACTTGATCAGAAGAATAAAGGCCCAAAAAATTCCTGACGTTAGTTTTGATGAATATGCTCCATGGATAGAGTGGTACGTTGCACAAATAACTGTTCAAAATAACACACATTATACAGTAATAAAATGCACTGGATTTAAAAAAAAATGTTTTCTATAGGTTTACAAGTCAAGTTCAACAAATGCCAATAAGAAAATTTCCTGAACACAAACGTTCTTTCCTACCAAGTAAACATGAGGCAAAAAAGGTTTCAAAACTAGTACACGCTTTAAAAATGGGATGGATCAAGACGCAAGAAGAACAGGCCAAGCTAAGGGCCAAAAAGGAGCCCCAATTTTACATGTTGTGGAGCACAGATGATGCTGCAGAAGACATGAGACGAATTCATAAACATATTGCGGCACCCAAGAGGCTGCTTCCAGGTACCACAAATTTTTATGACATCCTTTTTAAAAAAATATCTATTTTCGAAAAAGTTAATAGAATAGAGCTTATCTTTGTTTAAATAGGGCATGCTGAGTCCTATAACCCCCCACCCGAATATCTCTTTGACGCTAAGGAAATAAAAGACTGGAATAAACTAAAAAATGCCCCCTGGAAGCGAAAGTTACATTTTGTGCCTCAAAAGTTCGACTCTTTGCGAAAAGTACCGGCATATCCAAGGTAAGAAACTGTACATGTCCCCTAGTATTAATTAATATTAAAAATTCTCTTTTTAGATTTATCAAAGAACGGTTTTTACGATGCCTGGACTTGTATCTCTGTCCCAGAGCGATAAAAATGAAACTAAATATAGAACCAGACTTCTTGGTACCAAAACTTCCCAGTCCCAGGGACCTACAGCCATTCCCTACTACTCTAGCTATCGAATATAAGGGACATACCGATATGGTCAGGAGTATTAGTACTGATAAGACTGGGCAGTATTTGTTGAGTGGTTCCGACGATTGTACAAGTAAGTTTTTAAAATATATTCTTCAGGAACCTGAAATAAGACTGGACTGTTATTTTGTGTTTCAGTAAAAATCTGGGAAGTTAATACCGGTCGCTGCCTAAAAACGATCCAAACAGACGGTATAGTAAGATGTGTTGAATGGTGCCCCAACGCGGCTCTATCGTTAGTCCTAGTTGCGACAGGAAATGAAGTTTTATTAATCAATCCTGGCGTTGGCGATTTTGTGGTCGGCAGTAAGACTGACGCAGTATTGAAGGAGGCGCCCCAGAGCGATGTAATCGTTAGTGAAAGGTAGGAGGTGTTTGAATATAATAGGAAACTGGGGTTTCTTCAAAATTAATAGAAAAAACATTAGGAAACGTACAATCTCCTATTGATTGGAATAACACTTATATTATTATATTTAAATCGCCAATCCTGAGATGAAAACAAATTGAAGAACCATTTTCATAACACCATGTGTATGAACACCCCTAAATAAATATACAGAGTGTTATGGAAATGACGTATTATATTTAAACCGGCAAATCCTGAGATGAAAATAAATTGAAGAAAAATACCCATAAATGGCGCTTTCAATTAATGACCGGATTATATCACCTTATGTCAAATCACACACATGTAGGGCACTGGCGTAATATGTAAACAATCAACACTGTGGTCTGCAGGGTCAAAAGACGTCAGCGCATTTCGGCCGATGTTGTCATATCCACACGGCAAGCAAAATTTATAATTTTAACAATTTTTAATTTATGAACAAATATGATTCCAGAAAACCGACGGTGAAAGATGTTTTGCAAAACAAATAATGGTAATATCGCACACAAATTTCAAATTCGTTTCAAGCACAGGAAAGTAAATAGGCCAAACGTCATTGACCTTTTAAATAATAATTATCGTTCAAACTCTTTTAAAAAAATGCGATTTTATTTAAGACACATGCTTTCTTACCTTTTAAATACAATTGTTAGTTTCATATTTCACACAAACCACACCGAATCTAAGTTTTAGGAAAAAAACCTCTCACATAACCTCAAAAATAGCAGCTATTTATATGGAAAGAATACACGCGAACGCTGTTTTAATTTTGGTCATTTTTTTCTCGCGTAGATTTATTTATTTAACTAATTTAAAACACACACATTTTAAATACACACACAATGCAATCCTTCAATTTAAAAATTACATTTTATCTACGAACCATAAAACAGTTAACCTACGAACGAAATAAATACCTTCAAAACTCGGAATAGAGATTGGCAATATTTGACAGTTTGATATTTCACGAGATTCTTCTCTATCACTTGGCTATTTACCGCGAGATCTCTTGCAAGGCGTTTAATTGGTATGGCGTTAATGAAATTTTGACCAAATTGAATAAAATGATAGTGGTAGCTGATAATACTGCGACTTTCATTTTTTGAGAAGCTTAAAAAATTAAATTAGCCAGCTCTACTCCAAATGACAAGACCGACGAAGATTTTATTTTCTTTCTCACGCGGCCATCTCTTTCACACAATCCACTCGGCGCCGGGCCGACGTAGGCCTATGGGTACAAGCGTGCGACTTGCAAGTGTCACTAATAGAAGAACAGCCTTAGGGTGTAGTCGCTTCTGTTGATAACCACAGAAAAACGAAATGTCGCCGACGAATAAGTCAAATTTCGTCGCGTCGCGTGTAATAAAATCTAATGATCTGATCCGAGTGTATTTTTAAAAAACTTGTGGCTGAAGGTATAAAGATAAATACAAGTAGGTAGATAAATAATTTATTTTTATAATTTTAACATTGCACGTAACACCTGTTTCCTGATATGCCACCACAGGGTGACATGACGAACAAACGCCGGATGAGGTGTGGGTTTATGGGGCTGGACCCCACTTTTAAAACGGTCGATTTAAAAAAAATATGTAGCGTTTCTCTAGGACACCCAAGGAGTCGCCCATTTAAATATAATACGTAATTTCCATAACACCCTGTATATATTTTTAGACTAAAAACCACCGTCCAGTGGTGTGAACCAGAAGAGAACCTCTACCAAAGGGGCGTTAGAATGCAGCTAAAACACTTCAAGATGGTAACCCAAGTGACGTGGCATGGTAAAGGCGATTATTTCGGATCGGTGATGCCGGACGGCCAAAGCAGATCCGTGCTGATATCGCAGATATCGAAAAGAAAAAGTCAGTTGCCGTTTACAAAATCTAAAGGTACGTGAGAAAATGTAAAAAATAACTGGCTAGTTAAGGTTGAACGAATTGAAAGTGTTCTTGTTACGAAAAAATCGTTTTTCGTTAATAAAATGCTTATTGTTTTAGGTTTAATCCAATGTATACTGTTCCATCCGACAAAACCGTGCCTTTTCGTGGCTACGCAGAGGCATATTAGGATATACGATTTGCTTAAGCAAACCCAGCTTAAGAAATTGTTAACAAATTCAAAATGGATATCTACGATGGCCATTCATCCTGGTGGTGATAACTTATTAGTGGGTAAGTACTTATTATGTAATGAAAAAAATGCTGATAACCTTACACCGGACCGAATTTTTCGCATTTGCAAAGAATTATTCATTCATATATTATATCACAAGACCTATAAATGTAATCGACCGCTTCGCGTTCTCGTGTTACTATTAAATTGTTGTGCATTCAACTATTTTCCAAGCAAAATCATGCTCGAAGCCTAAAATGTTGAATCGATTGTTTATGACACGTTTTTTCGACAATATAACGTACTATACAACGTGTCCAAGATAAGGAGGGCCAGTACAGAGATCTCGGAAACCGTAAGAGATACGAAGTCGGTTAAATGGAGGTAAAGTTGCGCATTTACGTGCCTAATAAGATGCCGTTTAGAAAGTTTTAAAATTCTGAGTAGTTCCGGAGATATCCGGAAAAAACCGAAATTCTGAAGAATCGTTTTATTTTTCTCCTGGGTTTTTTCGAGATCGAATTCTAAAGTAAATTGCACTCTTACATTGCCACTTTTTCCGCTCTATCTAATAGCGTTAATTGTTTTGTAATCCGACGAGTCGTCTTCGAAGGGCCATTGAACTTTCTTTTTTTAAATACGGTCCTGCTTTCCTAATATTGGAATTTGAGAGCTTTTTTTCTTACGAATGCAACGATGTATGACACATTGTGGTTTACGGTCCTGTATTTCTCCTAATTTTATAAATAATATCGCATAAGTAAGCTCTAAATTTTTACTTATGTTGGACTAGTTCAATAAATAACAAATAATTTAATAATAAACCACAAATAAGTGAACAAAAATAATTCAATAAGTGAACAAAAAACATACTAAAACAGTAATAAAACGAACAACGAAAAAAGTAAGGAACTACATAATCAGGTGTTTTCGTGGTGATTTCCGTTATTTTAAGCACAAATAAAATCTTCTAACTGTCGATACTAAAACATCTGACAACATTTCTGGCGTAATACTTTGAAAGGCTTCAAGCACCAAAAACTTAAAACGCTTTCAAATGTTGACAAAGATCACAATGGGAATGTCGTGCAACAAATCACGAGTCACCATCTTAATTTTTTTTGTTTCAAACGCGTACTTTTCTTTTAAAATCAACAGAAATTTGAAATAATGTTTCCAGAAAACCCTCGTCATTAAACCACAATGTGTCATACATCGTTGCATTCGGAAGAAAAAAGGCCCTCAAATTCCAATATTAGGAAAACAGGACCGTATTGAAAAAAAGAAAGTTCATAATGGCCCTTCGAAGACGACTCGTCGGATTACAAAACAATTAACGCTGTTAGATAGGGCAGAAAAAGTGGCAATGCAAAAGTGCAATTTACTTTAGAATTCGATCTCAAAAATAACCAGGAAGGCAATAAAACGATTTTTCAGAATTTCGGGGTTTTCCAGATATCTCCTGAACTACTCGGAATTTTAAAACTTTCTAAACGGCATATTATTAGGCACGTAAATGGGCGACTTTACCTCCATCTAACCGACTTCATATCTCTTACGGTTTCCCAGATCCCTGTACTGGCCCTCCTTATCTTGGAGACGTATCGTCAAATTTAAATTTTAGGAAATTTACATGCATATATATGTGCTACCCCGTACAATTAGACGTATTAGGACGTAAACCGTTGTGTCCTCTCTCTAGAATATGTTTTCTATCAGTTAAAATAAAAATTATTAAATAATATAATATTTACTTTTTTCTAGGTACTTACGATAGAAAAATGTTATGGTTCGACTTGGATTTAAGTACCAAACCGTACCAAACGTTGAGGTTACACGGCACCGCAGTGCGTGGGGTGGCATTCCACAAGAGGTATCCGCTTTTTGCTTCCGGATCGGATGACAGAAGTTTAATTGTATCACACGGAATGGTATACAAGTAAGTTTTTGAAAAATTTTCAAGATGGGAAAGTATTTGAATCACTTTTTAAACGTTAAACGACCCGACGGCGCATTTAATGAAGATATTTAAGGTTTTTTTTTTATTTTTAGCGATCTTCTACAGAACCCTCTTATAGTTCCCCTAAAGCGGCTTCAAGATCACCAGCCCTTCAACGACTTCGGCATTTTTGGAGTGCATTTCCATCCGTTGCAGCCGTGGGTGTTTTCTTCGGGAGGAGACGGCACGATTAAGTTATATTCTAATTAAAAATATTGTAGATTAAGTGGATTTGTTGTTATTTTTTTTCTTCATATTTGTTATGAAAATAGAAACCTAAAGAAAAGGTTGTTTTTTTATTTTTGAAAAAGTAATTGTTCTTTTTCTTTTCGTAAACCTTCCTATTTTGAAATGTCAAAGTACTAATTTTTTCTATAATTCGATTCTCCGTCAACAGCTACATAAGTAAGCAGAAAATAAAGTCGGTTCGTTTTATGAAGTCCGATATCGGATTAAATCGTTAAAGGTTGTTAAACAGTAATACGGTTAAGTTAACAATACCTTCGCTATACTTGATCGTACCGAACATTCCACTGGTTCACTGTAGTCAGCCGTGCAAAATCAGCGATTCCAAAACAAAATTATCTTAGAATTATGTACCGCGATAAATATTTTTACTTTGTTTATTTTTCGCTCATAGTTTTTTTTATTTATCAAATGAAAACCATTTTGCGTCAATAAGTTAAAGATGTTCTCAGGTACTTTTTCCTAGAATTTAGTTATTTTGGGATCATTATAGTTAAATCTATATAATAATCACTATTTTTCAAGAAATAATTAAAATTTGCTCAAGTGCAGGATGGTATGTTCTATTTTAAATAAGTATTTATGCTTTTTGCTTTTAGTTTGTTTCTTATTGTGTGTGAATTAAAAGCAGTTATAAAGCAAAGTTATGGAAAATGTTTACAACGCCTAGAAGGTGTTTATCTTCAAGTGAACGCCGTTTGGTATTACAAGTGGAACGTTATTTTACTTAGAAACAGAGAACTCGGGCCCGTTAGTGTCTGTTTGGCAGTGCAAAAACGAACGTCTGATGCTTGCGGCATTTCAGATAAGACCTTAAGAAGACTTCGAAAAAGAGCGAAGAGGAATTGAACAGACCACATAAAAGGGTTCGACTCCATTCTAAAACCTTTGATTTATCCCATGGGATAAAACTATCGATTAGAAATATTGTTTATGATATGTATAAAGCCAAGGAATATGTTAACCTCAAAGCTATTCTTGAAAAGATATAGAAGAAAGAACTTTGCTATATTGGAACTACCAGTTTGTCCATCATTTTAAAAGAGCTGGGCTTCAAATACAAAAAAAAAACGAACAACAGAAAAGTGTTTAAAAAAGATGGCGACATCGGTTCTTTTAGAACCAAAACTTTATAAAAAAAGTAAAACTAATTTGCCTAAATACTATAAAAGCTAAAAAATAATTATTTTTCTTTGCCTTAACTAATTTTTTATTTACTTTAAATTATTTTATTTAGAAAATACCTAAAATATAATTTATTGTTTGAGAGCCACCGACCACCCGGCTCGAGAGATTTTATTGTTTAGCGGACTTCATACACCGTACCGACTTTAGTTTTATTTACTCTGCTGGTTGCTTAGTTACAAACTATGTATTGTAACAATTTAAAATCCTCGCCCTGTATAGAAAAAAAAACGGTATTGATTTTTAAAACAATTTTCTTGCTAGCCGTAATATACAGAAATTAAGGAATATCCTAAAACATCGACCCTGTTTTAAGAACACTGCCTCAATAAAAAATAAAGCACACAATCACCATATCTTATAATATGCATTTATCCAGTGGTAATGCTGTATAGGGAGATGACGAAATCACATATTATTTCAATAAGAAAGCATCGATACCTATTCTCTGCTTATAAGATAGTTAAAGTGCTGTCAAAGCTAGCATAGGTCACGTCAAGATTGTCTAGTTTCCTCGCATACTATTTAAAATAGTCATAATACGAATTGAAGGTTATTTGACAATACTTCTTTAAAAATTAAATTCGAAGACCATTTTTTGACGTAACCGATATCATCTTTTTGACAAGCCTATTACTATCATAGCGGAGCATTGTTATGTATAAAGTGCGTTCATAAAGTTTGCACAAATTGACTTAAAATTCAGGGTTTCTTTTTAAACGGTCCGACATGTCCATTAGTATCTTTAGTTGCGCATTTTTAAGGTAAGACGTTGCTATATAGGGTGTCGCATGTGGTAGGTATGGCGTCAATTTCGAATTCTATGAAAAAAACTTTTTGTATAACCAACCATACCTCTGGAGTCTGGAAATGACGGTTTCCGAAATATTGACGTTTGAAAATTTAATTTGAAGGTATAGCAACGATGCAATCTCCAGAGGCGTGGTAGACTATACAAAAAAGTTTTTATCAGAGAATTCGAAAAAGACACAATAAACCGGTTGTTCCATTCAGGGATACCCTCAGTGGCGGCTCGTGACCTATGATAGAGGGGGTTCACGAGTATGGTGAAATTATTTTTAAAATTTTATTTTTGTGTAACGACCAAACAATTACTTTCTAGGCGATTTAAATGTAGAAAGAAACGAAGTAATAAGAAAATGCGTTAGGTAAAACATATTTTTATTTATTTTTTAATTTTACACAAGGAAATACAACTTTTGGAAAATAAGAACGGTTTTCTTAGTGTGTATAGTGCTTAAACGTAAAGTTCGTTCTTCGGTTCTTAATTGTAGAAAATTGAGCAATAACAGACTCATTAAAGTTTGGAATACCCTCTATAATTTTTTTTTATATATTTAATTTTCAAAATTTCTAATAAAGTCCCTAGATTTACCCTTTATGGTCTGCGTTAAATTAATTTCGGGTTTAGGTGTTCCCGCATACTTCACTTCAATATTTTGCTCCAAACTCAAAGAGCTAAAGTTATTTCTTAAATAGTCCACCGTCAAACTATTCATTTTAACTTACACAAACAGATAACAATTTTAGTGTGCGCCTTTCCCATGTTAAATCGCCATAGCCCCGTTATCCCCCGCTGTCTCCCGCCACCTGTTACTACAGAGAAACTGCATTATGCCCCGCCTACTTAATCGCACATGTGAGCAAGTCTTGTCATAATCGTCATTAACCTCGACCGAGGCACGGTTGCCGGATCGAGAGCCTATAATATACAGTTTGGTCGACGGTATGATAAAATATTAGGGAGGGTCGGACTTTATACGATAATTGACGGTACGATCAAATATTAGAGAGGGTCGGACTTTATACGATAAATAATATTCAATGAATATAAATTAATATTGTTTTATTCGTTTTGGAGGTGCACGTGCGCATATGCTCCTGTGGAAGAACCCCCACTGGATACCCTATAACCGTGTCCGAGCGTTAAAACAAAAAACAAATCAATCTGTGCAAGACTTTATGGACTCACTGTATAACCTTGACATCTAATAACAGAATTAGTTACAGCAATACTGTACACCTATTTACAACATAACTCGATACAGGGTGTCCTCGGACGGTGTGGCCTATATCAGTCATTCATTTAATAATAAGGAATTGTGTATGATTTTCAGCATGAAAGTATAAATTTAAAAAAAAAAACTCCTTTCGGATAAATTTAAATTCCATTCTCATTTAAGGTATAAACAAATCCGTCCGAGAGAAACCTTTAACTTGTTTAAATATGACATACTTTTTTGGAATTACACACTAAACCAGGTTTGCACTGGAACTGCAACTGCTTTATGTATCGTAATTAAACGGTCGGATACGCCAACGCGCACGCGCGTAATGTAACGAATTGGTTTGCGAACTGATCGCAACCAGCGATGGAATTAAAGGACCGCGACAACTGTACGATCCTTCTAATCGACTTTTTTCGATTCAGCCGTTTGAATCGGCGATCCACCCGATTCATTTACGTCTGTAATTTTCAACTGGGAAGTTTCCATATTCCTTTTCGCAGCTGGATCCTCCTTATTTAACTGGAAAGATTCGCTAAAGGCTTCGCTTCTCGACTGCGATGTATCTAAGTTAACTGATGAAGAATTTTGTAAGGACTTTGCGGATTTCTTGGATGTTTTCGAGCCCCTGCGGATTTCTGTGTCTTTAAGACCCTCTAGAAATATAATTCAACGTTAAAATATGCTCTTATCTGAAATATTACGCTCAACATTTAAAATAGATCAAAATAATGTCTTTTTGTTTGGATCAAAATACGACGTTTTTCTTTGAAATCGAAATATAGTTTCAGCGTTTTAGACGGAAATGGTAGAATCGAAACACCGACATGTCATCATTTGTAATTTATATTTTTTGTGTTTCGTGCGGTTCACAATTTTTTCAAGTTCCTAAAGGAAAGTACTTTGCTATAAAGAATGCGATGCGTACCTACTAAACCTAAGCTCCCTCTACTTCTCGATGATCTTGCTTTACTCGCCGACTCGGAATCCTTATTATTTTGACCCACTTTTTTCTTATCAGTGTTTCCACTTTTCTTCACACTCGAGTCGGACAAGTTTAAACGGCTTTGAATAAAACTATCAGCAACAGGAATGTCGGGCTCTTTTTCTACCGATAACAGAGGACTTATAATTTCTGAAAAATAAATACAGTAAAAATTCGGTTTTACCCAAATATAGAATTTTTAATTTTTAAAACATGACTCACTAATATGCGCTAGTTTTGTATAATTTGATCGTTTCTGTACCTTCTATGGTTAATGAGATCCCTGTAGAGAGCATTCTTATCATGGTATGTGATCCGAAACGAGCATGTGACTTTAAGTTAAGCTTTATTGGATAGTCTAAAGGAAGTAGATCAGAGTATAGAAAGACAAGAATGGCAGAGTGAGATAAAGGAGTACAAGCCGATGAGTTTTTTACAGTTCAACAAGATTACTCTTGCAGAACTACATAAAGTCGTTTTTAATTTGAAGAATAAAAGTACCAATGACGATTTTAAATATAAAACTAATAAAGGACATATTTTGCATAATAGGATATCCCCTTTTATACTTAATAAATACTTCTTTCGAATCTGGCACTTTTCCAAAAGACTTAAAGACAAGTGTTATTGTACCAGTTCCTAAGATACTAAAGCCTACTACTCCTGGGGAGTTTAGACCGATTAACTTACTGCCAGTGGTGGATAAAATTGTGGAGCATATAGCTTGTGCGCAATTAAAATCTTATTTTGAAACCAACAACTCATGTGAGTCTGCAATTCAGTATGTCAGGGCCAATTGGAGGAATGAAATCGATGAGGGAAAAACAATACTAAACGTTTCTGTGGATCAAAGCGTGCGTTCGAAACCGTCGATCGCGAAATTTTGATAACAAAATAAAGTTATATGGTGTAAGTGACAAAGCTCTGGATTGGATTGCCAGATTATCTGAGAGAAAGGAATCAAATGATATTACATGGTATGTCAACAAAAAGGGAGTGTGTCTGGGGGAGTGCCACAGGGTAGCGTATTGGGCCCCCTATTGTTTGTAATATATATTAAAGATATTTATAACGCCTTAAAAAATTGATTTGTTATCTATCTCGCTAGTCTAAAAAACATATATAATACCATTATATTTAGTGTTGTGATCGCTCGAGCGAAAAACCGCTTAACTCGATTATTGAAATAACCGACATCGCTCGATTATTAAAAAAAAACCGCTCGAGTTATCTATTCATTCGAAAACCGTCGCTCGTCACTTATTATCTTTCACTCGATACCCGAGCTTCGCTCGACGCCGGCGGAAATATACCGCTGTAGTGTGATCGAGTTAAAAAAACTGCTCGTATATTCGAACGGTTTTTCGCTCGATAGGAAATATTCTAGTTATAAATTCAGGCGAAAAACCGAAAAATATCGCCGGTCACTTGATAGACGACCTTCGGTCTACGCGCCGCGCTATCCGATTGGCGACGTTCTAGTTTGACGCTGAGATACACGACATACGTCTTTTTTAAAGACACATAAACGAGAAGGTACATATAAAAAAGTATGCCCCATCCCTTAGCGGAGTCATCGCGACATGCATTTTGTAAAGTTTTGTTTTAACTGGCTAGCCAGCGGAGTAGTTTAGGTCTCCGATTGTGAATATTCAAAAATTAAAGGATAAAATTTTAAAATTTTTAATTACTATAAACACGAGCAAACTTCTCAAAAATAACATAGAAATTGTTAATGAAAAATAACAAAATGGTTAACAAAATATATAGAAAAATTCGTAGTAAACATTTTTAAATATAAACAGGAACTTTTTATTATTAAACTCAAGAAGACTTCTTAAAAATAACATACATTATAGAAAATGTTGAATGTGAAAATAAGAAAACGACCAAAATAGTTAACGAAACATAGGCATAGACAAATTTTTTGGTAACCAAAAGTAAGCATTCTTATAAACAGGATCTTTTAGGTAACTATGAATACATACATTTTTTAGCTAAACCTGTGCCCACCCGTAGTTACGTGCCTGCTAAATACCCTACCTGATCACATGTAAACTGCTAGGCTGGCGTCGAGCAGTCGGTGACTCGATTATTAAAATCGCTCAAGTATCAAGTATTCGATTATTAAAATCATCGGTTTTTCCCAACACTAATTATATTTCCTCATTTCAATTATTGCATATCATTGCTAATTTCATGTAATAAAGATAGCATAAGTAGACTTCAGACACAGCAGAACAAGGCAATGCGTATTCTGTTAGGTTGTGATCGATACATGCCTATAAGCAGTATGTTGGAGCCGTTGGGGTGGTTGTCGATAGAGCAGTGTATTAAGAAGGCGAACAGACCTTTAATTTATAAGATAGAGCATAATCTCCTTCCAACATATTCGAAGTCATTTTTGGAAAGAAGGTCCGAGTTACATTCTTATAATATTCGCTCCAAGGAAAACTATAATGTTTCAGCTGTGAAAACTACTAAACTTCAAAAAACATTATTTTATGAGGGTGTCTGACTTTTTAACGCAACGTGGTCGGGGGTGCGTCAAACATGCGTTCTTTTGGCAAACTTCTGACTAAACATTTAATAGGTAATTAATGTCGCGTAGTCTTTAGTATATGTATTTGTTTTGATAGAAAGTTTAATCTTAACTAGCCGAGATATGGCTAAATAAACGTCTATTATTATTATTATTATAATAAATATAAATACAGTGAAACCTCTCTTGGGAGGACACCTACGAGACCGTCTAAATGTGTCCGCCTAATAGAAGTGTCCGCCCATGGGAAATTTGTTATTAGGTAATATGTAAATGCAAAATTATTACTATGTATATGTATGTACAAATAAATATAACATAACAAAAATACACTAGTTTTAGTTAGGATGCAGTACTAAAAAAAATCTAATAACGTAGTTTTACGTGTTTGCGTTTTAAAACTTGCAATCTGGAAAATGTAATTCCAAGTCTGATAACAATTCCATTGCTGTAGAGTCACCTCTATTCTTTGCATACCTACTCTTGTAATTCCTTTGCCATACTAATGGTTTGTGATAATTGGTGACATTTGTTCAATTACTGCATTCAACTTCTTCATCAGAGTCGTCAGATAGTGATGTGGTTTCAGTTTGGGCTACATAATCGGTAGGAATGGGGTCACTATCATCTTCTAATAGCACATTGCTATCAATGTTAATGAACTCGCCCAAATCATCGTTATCAAATTACAAACTTCCACAACATCAATATTCTATTTCAGACTCAAAACGCGAGATTTTTGTGCCATTGTTTACGATTTTAACCTTACAACTCACAAATAAACGGCGGACTGCTGTCGGGGAATCACACATACTTTCATTCGGCGAAGTCCTTTCGCTCTGCCTCGCATACGCGATAGGTCTTTCAGAGAGTTTCTGCACCGTACTTATTCGTCTCCCAAATACTTTTAAAATTTTTTTGTCCATTTAAAGGAGGGTTTTCGCACTCTTTGTATGAGAACAGCCTGTCAGCGTCCGCCCAAGAGAGGTTGATTTTCATGGAATTTCATATACCTAGTTCCGGACTATGAAAAAATATCCGCTAAATAGAGATGTTCGCTTATTAGAGGTGTCCGTTATGAGAGGTTTCACTGTACCGTATTCTTAATTAGCACGTGTTATCAAATAATTAAAATAATCGTACCTGAATTATCTGCACATTTCTTCTTGCTACTCCTTCGATCAAAGGTCTTAAAAATGGGATCCTTTCGGTTTAGTACCTCCGTAATTACGTCAGTCAGCGAGATAAATGGACTGTAATTTAAACTTTTTATTTTCATTTTCAAGTCTCCACGTAGCGGCGACTCTCTTTCAGTACTCGTCGACGAGCTGGCACTTTTCCTCGACTCCTCTGTGGTATCTCGAGAAGTGTCTGTACCAATGAGGGATATTCTTGTACTATCCAAGGATACTTTCGTACTATCCACACACTGCATTGTACTATCATCGGGAGTTTTGATGTTGTCCGCCGCTGTGCTCTCTGGGTGCACGATTCCCGACAAAGAATTGCCCGAAAAATCAAGTTCAAAGCGTGATTCCGACAGAGCTGGATTTTGAAGCTTCTTATTAACTTTCCCGGATCTAAACGAGTCACTTTTTGATTTGGCCAACGTCTTCGACGGGTGATCTTTTCGTTGGTTGTCTGATATCGAACTACCACCTCTAATCGGTTTTGTCGCTTTTTGTCTCGTCAATGAGCCTGTTTGACAACTTTCCTTGGTATTTTTTTTACTTATTCCGTCATCGGTTCCGTCAATTATAATTGATGTCGAGGGAGGAGGAGAAGAGAGGTCATCTTGTTCCGCTGGAACCGCGGAAATTGAATTATCTAAAAAATAACAATAATGCGCTCTACAGGAATTTAGTTAACCTTAGGGCATAGAGAAATGATCAAATTAAATAAAAATTGCGCATTAGTGCTGCAACGTCACATTTTAAATTTAAAAAATTCAGAAATTTGCGAACATATTTGGGAAAGACGGAATTTTTCTTGTTTTCTGATTTTATTTGAAGAGATGGGTGAACATAAGCTTTACATTCTCATTGCTACTTTTTTCCTCTATAAGACAATTTAATTGAATTTCCAATTCAACGTTTCGTTTTTTCGCATCATCAACTTTTTTTTTAAATAGCAGCAATATTTTATTTTATGTTTTATGAATTCCACCTCGATATTCTGAATCCAAGCATATAATGTATCACACATTTATTTATTATTATTACTATTTTTGTGTTTTAAAATGAAAACTAATTTATGTGTACAAGGGGCCCCTTTTCGACACTTTTATAGGGTATCTCCGTAATTGTTAGTGCTATCAAAAAAGCAATGTAGGTGTCATGTGCTCTTTTTGGGCCAAACTTAAAATGGTAAAATTTTCGCTCGCTTAAGAGATACGGGACAAAATCAAAAAATTTACAATTTCAAAATTACCCTATATTTTCTTAGTTAAAAGAGATACAGAAAAATGTTTTATACAGAAGTTTCTTTATATTGATTGTTGAATAATCTGTCGTTTTCATAATAAGTATACGGGGTGAGGTAAAAAAGTTATCGGACCTAACCTCATTTTTTTTTAAATGGAATATTTTAATCTAAAAAGATACTATTTTGAATTCTCCTTTCAAATATATAACACACCAGGCGATTTATTAAACTTTATTACTTTAAACCACAGTGGACCATGAAACAAAAGCTAATATCCTAGAAACAACTATGTTGACTATTAACATTCAACGTCAATTTAATTTTTACATATTCATTTGCAAAAATGGCCCATCAACATTTTGAAAATTTGATATGATATCAGTTTATATTGAAAGTGGAAAAAACGAAGAAATGGCGCAAAACATATATTTTGTTCGCTATCCGGAAAGACGGTAACCATTTAAGGACATATTCCGAACATTTGCGATGATTCCCGTTATTTTTTACCTTAATCTGAATCTTTTATTTCGTTTCAAAGTAATAACGTTTAAATAAATCGCCTAGGAAACCAATATCATCAATGGTGTGTTTACGCGTGTATGGTATCTTGCCCGTCCATAAATAATCAAATTTCGTCGCGTGTAATAAAATCTAATAATCTGTATTATTGTATTTTCAAAAGCTAACTATCGGTTCTGTTTCACTATTACTGTGTGTACATAAAGTGTTTCCAGGAGTGTTCCCATGAAAAAGAAGGTAGAAAATAATTTATTTTTATAATTTTATATGGAATTTCAGTTTTACATTAAGTTTGGCAACATTGTCATTGGGTCTGGGTGAAATGTTGTACAGTAGCGCGGACTGACCTGTGAGTAAGAGTGTTTGTTACCCCACTTTTGTCAACCATTTAAATATAATACGTCATTTCCATAACACCCTGTATAGGAGAAATAGTGGCAATGGGAATGTAAAATTTATTTTCACATATCCCTTCAAATAGAATTAGAAAACAGAGAGAACGAAATCGCAAAAATATCGCAAATATCTTCGGAAAAACTCTAATTTTTTTAAATTTGACGTTGCAGAACTCACCAATGCAAAACTTCAGTCTAATTTGATCATTTCTGTATGTCCTATATCGATGATGAACAATTAAACACCAAAACTTACCCGTTTTATTATTTGCATCCCTCTTATTAGATCTACCATAAGTCTTCACGTTACCAAGACCCTTCTTCAATCGACTGACGTATTCTAAACCAGCAATATCAGATACAAAATTCCCTTTATTAGCTGCCCATCTTTTCCTTACACTTAATTTTCGTTTAAACAAATCGCCCATTAATTTATCTGTTTTAGACGAGTCATTATTTACTTGCACGGCAATTCCAGACTCGGAACCTTCTTCCACACTTGGAACCGTTTGTACATCATCTGATCCTACTAAATCGCTGCTCTTAGTCTGTGAAATCATGAGCACAGGTTTTATTAAATTGCGCCCAGTGAGCCTTTTTCTCCTCTTTGTCCACGGCCTGTGTTTGATTGCGTGCTTGACCGTTTTCTTTTTTTTTTTCGGTACAGTTTTCGATATGTTACCCTGCTGGATAGAAGCACTATGAGACCCTACTATGCCCGTTTTTGGGTCAGTTAATATTTCAGCGTCATTTTCAAAGTCGGCAAGATTTTCGTCGCAGAATAGCCTACTAATGTTACTATTTTCCGTTTCTTTGGCGTCACTTACATCTGCTTTCTCTTGGATTGTATAGCTACTGTTAGAGTTTGTATTAAGCTCTGGAACTGCTTTATTCGAATACGTTTTTTGTTCTACAATAAAAATGGAAATTATATGCCTTTAAACTGAATATACTGGGTGTCCCGGATAAGAATGCAGGCGACAGGGATCTCCAACCACAGGACATACAGAAATGATCAAATTAGACGAAAGTTGCGCATTAGTTAGTTCTCTAAATGTTTTGAAATTTAAAAAATTTCTAAATCGGTTTTGCCCAAATATCTTCGAAAACATTCGGATTTGTTGTAATCTGGAAACACGACGTTGCAAAACTTATCCGGGACTCCGTGATTTTTACTTACCATCACTGGTGCAGTTGGCGATCGATTTTTGTTGTTTTTCAGCAGTCGGAGTGATAAAAGACAGTGTCGTTTTATCATATATACACGCTTCTTCTTCGCTATCTACGTAACTTTCTTGCTTTCTAGAACTAAAAAATGATGTTAGCGTACTATACAGGGTGTTATGGAAATGACGTATAATATTTAAACCGGCAATTCCTGAGATGAAGACAAATTGAAGAATAATATCCTTAAATGGCGCTTTCAATTCATTCAGCGGTAAAAATGACCTGACGTTAAACCAGAAAAACACCCGTGTTCCACTGCGATACATGTAAACAAAGAACGAAGTCTAACCAGTGTCGTCATATGTACACCTTAAACTCTTTAGACAAAATACAATAATTTAAACACTTTTCCATTCTGTAATACCTTTTTGTACAATTAATTTAAGAAAAATTACTACATACAATGCTTTTTACATTAAAAAAGATTACAAATAATAGTTTTAAACAAGTTTAAAATGCCCACGTACATAACTAGATCATATGCAATGACCTTTTGACATTTGAGTGATTCATCATTGTGTATTTTTTAATGCAATTTTATTTAAGCACACACACACTTACCTTGTCGGTTTTATTTAAAAATTAGTGTCACAATGTCTATAAATTACCAAAACGTTGGCCGCACTGCATGAATTGAGATGGGGCGTTGTTTTTATTAATCTCTTTTTTCTCGCGTAGATTTGTATGCATTTTGTTCTGAAGTGACTCAAAAAGACATATTTTTATATAGTATTTCTTCGAATTAAAAATTACATGACATGACCATCTGGTGTTTTTCCTGAATTTGAATCTGTGACCCGCGCATTCATCAAAAAGGTTGAAATAAATAACAATCTACAGTAACAATTTATTATTCTCTTTCACTGCTGTAGGTACCAATAAAGATTAAAAACTTGTTATTCGCTGCTCTGCTGCTCTTTTTCATTCGAGACGCTTAAAAAAATAAAATCGACAGCAGACAGATTTTACCTTATCTCTACTCGGTAGTAATTAAGGTAGCGCCATCATACGGCAACTTAAAGAAGTAAGACGAAATGTATAATTTTATATTAGTTTCTGTAGTATAGTTAAGATATGTTTTAATAGAGGGCGCCATGCGTAAACATGTATAAAAAGTGTTTTTAAGAAATGCAGAGCGAGAGAGAGAAAGGTCAGGTTGTTACTTACGCTTTTACTAAATAAAATGTTTATAGAATAGAAGTGTTCAATTTAAACTTTAAAAATTCAACAGTTATGTCGTTTGGCTTGTCAAATGTCTATTGTACAGAATCAGCGTTTTTATTATGTGAATCTACTAAGTATTGCCAAATATTGTGTTGAAATGTGCTTTTGTTCGCGAAACCTGTGACCTGTGTAATAACACCTAATAATCTGATAGTGTCTCTAAAACAACTGATATGTTTGCGCCTGGAGGCACATATCCTGCCAGCAAGGGTCAATTTGTGTCCTATCCCCTATTTGTGTGTTTTTTATAAAGTAATACATTAGTGTGTAGCGATTTTGTGTGCCTATCTTCAAAAAGCTAATTTGAAACTCGTGGCTGTCTGTGTGTTTCTTTAAGTGATTTAGTGCAATTTGTTGTGTTTTACTATATGTTTTTTTTCTCTCGACGATATGCCGGTTGTTCCGAGAGATTGAAAAGAAGAGGCCGAATGGGGTTTAGTGGGTATAAGCTTATTATGCAGTTACACACTATCTTCAGGGCACGTGATGAGCATAAACCTTTTCCCATAGAAAAAAAAAACAAAAACCTGAAGATGTCTGTGCCCTAGATTACTTGCTAGTATACTGGCACCTGGATTCAGTTCTATTTGGATACTAGGTAAACTAAATATTATTTTTATAAGAATCTAAAGTTTTACATTTTTTACACAGTTTGGCAACATTGTGCCTGAACATCTGTTGATTAAACAGCTGGGCAATGTAATATGATCATATATGATTGTGCCGCGGAGTGACCTGTGGGTTTATGGGTGAATTACACCACTTTTTAATCGTTCGATTCTAGGACACCCCAGGAGTCACCCATTTAAATATAATACGTCATTTCCATAACATCCTGTATTTATTATTACATTAAAAAACTTATTCCAAGACAAGTTAAAACGAATTTTTAATAGAACTTACTTCCTTAGTCTCCTGCTTCGTCTAAGGTTGGTACTGGGAGAGCCACTATCATCACTAACCCTAGAAGCTGCGTATTTTATCGGTTCATTTAATAATTCCACTAGCGACTTGTAAGATCCCTTGCCGGGGTCAGGCTGTGTTTCTTGTTTGTCCTGCGATGTTGTCGCTGCACGCTACAAATAAGTTTCGATAAACTCCGGCTGTACGTATACAACACTTAAAAAATAAAATGACCACCGTGTATCTTGATGGCGAGGCAATTTGGAATAAAGTTCCCCGTGTTCCTATGTGTTCACTTACACATACGGTGGGATGATATGTGGGGTATTTATCCAAGTTTCTAAACCGGTGAATTAAAAAAAAAGTATATAGGCTTCCTTTAGGACACCCAAGGAGTTCCACTTTTCCATATATGAAATACTTTTTTATTATTGTAAAAAAAATTTACGCCGATTGCCTTGGTAACATAACCTTATTTTGATATTTATCACGTGACTACTCATACATTTTTGTCATGGAAAACTGGTATCAGATGACGAGACATCGAAAAAAGTTATTCCAAAAAAGTGTTTAGATTTTAATTTTATGCTCTTTTGCCAAAAAACCCCAAGAATTTTTCTAAAATCTTTCATTTCGTAAGAACAACTTTGGGAAACGTTAAAACTTGTTCAAAATCAGAAAAACGCATATTGTTTCCGAAATAACTATACAGGGTGTTCCTTAATGACGTGATAATATTTCAGGGTGTGATTCCTTAGGTCATTTTTAATAGAAAAGTTCATATGAACATATGTCCGCAACGGCTTAAATTTTTTGCTACAGGGTGTTGAATTTTTATTTTTTAAATGGTTATTTTTTTTAATCTCTCCGAAAGTATTTTAGATATTATTTTCAATTTTGGTATGGTTAATAGGATATAGAACCACAAATTTTAGTTAGAAAAGTTATTCAATGGTTCCACCAGTGGCGTCCCTGCAAACATGTCCTCTGATATTTTTTCCAAAAAAGATGGTACGCCACTGACATTTTTCCATGTGGATATTTTTCTGATTAGCCTGGTCAATTCTACATGAAAACGGTCTCTTGAGTTTTTCTCGTCAGACGCATCGTTCTTGATTAAAACCACTAAATTCATATTGCAACTCATTATTATTAACATTGATAAAATAATGAATGATAAATTTTGTTTTATAAAAATTGTTGGAGTGGGCAATTCGATGCGAAGACGGGTTTGTTCGGAAGCATTTTAAGTGAAGGTGGCCATTTACAACAATTTTTATAAAACAAAATTTATCATTAATTATTTTATCAATGTTAATAATGGGTTTCAATATGAATTTAGTGGTTTTAATCAAGTGCGTCTGACGAGAAAAACTTAAGAGACCGTTTTCATGTAGAATTGACCAGGCTAATCAGAAAAAATATCCACATGGAAAAATGTCAGTGGCGTACCATCTTTTTTGTAAAAAATATCAGAGAACATGTTTGCAGGTTGGTTCCACTGGTGGAACAATTGAATAACTTTCTAACTAAAATTTGTGGTTCTATATCCTATTAACACATACCAAAATTGAAAATAATATCTAAAGTACTTTCGGAGTTATTAAAAAATAACCATTTAAAAAATAAAAATTCAACACCCTGTAGCAAAAAATTTAAGCCGTTCCGAACATATGTTCATATGAACTTTTCTTTATAAAATGACCTAAGGAATCACACCCTGAAATATTAGCACGTCATTAAGGAACACCCTGTATATGGTAAATATAAAATATAATTTTCGGAATTTTGGCTCCAAACTTTGCAAAAGAGCATAAGATTAAAATCTAAACACTTTTTTCAAATATTTTTTCTATGTTCCAGCCAAACGAGAAATGTCAAAATACGCTTTTAGGTTGCCAATCATGCAGAGTAGTCCACTAAACGAAGCCCTTAAATAGACATTTTAGTTAGAAAGCTGCATTTTTGGTGGAAACACATTTTATTATTTGAAAAGACACTTTATTATTATTTTGTATTCAACCCTTGCATAAGGGATGAAAAATTACTTTTAAATATCTAAAAACAAACCCGTACCTTCGAAACAAAACACACTAGAAAAAAAAGTTTCAGTCGAAAGTTGTAGATAATTTAAATCTGAATAAAAAAGTTAATAATAATTTTTACGATATCTCGGATAGTTATAGCCATAGAATCATCCGCATTTTGAGAGTTGATCGGCGTCTTCAAAACGTCACGAAGGCATTAAATTTTCACCTGGGCAACACTGGCTATCAGCCAATTAAGACTCGACACAGGTGTCTGAAAAAGCTTTTTGGTATGTCAGGTATTTTATTGTAGTATAATTATTTTGTATTTTTGACATGTTTTTAAGGTTTTGTGAAATATTTTTGTGAAATGGTGTCTAAATAACCCTGTGAAAGGTATGTATGAACTATTAGGCCAAAAATATTAAAAGGTTTGTAATTATTTGACATAATATCATAATTTAAGGGGGGTGATATTTGCATAATAATTATGCTCATTGCCAATCAAGTGTGGAGATACGATTTTTGTAGGGTAGAGCAAAAAAGTCATTTTTTGCTTCATATTAATGCCTTTTATCGATTTATATAATAGCTTCGCCCGGCGTCCGACATGCACTAATTTTTCCGAAAAAATCTACACCATATGCTATTCTGGGAGATTTTTTGTTTAATATACATATATCAACTTATATAATATAGCCCCACTGTGTGCGATGCCGAGGTATTAAATCTACCCACCAAATTTCATCTAAACCGACGTATAAGATATAAATATATTATTTGCGCACCCTGTTTCCGCAAAAAATCATTTACGGGATTATTCAGCATTTAAAAATCCGATCATATTCTTCTATTTGTAAAACGTCACACCTTGACGCTCCAATTCTAGTCCCGGGACGACATTGGTGGTGCCATATTGTGATTAACCTCCATTTATTAAATATCTGATCGAAAAATTGTTTTCGGACCTCATACGGCTTGTCGATTGTAGATAAGAAAAAAAGTAGTAATAACCTTTCTTGTGCGAAATTTACTGATCTATAACATTTGTAAAAAACTTTTTTCCATATTATTTTTCGTTTTAGAATTATAGACCAGAAAATTATTTTTAACCCCATTTGGAGGGTTTTTTTAACTCTTGTGCAAGGGATAGACTTAAAATAGTACTCAAATGTCCTTTCACATTATAAAGTCTACCTTCCACCAAAAATGCAGCTTTCTAACTAAAATGTCTATTTAAGGGCTTCGTTTTCCCATATGTGACCAACTTTTTGCCTGTCACTGTATAAAATAATATTTCCCCCCTGAGTTTGTTAGATCCTGTAGAGATACTTTGCAATCTTAACTCCGCTGGATACAAAATAAAGACCCGACGTATTAAACGAAATTTGAAAAAATACATGTTACGTCTTACCCCTCGCAGACCAGCTCGAATCGCATCAGCAGGAAGATCGATGTTGCTTAAAGTCAACGATTTGTTGTGCTCCTGAGCGTGCGTCGTATAGGCGGCATACGTCACTGTCGCATTACATTCGAAACAGTACGAAGAGTGACACCTGACGTGAAGATTCAGAATGAAAACGTTGTGGAAGTCGACAAGGCAAATTTTACACATAGTTCTGTGAAGTTTCATATGCTAAAAATAAATAAATAGTTTCTTGTGTACCGGGACCAAAAAAAACTTGGTACAGTACGTTTCACGAAAATTGGATACGACTTAATGATTTCCTGGGTCGGTCCCATTGTATCGACAAGAGCTTGGCAATAAACAAGTGAAGTATGAAGAGACGGACTAAGGAAAACAAGTAATGATATGATTAACATTTTTTTTAAATATTACTAGTCATATTTATTTACATTTATAATGTCATTCTATAGATAGTTCTGTTTCGCTATCGCTATCCTCATCAAAATTAATTATAATTGGATTAATTATACGATCCAGACTAATATACGAATTTTCTACAGTTATTACGTGACTGACTGAATTTTTCCAACTACCTGGGGGAATATCATTTTCGTATTAATTCTACAACACTAGAACTTAAAGTCGGAGAAATATTTTCAGACCTAACCAGTGATTTTAACTGGTGGCACATATGCTCTATGGGGTTAAAAATGCAATAATAGGGTGGGAGCCGTAGCACTGTATGTCCAATTTCTTCTGCCAATGTGTCACAAACATATACTTTTTTATGCAAAATGTCTTTAAAACTTCTAAAAGATCACTTTTTTTTATAACTTTCTTCAAAATATATATCATTCACCGCCATGTAGTTCTGAATCTCCAATTTTGTATAATTTGAGCGTGGAGCTTTACGTAATTGGCGACTATGATAGCTCGCATTGTCCATTACTATCACGCCATTATGAGGAATTTTTGGTAAAAGACAATTCTTGAACCATTCCTCAAAAAGTTCGGCCGTTGTATCTTCATGGTAGTCCACACAAGAGTCTTTAATATCGGTAATACAACTAAACTCTTCCAGCAAGAAATAAAAACTAACAAATTTTACCACAAAAAGATATTTAAATATAAATTAAGCAACCTAACCTACCTGATGTGCCTATATTAAATTATAATTATTACAATCCGGTCCTTTCCACGTAATAATAAAAAACGGCCATAAAATTTTACTGCAGTCATTAAGTTATATCCATTTTTCATGAAACAATCTTTAAATATTGTGAGAGGTGGGAAACTATCGATAGCGCGCAAGTTCGATATATCGATAGTAAAAGTGCCAAAATATCGATAGTCCTAGAGATGTACAATTATCTAACAAAAGTCATCCAGGGAAAAATTTACATCTGAAAACAGAAGGTCCATAATTATCGATAAATAAAATAGCGACAGCACTATCGATAGTTCCCCGCCTCTACTAAATACACTGCCGAAAAATTGTGATTGTGATGAAAACGATGACAGTTAATTCAAATTTTGTATTTGTACTCCCGACAGAGGTTTTCAAGAAGAGACACTTTTTTTTCATAAAACGCATAATAAAAAAGTTTCGCAGTGAAGAACTTCATTGGACACGTTGTAGGAATCGTGACATCGATACTTACGATAATATGATCTGCCGCCATATGTTCATAATCGCACAATAAACACAGACATGCGGGTTCAAGTCCCCTACGGAAAAACATATTGTTCCTCACATAGGGACTGATCAGGTAATCGTGATCGTTGATGTAATCGCCCTCACTGGTGAAGCTAGTGAATAACACACACACGTTTCTGCGGTTATCGTTGGACTCCGTGGGGACTGATGGAGGCGGCTTCCTAAAAAAATAAAATATCAGTCAATTGCAAGTGGAACTTGTCTTCGGTACAATGTTGCTTTTTTAAATCCGATTTTGTCTTCTAGAATAAGTGTTATTGTTTAGTGAGAAGAACTCTTACTTCTCGCACTTGTACGAAGGGAGAAAGTAAGTACTGTGTAAAGTTGGGTGACTTCAGATCATTTTTCAAGTTTTTTTGTTTCTGATTTCGATATGTGTCAGGGATGCCAGGCAAGTAATGCCATTGCCGACTTGACACGCACGTGTCAGTCGGTCTTGTGTGGGCCCACCATCCTTTCCCCGCTAAATGGAAGCTGTCAGCGGTCCACCAGAGCGCATTGAAGAGATGAGGGCAAATTTGTCATGAGAAAGAATGAATTATTTTAATTTAAAAGTATAGTTAGTTGAACGTAGGACGAGGCCTAACCGATGTTCAGACTATACTTTTGATTGTATTGGCTCGGGCGCGTCCAATGAATATAATAACAATGCACATTATCATATTGGAACACGGAGGGCTTTTATTAATTTAATTTGAATGTCTTTTGTCAATGAGGGTGAATTTAATGGGTTAGTCTTACGTCAGTCGAACCGAAGTGCTCGTAAGTTAATTATTTACAATGAATGCTAACATTCTGTTCTTTCAAACCAACCTATCATTCCTCCTATCACGATCTCTCATTTTTAAATTTAGTTTTATGTTGTTATGTACAATATAAAATAAACCTAAGCTAGCCACGCTGCTTTTTCCAACGAAGATGATAAACGTCAAAACGATGGTGTTTATACTCTGTATTAAAAAATACAGAGTGTCTCTCCCACGTTGCATTAACGAATTTCTTTGGACTTATTTATACTCGCCCCAAAACGAGTGTTCGAAGATATTGCAGCATGTTTATACTCCCCGGAAAACGAGTGTTTGAAGATATTCCAGTGTTGTTTATAATCGGCGGAAACAAGAGTATTTAAAATTAAATTTTACTGAGGGAAAGATCCGCGGTTGACTATTCTCGGAATTTTCGGTGATACACAATCTAAAACCTATAACCGAAAATACGGACCCCCTTCATACGTAAAAAAACGCGATTGAGATCGCAACTAATAAGAAGCGGGTATAATTTTACATATTGAAAGATTATGTGTTCACCTTCGATCCTATTTATTTGTTAAATTATTTAAAAGTAAAATCCTCATTAATTTTCTTTAATTGGAAAAATAATACAAATATAAAACCATCACCCTACTTAACGGTACTAACTAACCTCTCAACATTATTCCTCAAAACAGATTGCATATTCGCTCTTCGTCGCTTTTTCGGTTCCACGTCCGGGATTTCCCTCCCTTCAGCATCAACCTGGATCAACCTCAATCTCTTCCCAGCTCTACTTTTAGTCGTGGAAGGTCTATTCATTTGTACCAATCCCGGAATATACGAAGAACCTTGACGTTGAATGGATACCAGTTCGGGTAAAACCAACTGCGTCCTTTCGTTCCTCCTTATTTTGGTGATGTGGGTTTTTAGGCGAAGCGGATTGATCTCGGACATATCTGCACAGAAAAGTGACGAAAATAAAGCGAGGAACAGTATTTTCTAATTTAAAATTTATTTTTTAGGGTAATTTATTTGCGGGGCGGTTTAAAATCACCTCCTACTTGACCACGCCGTATGTAAAACGGCAAATAACTTCTGCAATAACAGATTAGTAATAAAACGCTCTTTATACTATATCCAGATTTAGATTATAAATTCAAATACATGTACGTTGGCCAAATTATAATATATTTGTATTGCCGGTGATACAAGATAGTTTATTTGTAATACGACTTTTTAAGAAATTAATAATCAGGAATGCTTTTTGGAGCTGTAGAAAAGGGTAAGAATAAAATTACAAATACGGATTTAATATAAATTTAATTTCATATAAATATAGTTACAAATAAAAACTCCTATCAAGTCATGGGCAAAATTACTCAATCCTAGGTTTTTTCATCGATGGTTCTAATGGATGTGCTTCGTCAGAAACACATCGACGGGGAAAAATTCCTTTTTTTACAACCACGAGTTTGAAATTGTACGAGTTATAGTTGACGATATCTTCTTCCTAAAATAAAGCATTTCATTTATGTGTGTTGGGAAAAACCGATGATTTTAATAATAGAGTACTTGATACTTGAGCGATTTTCATAATCGAGTGAATCGCTCGAGCGATTAATCACATGAAATTTTTATGACTAAGAAGAACGCGTTGATAAAATTACATCCTTTAATTTTTTAAGAATTTACAATCCCCGCTGGCTAGCCAGTCCCAGTCAAAACAAAACCCATATCGCGATGAATCGATTTGGCATACTTTTTTATATGCACCTTCTCGTTTATGTGCCTTTAACAAAGACGTATGTCGTGTCAGCATTCTGAGCGTCAAACTCGAACGTCGCACACAAGCGAATTTCAGGTAAAAGCTGGTCAAAATAGATAAAACTAAAGTTATAATTATGTCGTCAAATCATTAGCACTTAATTAAGAAACAACCAGGGTGTCATAAATCACCCTTGTTATATTTATATTATGGCCAACCTTAAAATTATTTCAGTTCAAAGTTTGTTCGTGTTCTAGTGTGGTGTGTCAATTAAATTAGAGTGGTTGAAAAAAATCAGTGTAATTAGTTCTGTTATTCCGCTAAGTTTTTGTAAAAATTTTGAAAAACCATCATGGAGCCTATTGCTGGTGGTAAGTACAATCCTATTAATTCACACTAGTACTTCTGATTTCATACATTTTGTTAACATAAGTTAAAATAAATTAAACAATTTTTTTTTAAATTTTGTATCAGGCAAAATGTAAAAAAGGGCGCGTTGGAATACGACCAAACTATTTGTTTACTATTGTTTGAAGGGCCCTGAATAAGGTCCAACTGAGAGTTGCTGCGACCAATTGCGACATTGCCGACAATTGAATTTAAAAAAAAAATTGTTAGGTACATTTTTACAAATATGTGATTTTAGACATCGCCAATTTTGATTAACTTTATTAGTACTAAACCGATTCCGATAAATCGTACATAGTTTCATGGAGAATTAAACATACTTTTAAACAGGCGAAAAAAATTTCCGATATTTTTCAAAATGGTAGCTATTTTTTTCTGAGTATATAATTTTTTTTTAAAAATCATACGGTTTGTCAATTTTTTGTTGTTCTTGCAGGATATACAGCAAAATCAGTATCTATCACAAGGATTCAGCTCGTAGAATGGTTAAGAGACTGTCCATCCAAAAGCGCTAAAGAACAACATGAATATTTGGAAAAAAAAGTCTCTTACATGGCATCTGATGACCCAGAACTCGAGTAAAACAAAATTTCTATTTGGGTGGGGCCGAGGGTGCTGGGGGGAGATTAAAAAAAACATAAACTAAATGTTTCTCCAATGATAATATCTTAAAAATAAACCACCTTTGTTTATTCCAATTTCTATAATTTAATAACCATAAAAAGGGGTGCGGAGGGGGCAAAGATGTAAGATATTAAAAACAAAATGCAATGCTACCATATTTATAACGGTTTCTTACAATTACAAACGTTTTTTGTCTCATGTTACTAAGATAATCTTTTTGGCCACGATTCCGTCGAAATTCGCCTGTGTGCGTCGCTAATCGGAACATTTCGGGTGGAGAGCGAAGATCGGGTATCAAGTGAAAGGCACGATTCGATTTTTCGCCTGAATTTATAACTAGAGTATTTCCTATCGAGCGAAAAACTGCTCGAATATACGTCGGCGTCAAGCGAAGCTCGGGTATCGAGTGAAAGGTAATAAGTAACAAGCGACGATTTTCGCTTGAATTTATAACTCGAAAGGTTTTTTTAATAATCGAGCGATGTCGGTTATTTCAATAATCGAGTACTCAAGCGGTTTTTCGCTCGAGCGATCACAACACTAGCCATAACGGTTTGGCATGCATCGATCGGGGCATTAAAATTCAGTTTTTACACGATATTTCCGTTCTAAAATTTTTTTAAAATTACCATCTTCTATCCATGGATTTCAGAAAATATATTCTTTCAAACCCCTAAAAAAATATGACAATTTCTAGGTTTCTAAGAACTCATAATTCTTCTAGGAGTTTTTGGAAGAAGTTCCTCTTCTCTCGCTCCAAAGATTCATGGAGGCAAAATTAAAAATATTATATAAATGATTTTACAACAGAAATATGGTGCAAACGAACTATTTTTTATAACCGAGGGCATATGTGGATATTCATTTATACAGGGTGTTAAAAATTCGATGTTCACCATTGGGATCTCATAAACGATATTGAGGCAAAGTTGCGTAATTCATAGTCGACCAATACTTATGACATGAAGAAATTATGAGAATTCCGAGTAAAAATTTGTTCCGTCTATTTAAAGAGATTATGTAAAATAAATTTCACATTTTCATTGCCACTGGTCATCTTTTATAAGACAGTGTTTTTAGATTTCGTGTCGGACGTTTTGTCTTTCAGATGCCATCCTCAGGTTTTGATGTGATGATTTGAACAATTTAAAAAAAGTTTGAAACATTAAAAGTAAAGAAAGCTACAACTAAAATACTAACGAATATTAGGTACAATCCGTCATTAACTATGACATTTCAAATAAAAGGGAGAATTTTCTAATTAATTGTAACAAACTCAAAAGCTTTTAAAAAATGATTAGCAACACCAGGGCTTTTAGAAAGAGAAAATTCATTCTCTCATTTTCCTTATCAAAGATGGCTTTGATCTGAAATAATAAAAGTTTTTTATATTGCTGAAGATGTTTTTAATAATAATAATAATAATAATAATAATAATAATCTTTATTGTCTAACAGAGTAAAATCCAATTACAAGACAATATGACCTATAAAAAGAAAAAAAAATACATAAGCAACAAAAAATCCAAAAGATAGGAAAAAGTAGAAAAAAAAGAGAACAAAATAATGGTTGCATCAAGGTAACAGTTTATGTTTTATAAGTTTAGTAAATTGGGTATTGGACAAACCGAATACATCAATGTCATTAAGGGTATTATTGAAAATCAACATGGATTGGTATACAGGTGTTTTAATCAGAAAGTTAGAGGAGGGAGTTGGGAGATAAAAGACGGGATGGTGCCTAACTGAACGAAGAGGAACATGGAAAAGAATACAAGACAGCAGCTCCGGGGAATCGATGAGTGAACAGCAAATACGATACAAAAACTGCATAAACATGAGGTATCTGCGGTTAAGGAGCGATGGCATCTGGAATCTAGACAACAGTGCATTCTGGTTAGTACCCCGGGTAGGATATATACCATCTTCTCTATAGGCGATAAACTTGACAAACTTTCTTTGTACGTTCTCTAGTAAAATAATATATTTATGAAAGACCGGATGCCAAATAACACCACCATACTCCAACTTAGACCGCACAAAACTGTAATAAAGGGTTTTCAGGGTTTTGGTGTTTGAGAAATCAGTCGAATTCCGTATGATAAATCCCAGGGCCTTCATCGCACTGCTGTGAATGCTCCTAAAGTGGTGGGAGAAGGAAAGCTTATTGTCGAAAACTACCCCGAGGTCTTTAGACGTTTCGCAGTGCTCAATGGTTGTGTTGTCAAGAGTGTAATCAAAATAAACGTAATCGGCTTTGTTCGTAAAAGACATAGTGAAGCATTTACTTAAATTTAGCGGCAGGTTGTTTGTCTTACACCACATCTCCAGAATGTTCAAATCCCTTTGCAACAATATACAGTCCGTTATATCAAGTATTATTCTGAAAAGTTTCAAGTCATCAGCGAATAGTAGTACTTTGCTGGATAGATTTACACTTATGTCATTGATAAACAAGAGGAATAATAAGGGGGCCAAATTACTACCCTGCGGAGCACCACTCGAGGCTAAAAAAGTAAAGGATTTATGACCACGAATCATCACATATTGTACACGATCCCTAAGATATGAGTTAAGAAAAGAGACAAATTTATTAACAAAACCCAAGCCGGCCAGTTTATGTAACAGGATGGAGTGGTCAACTCTGTCAAAGGCCTTCGAGAAATCCGTATATATCGCATCTACTTGCTTGCGGTCATCCATAGCCTGCCCAACAAATTGGGTAAAACAAGCCAGATTAGTCACTGTGCTACGAGCATTGAAGAAACCGTGTTGATGAGGTGAGATAAGCAGTTTTACCTGATTAAAAGTACATTCATAAACCGCCATCTCGAAGACCTTGGCAAAGGCCGACAATATAGAGATAGGTCTGTAATTGGATATCACACTGGCATTACCTTTTTTAAGTACTGGGGTAATCCTTGCTTCCTTCCATACATCAGGAAAGGAACTAGTTTTAAGCGATAGGTTAAAAATAAAAGATAGAGGTTTAAGAAAGGGAGCGGCACAGTCTCTGACAAGAAAACTAGGCACATTGTCAGGCCCATGAGTTGGCTTATTTTTTTTTTATGGGGTGGAAACGTAAGTAATTTTGTATTAAGATTCCATCGGATATTAGGTTTCCATAAATGCAAAAAAAATACAGGTTTGTATTTAAAAAATCCTACCTGACGACGGCATCTAAACGGCAAAACGTCGGAGACGAAATCCAAGAACACTGCTTTATAAAAGATGAAAAGTGGCAAGCCCGGAGAAAATTAAAAACCAAAATAGCGATTTGTGGTTTTTTACGAATATCGTACTCAGAATTCTCCTAATCTCTTACCGTTTATCAGATCGCAGTGGTGAAAATCGAATTTTTAAACATACCGCATATGAACTTCCAAACATTGCGGAGTTCCACAGGGATCTACTTTAGGCCCACTTCTCTTTCTTATTTACATCAATTCAGGGGTCTGTTCGGGATTGGGTCACCCAATAATATTGTAATCTTGAGATTAAACTTACATCGAAATGATCCTCACAGCACCACAGGTTCTCTAAAATACCGTTAAACCTCCGGCCCACCGCCTCGAACCAGCCTTTTTGAACCTGTTCATCAAGCGGCACTTTCAGAAATAATTTTTTAACGCCTACATCGGAATGACTCTTGCAATTGGGCACGAAACAATGATATCGCCTCCTTGTCATTGGCATTTCGGTAACTTTATCTTGGACTTCTGTTATTTTGTCTGTGCGTTCGGTTATTTCATTTATCGGCCTCGAGCGTGGTAGAAATGATTCTTTTTCTAATACGGGAGGACCACTACATTTATACATCGTCAGCTCCGTCGCCTAAAAATAGATGTATCCCAAAATTAATACTACACAGTGAAGCTGCAGATTCTTTGGCTAAACCAACAACAAACTACAGATAGAAAAATGTACATTTCTAGCCTACGCAACGACTGGAAACAGTCTTTCCCACTTCTTTCGGTCATTATTGCAGCATTGCCATATTTATCGCGAAGGTATCTTGCAAAATCCTAATTAAAAATTTGTTAATTTGGCAAGTACAGCTGGTTTAAGATTAATCCGCAATTGCTCTTAAAATAAATTTATTTCCCAATAATTTTACTATAAACTGTGAAAAGGCGATGCGAGATTCTTTAAAAGAATATTATTATACCTAAAAGTATCAAACGAATCTTGAACTAATCCAACTGCACTCTGGCAACATCTATTTTTATTTTATAACTGCGCTACGATTTGGACTCAAAAGGTGAATGAATTCTAATCTCGTAAAAATTGCGACGCATAAAATTTTGTGATTGGGAGCGAGAAACCTGAATTTGTTAATAATCTTGATGTAGATTTTAGAGAACGCTCGCTGCGGCACTCCGGGTATATGGAAATAAGTGCGACTTTTATGCGCATAAGTGTATTTATATTTTTATTAGAAATTATTAATTCATTAATATTTTAAAAATGATAAAAAAAATTAAAAAACCAGTAATGAAAATGTTTATAAGTACATATAAATGATATTTTTACATGAATGAATACAAAAACTAGTGTTGGGAAAAACCGATGATTTTAATAATCCAATTCAAATTAAAATTCACCAAGCGATGACGTCACCGACTGCTTGCAAGGCAGCCAGCCTAGCCGTTTACATGTAGCACAAAAATTGTAGTATCCACCAAAAAAATTCCAGAACTTTATTTATTTGTGAATAATGAATTTTTACCACGTATCTCGATACCAAACAAAAAAACTGCAAAAAATCACCCAAATATGTATTTATTGTTCGGGTTTATTCTTGTGCTTTTTTAAAACAAAAAGTATTACCAAGAATTATTTCTCTTCACATCTTTCTCAATCTACGAGCATAAAATAAGTAGATATTTAAAATAGCTTGTCAAATTCTTCCACTTTAAATTATCAGATGCCCACTGTGTGCCCTTCAAAAATGTAGGCTTAGTTACGCGACTGGCAAAATAAGAAAATAGGTGATTATTTTTTTATAGATACCTAAAAGTTCATGTTTAAATTTAAGAATGTTTACTTTTGGTTACCAAAAAATTTGCCGATACGTATGTTTTTTTTTATGATCAAACACAGGCACTATAGGAAAAATCCTTTAGGGCACTCTGGGAGTGGTGCGTGTGCGCAAAAAGCGATTCACGTTGGTTTTGAATCGTGGGAACTATTTTGCTCGTTTTCTTATTTTCCATTAACATTTCTATAATGTATGTTGTTTTTAAGAAGTCTTCTTGAGTTTAATAATAAAAAGTTTCTGTTTAGATTTAAAAAATGTTTACTATAAGATTACCAACGACTTTTTTTATATTTTTGTTCGTTTGTTATTTTTATTTACAATTTCTATTATTATGTTATTTTTGAGAAGTTTCCTTGAGTTTATAGTAAATAAAAATTCATTATATCCTTTAATTTTTTAATATTTACAATCGGAGACCTAAACTACGCCGCTGGCTAACCAGTTAAAACAAAACTTTACAAAACCCATGTCGCGATGATTCCGCTAAGGGCTTTGGCATACTTTTTATATGCACCTTCTCGTTTATGTGCCTTTAAGAAAGACGTATGTCGTGTTACCTGCTCAGCGTCAAACTCGAACGTCGCCAATCGGATGGCGCGGCACGTAGACCGAAGGTCGATCAAGTGACAGGCGATATTTTTCAGTTTTTCGCCTGAATTTATAACTAGAGTATTTCCTATCGAGCGAAAAACTGTTCGGATATACGAGCAGTCTTTTAACTCGATCACACTACAGCGGTACATTTCGCCGGCGTCAAGCGAAGCTCGGGTATCGAGTGAAAGATAATAAATGACGAGCGACGGTTTCCGCCTGAATAGATAACTCGAGCAGTTTTTTTAATAATCGAGCGATGTCGGTTATTTGAATAATCGAGTGATCAAGCGGTTTTTCGCTCGAGCGATCACCACACTAACAAAAACTATCAATAAAAGAAAGTATTGATTAGCAATGGTAAATGCAAAAATCTCGAAAACAGTTGCTCGAAACGACATTGGTAAAAGTGATGAGAAAATTGATATTTAATAGAAATATAAATACACTAATGCGCAAAAAAGTTGCACTTGTTTCCATGTACCCGCAGTGTCGCAGCGAGCGTCCCCTACATTCTACATCAATCAATCAAATTACTAACAAATTCAAATTTCTCGCTTCAAAAAACCCCCAATCACAAAATTTTATGCAAAAACATTGATTAAAAAGTAAGTTAATTAGAAAATTATAAAATACAATTTCCACTTGGACACCCTGTATCTCAGTTTTAGCTCTTGAACTAAGCAAAGTTTGGCAAGTTTCGCAATATGTTTACCCAATGAATTTATACTGTCTACTATTAATTTTGAGACACCCTGTATATTCTAGTGTGCCGCAGACCTTTTTGGGTCCACTCACACCTGGTAGAATCAGCATTAATTTTGCGATAAGAATATGTGATGATGGTAGAGAAAAAATAATTTGCGAAACTGAAACTTACATCGAAACGATCCTCCCAACAAAGATTTTGGCTCCTTTTGGTACTTTTGTTGGCGAGGGCCGAATAACACCGTTTCTTCAACTGATCCGTTGCAGGAATTCTGATAGGTACTTTATCTGGACATTTTTTCCAAGTATTATTACAATTCGGCACAATACAGTTATTGGATCCACTCCTGTCTCGACAGGACCCACCCTGCTCGACTTCTGGTGCGGATCCTAGTGGAGTTATCTTCGATACTGCTTTAAGCTGTACACACGACCGTGGAACTAACCCCCTGAATTTTTTATCTCTGGCCACAGCCTCCATTTCTGGTAAGATCTAAAATATTATCATTTATTTTTTAACATTTTAACATTTTCAATATAAAATATAATGAATAGCAAAAACCAATAATAGACACCTAGGTGCAAAACACCAGTATGTGTCAAAATCTAAAAATAGACATATGGATATAAACTCCTGGACAAAATTAACGCAACATCATAAATTTCCCATATTTTTGATGCTATTTTTTTTTTCTGAATTTATGATCCGATTTGAATGATTTTTTTGCATTGTAGGTTGGTTCCTTGACAATGTCATAGTTTCTGCAACGAACGGTCTTACACCGATAAACAAAATTACTTATACAGCTAATATATAAAGTTCTGATATTTACAGTATCCTCCGAAAACAATAAATTTGTTGGAAATCTTTTATTTTTTTGAATATAATTTTAAGAATATATTTTTATGTTATATTTAACTTATTAAGTACTGTGCCATAGGCACCACCATCTATTGTCTTATTTTTAACTTCTTCCCAATCATTACTAGTAAATATTATAGCCGTGTCGTCAGCATAAGATATATAACTGTACCTCCTATATTTTCTGTTAAAAGAGCATTCAGATAAATGATGAAGAGGATCGGGCCCAAAATCGTTCCATGAGGAACAACAATTTTGATCACCCGTCTCTCACAATACATTATTACTTACAGTAAAATGATCCTCGCAGCAAAAGTATTTTTCATTGTCACAAGAAATTGGCAGGTTGAATGTATTAAACCATAATTGCCGTTCGCTCTGTTCTCTAGGAACCAATACAAATAATTTAGTTGGGTGGTCACTCGAGTTGGTACTGCAACCTGGCGCAAAACAGTACCTAACTCCGCTTTCATGAAATCGAGGCTTACTCTTGGAACCGGATTCTTCTTCATTCGTTTTACTAAAAGATAGAATTCGTAAAACTTATGTACCACAGTCATATAAGTCAAAAGAGACTTTATTTGGCGAATTTGATAGACTTCTTTTGGCGTCCTCGACCTTATAAAAACAACAATCGCTTCTAAATATACGTTAAATGGAACACCAAGGAATTTTTCCAAGGTTTCGATTAAGTTCTACACAGTCACTTCCAAACAAAAGTTTAATGGATTAAGCAGGAATTTCTGGTTTCCGTGGAAGGTTTTGATTAAGTTCTACACAATCCCTTCCAAACATACGTTTAATGGAATAAGCAGGAATATCTGGTTTCCGTGGAAGGTTTCGATTAAGTTCTACACAGTCGCTTCCAAACATACGTTTAATGTAATAAGCAGGAATTTCTGGTTTCCGAGGAAGGTTTTCGAATAAGTCCTGCACAGTCGCCTCCAAATATAAGGATAATGAAACACCAAGGAATTGTTAGTTTCCGGGGAAGGAGGATGGTTTCGATTAAGTTCTACACAGTCGCTTCCAAACATACGTTTAATGGAATAAGCAGGAATTTCTGGTTTCCGGGGAAGGAGGATGGTTTCGATTAAGTTCTACACAGTCGCTTCCAAACATACGTTTAATGGAATAAGCAGGAATATCTGGTTTCCGTGGAAGGTTTCGATTAAGTTCTACACAGTCGCTTCCAATCATACGTTTAATGTAATAAGCAGGAATTTCTGGTTTCCGAGGAAGGTTTTCGAATAAGTCCTGCACAGTCGCCTCCAAATATAAGGATAATGAAACACCAAGGAATTGTTAGTTTCCGGGGAAGGAGGATGGTTTCGATTAAGTTCTACACAGTCGCTTCCAAACATACGTTTAATGGAATAAGCAGGAATTTCTGGTTTCCGGGGAAGGAGGATGGTTTCGATTAAGTTCTACACAGTCGCTTCCAAACATACGTTTAATGGAATAAGCAGGAATTTCTGGTTTTCGTGGAAGGTTTCGATTAAGTTTACACAGTCGCTTCCAAACATACGTTTAATGTAATAAGCAGGAATTTCTGGTTTCCGAGGAAGGTTTTTGATTAAGTCCTGCACAGTCGCCTCCAAATATAAGGATAATGGAACACCAAGGAAGTGTTAGTTTCCGGGGAAGGAGGATGGTTTCGATTAAGTTCAGGGTGAAAATAGGTGTCAGGGTGACATACGTATTACACGGTACCAGACTAAATTACACGGAAATGGTCTAATTACACGCCAATTGAAAACAACGATATACACAGATAGATTGGGCAAAAGGGTCGCTGTATCCTACATACCTGGCACTAAATCGCTAATTTCTTATTATATGACGTTTAGATTGGTCCACATACCTTATATCCTTGCGATTAGATTCCAATCGCTCGAGTTCAGATATCTCAACAAATCTCGTTTTTCGTCTAGTAAGAAGTTTGTGAGGGAGCACACCTTCCTTTACCCTATTACTTCTTGTGTAATCTTTAAAATCTTCCTTCTAGAAAAATAAAATGCGTAAATATATAATCCCGAACGATAACATTCTTACATCAAAACGATCCTCGCAACAATATCTGATCCGGAAACGAGCGAGCCATTTTTCTTGCTCGGCTATAGGTAGGTAAATATGTAAAAAAAATAATTAACATTAACGAACAAACCTGACGATGGTTTATATCGCAAGGATCAAACAAATAATGCTAAAATAGAAATTCTTCGATAATTCTTACCATTACAAAGTGTTTTTCGGTGTTCCTTCTAGATCTATTTTTGCATCCTTTATGACTAAGATGGCTGTCCATTACATTTGCATCTTTGCTCGATTCGGAAGCTTCAAGCGATGATCCAGTTTCATTTACACTCAGCTCCGTATTCTTAACAGACCGAATCGATGGGGCTATAATTATCGCATTATCATCGTTTTGTAATGGTTTGGGTTCGACACTATTATCTACTGTTGCTTTTGGATTTTCCACCAACGGAATGACACTAGCTTTTGCCACTGCTTTACCACCATTCATAGTATAACCTATGTAATCCACCATGTCGTTTTCTATCTACAAATTATTAATTTGATAAAATATATCAAAAATATAGTTTCTTTTTAAATTTATAGGATAGGATAGGATCGTTCGCAGAGCCATCAGGAACCTGACCAAACTGCCGGAGGCACGCGCTTTTGGTTCAAGAGCTGCGTTTAATCACAAGTTGCCAAGCAGGCACTACTTTATGCGAACGTTTAGCCAAATATATTTAGTTTGTTTTTCTAATCTAAAACTGGATTCGTAAAGTTGAAGGATTGGAAAACGGTATGAAAAAATTCCGTTAAAAAATATAACGTTATAAGAACAATAATAACAAGTTCAAATATGAACAATTATCAAATTTTTGTCACATATCTTCATGAAACTTGTTGATACCCCAATCGCCATTTCAGACAATCTACATATCAATAAATTAGCTAAAAAACTTTATTATTAACGGCTAAAACTTCACGAAAAGAAATATTGATCAGCTGATGCATCTCGTCTCTTTCTAACATGCCAAACAGCGGCATATTTTTTAATTGATGCAACTTAGATGCATCCGAGCGTGTCAAAAAAAAATGAAAATTAAGAAAAAAGAAAAAAAGCGAATTTGAAGTTGAAACTTTCTAGAATGGAACATTATATGTTAAAGATTATGTGAAAAAAAATTTGTCGCTCCAGGTCTTGCCATTTCGTTACTGGAATTTTTTTAAAATCTCCTCGGAGGAAATTCGGAAAACGATCGTGACATGTCAGAAAATTGTCACACTATATTCCTCGACACCCAAATATTGTGGAAAAAAAATTTCAGAAGAATCGTCCCTAATTAGGCCGATTTCTGACAATATTACGCAGAGATACCGGAAGGAAGTATCGTTCAGTTGTATACAGGGTGTTATGGAAATGACGTATTATATTTAAACCGGCAATTCCCGAGAAAAAAAAAAAAAAAAAATATCCAAAAATGGCGCTTTATTTAATATGCCCTGTACATGACCTCACGTCAACCCAAAATTAAGCACGTGGTGACACTGGGAGAAAGATAAACAAAACAACATATGGCGGAAAACGTCAGGAATCTTGAGCAGTGTTGTCACTCTTTAGAAAGTCAATAACCGTTTGACAGATTGGAAGTCGTTTATTTTTCAGGGTACATTATTATAAACTTTTACGTTCAGTTCAGTTCGCTGGGAAACAATCTCTGATTTATAAACTTGAACTGACTCGAACCAACCGCCGCGGCGTTTATTAATGGTCAGGTATGTTCTCATTTGTTCAATTCGAACGACACCCGTCGGAACTGAACAACTTAAATGCCACTTTACCCTTTAGAAAAACTGCAATTTTATTTACCTTTTCGGCCTTATTTAAAACCAACTTAATTTATAAAAAATCAAAAAGTAGGTAATCCAAACAAAAACCGACACAATAACCTCATAAAACACAAAAACAAAAGCACAAATTCACATTAGTTTTCTCGTAAATTTGTATGCATCTCATGAACACATCTAAGTACCATTCAGTCTGAATTAGTATTTTAAAGTGCTACTGTGTAGACAAAAATACGCCCTTATTGTATAAAGTTTCATCCGGTGTTCTGGGAAATAATATAATTTCTAAATATACGGCGTTGCCACTTTCGATGTTTTATAAGATTATATTCTAAAATTGCGGAATTTCCTTCTGTAATATTACTTTCCTGTATAATTATTGTCTCGGAAATGACAACGAAGCACTCGGCCCTTGGTTGGACTCGTCTACGTTAAGACTGTAAGGGAGGTCCTGTTGTTGTCACCATAATTATTTCATCATTCTTCATTAAAGGATTAAAAATTGTTTTAGGCCCATTAGAAATCAGCATTTTTATTATTTCTGACTTTCTATTGCGAAATAATTTGTATCCTATCTTCTGTGTGTGCTGTTGTTCTATGTGTACGATAGTGTAATTATGCGTTCGTGTTTAGTGCTTTTGTGTAATCTGATAATAGGTGCATATCTTCAAAAAACTAATTTGAAACTCGTGGGTGTCCGTGTGTTTCTTTAAGTGATTTAGTGTAATTTGTTCTGTTTCACTATGTATTTTTTTCTCTCGACGATATGCCGGTTATGTTCCGAGATTGGAAATAAGAGGCCGAATGGGGTTTAGTGGGTATAAGCTTATTATGCAGTCCCACACTACCATCAGGGCACGTGATGAGCATAAATCTCTTCCCATAGAAAAAAGAACTGAAGGTGTCTGTGTCCGGGATTCCTTACTCGTGTCGGCGGCTTGGATTTAATTTTTAAGTAAGCAAAATATTTATTTTTATAAGAATCTAAAGTTTTACACTTTTCCACAGTTTGGTAACATTGCCTCAGTGTGTGTTTATTACACGGCTGGGCAGTGTAATATGATTTTGCCGCGGAGTGACCTGTGGGTTTATGGGTGAATTACCCCACTTTTTAAACGTTCGATTAAAAAAATATATATGTAGCGCATCTCGAGGACACCCCAGGAGTCACTCATTTAAATATAATACGTCATTTCCATATATTCAATATTCAATCGCAATATTCTTTTTATCAGAAAATGTTTTACGCGTCATCTCCATGTGAATATAAATCGATTAAGCACACTTGGACCCATGACACGCTCGGAAAAGTATATACAAGGATTGACTTGTCAGAAAATCTGTTTCCCGTGACTTTGGGGGTCACGCAGATGCTGTAAATTCATTTTCAGACATGGCTCGATATAATTTTGAATTTATTGAGAATTTCCTATCTAAAGCGGCACAGCGCCTCTCAGCAACGCCCTACGGCATTTCATCAGATATAGAAGTTGTAGAGGGGGACCTAAACTCCACGAAAAAACAAATTACTGATATTCCACTTCACGGACCCCCTATTGTCACCGTCTCTCTAACTATAAGAATAATTTTAGGTTAAGTAGTCAATTCTCCGATTTGACAGTTGAATGTTTGGCATTTGTATCCGATCACAGGTTGGCAAGTTCCCGCTGCGAACAAACCTGGGTCGGATATTTGATAGAAAATTATACTACACAACTAGTTACCTTGCCTCCTTAATGTGTAGCTAACTACTAGAACTATAAGGGTGACCTTTTAGTTTATGTATTAGTTAACGGCTGGATTATAACGTCTAGTCTAATGTACTTACGTCAAAGTGATCCTCGCAACAAAAAACATGTGACAGAAGCCCCGGAAACCCTCTCCCGACCGCTTTATACCATATTCTCTGCAAGCGGGCCTCGACGGGCATCTCGACGAATATTTTCTTCGGATTCCGTTCCGAGTTGCTCGAACAGCGTGGGACGAAACAGTGCTTGACGGCACTAAGTGTGACGGTGGCGGCATCGGAGGCGGTAGATAGTTCAACCGTTGTCACTTTTATTTCTAAATACACCGGACACAAAAAACAGCTGCTCAGTAGGATGCGTAAGGAAATTCCGGCCCCGAGGAAAAAGGGGTTAAGTCGATTGTCGGTTTAAAGCGTATAAGTTATGAACAAAACCGACACAAGATATGGTGAACGGTGTTCTTTAGCGGAAAGTCCGCTTTCATTTGTGAGAAATAAAATTTTCCACCCAGGGGCGCATGTTCTAGCCGAAAATTGCCTTCAGGACGTCTATTCTTGACTTAGGAGAACGGAAATTTGCCTTCAGGACGTCTATCTATTCTTGACTTAGGAAAGCGGTCGTATCGAGAGAAGTGACTATTCGTTTCTCAGTGCTTCTTAAGGGAAAGGAAAAGTCACTTCTCTCGATATGATCGTTCTTCTAAGTCGAGAATAGACGTCCCGATATGTTCCGTAGGTTAAATTATTTTTTGATCACACGACGACGGGCAAACAATAAGACAGCATGCACAATATGAAATCATATTATTCCCGATAAATACTATGCAGAAAAAATAACACGTTTGCTATGGGAAAGTTTTACTTATTAATTAGACGAGAAGCGCAAAAAAAAATCGATTTGGCAAAATTAAAAATTGTGGAACGTTTTCGCGAAAATTAAACGTCAAAAAACGAAAAACTAAGGAAGGGAATAAGTCGATTCATTGTCTAACAAAACATTACGCTATTGAAAAATCGTGACAGCGTGTCTTCGGAAGTTCTTACCAAATGGGAAACTTTTTAATTATTAACTCTACGAAAAAAAGTGTCTCTTCCTAAAAAGTCCTGCTTGGTGAGAAAATAAATTTGCACAAGAATATTTGTATGTTGACATACAGGGTGTGGCTTCAAAAAGTACCGGATTTAAAATTTATAAAAGACGTCGGCTATATTTACAAAACTAATAGTCGTAAAGATTTGGTAATAAGTATTTTTGGATAAGTAGGCTTTGAACAATTGATTGTTGTTGGTAACAGAATAGGCGTTTTAGCAGTGACAGTTTGGCAATTATAATTTCTGTTTCAAAACGTGAACTTCTTGTTAAAAAAAGGTTTTTCCGTCTCTTAGTTACTTTAAACAATAATAGTGATGATTAAACTGACTGTTAATGAAAAAATTGAAATAGTTCTTATTGTTGGCGATAATTATAAGACGCATCGCGAGGCTGCCGACATTTTTAATACTAGACACCCAAATAAACATATTAGCCACGTTACTGTCGGCAATTGGCGTCAATAAATTTAAAAATACTGGCTCTGTCGAAAATAATTTCAAGAAGAAACATGCAGTTCGAACACTTACTGAAGAAAATCAATTACAAGTATTGCAAGCGGTTGTGAGATTTACTTAAATTTCCTAAGAACCGAAATTTTTATATTTATAAACAGCCTGCCATTAAACGCGCGACAGGCTGTTTGGTATCAGCATGATGGAGCTCCTTGTCACAGCGCAGCCAGGGTCAACGAATATTTGGATAGAACTTTTCCACAAAGATGGATAGGACGCCATTCAGAAGTACCCTGGCCACCTAGGTCACAGGACATTACACCCCTAGATTTTTTCTTGTGGGGTCATTTGAAGCCATTGGTGTACAAGCACAGACCATTCCGTGATATTGATCACCTAGAAGAAACTATAAGGCAGTGTATCCGGCTAGTTACTCCTTATATGATCAGAAACGCTGTGTCGGAGTTTTCTAGAAGGACAATCATTTGTATGCAAAAAGACGGAGGCCATGTGGAGACCTAGATTATTTTTGGAGTCATTTAGTTTTATTGGTTATTGGGAAATTAGAAATTGGCCACCTCATAGAAATTAGTGAACTAATTTTTATCCGTCATAAAAGTAATTCTCTTAAGTAGAGTTTTTATTGTGTAATTGTTATAGTCTGTTAGCCTTTAAACATGCACTCTTCAAGTTTTTAGTTTTGTAAATATAGCCGACGTCTTTTATAGATTTTAAACCCGGTACTTTTTGAAGCCACCCTGTATGTCCAACATACAAATATTCTTGTGCAAATTTATTTTCTCACCAAGCAGGACTTTTTAGGAAGAGACACTTTTTTTCGTAGAGTTAATAATTAAAAAGTTTCCCATTTGGTAAGAACTTCCGAAGACACGCTGTATATTACAGCATCCACAGCGCTTCTTTTTAACTAGAAATGTATAACTAGTTCTAGCAAATACAAATTTTTTGTTCCATTGAGATCACTTTATAGTAAAGTTTACTTTATCCCGTTGACCTTTACTGTAATAACATCGTCAAACCGCAATAAATGGGTGCAGGGTCGGCTTGAAAATACAGTTATCTACGTATCGATTTATTTTTATTTTGAAGACACCTACTCCGCCCGTTCCGATTTAATTAAATACACAGTATCCAAGATAAGGAGGGCCAGTACAGGGATCTCGGAAACCGTAAGAGATACGAAGTCGGTTAAATGGAGGTAAAGTTGCGCATTTACGTGCCTAATAATATGCCGTTTAGAAAGTTTTAACATTCCGAGTAGTTCCGGAGATATCCGGAAAAAAACGAAATTTTGAAAAATCGTTTTATTTTTTTCCTGGGTTTTTTGAGATCGAATTGTAAAGTAAATTGGACTTTTGCATTGCCACTTTTTCCACTCTATCTAACAGCGTCAATGTTGTGTATCCGACGAGTCGTCCTCGAAGGGCCATTATCAACTTTCATTTTTGAATAGGGTCCTGTCTTCCTGATATTGGAATTTGGGAGCTCTTTTTCTTCCCAATGCAACGATGTATAATACATTGTGGTTTAATGACGTTTCGAGGGTTTCTTGAACAACATCAGAAGATTTTGGGATACGGTCCTGTATTTCTTCTAATTTTATAAATAATATCTCATAAGTGAGCTCAAAATTTTTACTTATGTTGGACTAGTTCATTAAATAACAAATAAGTTAATAATAAACCACAAATAAGCGAACAAAAAATAATTCAATAATAAACAACAATAAGTGAACAAAAAACATACCAAAACAGTAATAAAACGAACAACGAAAAAAGTAAGGAACTACATAGTCAGGTGTTGAAAATGATTTCCGTTATTATTATCCAGAGCTTCTTCCAAATTGATTTGGAGTAAGTTTAGGTAACGCTCAGAAGTTAAATTTTTATGATAAAAAAATAGGCCTAATATTTTTGTACCTAAAATTTCATCCCACATATTAAATCTAAACCGATGTTGGTGTCTGGACTCTTCGTATAAATGCGGATTTTCTTCAATAGAAGTTTGAAATAATGTAACGGTATTTTGTTCACTTATTTGTGGTTTATTATTAACCTATTTGTTTTTTAATGAACTAGTCCAACATAAGTAAAAATTTAGAGCTTACTTACAAGATATTATTTATAAAATTAGGAGAAATACAGGACCGTATCCCAAAATCTCCTGATGTTGTTCAAAAAACCCTCGAAACGTCATTAAACCACAGTGTGTCATACATCGTTGCATTGGGAAGAAAAAAAGCTCTTGAATTCCAATATCAGGAAATCAGAACCGTATTTAAAAAAAGAAAGCTGGTAATGGCCCTTCGAAGACGACTAGTCGGATTACACAACAAATAACGCTGTTAGATAGAGCGGAAAAAGTGGCAATGTAAAAGTGCAACTTACTTTAGAATTCGATCTAAAAAAAAAACGGAAAAAAATAAAACGATTTTTCAGAATTTCGGTTTTCTCCGGATATCTCCGGAACCACTCGGAATTTTAAAACTTTCTAAACGGCATATTATTAGGCACGTAAATGCGCAACTTACCTCCATTTAACCGACTTCGCATCTCTTACGGCTTCCGAGATCCCTGTACTGACCCTCCTTATCTTTGGACACGGTGTATACTAATGGAAAATAATAAAAATGCCTAATTACTTTTTTTTTACGTGCACAGAGGGCAAGTTTGGACGCTAGATTTACTCACTATTAAAATTAACCGGATCTGGACATTAAATCGACTTATCCCCTTTTCCTTGGAACCTTAAAGTTAATATTAATGAAAAAAAAAAACAAATAATCGGACAGATGAAATATAAAACGTTGTACATATTTTAGTCAAAGCACAGGCTGAGGTTTCTTCTAGAATTAACTGGTTAAACCACGGATTACTTCGCTTAAACCCTCATGGAATCGGTTAAATAATAAACTAGATAATTGTTTGGGAAAAGGAACTTTCTCCATATAAATAAAATTACGAATTATTATTAAAGCCGTATTAGAGACGGCAATTCTTCTCTTGCGCGTGCAAAGGCAATAATAATTGCACGTATTCATGCGCACTAACCCGTTCTCGATCAGCTGGCGCATTGACAACAGTTGGTACTGTCGAAATCCCTAAAATACCCCCAGAACTAGAAATGGACAAACCTGTTCATTTTGATTACCAATTAAAGCAGCTACTGTTACTTACACAAAACGGGTAAAAAAAGTTGCGACGAATTAGCAATACATATGCTTAATAAAGAATGTGAACTGTTATTTCAGTAGCAGTTAGTTTAAATAGCCATTAGCTGTTCATAGCTGCTTCGACCAACTAATAAACAGTTAAAAATAACAGAATAATCATCTCTACCCAGACTTGCACCGGCAATGGCAATTAAAATGGCGCTTGTCCCATTTCCGGCAATGCGAGACAGCTGATCGAGAACGGAGTACTGCGCATGAATTCGTGCAATTTTATTTATCAGAAGACTAGAATTGCCGACTGTAATAATATGGATTCCATTCTCGCATTGAGCCGGCAATGCGAGCAGTATTGGGCCAGCTGATCGAGAACGGTTTAGTGCGCATGAATACGTGCAATTATAATTGCCATTGCAGGCGCAAGAGACAAAAATTGCCGACTCTAATAAGGCTTTTATTAAATGTGTAAAACTGTGGAAGACGGGCTTACGAAATTAGAACCATCTGAGCCGCACAAATAAATTAAAAACTATTCTGTCACAAAATTTGGCCATTTTCGACTACAAAACTTTGGAATTATTATTACGAATCCGATTTTAAATTAGTGAAATTTAAAACTGGATTTAAAGGGGTTTGTTTAACCAGGCACTCGTAAACTCTCCGTTTTCTATAAAAAGATTTATGGTTACTAATAAATATTACAAGTAAACTTCAGTTGAATTAGGGAAAATTTTTATTAAATAAAGCTTCAGAGGAATTCACATTTCGATTTTTTGATAGCAACTAGAAACTGAAATGCCTTGGAGAAAACTAGTACTTCATATTACCAAAATCAATGATATTTAATAAATTCCTTAATCTATAAAAAACCCAACTGATTTGGCAACTATGTCGACTAATAATAAATTTGAAAAATTTTGCACATTAGTTTCATTCCGCCTGTGGTCATTGTTTAATCCATCATTATGTAAACCCACTGAAACCACTTAACATTTTTTTCCTCTCGTTCCTTTTCTCCATATCACAATTATTCATCAACGTCTGAATCTGGTTTAATTCTAGGTACGTTTGGGCATGGCTCTGAATTTTTATTTCCTACGCCTGTCTGTTTAGACTTAAGATTACGCTCCAATATTCCATCTCGTCCTGCCTCTGGCCAATTATCTTCTATTCCTCTTCTTCCCCCATTGCTCGATGATAACAAGTTTATAACCTTGGCTTTGACAGATTTAGGCTCATTCGGAGACGCGTCCAAGCACAATGTATCTCTCACAGTGACATCTTCATCAATCTTCTTTGAACTGCGGAAGGGTAAGAGACTAAAATCCAGCTTTAAATATTTATCATGCCCTACAGACGCCTCTCTTTCTTGTAATATTTGTGTCCTCGTTCTTTTATTGTTACTTTTATCAGAAAGTCGAATGACCGATGGTAATGTTTGGCCAATATCGCCCGATTTATCCTGAAATATATCTATGTGTGATCTTTTCCCGCTGTTTTCACAAGGTTTAGACTTAAGGTCGCGCTCCGATGTCCCATCTCGTCCCGCCTCCGGCAAATTATCTTCTATTCCTCTTCTTCCCCCATTGCTTGATGATAACAAGTTTATAACCTTGGCTTTGACAGATTTAGGCTGATTCGGAGACGCGTCCAAGCACAATGTATCTCTCACAGTGACATCTTCATCAATCTTCTTTGAACTGCGGAAGGGTAAGAGACTAAAATCCAGCTTTAAATATTTATCATGCCCTACAGACGCCTCTCTTTCTTGTAATATGTGTGTCCTCGTTCTTTTAATTATTTTATTGTTACTTTTATCAAAAAGTCGAACGAACGATGGTAATGATTGGCCAATATCGTCCGATTTATCCTGAAATTTATCTATGTGTGGTCTTTTTCCACTATTTTCACAAGGCTTAGACTTAAGGTCGCGCTCCGATATTCCATCTCGTCCCGCCTCCGGCCAATTATCTTCTATTCCTCTTCTTTCCCCATTGCTCGATGATAACAAGTTTATATCCTTGGCTTTGACCGATTTAGGCTGATTCGGAGACGCGTCCGAGCACAATGTATCTCTCACAGTGACATGTTCATCAATCTTCTTTGAACTGCGGAAGGGTAAGAGACTAAAATCCGGCTTTAAATATTTATCATGCACTACAGACGCCTCTCTTTCTTGTAATATTTGTGTCCTCGTTCTTGTAATTATTTTATTGTTACTTTTATCAAAAAGTCGAACGAACGATGGTAATGATTGGCCAATATCGTCCGATTTATCCTGAAATTTATCTATGTGTGGTCTTTTTCCACTATTTTCACAAGCTTTAGACTTAAGGTCGCGCTCCGATATTCCATCTCGTCCCGCCTCCGGCCAATTATCTTCTATTCCTCTTCTTTCCCCAATGCTCGATGATAACAAGTTTATAACCTTGGCTTTGACAGAGGTAGGCTGATTCGGAGACGAGTCCGAGCACAATGTATCTCTCACAGTGACATCTTCATCAATCTTCTTTGAACTGCGGAAGGGTAAGAGACTAAGATCCAGCTTTAAATATTTATCATGCACTACAGACGCCTCTCTTTCTTGTAATATTTGTGTCCTCGTTCTTTTAATTATTTTATTGTTACTTTTATCCTGAAATTTATCTATGTGTGGTCTTTTTCCACTATTTTGACAAGGTTTAGACTTAAGGTCGCGCTCCGATATTCCATCTCGTCCCGCCTCCGGCAAATCATCTTCCTTTCCTCTTCTTTCGCCGTCGCTCGATGCTAGCAAGTTTATAACCTTGGCTTTGACATACTCGAGCCGATTCGAAGCGGCGTCCAAACACAATGTATATTTCAAAGCCGCATTTTTAAGCCTCGGAGCCTCAACAGGCCCGTTCTTCGTGCCAAACAACCCGTGCCGTGACAAAACATTTTTATTGAAAGGAAATATCCCGGTTTTTTCAAAACCCTCCGCGGCCACTGCACGCGTCCTGCACCGTAGATATGCACGTCCCAGCAACTTACAAACCCCAAATTCGGCGACTTCCCTTTGCGGATTTTGTTCGATATTACTTTCGATCAGAAATTTATTTATTTCCGCAGAATAATATTTCCGAAAAAGCGGCATGAAAGCCACGTCCAAAGGTTGTAGCTTGTGCGACGAGTTAGGCGGTAAGCATACGATGATTATATGATTTATCCGGGCCGTATCCATAACTTCTACATTCCTTATATGACTGAAGTTCCCATCGAGTATCAATACGCATGGTTTTTTTCTGGTCGGCTTCACGATTGCGATAAAGTGAATCAACCATTCGATAAAAATGCACTGTTGTATCCACCCGGTGGGGTGAACGCCAGCGACCCAATCTGGCGGGGCTCCGTCCAGCAACCCCATCTCCAGAAACTTTCTAGGGAACACCAAGTGAGGAGGCACATAGCTCCCGATGGCGTTCATACAGAACACGGGTGTGACCAAGACTTCTTTTTTCGCCGCGCTTAATGTCTCGATCGTCGTCCGATATTTAAACGTCAACACTGTCAAACCGTCATTGAATGTGATCCCATTTTGATCGACACAATAGACTCTGGCGGGATTGAAACGAATCTTCTCCATAGCACGATGCAAATGGGTGAAAAATCTTTCTACTGTAAAACCGCCGGTGGACATGGTTCTAGGGGATATGTTCGTATGGCATTCCAAAAAACGTCTGCCCCATCCGGCATCGAAACATCGACTTTTCTTCGGATACCCGTTCCGCTGCATTAGCTGATTAGCGAGCCTCTCTACGTCCTGGGAAGCGATACCGAAAAAACGGTCGTCCATTTCCACGCAGTATGAAATTAATTCCGCCTGCAAATGTTTAGACAGGACTGGAACTTGTCCCACAACAGGATTATGCGTATGTCCCTTAGATTGTTTCAGACACAATTCTAAGATATTCTTCGGCACCTTATACGATTTTGAAGCTTCGTAAGGGCTAATTCTGCCAGTTTGCACGGCTCGCATGGCCATGTTCATGGCCGTTGGATTCCACTCGACATATTCTTTACTACGCTCAGGCGTCTTACCTAAAACACGTAAAAAAGTCAATAGTAGTATCATTACAAGATCCTAATTTCGGGTATCCGAATATAGGACATCCTGTAACATCATCGATAACTTATGTAACTTACCAATATATGTATGACAACACTAATTAAAAAAATCACCAAAAAATAGTATCATTAACCGTATTCGAAGGGTTATAGAGTACGTGTTCTTGGGCCCTATTGGATAGGCGTTTAGAATTCAGTCGTTCGTGAAATTTAGAATTTATAATAATGCCAGATACAGGATTATCCGAAATTAGGTTACGATAGGCTTGTATCCATACGGGGTGGTCCTTAATGAAGTGCTAATATTTCAGAATACCATGTCATTAAGGAACACCCTATACAGGATTTAAAAATAAAAAAAGAAAATACGGAATGCGTAAAAAAAATACAGTGAAACCTCTCATAACGGACACCTCTAACAAGCGGACATGTCTATTAAGTCTGGAACTAGATATATGAAATTCCATGAAAATCAACCTCTCTTGGGCGGACTCTCCTTTGGGCGGACGCGGACAGACTATTTTCATACAAAGAGTGCGAAAACCCTCCTTTAAACGGCCAAAATTTTTTTTATGTATTTGGGAGACGAATAAGTATGGTGCAAAAACTCTCTGAAGGACTTCGCCGAATGAAAGTATGTGTGATTCCCCGACAGCAGTCCGCCGTTTATTTGAGAGTTGTAAGGTTAAAATCGTAAACAATGGAACAAAAATGTCGCGTTTTGAGTCTGAAAGAGAATATTGATGCGGTGGAAGTGTGTAATTTGTAAACAATGATTTGGGCGAGTTCTTTAACATTGATAGCAATGTGCTATTAGAAGATGATAGCGACCCCATTCCTACCGATTATGTAGTCCAAACTGAAACCACATCGCTATCTGACGACTCTGATGAAGAAGTTGAATGCAGTAATCAAACAAATGTCACCAATTATCAACAAGCCATTAGTATGGCAAAGGAATTATAAGAGTATGCAAAGCATAGAGGTGACTCTACAGCAATTGTTATCAGACTTGGAATTACATTTTCTAGATTGCAAGTATAAAACGCAAATACGTCAAACTACGTTATTAGATTTTTTTAGTACTACATCCTAACTAAAACTAGTGTATTTTTGTTATGTTTATTTGTACATACATATACATAGTAATAATTTTGCATTTACATATTACCTAATAACAAATTTCCCAACGGCGGACACATTTAGACGGTCCCGTAGGTGGCCGCCTAAGAGAGGTTTCACTGTACATGGAAAAATTGGATAAAGAAAAATCGTTTGTCAGGTTTCCACTTTATTTAAGAAACTTCCAATCAAGAAGCTACAAGATAAAGTAACGGATCATGTAAAGGCTTCCTTAAATAAAGCGGAACTTTGACGAGGGTCTGAAATGCCATTTATATTATACTCTGCAGACAGTTTTCCACAGAATATTTTGGCAGGAAAACACGCGCAAGAACAAGAAAGAGTACCGACTATCGACAATTGCTTCGGGCGCAGCGATTTTGCAGGATTTAATAAGAATTAAATAAACCAATACAAAACGTCAAAACAGAAAATATTATTTCTTATTCGCGTAAAAATACTTAAAACACCATAAATTTTTAATAAAAATATTTGATTTAAAAAAAATCATGATGTTCTCGAACCCTGACCAATACTAAAACCTTTTCCATTTGATACCGGCTCTGATGAATATCCGAATGAACCAGTTAATTCTAGTAGTAACAAAAACTTGGGCTTCGACTATAACAGCACATGGCAATACTATGAATATGAATGACCGAATAATTCCCTGCGTGGTATGATCAAAAGTGGACAGCAATAATGAGCACAATACGACCCTGTTTATTTCGAATTGGGACCGATATCTTTAGACATTCACGTAGTCACTTTTGGGCGTCATTTATTATTAATTGTTCATGTGATGGTGATAGCAATCTGTAAGGCGGCCGTTGTGAATGCTGAGAATTGAATGATTACTGTGGAAATTATAGTTGTAATAACTGATGTCCGTTACGATTTAGAAGAAAATCAGGAAAGTAGGAAAAAAATTTCCATTAGAAATTGGTTTAATAAAAATTTCCATAATATGTAGGGCGTAAAGTCCGATTCAAACTTGAAGTCCGCTTCTATTCTCTCCTCGTTCAGTGCCAGCCCATTTTTAATAACCTAACCCAGGGGTCAGCAACCTTTTGAGACGGAAGAGCCAAGAGCTATACTTTACACAATTTCTCAGTTTTTAAAGAGCCACTAAAGGCCGCAATTTGATATCGAAAAAGACACAACTTGACATCGAAAGAGCCGCAGGTTGCCGATCCGTGAAGCGAGATAGAACACGTTGACTTCTTCACGCTGATGCTCCTGTGCTATTCAAGTTTGAATCCGACTATATAACGGCATGGGAAAATATTTAACCAACTACTATACTTTATATATTATTTGACTGAACAACTTGTTATATACCTTAATTAGAATTATAATAATTATTTACAACTGTATAGTTATTAAATACACAAGGAGTATTGTGGATCTGTTGCATACAGAAGAGTTACATTGTGGCTCGGTGTAGTTAAATCACTTAAATATTTGCAAGAACAGATGCTATACTGGGTATTTTTTTTGCGATACCATATACAGGGTTTTTCGGGAGAGAAAGGGAATATTTTAATGAGATATTTTCATATTTGTTTGTCACCCTGTGTCTCCATTTCTGAAACTTATTTCTTATATTGACCTCTAGAATACCTTCTTAAGATAGTTCCCTTTCCACCCGGAACATCCTGTCCACGAAGCCTTAAGCTATGGTCACCATCCACCTCTTGTCTTAAGATCCACCATATCTAGATCAAGGATCGAGTCAGCATCATCATCAAATTGAATGGAGGCTGAGGATCGAACAATCCCCGGGGATGGGGTGATAGTGAAGCCCTCTTCTCCATCTACTGTCCACGTATCATTCAGCCATAGTCACCATCCATCTCTTGTTTAAGATCCACCTTATCTAGATCAAGGATCGAGTCAGCATCATCATCGAATTGAATGGAGGCTGAGGATCGAACAATCCCCGGAGATGGGGTGGTAGTGAAGCCATCCTCTCCATCTACTGTCCACGTATCCTTCAGCCATAGTCACCATCCACCTCTTGTCTAAGATCCACCCTATCTAGATCAAGGATCGAGTCAGCATCATCATCAAATTGAATGGAGGCTGAGGATCGAACAATCCCCGGGGATGGGGTGATAGTGAAGCCCTCTTCTCCATCTACTGTCCACGTATCATTCAGCCATAGTCACCATCCATCTCTTGTTTAAGATCCACCTTATCTAGATCAAGGATCGAGTCAGCATCATCATCGAATTGAATGGAGGCTGAGGATCGAACAATCCCCGGAGATGGGGTGGTAGTGAAGCCATCCTCTCCATCTACTGTCCACGTATCCTTCAGCCATAGTCACCATCCACCTCTTGTCTAAGATCCACCCTATCTAGATCAAGGATCGAGTCAGCATCATCATCAAATTGAATGGAGGCTGAGGATCGAACAATCCCCGGGGATGGGGTGATAGTGAAGTCCTCTTCTCCATCTACTGTCCACGTATCCTTCAGCCATAGTCACCATCCACCTCTTGTCTAAGATCCACCTTATCTAGATCAAGGATCGAGTCAGCATCATCATCGAATTGAATGGAGGCTAAGGATCTAACAATCCCCGGGGATGGGGTAATAGTGAAGCCCTCTTCTCCATCTACTGTCCACGTATCCTTCAGCCATAGTCACCATCCACCTCTTGTTTAAGATCCACCTTATCTAGATCAAGGATCGAGTCAGCATCATCATCATCAAATTGAATGGAGGTTGAGGATCGAACAATCCCCGGGGATGGGGTGATAGTGAAGCCCTCTTCTCCATCTACTGTCCACGTATCCTTCAGCCATAATCACCATCTACCTCTCGTTTAAGATCCACCTTATCTAGATCAAGGATCGAGTCAGCATCATCATCGAATTGAATGGAGGCTAAGGATCGAACAATCCCCGGGGATGGGGTAATAGTGAAGCCCTCTTCTCCATCTACTGTCCACGTATCCTTCAGCCATAGTCAAAATCCACCTCTCGTTTAAGATCCACCTTATCTAGATCAAGGATAGAGTCACCATTATCATCAAATTGAATGGAGGCCGAGGATCGAACAATCCGCGGGGATGGGGTGATAGTGAAGCCCTCTTCTCCATCTACTGTCCACGTATCCTTCAGCCATAGTCACCATCTACCTCTTGTTTAAGATCCACCTTATCTAGATCAAGGATAGTCAGCATCATCATCAAATTGAATGGAGGCTGAGGATCGAACAATCCGCGGGGATGGGGTGATAGTGAAGCCCTCTCTCCATCTACTGTCCACGTATCCTTCAGCCATAGTCATCATCTACCTCTCGTTTAAGATCCACCTTATCTAGATCAAGGATAGAGTCAGCATTATCATAAAATTGAATGGCGGCCGAGGATCGCCGAAAGCAGTGCCCAGTGTACTCATTTGCGTCCGGCAGTCCAAGATATGTGGCTATTTGCTTCGGTACGCTGCCTAAATTATTTATACCGACGACTTGTCTTGTACATTTTCCATTTACGTAATTTAGAAAAAAAGGTGAATCTGTAGTATATTTTGTCGCATTCCGTACGTCCATATATAATTTGACAATAGGGTAAAAATGTCCCGATACGACAAAAGATCTCCGCTTCTTAGTTACTGTATCGGAAATATTGAAAACTAAAGATTTTCCCGTATCTTCTATACGTTCGGGTTTTATGTTTCGTAATTCTTTCTTCTTACAGGCGCCACATATTCCTATTATAAGAACGACCTGAAATGATAAATATCGTTGAATTTCTACGTATTCCTTCGAAATAATTAAGATATCTTACCTTTGCCAGTAGATATTGCCTGTCGGGTGCGTTTTCTAAAAATTCATTAATGTTGCTCTCGGTCAGACATTTGGACTTCTTGTTTCTATGATATGACTTTCTTTTTAGCAGCACTGATAATTTGGAATAAGTCGCAATGTTAACATTGTGATTTATGATAATTGTCGTTTTTAACATCGAATAAAATGCCCAGAGCGACGAAGGTTTCATAGTTTCCGATAATTCTTGAAAGTATGCCAACAGTACATTCTCCGAAAATGATTTAATATCGTTTTTTAATCTCCAATCCATAAACTTCTGATAGGCAATTTCATATCTTTCTCGAGATGCTGCTGGCAATATATTGCTGGCAGCAGTTTTTGCTATTTCTGCAATATTCGGGTTTGTTAAGTTTCATTTTCTCTATCACTCGACATGGCTTTTTAAAAATATTCAGTTATATAGGGCTTTTATTTGGGATTCGATAAAATCTCGACAATTTGCGAAATAAATTGCTAATAAATGTCGACAGTTCCTGAACCAGTGTTGTCAGAACATTTTCATGAGAAATAATGAATACATACAGCTCGACAAGCGAGTCTATAGCTACGGGGTATCGGTAAGGGGAAAGTAACATCTGTTAAAACAAGGCCGACACATGGGCGTGCTATTATTTTAATAATGTAATAAAAATAGGAAATTCTTCAATAATTGTATTTTAAGATTGAAGGTAGGTAATTATTTTTTATCAAGGTTTCAATAATTACGTTTTAAAAGATGCCATTCTTTCAGCATGGAAAAAACAGCTACATAGTTAATCGATTAATGACGATTTTTCATTTTCATCCATTTGATTTCAATATGCACCTCAAAGTCTCACAAGAAAACGGAAAGTTTATGTCACTTCTTAGCTGTTGCGGCAATTTTTTTAAGGTTGGAACCACTTTTAGTTCCAAATAAAACTTTTGTATTGTTCTCTTAACAATGCCAAAGTTAAAAGCCCTTCTTTTGCCAGGAGATGACAACAATTGATCCGGATTGTTTTCCTTCCTTTCAGTATATTTTTTATGAATGTTTCTTACTGCGCCCACGCTTACTCCCGCATTTATTGCAACCCTTTCTAGCTTTCGCTTAAGTGGCAATTTAAATGCTTTAATTTGTGATTCCTCTTCACACACCCTGTACACATTGGCATTCACTTCACGGGTTTGACTATAAAGGGTTTTACCACCACAATTTTCAACACAGTTTTAAAAAACTCAATTTAATACAATATAATAACTCTAGCCCTATCACTACGCAACTGAACGAAGCATATCGGACATCGCCGAACAACCACGCCGGCCCAATGGGCGTGTTACCAGACGCATGTCGTCATCCTCTGTCTGGGATATAACCGATTAAATTACTCCTAGCCACCTGTTACCCATGGTTACCGTTGATATTGCACTAAGTTGCCTTGTTTAGATTAGAAGTACTTTAACAAAAAAATATTTTATTTTGCATTTAAATATTAAAATACATAGTATGAAAAGAAAGTTTTAAGAACATTGAAACAATAATAGAATATTAGTTCCTTATATACTTATGACAATTTATTTTAAATGGGTAAATTAAATTTTAGGGTTTACTTGTTAACATACTGTTAAATTAAAATTTTATATATGTGACAACATTGTTAACCCAAGAAACTTTCTTGCCCGCATTCCTTTCGTAGCTATAGATAAACTTGTCGCCCTGTAGTAACCAATTTTAATTATAGTGACAAAATTCTTACTAAGAATGAATGCCTACTCTGGCAACACTGTCCTCATGGCTCAAATTTATTGTTTACAATATGTAATATTCAACTTACATAAACTCCTGGACAAAATTAACGCAACATCATAAATTTGCCATATTTTTTATGCTATTTTTTTTCTGAATTTATGATCCGATTTGAATGATTTTTTTTTGCATTGTAGGTTGGTTTCTTGACAATGTCATAGTTTTCGCTGTTTATGATAAAATATTAATTTTCGAATTATACTGGGTGTACTAATAATGATATGTTTTTTTCCGAAAATTCGTATCACCCTGTGGAGTATCTTAGCAACCGAAACATATTTCAGTTGACATTAAACGGTAGGTCCATCTTTCCCCAACATTTTCTTTTTTGGTTTACTTCATTATCTCTGTTATTAAAGGAGATACACCGTTTTATAGCGTAACATGTTTTTATAGACTTTAATATTCAACACATTCATTGTTAAATGTTTTCAAGTAGACTATGGACTTTTTCTGACATTGCAAGCGATGTGTCAGCAGATGTTGTGTTTTAAAGTTACAAAGGTCTAATAAAATTCGCCATACTGATAAAAACTGTTCGGAAACTGCTTATTAAAAGTTCGTTTCGTATGCCCAGTTGCCCGACGAGTATTTTGAAATCTACTTGAAAACATTTAACAATGAATGTGTTGAATATTAAAGTCTATAAAAACATGTTACGCTATAAAACGGTGTATCTCCTTTAATAACAGAGATAATGAAGTAAACCAAAAAAAGAAAATGTTGGGGAAAGATGGACCTACCGTTTAATGTGAACTGCAATGTGGTTCGGTTGCTAATATACTCCATAGGGTGATACGAATTTTCGGAAAAAAAACAGCATTTTTAGTAAACCCAGTATCAATCGAAAATTAAATTTTTATCATAAACAGCGAAAACAATGACATTGTCAAGGAACCAACCTACAATGCAAAAAAAAATCATTCAAATCGGATCATAAATTCAGAAAAAAAAATAGCATCAAAAATATGGGAAATTTACGATGTTGCGTTAATTTTGTCCAGGAGTTTAGATGGTAATGTGCCTTACGAATTTTTACTGAGAATGGGCGTCTTTAACTTATAAACGCAAGAAAATAACAATAATAAATCTTCACTGTAAGACAACCGGGCCATAAATTCATCAAAAAGTTATAGATTTACTACAACCGTAATAGTCTGGCAACACCGTTCTCACGGCTGAAATCTAAGTAGGCGTGTTCGACGAGCCGTCGATCCCGTGCGATTTGCTTACCGTACGTTTCGTTTACAATGTGTAATATTCAACCAACATAGATGGCAATGTGCTTTGCGAGTTTTTACCGAGAATGGATGCCTTTCGCCACAAAACCAGTAATAGATTTACAACGTAGGGCAATAAATCCATGAAAAAGGAAACAGATTGACTACAATCGTAATAGTCCGGCAACACTGTCCTGTGGGCGTGTTTGACGAGCCATTGACTCGTGCGATTTGCTTACCGTACGTTTTGTTTACAATGTGTAATAGTTTAGTACATTAGCGGTCGTAGGAGAACGCAAAAACTTACTCGATTCAGTTGGCTGCATCTGCTGCTCCGTCTTCTGTATATTCTCTCTGTGCTGTTTGCTTTCCCCCATCAATTTTGTCAAGTCCGAAAAGGTAACATTGTTTATGTGAACGTACTCGGGCTGATCGTACTGCTCCTCACCTTAAAGTATGATCTTATTAATAATAATAATAATAATAAATGTCTTTATTGTAATTAAAGAAAAATGACAAAGGGAGAAGTTGAAGCTGGGCTTCCTCACTTAACCAATATTATTATAACAGTTAATTTTCAGACAGTAAAAATACAGAATGTAGTGATACTTGATGAACAATGGTTACTATACTCGGAGACCACAATTGTAGACAGTGATTCATCTATGACAAAATGAAACGACAACTGCATTTGAGCGAGAAGGAAATAGACTTCCAGTGGCGCGTAAAATTAACAATTTATATAAGTACCACTTTTTGTTGAAAATTCGCAACATTTCAGGTAATTACTGAATTCTCTTAGCGATATTTTTGGCAACGAGTCGTTCTTTCTTATTTCCGACACAATTTTTTTGTATGTGGGAATTTCATTCTTAAAATAAAAACCGTACTTTTCGACGAATTGCATATTTTGTCGCATTATCAATTATGATTATTCTTGTTCTTCTTATTTTTTAAAGTCCTGAGTACTGTACTAGCCCAGCGGTCGGCAACCTTTTGAGACGGAAGAGCCAAAAGTTATAATTTACACAATTTTTCAGTCTTTAAAGAGCCACTAACGGCCGCAACTTGATATCGAAAGAGACACAACTTGACATCGAAAGAGCCGCATGCGGCTCGCGAGCCATAGTTTGTCGACCCCTGGTCACAGCCAAAGCACTGGTGAAGACGCCAAATTGTCTTGCGTCGAAAACGAATTAAAACCTACATAGAAACATCCGACGACGGCGTCATTCGAGAGCTTTCGACGGACTGACGACGGTAACGACGCGTGTCACGGAGGAGGGGTGCGGGGAAAAGCGAGTACAAGTGACTGAGAGATAGAATCGGTGCCTAATCCTCGTTAATCGATTCAGAACGAATTTTTAATGTTTTTTTTTTCGATAAAATAAATAATATTTGTGTATGGAACTAAAGAGCCGCAGCTTCACATCCAAAGAGCCGCAGGTTGCCGACCCCTGTACTACCCGATACTTTCGTTAAAGAAGCACATAGTTGCGTGTAGCACAGATAAATCCGAATTTCGGGTACGAACACCTTCATACACAGATTTTATCAAGTCTTGTTCCCTCTGTGTTAAATTAGGTGGTTTTTTTTTTAAAGGTGGACCGATAGTTGATGCAGTAGTTTGCATTTTTACCACTAGCACAAATAACACTATTAGTCAATAATAGAAAAACAGCAACAACAATAATTATATACAGTAACAACTATCCACAATAACAACAACAATACTCAGCAACAACAATACTCGGGCAACAACAATACTCAGCAAACAACAATACTCAACAACAACAAATACACAATAACAATATACCCGAATTGAAATTATCTATGAAAATACAGTAAAACCAGCTGGTTACGCCTCTCTCAACAGTTTGCAACTGATACAATAATATCAAACACTGTTGCCATGTGTATGCTATATTTAGACGTTTGTCCGCTGATCAGTTCTCCGTGCAAATCCTATTACTATAAATAATATAAAGCTCGAGAAAACTACAGTGTGGCTACGCCGCACGTTTGCGACCAAAAAAGCGCGAGGAAGCGGCTTTTTAGGTAATTTTAAACAGACAATAGCGGGTAAACGTACAAGATATTATAAACCGCATTCGCTGCATTGTTGTTCGGACTATGAAATGAGTCACAGTCTACAATTGTGGACTTCGAGTATAGTGATACTTGATTAACAAGGGTTACTAAGTAAATATTAAGAGCAACGGTTTACGCTGAGAAACAAATACAATCCCAAAAAAAAAGACTTCATTCATCAAAATCAACCAGAACTCAATTAAAACTCAAAATTCAATTACACCATGGTAGAATGCATTGAGGGCAGCAGACCGATCTATTTTGCATCAGAAGAAAGTTGTTTTATGATGAGATGTATTGCATTTTTGAAAGATTGAGGAGAAGCGGTCTTTAGATTAACTGGAACTTTATTGTAGTGCACCGATACTTGATAGCTAAATGATCTTTCATATAAAGTGGTTTTATGTGACGGAGGAGTGATATGCCTGAGATCCTGACAGCATGAGGATTGTTTCTAATTTTTTTTTTTTTATGTAAGTAGATTATTTTATTGAACATTATTAGGCTATGCAACAGTCTCCTTTCACTCATACTAAACCAACCGCTTTCTCTCATTTTTGCACTCACCCATCTATCATATTTCCCTATTCCACCTATCAGCCGTACACAAGAATTGAATTGAATCATTTGAATAGGTCCTACATCCCTTTCTAGGAGACAAGGGCCATATAACATATTACAGAATGTGAACTGTGACAAAACTAAACTATCACATAACGATTTCTTAATGTCTGCAGTTAGAAGGTGCCTTTGATTATATATAAGTTTTAGATTAGCCAATGCTTTCTTTATACAGTTACTGATATGCTTGGTAAACCTTAGGTTGACATCCAGCGACAGTCCGAGGTTCCTTGCTAGGGCTGAACAATTTAAGGTTTGACCACCAAGATCAACGCGAAGTAGGTTTTGACATTGATGCTCTGACCACGTCCCAATAGAAGCACCTGGCACTTTTTCGGATTCAACTCAAGGCAGTGAAGAGTAGAGGCTCTAAGCAATTGGTCAAGGTCGGTCGCTAGCTTATCATTTGGCCTCTAAGACATCTTCAGGGCGAAACGATAGGTACACCTAGGTATCGTCCGCATACATGTGCCTGATAGTATATCTCAAATTATTAGTTAATTGTGAAGTGTATAAAGTAAAGAGTAGGGGACCAAGATGGATCCTTGAGGTACACCACACACAACATCCATACGGCCCGAAAGTTTTACAGATTGCGTTCTTCCGGCAAGGTAACTGCCAATAAGTCGGCAAGCATCAGCAAGTCATCAAGCTGATGATTTATTTTGTCGAAGGCCCTAGAGTGGTCCAACAGAATCGGAGCAGTTAGCTCGCCACGGTCAGCAGCTTCCAAGATGTCATCTGTACCTTTTAAAAGTGCAGTGGCGCAGCCGTGGTCTTTACGAAAGCCTGACTGGACAGAGGACAATAGCCCATGTGTCTCAATATATTCACGAATCCGACCCTCAAGCACCCTCTCCAAGACCTTTGACAGAGTGGGGAGTATGCTTATAGGTCTGAGATCCTTCAACTCACTAGGAGCAGAGACCTTAGGTATCGGAAGAAGAAAGCAGTGTTTCGAAAGTTCAGGAAAAGAAGACGCCTCTATGCATGAGTTGACAATGTTCACAATAATGGGACAGTGATATAGCATGAGATTTCATGGAAAACAGGGCAACCCGTACCTCCTCAAAAGTGGCCAATCTGTTATTCACCGGAGTACGAGTATATTCAGGGAATAATTATCAATTTCCAAAAATTACTCTGTTCAAAAGCAAGAAAACCAGTACATGTGAAAATACCCTAAAATACTCACCCACTTCCGGTATATTATCCACGAGTTTCTTTACAATATCGTTTTCGGTATTCAACGAGTCCATAAACGACGTTTCGCTAGCGCTTCTCGTCTTTTCACCTTCAGACTCGCCAACCCGATCTAAAAAACATAAATAACGGCCTTTCTCCTCCATAGTTTCTTCTGGCGAAACCAACTTACCATCTTGACCGAAATCCATCAAAATATCGCTCGCGGTGCAATTAAGCGGTTCCTCTTTGATATCTATAACATCTTCGTTCCTTTCGTCGCGACTTCCCCTTTTGTCTACCGCCGTTCTCAGATTATCTCCAGAATTGCTCGTAATATTTCCGGAATTCGTCAACGGATCGCCAACGCTTCCAACATCTCCGGAATTCTCGGGAATATCTCCAGAATTCCCAGGACAATATTCTGAATTGACCGAGTAAGCCTTGCTCCCGATACTCTGTTGGGTTAATTCAGGAGTGTGCGGCTCCTCGACGATTCCCATTACTTGTATTAACCCCAATTTTTGCATTTCCTCCAAAGCCTTGAACGTCAACGGGTTCACCACACGTTTCAGCAACTTTGGTTCGCCGGTGATCTTTTTCTTGTAAGTTTTCAGTATCGGTGGTTTTTTTTTAAATTTAGTAATCGGAGTCAGTAAGGATGTGAGCTCGGCGGGATCTCTACAGTGCGAATCTAGACCTAGAACGAATAAAGGAAACATGTTTGAAAAGGGCTAATTTATATAAAAAGTAGTGTTGAGAAAAACCGATGATTTTAATAATAGAGTACTTGATACTCGAGCGATTTTAATAATCGTGTTAATCGCTCGAGTGAATCGCCTGAAATTCCAATTTACCAAGCGATGACGTCACCGACTGCTTAACGGGCTGCCTAGCCATTTACATGTGATCAGGTCGGGTATTTAGCAGGCACGTAACTACGGGTGGGCACAGGTTTAGCTAAAAAATTATAGTGTCACCAAAAAAATTCCAGAAATTTATTTATTTGTGAATAATGAATTTTTACCACGTGTCTCGATACCAAACAAAAAACTGCAAAAATCACACAAATATGTATTTATTGTTCGGGTTTATTATTGTGCGTTTTTAACCCGAACAAAAAGTATTACCAAGAGTTATTTTTCTTCACATCTTTCTCAATCTACGAGCATAAAATAAGTAGATATTTAAAATAGCTTGTCAAATTCTTCCACTTTAAATTATCAGATGCCCACTGTGTGCACTTCAAAAATTTAGGCTTAGTTACGCGACTGGCAAAATAAGAAAATTGGTTATTATGTTTTTAAATTCATGTACTCATGTATTCATAGTTACCTAAAAGTTCCTGTTTAAATTTAAGAATGCTTACTTTTAATTACCAAAAAATTTGTCGATACCTATGTTTTGTTAACTATTTTGCTCGTTTTCTTATTTTCCATTAACATTTTCTATAATGTTTGTTATTTTTGAGAAGTCTTCTTGAAGTTTAATAATAAAAAGTTCCTGTTTAGATTTAAAAATGTTTACTATAAGATTACCAACGAATTTTTCTATATATTTTGTTAACCATTTTGTTCGTTTTGTTATTTTTCATTAACAATTTCTATTATTATGTTATTTTTGAGAAGTTTTCTCGTCTTATAGTAATTAAAAATTTTAAAATTATATCCTTTAATTTTTTAATATTTACAATCGGAGACCTAAACTACTCAGGTGGCTAGCCAGTTAAAACAAAACTTTACCAAATCATGTCGCGATGACTCCGCTAAGGGATTCAGCATACTTTTTTATATGCACCTTCTCGTTTATGTGCCTTTAAGAAAGACGTATGTCGTGTACTTCATCAGCGTCAATCTCGAACGTCGCCAATCGGATCGCGCGGTGCTTAGACCGGAGGTCGTCTATCAGGTAACCGGCGATATTTTTCGGTTTTTCGCCTGATTTTTAACTAGATTATTTCCTATCGAGCGAAAAACTGTTCGAATATACGAGCAATTTTTTAACTCGATCACACTACAGCGGTATATTTCCGTCGGCGTCAAGCGAAGCGCGGGTATCGAGTGAAAGATATAAAGTGACGAGCGACGGTTTTCGCCTGAATAGATAACTCGAGCGGTTTTTTTAATAATCGAGTGATGTCGGTTATTTCAATAATCGAGTGATAAAGCGGTTTTTCGCTCGAGCGATCACAACACTAATAAAAAGTACCGAAAGTACTTTAAATGTTATTTTCAATTTTGGCATGTGTTGATAGGATATTAAACCACGTGTATTTGAGTTAGAAAAGATATTCTATCGCTCCACCAAGTATGTCTGAAGTAAACTGCTTCTGGACATGTTTTTTTCTACTGACCAATTGTAAAATCTTGCTGACCAAGTAATCATTTCGCAGCTCGACTGTTAATTAAGCGAACACACGATGATACAAGCGGACCGATATCTGTTAAATTCTCGACAGTCTGTAGCATTTCTTGCACAACGAGTGTTGCAGCCTGATTTTTATTTATTGCAAGCAAAATCTTTTTTTGCTGATCAAATGATTTAATGGCTATTTTTTGGTGCGAACCAATTTTAATAACGGCAAACCATTTAATTACTACTCCTTTAAAAACCACCTACCTATATCTATAGATAGCCAAGCTCTGAAAGCAAAAGTGCCAAATTTATGGTCTCGCGCATGTAAACAAAGCTGCTCGTCAGATGCCATGCGCAATGCCGACTGATAAGCCATTTACCTTAACCGGCGAACAGGACCGTACTTCGCCCGTAATGAAAATGATTACCCCGGCAATATTTTGGCATATCAAGACCCTCTTTACTGGGAAATAAACAATCTATTTTCTCGCATAAAAGAAGACCTCGTGGCCATCGCTGAAAAGCCACTTTTAGAATTTCTTTTGATATTTTTTGTCCACGTATCGATAGATTTTTAATATCGTTACATCGCTACAGGGCCTATTTTCCCAATAGGCCCTATAGGCCCGTGCCTGGGGCCCCCTGGCTCAGGGGGCCCCAAGATCGACCTAACTGTTTTAAACAACAGTTACCATTTATTAATATTACAATCCGAAATTCAAAATTCAACGCGATAACTCTCCAATAGACGGCATTTCGGCATCACAAAAGGATCTTTTGGTGTTCGGCGCGTCCGGGCGTCAAAGCTTTGAACGGTACCGACAACATTCTTCGCCACCGAAAGGCGGGAGTCGGGAGTCGTCGCGCCGCGCTGCATGCTTTTGTCTTTATTTGGTTTATTCGGTTAATAGTTCATGCCATGCAGTCATGCAGTATGCAGTTAATGTTAGTTATAGTTATGTTATGTAACCATTATACGGATTGAGCAAAGGTAATTGAATTGCAAATAATTAGTATTGTTTGTATCATTGTATCAATAGTGCTTTAACTCAAAATTTGACAAAATTAATATCTGTTTTTGTTGGTAAGTAAATAAATTTTTCTTAAAAAAAATATTTTCATAACTCTTTTTCTAACATCTCTATCTTTAGTCTGCAGATAATAAGTAAGTACCATGCTTCCTAGACAATATTCAAGCGGCAGCAACAAACGCAAGAAGAAGAGGAAGAGCATGTTAGAAAATGAACGAGAAAAGCAAAAACATGCAATGTTGTCTTTTCTTGTGACTTCACGTGAAAAAGTTCAATGCGCTAATGCGAACCCTTTGCCTTCGACCAGTGGCGGAGCATCCGAAGAAACGTTGTGTGTCTCCATGGCTACAGAAAAAAACTTCAATGACTCTCTTGAGGTGTCTGTGAATAGTGACAAGGTTCACGAGATTTCACAACTAGAAAAATCGTATGACCTTGACAACTCGTTTCAACAAGAAATTGAAACTGTTACCATTGAAGCACAATTTCCCAACGACGTAACAGATTGGCCTGAGTTCCTAAGTGCAGAATTTCAGCAATATTTTATAACTAATCGACCAAATCAAAATATTGATAAAATTAGTGGATGTGTAAAACAGAATGACAATAACAAAATTCGACAGCTACAAAGTTCCGCTTTTTATAAAGATAAGGTTAACGGCGAAAAAGTTCTTCGAGAATGGTTAGTTTATAGTCCTAAATCCGGTCATTTATATTGTTACGTATGCAAACTCTTTAGTAAGAAATGTACACGTCTTACTCATGAAGGTTTTAGCGATTGGAAAAATGTAAATGTCAGTTTAAACCAACATGAACGATCTTCTGAACATATTTCATCTATAAGTATATTAGTTAGTAGAGGTTTTGTAGAGGGTCGAGTAGATACACACATGGAAAAAAGTTTTTTGCAGGAAAAAGATTATTGGAAAAACGTTCTTCAAAGAATAGTGGCTGCTGTAAAATTTTTGTCAAAAAATGGGTTACCTTTTTATGGGTCGACCACCAAAATATTTTCAAAGGGAAATGGAAACTTTTTAAGCTCTTTAGAATTTCTTAGTGAATTTGATCCATTTTTGGCAACTCATTTGCATAAATATGGAAATCCAGGAAGCGGTAATGTCAGTTATCTCTCCCCGTCTGTTTGTAATGAATTTATTACACTTCTAGCAAGAGAAGTTCAAAATTACATCCTAAAAGATTTGCGTGCCGCCAAATACTTTTCTATAATTGTTGATTCGACTCCTGACATTTCTCATATTGACCAACTCACATTAATCATTAGATATGTTTTACCAAACGGAAAACCAGTAGAAACATTTTTCGGCTTTGAGGCTATATTTTCTCATACTGCGGAGAATTTGGCAAATGTGATTTTAGATAAATTAAAATGTCTTGGCATAAATATTGATTATTGCCGGGGACAAAGTTATGATAACGCATCAAATATGTCTGGAAAATACAATGGTTTACAGACAAAAATAAAACATAAAGCAAAAAGTGCACATTTCGTACCATGTTCTAGCCATTCCTTAAACTTGATCGGCAACAGTGCTGCGGAAAGTTGTTTAGAAGCAAGTACATATTTTGATCAGGTCCAACATTTATACAATTTTTTCTCAGCATCTACTTACAGATGGAATGTTCTACAAAGATGTTTGGAAAAAACCAAACCTAAACCATTGGTTGTTAAAAAGATATGCGATACCAGATGGTCCGCTAGAGCCGATGCTGTTAATTCTCTTGTCATTGGTTTTAATGAAATTAAAATGGCTTTATTAGAATTGCATGAAGATACGAACCAAAAGAATTCCACCCGGTCAGAATCGAAAGATATTTTAAAGAAACTTAATTCATTTGAGTTTGCTCTTATGAGTATTATTTGGAACCAACTATTACAAAGGATCAATGCAACCAGCAAAAGTTTGCAAGAAATTAAAAGTAACCTCGCTGTAGCTTGCGAACTGTATAAAAGTTTAATTCTTTTCGTTACAAATTTAAGAGAACGATATGGGGAAATTGAAGACGAGGCAAAAAAATTACATCCTGAGAACACTTTGTATAAAGATGAAACTACCAGAATACGGAAAAGAAAGAAATATTTTGAAGAAAGTTCTTCTGAGGAAATTGCTTTTGTTGGACATGAAAACTTTAAGATAAACACTTTTTTTGTGATTTGCGACAAATTAGTCACAGAGTTAAAACGAAGGCAAGAATCCTACAATTCAGTTAATGATATTTTCAATGTACTTTTTGTGGATATTTCCAAAGGGGATTTCCAAACAAGTCTAAAAAATATTGAACAATATTACAATCAAGATATAGATGTAACTGACCTACAAAATGAATTAATGCAATTTAAGGAAATATGTAAATCTAGCAACATTCAAAATCCTGAAAACATGTTAGCGTTTTTGATCGAAACTAATACTGTATCAACATTTTCCAATGTTGAAACATTACTTAGGATATATTTGTCAATACCGATCAGCAACGCGTCGGGGGAACGATCATTTTCCACTTTAAAAAGGGTCAAATCATATCTGAGAAACTCTTTGAACTCAGATAATTTATCATCTTTGGCCCTTCTTAACGTGGAAAATGAGGTACTAGAAAAAATAGATACCAATGAAATTATTAATAAATTTGCAGAAATAAAAACGCGCAAGAGAAAAATTTAAATATTTTAATGACCATTTTTTATTATTTTTGTTATATAATTTATTTTTTGTTATGTTTATTTAAAATAATATAATTGTTAGTTTTTGACATAGTACTACTTTTTTTATTGCTTTTTAAAAAAAGGGCGTGGCACCCAAAAAATTTTCGCCTGCGGCGCTATTTTTTTTTTATCACGAGGGGCCCCCAGAGGGTATATGGGCCTAGGGCCCACTTGTGCCAAAAATAGGCCCTGCATCGCTACGTTCTGAACGGTCGTCGTCGATTCGCGTCGTTGGTTGACAACCAAACCGGCACCAATACGGCGGGGTTGCCTATACGACGGCGACAACATTATGCGCAAGGCAAGCAACGTTCAACCTTTAAACTATGACCGGTAAACCGTGCGAACCACAGGGCCAACCCTCTATTCATAAATCTGTTGGAAAGTGAGGTTGTGATTGTTTGAAATGTTATTGAAAATCAGTAATGTGTGGAAGAGTGACAAAACATGTTTGTCTCGCTAATGGCAACAATGTTGAAGTCTGGTTAAATCCAATAACGTTTAAAAGGTTATGGAGCGGTGTTCATGGTTTCGGAGCGGAGCTAGTCTGGGCAAAAAGCCCAACAAGGGCGTATAATTTACTTTGAGATTCTTTACGTTTAACTATATTATCTATTCAAAAAGTGTAGTTTCGAATATTGGATATTTATAAAAAAGATAGAAATATTGATCCAGTTTTTATATACAGTGTATCCAAGGATAGATTTAACTATTTATGCTTGGCATCAATATTTTTGGTGTATTCATTACTGGATGATACTCTCCAGATATAAAAGTGTATATTTCTAGCCAGATTGTCATATTTATCACTAAGACATCTTGCAAAATCCCAATTAAAAATTTGTAAATTTGACAATTACAACTGGTTTAAGGTTAATCCGCAATTGCTCTTAAAATAAGTTTATTTCTAATAATTTTACTATAAACTGTGAAAAGGATGATTCTTTAAAAAATGCACACACAAGCCACTAAGGCATATTGTACACTAAAGTGATTAATTAAATAAGTAAATTAAAATAATATGTACCTAAACAAGTTAGATTAAATAAATAAATAAATTATATAAATCCTGTTTTCACGTACTTGTTACACTGCAAACGTTGTTTAAATATAGAAAAATAAAGATGTAAAATATTTTGACGGGGCTGTTCCTTTCTGCAGTATTTTATTCCCATGTACATTACCTCCATAATCTTCTTTTGTGAAGTGTTTCTCACAAATAACTGTTGTATCACCTGGACTATAATTATTCCTTCTAAGGGCATGTATCCAAATTTGGGGTAGGCTACGACCCTTTAGTATCCTAACGAAGTGGATAAACATTTGGTACATTCTTAAACAAACCGAATTTTCATAGTGATGCAAACTCAAAATCAAATTTCTAAATATATTTACTAACCTGTGAAATTTGAATTTAACACCATTGCATCTTCTAGTGAAGTATTTTATGGCCGCACAAGACTCAACCATCTTGTAAATGCAAGATTTATATTAAGAAATAAACCAACTCGACTGCTTTTTGCCCGGACTAGCTCCACGAACCGGTCCATAACCTTTTAAACGTCAATGGTTATATCGGAAATCATATCAATACAATCATATTAAAACATAACCATACTTACCGAAGAAAAGATAAATCCTTGCTTAAATGATCCACTCTTTTACAAACTATACATGAATACACCATCATTGTTTATAATAAAGACGATTTTTCACCAATACTCACAAAAAAAAATAAAAACAACCAAAATATATAAACACTCCCTTAAAAGCAGTTAGCAGCGAGTAGCAACAGTGTATTCTTTACTATAATCCGATCCATTGATAAAGTTTGATCTTTTGCCGCCGAGCGTACTAACTTTTAACTTGATGTTGTCAGAGTGCAGTCGGTTTATTTCAAACTTTTATGTATAATAATAATTTTTTTTTTTCTAAATCTCTCAAGGCCTATTCACAATTTATATTAAAATTATTGGGAAATAAATTTATTTTAAAAGCAATTGCGGATTAACCTTAAACCAGTTGCAATTGTCAAATTAACAAATTTTTAATTGGGATTTTGCAGATACCTTAGCGATAAATAGGACCATCTGGCTATGCTGCAAGCATAACAGCAAGGTGGGGAGTGCACGTTTACAGTCCTTACGTCGACTTCAAATGTAAACAATTCTATCTGGAGTTTGTAAGATCTTTGGTGAGAACCAACCCATTTTTTCACTCATAAAATTTAACTTTTTACTGCGTATCCCAGACACATGTTTCCAAGGCATATACCCTCACCTTCAGTAGAAAAAATACATAAGAGGGATCTTATGACGTTGTCAGATTAAAATGCAAAATGAGAATATAATTTTTAATTTTTTAAGTATTATTGAAGCGTTTTTTAAGAAACATATCAAAGACCTTATGAAAATTGAAGAAATTAGTGAATAAAAATGTAATGTAGTTTTTCTTACCTTTTATAGCAGGAAAAGAAATTTTTTTTTTTTGGAAAATTAGTAAAGGTAATACCAATTATGAAAAATTCTTCTTGCAGCTTCGTTCGGGTATGCCGTTAAATTTGCGCTTGAAGTGGAGGGATAAAGGTAAAAACGCGGTTAAACGCAAAAAAAAAAATCGACAAAAATTCTTACCTAACTTCGAATTCAACACAATAGGCGGCCGCTTCTCCTCCCCGTCCGCCACCACAGCGGGAAACTGGTGAAGAACTCGAGGCAAATCACCCGCCATATCTTGCATCGGGTACAATGCCTGCAACGTATTCCGAACATCGTCGTCTTTTTGAGGCCACAGTTCGTGATTGAGAGTGCGGACCTTTTGGAGAGCCGACGCCGGCTTGACTCTGATGACGGGCATCGGATTGGCGGGCGGCTTAACTTGAGAAGTAGAGGGGAGTTGGTCTGGCGGCTCCCCCCGCTCTTTACGAAACATTATGTTACCTGAAAATTAAGGTTATTTAAGAAGAAAAAAATAATTGGTCGTACACTACAAGAAAATAAACTCACCTATAGATTCTTCATCGACTTCTTTAGTTGATGAGTCTGGCTTGTTTGATAAAACATTTTGCCTATTCTCAGGTACTCTGTTGTCTGCGATATCATCTGCAAAATTTCCAGAAAATTTTATATAATTTTATTTTGCCAAAATAGGCGATGAAATCCTCTTTTGATTGGTTATTGTACACAAAGTGGCTTCCTCAAGGTGATTTCGCGGTTCCATCTGGATTCACTTAACAACAATGTGGGTCCCTAGAGTATACTAACCGTGTTGTCCGATCACACCGCATCGCCGTTGCTTCAGTATGATTCGAGACACGGGGTAGGATTGACGCTGTCGAGGGTTCCACGTGCTTGACGTATACGAATTTTAAACGTTTTGTTAGTTGTAGCAGTACTCGATTTTTTTTGTTGTGAAATAATTCATAATAATAAATGTGTGATGTGATTTTAAATTTATGTGATATTATCTACTGTTGAGCTGTTGTTTTATTTTTTTAGGGAATTTAATTATAAAACGGATTATTTTAAAATAAGATCGAAGGTAAGAGAGTAAGGTTTTTTTTTCTAAAAAGTTTGAAAAAGAAGTGATAACGCGCGTCAAAGAAGTCTTGTTGTCAAAAACTGAACACGTGCGTTTAGAATTCTGTGTTGCAATATGACAACATCGCCTATAATGCGCTAACCTCTTTTGAACCTGGAGACTGCCTCAATATACTATTGATTGCGAAGGACCTTAGGAGCGGGCACGTAAATTTTAAGATTTCATATAAAGTGTATATTTCGCTTAATAATTTAAAGCTCCATTTATGGTTATTTTTCTTCAATTTATTTTCATCTCAGGATTTGCCGGTTTAAATATAATAAGTCATTTCCATAACACCCTGTAGATATAACAAGAACATTTTTAATGAAGGAACTTGAAGAATTATTAAATATCAATAAATTAACTAAAAAACTTTATTATTAACTGCTAAAACTTCACGAAAAGAAATATTGATCAGCTGATGATTTTCGTCTCTTTCTAACCTCCCAAAAAGCGGCATATTTTTTAATTAAATTGATGCAACATAGATGACTCTGATTGCTAATTTGGGATCGTTTGGAATCCTCATCTTAAAATCCAGTTTGCAAATAAAGGAAATTTGAAACAAGAAGTTTTAAGTGTCAAAGAAAAAAAATAACAAGCCATTCATTAATATTATAATTCGTTTAGTCCTTAATTCCAAATTTCAAAATTTAATTCCTAGAATTCTAACACATACCTTTTCCAGGTTCAATTCTGTCATTTAATAGAGTAGGATCCCTTTCTAAATTTTCACTATTCGAGTTAGCTTCAGCAACATTTTCATCCAACACCAAGTCAGCTACCTCCTCATCTTTTTTTCCGTCATTTGGCCGATTATATAGCAAACTTTTCAAACTAGTATTCATAATATTTTGCTTCAATTTGACCGGTTCGTTGGCACTGGTAACCGTGGAAAGCTTTCTCTTCATATTGTCCACAATATTATCATTTTTATGGCCTTCTTCCATAGGTTTATTGACAACTTCGGGTTTCTCCATAACGACATATCCTTTTTCAACATTTTTGGCATCTATAGCTGTGGCTGTTATTGGCTCTTCTTCACGGTTTTGCGACAGCCCGAAACTTAACGAATTGTCGGTTTCATCGATAAATTTCTCTAGGAAGTAGGTGGTATTTTTGCTGGAATCACTAGTACTCAACCTGGAAAAATATAAGTTTTTTACGATTCTGAACTCAATCGAATTTAAAACATATTTGAATCAAATTAGACGAAAGTTGCGCAAAATCATGTTTTCAAATTTAAAAGATATCTATTCTTAGTGTTGTGATTTTCGCTCGAGCGAAAAACCGCTTGATTACTCGATTAATGAAATAACCGACATCGCTCGATTATTAAAAAAACCGCTCGAATTATCTATTCAGGCGAAAACCGTCGCTCGTCACTTATTATCTTTCACTCGATACCCGCGCTTCGCTTGACGCCGACGAAAATGTACCGCTGTAGTGTGATCGAGTTAAAAAAACTGCTCGTATATTCGAACAGTTTTTCGCTCGATAGGAAATACTCTAGTTATAAATTCAGGCGAAAACCCGAAACATATCGCCTGTGACTTGATAAGCGACCTTCGCTATACGCGCCGCGCCATCCGATTGGCGACGTTCGAGTTTGAAGTTGAGCAGGTAATACGACATACGTCTTTCGTAAAGGCACATAAACGAGAAGGTGCATATAAAAAAGTATGCCAAATCCCTTAGCGGAGTCATCGCGACATGAGTTTGGTAAAGTTTTGTTTTAACTGGCTAGCCAGCGGAGTAGTTTAGTTCTCCGATTGTAAAAATTAAAAAATTAAAGGATATAATTTTTAAATTTTTATTTACTATAAACTCGAGAAAACTTCTCAAAAATAACTAGAAATTGTTAATGAAAAATAGCAAAACGAACAAAATGGTTAACAAAATATATAGAAAAATTCGTTGGTAATCTTATAGTAAACATTTTCAAATCTAAACAGGAACTTTTTATTATTAAACTCAAGAAGACTTCTTAAAAATAACATACATTATAGAAAATGTTAATGGAAAATAAGAAAACGAGCAAAATAGTTAACAAAACATAGGCATCGACAAATTTTTTGGTAACCAAAAGTAAACATTCATAAATTTAAACAGGAACTTTTAGGTAACTATGAATACATGAGTACATGAATTTAAAAAAATAATAACCATAGACAAAGGAAGAGAGGGGACGAATAATTCTGGTTTACGGGCCGTCGCAGAAAGTGTTACCTAAAATTGATCGGCCGCCATTGATAGGGAGCCAGACAATCGAGGTGGCACCCAATGTATTTTGGTGATTTATGGTGAGAAGAGCTATTATAAGAATTCAGTTTATTTACAGAAAAATGGTGAATTGTTGTGCCTATAGCTGTAAAAGCCGTAATGAACGAAAGAAGCTTGGAATTACTTCCCATCGGTAAATATTCAAATTGTATTTTTTGCATGCATTTATTTTATATTAGATATCTCCCTTGTAAGTTTAGCAGTATATATTATTTGAAACTATGATTAAGGCTATAGTTAAAGCTACCTTTCTTTGTAATTTGTACTAGATTTGTTGCACTTTTCATTCAAGATTTCTAATAAGAACCAGGTAATTGCCCTTGGAGAGGGTGTGTCACTCAATGGCGTACCTGCATGATTTGTATATTTTGACAAAATTAAATTATTTCTTATTTAATTTTGGTTAATTATTAGTGAAAGCATTATATTATTTCGAATGTATACCAGTGTTATTTTTTTAAAGAAAGCGATTAACGTTTGTCTTGAATCGTTGAAGGTCATAGTCTTTGAGAAACACGACTTCAGGCGAAGGTCGTTTCACAAGGATGGCGTCCTGTTAAAACTTATTTTAAACCACTAAACTCACACATTGTTGTATTGTTTTTAGATTTCCGAAAGATCCACAAACAGCAAACATTTGGGTGCAGAACATGGGACTTAGAGATTGGACACCTTCTCCTGCCTACAGGATTTGTTCAAAGCATTTTGAGAAGTCCTTTTTTATAAAGTTGAGGAAAGAGTTCGATTACTTGGAGGTGCTGTGCCAACAATATTTTCAAAACTACCAGTAATTACATTTTGTTGCTTCTTTGTAATAAATTTTGAATCGACCAATTTTGTTTTTTATCTTACATTTTCCCTAAAGTTGAAAGATATTTAAATTCCACAACCTTTCCTATATGAAATTATATTTTTGGCTAATAAAATGAATATTTACTAAGCATTCATAAATTATCCAGAAGCAGAATAACATTTGTACTCAGTAAGGGACACAATATACAAATTCAATTCAATAAAAATATTACTTCCATATTCCATAAATAATAATTTTGTACTGGGATAATACTAAGAAAATATTCATGTAACGCCACTGCTAAATCCGATAAGGAGCCAGGCGGTAACAAAATAGCTTCTGGTTTTACGCGTCCCCTCTCTTCCTTTGTCTATGATAATAACCAATTTTCTTATTTTGCCAGTCGCGTAACTAAGCCTAAATTTTTGGAGGGCACACAGTGGGGCACCTGATAATTTAAAGTGGAAGAATTTGACAAGCCATTTTAAATATCTACTTATTTTATGCTCGTAGATTGAGAAAGATGTGAAGAAAAATAACTCTTGGTAATACTATTTGTTCGGGTTAAAAAAGCACGATAATAAACCCGAACAATAAATACATATTTGGGTGATTTTTTGCAGTTTTTGTTTGGTATCGAGACACGTGGTAAAAATTCATTATTCACAAATAAATAAATTTCTGGAATTTTTTTGGTGGCTACTCCAATTTTTTAGCTAAACCTGTGCCCGCCCGTAATTACGTGCCTGGCTAAATACCCTTCCTGATCACATGTAAACGGCTAAGCTGCCGGTGGAGCAGTCGGTGACGTCATCGCTTGGTGAATTGGAATTTCCAGCGATTCACTCGATTATTAAAATCGCTCGAGTATCAAGTACTTGATTATTAAAATCATCGGTTTTTCCCAACACTAGATATTCTAGCCAAAGCGAAATTTTACGATTTCGTTTTTTGTTTTCTGTTAGAAGAGATATTTGAAAATAAATGTTATACTCTCATTCTCTGTAAGATAATTTAATTAAATTTTTAACCCGACGTTACGTTTTTTCGCAATCATCATCAACTTTATTTCTTTAAATAGTAGCAACATTTTATATCATGCTTTATGAACTCCACTTTATATTCAGACACTCACCCTAACTTTTTCAGATTCTCGTCTTTCTGCAACAGACTTGCCAGGCCAGTAATATCCATATCATTGACATCGTAAATCAGATTGATACATTTATCTGTCTGTGGCGGTTCGCCCTGGGCGATACCCGTTTGGCCACTCTTCTCTTGTGATCCTTTCTCGCTTTTCCTTGCATCATCATTTTTGTCTCGCTTAGTTGCTACTTTTGGCACCAATTTTAATTTCAACGCCTGCTTAAAGTTTTCTTTGGTTTGAGTGAGACCTTCCTCTATTACTAATGTTAACGTTTCAGTTCCGTCCTCTGGTGTTTCTGTAAGACGTGAATTATATATACAAGGTGTCCGCTAATTAATGGGAGATGGAAAAACCACACGACTCCTTACATAAAAATATTAGGATTTAATTATACTTACCTATATCCGAAAGTTGATATTAACTGAGATACAGGGTGTTAAAGTTAAAACTTCATTTTGTTTTTCTCTAGTAACTTTGAGAGAAACTAACGTTTTTTACAAAATTTGGCAATTATGGTTTTTTAAGACGAGAAATTGATTTCTTTGTGAAATTTGAATGTACAACGCTGTCTGCGGCCTTATTCGCACATTCCTACGGTCATAACTTTTTTGTGCCTCAGTGTATTTGAGTTTTTAATAAAAATAATACTTTTCTCGTATTTATTACGTAAAAAAGGTATACTAAGTTCAGGTCGCCCAGAGTTACCGTTTCGGAGATATTTGCATTTAAATTGTTTAGTGCGTTAGCTCAGGCAAACAAATAATATTTTGTTACTTCTTACCAATTAACTTTTACATGATAATTAATGTTCTTGTGATGGTAATTGGGAATAATAAATACAACAATTGGATTGTTCTTTAACTTACTTTAATTAAAATAACTTTGACCCTAGAAAATATTGTGTCGAAAGAAACCAACAGCAATGAAAACACAAACTTACGATAAACTCAAAAATGAAACATTTTCTGTTCCATAGCAACTGCATCTCTAAATTTTATTTGTTTTCTCATAGGTTACTTTAAGAAAAAAATTTTGTTTGCAAATTAATAATAATAATTGGACAGGGTGCACTAAACAATTTAAATGCCAATATCTCCGAAACGGTAACTCTGGGCGACCTAAACTTAGTATACCTTTTTTACGTAATAAATATTATGACCTAATAAATGTGCAAATAATGCCGCAGACAGCGTGTGTACATTGTACATTAAAATTTTATAAAAAAAAATCAATTTATCGTCTTTAAAAAACCATAATTGCCAAATTTTGTAAAAAAACGTTGGGTTCCTGAAAAGTTATTAGAGAAAAACAAAAATGAAGTTTTAACTGTAACACCCTGTATCTCAGTTAATATCAACTTTCGGATATAGGTAAGTATAATTCAATCCTAATATATTTACGTAAGGAGTCTGTGGCTTTTCCATGTCGCATTAATTAGCGGACACCCTGTATAGGTATATAAAAAGGTTCAACAAATGGTCAATTTTCATAGGAGTTAAATAAAATATATAAAGGTTCGTCTAAAGCACAAATATAGAATTCTTGCCCTTCTCCTTTTGTGAAACTCATCCTTAGATGCGTTTCGCAGTATCACGGATCGTCAGTAAGGCGAGAGTCCGACAAAAGCCGAAGGATTTTGTACACCGCGAGATGTCACGGCTGGTATAATACTGCCCTAGGCATTCATAATTGCCATTGCAGACGCAGGAGAAGAATTGGCGACTTTAATACGGCTTTAAGATAAATACATAATATTTGTCACTACTCAACATTTATAGCAGAATATGGATCTGAAGGAACTTATATGAACAATTTTCACACAATGTTCGAAGTATTTATAGTAAAAGCGATCCCAAAAACGTTCTGTAGAATTCCAGTCACGTCATAAAAATGTATTTAATTTTAAAAAATCTTTGTGTAAACCCTTTTTCGCCGTCAAAAACTGAATAAGGTAGCCATACCTGTTGCTATGGAGTCTTGCGCCGCTGCATCTTGTGTTATTACTTTTGACGGTAGATTCGACCACGATTTATATTTTTCTTTGTGGCTTTGAAGCACTGCTTCCTCTATGATTATTTTTATTGTTTCCGTTGTGTCTTCCGATGGGGTGTCTATACAAGCCTTGTTCATAAAATCTGAAATTTGTAGATACATTACACAATATTCACCAGAGATTTAAATCTGGTGATTCCATGTGTTAAAATTAAAAATTTATTTTATGTTTTACATAAATTCTTTGTTGAAACTGAATATTGATTGTTTGACGATTTCATATGCTGATGATATAGCCATTGTATTTTCTGGTGATACTTGGGAATGCGTGAGGAATAAAACAATTATTGGTTTGAATAAAGTAAAAGTTTGGCTTCAAGATTATAAACTAACACTAAACTTAACGAAAATAAATTATACAGCATTTTCACTAACTAAAGCTGACAGACCAACATTTAATAACATACCACCTTATACAAGAAACACCACAGACTAAGTATCTCGGAATCATTATTGACCAGCACATTAAATGGCAACCTCATGCTGAGTACTTGTCCAACAAATCCACAAATTCTATTTGCTAAGGGAATTCCTTGATAAAAAAAAACCTAATAATGATATACAAGGCATTTGTTGAATCAATCCTTGGATACAGAATCTTGGTATGGGGGGAGGGGTTTGCTTTACAGCAACGGTTCGTAGAAATTAGATATTGTCCAAAGATACATTTTAAAAATAATATTTTAAAAAAACAGACTTTATCCTACCAGAATGTTATTTACACCCGAGGTATGTAACATAAGAAGCTTATATACACTATCAATTTGCTCTTATATTCGTCAGAGGAAAAAGTTGCAGAAATTCATAAATCATGGTTACAGATGGTTATGTGAATAAAAAATTGCAAATACCTATAAGTAACAATAATCAAAACTTGAGATATGTAAATTATATTGGACCTAAAGTTTATAATATGTTGTCAATGCATGTTAAAGAGATTAACAACAGGAAAAGGTGTGCATGTTTCTGCAGGGGTTTCTCTGTGGAAATTTTGAACAATTTGAGAGGTTGTTTTGATTCTTTCATTTTTCTCTATTTTTTTTTTATTTTCTTCTTGTATAAGATTGCTGTTGTATTGATACTGTACATTATTATTAATGGAAATATATTGATAGTTGTTTGTTATAAACACTATGACGCATACAGCTATTTGATTAGCTAGGCGTCTTTCATTAAGGCCATTTTGAATTGTATTGTATAGTTTAATTATTTATTTATAAGTTAGAACAGAACAAATACAGAAATAAATAAATGTAAAAACGTACCATCAAAGTCTTTGGCGACATCTTCTATAACTATTAACTTATCGTTATTCTTGCCAATGGATTTCTGTTTATTAGTTCCTTCCTTTTCCTTTACTTCACGAAATTTGCATAAAGTACAATTTTTATTATCTGGGCAGACACCTGTACAACCAGCTGAAAGGAATACAATACAACATCTCCAAGGAAGCTCTACACAAAAGAAACTAAGAAATCCAAAGAAATAGTATATTTTACAGGGTTCTCAAAAACTACAATAATGTAAAAATGTTCCAAGGCAAATAAAAGTTTCAAATCTTGTTGGGGGTACAAAAATACAAAATTTGAATTAAATATTATTATTTTTAAAAAGACCTTAGTTGGAAAGTAGTTCTCACTTGGACCTATTTTACATTCTTGTACTTTTTGAGAACCCTGTATAATATAATGCATTTGCAACCAAACAAATTTTCTTGAAGAATTTTAGTTTCTTGCCAAGCAGGACTTTTTCACAAGTTGTGTAGACTTCCTTGGACACCTTGTATATACAGGTTGGCCCAAAAATGCCACAAAGTAAAATACCTTTATTGTTGATATAACACATTATTTTTTCGTATAGGATTCTAAGATGCATAGTATAGGATGCACCAGGGTGTAAAAAACACCCCTTACTTACCCGCTCTTTCTTTTGCAATTTCTGACTCAGAGCCTGTATTTTTCTTTTGTAAATCTGATGTAAGATCTTGTTCTTTTTCGGCAAATGCTTCAACTTCATTACCATCTTCACTAGTGGAATCATCAGATATATTCTCATAGCGTTTCTTCCAAAAGTTAACTACATCATCCAATAATATTAAAGTGTCAAGGTTTCTTGTTTCACGAATATAAATCCCAATCAGGTTCTCGGATTTTAAGCATCGCAATCGAAAGACATAGGCCTGTCGGAGGTGAATGTAACATGTTTTGCATACTACAGGATTCTGCGATAGGCCAAGGTACTAAAAAAGTTGATAAAACAATGTTAGTGGACATGCGTTATATTGCCCTCAAGCTTTATGGTATAGGTAAACCAGTGACCAAATATACAAAAATTTAAAGTTTCAGTTTGTGTTACCTTTATCTAAGAATAGACCTAACTAAAAAGTTTTTGAAATACACTTGGCAACAACGCAATAAATCTTAAAAGGTTATGTTTCAGGGGTTTCTCAAAATTCAAAATAATATCAATGTCGCCAAGGAGATTTGTCTAAATTTACAAAAATTTTCAAAATTGATAATACAAAAACACTGTGAAGCAACCAGGAAGGAACTTGTTTTGTGTAGGTAATAAAGTTGATAGTGATCAAATAATAGGTGCAATTTACTACACAGATAAATAATAATAGGCCAAAATTACATGACCTCAATCACAACTTAAAAGAGTACCTACCAATTCAGGAACTAAAGCTTTTACTAAACTCTGTGTGGAAAAGCCAGAAGTGTCTGTATAGTGCAAACTAATACTATCAATCGCGTGCTGTAAACACAGTCTGCATACTGTACTCATTTTAACCGAAAAAGAGCATTTATTTGCATGAAACCCCGTTTTTTCTCATAAGTAAGTCGAACAACGCCATTTCTGTTATAAACGTCAAAACAAAAGCGACAATCACAACGACAACATTCTGTCATCTGACGAAAATCATGTAAGATTTGAAGTTTCCGGTTGCGCGAGTCATTTTTGACAGTGCATTAGCTACGTTTATTCCTGTACTTCCGTTACGTGTTTATTTTTCTTATAATATAGTTTTCGCTTGTTTTACTTTGTTACATAATTTAGCATTACAATAAATAAATAAAAAAAAGTAATGCTATAAAATACAAACGAAGACGATCGATATTTTTTTAATTATACATCATTGGCACTGGAACGGCCACTCCCTCAAAAATTACTTCCCTCTAGTAGGAACTTTAGTTAGTAGGAATATGGATATCCATATTTTAACAGTGTATTAAATCTTTGATTAGTAAATTCCTAGTACTAAATGTACCACCATCTATCTAGAAAAATGATGGTTCCGCCATCTCTTGACCACTTTTGTAACTACCCAAAACTTCTTGAACTGTGTCGCATCTATGAACAGGTAGCAAATTTTCCATCTGTCATTTACATAAATAGTTAACTGTTTTATGAATAGTAGTTAGTAACAACACGACACTATAATGTATTGATTGATTGCCAAATAACAAAAAGTCACATCATCGATAGCAAAACTTGATACTTACCAACTCTGGAACCAGAGCTTTTGTCAAGGTCCAAGTTGTCACACCACTGTTGTCAGATTGGTCGATACTAATATAAGTAATAGTAGATTTTAAACATAGCCTACAAATTAGTTCCATTTTCACTGTCAAAATCCAATATAAAATACATAAATGTTAAACACCACCATTTTGTTAAGAAACACTGTACCGGAATTGTCATTGTACTGTCATTGAATAAAGACAACAAGTAGGCGTTGTTCTTCTTCTAACCATAAAATTTTACAGATTTCTACTATGCAGCCTCCTTCAAAATTAATTTGTTTATTTGTGTGTTATAAATTTAATCAATATCAATATCTGTTCATGTCGTGTGCTGCCATCTGGGAACTTTAAAATCTACTATGTACATAATATGCGTATTTCATAAAATTAATAGTTTCTTAAAATTGATGAATTTTAATGCTGGACTTCATTTTACTCTGTTATCTTTTTTATAATATTTCACAACTACGAATAATTATTATCAAATTTCTTTCTTTTATGTTTTTCTAGTTAATGCCCCCATCAATACGTATTGTATTATATTTCCGTTGCAGGATATTTAACAACTTCCTCATAAATTTCCCGCCATTAAGGTGGTAACTCCCCGAAGCGCCATTGCTTTATGCAACTGACCATACCCCTATTGCGAATGCGAAGTTGCATATTCAACATACCACCACCAACAAATTCATTCCGCGCGTCCCACAAGAGGACTCTTCAGTTCAAATGTCAAAAACTGTTAAGTTAAAATGGCAGTCGGATTTTGTGCAGAAGAGTGTGTGGTGCATCTGTGGTGATTTTTTACAGAATTTTATAGTTTTTTGACTTGGGAAAATGCTATATTTACTTCCAGTGGACTTATTTATTATTTACTATAACTAGGTAAGTCGTATTTTATTACGGAACGACCTTTTTAGATAACTGTTTAATACAGTGCTAGTATGTTTATGCTTGAAAACTGCTTATCAGGGCACTATTTATACATTTTTGTTGTTCAAAACGAGCTAAACGACTTTTTAATAATGTTCTATTGCGTTTTAACTGTATCGGACGGTTTTTTAATCGATTTTTATGGTCGGGCGCCGATATGAAATGTCCGGGCTTCAAAATTGGTGTTGTAGTGCTGGAAGTTCATTTGGCATTCTCATTGCGTTTCATATTGTGTTAATTATTAAATGTATGTTTTATGACCATTGTATTGTTCGGTTTATTAATGTTATTGTTTGTAGAAGTTTCTTTTTCAGCTTCTTACCACTAAAAGGTGGGCATTATTAAAAAGTATATTTTATTTTATGGGACAAATTCAAAGTTTTAAAAGATTCAGATTCAGATACTTTATTTGAATGAATACAATTTAAACAGGTAAATACAAAAGTCAATTCGACCCTTGCAGTCTGTATTAATGAGTTGAAGTATGAAGTGCAAGTGTATGCAGAGAGAGTTCTTTGACATAAGTATTTTTTTGCTTTTACAAATACCTATGTTTCCTTGTAAAGGGCCCACTTATTGAGCAAAATTTAACGAACTATGCTCTTTTGCATCTTTATTTTGAGAGGCAAAATATGTGTTTTTATCCATCCGCAAATTCAGCAAAAAACTATATAAATTTTACTTAATTCACCCAATCAATGGCGCTTAAATAATATTTAATAAAAATCCTACCATCTCTACACAATGGTTTAGACATACATTTTCTATACAGGGTGTTCCTTAATAACGTGCTAACATTTCAGAGTGTGATTCCTTAGCTCAATTTATGAGGAAAAGTACATAGCATAGTCTGCATAAGTACTTAATTTTTTTTTAAATCGTTTTTTTTTTAATATCTTCGAAATTACTTGAGATATTATCTTTAATTTTGGTATGCGTTAATGGGTTATAAAACCACTTGTTTTTGTTAGAAATGTTATCCTATCGATTCACCAGTGGCGTCCCTGTTAACATGTCCTCTGATATTTTTTACAAAAACGATGTTACGCCACTGACATTTTTCCATGCGGTAATTTTTTCTGATTAGCCTGGCCAATTCTACACGAATTCGGTCCCTTGCGTTTTTCTCGGCAGACGCACCGTTCTTGATTTAACAAATCTTGAACAAACATCCATTTTTTAAAGTGAAATTTATTTTATTGCCAATGTTCTGTATTAATATTTATTTATTATTATAATAAGAATATTTAAATGAAAATACCTCGGAAAATACATACTAATGAGTGAATGTACCATATAAGAAGATAGGTCCTGTTATAATGTGATTAAATATTATTCATAATCAGTAAAACTCGTTTTTTTTTGGTTAGATGATAATAATGGATGTAAATACATTTGTATAATAAAAAATCTGTTACTTTTATAAATGACAAACAACAACTGCCGATGAACAATAAGGCGGATCACCAGTTTTGAAATTTTAAGTAGATAACTGTTTGAAAATTTTTGTATAATATAATTTTTTTTTTAATATAAGGACTTTGACCTTTATTGTTATGTCATAAATTAGCAAACAAAACACAGGTATAGACATAATAAAATCGAATTTTTGAAATATTTTGGGTAGACATGCGGATTTCCATAAATTTAAAATAGTTTACTTTATTTATTATGTAAGTTTACCTAGGGCACCATCTATAGGAGCTATGGTTATACAGTTGACCTGGGGAACGAATAAACGTGGGTCATCACCAGTAACAATCTAGATTATGTAGATCAACTGATACAAAACCACATCAGCAGCTAATAGCTCTGATATAAAAAAGTATTTATCTTTTAGTTAGAGAGACGGTGACAATATGGGGTCCGTGAAGTGGAATATCAATAATTTGGTTTTTCGTGGAGTTTAGGTCCCCCTCTACATCTTTTATATCTGATGAAATGCCATAGAGCGTTGCTGAGAGGCGCTGTACCGCGTTAGATAGGAAATTCTCAATAAATTCAAACTTATATCGAGCCATGTCTGAAAATGAATTTACAGCATCTGCGTGACCCCCAAAGTCACGGGAAACATTTTCTGACAAGTCAACCCTTGCATATACTTTTCCGAGCGTGTCAAAAAAAAATTAAAATAAAAAAAAAATTAAAAATGCGAATTTGAAGTTGAAATTTTCTAGAATGGAACATTATATGTTAAAGATATGTGAAAATTTTTTATCGATCCAGGTCTCGCCATTTCATTATTGCAATTTTTTAAAAATCTCCTCGGAGGAAATTCGGAAAACGATCGTGACATGTCAGAAAATTGTCACACTACATTCCTTGACACCCAAATATTGTGGGAAAAAAAATTTCAGACGAATCGCACCTAGCTAGGCGGAATTCTGACAATATTACGCAGAGATACCGGAAGGCAGGTATCGTTCAGTTGTATGACGGGATATTATATTCGCAATATTACCAAATTAAGCCTATTTTTCCATAAGATGTGTATGATTTATTCAAATCTGATGAATTTAAACATTTTCTCTTGTCTACTTTTCACTAATTACAGTAAAAGCCATGCCTTTCATGCATTTCGAGCGAAGTTTAGAAATTTTGCTATCACCGTTACGAATTCTCTTAATTTTCTCGAAGATAGAACATGTTTCTGGTAACTTTATATATATTAAAATGTTCGGAAAAGATGAGGGAATCAGATAAACCTAGAAATAATTCTCCGAGGGGAATATTTTAGAAAATATAGCAGAATAAACCAGACTTTTAATAAAAAAAATTTTGAGAAAAAATACCGCACTTTCGCAATATTCTTTTCATCAGAAAATTATTTACGACTCATCTCCATGGGAATACAAATCCATTAAGCCCACTTGGACCCATGTCACTTGAGACTTTATAATTTTTCCATTAATTTTTTTTGACACGCTCGCAAAAGTATATGCAAGGGTTGACTTGTCAGAGAATGTGTTTCCCGTGACTTTGGGGGGCACGCAGATGCTGTAATTGATTTTAAGACATGGCTCGATATAATTTTGAATTTATTGATAATTTCCTATCTAAAGCGGTACAGCGCCTCTCGGCAACGCTCTGCGGCATTTCATCAGATATAAAAGTTGTAGAGGGGGACCTAAACTGTCCGGACCGTCTCTCGATATATTTATTGTGTTAAAGTAAAAAATTAAATTTTAAAATGGGAGTTGTACGTTGTTTTCAAAGATGATTTATTTACAGACCTCAAAACAGTTACAAGAACTGGCACCGAGGAGATGAAATAGAAAATTATATTTCCATCTAATACACTGGAATCGTATTTCGTTTCCAAAGAAAAACGTTGTTGTTTGCTTTTTCTTCATCCGATAGAACAAGAAAACTGTACCTTTTTACATTTTTAGAAATAGGTATTGCCCAGCGGCGGCTCGTGGTCAATCTCATTGGGGGGTCATTACGCTATATGCGATACAAGAATAGTATATTAAAGTACAAGTACTTTATAGGTACTATTTTTTCTATTTTAAGTTTTCTTAATAAGAAAAATCCATATTAAAAAAATACATGCTATACTTACATAACTTTCGTAAATATTTATGTGAAAATTTTATGTTGGTAATATGTACTATCAAATTATGATTTTATAGCATTTGATAAATTATCCATGTCTATCATTTTTTCGCAAAACTGAAAATTTTCTTAAATAATTAAACAATATGAACCAAGATGATTTTAATCCTCCTGAGTTAACGGAAATTGCAAAGCTTTAAATTTGTAAAATATTGTAGTGCTGTGTTCAGCTTTACAAAGAAAGTAAACTTGACAGGTGTGACGTTACTTTAGAAATTATTTCTGCAAACAAACATAAAATATATGACCTCAAATTACCAACCTTTAAAAAAGAAAAAAAATGATTTCGAGACAAGCTCAGTTCGATACTAAAAACGGCATCGAATTAGCTTGGAGTTGATAACAATATAGAAAAAATTATTTTTTTAAACTATTTTAAATTTTAGATCAACCCTTCGGTCTTTAACATTTGCAAAATGAGTTATAACACGCTCATTAAAATTAGCAATACTATTTATAAATGGTTTTTCTATTCGTATTAAGACAAATTATTACAACCAAAATTAATGTAGACTAAATGTTGCGCGACCTACGACCTACGTCCAACCTGGAACCTGCCATCTCTTTTCCAAGCATTTAATAATTACTAATGATGAGACGACATAGGTTCATAGGTACATCTTATTCAGATTTTCAATAAACCGGGCTGTTGACCCAGCGGCGGTAAACTTCGCGTATGTTTCTCCCGCTTGCCGGAATCGTCAGAGCTCGGCTAAATTCGTTTCCATTTAAGCTATCGTGGTCAATTAATGGCTCCAGCCCGTTTTGAATCGCACTACACGTTTGCGTTTACGGGGGCGTTTCAAATATTATAGGTAAATTATTATAGTAGGTACATTTGTAGTAAATTCTAATTTAAAAAAAAGTTTTATTTCCTAAATTTTTATAGGGAGGTCATTGACCCAATGACCTAATGGAAGAGCCGCCGCTGGTATTGCCAATCCTGTTTCACCCACCACGTTATAGTCCGACTTGATCTTGTTTTTTTTAACTGGACCTTTGACCTGGTGACGTGACTGTCGCGTGCCTCCTGTCGATATTTTATCGGACAGATTTTCGCTTTTATCCAATCGCTAATGCCAATTTTAGCCGAATTAATTCCTGCCGTGATTCGAAATATTCGTCTTAAGGTTGGACTTCAGCAGTTTGTTGGAATTTGAAAATTGTTATGTTCCTTTTGCATCTTTATTTTCAGCGGTTGCCTCTCGAATGTTGTGATCGCTCGAGCGAAAAACCGCTTGATTACTCGATTATTGAAATAACCGACATCGCTCGATTATTAAAAAAACCGCTCGAGGTATCCATTCAGACGAAAACCATCGCTCGTTACTTATTTATTATCTTTCATTCGATACCCGAGCTTCGCTTGACGCCGACGGAAATGCACCGCTGTAGTGTGATCGAGTTAAAAAACTGCTCGTATATTCGAACAGTTTTTCGCTCGATAGGAAATACTCTAGTTATAAATTCAGGCGAACAAGTGAAAAATGTCGCCTGTTACTTGATATCCGACCTTCGTTCTACGCGCGATCCGAAATATGCCGATTGGCGACGTTCGAGTTTGACGCTGAGCAGGTAACACGACATACGTCTTTCTTAAAGGCACATAAACGAGAAGGTGCATATCAAAAAGTATGTCAAATCCCTTAGCGGAGTCATCGCGCGACATGGATTTTGTAAAGTTTTGTTTTAACTGGCTAGCCAACGGCGTAGTTTAGGTCTCCGATTGTAAATATTAAAAAATTAATATAATTTTAAAATTTTTATTTACTATAAACTCGAGAAAACTTCTCAAAAATAACATAATAATAGAAATTGTTAATGAAAAATAACAACACGAACAGAATGGTTAACAAAATATATAGAAAAATTCGTTGGTAATCTTATAGTAAACATTTTTAAATCTAAACAGGAACTTTTATTATTAAACTCAAGAAGACTTCTTAAAAATAACATACATTATAGAAAATGTTAATGGTAAATAAGAAAACGAGCAAAATAGTTAACAAAACATAGGTATCGACAAATTTTTTTTGGTAACCAAAAGTAAACATTCATAAATTTAAACAGGAACTTTTAGGTAACTATAAACATGAATTTGAAAAAATAATCACCTATTTTCTTATTTTGCCAGTCGCGTAACTAAGCCTAAATTTTTGAAGGGTTTGTTCGGTTTAAAGTGGAAGAATTTGACAAGCCATTTTAAATATATACTTATTATATGCGAAGAAAAATAACTCTTGGTAATACTTTTTGTTTTAATAAAGCACAATAATAAACCCGAACAATAAATACATATTTGGGTGATTTTTTGCAGTTTTTTTGTTTGGTATCGAGACACGTGGTAAAAGTCATTATTCACAAATAAATAAATTTCTGGAATTGTTTTGGTGGCTACTACAATTTTTTAGCTAAACCTGTGCTCACCCGTATTTACGTGCCTGCTAAATACCCTACCTGATCACATGTAAACGGCAAGGCTGCCGGTCGAGCAGTCGGTGACGTCATCTCTTTCTGAATTGTAATTTCAAGCGATTCACTCGATTATATAATCGCTCGAGTATCAAGTACTCGATTATTAAAATCATCGGTTTTTCTCAACACTAATTTTTTGACCATGTATGACCAAAAATTTTGACCATTCCATCAGTTTCCACCGGGTACTCCCAAAAATCCTGTATACATACATATGTCTTTCAAAAGTAGACGAGAAATTCGTAATCGTAATCTGAGGCCCATATTTCAGTTAAATTTCACCATTGCTTTGATAATATCCTTAAATCTAACCTTTTCAATTGGAAAGAGCGCTGAAAAAGCCAAACCCCAAAAACCTGATATTGTTATGGCATGCCATCCCATTTTGTTAAATGTCAACAGCTAGGTCGAACCCTTTTTATGGGTTTAGGTTGTGGGAACTCTGCCTTAATTCTAAAATTAGGGTCTTATCTTAATGCTTTTGTAGCTATGGACAAATTAAAATATAAAAAACTGTTGGTTTTTACTTTGTTAATTATACGGCCGTAGCTTATATAATGAGGATGGTGATTTATCTACGCTCCCTAGTGGATGTGATAGGTAAACTAGGTCAATTATTATACTGCCGTGACTAGTTGTCCTATCTGCAAAATTTCACTTTTTGAGATGTGATTATAAAGTGTGTGTAGTGGCGGGCGATAGCGTGATTGTTATTTTTTGATATCAGTGAAATAAAGCGTGACGTGATCACGGTTTATAAATTTTAATCACTGCTAAGCGAGATATTAACTAGATAATATACGTAAGAGAATATTGCGCGCAACATAAAATAATTAGGGGGTGATGGTCGATGGATTTAAATTATTTATTATGTATACTACTTTACTAGTAAAAGAACTGTAAAAACTATTACACAACATTGATAACAAACAAGAGAAAACGTTATTTCTACCTAGATTAAAGTAGAATTATTCCTTTTAAAAAAAACTATGATCAACTAAACACTGTGTACTTTACAACAAACTATTTGTTCATGCAAATACGCATGGTTTGTTAATCATTTTGTGCGTATTGTATTTTTTATTTTTTTTTATGATCAAACACAAGCACTATAGGAAAATTCCTTTAGGGCACTCTGGGAGTGGTGCGTGTGCGCAAAAAGTGATTCACGTTGGTTTTGAATCGCTGGAGGTTGTATTCGTTGTTAAAAACGACCTCGGGAAGGTCGTTCCATAAGGATGAAGTCCTCCAGATGAAAGAATTCTTAAATAATGAAGTTCGAGGAGTACTAAGCTTAACCACATATGGATGGGCGGCAGTGGTTCGTCGTGTATTTCTGCTATTCGCCGCTCTGGGCGGAATTAAGAGGTCAGCCGAGCACTTTCCATGAAAATATCTGTAAAAGAAAGTCAAATCCCCAACTTGTCTTCGATGTTCTAGGCTGTCGAGGTTCTTCGTCAGCGAATGGCCCTCCTTTCGATAGAATTCAGTAACCGAAGAGTATATTTGGGTGCAGAGCTCCAGACATGAGAGCAGTACTCTAGTGATGATCGAATCTGGGCTTTGTATAGTGTCAAAAGTTGTTGAGGTGTGTACAACTTTTTGGTTCGGAAGAGTACACCAAGTTTCTGAGAAGCTATCTTGGCGATTGCCACAACGTGGTTATACCAAGACATATTTCCGCCCAGACTGACGCCCAGCAAATTAATAGATGACTATATCCGGCTCTGCAATGTTAACCTTTTTAGAGAAAACTGTTGCCTGGGGTTTTTAGCGTTAAATTCGACTTGGTTACTGTCATACATCTGTACATGCTGTCGATACAACTTAACGTAAAAAAACATCCTAACTGCATGAAACAACTGTCAAATTTTTGCTGAGCCCACCATCATTTTCGTTACATCGGTCTAGTTTTATTTTATAGTTCTTCCTATTTCTGCATTTGGAAACTCATTGCAAGCTTAAAACATTTTGTTTTGTAAAATTTCACCACTTGCTGGTCTATCTCGGTATGCCGTCCAATCAGGTGCAGGCTAATTTTAGATTTTCTGTCTTCATGCGTACCACGTTCTATCCATCTGGTCGGGAAATTAAAAAAAATTAATGAATAAAACAAGATCAGTGTTTACATTTTTGTAAAGTTAACGCGTAACACCTCTAAAATGACGAATACACCGGAATCTTTCGCTTCGTTAAAAAATGGGACACCCTGTACAGGGTGTCCCATTTTCGACACTTTTATATGATATCTCCGTAACTGTTAGTGCCATCAAAAAGTAATGTAGGTGTCATGTACTCTTTTAGGATCAAACTTAAAATAATAAAATAAAATTTGAAAATTTTCGCTCGCTTAGAGATACGGGGGAAAATCAAAAAATTTACATTTTCAAAGTTACCCTATATTTTCTTCGTTAAAAGAGATACGGAAAAATGTTTTATACAGAAGTTTATTTATAATGATTGTTGAATAATCTGCCGTTTTCAGAATAAGTATACCGGGTCAGGTAAGAAAGTTATCGGACCTAACCTCATTTTTTAAAAATGGAATACCCTGTATATTTTAATATAAAAAGATAGCATTTTAAATTCTCTTTACAAGTATATACACACCATGCAGATATTTAATTTCCTAGGCGATTTATTTAAACTTTATTACTGTAAACCACAGTAGGCCATGAAACAAAAGCTAATATCCTAGAGACAACTATGTTGACATTCTAGTTGTCATTAAAATTTAACGTCAATTTCATTTTTACATATTCATTTGTGAAAATGACTTATCAACATTTTGAAAAATTTTATATATCTATCCCATGGTGTGTTATAAATTTGAAAAGAGAGTTTAAAACGCTATCTTTTTAGATTAAAATATACAGGGTTTTCCATTTAAAAAAGTGAGGTTAGGTCCGATAACTTTCTTACCTGACCCCGTATACTTATTTTGAAAACGGCAGATTATTCAACAGTCATTATAAATAAACTTCTGTATAAGACATTTTTCTGTATCTCTTTTAACTAAGAAAATATAGGGTAATTTAGAAATTGTGAATTGTTTGATTTTCCCCCGTATCTCTTAAGCGAGCGAAAATTTTCGAATTTTGATTTTACCATTTTAAGTTTGACCCAAAAAGAGCACGACAGCTACATTACTTTTTGATAGCACTAACAATAACGGAGTTACCCTATAAAAGTGTCGACAATGGGACACCCTGTATACCAGTCGTGTGAGTTCGGCTTAATCATCTGGGTTTGTTAATCAATTTTCATTATTTTGACGACAATAAGAAATGTGATTTTTCTCTCTCAATAAATTGAATTCTATTTTACATAAATTTTCACTATGAGCAATTTTTGAATAGGTTTATTGTCCCCTATTGACCATAAAAAGCAGTGAAAGTAGCCGTTAACTAGTTGTGCCAACAAACATGAGAGTTATTTTAGCAGTTTACCTACAGAACAGGTGGTCAGTTATCATTAAAATTCGTAATTTTCTACGTGTAAAAGTTCATTCGTCAAGTTTGTACATAATTACTTAGTTCGTTAGCTTTTATTATTGGTAATTATGGTTAATGAATAAATAAAAGCTTAATTTATTACCATTAAATAAATATATTATTATATTATAGCGGAATTGTAGGCAGGTTTTCTTTAATTTAGATATTTTGTTACTTTTAAGGCGGGGCAAGTTTTTTAATTCACGGATAAAACATTCAATAAATCTTTTAGGTTTTACGCTGATGTTCCCATAAATTCAATGGTCACAATTAGGGATCGGCCGATATCGAAAGATCGATATATCGGCGAATATTGCCAAAATTGGCACAATTTTGCATACAAGGGTGCGTGGCTGAATTGTAATTGTTTGTCGTTTTGCAGAAAAACTAAAGATAGGGGTAGTTTTCGCTCGGATCTTTCCCACATTCTTGTACTTTTTGAGAAGCCTATACAGGGTGTGGTACGGTGAAACCTCTCATAACGGACACCTCTAATAAGCGGACATCTCTATTAAGCGGACATTTTTTCATAGTCCGGAACTAGGTATATGAAATTCCATGAAAATCAACCTTTCTTGGGCGAACGCGGACAGGCTGTTTACATACAAAGAGTGTGAAAACTTTCCTTTAATAAACGGACAAAAATGTATGCGTGGCAGAGCGAAAGGCCTTCGCCGAATGGAAGTATGTGTGATTCCCAGACAGCAGTCCGCCGTTTATTTGTGAGTCGTAAGGTTAAGATCGTAAACAATGGCAGAAAAATGTCGCGTTTTGAGTCTGAAAGAGAAAATTGATGTTGTGGAAGTTTTCAAAATGATTTGGGCGGGTTCATTAACTTTGATAGCAACGTGCTATTAGAAGATGATAGTGACCCCATTCCTACCAATTATGTAGTCCAAACTGAACCCACATCACTATCTGATGACTCTGATGAAGAAGTTGAATGCAGTAATCAAACAAATGTCACCAATTATCAACAAGCCATTAGTATGGTAAAGGAATTATAAGAGTATGCAAAGAATAGAGGTGAATTTACAGCAATGGAATTGTTATCAGACTTGGAATTACATTTTCTAGATTGCAAGTATAAAACGCAAATACGTCAAACTACGTTATTAGATTTTTTTAGTACTACATCCTAACTAAAACTAGTGTATTTTTGTTATGTTTATTTGTACATACATATACATAGTAATAATTTTGCATTTACATATTACCTAATAACAAATTTCCCATGGGGGGACACCTCTATTAGGCGGACACATTTAGACGGTCCCGTAGGTGTCCGCCTAAGAGAGGTTTCACTGGACATGGAAAAACCACAGATTCTTTACGTAAAAATATTAGGATTTAATAATTATACTTACCTATATCCGAAAGTTGATATTAACTGATATACTACAGGGTGTTAAAGTTTAAACTTAATTTTTGTTTTTCTCTAATAACTTTGCGATAAACTAACGTCTTTTTACAAAATTTGGCAATTATGGTTTGTTTAGGGCGAGAAATTGATTTTTTTTTATGAAATTTTAATGTACAATGTAGGGGGCGCTGTCTGCGGTATTATTTGCACATTTATTAGGCCATAACTTTTTTGTGCCTCAGTGTATTTAAGTTTTTAATGAAAATAATACTTTTCTCATATTTATTACTACGTAAAAAAGATATACTAAGTTTTGCTCGCCCAGAGTTACCGTTTTGGAGATATTTGCATTTAAATTGTTTAGTGTTTATTACTATTATTACTATTAATTTGCAAGCAAAATTTTTTTCTTAACGTAACCTATGAGAAATGAAATTCAGAGATGCAGTTGCTATGAAACCTCCATGTTGCTATTTGTTTGTTGATTATTGTAAGATAGCTTTGCCAGAAAATGTTTCATTTTTGAGTTTATCGTAAGTTTGTGTTTTCATTGCTGTTGGTTTCTTTCGACACGATATTTTGTATGGTCAAAGTTATTTTAATCAAAGTAAGTCAAAGAACAATCCAATTGTTGTATTTATTATTCCCAATAACCATTACTAGTACATTAATTATCATGTAAAAGTTAATTGGTAAGAAGTAACAAAATATTATTTGCTTGCCTGAGCTAACGCACTAAACAATTTGAATGCAAATATCTCCGAAACGGTAACTCTGGGCTACCCGAACTTATTATACCTTTTTTACGTAATAAATATGAGAAAAGTATTATTTTTATTAAAAACTTAAATACACTGAGGCACAAGAAAGTTATGACCTTATGAATGTGCCAAAAATACCTCGCCCTAAAAAAAACCATAATTGCCAAATTTTGTAAAAATCCGTTGGTTTCTCTTAAAGTTATTAGAGAAAAACAAAAATGAAGTTTTAACTTTAGCACCCTGTATCTCAGTTAATATCAACTTTCGGATATAGCTAAGTATAATTAAATCATAATATTTTTATGTACGGAGTATGTGGTTTTTCCATGTACCATTAATTAGCGGACACCCTGTATAATATAATACATTTTTCGTAAATATTAGTTTCTTGTTTAGCAGAGCTTTTTTAGGAACTTTAGTACACTTTTTTTCATAAAACACATAATAAATATAAATAAATAATAATAATAAATAAATAAAATATTAAAAAATAAATGAATTAACTAATAATATTGTGTACAATTTCCTTGGACACGTTGTATAAAGCTAAATTAAACCTCCTTTGGAAAGCTTTGAAATAAATTGCACTTTAAAGAAACTATATAACTTAGGTAGGTACTTTAAAAAATTAAATTGAAGCAAATTCGAAAGAAAAGAGGAAAAATACTGATCGTAAATATTTCAAGGTTCTATCTAATTTGGTAAACGTAAACAAAGTTAAATTAAAATGTCCAGTGGGTTAAGTGCTTAGACTAGAAAAGAGTTAAGTGGATATCCTGCTCGTACTTTTATCCAAATATTTCGGAAATTTAAATTTTATTGATGTTACATTAATTTATTGCTGTATAAATACTCTAGACGTCTAGGAAGCGAGGGAATGTAGTTTTGCACGTACAGGGTGTTGCAAAAAACATGTGGAACGCTCATGTGGTGATTCCTTACCGAAAAATAAGACAATTTGTTCCTATAAACCCGCAGATGTTTTGTTTCAGGTTGGTGTATGAAAAGTACCTAAAATACAGTGTTACCAATTAACCTGTAATTATACGATTTGCGAGCATATTCATTGCCTTGGGTGTTGTGCTTTTACGAGGAAAATTGTGGGGTAGTTCTGATTTTTTCCATTCTACATGTTTTTTGGGTTTGTCCGAATTTGAGTTTTGCCAACAAAATTTCTTGACGCAACATCCAAAAAAATTAAAAAATATCATTTTTTCCTGTTTTTTTACATATAACTTGGAAACTATCAATTTCTCGTAAATAACCTTTTAGGTTGCTATCAGTGGCGGTTCTTCCACAGGAGCACATGCGCACGTGCACCCCAAAACGAATAAAAAAATATTAATTTATATTCATGGAATATTATTTATCGTATAAAGTCCGACCCTCCCTAATATTTTATCGTACCGTGAACCAAACTGTATATTATAGGCTCTCGATCCGGCAACCGTGCCTCAGTCGAGGTTAATGACGATTATGACTAGACTTGCTCGCATGTGCGATTAAGTAGGCGGGGCATAATGCAGTTTCTCTGTAGTAACAGGTGGCGGGGGATAGCGGGGCTATGGCGATTTAACATGGGAAAGGCGCACAATTTTAGTGTGCGCCGCGCCGTTGTCTGTTCGCGCATATAGTTAGAAATTCGAGCGTGTATGTTTTAATATTTTAATATTATATATTTATTAAGTTAAAATAAATAGTTGACGGTGGGCAATTTAAGAAATAACTTTAGTTCTTTGAGTTTGGAGCAAAAAATTGAAGTGAAGAATGCGGGTTTGCACCTAAACCCGAAATTAATTTAACGCAGACCACAAAGGGTAAATCTAGGGACTTTATTAGAAAGTTTAAAAATGAAATATATGAAAAAAATTTATAGAAGGTATTCCAAACTTAATGAGGCTGTTATTGATCAATTTTCTACAATTAAGAACCGAAGAATGGACTTTAGGTTTAAGCACTATTGTGTAGGGTCGATAAATGTTGTGTATTTCGATAAATGATACTCGATATGATTTTAAACCATTTTATTTAAGGATTTAAACTAAAAAACACTGAAAATATGAAGAATGCCAACTTGTCAGTCTAAAACAGTTAACTATTGTTCTCGTCTTGGTTGCGCCTAATGACGTAGCCGTAGATGGCGTAGTGGTATTAGACATCATTCGATTTTCTTGATAACTCGTAGATGGCGTTAGTATTAGACATCATTCGGGTTTCTTGATAGCTCGTAGTATTAGTAGTGGACTGTATACATATTGTTACGAGGGTTGCATGCGACGACGTTAAGATCCGACAGCTATACACGCTAAGAAAACCTTTCTTATTTTCCAAAAGTTGTATTTCCTTGTGTAAAATTAAAAAAATAGATAAAAATATGTTTTACCTAACGCATTTTCTTATTACTTCTTTTCTTTCTACAGTTAAAACGCCTAGAAAGTAATTGTTTGGTCGCTACACAAAATTAAAATTTTAAAAATAATTTCACCATACTTGTGAACCCCCTCTATCATAGGTCACGAGCCGCCACTGGTTGCTATGGCACATAGCATCTCTATACTTGTGCCAAATTGCGGCCGCCTACGACAAAGGGACCCTGAGAAAATAAGGGCTGTGACTGACGGACAGAGAGAACGGTGCCATTTTTCTATTTTGGTACGATACAATAAAAAAATCGTCCAACGACATTTTCACGAGTACGATTTGTTCTCGCAAACAAGAACGAATCGCTCGCATACGTGATTGAACCTAATTAAGTACAATGTTAATTTGTGAAACATTGCGGTGTCTGTTTACGCCATCGAGTTTTTTCTTTTCTATAAATACCGTTCCACAATTAAAATATTTAAACAAAACAATTAATTATTACTGATTTAATTTGCCAATTTTATGATGCATTGATGCATCACAATTATTCGTTTTAATAAGTATACATGGTGTTTGAAGTTGTAATTTGCGTATTTTTCTATTTGTCCTTTTTTTTTATTGTATTTTGACTTCGGGTTGTTATGCTAGAGGTAGCCGTCAATTTTTTTTTATGAGATTTCTGAATTTTACTCGAGATTCTATTTCTATTCTATAACGTCATACTATGCTACAGTCTGTACTAGCAGTGGCGGTTCTTCCACAGGAGCACATGCGCACGTGCACCCCCAAAACAAAACGAATAAAAAATATTAATTTATGTTCATTGAATATTATTTATCGTATACAGTCCGACCCTCCATAATATTTTATCGTACCGTCAAACTAAAAAAGTCCGACCCTCCATAATATTTTATCGTACCGTCAAACTAAAACAGTCCGACCCTCCCTAATATTTTATCATCCCGTCAAACCAAACTGTATAGATCCGGCAACCGTGCCGGTCGAGGTAAATGACGATTATGACGAGACTTGCTCCCACGTGCGATTAAGTAGTGCAGTTTCTAAGAATGCGGGAACACCTAAACCCGAAATTAATTTAACGCAGACCACAAAGGGTAAATCTAGGGACTTTATTAGAAAGTTTAAAAATGAAATATATGAAAAAAAGTATAGAGGGTATTCCAAACTTAATGAGGCTGTTATTGATCAATTTTCTACAATTAAGAACCGAAGAATGGACTTTACGTTTAAGCACTATTGTGTAGGGTCGATAAATGTTGTGTATTTCGATAAATGATACTCGATATGATTTTAAACCATTTTATTTAAGGATTTAAACTAAAAAACACTGAAAATATGAAGAATGCCAACTTGTCAGTCTCCTGGCTCGATTCGGTCTCGTCATAAAACAGTTAACTATTGTTCTCGTCTTGGTTGCGCCTAATGACGTAGCCGTAGATGGCGTAGTGGTATTAGACATCATTCGGTTTTCTTGATAACTCGTAGATGGCGGTAGTAGTATTGGACATCATTCGGTTTTCTTGATAGCTCGTAGATGGCTTTAGTAGTGGACCGTACAAATATTGTTACGAGGGTTGCATGCGACGACGTTAAGATCCGACAGCTATACACACTAAGAAAACCTTTCTTATTTTCCAAAAGTTGTATTCCCTTGTGTAAAATTAAGAAATAAATAAAAATATGTTTTACCTGACGCATTTTCTTATTACTTTTTTTCTTTCTACATTTAAAACGCCTAGAAAAATTTCACCATACTTATGAACCCCTCTATCATAGGTCACGAGCCGCCACTGTGTACTAGTACTGCTTTTATTTGTCCAAGGGTCGCTTTCAAATAATCAGTATTGTCAAGAAAACATTTTGATTTAGGCTTATCCCTCTTATTACAGTAATTTTATTACCAACGCAGGCAATAATGATAAAATTATGAACAATTTCTCATTGGACCATCGACTTTGTGTGTTTAAACGATTTGCAAACGTTGAATAAAAGGAGTTTATGATGGCCTGGCGTCAGGGGTATATAGTGTCCGCAATAACCGGAAACAGTTGGGTTAAAATCAAAATAATCATCAAAAAGATAGCAACGATGCATCATAATCATTTTCGCCTCTCGGCGGTTCCAAAAGAGACTTTCGATTTTTAAAAGCCTGTTACTGTAATCGCGAGGGTCCTACACGGAACAAGCACGATAGTAAAATTATTATTGTACGATTTCCTATAAAAGATTGTATTAATTATAATTTTCATTATTAATCCGCATCAAAATAATATTGTAGATACGCATAATTTCGTATAATTTCTAAAAAAGTATAGTTGGAATTTCTATTAAATATAGTAAAATCAAGTAATTACTAAAATATTTATTGTAAATTTTATAAAGAACCTGACTTCACTGCAGCTATCAGAAGAATATAGGGCAATCGTAAGGTACGCGGGTAAAGGATGCCAAAAAATAGAGTAATCTGCCAACGAATATGACAATCGAATGGGAGCCACCAAAAAAAAAAACGGTTATTTGAACAATTTGAAAGATTTTCGCTGTTGAGAACTATAACGCTGTACTTTTACGGTAAGTTATCTGTGTCAAGTCGACCCAAGCACAATTTGAAAGGACGTCGGGCAGTCTGCTTCTCGTCTAGACCTCCTTGTTCGGGTTTGGTGTATGTTGAAGATAACAATGAAGATGTTTCTTTTACCAATAATACTCGCGCTCATTATTTGCCCGACTCAGACCGCAATGACAGCATTCACGTTGATTTTCATAAAAAATTACGATAAGTAATGTTTTAAAATTAATACTCGAACACAAACTTGTAACCTAAATTTATAGTATAAATAATAAAACCTGTAAAATTTATTAAAATCTTTTGTAAAAATGTTGACACATGGTATTCTCAAGCGAGTACTAACCGTGCCCAAGATCGGTGGTATTTTTCCTGCAAGTTCTCCACCTATCATTTGTTAAGAGCCGTACTAGAGTCGGCAATGCTTCCCTTGCGCCTGCAATGGCAATTATAATTACATGTATTCATGCGCACTAAACCGTTCTCGATCAGCTGGCGCATTGCCAACAGTCAGGACAGCAATTGGTACTGTCGAAATCCCTAAAATACCCCCAGAATTAGAGATGGGCAAGCCTGTTCGTTTTGATTATCAGTTAAAGCTGCTACTGCTACTTACAAATAGCAGTTCAAAAAAGTTGCGACGAATTAGCAGTACATATGCTTAATAAATGAATGTGAACTGCTAATTTAAGTACCAGTAGCTGCTAATTTAAGTACGTCAGCTGATCGAGAACGGTTTACTGCGCATGATTCCGTGCAATTTTAATTGCCGCAAGAGCAGACTTGCCGACTGTAATATGGATTCCATTCTCGCAATGCAATAAGTATTGTGTACTGCGCAAGAGTAGGCAATTTTTGTCTCTTGCGCCGGTAATGGCAATTATAATTGCACGTATTCATGCGCACTAAACCGTTCTCGATCAGCTGGCCCAATACTGCTCGCATTGCCAGGGCAATGCGAGAATGGAATCCGTATTACAGTCGGCAATTCTAGTCTACTGGCAATTAAAATTGCACGGATTCATGCGCAGTACACCGTTCTCGATCAGCTGTCTCGCATTGCCAGAAATAGGGCACGCGCCATTTTCATTGCCATTGCCGGTGCAAGTCTGGGTAGAGATGGATTATTCTGTTATTTTTAAATGTTTATTAGTTGGTCAAAGCAGCTATGATGGCTATTTAAACCAACTGATACTTAAATTAACAGTTCACATTTTTTATTAAGAACATGTACTGCTATTTCGTAGCAACTTTTTTGGAACTGCCATTTGTAAGTAGCACTAGCTGCTTTAACTGCTAATCAAAACGGACAGGTTTGCCCATCTATAATTCTGGGGGTATTTTAGGGACTTCGACAATACCAACTGCTGTTCTGACTGTTGTCAATGCGCCAGCTGATCTATAACGGTTTATTGCGCATGAATTCGTGCAATTATAATTGCCATTGCACCGGAAATTTTTATTGCCGACTCTAATACGGCTTTATGAAAAGCGAAATCCCAAGAATTCGTCATTTTTATGCCTTTTATTCTTGTAGAAATATTTTTAAAACACCATTTAAACTAGGTCATTTTTACAATAAAAATGCTTAAATAATACTCAGTGAAATGTGCCGTACATTTTAAAATATTTAACTACTGGAGTTATAAATAAATTATGTTCGCTATACGTTGTTTGTAAAATTTACAATATATTTTATTAGTAATTGCTTGATTTTACTACACTCTATACCCATGGCGCCGTTCCTTCATAAAATTCCTTTTATTCCACGTTTGCGAATCGTTTAAACACACAAAGTCGATGGTCCAATGAGAAATTGTTCATTATTTTATCATTATTGCCTGCGTTGGTAATAAAATTACTGTAATAAGAGGGATAAGTGCAAATCAAAATGTTTTCGTATTCTTGGACAAATCCAAGCAGTACTAACTATGCCTTTTAAGAGTATTTATCAGTGGACCGCGTGATCCGATTTGACATTTCGCCTCGGAATAGCATAAGTCATTGTTCTTGAACAATGGGACAATATCGCCATTCCAAGACACGACGAGCCAGCGCGGTGGCCGGCTGTGTCGAGGGAATAGGAGAGGTTTTCCCACAGGGCCAACACTCCATTCATAAATCTGTTGGAAAGTGAGTTTGTGATTGTTTGAAATGTTATTGAATATCAGTAATGGGTGGAAGAGTGACAAAACATGTTGGTCTCGCTAATGGCAACAATGTTGAAGTCTGGTTAAATCAAAGATCTTACAAGGTTAAATCCAATAACGTTTAAAAGGTTATGGAGCGGTCTTCATGGTTTCGGAGCGGAGCTAGTCTGGGCAAAAAGCCCAACAAGAGCGTATAATTTACTTTGAGATTCTTTACGTTTAACTATATTTTCTATTCAAAAAGTGTAGTTTCGAATATTGGATATTTATACAAAAGATAGAAATATTGATCCAGTTTTTATATACAGTGTATCCAGGGATGGATTTAACTAGTTATGCTTAGCATCAATATTTTTGGTGTATTCATTACTGGATGATATAAAAGTGTATATTTCAAGCCAGATTGTCATATTTATCACTAAGACATCTTGCAAAATCCCAATTAAAAATTTGTAAATTTGACAATTACAACTGGTTTAAGGTTAATCCGCAATTGCTCTTAAAATAAGTTTATTTCTAATAATTTTACTATAAACTGTGAAAAGGATGATTCTTTAAAATAATATTATTATACTTAAAGGTATCAAATAAATCGTGAAATAATCCAACTGCACTCTGGTCATCTATCTTTAGTTTATTACCTGCTCACATGCATTGGGTGTGGCCAATTAGCAAGGAGGGAGAAACGGAATGGGTGATGCAAACTCAAAATCAAATTTCTAAATATATTTACTAACCTGTGAAATTTTAATTTAACACCATTGCATCTTCTAGTGAAGTATTTTATGGCCGCACAAGACTCAACCATCTTGTAAATGCAAGATTTATATTAAGAAATAAACCAACTCGACTGCTTTTTGCCCGGACTAGCACCACGGACCGGTCCATAACCTTTTAAACGTCAATGGTTAGTCAGAAATCATATCAATACAATCATATTAAAACATAACCATACTTACCGAAGAAAAGATAAATCCTTGCTTAAATGATCCACTCTTTTACAAACTATACATGAATGCACCATCATTGTTTATAATAAAGACGATTTTCCACCAATACTCACAAAAAAAAAATAAAAACAACCAAGTATATAAACACTCCCTTAAAAGCGGTTAGCAGCGAGTAGCAACAGTGTATTCTTCTTCCATTGATAAAGTTTGATCGTTTGCCGTCGAGCGTAGTATCATTTAACTTGATGTTGTCAGAGTGCAGTCGGTTTATTTCAAACTTTTATGTATAATAATATTTTTTTTCTAAATCTCTCAAGGCCTATTCACAATTTATATTAAAATTATTGGGAAATAAATTAATTTTAAAAGCAATTGCGGATTAACCTTAAACCAGTTGCAATTGTCAAATTAACAAATTTTTAATTGGGATTTTGCAGATACCTTAGCGATAAATAGGACAATCTGGCTATGCTGCAAGCATAACAGCAAGGTGGGGAGTGCACGTTTACAATCCTTACGTCGGCTTTAAATGTAAACAATTCTATCTGGAGTTTGTAAGATCTTTGGGTTTTCCTTATTCTTCCGCCTTTGATCACCCGAAGCGTTGCCAAATCACTTAGATAGTTGCGATTTTATATTTTTCCTGAAAACCTCGGTGTGACATTTTTTGCATGAAAACTAAGTTATGAAATTAATTGAGATTATTGATAGTGCATGCAATACATTCAAAGATGACTGTATAACAATAGTTTTTCACTTTAAACGCTATTTATCGTTTTGAAAAAAATAAAATTCTTTTTCGAAAAATTCAATATGAAAATGTAGTACATAGTTCGATGCTAAATTTAAAATTGTAACAAATTCTATCCAATAGTTTTCTTGTAGTTTGTCACCCCTTTTTACCTTAACGGAGGTCACTGATAAGTACCCTTAAGGAATGTTAAAAAGCAAATAAAGCAAAAAAAGTGTCAGTGACGAACGTTTTTGACGCGTTTTCAGGTCTTGAATTTATTTTCGAGTGTAGCTCTATCTAATAATTTCTGTTGGTATAAATTTAGCCTAGGTAGGGTCTCTTCTGGAGTAGCAATAATAGTAAATTACAAGACATGAAAGAAAGTTTATGTTTATTATAATTTTAATAACAGTTGTATTTTAAACTGCTCGTTTTCGTGAGCCTTTTGAAACCGAGATGGCCGTAAATTACGGTATTTTATAATCTTCTATTTTGGCTTCGATCTGTGGACAAATAAAAGGAAACTAGGTACGTATATTTATCGACACCATGTAAATTATACAGTGTGTGTTTTTAGGTGATTATTTTAAAAAAAATATTATTGTGTTGACTCCTCTTTTAGTAGAATGGATTAGGGGTGCGTAGATATTCACTCTGGATGACCCCCTCTCCAACTCTTTATCAGGGGGCAAAGTTCGTCCTAAAATTACAGTACAATCGCGATAATTTGAATATAATAATTTCGCATTGGCCACCCTGTAGTATGAACAGCGTAAAATCTCGGTGATATGAACAAGTTGGCGCTTCTGTGTTTCTATTTCGCATAACCATTTTCTTTCTGAAATCATCGTGTATAGTGGTGAGCGACATCGTGATATGGTATTTTCTGATATCAGTGAAATTCAAGCGTGATAATCACTGCTAAGCGAGATATTAACTAGATAATACAACCTGTCCAAGATAAGGAGGGCCAGTACAGGGATCTCGGAAACCGTAAGAGATACGAAGTCGGTTAAATGGAGGTAAAGTTGCACATTTACGTGCCTAATAATATGGCGTTTAGAAAGTTTTAAAATCCGAGTAGTTCCGGAGATATCCGGAAAAACGTTTTATTATTTTCCTGGGTTTTTTTGAGATTGAATTCTAAAGTAAATTAGCTCTAAATTTTTACTTATGTTGGACTAGTCCAATAAATAACAATTAATTTAATAATAAACCACAAATAAGTGAACAAAATACAGAAACATTATTTCAAACTTCTGTTGATTTGGGATTTAAAAGAAAAGTAGGCGTTTGAAACAAAAAAATTAAGATGGTGACGCGTGATTTGTTTCACTTGACATTCCCATTGTGATCGTTTGAGAGCGTTTTAAGAGGTTTTCTATTTTCCAGAAAATAGGGAACTTAAATTTACAAATGCTGAAAAGTTTGATATTCTATCGCATCTTTTATTTTATCTCAAAAAAACTGTTATGTGACAGTTAGAAGATGATATTTGTGCTTAGAGAATAACGGAAATCATTTTGAACACCTGATTATGTAGTTCCTTTCTTTTTTCGTTGTTCCTTTTATAACTGTTTTGGAATGGTTTTTCTTCACTTATTTGTGGTTTATTATTAATTTATGTTATTTATTTAACTAGTCCAATGTAAGTAAAAAAATTTAGAGCTTACTTATGAGATATTATTTATAAAATTAGGAGAAATACAGGATCGTATCCCAAAATTTCCTCATGTTCAAAAAACGCTCGAAACGTCATTAAACCACAATGTGTCATACATCGTTGCATTCGGGAGAAAAAAGCTCTCAAATTCCAATATCAGGAAAACAGGACCGTATTTAAAAAAATAAAGTTGATAATGGCCCTTCGAAGACGACTCGTCGGATTACAAAACAAAGAGCGGAAAAAGTGGCAATGAAAAAGTGCAATTTACTTAAGAATTCGATCTCAAAAAAACCCAGGAAAACAATAAAACGATTTTTCAGAATTTCGTTTTTTTCCGGATATCTCCGGAACTACTCGGAATTTTAAAACTTTCTAAACGGCATATTATTAGGCACATAAATGCGCAGCTTTACCTCCATTTAACCGACTTCGTATCTCTTACGGTTTCCGAGATCCCTGTACTGGCCCTCCTTATCTTCGCTTGCCAAAGACCAATACTGCGCAAAAAATTAGCACATGCAAATATTAATGAAATATAAATACAGATGCGGTAGGTTATTAATTATTTATAGAGGTATTAAATTAATAGATTCAAACATATGGTTAATGTATAAACGAAATTATTAAGAATTTCAAACTTAAAGACATCTGTTACTAGAAATAGTAAACCAGTGACACTTATAAGGAAGTGCCTAACCTTATTAGTATTGAGAAAAATAAATATATGGTTATTTTTACCCTTTGGCGATTTTGTGGGCTTCCGTAGGAAAAATCCTCGACGTATGTCAGACGAAGTTAACCTACCAGCCTCGTCGTCTACCTTGAACTGCCAAATACTGCGTTAAGAGTTTTTATCAGCGGACCGCGCGGTCCGGTTTGGGATTTCGCCGCGGAACAGCATAAGTCATTGTTATTGAACAATAAGACAACATCGCCATTCCAAGACTGGCCGGCTGTATCGAGACGTTTTTCTTATTCTTCTGCTTTTGATCACCCGGAGCGTTGCCAAATCACTTAGATAGTTGCGAATTTAGATATTTTTCTGAAAACCTCGGTGTGACTTTTTTTGCATTAAAACTACGCTATGAAATTAATTGAGATTATTGATAGTGCATGGCAATACTTTCAAAAATGACTGTATATCGTTTTGAAAAAAATATATTTCTTTTTCGAAAAATTCAAATAATACAGGGTGTTCCTTAATGACGTGCTAATATTTCAGCTTGTGATTCCTTAGGTCATTTTATAAAGAAAAGTTCAAATGAACATATGTTCGTAACCGCTTAAATTTTTTGCTACAGGGTGTTGAAATTTTATTTTTTAAATGGTTATTTTTTAATATCTCCGAAAGTACGTTAGATATTGTTTTCAATTTTGGTATGTATTAGGATATAGAACCACAAATTTTAAGTAGAAAAGTTATTCGATTGTTCCACCAGTGGCGTCCCTGCAAACATGTCCTTTGATATTTTTTACAAAAAAGATGGTACGCCACTGAAATTTTTCCATGTGGATATTTTTTCTGATTAGACTGGTCAATTCTACATGAAACCGGTCTCTTGAGTTTTTCTCGCTCTTGATTAAAACCACTAAATTCATATTGAAACTCATTATTATTAGCATTGATAAAATATTGAATGATAAATTTTGTTTTATAAAAATTGTTGGAGTGGGCAATTCGATGCGAAGATGGGCGGAAGCATGCCTTTTAAGTGAAGGTTGCCATTTCCAACAATTTTTATGAAACAAAATTTATCATTCATTATTTTATCAATGTTAATAATAACGAGTTTCAATATGAAATTAATTGTTTTAATCAAGAACGATGCGTCTGACGAGAAAAACTTAACAGACCGTTTTCATGTAGAATTGACCAGGCTAATCAGAAAAAATATCCTCATGGAAAAATGTCAGTGGCGTACCATCTTTTTTGTAAAAAATATCGGAGGACATGTTTGCAGGGACGCCACTGATAGAACAATTGAATAACTTTTCTAACTAAAATTTGTGGTTGTATATCCTATTAACACATACCAAAATTGAAAATAATATCTACAGTACTTTCGGAGATATTAAAAAATAACCATTTAAAAAATAAAAATTCAACACCCTGTAGCAAAACCTTTGAGCCGTTGCGGACATATGTTCATATGAACTTTTCTTTATAAAATGACCTAAGGAATCACACCCTGAAATATTAGCACGTCATTAAGGAACACCCTGTATAGTCATGTAGTACCACATTTTGAAGCTAAATTCAAAATTTTAACAAATTCTATCCAATATGTATTAAGGCCGTATTACAGTCGGGAATTTTTATGGCGCCAGCAATGGCAATTATAATTCAAGGATTCAGGCGCAGTACACCGTTCTCCGTACTACAGTCAGAAATTCGACTCTTCTGACAATTAAAATGACACGGATTCATGCGCAGTACACTGTTCCCGATCAGCTGTCTCTCATTACCAGAAATGGGGCAGGCGCCATTTTAATTGCCCGTGCCGGCGCAATTGGGTAGACATGGATTATTCTGTTATTTTTAACTGTTTATTATTTGGCCGAACCAGGTATGAACAGGTAATGGATATTTAAACCCACCGGTACTTAAATTAGCAGTTTACATTCTTTATTAAACTTACGGACTGCTAATTCAGCAACGTTTTGCATATCCTATTTGTAAATAGCAGTAGCTGCTTTAACTGGTAAGAAAAACGAACAGGTTTGCCCATCTCTAATTGTGGGGATATTTTAGGGATTTCGACAGTACCCACTGCTGTTCTGACCGTTGACAATGCTCCAGCTGATCGAAAACTGTTTACTGCGCATGAATACGTGCCATTATAATTGCCGGCGCAAGAGAAAAAATTGCCGAGTCTAATACCGTAATACGGCCTTAATAGTTGTCACACTTAATCAGGGTTCGGAGGATATATATCAAGTGATATATATCATGATATATATCACGATATATATCATGATATTTATAACTTGATATATATCCGATATATTCGACAATTTCATTTATTAAATTAAAAATGTTTTCCACCATTCTAAACATCCGAAAATGTCTCAATACGCCACTGTACAAAATTATAATTACTGTAGGGATTCACTTGGCTACCGCGCAAGCATCACCGCGCGCCGACTTCGGGATTCCCAGGTACACGACGATTTGTTTCGCTCTTGCTTTTCCCAAATAATCTTTATGTCTGTGTTTTCACTCTGTGTTGACTTGATTGTAAGTTAGTTGTGATTTTTATTGAATATGCCAAAACCAAATCTGTTTGGCGATATTTTGACTGTATAATTAAAAACAAAAACAGTACTGGAAAATGGGCAAAATGTCGAGAGTGTTTAAAGGAGATGCAGGGTATACCATCGCGAATGGAAAAACATATTTTAACACACCAAAAAAATATGCCCAGTGATACGCCAAGTCGTGAAACAACACAACAGCATCATTCTGTTCCTGAAGATGTTCTGCCTTCCACTTCCACTACTACAAAAAGAAGTGTCAACACATCAGGTACGTAGGTCATTGTTATATAAGTATATTATTATTACTAAATACCAATATCAATGTTAATAAAATAATGTTAACATCTGTTTGTTTTTAATACTTTTCTTTTTACCTAATTGAAGTTATAAGCAAATGTTAGAATAAAAAGTTTTTTTGTTTACAATATAAGTTTTAATTTTGTGATTGTGTTGAAATATTAATGTTAATAAAATAATACTAAAATCTGTTTATTTTAATATTTTTAATAATGATTTTTGTTTTTTCTGCTTAATTAGAGAGAGAGATATATAGAATATAGGTTTTTGTTAATGAGTTTGTGTTAAAATATAGTTTGTGCAAGAAACAATGCCGTTTTTTAATTAAGAAAATAAATTTTAAACATGATTGTATATCGGATATATATCGGATATATATCCGATATATATCGGATATATATCATGTGATATGATATTTATATAAATATCATGATATTTTCGAACCCTGCACTTAATGGAGGTCACTGATAAGTGCTCTTAAATCGCAATTTTTTTTATACGACAAAATTATACCGTATCAAGCCGGGGCGGGCCGCAATCTAGGTCAGGTTCCATCGAGTCTGTCCCTGCACCAATGCACCATGAATGCAAATCTTTTCGATTTAATCCGGCCGAGTTTGACGGACCAAAACTGATGCGAAAAGTTCCAGAGCGCGCATCGATAGTCCCAGTTTCTCGATGTCAATGTCGGAGGAGATTGAATCGAAATGACCAAAGGTCGTCGACATCTTTCGAGTGTGATTCAATGCGAACAACCATCGGCTAGTAGTGCGTAATGTGGTATATACACAGTGGCGGCTCGTGACCTATGATAGAGGGGGGTTCACAAGTATGGTGAAATTATTTTTAAAATTTTAATTTTGTGTAACGACCAAACAATTACTTTCTAGGCGTTTTAAATGTAGAAAGAAAAGAAGTAATAAGAAAATGCGTTGGGTAAAACATATTTTTATCTATTTTTTTAATTTTACACAAGGAAATACAACTTTTGGAAAATAAGAAAGGTTTTCTTAGTGTGTATAGCTGTCGGATCTTAACGTCGTCGCATGCAACCCTCGTAACAATATTTATACAGTCCACTACTAATACTACTAAAGCCATCTACGAGCTATCAAGGAAACCGAATGATGTCCAATACTACTACCGCCATCTACGAGTTATCAAGAAAACCGAATGATGTCTAATACCACTACGCCATCTACGGCCACGTCATTAGGCACAACCAAGACGAGAACAATAGTTAACTGTTTTATGACGAGAACGAATCGAGCCATGAGACTGACAAGTTGGCATTCTTCATATTTTCAGTGTTTTTTAGTTTAAATCCTTAAATAAAATGGTTTAAAATCATATCGAGTATCATTTATCGAAATACACAACATTTATCGACCCTACACAATACTGCTTAAACTTAAAGTCCATTCTTCGGTTCTTAACCTTCCAGTGCACGGGTTGGGTCTCACAGACCGCATAGTTTATTTTTTGATTCCCATTTTTAGACATTTTTGAATTCAGGGTTGCGCCATGGTGTACCTTTTGGTCGACTCCTTCCACAACTTAAAATATGGATTCAGGACAAATTTAGTGTATATGGAGATCGCAGTACCTGATAACGTCCTGTGAGACCCAACCCGTGCATTCGTGTTAGTTTTCGGGGAATCTCTAAATTTTTGCTTTTACTTGTTATTCTTTAAATTTTTATTAAAAAGTGTTTATATTATTTTGTTGTATCGATATACAACATGAATAAGAATAGTTATGAAGCTGAAGTTGCTACACTCTGGAAATATTACAAAGAAGTAGAAGCAGTGGCGAATTAGACATAACCAGTGATGATGATTCAGTTGCCGATCCTAACTATGAAGAAGTTCCTGATCATGAATCTGACACAGAGCTAGATGATTTGATTTTAGAGGAAGAGGAATCAGGAGATAGCAGCAAGAAATATTACTACAGCATGTTGTAATTTCTTGTCAAGAATGTAGCGAAAAAAAAACAGTAACATTCTTAGAAAAAAATTTTTGGATACTGTTTATTGTTTTTATATTTTTTTTTCATATATCAATTGTTTGAACATCTTTTTAGAATAATATTCAGTTTAAGTTGTAAAACTTAGGTTTAAGGTTTATTTTTCCAATTTTTACGTAACGGCGATAAAAATGTAAGGCTTTTTATTTCAATTTAATAAAGACATTTATAAAAATACCGTATTGTTTTTTTTTCGCCAAATCTGCAAAAAAATACTCACTATCTTATAATAAAAATCAGTTGCTCACTAAAATATAAAAGAAAAAAAATACCTAATATTTGTTATTGGGTCTAATAGACCCAACCCGTGCATCGGTATAACTTTTTTTCACCCGTGCACTGGAAGGTTAATTGTGAACAATTGATCAATAACAGCCTCATTAAAGTTTGGAATACCCTCTATAAATTTTTTTCCATATACTTAATTTTTATACTTTCTAATAAAGTCCCTAGATTTACCCTTTGTGGTCTGCGTTAAATTAATTTCGGGTTTAGGTGTTCCCGCATTCTTCTATCCAATTTTTTGCTCCAAACTCAAAGAGCTAAAGTTATTTCTTAAATAGTCCACCGTCAACTATTCATTTTAACTTAATAAATATATAATATTAAAATGTTAAAACATACACGCTCGAATTTCTAACTAGATGCACGAATAGGCACACAAAAACTGTGCGCCTTTTCCATGTTACATCGCCATAGTCCCGCTGCCATCCGCCACCTGTTACTACAGAGAAGCTAATCGCACGTGCGAGCAAGTCTCGACATAATCGTCATTTACCTCGACCGAGGCACGGTTGCCGGATCTATACAGATTGGTTTGACGGGATGATAAAATATTAGGGAGGGTCGGACTTTATATGATAAATAATATTCAATGAATATAAATTAATATTTTTTATTCGTTTTGTTTTGGGGGTGCATGTGCGCATGTGCTCCTGTGGAAGAACCGCCACTGCATATGCAGGGCGTTGAACAATTATATCCGGGAAATAGTGTCTTTAGATTTGTAGGAAACTTAACCTTGAGTTGAGTGCTAGAGATTTTCCCTATTGGCTTTGATATCTTTGGTTTGTGTTCTCTTAATTTCAATGTATTCCTTTGACTGTAAGCGTCTGGAAAATCTACAGGGTGAGCTGTTGCGAAGGTCTTTTAGGCCACAGCAGTTGTCTTATTATATCTATAACCAATAATCGAAAAAGGCTTGTTGACTATCTTTTGGGCGACGGACCGTTGAAGTCACCTTCATTAAAAAATAAACCGGTAAACCTATTTTTGTGTACCCTTTTTATCGGGGTGCTCAATCTAAGGGAACATGCGGTCGGTGACACATGTTAACTACCCTCCCGTTTCTTTTCAACCCCTTCAATGTACTTTCCTTTGCATGTTCTATATACGGGTTATTACGCACCGCCTGGGCACAAACGTGATGTAAGAAAGATGATTTTTTGTCAGTGATAAAGGTGGGTCGTGATATGGGTGATTTATTGCGTCATGGGGATGAAGTGATATTTAGTTTTAGTAGAATAGGGGGATGAGAACAACGGATGGGGTGATAATTTGACTGGCGATGGATAAATAGAGCTGTAAAAATCATTCGTATACAGGGTGTTGAATTTTTTAGATCCTTATTTTTTTAGTATCTCGGAAATTACTCGAGATATTAATTTCAATTTTGCTATATATAAAGGTGATATCAAACTTCATAATTTGGTTAGAGAAGTTTTTTTTTATATGATCAAACACAAGCATTATAGGAAAACTCCTTTAGGGCACTCCGGGAGTGCAAACACCACAAACAAACAAGGTCCAAGAATGGAGCCCTGCGGAACTCCCTTTTCTATCGTCCTGCAACTACTCGTGACGCCATTTACGCTAACATATTGCATTGTATTTCGTAGATATGATCTTATATAATCCAACGGTTTACCTCTTACACCATAACGACAAAGTTTGAATAAAACAATTAAGTTCAATATCATTAATATAATAATAATAATTTAATTGTTTGAATGAAGAACGGTGCCGCTGATGATAAAATCGTTAGAGACCGTTTACATGCAGAAATGACTAGGGTAATAAGAAAGAATATACACATGAAATAAAGTCAGAGGTGTACGACTTTTTTTGAAAAAATATCATAGGACATGTTGACCGAAATTGAGAATAATATCTAAAGTACTTTCGGAGATATTAAAAACAAGAGGATTATAAAAGAAATATTAGGACACCCTATATGTATAAATTTCGCGGCAAATAAATGGGTATTTTGGGGCGAAAACAGCATACGTTTGCCTTTCTGCTGTTAACAATAGGTAATTTTGAGTTACCTGAAACAGTCCCAGCCCACAATTATCGTATGTCGGTAATAAAAATCAACCTAAATACTCGAAATTATTCATCATGTCGCCGAGCCCGGCACATCGTGACTGGAATTTATAATTTATTATTAAACACTGCTAAGGTACAACAATACGATCACGGGACGGGTCAAATAAGTCAAAAAGTGCGACTTCTTTTATATATCGATATACAAATATTAATGTGTTAAAGATTGTTTCACGAAAAATGGATACGACTTAATGATTTCCTGGGTCGGTCCCATTGTGTCGACAAGAGCTTGGCAATAAACAAGTAAAGTATGAAGGGAGGGACTAAGGAAAACAAGTAATGATATGATGATATTAATGTAATCAAATGAAATAACATTTTTTTTAAAAATTACTAGTCATATTTATTTACATTTATAATGTCATTCTATAGATAGTTCTGTTTCGCTATCGCTATCCTCATCAATATTAATTATAATTGGATTAATTATACGATCCAGACTAATATACGAATTTTCTACAGTTATTACGTGACTGACTGAATTTTCCCAACTACCTGGGGGAATATCATTAAATCATTTTCGTATTAATTCTACAACACTAGAACTTAAAGTCGGAGAAATATTTTCAGACCTAACCAGTGATTTTAACTGGTGCCACATATGCTCTATGGGGTTAAAAATGCAATAATAGGGTGGGAGCCGTAGCACTGTATGTCCAATTTCTTCTGCCAATGTGTCACAAACATATACTTTTTTTTATACAAAATGTCTTTAAAACTTCTAAAAGATCACTTTTTTTTATAACTTTCTTCAAAATATATATCATTCGCCGCCATGTAGTTCTGAATCTCCAATTTTGTATTATTTGAGCTTGGAGCTTTATGTAATTGGCGACTGTGATAGCTCGCAATGTCCATTACTATCACGGTATTCTGAGGAATGTTTGGTAAAACACAATTCTTGATCCATTCTTCAAAAACTAACAAATTTTACCACAAAAAGATATTTAAATATAAATTAAGCAACCTAACCTACCTGATGTGCCTATATTTAATTATAATTATTACAATCCGGTCCTTTCCACATAATAATAACAAACGGTCATAAATAATGGGATGGCCACAGGTATTTTTACTGCAGTCATTAAGTTATATCCATTTTTCGTGAAACAATCTTTACATATTACAGTGAAACCTCGCCTAACGGAAACCTCTAATAAGCGGACATCTCTATTAAGCGGACATTTTTTCATAGTCCGGAACTAGGTATATGAAATTCCATGAAAATCAACCTCTCTTGGGCGGACTCTCCTTTGAGCTGACGCGGGCAGGCTGTTTTCATACAAAGAATGCGAAAACCCTCCTTTAAACGGACAAACATTTTTTATAATTTGATAATAATTTTTGTAATTTGATAACAATGATATGGGCGAGTTCAGTAACATTGATAGCAATGTGCTATTAGAGATGATAGTGACCTCATTCCTGCCGATTATGTAGTCCAAACTGAAACCACATCACTATCTGACGACTCTCTGATGAAGAAGTTGAATGCAGTAATCAAACAAATGTCACCAATTATCAACAAGCCATTAGAATGGTAAAGGAATTATAAGAGTATGCAAAGAATAGAGGTGACTCTACACCAATGGAATTGTTATCAGACTTGGAAGTACATTTTCTACATTGCAAGTATAAAACTCAAACACGTCAAACTACACTATTAGATTTTTTTAGTACTACATCCTAACTAAAACTAGTGTTTATTTGTATATACATAGTAATAATTTTGCATTTACATATTACCTAATAACAAAATTCCCATGGGGGAACACCTCTATTAGGCGGACACATTTAGACGGTCCCGTAGGTGTCCGCCTAAGAGAGGTTTCACTGTATTTATTAATTGTGTCATATGTTTTGTTTTTATCATACTTTCGTTAAATAAGACAGCTCTATCGTGTCGCTGTGGTTTTGTTCATAGTTTCTACAACATATTTTTTTAAATTCGATTACAAAATCCGTCCGAACCGGATATCATATCCGATTGAAAGAAAACCTTTTACTTTCCGGCATCAGAACTTTCACACTAGCGGCGGCGCCATATCTATCATTATCCCCATAATATTTTTATTTAACTTTCGGATATTTTTTCCCGACATTTTCTCGTTCAGACTTACCGTCTCTGCTCTCTTACTCGTTTCCCCACTTGTTCCCATTTTCCGTGGCGCGAGGTTTCAGACATTTTCAGCATAGAGAAATCCAGTTTCAGTCTGCCGAGAACTATTCACCGCGGCGCGCTGAAAACCCCATTCCCCCCCTGATACCGCCGTGTACATTTTGAAATACATAACCTAATTTGCCCGAGGGGTGTGTACTTTGACAGCGGTCGGTGACTTTAAAAAAAAAAGTCGGCCTTGTCCTTAGTGTCTGTTCATTTGTCATTTAACAAGAGAACGACGATGCGTCTGGATTGTCAGTCGTCGAGGGGAGTTGTCGCCGTTTGTTATTGCTTTTCCCAGGCGACGTGATGTGTACGTAATGAAAATAAATGAATTTAAAGTTAAAAACGGTTTTTCGATGAAGAGGGAAGGGAGAAAGGCTGGTAATTCTTGCTGAAATATGCTATGCTCCAACATTTTTTATACTTTAAATTTAAAAACTATTTTTAATGATTTCAATTTATTTTTATTGGACCAATTCCAGAACGAAAAATTGTAAATACGATTTTTATATTAGGTTAGTGTGGAACGGGATCCTGTGCTTTTTTAACTTGTATTCAATAGTCGGAAAAATACGTAAAGGGTGGGTCGAGGTCCATACCATTTCAAACCAAATTCTTGGGTATAATAATTATTTCTACAACTTGGCCAAGATAAGGAGGGCCAGTACAGGGATCTCGGAAGCCGTAAGAGATACCAAGTCGGTTAAATGGAGGTAAAGTTGCGCATTTACGTGCCTAATAATATGCCGTTTAGAAAGGTTCAAAATTCCTAGTAGTTCCGGAGATATCCGGAAAATTCTGAAATTTTGAAAAATCATTTTATTTTTTTCCTGGGTTTTTTTGAGATCGAAATCTAAAGTAAATTGCACTTTTACATTGCCATTTTTTCCGCTCTATCTAACGGCGTTAATTGTTTTGTAATCCGACGAGTCGCAAAGGGCCATTATCAACTTTCTTTTTTAAATACGGTCCTGTTTTTCTGATATTGGAATTTGAGAGCTTTTTTTCTTCCGAATGCAACGATGTATGACACATTGTGGTTTAATGACGTTTCGAGGGTTTTTTGAACAACATCAGGAGATTTTGGGATACGGTCCTGTATTTCTCCTAATTTTATAAATAATATCTCATAAGTAAGCTCTAAATTTGTTACTTATGTTGGACTCGTTCAATAAATAACAAATAATTTAATAATAAACCACAAATTAGTGAACAGAAATCATACCAAAACAGTAATAAAACGAACAACGAAAAAAGTAAGGAACTACATGATCAGGTGTTCAAAATGATTTCCGTTATTCTCTAAGTACAAATAACATCTTCTAACTGCCACATAACAGTTTTTTTTGAGATAAAATAAAACATGCGATAGAATATCAATCTTTTCAGCATTCATAAAATTATGTTCCATATTTTCTGGAAAATAGTAAACCTCTTAAAACGATTTCAAACGATCACAATGGGAATGTCAAGTGAAACAAATCACGCGTCACCATCTTAATTTTTTTGTTTCAAACGCCTACTTTTCTTTTAAATCCCGAATCAACAGAAGTTTGAAATAATGTTTCTGTATTTGGCTCACTTATTTGTGGTTTATTATTAAATTATTTGTTATTTATTGAACTAGTCCAACATAAGTAAAAATTTAGAGCTTACTTATGAGATATTATCTATAAAATTATGAGAAATACAGGACCGTATTCCAAAATTTCCTGATGTTGTTCAAAAAACCCTCGAACGTCATTAAACCACAATGTGTCATACATCGTTGCATTCGGAAGAAAAAAGCTCTCAAATTCCAATATCAAGAAAACAGGACCGTATTTAAAAAAAGAAAGTTGATAATGGCCCTTCGAAGACGACTCGTCGGATTACAAAACAATTAACGCTGTTAGATAGAGCGGAAAAAGTGGCAATGTAAAAGTGCATTTAACCGACTTCGTATCTCTTACGGTTTCCGAGATCCCTGTACTGGCCCTCCTTATCTGGGACACGTTGTATATGGGACCGTGAAAAAATGGATCGGGTCGTATTCCGCTTAAGAAGATAATTATATTCGTTACGTCAAAAATAGGAACGTCGAGTTAGTAAAGGTACTGTCAATAAACTTGACATTTATTAAAACTGATTCTCTAGTCTCGGCCTACTTAGAAACGCTTTTTAAAAATGTTATGGACCAATCAGACAGTTTTATCACTTGTAAAGATGCAAATTTTATCAGCTAATCACATGTGAATGGTGTAAATGAAAAAAATTGATTGATTCGAAACAGTATATTTGACAGGTGATGAAAGTAATCGATTCCATCGAGTTCTAGTAATATAACCTTATTACCTTAACTTAATCCCGCTTATTTTTGACAATTCACGTTTTGACGTAACGAATTTTATTTTCTTCTTGACTAGAATACGACCCATATTTATTAAGCGGCAAAGGAGTTGAGACCGAATTCTCCCGTCGTCGCGTCCTAATAAAATTTTAGCAAGGATGACCTAACCCAAGCTCGGTAATAAAAATAAAATCCAAAGAGACGTCTCATGGGAAATCCCGACGTGAAAATCCGAAAGAAACCTTCCGGAAACCCCTTGCTAATGTAATGTTTCGCGTGACGTCGCGTAACATCGGCATTTGATGAAGCTGTATCGGTTAGTTTCTCAAGGCTACTATGGATTAGCTAGACGAGTTACGCATATATGGATCTTAGTGCGATGAAACGAGATAGAACATAGTCTCCCCGTTACCTCGTGTTTAGCTCATGCAATGATCGAACAACATGGATTTGTTCTCTATATGGCGCTAAGCTGAAGGGATAACTCCGAAAATGACTCTAAGCTGCTATGACATGTTCTGCGTGAATTTTTCCAAAGTAATTCAGTGAGATTTTAAGGTTTTTTTGGTGTGTTGATTTTACTTCGTGTTTTGTGTCTTCTTTTGAATAGGTAAATCAGTGTTTTTGGTTATTTTTGTAATTATTTCGTTTAATTAGTGTTTTGCATGAGTGTTGCATGTTTTTTTTAAATAACGATAAATAAAAAGTTTAAAATGTGGACGTCAATTGAATAGTTTGGGATTGGCTCACCAAAATATATTCAAACTCGGCACATGGATGTACCATGTCGGCCTCTTCAAGAAGTTACGATGCAGTTTCTCTATAAAATGTACAGAGGAGCAAATATTGAGCAACCTCAAAAATTACATGGGATTTTTCCTATGTTTAACTTAACGGTATGTTAACAAAACGGCGTTTGTGGTTTAGAGATATAACCGTCCATTTTAAGTCGAATGCAGTTCCCCAAAGCCGAATTTTCACGGCCTGTTAATATTCATAAATAAACGTTTTTTTGGGACACCCTATGCCTATCGATACATAAACTTATTCATCCGCCGAAAATAAAATGCATTCGTTGATAAAAATCAGCTGAGAGACGTCTAATGAAACTACTGGGTGTGATTATTACATTCGTAACGTTTCAAAAATGTAGCTGTTCGATAAAATTAATGTCGTTGAAGATTTTGGTGGATTTTATTAGTTTATTTTGACGTAGTCGGCATTGTTTATTTACGAGAGACATTTATCGACGTTTTTTAGCGTTTATTGTATACAGGGTGTTATGGAAATGACGTATTATATTTAAATGGGTGACTCCTGGGTGTCCTAGACAAGCGCTACATATATTTTTTTTAATCGAACGTTTAAAAAGTGGGATAATTCACCCATAAACCCACACACAACTCCTCGGCACATTCATATATGATCATATTACATTGCCCAGATGGGTAATCCACAGATGTTCAGGCACAATGTTGCCAAAATGTTTAAAAGTGTAAAACTTTAGTTTCTTATAAAAATAAATATTTAGCTTACTTAGAAAGTAAATCCAGGACGCTATTAAGGAATCCAGGGCACAGACACTTTCAGTTCTTTTTTCTATGGGAATAACTTTATGCTCATCACGTGTCCTAATGATAGTGTGGGAGTGCATAACCCCAACACTAACGCATAATTACACTTTACAATAACACACATAGAACAAGAGCACTTAATCATTTCGCAATAGAAATAATAAAAACGTTTCTATGGGCCATTAACCCATTACTAAAGATAACTATACCGGAAAGTAATATTATAGAAGGAAATTCGGCAATTTATGATAGTCGCTTATAAAACATCGAAAGTGGCAACGCTGTATTTTTAAATATTAGCCCGATTGTCCAAAATCAGCTGTTTAAAGAAGCCGGCCGATATCCATCGAGAGAACCAACGTGTTATTTATCTTTATAATTTTTAGATGTTAAATACATTATTTCCCAGACAATAAGGGCGTATTTTTATCTAAACAGTAGCACTTTTAAATACTAATTCAGATTGAACGGTACTTAGATGTGTTGTGACGCGAAAACTAATGTAATTTTGTGATGTGAGTACGTGGTGTTTTTTATAAATTAAGTTGGTGTTAAATAAGTCCGAAAAGCTAAATAAGATTGCATTTTTTCTAAAGGGTAAGTGGCATATATAAACTTTTAAGTTGTCCAGATCTGACGGGTGTCGTTCGAATTGAACAAATGAGAACATACCTGAGCATTTATAAACTCCGCGGCGGTTCGTTCGAGTCAGTTCAAGTTTATAAATCAGAGATTGTTTCCCAGCGAACTGAACGTAAAAGTTTATAATAATGCACCCTGAAAAATAAACAACTTGAAATCTGTCAAACGGCTATTGACTTTCTAAAGAGTTTACCCTGAAGATATGACAACACTGTTCAAGATTCACTTGCATATGTTGCTGTGTTTACCTTCCGAACAGGGGCATTGATATAAGGTCATGTACAGGGCATATTAAATTAAAGCACCATTTTTGGATATTTTTCTTCAATTTGTTTTCATCTCGGGAATACGTCATTTCAATAACACCCTGTATACATATTTATAGTTACTGTAGACATTTCCTGGGCATTAATTGTTATTCCTGTCAGATTCTGTGTCGACACAATATTTTGTTCAATAGTATTATTTATTATTTTGTTCAATATTTTGAACTTTGTTCTGCTCACACCATAACTCCATCTAAAAAAATCTACTATATTTTTTAAAGTTTTTCATACTTTAAAGATCCAAATAGAAAAAGTATTATAAAATACACGGTTCATAAGACAATTAGAGCACTTGTACTTTAGAAAACTCCCCGCTTCGCGGGTCGTTTTCTAAATTAAACGCGTGCTCTAAGATAATGTCTTATGAAACTTGTATCTTAATATACTATTATAACCGAATGATAATAGTCGTTAAGCGTGTTCCTTGTGCCAAAAGTCAACTTAATTGTTTGAAAGCTAACCGCGATATCTTAAAAATTAGAAAGAAAAAATTGAGTTTTCGACTTTCTGTTTTATGACTTATTACATTTATTTTAACATGTATGATACATTATCAGAACACCCTGTATACATATAATAAGCCCCATATTTAAATTTACTCCCCGTGACTCTCTCCACATTCTATAATCGGTAGGTGAAGCTAATTTGTAGTGATACCGGGCACAGTCGGCCGATCGAGCACTTCCTTTTCCTGCCCGTCGCAACAATAAGAAATAAAGTGAGCCACAAAGCAATCAATAACGTTGATAAAGAATCCAGTTTAGAGTTAATTGTGACTGTAATGAGTTGCAGCATCTGTTTAAATTAATTGTCGAAAATACCGACAATTTGGATTTTGTAACGTAGGCGTAATGCCAGCAAAGAGCAAAAAAATCACTCCTCAACATGGTTGGTTGGTTGGTGGTTGGTTAAAGGCGGGGGTCGGTTTAATGGCCCGAACTTCTATCACTGCATCCTACCGGCTTATTGTGTACCCCGATCTTGTTAGAAGGTGTTTGTTCCTTCTTCATAGACCTGGAAGATATTTTGTCTTGGGGAAACCAAGTCAAATTTAATGCTAAGAAAACCCAGGCAGCAGTTTTCTCTAAAAAGGTTAACGTTACAGTAAGGAGAGCAATTCGTCTGATTGGAGACCACGAGCTAATGAAGAACGATATGCAAAATTACGTCCTGAGAGGTGCTTTTACAGCTTTGCCTCGTATATGCGACGAAATACACATTTTTACGGTAAAAATAATAATTTAGAGGACAGTGTGTGGTTTATTAACTTTTAATTTCTGCAATCCACTTTCAACTGTTTTATTGAATTCATTTAATGAAATCCTACCCGGACATTTAATTAGTATTCATGCAGACTACAGTTATTGTAGTAATGTGTAACGGGTATATTATAAAATGGCAAAAATGGTAATATAAAAGTGATATAATTGTGCAATTTAAAATATTATGTTATTTAAAATTATTATTTTAAATGTGAAACAATGAAATCGGCGCATGAAAAACATTTTTCGGTTCTTTTTCAGTCGTGGGGTATAAAATTCAAAACTCGAAAATGTTAAGGAACGTAGGTATGCTGTCCTCTCCATGAGATCGTTGAAGCCCCGACACGAAAGTACCTAAAAGGCGTTCGTTTTCATGTAGAATTGACCAGTATCTGTATCTGCATGGAATAATGTCACTATCGTACCACTTTGTATACACGCACTGTACCCGCGCTTGCTGTGAAGTATTAACACAAGGAACCCCTGTATGTAGTATGGTTTTTACATAAAACACCGAGTATATTAATCAGATTTAATTCTTGATTTTGTTTTAATTTACAATATTACCTTGCAGGTTCGATAGAATTACTTCGATAGTATTTACTGGGTATTGTTAGACAATTTAAGCAAGATCTACGAAACTATATTTATGGCATATACATTTTTTTTATGATTAAACACAAGCACTATCTTTCCTTTAGGGCACTCTGGGAGTGGTGCGTGTGCGAAATAAGCGATTTTCGGTTTTTGAATCGTTGGGAGGTTATATTCGTTGGGAAAAACGACCTCGGGAAGGTCGTTCCATAAGGATGAAGTCCTCCAGATGAAAGAATTCTTAAATAAAGAAGTTCGAGGAGTACTAAGCTTAACCACATATGGATGGGCGGCAGTGGTTCGTCGTGTATTTCTGCTATTCGCCGCTCTGGGCGGAATTAAGAGGGCAAGGTCAGCCGAGCACTTTCCATGATAATATCTGTAAACGAGAGTCCTCAACCTGTCTTCGATGTTCTAGGCTGTCGAGGTTCTACGTCAGCTCGTGGTCTCCGATTAGACGAATGGCCTCCAGTAGCCGAAGAGTTTGTTTGGGTGCAGAGCTCCAGACATGAGAGCAGTACTTTAATGATGATCAAATCTGGGCTTTGTATAGTATCAAAAGTTGTTGAGGTGTGTACAACTTTTTGGTTAGGAAGAGTAAACCAAGTTTCGGAAAAGCTATCTTGGCGATTGCCACAACGTGGTTATGCCAACCCATATTTCCTCCCAGATTGACGCCCAGCAAATTAATAGATGAAGCCAGTGGAATTGCGTGTCCTGCCATGACTATATCCGGTTCTGTAATGTTAAACTTTTTAGAGAAAACTGCTAGCCTTGGTTTTTTTAGCGTTAAATTCGACTTGGTTACTGTAACCCCAAGCCAAAATTTATTTTTTAAGGCGTGATACTTCACGCTGTCTGCGAAGATGTGCGTCAGCAGCCGATGTTTGTGCATTTAAAGAGGAAGATGAGATAAGTGTGCTATCGTCAGCAAAACTAAATATCGGATTTTTAGTTTTCACTAGAAGGTCGTTAATGTAGAGTAAGAAGAGAGTGGGAGACAATATGGACCTTTGAGGAACACCGGCATTGATGTTGAATTCATTCCTAGCAATACAACACCCCCGCGATGATTATAAAGAATTTTTATTACTTTCTAAATTGTTTTTTGAAGAAAAACCGTCAAACGTTACTTTTTATGGTCCTGGTGCATTTCATCACGCACGCTGGATGTTTAAAGGCATTTATTGCTTAAAAATATTTTTCTTTCAAGATCAGTTTAAACTAACACAAAAAGAGAAATCAGCTATTAACGACATATGCTTGGACCGACCGGGCATACCATAGGATCGCAGTTTACTTAGAAGCCCCACCAGCCAAACACGATCAAAAGCTTTAGAAATATCCAGTGCAACAGCCCGAGACTCCCCATTATGTTCGATTGCGTTGTTCCAGAGATAGGTGACATAGGCTAGAAGATCTCCAGTTGATCTTGACTTCCGAAAACCATATTGATGATCGCTGAGAATGTTGAAGCCTTCCAGGTACTTTTGAAGTTGTTGGTTAATAGCTTTCTCCATTACTTTGGATATAACTGAAAGCAATGCGACTGGTCCATAGTTGGTAGGCAGGGTTCTCTTACCTTTCTCTGGAATAGGCTGGACTCGCGCAGTCTTCCAACAGGATTCTGTGCATCTCTGTGTGTATGTATCTCTAAAGGCATACGCATTAAGGAGCCAGCTCATTTCTTTTTGCAATATTCCTGCAACTTGCAAGACTTGCCAAAAAACGGGTCTGCTCGATTTTTGTTGCAGTTTCTGCTGCAAGTATGTGTGTCATAGTGATTTGTACATTACCGACCAGAAATACCAATTACTAAATATTAACCTTAACAATTTGGTCTGGACTTCTGGACCCGGCTTATCGTGCGGCGTCCTCGCCGCTGCGATTCAATCGTAGAAGAAGAATTTTGGAACAAGTAATTTTGATCGAATATTTTACCGTAAAATCGTTACCGTAAACCGGCGTGCGTAACCTCTCCAATATCAAAGAACAGAAACTGAACATATTTCAAATATTAATGGCTTAGTTATAACGGGTTAGAAAAGTAAAAGTGTGGTGGTTGCCTCAATAATGATTACGATTAACAATAAAGTAGTGCAACAAGTGTTCACGATGGAATTTTGAAAAGTGTTATATGTTGTTTCAAGTACAATAACTAACGATCTAAGTAGTACGCGATTGGCTACCGTTCTGAGCGGTTTTGTTTTCCTGATATCGATGAATTGATTCGTCGTTGTTTGTGAATCGTTCGACTTAAGTACGATGTAGTACCTTTCAGGTAGCGTTTCTTTTAGTTTCGAAGCGGGTATATTGTTGGTATTTTCTAGAAACGTTTTTTTGTGTGTCATTACCATTTGAGTGTAGCTTGTGAAGTGTAATACTCCACCCACCCTATCCGGATCTGGACGGGCCAAACATCAATTTGGAACTCTTTAAACTCCGCATAGAGAAAACTTCTGTTGTGTATCATTTGACTTATTTTGTTTGTAATTTTGGTGAATTGAAACTGCTAAAGGGCTAAATGTTAATTTTAATGCTTAATGTGGGATATACAGGGTCGCTTTTATGTATGGAAACGGTCGATTATTTGCTAAAGTAAGATAGCTAACGAAGAATGTTAAATACAAAACTTTTAGGGTTTTTAGAAATCTATTATACTACACATAAACTAAGTATACAGGATCAGTCAAAGAGCCATGGAAGAACAAAGTTACTTTATTTTAAATGGAACCCCCTGTATATTATTCATTATTTCAATTATTTACGAGATTCTAAAAAAAAAATGTTAAGCACACCACATATCCAATCCTAACCGTTTTCGAGATATCGAGTTTCGAATTTCGTTTTCAAATAAATCTAATAACAATAATAAAAAAGACAAACTAAGTTTTAGTAAACAACAATTTAAATTCCTATTTTATAAGGTGCTCAAAGTGTCCGCCGTTTACCTCCTGGCAGTAATGAATTCGGTGAACAAAATTTTGTAGCGAATCTAAAAGGATATTGGAAGCAATACTGGAATTTCATGCAATATTCTTTGTTGCAAATCTTCGTGTTTTTGTGGCTTATTTTTGTACACTAAATTTTTGATATGGCCTCACAGGAAAAAGTCAAGAGGGGTCATATCAGGAGACCTAGCAGGCCATTCAATTGCACCTCTGTGCCCAATCCATTTACCAGGAAAAGTTTCCTCTAGATATTCCCTCACCATCCGTCCAAAATGTGGTGGAGCCCCATCTTCTTGAAACCATATTTGTTCAGCCGGTAAATTGGGATTATTATGGTGCGGGAATAATCGTCTGAGCTGTGGAACAATATTCTCTTGTAAAAGTAATAAATATCGTTCAGAGTTCAAATTTCCATGTATAGAGTCCTATGACGTTTCCACCAATAATGCCACACCAAACATTGGTTTTTGGGTATGAACTTGTGTGAATTGGTGGTTGGGTATGAACTTGTTCCATCCAATGTGGATTTTGGTCTGACCAATATCTACAGTTGTGTCGATTTACGTGCCCGTTTAAACAAAACGTTGATTCATCAGAAAATAAAATGTGATTGACAAAGTTAACATTTTGATTCAATTTATCCATAATGATTTCGCAAAACTGAATTCTGCGATCAAAATCGTCTTCACTCAATTCTTGTAACAAATGAATTTTATATGGTTTGAATTTTTCTCTTTTGGTAATTTTTTGAATGGAATATCGACTCATATTATGATTTAAAGCCCGCTGTTGCGTCGAATTTATTGGATTTTCTACCACATCTAACATGAGATTTAGAGAATTTTCTTCATTAGTAACGCTTACCGGTCTTCCACTTTTTGGTCGATCTTTCACACCTCCCGTTTCATGAAAACGCTGCAATGTTTTGGAAACAGTTGATTTAGTTATAGGTTCCCGATCTGGATGCAATTCATTAAAAATATTCGCCACTCCCTATCATCATTAAAATTTCAATGCGCTCGGTATCACTTAAACGTGCCATATTTACGCGAAAATTGTTCACAAATTGTAAATGTAAGCATTTTTGGCATATCTGTTGTCAAGATGACAAAACAACATTGTTATGAAGATAAATATTTTCTAAAGTAACTTGATGGCGTAGAATTAATGAATTTAATAATTTATTTGAAAACGAAATTCGAAACTCGATATCTCGAAAACGGTTAAGATTGGGTATGTGGTGTGCTTAACATTTTTTTTTAGAATCTTGTAAATAATTGAAATATTGAATAATATACAGGGGGTTCCATGTAAAATCAAGTAACTTTGTTCTTCCATGGCTTTTGACTGATCCTGTATACTTAATTTATGTGTAGTATAATAGATTTCTAAAAACCCTAAACGTTTTGTATTTAACATTCTCCGCTAGCTATCTTACTTTAGCAAATAATCGACCGTTTCCACATACATAAGAGCGACCCTGTATATATGTTAGTGAGGACTACATTATTATCGGTAATATTATTTGATTCAAATAGTCCGACAGGGTACTCTCAATGATCACAATAACAATAAAAAATATGCGTGACTAAAAAGGAAGTGCAGAGAAACCAATTTCGACGACGGTATGGAAAAAATTATTCGCGTTTTGATAATGAAATTTAGTAGAAAGTAGTCGTTAGAATCTATTAGTGCAAAAATGTTGGAAATCGCACGTCCCGGCAAAATTTCGCCCATGGCATTGTTGGGAAGGTTTTCGGGTGATTCTCCTAGATACAGGGTGAGTAAATGCGGCCTTGATATACAGGGTGTTCCTCAATGACGTGCTAATATTTCAGGGTGTGATTCCTTAGGTCATTTTATAAAGGAAAGTTCATATGAACATATGTCCGCAACGGCTTAAATTTTTTGCTACAGGGTGTTGAATTTTTATTTTTTAAATGGTTATTTTTTAATATCTCCCAAAGTGCTTGAGATATTATTTTCAATTTTGGTATGTGTGAATAGGATATAGAGCCATAAATTTTAGTTAGAAAAGTTATTCAATTGTTCCACCAGTGGCGTCCCTACAAACATATCCTCTGATGTTTTTTACAAAGAAGATGGTACGCCACTGACATTTTTCCATTTGGATATTTTTTCTGATTAGCCTGGTCAATTCTACATGAAAACGGTCAATATCAGTGGCGTACCATCTTTTTTGTAAAAAATATCAGAGGACATGTTTGCAGGGACGCCACTGGTGGAACAATTGAATAACTGTTCTAACTAAAATTTGTGGTTCTGTATCCTGTTAACACATACCAAAATCGAAAATAATATCTGAAGTACTTTCGGAGATATTAAAAAATAACCATTTAGAAAATAAAAATTCAACACCCTGTAGCAAAAAATGTAAGCCGTTGCGGACATATGTTCATTTAAACTTTTCTTTATAAAATGACCTAAGGAATCACTTCCTGAAATATTAGCACGTCATTAAGGAACACCCTGTATACTGAGTAGGCGATTAGAGCAAATAAAGAGTCTGCAATGCAAATTTGCTTTTTTTCATGAAAAAGAAATAATATATGGTACATGGGAAAACCACAGACTCCTTACATAAAAATATTAGGATTTAATTATACTTACCTATATCCGAAAGTTGATATTAACTGAATCGCTTATTTGAGAAACCCCACATGTCCAAAAATCAAAATCTTGAGAAAAGCTGAAAAAACTGTTTTATTTTAAAACAGTATAAAAATCCATAAAAGCAAGTAGCTCAATATAAAGTATGGGTACTTGCTGTAAAGTTTGTAGCGAAAACGAAATAAAAAATCTTCTGGTCTTGTGAGAAAAAAATTAAAATGGCGGTGGACATGTGGGGTTTCTAGAATAAACACACACATTTTTTTTTTTAATAGTTTATTAGATCAAAATAATAGGAAATACAATAAAAAAAAAACTAAAAACTAATAATAAACATACGCAACGCACCTTGCGCAACGCAAGTCGTTATTTGTCATGTGACGTTAGGAGCCGTTTATTCGAGAAACACCACATGTCCTGTGGACTTGTGGGGTTTCTCAAATAAATATATATTTTAAATAGCGCTGAAAGCGTTATATGGGTTGGACATGTGCGATTTCTCTTTAAAAATATGCGTCTATTTTTGAATATATTGTTAAGCTAAAAAAGTCGAAATGTCAAATTTATGGACATGTGGGGTTTCTCAAATAAGCGATTCAACTGAGATACAGGGTGTTAAAGTTAAAACTTCATTTTTGTTTTTCTCTAATAACTTTGCGAGAAACTAACGTTTTTTTTACAAAATTTGGTAATTAAGGTTTTTTTAGGACGCGAAATTGATTTCTTTGTGAAATTTGAATGTACAATGTTAAGTTTTTAATAAAAATATTACTTTTCTCATATTCATTACGTAAAAAAGGTATACTAAGTTCAGGTCGCCCAGAGTTACCGTTTCGGAGATATTTGCATTTAAATTGTTTAGTGCACAGTGCCCAATTATTATTAATTTGCAAACAAATTTTTTTTCTTAAAGTAACCTATGAGAAAACAAATGAAATTTAGAGATGCAGTTGCTATGGAACAGAAAATGTTTCATTTTTGAGTTTGTGTTTTCATTGCTGTTGGTTTCATTCGGCACGAGAATTTCTAGGGTCAAAGTTATTTTAATTAAAGTAAGTTAAAGAACAATCCAATTGTTGTATTTATTATTCCCAATTACCATTACTAGAATATTAATTATCATGTAAAAGTTAATTGGTAGAAGTAACAAAATATTATTTGCTTGCCTGAGCTAACGCATTAAATCGTTTAAATGCAAATATCTCCTAAACGGTAACTCTGGGCGACCTGAACTTAATATACCTTTTTTACGTAATAAATCTGAGAAAAGTATTATTTTTATTAAAAACTTAAATACACGGAGGCACAAAAAAGTTATTACCAAATAGAAGTGCAAATAATGCTGCAGACACATTGTAATACATTGTACATTACGATTTCACAAAGAAATCAATTTCTCGTCCTAAAAAAGCCATAATTGCCAAATTTTATAAAAAACCGTTAGTTTCTCTCAAAGTTATTCGAGAAAAACAAAAATGTTGTTGAAGTTTTAACTTTAACACCCTGTATCTCAAGTTAATATCGACTTTCGGATATAGGTAAGTATAATTAAATCCTAATATTTTTACATAAGGAGTCTGTGATTTTTCCATGTACCATTAATTAGCGGACACCCTGTATACTGGGTAGGTTATAGAGCAAACTCTATACAGAGTCTGCATATGCAGATTTCATTTTTCTGAAAAAGAAATAATTTTTTTACAAATAATTATATTTTTTGATTAAAACTTATTTGTCCCAGATTCCTATATAGGGACGGCCACGATTTAATATACATTCTTATCTTATTAATTTTTATAACCACATAGCATAAATGTGACAGTAATAAACTAATTATAACATTACTATTTATTTATACAAAAATGTGGGCTTGATTATTTTCGATTTGTTTTATGATTGGTCACCTCCATGCGGTCTGTTAAAGCATTAAGCCAATTTCATAGTTACGCTTATTGCGTCGTATAGCATCGCACATTTTATTCAACAATACTTTAATGAGTACGTAGATACTTGTCCTGCCGGAAACGATTCCGGAAGGATTTTTGTACAGAGCGTATAGTAAAGTTTCCATTATACCGTTGATCTTTTGACGGTCATAAAACCCTAATAAGCCTTCTGACCAATAAAATGCCCCAAATTTATATGATGTCTCTTTAAATCAAAATAAAAATAAATCAATATGTAAATAGCTATATTTTCAATCCGATCCTGAACCCATTTATTGAGAAACCCGAAAATTTTTGGTCCTCTCATTTTAAAAAAAAAACTAATAAAATATCTGAGAAGTCATGAAAATTGATCTGGAATAGAATAACTTTTCTCTTTCTTCCTGGTTTCAAGCGATGCAAATATTACTGGAATCTTAACATTTCTAAAAATAAAGTTTTATAGATGGTGCCACTAAGTGTTGTAAAACTATAAAGTTTATTAAATCAAATAGAAACGCCGGCTGCCTGCATCCATACATTGACGTTTAAATAAAACCGCTAGGAATATACAGGGTGGTATGGAAACGACTTAGTATATTTAAACCCTCAATTCCTGAGATGAAAACAAATTTGAGAAAAATAACCATAAATGGCGCTTTAAAGCCGTGACATTTTGTACACAAATAAATTATTTTCCATTAACTTATAACCTGAAGTTTGGCAACACTGTACGCCTACTGGTTATGCTACCATATATAACGTTTTGAGATTGGATTTGATTTGCTTGCAAGAAATTACCCCCGATGATTTTTTGACGGTAAACAATTTTTTAATTTTATTGTCGAAGGTCTGGCCATTTCCATTTTTTTTATGAAACAAATTTTATAATTATCGATGTTAATTTTTGAATTTAAATTTAGTTGTTTTAATCAAGAACGGTCTGACGAGAAAAATGCAAGACATGTAGTCTTCATGTAGAACTGATCACGCCAATCAGAAAAAATATTCACATGGAAAAATGTTTTTTTGTAAAAAATATGAGCGCATTATAGTGTATTGCACGATTTCCTGTAAAATATTGTAATAATCACAACCTTCATTATTGATCCGTACGAAAGTAATATTGTAGATACGCATAATTTCAAAAAAAAGTATAGTTAAAATTTTCTAATAAATTTAGTATAATCAAGTACAGTGAAACCTCTCATAAAGAACATCTCTAATAAGCGGACATCTCTATTAAGCGGACGTTTTTTCATAGTCCGGAACTAGGTATATGAAATTCCATGAAAATCAACCTCTCTTGGGCGGACTCTCCGTTGGGCGGACGCGGACATACAAAGAGTGCGAAAACCTTCCTTTAAACGGAGAAAAATTTTTTTAAAAGTATTTGGGAGACGAATAAGTACGTGGCAAAAACCCTCTGAAGACAGACCGGCAACCAATCGCGTATGCGAGGCAGCGCGAAAGGACTTCGCCGAATGAAAGTATGTGTGATTCCCCGACAACAGTCCGCCGTTTATTTGTGAGTTGTAAGGTTAAAATCGTAAACAATAACACAAGAATGTCGCGTTTTGAGTCTGAAAGATAATATTGATGTTGTGGAAGTTTGTAATTTGATAACAGTGATTTGGGCGAGTTCATTAACATTGATAGCAATGTGCTATTGGAGATGATAGTGACCTCATTCCTACCGATTATATAGTCCAAACTGAAACCACATCACTATCCGACGACTCTGATGAAGAAGTTGAATGCAGTAATTAAACAAATGTCACCAATTATCAACAAGCCATTAGTATGGTAAAGGAATTATAAGACTATGCAAAGAATATAGGTGACTCTACAGCAATGGAATTGTTATCAGACTTGGAATTACATTTTCTAGATTGCAAGTATAAAACGCAAACACGTCAAACTACGTTATTAGATTTTTTTAGTACTACATCCTAACTAAAACTAGTGTATTTTTGTTATGTTATGTTTATTTGTACATACATATACATAGTAATAATTTTGCATTTATATATTACCTAATAACAAATTTCCCATGGGCGGCCACCTATATTAGGCGGTCACATTTAGACGGTCCCGTAGGTGTCCGCCTAAGGGAGGTTTCACTGTATGTGGTTTTATATCGTATTAGCACATACCAGAATTAAACAACCCCGAAAACCCGAACAAACCAGAATTAAAATATAACGATTTTAAAAAAATCATTAGAATTTCCATTCATTCGGTATATTCGGTGTTGACTCGTGAAACAATTTCAGTAAAGCTAATAATGTCGCAAAAGAACCAAAAGAAAAACGATCATGTTCGCGTTACGATTGGGTTTGCCCAACGATATAAATACATTAGAGAGTTGATGCTCTCGCTACTGACAGTACGTGACCCGTTAAAGATTTTTTTATTGCTAAACTCATTTCACATATAAATATAAGTACCAAATTTTGCTTAATCGGTCCGGTAGTCGTTGACTTTCGTCCTTAGTCATAGTAAGTAAGAAAGGAGCTCTGACAGACAGACCGACACCGTCGCAGCGATTCCGGATGCCAAGTCTACCGCCTGCGTTTGTAACCGAAAAGTATAATATTAATTATATTGAATGCATTTCTCATGTGTACCTATTAAGTAAAAATATTGTACTAAATATGAGTGTATTTTTAAAATTTTCTACTCTTAGAGTTATATATATCCCAAGAATATCAAATTGCAATGTTTAAAGGACATCACAGTGGCAACACTGTATGCTCATTTTTACCTGCGAGTGTCAAAATTACCCTGAAGGTTACTAATTTCATTCATAATCGCTGGCGGTGCTGTTAGCGGTTTATCGCTGCTGCTATTGTGCTTGTCTGTGATCTATTGTGTCTTTGGATTAATTTTTAGTGTTTTTTCGAACTAAAACTATTTAGAGCTAATTATTAATTAGCCTACAATGGTTCGTCAGTGCGTGGTGTGTAAGAAATTCGACTATGCTAACCCCGGATTATAATATTATGTCGGTAAGTGAGAATAATGAGGTTATGTTTTTTTTAGGTAAAGCAGTGATGTAGCTAATTTTATATTTTAAGTAAATTTTGCAAAAATATGGATTATTTCTTTATATTATCTGAATTTCTGTAAAAAATACCTACAACGATTACCTATTTATGACTGATGTTAGATCTAAATTATCTATACGTGTACCTTATTACAGCGTTGCCATTTTTTAAACTTATTTGAAGCCGTAGAACTTGTGCATGATTGTAATGTAAATAAATGGTATTTTATGAATGGAATGTTTTTTCTCCTTTTTTATATTACATATATGTTTAATGTTTATGTTACCACCTTCCAAAAGGCCTTTGATCGAGTTCAACACGACAAACTTATCGAGAACCTAAAAAGTATTAACCTGGATCAAAGCGATATACGGTTAATAAAGAAGTTATACTTTAACCAAACAGCAGTAGTGCGGGTTGAAGATATGGAGACGAACGAAATCAAAATCCAGAAAGGCGTCCGACAAGGCTGCGTCCTGTCCCCGCAACTGTTCAATTTGTACTCCCAGTTTGTGTTTCGAAAGGCGCTGGAAGAAAGAGGAGAAGGGGTGAATATTGGAGGGACACTAATTAATAATCTTAGATTCGCGGACGATACTGCAATAATGGCGGAAAGTGCAGAAGAGCTGCAAACACTATTAGAGAGAATTAACCAAGCGTGCGAAGAAGTAGGACTTACCATTAACATCGAAAAAACGAAATTCATGGTAATAAGTAAAAACCCCAATATTCACCCTGTTATCACAGTAAATGGAAAACAAGTAGAGCGGGTTCAAAAATACAAATATCTCGGAACAATAATTAATGACCTACTAGATCCAGATGAAGAAATCAAGATCAGGATAGAAATAGCTCGAAAGACATTTATTGCATACTCTTCAATGTTCACAAATAGAAATCTGTGTCTGCGGATTAGACTGGGGTTCGTGGAGTGTTATGTGTGGTGGGTGTTACTGTACGGGGTGGAAACCTGGACCATGAAAGCCCAAACTATCAAAAAGCTTGAAGCGTTCGAGATGTGGATATATAGGCGCATGCTAAAGATACCTTGGACACATAAAATTACGAACGAAGAAGTACTAAGGCGCATCGGACATGAAAGGAAGCTATTGAAGCTATTCACCTGAAGACGACTGGAGATACTTACCAGTTGAAACGTTGTGATATATAACAAATAAAGACAATGCAAGTCCAAAACTTTTCTATTATTCAAGCTATTGAAAATTATCAAGATACGTAAAACAGCATACATAGGTCATATTCTGCGCAACGACAAATATATACTGCTGCAAAACATAATGCAGGGAAGAATAGAGGGCAAGAAGGGAATAGGAAGAAAGAAAAAATCCTGGCTCCGCAATATAAGGGATTGGACAGGAATGAATGTTGAAGAATTGTTTCATGTGGCACGAGACAGAGACGCATTCAGAAATGTGGTCGCCAACCTTCAATGAGAAGACGGCATTAGAAGAAGAAGAAGATATGTTTATGCTAAATACGGTAAATAATTACCGTAAACAAGCAGTACCTCTCTAAACTAAAAAAACAATATAGACTACATACAAAACAATACGCAACATATTCATAAATAAGATCGACACATGTGTTTACCACATTGTATAATGAAATTGTGTTAATGTCATTTCCATATTATAACATCGCGGTTTTTATATCGCCCATAGTTGCACGTACATGTGCGTTTTATCCGTAACTTGCATTTCAACCCGGATGTATCGTAAGCTTTGGCGAGGTCTTTAAATACCGACTCCGTTTTTTCACCGCTCGATCGGTTTGCAGACAATTTTAAAATATTAGATTAAAGTTGATCCCCAAGTAAGGAAACTTTTCCGGCAAAAAGTTCGATAGTAGTATATTAAGATACAAGTTTCATAAGACATTATCTTAGAGCACGCGTTCAACTTAGAAAACGACCCGCCAAGCAAGTTCCACTGTTGAATTCTGGAACCAAGAAGTTCCGATTCTTGTTTTGACAATCCTAGGTCACATACCAAGTCATTTAATTCATTCCGAGTTATAAAATGAGGTTTACTGGTAGTTGGTAAAAATGTTGGGTCACAACTGGTGTTCTCGGGAAGTTGTGGATCAGATTCGGATGAAGAATTAGAATCACCGGGAAACACGCTATCGGTACCGGTAGTTCCTGGCAATGAGGAACTGGCCTTAGCGCAGAAGGCAAATTTGGATACTCTATTTTGTCTCTAAAAGTCGGAGAAATATTTTCAGACCTAACCAGTGATTTTAACTGGTGCCACATATGCTCTGTGGGGTTAAAAATGCAATAATATGGTGGGAGCCGTAGCTCTGTATGTCCAATTTCTTCTGCCAATGTTTCACAAACATATACTTTTTTTATACAAAATGGCTTTAAAACTTCTAAAAGATCACTTTTTTTATAACTTTCTTCAAAATATATATCATTCGCCGCCATGTAGTTCTGAATCTCCAATTTTGTATTATTTGAGCTTGGAGCTTTATGTAATTGGCGCGACTGTGATAGCTCGCATTGTCCATTACTATCACGCTATTCTGAGGAATGTTTGGTAAAAGACAATTCTTGAACCATTCCTCACAAAGTTCGGCCGTTGTATCTTCATGGTAGCCCACACAAGAGTCTTTGATGTTTTTTGCAGAAAGCCACAAGGCATTTGGAACCCAACCGTTTTCTGACCCAGCATGTAAAATGCTTATTCTTTTTCCTTTATTTGACGGAGCTTTTGTTTTATACTTATCGGAAGAATCAGACCAGCCTTTGGATGGTGTTTCATGCGTGTCAAACCAAGTCTCGTCGAGGTAAATTATAGGACGGTTTTCAGAACGGGATTTCCTTACAGAAGTTATATACTCATGACGCCATTTTTTGTAAACGGTGGGATTCCATGAGTACTTGCCTTTTGTCAATTTTGCGGTATCTGAATCCCATTTCCGACAAAACTATCCAAAGGCTAGTGCGGCTACAACTTATTTGGGTTTCATCATTGGTGAGCCGTTGCTTCAGAAAATCTAATGTAGGTACGCGTTGCTCTTCGTACATGGTGTAGATTTTTCGCCTTATCAAGTCCTTGTCGCTTTCGTCGAAACATTTGGTGAAACCGGCATCTTTTACTTTTACTTGAAAATGAGATGTGCTAAGCCATTTCTGGGAAAAAATGTTTTAATAACTTCCTAAATGAAACGCAAAATAAACATTCTCATCGATGTTAAATTATGTCTACTTGTGTATTCTTTAACAGAGTCCCCATTGGCAATTCAATTGACATCCTGTATTTATAGGCACTAAATAACCTCATTCCTATTTCTCGCTATAAAAAAACTCATTACTCATTTGCAACCAGAAACTTTTCGAAAAGTTATAGTTTATTTTTACAAAATTATTTAACACCCGTTTTTACTAAAACTAACATAACAACAATAAAACAACTCCCGTTCACACCGCTTTAGCAGCCAAAAGAAAATGTTTTACGACGATTTTTATTATAAACAATATTTCAAAGCGTTGCCAATATTTAGGTCGTTAAGGTCCAGTTTTTGAAGGATATAATGTTACGAAATCTTCACGAGTTGGTAAGTGGAGATTGAAAAATGGCTCGTTATCATTATTTTTTACATTGGTGTCGACGTTTATTATTAATGAAAAAATTGTTTTGGGTTTTATTCGAATAGATGAGCGAGTGAGTGAAGGAAAGTACAGAGCAGAGCAGTCAAAAATAGTTAAGAAGCTGTCGGGAGTCATGCGCAGTTGGTTTAAAGAGAAGCAAAATCTGCGACCGTTAAAATTGGGTGTACGTGTTTGTTGAGAAAAATTTAAAAATAAAATTTTTTTTTCTATTTGGGTTTCATAATGGCTACATTATGAAATGCAAAAAAAAATTAATAACCTGTCACTTTATGGAACTGAAATTTTCCTTTTTTATGTTGGCAGCGAGTAGGGTTCGAATTTTAGGCCTACTTGTGGCATTATGGATTCGGCAGAAATTTTTTATAGAAAACTTTAAAATACTAACCTTTAACCTTGCAAACAGATCATTTTTACTAGATATTTATCTGAAATACCTATACTCGGAATTATATAACATGCTGACGGTGTCCGTCAACTAATTTCTAGTCACAACTATAAAACAACATAACCTAAAAATATTAGAAATATCTTCCAGTTTATGCTCTATTTCTAAAGCTTTATTCAATAAAGTACTATTTTTATTTTTAATTCAATATAGTATTATACAAATATTACTTTATATATACATATTTATAGTTACTGTAAACATTTCCTGGGCATTAATTGTTATTCCTGTCAGATTTTGTGTCGACACAATATTTTGTTCAATAGTATTATTTATTATTTTGTTCAATATGTTGAACTTTGTTCTGCTCGCACCATAACTCAAAGTTTTGCATATTCTTTTTAAAAGTTTTTCTAGATTATTTTCTGCAATTTCTCGTATTTCTGACGGAGTACAACTTTCTAGCTAGACTTATTTTTATTAACTTTAATAATATATTTATTTTTAATTATGACTGATGGGAAGAAGCTTTGTTGGGTTCAATTGTTTCTATTATGGCATATTTGATACTTGTAACATTTTATTAAATTGTAAAAGTATTGCCAACCCAAAAAGAAAATATTAATTCAAATGGAAAAAATCTACTATATTTTTTAAAGTTTTTCAGTCTTTAAAGGCCCAAATAGAAAAGTATTATAAAATACACGGTTCATAAGACAATTAGAGCACTTGTACTTTAGAAAACTCCACGCTTCGCGAGTCGTTTTCTAAATTAAACGCGTGCTCTAAGATAATGTCTTATGAAACTTGTATCTTAATATACTATTTTAGTGTAGAAGGATATAATTGCTTATTAGAACATAGTGTTTCATACCGAGTAACTTTTCATAATTTGACAAACCTCGTATACTATTGACAAAATTTAACATCTGGTGGTTGTATTTTAGGTTTTGGACTATGCAGAACTTTTTATAAAGAATAACTCATAAACATGTAATATAAAACGGGGAAACAAAACGTTATATTCATAAAACACCTTTTATTTACAATCATGCACAGTTCTACAGTACAGTACAAATAAGTTAGAAGAAGATGGCTTTAAAAAATGGCAACGCTGTAATAAGGCTCGCCTTTAGATGATTTCGATCTAGCATTAATCATAAATAGGTAAAGTTCAAATGATATAAAGAAAGAAATACATATTTGTGCAATATTTACTTTACTAATATAGAATTAGCTACACCATTGCTTAACCTAAGAAAACATAACCTCATTAATCTCACTTTCCGACGAAATATTAATCCGGGGTTAGAATAGTCGAATTTCTTACACACCACGCACGAAGAACCATTGTAGATAGCTAATAAATAGTTCTAATTCGAAAAAACACTAAAAATTAATTCAAAAATACAATATATCACAATCGCAGTAGAGAATAAATACAAACAACACCTCGCCCAAAAAATGAAGGAAAGTCCTAAACTTCAGTGTTACACGCGTAGTATAATCGGTAGCACGTGCGTACAGCGTTGCCACGGTGGTTTCCCTAAAACATTGGAATTTGGAAGTTCGGGAAACTATAAATAGTAAGAAATTTAAAAAATACACACGTATTTAGTACAATATTTTTACTTAATAGGTAAAGATTGTTTCAAGAAAAATGGATATAACTTAATGACTGCCGTAAAAGTACCTGGGTAATCCCATTATTTATGACCGTTTGTTATTATTATGTGGAATGGACCGGATTGTAATAATTATAATTAAATATAGGCACATCAGGTAGGTTAGGTTGCTTAATTTATATTTAAATATCTTTTTGTGGTAACATTTGTTAGTTTTTGAGGAATGGTTCAAGAATTGTATTTTACCAAACATTCCTCAGAATAGCGTGATAGTAATGGACAGCTATCACAGTCGCCAATTACATAAAGCTCCAAGCTCAAATAATACAAAATTGGAGATTCAGAACTACATGGCGGCGAATGATATATATTTTGAAGAAAGTTATAAAAAAGTGATCTTTTAGAAGTTTTAAAGACATTTTGTATAAAAAAAGTATATGTTTGTGACACATTGGCAGAAGAAATTGGACATACAGTGCTACGGCTCCCACCCTATTATTGCATTTTTAATCCCATTATGTGGAACCAGTTAAAATCACTGGTTAGGTCTGAAAATATTTCTCCGACTTTAAGTTCTAGTGTTGTAGAATTAATACGAAAATGCTTTAATGATATTCCCCCAGGTAGTTGAAAAAATTCAGTCCGTCACGTAATAACTGTAGAAAATTCGTATATTAGTCTGGATCGTATAATTAATCCAATTCTAATTAATTTTGATGAGGATAGCGATAGCGAAACAGAACTATTTATAGAATGACATTATAAATGTAAATAAATATGACTAGTAATATTTAAAAAAAATGTTATTTCATTTGATTACATTAATATAATCATATCATTACTTGTTTCCCTTAGTCCGTCCCTTCATACTTCACTTGTTTATTGCCAAGCTCTTGTCGACACAATGGGGACCCGACCCAGGACATCATTAAGTCGTATCCAATTTTCGTGAAACGTACTGTACACATGACAAATGCATTCAATATAATTAATATTATACTTTTCAGATTCAAACGCAGGTGGTAGATTTAGGACTATCAGTACAGACTTGGCATCATCGATTTCTGTTTAAAAGTTTGTATGATTCTGACAGAAAAAAAAACAATTCTGTCTATTTATTAATTAAATGTTTTTGGACTTTTGGAATAACCTATTTTCGTAAAATTCATAATAAAAAGTTTCCCATATGGCGCCCACTTAAGTAAACACACTGTATATTCTTAATCACGGTCTTTATAGCATTTAAACCACAATTACACCAATTATAATAAGTTCTGTAATAAAAGCTGAAAATCTACCATTTACCATTAAACAGGATATGGCCGAACATAGACATTAACTTGTAAATTAATCTATTTCCATAAAAAGAAAATGTTGCTATTTATTGCGAGCAGAGGCAGTTTCCTTTCTATGGTCGTTGGTTGCGTTTACGTCGACTTTTCACTTAACCGAGGTGAATTTTAGTTTTATTTCGCTGCCTCCGCGAATGTACCGTTTTCGTAATTACGGTGTGCATTTGGGCATGCTTCTACATCGGCATTACATGCTGAATTACTTCATTAATTAGTATATACAGGGTGTCCCGGGTAAGAATGCACTCTACAGCAGGGATTTCGTTAATCATAAGCCACACAGAAATGATCAACTAGAACAAATTATAATGGTTTTATAAAATCTCTATATTTGCGAATTTGTGGTACCCATAAGCATATAATATAAAAGGGGAGACAAAACATTCCATTCATAAAACACCATGCACAGTGCTACAGCGTTGCCACGGTGGTTTCCCTAAAACATTGGAATTTGAAAGTTGGGAAACTATAAATAACTTTATATTCCGACGTGTCACAATGACATTATTATGGATTTCATTTTCAGTGTCAAAATGACATACTTTATAGGACTGAGTACTATACTGATTTCATTATAGGACTGAGTACTATAATGAAAAATAGACGCAAAAATGAAAAAAACTTATTTAAAATAAAATGGAACAAAATTTAATGATTAAAATTAAAAGTAACATTATTACAATTCGTTAAATTGATGTTGGACATAGGACTTAAAATTGTTGCGTTGTTGTGATTTTTAATTTCTATGGTTTCTGTTTCTTCTGAGGGAACGACAGTCGATGATGAAACACTCGATGATGATTTCTTCCCGAGAATGGCTGCTGAAATTATTTTCTTGTTTTCGCAAGAGTTCTCTATATATCCTTCAGCTACTGTGTCACCTTTCCAGCCACCGGGGCGTTTAATACTATGAAGATCGACTCCTGAATCAGCCAGCAGTGAAGCTGAAGACCTCCGGAAACAGTGACCTGTGTATTCGGCGGAGTGGGGTAACTTTAAAAAAGCAGCGATCGTTTTGCACATATTTCCGAAAGTATGGATACCCACTGGTTGCTTTGTACATTTGTTGTTTCTGAATGATAGAAAAATACGAGAAACTTCGGCATCGGGGGGTCTCATTGCTACATAGGTCCGAACAAGCTGCACCATATTTATTCCTTCGACATCGCCAGGCGTTACGTAAAATTCTCGGGGAACGTTGGTTTTTGTACTAGGTATGAAAATTCGAAAAGCAACCCTCTCATCGTGTACATCTTCTATCCTTAAGTTTTTTAACGACTCATCGACATGCTCCACTTATACCTATTATCATTGACACTTTTAATAGCAAGTATGTTTCGTTGTCTGCCTCTTGTAAGAACTTTGCAATATTTTCTTTAGTCAAAATCCTGGATTTTTTGGGTGTGTAAGAATCAGATTTTCGTTTTAAAAAAGCTATCAATTGATTGAACTTACTTATGTCGACGTATTTCTTAAGTAATAGTGTACTCCTTAACATAGAGTAATAACTCCATAAACTCGAAGACTTTTTCTTCTTGATTCTTCCTTGAAATAGGCCAAAAGTACCTTACTCGGCTGACGCCTCGTCCAATAATACTCACGGCTAGTACCATAATGGTCATTATTATGATCCGTATAACATAAATATCTATTACGAGAAGGAAATTTAAAAAATACACACATATTTAGTACAATATTTTTACTTAATAGATAAACATGACAAATGCATTCAATATAATTAATATTATACTTTTCGGTTTCAAACGCAGGCCATAGATTTAGGGCTCTTGGTACAGACTTGGCATCATTGATTATTGTTTAAAACTTTGTATGATTCTGTTTCTATAAAGGGATCCCGAACATAAGATTCTCGGCAGATATCATAAGGCTAATGTTTGACATATTTAAGGTTTTATGTCTAAAATGACGTTTGCCTGACCTTAAATTGATTATTAAATGTTCCTATTATGAAGCCTTTATTATTTAATTTGGGTTGGAGTTCTCATTGAAAAGGATCGGCTTTAAGAGATATTTTATAATTTTTTAGAATTATTGATTTAGTTCACACAATAATTTTAAAAATTAAATTGGGAAAACTGCAAAAATCTACATTTTCAAATGGAAACCCCCAAATTTTATAATTATTTTCTATTTAGCATTAAAAATAAGGCTTGTTTAGGTTATCTATTCCGAAAATTTGTAGTTTTCGAAATATTGCCCATTTAAATACAGTGAAATCTCTCGTAACGGACACCTCTAATAAGCGGACATCTCTATTAAGCGGACATTTTTTTCTTAGTCCGGAACTAGGTATATGAAATTCCATGAAAATCAACCTCTCTTGGGCGGAGTCTCCTTTGGGCGGACGCGGACAGGCTGTTTTCATACAAAGAGTGCGAAAACCCTCCTTTAAACGGACAAAAATTTGTATTTGGGAGACTAATAACTACGGTGCAAAAACTCTCTGAAAATAGACAGGCAACCAATCGCCTATGCGTGGCAGAGCGAAAGGACTTCGCCGAATGAAAGTATATGTGATTCCCCGACAGCAGTCCGCCGTTTATTTGTGAGTTGTAAGGTTAAAATCGTAAACAATGACACAAAAATGTCGCGTTTTGAGTCTGAAAGAGAATATTGATGTTGTGGAAGTTTGTAATTTGATAACAATGATTTGGGCGAGTTCATTAACATTGATAGCAATGTGCTATTAGAAGATGATAGTGACCCCATTCCTACCGATTATGTAGTCTAAACTGAAACCACATCACTATCTGATGACTCTGATGAAGAAGTTGAATGCAGTAATCAAACAAATGTCACCAATTATCAACAAGCCATTAGTATGGCAAAGGAATTATAAGAGTATGCAAAGAATAGAGGTGACTCTACAGCAATGGAATTGTTATCAGACTTGGAATTACATTTTCTAGATTGCAAGTATAAAACGCAAACACGTCAAACTACGTTATTAGATTTTTTTAGTACTACATCCTAACTAAAACTAGTGTATTTTTGTTATGTTATGTTTATTTGTACATGCATATACATAGTAATAATTTTGAATTTACCTATTACCTAAAAAAATTGTTTTTTTCGGTCGCGTTTCGGATTGTTTGTCCCAGTGGGCCAAGACACTGGTTTATAATACAATCATTTTGCCTCACTTTAATTACTGTTGTTCTTTATTAATATCTTGTACTCAGGAAAATATGCACAGGCTGCAGGTTCAGCAAAATAAGGTTATGCGACTTATTCTAAAATGCAACAGGTATATCCCGGTAAGAACTATGTTACAGAGGTTGAATTGGCTGTCTGTGGAACAGAACATTAGAAAGGCGAACTTAGTTTTAATATATAAAATTGAACATGAGCAGCTACCAATATATTTTAATGCTTTTCTTTAAAAAAGATGAAATTTTCATAGTTATGACATTCGGTCTGGGCAACATTATACATTGAGTCAGTTAAGACCACATATCTACAAAAATCGCTATTTTTCGAGGGAGTTCGTCTTTTCAATGACCTCCCGGAGGGCATTAAGGAGGCAAATGGGTTAAATGTTTTTAAAAGAAGATTGTTTATTGAAGGATATGTAGAGTAGAGTAGGATTTATCATTTTTGTAACTGACATATAAACACTGTTTTGTAACTTGCATTTTTTAGTAATAACTAGCCAAGTGCTAAATAAAGATTATTATTATTATTATTAATAACAAATTTCCCATGTGCGGACACCTCTATTAGGCGGACACATTTAGACGGTCATAGCCAACCAGGAGGAACTGAACATAAAATCCGCAGCAAAATCGCCATATAACATCCCGGAATTCCTTTCAATTCCTCCCTAATACTTTGCGTTCCTTAGTTTGACACGGTATGCCGCTTCCATAGCTTTAACATAATTTGCAACTCCTCACGTCCTGCTTGTTATTTTTAGCTGAAATAGTTTGCATTGCTTCCTTATTGTCAGGAAAATAAAGCAAAAATTCGAAAATTCGGCTTGAAAAGAGGTGCGTGAATTAGAGAGTGTGCTCGCTTTGGAATCGGAACTGGAGAAACAACTATGGCAATTTTCTTTTTCGATTGCTAATCGGGGCAAAATAAGGTCCCTGAGGTATTTTTTTCAAATTCCTTGTAAATACCCAATATACAGGATATTATGGAAATGACTTATTATATTTAAATGGCCGACTCCTAGGGTGTCCTAGAGAAAGTCTACATACTTTTTTTTTAATCGAATATCTAAATATGTACTAAGGTAAAAACCCTTTTTACCCATATATTGTCGCGCCGTTCCATCTGGATTCACTTAGCAACATTGTGGATCACTAGAGTATACTAACAGTGTTGTCAGATCACACCGCATGTTTCGCCCTTGCTTGGATACCTGCCGCGCGCGACTATCATTGCTTCAGTATGTTTCGAGACTCGGGGACGGAACGACGTCTGTCGAGGGTTCCACGTGCTTGATGTATACGAATTTTAAACGTTTTGTTAGTTGTAGCATTACTCGATTTTTTTTCTGTTGTGAAATACTTCATAATAAGAAATATTGTGATGTGATTTCAAATTTGTGTGATATTACCTATTGTTGGTTCTGTTGCAAAACATACTTTTTGGGTTTTATTTTTTTATGGAATTTAATTATAAAACGGATTATAAGATCGAAGGTAAGAGAGTATGTACCTTAAAATTGTAATATTTTTATTTAAAAAAGTTTGGAAAAGAAGTTATAATGCGGCTCAAAGACGTCTTGTTGGCAAAAACTGAACACGTGCGTTTACAATTCTCTGTTGCAATATATGACAACACCGCCCCAATAAACAATTGATTGCGAACGTCCTCAGTAGCGGCCACGTAAAATTTCAGATTTCATATAAAGTGTATATTTCGTACAATAATTCAAAGCGCCATTTATGGTTATTTTTCTTTTTTCTACCTCAGGATTTGCCGGTTTAAATATAATAAGTAATTTCCATAACACCCTCATAAGCGTAACGGGAGGGGGGGGGGGGGGGGGGGGTCGTCAGGCGGGCTATGCCCACCCCCAGTATTTCCGAAGTCCGAATCCATACATACGTCATAGTGACACATGCCATTAAAATCTTACTAGACTAAGGCCCCCCCCCCCCACCCCCACGCGAACAAACCCCTACAAAATCATTCTAATCACGCGAATGAACACCTTGTATACAGACATACAGTGTCACCATATGGGAGAAAAATGAATTGTTCGATTTAGGTCAATTTGGCTTCACCATGCGTTTTTGCTTCAATAAAGACCAAAAATGATATAATTAAATGGTACCAGGGGATTTTGTTAACTGTCAAATTTGACATTTTTTCCAAAGAATGTCGAAAAATGCCATTTATTGAAAAATTATTTGGAGTTTGGTCCTTCCCATCTGATTCACCCTGTATAACATATTCCAGCTCTCTTATCTCGTTTAAATTCGATCCCAGATGTTTTCACGCATAATTTATTTCCAGCAGGGCAAAACACAATTTTTGGTCTAATTAACACTTCTGGAAAATCTTCAAAATAAACAAATAGACGCAGCGTGTGATTTTCGTGAGCATAATGTATAGGCGTGGCCTAAGAAAACCATCTAATTCCCAGTCCAAACGTGTGTAATGTCGCTTAGACTGTTATGAAGATTTCACTTATAGCTTTATTCCTTTAGGGACTACTGTATAGTAAAGTTTACATTATACCGTTGATCTTTATTGTTAAATAAAATTCAGTTTTGTGTGATAAATTTAAGTATTGTTTGTGGAAAAAATAGTAATTCTTAACTCAATATGGTAAGTAAGACCCAGTGCCCAATCAGGCGGGAGTTATCTCTTTAAAGGGTTAACATTACAGAACGGGATATAGTCATGGCAGGACACACAATCCCATTGGCTTCATCTATTAATCTGCTGGGCGTCAATCTGGGAGGACATATGCCTTGGCATAACCACGTTGTGGCAATCGCCAATATAGCTTCTCAGAAACATGGTGTACTCTTCCGAACCAAAAAGTTGTACACACCTCGACAACTTTTGACACTATACAAAGCCCAGATTCGAGCATCCCTTCGGCTACAGGATTCCATCGAAAGAAGGGACATTCGTCTGATCGGAGACCACGAGCTGACAAAGAACCTCGACAGCCTAGAACATCGAAGACATATTGGGGGTTTGACTCTCTTTTACAGATATTTTCATGGAAAGTGCTCGGCTGACCTTGCCCTCTTAATTCCGCCCAGAGCGGCGAATAGCAGAAACCTACGACGAACCACTGTCGCCCATCCATATGTGGTTAAGCTTAGTACTCCTCGAACTTCATTATTTAAGAACTCTTTCATATGGAGGACTTCATCCTTATAGAACGACCTTCCCGAGGTCGTTTTTCCCAACGAATATAACCTCCAACGATTCAAAACCAACGTGAATCGCTTTATTCGCACACGCACCACTCCCAGAGTGCCCTAAAGGATTTTTCCTATAGTGCTTGTGTTTAAAAAATCTGCCGTAAACTGGATGAGAATATAGACTTGAGTCACATCCGTCCATTGTGTGTTTTTCATAACCAAGACATATCGAGCCGATTAGCTGTTAGAATGGAAACAGAAACAGTCAGAAGATAAAAAAGAGATGGGGATTCTACAGATGGAATACCCCATCTCTTTTTCGTTGTGTTTATTTTCTTGACGTGTACAAAGCAGATAGAAATAGCGGGTCCATGTTTGTTTCAAGTCGATGGTATAATTATACAGGGTGTTATGGAAATGACGTATTATAGTTAAACCGGCAAATCCCGAGATGAAAATAAATTGAAGAAAAATAACCATAAATTGCGCTTTGAATTATTAAGCGAAATATACACTTTATATGAAATCTCAAAATTTACGTGGCCGCTCCTGAGGCCCTTCGCAATCAATATTTTATTGAGGCAGTCTTCAGGTTCAAAAGAGGTTAGCGCATTATATGCGGTGTTGTCATATTGCAGACACATAATTCTAAATGCACGTGTTCAGTTTTTGACAACAAGACGTCTTTGACGAGCGCTATCACTTCTTTTTCAAACTTTTTAGACAAAGAAAACTACAATTTTAAGGTACATACTCTTTTACCTTCGATCTTATTTTAAAATAATCCGTTTTATACTTAAATTCCATAAAAAAATAAAACACAAAAAGTATATTTTTCAACAGAACCAACAGTAGATAATATCACACAAATTTGATATCACACAAATTTGAAATCACATCACAACATTTCTTATTATGAATTATTTCACAACAAAAAAAAATCGGGCAATACAACTAACAAAACGTCAAGCACGTGGCACCATCGACGTCGTGGAACCAACGTCGTTCCACTCCCGAATCCAGATGGAACGGGGCGACAGTATGTGGGTAAAAAGGGTTTTTACCTTAGTATTTAGATATTCGATAAAAAAAAGTACGTAGACTTTCTCTAGGTCACCCAAGGAGTCACCCATTTAAACTTAATAAGTCATTTCCATAACACCCTGTATATATAAACGTAATTGCGTAAAGTTCTGTAACTTTAAAAATAAACTAGAGACATCTATTGATAAATGTAAAAGTAGATGAGAAAACAAACAGAAACAAGTACTTAATGTAATAAAAAAGTTCCCAACTATCAAGAAGTAAACTCAAAGTTCTTGTTGTTTTTCGAGTTACCTAATTCTTGCCATCAGCTGACGATATACTGTCGAATTTTACGGATAGCCAGTGACAATTGGAGACTGTCCACGACGACGAATCGAGCAATGTTGATTTTTCAACGCGAATAATCGATTTTTATCCTAATTATGTGTATTTGGAAACAAATAGCTAATAACAGATAATCGATAAAACAATTTTCCATTATTTGTTTAATATAAAGCGAAGGGTTAATGAACCTTAAACCATCCACCGCCATCAACATGTCGACTCGTTGAAATGTAGAACGCACATTGCTCATTTTTTTCAGACTTACGACGTACACACCGCAGATATATCAAAAGCGTCTTCCCTTGTATTTATTATTTTATAAATATCTATAAATATGATTAATTGTCTGGTATGGTTATCGTCTCGATCTGTTGCAGATGAGTCTGAAAACTTACTTCCCGGTTTTAGACCGGTCTAATTTGACAATTGTAAATTTAAAATGACAGGTGTAGTATGAATATGAAGTCACTTACGTCCTTATTTGCTATTTGCGGTGTTGCAGACAGATATCCTGGACAGTGACTGCGCCCATCTTAACTACTTATGAATTACGACAAATCATTGTCGGTAAATAACGAATATTCTTCTCTTGTTACAGACACTATGCTCTGAGCCACCAGGCCCGCCCGTCGAGATGCAGATATCGGAAGCGGCGGGAGGGGTGCCCGCCCCGGGCGCCGAACCCTGTCGCTTCCCCAAGCTGGAGGAGTGCGCCCACTTCCACTACGAGCGGGTGCAGTTGCCCGCCTTGCAGGTGGCTCTCCAGACCAGCATGGACCAATCGTTACATTCGCAACACAGTAAGTTTATAAACATTTGTTTTTTGCTCATAAAAAGGCTTATTCCATCTTATTATTATTTTAGCGACCAATGAGGATGACGGCATCGAGTGGTTCATGGTGCAGGTGACGTCAGGCGACGAATGCTGGCTGGTGCAACGCAACTTCGAGAACTTCACGATGCTGGACGAGCAGCTACACCAGTGCATATTTGACAGGAAGATCTCGCAGCTGCTCGATATGTCATTGATGTCGCCAAACGAGGAGGATCTTGAGGTAACGAGAGCTCCACTTTGTTAACATTGTGAAATGTTTGTTGTAAAGAAACTTTCCTTTGTTAAAGTTGTGAAATGTGTGTTGGGGTTCATTGTAAACAAAGCTTCGCTTTGTTAAAATTGTGAAATGTTTGTTGGGGTAGAGACACTTCCATTTGTTAAAGTTGTGAAATGTGTGTTAGGGTTCGTTGTAAAGGAAGCTTCATTTTGTTAACATTGTGAAATGTTTGTTGGGGGTTCCTTTAAAATAAAGCTTCAGTCGTTAAAATTGTGAAATGTTTGTTGTAAAGAATGGACGAAAGTTTCCCTTTGTTAAAATTGTGAAATGTTTGTTGGGGTTTGTTTTAAAGAAAGCTTCACTCTGTTAGAATTGTGAAATGTTTGTTGTAAAGAAGGGGCGACAGTTTCCCTTTAGTAAAGTTGAGAAATGTGTGTTAGGGTACGTTGTAATGAAAGCTTCATTTTGTTAAAATTGTGAAATGTTTGTTGTAAAGAAGGGGCGAAAGTTTCCCTTTGTTAAAGTTGTGAGATATGTGTTAGGGTACGTTGTAAAGAAAGCTTCATTTTGTCGAAATTGTGAAATGTTTGTTGGGGTTTGTTTTAAAGAAAGTTTCACTCTGTTAAAATTGGGAAATGATTGTTGTAAAGAAGGGGCGATAGTTTCCCTTTGTTAAAGTTGTGAAATGTGCGTTAGGGTTCGTTGTAAAGGAAGCTTCATTTTGTTAACATTGTGAAATGTTTGTTGGGGTTTCCTTTAAAATAAAGCGTCAGTCGTTAAAATTGTGAAATGTTTGTTGTAAAGAATGGACGAAAGTTTCCCTTTGTTAAAATTGTGAAATGTTTGTTGGGGTTTGTTTTAAAGAAAGCTTCACTCTGTTAGAATTGTGAAATGTTTGTTGTAAAGAAGGGGCGACAGTTTCCCTTTAGTAAAGTTGTGAAATGTATGTTAGGGTACGTTGTAAAGAAAGCTTCATTTTGTTAAAATTGTGAAATGTTTGTTGTAAAGAAGGGGCGAAAGTTTCCCTTTAGTAAAGTTGTGAAATGTGTGTTAAGGTACATTGTAATGAAAGCTTCATTTTGTTAAAATTGTGAAATGTTTGTGGGGGTTTATTTTAAAGAAAGCTTCACTCAGTTAAAATTGTGAAATGTTTGTTGTAAAGAAGGGGCGAAAGTTTCCCTTTGTTAAAGTTGTGAAATGTATGTTAGGGTACGTTGTAAAGAAGAAAGCTTCATTTTGTTAAAATTGTGAAATGTTTGTTGTAAAGAAGGGGCGAAAGTTTCCCTTTATTAAAGTTGTGAGATATGTGTTAGGGTACGTTGTAAAGAAAGCTTCATTTTGTCGAAATTGTGAAATGTTTGTTGGGGTTTGTTTTAAAGAAAGTTTCACTCTGTTAAAATTGTGAAATGATTGTTGTAAAGAAGGGGCGATAGTTTCCCTTTGTTAAAGTTGTGAAATGTGCGTTAGGGTTCGTTGTAAAGGAAGCTTCATTTTGTTAACATTGTGAAATGTTTGTTGGGGTTTCCTTTAAAATAAAGCTTCAGTCGTTAAAATTGTGAAATGTTTGTTGTAAAGAATGGACGAAAGTTTCCCTTTGTTTAAATTGTGAAATGTTTGTTGGGGTTTGTTTTAAAGAAAGCTTCACTCACTTAAAATTGTGAAATGTTTGTTGTAAAGAAGGGGCGAAAGTTTCCCTTTGTTAAAGTTGTGAAATGTGTGTTAGGGAACGTTGTAAGGAAACTTTCATTTTGTTAAAATTGTGAAATGTTTGTTGGGGTTTGTTTTAAAGAAAGCTTCACTCAGTTAAAATTGTGAAATGTTTGTTGTAAAGAAGGGGCGAAAGTTTCCCTTTGTTAAAGTTGTGAAATGTGTGTTAGGATACGTTGTAAAGAAAGCTTCATTTTGTTAAAATTGTGAAATGTTTGTTGTGGGTTTGTTTTAAAGAAAGTTTCACTCTGTTAAAATTGTGAAATGTGTGTTATGGTACGTTGTAAAGAAAGCTTCATTTTGTTAAAATTGTGATATGTTTGTTGGGGTTTGTTTTAAAGAAGGCTTCACTTTGTTAAAATTGTGAAATGTTTGTTGTAAAGAAGGGGCGAAAGTTTCGCCTTGTTAAAATTGTGAAATGTTTGTTGGGGTTTGTTTTAAAGAAAGCTTCACTTTGTTAAAATTGTGAAATGTTTGTTGGGGTTTGTCGCAAAGTAAACATCACTTTGGTAAAGTTGTGAAATGTTTGTTGTAAAAAAGGGTCGAAAAATTAGTCTACAAGATTGTATGAGACATCTTTCATCATTTTAAAAACGTTTTTTGTCCATTTAGATTGACTAAATGCCAGCGCTTGTATAGATAGGCGGGATATTCTGTCACGCTGGGAGTAAATTTCTTATTTCAAGACCGAGAAATAATAATTTGTCATGTGTCATTTTTCCTTTTCAACTGTACATAATCGTTTTACGGATATTAATGAATTCGACATCATTAATTTTCTCGGTAAACGCCATTTAGTTTTCAGACTGCGCAATTTTCCGCCTCTAAACCGTTAAAGCTCGACGATCTAAATGTCGCCGGTACTGACGACCCATATTTGCAATTATTAATAAAGTTACCTTGCGAAATTTTCTTAAATCAGACACCATAATTTACTGCGTCTGTCGGGAAAGCTGACTTAGACATATCAGGAGTTTTAAAAATAGAAGAAATCGGAAAGGGTCTTTCGCTATAATTTATATGGAAATTGTAAAAATCATATGGGTTTGTTTACAACATTTCAGTAGTGTACAGGGTAGAGATGTAAAATTACCGGTAATTTAAAAATCGGTAATATTACCGGTAATATTACGTAATATTACGGTAACATTGGTAATTTATAAAAAAAACAGCTTTTTAAGTAATACAAGTTTTTTTTATTTCAAAACTGTAAAAACATTACGAAAAACAATAAGAACGTTTTTTTAAACTAGTCAGAGTCAGAATGGACTACGCAATAGAGTGGATAATGGTAAATCATCCTCATCATCATCCCCAACCTCGTCATCTGATTCTTCTTTCTCTTTCGTTAATTGAGTCAAGTCTATAACTTCGAAACCGATATCTTCTTTTTCTATTTCTTCCTCAGTATCTTCTACAATTCTCGAATGATCTTCTTCATTTAGTAAATTATAATTATGGGCAATATAAGTTAGTTTTCCGGCCCTCTCCACGGTTAGTCTGTTTCTTTTTTGCCGATGAATAAATCCATAAGTACTAAAGGTTCTTTCGGTTGCGGCTGTTGACGATGGTAAATTTAAAATGTCTACAGCTAACCTACTTATTTTAGAAATGGAGCAAATTCCTGCCCACCAAACAGATCCAGACATAGATTTTTCGCTGGAAATGACGAATTCCTTAGCAAAAATATTACCTCTAATTTTGTACAATATTTCCAATGTTACCGATCTTGCGGTAATATTACGTAATATTACCAAAATTACGGTAACATTACCTCGGTAATATTACCCTTTACATCTCTAGTACAGGGTATCCCATTTTCGATACTTTTATATAGGGTATCTCCGTTATTGGCAGTGCTATCAAAAAAGTAATGTAGGTGTCATGTGCTCCTTTTGGGACAAACTTAAAATAGTAATATCAAAATTCGAAAATTTTCGCTCGCTTAAGAGATACGGGGGAAATCAAAAAATTGACAATTTCTAGATTACCCTAATTTTCTTAGTTAAAAGAGATGCAGAAAAATGTTTTATACAGAAGTTTATTTATAATGATTGTTGATACGGGGTCAAGTAAGAAAGTTATCAGACCTAACCTCACTTTTTTAAATGGAACACCCTGTATATTTTAATCTAAAAAGATAGCATTTTAAACTCTCTTTTCAAATTTATAACACACCACGGATGATAGATATCATATCAAATTTTTCAAAATGTTGATAGGTCATTTTCACAAATGGATATGTAAAAATGAGATTGACGTTAAATGTTAATAACAACTAGAATGTCAACATAGTTGTCTCTAGAAATATTAGCTTTTGTTTCATGGCCTACTATGGTTTAAAGTAATAAAGTTTAAATAAATCGCCTAGGAAACCAATAACCAATTCTAAGCATTATGGATTCGACAAAAATTTTAAAATACCTTGCAAATAGATCATGTTTACTAGATATTTATCTGAAATACCTATACTCGGAAATATATAACATGCTGACAGTGTTCGTCAACTAATTTCTAGTCACAACTATAAAACAACATAACCTAAAAATAATAGAAATATCTTCCAGTTTATGATCTATTTTTAAAGTTTTGTTCAATAAAGTACTATTTTTATTTTTAATTCAATATAGTATTATACATATTACTTTATATATACATATTTATAATTACTGTAGACATTTCCTGGGTATTAATTGTTATTCCTGTCAGATTCTGTGTCGACACAATATTTTGTTCAATAGTATTATTTATTATTTTGTTCAATATTTTGAAATTTGTTCTGCTCGCACCATAACTCAAAGTTTTGCATATTCTTTTTAAAAGTTTTTCTAGATTATTTTCTGCAATTTCTCGTATTTCTGACGGAGTACGACTTTCTTCCTGACTCATTTTTATTAACTTTAATAATATATGTGTTTTTAATTATGACGGATGGGAAGAAGCTTTGTTGTGTTCAATTGTTTCTACTATCATGACATATTTGATACTTGTAACATTTTATTAAATTGTAAAAATACACGGTTCATAAGATAATTATTAGAGCAATTGTACTTTAGAAAACTCCCCGCTTCGCGGGTCGTTTTCTAACTTGAACGCGTGCTCTAAGATAATGTCTTATAAAACTTGTATATTAATATAATATTATAGTACTGGTAAGTTTAGTTCTTCAAATTGGAAATTACATGATTTTTTTCCTGTTAACGGTTTTTACAACACAACTAACGTCAGCATGACCTAATTTCTTGCTCGTATTCCTTCCGATGTCCAGAAACGGCTGGGCATACAATAAGCAGGTTGATTTATCTCATCTCCTTTATCTACTGGATAATGCAAAAATCCGAATAAATCCTTTGTCCATTTGCTTAAAATACCATCACGTAATGCTCTTTTCCATATCCATTTTATTGGAACTCGTGGCTTATATTCCGATTCGACCCACTTGTATCTGGAAATTGTTCCCACTGACCTACATGCAGCTTTGCCAAAAGTACGTTTAGTTAATCATGGATTCCGAATGTCCAGATTTTGTCGCCTGGCAGTCTGGCGGTATTGAAAATGGAATTACCGGAATACCTTTGATCTTTTGACTGCCGGAAAACCCTAATTGACTAATTAATCAAATTTTTAGTCATCTGCGTACATCAAAAATGTAGAAAATTTAAAGCATTGTTGTATGTTATTCATGTATATGATAAAAAAAACAGGGGATCAAGGTACACCAGACGGCACGTTAAAAGATTTAGAATTTATTTCTTAATCTAGGGAAGTGTGTATCGATTACGTTTACCAGAAACAAAAATGTACACAATTTTCCTTATACTATTAATAACAGTGATCCCGAATCAGTTAATGAAATACGCGATTTGGGTGTTATAATGGACACTAAATTAATTTTTAGTTCTCACATTGAACATGTTATCAATAAGTGTAATCGATTTTTAGGATTTATTATAAGAAATAGTTTAAATTTGAATAATCCTCAAACACTTCTAAACTTGTATTATGCGTTAATATTTAGTAAACTTAGTTTTGCATCGGTTGTTTGGAACCCTCAGTACGCGTACGTTATGATCTACAAGTTGGTGAACGGTCTTGTTGATTCGCCAACGCTGAGGTCAAAGTTAAGCTTTAATGTACCGGCTAGGGACTTAAAAAATACTTTTAATAATCCACTAAGAAATACAAAGTCTGGAAAAAATTCTCCTGTCTGTAGAACGACTAGGGCATGTAATAGGCTTTCTTTAAGAATGGAAATGTTCGATATGTCTATAATTAGATTTAAAAAATGGGTAAAATCAATGCTATAAACATTCATAAATTTTAGGTTAACATAATTTAATGTATACTTAATGTAAGCATTAATAACTCCCACTAGCCAATACCACAACGTGGATGCTATATTGGGCTCAGTGCCTGTTGTATCCCTATTTTTGTAAATAAATAAACTCTATGACCATAAAATGTAAAAATTGGCATCTTTTTGAGGCAGACCCGGAGTATAAATTTTATTTACCTGCATCCCTAATTATTATACCATTTTAAGCATGTGTCTGTAGATAGCTATGTTTTCAAGCCGACCCTGCACTCATTTATTGCGGTTTGAAGATGTTGGGACCAAACAATGGGGTTTAAACAAGTAATCGATTTATTGCAGTGACGATATAATGTAAACTATACTATAAAAATTTTTTAAAAAGTACATAATGCTTCTTATTTGGGGGTAAATTTCTACAACGAGCTTACTGCAGTGTTTCACAAGAAGTTTAATATTTTCAGTATACCATGTTAACGTAAAAATTAATTAAATTCGGATAAAAAAATACAAAAGTTATTAGACTAAAGAAGATCTAAACGACTTCAATTTCAAGTTTAGTGATTTTTCAACATTTTTAATATGAAAATCTGACATCATTTTTAATGCCATTTAAGCCCATTAATTACATCGCTAAAAGCCATTATGTTCCTAGTAACGTCGCCCTTCCTGTTTGAGCTATTAAACTTCGACATCAATTTCCCTATAGGATGAAACTGTTATATACAGGGTGATTCACGACGAGCGTGCATTAGAACTTTATGGAGAACTACTGAATATATGTTCCTGAAACTTTGGGGATTTGGGTTTATCGATATGCTCTCTTTAACTAAAATATTGACATGTTCCTGTCATTTCCGGTTATATCGGAAGTAGCTGCAAACTTTCGTTTTTTAAATACAACATGGTAATTTTTATTACATTTTTCGATTAAGCATTAAATACTAAGCACATTTTATAGAAAATGTTTTTGTCATACTCTATTAGTTTTTGAGATATCTGGACTTTTTGTAATTATTTGGCAAATGCATGATGAAATAATCCATATAATTTTTTTACCTTAGCGCTTGGACTAAAAATTTTTTCTCACCGAATAGCTAGAAGATCATCAAGTCTCAAAAACATTTCAAATTCGGCATAAAATGTACAGGGTGGTCACAATTCAAGCCTCATTGTGAAAGAATTCAACCATTAAAAACTTTCTTATTTTAAATGGAACACCCTGTATATTTTTATTTAATTTGATGGCAAATTAGTTGTTCTTTTTAAATAGTATTTACTGTCCTATACCTATATAAAAGCGTTTTCTCAAAAAATCCAATTTTATTCCGAAAATACTATTTGTTCAAGTGTGTTATGAAAACAATTGTACTTATACTGAGGAAAAGTGATTGATTGCTGGAAAATACAATATTCTAAAGTGTTTCTTAATAATTTATAAATAAAATGGAGTTGATTGTTTTAAATTTAATGGTTTAAATATTATTTTTTTAAAAATAGCAAGGAAACAAGTTTATAAACTTTAAATTCTTTAATTAAAAATGTGTTTGAAAATTATACCTAATATCTTTTGATTATATTTTTAAAATATCCTCGAAATGATTGCCATTTACTTCCAAGCATTTATGTATTCTTTTCATCATGTTATTTCTTGTAGCATTCCTAATTTCTTGTGAGAGATTGAAATGCTGCCTTCACCCTTTCAATTAGATTTTCCTTCGTGGTGATGGGACGCGCGTAAACTTTATCTTTAATGGTTCCCCAGATGAAAAGTCCAGTGGAGTTAAGTCTGGCGAACGAGCTGGACAGTGGAAGGAACCTTGGTTTGCGATCCACTGGTCATGAAAAAGTCTGTTTAGGGCAGTCTTAACAACTTGGGAGCTGTGTGCTGGAGCCCCATCGTTTTGATACCAATCACTTTTCCTCCGTATAGACATCAGTATACAGCCCCTAAGTACAATTATTGTTTTCATAGCACACTTGAACAAATAGTATTTTCGTAATAAAATTGGATTTTTTTAGAAAACGCTTTGATATAGGTATAGGACAGTAAATAATATTTATAAAGAACAACTAATTTGCCATCAAATTAAATAAAAATATACAGGGTGTTCCATTTAAAATAAGAAAGTTTTTAATGGTTGAATTCTTTCACAATGAGGCTTGAATTGTGACCACCCTGTCCATTTTATGCCGAATTTGAAATGTTTTAGAGACTTGATGATCTTCTAGCTATTCGGTGAGAAAAAATTTTTAGTCCAAGCGCTAAGGTAAAAAAATTATATGGATTATTTCATCGTCATGCATTTGCCAAATAATTACAAAAAGTCCAGATATCTCAAAAACTAATAGAGTCTGACAAAAACATTTTCTATAAAATATGCTTAGTATTTAATGCTTAATCGAAAAATGTAATAAAAATGACCATGTTGTATTTAAAAAACGAAAGTTGGCAGCTACTTCCGATATAACCGGAAATGACAGGAACATGTCAATATTTTAGTTAAAGAGAGCATATCGATAAACCCAAATCCCCAAAGTTTCAGGAACATATATTCAGTAGTTCTCCATAAAGTTCTAATGCACGCTCGTCGTGAATCACCCTGTATACTAATATCCTAGTGTAGTTAATAACTGGGGCAACTTCTAAAATTAGGACGTAGAAAATCTCTAATATTAGTAAACCAGCTTTAATTAAAACTGAATATTTGGGAAAAGAACTGTCGTCGTAATTCCGACATTACCTAGTTTATCATTCTATGTTAAAATAATTAAAATACAGTTTTTAAGTTCTGAGACGTTTGAATCAGGGATCCAGGAAAATGGTGTCACTTAGTTATCTTAGTTGCACAATCAATAAATTTTTGTTTGCACAATAAAAACTTACTTGATAACATCATAAAAAACACTTATGTTAGTTGCACAATAAATTAATTTCGGTTGCACAAAATAGAATTACTTTATAACAACACGGAAAAACACTTATGTTAGTTGCACAATAAATAAGTTTTGATTGCGTAATGTAGTGAGTATGCAAGCTGCAACCCCAGCTCACGGGAAAAACGCGTATTATGTAAAATGTTAAAATAATTAATTAAAATACAGTTTTTAAGTTCTAAGACGTATGAATTAGGAATTAATTGTATTTGCTCCTTATTTTTAAAATACATGTGTAAAGCAAACCTTTCGGTCAGTCAAAGCGCATGTAAACCTAAAATAACTACTCCCCTGACAGTATGCCACGTTGGGCATTTTATTATATGGGTACGTTTTTCACGTATTCATTCTCGGGTCTGTTCCTTGAACCGAATCGACGAGATGTGCAGGAGAGAGCGATCTGCACTAGGCAAAGAATGGACGCCGTGATTCTTGACGTAGTTTTTACATGCTTGTAGAAAAAATGTAGTTTTTTTGAGGTCTATTTTTCGGGAAATTTACCAAATTCCAACTTTTCCAATTTTTTTCCAATTTTTCTCTCCATATTCTAAACTGACATAAACTGGAAACATCGTACTTTAGTGCCGTCGAAAACTGGATCAAATAACTTCCCGCAGTAAAATGCAATAAAACTGTTCAAGGGGTTTCAATAACGGAGTCCTGGTGGCTACGTTTTCCCGGAAAATAAAAATGTAGTCTACAACTCCATTTCGCTTAAATCTAGTGCAGACCTCGCGGCGTCTCTATCGATAAAAAAGTTAAATAGGTTTGCGGTATGCTTATTTATTGAGTTTTTTAATTTGTCTATAGATACAAAAGCCAATTTTTTAGAGTGAAGGTAGAGGTTCAATAAGAAAAACCCAGTTTAGATTTAACAAAATGGGATGTTCCCGTGGAAAAAGCCACACGATGGCGCTACTTGCTAATTTCAGACGGCCATCTCAATATAGGTACTTTTCTTTTTAGCAAAAACTGGCGTACTACCTCGAGCGCTTCAGCCAAATAGCCGATAACTCGGTCAACTGTGGCCCGGTGCTCAACTGGCTGCAGATGGACAACAAGGGCCACAGGCTCCTGGTGCCGAGTGAGGAGAGCAGGAGTATTAATACTCCTGCTGTTGCCGCCGCTTATAGTGTTCGGAGATATGTCTCGCAGGTAATGTAATTATCTTTTTTTAGCAAAACATTTAGCTCGTCTAGCTAGCGATAGCTAGTAAAGGCGCGGTTCTGCTATTTTTGTTTTCACATCCGGGCTTGCGGATTTAAATATAATACCTTATTCATATCGTAGGCTCGAGACGAACTCAATCTAGAAGTAGGCGACATGATATCTGTGATTGATATGGCTAGTCCCGGCGAATCAATGTGGTGGCGGGGCAAGAGGGGCTTCCAAGTGGGATTCTTCCCTCAGCACTGCGTTCACATTATAGGCGACAAGGTGCCTAGGAACATGCCCCTACCCCCTCCTGTAGTCGGGTAAGTTGAATTGTTTTAAATGGCTTGAATTAATTTGAGCACTTTTTTGGTATAATAATTTGGTTGCACAATCAAAAATCACTTGATAACAGAACAGACAAGACACCTATGTTATTTATAGTTGCATAATAAATTCATTTTGGATGCACAATAAAAATCACTTGATAATAGAACAGAGAACACTTAGTTTCGTTAGTTGTACAATAAAAAAAAATTTGGTTGCACAATAAAAAATTGGTTGCACAATAAAAAACACTTAAGAACACAAACATATTTGTTTGTTGCACAATAAATAAATTTCGGTTGCACAATAAAGAATTTTTTTATAACACAGAACAACACTAATTTTACTTCTTGCACAATAAATAAATTTTGGTGGCACAATAAAGAAAAATACTTAGGTATGTTAGTTGCACAATAAAGAATTACTTTATAACAACACAGAAAACAGTTATGTTAGTTGCACAATAAATAAATTTTGATTGCGTAATGTAGTGAGTATGCATGCTGCAACCCTAGCTAACAGGAAAAACACATAATTATGTCAAGATCGGTTATATGTGGCGCCTCCAACGTTTTTAGTTCTATTTTATTGAAATTTATTTGAGTATGACTCTCATGACAAATTGATCTGATTGTGAATTTTGTTACTTTGACGATTCAAACATGGCTTTCCGAAAAAGCAACACATGATAGCGAATGGATAATAATATTCAGATCGGTGGCCAAACCCTGTATTCTAAAAGGCAGTTTTTCGTCTGTCCGTAGGTCGTTAGCACTAACCCCCATCAAGCCGGTGTTGCGAAAACACGGCAAGCTGATTACGTTCTTTAGGAGTTTTATTTTGAACAGGCCGTCGCGGAGGCGCCTGAAACAGAGCGGCATCCTGAAGGAGAGGGTGTTCGGATGCGACCTGGGGGAGCACCTCCTGAACTCGGGAAGGGATGTGCCGACGGTGCTGAGGAGCTGCGCCGAGTTCATCGAGGCCAATGGAATCGTCGATGGGATTTACAGGTAATTGTTTTGTTGGCGGGTATTCCGTTTCCAGAAAGTTTTTTTTATAGAGACGGTGACAACAGGGGGTCCGTGAAGTGGTATGTCAGAAATTTGTTTTTTCGTGGAGTTTAGGTTCCCCTCTATAATTTTTTTATCTGATGAAATGCCGTAAAGCGTTGCTGAGAGGTGCTGTATCGCTTTAGATAGGAAATTATCAATAAATTCAAAATTATATCGTGCCATGTCTGAAAATGAATTTACAGCATCTGCGTGACCCCAAAGTCATGGAAAACACATTTTCTGACAAGTCAACCCTTGCATATACATTTCCGATCCAGGTCTCGCCATTTCATTATTTTTAATAAATCTCCTCGGAGGAAATTCGGAAAACGATCGTGACATGTCAGAAAATTGTCACACTACATTCCTTGACACCCAAATATTGTGGGAAAAAAATTTCAAACGAATCGCACCTAGCTAGGCGGAATTCTGACAAGATTACGTAAATATACCGGAAGGCAGGTATCGTTCAGTTGTATGACGGGATATTATATTCGCAATATTACCAAATTAAGCTTATTTTTCCATAAGATGTGTATGATTTATTCAAATCTGATGAATTTAAACATTTGCCCTTGTCTATTTTTCACTAATTACAGTAAAAGCCACCTCTCTCATACATTTCGAGCGAAGTTTAGAAATTTTGCTATCAGCGTTACGAATTCTCTTAATTTTCTCCAAGATAGAACATGTTTCTGGTAACTTTATATATATCAAAATGTTCGGAAAACATGAGGGAATCAGATAAACCTAGAAATAATTCTCCAAGGGGAATATTTTAGAAAATATAGCAGAATAAACCAGACTTTTAAAAAAAAAAATTTCAACCACACTTCAACCCATGTCACTTGAGACTTTATAATTTTTCCATTCATTTTTTTTTTACACGCTCGGAAAAGTATATGCAAGGGTTGACTTGTCAGAAAATGTGTTTCCCCGTGACTTTGGGGTCACGCAGATGCTGTAAATTCCTTTTCAGACATGGCACGATATAATTTTCAATTTATTGAGAATTTCCTATCTAAAGCGGTACAGCGCCTCTCAGCAACGCTCTACGGCATTTCATCAGATAAAAAAGTTGTAGAGGGGGACCTAAACTCCACGAAAAACAAATTTCTGATATACCACTTCACGGACCCCCTATTGTCACCGTCTCTCTAACTATTACGTTTTTAAATTTAAATATGTATTCTTCTATTAGCATTAAAATAGACGATCTTTAATTATTTCGTAAGCAGAGCATATTGTACGCCCACCCGTTTCTGAACGTCGGAAGGAATGCGAGCAAAAACATCCTACCATAAAACAAAATCTTTATTAGTTTAATTTTATTTCTTGCGTAGTACCGCTCTTCGTAGCTTCGCTTGACACCGTTACAACGCGCATTTGTCACTACAGTGGCATACATTATACATTTTCTGACGTCGCTCTTCGTTCGGAACGTCCAGAAGCCACTGGGCAAACAATAGCTATCATTGATAGCTAATGGTTTCTTACAAATACGATTATAACCTACAATCCGCATCACGGCCGTTTTAAATAGTATGGTTGTTTTTTTTAAAGACCCGAAGGTCCATTTATAAACTTTTACGTTCAGTTCAGTTGCACTGCGCTAGCAGTTGCAGTTCGCTGGGAAACAATTTCTGATTTATAGACTTGAACTGACGAGCGAACGAACCGCCGCGGAGTTTATAAATGATCTGGTATGTTTTCATTTGTTCAAGTCGAACGACAGCCGGCGGAACTCAACTGAACTGCGTGCAACTGAGTTGAACTGCAGCGACGAAGTTTATAAATACCGGTTTAATCTTGGCACTCTTTAGATGACTTTTACAGCGCTTTAATTGTCTTGTATATATTATTTTTTGCAGACTTTCCGGGATAACATCGAATATTCAAAAGTTAAGGAACGCATTTGACGAAGATAGGATTCCCGATTTGTACACGGAGGATATATTGAAGGACATACATTCAGTGGCGTCCTTGCTGAAGATGTATTTTCGGTAAGTTGATTCTGCACTTTTTAGAATTTCATGTTACGCAACAAAATTCCATTAAAATTCCTGTATTATTATTTTGAGAAACCAACAATGAAGCCAGTGAGTAATGTATTCATTTCTCACAGACAAAAAAATGCATTTTTGCGACTGATTTGAAACAAATCTGACATATCTTTGAAATTGATCCCATCGAACAATAATTGCGGGATTAATAATGAATTATCTAGAAACTTAATTCTATTCCTAAAAATTCCATGACACGTTTGTACAGGGGGATCCACATATATAATAATATATAAACAGTATATTGCTAATACCATCTGCAATTATTTCCGCGCTATGGGCATTGTGAGTTTGCGTAGTTCGGAAATTTCCTTGTGAAAGTAAACATTCGACAGGACCGGATTTCAACTTTTTTAATGTAAATTTCACTGGTTAGTTAGGAAAAATATTGCAATCAAAATTTCGATTTAAGACAGCGTTCCATGCATACGATTTCTGACGATATGATGATCCGACGGTGCCCTGATTGGTGTAAAATTTTGGTGCCAAATTCCGTTCCAATATTTGTCATAATCGACACGATGAGCTTTATTTTAACTTTTACCCGACGTCGTATGTTTCTTAACCTCACTTTTTTCTAAACCAAAAATGAAGGATATTGACTATTTTGGGCATTAATTATCGGGCTACTAATGCACCAAATTAAAAATACATTAATTTTAAGGTTAGGTAGTGACCACATATATATTATATTGTATATGAGTGACACTTCTTCTTTTTTACGAGCTTCTTAGTGAAATTCGGTTCCAAAGATCGGATAATGTGATAAGCAAAATATTTTCGTATATATGTACATACCTGAAATACTTTATACCTGGTATTGATCCACGACTTTTGCAAAAAAGCACCATGCACTTGTGTCCTTTGATCTTAAACAAAACAAGCCACTAATGTTGTTAGGTAATGAAAGTTTATAAGCACTAATATACCGACAACAATGTGGATGCGCAAACTCAATAGGCCCGCGCCATCTCGCATAGCGGGACACTTTTTGTATTTTGGAACGTCGTATTGACAATATTAGGGGGGGGGTGTCACGTAATAATGTCCTCCCATCTTACCTTGTTTATTTTTCATACTTGAGAAAGATTAAAAAGATTGGTATACAGGGTGTTGATACGAAGTCGGTCAACTTGAGGGCAAAGTTGCGCAATTATGGACCCAATAATATGCCGCAAAAAAATCAAAAATAAATACAGGGGCTTTCAAAATATTTGAAAAAATCTAAAATTTTACGTTTTGGTTTTTAGTTTTTCCCGACTTTGTTCGAGGAGATATCCAAAAATAAATTTCACTTCCTCGTTGCTACTTTTCATTCTCCACAATATTGCATCATCAGATCTTTCATGCGACTTTTCGTCTTTAGATCACCATCATCAACTTAATTTTTTTAAATACGGTCCTGGATTTTTTTGTTTAAATTATGAAAGTGGACCGAGATCTACGTTCAGTGGTATACAGCACTTAATGGTTTTCCGACGTTTTGTTCCTTAAATTGGCCATCTTCATTAAAATTCCCCTAGTACGTTCCTGGTAATTTACTTTTGTTTCGTAGAAACTGAATAAAAAAAGGTAATATGGGGGGGACAGTATCACGTATACTGTCCCCCCCCCCTCTCTCCCCATTTTACCCTGTACAGGGTGTCCCATTTTCGACACTTTTATATGGTATCTCCGTAACTGTTAGTGCTATCAAAAAAGTAATGTAGGTGTCATGTGCTCTTTTTGGGTCGAACTTAAAATGATAAAATCAAAATTTGAAAAATTTCGCTCGCTTAAGAGATACAGGGGAAATTCAAGAAATTTACAATTTCAAAATTATCCTATATTTTCTTAGTTAAAAGAGATACAGAAAAATCTTTTATATAGAAGTTTATTTATAATGACTGTTGAATAATCTGCCGTTTTCAGAATAAGTATACGGGGTCAGGTAAGAAAGTTATCGGACCTAACCTCATTTTTTTTAAAATGGAACACCTTGTATATTTTAATCTAAAAAGATAACATTTTAAATTTTATTTTCAAATATATAACACACCATGGATAATATTGGTTTCCTAGGCGATTTATTTAAACTTTATTACTTTAAACCACAGTAGGCCATGAATCAAAAGCTAACATCCTATAGACAACTATGTTGACATTCTAGCTGTTATTAACATTTAACGTCAATTTCATTTTTACATATTCATTTGTGAAAATCACTTATCAACATTTTGAAAAATTTGATATGATATCTATCATCCATGGTGTGTTATATATTTGAAAGGAGAATTTAAAATTAGATTAAAATATACAGGGTGTTCTATTTAAAAAAAGTGAGGTTAGGTCCGATAACTTTCTTACCTTACTTACTTATTCTGAAAACGGCAGATTATTCAACAATCATTATAAATAAACTTCTGTATAAAACATTTTTCTGTATCCCTTTTAACTAAGAAAATATAGGGTAATTTAGAAATTGTGAATTTTTTGGTTCTCCCCCGTATCTTTTAAGCGAGCGAAAATTTTCGAATTTTGATTTTACCATTTTAAGTTTGACCCAAAAACAGCACATGACACCTACATTACTTTTTTGATAGCACTAACAATTACGGAGATACCCTATAAGAGTGTCGAAAATGGGACATCCCATAACAAATTTAAAAAAAATCATGTATCCTGTGCGTGAAAATGATTAAATTATTGTACAGGTTCGGTCACGAAACAAGTATATTTTAAAAAATTTCACAAACAATCATCTTATCTTTATTGTCCTAGCTAGACCGACTTAATTGCTCCTATCAATAATTAATTATATTTCTTATTATTAAATTCCGCGACTATTTTCATTGATTAGCCAATAGGAATTTTTGGCACATCCTAATTCCGAAAAGCAGCCACAATATATTAGATGATTGATTGAAAATTTTAGATTTATTAACAATAAAATCTTATAATTGCTAATGGATTATACCGAGATAGATAATGCTGTTTGCAATTTACATTAGAATTCTTCCATTCAAGTTTAAATATATATTTTTTTACATGTGCCCCGAGAGTGAAAGATTTTTCCCGCCCGCTTCTAGTCACCATGTGCTCAAAAATAAATAAAACCAGAATTGTCGGTGCGGGATTTGAACCCGCGATCCTCAGATCGCCAGGCGGACACTCTACCCACCGAGCCATACTACGAGCGATAATAAATAGCGGATTATATATAAATTAAATTGGCAGTTAATTTTTCAAAGATGTTTTAGAAAAATGTCTGAAGAATTTCTTTATTTATATGGCCTCAAAGACTCGGGCACTTGTAAAAAAACAAATAAAACCAGAGATGCCGTGTGCGGGATTTGAACCCGCGACTCTCAGATCACAAGGCGTACGCTATACCACTAGGCCACCGAGCCTATTTGTCAAAAATAATAAATAGATATTTACATTCTCCATGCGCGAGTGTTTTCATGTCATGTAGCCAGGAAAACTGTCTGAAGAATTTCTTTATTTATTTGGCATCAAAGCTTCGGAGCACTTGTAAAAAAAATACGGTACATATCTCGGGCCGTCGGAGGCTTTTCAGCCCTTGATATGTAATGTACTATTTACTACCTATTGAAGTAGAAAAACCGAAAGAAAGAACCCACAATTTACTTAAATAAACTGGGCAACAAAAAATTCGGCAAATGGGGTGGTTATCCTCATTTTAAAAACTTTTTATATACAAGGTGTTATAGGAATTACTTGTTATGTTTAAATGGGTGACTCCTTGGGTCTCCGAGCGAAAGCCTACATTCCTTTGTTTTAAATCGAATATATAAATACTAAGGTAAAAACCCTTTTTGCCTACGTACTGTGGCGCCGCTCCATCTGGTTTCAGTTAGCAACCGTATGTAGGTCGCTAGAGTAAACTACAGTGATGCCAGAACACACCGCGTGTCTCGCCCTTGCTTGGATAACCGCCGCGCCCTTATTGATATGTTTAACCTTCAGTATCGTTGCTTCAGTATGTTTCGAGGCTCGGTGTTGAAACGACGGCACCGAGGGTTCCACGTGCTTGATGTATACAAACTTTAAACGTTTTGTTAGTTGTAGCAGTACCCGATTTTTTTTCTGTTGTGAAATGATTGAGAGATTGAGAAATATTGTGATGTGATTTCAAATTTGTGTGATATTACCTATTGTTGGTTCTGTTGCAAAACATACTTTTTGTGTTTTATTTTTTATGGAATTTAATTAATGAACGGATTATTTTAAAATAAGATCGAAGGTAATAGAGAATATACCGTAAAATTGTAGGTTTTTTCTTCTAAAAAGTTTGAAAAGGAAGCGATAACGCGGGTCAAAGACGTCTTGTTATCAAAAACTGAACACGTGCGTTTACAATTCTGTGTTGCAATATGACAACACCGCCTACAATGCGCTGACTTCTTTTGAGACTTTAGACCGTCTCAATAAATTATTGATTGTATACGTCGTCAGTAGCGACCACGTGAATTTTCAGATTTCACGTAAAGTGTATATTTCGCTTACTAATTCAAAGCACCATTTATGGTTATTTTTCTTCAATTTATTTTAATCTCACCATTTACCGGTTTAAATATGTGACATTTCCATAACACCCTATATACCCTACATGATTTAAAAAGTAGTCACAAGACTGAATTTAGTCTTCAAATAGTTTTTATTAAGTAAGTTTTTTCTCAAGAAGAACATATTCTGCTCTGTGGTCATATTTTGGGACACACAGTGGTTATTATTATAGAAAAGAGAACTGGTCTATAGATTAAGTAAACAGGAAACAGATTTCCTTGTCGTCTCCTAATTCGCGTGCCCTCTGCCATAGAAAGGGGGCGGGGGATTTTCGTACTCTCCTCTCGCAGGACTTTACAAGACCAGCCGTCGATACACTGTTGCCAAGTTTAGTAAAATTTCACTGGTTTCTAGTGATTTTTTTTCAATCTATTGATGGACGTAGTGAAAACTTTTGAAAAAAATTGCTATGATTTTTTTATTCACATTCAAAATGTAATTATTATTTTAAAATTTTAAGCTGTTGTTTTATCATTTAATAAATACCTTTGTGTTCCTAAGTTTTCAATGTACATTTCCCAAGTCATTGGCGTAACCAGAAACTGGCCTAAATTAGGTACTTATAAATACGATTTTTCGAACTTTGATGATTTTAAATTGACTAGTCCATTACTTTGTGACAATACATTTAAATGATATAAATGTTTACTTTGTTATTTGTCATTATATTAAAAGAGATTTGGCGTTACGGTCGTTTCGTCGTTCAACTATATCTTCAAGACGCTCACACGAGAGTGATCCCAAACTAAGTGTATATAATATAGGTAGTAGTAAAAAATAAAAAATATTAATTTGGTATAATAAATAATGTTTGGCACAGTAGTGTAATAAACTTAAATTAGGGACAAACGGGTGAGTATTCAGAGAATCCACATGCCAGATGGGATTTTTACAATAGGTTTAACAGCGGGGAGTTGCCGAGATCTAATTGCGTGTTTAAAAGGTTAATATTACTGTCTTTTTTTATGTTTATAAATTTCAATGTTTTCTAGTAAATTCAATTTATGGCCTTTTTGTTCAGTGTGTAAGATTTGTAGGTTACTTATAAATTTTGAAACGAGATTTAAAGAACACAATGCATGCTTTAGACTTTTAGACTTAACAAAAGATCATCTAATTTTGCGAATCACTTCTTAGATACAAACCACACATTTCCAGATATGAGTAACCTACAAAACTTACACACTGAACAAAAAGGCCATAAATTGAATTTACTAGAAAACATTGAAATTTATAAATAAAAAGGACAGTAAACTTTTGTTTCATTTTATCTATTTTATGATTTTGTTCTTTAGTTTGCTTTTTTTTATGATGAAAATATAATTAATATTAATTAACCCTTTAGTTTTAAATCTAGTAATATTTTAATGAATTCTTGAGGCATTATATTGTGCCAGTGATTTATTTTTGGCCTGGCAACATTGCGTCGATAAGCCTGAGCCGCTTGCACGATTTCCCTTTCTCCGCGCGTAACACATGACTGCGTCTCGTCATGTTGGTTGGTGGTGGAAGGAGAAATCAATATGCTTTAAGATACGAATAGATTTTGCCAACCTTGTTTACCCAGTAAGTGTTTCCTGCGGAAGAAAAAAAAAACTAAACATTTATTACTTTAATCTTTATTATATCTGTCAGAAACAACTCATACTTTAAATTAAATTCTATACAATGGAACAGCAAAAACTTAGGTCATAGACGTCTAATCCACATAAAACATTGGAAAAATTAGGCATCCGATACCAATTTTTAGATGTAGAAACAGATTTCTTCGTACTTTCATATTTTTACATGCAAGACCTTCCTCCTAGATACCGGCAAGTAATGAGGAATGTTTACTAAGAAGGAATGTTTACAAAAATTTGAAACTCGACGTCCAGGTGTAATTCTTCACTATTTCTTCATTCTTATTTCGTGTAAATACTAAAAGTATCTTCTTCCAAGAACTTATCATCTTCAACAAATAACAACCATTATACTCTATCATTTTTTATTCAAAATCCCATGGTCTTGCACATATCTCCAGGTCTATGCTAAACACCATGCCTTCCTCGCAGAACAACAGATTTCTGTCGCCATTTTCAATTTTATAGTAAGCGGCTTGATCGAATTCGTGGGGCATATAGACGAACTTCGCCGTGGCAGTGACACTAGGCCTGGTGATGAAGACGGTGGTTTCTCCCTCCAGGGTGGTTTTGTCCTCGTCACCACCGTCCAATAGCGTAGTTTCTGACCTTTTCTTCTTGATAAAAGGTTTCCTAGTCAGATTTTCTATGGCTTCTTCCAAGTTTTGTTCCTGCTGACCGTCCGCTTCGGGTATGGTCGCGAACGGGCATTCGACGTTGTAGAACATGTCGCAGTTGCCGATTTCGGGGTTGAAGAGCATTTTTTCCGGGCATATTTTCGGAACTTTCCTGCCGTATACGCAGCGAAAGTATTTCGAACAGTCTGCGTCGTGGGGCAGGTTTTGGTCTTCCTGGGTGGGATCGCAACGAGTCGGGTCGATAATTTTCTTTGAGATTTGGGTCGGGGATGATTCTGTAACGAGAAAAATGTTTTGTGTCAATAAAAAAGAAATTGAAAAAAATTCTCGAAGGTTGGGCGGATGATTATTATCGATTATAAATGATCGTACTTAAATAAGAATTATCACGGATTATGAAATTAAAATTAATCTAATTATAAAATCGGTATTTGCTCTCGCGTTTTGACTTGTCGGTAATTGATCTTCATAACAACGGAACGAAATATTTCAACGCACATAAGCGACCTGCGCTGTATGTGAACGAACAAATGTCAGACGGGACTTAAATCGGGCTATACGAGGGGTGATCTTGTTCAAGGAAGATTTGGAATCGAAAAAATGGTGTGTCCGTTGGGCGCTTCACTACTGAACACTTTTTGCACTCACTTTTCCGTGAATAGTGTGTTCAAACCAGACGAAAGTTTCGCATTAGTGAGTTTCGTTTCTTTGTTTTCTGATCGCATTTGAAGAGATAATTTTTACATTCTCATTTCCACTCTTTCTCTTCTATGAGATGATTTCATTAAAATTTTAATCCGACGTTTCGTTTTTTCGCAACCCTCATCAATTTTGTTATTTTAAATAGGAGTGTTAGTTTATTTTACGCTTTATGGACTCAACTTTACATTCTGAATTCAACCATATACAAATATTACATAAATGTTCATTTTTTTTTATCAGCTACGAGGGGGGATTGGTGAAAATTTTTTATTTTCGCAAATGCGCGCTTGTCGTCGGATACAAGAAATGGCCACTATTTAATATCTCCGAAAATACTTTAGATATTATGTTCAATTTTGGTATGTATTAAGTGGATATAGAACCACACATTTTAGTTAGAAAAGTTATTCAATTGTTCCACCAGTGGCGTCCCTGCAAACATGTCCTCTGATATTTTTTACAAAAAATATGGTACGCCACTGACATTTTTCCATGTGGATATTTTTTCTGATTAGCCTGGTCAATTCTACATAAAAACGATCTCTTGAGTTTTTCTGGTCAGACGCATCGTTCTTGATTAAAACCACTAAATTCATATTGAAACTCAATTTTATTAACATTGATAAAATAATTAATGATACATTTTGTTTCATAAAAATTGTTGGAGTGGGCAATTCGATGCGTCTGACGAGAAAAACTCAAAAGACCGTTTTTATGTAGAATTGACCAGGCTAATCAGAAAAAATATCCACATGGAAATATGTCAGTGGCGTACCATATTTTTTGTAAAAAGTATCAGGACATGTTTGCAGGGACGCCACTGGTCGAACAATTGAATAACTTTTCTAACTAAAATGTGTGGTTCTATATCCTATTAATACATACCAAAATTGAACATAATATCTAAAGTATTTTCGGAGATATAAATAGTGGCCATTTCTTGTATGCCGCGACAAGCGCGCATTTGCGAAAATAAAAAAATTTCGCCAATCCCCTCTCGTAGCTGATAAAAAAAATGAACAAATTGAATCCGGCCTGATTCCCGTAGCTCGATTAATAAACTACTTATTAGCATTTATGTAATATCGCGCCCCCCCCCCCCCCCCCCCCATAACTCTTCTCCTCATTGCCCCACCACACCCAGCCTCCGACCCATCAAAATACTCGGTATGCCCTAACTCCGCCCCTTCTCGAGACATAATCGATTGGGGAAAAAAATTACTCGATTTCGTCAAAAGAATTTCGAGTCGTTTATTTCGCCAGAACGACTCCACTAGGAACAAAATCGAAAAATTCGGTTTTGCCCCAATATGCCCCAATATTTTCGGAAATATTGGTAAGGGAGATACAGTTTAAAGTAGAAACATCCTTAAAAAACATCTTACCTGTTAAAGTAAAATAGAGACCAATCAATATCACAGATATAGCTTTGAGAGTATTCGCCATGCTTCTGAAACAACGAGAATATTTTATTTATATAAGACAATCTACGAATCTTTAAAATGTTTTTGTCCGTACGAAAGTAAGAGCATCTAATTAGTCGACCACTTAAGAGCCAGGTGCTCATCCCACTTTAGTTGATGATATAAAAATTGATAGTTTTTGCAAACAACGATTTTTTCTCAAAAGAATCTCCCGAGACCGCAAACGCAATTATGATTGTCCGTGGCCGATTGGCCAAAACATTCGCAAAACAAGCAGCAGTTTAACAATTAACCATATACAGGGTTGTTATTGTTGAAGATCGAAATCGTGTATATTAGGTTTGTTCCAACACCCTATTTTTGTATCGTTCGAGAACCGTCACGAAACTGTTGGAATCGATTTTGTGCGCAGGCGTTAATTTTGCACTGTTTGTTGCCGATGCACAAGGGAGGCAAGGTTGGTACGTTTTTGTGACCATTCTGTGTAAAAATCTCAGCTGATCGCCTGTCTGATTCTAGGAAAGAAGTTTAGTAATTAGTTAATTATCATAACATTCATAAATCACAACCCTACTTTTGTTGTTTTGATTTCTTCGTCTAAGCTTGAGTATTATCTTTTTTCGTTCCGTTTTGTTGTATTTAATAATCATGAAAGAGAATAACGTTTAATGTTAAGAATATCTTGTAGGTTTGGGAACCGGCTTATACAAATTTAATAAGAATAAATTAAATAATCAAAATATTAAGCAACAACTCCTACAAAACGAGGCTCAAAGAACTGCATGAGTGCCAGGAATACAAAAACAACGGTTAAAATTCTTAGGGCGCAAGTCAGTACAGGCGGTTCCTGGTCTTGGCCATGTATCGTGTTTACCGTTCAGGAACTGGTTTGCGAACGATCACAATTTGGTTGGAACACCAAAGGGATCGCCAGCTACATCGTTTTGTGTCGGTTGGAACGCCTTTCGACTACTACGCATGTGCGTGACCGTACATTGTACGATTTTTAGGGTGGTTGGAACGAACCTATTGATTGCATGAAACCTAGTCAGAATTCCAAGTCGAATTTAAAAAATCGAACAATATTTGGGGGTTTTCCATTTAAAAAACTAGAGTTGACGCGGGCCCCGACTGTTTGAGCAATCGTGTGTAATACTAAAAATTTTCAAAATTTGTAAAAGTGGAGAATAAAATCGACTGGTTTTTCGAAAAAAGACGTGGATATGAAAATATTGGGGGTATACAGGGTGCTGATAAAGTCTGGAATAATCGATTTTTCTTGAAAACGCAAAACTTTTTCGAAAAACGCTCGTACCCGTCGATTTTATTTTATTCTTTGAAATTTGTTGTAGTTCTTCAATATTATACCGGATGCGCCAAAAACGCTAGGCAAGTGTCAACTTCACTTTTTCAAATAGAACACCCCTTTTTTTCTCCAATTCTCCAATATTCAGATTCCTCTCTAAACTCTAGACAAGTTTCATATAACATATTGTATGGCTAAAGTCAACAGTAATTGAAATACAGGGCCCACAATAAAAATCAAGGTATAATTTTAAGGTCTAGGTATTTACCTTCTTACCGGTTTCTACATAATAACTTAGTTACGTAAATATCAAAACATTTAATATTTACTCCAAAGTTGTCACTTTTACCCATAAAAATGTTTCTAACGGAAGCTGAGAGAATCGAAATATTAATAATAGTAGGATGTGGAGATCGAAAGAGAACACAAATAGAAGTTTGTGAGTATTTTAATGATAAATATCCAAATAGAGAACACATAAATCAGGCAACTGTTTCCAAAATTGTTAAGAAGTATAATGAAGTTGGTCACGTTAAGGATAAACCTAGAAGTGGACGACCTAAAATTTCCGACGATGTCAAACTTGATATTCTAGTTTCAGTAGTTTCGTTGGAAGAGAGACCACATTCGAGCACAAGAAGCATTTCTCAAAATGTTCAAAATATCCACGATTCAACGGTGGCAAAGTTCCTGAAAAAGGAAAAATGACATGCATATAAATGTCAAGGAGTACAGGAACTTTTGGAAGGCGACCCTGACAGAAGGAATGAGTTCTGCGAAATTCTCATGGATAATTACTTGATTAACGATGCATTATTTCCGAGTAACATAATTTTTTCCGATGAGGCTACTTTTTTCTTGGATGGCATGGTAAATCGTCAAAATTGCCGGTATTGGTCCAGCGAAAATCCCCATTGGTTCCGAGAAATTCATACCCAGCGGCCGAGAAAAATTAATGTATGGGCAGGAATAATTCGGGATACTGTTATAGGACCCTATTTTTTTGAGGAAAATTTGACTGGCCAAAGATATTTGCAGTTTCTTGAAGAAGACCTCGCTCCAGCGTTGATTGCCCTATTTCCCGATCGGAACATTCCTGACTCACATGATACAACTATGTGGTTTCAGCAGGATGGTGCACCAGCCCACTATTCGGTCGAAGTCCGTAGATACCTGAATGAGTTATTTCATCATCATTGGATAGGTCGACGGGGTGAAATAGAGTGGCCTGCGAGGTCCCCCGACTTAACGCCATTGGACTTCTTTCTGTGGGGCTATATTAAGGAAAGGGTTTACAAAAATAAACCAGAAGATATTGATGTTCTCAAAACGCGTATAACAACAACCATAAGACAAATTACCCCAGAAATTGTACATAATGTACAGTTAGAATTTGTTGAGAGATTGGGACATTGTAGAGCCGTAAATGGACACCATTTTCAACACTTACCCAAATAATTTTTTAGATTGTTCACTGTATTACCAATTTCCTGTTAGAATTTTTTTTCTAGCCTAAGTATTTGTCATGGAAAACAAGCTTTAAAATTATACCTTGATTTTTATTGTGGGCCCTGTATTTCAATTCCTGTTGACTTTAGCCATACAATATGTTATATGAAACTTGTCTAGAGTTTAGAGAGGAATCTGAATATTGGAGAAAAAAAGGGGTGTTCTATTTGAAAAAGTGAAGTTGACACTTGCCTAGCGTTTTTGGCGCATCCGGTATAATATTGAAGAACGCCAAAAAATTTCAAAGAATAAAATAAAATCGACGGGTACGAGCGTTTTTCGAAAAAGTTTTGCGTTTTCAAGAAAAATCGATTATTCCAGACTTTATCAGCACCCTGTATATGGCAATCTACATAATAGTAGGAAAAATTACAAATAAAAATATACTAAACTAGTTTCAACAGACGTGGAGTATGACCAAATATTTGCCTGGAAAACCTGAAGTTTTACAGCTGTTGAAAAGTCCGAACCCTTGTTATAGTACATTTTCGACACTTATAGGGTATCTCCGTAATTGTTAGTGCTATCAAAAAAGTAACGTAGGTGTAATGTGTTCTTTTTGAGTCAAACTTAAAATGATAAAATCAAAATTCGAAATTTTTCGCTCGCTTAAGAGATACGGGGGATAATCAAAAAATTCACAATTTCAAAATTACCCTATATTTTCTTAGTTAAAAGAGATACAGAAAAATGTTTTATACATAAGTTTATTTATGATTGTTGAATAATATGCCGTTTTCAGAATAAGTATACGGGGTCAGGTAAAAAAGTTATTGGACCTACCCTTATTTTTTTAAATGAAACACCCTTTATATTTTAATCTAAAAATATACTATTTTAAATTTTCGTTTCAAATATATAACACCATGGATGATATTGGTTTCCTAGGCGATTGATTAAACTTTATTACTTTAAACCACAGTAGACCATGAAACAAAAGCTAATATCCTAGAAACAACTATGTTGACATTCTAGTTGTTATTGACATTTAACGTCAATTTCATTTTTACATATTCATTCATTCAGTTTATATTGAAAGGGGAAGAACGCAAAAATGGCGCAAAATGTATATTTTGTTCGCTATCCGGAAAGACAGCAATCATTTAAGGACATAACCTGGACATTTGCGATGATTCCCGTTATTTTTTACCTTAATCTGAATCTTTTATTTCGTTTCAAATTAATAACGTTTAAATAAATCGCCTAGGAAACCAATATCAACCATTGTGTGTTATATATTTGAAAGGAGAATTTAAAATAGTTTCTTTTTAGATTAAAATATACAGGTGTGTTTAATAAAATGCGGTTAGGTCCGATAACTTTTTTACCTGACCCCCGTATACGTATTCTAAAAACGGCAGATTATTCAACAATCAATATAAAGAAATTTATGTATATAACATTTTTCTGTACCTCTTTTAACTAAGAAAATATAGGGTAATTTTGAAATTGTCAATTTTTTTGATTTTCCCCTGTATCTCTTAAGCGAGCGAAAATATTCAAATTTTGATTTTATCTTTTTAAGTTTGGCGCAAAAAGAGCACATGACACCTACATTACTTTTTCGATAGCACTTACAATTACGGAGATACCCTATAAAAGTGAATAATACTTTGTGTCTGGTGTTCCTGTTAAAATCTCCCTCTTTTATTTAAAAAGACACCCCATCCCCTTTTCAGGTTAGAGAACATTTAATAGTGGCAAACTGTTGCACGTTACTGTGGAACTAGTTCCACAGGGCGAGCTAGCGCGGGGATCCTGTACCCCTCAGCACAGGACGAATCCTGCCGCGTGACAGGACAAAGGCGCGAGGATTTATATATTTTCGAGAATCTCTAAGACATCTCGTGTGACCACGAGTACCCTCAAAGATTTCGCGTGTGACACTGTACTTTCGGAGATATTAAAAAATAACCATTTAAAAGAAATTCAATAAGTCTATAAAAAAAAATGTTTCTCAACAGCGATTTTGAAAAATCGTCCAGCAGATAAAGTTTTCTAAAACAAAAACGCACAGTCTCATGCCGCATAGAAAATCACCCCCTTGCGGGCGTTTTTGAATTGAATAGTTTTACTCACCAGTAGTTTTTTAAAACTGTTTAAAAAAATAATCCTTTATTTATTGAAATACGCGTTTATATTGTCACTATTTCGTTTGTCGTCAGCGTCCTGGTCTCGAGTCAATTTCGCAAATTTTTGCAAAATTCTACTCGAAAAAAGACAACCTAAAAACTTATATATCCCCGCGAGATATCTAAATTCTAACTATCCCAAAATAACCCGAGCGTATCACTTTTATAACGACCGTACAATGTTGTCTTATCAGTTTGTTTGTGATTTGACACGCTTTAACAATAAATAATTATATGTGACGTATTTCGCGAACGTTTTTTTAACTTAATTTCGTAATAACCGTAAAATAAAGAAAATTACCGTGTTCGTTGAAAGACCGGTGACATTGATATATATTCTCTGTTTACAACAGGGGTTCCCAACCTGGGAGCTGTGGGCGCCCTGGAGCGCCGTTGAGAGTAAACAATGGAGCTGTTCTGGTGGAGGCGCGGCCCCATATGAAAGTAACGAATAACGACCTTTTTTTCGTACTCTTGAGTAGGGCACTGTGACAATAGTATATTACGTACCGAGGTGGAAAGTGTTTCATTCATGTCGAGAGAGTCGGTAGTTAACTATAACTCGAGACAGTAATGAAACTTTTCACCGAGGTTTGTATACTATTTTATTTACAACCACATCTAACATCCACTTCTTATTATTTTGAATTAAAATTATTAATAAAAGATAAATGGCCTTTTGACTTTTCCATTGAAATATTAGACAGAAATTTCAAATAACCGCAGGTGGTAAAATAACGTAGGTAATAATACACATCAAGATGGCAAATATCATTTTTTGAATATGGTTTCCTTGTCACGAAACAATATATTATTTTAACAACACAAAAATGCGGTCAGATGAGGAATTTGATTTTGCTGCTACTCCACCAGAAATTCGAGAATCAGCAAAAATAGTAGAAGAAGATCTTCTGCCAACTTAAAGCCGCCCGCGATCTGACAAGGCATATTTAACTGTTTCAAAGAATGGTGTACGGGAAACAAAGTTCAAAATCCTGGTTCTGAGTCGGCGCTACTAGCTTATTTCAGTGAAAATGCCACGACAAAGAAGATACCAACGATTTGGTCACAATATTCAATGCTGAGGACCACTCTATCAATATATAGGGAAATATAGGGAAAAAGTAGACATATCTAAATATGCGAAGCAATTAGCATTTTTAAAAAAGTGTGTTCGTATATTATTTTGAGATATCGATTTTTCAAAAAAATTACAAAAAAATAATTTACTTTCCACCCGGGTGGAAAGTAAACGTAAAAAAAAGTCAAATTTTCACCTTTCAAAGATAGATGAAATGTCATTATTACATGCATGGTTGTAAATAAAATATCAAACTTCGTACGCTGCGAGCTGAAACTGAACCCCCTGGCTTACAAGATAACTCCATTGCTTGTCAAAAATTGAGCCTTGTGCCAATGTGCATTATTTTAGGTAGACCAAAACTGATGGTATTCGTTTCAGTGATTCCCGGTCTTTTTTAGTTCGCGACGCACTTACAGATTTGTACGGGGCCCTACTTGAGTAGCGAAAAAAGATCGTTACTTTATACTTTCATCGCTAGATTGAACATAATAAAACACAGACAGGAAGTTCGAAAGGACATCTCGCGGTGCATTGGCCTACCCAAGGCAGCATCTTATAGAAGATCAGTGCAGAGGGCCTAGATTTTCTCAAATTTTGAACTGTTTTAGTTACAAAATAAGTTCAAATTTCCTTTGACATATTTTTTGTAAAAAATTATTTTAATGAATTTTCTCAAAAACGGTTGGCGATGGATATAAAGTTACTTGGATTTTTGCAGAGAGTCGAAGAATGCCCAAAATATACAGGGCATTCTAGTTAAGATAACAAAGTTAAGCCTAACTTCAGGTATACGTCAAAATATCTTCATTAAATCTTTTATAGCGAGTACCAATATTTTTAAAAAATATATTTTTAGTTTCCGATATCTTTTAATAGGCCACTCACCGTAAATGACCCTATATGTTTATTGTACAGTTGTATTCATTGAAAACGGGGACAAGTCTTATGACTAGTTTTGTCATATTTGCATAAATCAGGCTTTTCTGATTGATTTATTGTTTTTAAGGTTATGAGCAATAAGCATTGATGTTGCTAAACAAAATAAAATAATCTAATTAAATGTGATAGTCACGGAATATATAATTTAAGGCGAAAACTATCCGAGACTGTCTACGCTTATCTGTGAGCATAATTTTGTTACGCAGCTACCCAGTTTTTTTAGCTCCGATTCTTTTGAGTCGGAAATGCGGGCCTGGCCACTACCAGTTTTTCTTTTCAAGGACTTCTCTTGTCCCCAAAGTTGCTTAACTATAAAATTGTGTTCTTGCCATTTCCGTATAAATTTGCTAGTGCCAGTATTGGACCACCGATCCTCAATTCTGGCTACTATTTGAATTTTTTCAAGTTCTGTTAAATGGCGAGGAGTTTTGAGAATTCTGACAGTGACTGAATTGTCAACCATAAACTTTTGAAGAAGTCAAAATCTATGAAGACCGATTTACATTATAAAACATTTAGTGTCCCCATTTTCAATGAATACAACTGTGCTATAATTCGAACACATTGTTCTTCCATTTTTTTTTAATATCGTGACTTGACGACTAACGACATGATCACAAATTTTTTGGTCTCTTCTGTATTCCGATCGACGTCTGTATTTGTGCATGTATCATCGTTTGTAAATCATTTTTACGACGTACATCATAAAATTTGCTCAGCAAATAACATACTTTCGCATATTTAATTAAGGATTTACGGTGTTATCTACGTAAATAAAAGATATTTCGGGTAGGGTACCTGTCGACGACATGTTCGTAAATTCACGCATTAACTTTGTTGGCGACATGTTTTTACCGATTTCACGGAAGCTATTATTTTCCTGTTACTGCAGGCTTATAATCAGTATTTTGACATGATTTTTATTGTTGTTCTTTCTAGCCTGTTTACTTTACATTGAGAAAACATGTTTATTTTCCTTGTATTTCTACTACTCGTCTATTTTCAACGTTTTTTTTTTTTCCAGTGAACTTCCAAATCCTTTGTGCACATACCAATTGTACCAAAGTTTCGTGAACGCAGTTCAGGGATGCAACTCGGCCAATAGGAACACAGAGACTGACCACGAAAGACTGTTGAAAATGAGGGAGGCCGTTCAGAAGTTACCCCCGCCACATTATAGGTAGGCGTTTAAGAATAATAACGGTGATTGTGACAATAATCACAGAGGAAACATTGAGCCGTGACACTGTCGTTGTTTCGATCGATTGAATAGCGATATAGCCGTGTTACATAACGCGTCGCGGCTGTTGATAGACGGCGAGCATTGGTGCCAAACGCAATTCTCAATAAAATTTATTGATAGAGGACAAATCACGTGATTGTAATTTGATGCTAGGACTCGTTGCCCTATTTTAAGACGGCCGATTTAAAAATATATACACCGTGTCCAAGATAAGGAGGGCCAGTACAGGGATCTCGGAAACCGTAAGAGATACGAAGTCGGTTAAATGGAGGTAAAGTTGCGCATTTACGTGTCTAATAATATGCCGTTTAGAAAGTTTTAAAATTCCGAGTAGTTCCGGGTATATCCGGAAAATTCTGAAATTCTGAAAAATCGTTTTATTTTTTCCTGGGTTTGTTTGGGATCGAAATCTAAAGTAAAATTCACTTTTACATTGCCATTTTTTCCGCTCTATCTAACAGCGTTAATTGTTTTGTAATCCGACGAGTCGTCTTCGTCTTATCAACTTTATTTTTTTAAATACGGTCCTGTTTTCCTGATATTGGAATTTGAGAGCTTTTTTTTTCTTCCGAATGCAACGATGTATGGCACATTGTGGTTTAATAACGTTTCGAGGGTTTTTTAAACAACATCAAGAGATTTTGGGATACGGTCCTGTATTTCTCCTAATTTTATAAATAATATCTCATAAGTAAGCTCTAAATTTTTAATTCTGTTAGCGTTACCTAAACTTAACTAAATCGATTTGGAAGTAGCTCTGGATAATCTGCCTCCAATGGAATCTTACAGGTGTGGGTTTCAACAGGATGGTGTACCTGCCCATAATTCTAGAACAGTTAGGGTGCGCTTTACTGGAAAACTGATTGGCACGTATTCTGAAACACCATGCCCAGCACGTTCGCCTGATATGATACTAACGGATTTTTTCTTCTGGGGTATGTCTAAAATTATGTTTATAAACACAACTTCGAAACAGAAGACGAACCTAGGAGGTTGGTGCTTGAAGCTTTTCAAAGTGTTACGCCAGAAATGTTGTCAAATGTTTTAGAATCGACGATTAGAAAATGTTATTTGTGCTTAGAAAATAACGGAAATCATTTTGAACACCTGATTATGTGGTTCCTTAGTTTTTTCGGTGTTCGTTTTATTACTGTTTTGGTATGTTTTTTGTTCACTTATTGTTGTTTATTATTGCATTATTTTTTGTTCACTTATTTGTGGTTTATTATTAAATTATTTATTGAACTAGTCCAACATAAGTAAAAATTTAGAGCTTACTTACGAGATTTTATTTAAAAAATTAGGAGAAATACAGGACCGTATCCCAAAATCTCCTGATGGTGTTCAAAAAAACCCTCGAAACGTCATTATACCACAATGTGTCATACATCGTTGCATTCGGAAGAAAAGAAGCTCTCACATTCCAATATCAAGAAAACGGGACCGTATTTAAAAAAAGAAAGTTGATAATGGCCCTTCGAAGACGACTCGTCGGATTATAAAACAATTAACGCTGTTAGATAGAGCGGAAAAAGTGGCAATGCAAAAGTGCCATTTACTTTAGAATTCGATCTCAAAAAAACCCAGGAAAACAATAAAACGATTTTTCAGAATTTCGGTTTTTTCCGGATATCTCCGGAACTACTCGGAATTTTAAAACTTTTTAAACGGCATATTATTAGGCACGTAATTGCGCAACTTTACCTCCATTTAAGCGACTTCGTCGGTCTCTTACGATTTCCGAGATCCCTGTACTGGCCCTCCTTATCTTGGACAGGGTGTATATAGCGGTTCTTTAGGACACTCAATGAGACGTTTTCATGACAAACACCCTGGGCCATGCCTATTTTGACATCCAACAGAAACCATTTACGTCTGACGGAATCAATTTTATTGGTTGCATCATAGATGGCGCTCCTATAAATTGTTCTACGGTACTTACCCGGTTGTTTGAACTAGTAAATAAAAATATATAGAAATTCGGCTGGACCAATCGCTGTTTCCTTTACGAAAATAATTATTCGTGAAGCAACAAATATTGTTATAACCAAAACCCTTTCTGAACGATTTATATAACGATTTTTTTTGTTTGTTTTTCTCGTAAAATGAGTCATTTTATCGCGCTGTAATCAAAAAGTAATCACTTGTGGCCTGTATGTTAATTTTTATTGGTCCCATTGTTGGAGGAGGAATCTTAATAATCATTTTTAATTGTCTTGTTAGTCATTTTATTGCGATTCTTATGCGTTCTATTTACATTAATTAAAATAATGTTTAATTAGACACCTGCGGACTTATTTAATGTAAACGGCTTGGCCGTTTATTCAGTAGGGAATAACAAGTTTTAATTATTATAAAAAAAATGCCCACGGGTATAAATTGCGGCGATAAGGGGTCCCACATGCGGGGGAGGGGGGGCACAGCTTCGACAAGGGGCTTCACGCTTTGCTTAGGAGGGGGGGGGGGGGGTCGATGATGCGGGGGCAATCCTTATAACCGCCACTGGGGAAAGCCAAAACGATATTTTTCTCGAACTACCCAAAAGTTAATTTTAAAAATAACCAACATACATACATACAAACATAACCAAGCCAGCGAAGAATAATAATAATAAATATATTTATTTAAGTCCTAAATTACATATAATAATAAATAACTAAAGGCCTTATTAGAGTCGGCAATTTTTTCTCTTGCGCCGGCAATTATAATGGCACGTATTCATGCGCAGTAAACCGTTCTCAATCAGCTGGAGCATTGTCAACGGTCAGAACAGCAGTTGGTACTGTCGAAATCCCTAAAATACCCCCAGAATTAGAGATGGGCAAACCTGTTCGTTTTGATTACCAGTTAAAGCAGCTACTGCTATTTACAAATAGTAGGTGCAAAAAGTTGCTGAATTAGCAGTCCATAAGTTTAATAAAGAATGTAAACTGCTAATTTAAGTACCAGTGGGTTTAAATGGCCATTAGCTGTTCATACCTGCTTCGACCAAATAATAAACAGTTAAAATAACAGAATAATCCATGTCTACCCAATTGCGCCGGCAATGGCAATTAAAATGGCGCGTGCCCCATTTCTGGTAATGAGAGACAGCTGATCGGGAACGGTGTACTGCGCATGAATCCGTGTCATTTTAAGTGTCAGAAGAGTAGAATTTCGGACTGTAGTACGGAGAACAGTGTACTGCGCATGAATCCTTGAATTATAATTGCCATTGCTGGCGACACAAAAATTCCCGACTGTAATACGGCTTTAAGTAAATTAAAAAATAAACCATAAAAATATAGCCATTAGGTGTTCATAGCTGCTTCGGCCAACTAATAAACAGTTAAAAATAACAGAATAATCCATCTCTACCCAGACTTGCAGCGGAATTGCAATTAAAATGGACCCATTTCTGGCAATGCAATGCAATAATTGCGCCAGCGAGAACGGTGTACTGCGCATGATTCCGTGTAAGTTTTAATTGCCGCAAGAGTAGAATTGCCGACTGTAATACGGATTCCATTCTCGCATTGAGCTCGCAATGCAAGAAGTAGTGTGCCAGCTGATCGAGAATGGTTTACTGCGCATGAATACGTGCAATTATAATTGCCATTGCAGGCGCAAGAGAAAAAATTGCCAAATTCTACTCTCCTGGCAAATAAAATTCCACGGATTCATGCGCAGCACACCGTTCCCGATCAGCTGTCTCTCATTGCCAGAAATGGGGCAAGTGCCATTGTAATTGCCATTGCCGCTGCAAGTCTGGGTAGAGATGTATTCTGTTATTTTTAACTGTTTATTATTTGGTGGAAGCAGCTATGAACAGTTAATGGCTATTTAAACTAACTGGTACTGAAATTAGCAATTCACATTATGTATTAAGCATATGTGCTGCTAGTTCGTCTCAACTTTTTTGAATTGCTATTTGTAAGTAGCAGTAGCTGCTTTAACTCGTAATCAAAACGAACAGGTTTGCCCATTTCTAGTTCTGGGGGTATTTTAGGGATTTCGACAGTACCAACTGCTGTGCTGACTGTTGGCAATGCGCTAGCTGATCGAGAACGGTTTAGTGCGAATTAATACGTGCAATTATATTTATAATTGCCATTGCAGGCACAAGAGAAAAAATTGCCGACTCTAATACGGCTCTTATAAATATAAATCTCTGATATAAGAAGGTTTTAATTTTTTTAGTCGTTGGAGGTGGAATTTCCGTAACCAATTAATTCTAAATTATTAAATATTTATTTTTTAATATTTTTTTTATTTCAGGACGTTAGAATACCTTATGCGCCACCTCGCCAGGGTGTCCAATCACAGCAGCGGTACCGGAATGACGACGAGAAATTTGGCAATCGTGTGGGCGCCTAATTTACTCAGATGCGAGGCCCTGGAGATAGGTGGCGTGGCCGCTCTACAGGGCGTTGGTGTTCAGGTAAGTTTGTTTCGAACGCTGATAATGCGGCAAGTAAATCCCCCACCATTAAGGGGATTTATAAAGTATAAGTCACAAAGAACACGCGATTGCTCACAATATTTTTCCTCCTACGCGTTATTATACAGGGTGTTCTGGTTTGTTCGCTAATATTTCAGACTGTGATTCGTTAGGTCCTATTATGAAGATAAGTTCATATGAACATATGTCGGCAACGGCTTAAATTTTTTGCTACAGGGTGTTGACATTTTTTTGAAATCGTTATTTTCTAATACATGTCCTCTGATATTTTGTACAAGAAAAGTGGTACGCCGCTGATATTTTTCCATGCTAATATTTTTTCTGATTAGCCTGGTCAATTCTACATGAAAACGGTCTCTTGCGTTTTTCTCGTTAGACACACCGTTTTTGATTAAAGCAATTAAATTCAAGAATGGGGGCAAAAAACTCGAAATCTACTCCACCAGTTTAATAACAATATTTAAACAATTGTAATCATTCCATACATGTTTCGAAGGTATAAACCATCATCTTCAGTGGAATTTTAATTGAGAGAACTTATGGCATTGCCAAAATTATAACTTTTGCAGCAGAAAAGAAGATTGCACATTGCCTAGCCCATAAACATATAATTTAAAAGTGGAGACGAAACATTCCATTCATCAAACACTATTTATTTACAATCATGCACAATTCACAGTTTGAAATAAGTTAGAAGAAAATGGCGTTAAAAAATGGCAACGCTGTAATATGGTACGAGTTTAGATAATTTCGATCTAACATTAGGTAGTCATAAAGAGGTAATCGTTGTAGGTATTTTTTACAGAAATTCAGATAATATAAAGAAATAATCCATATTTTTGCAATATTTACTTAAAATATGGAATTAGATACACCACTGCTTTACCTAAAAAACATAACCTCATTATTTTCACTTACCGACGAAATAGGGTCGAATTTCTTACACACCACGCATTGATGAACTATTGTAGGATTGCTAATAAATAGCTCTAAATAGTTTTAGTTCGAAAAATCACTAAAAATTAATCCAAAAAACAATAGACCACAAACAATCATAATAGCAGAAGCGATAAACCGATAGCAACACTGCCGACGAAAATGAATGAAAATATTAAACTTCAGGGTCATTTTTACACTAGCAGGTACAAATGAGCATACAGCGTTGCCACTGTGATTTCCTTAAAACATTGCAATTTGATTTGTAGGATAATATTATACTTTTCGGTCTCAAACGCAGGCGGTAGATTTAGGACTCTCGGTACCGGCTTGGCATCATTGATTACTGTTTAAAACCTTGTATGATTCTGACAGATAAAAACAAATCTGTCTATTTATTAATTAAATGTTTTTGGCCTAGCCACTAGCGCACCTTATTCTAATGTAAAGAAAACCAACACTTGTTTCTTACCTTCATTTACAAGATGCACTTCAAAGTATGTATAAAGGCCAGCCCAAGCACTGCAAAGACAAGCTCATTCGATACGAATATGACGTTTTTTCAGCAATGGGTACTAATTTTGCCAATTTACAAGCGTACGTAAACGTGAAGGTGATAGTACTACCAGTACAAGCAGTAAAATAAAACGAAACAAGGAAATATTTTATTAATTTCTGTATTTTTACTGTCGATGACATGACATGAAATGGCATTGATAGTAGGAAGCAAGGTCGCGGGTATTGTTTGTATTTGAATCGCTTTTGGGTTAAGCGTGTCATCCATCATTGCATAGTTGTTTATCTTTGCTTTATAAACAAAGAATGCGAAGGACGACGAGACTAGTTTTTATTAGTCAATAGATCAACTTAAATTGCAGTATCGTAAGGCTGGGTTCACACGGCGATGTACTGCACGTTTTTTTACAGTATTCGGGTTTCACCGAATAAACAGCGGGATGTTTATACCATACATTTTCATTCGTTTAAAAAAAAAACGAATAACGGCGGTTCCATCCAGCAAAAGTTATACAATATCTATTGCCCTTTCTATCACTACGCAACAGGGGTGGGTACATCGATCAAATATCGGACATCACCGAACAAGTCCGATGGCCCATCGGGTGTCTCACGAGACTATTTATTTCCAAGATAGACTAGGCATAAACACTGTTTGCGCATGATCATCATGAGAATAGGAGGAGCCTCCGCGCATGCGTATTCTTATTGGCCGTTCGATATGGCGCGAACGTGGGACGGGGCGGGGCTTATAATTTTTACAGAGTTGAAATCAGGAAATTAGTCGGTCTGTTGGTCATTGAGGCCAAGTTTCGTGTTGGTTCGTTGGTTGTGATTATTCCATTTTTATTTTTGTTCTTTAATTTTTTGTTTGTTGTTGTTGTGAGTGTTACTTAACATACCTGCCTTAGTATATCTGTTAAAGGAATGTCTAGCACCGATACTGCAGACAAAGCCCAAGTGTATATTAATTTGAGTCCATCTAAGAAACGTCACAAGAAAAATCATTTTAGTTTTGAAATGAAAGAAGTAATTTTTAAGACTTTTGTTGCCAAACATAATTCAACCTACAAGTTTGTCGATATGAAAGAGCTTTTTGACCGTGCATTAGCAACTATTACACCTGAGAAGAGTCAAAAATGTATTAGTGCGACAATAAGTAGAAACCAGAATGTGGGAACTCGATAATATTATCGAGATACAAGTTGAACGACTAATTAGGTATTACTGTAGACTAAAGCGACGATGATAACTCCTCAAACTTATCCGAATAATTTCATCACAATAGGTTCAATAAGATATACAGGTTGGTCAATAGAGGTTGGTGAATTCGGATCTTGTACGGCACGATTCATCGGTAAACAGAATTTTTTTAATGACAATTTGGATCACGGATTCTTTCGTTTCGAATAAATTGACAATTCTGACAAAATGTACATCGACACTTATTTTCCGGAAACCCTGTATTTATTAATTTATTTTATTTTTTACCATGAATACTTATTTACATTCGGATATTTCAAAATTGTATTCAACAATAGGTATTGCGATCGTAATTTTTTATAATTATAATATTATAAGCACTGCCCTGGTCACTGTTAGTTTCACCGATCACGTGCGTTTGTTGTGGTCGGTCTATCTTGGAAATGAATAGACTATAGCTACCTGTAACCATTGACAGCGCACGATGTTGCCATATTTTTAGATTAAAAGTACTTTAATCAGAAGAATATATTATTTTGCATTTAAATATCAAAATAAACAGTATGAAAGGAAAATTTAAGAATTTTGAAACTAAAATATTGGTTTCCTATATTGCTATTCGTTAAAACACGTGTGGCATCGCGCCGTGTGAAAGAGAATACGTTTCAATTCATCCGATTTGCTTGACAAGTCCGGTAGGATTTATCCTGTTAAAAAACGTACGGTGTGTTGCCCTGTGAACCTAGGGTAAAAAAAAATAGATCATTTCAGACATTGTCTTATTCGTTTGCAGGATTTGTTAATTTAAAAACTTTAAAACCTATTTTGATTGTCAAATTTTGATTTTACGAGAACGAAAAAACAATTAGTTTCAACCCATCTGTGCAGTAGAGGTGACACAAATGCTTTTTCTTTATTAGATTTTGGGATCCCTCGTATAAACCAATGTTTATTTGGTCCCGGCTAATATTTATTTAAGTTTTCGGCGAATCTAAGACCTGTGCTGTTTACGTTATTGCAGACTAAAAAAAATATTTAATGTAATTAACATTACAAAAATCTTTCTGATAGTAAAGCAAATTTATTTGGAGATTAATGACAATAATACATCGCATGACATCTTTTAGGATTCCTGTAATAATATTGTTTAAGCGATCATAACTTCACGCTATATGGCCGTGATCGCTTAGCGAATTTGTTTTATTTATTCGGCCTTAATTTTTACATGATATTGAGAAATACAAAGTACATGTATCAAAATGGCAAGGAAATGCAAATCCACAATAAAATTGTTGCAATCTGAGGAAATCTATTGAATTATATTTCTTGTAATTTTTATAAATTCATTACTTAACATGGACTTAAACACCGGACTTTTATAAAAACTTATTTCTGTTGATGTAAAAAAATTACACGTTATGTTATAGGCCGTGGTAACGGAGTTCCTCATTTGCTACGCCGACCTAATTTTCTGTGATCATTTGCCCAGCATCGACCAGCCGGAGCTGGCGGAAAAAGAAAATTTGCTGGCCAAGAAGTGCAGGCCCAATAGTTTGGCCATATCTACGCCTACGAAGTTGATAACCCTCGAGGAAGCTAGGTAAGCACTGGGAAAACATTATTTTATCCACGACCTACATGATAAGATCTTATTATGTAAGATTATTTACCGCACTCGTGATGTAATGGAATTATTACATAACCAGTGAGGTAATGAAATTATTATATCACTAGTTGTGTAATGAAGTTATTACGTCACTAGGGATGTAATTGAATTATTGCATCACTAACGGTGTAATGAAATTATTATAACACTAGTGATGTAAAAAACTATTACATCCCTAGTGATGTAATAAAACTATTACATACCTAGTGATGTAATAAAACTATTACATCCCTAGTGATGTAATAACTTCATTACACAACTAGTGATGTAATAATTTAATTACGTCACTAGTTATGTAATAATTCCATTACATCACTATTACCACTAGTGATGTAATTAAATTATTACGTCACTTGTGCGGTTCAACTTTAATACATCACCAAATTCACCAGTGATGTAATGAACTTCTTATATTACTAGAGATGTAATGAACATAGTACATCACTAGTGATGTAGTAATTTCGTTAGAGCACTAGTTATGTTATGAGCTTGTTATATCACTAGTGACATTGCTAGAACTGTAAACACAGTATTATTGTTATGATGTACTTTAAGTTCTGCCCTTGGGAGTATAAAATTTCAGTTTTTCTACTTTTGACAGTGTTTTCTTAAAATAAAATCTTTCGTTTATGTCTTTTTGATTTTTTAAAAATTGTTTATTTATAATTTTTTCAGAAATAAGCACTTGTCGAACCGATCCGAAGACTGTAACTACATTGAAGTAGGAGGGGGGCCTAGCAATTTGCCCAAAAAGTACCATACAATCATCGAATTGCCACCAGGTATGTTATATGTTTGTTTATTCGTAAACATGTAAACTAGTACCGTAACACATTACGTAACGTACTTGTAACGTAAGTAACTATTAGAGACTTTTGCGATGTTTAGGTGCTCGGAAGAGGGGTCATACGAAGCGGTCGCCGTTGGGATGGAGGATGTTTTTCACAAAGTCATCCAGGAACGCCTCCCCGGGACCAGTCATTAAAAATCGAAAAGCTTCAACTCCAATAACTATAAATGTAAGTTTTGTTCAATAAGTCGTACCTTTATTTTGTATAAAGAACTGTATAACTGGACTGGAATTGTTTAATGTATTTTACAGGATAAATGCGTGACTGAGTCCGATCTTACCGAGATGAGGAAGAAGCTAAGAACAGTCAAATCGGCCGAAAGTTTAACCTCCGGTCACTCCGAACCCGCAAGTATCGAAGATGTCCTGGGACCTTTGCATTGTTTAAATAAGCCGGCCGGGCATAATCGGTAAGAGCCGTAAAGATTTGCATTTATCGGAAACATTCGGAAATCATCTGAGCATATTTTATTTTTGACTGTAGGAAAAAACGTTATGCTTCTTGAGAAAATTTTGACACCGCGTATATGCATGCTAAAAGTTTTTGATTTTGGTATTATTTCTCCATAAGCAGAAGCTTTTATGGAGGCTACCTTTTTTCCTGGAGTCGAAGGTTTAGGATGATTTCTGGACGTACTTTATACAGGGTGGAATATATGGAAAACTATGCGTAGGAGAATTTTGAGAATTGAACAATGCAAATGTTGATGGGGGCAACTCGGCTACAATATTGCGGCACTTCCGGTTATACCAGAAGTCGGGCTATTTTAAACGGAACACTCTATACAGGGTCCGCAAACGAAGCGTGGACGGAAGATTAAATCGTTATCGAAGAACTTATCAACAATACTAAAATATCTTGAGATATTAGATTAAAAGAGGCATGTTTTAAAAATATTTTACATTTACAGGGTGGCCCAAAAAAGTGTGTCAGCATAAAGTTATATTTTTTAAATGGGACACCCAGTATTTTATTGCATATTTAGGTTCGTATTACTATCGTTTATAAGTGCCTCAAATTTTATTTAATTTGGTTTTGTAGTTTCGCAGAAATAAATTAAAAACTAAAAAAAAAAGTTTTGTAGTCCTGAATAAAAAATTCAAAAAAAACAATCCATAACTATTTTTTTAACCTCGGCATTGAGTGAAATTTATGACAAGAGGTCTAGAGATACTATGAATGTAATTGCGTTTATTTATTTTGTACAGGGTGTTCATAATAAGCTTTCAAAAACCCCACATTTTAAAATAATTTTTCTCAACTTTTTCAAATGGAACACCCTGTATATTATTTGGCGATTGGACGTAGAATTCATAGACAATTTTTTTTTGTAATACATGCATATAAGTTATATCCAGCCGATTTCGAAATAATTGTAAATATCATAAATTATGTTGTTTAAATAGAGTGTTTATTGGTAAATTTTGTTATAGGCAACTAGACTAAACTAAAGTAAATGTTCAAAATAGCTTCCTTTTACTTAATTTAATGATTTTCCTCTACTGCCAACAGAACTCTTAATTCATTTGCTTCATTAATAACGGGTTTATTGATTATCATCCTTTTTGTGTACGCAGTGCTTCCTGTTGCTACAAATCTTTGCAACAACTTCTCGAAGGTTTCTAGTCTCGGCTTTCTCTCAATATCTGGATATCTTTCAGCACACACTCGGATCGCAAGGAGGCAATTGCTTGCACATTCACCCATCATATTTGCCATTTCTAAAGTTGTAAAATTCGACATTTTGGGTAAGTTAGTACTGAATTTCGACGACTGAACAAATGTAAATAATTTTATTTGGCTGTTATAGTGACAATATAAACAAAAAAAACCATGGCAACTCGATTAAGAATAAAAAATAAAATTAAATAAATAAAAGTAGCAAAAATGTAGGCTTTTAAAATTTATATCGAAATAACTAAAATGCGGTAATCTCTAAGAGTAAAAGGAAGCTATTTTGAACATTTACTTTAGTTTACAATTATTAGTCTAGTCGCCTATAACAAAATTTCCCAATAAAACTCTATTAAAACAACATAATTTATGATATTTACAATTATTTCGAAAACGACTGGATATAACTTATATGCTTGTATTACAAATAAAAATTGTCTATGAATTCTACGTCAAATAGCCAAATAATATACAGGGTGTTCCATTTGAAAAACTTGAGAAAAATTATTTTAAAATGTGGGGTTTTTTAAAGCTTATTATGAACACCCTGTATAAAATAAATAAACGCAATTACATTCATAGAATCTCTAGACCTCTTGTCATAAATTTCACTCAATGCCGAGGTTAAAAAAATAGTTCTGGATTGTTTTTTTTTAATTTTTTATTCAGGACTGCAAAACTTTTTTTTTTAGTTTTTAATTTATTTCTGCGAAACTACAAAACCAAATTAAATAAAATTTGAGGCACTTATAAACGATAGTAATACGAACCTAAATATGCAATAAAATACTGGGTGTCCCATTTAAAAAAATATAACTTTATGCTGACACACTTTTTTGGGCCACCCTGTATAATGTAAAATATTTTTAAAACATGACGCTTTTAATCCAATATCTCGAGCTGTTTTAGTATTGTTGATAAGTTCTTCGATAACGATTTAATCTTCCGTCCACGCTTCGTTTGCGGACCCTGTATATTATTACATTTTTGGATTCTACACGAGATTCTAGGCAGATTTTGTACATCATGTCCCATACCTAAGTCTAAGCGTGTTCGACATATTTAAGGTTTTATGTCTAAAATTTGCTTTTGCTATTTTTAAATTTGGGTTAGATTTCTTGTTGAAAAGGACCTACTTTAATGGTTTTTTATTTTGATAACTATTAATACAGGGTGTTCAGACAATGAGATTAAAAATGAAATTGAGAATACTGCAAAAATCTACATTTTCAAATGGAAACCCATATTCAAAATATTATAAAAATCTATTAAAGCAGGTCCTTTTCCAATCAAAATTAAACAATACAGGCTTCCTTATAAGAAAAAAATAATTATTTTAAGGTCTGCAAACGTCATTTTAGACATATAACCTTAAATATGTCAAACACGCTTAGACTTAGGTATAGGTCATGATATATAAAATCTGCCTAGAATCTTGCGTATAATTCAAAAATGTTATAATATATGGGGTGTTCCATGTAAAATAACAAACTGACACCTACTTCCGGTATAACCGGAAGTGTCACGATATTGACAATATAAATTTTCTTATGTATATATTTTGGTCAAGTTTGGTATTTTATAACTTTATATTTTTTATGCGATTTTCATGATTTTGTAATCAGTTTGTAGATCCATTTATTGTGTTTTTCCTGAATTATTTTATAAAGTAACATTTTTCGACTAGGCTATATTATACAGGTGTAAATCAAACTGTTGTTTTTGCCGTAATTTCAAAACACCCTGTAGGAAAATTGAGGTGGATAATTTTATTTACATACTGTTTCTTGTAATCTTTGTTGTATTCTAAACATTTCGTTTTTTGATTCTTTCCATTATCTCATTTCTGCTGCGAGCTGCAAAATTTTAAATGAAACGCTGATTTGAAGCCTATTTTTATTAAGAAAAACAAACACTAGGTATATCATAAAGTTAATTAACAAAAACAATTCTAATATGGTGGATTTCCTCCTCTCGCAGCAATGACAGCTTGCAGTCTTCGTGGCATCGAATGAATAAGGTTACTTATCCTTTCTTGAGGGATAGCCTGATATTCTTCGGTCAGCGCCAGTCGTAAGTCTTGCAAGGTTGGTTGTTATGTTGTAGCTTTTGACTTCTGGATTGTAAAATTTAAGTAAAATTCTTTAAAAATGTGTTTGTTGCTAGTTTGCGTGACAAGTTTGGGACATAATGGGACAATTTTATAATGTAAAATAGCAATAACGAATAAAAATTAGTAAAAAAATATTTCAATCATAAATTACTTACCTGCAACAAAACGAGAAGGTCCGTTTTCGTGAAAAGAATAGAAAATTAAAAATTATTTTAGAATTTAATGACGCTTCCTCCACCATTTTCAATCACATTATAAATCATATGTTACTTGATTTTATCCCCGTCCAGACGAAGGATGTTCGGTTGTGAAATAATTTAAGAACGTGTGCTGCTCGCATTCTATGTCTGTCTCTGTCTGCATCAACCTTCTCCGATTCAATAAAGGGAGACAAATATGGCCTAGATTAAATCGAACAAACCCAAAGTCTGATATTGACACAGAACGATCGACACAAAAGGATAAACGTATGGAGTAACCTGCCTGGCTGTGACGTCACTTGCACGGCCTACTTATATGCTTCGATCCCCGCCATAAGCGGTCTCACCGGGCTGGTTAGAATATTGTCGCTGTCAAATATTCTGTCACATAATCGCGTACTTAGCCAACGTCGATAATTTTTAACCGAGATCTTGACGTACATTTTCTCAAAATAACATCGTTTCATTTAAAATTTTGCAGCTCGCAGCAGAAACGAGATAATGGAATGAATCAAAAAAGGAAATGTTTAGAATACATCAAAGATTACAAGGAACAGCATGTAATTAAAATTATCCACCTCAATTTTCCTACAGGGTGTTTTGAAATTAAGACAAAAACCAATAGTTTGATTTACTCCTGTATAATATAGCCTAGTCGAAAAATGTTACTTTATAAAATAATTCAGGAAAAACACAATAAATTGATCTACAAACTAATAACAAGATCATGGAAAACGCATAAAAAATAAAAAAGTTATTAAATATCAAACTTGACTTGAGTGGCGGAATTTTGTGCGGGCGAGTGTATATATGGAATTCGTGGGACACCCGGTATTATTTAAATAATAACACTTTTTTTTTTAAATAGATCCGTCTCGCACGACTCTTACTTCGACACGCTTCAATCGTCGCAGAATAACTCGGAAGGGTCTCTATTGGATCTGAGCGAGATCCATCTGAATTTCGATCTGGAGGAATCGGAGATGCGTATTTTTTCCGAGGACGAGAGTTTGGTTAGTTCGCCGCGCTTACAAAGAGACGTAAGTACCGCATCGAGTGGGAAATCGATTAATAATATCAACGCAAAGGTGGAGAAAGGCGATAAGCGACGTCGTTGAAGTTTTCGGCGACCTGTGACACTCGTTTCGGCAAGCTGATGACCGGTCGTGCCGTAAAGGTGTCGTCGATGCCTGTCAATGTGAAAAATGTCACTTGTTAAACGTCAATCGCTCGAAAACGGCATATTTCAGGTATCGAAAACGCTTCAACAGCTTAAGCTGGTCTCAAGAATTTAAAAAATAGTGATCACAAATACAGGAAACCGTTTTTTGTTAGTGTGGAACTCTATTTTGAACAAAATGTTGCTTATTTCCTTTTACCTTCCAAGCGTCACACAGGGTGTTATGGAATTGTCTCGTTATATTTATACCCGAGAATAAATTGCAGAAACATGGAATTTACCTTATGCCATTTTTATGCAGTGACCGGCAAAAGTTGGCCATATATATCATGAGACTACTCGTTCGGCTGGAAATTTGAAAAAAAAATGTCGTGGAAAACTGGTATTAGATGACTAGAAATCGAAAAAAGTGTTTAAATTTGAATCTTATGCACTTTTGCAAAGTTGGGAGCCAAAATTCCAAAAATTCTATTATTAAGAAAAATGTGAATGAATTAGCCCTCCAAAAAGCAATTAGAGAACAGAAATTATAAAATAATAATTTTCATATTAGGGGCTAGGATTGAAGTAAAATTACGAATGTTTGGCAACATCGCACACATTACACCGTTGCCTTATATAGGGTGTTTCCTAACCTCTCTGAAGAAATGAAGGAGGTGAATCCTCGCCTAATTTTAAGACGAAAATGTGGTATAAAAGTTTTTCGCGTGTCGCTTCGTTTTCCAAGTACAGGGTGCTAAAAAAATATTGTATTTTTCATTTTATTACTTAATGCCAAACGATATTCTAATGATATTTGTTAAATATAAAGGATTAAGAGCTGCGTTTAATCACAGGTTGCTAAGCAGGCACGTTTAGCCAAATATACTTCGTTTTTTTCTAATCTAAAACTGGATTCGTAAAGTTAAAGGATTGGAGAACGCTATGAAAAAATTGTATTAAAAAATATAATGTTGTAAGAATAATAATAACAATTTCAAATATGAACAATTTTCAAATTTTTGTCACAGATCTTCCTGAAACTTGTTGATACCCCAATCGACATGTCAGACAATCTAAATATCAATAAATTAACTAAAAAACTTTATTATTAACGGCTAAAACTTCACGAAAAGAAATATTGATCAGCTGATGACTCTCGTCTCTTTCTAACCTGTCAAAAAGCGGCATATTTTTTAATTAAATGGATGCAACATAGATGGCTCCGATTGCTAATTTGGGATTGATTTTGATCCTGTTTACTCCTGTTTACTGGCTGGACATTTGCAGCAATTTATTTGACTTTTTTTTTTTTAACATCCTGTATTTCGAAAACGAAGCGTCATACGAAAAATTTTTATACAACATTTTCGTCTTAAAATAAGGTGAGGATTCCCCTCCTTCATTTTTTCCAGAGAGGTTAGGAAACACCCTGTATACAGGGTGTCCGGGAACATGTGGGAAATGTCCCGGATATGAAGAAAACACGTGAAAAGAATACTATAGGTTCATATAAACTTCTTTCGTATCGGCCTCCTCTTCGGAGATATGGGCTCCCAAAAGCACCAATGGAATCAAGTTTTTTACACATAATTATTGAACCACCTGGTATATTTCAATTATTTTTTAATATGATGTATACCAGGTAAGACCCGTCAAATTACTACCCAAGAAACTGTTGTGAATTACTCACAGCTGCAGGGACGGACTAGCTGTAACACTCATGGGCCCATTTTTTTAACGCCCTGTATGATGTGAACTTTGGACAATGTTTTTTACATACCTTTAACTATTGGCTAAAAATTAAGTACTCTTCATTCATGTCGCTAATCCTAACCGTTTTCGAGAAAACGTCATTTTAATTACATCATGTATTTGGCGTACCTCGGTAAGAGATCCATCTTTGTTCCTATGAAATGATGAACGTCAAAATTCCGCTTTTTCATATTTAACCCGTGAGAAGATAGGGGGATCAGTGCAAATAAAATGACGTTTCCTCGAAAACGGTTAGGATTAGCGACAGGAATGAAGAGTACTTAATATTTAGTCAATAGTTAAAGGTATTTAAAAAACGTTGTCCAAAGTTCTTATCATACAGGGCGTTAAAAAAAATGAGCTCATGAGTGTTACAGCTAGTCCATCCCTGCAGCTGTGAGTAATTCACAACAGTTTCTTGGGTAGTAATTTGACGGGTCTTACCTGGTATACATCATATTAAAAAATAATTGAAATATACCAGGTGGTTCAATAATTATGTGTAAAAAACTTGATTCAATTGGTGCTCTTTGGGAGCCCATATCTCCGAAGAGGAGGCCGATACGAAAGAAGTTTATATGAACCTATAGTATTCTTTTCACGTGTTTTCTTCATATCCGGGAGATTTCCCACATGTTCCCGGACACCCTGTATAGTCTCTTCTTAATACCGCTTGTCAAGTGGACACGTGAAATTTTTAGCGGGTTGATAAAAATAATTAAGGTAGACCATTTCCATGACATCCCGTATTAGATAATTGTATTTGAACACCTTTTCCATGTTTTTTCTTTAGAGCACACAATTTTTTTGACTAATAAGAAGTCGCGCGACAGTTAATGTGGTAAATGTTTTCTTTTCATCCTAAATATTTTAAATTTTTTTTACACCAATCATACTCACTCATACCTCATACATTGTAAAACCCTCAGACGAAAAATAAACAAACCCCAACAAAGACAGAGATATATACATTCATTAAGCGGTCTTTGTACAGATTTGTGTATCGTTCACGTATTTTATTCGATTCACCAGTGGCGTTCCTGGAAATATGTCCTCTGATATTTGTCCAAAAAGTGGTACGCCACTGCCATTTTTCCTTGTGGATATTTTTTCTGATTATCCCTGTCAATTCTACATGAAAATGGTCTCTTGCGTTTTTCTCCTCAGGCACACCCTTCCTGATTAAAACATTAAATTCAAAATGAAATGATCATTTTTGTTTTATAAAAATTGTTGGAAATGGAATATTAGTCACTTAATAGACGTAATAACGAGTTGTGTCTGTATTCGGTCAAATATGAATAGCTCTGTCTTTCTTTGCTTGTTAGTCTGAGGTCAAACCTAAGCGATAGGTATTTAAATATAGCCTAGAATGTTAAATAGAATTTTTCTTAGTAGTCTGACATCCTAGTGCTAGAATATAGGTCATAGATAGCATAGTATGGATCTACTACTAACTAGCGTATAAATTACATTATTTATAGTACTAATAATACACGGTTATTTTTCGATAAGTAACTTTTGTTAAAGCCGTATTGGAGTCGACAATTTTTTCTCTTGCGCCTGCAATGGCAATTATAATTGCACGGAAACATGCGCAGTACACCGTTCTCGATCAGCTGGCACAATAATTCTCGCATCGCGAGCGCAATGCGAGAATGGAATCGGTATTATAGTCGGAAATTCTACTCTTGCGGCCATTAAAATTACACGGAATTATGCGCAGTACACCTTTCTCGATCAGCTGGCGCAATTAATATTGCGTTGCCAGAAATGGGTCGTGCGCCATTTTAATTGCCATTGCCGCTGCAAGTCTGGGTAGAGATGGATTATTCTGTTATTTTTAACTGTTTATTAGTTGGCCGAAGCAGCTATGAACACCTAATGACTATTTAAACTAACTGGTACTTAAATTAACAGTTCACATTCTTTATTAAGTATATGCACTGCTAATTCATCGCAACTTTTCTGAACTGCTATGTAAGTAGCATTAGCTGCTTTAACTGGTAATCAAAACGAACAGGTTTGCCCATCTCTAATTCTGGGTATTTTAGGGATTTGGACAGTACCAACTGCTGTTCTGACTGTTTTATTTACTGCGCATGGATAGGTGCAATTATAATTGCCATTGCAGGCGCAAGAGAAGAATGGACGACTCTAATACGGCTTTTAACAATTTCCTATACCCATCTCAGATCGTTTCTGGGATAAAATTCATTAAAATATTTTTTTATAAAAAATCATGTCAAAGATAATCTCACCTTACTCTATAACTAATGCAATTAAAGATAAAAATTTGCAAGAAACTTGGAAAATATATGGGCCTTTTTGTTTCATAAAAATACTAGACATTTTTTATACAGGGTATTTTAAAATGTATGCCTTTCTGGTATAATGTAATAACTACTCGCAAGTCAACTTTTTTAAATGGAACATATATTTTCATTTACTGTTTCTGTTTCTATCTTAAGTAGTTTTTTAGTGAAAATATTGACTTATGATTCAGTCCACAGGGTGTTACATTTTTTTTGCGCTACCAATACTTCCTCGACTGTTTCTTGGTATATCCCGTATGAATACTGATATCCCTTAATTCCACAAGTGCATGAAATGAAGACTTTTTGACCGCATGTTTATAAGTATTTTTTTCCCATTTTGCCGACCACTAACTCTCCCTTATACCGGGGGATGCACATCGTGAAGTTGGACATGGGAAATCCCATGTGATATGTGCGGTGGCTGCATATTGGCCGCCCTGTATACGTCTTCAAACTCGGCACGTGGGTTTGCCATGTCGGCCTCTTCAAGAAGTTATAATGCGGTTTTTCTATAAAAATGTACAGAGGGAGCCAATATCCAGCCCCTTCAAATAAAGTCGTGGACCAAATTAACGCAACATCATAAATTTCCAATATTTTTTATGCTATTTTTTTTCTGAATTTATGATCCGATTTGAATGATTTTTTTTGCATTGTAGGTTGGTTCCTTGACAATGTCATTGATTTCGCGGTTTATGATAAAGATTTAATTTTCGATTTATACTGGGTTTACTAAAAATGCTATGTTTTTTTCCGAAAATTAGTATCACCCTGTGGAGTATATTAGCAACCGAAGCATATTGCAGTTGACATTAAACGGTAGGTTCATCTTTCCCCAACATTTTCTTTTTTGGTTTACTTCATTATCTCTGTTATTAAAGGAGATACACCGTTTTATAGAGTAACATGTTTTTATAGACTTTAATATTCAACACATTCATTGTTAAATGTTTTCAAGTAGGTTTCAAGATTAAAATACTCGTCGGGCAACTGGGCATACGAAACGAACGTTTAATAAGCAGTTTCCGAACAGTTTTTATCACTATGGCGAATTTTATTTGACCTTTGTAACTTTAAAACACAACATCTGCTGACACATCGCTTGCAATGTCAGAAAAAGTCCATAGTCTACTTGAAAACGTTTAACAATGAATGTGTTGAATATTAAAGTCCATAAAAACATGTTACGCTATAAAACGGTGTATCTCCTTTAATAACAGAGATAATGAAGTAAACCAAAAAAGAAAATGTTGGGGAAAGATGGACCTACGTTTAATGTCAACTGCAATATGTTTCGGCTGCTAATATACTCCACTGTTTGATGCGAATTTTCGGAAAAAAACATAGCATTTTTAGTACAGCCAGTATAAATCGAAAATTAAATTTTTATCATAAACAGCGAAAACTATGACATTGTCAAGGAACCAACCTACAATGCAAGAAAAAATCATTCAAATGGGATCATAAATTCAGAAAAAAAAATAGCATAAAAAATATGGCAAATTTATGATGTTGCGTTAATTTTGTCCAGGAGTTTATTACATTCATTAGTCCAAATTTAATATTAAATTCTCATTCCAGCTGGCTCAAAGACGTATACTAACGCGGGCCCGTCCCGAGGACTTTGCCAGCGCCACCAACTCCGTCGATCCGTCGCCCAAAAAACAGGCGCGCGTGGTATTGTCTCCCGAATCCATGTCCAGAAAGAGGACGAGACTCGAAGACCAGCTCTCGGACATACAGTACATCGACTGTAACACTCCGGAGAATATCGTGAGCACTACCGCGGTGATACATGCGATGCCGCAGAGTTCCGCCATCATACAACGCGACGGAGGATTCAGCGAGCCCAAGAATAAAAGCCCTAGGAATTCGGAGAACCTCGACCATAAGAGGCAGTCGTTGAATTTGGACTGTACCGGCGCGAGACGGCACCCGTTAACGAAATCTTTCACCGACTTGGATATTAGCAGCAGGCAGTTTCTGGTGGGGGGTAGTCTGCTTACGACGCCTACCCCGACGTCTCCGGCTTACAAGCAGTTGGGGGAATCAAGCGGTAATACTACGCCGGGGTTTTCGCCCAATTGCGACAGCTCGGCGTCCGAGATAACTTATCAACAGCTCAGGAAAAGCGACGGGGGGGATTCCCCGAGGAAGCCTGGTACGCCGAATTACGAAAATATCCTAACCACCATTAGTATAACTTATAAATCGCCACCGAGAAGCCCCGCCGCGTCCCCCGTCAAGAGTCCCGTCTACGAAAACGTCATGTTAAATCCTGCCGAGGAGGTGCTTATACCGACGAGTACGGCCAGCTTACCGGTGCAAGAGGCTAGTCAACCGGATATATGCGAGGGAATAGACTTTTTGACCGCCCAGAAAGCCGGTGTGGACCGACCGAAGAGCTTGAGCGCTTTGGAGGACCATAGTTCCACGGAGTCGACGCTCAAAGCGATCAGTAGCAGCGCTGTATGTAACACCAGCGAGCAACTGTCTCTGATTAGCTTAAACGATCAGATAACTGGCTCTAACCGGAGCTCCGGGTCTAACCTACAGTTTACCGCCAGTCTAAGCTCCGCGCCTCCATATCGATACATCGAAAACTCGGAAAAGTTTAGCCCCACGGACTTGAGCTTGAGCGAGGTGTTGCAAAGCTCTACGGATAACTTGAGTTCCTGTCGCACATCGATTAGTACGCCGTTAAGTCCGTCGAGGAACAGTCCGAACGTCAGCCCCGACAGCAAGAACTGTAGCGACGAGAACTTATTGAAGGAGTATGACGTTTGGGCTATGCCGAAGCCCACCAGTATGAACCTGATCGACTTTAGTCCAGTAGACGCGGCCACGCCGAACAGTCCCAGCAGGTCGAGCTCGCAGAACGACAAACGAAAGTCCGACGAAACCGAATCTTACGACGAGAACGCCATCTATCAGCAAGTCAAGTACTTCCGACGATCTATTCACGAAGTGAACGCGTTGCTCGACCTGGGAGCTCACGAGGGGGCGCCTGAAAACGATAGTACAAATAATATATACGAGGATGTTAGGTTAAAGAGTGACGAAAGAGGCGGAATTGAGGGTGTAGATGAAAGAGACGGTGCGACGGAGGCCGATGAGATTAAGGAAGAATTGAACTACGACTCGTTGGAGCCGACGGTGGTGCCGCACGTATACGAAAATTTGGAAGCTGAGAGTATGAAGCGTGAGTCTAACGAAAACGTGAGCTGCTCGGCGAGAGCTGACGACACTGATAAGACTGAAGAATCAAAAGTTAATATTAAGCGGAAAGAAGATGACGATACCGACGAACTGATAGAGCGGTTTAACGTAAAAGATTTGAAGAGTAGGTTTGAGGTACGAGCAGAGGAGGATAAAAGTAAATTTAGTGTTAGCCATAAGGTGAAAGACCATGCCGGGCATGGTGCGCCGCAGCAGAAGTCCGGTGCGAACGACAGTGACAGCGACAGGAACGTCGACAGAAGCTTATCGGAGGAGAGCTCCAGCATAAGTATGAACACGATGAACAGACTGAGAATATTTTATGAAAAAGACAGTTTGCCTCCGTGTTTGAGGGCGCGCAACTTGAAAAACCAACTGAAAACCCGTTCTTTGGACGAGGACGAGTTCGAGAAGGAATGCGGCTTAAATCAGACGAACGAACGGCGGAAATCGCTGGACGAAAACATGACGTACAAATCGAATTCGCTGCCTAAAACGTTGAACCAGCCGAAGACGTTGCCCGAGGACGAGAACGGCGAAATGGAGTCGATTCACTTGGCGCACAGTAACGAGAAGTTGACTCTGATCGGATCGGGCAGTAAGGGGGGCGAGGACGAGGAACAGAAGAAGAGGGAAAGAATTGAAAAGTACAAGGAGGAGAGGCGGAGGATTTTGAGCGAAAGATATCGGTAAGTTTTCCATTGTTCTGAATAGATTATGTAAAGAAATTTATACATCTGTACAGGGTGTTGCTTAATTCGTGTTATTTTATGAAAACAACTTCTGCAGCTTTCTTCAAATCAACACTGCAATCCAGTATGAATACAACAATAAAAATATTTTCAATAACATGCTTATTTGCCTTAAAGATGAGTTTTTAATCCGAACACCTATTAAATATAGATGTGGTATTTCGTTGGATTCAGAATATAAAGTGGAGTTCATAAAGCCTAAAATAAGAACGTCGGATTGAAAATTTAACTAAATTAAATACCAATGTATGGTACCAGGTACCACCTGAAAAGTAAATAATAGACTTTTTTCTAATACTGTATAAATAAATCAACTTTCGGGCCGTAGCAACACGAAAGAAAACGAAAGTAAATGTTACAGTTACCTGAATATTATCCGTTGCTAGCTACGAAAGTAGGTTGCTAGCTACGAAAGCAATACTTTCGGTGCCAGGACAAAAAAAACAAGAATAAATTTTTTTATTGTATTTATTCAAGCGAATTAAAAAAAAAATCTTACTTAATAATAAAAAGTTTATATTTATTGAAAAAACAAGTGGTATAATAACAATAATATAAAACTTAAATAACACTAATAATTTTTATTTATTGTCATTAAGGTTAATAGTGAAATTTGAACAGTTAGAAATATTAATTGATGGAATATTATTCAATTCAATACCTTCGCCGCTTCTTATTAGAGACTCGTTATTATCCTGGACTTGGACCATACAACTATTTGTCACTCTCGCGTCGTTAGATGGAATAAAAGTAGGAGATCGATTTAAGATCTTTTTGGAAATTTCGATTTTATTTGTATACGAATCACCAATATATCCCTCCGCAACGGACGAAGATCTCCAACCGCCATGTCTTTTTAAATCCAAAATATCGATACCTGGAGCATTTGCAAGAAAGGTAGTTGATGTTCTTCTAAACGAGTGACCAGTGTATTTATTTATATCTTGAAGTTTCAAAAATTTGGCAATTTCTTTGGGAACATTTGAAATAGTGTGTTTTCCAATCACCTGATTCACACACCTACCTCGTTCATAGCGATATAACAAGCGTTCGTCTTGTGCATTATTTGGCCTAAGTTTAATATAATCTTGAAGTAACCTCATAAAAGAAACTGGATCTCCATCATCGGCTATCACAAAACTTCCTTGAACCTTGTTTTTGCTCTGGAGGATTTTAACAATAGCTACATCATCCTTGATTTCGATGTCGTTCAATTTCATTTTATAGATCTCATCTGTCCGGCATGCTCCAGCTATCCCCATTACTGTTATCACTTTCATAGATAAATAGCTATGATTAGGAGCGTCAACTGAAAACTTTATTATTTCTTCTTTTGTGAAAATTTTAGATTTTTAGCTTCGTAACCATCATTTTTTCGTTTAATAAATGCAATAAGTTTCTTAAACTGCGAAATATCTAAGCATGGAATATTGTGACCATAAGGACGGAGGTGATAGGGCTTCAGATTTCTCTTGGAAGTACGCTAGCATTACATTTTCGTCAATTTGTGAAAGGTTTTTCTCCACGAACCATTCTAGAAACAGGTTGTACGTTTGACAGTACCTATCTTTCGACTTTACGGGTAAGAGTGAGGCACATGCCAACTCGGCGCCTTCTGTATAGCTTCGTTTTGGTCTTGAAACAACATTTTCGACAATCGAAATTTAAAAATTCGAACTGACAGACTTTGACAGTACTCAAATAACTAGTTGTCATGGATCATTTTACAGGTGTATTTTATTATAATTTGAATAAAATCAAAGTTCATTACTTAATAATATAATTGATCAAAGAACAGTAGTAGAAAAAGTTTAATACATTACACGCTGCAAAAGCCCTTTCAGGTGCTCGGAAATTTTTAAATAGCCTCGGCTTCGCTACGCTTCGCCTCGCCTATTTAAACACACCTCGCACCAAAAAGTAAACTTTCGCAGCTTGTAATGTAAATAACTATTTATTTTTGATTTATTTAAATAACGTCTGTTCAGATTGTGTGGTGCTCCTAACAGGTGGCACTGCGCTTTGTATTTTCTCGACTACCGTTGATAATACAGCGTGAAGTATAGAGTCTTCTCTGGATGATAGGTATGGATGGATACCTACCCTGAACTGACGAGAACAAAAGAGTTCGAAACCGGTATGCAGGTGGTGACCAGTCTTGCCAGGTCTACCGTTTTAGCGGTAGATGTACCGTTTTTAGGTTATGGGCTACCGCCAAGCTATCATTTTCTACCGCTAAAACTTAATAGCAGAAAACGATCTTCAAAAAATTGATAATGAACGGAGAATACTTAAAAATTCAGTTTTGTCCACGAATTAATTATAGATACGATGAAACAATTACCTCATTTTGGTTAAATGTGCAAACCGAAAAATATTCGGATGGTACTCTGGTGTATCCTCTGCTAAGAAATTTTGCTTTTAATATTCATATCACGACAACAGTACAGCTTGTCGTTTCGTTCTGCGGCTACCAAAACTATTTAAAGAATGCAGACGAAATATTATCGATGTTGTCAAATTACTTACCAAAAATCTAGTAGGTTTTATGAAATTTATTATTTATACCTCCTTTGAATACAGAATTTAACCTAATCGTTAAAAAGTTAGAAAATATTATTATTCAGACTGAAAAACTGAGAGGTATTTTGAGTTTTAAGTAATATGTTCACACCTGCTTAATTTTAATTGCCGGACAAAATTAAAATATTAATTGAATTATCTATTTCCTAGCAAATCTGACAACATGTGAATATCCATTTACTCCAAACATTTAGTCGATTAATAGGATCACTTCCGCCTCTATTTTGTTTCACGGCATTAAACAGAGATGAAAATATAATATGCGATTGATTTGGACACGCCTCCGCAGACATTCGCCAGACACATGGCACTGCCATGCTCTAGACACGCTTTGATGTTTGACCAGCGACAGCGCGTTGTGGATGTTACACGCATAGTATAATTATAGGGCAAATAGTAAAAAAATGATTTTCCATATGGAAAAGACGCTTTGCATAAACTTTTAAAAGCCAATGGGTTTTATTTTCGCAAATGCCAAAATAAACGAAAATTGTTGGTTGAAAAACCAAATATTTTACATATGAGATATAGGTATGTGCTATTAGGAAATTTGACCTTTTTGAACTTGTAAAATTGCACAAGCCTCGAGGTGATAAAAAAAGCTATGTTATTGACAATATCATAAAACAGGCTGGCCATATTCCCCTTATAACCCCCCCCCCCCTACATGTGTGAGCTAAACCCAATTGAGTTGGCATGGGTTCAAGTCAAAAGGTACATACGGAACCTAAACACATCAGGGGATTTCAGTTTAACCAAGCTGAAAGAGGTCTTAGATGAGGCCATAAGGTCAGTTACACCATCTGACTAGGCGACATTTTGTTTTTTTTTTATTTTATACCTACTTTATGACGTTAAAAGTTGGGGTTTCTCAGAAATAAATTGTTGCATTCCTGTTTCTCCCAATACTTTTCGTTCTTATTATTTTAACATTTAGTACCTACTTACTCCTTTATATTCACAAAAAAATTTACATTTTAATATTTTTATATTTAATTTTACAATATAAGCACGACCATGGATTGTCCTTGCGGCCTGTTACCTTCCCTTCCCCTTACGGATACCGCGTAGCCGCAGATCCAAGCGACAAGCTATATGTACGAAGAATTTAAACAGTTCTCTGATTCAGATTGAGATCGTTAGAAATTTTACACTTGTTATCAGATTGCATAGCGCTTTATTTTTATTATCTTAAAAATATTAAGTATATTCCCTTCTTTTTATTTAATAAAGTAATTTGTTGAATGTATCATATTTATTTTAATAAATATTAATTTTTACAAGGGTATATTTTGTCCTTTTGTTATTTACTTAATTACGTAGCAAATAAACCATTTATTTTTACCCAAAAACAATTTTAAAACATTAAATAAGCATATCAACCGTTTTATTTTTAAATCTACCGTTTTTTTGGCTACCGCTTTTCTTATTTTTGACCTGGCAACACTGGTGGTGACATCCTATCAATGGATACGGCTTCCTTTTCTTGGTAGTACTAGTGGTGAGCGATGGTGATTGTTATTTTTTGATATCAGTGAAATTAATGCGTGACGTGATCACGGGTTATAAATTTGTATCACTGCTAAGAGATATTAACTAGATAATATACATAAGAGAATATTGCGCGCATCGTAAAATAATTAGTGGGCGATGGTCGATGGATTTAAATTATTTATTATGTATACTACTTTACTAGTAAATGAACTGTAACAGAAGAAAACTAAAATCTGTAAAGAATATTACACAACATTGATAACAAACAAAAGAAAACGTTATTTCTACCCAGATTAAAGTAGAATTATACCTTTAAAAAAAAACTATGATGAACTAAACACTGTGTACTTTACAACAAACTAAACTGCTGGCCATTTGCTTTTGAGCAAGAAAAATTTCGCCTAAATTTAAAAGTTAATATTTTCTGAACCAGATATGACATCGATCTCCGGTTTTTAATGGTTGATAGATTTGTCCCTTATGAAACAATTGCCCAAATTGGATTGTCTTAAACTGTCAGAAAATTTTATATACAGGGTGTTAAAGAGGACGATGATTTTTGCTCCAATTTCAATAGCATGTAACTTTCACAATAATATTTTTAAATTTTATCACTGTACGTCAATTGAATCACTGGTTTATAGCAAAGAAAGTAATCTGTCAAATTTTTGATATCTGCTATATTTTAAGAGATACCGATTTTTTTGAAAAACTTTGGTTTTTTTCAACTTTTTGTTAGCTAGATCCCACTTTGCATTAGAATTAGAATTGCAGTTAGAAATTAATAAATAAATTTTTTCAAACAATTAAATAAAAAAATTATCTTTTTTAAAATTTTGTAGACACTGTATAATATACCTGTAGCGCGATATGAAAAACTAAAAAAATAAGGAAAAACTTGCCTAATCTAGGGGCGCGTACTTTCCAATACAACAAAAATTGTGAGATACTCATAAAGCATAGACATATAAGTGATTATAAGTACGCCACTGCACATCACAACATTTAGGTACAATTGTTGTTACTGAACATAAACAAGCTTTTCATAAGGTATAATAATCACTTACAAAGTTTGCACGATACAAAGCACAGTGGGATCTAGCTAACAAAAAGTTGAAAAGTTTTTCAAAAAAATCGGTATCTCTTAAAATATAGCAGATATCAAAAATTTTACAAATTACTTTCTTTGCTATGAACCAGTGATTCAATTGACGTACAGTGATAAAATTTAAAAATATTATTGTCAAAGTTACATGCTATTGAAATTGGAGCAAAAATCATCGTCCTCTTTATCACCCTGTATATAAAATTTTCTGACTGTTTAAGACAATCCAACTTTGGCAATTGTTTCCTAAGGGACAATTCTATCAACCATTAAAAACCGGAGATCGATGTCATATCTGGTTCAGAAAATATTACCTTTTAAATTTAGGCGAAATTTTTCTTGCTCGAAAGCAAATGGCCAGCAGTTTCTTTGTTCATGCCAATACGCATGGTTTCTTAATCATTTCATGCGTATTATATATTATCATTTAATAATAGAATCGTTAATCATTTGAGTTTTCTTATTACTTAACCTGTTTCTTTAAAGAATGCCCAGAGCTCGCTAGTCTTTCGAATATTACTACTCGTTTTCATTTCACGGTTTCAAGTTCTAGATTCAGAAATCACGGCCAAGTACCAAATAACGACCTGACAACTTCACGGAATCACATTTTAAATAATAGGTCTATATGAGATGTGATTTGAGAAAATCCACCAAAAAGCAATAAGGCACGAAGTCCCGTATTGCCCATGTTATTCTAACGGTGATTGGCACAACACAATAAGGCCGATTATGGCAAATGTAATAAATGTATTTCTAATGGTGTTACAACAAGTCAACCCCATGGGAATAAATTTTAAACAAAAAGATAGGTTTAATGATTAGTAAAACGCAATCACGCTTTTTATTGCTGCTAAGGAACTGTGAATACCTGTGATTTGTTGATATCAGCGATTAAATCACAGTTCGTGAAATATTGCTTACCACTAGATGGTACCATTCAATCTGAATTAGTATTTTAAAGTGCTACTGTGTAGACTAAATACGCCCTTATTGTATAAGGTATCATCGGGTGGTCTGGGAAATAATTTTTTTTTTCATATTTGATATTAACACCACCTGAAAAGTAAATAGACTTTTTATTTTTAATTAAATCATCTTAGAGAGGAGAGCAAGTGGCAATGAGAATGTAAAAATTCGGTTTTGATTACATTTTAATCGCATCCTATTTCAGATCTGAATCTTTCAAAGAAGACAAGGACGTGCTCCTGTCCCGACTGAAAATCTACAAGAGCCGAGACGACTGTAACGACACGTCCCAGCTTAACTCGACGGAGGCCGAGAGGCCGCCGAGGAGCAGGAGAAAAAGTACAAAGAGTGAGAGCGAGAGTATGAATGTGCCAAGCGAGAACAAGGATAAGCAGTCGTCCGACGAGCGAATGAGGAATATCAATTCTAGTCCTGTTAAAAGTGTAAGTGTTGCTTGTAAAATGTTGCTAAGATATTATTCAAGGATCTTAAATGTCATGATACAACAAGACAAGGTAAGCTACAGCTTGTCGTTTCGTTCTGTGGCTACCAAAACTATTTAAAGAATGCAGACGAGATATTATCGATGTTGTCAAATTAGTTACCAAAAATCTAATAAGTTTTATGAAATTTATTATTTATACCTGCTATGAATACAGAATTGAACCTAATAGTTAAAAAGTGAGAAAATATTATTATTCAGGCCGAAAAACAGAGATATTTTGAGTTTTAATTAATATGTTCACACCTCATTAATTTTAATTACCAGACGAAATTAAAATATTAATTGAATTACCTATTTACTAGCAAATCTGACAACATGTGAATATGCATTTACTCCAAACATTCAGTCGATTAATAGGATCACTTCCGCCTCTATTTTGTTTCACAGCATTAAACAGAGACAAAAATATAATATGCGATTGATTTGGACACGCCTCCGCAGACATACGCCAGACACATGGCACTGCTATGCGCAGACGCGCTATGATTTTTGACCAGCGGCAGCGAGCGGTGGAGGTGACGTGTATTATATAATTAATAGGGCAAATAGTAAAAAAACTTCTTTGCGTTTTTCTTTGTATTGCAATGGCATATATTCGTGGAAAAACTTTGGATGGCAAATCTCGGGAAATTATTGCTAATGTTTATAATGTTTGTGATGAGGAAGCCAGAAATATAACATTTAATTTGCCGTTAAAACTAAATTTGGACAGGGTCTCGATGTATACACGAGCTGGTATTAGCGTGGTAAAAAAAAAATTACAAGGAAGATGAAGCAAAGCAAATAATCCTGAAAAGTTGTTATCGTCTCCCGACAAGAAAATGCCTCGTTTATCAGTTATAACGAAATTAAAATTTAACTTTAGTGTAATAAGACGCATTATCGAAAAGTTCTATCTAGAGTTTAAAACAGGTATGTAAATTTAATTAATATATATAATTAAGATACTTTGTACTGCTTGCAAAAATAATAACAGTTACGATTACCAAATTAAATACCGAATTAAGAAGAAAACATGAATTTATTAAGGCCTATCGTCAAATATACAGTGAGTCCCAAAAGAAATGTCTAAATTCATTTAAAATTCAGCGGTAAGTTTTTTCAAAAAACGCCCGTACCCGTCGATTTTGATTTTTTATTTTTTTGTGGTAATTGCATGTATACAGGGTAGCTCAAAAATAAGTTACGACCATCAACTTCATTTTTTCAAATGAAAACATATATTTTTTATTTCATTATTGAATTTTGCATTGAATTCTAAGCATGTTTCATGTACCATGTCCTATACATAAACTCAACAGTTATTGAAAAAATTAGGATTGAACATATCTATAAGTAAGACCTGTTTATTAAAAAAAAACACAACAAAATCAAATTAAATGTTGAAAATGTGCGCCATTTACGGCTTGACAATATCCAAGACGATCAATAAACTCTCTTTGCACGTTTCCAACCATTTAATTTGATTTTGTTATGTTTTTTTTAATAAACAGGTCTTACTTATAGATATGTTCAATCCTAATTTTTTCATTGTGTCAAGGGGAAAATTTTTTATTATTGATTTTATGACCAAAACTCATTTTTCATAAAAAAAATTCTGCTTGTTTAGACTTTCAGTTTATAAACAACATTGTTTTATAGATTTTAGTATTTTTATATTTAATTTTAAAATATTAGTAGCACGCCCATGGATTGTCCCTATGGCCTGTTGGCTTGCTTCCCCCTTACGGATACCGCGTAGCCACAGAACCAAACGACAAGCTATATCTAACCGTCCCAATTTCGTCTGCCGCGCGCAGTGACGTCACCTGTAGAGTAATTTTTAAATCTCTTATAGAGGGTTGCATTGCTGTCAGTGTTTTTATCTCTTTTTTGAAAGTATTGAAAGGTTTTACGCATGTAATGGTATATGAAATGAAAGAATAATATATGGCAAGTATTTACGTAGTTATATTAATTTCATAGAAATATGACACACAAATACCACTAAAAAAAGAAAAGAATCCGACAAATGTTTGCCGCCATTTGAGCCGGCCGACGATAGCCGAAGCATGCCGAAAGCTGCTCGGGGACCGCTTCTGGTTTTGAAACAGCGTTGCCGGTCGTTTACAATTGTAATATATCCATTACTATTTTAACAATTTAATTTTTAACATTCTTGTTGTGTTGCCCCATCTAATAGGAAAGTAACATAGCATGTTTTTTTCGTACTCTTTTTACTCTGACGCCGTTTTAATTAAAATGTTTTACGCATTTAATGGTATGTGAAATGAAAGAATAATATGGTATTTAGGTATATTTATTTCATGAACATACAACAAAGATTAAAGCTAAAACAAGTGCGGATGTTACACTAAATTTGTCTTTCCGACAACACAACAATTCTAATTTTTTGTTTTTATCCTTAGGAAATCGGAAAAACCTTATATTCCTATCAAATTCATATCACAACCGAACACAGCGCACCTCATTTTATGAAAATTCAGATATTTATTTTAATAAACACACAAAAAACACACTAAATAAGAAAAAATTCTGGTGAACATAAATTACTGATGAACTTACAAAATTTCCATGGAAAACCATGGCAACCATGCAGCAGCGTTGCCAGAAATCCTTGATCAAAAGTAATAGGTTGGACGTTTCGAAACCTAATAGAATAGTAAAAAACGGTGTCGGAGTAAAAAGAGTACGAAAAAAAGGTCGTTACTTTCCTATGAAATGGGGGTCATCTTCAGATTGAACATAAATTTCATATGGGAGCCCAACAACAAGGATGTTAAAAATTGAATTGTTAAAATAGTAATGGATATATTACAATTGTAAACGACCGGCAACGCTGTTTCAAAACCAGAAGCGGTCGCTCAGCAGCTGTCGGCATGCTTCGGCTATCGTCGACCGGCTCAAATGGCGGCAAACATTTGTCGGAATGTTTTCTTTTCTTAGTGGTATTTGTGTGTCATATTTCTATGAAATTAATATACGTGAATACTTGCCATATATTATTCTTTCATTTCATATACGATACATGCGTAAAACCTTTTAATAACTTCAAAAAAGAGTTAGAAACGCTGACGGCATGTAACCCTTCATAAGAGATTTAAAAATTACTCGCCGGTGGCGTCACAAGCCACGCCCAAACCCGACGTGCATTCATACCGTCTTACATTCTTTAAACCATGCTTAAATGTCTCTGGGTCCATGTTTGTCTCAAGTCGATGATTTTATTTAATATGAATGTTATTTTTTTCTTTCTTACAGTGTAGCCTAAGTCCGAGTCCCGCGAGAAGCCTAAGTTCCCTAAGCACCACCGCCACGAACAGCCTAAACCAAGACGTGGCGGAAACGACAAAACTTCCCAGTTTTTCCCCGAAAAGCGAACCACCGAAAACATCGAAACCGAGCAGTCTCAAAGTGCGGGCGGCGATTTTCGAACAGAATCAAAAATCCACCCCCGTAACGGTCGATTTTAGTCGAAACAACAGGCCTTCTGGGAGGGAATACGACTCTAAATTTTCTCGAAGTTCCGCGGAGAGGGACAAAGGGGAGAGATTGGAGAAAGGCTATGGAAGAGCGGTGGAGAAAAGTAGTATTATCGGTAAGTGATATTTTCCCGACAATAAAATGTTATCGTAAATAATGTCTTTTGCGTTACAGGCGACAAACCAAACATAATATCTTCGGAAGATATACCGGGTGACCTGAAAGAGTTAGATTTTATAAGGCATAGGCGACGAGACGACGATTCGTCGAAAGAAGAGAAACGGAGACATACGTACGAGACCAGAGAGAGGGAGACGGAAGCGGAGAGACTGAGGAGGGTCAGTTTGGAGAGTAGAAACAGTCCGAGGTAAAAACGAATTTTTCACACATTTTCCAGGAAACGCATGTACCAAAAAAAGTAATTAATACAACGTGTCCGAGATAAGGAGGGCCAGTACAGGGATCTCGGAAACCGTAAGAGATACGAAGTCGGTTAAATAGAGGTAAAGTTGCGCATTTACGTGCCTAATAATGTGCCGTTTAGAAAGTTTTGAAATTCCGAGTAGTTGAAACCGATATTTTGAAAAATGGTTTTATTGTTTTCCTGGGTTTTTTTGAGATCAAATTCTAAAGTAAATTGCACTTTTACATTGCCACTTTTTCCGCTCTATCTAACAACGTTAATTCGCCCCCCATACACCAACATATAAGTTGGACCGATTTGATCCGTTCGGATTTGGCCTGCCAACTAGGCTCGGCACGTACCAAAACTCTCGTCAATTTTGGGCCGGCGAATTTAGCTCGCCGACTTAATCACCCGATTAGATTTGCCTGATTAAATCGTCTCGTTAATGGGACAGAATTCGATGTTTTATGACAGTTTTGGCTTGGCTCGCGATCTTTTGGAATTCCCGAAAGATTTAACCACGGTTTTAGACACTTTTAGACCGACTCAGTAATTTATTTGTACTAGTGAGTTTTAAAAATGAATAACATTCGTACAAGACGCGCTATAGCTTGTGCCATGGCGTATGCATTTATTCCCAATAAAAAAATTAAAAAATAACGAAGCAAGTGGGTAAAAAAACGTAGTTCTCGTAGAGATGAACACGGTACAGTTTTTTACTAAATTCAACAAATCTTTCATTTGCCCTGCCTTGTTTTTCAAATTTTTGTTCATGTAATCTTTGCAATTCAACTTTGGTAAATGTTAATAAATTTGGTTATAAATTCTTTCGACATGTAACGTGAATCGGCAGACATGATTTATAATTATTATTTTAAAGTTACATTTCAAATTGGTCAAACTAAGTTGGAAGACTTGATACGCGCCGTCCGCCAATACCTAGCGATCTACTGATGAGTTCCGATCTGCCGATTTAATCCGGGGCCGATACGACACGGCCCGATGAAGCTCGGCTCGCCACATACACACAAAGTTTTATCCGCATATTTGGCTCGTGACATATCAAATTTGTTAAGATATCCGCTGGTGTATGGCCCGCTATTGTTTTGTAATTCGACGAGTCGTCTTCGAAGGGCCATTATCAACTTTCTTTTTTTAAATACGGTCCTGTTTTCCTGATATTGGACTTTGATAGCTTTTTTTCTTCCAAATGCAACGATGTATGACACATTGTGGTTTAATGACGTTTCGAGGGTTTTTTGTACAACATCAGGAAATTTTTTGATACGGTCCTGCATTTCTCCTAATTTTATGAATAATATTTCACAAGTAAGCTCTCAATTTTTTACTTATTTTGGACTAGTTGAATAAATAACAAATAATTTAATAATAAACCACAAATAAGTGAACAAAATACAGACACATTATTTCAAACTTCGTTGTTTCGGGATTTAAAAGAAAAGTAGGCGTTTGAAACAAAAAAATTAAGATGGTGATGCGTGATTTGTTTCACTTGACATTCCCATTTTGATCGTTTGAGAGCGTTTTAAGAGGTATAATTTTACAAATGCTGAAAAGTTTGATATTCTATCGCATGTTTTATTTTATCTCAAAAAAACTGTTTTGTGGCAGTTGGAAGATGTTATTTGTGCTTAGAGAATAACGGAAATCATTTTGAACACCTGATTATGTAGTTCCTTACTTTTTTCGTTTTTCGTTTTATTACTGTTATGATATGGTTTTTGTTCACTTATTTGTGGTTTATTATTATATTTGTTATTTATTGAACTAGTTCAACATAAGTAACAAATTTAGAGCTTACTTATGAGATATTATTTATAAAATTAGGAGAAATACAGGACCGTATCCCAAAATTTTCTGATGTTGTTCAAAAAACCCTCGAAACGTCATTAAACCACAATGTGTCATACATCGTTGCATTCGGGAGAAAAAGCTCTCAATATCAGGAAAACAGGACCGTATTTAAACGACTCGTCGTATTACAAAACAATTAACGCTGATAGAGCGGAAACAGTGACAATGTAAATGTGCAATTTACTTTAGAATTCGATCAAAAAAAAAACAACAGGAAAACAATTTTTCAGAAATTCGTTTTTCCGGAACTACTCGGAGTATTAAAACTTTCTAAACGGTATATTATTAGGCACGTAAATGCGCAACTTTACCTCGATTTAACTGACTTCATATCTCTTACGGTTTCCGAGATCCCTGTACTGGCCCTCCTTATCTTGGACACGTTGTATACAGGCTGAATTATTCTCGCTTCATCATTCAGAACTTTTTTATTATTGATTTCTCAGAAAATTGTATTCGTGATAAAAGTTTCTGCGTCTCCTTAAACTAAAAAGGCGCTCGTTAAAATTGTAGAAAACTGTGGTGCATACGAGGGAGATTCATTTCATTTCATTTTAGATACAATTTTCATTTGTAAAAGTTGTTTAGAAAGAGATCAAATTATTTTTAAAAGGTCTTTTTAATGTTTCTTTTAGAATATTGGTCAAACTTCAATTTTTCGTTATTTCTAATGTTTCTTAAACCATTCAAAATTATGCCAGGATTCGTATATTTTTGGAGCAATTACGTTAAAACCGAAATTAATTTTCCCTCCGCCCTTTAAATACGTATTATTTTTTTGCAGGAAAGAAAAAACTTCACCCACTTACTGTATAAAAGACATGAAGGCGATTTTTGAATCGAAATCCAAACAATAATTTAGGCATTCAAAGAAATTATAAGATAACAGTGACGTAGGCAAGTTGTGCGGGCGTAAGATGGGGGCGACGACGAGAAATATGCGCCGCAGGTGAACATTTTAGCCTAAGATGATGGAAACTAAGAGATATTTCCTGGCAAGAGTTGGTGGTGGGCGTTTTTTGTGACACCGAGTAGTTAGAAAGTACAAGGGCTGCGCAATAATTTCGAATAATTCGGGATTCGACCCCCCTTGGCTATGCCACTGTGTTGAAATTAATTTTCCAATTTGATATTAATAAAAAAAATTATTACTAATAAAATATAAAGTTGACCAAAAGTTAATATTTGTTTTTAAGTTTTTATAGGTTACAATGGATATGTTGTACATACGAGTTTGTGTTCTTTTTTGTTCCGTTTTATTTTTCATCTTTACCGGGAAAATGCGCTTTTGATTGGCAGCGGGACTCTGAGATTAATAGAGTTTTTGGATTCGCTTCGCCCGAACGCGTTTCGAAAATTGTAATTAAATTTACTTCCAGAAATCGGTTTCTTTTCATGATAGAATAAAGGCAAGGCAAGTGGTGGTCAATTTTTAAATTTCTTAAAGCCGTATTAGGGTCGGCAATTTTTGTCTCTTGCGCCGGCAATTGCAATTATAATTGCACGTATTCATGCGCACTAAACCGTTCTCGGATCAGCTGGCCCAATACTGCTCGCATTGCCGGCGCAATGCGAGAATGGAATCCGTATTACAGTCGGCAATTCTAGTCTTCTGGCAATTAAACTGGGACGGATTCATGCGCAGTACACCGTTCTCGATCAGCTGTCTCGCATTGCCAGAAACGCGCCATTTTCATTGCCATTGCCGGTGCAAGTCTGGGTAGAGATGGATTATTTTTTTTTTTTTTTAATATGTTTATTAGTTGGTCGAAGCACCTATGAACAGCTAATGGCTATTGAAACTAACTGGTACTTAAATTAACAGTTCGCGTTCTTTATTAAGCATATGTACTGCTAATTCGTAGCAACTTTTTTGAACTGCCATTTGTAAGTAGCAGTAGCTGCTTTAACTGCTAATCAAAACGAACAGGTTTGCCCATATCTAATTCTGGGGGTATTTTAGGGACTTCGACAGTACCAACTGCTGTTCTGACTGTTGGCAATGCGCCAGCTGATCTAGAACGGTTTATTGCGCATGAATTCGTGCAATTATAATTGCCATTGCACCGGAAATTTTTATTGTCGACTCTGATACGGCTTTTATGGAGATTCGCGTTGTTGTTAGCGTTTTAAATTATCTTTTACTCAAAATGGTTTTACGCATTTGATAGTAGGTGAAATTCAGTCATTTTGCGATTGAGAAACTTGCATTTATCAGAGTTCCACTGCTAGAGTGTAATTTCCCAATTATACACCTCTAATATTTATTTAAAAAGGTGTTAAAATATTGTTATTTATTACCGTATTCTTTGATTTTTGTTAAATAGTGCTCTATGTTAGTATGTTGGACGATTTTACACTTACGCAAGAAGGTGATATATTTTTAAACATAAAATCACATTTCTGTTTTTTAGTTATACGGTGACCGGTAGAAAGTACATATACAGGGTGTCCCAGTGTACAGGGATATCGTTAATAAATGGGACACACAGAAATGGTCAAATTAGACAATTTATCCGACGTTTCGTTTTTTCGCAACCATTATAAACTTTGTTATATTTAATTGTAGTAACATTTCATTTAATGCTCTATGAACTTCACTTTATATTCGGAATCCAACGATATATCACACTTATCATTTACTATATTTATCGTATAAAGTCCGACGCTCCCTAATATTTTATCGTACCGTCAAACCAAACTGTATACAGGGTGATTCACGACGAGCTTGCATTAGAACTTTATAGAGAACTACTGAATATATGTTTCTGAAACTTTGGGGATTTAGGTTTATCGATATGGTCTCTTTAACTAAAATATTCACATGTTTTTGTCATGTCCGGTTATACCGGAAGTAGCTGCCAACTTTCGTTTTTTAAATACAACATGGTAATTTTTATTACATTTTTCGATTAAGCGTTAAATCCTAAGCACATTTTATAGAACACGTTTTTGTCAGACTCTGTTAGTTTTTGAGATATCCGGACTTTTTGTAATTATTTGACAATTGCATGACGATGAAATAATAAATATAATTTTTTTACCTTAGCTCTTGGACTAAAATTTTTTTCTAACCGAATAGCTAGACGATCATCAAGTTTCAAAAATAGTTCAAATTCGGCAGAAAATGTACAGGGTGATCACAATTCAAGGTTCATTGTGAAAGAATTCAACCATTAAAAACTTTCTTATTTTAAATGGAACACCCTGTATATTTTTGTTTAATTTCATGGCAAATTGGTTGTTCTTTATAAATAGTATTTACTGTCCTATGCCTATATCAAAGCGTTTTCTCAAAAAATCCAATTTTATTCCGAAAATACTATTTGTTCACGTCTGCTATGGAAAACAATTGTACTAGGTCACGAGCAGCCACTGTTTTCACGTATCTTCTCAAATAGTATCAAAAGAAAATGAAAACAACGAGATTCCTGTATAGTGTATTCTTATCTGGGACACCCTGTATACACCTAATGAAAATGAAAAAAGAATTGCATAAAAAATACACATGCCTTAGATGGGTTTGTTCGTAGCTCATAATTTTCGAGATATTCCTCCTTAAAGTGCCCTTTTCAACCCTTTAACGTTTGGTGTGTACTTTTTTCAGGTGACCGTATGAACGTACGTTAGTGTCGCATAATTTTTAAATATTGTTTCTAGTTAAATCAAAGTGATATGACAGTTAGAAACGACAGAAATAGAATAGAGTGTTTGACGCTTTAAAAATTTATTATAGACTTAAAAAATGTATTCGAAGATATATTATATATATATATAAAACAAATTAGCAAGCAATTTTTTACGTCTCGACAGTAAGATTATTTCATTTTTTCCTTGTATTAGTTTTGTGTCGGTCGGTCGATACCTATAGGTACTTTTAAGGAAATAAGTGACTTGGCAACGGTGTCGGGATCTCGACCGATGAATTACGACAGTTCAAGAAGAACGGAATAATGACAGAATCGGACGACCTATTTTTGAAGTCCAACTTCGGGTTTACCTGAATTTCTATCTCGGACAAACTTCGTTGGCTATCGAGACAGTTTAAACACAAAACTAATAGAAGTAGACGTTAATCTTAAAATATTACCGTTGTATAGGACAATAATAAAAAATATATTCGTATCGTTTTCCTTCTCTATTTTTTTATTTGCCTTCGTTTTTGTCATCTCACGTATTTATTATACCTTGGTTGTACATAGTGTAACTACGCTTTAAAGTTGCGAGAATATACATAGTTATGTTTAAATAAATGATATAATTTGAAATGTTGTGTTTTAATACCATCCACCGAACAATGAAACGCTAATGCATCCAATGTGGGCCTGTATAAGAATCTGTATTAAAAAAAATTGTCATTGTGAACAAATGCAAAGCAGCAAAATAGTTTTAATATGCTCGCCCATCCCCTCCCCGCACCGTAAATTAATTTTAAAAATACTGTTTTGTTCTTTTTTTATAATCAAATGCAAGCACTATAGGAAAAATCCCTTAGGGCACTCTGGGAGAGGTGCGTGTGCGCAACAATCGATTCACGTTGGTTTTGAATCGTTGGAGGTTATATTCGTTGGAAAACACGACCTCTGAAAGGTCGTTCCATAAAGATGGAGAACTCCAGATGAAGGAATTCTTAAATAATGAAGTTCGAGTGGTACTAAGCTTAACCACATATGGATGGGCGGCCATGGTTCGTCGTGTATTTCTGCTATTCGCCGCTCTGGACGGAATTAAGAGGGTGTAGTGACCTCAAAATACGGTACGGAAAAGAACGGCAAAAGAATGATTTTTATTAAAATAAAAATTTTAAAGAATCCGAGTAAAATACTACTTTAAATGAATTTATAAAAATAAAAGTTAATTGAGGGTTGAAGTAATTACTTAAAATAAAACCTAAGTATTAAAATTAAATTCCAGGGGAAAAACGCGAAACAAAATCATTTATAGAAAAACTTACGTGGAATTAATCCAATTAATTAACAAACTAAATTCTTCTTAAGGGGAACTTCGAAGAAAACAATATATTTTATTTTATTTCACCACCACAATTACACCTCGGGACGCGACAAAACACTAATGAATAAATCCCCGGGAAGATGCCGCGTTCATCGCTTTACAACATCAGGACACTGACCCAACACACGTGTGACCTAAAACAAAAGGGGTCGAGTGAACACCTGCGAGGTTGCATCATCGCAAGACATTCATGACCTTATAAGGAAAACGCGGAGGCGATCGTAGAAATATTGCGTAATAAAACACCTGCGTGTCCTAGATTGCTCCGGAATACGCGACTTTGGACCTTATATGACCATAATGCATGTCCAAATAAGGTAATAAAACTGTCACGGAGAGGTTTTGGAAGGGAAATAGAGTGGATTTCTCGGCTATTTAAGCGGAAACGGAAATTTTCCAAGCTAGGCACCGACGAGTCACCAAAGTGTTATATATCCGCGAAGTTATAGGCCGAAGTAAAGTGTAGTGAATAAAACGTGATTAAAGTGAAATAAGTGGAAAGTGGCATTAAGGTGAATTAATGCCCAAAAATCTCTTGAATTAAATAATTAATGTTCGAATTCGGTCGGGATTAAGATTGTATTAAAAGTATTTTATTAAAGCGGAAGTAAGTGTTACATATGGCCCAATAAGTTGTTGGTGACTCCTTAATACTAGTAATAGTGTGTAAAAGTCTGTAAAAGTTTTATAAACCAGATTGAAGATGATAACTGTGTAACTGTAGTAACTAAAGAATTGAGTTTACTAACAAATTTAAAAATAAAATTGTGTACGTTAAAACCTGAATATTGTGTTGTTTATTAATACGACTGATAGAGATAGATGAAACTTGACAGCTATAGGCGAGACCTTAGGGAAAGTATATACGGGGTCGCGCGTCTATCAGGAAAGAGGGAGTTAAGTAGTAAAGTAGTCCGCCACTAACACGGGAATCTTCCGAACCCGGCAAAAGTATAATTTGTCGCCAACCCTCTTGTGTTGAAATTTAGACCGCTCGGATTTCCAGAATAGAGATAACACGAGGTGGGTTGTATATCCGACTCCAGCCGCTGTAACTAATATCAGGCGGAGCGCTACAACAGGAGTTTGGCGCTAAGTTGGGGGTGGGCGCGACAAGGGCAAGGTCAGCCGAGCACTTTCCATGAAAATATCTGTAAAAGAGAGTCAAATCCCCAACCTGTCTTCGATGTTCTAGGCTGTCGAGGCTCTTCGTCAGCTCGTGGTCGCCCATCAGACGAATGGCCCTCCTTTCGATGTAATCCAGTAGCCGAAGAGCATGTTTGGGTGCAGGAGAGCTCCAGACATGAGAGCAGGAAGCTCGGAAGAATACATCAAGTTTCTGAGAGGCTATCTTGGCGATTGCCACAACGTGGTTATGCCAAGACATATCTCCTTCTAGATTGACGCCCAGCAAATTAATAGATGAAGATGACGCCATTGCCAGTGGGATTGCGTGTCCTGCCATGACTATATCCGGTTCTGTAATGTTAACATTTTTAGAGAAAACTGCTGCCTGGGTTTTTTAGGGTTAAATTCGACTTGCCAATATTTCTTCCAGGTCTTTGTTAGGGCGTGATACTTCATGCTGTCCGCTAAGATGTGCGTTGGCAGCCGGTGTTTGTGCATTTAAAGAGAAAGATGAGAGATATGTGTGCTTTCGTCAACAAAGCTAAATATCGGATATATCCTCTTATCTGCGAATTCCATTTTACGAAAAAGTGGCACCTCTATTAGCTCGACAGTTATTAAATATCTTCGATGGAGAGGCGTCTGCAATCGAGCTCGGTGCAGTGATACTTTCCGTCGACGACACAAATTTTAACGTTATACCCTCACAACTTTTGTTTTGAAAAAGATACAAACCAGTTGTTTTTTAGTTATATTATTCAATTCTCTTCCTCTTGGCATATGATTTATTGGAAATATTTTGTAAATAATAATATCAAACAGCAATATTTAAAAAAAGGCAAGAAATTGGCAAAAAAATTTCAAAAAAGAGCTAATCAATAAATATTTTCCTAAAAACTACGTAATTTAATTTTGTTTTGTTTGGTGGTGATGTATTGTATTAGATATATCTAACTGTTTATAACTAGTGTTGTGATCGCACGAGCGAAAAACCGCTCGAGTACTCGATTATTGAAATAACCGACATCGCCCGATTATTAAAAAAACCGCTCGAGTTATAAATTCATGGTCGCTTGTTACTTATTACCTTCCACTCGATACCCGAGCATCGCTTGACGCCGACGTATATTCGAGCAGTTTTTCGCTCGATAGGAAATACTCTAGTTATAAATTCAGGCGAAAAATCGAATCGTGCCTTTCACTTGATACCCGATCTACGCGCGATACCCGAAATGTGCCGATTGGCGACGTTCGAGTTTGGCGCTCAGAAGGCTGACACGACATACGTCTTTGTTAAAGGCACATAAACGAGAAGGTGCATACAAGAAGTATGCCAATTCCCTTAGTGGATTCATCGCGGCATGGGTGTTGTTTTGACTGGGACTGGCTAGCCAGCGGCGATTGTAAATTCTTAAAAAATTAAGGAATATAATAAATCAACTGTTCCTCCTTAATTAAAACTCTAGACTAAACTTCTAAAACTTACAAAAACAACCCCTGGTGTTTTTTCAACACTTCTTAGTCAACAAGCTCGATTATTAAAATTGTTCGAGTATCAAGTACTCGATCTTTAAAATCATCGGGTTTACCCAACACTATTTATAACACTTTTAATATTATTAGTCTTTCCGAATAACTACATATTTTTATAATAGTAATTTGTAAAGGTAAGTAATTTAATTTGGTTGAAATATGTATGGGTCAAAATTTTTTTACAGGCAACTTTCAGTAAATTAGATTTCAAAAATAAATAATCTCAAAAACACCTGTTAATTTTTTAATAGGTTTCTTATAGTATCTAATTATCATAATCTTTATCATAAAGATCTTGGCTATAGCATCGATTTTTTAATAATGTAACGCCCATGGCTAATTTTACTCTTCTGAATCATTTAACGCCAATATTTGGAACTGAGTTACTTTAATCAGTCACTATAAACATTTGCCTATTATTTATAACAGCCCTGTCTTATATTGGCTTAAAGATTTGGAATGTTCCTTATAGAATGTTAAAATACTAAGAAAATTAGTCATATTTTTAATCTACTTAAGGTGTAAACGAAACTTGCACATCAAAATATATTTTTCCTTAATGGTTTATAAATGGTTAATAAAAAAATATTGTATATAGCTTCGGATAACAAACCGTCATATCAATTTATCTCCGGTAACATTTTCATACGTGACCAGCGATACAAAAATGCACAAATTCCTGGATAACAGCTAATACAAGCTATTTCTTAAACCTTTTTTTAGACTGAAATGAGTATCTGTACTCAAGAGAATGACTTCGTGTAGTATTTTTTCCTTAATTAAGCCTACTAGGTCTGAGTTAAACCTGTGACCGGCGATACAACATAGAAACATACGCCTGCTAAAAAGTAGGCAGTGTTCTAGTTTATACCTAAATAAACATAATAAGGAACTTACCCAAACAGGAGCACGCTTTACACAAATGCAAACACATACAAGCGCGGATCCAGGGGGGAGGTCATGGGGGTCATGACCCCCCCCCCCCCCCCAAACCATCAATTTAACACGAAAAATTGGTTGACGGTTTGACTAACGCGGCAGGATATTACTTTTCGTAATTTTTCCATGCATGACCCCCCCCCCCCCCCCAAACCGAAGTTCTGGATCCGCCCTTGAACACATACCGGCATATTTGTAAAACTATGAGCCGGACCTGTAGTGTCGTTATTTATAAGCAATTTCTGCCGTGACCGGCGATACAAGCAGCTGCGGGGACGGAACTTCTGGTTAATAATTGCGTTAGAGAAACTAAACTGTTGAGCTTTGTACATTATTTTTTCAATACAAATTGTAGTACGAGTGTAAATTGTTTATATATAAAAATAACTTTAGTAAAATGACGTGAAATATAAAAGGCTAAAGTAAGAAATTATTGGCTGGGGAAACGTGACCGGCGATACATTTTTAAATTCAAATTTGAATACTGCTATAATCTAAAAAAAACTTTTAAAATTGCAGGAAGTAACATACAGGGTGGCCAATTAGTGCGACAAAGCTCAATATCTCTTTTAGCGCTAGGGATAGCGGAAAACTTTTTTCAGGAAAATTATTAAGCGTTAAGAGGTGCAGCTTTTAAAATTATTTTCGACCATACAGGGCGCTCCAAAAGGGCGGTGCGATAAATATTTCATATTTTTTAAATGGGACACTATGTATATTTTTACATATTTGAATTCACCGTAAAATTCTGTACATAGCACCGTAATTATTTGTACACATTTTTGCAACGTTGCCAAATAGATTGGAAAATTCCTAAAATTTGTGCAAAAACATGGTTCAAGGAAATGTGTAATATTTCTTAATTTATAATAATTTGAAATAAAATACTTTTATGTCGGAAAGAGGAATGTTGACAGTAGTCCCCTATGATAACACATATCAATATTTTTATACAGGGTATTTGCTATGGATATGCCAACATTACGAACTTGAAACCTGAGTTTCGTAAGTTTTTTAAATGAAACACCCTGTATATGATTACTTTATCTTGTAGATATTTTAATCCTCTCTAATATTTATTAAGGTCTTTCTATGCTTATCTCTATCAATCTTGGTGGTATTTCAATTTTTATTTAAACTCGAGCAAAAAAAGTGGATGTATTTTACCATTTTTCTAGTCACCTATGACAAAATAAAAACAAAATGTTGTAGTTTAAAAAAAAATATTTATTCATACGGGAGGATACGACACAAAAATATTTTAGCGATTCAAGCTTGTGGACAATTTCTAAAGTAAATTATTACCTAATTATTTGTTCATATAGTGACCCCCCATTAACTTGAACACATAATTCAATACGTTTTTAAAAAGAATGAGTCATGTTTCTACACATTTGGAACTGTTTTTAAAGTATTACCTAATTATTTGTTCAAATAGTGACCCCCATTAAGTTGAACATATAATTCAATACGTTTTTCAAAAGAATGAGTCATGTTTCTAGACATTTGCCTAGTAATACTTTGAAAAATGTGTAGGAACATGACTCCTTCTTTTAAAAAACGTATTGAATTATATGTTCAACTTAATGGGGGTCACTATTTGAACAAATAATTAGGTAATAATTTACTTTAGAAATTGTCCACAAGCTTGAATTGCTAAAATATTTTTGTGTCGTATCCTCCCGTATGAATAAATATTTTTTTTTAAACTACAACATTTTGTTTTTATTTTGTCATAGGTGACTAGAAAAAGGACAATGGTAAAATAAATCCACTTTTTTTTGCTCGACTTTGAATAAAAATTGAAATACCACCAAGATTGGTTGAGATAGGCATAGAAAGACATTAATAAAAATTACAGAGGATTAAAATATCTACAAGATAAAGTAATCATATACAGGGTGTTTCATTTAAAAAACTTACGAAACTCAGGTTTCAAGTTCGTAATGTTGGCATATCCATAGAAAATACCCTGTATAAAAATATTGATATGTGTTATCATAGGGGATTTCTGTCAATATTCCTCTTTCCGACATAAAAATATTTTATTTCAAATTATTATAAGTTAAGAAATATTACACATTTCATTGAACCATGTTTTTGCACACATTTTAGGAATTTATATTTCTATTTGGCAACGTTGCAAAAATGTGTACAAATAATTACGGTGCTATATACAGAATTTTACGGTGAATTCGAATATGTAAAAATATACATAGTGTCCCATTTAAAAAATATGAAATTTTTATAACACCGCCCTTTTGGAGCACCCTGTATGGTCGAAAATAATTTTAAAAGTTGCACCTCTTATCGCTTAATAACTTTCGTGAAAAAAGTTTTCCGCTATCCTTAACGGTAAAACAGATATTGAGCTTTGTCGCACTTATTTTACCACCCTGTATGTTTCTCAAATTATAATCGTTTCTACAGGCAAATAGTTTATTTTAGTAAGTTATATGCTAAGGACTGAAAGTTGCCTGTGTTCAGGATTTGCAGGTTTTAATATTTTATTTTATCCATGCTACAGGGTGTTCCTTAATGACGTGCTAATATTTCATATACCACAATGGTATCTGGTATCAATAACACTGGGTGAACAGTAAATTCCACCTGTAATGTGAAATATATGAACTAATTTGAACCATACAAGCTGGCTTCGTTCAACAAATATTATTTATAGGATTGTTTTTGATCGTTTATTATTATAAAAATTAACAAATATATGTACTAATATAAAAGCATAAATTTTTATAAGGTGATATTTGTTTATTGTATAGTACTATTTAGGTACATGAAAACATAGACTATTTTACCTTTACTAGATTTTGAAAAATTTTCAATTTACTTACAAACGCAACTCTGTTTGATTTTACTTACCTTTGCAAAATTCCTTTGCAACTCAAAGATGATCTAAAATGTGACAATTTTTTTATTTTTCATACACGTTGCGTCATTACAAAAAAAATTGTTTTACATACATAGTATATGGAAATGTATGTAATGTAATTGTTAACGATATCGAACTTAATAACTTAATTTAACTAACGTTACTTATCATCTCGCCGATTCCGCTCTAGCCTTCGTATGTACGTAATATTATCCATATTGTGGTGGCGGTGGTGGAGGCGGTCCATAACCTCCCGGTGCGGGATAACCTGCACCTGGAGCTTTTGTAGTGGTGGTGGTGGCTTTAGTAGTTGTTACGGTGCTGGCAGCTGGAGCAGCTGGATATTGCCCGCCGCTAGGTGGTCCACCGTATTGACCACCGCCATCTAAGGATAGAAAATTAAAACCCTACAGTAGGTACCTTAAATTTTTCTCCGCATGATTTCGTTTGAAATGTTCAAAAAGTCTCCCGTTTATTTCATCAACTTGACGGGGTTAGTGATACCTTTTTTCGGGGCATTGTGCCTTGTTTCCAAGACCGTTTTTATAGAAATAATTAACTGAAGTAACCAAAATAAGAAACTCATTTGAATAAGTCAAAATTATTTAAATTTTCAATATACATTCAATAACCTCGAGATACGAGTGCCCTAACATACGAGTTATTTGAGATACGAGCTGTCGAGCGAGCGAAGTTTTGTTTTGAAATACGAGCGACATTGGAGATACGAGGAACGGTCAGCTGCGACGCTGCAGACAATTTGCAACTGGTCGTACATCGCAGCTATTTAATGACACTTGCCTAACTCATTTCCGCAGCGTTCTGAAAGGGAGGAAGCAACAAACCTCATTGGACAGTTTCTTTTTAATCCGGCGAAAAAGGCAATGACCAGTGAAGATAAAAGCAGTGACTAAAATTAAGCCTACAGTAGCATTTAAGTTGTGTGTAAGTTGCATTTAAGTGACCAAAATACAAATATGTATGTACACTTTATAAAACCATTTTTTTTTGCTTCACATTCTCTTTTATTTTATTATGTTTTTATATAGTGGCGTCCGAACAAACCCGAACAAACCCCGAAAAATCGAAACAAGAGTACTCTGCAACCAAAAAGAGAAGTACACCTATTTTCCCCATTCTCAACATTCTCGAAAACGGGGGGAAAGTGTGTTTCTCTGCAGGGAAACCTCTTGATGCGCGTAACCCCTCTGGGGGGTGGTTTTGGCCGTTTTGAGGGGTTGCGCAACCTCAAAGAGAAATTCGGACGTAGCCATCCTGTTCAGCATCCTCAAAAACGAGGGGGGGGGGAAAATATTTCGATGTTCCAACTCACAGACGCCACTAATACAATATTTGTCATTTATAAATACATTTTTCTTATTCAAGAACACGTAACAGCAACAATTGGGGTAGCATTTTTGGGAGCTGGAACGGATTAATGGAAGTTCAATTAATTTCAATGGGGAAAATTGCTTTGAAATACGAGCAAATTGACATAGGAGCAAGGTTTCGGAACGAATTAAACCCGTATCTCGAGGTATCACTGTAAATAGATTTTTTTACAGCTTATACCGACCAAGAAAGCACAACTATCTTTTGTACCTATTTAGTTGTGTTAGAGACAATTAAATGGTGTTTTAGACGAACAGAAATACATCAGTATGACGAGTATCCGGAATTTGATAAAATAGCGAATTACTAACAACAAGCCTGAGCAAAACTATAATATTGTGTTTTATATTAGTTACCTGGTGGTCCTCTACCCCCACCTTCATGGTGCTCAGCGTTGACCATTTCCTAAAAATAAAAAATATTAATCCTGCATGAATACGTTACTTTTTTTACTTTCAACTACTTACAAGAACTATAATTGCTACAGCAAAAATACGTAAAATGAAATATTTCATTGTAAAAAAATTGAGGGTTGCACGATAAATTGACCACACTAATATTTGCCACTTCCCGACGACCAATTTATACGAATCAAAAAATGGGCAATAACAATGGTTCAAAAAGTTAAAATATTTAATTGTACTTGTTTATGGAGTGTGATATATGGTATGGTATCGTACGGTACTTGATACAGACAATTTTTAATTATACAGGGTGCTGCTTAATGAAGTGCTTATATTTTTATTTAGCTTTATGGAGAACCTTCATATACACGGTGTTGAAAAAAGGTCGGTACCCCGGAATAACTCCGATGCATCTCATTGCAGCCGAAAATGTCTGGGGAAAAAGTTGTTTGGTTTTGCTGGAGGTATAGTTTGCAATTTAAGCCACCCCCCACCCCCTCAACCCCCGGGCGCGGGTGGGGGTAAGTTAAGATTTTCAAATGGAACCCCATATTTTTTATTGGCGTATCGTGTTCTCCGACCAAAAATAAACATCTTTTTTCCGAAAATTTTTTTTATTCGGGCCCATCCTTCACCAATAATCACCATGAGAAAGACAAAATCAGAACCGTCAGAAAATCAAGTTTTATCCCAGAAATACTCTTTTCCTGTGTCTTGTACTAAAAAATGCCCGTGGAAAAAGTTGTTTATATTCCACGGGCATTTTTTAGTACAAGACAGAGAAAAAGAGTATTTCCGGGATAAAACTTGATTTTCGCACGGTTCTGATGTTTATTTTTGGTCGGAGAACACGGGCCCGGGTGTTGAGGGGTGGTTTAAATTGCAAACTATGCCTCCTTCAAAACCAAACAACTTTTTCCCCACACATTTTCCGCTGCAATGCGATGCACCGGAGTTATTCCGGGGTACCGACCTTTTTTCAACACCCTATATATGTCCGCAGCAGCCACCAGTGGCGTCGCTGAAAACATATCCTATGACGTTTTTTTTATCAAGGGAGTGATACGTCACTGACAGTTTTCCATGTAGATATTTTTTCTGATTAGCCTGGTCAATTCTACATGAAAATGGTCTTTTGCGCTTTTCTCGCCATTCGAATTAAAATCCATTATTAGCCTATTAAGTGACGGTCATTTTTATAAAACAATAATTTCATGATCAATATTAATAAAATTACAGTGAAACCTCTCTTAGGTGGACACCTACCGTCTAAATGTGTCCGCCTAATAGAGGTGTCCGCCCGTGGGAAATTTGTTATTAGGTAATATGTAGAAGCAAAATTATTACTAGGTATATGTATGTACAAATAAACATAACATAACGAAAATACACTAGTTTTACTTGGTATGTAGTATTAAAAAAATCGAATAACCTAGTTTGACGTATTTGCGTTTTATGCTTGCAATCTAGAAAATGTAATTCCAAGTCTGATAACAATTCCATTGCTGTAGAGTCACCTCTATTCTTTGCATACTTTTATAATTCCTTGACCATTAATGGCTTGTTGATAATTGGTGACATTTGTTTGATTACTGCATTCAACTTCTTCATCAGAGTCATCAGATAGTGATGTGGTTTCAGTTTAGACTACATAATCGGTAGGAATGGGGTCACTATCATCTTCTAATAGCACATTGTTATCAATGTTAATGAACTCGCCCAAATCATTGTTATCAAATTACAAACTTCCACAACTTCAATATTCTCTTTCAGACTCAAAACGCGACATTTTTGTGCCATTGTTTACGATTTTAACCTTACAACTCACAAATAAACGGCGGACTGCTGTCGGGCAATCACACATACTTTCATTCGTCGAAGTCCTTTCGCCCTGCCACGCATACGCGATTGGTTGCCGGTCTGTCTTCAGAGAGTTTTTGCACCGTACTTATTCGTCTTCCAAATACTTTTAAATTTTTTTTGTCCATTTGAAGGAGGGTTTTCGCACTATTTGTATGAAAACAGCCTGTCCGCGTCCGCCCCAAGGAGAGTCCGCCCAAGAGAGGTAGATTTTCATGGAATTTCATATACCTAGTTCCGGACTATGAAAAAATGTCCGCTTAATAGAGATATCCGCTTATTAGAGGTGTCCGTTATGAGAGGTTTCACTGTACTTACGGGTCTTGACGAACCGAGCTCTGATATCACCACGTGTTTTTTTAAATCCGTATTAATGCAAGGAAAATTGAAATAATACCCGATCTCATTAGTACAAAATGTCATGTCATCATCGGAACATGCAAGTGATTTTTATCTAGTTGATGGCCCACTTTGCAAAAATGATCGAACCGTTTGTAGTTATCATACTTATTTAATCTTAATGTGAATGTAACGTTGCTGAAAAAACAGTTTAAAAAATGAAAACAATAATATATAATGCGATCGTTGTTGTGGCTGTGGTAATTTCACTTGCCGTAAGTAAAAACATTTCCATCCGAAAAAAAATTATGTTGGTCTTCAACGTAGGAATCGATATCTTTTTTTAATTGGTTATTGTCAGCTGGAAAGCTGTTGGCCACAGTTGGTTGACAATGATCGAAATGTGCTTTTTAGGAAGGCAGAATAATTATGAATAAGCACGAAGCAGAAGAAGCAGTACCTTGCATATGGATTTTGTGGAGTCCTTGGTATCCACAGTTGCCGGTGTATCCACCCGGCCGGAATACCGGTAATTCGAATTGTTCTTTCAATTCTTTGATTTTAGTCGATAGAAAATTTGTACAAAGTCACAAAGATCGATATCTCAATCGTGCCCCATTTGAATTTTAGCTCGGCCACCTATAAGGAGCACAGTTTCATCACAAATGACAACGGTAGCTGCCGTTGCAGTAACAGTAGCCGCACCCGCAGCTTCAGAAGCGACAGTTGCACCGGCAGAAGTAACAACTGCTGCTGCGCCAGCTGAAATAACGGCTGCTCCAGAAGCAACATAGATTTACGAGTATGCAGAGTCTATGTCTAAAAATGTATGCCAATTATCTAGCAAAAGAGGGTCTTACGCAAACGGTCTATTTTATCATTATATTTATTATTATATCTTTTATTTATTTATTTATTATTTAGGATAGAAACAAAAGCTCCTGTAAACAATATAGATCTACTTATTTAACAATATACATTGACATTGTCTATTCCATAAGTCTTCTTTCTAACGTATTTTTAAATCCATTTATAGATGCTAAAAAATATTCAGTCTGGAGAATATCGTTTCGAAATTTACATCATTCAACTGACACCACCAGGTGAGTTTTTATGATCAAAGACTAGCACTAGGAGACATCCTTTAAGGCACTATGGGAGTGGTGCGGGTTCGAAGGAAAGCTATTCGTTTGAGCTGACCAAAAACCTCGACAACCGAAAACAATGAAGGCATGTTGGTGATTTCACTACAGTGGAAAGCATGGTATAAAGATCTAAAAGGTATGAGTCCACGCCGATGTAGGCGTGGCTTGTGACGTAAACGGGCGAGTGATTTTTAAATCTCCTATGGGGATTTATACTGCTGTCAGCATTTTTAACTTCCCTTTAAAGGTATTAAAAGGTTTTACGCATTTAATGGCATGTGAGATGAAAGAATAATGGTATTTAGGTATATTTATTTCATGAACATGCAACAAAGATTAAAGCTAAAATACGACCTAATTATAAACAAATTAAACTATTTTTTAAATAGTCCATCTCTCAGTGGAGTGAAATTCTGAAGAGGTAAAGAAACTCATAGTCTGCTTCAGTAGTTAAATAAACAATATTTTAATTGCCATACATGTTTCGAAGGCATATAGCCTCATCAGCTTTAGTGGAAAATACGTTACTAAAATGAACAAATGGACTTAACAAATGGAAGATGTTGGCCCACCCGGCATCGCCCGGTGAGATACCATTGCATCGGTTTAGGTGGCGTGAAGTTTGCTCCTTGAGTTAGCTTTTGCTCATTGAGTTGATGTTTCGTCACTGTGCCGATGTTTCCGGTTACCAGGGTGGGACCCCCCCCAAAATAGCTCCAAGCCCAAAATACTCCGGAGGTAAACTCGCCCTCCATTCGGATCTCCGGGCGGGGGCTGGACTTGGGGCCCCATCAAGCGAAGTTCATCAAACAACAACCATTTCCGACAATTTACTGGGATCTAACAACACTCAACGAAGAAATGGTGTGGCACCTGCAGTTGCTAACCAACCCAGAACTAGCAACTTCAAAATTGATTTCTGCAATATTAGAGGGCTTAACACGAACATCAATTCAGTTCACCAGCACTTGCAATCTTCCAAGCCTCACATGCTCGCACTGACCGAGACAAAGGTCAGATCGTCAACAAACACCGTCAACTATTTATACCCTGGATACGATTTTCATTTCCTATTCCCACGCAACTTCGGCATATGTATTTTTATTCGAGATGATCTCTGCTGCCAACGAGAACCTACACTGGAACCAAAAGACTTTGATGTTATGTGGTTTAAAATATCAACGCCGAAAATCACCAAGTGTATCTGCTGCCTTGACCGTCCTCCAAGTGATACCCATTACAGAGACCTTTTCTCATCACTAGCCAATACAATCGACTTCTTGCAAACCAATCATCCAAATGCCGACTTTAACGTCCACAATGTCAACTGGCTTAAAAATTCAAATACAGACGATGAGCAAGGCCGAATCCTTCGCGATCAGTTCTGGTCTAACTCAACTCGTAGAAGAACCAACGCGCCTTCCAGACCGAGCTGGAGATTTTGCTAGTCTTTTGGATCTTTTCTTAACGTCAAATCCTGATCTATGTACAGTCACCGTACAGCCTCCGTTAGGATCTTCCGATCACGTCAGTAAGAAGAAGAGTTATGGTACCGTGCGTGGAAGGAGCCCCCTTAAAGTAAAATTTGTCTGCTACTGATTGTGTTTAGGTAAAAATAATGTGTCCTCTCCCCTGTACAAGCCCGAGTTTTATTTGTACATTATTGTGCTTCTGTTTATACGATTTAATTTTTACTTCCTATTTCCTAGAGCTTATGAATCATGTTCACGCCTGATGGTTGCACATATTCTAAGCGTTATTTGTACATGTGTAATCAATGTCATTGACAATGAAAAAATATATATAATAATTAAATTATTTAACGTTTTGAAAAAATTATTTAAAAATGGTATAGGTAGTTAAATAATATATAAAATATTTTTAAAAGTGATGATTTATGGAATCATTTTAGAAATTAGTAAGATCTAAACTCGACATTATATTGCGGGAGAATTATCATGAACTTTTTACCTATAGTTTTAGTGGTGACATTGTTGGCAATAGTAAGTATTAGTCAATTGGTCGTAAGGTGGTAAGATATCAGTAATCTTGATTGGTTACCATCGTCGTCAAAATGACGGCCCCTCAAATGTTTTTCAAAGTTATTTTACCTTCTTAAAAGTGTCATTTTATTTTGTGGGAATGGAAATTGGATATTAAACAGTAAAATTAACAAGAAAAGTAATAACTATTCTAACAAATTCAAAAATGTCCGGGATCAATTGATTTGCCTTATTTCTTTGTTGGTTACATGGGCCACCAATGTATTGTCGCTAGTTATCGAAAAATTCACACGATTCTTGTATTTAGTTTTTCTACGGTCGTTATAAAAACTATATTTTTTTACCAAAATGAATGCATAAAATTGGTATTTTGGAGTTAAAAAAAGTTATTTATTTTTTCACTTCTCTCTGAATGCTTGTACAGGGTGTCCCTTTTTCGACACTTTTATTGGGTATCTCCGTTATTGTTAGTGCTATCAAAAAAGTAATGTAGCTGTCATGTGCTCTTTTTGGGTCAAACTTAAAATGGTAATATTTTATACAGAAGTTTATTTATCATGAGTGTTGAATAATCTGCCGTTTTCAGATTAAGTATACGGGGTCAGGTACGAAAGTTATCGTACCTAACCTCACTTTTTTAATGGAACACCCTGTATATTTTAATCTAAAAATATAACATTTTAAACTCTCTTTTCAAATTTATAACACACCATAGATATAGATATCATATGAAATTTTTCAAAATGTTGATAAGTCATTTTCACAAATGAATATGTAACAATGAAGTTGACGTTAAATGTTAATAACAACTAGAATGTCAACATAGTTGTCTCTAGGATATTAGCTTTTGTTTCATGGCCTACTGTGATTTAAAGTAATACAGTTTAAATAAATCGACTAGGAAACCAATATCATGCATGGTGTATATATTTGTAAAGAGAATTGAGTGCTATCTTTTTATATTAAAATCCATTTAAAAAAATGAGGTTAGGTCCGATAACTTTCTTACCTGAGCCCGTATACTTATTCTGAAAATGGCAGATTGTTCAACAATCATTATAGATAAACTTCTATATAAAACATTTTTTTGTATCTGTTGTAACTAAGAAAATATAGGGTAATTTTGAAATTGTCAATTTTTTGATTTTCCACCGTATCTCTTAAGCGAGCGAAAATTTTCAAATTTTGATTTTATCATTTTAAGTTTGACCCAAAAAGAGTACATGACACTTACATTACTTTTTTGATAGCACTAACAGTTACGGAGATACCCTATAAAAGTGTCACCCTGTACTATCAAGTTACCATGAACTGAACATCCGCGAAGTTCGTTGCCAGAGCGCCCCATTGATATTGTTACCTTACAATTGTCAATAATAGTTGAAAATATCAAAAACGGAAAGAAATAATGCTGATTCCGAAGAAGAAAACTCATTTCAATGCGCTCCAGACGAAATAATTAATAAAGCCAATGAAGCAACACAAAATTTATTGCCTGAAAAATCGAAAGAAGCCTACAAAAAGGAATATAATACGCTTATTAAATTGCATTGAACCAAGAGTTGTGAGGAGTTTCAGCGACGTATTTTCATGAAAGGTAAAACATTTTTAAATCTTCGACTTTATGGTCCTACTAGTCCAAGCTGAAATCAACATTAATTCTGAATAATCAAGTTAATATAACCAAACTTATTGCATTCCTTAGTGACAAGCGATTTGGTTATATCCACCAATATATATATAATTTAATTTCGAAAAAGAAAACTGATCGATGACGAACGGGAAATTTGAGCACACGAGCCGAAGGCGAGTGTCACAATCTCGTATACTTTATGCATTTATTACATAAATCATTATTTAATACTAGTGTTAAAAGTAGTAGTAAAATTTTAGCACTAGCGTCATAAAATTACATTTTATAAACTGACGACAAGAGTTAAAAAGTCTTCCTTTTATAGTGTTTGTAGATAAATAATATTTATGTCATATCAGTGCATTATTGTGTTTTTATGCCTTAGATATCTTCCATCTACATAATGGGTTACTTTATGCCCGTGCGGGCATAAAGTACACATTATGGCTCGCGCTGGCATTAAGACGCAAAAAACAGTTTTCAATTAACTTATTCTGTATTATAACAAAATAACAAAATATAAATTTACGTTCATATATTATTTGGTTGTATTTACATAGAATTGATAGCTAAAATTCCTGCAGCAAAGGTTGACTCATGATTCATTGTCTGGGTCTCTAGTTTCTGTAAGGAAATGCGAGATCCAGATGGTACGCCTACCAACATCCTTGAAACCTCATTTGTTGAGGATATGCTATCCTCTAAATATCCTTCAGCAACTGTGGTACTCTTCCATCCACCATGGCGCTTCAGCATAGTCATACTTGCTCCAGCTTCTGCTAAAAGAGTTGCCGACGTTCGACGTAAACAATGACCAGTGTACCTTTCGAGGTTGTTCAAACCCAAATATTTTGCAATAATACAGGGAATTTTCCAAAATGTGTTTTTTCCAATAGGTTGTACAGTACAGCGGCCCTGTCTGTAGGTTTTGCGTTGCCTTTTCAGCGTTTTTTTTTCAATTTCGTCGGGAATTTCAAAACCTTGTTCCATTTTTGACTTTGACACATTAAACATTGGAATCAGCCCGGTGAGACCGCTTATGGCGGGGATCGAAGCACATAAGTAGGCCATGCAAGTGACGTCACAGCCAGGCAGGTTACTCCATACGTTTATCCTTTTGTGTCTATCTTTCTGTGTCAATATCAGACTTTGGGTTTGTTCGATTCGATCTAGGCCATATTTATCTCCCTTTAATGAATCGGAGAAGGTTGATGCAGACAGAGACAGACATAGAATGCGAGCAGCACAAGTTCTTAAATTATTTTACAACCGAACATCCTTCGTCTGGAATGGAATAAAAATCAAGTAGGTAACATATGATTTATAATGTGATTGAAAATGGTGGAGGAAACGTCATTAAATTCTAAAATAATTTTTAATTTTCTATTCTTTTCACGAAAGCGGACCTTTTCATTTTGTTGCTGGTAAGTAATTTATGATTGAAATATTTTTTTATTAATTTTTATTCGTTATGGTTATTTTACATTATAAAATTGTCCCATTATGTCCCAAACTTCTCACGCAAACGAACAAACACATTTTTAAAGAATTTTACTTAAATTTTACAATCTACAAGTCAAAAGCTACAACATAATATTTACAGCTATATAAGTTATATTAACCCGTAGTCAGAATTTTGATAAGGCCGGTAATATATTATTATAATAATTCTTTCCTTTCATAGTTTAATTGAGAATCCCATAATGACTGAACATTAAAGAGGACTTCGATCACTAATGTTGCCAGGAGTATGCTACGAAACAAACAAATTGGAAGCCCATAATCATAATGATGGTGCATATATTTACTTGGTTTTAGTAGCTGTACATATAGTATTGTATTTACCTTGATTTGTTTGAAGATTAAGATGGTAAAATATTTGATGTAAATTTTGATTTATTTCCTATTTTTTAATAAAACTAATTACAACCTTCAATCTCTGAATTCTTTATTTCTAGTTTCGTTACTAGTTCAATAATAATATAAAAGTATGTAAGGACAATTTTAAAGCGATATTTACAGCTGAAAACCTATGTCAAAATCCTAATATTTGATTTTCTCTACTTAGTAAATCAAATGAATGGGTTTTGATGTTTTCTTTGCGTAAATGTCACTTTAAAATATTGACAGTAATACAAATTTGGACAAAAGTGACATTTGAAAAGCACGTGCGCGCCAGGCATAATGGATGTCGCCGTATCATCGCCTGCTTCGAATATTTAACACGGCAGTTTGTCTTCTTCCTGGTTATAAGTATTCGTTGATTGGAATACTTATCTCCCTAGCAACAAAAACGCAGGCTATAATAATTATTAAATAATAATGTCGCAGGTAAAAATAAAAAATCGGTAAATCAAATTAAATTTTAAAAAAATATTTATTATTTAAAACGAACTGGTATGACATAAAAGTTCGTATGCACCACGGATACAGTACGTTTTACGAAATATGGATACGACTTAATGATTTCCTGGGTCGGTCCTATTGTGTCGACAAGAGCTTGACAATAAACAAGTGAAGTATGAAGGGACGGACTAAGGAAAACAAGTAATGATATGATTATATTAATGTAATCAAATTAAATAACATTTTTTTAAATATATATAATATTTATTTACATGTATAATGTCATTCTATAGATAGTTCTGTTTCGCTATCGCTATCCTCGTCAAAATTAATTATAATTGGATTAATTATACGATCCAGACTAATATACGAATTTTCTACAGTTATTACGTGACGGACTGAATTTTTTCAACTACCTGGGGGAATATCATTAAAGCATTTTCGTATTAATTCTACAACACTATGTGGTGGACACGAAAAACTATACAAAAACGCGAAAGAAAAATATTTAAAATAGAGAAAAACTTTATAAAATTTTTATTGAAAATTGGGATAAACCGATCAGCTGATATTGTCAAAATATTTTATAAAAAAATTTAAAAATATAAAGAACTAAAAATAAATTAATTAAGTATTTATTTGAAAAAAATTTAGCAATTATAAATAAAATATTATCTGAGTCCAAATAATATTTCAAAAAAAAATTAAATTAAAATTTAATTTTTATCAAAAATTTGCTAAGTCCTCAATCAGGAAAAAATAAATAAATAATTTAATAAAAATAAAATTTAATATTCAAAAATTGTACAAAATTAAATTAATGACAAATAATATTGGAAAAACTTTTAAAAACGACTTAATAAGGAATTAAAATTTTTTTTATCTATTTACCAGAATTTTCTAAGTCCATAAGAGCCAAAATTAAATAAAATAAAATAAATGCAAATAAATTGTAGAAAATTATTAAAAAAAAAAAACTTACGTTTTTATAGATAATCCAAAGAGTAATTTCACAGAAAAAAAAAATAAAATTACTATAATTTTATTTTTTTATTTTCACAAAATAACTTAGAACATTGCACTCTATACGTATAATTCCCTTCTTTCTCAACTTCGGAAAACAATTGAAATTTGGACCGGCCGCGACGGAAAATTTAATATTACTAAACGCGCGGAAAGCGATATGGCAATCGGGTAAACTTTACCCCTACTACCTCTGGAAAACATGACTAAACAAATAAGAGGGGTGCCCTCAATGACAGGATTTACGACGTGGGCATATTGGGAGTCAGGGATTTCGGGGACTAATGCTCGATTTTGAACCTTATACGCCGATAAATCGTCAATTCTGTCAGTATTCCAAGAAAAAGCAATAAAACTGTCGAAGGGGAACCCTTCTTTTGGCCACCCAGAGGGCGGAAAAGCCTTATTTAAGCGGAAAATTCCGCTCGTTTCAGCAGTCCATCCAACGAACTGATCGCGAAATCTACAGAAAACTCTGCCGGTTTTCCGGAAAATAAGTAAAAAGTATTTGATCCAGAACGAATCTCTGTCCGAAACAAAAGTGGAACGCGAATATATGTCATCGGGTTTTCCTAAATCGATTAGGACGTGGAAGGTTAGCGCTCAAGAAACCGATTAATTTACGCTATCCAGAACAAAGTTATTTTGTGAGTTATTGTGACTGAAAGATATTAAATCGGAAATACGTGAGTTTTATGTCCTTTTGAGAATTTTGTAGATTCAGTTCGTAACAACTTGGGTGACTCCACAATTTTAGTAAATTGTGTTAAATTTAGTAGTTTTGTTAAAAAGTTAATATTGTCTATTAAACTAGAAAGCCAGCATAAATAAAAAGGGGAAGTGACATTTGTAATAGCAAGTAAATATTTCTTAAGGAATGACAATTATGTAAGAAGCTGAATGATTTTTACAAGATAATAAAACAAGTGTATGTCAAAGCTAATTCGTGTCTAATTGCCTAACTTTGGAGCAGACATATAGTTAAAAACTACAGGAATTCAGGTGTGATATCAATTAAAACTATTCGAGGGTGTCTTTTCAACCCCTCTGAATTAATAACATCAGATAACAAAAATAAGGGTCATTCGATACTAACACAGGAATCTTCCGAACCCTGCGAAAGTGTTTTTATAGCCCACCTTGTAAAATAAATCAAGCCGCTCGGATTTTACCAACAGAATATACAGGGTGGTTGCTATAACTGGTGTCCGTTGTGTGGGGTTTTGTTTTTGTTTTGGTTAGTTTTTTTAACTTTCGGGAAAGAATAGAAGATTCTTACTTGTGGATACCCCCATATAAAGTGTTAGCATCAAAATTCCACCAAAGAAGAAAATGGCCACAACGACAAATATCACGCCTACGACAGCCGGAACGACAACAACAAGCCCTGGAATTCCGACAAGTTATGGGAACATCGTAATAGGATTGGATTCCTTGCCAACATATGATGGAACGACACCAATTGACGACTTCCTAACGATTGTAGAAGGAACAGGAATACTTGCAGCCTGGACCGAAACGCAACTGGTAGCTATAACATTATTAAAATTAAGAAATAAAGCTAAACAATTCATAGATTCTGAACCAGCATTAAGAAATACAAAAAGCTGGGTAATTTTAAAAGAAGGCTTGAAAGACCAGTTTAAAAGACAATATGTAAAAGGAGCCGCAGTTAAAAATTTCATAGAATGTAAACAGAGAACAGGCGAGACTTGCAGACAATTTTTAACTAGGTTAAAGTTATTAGGAAATAGGACAATTAATTTGACAGGAGACCCAGCGAAAGACGATCCTATAAAAGAAAAATTGGAAGAAGACATTACTACACAGTTTACGCTAGGATTAAATATGCCAATAAAACAACGAGTATTGTCAGGAGATCCAAAAACCCTGGATGACGCTTTATCAACAGCTGAACGGGAGGAAAGTATCGAGAATTTAATTCACCCACTGAGAGGTAGAGAATGCAGATTAGTAACAAGCACGTCAACTACCGACTCAAGAAGATATCACGATAGAAAAAATAGCGAATTGAAATGTACGAAATGTCTAAAAATGGGTCACACAGCGAATTATTGCTGGGGAAGAGATTTAAATTACCCTGCAGGAAATTATACAGGTCAAACAAGTAGAGCACAAGGTCAAGCAAGTAGGACACGTCAAGGAAACATTTTCATGAGGAAAATGCCGGATAGAAGATGTTATTCGTACAACGAGATTGGACACTTTGCAAGAAATCGTCCAAGAAATGAAAAGAATACAGGTCAGCCGAGAACAGGGTTAAACGACAAAGCGGTCGAGTTTCAACCTCTGAGTTCGTCCGCTGTAGTCCAAGCAAACTGGGAGTAAAAGGAACATCAGAAATAGGGATATTTACGTGCACAAAAGAGAAAAATATAAAACCATGCAGCGTCATCAAGGTAAGAATCGATGGTAAACCACGCCTTGCTTTGATTGATTGTGGAGCAGTTATATCCCTAATAAAACCTGAGATTGCCGAAGGGGTTGTAGAAAATAATTTAAATATTAATTTAGTAGCTATACAAGGAAATAGCATATCTACCTTAGGAGTAACAAAGGTATCAATGGAGTTTCCTGGAAATATGAAAATTCAGCAGGAATTTATGGTTACAGAAACTTATAGTTTTGAGGCAGATAACCTTTTAGGAATGGATTTTCTAAGAAAATTTGGAGTGAAATTAGACTGGAGCTGTAACCGCATGTATTTGTTTGGAAAAGAGTTAACTTTACAAGAAGAAAAAGCAGTGTAATGTCATTAAAGCTGGACTTGATGGTAAGCCATATGGATAGTTTTAGCAGCTAACTGAGGAGAAGACAAATTAGGAGAAATAATTGCACGTATGTATTGGAAAGTGTAGTCCAATATACAGAGAAGTATATTGATGAGAGGCTTGCCTAAAATGGAAGCGGAGATAAGTATGTAATGAAGAGTTTGTGAATTCATCTAGGAAGGATGACGAAGGGTACCCTAAAGGACCAAAGAATTGGTTGAGGAATGTTTTTTAAAAAGGACCAAAGAATTGGTTGAAGAAGTTTTTGAAGATATTTTCATTAAGAGGATGAAAATGGTGCAATTACCTCCAATGACAGTTTTTTCAACTTAAAAGGAATAATGAAAGTTTCCACACCATTTATTGTTTACGAACAAAACGAGAATACACCGACAGGGTCCTATTTTCTAAAGGGTTGTGCAAAACAGAAAATTGTTCCTGTAAAAGTTGCGAAAATAACAGAAATCGAAATAAAAATAAGAATACGTATGAGATTTGGAAGGTTACGAGAGAGAGCTCACAGGAAAAGGAAAATTTTTAAGGAAAATCTGCCTATTAACAAAATAAGTGGAAAAGAGGTAGATAACATTTTAAGAATATTATAATTAGAAAAAAAAATATGTCGGCAGAAAATTAAATTAAGAGAATTGATTACGGAATATATTGACATATTTAAAAGTAGACAGGTCCGTACCGAATTTTACAAAAGAAAGGTCCTGTTACGTTTAAAATAAAAGCACCTAGAGAAAAGAAAGAATTTATGGTCCATGCAGACAGATTAAAAATATGTAAAGAAAATGACATATTTGAAGAAAATGTGAAGTTAAATATAAAGAAAAAGTTAGAAAGCATAGAAGAAGAAAATATGGACGAAGTAAATAGTCTAGCAGAGAATGAGCTAATTCAGGATAATATCGAAGAATTTATAAATTTTGGAGGCAGACAAGAGCCTATAAATATAGCAGAAGCCGAGGATGAGTTAGAATTAAGTGCCAGTGTTTCATCGCACGCGCACACGAGAGATTCGACCCCCAAGAAGGTTCCTAGATTAGGATATGGATTAGATAAGATTAATTGGAGTCACCTAAAAATAGAATATAAGTAGTAAAAATTTAGATAAGTGTAACATAGTGTTTGTTACAAGAAAATAAACCGACAGCAGCAGAGATGAGAGTCAATACGCCACCTGCGGTAAGAAATAAGAAGCCTACCAAGAATTAAATTCAGTCTATTTGGAAAGAGAAAGAAGATATGGTATAAAGAAATAAAATCAATAAAAAACTACTCACTACCGACACCTAGGTTAGAAAAAATAAGACAGTATATAAATTTCAGCTTCTACACTAAAAATCAATACCAGAGGCATGTTAGAAAAGAATAAAAGATACCATTAGCGCCACCTAGTTAAACTTAACCGAAGCATATTAGTAAGATAAAGAAGGAAGGTAAAAGGGAAATAAAATGGCAGATGTATAGAACAAATGTTCCAGTAAGTGCTGCCCTCTCTGAAATCAATAAAGTTCGGAGAATTTGAACCATGAAGAAAATTTAGACCACATGTTACGGAAGGTATGGACCCTTCTAATTAGACACCCTATGTAAACCACAGAAAAAGGGATTACAGGAAACTAATGAAGCGTAAAACATAAGTAGTTACTATTTAGGGAATAAAAATAGATTAAGATAAAACTTTTTAAAATAATGGAAGCTTTTAAAAACAATTAAGAATAAATACGGGAATTTAACAGTTCCAGGTGTACGACTAAAACTTTTTAAACAAGGGAATTCTCATGGGAAAAATAAAAGTAGCTCGCACCCTATAAGGATATAAAAGCAAATTGAACCAGGGAAAAACTTTTAATCCATTATAAAATTTCAAACAGTGCGTGATAGCCGAAAACTGCGTGAGTGCCGCGAAAAGACTTCGCAAAGAAAACTTAAAGTGGACGTGGACTTAGTGAAGTGACGGAGAATAACTTTCAATAAATAAAAATTAAAAACTTTCTATAACAATGGAGTGGATGATCCTGTTTTTTAACCTATTCAAGAATGGTTGAACAAAACCAACCTCTACGAAATCAACTACTCAGGCTAGCGCTACACCATGTCTACGACTTGTACTGGCAAATCGGAGGGAATACGCCAATAAGCGAGGAATATATTCCTTTAAGGGCAACGGTTGCTCTATGGATGTCTTTGCTCCATATAGAGTATCAAGCCTTTAGGACGGACTGGGCTAGAGCGTACAATCAACACTATAGGCCCGACTGGTGTGACTGTCCCATCTGTCGACCAGTACCCATGGAAAGGAACCTGTTCCAACTCTCGGGATTTTGGCACCTACTCCGGCAGCATGGCATGACCCAGTGCCCTTGTCAGGAGTGTAATCAACAGATACTGCCACCAACTCCATTCAGCCAAATTACCGACGAGGCCAGTGCGCAGACGGAACAAGAAAGCAGAGAGAGCCAAAGCCCACCAGTATCCAATCTCCAGAATTCGGAAACATCAGATGACGTCCAACCCCCACCAGAACCTACTAGCATGTACCCAGAGGACAATCTACGAGATCGCTACGTCGCCGCCACAGAAGCCTGGGTCCAATCCACAACGGAACCACAGCCGTCTACGTCTACGTCCAGAAATGCAGAACACGAGGATCAGGAAGAATACGACATCCTGCACCTGGAAAACCTCAAAATGACCTTGAAACGAAAAAGATTACGAATAAACAGTTGAATAAGTAAATAGATCTAAGTGAGGAATTTTAGTATAAAATTTAAGGTAAATTTTAATTAAGGAATTTATTAAATGAAACGTAGCTAAAATTTTTTTTAGGATTGTAAATAAAATTGTAGATATATGGATAAAAGATTTTTTTGTAATGATAATGAAGTAAATTTCACAGCTCTAAATCCATATATCTATAAAAATAACGTAAGCTATTAATTATAGAATGTATTACGAATTTAAGTGTTAGGGGTTGAACCCTCTTTTAAAAAGAAGGTTGATAATCAAAAGGCCATAAAATTTTCAACGACACGTGTTCCGATAACGTTCACCTTATTGAACTCGAGGTATAAAACTTGACCTATTAATTAATTCATTTTGACTACCGGTTTATAAAATACTTGTTAAAATACCTTTTGTAAATGTTAAGGTATTTTAAAGTAGAGGAGGAAGGGATGTGGTGGACACGAAAAACTATACAAAAACGCGAAAGAAAAATATTTAAAATAGAGAAAAACTTTATAAAATTTTTATTGAAAATTGGGATAAACCGATCAGCTGATATTGTCAAAATATTTTATAAAAAAATTTAAAAATATAAAGAACTAAAAATAAATTAATTAAGTATTTATTTGAAAAAAATTTAGCAATTATAAATAAAATATTATCTGAGTCCAAATAATATTTCAAAAAAAAATTAAATTAAAATTTAATTTTTATCAAAAATTTGCTAAGTCCTCAATCAGGAAAAAATAAATAAATAATTTAATAAAAATAAAATTTAATATTCAAAAATTGTACAAAATTAAATTAATGACAAATAATATTGGAAAAACTTTTAAAAACGACTTAATAAGGAATTAAAATTTTTTTTATCTATTTACCAGAATTTTCTAAGTCCATAAGAGCCAAAATTAAATAAAATAAAATAAATGCAAATAAATTGTAGAAAATTATTAAAAAAAAAAAACTTACGTTTTTATAGATAATCCAAAGAGTAATTTCACAGAAAAAAAAAATAAAATTACTATAATTTTATTTTTTTATTTTCACAAAATAACTTAGAACATTGCACTCTATACGTATAATTCCCTTCTTTCTCAACTTCGGAAAACAATTGAAATTTGGACCGGCCGCGACGGAAAATTTAATATTACTAAACGCGCGGAAAGCGATATGGCAATCGGGTAAACTTTACCCCTACTACCTCTGGAAAACATGACTAAACAAATAAGAGGGGTGCCCTCAATGACAGGATTTACGACGTGGGCATATTGGGAGTCAGGGATTTCGGGGACTAATGCTCGATTTTGAACCTTATACGCCGATAAATCGTCAATTCTGTCAGTATTCCAAGAAAAAGCAATAAAACTGTCGAAGGGGAACCCTTCTTTTGGCCACCCAGAGGGCGGAAAAGCCTTATTTAAGCGGAAAATTCCGCTCGTTTCAGCAGTCCATCCAACGAACTGATCGCGAAATCTACAGAAAACTCTGCCGGTTTTCCGGAAAATAAGTAAAAAGTATTTGATCCAGAACGAATCTCTGTCCGAAACAAAAGTGGAACGCGAATATATGTCATCGGGTTTTCCTAAATCGATTAGGACGTGGAAGGTTAGCGCTCAAGAAACCGATTAATTTACGCTATCCAGAACAAAGTTATTTTGTGAGTTATTGTGACTGAAAGATATTAAATCGGAAATACGTGAGTTTTATGTCCTTTTGAGAATTTTGTAGATTCAGTTCGTAACAACTTGGGTGACTCCACAATTTTAGTAAATTGTGTTAAATTTAGTAGTTTTGTTAAAAAGTTAATATTGTCTATTAAACTAGAAAGCCAGCATAAATAAAAAGGGGAAGTGACATTTGTAATAGCAAGTAAATATTTCTTAAGGAATGACAATTATGTAAGAAGCTGAATGATTTTTACAAGATAATAAAACAAGTGTATGTCAAAGCTAATTCGTGTCTAATTGCCTAACTTTGGAGCAGACATATAGTTAAAAACTACAGGAATTCAGGTGTGATATCAATTAAAACTATTCGAGGGTGTCTTTTCAACCCCTCTGAATTAATAACATCAGATAACAAAAATAAGGGTCATTCGATACTAACACAGGAATCTTCCGAACCCTGCGAAAGTGTTTTTATAGCCCACCTTGTAAAATAAATCAAGCCGCTCGGATTTTACCAACAGAATATACAGGGTGGTTGCTATAACTAGAACTTAAAGTCGGAGAAATATTTTCAGACCTAACCAGTGATTTTAACTGGTGCCACATATGCTCTATGGGGTTAAAAATGCAATAATAGGGTGGGAGCCGTAGCATTGTATGTCCAATTTCTTCTGCCAATGTGTCACAAATATATACTTTTTTTATACAAAATGTCTTTAAAACTTCTAAAATATCACTTTTTTTATAACTTTCTTCAAAATATATATTATTCGCCGTTATGTAGTTCTGAATATCCAATTTTGTATTATTTGAGCTTGGAGCTTTATGTAATTGGCGACTGTGATAGCTCGCATTGTCCATTACTATCACGATATTCTGAGGAATGTTTGGTAAAAGACAATTCTTGAACCATTCCTCAAAAACTAACAAATTTTACCACAAAAAGATATTTAAATATAAATTAAGCAACCTAACCTACCTAGTGCCTATATTTAATTATAATTATTACAATCCGGTCCTTTCCACATAATAATAACAAGCGGTCATAAATAATGGGATGGCCACAGGTACTTTTACTGCAGTCATTAAGTTATATCCATTTTTCGTGAAACAATATTTACTAATAGATTTATATACCCTCGGGCGACTTACGAGCCCTCGGCTTTGTAAGACTGTCGCCCTCATGGCATAATCATCTACTTAGTACCCTTGATACATAAATAACTATTATGCTGCCTAGAAAACGAATTAAGATGAAATTTGAAACTAATTCATTTTTTATTTGATAGGAAAATATATTCAGTCAGCAATATCAAGGACCTCCTAATGGGCCACCACCAGGTAAAAACTTATAATATATCAAAATGAAAATATTTAGTTCAGTAAGTAGTACAAACCTTAATATATTTTGTAACTAAGATCAAGGAAAAACGTTTTTTTCAATGTTTTATCTACGCAAAATTATTTTGAATAAGTCGCTAGACAATAATTTTTAATAGGGGGGCGTCCATGGGATGGTCAGAACCCCGGAAACGGCAGGGGCCCGCCACCCTGGGCTCAAGGACCACCGCCCTGGGCTCAAGGACCGCCGCCCTGGGCTCAAGGACCACCTAATCAATGGGGACCTCCGCCACCATGGGCACCAAACAACGTAACGAGTACCAGTTCCAGTGGAAATATCACGCACTATGGACCTCCTTCGAATAGTCCAAATGCAACTACGGGGCAGACCAGTAGTGGAGGTCGTTCGCAGTATGTTGGGCCTCCTTCTAATAACGTCGGGGCGCAACCTCCCGCCAATGGATAGCTTTATTGTACTGATGATTTGTTAATATGATTTAAAGAAGTAAATACTTATGACAATTCTTATTTTAAAATATGCATTTGTGGTTGTTTTTTAATTTAATTTTTTCCCTGTAGAGATAGGTTAGATAAGCACAATTTCCCACTCTATCGCATCTTCCTTGAAAAGTCAAAATTTCAATTTTTAAAATGGTACATAGTTAATGCAGTTATACGTATTTTAAACTAAGTATTGTTTGTGGAAAAATTAGTAATTCTTAATTCAATATGGTCAGACTGATGGTACAATAGCATCCACAGCCGGAGACAAAGCAAACTTACTTGCTGAACTATTTTCTTCGCATTCCACTGTAGATTTCCAGGGAAGAACACCACCCAACATTCCTGCAGTTCAGTCCGAAATGACCGAAATCGTGTTCCGTCAGCGTCCCGTCAAACGAATCCTGAAAGGTCTCGACGTCAAGAAAGCTTCTGGTCCAGACGAAATGTCTGTTATATTTCTCAAGAGATGCGCGCCGATGAACTAACACCAGTATTTTGTAGAATTTTAACTTATCCTACAAGCAAGGAGGATTTCCATCGTGCTGGAAGACGGCGCGAGTCCAGCCTATACCAAAGAAAGGTAAGAGAACCCTACCTAGCAACTATCGACCAGTCGCATTGCTTTCAGTTATATCAAAAGTAATGGAGGAAGCTATTAACCAACATCTTCTAAAGTACCTGGAAGACTTCAACATTATCAGCGATCATCAATATGGTTTTCGGAAGTCCAGATCAACTGGAGATCTTCTAGCCTATGTCACCCATCTTTGGAACAACGCAATCGAACATCATGGGGAGTCTCGGGCTGTTGTACTGGATATTTCTAAAGCCTTTGATCGTGTTTGGCATGAGGGACTTCTGAGTAAACTGCGATCCTATAGTATGCCCAGTCGATTCTGCGCATGGTTGTTTAGCTTTCTTAAGGACCGCTCTCTGCAAGTGGCGATTGACGGATTTTTCTCAGACACCTTCACCATCAATGCCGGTGTTCCTCAAGAGTCCATATTGTCTCCCACTCTCTTCTTACTCTACATTAACGACCTTCTAGTGAAAACGGAAAATCCGATATTTAGTTTCGCTGACGATAACACACTTACCTCATCTGAATGCACAAACATTGGCTGCCGACGCACATCTTCGCACACAGCATGAAGTATCACGCCTTAACAAAAACCTGGAAGAAATTTTGGCTTGGGGTGACAGTAACCAAGTCGAATTTAACTTTAAAAAACCCAGGCAGCAGTTTTCTCTAAAAAGGTTAACATTACAGAACCGGATATAGTCATGGACGGACACGCAATCCCACTGGCTTCATCTATTAATTTGCTGGGCGTCAATCTGGGAGGAAATATGTCTTGGCATAACCACATTGTGGCAATCGCCAAGATAGCTTCTCAGAAGCTTGGTGTACTGTTCCGAACCAGAAAGTTGTACACACCTCAACAACTTTTGACACTATACAAAGCCCAGATTCGACCATCACTAGAGTAGGTACTGCTCTCATGTCTGGAGTTCTACACTCAAACATACACTTCGATTGCTGGATTCTATCGAAAAGAGGGTCATTCGTCTGATTGGAGACCGCGAGAGCATCGAAGGCAGGTTGGGGATTTGACTCTCTTTTACAGATATTTTAATGGAAAGTGCTCGGCTGACCTTGCCCTCTTAATTCCGCCCAGAGCGGCGAATAGCAGAAATACACGACGAACCACTGCCGCCCATATGTGGTTAAGCTTAGTACTCCTCGAACTTCATTATTTAAGAATTCTTTCATCTGGAGGACTTCATCCTTATGGAACGACCTTCCCGAGATTGTTTTTCCCAACGAATATAGCCTCCAACGATTCAAAACCAACGTGAATCGCTTTTTGCGCACACGCACCACTTCCAAAATGCCCTAAAGGATTTTTCCTATAGCGCTTGTGTTTGATCATAAAAAAAAAGACTGTCCCAAGTCTGCCGTAAAGTGGGTAAAAATAGAGACTTTGAGTCACGTCCGTTGATTGGTTCTTCCTAACCAAGACATATCAAACCGACCAGCTGTTACAATAAAAACAGAAACAATCAGAAAATAATAAAATATGAGTATTCTACAGATTCTGCATGCAATGGGTGTCATATTAAAACTGTAAGAATAGACTTAAAAATGTTTAATTATTTCATTTGTTACATAAACCATGTAAATTCATAATCATTCCTTCTTCTCGATCTTATTTTCGGTACTGTCCTTCTTCGTAGCGACATCCGCCTCATCGTCGGTATCTGACGGTGCACAAACCATTCTACAAGTCAACTTTTCACCATTAGGACCGTAAACATTGTCGAATGGGTTAAACCGGGGCGGGTTGTGTACCCTCAATTGGTAGCCACCTCTGTAGGGTGCATAGGGGCTGAAGGGTTGCGGCGGACCATCTGAAAATTGGGGAGGATACTGGAATTGGGCGTATGACAGGACCTAAAATTAAAAAATCCCGGTAAAATTATTTTCTTCATTTGCGGTTGGAAAAGTGAGATTTTCCGCTCTAATGTCGGAAAATATGAGCACATTCTATGAATACGAAATGATTCCACGCTTATTTTGTATGTTTATAGTTTCTATTATGTGAATTCAGTGAATCTGGGGCATTTTCAACAATTTTTCATCATTATCAATGTTAATAATAATGAATATCGATTTAAATTTACTCAAAATAGAATTTTTGCCTTTCTCCTTTTCAAAAACTCATCCTTAGACGCGTTTCGCCGTATCACGGCTCGTGAGTGAGGCTAGAGTCTTGTCGGACCGCGCAATTTGTCTGTCTGTGTGCTTGTATTATTTATAAGATGCTGCTTTGGGTGGCCAGTACACCGCGAGATGTCGCGACGAGTATTATACTCCCGCAGGGCGTAGATACAGACTTTTACTGTTTGAATCTGCGGAGAAAACGCAAGTAACCGTTTTCAAGTAGAATTGATCAGGCTAATCAGAAAAAATATCCACATGGAAAAATGTGATTTGCGTACCACTTTTCGATAGAGCACATTTTCTAACTAAAATAGAATAAATGAGAACATATACCTGACCATTTATAAACTGCGCGGCGGTTCTTCGAGTCAGTTCAAGTTTATAAATCAGAGATTGTTTCCCAGCGAACTGACCTGAACTTAAAAGTTTATAATAATGTACCCTGAAAAATAAACAACTTTGAATCTGTCAAACGATTATGGACTTTCTAAGTTTTAGCCTGAAAATGTGACAACACTGCTCAAAATTCACTGACGTTTTCGCCATATGTTGCTTTGTTTACCTTTCTCCCAGTGTCGCCACGTGCTTAATTTTGGTTTGACATCCGGCCATGTACAGGGCATATTAAACTGAAGCGCCATTTTTGGATATATTTCTTCAATTTGTTTTCATCTCAGGAATTGCCGGTTTAAATATAATACGTCATTTCCATAACACCCTGTATATGGCTTTATAAGCTATTATTATATGATATCTAAAGTACTTTCGGAGATATTCAAAAATTACGAATTAAAAAAAAAATGTAGCAAAAAATGTACAATCTGCATAAAACCAGACGAAATCTCGTTTGGAAATAATTTACTTACCAAAAAGCTTGCCAATACCGCAACAAAAGCGAAATTCATGTCGACTGTGTAGGTGATCTAGAAAAATCGAAATGAAATCAAATCGCAATAGACACTGAATGAAAAAAATATTTATTTTTTATATAAAAAAAAGTATGAATAGCTTGTACTAATTTACATATTCTTCATCTCTTCAAAACACCTGATGCGTGGTAATAACTATAATTTATATCACATTACAATGTTTTTTATATGAAATATGTTTGCAAACCTATTATCTATGGAATATACAACACGATTCCGGTGATAGTTATTATTGTGAAATCATTTACATTTTTTTGAAATTGTTTATTATATTTTGTATCGGGAATTTAACAATAAATAAATAATCCCCATAGGAAATGCCGTTATGTAAGTTCCTATTAAATTCATTAAGTGTGACGAAATTAATTTGCTCGCCGCTCTTATGGACGAAAGGTCTCTCGTAACTTAAAGGCCGTTTTACATGCAGCAATATTCCCTGCAAGACCATACCAGACGCAAGAGATCTTATCCAGAGGCATGCGACATCTGATCTATTCTCGCAAGTCTCTTGCACTTGAAGTTTATCGGTTTTGTGCGATATTTCTGCAAGTGGAACGTCACTTTCTGGGGGCAAAAATTTAGTAATTTCAGTCGAACAAACCCTTATCAGTATTTGTTTATGGCCAAGGCCCGATAAAAGTCCCACCAGCATGCTTGGCAGCCACTGTCTGTGTTGGCAACTGTTTATGGGAAAACCCATGTTTTTCTGGACAAAAAGATTTAAGGTTAAAAATGAATTTCCGTTCGCATCGATCGAATTTAAAACCAAATTGCAAGAAACACACACGCAGGTTACCTCTCGCTCTTGCAATATCTTGCCGCATGACTAATTTTTTTACTATTTATTTATTTATTTATTCAGGATAACAAACAGGCAAAGCCCAATACAGTATCCATTTAATATGTTATGTGGCTAATTGAGATAACAAAAAGATTTTAAGGTATAATTTATAAAAACTACAATAGCTACAATCTATTTAATTTGATAGTGCAGAGAAAAAAACAAACAAAAAAACCCTTAAACAATCACTCCAATAAATATTCCTTTGCTATTCTCCTCATCACGGCTTGTGACACACTAAAAAAATCAATATCAAGATTGCAATAATATAAGTTTAATAATCTCATCATTCTGCATAAAGGGGAATACTGAGCATTATTTGTGTATCTAAGGGGTATACTGAAGAGAGTACCAGATCTAAATTGACGAGGAGAAACATTGAAAGTAACTTTACTCAACAAAGCAGGTGAATCCACCTTATTACAAAGAATTTTACTCAAGTACATAACTTCCGACAGTTTTCTTCTATTTTCCAAAGTCATAATTCATTCCAAAATGATTTTTTTTTATGATCAAACACAAGCACTATAGGAAAAATCCTTTAGGGCACTCTGGGAGTGGTGCGTGTGCTCAAAAAGCGATTCACGTTGGTTTTGAATCGTTGGAGGTTATATTCGTTGGGAAAAACGACCTCGGGAAGATCGTTCCATAATGATGAAGTCCTCCAGATGAAAGAGTTCTTAAATAATGAAGTTCGAGGAGTACTAAGCTTAACCACATTCGCCGCTCTGGGCGGAATTAAGAGGGCAAGATCAGCCGAGCACTTTCCATGAAAATATCTGAAAAAGAGAGTCAAATCACCAACTTGCCTTCGATGTTCTAGGCAGTCGAGGTTCTTCGTCAGCTCGTGGTCTCCAATCAGACGAATGGCCCTCCTTTCGATGGAATCCAGTAGCCGAAGAATATGTTTGGGTGCAGAGCTCCAGACATGAGAGCAGTACTCTAGTGATGGTCGAATCTGGGCTTTGTATAGTGTCAAAAGTTGTTGAGGTGTGTACAACTTTCTGGCTCGGAAGAGTACACCAAACTTCTGAGAGGCTATCTTGGCGATTGCCACAACGTGGTTATGCCAAGACATATTTCCTCCCAGATTGACGCCCAGCAAACTAATAGATGAAGCCAGCGGGATTGCGTGTCCGTCCATGACTATATCCTTATGTCTTATAAAAAACTACGATGATAGTTTTCAAGGTTTGCTTTGACAGAGAGTCCTTAGAAATTTATTCTGTACTGATTCTAATCTATTTATAACTGAATAGAAAGGGTTCCAAACAATCGAAGCAAGATTCAATCTGCTATGCACAAAAGCATAATATAAAGCTAAATATGAGTTTGGATTTTTGAAATATCTTGCTTGCCTATTAATAAAACCTAACATTCGAAAGGTCTTACAAACTAATGAAATAATATGGCTATCGAAGATCAGCTTACTGTGAAAAATTACTCCCAAATCCTTCACTTCAGAAACTCGATTCAGCTCAGAATTGCCGATCGAGTAAGTAAATGATATAGTGTCACGATTCCTAGTAAAAGCGATTATACAGCATTTTTTTATATTAAGAAATAAGCTATTGCGCTTACAATAGTTTTCAAGGCGGGTCAGATCTTCTTGAGTAAGCACACAATCAAGGAGAGTTCTAATTTGTCTATAAAATTTGAGATCATCTGCATATAGTAAGAATTTATAATTAAGAAAACATTTATTGATATTGTTAATATATATATAATGAATATGAATGGTCCCAAATGGGAACCCTGCGGAACACCTGATGTGGCAGAGAATGTGTTAGAAGTGAACCCATTTATGATAACATTAAATTTGCGGTTTCTGAGATAGGGGATATATATATACATCCTCTTAAAGAAAAATAAGGCAGATATTAATATGCTGTTTATTTCCAAAATATAAGTTATCCAAGTTATCATCAAATATTGCATTCTCAAATTTTCCGAAAGAAAATCGCATAGGATAGTTTAGGCAGAAAAATACGTTTAGGTAGTTTTTTTTTTGTAAAATGTAAATCAATTTAAAAATCGCTCAAAATAGAATTATAGAAATATGCAATCCATATACGATTTTTTCTTTTTGAAAAAATTGAGAATTTTGCCCCGTGCATGGTATCAATTGGCCTCCGTTCTAGCAATGCCATGTTCCCGATTTCCATCGTAAAACTGAGACCCATCTTCTCTTCTAAAAGGTCTGATGCCTCCCGTCCCCCGCACAAAGGAGGGTATCTTTGGTAAAGGTGGGAGTTTTGGTACTTCGGGCAATTGGGCGGTGGAAATATCAACCTGAAAAATTATAATATTGAAAATTTTCGGTTCAGTTAGTCCATGACAATTGTTTCGGTAGTTATTAAGACCCAAAAACAAAAGAAACAAAGGAGTTCAAAAGGGTTACGCTATAACATTATTTGTGATTCTACCTGGTGCCTCAAACAACGATTTAAATTCGAGAAATCAAACGTAAGAATCTTGCAACGAAATTAAAAAACCGTCTCCAAGATAAGGAGGGCCAGTAGAGCGATCTCGGAAACCGTAAGAGATACGAAGTCGGTTAAATGGAGGTAAAGTTGAGCATTTACGTGCCTAATAATATGCCGTTTAGAAAGTTTTAAAATTCCAACCGAAATTTTGAAAAATCGTTTTATTGTTTTCCTGGGTTTTATTGAGATCGAATTCTACAGTAAATTGCACTTTTACATTGCCACTATCCCAAAATTTCCTGATGTTGTTCAAAAACCGTCGAAACGTCATTAAACCACAATGTGTCATACATTGTTGCATTCGGGAGAAAAGAAGCGATCAAATTCCAATATCAGGAAAACAGGACCGTATTAAAAAAAAGAAAGTTGATAATCGCCCTTCGAAGACGACTCGTCGGATTACAAAACAATTAATGCTGTTAGATAGAGCGGAAAAGTGGCAATGTAAAAGTGCAATTTACTATAGAATTCGATCTCAAAAAAACCCAGGAAAACAATAAAACGATTTTTCAGAATTTCGATTTTTTCCGGATATCTCCGGAACTACTTGGAATTTTAAAACTTTCTAAACGGCATAGTATTAGGCACGTAAATGCGCAACTTTACCTCCATTTAACCGGCTTCGTATCTCTTACGGTTTCCGAGATCCCTGTACTGGCCCTACTTATCTTGGACACGTTGTATAACGTACAAAATATAGCAAAATAGCTCTGTATGCCCTTCTGCTTGCAAGCAACAAACCGGAACCAACCAACCAACCAAGCTTGGTTGTTGATGTTTCCTAAATGCTATTATACAACTTGTTATATAAAATTTATTCAGCTTAAAGCTCAACATATCTGCTCTAAAAATATTCTTAGCGACAAAATATTTGATTGGGTAACTAATACTATTTTAATAGAAAATATTAAATTAATTATGGGAAACAATCCAAAATAATATTTTAAAAAATCTTACCAGAAATACAGTTAGGGCACACAACAGGAGAATAGTGGTTTTCATTTTGATTTTTTATTCAATGTTTTTAAAAAGAAGAAGATTCGATATATATATACCACTCGAAGTCGGAACTAATAATTATGTAGTTCTTTTTTTGTAATAACATTATTTCCTCGATAAATACATGTTAAACCTGATTTACAATATTCAAATTGATATAACAATGCAATTTTTATTGCGGTTTTACATGCAATAATTTTAAGAAGCAGCGGTCAAGTGCGAATGGAACTCGCTCGATGATAATTCAATCTAAAGTCGTATTTTGACATCTGGTTCTACATTCAAACCCGAACAAACCTCGCATAGTGTGAACAAGATGATAATTATACAAGACCACCGTATACCGTGAACAAACTAAACCTTCGCTAATGGAAACAAAGTCATTGACCCTAAAAATTTACATTATGTGGCAGTCGTTGTTCCGCGGTGCTCTAAATCCCCGATATATTCGGTACTTATGTACTGTATATATTATATAGAAATGCATACGTTTTGTGCCAGTTGTTCGATGTTAATGCGTATTTGGGTCACGTAATTTCGGTAAATATCGGTGAAATGTCGCTTAAAAAACCAAAGTGTCTTACTCTTTATGAGAAATCGCTAGTGATCCAAGGATTAAATGAAAGACAAAGTGTTATGTATTTAGCAAAAAAAATATAGTATTCACAACTTGTAAAATAAAACAAAAAAAGAAACTGAAAAGACAAACATTAAAGAGTTTGGGATTTCCCAGAATGGAAAAAAAATTATATCAGTGGTGCCTGAAGCAAAGAAGTACCTAAACGTTTTATTTTAAGTGGGGATATAATCAAGCAAAAAGCGAAGCAAATTCATTAAAGAAAATGATAAGCAATTTACAGCCATTGAGGCATGGCTACAACGCTTTAAAAAGAGATTTGGAATCCGCTTTTTGAAAATTTCTGGAGAGAAATTGTCCTCACAGCCAGAACTTGTAAAAAAACAAAGTAGAAGAACTTGTTATCACATTAGACCAACTTTACAATGCCGATGAAACAGGACTTTGACTCTTTAGTTTGAACTCGACAATTCAAAATTGCTTGGTTAACGAATTTGGAAGCTCACAAGAAGTAATGGAAATTCCGTAAGGCCTTGACAAGCCGTCAAATCCTATCCAGCTCTGATGATAGATTATGCTCCTAACATTTTCCAATAGCATTGTATATTGAGAATTATATTACAAGAACCTTTTATTAATTTCATTGTTATTTACTGTAAGACAAAATAGATCATAGGCCAGTTAAAAAGTTATATATTTTCTTTTATTTTATCGTTCGTCCTATATTCAGGATAATATTTACCTTGTTTATCCATTCTGAAAAATGTTCTTCTTCAAATTATTTCGATTTACCTAAAAAAAGAATAACATTGCATATGCATTAATAAGTGATTATAAAGAGGAATTATCAAAATTGAAAAATACCATCACTGATACCCTCTATGAATTATATGCTTCAAATGAAAAATGGAAGCAATGTAAGAGGGACTTGCAAAATAAAATTAAAAATTACAGCAGGATTTTTACAAATTTAAATGCCTGCTTGGAACGAGAAGAACTTGCACAGGATCAAAAGAACAAATATGTTCTTAGATTGACCACGTGTAGAAGGAATTGCCAAAAGTTAAAAGGAAAAAATTCAACAAATACGATGTACAATTTATGTAAGTTTAATGTAATTGTTTTTTAAATTTATATTTAATTATTTTTATTCCTTCTAGTTTATACAACATAGAAGCACAACAACAACAAGCCAACTACCATCACCGTCTTGTATACCAATGTCGAAGGTGTGGTGATTTGGGTGGTCACATAAACAAAGGGGAGCAAACTATCCTTCATACCTGTCTTTCAGAGGTATGTGAAGGTTTAAGAACTTTAATGGACTTGTTTCATAGTGACTTCCATATGAAGCCAGCAGCCTTTCACCTGAGACGCTCAAAATTGTAATTAAATTATAAAGATTTTCATCATATTTGGACTTGTGCTTGTAATTATGTAAAATTATTGTATAATTTTAAACATATGCCTCTTACTGTTAATAGGTTTGTTCCAACACCCTATTTTTGTTTCGTTCTAGATACGTTACGAAACTGTTGGAATCGATTTTATGCGCAGGCGTTAATTTTGCACTGTTTGTTGCCGATGCACAAGGGAGGCAAGGTTGGTACGTTTTTGTGATCATTCTGTGTAAAAATCTCAGCTGATCGCCTGTCTGATTCTAGGAAAGAAGTTTAGTAATTAGTTAATTATCATAACATTCATAAATCACAACCCTACTTTTGTTGTTTTGATTTCTTCGTCTAAGCTTGAGTATTATCTTTTTTCGTTCCGTTTTGTAATTTTATAAGAATAAATGAAATAATCAAAATATTAAGCAACAACTCCTACAAAACAAGGCTAAAAGAACTGCATGAATGCCAGGAATACAAAAACAACGGTTAAAATTCTTAGGGCGCAAGTCAGTACAAGCGGTTCCTGGTCTTGGCCATGTATCGTTTTTACCGTTCAGGAACTGGTTTGCGAACGATCACAATTTGGTTGGAACACCAAAGGGATCGCCAGCGACACCGTTTTGTGTCGGTTGGAACGCCTTTCGACTACTACGCATGTGCGTGACCGTACATTGTACGATTTTTAGGGTGGTTGGAACGAACCTAATGATCCTTAATAATTGTAACCAAAGAAATATGTATCTAATAAATGTTGTATATTTCATATCTTGTGTTATTCTTCCACAATTAGGAACAAAGTTCAGCGCATAATAGTACGGTGGTATTATTCCTATATATAAAACCTACAACATAATAACACAACAAATCATTCCACAACAAATTGTAATCCATTCTGCTCTTTTTTACGGTCGATTCTAACAAAATTTCACATTTAAATAAGTCTGCACTACAACTCGGCTCTTGATATAATACTTACCCATGAGGCTCCTAGAAATAAAAATTATATAAACTACTTTAAAAACAGAATTATATTTTACCCATGAGGCGAGGCTCACCTGTTGCGTCATAGGTGGCGCTAGTTGTGACCAAAAGTGGCAATTTGATGTACTAACGATAGATGGCGCTAGTTCTATCATATTGATGTGCCAAAAGGGCACTACATGGTCCTGGGACCCCGACAGCTATACTACTTGTGTTAACATCCAAATGTATAGTCACAGTACAAATAAAACAAGAACTCTATCCTTAATATATTTATTTTAAAAACGAAACAATCAAAATGTTTAGGTACTTATTTTTTTCCCGCTCCCGCACCGCCATTCGCTCCACCATTGGCGCCTATACCAAATCCAAAGCTAGCTTGAGCTCCGACACCTCCTCCAGCTCCGCCACCTCCTCCAGCTCCGCCACCTCCTCCAGTTCCGGCACCTGTTCCCGCTTGACCTCCATTGTTAGTTTGCTGAGCCGAAATACTAGCCACCTACAACACAAATATTTGTATATATCATAAAAACTTAGTCAAATAGAATGCTGCCTCTACTTTTAGATGATTAAGTGGCACATTGTTAATCGCTCAGGAATAAAAAATACATCCAATCCAAGTAACATTGCAGAACTTTTAATCTATCATAGAATCAACATAGCTTTACCTCATGTCGATGTTTCGAACTATACAACGTGTCCAAGATTAGGAGGGCCAGTACAGGGATCTCGGAAACCGTATGAGATACGAAGTCGATTAAATGGAGGTAAAGTTGAGCATTTACGTGCCTAATAATATGCCGTTTATAAAGTTTTAAAATTCCGAGTAGTTCCAGAGATATCCGGAAAAACCCGAAATTCTGAAAAATTGTTTTATTGCTTTCCTGGGTTTTTTTGAGATAGAATTCTAAAGTCAATTGCATTTTTACATTGCCACTTTTTCCGCTCTATCTAACAGCTTTAATTGTTTTGTAATCCGACGAGTCGTCTTCGAAGGACCATTATCAACTTTCTTTTCTTAAATACGGTCCTGTTTTTCTGATATTGGAATTTGAGAGATTTTTTTTTCCGAATGCAACGATGTATGACACATTCTGGTTTAATGACGTTTCGAGGGTTTTTTGAACAAAATCAGGAAATTTTGGGATACGGTCCTGCATTTCTCCTAATTTTATAAATAATATCTCATAAGTAAGCTCTAAATTTTTACTTATGTTGGACTAGTTCAATAAATAACAAATAATTTAATAATAAACCACAAATAAGTGAACAAAATAAAGAAACATTATTTCAAACTTCTGTTCATTCGGGATTTAAAAGAAAAGTAGGCGTTTGTAACAAAAAAATTAAGATGGTGACGCGTGATTTGTTTCACTTGACATTCCCATTGTGATCGTTTGAATGCGTTTTCAGAGGTTTTCTATTTTCCAGAAAATATGGAACATAAGTTTACAAATGCTGAAAAGTTTGATATTCTATCGCATGTTTTATTTTATCTCAAAAAAACTGTTATGTGGCAGTTAGAAGATGTTATTTGTGCTTAGAGAATAACGGAAATCATTTTGAACACCTGATTATGTAGTTTGGATTTTTCTGATGTTGTTCAAAAAACCCTCGAAACGTCCCTTAAATCGCAATGTGTCATACATCGTTGCATTCGGAAGAAAAAAGCTCTCAAATTCCAATATCAGAAAACAGGACCGTATTTAAAAAAAGAAAGTTGATAATGGCCCTTCGAAGACGACTCGTCGGATTACAAAACAATTAACGCTGTTAGATAGAGCGGAAAAAGTTGCAATGTAAAAGTGCAATTTACTTTAGAATTCGATCTCAAAAAAACCCAGGAAAACAATAAAAAGATTTTTCAGAATTTCGAGTTTTTCCGGATATCTCCGGAACTATTCGGAATTTTAAAACTTTCTAAACGGCATATTATTAGGCACGTAAATGCGCAACATTATCTCCATTCAACCGACTTCGTATCTCTTACGGTTTCCGAGATCCCTGTACTGGCCCTCCTTATCTTGGACACGTTGTATTTACTCTCTCATCTCTCATCTTTTAACGTACTTTTGAGTATCCATTTGGATACGCAGGCCTTTTATTTTGATACCCAGTAAACATCAAATGGATCCAGAAATTTTTTAATTACTTAGTAATGTAAAAACGACTGAACTGATACCAGTGATGACTGATACCTAAAAATGCTTTAAAATGATCAGTGAGAAAAAATATTAAAAAAATTGGGCTGTTTAAAAGACATGGATACGCAGCAAAAAGTTACTAAAAGATGCCTTGGCAACTACTCCTAAATTTTGATGCAACAATTCAGTCTAAAACTTCTAAAAGTAGGTACTCTAAATCCTATTATAGAAGAAAAAAAAACACGTGGTAACATTGGTGATACATTAAAATATTAAAAGGTCGGTCTCTTAAACCGTTTTTGGCAGTTTCTTTGTTGAATTGAATTGAACAAGCCCGACCTATAGACTAGCAAAAAAAGTGTCAAAAATAAATTTTTTGGACTTTTTGACTCGGTATTTAAATTTAAAAAATTTGATAATGTTTTGAACTAGCTAAGTTCTTACCAGAAATACGGCTACGATACACAGTATAATTGTAATCTTCATGGTTTTTTTTTTAATAAAAAATAAATATCTGAATCTATATTTATACAATGCCTGCTTATAATTTGTATGAAATAAATTATATAATAAAAACTAAATAATAATAATTAACCGGCACTTATGGATAGCATAAAAATAAAATCATCTGTTAATTAAAATTGTCACATCAACAATTATTTTGATTAAAAAAATATATTTATATTCATTGCGAATTGTTGTAATTTACTCCAGATGCATCGGTTACAAGGATCTTTAAAAACAATTAAAAATACGAGAAATAAATATACAGAGTGTTATGGAAATTGCATTTTCCACTGGCCTTGCGCGCCACAGCCGAACTTACCGGAACAAACAATTTTGTTACTTTTTACATGTTAATTATTAAAATTATTTACAAAAAGGTTTTGATTACCCAAAAGTAGCTATTTTTTTCTGCTGCAGTTCCGGCGTTTCGTCCAGATCCGTTCGCTCAAACACATGAACAAACTCCGAAATTGAATCCAAAATTAAATGCGTTCTTTAAAGTATATTTCCATTTAAAGATTAAATACAATATATTATGTAAACTAAATGCCATGATATTTATTTCAAGGACATAAAATCTATTGGAAACATTCACGGTTTTGGCATATCACGGGTAATGTGATTTGTGGAACTGTTACGTAATATACAGGGTGTCCGGTAATTAATGATACACGGAAAAACCACATACTCCTTACGTAAAAATATTAGGATATAATTAGACTTACCTATATCCGGTTGATATTAACTGAGATACAGGGTGTTAAAGTTAAAACTTCATTTTTGTTTTTCTCTAATAACTATGAGAGAAACTTACGTTTTTTTACAGAATTTGGCAATTATGTTTTTTTTAGGACGAGAAATTGATTTTATTATGAAATCTTAATGTACAATGTCTGCGGCATTATTTGCACATTTATTAGGTCATAACTTTTTTGTGCCTCAGTGTATTTAAGTTTTTAATGAAAATAATACTTTTCTCATATTTTTTACGTAACAAGGGTATACTAAGTTCAGGTCGCCCAGAGTTACTGTTTCGGAGATATTTGCATTTAAATTGTTTAGTGCATCCTGCCCAATTATTATTAATTTGCAAAGAAATTTTTTTCTTAAAGTTACCTATGACAAAACAAATAAAATTTAAAGATTCATGCTACGGAACAGCAAATGTTTCATTTTTGAGTTTATCGTAAGTTTGTGTTTTCATTGCTGTTGGTTTCTTTCGACACGATATTTTCTAGGGTCAAAGTTATTTTAATTAAAGTAAGTTAAAGAACAATCCAATTGTTGTATTTGTTATTTCCAATTACCATTACTAGAACAGTAATTATCATGCAAAATTGTATTAATTTAAATGCAAATATGATCTGAACTTAGTATACCTTTTTTACGTAATAAATATGACAAAAGTATTATTTTTATTAAAAACTTAAATACACTGAATGTTCAAAAAATGCCGCAGACATTAAAATTTCACAAAGAAATCAATTTCTCGTCCTAAAAAAACCATAATTGCCAAATTTAGTAAAAAAACGTAAGTTTTTCTCAAAGTTATTAGAGAAAAACAAAAATGAAGTTTAAACTTTAACACCCTGTATCTCAGTTAATATCAACTTTCGGATAGAGGTAAGTATAATTAAATCCTAATATTTTTATGTATGGAGTCTGTGGTTTTTCCATGTACCATTAATTAGCGGACACCCTGTATATATACATACAGTGAGTCCCAGAAGAAATGTCTAAATTCATTTAAAATTCAGCGGTAAGTTTTTTCAAAAAACGCTCGTACCCGTCGATTTTGATTTTTTAATTTTTTTTTTCTTGTGGTAATTTCATGTATACAGGGTAGCTCAAAAATAAGTTACGACCATCAACTTCATTTTTTCAAATGAAAGCATATATTTTTTATTTCATTTTTGAATTTTGCATTGAACTCTAAGCATGTTTCATGTACCATGTCCTATACATAAACTTAACAGTTATTGAAAAAATTAGGATTGAACATATCTATAAGTAAGACCTGTTTATTAAAAAAAACACAACAAAATCAAATTAAATGGTTGGAAACGTGCAAAGAGAGTTTATTGATCGTCTTGGATATTGTCAAGCCGTAAATGGCGCACATTTTCAACATTTAATTTGATTTTGTTGTGTTTTTTTTTAATAAACAGGTCTACTTATAGATATGTTCAATCCTAATTTTTTCAATAACTGTTGAGTTTATGTATAGGACATGGTACATGAAACATGCTTAGAATTCAATGCAAAATTCAAAAATGAAATAAAAAATATATGTTTTCATTTGAAAAAATGAAGTTGATGGTCGTAACTTATTTTTGAGCTACCCTGTATACATGAAATTACCACAAGAAAAAAAAAATTAAAAAATCAAAATCGACGGGTACGAGCGTTTTTTGAAAAAATTTACCGCTGAATTTTAAATGAATTTAGACATTTCTTCTGGGACTCACTGTATATTACGTAATAGTCATTACGTAACAGTAGACAGTGTGTAAGTAGGTTTTTACTTATAAAGGAGTAGAAAAACAGTTTTATACTACACAGAAGAAGGTTTTTTAAAACTCCCGCCCCTGCTGGAGTCGAGTTGTAAAAATTACCTTTGACTTTTCCCGTTAGACGTTAACGTTGCCGACACTACCGGTGTTGCCACTGTGAGTGTATTAATAACAGTGTTGCCACTGTGATAATGTTATTAAACTTGAGGCCTGAACAATATTACCATAGGCAAGTGGCGTTATTGTAGCGTGTATAGTATGTATTCAATAAGAATAGAACTCCTGTTGTCCATAACCGATTGAAAAATTACATTGATGTCGTACGGAAAAAGCAATAAAACACAACTAGTTAGTATTTGACATGCTTTTATTAATTGTCCTTCAATCCGTTAATTTCTTCTTAACCAGTGGAGTTTGCTGGTGCTGCAAAAAAAATTAACAATATTAGAACGACTACAGAATGCAAAAATTAATAAAATTTATAAGAAGGTACAGTACGTTTCACGAAAATTGGATACGAGCTTGGCAATAAACAAGTGAAGTATGAAGGGACGGACTAAGGAAAACAAGTAATGATATGATTATATTAATGTAATCAAATGAAATAACATTTTTTTTAAATATTACTAGTCATATTTATTTACATTTATAATGTCATTCTATAGATAGTTCTGTTTCGCTATCGCTATCCTCATCAAAATTAATTATAATTGGATTAATTATACGATCCAGACTAATATACGAATTTTCTACAGTTATTACGTGACGGACTGAATTTTTCCAACTACCTGGGGGAATATCATTAAAAGCATTTTCGTATTAATTCTACAACACTAGAACTTAAAGTCGGAGAAATATTTTCAGACCTAACCAGTGATTTTAACTGGTGCCACATATGCTCTATGGGGTTAAAAATGCAATAATAGGGTGGGAGCCGTAGCCCTGTATGTCCAATTTCTTCTGCCAATGTGTCACAAACATATACTTTTTTTATACAAAATGTCTTTAAAACTTCTAAAAGATCACTTTTTTTATAACTTTCTTCAAAATATATATCATTCGCCGCCATGTAGTTCTGAATCTCCAATTTTGTATTATTTGAGATTGGAGCTTTATGTAATTGGCGACTGTGATAGCTCGCATTGTCCATTACTATGACGCTATTCTGAGGAATGTTTGGTAAAAGACAATTCTTGAACCATTCCTCAAAAACTAACAAATTTTACCACAAAAAGATATTTAAATAAAAATTAAGCAACCTAACCTACCTGATGTGCCTATATTTAATTATAATTATTACAATCCGGTCCTTTCCACATAATAAAAACAAACGGTCATAAATAATGAGATGGCCCAGGTACTTTTACTGCAGTCATTAAGTTATATCCATTTTTCGTGAAACAATCTTTAACAAACTTATTACGTTTTTCCGAACAATACTAGAATTTAATTGTTCAAAATTTAATTTAATCAAATAAAAACTCTTGATTATTGGCATTTCATTGTCAGTTTTAAATTTTAATCAATCACTGTTTATTGCTGAATAAAAACGGGACTACATCATTTATTTAAGTAATTTGAAAATTTAATTTACGCAGAAAAACTTTGCATATATATAATTCAATATACGATGTGGCATATTGCCAGGGGAGTAGTTCTTTTTAGGTTTCCAGGTATCTTGACTGACTGAAAGGTTGTGCCTGTATTTTCAACATTGATTCGTTCCTTATTATCTTCAAAATAACAATATTTGAAAGATAAAATGAGGGAATGATTTTAAGTTATTGTTTTGGAGAACTGCCCTCTGATGACTGATGACCTAACAGTGAACCATTTATATCTCAGGATTTATAGTTTGCTAAGCTTATTTCGTGATAAGATAAAAAAATTACATCAAAATATACAGGGTGTCTCAGAATATGTGGGCAATCTCCCGGGTTCAAATAGAACACATCGTTGTTTTTTACATAATTTTTTAAGTACCAGTTGTAATTTAATTATTTTCTAGTGTAATGGTTACTAGATGAGTCTCCTTAAAATTCGCCCTTCTAAACACATTTGGCTTATTTACTTTGCCAGCGACGGACTAGACGTAATACAAAAATGCTTTTTTCTTGTACACCTTGTATGATGAAGGAACGACCATAATATTTTTGGATACTCTGAACCTTAAGCTGAAAAAAAGGTACTCTTGATCAATTCGATAAAATGACCTGTTTTCGAAGAAAAATATATTTTTGTTCAACATGATTTATATTCAGTATACGTAAATTCCATTACTAAGTTAGTAACTAATAAGACAAAGGAGAAAAACCGCAAATTTCAAGACACTACCATAACCTGCACACTGGCATAAATATGCTTATTTAAATCGGTACATGTAAAAAAAACCATGGCAACAATGAGGGAATTTTATGAACATAAAACAACAACTAATGCAAAAAACCATATTGAACAAAAATATTTATTTTTTCGAAAACAGTTCACTTTATCGACATTGATCAAAAGTACCTTTCTCAGCTTAAGGTTTAGAGTATCCAAAAATATTATTGTCGTTCCTTCATCATACAAGGTGTACAAAAAAAGCATTTTTGTGTTACGTCTAGTCCGTCCCTGCAAAACTAAATAAGGCAAATGTGTTTAAGGGCGAATTTTAAGGAAATTCATCTACTAACCATTACACTAAAAAAATTTTTAATTACTCCTAGTATTTTTAAGTGTTCTATCTGAACCCGGGAGATTGCCCACATATTCTGGGACACCCTGTATATTTTGGTACCATTAAAAATTGGCCAAATTGATACATGAGGGTAATACTTACGTGGTGGTGGTCCGCCTCCTTGTGGGCCTCCGTTACAGCTGGCGGAATGAACGTGGGGCACCGCTGCGCTATTGGACAAGTCTCTCTTCACTAGGGAACCGCCGGAGCTGCTGCCTAAACAGAAAATAACCGATAAATAAAATAATCTATTTACCTACGAAACAAGATTTTTTACCGCCAACTCCTGCGTTACCTCCAGCACCAGCACTGAACCCCGCGCTCATGCCGGCAGAAGCACCAGCGCTCCCGCCAGCGCTACCACCAGCGCTCGAGCCGGCTTTACTCGAAGCTGAACCGGAGTCTTCTGGAGCAGCATTCGATAGAACCTATAACATTTTTTTAAAAGTAATGAATGTATTATATCATATAATGGTATTCAAAATGAATAGCTGACAACTATTATTATTGAAATTATTTTTAGTCCGATAAGTACCTTCTAATCTCTTGGGGACATATAGAGGAGGTTTAATTTGTCAGAAAAAGCTTTTAAAGTGCCCCCTAACGGAGATACTGAACCCCAATGGGGTACCCAGCCATTTACTTTTTTTGCTCTAACTTTTGAAGCGAGAGGTATAATTTAATGCAATTTTAATATTTTCTAGAAGCCATAGAGAGTTATTAAATCATACTATAGTATATTACGTACCGAGCTGGAAAGTCTTTCATTTCTGTCGAGAGAGCCGGTAGTTAACAGAAGCGCGAAGCGGCGAGGTTAACTAAATCTCGAGACAGTAATGAAATTTGTCATTTTGACTTTTCCATTGAAAAATTAGACAGAAATTTCAAATAACCGCAGGTGGTAAAATAACGTAGGTAATAATACACATCAAGATGGCAAATATCATTTTTTGAATATTGCTTCCATGTCCCTAAACAACAACAGAAAAATGCTATCAGATGAGGAATTTGATTTTGCTGCTACTCCACTAGAAATTCGAGAAGCAGCAAAAATAGTAGAAGAAGATCTTCTGCTAACTAAAAGCCGCCCGAGATATGACAAGACATATAACTGTTTCAAAGAATGGTGTACGGGAAACAAAGTTCAAAATCCTGGTTCTGAGTCGGCGCTACTAGCTTATTTCAGTGAAAATGTCAAGACCAAGAAGAAATCAACGATTTGGTCACAATATTCAATGCTGAGGATCATTCTATCAATTAGGGAAAAAGTGGACATATCTAAACACGCAAAGCTATTAGCATTTTTAAAAAAGTGTGTTCGTATATTATTTTGAGATATCGATTTTTAAGAAAATTACAAAAAATAATTTACTTTCCACCCGGGTGGGAAGTAAAAGCAAAAAAACGTCAACTTTCCACCTTTCAAAGATACATAGATGAAATGTCATTATTACATGTATGGTTTTAAATAAAAGTACTTTTACATCGTTAGAAATTTGGGCCATTGGGCCGTTGGGCCAAAATTTTGACCGGTATCATTTGACAGAGTTGAAAACTGATTTTTTGAATACTTTGGTCATTTCTTCTTAAAAGAGGGACTCTTAATTGATAGCGTGCTTCTTGGTGTCTTTTAACCGCTGTTACACAATTTTTATGTAGCAAATCTAGGGTTTTTATATTAAATTGTTGAAAAAAGGAATTGTAAATTCAGCACAAATATACAGCGATGGCAAATAACGGTGAGATCCTGTACTTACCAGAATTACAGCCAAAACGGCGATGGAAAACACTGCGAAATATTTCATTTTGAAAATTACTGGATCTCAATAGACTATGTTTGTTAAACAAATTTCTACTGATACTTTTTGAACGAACGTCGCGGCATTTTATACATAAATTTTGCAAGGCAATTTCAAAAGTACAATAAAAAAATGTATTCTTTTTTTAAATAAAGAGTTTCCTGATATAATTTTAAAATTGAGCGCAAATTACTCACACGTCGGTCGGTTTTATAAATTATATGTTTAATAAGGCGAAAAATAACGGCGGTATAAACATTATTAGTGTTATTGGTTGCCAAAAAAAAAATTAATATTATAAAAAATATTGCCAATTTGGCTTTTCCACACATTCAGTACCACGCATGGAGGGTCATTATTATACCAAAACATCTCCTACAATTCTAAATTTACTGTAGTTACTTTTTTAGTCGTTTCAAAGAATTGGTTCGTTTTATCAAAGCCAAATTATGTAATTTTTAAATATATTTTTTCTCATTCAATAGTTTAGTACTATTTGGACTAATAGTTCTGTCCAGCAACCTGCTTCCTTTCCTGTGCAAATATCTAAGTCCACCTTCCATTTAAAAGGGTCCCGTCCAGGTGGTTTCGTGTCCACCTTCCATTTAAAAGGGTCCCGTCCAGGTGGTTTCGTGGTAGGTTATTTTGTTACACATCAGAAATCGCTTTTTAACTTCGATGGAAAAAGACGCCCAATTTGTCATCGATTAGTTTAATCGATTTTCCTTTATTGCTTTCACCAGATGATTACGCATCGCTTACTCGAGATTGGCTCTGCTGAATGCACCAAATCGCAATCCCCAATCAGTAACCAGCATTTTTTCTTAACGTCTTATTTCGACATAATTTTTGTTATCATAAAATCGGCAAGATGACGCAGGAACAATCTGTCACAGAGGTATAGTATATTACGTACCGAGGTGGAAAGTGTTTCATTCCTGTCGAGAGAGTCGGTTTAACTAAATCTCGAGACAGTAATGAAACTTTTCACCGAGGTTTGTATGCTATTTTATTTACAACCACATCTAACATCCACTTCTTATTATTTTGAATTAAAATTATTAATGAAAGATAAATGTAATTTTGACTTTTCCATTGAAAAATTAGAGAGAAATTTCAAATAACCGCAGGTGGTAAAATAACGTAGGTAATAATACACATCAAGATGGCAAATATCATTTTTTGAATATGGTTTCCATGTCACTAAACAACAACAGAAAAATCAGATGAGGAATTTGTTTTGCTGCTACTCCACTAGAAAGCAGCAAAAATAGTAGAAGAAGATCTTCTGCCAACTAAAAGCCAAGGCATATAATTGTTTCAAAGAATGGTGTACGGGAAACAAAGTTCAAAATCCTGGTTCTGAGTCGATGCTACTAGTTTATTTCAGTGAAAATGCCAAGACAAAGGAGATATCAACCATTTGGTCACAATATTCAATGCTGAGGACCACTCTATTCATTAGGGAAAATGTAGACATATCTAAACACGCAAAGCTATTAGCATTTAAAAAAAATTGTGTTCGTATATTATTTTGAGATTTCCAAAAAATTATAAAAAAATAATTTACTTTCCACCCGGGTGGAAAGAGAAACTAAATAAAAATGAACTTTCCACCTTTCAAAGATTGATGAAATCTCATTATTACATGCATGGTTGTAAATAAAATATTAATTTATCAACATGTATTTTTCTAGGGCTCGATACCAATTTCCCACTAGCATGCATTATTGCACATGAGTCGAAGGCGAAAACACGGGGGGGGAGATGTTCGGGGCACCCCCTCCCCCCCGGTTGGCTGATAATGGAGATTTTTTTTCAGATATGGCGCCTACACAATCATATTTTACGCATCATTATTTGCTTTCCGAAATAACGATACCAAAAAAGTTCTCTTACGCCACCGTTTCTTTCCGTATGTACAAGAGTATGCTTCATTTAGAAGAAGAAGAATTATATACCGGATGATGCGTCGTTGAGCTCAACGTAGGAAATCCAATGTAATTTTTGAGGTGGCTGAATATTGTCTCCCCTGTACATTTTATAGAAAAACTGCGTTATAACTTCATGACGATGCCGACGCCGACGTGATATACCCACGTTTCGAGTTTGAAAACATTTTGGTGAGCTAATCCTAAGCTATTCAATTAAATGTGATGTCAAAACCACGAAACTCTCATAGTTCAGCAAACACAGCAAACATCAGCAAATAATTTCTATGACGTTCTTACGAAAAGCAACGAATAATGAAATATTGTCACTGACACTAATTTTCGTGTTGCCAATGTCAAAATTTAATTTGCTGATTTGGAGACATTGACTGTTTTTGAAACATTGTCCGTTGAGAAATGACATTTACCTATCATATTTTGGGAGACTGGTTAATTAGAACGATGTATTGTAGCAAAATTGTTTTTAATATCATATCATATTAAAGAAGCCTGGTTTATCTGTTAAACCTGGCAGAACCTCTTTTAACGTTGAAATAAGAGAATAAAACTCAAACGTTTTAAATACAGTTTAATTTATTTTGTCAATACAATAGACCACAGTGCTCTTGATTTTTGATCTTCCTCGTATTGTCCTAACCAGAGGTCCTGTTTGCTGGTGCTAAAAAAAAAATTACACATGGAAAGATTATTCGTCTTGTGGCCCAATCAGTACGTTTTTGCTCAATGTTATCAATCACTTGGTGATGGGGGTTCCCTTCGGATAGTTGAATATTATTCAGCTGTTAAAAAAATGAAATAAATACTGAATATACTCACGTGGTGGAGGTCCTCCTGGTGGTCCTCCTGATGGGCCGCCATTGCAGCTGGCGGACTGAACATGATGGGGAATGGGTACATTGTCGGCCAGATCTCTTTTCCTTAGGTTACTCGGGGCATTAATTCCTGAAAATAGACGATGATATAATCGGAACCTGTAATCATTAACCTATACTTCGAAAGAATATTGTTCTCTTGCATTTGGAGCATCGTGAAGAAATGTAATTTTTTGAGTAATATATTCTTATCCGTTTTAAGAACGGTCGGAGCATGTTTCGAGTACAAACGCAGTTCGCGCTTTTTTTTATTATCAAACACAAGCACTATAGGAAAAATCCTTTAGGGCACTCTGGGAGTGGTGCGTATGCGCAAAAAGCGATTCACGTTGGTTTTGAATCGTTGGAGGTTATATTCGTTGGGAAAAACGACCTCGGGAAGGTCGTTCCATAAGGATGAAGTCCTCCAGATGAAAGAATTCTTAAATAATGAAGTGCACGAGGAGTACTAAGCTTAACCACATATGGATGCCGCTCTGGGCGGAATTAAGAGAGCAAGGTCAGCCGAGCATTTTCCATGAAAATATCTGTAAAAGAGAGTCAAATCCCCAGCTTTCTTCGATGTTCTAGGCTGTCGAGGGTCTTCGTCAGCTCGTTGTCTCCGATCAGACGAATGGAATCCAGTAGCCGAAGAGTATGTTTGGGTGCAGAACTCCAGACATGAGAGCAGTACTCTAGTGAAGGTCGAATCTGGGCTTTGTATAGAGACAAAAGTTGTTGAGGTGTGTACAACTTTTTGGTTCGGAAGAGTACACCAAGTTTCTGTGAAGCTATCTTGGCGATTGCCACAACGTGGTTATGCCAAGACATATTTCCTCCCAGATTGACGCCCAGCAAATTAATAGATGAAGCCAGTGGGATTGCGTGTCCTGCCATGACTATATCCGGTTCTGTAATGTTATCCTTTTTAGAGAAAACTGCTGCCTGGATTTTTTTAGCGTTAAATTCAACTTGATTACTGCCACACCAAGCCAAAATTTCTTTCAGGTCTTTGTTGAGGCGTGATACTTCATGCAGTCTGCGAAGATGTGCATCGGCAGCCGATGTTTGTGCATTCAAAGAGAAAGATGCACGAAAAAAAAATCACTTTTCTTGCCGACAAGGGCATTCTTAACGCGGCATAATTTATTCGCCCTGTAACTTACCAGGTTCAGAGAGGGCTCCTGTTTGTCCACTTGACTCGGAAGCAGCAAATGAAATCACCTAAAAAAATATTTTTTAGACAACTGCCGTAAACTGGATAAAAATGTAGACTTTTAAGTCACGTCCGTCGATTGTTTGTTTCTCCTAACCAAGACAGAATCCCCATCCCTTGTTTGTTGTGTTTATTTTCGTAATAACAGGCGACACATTGACGTGTACCAAGCAGATAGAAATACCGGGTCTATGTTTGTTTCAAGTCAATGGCAAAAACCAATAAATGAGGGTATTTTATAATACAAATTTATCAACTTGCGAAAACGATAGAAGATTAACCACGGGTAAACTAAGCCACAGTAGTAATAGTGGTAAAGAAGACATTTTTATGTTTAACGCCTTATTTTTGAAGTTACAAGAATGGCGTTATGCACGCATACACCTTATTAGAAATATTTTCGACTTTTTACAGTAAGTGCATGGCCACAACGGCGCACCGCACAGCGCCCTCGCTCATAGCCTAGCACCATAGCACCGCACAGTAGTGTCCACAACGGGGCACCGACCCTCGCTCATTGCCTTGCCTGTCCATCCATCAGTTTGTCTCTCGACATCGAGATATAAACATGGACTGTGCGGTGTCATCTTCTTCCGATGAATTATTTTAGACGCTGATATAACCAAGTGGTATATGTTTAAACAGAAATCAAGATTACCAGTGCATCCTACTAACGCAAAGCGAAGATTCTATGCAGAATTTTATCACCTTTATAAAGATCTAAGGAAAGATCACCATCGCTTTTGTGAATATATGAGAATGCATATAAATACTACATTTTTGTTTAAGCAATTGTCGAGGGACTACTGTGCGAAGCTCAAGCGAGGCTGTGCGGTGCTCTGGTACAAGGCTATGGGCGAGGGGCAGTGCGCCATTGTGGACTAATTTCTATAAATAAACAATAATACCCGAACAAACTCAAGATTTGTTAGCCAGGGCGCAATTAAAAGTATTTAAAACTTTTACCCTGGGCATCATACGAACCCCAACCACAACCCTTCCATCTGGAAAAGTGGTGTGTGTGTGTAATCACACTTGTAAAAAAACCAAAAGATAAAAAATAACAGCTTACCAAAATTACGGCTAGAAAAACTGAAAACAATACTGCAAAATATTTCATTTTGAAAATCGCTAGTGATATTTGGTAGATGACGTTAAACAAACTTCTACTAATACTTTTTTGGGCAAATGACGAGGGATTTTATACTAAACATTTTTTAAAATTCGACAATAGTTTCTATTCTATTCTATTCTTTGCGGCGGTCCCAAAAATACGTATGCGAGAAATTAACAGTCATTATGATTATACCGGTTTATGAATTAATATAAATATGTATTCATTCGAAAATATCAAAACAGCGAAATTTTTCAAAATTGAACATGTTTTCTAGTTTTCATTGAAACTAGAGCTTGTTATTTTACACCGGATGAACCCATGGTGTGTACACGTGCCGATTAATGTCATTATTACAGGAATTAATTACAAATTCCAACAAATGTACACGTTCTTGTTAATAATAATAACAAATATAACATGTGATGTCAAAATTCTGGAATAAAATCTCTTGTGCTTTATTATTCAATATTTACCTCACTGATTGTGTAAAGGAAGCGTTCAAAAAGGGTTTGGTTGCGCCAAAAACGATAGAGAAAAAAGTATTTATTTTAGTTTTTACATTGTTGATATTTTTTTTAATACAAAAATTTTACATTGAATTCATTGGGTCATTAGGTTCAGTAGTGGTGGTAGCTAAAAACAAAAAAAATATATACAGGGTGGCCCATCGAAAACAGTCCAGCAAGGTTTACGGCTGTGTACGTGTTTTCAGGGGGACACGTTTCACTATTAATGTGATCCCTGTAATCTGAACCCCCCCTAGCGGGGGCGGCTTCTGCCCTTGTTTTTTCAAATGGGAATGGGTATGTTGTGATACATATTTTTAAAGGGCATTAAATTCTCTTTAAAATGGCGCTTCGTTTTGTAAATTTGAGCTACGCGCCGCCGAGCAACGGAATTTGAAACATTTCAGTGCACTTCTTATCAAGTACACAGGTTTGTGCGTAAACAATTTTTTTTCAAGTAATAAATACCAGATGTTCTTCACAATGTCCGAGAACACTTTGAACAGTTGTTGTACTATTGTATGGAGGTGAATGGCGGACATTTTCAACATTTAATAAGATAACAAGTCTAAGTATTACTCAATAAAATTACATTTTTTAAAACGCAATTTCTCGGCGGCGCGTGGCTCCAAATGTACAAAACAAAGCGCCATGTTAAAGAGAATTTAATGCCCTTTAAAAGATGTATCACAACATACCCATTCCCATTTGAAAAAACAAGGGCAGTAGCCGCCCCCGCTAGGGGGGTTGAGGTTACAGGGATGAAATTAATAGTGGAACGTGTCCCCCTGAAAACACAAGTTTATGGGTTCGAGGTTTTTTTTAATTTTCACGTACACAGCCGTAAACCTTGCTGGACTGTGTTCGATGGGTCACTCTGTATATATAATAATCTGTGCAGGGAACCTGGAGAGTCTAATATCTAATCGGTAAGGATAAATATTTCATCTCTAAGAGCTTGGTTCCTACGAAAATATTTTGAAAATCGCAATGGTATTAAACGTGAATTATTTTTCTAAATGAAACCTGTTTTGTCTTATTTGACATACATAATCTTCTTTCCCTGTTTGAACTGTAGAGTAATTCACGATTATAGTGACCTATTAAGATTTCAGAAACGAAGAAATTCATTAATTAAAAAAATTATCATTTGATAAATGAATAATCTGAATCTTACTGGTACGACGTCTTCGACCACAGCTCACAGTTTGTGTATATTCTTTTCCTTTATTCATGTTGAGTTCAGGAGAAGGCAACAGTAAACCTAAATTAGGATCAAATCTGAAATGTTTAGGGTCTTCGTTTAAAGATGAACCCTAAAAAATAATTTAAGAAAATATTGGCATTCTAAAGATAACTTCATTTTATAATTTTCTTGATCGCCTTCAAAAAAGGCCATTACAGTGAAACTTCTCATAACGGACACCTCTAATAAGCGAACATCTCTATTAAGCGGACATTTTTTTCATAGTCCGGAACTAGGTATACGAAATTCCATGAAAATCAACATCTCTTGGGCGGACCCTCCTATGGGCGGACGCGGAAAGGCTGATTTCATACAAAGAGTGTGAGAACCATCCATTAAACGGACAAAAAAAATTTTTAAAGTATTTGGGAGACGATAAAGTACGGTGCAAAAACTCTCTGAAGACAGACCGGTAGCCGATCGCGTATGCGTGGCAGAGCGAAAGGACTTCGCCGAATGAAAGTATGTGTGATTCCCCGACTGCAGTCCGCCGTTTACTTGTGAGTTGTAAGGTTAAAATCGTAAACAATGGCACAAAAATTGAGTCTGAAAGAGAATATTGATGTTGTGGAAGTTTGTAATTTGATAACAATGATTTGTGCGAGTTCATTAGCATTGATAGCAATGTGCTATTAGAAAGAAGATGATAGTGACCCCATTCCTACCGATTATGTAGTCCAAACTGAAACCACATCTGACGACTCTGATGAAGAAGTTGAATGCAGTAATCAAACAAATGTCACCAATTATCAACAAGCCATTAGTATGGTAAAGGAATTACAAGAGTATGCAAAGAATAGAGGTGACTCTACAGCAATGGAATTGTTATCAGACATTTTCTAGATTGCAAGTATAAAACGCAAGCACGTCAAACTACGTTATTAGATTTTTTTAGTACTACATCCTAACTAAAACTAGTGTATTTTTATTATGTTATGTTTATTTGTACATACATATCCATAGTAATAATTTTGCATGTACATATTACCTAATAACAAATTTTCCATGGGCGGACACCTCTATTAGGCGGACACAGTTAGACGGTCCCGTAGGTGTCCGTCTAAGAGAGGTTTCACTGTATATCCTTTTTCCACCGGTTAGTCCAATCATTTCTGAGTAAACAGAACTCAAACGAAGCCAAATCCGGTCTATACTGTCGGTGATCCAGCTTTGTTGTAGTTGGAAAGTAGTAGCTATTCTTATAGGTAACTGCTGTGATCGTAGTGGACATATTCACAGAATTAAATTAAAAAGTTTTCTCTGTAGTCATTTAGCAGTGGCGAAACTTCAAACTTTGGCCCCCATATTTACAAAAGTATAAGTTCTCGTAAAATTAATATCATACAGGGCAGGTTAAAATTAGAAGTTACTTTAAACAAGTCGCAAAAATAGGTTCTTTCTTTCCTCAAATAATTTAGACTTGCATGTTAAATCTTCTTATATTCTGAACAAAAAATATGTTAAGAGATTTTTTGATATTTCACTCGATTAACCATTTATAACTAATTTTCTGTTAATAACTGAATATCACAATCAGTTAGCCATGGAAAGAATTATTGTATAAAATGAAACATAAATGATATTTGAATGAAAGGAATGTATTTCAGCTTACTAATAATAATAATCTACAAAAAAAATTATTTGAAAAATTGTTAAATATGACCTCTGGTTTGTTCAATGCGTTTCTATAAACGTATTTTCCCTAAATTGAACCATTGAACAACTTTTCAATTAATTTTGTTTGTAGATTAATATATTACTAGTAAGTTATTCTTAAAATCTAAGGTGATGTGTAGGAATTCCTTTTCTTGATGATAGTATTAAATCATAATGAATTAGTGTTGGGTAAGAAAAAAAACACTTTTTGAAGTGGCGAGGGTCCTCGCATTGCGTAACGGGAGGCCACTTTGGGCCGTGGGCCCCTGGACGCCAGTGCACAGTAGTTACTACCTCCATTAAGACTTACTATTAACGATCCTAATCAACTTACCAAACTAGAATCGTATATTATAATCAATGAAAGTAAAAAAACAAGAAGAATTTTCATAATCGAGAATGCAACTTTGATCAGATAGATACACATACATATACTACGTATTTTAAAACAATAAATATCTATATTTATTGCATAAGTACACATTTACATAGTCTATACAGAGATATAGTGTGTAAATACCTAATTATCTAGACATTACAAGTCATAAAAATAATGTCGTTCATATCCCGGAAGGGATTGATTAAATCTTGTTTTTCAATTGACACTATTGTCATTATGTCACAAAAAAACTGCATATTTTCAGGAAAATAGATTTATTTTATTTTAAAAATTTTAATCGATTTCTGGTCGGCTCTATTTGGTCGTCTCCGTAGTACTAGTTGTGGTTATAGTCGATTCTGAAAGAAAATTATAATAAATATACAAGGTGTCACTTTGAAATGTTTCCACCCCTAATAGTCCTCTTCCAGTAACTAATATTAAAAATCGAAGACCAAAGGTGGCGCTTTTAAGAAATATTTGCGGCCTTCGTGGTTTAAGGGGTAGCTGTTACTCTTAAATTCTTAAATGGGCAGGGGGATCACGTGGAACGTCATTTGAAACGTTGTTTAAATATTTCTCTGACATTGCGTGGCGGTTCGGTACACACAAATGGTACCTGTCTCTGTTCATTGTACTATTCTTAGCAGTCTGAAGCAACAACTTGTCATAAAAACCGCGAAAAATATACAGGGTGTTCCTTAATGACGTGCTGATATTTCAGCGTGTGATTCCTTAGGTCATTTTATAAAGAAAAGTTCATATGAACATATGTCCGCAACGGTTTCAATTTTATTTTTTAAATAGTTATTTTTTAATATCTCCGAAAGTACTTTAGATATTATTCTCAATTTCGGCATGTGTTAATAGTATATAGAGCCACAAATTTTAGTTATTCAATTGTTCCACCAGTGGCGTCCCTGCAAACATGTCCTCTGATATTTTTTACAAAAAATATGGTACGCCACTGACATTTTTCCATGTGGATATTTTTTATGATTAGCCTGGGTAATTCTACATGAAAACGGTCTCTTGAGATTTTCTCGTCAGATGCACCGATCTTGAGTAAAACCACTAAATTCATATTGAAACTCATTATTATTAACATTGATAAAATAATGAATGATAAATTTTGTTGTATAAAAATTGTTGGAGTGGGCAACTCTCAAGGTTCTTACCAATACGCTATGTCGTCGCCTATATCCTCTGCTATTTACTACACCGCCACCTGTCACGATGTTCGAGCCACGCGATGTCATTGGTCCACCGAGCATGGTCATTCCCCCACTTAGACCACCTTCCAGACCCATACCCATACCGAAACCTTGCATTTGACCTTGGTCGCTTTGGTCTTCAGAACCTAAAATAATCTTCGAACCATGCTTATCAAAATTTGAAGACCGAAACTCACACTTTCCGTCAATTGACTGAAAGTATAGTTATGGTGTCGCCATGTCAGGTTTAACCCCCTGGGGGAGATAGATATTATCCTGAAAATCTATAATGACAAGAGAGAGGGGGGGGGGGGTAAAGTGGTATTAATGGAAAAAGAGTTAAACGACCTTAAAAATGATGTACCACTTTACCCCCTCTCCCCCATTTAAGATTTATAAGCAACACCTTGTTCCTGCCGATTATTTTGCCTTTGTCTTACTGACACTCTTGAATATTCGGTATTGGTAGACCCGACATCTCTCGCCATCTGTGCTGAACCAGGGGACAGACCCTTAAATTAGAAATAAAATAATTAAATATAAAGTTTGTTTTTATATACACTATGTCCACGGATGGGGTTTACAAGAGGACAAATGGACTAAAAATTGAAAGATACGAAAAAAAGTCACTCTAAATAAACGTTTTTGCTGATTTCTTCTTGAGATATCGATTGGACAGCCTGGATAATTCCGCCCTTCAGCACTTCAATATCATTTGGTAATGCGGTTGCAAAAACAATTTGTTTTAAACGGCCCCATAAAAACATATCTTCCAAAGTTAAGTCGGGACTTCTTGGGGGCCACAAAACCGGGCCATTCTTGCCAATCCATCTTGGACCAAATCTGCGGTCAAGCCATTCTCTAACCCCACGAGCGAAATGGGCTGGACAATCATCTTGCTGAAAATACATATTTTGTCGAAAATTTAATGGTAGGTTTTTGGAGTTCATCTTTGAAACATGTATCGAGCATTTCTAAAAATGATAATCTATTGCACGTGTTATCAAAAAAATATGGCCCTATAATGCCATGGATGGATATCGCACACCACACGTTCACTTTTGTGAAATATTGTCTCTCGTCATAATTCTGAATTCGGGATTTTCTAAAGACCAGTACCTAACGTGCTGGGTTGCAACGGTTCCATTTGTTGAAAATGTACTTTCATCAGAAAACATGATACATTTATAAAAATAAACATTTCCACTTGAAATTTGTCTCCTATCCACTGGCAAAAATCAAGTCGTTTCGCGTCGTCTCCCTCTTCCAATCTTTGATTAACGTGCGGTTTATATGGATACAATTTATTTGCTTTAAGGATCTTCCGAATTTGACTTTTTTCACAACTTCCAACTGAGTAACACGATTTCTAAGGGACGAAATAGGATTTTCTTCAACAAACATGCAAACTATGAATATTTGGCCTCTATATTAGTACAAAGCAGGAGTTCACAGAAACGCCTCGGCGAGAAATTCGATGAAAGAATAAAAATCAAACTTCAACATGAACTTACCACTAATAACACTAAGATAGTGTTTAAAAGAAACAAAACCTTAAGCTTATTTGTTAACATTCTTTTCATTCGTCGAAAGTAAACCACAAGTCAAATATAGTACAGTATAGATATTATTTCCTTTGAAGAAAAAAAATCTTTTTATAGGGTACATAATTGTTGTTTATTGTATCTACTTAACACCTTGTATAATAATGTGTTATTAAAAGTGTTGATAAAAATTTTAAACTAAACACTTATATCCGGAGTTTTTTGTAATTTTGCAGTTCAATAAGTAGTAGATGCGTATAACAGGGTGAGTTGAGTTGAACATCAGGAAATCACATGTAATTTTTGAGGTCTTCTTGAGGAGGCCGACATGGTAAATCCATGTGCCCAGTTCGAATGCATTTTGGGGAGCCAATCCTAAGCTATTCAATTAAATGTAATGGCAAAATCATGATTTTGAATTTCACTAAAAAACTTGTAAAAAAAGAAGAGAGTGTCACTCGTATATAATATATTATAGAACATATGTGGTCACTACCTAATCTTAAAATTAATGTATTTTTAACTTGGTGCATTAGTAGCTGATAAAAATTCCCAAAATAGTCAATATAGTCATACATTCTTAATTTTTGGTTTAGAAAAATTCCCAAAATAGTCAATATAGTCATACATTCTTAAATTTTAGTTTAGAAAAAATTCCCAAAATAGTCAATATAGTCATACATTCTTAATTTTTGGTTTAGAAAAAAGTGAGTTTAAGAAACATACGACGTCGGATGAAAGTTAAAATAAAGCTCATCGTGTCGATTGTTACAAATATTCGGACGGAATTTGGCACGAAAAGTTTACACCAATCAGGGCACCGTCGGATCATCATATCGTCCGAAATCGTATGCATGGAACGCTGTCTTAAATCGAACTAATCGAAATTTTGATTGAATATTTTTCCTAACTAACCAGTAAAAATTATATTAAAAAAGAAATCCGGTCCTGTCGAATGTTTACTTTCACAAGGAAATTTCCGAACTGCGCAAACTCACAACGCCCCCTTCGATGCCAATAGCGGGGACATAATTGCACATGGTATTAGCAATATACTGTTTATATATATGTGATTCAACCTCGGTCCATGGGTTTACCATGTCGGACCCCTTCAAGAAGTTATAATGTAGTTCTCCTATAAAATATACAGGGGATCCAATATTTAGCCACCTTAATATAATATTACATGGGATTTCCTACTTATTTCAACTTAACCATGCACCCGGTATGTAGAAGAATATAAGTACGATATTTTATTCCCACATCTATTTTAATTAAATTTAATACCTAGTATACACATATACTATTTACCTTAAGTTGTGTCTAAACTTTTAAATAAATAATTCTCTTTTTAAAACTTAAAAATTGCATTTTTTCATGAAATGAATTTATTTATTATTTTTTTAAAATTATTATAATTTTTAAATGTTTTCGGTATGTAACACCGTCTGCATGCTGTGTATATACATGTTGTACATGTACATCCATCGGAAGTAAAACAACTATATTTAAAACACTGTAGGTATATAAAAAAGAAATCAGACGATGAAAATAAATATCATTATTTATTCTTGAAAAAGTGATCAAAAATACAGAAACAACATAAAAAAACAAGATGAAAAATATTAAATGCTTAATATTTATGACTTTTGTGTTTCTAGTTTTATTGGTAAGAAAGCACTTGTTTAAATTATTACTCAAAATTCATAATTTCAATTTTTGCTGCTAAGTGTGTGTCCACAACGGCGCACCGCCCTGCGCCCATAGCGTGGCACCATAGCACCGTACAGCCTCGCTTGAGCTTCGCACAGTAGACCCTCGACATCGAGATATAAACATGGACTGTGCGTGGTTATCTTCTTCCGATGAAGAAGATATTGTTTTAGACTCTAATATAACAAAGTGGTACTTTACATTAATTACGTTCAGCATTTGACGTGAAATTGGGAAATCAATTAATATACAGGACGTCACACGAAAAAAACCTTTAGACAGGGTCGGATTTATCACTATGAGCTAGCCTAGGGCCTCGTATTTAAAGGGGCTTCAAAAAGAACCAAAAAATAACAAAGTTAAAAATAAAAACGAACAAACCCGATATGATACAAAAAGGTGTATAACAATTTTTGAAAAATTGAAGCCATACTTTACTTATTAACTAAATATTTTTAGCACGTCATACGAGGTTCTCCTACATACCTATCCGACACCAAAGGTTTAGCATCTAATACGCATATTAAACTACATGGATCGAGAGAGCCCGTTAAATGTATGGCTGGTCCCCAGACACAAGCCGGTAAGTAGTGCAACATCTTTTAAAACACTAATTTAAAAAAAAATGTTGCTACGTTTTGCAAATAACCTTCAGATTCGCTCGTTTATTAGAACCAAATTATGAAATTAAAGTGGATATTTTAACAAATACAATTTTCCACACGCACGCGAACAAACCCGAACAACGCAATCGAACATCATGGGGAGTCTCGGGCTGTTGCATTGGATATTTCTCAAGCTTTTGATCGTGTTTGACATGAGGGGCTTCTAAGTAAACTGCGATCCTATGGTATGCCCAGTCGATTCTGTGCATGGTTGTCTAGCTTTCTTAAGGACCGCTCTCTGCAAGTGGCGATTGACGGATTTCTCTCCTTCACCATCAATGCCGGTGTTCCTCAAGGGTCCATATTGTCTCCCACTCTCTTCTTACTCTTCATTAAAGACCTTCTAGTGAAAACTAAAAATCCGATATTTAGTTTTGCTGACGATAGCACACTTATCTCATATTTCTCTTTGAATGCGCAAACATCGGCTGCCGACGAACATCTTCGCAGACAACATGAAGTATCACGCCTCAACAAAGACCTGGAAGAAATTTTGGCTTGGGGTGACAGTAACCAAGTCGAATTTAACGCTAAAAAAAACCCAGGCAGCAGTATTCTCTAAAAAGGTTAACATTACAGAACCGGAAATAGTCATGGCCGGACACGCAATCCCACTGGGTTCATCTATTAATTTGCTGGGCGTTAATCTGGAAGAAAATATGTCTTGGCATAACCACGTTGTGGCAATCGCCAAGATAGCTTCTCAGAAGCTTGGGGTACTCTTCCGAACCAGAAAGTTGTACACACCTCAACAACTTTTGACACTATACAAAGCCCAGATTCGACCATCACTAGAGTACTGCTCTCATGTCTGGAGCTCTGCACCCAAACATACTCTTCGGCTACTGGATTCCATCGAAAGGAGGGCTATTCGTCTGCTAGGAGACCACGAGCTGACGAAGAACCTCGACAGGTTGGGGATTTGACTCTCTCTACAGATATTTTCATGGAAGGTGCTCGGCTGACCTTGCCCTCTTAATTCCTCCCAGAGCGACGAATAGCAGAAATACACGACGAACCACTGCCGCCCATCCATATGTGGTTAAGCTTAGTACTCCCCGAACTTAATTATTTAAGAATTCTTTCATCTGGAGGACTTCATCCTTGTGGAGCGACCTTCCCGAGGTCGTTTTTCCCAACGAATATAACCTCCAACGATTCAAAACCAACGTAAATCGCTTTTTGCGCACACCCACCACTCCCAGAGTGCCCTAAAGGAATTTTCCTATAGTGCTTGTGTTTGATCATAAAAAAAAACGCGTCGTGACTAAACATTGGCAGATATCCGTCGTGACTGTATGATTTTTTTAATCGGTCATCGGTGATTGTGATAAAGCCGAAGTACGAGGGGTTAAAACTGTCACGATGCACTATCACGACGGACATCTACCAATGCTTGATCAGTGACGTCGGCTCGTCACGAACAATTACGAGGTGTAAGGAGGCTTTCATACCCGAGTATTGCAATATATCTCCTTAGAGGAAAAACGAAAAGCCTTTTCTATTATTTTAAACTAAATCCGACCTAAGTATAATGTTATTTTTATCATAATGACTGAATGACAAAAGATTTTTTGATATACATAAATACGCATACTTTTGCATATTCGATCGGTTTGCAACACTCGCCTACAGCTTGTGTTGTAAACTCCTCACTCGTATATAAAACTTGTCTTCATGGACTTGTTACACAATTTGGGTCAATATATACTTAATTCAGAACTACACATTTCTATAATGAGTCAATTTTTTTTAAGCCACCACGCCTGCTCCAGACGTAGAAGTAGTAGAAGTGGCAGAGGGACCAACAAATTAACTGTCAACATGATGCAGCGCAACGGCATAACAATTTATCTAAAAAAAAGTGTTTATTTTTGAGTTAATTTTTTCTTTTAAATTAAAACGTTCATAAAAATATTTATTGTTTTGAGAATACTTTAACGGCTAGTGGACAAGTGTACGTGTAGTACCTTTATAGATATACAACAATATTCAACATAAACTATGGGTAATAATTATGTTAGACCCTGTACACATCTAATGTTTTAACTGATACGTTTTACTTGAACACGTTAGTTTTACTTGAACAAGTATAACGTAAGGTAAGACCTTATGTCCACATCTAATATTTTAACCGATACGTTTTACTTGCACAAGTAGAACGTAAAGTAAAATCTTATATGTTAGACCCTGTCCACATCTAATGTTTTAACTGATACGTTTTACTTGAACACGTTAGTTTTACTTGAACAAGTATAACGTAAGGTAAGACCTTATGTCCACATCTAATATTTTAACCGATACGTTTTACTTGCACAAGTAGAACGTAAAGTAAAATCTTATATGTTAGACAATGTCCACATCTAATGTTTTAACTGATACGTTTTACTTGAACCCGTTAGTTTTACTTGAACAAGTATAACGTAAGGTAAGACCTTATGTCCACATCTAATATTTTAACCGATATGTTTTACTTGCACAAGTAGAACGTAAAGTAAAATCTTATATGTTAGACCCTGTCCACATCTAATGTTTTAACTGATACGTTTTACTTGAACAAAATTAGCGTTGTGATCGCTCGAGCGAAAAACCACTCGAGTACTCGATTATTGAAATAACCGACATCGCTCGATTATTAAAAAAACCGCTCGAGTTATAATTTCAAGCGAAAATCGTCGCTTGTTACTTATTACCTTTCACTCCATACCCGAGCTTCGCGCTGACGCGGAGCAGTTTTTTGCTCGATAGGAAGTTATAAACTCAGTCGAAAAATCGAATCATTGCCTTTCACTTGATACTCGATATACGCGCGCCACCCGAAATGTGCCGAATGGCGACATTCGAGTTTCACGCTCAGAAGGCTAACACGACATACGTCTTTCTTAAAGGCACATAAACGAGAGGATGCATATAAAAAAAAGTATGTAAAATCCCTTAGTGGATTCATCGCGACATGGGTTTTGTTTTGACTGGGACTGGCTAGCCAGCGGCGATTGTGTAAATTCTTAAAAAATTAAAGGATATAATTTTAAAAAAATTAGAATCAACTGTTCTTCCATAATAACCACTCTAGACTAAACTTCTAAAACTTACAAAAACAACCCCTGGTGTTTTATCAACACATTCTTCTTAGTCATTGAAATTTCAAGTGATTAATCGCTCGAGCGGTTCACTCGATTATTAAAATCGCTCGAGTATCAAGTACTCGATTATTAAAATCATTGGTTTTCCCCAACACTAGTAATAATCGGTGCTTAACATACGCTCTCGCCATCTAGTGGTAATCTACTTAAATGCGAAAGACAATACATTCGTAAAGTGACCATATACAGGGTGGCCCATCGAAAACAGTCCAGCAAGGTTTACGGCTGTGTACGTGAAAATTACAAAAAAAACTCGGACCCGTAAACTTGTGTTTTCAGGGGGACACGTTTCACTATTAATTTCATCCCTGTACCCCTAGCGGGGGCGGTTACTGCCCTTGTTTTTTCAAATGGGAATGGGTATGTTGTGATACATCTTTTTAAAGGGCATTAAATTCTCTTTAAAATGGCACTTCGTTTTGTAAATTTGAGCTACGCGCCGCCGAGCAACGGAATTTGAAGCATTTCACTGCACCTCTTATCAAGTACACAGGTTTGTGCGTAAACAATTTTTTTTAAAGTAATAAGTATCATCAGTCAATTCAACTTTATCTTCAGTAAAGTGGTTGATCCAGATCTACATACGATATTTCTGCGCTTTTATTTTCTTTTGATTTGATCGTGACATAAAAAATGGTTTATTCTATTGAGGAGAGAGTGGAAATTATTGAATTGTATTTTATAAACAATTTAAAAAAACAAGGGCAGTAGCCGCCCCCGCTAGGGGGGTTGAGGTTACAGGGATGAAATTAATAGTGAAACGTGTCCCCCTGAAAACACAAGTTTTACGGGTCGGAGGTTTTTTTTTAATTTTCACGTACACAGCCGTAAACCTTGCTAGACTGTTTTCGATGGGCCACCCTGAATATCAAGCAGAAGCATGCAAAAATACATACCTACCCCCGTCTACATACCCAGTTGTCCTGTACCAGTTACTATCCATGTTTTGCTGTAAAACTGATATCAATTCACCGACCTTCGCGGATTGCTTTAATGTTTTTTTAATTTTAGACAAAGCTCTGCTTCCCATGATGCCACGCCCATGTCCACAATAATCGAATTATCGTTTACCTAATAATTATTTTAAATATCAGTTGTTTTGTTTGGTCCTATTTAAAAATAAAACTTAATTGCACCAAATTTCAGATCTCAAATCTCATAATTGACCAAACGGGATAAATACGGGAAATTCATATCAGATTAATTTACATTTTGCTGTTGTTTTGTTCGTTTTTGCCCGCTGTACAAGTAAGTTTAATAAATTGTATTAGTGTAGTTGATATTTTATTATACATTTTATAGAAAAACTGCATTAAAACTTCTTGAGGAGGCCGACATGGTAAACCTATGTGTCGAGTTTGAATACATTTAAGCGAATCCTAAGGTACAGTACGTTTCACGAGAATTGGATACGACTTAATGATTTCCTGGGTCGGTCCCATTGTGTCGATAAGTGCTCGGCAGTAAACAAGTGAAGTATGAAGGGACGGACTAAGGAAAACAAGTAATGATATGATTATATTAATGTAATCAAATGAAATAACATTTTTTTTAAATATTACTAGTCATATTTATTTACATTTATAATGTTAATCTATAGATAATTCTGTTTCGCTATCGCTATCCTCATCAAAATTAATTATAATTGGATTAATTATACGATCCAGACTAATATACGAATTTTCTACAGTTATTACGTGACGGACTGAATTTTTCCAACTACCTGGGGGAATATCATTAAAGCATTTTCGTATTAATTCTACAACACAAGAACTTAAAGTCGGAAAAATATTTTCAGGCCTAACCAGTGATTTTAACTGGTGCCACATATGCTCTATGGGGTTAAAAATGCAATAATAGGGTGGGAGCCGTAGCACTGTATGTCCAGTTTCTTCTGCCAATGTGTCACAAACATATACTTTTTTTATACAAAATGTCTTTAAAACTTCTAAAAGATCACTTTTTTATAACTTTCTTCAAAATATATATTATTCGCCGCCATGTAGTTCTGAATCTCCAATTTTGTATTATTTGAGCTTGGAGCTTTATGTAATTGGCGACTGTGATAGCTCGCATTGTCCATTACTATCACGCTATTCTGAGGAATGTTTGGTAAAAGATAATTCTTGAACCATTCCTCAAAAACTAACAAATTTTACCACAAAAAGATATTTAAATATAAATTAAGCAACCTAACCTACCTGAGGTGCCTATATTTAATTATAATTATTACAATCCGGTCCTTTCCACATAATAATAACAAACGGTCATAAATAATGGGATGGCCCGCAGTCATTAAGTTATATCCATTTTTCATGAAACAATCTTTACCTATTCAAATAAGTGTATGGCCACCACGGAGCACCGAGCCTAGCTCATTGCCCTTGCCTGTCGATCAGTTTGTCTCTCGACCTGTCGACATCGAGATATAAACATGGACTGTGCGTTGTCATCTTCTTCCGACGAAGGGTATATTACATAAATTACGTTCAAAAATTGACGTGAAATTGGAAAATCAGTTAATATACAGGATGTTACATTAAAAATATGTTTAAACAGGGTCGTAATTAATTAATTAGAAAAAAATAAGGTATGCTGGAATAATTTTTAACATTTTAATTGTTATTTTAAATAGTGTTGTTGTCCTACATACAAATCCAAGCAACGATATAATCAAAAGTATCTATATGCATTCTCATATGTTCAAAAAAGCGTTGGGAATATTTCCTTAGATCATTATAAAGGCGATAAAATTCTCCTTTGAATCTTGGCTTTACGTTAATGGGATGAACTGGCAATTTTGTTTAAGCATATAAGTACCACTTTGTTATATTAGGGTCTAAAACAATATCTTCTTCATCGGAAGAAGATAACAACGTACAGTAGATTGTTTATATCTCGATGTCGAGGGACTACTGTGCGAAGCTCAGGCAAGGGTGTGCGTTGCTATGGTACCAGGCTAACGGCGAGGAGCGGTGCGCCGTTGTGGACACACGCTAAGCGTCATGGCAAATCCACGAAACTCTCATAGCTCAGATAATACAGCAAAAACCAGCCAACCAATAATTTCTATGACGCTATTGCCAACAATTGACCTAAAGCTGAACATTTTACGAATAATGAAAATATTATCACTGACGCTAGTATTCGTTCTGTCAACGTCAAAATTTAATTTGCCGGCGTTTGCCGTGTATTACTGAACTATGAGAGTTTCGTGGTTTTGTTACCACGTTTTATTGAATAGCTTAGGATTGGCTTAAGGAAATGTATTCAAACTCGGCACATGGGTTTCCGATATCGGCCTCTTCAAGAAGTTATAATGCCGTTTTTCTTTAAAATGTACAGGGGAGCCAGTAGTCAGCCACCTCAAGGATTACCCTGGGATTTCCTATGTTCAACTTAACGTGGCATCACATGCAGAGGACTGCGCCTCTTAAAACAATTGGACCGATGCCGCCCTGTCGGTGTCGGACTGTCCGAAGCCGTCGCCGACCAAAAATATTAATTGAAAAAAATAATTTAAAAGAGGATTGTATTTCTATTGCAATTCGATCAGGGAATAAACAATCAACTACACGAGAACGACATATTATTAGTAAATTTGCTATCGTGCCAAAAAAAATTGGTCCCACCCATTTTCATCAAGGGGAGCTTTCTAAAGGAGGAAATGGGGGGAATTATCAACCCCCCCCCCCTCCACCCCTCACCCAAGGAATAAGTGAAGAGCTGCGTTTAATCACAGGTTCCAAGCAGGTACTATTTTATGCGAACGTTGAGCCAAATATACTTAATTTTTTTCTAATCTAAAACTGGATTCGTAAAGTTAAAGGATTGGAAAAGGGTATGAAAAAATTGCGTTCAAAAATATAACGTTATAAGAATAATAATAACAATTTCAAATATGAACAATTTTCAAATTTTTGTCACAGATCTTCCTGAAACTTGTTCATACCTCAATCGACATGTCAGACAATCTAAATATCAATGAATTAACTAAAAAACTTTATTATTAACGGCTAAAACTTCACGAAAAGAAATATTGATCAGCTGCTGACGTCTCTTTTTAACCTGCCAAAAAGCGGCATATTTTTTAATTAAATTGATGCGACATAGATGGCTCCGATTGCTAATTTGGATATTGTTTGGGATCCTCATATTCTAAAAACATTTTCAAAACTATATAGATTTAAAAAAATGCGATTTATGATAGTTTTATAAGTGCTATAAAAACAATGCAACTATTATAATATCGCATTTTTTATTATTTACATTCTTCGCATGGTTTCCGTATAATATCAGTCAACTAAAAGCAATTAGGAAAATAAACATAAAAAGTAAAATTGCCGGAAAACGTTAGTCATTATTTGCATGCATTGATGCATGAAATTGGCACCTACTTTTTTTAATTACTATGGTTTCCTTTGTTGACCTGTGCTCCTAGCAATTTCATCAGTAAATCAGCAATAAAGAAAATACATTTGCGAGCTTATTAAGATGTGAAAGTCTTGGAAACTCGCAGAGTAGTGAAACCGGTAGAATCTTGCTGATTAAGGTAAATACATTTGGATATTATGGATATAGCGACAATTATACAGGGTGTCATTTTGAAAACTTCCCAATAATACAATAATTCATTATTTTTTGAGAATTAGATTCCAAGAGATGCCGTTCCAAAGGGACGTAATGAGGTGGTTATTATTTAAATCAACATTATTGTGTCGTCCTCTCTTTTAGTAAGATTATTAGGGGCTCCTCGGTAGTCACTCTAGGTGATAATCCATGAATAAATTCCATCTTTACGTTTCATTGCAGAATGCCTATACCAACAGCGGATCTAACTAAAATCTACAACAACGATGAAAAGCTCAAGAAATCCGACGTCGGGGCATTAACGGATTGGGCATCGAAGCAACCCCATTTGCCAAGGATCTCAGGTAGTTAAAGGAGTCCGCTTGGTGTTCGAGCGAAAAATAAAAAATTTCTTAAATTTTTTAGAATTGCAAATAGTTCTTTTCCTACAAAGTTGCTACTACAGCAATGAATTGGCGAAAACCACCATTGACAATTACTTCACCGTAAAAACATTGTGTCCTGATATTTTTGGAAACAGAGTTCCTAGCGATCCCGGTGTTCAAGCTGCAATGAATTGTACGTAAGTATTATATCTACTTTGTTCGCATAACGGTGCGAGCTTTCAGTCGCCACCCAAGTCAATTTTTCAAAAAGACAGGAAAGACAAATTAATGGTAAATAATAGTATTAGACAGATACTGAATCTACAGGTTTCCTCTCTAGGTGGAAATAACTACAACCATGTTGCAGTGGCGGCTCGTAACCTATGATAGAGGGGGTTCACAAGTATGGTGAAATTATTTTTAAAATTTTATTTTTGTGTAACGACCAAACAATTACTTTCTAGGCGTTTTAAATATAGATAGAAAAGAAGTAATAAGAAAATGCGTTAGGTAAAACATATTTTTATTTATTTTTTAATTGTACACAAGGAAAAACAATTTTTGGACAATAAGAAAAGGTTTTCTTAGTGTGCATAGTGCTTAAACGTAAAGTCCGTTCTTCGGTTCTTAATTGTAGAAAATTGATCAATAACAGCCTCATTAAAGTTTGGAATACCCTCTATAAATTTTTTTTCATATATTTAATTTTTAAACTTTCTAATAAAGTCCCTAGATTTAGTCTTTGTGGTCTGCGTTAAATTAATTTCGGGTTTAGGTCTTCCTCAAAGAGCTAAAGTTATTTTTTAAATAGTCCACCGTCAAACTATTCATTTTAACTTAATAAATATATAATATTAAAATATTAAAACATACACGCTCGAATTTCTAACTAGATGCACGAACAGACAACTGCGCGGCGCACACTAAATTTATGCGCCTTTCCCATGTCAAATCGCCATAGCCCCGCTATCCCCCGCTGTCTCCCGCCACCTGTTACTACAGCGAAACTGCATTATGCCCCGCCTACTTAATCGTACATGCGAGCAAATCTCGTCATAATCGTCATTAACCTCGACCAAGGCACGGTTGCCGTATCGAGAGCCTATAATATACAGTTTGGTTGACGGTACGATAAAATTTTAGGGAGGGTCGGACTTTATACGATAAATAATATTCAATTAATATGAATTAATATTTTTTTATTCGTTTTGGGGGTGCACGTGCTCATGTGCTCCTGTGGAAGAACCGCCACTGCCATGTTGAATATTTAATAAATAACACCATGTTGTTCCCATATACAGCCTGTACCAAGTTAAGTGCGCACTATTGCTAACTTTTTTATTATTGTAGATACAAAGTCGGTTAAATTAGCAAAGTAGTAGCATTTTTTCTGCTGATTAAGATGGTGAGAACAGAAAAACAATTGAACATAGGGTTTTCAAATAAATGAGAAAAATGCCATTTTTTTAAACGGAACACCCTGTATATTTTTGACTGCAAGGTTTGTAAATTAATTACAGAACAAAAAAATTCATATGCACTATTGGCCTAAAACTGAAAATAACCGAATTATTACCATATTTATTTTTTAGACAAGTTGGCTGTGTATTTTCAAAATAAAAGCTTTATTCGATGTGTCATTAGATTATTCTGCTGTCAATAAGAGCCAAGCATATTTGGTAATTGTTGTAATAGTTATTGGATGTTCTCTAGTTATAAAAATAATATAAAATGGCGTTCACGCATTTAGAAAAATGCGATATGTTAGAAGCATATCTTGTTTGCAAAAAAAATAGTTTCCGAGCACTAGAACAATATGGTCAAACGTATCCTGAACGTGATCAACCAAACAGAAGGTATTTTTTAAATCTTTATAGAAAATTCAGAAATAATGAAGACGTTCTTGGAAAGGGTAGAACTGGAAAACAGTTTATAATAAGTGAACAGGTAGAAGTAAATGTGTATTTTGAAGTGTACAAAAATAATTCGACCAGAGATTTGGCAAGGGACAGTGGTTTAAGTTTATTTACAATTTGAAGAATTTTAAAAAAATATAAGGTTGTACCGTATAAGTACCGACTAGTGCAAACATTATTACCTGGTGACACTGAAAGAACACTAATTTTTTGCCAATTATTGTTTGTAGATATGTGTAGGCAAAATATCAACTTTTTAACGCATATTGTGGAGCGATGAAGCGAATTTTTCAAACAGGGGTATGTTTAATAATAAAAACATGCGCGATTGGTCTAGAGAAAATCTATTTATTGCTCATCCCAGAAATCCGCAAGTAAGATTTAGTATTAATGTTTGGTGTGGTCTAATAGGCCGCCAAATAATTGGCCCAATTTTTTATGATGGCGTTTTAACAGGCCGAAGATATGTTGATATGCTGTCAGAATTACTGGAAGAATATTTACATCATGTCAACTTAGAGGCACGAAACCGAATCTACTTTCAACAAGATGGAGCTCCTCCCCATCAGTTCCACGAGGTGAACAACGAGGTGACAACGTCTATAAAAGGAAATATGCGAACCTGGACGAACTTCAAGATGACATCAGACGCATTATAGCATCCCTCGATGGCAGAACAGTTTTAAAAGCCACAAAACGTGTATTAAAGAATGCCAGAAAATGTATCGAACAAAACGGAAATGTCTTTGCACATTTAATGTAGGTTGTGTGTTTTCATTTATTTCATTTAAATAAAATAATAAGGAGATATTTGAGTTTTATTTCAAGAAGACACAGCCAACTTGTCTAAAAAATAAATATGGTAATAAATCGGTTATTTTCAGTTTTAGGCCAATAGTGCATATGAACTTTTTTGTTCTGTAAATAATTTACAAACCTTTTAGTCAAAAATATACAGGGTGTTCCGTTTAAAAAAATGGCATTTTTCTCATTTATTTGAAAACCCTATGTTCAATTGTTTTTCTGTTCTCACCACCTTGATCGGCAGAAAAAATGCTACTACTTTGCTAATTTAACCGACTTTGTATCTACAATAATAAAAAAGTTAGCAATAGTGCGCACTTAACTTGGTACAGGCTGTATATAATATTTTGCTTTTATAATAATTGTTATGGTTTTATTATTTTTAGACTTCTATGCCCTCTGCCGATTTTAACACCTGCTCCAGAAAACTACACGGTGATATTTATGAGACTCATCGATTGTAATCCCGAAAACTACCATTTCTCTAATCAAGTCAAAATGTTCGATATGATAGAGATGTTGGATCTCCACCAACACGGTCCCCAGCGTGGGCTCGTTTTGGTTTTCGATATGCAGGGTGCCGTTTTTGGTCATTTGACGAGAATGAGCCTTATAGTAATGAAGAAAATGTTTTATTATTTACAGGTATACGATTTTTTTATATACGAACCCATCTATCAATATTTCTTGCTTTGTCGTAAAAATGTTCCTAAATCAAATAGTATGAGCTTCAGGCTGTATAAACTTTCCCTGAGATCGTCCGGATCTATAAATGTAGGCACCCCAGATTTGCTATAAAAGCTGTATAACAGCAATTCTTATTGAATAAGCGACAAAGGGCACACAGCTGGAGTTAATATTTGTTGTTGTTTTTTAGGAAGCAATGCCTATACGACTAAAGGGTATCCATTATGTTAATGTTGTGCCTTTCATGGATAAACTTCTTGCTATGATGAAGCCATTTATGAAGAAGGAGCTTATTGAAATGGTAATTACCATCAGCGGAACCCGCATTGGGAAATCGGAACAATTATGGACGTACCCTTAAAGTGTGTTAAAGCCGTATTAGAGTTGGCAATTCTACTCTTGCGCGTGCAATGGTAATTAAAATTGCACGTATTCTTCCGCACTAAACCGTTCTCCATCAGCTGGCGCATTGCCAACAGTCAGAACAACAAAATACCTCCAGAACTAGAAATGGACAAACTTGTTCCTTTTGATTACTAGTTAAAGCAGCTACTGCTACTTACAAAAATCAGGTCAAAAAAGTTGCGACGAATTAGCAGTACATGTGAATGTGAACTGTTAATTTTAGTACCAGTTAGTTTAAATAGTCATTAGCTGTTCATAGGTGCTTCGACCAATTGGGCCAGCTGATCGAGGTTTAGTGCGCATGAATACGTGCAATTATAATTGCCATTGTAGGCGCAGGAGACAAAAATTGCCGACTCTAATACTGTTTTTTATATTTCATACAAGGCGCTCTACAAAACCGATTGAAAAATATACTAACCAATTGAATATCTGCTTTATTTAATTTAAACGATCATTTATGAATATATTATGTCTTTCTAGTTACATGTGCATGCAGATTCTTTCGAATCTTTTTATAAATTCGTGCCAAAAGAATGTTTACCGGCGGACTATGGAGGAAAATCTGAACCTATTAATATTTTGAAAGGTAAGTATACAGGGTGTTCCTTTATGACGTGCTAATACTTCAGGGTGTGATTCCTTAGGTCATTTTATAAAGAAAAGTTCATATGAACATGTGTCCGCCAATTTTTTGCTACAGGGTGTTGAATTTTTAATTTTAAATGGTTATTTTTTAATATCTCCGAAAGTACTTTAGATTTTATTTTCAATTTTGGTATGTGTTAATAGGATATAGAACCACAAATTTTAGTTACAAAAGTTATTCAATTGTTCCACCAGTGGCGCCCCTGCAAACGAGTCCTCTGATATTTTTTACAAAAAAGATGGTACGACACTGACATTTTTCCTTGTGGATATTTTTTCTGATTAACCTGGTCAATTCTACATGAAAATAGTCTCTTGAGTTTCTCTCGTCAGACGCGCCCGTTCTTGATTAAAACCACTTAATTCATATTGAAACTCATTATTATTAACATTGATAAAATAATTAATGATAAATTTTGTTTCATAAAAATTGTTGGAGTGGGCAACTTGATGCGAAAATGGGCGGAAGCATGCCCTTTAAGTGAAGGTGGCCATTTCCAACAATTTTTATGAAACACATTTTATCATTAATTGTTTTATCAATGTTAATAATAATGATTTTCAATATGAATTTAGTGATTTTAATAGAACGAACTGACGAGAAAACTCAAGAGACCGTTTTGATGTAGAATTGACCAGGCTAATCAGAAAAAATATCAACATGGAAAAATGTCAGTGGGGTACCATCTTTTTTGTAAAAAATATCAGAGGACTCGTTTGCAGGGGCGCCACTGGTGGAACAATTGAATAACTTTTGTAACTAAAATTTGTGGTTCTATATCCTATTAACACATACCAAAATTGAAAATAATATCTAAAGTACTTTCGGAGATATTAAAAAATAACCATTTAAAAAATAAAAATTCACCACCCTGTAGCAAAAAATTTAAGCCGTTGCGAACATATGTTCATATGAACTTTTCTTTATAAAATTACCTAAGGAATCACACCCTGAAATATTAGCACGTCATTAAGGAACACCCTGTATATTGATGTTCTTACAAAAAAACTTTTATAAAACAGTTTTATAATTCGGCTCTAAGAATATTCTTACATCGGAATGTTGTAGTTATTTGACCCTATAAATACAAAAACTTATCAAGGCAGACCTTTATACAACAAATTTGCAACGAGAGCTTCTATAAAACTGTTATAAATCATCATATATCTTAACCAAATCGAACAAACCAGAACAAACAGTTATAAATATAACTAATCATCGTTTTCGTTATTTATTTTTTTAGAAAAAATCAGAAAGGAAATTAACGACAATGCAGAATATTTTAAATACGAAGAAAGTCAAGTCGTCGACGAAAGCAAGCGCCCTGGCAAACCCAAAAATGCCGGAGACTTCTTTGGAATGGAAGGAACCTTTAAGAAATTAGAAGTGGATTAAAATATTATTTATATTAAAAGTTTTGCATTCATGATCAATACCAATAAATAATTTTATAAAAAATTGTACATTATTTCATTATTGTATTACCAAATCAATCTAAGAATTTTTCGACCGCTAATGATAACCGAAACCGAAAGATCTTATGAACCAAATTATGAACTGTTGACCGATAGGCAAATTTTGGGCATATTGTCAGGGAAATTTGGACTGCTACATAAAATTCAGCGGTTGCCATATGGTAACAATATCCTAATTCCCAAATTAATCTTAGTTTAAATCTATCCCCCACGTTGAAGCGCCGTCTTATGTAACATGTAATCTACATTGAATAATAATTATTCAAGCACAATTAATTGATAAAATCACAATTACCTGATTATGACGTCACTGAATAATTTTGGTTCTCACTTAATAAAACCGCTCAAGGTTAGGAAGAAAGTATTGATTTTTGTGATTATTAGTCGTATGAATTTCGACTGTTATGGAAAATAATCATACTTACGTCATAACATTGCGTCATGGAGTGTGCGCTGTTGCCTTCTTTTCGCAGTACAAGTGAGTCACTGTCAAGTTAGTTCTTTATTCAATTTCATATGTTTAATAGTTAAATATTACTTAAAACAAGATGTTAATTAAAGAATAGTAAGTACCGAATTGTTATAAGTGTATTCCTGGTATTTTCGGCTTTTTATTAATTAAATTTAAGTGAAAATTCAGGAACCGTAGGGCGACTTTAACCTGAAGGGTTGAAGTGTCAGAATGTGCCAATTTTTGCTGATAACTCGCTTATCTAGGCGTTTTTTTTGCAGTCTCTCATTGTAGCTTTAACATTCTTTAGGTTTTACCCCCGTCTTTTTTTATTTTAACCATAAAGAATCGGCATTTTAACTTTTTTTCTTAGACCTTGAGATTTGGCATTGACCAATTTCTACACTTGTCTACTATCAGCAGATTTGACGTCTATTCTAATTAATTTATTTTTTTCTAGCCGTGTTACCTTGCCCCTTACTGTTGAAGAGGTAAGTCGCTTTATTTCCATTTGATTTAGTTATATATTTCAAAGTACAAAGGAAGGTATTTATTTCTAAATGTTCACGGAAACTTTTTAGAAAGATGATTCAAAGGGTTCCAAGAAATATAGTTCTCATGTGGTTTGATAACATTTTTACATTTACACAAAGGGTCATCACCTACGTGCAGTAGATATACAAATTTAGCAGAGCTTCTGCATGACTCCACATTATTTACAGTAATAAAATAGGTATATGATGACCTCTCACAATTGTAATTAATTAATAACCTAAAATATTGGCATATTTTTATCAAAAGATATGTTTCATTATGATATTATTTTATTCACCTATGTCTGAGAATGGAAATTGTTACCCATACCACAATAGTTTCAGTCAATTTGGTTAATAATCATCATTTTCTAACCGATTATAAGCAAGAACTTGTCTTGTTTAGCCTAACACTGTTCGATATCAAAATACTACAGTAGAGTATGGAACGTACCAATAGAGAAAAATTCCCTTTTTTTGTTAGTAAATTTCAATCTGATTGATATTCTAACTGCATCAGACAAATTATGACAAGCTTTGTTCAACAAGGCCTATAGCCCGATGAATAACTGTTTGGCATTATGTGATACCTTATGATATCTTCAGCTGATTAAGAAATGATCTTCCTGTACAGTATGACACCACCTGACAAGCATGTTAAACCTTTATGCCAAGTTTGAATAAATTTTGGTAAGCCAATCCTAACCTATTCAATTAAATGTGAAGGCCATGTCGACTTCTTCAAGAAGTTGTCAGTTTTTATACAAATTTACAATATTTAGCCACCTCACAAATTACATGAGCTTTCCTACGTTCAACTTAAAGATGCATCACCTGGTTTTTTCTATATTTACTAAGTTTAAGAAAATTGACAGATCATTGAGATGACATACAATTTTTGGTAATATCTTGACATATAATTTGCAGGAACTTTGATTTGTACCTTAAGCAATTCAAAAGATCAGCAACATGAAATACATTGTTCCTGATTTTAAAAGTTTTATTATCTATAAAAACATAGGTATAGGTAGTTATTATTTTCCAAATTCATGTTATAAGCAACAGTGGACGGTAAGTGTGTATAAGGTAAAAATTACCTGTAATTTTGGTTTAATTAGTTTAATTAGTACCTACTGACGATTTTTATATAAAATACTACAATTAAAAGTATATTTGTTTTTTAACCGTTTGCTTTTCAGTTTTCTCTGTAATTAAGGACAGCCAAAGTACAATTGCAATAAAAAAACGTTGAAGGTTTCTCTAAGTTGTAGGTTTAAAATATTGAAATTATTTGGTAGGAGATATTTTTAAGCTAGAAAGAGCCATTTTAGTTCCTATTTCAGGAATTGAGATAGTATTTTTAATCTCTCAGGGACATACTTAAGAGCTGCGTTTAAACACAGGATACTTAATTTTTTTCTAAGCTAAAACTGGATTCGTAAAGTTAAAGAATTGGAAAACGGTATGAAAAAATTGCGTTAAAAAATATAATATTATAAGAATAATAATAACAATTATGAACAATTTTCGAATTTTTGTCACAGATCTTCCTGAAACTTGTTGATACCCCAATCGACATGTCAGACAATCTAAATATCAATAAATTAACTATCTATCATAGAATCAACATAGCTTTACCTCATGTCGATGTTTGGAACTATACAACGTGTCCAAGATAAGGAGGGCCAGTACAGGGATCTCCGAAACCGTAAGAGATGCGAAGTCGGTTAAATGGAGGTGGTGGTATTTGTGGTTTATTATTAAATTATTTGTTATTTATTGAACTAGTCCAACATAAGTAAAAATTTAGATCTTACTTATGAGATATTATTTATAACCGTATCCCAAAATTTCCTGATGTTGTTCAAAAAACCCTCGAAACGTCATTAAATCAAAATGTGTCGTACATCGTTGCATTCGGAAGAAAAAAGCCATCAAATTCCAATATCAGAAAAACAGGACCGTATTTAAAAAAAGAAAGTTGATAATGGCCCTTCGAAGACGACACGTCGGATTACACAACAATTAACGCTGTTAGATAGAGCGGAAAAAGTGGCAATGCAAAAGTGCAATTTACTTCAGAATTCGATCTGAAAAAAACCCAGGAAAAAATAAAACGATTTTTCAGAATTTCGGTTTTTTCCGGATATCTCCGGAACTACTCGGAATTTTAAAACTTTCTAAACGGCATATTATTAGGCACGTAAATGCGCAACTTTACCTCCATTTAACCGACTTCGTATCTCTTACGGTTTCCGAGATCCCTGTACTGGCCCTCCTTATCTTGGACACGGTGTATTTTGAAGCTAGAAAGGGCCATTTTAGTTCCTATTTCAGGGATTGCGATAGTATAGAGATGGAAGCCCTAAGCTGTTTGTCATGTTAGAAATAGAAGGGAACCATTAATATATTTTTAAAGTTTGCGACTTAATAAACATCAATTTATCCAAGTCGGCTTTAAATTATGGGCATATTGAGCAAATCAAACCCGAACTGGATTTAAATAATTAAATTAATATTCCATAATTTGCCCCCTTTTACGTTAAAAAATCTAATTTTTACTATTACTACTACTATTACATATGCATGTCACGATTAAAAATAGAAAAAAAGTAATATTAAATCGTCATTGTTGTTCATTGAGTTTGTTTATTTTATTGAACAATTTTTATTGTTTGGATCGTAAAAGCCCACTATTGTAAACCTATTTTAAATTAACTATGGGCCTGTTTTTTCTCTGCACAGTCGATAAAAGCGCAATAAATTGAGTTGACAATGTAATTTTACTTTGAAATGCCGGTTTTTCGAAAACGGTTAGGATTAGCGACATGAATGACGATGTACTTAATTTTTAGTTAATAGTTAAAGGTATGTAAAAACCTTTGCCCACAGTTTTTATCATACAGGGCGTTAAAAAAAGGAGTGAGTGTCACAGCTAGTCCGTCTCTGCAGCTGTGAGTAATTCACAACACTTTCTTGAATATCAATTTGAATGGTCTTACCTGGTAGAAATAAGGGGGAAAATTAAAAAATTGACAATTGCAAAATTACCCTATATTTTCTTAGTTAAAAGAGAAACCGAAAAACGTTTTATACAAACGTTTCTTATAATGATTGTAGAATAATTTGCCGTTTTCAGAATAAGCATACGGGGTCAAGTAAAAAAGTTATCGGACCTAACCTCATTTTTTTAAACGGAACACCCTGTATATTTTAATCTAAACAGATTGCATTTTAAATTTTCTTTTCAAATATATGACACACCATGGATGATATTGGTTTCCTAGGCTATTTATTTAAACTTTATTACTTTAAACCACAGTAGACCATGAAACAAAAGCTAATATCCTAAAAACTATGTTGACTATTAACATTTAACGTCAATTTCATTTTTACATATTCATTTGCGAAAATCACTCATCAACATTTTGCAAAATTTGATATGATATCAGTTTATATTGAAAGTGGAAAAAACGAAGAAATGGCGCAAAATTTATATTTTGTTCGCTATCCGGAAAAACGGTAACCATTTAGGGACATATTCCGAACATTTGCGATGATTCCCGTTATTTTTTACCTTAATCTGAATCTCTTATTTCGTTTCAAAGGAATAAAATTTAAATAAATCGCCTAGGAACCAATTTCATCCATGGTGTGTTATATATTTGAAAGGAGAATTTAAAATGCTATCTTTTAGATTAAAATATACAGGGTGTTCCATTTAAAAATATTAGGTTAGGTTCGATAACTTTTTTATCTGACCCCGTATACTTTTCTGAAAACGGCAAATTATTCAACAATCATTATAAAGAAACTTCTGTATGAAACATTTTTCTGTTTCTCTTTTAACTAAGAAAATATAGGGTATTTTTGAAATTGTCAATTTTTTTGATTTTCCCCCGTATCTCTTAAGCGAGCAAAAATTTTCAAATTTTGATTTTACCATGTTAAGTTTGGCCCAAAAAGAGCACATAACACCTACCTACATTTCTTTTTTGATAGCACTAACAATTACGGAGATACCCTATAAAAGTGTCGAAAATGGGAGACCCTGTACTCTGTTCACTCGGTTTCTTCATATCCTGGAGATATCCCACATTTTCCCGGACACCCTGTATATATATGTTAATTATTAACTGTATATGGATAAATTATTCCAAAAGTTGTAAATTTTTACACGCTACTAAAAAAACCAAGTAAATATTTATTGCTCTGTTCTTATCGGGAAGTTCTCACATTTGATAACATTAACACACCAGCTCATTCTCATACCCACGAATCGTACCGGAAAGATCAGGTTATTATAAACTGATAGCTAGGTTTAATCTGATTTTAGACAAAACAAACTAGGCTTAATCTATGGTTATTTTTATTGGCGACAGTTTACACGTTCGTATTTTGGTTTCAAGGACTTCTTATTACCCCAAAATTTACTGGGAACTTAGTTTTATACGGGATGTCAATTTTAAATCGTCCCAACCTTAATAGCTCGATTCCAGTGAACGATATTAAAAATCGGAAATACAATTTTAGTGTGAATGTGAACGCTTTTAAAGAATATTTGCAGCCTTCGTGGTTTAACCCATTGGGAGGGGTAGATGTTACCCTTAAAATCTTAAATAGGAAGGGGTTTGAATGTCACATCATTTTAAAGATCGTTACGTAATATGTATATACATATACAGGGTGTCCTCTAATTAATCGTACATGGAAAACTACAGACCCCTTACGTAAAAATATTAGGATTTACTTATACTTACCTATAGATATCCGAAAGTTGATATTAACTGAGATACAGGGTGTTAAAGTTAAAACTTCATTTTTGTTTTTCTCTAATAACTTTGAGAGAAACTAACGTTTTTTTACAAAATTTGGCACTTATGGGTTTTTTAGGACGAGAAATTGATTTCTTTGTGAAATTTTAATGAAAAGATTGTTTCAAGAAAAATGGATGTAACTTGACTGCCGTAAAAGTACCTGGGCCATCCCATTATTTATGACCGTTTGTTATTATTATGTGGAAAGGACCGGATTGTAATAATTATAATTAAATATAGGCACATCAGGTAGGTTAAGGTTGCTTAATTTATATTTAAATATCTTTTTGTGGTAAAATTTGTTAGTTTTTGAGGAATGGTTCAAGAATTGTCTTTTACCAAACATTCCTCAGAATAGCGTGATAGTAATGGACAATGCGAGCTATCACAATCGCCAATTACATAAAGCTCCAAGCTCAAATAATATTATAAAAAAAGTGATCTTTTAGAAGTTTTAAAGACATTTTGTATAAAAAAAGTATATGTTTACAGTGCTACGGCTCCCACCCTATTATTGCATTTTTAACCCCATAGAGCATATGTGGCACCAGTTAAAATCACTGGTTAGGTTTGAAAATATTTCTCCGACTTTAAGTTCTAGTGTTGTAGAATTAATACGAAAATGCTTTAATGATATTCCCCCAGGTAGTTGGAAAAATTCAGTCCGTCACGTAATAACTGTAGAAAATTCGTATATTAGTCTGGATCGTATAATTAATCCAATTATAATTAATTTTGATGAGGATAGCGATAGCGAAACAGAACTATCTATAGAATGACATTATAAATGTAAATAAATATGACTAGTAATATTTAAAAAAATGTAATTTCATTTGATTCATTAATATAATCATATCATTACTTGTTTTCCTTAGTCCGTACTTCACTTGTTTATTGCCAAGCTCTTGTCGACACAATGGGACCCACCCAGGAAATCATTAAGTCGTATCCAATTTTCGTGAAACGTACTGTACAATGTATGAGGCGCTGTCTGCGGCATTATTTGCACATTTATTAGGTCATAACTTTTTTGTGCCTCAGTGTATTTGAGTTTTTAATAAAAATAATACTTTTCTCATATTTATTACGTAAAAAAGGTATACTATGTTGAGGTCGCCCAGAGTTACCTTTTCGGAGATATTGGCATTTAAATTGTTTAGTGCGTTAGCTCAGTCAAGCAAATAATATTTTGTTACTTCTTACCAATTAACTTTTACATGATAATTAATGTCCTAGTAATGGTAATTGGGAATAATAAATACAACAATTGGGTTGTTCTTTAACTTACTTTAATTAAAATAACTTTGACCCTAGAAAATATCGGGTCGAAAGAAACCAACAGCACTGAAAACACAAACTTACGATAAACTCAAAAATGAAACATTTTCTGTTCCATAGCAACTGCATCTCTAGGTTCTATTCGGTTTCTCATAGGTTACATTAAGAAAAACAGTTTGTTTGCAAATTAATAATAATTGGGCAGGGTGCACTAAACAATTTAAATGCAAATATCTCCGAAGCGGTAACTCTGGGCGACCTGAACTTAGTATACCTTTTTTACGTAATAAATATGAGAAAAATATTATTTTCATTAAAAACTTAAATATACTGAGGCGCAAAAAAGTTATGACCTAATAAATGTGCAAATAATGCCGGAGACATTGTACATTAAAATTTCACAAAGAAATCAATTTATCGTCGTAAAAATAACATAATTGCCAAATTTTGTAAGGAAACGTTGGTTTCCTACAAAGTTATTAGAGAAAACAAAAATGAAGTTTTAACTTTAACACCCTGTGTCTCAGTTAATATCAACTTTCGGATATGGGTAAGTATAATTAAATCCTAATATTTTTACGTAAGGAGTCTGTGGTTTTTTCCATGTACCATTAATTAGCGGACACCCTGTATATAGTATATTATGCAACAGTTCCACAAATCACATTACCCGTGATATGCTAAACCCGTCAATATTTCCAATAGATTTTATGCAAAGTCGGCTGTGAATTTTATCGGGTCGTCTTGACAACGTAAATGTCAAGAAATTTTAAATTTTGGGGTTAAGTATGAGTGACTACGATATTCAGATTGAGGGGACTCCACGGGAAATTACATTACAGGCTGCTTCCGCAGCAAATAATTTATTACTAGAAAAATCCAGGGAGTGGCATGAAAAGGTGTACCTATTGACTGGTGTACTGATAACCATGTGAGTACCGACCCAAAATGTTTTTTTAACATATTGCGATAATTTAACATGAAAGTAAATATGAAGTCGTAGAAAAAGTATTGTACACAACTCGAGTGGTAAGCCTATTACCACCTTTGGTATGTAATATGCTAATTACTTATTATGCAACAACATACCGTTAAAAAGATTTTATTAGTAAAATTAACTAAACGAAAAATAACAATAAAATGAAAGCGTCATAAGGTATTTAAAATTAATAACATGGTGAATACATAACTAGGAGACTAAAGTTCTAAATTTAATGATATACTAATATAATATAAGTATCGGGCTGTTGCACTGGATATTTCTAAAGCCTTTGATCGGGTTTGGCACGAGGGACTTCTAAGTAAACTGCGATCCTATGGTATGCCCAGTCGATTCTGTGCATGGTTGTCTAGCTGTCTTAAGGACCGCTCTCTGCTGCAAGTGGCGATTGACGGATTTCTCTCGGACACCTTCACCATCAATGCCGGTGTTCCTCAAGGGTCCATATTGTCTCCCACTCTCTTCTTACTCCACATTAACGACCTTCTAGTGAGAACGAAAAATCCTATATTTAGTTTTGCTGACGATAGCACACTTATCTCATCTTTCTCTTTGACTACACAAACATCGGCTGCCGACTTACATCTTTGCAGACAGCATGAAGTATCACGTCTAAACAAAGACCTGGAAGAAATTTTGGCTTGGGGTGACAGTAACCAAGTCGCTAAAAAACCCAGGCAGCTGTTTTCTCTAAAAAGGTTAACATTACAGAACCGGATATAGTCATGGACGGACACGCAATCCCACTGGCTTCATCTATTAATTTGCTGGGCGTCAATCTGGGAGGAAATATGTCTTGGCATAACCACGTTGTGGCAATCGCCAAGACAGCTTCTCAGAAACTAGGTGTACTCTTCCGAACCAGAAAGTTGTACACACCTCAACAACTTTTGACACTATACAAAGCCCAGATTCGACCATCACTAGAGTACTGCTCTTATGTCTGAACTCCTAAAAATAATAGGAATGTGCATGTTATCGAGATAGAAAGTTCCCCTGAGACACAGAGAAAAAATAAGTTGCAGGAATCAAAAACACTCGAAGCCAATGCTGACGTACAAAAACCCAAAACTGGGCAACAGTTGCCAAAAGCACAGAATAGTGGAAAGGCAGTTGCTCCGGTAGCGACGATACCATATGACCCGTTGCCATCAAATAAAAATGATAACGCATGGATTGAGGTTAAGAGAAAAAAAACAAACAACAAACCCACTAAACAAAATCGCCCTGAACCATTAAGGGGCTCTAACGTAAACTGTTTGCAGCTAAAACCTGCTGAGAGAAGGGCCTGGCTGTTTCTCTCAGGACTGGAACCAACTACTGACTGTGTTGAAATACTGGACTATCTAAAAACAAAAAACCTTGATAAAGGCTGTACAATTGAAAAAATGAAAACACGAAAAGAAAAATTTCGGAGTTCCTTTAAACTAGCTGTGCCATATATAAAAAGGGACGATTATCTGTCTCCAGATTTATGGCCAATAGGAATCTCGATAAACCATTTTCTGAATTTACAACGCCACTCAGTGGTGAAGAACCCGATTATGAAGTAGGATTAAAGGATTACCGTAAAATAAATATACTCCACATCAACATTAGATCTCTTCGTAATAAAAAAGATTTGCTAGAAGCGTACTTGGCTGATAAAAACATCGACATAGTGTGTTTAACCGAACACTGGCTAACAAAACAAGAAATGGAGGTGATGAACCTTGGGAACTATAGGAGGACTGACTTTTCTACAAGGGAAAATAGCACGGGGGGTGGCACTGCCATCTTTGTTAGTAAAAATTTTAAGTGTAAAAATTTAGAGTTTGTAAATGTTCATAATGTTGAAAAGTGTACGGAAATTTGTGGTACTTTTATCAAAAGCTTAGATTTGTATATTTTAGCTGTTTATCGTCCACCTTCAGGTTGCTTCAGCGTATTTCTGGACTCTATGGAGGCCATTCTAAGTAAAATAGGAACTCAAAAGTGTGTAGCCATTGCTGGTGATTTTAATGTACAACTAATAACCAACCAGGCGGATGCGGTTCGCTTGAGGGATTCACTTCATACATATGGTCTTCAGCAGACAATATTCACTCCCACTAGAGACGGGTCTTGCATTGACAACATCTTTGTGAGCCGCTGTGCGGGTCCTCTAAACTCAGGGACTGTTGATCTGAGCGCATCTGATCATCTTGGTCAGCTCGTAAGCATTAATATTCATGATAAGGCTCCACCTATACAGAGAGGTTCGAAGGTATGTAGACCGATCACTCAAGCGGCGCTATCGTTGTTTTTTAATAAAGTGTCGGCTCTTTCCTGGAATTTTATTGATATTCCATCTGTGGATGCCGATGTTAAGTTCAAACATTTTGTTGCAGTCTTGAGAGAGGCTTACCTGGATTCTTTCCCTGAGAAAAACTACCGTGTCAGGTCGGACCAGGGTAATAATATTAGTTGGTTTACCAATGAGCTGAGGGCCATGCGAGATCATCTCGCACTGCTGGGCGAACTGTATAGACAGTATGGTCAGGTGGGTATTGGTTTCGAATACCGTTCCTACAAGTTAAAATATAAGCTCGCAATTCGTGCTGCTAAAGTTCAAGCAAATGACAATGTGATACGTACGTCCAATAATCCGTCACGATGTATGTGGAGCATAATAAATAAACATAGGGGCATCGAAAAGAGCAATTCCATGATGGGTAGTCTGTCACCGGACGAATTTAATGTCTTTTTTTCAGGCATGGCTCAGGGTGTGGCTGGTCAGATTCCCCCCACTTTGGGGGATCCTCTAGACTACATGGGGGCCGTTGCTCCTCCTCTAAACTCTTTTCGGTTTAGGGATGTGACTTTTAATGAGGTAAGAAATATTATTGATCAGCTTAAAAATAAGAGGGGCTCGGATGCCTTTGGCCTTAGCGTAAGGCTAATTAGGAATATAAAAAACATAATACTAGTTCCCCTAACTAAGTTACTAAACCTTTGCTTGAGGGAAAACATATTTCCATCCTGCCTGAAGGAGGCACTAATTACACCTATCTTTAAGAAGGGTGATCCGAACTTACCTGAAAACTATAGGCCAATCTCTCTGTTGCCTGTATTGTCTAAAATCTTGGAAAAGTGTATGGCTTTTCAGATAGTGGAGTATTTTAATCTCAACAACCTTTTTACTGAATGTCAATTTGGATTCCGAAAGGATAAAAATACAACATTGGGCATCCTTGACCTGGTGTCCTATATTCTTACCTCTTTTGATGAAAAGCAGTTTACAGCCTCACTGTTCTGCGATTTGAGCAAGGCATTTGACTGTGTCTCGAATGACATTCTTCTGCGTAAGTTGGGAGCATACAATTTCAGCCCAAACAGTGTTGACCTGATAAGATCTTACCTCACCAATCGACTCCAGGCGGTGAAAGTGGATGGGGTGGCGTCTGCGATGAGGGAGATCACCATTGGTGTCCCGCAGGGATCCGTCTTGGGACCCCTTTTATTTTTAATTTTTATTAACGACTTGCCAATGGTTGATGCCTTAGCTAAGTTTACACTCTTTGCCGATGACACCACAGTCTCGATTGCTGCTGGAGCCCTGGATGATGCAATCAGTGAATCTGTAAGACTGCAAAAAAAGGTAGAGGAATGGTTCAGTGCCAACAGGCTACTCCTAAACAAAGACAAGACTAGCAGAATGGTGTTTTCGCTGCGGGATATTGGCACAGTTAATGCTGGGACAGGGATGGTCAGGTTCTTGGGTGTCAGTCTCGACTCTGGTCTGCTGTGGGATGCGCATGTGGGGGTGGTTGCTGGGAGGCTGAGTAGTACTTTGTTTATGCTGCGGGGCCTTGCTGGTTGTGTTTCCCGGGCGACTTTGAGAACTGCCTATTTCAGCGTTTTTCACAGTTCCTTGTCTTATGCTATTCTTGCGTGGGGACATACGGCTCAGGCTCAGAGAATCTTTGGACTACAAAGAAGAGCTGTAAGACTGGTTGCGGAGCTTGGCTATAGGGATGATTGTCGCCCTGCTTTTGGAACTCTTGGAATTTTGACCCTCCCTTCGGTCTACATTCTCGAAAGCCTTCTGTACGTAAAGAGAAATGAGGACCTGTATGTGACTCATGGGGATGTTCATGGGTACAATACTCGCAATGCGGGGAACGTGCTAACAAACTATCGTAGACTTAAAAGATCCCAGGATGGGCAGGGGTACTATGGGGCTAAATTTTTCAATAAGCTGCCTGTTGACATAAGAGTCTTACCGCTGAAGCAATTCAAAGGTCGTGTTAGCAGAATGCTGATTAAGAATGCCTTTTACAACATTCACGAATTTTTAAATTATGACTTTGTTGAACGAAATTAATTTTAATCTGTAACTGATGTATTGTATTCGCCATTAGGTTTATATTTTGCTTTATTATAATAAGCGTTTTACTTATATATACATTTTGTGTTGTCCGTGTAAACGCTTTGTGTGTATGAACGTTGATATACTGTTTTATTGAATGTTTGTATAGTATAGTAATGTTTGGCTCTTATTTCTTTTTTATTATAATAAGTATTTTACTTTTCTTTATATACATTGTATTTTGACCTGTGTAAACACTTGTGTTCTAACATTAATAAAACTATTGACTATTGACTATTGACTATTGACAATGCGAGCTATCACAGTCGCCAATTACATAAAGCTCCAAGCTCAAATAATACAAAATTGGAGATTCAGAACTACATGGCGGCGAATGATATATATTTTGAAGAAAGTTATAAAAAAAAGTGATCTTTTAGAAGTTTTAAAGAGATTTTGTATAAAAAAAGTATATGTTTGTGACACATTGGCAGAAGAAATTGGACATACAGTGCTACGGCTCCCACCCTATTATTGCATATGTGGCACCAGTTAAAATCACTGGTTAGGTCTGAAAATATTTCTCCGACTTTAAGTTCTAGTGTTGTAGAATTAATACGAAAATGCTTTAATGATATTCCCCCAGGTAGTTGGAAAAATTCAGTCCGTCACGTAATAAATGTAGAAAATTCGTATATTAGTCTGGATCGTATAATTAATCCAATTATAATTCATTTTGATGAGGATAGCGATAGCGAAACAGAACTATCTATAGAATGACATTATAAATGTAAATAAATATGACTAGTAATATTTTAAAAAAATTTTTCGTGAAACAATCTTTACAGATATTTTCATGGAAAGTGCTCGGCTGACCTTGCCCTCTTAATTCCGCCCAGAGCGGCGAATAGCAGAAATACACGACGAACGAATATAACCTCCAACGATTCAAAACCAACGTGAATCGCTTTTTGCGCACACGCACCAGTCCCAGAGTGCCCTAAAGGATTTTTCCTATAGTGTTTGTGTTTGATCACAAAAAAAAAAAAATCTTTTTCTATAACCACTTAATATAATAATATGAAAGTATCTATCCCTAACTCCGTCGTGAGGTGATTTTTAAAAAATTTCCTAATAAAAAGACGTCAGATTGTACCAGACTCTGACTATGTATAATAAACGGCCGATGCTCGATAAATAAACTAGTATTTACTATTTTCAGTACCAAGTGGCCCAACTCTTTAGCGTAGCAGAGGCCTCCAAGGACAACACGGGTGGCGGTGAAGGCATCGAGGTTCTCAAGAATGAACCCTTCACGAACTACCCCCTGCTGGGGGGCAAGTACAACTCGGGCCAGTACACTTACAAGATCTACCACCTGGCCAGCAAGGTGCCGGCGTTCATAAGGCTGTTGGCCCCCAAGGGCAGCTTGGAGATACACGAGGAGGCTTGGAACGCGTATCCGTACTGTCGGACGGTCATTACGGTAAGATTTGGGATTACCGTGCCCGATAATTTAGTAAATGCTTAAATTATACAAACGAAGATTATTTAACCGTTATTTATGGACAAAGTAATCACAAGAACATGTTACACATTTATTTGTTTGACATTTGTCATGTCATACATGCTTAGACTTAGGTATAAGACATGCTATATGCAGTGCCCTCTTAACCCATGGCAAGGCCCATAGGCTTCGAGCTTCTTTAGGCCCTTGACCCGATTTGTGTGTTGGAAGTGAATAAAAAAAAAAGGTAATCTACTATGAAAATTACTCACTGGCCACGTGGGCCCCTAATTTTTGTGGGCCTCTAGGCTTCAGCCTACTCAGCCTTATGGATAAGAGGGCACTGGCTATATGAAATCTGCCTAGAATCTTGCGTAGACTCCATAAATGTAATAAAATACAGGGTGTTATGGAAATCACTTATTATATTTAAACCGGCAAATTCTGAGATGAAAATAAATTGTAGAAAAATAACCTTAAATGGCGGTTTGAATTATTGTACGAAATATACACTTTATATGAAATCTGAAAATTTACGTGGCCGCTACTGAGGACGTTCGCAATCAATAGTTTGTTGAGGCGGTGTTGTCATACATATATTGCAACACAGAATTGTAAACGCACGTGTTCAGTTTTTGGACAACAAGACGTCTTTGACTCGCGTTATCACTTCTTTTTCAAACTTTTTAGGAAAAAAACTACAATTTTAAGGTACATACTCTCTTACCTTCGATCTTATAATCTTTTTTATAATTAAATTCCATAAAAAAAAAAAACACAAAAAGTATGTTTTGCAACAAAACCAACAGTAGATAATATCACACAAATTTGAAATCACATCACAATATTTCTTATTATGAATTATTTCACAACAGAAAAAAAATCGGGTAATGCTACAACTAACAAAACGTTTAAAATTCGAATACGTCAAGCACGAGGAACCATCGACAGCGTCATTCCACCCCCGAGTCTCGAAACATACTGAAGCAATGATAGTCGCGCGCGGCAAGTATCCAAGCAAGGGCGAAACACGCGGTGTGATCTGACAACACTGTTAGTATACTCTAGTGGCCCACATTGTTGCTAACTGAATCCAGATGGACCGTCGCGACAGTATGTCGGTAAAAAGGGTTTTTACCTTAGTATTTAGATATTCGATTAAAAAAAAAGTATGTAAACCTTCTCTAGGAAACCCTAGGAGTCACCCATTTAAATATAATACGTCATTTCCATAACACCCTGTATAGGGTGTTTAAAATAATATAACCGGAAATGCCACCATATTGCAAGTATTTTAGCCCGGTTGCCCCGAAGCGGTATCGGCAACTAAAATATGGGTATCGGTCTAAAACCAGAATATTACTAGAAATGACATATGTCAGCATTAAAAAGTAAGGTGAAATCTAATATAATTGTTTGTGCAACTAACTTTTATATGAAACCAAAATAGAAAAAAGTTTTATTACAAGTAGCTTATTATTGCGGTTCTATTTTCGATCTGAACCAACAAATATGTGACATAACTAGGAATAAGTGAAATAATTGAATATGATTCATAGCAAGGCACTAATAAATAAAATTGTTTGCTTCAAGTATTCGTAAATGATATATGATATATCTATTGGCATAATTCACCAAATTTTAATTTTCAGAACCCAGGTTATATGAAAGACAAATTTAAACTAGTTATAGAGACCTTACACGCCCCCGATAGAGGCCACCAAGAAAATGTAAGTAACCCTAACCTCACTTTAAATTTTTTTCTTTTCTATGTTTCGATCACCCATCCGCCATGGTTACGGGATAATCGACTATTGTAAATAACTTCATTTCTATGCCTCGTTACCGGTGGTAACGGCGATAACAGAACCCTGGTTACATGAAAGAAAACTTCGTGATCTGTATCGAGAGTATGCACATAGCGGATACGGGGAAACAGGATAATGTAAGTTGTACGGGCTGTACATACTAACTTCTGTAGTCTGCTGTGCTGTCTTTTAGTCTTCGTTCACCCGAGTTCTTCCTCTGTTCCGTCTTGCACACGGTGTCACTCAATGTAAATCGTTTAAGTCGCATATATACAGGGTGTTCCGATTCTAGATACATACCTATACTACAAAATTTACCTCAAATTTGATGTTGTATTTTCAAAATTTGTTGCTCGTTTTAATTGATTTTTTTACATGTGCCCCGAAAGTGCCTCTTTTCATGCATGTTCTCTTCACCGAAAGTGGCGTTGTCCAAGAGCTTCTAGTCACCATGTGCTCATAAATAAATAAAACCAGAATTGTCGGTGCGGGATTTGAACCCACGACCCTCAGATCGCCAGGCGGACACTCTACCCACCGAGCCATACTACAAGCGATACTAAATAGCGGATTATATATAAATTAAATTGGCAGTTAATTTTTCAAAGATGTTTTAGAAAAATGTCTGAAGAATTTCTTTATTTATATGGCCTCAAAGACTCGGGCACTTGTAAAAAAATAAATAAAACCAGTGATGCCAAGTGCGGAATTTGAACCCGCGACTCTCAGATCACAAGGCGTACGCTATACCACTAGGCCACCGAGCCTATTTGTCAAAAATAATAAATAGATATTTACATTCTCCATACGCGAGTGTCTAAAGAATTTCTTTATTTATTTGGCATCAAAGCTTCGGAGCACTTGTAAAAAAAATACGTTACATATCTCGGGCCGTCGGAGGCTTTTCCGGACTCGTCCGTAAAAGCCTCTTTTCGGCCCTTGATACGTAATGTACTATTCTCTAATTGTAGGTCTTTTTCTTAAGAATATCACTGCCTTCTTTAAAAAACAAAACTATGGTTGTAGGTTAAGTCAAGTTTGACAGTTGTACCCATTCGCAGAGAAAAAGCAGCAATAGTTAGAAACTCGTCCATCACCGAATATGCGCAGAACGAAATTTGCAACCGATTGCAAAGTTCGCTCGACGGAAGAACCTTTTGTTTAGCAGCTGACTGTAAAGCCCAAGAGGCTGAGGCCAATACATAATTTTGGGAGCGACTAAAATGACATGTCACATGAACATGGGGTGGTTAAATTTGTACTAGATAGAAATACGGCGTTGCAGTCAAAATACATGCCGGACACACCCTGTAAGACTAGGTTGCCATTCGGGTTAACATTTTTTCGGATCGAGTGATGCCTCGTTTAAGAGTTTTTTTACTGCATAAAATGTCCCAAGCTTTTCGAAATTTTGTCAGTTTAATTTAAAATAGCGCGAGACATTTGTTTGTTATGAGTTTGCTATTTTAAATTGAATCGATGAAATGAATACTTTTATTTGTTGAACACTTTGTATCTGACCCTTTTTGTATGCTTGTTTTTTGACTCCGTTACTAATGCTTATCAATTTCCTCCTATATTAACATTGTAACATTAATTAAGCCTCTCTTTAATGAGCACATTTCTTTTTTGATTATTGTTTTTTAATTCTGCATCAAATGATTTTTTTAATTTTCTTCAGAATTAAATAGCAAATACTTCGGCAGAATCAAAAAGTAGTACTTTTGTCTCCCCTAAAAAGTACTTGTTTACAGTGAGACGCAGAAAATTTTTACAGCAAAAGTCAGGTGACGTGCCGATAAAAAAATTAGAACGGCAAAATCTCAAAACTGGGAACGGAAAAACATATCTCATAGACTAAGGTGCTCGACAGCTGTGCTTCTAACTTTTAGAAACTAACCTAGGTTACATAATTTAAGGTTTGTATTTTGCGATACGAGATGGAATCAAAATATGTTACTTGTTTTATAAAGTTGAGCGGAAGTTTATATGGAGGAACTAAATGTATTACGCATTTTTTATTAAGAAAAAATCAAATGCTTTATTTAAAGTAGGTATATTTAATGTCGCCAAAAAATGAAAATAAAACTGAATAATAAAAGAAATTTAATAGAAAAAAAAAATATACAAACACAAACTTTGTCGTAGCAACAAATTTTTTTTACATGTGCCCCGAAAGTGCCTCTTCTCATGCATGTTCTCTTCACCGAAAGTGGCGTTTTCCAAGAGAGCGGGCGGGAAAGATTTTTCCCGCCCGCTTCGAGTCACCATGTGCTCATAAATAAATAAAACCAGAATTGTCGGTGCGGGATTTGAACCCGCGACCCTCAGATCGCCTGGCGGACACTCAAGCCTCTTTTCGGCCCTTGATACGTAATGTACTATTTAATATGTAGTCATAGAACATTCCTGTTTATTACTTCTTGAATCATTAGTATTCTTCTATTTTCATCTTTAGCAAACATTCTCGGGGAACCTGAAACTGCTCCTAATAATAGTTCGATGCCTTGCTATTTTTTTGTTTTGCCAACAACACGGTATTTCTGTTTACTCCCAGTTTGCCTGCAAGATCCCTAATAAAAGCACCATCTCGCAACCGACTGTAGATAATAGCCTTTTGCTGGGGGGTTAATTGTGGCATATTTCAAAAAAATGTGCTTGACAAGTTAATGATAATGTGGCAATCATGTAAAAATTTGTATATGACATTTTACTGGTACCAGATAGTCATGGAGAAAATAAGAAATTTTGCTCTCCTAATTTTTTATCGGCACGATGGTACGTGCAAAAATCCGAATTGACAGTAGAGATTTAAGGGGTTGGAAAAAACGAGGGGATTCTCTATAGCGACCACAACCTAACCTTAAAATTTTCGCAACCAAACCATAACCACAAATATTCCGCGAAGGTTCACGAACTGCCAGCCGACAAACTGAAGATCAGGGACATCGTCCCGATCGACATCGCAAACGACCCCGTCACGTCGGCCGACTTCAAACCCGACGAGGATCCCGCGAAGTTCAAGTCCGAGAAGACTGGGCGGGGGCCCCTGGTGGGCCCCGACTGGAAGGAGAAGGTGAAGCCTGTGATGACGTGCTACAAACTGGTGACTGTCGAGTTTAAATGGTTTGGATTGCAGGTGAGTTTTGTTTTTGAAACTAAGGCGGTAGCTGTTTTCACGTTTATGTAACCCAAGTAGCATTTTTAGACATAAATTGGACACACATTCTTTGCCGAGAAACGTTTCGAAGCATTTTCGATTAAAATTATAAAGTTGTATCGAGGTACATGTGTTACGAAACTTTTCCGACACATTTTCGAATCCAGTTACTAGAAACACTTAAAGACGTGCTTTTTAGTTAGTATTATAAAGTTTTGGTAAGACACAAGATTGCATTGAATTTCCCATAAGAGATGTTTTATAGCATCGGTGTACGTTTATTAGCGATAAATAAGCAACTTCTTGATATTATTTAGATTTTAGGTGTTATTATTGATCCCATTTTCAACCACAGATTGAGGTAAGTGTTTTAGGTAGATTTTTAATCACCATCTGAACAAGTTTGAGGTTATGTTATTGTTAGCGATATTTAATTTATTATTTTTCTGTAAAAAAGCGTATTTAAAAAAATGTTCCAAGCTATAGAGTGGGTATACTCTATGTTGATAAATACAGTGCAATAAGCTGTTTTTAACAGAAAAATAACCATTTAAATCTCACTATGCAAACAATAATAACATAACCTCAAACAAGATGGTGATTAAAAATCTTCAAAAAACACTTACGTCAATCTGTTTGTGAAAATCAATCAATAATAACATCTAATATAAAAATAATATCAGAAAATTGCTTATTTATTCCTTATAAACGTGTACCGATACTTTAAAAATCTCTTATGGGATTCTAGTTTGTTTGGAAGGTTTTTCCTCTCGTGACGTCAGACTTAGGCTGTCTATACCCAACCTTTGTTTTCAGTGGCCTTCACCCCTAATAAACCTTTTATTTTTCTGTGCATAATACGAAACATTATAGAACCCAAAGACTAGAAATTGTGCGTCGAGTCCATTTTGGACCAGAATAATTTATTGCTTTCTAGCGGCCATTTTGGGAAATGAATTTTTATTTTGTTAAAATGAATTTTAATGAAATTCCTGCATCTTTTGAAAAGCCAAAAGGCGTTACATAAGTTCCATTTTCCTAGCTAAGTCGATTTATAAAAGAAATAAATAAAATTTTGAAAATATTCTAATTCTTATTTTTTTGACAAAGTATATTTTTTTCTGTAAATGCAAATAAATTAAGAGCACGTTAAAAATATAAAGCCAAATTACTAAACAGCACGATAAAATTTACTGCGACAATGATTTTTTGGTTTTTATGTGCAATAACTAGGTAAGTATGTGAAACAAAATAACTTATAGGAAATATACTTATAACGAATTCATCATGGCGAAATTATTGTTTCGTATTGTTTTTCTTTTATTTTACAACAGTGAAGGTATCCTAATTGTTTTGCGCATGGTTGAACATAGCCCCGTCCCTTTATACTGTCATTTTTGAATAAACAGAAGTAACAGTTTAGAAATATTTTTGAACATTTTCGAAACATATTCGATAAAAGTTTCGATTGTGCATCGAAACAGCGAAATTCACAGCTAGTACCAGCCACTTGGAAACACCCATTTAAAATTTATACGTTTCGAAAATATTTCCATTTTTGTTGCTGACAGTTTCCAATTTTGATCGGAAACAGAAACGATAGTTACGATACATAATGTGTCTAAAATGCTACTTGGGAACGCTCGCTACATCACTAGTAATGTAATAAGTTTATTAAATTACTAGTACAGTAACTCGAAGAATAATAAATACCTAATAGGTTTGTTCCAACACCCTATTTTTGTATCGTTCTAGAACCGTCACGAAACTGTTGGAATCGAATTTGTGCGCAGGCGTTAATTTTGCACTGTTTGTTGCCGATGCACAAGGGAGGCAAGGTTGGTACGTTTTTGTGACCATTCTGTGTAAAAATCTCAGCTGATCGCCTGTCTGATTCTAGGAAAGAAGTTTAGTAATTAGTTAATTATCGTAACATTCATAAATCACAACCCTACTTTTGTTGTTTTGATTTCTTCGTCTAAGCTTGAGTATTATCTTTTTTCGTTCCGTTTTGTTGTATTTAATAATCATGAAAGAGAATAACGTTTAATGTTAAGAATATCTTGTAGGTTTGGGAACCGGCTTATACAAATTTAATAAGAATAAATTAAATAATTAAAATATTAAGCAACAACTCCTACAAAACAAGGCTAAAAGAACTGCATGAATGCCAGGAATACAAAAACAACGGTTAAAATTCTTAGGGCGCAAGTCAGTACAAGCGGTTTACCGTTCAGGAACTGGTTTGCGAACGATCACAATTTGGTTGGAACACCAAAGGGATCGCCAGCTACACCGTTTTGTGTCGGTTGGAACGCCTTTCGACTACTACGCATGTGCGTGACCGTACATTGTACGATTTTTAGGGTGGTTGGAACGAACCTATTATTAGGTTCTTTCACAGAGCAGCAATTTGGTGTTCGTAGAGCAAAATGTATCGATTGCCAACTGATTTGCGATCGTCAAAATTAACGCTCTTGTGCAACGGCACTTAATAAACGCAACTATTACCTTTTTTCCAGACCCGGGTAGAAAGTTTTATTCAAAAATGCGAAAGGCGGCTATTCACAAATTTCCATAGGTAAGTTACCTTTTTTAATGAATTATACACTGTTAATTTCACCGACTTGATACAAAAACGGACCCAGTATTTCTATCTGTGACGCCTGTTATTAAGAAAATAAACAGAGTCCCCATCTCTTTTTATCTTCTGTCTGTTCCTGTTCTGCTGATCGGTTTGATATGTCTCGGTTAGGAAGAACAAACAATCGACGGATGTGACTCAATAGTCTATATTTTTAACCATTTTACTGCAGGCTTGGCACGCCATATTGAGTAAAGAATTACTATGTTTCCCACAGACAATGCTTAAATTTGACACACAAACACTAACAAACAACAAAGAATTGTAATAATTACAAATATGACATTTGTAATCAACTTATAAACAGGAAGAAGACAAACAGCCGTGTTAACAAATCGAAGCAGGTATGAACAAACCCGGGATCCATTACGTCTGGCATCAGCTGACAAATGCACGTGCTTTTCAAATGTCACTTTTGTCCAAATTTTTATTACTGTCAATATTTTAAAGTGACATTTAACCAACAAAAAACATTCAAAACCCCTTTATTTGATTTACTAAGTAGTGAAAATTAAATATTAGGATTCTGACATGTTTTAAGATGTAAATATCACTTTAAAATAATCTTTACACACTCTTATATCATTTATTTCTTATATCATTTATTGAACTAGTAACGTAACTACAAATGAAAAATTAAACTTCAGACATAACTTTGTAAGTAGTTTTATTAAAAAATAGGCTTACTGTCAGTAAAGATTCAATTACAAATTACTCACTTGCACCAAAAAGGAAACGACGTTTCTCATGAAAAGATTAGAAAATTATTTTAGAATTTAAGGACGCGTCGCTTTCGCCATTTTCATTCACTTTACATATCATTCATATGTTTATTCCATGCCAGACGAAGAAAATTGACTTGTAAAATTATTTAACAATTCGTGCTGTTCGCATTTTATGCCTGTCTCTGTCTGCGGCAACCTTCCCTAATTCGGTAAAGTGAGACAAATATAACCAGGATCAAGTCGCTTGCATAAACATTCTCTTCTTTGCATTTCATATTAACTCTACGTAAGTCTAATATTGACGCTTAAATGAGTGAAACAGACAGATAAAAGTAAGTTACTTGTGAGCGCATGGAGCAGAGTAGGCTTAGCATCACTTCCAAGGCCTTCTTACGTGTTTCAATCTCCCCCATAAGCAGTCTCACCGGGCTGTTTGTTCGGGGGTTCGTGAATTGTTTATTCTTCAAAGACTGTGAACCAAAGACCTCCTTGATTTAAAATCATCGATAAGATTCGATTGATTTTCGAATTTTGATTCAAGAATAATTACGATTACGGAACACTATTTTCTTCTCCAGGCAAGTATTCTGTTGGATCGACCGCTGGTACGGTCTCACCATGGAGGACATCCGTCGGATCGAAGACAAAACGAAAGAGGAACTCGAGGCCTTACGGAAGACCGGCGAAGCCCGAGGAATGAAGGCAGAGTCAGATTAAATTATTTTAGCCAAAAAAAATAACACCGACATAGCTAGTTAACTTAAATTAACTAAGAACCAGTCTTAAATTTACCAAAAAGAGTCGTAAATTTACCATATATAGAGATAGGGGGCGTTATTCGTAAGAATGCGCCCGTTGAAAGTATTTTAAGTGTAAACAAATTTTTTTTGGGTTTGTTCGGATGTTTGTTTGGAAGAAAGACGTGAATTTAATAGGGGATTTTTAGCGGTGGAATGAATCGCAAGATGGGTGTGGGTGGGGAGTCGCCGACGGAACTTTATCATAGCACAGAATAAAATGGATTCGAGCGGTTGAGACACCGAGGAAAAGTAGGTCTGCGCTGTCCCAGAGAGGATACGTATTGGTTAGATGCAAAGATCTTGTTAGATGCTTGCAAATGTAAGATTTATATTATAAAAATTGTTTTTCAAGAATTTAGGTCGATTTTTTATTTTATTTAAATTTAAAAAATTATTACTATTCCGTAGAGGGGAGGTTCATTTGTTTTGTTAGACTGCGCTATTAGAGGACTATATACTGGGTGTCTCACAAGAATATCGTATATGAAATTTGTAAAATAGAGAATCATTTGTTTTTGAGATTTTCTTTTTAACATTGGCAAAGGTTGTGCATTTTTATAAGAAATTTTGAGGCTTTTTATTGGCTGGAGTTCCCGACCAAAGATATCTGGTAATTTATCGGCGTAATTCATTAGATCACTGGGTAAACTGAAAACGTTTCGTCTTCCAAACAAATTTCCTATTAAATTGGTTATTTATATACATGCATTTATTATAGGTTTTTATTCGATACGAAATTTTAAATTATATATTTTTCTAAGTTACCAATCGGAGTGGTTTTTGTAGGACACAAGCTTCAGCATCAAATGTAGCATTCAAGATTAAGAAAAATAATGAAAATTTTGCTCCCAATGCCATCCCGGATGCTTTTTTTTTATTGTAAAATTATACTTTTTATAATTTACAAAATAAATCGTTTGTTTTTTTACGAATTTTCATTTGTTTTATTTATGTTGGCGTGGTGAAGTTTTTCATTATTTTTCTTCAAAAACCCGTTTTTTTTTTGTGGGAATTACACTTGTCTTTGTACAAATGTTGACTTAAAATTATTTTCGTCCACGAAAAATGAGAATTTTTCGAATTCAAAGTACTCTACCGGTTCAGAGGAGGAATTGTATATGGAGTAATTTTTGTAATCTTCAAACTTCTTGTACTGAAAACGAGCTATTTCTTTTTCTTCTTAGGGTGCGGGTCGAATTTTCAACCACGTTGACATGGACGAGAAGACTCTAATTTCATGATTTTTTTTACTTAATACAAATATGAGAATCGAAATAATATATTGCTGTGTTAATAACCGTCATAGAAAGTCGTCTTTTCTATTAGGGTACTTGTGAAAAGGACTGCTTTCTGTTGTGTTTGAAAAATTGACCCCGCAAGGTTTTTAAGTTACTTAAAGGAACCGTTTTATAACATCATACTTTAATATTTTGCAGAGTGGTTTAGTATTTCTCCGTTATCTAAATTATACAAAAAAATAGCCACGCTGCAAATTTATTTTTTACTCTACAGGGTGGCTCAAAAACTCTGAAGGGATCCTTGGTAATTTATGTGTTGCTATTCGCCATAACGTTTCCTAGGAGATGTACGTTCATAAACCAAGAATAAAAACAAAGCTTTTTCCAAGTTGTGACGTACAAGAGCTATAACCCGTCAAAGTGTAGAAATTGTGATATTTTAATCGTCAAAATCTCCAGAATAGACATAAAAACTTGCACCAATTTAGGTTTGTTCCTTATAGGCAATTGAATTAACATAAAACGCTTCCGCTTTTTTGAGCTTGTTGAAAACACCCTTGTATATTTTAGATAACAAAATGGAACTATTGTACTATGCCACCCTGTAGGTACCTAATGTACAGGTGCGGCCAACAAAAGGTTTATTTAACCGGCAATGTAAGCAACGTTACCGTGTAGAAGCCGCTTAATAAAACCTTGAGCTGTTTTGGTCACTACTGTGCACCGTTTATATCTGAAACTATGTGGATTACAGATTTTCTCGATTTTTGGGATCATTTTCGACAATACGTGAGTACGACTATAAAAAAAGATAACTTGAAAATGCGGTTCCTTGTTTTTGTTTCTCTAAATTGCATCCTTCGTCTAAAAAAGGTTTTTAGAAAAATTTAAATAAAATCACAATATTTACCTTTCCGAAACTTTTCCCTAAATATAGTCTGTACAAAACAAACGCCTCTGTAAAATTATAATCATCGTACAGGCTTTGTTCGGGTTTGTCCCATTTTCGATACTTTTATAGGGTATCTCCGTAATTGTTAGTGCTATCAAAAAAGTAACGTAGGTGTTAACGAAGTTTTTTGTCAAACTTAAAATGGTAAAATCAAAATTCGAAAATTTTCGCTCGCTTTTGAGATACGGGGGAAAATCAAAAAATTGACAATTTCAAGATTACCCTATATTTTCTTAGTTCAAAGAGATACATAAATAAAAAACACATAAATGGCGCAAAATTTATATTTTGTTCGCTATCCGGAAAGACGGCAACCATTTAACGAGATATCCCGAATATTTCCGATGATTCCCGTTATTTTTTACGTTAATCTGAATCTTTTATTTCGTTTCAAAGTAATAAAGCTTAAATAAATCACCTAGGAAAGCAATATCAGCCATGGTGTGTTATATATTAGAAAAGAGAATTTAAAATGCTATCTTTTAGATTAAAATATACAGGGTGTTCCATTTAAAAAAAATGAGGTTAGGTCCGATAACTTTTTTCCCTGGCCCCGTATACTTATTCTGAAAACGGCAGATTATTCAACAATCATTATAAAGAAACTTCTGTATAAGACATTTTTCTGTATCTCTTTTAACTAAGAAAAATAGTGTAATTTTGGAATTGTCAATTTTTTGATTTTCCCCGTATGTATTAGCGAGCGAAAATTTTCAAATTTACCATTTTAAGTTTGACCCAAAAAGAGCACATGACACCTACATTACTTTTTTGATAGCACTAACAATTACGGAAATATCCTATAAAAGTGTCGAAAATGGGACACCCTGTACAGGGTGATCACGTATAATGTCCCCCCCTGATTTGTGTGTTTTCATCCTTGAGAAAAATTTTAAATATTGCTATACAGGGTTTTTCAAGTAGTATTAGTAGTAGTATTACTTGAAACCCTGTATTGCAATCTTTTTTATTTTTCTAAAGTATGAAAAATAGGAAAGGTCAGAAGAGGGAGGGGGGGCATTACACGTGATCACCCTGTACATAATTCTACAAGAAATATTCTTTAAATAAACTTTCACCGAAATAACGTTCAATCTCTGCCTAAATATTTGTGAAACTTTGTCGGAAATTGATTTGTACAGGATATAGCCAAATATTCCGGTTTTTGATGAACTGATGTAGCCAAAGTTATATTTTCAAATTAGTATTGTAGTGTAGGTACCAAATAATACAATTTTCCGATATTCATAGATAATCAATTGTCAATTTTAAATAAATGTGGTTATAGACTTGTGAGTACCCTTTTACGACGATATCGCTGGTGTATTTTTCGATTTTCTTGTCGCCGTCAACTACAGGGTGTTCCTTAATGACGTGATAATATTTCAGAGTGTGGTGCCATGTTCTTGCCAACATGTCGGATATTTTTTTATAAAAAGAGTGGTACGCCACTGACTTTTTTCCATGCGGATATTTTTTCTCATTAGCCTGGTCAATTCTACATGAAAACGGTCTCTTCTTCGCCATTCTTGATTAAAACAATTAAATTCAAATTGAAACTCGTAATTATTAAAATTAAAATTGTTGGAAACTGGTTTCAATTTGAATTTAATTATTTTAATCGAGAACGCTGCGTTTCACGTGAGCAACGCAAGTGACCGCTTTCATGTAGAATTGACCGGTCTAATCAGAATAAATGTCGATAGAATAATTTTTGTAAACTAAAACATGTGGTTTTATATAGTGTTGTGATCGCTCGAGCGAAAAACTGCTCGAGTACTCGATTTTTGAAATAACCGACATCGCTCGATTATTAAAAAAACCGCTCGAGTTATAAATTCGAGCGAAAATCGTCGCTTGTAACTTATTACCTTTCACTCGATACCCGAGCTTCTCTTGACGCCGACGTATATTCGAGCAGTTTTTCGCTTGATAGGAAATACTTTAGTTATAAATTCAGGCGAAAAATCGAATTGTTGCCTTTCACTTGATACCCGATCTTCGTGCGCCACTCGAAATGTGCCGATTGGCGACGTTCGCGTTTGACGCTCAGAAGGCTGACACGACATACGTCTTTCTTAAAGGCACATAAACGAGAGGGTGCATATAAAAAAGTATGCCAAATCCGCATTCTGAAATATCGGCAAGTTATTAAGCATATGTAACATCTGTAGTAGTACTTGTGCCGATGTTACTTTCCGTACCTAGTTGTGAAAAGGAAGCCATTTCGAAACTACAGTCGTGAATGCAAACAATACTCTGCGACAAGAAAATCTTTTCGTCCAGCCTAATAGCGAATTTTAGCTAACAAAATAGCGCGGGCCCGCTAAGTAGACAGACGAGGACAACTACTTCGGAGCAGGGTGCCTAAAATTGTATTAACGAGCAAGAGATAATAAATATTAGGGGATTATTGCGGCGGCGGATGGGTTAACGGGTCGCAGAAACTAGCGTTTAGAGGGTTTAGTATCGTTTATAAGTATTTCTATTGAACCCCGGTGATTTTTTCCTGTATTTTTTTTTAACTATAAAAGAATGCTAAAATAGTTACAAAATGACCTATTATTTGACCGACGACGTCACGAGTTTTTTAATTTTACAAACTAAATAAAACGTGAGCATTTTTTTATAGAAGAAAAAAAAACTTAATGTACAATTATTTTTACAATTTGTTTCCTTGATTTGCTTTAGCTTTTTATACTTGCTTGTTACTGCTTAAATTTGTATTATGTGTGTTTGTTCTAAAATTATTCGGAGATTTGTAGAAATGGTATGATTAGATTGGGGATGTCTTTTTCTTATTTCTCCAATTTTTTTTTATAAGTTTTTCGCTACTATTTATTGTTTTAGACAGATTACAATTATTATGACAATTTTGAGTAGGTAGTATAAATGTTTGTAAGCAAAAACGTAATTCTGTCAAATTTCGGAAAATTACATTTCCTGCTTTTATTAATTGAAATTCTTCAGGCTGTAGATAAATGGGGTTATTTGGATTGTGGACAAAAGGAAAAGTAACGAAGTTTTCCCTGAAAATCCCACTAAATGGTCGTTCTGGCAACAAACCCAATTTAATCATATTACGTCCATATATTTCCCAGAGGGGCCTTTTTAGAAGTCTCAAATCTAGGCACCGACCTTTTGTTCCAAGTATGTAATTTGCTGTTAAAACTTTTGACTAAAAGATCTCGAGCTACGAATGGGTGAAGCTGCCAGCAACCGCCTTAACGCCTATTCCTCATTTCTAGTATCCGCTTTTTCTGTCCTTGTTTAGTACAATACAGAAATGGATCAGATTTCTCGAAAATCAAAAATACGTCCTCAAAGATTTTTTTATCTGCGTCGCTTTTATCATGTAAAAATTGAGCCCCTAAGGGGGGACATTTTGGCCTACGCCAGCAGGTTCGTGGGGCACATTTTCAACAATTGTTATATTAAAAAAGATATATTACCGTTTTAAAGTTATTGTGAATTATTAATTGTTCGTTAACAACATACAACGTGGTGACAACCTCCCACATGACAAGCTTGGTAGAAGGTTACTGGACCTCATATGCATCTTCTAACAAGATCGGGGTACACAATAAGCCGAAAGGCTGCAGTGATTTGAAGTTCGAGCCTTTAAACTGACCCCCGCCTTTAACCAACCAACCAGGGCTGTGCAACCCCCCCCCCCCCTGAATTCCCACTTTTTTACATGATAAAAGTTAGACCCATAAAAAAATCTTTGATTACTTATTTTTGGATTTTAGAGAAATCCTATTCCCAGAGCGACTACGTTCCGTTTAAAATCCTCGCCCTGTATACAAATATATCGTGCTACAAATTTTAAACAATAACTAATCCTACAACTTTATCTCATGGTCAAAGCTGTCTGGTAAGTAAATTATTGTGTAAAATTTGTGTGTATTAACGTGTTTTCAATAAATAAAATTGTTGTAAACTATTTAAACTGATTATTTCCATTGTTCGCTTTCACCACGACACCAATAACAAAAATATCTCTTATCGTGGATATTTTGATGCACCATGCAGACTTAAAAAAGGGCCCCTCCAGCGTTATTAAATTCACTTATGCTCAGTTTTATACTTTTTAATACTAAAAAAAAATTTATACTTAACTTTATAATGCAGCAGAAATTATTTAGTTTTTTTAAAGCTTATTTTCAGGTTTGTTTGGTTTGTGTTGCAGAAAACTGTACTTACTTTTAAACGAGAGAATCGGTATATTAAACAGTTTCATGTAGGATAAACGAACAAACCTATCGTGAATGTAACAAAAGGACAGATGTGTGAAAAATTAAGAAAACATGAGAAAAGTAAAAGTGGTAATTTTTAGCTAGGTATGTATGTGTAACAATGTAAAAATGAAACTGTACACAAAATGTTAATATAGAATAGTACAATGTTAGTGTTTGTTTTTATTATTTTTTCTAAAAGTATTCCTTGATCAGAGGGGAACAACAGGAAGAAGAGATCTACTTTCGTAAAAGAGAGTAAAAGCTCATCATTTTATTTTCATAACGGTTAATTATCGACTTTAGTATCGGTCTTCTTTCGTTTCGCCCAGTTTCACAATGTTAGACGCACCACCAAACGATTTGTTGTTTTCTGTTGCATCAAAATAACGAGCAATTAAAAGTAGTTGTAACGTTTTCATTGTTTTTTTTACCCTACACATACGAAAAAATGTAAATTTGGCATCGTTGTTTAATATTCCAATTTATCAAAATAAAATACCATATAAAAAAAATTTTAGGGTCGGTATACGCAAAATTAACTTGCACTTTGTTGAAAAATAATTCTGCCGGTTAAGTACCAGGCAGTGTTGCCGGTGTTTGCAAAAATTCCCAGAATCTGCTGTTTTATTGGATTTTTTAACGAAATTCCCTAGATTTTAGGGAAAAATCTCGAAAGTGATGAACACTTTAACCTCCGGTTAAGTTCGGGTAAAATCCGCCCCTTAGCAACTTTTTCATTTTTATGGGTTTTCTGCTCTTTTAACGAAAAATTTGGTTTGTTTTACGAATTTCCGACTGGTTTTAATTAAATTATGCACAGAAAAATATATTTAAAATTTACAGACAGGACAATAGACTAAGCTCTAATAACTACTGCCGATTCCCGATAATTTCGGAATATGGTATAAATATCAAAATTTCGCAAGAAACGTCGTTTTGGTTAAAAAAAAAAACCGCCAGTCAATTATTATATCATTTTTTATTACATGAACGTATTCGTAGGAGATACCTACGATAAGTTTCAAATAAATATATATTTTTATACAATACACAGTCGATAATGGCCAAGTACAAAAACTGCATTGCTTCGATGGCCTTGTTCTTTCTGGCTGATGTAATGTTTGTTTCCAGACCTGCATAAAAACAAATAACTTTAGGGAAATTCTAATATTTGCACTGTAAACTTCAGCAGAAGCTGATTTAAGGTGGATTATAAACTTTACGTTGCGTCGCCGTTCCGTACTCAACAGAAGAGATACGGCGAAACCAACGGCAACTATAAATGCTCTTATGGAACTCTGTGCTTTTAATTTCAAACGGCGAACGCAAACGGAACGTTAAGTTTATAAATCCACCTTAAATGTACCTTTAACGTAGGAGAGCAAGGGAGATGGGAGAGATTCACTCTAGAAAGTACGGTTACGAATGGTTAGCTGACCCATCAGATATGCTACAATTACAGGATATTCAGATAATGCACTCACAATTTTCTATAAAATTTAATAATCATTCTATGAACAGTCAGTAAAGAGAGAAAATCGGATAAAAAGAGACAACTGATTAACGACGTACAGAAAGATATAAAAAAATCCATTCGAGTTTATGTGGTGTTACTAGTTATACGAACAGAGTATATGGAAGAAAGTATTGATAACTAGCGCTTCTAATTCATAATTGAGTATACAGTACAGAACATCCACTTCAAAAATGGCCTGAGAGTTCTTCCACCAAAAGAAGACCCCCATAATTCTACTTTATCAATTATAAAATTTAGGGACGCACTGTTTATAATGTATTCGAAGGAGAGAATAAAATTCACCCTTAAAACGTAAATAAATTTTACCGATAATTGACAAAACAAAAATATATGCCACAAATTAAATTTGAATTTAAGCTAAAATGGCCTAGTATGAAAACACAGCAGTTCTTGCACCAATTATCAATTTGATCGTTTAAAAACTAACCGCAAGATATTAAAAAAAAGAAAAAATAATTTCACAGGCTGTCACTCAAAAAGTACTGAGTTTTCGACTTGTTATATCACCTTTATTTTAACGTGTAGAATCATTTCTCGAAGTATATCCTGATGCATTATATGAACACCCTATAGGATTGTGCAAGTGCTCTCATGAAGTAGTCTTGGGGGGACCACTACGAAATAAAAAATCAAATAAGGGCTCCGATACTAAAATCTCTGATATAATATAAGCTGTTTGTGGCAAGACCATCCCAGCAACTATGTGCCTGAAGTATAGATTATCACAGAAAAGCAGATAATAACAACCCGTATAACTTCATATCACAAACGTTTTCAGCATTTGGAACAATCCTTTTTCCAAATAAGTTCTGTTCAATTTACGTCAACGATCAAACAAAAATGTAGAGCGTCGTAATCAAATAAAGCTAAATATGCTTACATTATATGAAATTCTCATTTCATGATCATACTGTTCGTCCTCTATTTTCTTAAACTTCTTCAATACAACCATGTTCTTCTTTACTTCTTCTAGATTTTCTCCTAAAATATGAAAAAAATTTGGATTATTTGTTGTTAAAACCCACAGCCAAATGGCATGAAGACATAAAACAGGCTTTTCCGACAATTAAGTCTCGTGTTGATATTTACCCCTTCTTTTCTTGCCTTTCCCTTTGGTTTTCGCTGATAACTTGGCTTGTTTTTGTTTTAACCTCTTCCCTTTTCTGGCTTATTTATTTTATTTGGCTATTAACCAGGGCTATGTCGCATTTTTAATGTGTTTCTGTTTTTTGTTGGAGCAAACATCTGACGAAAGAGAAAAAAATCGATCAAGTATGTAAAGAAGATAAACTTTTACAACAATTTTAATAGCTTGATGATAACACAATCTCCTGCTTTGAGGAGGCTTTGGAGAGTTCTATTGGGACACTGGGGAGGGCTGATATTATTGGTCGGAGATCTTACATCCTTGAAATAAAATTAGTTGTATCTATTGTTGATAAATACTAATAACAATAGTCAAAAGTGATTTCTAATTCTTCCTCCTAATTGAACCATCTCCGCTTTATCGTCGCCAAAGTTTTCAAACTGTATACAACTAACCAAAATTGAATAAGTTATATTTATGGCAAAGTACGCCGAGGAAAATTCAGTCTTCATGGAGCAGAAAGCAAGACAGACCCTTACAATATTTTAAATATTTGATTGCACATGGAAGAACATTTCCAGTTAAGGACACAATAGTATATGTATTTTCTGTTTTATAATTACCTGTATTTCTTTAATCGGATAGCCTCTCTAGTCCTTATAAGGTATTGCATTCAAATATCTCTATCGGGAAAGTCTGATACGTCTCAATAGGTCATTTTGATTCCTCTTGCTACGTCCTGCAGTAAAGAAATCCTTAATTCACACCATTTTTTGGGCCTTTTGAAGCATTGCTACAATTTACTATTCATAAAACTGGTTCGCCAATCGCCATTGAATTTTGAGGTTAGAAATAAAGAAACGAGAACAAAAATCGATAACACATTGCTGACGTAAGGAAAGATGTAAAAAATCCACTCGAGTCTATGTCGTGTGCGTATTTATACGAACAGAGTATATGGAATAAAGTTTTGATATTTAGACGCATTTATAGTTGAGTATGCATTAAATTCATAATTAAGTATACAGTATATAACTATCACTTCAAAAAAAGGCTTATAACGTATACGAATAAAAAAGTTGGCTCAATCCCTTAGTGGAGTCATCGCGACATCGGGCTTTGTTTTGACGCTAGATTGTAAATTTTTAAAAAATTTAAGGATATAATTTCTTTAAAATTCAGAATCAACTGTTTTTCCTTAAATAAAAACTCGACTAAACTTCTAAAACTTACAAAAACAACCCCTGGTGTTTTATTAACACATTCTTCTTAGTCATAACAATTTCAAGTGATTAACCGCTCCAACGATTCACTTGATTATTAAAATCGTTCGAGTACTTAAATCATCGGTTTTTCCCAACACTACTCAAAATGTTCTAAAACACATATACGATTGGAAATATACAGAGTGTTATTAAGTCACGGATTTTACTTTTTTTGCACCTAATCCATGACTTAATTCGTAATTTAATTGACGCAACACTTTCAGACGAAATTGAGTTTTTGAAATTCTTATACTTACAACAAATTAGATATCGATCTATTACCCTATCTGATGCTTGTAAATGAAATAAACACATTAGGTGATCCAAAACTGCATATTCATAAAAAAATTCTCATGTTACAAAAATTATAGGCTACATTGTACACCTCATCTATGCTTTTAGGTTCTCAATTTCTCCAGCCTTTAGTTAAACTATAACATTATGCACATTACTCATATGGCTGTTTAATAACGGTACGGAGCTAAACCCTTTCCCACACAGCTGGCACAGGTTCACTTTCAAGTCTGACTTGCCTTCGTGCATTTTCATGTGCTGTTGAAGTCTGTAGTTTTTGTGACACTCATAGCTACAGATTGCACACTTAAATTTCTTTTCTAAAATGTTTTACCGTTAACAAATTACTGTTATAGTATCTACTACCCACATAAATGAGCTAATAAAGCTAAAAATAAAGCAAATGTCTTCAAAATCCGTAAGACAAAATATGTAAACATATTCACTTACCTCCGCCGTGCAGCTTCATATGATGTTTCAGTAATTCTTTCTTCTTAAATGATTTTTCACACGTTTTACAAGTATAAGGCCGTTCTTCACTGTGCATCGTCAAGTGACAAGTAAGATGGCTTTTTTGAGCAAATGATTTTCCACAATCGGTGCATAAAAATGGTCGTTCACCTACGAAATGTAGTGATGCTTGAATCGTGTAAAATATTCGAGACTAACCGGCAGAATTATACGCACCATTCGAAAATTTGATTTCTCAAAAAAATATCATTAATTTTTAAATTCTTATTAAATTGTTATCAGTAAATGCAGTATCTTGGCGATCGCCGTCTGTAACAACCTATATACTCACCTCTGTGTTTCTGTAAATGCAATTTTAACTCAGACTTTCTACAAAATTTTTTATGACAAAGATCACATTCCTCCGGCTTCCCTGTATGCTGTTTCATATGGATCCTTAAAGTTGCTCCACTTACAAAACCCTAAAACAGATACATATATAACTAGTACTGAAAAGTTAAGTTTACAATTTTCGTTTGCAACGTACCCTTATATTTTTACATGAAATTTTCTTTAACTACCGTCACCCTACCTACTTTTACACAGAATCAGTTGCCAACTTAGCATCGGTCTACCGTACCTCGCAAATACACATTGTCGGCTAATCATACGTTGGTCTGCCGTCGTATATGCAACAAAAACATGAATATTTGGTTGCCTAATCATAGAAAGCATAGATATTACCAAAACTGATTTCCGGTCGACGGCAGTCCGATGAAATTTTCTAGTCGACAATGTTTCTCTACTAAATGACGGCATGCCGTATGAGTATTTCTAAGAACGGCAAAATAAATACTGATTTAGAAATTGCAAAAGAAAATAAAATAATACCTTGCCACAGACGTTGCAAATAAATGGTTTTTCCTTTGTATGCACTCTTTCGTGATTCTCCAAATCTGAATAACTCGAAAACCCTTTATTACAATATCTGCATTTTGCTAAAAATATCCCCATGTGTCCTTCAATGTGTTTTTGCAATTTATAGGCGGTTCTACAAAAAAAATACCAATTATGACGAATCTCGTTACAATAACTTTTATTATATATAAAGTGAGAAATTTTACCACTACCAAAAATATCTTTATTCTTATACCTTGAAACAATAAGAAAAAAAATTACTAGACTGTAAAAGGAATATTGAAGGAACAGGATTTAAAACTTACTTATAATTTCTCTGACAGAAGTGACAAGTCAGACTCTCTACCTCCTTTACTTCAATTTTGGGTTTCAAATCTTTACTTTCTTTTTGAGTTTCTCCATTATCCACATTCCTGAAAAATATTCCTACATTATACCTACTAAATATGATATACATACAGAGCTGGGCAGTATTTGTACTCACAAATACTTTTTTTTATTTAAATACTTTTTTGTATTTAAATACTGAGTATTTGAATACTTTTTTATAATAGGTATTTGTATTTATTTCACAAATACTTTGCAAAAGTATTTAGTATATAAATACTTTTTTTATTTTCCTTTCAGTATTTAAATACTTTTTTAGTATTTAAATATTTTTTGGAGTATTTAAATACTTTTTTGGGGTATTTAAATACTTTTTACTATTCAAGTACTGTTTTCTATTTAAATATGGTTCATGTGGAAAATTCTAAGTTTGCACTTGTCACGCGTGTCAGGAAGCGAAAGATAGTTTCCGTACGATGCCGACACAAGTGGAAGGAACGAAATGGTAGCTTTGATGGTCAGAAAACAAATGATTCTGGACCCAGGTTGCGCTAGTAATCTCGATTTCGATAAATATGGACAATTCCTGTTTTATTCCTGTACCCTTAAGTTTATGTTGAGTTGTCGTGGTTTTTTAATTAAAATTTACTGTCAATACCAATAAAATATTACAAAACACACTTTTTATTGCTGTTAAATCTTATTTGATTCTAAAATATTTTGAGGATTGAGGTACCTACCTATTCAACTACCTACTTAGAGGAGACAAAAATACTACTATACTATTTAAATATTTTTAAAAGTAATTACAGTCGAACCTCTATAACTCGAACTTGAAGGGACAACCAAAAAAGATCGAGTTACAGAGAGTTGGAAGAGAGAAGGGAAAACCACATGAATATTCCAAAACATTTTTTTTATTACATACATTATGTCTATGTACCATTAAAATATGTACATAGAAATCTTGGAAAATGTACAAAAACCACTAAAAAGTCCGAGTTCAAGAGAGGTTCGACTGTAATTGTTTACAAAGTATTTAAATTTTGTGTTTCATTCTTAAAAGTATTTATAAATATTTAAAAAAAAAGTAATTAAATACTCAGAAAGTATTTATAAATACTTAAAAGTAATTAAATACTTAGAAAATATTTAAATACTTAGAAAGTATTTAAATATAGTATTTAAACCTAAAAAGTATTTAAATACTTTTTGTAATTAAGATTTAAATACTTCATTACTTCAAAAAGTATTTAATATTTAAATACTTTGGAATTTAATTAAGTATTTAGTATTTAAATACTTTTAAAAAGTATTTGCCCAGCTCTGAATACATATTATGGAAATGGTTTGTTGTATTTCCGCCTGCACGTCCTGACTACTGCCTAGGACACCAAAGCAGTCACCAACTTGAATGCAATAAAAGATTTCCAAGCAGATTGTAAAACAGAAAAAAAAATATAATAAAAGTTTTAAAATAAAAACAAAAAGTATCTTACATATCCTCCATTTTATTTTCAAGTTTCTCTTGCAATCTGCTCTTCAAACTCTCCTCAAAAATACTATCCTCATCGGCCACGGGGTTGTTAGCAAGCTCTTCTTTTAGGTTAATTATTTCTTTTCTTGGTCGCCCAGTGCATAAATGCGAAGATAACAACTCTGGAATTTCGAAATTTTTTTCACATTCTTCGCAGGAATATCGACCGTGAAGAGATAAGTGATCATCGAGACTAAAAAAAATAATTTAAATCACTTTTATTTTGACACAATAAGATAAAATTTATCGCCGTTTACTTACCTTTTAAGTAATTTAAATGATTTTTGACACAGGTGACATTGGAATGGCTTATTTTGCTTGTGCTGGACCGTATGCTCATCAAGTGCCTTCTGTGATATAAATTTCTTTTGGCAGTGTTCACATGCATAAATAAATCCTAAAAGAAAATATTCAGATATTTCGTCATATTATTTTTTACCTTGCATTACTGGTGGTAAACCATAGAGATGTGATTACAAGACAATACAATCGAAAATTGGAATTATGTACTTTAAAAATATGTTTTCAATTATTCGCCTTCATGGGTATAAAAATTAGTATAATATATCCTCCTTAAAGAAATCCACTAGGCACCAGACTTCACTAGAGTCATCTGGTAAATTCCCAATCCCGATAGATAAGTGCAAAATGTTTACCTGCATGGCCTTTTAGATGTTCTATATAATGACACCTGCTAACACTTTTATCGCAGAATTTGCACCAAATTTTGTTCGTATGGGTTTTCCTGTGATTAACTAAATCATCATATAACATGTTACATCTTGAACACCAAGTACCTTTCTCTTCTCTAAAAATAACCAAACTGTAAATTTTAAAAAATTATTTATAATTAATATCAAATTATTTTTTATTTATAATTGCATGCATACTTTAAATAATCAATATTACATACTTATGTTTAAAAATCATATGACATGACAAATTCCTTATACTAAGCCCCTTAAAATCACATAAAATACAATCCGAATTCTCTTTAAACTTATTTTTGTGGTCATCCATAGCTCTCTCGATCTCTTTCAAAGGAAATTTCCTCAATTTGGCATTAAACGGTTTTTTCTTCCGAGTCTTTTTTTTAGCCAGTTTACTGAGGGGTTCATTGTCTGAATCTGTGTCACTTATAGGATTGAAACTGTCTCCATTTTCATCATCTTTGAATTCTAGACAGATATTTTCTTCACCTTTAACCTATAGAAATATTTCGGATAGATTTCAATCACTTTGTAAAGAATTTACATTTATTATGATCTATAAAGCACAAAAAGAATTAAAAACATACATACTTCTGATTCTATACTTCTTTGCGAGCTTCTATGTTCTTTAAAATAACGAAGGCAACGCTCTACTTGTAAGAGGAACTCTGTAGCCTCCCATAATTTTTTATCACAATCACTGCATAAATACTTTGGTGTCTCATTCTCAATTTCTATCTGAAAAATATATTTCTATTTATTACAAACAAAACAAACTGTGTAGACGTGGCCAGAAACTAACCTCCAAATTGAAAGTGCTTTTGAAAGCAGGTATAAGTAATCTGTTTTCCGTTACATCTTCCATTGAACCGTTTTTTCGCAAGCATGCCAAACAGTGGTTTTCTATGTTACCCAATATTTCCATATTAAGCTCCATTTTTAATCATTAATTTACAAAACAAATTAGGAGTCTTTTTTACTTCTTAATAGTCTAGGTTATTTTGCGTAACTTTCCAAATAACCGGGCGGTTATAACATGACACATGACGTCAGAAAACGACCTATATTGATGGAAGAGGAATAAAAATAAGTTTTCTGTTAGTTTACAAGTACAATTTCTTGGACAAGAAATCGGATAATGTAAAACACGCTTAACTTCTAAACTCCCACTAGTGTTCAAGAAGTCTATGCTCAAGATAAATATTCTCGATATCACTTCTTAAGAAACCGGTTAACCAGATAATTTGATTATCTGGATACTGAGTTGAAACAGCCTACCATATTTGACAATCAGCTGATTTTGACAGCAGAGGAATGTTTGTTTTCAAATAAGTCGAAATGGACCAGGAAAACGACGATAATTTGGTCAAAATAACAGATATTTGTCGAGCCTGTTTAACTAGAGTGGAGAGCATGAAATTCTTGCTAGTGGACAGCGAAGAAATTCTTAATTTATTATCAAAGTTCGCTTCTGTCGCTAATTTAGAGGTTAGTATGTTCGCGTTTTAAATTAAAAATTCAGTTTTACGTTTGTTTATTCGTTTCTTCAGATAGAAATTGGCTTTAAATACCCTTCATACCTCTGTGCTAGCTGTGAAGAAAAAATTCTTAGTTCCTATGAGTTTCAACAGCAATGCCGGAAATCAAATGACTTGGTTAACGAATACCTCGCAGTATTTGTAAGTATTTATGTAAAACCCACTAGTAGTTGCTTTACACTTTATACCGGTCATATTTGTAGGAAAAGCAAGATGCAAATCATACCGAACCAGAGTCAGAAGTTATTTTAACCAATCTAAATACATCTGAAGACCTAAATGCAGTTCAAGAGCTACAAAATACTACTCAACCACTATATGAAGAAATTTCCAACCCGCCGTGTGAAGATAACGAAGAAGATAAAACAATATATGATGAAACATTTCACAATAATTTAACCCAAGCTATTTTACAATTAAAGGAAAAATATAGGGGTGATAATGTATGTGTGTTTTGTGAATTTGAAGCAACAAGCCACGCTTCATTGTCTGATCATGTATCTAGGATGCACAAGTAGGTTAATTTTGTATATATAGTGAGTTAAACTATTAAATTATAATATTATCATAAAGGGTGTTAATCATTGAGAGTGTCTTGATAAAAAAACATTTTTTCTTGGGCATTATATTGTACTTAAATAAAACAATTTTCCTAGGGAATCCATAGATACCTGGTGTTCAATATGTAACAGTATATGTCTTAATATGACAGCTCACTTGGAGGAAGAACATAAACATGATTTTATGTGTCAATTTTGTCAGACGCAATCTTCTTCTCTTAATTCTACAATTGATCATTTATATAGCCACCAAGGTTAGTTGTAGTATTGTGTGATTTTGCTCATTGCTCAGAATAACCAAATAAATAAAAGTTTTAGATTTGTTCAAGGTTTATTTAAATCTACTGTTATACTTTAACCTTAATAATAACTTATTGTTCTTAATAGCTTCTAGTAAACATACACCAGGCACAGCTGAGACAGCTCCACAGAGAAATGAAAGCATCTACACTCAAACATTCGACAACCAAGACATGTTAGAAGCTGATTCTGAAGAACATGTCATTTGCCAATTTTGCAGTAAACTATTTCCGACAAGCAATGAATTGGAAACACATAAATGTAACAGAGAAAAAAGGAAAGGAAACAAAGACTTAGTTGAAGGAATAAAGGTGGAAGGGGAGAAGTGTAAAACATTACTAGGTAACGAATATTCAATTCTATTATTTATAGAGGGGACATTATTATTTTAAACATGATGACTATTTTCACAGCAGAAGATACATATGACCCACCAGATGAATTCAAGAACTTTTCCCCAAAAGAAGTTCCACTCAGAAATAAAACTTGCCAAAAAATGAGATTGAAGCAATATTCTGTGGAAGATGTGAACAAAGCTATCGGCATATTTAAGGAAAAGTTCTACAAACATGTTAATTGCATTTTTTGTACTTTCACTGCCATTACGAATAGAAGTCTGTCTGTGCACGTAACTAGAGTGCATAGGTAAGTTTTACAGTAAGTGTAGAAATATCATTTAAAAATTGTTTTTATCATTTACAGAGATTTTAAAGACACCTGGTGTTCATCTTGCAATAAAGTTATTGAGAATCAAGCTAGTCATAACAGAGAAGTACATTATGAAGATCTTAGATGTCCTTTTTGCAGAAAAATCAAAAATAACATGGGTCATTTCATGGAACATTTGGCCAGTCACTCTGGTAAAAACCTATTTACTTTCTATATAAAATATTCCCATTTAAAGGCCCAGTTTTCTATCGATTTAGGAATAAAATATTTTCAAAATATAGTCCTTTGTAGATATAATAAATCTGTCACAAAAGTACCCAAGAGAACCTTACGGTAGTGATATTGTATTTGCGTTGTTGACATAATAACAACTGGTAAATTTAACACCATTATTCGCGATTTTAAGAGAACCAGCCTATCGCATTGACGTGTAGCCGCTTTCACGTCTCTACAAGCACTGAAGCCTATTATCTCGCTCTTCGATGGAACCATATCGAGCCGGAGGAGCCGTTGGGGGAAGTTCCCTCGCGCCACATCGTGGTAGCGCACGACGGTGGAAGCCCGCGCAATGGTTTGGCTACCTCGCACGCATGTTTATGGCATGGCCGCCTATGGGAATTGAATTTAGATGTTTTTAACCTACGTTTATAGACGGTTGATTAAAAATTAATGAAATTTGTTATTATATTATATTTCTGTTTAGCCGAGAGGTTTCACAAGTGTAACATCTGCCTCAAATCATTTATATCGCCCAGACATCTGAGGATTCACAAAGAAACGCACAAATCACAGCTCAAGTGTGGCGTATGTAAAAAAACGTTCGTGCAAGCGCTACAATTAAAGCGTCACCTTAAAACCCATCAAAGGTAAGGTTAAATTAGGGATAACTCGAAAACTACGAAACTATAAGTACAATTTCACTAATAAGCAACAGTAAAAAAACTCAATAATTGTATTTTTTCAGTCCCAACGGAAGCAACGCAGACATTAGAAGCGATTCTACAGAAATGGACTTAGTCAAAGACGAAAGCAATGAGAATGATAAAATTGGAAGTTGTAGGAGCGAGTGCGAGGAGACTGAAGACGAGTTAGTATTCTTCGTTCCTTATTTTAACGTCGCCAAAATTATACATATACAGGGTGTCCCAGCGGGAACCTCCTCGATATATATAGGGTGTTATAGAAATGATGTATTATATTTAAATGGGTGACTCCTTGGGTGTCCTACAAAAGCGCTACATATTTTATTTTTTTTAAATCGACCGTTTAAAAAGTGGGGTAATAAACACTCTTACTCACAGGTCAGTCCACGCTACTGTACAACATTTCACCCAGACCCAATGGCAATGTTGCCAAACTTAATGTAAAACTGAAATTCCATATAATATTACAAAAATAAATTATTTTCTACCTACTATTTATCCTTATACCTAAAGAGCGAGGAAATCCAGGCACAAACAAATCAGTTCTTTTCTTTTTCATGGGAACACTCCTGGAAACACTTTATGTACACACAGTAATAGTGAAACAGAACCGATAGTTAGCTTTTGAAAATACAATAATACAGATTATTAGATTTTATTACACGCGACGAAATTTGACGTCCAGAAGAAACGCGTCAATAAAACAATATTCAAAGGTTATTTATGGACGGGCAAGATACACGCGTAAACCGAAAAAACAGAGCGGATTGCTGAGAGTGTGTTGGTGATCGACGGGACACAACGTATCCGGCCGCTGGTTGGTCTCCAACTACCAGACGCACGCGTGCGGCGCTATATGAAACTACTTCGCTCAGCCGATGTAAGGCGTCAAGAGGTCATTGGCATTTGACCTAGTGACGTAGTACGTGGCTATTACTACTTCATATGTTTTTTCGGGTTCTTTCAAACATAGTCCGTCGTAAATGTTCTTCAATTAATTCTACAAATGGGTATTGCAGAATGGACAAGTGTTTAAATTATTTTATTTTGTCTAAAGAGTTTAAGGTGTGCATATGACAACACCGGCCAGAATTCCTTGATTGCTTACATGTATCACAGTGTCACACAGGTGTTTTTCTGGTTTGACATCAGGTCACTTTCACCGCTGAATGAATTGAAAGCGCCATTTATGGCTATTTTTCTTCAATTTGTCTTTATCACAGAAATTGCCGGTTTAAATATAATACGTCATTTCCATAACACCCTGTATATGGGAAACTATACATAGGAAAATTGGACAGTATGTATACTGATGTTGACAGGACCAACTCAGCTAAAATATTGTAGCACTATCGGGGCTCTTAAATTATGCAAACGAAGAATATTTACAGTTACTTATTAATTAGGGAGGGTGTGATTATACTTAACTTTACTATTTTAGACCAGCGAAGCCTCACAACTACTGTAAAGATTGCAATAAAAAAGTGAGAAGTTTACTAAGCCATTATCTTCAGCATCACAATAAATCGAAATCGGAAAACACAGACAGACAGAATTTATGTCCACATTGCGGCAAACGATTTAAGTAAGTACGCATTATAACCGCAAGTTTGCTTCTGGTATGATTTTAGGCATCTTTACCCTATTTTGTAAGGGGCGATTGAAAACAAAATTTAAGTGTGTTTCTATCAGTTAGAGAGACGGTGACAATAGGGGGTCCGTGAAGTGGAATATCAGTAATTTGGTTTTTCGTGGAGTTTAGGTCCCCCTCTACAACTTTTATATCTGATGAAATGCCGTAGAGCGTTGCTGAGAGGCGCTGTACCGCTTTAGATAGGAAATTCTCAATAAATTCAAAATTATATCGAGCCTTGTCTGAAAATGAATTTACAGCATCTGCGTGATCCCAAAGTCACGGGAAACACATTTTCTGACAAGTCAACCCTTGCATATACTTTTCCGAGCGTGTAAAAAAAAAATGAATGGAAAAATTATAAAGTCTCAAGTGACATGGGTCCAAGTGGGCTTAATCGATTTGTATTCACATGGAGATGACTCGTAAACAATTTTCTGATACATAAAATATTGCGAATCATTTTTCCCGTCATACAACTGAACGATACCTGCCTTCCGGCATCTCTGCGTAATATTGTCAGAATTCCGCCTAGCTAGGTGCGATTCGTCTGAAATTTTTTTTTCCACAATATTTGGGTGTCAAGGAATGTAGTGTGACAATTTTCTGACATGTCACGATCGTTTTCCGAATTTCCTCCGAGGAGATTTAAAAAAAAATTCCAATAATGAAATGGTGCGACCTGGAACAAAAAATTTTTTTTAACATAATCTTTAACATATAATGTTCCATTCTAGAACGTTTCAACTACAAATTCGGTTTTGTTCGGGTTTGTTCGCTCGGAAAAGTATATGCAAGGGTTGACTTGTCAGAAAATGTGTTTCCCGTGACTTTGGGTTCACGCAGATGCTGTAAATTCATTTTCAGACATGGCTCGATATAATTTTGAATTTGTTGAGAATGTACTATCTAAAGCGGTACAGCGCCTCTCAGCAACGCTCTACGGCATTTCGTCAGATATAAAAGTTGTAGAGGGGGACCTAAACTACACGTAAAACCATATTACTGATATTCCACTTCACGGATCCCCTATTGTCACCGTCTCTCTAACTATATGACGAGCAACCAATCACCCATTTAAATATTATAATAACTTTTCTTGGCATCTGTGAACTGTAATCGCCCTATCCGCAGAAATAACTGATAAGTTTTATATCTTTCAGGACACGATCGAAACTGACTGTGCATATACGAACGCATACAGGGGAATCACCGTATAAATGTCAATACTGCGACAAATGGGTGAAAACGAGAAATATCCTAATCGTCCATGAACGCACTCATACCGGGGAAAAACCATACATGTGTACTATTTGTGGAAAGGTAAGAAACTTATGGCTCGATTATGTGACTTAATTTACATCCCAATAAGATTACAGCGGACGAATGAATGGGACACTTAGCTGACATATTTGGAGCTATTATAAAAGCTTTATAAATTTTCCCTGAGAACGTTCATACAACTTTTAAAAGAGATCTATAAAGTGTAAACCCCTCCAGAAATTGCTTAACAGCATTTAGACAACATCAACAACCAAATTATACAACAAAAAAGCTTACAGAACCAGTTTGCTATATAATGAAAGTTCTTACAGCTATTCTAAAAACCATAATCTAATATTTTTAGAGTTTCGCCCAGTCTAGTGTATTGAACACTCACACCAGGATACACACGGGGAGGCCCGAGCAATGTACAATTTGCGAAAAAAGGTTTTGTCGTCCCGCAGAGTTGAGATTGCATATGAGAAAACATACAGGTAAAAAAATTGGTCATTGAAAATACAGTTGTAGTTTTTAACAAGCGTGTGATATAAGGCACTTTCTAGCCCAGGTAGATGTGCCTTTTTTTCTCATTTTTCGGTGGTTGTAGGGAAATACATTAGCATCTCTTTTTAGTCGGAAGCCGGAAGTCCAGATCAACTGGAGATCTTCTAGCCTATGTCACCCATATTTGGAACAACGCAATCGAACATCATGGGGAATCTCGGGCTGTTGCACGGATATTTCTAAAGCCTTTGATCGTGTTTGGCATGAGGGGCTTCTAAGTAAACTGCGATCCTATGGTATGCCCAGTCGATTCTGTGCATGGTTGTCTAGCTTTCTTAAGGACCGCTCTCTGCAAGTGGCGATTGACGGATTTCTCTCAGACACCTTCACCATCAATGCCGGTGTTCCTCAAGGGTCCATATTGTCTCCCACTCTCTTCTTACTCTACATTAACGACCTTCTAGTGAAAACTCAAAATCCGATATTTAGTTTTGCTGACGATAGCACACTTATCTCATCTTTCTCTTTCAATGCGCAAACATCGGCTGCCGACGCACATCTTCGCAGACAGCATGAAGTATCACGCCTTAACAAAAACCTGGAAGAAATTTTGGCTTGGGGTGACAGTAACCAAGTCGAATTTAACGCTAAAAAAACCCAGGCAGCAGTTTTCTCTAAAAAGGTTAACATTACAGAACCGGAAATAGTCATGGCCGCACACGCAATCCCACTGGCTTCATCTATTAATTTGCTGGGCGTCAATCTGGGATGAAATATATCTTGGCATAACCACATTGTGGCAATCGCCAAGATAGCTTCTCAGAAGCTTGGGGTACTCTTCCGAACCAGAAAGTTGTACACACCTCAACAACTTTTGACACTATACAAAGCCCAGATTCGACCATCACTAGAATACTGCTCTCATGTTTGGAGCTCTGCACCCAAACATGCTCTTCGGCTGCTGGATTCCATCGAAAGGAGGGCTATTCGTCTGATCGGAGACCACGAGCTGACGAAGAACCTCGACAGCCTAGAACATCGAAGACAGGTTGGGGATTTGACTCTCTTTTACAGATATTTTCATGGAAGGTGCTCGGCTGATCTTGCCCTCTTAATTCCGCCCAGAGCGACGATTAGCAGAAATACACGACGAACCACTGCCGCCCATCCATATGTGGTTAAGCTTAGTACTCCTCGAACTTCATTATTTAAGAATTCTTTCATCTGGAGGACTGCATCTTTGTGGAACGACCTTCCCGAGGTCGTTTTTCCCAACGAATATAACCTCCAACGATTCAAAACCAACGTGAATCGCTTTTTGCGCACACGCACCACTCCCAGAGTGCCCTAAAGGATTGTTCCTATAGTGCTTGTGTTTGATCATAAAAAAAATCTCTTTTTAGGTGAGAAACCGTATATCTGTCATCATTGCGGGCTAGGCTTTAAGCAGAAAAGCCACCTCGTGGAACACACCAAAACTCATAACGATGACAGACCGTACCAGTGCGAATTTTGTGAGAAGGCGTTTAAAAACCGGGGAACTCTCAAGTGTCATCTTCAGATACATTCCGGTAAGTCAACGTTTCCATGTTCCTTAAAAAAATCTTGCCGAACGATAGAACGATATTTCCTACCGCTCCGCGAACGCAACCTATTGTCTTTTAGGCCAAAAACCGTTCAAATGTTCCCAATGCGCCTATGCTTGTAGACAACCCTATAGTCTAACCCAGCACATGGTTCAACATGACAATGACAAGCCTCGATTGGACTATCCTCATAAGTGTCAAATATGTCAGAGGAATTTCGCTACGACAGCCCATTTGACAGCTCATTATACCAGGTATGTGGTTGTTTTGCACATGTACAGTGTGATTCCCAGAGGTCATTTTATGAAGAGACGTTCATATGAAGATATGTGCGCAACGGTTTAAATTTTTGCTACAGGGATTGCTGCAAATATGTCCTGCATGGTATTTTTACAAAAAAATATGGTACGCCACTGACATTTTTCCAAGTGAATATTTTTTCTGATTTGCCAGGTCAATTCTACATGAAAACGGTATTTTACGTTTTTCTTGTCTTTCTTGTTTATAACAATTAAATTCAAATTTTTATAAAACAATTATCAGTGTTAATAATAATAAGTTTCAATTTAATTTGTATTGCTTCACAAGAACGACGAGAAAAACGCACGAGATCGTTTCATGTAGAATTGACCAGGATAATCAGAAAAAATATCCACAGGGAAACATGTCAGTGGAGTATCACATTTTTGGTAAAATTTATCATTATCACGTCATTAGCCGCAAACACACTATTATCACGTCGCGTGAATTCACGTGTTGTCATATCGACAAAATAGCACATGCTGTCACGGCGTAGAATCAAACTACGTACACTGCAGATCATTTTTATTACATATTTTGTGTTTGTCAAGATCGCAAGTGAATCTTGTAGCCTTCTAGCGTTAAACTCTGTTATCACGCGTGCCGAATATGTAAATTTGCAGAAATAAAATTGTGCTGTCAAGTATGACATGCCGTGAGGTGCAGTGGCGGTTCTTCCACAGGAGCACATGCGCACGTGCACCCCCAAAACAAAACGAATAAAAAATATTAATTTATATTCATTGAATATTATTTATCGTATAAAGTCCGACCCTCCCTAATATTTTATCGTACCGTCAAACTAAAAAAGTCCGACCCTCCCTAATATTTTATTATCCCGTCAAACCAAACTGTATAGATCCGGCAACCGTGCCTCGATCGAGGTAAATGACGATTATGACGAGACTTGCTCGCACGTGCGATTAAGTAGTTCAGTTTCTCTGTAGTAACAGGTGGCGGGTGGCAGCGGGGGATAGCGGGGCTATGGCGATTTAACATGGAAAAGGCGCACAGTTTTTGTGTGCACCGCGCTTGTTGTCTGTTCGTGCATCTAGTTAGAAATTCAAGCGGGTGTTTTAATATTTTAATATTATATATTTATTAAGTTAAAATGAATAGTTGACGGTGGACTATTTAAGAAATAACTTTAGCTCTTTGAGTTTGGAGCAACAAATTGAAGTGAAGAATGCGGGAAGACCTAAACCCGAAATTAATTTTACGCATACCACAAATGGTAAATTCAGGGACTGATTAGAAAGTTTAAAAATGAAATATATGAAAAAAATTTAAACCTATTCCAAACGTAATGAGGCTGTTATTGATCAATTTTCTACAATTAAAATTCGAAGAATGGACTTTACGTTTAAGCACTATTGTGTAGGGTCGATAAATGTTGTGTATTTCGATAAATGATACTCGATATGATTTTAAACCATTTTATTTAAGGATTTAAACTAAAAAACACTGAAAATATTGTCACACTCGAAAGCTTTGTGTGCTCAAACTGTCACACTCGATAGGTGGTGAGTACTCGACAATATATATAAATCCTCACGCCTTTGTCCTGTCACGCGGCAGGATTCGCCCTGTGCTGAGGGGTACAGGATCCCCGCGCTAGCTCGCCCTGTGGAACTAGTTCCACAGTAACGTGCAACAGTTTGCCACCATTAAATATTCTCTAACCTGAAAAGGGGATGGGGTGTATTTTTAAATAAAAGAGGGAGATTTTAACAGGAACACCAGACACAAAGTATTTATTTACGTTTAGATTACTCTTTGGTACAATAAGGGAGTACTATTGTAACGCACACAGAGGGGCGAGTTGGCCGCTGCCAAACTCGCTTAACCTTTACTAAAAATTACAATGGTTGGTACTTACATAACAGCCCACATGACTGGGGCGAGGACTCTTCTTCAGGAGTTGGCTACCACTAACTTCACCAAGAAAAAACTGATTGAACCCCCAAACAAAATGACGAAAATAAAACACAGCCCTGGTACCTCACTAGCGGGCCTCGACCGCCTCGCCTCGTGACCAACGCAAAAAGCCCCAACCTTTTTCTTTTCTGGTTGAACGTCCCCATACGTCCTACTTTATTTCTATTTTTCGAAACTGCTGACTACATTTAATTAACGGATATTATAATTATACTTCGATGTCGCCATCGTAAAATGCTGATGCTTATTCAATGTAAAACGAATTTAAACAATTTTGCCCTAATTGAAACGAAAATCAAAATGCTTCCCCTTGTTCATGTAGCGCCCTTGACAATATGAAGAATGCCAACTTGTCAGTCTCGTGGCTCGATTCGTTCTCGTCATAAAACAGTTAACTATTGTTCTCGTCTTGGTTGCGCCTAATGACGTAGCCGTAGATGGCGGTAGTAGTATTGGCCATCATTCGGTTTTCTTGATAGCTCGTAGATAGCTTTAGTAGTATTAGTAGTGGACTGTATAAATATTGTTACGAGGGTTGCATACGACGACATTAAGATCAGACAGCTATACACACTAAGAAAACCTTTCTTATTTTCCAAAAGTTGTATTTCCTTGTGTAAAATTAAAAAATAAATAAAAATATGTTTTACCTAACGCATTTTCTTATTACTTTTTTTCTTTCTTTTAAAACGCCTAGAAAGTAATTGTTTGGTCGTTACACAAAAATAAAATTTTAAAAATAATTTCACCATACTTGTGAACCCCCTCTATCATAGGTCACGAGCCGCCACTGATGAGGTGACTATAGTGTACTTCTCAACCTGTTTATAAGCACGCATAAACCGCCTTGCAGATATTTCGGGTATGCCGTGACATCGCGTGATAGCATGTGATCTCACGTGACGTGATAATAGTGTGTTTGCAGCTTAAGGAACATAATAAATACCACGAATTTAATAATTTTTTAGGTTTCATCCAGACTTAAAAGTTAACTCCTCAGAGACCTTTGAACGACCGCCAATACACGCTAATCAAATAATCATCGCCGACACTGTCATTGATCACGAAATTAATCAAGAAAATAATTACCAGATCTCACAGGCAACATCAATAGTAGACTCTAATCAAATTCAATTGGTCGAATCGGATGGAAATGTCGATACGATGATTATTCAAACGGAGATTCAAGATGGGGGACGGATAAAATTCGAACCGATTCAGATACATATTTCAACGTTGCAAGAGTTATAAACATGGCAACAGTGGCCGCAGACTGGACATACGCCAATGGATAAAAATTTGACGTCATTTATTTCTAGTTTTTATCCAATATATAGCACTTATTTTATCTAACAAATTTATATCGCTCAACTTGGATTATAATAAAACTGTATTAGGAGTAATTTAGTTTTTCTGCGACCATATAGGGTGTTGAAAAAAGGTCGGTACCCCAGAATAACTCCGGTGCATCGCATTGCAGCGGAAAATGTCTGGAGAAAAATTTGTTTGGTTTTGAAGGTGGAATAGTTTGCAATTTAAACCACACCCACCACCTCAGCCCTCAGGCGCGGGTGGGGGTAAGTTAAGATTTTCAAATGGAACCCCATATTTTTTATGGGCGTATCGTGTTCTCCGACCAAAAATAAACATCTTTTGTCCAAAAAATGTTTTTATTCGGGCCCATCCTTCACCAACTAATCACCATGAGAAAGACAAAATCAGAACCGTGCGAAAATCAAGTTTTATCCCGGAAATACTCTTTCTCTGTCTTGTACTAAAAAATGCCCGTGGAAAAAGCTTATGGGGGGGATCGAAACACGTAAGAAGGCCTTGGAAGTGATGCTAAGCCTACTCTGCTCCATACGCTCACAAGTAACCTACTTTTATCTATCTGTTTCACTCAGTGTCAAGCGTCAATATCAGACTTACGTAGAGTTAATATGGAATGCCAAAAAGTGATTGTTTATGCAGGCGAGAGCCCAGTTGAAGATGGTAAAATATTTTATGTAAATTATGATTTACTTCCTATTTTTTAATAAAACTACTTACAAGCTTATTTCTGAAGTTTAATTTTTCATTTGTAGTTACGTTACTAGTTCAATAAATGATATAAGAGTGTGTAAGGATTATTTTAAAGTGATATTTACAGCTTAAAACATGTCGGAATCCTAATATTGATTTTCACCACTTAGTAAATCAATAAAAGGGGTTTGAATGTTTTTGTTGGTTAAATGTCACTTTAAAATATTGACAGTAATAAAAATTTGGACAAAAATGACATTTTAAAGCACGTGCGTTTGTCAGCTGATGCCAGACGTAATGGATGCCGGGTTTGTTCGTTTGTTCATACTTGCTTCGATTTGTTAACACGACTGTTTGTCTTCTTCCTGTTTATAAGTATTCGTTGGTAAAAACTTTTACAAAAGAAATATTATCAAAGAAATGCTACAAAATAAATAAATTTTGACACGCTCGGAAAAGTATATGCAAGGGTTGACTTGTCAGAAAAAGTGTTTCCCGTGACTTTGGAGTCACGCAAATGCTGTAAATTGATTTTCAGACATGGCTCAATATAATTTTGAATTTATTGAGAATTTCCTATCTAAATCGGTACAGCGCCTCTCAGCAACGCTCTACGGCATTTCATCAGATATAAAAGTTGTAGAGTGGGACCTAAACTCCACGAAAAACCAAATTACTGATATTCCACTTCACGGACACCCTATTGTCATAGTCTCTCTAACTATATAGAGACTAGATTGAAATCAAATTATTTGTAAAAATGTAAAAGTGTAAAAGTTTACTTTGAGAATATTGGTCCTTCAAATTTCTCGTTATTTCTATTTTTTTCTTAAACCATTCGAGAAAATTATGCAAGAATTCGTTTATTTTTGGAGGAATTATGTTTAATATAATTTAATATTTGATAATATGTTCAGGATCTTCTTAACTTACTTAATTATAATTGGAAACCCAAGCCTTTTTTTGTGCAATATTCGAAGCTGTGTGGCAATCCTGTGGATATAGTCATTTGGAACTCCAGCCTTGAAGATATTAACCGCCGTTGTCATAGGTACTTTTATATTAGCTAACATCAGCCAATATGTAAGCGCTGCCCTCTCAGCTTCAGTTTGAACCTAAAAGTACAACTTTTAAACTTTATATACCCTTACGTGCAAAGAAAACCGTCATTTTAAAATTTTGATAAGTTTAGGTTTAATAAGTTTTAATTAACATTGGTTATTCGACATATTATACAAAGATAATTGAAATGTTCTTTTTTATCTAATTTTAAAACCCCCATGTGGCATAATAAAGCAGTTTATTATTATTTCAAAATACCAATTCTAATTTAGAGGCATCTATTCTGTATATTTTGTTTTTTGGTTCATGTCAATACACGACACAAACACACACAACACATTCTCAAATAAATGATCTTGGTTATCAAAAGTTTAAATTTTTCCATAATTTCATTATTGTTATGGAATTAGAATATATTTTTTTTAATGGATAAACAAAAGATTATCATCAGGACGCATAAATTTTGGTTGTAATCAAGATTTAACTACAAATTCATTTAGAAACAAACTTAACTACCAATTTTTACTTAAATATGCTATATTATTTAAAAACAAATATTTTAACTTAAATATATATCTCAATACAGGGTGTTACAAAATCGGCCTTCAATGGGCCAAATAATATGCGGCAAAAATTCCAAAACAAATACAGGGGCTTTCAAAATATTTGAAAAAATCTAAAATGTTGTGTTTCGGTTTTTAAATTTCCCTAACTTTGTTCGAAAAGATATCCAAAAATAAATCACTTTCGCATTGCTACTTTTCATTCTCCACAAGATGGTATGGTAGATTTTTCAGGCGACGTTTCGTCTTTAGGTCACCTTCATCAATTTAATTTTTTTAAATACGGGCCTGCATCTTTTTGTTTAAATTATGAAAGACGGCCGAAATCAACTTCGAAAACCCAGTAGATGTTGTATACCACTGAACGTAGATTTCGGACCTCTCTCACAATTTAAACAAATAGATCCAGGCCCGCATTTAAAATAATTAAGTTGATGATGGCGACCCAAAGACGGAAACGTCGCATGAAAGATCTGATAATGCCATCTTGTGGCAATGAAAAAGTGAAATTTATTTTCGGACATCTCTTCGAAAAAAGAAAAAAAAATAAAAATCGAAACGCAAAAATTTTAATTCTTTCAAATATCTTGAAAGCCTCAGTATTTATTTTTGATTTTTTTGCGGCATATTATTGGGCCCATAATTATGCAACTCTGCCCCAATTTAACCAACTCCGTATCTCTTACTGTTTCTGAAATCCCTATGGCGAAGGCCGAATTTGTAACACCCTGTATATACTTCGGTTCATACCATCGCGGAACCTCCTCCTTATGAAAGAAATTACTGAATTCATATTGCAGCAGAAATTATGGAAAAACTTAAATTATTGATAACCAAAATCATTTTGCATGTATTGGACATGAATCAAAAATTCGACAGGGTGTTGGGTTTTGTAAAAGGGACACCCTGTAAAAGACACGTTAAAACTGATAGTTGTAGCTACAGTGCTCTAAAAAAAATCATTCATTATCGGACTAAAAATAAAAAGGTTATAACGCCTAAAACTTTATCAAAATTTTGTAGTGGCCGTTTTCTTTGCACGTGAGTGTATTATAATAAAAAATAGTTAAAAAAAACATAGAACATAATAATTATAGAAGAAAGAACTGTTTTCAAAGAGAAATGTTGTTAACTCCATAGACTATACAGGGTGTGCCCAGAATATGTGTGCAATCTCCCGGGTTCAGATAAAACACTTAAAAATAACAGGAGAAGTACCTATAAATTTTTCTTCCTACGGCCTCGCCTACGGAGATACGGGCCCAAAACGGACGTCCCTGAAAATCGTTGTTTTTTAAATAATTTTTTAAGTACTAGGTGTAATTTAATAATTCTTTAGTATAATGGTTACTAGATGAGTCTCCTTAAAATTCGCCCTTTTAAACACATTTGGCTTATTTAGTTTGCCAGGGACGGACTAGACGTAACACAAAAATGCTTTTTTTTGCATACCTTGTATTATGAAGGAACGACAATAATATTTTTGGATACTATAAACCTTAAACTGAAAAAAAGATACTCTCGATCAATGTCGATAAAATGAACTGTTTTCGAAAAAATATATATTTTTGTTCAATATGATTTATATTCAGTATACGTAAATTCCATTACTAAGTTACTAACTAATAAGACAAGGAAGAAAAACGGCAAATTTCAAGACACTACCATAAACTGATACTGGCATAAATATTCTTATTTAAATCGGTACATGTGAAATGAGGGAATTTTATGAACATAAAACAACAACTAATGCAACTACTGAACAAAAATGTTTTTTTTTTAAAACAGTTCACTTTATCGACATTGATCAAGAGTACCTTTTTTTCAGCTTAAGGTTTAGAGTATCCAAAAATATTATTGTCGTTCCTTCATCATACAAGGTGTACAAAAGAAAACATTTTTGTGTTACGTCTAGTCCGTCCCTGGCAAACTAAATAAGCCAAATGTGTTTAAAAGGGCGAATTTTAAGGAGACTCATCTACTAACCAATATACTAAAAAATTATTAAATTACACCTAGTACCTACTTAATAAATTATTTAAGAACAACGAATTCCAGGGACGTCCGTAGGGGAGGCCGTAGGAAGAAAAATTGATAAGAACTTCTCCTGTTATTTTTAAGTGTTCTATCTGAATCCGGGAGATTGCCCACATATTTTGGGACACCCTGTATATTGTATATTAGGAGCAAAGCTCCAAAAAAATATCCACCACTTTTGCTAAATTTTAGGATTGGACGTTTTAAAGCGAAATTTAATTTACTTTCGGGCTTTGACCGTCTCCAAACACCCAAACCTGGAATTCTGCAATTATGAAACGACCAAAGCTTGGCAACAATTTTTAGTAGATCGATACGTAAATTTTAAAACTAAGTACGTGGGAATCATGTTATTTAAATTTGTAGGATAGTTAATTTAGTCAATTCATAGAAACATTTAAATAAATACTGGATTTAGTCTGCATACCTTGTATTCATATCCTCTAAGGCCTCGGCAACTGTTTCGGCCTTCCATGGCCATCGTCAGTGTTGTACGGCCCTGCACCAGGGGGGGGGGGGGGGGGGGGGGGCAACAACAGACAGCTGCTTACCCATTAAAAACAACAACCTAAAATGCAAACAGCTGCCAAGAATATATAAGGAACATTCAAGTTTGACCACTTATAATATATTCTTAAACCCTAAAAAAACTGTTAATTAAAACACAAAAAGGGTGGTTTTATACATCAATATTCGAAAATATTTTACAAAACCTTTCCTAAAAGTCAAATCGTTAATTAAAACCTAAAAAAAATGTATAAAATTAATATAACCCGGTGGTTTTATACATCAACATTTGAAGATGTTGGACAAAACCTGAGCTAAAAATGAATTGGTTAGTAACCTGAAAATAAAATGTTATTAGTAAAGGATAATGAGGGTTATGCATCGAAATTAATTCGATTCTATTTCTTCCTTTTTCTGGCTTTTATTCAACATGGATTATAGATTCTCCATCGGTTCCATGTTGGCCAGTATAATGAATAGTGTGCCTAAAACAAACGTATAAGACGACTGATTTATCTTAAATTAATTCAGGTAATCTATATTTAAATAGTTTACCAAATATTTTACATTTATACCATACCAGAAAGCCGTCCTCCATAATTTAATAGGTTTGTTTCTTCAGTTGCAGCTTCTTATTTTCACTCACTTCACTAACTTAACAGAATTGGCAACGTGTCCCATCTTTAAGAGCAATAACAAAGCTCCTTCACCATATTTTGGTGATTAAAAGAGATTCGCACAGCCCGATTTTTAAAAACTATTATAAATATCTTAATATGATCCAAAATATAATGAATGAGAAAGAAGAAACAAAATAGTGCGGACCTATATATTGCTATTGCTCTTAACCCTTCATTCTTTCACCTGTAGTAACAGAAAAGGAGAGAAAACTATCTTACCTTTCAATCATGATAGAAGCGAAGGTGGTGGTATTAACAACGGTGCCAATTGCAGCAAGAAGGATCAATCCACGTTCAAGCAAGCACTTGAGTGAGGAATGACCCGTAAAACACTAAAGGTCACTGTTCACTTATTCCAGGTTGTAACAACATGACGTTAAGGCGAAGACTTGTTTGCCGACAACGCGAAACGGACGCTTCCAACACCAATCATGCTCACTTACCTGAAACAATAGAGAAAATTTTTAGTTACACAGTTTATATCAATAAAAGTTGAAATCAGTTATTATAGGTTTGATAAAATTCGATTTTTGTTCTTATTAATTTATATGTTAAATAATTATATGGCGAATGCGTCACTACCATTAGCTCTAAAAGCGAATATGATATATCTAAATCTAAATTACATTGCGTTATGATTAGTACCAACCCTTTTTTATCCTTACTTATTTATCGGTGAACAATTTCGACGACACAATTTTTTATCAATCTTGACTTAATAGTTATGAAAGTCTAAAGGATATAAATTCTTAACTAGAGCAGTACTAAATGTAACAAAAATCAATTTTTATCATCCTAACAGTTGGTACAGTCATTATTCGAATAAGTTGAAAATTTTAAAACGTTTTGTGTCATGCTCATAAGTAAATAACAATGTCTAATTTTAACTATTTATGAGGGAAACGAGCTGCGACAGACAAACGGACAAACAAACACGCATACAGACATCAAGCGCTTCGTTTTTCCAATGTTGGTACGGACCAAAGCTATTACAAACTACAGATAGAAAAATGTACATTTCTAGCCTACGCAACGACTGCAAACACTCTTTCCCAAATCTTTCGGTCATTATTGCAGCATAGCCAGATTGACATATTTATCGCAAAGGTATCTTGCAAAATCACAATTAAAGATTTGTTAATTTGGCAAATAGAACTGGTTTAAGATTATTCAGTAATTGCTCTTAAAATCAATTTATTTCCCAATAATTTTACTATAAACTGTAAAAAGGCGATGAGAGATTCTTTAAACAAATATTATTATACTTAAAAGTATCAAACGAATCTTGAACTAATCCAACTGCACTTTGGCAACAACTATTTCTATTTTACTACGATTCGGGCCCAAAAGATAAGCAAAAGGTGAATGAATACTCATCTCGTAAACATTGCTATGTTTGCCCTTTGATCTAACGGTTTGTTATATATTTTGGTTGATTCATCTGTAGTTTGTAAACGAGTGGTTCATTAAATAAGGATTTATCTTTTCATCGGTAAGTATGGTTATGTTTGAATATTTAACCATCTGATATAGCCAGACTTCAACATTGTTGCCATTCAGCCAACAAACATGTAGTTCTCTCTTCCGCCCATTAATTATTGTTCAATAATTACAGCTCGAAATCTTTTGATTGCTAAACTGCTTTGCATATAAAAATAAAATATTATTAGTTTCAAGCTTCCCCAGTAAAATTGATGTTTTGGTTGGTGAACGCAGAAAACAGAAAACCAAATAAATGCACATTTAAAATATTGGCACCTACGATTCACTTCACACATACTTATTTTCGAAAACAATGAAACATTGATCAACCAACACTGATGGAAACCTTAAAATGATATTTTTAAACTAAATATTACCTTAATAAACTCTCGCAGGCTGCTCTAATCCAGCTTGTGTCCCGAATGTTTAGCTTGCAGGTTTAAGTTTCCATGGTCGCAGTCAATTGAAGCCCTCGGACCGATCCAAAAAACAACAATTTTTTGCAGCAACTGGTCCTTAGGGAATCGGCAATTAAACAGACACAGAAACCAACGGAGTTTGATTAGATGAATCTACTTCAAATACTGCATATACATTTTTATGAAGTTACGATTGCTTATAATAGCTGTGTTGTGAAACAGTACCCGTATCCCACTAACAACACGCTTAATAATTCGCTTATTATATTCAAGAACTTACAAAACATGTAAATGCAATTTATAACACGTCAGAATAGGCACGAATCGGTAATAGCCAAATAATCTATCAGTTTAACCATTAACAATAACTCCTTTCGAGTAATTTGCGCTATATATCAATCCTAAGCATGCTTTCCGAACCTAATATCTGCAAAATCAAGGAATAGATAATATATAAATGCCCAAATCAACATAAAACCATGTTTGCATATTTTGACATGACTGTACAAACATTCCAAAGCTAGACACGCCAACAAAAATCTCCCTTATTATAAATACATGCATGTATCGGAAAGACACACAATATATTCGTTCTTTGTCACACCCGGTAGCAAAGAATATTTAACCTTATTTCAAAGCACGTGCAAGGTGTAATAATCGATTTTACTAAACAGCTGTACAAGTTGACCTGTCTATTTTTCACCCACATTTAACCTACTGCTAATGATTGTTTAGCGTTCCAACTATGAATATCTCGTGGTCAGCGCGTATCATGTCCCGACGGGAATCTCGTCTTTCTATTGGCCAACTAATGCGTACGTGCAATCTTGCAGTTTCTAACCACCGCTTTTACTAGCATTGTGAATATATCCTCCGAACTGTGTGTTACGAATCTACAGGGTTGTACGGACGAGTGACGGGATTTCGCAATCATTAAAGTGACATACTTTTCTTATCTACCGACAGTGAGGTCATTCTTACTACCGACAGTGAGGTCATTCTTACTACCGACATTGAAGTCATTCTTACTACCGACAGTGAGGTCATTCTTACTACCGACATTGAAGTCATTCTAACCATTTATTTTACTACCATTTTACCACCAGTTTAACGTCTAAGTACTGAGTCACAACAGGTCGTCTCACACAACAGATTAGTGAACAATGTGTTAAAGATAATTAGTACTAAGACTACCATGTAAGTAAGCCTAACATCACAGATTGTATATACAGTAGAGATTGTACTTTCTGTACTTCATTACTTACCAGAAGATAATAGATATATTTTAACCTACAACTTGTTTAACCTTACATTTTACCTAAAACGAATCAGCGACCAACACCTAAGGAGATACAGTAGTAACCCAGTAAGTTCGAGGATTGAACCACCCGGACCTATCAAGCTGCTTAAAAGTTATGTCATCATAACGCGATAAAAAGTTCATTTTGTTTAATCATTCATACCCCATTTTGAAATTGTCAATACGATCAGTCAGATCCTTCCTCTACGTTAGACTAGGAAAAGTCGGACCGATTTACCAATCAGATTTTTTCTGTACGTTAGACTAAAACAAATCGGATTGATTAAGGCGCGATGGGGTTCAGCAAAACGATCAATCAGACAATGCCTGTACGTTAGACTAGGAAAGACCGGACTGATTTATCAGCCAGATTCTTTCTGTACATTAGACTAAAAAGAATCGGATTGATTTGACCGCGCGATTGGTTCCTGTGTCTTCTGCTACCCTGGAAAATTCGCGTGCCGGATTTTATAAATTTTCTTTAGTGCCCATGACCATGATCCTAAAACAAAGTAAAATGCGTTTAGTTTTCATATAAATAGGCAAATTTGAGTAAATTAGCAAAGTGTAGGTCATAATCGACACGAAGGCTTATTTGAGAAATTGTACATTTTGACATGAACAAGTGATTGAGTAAAAATATTAGGTCAATGCTAATGAGCATATATTATTAAAAATAAATAGCCAACACTAGCGAACTCCAGATGAGTTATGAAATAAGAAATACCTGTTCAGGGAAGAAGGCTTGGGGGAAGCCAAAGCCAAAAAATAAAATTAATTTCAGTTCACATTAGTTGGGAGGGAAAAAAATATTTTCTTGAAAAAAATTCTAGTTCTAATCACAACTAGCTATAATAAATTCATTAACTAATTAGCTAACTTAGCTTAGCTGATTCTTGATTCAGGGTGTAACAAACACGTCCCTCACCATTGGAATTTCGGAAACGGTAAGAGATACGAAGTCGGTTACATTGGGGCAAAGTTGCATAATTATGGACCCAATAATATGCCACAAAAAAATCAAAAATAAATACAGGGGCTTTCAAAACATTTGAAAAAATCTAACATTTTTCGTTTCGGTTTTTATTTGTTGCTGACTTTGTTCGAAAAGATGTCCAAAAATAAATTTCACTTTTTCATTGTTACTTTTTATTCTTCTCGAGATGGCATGATCAGATCTTATTTAATACGACGTTTCGTCTTTGGGTCACCATCATCGACTTAATTTTTTTAAATACTATAATACAAAAATAATTTTAAAATCTTCAGTTTCGTCGAAACAAAAGTTAATTACAGGAACGGACTAGGGTTATTTTAATGAAGATTGTCAATTTAAGGAACAAAACGTCGGAAAACCAGTAAGTCTTATATTCCGACGAACGTAGATTTAGTTCCTCTTTCATAATTTAAACAAAGTTAAGTTGATGATGGTGACCCAAAGACAAAACGTCGCATTAAAGATCTGATGATGCAATCTTATGGAAAATAAAAAGTAGGAATGAGAAAGTGACATTTATTTTTTAACAAAGTCAGGAAAAAATTAAAACCGAAACGCAAAATTTTAGATTTTTCCAATTATTTTAAAAAGACCCTGCATTTATTTTTGATTTTTTTGGGGGATATTATTGGGCCCATAATAATGTTTAACGGAAAAATAACATTTAGTTATACAGGGTGTTTTTTAATTGAGTGCCGAGATACTGAATGTGAATCTTTGGGTTTTTTCGGGTTTGTTCGAAGAAAAGTTAATACAGTGCATCCTCGATAATCCGGACTAATTAAAACCGCGGTCATCCGGATTAGTAAATAATCCGGATTATTGAAGCGAGACAGATTTTTTATTGAAAAACGAAACATTTAATAGAAAACAACTAGAAAATAGTACATAAACAAAAATTATTTAAAACAGAAGCATACTTATTAAATTGTATATTATTTTGTGAAGTAATTTGTAATTTTTGTTTGCTTGAATTACCGAGTACTATCAAATGCTGATCATAATGTACACAATGCAGTTGAAATGTTTGGCCGGATTATTGAAGAATACGTAAATTCCATTACTAAGTTAGTAACTAATAAGACAAAGGAGAAAAACCGCAAATTTCAAGACACTACCATAAATTGACACTGGCATAAATATTCTTATTTGAATCGGTATATGTGAAAAAAAACCATAGCAACAATGAGTGAATTTTATGAACATAAAACAACAACTAATGCAAAACACCACATTGAACAAAAATATTTTTTTTTCGAAAACCTTTAAACCTTTATCGACATTGATCACGAGTACCTTTTTTTCAGCTTAAGGTTTAGAGTATCCAAAAATATTATTGCCGTTCCTTCATCATACAAGGTGTACAAAAAAAAAACATTTTTGTGTTACGTCTAGTCCGTCAATGGCAAACTAAATAAGCCAAATGTGTTTAAAAGGGCGAATTTTAAGGAGACTCATCTAGTAGACATTATACAAAAAAATTATTAAATTACATCTAGTACTTAAAAAATTGTTTAAAAAATAACGATTTCCAGGGACGTCCGTAGGGGAGGCTGTAGGAAAAAAATTTATAAGAACTTCTCCTGTTATTTTTAAGTGTTCTATCTGAATCCGGGAGATTGCCCACATATTTTGGGACACCCTGTATATGGTATATTAGGAGCAAAAATAACCAACAGTTTTGCTCAATTTTGGGATTTTATAGCGAAGTTTAATTTACTTTCGGGCTTTGACCTTCTCCATACAGTCAAACCTGGACTTGTGCAATTATGAAACGACCAAAGCGTGGCAACAATTTTTAGTAGATCGATACGTAAATTTTAAAACTCAAAAAAAGTACGTGGGAATCATGTTATTTAAATTTGTAGGATAGTTAATTTAGTCAATTCATAGAAACATTTAAATAAATACTGGATTGAGTATGCATACCTTGTATTAATATCCTCTAAGGCCTCAGCAACTGTTTCGGCCTTCCATGGCCATCGTCAGTGTTGTACGGCCCTGAACCAGGGGGGGGGGGGGGCAACAACAGACAGCTGCTTACCCATTAAAAACAACAACCTAAAATGCAAACAGCTGCCAAGAATATATAAGGACCATTCAAGTTTGACCACTTATAATATATTCTTAAATCCTAAAAAAAACTCTTAATTAAAACACAAAAAGGGTGGTTTTGTACATCAATATTCGAAAATATTGGACAAAACCTTTCCTAAAAATAAAATCGTTAATTAAAACCTAAAAAAAAATGTATCAAATTAATATAAACCGGTGGTTTTATATATCAACATTTGAAAATAGTGGACAAAACCTTTCCTAAAAATAAAATCGTTAATTAAAACCTAAAAAAAATGTATAAAATTAATATAAACCGGTGGTTTTATATATCAACATTTGAAAATAGTGGACAAAACCTTTCCTAAAAATAAAATCGTTAATTAAAACCTAAAAAAAATGTATAAAATTAATATAAACCGGTGGTTTTATATATCAACATTTGAAAATAGTGGACAAAACCTATCCTAAAAATAAAATCGTTAATTAAAACCTAAAAAAAATGTATAAAATTAATATAAACCGGTGGTTTTATATATCAACATTTGAAAATAGTGGACAAAACCTTTCCTAAAAATAAAATCGTTAATTAAAACCTAAAAAAATGTATAAAATTAATATAAACCTGTGGTTTTATATATCAACATTTGAAAATAGTGGACAAAACCTTTCCTAAAAATAAAATCGTTAATTAGAACCTAAAAAAAATGTATAAAATTAATATAAACCGGTGGTTTTATATATCAACATTTGAAAATAGTGGACAAAACCTTTCCTAAAAATAAAATCGTTAATTAAAACCTAAAAAAAAATGTATCAAATTAATATAAACCGGTGGTTTTATATATCAACATTTGAAAATAGTGGACAAAACCTATCCTAAAAATAAAATCGTTAATTAAAACCTAAAAAAAATGTATAAAATTAATATAAACCGGTGGTTTTATATATCAACATTTGAAAATAGTGGACAAAACCTTTCCTAAAAATAAAATCGTTAATTAAAACCTAAAAAAAATGTATAAAATTAATATAAACCGGTGGTTTTATACAGGGTGTTATGGAAATGACGTATTATATTTAAACCGGCAAATCCCGAGATGAAAATAAATTGAAGAAAAATAACCATAAATGGCGCTTTGAATTATTAAGCGAAATATACACTTTATATGAAATCTCAAAATTTACGTGGCCGCTCCTGAGGCCCTTCGCAATCAATATTTTATTGAGGCAGTCTCCAGGGTTCAAAAGAGGTTAACGCATTAAATGCGATGTTGTCATATTGCAACACATTGCACGTGTTCAGTTTTTGACAACAAGACGTCTTTGACGCGCGCTATCACTTCTTTTTCAAGCTTTTTAGACAAAGAAAACTACAATTTTAAGGGGCATTCTCTCTTACCTTCGATCTTATTTTATAATAATCCGTTTTATAATTAAATTCCATAAAAAAATAAAACACAAAAAGTCTGCTTTTCACGAGAACCAACAGTAAATCATATCACACGAATTTGAAATCACATCACAACATTTATTATTATGAATTATTTCACAACAACAAAAAAATCTGGCAATACAACTAACCAAACGTTTAAAATTCGTATACGTCAAGCACGTGGCACCCTCGACGTCGTGGAACCAACGTCCTCTCACTCCCGAATCGCGAAGGCTACTGAATTATAAAGGGCCAGTACTCAAGTAAGGGCGAGACACGCGGCGTGATCTGACAACACTGGTAGTATACTCTAGTGACCCACATTGTTGCTAAGTGAATCCAGATGTAACGGCGCGACAGTATGTGGGTAAAAAGGGTTTTTACCTTAGTATTTAGATATTCGATTTAAAAAAAAAAAAGTATGTATACTTTCTCTAGGACTCCCTAGGAGTCACCCATTTAAATATAATACGTCATTTCCATAACACCCTGTATATCAACATTTGAAAATAGTGGACAAAACCTTTCCTAAAAATAAAATCGTTAATTAAAACCTAAAAAAAAATGTATAAAATTAATTTAAACCGGTGGTTTTATATATCAACATTTGAAAATAGTGGACAAAACCTATCCTAAAAATAAAATCGTTAATTAAAACCTAAAAAAAATGTATAAAATTAATATAAACCGGTGGTTTTATATATCAACATTTGAAAATAGTGGACAAAACCTTTCCTAAAAATAAAATCGTTAATTAAAACCTAAAAAAAAATGTATAAAATTAATATAAACCGGTGGTTTTATATATCAACATTTGAAAATAGTGGACAAAACCTTTCCTAAAAATAAAATCGTTAATTAAAACCTAAAAAAAATGTATCAAATTAATATAAACCGGTGGTTTTATATATCAACATTTGAAAATAGTGGACAAAACCTTTCCTAAAAATAAAATCGTTAATTAAAACCTAAAAAAAATGTATAAAATTAATATAAACCGGTGGTTTTATATATCAACATTTGAAAATAGTGGACAAAACCTTCCCTAAAAATAAAATCGTTAATTAAAACCTAAAAAAAATGTATAAAATTAATATAAACCGGTGGTTTTACATATCAACATTTGAAAATAGTGGACAAAACCTTTCCTAAAAATAAAATCGTTAATTAAAACCTAAAAAAAAATGTATAAAATTAATATAAACCGGTGGTTTTATATATCAACATTTGAAAATAGTGGACAAAACCTTTCCTAAAAATAAAATCGTTAATTAAAACTTAAAAAAAATGTATAAAATTAATATAAACCGGTGGTTTTATATATCAACATTTGAAAATAGTGGACAAAACCTTTCCTAAAAATAAAATTGTTAATTAAAACCAAAAAAAAATGTATAAAATTAATATAAACCGGTGGTTTTATATATCAATATTCGAAAATATTGGACAAAACCTTTCCTAAAAATAAAATCGTTAATTAAAACCTAAAAAAAATGTATAAAATTAATATAAACCGGTGGTTTTATATATATATCAACATTTGAAAATAGTGGACAAAACCTTTCCTAAAAGTAAAATCGTTAATTAAAACCTAAAAAAAATGTATAAAATTAATATAAACCGGTGGTTTTATATATCAACATTTGAAAATAGTGGACAAAACCTTTCCTAAAAGTAAAATCGTTAATTAAAACCTAAAAAAAATGTATAAAATTAATATAAACCGGTGGTTTTATGCATCAACATTTGAAGATGTTGGACAAAATCTGAGCTAAAAATAAAAGGTTATTAGTAAAGGATAATGACGGGTTTCTGGCATTTATTGGCCATGGATTATAGATTCCCCATCGGTTCCATGTTGGCCAGTATAATGAATAGTGTGGCTAAAACAAATGTATTAGTAGACGGCCGATTTATCTTAAATTAATTTAGGTATCTATATTTAAATAGTTCACCAAATATTGTACATTTATACCATACCAGAAAGCCGTCCTCCATAATTTAATAGGCTTGTTTCTTCAGTTGCAGCTTCTTATTTTCACTCACTTCACTAACTTACCAGAATCGGCAACGTGTCCCATCTTTAAGAGCAATAACAAAGCTCCTTCACCATATTTTAGTGATTATAAAGAGATGCGCACAGCCCGATTTTTAAAAACTATTATAAATATCTTAATAGTGTCCAAAATTTAATGAATGAGAAAGAAGAAACAAAATGGTGCGGACCTATATATTGCTTTTGCTCTTAACCCTTCATTCTTTCACCTGTAGCAACAGAAAAGGAAAGAAAACTATCTTACCTTTCAATCATGATAGAAGCGAAGGTGATGGTATTAACAACGGTGCCAATTGCAGCAAGACGGATCAATCCACATTCAAGCAAGCACTTGAGTGAGGAATGACCCGTAAAACACTAAAGGTAGTAGATAAGCTACAAGAGTTCGGGGCCAAATACCACCACTTTTACATGTTATTTCTTATGGGAAAATTTAAGGTTCGATCTGCATTTTTTTCTACCGACGCCCAGCGTCGCGACGCCCAGAATGAGAAGAACGTGAGGAGTGTGGAGATGAATGGAGAGCAAATATCGTCATTTTTACATGTATTTTCCCATAAGAAAATTTAAGGTTCGATCTGCATTTTAAATCTAACGACGCTTAGCGTCGCGACGCCCACAATGAGAAGAATGTGGGAAGTGTGGAGATGAATGAAGAGCAATATCATCATTTTTACAGGTATTTTCCCATAAGGAAATTTAGGGTTCGATTTGCATTTTTTTTTTACCGACGCCTACCGTCGCGACGCTTAGAATGAGAAGAACGTGACGCAATTTACCAGTGGCTGTTAGCGTCTCCACCATAACCATCAAACTTTAATATTTGATTTAAATTTTACTTTTTGTGTGTGTGTTTATCGCAACCATTTCAGGATGGCTGATAAATTTTCTATTTCATTATAAGTAATTACTGATTAAATACAGTTTTTTTTACTTCTAAATTATCCAAAAAATAGTTGAAAATATCACATTCAAAGTAAAAAAAATCTCTTAATTCTTACATATCAGTTTTTAACGTTTGTTGCTTTTAAATTTAAACCCCTAATTAAAAAAAAATATTGAAGGAAAGACACATACAAATTTAGAAAATTATAATTTCCCATCATAACCCTTTAGAGATGGCCGATAGATGATTTCTTTAATAGCCAACAGGCAACAATTTTCCCTGATCGTGTCTATAAGACATATGGAAAACACTGTATATACCTAACTCTTTAAAAGTGTCAACCTCTTTTGTAGGGAGGGATTATCGATCACCAGAGTCGGTACGTCTCCCCTCGGAAGGGTACCTGTCGTGTTTCCATGCGGAAAAAAGTCGATCATCCCTTTTATATCACAGAAGCCAAATCATATATAAAATATTTAAGTTTTAACTCTATTATTTATCGCAACCCTCTCAGGATGATTTAATAAATTTTCTATTTCATTATAAGTAATGACTGAAAATTTATCAGCCATCCTCAAATGGTTGCGATAAACACACACACACACACAAAAAGGAAAATTTAAATCAAATATTACAGTTTGATGGTTATGGTGGAGACGCTAACAGCCACTGGTAAATTGCGTCACGTTCTTCTCATTCTAAGCGTCGCGACGGTAGGCGTCGGTAAAAAAAAATGCAAATCGAACCCTAAATTTCCTTATGGGAAAATACCTGTAAAAATGATGATATTGCTCTTCATTCATCTCCACACTTCCCACATTCTTCTCATTGTGGGCGTCGCGACGCTAAGCGTCGTTAGATTTAAAATGCAGATCGAACCTTAAATTTCCTTATGGGAAAATACATGTAAAAATGACGATATTTGCTCTCCATTCATTTCCACACTCCTCACGTTCTTCTCATTCTGGGCGTCGCGACGCTGGGCGTCGGTAGAAAAAAATGCAGATCGAACCTTAAATTTTCCCATAAGAAATAACATGTAAAAGTGGTGGTATTTGGCCCCGAACTCTTGTAGCTTATCTACTAAAGGTCACTGTTCACTTATTCCAGGTTGTAACAACAGTCGAAGACTTGTTTGCCGACAGCGCGAAACGGACGCTTCCAACACCAATCATGCTCACTTACCTGAAACAATAGAGAACATTTTTAGTTAAGTACACAGTTTACATCAATAAAAGTTTAATCAATTATTATAGGTTTGATAAAATTTGATTTTTGTTCTTATTAATTTATACGTTAAATAATGATATGGCGAATGCGTCACTACCATTAGCTCTAAAAGCGAATATGATGTATCTAAATCTAAATTACATTGTGTTATGATTAGTACCAACCCTTTTTTATCCTTACTTATTTATCGGTGAAAAATTTTTCGACGACACAATTTGTTATCAACTTTGACTTAATAGTTATAAAGGTCCAAAGGATATAAATTCTTAACCAGAGCAGTACTAAATGTAACAAAAATCAATTTTTATCATCATCCTCACAGTTGGTACAGTCATTATTCAAAATTTTTTTTACTGCCCATCACAATAAATGTTTAGTCATTCGTTTTATGTCATGCTCCTAAGTAAATAACAATGGCTTGTTTTAACTATTTATGTCAAACGAAACGATCCCGAGGGAAACGGGCTGGGATAGACAGACGGACAAACAAACACGCATACAGACATCAAGCGATTCGTTTTTCCAATGTTGGTACGGACCAAAGCTATTACAAACTACAGATGGAATAATGTACATTTCTAGCCCACGCAACGACTGCAAACAGTCTGTCCCACCTCTTTCGGTCATTATTCCAGCATAGCCAGATGGACATATTTATCGCAAAGGCATCTTGCAAAATTGAAATTAAAAATTTGTTAATTTGGCAAATACAACTGGTTTAGATTAATCCGCAATTGCTCTTAAAATAAATTTATTTCCCAATAATTTTACTATAAACTGTGAAAAGGCGTATCAAAAGAATCTTGAACTAATCCAACTGCATTCTGGCAACAACTATTTCTATTTTACTACGATTCGGACCCAAAAGATAAGCAAAAGATGAATGAATACTAATCTCGTATATATTGCGATGTTTGTTCTTTGATCTAACTAACGGATTGTTATATTTTGGTTGATTTGTGTTTTTTTCTGATTATTGGTGAAAAATCGTCTTTATTATAAACAATCATGGTGCATTCATCTGTAGTATGTAAAAGAGTGGTTCATTAAAGAAGGATTTATCTTTTCATCGGTAAGTATGGTTATGTTTGAATATTTAACCATCTGATATAACCAGACTTCAACATTGTTGCCATTCAGCCAAAAAACATGTACCCACATATACCCATCCACCCATTAATTATTGTTCAATTACAGCTCGAAATCTTTTGATTGCCAAACTGCTTTGCATATAAAAATAAAATATTATTAGTTTCAAGCTTCCCCAGTAAAATTGATTTTTTGGTTGGTGAACGCAGAAAACAGAAAACTAAATAAATGCACATTTAAAATATTGGCAACTACGATTCACTTCACACAAACTTATTTTCGAAAATAACGAAACATTGATCAACCAACACTGATGAAAATATATTTTTTAACTAAATATTACCTTAATAAATTCTCGCAGGCTGCTCTAATCCAGCTTGTGTCCCGAACGTTTAGCTTGCAGGTTTATGTTTCCATGGTCGCAGTCAATTGAAGCCCTCGGACCGATCCAAAAAACAACAATTTTTTGCAACAACTGGTCCTTAGGGAATCGGCAATTAAACAGACACAGAAACCAACGGAGTTTGATTGGATGAATCTACTTCAAATACTGCATATACATTTTTATAAAGTTACGATTGCTTATAATAGCTGCTTAAAAGTTATGTCATCATAACGCGTTAAAAAGTTCATTTTGTTTAATCATTCATACCCCATTTTGAAATTGTCAATACGATCAGTCAGATCCTTCCTGTACGTTAGACTAGGAAAAGTCGGACTGATTTATCAATCAGATTTTTTCTGTGCGTTAGACTAAAAAAAATCGGATTGATTAAGGCGCGATGGGGTTCAGCAAAACGATCAATCAGATCATTCCTGTACGTTAGACTAGGAAAGACCGGACTGATTTATCAACCAGATTCTTTCTGTACGTTAGACTAAAAAGAATCGGATTGATTTGACTGCGCGATTGGTTTCTGTGTCTTCTGCTACCCTGGAAAATTCGCGTGCCCGATTTTATAAATTTTCTTTAGTGCCCATGGCCATGATCCTAAAACAAAGGAAAATGCGTTTAGTTTTCATGTAAATAGGCAAATTTGAGTAAATTAGTAAAGTGTAGGTCATAATCGACACGAGGGCTTATTTGAGAAATTGCACATTTTGACATGAACAAGTGATTCAATGCTAATGAGCATAAATTAAAAATAAATAGCCAATACTAGCGAACTCCAGATGAGTTATGAAATAAGAAATACCTGTTTGGGGAAGAAGGCTTGGGGGAAGCCCAAGCCGAAAAAAAAATTAATTTCAGTTCACATTAGTTGGGAGGGAAAAAAATGTTTTCTTGAAAAAAATTCTAGTTCTAATCACAACTAGCTATAATAAATTCGCTAACTTATTTAGCTGATTCTTGCTATACAGGGTGTAACAAACAAGTCCTTCATCATTGGAATTTCGGAAACGGTAAGAGATACGAAGTCGGTTAAATTGGGGCAAAGTTGCATAATTATGGGCCCAATAATATGCCGTAAAAAAATCTTAAATAAAAACAGGGGTTTGGTTATATTATTGTAACGATAGTTACGATACATGTACCACAATGTGTCTAAAAATGTTACTTGGGTAGGTACTCTATACGGAGGAAAACTGATCGATTGCTTGAAAAAACAACTTGTTGAATCGCTTCTTCATTGAGTTTTCAAATAAAATGCAGTTGATTATTTTAAATTTATAATTTGAATATTAGAATTTTCAAACACTTAATTTCACTAAAGTTTATAAACTCAATGAATGCTTTAGAAATTTGTTTTTTCAAGCAATCAATTAATTTTTCTCCGTATAGACATCAGTAAAACTAGTATAGAGTACCTATATATACAATCGTTTTCATAGTACACTTGAAAAAATATTATTTTCGGAATAATTTTTATATAAGTAGAGAACAGTAAACATTATTTATAAAGAACAACTACTTTGTCATTAAATTAAATAAAAATATACTTTTCAAGTGTAATATGAAAACAATTGTATATTAGGTACTCTATACTAGTATTACTGATGTCTATACGGAGAAAAATTAATTGATTGCTTGAAAAAACAAATTTCTAAAGCATTCATCGAGTTTATAAACTTTAGTGAAATTAAAAATGTGTTTGAAAATTCTAATATTAAAATTTGAAATTTAAAATAATCAACTGCATTTTATTTAAAAATTCAATGAAGAAACTATTCAAAAAGTTGTTTTTTCAAGCAATCAATTAATTTTTCTCCGTATAGACATCAGTGAAACTAGTATAGAGTACCTAATATACAATCGTTTTCATAGTACACTTGAAAAAATATTATTTTCGGAATAATTTTTATATAATTATAGAATAGTAAACATTATTTATAAAGAACAACTACTTTGTCATTAAATTAAATAAAAATATACTTTTCAAGTGTACTATAAAAACAATTGTATATTAGGTACTCTATACTAGTATTACTGATGTCTATACGGAGAAAAATTAATTGATTGCTTGAAAAAACAAATTTCTAAAGCATTCATAGAGTTTATAAACTTTAGTGAAATTAAAAACTGTATTTTATTTGAAAATTCAATGAAGAAACGATTCAAAAAGTTGTTTTTTCAAGCAATCGATCAGATTTCCTCCGCATAGAGTACAAGTGTTTTTATAGCAGCTCACGTGAAAGAATTGTATTTTCGGAATAATTTTTATATAAATGTAGAACAGTAAACATTAGTTATAACGAACAACTGCTTCGTCATTAAATTAAATAAAAATGTACAGGGTATTCCACTTGCAATAAACACGTTTTTAATGGTTGAATTCTTTCACAAAGAACCTCGAATTGTGACCACCCTGTACATTTTCGGCCAAACTTGACATATTTTTGAGACCTGATGATATTCTGTTTATTCAGTAAGAAAACTTTTTTAGTCCAAGAGCTAAGGTAAAAAAAATTATGTTAATTATTTCATCACCATGCATTTGAAAAAAGAATTACAAAAAGTCCAGATATCTCGAGAACTAGAAGAGTCAGAGAAAAAGATGTTCTACAAAATTTGTTTAGAATTTGATGGTTAATAGAAAAATATAATAAAAATTACCATGTTGTATTTAAAAAACGAGAGTTTGCAGCTACTTCCGGTATAAACGGAAACGACAGAAACATGTGAATATTTTAGTTAAAGAGAGCGTATCGATAAACCTTGATTCTCAAAGTTTCAGAAACATATGTGCAGTAGTTCTCCATAAAGTTCTAAAGCAAGCCCGTCGTGAATCACCCTGTATAATCTAAGATGCAATCAAATAACACTGGGATGTGAAACGACATTATTTCCCGGACTTATTTTCGTTAGTATACAGGGTGTTTATAAAAACTTGTGCCATCGCTCGTATGGTAATTTCCTATCAAAAAAATTAGACAAACAGATCCGATAAACATGGCTTTAGTAATTTTAGTGAAATTGGGTTATGAAAAAAAGTACCTAATAAATAAAATAAAATATTTTAGCAATACAAATGGTGGGGGGGGGGTCATGATCCCTCCTTCAAAAAACCAGTGGAACCCAAAAAATATATACAGGGTGTCCCACCGGGAACCAATTCGATCTAAATATGTCGGAGTTAATTAGTGAAATCCGTCATTCCCAGAAATGCCTAGTCAATTCACGTATTGCCGGCAAATAGTGTAACTCTACGTTTGGTACACCGTTTGCCTAAGAGTATCAGGCATTCCCTGTAATGACGGAATTCTTTCAGTCAAGCGCTGTACTTAACTAAACGGTTTAAGTTACCCTGTTTGCCGGCTTTAGTCAATCATTGCAATTAGGACAGTGTTGCCAGCAGTGCATGAAAATAAGATATTTTACATTAAAAGGTTTGTAAATAACTGATTATTGTCAGGAATTTCCTTAAAATTGAAACGAATTTTCACCTCCATCAATTCCGTAATATTCCAAGGTTTTTTCTTACTTTGATTGGAGTAATAGTCATCTAACTTCTTATAAAACAATTCTGGGTGCTTCAACATTTCATTTTCAAAAAAAAAATTACTACAAAGATGTTAACAACAGTTACAGCGTTCGACTAAAACCGGCAAACAAGGTAACTTAAATCATTTAATCAAGCACAGCGTTTGACTAAAAGAATTCCGTCATTACAGGGAATGCCTGATGATCTTAGGCAAACAGTGTACAAAGCGTAGAGTTATACTATTTGCCGGCAATACGTGAAATGACTAGGCATTTCTGGGAATGACGGATTTCACTAATTGACGCCGACATATACATAGGCAAATTTCGAAAATTGGACAATACGCTAATGTTGATGGGGGCAACCCTCAAAATATATTTTTAATATGGTGTCACAAATGAAACACCCACAAATTTCGTATATCATGTCCTGCCCCTAAGTCTGTGTTTGCAATATTTAAGGTTTAATGTCTAAAGTAACATTTGCAGACCTTAAATTAATTATTAATTATTCCTATAAGGAAGCCTTGATTGTTTCTTTGGAGTTGAATTCAAGGTTAAAAAAGACCTGCTTTAATAGATTTTATATAACTATTAATACAGGGTGTTCAAACAATTAAAAATTAAATTGAGAAAATCTACATTTTCAAATGGAAACTCCAAATTTTATAACCATTTTCTATTTAGAATTAAAAATAAAGGTTTATTTGTATAAGGTTGTCCATTAAAAAAAAAAGTAGTTTCAGAAATGCTAAAGAAATAAATTTGTTATAATATGTTCTTGATATAGCTTACAAAACACTGGAATTTCATTTCAAAGTGACCGAAACCCAAAAACAAACTATCTATAGTTCTTGGTATTATTATGGCCATATAAAAATATTAAATTGGCAAATTTTTGGAATCGACAACCTTATATAAACTTACCCTTATTTTTAACGCTAAATAGAAAATAATTATAATATATAATTTATATCCAATATACGTAAATTCCATTACTAAGTTAGTAACTAATAAGACAAAGGAGAAAAACCGCAAATTTCAAGACACTACCATAAACTGACACTGACATAAATATTCTTATTTAAATCGGTCCATGTAAAAAAAACCATAGCAACAATGAGGAAATTTTATGAGCATAAAACAACAATTAATGCAAAAAAAAATTGATCAAGAGTACCTTTTTTCAGCATATCTCATATCAAAAATATTATTGTCGTTCCTTCATCGTACAAGGTATAAAAAAAACATTTTTGTGTCCTAGTCCGTCCCTGGCAAACTAAATAAGCCAAATGTGATTAAAAGGGCGAGTTTTAACTAACCATTATACTTACTAAAAAAATATTAAATTACACCTAGTACTTCAAAAATTATTTAAAAAACAACGATTTCCAGGGACGTCCGGTATGGGCCCGTATCTCCGTAGGGGAGAGGCCTTAGGGAGAAAAATTTATAAGAACTTCTCCTGTTATTTTTAAGTGTTCTATCTGAACCCGGGAGATTGCCCACATATTCTGGGACACCCTGAATAGGGTGTGCCATTTAAAATAATGAAGTTGACACCGACTTCCAGTTTAACCGGACGTACCATAATGAAAATGTTTTAGCCCAGTGCTCAAATCAACATTAGCATACTATCCAAATTTCAATTTCAAAATTAGTGAGAGAGAGCAACAGGGCCCGCTCAAGACGCCTTAATCATTTTATGCTCTTATTAATACATATTAATAATATTTCTGAAAAGAAATTAAAAAAATGTGCTATGCTATTCTAACTCATTAAAATAATAACTATCAACAAACCACCTTGTACCTCTGTAAAATTTTTTATTTAAATCTATTTTATTAGCTATTTCGTGCTCAATAGATATCATAGTAAAGCTAGTCCGTTTCGGGCTTGTTCGTAACATGCCGCCCAGTTTACCCCCTCCTCAGTGGCGTATATAGCCCCCCCCCCACGAAATGTAATGTTTTAACCAATTTATTCAAAGATGAATTCGTTAGGAAAAATATAAATCTTGATTTTACTAGATGTTTGTTTTTAGTAGATGATTGTTTTGTTCGTTGTTGTTTAAACGCTCAGTATATTTTTTGTTCAGTTAATAATTAAGTTAGAGCTAGTGACGCATTCATAATTTTGTTTTTTGATCAATATTTTTGATACTTTTTCGTTCAATTGCTAGAAGTTTAGGGTAGAAATTTTTTCAATTAATAAATTAACGGAAACAAGAAACGAAATTTTATCAATTTGCACAAATTTCATTTCTTGTACAAGTACGCCACTGCCCCTCCGAACCAAAAACGGTCCTCGTCGACTCTTAGAATTAGAATCCAGATTTTTCCGCCCCAATATACTTGACCCCCCCCCCCCCCTCCTTCCCATTTAAGATCTTAAGGGTAACATCTACCACTGCCAAGGGGGTTAAACCACGAAGGCTGCAAAAATTCTTGTGAAGGGCGGGACCTTCACAATAAAATTTTATTTTTATTTACCGAAAGCGACCTATTAAAGGTGGGTAGTTTTCAAATTAAAACCCTGCATAACTGAAAAACTGAAAGGGCCCATACACTTGCGAGCAAATTGCGCAACGAAGGTTGTTGCGCAACGAAGGTTGTTGCGCAACGAGTTGAGCGTGAATGCCGCTGTTCGACGCGTTGCGCAACATCGAGTAAAGCAATGGTAAAAAAGGCTCAAAAAGAATTGTGGAAAGAGTTTATAAGTATTTATCGCCAGTTACTACCCCAGTTATGGAAGGTAAAAAGCGAGGAACCCGTTGCATAATAGCGCATGGGCCCCTTGTGAGGTGACTTAAATACTTCTTCTCTATTATAAATTAATTTATGGAACTGTGAATGCTGTTAAACGTATTTTGCAAAAAAAAATGTTTAAAGACTCACCTTACAGGGAACAGAGCAAAACTTCGTTTTAGGATGACACTATTACGCGGAATTCCGACAACTCTTTAAGCAGTGGCAGGAGCACCCTGTCCTGGACGTCGAATTATCACGCGGGATAATTTTCCATAAAAAATAAAACCGGCGAATACACGAGCTCCTTTCGAACCGACCACTGCAAATAAACTGACAAAGGAACGCAAGGTAAGGGTATTTTGGTGCAAAAAATTCGTTTGTTTTTCTAAAGATTACTCGCTTACCTACATTGTAGAAAAAACGGCATGAATCATGTCGATTCGTTATACGTCCTAGATTTTTATATCCAAATTGATGCCGTTTTACGAAATTTAAAATGAATTGTATTTTGATAGGTATAATTTTATTTTTTAAAATAGGGAATTTATGTCCCGGAGGATCCTAAATTTTTGTATGAGGCGGTAACCCTTGTGTCATGTCATTTGACTTGTGTTTCGTAGCGTTCTTATTAGAAAAATTAGAATTACCGGAAAATTTAACGCGGAAAATTGGGTTTTCTGAAATAAATAAAATATTTACTAATACAGGGAGTCCATTTAGTGTGTAATTCTTCGATATCTCCTATATCGTGGATAGAAAGGAAACTTTAAAAATAAATATTAGCGGACTGTTGTATTTTAAAAGTATGTTTAAGTATACAGGGTGTCCATTTTGGGTAGTTTTACGGGGTATCTCCGTTATTAGTAAAGATAGAAGGATGCTGTTTTCGCGGCACTTTGCTACTTTTTTGTCAAACAGAAGATGCCGTAATCAGAATTTTTCTAGGCCGCCTTGTTTTTGATATACGGGATGTTTTTGAGAATTGTGCATTTTGGGACACCCCCCCATATCTCGGTTACCCCGTAACGTATCAAAAAGAAATAAAATGTTCTTTTTGTAGCTCTTTATGTAGAATGCAGTGACGTACTCAGATTTTTTTGTACATTCAATAATTTTCAAGGAAAATAAACAAATTTGCTTCTTTAAATGGGTCACTCTATATCCTATATAAAAAAATGGTATATTTTTGAAAAACGTATATTTCGGGATAATACTAAGACTAAAAATAAAGTGTTATATATTTGAAGCTTGTTACAAACTAAATTATATTATTAAAAAATATATAGGGTGAAAACAAATTTAACGGAGATAAACGTAAAACTACCCAAAAATGGACACCCTGTACAGTGTGTGTCATAAATGAAATGACCTATCTTTTTACTCGGAATCAGTGCCCCTCCTTATCGTTTATGTAACCCCAATTTTTTCCCCAATCTGTTGCGGTGTTTCAAAGATATTATTAATTTTCCTATTTTTATTGCATTGGTACGATCATAATAAACATGCTACAGATGCTTTATTGATTTTAATTTGATTATATGAGTACTATTTATAAAATTTTAGAGTTTTATACAGGGTGGTTTAATTTCACTTCCAAACTTCGGGTTTGTTTGGATTAAATTTACTCAGTATTTTCAACACCCTGTATATTTCAACAAGAATTGAAACTTCTACTCCTTATAAGTACAAAATATTTTATTATTGTCTGTAGCGTTGCCAATCGTAATGATAAATTTTGGTATTATTGGAAAGATATTTAAACAACCTTTAAAATCATGTGCCCTTCACCCCTTCCCTACCCAGTTAATATTTTCGCTCAAATCTTCAGTCTTGGGCTTACTTCGTTTACATTTTTTAGTATTTTTCGGTATTATATTAAATACGAAAAATTATTATTTTTTAAAATTTCATTATTTAATCAAATAACGTCTGTTCAGATTATGTTGTGGCTTCTTGCAACATTTTTTAACGAAATTAGCTCTTTAGTCTTGAAAAATAATCGTATTTAAATACACTGCCAGACATTATTCAAAGATTTCATTTCTTCGCCGCTTTCATTTTCTTCATTATCAAAGTCTCAGTCGGAGTATGATAAATTATTCAAAACGAAATTTGTACAAAACAAATTGTTTTCATTTAAAAAACAATAACAAATTATTGTAAGGTTAGGTTTCATCCGAATGACAAGTGACAGACGTCACCCCCTACAAGAGGAGTGGGGGACTGTCGCTGCGACACGTCGAAGCTCTGAGAACGCGGCTTAAGATGGCAATTGTTGTATGCGTTAAGCCGCGTTCTCAGAGCTTCGACGTGTCGCCCGCGACACCATCCTAACCAATCAAAACCGTTTACGTCATTACCCCTTATCCCCACCATCGAACGGTGCCGAAGTAGCGGTGTTGCCAGGTATTTGGTGAAATTTCACCAGATCTGGTGATTTTTTTGTGATTTATAAAATATACCTCCCCAAAACGAGGCTGGTAACACCAGAAACGGACTCTTTTAAAAAGTTTTTCATGGACCACCAGATTATTCATAAAATCACAAAAAAAATCCCAACAGATTTGACATTTGACGAGATACCTGGCAACACTGCGCTATAGTATTATTAATTTTTTATTTTGTTTTCAAATTTGAACCTCAGTTTTCCAAAATAAGTATTCGTTGTTTCCGAACAAAGGTAATTACTAATAATTTTGTACTAAAAAATTATCAATAGTATGTACTTTTGCTTTTGAAAGTTTATTTGATCATTAACTACCTAAATGCCACAAAATATTTAAATAATTTTTAATTACATTGGTCTTTTTTAATTACATTGGTTCATTTTTTACTAACCAGAAGAAATATACATATTTTGAGGAGTAGAATACGAAAATAAAAATAAAATTTGACGCTGTCATCGAAAAAAATCTTAAAAAAAAACAAACCTAAGTATAACCTCCGAGAGGGGAAAATTTTAATTCAACATCCGCATTCCACATACTCACACCCTAAAGAAAGGTAAATATTGGCCTGCTGCAATCGGAAGAGATTATCTAGTATACTATAAGTTTTTTAAAGAAATGTGACAAGTTCAAGTTTACAACGTTAAATTTTAGGTTAAATGAAAACCATAATGGATGTGGACACAAATTCAAATTATATTCCTGTGTAAATTCTTCACCGCTCTGAAGCTGAATTTAGAATAAAATTTTGACTTAAAATTAAAGTCACAAAATATTTTGTTAGCCCTACTGTTGGCATTTTCGTAATGTTATCTAAAAATTAGTTTTGTAGCTCTATAGATCCTTAAACCTTATAATATACATATTTTTAAATTATTGTAGATACAGTTTATAAAGGGCAAGTATGCTCTGCACGATGATGGATTTGTATCTGCTTGGAATGTAGATATAGAGGAGACACAAGATCTTGATAGTAGCCAAGCTATCGAAAGCCTGCTTATTACAATTAGTATCATGAGACCTAGGGTGTGGAATATGAAAGATGAGGAGACATTGTCAGAAGGACCATGGCTATGATTTTAGACTTTCCCTTATTGGAGGAAATTATATTAGAATGAAATGGTTCTCCTACCAACCTACTTAACAGTGGTTAATAAAAACTACCTAATAAGATGTGTAAATGTATTTGTTTTTCTAGTGCATCGTAGTCCTAAATACAGTAGAGTCTCGATATAGTGCACGCGTGTACTGCTCTACCATTTTAAGTTTATGATAAAATAAATACAGGAATTTTATGATAAAATAAATACAGGAATAAAACTGGGCTGTTTTCATTACATTTATATTTTGAGCTCTAAAATGCACAAATTAGTTAGTTAATTTAGTCTGTTTTTGTGGCTTCTTGAAACATTTTTTAACGAAATTAGCTCTTTAGTCTTGAATAATAATCATATTAAAATACACTGCCAGACATTATTCAAAGATTTCATTGCTTCGCCGCTTTCATTTTCTTCATTATCAAAGTCTCGGCCAGTATTCAAAACGAAATTTCTACAAAACAAATTGTTATCATTTAAAAAACAATAACAAATTATTGTAAGGTTAGGTTTCATCCGAATGACAAGTGACAGACGTCACCCCCTACAAGAGGAGTGGGGGACTGTCGCTGCGACACGTCGAAGCTCTGAGAACGCGGCTTAAGAGATAAGATATCGAACAACGTGTAACTCATCAAAGGGTTGCTGGGGGCTCTAACTAAGAGCCGAACCGTGTGACGTTTGGCTGAAGACTGAAAAGTCCTGGCGTCATAAATTGTTGGTTACATAACGTTTTCTTTTCTTTCGGTGGCGTACTAAACAAGGGACGCTAACTACCAACTATGCGCAGAGGAATGATAGGTGCGGATTTGTTCGAAAATTAGAGAAGCAGTTTAAAACATATTTTATCTATTAAAGTAATTGTTTCTTACAGTGGTAATTCTCAACAAAAACAGCATACATTAATGTTCAACAATATAGTTTTTATTTCAAGGTTTGAAATGACACAGTTTAAACTCTTTAAGACACAACAATTATTATATTTTTTGTTCGCTTAAATTTATTGCTTTATAACGTCAAGTTTTTTTTATTGGTAAACCAATAAAAATATATTTATTAAACTAAATAATTCTACCTCTCGCGTAGTTTTTCTATTCTTATTTAACGAAAAATAATTTATAAATTTTCTCCAAAATATCTAACGATATACACAGTGGTCGGTAATAATCCACAATTAACTTTGTATGTAACTCTTATTATTGGAATTAAGTCAACTATTAATTAGAATATACAGGGTGCCCCAAGTAAAGTGGCATATTAGAAGTATCTCGAGAACTAAATGAGATTTTATTTTGGAAATTTGGCTGTGGCTATAAGGGATGGTTTTCTACGTTTATAAAATATTTTCGATGGTACGGTGTTGCCGGATCATACCGAAAGTGGTAGCAACGTCGGAATTTTAAAAGAATTACCCTATATATTATATTTTTTTTGGAATCTAGGAAAAAAATCTAGAACTGTTTTCTGTATAATTTCATATACCTATCTTTAAGAGTTTTTGAATTATAAATAATTTTGTGATTATTTAACGCCGTATCGGGAACTGAAAAGAAAGCTGAAATTTTGACAATAGTTTCACAAGACCATCCCAATTTTATAATTTCGAACAGTATTTAATTCGTTTGTTATACAGGGCGTCTCCATAAAAATATTTCTCCATTAGCAAAACTTATCAAATACAGGGTGTCCTATTTAAAAAAAAAGAAGATGTTTGCAATAATTCATCTACCTCAGAAATATTGTTATGGAGACGCCCTGTATAAAACTAATTAAATACTGTTCAAAACTATAAAATTGCGATGGTCTTGTGAAACTATTGTCAAATTTTCAGCTTTCTAGCTGTAACCGCTAAAAAGATACGATTTTCTTTTCAGGTAACGATACGGCGTTAAAAAATCACAAAATTATTTATAATTCAAAAACTCTTAAAGATTTTCATTTAAAATTCCGAAGTTGCTACCACCCTCGGTATGATCCGGCAACACCGCATCATCAAAAATATTTTATAAACGTAGAAAACCATCTCTTATAGCCACAGCCAAATTTTCAAAATAAAATCTCATTTAGTTCTCGAGATACTTCTAATAGGCCAATTTACTTGGGGCACCCTGTATAGGACAACGACTTTTAGGATAAATGTATTGATGAATATAATATAAAAATCACATTTTGCTCATTAACAGAATAATTGACAATTATATTAAATAGGAAATTAAAATATTTGCAAAATGTTATTTTTTTAATTGATTTGGTTCATTAAAATTAATTGCTCTATGTTTAAAAATTTATCTATCTATCCAAATACCTACATTATACTGTATGACACCTTTTTTAAAATTATTTTCTTATTTTAAGTTTTATCTTAACAAGTAAATATATTTTTATATTTAAAAATATGCTTTATTGTAAAAATATATGAATATATATCTAGGAAACATTACGAAATACACGGACGTTATTGCTAAAGCTAAACGTTGACCACTCTGTACTTATTTGCTTTAGTAGTTTACCAATATTTTCTGAATAGTCATAATGAATTTCACATCGTCAAAAATTTTTTTTAAAATTATTTCCATTAAAAGTTGAATTTTTGTATTTATCATTTTGACGGTGAAAATGGCTATTACGCCATTAGTAAAATGGGGTAATAGATTTCGTGCCTCGCCTGTAACAAAAATTTTTCAATTGTTACAAACTTTTATATTATTTGTAATAAAGTTTAGAAAAATTTAATTTTAAATACTTTAGTATATTTTATAGAAAACTTATTGTCAAATGTCAAAATATCTCTTAATATTTTACAAACTTAAAAAAGTCCGAGTAAGTCCTTTACACATTGCTTATAGTCATCATCGTGTCATTACCTCGTATCAGATTTTTTTAAATTCAATTTTGAGATATCGATTTAATTTTCGTCGGTTTCGCCTCCATTTTGATTTCTCTTTTGACAAAATATTTGCTTTCCGGACGCCATCTTGGAGACTCCGGTTCTTCTTTTTCGAGTTCCGTTTCCAAAAGCTAGAAAAAAGAAATATTAACTAGTGTTGTGATCGCTCGAGCGAAAAACCGCTCGAGTGGGTACTCGATTATTGATATAACCGAAATCGCTCGATTATTAAAAAACCGCTCGAGTTATAAATTCAAGCGAAAATCGTCGCTTGTTACTTATTACCTTTCACTCGATACCCGAGCATCGCTTGACGCCGACGTATATTCGAGCAGTTTTTCGCTCGATGGGAAATACTCTAGTTATACATTCAGGCGGAAAATCGAATCACTGCCTTTCACTTGATACCCGATCTTCGCGCGCCACCCGAAATCTGAAGATTGGCGACGTTCGAGTTTGACGCTCAGAAGACTGACACGACATACGTCTTTCTTAAATACACATAAACGAGAAGGTGCATATAAAAAAGTATGCGAAATCCCTTAGCGGAGTCATCGCGACATGGGTTTTGTTTTGACTGGGACTGGCTAGCCAGCGGCGATTATAAATTCTTAAAAAATTAAAGGATGCAATTTTAAAAGAATCAGAATCAACTGTTCTTCATTATTAAAAATTATATTTTTTATCAACACATTCTTCTTAATTATAAAAATGTCAAGTGATTATAATCGCTCGAGCGATTCACTCGGTTATTAATATCGCTCGAGTATCAAGTACTCGATTATTAAAATCATCGGTTTTTTTCCCAGCACTAATATTAACCATAACTCAGCCGATTGCTGCATCGCGCGTAAATTTTAATTTCAAATATATGACAAGTGGGATATTGAACTTCCACGAAGAGAATACAGTCGAAAATAAAAGATTCTTCAAAAGGGTTTTTTTAAAACATATTGATCGCTTGTGCGAATAGTTCAAATAGTTCCTAAAACATTGTTCATACAGGGTGTGATTTTTTTTCGGTGTTTTCAAGATATTTCCCAAACGGCTTTAGTTATTTTAGTGAAATTTGGGTCATGAAAAGTACCTAAAATAGCACAATTTTAGCGATATTAACGATTTAGATATACTATATCTTTTCATAGCAATAAGTAGCAAATTTCGTGTACATACCTAATAAAATTGCATTTATCTTGTAACAGATGTTTTTTTAGTCATTTAAATTTCTAGCAAATAGAGCGTTAACTTAAAGCCGTATAGAGTCGGCAATTTTTGTCTCTTGCGCCTGCAACGGCAATTATAATTTCACGTATTCATGCGCACTAAACCGTTCTCGGTCAGTTGGCCTTATACTGCTCGCATTGCCGGCGCAATGCGAGAATGGAATCCGTATTACGGTCGGCAATTCTATTCTTCTGGCAATTAAAATTGCACGGATTCATGCGCAGTACACCGTTCTTGATCAGCTGTCTCTCATTGCCAGAAATGGGATAAGCGCCATTTTAATTGCCATTGCCGGTGCAAGTCCGGGTAGAGATGGATTATTCTGTTATTTTTAACTGTTTATTAGTTAGTCGAAGCACCTATGAACAGCTAATGGCTATTTAAACTAACTGGTACTTAAATTAACAGTTCACATTCTTTCTTAAGCATATGTACTGCTAATTTGTAGCAACTTTTTTGAACTGCCATCCATTTCTAGTTCGGTGGGTATTTTAGGGATTTCCAGAGAGTACCAACTGTTGTTCGGACTGTTGGCGATGCGCCAGCTGATCGAGAACGGTTTAGTGCGCATGAATACGTGCAATTATAATTGCCATTGCACGTGCAAAAGAAGAATTGCCCAGTCTAATACGGCTTTTACCAAAAAAAAGTCAGTGCCGTACCTATTTTTTGTTAAAAAGTATTAGAGCGCCTAATTTCACTCACACTACTGGTAAACTTGGTTACACATTTTTATTGTTAAGATATGTGCTATTTTAAGTATTTCCCGAACAAACCCAAATTTCACTAAACTTATTAAAGCCGCTTCGGAAATATGTATCTTGAAAACACCGAAAATTTTAACACCCTGTAAACCCGCACAAAGCCATATTGATAGGAATTAATTGTCTTATTTTTGGGCAAAGAATCTCCACACGAGCGATGGCACATGTTTTTTTAAACACCCTGTATATAATGGCGAGGATATTATCGTGACAAGATTTAGGATGTACCATCGTGCCGATAAAAAACTAAGACAGCAAAATTTCATATTTTCTCCTTGACTATTAGGAATTATTTACTGTCAAGTCTGGTACCAGTAAAATGTCATATACAAATTTTACATGTCAACATAGATTGTCACTTTATCATTAACTTGTCATACACATTTTTTTGAAATATGCCACAATTAAACCCCCCTAAATCCGCTCAACTTTATAAAACAAGTAACATATTTGATGCCACCTCGTATCGCAAAATACAAACCTTAAATTATGTAACCTAGGTTACTTTCCAAAAGTTAGATGTTTTTACCTTTACAGCTGTCGATCACCTTTTATAGTCTATGAGATATGGATTTCCGTTCCCAGTTTTGAGATTTTGCTGTCCTATTTTTTTATGGGCACGATGGTAAAGATTGTTTCAAGAAAATTGGATATAACTTAATGACTACAGTAAAAGTACCTGGGGCCATCCCATTATTTATGACCCCTTGTTATTATTATGTGGAAAGGACCGGATTGTAATAATTATAATTAAATATAGGCACATCATGTAGGTTAGGTTGCTTAATTTATATTTAAATATCTTTTTGTGGTAAAATTTGTTAGTTTTTGAGGAATGGTTCAAGAATTGTCTTTTACCAAACATTCATCAGAATAGCGTGATAGTGATGGACAATGCGAGCTATCACAGTCGCCAATTACATAAAGCTCCAAGCTCAAATAATACAAAACTGGAGATTCAGAACTACATGGCGGCGAATGATATAGATTTTGAAGAAAGTTATAAAAAAAGTGATCTTATAGAAGTTTTATAGACATTTTGTATAAAAAAAGTATATGTTTGTGACACATTGGCAGAAGAAATTGGACATACAGTGCTACAGCTCCCACCCTATTATTGCATTTTTAACCGCATAGAGCATATGTGGCACCAGTTAAAATCACTGGTTAGGTCTGAAAATATTTCTCCGACTTTAAGTTCTAGTGTTGTAGAATTAATACGAAAGTGCTTTAATGATATTCCCCCAGGTAGTTGGAAAAATTCAGTCCGTCACGTAACTGTAGAAAATTCGTATATTAGTCTGGATCGTATAATTAATCCAATTATAATTAATTTTGATGAGGATAGCGATAGCGAAACAGAACTATCTATAGAATGACATTATAAATGTAAATAAATATGACTAGTAATATTTAAAAAAAATGTTATTTCATTTGATTACATAAATATAATCATATCATTACTTGTTTTCCTTAGTCCGTCCCTTCATACTTCACTTGTTTATTGCCAAGCTCTTGTCGACACAATGGGACCGAACCAGGAAATCATTAAGTCGTATCCATTTTTCGTAAAACAATCTTTACCTACCTGGCGGCTTGCGTGATATGTAAATTGTATATTATCATTATCTAACTACTATCTTTAAGTAAAAATAACATCCTAAATTAAAAAAAAAATACTTACATCTTTTAATAATTCCCTTAATTTATCTATTCTGTCCCCGTTTGATCTGGTTGGTAAATATCTGGCTTCGGTCTCGTATTTTGTGGCCAATGAAGTTAAAATTACCAAAATCCCAGCGATCAGAATTGCTTTGGTGACCATTTTGAAGGGCAAAATTCTATAACGAAAATTTATTTAATTATTCAGATAAGAGACGGACTTTAAAATAAGCCCCTGGTTTCGATAGTTTCCCGACTACTTTAAAATAAATCACAAAAATTAATTATGACAAAAAAACATATTTATTTCTTTTAAAATACCAGTCCCACTTCTGATTTTTGTCCCGAAACTAATCCTTTAACGCTTTATACGATTATACTTATTATATATACTTTATACGATTTATACGAAAAAAATCTCTCCATATTTTTACTTACCTATTTTCCAAAAAATAAATAAATAAATTGAACACAACAAAATGGATAACTCGTATGTGAAATACTGCGCGCTCTTAGTTGGGGAAAGTTTTAAGGGAAACTATTTGTGAAACTTCTCGGGGTCGGTTTAAATCGGCGAAAAACGCGTGGGAAATGCGCCAAAATGAGGGACGCGGAGATGAAAATACGGGGGAGGAAAATGAGAGGGACGAGGTGAAAAGGGGAAAATAATTGTGCAATACCGCAAATACGGATATATGGAAATTAGTAATGTAAGTTCGCAAACCTGGGGTTTTGTAACTTACTCAATGTGGTATTCTTGGGTTGTATCAACCTCCGTACCGACCAGATGTGAACCCTCCTAATAATAATATGACGAACAACTTACTATCACCGCTTGATTTCTCACATTGACCTACCGATTGGGGAGTCCGTACCGACCCCCATGACATATCCGATCTCATCTGGCCTGATTACCTATTTCTTGCATGACGTCGGACAATAGCGCCATGATTTATACCACTAAAATCCACCTAGTGCGATTCGATTGGTCAGCCGTGGGGTTTAACCACGAAGGACGTTGACCCTTTTATATGACCATATTTATCTTAAACAATACAGGGTGTCCCATTTTCGACACTTTTATAGGGTATCTCCGTAATTGTCAGTGCTATCAAAAAAGTAATGTAGGTGTCATGTGCTCTTTTTGGGTCAAACTTAAATTGGTAAAATCAAAATTTGAAAATTTTCGCTCGCTTAAGAGATACAGGGGAAAATAAAAAAAATTACAATTTCAAAATTACCCTATATTTTCATAGTTAAAAGAGATACAGAAAAATGTTTTATATAAAAGTTTCTTTATAATGATTTTTGAATAATCTGCCGTATTTAGACTAAGTATACGCGATCAGGTAAAAAAGTTATCGGACCCAACCCCATTTTTTTAAATGGAGCACCTTGTATATTTTAATCTAAGAAGATTGCATTTTAAATTATATTTTCAAATATATAACACACAGTGGATAATATTGGTTTCCTAGGCGATTTATTTAAACTTTATTACTTTAAACCTGAGTAGGCCTTGAAACAAAAGCTAATACCCTAGAGACAACTATGTTGACATTCTAGTTGTTATTAACATTTAACGTCAATTTCATTTTTACATATTCTTTTGTGAGAAAGACTTTTTGCTCAACATTTTGAAAAATTTGATATGATATCTACCATCCATAGTGTGTTATAAATTTGAAAAGAGTTTGAAATGCTATATTTTTATATTAAAATATACCGGGCGTTCCATTTTAAAAAATGAGGTTAGGTCCGGTAACTTTCTTACCTGACCCCGTATACTTATTCTGAAAACGGCAGATTATTCAACAATCAATATAAAGAAACTTCTGTATAAAACATTTCTCTGTATCTCTTTTAACTAAGAAAATATAGGGTAATTTAGAAATTGTCAATTTGTTGATTTTCCTCCGTATCTCTTGAGCGAGCAAAGATTTTCTAATTTCGATTTTACCATTATAAGTTTGACCCAAAAAGAGCACATGACACCTACATTACTTTTTTGATAGCACTAACAATTACGGAGATACCCTATAAAAGTTTCGAAAATGGGACACCCTGTACAGTGTGTCTCATTTTCGTTTTTAGACCCATTTTATTTCCGTGGCGCGTTAACTTATCAAAAAGGTAAAAACTGATCTTGTTAGAGATTTTTACGCAAAGATCAGTGGCGTAGCCAGATTTCTCTAAAAAGTTTATTTTTTTGAGGTATTAACAGAAGTAAAAATATTTAAACGGGACACCCTATATATTTTTTTTTAGTTAATTAAGTATACTTTGGGCTTTACAAAAATGTATAGTTGTTTATAGTTATATTCAAAATATTTTTATATAAAAATTAAAAACAACTATACACTAAACTTGTAAAGCTCAAAGTATGCTAATTAAAAAAAAATAATGTCCCATTTAAACATTTATATCGTTAATATCTCAAAAACGAAACTTTTTAGGGAAAAATTCGCTACGCCACTGAACTTTACGTAAAAATCTCTAACATGATCAATTTTTACCTTTCTGATAAGTTAACGCGTAACGGAAATACGAGGGTTGTCAAAACACACTGTACATTTTTATATACACTCGCCAGCACAAAAATTCCGCCACCCTGAAATTTTGATCAAGTTTGATATTTTATAACTTTTTTATTGTTTATGCGATTTTCATGATTTTTTTATCAGTTTGTAGATCAATTTATTGTGTTTTTCCTTAATTATTTTGTAAAGTAACATTTTTCGATTAGGCTATATTATACAGGAGTAAATCAAACTGTTGTTTTTTGTCATAATTTCAAAACACCCTGTAGGAAAATTGAGGTGGATAATTTTACTTGCATACTGTTTCTTGTCATCTTTGATGTATTCTAACTATTCCGTTTCTTGATTCATTCCATTATCTCATTTCTGCTGCGAGCTGCAAAATTTTAAATGAAACGATGTTATTTTTAGAAAATGTATGTCATAGGTATTTCTACCAAAGCACGCACCAATCTTGTATTTGTTGAGCTCTAATCGCCCACCGTTACATTGAGGAAATCCTCCAAGAAGTTGTCCCATTTGCTCCTTTCATTGGGAACCAATTTACATTAATCAAGTTGCACATGTAGTGAGCGAATATCTGGATGAAGTTGGACTTCCAAGATTGGAATTGTCCGCATGTAGCCCGGATCTCAACCCAATCGAATATCTTTGGTATCAGCTTAAAAGGGCCGTTTGTCGTCGTCCTGTACAACCATAAACCTTGCCAGACTGACCAAAGAATATCAGGCTATCCCTCAAGAAAGGATATGTAACCTTATTCATTCGATGCCACGAAGGCTGCAAGCTGTCATTACTGTGAGAGGAGGAAATACACGATATTAAAATTGTTTTGTTAATTAACGTTATGATATACCTAGTGCTTGTTTTTCTTAATGAAAATAGGCTTCAAATCAGCGTTTCATTTAAAATTTTGCAGCTCGCAGCAGAAATGGGATAATGGAATGAATCAAAAATCGAAATGTTTAGAATAGATCAAAGATTACAAGAAACCGTATGTAAATAAAATCATCCTGCTCAATTTCCCTACAGGGTATTTTATAATTACGATAAAAAAAAAACAGTGTGATTAACTTCCGTATATTATAGCCTAATCGAAAAATGTTACTTTATAAAATAATTAAGGAAAAACACAATAAATTGATCTACAAACTGAAAACAAAAACATGAAAATCGCATAAAAAATAAAAAAGTTATGAAATATCAAACTTGGGCAAGATTTCAGGGTGGCGGAATTTTGTGCCGGTGAGTATAGTAACAAATTTGTAGCTATTTTTTAAATTCTCGAGAATTTTCCATTACTACATACAGGGTGGCCAATTAGTGCGACAAAGCTCAATATCTCTTTTAGCGCTAGGGATAGCGCAAAACTTTTTCCACGAAAGTTATTAAGCGTTAAGAGGTGCAGCTTCTAAAATTATTTTCGACCATACAGGGTGCTCCAAAAGGGCGGTGTGATAAAAATTTCATATTTTTTAAATGGGACACCATGTATATTTTTACATATTTGAATTCACCGTAAAATTCTGTACATAGTACCGTAATTATTTGTACACATTTTTGCAACGTTGCCAAATAGATTGGAAAATTCCTAAAATTTGTGCAAAAACATGGTTCAATGAAATGTGTAATATTTCTTAACTTATAATAATTTGAAATAAAATATTTTTATGTCGGAAAGAGGAATGTTGACAGAAGTCAACTATGATAACATATATCAATATTTTTATACAGGGTATTTTCTATGGATATGCCAACATTACGAACTTGAAACCTGAGTTTCGTAAGTTTTTTAAATGAAACACCCTGTATATGATTACTTTATCTTGTAAATATTTTAATCCTCTCTAATTTTTATTAAGGCCTTTCTATGCCTATCTCTATCAATCTAGGTGGTATTTCAATTTTTATTTAAACTCGAGCAAAAAAAAGTGGTTTTATTTTACCATTGTCCTTTTTCTAGTCACCTATGACAAAATAAAAACAAAATGTTGTAATTTAAAAAATTCATACGGGAGGATACGACACAAAAATATTTTAGCGATTCAAGCTTGTGGACAATTTCTAAAGTAAATTATTACCAAATTATTTGTTCATATAGTGGCCCCCCACTAACTTGAACACATAATTCAATACGTTTTTCAAAAGAATGAGTCATGTTTCTACACATTTGGAACTGTTTTCAAAGTATTACTCGGCAAATGTCTAGAAACATTCTTTTGAAAAACGTATTGAATATGTGTTAAAGTTAATGGGGGTCACTATGAACAAATAATTAGGCAATACTTTGAAAACAGTTCCAAATGTGTAGAAACATGACTCATTCTTTTGAAAAACGTATTGAATAATTATGTGTTCAAGTTAGTGGGGGTCACTATATGAACAAATAATTTGGTAATAATTTACTTTAGAAATTGTCCACAAGCTTGAATCGCTAAAATATTTTTGTGTCGTATCCTCCCGTATGAATAAATATATTTTTTTTAAATTACAACATTTTGTTTTTATTTTGTCATAGGTGACTAGAAAAAGGACAATGGTAAAATAAAACCACTTTTTTTTGCTCGAGTTTAAATAAAAATTGAAATACCACCAAGATTGGTAGAGATAGGCATAGAAAGACCTTAATAAAAATTAGAGAGGATTAAAATATCTACAAGATAAAGTAATCATATAAGTACAGGGTGTTTCATTTAAAAAACTTACGAAACTCAGGTTCAAGTTCGTAATGTTAGCATATCCATAGAAAATACCCTGTATAAAAATATTGATATATGTTATCATAGGGGACTTCTGTCAACATTCCTCTTTCCGACATAAAAATATTTTATTTAAAATTATTATAGGTTAAGAAATATTACACATTTCATTGAACCATGTTTTTGCACAAATTTTAGGAATTTTCCAATCTATTTGGCAACGTTGCAAAAATGTGTACAAATAATTATGGTGCTATGAACAGAATTTTACGGTGAATTCAAATATGTAAAAATATACATACATTTAAAAAATATGAAATTTTTATCACACCGCCCTTTTGGAGCACCCTGTATAGTTGAAAATAATTTTAAAAGCTGCACCTCTTAACGCTTAATAACTTTCGTGAAAAAAGTTTTCCGCTATCCCTAGCGGTAAAAGAGATATTGAGCTTTGTCGCACTAATTGGCCACCCTGTATGTAGGTCACTACGTATTTATGTGGTGCATAATAAAGAGACAATATTGATGTAAGAATCCGGTGTCCCTTTGTCCATATGAAATCTTACCCTGTTGTCCTTTACGCTGTTATTGTTCTGTACAATCACGTAGGCACGGCGCCCAGGCGTCTCGACGCTCCGGCGCCGATAATACTAAAAGTTTAATTCCGCCAAAGCCGTTTTGTCTCCCCCTTTCGTGTTCCAATTTTATAACCCTTTTTTAATCGTGTCGGATTTGTCAGTTATTGAAAAAGTTTAATAAATTAGTTTCCGCGGAGACATAAGGGAAGATGTCGTTTTACGGCCGACATAAAATCGCTATCTTGGCTTTTATGTCCCGGGGCGAAAAAACATTTTTATTATTTTCCTGTAGGTTTATTGGTCAAAAGTGGGGGATTCAAACATATAGCTGTTTTGTAAGCAAAATATGTTACTAAGTCATAAAAATCCCAGGCACTATGTCTTTATAGAGGTTGTAAGATTATTATTATTATTATTATTAATATTTTGTGTTCGAAAATTATTATTGTAAAAAATGTCAAATAAAAAATATGTAGTTCTTAATGCCAACTAGTTTACAATACAACAATAAAAACAAAAATATTTGCAATAAGGTTATAGATAAGGAGGGCCAGTACAGGGATCTCGTAAACCGTAAGAGATACGAAGTCGGTTAAATAGAGGTAAAGTTGCGCACTTACGTGCCTAATAATATGCCGTTTAGAAAGTTTTAAAATTCCGAGTAGTTCCGGAGATATCCGGAAAAAACCGATATTCTGAAAAATCGTTTCATTTTTTTCCTGGATTTTTTTGAGATCGAGTTCTAAAGTAAATTGCACTTTTGCATTGCCACTTTTTTCGTTCTATCTAACAACGTTAATTGTTTTTTTAATTCGACAAGTAATCTTCGAAGGGCCATTATCAACTTTCTTTCTTTAAATACGGGCCTGTTTTCCTGAATTGGAATTTTAGAGCTTTTTCTTCCGAATACAACGATGTATGACACATTGTGGTTTAATGACGTTTCGAGGGTTTTTTGAACAACCTCAGGATATTTTGGGATACGGTCCTGTATTTCTACTAATTTTATAAATAATATCTCACAAGTAAGCTCTAAATTTTTAATTATGTTGGACTAATTCAATACATAACAAATAATTGTATGTAAAACAAATAATTTAATAATAAACCACAAATAAGTGAACAAAATACAGAAACATTATTTCAAACTTCTATTGATTCGGGATCTAAAAGAAAAGTAGGCGTTTGAAAAAAATTAAGATGGTGACGCGTGATTTGTTTCACTTGACATTCCCATTGTGATCGTTGTCAACATTTGAAATTGTTTTAAGAGGTTTTGTATTTTCCAGAAAATATGGAACATAATTTTACAAATGCTGAAAAGTTTGATATTCTATTTTATCTTTATTTGTTCGTTTTATTACTGTTTCGTATGTTTTTGTTCACTTATTGTTGTTTATTATTGCATTATTTTTTGTTCACTTATTTGTGGTTTATTATTAAATTATTTGTTATTTATTGAACTAGTCCTACATAAGTAAAAATTTAGGGCTTACTTATGAGATATTATTTATAAAATTAGGAGAAATACAGGACCGTATCCCAAAATATCCTGATGTTGTTCAAAAACCCTCGAAACGTCATTAAATCACAATGTGTCATACATCGTTGCATTCGGAAGAAAAAAGGCTCTCAAATTCCAATATCAGGAAAACAGGACCGTATTTAAAAATAGAAAGATGATAATGGCCCTTCGAAGACGACTCGTCGGATTATAAAACAATTAACGCTGTTAGATAGAGCGGAAAAAGTGGCAATGCAAAAGTGCAATTTACTGTAGAATTCGATCTCAAAAAATCCCAGAAAAAAAATTAAACCATTTTTCAGAATTTCGTTTTTTTCCGGATATCGCCGGAACTACTCGGCATTTTAAAACTTTCTAAACGACACGTAAATGTGCAACTTTACCTCCATTTAACCGACTTCGTATCTCTTACGGTTTCCGAGATCCCTGTACTCTCCCTCCTTATCTTGGACACGGTGTATACTGAATAAACCTATACTGTTCATTGCTATTTAATGCTGTGGGCTTCATTTATGCTTAGATATTGGCGATTTCCACCAAACCACGTCACCGACACTTAGAAATTCTTCTGGCTATTATAATGTTTAACAGGGGCGGTAAAATAATTCAGCATCATTTTCTGGAGGTCGCCACATCTAAGGCCCATTAACCAACCATAGATAGCCCATTTCTTGGCTTGGTTTACTTATTTCTATGATGTGCTTATTTGCACTGAAGATAAGTGTTCTAAGTTCATAAATCATCAAACAAAATGTTACTACTATTTAAAAAACCAAACTAGGCCGGCATCGGTCCAATTAGTTCAGGAGGCGCCGTCGGCTTCGTTAGATCTGCTCGCAAAAATAATATAAAAATATTAAGAGAGAATTTTTATTTTAATTTGAGTTCGATCATTTGTTTCAGAGTTTGTGTTTTGTTTTTATCTAAGTTTCGTTAAATAAAACAGCTCTACTGTATAGGTATATTTTTTTATCGCTATAAGTGTATCGCCCTTTCGTATTTGTCAAAACTCTTGCTTGGTCCCAAAGATGGTGGCCAAGCTGAAGCAAATCAATTAAGCAAGGATGTTGAAAAATTTCCGCACGCCACTGTGGTACAATATTGAGGTATAACGATCATTTTATTTAAATTATTCGGATAATTCGGCACCCTTCTAGGTAGAATATGCATTTTTAATAACCGTAGACAAAGGTATGCCTTTGCCATCTATAATTAAATGTTATTAGGAAATCTTGTAAAATAGAAAGTTGGCAGGTACAACCCTTAATAGGTCTCGATCTATCAGACAAATTATATACCTGGTGGTGAATGTACAATGAAAAGTTATTAATATTTAGTGACAATGTGTGAACTTAAGGTAAGCTATTATTATTACTTAAAAATGCATACAAAAATATTTTAAGGAAAACACACTTTTTAAAGAGGTGAGGGGCCCTCGATTGCGTAACGGGCCAAGGGCCCCCTTTCACCAAAAACAAGCACTGCATCTTGTATAATAATTTCTCTAGTTTTCATGAAATAATTACCTAATAGGCGTAATAGTGACTTTAGAATTTTTTTTTAATTTTGCAAATATTTCTTTACCATCGATTATCGTTTTAATAAGAAATCATGTTTTATCTTTTGACTGTTAAATCATTTTCCTTACTTAAAATGCCATAAAACCACGTTATATATCCATGTATCTTCAAAATAAAAAGAGACAGAAAAAAATTTTAGAGGTAGAAAGTTTAGAACCATTTATCACACGAGCTGAGTCTTTCGATGTGTGTGTTTGTGTTCAAGATTTTTAATTTTGTAACGGTTTTCTTAAAAATCGGGGTTTAACAGCAATTAATTTTGTGAATTTTCAAATAATAAATATTTTTAAAAAATAATATAGTTTTGAATTGTTTACTCGTCTCATCCCCAAATTTCAAATTACATTTGTGTATTTCGCCTCTGTGTTCGATTCAATGAGTTTTTCTTAAAATTCTGACAGAAAAATATATATGAGAGCATATTCTTTATGGTGTTACTTGCATACTTTAATGTAAAAACTTTAATGTAATCACTTTCTCTTATTTTCCTATTATAGACGTTAAATTATTCTCAAATTAAGTTTATTTTTACATAACATATTATATACATAACTTCCCGTAATGATTTTTTTCATTGGAAAAAAATCCATGCTAAATTTTAGTTCTCTATGTCAAAAGGTTCCCGATAAAACAAAATTTTTTTTTTAAAGTAACCTACGAGAAAACAAATCAAATGGATGCAGTTGTTATGGAACAGAAAATGTTTCATTTTTGAGTTTATCGTAGGTTTGTGTTTTCATTGCTGTTGGTTTCTTTCGACACGATATTTTCTAGGGTCAAAGTTATTTTAATTAAAGTAAGACAAAGAACAATCCAATTGTTGTATTTATTATTCCCAATTACCATTACTAGAACATTAATTATCATTTAAAAGTTAATTGGTAAGAAGTAACAAAATATTATTTGCTTGCCTGAGCTAACGCACTAAACAATTTAAATGCAAATATCTCCGAAACGATAACTCTGGGCGACCTGAACTGAGGATACCTTTTTTACGTAATAAATATGAGAAAAGCGACTGATACCGAAGGGTCCGTTCTTTCCAAGTTTGATGTATGTGACCCTAAAACGAAAATACTTATTAAGAAAATAATTCAGAATAAGATTTTAAACAATCGTTTGGATATTTGATTCACGCATTTAAGTTTTAAATACGGTGCAATACTTATACCAATGTGGCTTAAAATCACACGTATATGTTGTCCATGACATGGAAGGCGGTGGAAATTAAAATTAATAAAATCTTTTCATTTCTATAAATTCTACATATTTCTTTTTTTGTTTTCAGGTTTTGCTTACACTATTATTAGCATCGCTAATATTTACCACCGACGCACTAAAAAGCCAACCAATAAAACCTGCAGCAAGAAACAAAAGATCATCATGGAATAACCAGATTGGTCGTTTTGAGGACCCATACAGCGGTACAGCACACTCGCCCTTTAATCAACGTGGGGTACCAGTAAACCCTTTACAATCCCAGTATAGCAATGACATTTTCGATCGAACGACATTTATAAGGAGACCAAATTATGAACTATCGAATATTAAGTTTACAGAACCTTTCCAAAATCCTACTAATTTTGTTCAAAACTATCAATTGTCCAAATTAGTTATACCTAGGCCTTTTCAAGAATACAGTACACCTTTTAACACAATTCCCCTTTCAAATGAAGGTAAAGGTAGTAGTTTATCTAAGTCTGGCATGAGTCAATCATCTTCTCCAATCTTACCGGGAACTAATCGAATAAATTATGAACCATATTTCATTAGTATTCCAAAAGTCCAGTACACGCCCAGTGTTCAGTATCACATGTTACCAATTAGAAACAACGTTCCGAATACCCAACTACCCATAAATAATGTTCCAGAACACAAAATAAACCAATATACTGTTTCAAAGAATCCCGCTTTAGTTTCAGATTACTTTAATTTACTTCCAAAAAATGAGAAAAGTACCATTCTTCAACATTATCCTTTACCAAATGTTTTATATAACAATGTTAAAAATGCAGTTGCATCTGTTCCAAAACTAAGTATTTCTGAACCCGTAAATATTAATTCAATTCCAATAACTAATCCACCACAATTATTTCAACAATACGCAACTGAAACAAATACCCGAATTTTACCGGCTCCAAAAACCCCCAAGAACTTTGGAGTAGTTTCTACTCCACATGCTTTGGAACTTCCAAATGAAAATATGTATGCTAATTTCTATCAATATTCTGGCCAAAACATTCACAATTTAAAAGTCCCAACTAGACCTGCTATTTCAAAAATTTCACGGCGTCCAGTTTTCGATAAACCTACCTTGAAACAGGTTCTAGTCGTTCCAAAGAAAACTATGTATGCTCCTTTTTATCCACATGCTGTTCCAACAGCTTCCATTGGTCAAAATCAAAATGCTGATGGGTTTAAACATGGTTTACCAGAATCCCTTAAAGAAAATATTGAATTTTCTCAGAAATATCCAAATAAAGTTGACAATAACATTCAAAACAATGGAATTTTTCCAAGAAATAACGCTGTCAAGAAAATAGTATCATCTTTTTTCAAGAATAGAGCGGTTGATGTCACTGAGAGTAACAATATTGAAACAGGGGAGTCACAAGTTCATGCTGTTGTAAATATTCCAAGAAGTGAAGTGTATAATAATGTTGCAAACAAAAATCGTATTAAAAACGTGAATATTGCAACAAAATTAGACCAGTTTAGCCGTTTTCAAAGTCATGAAAATAGTGTTTCTTCAGTAAAACACAAAGACATATCTAATGAAAAGAATTTAACAACTATTTACCAACAAAATACAGTTCCTGAAGATGATAATATTGGTAGTAAGACTACAAATACATTACCAAATACTGTCCTCATAAAGAACAAGGATACTTTTGATCAAGACAATGTATCAACTTCTAATAATCTTCAAAACAATCCAAATTTATCATATAAAACAATTTCCAAAAATAGGACAAGGTATCCTGGTTATAATAGAAATCCAACCACCACAAGACTGGTCACCAGTAATTCTTTACAAACTTCAGAAAGCAATCGTTCCGATATTCCTGTAGAACAGGATACAATTATTTCTAAAGGCTTCATACCCAAAAATAATGTAAGGAATAGAACTTTGAATAGGGGTACCTACAGACCTACAACCGTAAGGAATGTTCCATTGACCGGTGCAGCTCTTCCAATATCTACAGTATCCAGAAATGAAGCTATCCAGGAACAAAAAAATGTTGCCAATAAGTATTTCGTCAAAAATCGTACGTCGATATTAAAAACGAGTAAGGTACAATCACCTGATAATAACGAATCGGTGACTACGACAAATACTCCACTAAATAATATAAAAAATACACACGAGAATATTAATCTTAATAATAATACTTTAGATGACGATACTTTACCAAATAATAATGATGTTGTGGAAGGTCCTGGTAAAGGAAAAGTATTGTTGAAAGTTATAAGAAGACCGATGAGCAGAAGAAAAAATATTGTTGCGAGTATGTTGCACAGAGAAAAAGTCGAGACAACCGGTGATACAGTTTTATACGAGCGAAAAAGTGATTAGATATTTTAGATTTATAATTATATATTGATTTTACCAATATTTGTTAAGCAATTGATATCCAAGTGTTCGATTTTAAGTAGAGAAAAAATATTATTTATTGATTAGGGTGTGTTATGGAAATGGTCGATTATATTGAAATAAAAAGAAATGAAAAAAAAAAACGAGACAATTCACCATGGCGCATGTGGTGGTCCGATTTTAGGGGCCAGTGCCTAATTTCTTATACGGTCGATTTAAGAAAAAATGTAACTCCTAATATAACTTCCTGTGTAACCTTTTAAATTCGTTTTTATAAAAAAGGATTTGTATTAGATAAGGAATACGTACGAAATAAAATTGTTAAGCACACAACTTTGTTTTTTTTTTATACAGGGTGTCCCAGAATATGTGGACAATCTCTCGGGTTCAGATAGAACACTTAAAAATAACAGGAGAAGTTCATATAAATTTTTCTTCCTCCCCCCTACGAAGATATGGGCCCATAACGGAAGTCCCTGGAAATTTTTAAATAATTTTTTAAGCACTAGGTGTAATTTAATAATTTTTTAGTATAATGTTTAGTAGATGAGTCTCCTTAAAATTCTTCCTTTTAAACACATTTGGCTTATTTAGTTTGACAGGGACGGACTAGACGTAACACAAAAATGTTTTTTTTACACCCTGTATGATGAAGGAACGAAAATAATATTTTTTTTGGATACTTTTTATTCTTTTTTGGATATTTTTTTTCGAAAACAGTTCATTTTATCGACATTTATCAAGAGTACCTTTTTTCAGCTTAAGGTTTAGAGTATCCAAAAAAAATATTATTGTCGTTCCTTCATCACCCTAAAAAAAGCATTTTTGTGTTACTTCTAGTCCGTCCCTGTCAAACTAAATAAGCCAAATGTATTTAAGAGGGGGGATTTTAAGGAGACTCATCTAGTAAAAATTATACTTAAAAATTATTAAATTACACCTAGTGCTTAAAAAATTATATAAAAATCGACGATTTCCAGGGACTTCCGTTATGGGCCCGTATCTTCGTAGGGGAGGGCGTGGGAAGAAAAATGTATATGAACTTCTCCTGTTATTTTTAAGTGTTCTATCTGAACCCGGGAGATTACCCACATATTCTGGGATAGCGTGTCCACAGACACACAACTTTTTTATTTGTGGGTTTATGAAAACGTTATTCTTTATAAAAACTCCTGCTTATGCTCAAACGACCCAAATGTATATTATTTTCTCGAATTTATATACCGGGTGTTCAGAATTTAGAAAAAGAATTTAAAAAAGTAAAAGTACCCTTATGTGTAAAAATACGATAAAAAGTAATTAGTAAAAGTGTTGGGGTTGAGAAGTTGCGCTTCAATACGAAGTTTGGATTCATTGTCCAAATGTACAGAAACTGACAAAATATATAAATTATAAAATATGATTTCCATTAAATTAACTTATTTTTTGTAAATAAGTTAAAACCTTGTTTATCTTTTACTAGCATTACTCTGTGAAAGCTTTATAGTATACGTTTCGACTTGAACCGTTTCCTAGAAAAAAATAAAATGTGAACAAATGCAAGTCCCTGACAGGGTGTCCCATTTTCGACACTTTTATAGGGTATCTATCTCCGTTATTGTTAGTGCTATAAAAAAAGTAATGTAGGTGTCATTTGCTTTTTTTAGGACAAACTTAAAATGGTAAAATCAAAATTTGAAATTTTTCGCTCGCTTAAGAGATACGGGGGAAAATCAAAAAATTGACAATTTCAAAATTACCCTATATTTTCTTAGTTAAAAGAGATACAGAAAAATGTTTTATACAGAATTTTCTTTATATTGATTGTTGAATAATCTGCCGTTTTCAGAATAAGTATACGGGGTCGGGTAAAAAGTTTTCGGACCTAACCTCATTTTGTTAAATGGATCTAAAAAGATACTATTTTAAATTATCCTTTCAAAGATATAACACACCATGGACGATATTGGTTTCCTAGGCGATTTATTTAAACTTTATTACTTTAAACCACAGTAGACCATGAAACAAAAGCTAATATCCTAGAAACAACTATGTTGACTATCTACAGTTAAAGTCAATTTAATTTTTATATATTCATTTGCGAAAATGACCTATCAACATTTTGAAAAATTTGATATGATATCAGTTTATAAAGAAATGGCGCAAAATGTATATTTTGTTCGCTATCCGGAAAGACGGTAACCATTTAAGGACATATTCCGAACATTTGCGATGATTCCCGTTATTTTTTACCCTTTTATTTCGTTTCAAAGTAATAAAGTTTAAATAAATCGCCTAGGAAACCAATATCATCCATGGTGTGTTTTTATTTGAAAGGAGAATTTAAAATAGTATCTTTTTAGATTAAAATATACAGGGTGTTTCATTTTAAAAAATGAGTTTATGTCAGATAACTTTTTTACCTGACCCTGTATACTTATTCTGTAAACGGCAGGTTGTTCAACAATCAATATAAAGAAACTTATGTATAAAACATTTTTCTGTATCTCTTTTAACTAAGAAAATATAGGGTAATTTTGAAATTGTCAATTTTTTGATTTTCCCCATATCTCTTAGCGAGCGAAAATTTTCTAATTTTGATTTTACCATTTTAAGTTTGGCCCAAAAAGAGCGCATGACACAACTTTTTTGATAATAATAATAACGGAGATACCCTATAAAAGTGTCGAAAATGGGACACCCTGTACACGGCTTATTCTTATTCTTATAGTTGCCATTTTAATTCCCAGAGCTGTCAATATAGGATCGTTTTAAATTAAAACCAATTGAGTGAATACGGCTGTTGGAATTTAAACCTTTTAACACTGAAAATACAGCGGGCTCTAGAACACATGTGATTGAGAAAATTCCACTTGAAAATCAAAAAAATCTCGAATCTTGTATTCCTAACGTTTTAAAATAAAATTCACGAAAGCTACGCCACATGAAAAACCTTCAAATACCCGGAAATCCTTTAAAATTTAAAATTCTAGACTTTTTCATTTTGCAAAGGAGGTAATTTTTGTATGTTTTGAAAAATGCTGTTCGGCGGCAATATTTTTTTGCACTACCCGTTCAATTTTTTTGGAAAAATACACTAGTGTTTATTAACAACCATTTATGGGTACGCCACTGTAGTATAATAATAATTAAACATATAGATTAGAAAAGGTATTTTATTTCATTTATGTAGCTCGACTATCTGGCACCTGCTACCTAGTTTATTAACAACCCTTTAGGGGCCCGCCACTGTAGTATCATAATAATTAAATATATAGATTAGAAAAGGTATTTTATTTCAATTATGTAGCTCGACTATCTGGCACCTGCTACCTAGTTTATTAACAACCCTTTAGGGGCCCGCCACTGTAGTATCATAATAATTAAATATATAGATTAGAAAAGGTACTTTATTTAAATTATGTAGCTGGATTATCTGGCACCTGCTTAGGTAGCAGCAATTACAACATTTTCTGGGAAATTAAGGGCTAATATACAAGTCTTAGTATAAGGGCATATTTTGCTAGCATACAAGGGAGGTCGAAATAATACTAGTAGATCATATAATCATATTTAATAATATCCCTGCTTACAACTATATCGGGCCCTAAAACGTATCTTAAGGGTCACATTTTTTACACAAATTTTGATAGATGTCAATCCTGCAAAACTAAAAAATAGTTTTTTAAATACTTTTAGCATTTCTCCTTAAAAAGGCACACTTCATTTGTTTAAAAAAAAATCAACCGTTTTCGAGTAAGCCAAATTCGTATACAAGCCCGTAATTTATTACAAAAGAGAAATGCCTCACATTTCTTTTATTTTTCAATAATAATTGAGGGGCGTTTTTCCAGAACTCGACAACTACAAAAAAAAATGTTTACAGGAAATGCATTTAATTATTTAAGGACCCTTGATGGTATAAATTCTGTAAAAATTAAATATATCTGTTATTTTTATACATTCGAATAATGTCCCAGAAATTTAGACAACTCTGTATAAAAAAAATTAAATCAAATATAACAAATTATCGCAAAACTTGGTAACTACGGTAGTTAGCATTAGCAAGTTTTGAAAAAACTTGTATACTTATTTATTTTAAATTTCTATAATATACGAACCAATATTTAAAATGCCAGTATGTTTAGTTAATTAAGAATAAACGGAATTAATGTTCATTAATATAACTTCCGATTTTCGATAATGAATGGAAACATCAATGAAACTAACACATTTTTAAAATTTTAGGTAGACTAAATGGAACCAATGAAATTATAAATCAATTGTTGTGTACTTTTCTAAATAAAATATAATATTTTGCAACAAAAATGCATAACTATTCAAGCACAGAGTCAGGATGTTCGGATTGAATGCTATCCTTATCTTGAGTTTGACAGTTTTCAAACATACTTCTGTAAAAAGTTTGTGCTTCTTCTGATGACGCATCGCAGTATTTCATCAATTTTTTAACATCTTGGGCTTTCTTTTCACTGACGTGATTTTTTAATGGAAGTTTTTCAGTTTTGTCTAGAAGGGTTGCGGAAGTTTTGCGAAACCACACGGTGAGGAGTTTTGTAAAAAATACTATATTTCGCCATTAAATTAACTAGGGTTCGGGGTTGTTAAGTTTTCTTAACGTTTTTCGATGTACCGCTAAATGTACTATAGGAATCGATGAAGAAGTCAATTTGGGAAAAATTTTAGATGTCGAATTAAGTAAAAACGCCCCTCAATTAGTATGTGAAAATAATACATGTTGGTTGGTTGGCTGCTGATAGTAGATTGTATAAGAATTTGATTATCCCGAAAATGGTTCAATTTTTTTGAAACAAATGAAGAGGTTTTTTTCAAAGAGAGATACCAAAAGTATATCAATATTTAGACCCAACGAGTCGGTTCCTGGTTTCCCTGGCTATGAACAAGCATCACATGTACGTCTTTGGTTTTCCGACTTTGTTAGGAAGGACAGTAGAACAAAAATGTACCAGTATTACTTTGACCGCATTCTTTGTACCCAGTGTGACTGTTAAAGTTGTCACCTCCGTAATAAAAATTCGGATTCCTGTAAAATAATATTAATTTATACCCGAGATGTCCGATATCGTCCTGCCTGGTTACCGGCGTGAATGGGGTAGGGATTTGGGACGATCAATTTGTCACTATTTCCTAATTTCTTGTATGACGCCAGAAAGTAACGCCATATCTTATACCACTAAAATCCACCTAGGCGAATCGGTTTATCGGCCAGGGGGGGGTTAAACCTACATCGTTCACGAATATTCCAAGAACCTTTTTGTGGCCTCAAAAAAAATCCGGTAATAATTTATAGGAATATTTATATTTCTAGTAAAAAACAAAATGATTTTGTTGCTTCATTTTTGGAAAGAAAACTTTTCAAGCGTCCCTTGTAGATTTAAACAGGGATTTTTTCAAAATTACCTGCCCTAATCGGGATCCTTCTCGGTAGTAATTGCATTCACATTGATGTTATTAACTAATCAATTTGGCATAATCTAATTACAATATTATTGCTTAAATACGGCCTCTTCGACATTCAACCCTTACTATTAAGTTCAGCTTGTTAGACAGTGTATCTGGTGATAGTTGCTCAATGAAAATTTGCAAATACTCAGTGAAAATGTACAATTTTAAGGTAAGTTATAATCATTTATAATTCTGTCGAAGTTCTATGCACATGTAAAACTTTTGTATTTTACGTATTTACCATCTTAATACATTTCCCCAATTAATATAATATACATATACAGGGCGTTTCTTAATAACATGCTAATATTTAAGGCGGTTATTCTTGGGTCCATTTTAAGAAAAAAACCTCGTATGAACATATGTCCTAAACGTCGTAACTTTTGAGATACAGGGTGCGGTGTCCTTTTTTATTAATATCTGTGATACTGCTTTAGATATTTTTGGGAAATTTGGTACACACGTTCTATTCATCAAGAGGCAGTTTATGATGTCAACATGTTTTTTTTTTCGACCAGTTGCGTTCGTGCGGGAATCGCCCTCGGTTTTTTTGAAGAGAACGGTACGCCACTTCTTTTCTTTTAAATAACAATTATTTTTGCAATTATCATTGCTTGCTGAGCAAATATCATCTCTTGATTCTTCGTTTGACGTATAGTTTTGGTATAAAAAAATTAAATTCATTTGAACTCTGTTATGAAATTAAGTATTAACCAAGATTAACAAGGATCTAGTGGGTAAGAAGCAGAAACATAAACATTTCTCTAAAGTTTTCTCTATCTAGTCTATTTGTCACATATTTGAGTCATTAACCTTAACAAATTATTAAAAAAACAACATGAAAATCTGTAACCCTGTCTTTCAAAAGTTAAGACGTTTAGGACATATGTTCATATAAAGCAATTTTTCTAAAAATGCACTTGAAAAATAACTTCCTTAAATATAGCATGTTATTAAGAAATACCCTGTATAAATATTTAAAAATGTACCATCGTGCCGATAAAAAAACTAGAACAGCAAAATTTGTTATTTTCGGAGATAATTACACTAGTGCCTAAAAATGTTCGATAATTTTGCATGAAAGCGTATTGCCCAAAAACAACAAGAGTTCAGTTTCATATTTTGGCGAAATAACCCGACTCCGAAGGAGGAAGGCTATTTTACAAAATTTGAAAATGAACGCATGTTGTTTTTCAAAGGAAATACGCTTAAATGCAAAATTATCTGAGAATTTTTATGTACGAGTGTAATTTAGGGAGAAAATTACTCGAATAATGGTTAAAACAACTTTATATTACAACTTTTAAATAAAGAACTAAAAAAATTAGTAATTATTAATAACGCAATTGTAATAATATTTAATATTTGAGTTTGTAGCTGGAAAATAAAAATAATAAATAAACGTCAAAAAGTGTCATTATCTTTGTCAATAAACTGTCACAAACTTGGCGGGTTGTTTTCGATAGCTAGAGGGGTTGTTTTCGATGTAATCGAACAACACCTCTAGCTTAATGTATGAGGGTAATTTTCTCCTTGACTATTAGGAATTATTTACTGTCGAGTCTGGTACCAGCAAAATGTCATATACAAATTTTACATGTAAACATAGATTGTCACTTTAACTTATCAAGCATATTTTTTTAAATATGCCATTAACCCCCCTAGCAAAAGGTTATTATCTACAGTCGGTTGCGAGATTGTGCTTTTATTAGGAATATTGCAGACGAACTGGGAGTAAACAGAAATACCGTGTTGTTCGAACTATTATTAGGAGCAGTTTCAGGTTCCCCTAGAATGTTTGCTAAAGATGAAAATAGAAGAATAGTAATTATCAATATGTTAAACAGAAATGTTCTATAATTCATATTAAAAAAAAAAATTGTTGCTACGACAAATTTTGTGTTTGGTATATTTTTTTACTTTCTGTTAAATTTCTTTTATTATTCAGTTTTATTTGCATTCTTTGGCGCTATTAAATATACCTACTTTAAAAAAAGCATTTGACTTTTTCTTAATAAAAAAATGCGTAATACATTTAGTTCCATATAAACTCCGCTCAACTTTATAAAACAAGTAACATATTTCGATGCCACCTCGTATCGCAAAATACAAACCTTAAATTATGTAACCTAGGTTACTTTCTAAAAGTTAGGTGTTTTTACCTTTACAGCTGTCGAGCACCTTTTATAGTCTATGAGATATGTATTTCCGTTCCCAGTTTTGAGATTTTGCTGTCCTAGTTTTTTATCGGCACGTCCAATAATGAACCAAATTTTAGGATTTTTGTTTTAACTGATAGAAAACAGATTCTTAGAGTTTAGGTATATTCAAAACCTGACATATCTGTCATAAAAATTGAATTTGATTAATTTTTTTCAACTAACCGATTAGAGACATATCCAAATCTCGAGTGGCATGGCGATACTTTTGGGACAGTGTCTTAACCATATATATCTCTAAATGAAAAGTGAAACGGTTTCCCATTTGTTAAGATGGTTCGTGGACACGTTATATTGTTTAGCACCCTGCACTCAATAAACCCAGATTTTTAATAAAATAAAATGTGGCGTTGACCAATAAATATAAGATTTTATTTTTTACAAAAATATTTCACATTAAATCACTCCTACTCTGGCGCCTCCGAGGAATCTTGGAACATTTACACCGGGCGTTTTTCAGAGTGTGATTCTTTAGGACATTTTATCCAGAAAAGACCGCAACGGCTCAATTAATTTTTTGCTCAGGATTTTTCTTATACCTCCAAAAGTACCGGGTGTGTCATTTTCGACACTTTTATATGGTACCCCGTAATTGTTAGTGCTAACAAAATAATGTAGGTGTTATGTGCTCTTTTTGAGTCAAATTTAAAATGGTAAAATCAAAATTTGAAGATTTCGCTCGTTTAAGAGATACGGGGGAAAATCAAAAAATTGACAATTTCTAAATTACCATATATATTTTCTTAGTTAAAAGAGATGCAGAAAAATGTTTTATATAGAAGTTTCTTTATAATGATTGTTGAATGATCTGCCGTTTTCAGAATAAGTATACGTGGTCAGGTAAAAAAGTTATCGGACCTAATCTCATTTTTTTAAACACCCTGTATATTTTAATCTAAAAATAAATCATTTTAAATTCTCTATTCAAATATATAACACACCATGTATGATATCGGTTTCCTAGGCGACTTATTTAAACTTTATTACTTTGAAAAAATCATCGCAAATGTTGCCGTCTTTCCGGATAGCGAGCAAAATATAAATTTTGCGCCATTTCTTCCTTTCAATATAAACTGATATCATATCAAATCTTTCAAAATGTTGATATGTCATTTTCACAAATGAATATGTACAAATGAAATTGACATTAAATGTTAATAACAACTAGAATGTCAACATGGTTGTTCCTATGATATTAGCTTTTGTTTCATGGCCTACTGTGGTTTGAAGTAATAAAGTTTAAATAAATCGCCTAGGAAACCAATATCATCCAATGGTGTGTTATATATTTGAAAAGAGAATTTAAAATGCTATCTTTTTAGATTAAAATATACAGGGTGTTCCATTTAAAAAAATGAGGTTAGGTCCGATAACTTTATTACCTGACCCCGTATTCTTATTATGAAAACGGCAGATTATTCAACAATCATTATAAAGAAACTTCTATATACAACATTTTTCTGTATCTCTTTTTACTAAGAAAATATAAGATAATTTAATAAATAAACTGTCAATTTTTTGATTTTCCTTCGTATCTTGATTTTTTAATTTTACCATTTTAAGATTAACAAGAAAGAGCACATCACACCTACATTACTTTTTTGATAGCACTAACAATTACGGAGATACCCTATAAAAGTGTCGAAAATGGGACACCCTGTACTGAGATTTTTTACAAAAAGAGTGTAACACCGCCGACATATTTTCCTGATTAGCCTGGTCAATTCTACATGCAAACGGCTTCTTGTGTTTTTCTTGTCAAACACATCGTTCTTGATTAAAACAATTGAATTCTACATGCAAACGGCTTCTTGTGTTTTTCTTGTCAAACACATCGTTCTTGATTAAAACAATTGAATTCAAATTGAGACTAAACGCAAAATTTATCATTATCGAAAAGTATCAGAGATGCTCGCAGTGGAGCCACTTGCGGATCCCAAGAATAACAAAAAATACAATGAAAAAAAATCAACACCAAACATTATTTATTAATCTAAAACATAATTCTTTTTAGGTTTTGTTGACACTATTGACAGTCACAATATTAGCCGCAAGTGCACTGGAACAAGAAACATGGAAACATGCAACAAGAAGCAAACGATCAATGTTCGACAATCCCATATTCAAATCGGTGTTCAACAACGCAGACCCGACGAAATCCTTAACTCAAAAATTTTTCGAAGGCAGTGCAAATAATAACAATAATCGCTGGAACAGTGAACATCCCCATACGTACAATCGGCATGAGCCGCAAGAATCTTCCGAATCCGAATACGCACCTGCATACAGCTATGGCGCCCCAATAGCCAGTGTGCCTAGACCACATGACGTATATGGTGTTCCTGTAGGCATCCCGCATGAAGAATATGGTGTACCAAAATACACCATTACTCCTAAACTTAAACCGATTACAGAATATCTTCCACATAGCTTCCTAGTTCTAGCGCATGGTATTTCAGGACATAATATACCTGACTATGTTTCTATACCAACCCATCAACTCGGACTACAGGAATTAGCACATTCTGCTTCTATCGAACAACAAAGTCAGCAGGATATATATGCAATTCCAAATCATATTGTTTTGAATACACATCTGCCCGAGTATGGACCTCTAGACCCTCATAACTATGTTTCTATACCAACCCATCAACTCGGACTGCAGGAATTAGCACATTCTGCTTCTATTGAACAACAAAGTCAGCAGGATACATATGCAATTCCAAATCATATTGTTTTGAATACACATCTGCCCGAGTATGGACCTCTAAACCCTCATAACTATGTTTCTATACCAACCCATCAACTCGGACTGCAGGAATTAGCACATTCTGCTTCTATCGAACAACAAAGTCAGCAGGATATATATGCAATTCCAAATCATGTTGTTTTGAATACACATCTGCCCGAGTATGGACCTCCAAACCCTTTAAGGACGGTGGCCAACGAATATGGAATACCCGAAGAAACGTATTCTACTGGTTATGTGAATGTGATACCACAACCAGAAGGAACCTACAACATTCCAACCCACGAAGAACAATTGTCACATGGGTATGCCGTATCTGAATATGAATTACCAACATCTTATCAGTCTGTAGAATCTACCGTTAATGTAGTAACTCCATCTTGCACTTACGACCATAACACTGGTTTACAGCATTGCACAGAAATACCCTCTACTAACTTTGTAGGACCACAACATATTGCCGATGCGTCACCCCACGTCGTAATTACTGAGCACTATGTAGATCATGGTTCTGAAAAACCCCATGAAATTTTAAACAATCATGTAAATCCAATTGGTAATAACCTTATAGAACATACGTACATAGAGCCGAATTATCCACAAATACCTTCGGCACAGTATGAGCAAATCCCCTTTATCCATGCGTCACCACAAGCAACTGACAATGCTTTACAAAACACCGTCCCCGAGTACTACCTCGATTATAAACCCCAAGACATTTATGGTTTACCAAAAAGATATATTAATTTAGGTTCCGTTGAACATAAAGATGAAGTCTCTCTGTTGGTACCCGCGACTCTAAACGCACCTTTAGGTACAGAGCATGAAGGCTACGGAGTTCCAAATGTAGAATATCCTATTTTTGCGCAAAAAAAGAGATCTGCCGAAGCCAGTTCGAGTCTTAGCACGGGATCACCAGAAGCCTCTATAGAGAACAAACCTACTGAAAGTGATCAGGGGATTTCAAAATCTGTTGCAAAAGTTACAAAAAGATCTTTATATGCTAATCACTGATAGATTGGGCAAGGTTCAAACCGAACCTTTCACCTTAAAAATTTCCCGGTATAATTAACAGCGAACACGACAATGAGGAACGAAATTAGAGATAGTACTACAGATTTCGATCATAATCTCATTAAATTAGCGAAAATTATTTCAAAATATTAGTTTGAAATTTTAAATTTGTGATAAAAAATAATTTGTAAGAGTTTTCATTTATGAGTTATTAAGTATTGTTGCCAAGATTGGTAATTATTTTTCCTGTATTTTTTAATTGCGTTGTACTTACATAAAAATAAATTTTAATTAATTTAGTACAGATTGGAGACTCGCAACTGACAAAAACTTTGACATTCTATAGATTATAAGGTTTTTATAGAAATAAATAGATTCAAGCGATAAATTTAGCAAACTTAGGCGCCGTCAATCTGTTAATTTGGTTATCGCATTGCTGTGAATTGATGACCAAACAGACAGAAACTTACTCAACATGCAATGTCATAATAAGACTAAATATGTATGCAATTTTAAATTAGTCGGGTTTTAGTGATTGGCTGTTTGTTAGCTTAAAGAATTCTTATATTTTTTATATTGTTATTATGCAACGAGAAATGAAAATGTAATTCGTTTTCTCCTGAAGACGACTGCATTCCTCTGATGAGCAAAAATACGTATACACCTAAATTATACTACTTGATAGATTGTATTAAAATACATGTAAAAGGTTGTTTTTAAGAATAAATGTATAGTAGCAAAATTAAGTTGAACCGTGTGAATAGTTTTTTAATAAAATATGTAAATAAAAATGAATTGTTTTTATTTTTAGTGAGGCCTTTATACAGGGTATTCGAATAATGCATCAATTAAAGGTAATAAGTTATATTTTCGAGTAAGTGCCTGTCAAAGTTCATTGCTTATTAATTTTCAATATTCTGAGGTTAGTTTTCAAACTTTCAAGTTGACACTTCGCCCATGGCCTACGCTTACCTGAAATTTCAATTTAGTTTTTGGCATATCTTTCTTGTTTTGACAGTTATTGGAAAAATTACATCTCATTTTAAATACCTTAAGCAATAAAATCTCCGCGAGTCGATAAACCACGCCGTTTAGGCGCAAAAATAGAATCAACGTTTTTGTTAGCAGTAAAGTTAAGTTTTTCAAATGGAAGCAAGTTATACACCGTGTGAAATAAATATATTTTTTGTCATACAACGTGTCCCAGATAAGGAGGGCCAGTACAGGGATCTCGGAAACCGTAAGAGATACGAACTCGGCTAAATGGAGGTAAAGTTACGCATTTACGTGCCTAATAATAGACCGTTTAGAAAGTTTTAAAATTCCTAGTAGTTCCGGAGATATCCGGAAATAAACGAAATTCTGAAAAATCGTTTTATTTTTTCCTGGGTTTTTTGAGATCGAATTCTAAAGGAAATTGCACTTTTACATTGCCACTTTTTCCGCTCTATCTAACAGCGTTAATTGTTTTGTAATCCGACAAGTCGTCTTCGAAGGGCCAGTTCAACTTTCTCTTTTTAAATACGGTCCTGTTTTTCTGAATTTGAGAGCTTTTTTCTCCCGAATGCAATGATGTATGACACATTGTGGTTTAATGATGTTTCGAGGGTTTTTTGAACAACATCAGGAGATTAAGCTCTAAATTTTTACTTATATTGGACTAGTTCAATAAATAACAAATAATTTAATAATAAACCACAAATAAGTGAACAAAATACAGAAAGATTATTTCAAACTTCTGTTTATTCGGGATTTACTGGAAAACTGATTGGCACGTATTCTGAAACACCATGGCCAGCACGTTCGCCTCATATGGCACCGTTAGATTTTTGCCTCTGGGGGTATGTCGAAAATTATGTTTATAAACACAACTTCGAAACAGAAGACGAACTTGATGAACTTGAGGTTGGTGCTTGAAGCCTTTCAAAGTATTACGCCAGAAATGTTGTGAAATGTTTTGGAATCGTCAGTTAGAAGATGTTATTTGTGCTTGGAAAATAACGGAAATCATTTTGAACACACTTTTTTCGTTGTTCGTTCTATTACTGTTTTGGTATGATTTTTGTTCACTTATTGTTTATTATTGCATTATTTCTTGTTCACTTATTTGTTGTTTATTATTAAATTATTTGTTATTTATTGAACCAGACCAACATAAGTGAAAATTTAGAGCTTACTTATGTGATATTATTTATAAAATTAGGAGAAATACAGGACCCCCAAAATTTCCTGATGTTGTTCAAAAAACCCTCGCAAAGTCATTAAACCACAATGTGTTGCATTCGGGAGAAAAAGCTCTCAAATTCCAATATCAGGAAAACAGGACCGTATTTAAAAAAAGAAAGTTGATAATGGCCCTTCGAAGACGTCGGATTACAAAACAATTAACCCTGTTAGATAGAGCGGAAAAAGTGGCAATGTAAAAGTGCAATTTACTTTAGAATTCGATCTCAAAAAAACCCAGGAAAAAAATAAAACGATTTTTCAGAATTTCGTTTTTTCCAGGATATCTCCGGAACTACTCGGAATTTTAAAACTTTCTAAACGGCATATTATTACGCATGTAAATGCGCAACTTTACCTCCATTTAACCGAGTTCTTATCTCTTACGGTTTTCGAGATCCCTTTACTTACCTTCCTTATCTTGGACACGGTGTATGTAGAATCACCTTTCCAAGTATCCTGATGGATTATTCGAACACCTTGTATAATATAATAAACTTAAAAAGTAACTTGTGGTCAATCAGTTGTTTTAATCAAGAGAAATGACGAGAAAAACGAAAGATACAGGTTTCATGTAGAATTGACTAGGCTAATCAAAAAAAAATATCCACATGGAAAACGTCAGCAGCGTGCCACTTTTTTTGTAACAAATATAAAAGGACATGTTCGCAGGTACGCCACTGGTGGAACAATTGAATAACTGTTCTAACTAAATGTGTGGTTTTATATCCTATTATCATATAAATTACAGTCGGAGATTTAAAAAAAATCTCGGACAGATTTACGAACTTTTCTTCATAAAATGACAAACGAACACCCCGTATATTCATCGAGATCGACCAGCGAAGATTTCATTACCTCATAATGAGTACTGTACGTCTTCCTGCTCCCCCAAGCATGTTTTAATTGTTACGACTTGAAAAAAGTAATTTCATTTATTTTGTAAAGATTATCTTTTGCGTAACGCGCCCATAAAATTATACGAATTAGGTGCCGCTAGATAAAAATGTAACGAACAAATTTGTTTTACAAATTCTTCTTTCGGGTGAGGTAAGGTTTTTGGTCTAATGTTTTCATTTTCCGACACATTAATTTCTAGCATGTAACATATGTAACGCTTTTCAATTTTTGTAAACGTTCAGGTAGTTTGGTTTCGTCATTAAAATGTAATTGCTTCTTAACGACACTCGCAAGGTCTTCTTCGATGACCACTTTTTTCGCTATTCCTCCTTAACTCCTTTCACCTATTTTTTTCATTATTCCTCCTTAAGTGGGCTCCGTATACCTTTAAAACGAGATTTCTTCTCACGGGTTTATTAATCGATTAAGAAAAAACGTTGCATATAGAAGTTTTTAGAAATTAATCAAAGAATATTGGAAAGGTCCTCTTTTTGTTATACAGGGTATTCCAGAATATGTGGGCAATCTCCCGGGTTCAAATAGAATACTTACAAATAACAGGAGAAGTTTCTATAAATTTATTTTCCTACTGCCTCCCTACGAAGATACGGGCCCATAACGGACGTCCCTGGAAATCGTTGTTTTTTAAATAAGTACTAGGTGTAATTTAATATTTTTTTAGTATAATGGTTACTAGATGAGTCTCCTTAAAATTCGCCCTTTTAAATACATTTGGCTTATTTAGTTTGCCAGGGACGGACTAGATGTAACACAAAAATGTTTTTTTTACACCCTGTATGATGAAGGAACGACAATAATATTTTTGGATACTCTAAACCTTAAGCCGAAAAAAAGGTACTCTTGATCAATATCGAAAAAAATATATTTTTGTTCAATATTGGTTGTTGTTTTATGTTCATAAAATTCCCTCATTGCTGCTATGTATTTTTTCACATGTACCGATTTAAATAAGAATATTTATGCCAGTGTCAGTTTATGGTAGTGTCTTGAAATTTGCGGTTTTTCTCATTCGTCTTATTAGTTACTAACTTAGTAATGGAATTTACGTATACTGAATATGCCGACATGCATTGAATGTATGGACAAAAATATTTTTTTCTCGAAAACAGTTCATTTTATCGACATTGATCAAGAGTGCCTTTTCTTCAGCTTAAGGTTTAGAGTAAACAAAAATGTTATTGTCGATCCTTCATCATACAGGGTGTAAGAAAATACATTTTTGTGTTACGTCTAGTCCGTCCCTGGCAAACTAAATAAGCCAAATGTGCTTAAAAGGGCGAATTTTAAGGAGACTCATCTAGTAACCATTATACCAAAAAATTATTTTTGACCTAGTACTTGAAAAATTATTTAAAAAACAACGATTTACAGGGACGTCCGTTATGGGCCCGAATCTCCGTAGGGGAGGCCGTAGGAAGAAAAATTTATAGGTACTTCTCCTGTTATTTTTAAGTGTTCTATCTGAACCCGGGAGATTGCCCACATATTCTGGGACACCCTGTATATGTATGTACATAGAGCGTGTTCAAAGAAGTTCTATAGAAATGGAAAACTTTTTTATTACACGATTTATGAAAAATGTCTTTTCCTAAAGCTGTGCTCGGGACGAAACTAAAATTTATGAAGAAAAATGTAATTTAGCAACAATATATTGACTTTCCAATACTCTATACGACTTTTGTCAAAGGAATTTTTAAAAAAAATAACAGTTTTTTAATAAAATGAAATTTAGTGTCTCTTCTTCTTCTAAGAGTCAATTAATACTCCAGATCACGCGCCAACTGATGCTTCTAACATCAGTTACGAACGCTCCTCTCAGAGACAGAAATTTATTATAAATAGTATAAATGTGGGTAGCTACAGACTGCTCTTAAGAGGATCCCAAACAATTCCAAATTAGCAATCAGAGCCGTCTATGTTGCATCAATTTAATTTAAAAATATGCCGCTTTTTGGCAGGTTAGAAAGAGACGAGAGAGTCATCGGCTGATCAATATTTCTTTTCGTGAAGTTTTAGCCGCTAATAATAAAATTCTTTAGTTAATTTATTGATATTTAGATTGTCTGACATGTCGATTGGGGTATCAACAAGTTTCAGGAAGATCTGTGACAAAAATTTGAAAATTGTTCATATTTGAAATTGTTATTATTATTCTTCTAACGTTATATTTTTTAACGCAATTTTTTCATACCCTTTTCCAATCCTTTAACTTTACGAATCCAGTTTTAGATTAGAAAAAAATTAAGTATATTTGGCTAAACGTTCGCATAAAATGGTGCCTGCTTGGCAATATGTCATTAAACGCAGCTCTTAAGTAAAATTAAAAGGTTTTAAACTAATTTTTTATTGTGGCACAATTTGACAATAAATATCCAAAAAATTACATCTATAATACCCTAATAACCTAATACTCTCTGCCAGCGTTTACCAATTTATCCAAAGTTAATATATTGTCCTCGTATTTCTTCAAAATTTCTTCCCTTGTATACTGTTTTTCCTCCATGTCCTCGTCATCGTCTATGTCAGCGTCAAATTCATCTAGATCGTGTTCGTGCTTTGGCGTTACTAGTCGCTTGGTTCGATCAATTTCATTGGACTCAGTGGTGGGGGCTTCGGTGGTATTTAGTTTTGCATTGAAGAATACAGGGGGATTTGTCACAATCTCACTGATTTCCGACCCTCCTTCTTCGATATGTTCTGGGGTAACAGGGCCCAAAAATAATCCGAAGAAACCTAAAATACAATAAAATATTTATTTACAACCGAAGTCCATTCAACCATATCAAGAGGATAAATATATTTTTTGTTATACAACGTGTCCAAGATTAGGAGGGCCAGTACAGGGATCTCCGAAACCGTAAGAGATACGAAGTCGGTTAAATGGAGGTAAAGTTGCGCATTTACGTGCCTAATAATATGCCCTTTAGAAAGTTTTAAAATTCCGAGTAGTTCCGGAGATATCCGGAAAACCCCGAAATTCTGAAAAATCGTTTTATTGTTTTCCTGGGTTTTTTGAGATTGAATTCTAAAGTAAATTGCACCTTTGCATTGCCACTTTTTCCGCTCTATCTAACAGCGTTAATTGTTTTGTAATCCGACGAGTCGTCTTCGAAGGGCCATTGTCAACTTTATTTTTTTAAATACGGTCCTGTTTTCCTGATATTGGAATTTGATAGCTTTTTTTCTTCCGAATGCAACGATGTATGAGACATTGTGGTTATGACGTTTCGAGGGATTTTTTAACAACATCAGGAAATGTTGGGATACGGTCCTGTATTTCTCCTAATTTTATAAATAATATCTCACAAGTAAGCTCTAAATTTTTACTTATGTTGGGCTAGTTCAATAAATAACAAATAATTTAATAATTAACCACAAATAAGTGAACAAAATACAGAAACATTATTTCAAACTTCTGTTAGTTAAAAGAAAAGTAGGCGCTTGAAACAAAAAAAATTAAGATGGTGACGCGTGATTTATTTCACTTGACATTCCCATTGTGATCGTTTGAGAGCGTTTTAAGAGGTTTTCTATTTTCCAGAAAATATGGAACATAAATTTACAAATGCTAAAGTTTGATATTCTATCGCATGTTTTATTTTATCTCAAAAAATGAGATATTATTTATAAAATTAGGAGAAATACAGGACCATATCACAAAATATCTTCATGTTGTTCAAAAAACCCTCGAAACGTCATTAAACCATAATGTGTCATATATCGTTGCATTCGGAAGAAAAAAGCTTTCAAATTCCAATATCAGGAAAACAGGACCGTATTTAAAAAAGAAAGTTGATAATGGCCCTTCGAAGACGACTCGTCGGATTATAAAACAATTAACGCTGTTAGATAGAGTGGAAGAAGTGGCAATGTAAAAGTGCAATTTACTTTAAAATTCGATCTCAAAAGAATCCAGGAAAAAAATAAAACGATTTTTCAGAATTTCTGTTTTTCCGGATATCTCCGGAACTACTCGGAATTCTAAAACTTTCTAAACGGCATATTATTAGGCACGTAAATGCGCAACTTTACCTGCATTTAACCGCCTTCGTATCTCCTACGGTTTCCGAGATCCCTGTACTGGCCCTCCTTATCTTGGACACGTTGTATACAGGGTGTCCCAGATAAGAATGCACTCGTTAACAATAAGCCATACAGGAACCATCATATGAGTTGCGCATTAGTCAACATGACGTTGCAGAACTCACTAGTGCGCAACTTTCGTCTAATATGATCAATCCTGTATGTCCTATCGTTAACGAGATCTCCGTATATTAATTTTTGGCATTGCGAAATTAAATCTTTAAAACCGACATACCTGAATCTCCTGCGGCACCCGCATTAATAAATTCAGACACGGCAGGAACCCACCAGTACGACGGATCATCCACGGACTGCGGCAGGAAACCCAAGATAAAGTTTCCGAACTTCAGCGCCACCTCCAGAAGGTTCCTGAGGAGCACCAGGTTGTCCGGCGTCCACAGCGAAACCAAGAACCTCACTATCCTCAATTTTAGATTAAAGAACCTGGCTAGGGTCACGATTTTTCTCGAAACGGTATCCACCAGCCATTGGGACAGGGTGTTGGCGATATGCGGTTCTGTACCGTCGGGCGTTGTGGTGTTGATGTTGAGCGTGGTCGAAAATTCAGCCGAAACGTAGGCCAAAGTCGATAGAGTCACGAACTAAAATGCAGTTATTATTATTTTCGAAGAAGTGGTTATTTCAGTAAACGTCAAAAATGTTCTCCCTATAATGTCTAAAAGAGGCTGCCCAAAAATACCCCAGTATAGCTACCAAAAAATTATAGTTACTGGTAAAGATTGTTTCACGAAAAATGGATATAACTTATTGGCTGCAGTAAAAGTACCTGCGGCGATCCCATTATTTATGACCATTTGTTATTATTATATGGAAAGGACCGGAGTGTAATAATTATAATTAAATATAGGCACATCAGGTAGGTTAGGTTGCTTAATTTATATTTAATTATCTTTTTGTGGTAAAATTTGTTAGTTTTTGAGGAATGGTTCAAGAATTGTCTTTTACCAAACATTCCTCAGAATAGCGTGATAGTAATGGACAATGCGAGCTATCACCGTCGCCAATTACATAAAGCTCCAAGCTCAAATAATACAAAATTGGAGATTGAGAACTACATGGCGGCGAATGATATATATTTTAAAGAAAGTTATAAAAAAGTGATCTTTTAGAAGTTTTAAAGAGATTTTGTATAAAAAAAAGTATATGTTTGTGACACATTGGCAGAAGAAATTGGACATACAGTGCTACGGCTCCCACCCTATTATTGCATTTTTAACCCCATAGAGCATATGTGGCACCAGTTAAAATCACTGGTTAGGTCTGAAAATATTTCTCCGACTTTAAGTTCTAGTGTTGTAGAATTAATACGAAAATGCTTTAATGATATTCCCCCAGGTAGTTGGAAAAATTCAGTCCGTCACGTAATAACTGTAGAAAATTCGTATATTAGTCTGGATCGTATAATTAATCCAATTATAATTAATTTTGATGAGGATAGCGATAGCGAAACAGAACTATCTATAGAATGACATTATAAATGTAAATAAATATGACTAGTAATATTTAAAAAAAATGTTATTTCATTTGATTACATTAATATAAACATATCATTACTTGTTTTCCTTAGTCCGTCCCTACATAATTCACTTGTTTATTACCAAGCTCTTGTCGACACAATGGGACCGACCCAGGAAATCATTAAGTCGTATCCAAATATCGTGAAACGAACTGCAAAATCAGTGACTTTCTCACAATCAATGTAGCCCATGTTATTGATTTAATAACTAAAACTTTGAACGTGACTGAATTATTTCAGCATTGGTAAATGAATAAAAAATCACTTTATCCAGTTCAAAAGTAAGTATGATTTTATTATTGACATAATAATATATGGGTGATTAAAATACATTTTTAAATGTATGTAGGTGTTGAAAAAAAATATAAACTGAAAAAATTGTACTTACAAGAATCAGTATTTTGGACATTTTTTTACACAAAACTGCAATCCTTCACAGATGGTACTAAAGTAAGAATTGAAACCTTCAATTAACGCAGACCGTATTTAAAAACCTATTATATATATTCATTGTCAAGTAATGACAGTAATGTGCGTAATTCAACTTTTCCAATAATAATAATTATATTATTAAAAATCCTTAACCGTCACCGGAAATTTTTGTCAAACTTTCTATTTTGAAGTTTTGTCGCTTTTAAAACTACGATAACTTATACTTACCTTGTATACGACATACAGTTTATGTCCTATTTCAATCAATTAATTATCTTGAGCAGTGGCGGCTCGTGACCTATGATATAGGGGGTCACAAGTATGGTGAAATTATTTTTAAAATTTTATTTTTGTGTAACGACCAAACAATTACTTTCTAGGCGTTTTAAATGTAGAAAGAAAAGAAGTAATAAGAAAATGCGATAGGTAAAACATATTTTTATTTATTTTTTAATTTTACCCAAGGAAATACAACTTTTGGAAAATAAGAAAGGTTTTCTTAGTGTGTATAGCTGTCGGATCTTAACGTCGTCGCATGCAACCCTCGTAACAATATTTATACAGTCCACTACTAATACTACTAAAGCCATCTACGAGTTATCAAGAAAACCGAATGATGTCAAATACCACTACGCCATCTACGGCTACGTCATTAGGCGCAACCAAGCCGAGAACAATAGTTAACTGTTTTATGACGAGAACGAATCGAGCCACGAGACTGACAAGTTGGCATTCTTCACATTTTCAGTGTTTTTTAGTTTAAATCCTTAAATAAAATGGTTTAAAATCGTATCGAGTATCATTTATCGAAATGCACAACATTTATCGACCCTACAAAATAGTGCTTAAACGTAAAGTCCATTCTTCGGTTCTTAATTGTAGAAAATTGATCGATAACAGCATCATTAAGTTTGGAACACCCTCTATAAATTTTTTTTCATATATTTATAAATAATAAATATTCTTATTTAAATCGGCACATGTGAAAGAAACCATAGCAACAATGAGGAAAACAACAACTAATGCAAAAAACCAAATTGAACAAAAATATTTATATTTCGAAAACAGTTCACTTTATCGACATTGATCAAGAGTACCTTTTTCGGCTTAAGGTTTAGAGTATCCAAAAATATTATTGTCGTTCCTTTATCATACAAGGTGTACAAAAAAAATCATTTTTGTGTTATGTCTAGTCCGTCCCTGGCAAACTAAATAAGCCAAATGTGTTTAAAAGGGCAAATATTAAGGAGACTCGTCTACTATCAATTATACTAAAAAATTATTACATTACACCTAGTACTTAATAAATTATTTAAAAAACAACGATTTCCAGGGACGTCCGTTATGGGCCCGTATCTCCATAGAGGAGGCCGTACGAAGAAAAATTTATAAGAACTTCTCCTATTATTTTGAAGTGTCCTATCTGAACCCGGGAGATTGTCCACATATTCTGGGACACCCTGTATACAGGTTGTCCCATAACTAACGGTACAAAGGAAAACTGCAGATTCCTTGGGTAAAAATACTACGATTTGGCCATACTTAGTTTAGTTCAATAGCTGGTTATAACCGAGATACAGGGAGTCCATGTAAAAATTTAATTGTCAGTTTTCCTAAATAACTTATTTCTGAATCAATATTTTTGCACAAAATTTTGTGACTAGGGTTTTTTTGGGGAAAGGAATTTGAATTTGTTAATAATTTTGATGTAGATTATTGGGGTTTGTTCGGGTTTGTTCGGGTTTGTTCGGTACTCTGGGTACATAAAATGAAATGTAACTTTTTTGTGCCTTAGCATAATTATATTTTTATTAAAAATATCAGTTTTTCCGTCATTTTTAAGCAATATAGATATACTTTATAAATATTCGCTCCGACTAACCGTTTTCGAGATATTTTCAATTACAATTTCTAATACGCCCGTTTAAATTTTGATTTGTAAATGTGAAATTTGCCACAGTAGGCTTTGGTAAAAACAAATACAATGAAAGCACTTTGAAACCTCATTTCTGTCAAAGTTTATTTTCATTTGTCAGCATTGTGGTTGTTTTTAAGAAGTTTTTGAAGATACTGTTATCAAAAATTAAACTAAAAATGCCGCGACATAACTGTTTTCTAACGGAGAAATGCGAGACATGGTATGTTTATACGCACAAGAAAATTTTAACAGACGCGGGGCACATAGGCGGTATTTGGAAATGTATCCAAATAGAAGGAAGCCAGATTTTAAAATTTTTAGAAGCCTATACGAGAGACTGGGAGAAACAGGATCCTTGCGTCCAAAACGTAATAGTGTCCCAGTATGTCGTATAGGCTTAAAATCTGGCTGCTTTCTATTTGGATACATTTCCAAATACCGCCGATGTGCCCCGCGTCTGTTAAAATTTTCTTGTGCGTATAAACATACCATGTCTCGCATTTCTCCGTTAGAAAACAGTTATGTCGCAGAATTTTTAGTTTAATTTTTGATAACAGTATCTTCAAAAACTCCTTAAAAACACCCACAATGCTGACAAATGAAAATAAACTTTGACAGAAATGAGGTTTCAAAGTGCTTTCATTGTATTTGTTTTTACCAAAGCATACTGTGACAAATTTCACATTTACAAATCAAAATTTAAACGGGCGCATTAGAAATTGTAATTGAAAATATCGCGAAAACGGTTAGTCGGAGCGACATTTACAAAGTATACCTTTACTGCTTAAAAATGACGGAAAACCTGATATTTTTAATAAAAACATAATTTTACTAAGGCTCAAGAAAGTTACACTTCGTTTAATGTATACAGAGTACCGCAAAGAGCGCCCCCTACAATCTATATCAAAATTATTAACAAATTCAAATTCCTTTCCCCAAAAAAACCCTAGTCACAAAATGTTGTGCAAAAATATTGATTCAAAAATAAGTTATTGAGGAAAATTGAAAATTAAATTTCTACTTGGACACCCAGTATCTCGGTTATTACCAGCTATTGAACTAAACTAAGTATGGCCACAACGCAGTATTTTTACCCAAGGAATCTGCAGTTTTCCTGTGTACCATTAGTTATGGGACACCCTGTATATCTGGATTTGCAAATTAGTTGTACGTATAAAGATCTCCCGTGATACGTTTTGTTTTTCAGGGTGAAATAATTCCGCACGCTAAAAAACATTACAATTTTTTTTTAAATGAAATACCGAGAGCGTCACTCTCAAGAAGCCAAATCCAAGCAAAGAAAGTAATAATTTGACTTTTGACCCGTTTGCTGTACATACTCTTAAGCAGATCAAACAACCTGGAGGTTGTGTATTTATACTTTCACAAACATTTTCACCTTTAAATAAAAAGACAAATAGAAAGAAAAACGGCATCATATTATACAATACAGTTCCAGTCGTAGGTATACCTTTTAAGTACCCCAGACACTTGATAAAAGACTCGAGAACGTGGAAGTATTTAATAAAAACGAAAGTACCGGCACTTGTAAATTAGCATTACCCCTCACGAATTAGAGTAACGACATAACTTTGTCGGCCATTGTTGCAAATCATATTTCGTCAAACTGTTTTGCATACATACATACGACGAAAATAATTTCGGTAAGATTTATTTCGTAGTTATCTGCTACACAATTACGAGGAAGTCGAGGATGTTCCAAATTATTGTACGTAATTACGAGTGTGTCATTTATTTGGGTTTTTTTTACTCAAATTGCAAAAAAAAACTAAGCGATACATTCTCTTTTATTATCACCAATGGAGAGAAGGTATACATCCCGAACAAATCCAAGATAGTAAAATATAAAGATGGGTACTTTGCTGCTTATTTCACAATTACGGAATTACCTTTACACAGTGGCGGCTCGTGACCTATGATAGAGGGGGTTCACAAGTATGGTGAAATTTTTCTAGGCGTTTTAAATGTAGAAAGAAAAAAAGTAATCAGAAAGTGCGTTAGGTAAAACATATTTTTATTTATTTTTTAATTTTACACAAGGAAATACAACTTTTGGAAAATAAGAAAGGTTTTCTTAGTGTGTATAGCTGTGGGATCTTAACGTCGTCACATGCAACCCTCGTAGCAATATTTATACAGTCCACTATTAATACTACTAAAGCCATCTACGAGCTATCAAGGAAACCGAATAATGTCCAATACTACTATCGCCATCTACGAGTTAGCAAGAAAACCGAATGATGTCTAATACCACTACGCCATCTACGGCTACGTCATTAGGCGCAACCAAGACGAGAACAATAGTTAACTGTTTTATGGCGAGAACGAATCGAGCCACGAGACTGACAAGTTGGCATTCTTCATATTTTCATTGTTTTTTTAGTTTAAATCCTTAAACAAAATGGTTTAAAATCATATCGAGTATCATTTATCGAAATACACAACATTTATCGACCCTACACAATAGTGCTTAAACGTAAAGTCCATTCTTCGGTTCTTAATTGTAGAAAATTGATCAATAACAGCCTCATTAAGTTTGGAATACCCTCTATAATTTTTTTCCATATATTTCATTTTTAAACTTTCTAATAAAGTCCCTAGATTTACCCTTTGTGGTCTGCGTTCAATTAATTTCGACCGAACAAACCCGCATTCTTCACTTCAATTTTTTGCTCCAACCTCAAAGAGCTAAAGTTATTTCTTAAATAGTCCACCGTCTACTATTCATTTTAACTTAATAAATATATAATATTAAAATATTAAAACATACACGCTCGAATTTCTAACTAGATGCACGAACAGACAACAGCACACAAAAATTGTGCGCCTTTTCCATGTTAAATCGACATAGCCCCGCTATCCCCCGCGGCCACCCGCCACCTGTTACCACAGGGAAACTGCACTACTTAATATCACCAACATGTTAGGAGCCCTTATATCTTGCTCATTTGATTAAATTCAAATGAGAAAGATACTAGAGCTGACACCAAACATCATCAACAACGCCTAAAGGCTTAACCCAAAAATCATACTTATGATAGACAAAAATAACACGTCGAGTGAAAAGGAGTTAAAGGTTTTATACCTGACTCACACGGTGAGTTTAGTCGGTCGGCTCGTCCTCCTTCAGAGGCGGATCCTTTCCTTCAGAAAGGATGCTATTGATGGTCTTTCCCCACAATGTTGCTAACCCGACACTACCTTGTAGCCTCGTCTGTAAGGTGTCTGTGTGCAGATTCTCATCGGTTGTCCAAAAAAAAATATATATAAAAAAATACACTACTTAATCGCACGTGCGAGCAAGTCTCGTCATAATCGTCATTTACCTCGACCGAGGCACGGTTGCTGGATCTATACAGTTTGGTTTGACGGGATGATAAAATATTAGGGAGGGTCGGACTTTTTTAGTTTGACGGTACGATAAAATATTAGGGAGGGTCGGACTTTATACGATAAATAATATTCAATGAATATAAATTAATTTTTTTTTTATTCGTTTTGTTTTGGGGGTGCACGTGCGCATGTGCTCCTGTGGAAGAACCGCCACTACCTTCACATCTGTCCGTCTGGCACAGATAGTTGAAATTTGGCATGGTTTTGATTATTTATGGGCCAAACGCAGGCAAACAATTTAAACAATTTAATTCGGCATTTTAGGGTTATTATTATTTATTTTGAAATATTATTAATGACAATATTATAAAATTTTGCAAGTCAAGGTCAATTTCACGTCTTACACGATAAATGACGATACCTCAATAACATTAGAATTGCAAATATTCCCATGTTTACGCTCTTGTAAGTCTTATAATGCCATGATTGTATAATTTCTGTAATTGTTGTTTCAATAATTCACCGATCGACCAATAAGGTCAACTTTTACATGAATTTACTCGAGCCTGGCTCAAGCGTGCATAATCAATAGAAGTACATGACGATCCACAAAAAGAACAACTGAACACTAAACCTATAAAAAATGTCCAAGTCAAAATATACGGGATTTTATTGGTTGGCGACAGAATGACAGAATTCACCAGTAGTAGTGTGGGGGATAGTAAAGGACGTAGATAAAAGTTATATATTTTTATGGGAACAAACCTCTCATAACGAACATCTCTGATAAGCGGACCTCTCTACTAAGCGGACATTTTTTCATAGTCCGGAACTAGGTATATGAAATTCTCCTTTGGGCGGACGCGGTTTGGCTGTTTTCATACATAGAGTGCGAAAACCCTCCTTTAAACGGACAAAAAATTGTTTTATGTATTTGGGAGACGAATAAGTACGGTGCAAAAACTCTCTGAAGACTGACCGGCAAACAATCGCGTATGCGTGGCAGAGCGAAAGGACTTCGCCGAATGAAAGTATGTGTGAGTCGCCGACAGCAGTCCGCCGTTTATTTGTGAGTTGTAAGGTTAAAATCGTAAACAATGGCACAAAAATGTCGCGTTTTGAGTCTGAAAGAGAATATTGATGTTGCGGAAGTTTGTAATTTGATAACAATGATTTGGGCGAGTTCATTAACATTGATAGCAATGTGCTATTAGAAGATGATAGTGATACGAAGATGAAGAAGTTGAATGTAGTAATCAAACAAATGTCATCAATTATCAACAAGCCTTTAGTATGGTAAAGGAATTATAAGAGTATGCAAAGAATAGAGGTGACCTACAGCAATGGAATTGTTATCAGACTTGGAATTACATTTTCTAGATTGCAAGTATAAAGCGCAAACACATCAAACTACGTTATTTTTTTTTTGAAATTCATTTATTCATAAAATTATTTAACAAAAAAAAAATTCTTAAACTAGATCCTTTAGTCAGTGTTCAAGACACTGGAGGTCCCTAGAAATGGTTTTTTAAATAATTTTTTAAGTACTAGGTGTAATTTACTAATGCTTTTTCTTGTACACCTTGTATGATGAAGGAACGACAATAATATTTTTGGATACTCTAAACCTTAAGCTGAAAAAAGATACTCTTGATCAATGTCGATAAAATGAACTGTTTTCGAAAAAAAATATATTTTTGTTCAATATGATTTATATTCAGTACATATATGTAAATTCCATTACGAAGTTAGTAACTAATAAGACAAAGGAGAAAAACCGCAAATTTCAAGAGACTACCATAAACTGACACTGGCATAAATATTCTTATTTAAATCGGTACATGTGAAAAAAAACCATAGCAACAATGAGGGAATTTTATGAACATAAAACAACAACTAATGCAAAAAACCATATTGAACAAAAATTTTTTTTTTTCGAAAACAGTTCACTTTATCGACATTGATCAAGTACCTTTTTTCAGCTTAAGGTTTAGAGTATCCAAAAATATTATTGTCGTTCCTTCATCATACAAGGTGTACCAAAAGAAAGCATTTTTGTGTTACGTCTAGTCCGTCCCTGGCTAACTAAATAAGCCAAATGTGTTTAAAAGGGCGAATTTTAAGTAGTAATAACCATTATACTAAAAAATTATTAAATTACACCTAGTACCTACTTAATAAATTATTTAAACAACAACGATTTCCAGGGACGTCCGTTATGGGCCCGAATTTCCGTAGGGGAGGCCGTAGGAAGAAAAATTTATAACAACTTCTCCTGTAATTTTTAAGTGTTCTATCTGAACCCAGGGGATTGCCCACATATTCCGGGACACCCTGTATAGTGTGACACTCTATACAGGGTGTCCGGGAACATGTGGGAAATCTCCCGGATATGAAGAAAACACGTGAAAAGAATACTATAGGTTCATATAAACTTCTTTCGTATCGGCCTCCTCTTCGGAGATATGGGCTCCCAAAGAGCACCAATGGAATCAAGTTTTTTACACATAATTATTGAACCACCTTGTATATTTCAATTATTTTTTAATATGATGTATACCAGGTAAGACCCGTCAAACTACTACCCAAGAAACTGTTGTGAATTACTCACAGCTGCAGGGACGGACTAGCTGTAACACTCATGGGCCCATTTTTTTTACGCCCTGTATGATGAGAACTTTGGACAATGTTTTTTACATACCTTTAACTATTGGCTAAAAATTAAGTACTCTTCATTCATGTCGCTAATCCTAATCGTTTTCGAGAAAACGTCATTTTATTTACACTGAGTCCCCTAACTGCTCATGGGCTAAATATGAAAAAGCGGAATCTTGAAGGTTGAACATTGGATCGGAACAAAGATGTATCTTTTATTGAAATACCCGAAGCACATGATGTATATGAAATGCCGTTTTTTCGAAAACGGTTAGGATTAGCGACATGAATGAAGAGTACTTAATTTTTAGCCAATAGTTAAAGGTATGTAAAAAACATTGTCCAAAGTTCTCATCATACAGGGCGTAAAAAAAATGGGCCCATGAGTGTTACAGCTAGTCCGTCCCTGCAGCTGTGAGTAATTCACAACAGTTTCTTGGGTAGTAATTTGACGGGTCTTGCCTGGTATACATCATATTAAAAAATAATTGAAATATACCAGGTGGTTCAATAATTATGTGTAAAAAACTTGCTTCCATTGGTGCTCTGTGGGAGCCCATATCTCCGAATAGGAGGCCGATACGAAAGAAGTTTATATGAACCTATAGTATTCTTTTCACGTGTTTTCGTCATATCCGGGAGATTTCCCACATGTTCCCGGACACCCTGTATAATTTTCGGTCGAATTTCTGGATTACACAAATTAAACACGATTAATTTAATGAGGAAATTGCAAGATTTTTCTATCATCAATGCTTAGGTCGTAACCAATTTCACAAATGACGAAATTTAAAAAATTCAATTTATAAGAGGTCCTTGGAATGAAACTAATAAATACATTACACATTGTAACTAAATTCTTGCGAGATTCCATTGTAATTCAAATAAGTTTTAATAGGTTTTTGTTTACAAATGAAAACGATTACTCTCATGAAACTCATTTGTCCGTCAGTCAATTAGACATCTATTTTTATAATCAAATACAAACAAGCACTATAGGAAAATCATTTAAGGCCCTCTGGGAGTGGTGCGTGTGCGCAAAAAGCGCTTCACGTTGGTTTTGAATCGTTGGAGGTTAGACTCGTTGGGAAAATGACCTCGGGAAGGTCGTTCCATAAGGATGACGTCCTCCAGATGAAAGAATGCTTAAATAATAAAGTTCGAGGAGTACTAAGCTTGACCACATATGGATGGACGGCACTGGTTCGTCGTGTCTTTCTGCTATTCACCGCTCTGGGTGGAATTAAGAGGGCTGGAAAATAGAGTCAAATCATCAACCTGTCTTCGATGTTCCAGGCTGTCGAGGCTCTTTATCAACTCGTGGTCTCCAATCAGACGAATGGCCCTCCTTTCGATGGAATCCAGTAGCCGAAGAGTATGTTTGGGTGCAGAGCTCCAGACATGTGAACAGTACTCTAGTGAAGGTCGAATCTGGGCTTTGTATAGTGTCAACAGTTGTTGAGGTGTGTACAACTTTTTGGTCCGGAAGAGTACACTGCGAAGCTATCTTGGCGATTGCCACATCGTGGTTATGCCAAGGCAGCTTCACAGAAACTTCATGTACTTTTCCGAACCAAAAAGTTGTATACACCTCAACAACTTCCATTGACCTTGGTAGCTGAATTCCACGTAGAACGACGAATAGGAGAAATGCCTGACTGACCTCTACCGCTCATCCATAAGTGGTTCCGCTTAGTACTCCTCTTGAACTTCATTATTTAAGAATTCCTTCATCTGAAGGACGCCATCTCTGTGGAACGACCTTCCCGAGGTCGTTTTTCCCAACGAATATAACCTCCACCGATTCAAAACCAACGTGAATCGCTCTATTCGCACAAGCACTCCCAGAGTGCCTTAAAGAATTTTTCCTATAGTATTGGTGTTTAATCATATAAAATATATACAGGGTGTTCCTGTATATATCTGTGTGTTTCCTTAGGTCATTTTATAAAGAAAAGTTCATATGAACATATGTCCGCAACGGCTTGATTTTTTTGCTACAGGGTGTTGAATTTTTATTTTTTAAATGGTTATTTTTGGGCATGTGGTAAGGAAATAGAACCACAAATTTTAATTTTCTTGAAATAGTCCATCTCAAAGTGGAGTGAAGTTATAAGGAGGTAAAGAAACTCACAGTCTGCTCCACTAGTTTAATAGAAATATATAAAAAACTATAATCCAAACATGTTTCGAAGACTTAAGTCTTCATCTTCAGTGGAAGGTAAAACATCAACAAAGGGGGGTACCTATGACATTGAAGTAACTGTAAATAGAAAAAGAAGTTTGATAAGTTAAGTTTTGAGAAAAGTGATTGAAAAAAAAGAAAAGGACTCGAGGAGAAGTAAATTAAAGGGAGTAAAAAATTTATTCTTACCTAGTTAAGCAGGAAAAGAAAAACTTTTTAAATATGTAAAAAATTACAAATAAAGAAATTAAAGCATGAAAAGTAAAGTTTATTTTATTCTAGGTAGAAACATAATGAAAAAATTTTTTTAATTAAAATGAAAACCTTCTTTTAAAGGGTTTTAATTTTAAATTTAATGTAGAAAACGTTCATTTTTGAAATTAAGTTCATTTTAGCACGAGGTTGTGAGATGAAAGAAAAAATTTTTTAAAGATTTATATAGATTCAAATAAGATAAGAAAAGACAATGTCAATGGCTTACAGATTCATTTAAAAAACCAAAAATGTAACAAAGAGGGAAAAATTTATAAATGATAGTAATAAGGAAAGGGAGATATTGGAGTAGTAATCGACCACAAAATTCAAATAATTGAACAAGCGAAACTTCGAAAGTTTCTTTATTTGTAATTTTTTACATATTTAAAAAGTTTTTCTTTTCCTGCTTAACTAGGTAAGAATAAATTTTGTACTCCCTTTAATTTACTTCTCCTCGAGTCTTTTTCTTTTTTTTCAATCACTTTTCTCAAAACTTAACTTATCAAACTTCTTTTTCAATTTACAGTTACTTCAATGTCATAGGTACCCCCCTTTGTTGATGTTTTACCTTCCACTGAAGATGAAGACTTAAGTCTTCGAAACATGTTTGGATTATAGTTTTTTTTATATATATTTCTATTAAACTAGTGGAGCAGACTGTGAGTTTCTTTACCTCCTCACAAATTTTAGTTAGAAAAGATATTCAATTGTCCTGCAAACATGCCCTTTGATATTTTTTACAAAAAAGATGGTACGACACTAACATTTTTCTATGCGGATAGTTTTTCCGATTAACCTGGTCAATTCTGCATGAAAACGGTCTCTTGAGTTTTTCTCGTCAGACGAACCGTTCTTGATTAAAACAACTAAATTCACATTGAAACTCATTATTATTAACATTGATAAAATAATTAATGATAAATTTTGTTTGATAAAAATTGTTGGAAATGCCACTGATGGAACAATTGAAAAACATTTCTAACTAAAATTTGTGGTTCTACATCCTACTAACACAGACCAAAATTGAAAATAATATCTAAAGTACTTTCGGAGATATTAAAAATAACCATTTAAAAAATAAAAATTCAACACCCTGTAGAAAAATATTAAGCCGTTGCGGACATATGTTCATATGAACTTTTCTTTATAAAATGACCTAAGGAATCACACCCTGAAATATTAGCACGTCATTAAGGAACACCATGTATTGAACAAATCCAATTTCTTTTTTTTTAAACAGTTTATTTATCAATACATTTACAAACTTATACATAATATTTAATGATCCTCTAAACAGCGTTTTAGAACACTGGTAACAAGGATGAATCATATAATAAGCAATCAGTGTATTCATTATATAAGAATCCATTATTATCAAATATAAACAGTCCCTAATTATTTTTGATTCATATTATATAGCAGGAAACAAGAAAGTAAGGAAACAAAAACAAGAAGCACATAGTTGACAACTTCTTTCGATTAGTACGAATCAATGTACAATTTTAGTTCTTTTGAAAATGGTCTATATTTCGTGATATTTTTAATATTATCTAGTTTATTAAATGCATCAGAAATAGGGTTATATAGTTTGTAAGATCTTTGGGTTATACAATGTGTACATAAAGTAAGGAACAAATTCATTATCTAGGAATCTAAAAATATTTCGGATAAATCCTCGGACACGTGTATAATAATTTTTAATGGCGCATTTTTTCCCATACAAACTTAATATACAAGGTGGCTCATGTAGTAGATATGACATTATCGACGATTTTTTTAAATGGGAACCCCTATATTTTAGTTCAGATCTGTAATCTCCAAGAACAGCTGATTTCAAAAACATGACACACTTAGGGCCTAAAATTCATAGTTACTACAGGGTAAAACAAATAATTTTATTTAAGATATTTTTTTTTGGCTTGGGAGGCATCAATTAATTACGTGAGGCGTTTTTAGCGATTTTTCAACCCCCCTTCCCCCAATAAAAGATTTCGTGACATTTGGCTCAATCCCTTCCGCCATCACCCAATTTTACCTGAAAGCCTTACGTAATTAATGGACGCACCATCATTTGCTGTTACTTATGTTTTTTCTCAAGTAGGCTTATTTGCTGTTATGTAACTATGGTATTTAGACAATGTCATTGTCATTACATTGTATTTTTCTAGTAAGTTTATTAGAAGTAATAAATTTTATTTTAAAACATATTGAGTTACTATGCGTTTATCTTTAACACAAAGAATAGAAATTCTTATGATGATTGAATATGGTGATAGGATCCGTACTCAACAAGAAGTTTGCATTTTGTTTAACACTAAGTATCCAGCAAGACCAATTACTAGATCAACTGTGAGTAAACTTGAAATAAAATTTCGGGAAACGGGTTCAATGGAAGATATTCCCAGAAAAGGCCGTCCAACTATTCCGGATGATAAGAAATTAGATATTTTATTGGCTATGGAAGAAGATCCCCACAACAGCGTCCGCCAGATTAGCATTGATCATGGGGCGGCTGCTATGGCCGTTCATAACCTATTGACGGTAGAAAAATGGCACCCGTTTAAAATCCGATTGGTTCATGAGTTGAATGAAGATGATCCAGATCGTAGGATGGAGTTTTGTCAAATATTAATGGAAAGATGTAACTTAGATCCTTTGTTTGTTGAAAATATCCTATTTTCGGATGAATCTACCTTTAAATTAAATGGAGAAGTGAACCGGCAAAACTGTAGATACTGGGCAAAAGAAAATCCCAGGTGGATGCGTGAGCACCATACTCAATATCCTCAAAAAATTAATGTTTGGGCTGGTATTGTGAAAAACAAAATTATTGGGCCATATTTTTTTGACAACAATGTAAACGGGCTAAATTATCTTCATTTTCTTCAGAACTTTCTTATCCCTACGCTAGTAAACTTATACCCTAGTAGAAATAATCCAGGAATTCTAGATGAAAATTTGTGGTACCCTTCACATTATGCAGCAGTAGTGCGCCATTACATAAACCAAGTTTTTCCGAACAAGTGGATTGGAAGACGTGGGCCTGTTGAATGGCCGCCTAGGTCTGCAGACCTTACACCACTGGACTTTTTCTTGTGGGGTCACCTGAAAAATGTTGTTTATAAAGTCAGACCTGCCAATATTGAAGATTTAAAAAATCGAATAACAACAGAATGCAGGAACATTTCAGAAGAAACCATAAGAAAAGTCCAACAAGAATTTATTGATCGCTTGGGGTAATGTCAGGCAGCAGAAGGAGGACAATTTCAACACTTAATTAAATAGCTTATTTAATCTTTTTACATTTTTTTAAATTAAAAATATCTTAAATAAAATTATTTGTTTTACCCTGTAGTAACGAAACTATGAATTTTAGGCCCTAAGTGTGTTATGTTTTTGAAATCAGCTGTTCTTGGAGATTACAGATCTGAACTAAAATATAGAGGTTCCCATTTAAAAAAATCGTCGATAATGTCATATCTACTACATGAGCCACCTTGTATATTAAGTTTGTATGGGAAAAAAATGCGCCATTAAAACTTATTATACACGTGTCCGAGGATTTTTCCGAAATATTTTTAGATTCCTAGATAATGAATTTGTTCCTTACTTTATGTACACACTGTATAGTCCTTTGTTGCTCCTTATTTTGCTATGAAATATGTGACCCTGCGACATGGTATAGTAAGAGTAAATATCACGAACATAGGCAACACCAGGCGCTGTACCTTATCCAATTTTCACACTCTCAAATCCCCATATAGGTCCTCAGTGTGTATCAATCGACAGTAATTGAACAAAACCTTCGATACTTTATTTTGCAATATCTGCATCGAGCTTAGATTATTTACTAAAAATACTACATTCTTTATCTCCTACGGACATAACGTATCCATATTGTGAAAATGATTGGTATGCGAAAAAAATGATTCACAACTAAAATACAGGGTGGCCCATCGAAAACGAAACAGAGACATTTACTGGCAGCTCAGTTCATTTTTGGAAAAACGCTCAGACCCGTCGATTTTGTTTTCGAGGGGGACACAAAATTGGAAAAAAATCACGTCAACAAGTGCAGCCCCCTGGACGGGGGTGCCACCACCCCTAAAATCTTAAATGGAAAGGGGGGTCGAGTGATACCTTATTTTAAAGGTCTTTCAATTCCCTTTATAATGATGTAAAATTCACAATACTTCAGTTCAGTAGTTTAGGAGATTTATTGATTTTAAGCTTACAGTACACTTTCATCGGTACATCTGATTAGTTTGTACTACTTTCAGAAGAAATTTGAGTAAAGGCAGTTACTTATTAATTTAATGCTTTTCTTCACTACGCCCATGGTTTGTTTATCATTTTGTGTGTTCAAAATAGCGATTGGAGCGGTTTTTGTCGCGAAAAAAGTGGTTTATTGAAGAAAGATAAGCAGGGAATGTCTCGTACTTATTTTAAATAGGAATTTGTACATAGTTTGCGATTGATTCGACCAAACTTTGTTGTTAAAATACCTTTTACCGCTTTATTCATAAATTAACCATGGTATATTCCACGGCAGAAAGGATTGAAATTATCGAAATATTTTTCGGAAATATTCAGTGCGCTAATAGAACAGCACACATATTTAATGAGCGACATGAGAACAGTAACGTGCATCGAAAATATGTCCTAGAACTTATAGCTAAATTTCGGGACACTGGATCCGTCGCCAATAAAAAACGCAACATTGAAAATCCCATAAGGAACGAAGCAATAGAAGTGGGGGTTTTAGGGCAAGTTTATGTATATCCTACGTTAAGTACCCGCAAATTAGATACTGTGTGTGGTGTTAGTCGACGTAGTATCCAACGGATTCTGAAGGCCCATAGTTTTCATCCGTATAAAATTCACCTTGTACAAGAACTTAATGAAGACGATTTTGATCGGCGATTACAATTTTGTGAAGATATGAGTGAGCGAATTATAAACGATGAACATTTTCTATTCAACACTTGCTTTTCCGACGAATGTTCCTTTTTCTTACATGGCCTAGTAAACCGTCATAACTGCCGATATTGGTCAGATTCTAATCCCAGAGTTTATCATGAGGTACACACACAGCAGCCACAAAAATTAAATGTTTGGGCTGGTATTTTTGGCGATCATTTAGTTGGTCCTTTTTTCTTGCCTGGAAATTTAACCGGTGAAATGTATTTGGAATTACTGCAAGACGCCATAGATCCTGCATTAACAGCCATAATTGAAAATGGGAATGATCGGCGGTACATTGCGAATAGGTTGATGTTCCAACAGGATGGTGCCCCACCACATTACGCATTACGTGTTCGACAATATTTAGATCAGACGTTTCCAGGTCGATGGATTGGTAGAAGAGGTGCCATTGAATGGCCCCCCAAGATCGCCAGACTTATCACCTTTGGATTTCTTTCTGTGGGGTCACTTAAAAAGCAAAATCTATGCTACTCAACCAACATCGTTAGAAGATTTGCGACAAAGAATTGTGAATGAGTGCCTTCAAATTACTCCTCAAATATTGCAAAATATGCGGCAACGTTTTGAGCAAAATCTATATTACTGCATGGAGAGTCATGGTGGTCATTTCCAACATTTACTTGGCTGAAGGGTCAGTTCATTCTTAATTTTTAAAGTACTTTGCTACCAAATGTATTGATTTCCACTAATGATGTATTAAAGTTTTATTTAAGTTTAAAATCAATAAATCTCCAAAACTACTGAACTGAAGTATTATGAATTTTAGATCATTATAACGGGAATTGAAAGACCTTTAAAATAAGGTATCACTCGACCCCCCTTTCCATTTAAGATTTTAGGGGTGGTGCCACCCCCGCCCAGGGGGCTGCACTTGTTGACGTGATTTTGTTCCGATTTTGTGTCCCCCTCGAAAACAAAATCGACGGGTCCGAGCGTTTTTCCAAAAAAGAACTGAGCTGCCAGTAAATGTCTCTTTTTCGTTTTCGATGGGCCACCCTGTATAAGTCAACGGAAACGGGATAGAAGGTAGTGTATGTATGTAAAATAATTATATTTTAATTGATGATGGCTTTATAATTACATATTGACAAATTCATTTATGTAACAATATTTGTCATAGCAAATTTTAAGCAGGGATTTTTTTCTATCGTCTGATATTTTGCAACTTCTAACAATAGACATACAAGGGCGGCTAGAAAACTTATAAAGTCAACAACGCACATGCCCAAGCTGTACTGAAATGGTTGAATTCTATTAGAAAAAAAAATATTTCGCCTGGCTTCATTATCCGTTTGTGTAGAAAAATTGGAAAACAGGTTTCTAATATCAATGAAAAAAAAAAGAAGCAATGAAATTTTAAAAATCCAAGTCAATGTCAGTCGGTTCTATGATTTGGGGTTCTTTGTTTATATCCTTAATGTACAGATGCGATTTTCAAAATATTTTCGTAGAAACCGAGTTCTTAGAGATGCAATGTTTGTCCACCGACGGTACATTATACAGGGTGTCCGGGAACATGTGGGAAATCTCTCGGATATGAAGAAAACACGTGAAAAGAATACTATAACCTTCTTTCGTATCGGCCTCCTCTTCGGAAATATGGGCTCCCAAAGAGCACCAATGGAATCAAGTTTTTTACACATAATTATTGAACCACCGGGTATATTTCAATTATTTTTTAATATGATGTATACCAGGTAAGACCCGTCAAATTACTATCCAAGAAACTGTTGTGAATTACTCACAGCTGCAGGGACGGACTAGCTGTAACACTCATGGGCCCATTTTTTTTACGCCCTGTATGATGAGAACTCTGGACAATGTTTTTTACATACCTTTAACTATTGGCTAAAAATTAAGTACTCTTCATTCATGTCGCTAATCCTAACCGTTTTCGAGAAAACGTCATTTTATTTACACTAAGAGTCCCCTAACTGCTCATGGGCTAAATATGAAAAAGCGGAATCTTGAAGGTTGAACATTGGATCGGAACAAAGATGTATCTTTTATTGAAATACCCGAAGCACATGATGTATATGAAAGCCGTTTTTTCGAAAACGGTTAGGATTAGCGACATGAATGAAGAGTACTTAATTTTTAGCAAATAGTCAAAGGTATGTAAAAACATTGTCCAAAGTTCTCATCATACAGGGCCTAAAAAAATGGGCCCATGAGTGTTACAGCTAGTCCGTCCCTGCAGCTGTGAGTAATTCACAACAGTTTCTTGGGTAGTAATTTGACGGGTCTTGCCTGGTATACATCATATTAAAAAATAATTGAAATATACCAGGTGGTTCAATAATTATGTGTAAAAAACTTGATTCCATTGGTGCTCTTTGGGAGCCCATATCTCCGAAGAGGAGGCCGATACTAAAGAAGTTTATATGAACCTATAGTATTCTTTTCACGTGTTTTCTTCATATCCGGGAGATTTCCCACATGTTCCCGGACACCCTGACAGAACAAGAAACAAAGGACCCCGCACGAAACATATGGGAATCGGCCCTCGGTTAAAAACTTGCGATCCCGGGGAGCTACCTTCATCGCAATCAAAATAGTAAAAATGAGCAAATGCACTGGCAATAGTGTGTCAGGCTTCCATAGCTCCTATACTAATTAACTTTGGAATTTGATTCATATGCCGATTTATACTGTATTATATGGTGCATTTCAGAAAAATATTTTCCAATATACAGGGTGGCCCAAAAAACTGAATGCTGTCTTTTTTTAAATGGGACACCCAGTATTTTATTGCATATTTAGGTTCGTATTAGTGTCCTTTATAATTGCCTAAAGTTTTATTTTATTTGGTTATGTAGATTAAGAATAATAAAATAAAGATTAAAAAAAAAGCTTTGGAGGCTTAGAAAAAAAATTCAAAAAACTCCTAATATAACTTTTTAAACCAAGGCATTGAGTAAAATTTAAGACAAGAGGTCTAGAAATACTGTGAATATAATAACGTTTATTTATACAGGGTGTTCTTAATTAGGTTTCAAAGACGACACATTTCAAAATAATTTTTCTCCAGATTTTCAAATGGAACGCCCTTGTATATTATTCGGCTATTGGATGTAGAATTCATAAGCATTATTTTTTTTGTAATGGAAGCATGTAAGTTATTACTAGTCGTTCTCGAAACAATGCTTCCATAAATTATGTTGTTTAAATACAGTTTTTATTATGAAAATTAAGCATAGGCGACTAGATTAATAATTATAAACTACAGTAAGTGTTCAAAATACCTACCATGTTAATCTGAGCACAAGTTAATGCGCTCTTCAAATGATCTAGTTATATTCCTCAACATTTCAGATGAAATACTTGCAAGACGGCTCATTAGTGATGGTTATGCCTAAAAGCCATGGTAGGCTTTGAAATAAAATAAGAATTCATTTGTTTATTATAGTTTGACAGTTCTTTAATTTAATATTGTTGTTATTTATGGCTATAAACTATAAGTAATTAAAATGAATTTTAATTAAAAAAACTGTATTTCAACAACATAATTTATGAAAGCAATTATTTCGAGAACGACTAGAAATAACTTATATGCTTCCATTATAAAAAAAAACTAATGCTTATGAATTCTACATCCAATAGCGAAATAATATACAGGGTGTTCCATTTGAAAATCTGGAGAAAAATTATTTTGAAATGTGTCGTGTTTGAAACCTAATTAAGAACACCCTGTATAAATAAACTCTATTATATTCACAGTATCTCTAGATCTCTTGTCTTAGATTCTACTCAATGCCTTGGTTAAAAAAGTTATTTTAGGTAGTTTTTTTGAATTTTTTTCTAAGACTCCAGAACTTTTTTTTTTAATTTTTAATTTATTACTCGTAAACTACATAACCAAATGAAATATAACTCTAGGCAATTATAAAGGACACTAATACGAACCTAAATATGCAATAAAAAGCTGGGTGTCCTATTTAAAAAGAGACAGCATTACGTTACCACACTTTTTTGGGCCACCCTGTATATTGGAAAATATTTTCCTGAAATGCACCATATATTACAGTATAAATCGGCATATGAATGAAATTCCTAAGTTAATTAGTATAGGAGCTATGGAAGCCTGACACACTATTACCAGTGCATTTGCCTATTTTTACTATTTTGATTGCGATGAAGGTAGCTCCCCGGGATCGCATTTTCGGACCTCGGGCCCATGGAGACTTTTGATCATAGGCGTAACTAGAGGGGGGCCAGGTAGGCTATGCCCACCCCAGACTGCTCTGGTGCCCACCCCAGAATTTCCGAAGTTCGAAGCCATACATACGTCATAGTGACACTTGCCATTAAAATCCTACGCGACTAAGGGCCAGGCCCCCCCTACAAAATCATTCTAGTTACGCCAATGCTTTTGATCAGCATCGATTTTTGGATAACATTCCCGAGTGTCAAAGTTTTTAACTGAGGGCAGATTCCCGATATGTTCCCGATATGTTCCGTGCGGGGTCCTTCGTCACTAATAGTTCTTTAAACTGATTTTGATGATGAATTTATATAGCAAAGTACTAAATATTATTAGAAAAACTGAGCAAGTAAGCGCACCGTTAAAACCTAAAAAAAAAATAAACATTAAAAACGTTATCGCACCACCATGACATATTGTTCCTTTCGATTTCATCGAGACAGAGTCACACGCACTAGGTCAAGACATACCTGTACGAAGAAGACACCTAACGGTATTCGCTTTCATAGACGGCGCCAGGGGGAAGGGGAGAAGCCAGCGGGGACCCCGCGGAGCTCCTCCATAGGCTTTAGTTTACATTATTCAAGACTCCCACTTAGAATTTTAACCCTCTTTTTTTTATTAGATATAAATATCAAATGTCGGGTCTTGCGGGTAGTACCTAGTTATACTCTGCCGTGGTGGTGTTTTAGGTGTCAGAATGAGGATTTTTGTGGTAGGTATTTGTGTGAAAATAGTGTGCTTTTATAGTGACCGGCACTAAATGGACTAATAATAGTGTATTGTTAGACAAAGTGATTTTTCTTGATTGATTACGCTCGATGTGACAATATGCCTCGTCTTTTAAAGTACCAAATTCCAATAAAACTGTAGGCAAAGTAGCCCTACAAGTATCGCGGATATCGTTATGAGGAACAGCTTCCAAGACAAAAATTAATTTTTTTGAATATTTAAAATTAATTTATTTAAGTTAAAGTAATTCCTTCGAATCTTTGAATTTCACGTTCAAAATCAAAAATCTTGTCATTCGATTAATTAACATGGCCAGAATTCGTATCGACATAAATACGATTAATAAGGAAAATGTGAGCATTCCGGAGAAGGGCTTGCATAAAAAAATTAATTCTAGGTGGCGCAACAACAACTTATTAAATTACCAATTTATAATATTATTAATTTAGAGAATAAAATGGGTATAATTTATACATACACACGTTAAGAACCCCTGCCCTGATTTTATTTTTTTGAGCAGTTTCAAATTTCAAATTTATTTATTTCAAAGTCGTTTAAACAGAATACAAAGTAAATAAACGTAGAGTTTTATAAAAATTTAAACAGTTACATATGGCATCTAGGTATCAAATACCTGGATGTGCCTATTTTTAGAATTTAACATATTTAGAACTAGCGCAGCTACTTAAGCCTTACAATCAATCTCTATAAACCTCAATAAATGCTTAGTGCTGAGAAAAAAAATTAAGTTAAAGCACTACCAGTGCAAGAACACCGCTATCACAATATGTCAGTAAAATTATTTAAATTAGTCAAAAAGAATTTTTTAAACTGAGTTTTAATATGTTTTTCATCTTTTATATTTCGTATTTCCAATGGTATCTTGTTGTATAATTTAGGACCCAGATATGATATAAAGTGTTGAACCACACTGTTGTTACAAAGGGTTGTGTTGTAAAAGTTTATTTTCACCTCCTCTTGTGCAATACATATACACTCTATATCGCGAGTCATACTTTTCATTGTTATGTATAAAGTTGCAAGCAGCTATAATATATGCACTTTGCAGGTTATTTATTTCGTTAGAATATAACAAATTAGTAGGATACATTCTGGGTTTTTTTAACATGATTTTAGCAACATGATTTTGAATTCTTTTAGGTATATTATATGCCCCTCCCCACACCACAATTGCGTAATTTAGAAGTGGTTCAACCAGTGCCTTATAGATCATTATAAGAAATTTACGGCACAGAAATTCTCTCAAAGTGTAAAATTTGTAAATCAAACACCTTATCTTTTTAGTGGCACGGCACATGCTCGTTGCACTTTTTGTCTACTATGACACCAAGGTATTTAATTTTTTCGCATTTTGTATTATGGGTTCAGGGATATTATCTAGCAAGATGATGTTATAATCCGGCCTATTGGATTGTTTGTTCGGGTTTGAAAGTGTCTAGATAGTTTTTAACTTTAGCAAAACCGGACCTCAACTTAGCTCTCGCTCCTTCCCAAGTCTTACAGGAGAAGACGATGACAGTATCGTCCGTCAGCATATGCCTCATCCCCCCCCCTCCCCCTCCCCCCCCCCCCCCCCCCCCACACTCACACACTAAGACTACACAGAGAATTTACATATATTAAAAAATAAAATGGGACCAAGCACTGTACCCTGGGGCACACCATGCTTTACAATCTTATTATCACTAAAGATATCTTCTATCCTAGTACGTTGGGAACGATCACTCAGATAATTCGAGAAAACCCTCAACACGGTGCCCTTCACCCCATATTTGCTCATCACTTCGAGCAACAAGGAATGTGTGACCGTGTCAAACGCCCTCGCCAAATCTATAAATAGAGCTATACAGGAGTTTTAGATGATATTTTATCGTAACCCGGAAAACAATTATTTTTTAAACTGGCTATATACTGTATCACTTCATTTGTGTTAGGTGGTCTAAGATACATTGAATAAGATGAGTCAATTGAGTCAATTTTAACTGGATTCATAGGTACGTCTATTGAGTCGAACATTGACTTACCCACGTTAACAAAGAGGTCATTGCATATGTCGGCTATTTCTTTTTTATTTGTAATTGTTTGTCCATTGTGTTGTATTTGTTTTAATGGTAATTTAACTATGTTCTCATTTGTTGCCTCATTTATTATTTTGTATATTTTTTCATATCACTCTTATTTTCGATAATTTTATTCTTGTAATATTAATTTTTTGTATTTTCAAGTAGTTTTTTTAAAGTATTGTATATTCTCTATATTCATTGCGCCTCTCCTCTGTTGGGTTATTTATTAGAGATTTTTTTAATTTATCATGCATTTTTATGGTAGTTATTAATCCATTTGTCATTCACATTCCAAAATAGACTTATTCATGTAAATTGTTAGTCAGTTATTTTGACCCTGGTAAAGAATTGGAAAGGGTTTCACCCGAACTACGAACGCCCAATGATTCTACTAGAAGAGTCAGCACAATAATGTTTTTTTAAATAATTACCTAGAAACCATAAATCTTTTCTAAAGTATGTTCAGTCTTGGAACACTATTTCTCGGAAAATACTGCTGAAAATAAATTAGGATGTTATCGCAAAGAGATTTGACTGGCCTTTAAAATTACGTGCCGCTTGACCCCATTTAAGATGTTAAGGGTAAAATGTACCCCTCCCAGGGCGTAAAATGATTCTCCCTCTTTAGTATCAAAGTTAGACGAAACATTGGTTTATAAGAAATAATTAATGCTATGATGATGATTGGTCAGACTAGCTAAAAAATAGCTCATTATAATGATTACTTCATTATACAGTCATAGAAAAGATAATTTTCTTTCATTGTTCTATAGAAAGTAAAAGGATGTAAATCGTTGATGTTAATCGAAAAAATAGCGTGATGAATTAATATTGTCAATTGTTATAATTAAAGAATCACATTTAAGGTACCAGACGGTTAAAAGGAAAAGTGTCGCGAGTTCTTTTAAGCGGAAAAGAAATAACGATTTCCTATATTTTAGCGGTGTTCAGCCGCGGGGGATTGGAAAATTCTTCTACGGTATACTTAGTTTAGAGAAAACGACATTTCTAAGCGTAGAGCATAAGTTTATTTACAGCCGAAAGTCACATTACAGGTTTCATAACATTTAAAAAGATTTTTTTCGACTTTTTGCATTCGCAAATGCTGTTACCAAGTTTTGTACATCCATCTTTTTCGCTATATTATTCTCGATTGAAATTAGAGCCAGAGAGCTTAATTGTTTTTGTCCCATCGTATTGCGAAGATAATTTTTTATTATCTTTAATTTCGAAAATGATCTTTATACTTTTTCATGAATTTTCCGTAATCCACGACACCACAAAGGTGATGGTCACAAAAATTTGTGAAGCTTCCTAAAATTTCCCAGGCCCCGAAGGGGCCTCCAAAGCTCGGGGTACCGGTAGTTACGCCACTGCTTAGTTTACATTAGTGTGTAGGTCCCAATATCTTCAAACCGCAATAAATGGGTGCAGGCTTGATAATATAGCAGCTATCTATACAACGTGTCCAAGATAAGGATTGCCAGTACAGGGATCTCGGAAACCGTAAGAGATACGAAGTCGGTTAAATGGAGGTAAAGTTGCGCATTTACGTGCCTAATAATAAGCCGTTTAGAAAGTTCTAAAATTCCGAGTAGTTCCGGACAAAACCGACGAGTCCTCTTCGAAGGGCCATTATCAACTTTCTTTTTTAAATACGCTCCTGTTTTTCTGATATTGGAATTTGATAGCTTTTTTTCTTCCGAATGCAACGATATATGACACATTGTGGTTTAATGACGTTTCGAGGGTTTTTTTAACAGGAAATTTTGGGATACGGTCCTGTATTTATCCTAATTTTATAAATAATATCTCATAAGTAAGGTCTAAATTTTTACTTATGTTGGACTAGTTCAATAAATAACAAATAATTTAATAATAAACCACAAATAAGTGAACAAAATACAGAAACATTATTTCAAACTTCTGTTGATTCGGGATTTAAAAGAAAAGTAGGCGCTTGAAACAAAAAAATTAAGATGGTGACGCGTGATTTGTTGGACTTGACATTCCCATAGTGATCGTTTGAGAGAGTTTTAAAAGGTTTTCTAATTTCTAGAAAATATGGAACATAAATTTACAAATGCTGAAAAGTTTGATATTCTATCGCATGTTTTATTTTATCTCAAAAAACTGTTATGTGGCAGTTAGAAGATGTTATTTGTGCTTAGAGAATTAGATTATGTAGTTCCTTAATTTTTTCGTTGTTCGTTTTATTAAGTACTATTTTGGAATGATTTTTGTTCATTTATTTGTGGTTTATTATTAAATTATTTGTTATTTATTGAACTAGTCCAACATAATTAAGAAATTTAGAGCTTACTTATGAGATATTATTTATAAAATTAGGAGAAATATAGGACCGTATCCCACAATTTCCTGATGTTGTTCAAAAAACCCTCGAAACGCCATTAAACCACAATGTGTCGTACATCGTTGCATTCGGGAGAAAAAAGCTCTCAAATTCCAATATCCGGAAAACAGGACAGTATTTAAAAAAGAAAGTTGATAATGGCCCTTCGAAGACGACTAGTCGGATTACAAAACAATTAACGCTGTTAGATAGAGCGGAAAAAGTGGCAATGTAAAAGTGCAAATTACTTTAGAATTCAATAGATCTCAAATAAACGCAGGAAAACAATAAAACGATTTTTCAGAATTTCAGTTTTTTTCTCCGGAACTACTCGGAATTTTAAAACTTTCTAAATGGCATATTATTAGGCACGTAAATGTGCAACTTTTCCTCCTTCGTATCTCTTACGGTTTCCGAGATCCCTGTACTGGCCCTCCTTATCTTGGACATGTTGTATATTGACACCTACTTAAAATGGTATAATAATTAGGGATCCAGCTAAATAAAATTGTACTCCAGTCTCCGACCGCAAAGATGCAAATTTGAGTCGTTTTATGGTCAGAAGGATACTTAGGTATATATGGCAGTCAAAAGATCAACGGTATAATATAGACTTTCTATGCCTTTGTTTACGCGTTTTTTATGAAGCAAACTAGGACGATTACTTACGTAATTTTGTTAAATATTACCCTACTTAGACATATGATTATTTATATTCGCAAAGAAGAGAAGTAAATTGAGCTGAAAAATCTTGGCCTAAATTTTCGAGCATCAATTAATTTTGAAATCATTAGGGGGTCATCAAAAAACTATTAACTATGATAATTGCGTCAGAATCGCTTGCAACACGGAACATTTAGCAAAAATATTTATGAAACAGTTTCATTAAGCATTATAAATTATCGCTAAAAGAAACAAAGTATCGAATTACTTTCATTACCAAACTTCTTCGTCCATTCTAGCAAAATAAATAATAAGTTAGGGTGTCTACCTATATAAATTTTAATATATAATACTTTATAGACTATGGAATTTGGCTTTAAATGAATATGAATCTGGTCACATCAGTCAGTTAATAAGAATTTTGAGGTGGGAAACTGGTAACAGGTCCGAGAGAAACTACCTATTGTACAAAAGATAACCTAATTTTCTTCTGCCGAATACAAAAGAAATCTACACCAAAAGTACCGGTGCGGCTTTGCAGTTGTATCCCCAGGAAGCTGTCAATTTACGTAACTTTCTTATGTCTTCTTTTTCCGAAAACAAAAGGAAATTGTCTCCAAAAAGTGTACAATATTTTTAACATTCCAATTGTAATTGGTCACACTCGTGCATGTTTTATTTGTTACCTCTGAAATGACAGGATGTTCAAAATATTAAAATGTGTCCAGATTCATTACGCCCAGTACCTCCGTACCATACTATTAGATAACTATAATAGAAAAGCTTACCTATTTCTCCATATAAACAAATTTGTCCTCGACCTCTTATTCTTCATCGCACTCTGGCGGCAAAACTACAGCACACATCCCTGTAAAACTTTGTCCACATCCCACATAATAACCACACAACATAATTAAACTAATATTATCACGAAACAGCCCTAATTACATGAAGAAAATCAAAATTTCTTTTAAAATTCGCTGTGTTTACGTAAACAGGTGGCCATCTTCGAAATTTTGCGAATATCATACATCAGCAGTGCCCTCGCACGTCAACCCCCGGCAACTCATACGGCCATTCGCATTTGATTATCTTCTGTTTCTATCAGATTTATGGCGATAGAAAGAGACAACCCGATTTAACCGGCAGGTGTTTCAAGGCCCTCGAAGGCTGTTTGAATAGGTTGTCCTTATTTATCTTGTATGGACCATTATGGAGGACAATGAATGAATTTCGTCATGAATGAGATTATTACTACGCGCGTCCTTGCGTGGAATGTATAGTACTATTATTGTTTTATGAATGAAAGTAGGGAAAATAATTTATGTACGGCAAGTACCTCACAATTTCTCGGAAACATACAGAGGAGGTCAAAATAAACCTATTTTCTCATTAAACAAAAAATCCTAAACTGCCCCATAACGGAAATGTAGAGCCCACCCGGCTTTTACTTTTTTGGCGCTAACTTTTGAACCGACCGGTATAATTTAATGAAATTTTAGTGTTTTATAGAAGCCATATAGAGCCATTAAACCATCTTACAGTAGACGCTTTACATCGTCGGAGAAGTCAGGAACGGACTTGCCACTACGCTCGTTGGGCCTAAATTTTGACCGGTGTCATTTGGCAGAGCTGAAAACTGATTTTTTGAATACTGTGGAATTTTCTCTTTAAAAAAGGTACTCTTAATTTATTGCGATAAAACTGGCGGTTTTCGAGATAAATCGGGTTTTCTGCGAAACGTGCAAATGTTACTAATGCTAATAATCACGTTTGTGATTCGAATAAAAACTGACTTATCTCTAAAACCGCCAGTTTATCGCAACAAATTAAGTCCCTTTTGTAAAGTGACAGAATGGTACTACCACCAGACCTTTATATGACTAATTTGCACGTCGACAGCATTTATAAGAGCTCTTATCCAAATCTTATAAGGGTCTGAATCTTATGCAAAGTCTTATTATCTTCTCTGCATATTTCTTGCGAGTTTCTCAATAATGGTATGTTATTTTTGAAGCAAAAGTTAAAATTTACGCATTTCTTCGGTTCTGGCTAATAAATAACAATATATAATTAAGAAATTTATATTATTATTATTATTATTATTAAATTAAAAATATTACTTAAGAGAAAGTGAAAATGTAATAAAAGTGTGAGGATTTTATGGCCCCAATTGTGTAAAGATTATTTTTATGACCGTAGAATAATTATGATAATATCCGCTAACTTTACAGCATTTGGGTCATCTGTTGCTGCAACAATTTCGTTCATCAAAAAGGAAGCATTCCTGTTGGTCCTCGAAGGAGGTATCAACATCCTGCTTTAATTGGTTATAGTCTCTTGAGGCCGTTCAAGAGTTATTTCTCAGGGCCGGAGTTGCTCTGCGCCTGGGTCAGTAGCGAAGTTCATTGAGAAATCTTAACAATTCTTGAGACCGAAGACCTTTTCTGAATTTATTTGGCATAGATTCCAGCTAGTCTAATTGAATTGATGATGGAAAAGTTTCAAATCTTTTTCCCGAAATTTGTGTATTTGTGCTCCCAAGATTAAAGTCCGTTTTGTTGCAGTTGATAGCTCATATCGAGGGTTGAAGCCATAAAACAACCGTAAACCATAGGCGTTGCCAATAGTAATTACCTTATTTAATAAGAAAATTGGCCTCTGTCCATTGTTAAGTAGGATTAGGGTTAAAGTAGGTACAACAGGGGTAATTAATTTACCTATTTTTGCCTGCTTTAGGATGTTATTACGCCATTTGATGTGCGTTTGTCAAACTATGTATTTAGTTGTATTTAGATACTGCATTATCTCAAAGTTGAATTATTTCCTATACTTGTAACAATGGCTTCAAGTTTTTCGCCAACGTGTCTTCGTCAAATTAGCAAGAGTGCATATTCTCTCCGAGAAAAGACATTAATATTAAACGTGCATGATGCTCTAGTGTACCAGAAACCTGCAAGTGATGTTCGTAGCATCATTGCAGAGTGTGCCAATATGGTAGGAGTTGGAGAGGCTACTATATATAGGTTCTTGCGTGAAAGAAAATCTAAGAACCTCAGTGAGCCAAAACCACTCCCAGGAAAGAAACCGTTAGAAATTGACAATTTCATTAAAAATGGTATTAGAAGAAAAGTACATAGTTTTTATTTTGCCAAGGAAATACCAACTATAGACAAAATTTTACAAGCCATTAACTACGACGAGGACTTACCACAGCTATCACGAACGAAACTATGGAAAATACTTCATGATATGAACTTTCGATGGGAGAAGCAAAACAGAAAATCTTTTCTTATTGATAGAGCAGATATTATTTGCTGGAGACGTCAATACTTAAGGTCCATCCGAAAATACCGCAGCGAAGGCAAAAACATTTTCTATTTGGATGAAACTTGGCTGAACGAAGGGCACACCGTATCTAAAGTTTGGCAAGATAAAAATGTCCTAAGTTCTCGACAAGCTGTCATGGAAGGCTGGTCAACAGGACTTAGACCACCATCTGGAAAGGGACGCAGACTTATTATAACTCATATAGGAAGTTCAAATGGCTTTTTGGATCAAGGATTATTACAATTCCAGTCGAATTCTACTAAAGACTATCATGAAGAAATGACTGCTGATGTTTTCGAGGAATATTTTAAGCAAATGATAGAATACATTCCCGCTAATTCTGTAATAGTGATGGATAATGCCAGCTATCACTCTAGGCTAAAAGAGAATCTTCCCACAACTTCATGGAAAAAGGCGGAAATCGTAAACTGGTTACAACGAAAGGAATTGAGTTACGATAATACCATGGTAAAAAAAGAACTTTTGGATATTGTTAGGCTACATAAATCACAGTATAAAAAGTATGTTATTGACGAGATGGCAAGAGATCGAGGTATTATAGTGCTCCGTTTACCACCTTACCATTGTGAGCTAAATCCTATCGAATTAATATGGGCTCAAGTAAAAGGATATGTTGCTAGAAATAACAAAACTTTTAAAATGCAAGAAGTGCGACACCTCTTGCTTCATTCTTTAGCAAATGTGTCATCAGAAAATTGGCAAAACGCCATAAAACATGCTATAGTAGAGGAACAAAAAATGTGGGAACTTGACAACGTAATTGACACAACTATGGAAATTGAGCCTTTAGTAATAAGCGTAGGACATGATGACTCTTCAGATTCTTCTGAGGACCATTTTATCGAGTTATAATTATTGAAATTGTCAATATTTTTTGATCTGTAAATAAATTAGTTTTCTTGTAAATAAATTCATAAAATCATAAAATCTATTACATTTAAATAAAATAATAAGCGGTTACATTAAAAACCCAACTCTCCGACCATGATGGGCCGTTTTAATCATTATCCTTTCATTTCATTTTATGGCTCTATTGTTACTTTATCTGTTACCCGGTGGAATAGGTCAAAATTTCTTCATCTTTATGCTAGATGTACGTAAAAAGACCATTTTATAGGTAAAATATTTTAGGCCACCGGGCCCTTGTTTTGAATCTTTAATGAGGGTATCGAGCTATCAACGGCAACGAAACAGACTTTAGTGCATGTGATGTTGGAAATTGATGGTTCTGTGTTTAGGTTAAAATTTACCTTTGCTTTATCATATCCTTAAAGCTTTCTACCATTTTCTTTATATCAATAAAAATACCTTCTACAAGGTATCTTTATAAGGAATATTTCCAAAGAAGAAGTCAATTAAGAACTAGAAGCAATAAGATCTGGAGTTCCGCAAGGAAGGGCACTGGGGACCCGGTCCCTTACCTGATATGAACCAGCTATATTCCAGTTCTAGTAAACAATAGCTACTTTTGCTGATGACACCGCTTATTATAACAGTAGGAAATAGTAACGATGAGGCTGCAGTCAAATTACAAAAGTCTACCAACCGAATTAACGAAATCGTTCTAATTATTCCCGTTTTTGGGACACGATATCTTGAAGAGTACTGCTCAAAAAGTGATAAATTATATTACTATTGAAAGAGGTTTAAACGACCCTTCCCATTTCAGATTTTAAGGGGAACGTCTACTCCTCAAAAGGTTAAACCCGACGGCTGTAAATATTTTTTAAATGCGTCCCTTTTACGATGAAATTCAGGTAAAGGGCCGAGTCCCCAGTACTCTTCCTTGCGGAACTCCAGACTTTATTATTTACTGGAATCGTGGGTGGGAAGTTTTTAAATTGACACCCTGTATGTTATGTAGTATTTAGGCGTATATTTTAATAACATTACGTTAATAGGGAACACAAACTGTACCGTTTTTTATTAAGATTATAAATATAAGTAAGATTATAAATATAATGTATACAGGGTGTCCGCTAATTAATAGTACATGGAAAAACCACAGACTCCTTACATTAAAATATTAGGATTTAATTATACTTACCTATATCCGAAAGTATGATATTAACTGAATTGTTAAAGTTAAAACTGCATTTTTGTTTTTCTCTAATAACTTTGAGAGAAACTAACGTTTTTTTACAAAATTTAGCAATTATTATGGTTGTTTCTTTGGGACGAGAAATGGATTTCTTTTTGAAACTTTAATGTATAATGTAGAGGGCGCTGTATGCGGAATTTTTCGAACATTCATAGGGTCATAACTTTTTGTGCCTCAGTGTATTTAAGTTTTTAATAAAAATAATACTTTTCTCATATGTATTACGTAAAAAAGGTATACAGTTCAGGTCGCCCAGAGTTACCGTTTCGGAGATATCTGCATTTAAATCGTTTAGTGCGTTAGCTCAGGCAAGCAAATAATATTTTGTTACTTCTTACCAATTAACTTTTACATGTTAATTAATGTTCTAGTGATGGTAATTGGGAATAATAAATACAACAATTGGATTGTTCTTTAACTTACTTTAATTAAAATAACTTTGACCCTAGAAAATATTGTGTCGAAAGAAACCAACAGCAATGAAAACACAAACTTACGATAAACGAAACATTTTCTGTTCCATAGAGGAAAAAGATTTTGTTTGCAAATTAATAATAATTGGGCAGGGTGCACTAAACAATTTAAATACAAATATCTCCGAAACGGTAACTCTGGGCGAACTGAACTTGGTATATCTTTTTTACGTAATAAATATGAGAAAAGTATTATTTTCGTTAAAAACTAAATACACTGAGGCACAAAAAAGTTATGACCTAATAAATGTGCAAATAATGCCGCTGACAGCGTCCCCTATATTGTACATTGAAATTTCTCGTCCTAAAAAAAACATAATAGCCAAATTTTGTAAAAAAACGTTAGTTTCTCTCAAAGTTGTCAGAGAAAAACAAAAATGAAGTTTTAACTTCAACACCATGTATCTCAGTTAATATCAACTTCGGATATAGGTAAGTACAATTAAATCCTAATATTTTTACGTAAGGAGTCTGTGGTATTTCCATGTACAATTATTTAGCGGACACCCTGTATATATCCACCATGCTAACATTTAAGGCTATTTTTGAAACTAAATCACAAGAATTAGCGAAATAACATTTTCCTATCACCAACGAATAGACTATTATCATGTAGGTGATCGAAAGTCATTTTTGTATGGAAAGAAACATGAGTCAATAAAATCCCTTAAAAATTATGAAACTTATTATTAAAAAAAAAATCAACGATGACGCACTCCTGAACTCCCCTATACGGTCCAAACGAAGATATTTCTTAAAAATCAAGTAATTGATATGACCAACACTCAAATGCGTCGAAAGGCAACAACTGATCGGTTTTCATTAACGATACCCTGGGTAAAAAAATTAATTTTGGTCGCACGCCCGTAAGCAACCTAGTTCTGGTAATGATTTCTTATGAATAATATATAGAAAAGAGCATTGGTACTAATGAAAATACTAATAAGAACGCATTAAGGTATTTGTTGTTGCAAATTAACTTTCACTTTATAAAAAAAAATTAACGACTTGGAAAACCTAAAAAAATACCTCATGTAGCTGTGGTAGATACTGCAATGTAAACGAATCTACTATACAGGAGGGTGTTCCTTAATAACGTGTTAATATTTCAGGGTGTGATTCCTTAGGTCATTTTATAAATAAAAGTTCATATGAACATATGTCCGCAACGGCTTAAATTTTTTGCTACAGGATGTTGAATTTTTATTTTTTAAATGGTTATTTTTTAATATCTCCGAAAGTACTTTAGATATTATTTTCAATTTTGGTATCTGTTAATAGCATATAGAACCACAAATTTTACTTAGAAAAGTTATTCAATTGTACCACCAGTGGCGTCCCTGCAAACAGGTATTCTGATATTTTTTACAAAAAAGATAGTATGCCACTGAAATTTTTCCATGCGGACATTTTTTCTGATTAGCCTGGTCAATTCTACATAAAAATGGTCTCTTGAGTTTTTCTCGTCAGACGCACCGTTCTAGATTAAAACCACTAAATTCATATTGAAACTTATTATTATTAAAATTGATAAAATAATTAGTGATAAATTTTGTTTTATAAAAATTGTTGGAGTGGGCAAGTCGATGCGAAGACGGGCGGAAGCATGCCTTTTAAGTGAAGGTGGCCATTTCCAACAATTTTTATAAAACAAAAATTATCATTAATTATCTTATCAATGTTAACTATTAATGGGGGGTGGGGCCCCCCAAAAATAGCATGATGGAAGCTCCAGGCCCAAAATACTCCGGAGGTAAACTCGCCCCCCATTCGGATCTCCGGGCGGGGGCTGGACTTGGGGCCCCATCAAGCGAAGTTCATCAAAAAACAACCATTTCCGACAATTTACTGGGATCTAACAACACTCAACGAAGAAATGGTGTGGCACCTGCAGTTGCTAACCAACCCAGAACTAGCAACTTCAAAATTGATTTCTGCAATATTAGAGGGCTTAACACGAACATCAATTCAGTCCACCAGCACTTACAATCTTCCAAGCCTCACGTACTCGCACTGACCGAGACAAAGGTCAGATCGTCAACAAACACCGTCAGCTATTTATACCCTGGATACGATTTTCATTTCCGATTCCGACGCAACTTCGGCGTGTGTCTTTTTATTCGAGATGATCTCTGCTGCCAACGAGAACCTACACTGGAACCGAAAGACTTTGATGTAATGTGGTTTAAAATATCAACACCGAAAATCACCAAGTTTATCTGCTGCCTTTACCGTCCTCCAAGTGATACCCATTACAGAGACCTTTTCTCATCACTAGCCAATACAATCGACTTCGTGCAAACCAACTATCCAAATGCCGAGATTGCTATCTTTGGTGACTTTAACGTCCACAATGTCAACTGGCTTAAATTTTCAAATACAGACGATGAGCAAGGCCGCGAGGCCGAATCCTTCGCGATCAGTTCTGGTCTAACTCAACTCGTAGAAGAACCAACGCGGATTCCAGACCGAGCTGGAGATTTTGCTAGTCTTTTGGATCTTTTCTTAACGTCAAATCCCGATCTATATACAGTCACCGTACAGCCTCCGTTAGGATCTTCCGATCACAAACTTATTTCAACTCTAAGCGAACTACCAATTAATTCTGAACAACCTCCTAAACCTCGCAAGATATGGCATTACAGATCGGCCAAGTGGGAAGACCTGAAAGACCATTTTCGGACTTTTCCTTGGATGAGCGTATGCTTCTCTTCTGATGATCCATCCGTCTGTGCTGGGGAGGTCTCAGACGTCATTCTAACGAGCATGGAAGCATTTATTCCCTCCTCCCAAAAACGCCCTTCCAACGGCAAGCCCTGGTTTAGCAAGGATTGTGAGCGTGCTGTCAAATCAAAAAATCTGGCTTACCGACAGTGGCGTAAAAATCCTACCACTGAGAATCGTACCATCTTTATTACCGCTCGAAACCAATGTAAGCTAACAATAGATCAAAGCAAAGAAGCCCATAACGTGAGGATCAAAAACAAACTTCTTGACTGTCCAAACGGATCAAGGTCCTTTTGGTCAGTCGCTAAGGCCGTCAGCCAAAATTTTACCAAATCAACTATTCCACCTCTAATACGTCCCGATGGTACAATAGCATCCACAGCCGGAGACAAAGCAAACTTACTTGCTGAACTATTTTCTTCGCATTCCACTGTAGATTTCCAGGGAAGAACACCACCCGACATTCCTGCAGTTGATTCCGAAATGACCGAAATCGTGTTCCGTCAGCGTCCCGTCAAACGAATCCTGAAAGGACTCGACGTCAAAAAAGCTACTGGTCCAGACGAAATTCCTATTATAGTTCTCAAGACATGCGCCGATGAACTAACACCAGTATTTTGTAGACTTTTCAACTTATCCTACAAAAAAGGAATATTTCCATCTTGCTGGAAGACGGCGCGAGTCCAGCCTATTCCAAAGAAAGGTAAGAGAACCCTGCCTAACAACTATCGACCAGTCGCATTGCTTTCAGTTATATCAAAAGTAATGGAGAAAGCTATTAACCAACATCTTCTAAAGTACCTGGAAGGCTTCAACATTATCAGCGATCATCAATATGGTTTTCGGAAGTCCAGATCAACTGGAGATCTTCTAGCCTATGTCACCCATATTTGGAACAACGCAATCGAACATCATGGGGAGTCTCGGGTTGTTGCGCTGGATATTTCTAAAGCTTTTGATCGTGTTTGGCATGAGGGGCTTCTAAGTAAACTGCGATCCTATGGTATGCCCAGTCGATTCTGTGCATGGTTATCTAGCTTTCTTAAGGACCGCTCTCTGCAAGTGGGGATTGACGGATTTCTCTCAGACACCTTCACCATCAATGCCGGTGTTCCTCAAGGGTCCATATTGTCTCCCACTCTCTTCTTACTCTACATTAACGACCTTCTAGTGAAAACTAAAAATCCGATATTTAGTTTTGCTGACGATAGCACACTTTTCTCATCTTTCTCTTTGAATGCGCAAACATCGGCTGCCGACGCACATCTTCGCAGACAGCATGAAGTATCACGCCTCAACAAAGACCTGGAAGAAATTTTGGCTTGGGGTGACAGTAATCAAGTCGAATTTAACGCTAAAAAAACCCAGGCAGCAGTTTTCTCTAAAAAGGTAAACATTACAGAACCGGAAATAGTCATGGCCGGACACGCAATCCCACTGGCTTCATCTATTAATTTGCTGGGTGTCAATCTGGGAGGAAATATGTCTTGGCATAACCACGTTGTGGCAATCGCCAAGATAGCTTCTCAGAAGCTTGGCGTACTCTTCCGAACCAGAAAGTTGTATACACCTCAACAACTTTTGACACTATACAAAGCCCAGATTCGACCATCACTAGAATACTGCTCTCATGTCTGGAGCTCTGCACCCAAACATACTCTTCGGCTACTGGATTCCATCGAAAGGAGGGCTATTCGTCTGATCGGAGACCACGAGCTGACGAAGAACCTCGACAGCCTAGAACATCGAAGACAGGTTGGGGATTTGACTCTCTTTTACAGATATTTTCATGGAAGGTGCTCGGCTGACCTTGCCCTCTTAATTCCGCCCAGAGCGACGAATAGCAGAAATACACGACGAACCACTGCCGCCCATCCGTATGTGGTTAAGCTTAGTACTCCTCGAACTTCATTATTTAAAAATTCTTTCATCTGGAGGACTTCATCCTTGTGGAACGACCTTCCCGAGGTCGTTTTTCCCAACGAATATAACCTCCAACGATTCAAATCCAACGTGAATCGCTTTATGCGCACACGCACCACTCCCAGAGTGCCCTAAAGGATTTTTCCTATAGTGCTTGTGTTTGATCATAAAAAAAAAAAAAAAAAAAAAAAAAAAAAAAAAAATGTTAAAAATAATGAGTTCCAATATGAATTTAGTTGTTTTAATCAAGAACGGTGCGTCTGGCGAGAAAAACTCAAGGGACCGTTTTCATGTAGAATTAACCAGGCTAATCTGGAAAAATATCGACATAGAAAAATGTCAGTAGGGTACCATCTTATTTGTAAAGAATATCAGAGGATATGTTTGCAGGGACGCCACTGGTGGAACAATTGAATAACTCTTCTAACTAAAATTTGTGTTTCTATATCCTATTAACACATACCAAAATTGAAAATAATATCTAAAGTACTTTCGGAGATATTAAAAAATATCCATTTAAAAAATTAAAATTCAACACCCTGTAGCATAAAAATGAAGCCGTTGCGGACATATGTTCATATCAACTTTTCCTTATAAAATGACCTAAGGAATCACATCCTGAAATATTAGCACGTCATTAAGGAACACCCTGTATAGATATTTTTTTCATTTCTGGAATAGTTTTGATGAAACCCCGAACTATATAATTTTTTGTTCTTAGGTTATTACCACTCTACTAGCCGTAGCTTTCGCCAGACCGCAAGGCTACAATTACCCGTCGGCGCCCAGCGGCCCAAGCGGTCCACCCTCCAACAGCTACGGTCCACCCGCAGGTCCCGTAGGTCCTCCACCGTCCAAATATGGCCCACCGTCCCAAACTCCTGTAGTGCAAAAGCACGTTTACGTGCACGTACCCCCACCAGAAAAGGACGTGCCGAGACCTAGGAATCCGATTGCTGTAGCGCCGGCGCAGAAGCATTATAAGATCATATTTATTAAGGTATGGCGCCGTAATGGTTTGAGACATTTGAATATATTACTTTAAGGAGTTTTATATTTGCCAAAAATTCTAGTAAATCGTATGTTTTTTATGATTGAGTTTTGGACATTCTCTTTGATCTAGTCGCATATTTCAACATGTCACATATCATTTCATATAATTTTCGTATATGACCTGTGATCTAAATGTATCCCAAGTTACTGTATATCAATTCTTGACGCAAGCGCAAACTTACCTTAGTAATAACAAACCAGAAAGCAGCAAACTACTGTATTCTTGACTTGAACGATGTATGAAAACGTGAAAAATAAACGCACCTCTATGAAGTACGAGTACATTCATTTTGTATATTTTGTAATTAAATATGGCGTATAAATTATAATTTTAGTTGAAAATCATCGTTATTCATTGTACTGGTTCTGCTCTGAATAAATAACGGTAGGTTTATTCACAATGATTGTAAATATATTCAAATCTAATAACTATATTGAAATATAAAACTAGGACGAATAGAATTTAAAAAAATATAATTAATTATATTATAATAATCAAAATATTGAAGAAAATAATCAAAATATAAATTAAATTCAACTCTTAGGGAGGTCTTTTGTAGGACGAACCTAGATAATAGATAAGCGATTTCATTTAATTTATTTTTTCAGGCACCAACTCCTCCCACTCCAACCGCACCTATAATTCCAGCCCAACCTCAAAACGAAGAAAAGACCTTAGTTTACGTTTTGGTGAAGAAACCAGAGGAGGCACCGGATGTCACCATCCCTACCCCAGCGCCCACGCAACCTAGCAAACCGGAAGTATACTTCATCAGATACAAGACGGTAAGCAATAATGGTTAGGGTTATCGTATTTTCAGTCAAGCATATACTAGACATTCCCCCATCCTTACTGTTAATTTGAACGGGATAGAATTAGGATCGGTTAGAATTAAAAACAAATATTTTTTTGACGTTAATTAAATATTAGTGTTGTGATCGCTCCAGAGGAAAGCAGCTTGAGTACTCGATTATTGGAATAACTGACATCGCTTGATTATTAAAAAAACTGCTCGAGTTATAAATTGATACCCGAATCCGAAATATGGCGATTGGCGACGTTCGAGTTTGACGCTGAGCAGGTAACACGACATACGTCTTTCTTAAAGGCTTATAAACGAGAAGGTGCATATAAAAAAGTATGCCAAACCCCTTAGCGAAGTCATCGCGACATGGGTTTTGTAAAATTTTGTTTTAACTGTCTAGCCAGCGGCGTAGTTTAGGTCTCGGATTGTAAATATTAAAAAATTGAAGGATATACTTTTAAAATTTATATTTACTATAAACTCGAGAAAACTTCTCAAAAATAACGTAATAATAGAAATTGTTAATGAAACATAAGAAAACGAACAAAATGGTTAATAAAATATATAGAAAAATTCGTTGGTAATCTTATAGTAAACATTTTTAAATCTAAACAGGAACTTTTTATTATTAAACTCAAGAAGACGTCTTAAAAATAACATACATTATAGAAAATGTTAATGGAAAATAAGAAAACGAGCAAAATAGTTAACAAAACATAGGTATCGACAAATTTTTTGGTAACCAAAAGTAAAGATTCTTAAATTTAAACAGGAACTTTTAGGTACCTAACTATAAACATGAATTTAAAAAAATAATCCCTATTTTCTTATTTTGCCACTCGCGTAACTAAGTCAAAATTTTTGAAGGGCACACAGTGGGCATCTGATAATTTACAGTGGAAGAATTTGACATTTTATGCTCGTAGATTGAGAAAGATGTAAAGAAAAATACCTCTTGGTAATACTTTTTGATTTAAAAAAGCACAAGAATGAACCCGATCAATAAATACCTATTTGGGTGATTTTTTGCAGTTTTTTTGTTTGGTATCGAGACACGTGGTAAAAATTCATTATTCACATATAAATACATTTCTGGAATTTTTTTGGTGGCTACTACAATTTTTTAGCTAAACCTGTGCCCACCCGTAGTTACGTGCCTGCTAAATACCCGACCTGATCACATGTAAACGGCTAGGCTGCCGGTCGAGCAGTCGGTGACGTCATCGCTTGGTGAATTGGAATTTCAAGCGATCCACTCGATTATTAAAATCGCTCGAGTATCAAGTACTCGATTATTAAAATCATCGGTTTTTTGCAACACTATTAAATATGCATTTAATATTATTTCAGAAAAAAGAAAATGGTGGCGGTCCATACCCTGACAGTGGACAGCCCGAGAATGGCGGATACCCAGCAGCAGCAGCTCCACCACCATCATCAGAATATGGCGCTCCCAATGGAGGTGGCGGTGGAGGCGGAGGCGGTAACGGTGGCTACAAATAATTATAAATTAACATACAGGATACCAACTACTAAAATAAGTAACAACAACCATTTGGATACGTAGGAATAAAAGCTAGGTATTCGAATCTAACAGTTTCAAAATTCATAATATCTAGGTATATGCCATTTTAATAATTTTAAAATGGGATTAACTAGACCAAAACTAGATCCCGAATTATACCAAAATTTGTATTCTTGAGTTGGATGGAATTCTCTAGTCTAGATTTAATTAATTACGAAAAAGATTGGAATTAAGATATCTCAGAATTTTTTTCTGTTCTTAAACTAGCTTACTTGCCCCCTGAAAACATCCACTGCCTAAAAGGATGATTGACAACTTATTCACAATTCAAGAGTATTACATTAAGGTACAAATTGTTACTTATTTTCAGTATTTTCCTATAAGATATAATGCCAACTTTAATCAATATAGCTTTTAAAAATTCACTATTTTTAGATTGTTTTGGAAGATTTTTAGAAAAAAATTCTATTTTGTGATTTTTAAATATTTTACTGCTCTAAAATAGGCTATATATATATAGTAATTAGACAAATATATAAGTAAAGAAAAAAGCGGTGACAAATCTATTTTAGTATTAAGGATCATTTACTTATATATGATGCGAATTGTTAGGCTCACTTAGTTGGTTCATGTTAAGTTTGTGTTGTTATGTTTTTATTACAAATAATAATTGTATATATTTTATACAACGAGTCTATGACTAATATATTCTCGTACATTTTATAATATCATAAATCATATCTCGGTACGATAGAAATTTATAGAAAATATATTTTTTTACTTTCTAAATATGTGTTTTTATGCTGATATAACTTAAAACCTCATCCCTCAACTTGTGTTGTAAAACTACCTTTTTCCAATTAAAGAAAATTATTAAGGATTTCCCGGTCAAATTATTTTTTAATAATTTACCAAATATGCAACGTCAAACGACGGCTTTCTTAGAATTTGGAGCGTCGACAACCTTGAGTGCCCGTTCTCGGAGTAACCGCCACCGCCGGCCGGGGTTGTCAAGCAGTTGGAAGAGAAGTCAGTCGGTTTTCTGGTGTCCACAGAAGCCGCACTCGCTCGCGATTCAATTTTTTCAAAACGGGGGTTCGCAAATGTTGGGTACAGGTTTCAGAGTGTCTTTATGCCAAGTAATTCCGAGAATAGCCAGCTGCGGATTTCCCCTGAGAAATTTTGATCTTCGAACACTCGTTTCTGACGCGAGTAGAAATAAGTTTTTACAGAAAAGTTACCTGATTGTGATATAAGAACATTCTGAGTCCTGAATCAGTAGTAAGTGTGAAATAAAATATCTTAAGTTAGTATTAGTATTCACTATCGCGTTTTCTAAATATCTTGGAAATGACAGGATAATTGAGATCCCTTTAGTTGGGAAAATACTAGTTTAGGATAATTTTCTAATGGATATAAATAAATACCAAAATTTAAGTTGCAAGTTCGTAATAGGATGAATGTTAGGATGGTTGGACTCTCTATGAGAGAAACAATATGTTAGTATAGGTTAAATTATTATTGTAAATACAATGTAATTAATTAACCCCGAGTATTCCGGTTCGTGGGACTCGACTAACGAAAGGACTAACCCCTTCATAACCCTCATAAAACAAAAGACTTAAATATAAATGGGAGTGGCAAGAAAAGGTGTATCAAAAATGTATTGACTGGTGTACTGATAACCATGTGAGTACCGACTTAAAATGTCTTATTCGAGTGGTAAGTCTATTACACATTCTTTCGAAGTACGGTACTCGCTACGCTCGTATTGTAAGTTTCGAAGTCGTGTGTAATAGGCGTCTTACCACTCTTGGTATGTAATATACTATTATTAAATATTGAATTTTATATTCAAGTGTTACATATTTGCCATAAGGGCTCTGGTGGCTCCGTGGCTAAACCGGCAGTCACTGAGAACTCTAGGACTAGAGTTTGTAGGTGAAAAGCCCACGGCCGGTAAGCCGATTCGCGCCCGGTGGATTTTATTGGTATAAGTCATGTCCGGCATCATGAAAAAAATAGGGAAAAATGAAAAATGCATCATTTCCTAATCCCCATCCCTATCCCATTCACGCTGGTAACCAGGGCGGATGAGATCGGATTTCTTGTGGGGTACGAGGGTCGATAAGCAGTCCCCAATCGGTAGGTCATACAGCAATGCGAGAAACCAAGGCTTGATAGCCCTTGGGGGAGCAGCTTATGATCGAGGATTGTGGTTCGGAGCCCACGTTAAGCTGTAGGTACCCTACTTGTCTAAATCTTGAGGCGATAATTCTAGTTGTTGTGAGTCTCAACTCAAGTAATTTGGCAGCTGCAGTAATATATTCATCAAACCAGGAAAAAACCTATATTGTCGAAAGATCGTCGTTATTTGCGTGAAGAATGTTCCAGTAGGTATATTTTTAATTCGCGTAAATGCGTTTTCATGCTCACCAACGCGCGATGGTTGTCATATGTTAACTTAAAAGTTGACTTAAATGCGTCAAAATAGCGTTTTTTTCAAGGGGAACAATCCAAATACGACGATTATTTATGGAGGCATTCATTTGTCTGTCTTTTGTAGCCTTTAGTTGTACTCATATTCAAATCATCAATTTCTTTTTTACAAGCCCAATCCAACCTTAAGAAAACAATAAAATAGGTAGTGACAATTTAAAGGCTATGTAGTTTACGTGACCTTCACCATTATGTCAAACGTATTTGGAACGGCTAATAAAATAGTAATTAATGAAGGTGTTCTATTTAACAAAGAAACATATCACATATTTAAATCAACATTATGGTATCACAGTTACTTATATACCAAGTGATGAAAGGGTATATTTTCTGTGAAAGACAAGACAGTACAAGTAATTTAAATAATTTATATCCAAAAACATCGACATCATGTTCATGTTTTGTTATAAAATCAGCTCCAAAAGTTGTTTAATTGTTGATAACTGATAATGTTACAATTTATTCATAAGCCAAACAAACTGCCTATATTCTTTCGCATGATATGATACGGGGGTCCAATTTTCGAAGGTGAAGCCATCTTCATTTTAGCTCGCCATTTTGTCAAGAAAATATACAGGATTGCCCAGAAGTCCGGAATAAAATTAATATAGCCCTAACCTGTAAGTTTTGGGGAAAACGCTCGGACACGTCAATTTAGTTTTATATATGCTCACATTTTGACGTTATTCGTTTGCTTTTTTATATACATTTGTCAAAGATATGACGACATCGATCTTTTTTTTAAATAGAAACATACAGCTTGTGATACATCATTTGGAAGCTAATATCTCGTACAGTATGCTCATAAATTTTAGCGCGATTCTGTCAAGCTATTTCAAAATGGCGACTGTTAAAAGTTAATTGTAAAATAATACTTTGGAAATACCTAAATTAATTTTACAAGTTCACAATGTCACAAAATGTCAGAACGTGAAACAATGAAGATTTCTTACCTTGAAAGGTAAAAAAACCATCAAAGGTTTATCATTTCCGCCTATTTAAATAGAGATGTTTTAAAAACTTTTAACAGTCGCCAATTTGAAATAGCTTGACAGAATCGCGTTAGAATTTATGAGCATACTGTACGAGATATTAGCTTCCAAATGATGTATCACAAGCTGTATGTTTCTATTTAAAAAAAAGATCGATGTCGTCATATCTTTGACAAATGTCTATAAAAAAAACAAACGAATAACGTCAAAATGTGAGCATATATAAAACTAAATTTACGTGTCCGAGCGTTTTCTCCAAAATTTACAGGTTAAGGCTATATATTAATTTTATTCCGGACTTCTGGGCAACCCAGTATATTATATCCGTAGATCCCATATTAAATCATGTCTAAAGCTCGGATTACACCAGAAATTGTCAAAATAGGCGCCTATATACAGTCCCAGAATAGGCGAATTTATAGGTGTAAATAACAAAGAAATTTCGAATAGAAATGTAACCATGCATTTGGGGTCTAGAGCTGCTTGATTATATAACAAAATTTAACAGATATTGATGTTTAATAACTCAAGCCGGCCTTGACCGGAGCATTAGTTTTATTTTCTGTCTAATGGCCGCATTAGTCTGCAATACTTTTGCAATTTTGTTGCTGCAAGTTAATTGCATGAATAAGAATATAAATAAACAGTAAAACATGCCTTGAAAGTTGCAAGAATATTACAACAATAAGTAAGCTGACTCCTTCACACAACATCAAATAATTGAATCAATAAAAGTTGCCCAGAATTCAAAATCATGCATCATGCAGCGTTTATAATGAATTTAATAACAGTAACTATCAGCCTACTTTCTTAATTTTTAAATAGTTTAACCCCAACCTAGTCATGTGGTGTTCAGTGGCAAAGCCAGGATTTGGGGAGGAGGGTTGTTTCTTCGGGTTTTTGTGATATTCAGTTTCAGTATCATTTAAGTACAGGTGTCCCATTTTCGACACTTTTATAGGGTTTGTTCGAGACAACTTAAAATTTTATTGTGTTTTTGAACCCTGAAGAGTTTAATATACAGGGTGTAACTAAATAAGTGTAAAACATTTAAGGGGGTGATTCCTCATCGAAAAAAAGATAGGATCTTTCATATAAAGAATCTTCATTGGAGCATCCCTTGTTATGATACAGCCCCTTAAAGGGGGTACATAAAATTTATAAATAAACAAAACTAATTTATTAATAACAAAACATACAACATCTAGAAATCATAGTAACTGTTCAATATGTCTACCTTCAGACACTACGCATGCGTCTGGAGTCTCTCTAATTACCCTGCACGCATCGATGATGCGGTTTCTTAAGTCCTCTACATCGCGACCAGAAGTACTATAAACCAAATGCTGCAAATGGCCCCAAGTAGAGAAATCGAGAGGATTGAGATCCGGAGATCGAGCGGGCCAATTCTGAGGTCCTCCTCGACCTATCCACTGATTTGCATATGTTTCAGTTAAATGCTGACGTGCTACTTGACTAAAATGGGCGGGAGCCCCATCATGCATAAAAAACATATCCCTTCTGACGCCCAAAGGAACTTCCTCCAGCAGTACGGGGTGCACTGCTCTTAAAAATTGAACGTATGCCTCACCATTTAATCGAGGAGGTAGAAAATGAGGCCCAATTAAATAATCCCCAATAACTCCGACCCACACGTTAAGAGAAAACTGTTCTTGATGGTTAGTTTCGACAATAGCGTGATGGTTTTCATCAGCCCATATGTGGTAATTATGAAAAGTAATAATCTTGTCCCGAGAAAAACTACATTCGTCTGTGAATTCGATCGTCTTCAGAAAGTCACGATTTCTTCTAATAATTTCCAGCATCCAATTGCAAAATTCAAGACGGTTCGGAAAGTCTGGCGGTAACAGTGCCTGTACTCGTTGCAGATGGTAAGGGTATAAGAGCTGGAAAGCAATCTTTCTAGTACTGGTAGTAGGTTGTTCTTCAAGCAAATTAAGTACTGCTTCCTCAAGCTGTGGTGTTCTTACTTCTCGATGGCGACCACAATCCTGCGTTCTTTTGTCGAATGAACCATATTCTCGTAATCGTTGATGAAGTCGGGCAAATATTCTATGTGAAGGATGCTGCCGTTGAGGATACATATCAGCATATCTTCTAGAAGCTTCTAACCCATTCCCCTACGACAGACCGTAAACGTAATGCATATCAGCCATTTCCTCATTTGTGTTTGCCATTTTAATAACAAGTGAATTATTAAAGTAACAACAAATTAAGAACAGAACAACAATACACAATTACTATTACTTCAATTTCAAAAATTTACAAACTGACAGCTTGATACCAATTTAATTGTCACTATCGCTAATAGCGGCCTACTGGATAAATTAGTTTCATATTTTCGTTTTATGGCGATATGTATCTTGTTCGTAAAATAATTTTTTGCTGCGAACTGGTTTATTTTGGGCGAAAAATTCAAGAGACATTTTTTGTTTAGAATGAAACAGGCTATCGGAAATAAATTTTTAGATGGTAAACAAATAATAAGACAAAAACTTACATTGGAAATAAATTTTAGGGGTTGCGTTTTCCACCCCTTACAACCATGGGGTAAACCAAATAAATTACTGGCTAAGTGTCTTTTTGGTAGTAGAAAATGTCAGGTTAATTTCAATATTGTAACTTTTTTAGTGCTTGTGAAAAAAATTGTTAAACAAATTTTATGTACCCCCTTTAAGGGGCTGTATCTAAACAAGGGATGCTCCAATGAAGTTTCTTTATATGAAAGATCCTATCTTTTTTTCGATGAGGAATCACCCTCTTAAATGTTTTACACTTATTTAGTTACACCCTGTATAATTAAACGATAACGAAAAGCAATAATAATCAAAATAAAATTTATCAAAAAATGTTCGTCATTCTCTTAGAGAACAGTTTTCTCGTGTCCTCGTATAATGTCGCCATGTGCCAGACAATCTCCGGTGTAGGGTGTTGAATTTTGTTTAATAAGATAAATCAGAATACTATAAATACATTTATTTGTCACCGTATTTTGTTCACGAAAATAAAATATACAAAAATAAAAAATATATATCTATATATAAAATATACAAAAATACAACATATAAAATACATTGCACAAAAATATTTACAAAATCTCTGCGTCCCCGAATAAAAGTCGCGAGTACCACAAAAAAATTTACATACGGCGACTTTTAAGTCTTCAGAACGTGGACATCGGACTTTTATTCGAGAACCCATCGAAAAATGTCGCTTAACGCTTCGAAAAACGAAAGTATCAAGCGACAAAATCACTATATCGGAGATAAGGCGCCATCTTGAAACGAAATCCGGCAGGACGCTCGACGCTGACGGGTCATTTGTGACTGATGAGTGATGCGAGTGAAGTAACGTCGCGAGTCATGTGATTTCGTGGTCAATATGAGGCCGAGGTAACTTTCGTAGCTTAGTATGGGCCGCCGGATTTGCCTGGAGGTCCGTAACTGGACGATACACCTCCTCCACTGCCGCCTCCGTGTCCTGCAAGAAAAAATACAGTTTTAAAATTATGCTTCATAACATTTTCATAAGGTCATCCGTAAAACTATACAGGGTGTTCATATAATGCATGAGGATACGAATATGTCGTATGGATTTTTAAACACATGCTATACAGGGTGTTATGGAAATGACGTATTATATTTAAATGGACTCCTGTGGTATCCTAGAGAAGCGCTACACATTGTATTTTTTTTAAATCGATCGTTTTATCACAGGTCAGTCCGCGCTACTGTACAACATTTCACCCAGAGCCAATGGCAATGTTGCCAAACTTAATGTAAAACTGAAATTCCATATAAAATTATAAAAATAAATTATTTTCTACGTTCTTTTTCATGGGAACACTCCTGGAAACACTTTATGTACACACAGTAATAGTGAAACAGAACCGATAGTTAGCTTTTGAAAATACAATAATACAGATTATACTACCTACAGATTATTAGATTTTATTACACGCGACGAAATTTGACGTCCAGAAGAAACGCGTCAATAAAAACAATATTCAAAGATTATTTATGAACGGGCAAGATACACGCGTAAACCGAAAGAACAGAGCGGATTGCTGAGAGTGTGTTGGTGATCGACGGGACACAACGTATCCGGCCGCTGGTTGGTCTCCAACTACCAGACGCACGCGTGCGGCGCTATATGAAACTACTTCGCTCAGCCGATGTAAGGCGTCAAGAGATCATTGGCATTTGACCTAGTGACGTAGTACGTGGCTATTACTATTTCATATGTTTTTTCGGGTTCTTTCAAACATAGTCCGTCGTAAATGTTCTTCAATTAATTGTACAAAACGGTATTAGAGAATGGAAAAGTGTTTAAATTATTTTATTTTGTCTAAAGAGTTTAAGGTGTACATATGACAACACCGGCCAGAATTCCTTTATTGCTTACATGTATCGCAGTGCCACACAGGTGTTTTTCTGGTTTGACGTCAGGTCACTTTTACCGCTGAATGAATTGAAAGCGCTATTTATGGGTATTTTTCTTCAATTTGTCTTTATCTCAGGAATCGCCGGTTTAAATATAATACGTCAATTCCATAACACCCTGTATATTTCATAAAATCAATGCTTTTTACTAAAACGAGTATTTTAAAAATAAAATTTACTGAAAATGAAAATTATTTACCTCCGCCAATGCCTCCTCCAATTCCACCTCCGATACCACCTCCGATACCACCTCCAAGTCCTCCTCCGATACCGTCACCAAGTCCTAAAAAATAATAATTTAGTTCCTCTTCGGTCTTCATTCAAAATAATAGACGGAAATTTGACGGACCTGTTTATTTATAATTCTAAAGGAATTAAAGAACATCGTAAGTACTTACCACCGCCAAATCCTCCTCCACCTCCGCCGCCGCCTCCGAAACCGCCACCGGATCCACCTCCGAATCCACCTCCAGATCCGCCGCCGAATCCGCCTCCATGGCCACCGCCGCCTCCTCCGGAAACTTGTTTCTGAAAAAAAAATACAGTCAAACAAGGAACCAGATCCGCGGATGCTGGACAAAACCTAAATACATTTCGAATGAATGGATGCTTTACACGGACAGGGGGGTTTAAGTTATTCCAACGCATAAAATAATCCATCCTCTGTGCTATCATAACTTATGAATAGTGAGTTGATGCAATTTCTTTGATTTGGTTGCCGTAATTCAGAGCTGCTGTCCCCTATTAGCAACACGCTTCGGTCTAGGACAACTCATATTTCAGTTATATCAACTCGAGATTTTGCTCAGTGTAGTTTAGGTTCTATGGGCGGAAACGCAGCAACAAGAAACGCGTGCAGAAAAGGTGCTTTATAGAACAATGTGTTTAGAAAACGACGCGACAAGAAGCGCGTGCATGGAAGAGGCCATCTTCAGAGAAGGCCATTACGTTTCTAAACCATGGTATAGAAACCAAATAGCAACTAATTAATTTTGTTAGGAGCGGGCCAAATACGCTGGTATATTCGGGCTTTACACACATACAGACTTTCTGTTCTAAACCGAATAATATAACAATTATCGAGATTATCTTTGTCCATATTAAACAAATTTAATGGTTTCGTATAAGTAAGTAAATAAGGCAATCGCATGGACTATAATGTTACATAATAATTCCATGTTTCGTGACCAACCGCATTCTTCAGCGCATCTGTATGAGGTAAAAAGGAAAGTAAGTCGTCTTGAAAACTTTAGGAAAATTTATTTCGTGCTTAGCATACGTAAATAAAGAAGCGCCATTGCCGTTAAACTTTCACTTTAAAAAAAATTACTGTTTTGATTGTGTATACCCGTTACAATAATGCATGTAAATTATCTTCAAGCTTGAATCCGTACAGGGTGTTTCAAATGTGATTTGCTGTATTAATTGAGAGGTCTGAAACGGGTTTACGTTCGTGCGAAAAGTAGCTAAAACGACTAGGGACTTACCTGGGTCTTGTATCTGATGAAGTAGACTTCGGGTTTGCTGGGTTGTGTGGGTTGCGGAGTGGGGATGTTGATCTCTGGTGCTTCTTCTGGTTTCTTCACCAAAACGTAGACCAAGGTCTTCTCTTCATTTTGTGGCTGGAGTGGGATTACTGGGGCAGTTGGTGCGGGTGCGCTTGGTGCCTAAAGAACGTTTTAAAATAATAAAATATTCCACTTCTTGCCATAACTTTGGAAAAAATTGTATTCGTGATAAAAGTTAGTAAATAAAGAAATGGTACGTGTATCGTCGATGAATTTTAATTATTATATACAAGGAGTACGAGAAATAGTCTCCTTACCTTAATAAAGATGATTTTATAGTGTTTCTGAGATTGCCCAACTGAGATAGGTCTGTGTGGTCTGAACTCCTCTGGCTCTGGTGGTGGTACATGTACGTAGATGTGTTTTTGGATTGTGGTACCGCCGCCATGACCGCCTCCGCCTCCGCCACCAAATCCACCTCCACCACCTGCAAGGTAAAAAATTTGTATATCATATTTTAATTACGTCGATCATTTGAGTCATGTAAATAATTCAGTACCTTACAACCCCCCTTTTGATATGGAGACATTAAAAAAAATAGCACTTACCTCCTCCAAATCCACCTCCGTGACCACCTCCGAATCCACCGCCTCCTCCAAATCCTCCGCCGCCGCCGCCGCCTCCTCCAAATCCACCGCCTCCGCTAAAACCACCGCCTCCGCTAAATCCTCCACCTCCGCTAAATCCACCTCCTCCGCCTAGAAAATAATTTTAAAATAGAGAATGCAATAAGAAGTCTCATCTTCAGTATAAATAAAGCATATTATTTGTTTTCTTACCGGAGCTGGAAAATCCGCCGCCGCCTCCACCGCCACCGCCACCACCAGAGGGCGCGCCGTATGACGAGCTCGGAGGGCTGTAGCTGTAGCCTGCTTCAGGACGGGCGCTGGCTAGCGCTACTAGCGCCGACAACAGCTAGAATTAAAAAAATATATGAAAATAATAATTTGATAGTAAGCATTAGCTTCTAATGCAGGGTGTTCCCAACCACTGCGTGGCGGAGCCTTGGGGCGCCGTGTAGAGTAAGGTGGGGCGCCTTGAGTTGACGAACTAAATAACGACCCTTTTTTGGGGGGTTCTCTTATTATTATTGTAATTTTTTTAGTAGGTCGCCGTAATAAAATACTAAACCTGCTCTAAGAAAGTTTGAGAACCCTTGTCCTAATGTATTAATTAAAATATATTAAGAACTGTTCCAGGAATATTATAAATTGGAACCTCTTATTGAAACACGAAAAGCAACGTATACCTACTAACTACAGAGTATGTCTTGTCTTTCCTTAAGCCACTCTGTATGCGACGTATGTTGTTTATGGGATATTTTAAAATAATCGCCAAAAGCATGGTACCAAACAACGAAGTACTCATTACTTATGCGGTGGTTAAATCGGATGTTAAAAACAACAGATGCAGGACGATCGCGCGAAGAAATCGTGAGAAAAAAAAATAATATGCATTTGCGTAAAAACGGTTATATAAATATTGTGAAACGTACGAAACGAAATTTGTTTTGTTCTTAATTTTATCGTAAATGATCGTGAGAGTGCTTTGACATGGGTTTACGTTTGTTTTTGTTACATGCTCTTGAAATTTTGCAATATGAAGAATGCAGAACGTCGTGGGATTGCAAATTTCATTATTCTTTAAAAAAAAAACGGTTGTGTTATATTTACTGGGCATGAAAAGTAGCTGTACTGTCTGAGAGGTTATTTGCATTTTTATTAACAAAGCCGAAAATATATAATATTTAAATTGTATAATAATATGTTAATTTTAGGCTCAATCAAAATTACAACATTGACACAATATTCGCAGTAATGATGGATGTTTACAAATAACCAGAAAACAACAATATCTGTTCCATCTGTCTGTCGATTTCTCTAATATTTAAATTTAAATCCAACGATGAATATCATTTGTGATTGGAATTTTTGCGTGGAAAATACCCGCAAGCGGCCTTCCCTTATAAGATTTGGTTTACGACAGATTTGTAATTGTTTTATAATTTGCAAATTTGTAATAAATATAAGAACATCATTATAAGTTACATTATGCTGCAAAATGGTATAATGTAAGCTTTTTGCTGTATAACTTGGTTGCGTTAGATCATTTTGCGTTGGTGTGAGAAAAGTGCATGTATTTACATTAACCAAAAGTTTTGTTACGCGATTATGCCCCAGAGTGTTTTGGAATTAAATTAAAGAACAACATTTTTGATATCCTCGTTTATATCCAATAACAAATATTACTTATAGCTTCTTTACACGCACAAGTATGTACAATAACAATATTCTTTACAATCTTTACAAAGAAAATCTAGATATATTTCAGATATGCTCCAACTTCTCCGTTTGTAATTTTTTTTATTTTAAATTACGATAAATTGAGCGGATATTTCTTAGAAGCATATGAAACTTCCAGTTGTAGTTGCATTTGAATTAACAAATTATATACCCGAAGCAAATCTTCAATTATTGATGAGCACCTTAACCTACTAATAAACTGAAGACCTATGATTAACCGAAACTTGTCGGAATCAAAAAGTGAAAATAAAGACACTCCACTTAACGCTCGTACAAAATTGCTAATTTAAATACCAACAAATACAAAAAGAAATTTCAAATTTTATGTCATCTTCGTCGTCCATCATCAATAGACTTTCTTTTACATTGAAGATTCACGAGCACGTCGATTTTCACCTTTTAATCGTGACCTTAGGTAGGCTTTTGCTGTTTGTAATCGCTCTGAGGTGATGTTGACCCCTGTTTATTGTCCGCGACCTTTAGTAGAAAGTATAAGTGTTCGGTTGTGAAGTATCAGGATTTGACAGATTTAATAGGATACGATGTATTTTGAAGTAAAAATATCCGATAGCTTGTAGCAGTTTTTTAACCCACTTTAAAAAACTTGATTACTAATACAAATCAAAATTCAATATTTTTTTCTTATTTTTGACATCTTGAGGTTAGTTTTTAAACTACCAAGTTGATATTTGGCACAGTGACTAAGCGTAACGACTTCCATCATTCTGTTATACCTAAAAATGTTTCTTTACTGTGCCGCCAGAGGTAACTTTACCTGAATTTCAAATTTAATTTTTGGCATATCTTTTTTGTTTTGATAGGTATTGGAAAAAATGATATGTCATTTTAAAGACAAAAGAATGCCTAATAAGAAAGGTACCCTTGATTCGAACCGATAAACCGTACCGTTTGGGGGGGCAAAACTGGAACTAATGTTTTTGTTAGCAGTAAAATGCGCAAGAAAAAGTTTTGAGTTCTCGACTATTTGTTCTACGACTTACTCACCCTGTATAATGTAAGGTCTATTGTTGTCCTTACAGCTATTATAAAGAAACCTTTTCTATTTGGGTTTCATAATGGCTACATTATGAAATGCAAAAAAATTGAATAGCCTGCCACTTTATGAAACTGAAATTTTATTTTTTTTATGTTGGCAGCAAGTAGGGTTCGAATTTTAGGCTTACTTTGATTTCGTTGAAATTAGTTTTCTAGGCATTGTGGATTTGACGAAATTTTTTATAGAAAACTTTAAAATACTAACGTTTAGCCTTGCAAATAGATCATTTTTACTAGATATTTATCTGAAATACCTATACTCGGAAATATATAACATGCTGACGGTGTCCGATTGTTTCACGAAAAATGGATATAACTTAATGAGTACCTGTGGCCATCCCATTATTTATGACCGTTTGTGGAAAGGACCGGATTGTAATAATTATAATTAAATATAGGCACATCAGGTAGTTTAGGTTGCTTAATTTATATTTAAATATGTTTTTGTGGTAAAATTTGTTAGTTTTTGGGGAATGGTTCAAGAATTGTCATTTACCAAACATTCCTCAGAATAGCGTGATAGTAACGGACAATGCGAGCTATCACAGTCGCCAATTACATAAAGCTCCAAGCTCAAATAATACAAAACTGGAGATTCAGAACTACTTGGCGGCGAATGATATATATTTTGGAGAAAATTATAAAAAAAAGTGATCTTTTAGAAGTTTTAAAGACATTTTGTATAAAAAAAGTATATGTTTGTGACACATTGGCAGAAGAAATTGGACATACAGAGCTACGGCTCCCACCCTATTATTGCATTTTTAACCCCATAGAGCATATGTGGCACCAGTTAAAATCACTGGTTAGGTCTGAAAATATTTCTTCGACTTTAAGTTCTAGTAGAATTAATACGAAAATGCTTTAATGATATTCCCCCAGGTAGTTGGAAAAATTCAGTCCGTCCCGTAATAACTGTAGAAAATTCGTATATTACTCTGGATCGTATAATTAATCCAATTATAATTAATTTTGATGAGGATAGCGATAGCGAAACAGAACTATCTATAGAATGACATTATAAATGTAAATAAATATGACTAGTAATATTTTTAAAAAAATGTTATTTCATTTCATTACATTAATATAATCATATCATTACTTGTTTTCCTTAGTCCGTCCCTTCATACTTCACTTGTTTATTGCCAAGCTTTTGTCGACACAATGGGACCGACCCAGGAAATCATTAAGTCGTATCCATTTTTCGTGAAACAATCTTTATATTTATTATTAATTATGACGGATGTGAAGAAGCTTTGTTGTGTTCAATTGTTCCTATCACGACATATTTGATACTTGTAACATTTTATTAAATTGTAAAAGTATTGCCAACCCCAAAAGAAAATATTAATTCAAATGGAAAAAATCTACTATATTTTTTAAAGTTTTCCAGACTTTAAAGACCCAAATAGAAAAAGCATTATACAATTCACGGTTCATAAGACAATTAGAGCACTTGTTCTTTAGAAAACTCCCCGCTCCGCGGGTCGTTTTCTAAATTAAACACGTGCTCTAAAATAATGTCTTTAGAACTGAACGTGTTTTGTCTCGCCTTATCGATCCGTCCCTCTGTCAGCGAGAGGAAAGTTGATCTCATTACAGTAAATTATTTTTTTATGATAAGTAATTGATACTTCCGGAATAATAACGGTAAAAATACATTTACTTTTACTTTATACACAATGTTTAATAGAATTTCGGTAGTAAAGAGAGCATCATCATTATCATCATACTTAATAACTGACTGAAAGTTAGCATTTAACGTCAAATGCATGTATAATTTATATTATTTAATATCTCCGATACGGTCCTTAATCGCGTTAATACAGGAACTGTCTCTAATGTAATAAACATAAACATTATAATTTATTTGTGTCGTAATGTAAGGCAGTTAAAAAATGCACATTATATGGAGTTAAACAATGCACATTATATGACTTAATCGATCTAGCTTGAGGTTTAGCATCTCCAGTTGCTCTATGGCCAATAAGTTATGGAACACCCTGTATATTGTATCTATTAAGTTCTTTAAATTAAATAAATAGTAGATTGGATGTAAATTACCGTAATGGAATCAATATTCGTTACGAAATTAAAATCTGCTAGCTAAAGAACTGGTCACATGTATATTTATTCTAATTTCTAGTACCTTAAGCTTATAACACTGTAAGATTTCTTACAGAAATTACTCCGTATGTAGTGAATCGTATTAAACTTTTAACTTTCTTGGGTTCCCTTTAATTCCTTGCCAATTTTCTCACGCTTCTGTGCAAATAACGCTTTCCCATTAATTTATTGTTTCATTCGCACATTACTTTCCACTTAACTAAATGCACTTTCTGTTGTTTTATTACCGTTGTGTGCACGTTCATTGCAGTTAAATTATGAAAGACCCGGACCAGAATAATTAACGGTAGGTTATAAAGATCAGAAAATCTAAATTTCAATAATATACAGATTCCCCAATATTTTATATGAATATTCACAATTCTGCCAATTCGATTCCACTCCAGCATTATACCTCAAAATCTCGAGTGTCATAAATTGTAAGTAATATCCCTCCCTATTGTATAAATATACAGGGTTCTTGAAGGGGTGATGCTACATGTTAAAATAAAGGTCATATAACAAAAAGTCGAAAACTCAACACTTGCTTCCATTTAAAAAACTGATTTTACTGCTAACAAGAACGTTAATTCCAATTTGCGACTAAACGGTGTATTTTGTCGACTCGAATAAACATTTAACATTTATTTTTTAACATTTTTAATATATAATATAATATAATGAATAGCAAAAACCACTAATAGACACCTGTATGTGTCGAAATCTAAAATTAGACATATTTATATTATTATTTTATTTATATTATCTATATTATAATTCTATGTGACACACATTACTGAAACATGCCCACAATCCTTATTGATTTAGTGAAAAAGTATTGAAAACTTTTCGGTATTCCGATAAACATACTGATTACACTTTTTACTAAAAGTGTTTGTATTTTTAATTGATTTTATATTATCTGTGAGTAAATTTAATAATTTTGGTGCTAAATAATCCATAATTGGCAGTTGTCAAATTTTTTGGTAATTTAAATTTGTTATTAGATGTAGTCCTCGTTTCGGTAGAGTGATCTACATAGTTTAACTTGGTCTTACACCGATAAACAAAATTACATATACTGCTAACATATAAAGTTCTGATATTTACAGTATCCTCCGAAAACAAGAAATTTGTTGGAAATCTTTTATAAACCATCACCAACGTTTTCTCATTTAGAAATTCCCTTAATATATAAAATTTGTGTATGAGTCTATGTATTTTATTAAAAACATAGTTAATATGTGGACTCCACTTCATAAATTGTTCAACTAGCACACCAAGTGGTGGGTTACCTCAGTAATTCTATCATTACCGATAGTAATATCTGTAAAATTGGGATGACCAGCCCTTGTTAATGAAAAAGCTATGTAATTTGTTTTATTTAGATTAATTGATAGTTTATAAGTTTCCAACCAACTGTTAACCAATTTAAAACCTTCTATTGTCTTATTTTTAACTTCTTCCCAGTCTTTACCAGTAAATGTTATAGCCGTGTCAAAAGGTACCTTTTGTCTATAAAATGACATGTCCCTTATTCCAGTAACTGTCGAAACAAAAAAGATGTGCCAAAAATTAAATTTGTGGAAAAACATTTTTTTAACAGAAGTCCCTGCGCCTAATATCAACTTGATAGTTTAAAAACTAACAACAAGGTATTAAAAATAAGAAATCCTAACACCCGATATACTCATTTTTCGTAATTTCTATTAGAAGTACCCAAAATCACAGACAGAAATGTTGTATTCTGTGGAAAATCTTTTTTAAGCGCCGATGATGGATAATTTCGAATGAATCAATTATATAAGACGTTTTTGACGCCATCAATTAACCGATTCGTTAAACTTATCATTTACAAATTGAATTTGTTAATTACAACCTGAATGTGCGTATCACTTCATGGTATATTTAATCGGCGATTCGTTAAATCGGTGTTAACTATACTAATCTTCGGATGAAAAAGTAAACCGCTGTGCGTTAGTATTATAAGTGGATTTAGCAAAAATCAGATTTTCTTCCGTGGTTAGAAAATTAAAATTTCATAGGTTATATAGGTATATTTGTTTGAATTATTGGTATTCGCTATAAAAGCCGATGTTTTTCCTTCCGATTAGTATTAATATTGTTATTTTACATAAAATACTCTGTATATTTTGGCATTTTTTGATTGTATGTAAAAATCCATGCAACTGTTGTTAACAATTTCCTATGCCAATCTCCAACCGATTCTGAGATAAAATTCATTAAAGGATTTATTTATAGTTTGGCCTTCTCTCTATTAGTTATAAAGTAAGATTAAATTACCTTTAACATGTTGTTTTAATTCCTTTAATGAATTTTATCTCAGAACCAGTTGCAGATGGGTATAGGAAATTGTATGATACAGTACTTGATAAGTTAAATATAACACAAAAATATATTCTTAAAATTATATTCAAAAAAAATAAAAGATTTCCAACAAATTTATTGTTTTCGGAGGATTGTTAGTGTAAATATCAGAACTTTATATATTAGCAGTATATGTAATTTCGTTTATCGATGTAAGCTAAACTATGTAGATCACTCTACCGAAACAAGGACTAAATTCACTAACAAATTTAAATTACCAAACAATTTAACAACCGCCAATAAAAAGTTTATGGATTATTTAGCACCAAAATCATTAAATTTACTCCCAGATAATAAAAAATCAATTAAAAATATAAAAAATTTTAGTAAAAAGTGTAATCATCAGTATGTTTAACGGAATACAGAAAAGTTTTCACCTGTTATGTTAAAAATAAATGTTAACAAAAATTGCTTTAATTTTTATATAGAATCGAAAAATGCCAACATATGCAGGGCATTTAAACTAACAATGTTAAGCTGGACCAGAACGATATTCTATTTAAAATACCCCATGGTTAATCCTAACTTCCGGTATAACCGGAAGTGATAGATACGTCAAAATATCTTCTATAAAAAGATCGCCATCATGTATAGCCAGTACCAATAATTCAAACAAATATATTTTTTAGTTTTAGAACAAAGCCGAGATTTTTTAATAGGCCACCAACCGTGAAACACACTGTATATATTGTATGTCCTTTATATTAGGATAAATATATCCAAAGTATGATCATTGTTTGGAGCAAATTGTTAATTATGAATTAATAAAAACAGAACAAATACGATGCGAGGTAATAACAGATATTGTTAATTGTAAATCTATATTTTTTTGTAGATATAACAGTTTCTGTGTATTCGTTTGTTAATATAAATACATTAGCGATTATTCCATAGTATCTTGCTTCAGAAAAATCAAAAGTCTTGCTTAAATTAGCTAAAAAATTATTTATTACGGGTCTTTTTTTGAAATTTTGAAAATCATTTCGTTATTCTAACTAAGAACAACTAACTTAATTTCCTGTCTTTGGATATTCAAAGTTTCTTATCAAGAAATAACTAAAAATCGATGATCCTCGTTAAAAAAATATTTTTAAGCAAAATAATTTAAAAGAAGCGAGAATAATTTTCAAAAAATATAAACCTTCTTCATCAACGCAAACCACAGAACCATAATATAAATTTCCGAAAAAAATAAATCACTGGCAAATCCGAGAATAAAAAACGAATCTCACAAATCACTGTTTTTACCGACAAGAATGACTAACTTAAGGGCTGATGTACGTACCAAAATGGGTTTCATGATGACTAACACACTATATTTGATCAAATGATATCCCTAAGATGTTCCTCTAAGTATTTAAATAGTTGGTACTCCCACTTTAAGAGGTTTGGAGATCCATACGGTACGAAAATACGCGCATCTTCGTACATTCACCATTGAAAGAAAAATTATTACTTTTACTATTATCTTCTGGGTTTATTTGTCTTGTCTGATAATAATAATGAGAAATTGTCGAATTTGTTGGATAAAATCTCTCAGGCCTTTAGGTAAGTCTCAGCAATTTTAAGATCTCTATTAAATGGTGACAGCTTATTTTTTTTCCTTGCGGTATTAAAATAATATGGTAATTTTTTTAAGAAATTTGCAATTTTAATGACGAAGTTTTGCATATTCAAGCTGGCCTTTATTATTACGGGCGGCATTTTACCATTAGGGGCGACCTGTGGTTAATAGTTTGTTAGTAGTTAATTTGAAAATTCTTATTTAGCGAAAAAATATGTTTTTGTTGCCTCGCCATCGTATTCCACAAAAATGTACTTAAAATATCGATAGAAAATACTAACTTTTATCATTAAAGGCGGCCTTTTGTTATTAAGGGCGGCATTTTACCATTAGGGGCGACCTGTGGATAATAAGGGATAGTTTGTTAGTAGACAATTTGAAAATTGTTATTTTGCGTCTTCATATTGAGCGGAAAAATATGTTTTTGTTGCCTCGCCATCGTATTCCACAAAATTGTACTTAAAAAAATCAATAAAAAATACTAACTTTTATCACTCAAGGCGGCCTTTTGTTATTAAGGGCGGCATTTTACCATTAGGGCGACCTGTGAATGATAAGGGTTAGTAAATGGTGACAGCTTATTTTTTTTCCTTGCGGTATTAAAATAATATGGTAATTTTTTTAAGAAATTTGCAATTTTAATGACGAACTTTTAAGTTTTGCATATTCAAGGCGGCCTTTATTATTACGGGCGGCATTTTACCATTAGGGGCGACCTGTGGTTAATAGTTTGTTAGTAGTTAATTTGAAAATTCTTATTTAGAAAAAAAATATGTTTTTGTTGCCTCGTCATCGTATTCCAGAGAATTGTACTTAAAAAAATCAATAGAAATACTAACTTTTATCATTCAAAGCGCCCATTTGCTATTAAGGGCGGCATTTTACCATTAGGGCGACCTGTGAATGATAAGGGTTAGTAAATGGTGACAGCTTATTTTTTTTTCCTTGCGGTATTAAAATAATATGGTAATTTTTTTAAGAAATTTGCAATTTTAATGACGAACTTTTAAGTTTTGCATATTCAAGGCGGCCTTTATTATTACGGGCGGCATTTTACCATTAGGGGCGACCTGTGGTTAATAGTTTGTTAGTAGTTAATTTGAAAATTCTTATTTAGCGAAAAAATATGTTTTTGTTGCCTCGCCATCGTATTCCACAAAAATGTACTTAAAAAATCGATAGAAAATACTAACTTTTATCATTAGGGGCGACCTGTGAATAATAAGGGATAGTTTGTTAGTAGAAAATTGTTATGTTGCGTCTTTATTTTGAGCGAAAAAATATGTTTTTGTTGCCTCGCCATCGCCACAAAATTGTACTTAAACAAATTAATAAATAAGACTGACTTTTAACTTTTGCCATTCAAGGCGGCATTTTGTTATTAAGGGCGGGATTTTGCCATTAGGGGCGACCTGTGGTTAATAGGGGATAGTTTGTTAGTAGTTAATTTGGAAATAGTTATTTGCGTCTTTATTTTGAGCGAAAAAATATGTTTTTGTTGCCTCGTCATAGTATTCCAGAAAATTGCACTTAAAAAAATTAATAAAAATAACTTTTATCATTCAAGGCGGCCTTTTGTTATTAAGGGCGGCATTTTACCATTATGGTCGACCTGTGAATAATAAGGGATAGTTTGTTAGTAGACAATTTGAAAATTGTTATTTTGCGTCTTTATTTTGAGCGAAAAAATATGTTTTTGTTGCCTCGCCATCGTATTCCACAAAATTGTACTGAAAAAAATCAATAAAAAATACTAACTTTTATCATTCAAGGCGCCCTTTTGCTTTTAAGGGTGGCATTTTACCATTATGGGCGACCTGTGAATGATAAAGGATAGTTTGTTAGTAGACAATTTGAAAATTGTTATTTTGCGTCTTTATTTTGAGCGAAAAAATATGTTTTTGTTGCCTCGCCATCGTATTCCACAAAATTGTACTGAAAAAAATCAATAAAAAATACTAACTTTTATCATTCAAGGCGCCCTTTTGCTTTTAAGGGTGGCATTTTACCATTATGGGCGACCTGTGAATGATAAAGGATAGTTTGTTAGTAGACAATTTGAAAATTGTTATTTTGCGTCTTTATTTTGAGCGAAAAAATATGTTTTTGTTGCCTCGCCATCGGTAGAAAATTGTACTTAAAAAATCAATAAAAAGACTGACTTTTAACTTTTACCATTCAAGGCGGCATTTTGTTATTAAGGGCGGCATTTTACCATTAGATGTGACCTGTGGTTAATAGGGGATAAAAGAATCAATAAAAAGTCAAGAATTTGTAAAAATGTCATTCACAGTAAAATAAATTATCAGTATACTATATTCGGAACCAAAAACCAGTTCCTCGGACAAATTTAATCGAAATATTTTCAAATCAAGATCAAACTAAAAAAATCCGCCATAAATAAAAACCGTCCAGCTTTATTTGTATTAATTATTTTTAACTGCCTCATAGAATTCTTAATATCATGTTAAAAACTATCAAATTATACGCGGGTCATGAAATTAACATGAACGTAGCTACCGACTGTCAAGTTTGAATTCATAATATAGTTATTTTAATCGTTTGGCGCTTAGTCTAATTCGTTATTAATTTATATGGCCCATTTATTTTTTATCTATTATTAATGTTTGCTTGTTGTTTAGGCTTTTATGGTGCGAGTGCGAGTCGAATTTGCGTGATAAGGGTTCCTTAACATGCTTTTTTCTCGTTGAATTCCATTTTATAGAGCCTTGAACAAATTTCTGGGCGTTTTAAGGCACTATGTAAGAAATAAGATTAAAGCAAATGAAGTTTTTGTTTTAGTGTAGGATATCAAATTTGATAAAATACATTTAATGATATATTTTATGTATCTATATGAGTTAATATAACAAATTAAAATGAGAGGTACAATTTTCCATATACGTGACCAAGATAAGGAGGGCCAGTACAGGGATCTCGGGAACCGTAAGAGATACGAAGTCGGTTAAATGGAGGTAAAGTTGCGCATTTACGTGCCTAATAATATGCCGTTTAGAAAGTTTTGAAATTCCGAGTAGTTCCGGAGATATCCGGAAAAACCCGAAATTCTGAAAAACCGTTTTATTGTTTTCCTGGGTTTTTTTGAGCTCGAATTCTAAAGTAAATTGCAGTTTAACATTGCCACTTTTTCCGCTCTATCTAACAGCGCTAATTGTTTTGTAATCCGACGAGTCGTCTTCGAAGGGCCATTATCAACTTTCTTTTTTTAAATACGGTCCTGTCTTCCTGATATTGGAATTTGAGAGCTTTTTTTCTTCCGAATGCAACGATGATAACATATTGTGGTTTAATGACGTTTCGAGGGTTTTTTGAACAACATCAGGATATTTTGGGATACGGTCCTGTATTTCTACTAATTTTATAAATAATATCTCATAAGTAAGCTCTAAATTTTTACTTATGTTGGACTAGCTCAATAAATAACAAATAATTTAATAATAAACCACAAATAAGTGAACAAAATACAGAAACATTATTTCAAACTTCTGTTGATTCGGGATTTAAAAGAAAAGTAAGCGTTTGGAACAAAAAAATTAAGATGGTGACGCGTGATTTGTTTCACTTGACATTCCCATTGTGATCGTTTGAAAGCGTTTTTCCAGAAAATATGGAACATAATTTTACAAATGCTGAAAAGTTTGACATTCCATCGTGTTTTATTTTATCTCAAAAAAAACTGTTATGTGGCAGTTAGAAGATGTTATTTGTGCTTAGAGAATAACGGAAATGATTTTGAACACCTGATTATGTAGTTCCTTACTTTTTTCGTTGTTCGTTTTATTACTGTCTTGGTATGATTTTTGTTCACTTATTTGTGGTTTATTATTAAATTATTTGTTATTTATTGAACTAGTCCAACATAAGTAAAAAATTTAGAGCTTAATTATGAGATAATAATAAATATAATATTCTGTGGCCAAATTATGTTCACGTTCATGTGCGACGTACATGGCTGTACAATCATGTATAAATGCATGAACGCTCGTGTGTGGCAGCAACCTATGTAGCATAAGCATAAGCTTGAATCTGGCCCTGGTTGTCGGCTTCCGAAAAACGTCCACACACAATTAAGGGTTAAAGTCCCTCGATAATAATTATTGGAGCACAAGACAGCCTGAGATTCGTCGTTAATAAAAAGTGGCCTTGAACCAAACAGGCGCCCTTGGCAAGAAAAACGCCCTTGTTGGAAAAGAAATCGCCCGAACCGTCCGTAAAATGTTTCATCATAGCAAACTCTCCGCGAAATATACGCCAAGAATTTCTAATTAATAATTACCGGGCAGGTTGCTTGCATACAAGGAAGATAAATTCGTAAAAGATGAGACTAATCTGGCAATCGATTACTGGTTGCACAACCAACTGTCCCGTAACCATCGCTAGTAAATTTATGTATTCGAACGCGGAACAATTCGGTCGAAACAAAATCCACGTTTCGTTCAAATTAAGCATGCGTTTGGAACAATAATTGGTGGCAAAATGTTTATTGTCGAATTGTTAGTGTAATGTTGAAATTTGTTTCTTATATACGTGTGTGGTATTTATAGACTTATATGGTGAAAATTAATTTGTATCCATTTAAAGTATTAAGTATTAGAAAAAATTAATTTTTTAATGCTTATAACACAGTGTTATGAAATTGAGATGATTATAAATTGCGGAAAAATAACCATAACTTGCCTCTTTAAGGCGCCCATCCTACACACTATCGTGGATGTCGTAAAAGTAGTGTTGTGATCGCTCGAGCGAAAAACCGCTTGATTACTCGATTATTGAAATAACCGACATCGCTCGATTATTAAAAAAAACCGCTCGAGTTATCTATTCAGGCGAAAACCGTCGCTCGTCACTTATTATCTTTCACTCGATACCCGAGCTTCGCTTGACGCCGGCGGAAATGTACCGCTGTAGTGTGATCGAGTTAAAAAACTGCTCGTATATTCGAACAGTTTTTCGCTCGATAGGAAATAGTCTAGTTATAAATTGAGGCGAAAACTGAAAAATATCGCCGGTTACTTGATACACGACCTTCGGTCTACGCGCCGCGCCATCCGATTGGCGACGTTCGAGTTTGACGCTGAGCAGGTATATTCTTAAAGGCAAATAAACGAGTAGGTGCATATAAAAAAAGTATGCCGAATCCCTTAGCGGAGTCATCGCGACATGCATTTTGTAAAGTTTTGTTTTAACTGGATAGCCAGCGGCGTAGTTTAGGTCCGATTGTAAATATTAAAACATTAAAGGATATAATTTTTAAATTTTTAATTACTATAAACACGAGAAAACTTCTCAAAAATAACATAATGATAGAAACTGTTAATGAAGAATAGCAAAACGAACAAAATAGGTAACAAAATATATAGAAAAACTGTTATGTGGCAGTAGAAGATGTTATTTGTGCTTAGAGAATAACGGAAATAATTTTGAACACCTGATTATGTAGTTCCTTACTTTTTTCGTTGTTCGTTTTATTACTGTATTGGTATGATTTTTGTTCACTTATTTGTGGTTTATTATTAAATTATTTGTTATTTATTGATCTAGTTCAACATAAGTAAAAAATATAGAGCTTACTTATGAGATATTATTTATAAAATTAAGAGAAATACAGGACCGTATCCCAAAATGTCCTGATGTTGTTCACAAAACCCTCGAAACGTCATTAAACCACAATGTATCATACATCGTTGCATTCGGAAGAAAAAAGCTCTCAAATTCCAATATCAGAAAAACAGGACCGTATTTAAAACAATAAAGTTGATAATGGCCTTTCGAAGACGACTCGTCGGATTACAAAACAATTAACGCTGTTAGATAGAGCGGAAAAGTGGCAATGCAAAAGTGCAATTTACTTTCGAGTTCGATCTCAAAAAAAACCAGGAAAACAATAAAACGATTTTTCAGAATTTCGTTTTTTTCCGCATATCCCTGTACTGGCCCTCCTTATCTTGGACACGTTGTATACTAAAGAATTCCCTAAAGAAAGACTTCAAGACAATAAACAATCAATGACCAAGAATACATTGTATTGATATATTATCTAGAATGTGTCGGAATCGGCTTTCTGCAAGCCATTCATTCTACAACTAACCTGACATAATGCGTACCTAATCAAAAAACTACTCAAACTAGTCGTCGAAACAAAGTAAAGAAGATAAATGAATGTTATCCTCTAAATAAGATATTGCGACATGTTGCAAATAGAATGGTTACCCACTTGCCGAGTTAATCTTTGAAACATTGACGATTGCGATCGTTTCACTGATTAAACCAAAACATCATTATGTATGTAAATAATTTGTAATAGCAACACAACGAGAACGTTCTCAGGGAAAATTTGTACAGTTTGAACCCCAAAATGTTGATCTGTAAACATATTCGTGGAACATTTATTAGGAAAGAAGTGATTGTTGGGATCATAGACATATAATATGAAAGGGAGGCAGCATTGTTTACATTTTGTCCCGATCAGAGGTCGTTTTTAATTTTTATACAGAAATGACGAATTTCTGCTGATTGATTTCCCTAGATCTATCTATATTGAATCCATTTGTCACGTCTGTGTCAGTAAAAACGTTTTACTAATTTATATTTATAGTTTGTCTGTTTGAAGGTTGTAGTCAATGGTGTTTCTTGAATGATAGAAGAGTTTTGGACTTGCATTGTCTTTATTTGTTATAAATCACAACGTTTCAACTGATAAGTATCTCCAGTCGTCTTCAGGTGAATACTAAATAAGAGCAGTAAAGTAACTACAGCTCTATTTATACTAGTTATGTGTACTGAATCATAACTGAGATGGGTGCAGTTATGCGTTCAGTTTTGCGCGATATTAGTACATAATTCTAAGCTTACATTTACTTAACAAAGGTTTCCAGACATTTCTTAAATCTAATAAAGGTTTACTAAAACAACCTGGGTTCTGGTGTATGGTAGCAGCTTCCTTGAACTTCCTCTTCCTCCAGTGTGGCTCTTTGAGCAGGATTTCGGCTTCTGTCCACCTGATGTGATGGCCGTGTGTCCAGGCATGGTCAGCTGCACCAGATTTTTCAGTTTCTCCTTTTTGAGTGTTGTTTATGTGTTCTTTAATCCTTGTTTCCAGTGGCCGTAGTGTTTCCTCAATATACGATCGGCCACATTCGCAGGGGATCTGGTAGACACAGTTTTTCTTACCTTTTTGGCTAGTTGGTTTCGTCTTCGTTAGATGGCTTCTTAAGGTGTCTCTCGAGCTCGAAGATAACTGGAGACCTTCACCTGAAGACGACTGGAGATACTTACCAGTTGAAACGTTGTAATTTATAACAAATAAAGACAATGCTCCAAAACTCTTCTATCATTCATATTTATAGTTTCCAAATAACATCAGGTTTTAGAAAAAATACCGTGGCAACGTTGTATGGAAGTTTTACTACGAGCGACTCTGAATTTTAGGAATTTGTCATAATTCATTCATTTCAAACTCTACAGTGTTTGGGTTTGTTCGGGTTGTGTTTTTGGATTCATTTTTAGTATTTTTCGAATTAGAACTATTTATCATTTATCTATAATGGTTCGTCAGTGCATACTCGACTATTCTAACAAACCCGAACAAACCCGAACAAACCCGGATTAATATTCATTTAGCTTAAGCAGTGCTGTAGCTAATTGAATATTTTAAGTAAATGCCGCAAAATATGTGGATTATATGAATTTCTTTAAAAAATACCTACAACCTGTTTTTCTCTAACTTTAGATCGAAATTATCTAATTGCGTTATAGTTATTTTGAAAAAATTCCGAGCAAGGATTTCCCATTTTTAAACAGTAAATAATTTTGTTTTACCTATTTCAAATGCAGTACACGGGATTATTTTTAGCGAGACAGTATCTACCTATAGATAAATCAAATTTTTAATTAAAATAACTTTATTTTGTATCATCCCAAAAAAAAAAAACCACAAGGCACTGCACTGGTAAGGATAACAGCGTCGCTATTTTTGAAAGCCGTGTTCTTCTAACTTATCTGAAACTGCGAAGATATGTATGATTGTAAAAAATGGTGTTTGATGATTGGAATGTTTCGTCTCCCTGTTATATTCTAATGTCTATGGTTGGGATAGAGCGGTCGTATCCTCTTACGTATTGGATATAAATAACGAACTAATTGTAAGAGCCAATAGTCACGAGTTACGAATAAATAGAATTTTTATTCGCGTTTACCAAATTGATTTCTGTTCGAGTTTGTTGCATTGAAATTGTGAAATGAAATAATTGAAGATTACGTACTGATGTTACTATTGACAAGTAATGGTAAACGGAATTTAAGTTAATTCGATGATGGATTATTCTCTGTGTGTTCAAAAGAGGGCTCCAATCCAGCCCTAGCCTGACTAAAACTAAAATACGTAGGAACATTCAGGAAGACCCATCTAACAGAATTTACTTACTTCTATTTTTCGACTTCGGCGACAAAACTCGCCTGCAATGGCCATGGACGTCTGCCCCCCCTCTAGCTACTCCACTTAATTAACGATTTGCTAATATGTCACGATAAAAAAAATTTCTCCGATATTTCAAGAATTTATTTTTTATTCAGTAGCTGTGTACGTAGAAGTTATGGCAAATAAAAAATACCAATTATCAAGTAATAGGTATATTATTTATTTATCTTCCGTTTAGCAAGTTTCTCTTTCAGTACACGTTAGTTGTTTCACTTAGATATTTTAATATTTGAACAATGACACAAAAATTTGCTTCTTTATAAAAAGTGTAAAAAAATTAATAACCCTATTTGAGTTTGTTGCACTTGCCATGTTGTCGATTCAATCGCGTTTCTCCTAGATCTACTGAATTTCTTAATGAATTTTATTTCATCAACGACCGGAGATGAGGAAATTGTTAACGAGAAAACACAATATTTCAAACAAATATATTTATAGTTTCCCATTCGCGGTGAATGACTCTGTATATCATGACATACAGGGTGTTATGGAAATGACGTATTATATTTAAACCGGCAAATCCTGAAATGAAGAGAAATTGAAGAAAAATAGCCATAAATAGCGCTTTCAATTCATTCAGGGGTAAAAGTGACCTGACGTCAAACCAGAAAAACACCTGTGTGGCACTGCGATACATGTAAGCAATCAAGGAATTCTGGCCGGTGTTGTCATATGTACACCTTAAACTCTTTAGACAAAATAAAATAATTTAAACACTTTTCCATTCTGTAATACCTTTTTGCACAATTAATTGAAGAACATTTACGACGGAGTATGTTTTAAACAACCCGAAAAAACATATGGAATAGTAATAGCCACGTACGTCACTAGGCCAAATGCCAATGACCTCTTGACGCCTTACATCGGCTGAGCGAAGTAGTTTCATTTAGCGCCGTACGCTTGCATCTGTTAGTTGAAGACCAACCAGCGGCCGGATCCGTTGTGTCTCGTCGGTCACCAACACACTCTCAGCAATCCCCTCGGTTTTTTCGGTTTACGCGTGTATATTGCCCGTCCATAAATAATCTTTTTAATATTGTTTCTATTGACGCGTTTCTTCTGGACGTCAAATTTCGTCGCGTGTAATAATCTGTAGTATAATCTGTATTATTGTATTTTCAAAAGTTAACTATCGGTTCTGTTTCACTATTACTGTATGTACATAAAGTGTTTCCAGGAGTGTTCCCATGAAAAAAAAAAACTGATTGTGTTTGTGCCTGGATTTCCTTGCTCTTTAGGTATAAGGATAAATACAAGTAGGTAGAAAATAATTTATTTTTATAATTTTATATGGAATTTCAGTTTTACATTAAGTTTGGCAACATTGTCATTGGCTCTGGGTGAAATGTTGTACAATAGCGCGGACTGACCTGTGAGTTAGAGTGTTTATTACCCCACTTTTAAAACGGTCGATTTAAGAAAAATAACATGCTAGTAGTGCTTCTCTAGGACACCCAAGGAGTCACCCATTTTTAAATATAATACGTCATTTCCATAACACCCTGTATATTGTTATTAGTTCCCAAATCCTAATTTGTCACTTTTTAATTAGCCGGTGACCGGAATAATTTCATTGTGTATGACAGGTAACATATGTAATGCATCTGAAATTGACAGGTACAAATATATGAATTTAATTATACAGTGGCGGACGATTAATGATCCAATAATTCAAAATAAAGTGCCTTTTAAGACTGCAAGAATGTATCACCTTATTTTAAATCCAATTTTTGTAAGAGAAACGAGCCAGTTAAAATACCAATTTGTCGGTTTGACTAAGATGTCAGTGAAGTGGAAATGATTTAACTTTGTACAGTACAGTCTCGACACTCTCTGGGGTATTAGAGTAATTTTCACAAGATGGAATGATGCGGTTTTCACTGAAAAAGTTGTCGTGGCTCTTTTAGTTTTCAATCTACAGGGTGATCTTGTTAGAGATTTTCACGTAAAAATCAGTGGCGTAGCCAGTTTTTCTCTAAAAAGTTTAGTTTTTGAGATATTAAGAAAAGTAACAAATTTTAAATGAGGCACTCTATACAGGGTGTCCCAGAATATGTGGGCAATCTCCCGGGTTCAGATAGAACACTTAAAATAACAGGAGAAGTTCATATAAATTTTTCTTCCTACGGCCCCCCCTACGGAGATACGAGCCCATAACGGACGTCCCTGGAAATCGTTGATTTTTAAATAATTTTTTAAGTACTAGGTGTAATTTAATAATTTTTTAGTACTTCGATACTCTAAACCTTAAGCTGAAAAAAGGTACTCTTGATCAATGTCGATGAAATGAAAAAAAAAAATACTTTTGCTCATATATCTATTAAATGCATGTATCCAAAAAAAATATTATTGTCGCTCCTTCATCATACAGGGTGTAAAAAAGCATTTTTGTGTTACATCTAGTCCGTCCCTGTGAAACTAAATAAGCCAAATGTGTTTAAAAAGGAGAATTTTAAGGAGACTCATCTAGTAAACATTTTACTAAAAAATTATTAAATTACACCTAGTACTTAAGAAATTATTTAAAAATCAACGATTTCCAGGGACGTCCGTTATCGGCCCGTATCTCCGTAGGAGAGGCCGTAGGAAGAAAAATGTATATGAATTTCTCCTGTTATTTTTAAGTGTTCTATCTGAACCCGGGAGATTGCCCACATATTCTGGGACACCCTGTATAAAATACTTTACAAAAATGCCTAGTTGTTTATATTTATATTCCAAAAGAACCTAAAATGCGATATTTTTAATAATTTACCTTACTTTTAACCGTAGGCCATGGTCAATTCATTAGAAACAAATTAAAAATTTTGGAAGCTCATGAAGAATAAAAAATACGAGAGATCTCTCAAGTTTGATTGAAAAAATGTCGTGCTTTATTTTGACAAGACCCAAAAAAAACCGTTCCGTGTGTCTCACAGTCTAAGCAATAATACCATAAAGAAGCCGCTCAATGGACGTTTAGACTGTGTACTAGATATAATTACTGCAGCCACGACTGTAATTAAGCAAATTAAGAGAATCATGAAACAGACAAAATTAATTGTGTAGGTGTATACCACTGGCAATTTTAAAAATAATTATTCAAAAATAATAAATTGTGAGGATTTACGTACATATTTATTGTAAATTAGAGAAAGTTATAAATACTCATAATTGTTCTTGAAATATTTGGGTAATATGGCGAATTATGTTAATATAATTCGTTTGTATAGGTATACCAATTCCCAAATTTCATAAACTATAAATCAATGTGGTTAAGCGATTGTATTGCTTCAAGATGGATATTTAATTAAATATGGCGATGATTTAATGGCTCAATTAAGTTTGGGTATATTATGTAACTAAGCGTGATAAAGCTTCGATCCGATAAACCTACTTTAGCAGCAGTAATCATCTGTCGACGATGAAGAAATTCTGTTATTTTATAAAGGTACAATAATTCTATTGCCAGCCGAGAACGAATCGGGGTACTTATTGTCATCTCCTAGAAAAAAACATTCAATACGTTCACTTTATTACTAAGGAAGAGAATTTTCTAATCGGTACACTCAACCCCATTTAGCTCTTCATTTTAAAGAGAGATCTTTTAATACTTCGATGATACAGATACTTTTAAAGTTATGCCACAATATACAGGGTGTTATGGAAGTGACGTATTTTATTTAAACCGGCAATTCCTCAGATGAAAATAAATTGAAGAAAAATATCCAAAAATGGTGCTTTAATTTAATATGCCCTGTACATGACCTTATGTCAAACCAAAAATTACCACGTGGTGCCCATGTTCGGAAGGTAAACACAGCAACATATGGCAGTGAATCTTGAACAGTGTTGTCATATCTTCAGGGTAAACTCTTTAGAAAGTCAATAACCGTTTGACAGATTTCAAGTTGTTTATTTTTCAGGGTACATTATTATAAACTTTTACGTTCAGTTCAGTTCGCTGGGAAACAATCTCTGATTTATAAACGAACTGACTCGAACTTCCGTCTTGCATGGTCTTGCAGGCTATCTTGCAGCCAGTGGCGGTTCTTCCACAGGAACACATGCGCACGTGCACCCCCAAAACAAAACGAATAAAAAATATTAATTTATATCCATTGAAAATATTTATCGTATAACGTCCGACCCTCCCTAATATTTTATCATCCCGTGAAACCAAACTGTATAGATCCGGCAACCGTGCCTCGGTCAAGGTAAATAACGATTAGTGCAGTTTCTCTGTAGTAACAGATGGCGGGTGGCAGCGGGGGATAGCGGAGCTATGGCGATTTAACATGGAAAATGCGTTGTCTGTTCGTGCATCTAGTTAGAAATTCGAGCGTGTATGTTTTAATATTTTAATATTATATATTTATTAAGTTAAAATGAATAGTTGACGGTGGACTATTTAAGGAATAGCTTTAGCTCTTTGAGTTTGTACCAAAAAATTGAAGTGAAGAATGCGGGAACACCTAAACCCGAAATTAATTTAACGCAGACCACAAAGGGTAAATCTATTAGAAAGTTTAAAAATGAAATATATGAAAAAAAATTTATAGAGGGTATTCAAAACTTAATGAGGCTGTTATTGATCAATTTTCTACAATTAAGAACCGAAGAATGGACTTTACGTTTAAGCACTATTGTGTAGGGTCGATAAATGTTGTGTATTTCGATAAATGATACTCGATATGATTTTAAACCATTTTATTTAAGGATTTAAACTAAAAAACACTGAAAATATGAAGAATGCCAACTTGTCAGTCTCGTGGCTCGATTCGTTCTCGTCACAAAACAGTTAACTATTGTTCTCGTCTTGGTTGCACCTAATGACGTAGCCGTAGATGGCGTAGTGGTATTAGACATCATTCGGGTTTCTTGATAGCTCGTAGATGGCTTTAGTAGTATTAGTAGTGGACTATATAAATATTGTTACGAGGGTTGCATGTGACGACGTTAAGATCCGACAGCTTTACACACTAAGAAACCCTTTCTAATTTTCCAAAAGTTGTATTTCCTTGTGTAAAATTAAAAAATAAATAAAAATATGTTTTACCTAACGCATTTTCTTATTACTTTTTTTCTTTCTACATTTAAAACGCCTAGAAAGTAATTGTTTGGTCGTTACACAAAAATAAAATTTTAAAAATAATTTCACCATACTTGTGAACCCCCTCTATCATACGTCACGAGCCGCCACTGCTTGCAGCGTTTAAACGGTCTTATAAAATGCTTCGACAGTGTTGAGAACAGAACGTAAAGATGTTCTTTGTTAAGTTTGCAGAAGATCTTCAATTTATTCATTACCGGTATTGTTCCGCTTTAGTAAGATCGTATAATTCGATCAAGTGTCAGATTAGTGGGCGGACATATCAATTTCAACCTGCCATTTCCTAGTTGCTCGATGATTTCCCAAGAAATAATTATTTCAAGCCTTTCTTTCCTACCCGAATACAAGACCGAGTAGAAAGTGGTGAATCTATTGTTCACATTTATCTTTACCGGGAGCGTTTTGTAAGTTACTTACATGCGTCGACATATTTTATAAAATATCGTATATTACCCAAGATATTACAAACTACAGATGGAAAAATGTACATTTCTAGCCTACGCAACGAATGCAAACAGTATTTTTTTTACATGTGCCCCGAAAGTGCCTCTTTCATGCATGTTCTCTTCACCGAAAGTGGCGTTTTCCAAGAGAGCGGGCGGGAAAGTATCGAAGCGGGCTGGAAAGATTTTTCCCGCCCGCTTCGAGTCACCATGTGCTCATAAATAAATAAAACCAGAATTGTCGGTGCGGGATTTGAACCCGCGACCCTCAGATCGCCAGGCGGACACTCTACCCACCGAGCCATACTACAAGCGATAATAAATAGCGGATTATATATGTTTTAGAAAAATGTCTGAAGAATTTCTTTATTTATATGGTCTCAAAGACTCGGGCACTTGTAAAAAAATAAATAAAACAAGAGATCCCGAACCCGCGACTCTCAGACCACAAGGCGTACGCTATACCACTAGGCCACCGAGCCTATTTGTCAAAAATAATAAATATATATTTAGATTCTCCATGCGCGAGTGTTTTCATGTCATGTAGACAGGAAAACTGTCTGAAGAATTTCTTTATTTATTTGGCATCAAAGCTTCGGAGCACTTGTAAAAAAAATACGGTACATATCTCGGACCTTGATACGTAATGTACTATTCCCACCTCTTTCGGTCATTATTGCAGCATAGCCAGATTGACATATTTATCGCAAAGGTAGGTATCTTGCAAAATCCCACAAAATTTTTTTAATTTGACAATTACTGGTTTAAGGTTAATCCGAAATTGCTCTTAAAATAAATTTATTTCCCAATAATTCTACTATAAACTGTAAAAAGGCGATGAGAGATTCTTTAAAAAAAATATTATTATACTTAAAAGTATCAAACGAATCTTGAACTAATCCAACTGCACTCTGGCAACGTCTATTTCTATTTTACTACTGCGCTACGATCCAGAAACCAAAATATGAATGAATAGTAATCTCGTAAACATTACAACGTTGGGCGCGGGATCGTTAATATATTTTGGTTGATGTGTGTTTCTTGTGATTATTGGTGAAAAATCGTCTTTATTATAAACAGGCATGGTTCATTCATGTGTAGTTTTTAAATAAGGATTTATCTTTTCATCGGTAAGTATGGCTATGTTTTAATATTTAACCATCTGATATAACCAGACGTCAACATTGTTGCCATTCAGCCAACAAACACGTATTTCTCTCTTCCACCCATTACTGATTTTCAATAACATTTCGCACAATCACAGCTTCACTTTCCCAGAGTTTCATGAATGGATTATGGGATCTGTAGTTTACAAAACCTTTGTATATTACCAACACTACCAGGTCAGTCTGTTGTGAACAAACGCGTGAATTATACCAGGGGTATCAGAAAGGCAGGCATGTTCTGTGGACGTAATCAATAGAGCGAAATTTCCAAACGATGGCAACTGTAGTCCTGCGCATGTTCGGTTGTGAACGAGTTTCTATCTGGCTGCTGCTTTTTTCTCTGTGAACGGGCACAAATGCCCAACCTTCAGCTGTCAAATCTGAGCTTGACTTAACCTAAGTACAAGTATTTTTATCAGCCCGGTGAGACCGCTTATGGCGGGGATCGAAGCATATAAGTAGGCCGTGCAAGTGACGTCACAGCCAGTCAGGTTACTCCATACGTTTATCCTTTTGTGTCGATCGTTCTGTGTCAATATCAGACTTTGGGTTTGTTGGATTTAACCTAGGCCATATTTGTCTCCCTTTATTGAATCGGAGAAGGTTGATGCAGACAGAGACAGACATAGAATGCGAGCAGCACACGTTCTTAAGTTATTTCACAACCGAACATCCTTCGTCTGGAAGGGGATAAAATCAAGTAACATATGATTTATAATGTGATTGAAAATGGTGGAGGAAGCGTCATTAAATTCTAAAATAATTTTTTATTTTCTATTTTTTTCACGAAAACGGACCTTCTCGTTTTGTTGCAGGTAAGTAATTTATGATTGAAATATTTTTTTACTAATTTTTATTCGTTATTGTTATTTTACATTATAAAATTGTCCCATTATGTCCCAAACTTGTCACGCAAACTAGCAACAAACACATTTTTAAAGAATTTTACTTAAATTTTACAATCCAGAAGTCAAAAGCTACAACATATAAAAATTACAGCTTAGTTATATTAATCCGTAGCCAGAATTTTGATAAGTCCGGTAATATATTATTATAATAATTCTTTCTTTTCATAGTTTAATTGAGAATCCCATAATGACTGAACATTAAAGAGGCCTTCGATCACTAATGTTGCCAGGAGTATGCTACGAAACAAACAAATTGGAAGCCCATAATCATAATGATGGTGCATATATTTACTTGGTTAGTAGCTGTACATATAGTATTGTATTTACCTTGATTTGTTTGAAGTTGAAGATGGTAAAATATTTTATGTAAATTATGATTTATTTCCTATTTTTTAATAAAACTAATTACAACCTTCAATCTCTGAATTCTTTATTTCTAGTTTCGTTACTAGTTCAATAATAATATAAAAGTATGTAAGGACAATTTTAAAGTGATATTTACAGCTGAAAACCTATGTCAAAATCCTAATATTTGATTTTCTCTACTTAGTAAATCAAATGAAAGGGTTTCGATGTTTTTTTTTGCTTAAATGTCACTTTAAAATATTGACAGCAATAAAAATTTGGACAAAAGTGACATTTGAAAAGCACGTGCGCGCCAGGCATAATGGATGTCGCCGTATCATCGCCTGCTTCGAATATTTAACACGGCATCGGCAGTTTGTCTTCTTCCTGGTTATAAGTATTCGTTGATTTTTATTCTTGCTCGTTTCTGCTTTGTTTAGAGCTAGCCCTTCGTTTTGGAATGGATATTTAAAGAATAATGGAAAGTCAGTTTAACCGAAACATTCCAAAACTGCAAAAAATTAAACGAAGCGGTAAAAACCACAAGTCAAATGTAAACAAACAGTCGAATTCCGTACCAGTACGCAGATTATTCTGACGATTGCAAATCCGCTGACAATCAATACAATTTGCTCTGCGAATTCTTGCACAGCGGTTACAGATTTTGCTTCTGTGGACCCTTTAAACCAACTGCGCATGCCTTGAGCAGTTTCTGACTGCTCTGCGACTGAATCGAACGAATATCTGACCCCCCTGGCGTCAACGAGAATGTCTTTACTTTTCCATCGGCAGAAGGTGTATGTCCTTCGAACTAAAAAAAATAATTACAGGTACATAACATTTAAGATTTGTATGCAAATTGTACAGACAACAATCTAATTAATTTGCTATATTCTTACATTGCTAATAGAAACACGAAAATTCTCCATAAGATTACGAAACATAATATAAGGCTTTACTATACCCAGTTACAAAACAAAGATGTTATTTTATTTTTATTTACAATTGAGTGTATCTACCCAGCGTAGCTGTAAAGTGCATAATAATGGTGTTGGTAGCTTTTATTATTATTACACACGCAAACAAATAAATAAGTGAAAATATTAATATGATTTCAAATATACAGGGTGTCCGGGAACATGTGGGAATTCTCCCGGATATGAAGAAAACACGTGAAAAGAATACTATAGGTTCATATAAACTTCTTTTGTATCGGCCTCCTCTTCGGAGATATGGGCTCCCAAAGAGCACCAATGGAATCAAGTTTTTTACACATAATTATTGAACCACCTGGTATATTTCAATTATTTTTTAATATGATGTATACCAGGTAAGACCCGTCAAATTACTACCCAAGAAACTGTTGTGAATTACTCACAGCTGCAGGGACGGACTAGCTGTAACACTCATGGGCCCATTTTTTGTACGCCCTGTATAATGAGAACTTTGGACAATGTTTTTTACATACCTTTAACTATTGACTAAAAATTAAGTACTCTTCATTCCTGTCGCTAATCCTAACCGTTTTCGAGGAAACGTCATTTTATTTGCACTGATCCCCCTATTTTCTCACGGGTTAAATATGAAAAAGCGGAATTTTCATCATTTCATAGGAACAAAGATGGATCTCTTACCGAGATACGCCAAATACATGATGTAATTAAAATGACGTTTTCTCGAAAACGGTTAGGATTAGCGACATGAATTAAGAGTACTTAATTTTTAGTCAATAGTTAAAGGTATGTAAAAAACATTGTCCAAAGTTCTCATCATACAGGGCGTAAAAAAAATGGGCCCAAGAGTGTTACAGCTAGTGCGTCCCTGCAGCTGTGAGTAATTCACAACAGTTTCTTGGGTAGTAATTTGACGGATCTTACCTGGTATACATCGTATTAAAAAATAATTGAAATATACCAGGTGGTTCAATAATTATGTGTAAAAAACTTGATTCCATTGGTGCTCTTTGGGAGCCCATATCTCCGAAGAGGAGGCCGATACGAAAGAAGTTTATATGAACCTATAGTATTCTTTTCACGTGTTTTCTTCATATCCGGGAAATTTCCCACATGTTCCCGGACACCCTGTATAGGCGAAATAGATATACAGGGTGTAAATTTGAAAATCCCCACCCTTAACAAGCGCTTCCAGTTAATAATATTAAAAATCGGATAGACACATTATAGTATAATAAGATACAAGTTTCATAAGACATTATCTTAGAGCAAGCGTTTAAAGTAAAGTTCTAAAGTACAAGTGCTCTAATTGTCTTATGAACCGTGTATTTTATAATACTTTAACTTTAAAAAATATAGTAGATTTTTTCCATTTGAATTAATATTTCCTTTTTGGGTTGGCAATACTTTTACGATTTAATAAAATGTTACAAGTATCAAATATGTCATGCTATAAACAATTGAACACAACAAAGTTTCTTCCCATCCGTCATAATTAAAAATAAATATACCTATTATAAACGAATACTTATAAACAGGAAGAAGACAAACAGCCGTGTTAACAAATCGAAGCAAGTGAACAAACGAACAAACCCGGGATCCATTACGTCAGGCATCAGCTGACAAACGCACGTGCTTTTCAAATGTCACTTTTGTCAAAATTTTTATTTCTGTCAATATTTTAAAATGACATTTAACCAAAAAAACAATCAAATTCCTTACACACTCTTATATCATTTTTTGAACTAGTAACGTAACTACAAATGAAAAATTAAACTAATTAAACAGAAATAGTAGTAGTTTTATTAAAAAATAGGAAGTAAATCATAATTTACATAAAATATTTTACCATCTTCAAGTGGGCTCTAGGTCCTAGCAAATATTTCAAGCTTCAAGTCCAAGCACATTTTTGGGCCCCATATGATTTAGGAAAAGAAATTATTATTGATGCTTACTTTCAGTAAAGATGACTAAATGAATTACAAATTCCTCACCTACACCAAAAAGGAAACGACGTTTTTCGTGAAAAGATTAGAAAATTAAAAATTATTTTAAAGTTTAAAGATGCTGCGTCTTCTCCACCATTTTAAATCACATCAGATGTTGCTTGATTTTCATTCCTGCCAGACGAAGGAAGTTAGCTTGTTTAACAATTCGTGCTGTTCGCATTCTATGCCTGTCTCTGTCCGCAGCAACCTTCCCTAATTCAGTAAAGTGAGACAAATATGACCAGGATCAAGTCGCGTGCATAAACAATCACTTTATGGCATTTCATATTAACTCTACGTAAGTCTGATATCTGATACGCTTAAATGAGTGAAACAGATAGATAAAAGTAGGTTACTTGTGAGCGTATGGAGCAGAGTAGGCTTAGCATTACTTCCAAGGCCTTCTTACGTGTTTCGATTCCCCCCCCCCCCCCCCCCCCCCATAAGCAGTCTCACCAGGCTGCCTATTATTAAAGTTAATAAAAATGAGTCAGGAAGAAAGTTGTACTCCGTCAGAAATACGAGAAATTGCAGAAAATAATCTAGAAAAACTTTTAAAAAGAATATGCAAAACTTTGAGTTATGGTGCGAGCAGAACAAAGTTCAGAATATTGAACAAAATAATAAATAATACTATTGAATAAAATATCGTGTCGACACAGAATCTGACAGGAATAACAATTAATGTCTAGGAATTGTCTACAGTAACTATAAATATGTATATATAAAGTAATATGTATAATACTATATTGAATTAAAAATAGAAATTAGTACTTTATTGAATAAAACTTTAGAAATAGAGCATAAACTGGAAGATATTTCTATTATTTTTAGGTTATGTTGTTTTATAGTTGTGACTAGAAATTAGATGACGTACACCGTAAGCATGTTATATATTTCCGGGTTTGTAGGTATTTCGGATAAATAAATATCTAGTAAAAAATGTTCATATGAACTTTTCTTTATAATATGACCTAAGGAATCACACCCTGAAATATTAGCATGTCATTAAGGAACACCCTGTATATTTTAATAGAATATAATTAGATGCTTATTTCTTCATATAGATGGAATTTTTTTCCGAATTACACAATGTGCGTTTCATCTTCATACTATTATATAACCTATAATTAAAATAAAACTAGTCAACGTTACATTTTTACAACCATTCTTGATGTATCCTTACTCAAGTGATGAACTCGTTCAAGTGAAGTATCATTCACCTTTGAACAAAATACATTCACAATTCATTAATTTTACGGAAAATATCAGAGGTTATTAGATTTTTTTTAATTATTGTAAATAAAATTTGAAATCAAACATTCACCTTTGTATAGGTGAAAAATGATCAGTGTCGCGCGTACAGGGATCTCGGAAACCGTAAGAGATACGAAGTCGGTTAAATGGAGGTAAAGTTGCGCATTTACGTGCCTATAATAATAGGCCGTTTAGAAAGTTTTAAAATTCCGAGTAGTGAGATATCCGGAAAAACCCGAAATTCTGAAAAATCGTTTTATTGTTTTCCAGGGTTTTTTGAGATCGAATTCTAAAGTAAATTGCCTTTTACATTGCCACTTTTCCCCTCTATCTAACAGCGTTAATTGTTTTGTAATCCGACGAGTCGTCTTCGAAGGGCCATTATCAACTTTATATTTTTTAAATACGGTCCTGTCTTCCTGATATTGGAATTTGAGAGCATTTTTTCTTCCGAATACAACAATGTATGACACATTGTGGTTTAATGAAGTTTCGAGGGTTTTTTTAACAACATCAGGATATTTTGGGATACGGTCCTGTATTTCTACTAATTTTTTAAATAATATCTCATAAGTAAGCTCTAAGTTTTTACTTATGTTGGACTAGTTCAATAAATAACAAATAATTTAATAATAAATCACAAATAAGTGAACAAAATACAGAAACATTTTTTCAAACTTCTGTTGATTCGGGATTTAAAAGAAAAGTAAGCGTTTGAAACAAAAAAATTAAGATGGTGAAGCGTGATTTGTTTCACTTGACATTCCCATTGTGATCGTTTGAAAGCGTTTTAAGAGGTTTTCTATTTTCCCGAAAATATGGAACATATTTTTATAAATGCTGAAAAGTTTGATATTCTATCAAGTTTTATTTTATCTCAAAAAAACCGTTATGTGGCAGTTAGAAGATGTTATTTGTGCTTAGAGAATAACGGAAATCATTTTGAACACCTGATTATGTAGTTCCTTACTTTTTTCGTTGTTCGTTTTATTACTGTTTTGGTATGATTTTTGTTCACTTATTTGTGGTTTATTATTAAATTATTTGTTATTTATTGAACTAGTCCAACATAAGTAATAGTATGATGAAGCCAGTGGAATTGCGTGTCCTGCCATGACTATATCCGATTCTGTAATGTTAACCTTTTTAGAGAAAACTGCTGCATGGGGTTTCTAAGCTTTAAATTCGACCCGGTTACTGTCACGTGTTAATAGGATAAAAAATCAGATGTTTTTGTTAGACAAGATATTCTATCGATACATCAGGGACGTTCCTGCAAACATGTCCGCTGATATCTTTTACACGAAAACTGATACGATACTAACAATATTCCATGTGGAACGAAAATTAATGTCAGTGTTAATGTTTTCATTATTCGTTATGTTCAGTGTTACTTCAATTTTTGACAATAGCGTCATAGAAATTATTGGCTGGTGTTTGCCGTCACATTTAATTGGATAGCTTAGGATTGGCGCCTCAAAATGTATTCAAACTCGGCATATGGGTTTACCATGTCGGGCTCTTCAAGAAGTTATAATGTATTTTTTCTATAAAATGTACAGGGGAGCCAATATTCAGCCACCTCAAAAATTACATTGGATTTCCTATGTTCAGCTCAACGAACAAACCCGGTATATTGCAGCTCGCAGATCAATAATTCTATACAACAGTACATCATCGTCAGATAAAATATGTAGATAAAAGAAAAGTGATATACCGAAAGATTAAGGAAGTATGATCAGCAGATTTGCAATCTATTATTACAGAAGTTCTAATTTCTCAGATGAGAATCATTGAATCGTGATGATGATTAATGGAAGAGAAATTCATAATTCGAGTAGCTTTGTTCTAGGATCAATCAGATCTTAGGTCGATATAATTCTTCCCAGAATAGCGGAAATAATGTTCGATCGGATAGACTGCTTCGAGACTATCGTAATTAACTAAAAAATAATCTGTCAGATAAAATACCTGGGTTTCTTACTTTATCGGCTGTTGATGTCTAACATTTTCTGTAATGACTCGCCGATGCTATTTCAAAGTGTGATTTTATCAAAGGATTTTAAGGCTTTGGGTCACATTCTTTGAAGAATAAATAATTCACATTCTTAGGTAGGTTGTAAATAACTTTCCAGAATACAATCCGGGAACTTAGTATAATTTTTCTTTGTCTTTTTCTGTCAATTAGATAAAGACATTACGTCAAGGAATACTTATAAACAGGAAGAAGACAAACAGCCGTGTTAACAAATCGAAGCAAGTATGAACAAACGAACAAACCCGGCATCCATTACGTCTGGCATCAGCTGACAAACGCACGTGCTTTTCAAATGTCACTTTTGTCCAAATTTTTATTACTCTCAATATTTTAAAGTGACATTTAACCAACAAAAAACATTCAAACCCCTTTTATTTGATTTACTAAGTAGTGAAAATCAAATATTAGGATTCTGACATGTTTTAAGCTGTAAATATCACTTTAAAATAATCCTTACACATCTTATATCATTTATTGAACTAGTAACTTCAAATGAATAATTAAGCTTCAGAAATAAGCTTGTAAGTAGTTTGATTAATAGTTATTTACATTACAAGCTGCGAAAGTTTACTTTTTGGTGCGACGTGTGTAGCGAAGCGTAGCGAAGCCGAGGCTATTTAAAAAACTCCGAGCACCTGAAAGGGCTTTTGCAGCGTGTAATGTATTAAACTTTTTCTACTACTGTTCTTTGATCAATTATATTATTAAGTAATGAACTTTGATTTTATTCAAATTATAATAAAATACACCTGTAAAATAATCCATGACAACTAGTTATTTGAGTACTGTCAAAGTCTGTCAGTTCGAATTTTTTAATTTCGATTGTCGAAAATGTTGTTTCAAGACCAAAACGAAGCTATACAGAAGGCGGCCGAGTTGGCATGTGCCTCACTCTTACCCGTAAAGTCGAAAGATAGGTACTGTCAAACGTACAACCTGTTTCTAGAATGGTTCGTGGAGAAAAACCTTTCACAAATTGACGAAAATGTAATGCTAGCGTACTTCCAAAAGAAATCTGAAGCCATATCACCTCCGTCCTTATGGTCACAATATTCCATGCTTAAATTGACTATTTCTGTGAACAAAAATATAGATATTTCGCAGTTTAAGAAACTTATTGCATTTATTAAACGAAAAAATGATGGTTACGAAGCTAAAAAATCTAAAATTTTCACAAAAGAAGAAATAATAAAGTTTTTACTTGACGCTCCTAATCATATAAACTTTTTATTATTAAGTAAGATTTTTTTTTAATTCGCTTGAATAAATACAATAAAAAATTGTATTCTTGTTTTTTTGTCCTGACACCGAAAGGATTACTTTCGTAGCTAGCAACCTACTTTCGTAGCTAGCAACGGATAATATTCAGGTAACTGTAACATTTTTTACTTTCGTTTTCTTTCGTGTTGCTACGGCCCGAAAGTTGATTTATTTATACAGTAGTAGAAAAAAAATTTTACCACCGTCAACTGGACCTAGGTCCTAGCAAATATTTCAGGCTTCAAGAGCATATTTTTGGGCCCCATATGATTTATGAAAATAAATTATTATCGATGCTTACTCTCAGTAAAGATGACTAAATGAATATTTCAATTACAAATTACTCACTGGGACCAAAAAGGAAACGGCGTTTCTCATGAAAAGATTAGAAAATTAAAAATTATTTTATAATTCGCTGTTTTGTCTCGCTTGCTAGTTAATTGGAAGGAGAAGCATCGTGGATTAACATAGGTTTAAATAATTTTTAAAAACTATATTCATGTTTGGCTTCATATATATTATTATACTTCAGTAACAGTAATAGATGACAATACCTTATACCGATCCTTACCAACCTAGTAAATAATGTTTTAATAGATGGGGTCTTTCCAACTGATCTAAAAATAAGTAAAATAACTCCAATATTCAAAGCAGGGGACAGGGGTTGCATGAATAAATATAGACCAATATCGGTTATAAGCGTCTTTTCAAAAATAGTCGAAAAGATAATAAAAAATAGAATGTCATCGTTTGTTCATAAATATATCTCGATTGATCAGTATCAGTATGGTTTCGTTACAAAACAGTGGCAAGCTTAGCGCAACGGTAGACTTTGTAGACTACGTATCTCGGGCACTTGATAATAAACATACAGTGGTAGCAGTATTTGTAGACCTAAGAAAAGCAAATTGTTGAAGAAACTGTATGAGATGGGTTTTAGGGGGACTATACATAATATTATACAAACTTATTTGGTGGATAGAAGACAGTATGTTACGCTTAATGGGGTGAATAGTGAAGTGCTTAGCAGTGAGTATGGAGTGCCGCAGGGTTCAGTACTGGGACATCTGCTGTATTCACTTTATGTTCTGAATTTAAGGTATGCAAATCTCAAAGCTAGACATTTTAAATTTGCGGATGATACAGTATTAGTGCATACCTGTGAGGAGGAGAAGGCATTGAATAATGTGGTAAATGATGATCTAAATTTATATCTTGGTTGGCTATATTATAATAAACTAAAAATAAATGTAGACAAAACGAAATATAAGATATTTAAAGAAAAATACAAGCAAATAGACCATTTAAATATTAAAACAAATGACTTCATTTTAGAAGAAGTTCAAAGTCTAAAGTATCTGGGTTTGGTGATTGACAATGATCTTAACTGGTCCCAACACATTAGGCATCTCTCAAACAAAATACTATACCTATGATACCTATAATATACAGATGTCGAAACTATCTTATCAATGAAACTAATTTGAATGTGTACAATGCCTTCTTCCTGTCAGACTTTAGATATCTAATGCCAATATGGGGAACATGTGGGAAAACTAATTTTAACGCAGTCCAAGTACTCCAAAATAAAGTATTAAAAATTCTCTTTAATTATGATTGGTTGACAAGTTCAGAGACTTTATATAGAGTTGAAAATACCAAAATTGGAGATGCTTTCTAGAATTAGAACAGGTAAAATTAGTGTATAAAGTTTTAAAAAATAACCAACGATGTAATATAAATATCTTATTGTGCAATAACATACACAGTCACGAAACTAGACCTTAAAATAATATATATTGTGTAACTACCAGGACGAATGTAGGATTGAGTAACCCAATAGTAAGAGCGGCTAAGGCTTATAATAAAATACCAGAGGACGTTAGAGATCTTAGAAAATGATGTCAATTTGTTAAACGAGTGAAATTGTATTTAGGGATTTAATTAGGGATACGTCCAGCATTGTGAATTTATTACTTATTGATGCTCGAGGCCAGTGCCATCAGGCACTGATTAGAGTATAGTATTCAGGTGAATGTACATTATTGTTTTAAAATAAAGATTGTTTTTTCAAAAAAAAAATACTGAAGGGAGTGCCGCCACTGCTATGGCATCCCCTTTTTTTTCTTTTTTTATGATCAAACACAAGCACTATAGGAAAAATCCTTTAGGGCACTCTGGGAGTGATGCGTGTTCGCAAAAAGCGATTCACGTTGGTTTTGAATCGTTGGAGGTTATATTCGTTGGGAAAAGCGACCTCGGTAAGGTCGTTCCACAAGGATGTAGTCCTCCAGATTAAAGAATTCTTAAATAATGAAGTTCGAGGAGTACTAAGCTTAACCACATATGGATGGGCGGCAGTGGTTCGTCGTGTATTTCTGCTATTCGTCGCTCTGGGCGGAATTAAGAGGGCAAGGTCAGCCGAGCACCTTCCATGAAAATATCTGTAAAAGAGAGTCAAATCCCCAACCTGTCTTCGATGTTCTAGGCTGTCGAGGTTCTTCGTCAGCTCGTGGTCTCCGATCAGACGAATAGCCCTCCTTTCGATGGAATCCAGTAGCCTAAGAGTATGTTTGGGTGCAGAGCTCCAGACATGAGAGCAGTATTCTAGTGATGGTCGAATCTGGGCTTTGTATAGTGTCAAAAGTTGTTGAGGTGTGTACAACTTTCTGGTTCGGAAGAGTATACCTCAAGCTTCTGAGAAGCTATCTTGGCGATTGCCACAACGTGGTTATGCCAAGACATATTTCCTCCCAGATTGATATTTCCTCCCAGATTGACGCCCAGCAAATTAATAGATGAAGCCAGTGGGACTGCGTGTCCGGCCATGACTATTTCCGGTTCTGTAATGTTAACCTTTTTAGAGAAAACTGCTGCCTGGGTTTTTTTAGCGTTAAATTCGACTTGGTTACTGTCACCTCAAGCCAAAATTTCTTCCAGGTCTTTGTTGAGGCGTGATACTTCATGCTGTCTGCGAAGATCTGCGTCGGCAGCCGATGTTTGCGCATTCAAAGAGAAAGATGAGATAAGTGTGCTATCGTCAGCAAAACTAAATATCGGATTTTTAGTTCTCACTAGAAGGTCGTTAATGTAGAGTAAGAAGAGAGTGGGAGACAATATGGACCCTTGAGGAACACCGGCATTGATGGTGAAGGTGTCTGCGAGAAATCCGTCAATCGCCACTTGCAAAGAGCGGTCCTTAAGAAAGCTAGACAACCATGCACAGAATCGACTGGGCATACCATAGGATCGCAGTTTACTTAGAAGCCCCTCATGCCAAACACGATCATCCCCTTAACATTCAAATCCCTTATCGGATAATTGTTATAACGCATTCAAGTTACAAATGCCATAATTATATTTCGTTAAATAATTACACGGGCACGATAGATATGTAAATAATATTTTCCATGCCATTTCTTCAAATAATACGAATATCAACCGGTTAATAAAAGGCCTGTTAAATAATAATAAGTTATTTGAAAATAATTATATAGCAAGTAGGCTGTGAAAGTAATTCTTAAGAAAGTCTAGAACTCTTTTGACCTATTACCTTATTCCGCCTGGTCATGTCCATCTGATGGCACTTTATTGGTGCTTAGAGAGTTTATGTTCAAGATTAGCGTTATTGTTATAATAGAGAATTATTGCGACCAAATATGAGAATGTATTCTCCTAGAAACGGTAGCTATAAATGTACATACATGGCTTGTTTCGCAGAAAATTCCAATGGACAAAGAAACTAGTTTATAATACTATAATCATTTTACCTCACTTTAATTACTGTTGTTCTCAGGGCCCCCGCTAGCATATGTGCAAAGTATGCAATGCACACGGGCGCCATCCTTTAGGGGCGCCAAAACCCAGGGTCAAAAATTGCAAACATTTCCAAAAAAAAAAAACTAAAAACAAAAATTAATTTTAAAATAAAAGTTGAGAAATTAAATAGGATTAGGTATAAATACACACGAAATTTTATTAGTATATCATCCAGTTACTGCCGATTCCTATGTTGCGAGGACATGTCAGGCGGTAGTTTCTTGATTTTTCCTGTTCAGACATGAACAATGCCCAAAATTATAAATCAAACATTAAGCTCTCTAAAAAACCGATTTGACTTATTAAATGAGTATGATATTATTTTCGGATTTTTTAGCGACATATTCAAATTAAGTGACAGAGATCTTTTGAAACATTGTTCTGTTCTTGAAGAACGACTGACATATCAGGATAATAAGGATATAGACTCCAATGATTTGTTTAATGAAATTAAAGCGTTAAAGTTGTTTTGATTACCTGATGATACTGACCCCTTCTTAAGTATTTTACAATATATATTTGAAAACAATTTAATCTCCACCTTTCCAAACGTAAGCATTTCACTAAGAATTCTTCTGACATTATCTATATCTGTAGCTTCTGGCGAGCGATCTTTTTCAAAGTTAAAAATCATTAAAAATTATTTAAGATCGACAATGCTTCAAGTAAGATTGTCTGTGCTAGCGATATTAGCAATTGAACAAGAAATTTTTGATGGTATAAATTTTAGCGATGTAATTAATGAATTTGCAGTAGCAAAGTCTCGGAAAATATCGCTGCTACAATAGCTATTTTGTATTTTTCTATTCTACCTAGCTATCATTTTTGATTTTATAACGAAGTTAACTAGATATTTTTTATCAGAAGTATCTGCATATTGCATATTTTTTTAAATATCTAAGTATTAGTAGAAAGTAGTACTTATATACAGGGTATCCCATAACTAATGGTACACAGGAAAACTGCAGATTCCTTGGATAAAAATACTGCGATTTTTCCATACTTAGTTTAGTTCAATAGCTGGTAATAACCGAGATACAGGGTGTCCAAGTAAAAATTTAATTTTCAATTTTCCTAAATAACTTATTTCTGAATCAATATTTTTGCACAAAATTTTGTGACTAGGGTTTTTTGGGGGAAAGGAATTTGAATTTGTTAATAATTTTGATGTCGATTGTAGGGGGCGCTCTCTGCGGTACTCTGGATACATAAAAAGAAATCTAACTTTTTTGTGCCTTAGTATAATTATGTTTTTATTAAAAATATCTGTTTTTCCGTCATTTTTAAGCAATAAAGGTATACTTTGTAAATGTCGCTCCGACTAACCGTTTTCGAGATATTTTCAATTACAATTTCTAATGCGCCCGTTTAAATTTTGATTTGTAAATGTGAAATTTGTCACAGTAGGCTTTGGTAAAAACAAATACAATAAAACCTCATTTCTGTCAAAGTTTATTTTCATTTGTCAGCATTGTGGGTGTTTTTAAGGAGTTTTTGAAGATACTGTTATCAAAAATTAAACTAAAAATGCCGCGACATAATTGTTTTCTAACGGAGAAATGCGTGACATGGTATGTTTATACGCACAAGAAAATTTTAACAGACGCGGGGCACATCGGCGGTATTTGGAAATGTATCCAAGGCAGCCAGATTTTAAAATATGACGGAAAAACAGATATTTTTAATAAAAACATAATTATACTAAGGCACAAAAAAGTTAGATTTCTTTTTATGTATCCAGAGTACCGCAGAGAGCGCCCCCTATAATCTACATCAAAATTATTAACAAATTCAAATTCCTTTCCCCAAAAAACCCTAGTCACAAAATTTTGTGCAAAAATATTGATTCAGAAATAAGTTATTTAGGAAAATTGAAAATTAAATTTTTACTTGGACACCCTGTATCTCGGTTATTACCAGCTATTGAACTAAACTAAGTATGGCCAAATCGCAGTATTTTTACCCAAGGAATCTGCAGTTTTCCTGTGTACCATTAGTTATGGGACACCCTGTATATGTAGACATTAGGCAATATTTCTGTTATTTGTTCCTAAAAAAGATGTGATTTTTAGTTTTGGGTTATTTTCTTGTATTTATAAACAACGTGTCTGTACCCCATTAGTTAAGTAAATGCTTTAAAATGGGTGTGAACAAGAATTTATTTTAATTTATTTTGTTATGATTTTTTTCTGTTTGTTTCATTTTGATATTTTAGTCTACAAATAAATATGACTTCTAAAGTTCAGTTTTTTGCTTTATTTCAAGCACCTACCTACCTATCTACCTACCTTCAAAAAAATAAATAAAAAACATGATCCAAAATGCCTTAAGGGGCGCCAAAATCCTTTTTTGCACACAGGCGCCAGTAGCCCTAACGGGAGCCCTGGTTATTCTTTATTAATATCACAGTACGCCTGTTTTTCTCAACGGGGACAATTGACTACCGATGGCTTCCAGCAGTTGCAGGGAAAACACTCGGCAGTTAACGGCTGGTCGTGACTGCCAGACGTCGCGGCCAGACGTTACAGCTAGCAGTTCTACCGAAACCATACCTTAAGACCACATCTCTACAAAAATCGCTATTTTTCGAGGGAATTCCCCTGTTTAATAACCTCCCGGAGGGCATTACGGAGGTAAATGGGTGAAATGATTTTAAAAGAAGATCGTTTCGGTATTTGAAGGATATGTAGAGTAGAGTACTTATAGGATTTATAATTTTTGACATATAACTGGCATATAATAGTATATTAAGATACAAGTTTCATAAGACATTATCTTAGAACACGCGTTTAATTAAGTATAAGTGCTCTAATTGTCTTATGAACCGTGTATTTTATAATACCTTTGCTATTTGGGTCTTTAAAGTCTGAAAAACTTTTGAATTAATATTTTCTATTTGGGTTGGCAATACTTTTACAATTTAATAAAATGTTACAAGTATCAAATATGCCATATAGAAACAATTGAACACAACAAAGCTTCTTCCCAACGAATACTTATAAACAGCTTCTTCGCATCCGTCATAATTAAAAATAATTATATTATTAAAGTTAATAAAAATGAGTCAGGAAGAAAGTTGTACTCCGTCAGAAATACGAGAAATTGCTGAAAATAATCTAGAAAAACTTTTAAAAAGAATATGCAAAACTTTGAGTTATGGTGCGAGCAGAACGAAGTTCAAAATATTGAACAAAATATTGTGTCGACACAGAATCTGACAGGAATAACAATTAATGCCCAGGAAATGTCTACAGTAACTATAAATATGTATATATAAAGTAATATGTATAATACTATATTGAATTAAAAATAAAAATAGTACTTTATTGAATAAAACTTTAGAAATAGAGCATAAACTGGAAGATATTTCTATTATTTTTAGTTTATGTTGTTTTATAGTTGTGACTAGAAATTAGTTGACGGACGCCGTCAGCATGTTATATATTTCCGAGTATAGGTATTTCAGATAAATATCTAGTAAAAATGATCTATTTGCGAAGTTAAAGGTTAGTATTTTAAAGTTTTCTATAAAAAATGTTTGTCGAATCCATAATGCCTAGAAAACTAATTTCAACGAAATCGAAGTAAGCCTAAAATTCGAACCCTACTTGCTGCCAACATAAAAAAAATTTCAGTTTCATAAAGTGGCAGGTTATTAAATTTTTTTGCATTTCATAATGAAACCCAAATAGAAAAACACTGTTTTGTAACTTTAATTTTTTTAGTAATAACTAGTCAAGTATTAAATAAAGATAATTATATGCAATTTGCTTCAAAATCGATTGCCAGTTTTTCACTAATTTAACAATAAATCCATCTGCTAACGGCAAAAAAAACAATAAATCCTGTATTTTTATATACAACTTCATACCTATTACCATTTAACAGACGATGATTGAGTTTAATGTCAATACTTTCTCCAAATACTATACAGGTACATGTTATTTTTATAGATTAATTATTCATGTGTTCACTCACTGTTATCCCTTCTTGTCGACGCTCTTTAGTTAATAATTTGACCCCGACAACTCGAGACAAATTGACTGTCAAATCAAAGTCACATCTCTGCACGATAAATTGTGTATGCATAGTTCTTTTAAATTAATTAATTTATGTGTATAGAAACGTTATACGTATGCAGAAGCGCTGCCAGAAATTTTTTCCGGGGGGGCTAGGGCTAATTAATAACTTTTTACGGGCAACATCAATACACGACTGAATAGCTTTTAGCTGTGATATCTATATTGAGCACATAGCTTTCTTCCCAAAAAGTTTTAATTTTTTTTTTTTATGGTCAAACACAAGCACTATAGGAAAAATCCTTTAGGACACTCTGGGAGTGGTGCGTGTGCGCAAAAAGGGATTCACGTTGGTTTTGAATCGTTGGAGGTTAATAAAATTAATAAATATATAATAATAAAAGCACAGAACGATTAAATATTTTTTTCAGTATATATTTGGGTAGTAAAATTCAAGGCATCTTTTAGTGATTTTTTACGTATCCATGTCTTTAGTGAATTTTTGCTGCGTATACATGTCTTTTAAACGGCCCTATTTTTTTAATATTTTTCCTGACTCTGATCATTTTAAAGCATTTTTATCTTACAGTAGTTTTTAAATTACTAAGTAATTGAAAAATGTCTGGATCCATTTGATGTTTACTGGGTATTCAAATAAAATGCCTGCGTATCCAAATGGATACTCAAAAGTACGTTAAAAGCTGCCTTGAATAAAATGATGAATAATAGAAAACGACATCACACCAGTGGCGCACAGAGCGAGGGGGGACATAGGGGCACGTGCCATTCCCAAACCGTATAATATACTATCGTCGCCACTGTTTCAAATTGAGCAGTGTTGCCCCGAACCTATCGATTTTTCGGTAATTCTATATCAACCGAAAACTAATTATTTTGACTAGTGTTGTGATCGCTCGAGTGAAAAACCGCTTGAGTACTCGATTATTGAAATAACCGACATCGCTCGATTAATAAAAAAACCGCTCGAGTTATCTATTCAGGCGTAAACCGTCGCTCGTCACTTATTATCTTTCTCTCGATATCCGAGCTTCGCTTGACGCCGACGGAAATGCACCGCTATAGTATGGCTCGTACCTATATTCGAACAGTTTTTCGCTCGATAGGAAATACTCTAGTTATAAATTCAGGCGAAAACCCGAAAAATATCGCATTAACGCAGACCACAAAGGGTAAATCTAGGGACTTTATTAGAAAGTTTAAAAATGAAATATATGGAAAAAAAATTATAGAAGGTATTCCAAACTTAATGAGACTGTTATTGATCAATTTTCTACAATTAAGAACCGAAGAATGGACTTTACGTATAAGCACTATTGTGTAGGGTCGATAAATGTTATGTATTTCGATAAATGATACTCGATATGATTTTAAACCATTTTATTTAAGGATTTAAACTAAAAAAACACTGAAAATATGAAAAATGCCAACTTGTCAGTCTCGTGGCTCGATTCGTTCTCGTCATAAAACAGTTAACTATTGTTCTCGTCTTGGTTGCGCCTAATGACGTAGCCGTAGATGGCGTAGTGGTATTAGACATCATTCGGTTTTCTTGATAACTCGTAAATGGCGGTAGTAGTATTAGTAGTGGACTGTATAAATATTGTTACGAGGGTTGCATGCGACGACGTTAAGATCCGACAGCTATACACACTCAGAAAACCTTTCTTATTTTCCAAAAGTTGTATTTCCTTGTGTAAAATTAAAAAATAAATAAAAATATGTTTTACCTAACGCATTTTCTTATTACTTCTTTTCTTCCTACATTTAAAACGCCTAGAAAGTAATTGTTTGGTCGTTACACAAAAACAAAATTTTAAAAATAATTTCACCATAGTTGTGAACCCCCTATATCATAGGTCACGAGCCGCCACTGCTGGATAGGCCTATCGTCTAGCTAGAGAAACAAACCCGAAACAACCAAGGGAAAAAAATTGCGAGACATTTTTTTCCTGTAATATATGGACTAAGAATAATTAACTGAAACAAAACGCAATCAACTGAATTGAAGTGTAGAGAAATAGTGTAGGTGAGTTTCTCACGATTGTTATGTAGTACGTAGGTATCTATTCTGAAAAAGGGGACCTGAGTACACTACAAATTTAAATATGTTTTATTGTTAATATTATTGCAAAGGCAAGACGCTCTTGCCTAATATCATTAAAATATGTTTCTTCATTTCGTACTATTAGTGACCGGCATTTTTTTTTAAGTGGACAATAATTTTGCGGTTCCTTTCACTTTTTAGTGCGAGCGATGAAGAAAACGCGGAAAATTCGATGTGTTTAAAACATTAATAATGGCTCTGGGGGGTCACTGGGAACTTGCAGGTTCAAAACCCACGGCCAATAAACCGATAAGGTGGATTCTAGTGAACGACAAGGGAAAATAATGTGTTCATAGAATAATATAGGTACTTTTAAGGGCGATGATATCCGATGATTGATATACAGGGTGTTATAGAAATTACTTATTATATTTAAAAATGGGTGACTCCTTGGGTGTCCTAGAAAAAGCTTCTTTTTCTTAATCGAACATCTAAATACTACGATAAAAACCCTTTTTGCCTATATGCGGTCGCGCCGCACTATCTGGTTTCAGTTAGCAACAATGTGGGTCACTAAAGTAAACTACAGTGCTGTCAGATCACACCGCGTGTCTCGCCCTTGCTTGGATAACCGCCGCGCGCCTATTGATATGTATAACCTTTAGTATCGTTGCCTCAGCATGTTTTGATACTCGGTGTTGGAACGACGTTGCCGAAAGTTCCACGTGCTTGATGTATACGAATTTTAAACGTTTTGTTAGTTGTAGCATTACTCGATCTTTTTCTGTTGTGAAATAATTCATAATAAGAAATATTGTGATGTGATTTCGAATTTGTTTGATATTATCTACTGTTGCAAAACATACTTTTTTTGTGTTTTATTTTTTTTATGGAATTTAATTATAAAACGGATTATTTTAAAATAAGGTGTGATATTATCTACTGTTGGTTCTATTGCAAAACATACTTTTTGTGTTTTATTTCTTTATGGAATTTAATTTAATAGATATATTGTTGAAAAAACTGTACGAGAAGGGTTTTAGAGGGACTATACATAATATTATAAAAACTTATTTAGTGGATAGAAGTCAGTATGTTACGCTTAATGGGGTGAATAGTGAAGTGCTTAGCAGTGAGTATGGAGTGCCCCAGGGTTCAGTATTGGGTCCTCTGCTGTATTCACTTTATGTATTGAATTTAAGGTATGCAAATCTCAAGGCGAGATATTTTTAATTTGCCGATGACACAGTATTAGTGTATACCGGTGAGGAGGAGAAGGCATTGAATAATATGGGTAATGATGACTTAAATTTATATCTTAATCGGCTATTCTATAATAAACTAAAAATAAATGTTGACAAAACGACATATATGATATTTAAACAAAAAAATAAACAAATAAACCATTTAAATATTAAAATAAATGACTTAATTTTAGAAGAAGTTCAGAATGTAAAGTATCTGGGATCTTAACTGGTCCCAACACATTAGGCATCTCTCAAACAAAATACTACCTATGACACCTATAAAATACAGATGTCGTAACTATCTTACCAATAAAACCAAATTGAATGTGTACAATGTCTTCTTCCTGTCACACTTTAGATATCAAATGCCAATATGGGGAACATGTGGGAAAACTAATTTTAACGCGGTCCAAGTACTCCAAAATAAAGTATTAAAAATTCTCTTTAACTATGATTGGTTGGCAAGTTCAGAAACTTTATATAGAGAGTTGAAAATACCAAAATTGAAGATACTTCTAGAATTAGAACAGGTTAAATAGTGTATAAAGTTTTCAAAAATAGCCAAAGATGTAATATAAACATCTTATTGTCCGATAACATACACAGTCACGAAACCAGATCTCAAAATAATATATATTGTGTAACTACCAGGACGAATATAGGATTGAGTAACCCAATTGTAAGAGCGGCTTTTTTGCTATGACCTCTCTTGAGACTGCCTCAATAAATTATTGATTGTGAATGTCGTCAGTAGCGGCCACGTACATTTTCAGATTTCATATAAAATGTACTTTGACCTCCTCTGTATGCTCCCGAGAGATTAGGAGAGTACTTATGCCGGACACCCTGTATAAACCTATTACGAAAAACCTACAAGAGATAGTTGCCAACATAGCGCTACTTAAACTAATCAATTTAAAGTTAAAGATGCTCATTTAATCGACCGAAACGAGTTCCTTTTTTATTTTACTCCGTACATTAACGATTAATAAAATTTAACATGTGCTTGTGACTGGCTTTAATGAACAAATCCCAGGGCAAAACATTTCATAAACGTATACAACATACTAAATAACGGGCGGTTATTATAATAATACATATGTTGAAAGTGAATTTTCTTGTTGCAGTTGTGTGGCAATTTTGATGTTATCGTCGATTATTTTGGTAAAAGTTTACTTTGTGCAAAGCCCTACAATAATGGCTGATAGATATAACAGTTGTAAACACCTGGAACTTATATTTTAAATATAATGTTGTTCTTAAAATACACAAAATAATGGGCCCTACGATCATTCTCGTTCCAGCTAAAAGCACAAGCTATGTTCTGGTCGCATCAAGCGAGCAACTCATCTTTACTCAACTCAATATTTGGATAAACAGAGCACAAACCACCATCGAATAAATTCGTTGGTTTTTACAAGGTGTTCCAGATAAGAATGATATATTACCCTTAAAATCTTAAATGGGAAGAGAGGGCAAGATGGTCCTTCATTTTAAAGGTCGTTTCAATAATACCATAATTTTAGTTAAGTCGGTACGGTGTATGAAGTCCTCTAAGCAATAAAACCTCTCGAGCCGGGTAGTCGGTGGCTCTCAAACAATAAATTATATTTTAGGTATTTTCTAATTAAAATAATTTAAAGGAAATAAAAAATTAGTTTAGGTAAAGAAAAATAATTATTTTTTAGCTTTTATAGTATTTAGTCAAATTAGTTTTACGAATTTTTGTTGATGAAAATATGGCAAAATGCGCAAACATCGGCTGCCGACGCACATCTTCGCAGACAGCATGAAGTATCACGCCTCAACAAAGACCTGGAAGAAATTTTGGCTTGGGGTGACAGTAACCAAGTCGAATTTAACGCTAAAAAACCCAGGCAGCAGTTTTTTCTAAAAAGGTTAACATTACAGAACTTTTAAGAATAGTCATGGCCGGACACGCAATCCCACTGACTTCATCTATTAATTTGTTGGGCGTAAATCTGGGAGGAAATATGTCTTGGCATGACCACGTTGTGGCAATCGCCAAGATAGCTTCTCACAAGCTTGGGGTACTCTTCCGAACCACAAAGTTGTACACACCTCAACAACTTTTGACACTATACAAAGCCCAGATGCAACCATCACTAGAATACCTGAATACTGCTCTAATGTCTGGAGCTTTACACCCAAACATACTCTTCGGCTACTGGATTCCATCGAAAGGAGGGCTCTTCGTCTGATCGGAGATCACGAGCTGACGAAGAACCTCGACAGCCTAGAACATCGAAGACAGACAGGTTGGGGATTTGACTCTCTTTTACAGATATTTTCATGGAAGGTGCTCGGCTGGCCTTGCCCTCTTAATTCCGCCCAGAGCGACGAATAGCAGAAATACACGACGAAACACTGCCGCCCATCCATATGTGGTTAAGCTTAGTACTCCTGGAACTTCGTTATTTAAGAATTCTTTCATCTGGAGGACTTCATCTTTGTGGAATGACCTTCCCGAGGTCGTTTTTCCCAACGAATATAACCTCCAACGATTCAAAACCAACGTGAATCGCTTTTTGCGCACACGCACCACTCCCAGAGTGCCCTAAAGGATTTTTCCTATAGTGCTTGTGTTTGATCATAAAAAAAAATGTATTATTATATACCTTTTTCCATGACTGGCACGGGTACTGGAATAGCAATGTTTCGAATCATCCTGCCTAGACGATTTTGTTGAAGTTCCGTTTGAATATATCCATGTTTCGTCAAGAAAAACAAAAATTTTTGTTTCTTAAATCTCCGCTTAAAAATTGCCATCTTTTTGAAACATTATTGGACAGCTCGCAAAGCACTTTTCTGTTGTTCGTTTTTTTGTATTTGAAGCCCAGATCTTTTAAAATGATGGACAAACAGGTAGTTCCAATATCGTAAAGTTCTTTCTTCTTTATCTTTCAAGAATAGCTTTGAGGGTAACATATTCCTTGGCTTTATACATATCATAAACAATATTCCTAATCGATAGTTTTATCCCTTGGGATAAATCAACGGTTTTAGAATGGAGTCGAACCCTTTTATATGGTCTGTCCAATTCCTCTTCACTCTTTTTTCGAAGTCTTCTTAAGGGGTTATCTGAAATGCCGCAAGCATCAGACGTTCGTTTTTGCACTGCCGAAACAGACACTAACGGGCCCGAGTTAACTTTTTCTAAAGTAAAATAACGTTCCACTTGTAATACCAAACGGCGTTCACCTGGATATAAACACCTTCTAGGCGTTGTGTCACCTTGCTGAACATTTTCCATAACCTTGCCTTATAACTGCTTTTAATTCACACATAATGAGAAACAAACTAAAAGCAAAAAGCATAACTATTTATTTAAAATAGAACATACCATCCTGCACTTGAGCAAATTTTAATCATTTCTTGGAAAATAGTGATTATTATATAGATTTAACTATAATGATCCCAAAATAACTAAATTCTAGGAAAAAGTACCTGAGAAAATCTTTAACTTATTGACGCAAAATGTTTTTCATTTGATAAATAAAAAAAACTATGAGTGAAAAATAAACAAGATAAAAATATTTATCGCGTTACATAATTCTAAGATAATTTTGTTTTGGAACCGCTGATTTTGCCCCGCCCACTACAGTGAACCAGTGGAATGTTCGGTACGATCAAGTAGGTATAGCGAAGGTATTGTTAACTTAACCGTCTTACTGTTTCACAACCTTTAATAATTTAATCCGATATCGGACTTCATAAAACAGACCGACTTTAGTGTCTAACGGTCCTCTACTCTACTAAAAGAGAAGTCAACACATTAAAAGTAGTAAGTTGAAGTTCTAATAACGACGATCGCCCTGTATAGTCTCAAACGAAAGATTATTTATTATTATTATTTTGATTTATTGCTTATAAAAGTCTAGAGTATTTAAATCTATACTCAATTATTGAAAATGTTAGATAACGTGAGATCTTTTAATGGAACACGTATTTCTCAAGGCGTTCTTTCGCTTTATTAATTAATATTTCCTTTAACGTATATTGTTTTGTCAGATGTAATAATTATACTAATACAAAGATAATACAAAGATGGGTAATTAGTATAGGGGAATTACGAGAGATTATTCACATTATGAACGCGATTAATTTTTAATTTAATCATACACGATGGTGAAAATCACTAAACTTTGGAATACGCTCTTGACAAGATGGCGAGGGTGAATTTCGTAAAACTATATTATGAAACACAACTGAAATCGTCCACTCGAAATTCTTATCGTAAAGATAAGCAAATAGGTAAATGTGCTGTCGTAGTATCAACGGCCACAACCAGCGCATGGCCAATCAAAACGGGCCGTGTGGTCTTGACACATGACGTGGCCCTCTGCCAATAATTTGTTTATAGATAAATTAGCGGTGTCGTCCTAAAGGAAATTCATTGTGATTTATACCGTTTTGAATGAAAAGTTGTTTGCTCTTTGACCGTACCAGTACTAAAATGTTTAAAGTTTTATTGGTAGTTACTTTCGCGGGCCTTCTAGCCGTACTAAGGCCTGTGGAATGCGTTAAAGGTGCCGTACCCTTGGATGAATATAACTTCGACAGAGTTATTGCCCGTTTCGATACGGTTTTAGTCAAATTCGATGCCTCATACCCTTACGGAGACATGCACGAGGCTTTTAAGACGGTAGCTGAAGAACTGAAATCGTCCCAAGACATTTTAATAGTAGAAATTGGCATCAAGGACTTTGGCGAACATGATAACCAAAAACTAGCCGAAAGGTTTGGAGTTGTCACCAAAAAGGACTGGCCTGCCTTAAGGTTGTTTGTTAAAGGCGAAGACGAACCATTTAACTTTAATAATAATCAACTGTGGAATGTGGACAAAATTAAGAAGTTTGTCAAAGAACACAGCAATGTTTACTTGGGCCTAGAAGGGTGTCTCGAAAGCTTTGATAAACTAGCCGCAGAGTTTACCGGGGCTAGCAATAAAGAGGCTGTACTTAAGAAGACTGAGAAGGAGGCCGAAAAGCTGAAAAGTGAGGTAAGTAGGAATTTTTAATTGGAAAGAGAGATTTTACCAATTAACACAATTTTTATGTAAGATAGGGTGTGGTCTAAAGTCAACCAGTTAGTAAATCTATTCTAAGAAATATTTAGAGCTATATTGAGCCCTAAATTTATAATTCTTTCTACCCTTCAAATGCTTTTTCATGTTTCAATAGGCGTTTTCTAGTATATGTAGTCCTTCATCATGAATGCTGTAACTATATTAAAGAAACTATCCATTGTATGGTTTATACCACACAACACACCGAATAATTACTGTCCTCTAATGACAAACAAAATTTTTATCAATTTTCTTTTAGGTGGACAAAAAATTAGCAGAAACCTACATCAAATACATGAGCAAGATTCTCCAAAAAGAGTCCTTTGTCCAAGATGAAACGAAACGCCTGGAAAAAATCATTAAAGACGGAAAAGTGAAAGCGGACAAAAAACGAGACCTTCAAGTTAGAGCTAACATCCTGTCCTCTTTCATTACCTTGAGGTCCGAACTTTGATATAATGCATTCATCAAACAGGTTCTTTTTGGTTTAGGAGTTATTAATTTTATACTTTTTGCAGGGTATTTTTTGTACGTGAGAGACCATAATATTTTTGTTAGCATTCATCTACCTTTTTTTAGCTATTAAAAAGGTAAATTTATGCATGTTATTCATATTTATGGATGTAACAAGGTATGAGTAAGAGTCATTTACTATAGCTTACATAAACAGTAAGTAAAATTGATCCTTTTGAAGCTATCTTCTAAAAATGGCATCGAAAGGCCAAAGACAACTCATCTTACGGATGTGGAGATTAAGATACATGGTTTTGATATGTAAATTAGGAAAGTATATGACGATTGTATGTTATAAAAATTAATTCATGCTGTTCCTGATTTATTATATATTTAAAGCCGTATTAGAGTCAGCAATTTTTGTCTCTTGCGCTTGCAATGGCAATTATAATTGCACATATTCTTGCGCACTAAACCGTTCTCGATCTGCTGGCCCAATACTGCTCGCATTGCCGGCGCAATGCGAGAATGGAATCCATATTACGGTGGACAATTCTATTCTTCTGGCAATTAAAATTGCCCGGATTATGCGCAGTACACCGTTCCCCATTAGCTGTCTCGCATTGCCAGAAATGGGACAAGCGCCATTTTCATTGCCATTGCGGGTGCCGCTCTGGGTAGATGGATTATTCTGTTATTTTTAAATGTTTACTAGGTGGTCGAAGCACCTATGAACAGCTAATGGCTATTTAAACTAACTGGTACTTAATTAACAGTTCACATTCTTTATTAAGCATATGTACTGCAAATTCGTCGCAACTTTTTTGACCTGTTTTTTGTAAGTAGCAGTAGCTGCTTTAACTGGTAATCAAAATGAACAGGTTTGTCCATTTTTAGTTCTGGAGGTATTTTAGGGATTTCGACAGTACCAATTGCTGTTCTGACTGTTGGCAATGCGCCAGCTGATCGAGAACGGTTTAGTGCGCATGAATACGTGCAATTATAATTGCCATTGCACGCGCAAGAGAAGAATTGGAGACTCTAATACGGCTTTTAGATAAGTATCATTAATTTTTGCTAACAACCAGAACTTTGCCCTAAATAATAAGAAAAACCTTTTTCTTTTATAATACGGGGTGTTATGGAAATGACGTAGGTATTATATTTAAACCGGCAATTCCTGAGATAAAGACAAATTGAAGAAAAATACCGATAAATGGCGCTTTCAATTCATTCAGCGGTAAAAGTGACCCGACGTCAAACCAGAAAAACACCTGTGTGGCACTGCGATACGTGTAAGCAATCGAGGAATTCTGGCCGGTGTTGTCATATGTACACCCAAAGAAATGTACACCTTAAACTCTTTAGACAAAATAAAATAATTTAAACACTTTCCCATTCTGTAATACCTTTTTGTACAATTAATTGAATAAGATTTACGACAGACTATGTTTTAAACCACCCGAAAATACATATGGAATAGTATTAAATAAGTTTTAAATAGGCACGTACGTCACTAGGTCAAATGCCAATGACCTCTTGAGGCCTTACATCGGCTGAGCGAAGTAGTTTCATATAGCGCCGCACGCTTGCGTCTGTTAGTTGAAGACCAACCAGCGGCCGGATACGTTGTGTCTCGTCGATCACCAACACACTCTCAGCAATACGCTCTGTTTTTTCGGTTTACGCGTGTATCTTGCCCATACATAAATAATCTTTGAATATTGTTTTTATTTTGACGCGTTTCTTCTGGACGTGAAATTTCGTCGCGTGTAATAAAATCTAATAATCTGTAGTATAATCTGTATTATTGTATTTTCAAAAGCTAACTATCGGTTCTGTTTCACTATTAATATGTGTACATATAAAGTGTTTCCAAGAGTGTTCCCATGAAAAAGAAAAAAAAACTGATTGTGTTTGTGCCTGGATTTCCTCGCTCTTTAGGTATGAAGATAAATACAAATAGGTAGAAAATAATTTATTTTTATAATTTTATAGGGAATTTCAGTTTTACATTAAGTTTGGCGACATTGCCATTGGGTCTGGGTGAAATGTTGTACAGTAGCGCGGACTGACCTGTGAGTAAGAGTGTTTGTTACCCCACTTTTAAAACAATTAATTTAAAAAAATAAAATATGTAGCGCTTCTCTAGGACACCCAAGGAGTCACCCATTTAAATATAATACGTCATTTCCATAACACCCTGTATATGTCTGTATAGTTTACATTATACCGCTGATTCTTTGACTGCCATAAAATCCTAATTATCCTTCGGACCATAAAATATCCCAAATTTACATCTTTTCCTGCAGAGCCAGAGTCCAAATTGTATTTACCTACATCCCTAATTATTATACCACTCTAAGATTTCTCAATAAATCAATATGTAGATAGCTATATTTTCAAGTCACCCATTTATTGCTGTTTGAAGATGTTGGGATCTATACAATGGGGTTTAATCAGGTAGCTGATTTATTGCAGTAATGGTCAACAGTATAGGTAATGTAAACTATAATATGTATAGTTTAGACACAATAATTTTCATAACAATATAGCCACAATATGCAGAATTTGCTCGACCGCATCGTTTATTTGGTTTGTATATTTTAAAACTATTAGTTGTGACTGAACTTTGTATTATAATGTGATATTTTGGACATTCCTAGGTACCAAACAAACATAAAAGTATAGATGATACATATTCGTTTTGATTAAAAACATATTCACATAAAACAGTTCATGTTCTGTTTTAGGGATTTTGTACTGTCGTTAATAATTAATAAGGCGATTTGTTGTAGTTTAAAAAGTTCAGATGTATTCCACAAGACATTGCGATGATGAAAATGTGAAATGAATATGAATTTTTTTTTTGGGTACCAATTTAGAAAATCGAACATTTTTATTTTCAATCTTTTCTCTTTAATTAGTAATTAGATAAGATTTATAATTGTCACTTTGGTTATGATAATAACACGGTGACCAAGGCATCTTTTAACGTCCTTTTGAGTATCCATTTGGATACGCAGGCCTTTTATTTGGATACCCAGTAAACATCAAATGGATCCATAAATTTTTTATTTACTTAGTAATTTAAAAACTACTGAACTGATACCAGTGATGACTGATAACGTGCTTGAAATGATCACAGTGATCAGAAAAAATATTTAAAAAATAGGGCTGTTTAAGAGACATGGATACGCAGCAAAAATTCACTAAAGACATGGATACGCACTAAAAGATGCCTTGACACGCTCTAAAAAGAATTTTACGTTTTGTTATATTTGTTCCTTTTTATGAAATAAAAACTAAAAATGATAAACCAGTTGGTTATTTAAATTAATTTTCAGCTTATACAGAGTGTCCAAGATAAGGAGGGTCCCTCTATGGGGATCTCGTTAATGGTAACAGATACAATTCGATTAAATGAGGAAAAAGTATCGGAACCAAAGCACTAACAATATGGCACACAAAAAGTTTTGGTGAGATGTTTCAGTTTTGTTACGCAACAATTTTTTTTTATAAGACGTTTCGTTTAATTTATTTCGTTAAATTAAATCCCAGAAAAAGTTTCCAAATTCAATAAAAAAATCCCCAGATCCTCATTGACTTTTTTTTAATACAGGGTGTTCCCCTTAATGACGTGCTAATATTTCAAGGTGTGATTCCTTAGGTCATTTTAGAAAGAAAAGTTCATATAAACATATGTCCGCAACGGCTTAAATTTTTTTTCTACAGGGTGTCGAATTTTTATTTTTTAAATGGTTATTTTTTAATATCCGAAAGTACTTTAGATATTATTTTCAATTTTGGTATGTATTAATACGATATAGAACCACAAATTTTAGTTTGGAAAGTTATTCGATTGTTCCACCAGTGGCGCCCCTGCAAACATTCAATATTTTTTACAAAAAAGATGACATTTTTCCATGTGGATCTTTTTTCTGATTAGCCTGGTCAATTCTACATGAAAACGGTCTCTTGAGTTTTTCTCGTCAGACGCCACCGTTCTTGATTAAAACAATTAAATTCAAATTGCTCCATTTAGCAATATTGTTTGTTATCCTGGAATAAATGACGTTATTAAAAACATCATTTTCCAAACAATACTTGTTGACATAAAGTAAGTTGTTGGTGTTCAAAACACCATCTCATAAGTATTATTTCTTCGATTTTTAGGGTTTCATCGAATTTATTTTATTTTTTCGCTGTTTTTATTCGAATATGGTGAATCATTCGAATGCGGAAATGGCGGTAAAGGCATTACGTATATGGTCTCGCAGACGGTAATGCAACAGAAGCGAGACGTATTTATCAGGAAAGATATCCTAATCGTGCCACGCCAGATAGCCGAATTGTTTCGACTGTTCATCGCCCTGTAGCAAAAAATTTAAGCCGTTGCGGACATATGTTCATATGAACTTTTCTATTAAAAATGACCTAAGGAATCACACCCTGAAATATTAGCACGTTTGTAAGGAACACCCTGTATACAGGGTGTCCCAGAATATATGGGCAATCTCCGGGGTTCAGATAGAACACTTAAAAATAACTTTTTCTTCCTACGGCCTCCCCTACGGAGATACAGGCCCATTACGGACGTCCCTGGAAATCGTTGTTTTTAAACTAATTTTTTTAAGTAGGTACTAGGTGTAATTTAATAATTTTTTAGTATAATGGTTACTAGATGAGTCTTCTTAAAATTCGTCCTTTTAAACACATTTGGCTTATTTAATTTGCCAGGGACGGACTTATGCCAATCCAATTGGCATAGACTAATTTTCATTGTCGCGAAATAAGGGCTAATGTGAGGCATTGTCGAGGGTTCAGCAGTCTTCACTTCTTAGAGCTAGGGAATGCATAAGATTAGAAGGAGCTCATGTTGAACCAGCATACAAAATCATTTAATAAAAATCATATTGAACAAAAATATATTTTTTTCGAAAACAGTTCGTTTTATCGACATTGATCAAGAGTGCCTTTTTTCAGCTTAAGCTTTAGGGTATCCAAAAATATTATTAAATTGCACCTAGTACTTAAGTAATTATTTAAAAAACAACGATTTCCAGGGACGTCCGTTGTGGGCCCGTATCTCCGTAGGGGAGGCCGTAGGAAGAAAAATGTATAGGAACTTCTCCTGTTATTTTTAAGTGTTCTATCTGAACCCGAGAGATTGCCCACATATTCTGGGACACCCTTTATAAAAAGGAGAGGGGAAGTCTCGACACATGTGCTAATGTGTGGTAGGTACTGTAAAATTAATGAATTTGGACATCTACGGAAAAACAGAATTAATCGCATACTTGTTTCCAAAACTAAATGTTTTCAGATGGCGGGCGCTACAAAGTATTAAAAATTATTTATCGAAATTTTGTTAGGATCGTTTCACTGTTAACGAGCTAACAAACTACAAATAATGACGGGATTTTCAATGTTAACAATATGGAAAAAATCCCCAGAATATGTGTTTTTTTTAAGAAGTTTTCCCCGAATCCCCAAAAATCGTCGGTTCTTGGTAATTTTCCCCCAGACCTGGCAACGCTGCCAAAATTGCAAAATTCATTTATTTTGCCGTGGGGGAATCGCGTTTCTACTAGGTAGAATTGCTGCACTAAGAAAAACAATGGTACTTTAAAAATGTTTATTACTACCTTAGTAGGAATCAAAAATTTATAAAAAAAATTTTAAGTTAACATCTTTACAAAAATATATTTTGAGGAATGCATATAGAAAATTGCTTAACAAAAATACCGTTACATGGAGTTTAGAAACCTAACAATCAGAATGAATCCCATTCTACAGGGTATTATGGAAATGACTTATTATCTTAAATCGGTGACTCCTAGGGTGTCCTAGAGAAAGTCTACATACTTTTTTTTTTTTTAATCGAATATGTAAATACTAAGGTAAAAACCCTTTTTACCCACATACTGTCGCGCCGTTCCATCTGGATTCAGATAGCAACAATGTGGGTCACTAGAGTATACTAACAATGTTGTCAGATCACACCACATGTCTCGCCCTTGCTTGGATAACCGCCGCGCGCGACTATCGTTGCTTCAGTATGTTTCTAGACTCGGGGATGGAATGACGCCGTCGAGAGTACCACGTGCTTGATGTATACGAATTTTAAACGTTTTGTTAGTTGTAGCATAACCCGATGTGTGATATTACCTAATGTTAGTTCTGTTGCAAAACATACTTTTTCTGTTTTATTTGTTTATGGAATTTAATTATAAAACGGATTATAAGATCGAAGGTAAGAGTGTATGTACCTTAAAATCATACTATTTTTTTTTCTAAAAACGCGGGCAAAGACGTCTTGTTGTCAAAAACTAAACACGTACGTTTACAAATCTGTGTTGCAATATGACAACACCGCCTATAATGCGCTGTTCTCTTTTGACACTCGAGACTGCCTCAATAAACTATTAATTGCGAATGTCCTCAGTAGCGGCCACGGAAATTTTGAGATTTCATATAAAGTGTATATTTCGCACAATAATTCAAAGCGCCATTTATGGGTATTTTTCTTCAATTTATTTTCATCTCAGGATTTGCCGGTTTAAATATAATAAGTAATTTCCATAACACCCTGTATATTTTTAACATAAAAAATAAGTTTAATCTTTTACAATAATGAAATGGTATATTCAATATACAGGGTGTTGAGATACTTCATTTCTACATGTGAAAATAAAGGTAATCAGTCACATAACAAAGCCGAAAACTCGATACTTTTTGAGTTACTAAAAAAAGGTATCAGTGGCGACTCGTGACTCACAAGTATGGTAAAATTATTTTTAAAATTTTATTTTTGTGTAACGACCAAACAATTACTTTCTAGGTGTTTTAAATGAAGAAAGAAAAAGTAATAAGAAAATGCGTTAGGTAAAACATATTTTTATTTATTTTTTAATTTTACACAAGGAAATACAGCTTTTGGAAAATAAGAAAAGTTTTCTTAGTGTGTATAGTGCTTAAACGTAAAACCCGTTCTTCGGTTCTTAATTGTAGAAAATTGATCAATAACAGCCTCATTAAAGTTTGGAATACCCTCTATAATTTTTTTTTCATATATTTAATTTTTAAACTTTCTAATAAAGTCCCTAGATTTACCCTTTGTGGTCTGCGTTACATTAATTTCGGGTTTAGGTCTTCCCGCATTCTTCACTTCAATTTTTTGATCCAAACTCAAAGAGCTAAAGTTATTTTTTAAATAGTCCACCGTCAAACTATTCATTTTAACTTAATAAATATATAATATTAAAATATACACGCTCGAATTTCTAACTAGATGCACGAACAGACAACGGCGCGGCGCACACTAAAATTGTGCGCCTTTCCCATGTTAAATCGCCATAGCCCCGCTATCTCCCGCCACCTGTTACTACACAGAAAATGCATTATGCCCCGCCTACTTAATCGCACATGCGAGCAAGTCTCGTCATAATCGTCATTAACCTCGACCTAGGCACGGTTGCCGGATCGAGAGCCTATAATATACAGTTTGGTTGACGGTATGATAAAATATTAGGGAGAGTCGGACTTTATACGATAATTGACGGTACGATAAAATATTAGGGAGGGTCGGTTTATACGAAAAATAATATTCAATGAATATAAATTAATATTTTTTTATTCGTTTTGGGGGTGCACGTGCGCATGTGCCCCTGTGGAAGAACCGCCACTTTATTCGATTCTATAAATCACACCGCTTAGGCGTAAAACTGGAATTAAAGTTTTTGTTGTTTCAAATGGAAGCAAAAAGTATCGAGTTTTCGAATTTTTGTTATACGACTATATTTTAACATGTAGAATCACCTCAACGGTATCATGATTAGAGATGTAAAATTACCGGTAATTTAAAAATCGGTAATATTACCGGTGATATTACGCAATATTACGGTAACATTGGTAATTTATAAAAAAAACAGCTTTTTAAGTAATACTAGTTTTTTTTATTTCAAAACTGTAAAAACATTACGAAAAACAATAAGAACGTTTTTTTTAAACTAGTCAGAGTCAGAATGGACTACGTAATAGAGTGGATAATGGTAAATCATCCTCATCATCATCCCCAACCTCGTCATCTGATTCTTCTTTCTCTTTCGTTAATTGAGTCAAGTCTATAACTTCGAAACCGATATCTTCTTTTTCTATTTCTTCCACAGTATCTTCTACTATTCTCGAATGATCTTCTTCATTTAGTAAATTATAATTATGGGCAATATAAGTTAGTTTTCCGGCCCTCTCCACGGTTAGTCTGTTTCTTTTTTGCCGATGAATAAATCCATAAGTACTAAAGGTTCTTTCGGTTGCGGCTGTTGACGATGGTAAATTTAAAATGTCTACAGCTAACCTACTTATTTTCGAACTGGAGCAAATTCCTGCCCACCAAACAGATCCAGACATAGATTTTTCGCTGGAAATGACGAATTCCTTAGCAAAAATATTACCTCCCTGGGTATTCCCCGATAAATGAGAGTATGGAGGAGCGGAAAAAAAAACAATATTTCCAATGTTACCGATCTTGCGGTAATATTACGTAATATTACCAAAATTACGGTAACATTACCTCGGTAATATTACCCTTTACATCTCTAATCATGATGCATTATGCGAACACCCCGTATATCTTGAAGGCGACCAAATGTGTATTGCCCTACTTTGAAACAAAACATAAAAATCAATGCTTTTAATATCTTTATAAAAATATATTTTCAGGAATTCGTAAAAAATTGCAAAATTACATATTAGAATTATGTATTTTGCCCTATTTTGAAACGAGATAAAGCATAAAATTCGATTTCAATAAAAAAAAAAGTGCCAAGCTACGCCGTCATCGACGATTACAACTTAACTTTTTTGTCAACAATTCTTACCACTGCTTAGTACAATAACGCCAGCTAAGAATTATAGAGAAAAAGCAACACCCAAAGCATTATTTCAACTATAACTTAGTTATGAAAAAATAATTAAATAGTATGTAAACAAACTTAAATTATTTATAGATTATGCCTCCTTATCACCGTCATTTTCCTTTTCATCACTAGCCGTCTCATTCTTACTCACTTCAAGCTCGGACAATTTTTGGGAGATGTCATTCGTCGCTTCCTCCTCGTCAGATGCTTCGCCCTGTTCTTCCCTGATCGCTTTCACGGTTGCTTCGATTTCTCTTTTGATTTCTTCGTCGACTTTTCCATTGTAAAGGTCACAATCTGTTACAAGTATTTTTTTGGCATCTACAAATCTGGTTTTAAAAATTTGTGCATCTAAAAAATATTATTACTTGAAACATACCTTAACCAAATAAAAGGTACAGACAAGGAAGGCAGAATGGCCATTCTTTCCATTTCACATTGGCGGAGAGGTCTTCAATCTAACTAAATTTTCAGGCTGGTACACTTTACAACACGTACACGACAGTGTAGCACAGGAGAAGATTTTAATACAATATTTGACAAGAATTGATAAAATAACCGCTTATACTATAGTATAATAATAAATGCACTTACATGAGTACTTTCACTTACACACGCACTCACAAAAGTACTTGCACACGCGTTCGCATACGCGCAAGCATAGAACACATTCGTAGATACTTGCACACATAACTTATTAATCCTTAAACTAACTCGCACAGGCATGCCAGTTATCAGCTTGCATACTGGTGTACTTACAAAAACACGTCGAAAAGATATGCATATAAACACATATGCACATGCAAGTAAGTAACAGATAATCATACATACCCACTCCCACAGCCTAAATGTACAATTTCCAAGATCAATGACACTCTCCACATCAGCGATAGCAGAGAAAGAATATAAAACTAAATACCGGACGACCGCGCCACGAAAAATCGAGGCTCGAAAATCGGACTTCCACAGCGAAAGGGTTAAAGTTATAAAGGCACTAGGAATTTTGTTAACAATGTTTAACAAAAAAGTCAAATTAAACATTAGACATATAAAGTGTTCAAATTTTCGTACTGAACAAAAAACATAATTTTACAAAGAATAAGTAATATTCTTAACTTACTTTCAATAGTACCAAATTTTACAGCCAAACACTCCGATTTAGTCTGTTCGTCAGCAAAATCGGCTAGAACCGTGTAGATAAAAGCCCTTTCATTCGTTATACTCGGTTTGAGATCCATCCAAGGAGTTATGAAGTGATTAGCACACACTTTCAATGTTTTATCACGTCTCATAACAATTCTAAAAGAATTATTCTCTTTGTGGCGAAGAATTTTAAGTTCTCCAGTTCCCCGTTCCTGCAAATAATTGTTACACGTGCAGTTTCCCTCTTGTATGTTTTGAAAAGATATACTAAATAATGACAAATACATAATTTATAAAATAATACTTAAAACTAAAGGTTTCAACTTACCTTCCATTCAGGAGGATCAGCATTGCTGTCGAACCTATAAAGTTTGGCACGTAATTTGAGAAATTCGACCTCGTTCTCTTCGTTTGTCGAAACCTGAACTTCCGGAAGAGAAATAATAGGAGAGAATTGTGGGTCATGCTCTGTGTCCGAAGATTCGGATCTCCTCGTTTCCCTCTCGGGAGTCTCTGGGATTTTCTAATTAACAAAAGGTATGTGTATTTGTGTAAAATTTTAAGAGTATGAAAAAGTTTTTATAAACTACAAGCATAACATTAAAGTGGGGTTAGAAAAAACAATTCTTCAAAATGCTAAAGATCTTATTAAAAATTACTTACAGTGTTTTCACTCATTTTAAAGTAATTCCTCGCTTATTTAAGCTTGCCTTAACATTAAAATTGAAGGAAATACCCGGAAAACTGTAAAATTCGTTGTTGAAAAGCGTTACAAAAATGCCGTGATATGAAATTTCTGTCAGTCAAAATGAGAAACGTATTAAGACCAATCAAATAAAAGTATTTTTAACGAATAAACCTATTGGTTGACGTTTAGATACTATCAAAACTAATTTCCAGGAACGCCGCTTGTGAACTTCTCAGTGGTTAAATTCGAGATGACGTCACTAAACAAATGTTCAAGGAATGTGTTTATTAGCTAATCATAAAGTGAGGTTATATAATTGCAAAATGGCCTTACCAATAAAGACAGGTATTTATTTTTCTACAATATTTTTCAATATAATTTATTTTTAATTATACTAAATGCTTTATTTTAGGTAGCATTGATAAGATGTTTGGACCTCTTACGTTTGAGGATTCCAAATACGATTTGCAGTTGCACGACACCGAAACAAAATGTCTTTTATGCGAGGACAGTTTTAACATAAGACTTCGATTAGACATTTTTGTGGGCCACCTTTTCGATGTTCATAAATGTGTTATCGAGGATGTACAGAATATTAGAAATTTATCTGAGTAAGTGATCAAGAGTTAGAAATTTGAATGCCCCTTGAAGAAACTGGTTTTATGACGTTCAAACTTTTAGATACATATTATATTGGAGAGACCGGCTTAAATCGTCGCCCGTTGAAGAAATAATACCTTCCGTCAAAGTAGATTCTACTGGCAACCAGTATTTCTTATTTAGTTCATTATTAAAGGAAGACCAAGACCTAAGGCATAAGTTAACATTGAACTATGTTATGAAAGTACATGAATATGAACGAATTGACAATGATTATGTTAAACAGTGTTTGTTTTGCAAATTACAATATGAAGGTAAGAACATAGTATGTATAAAATACACTATCTTATGTGTATAAGCCTTAGATCCCAGTAAAACAATTAAAAATCTTTCTTTTAAGGGACAAGAAAAGGTTATCTAGACCACCTTTCTGATCAACACAATCTACAGCTAGGCAATCCACAAAATTTAGTTTTTATCGATGATCTAATAAACCATGTAGATCAGAAGCTACAATCCCTAACTTGTTTATTCTGCGAGGGAGTATTTCCGGAAAGAAATATTCTCAAAGAGCATATGAGGAAAAAGCTACATAAAAGAATAAATCCAAGCAACTCTGAATATGATAAGTTTTATATAGTGAATTATTTAGAAGTAGGAAAAAGTTGGCGAGCAATAGAGATGGAGGATGATAGATATGCTTTACCTAGAGGTGGAGAAGAAAACAGCGACGAAGAATATTCAGACTGGAATGAAAAAGAAGATCAAATCACATGTTTCTTTTGTGCCCATAAAGAACCAAAGATAAATCTGCTCACTTTACACATGGGCGTAAAGCATAGCTTCGATTTTGCGGACTCTACGAGGAATTTAGACTTTTACCAAAAGGTTAAGTTGGTAAATTATATTAGGAAAATGATGTTTAATAAAAAATGCCCATATTGTGAAGAAAACAGGGATACTTTGGGAGAGTTGGAGGGACATATGACAGAAATGGGGCACTGTAAGGTGCCGGAAGTAAATGTTTTCGATCAGCCAGAGTAAGTTTTAGGTATTTTTTTTACTTTGTATGAGACTCACGGATGATTTTTTTTAGGTTTTACTTTCCAACATATGAAAATGACTCATTTTTATACTTGATAGATGATTTTGAAGATTAAAATAGATATTGGCTAATGTTAGATATTATTGTGATAAGATGTTTGTTCAATAACTCTGTATTTATACGATTAAAATGGCTAGAAGTCAATACTTGAGTACTGTACATACCAGAGTTAAAAGAAAAATAGAAACACATAATTTGTGAATTAAAGATTTTAATTTGAATCGAGCCACGGGTAGTGATTTGACAACAATGCAAAGCCTTGGTAGATTGAAATACATCACAGACGCCCATTTAAAAATAATAACACCCTGTATAATGTTTCAGTCAATATTCTTTAATCGGAAAAATTGTTTGTACAAAAAATGCAGTTACAATTGGTTGATTTGATGTCAATAATAATGCTTATACAGGGTGTTATGGAAATGACGTATTATATAAACCGGCAAATCCCGAGATGAAAATAAATTGAAGAAAAATAACCATAAATGGCGCTTTGAATTAGTAAGCGAAATATACACTTTATATGAAATCTCAAATTTACGTGGCCGCTCCTGAGGCCCTTCGCAATCAATATTTTATCGAGGCAGTCTCAAGTTTCAAAAGAGGTCAGCCCATTGTAGGCGGTGTTGTCATTGTAATTCTAAACGCACGTGTTCAGTTTTTGACAACAAGACGTCTTGGCGCGCGTTATCACTTCTTTTTCAAACTTTTTAGACAAAGAAAACCACAATTTTAAGGTACGTACTTTCTTACCTTAATTAAATTCCATAAAAAAATAAAACACCAAAAGTATGCTTTTCAACAGAACTAACAGTAGATAATATCACACATATTTTAAATCACATCACAACATTTCTTATTATGAATTATTTCACAACAAAAAAAAATCGGGCAATACAACTAACAAAACGTTTAAAATTCGTATACGTCAAGCACGTGGAACGCTCGACGTCGTTCCACTCCACAGTCGCGAAGGCTACTGAAGTATGAGGGGCGCGCCGCCAGTATTCAAGTAAGGGCGAGACACGCGGTGTGATCTGACAACACTGTTAGTATACTCTAGTGACCCACATTGTTGCTAAGTGAATCCAGATGTAACGGCGCGACAGTATGTGGGTAAAAAGGGTTTTTACCTTAGTATTTAGATATTCGATTAGATTAAAAAAAAAAAGTATGTAGACTTTCTCTAGGACTCCATAGGAGTCGCCCATTTAAATATAATAAGTCATTTTCATAACACCCTGTATAATAAAACAAAAATAAACGAGATTTAAATTTTAAATAAAATAAAAGTTTTACTTTTACACTGTTAAAATGTACATCTATAATACATTTAAAATACAGATAGAGGTAATATTAAAATGTACATTCCATAAATTCATTTATACTGTAGGGTTCCATTCTGACACATACCGAACTCTCTTATACTTTTTAAAAAAAAATTTCATCCTTAATATGTACAGGTAACGCATTAAAAAACTTTATAGCTGGATAGGCAGGACCCCGGCGCAGTGTTGAGTGTATGTTCGCAAAGTGACAGCCCTCAGCGTGCCACTGTCAACATATCTCGCCATCACTCTGAGACAGTAGCAGGCGGTGTTTAGCTTATTGCAAACTGCGACACCTGAGACACCCAATCCAAATTCTGGTCGATGATGTAGATTCCCAAAAACTTGGTCTCCGTCGTCAGGGTCGCACTTTGTGAACGAAGCAGGACATCCAGTGGAATGTCGCTATTTCTCTGCTTTGACCTGAAACATACATATTTGGCCTTGTCGCTGTTCAAGACCAATTTGTTTTTTGCGAACCATTCCCGAGCCCTGTCCGAGCCAGTCGCCAGAAATACCAAGGAGTCCATTCAGTGATGACCCCAATACACCAAAATATTGGTGTCATCGGCAAAGTTGACCAGATGAGAACTCCGGTCCAGTATCTCAGGCGACAAGTTGTTAATGTAAAAAATAAAAAGCCCATAACACTCCCCTGTGGAATTCCCACTCCAGAACAGTGCCGCACACCATCCCTCTCAATCACCACGATCCTAAAGGTATGAATCCCCCTTACTCCGTAGCGCTCTAGCTTTTCCACAATAATAGCGTGATCAAGGCTGTCAAACGCCTTGGAGAGGCCTAGAAAGATGCTTCAGAATAGAAGCAACTTAGCAATCTAGAGCCAGTGGCGGTTCTTCCACAGGAACACATGCGCACGTGCACCCCCAAAACAAAACGAATAAAAAATATTAATTTATATTCATTGAATATTATTTATCGTATAAAGTCCGACCCTCCCTAATATTTTATCGTACCGTCAATTATCGTATAAAGTCCGACCTTCCCTAATATTTTATCGTACCGTCAACCAACAGTATATTATAAGCTCTCGATCCGGCAACCGTGCCTCAGTCGAGGATAATGACGAGACTTGCTCGCATGTGCGATTAAGTAGGCGGGGCATAATGCAGTTTCTCTGTAGTAACAGGTGACGGGAGACAGCGGGGCTATGGTGATTTAACATGGGAAAGACGCATAATTTTAGTGTGCGCCGCGCCGTCGTCTGTTCGTGCATCTGGTTAGAGATTCGAGCGTGTATGTTTTAATATTATATATTTATTAAGTTAAAATGAATAGTTTGACGGTGGACTATTTAAAAAATAACTTTAGCTCTTTGAGTTTGGAGCAAAAATTGAAGTGAAGAATGCGGGAAGACCTAAACCCGAAATTAATTTAACGCAGACCACAAAGGGTAAATCTAGGGACTGTATTAGAAAGTTTAAAAATGAAATATATGAAAAAAAAATTATAGAGGGTAGGTATTCCAAACTTTAATGAAGCTGTTATTGATCAATTTTCTACAATTAAGAACCGAAGAACGGACTTTACGTTTAAGCACTATACACGCTAAGAAAACCTTTCTTATTTTACAAAAGTTGTATTTCCTTGTAATAAATAAAAATATGTTTTACCTAACGCATTTTCTTATTACTTCTTTTCTTTCTACATTTAAAAAGCCTAGAAAGTAATTGTTTGGTCGTTACACAAAAATAAAATTTTAAAAATAATTTCACCATACTTGTGAACCCCCTCTATCATAGGTCACGAGCCGCCACTGTCTAGAACACTTTGCCATTTTTGAAAAGGATTAAGCAAAGAGTTTAGCGTAAAAAATTAAAACAACTATTCTGATAAATTAATAGTTTCCGTTATATATTTATTTCTTCTTAATTAATTCAAGTTACAAAAAATTGAAATGTAAGTAACTAGACAAATAAATTATTAGTATTAAAAGGGAAACCGAAAACAATCGCCTATCACAGAAAAAGGTTAATAAAAACTATCTTAGATATCTATTAGAATAGATCATTTTAAATTTATGAAGGAAATTCTTTTATAAAGTATTTTCCCTGAAGAAAAATTATTTTTCGGCAATCGACGAACTCACAAAGAGCGAAATAGCAGTAAGAATGAGTTAAGACGGACGTCTATATTCCAACCATAAAATTTAAAAATCCTGCTTCTTGGCAGGTTACGAAAATTAGAGAAAAATTAAGTATTAGAATATTTGACGAATTTGTAACCCATAAATCGTTAGCAATTTTAGAAGCATTTTTGTTTTTTAATAACATGTCCGATAAAATAGGTTTTCATTAAATCTGGTCCTTTTCAGACATATTAGTGATTTAATAAACGCGACATGACCCGTTTGCAGTGCACACAACGTCAACTCTCGTCGGGCGCACTTTAGTTAATCACGATGCTTTCTAGGCTTACTCTTACAGTAAACAAAAATGTACTAATCGATGAGGTATGAAGCCTATACGGACATAAGAAAATTACAGTTTACATTAAGAAATTAACTAGACCCGGAGGCTTAAGATTAACAATCTGAGGCGTTAAAATCCACAGCGCTGCTGTTCGGTGTGGTAGCTCCGCTTGCGGCGGGCGTTTTAGTTTCTCTGGATAACCTGTCCAAAACGGCAGCTGCGTCTGATCGCATTGCAGCTTTATCAGTTGCAGATTCAACACCTGCGAAAGAAATGATATTCTTAAAACAGATTTCTTGTGTATAACAAAAGTCTAATGAAATGTTTTTGCAAATTTTCCACCATTTAAAAACAAAAATACCTTACTGAGACCCATATAAATCAGTTAGCAGTTTCTTACCAGACTTGTTAACCATCGATGTATTCGGTGACCCCGTTTTCTTATGCAGCAACGAATTGAAAAAATTCGCTAGTACGCCTTCTCCTCCCGGAGAACCCACTACTTTGGTACAGTCCGGCTTTCTTGGAGAGGGTTGCATACCTGCAAAAAACAATTAAAGGTGTAGTCATATTTTTTTGATCGGGCGAAAACTACTCTGCCTAATACATAAATAATTATAATCGTACCAAATTTCAGCTATCTATGTCACACGGTCTTTGAGAAAAGAGTATTCAATTTTTGTAATTTCAGTATAAAACTCTAAGAATGACTATCTACCTCCAATGGGGTTAGGTCTGGGACTCTCCCCCAATCTTGCTCCAGGCGCTGCTTGACCTCCAAAGGAAATCTGCTGCAATCTCGCCAAAAAGCCTTGTTCATCTTCTGCCACCAGCTCTGTTTCTCTATTAACAGCCTAAAGACAAATTTAAATTATCTTCCTATCTATAACTAGCTGTATCTAATCATATTTATAACAAAATCTTGCTAATGAGTTTCTAGAACAAACTAACCTTGGTTGTTTGTTAAGCTTTTTGTCGTTAAGTTCTTGTGAAGTAGTATTTCAGACAATAAAGCATTTAGACTTTTCATGTTAAAACTTACTTTTCTGGTTGTGGGTTGTGCAATAACATCCCTATAATAATCATCAGGTTTACACGACTGCATGTTTTCATACAAGATGCTAATTTTTTTCAAGTTGTCCCAGCCCGCAGGTATAAAAACCGCATCTTTCTCCACCACCAGTGCCGGAGTGTGGAATGGGAAACCATAGATACGATGAGTTAAATACCTGGGGCAAAATAAAGATTTAAAAAAATATATGAATAAAAGCAACAATAACATTTTCACTTACTTGTATAATAAATCACAATTCTTGTCTTCTTTAGCACTGGTATAAAATAAGGCGGCTCCATGTTGCAAGGCGAATTTTCTTATCCATTGTTGTATAAAGTCCAAATTCTCATCTCTATAAATATATTATATTATTATCACAAATGTTCACTGAACTAAACCTTAAAAACATACCTATAATCATGTTCCTTTTCCAAAGTTTGAATATAATCTGTTTTTGTGACTACAACGACAATGTCTAGTCCTAAATTCATCGTCAAAGTACTATCTGGCAGAGCTGAACTATCAAACTCCTCTGTGTCATCTTCACCTAAATTACGGGAGCTTCTTTTCATTGGGGAAGCCGGCTCTAATTCATCACCTATACCAATATACATATTATGTTTTTAACACAAGACCACTTTAAGACAAAACTAGAAAGACAATTTCCCATCAATATTTACCTGGTTCAATGTATTCAAGCCATTTTCTAATCATTAAATGTCTCCTATTTTGTCTCAGATCAATGTCTAGCTTCAGCTTATCAAGATGGTCCGCTAAAACTGATGCCCAGTGTTGGAGTTGCTCTAAGATACCCCACGGAGTTGTCATGGACACTGTTAATATTATTAAAGTTTCCTGAAAGATATGGAACATGGAGCCAAGTCAATTAAGATTAAAATGTATTAAATCTTACCTGAAAACTATCTTCATTCAGAGCAAACTTCAGCAGATCGGAATGTGATGGGTCTCCATCTAAAACCCAAACACTCAGTCGTGTGTGGTCATCTCTATAGTCATCCCGAACGTTGATATAGGCATATTCAAGGCCCGATCCTTTACTGGAGTTCTCTATGCCTTGCAGTTTGGCGACCTGAGGCACAGATATATCCATTTTGTTTATATAAATACTATAAAAATTGATTGTCGAAAGGTAAATTTATACGCACCATAGTAGTTTTTCCACTTTCATTATCCCCCAAAACAACAATTTGCTTGTTGGGGTTCAGCTTAGGATTTCCATGTTTTTGCACGTCGCTCAAAATGCTTTGCCACAAATTTGTGCTCTCCTCGTTGGTCGAAGTCGGGTTCTCAGGATCTTCCTGAACTAAAGGCATGTTGTTTTCTAATACCGATGGTGTTTAGGTCCTCAAAATATTGCCGATTTATTTTTTGTTAAAAAAATTAGACGACAAACGGTATTGACAGCAAGGTGACAGATTATTGGGATGATGACTCATCAATCGAGAGTATCCAAACTTATTTCCTCTGACATAAAAGCCAGTTTTGAGTAGCCAAACGGATATTATTTGTGACAAATCGGGTTGAAGAAATGAGTTTTGGTAAGTTAGGTAACATTTCCGAAAATAAACTTAACCTAGAAACGTGATCAAAAAATCCAAGACCAAAAATATGACGAATATGTGGCAATTTCGATGAGATAACGTTTAGAACCCAAAAAAATGGCTCCGCCGAGAGCCAAAGCTGCCTCTAGGAGTCCAGCGCGACCGAGCTTTTTTCAAAAATATTTCAGAAGGGATTTATTGAAGAAATTGATATTTGATCCTCATTCATTGGGCCCAGTATGTTTCCTGCTATTTTTATTTGAAGCAGTCTTGAATATATTTATTATAGAGAAAGTCAGGTATACTGAAATAGATTGGATCGCTTATATGCAGGAAGTTGAAGGTTTTCTAAATGGAACACTGGACTATCAATATCTTAAAGGTTTGTTAACAAATTCCAAGTCTACGCAACTCTAAAAGACAGATTTACCTTCTTTTAGGTGATACCGGGCCCTTGGTGTATCCAGCCGGATTTGTCTATATATACACAGCCTTTTACTATGTTACCAACTATGGAAAAAACATATATCTTGCCCAGTACATTTTTTTGATGTTATATTTGGTACAAACTTTACTTATACATCGAATCTACAGAGTTACAGCGAAAATTCCGCCTTACGCCCTCTTACTAGCCACATTGACCTCTTATAGAATCCACTCTATATTTGTTTTAAGACTGTTCAACGACCCTATAGCAGTATTGTTGTTTTATGTAAGTTTAAACCTGTTTATATCCGGATACTGGAAATTTGGAAGCCTGTTTTATTCTCTAGCCGTAAGTGTTAAAATGAACATCCTCCTGTATGCCCCGTGTTTACTAGTTGCCTATTTAACAAACCTAAGCTACACTGGAACTTTCGTGAACCTATTTATTTGTGGCATTATTCAGCTGATCCTTGCAATACCCTTCCTCTATGGCAATCCATTGTCGTATATAAAAGGAAGTTTTGATTTAGGAAGAGTTTTCGAACATAAATGGACTGTTAACTATCGTTTCCTACCTAGGGATATTTTCGAGCACAAATATTTCCATCTTGGCCTTCTCGTACTACACATAATTTTGTTAATAATATTCTTACCACTACTAAGAAGGTACTTAAGTAGTTATGCAAAACTTAATGTGGTGTCCACCTCTTTGAAGTCACAAGTTGAGGAAGAAAGACAAAGAAAAATACTAGCTAGAAGACGAGCGAATGGACAAGTCTCAAAAAGAGACAAAAGTCACCTTGAGGCATCGGAAAATCAACGCAGGTCTAGTTCTAGAGACTCGCAGGATAGTTTCTATGAAGACAAAGCAAAACTACAGGATCGAATGTCCAAAATAGCTCAACTTTTCATCCTACCTTTTTTCATAACTAATTTAATAGGCCTAGCATGCGCTCGATCTCTACATTACCAATTCTACAGTTGGTATTTTCATAGTCTATTATATTTAGTTTTTTGTACAAACTATAAAAAGCCTTTTAGATTTTTGTTGCTAGGTTTGATAGAGCTTTGTTGGAACATATATCCCAGTTCGAATTTCTCAAGTGTCGTATTACATTTGTGCCACATAAGTTTAATATACGGAGTGTTCAAAACTATGCGGGCTTAAATTATATTTTGTTGATTTTTGTTATCGCTTAGATGTTGAAGGCTAAAAAGAGTGTTCTTACAATATAAAGATCTAGTTTTTCTATAGATTTATGTAAAGTTTTGTAAATTTTGAAGCCCGATCCACAAAAAAAGAGCTATCAATCGGTCGTACCACTACAGTTAAAACTGTAATTAACGATGATACGAGTTGGTAAAATTAGAGAAAAGTTGCTATGGTATACAGGGTGTCGGAAGAAGTCTGCAACATACAGAAAACGATTTTTAAAGACTTTCGTTCTTTTACAGTTATACTCATATACAGTGATGGGCTAAAATATGGAACAAATTCATTTAAAAATCAGGTTTTATTTTTTTGTAAAAACGCTCGGACACGTCGATTATAATTTTTTCTTCAGGATTTTTTGCCTCAAAAAGAAATTATACTGGGTGTGTCAAAAAGTAGATGTAGGTATAATTTTGAACAATTATTTTATTAAGTGTTGAAAATGCAAACCATTAACTTTTTGACAATATGCCAATCTACTTAAAAACCGTTCTAAAACATTATTTACAGTATTTTCATTAATTTGCCTAATTTCATATCTAATTTTAAATTTTAAGTCTTCCAAATTTTTATGGTTTATCCTTATACACTTTTGATTCCAAATAACCCCAAAGAAAGAAATCCATTGGTGTAAGATCGGGAGATCTTGCAGGCCATTCTATGGGTCCTCTTCTACCTATCCATCGTTCGGGAAAAATAGTATTCAAATACTACAAAAGGTACATGTACCTTTTTTTAAAGAAATTTCTTTTTTAAGATGTAATTTTTCTCTAAAACCGTTAGAGATAAAGATAGAGTATGCTACATGAATTATGCTCAGAATTTGACGTAGAATTTATGTGATAAGTAAAAATAGGGTGGTTCTATTTAAAATACAAGAAAATTTTACAACATCTACTTTTTGACGCACCCAGTATAATTTCTTTTTGAGGCAAAAAATCCGGAAGAAAAAATTATAATCGACGTGTCCGAGCGTTTTTACAAAAAAAATAGAACCTGATTTTTAAATGAATTTGTTCCATGTTTTAACCCATCACTGTATGTAAAAAAAAAAAAAACAAATGGCCGAAAAAACGTGAACTTCTTTCATAGTTATTCCTTACAAGTTACCTGTATATAATGGTTGGTATAACAAATAAATGGGACACCCTGTATACCTACTTGACTCTCTCACTTTTGTAAAATCATAATAATTGACATTGATGTCTGTGTAAGTATTGAAGAAAAAAAAGAATTTAAATTTATTGCAATAAATGTTATATAAATGTTGTAAATTAAGTGTAGTTCAATAAAAGCAACTTTAAATTTGTGTCAATTTGCTCCATACAATCAAAACAAGAAATACTGCAAAACAAAAAAAGAAAACTTCATATTTTTGGCAATAAAGAGGATGTTTTTTGAAAAAAAAAGAGTTTTATTTTTATCATCACATACATAGATAACAATAACTAAAATTATTTATTTACTTTATTTTAAAGTAACAACTGTACAATTCTAAACACAAATCTCTGGCCCCAGAGGCACCATATAATATTGTCGAGTAACCGAAATTTGGCAATAACAAAAAGGCATGTCAAACTTTAAACAATAATTCATTGTGCAATATTTCAGTTAACTTGACAATACTAACTGTCTTATATTGGGGTTTGTATAAGACACGGAACTTAAAACCAACAAGATTCATCTACAACCCAATTTGGTTAATAAATTCGCATTATTAAAACAACGGTTCTTGTTTAATAGTAATATACAATTCTTCTATACCTCGCTCTTCTTCTACTACTTCATGTTTTGCCCTTTTTGAATCACTATGTAAATCCGATTTTCTCCTCTTACCTTGCTTTTGGCCTTCTGTCCTTTTTGTGTTTGTTAATGGTTCATTTTTATCTAAAACCGTTATTTATAATGTATTTTTCCTTGCACATAACAAAAAATTCTATAGAAACTTGTACTTACATAATATTCTTTGTGCCAACATGGGTGCTGGTTGATTTAAGCTCAGATAAGTATTGTTAATTTTTTTGGGCAGGTAAGAATTCAACTGTAGGCAAGCATTGCAGCAATTCTCGGGCCGACGCAATGCTTTTTCATAAATAAGTTCACAGTCTGCATGTTTCCAGTAGTCGGTGACACCAGTTTTGCCATTTTTGTTGATTCTTTTAAAATTTTTATTTCCTACGCATGTTCCATAGCTACAATGCAGATCAAGATATAGTTAATAGAAAACATAAAAAGTAGTCATCTACATAGGAAAAATCACAAATCATATGTAATTTATACACCAAAAAATTGAGTCATCAAGTAAAGTATGAATGCGATTTCCTACCTTGCAAATGTTTTTAAAGAAGTGTATAGATCTTTAGCGGATCGAATATCTGTTGAGCTAATAGGCAGTACCCCTGGCTTCACCTTCTGGCCATTAATATACCCCTCAATCTCCATGGAGTTGTCCAAAACAAGTTGTTTCTCCACCATAGCTGGTCCATGTTGGCCCAATGTGATCTCCATAAAGGAGAGTCTGTACTTATTCGCTACCACGATCCAACCTCCAGGTTTTATATCTTTGGCTATTTCACGTATCTTTTGAAAGGTCCATCCGATTTTTCTCAAATTTACGTTTGTTTCATCCTGTTCCATTTTTTGGCTTTCTAGAGAAAAGTTGAGGTTAAGTAAGTTGTCAAATTGACATAATAATGTTGCCAACCGTCAAGAAGTATAATTTAATTTAACAAGTGGTGATCGAAACTACTTTCCTACAAATACAAAAACTCGAAAGATACCTCGTCCCACCATTTCTCTTCTGTGCATAGCCCTTCAATTTTACTTGTCAAAGTGACACTGTAAAATTTTCAAAAACCTAATTTTTTTTAGGTAATTTTCATCTAAAAGGTATTAAATACCACAAATTTTGCATATTTCTTAAGTAAGTTAAACTATAGGGCTTGTTTTCAGATAAAACACTTGACATTTACTATTAATTTCCATTTAGATAAGATGCCACATGTTTACATCATTTTCCTGCAGGTTTCGTTATTAATTTACTAATTTTCACATTTTCTACCAAAAATGTTTCCCTCTCTTATTGTTCAGAACATTTTTGGACTTTTTACCAGTATTTATATCGAAAAAAGTAATCACCCAGCCAATTTAAAAGTAAGGTTATACTATTCAAAAGTCATAATATTTTTTCTTTTCAGACTAATATTCAATAAAAATGAGTCGTTTCTTCGCCGGGTCGGACTCGGACTCCGAAAGCTCGTCTGAGGAGGAGGTTATTCAGCGCCCAGCGGGTGGTCCAACTATTTTTACGGTAAGATTTTTTTGATCTTTGAATATGAAGCGATTTGGTATGCATTTTAAAATTCTACAATATCTTTTTTAGTTCTCTGATGACGAAGAGGAGGTAAAACGTGTAGTTCGATCAGCTAAAGAGAAGAGATATGAAGAGCTTACAAATATCATTAAACAAATTAGAAATTACAAGAAGATTAAGGATATGTCTAGCATGCTTAACAGTAAGTAACGTAAAGTTTTTGTGTTTATTACACCATTCAGTGTAATTCAGTTTCCAAAAACGTACATAGAAGAATAGTTCTTTATAAAATATTTTCTAAAGGTTTTGAGGATCTTCAAAAAGCCTTTGTGAAGGCTGCTCCTGTAATTGCTAAAGAAGAAAATGGACAAACTCCTAGGTTCTTTGTAAGATGTCTTGTAGAAATGGAAGATTTCATTAATGAAATGTGGGAAGACAGAGAGGGGAGAAAGAATATGAGTAAAAATAACAGGTAAATAATAGTACCCATAATAATGATTGACAAACAATATTGTATATGAAAGGTACAGGGCAAGAAAGGGGAATGTCCATAAATAATAATAATAAGAAGAAGAATTTAACATTATGAATGTTTATTTTTTTACAGCAAATCATTGGCTTCTATGCGCCAAAAGTTGAGAAAGTACCTTAAGGACTTTGAAGATGATATTCCCAAGTTTAGGGACAATCCGGACCAACCCGATGATGAAGAGGAGGAAGAGAAAAGTATGTTAAAAAATTTCAAATTATTATGAAATAGTTTTTTTGTAACAACTACACTTTTCAGATGAGCCCCAAGAAGAATCAGATGACGAACCGCCAGCAAAGAACCAGTTTATTAAGGCCCCAGTGGTGCAACCCCCCAAACCGGAAAATGAGTCCGACTCAGAGACAGACGAGTGGCCCTCTGACTCAGAAACAAGCTCGGATTCTACTGATGACGAATCAAAATATACTAGCATGAGGGACAGGTTAGTTTAAAATCTTTTTTTTCTGTAAGCTGGTTCGCTTGTGGTAAGGCGACCATGTCGATGTCAATTTCAAACTTTTTAATCCTGCTAGGTTCTTAAAAAAGAGCAAGGAAGGTGACGAGGAAAAAGAGAGAAATAAAGAGGAGAAACGTAAGGAAAGAAAAGAGAAGGAACGTCGTAAGTTGAGACGTGAAGCTGACGATGAGGATGGGGACGGTGAGGGATGGGAGAAAGTCAAGTATGGGATTGCTATTCCGAGTGTAAGTAGACATGTTACCTTCGAAACTATAATTATAGCACTGTTCTTATTCTCACCGATTCAAATAATGATTTTTTTATCTCTAAATGATAAAATTATATTTAAATACTGTCAAACTGACTGAACTAAATTACGTTTTGTTAATAGGAGAAGCCTAAAATGTTTGCTAAGGATGCAGAAATCGATCTGAGTTTAGTAATCAAGAAATTAAGCGAAATCATGGCAGCCAGAGGCAAGAAACGCACCGACCGAAGGGAACAGATCGAACTTCTCCACGAGCTTCAGGCAATCTCCGATCAACACAAATTGGGGCCGGCAATCTTCGTCAAAATCAAATTCGCCATCATTTCGGCAATTTTTGATTATAATCCCAAAGTGTCGGATGCCATGAAGGTAATTTTGTTTCTTTTTAAATTTTATTATACAAGGATGTTTGGATAATGCTAGTCGTTCGTGTTATGCAACCTTGAGGTTCATTTTTTTATTTATTTATTTTATTATTATTTTATTTTTATTTATTCTGTTTTAACTTATAGACAAATAATTAAACTATATAATACAATTCAAAATAGCCTTAATGAAAGACGCCTAGTTAATCAAATAGCTGTATGCATCATAATATTCTTAAATAGGTTTATATACAGGGTGGCCCACACAGTCCAGCAAAGTTTACGGCTGTGTACGTGAAAATTAAAAAAAAACTCGGACCCGTAAACTTGTGTTTTCAGGGGGACACGTTTCACTATTAATTTCATCCCTGTAACCTCGACCCTCGCCCTGAGGGGGCGGATACAGCCCTTGTTTTTTCAAATGGGAATGGGTATGTTGTGATACATCTTTTTAAAGGGCATTAAATTCTCTTTAAAATGGTGTTTCGTTTGGTAAATTTGAGCTACGCGCCGCCAAGCAACGGAATTTGAAACATTTCACTGCACCTCTTATCAAGTACACAGGTTTGTGCGTAAACAATTTTTTTTTTAAGTAATAAGTATCAGTCAATTCAACTTTATCTTCACTTCACTTTGAACAGTTGTTGTACTATTGTATGGAGGTGAATGGCGGACATTTCCAACATTTAATAAGATAACATGTAAGTATTACTCAATAAAATTACATTTTTTAAAACGCAATTTCTCGGCAGCGCGTAGCTCAAGTTTACAAAACAAAGCCCCATTTAGAGAGAATTTAATGCCCTTTAAAAGGATGTATCACAACATACCCATTCCTATTTGAAAAAACAACGGCAGTAGCCGCCCCCGCTAGGGGGGGTTGAGGTTACAGGGATGAAATTAATAGTGAAACGTGTCCCCCTGAAAACACAAGTTTACGGGTCCGAGGTTTTTTTTTAATTTTCACGTACACAGCCGTAAACCTTGCTGGACTGTTTTCGATGGGCCACCCTGTATAACAACAACTATCAATATATTTCCGTTAATAATAATGTACAGTATCAATATAACGGCAATCTTATACAAGAAGAAAAACAGAGAAAAATGAAAGAATCAAAACAACCTCTCAAATTGTTCAAAATTTCTGCAAACAAACTCCCTGCAGAAACTTGCAAACTTTTTCCTGTTGTTAATCTCTTTAACATACATTGGCAGCATATTATAAACTTTAGGTCCAATATAATTTACATATCTCAAGTTTAGATTATTGTTACTTATTTGTAATTTTTTATTCACATAAGCACGTGTAACAAAACCATGATTTATGAAATTCTGCAACTTTTCTATCTGACGAATATAAGAGAAAATTGATTGCATATATAAAGTTCTTATGTTACATACCTCAGGTGTAAATAACATTCTGGTAGGATAAAGTCTGTTTTTTTTAAATATTACTTTTAAAATGTATCTTTGGACAATATCTAACTTATACAAACCGTTACTGTAAAGTCCCCCCCATACCAAGATTCCGTATCCAAGGATTGATTCTACAAATGCCTTATATATTATCATTGATAGGGTTTTTTTTTATCAAGGAATTCCCTTAGCAAATAGAATTTGTGAATTAGTTTACGTATTTTGTTGGACAAATACTCAGCATGAGGCTGCCATTTAATGTGCTAGTCAATAATGATTCCAAGATACTTAGTCTGTGATGTTTCTTGCATAAGGTGGTTTCCTATTAAAATGTTATTAAATGTTGGTCTGTCAGCTTTAATTAGTGAAAATGCTATATAATTTGTTTTCGTTAAGTTTAGTGTCAGTGTTTATATTCTTGTAGCCAGTCTTTTACTTCGTTCAAACCAATCATTGTTCTATTCTGTACATATTCCCAAGTATCACCAGAAAATACAATGGCTGTATCATCAGCATATGAAATCGTCAAACAATCAATATTCAGTTTCAACAAAGAATTTATGTAAACAATGAACAAAAGTGGCCCGATTACGGTCCCCTGTGGTACACCAATAATATTTTTTTGTTTATTACTAATAACATTATATAATTTTACCATTTGATATCTATCTGATAGGCACTTAACATATAAACATTGTTTTAAATTGAATTTCCATCACTTATTAAATTTAAATGTATTTTTAAATATATAGCCTGAATATTGGACTAAGCTCTTAGAACGTATGAACGAAATGTTGGACATTCTGTTAAGCAACCCGCAATTAATAGTCGCCGATTCAGTCACTGAAGATAATGAGGTTTTGGATGAACCTCCTTATAAGATTCGAGGCTGCGTTTTAACATCAGTTGAAAGGTAAGAATTTGTTATTTGAGTAAAATTTATAAGATCCTTTTATTTCAATTCAGAAAAACGTTTTCTAATCATTCTTAGTAAGTTTTGACCGTTGTCCGACGTTTGTTACAGGCTAGACGATGAATTTATCAAACTACTGAAAGAATGCGATCCCCACTCCAACGAATACGTGGAGAGGCTCAAGGACGAGTCGCGTGTCTCCACCATCATTGACAAGACCATGAAGTACTTGGAGAGAACTAACGTGCCGTCGGAAATATGCAGGATATATCTCAGGAAGATCGATCACTTGTATTACAAGTTTGATCCTAGAGTGCTCCAGCAGAAAGCGGGTAAGATTAATTCCATTAAAGTTGGAACCATTGTTCGATTTAGGTAAAATGTGGCTTCACCATAAGTTTTTGCTCCGATAATAATGACATAATTAAATGAGGCCATGCGGCTTTTGTCATCTGTCAAATTTGACATTTCCTCCAAGAAATGTTGTAAAATAGCATTTATTTATACAGGGTGTTATGGAAATGACGTATTATATTTAAACCGGCAAATCCTGAGATGAAAATAAATTGAAGAAAAATACCCATAAATGGCGCTTTCAATTAATGACCGGATTATATCACATTATGTCAAATCACACAAACACATGTAGGGCACTGGCGTAATATGTAAACAAGGTCTGCAGGGTCAAAAGACGTCAGCGCATTTCGGCCGGTGTTGTCATATCTACACGGCAAACTCTTTAGAAAAAAATTTATAATTTTAACAATTTTTAATTGTTATGAACAAATATGATTCCAGAAAACCGACGGCGATAGATGTTTTGCAAAACTAATAATGGTAATATCACACACAAATTTCAAATTCGTTACAAGCACAGGAAAGTAAATAGGTCAAACGTCATTGGCCTTTTAAATAATAATTATCGTTCAAACTCTTTAAAAAATATGCAATTTCATTTAAGACACACGCTTTCTTACCTTTACTTATACAATTGTTAGTTCATAATTTCACACAAACCACACAGAATCTAAGTTTAAGGAAAAAACCTCTCACATAACCTCAAAAATAGCAGCTATTCACATGGAAAGAATACACGCGAACACTGTTTCTTCTCGCGTAGATTTATTTATTTAAATAATTTAAAACACACACATTTTAAATACACACAATGCAATCCTTCAATTTAAAAATTACATTTTATCTACGAACCATAACAGTTAACCTACGAACGAACGAAATAGATACCTTCAAAACTCGGAATAGAGATGGGCAATATTTGACAGTTTGATATTTCACGAGATTCTTCTCTATTACTTGGCTATTTACCGCGAGATCTCTTGCAAGGCGTTTAATTGATATGGCGTTAATCGAATTTCGACCAAATTGAATAAAATGATAGTGGTAGCTGATAATACTGCGACTGTTCTTTTTCTTTTGAGAAGCTGAAAAAATTAAATTAGCTCAGCTCTACTCCAAATGACAAGACCGACGAAGATTTTTATTTCTTTCTCACGTGGGTACAAGCGTGCGACTTGCAAGTGTCAGTAATAGGAGAACAGCGTTAGGGTGCGGTCGCTTCTGTTGATAACCATTTACACTCTCAGCTATCCGCTTTGTTTTCAGAAGGTACGCGTATAATAGTTTTAATGATTTTCGGGCTACGCGTCCAAACATTGTATATTATTTGACATTGTTTTTATAGACGAACCTAAGGTGCTCAGTTAAAACGAGTAGTTTGTTTTGGACGTTTGACTCGACAGAAAAATGGAATGTCGCCGACGAATAAGTCAAATTTCGTCGCGTCACGTAATAAAATCTAATGATCTGATCTGAGTGTATTTTTAAAAAACTTGTGCGTAGAGGTCTAAAGATCTGTAGATAAATAATTTATTTTTATAATTTTATATGGAATTTCAGTTTTGCATTAAGTTTGGCAACATTGCACGTAACACCTGTTGATATGACGAACAAACGCCGGACGAGGTGTGGGTTTATGGGTCTGGACTCTACTTTTAAAACGGTCGATTTGAAAAAAAAATATGTAGCGTTTTTCTAGGACACCCAAGGACCCATTTAACGTCATTTCCACAACACCCGGTAGAATTTAAAAAAAAATTATTTTCTTTGTATATTGCGTCACGCGCCACCCGAATGTGCCGATTGGCGACGTTCGAGTTTGACGCTCAGAAGGCTGACATGACATAAGTCTTCGTTAAAGGCCCAAAAAAAATTAAATTAAAAAATTAAAGCATGTAATTTTTTTTCAAAATCAGAATCAACTGTTCTTCCTTAATAAAAACTCTCGACTAAATTTCTAAAACTTACAAAAACAACCCCTGGTGTTGTTTTATCAACACATTCTTCTTAGTCATAAAAATTTCAAGTGATTAATCGCTCGAGCGATTCACTCGATTATTAAAATCGCTCGAGTATCCAGTACTCGATTGTTAAAATCATCGGTTTTTCCCAACACTAATAATGAACGCAAATTTTAAATCGCATTATTTTTTTAAGGTGAGTTGCCCAAAGAGACGCCCAATTCGGTTCTAGAAATGGAAAAATTGTGCAAATTTATTTACGCCAGAGACAACACCGATCGATTGAGGACAAGGGCCATTTTGTCCCACATCTATCATCATGCATTACACGACAACTGGTTCCAAGTGAGTCACAAAAATATATTATGAGTAATATATATTATTTTATTTAAGAAAAGTTTGTATAAACATTTTTATATGAAAATAATACATGAAATGCATACTTAAATTATGGTACGCAATCTGAGTCTGGTTCCCGTTTCTCAAGTATCTAGAAGAACAAAATGATTGTATTTATTCTTTACATTTCCTCTTAATTGATAAGTTTGTGCGATTTTCAGGCTAGAGACCTTGTTCTGATGTCCCATCTTCAAGAAACCATCCAGCATTCTGATCCGAGCACTCAGATACTGTACAATCGTATGATGGCCCATTTGGGGCTGTGCGCCTTCAGGCATGCCAACATCAAGGACGCGCATAATTGCTTGGTCGATTTGATGATGACGGGGAAGCCCAAGGAACTGTTGGCTCAAGGTAAACCTATACAGGGTGGAGACTTATTAAGCCGACGGGTTATTATCCTATTTTTGAGAACAGGAACATGATTTACGTAGAATCGATTTTATATTAAATATACATACAATATTGTGACATTGACATGGTTTATAGGTTTGTTACCACAACGCCAACACGAACGCTCCAAAGAGCAGGAGAAAATCGAGAAGCAACGTCAGATGCCCTTCCACATGCACATCAACTTGGAACTGTTAGAATGTGTATATTTGGTATCGGCCATGTTGATCGAAATTCCTTATATGGCCGCCCATGAATTCGACGCTCGCAGAAGGATGATTTCCAAGACTTTCTATCAACAACTGAGGTAAGATTCGTGCTAACAGCAGTATTTACTAATATTTAAAAAATTTCCCATATGTCGTTAAAATTTTGACTACATAATATTCAGAACACAACGCGATTCTACTATTTTTATACTTCTAGATCTTCTGAAAGACAGAGCTTGGTGGGTCCGCCAGAAAGCATGAGAGAGCATGTCGTAGCGGCCGCTAAAGCGATGAGGAATGGTAATTGGTCTGCCTGCAACACCTTCATCATCAACGAGAAGATGAACGCCAAAGTTTGGGATTTGTTCTACCAGGCTGATACTGTTAGGTAAAATTAAATCCTAAGTTTGCTAACCTGAAATTAACCATACTATGAATGATGATAATAATATATGATCCGTTTTAGAGCAATGCTGACCAAACTAATCAAAGAAGAATCATTGAGAACTTACCTGTTTACTTATTCCCACGTCTACGACTCGATATCCATGCAGACTTTGGCGGAAATGTTTGAACTGGAGAAACCTGTCGTGCATTCCATCATTTCCAAAATGATTATCAACGAAGAACTTATGGTAAATATTTTTTTAAAAGTTTTCGACCGTAATTTCTGACATTATCTATAGTGGCCCCTCAGGGAAGTTACCACTGGCGGTTCTTCCACAGGAGCACATGCGCACGTGCACCCCCAAAACAAAACGAATAAAAAATATTAATTTATATTTATCGTATAAAGTCCGACCCTCCCTAATATTTTATCGTACCGTCAAACTAAAAAAGTCCGACCCTCCATAATATTTTATCATCCAGTCAAACCAAACTGTATAGATCCGACAACCGTGCCTCGATCGAGGTAAATGACGATTATGACGAGACTTGCTCGCACGTGCGATTAAGTAGTGCAGTTTCTCTGTAGTAACAGGTGGCGAGTGGCAGCGGGGATGGCGATTTAATATGGAAAGCGCACAGTTTTATTGTGCGCCGCGCTGTTGTCTGTTCGTGCATCTAATTAGAAATTCGAGCGTGTATGTTTTAATATTATATATTTATTAAGTTAAAATGAATAGTTGACGGTGGACTATTTAAGAAATAACTTTAGCTCTTTGAGTTTGGAGCAAAAAATTGAAGTAAGAATGCGGGAACACCTAAACCCGAAATTAATTTAACGCAGACCACAAAGGGTAAATCTAGGGACTTTATTAGAAAGTTTAAAAATGAAATATATGAAAAAAAATTTATAGAGGGTATTCCAAACTTAATGAGGCTGTTATTGATCAATTTTCTACAATTAAGAACCGAAGAATGGACTTTACGTTTAAGCACTATTGTGTAGGGTCGATAAATGTTGTGTATTTCGATAAATGATACTCGATATGATTTTAAACCGTTTTATTTAAGGATTTAAACTAAAAAACACTGAAAATATGAAGAATGCCAACTTGTCAGTCTCGTGGCTCGACTCGCTCTCGTCATAAAACAGTTAACTATTGTTCTCGTCTTGGTTGCGCCTAATGACGTAGCCCGTAGATGGCGTAGTGGTGTTAGACATCATTCGGTTTTCTTGATAACTCGTAGATGGCGGTAGTAGTATTGGACATAATAATAATAAAATGCCTTTATTGGAGATTAAATTAAATTAAGCAGAAAATTTACAAAAAAAAAAAAATTATACAAAATAATACAAAATAATATCCCTTTTTAACATATTATGAAAGTCTGGCGCAGTCTAGCTCAGAGCTACTCTACTGAACCAAACTATCATATAGCTTTTTTAAATGAGAGAAAACTAGAACTAGATACATTTTTGATTTGTAATATACCCAACCATTAGCTTACAGAACATGTTTGTTTTATTTTAGTGCACAAAGGAAAAAATAATTTTTAGTTAATATTATTACACTTTCCATTCTGTAGATCCTGAAGGTATTCTTTATAACCTTTCTTAAAACAAAGTAAACTTAAATTTAAGAGATGTGTTGGTAACGAATTGAAAAGTTTGACTGCATTATATAAAAAAGATCGCTGAAAAATTGCTGTCCGATGCTGAGGTGTTGTTAATTTAGTACGATTACGAATATTAAGATTATGTACTTGACCACGAGTGGTTAGACGGTCAAGGATAGACGATGGAGCGGCGATACTATTAAAATTCTTCATTAAAAATGTAGCAAAATGAAGGCTTCTACGGTGTTCCATGTTGAGCCAATTAATGTTTTTATAATATGAGGACACGTGTTCAAACTTTCTTAGACCGTAAATAAATCGTATGCATGCGTTTTGAACCTTTTGAATTCTCCCTTTGCTCTCTTGATCGAGACAAGGGCCAAAAACATAGTCACAATAGTTGAAGTTTGATAAAACCAGAGACTCCGCTAAGTTCTTTTTTAACCCATGACTAAGAACATGTCTATTATTATATAGCATTTTTAATGAGCAGAAGGTCTTTTGAAAAATTTTCTTTAGGTGTTCCTTAAATCTCAGTGAAGTATCCAGAGTCAAACCCAGGTTTTTGGCCGTATCAACAAAAGATACAGTTGATCCATTAATTTGAATCTTCAATAGGTTTTTTAAGAAATTAGTGTTACTTTTGCTTCTAAAAATCATAAGACAGCTCTTAGTTGGATTTAAATTTAAGTTATGTTGCTTAGAGCATTCAAACAAAATCTCCAAATCATTATTCACACACCTCTCACACTTTCAAATCCTCAAGGTCAAAACAAAAATATATCTGGGTATCATCCGCAAAAGCTTGAACCTTACAGTTCTTCACCGAGTTTAATATATCAGCAGTGTATATAAGAAATAACAATGGTCCTAGAATTGAGCCTTGTGGGACGCCTGACGTAACCCTAGACCTCGCCGAATATTGGCCTTCAGAAAAAATACTCAAATATCTATCAGTTAAAAAACTTTTAGCCATATCAGAAGCCTCCCCAGCAAAACCGTAATAATTCAATTTGGAAACAAGAAGCTCATGGCTTATTGTATCGAAAGCTTTCGAAAAATCAAGAAGGACGAGAACAGTATTCTCTTCTTTATCGCAAGCCTTAAATATATCGTCCAACACGTTTATCAAAGCGACTGATGTACTATAACCATTCATTCGGTTTTCTTGATAGCTCGTAGATGGCTTAAGTAGTATTAGTAGTGGACTGTATAAATATTGTTACGAGGGTTGCATGCGGCGACGTTAAGATCCGACAGCTATACACACTAAGAAAACCTTTCTTATTTTCCAAAAGTTGTATTTCCTTGTGTAAAATTAAAAAATAAATAAAAATATGTTTTACCTAACGCATTTTCTTATTACTCCTTTTCTTTCTACATTTAAAACGCCTAGAAAAATTTCATCATCATACTTGTGAACCCCCTCTATCATAGGTCACGAGCCGCCACTGGAAGTTACGCCAGTAATGACTGTTCATTAGTAATGTGTAAAAAATAATTATTTTCAGGCTTCATTGGATGACCCAACTCAAACCGTAGTCATGCACCGCAGCGAACCATCCAGGCTGCAGTCCTTGGCTTTGCAATTGGCAGACAAAATCAATAATTTCGTCGATTCGAATGAACGTATCTTGGAAACTAAGCAAGGCAACTTCTTTTTACGCGGTGGCAATCAGGTGAGATTTTTTTTAACTCGATGTCTTTATAAACAAACACATTTTAAATGTATATTTCCTTTTCAGGGCAACTTCAGAGGAGACAGACAGAACTACAGGGGCGGAAATAATCAGAACTGGGATAGACAACGACGTGACCATAGAAAAGAAGCTTACTAGAAAAAATATTTTAATTGTGCCGATACCTTTTGGGCGATTTTATAATAGTATTATATCTATATATTCTCTAGTTCAGCCCCTGTATATTGTTGCTCCGCTAAAAAACCACAGGTAACCGTTAAAAGGAATTATAAGCTCCATTCTGTATAAACATAATATACATTTTCATAATATTTACCTGTGTTTAATTTTGTACCTTTATTACAATGGTCCCAGTATTTCTATCTGCTTTGTAAAGTACGTTTCGTGAAATTTGGATACGACTTAATGATTTCCTGGGTCGGTCCCATTTTGTCGACAAGAGCTTGGCAATAAACAAGTGAAGTATGAAGGGACGGACTAAGGAAAACAAGTAATGATATGATTATATTAATGTAATCAAATGAAATAACATTTTTTTTAAATATTACTAGTCATATTTATTTACATTTATAATGTCATTCTATAGATAGTTCTGTCTCGCTATCGCTATCCTCATCAAAGTTAATTATAATTGGATTAATTATAGGATCCAGACTAAAATACGAATTTTCTACAGTTATTACGTGACGGACTGAATTTTTCCAACTACCTGGGGGAATATCATTAAAGCATTTTCGTATTAATTCTACAACATTAGAACTTAAAGTCGGAGAAATATTTTCAGACCTAACCAGTGATTTTAACTGGTGCCACATACAAAATGTCTTTAAAACTTCTAAAAGATCACTTTTTTTTATAACTTTCTTCAAAATATATATCATTCGCCGCCATGTAGTTCTGAATCTCCAATGCATTTTCTTCACTGCAACACTAGAAGAAGCACCATCAATGTTTTTCCATGGACGCCACATACTGTTTTTTTATACGTTTTGTAAAATAATATCGGTAATACAACTAAACTCTTCCAGCAAGAAATAAAAACTAACAAATTTTACCACAAAAAGATATTTAAATATAAATTAAGCAACCTAACCTACCTGATGTGCCTATATTTAATTATAATTATTACAATCCGGTCCTTTCCACATAATAATAACAAACGGTCATAAATAATGGGATCGCCCCTGGTACTTTTACTGGAGTCATTAAGTTATATCCATTTTTCGTGGAACAATCTTTACCAAGATCTTTCAAGAATCTTTTTGGCCACGATTCTGTCGAAATTCGCCTGTGTGCGACGTGATGTCTAATTATCAGAAAACGACAACTGGAAAGTTGTTTACAACCTACCTAAGAATGTGAAATGCTTATCCTTCAAAGACCAAAGCCTTATCATCCTTGATTTAAGATGCTTGGTCCTGAGACAAAATTTAAGCAATTGCTTTTTAATGCAATATTAAATTTGACTTGACAAATATCACCGCTTAAACTTTGTTCGAAGGGATCAATGATGACATAACAACTTTTTCCTACGTCCGCAGTTTTCCTATGTCGAATTACAGGGACGAATAACAGAATTTTAGATCAGTTTTACCAAAAATAAATATATTTAGAATGAAAAAATATTAAAAATAATCGCTAGCCAATCTGCCGAAATTATCCTGTATAGAAAGGTCCGCGCCACATTTTTTCAAATATTCAAAACCGCCTCTAAGCCCTTTTCTTGCTGCACAATGAGCTGGAGTCCAACCCTGCCTGTTTTGGCAATTTATGTCGAATTTAAGCTCCTTCAGAACATAATCTAAAATCTCAAAGTCTTCGTGACAAGCAGCCAAATGTATAATACTAAAAAAAATATCCGTAATGGTAAAATTTTAAGAGATGATTTATTTAAGTCATACCTCATGTCACTGTTGTTCCTTAGACTGATGTCTGCACCTTGTTGAATTAGGTATCTAGCGATACCTATATTTAGTCCCAGTATCGCTTCATGCAATGGCGTATTTCCACAACTGTCTTTAACATTTAGATTCAAATATGGTAACAGTCTCGATACAAATTCTTTATGACCATGAAGACATGCTATGTGCAATGGTGTTCTTCCATTATTTGTTTGAACATTTACCTGAAATTAAATCAGTACAAAAGTTTTCCGGAAATATTCACTAATTGTAATGTTGTTATAGTTAAATAGTCACCTGTAAACCATTTTCTATCAAAAAGTCGAGCACATCAACTGCACCCTCTCGAGCCAAAAGATGTACACATGTCCACCCGTCCTTATTTCTTACATTAATGTGAGCCCCCTTATTTACCAACGTTCGAGCGATAACTAAACTGATTTCTGGCTTCACTTTAGTGCAAGCCAGCATTAACGGCGTCCAATCACCCCTTCTTAAAGCATTTACGTCGGCCCCGAAAGAGCACAATTTCGCAACGCTATCAGCTTGCGAAAACTGCGCTGCTTCATGTAACGGTGTCTTATCGTCATTATTTTTAATGTCTATAGCACAAGGTTTAAATTCTTCAAGCAAATAGTCTATGACCGATAGGTAGGAGAGTCTCGTAGCTACGTGTAGGATCGAGTCCCCCGTTTTTGGATAGTAAATGGCGCTCCAGTGAAACGTTGGATGCTCGGCTTTGACATCGCGGAGCGTTGTTAAGTCGCAATGCTGGATTTCTTTCAATATCTTGCTATTTAGTTTCTTATTGTTCATAACTTTTGTAGATAGATTAATAAAAACATTTTTAGAACAAGTGCTTATGGAAGTAAGTATAGAGTAAATATAGCGCAAGCACAGAGGAAAACTTGGATTGATAAATTGAGTGACTATGTTTACATAGGTACATGGCTCGAAAATCCCTTGACGAAATCGAGTAATTTTTTTTCCCCCAATCGATACAGTAGGATCCTCTGGACATTCTAACATGATTTGTAGGGGGCGCGGCATGGGGGGCACGCCCCGTAAATCTAACCGACAACGGATTTTCCTAAATAACTAGGCCAGTTCTGATCCTACAAAGAAAAATGCGAAGGGCAAAATTGAAGAGCTTGACGAAGCGCGTAAGCTCGAACAATATCTCAATTAGTTCGCGAATTATCGCACTGCAAAAACAATAAAATTTAATTAATTATATCTCGAGAAGGGGTAGAGTTGGGGCATCAATTTCTCGTGAATCAACGGGTGACACCGAGTACTGGGATGGGCCGGAGGCTGGGGGTAGTGGGGCAATTAGGAGGGGAGTTATGGGGGGGGGGGGATTACATAAATGCTAATAAGTAGTTTATTAATCGAGCTACGGGGATCAGGCTGGATTCAATTTGTTCATTTTTTTATCAGCTACGAAGGGGGAGTGGCGAATGCGCAAATGCGCGCTTGTCGCGGCATACAAGAAATGGCCACTTTTTAATATCTCCGAAAATACTTTAGATATTATGTTCAATTTTGGTATGTGTTAATAGGATATAGAACCACACATTTTAGTTAGAAAAGTTATTCAATTGTTCCACCAATGCCGTCCCTGCAAACATGTCCTCTGATATTTTTTGCAAAAAAGATGGTACGCCACTGACATTTATCCATGTGGATATTTTTTCTGATTAGCCTGATCAATTCTACATGAAAACGGTCTCTTGAGTTTTTCTCGTCAGACGCATCGAATTGCCCACTCCAACAATTTTTATGAAACAAAATTTATCATAAATTATTTTATCAATGTTAAGAATAATGAGTTTCAATATGAATTTAGTGGTTTTAATCAAGATGGGTGCGCCTGAAAAGAAAAACTCAAGAAACCGTTTCCATGTAGAATTGACCAGGCTAATCAGAAAAAATATCCACATGGAAAAATGTCAGTGGCGTACCATATTTTTTGTAAAAAATATCAGAGGACATGTTTACGGGGACGCCCCTGGTGGAACAATTGAATAACTTTTCTAACTAAAATGTGTGGTTCTATATGCTATTAACACATACCAAAATTGAACTAATATCGTAAAGTATTTTCGGAGATATTAAAAAGTGACCATTTCTTGTATGCCGCGACAAGAGCGCATTGCGAAAATAAATTTTTTTGCCAATTCCCCTCGTAGCTGATAAAAAAATGAACAAATTGAATCCGGCCTGATGCCCGTAGCTCGATTAATAAACTACTTATTAGCAGTTATGTAATCCCCCCCCCCCCCCCATATAACTCACTTCCTAATTACCCCCACCAACCCCAGCGTCAGGCCCATCAAAGTACTCCCAGTCACCCGTTGATTCGCAAAAAATTGATGCCCCAACTTCGCCCCTTCTCGAGATATAATTTAAGTAAATTTTATTGTTTTTGTAGTAAAAAATTGCGATAATTCGCGAACTAATTGAGATCCACTAATACCTTCATACATCAACATAACGAAAGTAGCGACAGAGCCGACGAGGTAGTAATAAAACGACTTTTTTTTAATATTCTTTATTATGACAACGATAAATCAAATCATATTCGTCGTTTAAGATGCAATACCTCGTAACCCCTGTAGAGGTTTTCTTACAGGAGAGTAAAAAAAAACTTACTACACTTGAACCGAATAATGTATTTTAACTAAAAAATTATATAGTACAAAAAAAAGGAAGCATATAGGTACCTATTCGTTTTGCAAATAAGTTTTTGTCTTGTTTGTGTTGAATAAGTTAGTGTCGCGCAAGCCAAGTGCTGAGCTCCTCTGAAAGTGGGGCTCCAGGCCCAGAACCACCGGGCCTAGCAGGAAAATAGGTCCTGGATAATGTTTATGGTAACAAGGAATTAACAACTACAACGTTTTAAAGTTTTTATGACACCGTAGGTATTTTTAATTGAATGCAAACTTCCTATTCCTAAACAAATAATTTAAGGAAATTGAATTTAAAATATAAAATATCCCTATCGCAACGAAATAGGTGCTCCGGAGCGACAGCAAACTGGTCTAAATACAGCACTTGTTATTTATAAATAATATTTTTTATACTTATTTGGCGGTATGGCGCTGCTAAGTTTTCAAAAAATTATTTCTTGCTGGGAATTATTAACATCAAAAGAATAACTTACTAGTAATATACTAATCTACAAAAACAAATTAATCGAAAAGTTGGTCAATGGTTCCATTTAGGGAAAATACATTTACAGAAATGCATTGTGAACAAATTTTCAAATAATTTTTTTTGTAGATTATTATTATTAGTAAGCTGAAATACATTCCTTTTATTCAAATATCATTTATGTTTCATTTTATACAATAATTGTTTCCTTGGCTAACTGATGACTAAACATTGTGTTTAATTACACTGGGGAACAGCAAAAATGTTTCCGAGACCAAAATAGCAAAATCTTACTTATTTTATTATACTAATTAACAATCTGTCTTGCAAAAGGCTCAGTTGGCTCCGGTTTTATAGATCCATCCCAATTATGATAATTTACCTACCTGCCCTTAATATATGGGAAAATTTCACCATTAAATGAGAAATACCTGGATTTATTATAACAGGTGTACTTTATAAGGGGTTTAAATACATATAATATAAATCCTAAATTGTTAGTTAGTTGTATTTCAACCACCAGTTGATCGAGAGCTGTTCGTATTTGAGAAATTAGAGAGTTTTGAGCAACATGTCGCGAGTTTGTGTAAATAAGCCGGATCATTTTTGTTATATATGTGGTGAAATGACTTTTGTGAAACAAAAACGTACGCTTAGCCCTTTAATAAAAAAGGCTTACCACTTGTATTTTGGCTGCAAAGTTGGAGACCAGGATAAAAATTGGGCTCCCCATATCTGCTGCTACAAATGTGCGTCCAACATTCGCGGCTGGCTAAGTGGAAAAAACCGTAAGATGCCCTTCGCTGTTCCTATGATCTGGCGAGAACCGAAAGACCACGTTACTGACTGTTACTTTTGTTTGACACCTCCCATCAAAAAAGGCTTTTCAGAGAAAAAAAGGTCTGCGATACAGTATCCAAATTTACAATCCGCCATACGCCCGGTGCCTCATAGTGACGAGTTGCCTATACCTAATCCACCTCAGGAATATACCCTTCATTCTGATGATGATCAAGAGGATTCAAACGGTAGTGTACCGGAAAATGTCGCCGGCCCATCAACCTCGCAAGACTCCGATTTTGTCTGTGAACTTCCAAGTAAAAAGCCTCACAAAATAAGTCAAAGTAAATTAAGTGACCTTATAAGGGATTTGGAACTGCCCAAGACAAAAGCAGAACTATTGGCCTCTCGATTGCAACAATGGAATTTACTTGAAGATGAAGTAAAAGTTTCTGTGTACCGAAGCCGTCAGAAAAACCTAACACCATTTTTTAACATGGATAACAATTTGGTAGCCTGTAGGGACATTGAGGGATTAATGGCAGCTTTAAATCTGGACTATGATCCAAAAGACTGGAGACTTTTCATTGATTCCTCAAAAGTAAGTCTTAAAGCTGTGTTACTCCATAATGGAAACAAATTGCCTTCAGTCCCAATTGGTCATGCAGTCCATATGAAAGAAACATATAGCAATTTGAAATTGTTACTTGAGACCATACAATATGAAAGATATAAATGGCAAATTTGTGGGGATTTAAAAGTTGTGGCGATCTTGCTTGGAATGCAGCTAGGTTATACCAAATACTGCTGCTTCCTCTGCGAATGGGACAGTCGAGCACGATCGGATCACTACAGAAAGAAAATTTGGCCACCGAGAGAGTCTTTTGAGCCAGGAAAGAAAAATGTGACCAGCGCGCCATTAGTTGCCCCAGAAAAGATTTTACTACCGCCACTTCATATAAAATTGGGACTTATGAAAAATTTTGTGAAGGCAATGGACAAAGAAGGCCGTGCTTTTAGTTATTTAAAAGAAAAGTTCCCTAGAATCAGTGACGCTAAAATTAAAGAGGGAATATTTGTGGGTCCCCAGATTAGGAAACTTTTCGGAGATGCGCAATTCGATTCCATACTTGAAGGCAAGGAAAAAGACGCTTGGGATGCCTTTAAAATGGTTGCAAAAAATTTCTTGGGAAACATAAAAGCAGAAAATTATAAAGACCTGGTTGCCCAACTTCTTTTGTGTTACCAAAACCTAGGGTGTAATATGTCGTTGAAAATTCATTTCCTGGATTCTCATATGGATTACTTTCCGGAAAATTGTGGTGCTGTAAGTGACGAACACGGTGAGAGGTTCCACCAGGATATTTCGAACATGGAAAGAAGATATCAGGGAAAATGGAACTGTGAGATGTTAGCCGACTACTGCTGGACTATTACGAGAGATGCCCCAGAGGCTGCTTTCAAAAGGCAAGCTAAGAAGCGCAAAATGAGTGTCTAAACTTTGGATTCAATGATAAAAATGTGCTATTTAGTTGCTTTTGTTGAACCAACAATATATTGTTATCTGTATTTTGTATGTCCATTGTATATGCCTATGAATTAAAATTTTGTAACAAATAATTGAGATTTTTTTTTTTGCGAGCCAACTAAAATCTTTAATAGGTATTTTTTAGTTACTTGGGTACAGTTGAATCCAAAAAAATAGGTTTTGTTCAGGAAACAAAAAAAAAGTTGAAATTTGTTTCCCAGTGTTATTTGAGGAAAGATAAAACTCTTTTTGCGACTTGTTTAAAGTAACTTCTAATTTTAACCTACCCTGTATGATATTCTAATTATTCGATCTTATTATGTATTTTTAAATTAATTTTACGATAACTTATACTTTTGTAAATATTTCCTGGACATTTGGTTTAAAAGTAATTTTAAACAATAAAGTTATTCAGAAAAGAATAGTGTGGTCACTTTTTTGCTGGGGGGGGGGGGGGGGGGGGTCCCACTGCCGGCATCCCATAAATTAAATAGTCCAGAAATGTAGTTTTATCAAAAAGTGTGGGTTACGAGCTATTGCATCTTAAACGGCGATATATCGAGGAAAAATACAAAAGGACTTTACTTTGGCGTAAGAACAATAGTTACACAAATAAACTAAACCTTGATGTGTAATGAATCCTAAAAATAATAAATACTACAAATCAAATCACTGGTAGCAAATACGTTATTACTATAATACCTCGAGTTTTACCAAAGCTTTTCGTTTTATACTAACAACGTTCAATTATGCAACAAAGTAAAAAAAATTAAATAAACTCTCTATACAAGGCGAAGGGAAAAATATACGCTCTGTATACTTTTCCCTCTAACTAAAGAAATAACATAGGTAGCGGACAAACTAGTTAACATTAATATATTATACAGGATGCTATAAATTTCCTTCAAACTCCAGCGATCTCAAAAAACGGTAAAAAATTCATAGATGGAAAATTAATATTTTTCTTTCTTTTGCTTCTCCGCAATTTCTCATTATAGACGTTGACTATCGGTGACTAAAAAGTTATGTGTGTACACTCTTAACAAATTTAATCACCACGATATCCCTTACCTTTTCCGAAATCCTGTACAAAGAAACGAATTTGAAAACCCCTGTATACCAAATTAAAATATTGGAAAAGTTAACAACTTATTTGGAAAAATTCTTAAATATCACTTTAAGTTAACAAAACGCAGTCATTCAGAATAAATGTTGCTATAATTGCTCTACAAATATTAAAAGGCGATAACGTCAACTTCAGTGCAATAAATAAATTCCCACTTAAAGCGGTATTAGAGTCGGCAAAAAACATTTCCGGCGCAATGACAATTATAATTGCACGAATTCATGCGCAGTAAACCGTTCTCGATCAGCTGGCGCATTGCCAACAGTCAGAACAGCACTTGTTAGTGTCGAAATCCCTAAAATACCCCCAGAATTAGAGATGGGCAGACCTGTTCGTTTTGATTAGCAGTTAAAGCAGCTACTGCTACTTACAAATGGCAGTTTAAAAAAGTTGCTACGAATTAGCAGTACATATGCTTAATAAATAATGAATGATGAACTGTTAATTTAAGTACCAGTTGGTTTAAATAGCCATTAGCTATTCTTAGGTGCTTCGGCCAACTAATAAACATTTAAAAATAACGGAATAATCCATCTCGACCCAGACTTGCTCCCGCAATGGCAATGAAAATGGCGCCATTTCTGGCAATGCGAGACAGCTGATCGAGAACGGTGCGCATGAATCCGTGCAATGTTAATTGCCAGAAGACTAGAATTGCCGACTGTAATACGGATTCCATTCTCGCATTGCGCCGGCAATGCGAGCAATATTGGACCAGCTAATCGAGAATTGACTCTAATACGGCTTTAAGACAGCACAGTCGAAAACTACAAACCAACAACATTCTTTACGACTGGATTCTTTTCGTCGGATTAAAATGACTTATCAAATGACTTTTAGTATCTGTATGGCAGAAATTGCACCGTTTACAGTTTTTATCTTGGCAGATATTTGTTTACAATAACGTCAGTAAATAGAGTGGCCAGAGTCCACTCTAACGTAGATGGGATATGACGTACTTCCGGTTATTACGTACGCAATTGGTTCCGGCCAAAATTAGTTAGTGAGTTAGAGTAGTTTATAACCGGAATCGGATTATTTCTCTATTGATTGATCAATGAATTAATATGTATTAAAGCATAGACATAATAAAGACCTGAATAATCCTATTCAACCCATGGTAGAAATAACACCAGGTATGATTATACGCAGGGAGGAATGGCTTATAACTCTCGAGAAGACGTCACATATGGTGAGCGGCGGCGAGCAGCTCGACCACTTCCTGTATGTTTTCATCGGACGTTTTAAAAGTTTGCCGGAACTTATAGACCGTGTCCAAGATAAGGAGGGCCAGTGCAGGGATCTCGGAAACCGTAAGAGATACGAAGTCCGTTAAATGGAGGTAAAGTTGCGCATTTACGTGCCTAATAATATGCCGTTTAGAAAGTTTTAAAATTCCGAGTAGTTCCGGAGATATCCCGAAAAAACCGAAATTCTGAAAAATCGTTTTATTTTTTTCCCGGTTTTTTTTTGAGATCGAATTCTAAAGTAAATTGCCACTTTTTCCGCTCTATCTAACAGCGTTAATTGTTTTGTAATCCGACGAGTCGTCTTCGAAGGGCCATTATCAACTTTCTCTTTTTAAATACGGTTCTGTTTTCCTGACATTGACAACGATGTATGACACATTGTGGTTTAATGACGTTTCGAGGGTTTCTGAACAATATCAGGAAATTTTGGGATACGGTCCTGTATTTCTCCTAATTTTATAAATAATATCTCATAAGTAAGCTCCAAATTTTTACTTATGTTGGACTAGTTCAATAAATAACAAATAATTTAATAATAAACCACAAATAAGTGAACAAAAAATAATTCAATAATAAACACCAATAAGTGAACAAAAACATACCCAGTAGTAAAACGAACAACGAAAAAAGTGAGGAAGTACATAATCAGGTGTTATGTTATTTCCGTTATTTTCTAGCACAAATAACATCTTCTAACTGTCGATTCTAAAACATTTGACAACACTTCTAGCGTAATACCTTGAAGGCTTCAAGCACCAACCTCCTAAGTTCGTCTTCCGTTTCGAAGTTGTGTTTATAAACATAATTTTCGACATACCCCCAGAGGGAAAAATCTAACGGTGTCATATCAGGCGAACGTGCTGGCCAGGGTGTTTGAGAACACCTGATTATGTAGTTCCTTACTTTTTTCGTTGTTCGTTTTATTTCTGTTTTGGTATGTTTTTGTTGTTCACTTATTTGTGGTTTATTATTAAATTATTTCTTATTTATTGAACTAGTCCAACATAAGTAAAAATTTAGAGCTTAATTTATGATATATTATTTATAAAATTAGTAGAAATACAGGACCGTACCCCAAAATTTCCTGATGTTCTCCAAAAAACCTTTGAAACGTCATTATGTGCCATAAATCGTTGCATTTGGAAAAAAAGCTCTCAAATTCCAATATCAGGAAAACAGGACCGTATTTAAAAAAAGAAAGTTGATAATGGCCCTTCGAAGACGACTCGTCGGATTACAAAACAATTGACGCTGTTGGATTGAGCCTAAAAAGGTGGCAATATAAAAGTGCAATTTACTTTAGAATTCGATCTCAAAAAAACTCAAGAAAAAAAAAAAAAAAAAAAGATTTTTCAGAATTTCGGGTTTTTCCGGAACTACTCGAAATTTTAAAACTTTCTAAACGGCATATCATTAGGCACGTAAATGCGCAACTTTACCTCCATTTAACCGACTTCGTATCTCTTACGGTTTCCGAGATCCCTGTACTGGCCCTCCTTATCTTGGACACGGTATATTTTAGTGGTTATAATTTTATGAAATTAATATACTTAAATACCATGATATATTCTTCCATTTCATCGACGATTAAACGCGTAAAACCTTTTAATACCTTTAAACGAGAACGAAAAACGCTAACAACAATGCAAATCTCCATAAGCAATTTAAAAATCAGTCTCTCGGTGACGTCACTGCGCCAGCTAGTCGAAATTGGAACGGCTATTTATCTTACTTGTTGTAATTTGTACCATGTATTCAACCTATACTAAAAAGCCCTCTAGTGTTTAAAATTATAATATTCATGGCTAATATCGAAAGTCATTCAATTCATAATACATATATCGACAATGGGCAGAGCAAATATTAATTAAAAACACTTTAAAAACTTTCCCTATTCACATTTCAAGAGCAGAGCATTTTGGACAATATGTTTACGCGGAGTTCCAGTCCTCAAATAAGCCAAGGATCGAGGTCCATTCTCAACAGTCAATTAAAAAACATCCCGTAATTTTTTTAAAAGGTACTCGCCAAAATATAAAGCTATTTCCGCAACTGTAAAAATCGAAAAAATAACTACAACTCGGACTTATCAGACACGGCGACACCACAACGGACCAACTGGTCGCCGATGTTAATATCGTCGTCCGTACTGGTATCTACCAGTTTAAGTTTTAGAACCAAATCGCATTCGTTCAAACGATCTTTTTCGATATTTTGTAGAGCGGCGTACAGGACTTTTTTCTCAACTAGTTCTTTGAACTGCTCGCAATCGGCCATTGTCCACTTGCTATGTTTAGGTTCTATGCCTAGAAAAAAAAACAACGGTCAGTGCAAAGGCAATTTTTCCATTAACTACAGGGAATTTTAGAGCTTATGTACTCGTATGATTTTTTGTGTACTTGTCCGTTGAATAATACACTGGACGGCTTATTTAACGCACTAAATAAACCTATACTGTTCAGTGCCATTTAACGCTGTGGGCTTCATTTATGCTTAGATATTAGTGATTTTCACTAGTGCTGTGATCGCTCGAGCGAAAAACCGCTTGATTACTCGATTATTGAAATAACCGACATCGCTCGATTATTAAAAAAACCGCTCGAGTTATCTATTCAGGCGAAAACCGTCGCTCGTCACTTATTATCTTTCACTGGATACCCGCGCTTCGCTTGACGCCGACGGAATTGTACCGCTGTAGTGTGATCGAGTAAAAAAACTGCTCGTATATTCGAACAGTTTTTCGCTCGATAGGAAATACTCTAGTTATAAATTCAGGCGAAAAACCGAAAAATATCGCCTGTCACTTGATACACGAACTTCGGTCTACGCGCCGCGCCATCCGATTGGCGACGTACGAGTTTGACGCTGAGCAGGTACACGACATACGTCTTTCGTAAAGGCACATAAACGAGAAGGTGCATATAAAAAAGTATGCCAAATCCTTTAGCGGAGTCATCGCGACATGTGTTTTGTAAACAAACCCGACAGCCTAGAACATCGAAGACAGGTTGGGGATTCGACTCTCTTTTACTGATATTTTCATGGAAGGTGCTCGGCTGACTGAATTATTTCATCTGGGGGACTTCATCCTTGTGGAACGACCTTCCCGAGGTCGTTTTTCCCAACGAATATAATCTCCAACGATTCAAAACCAACGTGAATCGCTTTTTGCGCACACGCACCACTCCCAGAGTGCCCTAAAGGATTTTTCATAAAAAAAAAAAAACGCAAGAAGCGTCTACAACGACAACGAAACACATACCTGATAATTTTGCATTTAAAGCTTGATATGGCAATTCCATGAACTCCTTATCCAATGGAATGAGCTGCTTAACGGGCAGAGTCTGGTAGTAACCAAAATCACAGTAAAATACACTAACAGATCCGGAATGGATAGCTTTTATCGCACTCGTCCTAAAACGAATATTAGCATCATATAGGTACACATACAGGGTGGTATGGACATTATTATCATATTTAAAGCGGCAAAATCCTGAGATGGAACCAAATTGAAGAAAAATAACCATAAACGGAGCTTTCAATTAGCCACCGTATATATGGTGTCCCAGATAAGAATGCCGATCTGCAGGGATCTTGTTTACGATACAACATACAGAAATATCTCAGAAAACATTACGAATTTTTTAAATTTGCATTCTGATACTAAATAAACTGATTTGCTTTTACTTCTTACCTATACCAAAATCCATCGTCATGTTTGGAAGCGTAAATACTTCCCGGTAGTACATCGTCGACCGTCAAATATCCGTATTGCACGTCCTTGTACCTCTCTTGTAGCCGTTCCATAATGTCGTTCAGTTCTCGTTTGGATTCCACGGGCTGGACGAAGAAATTGTATGGACTGACAGCGACAGACACGTGAACTTCGAAGTATCCCTCACCTATAATTGAAGAGTCAAACCACACTTAACCTTTTTATTATCGAACCGTGTATATGGTTACAAAATCCAAGGGGTGGTGGCGGCTCGAGACCTATGATAGAGGGGGGGGGGGGGGGGTTCACAAGTATGGTGAAATTATTTTTAAAATTTTATTTTTGAGTAACGACCAAACAATTACTTTCTAGGCGTTTTAAATGTAGAAAGAAAAAAGTAATAAGAAAATGCTTTAGGTAAAACATATTTTTATTTATTTTTTAATTTTACACAAGGAAATACAACTTTTGGAAAATAAAAAAGGTTTTCGTAGTGTGTATAGCTGTCGGATCTTAACGTCGTCGCATGCAATCCTCAAAACAATATTTATACAGTCAGTCCACTACTAATACTACTAAAGACATCTACGAGCTATCAAGAAAACCGAATGATGTATAATACCACTGCGCCATCTACGGCTACGTCATTAGGCGCAACCAAGACGCGAACAATAGTTAACTGTTTTATGATGAGAACGAAACAACATACATACACAACATTTATCGACCCTACACAATAGTGCTTAAACGTAAAGTCCATTCTTTGGTTCTTAATTGTAGAAAATTGATCCATAACGGCCTCATTAAATTTGGAATACCCTCTATAAATTTTTTTTCATATATTTCATTTTTAAACTTTCTAATAAAGTCCCTAGATTTACCCTTTGTGGTCTGCGTTAAATTAATTTCGGGATTAGGTGTTCCCGCATTCTTCACTTCAATTTTTTGATCCAAATTCAAAGAGCTAAAGTGCATACAAAAACTGTGCGCCTTTTCGATGTTAAATCGCCATAGCCCCGCTATCCCCCGTTGCCACCCGCCACCGGTTACTACAGAGAAACTGCATTACTGAATCGCACGTGCGAGCAAGGCTCGTCATAATCGTCATTTACCTCGACCGAGCCACGGTTGCCGGATCTATACAGTTTGGTTTGACGGGATGATAAAATATTAGGGAGGGTCGGACTTTTTTAGTTTGACGGCACGATAAAATATTAGGGAGGGTCGGACTTTATACAATGAATATAAATTAATATTTTTTATTCGTTTTGTATTGGGGGTGCACGTGCGCATGTGCTCCTGTGGATGAACCGCCACTGGGTGCTAGACAAATTTTATTATTTCTTTTCAAATATTTTACACTTTAATAGTAATGCAGCAATTTGTGCTCAGAAGCGCCCTTAGCAAGAAAGTTCTGGGGGCAGTTTTGTCGATTTTATGCATTTTATGGGTGCTGAATCCGACTCTGAGGTGTGCCGAACAAAATTTCGTGACGCAACACAAAAAAATCCAAAATTTTTTCTAAAAAACCTCCTTTTTTGGCTTTTCTTGCTTATAACTCGGAATCTATCAACTTTTAATAAATAAACTTTCTATTCGAAATTAAAGTACATAAATTTTCCAATAAATTCTTCTCCCTCCGACGAACCGTTTGGGCTCAAGCGATAGTTTGAAAATTAGCGTAAAACCCAACACCAAAAATCTAATTTATTATTAAAGGCTATTATACTAGTAAACGCAGCAGAGCGGGACTACATAAGAAATAAAATTAAACTAAGGCAACAACTTACCTATCTTGGGCAAGGGAGGACACTTCAGAGTACCAGTAGATGGAACGCGATCTATCACAATAAATAAAGATTTTAGAAAATAAATGTACATTTATAGTCATAGAAATCCGGGCACCACTTCGGCATATTATATAAAATATCATCATAGAAAAGGCCGGATTTCTACAATCGTAACCGAACACACTTACCCTGCGTCATATTATATTTTCCTTTCATATTGTTGTTCTCTTCTTTCCTAAAACACAGAAGGAAATGACTGTTAACGATTTATTTTCATTTGATACGCTTATAACAAACGGGCAAATTTATCATCGAAAAATTATTATTATTATTATTATCCAATTACAATACAGGGCGTTATGGAAATGATTTCCAGCTTGATGTGTAGTCCATAGGAAACTGGCAACCTGACGCTTTCTCAAGCTTTTCGAAAGGCCCTGAGCACGCGTAGTGATTTAACAACACTGCAAAACCTTTGTAGATCGAGCTATATTACAGTAGTTGTCTTTATTAATAGGCTCGTTCGCATAGGGAACTTTCCAACCGGTTGCAAATTTCGTTGTGCGCATGTTCGGTTGTGGACTAGTTTCAAACTGGTTGCCTAAACCAACTGAGCAAGCCTCTGATAGTTTGCAACTATTTCAGACGGCTCTACGAACGAACCTATTAAAATTAAAACATTCACGAGGGTTTTTAAGATATCTAAAAAACGATCCTTACTTAAGTATAGCGTCTGAAGTAATAGAACTGTTGATACAGAAAAGACAGTCGTTGGGGCCGCGTTTAAACATTTTCACCAGCGGTAAACTATCTTCGGAGGTCCCTTCGATTTTCAACAGAACCGGCTGAGTTGCTGGCATTAACTTTGTCGCCAAGGCCGTGAAGTTCGGTGGGATCGTGTCTAAAGCCATCCTTACCTAAAAATATAGTCGCAACAGTCAAAATATGCTTAAAGGCCGTATTACACTTGGGAATTTTAATGGCGCCAGCAATGGCAATTATAATTCAAGGATTTAGGCGCAGTACACCGTTCTCCGTACTACAGTCAGAAATTCTACTCTTCTGACAATTTAAATGACACGGATTCATGCGCAGTACACTGTTCCCGATCAGCTGTCTCTCATTACCAGAAATGGGGCAGGCGCCATTTTAATTGCCCTTGCCGGCGCAATTGGGTAGACATGGATTATTCTGTTATTTTTAACTGTTTATTATTTGGCCGAACCAGGTATGAACAGGTAATGGCCATTTAAACCCACTGGTACTTAAATTAGCAGTTTACATTCTTTATTAAACTTATGGACTGCTAATTCAGCAACTTTTTGCACCTCCTATTTGTAAATAGCAGTAGCTGCTTTAACTGGTAATCAAAACGAACATGTTTGCACATCTCTAATTCTGGGGATATTTTAGGGATTTCGACAGTACCCAATGCTGTTCTGATCGTTGACAATGCTCCAGCTGATCGAAAACGGTTTACTGCGCATGAATACGTGCCATTATAATTGCCGGCGCAAGAGAAAAAATTGCCTAGTCTAATACGGCCTTAATAATGCCGACGAAACTGAAAATATTATGAAATTAGTTCAAAATAAGCTGCGCAATTTATTAGTTAAATGTAACAAAATCTGACCAATCCCGGATGATTCCCTTGACCACTTATTTAATTTTTTTACATTTTTTAAAGAATTTTTTAGTTGAACAGTCGACATCTTCACGTTCAATTTTTGTAGTTTATATTAATGAACCCCTACTTTATTTTTTAAATGTAGCTGTTTGTGTTTGTACAGTTGTGTGTTTTGTGGTGCCGATTTGATGATAAGGAAATTTTGTGACGCTGTTTCGGGTTTTTATCTTTTTTCTATTCAAGAAAAAAAAAATTTGTAAGTTAATAAAAATTTTTAGGTCTGATGATGAATGATGCCCAGTTGGGCGAAACATGTAACCTATAAACACCATTAATATACAGGGTGTCCGGGAACATGTGGGAAATCTCCCGGATATGAAGAAAACACGTGAAAAGAATACTATAGGTTCATATAAACTTCTTTCGTATCGGACTCCTCTTCGGAGATATGGGCTCCCAAAGAGCACCAATGGAATCAAGTTTTTTACACATAATTATTGAACCACCTGGTATATTTCAATTATTTTTTAATACGATGTATACCGGGTAAGACCCGTCAAATTACTACCCAAGAAACTACAGCTGCAGGGACGGACTAGCTGTAACACTCATGGGCCCATTTTTTTTTACGCTCTGTATGATGAGAACTTTGGACAATGTTTTTTACATACCTTTAACTATTGGCTAAAAATTAAGTACTCTTCATTCATGTCGCTAATCCTAACCGTTTTCGAGAAAACGTCATTTTATTGACACTGGGTTCCCTAACTTCTCACGGATTAAATATGAAAATGCGGAATTTTGAGGTTCAACATTTCATAGGAACAAAGATGTATCTCTTATAGAGATACGCCAAATACATGACGTAATTAAAATGTCGTTTTCTTGAAAACGGTTAGGATTAGCGACATGAATGAAGAGTACTTAATTTTTAGCCAATAGTTAAAGGTATGTAAAAAACATTGTCCAAAGTTCTCATCATACAGGGCGTAAAAAAAATGGGCCCATGAGTGTTACAGCTAGTCCGTCCCTGCAGCTGTGAGTAATTCACAACAGTTTCTTGGGTAGTAATTTGACGGGTCTTACCTGGTATACATCATATTAAAAAATAATTGAAATATACCAGGTGGTTCAATAATTATGTGTAAAAAACTTGATTCCATTGGTGCTCTTTGGGAGCCCATATCTCCGAAGAGGAGGCCGATACGAAAGAAGTTTATATGAACCTATAGTATTCTTTTCACGTGTTTTCTTCATATCCGGGAGATTTCCCACATGTTCCCGGACACCCTGTACTTGTAAGTAAATAAAGAAGATACTTGAAAGTAAATAAGGAATCAAAGTGGTCCACCCCTGCCCCGAATGACTTCCCGACATATTTAAATCGAAGGTTCTTTTCACTCTTTCTTTCTCCGTATACCTATGTTAGTTATACTGCAGAATGTCTTACCCTAATGGCTTGATAGGGATAGTTGTTAAAAATATCGTTGATGGTTTCTAACGGATAGAGCTCTTCATGGTGCGGCATGATCACTCGCGCGTGTCCGTCATCCACAAAGTATATCTGAGCATGATCATCATGGGGCGACCAGTCGATTAACTTTATCCGTGCCCAACTTCTAGAAGCGAAATTATAATTCAATTTATTACAAAAACAGATAAATAGAACATAAATAACTCTTTACATCACTAGGGTGCAGTGGCGGATCTAGGATTGTATTTCGGGCAGTGGCGGCTCACAAGTATGGTGAAATTATTTTTAAAATATTTTTGTGTAGAGACCAAACAATTACTTTCTAGCCATTTTAAATGTAGAAAGAAAAGAAGTAATAAGAAAATGCGTTAGGTAAAACATATTTTTATTTATTTTTTAATTTTACACAAGGAAATACAACTTTTGGAAAATAAGAAAGGTTTTCTTAGTGTGTATAGCTGTCGGATCTTAACGTCGTCGCATGCAACCCTCGTAACAATATTTATACAGTCCACTACTAATACTACTACCGCCATCTACGAGCTATCAAGAAAACCGAATGATTTCCAATACTACTACCGCCATCTACGGCTACGTCATTAGGCGCAACCAAGACGAGAACAATAGTTAACTGTTTTATGACGAGAACGAATCGAGCCACGAGACTGACAAGTTGGCATTCTTCATATTGTCAGTGTTTTTTAGTTTAAATCCTTAAATAAAATGGTTCAAAATCATATCGAGAATCATTTATCGAAATACACAACATTTATCGACCCTACACAATAGTGCTTAAACGTAAAGTCCATTCTTCGGTTCTTAATTGTAGAAAATTGATCAATAACAGCCTCATTAAGTTTGGAATACCCTCTATAAATTTTGTTTCATATATTTCATTTTTAAACTTTCTAATAAAGTCCCTAGATGTACCCTTTGTGGTATGCGTATAACATTAATTTCGGGTTTAGGTGTTCCCGCATTCTTCACTTCAATTTTTTGCTCCAAACTCAAAGAGCTAAAGTTATTTTTTAAATAGTCCACCGTCAAACTATTCATTTTAACTTAATAAATATATAATATTAAAATATTAAAACATACACGCTCGAATTTCTAACCAGATGCACGAACAGACAACAGCGCGGTGCACACAAAAACTGTGCGCCTTTTCCATGTTAAATCGCCATAGCCCCGCTATCCCCCGCTGCCACCCGCCACCTGTTACTACAGAGAAACTGCACTACTTAATCGCACGTGCGAGCAAGTCTCGTCATAATCGTCATTTACCTCGACCGAGGCACGGTTGCCGGGATGATAAAGTATTAGGGAGAGTCGGACCTTTTTTAGTTTGACGGTACGATAAAATATTAGGGAGGGTAGGACTTTATACGATAAATAATATTCAATGAAAATAAATTAATATTTTTTATTCGCTTTGTTTCGGGGTGCACATGCGCATGTGCTCCTGTGGAAGAACCGGACAGGAAAAATCACAATAATTCTTGTAACTAGGGCGAAATGTAAAAATTAACAAGATCTTACCCGTCAAAAGCTTGCTTTATCAAGTAGAGCTTTTCCCTGCTATTAGTCTTCGTTACTTTGTACAGAATATCCTTGGGAGGTTTTGTATTCATTTCCGCATCAATTTGCTCCTTTAATTTCAACCAGTTTTCGTAGCCCTGAGTCCTAACCTGCACGTATATGTCTGCATTCGATTCTATATTCGAAATATACACTTCAGTTACACGGTCCTGAAATTTGGAAATATAATAGTGTTGGGTCGTTTTCCAATAACGTTATTTTATTAAAACGTAACGGAACATTATCCGCTTCGCCTGCAAAGCGTTATTAAATAAAGTTTATATTGCCTTTCATTTAAAGGTATTATCAGTTGAGCAGGTGTAACCACATATATCTAAACAGTATGTTGCTAATATCATCTGCAACTATGTCCCCGCTATGGACACCGAAGGGGGCGTTGTGAGTTTGCGCAGTTCGGAAATTTCCTTGTGAAAGTAAACATTCGACAGGACCGGATTTCAACTTTTTTAATGTAAATTTCACTGGTTAGTTAGGAAAAATACGTTCCATGCATACGATTTCTGAGGATATGATGATCCGACGGTGCCCAGATTGGTGTAAACTTTTGGTGCCAAATTCCGTCCGAATATTTGTAACAATCGACACGATGAGCTTTATTTTAACTTTCATCCTACGTCGTATGTTTCTTAACCTCACTTTTTTCTAAACCAAAAATTAAGAATTAATGACTATATTGGCTTTGGGTATTATCAGCTACTAATACACCAAATTAATAATACATTAATTTTAAGGTTAGGTAGTGACCACATATATATTATATTGTATACGAGTGACACTCAATTCTTTTTTTACAAGTTTTTTAGTGAAATTCGGTTCCGAAGATCGGATAATGTGATAAGCAAAATATTTTCGTATATCTGTACATTCCTGAAATACTTAATACCTGGTGTTGATCCACGACTTTTGCAAAAAAGCACCATGCACTTGTGTCCTTTCATCTTAAACAAAACAAGCCACTAACCTATCAAACAGCGAATCGAATCACCACAAACTAAAAACTCCTCTACAAGCACTAATATACCGACAACAATGTGGATGAACCACTTTTTATTCTGTAATTTGAAAAAGCATCCAGAACCAAAGATGGCGACGAATATCAACAAACAAATAATGTCGGGCCGGCTCTGACGCGATCGATAAAATTTACACCCAACTGCGCAAACTCAATAGCACCGCGCCATCTCCCGTATCGGGGACACTTTTTTTATTTTGGAACGTTCGTATTGGCAATATACTGTTTATATATATGTGGGTGTAACACATTGTATTTGTATCACATTTACTATTATAAATTATTTCACAACAGAACAGAGAAACGGTAATGCCACAACTGGTAAATTTATCACCTTATTTATTAACGTCTAAAATTCATACGCAAACAAGGAAAACCTGCTTGCCCCTCTCACGTATCAAGAGACCAAGGTCGAGGCACGCGTTGCGCTCTGTCATCACTGCTAACCTACTGACCTACATGCACTTGTTGTATGTATGTGTTTTTAAGTAATAAGTGTTTTCAAGTACTTACTTGATGTAAAGTGGGCGACGCCAGTTCTACAGTAAGCTTGGATATCAAATCTTCATTGATAGATTTTCCCGTTTCGGAATCGTACATGTACACTGGTAGCGGATCAGTAGTATTATCGTTATCTAAAAATTAGAGAGAGTGTAGAGAAGAAAACTTCCTAGTAATAATATTGTTAAGAAAATGGTTAACGCTTGAAAACGTTAGAATTACTAACCGAAACGTATTGTATGAAACTGATAATAATAGACCACCTCGACACAAATATTTTATTACTTACTCGTCTCCTCTACAGCGATTTCTATAACTACAGGCTTCTCACACAAACCGCCGAGACATTGGGAATTGTGCGATACTTCGTATAGTCCTTCCAAACCAAAAAGTCTACATACAAAAGCCTAAAAATACAGAAAATATACCAGGTAACTTTTACCCATAGCCGAAATAAACTCGTTTAAGTCTCTCCATGAAACATTAGCTTTTAGAAAAATATTACTATACAGGGTGTTATGGAAATGACGTATTATATTTAAATGGGTGACTCCTGGGGTGTCCTAGAGAAGCGCTACATATTTTTTTTTTAAATCAAACGTTTAAAAAGTGGGGTAATTCACCCCTAAACCCACACACAACTCCTCGGCACATTCATATATGAACATATTACATTGCTCAGCTGGGTAATCAACAGTTGTTCGGGCACAATGTTGCCAAAATGTTTAAAAGTGTAAAACTTTAGTTTCTTATAAAAATAAATATTTAGCTTACTTAGAAAGTAAATCCAGGACGCGATTAAGGAATCCAGGGCACAGACACCTTCAGTTCTTTTTGGGAAAAACTTTATGTCCTTCACGTGTCCTGATGATAGTATGAGAGTGCATAATAAGCTTATCATTAAACCCCAACACTAACGCATAATTACACTTTACAATAACACATATAGAACAAGAGCACTTAATCATTTCGCAATAGAAATAATAAAAACGCTTATTTCTATGGGCCATTAACCCTTTACTAAAGATAAAATGAAACAATTATGTTAACAATTGACAGGAACTATCCTTTGAAATAATGGTCTAGTCCATCTTCGGACCAGCCGTCGAACTTTCTTTCCGAGAACTCTCCGCTACTAGAGCCAGCGCGGTTGCCATTTCCGAGACTATGATTATACAGGAAAGTAATAGTATAGAAGGAAATTCGGCAATTTATGATAGTCGCTTATAAAACATCGAAAGTGGCAACGCTGTATTTTTAAATATTAGCCCGATTGTCCACAATCAGCTGTTTAAAGAAGCCGGCCGATATCGATCGAGAGAACCAACGTGTTATTTATTTTTAAAATTTTTAGATGTTAAATACATTATTTCCCAGGCAATAAGGGTGTATTTTGTCTACACAGTAGCACTTTAAAATACTAATTCCGATTGAACGGTACTTAGACGTGTTGTGACGCGAAAACTAATGTGAATTTGTGATGCAAGTACTTGGTGTTTTTTATAAATTAAGTTGGTTTTAAATAAGTCCGAAAAGGTAAATAAAATTGCATTTTTTTTCTAAAGGGTAAGTGGCATTTATAAACTTTTAAGTTGTCCAGATCTGACGGATGTCGTTCGAATTGAACAAATGAGAACATACCTGACCATTTATAAACCCCGCGGCGGTTCGTTCGAGTCAGTTCAAGTTTATAAATCAGAGATTGTTTCCCAGCGAACTGAATTTAAAAGTTTATAATAATGTACCCTGAAAAATAAACAACTTGAAATCTGTTAAACGGTTATTGACTTTCTAAAGAGTTTACCCTGAAGATATGACAACACTGTTCAAGATTCACTGCCATATGTTGCTCCGTTTACCTTCCGAACAGGGGCACAACGTGGTAATTTTTGGTTTGACATAAGGTCATGTACAGGGCATATTAAATTTAAGCACCATTTTTGGATATTTTTCTTCAATTTGTTTTCATCTCAGGAATTGCCGGTTTAAATATAATACGTCATTTCCATAACACCCTGTATTTAATTCGTTACCTGTGCTTGCACAGAAGCATATTCTCTTTTTAACTCAAAAATATCACTTCTTGGAATCGATAAGCCATCTCCCCAGTCGATGAAGAAACACTCTACTTCTGGCTCACTAACTTTCACAGCCCTTACTCTATAAACACGAAAAAGTACATAAGATAACGATAAAAAAATAAAGTGGAACTCACAATTAAAGTGTGTACGTTATATCGTTACCCGTGCGTCACATATCCATGGATGAAGAGCCATTGTGACTTAAAACTCCCCATCTTTATTTAGTACAACCTTAAAAGTGAACGTTTTGAATTCAATAACACGTTAAACAGAGACAAAAGATACAAGTTGATTTGCAGCGGTTAAACATTGGTCACCAGTTTACTTACAGTTGCTGTATTGATCATGTATTAACGGTTCCTTATCGTAATTCTCTCGCCATTTCGAGAGTCAAATAAAATGGCAACCGAAGTTTGATTATAATACTCTTATGATAAAAAATAGAACGCCATATTTTCGCCTTCGTCATTTCAATTTTTTTCGAAATTATAAATTATTTTCGGATTTACGTATACCGGAACGCTAGGCACGTCTATTATAAAGTTTATGAAATCAGTTTTCGTTTTGATATTTTTCTTGCGCGAAATATTGATTCATTCGCATGGTTTAAATGACGTGCAAGTGATGACGCTCGGGTAAAGATATAATGTACAGACTTTACTAAACTTTATAAAGAAATATCGGCCAAATGGATTTCTCGTCGTAAAGTTATTTGTGTTGTTTTATTTACAGTACCGTATGTATACTACAAAGTGGATAAAAAAATCAAACTCTTTGGTCTCAGCTTACCTATAATATTCACCATCATATTTTGCAATATAGTAACTTTCAATCGAAATATTTGTCGGAACGAGTTGGGAATCGTGCTCTTGATAGTATATTTGCAATCGGTCCATCATATTTACATAGCGTTCCTAAAAACAGACACAGTTTTGTGAAACCAGCGCCATTGGCAACAAAGGGCGCAATCTCAGTGAACCACAGCGCTGCGGCGCTTGCCTGAATAGAATATTTCATGACATTTGTTTAGATAACATTTTCAGTGTCGTATTTTGTTGGCGCTGGTCAGTTAAATTTTTCAGTTCAGTGTTCAGCTTTAGTTGAGGAAGGTCATTCGCAAAGATTTGTTGCTGAAAGAATAGGGGTTTTTCAAAGTGTCTCGCATATAGAATCGCTATCTAGATACCAATTCCGTGCGAGGCAGACCACGAAGTGGTAGAAGGCGTGTTACTAACCAACAGCAGAAACGCTATATTACGTTAACAATTAGGAGAAATCGTACTATTCCAGTCCCACAACTTCAGAGAGATGTTATGCATGTAATTGGAGTTCGTGTACTCGTCTCTATACTAAGATGACAAATTCTTGAATCCGGTTTAAGATGTCGGCGACCAGAAGGAGTTCCCCAACTACAATGAATGAACCACCGAGTTCGTCGACTGCAGTGGGCTGAAACGCACGTTTGGAATTATGTCCTATTTTCCGACGAGACCAGGATTTGTCTGGTAAACGATAGTCGCCGGATTCGTGTTTGGAGAGAAACAACAAGAGCCATGTTTTGGGCAGGTATTATGTCTGACGGGCGTACTGAGTTAGTCCACGTTCAAGGCACAATGACTGGCGACAGGTACATTAGGGATATTCTACATCCTTATGTTAGAACGTGGAGAGGGGCTGTTGGTAACAATTTTGTGTTTATGGACGGCAATGCCCGGCCCCATCGTACTAGAGCTGTGAATGACCTGCTTTGTCCCCCGACATGAACCCGACAGAATATGCTTGGGACATGCTCTCTAGGGCAATTTGCGTTCGCCTAGAACTCTCCAGGAGCTTGTGGTTGCTGCTACTAAGGAATTTAGTGAAACCTCTGGTGCATATTGTGAATCTAATTTTTGAAAAGGGTGTTTTTCCGGATATCTTTAAGAATGCTGTTATCTTGCCATTGCATAAGGGAGGTGAAAAAACAGATATTAATAACTACCGACCAATAGCTCTTACTGGTCCTATTTGCAAAATCATAGAAAAATGTTTAAAGAAAAGACTCTGTAATTTTCTAAATACAAATAAGTTAATATCTGATTCACAATATGGATTCAGGGAAGGAATGGGCACGGATATGGCCTTGCACGAGGTTACAGATTATATTATCAATTGTTTCAACGATAATTGTAAGCCACTTGCCATTTTTCTGGACCTCTCCAAGGCATTTGACACTGTGGATCACCGGATTCTGCTACACAAATTAGAACTGATTGGGATAAGAGGAAAAGTTCTTCAATTGTTTAAGTCATATTTGAATAATAGAACTCAAAAAGTTAAATTAAATTCAACATGTAGTTCTGTAAGTGGGGTAGAGTGTGGTGTTCCTCAGGGCACAGTGCTTGGCCCGATTTTATTCTCTTTATATATTAACAGTCTCGCGACAGCACTACCCGGCGTTAAAACTGTTTGTTTTGCTGACGATACAGTTCTGCTTGTTAAAGGATCATCGTGGAATGATGTTTTTTTGAGGTCTGAAAGGGCGGCTACCTATGTTAAAATATGGATGGATTATAACTTCTTAACGCTTAATGTTAATAAAACAAGTTTCATGTGTTTTGCAATGAATAAAATTGGTCTGTCAAGTAAAAATGAAATTAAGGTCCATTCCATTGATTGTAAATTCTCTCAGGATTGTGCATGTACTGGCAGGGTCAAGTCGGCTGATAATACAAAGTATCTGGGTGTGTATTTCGATCGGTTTTTAAAATGGAATTTTCATTCAGAATACGTTAAAACTAAATTGAGAAAATTACTTTACAAGTTCTATGAACTGCGTAATATTCTAAGCAGAGAGGTTCTGCTTAATGTCTATAAATCATTAGCAGAATCTTGTCTTAATTATGGAGTGATTTGTTGGGGATCGGCTAACAAAGGTATTTTGAGTAATGTCAGTATTGCTCAAAAGTATATTTTAAAGATAGTATTCTTTAAGCCAAGATGCTTTTCTTCAGAACTCTTATTTCAACAGTCTGGTGTCTTTACGATTACTGAACTGTACATAAAAAATATGCTTAGATTTTCTCTTACCAAAAATATTTTTCACAATTACATAGTTCACGACATAATGACGAGAGAAAATGTCAATCGTAATTTGACTTTGCCTAACATGCACTTTAACGTCACACAAAGATCAGTTTCTTATGTGGCTCCCAAAATTTTAACATATTACCAGAGCATTTCAAAAGAAAAAAATTCCAATGCATAAAAAAAGACTTAAACAAATGGATACGAAATAATACCCTGTTAATTAATAGGATAGTTAAGTTTTTTTAAATTAGTCTGTAATTTGAGAATTTTACATGAGTGAATAATATTACTGAACATGGTCTTATTGATAAGTATATTGTATGTTTACTCTATGCTAGTGTGCACACAGAGACTTTAGTCCATTGTGCATACATTCATTTGAATTTATATAACATTCTTTGTAAATGAATAAATAAATAAATAAATAAATGACAGGCTATTCCACAAGAACGGATTGCTAACCTTACGCATAGCATTCGGCATCGTCTTCAAGCTTGCATTGAGGCCAGAGGAGGAAATACACTTTATAGAAGCTATATTTTTTTAAATTCCACAAATTATAGAATATAAATAAATTTTACTTTTGTTAAGTTGTTTTATTGGAAGGTTTAAAATGTTGTGGTAAAATAAAAAATTATAAAACTCATTGACTTTTATTTTAAACTTATCAATGAACTAATATTTGTCTATTTTCACCATGACATAATTACTTACTCGAGAATCAGAGTGATGCAAAACTTTTGAATCTATGTGTATATTAATTCCGATCTAATAGAGGTTCCACTTTTTCGTAAAATGGGTTATGTAGATAAGAGGATAAAGAACAAAATCGTATTTTTTCAAATTAATTTAAGGTGGGGGGCGAGCATGTTAAAACTATTTAAAAAATTAAATCGTTATTATTTTTCATTTGTATACTCATACTCACACTTTCCTCAGTACCGGCCTGTTGACACCAAATCTCGCTCGCCGATAAGGCGCACGTCACGAGCGCGCTCAATTTGTTGTCGTCCCCGGACCTGATCGTATTGGACGGCACGGAAACCATCGAAACGGGCACGGCCATAGTGCGACGTTGTCCCTTCTGTAAGACCTAGATGTTAGTAAAAATCGTTCGTGTGAGATAAGTTAGGCCCAAGCAACAAGCGGTTAGATGATCATACAGCGTACCAGGTGCCAAAAGATGCAAAAAAAACAACACCATTTAGTTGTACAATATGCAGTTTCGTATACAAAAATTCAAACAGATAACTAGAAGCGAAAAACTATCGATATTTCTATAAAAGTTGTCGCTATCGATAGTATTTATGGTACTATCGATAAACCTTTGAAATAATCAAGATCATCACCCACAATTCAATGTCCTGACTTGGTCCTGACCTTTTTTTTAGATGTCGATTTTGGGCTACCCGCTCTACATTTAGATGTTTGATGATGATCACATTTCATTCGTGTATAGCATTAAAATGAGCAGATAGGACTATCAATAGTTATGCAATTTTACTATCGATATATCGAACGTTAACACTATCGATAGTTTTCCGTCTCTAGAGATAATATTGTGTTGGGTTATATGTTCGAAGATACAAACCATGTCCTTTAAAACATTCTATATACACTACACTACCTATCAGAACAATAAATCAACGGTCAGACTGTGATGATTTTAAATGTTTCGGTTACAAAATTAAGATTTACAATCATAGAAGTGAGGTGAGCGGTGGAGCGTACAATACAATACAAGTTAATAAATGTAATATACCAGGACCAGAATTACACGAAAAGTGCCACAAGTTAACAAACTAAGCGTTAGATGTCGCTAGGGTAACGTTTATTTTAACGGTGTAATAGTGGCCAGAAATAGAACGATGTTGTCATTTATCGCATCTATTTATTTCACTTTGAATTTTTGACCAAATTTTCACACCCGTGAAAGGACGAAATAAAATTTATAAATTTGTGTGTCATAGTGCTACCTCCGAGCCCTAAAACGACCAGAGGCAATGCTCTTCTGCCCATCTTGGCGACACTTCCGTCAATGTCACCGCACATTAGTATTACCGTTGACCTCTATACGACATCATATTAATATTACTTTGCTTATACTTATAAACCACATTCCCTCTCGTCATTTTTAAATTTTATACAGGGTGTTTGAAAAAAACATGTACCATCGCTTGTGTGGTGATTCATTACCCAAAAATAAGATAAATAGTGTTTTCAAAATATTCGCAGACAGCATGAAGTATCACGCCTCAACAAAGACCTGGAAGAAATTTTGGCTTGGGGTGACAGTAACCAAGTCGAATTTAGCGCTAAAAAAACCCAGGCAGCAGTTTTTTCTAAAAAGGTTAACATTACAGAACCGGATATAGTCATGGACGGACACGCAATCCCACTGGCTTCATCTATTAGTTTGCTGGGCGTCAATCTGGGAGGAAATATGTCTTGGCATAACCACGTTGTGGCAATCGCCAGGATAGCCTCTCAGAAGCTTGGTGTACTCTTCCGAACCAGAAAGTTGTACACACCTCAACAACTTTTGACACTATACAAAGCCCAGATTCGACCATCACTAGAGTACTGCTCTCATGTCTGGAGCTCTGCACCCAAACATACTCTTCGGCTACTGGATTCCATCGAAAGGAGGGCCATTCATCTGATTGGAGACCACGAGCTGACGAAGAACCTCGACAGCCTAGAACATCGAAGGCAAGTTGGTGATTTGACTCTCTTTTACAGATATTTTCATGGAAAGTGCTCGGCTGACCTTGCCCTCTTAATTCCGCCCAGAGCGGCGAATATCAGAAATACACGACGAACCACTGCCGCCCATCCATATGTGGTTAAGCTTAGTACTCCTCGAACTTCATTATTTAAGAACTCTTTCATCTGGAGGACTTCATCATTGTGGAACGATCTTCCCGAGGTCGTTTTTCCCAACGAATATAACCTCCAACGATTCAAAACCAACGTGAATTGCTTTTTGCGCACACGCACCACTCCCAGAGTGCCCTAAAGGATTTTTCCTATAGTGCTTGTGTTTGATCATAAAAAAAAAAAAAAAAAATTCCCAAAACGGCTTTAGTAATTTTAGTGAAATTTGGGTTATTTTCATAACCCAAATTTCACTATAACTGTAACTAAAATAGCACACATTTTAGGGGTATAAATGTGTGATAGGTGCTCTAAGTTCGTCAAAATCGTCGTATTTGTGTCGAAGTGTCTACGTAGAAGGTTGAATGTTTGTAATGAAGCTGATGGTGGCGTTCTACTGGAATTTAAAATTGCATTTATCTTGTAAACGAAGCTGGCTTCAACTAAATATTAAGAGATGCTTTTTATAGTCATTTAAAGGACCCCGCAGAATCCTTATGGAAAATGGGTCCCGGTCAAATTGGCCAGAACTTTCCTCGCCGATAGGATTCGGTGAGTAGATAAAAAGTGTCCATGGGCGCTCAGCGTAAAAAACTCCCTGTCGAGAGATATCTTCGTCCGAAACTAGGTTCTTTTTCGCTGCCTAGTGTCCTGCAATAGTTTGTCAGGCTTCCAGGAATGTCATTCATATGCCGATTTATACTGTATTATAGGGTTCATTTCAGGAAAATATTTTTAAATATATAGGGTACAGGCCCAAAAATGTGTGGTAACATAATGCTGTCTTTTTTTAAACGGGACACCCAGTATTTTATTACATAATTAGGTTCGTATTAGTGTCCTTTATAATTGCCTAAAGTTTTATTTCAGTTGGTTTTGTAGCTTAAGAGTAATAAATTAAAAACTAAAAAAAAGTTTTGGAATTTTAGAAAAAAATTCAAAAAAACTACCTAAAATAACTTTTTTAACCAAGGCATTGGGTGGAATTTAATACAAGAGGTCTAGAGATACTGTGAATATATATATATATAATAGCGTTTATCTATTTTATACAGGGTGTTTATAATTAGGTTTCAAACAAGACTCATTTCAAAATTTTGGCTATGCTTAATTTTCATAATAAAAACTGTATTTAAACAAGATAATTTATGGCAATAATTATTTCGAGAACGACTGGAAATAACTTATATGCTTCCATTACAAAAAAAGAATGCTCATGAATTCTATATCCAATAGCCAAATAATATACAGGGTGTTCCATTTGAAAATCTGGAGAAATTTTATTTTGAAATGTGTCGTGTTTGAAACCTAATTATAAACACCCTGTATAAAATAGATAATAAACGCTAGTATAATCACAGTATCTCTAGACCTCTTGTCTTAAATTCCACCCAGTGCCTTGGTTAAAAAAGTTATTTTAGGTAGTTTTTGAATTTTTTTCTAAGATTCCAAAAGTTTTTTTTTTAGTTTTTAATTTATTACTATTAAACTACAAAATGAACTGAAATAAAACTTTAGGCAATTATAAAGCACACTAATACGAACCTAACTATGTAATCAAATACTGGGGGTCCCATTTAAAAAAAGGCAGCATTATGTTACCACACATTTTTGGGCCTGTACTCTATATACAGGGTGATCACGACGAGCGTGCATTAGAACTTAATGGAGAACTACTGAATATATGTTCCTGAAACTTTGGGGATTTGGGTTTATCGGTATGCTCTCTTTAACTAAAATATTGACATGTTTCTGTCATTTCCGGTTATACCGGAAGTAGCTGCCTACTTTCGTTTTTTAAATACAACATGGTAATTTTTATTACACTTTTCGATTAAGCATTAAATACTAAGCACATTTTATAGAAAATGTTTTTGTCAGACTCTATTAGTTTTTGAGATATCTGGACTTTTTGTAATTATTTGGCAAATGCATGACGATGAAATAATCCATATAATTTTTTTACCTTAGCGCTTGGACTAAAATTTTTTTCTCATCGAATAGCTAGAAGATCATCAAGTCTCAAAAACATTTCAAATTCGGCATAAAATGTACAGGGTGGTCACAATTCAAGCCTCATTGTGAAAGAATTCAACCATTAAAAACTTTCTTATTTTAAACGGAACACCCTGTATATTTTTATTTAATTTGATGGTAAATTAGTTGTTCTTTATAAATAGTATTTACTGTCATATACCTATATCAAAGCGTTTTCTCAAAAAATCCAATTTTATTCCGAAAATACTATTTGTTCAAGTGTGTTATGAAAACAATTGTACTTAGGGGCTGTATACTGATGTCTATACGGAGGAAAAGTGATTGATTGCTGGAAAATACAATATTCTAAAGTGTTTCTTAATAATTTATAAATAAAATGCAGTTGATTGTTTTAAATTTAATGGTTTAAATATTATTTTTTTAAAAATAGCAAGGAAACAAGTTTATAAACTTTAAATTCTTTAATTAAAAATGTGTTTGAAAATTATACCTAATATCTTTTGATTATAATTTTAAAATATGTTGGAAATGATTGCCATTTACTTCCAAGCATTTATGTATTCTTTTCATCATGCTATTTCTTGTAGCATTCCTAATTTATTGTGCAGTGAGAGATTGAAATGCTGCCTTCACCCTTTCAATTAGGTTTTCCTTCATGGTGATGGGACGCGCGTAAACTTTATCTTTAATGGATCCCCAGATGAAAAGTCCAGTGGAGTTAAGTCTGGCGAACGAGCTGGCCAGTGGAAGGGACCTTGGTTTGCGATCCACTGGTCATGAAAAAGTCTGTTTAGGGCAGTCTTAACAACTTGGGCGTTGTGTGCTGGAGCTCCATCGTTTTGATACCAATCACTTTTCCTCCGTATAGACATCAGTATACAGCCCCTAAGTACAATTGTTTTCATAACACACTTGAACAAATAGTATTTTCGGAATAAAATTGGATTTTTTGAGAAAACGCTTTGATATAGGTATAGGACAGTAAATACTATTTATAAAGAACAACTAATTTACCATCAAATTAAATAAAAATATACAGGGTGTTCCGTTTAAAATAAGAAAGTTTTTAATGGTTGAATTCTTTCACAATGAGGCTTGAATTGTGACCACCCTGTACATTTTATGCCGAATTTGAAATGTTTTTGAGACTTGATGATCTTCTAGCTATTCGATGAGAAAAAATTTTTAGTCCAAGCGCTAAGGTAAAAAAATTATATGGAATATTTCATCGTAATGCATTTGCCAAATAATTACAAAAATTCCAGATATCTCAAAAACTAATAGAGTCTGACAAAAACATTTTCTATAAAATGTGCTTAGTATTTAACGCTGAATCGAAAAATATAATAAAAATGACCATGTTGTATTTAAAAAACGAAAGTTGGCAGCTACTTCCGGTATAACCGGAAATTACAGGAACATGTCAATGTTTTAGTTAAAGAGAGCATATCGATAAACCCAAATCCCCAAAGTTTCAGGAACATATATGCAGTAGTTCTCCATAAAGTTCTAATGCACGCTCGTCGTGAATCACCCTGTATTTAAAAATATTTTCCTGAAATGCATCCTATAATAAAGTATAAATCGGCATATGAATGAAATTAGTATGGGAGCTATGGAAGCCTGACAAACTATTGCAGGACACTAGACTGCGAAAAAGAACCTAGTTTCGGACGACCATATCTCTCGACAGGAAGTTTTTTACGCTGAGCGCCCATGGACACTTACTCACCGAATCCTATCAGTGAGGAAAGTTTGGGCCAATTTGACCGGGACCCATTTTCCATTAGGATTCCGCGGGGTCCTTTAAATTACTATAAAAAGCATCTCTTAATACCTATCGGACGCACGCGCCTGGTAAACCTGTTTACACAAATTTCACTAAAATACTAAAGCCGTTTAGGAAATATCTCAAAAATACCAAATAAACGTTAACACCCTGTTATCTTCCAAACTAAGCAATCTCGGATCCATGTCGATAGGAATTATTCGTCTTATTTCTAGCATACACGAGGCATATATGTTTTTGAAACACCGTATATGCAAATATGGACAAAAGTTGCTGAAATTTATCAAATTTCTTTCCGCGATTCTTTTTTAAATTAATTTTTCCGCCTTCTGGAAGCGATAATATTAGGAACAGTGTGACTAGTGCCATTTTAACGACATCCAAGTCCATATACTTACGTCGCCAGGTCGACAGTGATACAAAATAACATTGCCGGAAATATTTTCGATTTGTACGGTCGGACTGCGATCGATAACTTGCAACCAATCATCAGGCAGGACTTCGCTGTATCTGTCGGTATAATCGAGTTTCAATTGGGACGACCATATGCCATGTGCGTGTTTTTCTAACATGGGTGGTATCCTGGAAAATTGCAATTAGTGAAAATCCTACGAAAGTTTTCGATTGTCTTACCTATCCAACATGTCTGTCGCATTCGAAATCATTAGCGCTTTCCTATTGAATCTCGGAATTAAATCTACAAAGGCTTTTTCACAAGCGCAGACTTCCGCCTCTAGAGGATTTAAAAATTCTTCGGGATAGCTACTATACGAGTTATTTGAGCCAACCTGGGAAAACAAAAATATTATTTCAGTTTTTTTACTTTTAATGGGAACGTTGACCTAGAGAAAGGCCGGGGTTGTTCGTTAAGTTAAACTTTGGAAAACCCATGTAATTTTTGACCTGGCGGAATATTGGTTCCCCTGCACGTTTTATAGAAAAACTGCATTATAACTTCTTGAAGAGGCCGACAATGCCAATCCTAAGCTATTCAATTAAACGTAATGGCAAAACCACGAAACTCTCATAGTTCAGGAAATACAGCAAACACCAGCAAATAAGTTCTATGACGCTACTTGAACTATCCCAAGTAGCATTTATGGTCAATGTATCGTAACTATCGTTTCTGTTTCCGATCAAAATCGGAAACTGTTGGCAACAAAAATTGAAATATTTTCGAAACGTATACATTGTAAATGGGACATTTACACGTGTTTCCAAGTGGTTGGTACTTGCTGTGACTTTCGCTGTTTGGATGCACAATCGAAACTTTTATCGAAAATGTTTCTAAACTGTTACTTCTGATAATTCAAAAATGACAGCATAAAGGGGCGGGGCTATGTTAAACCGTGCGCAAAACAATCAGGATACCTTCTATGTTGTAAAATAAAAGAAAAACAATATGAAACAATAATTTCGCCATGATGAATTCGTTATAAGTATATATCCTATAAGTTAGTTTATTTCATATACCTAGTTATTGCACATAAGAATCAAAAAATCATTGTCGGGTTTCTTCATTAGTTGGCTTCATATTTTTAACGTGCCCTCGAATTATTTGCATTTACAGAAAAAAATATACTTTTTCAAAAAAATAAAAATTAAAATATTTTCAAAATTTTATTTATTTCTTTTATAACTCGACTTAGCTAGGAAAATGGAACTTATGTAACAATTTTTGGCTTTTCAAAAGATGCAGAAATTTTATTAAAACTCATTTTAACAAAATAAAAATTCATTTCACAAAATGGCCACTAGAATGGACTCACACAATTTCTAGTCTTTGGCTTCTATAATGTTTCGTATGATGCACAGAAAAATAAAAGGTTTATAGGGGTGAATGCCACAGAAAAAAGGGTTTTCTTGTATGCACAGAAATCAAAGGCTGGGTATAGACAAGCCTAAGTCTGACGTCACGAGAGAAAAACCTTTCCAAACAAACTAGAATCCCATAAGAGATTTTTAAAGCATCGGTACACGTTTATAAGGGATAAATAAGCAATCTTCTGATATTATTTTTATTTTAGATGTTATTATTGATTCATTATCAGAAACAAATTGACGTAAGTGTTTCTTGAAGATTTTTAATCACCATCTTGTTTGAGGTTATGTTATTATTGTTTGCATAGGAAGATTTAAATGGTTATTTTTCTGTTAAAAACAGCTTATTGCGCTGTATTTATCAACATAGAGTATACCCACCCTAAAGCTTGAAATATTTTTTTTATTATAGATTGAAAATCTGCAAAAAGAATTGTGTTCCGTAACCGATTGTAACCATTTTTGCAGATTTCGAATCTATAGTAAAAAATATTTCAAGCTATATGGTGGTTGGCATACTTTATGTTGATAAATACAGGTACAGTAAGCTTTTTTACAGAAAAATACCCATGTAAGTCTCGCTAAACAATAACATAACCTCAAACTTGTTCAGGTGATGATTAAAAATCTACTTTAAAGACTTACCTCAATCTGTGGTTGAAAATGCATCAATAATAACACCTAAAATATAAATAATATCAAGAAGTTGCTTATTTATCGCTAATAAGCGTACACCGATGCTATAAAAAATCTCTTATGGGAAATTCAATGCGATCTTGTGTCTTACCTAAACTCTATAATTTTAACTAAGAATGTTTCGAAAAATATTTATTTTCGCATGTCGTTAATGTATCGTCACTGTGGTTTGTAAAATGTTTCGAAACAAACACGTCCTTAAGTGTTTCTAGTAAGTGGATTCGAAAATGTGTGCGATAAGTAGCACCCGGCCTTAAAACACTTACCTTAATTAGACACGAAAAAAACTTCTTCTTCTTGGGGTGAATCTGACGGATATTCACGGTCACTTCGCCCAATTTATGTAATTGGGCGAAATTTTTCAGATCTTTCAACGGATCTCCAGTCCTCACGAAGTCCGGCATTTTCGGTGAAGGAGGCGGTTGTATTTCAAAGGGCGACGACAGCGGTAGCGTTTCCGTAGGGCTACTATTACCGCTATCCCTTAAAACAAAAAAAATTTTATAAAAAAAATTCCAAATTTTTATACAGGGTGTTATGGAAACGACGTATTATATTTAAACCGGCAATTCCTGAGATGAAAAAAAATTGAAGAAAAATATCCAAAAATGGTGCTTTAATTTAATATGCCCTGTACATGACCTTATGCCAAACCAAAAATTACCACGTGGTGCCCCTGTTCGGAAGGTAAACACAGCAACATATGGCAGTGAATCTTGAACAGTTTTGTCATATCTTCAGGGTAAACTCTTTAGAAAGTCAATAACCGTTTGACAGATTTCAAGTTGTTTATTTTTCAGGGTACATTATTATAAACTTTTACGTTCAGTTCGCTGGGAAACAATCTCTGATTTATAAACTTGAACTGACTCGAACGAACCGCCGCGGAGTTTATAAATGGTCAGGTATGTTCTCATTTGTTCAATTCGGGTTTGACTGACACCCGTCAGATCTGGACAACTTAAAAGTTTATAAATGTCACTTACCCTTTAGAAAAAAATGCAATTTTATTTACCTTTTCGGACTTATTTAAAACCAACTTAATTTATAAAAAACACCAAGTACTCGCATCACAAAATCACATTAGTTTTCGCGTCACAACACATCTAAGTACCGTTCAATCTGAATTAGTATTTTAAAGTGATACTGTGTAGACAAAAATACACCCTTATTGTCTGGGAAATAATGTATTTAACATCTAAAAAATTTAAAAATAAATAACACGTTGGTTCTCTCGATCGATATCGGCCGGCTTCTTTAAACAGCTGATTGTGGACAATCGGGCTAATATTTAAAAATACAGCGTTGCCACTTTTGATGTTTTATAAGCGACTATCATAAATTGCCGAATTTCCTTCTATAATATTACTTTCCTGTATAATTATAGTCTCGGAAATGGCAATTGCGCTGGCTCTAGTAGCGGAGAGTTCTCGGAAAGAAAGTTCGACGACTCGTTCGAAGATGGACTAGACCATTATTTCAAAGGGTAGTTCCTGTCAATTGTTAACATAATTCTTTCATTTTATCTTTAGTAAAGGGTTAATGGCCCATAGAAATAAGCGTTTTTATTATTTCTATTGCGAAATGATTAAGTGCTCTTGTTCTATGTGTGTTATTGTAAAGTGTAATTATGCGTTAGTGTTGGGGTTTAGTGATAAGCCTATTATGCACTCCCATACTATCATCAGGACACGTGATGAGCATGCAGTTTTTCCCATAGAAAAAAGAACTGAAAGTGTCTGTGCCCTGGATTCCTTAATCGCGTCCTTGATTTACTTTCTAAGCAAGCTAAATATTTATTTTTATAAGAAATTTTGGCAACATTGTGCCCGAACATCTGTTGATTACCCAGCTGAGCAATGTAATATGTTCATATATGAATGGCCGAGGAGTGGGTTTAGGGGTGAATTACCCCACTTTTTAAACGTTCGATTTAAAAAAAAATATATGTAGCGCTTCTCTAGGATACCCCAGGAGCCACCCATTGAAATATAATACGTCATTTCCATAACACCCTGTATTAAAAAAAATTAACAAACCTCTCTATGCTCAGTTCAGATATCATCCTATTTAGCCTTGTCAATACCAAGGGGTTCAGAGATTTGTCCTTTATCACAGTTGGTTCCTGTATCGGTTTTTCCAACATCATATTGTTGGATAATTTTCTTTGAGGTTTACTAGAAATACAAAAAGCAGAAAAAAAGGTCATAATTTTCTTGTCGTTCCGTCAACCGTTCCGACTTACCCGATACTTGTCGTTCCATTTGAATTTATTTCACTAGTAGTTCCATTTAGAGAGCCATTTGTATCTAAAGCTTTCATATTATCCCTGAGTCGGTTACCTGTCAATCTTTGGTTCATATTCTCTCTCTTTTCCTGAGGCTTGCTGTGTTCGTGCGATTTGATGTGTTCCTTCGGTTTGATGTGTTCCTTTGGTTTGATGTGTTCCTTCGGTTTGATGTTAAAGGTAGAGTGCTCGGGAACAACAACCTATAAATTTGACATATCCGAGAATTATTTAGGAACTATTTATTATTGGGTATCATTTAACTGGTTAGCAAAATATTCTTATTTTTGCGAACTGAAAAATGTAATCGGTCAGCCAAAATGGCTAGTTGGTCAGCAACTTATGGACAGCAAATATTTCTGAATCGGTCAGTAATTAATGTCTTATTAGAGTGCTTCAAATTATTTTGATACATAAATTAAATATATAAGCTCCTATGAGCGATCCACTTTTAATCAGATATTAGTAAGCAATCAGCGGGCAAGCAAAATATTTAATCATGGTCATCAAAAAAAAAAAGCAATAAAACGTGAAATAGTGACAGTGCCCTGGGAAAACAAGTGAAAACCCGCCCCCGCTACACCTTCTGTAGCCGGTTTCCTTCTGTATTCGGCAAAAGAAACATAAGAAAGTTACATAAATTGACAGTGCCCTGGGAAAACAAGTGGAAACTCGCCCTCGATACACTTTTTGGGTCTTGACTGCTACACACCGAATGAAAACACACGCACGCAATTAGCTACTCATATCACGCGACTGACCACAATAACGAACTTTGCCGATTATTCAAAACAAACGCCATCCAACGATTTATATTGATAACCATTCTTTTAAAATGCAAACCTCTGAAGTAAACTGCTTCTAGACATGTTTTTTCTACTGACCAATTGTAAAATCTTGCTGACCAAGTAATCATTTCGCAGCTCGACTGTTAATTAAGCGAACACATGATATTACAAGCGCACTGATATCGGTCAAATTGTTGACAGCTGGTATCATTTTTTGCAGAACAAGTGTTGCAGACTGATTTTTATTTATTGCAAGCAAAATCTTTTTATGCTGATCAAATGATTTAATGGCTATTTTTTGCTGCAAACCATTTAACTATTTCGCGACGTAACAATTTTCCAACCAATGAAAACCCTAATATACACACTAAAGGGTGTTAAATATAAAACCGTTCTAAAATGACAGTTGGAGGTTTAAAATTTGAACTGTATTTTAATTAACAATTTTGAGTTTTACTGAAATTTGATAGCTGCTCTTTCAAGTACGAAATTTACTTGTGGGGAAATTCATGTCAATTTCCTATTAAGGGTCACAGGCCGCCAGGAAATTCTTAACATTCTTGTACGCCCTTATACAGAGTGACCCAGATTAGAATAAACTCTGCCGGGCTCTCGATCGGCCCTAAGACACCCGGATTATCGACTGAGATATCTAAGTTGATCAAAATTGTACGTTCCATCTTTTAGATCAATCGTACAAACCCGAACAAACCTGAACTAAGCAGCTATCGTAAGAACTGTACCAATCCTAATTAAGGCCTGGTCCAAACGAGTTACGCCGAAGGCTATGTTTATGTGGACTTACCTTTGAAGCCACCTGGGGCGCTCTATAAATCACTGTAGGTCCTCTATCTACAAATTGCGCGTGACTAACCGCCTGCGGTCTCTTCGGACTCTGGTACTGGTTCGGTAAGTTCGATTTTGGACGCCATTTCGACACCATTCTCGGAGGCGGTGCCATTCGCGAAAAACGAACTCTCGGTCTGCAATTAAATTTCTCATTTTGGATGGACATTCGTAGTAGAAGTGGAAGAGAAAATATTATACAACGTGTCCAAGATAAGGAGGGCCAGTACAGGGATCTCGGAAACCGCAAGAGATACGAAGTCGGTTAAATAGAGGTAAAGTTGCGCATTTAAGTGCCTAATAATATGCTGTTTAGAAAGTTTTAAAATTCCCAGTAGTTCCGGAGATATCCGGAAAAAAACGAAATTCTGAAAAATCGTTTTCCTGGGTTTTTTTCAGATCGAATTCTAAAGTAAATTGCACCTTTGTATTGCCACTTTTTCCGCTCTATCTAACAGCGTTAATTGTTTTATAATCCGACGAGTCGTCTTCAAAGGGCCATTATCAACTTTCTCTTTTGAAATACGGTCCTGTTTTCCTGATATTGGAATTTGAGAGCTTTTTTTCTCCCGAATGCAACAATGTATGACACATTGTGGTTTAATGACGTTTCGAGGGTTTTTTGGACAACATCAGGAAGTTTTGGGATACGGTCCTGCATTTCTCCTAATTTTATAAATAATATCTCATAAGTAAGCTCTAAATTTTTTACTTATGTTGAACTAGTTCAATAAATAACAAATAATTTAATAATAAACCACAAATAAGTGAACAAAAATCATACCAAAACAGTAATAAAACGAACAACGAAAAAAGTAAGGAACTACATAATCTGGTGTTCAAAATCATTTCCGTTATTCTCTAAGCACAAATAACATCTTCTAACTGCCACATAACAGTTATTTTGAGATAAAATAAAACATGCGATAGAATATCAAACTTTTCAGCATTTGTAAAATTATGTACAATAATTTCTGTAAAATAGAGAACCTCTTAAAACATTTTCAAACGATCACAAGTGAAATAAATCACACATCACCATCTTAATTTTTTTTGTTTCAAACGCCTACTTTTCTTTTAAATCCCGAATCAACAGAAGTTTGAAATAATGTTTCTGTATTTTGTTCACTTATTTGTGGTTTATTATTAAATTATTTGTTATTTATTGAACTAGTCCAACATAAGTCAAAATTTAGAGCTTACTTATGAGATATTATTTATAAAATTAGGAGAAATACAGGACCGTATCCCAAAATTTCCTGATGTTGTTCAAAAAACCCTCTAAAGGCGACTCGTCGGATTACAAAACAATTAACGCTGTTAGATAGAGCGGAAAAAGTGGCAATGCAAAAGTGCAATGCGTGTGAATTCGATCTCAAAAAAACCCAGGAAAACATAAAACGATTTTTCAGAATTTTGTTTTTTTCCGGATGTCTCCGGAACTACTCGGAATTTTAAAACTTTCTAAACGGCATATTATTAGGCACGTAAATGCGCAACTTTACCTCTATTTAACCGACTTCGAATCTCTTACGGCTTCCGAGATCCCTGTACTGGCCCTCCTTATCTTGGACACGTTGTATTACACAATGAGGTTAGTATGCTATTTTATTTACAACCATACCTTTTAAATGCCAATTATGTTTTTTTGTGACAAATATGACTGGGTATATGAGAAATTAACAAAGTAAGATCCCTGTATAACAACAAATTGTCAAGTCATTTTGGTTATTCAATGAATGTTGATATTTATCTGGATGAAAAGTGCCATTTACCCGCGTGGAAAATGATCGCTTTCCACTCGGGTAAATGTCACTTTCCATCCAGGTAAGTTAAAAATATGTTTCTTTCGACTTTTAAAGAGCAAAAAATTCAACTGGTAAATAAATTGAAATAATTTCGACGTATCAAGTATCTTACGGTTTTTTTCTGGCCGTTCTCTGTTTGGCAACCATCTCTGTAATATGGGCCGATTTCTCCGACTCCCGCGCTTTGACGTAGAAGTCGGTGCCGCTTCTGGTGAGGAGAAACTCTTGGGGAGCCGACTGAATGAAGTCCTCCAATTTCTTGAAACCGAGTTTCTGATAGGGTATGCATTCTCCTAGTATTGTCTTATAGTCGCCTGTAGAAAAACGACAATTTACATTAAAACACCGTTTTTTTTATGACTTTTTATGTCCTTATTTCAAATTTATGGTAATAGGTTTCGTTGTTCCTTCGCAGAGCAGTCGGAAATGCCCGAGGCATTTGCAACCATCGGAATAATCCGCCTGTGGGTTCACAGAGACAAATAGCAGCAACCAGTTGGAAATTTACCTATTGTTTCAAATACTTACTATACAACTGTCTCACACTCAGCCGCTCTTTATTCGAAATCATGCAACTTCGCATGTTCTTAATAACTTCGGTACGTAGTGCCTCCATTGTTGGAAACCTGGAAAAAATAACCTCCATCAACACTATGAAGAAAGGATTAAATATAACATTGTCAACTAGGTGTATCTTGTCTGTGCATCAGTGTCCATTTTCTCTGATATTGTTGACAAAAATTAGAGTTATCTATTGGCCCTCTTAATTGGTTGGTGAGGGTGCATTTGATTAGGGTGTCGATATTTGTTCAATAAATTTAAAAATAGGAAAACGTCAAATAATTCCGTAACTTTATCACTGTGTTATTATCCTCCATGGTAATTTATTTACTTAAATCACCTCGATAACGATAAAAAATATTACTGTCTTATTTTATTTATTATATGTATTTTTTTTATACTTGCGCTTTGCCCGCATGTTTCTTTGATTGAACCCCTGATAGATATGAACGTTTTATAAAAATAGTATGGTTTTCACACAGCTTCCCACATTTTTTGAGTTTAATAAACCAAAAGGCGACATATCGTCAGGTGAACGCAGTAATCTGTGAAATGACACCAACTTTGTATTTGCTGCAGCTTTCACTTTTAAGATTATAATTATAAAATAGTTAAGGCGACCGCAAAAAGATTGATACAAACTTCACATAAACAGATGATTATGGCTCCTATCTTACTTTTTATTTCGCTATTATTACTTCGAATAGACATTTGCAAGCATTAAAAACTATATTATTATGCTGCAACATAAAAATAAAAAAACTATGTAACCGGGACGGCCATAAGTCTAAATAGAAAAATATTAATTACAGTTTTGTTTTCTTGGCCGTTTTTTTCTATATGTAGATAGTTTGTTTTTGGGTTTCGCTGACTTTGAAATGAAATTCGAGTGTTTGGTTGAAGCAGAAAACCCGTATAACCAAACAAAAAACTTTTCAATAAATTAAAACCCATTGAACCAAAATTAAATCAAACAAATCTGATATAGTATAAAATAGATTGTTCCGACTGCTCTAAAACTTACATTGGTCAAACAAAACAGTACCTCAAAAATAGAATCAAAGAACATAAAACCAGTCTACGCCATACGAATCAATCCCAAATTGCCCTATCGAAACTCTCATTAGATTACCTTCACAACTTTAATTTTGACGATGTTCAAGTCTTAGATTACGAAACGAATTACAAAAAACGCAACATTAAAGAAATGATTCATAAAAAAAACACAATAATACGATCAATTTCAGAACTGATACAGATAACCTAAGTAATATTTATAATAATATAAGGCCATCCCATTATTTATGACCATTTGTTATTATTATGTGGAAAGGATCGGATTGTAATAATTATAATTAAATATCACGCACATCAGGTAGGTTAGGTTGCTTAATTTATAATTAAATATCTTTTTGTGGTAAAATTTGTTAGTTTTTGAGGAATGGTTCAAGAATTGTCTTTTACCAAACATTCCTCAGAATAGCGTGAGAGTAATGGACAATGCGAGCTATCACAGTCGCCAATTACATAAAGCTCCAAGCTCAAATAATACAAAATTGGAGATTCCGAACTACATGGCGGCGAATGATATATATTTTGAAGAAAGTTATAAAAAAAAGTGATCTTTTAGAAGTTTTAAAGACATTTTGTATAAATAAAGTATATGTTTGTGACACATTGGCAGAAGAAATTGGACATACAGTGCTACGGCTCCCACCCTATTATTGCATTTTTAACCCCATAGAGCATATGTGGCACCAGTTAAAATCACTGGTTAGGTCTGAAAATATTTCTCCGACTTTAAGTTCTAGTGTTGTAGAATTAATACGAAAATGCTTTAACGATATTCCCCCAGGTAGTTGTAAAAATTTAGCCCGTCACGTAATAACTGTAGAAAATTCGTATATTAGTCTGGATCGTATAATTAATCCAATTATAATTAATTTTGATGAGGATAGCGATAGCGAAACAGAACGATCTATAGAATGACATTATAAATGTAAATAAATATGACTAGTAATATTTAAAAAAATTTTTATTTCATTTGATTACATTACTATAATCATATCATTACTTGTTTTCCTTAGTCCGTCCCTTCATACTTCACTTGTTTATTGCCAAGCTCTTGTCGACACAATGGGACCGACCCAGGAAATCATTAAGTCGTATACAAATTTCGTGAAACGTACTGTACATCAAACTAAATGCAAATCTTTACCATCATAAAAATAAACATTAATAACACCAAATAATTTTAATATAGGATTTCCCAAACCCTTTCTGTAACCACCATTGTTAAAAATGTAAACAAACCAAATACCCAAAATGTAAATAATAATATGCATACCTTTTATTATACCTATTGTATTTAGATAATAACATACCTTACTGTTAAAGAGTTAGTTCATATCCACTCAACAACAAGCAGAAAGTCAAAATGTTAACAAATTTAGTGTAAGTGAGTGAGAGTTGTACAAGGTATGTTTATTTATATATATTTATTTCATTCTGTACATACCTAACTAATATTAACATAAAATAAGAAATTTGTCACTAGCACCGTCAAAAACATTTCTTTTATCTATTTTATTTATACTAAATAATTTATAATAAATAGTTCTGAGGATGGTTTAGTATAATAAACCGAAACGTTAACCAAACACTGGAATTTCATTTCAAAGTGAGGGAAACCCAAAAACAAACTAAAAAAAAAGTAGGTTCGTTTTATGAAGTCCGATATCGGATTATATCATTAAAGGTTGTTAAACAGTAAGAGGGTTAAGTTAACAATACCTTCGCTATACTTGATCGTGGCGAACATTCCACTGGTTCACTGTAGTCGGCCGTGCAAAATCAGCGGTTCCAAAACAAAATTATCTTAGAATTATGTACCGCTATAAATATTTTTATCTTGTTTATTTACACTCGTAGTGTTTTTATTTATCAAATGAAAAACATTTTGCGTCAATAAGTTAAAGATGTTCTCAGGTACTTTTTCCTAAAATTTAGTTATTTTGGGATCATTATAGTTAAATCTATATAATAATCACTATTTTCCAAGAAATAACTAAAATTTGCTCAAGTGCAGGATGGTATGTTCTATGTAGTTATGTTTTTTGCTTTTAGTTTGTTTCTAATTGTGTGTGAATTAAAGGAAGTTATAAAGCAAAGTTATGGAAAATGTTCACAACGCCGAGCAGGTGATTATCTCCAGGTGAACGCCGTTTGGTATTACTAGTGGAACGTTATTTTACTTAGAAAAAGATAACTCGGGCCCGTTAGTGTCTGTTTTGGCAGTGCAAAAACGAACGTCTAAGAAGACTTAAAAAAAAGAGTGAAGAGGAATTGAACAGGCCATATAAAAGGGTTTGACTCCATTCTAAAACCTTTGATTTATCCGATGGGATAAAACTATCGATTAGGAATATTGTATAAATATGTATAAAGCCAAGGAATATGTTACCCTCAAAGCTATTCTTGAAAAGATAAAGAAGAAAGAATTTTGCGATATTGGAACTACCAGTTTGTCCGTCATTTTAAAAGAGCTGGGCTTCAAATACAAAAAAACGAACAACAGAAAAGTGCTTTACGAGCTGTCCAATAATGTTTCAAGAAGATAGCGACATCGGTTCTTTTTAGAACCAAAACTTTATAAAAAAATAATTCGTAAAACAAATTTGCCTAAATACTATAAAAGCTAAAAAATTATCATTTTTCTTTGCCTAAACAAATTTTTTATTTACTTTAAATTATTTTATTTAGAAAATACCTAAAATATAATTTATTGTTTGAGAGCCACCCACTACCCGGCTCGAGAGGTTTTATTGCTTAGCGGACTTCATACACTGTACCCACAAAAATATTAAGATTTCAAAAACCAATTTCTCCACTTAAGCCAAGGGTGTCAATAAAATAAGAAATTTATGGGATTCAAATCAAAATACCTACTTAGGCGGGTTGTTTATTACTCTTGGCAAAAGGACCCGTCATAATTTCCCAAATCCCAATTAAGGTTTCAGGGGTTGTTGACAAAGCATATGGTTTTAAAACACATGGTGGGTGATAATGAACCTTTTCCCAGGTAGTATTCCAGTAAATTATATTAAAGACTGGTCAATTTTATTGTGTTGGGGGATGCTTTTAATTGCAGCTTTTCTAGCTAAACCCCTGAAGTTTTCAAATTCACACCCTCAGTGTGTCCTTTTAAGTGGGCAACATATGGGAAAGTTTTTTATTACCGATTTCACAGAAAATTTTATTCTTGATAAAAGTTGGTGCATGTTCGATAATCGTATTTGGTGCACTTGGAATGGTTGCAAGTTAAATGACGTACAGGGTACGACAAAAATATAAAACTTGTACAAGAATAAAGTACCCCTATTTCCCAAAAAATTTTTCTTTATTATCACCCTAAAAACCTTGATAAATTAAACAAAATCAAATCAATTTCACACATCTTTGTTCAAATTCAAGCATATTTGTAAATTTAACTTAGCTTTTTAATTTATTAAGGAATCACAAACTTCATGTTTGTTGCAAGGACATTAAACACAACTTTAAAATACCGTAAAAATTATGTTTAAGAAGATAAAACATTAGTAATGATAATTTTCAAATTAAAAACTCCCATTTAAAGTGCAAAAATTTTTATTTTAAATGTTTATTAGAAAATTGTACAAAATAATCGACAAACATGAAATTCTACTAAAATAGTCGCAGATACCTATGGAAAAAACAAATAAGGGTTAAAAAGTAAACATTATGACAGTTTGGTGGCATTATTCATTCTTAAATAATTACTGTTATTAGCTGATCTCAAATGCATCCTCCAGTACAGTTAACGTTAGTCGAAAAGGCAGAATTAGTGCTAATATGTGGAGATAACTATAAAACAGTGCGTGAAGCAGGAGTTATATTCAATGAACGACATCCAGATAAGCAAGTCCATTATTCAACCATAAGCAGAATTTTAAATAATTTTAAACAGACAGGGTCTTTAGAGTATAAATATAAAAATGAACGTACCAAAACTGTATGTACTGAAGAAAATCAATTAGAAGTACTTCAAGCAGTTGTTGAAAACCCTAGAAGATCCACCCAAGAAGTGCATGCTTATACGGGTATAAAAAAACCTCTATTAGGAGATTCTTAAAAAACATAAATATCACGCCTATAAGCCAATGTTTATTTGCACGTTTCAAAGACGAGACTATGACTTGTGGTATGATTTCTGCATGTGGATTCAAGGAGAAATAGAAAATCAACGTGATTTCCATAGACACATACTTTTTGGGGATGAATCCACGTTCACTACAAATGGCGTTGTTTCTTCCCAAAATTGTAGGTGGTGGTCGGACGAAAATCCAAATTTTGTCATTGACAACAAAAACCAGTATTACCAAAAAACAAACGTTTGGTGCGGTATTATTAACGACAAATTAATAGGGCCGTTCTTTTTTCGCCAAAACCTAACTGGTGCTACCTATTTACAATTTTTTGGAAAACGAACTAATAGATTTTTTGGATAATATGAGTATACAAGAACGACGTAAATTATGGTTTGTACATGATGGTTGTCCGGCTCATTCTGCTAGAATTGTTTCTGAATGGTTAAATGGAGAATTTGGTGATAAATGGTTAGGACGAAATACCGATCCACGGTGGCCTCCTCGTTTGCCAGATCTCACTCCACTAGATTTTTTTTTATGGGGATATTTAAAGCAAAAAGTGTACAAGGATCGACCCTTTAATAATGTTGGGGAGCTTGAAATTTCGATACGATTTCATTGCAGAAATATTCCAGCAAGTGTTTTGCGATCCACGCTTAGTGAATTTTATGATCGGACAATTAAATGCCTTGAACGTGAAGGTGGACATACGGAGACGCGTTGAGAATTTGTTAATAATGCCACACAACGCCATTTTTTTAGTAGAATTTCATGTTTGTCGATTATTTTGTACAATTTTCTAATAAACATTTAAAATAAAAATTTTGCACTTTGAAAATTATCATTACTAATGTTTTATCTTGTTAAAAATAATTTTTACGGTATTTTAAAGTTGTGTTTAATGTCCTTGCATCAAACATGAAGTTTGTGATTCCTTAATAAATTAAAAAGCTAAGTTAATTTTACAAATATGCTTGAATTTGAACAAAGATGTGTGAAATTGATTTGATTTTGTTTAATTTATCAAGGTTTTTAGGGTGATAATAAAAAAAATTTTTTTTTTGGGAAATAATTAATATTTTTAAAAAATTTTTGTTTTTTATTTTATGAGGCCACGTTTTTAAACCTATGCATAACTTTTAATTCTAAACACCTTTTCTGTATAACATTTCGCTGAATTTTCTGAAATAGGGGTACTTTATTCTTGTACAAGTTTTATATTTTTTGTCGTACCCTGTACGTCATTTGACTTGCAACCATTCCAAGTACACCAAATACGATTATCGAACATGCACCAACTTTTATCAAGAATAAAATTTTCTGAGAGATCGGTAATAAAAAACTTTCCCATATGTTGCACACTTAAACGGCCACACTGTATAGGTATAATATAAAGCGCTTCGCCATTTTTTCCGAATATTACCTTTAAATTAGTTTTTCAAAATGTTATTAACTAGAATTTCCTCAACAACGCAATAAACCATTAATACAAGAATTGGAAGCGACGCATTGCAGCAATAACAGGAAAACGCACATGGATACGATAGTAAATATTCTCTCTTACTAATCAAGTTGGTTTAATCAAAAACCTCTGAATAATCAAATTAAAAAATTGCATTGTTATAAATTAATTAATTTCTAATAAAAGCAAAGGCTGCAGTGAGTATCTTATTCTCTCATTATTAATTCACTATCCCATAATACCGGTAATTGGAGTGTACTTTCTCTTTCTATTAAGATGCTCGAAGAAATGTTTTTGTATAAAAAATTTGCAAGAATATACAGGGACAGACAGAAGGACCACACCATATGGAAAACTTTATTATTATTAACTGTTGATAAAAGTTGGCGCTTGAAAACGATAGAACTACTGAACAACCTTATCAAAAGGTCGAAAGAAATTTCACAAAAATTGTATATTAATATAATCTAATAAATCTTAGATAACCTCCCCAAATTTATTTATCTACAGAATTATAGACAATACTAAATAGATTTGATCACCAATGACACTTACTTATACCGTATCAAGTGCTACAATGATTAGATTATCTCTTAACATATAACATTATATCTAGGCTAGTAAATTACATAGCCTTAACCTTATTTGGCTTAGTCATAATTAAATTTAGCTGGGAAACTTAAAATTTTCAACAAAGATTTAAGTAAATCTAAGCAGTTTTCCTAATACTTACAGATATTATTCTATGATATTTTGTGGTATCAATAAAACTGTAAAATATTTGAGCATATTTTAGTTATTAAACATCCATTTTAGGTCTACTAAACATTCGTGAATCTGCCAAAAGAATATTTAAAGTAGATCCGCGAAAAATTTGGGGTTTCACTGAGATTTTAAAGTAGGAAGCTTTCCTTTTCTTCAAGCGGTAAATAAAACTAGAGCACTTATAAATTAAATCCACGTCATTAACTCATGCAACAATGTTATGGTGCCACAAATGCACTGTAAAAAAACTGCAAAAAATTATGCACATTTTTTTTTGACAATATGGCTATTTGGTGCATCATCTGAAAATAATGTAAATTTAACGCTCCGAAAAACAATTTAGTGGTCAACGGTACCGAAAACCATAATATAATTCTTATACGGGGTATGTGAAAGAATTTTAAGGTCAAACAGGCATTTTTTGATGATAAAATTGACCTGGACATCGCTGCTTTAGTTTATTAACCTACATTCCCCCCAAACTAGAAGGTTTTTGAAAGGATTTATGGTAAAAATATTGAGGATTTTGCTCTTACCTGATAATAAACGCTTGGCAAATCAAAAAAACATACAAAAAAAACGTTTACTAAACCGCTTAATTACAAACACCGAGAAACTGCACCTTCAAAAATCACCAAAGAACGAAACGAGAAAGTGGAATGTGTTTTTTTCATTTGTGTAACTTGTCAAGATGAGAAATTTCCCTGCGCATGCCCATCACAGAGGAACCATAACTCGATGAACGCAGTGACTCTAATATTCAAAACTATTTTCCACAGCGGTTGTAGCCTTTGTTGTTATTGCCTTAACAGCAAAGGCCAACAATAAACCGAGAGTTCGTTGTCCTTTTATCAGAAGATCTGATGCTGAGGAGCTTCCTCCTTTGTTTAGCTTGTGTAAACGAAGTGATTCCGTCTCACTGCGCAGTGGCTCTTAGAAGGAAAAGATTAATTGTTTACCTCCATTTCCATATTTCCAAGTTACATACTTGTCTTGTCAGAAAAAGTGATTTTTTTGTGGCGAAGTGTTTTTATTGAATTGCTTTAATTTTTAGTTAAAAAACATCTTGCAGTAAAGAATCTAAAAATGTCTAGAAGGGGAAGACAACGAACCAGAAGGGTGATTACTCCCGATTTAGATCGAGTAGAGGTAAGGAATTTGAACACTTAGCAAAAAAAAAAAACGGAAGCAAATATAATTTATATTGGGGGCACTTTTATTAACTTAATTTAAGTACAATAGACAATACTGCCGGATTTCTAACAGCATAAATCATTATAAAATACAAAAAACACAGTTTATCAAAATCAAGGTAGAAACACTATTTTAGTTATTAACCTCTGTAAAATCACCTAAAATTGAATTTTAGGCACTTTAATTTAAACTTATAAAGCTATGTACTCAATATTTAACCTTCTAAGCAACACTCGAACACACAACTTATTCATCATCACTATTATTTTCTTCTGGTTTTTTTATTATACCATACTTCTCACATTCTTTCAAGATTTCTGCTATTACTTCATTTATCTTCTTCATATTACCGCCTTCATCAGGCACTAACTTCAAAGCCATTAAAATTTCCAAAATATTACTTTCCATAAGTTTTTCTGCAAGTTCTTTGCCAACATTAATCACATTTTCCACTATACACACTCCCCTGTACTGCATACTCAATACTGGATTAGCTAGAAGGCATTGGATAGCTTCCAACCAGTTCATTGATTCAAATATTTTCTCGCAACATTTTTTGCTGTAGCTTGTGATTACTGCTAATGCTCCGCTAGCAGCCATAGCCGTGTCTTGATCTTCATCCAAACAACAGGAAACTATGTACTTGACCCTGTCATTTTCACTCTCGAAGAAGGTTTTAACTATATCCTCGCTTTGAACTAGATTGCATATACACTGTACCGCAGCTCTGCTGATGTACTGGTGGTCTTCAAACATGTAATGCTCTATCTTGCTAAAGCCACCTTCATTTACAATCCTCTGTCTAGCGGTTTCGTTTAGCTGTGCTATATTACAGAGGGCCATCAATGCTTCGAAGTTTTCTAGGCCAGTATAATCTTGATTCAAAAGTGACAGGAGAGGCCGAATACATTCCAGGGCTCGCTGTCCTGGAAATGCTACTTCAGGATTCATGGTGATACCGACTCTAGCTAAAGCCTGTGCCGCATGACGTTTACCCTTCTCTGTGCCTTTAAGTGCAAGTTTAATGAGTACTTTTACACCACCTTGCTGAACAATAATACCTCTTAACTCATGTTCGCTAGCCAAAGCATTGAATACTCTAGCAATGAGTTCTCTAGAGTTAGGGCTCTCTGCTTTGGACAGGGCTACCAAGGCAGTGGTAACGTGTTCATATCCTAAAGCCAAAAGTCGTTTTATGACAAAATCTGGGTCGTCTAGCTCATGCTCCTCAGGAATATGTTGTTTAGCAAATTTGGCTAACTCCATCATCTCAGGAATTACCTCCTGCTTCTCATAAGCATTACACAGATTGACTAGGGTTGTCACCACACCGAATACGGCGCTCTGGTCGCCGGTTTTGGCAAGTTCTACCAGTGCTTTTAAAGCAGCTTTGTCCTCTATAAGCTTTTCTTTCACCTCGGCGTCTAGAGTTAGGTATGATAGGCCTTCAGCGGCCCACTTGCGGATGTCGGAGTCTTTGCCTGGGTGCAGTAGAAACCTGCGACATGCCTCTGCAAGTTTGAGGGTGGAGCCTTCGGCGAACGGTTTAATTGTTGAGTCGCTACCCCCATAACTGCCTGAAATTTTTAAAAAATTATTTATTGTATCGAATAAATAGTAATGTATAACTATTCTATTATAAATATGTATAAAGAGGGACTATTTTTGGTATTTAGTAGATAGTATGTATTATTTAATGTTATTACTTACCTAGTTTACAAAGTCCAACCAATGCTCTGATTCTAACATGATCATTTTTAGATTTGTACAATTTTTTCAAAATTTCTGCCCCTTGAGCGACTATACTTCGTGCTTTATCTGCCTTACTAGCTGCTGCTATAATACATTCACAAGCCACCTGCCAACAAAAATAATTTGAATAAAAATTGATGCAGTCATCTGGTAGAACACAAAATACTGTTATTGTCTACAGGGTGTTATGGCAATGGCGTATTATATTTAAATGGGTGACTCCTGGGGTGTCCTAGAGAAGCGCTACATATTTTTTTTTTAATCGAACATTTAAAAAGTGGGGTATTTCACCCATAAACACATAGGTCACTCCTCGGCACAGTCATAGTACACTGAGCAGCTGTGTAATAAACAGATGTTCTGGCGCAATGTTGCCAAACTGTTAGTGTAAAATTTTAGATTCTTATAAAAATAAATATTTAGCTACTTAGCATCCAAATAGAAGTGAATCCAGGTGCCAGTACACTAACAAGTAATCCAGGGCACATACATCTTCAGTTTTTTTGGTTTTAGTGGGTAAAGCTTATACCCCACTAAAACCCCTTCAGCGTTTTTCTTCCAATCTCGGAACATGATCCTGTATATCGTCAGAGACCCAGAACACATAGTGAAACACTTGAACAAATTACCATAAATCACTTAAAGAAACACACACACACACACACGTTTCAAATTAGTTTTTTGAAGATAGGCCCTTGTCACACAAAATCGCTACACACTAATGAATTCTTTAACAAACACACAAATAGGAGATAGGACACAAATTGGCCCTTTATAAACTAAAACGTTCAGCAATTATTTTATCTGCTGCATCCAATATCTTATATCGCAACTGATCCATATCTTTGACTTTATAAACTATTTCTTTATTCATCGTACCCCATAGAAAATAATTGCATGGAGTAAGATCCGGTGACCTTGCGATTTCCAGTCTCTTACTAAAGGAACATTTTCTAATATGCCTTCGACTTGATTTTTCTGTATGTACTAAACATTTTCACACTTATTCGCACTGTTACAGTTGATTAAATATCCCGAAAAAACTCTCGAAGCCGCAGAGGAATATCTCGTTGTCAAGCAAATGTCAACTTCTAACCTTCTGTTATAGTAGAGATGGCTAATCTTTGGTTTTAAAATCCCGCTGTGAAACGATCGATTTAATTTTTTTAAGCTTTTCGAATGAAAAAGAGCACTAGAGCAGCGATTAACAAGTTTTTTAATCTTTATTGGTATCTACAGCAGTGAAGGAAAACAATAAATAAGTGCTGTAGATTATTATAATTATTTATTTCAACCTTTTTTGGTGAATGCGCGGGAATCTACCGGAAAAACACGCATTGCAATAGTACAACTCTACTTTTTGACAACTCGTGTTTTAAATGTTTCAGTTCAGATGTCATTTTTAATTCAAAGAAATGTTATTTACATTTTACAATGTGCTTTTTAATTAAGAACAAAAGTTCATACAAATTTAGGCGAGACAAGCCAATGTTATAAAAACGATGTCTCCAAGTGACTTTTGTGCATTACGGCGGCCAGTGTTCATGTGAAGTTTTGCGATTATGATTGTGGGTTATGTGAGGTGCCGGTTTCTCTACTGAAACGCTGTATAAGTTTTTATAGAAATTGACACTAATTTTTAAATAAGACCGACAAGGTAAGTGTATGTGTGTGGCCTAAATAAAATTTACATTAGACAATCAGTTAGCCAATCACTCAAAAGTCAAAAGGTCATTGACATTTGACCTAGTTACGTAGTTGCGTATTTCAAACTTAAAGAGTGTAAGGTGTAATTCTGACAACATCGGCCAGAATTCGTGGTTTGTTTACACGTATCGCAGTGGAGCACGGGTGTTTTTCTGGTTTAACGTCAGGTCATTTTTACCGCTGAATGAATTGAAAGCGCCATTTAAGGATATTTTTCTTCAATTTGTATTCATCTCGGGAATTGCCGGTTTAAATATAATACATCATTTCCATAACACCCTGTATAAAGGAAAAAATTAAGGCTTAGTAAAAATAGTTGACTAAAAGATACCTTTTGTTGTAACTCGTCTTCAGTATTAGCCATAACCAGAATCATCTCTATAACTCCCTCTCTACCTATCATAGTATTCCCCACATCCAATGGACCCCTCAACAATGCTGTTAAAGCCACTGTTATCCTTACTTTACTTTCAATATCAGGCGTCAGCAGCTTTTCCTTAATAAAATCCTGAATGTTACTTAAAAAAGTCTCTTTAGCTTTGTCATAGTACATATTTTCATAAATTCTAGCCAAACATACTGCAGCAATAGTTCTGGTCGAGGGGGTGATACTCATGGAACTTTCGTATTGATATTCTTCTAGCTCACTGGCGCAATCCATCAGTTTCCTTACTCCACCTTTTGCTACAAGTTCCTCAGCCCAACTTAGGGTAGTATAGTGGATGTTTCGAGTCAATAACTCGATGATTGCGTCCCTAGCGAGACCTGATATTGTTTGGTGGTTTATGGATACCGTAAGGCATGTAAGAAGGGTATCGATGATGGATTTGTTTCTTTCAGTCAGTTCTTTGTCTGGTTTGGTATCTGGTTTGTTTTCCATGCCTACAACAAAAATGTATTCTTTGTGCACAAAATAGTATACAGTGAGTCCCAGAAGAAATGTCTAAATTCATTTAAAATATAGCGGTAAGTTTTTTCAAAAAACGCTCGTACCCGTCGATTTTGATTTTTTAATTTTTTTTTTGTGGTAATTTCATGTATACATTTTCAAATGAAAACATATATTTTTTATTTCATTTTTGAATTTTGCATTGAATTCTAAGCATGTTTCATGTACCATGTCCTATACATAAACTCAACAGAAAAATTAGGATTGAACATATCATTTAGGGAATCCAACGATCTATCAAATCTTCTGGCAATATGGCATTTTGGGCTCCATAATAAGTAAGAGTGTACTGTCTCACTGTCACCGTTTATTTCCATAGAAACTGTATGACAATTTTATTTCAAATAAGTATAATTATTGTCTAGCGTAGTTTCAAAGTTGCGGTTATCACAATAATGGTGAAGTTAACGGAACGGGAAAAAATTGAAATTCTATGCATGGTTGGGTTTGGTGATAAAACACGTACTCAAATAGAAACAGCCCAATTATTTAATGAAATCCATCCTGATCGTCCTCCCATATGTCAAAAGATGGTGAGTAGAATAGAGGCTAAGTTTAGAGAATTCGGTCATGTTAGAGATTTGCCTAAATCTGGTCGTCCTACTCGAGATGAAAATGAACAACTTGACGTTTGCTTTCCTTGGAAGAAAATCCATGTACTCCCCTGTCGCACATTGGGGCCGATTTACACATGCCGAAATCTGTTGTTTACCGAGTAGTTCAAAAGCACAAATATCACCCATACAAAGTTATTCCAGTGCATAAGTTATTTGAAGATGATTTCGATAGGCGAAGTGAGTTTTGCGGACGCATGCAAAATATGTGCAATCTAGATAATAATTTAGTAAAAAATATTATTTTTTCGGATGAAGCTACGTTCTATTTGAATGGTAATGTGAACAGACAAAATTGTCGATATTGGGCAACAGAAAATCCGCATTGGATGATAGAGGTTCACAGCCAGTACCCTAAGAAAATAAATGTTTGGTGTGGAATCGTATGCGAAAGAGTAATTGGTCCATTTTTCTTTGAACAGTCTTTAACTAGACAAGTATATCTCGAATTTCTCCAACTAGAATTAATTCCAGCATTAGTGGCTTTATTTCCGAATCCATTGGATCCAGACTCCCCTGACGAAGAACTGATATTCCAACAAGATGGTGCTCCTCCGCACTATGCGGCCACTGTGCGCACATTTTTGGATGAAACCTTTCCCAATCGGTGGATTGGAAGGAGAGGACCTATCGAATGGCCTGCTAGGTCGCCAGACCTAACTCCGCTGGACTTTTTTTGTGGGGTTTGTTCAAACCAAAAGTATTTGTTAACAGGCCAAACAATATGCAGGAGTTGAAAGAAAGGATCCGAAGAGAAGTGCGTGTCATAACTCCGGAAATGGTTGGAAACGTGCAAAGAGAGTTTATTGATCGTCTTGGATATTGTCAAGCCGTAAATGGCGCACATTTTCAACATTTAATTTGATTTTGTTGTGTTTTTTTTAATAAACAGGTCTTACTTATAGATATGTTCAATCCTAATTTTTTCAATAACTGTTGAGTTTATGTATAGGACATGGTACATGAAACATGCTTAGAATTCAATGCAAAATTCAAAAATGAAATAAAAAATATATGTTTTCATTTGAAAAAATGAAGTTGATGGTCGTAACTTATTTTTGAGCTACCCTGTATACATGAAATTACCACAAAAAAAAAATGAAAAAATCAAAATCGACGGGTACGAGCGTTTTTTGAAAAAACTTACCGCTGAATTTTAAATGAATTTAGACATTTCTTCTGGGACTCACTGTATAACTACCACACTCTAGGCCTATTTTCTAGAATTGAAAAACCGATATACACGTATTAGTAATACAATACATGAAATAGAATAGGTACTTTATCACAATTACCTGACAATGTGTTTAATATTGCCTGCAAGCAGTACTGTGCTGCGTTTACAACCTCTTCATTCTTAGAGTCCAAAATTTCTATAAACCATGGTACTCCTACATCTTTAAGGACCATTTTAGTCTTCTCCTCTGAATGCTTACACAGTTCTCCTATAATTCTGACTCCGGTCACGTACAGAACTTGATTTTTTTCAATTTTGAGCAAGTTTCGGATTTTTTGTATTATAGGGCTGTGTTTTATCATTACCTCACTGCCTGCATTCTCCCTGGCCAGAACAAGTAAATTATTCATTGCCGTTTCTCGTTTTTCTTTATCGTTGCTCGGATCAAACACTATTTTAAGCATGGTATCTAGTTTTGTGCCAGTTTGGGCATTAATACGTGCTCGCTCTTCTACGATTGTATGTAGTCGTTTTAAACAGGGTTGAATAGCCTTGTTGCTCTTGTCATCTTTAAATATTTGCGTTGCGTCTCGGTAGGCCTCCTCAAATCTATGAAAATACGTGTTTTTTTAATCTTTAAAGCTGTGTTTACAGGAAATGTATTATTTATGTAAAATTACTTACCTTTGTAAAGATTCCAATGCCTGACACCGCCTAAAGAGAGCTTTTGGATCATTGGGTGCAATTTCCAGGCTTTTATCACAATCCTGTATGGCTTGTTCATATTTCTCTAGCTTTAAATACGCAGCTGCACGGTTCTTATAGAAAACGGCCAAATCTTTAGGTTCACCTTTAACAGAGTTTATTGCTTTTGTGTAATGTTTTAGGGCTTCGTCCCATTTTTCTTGTTTAAATGCTTCGTTTCCTTGCTCCTTGTGTTTCACGCATTCCATAATATCCATTATTCCAGGGTTTCTCGATTATCCGCAGAAATGTAGGTTAGATCACTGTTCCTCTTGCTCTAATTGAATTTTTCTGGCCGTTTCTCGATGCGGCATGTATTTATAAGGTTACCTCGAGGAATTTTCTCCAATTTTCTCGAAGTATAACGTGGTCTATTTTTACATTCTATTTTAATCCCTGGAAAAGTGGAAAATAGATGTCTTCCGGACTTTTGAAGTTTTGTGACTCATGTCGTAAACAACAGTGAAGATGGCTGCAAAGTAAAGAATATTTGTTGGGAAAAATTAGTAATCAAAACTCATTTCCGTCGCTGTCACCACCGACTTGAAAGAAACTGTCAAAGTCAAAATCATATGATGAATGTCCGACGAATAAACTAATTTTATTGTCCATCGACGATTTTTTAATAAAATTTAACGGAATCTCGAGTTGTTTTTGTGTGATTTGGTTAACATACTTTGTAAATTTACAAAATCTAACCATGGTGCGTAATTTTTCTGCTTGTATTTATTATTGACAACAATTTCTAGGTGTTTATTTTTAATGGTTATATTGTCTGTACTGACTTGACAAAATTATTATATGCGATTTTAAAATTTTGGTCATAATTTTCACTGTATGTATACGTCTTCTTTTAAATTCTCCAGTGACATAAATGCCTAAATTTACAAGTTTTCTTTGTTTTCAGTTCCAATTTGGATTTAATATGTTCCCGGATATACCGAGACCTTTTAATGTCACTTACCAATGTTATTCAGTGGCTATGTTGCCTGGGAATGAGCGACAGGACGTTGAAAGAGGAGGCAAAAGTAAGACTATCAATTATACATAACTTACCTAAGGTCTTATTGCTTTTTTTCTAGTTATTATGCCCCCTAGTGCCCTAGAGCAGTTGACTAGGTTAAATATTAACTACCCCATGTTGTTTAAATTAACAAATAAGAAAACTAGAAGAGAAACTCATTGTGGAGTTTTGGAATTTGTTGCAGATGAAGGGAAAGTCTATCTGCCACTGTGGGTAAGAAACTCTTGGATGGAATGAAAATTCATTTTATTGTATTTGTTTTTATTTAATTCTTTTACAGATGATGCATAATATGACACTAGAAGAAGGAGATTTAGTGCAAATGGAGAGTGTGTCATTGCCTGTCGGCACCTTCTCGAAGTTTCAACCTTTGAACCCTGATTTTCTGGATATAAGTAATCCCAAAGCTGTATTGGAAAATTGTCTTAGATCCTTTGCTTGTCTTACTTCAGGTAACGACTTTTATATACATTTTTTCCCATTTCTACATAGTTTTTTGAATTTTAGGGGATATTATTGCTGTTCAGTATAACCAGAAAATTTATGAGCTTTGTGTTTTGGAAACTAAACCAGGAAATGCTATAAGTATTATTGAGTGCGATATGAATGTGGAATTTGCTGCCCCGGTTGGATATAAAGGTGAATTTTGCAATATAAATTGTTTTGCAGTTGGATGGACGGACACTTTATTTGCCTTAAAATTAAAAAACCTACGTTACTAGTTTTAGAGAAGTTAGTTGTTATTTTTTTTCTTGTAGAGCCACAAATTGAGAAGAAAGTAGAAGAAGAAATGGCAGTAGATCCGGCTGAAATGATGCCGGAACCCTCTGGATTTGTAGCTTTTAAAGGGGCTGGTAACAGATTGGATGGGAAGAAACGTAAAGACTCTACATCCACAGGTAATATTTGAAATGTACATGGTGTTTTTTTGACTGAAATTAAGATATTTTACAAATATGCCTACCCCCGGAAGCTTACATTAATCAACAGGTTTACAAATGAGGAGTCGTAATTTTTTTAATTAGAAGAGAAATTCACCCACTTTAATCAAGAATAAACAATTTTGAGGGAAATAGATAATTTTTTTAAGTTCCTGTTCAAATTTTTTTTAGATCAAACAACTCCGAAACCAGTTTACGTCAGGGGAATTCCCGACTATGATTACCAGATCGGTAGCTTGAAGTTTATCAGAAAAACGGTGAAGCAAAAAAGTAACGATAACGAGGAAAACAACGAGTTCAAAGCTTTTAGCGGTGCCGGATTCAGTCTAAGAGCGCAGAGTTAGGAGGCGTCTTGTATTATATCTATTTATTTTTGTGATTTGTATAGATTTATTTTGTTAGTTTTTTTTTAATTGTAATAAATATATTTATTTACTCTTAAATAGTATAAACACGGATTTTATTTCATATTTTGGTACTTACCAGCCGTTTTGCAAGGGAATTGAAATTTACAGCAAACTAACCTTAAACTGGTACAAATATAAACCGGTTTATGGCCAGCATTTTTATAAAGAAGAATGCAAAACTGTTCATAGAATGTTAAAATTCGTCATTGGGCGCTAACTTCTCGATTATTATCATGGAATGGAATTAACCTGAAAGAATTCCTTACAATTTTTGAATAAAGCTTCCTAGATTTTCAAAAGTGGCACAAAATGTCTATTAGAAGGTACTAAAGTGTCATAAACTGTAAAAAAATTATTTTTTAAACAATTATACCAAATTCTTTTTGAAATGTCTCGCATAACAACTTTTCACAAAATTTTAACAAGTACATGGCTACAGCCACAGAATATCCTCAACCCACTCCCACTATTATTCACAAGAACTTACTACACTGTTAAGCGGAAGGCAGTAAAGGACGAACATTTCCTCGCCAAGCACTTATTCAACAAAATTAAAGCGAAGGGTCCGATCACGGTAGCCGATTATATGAAAGATGTTCTTCAGAGTCCAATGAGGGGGTACTACATGTGCAAGGATATGTTTGGGGAATCTGGAGATTTTATAACGTCACCAGAAATATCGCAGGTAGCTACTAAAAGTGTAATTAAGGGTCTAACTTCTAGGATGCCTGTTACTATCTTGTAATTGGTCACAGCTGTCGGTACTTTCAATATGAGGACAGCAACTGTGCCTTCCCTCCCCTTCCTTTAATTTTTAACACTGCAATAATTTCTAATTATTTTCTTAGATTTTTGGAGAAATGATTGCGGTATGGTTTCTAAATGAATGGCATAAAATAGGGTCACCGAGGCCTCTACAGATATTAGAGCTAGGCCCTGGTAGGGGTACTCTGAGTAACGATATTTTAAAAGTATTTAGTCACTTTCAGGTAATGACTTCTTTATGAATTTTTGTCCATTTAACCATGCTACATACTATTTTCTAGGCTCTTCACAATACAACACTTCAATTAGTTGAAATTAGCCCTGTTTTGAGTGATATCCAGGCTAAAACTCTGTGTTCGCACAGTTATTTAACTAATAATGCAAAAAGTACTCATTATAGAGAAGGTTTGTCTCATTTTATATTTACATATGTATAGAAAGTAGAGTTTTAATTTTGCAACTGTACCAGAAAACCATTTTTTTAAATTTCTAAAATAATGTAGTTTTTCAGGTGTATCCGTTCAAGGTATTCCTGTGAAATGGTATAAACAACTGAAAGACGTCCCGCATGGCTTTACAATGTTGTTGGCACATGAATTCTTTGACGCGTTACCTATTCATAAATTCCATAAGACCTACGCTGGATACAAAGAAGTTCTTATTGACCTGGTAGATGCCACACAAACCGCCGATGATATAAAATTCAGGTAACCCAGTTAAATGACCCTTTCAATTCACAGTTGCATAGTCTAAATGAATATATGTAATGGTACCTATGTTAATGTGAGTTAATATTTTTTACGCAAGGTATGTTTTGGCGCGGCAAGATACGCCCATGCTAAAAGTCCTAGTGAACCCTAACGAAGAGAGGGATCACGTCGAGATATCTCTAGACAGCATGTTGCTTTATGACGAAGTATGCAATAGGATAGTCAGTGATGGCGCTATAGCCCTTATATGTGATTATGGACACAATGGAACAGGGACAGACACATTTAGGTAAGGCGCATATGTTAGATACATGTGATGTAAGTGAAGTCAATTTTTTCTAGTTCTAATACTGTACTAGCTTATTTATCAGACTGACGCCGATGATATAAACAAACAGCTTCTTCTATTATTTTTTAGGGCATTTAAAAAACATAAACAGGTTGATCCGTTAGTGCAGCCAGGAAGTGCCGACTTGACTGCCGATGTAGATTTTAACCTTATTAGAGAGGTGAGTGTTAGCTCAAACGTTTTTACCCCTTTTCGTACTGGTCTAGAGCCGGATCCCGTCGACATACGCATGCTAACGAAGTTGTTATGTGTGTAAATAAAATTACGATTTTTCGAAAACGGTTACGATTGGCGACATGAATGGAGAGTTCTTAATTTTTTGGAAATAGGTATGTAAAAATCGTTGTGCAAAGTTCTTATCATACAGGGCGTTAAAAAAAGGGGGTATGAGCGTCACAGCTTGTCCGTCTCTGCAGCTGTGAGTAATTTACAACACTTTCTTGGATAGCAATTTGAAGGGTTATTATTGGTTCAATAATTATGTGATTCCATTGGAGCTCTTATCTCCGCCAATATCTTCGAAGAGGAGGTCTATACGAAAAAAGTTTATATGAACTTCTAGTAGTCCTTTCACTTGTTTTTTTTTTACATATCCGGGAAATTTTCCACATTTTGCCGGATACCCTGTATACAGGGTGTTATGGAAATGACTTATTATATTTAAATGGGTGACTCCTAGGGTGCCCTAGAGAAAGTCTACATACTTTTTTTTAAATCGAACATCTAAATACTAAGGTAAAAACCCTTTTTACCCACATACTGTCGCGCCGTTCCATCTGGATTCAGTTAGCAACAATGTGAGTCACTAGAGTATACTAACGGTGATGTCGGATCACATCGCGTGTCTCGCCCTTGCTTAGATACCCGCCGCACGCGACTATATCTTTCTTCAGTATGTTTGGAGATGCGGGGATGGAATTTCGAGGGTTCCACGTGCTTGATGTATACGAATTTTAAACGTTTTGTTAGTTGTAGCACTACCCGATTTTTTTCTGTTGTGATGTGATTTCAAATTTGTGTGATATTATCTACTGTTGGTTCTGTTGCAAAACATACTCTTTGTGTTGTGTTATTTTTTTATGGAATTTAATTATAAAACGGATTATTTAAAAATAAGATCGAAGGTAAGAGAGTATGTACCTTAAAATTGTAGTTTTTTTTTCTAAAAAGTTTGAAAAAGAAGTGATAACGCGGGTCAAAGACGTCTTGTTGTCGAAAACTGAACACGTACGTTTATAATTCTGTGTTGCAATATGACAACACCGCCTATCTCAGGATTTGCCGGTTTAAATATAATAAGTCATTTCCATAACACCCTGTATTTATTAACTTTTGAATCAATATTAGATTAAGAAAAAAATTAATTTCAATTTATTCTTTGATTGAAGATTGCAAGTAAAAACGGCGACGTCGTCTTCCTGGGACCGGTCTGCCAAAAGGATTTTTTGAATAGAATCGGAATCGAATATCGAGTCAAAGCATTGGCCGAAAACATGAAGGACAAGAAACAATTAGAAAACCTGTTGAATTGTTATAAATTTTTGACTGGCAGCACTAAAATGGGAGAGAGGTTTAAATTTTGCACTTTAGTACCTGCGACGTTAAAAAAAATCATTAGCAAATATCCGATTGTCGGTTTCTTATAATGTAGGTGTCATTAAAAATATTTTTATTGTAAATAAAGGTGATGTAAGGATTGTTATGTACAAATCTCTGTGATAATAAAATAATCATAATAAATTTTGCTATGTGTTAATAGGATATAAAAACCACATATTTTAAAGCCGTATGAGAGTCGGCAATTTTTTCTCTTGCGCCTGCAATGGTAATTATAATTGCACGTATTCATGCGCAGTAAACCGTTCTCGATCAGCTGCCACAATACTTCTTGCATTGCGAGCGCACTGCGAGAATAAAATCCGTATTACAGTCGGCAATTCTACTCTTAGGGGAAATTAAAATTTACACGGAATCATGTGCAGTACACCGCTCTCGATCAGGTGGCGCAATTAGTATTGCATTGCCAGAAATGCGCCATTTTAATTGCCATTGCAAGACTAAGTAGAGATGGATTATTCTGCTATTTTTAACTGTTTATTATTTGGTCGAAGCAGCTATGCACAGCTAATGGCTATTTAAACTAACTGGTACTTAAATTAGCAGTTCACATTCTATATTAAAGTATATACTATGTACTGCTAATTCGTCGCAACTTTTTTAAGCTGCTATGTATAAGTAGCAGTAGCTGCTTTAACTGGTAATCAAAACGAACAAGTTCTCCCATCTCTAATTCTGGGGCTATTTTAGGGATTTCGACAGTACCAACTGCTGTTCTGACTGTTGGCAATGCGCCAGCTGATCGAAAACGGTTTACTGCGCACGAATACGTGCAATTATAATTTCCATTGCAGGCGCAAGAGAGAAAATTGCCGATTCTTAAAGCCGTATTAGAGTTGGCAATTATTTTCTTGCGCCTGCAATGGCAATTATAATTGCACGTATTCCTACACAGTAAATCTCGATCAGCTGGCGCATTGCAAACAGTGTACTGTGGAAATCCCTAAAATACCCCCAGAATTAGAGATGGGCAAACCTGTTCGTTTTAATTACCAGTTAAAGCAGCTACTGCTACTTACACATAGCAGATCAGAAAAGTTTCGACGAATTAGCAGTACATATGCTTAATAAAGAATGTAAACTGTTAATTTAAGTACCAGTTAGTTTCAATAGCCATTAGCTGTTCATAGCTGCTTCGGCCAACTAATAAACAGTTAAAAATAACAGAATAATCCATCTCTACCCAGACTTGCAGCGGCAATGGCATTTTACCATGTGGATATTTTTTTGAGTAGCCTGGTCAACTCCACATGAAAACAGTCTCTGACATTTTTTGCCGTCATGAATCAGTTTTTGATCCAATTTAATCTTTAGAATAGCTACCAAAATTTTGATTTGTTTCTAATAAATTGACCATGGCCTACTATTTGTTATAAGTAACATAAATTATTAAAAATAATCGCATTTTTCGGGGTTGTTCTTTTTGAGTATAAATATAAACAATTATACATTTTTATAAAGCCCAAAGTATGGTTAATTAATTTTAAAAAAAATATACAATAGGGTGTTCCCATTAGGAAATTTTACTTTTGTTAATATCTCAAAAAATAAACTTTTTAGAGAAAAACTTTACGTAAAAACCTGTAACAAGATCAGTTTTTACCTTCTGAAAAGCGAAGTTTCAAAATCACCCTGTAGATTAAAACTAAAAGAGCCATAACGAATTTGACAACGAAAGCTTTCGTTCGGTTAAAAAGTTAAAGTGAAAATCGCAACATTCTATCTTTGATAATAACTCTATTTCCCCCAGAAAGCGTCGAAAAGGGGACACGCCGTACACAACAGATTCGTTTTAATGAAACAAGCCATATTTAATGAAAAACAAAATCTTTTTATTTATATTTAACATTTAATGGATATAAAAACGTTTTTATTCAAAAAAAAGCTTCTACAAAATAGTCACACGACGTCAAAGTGGAACTCGTTTATGGACGTGCGTAATCAGATTTCATATTTATGCCCCGAAAAAGCATCAGGAAACCAATGCTACATGATGAAATAAGCGTAGAGTCATAGAAAAATGGCGAAATTTTCATGATCTTCATGCAGTAACTAAAGCAAAACTTTTCATATGTGTTTTTGGCATGAAAGTTTCACCTAAGCCATTTCCGAGATATTTAGATTTGACGAGTTTAAAAAAACTGTTTAGCGACTTTCTATCACATATATATATATATATATATATATAAACAGTATATTGCTAATACCATCTGCAACTATGTCCCCGCTATGGACACCGAAGGGGGCGTTGTGAGTTTGCGCAGTTCGGAAATTTCCTTGTGAAAGTAAACATTGGACAGGACCGGATTTCAACTTTTTTAATGCAAATGTCACTGGTTAGTTAGGAAAAATATTGCAATCAAAATTTCGATTAGTTCGATTTATTTAAGACAGCGTTCCATGCATACGATTTCTGACGATATGATGATCCGACGGTGCCCTGATTGGTGTAAACTTTTGGTGCCAAAGTTCGTCCGAATATTATTTGTAACAATCGACACGATGAGCTTTATTTTAACTTTCATCCGACGTCGTATGTTTCTTAACCTAACTTTTTTTATAAATCAAAAATCAAGAATGAATGACTATTTTGGGAATTATTATCAGCTACTAATGCACCAAATTAAAAATACATTAATTTTAAGGTTAGGTAGTGACCACATATATATTATATTGTATACGAGTGACACTATCTTCTTTTTTTACAAGCTTTTTAGTGAAATTCGGATAAATATATGTACATACCTGAAATACTATATACCTGTTATTGATCCACGACTTTTTCAAAAAAGCACCATGCACTTATGTCCTTTCATCTTAAACAAAACAAGCCACTAACCTACCAAACAGCGAATCGAATCACCACAAATTAAAAACTCCTTTACAAAAATTGTTGTTAGGTAATGAAAGTTTATAAACACTAATATACCGACAACAATGTGAATGAACCACTTTTTATTCTGTAATTTGAAAAAGCATCCAGAACCAAAGATGGCGACGAATAACAACAAACAAATAATGTCGGGCCGGCTCTGACGCGATCGATAAAATTTCCACCCTACTGCGCCAACTCAATGGGCCCGCGCCATCTCCCATAGAGGGGACACTTTTTTTTATTTTGGAACGTTCGTATTGGCAATATACTGTGCTTGCTATTAGATAACAAGGTAACGCAAAACGTAACTAAAGAAGTTCCAATTTGACCAGCAGTTGCTTATCCTAGCCTAACTTAATATTTTCAACAATAAAAAAAACTTAATAGCTATATTTTAGAATATTAGAATCAATTATATTATGACTGCATCTATGGCAGGGTATTGTTAAAAAAAATTTATATAAATAGAACCTTAGACAGTTGCCGAGTGTTTACTCGTGAATAAGTATATAAGTATCTATAGGAAGAATCAGAAACGGAACGATGTAAAATCACGTTTTCAACAAAAATCAGATCCAAAAAAGTACTGTATATTTACAAACTAGAAAATATATTGCTGAACTGTGCCAGAATGTACAGAAATGCGTTTTTTGTTATCACTTTTTACCGTTTTTATCTGTATGGGCAACCATTGGACCAGTGGCCTTGTTCACCACACTTGTAGCACCTATAAAGACATGAAGAAATTAATATACAGGGTGTTATGGAAATGACTTCTTATATTTAAATAAGTATCCATACTTTTTTTTTAATCAAATATCGAAATACTAAGGTAAACCCCCTTTTTACCCACATGCTGTCGCGCCGTTTCATCTGGATTCACTTAGCAACAATGTGGGTGACTAGAGTATATTGACAGTGATGTCAGATCACACGGCGTGTCTCGCCCTTGCTTGGATACCCGCCGCGCGCCACTATTGTTGCTTCAGTATGTTTCGAGACTCGGGGATGGAATGACGCTGTCGAATACGACCTTTTAATGTTTTGTTAGTTGTAGCATTACCCGATTTTGTTTTCTGTTGTGAAATAATTCATAATAATAAATGTCGTGATGTGATTTCAAATTTGTATAATATTACCTAATGTTGGTTCTGTTGCAAAACATACTTTTCGTGTTTTTTTTTTTTTATGGAATTTAATTATAAAACGGATTATTTTAAAATAAGATCGAAGGTAAGAGAGTATGTACCGTAAAATTGTAGTTTTTTTTTCTAAAAAGTGTGAAGAAGAAGTGATAGCGCGCGTCAACGACGTCTTGTTGTCGAAAACTGAACACGTACGTTTACAATTCTGTGTTGCAATATGACAACACCGCCTATAATGCGCTGACCTCTTTTGACATATTTTGCCGCGCTCAAAAGGCCACCCTGTATAGTAAGTTGCAGGTTGGTTTCAAGTAATTTATGACCTTACCTTCCATATCCACCATAATATGCCCCTGGTCGACCATTGTACCTAAAAAAAAAAAAAAAAACTAGTCAAAATAATGCCCCCTTAAATTCAATTTCAAAATCCAAATTCAAAATCTTTTATTTCTTCAATTTAACAGCACTAGACAACATGACAATAATTGAAGAAAACGTCAAAAGTAAAATTAAAAACTATATGATCAGTGGCGGTTCTTCCACAGGAGCACATGCGCACGTGCACCCCCAAAACAAAACGAATAAAAAATATTAATTTATATTCATTGAATATTATTTATAGTATAAAGTCCGACCCTCCTTAATATTTTATCGTACCGTCAAACTAAAAAACTCCGACCCTCCCTAATATTTTATCATCCAGTCAAACCAAACTGTATAGATCCGGCAACCGTGCCTCGGTCGAGGTAAATGACGATTATGACGAGACTTGCTCGCACGTGCGAGTAAGTAGTGTAGTTTCTCTGTAGTAACAGGTGGCGGTGACAGCGGGGCTATGGCGATTTAACATGGAAAAGGCGCACAGTTTTTGTGTGTTTGTCTGTTCGTGTATCTAGTTAGAAATTCGAGCGTGTATGTTTTAAATTTTAAATAAATAAATATTATATATTTATTAAGTTAAAATGAATAGTTGACGGTGGACTATTTAAGAAATAACTTTAGCTCTTTGAGTTTGGAGCAAAAAATTGAAGTGAAGAATGCGGGAACACCTAAACCCGAAATTAATTTAACGCAGACCACAAAGGATAAATCTATGAACTTTATTAGAAAGTTTAAAAATTAAATATATAAAAAAAAATTTATAGAGGGTATTCCAAACTTAATGAGGCTGTTATTGATCCATTTTCTACAATTAAGAACCGAAGAACGGACTTTACGTTTAAGCACTGTACACACTAAGAAAACCTTCGTTATTTTCCAAAAGTTGTATTTCCTTGTGTAAAATTAAAAAATAAATAAAAATATGGTTTATTTTTTTTTTCTTATTACTTCTTTTCTTTCTACATTTAAAACGCCTAGAAAGTAATTGTTTGGTCGTTACACAAAAATTAAATTTTAATAATAATTTCACCATACTTGTGAACCCCCTCTATCAAAGGTCACGAGCCGCCACTGTATATGATATGAAACTAAATACAGAAAGAGAAAAAAATTTAAACACATTTTGTTAATCATGTTTGTCACAAGCCTTAAGAAAATTCCTGTAAGGAATACGAGTTTACCTCCAACAAAAACTCCTTCAACCTTCTTCTAAATACATTTAAATTAACGGCATCTCTCTTTAAATTTCAGCATTTAATTTATTGAAAAATTGGCAGCCTGTAAAAACTATATATTTTTGATATTCGGCAGATCTGTGGTTTTCAGGTAATAAGAGAGTTTTCAGTCTAGTATCATGATTATGATTAGATCTGACGCCTCGAAAATCTACATACTTCGTAAATGTAAATGCCTGCGACCGTCGGCAGTACAAACAGGATTATTTCATTAACAAAGGCTTACCAGGTTACTGAAAAACTTAAAACAATAATATTTATGCATGCACATTCGAAATCCTCTGGTTAGTGATTACTAAATCAAGAATGAAACAAACTGGTCTACTTGGATTGTGACAAAGCCATTTCTAGCAATGTCAATCATGTCACAGTCAATTAAAATCTTTCTGTATCATCAAGGGCGGATCCAGAACGTCTGGGGGGAGGGTCAAACTTCGTTTTGGGGGTCATAAAAGGGAAAGTTACGAAATGTAATACCCTGCCGCGTTAGTCAACCCCGTATGTATGGTATTTTTCGTGTTAATTTGTTGGTTTGGTTGGTCATGAGGGGGCATGACCCCCCCCCCCCCCCCCCTGGATCCGCGCTTGTGTGTCATATAGTTAAATATAGCAACAAATTAATTAATAAATCTTTTCAAAAACATTACCAGTCATCTGAGTAGTAATCATCATAGTCATAGTCGTCGCTATTATTATCGCTGCTGTTATCACTGTCGTCGTTGTCAGTTGTTGCGGGAGAGTCTGCAATCGTGATGACCGGAGGAGGTGGGCCGGCATTATTTCCTAAAATAAAACGAGTTTTAGTCGAACCCCTATTTAATATATTTTTTTATTCAAAAGTCTACATTTTATCCAGTTTATGGCCATATCGAGTTAAGAATTACCATTTTTTCCACAAACAATACTTAAATTTAACGCACAAACACTGTTTTTCCCAACAAAGACACATCAAACCTGTTACCTGTTGAAGAATGAAAACAGACAGAAGATAAAAAGAGATGGGGATTTGGGGAAACAATAATTACTCCATAACTAGATAACATATTTATCAGAAATGTTTATTTTGCTTTGAATTTGCTTGTCTATTCATTTTTATAACTTTTTAAAAAATTGACCAAACCCGAACAAACCTGAGTTATTCCTTCGAGTACTTCTAGGATTGAGAGGGTGTCCCCTCCTGGCTGTACATGTTCCCCTATTTTGTTTGTTCTTCTTTGCTATTTCTTCATCTTCAATCTTCTTTCTTTCTTCTATCGCCGCATTTCTATCTTCTTTATCTTCATTTGAGGCAGTTTCTAACATCTAAAGAAAATTGTAATTACATCGTCACATTTCTAGCTTCAATACATCGATGTTTTTGTAGGTAAACTAAAATAAAATCGGATTTAAAAAAAATTTATCTACCTTCTCAATAATATTATCTAAAACCAAGGTTCTAGTGGTTGAGGTGATTTTATTCCTACAAATAGGGCAGTCGGTTTTCTTCTTCTTCCATTCTCCAATACAGTACTGGCAGAAAGAATGTGAACACCCTAAAGTCACGGCTTTTATAAATAGATTTGCACATATTGTACACATCAGCTCGTTCTCCATTTCTTCATAGTGATTCTAAAATAGAAAAATACTTATTTAAAGGGTACTGTCCCTGTATGAAATAAAATAGTAAAGTTGAAATGAATTGAAAATAATACCTGAATGATTTTCTTGTTCCTGTCATCGACAACTTTTTCAGAAGCTCTACTCGGTCCCGGTTCTTGAGAATCATGACATTTTATAGTATTTTGGTTTGTGCATGTAGTGGCAGCATCTGCAACATAACAACATTAAATAATAAACAATATATTAGCGATTAGATATCTAGAATTACCTGTAGTTTCAACAGTATTTTCAATCACAACTTCACTTACTGCATCAGGTACTGTTATGGAATTAATCATGTCATTATGTATTGATGTAGTACTGATGCTGGGATTAGCTGCTGTCGTAATATGACCGCTATTAATCATGTTATTAAGTATTGATGTAGTACTGATGCTGGGATTATCAGCTGAAATATGACCTCTATTAATCATTTTATTAAGTATTGATATTGTATCGATCATGGGATTAACTGCTGGGGAAATATGACCTCCATTAATCCCATCATTAAGTATTGATGTAGTACTGATGCTGGGATTAACTGCTGTCAAAATATTACCTGCAATACTGCTAGTACTAGGAGCAGGCAGACTAGTATTATGTACTTTTCTTATACCTCTAACTACTGGGACTTTTCCTGGACTACTGCCCGAGGCAGTACTGATACTAGTTCTAGTAGTAACAGTTGTAATTCCACCTCTATTTCTAGAAACTGCCGGTCTACCTGTACTAGTAGTGGTAGTAGTAACAGTTGTAATTCCACTCCTGCCATTTCTACAATCTGTTGATCTACCAGTATTAGTACCCTGTTGATATCCAGTACCAGTAGTATTAGTTCTTACAGAACTGGAGTTAGTGGACTGTTGATCCGATACTATCATTGGTACCCCTTGATGTCGTGCCAAGATTCTTTTCATTTCATCTTGAGTGATTCTTTTTACAAATTGACCAGTAGCTATCATAGTTGACAATTCTACACTAGATAGGGGCCTTAAATGATTAATAACTCCAGGGCTAACTGCCATGACTTTAACTTTCTTATTGGCATTTATCGGACTGGCCACAGTTACTGATGTAGATAGTATGGCATTAGTAGTATCTTCTGCATATTTTCTTACTACAGCTTCTATTGATTCTGCCAAAAGGTCCAAGCGTTTGGAGGCAGAAGTACTGGGTCCACTTGCAGTAATATTCTCTACTGTAGCAGTTGGTTCCATACTGCCTGTACACACCTGAATGGCTTCAGTATTTTTATCTTGTTGCACATCTCTAGGTTTAGAAGCAGAAGTCGTGGATCCACCGACATTGATGTTTTCTACTGTAGCACCTACACTGCCTGTATGCACTTGAATTATTCCAGAATCTTCATTCTGTTCCACGTTCATATTTGAAGTTTGTTCTTCCCTGTTATTGTTGACTGGCATTTCTGCAAGACTTTCATCTGGCAAAGTATAAATGATAGTATTGATAGAACTGTTACTTGATGACTGAGATGTTAGATCAAAATAGTTATTCTGTTTATCTGATTCTTCATTTTTGCTTCCTAATTGCTCAGTAGCAATCAAATTTGTGCCTTCAGTTGGTCCTTGATTTTTTTCCTGTGCATTTAATAGATTAATGGCATTGTTAAATGGTTCTGATGAACCTGAAGTACCTATGATACATTTAGGTGTGGCCTCTGAAATTTCTTCTTCTTTTTCAGTCTGGAAAGATGTACCAGTATTTTTTGAAGTGGTATGTTGTTCCGAGTTCTCTAAAGGAATATTTTTTGTTTGAGCATTGCCCTGCTGTTCTACTGTAGTTAACAAATTGTCTGCCAAGTTATTCAGCAATTCATCACTTATCCCATTATCATCAAAACTATTAGGTGTACCTGGACTTCGTACTATTTCATTTGCGGGTTTTATGTTGTCCTTAAATTTAAACAAAAAAAATTGTATTGTAGAATTGTAGCAATTAAATCAAATACCTACTTGTACATTAGCTTCACGAGTTTTTAGTTTTTCAATTTGGCAATTAGGGGCTTTATCAACTTCTGTTAGAAACCTGTACGTGTAACTGTCATATCCTAAGCTTATTTCGTCATTGTTTTTTAAAATAGGGCTAGTTTCACTCTTGTAATGCCCATCATTCACTAATGTTCCATTGGTACTCTACAAATTTTTTTTATTAATATTTTAGCAGTTATATATACTTACTACATAGAACTTCTTCTAACTCATATTCATATGTGTGTGCTTCTTCAAACCGACTTACAGAATCAGTTAGGGTCCATCCTTCATCTGTCTTGCCCAGACTACAATGTATCCTAGATACTATTTTATTTTCTATCACGTAATCAGAGTTTAAAGATCGACCCATGGTAAACTAAAATTATACAAGCAGAAAAAATGGTTATAAAGTGCGATTTTTAAGATAAATGCATCTAAGAAGGTGTGTATTTTCATTCCCATTTAGACATACTCTATAAATCGTCATAAAAAGCAATATTTTACTACAGATTGAGATTTTATTTACCCTGGCAAACATTTAGATCAGGAAATGAAAACAACCCTCTAAGCTTAACATTTACAGCCGAACTTGTCTTACTCCGCGCTTGAGAGTATAGCACATCCGTTTTAAACATATTTCATGGTACCATCGGAATTGTGTAAATACATAGTAAATATCTACTAACCGGACTCTTGACGAGTTCAATAATTTGTCCGCTTGTCGTATTCTTCAAGACGGGATGCTGCATTTTTCATATGAAATACACGTTTTTACAGCGTTATTAGAACAATTTTTAAGATAAATGCATTGAAAGTAATAGTAAACACAACAAAACAAGTCTGATACTCTTGACGGTGACGACTTTGACAGCAAATTTAATAAATAGTAAGAAGTTAGCTACAAAATTATAGAAAAGTACGAAAAGCTAGAGGCCAATGCAATTTCGAACCGAACAGAACTTCTCAGTAGGTAAAACGTCAAAATAACATAACCTCACCTTACACCTTTATAAAAATAGTTTTTTGATTTATTGCGTCCGCAACTGGTGTTGAAAAAAATACTTTTATTAAAGAAAATATGTTGTTTTTTATGGTACGTGCAATGTAGAGTGGAAAAATTATAAAAAACTACGTACTCAAAACAGAAGGCTACCATAATGACTTTTAAAAAAGGGGTAAACCCAAAGGTCTTCAGCTCGGTCCAAAATGTAGACATGGACCAGCTTGCAAAATGTTCAGAAAGCGATATTCGCCCCGTCTTGCCGTGTCTCGTCCGTATGGGTCTTATATCCCCTTTGGACACTTCCAAAAAGTGCACTAATATGAAGGTAAACATACTCACTATTGTCAGCGGTATGGAACTAGTTAATTCTATAGTAGCACTGCTGAGTATCGACTTCCATAAGCTGGAAATAGACGTAAAAAAGGAGCAGCAGTTGAGGCAAAAAGGGAACACTAACCAGAATGATTCTATTTTGATTGGAAACCTCTCAAATACTAGTATGGCATTAGAATATGAACGTAGTGATATGACTAGAAGACTGAGTATTCTTTTAGGTATGTAAAGTTTTCATTTGATAATGTTTTTCTAAAGTAATTATCACTAATGTTATTTATTAAGAAGTTTTTGTATTTCTAGGTGAGATCCTCTATATTCAATCTCAAATTCAAGATAACCCTGAGTCGACAGACCAAGAAACATACCTAAAATCTTCTGAACTCTTTGACAATGACATTTTTGCAGAAGAATTGTCTGATATAGTTTGCATAGCATTGGCCGAACTTCCCACAACATTGAATATATCCAATATTGTTGAAACACTGTTACATGTACATAATGGGCCAGAAATTATTTGTCGAATCGTAGCCAATTTTCCAGATTGTTTCCGTGAAGGTATAATGATGTTTTTAAACCCTTTAAAAATTATATTGTATACATCATACGTTTTTTACAGTATGCACATACCTAATTCAAACCGGTGAAAAACAAGAGGAGAGTAAATCCAGCACAATTAGGGCAATAACAATCGGGCTGCTTTGTCATATGAATCCTTCTCAGTCACTGACAGTTAGAGCTAAATGTGTAGAGCTATGTAGAATGCCTGCTCTAGCCATAGTCCTGTCTCTAAGTAATGCACAAGGGGATGAAGAGGGAGATATGGTTGCATTTGTGAGTGGCCTATTGTTGGGGAATGATCAGACAATTAGGTAGGACAAAATCAGAAAATATTAGGTTCTCTGTTTAAGAATGTGTGAAGTTAAATGTAATTTTATTTATATATCATATATTTTTTAGAAATTGGATAGCTCTGTTTATCCGCACAGGCCAAAAACGGAAAGGAGAAGCTTCCAGTAACGCTTTGCAACAATTAAGAGAAGAGCTTTTGAAGAGACTACAAAAAATAATAGATGCTTCGCCTGACGGACAGATCCCCGACAGTCTGGTGGTTCAGGCTTCTGCTTTGTTGAGGCTGTACTGTGCTTTAAGAGGAATTGCAGCAATAAAGTAAATTTTTCTGCATGTTTTTCTAAACTTGAAAATTTAATTTTGTGGAAACAACAAATGTCACAGTCTTTCTCATAGTTCTCATGCACAAATATGAGGCATTTCCCATTTACAGTTAAAGCTTTATTATTGTAGGTTCCAAGATGAAGAAGTGAATTTAATCGTTCAACTTTTGACATCACATCCTAACCCCACACCGGCAGGGGTACGATTGGTCTCTATAGGCCTCTGCATGCTTATCGCATGCCCTTCCCTTATATCCCAGCCTGAACATGAGAGGAGAAGTATAGAATGGGTAAGTTTTAGTTTTACTAATACTTTTGCATCCGGTTATTTTTTTGAAATTTGTCTATCTAGGTCCAATGGTTGGTTAAAGAGGAAGCCTATTTCGAATCTGCCAGTGGCGTGACTGCCTCGTTCGGCGAAATGCTCTTGCTGATGGCCATCCATTTTCACAGTCAGCAGCTCAGCGCCATCTGCGAGCTGACCTGCGCTACGTTGGGTATGAAAATAGCCATCCGGCACAACAATATGAATAGAATGAAGCAGGTGTTCACCCAGGAAATTTTCACGGAGCAAGTTGTAACTGCGCATGCGGTAAAAGTACCTGTTACGCAGGGATTAAGCGCTAATATGACCGGTAAGGGGAGTAGAACTCTGTTTTATGATTTTTGTATTCGATTATCTTAACGTAATTAAACGCAATTTTTTTTTTAGGATTTTTACCTATTCACTGTATCCATCAGCTTCTTAAATCACGCGCCTTCGCGAAACACAATGTGAACATTAAAAACTGGATCTACAAGCAGATTTGCACCAGCGTCAGCCCTCTTCATCCGGTCCTACCGATGCTTGTCGAAGTCTATGTGAATAGCATTATGTTGCCGAATTCCAAGAATATTGAACAAACCAATAAACCGCTTACAGAGAACGAAATAAGGAAGGTAAATGTTCAGTTAATAATAATAATAATAATAATATTTATTCGTATTTTATAAATTTTAAACCCGGTACATTTTGAAGCCACCCTGTATGTCAAACATACAAATATTCTTGTGCAAATTTATTTTCTCACCAAGCAGGACTTTTTAGGAAGAGGCACTTTTTTTCGTAGAGTTAATAATTAAAAAGTTTCCCATTTGGTAAGAACTTCCAAAGACACGCTGTATAAGCCTAAAAACTTTACGGATTTTGCATACTTAATTTCGTTTCTGTTAAAAATTATTGGTGAAATATTGTTCCCTATTGCACATTTAGAAATATACGTGGAAGATGACTTTTGAAAGTTTAAAGAAAGTTTATAGGATTGCAGCCATGAAAGTATCATTTTCAAATAATTAATAATATCAGTTTGAATATTGGAAAAAGACTCGCCAAAATATAAAATTGTAGTATCGTCCGCAAACAATTTGATTTTACCTTTTAGATTTAACTTAGAAATTGAATTCATATATATAAGGAATAAAGTTGGTCCTAAAATTGATCCTTGAGGAACACCGCAAGTAATATTTTGTTGAGAACTTGAGCAATCGTCAATATAAACGTACTGTTTCCTGTTATATAAATAATTTTTAAACCAATTGTAAATATTTCCTCTAATACCAATATTGAAAAGACTTTGTAATAAAATTTCGTGATTCACAGTATCAAATGCCTTTCGCAAGTCTAAAGATAATAAGCAACATTTTTTATTATTGTCTAGAGTTGAATTGAATATCAGTAATAATATCAGTATATAGCAGATATTTCTGTATCTTAAATAGCATGTTTTGATTTTCTAAAAAATTTGTCAATTTCTTACTCATTATTTTTTCCAAAATTTTAGATAAAACAGGTAAAACAGAAATTGGTCTATAATTATTAGGATCACTTTTTTGACCATTTTTAAAAATTGGAGATATCTTTGCCAATTTCATTTTTTCTGGGAAAATTCTCGTAATAAAGATTGGAAGATTGGAACGATTTCTTTTTTGATCATTTTAATAGTTTTTATCGATATATCACCTCTGGCCATTCTTGGGTTAAGATTTGTAATAATTTCATCAATATCTTCTTTAAAAACTTCCTCTGGATCTAGAAACATTGAATTTTGACTAAAATTTTCTTCAAATCTTTTTACAAATGGAATCTTCCTTGATAAATTTTCTCCTACATTTTTATTTTTGTTACTGTGCCCGTTTCTTAAATATTTAGAAGTAAAGTTATTAAGACTAAATATTTTGCAGGTATTTCAAAGCTCAGTTTTCGGTCAGTATTTTGACAACAGACAGTCCATATTCAGCATGGATTTCGACATAACTGCAGAAAACCAAGACGTCGTGGTAGATAATACGAGCTTAACGCCGCAACTCTTGTTGCTGTATTACCTTCTTCTGTACGAGGATTGCAGGTTAAATAATGCTCAGGCATTGGCCTCTAGCGGCCGAAAAATAAAGAAATATACCCCGGAATTTTTGTCCGAATTACCGATCAAGTATTTGTTGCATCACGCTCAAAAAGATCAGAGTTCTTATTCAGGTAATTTAAATTGTTAAAGCTATGGTTTATTGTATTTAAATATGCGACTTCTTGGCTCCCAGAGGAAGCATAACATATTTTTTTTTGTAGAAATCGTTGAAGTAAAACCTCGTCAAAATATTATCATAATTTCTTTTTTTGAGTTTGAACTTACGGGGAAAAATGACTGATAAATTGACTATTCTGTGTGCTAATTATTAACAATTTAAATTGTTAAATCTATGGTTTATTGTATTTAAATATGCGACTTCTTGGCTCCCAGAGGAAGCATAACATATTTTTTTTTGTAGAAATCGTTGAAGTAAAACCTCGTCAAAATATTATCATAATTTCTCTTTTGAGTTTGAACTTACGGGGGAAAATGACTGATAAATTGACTATACCGTGTGCCTTTATTGTTATCTATATTATTTTAGGTCTTTTCGGGCCTCTTTTAAAACTCTTAGCGACCCATTTCCCTCATCTTACCCTTGTTGAGGATTGGCTGGATGATATGTCTATACAGACTGAGAAGAAGCCTGTTCATATCGATGAATATATGGTAGTAACGGCGTTCAATGATATTGAAACCAACCCATCTAGGTACACTAATATCTTCTTATTTTTACGCATCTCTAATATTTCCAAGCTTAAAAATAAGCAGTGTATTATTTATTTTTCCGTGTGTTTGTGTCTAAATTTTTACTTTCAGATGTGCCAAACTTCTTCAAACGATGCTTAAAATAGAAGCAATAGATATCTGGCCATTTGCTGAAAGTTTTATCCAGTTTGCAAGGTAATATACTTTAATATATAGGGTGTTAAAAAAAATTTCTGGGCAAAAAGTGGTTTGGTTTTGAAGGAGGAATAGTTTGCAATTTAACCCCCCCCCCCCCCCCCCCCTCAACCCCCGGGCGCGGGTGGGGGTAAGTTAAGATTTTCAAATGGAACCCCATATTTTTTAAAGTTGTTTGCATTCCACGGGCATTTTTTAGTACAAGACAGAGAAAAAGAGTATTTCAGGGATAAAACTTGATTTTCGCACGGTTCTGATTTTGTTTTTCTCATGGTGATTATTGGTGAAGGATGAGCCCGAATAAAAAAAATTTTGGGACAAAAGATGTTTATTTTTGGTCGCAGAACACGATACGCCAATAAAAAATATGGGGTTCCATTTGAAAATCTTAACTTACCCCCACCCGCGCCCGGGGGTTGAGGGGTGGGGGGTGGTTTAAATTGTAAACTATTCCTCCTTCAAAACCAAACAACTTTTTCCTCAGACATTTTCCGCTGCAATGCGATGCACCGGAGTTATTCCGGGGTACCGACCTTTTTTCAACACCGTGTATATTAATATTATACAGGTTTGCTTCGAATATTCTTTTTTATACAGGGTGTTCGGATAATACTTCAAGATACTTGAAGAGGTGATTCTACATATTAAAACAAAGGTAGTATGCCATATTACAAAAAGTCGAAACTCAACTTTTTTCTCTTCCATTTGAAAAACGGATTTTACTTTTACGCCTAAACGGTTCGGATTATCGACTTCAATGAAGAGTACCCTTTTTATTAGTCATTATTTTGTCTTTAAAATGACATATCCTTTTTTCCAATACCTGTCAAAATAAGCAGGATATGCCAAGAATTAAATTTGACTTTCAGGTAAAGTAGCCTCAGGTGACACCGTAAAAAAAATATTTTTATTACAGAACGATAGAGGTCGTTAAGCGTAGTCCCGTGCCAAATTTCAACTTGATAGTTTAAACGCTGGCCGCAAGATGTTAAAAATAAGAAAAAAACTTCAACAGGCTGTCGCTAAAAAAGTATTGAGTTTTCGACTATTTTTTAAATTATTTGCTACCTTTATTTTAACATGTATTAGGATCACCTCTCCAGTGTCCTGCATTATTCGAATATTCCATTAAAAGGGAACTTTTTGATAAATCTAAAATATTTTTTTTCTTAGGAGAGTACTAGGTGAAAATATTCCCAGATATTTGCAAGACCTATACAAGGACGTGTGGCTAAGACTGAACACAGTATTGCCCCGACGTCTATGGGTGTTGACTGTTAAAAGTTTGGTGGACGATTTCTCCCTGCTAACCAGAATTGACGTATCAGAAGATCCTTTACAGGTACTTCTACATACCAAACAACTGTTTATGCATTGAATGACTAAGAACTATAAGAAAAAACAATTTTTCAGATATTGCGATGTGACGAGAGAGTTTTCCGATGCGCCGCTATCTACGCCGTAGTTCTAAGGGTGTTAAGGGCCAGTCTGGCGTCTTCTAGAAGTCAGTTGAATCAGCATCTGCAAGCAAACCCTCGATTGGACGTTCACGGTCAAGTTTTAAACGAACCCGATAGAGAAGAGATGTGTAGGGCAGCTATTGCAGCACAGGTAATTTTAACTGTGGTTTATTTAGATGTTACTCTTCTCTAAAGTACTTATTTTTCCGGTACTGCATAATAATTTATAAACGCTATTTTTAATTATCCGAGCGGTAGACGTTTTGCCACTCCCAAGCGATATGAACTACTTACAAGGTCACCGTTGTCAAATTTGCAAATATAACCTTACATTTTTCTAAAGCAAAAATACAAACTTAGATTCATAGAACTCGCGTTATTTAACATTTATTGGGGATCCAAGCAATAAAATTGTATATCCTAAAAGTGATAAGTGATGGATTATAGAAGAACCACAAGTAATTCCTATAAAAGGCATAGCGAGGGGACTAGTAAATATAAACGTAAACGATCAAGAAGTCGATCTAGAAGTCCACATAGAAAACACTACAGAACCCGCTCTATATCCCCGAAAAAAAGAAAAATTGAAGATTATAAGCAAGAGTTAAAAAGGTTTTTAGAAGAAACTTCCAATATTCAAGAAATTAAAGAATTTTGGGTGTTCTATGAGAAGTACCAGAATGCACAAAAGCTGAAGCCAAAGGACCCTGCATTGAATCGAAATTTTCTTCTAAACCTAGATTTTGATGAGAGAAGGGAGATCCTATACGACAAATTACCAGTATTGGATAAACACGGGCAAAAATTCAGTGTTTCTCAACAAGATTTTGATGAATTCCTTCTTGTTATTAAAATTTATCAAGACTTTCAGCAAAAGTCTAAATTTTCCAAGCTGCAGAAACTCAAGAAGGGTCAAAATGAACTGCCTATTGCACAGTACAAGAAAGAAATAATTGACAAATTAAAAGATAGTAGGGTTATGCTTATAGCTGGTAACACTGGTAAGTATTTTGTAATAAAAAGAAAAAATTGTATTTTAAGTAACTTGTTTTTAGGTTGTGGTAAGTCGACTCAAGTTCCCCAGTATGTTATGGAGGCAGGTTACAAAAAAATTGTCTGCACTCAGCCCAGAAGGATAGCATGTATTTCCCTAGCCAAACGAGTAGCCTATGAAACATTGACCGATTTTAAAAGCACAATAGGTTATCAGATAAGGTTTGAAAAGACTAAAAGAAGTGACACAAACATTATTTTTATGACCGAGGGTTTATTGTTGAGACAGGCATCGGAAGAAGAAACATTAAATTCTTACGATGTCATTATTTTAGATGAGGTTCATGAAAGACATTTGCATGGGGATTTTTTGATCGGTATGTGTATATAAATGTGCAATAGTTTTTTTGTATAGGTAATATATTTGTTTGGAAAATAAAATATTTTTAGGTATAATGAAGTGTATGCTGTACAAAAGAAAGGATATTAAACTTATTTTAATGTCTGCGACTATCAATATTGAACTTTTTACAAGCTATTTTGCAGAGGAAAGCATAGAGGTTATTCAGGTAATAAGAACAACTTACTTATACAGGGTGCTTCCTATATAGTGTATATTGTTGTTACTATTATTGTTGTTACTTATTTAAGGTACCTGGAAGACTCTACCCTATAGACATTAACTATAGACCAGTAATCAGAGACCCCTATGAACGAAAAAGGGATAGGTTTGATTGCACGCCTTATTTGCAAATACTTCAAATGATTGATGAAAAGTATCTACCCCATCAAAAAGGCGATGTTTTGGTATTTTTAAATGGGTTCTCTGAGATCTCAACTTTGGCCGATGCTGTAACTCAATATAGGTATAGATAAATATATTTTTTTTATTTACAAGTCTATTCCAAATAATTTATTTTCAGTGAGCAAAAGAAAAATTGGATAGTTTTGCAATTACACAGTAGCTTGTCACTGGAAGAGCAAGATAAAGTGTTCGATTACCCACCAGATGGGGTTAGGAAGTGTATTATTTCTACTAATATAGCCGAAACTTCAGTTACTATAGACGGTATTAGATTTGTCGTCGATTCTGGAAAATGTAACAGAATGGTTTACAATAATAACTTGGGCATTAGCAAATTGAGCGAATCAAGTATATCTCAGGTAAGTAGAAAATAAAAATTGCATTGTTTAAAAAATTTTATTTTAAATTTCTGTGGTTTTTTCTTCTTTATTTTTTCCACCTAATTTTAGGACAGTGCAAAACAACGTTGTGGTCGTGCCGGTCGTACTGGACCGGGCGTATGTTATAGACTTTATTCAGAAGAGGATTTCACGAATTTCGACGCTTTCACCCCTGCCGAAATTCACCTAGTACCTCTGGATTCGTTAATTCTGCATATGATATCGCTGGGATTAACTGATATCGAGCATTTTCCATTTTTAGAGAAGCCTAGTCAAAAAGCATTGGAAGAGAGCTTGGAAAAGTTGAAATTTACAGGTATGATACCACTGTCTAAAGGTTTAATAAGATGCTAAATAAAATGAGAAAGGAAGGAATTTTTTTGACCAAATATCAAATTTTTTTATTTAATTTTTTATTAGGTGCCCTGAGTCTATCAGAAAACTGCCTTGCACTAACGCCTCTTGGGGACGCATTGAGTCAGTTGCCTGTAGACCTGTCCATAGGCAAAATGCTAATTTTGTCAACGATTTTTGGCAATGTTAACTCGGTACTGGCCCTGGCTGCCCTTCTAAGTGTCCAGAGCCCTTTAACTCAGAACGCTTACCGAGATTCCGATGCTGAGACACTTCGAAAACCTTTAGATTCGAATCACGGAGATCCCTTGACTTTGCTAAGTTACTATAAGGAATGGTAAGTACTGTTTAGGATGGCTAACCGGTTGTTAACTGGTGATTTAAAAATCTTACCTTTAGTTATAGCATTCACGTTTTTTTTTTCTTGTGTAGGTTAACAATGAAGCAGTTGTCAGGTCCTGTACAGGGTGGATCTAAAAGCAAGGACCATAATTCGAGAATTTGGAGTAAAAAACGTTGTTTGGAGGAGCAAAGATTTTATGAAGTCACAAAATTATTGGAGCAATTTAGAGATATTTTAAATGAAGCGAATTTGTTGCAGAAGATTGAAGAAGGTACGGTTTTTTTACCGCAACTAGTTTAAATATACAGTTCTGGAATTGCCTAATTTAATTTACAAACAAAGTATAACTCATGATGATTCTTTTTCTATAGAGCTTTCAAGCAGCGAAAGGGCAATACGGTATGGAGAATTAAAACACCTCAAACATTTAAAATATGAACTGAGAAATGAATCGAAAGGTGGACAAAGGAAACAGTTGAAATATGAGATGTACAACGGCGGAGAGGATTCGGAAAAAGTAGATACTAAGACCGACTTGAGAGATGTCGAATTCAGAATAGCCAACAATTTTAAGGTGATTTTTAAACTTTTACAATGTCATTTCTTTTAATGTTGGCTACCTGATAACTTTGTCAAAATTTGCCAGAGTTATGTGAACAATTTGTCCTTAAATAAACCAAATTATCCGTTTTAGAGACTCCAAAAATTACTTAATGAAGCATCGGCGGACAGTTTCAAAGACCTGATGTTGCTGAAAATCATCTTAACAAGTGGTTTTTACCCGCAGATTGCCGTCGAGGACGAACATAACTCCTCGAAAACGGTATCGGAGAAATTGTACCATACCAAGAATAAAAATTATGTTTTTTTGAGGCCTTTGAGTTATTTTGCAATGAATTCGGAGATTTTGGAGCTTGCAAATGATGATATTGAGGTACCGCCTTTAGGTATGTTTCGCAAAGGAATTTTGTAGATAAGCAATGTCAATATACAGTATGTCCACGGATGGGGTTTACAAGAGGACAAATGGACTAAAAATTGAAAGATACGAAAAAAAGTCACTCTTAATAAACGTTTTTGCTTGTCTAGAAAATACGATTCATCATAAGAAACTTCAATTTTTTTATACAGGGTGGGTCAAAACTGCAAAAATGTTATTTTGCTTAAAAGTAAACATACTTTATTGAAAGAAAAAAAAAGTCACTCTTAATAAACGTTTTTACTTGAATAATGAATAGGTGATACTTGTTGTCAATGTCTTTATTTAATGAAATAATTATAATAATAATACGAACATTTTTATTAACATGAAAAGAATACGATAACGATTTCATAATTCAAAAACTCCACCCCCATGCTTGACACATTTTTCTAATTGCTTTCTCAAATAAGTGAAAGAATTTCTGATTTCTTCCTGAGATATCGATTGGACAGCCTGGATAATTCTGCTCTTCAGCACTTCAATATCATTTGGTATTGCGGTTGCAAAAACAATTTGTTTTAAACGGCCCCATAAAAACATATCGGCCAAGGTTAAGTCGGGACTTCTTGGGGGCCACAAAACTGGGCCATTCCTGCCAATCCACCTTGGACCAAATCTGCGGTCAAGCCATTCTCTAACCCCACGAGCGAAATGGACTGGACAACCATCTTGCTGAAAATACATATTTTGTCGAAAATTTAATGGTAGATTTTCGAGTTCATCATTGAAAAATGTATCCAGCATTTCTAAATACGATAATCTATTGCACGTGTTATCAAAAAAATATGGCCTATAATGCCATGGATGGATATCGCACACCACACATTCACTTTTCTGAAATATTGTCTTCTCGTCATAATTCTGAATTCGGGATTTTCTAAAGACCAGTACCTAACGTGCTGGGTTGCAACGGTTCCATTTGTTGAAAATGTACTTTCATCAGAAAACATGATACATTTATAAAAATAAACATTTCCACTTGAAATTTTGTCTCCTATCCACAGGAAAAAATCAAGTCGTTTCGCGTCGTCTCCCTCTTCCAATCTTTGATTAAAGTGCGGTTTATACGGATACAATTTATTTGCTTTAAGGATCTTCTGAATTTGCGTTTTTTCACAACTTCCAACTGAGTAACACGATTTCTATGGGACTTCATAGGATTTTCTTCAACAGAATGAAGAACTCAGCCTGTAAACATCATCATGGTCGTATTTCTTCTTTTTTTTGAGGTCCAAGACCGAACCAGTTCTCTTGAACTTTTTTATTAACTTGCAGATTGCCATCCTAGTTATTGGGATTCCTACAAATTTCTCGGTAAATTGTTCCATGACGTAGCGGTATGAAACTTGACCATCCCCATAACATTGTATTATAAAAACTCTTTGTTCAGCAGATAGCATTTCTACTTAAATAATAACTCCATTAAATAAAGACATTGACAACAAGTACCTATCACCTTAAGTGTCATTATTATTTTAACTAGGTTCACCAGTCAGAGGTGTGCCAGAGAATACTTTTTGGGAAATAATTTTTACATAGGTAAACCTATTAATGAATTGTTCTACTTCGGTTTGTTGTGTAGAAAACACATTCATTAAGAGTGACTTTTTTTCGTATCTTTCAAAATAAAGTATGTTTACTCTTAAGCAAAATAACATTTTTGCAGTTTTGACCCACCCTGTATAAAAAAATTGAAGTTTCTTATGATGAATCGTATTTTTTAGACAAGCAAAAACGTTTATTAAGAGTGTTTTTTTTTCGTATCTTTCAACCTTTAGTCCATTTGTCCTCTTGTAAACCCCATCCGTGGACATACTGTATATATATTTTTATACTTTGCTAAAAAGATCGGAAAACAATTTAAAAACTTACAGTATTATAAACCTGACTAAAGTCATCAGTGTCCGGAATTTATTGTCTGGGAATGTATTAATATATTTTTATTTCCTAGGTTATTTCAGTAAGCGGCCCATTTCAAAAAAACACCAAATCTTAGTATACCAATCGATCTTAGAAACGAAAAAAGTGTATTTGGTGAACACCATGAGAATGCCCTGTATCCAAACGCTATTTTTATTTGGAAAAACCATAGCGACCAATAGTACCCTGACTAAATTCGTCATAGATGATTTTTTGACTTTGGACGTACCATATCTGGGACAGGGACAAAATTTACTGTTAAGGGCATTAACTTTAAGGAAAAAATGGGAAGAGAAGTTGGAATACAAGTTAAACAATCCCATGACCAAGAAAAGTGGCAAGGAGAATGAAGAAATATTCTATTTTATAGAAGATTTAGTCAAATATATGAACTCCGAAGTACCTTATAATATCAAACGGTTACTACCCGCCGATTTGAAAGACCTCTACACTTTTTCTAGTAAAAATTTCGACAATATCCTGGAGAAAACGAAAAATCCTTTTGACAGAGATTATACTATATGCCCTAACCTTACAAAGGGTGGGATAAATGTCACTGGTAACGTAATTTTTGACAGTCTAACGCAGGAAGACTGGGCCTACGACATGGAACTCCAAGTTTTTCAATCGGAGTTTATTTGTAAGCATTGCAAGGAATGCTTGTCTGGGCAAACTACGTTCAGTATGCTTCAGCACGAGGAATTTTGTGGCAGTCGCAGTAAAGAGGTTAAGAAAGAGGTAGAGGAAGAGAGAAGTGCGGTGGTAAAGAGCAATTCGAAGCGGTGGTTTTGTGATAAGTGCAAGAAAGACTTGGTTATGACACCCATAGAGATTTTACGTCATAAAAAGTCTTGTAGTAGGGAAAGCACTAGTACTAGCTAATAAAATATTATTTCAAAGTGTGTCGAGTTTATTTATGTTCCTAAACTACCAGAATCCTTTTTTATTTATTGATGTTTTTTTAATCGATATAATTTTTTATGTATTCAGGAAAGTGCATCCGTTCAAATGCTTCTAGAAACACTAATAGAAACCGAAGACGATCGAACTTTGCCTGGGCGACAGTGGGCGTTGCAAGAAGTCAGATCTTTGGTTTGCAGTTACCTTCATCAAGTTTTTATCGCCGATACTATGCTGTGCAAACTCGTACATTTTCAGGTACATATGCAGGGTGTGATGGTGGTCTTATTATATACAGGGTCGTTTGTAATGAATGCGCCATAGAGTAACCATAGATTCATGAAAATAATAGGTTTCAGCTAAACATGCTTTGCACCCCCAAAACAAAACGAATAAAAAATATTAATTTATATTCATCACCCTCCCTAATATTTTATCATCCCGTCAAACCAAACTGTATAGATCCGGCAACCGTGCCTCGGTCGAGGTAAATGACGATTATGACGAGACTTGCTCGGCTATGGCGATTTAACATGGAAAAGGCGCACAGTTTTTGTGTCCACCGCACCGCGCTGTTGTCTGTTCGTGCATCTAGTTAGAAATTCAAGCGTGTGTTTTAATATTTTAATATTATATATTTATTAAGTTAAAATGAATAGTTGACGGTGGACTATTTAAGAAATAACTTTAGCTCTTTGAGTTTGGAGCAAAAAATTGAAGTGAAGAATGGGGGGAACACCTAAACCCGAAATTAATTTAACGCAGACCACAAAGGGTAAATCTAGGGACTTTATTAGAAAGTTTAAAAATGAAATATATGAAAAAAGTTTAAGAGGGTATTCCAAACTTAATGAGGCTGTTATTGATCAATTTTCTACAATTAAGAACCGACGAATGGACTTTACGTTTAAACACTATTGTGTAGGGTCGATAAATGTTGTGTATTTCGATAAATGATACTCTATATGATTTTAAACCATTTTATTTAAGGATCTAAACTAAAAAGCACTGAAAATATGAAGAATGTCAACTTGTCAGTCTCGTGGCTCGATTCGTTCTCGTCATAAAACAGTTAACTATTGTTCTCGTCTTGGTTGCGCCTAATGACGTAGCCGTAGATGGCGTAGTGGTATTAGACATCATTCGGTTTTCTTAATAACTCGTAGATGGCGGTAGTAGTATTGGACATCATTCGGTTTTCTTGATAGCTCGTAGATGGCTTTAGTAGTATTAGTAGTGGACTGTATAAATATTGTTACGAGGGTTGCATGCGACGACGTTAAGATCCGACAGCTATACACACTAAGAAAACCTTTCTTATTTTCCAAAAGTTGTATTTCCTTGTGTAAAATTAAAAAATAAATAAAAATATGTTTTACCTAACGCATTTTCTTATTACTTTTTTCTTTCTACATTTCAAACGCCTAGAAAGTAATAGTTTGGTCGTTACACAAAAATAAAATTTTAAAAATAATTTCACCATACTTGTGAACCCCCTCTATCATAGGCTTTAGGTATAATGTTGGTCGTTAATGAGATACAGTGTTTTAAAGTTTAAATTCCAATTTTTTTTTTCATAGCTCAAGTTGTTTTTGAGCTATAGACATGAAAATTTGTAATTGGGAGTTTTTGAGGGCGAGTAACATGAATCTATTCCTGTTCTTCAAATAACTTGTAGAGGACGCTGGTTACGCCTTACAGGCCCACTATATCACGCCCAAAAATTTTTGCGGGTAACTTTATTGGGATTCAGATTAAAGTTTATAATAGAATGGGAACTTCTAGAACAAAAAGGTATACTTAATTTATTTTGTTAAATCAATCCATTTCCGAGATAATTGCATTTTTAAACAACATTGCATGGAAGTATTTATTTTCATAATTTTCATTACATTGTTGTCTAATTTTTGTCAAAATTGTATAAATTTTTTTCTCTAGAAATTACAGTTATATTATAACTTTTAATCTGACTTCCAATAAAGTCAGTTGGGCGTGATATAGTTGCGCATTCATTACAGATCACCCTGTATGGGCGTTCTCAAAATAATAGACTTACCTTTTCCATTCACATTTAAAAATGACGTGTCGTTGTTTACAGGTAACAATAACTTCATTCTTTTACAGGGTTATCCCAGCGAACTCCTCGAGGTCGTAATTAAAGGAGTCCCTTCTATGCACATTTGTCTCGACTTTTTACAAGAACTGATGCAACAACCGAGCTTGAACAAACAAATCTTCGCAATACAACTTCTTTCACGTCTATGTGTACAATACGCACTCCCGAAAAGTTTGAATCTATGCGTTACGGCAATAAATTTACTGTACGCGTTGTTAGGCGGTATGTACATAAAATATTTTATATTTCACGCTATATCGTCATAGTTTGCAATTTCAACAGGAATATCGAGCTCGCAACGGATCCAACTCTTCAAACCCGTCCTGCCGTCGCTGATACTGATAAGTGAAGCGTTCCCACCGCTGACAGATGACATAGTGAACCTTCTGATGCAATTGGCCAGAATTTGCGAGAGTCAAGCGTCATTGGCCAGCCATTTCGACAGTCAGAGGGATAAAGGGCTTGAAATATCGGCGCAGGAAAGTGCAGATCTGTGCGATTTGACCAAGAAGACTTTTACTGAGATATTGGATAAAAGTATATTAAGAACTAGCGTGTATAGGCAAGAATAAAGTATTTTTTTTTTATTTCTTCGTTTCTAGAATCCATCAGTTTGTGTCCTTAGATATTTAACCAAAATGAAGTACACAAAAAAAAAAGTTGTAGTTTTTATTTCAAATAAGGGGGACAAAATATTTAATATAAGTTAACATAACATAATAAATTAACAAAAATAAGAATATCAACAACTTTACGGATAAAATAAGACCAAGCGTAGTTTAAAAAATAATTTAAGTACATAAAACGAGCAAAAATAACATGAAAAACTAACAAAAAAAATATATACGTGTCCAAGATAAGGAGGGACAGTACAGGGATCTCGGAAACCGTAAGTGATACGAAGGCGGTTAAATGGAGGTAAAGTTGCGCATTTACGTGCCTAATGATATGTCGTTTAGAAAGTTAAAATTCCGAGTAGTTCCCGAGATATCCGGAAAAAAACGAAATTCTGAACAATCGTTTTATTGTTTTCCTGGGTTTTTTTGAGATCAAATTCTAAAGTAAATTGCACTTTTGCATTACCACTTTTTCCGCTCTATCTAACAGCCATTATCAACTTTCTTTTTTTTAAATACGGTCCGGAATTTGATAGCTTTTTTTCTTCCGAATGCAACGATGTATGACACATTCTGGTTTAATGACGTTTCGAGGGTTGTTTGAACATCAGAAAATTTTGGGATACGGTCCTGTATTTCTTCTAATTTTATAAATAATGTCTCATAAGTAAGCTCTAAATTTTTACTTATGTAGGACTAGTTCAATAAATAACAAATAATTGAATAGTAAACCACAAATAAGTGAACAAAATACAGAAACATTATTTCAAACTTCTGTTGATTCGGGATTTAAAAGAAAAGTAGGCGCTTGAAACAAAAAAATTAAGATGGTGACGCGTGATTTGTTTCACTTGACATTCCCATTGTGATCGTTTGAGAGCGTTTTAAGAGGTTTTCTATTTTCCAGAAAATATGGAACATAAATTTACAAATGCTGAAAAGTTTGATATTGTTCGTGTTTTATTTTATCTCAAAAAAACTGTTATGTGTCAGTTAGAAGATGTTATTTGTGCTTAGGAAATAACGGAAATCATTTTGAACACCTGATTATGTAGTTCCTTACCTTTTTCGTTGTTCGTTTTATTACTGCTTTGGAATGATTTTTGTTCACTTATTTGTGGTTTTTTATTAAATTATTTGTTATTTATTGAACTAGTCCAATATAAGTAAAAAAATTTAGAGCTTACTTATGAGATATTATTTATAAAATTAGGAAAAATACAGTACCGTATCCCAAAATTTCCTGATGTTGTTCAAAAAACCCTCGAAACGTCATTAAACCACAATGTGTCATACATCGTTGCATTCGGGAGAAAAAAAGCTCTCAAATTCCAATATCAGGAAAACAGGACCGGATTTAAAAACATAAAGTTGATAATGGCCCTTCGAAGACGACTCGTCGGATTACAAAACAATGAACGCGGTTAGATAGAGCGGAAAAAGTGGCAATGCAAAAGTGCAATTTACTTTAGAATTCGATCTCAAAAAAACCCAGGAAAACAATAAAACGATTTTTCATAATTTCGTTTTTTTCCGGATAGCTCCGGAACTACTCGGAATTTTAAAACTTTCTAAACGGCATATTATTAGGCACGTAAATGCGCAACTTTACCTCCATTTAACCGACTTCGTATCTCTTACGGTTTCCGACATCCCTGTACTGTCCCTCCTTATCTTGGACACGTTGTATATAAAAATTGCACACAAAAAATGTCTTACGTAAATATTTTTTAGCTTGTCCTATAATCCTATTTTTGACTTTTAAATAGATCTACCAACACTGCCTGTTCTTGACGTTTCATGCTCTTCATTTCCAGAATTTTGTAAAATTCCGTCAGTTGACATTCAGGTATTAACTTTTTACACTGATCTATGAAATTTTTCTGCGGCTCTACCGGGGTCATGACGACTTTCAAGATCATTTCTGCTTTTGTCATTCCTAAAATTAGTCGTAGTCACTAGACAGCAATGGGTTTTAAGGTACTTCATCGATCGCCGCGACGTATGTCGCCGGGGCACCGATAGTACTGTCTCGGTATGCGAGAAGCTATGTTCCCCGACGACAAATTCCGAACAAATATCAGGTTTATAGTCCCGTAACTTTGTAAATTGTTTTCCGATCTTGGTGCAATTTTTAGCAAATTTGTAGACTTGTTTCTCGGAATGTCAGCCTGAAAATTAGTTTAATTTATTAACGCTCTGTGGAAAAATTGAGCGGTTATTTTTTGGATCACGTCATTATCTCCTTTTTAAGAGAAGATACAACTTTTTAAAGAAAGATTTGCATATTTTCAATTTTATTCACAATTCAATGCATTTAACATGCAAATTAACATTTACACATCTACTGTTGAGAATCTGGCCGTATACGAGGTTGCCTTGTTGGAGACCTTGGAGGGGGGCCACCAGGTGGACTCTATCTACACCGACTTCTCCAAGGCCTAGTCAAGTGGCCGAGAAGTTTCCTTACTGGGAGGACACGGGCTGTAAACCTTCTTAGTGAAGTATCATCAGCCTTTCATGTAACATCAGGTGTTCCTCAGGGGTCACATTTCGCACCCCTTCTATTCATTTTGTTTGTTAATGATGTGACCGACTGTTGGCTTTCTCCAGGGGGTTAATGTTTGCGGACGATCTAAAATTGTATATGCTGATAAGGTGCTTGGAGGATGCATTGAGACTCCAGAGTGACCTCGGTGCCTTCTGGAAATCGACAAAAGTGCATCATCTTTCTCCAAATATAAAAAATGCACACATATCAGTTTTTATAGGGGCAAGATTAGGATTACTGCATCATACCAGATCAATGGCGAAGATCTATCTTACTCGAATACTGTTAGAGATCTCGGTGTTTTCTTTAAAGGGAGATTGATCTTTGCCAATCATATTTCCGTAGCGAGTCTGAAGAGTATGAAAATTCTAGGGTTTGTTTGGAGAAACCGTTCCCAATTGAGGTAATTAAGTTGTTGTTTTGTTCACTTGTTAGATCCAATTTAGAATATGTCACGGTCATCTGATCGCCATTTTACCAAGTGCATAAGGATATGTTAGGAAGGGTACAGAACGAATTTTTAAGATTTGCAGCTTACAAGCTGAATATTGATATGACAAATTACTATAAGGCGGATGTCCCGAGTATGTTGAATATGATCTAATCTAGAAAGCTGACGTCGCATGTTCGATGCATGTTTTGTTAATAAACTAATTAAGGGTTTATATAGTTGCTATTGTCACGGATTCATCTGAACGTGCCTAATAGACAGTTGCGCCACGCTTATCTGTTTCACACTCCGTTTCACCCAACTAACTATGGAATGCATTCCCTTGTCGATAGAGCTCTTCGTTTTGTTAATATGTTGAGTGATCAAAGAGCATATTGACATTTTTCAATCCAGATATTCGGTCACTATATGTGCAACGTGAGGTGTAGCATTATCATGCATTAATGTAAATTGGTTCCCAATGAGAGGAGCAAATGGAACAACAACTTCTTGGAGGATTTCCTCAATGTAACGGAGGGCGGTTAGAGCTCCATTTTCAACAAATACAAGATTAGTGCGTGCGTGCTTCGGTAGAAATACCCACAAAAATTTTTGATTTTGTGATTTGTTAAATTATGTAAAATTGTTTTATATGTTTATTATTCCACTATCTTATAGCATTAGTACAATTGAATATTTTGTAAAGATTGTTTCACGAAAAATGGATATAACTTAATGAATGCCGTAAAAGTACCTGGGCCATTCCATTATTTATGACCGTTTGTTATTATTATGTGGAAAGGACCGGATTGTAATAATTATAATTAAATATAGGCACATCAGGTAGGTTAGGTTGCTTAATTTATATTTAAATATCTTTTTGTGGTAAAATTTGTTAGTTTTTGAGGAATGGTTCAAGAATTGTCTTTTACCAAACATTCCTCAGAATAGCGTGATAGTAATGGACAATGCGAACTATCACAGTCGCCAATTACATAAAGCTCCAAGCTCGAATAATACAAAATTGGAGATTCAGAACTACATGGCGGCGAATGATATATATTTTGAAGAAAGTTATAAAAAAAGTGATCTTTTAGAAGTTTTAAAGACATTTTGTATAAAAAAAGTATATGTCTGTGACACATTGGCAGAAGAAATTGGACATACAGTGCTACGGCTCCCACCCTATTATTGCATTTTTAACCCCATAGAGCATATGTGGCACCAGTTAAAATCACTGGTTAGGTCTGAAAATATTTCTCCGACTTTAAGTTCTAGTGTTGTAGAATTAATACGAAAATGCTTTAATGATATTCCCCCAGGTAGTTGGAAAAATTCAGTCCGTCACATAATAACTGTAGCGAATTCGTATATTAGTCTGGATCGTATAATTAATCCAATTATAATTAATTTTGATGAGGATAGCGATAGCGAAACAGAACTATCTATAGAATGACATTATAAATATAAATAAATATGACTAGCAATATTTTTAAAAAATGTTATTTCATTTGGTTACATTAATATAATCATATCATTACTTGTTTTCCTTCATACTTCACTTGTTTATTGCCAAGCTCTTGTCGACACAATGGGACCGACCCAGGAAATCATTAAGTCCTATCCAAATTTCGTGAAAGGTACTGTAAATGGGGTTACCCGTAAATTTGGTAAATAAATAAACATTCAGGCTAACATTCCGAGACATAAGTAGGGTACACTTTGCTAAAAATTTCTCACCTACATCAGGAAACAATTTAAAAAGTTAGAGGACTATAAACCTGACTAACGATATCTTTGTCCTGAATTTATTGTACATACCTTTCATGACGACCTTCGAATATGCTGCAGGAGCCGGTCTATTTATTTGAGACGCTATAGAGGGTAGATTCAGCAGTACTGTTTTCAACATATGGGTGTCCAATAGAAGCTGTTCTGCCCCTACAAATAATACCAATAAAATTCATCTAGATGAACCAACATTGTATACGAAACAGCACAAAACTACGAAGAATACTAATTACCTTCGGTATTAATGGGTTTGCATTTATAAATGCTCTGTATAAATTTCGGAATGAAACTGTTGGCGAATTTAATACAAAACTGCGTAAAGTATTTCCTGGAATGGGCTAAGTTGTCTCTAATTATAGGCACAGTCGTTTTCAAGTGAGTCGTTACCGACGTTATGTAGGGGCTTTGGTCGCCTACCGCATCTATATTTTGCCATGGAATCTAAAATATGATAACAAATCGTGAAGGAATGACTTATAATCTAGTTTTTATCGACGTTGCGTCATAGAAGGCAGTGGCGGCTCGTATGATAGAGGGGGTTCACAAGTATGGTGAAATTTTTCTAGGCGTTTTAAATGTAGAAAGAAAAAAAGTAATAAGAAAATGCGTTAGGTAAAACATATTTTTTTACACAAGGAAATACAACTTTTGGAAAATAAGAAAGGTTTTCTTAGTCTGTATAGCTGTCGGATCTTAACGTCGTCGCATGCAACCCTAGTAACAGTATTTATACCGTTCACTACTAATACCTACTACTAAAGCCATCTACGAGCTATCAAGAAAACCGAATGATGTCCAATACTACTACCGCCATCTACGAGTTATCGAGAAAACCGAATGATGTCTAATACCACTACGGCATCTACGGCTACGTCATTAGGTGCAACCAAGACGAGAACAATAGTTAACTGTTTTATGACGAGAACGAATCGAGCCACGAGACTGACAAGTTGGCATTCTTTATATTTTTAGTGTTGTTTAGTTTAAATCCTTAAATAAAATGGTTTAAAATCATATCGAGTATCATTTATCGAAATACACAACATTTATCGACCCTACGCAATAGTGCTTAAACGTAAAGTCTATTCTTCGGTTCTTAATTGTAGAAAATTGATCAATAACAGCCTCATTAAGTTTGGAATACCCTCTATAAACTTTTTTCATATATTTCTTTTAAACGTTCTAATAAAGTCCCTAGATTTACCCTTTGTGGTCTGCGTTAAATTAATTTCGGGTTTAGGTGTTCCCGCATTCTTCACTTCAATTTTTTGCTCCAAACTCAAAGAGCTAAAGTTATTTCTGAAATAGTCCACCGTCAACTATTCATTTTAACTTAATAAATATATAATATTAAAATATTAAAACATACACGCTCGAATTTCTAACTAGATGCACGAACAGACAAAAACTGTGCGCCTTTTCCATGTTAAATCGCCATAGCCCCGCTATCCCCCGCTGCCACTTGTTACTACAGGGAAACTGCACTACTTAATGGCACGTGCGAGCAAGTCTCGTCATTTACCTCGACCGAGGCACGGTTGCCGGATCTATACAGTTTGGTTTGACGGGATGATAAAATATTAGGGAGGGTCGGACTTTTTTAGTTTGACGGTACGATAAAATATTAGGGAGGGTCGGACTTTATACGATAAATAATATTCAACCAACATAAATTAATATTTTTTTATTCGTTTTCGGGGTGCACGTGCGCATGCGCTCCTGTGGAAGAACCGCCACTGATAGAAGGTGACAATAAAGTATCTGTTAGGCGTCTAAACCTGAAATTGTGCAAAAAAAAATCATAAATCACATAAAAACTTACTTTTGACATGGCCGTAAGCGAAGGCTCACAAGCATTTTCCAGATCCTGAACCAACAGCTGGATACAATTTGATATCACCCTAAGAACAGTAATAATAATGTAACAGAATACCATCGTAGTTAACGCCAGCAGTTGTCAAACTGTGAGCGCCGGGTAAAAACTATATAACTATATAATATAAATAACTAAATAACTTACTTGTGAAATTGGTCTTGTTCTTTAGATAGATCCACTTGCTCGGATAGCGGCGGTTCGATTTTTTCTTTAAGTTTATCCTGCAACTGCTGCGTCGTCTCCAAACAATACTCGGCCGTTGTCAAAATACAGCAAATTTTCGTTTGTTCCTCCTTGGTAAACCTAGATAAAAATTCGTTTGAATCATAAAAACTCTTAAAGTTAGCCCCACCCTTAAAAATACCTGGTAATTTCGCCTTCCTTAAGCAAAGAAGAAAAGTTCTGTATTAGTCCGGACGTTGATATTTTTTGGAAATCTTTGGTGAAATTCTGTACGGAACTCCCTAACGTCTGCACCTCGATTTTCGGTAGATTATTTTGCAGTAATTTTTCTGAATATTCGTGAAGATATTTTTGGAATGTTTTGGTTAGGCTGAGCATTGACTGACCCCTGAAAAATTACGACGTAACGGCTTAAATCTTTGCGACAACAGGGTGTCGAATTTTCTTTAATGGTTATTTTTGAATATCTCCGAAAGTACTTTAGATATTATTTTCAATTTTGGTATGTGTTAATAGGATATAGAACCACAAATTTTAGTTAGAAAAGTTATTCAATTGTTCCACCAGTGGCGTCCCTGCAAACATCCCCTCCGATATTTTTTACAAAAAAAGTGGCACGCCACTGACCTTTTTCCATGGGGCTATTTTTTCTGATTCGCCCGGTCAATTCTACATGAAAACGGTCTCTTGCGTTTTTCACGTCAGACGCACTGTGTTGGATTAAAATATTTAAATTCAAATTATGGTTTTACCATATCAAAATCGAAAAAACTCAAGTCGTTGCGCGCGTAAGCCGTTCTTTATAAAATGACCTAAGGAATCACACTTTGTATACTTATACCACGTATCTATAGAGACACTTCTTACCTATCTAATTGGTTACACTGAATCATACTTTTCTTATAAAACACAAAGAGATCAGGACATGACGGTAAAATGGCGGCCTGCGTTTCGGTGTTTTCAGTCGGCCTGTGCTGCTTTTCGTCTTGTACAAATCTGTCTATTAAATCCGCCAAGTTTCGATCTACACTTTCGATGTAAATTTCCAAATGTGAAATAAAGCACCGTCCTACAAAAAATATCATTGCATCACAAATGGCACAAGTCCGTGGAAGTTAAGGAAGTTTCATATCTCTTGTTAAGAAGAAGAAACCTTTATTATTGCCATTTTGTTTAAATTGTAAAGTTTCTTGGTAAAAATGAATGTGCACTTACCTATTAAACCATTGAAGGGAGATCCACTTAAATCCCCTTCCTCGCCAGCAACATTCTCACTTATACTCACACTCTTCTGTCTCACTTTTGTAATCTTTTCCTCATTCTTTATCTTACTATCCTCTAAATTTTCTTTCAAGGTTACACCGGTGAATCGTTTAAAAAGCAAATTTTCAAATCCTGCCGTTTTCTGTATCGCATACAGTAGAAGTTTAACGTCTATTTCGTTTTTTCTTTTCGACATGATTTTAGATAGTTCGTCCCGGGTGTTGTGACAAAACTGAATCGCTATGCGTTCGGATACTTCCCAGTTTTGGGGAAACATATGACCTAAAAATGAGTTTTATTTTATTCTACTTCATATACTTCTTCAAGAACTAGACGATACATAAAATATTATACAGTTGAATAGAAATTTTTATTTTGCTTTCATAAAATACTTTTTGAGGTAATTATGCAAGAAATTGTTATGGGATGGGGTTCTGTCTCAACTTCGCCTCTTGTAACCATTTAATGGCAAAGGATAGCTTACCTAACCTATCCTCAAACTCCAAAAGATGTCTCTTAATCCAAGCATATCTCTTGTCGATCTTGTCTAACCAAGCCGTATCTTCCGTTTCTTGGAACAGATGATTGTACTCTTGTAGTTGCAAGTTCACAAACCATTTCAGCAGATCTTTTTTGACTTTCGGTTCCAAAATGGAGATCACAAGGCAGGCTTGTTGTAACTGTTTGTTAGGAACAACACTTTTACTGTTTGTCCCTTGGAATGCATCCTACACAATAATTAAATATCAATATTATTTAATACAGCAATAATTGTATGAAGCTCCCCTCAATAAAAAAAAACAAAGTTTCCGATTCCACAATTATTTTCATTCCTTTTTCAATGTTTTACAAAATTGTTGTTTATTATGTGCAATAGGAAGATAAATTAAGAACAAACTTACTTTAAAATCATGTGTGATCTGTTCAGCCAATTCTACGTGAATACTTTTAACTTGATCGCTCAAACTCTTGATTTGAGGTATATCGGAATAATTTTCAAAATGTGTCATCACTTCACTGATTGCCTGAAGTGGTAAAGCTATTTCTCCATACAGACGTTTTTGCGTTAGTGATTTTAATGTGTCCACACCGCCTACTAACATATGGAGATGATTTAAAGTTGTTATAGCCTAAAAACACAAAACCATGATTGTAATATCGTTTCTTATACTACTTTTAGGTTTGTTCTCTCTCTCCACATGGCAACAGCAATTATCCCCTACAGTCTACACAAAAGTATAATAATAGTACAAATCTTAAGGCTATTTAGCCTTGCATAAATAACCTATATTTTTAAAGGACTTATTTCTTTAAAAGTACTTACTAATGTCAAATTTCTTTTAGCACAGTCCAACTGTTTAATATCCCTTGTTATTTCTCGTACCATTTCTTCTGATTTTTCCGCTCTTTTCTTGATATCTTTTATATGAACAAAGAGTTGCTTTATGATTTTTTGAGCTTCATCCAATGCCTCCCTTAAAAGGTACAAATTATTGATGACACGAGGAAAGGTAAAAATCGATAAACGAGTCCTTACCTGCCATCTTTACTAGCATCAATTTGGCTTCGAATAACGGTAGATATTTCATTATCGATGGTGTGGATTTGGTTTTCCATTTTGATAACGACCTCATCAATGTTTGAAAGGGATTGTTCAGTTGGGAAGAGGGAATTTATGTAATCTATACTGTTAAAATCAGGCTCATCCAGAGAGTCTCTGCTCGGAAGAACCTTAAAAATGTTTTTTTGTAAGAAGATTGATTATATTATATTGAACACACGAAGTATTGTTTTTACTTACTGAAAATATATAAATAAATGCGAGCTGATAAGCTAGCTGGGTGAATAAGATCTCCAATTTAATCAAGAATATGATAAAACTAATATTTCCATTCGGGTTTTTCATAAATCATGGGCTTGTGCCCTACTAAATGTAAAATTTTACCTCATCTATTGCCTTTTGCACCTCCGGGGGAAAATTAATGAAAAATTCCGAATTGTCGTCATCTAGCAAGTCGTCTTCGGCAGAGCCAGTTTCCATTTTTGAGAAAATATTAATTTTTCATATTTATTTTATAAATAAAAATAGGCCAAATGTCATCTTATTCCGTTCATGGAATGTTGAGGTTATCTGTCACCACCACGTCGTCGTTAGCACCTAAAATTATCAAAACCCATTTCCGAATCTAAACTGTTCACCGTCACTGCAAGGTCATATGACATGAACCTCACTTAAATGTTTTGGATCTTGAACCCTTTTTGATTAATAAAACTACAATGATTTCTTAAATGGAACTATATTTTTAACATAATGTATAAATAACAACTAGTTTGTAGAAATATAGACGATAAAAACTATGAACTAAAAATAAAATTAATTACACCACAATTAATAATTCGACTTGGTACAAAAAGATACTTAAATATATTTTGGAACTTATAAACGCTTGTGAATCATCTAATTTTTCTTATATTCTATTCGTTCAACTTTTACATCGTCCCCCACAAGCTGATAGACATAAGTAACCACTGTGGTGTTTTGTATATCCATTAGTACAAATGATGGCGTTATAGACCTAAAACAATACATTACCACATTTAAATTACACTTAAAGTGACTTAAAATGTACACACCACGTATAAACACCTGGTAATTATTTAAAACTTACGAATCTAGTGCATTGTAACTTCCAGTAGCACTCCCTGGATTAATATAAAACTTGTTTTCGTGTTCATATGCTTCAAATTTGTGAGTATGTCCAGATATTAAAATATCAACGTCTAACTGTCTTTGAATTAATGCTAAAAATAAGTTAAAACAAATTAGAAAGAATTTCAGGGATCATATTTAATCAATGAAAAGTTACCTAGAGCCTCTGGATCTCCCCAAGGCACAACTTGGTGCCCATGAGACAAACCAATTCGGAACTGTCCTACGGTGACTACTTTTTGTTCTGGATAGTTTAAATTCTAAAAAATAACTTTCGGCATTAAAATATATGTAATAAAATGTAAATTTGCATGAGTAGGTATTGTAAATTATTACACAAGAAACTTACATCGTCGAAATCTCCCCTTACAACATGAACATCCGAGGCCAAAGTTTTTAAGTAATCGTAGGATTCTTTCGTACATAAATTGCCTGTGCAAAGAATATGCTGTATTCTGCCTGGTACCAGGAGTTTCTTGAATTTTGCTGGCAAATTACTACACCTGTGCGGAATATGTAGATCGCCTAATACCAAAACCAACTGAAAATATTCGTTAATTAATTTGATTTGACGACAGGGTGTTTATTAATTTAGCTTACCATTGTGCAAGTGTAGAAACTCTTTGGAGTTTTTGAGACGCCGTTTTTTAATTCGAAAAGGGGTGTAAGTAAATAGTTAAGTAACAACAATTTCTGACGTTTTAAACGCCAAACATTTGACAGGATATCAAAACTTTCTTCCTTCTTTGTATACCACAGAGAAGATCCGCACGTCTCGCAACTTGTAGTTGAGCCTAGCGGTGACGTCTAGTCTTGGCAATATCAAGGAGAAGTATTAGATCGGAAATGACAAGCGTCTAGGGACAGCCTCTTCACCACCTCTGCACCTGTCACTACGCATGCGTAAGAATTTTCAAGGTTATTCATGTGAGTCAAGTGAGCCAAGTATCGACATCGGTAATATTATTTTGACCCTTAGATTTGACCTATTACGTACAAACCAGCATCCAGGCCGGAGTTTGCTAGCCCACTATAGTGATAACCAACCGTCACAAGATGATACATTAATAAAAATCTCGTAAATTGCACCCGACAAGTTTTTTTGCATTTAGTTGTCCGCCGGCGGATATATAAGTTCAAAATTAAACTGCTTAATTTTACTTGGTAAAAGTATTTATTAAACTGTTTAACACCACTTATGATAGAAATAAAAATATAAAGAAGTGACCGCCAGAGCTGCAGTCGACTGTTTATTTGACGACCGACAATCCAATCAAGTAAGACACCGCCAGGGCGGCATCGACATAAAAATTTTACGAACCGACGTCTTTATATCTGCTCGCAAAAAATAATATATTATAAGTAGAATCTTTAAGAGAGGAGTTTTATTTGTATGGGAATTGGATCAGAGAATAAAATATAAACTCTAATAAACCAATAAAAACTTTATTCTCGTTAAATTATTTTACTTCAAGTGAAAAACTATACAAACAATATCCTTTTGTGGTGCGTAGCCCTAATTTAAAATAAAAATATTTTGAAGTCTCAAAATTCATTTTATTTTTCAAAAATATTTTGAAGTCTCAAAATAAATTTTATTTTTCAAAAATATTTTGTAGTCTTAACATAAATTTTATTTTTCAAAAATATTTTGTGAAGTCTAAATAAATTTTTCAAAAATATTTTGAAGTCCCAAATAAATTTTATTTTTCAAAAATATTTTCAAGTCTTGACATATATTTATACCAGAACAAAAACCGACACCAGAACAATTTTGTAAAATTTATTTGATCAGACGACACCGGTATAAACTATAACTACAACAGTAAGTAACATATTAATTAGCATCGTCGTGGCTTGATTAACTAACAGACACCAACCAAAACCCAAAGAAAGTGGAGTAAAAAATATATACCTATATTACTTTAATTTGGAGTTCAGTAATGTATTTCAGGTAAAGAAATATAGTTGTTCCTAAAAAAAAACATATATATCTATCGGCAAATTTTCTTAACTGAGCTAAATTTAGATTATTATAGTATCCTTTTATAAATGTCACTTTATAAAGTGTACAAAGTGTAAAGATAACAAGCCTCTAATAGTTTATCCTTGAAGGGACAGAATGGTCCAAGGTAACTTTCGCGAAATATTCAACTAGGTACTGAAATATTATATTACCTGCTTCCATTTGCTGAAACTTTACTCCATGTGTTTCATTTTCCAAAGAAATACTCTTCCGATATCTACAAACTAGATGGACGTGTTTGCACATATTCCATTTAACAGCAGAGTCTAAACAAGTGCGTGAGTATCTGTGAATGCATGCCTCATACTCTGAACAAAGCAATTTGCAAGCACATTCTGCTCGTCTTTCTTCTATAATATATATTACATTATTTGAAGATTGCGAGGAAACTTGCCACCCTGTTTCCATTTCCAATACCGAATCCAGTTGTAATACATCAGCAGTTTTATGACGCTTTCTTAGATCCTTAATTTTGCTGCATAATTTCCCCTTGTTAAATGAAATAACTCTGTCAAAAATTTTATCGCGCACAAATTTTAAAATTGCATCTATGGACTTATCTAGTCGTTTCACGTTTTTACCCTTCAAATACAAGTACTTAATAGTTCCATGCATTCTCTCGAGATGCATATTAGTGTTAAGTCCACTATGCAATCGATGACAGTACGCCCAGGCTTCAGTTTTATTCATATAATGTAGAGTGAAATAATTGGCAAAATTTAAGGTTTGTGGATTTTCTGACAATGACTGTACAAAATTATGCATCATGATGTAAAATGTGGTGACATCTGTCTCTTGTAATAATGTTTGCAGCTTTCCGTCAACAACAATCTATTAAAAAACACATCATTTAGTAAAAAAGAAGCTATAAAAATGCAAAAAATAAATAACTTTTCTGCTCAAAAAATACTTTTAATTTTTGAGTACCTACATACAGGGTCTGACGGTAATTTTTCAATTTTTATATAGAAAAGATGTATGGAACAAAAATGTGCTACTTATTTTCTTAATGGCGCACCTTGTATATTATTCCATATTTGGATTTTGTGGATAAATCTGAGAATTTTTTACATTCAATAACACTATTATAATATGGCTATATTTCACTATCTTTCTTAACAGATTTTTACAGGCTGATCAGTATTGAGATAATAAGTAGTTACTTAAGGAATAAATAAATTACCTGCTTTTCCTTGCTAGCAATTTTAGTCAAGTTTTTCTTCCTTGCTCGTTTCACGTGCCACGTACAAAATAATCTGTAATTGTATAAATGATATAGTAATTGAAAGACAATCTAAAACTAATACTATACCTAAACTCTGCTGGAAACATTATTTGGTGGATCCAGGCATTATAGTATGATTCGGCCATGTCTGACATGAATACTTTCGGCGTAAGTTGCCTTTGGAGGCGCTCTCTAATGAAAGAAAAAAATAATTTCATTACTTCTTCATCTGTTCGATTAGAGATTAAGAATGCACAGGGAAATCCTTCTCGTAAATCGTCTAATATCAACAAAGTATGTAACTCAAACCCATAGGCATTGAGACCATGTGTCCCATCAAGACATACACAATCTTGGCTGTATTTCTGCATCATTTCCATTTGGCCTTGCGTCATTATCACCAATACAAAATCTTCTTTTTTTAATTTTGAATTTTCTTCGCACATGATATCCTGAGGCTTATAAAACAGAACACTTCCATTGCTTTTCATCTCTTCTACCCAAGCTTCGACACTAACTGCATCATTTTTATTGCGGATGGATTCAGAGTTTAAATTAAAACTTTGTTCAATGTTAAAAAGATCCTTTTTTGTCAGTAGATGCTCACGTTCAAGTTCACAATTAAGAGAATCTCGAATCCCACCTAAAATTGTGGGAAAGGGTATTTTTGCTGCTATTTTTGCTGCAAACTTTTCCCTTTCCGGCCTACTTAATGGTAAATGTCGTAGATCATTAGTATGGCCTACATGAGTTTTGTTGAATGTTACGGTACATTGGCCATCGTCTTTTGTAAAAACTAATTTTATTCCAGCTGGACAAAAGCTGTTAATTTTGTTGCTGCCTTGGATTTTTAAATGCCTGGTGTTATTTCCTTTCCTTTTGTACGTGCCCGATCGATGACAAATATAATTCGAAACTATGGAATGTTGAGAATAGCTTGATCCTTTCCATTTTACAAAAGAACTTCTATCTTTATGCTCCATTTGTAATTTCCAAGTTTCAAACTCGGCCATTGTCGAAAATTCAAAATTTTGGCACTCTATTTTGATATCATGGTTCTTTTCCAAATGATCAGTCAAATTCGCTCTTGTTGCTTCTCGGCATTGACATAAACAACACTTAAAAGTGGTATAATTATGAATATTTTTAAAATGTCTAATTAAAGATAACTGCCTAGAAAAGGTCTTTTCACACTCATCACATTTAAAAACTTTACTATTTGTCTGTTCCATTATTAATTCTTTTCTTCTATGCAAACACAAGCGATAATCATGGTATAAGTAACACCATGAGCGATAATAACGAACGAATAACTGAGGTTATGTTATTTATTTTCGGCGGGATAATCAAACTCGCTGGAGACAATTGAGACGTATGCGCTCACTTGACTCACATGAATATTCTTGAAAATTCTTACGCATGCGTAATGACAGGTGAAGAGACTGTCCTCAGATGCGAGTATCGGAAATGTCCTGGCGATACTCTTGATATCAAAATTACCTTCCAGATCATTGATTCTATGAACGGGAACGGAAATATTTGGCTGGATGTCATTGGATTTTCAAACAGAACAGAACGGGAAAATCGACTACATTTACACGGCAATCGTTTAATCACTTTGAGTTATTAGTATATTATAAACTATTGATAATCTAGACATTCATTTAGCTGAACAGGAAAAAAACGTAAATTATAAAGTGTGTTTATACAATATATACAGAAAAAACAAGATCAAAAAGTTTCACTTTGGCTTTCATTACGTCTAGTTATCCTTAAACTTATACTGCAATTTTGAAGTTTCCAATCATGTTACTTCTTTTGTTCAACACTGTAAAATAATTCATCTTCATTGGGCTGCTGCTAAAAGTATAAATATTATTTTTAGTAAACGTATAGGCCTACAAAACACTCCTGTTGTACTAATTTTTACATAATTTATAAAACTTGACCTATGCGCCTAAAAGTAATTTAATACCTCTTCCATCTTGGTCCAAAAACATTCCGTAAACAAATACGCCCTTTGACAACTGTCCATAGATTTCACGGCAGTGCAAACGTACAAAATATACTCCAAACTGGGTATCTCTACGTCACTCTGCTGCAAAGTTTCTCGGATATCGTGAAGCAGAAAACCGCCGTCTTCGTCCATCCAACCGTATTTCGTTAGCAGACAGTGTAAGAAACATTTAAATGCGTTCGATTTGCTGTTTTCCAAATTTTTGTTCACCAAAACGTCGTTCATGGCATCTAACAATATAAATTTATGTTTTTTTTTTAATTTAAATTTAATTAAACCATCTTATAAAGGAGAAAAGGTGGCAATCTTTGCAAATGTTACAGTCACAAAAAATATACTTACATAGACTTATCGGAGAACTAACGTTGCACACTTTGATATACTTCAAATCGTTAGTGGCATCATGGGAGGTAAACCCCGAAACATTATTTTCTCGAATTAAACATGTAACGAGAAAAATAATTAAGAAATCTATTTTACGGCTCAAATTTTGTCTCATACTTAAAAATAACAATATACTTCTAAATTAAAACTATAATGGAACTGCCATAAACGTTATCACGGCTTGTCGTCGGTTGGTTTACAATATTTATCGCGAGCGTCGCTATCGCTCTTGTGCAGAACGTTATCGAAATTCGCAGAGGAAGGTCAATAAAACTGCATTTATATACAGGATGTCCCAGCTTTATAAAAACCTATAATCTTCATATACCATACCACCGTACCTGTATCAATAGCAGCATAAGTAAGTTATTGAAAGTAACTTTTAAGCTGGATTTATAAACTTGACGTTACAATTGACGGTGCTGTTTGGCGGTGCCGTTGCAGCTTAAACATATTGAAACTTCTCCAAAGCTTTCCGAATTCGGCCTTCTCCTGGCCAAGCTACGAGCGATGGGATTTAGTGAGAGCTCAGTTCGTTGGTTTGCAAGTTTTCTGAATGGGCGCACACAGAGTGTTAAGATCAATGGTTTCGTATCAGAATCATTTCAAGTTTACTCTGGGGTTCCGCAGGGATCTCATTGTTCACCGCTTCTGTTCAACATTTTCATTAACGAGTGTCTGATTATATTTTGCATGCCAAGAGAAGTTTCTATGCTGATGACTTGAAGTTGTATAAGACAATAAACTGCATTCAGGATAGTATTGACTTGCAGGGAGATGTTGGAATTGTCGGGTTTGTTCGCGCACATTTTAAACCAATACAGAAAATAATTTACTGAATTTTTATTTAAAAAAACGGTAGTAACAATGTAAAAAATTATTTATGTAAATAATACTAATTATGTCTACCAAGATTTAAAATAAATTGTCGGTTGCATGTTGCATGGAAAGTATGAATGGAACAAATGCCAAGTATAATGGAGGTGCCCTTGGTCAGGTAAACGATTACAATTATTTTCAAATGCACACAAGGTGTAGCTACTTTCCATGCCTTGTAAATAAAAAATATATATTGTATTAGCAAAATCGGCGACCATCTCAATAAAAAAAAAAAGATCTATTAAAATTTTTCGTTTTCTAAACTCCTCTTATTTTTGGTACTAATATCATTTAAACTATTAAATGTCGATTGTCGGCGTAGTTACATAGGTAAAAAGTCTACATCTGTAAACATTTCATTGAGCCGCTGGGTATCAGACAGGTCTGTTGGGTTTTTACCTAAAACAAGAAATACTCGACTTACTATATAAAAAAACTAGTGTTGGGAAAAAACCGATGATTTTAATAATCGAGTACTTGATACTCGAGCGATTTTAGTAATCGAGTGAATCGCTTGAAATTCCAATTCACCAAGCGATGACGTCGCCGACTGCTCGACCGGCAGCCTAGCCGTTTACATGTGATCATGTAGGGTATTTAGCAGGCACGTAACTACGGGTGGGTACAGGTTTCGCTAAATGTAGATGAAGTAGCCACCAAAAAAATTCCAGAAATTTATTTATTTGTGAATAATGAATTTTTACCACGTGTCTCGATACCAAATAAAAAAACTGCGAAAAATCACCCAAATATGTATTTATGGTTCGGGGTTTATGCTTGTGCTTTTTTAAAACAAAAAGTATTACCAAGAGTTATTTTTCTCCACATCTTTCTCAACCTAGGAGCATAAAATAAGTAGATATTTAAAATGGCTTGTCAAATTCTTCCACTTTAAATTATCAGGTGCCCACTGTGTACCTTTAGGCTTAGTTACGCGACTGGCAAAATAAGAAAATAGGTGATTATTTTTTTAAATTCATGTTTATAGTTACCTAAAAGTTCCTGTTTGTATGTGTATGTATGTTATTTTTAAGAAGTCTTCTTGAGTTTAATAATAAAAAGTTCCTGTTTAGATTTAAAAATAAGATTACCAACGAATTTTTCTATATATTTTGTTAACCATTTTGTTCGTTTTGTTATTTTTCATTAACAATTTCTATTATTATGTTATTTTTGAGAAGTTTTCTCGAGTTTATAGTAAATAAAATTTTTAACATTATATCCTTTAATTTTTTAATATTTACAATCGGAGACCTAAACTACGCCGCTGGCTAGCCAGCAGAATTCATTTTTAAACTTTCTAATAAAGTCCCTAGATTTACCCTTTGTGGTCTGCGTTAAATTAATTTCGGGTTTAGGTGTTCCCGCATTCTTCACTTCAATTTTTTGCTCCAAACTCAAAGAGCTAAAGTTATTTCTTAAATATTCCACCGTCCGTCAACTATTCATTTTAACTTAATAAATATATAATATTAAAATATTAAAACATACACGCTCGAATTTCTAACTAGATGCACGAACAGACAACAGCTGAACACAAAAACTGTGCGCCTTTTCCATGTTAAATCGCCATAGCACCGCTATCCCCCGCTGCCACCCGCCACCTGTTACTACAGGGAAACTGCACTACTTAATCGCACGTGCGAGCAAGTCTCGCTATAATCGTCATTTACCTCGACCGAGGCACGGTTGCCGGATCTATACAGTTTGGTTTAACGGGATGATAAAATATTAGGGATGGTCGGACTTTATACGATAAATAATATTCAATGAATATAAATTAATATTTTTTATTAGTTTTGTTTTGGGAGTGCACGTGTGCATGTGCTCCTGTGGAAAAACCGCCACTGTGGACTATACCAAGGACATTCAAGCAAAGAATGGATCCATGATAGATCACGTGATTTGAACCCAATTTTTCAGCGTTTCAAAGTTCACTTTATACTTTGTAAAGGTAAATCAACTGGTATTATTAGAGAAAAACGGCAAGAGATCGTTTTCATGTAGAATTGACCAGACTAATCAGAAAAAATATCCACATGGAAAAATATTGGTGGCATAGCGTTTTTCTTGTAAAAAATATCGAAGGACATGTGTGGAGAGACGCCATTGCATGGTGGATATAATGAATTTCTATTATATTCCTATTAACACATACCAAAATTGAAAATAATATCTAAAGTACGCTCGGAGAAAAAATAACGATTTAAAAAAATTTCCTTTTTCTCTCTTTTAAAACAAGGGATCGGTTACAGATTGCCCATCCTTTGAATCAACGTTCCAGGACTATTATACAAATATGGATTTGCAAACCTTAGCAGATTTATTCACACAGCAACGAAACACAATAATTCCGATACACACATCGCATGTAACTTAAAAAATAAGGACAACAACAAAAACTTACTTTTTTCAGGCTTCGGGGTACTAGAACCTATGGGCGTGGCAAATGGGTTTAATTTGAACGTTTTCCTTTGGACTTCGGGCACACACTCGAGAGATAAAGTTGTGTCATCTGAACCACTAGAAAAAAAAATGTCATTATTAGAAAGATGACGGCCTGTGTCAGTTCCAATCAACAAAGTACAACAAAGGTTATTACATGTAAAATAGGCATCCCACAAGGTCCTATATTGGGCCCAATATTGCATTTAATATTTACTAATGATCATATCATATTCATCCTTAATATATGCTGTATTATATGACAATAAATTACACTAGACAACAAATTTCAGGTTATTGGTTGTATATTGTATCAAAATGCATTTTTCTTGTTAATTTTGGGATGCTGACTACAAAACTGATAAATGAAATTAATTGCCGTTTTCAAAAAAAAGTTTCTTATATAATTTTTAACAAAACAATAAAAACTAGATAATTTTACACTTTTCGAGTCAGTAAATGCGCTGTCGTTTGGCTATTCTTTTGTGAATTGTTTCTGGAGCATCTCTAACAAGAGTCCAACAGTAGTCGGCAAGCATGGTACCATTCCATGGTACATGTTCTCCATTGTTGATATATCCTGATGGAAGCGTTCGCCGTGCTCATCACTTACAGCTCCGCAGTTGTCAGGAAAAAAAGTCCAGGTGAGAGTGTAGGAAATGGATCTTTAGAGACATATTGCAACCCATTTTTTGATAGGAGGACAGCATATTTTCAACAAGAGTAACGTAATTGTCAGCTTTTTTATTACCCCAGAAATTAGTGACGACGAGGCGAAAGTCATTCCAAGCGTTTTTTCAATAGCCTCGGAAATTTCTGGCGTAGGTACTGAAATGCTGGCTCATAGATCACGATTTAACCAGTTTCTCAGACTTGAAGCGCATGAATTACAGCATATAATATGTGGCGCCCACTGTTTGTCTTGATCTCCTATTCTGCAACCGAAATAAAGCTGATATGCCTTTTTTTTTTATCAAAGGAGTCATAGATTGCTTCTGAGACGCAAAAGTCACCTCACCACAAACATAACAGAAGTGATCTGGATTGTTTACACACTTTCGAGGCATCTCGAATCTCAATCTGTGGCACCAGTTAAAATCACTGGTTAGGTCTGGAAATATTTCTCCGACTTTAAGTTCTAGTGTTGCAGAATTAATACGAAAATGCTTTAATGATATTCCCCCAGGTAGTTGGAAAAATTCAGTCCGCCACGTAATAACTGTAGAAAATTCGTATATTAGTCTAGATCGTATAATTAATCCAATTATAATTAATTTTGATGAGGATAGCGATAGCGAAACAGAACTATCTATAGAATGACATTATAAATGTAAATAAATATGACTAGTAATATTTAAAAAAATGTTATTTCATTTGATAAAGTAGTAAGATTTAGTTGATTTTATTTTATACAGGGTGTTCATTTGAAAACTTCCCACCACGGAGTTATCGAAAACCACTGATTAAAAGAAAAAACGCCGAGACACGTCAAAAGATTTGCCAAAGGGGACAACTTTTTACCCAAAAACTACTTCACCCCCTTTTACCCTCTGGCCCCCCGGGTCATCCCCTTAAAAATTTTAAATGACAAGGGGTAGCAAGTAATAGCTTGTTTGAAAGGTCTTTCAAAGTGCTTTATTTTGACGTTTGATTTTTTAAAATCGGTCGATTCGTTTTCGAGAAAATTGAAAAAATCTTTATTTATCTTAATTTGTTCAGATAGAAAAAAAAACACACGAAAATATCACTTTTTATTTTAATAAGTGTTCAAAATGTTGCCCGTTATTGGCCAAACAATGATATAGGCGATTTTCAAATTCCTGACGGACAATTTCAAAAACATGTTGTGGGAGATCATGGCAGCTTTCGGTGATGCGTTGACGAAGTTCATCCAAACTGTTAGGTTGGGGAGTGAACACAATAGTTTTCAAATGGCCCCATAGAAAAAAGGCTAATGGTGTCAAGTCAGGAGATCTAGCAGGCCATTCTATAGGCCCTCTTCGCCCTATCCATTTATCTGGAAACTCGTCGTCTAGCCATTGCCGAACCGGAAGAACATAGTGAGGAGGAGCGCCGTCTTGCTGGAAATATATTTCAGCTTCATCAAGTATAGGGTTTCCATCGTCTTCGATTTGGTTTTCAATGGTGTCAGTGATAAGCGGATTGATGGTATTTTCCCATTAATAAACAATGGCCCAATCACTTTGTTTCCTAAAATGCCTGCCCATACATTAATTAAACTGAGTATGCCCTTCTACAAAAGCATGAGAATTTTCATTGGTCCAATACCTGCAGTTATGCTTATTAACAAATCCATTTAGATAAAATGTGCATTCATCACTGAAGCAGATATTCTTTACATGAATGGTATTATCATTAATCGCTGCAGTCATTTGTTCACAAAACTCAACTCGCCTATCGTATTAATCTTCGGTTAACTCTTGCAATATTTTCATTTTGAATGGATGAAATTTATGTAATTTAGTAACTGTGTGTACAGAGCCTAATGAAATATCAGTCGCATCAACAATTTTGCGTAATGAAGTATTAGGATTTATGGCAAAATGACCCAAAACTTCAACTTGAGCGGCTTCATCCAGAACTCTACGATGATTACGTTTTTTATTTGCAACAGATCCAGTTTGAGTAGATTTAGTAACAAGGTCCAAAACATACCTATGCGAAGTTATCTTTTGCGGATGTCTGGGGTTAAATGTAACGGCAGTTTGCCGAGCACATTGATTTTGGGCATCATAAATTAGAATCATTTCCACTCTTTCCGCTAGTGTGTAAACCATTTTGGAAGTAAAATCTGAATCAATAAATTAATTTTCACTATCCCAAGATTGTCACAAAGGTAACTGACAGCAAATTAAATTGTTTCTTTCCCTTAGCAACTATAAAGAACTAAACAGGTATAAGAATAAAAACAGTTCGCCCATGTTATCTGTGTTGATAAAAAGAAGGCGGTAAAAATTTTTCTAATTTTCTCGAAAACGAATCGACCGATTTAAAAAAATCAAACGTCAAAATAAAGCACTTTGAAATGAACACTCTGACATTTTCGTTGTTGCCCAGTGTTATTAATATTATTAATAATCAAATGAGTATAAGATGTCTATTTTAAATGCCAACAGAAATAGTTGTTTCCGAAGGAACAGTCTATGCAAAAAATAAAATTACCCAAAAAAATCATTGTACCTAATAACTTTCGTTCTCTTGGCAGCAGGATTAAATACATCTTCACTATCATCATCTAATACACGAGTAACTTCTGCATCAGCACAAGATCCGCTTTGTTTAGAAGATGGTCGAGTTTTTCGTCGAAAATAATCCGACGAATCTAAAATACTGATGGATGGTTCGTTTCTCTCGAGACGTTGCCCGTTTTTCTTCCGAGGGGGCTTTTCCTGGTGCTCTTGGGGCTTAGTTTGGGGTTGTAATTCTTCAGGTTCGGAATCGCTTATTATTCTAATAGGGCCTAAACATATTAATCAAAGTTATACAATTCACTTCTTCATTCGTCAAAAGTACGTTACATTGTTTTACTTACTCTCAGATAATTCCACAATATAAAGAGATTCTTCAGACATAGCACGTTGTCTGTTCTTCTTCTGTTGGGGTTTATTTTGGTTGCCTTTGGTAGGAGTTGGTGGTTGCTGAGGAACAGGATTTATCCTTAGTGGATCTAAAAAGTCAATGTAAGATTTTATTTTTCATACTCATCTTCTCCAAATTAATTAAGAAAAAAAATGTATTAATAATTAAGTGTTTAGAAAATAATTTTCCTTGCATATTTAAATATAGGTTAATTTCTTACTTTTGTGGGGGATTTCAGGTATTTCTTTTTTGATATTTGTTTCGTCATCGCTGCTACTGCTCATAGACAAACTGGTATTAAAATCGCCCTCATTTCCTTCATCTTTATGCTTTTCTTTCGCCTTTGTTCTTTTACTGTCTTTTGCTTTATTATTCTTATCCTTTGTTCTACGTTTGTTATTGGTATCTTTATTTTTATCGTGTCCGTCGCCTAAATTAGTATCTAGATTTGTACTCCCTCCCGGATTTTGAGTAGTATTACTCTTTTTTGACCGCCAGAGCCACTTGCTAGAAGGTGTGGCGGTCTTTTTGAGGATTATATTCTCTGTAGGTTTTTCAATACTTGGTTGCTTTGACGTCGTTGGTGGTTTCGGAAGCTCGATTATTTCAGAAAAACTATCATCGCTGGTGTCACTAAATATGGCTTTCCCTAAAAAATAATAAATAAAGTTCAGGAATTAGGAAACGTTTTTAGTAACCCTGTATACAGGTTGTTATGATACCCTTATTATATAGGGTGATTGATGGTGCATGGCCTATTGAAAATTTGGTAGCTTATACAGGGTGTTATGGAAATTACGTATTATATTTAGATGGGTGACTCCTTGGGTGTCCTAGAGAAGCGCTACATATTTTATTTTTTTAAATCGACCGTTTTAAAAGTGGGGTAATAAACACTCTTACTCACAGGTCAATCCGCGCTACTGTACAACATTTCACCCAGAGCCAATGGCAATGTCGCCAAACTTAATGTAAAACTGAAATTCCATATAAAATTATAAAAATAGATTATTTTCTACCTAATTGTATTTATCCTTATACCTAAAGAGCACGGAAATCCAGGCACAAACACAATCAGTTTTTTTTCTTCTTTTTCATGGGAACACTCCTGGAAACACTTTATGTACACACAGTAATAGTGAAACAGAACCGATAGTTAGCTTTTGAAAATACAATAATACAGATTGAACTACAGATTATTAAATTTTATTACATGCGACGAAATTTGACGTCCAAAAGAAACGCGTCAATAAAAACAATATTCAAAGATTATTTATGGACGGGCAAGATACACGCGTAAACCGAAAAAACAGAGCGGATTACTGAGAGTGTGTTGGTGATCGACAAGACACAACGTATCCGGCCGCTGGTTGGCCTTCAACTAACAGACGCAAGCGTGTGGCGCTATATGAAACTACTTCGCTCAGCCGCATTTGACCTAGTGACGTACGTGGCTATTACTATTCCATATGTTTTTTCGGGTTGTTTAAAACATAGTCCGTCGTAAATGTTCTTCAATTAATTGTACAAAAAGGTATTACAGAATGTAAAAGTGTTTAAATTATTTTATTTTGTCTAAAGAGTTTAAGGTGTACATATTACAACACCGGCCAGAAATCCTTGATTGCTTACATGTATCGCAGTGCCACACAGTTGTTTTTCTGGTTTGACGTCAGGTCACTTTTACCGCTGAATGAATTGAAAGCGCCATTTATGGCTATTTTTCTTCAATTTGTCTTTATCTCAGGAATTGCCGGCTTAAATATAATACGTCATTTCCATAACACCCTGTATAAGTCTCTCTCTTTTCAGCCGTGCAACGCTGCCGCGTCTACTAGGAAATATTAGCAACTTTAATAATGTTTGTGTTTCAATTGTTTTTGAAAACGATAAAAATATGTTTTTTTTAAATGAAACACCCTGTATTTTATCTGTGGTCCTAAAAATTCTTGCTTCAAGGGAAATAAAAAATGTTTGTTTGAAAGAATTAATTGAAAGAGTGCACAACAAAACATTAAACCAAGATTTTGTTTCACAATATTTTTTAAGATGAGGAGCCCAAACAATCCCAAATTATCAATCAGAGCCATCTATGTTGCATCAATTTAATTAAAAAATATGACGCTTTTTGGCAGGTTAGGATTAGGAAGAGACGAGAGTTATCAGCTGATCAATATTTCTTTTCGTGAAGTTTTAGCCGTTAATAATAAAGTTATTTAGTTGATTTATGGATATTTAGATTGTCTGACATGTCGATTGGGATAACAACAAGTTTCACGAAGATCTGTGACAAAAATTAGAAAATTGTTCACATTTGAAATTGTTATTATTATTCTTATAACATTATATTTTGTAAAGTAATTTTTTCATACCGTGTTCCAATCCTTTAAATTTACAAATCCAGTTTTACAATAGAAAAAAATTAAGTATATTTGGGCTAAACATTCGCATAAAATAGTGTCTGCTTGGCAACCTGTGATTAAACGCAGCTCTTAAAATTAAATTAGATTGCTGTTAGAGATTAATTTTACCATTTTCAACAGCCCAATTATTCATCATTCCTCCGTTGCCATTTGTATTCTCGACACGCCCTTTCAAAACAGTGACATATATATCCATTTCAGACATTTCTTTTACACTTTTATCGAGTTGTCTCAGTTTATCCATAAAATAAGTAACTGTAAGAGGTGGTTGCTCTACTCGCTGCTCCGTTATAATAATTGCTTCAAGAAAGTCCTTCCCTTCTGTTAAAGTAGTAGCAAAATCAGGTAGGTTGTTATGCGGTTGGGTTCCCCCACCTTAAAATTGTCATTAACAAGCACTAAAGAAAATCCAACACAAAGATCTCTAAGTTCAACAGCCTAAATTTTACCTTACCACATTTTAGTATCAAGTTTCTCACTCGTTTCTGCAGATCTTGATCAAAGAAAATAAAAAGCATGTCTTCAAAAAGCTGTTTCCGTTTCATCTTAGGTGTTATATAGTCCAAACCTTTATTTCTTAAACTTTCCTCAATTTCTGGAGTATATATATATTTGTTCGGTATCTCCGCCCCCTTGCTAATATTATCGAACATGTCGATCCAAAACTTGGGTTTTACTACCGGTTTCCCATCAATAACTGCATCAAGAAGTCTCGACTTTTTCAATATATCCAGAGTTATGCTTTCAGTGGTGTAATAAGAACATTCTTTAGCATAATTGTCTAATATTGTAACATTTAATTCTTTGAGAGCTTCTTGTAAAGGAATTTTTATATTTTCTGTGAGAGTGTCATCAATGACAGTGGAAAATTTAGGGTCAATGAAACTGAAAAGGAATCAAAAATGTATTTCTTAAGGGAGAATTATGAATATATTTAAGAATGATTGATAAATAATTTAATTATTTTATATTTTCAATATGAAACACTAACCAGTACTCACAACCTTCCGATCCAAAGAGGATAACATCTCCATTTTGTAGCTTAGTTTCATCTTGAATTTTAGCTTTATTTACAAAAGTGCCGCGTTTTGAACCTACATCTGAAATAGTAGCATATCCATCCTGGAAAAGCACAAAACTTTTATAGGAAGCCACAACAGAACAACTTTAATTTTAGGAACAAGTGAAAAACTTCATAAGTTTTAACTTAATTTAACCAACTAATAACGTCCATTTATTATTTTTTTAATTATGTACAAACTTTTATTGCTATGAGAGCATGATTCCGAGTAGAATATTTGTTTCTGAGGTGTATATTATTCACTTCGCTCCTGCCCAGGGTATAGGAACCGTTGACACCTAAAACTGCTGTCACACCTGCAAAAGAATTTGCGGTAAGCAAAGAAGATAAATTAGAGACACAGTAGATAACGAACAATGTGTATTTAAGTACATTAACTTACCAGTTTCAACATTTCTTAAAATGTAAACCATTGTCCTTTAAAAGGGATAACTAGGAAGGTTTTGCCAACTAAATGGAAGATATGTTATAAACGAACTGGAGTATGTTTCCACTACAGAAGAAATTATAACAATAATTAACGGTTTAACGAACAAGTGTTGTCATAAAACACAAATCAATTATAACCTATAAACAAAATAAAGGTTATCACAAAATAAAACAAGGCACAACACTTATGTCAAAAACCAATTCATAATGATCAAAACTATTTTTTCCATTTTGACAAGTCGACTCATTATTCCTCTGTGCAGTTTGTTTGCAAACATAACCTTAACCGTCAAAGCTTCTTAACGTTCAAAAAAATCAAAAAAAAAAATCGTATATAATATTAAAAATTCTAGTGTTTAAGCCAGCTTCAAAATTACACATAAAGAAAAAGAATGTCATTCTCGTCATCGCTAAGCGTCGTAAGGCTCCAGGAATTGAAGCTGTGGCAAGGCAGTTATGAAAATTTAATTCAAAAATCAAAAACCCATGGTAAACCTGCAGATTACGAACATTTAGAAATAGTTTCAACGCTTAATAATAAATCAAACCCTAACGAATCTGCTTCAGAAGACCAGATTAATGCCGAAAACTGGGACAAAAGGAAAATATCGCCTTGCAAACCTTTTGATCAACTATTGGAGGAAAAATTAGCAGAGGATGCTCCGAATGAAGCAAATACTAAGCCTAAGAAGCCGTTTTTAAAGAAGGGACAGGGATTGGCTAGATTTAGAATGGGATCCACTCCAATGAATAATAAACACAAAGATTTTTTTTCAAAGCAGTCTAAAGACTTACCTAAAGGTAAGTACTATTATTAAGATCTATCTAACGATACCTAAATACTTATTTTAACTTAAATTTCTGCTCTAGATTTTTCCATTTATGGAGCTTAAAACTACAGTGGTTATTTCCTTTAGGGGTCCTTTGTCTGTTTTGTTTATAGCTATTTTATTTATTTATAAACAAGCTCAATCTCAACTCGAATTATTTATCATGATTTTTTTAATTATTCTTTTATTATAGTCTTTATAATCATTTGCTTAAAAAGAGTATACTAGATCAGTTAGACCAATATATATTAAGACAAGTACAAGTCATAGATTCTTATTTAGTAACAGCATGGATTGCTTCAGCCAAATATTTGACATTTTTTGTTCCAACACCAGCCATAGATACCCGTCCATCTGATGTTAAATATACGCTATGGTTTTTTGAAATGTTTTTCACCTGTTCTGTGGTTAGACCTAAAATTGATTAGATGGAAAAAATATTTCAGATCACTTAGGAGCACCCTTTATTTGCGTACCTGAATAACAGAACATTCCTATTTGCTTAGTGATATGATCCCACTGTCTCTTTGAACCCACTTTTTTCAAGTTTTCCACCAGCGCTTTTCTTGCAGCAATAATTCTAGTGGCCATAGCTAAACAAAAAAGATATATATTTTTATACAGGGTGTTATGTGTTATGGAAATGGTTTACTATTGAATTTTTTTGTTAAATCAAATGAAATGTCTAAATAAGTATAGTATTTGCAGAATTATACTGTTGATCTTTTGACTGCAATAAAATCTCATTATCCCTTCGACCATAAAATAAATAAGGAAATCCCAAATTTTAAAACCTTTTCGAGCAGAGCCGGACCAGGTATACAAATTCAATTTATACCTATGCCTGATGCATATATAAATACAAAGTGATTTTTAATAATTTTAATCTTCAGTGGTTTTCCGGCGAGTAATTTTTAGTTAGGCTTATTAGTGGTAGAATGTGGCGTCCTTGGAATTGTGCTGATAGGGGGGCATCTTCAAGTGTAATTTTTAAAAGAAAGCATTTATCTACCGATGCCAAACTAATAATTAAAAATGTGTATCAATCGTAAACCTGTTAATCCTAGAAAAAATCGGAGTGATTCTGGCACATTTAGAAGCATTGACGAAAATTACGTGGATTTATTAAGAAGAAAGATTTACCAAATGTATGAGGCACAAACTGTACCCACTTTGATTTCCCTCAAAGAGCGGCTGATTAAAGACGAAACAAATATCTCTTGTAGCTTTTCAAGCCTTAGGAAAATATTGCGTAACTGTGTACAGCATGTACTTAAGGTGGAAAATTCTTACAATTGTATGATTACAAATGTTCAACCCTTAATTATAAGTTTAGGCTTAGATGAAGATAGTGATAGTGATACAGAGTTAAATTTTGAATAAATTATCAATAGTTTCTTAGAATTTAATTAATTTTTATTGTACTTGTTATCCTAATTATATATATTATATACAATAGGGTTTAATCAGGTAGTTTATTTATGGCAGTAAGAGTCAAAGGTATAATTCTGCAACAACTATACTAAATACATAACCCCACCTACAGCCACACCATACACATCAAGTGTATTTAGGTCAGTAGATTACAACGCGTGCCTCTACCTTGGTCATTGGAAACCTTTGCTTAAACGCCTCGAGTCTCTTTTCATACGCGAGACACCACGTTTTTGTATCAAAATTACAGTTTTTTTTCTAAAGAGTGCTGTGTAATATGACATCATTCAACGGTCACTGACCTATTTTGAGAGCGTAACTGACCTACCACATTGATTGTTTACATCTCTCACCAGTGCCTACCACAGTGGTTTATTTAATTAAGAACCAAATTCTTTGCTTGTCATTTGTTCCCTAAGAATTGTATTATCCGGTTTACTTACTTTTGACATCGTCCAACCATTGACATCGCATGGTGTCATCATTTAATATCTCAGAAACAATGCGGGCTCCTTGTATTGGAGGATTGGAGTACATTCCTCTTATTATTATTTTCATTTGGGATAGCACTCTTGCCGCCTCATCTTTTGAACCTGAAAATAATCGTATTATTGTACTAAAAAATGGATTTATACATATATTTAGATTAGATTAAGTATAACTTTGTTCTAAGTTATACGCTCACAGCGAAAATAATCGATCCACGAAATATTTAGACGGATTTTGATCGTTATTAATTGTCTTATTTTCCTAGTCCTTTTTTTTATATTGTAAGTAAATTTATCGAAAATCATTTCTTTTCCCGTAGAAAAACAACTAAAGTGACGAGAGCGGATAGGAGCATTAGAGATGTTTTAGAGTCACAGGTTGTTCCTTTCGCGTTATTTATCGGAGCAAATTTTATGCTGACGCAGGATTATGCACTGTTAACGAGTATTTGATCAGGTCCAAATCCCAAAAAACGAATTGGTCCCCCGTGTTAAATTCAATAGAACATGTCTACAATACACTGGGCAAAAAATACGATCACTGATTGCGTATTGAAGCTGTCATTTATGCTCGTGGGGGAAACACTCATTACTGAGGTAGATGATATCTTTTAAGTTTTTGTTATGGTTGGAAATTGAGTGTTCTAAAGTTTAAGCCAAAAAACCATTCTTATTTCAACCTGTATATTATGGACATAGTATCAACTTCCTTAAAGTCTCACACTTGTGCGAAATTTTCGATAAATTTACCTACAAAAAAGAATAATAAAAATCTGACTTAAGAGGATGTCTGAGTCAGTCGAAATCTCCGATTTGACTCCTGTTCGTTTTACGCTTTGACGGCACGAGGCGAATTGGACCTTCCCTTGCAGTTAGAAGAATACGTCGAGCGTCCGCCCGTAATCGGTACTCCGACAGAAACAACGATAATCCGAAGAAAGAGACTGCACGTGATCGGGGTCTATACTTCAATTTTCTACGCTGAAAAATGAAGCTTTCGCTTCCTATGAAAACGGTACATTAAAAAAAAAATGTTAACGAAAGATGTCTAAATTTTGTTAACAACTCGAGGAAAGTCCATTATTTTTTTCTATATGGAGCAGTAAAAAAAATTAAATCTAAAAATCATCCGAAACAAAAAAATGTAGACTTTCCGCGAGTTCTAGTTATATTACAAAGTTTTTTTCCCTTGACATTTTGTTCCTAAAACAGGAATAAACGCTTTGGAAGAAATCTCGTTTACAGGTATTATACTCCGGAATCCTGTTAAAATAAGACAATTATTCGCGATCAAATCCGTCTAAATATTGCGCGGATCGATTATTTTCACTGTGAGCGTACTTAATCCAACAGTTGATCCTTACTTGTCACTATCGTACAGCCACCAATACGTTGTCCATACAGCCCCATGTTTTTGGCAAAACTTTGAGCTAGTATTATGTTATGGCCTTCTTCAACGAAATGACGGACTGCAAACGCGTCATCATCGGGATCTCCTGACGCAAAGCCTAAAAACAATTATGCGGTTAAGCTAGGATAGAAAACGTTAGGCCTGAAATCCTCTACAATATATTGGGGTGACATTTTCGAATTATTTAAATACATGTCATCTCTAACTTTTTAAACTTTGACTTTGAATGAAATTTCGGTCAAATTCTAGACAATATTGATATTTTTTACCCATTAGTAGTGTATTGATGTATGTTATTGTTTGTCCAATTTTCCTGATGTTGTTCAAAAAACCCTCGAAACGCCATTAAACCACAATGTGTCATACATCGTTGCATTCGTGAGAAAAAAGCTCTAAAATTCCAATATCAGAAAAACAGGACCGTATCTAAAAAAATAAAGTTGATAATGGCCCTTCTAAGACGACTCGTCGGATTATAAAACAATTAACGCGGTTAGATAGAGCGGAAAAAGTGGCAATGCGAAAGTGCAATTTACTTTAGAATTCGATCTCAAAAAACCCCAGGAAAACAATAAAACGATTTTTCAGATTTTCGTTTTTTTCCGGATATCTCCGGAACTACTCGGAATTTTAAAACTTTCTAAACGGCATATTATTAGGCACGTAAATGCGCAACTTTACCTCCATTCAACCGACTTCGTATCTCTTACGGTTTCCGAGATCCCTGTACTGGCCCTCCTTATCTTGGACACGTTGTATATTATTTACCTTGATATGCCATATCAAAGAAAACCATCAGTTTCTTTTGTTTGCAAAGGTCCGATATTATTTTCCATTGGTCTCTGGTAGGATCGACTCCCGTCGGATTATGCGCGATGGCGTGGAACAAAATGATGGACTTTTCGGGTATATTTTCCAAGTCTTCTTGCAGACCGCACCAGTCCAAATCGATGGTTTTCGGGTCGTAGTATTTGTAATATTTGGTTTCTATACCGCAGTGGTTGAAAATACGCAGGTGGTTGGCCCAGGTTGGTTTCGGAAGGTAAACCGTCTAAAATAGAAGTCTAATTGCTGATTTTCACTATCGTGCTCGGCAACGGTACGGCACCGGCTCGGCAAAATAGGTTAATCATTGCGTCTTATGAATATTGACATGTACACCTTTTGCAGTAGCCAGTGCCTTGCACGAAAGCAGCGAAAGAATGTGACGACTCGTATACATACCTGTCACTTTAACATATTAACAATGTGATAACAGTTTAACATATTTATGTAGAGCATATAACAATTAGGTTGTTCTTATGCGTTACCTTATTGCCTTGAAAGAAGCTGCCTAAAAAAGCAGCGCCCAGTCTAAGTCCTCCCGTGCCGGATACAGACTGCGTCGTGACGTTTAGACCTTCCTTTAATATACACGCGTCCTCGCCAAATGCCAATATAGAGCACGCCTTGCAAAATTCTGGAAAGCCCGTTATTGGTGCGTATTCGTGATTCAATTTTTTACTTAGGATTCTTTCTTCGGCTTTTCGAACGGTTGGAAGGACCCAAGGTTTTCCTGTTGACGTAAAATTAAGAAAACAAACGTGGATGTTGTTAAATACATATTAATTTTCTTTAAAAAAATCATGAGAAGTTACCTTCATCGTCCCTGTAAGCACCAACGCCCAGATTGATCTTTTTGGGATTTTTATCTTTTTTCCAGGCTTCTGTTACCCCAAAAATTGCGTCTGGAGGCCCCAGTTTTACCCTGGTCCACCAACCGTCGTATCTCTTGAGTACCAATCCATATTTTTTGAAACTAAAATGTTTAGAATGTAGTGTAGATTTTTTTATTACTACTAGCATACTTGACAGGTATAAATTTTCTTTACGTAATTAATTTAAATTAAAAAAATAACGGTAATAATAGATTATACACATGACAATTTGAAATAATAAAATATGACGTTGTCGTTTTTTTACTGGTATACATTAGGTTCGTTCCAACCACCCTAAAAATCGTACAATGTACGGTCACGCACATGCGTAGTAGTCGAAAGGCGTTCCAACCGACACAAAACGGTGTAGCTGGCGATCCCTTTGGTGTTCCAACCAAATTGTGATCGTTCGCAAACCAGTTCCTGAACGGTAAAAACGATACATGGCCAAGACCAGGAACCGCTTGTACTGACTTGCGCCCTAAGAATTTTAACCGTTGTTTTTGTATTCCTGGCATTCATGCAGTTCTTTTAGCCTTGTTTTGTAGGACTTGTTGCTTAATATTTTGATTATTTAATTTATTCTTATTAAATTTGTATAATCCGGTTCCCAAACCTACAAGATATTCTTAACGTTAAACGTTATTCTCTTTCATGATTATTAAATACAACAAAACGGAACGAAAAAAGATAATACTCAAGCTTAGACGAAGAAATCAAAACAACAAAAGTAGGGTTGTGATTTATGAATGTTATGATAATTAACTAATTACTAAACTTCTTTCCTAGAATCAGACAGGCGATCAACTAAGATTTTTACACAGAATGGTCACAAAAACGTACCAACCTTGCCTCCCTTGTGCATAGGCAACAAACAGTGCAAAATTAACGCCTGCGCACAAAATCGATTCCAACAGTTTCGTGATGATTCTAGAACGATACAAAAATAGGGTGTTGGAACAAACCTAATGTATCTCTGATAAGACGTACATACAGTGTGGCATAGAAGTAAGCCCCTGTCTGTGCGTCAAATTTTAGACGTAGGGACAAAACAATGGTTTTGCATTCGCTGGTGATACTTACGACGTCGTCAGATTGTAAGTCTATACAGTCTTTTTGATTTTCATATTTTCTCATTTTTGTTATTTTTTTTTTTCGGATTTCTTTAGCAATTAAAAGTATGTTTTTCAAAGCTCAATAAATGGGTCAGGGCCGGCTTGAAAATGTATACCACACCACATGATTTATTCTTATAATTTAAAATAAATATATTTATTTTTAGGTACCTATAATAAATGTAAAATAATGATAACAATTAATGATAATTGAAAATAATATAACTTAAAACTATAGCTATTAGGATAACAAGTACAATAAAAATTAATTAAATTCTAAGAAACTATTGATAATTTATTCAAAATTTAACTCTGGATCATTATCACTATCTTCATCTAAGCCTAATGCCTAAACTTATAATTAAGGGTTGAACATGTGTAATCATACAATTGTAAGAATTTTCCACCTTAAGTACATGCTGTACACAGTTTTTCCAGCTGTCTGCAGAAATTTTTCTTAGTTCGTTTTTAATTAATTCTACTACAGATGCATTTAATGTAGGAGAAATATTATTTCTCCTAATATTGGATTTTAATTGGTGCCATATTAGCTCAATAGGATTGAATATACAATAGTACGGAGGAAGACGCAACACTGTATGTCCATTTTCTGCTGCAAGTTTATCACACTCGTATTCCTTATTTATTTTAAAAGCTTTTAATACTTCTAGCAGTTCTCGTTTTTTGTATTATTAGAATTGGGAATGATTTTTGCTTGCCGACTATGATAACTAGCATTGTCCATTACAATGACGCTATTTTCAGGTATATTTTTAAGGAGTTTATGTTTAAACCAATCTTCAAAAAGTTGTGCATCGGTATCTTGATGGTAATCTAAAGAAGAATCTGCTATGTTTTTAGCTGAAAGCAACAGACAATTTGGAACAAACCCGTTCTCTGAACCAGCATATATTGTGGTTCTTTTGCCTTTATTTGATGGTTCCTTGGTTTGACATTTTTTGGAAGAATCATCCCAACCTTTTCTTGGAGTGTCATGGGTATCGAACCATGTTTCGTCAAGGTAAATAATTGGACGATTTTCTTCTCTAAATTGTTTAACAGCTGTTAAATATTTAAGTCTCCATTCCCGTAAACGTTGAGATTCCATTAATGTTTGTCTTTTATCAATGCTTCGGTATTTAAAACCCATTTTACGCAATATTTTCCTAAGGCTTGAAAGGCTACAAGAGATATTTGTTTCGTCTTTAATCAGCCGCTCTTTGAGGGAAATCAAAGTGCCTCATACATTTGGTAAATCTTTCTTCTTAATAAATCCATGTAATTTTCGTCAATGCTTCTAAATGTGCCAGAATCACTCCGATTTTTTCTAGGATTAACAGGTTTAAGTACTATGTCTCTTACCGAAGATAAAGGAATTTTTGTCAAAGTAGACGTCTCTGCTAAAGCATCCATCGAATTAAAATTTCTACTCAACAACGATTGATACACATTTTTAATTATTAGTTTGGCATCGGTAGATAAATGCTTTCTTTTAAAAATGACAATTGAAGATGCCCCCCCCCCCCCCTATTAGCACAATTCCAAGGACGCCACATTCTGCCACTAATAAGCCTAACTAAAAATTACTCGCCGGAAAACCACTAAAGATTAAAATTATTAAAAATCACTTTGTATTTATATATGCATCAGGCATAGGTATAAATTGAATTTGTATACCTGGTCGGGCTCTGCTCGAAAAGGTTTTAAAATTTGGGATTTCCTTATTTATTTTATGGTCGAAGGTATAATGCAATGTTATTGCAGTCAAAAGATCAACGGTATAATTCTGCAAATACTATACCACGTCCTTAGAGATCTATTCCTTTGGATATTCTCTTTCCACTTGAACGTTTACTCATTTTTTTTTTTTTCAGGAAGTTACAAAAAGACTCCCGTACCTGTTTCTCAACAAAAATCCACACCTACTATACGAAAAGGTATTTTGAAGAACGCGAGTCACCAATACGATTATTTGACTCCCCTCACAGTACCGGACTTCGTCAAACATAGAGGCACTTGGAAAAGCGTTCTCGAAAATTGCGACAAAAGTCCAGTCAAAAATAAGTCCTCGCAGGAAGACGATAAAACTGTCCATGAAGAAGGACACGACGAAGTTGAAAACTATGAGGAGTTTAGAATGAGTTTAGGTTTTGGAGAGAACGGAACTAAGAGTATTAGAAGTATGAACGGTGATAGTAGCGATACAGAAGGCCAAGGAGACCTGATGTTAACAAAATCCAGCAGCAAACATACGTTGGATGTACAGAATGACCCTGCAGGAAGGCTGAATAAGCAAAGTTTGTCCGAGCATAGTTTGGACCAATTTAACAAGGATATATTGCAGAAAATCAACGAATACGCTCAGAAATATTTTCAGTCGTATTTGTCTAACGATATTCCGTAAGAATTAGCTTAAAGCCGTATTACAGTCGGGAATTTTTGTGGCGCCAACAATGGCCATTGCAAGGATTCATGCGCAGTACACCGTTCTCCGCATTACAGTCGGACTCTTCTGACAATTAAAATGACACGGATTCATGCGCAGTACACCGTTCCCGATCAGCTGTCTCTCATTACCAGAAATGGGGCACGCGCCATTTTAATGGGCATTGCCGGCGCATTTGGGTAGACATGGATTATTCTGTTATTTTTAACTGTTTATTATTTGGTCGAAGCTGGTATGAACAGCTAATGGCCATTTAAACCCACTGGTACTTAAATTAGCAGTTCATATTCTTTATTAAGCTTATGGACTGCTAATTCGTAGCAACTTTTTTGACCTCGTATTTGGAAATAGCAGTAGCTACTTTAACTGGTAATCAAAACGAACAGGTGTGCCCATCTCTAATTGTGGGGATATTTTAGGGATTTCGACAGTACCCACTGTTGTTCTGACCGTTGACAATGCTCCAGCTGATCGATAACGGTTTACTCCGCATGAATACGTGCCATTATAATTGCCGGCGCAAGAGAAAAAATTGCCGACTGTAATACGGCTTTTAGATTTTTCGTAAACAGCACAATGCTGGGGTTAGGACTGAAATTAACACGATTTAAGATACTTATACGATCTTTTTGACCGTTTGTGATTTTTAGCGACGAAATTCCCGACATGTCAGCGGCAAGACTAAAAAACGTTGGAGACATGACTTTATACGACCAAAAAATGGATCGAGAGTTAAAAAATTTCGAGGAACTCGAGAAAAAAGTGGAAAACAGTTCGTTTTGTTCGACCAACACTAGTGTGGCGAATCTTTTGGCCAGCACGCCACAAAAGCCGGCAATTGATGCAAGAAGAGATGAAATATCGCGTATAAAAGGTTGGTACTTGATGACATTTCATCAAAGAATAGGCGTCCCATACCCGTATGTGAACCAGTGGCGGTTCTTCCACAGGAGCACATGCGCACGTGCACCCCCAAAACAAAACGAATAAAAAATATTAATTTATATTCATTGAATATTATTTATAGTATAAAGTCCGACCCTCCTTAATATTTTATCGTACCGTCAAACTAAAAAACTCCGACCCTCCCTAATATTTTATCATCCAGTCAAACCAAACTGTATAGATCCGGCAACCGTGCCTCGGTCGAGGTAAATGACGATTATGACGAGACTTCCTCGCACGTGCGATTAAGTAGTGCAGTTTCTCTGTAATAACAGGCGGAGGGTGGCAGCGGGGGATAGCGGGGCTATGGCGATTTAACATGGAAAAGGCTCACAGTTGTCTGTTCGTGCATCTAGTTAGAAATTCGAGCGTGTATGTTTTAATATTTTAATATTATATATTTATTAAGTTAAAATTAATAATTGACGGTGGACTATTTAAGAAATAACTTTAGCTCTTTGAGTTTGGAGCAAAAAATTGAAGTGAAGAATGCGGGAACACCTAAACCCGAAATTAATTTAACGCAGACCACAAAGGGTAAATCTAGGGACTTTATTAGAAAGTTTAAAAATGAAATATATGAAAAAAAAATTATAGAGGGTATTCCAAACTTAATGAGGCTGTTATTGATCAATTTTCTACAATTAAGAACCGAAGAATGGACTTTACGTTTAAGCACTATTGTGTAGGGAAGATAAATGTTGTGTATTTCGATAGATGATACTCGATATGATTTTAAACCATTTTATTTAAGGATTTAAACTAGAAAACACTGAAAATATGAAGAATACCAACTTGTCAGTCTCGTGGCTCGATTCGTTCTCGTCATAAAACAGTTAACTATTGTTCTCGTCTTGGTTGCGCCTAATGACGTAGCCGTAGATGGCGTAGTGGTATTAGACATCATTCGGTTTTCTTGATAACTCGTAGATGGCGGTAGTAGTATTGGACATCATTCGGTTTTCTCGATAGCTCGTAGACGGCTTTAGTAGTATTAGTAGTGGACTGTATAAACATTGTTACGAGGGTTGCACGCGACGACGTTAAGATCCGACAGCTATACACACTAAGAAAACCTTTCGTATTTTCCAAAAGTTGTATTTCCTTGTGTAAAATTAAAAAATAAAAATATGTTTTACCTAACGCATTTTCTTATTACTTTTTTTCTTTCTACATTTAAAACGCCTAGAAAGTAATTGTTTGGTCGTTACACAAAAATAAAATTTTAAAAATAATTTCACCATACTTGTGAACCCCCTTATCATAGGTCACGAGCCGCCACTGATGTGAACAGACCCGGTATTTCTATCTTGCTTTGTACACGTCAATTTGACGCCTGTTATTAAGAAAATAAACACAACAGAAACGAGATGGAGATTCTATCTGTAGAATCCCCATCTCTTTTTATCGTCGGTCTGTTTCTGTCTTCATTCTAACCTCTGATCGGTTGGTTTGCTATGTTTTGATTAGGAAAAACAAACAATCCACGGACGTGGCTCAAAAGTCTGTATTTTTATCCAGTTTACGGCAGACTTGGCACAATCTTATCATATTGAGTTAAAAACTATTATTTCCACACACAATACTTAAAATTAACACTCAAACACTGAAAAATAACAAAAAATTGTATTTATCAATATGGCAGTTGTTAATCCGGTAGTGTCAAACGTGAAAGCAGGTAAGAAAGACGGCCGTTCCAATATAAGTTTTATAAAAAGTACCTGTACCGTACCTAGAGATGTAAAATTACCGGTAATTTAAAAATCGGTAATATTACCGGTAATATTACGCAATATTACGGTAACATTGGTAATATACAGGGTCCGCAAACGAAGCGTGGACGGAAGATTAAATCGTCATCGAAGAACTTATCAACAATACTGAAACAGCTTGAGATATTGGATTAAAAGCGGCATGTTTTAAAAATATTTTACATTATACAGGGTGGCCCAAAAAAGTGTGACAGCATAAAGTTATATTTTTTTAAATAGGACACCCAGTATTTTATTGCATATTTAGGTTCGTATTACTATCGTTTATAAGTGCCTCAAATTTTATTTAATTTGGTTTTGTAGTTTCGGAGAAATAAATTAAAAACTAAAAAAAAAAGTTTTGCAGTCCTGAATAAAAAAATCAAAAAAACCAATCCAGAACTTTTTTTTTTAACCTGGCATTGAGCGAAATTTATGACAAGAGGTTTAGAGATACTATGAATGTAATTGCGTTTATTTATTTTATACAGGGTGTTCATAATAAGCTTTCAAAACCCCCATATTTTAAAATAATTTTTCTCAAGTTTTTCAAATGGAACACCCTCTATATTATTTGGCTATTTGACGTAGAATTCGTAGACAATTTTTTTTTGTAATACAAGCATATAAGTTATATCCAGCCGTTTTCGAAATAATTATAAATATCATAAATTATGTTGTTTAAATAGAGTTTTTATTAGGAAATTTTGTTATAGGCGACTAGACTAATAATTGTAAACTAAAGTAAATGTTCAAAATAGCATCCTTTTACTTAATTTAATGATTTTCCTCTACTGCCAACAGCACTCTTAATTCATTTTCTTCATTAATAACGGGTTTATTGATTATTATCCTTTTTGTGTACGCAGTGCTTCCTGTTGCTACAAATTTTTGCAACAACTTCTCGAAGGTTTTTGCTATCGGCTTTCTCTCAATATCTGGATATCTTTCAGCATACACTCGGCTCGCGAGAAGGCAATTTCTTGCACATTCATCCAGTATAAAATCATATTTACCATTTCTAAAATTCGACATTTTGTGTAAGTTAGTACTTAATTTCGACGACTGAACAAATGTAAATAATTTTATTTAACTGTCATAGTGACAATCTAAACAAAAAGAAATTATGGCAACTCGATTAAGAATAAAAAATAAAATTAAATAATAAAAGTAGCAAAAATGTATGCTTTTAGAATTTATATCGAAATAACTAAAATACGGTAAACTCTAAGAGTAAAAGGATGCTATTTTGTACTTTTACTTTAGTTTACAATTATTAGTCTAGTCGCCTTAACAAAATTTCCCAATAAAAACTCTATTTAAACAACATAATTTATGATATTTATAATTATTTCGAAAACGGCTGGATATAACTTATATGCTTGTATTACAAAAAAGAATTGTCTATGAATTCTACGTCAAATAGCCAAATAATATACAGGGTGTTCCATTTGAAAAACTTGAGAAATATTATTTTAAAATGTGGTGTTTTTGAAAGCTTATTATGAACACCCTGTATAAAATAAATAAACGCAATTACATTCATGTATCTCTAGACCTCTTGTCATAAATTTCACTCAATGCCGAGGTTAAAAAAATAGTTCTGGATTGTTTTTTTTTATTTTTTTATTCAGGACTGCAAAACTTTTTTTTTTAGTTTTTAATTTATTTCTCCGAAACTACAAAACCAAATTAAATAAAATTTGAGGCACTTATAAACGATAGTAATACGAACCTAAATATGCAATAAAATACTGGGTGTCCCATTTAAAAAAATATAGTTTTATGCTGTCTCACATTTTTGGGCCACCCTGTATAATGTAAAATATTTTCAAAACATGCCGCTTTTAATCCAATATCTCAAGCTGTTTTAGTATTGTTGATAAGTTCTTCGATAACGATTTAATCTTCCGTCCACGCTTCGTTTGCGGACCCTGTATAAAAAAACAGCCTTTTAAGTAATACAAGTTTTTTTTTATTTCAAAACTGTAAAAACATTACGAAAAACAATAAGAACGTTTTTTTAAACTAGTCAGAGTCAGAATGGACTACGTAATAGAGTGGATAATGGTAAATCATCCTCATCATCATCCCCAACCTCGTCATCTGATTCTTCTTTCTCTTTCGTTAATTGAGTCAAGTCTATAACTTCGAAACCGATATCTTCTTTTTCTATTTCTTCCTCAGTATCTTCTACTATTCTCGAATGAAACCCGATAAATGAGAGTATGGAGGAGCGAAAAAAAAAACAATATTTCCAATGTTACCGATCTTGCGGTAATATTACGTAATATTACCAAAATTACGGTAACATTACCCTTTACATCTCTACCTGTACCTGTACGTCCTGTTTTTCTTTTAGATAGTGCGGCTGTTTCGGACATAATAAATGACGTAGAGTTCACAAGCGACAGACACGACCGTATTCAGTTGAAGTTGCTGGAAGTTGCCGAAAAAACGGACGTTCTGCAACAATTTTTGATGAACTTGCGAACAATGGACAAAGGCATTCAGCACGGAGATGTCACATTAGATTCAGGTCGGCTACTTTTTATTTGGTCTTTAATAATTCAATATTTCCATGAAAAGAAAAATGCAAATTTATTTCAGATTTAACAAAAAAATCGGAAAAATCCGTGTCGACCAACACGAGTTTTTCAGAAGAGAACACGCGCTGGTCTACCAGATCGCCTAGTTTGGTAGATCACTGTACCGAATGCGACACGACCTGTCAATGTGACAGTTGGAAGAAGATTGACGCTGGCGTCAATACCAGCTTCGACTGCTCGGGCATGGACGAGACCGTCAAGAAATGGGAACCCTGCAAAGAGTGTGAAGAATTAAGGTTCATATAATTTTATTGATAGTTATTTATAAATTCAACCCCTAATATATTAACACTGTAACCGCAAATTGAAGAAAAATATCCAAAATTGGTGCTTTAATTTAATATGCCCTGTACATGATCTTATGTCAAACCAAAATTTACCACGTGGTGTCCCTGTTCGGAAGGTAAACACAGCAGTGAATCTTGAACAGTGTTGTCATATCTTCAGGGTAAACTCTTTAGAAAGACAGATTTCAAGTTGTTTATTTTTATATATATATTATTATATATTATTATAAACTTTTACGTTCAGTTCGCTGGGAATCAATCTCTGATTTATAAACTTGAACTGACTGGAACGAACCGCCGCGGAGTTTATAAATGGTCAGGTATGTTCTCATTTGTTCAATTCGAACGACACCAGTCAGATCTGGACAACTTAAAAGTTTATAAATGCCACTTACCCTTTAGAAAAAAAAAATGCAATTTTATTTACCCTTTCGGACTTATTTAAAACCAACTTAATTTATAAAAAACACCAAGTACTCGCATCACAAAATCACATTAGTTTTCGCGTCACAACACATCTAAGTACCGTTCAATCTAAATTAGTATTTTAAAGTGCTACTGTGTAGACAAAAATACGCCCTTATTGTCTGGGAAATAATGAATCTAACATCTAAAAATTTTTTAAATAAATAACACGTTGCTTCTCTCGATCGATATCGGCCGGCTTCTTTAATCGGGCTAATATTTAAAAATACAGCGTTGTCACTTTCGATGTTTTATAAGCGACTATCATAAATTGCCGAATTTCCTTCTATAATATTACTTTCTTGTATAATTATAGTCTCGGAAATGGCAATCGCGCTGGCTCTACTAGCGGAGAGTTTTCGGAAAGAAAGTTCGACTGGTCCGAAGGTGGACCAGATCATTCATTTCAAAGGGTAGTTCCTATCAATTGTTAACATAATTGTTTCATTTTATCTTTAGTAAAGGGTTAATGGCCCATAGAAATTAGCGTTTTTATTATTTCTATTGTGAAATGATTAAGTGCTCTTGTTCTATGTGTGTTATTGTAAAGTGTAATTATGCGTTAGTGTTGGGGTTTAGTGATAAGCTTATTAAGCACTCCCACACTATCATCAGGACACGTGATGAGTATAAAGTTTTTCCCATAGAAAAAAGAACTTAAAGTGTCTGTACCCTGGATTCCTTAATCGCGTCCTGGATTTACTTTCTAAGTAAGCTAAATATTTATTTTTATAAGAAACTAAAGTTTTACACTTTTAAACATTTTGGCAACATTGTGCCTGAACATCTGTTGATTACCCAGCTAGGCAAAGTAATATGTTCATATATGAATGTGTCGAGGAGTTGTGTGTGGGTTTAGGGGTGAATTACCCGACTTTTTAAACGTTCGATTTAAAAAAAATATATGTAGCGCTTCTCTAGGACACCCCAGGAGTCACCCATTAAATGTAATACGTCATTTCCATAACACCCTGTATACAACCAATAACCTAAAATTTGTTGTCTAGTGTAATTATTATTTTTAAATTTTTCAGGTCGAAATTTTCAGACACGAAACTGAAACTTTCTGACGTCCGATCGGAAAATGCAACACTAAAAGTAGATATCAGAGAATTGGAAAAGAAGTATGAACAATCTAAAAAAGATATGAAGAAAGAAAAAGAAAATTATCGGGAGACTGTGGAAAACTTGCAGGAAGAATTGAATGAAGAAAGGAAGAAACTCGCAAAGGAAAAGTCTTACTTTGAAATGTAAGAGTAATCGTTCCGGAACTCGCACCGGGCTTGTAACGAACTTATTTGCGAAACTTAAAGAAACCATTCTCTTTTAGTTACGTGAAAGATGCTAAAAATAGAGCGACGAAAAAAGAACGGGATGAAATCGCGCACCTTAGGCAGGAACTGGCCGATTCGAAGGAACTTCTGAAATTAAAAGATACGAAAAATGGGGCTACGCAGGCGCGGCTCAGAACTCAGATCAAGCAGCAGGAAAAGGACATTTCCGAGCTCAAAGTTACAATGGAAAAGATGCAGCGGGAAAATGCTAAGTTAAGGTAAGTGGGCTTTGATAGAATACAACGTGTCCAAGATAAGGAGGGTCAGTACAGGGATCTCGGAAACCGTAAGAGATACGAAGTCGGTTAAATAGAGGTAAAGTTGCGCATTTACGTGCCTAATAATATGCCGTTTAGAAAGTTTTAAAATTCCGAGTATTTCCGGAGATATCCTGAAAAAAAAAACGAAATTCTGAAAAATCGTTTTATTGTTTTCCTGGTTTTTTTTTTGAGATCGAATTCTAAAGTAAATTGCCTTTTACATTGCCACTTTTCCCCTCTATCTAACAGCGTTAATTGTTTTCTAATCCGACGAGTCGTCTTTGAAGGGCCATTATCAACTTTCTTTTTTTAAATACGGTCCTGTTTTTCTGATATTGGAATTTTAGAGCTTTTTTCTTCCGAATGTAACGATGCATGACACATTGTGGTTTAATGACGTTTCGAGGTTTTTTTTGAACAACATCAGGAAACGGTTGGGATACGGTCCTGTATTTCTCCTAATTTTATAAATAATATATCATAAGTAAGCTCTAAATTTTTACTTATGTTGGACTAGTTCAATAAATAACAAATAATTTAATAATAAACCACAAATAAGTGAACAAAATACAGAAACATTATTTCAAACTTCTGTTGATTCGGGATTTAAAAGAAATGTAGGCGCTTGAAACAAAAAAATTAAGATGGTGACGCGTGATTTGTTTCACTTGACATTCCCATTGTGATCGTTTGAGAGCGTTTTAAGAGGTTTTCTATTTTCCAGAAAATATGGAACATAAATTAACAAATTCTGAAAAGTTTGATATTCTATCGCATGTTTTATTTTATCTCAAAAAAACTGTTATGTGGTAGTTAGAAGATGTTATTTGTGCTTAGAGAATATCGGAAATCATTTTGAACACCTGATTTTTTTCGTTGTTCGTTTTATTACTGTTTTGGAATGATTTTTGTTCACTTATTTGTGGTTTATTATTAAATTATTTGTTATTTATTGAACAAGCCCATCATAAGTAAAAAATTTAGAGCTTACTTATGAGATATTATTTATAAAATTAGCAGAAATACAGGACCGTATCCCAAAATTTCCTGATGTTGTTCAAAAAACCCTCGAAACGTCATTCAACCACAATGTGTCATACATCGTTGCATTCGGGAGAAAAAGCTCTCAAATTCCAATATCAGGTAAACAGGACCGTATTTAAAAAAATAAAGTTGATAATGGCCCTTCGAAGACGACTCGTCGGATTACAAAACAATTAACGCTGTTAGATAGAGCGGAAAAAGTGGCAATGCAAAACTGCAATTTACTTTAGAATTCGATCTCAAAATTTCGGAAAAATCAGGAATTTTTAAAATTTGAAAACATCGTTGCAGAATTCACTAACGCTCCACTTTTGTCTAATTTGACCATTTCTATTTTTCTTGGGGTAATTTAAATTCGCTATATTCTATGAACGTTTTTGCGGAAAGTAGTTTTGAACATTGTCGCATTGACTATGTTTACACGGTGCATTTTATTCTGGTTGTGTTTTAAGGACATTTGTACGTTAACAAAAATGTTTTAGTGCAAACCAGAAGTTTTTACGCCATCCCAGGGAGGTAAAAATGATCCACGAAATCAATAAGAACCTGTCAAAATTGACGGAGGAGACGTTTAAGAACCAAATAAATAAATCGGGATATAACGATATTGTAGACGAAAAGAATAAAAAAGATCCATCAAAAGTGCGAAAAGAATATGTAGGCTGTGAGGAGGGAAGTAAGGAAAATGCAGAAAACAACAAAAGTATCGGCGGAAAGGTAAAGCAATGTGTAGGTTTTATTGCATTTTTTTGAAATTCAAGATACACACTCGCACAAGTTTGATATTTTGTAACTTTTTTATTTTTTATGCGATTTTCATGATTTTGTTATCAGTTTGTAGATCCATTTATTGTGTTTTCCCTTAATTATTTTATAAACTAACATTTTTGGATTAGGCTATGTTATACAGGAGTAAATCAAACTGTTGTTTTTTGTCGCAATTTCAAAACACCCTGTAGGAAAATTGAGGTGGATAATTTTATTTACATACTGTTTCTTGTAATATTTGATGTATTCTAAACATTTCGTTTTTTGATTCATTTCATTATCTCATTTCTGCTGCGAGCTGCAAAATTTTATATAAAACGATGTTATTTTTAGAAAATGTACCTATGTCATTAGTATTTCTACCGAAGCACGTACCAATCTTGCAGCGGATATTCCTCAGCTTCCCCAGTGTGACAAATATATATATGCGGATGACACGGGCATCGCAGTAACAGGAAGGAGCCCTCGATTAATAATGATCAGGCTAAAAAGGAACATAGCCATTCTAGAAGAATGGCTGAACAAATGGAAGATAAAGTTAAACCCTGACAAGACACAGGCAATTTACTTTTCAAAATCGCGCCACAAATTCCCGGCGGGGAAAGTCAAAGTTGGAAACAAAGAAATAGACTGGCAACAAAGCGTTAAATATCTAGGTTTGCACTTTGACAGGAGGCTCAATTGGAAAGTAAATACAGCCAACACAATAAGGAAAGCCAACCAACAACTAGGCGCAATCTACTGTCTGCTGAACAAACGCAGCAAAATAAACATGAGAACGAAGGTCACCCTCTACAAAACATTCATCAGGTCAACGATGACATATGGAGCTCCAGCTTGGTGCACCATAAGTAAGAGTGACATTAAAAGAATTCAGGTTATGCAAAACAAGGTACTAAAAATCATAGTAAACGTGCCGCGATACACAAGAAATGACATCATACACAGAGATCTCGAAATTGACACAATTTCCGAGTTCTTTGACAAAACAATCGCAAAATACCACACTAAGGCTAATATAGCCAACAACAGTACGATACTTGCATCGCACATACACTCACAGCCTAACACTTGTTACAAGCTACCTAAGGACTGGATCACTCGAAACCGCGATTGATCCAAAACAAATGTCTCATAAACACAAGAATATGGCCTTGATTGCAGAACCAAAATTCGCAAAAACCCAAACAGACAAACTACGCCTACTCTCTACCCTATACGTTCGGAGCTCTTGATTGTTTGTTCATTCGATTAAATTCGAATGGAAAAATATCAAGAGCTGGCACCAAACATAAGTGTATAGCTTAGAAGCTAAAACCAAAGAAATCATACATGATTCAAAAATAACACTAGTTAGTGAAAAAGAGTAACAGGCTTCTAGCCTGGCTCCCACGGTGAGTTTAGTCGGTCGGCCCTCCTCATTCGAGGCGGATCCTTCCCTTCAGGAAGGATGATATTGTCGGAGGTTCATCCCCACAGGTTGCTAAATCCGACACTACTTTGCATACTCTGTGCATCGTGTCTGTATGCAGATTCTCATCGGCTGTCCCAAAAAAAAAAAAAAAAAAAAAAAACAATCTTGTTTATGTTGAGCTCTAATCGCCTTAGAAATCCTCCAAGAAGTTGTTGTTCTATTTGCCCCTTTCATTGGGAACCAATTTACATTAATGCATGATAATGCTAGGTCTCACGTTGCACATGTAGTGAACGAATATCTGGATGAAGCTGGACTTCCAAGATTGGAATGGCCCGTATGCAGCCCGGATCTCAACCCAATCGAACATCTTTGGGATCAACTTAGGAAGTCGTCCTGTACAACCATAAAGCTTGCAAGACTTACAACTGGCGCTGACCGAAGAATATCAGGCTATCCCTCAAGAAAGGATCAGTACCTTATTCGTTCGATGTCACGAAGACTGCAAGCTGTCATTGCTGCGAGAGGAGTAAATACACGATATTAAAATTTGTTTTTGTTAATTAACTTTATGATATACCTAGTGTTTGTTTTCTTAATGAAAATAGGCTTCAAATTAGCATTTCGTTTAAAATTTTGCAGCTCGCAGCACAAATGAGATAATGGAATGAATCAAAAATCGAAATGTTTAGAATGCATCAAAGATTACAAGAAACAGTATGTAAATAAATTTATCCACCTCAATTTTTCTACAGGGTGTTTTGAAATTACGACAAAAAGCAACAGTTTGATTTAGTCCTGTATAATATAGCCGAATCAAAAAATGTTACTTTATAAAATAATTAAGGAAAAGCACAATAAATGGATCTACAAACTGACAACAAAATCATGAAAATCGCATAAAAATAAAAAAGTTATAAACTTGAAAAGTCCCGGGTGGCGGAATTTTGTGCGGGCGAGTACAGAGCTGGGCAGTATTTGTACTCACAAATACTTTTTTTATTTAAATACTTTTTTGTATTTAAATACTGAGTATTTAAATACTTTTTTATAATAGGTATTTGTATTTATTTCACAAATACTTTGCAAAAGTATTTAGTATTTAAATACTTTTTTATTTTCCTTCCAGTATTTAAATACTTTTTGGAGTATTTAAATACTTTTTTAGTATTTAAATACTTTTTTAGTATTTAAATACTTTTTTGGGGTATTTAAATACTTTTTACTATTCAAGTACTGTTTTCTATTTAAATATGGTTCATGTGGAAAATTCTAAGTTTGCACTTGTCACGCGTGTCAGGAAGCGAAAGATAGTTTCCGTACGATGCCGACACAAGTGGATGGAACGAAATGGTAGCTTTGATGGTCAGAAATCAAATGATTCTGGACCGAAAATCATAGCTGTTCATCCTGATCAATGGCGTAGGAATGCATTTTCTCTCATGGAAGCAAATCGTCCCCACTTTGGAAGCATTCACAATATATGCAAGACTCACAAACAGACATAGAAATGCTGAGAAAATATCCCATTATCAACAAATTATTTTTGAAATATAACACTACTCTTCCCTCATCTGCCCCAGTTGAAAGAATGTTTTCATTTGCAACATTCATTAATACGCCACGACGACATGCTTTATCAGACGATAATCTCGAAAATCTTGTTCTTATGAAAGCTAACGCATCGAACATTTAAAACATTACATTATAAATTATTATTCTTGCATTACAAATTTTGAGTAATTAGGGTTAGGTAGAAAGTCTTTTGTTATGTTATCAGTTGAAGAATACAGGGATAAAATAAGGATTGTCAGAAAATCAGAGTTTTGAGATAAAATGATTAGTATGGACATCCCTAGTTTTATTTCAGTACAGTAAAACTTTGACTCTAATTTCTACAGACGTTCCTAGTTTTATTCGGCTAATATTTTGACCATGGAAAGTAACAACATGTGCCAACAGGTTGCGCTAGTAATCTCGATTTCGATAAATATGGACAATTCCTGTTTTATTCCTGTACCCTTAAGTTTATGTTGTCGTGGATTTTTAATTCAAATTTACTGTCAATACCAATAAAATATTACAAAACACACTTTTTATTGCTGTTAGATCTTATTTGATTCTAAAATATTTTGAGGATTAAGGTACCTACCTATTCAACTGCCTACTTAGAGGAGACAAAAATACTACTATACTATTAAAATATTTTTAAAAGTAATTACAGTCGAACCTCTATAACTCGAACTTGAAGGGACAACCAAAAAGATCGAGTTACAGAGAGTTGGAAGAGAGAAGGGAAAACCACACGAATATTCCAAAACATTTTTTTTATTACATACATTATGTCTATGTACCATTAAAATATGTACATAGAAATCTTGGAAAATGTACAAAAACCACTAAAAAGTCCGAGTTAAAGAGAGGTTCGAGTTATAGAGGTTCGGCTGTAATTGTTTACAAAGTATTTAAATTTTGTGTTTCATTCTTAAAAGTATTTATAAATATTTTAAAAAAAGTAATTAAATACTCAGAAAGTATTTATAAATACTTAAAAGTAATTAAATACTTAGAAAGTATTTAAATATAGTATTTAAACCTAAAAAGTATTTAAATACTTTTTGTAATTAAGATTTAAATACTTCATTACTTCAAAAAGTATTTAATATTTAAATACTTTTGAATTTAATTAAATATTTAGTATTTAGTATTTAAATACTTTTAAAAAGTATTTGCCCGGGCGAGTATAGATATAACAGTTCTTAAGGAATTTCAGAAAGCCGTTTGCTTGATTGGCAAAGAAAGCTTTAAAATGGACAGCTGTGCACTGGATTTAACAAATTCTGAAGCTATGACGATAGAGAAACAATACGAACATGTATTTGGGGGGTTTTCGAGCCCGAGAAATAGCAACATTTCGACAAATTTAGGTAAATGTGATTTATTTAAGAGTATAAAGGAGGAAACGGGTTCAATTCCAATTTACTGGAACAATGTAAATAGTACTGTCGTTTGTTTATGATGAATTATTTGTAGAAAAGACGGAGAAAGTTTTGCCGGACGGTTCTACGGAAATAACGTACAGTAATGGTAATTTTAAAACCATATCGACTGACGGGCAAGTTATAGTGATAAAGTATTTCAACGGAGATATGAAGGAAACGAATCTACGGGAACAAATCATCAGGTAAGATTGTAATAGTAATTTACGGATAATTGAGTTGACGCAGCATACAGGGTGTTCCTTAATGACGTGCTAATATTTCAGGGTGTGATTCCTTATGTCATTTTATAAAGAAAAGTTCATATGAACATATGTCCGCAACGGCTTAATTTTTTTGCTACAGGGTGTTGATTTTTTATTTTTTAAATGGATATTTTTTAATATCTCCGAAAGTACTTTAGATATTATTTTCAATTTTGGCATGTATGAATAGGATATAGAACCACAAATTTTAGTTAGAAAAGTTTTTCAATTGTTCCACCAGTGGCGTCCCTGCCAACATGTCCTCTGATATTTTTTACAAAAAATATGGTACGCCACTGAGATTTTTCCATGTGGATATTTTTTCTGATTAGCCTGATCAATTCTACATGAAAATGGTCCCTTGACTTTTTCTCGTCAGAAGCACAAAATTTATATTGAAACTCATTATTATTAACATTGATAAAATAATTAATGATAAATTTTGTTTTATAAAAATTTTTGAAGTGGTCAATTCGATGCGACGACGGGTGGAATCATGCCTTTTAAGTAAAGGTGGCCATTTCCAACAATTTTTATAAAACAAAATATATCGCTAATTATTTTATCAATGTTAATAATGAGTCTCAATATGAATTTAGTGGTTTTAATCAAGAACGGTGCGTCTGACGAGAAAAACTCAAGAGACCATTTTCATGTAGAATTGACCAGGCTAATCAGAAAAAATATCCACATTGAAAAATGTCAGTGGCGTACCATTTTTTTTGTAAAAAGTATCAGAGGATATGTTCGCAGGGACGCCACTGGTTGAACAATTACATAACTTTTCTAACTAAAATTTGTGGTTCTATATCCTATTAATACATGCCAAAATTGAAAATAATACCTAAGGTACTTTCGGAGATATTAAAAAATAACCATTTAAAAAATAAAAATTCAACATCCTGTAGCAAAAAATTGAAGTCGTTGCGGACATATGTTCATATAAACTTTTCTTTATAAAATTACCTAAGGAATCACACCCTGAAATATTAGCACGTCATTAAGGAACACCCTGTATATGGTTAAATTTTTAGTTCGTTTTTCTGGTGGGTTTTAGGTACCATTATGTGGCCACCGATGCCTGGCATATACAATATGCAGACGGCACAGAAGTTATGGAATACAAAGAGTAAGATTTTTAATTTTTTTTATGTAATGTGGAAGCTTTTGTTAAAATTTGCATGATTTATTGAAATTGAACTCTCAAAAGCACCGATAAAATACAGGGTGTTTCGGGAGGAAAGGGAAATATTTTGGGAATATGTTCAGAAGGTCAAAATAAGACAAATTAACCTATATGTTTTAATCCGATTCTTAACCGTCTCTGAAATAATCGGTTCTAAAGTTTTTTTTGTAAAGTTTTGGAGTAATTAAGAAGTTTTGTATTTCTAACTCCAGTTTGTAGGTATTTCATTGCTTGTCAATACCTAAGTTAATTGACAAGCATGGTTGTCAGTTTGATTTATTCTGAGCGTTTCGACTCGAAAAGAGAAAAAATTCCATACGTAATGCCTCACACATTCGCCCATAGGGAGTATGCTGACATGATATTCGTGTATGGTTTCTGTAATGGTAGCGCATTACGGGCTGCAAATATCATTATAAACATAGACAAAGGAAGAGAGGGGACGCGTAAAACCAGCTATTTTGTTACCGCCTGGCTCCTTATCGGATTTAGCAGTGGCGTTACATGAATATTTTCTTAGTATTATCCCAGTACAAAATTATTATTTATGGAATATGGAAGTAATCTTTTTATTGAATTGAATTTGTATATTGTGTCCCTTACTGAGTACAAATGTTCTTCTGCTTCTCAATAATTTATGAATGCTTAGTAAATATTAATTTTATTATCCAAAAATATAATTTCATATAGGAAAGGTTGTGAAATTTAAATATCTTTCAACTTTAGGGAAAATGTAAGATAAAAAACAAAATTGGTCGATTCAAAATTTATTACAAAGAAGCAACAAAATGTAATTACTGGTAGTTTTGAAAATATTGTTGGCACAGCACCTCCAAGTAATCGAACTCTTTCCTCAACTTTATAAAAAAGGACTTCTCAAAATGCTCTGAACAAATCCTGTAGGCAGGAGAAGGTGTCCAATCTCTAAGTCCCATGTTCTGCACCCAAATGTTTGCTTTTTGTGGATCTTTCGGAAATCTAAAGACAAAACAACAATGTGTGAGCTTAGTGGTTTAAAATAAGTTTTAACAGGACGCCATCCTTGTGAAACGACCTTCGCCTGAAGTCCTGTTTCTCAAAGACTATGACCTTCAACGATTCAAGACAAACGTTAATCGCTTTCTTTAAAAAAATAACACTGGTATACATTCGAAATAATATAATGCTTTCACTAATAATTAACCAAAATTAAATAAAAAATAATTTAATTTTGTCAAAATATACAAATCATGCAGGTACGCCATTGAGTGACACACCCTCTCCAAGGGCAATTACCTGGTTCTTATTAGAAATCTTGAATGAAAAGTGCAACAAATCTAGTACAAATTACAAAGGAAGGTAGCTTTAACTATAGCCTTAATCATAGTTTCAAATAATATATACTGCTAAACTTACAAGGGAGATATCTAATATAAAATCAATGCATGCAAAAAATACAATTTGAATATTTACCGATGGGAAGTAATTCCAAGCTTCTTTCGTTCATTACGGCTTTTACAGCTATATGCACAACAATTCACCATTTTTCTGTAAATAAACTGAATTCTTATAATAGCTCTTCTCACCACAAATCACCAAAATACATTGGGTGCCACCTCGATTGTCTGGCTCCCTATCAATGGCGCCGATCAATTTTAGGTAACACTTTCTGCGACGGCCCGTAAACCGGAATTATTCATCCCCTCTCTTCCTTTGTCTATGATTATAAACAATCCCCAAGCAATTCAACGCGCAACACGTGAAGTTGGTGGGGGTATTTTCGAAAACATTCTAAATTAGTGGAATTTTGTTGTTTTACTAGTATCTATTGGTGTTGCTTTTGAAATAAAAAATAGTTACAAAAAAAACTTTAGATCCGATTATTTCAGAGACGAATCGGATTAAAACATATGGGTTAATTTCTCTTATTTTGACCTTCTGAACATGTTCCCAAAATATTTCCCTTTCCTCTTGAAACACCCTGTATAATCAACAATTTTTAGCGGTCAAAAATGTAAAAAATACATGGACGGCAAGACGGAGGTCACTTACCCGGACCGATCGATACGGACGATCAATCCCGATGGAACTGAAGAACAACTGTTCCCGGACGGTCGGAAAACGATAAAGAATCTGCAGGGCGAGCAAATAATTATGCTGCCGAATGGTCAGAGGGAGGTACACACAAAGGAATACAAGGTAAAGAAGCAGGAACTTACCGAATTTTTTTTTTATTATGAAAATCACAATAATTGACTTTTTTTTTTCGTTTCCGATTTAGAGGAGGGAATATCCGGATGGAACGATAAGAACTCTAAGGAAAGATGGATCAGTTGAAACGGTATACGCAAACGGACGTGTCAGACTGAAAGATCCGAATGGTGATTTGGTAATGGACACTCTCCATCAGTCATCTCAAAGTTAGAAAAAATAATATTTGCGAAAAGGTGTTTTTCCGTCCATTTTAACGCAGACACTTGGTATATTTGACTAATCAAATTTGACTTATGAGTATTTTCGGCCAATCCCAATCAAGCGTCGGGTTTTTGTCTGATTTTTTTTAGCTAACCGAGAACTCGCATACAGATGGTCGATATTCATAGGAATTTTTTTGATAGTTAAAAAGAGAATTATGAGTAATCCGCTATTGATTTTTTATAGTTAGAAACAAAAAATAGTTAATAATATATTTTTGTAACATAATAAATAATATAGCCGTTTGTAAATTGTTAGACGAGGTATTTTTATTTATAATTTAAAAACGCTGGGCCTTTATAAATATTTGGCAAATTTGGCATGAGGGGCTTCTAAGTAAACTGCGATCCTATGGTATGCCCCAAAGATCTTACAAACTCCAGATAGAATTGTTTACATTTGAAGTCGACGTAAAGACTGTAAACGTGCACTCCCCACCTTGCTGTTATGCTTGCAGCATAGCCAGATTGTCCTATTTATCGCTAAGGTATCTGCAAAATCCCAATTAAAAATTTGTTAATTTGACAATTGCAACTGGTTTAAGGTTAATCCGCAATTGCTTTTAAAATATATTTATTTCCCAATAATTTTAATATAAATTGTGAATAGGCCTTGAGAGATTTAGAAAAAAAATATTATTATTATACATAAAAGTTTGAAATAAACCGACTGCACTCTGACAACATCAAGTTAAAAGATACTACGCTCGACGGCAAACGATCAAACTTTATCAATGGAAGAAGAATACACTGTTGCTACTCGCTGCTAACCGCTTTTAAGGGAGTGTTTATATACTTGGTTGTTTTTATTTTTTTTTTGTGAGGATTGGTGAAAAATCGTCTTTATTATAAACAATGATGGTGCATTCATGTATAGTTTGTAAAAGAGTGGATCATTTAAGCAAGGATTTATCTTTTCTTCGGTAAGTATGGTTATGTTTTAATATGATTGTATTGATATGATTTCTGACTAACCATTGACGTTTAAAAGGTTATGGACCGGTCCGTGGTGCTAGTCCGGGCAAAAAGCAGTCGGGTTGGTTTATTTCTTAATATAAATCTTGCATTTACAAGATGGTTGAGTCTTGTGCGGCCATAAAATACTTCACTAGAAGATGCAATGGTGTTAAATTAAAATTTCACAGGTTAGTAAATATATTTAGAAATTTGATTTTGAGTTTGCATCACCCATTCCGTTTCTCCCTCCTTGCTAATTGGCCACACCCAATGCATGTGAGTAGGTAATAAACTAAAGATAGATGACCAGAGTGCAGTTGGATTATTTCACGATTTATTTGATACCTTTAAGTATAATAATATTATTTTAAAGAATCATCCTTTTCACAGTTTATAGTAAAATTATTAGAAATAAACTTATTTTAAGAGAAATTGCGGATTAACCTTAAACCAGTTGTAATTGTCAAATTTACAAATTTTTAATTGGGATTTTGCAAGATGTCTTAGTGATAAATATGACAATCTGGCTAGAAATATACACTTTTATATCTGGAGAGTATCATCCAGTAATGAATACACCAAAAATATTGATGCTAAGCATAAATAGTTAAATTCATCCTTGGATACACTGTATATAAAAACTGGATCAATATTTCTATCTTTTTTATAAATATCCAATATTCGAAACACTTTTTGAATAGATAATATAGTTAAACGTAAAGAATCTCAAAGTAAATTATACGCCCTTGTTGGGCTTTTTGCCCAGACTAGCTCCGCTCCCAAACGATGAAGACCGCTCCATAACCTTTTAAACGTTATTGGATTTAACCTTGTAAGATCTTTGATTTAACCAGACTTCAACATTGTTGCCATTAGCGAGACCAACATGTTTTGTCACTCTTCCACCCATTACTGATTTTCAATAATATTTCAAACAATCACAAACTCACTTTCCAACAGATTTATGAATGGAGTGTTGGTCCTGTGGTATGCCCAGTCGATTCTGTACATGGTTGTCTAGCTTTCTTCAGACACCTTCACCATCAATGCCGGTGTTCCTCAAGGATTCATATTATCTCCCACTCTCTTCTTACTCTACATTAACGACCTTCTAGTGAAAACTAAAAATCCGATATTTAGTTTTGCGACGATAGCACACTTATCTCATCATTCTCTTTGAATGCGCAAACATCGGCTGCCGACGCACATCTTCGCAGACAGCATGAAGTATCACGCCTCAACAAAGACCTGGAAGAAATTTTGGCTTGGGGTGACAGTAACCAAGTCGAATTTAACGCTGAAAACCTCAGGCAGCAGTTTTCTCTAAAAAGGTCAACATTACAGAACCGGAAATAGTCATGGCCGGACACGCAATCCCACTGGCTTCATCTATTAATTTGCTGGGCGTCAATCTGGGAGGAAATATGTCTTGGCATAACCACGTTGTGGCAGTCGCCAAGATAGCTTCTCAGAAGCTTGGGGTACTCTTCCGAACCAGAAAGTTGTACACACCTCAACAACTTTTGACACTATACAAAGCCCAGATTCGACCATCACTAGAATACTGCTCTCACGTCTGGAGCTCTGCACCCAAACATACTCTTCGGCTACTGGATTCCATCGAAAGGAGGGCTATTCGTCTGATCGGAGACCACGAGCTGACGAAGAACCTCAACAGTCTAGAACATCGAAGACAGGTTGGGGATTTGACTCTCTTTTACAGATATTTTCATGGAAGGTACTCGGCTGACCTTGCCCAGAGCGACGAATAGCAGAAATACACGACGAACCACTGCCGCCCATCCATATGTGGTTAAGCTTACTACTCCTCGAACTTCATTATTTAAGAATTCTTTCATCTGGAGGACTACATCCTTGTGGAACGACCTTCCCGAGGTCGTTTTTCCCAACGAATATGACCTCCAACGATTCAAAACCAACGTGAATCGCTTTTTGCGCACACGCACCACTCCCAGAGTGCCCTAAAGGTTTTTTTTCCTATAGTGCTTGTGTTTGATCATAAAAAAAAATTGTTGCGAATAGCAGATAAGTTTAAACAATTCTATTGCATCACATATAAATATAAAGGGTGTCCCAGATAAGAATTCATTTTGTTTTCCGATTCTATTTGAAGAATATCTCGATAATATGATTTAATTAAATTTTCAATCCGACGTTTCGTTTTTTCGGAACCATCATCAACTTTGTTCTTTTAAATAATAGTAACATTTTATATTATGCTTTATGAACTCCACTGTTGCCGATGTGCCGAAATCGTAAAAATTCGAATTTACCCAAATTCTTCTTCTTTTTTTTTATGATCAAACACAAGCACCATAGGAAAAATCCTTTAGGGCACTCTGGGAGTGGCGCGTATGCGCAAAAGGCGATTCACGTTGGTTTTGAATCGTTGGAGGTTATATTCGTTGGGAAAAACGACATCGGGAAGGTCGTTCCACAAGGATGTAGTCCTCCAGATGAAAGAATTCTTAAATAATGAAGTTCGAGGAGTACTAAGCTTAACCACATATGGATGGGCGGCAGTGGTTCGTCGTGTATTTCTGCTATTCGTCGCTCTGGGCGGAATTAAGAGGGCAAGGTCAGCCGAGCACCTTCCATGAAAATATCTGTAAAAGAGAGTCAAATCCCCAACCTGTCTTCGATGTTCTAGGCTGTCGAGGTTCTTCGTCAGCTCGTGGTCTCCGATCAGACGAATAGCCCTCCTTTCGATGGAATCCAGCAGCCGTAAATATTAGGAATTTTTTTAATTTGAAAATATGACGTTACAAAAACTCACTAATGCACAACTTATTCGATCACTTCTGTACGTCCTATGCATAAGGAGATCTCTGTTAGAGTGTATTCTTATTTGGGACACCCTGTACCTATACTTTAAAATTTACCTGAGCTTAGAATATTTTGAAATACATATCGGAATTCGCTATAAAATATACCGATCTTTTTAATGAAGACATTTTACGTCCGTTTATGCCGGAAAGTCAACTTCTTGACAGTCCAAACGGACCAAGGTCCTTTTGGTCAGTCGCTAAGGCCGTCGGCCAAAATTTCACCAAATCAACTATTCCACCTCTAACACGTCCCGATGGTACAATAGCATCCACAGCCTTAGACAAAGCAAACTTACTTGCTGAACTATTTTCTTCGCATGCCACTGTAGATTTCCAGGGAAGAACACCACCCGACATTCCTGCAGTTCAATTCGAAATGACCGAAATCGTGTTCCGTCAGCGTCCCGTCAAACGAATCCTAAAAGGACTCGACGTCAAAAAAGCTACTGGTCCAGACGAAATTCCTATTATAGTTCTCAAGAGATTCGCCGATGAACTAACACCAGTATTTTGTAGACTTTTCAACTTATCCTACAAAAAAGGAATGTTTCCATCTTGCTGGAAGACGTCGCGAGTCCAGCCTATTCCAAAGAAAGGTAAGAGAACCCTGCCTAACAACTATCGACCAGTCGCATTGCTTTCAGCTTCTAAAGTACCTGGAAGGCTTCAACATTATCAGCGACCATCAATATGGTTTTCGGAAGTCCAGATCAACTGGAGATCTTCTAGCCTATGTCACCCATATTTGGAACAGCGCAATCGAACATCATGGGGAGTCTCGGGTTGTTGCACTGGATATTTCTAAAGCTTTTGATCGTGTTTGGCATGAGGGGCTTCTAAGTAAACTGCGATCCTATGGTATGCCCAGTCGATTCTGTGCATGGTTGTCTAGCTTTCTGAAGGACCGCTCTCTGCAAGTAGCGATTGACGGATTTCTCTCAGACACTACTTGAAAACATTTAACAATGAATGTGTTGAATATTAAAGTCTCTAAAAACATGTTACGCTATAAAACGGTGTATCTCCTTTAATAACAGAGATAATAAAGCAAACCAAAAAATAAAATGTTGGGGAAAGATTTAATATCAACTGCAATATGTTTCGGTTGCTAATATATACTCCACAGGGTGATGCGAATTTTCGGAAAAAATATAGCATTTTTAGTACACCCAGTATAAATCGAAAATTAAATTTTTATCAGAAACAGCGAAAACTATGATATTGTCAAGGAACCAACCTACAATGCAAAAAAAAATTATTCAAATCGGATCATAAATTCAGAAAAAAAAATGGCATAAAAAATATGGGAAATTTATGATGTTGCGTTAATTTTGTCCAGGAGTTGACTTTAAAATTTAAATTCATCTTTGATAAAGAAAGTAAACCAATTTTCATTTACATAAGTAATTGAAATATACAAAGCCTCTTGTAGTACCTTAGAACTAAAAAATTATTAAATTTGTTTTCTTTCGTATTTTCAAGTAAAACGAGCAATTTCTAAAATATATAATTATTATTTAAGTATTTGGATACAGTAATATTAACATATTTATGCTGAGGCATATTTATGTGATTGGGTTTTAAGTGTTTTTTTTAAAGATATGTAGATTTTCATTGTTTTTCTGTTTATATGAGGAAAAAAATGTTTTTAAGAAAGTTAAACGACCACATATAGATAAAGTATTTTTTTATCAGAAAAGCTTTTTTGGGTATTCTTATTTTCGCATTATAATAAGTATAAAATCATTTTCGGCGAATAACAATATGGTTCGTACAGTTTTTTGTGTTGTATTATTTTGTGGGGTGCTTTTTGGACGTAAAGTTCAAGGTTTCCCAATAGAAAACGAGATCGACACTGATGATGATATGCCCGATTTATCGCATTTGGGAGAGGGAATATTTCGGTAAGTTGTTTTGTGCTTCTTTTGTGTAACACTTTATAGACATAGGAAAGTTGATATATAGGCTTTCCTATGCACAAGACCCTCCAATTTGGGGTTATCCACATTTGGAAATGGCGATTTTTACACATTGATAGATTAGCTTTATGGTACAGCTTAGGGAAAATGGGCTTATAAAGTCTGTATAGGTAAAGTACGTTTCACGAAATTTGGATACGACTTAATGATTTCCTAGGTCGGTCCCATTGTGTCGACAAGAGCTTGGCAATAAATAAGTAAAGTATAAGGAAAACAAGTAATGATATGATTATATTAATGTAATCAAATGAAATAACATTTTTTTTTAATATTACTAGTCATATTTATTTACATTTATAATGTCATTCTATAGATAGTGTTGAGTAAAGAAGTATATACTCTTTTTACAATTTCCCTAGCATCGAGAGATAAATGTATTTTCTTCACTGCAACACTAGAAGAAGCACCATCAATGTTTTTCCATGGACGCCACATACTGTTTTTTTATACGTTTGGTAAAATAATATTGGTAATACAACTAAACTCTTCCAGCAAGAAATAAAAACTAACACATTTTACCACAAAAAGATATTTAAATATAAATTAAGCAACCTAACCTACCTGATGTGCCTATATTTAATTATAATTATTACAATCCGGTCCTTTCCACATAATAATAACAAACGGTCATAAATAATGGGATGGCCCCAGGTACTTTTACTGTAGTCATTAAGTTATGTCCATTTTTCGTGAAACAATCTTTAACTAGGTACTTAGCTTTTCATATTATACCTGAAATGGCAAATCGTATTTAAAGTGGGCCCCTAACACAGTCTAAACGCAAATTAAGTGGTTTTATTGTAATGCCATACTGTGGCTTAAATTGAACAATGTTTTGTGGTGCGTAAGACACCCGATATGGCAATAATTTTATATAATCCTGTTCAATTAACACCAAGAGAATTACTTTCTGGGATGAATGGAACTACCCTGTATAATGTATATTTTTTGACAGGGACCCAAGTCGCGAATCGGGTAAACGTGTAGCATCTTGGAATAACGCATCTGAAGTAAACCCCGAAGAATTAGGATTGTATGCCGAGGGAGACATTGTTGTTTCAAAAAAGGGTAGGACTGCGACAAGGGACAGAGCTAGAAGGTACTTTTTCCTCGACAAGAATTTTCAAAATGACTAATCTAAACCAAATTTTTAATTATTGTAGATGGCCAAAAGGAGAGATCCCCTACGAAATCAATGGATCTTTTAATTCGCACGCTCTGGATATGATTCAAAGGGCCATGAACCTTTTTCACAAGCACACTTGCATTACGTAAGTTTTAGTTGACCTGTATCGATGTAAACCTAGTCAAATTGTATATATCGAACGCGCAAATTCGGTGAACGGTTGTCCGGAAAGTAGTTTTAAGTATATATCAATTCGCCTCGCTGGCAGGGGGACTGCATTTACATCCTCGTTGTTTTGTTGTGTCTAGTTATGGTGGTGGTCAGCGTTTCTCAAACTGGGGTCCCCGGAATGCCACAAAAACAAAATATCGTAATCGACTTAATGCCGGACTAGATATATAAGGCTGCAGGTTACTGCAAATCAAGCCCAACATAAAGTAGCCAGTGGCGGTTCTTCCACAGGAGTACATGCGCACGTGCACCCCCAAAACAAAACGAATATAAAATATTAATTTATATTCATTGAATATTATTTATCGTATACAGTCCGACACTCCCTAATATTTTATCATCCCGTCAAGCCAAACTGTATAAATCCGGCAACCGTGCCTCGGTCGAGGTAAATGACGATTATGACAAGACTTGCTCGCACGTGCGATTAAGTAGTGCAGTTTCTCTGTAGTAACAGGTGGCGGGTGGCAGCGGGGGGATAGCGGGGCTATGGCGATTTAACATGGAAAAGGCGCACAGTTTTTATGTCTGTTCGTGCATCTAGTTAGAAATTCGAGCGTGTATGTTTTAATATTTTAATATTATATATTTATTAAGTTAAAATGAATAGTTGACGGTGGACTATTTAAGAAATAACTTTAGCTCTTTGAGTTTGGAGCAAAAAATTGAACTGAAGAATGCGGGAACACCTAAAGCCGAAATTAATTTAACGCAGACCACAAAGGGTAAATCTAGGGACCTTATTAAAAAGTTTGAAAATGAAATATATGAAAAAAAAATTATAGAGGGTATTCCAAACTTAATGAGGCTGTTATTGATCAATTTTCTACAATTAAGAACCGAAGAATGGACTTTACGTTTAAGCACTATTGTGTAGGGTCGATAAATGTTGTGTATTTCGATAAATGATACTCGATATGATTTTAAACCGTTTTATTTAAGGATTTAAACTAAAAAAACACTGAAAATATGAAGAATGCCAACTTGTCAGTCTCGTGGCTCGATTCGTTCTCGTCATAAAACAGTTAACTATTGTTCTCGTCTTGGTTGCGCCTAATGACGTAGCCGTAGATGGCGTAGTGGTATTAGACATCATTTTCTTGATAACTCGTAGATGGCGGTAGTAGTATTGGACATCATTCGGTTTTCTTGATAGCTCGTAGATGGCTTTAGTAGTATTAGTAGTGGACTGTATAAATATTGTTACGAGGGTTTGTTCGGGTTTGTTCGGGTTCGGGTCCGACAGCTATACACACTAAGAAAACCTTTCTTATTTTCCAAAAGTTGTATTTCCTTGTGTAAAATTAAAAAATAAATAAAAATATGTTTTACCTAACGCATTTTCTTATTACTTTTTTCTTTCTACATTTAAAACGCCTAGAAAGTAATTGTTGGGTCGTTACACAAAAATAAAATTTTAAAAATAATTTCACCATACTTGTGAACCCCCTCTATCACAGGTCACGAGCCGCCACCGAAAGTAGCTGTGTGGAAGTAGAAAGCACTACCATCCATCTCAGTAAGGCCCCTTTTACGCGTTTTGTGTCGTGCGATAAAAATCGCGGCGTTTTCTAAAGATATTGTTCTTAATCTGTGCGCTCTTGTGCAACTATGGTTCTGAGCCCGGTATGGCAGCTCAGTAAACAGAACTACCGCATTCGGCCGTGGCGACCCGGGTTCGAACGCGTGCGTAAGAATATTTGCTACAAGCATTATTCAGCTTATTGCATATTAATGCTTTTTGATTTGTTAATAACATTAACAATCGCATAAGAATTATTTTTAACTAAAGATAATTAATTGGGGGATGGCATCCTGTGCTAGAATTAGTTCTACTAATGGAGGGTCCGTGGTCAAAAAAAGTTTGAGGTACGCTGTGGTTAGCATTTTTGAATTTTTTAGCTTTCGTAATAGAACATCATCCGACCAGGATTACGTATCTATCGAGAATGCAAAAGCGGGCTGTTGGTCTCGTGTAGGACGCGACGGAGGCATGCAAAAATTAAACCTACAAACCCCTGCCTGTATGACTAGAATAGGAACCCCCCTCCACGAGTTGATGCACGCGGCCGGATTTTTACACGAACATAATCGATACGATAGGGATGGTTTTGTCACCATTGCTTTTCCAAATGTGATGAAAGGTTAGTATCTCCTTTCCAGCCAGTCCAGCCTCTTGTTACTGGGCGCACTCTGTATTTTCTCAAAGGGAAACAATATCAGCTGTGCTCCTGTTCCTAGTTGCAACGTCCGATATCGCAGGTTGTTGTTGAAATCCGAGCGGTCTAATTTCTTAATACAGGGTGGTGGCTATAATAGAAAACTTTGGCGGGATTCGGAAGATTCCTGTGCTAGCATACCTGACTGCGTTTCTTTATTTTATTCTTTAAAAATGGATTTATCTCTTGAACTTGCCTATTTAAATTCCTATCAAACACGGATTTATTTAATCCTAAGCTTCTTATCGATTTACATCAAAACACACTAATTCATTTTTGACATACACTTGTTTTATTTTCAAGTTATATATTATGGTTCGCAACAATTAAATATTAATTTACGGAATAATAGATAATATTCTCTACGTTTTTTTTTATTAAAAACATTTATCTTTCGACATCACAATTTTATTACTACTACGGAGTCAACCTGTCCTTAAAACTTTTATACGGATTCAACTAACTTTTGGCCATAAACACTTACTTCCGATTAAAAATACTTTTCTATCAAAAATCACAATTTTCCGTCACTTAATTCACAATAAGCTTTCTGGCATTATTTTTTATGCCAATTAAAACACTTTTCACTTTTCACACACCGTTTCGCGTTACTGCATAGATTCCGCTTCCGCCTTTGACATCCGTCGTTGACTAATTTTCCTAACAAATTTCCCGGCTTAAATACGCCGTTTTCAGCCCACTTTTCCATCCCAAAATCCCCCTGTGACAGTTTTATTGCCTATAAATTACCTTATTTCCGAGAATAAGTGTCATTTTTCGATTTTTTAAGAGCGAAAATCGCTTAATTTCACCTCTTTTAGGTCACAGATGTTCATTTTCCCCTTTATTTCTAGGAACCGATCCACGCATCTCCCCCTGGGAGGTGATGAGTCTTAGGGTTGCACCATCAGACCCCCTACCGAACACCTGCGATTTTAGGTCGACCGTTTCCAGATTCAACCGGTTAATTCCGTGTGTACGTGTTCTAAAATGGGGTGCAAATCCGTTCTTTTAGGGAGAGGGGGGTAGGCTTCGTTGGTCATCGCGCAATTTTTCCGATTCAGTTACGTCGTTATGTCCGCGATCGCGTTTAATCCATTCATCCGGTCAAGTGCAATGATAAAGTGGAAATTGAAGTGTTCGTGAGTTTTTATTTTAGAAATTTCTAAAATTTTTCTATAAATTATTTCCGCGTTAATTTGATTTTTCCCGATTTTTCCGAATTTTTCTGGAATTTTATTGTGATTTTTCTCCGATTTCTGATATTTTCGAATAATTCCGATTTTATGCATTTAAATTTTGATAAAAATTTTAATCTATTTAAATATTTAAACAATTTGAAATTTATTTAAATAATTTTTATTTATTTTTAACTTTGTTTTACTTCATTAATTATTTACAAAATTTTCCAAATTTTTCTTAATCTGATAATATTTTATTTCATATTTTAATAAAAAAATTTTATTTTAATTTTTTTCTATTCTAAAATTTATTCCATATTTATGTTAACTTGAATAAACTCTCGTATAGTCTTTTTCATAGTCGCCACATTAGTAATAGAATTCGCCGTAAGGTAAGAAAACTATAAATGCATTTATTTTATAGTATCTATATTTTAGGTTTGGAACCTAATTTTAACAAAGCCAATAAAGTTGACACGAGGACCTATGCGATAAAGTATGATTTTCGCTCTGTAATGCACTACTCAGAAAGCGTATTTTCATCTAATGGCCAACCGACAATTATACCTAAGGTATTTTTTTTTAATATACCGAAGTATTAATTTTAGACTGCATATTATGCAAGACGAAATTTAATAGAATTTCAGAATTTATAATTTAACAGATAATGCCCTAATGTTCTCAAGAAACTGTACAGTTTATAATTGGGAAAAATGATAATTATTGAGCTAGAGCCACCTTAACTGGGTCGTCTATCCAATAGGTCGCGTTTCAAGCGCTATATTCTACAGTTCGTTGTGTGGAGAGAAAGCGAGATACAGAGTTGCCGTTTGGTACACGTCTTTATTCATATTTCATAAGTATGAGTGTCTTTTTTTTAAGTTTGAAAATTCCGGAAGTTGTGGTCCAGAGACGGTGGATACGAAAAATCGGCAATGATGCAGAACTCCGGTGATTGGAGGCGACTCAGGTGTCTGAAAGAAAGCAACAAAAAAATCAACATCTGCACACTCTTAGCTATGTCCCCTACCAGAATCAAAAGAAAAGAACAAAAAATCAGACTTTGGCGATTGAAAATCCGAGGATCGGATCATTTTTTATATAAATAAATTGGAGCACGGGGAGGGAAAGGTGGAAAATAGTCGACTGCAAAGAAGAAACTAACCGTTGACAATACAGGAATCTCCGTCAGTCGGTCAGGTCAATCGGATAATAGAAGTGGGCGGAGAAGAAGCAGCTGGCCGCGCGGTTGGTACCTGAGAGCGCTCGCTCGCTCGGGATCACGGCAGCGCTTGCCTTTTCATCTGTACCTCCTTTAATTATGGAAGAAAAAAAAATCCTCTGGCACAAACGTTCTTGAAACCCTAGAGATCAAATTTATGTGAAAAATAAACCGAAATTTTCAAATTTCTGGGTAGACGACCCCCTTAAACGTTTACAATTCGCGACTTAAAGGGGAACGGCCCATCGCGTCGACCTCTAGTCGCTCTTATGCAGATTCCAGCGGCACTGGTATTTCTCGTCTCGATTCATATCGATCAGGGGGAAAGACCTTGGGGGAGGGGGGGGGATACTCCATCGTGGTACCGGACGACGGAAGTTCAGAGCACGCGCAATGGTTTGGCAAGATTACAGTTGTTAAGTGAACATATTATGTCTATGGCGTCGGGATTATTTTAGGGGTTTTTACCTAAGTTTCCAGACAGTCGTTTATAATCTCTTTTTATATCTCTTCAAATAAAATTAGGAAACAAAAAGAACGAAATATCTTCTAAAATATTCGTTAACACGACGTTACAGAACTTTTGTCTAATTTGATCGTTTCTGTTAACGAGATCCTTGTAGAGTGCCTTCTTATCTGGGACACCCTGTATAATAATTGTATGTTAATTGCAATTTAATCACAAAATTTAAACACCATTAATTACTTGTGTTGATGTACTTATTTCAGGACGCCTCGAAAGCAGCAAGAATGGGCAAGCACAACAAATTCAGCAAAGGCGATATAAAGAAATTGAACAAAATGTACAGATGTCCGGCCAGACCTGGCTAAGTAACCGGAACCCAACTCAAGTCGTCCGGTGGCGGTGTCAGCAATCCAGACGCTGAAGATACAAATAATTCCAACTCTATAGTAGATAATGGTATACTAGGGTGGCTTTTCCATAAAAAGTAGTTATAGTTGTCGTTCTAATATGTCCTCCAGTTCTAGTTTTTTTTTAGATGCCGCAGAAGTGTTGGTTATTTTTTTGTTATATTTTTTCAAATTAAAGATTTAATATCGAAAGTCGTACTTGCTTTTTAGAAATTTGGAATAGCAACGTCTAACGTGCTCGTCTACCTTGTTCTACGTTGATTCTGATTTTGAAAAAAATTACATCCTTTAATCTTTTAAGAATTTACAATCGCCTCTGGCTAGCCAGTCAAAACTGGATTGGAAAAGGGTATGAAAAAATTGCGTTAAAAAATATAATGTTATAAGAATAATAATAACAATTTGAAATATGAACAATTTTCAAATTTTTGTCACAAATCTTCCTGAAACTTGTTGATACCCCAATCGACATGTCAGACAATCTAAATATCAATAAATTAACTAAAAAACTTTATTATTAGCGGCTAAAACTTCACGAAAAGAAATATTGATCAGCTGATGACTCTCGTCTCTTTCTAACCTGCCAAAAAGCGGCATATTCTTTAATTAAATTGATGCAACATTGTTTGCTAATTTGGAATTGTTTGGGATCCTCATCTTAAGAAAGACGTTTGTCGTGTCAGTCTTCTGAGCGTCAAACTCGAACGTCGCCAATCTGCACATTTCGGGTGGCGCGCTTAGATCGGGTATCAAGCGAAAGGTAACGATTCGATTTTTCGCGTGAATTTATAACTAGAGTAGTAGTTCCTATCGAGCGTAAAACTGCTCGAATATACGTCAGCGTCAAGCGAAGCTCTGGTATCGAGCAAAAGGTAATAAGTAACAAGCGACGAGTTTCGCTTGAATTTATAACTCGAGCGGTTTTTTTTAATAATCGAGCGATGTCGGTTATTTCAATAATCGAGTACTCGAGCGGGTTTTGTGCTCACGCGATCACAACACTACTTATGAGTATAATACCAGACAAGGTATAATTTTTAAAATACCCTGTATAAAAAAGTCTAGTATTCCAAGAACGTTAGGAACTAAAAAGTAAATTTTTCACTATTATTATAAAAAAATTTCGGGCGAGGAAAGTAAAAACATACGCAAGTATTATAAATTTTAACAACCTCAATATTAAATAATAAGGTTTATAATAAAGATAAGCAATGTCATAATTTTTTGAGGTCAAAACCTCGAAACTTTTTTACAACACAAATAAAAAGAAATATGTCCCTAAAATATTCCAGAGGTCGTTGTCAAATATGCGTTGGTATTCTATCCCAAATATTTTTGTATTTTTCTTATCTTTCAAGTTCGCCAATCGCGTCAATTTCAAATTTCGACACTGTCTAATCCGTAAGTTACATAAAATTGGCTCATTGTTTTTAATGTTTCGATATCTTTAGGACCCTATTAAGGAATAACATCCAACACCGAAAGATTTATAAAACGATACACGTATACAGGGTTATACTTAAGCATGTTAAGTTCCATATATTTATTAATTAAATACTCATTAAAACGAACCAAATTAAAAATTAGGATACCTGTTATATAAAATGGCTATGCAAAAATGAAATACTTTTAGTGGAAAGGCTGAACCTGATGCTTTAATAATACATTTTCATTCGACGTCAATTTAGTTAGGTGCAATATCAAATCTCCTCGTTTAGCGATGTCCATTCTATTTCTTTTTTTTTTGTTAATAGATTGGCAACCGTGCTGAAACCTCTTCCACTAGATATATTTTTTTATATGATCAAACACAAGCACTATAGGAAAAATCCTTTAGGGCACTCTGGGAGTGGTGCGTGTGCGCAAAAAGCGATTCACGTTGGTTTTGAATCGTTGGAGGTTATATTCGTTGGGAAAAACGATCTCGGGAAGGTCGTTCCACAAGGATGTAGTCCTCCAGATGAAAGAATTTTTAAATAATGAAGTTCGAGGAGTACTAAGCTTAACCACATATGGATGGGCGGCAGTGGTTCGTCGTGTATTTCTGCTAGTCGTCGCTCTGGGCGGAATTAAGAGGGCAAGGTCAGCCGAGCACCTTCCATGAAAATATCTGTAAAAGAGAGTCAAATCCCCAACATATCTTCGATGTTCTAGGCTGTCGAGATTCTTCGTCAGCTCGTGGTCTCCGATCAGACGAATAGCCCTCCTTTCGATGGAATTCCAGTAGCCGAAGAGTATGTTTGGGTGCAGAGCTCCAGACAGGGTATCCGCTAAGCACTTCCTAATTTCTCGGGAGCATACATAGGAGGCCAAAATGAAAAGATACAAGGCCCCAAAGGGGTACCCAGCGGTGTAATTTACACTGGATGTGTTACATCGTCAGGGAAGTCAGGAACGGGCTTGCCATGTCACTCGTTGGGCCAAAATTTTGACCGGTGATTTGACAGTACTGAAACTGATCTTTTAAATACTTACATATACATATAACTAGCGGTTTTCGAGTGAAACTCTCGAAAGTTACTAATGCTCAGTGGCGGTTCTTCCACAGGAGCACATGCGCACGTGCACCCCGAAAACAAAACGAATAAAAAATATTAATTTATATTCATTGAATATTATTTATCGTATAAAGTCCGACCCTCCCTAATATTTTATCGTACCGTCAAACTAAAAAAGTCCGATCCTCCCTAATATTTTATCATCCCATCAAACCAAACTGTATAGATCCGGTGACCGTGCCTCGGTCGAGGTAACTGACGATTATGACGAGACTTGCTCGTACGTGCGATTAAGTAGTGCAGTTTCTCTGTAGTAACAGGTGGCGGGTGACACCGGGGGAAAGCGCGGCTATGGCGATTTAACATGGAAAAGGCGCACAGTTTTTGTGTGCACCGCGCTGTTGTCTGTTCGTGCATCTAGTTAGAAATTCGAGAGTGTATGTTTTAATATTTTAATATTATATATTTAGTAAGTTAAAATGAATAGTTGACGGTGGACTATTTAAGATATAACTTTAGCTCTTTGAGTTTGGAGCAAAAAATTGAAGTGAAGAATGCGGAAAACACCTAAACCCGAAATTAATTTAACACAGACCACAAAGGGTAAATCTAGGGACTTTATTAGAAAGTTTAAAAATGAAATATATGAAAAAAAATTTATAGAGGGTATTCCAAACTTAATGAGGCTGTTATTGATCAATTTTCTACAATTAAGAACCGAATAATGGACTTTACGTTTAAGCACTATTGTGTAGGGTCGATAAATGTTGTGTATTTCGATAAATGATGCTCGATATGATTTTAAACCATTTTATTTAAGGATTTAAACTAAAAAACACTGAAAATATGAAGAATGCCAACTTGTCAGTCTCGTGGCTCGATTCGTTCTCATCATAAAACAGTTAACTATTGTTCTCGTCTTGGTTGCGCCTAATGACGTAGCCGTAGATGGCGTAGTGGTATTAGACATCATTCCGTTTTCTTGATAGCTCGTAGATGGCTTTAGTAGTATTAGTAGTGGACTGTATAAATATTGTTATGAGGGTTGCATGCGACGACGTTAAGATCCCACAGCTATGCACACTAAGAAAACCTTTCTTATTTTCCAAAAGTTGTATTTCCTTGTGTAAAATTAAAAAATAAATAAAAATATGTTCTATATACCTAACGCATTTTCTTATTACTTTTTCTTTCTACATTTAAAACGCCTAGAAAGTAATTGTTTGGTCGTTACACAAAAATACAATTTAAAAAATAATTTCATCATACTTGTGAATCGTATAGGTCACGAGCCGCCACTGCCAACGAGTGTAGTGGCAACTCCGTTCCTGGCTTCCCCGACGATGTAAAATATCTACTGTAGTATGGTTTAATGACTCTTTATGGTCTCTATAAGATAGTCAAATTTCATTAAATTATACAGGTCGCTTCAAAAGTTAGAGCCAGAAAAGTAAATTAATGGGTACCCCTTTGGGGCTTAAAGGGGTACTTTAGGATTTTTTTTCTGTGACAAATTAGGTTTATTTTGACCTCCTCTCTATGCTCCCGAGAAATTAGGTACTTACCGAACACCCTATATATTCTCCTAAGTTGGATAGAGGTCTTATAGTATAAAAAACCAGCCTTAAATGTTGTAATCAAAACTATCAAGTAAACAACGCAATAACTATTACAATTAGAGTTTACCCGAATAAAACGGCTAAATATTAGATAATTTTAAACAATTCTATTGCACCAAATATAAATGCTTTAAAATTTAAATTTATCCTTGATAAAGAAAGTAAACTAAAACTACATTTACATAAATAATCGAAATATAAAAAGCGTCTTGTACATAAATTAACAGACTTTGACGGGGCTCCTTCAATTTAACTGTAGTTCCGTACTTTAGAACTAAAAAATTATTAAATTCGTTTTCTTTCGAATTTTCCAGTAAAACGGACAATTTCCACAATATATAATTCTTAAATATTTGGATACAGTAATATTATCATCTATATGTTAAGGCATATTAATATGATTGGTTTTTAAGTGTTTTTTAAAGATATGTAGATATATCGAAAAAAATGTTTTTATAAAAGTTGAACGACGATATATAGGTAAAGTACTTTTTTTTATCACGAAAACTTTTTGGGGTTCCTTATTTTCGCATTATAATAAGTATATGTAAAATAAAACCATTTTCGTCGAATAACAATATGGTTCGTACGGTTTTTTGTGTTGTATTATTTTGTGGGGTGCTTTTTGGACGTGAAGTTCAAGGTTTGCCAATAGGAAACGAGATCGACACCGATGATGAGATGCCCGATTTGTCCTATTTGGGAGAGAGAATATTTCTGTAAGTTTTTTGTGCTTCTTTTGTGTAACAATTTATAGACAAAGGAAAGTTGATACACAGGGTGTTCATTTGAAAACTTCCCACCACGGATTTATCGAAAACCACTGATAAAGAAAAAACGCCGAGACACGTCAAAAGATTTGCCAAGGGGGACAACTTTTTAACTAAAAACTACTTCACCCTCTTTTACCCTCTGGCCCCCGGGGTCATTCCCTTACAAATTTTAAATGACAAGGGGTAGCAAGTAATAGCTTGTTTGAAAGGTCTTTCAAAGTGCTTTATTTTGACGTTTGATTTTTTAAAATCGGTCGATTCGTTTTCGAGAAAAATGGAAATATCTTTATTTATCTTAATTTGTTCAGATAGAAAAAAAAGCACACGAAAATATAACTTTTTATTTCAGTGTGTTCAAAATGTTGTCCGTTATTGGCCAAAGAATGATATAGGCGATTTTCAAATTCCTGACGGACATTTTCAAAAACATGTTGTGGGAGATCATGGCAGCTTTCGGTAGTTCATCCAAACTGTTAGGTTGGGGGATTGAACACAATAGTTTTCAAATGGCCCCATAGAAAAAAGTCTAATGGCGTCAAGTCAGGAGATCTAGCAGGCCATTCTATAGGCCCTCTTCGCCCTATCCATTTATCTGGAAACTCGTCGTCTAGCCATTGCCGAACCGGAAGAACATAGTGAGGAAGAGCGCCGTCTTGCTGGAATTGTAGAAGGGCATACTCAGTACCCCCAAAAAATTAATGTATGGGCAGGCATTTTAGGAAACAAAGTGATTGGGCCATTGTTTATTAATGGGAATTTAAATGGAGGCATTTATTTAGATATGTTGGAAAATACCATCAATCCGCTTATCACTGAAACCATTGAAAATCAAATAGAAGACGATGGAAACCCTATACTTGATGAGGCTGAAATATATTTCCAGCAAGACGGCGCTCCTCCTCATTATGTTTTTCCGGTTCGGCAATGGCTAGACGACGAGTTTCCAGATAAATGGATAGGGCGAAGAGGGCCTATAGAATGGCCTGCTAGATCTCCTGACTTGACGCCATTAGACTTTTTTCTATGGGGCCATTTGAAAACTATTGTGTTCACTCCCCAACCTAACAGTTTGGATGAACTTCGTCAACGCATCACCGAAAGCTGCCATGATCTCCCACAACATGTTTTTGAAAATGTCCGTCAGGAATTTGAAAATCTCCTATATCATTGTTTGGCCAATAACGGGCAATGTTTTGAACACTTATTGAAATAAAAAGTGATATTTTCGTGTGATTCTTTTTCTATCTGAACAAATTAAGATAAATAAAGATTTTTCCAATTTTCTCGAAAACGAATCGACCGATTTTAAAAAATCAAACGTCAAAATAAAGCACTTTGAAAGACCTTTCAAACAAGCGATTACTTGCTACCCCTTGGCATTTAAAATTTTTATGGGGATGACCCCGGGGGCTAGAAGGTAAAAGGGGGTGAAGTAGTTTTTGGTTAAAAAGTTGTCCCCTTTGGCAAATCTGTTGACGTGTCTTTTCTTTTAATCAGTGGTTTTCGGTAAATCCGTGGTGGGAAGTTTTCAAATGAACACCCTGTATAGTCTGTCCTATGACCAAAACCCTTCAATTTAGGGTGATTCATATTTGGAAAAACCCATTTTTACTTATTGATAGACTAGCTTTAAGGTACAGCTTAGAGAAAATATATAAAATCTGTATGTACATTATGTCTTTACACGTGTGTCACAAGCCCAAGGATCAAGATCCCTCGTGACTTAAAACTCCTCATCTTTATTTATTGTTAGACAAAGACAAAAGTTATAATCATAGTTGAATATTGATTGATATCAATCAAATATTTGCCAACTCATAGTTGCCATTTTAGTCATTTTGATGTGCCGATCAAGTGTCGCTCTTAATTGGTTTTCATTAGTTTTTTCGCCTTCAAGTTGCATTTAATCCTAAAATGAGTTGTGTTTTCGGTAAGTATTTATGGACATTTGTTGTATAAATGGCGACCGTGGTTTGATATGATAGAAAATAGAACGCCAGTCTATGCGCCAGTATGAAATCAGTCTTTTTTCTCCCACATAATTTTGATTGATTCGAACAAACCCGATCATGTTTAATTAACCACAAGGCAATTACTTTTTGGAATTAATGAGACTACCCTGTATAATCTATATTTCTTGACAGGAACCCAAGTCTCGAATCGGGCAAACTTCTAGAAACTTGGAATGACACATTTGAAGTAAACCCCGAAGAATTAGGAGAGTATGCCGAGGGAGACATTGTTTTTTCAAAAAAGGGCAGGAATGGGTTAATTGCCGAAACTTCAAGGTACTTTTTTCTCTGCAAGAACTTTCAAAATTACTAATCTATACCAAATTTTGTATTTGTAGATGGCCAAAAGGAGAGATCCCCTACGAAATCAGCAGATCTTTTGATTCGAACGGCCTGAATATGATTCAAAGGGCGATGAATCTTTATCTCAAATACACTTGCATTACGTAAGTTTTTGGTTGACCTGTATCGATGTAAACCTAGTCAAATTGTACACATCGAACGCGCAAATTCGGTGAACGGTTGTCAATTCACCTCGCTGGCAGGTGACTGCATTTACATCCTCGTTGTTTTGTCGTTTCTAGCTATGGCGGTGGTTATTATTTTTTAATTTTTCAGCTTTCGTAAAAGAACATCATCCGATCGGGATTATATATCTATCGTGAATACAAATACGGGCTGTTGGTCTAGTGTTGGACGCGTCGGAGGCAAGCAAGAAGTAAACCTTCAAAGCCCTGCATGTACGACTAAAATAGGAACCCCCGTCCACGAGTTGATGCACGCGGCCGGGTTTTTACACGAACAAAATCGATACGAGAGGGATGATTTTGTCAGCATTGCATTTCAAAATATTAAGAAAGGTTAGTACTAACATTCGACGCAAAGAAAGGAAAATTATAAACGAATTTATTTTATGGTATCTGTTTTTTAGGTCACGAAAATAATTTTGACAAAGCCGATAAATCCAAGACGACGGCTTATGGGGTAAAATACGATTATAGATCTGTAATGCATTACTCACCAACGGCCTTCTCATCTAACGGCAGACCAACAATTATACCTAAGGTATGTTTTTATATTAACCGAATATTTGTGTGTGTTTCATCGTTTGATCTGACAGCACGCTCACAATCCTTGCTAAACCAGGGCTTGCCGTTGGAAGGGCGTTTTTTGGAGGAGGGGATAAATGTTTCCATGCTAGTTAGAATGACGTCGGAGACCTCCCCAGCACAGATGCATGGATCATCAGAAGAGAAGCATACGCTCATCCAAGGAAAAGTGCAAAAATGGTCTTTCAGGTCTTCCTACTTAGCCGATGTGTAATGCCATATCTTGCGAGGTTTAGGAGGTTGTTCAGAATTAATTGGTGGTTCGCTTAGAGTTCAAATAAGTTTGTGATCGGAAGATCCTAACGTAGGATGTACGGTGACTGTATATAGTTCTGGATTTGATGTCAAGAAAAGATCCAAAAGACTAGTAAAATCTCCAGCTCGGTCTGGAATCCTGGTTGGTTCTTCTACGAGTTGAGTTAGACCAGAACTGATCGCAAAGGATTCTGCCTCGCGGCCTTGCTCATCGTCTGTATTTGAATATTTAAGCCAGTTGACATTGTGGACGTTAATGTCGCCAAAGATAGCAATCTCGGCATTTGGATGGTTGGTTTGCAAGAAGTCGATTGTATTGGTGGCTAGTGATGAGAAAAGGGCTCTGAAATATGTCACAATCACTTGGAGGACGGTAAAGGCAGCAGATAAACTTGGTGATTTTCGGCGTTGATATTTTAAACCACATTACATCGAAGTCTTTCGGTTCCAGTGTAGGTTCTCGTTGGCAGCAGAGATTATCTCGAATAAAAAGACATATGCCGAAGTTGCGTCGGAATCGGAAATGAAAATCGTATCCAGGGTATAAATAGCTGACGGTGTTTGTTGACGATCTGACCTTTGTCTCGGTGAGTGCGAGCACGTGAGGCTTGGAAATTTTTGGTAATTTAAATTTGTTAGTAGATTTAGTCCTTGTTTCGGTAGAGTGATCTACATAGTTTAACTTGGTCTTACACCGATAAACAAAATTACATATACTGCTAATATAGTTCTGATATTTACAGTATCCTCCGAAAACAATAAATTTGTTGGAAAACTTTTATTTTTTTTAATATAATTTTAAGAATATATTTTTGTGTTATATAGTATGTAAAAAAAGATAGTTTCACGAAAAATGGATATAACTTAATGACTGCAGTAAAAGTACCTGGGGCCATCGCATTATTTATGACCGTTTGTTATTATTATGTGGAAAGGACCGGATTGTAATAATTATAATTAAATATAGGCACATCAGATAGGTTAGGTTGCTTAATTTATATTTAAATATCTTTTTGTGGTAAAATTTGTTAGTTTTTGAGGAATGGTTCAAGAATTGTCTTTTATCAAACATTCCTCAGAATAGCGTGATAGTAATGGACAATGCGAGCTATCACAGTCGCCAATTACATAAAGCTCCAAGCTCAAATAATACAAAATTGGAGATTCAGAACTACATGGCGGCGAATGATATATATTTTGAAGAAAGTTATAAAAAAAGTGATCTTTTAGAAGTTTTAAAGACATTTTGTATAAAAAAAGTACATGTTTGTGACACATTGGCAGAAGAAATTGGACATACAGTGCTACGGCTCCCACCCTATTATTGCATTTTTAACCCCATAGAGCATATGTGGCACCAGTTAAAATCACTGGTTAGGTCTGAAAATATTTCTCCGACTTTAAGTTCTAGTGTTGTAGAATTAATACGAAAATGCTTTAATGATATTCCCCCAGGTAGTTGGAAAAATTCAGTCCGTCACGTAATAACTGTAGAAAATTCGTATATTACTCTGGATCGTATAATTAATCCAATTATAATTAATTTTGATGAGGATAGCGATAGCGAAACAGAACTATCTATAGAATGACATTATAAATGTAAATAAATATGACTAGTAATATTTAAAAAAATGTTATTTCATTTGATTACATTAATATAATCATATCATTACTTGTTTTCCTTAGTCCGTCCCTTCATACTTCACTTGTTTATTGCCAAGCTCTTGTCGACACAATGGGACCGACCCAGGAAATCTTTAAGTCGTATCCAAATTTCGTGAAACGTACTGTAGGTTTCCTTTTTTTAAGTAGTAATCGTTTTCGAACACGAAATAATAATAATAATAAATAGGTGTAATATATCGGATCAGAATATAAAGTGGATTTCATAAAACATAAAATAAATGTTACTTCTAATTAAAAGAATAAAGTTGATAATGGTTGCGAAAAGACGAAACGTCGGATTGAAAATATAATTAAATCATCTTTAGAGGAGAAAGAGTGGCAATGATAATATAAAATTTATTTTCACATATCGCTTCAAATAAAAGCAGGAAACAAAAAGAACGCAACCGTATAAATTCGGTTTTGCCCAAATATCTTCGAAAATATTGCAGAACTTTTGTCTAATTTGATTGTTCCTGTTAACGAGATCCTTGTAGAGTGCCTTCTTATCCGGGACACCCTGTATAATAATTTTATGTTATTTGCAATTTAATCACAAAATTTATACACCATTAATTCTTTGTGTTTGACGTACCTACTTATTTCAGGACGCCTCGAAAGCAGAAAAAATGGGCCAACGCGACGGATTCAGCAAAGGCGATATAACCAAACTGAACCAAATGTACAGCTGCCCCGACAAAACTGTCCAAGTAACCGGAACCCAACCCAAGCCTTCCAGTGGCGGTGTCAGCAGTCCAGAAGCTCCTACAGAAAATACCGATAATTCTAACCCTATAGTAGATGTGGCAAATGGTATACTAGGGTGGCTTTTCCATAAAAAGTAGTTATAGTTGTCGTTCTGCAGTTGTTTGTCTATGGCAGTTGTAGTTTGTTTTTTTTAGATCCCGTAGAGTGTTGGTTATTTTTTTGTTATGTTTTTTCTAAGTAAAGATTTAGTAACGGAAGTCGTACTTGTATTTTAAAAATTGAAACGTAAAAAAACGCAAAATCGCGAGTGTTCAACGTCTAAACTGCTCTTCTACCTCAATAACAATGGTGTAAAATTTACCAGTTGTTAATATTTCAACAACGCAGCTACGAAATCTGACCGCGTCGCGTCCGTCACTACCGTAAAGTTCTGTCGTGAAATAATTCGCTTCCATGTGCTTTAGGTTTGAAATGTATGTTCGTTTGTTTATTTATTAAGACATTTTCTTGTTGCCATCTTTATTGAGATTTTGAGGAAATTAAAATTGTAGTGTGCATTTGAGTTTGAACTTACGGAAAAAATAACGGGTAAAGTTGGCAACGTCGCTTTACTAATCGGTTTACTAATGGGCTTGTTCTTAAATTTTCAGTAGGTGTTTTTCTCGATTATTTCGGTACTCGCTATAAAAGATGCCGACCTTTTAATGAATATATTTTGACGAATCTATCCCTGTATATAACTTCCAGTTATACCGGAAGTTAGGCTTAAATAAAATGCCGATTATGATTAATTAATGGACTTATACAGGACTTATAGACGTTTATGGGGAACTAGTCAGGGGAACTAGTCATCAGATCGCGCTGAAAATTTGGGAGCTTATAGAAGCGGACATGATCTCTCTTTTAAAAATATGTTTAGCCATGCAGTGTTGCCGCTTCTACTTGAAAGAATGAGCAACTTTGATAATTTAAACGGAACACCCTGTGTATTATTTTTGTTTTGGAATCCTTATTAATTTCTTAATAACTTTCCTGAATATTTTCCTATACCTATTTGTTATAGTTCTCGCGATAATAATTAATTTCACTTTTTTTTTTCGGAAACCATGTCCTACAAAAAGTGATGATATTTTTAAACTCTGACAAGTTAAAGCACTGAAATTTGGTATGGAGTCAGGTTATATCCAGAGGTCTTTCACCCTATCCAAATATTAGTTATAACAATACATGGTGTTTCAAAATACAAATATTTTGATGGTTGAAAGCATCCAGAAATTTACCTAGACCTATAACGTCCAATGAGGAAACTGAAATCAATGTTTTGGCTTATTTTCATGCCTATCCGCAGGCTTCAATCAGAAGTGCCAAAGAAAATCTTCTTATCGTTTTTTGTGTGCAAAAAATATTGTCTACACATAATATTCATGATTATACGTATACTAAAGTTCAATTTCTCAAGGCTGAAGACTGTCCACAAAGTACTTTGTTTTGCGAAAACTTATTAATTCAAGACCCACAATTCTTACGAAATATTATTTGGACTGACGAGTCGAAATTTTCACGCGAAGGAATTTTTAACAGGAAAAATATTCATTATTGGGCGCAAGAAAATCCCCATGTTACGACAGATTCTTCATTCCAAGAAAGTTTAGTTTTAATGTTTTTTGTTTGATGACAAAATTCGATATTTGACATATGATGAAAATTTAACATCCAAAATACTTCGAAATTTTAACTACATTTGTTGAAAATTTCGTTGATAATCTTCCCCTTATCCAGTATCGCAACAGGTGGTACCAACTGGACGGAGCTCCAGCTCATTGCACTGCCGAAGTAAGTGTGGAAATACGGAGAATATTTGAGTATCGCTGGTTCAGGCGTTTGGGACCTTGGAATTGGCCTGCCAGGTCTCCAGACTTAGCGCCTCTAGATTTTTACCATTTGGGTACTCTCAAAGATATTGTTTACAAAATCAAGGGAAGATTTAGAAGATCGGGTGAATCGCGCTTTCCAACGTTTGGATATTGACGAACTTAGACTTACTACTACAGATGGTGTCAATACCCGAATTCTGAAATGCTTAGAAGTGAACGGCCAACATATTGAACATTTATTGAAAAATAATTAGATATTTTTTGCAAAATGTCAACCATTACAAAACAATTTCCATAGGCTACTTGCCAAATTGGTCTAAAAAGTGTGATTGTTATCTGTAATAATTAATTTTGCTAAATAAATGCTCATAAGTCAAAAACTGTTCAAGTAACATTATACATAGGAAGATTCAAATTTCAAACAACTTTTAGGACAACAGATAAAATATAGGGTATTTCATTTAAAAAAACGTACTATTTAGCATTTTTCCAAACCATCAAAATATTTGTATTTTGAAACACCTTGTACTATTATAACTATTATTTGGAAAGAGGGTGAAAGACCTCTGGATATAACCTGACTTCATACCAAATTTCAGTGCTTTAACTTGTCAGAGTTTAAAATATCATCACTTTTTGTAGGACATGTTTTCCGAAAAAAAAAGTGAAATTAATTATTATCTCGAGAACTATAACAAATAGGTATAGGAAAATATTAAGGAAAGTTATTAAGAAATTAATAAGGATTCTAAAACAAAAATAATACACAGGGTGTTCCGTTTAAACTATCAAAGTTGCTAATACTTTGAAGTAGAAGCGACAACACTGCATGGCTAAAAATATTTTTAAAAGAGAAATTATGTCTAATGTGTATTTTATAAAAAAACATGTCTACGGTAATTTGACCTTACTTTGTAACTTACAAAAATGTCAAAATTACATGGCCGGCAAAACGGAGGTCACTTACTCAGACAGACGATGAATCCCAATGGAACTGAAGAACAACTGTCTCCGGACATTCGAAAAACGATAAAGAATCTACAGGGCGAGCAAATAATTATGCTGCCGAATGGTCAAAGGGAGGTACACACAACGGAATACAAGGTAAAGAAGCAGGAACAATTTTTTTTTTAAATAAAAAAAGCAGATTTTTTTACAATACAAATAAAAAGAAATATATCCCTAAAACCTTCCAGATGTCCTTCTTCTATTCCAAATATTTTTATATATTTCTTATCTTTCAAGTTGGTCAATCACGTCAAGCTCAAATTTCGGCATCATCTAATCCGTAAGTTACATAAAATTGGCTCATTGTTTTTAATGTTTCGATATCTTTAGGACCCTATTAAGGAATAACATCCAACACCGAAAGAATAATAAAACGATACATGTATACATGTATGTATGTATATGTGAAATTGTTTTTAAAATTTTTATATTTGTGTAACGACCAAACAATTACTTTCTAGGCGTTTTAAATGTAGAAAAAAAGAAAAAAAGTAATAAGAAAATGCATATTTTCATTTATTTTTTAATTTTACACAAGGAAATACAACTTTTGGAAAATAATAAAGGTTTTCTTAGTATGTATAGCTGTCGGATCTTAACGTCGTCGCATGCAACCCTTGTAACAATATTTATACAGTCCACTACTAATAGTACTAAAGCCATCTACGAGCTATCAAGAAAACCGAATGATGTCCAATACTACTACCGCCATCTACGAGTTATCAAGAAAACCGAATGATGTCTAATACCACTACAACATCTACGGTTACGTCATTAGGCGCAACTAACTGTTTTATGACGAGAACGAATCGAGCCAGGAGACTGACAAGTTGGCATTCTTCATATTTTCAGTGTTTTTTAGTTTAAATCCTTAAATGAAATGGTTTAAAATCATGTCGAGTATCATTTATCGAAATACATAACATTTATCGACCCTACACAATAGTGCTTAAACGTAAAGTCCATTCTTCTGTTCTTAATTGTAGAAAATTGATCAATAACAGCCTCATTAAGTTTGGAATACCCTCTATAAATTTCTTTTCATATATTTGATTTTTAAACTTTCTAATAAAGTCCCTAGATTTACCCTTTGTGGTCTGCGTCAAATTAATTTCGGGTTTAGGTGGTCCCGCAATTTTTTGCTCCAAACTCAAAGAGCTAAAGTTATTTCTTAAATAGGTCAACTATTCATTTTAACTTAATAAATATATAATATTAAAATATTATAACATACACGTTCGAATTTCTAACTAGATGCACGAACAGACAACAGCGCGGTGCACACAAAAACTGTGCGCCTTTTCCATGTTAAATCGCCATAGCTCCGCTATCCCCCGCTGCCACCCGCCACCTGTTACTACAGAGAAACTGCACTACTTAATCGCACGTGCGAGCAAGTCTCGTCATAATCGTCATTTACCTCGACCGAGGCACGGTTGCCGGATCTATACAGTTTGGTTTGACGGGATGATAAAATATTAGGGAGGGTCGGACTTTTTTAGTTTGACGGTACGATAAAATATTAGGGAGGGTCGGACTTTATACGATAAATAAATAATATTCAATGAATATAAATTAACATATTTTATTCGTTTTGTTTTGGGGGTGCACGTGCGCATGTGCTCCTGTGGAAGAACCGCCACTGCTAATAAGTTGGATAGAGAGGTCTTATGAATTGTATAAAAGACCAGCCTTAAATTTTGTAATTAATTAAAACTATCTACTAAACAACGCAATAACTATTAGAATTAGAGTTTACCTGAATAAAACGGCTAGCTAAATATTAGATGATTTTAAACAATTCTGAATAATTAAAAAAAATTAAAAAGTTACCTTTGACAAAGAAAGCAAACTATATTTCATTTGCATAACTAATTGAAATATAAAATGCCTCTTGTAGTACTTTAGAACTAAAAAATTATTAAATTTGTTTTCTTTTGTATTTTCAAGTAAAACCAACAATTTCTAAAATATATAATTCTTATTTAAATATTTGGCTACAGTAATATTAACATTTTTATGCTAAGGCATATTTATGTGATTGGTTTTTAAGTGTTTTTTTTTAAAGATATGTAGATTTTCATTGTTTTTATGTTTATATAAGGAAAAAAATGTTTTTAAAAAAGTTAAACGACGACATATAGATAAAGTACTTTTTTTCTTATTTTCGCATTATAATAAGTATAAAATAATTTTCGGCGAATAACATGGTTCGTATAGTTTTTTGGGTCGTATTATTTTGTGGGGTGCTTTTTGGACGTGACGTTCAAGGTTTGCCAATAGGAAACGAGATCGAAAATGATGAGGGAATATTTTTGTAAGTTATTTTGTGCTTCTTTTGTGTAACAATTTATAGACGAAGGAAAGTTGATATATAGTCTTTCCTATGCTGAAAACCCTCCAATTTAGGGATATATCCACATTTGGAAATTGCGATTTTTACATATTGATAGGCTACAGTAGCCTTATGGTACAGCTTAGGGAAAATATCCTTATAAAGTCTGTAGGTACGTTGTATCTATACACGTGCGTCACAAGCCCAGGAATCAAGTTCCATCGTGACTTAAAACTCCTCATCTTTATAAAAACATGGTAATAGACAAGGACAAAAGTTACAATTATAGTTGAATATTCATTGATAGTCATTAAATATTTGCCAACTGTTAACTCATAGTTGTTATTTTAATCATTTTGTTGTGCCAATCAAGTGTCGATCTTAATTAACTTAACAACTTAAACCCTTGTTAGAACAGTTTGGGTCAACACTTTATATCATAGCTGGGTCCTCAATTATACAACAAGATACCATCGGAAATACGAAATATAAAAGATGAAAAACATTTTAAAACTCAGTTTAAAAAATTATTTTTGACTAATTTAAATATTTTCAATGATATATTGTGATAGCGGTGTTATTTAGACTGTTGTACTCCCTGTATAGGTTTTGTTATTTTCGCTGCTTGAATGTATTGTTGTTACACTAGTAGGGCTTTAACTTAATTTTTTTTTTCACTAAGCATTTTATTGAGGTTTATAGAGATTAATTTAATGCGAGAAACACTTAGTAGCTGTGATAGTTAAAAAAATGTTAAATTCTAAAAATAGGCACATACAGGTATTTGATACCTAGGTGCCATATGTAACTGTTTAAAATTTTTATTAATCTATATGTTTATTTAATTTGTATTATGTTTAAAGACTGAATAAATAAATTTTTTTTTTTTTGAAAACAAATTTTATTTCAATTGGCTATTATAAAGTTTATGAAATCAGTCTTTTTCTTCCACATAATTATGCTTGATTCCTATGATTTTTATAACGTGTAAGTGCTGACGCACGTGTAAAGATGTAACGTATAGTTGTTGCAGAATTATACCGTTGATTCTTACTGCCATAAATAAACTACCTGATTAAACCCTATTGTATACGCCGGAACCTCTTCAAAGCTCAATAAATGCGATCAGGGCCGGCTTGAAAATGTATACCACACCCCATGATTTATTTTTATAATTTAAAATAAATAGATAGGTATTTTTAGTTTTAGGTACCTATAAGAAATGTAAAATAATGATAACAATTAATGGTAATTGAAAATAATATAATTTAAAAGTATAACTATTAGGATAACAAGTACAATAAAAATTAATTAAATTTTAAGAAACTATTGATTATTTATTCAAAATTTAACTCTGTATCACTATCTTCATCTAAGCCTAAACTTATAATTAAGGGTTGAACATTTGCAATCATACAATTGTAAGAATTTTCCACCTTAAGTACATGCTGTACACAGTTTTTCCAGCTGTCTGCAGAAATTTTTCTTACTTCGTTTTTAATTAATTCTACTACAGATGCATTTAATGTAGGAGAAATATTATTTCTCTTAATATTGGATTTTAATTGGTGCCATATTAGCTCAATAGGATTGAATATACAGGGTGTTATGGAAATGACGTATTATATTTAAACCGGCAAATCCCGAGATGAAAATAAATTGAAGAAAAATAACCATAAATGGCGCTTTGAATTATTAAGCGAAATATACACTTTATACGAAATCTCAAAATTTACGTGGCCGCTCCTGAGGCCCTTCGCAATCTATATGTTATTGAGGCAGTCTCAAGTTTCAAAAGAGGTCATCGCATTGTAGGCGGTGTTGCCATTCAAATTCTAAACGCACGTGTTCAGTTTTTGACAACAAGACGTCTTGGCGCGCGTTATCACTTCTTTTTCAAACTTCTTGGACAAAGAGAACTACAATTTTAAGGTACATACTTTCTTACCTTCGATCTTATTTTAAAATTATCCGTTTTATAATTAAATTCCATAAAAAAATTAAACACAAAAAGTATGTTTTTCTATAGAACCAACAGTAGGTAATATCACACAAATTTTAAATCACATCACAGCATTTCTTATTATGAATTAGTACACAACAAAAAAAAAATCGGGCAATACCTACGTTTAAAATTCGTATACGTCAAGCACGTGGAACGCTCGACGCTCGACGTCCTTCCCCGCCAAAGTACCGAAGCGTACTGAAGAATAATAAAGGAAGCGCCGCCAGTATTCAAATAAGGGCGAGACACGTGGTGTGATCTGACATCACTGTTAGTATACTCTAGTGACCCACATTGTTGCTAACTGAATCCAGATGTAACGGCGCGACAGTATGTGGGTAAAAAGGGTTTTTACCTTAGTATTTAGATATTCGATTTAAAAAAAAAAAAGTATGTAGACTTTCTCTAGGACACCCTAGGAGTCACCCATTTAAATATAATAAGTCATTTCCATAACACCCTGTATAATAGTACGGAGGAAGACGCAACACTGTATGTCCATTTTCTGCTGCAAGTTTGTTACACGTCGTATACCTTATTTATTTTAAAAGCTTTTAATACTTCTAGCAGTTCTCGTTTTTTGTAAGTTTCTTCAAAATATAAATCATTTTCAATCATAAAATTTTGAATTTCTGCTTTTGTATTATTAGAATTGGGAATGATTTTTGCTTGCCGACTATGATAACTAGCATTGTCCATTACAATGACGCTATTTTCAGGTATATTTTTAAGGAGTTTATGTTTAAACAAATCTTCAAAAAGTTGTGCGTCGGTATCTTGATGGTAATCTAAAGAAGAATCTGCTTTGTTTGTTCGGTGAAAGCAACAGACAATTTGGAACAAACCCGTCCTCTGAACCAGCATGTAATATTGTGATTCTTCTGCCTTTATTTGATGGTGCCTTGGTTTGACATTTTTTGGAAGAATCATCCCAACCTTTTCTTGGAGTGTCATGGGTATCGAACCATGTTTCGTCAAGGTAAATAATTGGACGATTTTCTTCTCTAAATTGTTTAACAGCTGTTAAATATTTAAGTCTCCATTCCCGACACTTGAAGATGCCCCCCTATCAGCACAATTCCAAGGACGCCACATTCTGCCAGTAATAAGCCTTACTAAAAATTACTCGCCGGAAAACCACTAAAGATTAAAATTATTAAAAATCACTTTGTATTTATATATGCATCAGGCATAGGTATAAATTGAATTTGTATACCTGGTCCGGCTCTGCTCGAAAAGGTTTTACAATTTGGGATTTCCTTATTTATTTTATGGTCGAATAGATAATGAGGTTTTATTGCAGTCAAGAGATCAACGATATAATTCTACAAAAACTATACGGACTTTACGTAACTACTTAGTTTTTCGTATGGGTGAGCCCTAACACAGTCTAAACGCAAATTAAGTGGTTTTTATTGTAATGTCATACTGTGGCTTAAATTGAACAAGACACACGATATTGCAATAATTTTATATAATCCTGTATAATCTATATTTCTTGACAGGAACCCAAGTCTCGAATCGGGTAAACGTGTAGCATCTTGGAATCGCACATCTGAAGTAAACCCCGAAGAATTAGGATTGTATGCCGAGGGAGACATTGTTTATTCGAAAAATGGTAGGAATGCGTTAAAAGACGAAGCAAAAAGGTACTTTTTTCTCTACAAGAATTTTCAAAATTACTAATCTATACCAACTGTTTATTTGTAGATGGCTAAAAGGAGTGGTCCCCTACGAAATCAATGGATCTTTTAATTCACGCCACCTGGATGTTATTCAAAGGGCAATAGACCTTTATCACAAGCACACTTGCATTCGGTAAGTTTTAGTTGACCGGTATCGATGTAAACCTAGTCAAATTGTACACATCGAACGCGCAAATTCGGCGAACGGTTGTCCGGAAAGTAGTTTTAAGTCTATATCAATTTACCTCGCTGGCAGGGGGACTGCATTTACATCCTCGTTGTTTGTCGTTTCTAGCTATGGCGGTGGTTATTATTTTTTAATTTTTCAGCTTTCGTAAAAGAACATCATCCGATCGGGATTACGTATCTATCCAGAGTGCAATGAGGGGCTGTTGGAGTTATCTAGGGCGCACTGGAGGCATGCAACCATTAAACCTACAAACCCCTGGCTGTACGACTAGAGTGGGAACCCCCCTCCACGAGATGATGCACGCGCTCGGGTTTTCACACGAACATAATCGATACGACAGGGATGATTATGTGACCATTGATATGCGAAATGTTATGCCAGGTTAGTAATAAAATTCGACGCAATGAAGGAAAAATTATAAATACATTTATTTTATAGTATCTATTTTTTTAGGTTTCGAACATAATTTTAACAAACGGGATAAATCTAAAATGGAGCTTTATGGGATACAATACGACTATGGATCCATAATGCACTATTCAGCAATGGCCTTTTCATATAATGGCCATCCAACGATTTTTCGTAAGGTATGTTTTTATATTATACCGAATATGTGTTAAGTATTAATTTTAAACTGCATATTATGGCCCACATAGCAAAAATATATCAAACATATACTAAGCATATACTTTTTGACATAAGCATATTGATAAATATATTCTCAGCACATCCTAAGAACATGAATATATATCCTTGGAATATGGTGAGCATTTGCTTTTGGCCACCAATTTGATATGCTGACGATATGCGCCAAGCATATCCGAAGGATATGCACGCGCACGTGCTAGGTGGTTATAGAGTATATCCTAGGAACATTCTAAAGAATATTATAGGAATATAATGCTGGATATGCTGCTCACAGTCACGTAATATGCAAGGCAAATAGTAAAAATTTTAGGAAATAGGTAAAAAAATTCTCCCAAAAATCTGTTTTTTATTGCAACCGGTTTCGCAGCCTCAATGCTACAACATCAGGCATACAGACTGAAAATGGAGAAAATTTGTGTATTTTGTATATTCAACACCTTAAATCGTTTAAAACGTCACCAAACTATGCAATTAAAATGCAAATATAGATATTGAACCATTAAAAAAAAATTGCGGTGTTAGATATAGGAAATATACATTTTCTCCATTTTTAGTCTGTATGCCTGATGATGCAGGGTTAAGGCTGCGAAACTGGTTACAATAAAAAATAGAAATTTGGGAGTAAAAAAGGCTTTTTGCGTTCTGCCCCAATTGGACAATCTAGAAAATTTATTGGACCTGACAAACATTTCAATGGAACACCCTGAATTTTTTTTATGTTTGGATACAAAATTTAGATATTTCTAAGAAAATTTTTATCTTTTTTTTTGTGACCAGCGTTGGAAAAAATGATAGATATAGAGCAATAGAAAATTATTACAATTCATATGCATTGCTATAGGTTTCAGAGAGCTTTTATTTGTTTAATTCGCATGGCAGATAGTCATTGAAACGTGACTTATACAGTGAGTCCCAGAAGAAATGTCTAAATTCATTTAAAATTCAGCGGTAAGTTTTTTCAAAAAACGCTCGTACCCGTCGATTTTGATTTTTTAATTTTTTTTTGTGGTAATTTCATGTATACAGGGTAGCTCAAAATAAGTTATGACCATCAACTTCATTTTTTCAAATGAAAACATATATTTTTTATTTCATTTTTGAATTTTGCATTGAATTCTAAGCATGTTTCATGTACCATGTCCTATACATAAACTCAACAGTTATTGAAAAAATTAGGATTGAACATATCATTTAGGGAATCCAACGATCTATCAAATCTTCTGGCAATATGGCATTTTGGGCTCCATAATAAGTAAGAGTGTACTGTCTCACTGTCACCGTTTATTTCCATAGAAACTGTATGACAATTTTATTTCAAATAAGTATAATTATTGTCAAGCGTAGTTTCAAAGTTGCGGTTTTCACAATAATGGTGAAGTTAACGGAACGGGAAAAAATTGAAATTCTATGCATGGTTGGGTTTGGTGATAAAACACGTACTCAAATAGAAACAGCCCAATTATTTAATGAAATCCATCCTGATATAATTAGTGGCTTTATTTCCGAATCCATTGGATCCAGACTCCCCTGACGAAGAACTGATATTCCAACAAAATGGTGCTCCTCCGCACTATGCGGCCACTGTGCGCACATTTTTGGATGAAACCTTTCCCAATCGGTGGATTGGAAGGAGAGGACCTATCGATTGGCCTGCTAGGTCGCCAGACCTAACTCCGCTGGACTTTTTTTGTGGGGTTACCTCAAATCAAAAGTATTTGTTAACAGGCCAAACAATATGCAGGAGTTGAAAGAAAGGATCCGAAGAGAAGTACGTGTCATAACTCCGGAAATGGTTGGAAACGTGCAAAGAGAGTTTATTGATCGTCTTGGATATTGTCAAGCCGTAAATGGCGCACATTTTCAACATTTAATTTGATTTTGTTGTGTTTTTTTTTAATAAACAGGTCTTACTTATAGATATGTTCAATCCTAATTTTTTCAATAACTGTTGAGTTTATGTATAGGACATGGTACATGAAACATGCTTAGAATTCAATGGAAAATTCAAAAATGAAATAAAAAATATATGTTTTCATTGGAAAAAATGAAGTTGATGGTCGTAACTTATTTTTGAGCTACCCTGTATACATGAAATTACCACAAAACAAAAAAATTAAAAAATCAAAATCGACGGGTACGAGCATTTTTTGAAAAAACTTATCGCTGAATTTTAAATGAATTTAGACATTTCTTCTGGGACTCACTGTATATTAATATATTCTTATCTTGTGCTGAGAATATTCGCTAAAACATTTTGCGTGCATACATATACCAAGCATATTCTTAAACGAATATATATTTACTCTTATGCTCAGCATATTCTTGGAATATTCCAGCTCGAATATACATTTCTGCTTATACACAGCATATTCTATGCATGTGTATATGCGCGGTCTGCTATGTGGGGGAAGACGAAATTTAATAGAATTTCACAATTAATTAATCTTATAATTTAACTGTTAAAGCCCGTTGTTTATTTAACGGTTTTGTTTTGTTTTGTAATTTAAAACATTATTCTCAAGAAACTGCACAGTTTATAGTCGGGGAAATGATCATTAATCGCGTCGACCTCTAGTCGCTCTTATAACACTCATAATACTCATTTTATTCATACTGTGGCTATACGTAGTACTGTCGCCGAATTGAAAAAAAAACACGAAGGAATTTTTTTTCAAGCGGAACGTACGTACATTATACCATGATATGAGTGGAGTACGTAGCCCGAAACGTCCGTCCGTTGTGCGCTTAATAAATGAGTTCTCCTTATATGCGCGTTTCACGTAAGACGTTTTTGATAACCCCCGTATAACCACGTTTCCCCTTAAGTTTTATTTGAATTTAATTTAATCAGATTATTTAGTGGACGGCTATTTTTGGAAATTTAATTTTGTCCCTATTTTTGAATTCTATCCAGAGGTGAATTTCCCACCCAGGAATTATGCATTTAGAGCCAATCTACTTTCTTAACCTTTTTAAATTTTGAAAATGTATGATTGCTGGTCGACACTATCAGTTATGTTGCCAGTCTTGATAAATAATGAAAAGTCATCGCAACCGAAGACGTTCCTACTTAATTAGTTTTACGGACGCTTATCTTGGTCGATTACGATTTCTCGTTGTTTATTGGTCAGGGATGCCAGGCATAATGCCATTGACGACTTGACACGCACGTGTCAGTCGGTCTTGGGTGGGCCCACCACCTTTCCCCGCTAACTGGAAGCTGTCAGCAGTCCACCAGCGCGATTGAAGAAGATGAGGGCAATAATTTTGTCTAAGAATGTAAAATGACTGATTTGAATTTGAAGTATAGTTGTTTCAACGTATAGGACGAGGCCTAACGTTTCGTTCAAACTATACTTTGTATTTTGGTATTGGCTCGGGCATGTCCAATTGAATATAACAACAATGCAAGTAATTATATTGAACACGGAGGGCTTTTCTTTATTTAATTTTAATGTCTGTTGTCATTGAGGGTAATGAAGGGGTTAGTCCTTTCGTTAGTCGAGTCTCGCGAACCGGAAACCTCGGGGTTAATTATTTTTATGTACAAGAATAATTTAACCTATACTAATATGTTTTCTCTCATAGAGAATCCAACCATCCTAACATTCATCCTATCACGAACTTGCAACTTAAATTTTGGTATTTATTTATATACATTAGAAAATTATCCTAAGCTAGTATTTCCCCAACTAAAGGGATCTCAACTATCCTGTAATTTTCAAAATATTTAGAAAACGCGGTAGTGAATACTAATACTAACTTAAGATATTTTATTTCACACTTACTACTGATTCCGGACTCAGAATGTCACATAACTTTCCTGTAAAAACTTATTTATACTCGCGCCAGAAACGAGTCTTCGAAGATCAAAATTTCTCAGGGGAAATCCACAGCTGGTATTCTCGGAATTACTTGGCATAAAGACACTCTGAAACCTGTACCCAACTTTTGCGGACCCACGTATTTAAAAAATTGAATCGCGGACGAGTGCGGCTTCTGTGGACACCAGTAAACCGACTCAAATTACTACCTCCTGCAGAATTTCTTTATCCGTCTGTTTTAACGTTACATTGCGTCATCCTGACCGATTTAATCTACCGGTAACGCCACGGCTAGAGAGATAAGGAACCAAATACTGCCAACACTGCAAAATTATAAGCGGCCAGTCTGATTTTATATCAAAGACTCACATTCATCAAAAAATATTATTATTAACTGAAAAAATATAATTTTACAGTACCGGTGTATAAGTCAGGTTCTAAAATTAAGAAAACAGTAAAATACATATCAACTAGATATTCACAAACAATATTAAAAACAAAATCAACAACAAAATGTGACTAGAATAGCAATAAGTTAGACAAACATTTTTCACATAAAACGTTTTTTTTTAAAGTCATATCTAGAGATAAAATTAAGTTTATATACTGTCGATAAAAAATTCTTTAGTAGAATAATAACATTTGTTTAATAATATATTTTTAATTTCTTAAACTGGTCGTATTGTAACTCCTTAATAAACAGCGTGTGTTCGGAAGTTCTTACCAAATGGGAACCTTTTTAATTATTAACTCTACGAAAAAAAGGCTCTTCCTAAAAAGTCCTGCTTGGTGCTATTTACAAAACTAATAGTCGTAAAGATTTGGTAATAAGTATTTCTGGATAAGTAGGCTTTGAACAATTGATTGTTGTTGGTAACAGAATAGGCGTTTTAGCAGTGACTGTTTGGCAATTATAATTTCTGTTTCAAAACGTGAACTTCTTGTTAAAAAAAGGTTTTTCCGTTTCTTAGTTACTTTAGACAATAATAGTGATGATTAAACTGACTGTTAATGAAAAAATTGAAATAGTTCTTATTGTCGGCGATAATTATAAGACACATCGCGAGGCTGCCGACATTTTTATTACTAGACACCCAAATAAACATATTAGCCACGTTACTGTCGGCAATGTCGTCAATAAATTTAAAAATACTGGCTCTGTCGAAAATAATTTCAAGAAGAAACATGCAGTTCGAACACTTACTGAAGAAAATCAATTACAAGTATTGCAAGCGGTTGTGGAAAATCCAAAAATTTCATTGGAAGGAATAAAGAAGACAGTTCAAGATAACGTGTCAAGAGCTTCTGCTAGTAAGATACTTAGAATAAATAAATTTTATCCGTATAAGCCAAAATTTATACACACGCTCAAACCGGGAGATATGGAATCGCGTTTCATGTCCTGTGCTTGGTTTCAAGGAGAAGTTGAAGACGACATTTTCTTTTCAAGGAGAATTTTATTCAGTGACGAGGCAACATTTACTTCCAATGGTGTCGCATGTTCCCAGAATTGTCGTTGGTGGAGCGATGTGAACACCAATTTCGTAATCGAATGCCGTGACTAAACGTATTTCAAAGCGAATGTTTGGTGCGGTATTTTAAATAATCAAATAGTGAGTCCATATTTTTTTCATCAAAATATTAATAGTGAGATTTACTTAAATTTCCTAAGAACCGAAATTTTTATATTTATTAATGGCCTGCCATAAAACGCGCGACAGGCTGTTTGGTATCAGCATGATGGAGCTCCTTGTCACAGCGCAGCCAGGGTCAACGAATATTTGGATAGAACTTTTCCACAAAGATGGATAGGACGCCGTTCAGAAGTACCCTGGCCACCTAGGTCACCGGACATTACACCCCTAGATTTTTTCTTGTGGGGTCATTTGAAGCAATTGGTGTACAAGCACAGACCATTCCGTGATATTGATCACCTAGAAGAAACTATAAGGCAGTGTATCCGGCTAGTTACGCCTCATATGATCAGAAACGCTGTGTCAGAGTTTTCTAGAAGGGCAATCATTTGTATGCAAAAAGACGGGGGCCATGTGGAGACCTAGATTATTTTTGGAGTCATTTAGTTTTAATTGTTATTGGGAAATTAGAAATTGGCCACCTCATAGAAATTAGTGAACTAATTTTTATCCGTCATAAAAGTAGTTCTCTTAAGTAGAGTTTTTATTGTGTAATTGTTATAATCTGTTAGCCTTTAAACATGCACTCTCCAAGTTTTTAGTTTTGTAAATATAGCCGACGTATTTTATAAATTTTAAACCCGGTACTTTTTGAAGCCACCCTGTATGTCCAACATACAAAAATTCTTGTGCAAATTTATTTTCTTACCAAGCAGGACTTTTTAGGAAGAGGCACTTTTTTTCGTAGATTTAATAATTAAAAAGTTTCCCATTTGGTAATTTATTAAATAATTTTTTATGCGCATTTTGTTTCACGAACATTAAAGTTTTGAAAATGTATATGCATGGAAAGGTCATAATCTTATGTGCAATAAATATTGGTCTACAGCTCGCCCTAAGGTCCAGACTAAAAATATAACGAAATTGCCTTTTTCCAGGAAATAATAGTACATTACGTATCAAGGGCCAAAAAGAGGCTTTTACGGATGAGATGCGGAGATGGCACCGCACGAGTCCGGAAAAGCCTCCGACGGCCCGAGATATGTACCGTATTTTTTTTACAAGTACTCCGAAGCTTTGATGCCAAATAAATAAAGAAATTCTTCAGACAGTTTTCCTGTCTACATGACATGAAAACACTCGAGCATGGAGAATGTAAATATCTATTTATTATTTTTGACAAATAGGCTCGGTGGCCTAGTGGTATAGCGTACGCCTTGTGCTCTAAGAGTTGCAGGTTCAAATCCCGCACTCGGCATCTCAGGTTTTATTTATTTTTTTTGCAAGTGCTCGAGTCTTTGAGGCCATATAAATAAAGAAATTCTTCAGACATTTTTCTGAAACATCTTTGAAAAATTAACTGCCAATTTAATTTATATATAATCCGCTATTTATTATCGCTTGTAGTATGGCTCGGTGGGTAGAGTGTCCGCCTGGCGATCTGAGGGTCGCGGGTTCAAATCCCGCACCGACAATTCTGGTTTTATTTATTTATGGGCACATGGTGACTCGAACCGGTCGGGAACAAACCCGTTAATGATGTTAATTGCAATTTAATAACAAAATTTATACACCATTAATTCGTTGTGTTTGATGTACTTACTTATTTCAGCACACCTCGATTGGAGGAAGAATGGGCCAACGCGAAGATTTCAGTAAAGACGATATAACCAAAGTGAACCGAATGTACCCGTGCCATAAGTAACCGGAACCCAACTCAAGCCTTCCAGTGGCGGTGTCAGCAGTCCAGACGCTCCTACAGAAAATACAGATAATTCCAACGCTATAGTAGATGTGCAAAGGGTATACTAGGGTGGCATTTCCATAAAAAGTAGTTATACAGGGTGGTCCAGCGAAAACTTAACACCTCGATTTTCCTGCTTTAAAATGCAAATGTAGAATATCGCTCGGACCCGTCGATTTTTGATTCGAGGGGAATAACTTTTCCGCTTTTTTCATCTCCGTAACTTCAACCCCCTAATGGAGGCGAACACAACCCCCTGATTTTGAATAGGGATGAGGGGTGTTACGATACCTCATTTTGAAGATCTTATCGAGTACTATCTGACCCTAAAATTTCGCTTCAAAATTTTCATCTTTAACGAAATGACAGCTAAAATAGTGGAAGACTACTTACTTTTGTGATTAGTTTATTAAATGGTGAAAATGGCCACCATTCACTTCCATGCAGTAAAATAAATTTTGCTCAAAACGTTCACGGACATTACTCAATATTTGTGGTGTAATTTGACGGCATTCATTAATGATCCACATTCGCAAATCCTCCAGTGACTCAGGCTGGGTAGCGTAAATCTTAGTTTTCAGGTCCAGTGGAGCCAGATCAGGTGATCTGGGTGGCCACTCAATATGTCCCCTTCTTCCAATCCAGGCCTGAGGAAAATTTTCATCTAAGAACTGACGCACAGGTTGAGCGAAATGAGGTGGTGCGCCATCTTGTTGAAAAATTATCGTTACATGGTCTTCTTCATTTTCCAATACTTGAGCGAGGGGCGAGGGGGCTAATAGTTCTAAATACATTTGGCCAGTAAGATATAAGGTATAAAAAAGGGCCGCCCAAACATTTAACTTTTGGGGATGCCGAGTATGCATTTCACGAAATAATCTTGGATTTTCATCTGACCAATACCGACAGTTATGCCTGTTTACAATGCCATTAAGGTAAAATGAACACTCGTCCGAGAAACAGATATTGAACATGTAGTTAGGATTATTGTTAATAATTCCACTGACCACTTCACAGAACTGGAGTCGGCGATCGAAATCATCCTCATTCAGTTCCTGAACCAGTCGTATCTTAAAAGGATAGAACTTATGTTGTTTAAGGATTCTCATGATTGTTGTGCGTGAAACACCAGATACATCGGACAATTTCCTAGTACTAAGGGTCGGATCCATTGCTACTTGACCTAAGACAGCCACTTCCCTCGCTTCGTCTCTGTCATACACCCTCTTTTTGTTTCCGACTGCACCAAATTTGGCAACCAGTTGCACAACGTAAGCAGCGGATACATTTTTTTCAGGATGCCGTTAGTTAAATAAAGCCGCTGTTACTCGCGCAGAGTCGTTATTTCTAAAAAATAATTTTATAATTTCCACCCTTTCTTCTACGGAATACACCATTTTAATTCTACTACAAAGGTACAATCGAATTGACACAGTTTTAACGTTCTTAAAAATTCACGATAGACTAAGGTAAATCAAAAACATGGTCCGTCTACTTCTTTGGATAAAAAAATAACAAATAAATAAGTAAATTCAAGTGCGTCTGATAAGAGTAATATCCTCGAGGTAAATTCCACATTCTCTACTCATATACCAGCGTTCTTTACTGCATGGAAGTGAATGGTGGCCATTTTCACCATTTAATAAACTAATCACAAAAGTAAGTAGTCTCCACTATTTTAGCTGTCATTTCGTTAAAGATGAAAATTTTGAAGCGAAATTTTAGGGTCAGATAGTACTCGATAAGATCTTCAAAATGAGGTATCGCAACACCCCTCATCCCTATTCAAAATCAGGGGGTTGTGTTCACCCCCGTTAGGGGGTTGAAGTTACGGAGATGAGAAAAGCGGAAAAGTTATTCCCCCTCGAATCAGAAATCGAAGGGTCCGAGCGATTTTCTACATTTTAAAGCAGGAAAATCGAGGTATTAAGTTTTCGCTGGGCCACCCTAGAAGGGTTGGTTATTTTTTGTTATATTTTTTCAAAGTAAAGATTTAATATCGAAAATCGTATTTGATTTTTAGAAATTTGGAATAGCACCGCATCAAAGCAAAATCGCTCATTGCTCTTCTACCTCAATAGCAATGGTGTAGAATTTGCCAGTTGTTATTTTTTCAACAACGCAGCTAACCGCGACGTGTCCGTCACTACCGTAAAGTTCTGTCGTGAAATAATTTGTTTCCATGTGCTTTAGGTTTGAAATGTATGTTCGTTTGTTTATTTATTGACATTTTTTTCTTGCCATCTTTATTGAGATTTTGAGGTAGAGTACGTTTCACGAAATTTGGATACGACTTAATGATTTCCTGGGTAGGTCTCATTGTGTCGACAAGTGCTTGGCAATAAACAAGTGAAGTATGAAGGGACGGACTAAGGAAAACAAGTAATGATATGATTATATTAATGTAATCAAATGAAATAACATTTTTTTTTAAATATTACTAGTCATATTTATTTAAATTTATAATATCATCCTATAGATAGTTCTGTTTCGCTATCGCTATCCTCATCAAAATTAATTATAATTGGATTAATTATACGATCCAGACTAATATACGAATTTTCTACAATTATTACGTGACGGACTGAATTTTTCTAACTACCTGGGGGAATATCATTAAAGCATTTTCGTATTAATTCTACAACACTAGAACTTAAAGTCGGAGAAATATTTTCAGACCTAACCAGTGATTTTAAGTGGTGCCACATATGCTCTATGGGGTTAAAAATGCAATAATAGGGTGGGAGCCGTAGCACTGTATGTCCAATTTCTTCTGCCAATGTGTCACAAACATATACTTTTTTTATACAAAATGTCTTTAAAACTTCTAAAAGATCACTTTTTTTATAACTTTCTTCAAAATATATATCATTCGCCGCCATGTAGTTCTGAATCTCCAATTTTGTATTATTTGAGCTTGGAGCTTTATGTAATTGGCGACTGTGATAGCTCGCATTGTCCATTACTATCACGCTATTCTGAGGAATGTTTGGTAAAAGACAATTCTTGAACCATTCCTCAAAAACTAACAAATTTTACCACGAAAAGATATTTAAATATAAATTAAGCAACCTAACCTACCTGATGTGCCTATATTTAATTATAATTATTACAATCCGGTCCTTTGCACATAATAATAACAAACGGTCATAAATAATGGGTCCCCCCCAGGTACTTTTACTGCAGTCATTAAGTTATATCCATTTTTCGTGGAACAATCTTTAATTAAAATTGTAGCGTGCAGTTTCTTCTATCTATCTATAAAAAGATCTCGGGAACTAAGAAATATATTTGTTTGAAATATTTTGGTACTCGCTATAAAAGATGCCGATGTTTTAATGAAAACATTTTGACGAACCTATCCCGGTATATAACTTCCGGCTATACCGGAAGTCGGACGTATATTTGGACATGTTTCGATTCTACGTAAAAATCCAAGTAAGTTTTATTAACGATTTCCTATGCCCATCTCCTACCGCTTCTGAGATAAAACTAATTAAGGAATTTTTTTTATAAAAATACGTGTCAACGGTAATTTGACTTTACTTACGCAGAAAAAGATTAAAAAATTTTAGGAAATTTAGAGAAGGTGAAATAATCATAAAAGTACTAGACATTTTTTATACAGGGTATTTTAAAAATTATACCTTTCCTGGTATAATATAATAAATATTCATACGTCAATTTTTTTAAATGGAACACCCTGTATTTTAATTTACCATTACATTGTTTATCTACATTAACTACGTAATTGCTTAGTCCCCAAATGATTCTATCTTACGTAGTTTTTAAGTTAAAAAATTGCCCTACGAGTATTTATTTACACGAGGAATGTAAAATATTAAAAATACGCTGTATAAAGAAATTCTTATGTAATAAAAACATCCATACCTTTTCAAAATTTTCTCAAAATTTTCTCAAAATTTTTATATTTGCATTAGTTACAAAGTAAAGTTAAATTACCTTTTACATGTTTTTACAAAAAAATGAACATTATCTCGGAAACCGTTGGAGATGAGCTATAGGAAATTGTTACCAACTTACGAATTAACCGGAAGTGATAAATACGTCAAAATGTCTCCATTAAAAACAGTGGCGGATTTAACAGGTGGGCAAAAGCGCGCTTGTCCCCCCCCCCCCCCCCCGAACAAACCCGAATAACTTACCTTATAGAAAAAATAATTCACATAAACCGAACTTCTATAATACCTGCAAACAACGCCCTATTCAATAGAAAACTCGACTAGTTGTAATAGCAGAATAAGTAGAAATTCCTAGAAATCTCGCGTTCGAACAGCTTTGATGTTCGCAGTTCGCCGCTCGGCCGACCCTTCTTCGTAAAATTTTTTTGTTCGTTTCGTTCGGGCGGCAAATGTGTCCGAGCCGGTCCTGCTTCTGGGCTCATCTTCGAAACTTGGTTTATCATGTTTTCTGGATCTATCGGTAAGGGATATATTACCTAAAAAACACCAGGATATTAAGAAAAATACATTTCATAATCCAAAATTATACAATTATTCAAGGTAACGGGACGAGATCGCCTCCATTCTAATCTGTACCCTTTATGAATAAATCTGTACAATATACAGCGTGTGTGGTAGAAAGTGTAACAAAATGGGAAACTTTTGTATTCTTCATTTTATCGAAGAAGGTCACTTTTGTTAAAAAGTTTTGCTTGGTTCAAAAACTCCTTATCCGCGTTTTTAAAGTTACATCATATTGCGTTGAAACACCATTTTGTTGTGTTTGTGATTTGAGGTGTCATTTGCCTTTGGCTAGGAGACGAGAGTTTTTTTCAACTGGACGGAGCTCGCTGTCATTTCAGTGTCCTTGTTCGATATTTGATGAATACTAATCTCCCAAACCGTTTGATAGGATGTGGTACGCATAGTAGGATGTGGTAAACGTACACACAAAAAATTTTCAAAAAAATACCGAATTTTCTACAACTCAAATAAAAAGAATTATATCCCTAAAACCTTCCAGATGTCCTTGTCAAATATGCGTAGGTATTCTATTCCAAATATTTGTATATTTTTCTTATCCTTCAAGTTCGAAAGATACAGGGCCCCCAAAGGGCTACCCAGCGGTGTTCTTTTTTGGCTACAACTTTTGAACCGACAGGTATAATTTAATGAAATTTTAATAATTTCCAGAAGTCATAAAGAGTCATGACGTATAGTAGATGTTTTACATCGTCATGGAAGTCAGGAGAAAGAGGAATGACTAAACTATTCAAAAAAATCAGTTCTCAGCTCTGTCAAATGATACCGGTCAAAATTTTGGCCCAACGAGTGTGATGGCAACTCCGTTTCTGGCTTCCCTGACGATGTAAAACATTTACTGTAGTATGGTTTAATGACTCTTTATTGGCTCTATAAGATATTAAAATTTCATTAGATTATACAGAGGTCGGTTCAAAGGTTAGAGCCAAAAAAGTAAATTGCTGGGTACCCCTTTGGGGCTCTGTATCCCCCCTAGAGAGGCACCTTAGGATTTTTTTTCTGTGGCACCCTGAATATTCTCCTAAGTTGGATAGAGGTCTTACGAATAGTATAAAAGACCAGCCTTAAATGTTGTAATCAAAATTATCTAGTAAACAACGCAATAACTATTAGAATTAGAGGTTACCTGAATAAAACGGCTAAATATTAGATAATTTTAAACAATTCTATTGCACCAAATATAAATAATTTTAAAAAATTAGAAATTTACCTTTGATAAAGAAAGTACCAACCTAAACTATATTTCATTTACTTGCATAACTAATTGAAATATAAAAAGCCTCTTAGTACTTTAGAAATAAAAACTTATTAAATTTGTTTTCTTTTGTATTTTCAAGTAAAACCAACAATTTCTAAAATATATGGCTACAGTAATATTAACATTTTTATGCTGATGCATATTTATGTGATTGGTTTTTAAGTGTTTTTTTAAAGATATGTAGATTTTCATTGTTTCCCTGTTTATATAAGGAAAAAAATGTTTCTTAAAAAGTTAAACGACTACATATAGATAAGTACTTTTTTTCTTATTTTTCGCATTATAATAAGTATAAAATCATTTTCGGCGAATAACAATATGGTTCGTACAGTTTTTGGGGTCGTATTATTTTGTGGGGTGCTTTTTGGACATGACGTTCAAAGTTTGCCAATAGGAAACGAGATCGAAACTGATAAGGGAATATTTCTGTAAGTTATTTTGTGCTTCTTTTGTGTAACAATTTATAGACGAAGGAAAGTTGATATATATAGTCTTTCCTATGCTGAAAACCCTCCAATTTAGGAATATCCACATTTGGAAATGGCGATTTTTACATATTGATAGGCTACAGTAGTACAGTAGCCTTACGCGGAAAATAGTTTTATTTTAGAAAATAATTTTATATAATCGTGTATAATCTATATTTCTTGACAGGAACCCAAGTCTCGAATCGGGGAAACGTGCAGCATCTTGGACTAACACATCTAAAGTAAACCCAGAAGAATTAGGATTGTATGACGAGGCAGACATTGTTTATTCAAAAAAGGGTAGGAATGCGATAAAAGACGAAGCTACAAGGTATTTTTTTCCTCTACAAGAATTTTCAAAATTACTAATCCATACCAAATGTTTATTTGTAGATGGCCAAAAGGAGAGGTCCCCTACGAAATCAATGGTTCTTTTAATGATTTCGAACTGGGTAAGATTATATTGTCCATGGCCGCTTTTGGCGAGCAATCTTGCATTCGGTAAGCTTTAGTTGACCCGTATCGATGTAAACCTAGTACACATTTAAGGCGCAATTTCTGTGAACGGTTGTCCGGAAAGTAGTTTTAAGTCTATATCAATTTACCTCGCTGGCAGGGGACTGCATTTACATCCTCGTGGTTTTGTTGTGTCTACGTATGGCGGTGGTTATCATTGGTGTTGGACAAAAACCGATGATTTTAATAATTGAATACTTGATACTCGAGCGATTTTAATAATCGAGTGAATCGCTCGAGCGATTAATCACGTGAAATTTTTATAACTGAGAAGAATGTGTTGATAAAATACCACGGGTTGTTTTTGTAAGTTTTAGAAGTTTAGTCTAGAGCAGCGTTTCTCAAACTGGGGTCCGCGGACCCCTTGGGGGTCCGCGAGCTGTTACTTAGGGGTCCGCGAATAGCAAAGTGGGAATAAAATGTCACAAAAACAAAATATCGTAATCGGCTTAATGCCGAACCAGATATATAAGGCTGCAGCATTCTTCAAATTAAGCCCAACATAATATAGCTGCGTGGAAGAAGAAGAAAGCAGAACTATCCATTTCACTCAGTACATTCGCTGCAGCCAGTGATATATTATTCAGATTTTTGCTTATTAATTCTTTTTGATTTGTGAAAAATAATAAGATTCGAATAAAAATTATTTTTAACTAAACTAAGGTAATTAGTTAGGCATGACTTCCTATTCCAGAATTAATTCTGTACTAATGTAGTGAGCGTCTGGGGGTCCACAACAAAATTCTAGTATCAAAAGGGGTCCGTGATCAAAAAAGTTTGAGAAACGCTGCTCTAGAGTGTCTATTAATGAAGAACAGTTGATTCTGATTTTTTTTTAAATATATTACATCCTTTAATTTGTTTAAAAATTTACAATCGCCGCTGGCTAGCCTGTCCCAGGTAAAACAAAGCCCATGTCGCGATGAATCGACTAAGGGATTCGGCATACTTTTTTATATGCACCTTCTCGTTAATGCCTTTAAGAAAGACTTATGCAGTGTCAGCCTTCTGAGCATCAAACTCGAACGTCGCCAATCGGCACATTTAGGGTGGCGCGCGAAATTCGGGTATCAAGTGAAAGGCAATGATTCGATTTCTCGCCTGAATTTATAACTAGAGTATTATTTCCGATCGAGCGTAAAACTGCTCGAATATACGTCGGCGTCAAGCGAAGCTCTGGTATCGAGTGAAAGGTAATAAGTAACAAGCGACGATTTTCGCTTGAATTTATAACTCGAGCGGCTTTTTTAATAATCGACCAATGTCGGTTATTTCAATAATCGAGTACTCGAGCTGGTTTTGTGCTCGCGCGATCACAACACTATACTCGGATTCATCTATGACAAAATGAAACGACAACTGCATTTGAGCGAGAAGGAAATAGACTTCCAGTGGCGCGTAAAATTAAAAATTTATATAAGTACTTATTATTGAAAATTCGCAAAATTTCAGGTAATTCTGAATTCTCTTAGCGATATTTTTGGCAATGGGTCGTCCTTTTTCATTTCCGACATAATTTTTTTTTATGTGGGAATTTCATTCTTAAAATAAAAACCGTACTTTTCGACGAATTGCATATTTTGTCGCGTTATCAAGTACGATTTTTTTTCGGCCAACTTGATTCTGAACTTTGGAGTTATTCTTGTTCTTCTTATTTTTTAAAGTCCTGAGTACTGCACTAGCCCAGGGGTCGGCAACCTTTTGAGACGGAAGAGCCAAAAGCTATAATTTACACAATTTCTCAGTTTTTAAAGAGCCACTAACGGCCGCAATTTGATATCGAAAGAGACACAACTTGACATCGAAAGAGCCGCATGCTGCTCGCGAGTTGTAGGTTGCCGACCCCTGGTCACAGCCAAAGCACTGGTGTTGACGCGAAATTGTTTTGCGTCGAAAAATAATTAAAACCTACATAGAAACAGCCGACGATGGCGTCGATTCAGAACGAATTTTTAATGTTTTTTTCGATAAAATAAGTAATATTTGCGTATGGAACTAAAGAGCCGCAGCTTCACATCCAAAGAGCCGCAGGTTCACCGACCACTGTACTAGCCGATTCTTTCGTTAAAGAAGCACATAGTTCCGTTGCATCTAGCACAGATACATCCGAATTTCGGATCCGAACACCTTCATACACAGATTTTATCACGTCTTGTTCCCTCTGTGTTAAATTAGGTCGTATTTTTTTTAAAGGTGGACCGCTAGTTGTTTGCTTTCTTACCACTAGCACAAATAACACTATTCGTCAATAACAGCAACAACAATAATTATATACAGTAACAACTATCCACAATAACAACAACAATACGCAACAACAATACTCAGCAACAACAATACTCGGCAACAACAATACTCAGCAAACAACAATACTCAACAACAACAATACACAATAACAATATATCCGAATTCAAAATATCTATGAAAATACAGTAAAACCAGCTGGTTACGCCTCTCTCAACAGTTTGCAACTGATACAATAATATCAAACACTGTTGCCATGTGTATGCTATATTTAAACGTTTGACCGCTGATCCATTCCCCATGCAAATCCTATTACTATAAATAATATAAGCGCGAGGAAGCGGCTTTTTAGGTAATCTTAAACAGACAATAGCGGGTAAACGTACAAGATATTATCAACCGCATTCGCTGCATTGTTGTTCGGACTATGAAATGAGTCACAGTCTACAATTTTGGACTTCGAGTATAGTTTTGATTTTTTAGCTTTCGTAAAAGAACATCATCCGATGAGGATTACGTATCTATCGAGAATGAATTGTCGGGCTGTTGGTCTAGTCTAGGGCGCATTGGAGGCAAGCAAATAGTAAACCTACAAAGCCCTGTCTGTACGGCTTCAGTAAAAACCCCCATCCACCAATTGATGCACACGCTCGGGTTTGAACACGAACATAATCGATACGACAGGGATGATTTTGTCAGCATTGCATTTCAAAATGTTGTGCCAGGTTAGTAATAAAATTTGACGCAATGAAGGAAAAATTATAAATACATGTATTTCATAGTATCTATTTTTTAGGTCTCGAAATTTCTTTTAGCAAAGTGGTGGATGAATCTATAATGACTACTTATGGGCTGGAATACGATTATCGCTCTATAATGCACTTCTCACCATATGCCCTTTCAGCTAATGGCCAACGAACAATTATATCTAAGGTATGTTTTTATATTATACCGAATATTTGTGTATTAATTTTAAACTGCCTATTATGGAAGACGAAATTTAATAGAATTTCACAATTAATTAAGGGTTTGTTCATTTAACTGGTTAGCAAAATATTCTTATTTTTGCGAACAGAAGAATGTAATCGGTCAGCCAAAATGGCTTGTTGGTCAGCAACGTATGGACAGCAAACATTCCTGACTCGTGACAGTGCCCGGGAAAAACAAGTGAAAACCCGCCCCCGTTACACCTTTTGTAACCGATTTCCTTCTGTATTCGGCAAAAGAAAACACAAGACAGTGCCCTGGGACCTCTGAAGTAAACTGCTTCTAGACATGTTTGTTTCTACTGACCAATTGTAAACTCTTGCTGACCAAGTAATCATTTCGCAGCTAGACTGTTAATAACGGCAAACCATTTAATTACTTCTCATTAATTAATCTTATAAAGAGTTAATACCATTTTTTTATTTAACCACTTTGTTTTGTAATTTAAAACTTTACTCTCAAGAAACTGCACAGTTTATAACCGGAAAATGATCGATATTGGGCCCGAGCCACCTTTAAAGGGAAACAGCTTCCGCGTCGACCTCTAGTCGCTCTTACGCAGGTCCCAGCTTCACTCGTTCTCAATCCATATCGATCAGAGGGGAAGACCTTGGGGAGGGATGTTCCATCGTGGTACCGAACGACGGAAGGTCATAGCACGCGCAATGGTTTGGCAGATTACAGTTGTTAAGTGAACTTATGTCTATGACGTCGGGTTGATAAAAACAGTAGTAAACTATGTTGGTTTTCTTTATTTTTAAATATTAGTAATCGTTTTCGAACACGAAATAGCAATAATAATAAATAAGTGTGATATATCGTTGGATACAGAATATAAGGTGGATTTTATAAAACACAAAATAACATGTTACTTCTATTTAAAAGAATAAAGTTGATAATGGTTGCGAAAAGACGAAACGTCGGATTGAAAATATAATTAAATCATCTTTAGAGGAGAAAAAGTGGCAATAAGAATAAAAAAATTATATTCACATATTTTTGCCCGCATATCAAACCCGAAAATATTCGTTAACACGACGTTACAGAACTTTTGTCTAATTTGTAGAGTGCCTTCTTATCTGGGACACCCTGTATAAAATAAATTATGTTAATTGCAATTTAATCACAAAATTTATACACCATTAATTCCTTGTGTTTGATGTACTTATTTCAGGACCCCTCGAAGTCAGCAATAATAGGCGACCACCACATCGACGGTTTCAGCGAACTCGATAAGACCAGACTGAGACGCATGTGCTCTTCCCTGGTCTAAGCATGTGCTGCTATGCTAGGGATGCGGGCGATGTATCGATGTGTTAAAACATCGATTTTTTATTTCGATGTTCCATGTTTATATCGATGTTTATTTATTCGATATTATTAGGGAACATCGATATTTTTTGCGATGTTTTTACAATATATTCTTCTATTTTTAAAAACGATTTTATTTAACTTCAAAGGGTCTTAAAATTTGGTACACTAGGTACTTAAGTAAGTTCGATGACAATACCATATTATCGAAAAATTAGCCCCCTTAAACCACCCCCTCACCTGACCTGGGGTAGAAAATTGTCTAACTACCTTCATGTCTACCGATTTCGTTCAATTACGGAAATCCCATTGCGGTTCGTCAACAACGAAATATTATGAAAAATATGCAGCTGCTGACCAATGTTGTTCTACTCATTAACAGTTTAATTTTTTCTTACCATATTTTTAAAAACATCGATGTTCAGAAACATCGATATTTTCAAGTCAATATTTTTACATCGATTGTGCATATTCGAGGTGTTATTTGACGTCAACATCGATATTTTCAAGATTTTGCGGATCCCCAACCCGTGCCGTAAGTAACCGGAACCCAACTCAAGCCTTTCCAGTGGCGGTGTCACCAATCCAGACGTTCCTACAGAAAATACAGATAATTCCAACGATATAGTAGATGTGCAAATGGTATACTAGGGTGGTTTTTCCATAAAAAGTAGTTATAGTTGTCGTTCTGCAGTTCTAGTTCTTTAGACCCTTTTCTTTAGGCTAGTTCTTTAGATCACGTAGGAGTGTTGGTTATTTTTTGTTATAATTTTTCAAATTAAAGATTTAATATCGACAGTCGTACTTGCTTTTTAGAAATTTGGACTAGCACCGCATCAAAGCAAAATCGCGAGTGTTCAACGTCTAAACTGCTCTTCTACCTCAATAACAATGGTGTAAAATTTACCAGTTGTTAATATTTCAACAACGCAGCTACGAAATCTAACCGCGTCGTGTCCGTCTCTACAGTTCTGTCGTGAAATAATTTGCTTCCATGTGCTTTATGTTTGAAATATTTTGGTACTCGCTATAAAAGATGCCGATCTTTTAATGAATACATTTTGACGAATCTATCCCGGTATATAACTTCCGGATCTATACCGGAAGTTATGCCGATTACGATTAATTAACGGACGTATATTTGGACATGTTTCGATTCTACGTAAAAATCCAAGTAAGAACGATTTCCTATACCCTGTAGTGACCTAGGCATATCGTGCAGACATTTTATAAAATAATTTTTTTTAAGTCGTTTCAAGTTTGTTAAAGAAAATTTTGGAAAATTATTTCAGAAAGGAAAATTTCTTTTAATTAAAATATTAAAAGTTCTCAAAATTATTTTAAGGGAAATAAAAATTATTTTTAAATTAAAAATAATCAAAATTTATTTTAAGGAAAAACTGTTTTTATTAAAAAAAAATAATTAAGAATTATTTTAAATAAATTGAAGGAAAAATTCAAATTTTTGACAATTACAATAATTCAAAATTATTTTGAATTACTTATGTGAAAGAATATTTTACCAAATTTTTAAAGTCATAAAAATTATTTGAAAATTCATTTAAATATTAATTTTTTAAACTAATATTTCAGAGGAAAGAAAATATTCTCGTTTAAATAAAAAGGCCGAATAAGAAATACTTTGGAAACTAATTTGATGAATTTTTAAAACAGAAAATTATAAATTTTAAATAAAATTTAAAACTTTTTAGAATCCAAAAGAATTGTAAAGTTAAACTAAATAAAAATTGCTGTTTGCTTTTAAAAAAATTTAGGAACCATTGCCAGACTACACCTGTAAACTTGTATCTCGCACCTACATGACTGAATCTTGGGCTCGTGAGCAACGGAACAATACCACCACCTACATTTTTCCAGGAATTCGAGTCGCCACGAGCTAAAAACGTTGCAGAATTCTTCCAGTCCCCTCTTAATTAGGAATCTGGGGGATAGGGCCCTATCCTTATAAATAGCCGAATCCTCGCAGCAGAAGTTCAGTTGGTAGTTCCAACGTTATACAGTTTTAATAAGTAGTTCCGTCACGAAGTTAGTCCAGTCAGTTAGTGGCAAGAAATATTTTTCGGGCGCAAGATATTATTTTATTGTGTTTGCGGAAGACCAATCCGTATTTTTGTACCAACCGGTTGTCGAATATCCGGAATCGGTACGGTCAACGACGTCGCAAAAGTAAGTGCTGTGCGAAAAGAGAAATAATATTTTTGTGAAACTGAAACAAAAAATAGATTGAATAGTTTTTTTTACAGATTTATTGTTGGGTGGCTCCCTATTCTATTTGTATTTTGTCTACCAAAAAAATTCTCTCCGGACCCAGCACATAAGAGATTTTGTTACCAGCCACTTCAGTAGCAACGCTAACCGACAGGGAGGGTCGTAATACGTAAGTTTATTAGGCCCTAGAAATGGTGGGTATTACACCTTATAGAGGAGAAAAACTGGGCAATGAGAATATAAAATTTATTTTCACGGGACACCCTGTACATTTTCGATGGGACGCGGTCATTTCCAACCTAGGTCGATAAAGCTCAATGTTCTGGTCTATAAATGGGAAAGTACCGATTTTCCGGCCGTTTAAACAAATAAACTACCACTTATAGTACGGCAGCCCGTTACCAGGATTTCAGACTGATCACGATCTAAAGTTTTTTGAGTTTTTTGGTGATTTAATAAGGACTTGAGAATGAAATTAACACGAACGGACATTGGCAACGTTGCGAAATCACTGAGAATCATCTTTACAAAAGTTAAAAAAAAGAGTGGTCGTAACAGTTATCGCGCCTCGTACGTTCTTTTTATTTTTTGACCCAGAATGATGTTTTTGAGGAGATGAAAATAGTAGCTGAGTTTGAGATTTGAGAACTTATCACGCCTCGTCCGTTTTACTTGTCGGATGTTATTTTTTATGCATTTTTTAGCAAAACCGTTTTCAGTTAACACAGCACTTGTATCAATAATAATGCAATATGGGAACATAGCTGATGCTGAGTTGTTATAGACAACCACAACGAAGCCACATATCAAGCTGTCCCATGCACGCGCCGTGTACCGCGATTATGAATTATACAGATCAAACTCCGCTGCCCTCCCTGCAGCTGCACAACACGGAAAATGTCCATTCGACTCGATTTACTATTTTTTAGAGTGTTGTAAACAATTTAAAACGCTGTAACTTTTTTATACCCCTTTTCTTTACACCTTTCATTTAAACTATGGAATTTTTGCAACACTCAAAACGTCCGTTGTCGATGAATTCACGTTTTTTTTATATTTTTAATATGATTCCATCAAGAACGGACAAGGTGTAGTAACAAAAAGACGATCTGCTTTCTTACGGACTGAAATCACTCTGACGGGTAAGCGCAGCGTTGCCGAACTTTCTCGCTCGAATAAAACTTTCTTATTTTTTATTAATCTAGCGATTGGTCATTGACTAGATGAAGGCGTGATAACAGGACATTTTGGTAACGGGCTGCCGGACCATTACTCATGGAGGGCCTGACAATAGTACAAGGGAATTTGCCTTCGCATCTTTTAATTCCATATTCGGCCATGTGTTTCGTTAGAGTATACGTGTTGGTTTCGTTTTTCTGGGTTTGTTCATATTCGAAACTTGGTTTATCATGTTTTCTGGATCTATCGGTAAGGGATATATTACCTAAAAAACACCAGGATATTAAGAAAAATACATTTCATAATCCAAAATTATACAATTATTCAAGGTAACGGGACGAGATCACCTCCGTTCTAATCTGTACCCTTTTTGAATAAATCTGTACAATATACAGCGTGTGTGGTAGAAAGTGTAACAAAATGGGAAACTTTTGTACCCTTCATCTTATCGAAAAATCTCACTTTTGTTAAAAAGTTTTGCTTGGTTGAAAACCTCCTTATCCGCGTTTTTAAAGCTATATCATATTGTTTTGAAACACCATGTTGTTGTGTTTATAATTTGCCTTTGGGTAGGAGACGAGAATTCTTTTTGTTCAACTGGACGGAGCTCCTCGTCATTTCAGGGTCCTTGTTCGACATTTGCTGAATACTAATTCTCCCAAACAGTTGGATAGGACGTGGTACCCATAGAGACAGAGGGTTCATAAATTGGTCTGCGAGAGCACCTGACTTGACGCCCCTAGACTATTATTTGTACTCTCAAAAGCATCGATAAAATATAATCAACAATTTTTAGCGGTCACAAATGTAAAAAATACATGGACGGCAAAACGGAGGTGTCTTACCAGGACAGATCGATAAGGACGATCAATCCCGATGGAACTGAAGAACAACTGTTCCCGGACGGTCGGAAAACGATAAAGAATCTACAGGGCGAGCAAATATTTATGCTGCCGAATGGCCAGAGGGAGGTACACACAAAGGAATACAAGGTAAAGAAGCAGGATTTTTTTTTTAAAAATAAAAAAATATCGAATTTTTCTACAACACAAATAAAAAGAAATATATCCCTAAAACCTTCCAGATGTCCTTGTCAAATATGCGTAGGTATTCTATTCCAAATATTTGTATATGTTTCTTATCTTTCAAGTTCGAAAGATACAGGGCCCCCAAAGGGCTACCCAGCGGTGTTCTTTTTTGGCTACAACTTTTGAACCGACAGGTATAATTTAATGAAATTTTAATATTTTCTAGAAGTCATAAAGAGTCATGACGTACAGTAGATGTTTTACATCGTCATGGAAGTCAGGAGAAAGAGGAATGACTAAAGTATTCAAAAAAATCAGTTCTCAGCTCTGTCAAATGATACCGGTCAAAATTTTGGCCCAACGAGTGCGGGGGCAACTCCGTTCCTGGCTTCCCTGACGATGTAAATCATCTACTGTAGTATGGTTTAATGACTCTTTATGGTCTCTATAAGACATTAAATTTTCATGAAATTATACAGAGGTCGGTTCAAAAGTTAGAGTCAAAAAAGTAAATTGCTGGATACCCCTTGGAGCTCTGTATCCCCCCCTAAAGGGGCACTTTAGGATTTTTTTTCTGTGGCACCCTGAATATTCTCCTAAGTTGGATAGAGGTCTTACGAATAGTATAAAAGACCAGCCTTAAATATTGTAATTAATCAAAACTATCTACTAAACAAAGCAATAACTATTAGAATTAGAGTTTACCTGAATAAAACGGCTAAATATTTGATAATTTTAAACAATTCTATTACACCAAATATAAATAATTTTAAAAAAATAGAAATTTACCTTTGATAAAGAAAGTACCTAAACTATATTTCATTTACATAACCAATTGAAATATAAAAAGCCTCGCGTAGTACTTTAGAAATAAAAAAAAATATTAATTTTGTATTATTTTGTATTTTCAAGTAAAACGAGCAATTTCTAAAATATACAATTCTTATTTAAATATTTGGCTACAGTAATATTAACATTTTTATGCTGAGGCATTTATGTGATTTTCGTGATTGATTTTTAAGTGTTTTTTTAAAGATATGTAGATTTTCATTGTTTTTCTGTTTATATGAGGAAAAAAATGTTTTTAAAAAAATTAAACGACGACATATAGATAAAGTACTTTTTTTTATCAGGAAAATTTTTTGGGTTTCCTTATTTTCGCACTATAATAAGTATAAAATCATTTTCGGCGATTAACAATATGGTTCGTACAGTTTTTTGGGTCGTATTATTTTGTGGGGTGCTTTTTGGACGTGACGTTCAAAGTTTGCCAATAGGAAACGAGATCGAAACTGATAAGGGAATATTTCTGTAAGTTATTTTGTGCATCTTTTGTGTAACAATTTATAGACAAAAGTTAGTTGATATATAGTCTTTCCTATGCTGAAAACCCTCCAATTTAGGAATATCCACATTTGGAAATGGCGATTTTTACATATTGATAGGCTACAGTAGCCTTACGGTCCTAACACAGTCTAAACGCAAATTAAGTAGTTTTTATTGTAATGTCATACTGTGGCTTAAACTGAACAATGATACCCGATATTGCAATAATTTTATATAATCCTGTATAACATATATTTCTTGACAGGAACCCAAGTCTCGAATCGGGGAAACGTGTAGCATCTTGGAATGACACATCTAAAGTAAACCCCGAAGAATTAGGATTGTATGCCGAAGGAGACATTGTTTATTCAAAAAGGGGTAGGAATGCGTTAAAAGAGAAAGCAAAAAGGTACTTTTTTCTCTACAAGAATTTTCAAAATTACTAATCTATACCAAATGTTTATTTGTAGATGGCCAAAAGGAGTGGTCCCCTACGAATTCAATGGATCTTTTAATTCACACGATCGGGATATGGTTCAAAGGGCCATAGACCTTTATCACAAGTACACTTGCATTCGGTAAGTTTTAGTTGACCTGTATCGATGTAAACCTAGTGAAATTTTACACATCGAACGCGCAAATTCGGTGAACGGTTGTCCGGAAAGTAGTTTTAAGTCTATGTTTTAAGTATATGTCAATTCACATCGCTGGCAGGGGACCGCATTTACATCCTCGTTGTTTTGTCTTGTCTACGTATGGCGGTGGTTATCATTAGTGTTGGAAAAAATCGATGATTTTAATAATCGAATACTTGATACTCGAGCGATTTTAATAATCGAGTGAATCGCTCGAGCGATTAATCACTTGAAATTTTCATCACTAAGAAGAATGTGTTGATAAAACATCAGTGGTTGTTTTTGTAACTTGTAGAAGTTAAGTCTAGAGTTTCTATTAAGGAAGAAAATTGATTCTGATTTAAAAATTACATCCATTAATTTTTTAAGAATGTACAATCGCCGCTGGCTAGCCAGTCCCAGTTAAAACAAAACCCATGTCGCGATGAATCGACTAAGGGATTCGGCATACTTTTTTATATGCACCTTGTCGTTTATGTGCCTTTAAGAAAGACTTATGCCGTGTCAGCATTGGCGTAACTAGAATGATTTTGTAGGGGGGGCCTGGCCCCTAGTCTAGTAGGATTTTAATGGCAAGTGTCACTATGACGTATGTTGTGAAACAGTACCCGTATCCCTCTAACAACACGCTTAAGAATTCGCTTATTACCTTCAAGAACTTATAAGACATGTCCATGCAACTTATAACACGTCCAAATAGGTACGGTTCGGTAATAGCAAAATAATCTATCAGTTTAATCATTAAAATAACTCCTTTTGTGTAATTTGCGCTATATACCAATCCCAAACATACTTTCCGAGCCTAATATAAGCATAATCAAGTAAGATAATATAAATACACAAATCAACATCAAAACCATATTTGCATATTTTGACATAACTGTACGAACATTCCAACATCCTAGACACGCCAACAAACATCTCCCTTATTACTAATTACATGCATGTATCGGAGTGACACACAATATATTCGTTCTTTGTCACACCTGTTAGCAAAGAATATTTAAATTCATTTTAAAACACTTGAAAATGAATAATCGATGAGGTTAAAACAGCTGTCCAGTCGACCTGTCTATTTTTCACCTACATCTGACCTATTAGCAGATGATTGTTCATCCTTCAAACTGTACCTTGCCGTTGGGCTCGCTTCGACATGCGTCTCGCCTTTCTATTGGTCAACTAATGCTCTCGTGCAACCCTTTCGGTCCGAACCACCGGTTTTAATACCATTGTGAAGATATACTCCAAACTGTGTGTTACGGAACGACAGGGTCGTACGGGCGAGTGCAGGGGGTTTTGCAATCATTAAAGTCAGGGACTTTTCTTAACTACCAGAATTAAGGTCAGGGACCATTTATCTACCAGTATTAAAGTCAGGGACTTTTCTTAACTACCAGAATTAAGGCCAGGGACCATTTATCTACCAATATTAAAGTCAGGGACTTTTCTTAACTACCAGAACTAAGGTCAGGGACCATTTTACTACTAGGAACTACCAATTTTACTACTAGTTTAACGTCTAAGTACTGAGTCATAACAGGTCGTCTCACACAACAGATTAGTGAACCATGTGTTAAAGATAATTAGTACTAAGACTACCATGTAAGTAAGCCTACCATCACAGATTGTTACATATTCAAGAAATTGTGCTTTCTGTACATTATTACTAACCCGAAGATAATAGATTTATTCGACCTTACAACTTGTTTGACCTTACAATACCTTTAAAACAAACCAGCGACCAAACCTAAGGAAATACAGTATTAACCTGCTGAGTTCGAGGATTGAACCACCCCGGACCCATCAACGTATGTATGGCTTTGAACTTCGGAAACACTGGGGTGGACACCAGACCAATCTGGGGTGGGCACGGCCCACCTGCCCCCCCCCTCTAGTTACGCCTATGCGTGCCAGCCTTCTGAAAATCGGGTAACGAGTGAAAGGTAATAAGTAACAAGGGTTTGTTTGTCGCTTGAATTTATAACTCGAGCGGTTTTTTTAATAATCTAGCGATGTCGGTTATTTCACTAATCGAGCTCGAGCGATCACAACACTAGTTTTGATTTTTTAGCTTTCGTCAACGAACAACATACGACCGGGATTACGTATCTATCGAGAATGCATGGTCGGGCTGTTGGGCTCATCTAGGGCGCATTGGAGGCAAGCAAATATTAAACCTACAAACCCCTGCCTGTACGTATAGCATAGGAACCACCCTCCACGAGTGGATGCACGTGCTCGGGTTTGAACACGAACATAATCGATACGACAGGGATAATTATGTGACCATTGATATGCGAAATGTTATGCCTGGTTAGTAATTAAATTCGACGCAATGAAGAAAAAATTATAAATACATTTATTTTATAGTATCTATTTTTTTAGGTTACGAACATGCTTTTAACAAACGGGATGAATCTAAAATGGAGCTTTATGGGCTAAAATACGATTTTCGCTCTATAATGCACTACTCAGCATATGCCTTTTCATCTAATGACCATGCAACAATTATACCTAAGGTATGTTTTTATATTATACCGAATATTTGATAAGTATTAATTTTAAACTGCACAGTATGGAAGACGAAATTTAATAGAATTTCACTATTAATTATGTTATAATTTAAGAGTTAATGCCCTTTTTTTATTTAACCATTTTGTTTCGTAATTTAAAACTTTATTCTCTGCACAGTTTATAACCGGAAAATGATCATTATTGAGCTAGAGCCACCCTTACAGGGAAACAGCCTATCGCGTCGACCTCTTTAGTCGCTCGTCGGCACGGGTATTTCTCGTCTCATTCTTGATCCATATCGATCAGAGGGGAAGACCTTGGGGAGGGATGTTCCAGTGTGGTACCTACCGAACGACGGAAAGTCAGGGCACGCGCAATGGTTTGGCAAGATTACAATTATTGTTAAGTGAACTTATGTCTATGGCGTCGGGTTTATAAAAAAAAGTAGTAAACCATGTAGGTTTTTTTTTTTAAATATTAGTAATCGTTTTCGAACACGAAATAACAATAATAATAAATAAGTGTGATATATCGTTGGATTCAGAATATAAAGTGGATTTCATAAAGCATAAAATAACATGTTACTTCTATTTAAATGAATAAAGTTGATAATGGTTGCGAAAAGACGAAACGTCGGATTGAAAATATAATTAAATCATCTTTAGGGGAGAAAAAGTGGCAATAAGAATAAAAAAATTATTTTCACATATCTCTGCAAATAAAATCATTAAAAACGAACGAAACCGAAAAATCTCGGTTTTGCCCAAATATCTCGAAACGACTGTTAACGACTAAACACGACGTCGCAGAACTTTTGTCTAATTTGATCGTTTCTGTTAACGAGTTCCTTGTAAAGTGCCTTCTTATCTGAGATATAAAAATTCAATCAAAAAATTTATACACCATTAATTACTTATTTCAGGACGCCTCGAATGCAGCAAAAATGGGCTTCCACGACAGTTTCAGCACTTACGATATTATCAGACTGAAACGAATGTATCCCTGCTAGGGATGCGCACGATGTATCGATGTGTTAAAAACATCGATTTTTTTTCGATGTTTATATCGATGTTTATTTATTCGATATTATTAGGGAACATCGATATTTTTTGCGATGTTTTTTCAATATATTATTCTATTTTTAAAAACTATTTTATTTAACTTCAAAGGGTCTTAAAATTTGGTACACTACTTAAGTAAGTTCGGTGACAATGCCATTATGGAAAAATTACCCCCCTTAAACCACCCCGTCACCTGATCTGGGGTAGAAAATTGTCTAACTACCTTCATGTCTACCGATTTCGTTCAATTACGGAAATCCCATTGCGGTTCGTCAACAACGGAATATTATGAAAAAAATACAGCTGCTGACCAATGATGTTCTACTCATTAACAGTTTAATTTTTTCTTACCATATTTTTAAAAACATCGATGTTCAGAAACATCGATATTTTCAAGTCAATATTTTTACATCGATTGTGCATATTCGAGGTGTTATTTGACGTCAACATCGATGTTTTCAAGATTTTGCGCATCCCTAACCCGTGCCGTAAGTAACCGGAACCCAACTAAGTTCCAGTGGCGGTGTCAGCAATCCAGACGCTCCTACAGAAAATACAGATAATTCCAACGCTATAGTAGATGTGCAAATGGTATACTAGGGTGGTTTTTTCCATAAAAAGTAGTTCTAGTTGTCGTTCTGCAGTTCTAGTTTTTTCTTTAGATCACGTAAAACTGTTGGTTATTTTTTGTTATAATTTTTCAAATTAAAGATTTAATATCGACAGTCGTACTTGCTTTTTAGAAATTTGGACTAGCACCGCATCAAAGCAAAATCGCGAGTGTTCAACGTCTAAACTGCTCTTCTACCTCAATAACAATGGTGTAAAATTTACCAGTTGTTATTATTTCAACAACGCAGCTACGAAATCTAACCGCGTCGTGTCCGTCTCTACAGTTCTGTCGTGAAATAATTTGCTTCCATGTGCTTTATGTTTGAAATATTTTGGTACTCGCTATAAAAGATGCCGCTCTTTTAATGAATACATTTTGACGAATCTATCCAGATATATAACTTCCGGCTATACCGGAAGTCGGACTTATATTTGGACATGTTTCGATTCTACGTAAAAATCCAAGTAAGTTTTATTAACGATTTCCTATGCCCATCTCCTACCGCTTCTGAGATAAAACTAATTAAGGAATTTTTTTTATAAAAATACGTGTCAACGGTAATTTTACTTTACTTACGCAGAAAAAGATTTAAAAAATTGAGAAAATTTAGAGAAGGTGAAATAATCATAAAAATACTAGACATTTTTTATACAGGGTATTTTAAAAATTATACCTTTCCTGGTATGATATAATAAATATTCATAAGTCAATTTTTCAAAATGGAACACCCTGTATTTTAATTTACCATTACCGGTAGAGTTACATTGTTTATCTACATTAATTAAGTAATTGCTCGGTACACAAATAAATGTTTCTATACTCGGAGACCACAATTATTGTGGACAGTGATTCATCTATGACAAAATGAAACGACAACTGCATTTGCGCGAGAAGGAAATAAATAGACTTCAAGTGACGCGTAATATTAAAAATTTATATAAGTACTTATTAATGAAAATTCGCAAAATTTCAGGTAATTACTGAATTCTCTTAGCGATATTTTTGGCAATGAGTCGTCCTTTTTTATTTCCGACATAATTTTTTTGTATGTGGGAATTTCATTCTTAAAATAAAAACCGTACTTTTCGACGAATTGCATGTCGCATTATCAAGTACGATTTTTTTTTCGGCCTACATGATTCTGAACTTTGGAGTTATTCTTGTTCTTCTTATTTTTTAAAGTCCCGAGTACTGTACTAGCCGATACTTTCGTTAAAGAAGCACATAGTTCCGTTGCATCTAGCACAGATAAATCCGGATTTCGGGTCCGAACACCTTCATACACAGATTTTATCATTGCATTTTTACCACTAGCACAAATAACACTATTAGTCAATAATAGAAAAACAGCAACAACAATAATTATACAGGGTGTTATGGAAATGACGTATTATATTTAAATGGGTGACTCCTGGGGTGTCCTAGAGAAGCGCTACATATTTTTTTTTTTTTAAATCGAACGTTTAAAAAGTGGGGTAATTCACCCCTAAACCCACCCGGTTACTCCTCAGCACATTCATATACGATCATATTACATTGCCAAGCTGCGTAATCAACAGATGTTCAAGCCCAATGTTGCCAAATTGTTCGTGTAAAACTTTAGATTCTTATAAAAATAAATATTTAGCTACCTAGTATCCAAATAGAAGTGAATCCAGGTGCCAGTACACTAGCAAGTAATCCAGGGCACAGAGACATCTTCAGGTTTTTGTTTCTTTTTCTATGGGAAAAGCTTTATGCTCATCACGTACCTTGATGATAATGTGGAACTGCAAATAAGCTTATACCCACTAAACCCCATTCGGCCTCTTATTTCCAATCTCTCGGAACATTTGCACTAAATCACTTAAAGAAACACACAGACACCCACGAGTTTCCAATTTTATTTTTTTTTTGAAGATATGCACTTATTAGATTACACAAAAACAATAAATACTAACGCATAATTACACTTTACAAATAACCTACCGTACACATAAAATAACAGCACTATAGGATACAAATTATTTCGCAATAGAAATTCAGAAATAATAAAAACGCTAATTTCTAATGGCCTAATCAGAAGAATGATGAAATAATTATGTTGACAGACCCTTCGAGTCTAAGCTTCCCTCCCTTTAAAATAAATGGGCCCGTCTAGTCGAATATGCAATAGTGCTGGGACATCGAAACGGAACATCGACATTTAAAAAAGTATATTTGCGATTAGGAATAAATTAGATATAAAAAATAAAAATAAATTTGTTATTAGAAAGAATTGAAAAATTATGAAACGTCAAAAAACAAAAATTTTAAAAATAATATAAACAACAAAATAAAGCAAATATTAAAACATAATATTTTATAACTGCATGAATTCCAGTCACTAACAACTTGTAAACTATTTTTTTTTTTGTAAAACTAGATTAATGATGATTCCTTGCAAGCTATTTCGTTTTTGGGGCCATAGTTTCGCCGGCTTTGGAAAAAAAAAATTTCGTTCTGGATAAGCTGGCCAAATACTTCTCGCAATTGCGCCGCGAGAATGGAATCCGTATTACAGTCGGCAATTCTAGCCTTCTGTCAATTAAAATTGCACGGATTCATGCGCAGTGCACCGTTCTGAGCTGTCTCGCATTGCCAGAAATGGGGCACGCGCCACTTTCATTGCCATTGCCGGTGCAAGTCTGGGTAGAGATGGATTATTCTGTTACTTTTAAATGTTTATTAATTGGACGAAGCACCTATGAACAGCTAATGGCTACTGCCATTTGTAAGTAGCAGTAGCTGCTTGAACTGCCAGTAAGATCTTTGCTGCCAGTCAAAACGAATAGGTTTGCCCATCTCTAATTCTGGGGGTATTTTAGAGATTTCGACACTACCAACTGCTGTTCTGACTGTCAGCAAGGCGCCAGTTGATCGAAAACGGTTTACTGCGCATGAATTCGTGCAATTATAATTGCCATTGCACCGGAAATTTTTATTGTCGACTCTAATAAGGCTTTTAGCAAATGAAATCAAAAGCTTTCGCTCTTATTTTCTTGTGCTGGGAAAATTGAGTTTAAGATTACAACCTAGTTTTCTTGTTTTGTTATAACATTGAACCTCGAAAGGTAAACATCGATGTCGACATCGATGTTTGACCTCTAACATCGGTACCAGAACATCGATGTTTCAAAAACATCGATGAACATCGCCCAGCACTAATATGCAATGGTTTTGCAGATGAGCTGTTAATAATACGTCATTTCCATGTTCCTCTAAAATTAGACCGCCGTTTTCATACTCAACGACGGAACCAACGTGTTGTTTAGACAATAAGGGCGTACTTTTGTCTACACAGTAGCACTTTAAAATATTAATTCAGATTGAACGGTACTTAGATGTGTTGTGACGCGAAAACTATGTGATTTTGTGCTGTGAGTACTTGATGTTTTTTTATAAATTAAGTTGGTTTTAAATAAGTCCGAAAAGGTAAATAAAATTGCATTTTTTTTCTAAAGGGTAAGTGGCATTTATAAACTCAGTCAGTTCAAGTTTATAAATCAGAGATTGTTTCCCAGCGAACTGAACTGAACGTAAAAGTTTATAATAATGTACCCTGAAAAATAAACAACTTGCAATCTGTCAAACGGTTATTGACTTTCTAAAGAGTTTACCCTGAAGATGTGACAACACTGTTGACATATGTTGCTTTGTTTACCTTCCTGACAGGGGCACAATGTGCTTATTTTTGGTTTGACATAAGGTCATGTACAGGGCATATTAAATTAAAGCGCCATTTTTGGATATTTTTCTTCAATTTGTTTTCATCTCAGGAATTGCCGATTTAAATATAATACGTCATTTCCATAACACCCTGTATACAGTAACAACCAAAGATCTTACAAACTCCAGATAGAATTGTTTATATTTGTAGTTGACCTAAGGAATGGAAACGTGCACTCCCCACCTTGCTGTTATGTTTGCAGCATAGCCAGATTGTCCTATTTATCGCTAAGGTATCTGCAAAATCCCAATTAAAAATTTGTTAATTTGACAATTACAACTGGTTGAAGGTTAATCCGCAATTGTTTTAAAATAAATTTATTTCCCAATAATTTTACTATAAATGTGTGCATAGGCCTCGAGAGATTTAGAAAAAAAAATATTATTATACATAAAGGTCTGAAATAAGCCGACTGCACTCTGGCAACATCAACGCTACAGCTACTACGCTCTAGGGCACAAAGTCAAACTTTATCAATGGATTGGATTATAGTAAACAATACAGTGTTGCTGGTCAATGCTAACTGCTTTTAAGGGAGTGTTTATATATTTTGGTTGTTTTTATTTTTTTTGTGAGTATTGGTGAAAAATCGTCTTTATTATAAACAATGTTGTCACGTATAGTTTGTAAAAGAGTGGATCATTTAAGCAAGGATTTATCTATTCTTCGGTAAGTATGGTTATGTTTTAATATGATTGTATTGATATGATTTCTGATATAACCATTGACGTTTAAAAGGTTATGGACCGGTCCGTGGTACTAGTCCGGGCAAAAAGCAGTCGAGTTGGTTTATTTCTTAATATAAATCTTGCATTTACAAGATGGTTGAGTCTTGTGCGGCAATAAAATGCTTCACTAGAAGATGCAATGGTGTTAAATTAAAATTTCACAGGTTAGTAAATATATTTAGAAATTTGATTTTGAGTTTGCATCATTATGAAAATTCGCTTTGTTTAAGAATGTACCAAATGTTTATCCACTTCGTTAGGATACTAAAAGGTCGTAGCCTATGGCAAATTTGGATACCCTTAGAAGGAATAGTTATAGTCCAGGTGATACAACAATTATTTGTGAGAAACACTTCACAAAAGAAGATTATGGAGGTAATGTACATGGGAATAAAATACTGAAGAAAGGAACAGTCCCGTCAAAATATTTTACATCTTTATTTTTCTATATTTAAACAACGTTTGCAGTGTAACTAGTACGTGAAGACAGGTTTATATAATTTATTTATTTATTTTTATTTATTTGATCTAACTTTCCGTTTCTCCCTCCTTGCTAATTGGCCACACCCAATGCATGTGAGCGGGTAATAAACTAAAGATAGATGACCAGAGTGCAGTTGGATTGTTTCACGACTTATTTGATACTTTTAAGTATAATAATATTCTTTTAAAATTTCTCATCCTTTTCACAGTTTATAGTAAAATTATTAGGAAATAAATTTATTTTAAGAGCAATTGCGGATTAACCTTAAACCAGTTATAATTGTCAAATTTACAAATTTTTAATTGGGATGTTGCAAGATACCTTAGTGATAAATATGACAATCTGGCTAGAAATATACACATTTATATCTGGAGAATTATCATCCAATAATGAATACACCAAAAACATTGATGCTAAGCATAAATAGTTAAATCCATCCTTGGACACACTGTATATAAAAACTGGATCAATATTTCTATCTTTTTTATAAATATCTAATATTCGAAACTACACTTTTTGAATAGGTAATATAGTTAAACGTAAAGAATTTCAAAGTAAATTATACGCCCTTGTCGGACTTTTTGCCCAGACTAGCTCCGCCGCTCCATAAAATTTTAAACGTTATTGGATTTAACCAGACTTCAACATTGTTGCCATTAACGAGACAAACATGCTGTCTCTCTTCCACCCATTACGATTTTCAATAACATTTCACACAATCACAACCTCACTTTCCAACAGATTTATGAATGGAGTGTTGGCCCTGTGGTAACAACTATCCACAATAACAACAACAATACGCAACAACAATACTCAGCAACAACAATACTCGGCAACAACAATACTCAGCAAACAACAATACTCAACAACAACAATACACAATAACAATATACCCGAATTCAAATTATCTATGAAAATACAGTAAAACCAGCTGGTTACGCCTCGCTCAACAGTTTGCAACTGATACAATAATATCAAACACTGTTGCCATGTGTATGCTATATTTAAACCTTTGCCCGCTTATCCATTCCCCGTGCAAATCCTCTTACTATAAATAATATAAAGCTCGAGAAAACTAGTTTGGCTACGCCGCGCGTTTGCGACCAAATAAGCGCGAGGAAGCGGCTACGTAGTTTTTAAGTTAAAAAATTGCCCTAAGAGTATTTATTTACACGAGGAATGTAAAATAGTAAAAATACGCTGTATAAAGAAATTGTTATGTAATAAAAACATCCATACCTTTTCAATTCAGAAAATTGTTACTAACTTCCGATTTAACCGGAAGAGATAAATACGTCAAAATGTCTCCATTAAAAAGACAGGCACCTTTTATAACGAGTACCCGATTTGCAACATTATACAGGGCACTCACAGTGAATGGCCCTGTATAATAAGGCAATTCCACAACGCCCTCTATAACTCAAGCTTGCGTCAAATATCTATCCCACTAAGCAAAAAAACATTTTAGCTACGTTATAAACATGTAGTTTAGGAAACTGGTAACGTTAGCCCATAAGTAAAATCGATGACTTATTCAACGTGAAAATAAACATCATAGTCCACACCCTACAACGTTTTAAGAGGTAACGTTGCGAGAAAGACACTTCAGAAACATAAATAAAACATTATTTTAATGGCGGCATAACGTTGGAAATAAGACATATTTGAGCGTATAAAATAACATGAAATAAACGTTCACCATACCGTTACTTTGTAGATAAAATAACGTCTATAGTAGCCATTGTAAAACGATTTAATAACGTTTTATTGACAGGGATATACAATGGTGGTGTGTCCGCCATTTAATTAATATTTCGTTGATTGCTACCTTCTGGACTCAACTACCAATTATTTTAAAGCTAAGAAATTTATAAATTAATAAAAATAAAATTTAGCTACGCTGTTCTTCATTTCATAATAATTTATAAATTTCTTAACATTAAAATAAGATAATTATAACCCCAGAAAGCAACTTCAAATAACGAAACATTAATCAAAAAATGGCGACTGCGCAACTGCTAACATATGAGCAATCCTCCATTGTAATTGTCTCTCAAAAAGGGTTTGTTAAAATTAGTCCCACATTGTTTATTGTTAAATATTTGTCAATTTAGAACTTAAATTGTCAAATAAATTTGATTTTTAATTTAAAACTCCTTTTTGTGAACCTGGCTGAAAAGTTTTAAAAATTACGTAAATTTTTACAAACATGCCTTGTATTAAATATAAATCTTGCAGTTTTTGCATCAGGGATATTTAAAAGTCTAATATTTTAACTGATTTTTATTATTGTCATTATGGTTACATTAAATATTTATTTTAAAGTCAGTTTACATGGCGCAACTGGGTTATGTAAAGTAAAAAGATATTTTCAAAACATCGGCACCTCCTTTTTTAACAGTGTCACAGCGTGGCAGAACCAATCCATTATAACTTTTTCATATTCGCACTCAGTTAACTTGAATAAATGATGGACTGCATCTAAAAATTATTAGTCATTAGCGGAAATAGTCGAGTTTATTGCTATTTAAGTTATGAACAGATTGTGTCAGTGAAAATGTCTTACTGTACCAGGTACGGTCAAAAACTCATCCGTTAAAAGAATCTACAAGACATTTCTTTAAGAAAGCCACTTAATGGGCATTGTATTTTAAAATTATTCTTTTTGAGCCATATAGAAATTTATAATCATTAAACATTATTCTAACAAAATCAAGAACCATATTCACTAAAATATTTTAAATTAAGATCTGATTCAAATTGATAATTACGGGTCAAAAAACTGGCACAAGTGTTAAGCTCTTTTTTACTGTGATGAAAATGTTTGGGTTTTTTTTCCTAAATTTAAAACGCACAAAGTAATGGGTATATGCTATTGTCATTAATAGAAATATAAGCATGTTCTTGCAACAACTTCTTGGTACAAATACCTATACATCATGACTAAAATTCAAACTCCTTTAGTGAATAACGCGGTATATGGTCTACTCACCAACTCATTTTTAAGAGTGTCGTGATTACTAAGTTCCTCTTCTAGGAGCATTAGTTTGGCCAACGTGTGTTGTTAGATACTTCAACTTCTACCGAATAAATTATTGTAATGCCTGCAAATAAAAAAGGATAATGTAGTAAAAACCTAAGTATAAATCTAAACAACTAAATTTGATGCACAATATTATCTTATATATTTTTAAAGATTTTTAGAAATAAGCGTTTTTTATCAGTACGTCATTTATAACGCTAGATATTTTGTAGTTCGTCCGCTAACTTAAGAGATACTGGTCCGATCCAGCTAAAAACTGGCTCGTCGATTCTGAAAACAGTTAGGTTAAATTATAAATGATTGCATGCAATAGTTCCAGAACGTACTAAAGTGTTATTGATGGCATCGCAAGAAGCACTCTCATTTTTACCGACATCAATTAAATTTAAACTATTTGATGATAGTGATGACTTGTCGGACGTACTTTCGTCGTTGGCTAAAAGGTGTTATGCCAGTAATTAATATAGTCAAAGATATTAGGTGTATTATAATTTATAAATTTATGTTAGCTCAGCTGAGCCAAAGACTTTCTGGTATGCAATTTAAATTCCCATGTAGATATTTATGTGGTTACAAAATGTGAATAATAAATAAAAATCATCATGGTCGAGACAAAATTGCATGCAATCCATACAAAGCGTTCTGGTGAGCAAGGCACTCTACAATCTACGATACGATACCCGTTTCAAATATACATATTATTATAATAAATTCATAGTACTAAAATTATAAAAATTAACTTTCTTACCTTTAAATCCATTATTATATACAAACGATACTTTGCGTTGTAAATTCACTAAACCAAATGGCGACCTAAGTGCGTAATGCCTATCCAACCGCCGCCTTTGAGAAAAGAACTTTCTCCAAGGCAGTGATCTAACCCAAAACATTTTTAAGATTGAAAAACACTTTCAATGTCGAAGTAGTCTACTTGTAAACGTGTACGACAAGACAACTTGACTGAATTTAATAAAACCTAATCTGATTACTAACGAAAACTTCGAAAACTAATGTTGGAGCATTCTGATCCCTGTCAATGCCCATCTCAAGACAACCAGCGTTGCCATGTACAATTCCATTTTAAGATGCATCTTGATCTGTATAAGCATATATTTTCATTAACAATTCAAGAATGGATAAATCTAGTATAGATAATTAAGTTTAAATGGATCGTTTAATATGCAAATATAAATTTAAGGTTTAGGCGGCATGTAGGTAAATTAGATGTTTGATATATACCTCACCTCCTGTAGGTTTTAAGTTAAATTTACTAAAAATAAATAAAATCCTAGTATCTGCTGTTAAAATGTTACTGAACTGCACGTCATAGCGTTATCGATATATCATCTGGTAAATTCTCAACGCGAACTCTGTTTATGATACATATTATGAAAATTTTAGCTTTGCTAAATAGGTAAATTTGACAAAAAATTGTCCTTGGCTTTAAAAAGTCACATGGACAATTTAGGAAATTCCGTATCATCGGCAACACTGCTGAAAGAACAAATATCAAAGAAGGAATGCAAAGCATATGGATGGCATATGGTGTCAATAAACCGATGGTCGGATGGTCATCGGTCATATTATGGATGTAAATTCCAGATGTTAAACTAGACGTTAAGGAAACATTTTAGTTTTATTTCAATAACGTTTTAAACCTGCAGTTATCTACAAAAATCAAACATTTTAAGGACGTTCTTAGTATGAAAAAATTTTAGGTTTCAGAAACGTTAAAAAGATTATATTTTTTATGTTACTTTAACGTTTGAAGTGACACCTGGATATATGTGTTTTTTCAACATTTATATACATGATTAATTTTTAACTTACTAGAGATAACACAAATATAACATGTTTAAAATGTTATTTCTCTAAGATAACTTAACGTTGATGTATAGCCGTTTTACTCCCCTTTTTGGACTAACGTTAAAAGATAAACATTCAGAAAACGACTTTAAGATGTGTATTTTTAAACGTTTCTATTGGTGATTTGTTGCAAACGTTACTAAACATCCAGAGGATGTATTTTGCTTAGTGGGATTGTTTTCTAAAATAAATAAATCACGTAAAAAAACAACATAATATATTATGAAAGAACTTCTAGTAAGCAGGTCGAAACATTCTAACCCATTACCACTCGTCTAATGCAACAAAATAAATATAAGTACAAAAATACTTAGGTTTAATAATACATACATATCAAGGTGAAAAATACAAAATCATTCCTCGAGGTACCTGCGACAGATTCAGTACGAATTTAAATGCTTTAAAAAATTAGTTATTTCCGAACTGGAACGAATATTCGTTAGTGGAGACTCCCGATTGCTCATTTGTAGGATTGTAATTCCGTTCCACCCTATGAAGTAATGATACAATAACACAACGCATGCAATAGCGCAAGGAGGTGTGATCAGCTAACTCTCCAGCTGCGTCACTTCGCTCTCCAGACGACAATATCTTACATGAGATCGCGCAAGGAGGCGTGGCTTACTGACGTCAAATTTGCGTCACTGCGCCCCAGATAGCTTACCTTGTGTATATCGCATCCTATGAAGAAAATATGTATCATTTTATAATTTTAAATGACTATCAAGTTCAGAGGCAAACAAAAAATAATCGTCCGTGTCCACAACGAACAAACATCTCTCTCTACGACTAATACATCATAGGGTAGATAGTTTTAGCAAGAAATTAACATACTATATACAGGGTGTCAATTTGAGAACTTCCCACCCTTCGTACCTCGCTTACAGTAAATAATATTTTTTCGAATTGACACCCTGTATATATTACACGGTAACATAAATAACTTAAAGTATACTATATAAGACGAGACATAAGGGAATAACAAAAATTGCAGACTGCAGCAGATCAACGCCAATTAGTCTAGCGAATCCGTAAGCCAATAGCAGCGTTAGGCATATTTTAAATATAATATGAACGGCCAGTAATCTGTAATAGAAAGAAAAAAACTATATTATGGCTTATAGTAGGTTAGGGTGCAGGGAAATAAGGAGGAATGTCCATTAAAGCATGAACAATGGTTTAAATATTTCTCTTCTACAGTATTTAATTTCTCTCAATCCCCTCATGACGTGTGGCTCAGACGAACCAATACCAACGCCGTATCTGCGCTGAGTCCATATACAGTGAGGACGTAAAGTAAGGAATAAATTCATTATCTCGCAAACTACAATTTTTTTAAAAAATCGCTCGGACCCTTCGATTTTGTTTTTCGAACGCGCGTATTCTGACATAAAATGTAGATATACAGGGTGTTGCAAATAAGAGTGACACAAAAAAATTTTTTCTTAAATAGAACCCACTGTATATTATTGCATGTACGGATTCTTCGGAAAATCCTAAACATTTTTCATGTAGCATGTGCTATACCTTAGCCCAAGCGTTTTGGAGTTATTCTCATTCAAAATTTGAAAAGTGGAAAAAGTCATGGAGAAAATAAAGAATAAAATTATTTTAAAAATGTCTTATTTATCGAAAAAACAGTTAGGTGAACTTAAAAATAATTTTTCTAAAGTAAATGTTCGAAGTGTCTTCCGTTGGTCAACTGACAATAGCCTAACCGATCTACAAATTCTCGCTGAACATTTCGAACCATTTGGGGTGTAATTTGCCGAATTTCTTGCCGGATGCGATCTTTTAAATCATCTAAATTTGCAGGCTGGCTTTTGAATACTTTTCCCTTAAGGTATCCCCATAAAAAAAAGTCGAGTGGTGTTAAATCGGGTGACCTTGGCGGCCACTCAATAAAACCACCTCTTCCAATCCACCTGTTTGGAAAAGTATCGTCCAAATATGTACGAACTCCCACAGCGAAATGTGGGGGAGCACCATCTTGTTGCAGCCAGATATTATGATGTGGCAAATCGGGACGTTCTAACTCAGGAAATAGGGTGGCCAGGGCTGGAACAAGTTCTTGTTCTAAAAAACTCAAGTATCTCTCGCCTGTTAAATTTCCGTCAAAAAAGAAAGGCCCTATAACAATGTCATCGACAACGCCAGCCCACTCATTGATCTTTTGATTAAATTGTGTCCTTCCCTCATCCAGTGTGGATTTACATCGGACCAATATCGATAATTTTGGGTATTTACGTCACCATTCAAGCAAAATGTGGACTCATCGGAAAAAATTATATTTTTTACAAAATTTCTGTTTACGAAACACATATCCTGTAAACGCTCACAAAATTCAAGGCGCTTCTCAAAGTCCCTTTCCAAAAGTTCTTGGAGAACTTGCATTTTATAAGGATGGTATTTATTTGTATGCAGTATTTTAAGAACTGTTGTTTTTCCAATATCCACGTCACTTGCTACCTGCCTAGACACCACATGCTGGTTATCTTGAACTGCCAGTAAGACTTCTAATTGTTGATTTTCATCAACTTGAGGACGACCAAATCTAGGGACATCTTTTACATGACCCAATTGCCTAAACTTGTACTCAATTTTGCTTACCGTTGATTGTGATATTGGCGGACGATTGGGGTATTTTTGATTAAATAACTCACAAGTTTCTTGCTGTGTTCTAACCCTATCACCGTAGCCCATCATCATCAAAACCTCTATGCGCTGTTTCTCAGTGAGCCGCATTTTAATTTAATTTAGTTATGAAAAAACGAAATGAGTCTATTGAAAACTAGTAAAACGTTATGAAAATACACATAAAACTGACAATAACAGTAACTATTGACATTAATTCTTTTGGTTCTTGCATCATAACTCCAAAGCCTACTTGACTTTTCTTGCGCTTCACGCATGCTGACTACAGGTTTTCCTCAGCGTGCATGAATCAATGCAAGTCTTGATTGATTGCGAAATATCTGATTTTCAAATTTTGAATGAGAATAACTCCAAAACGCTTGGGCTAAGGTATAGCACATGCTACATGAAAAATGTTTAGGATTTTCCGAAGAATCCGTACATGCAATAATATACAGTGGGTTCTATTTAAGAAAATTTTTTTTTGTGTCACTCTTATTTGCAACACCCTGTATATCTACATTTTATGTCAGAATATGCGCGTTCGAAAAACAAAATCGAAGGGTCCGAGCGATTTTTTAAAAAAATTGTAGTTTGCGAGATAATGAATTTATTCCTTACTTTACGTCCTCACTGTATATACTGTGTACAACATAGCATCAGCAAAGAGTGGCGACCACCATTTACTGTGTTTGAGACCGCCCTTACTGTGATTGATTATTTTCATATCCTAGCTAGGATGGATATGAAATTATATCCTGGCGCTGAATTCGCTTTCATAAAGTCTGTTCGTTTTATGAAGTCCGATATCGGATTAAATCATTAAAGGTTGTTAACCAGTAAGACGGTTAAGTTAACAATACCTTCGCTATACTTAATCGTACCGAACATTCCACTGGTTCACTGTAGCGGGCTGGGCAAAATCAGCGGTTCCAAAACAAAATTATTTTAGAATTATGTACCGCGATAAATATTTTTATCTTGTTTATTTTTCACTCATAGTTTTTTTTATTTATCAAATGAAAAACATTTTGCGTCAATAAGTTGAAGATTTCCTCAGGTTATTTTGGGATCATTATAGTTAAATATATATAATAATCAATATTTTCCAAGAAATAATTAAAATTTGCCGAAGTGCAGGATGATATGTTCTCTTTTAAATAAGTAGTTATGCTTTTTGCTAAATTATTTTATTTAGAAAATACCTAAAATATAATTTATTGTTTGAGAGCCACCGACTACCCTGTTCGAGAGGTTTCATTACTTAGCGGACTTCATACACCGTACCGACTTTATCAATTCTGTAGATTGTGAAGAGACAGAAAATACAGGGTGTTATGGAAATGACGTATTATATTTAAAACCGGCAATTCCTGAGATGAAAACAAATTTTCGGACTTATTTAAAACCAACTTAATTTATAAAAAACGCCAAGTACTCACATCCCATAATCACATTAGTTTTCGCGTCACAACACATTTAAGTACCGTTCAATCTGAATTAGTATTTTAAAGTGCTACTGTGTAGACAAAAATACGCCCTTATTGTCTGGGAAATAATGTATTTAACATCTAAAAATTTTAAAAATATATAACACGTTGGTTCTCTCGATCGATATCGGCCGGCTTCTTTAAACAGCTGATTATGGACAATCGGGCTAATATTTAAAAATACAGCGTTGCCACTTTCGATGTTTTATAAGCGACTATCATAAATTGCCGAATTTCCTTCTATAATATTACTTTCCTGTATAATTATAGACTCGGAAATGGCAACCGCGATGGCTCTACTAGCGGAGAGTTCTCGCAAAGAAAGTTCGACTGGTCCGAAGGTGGACCAGACCATTCATTTCAAAGGGTAGTGTCTGTCAATTGTTAACATAATTGTTTCATTTTATCTTTAGTAAAGGGTTAATGGCCCATAGAAATTAGCGTTTTTATTATTTCTATTGCGAAATGATTAAGTGCTCTTGTTCTATGTGTGTTATTGTAAAGTGTAATTATGCGTTAGTGTTGGGGTTTAGTGATAAGCTTATTATGCACTCCCACACTATCATCAGGACACGTGATGAGCATAAAGTTTTGCCCATAGAAAAAAGAACCGAAAGTGTCTATGCCCTGGATTCCTTAATCGCGTCCTGGATTTACTTTCTAAGTAAACTAAATATTTATTTTTATAAGAAACTAAAGTTTTACACTTTTAAACATTTTGGCAATATTGTGCCTTAACATCTGTTGATTACCCAGCCGGGCAATGTAATATGTTCATATGTGAATGTGCCGAGGAGTTGTGTGTGGGTTTAGGGGTGAATTACCCCACTTTTTAAACGTTCGATTTAAAAAAAATATGTAGCGCTTCTCTAGGACACCCCAGGAGTCACCCATTTAAAAATAATATGTCATTTCCATTCCCTGTATACATACGGCAGTAGAAAAAAAATTAAGCCGTTGCTGACATATGTTCGTAAAAACTTTACTTCATACAATGACTCAAGAGGAATCGCCGTCTGCAATACTAACACTTACATTTTGTCTTTTTTCTTGGCAGCTTCGATAGTCTTCTTGGGTTCTTTACTCAAATACGTTCGGGCGCCCAAAGTCAAGTCGTCAAAATAAACCGGCCATACAAGAGCCGATATATCCAAGTTGAAGTCGTCTTTGTCGTCGCTATTCAACCATTTTTGCAGCTCCATCGTGTTATTCGCCGAAAACTTCCACTCGGTGAAGATGAATTTCTCCAGTCGAACCAGCGATGTGTTCACATTTCGGTGTAGTTTTAGCAGGCTAAAAAATTATAATAAAAAAAAATTGTAACGATTGTTTGGTGTCGGATACCATCGACTTGAAACCTGTATGGACCCGGTACTTCTATCTGCTTTGTATACGTCAATGTGTCGTCGCCTGTTATTACGAAAATAAACGTAACAAAAAAGATATGGGGATTCTGTCTGAACAGGGTGTCCCATTTTCGACACTTTTATAGGGTATCTCCGTAACTGTTAGTGCAGTAATGTATGTGGGTCAAACTTAAAATGGTAAAATCAAAATTTGAAAATCAAAAAATTGACAATTTCAAAATTACCCTATATTTTATTAGTTAAAAGAGATACAGAAAAATGTTTTATGCAGAAGTTTCTTTATATTGATTGTTGAATAATCTGTCGTTTTCAGAATAAGTATACGGGGTCAGTTAAAAAAGTTATCGGACCTAACCTCATTTTTTTTTAAATGGAACATCCTGTATATTTTAATCTAAAAAGATACTATTTTAAATTATCCTGCTAAAATCGTGACATGTCACACTACATTCCTTGACACCCAAATATTGTGGGAAAAAAAAATTTCAGACGAATCGCACCTAGCTAGGCGGAATTCTGACAATATTACGCAGAGATACCGGAAGGCAGGTATCGTTCAATTGAAGCCCTTGGTGCAAGAAGGTGTTAACTCACTTTTTTTGTAATTTTTGATTTTCATTGCAAAAAGGTGTTAACTGGGCTCCCTATCTGATGGTATACTTTTTAGGTGCTAGATGGCACTGGTTTCGTCGGTACAAAGAATCATAAAAGTGTTATCTCTTTTAAATTAATATTTTCTTCGTGCACGAAAGTGTTAATTCATTCATTTTATGCATAAAGGTGTTAACTTCGAAGATAACACCTTTTTGCATTACAGTTTCTATTTTATTTACGTTTAGACACGTTTAGTTGTAAACGGTTGTTCGGTATTGTTAGTGTTTCTAGTGTTTTTCCATTAAAATAAAAGGTAAGGTATGTTTATATTTAGGAGTAAATAACAGCAGAAGAACGCACAGAAAAACGTCTGTGTGGGGAAAAGTGTCGGCTAAAATGCGAATGTCGGTTTTCTAACGAAACGCGGATTCGTTTGTTTCAAGAATATTACTCGTTAGAGTTGAATCAAAAAAACATCTATTTGTTTGGAGTTATGGAACCCTTCGGTGTTAAGCAGCCTTCTGGAGTTCGCAAGCATCGCCAAAAGTCTTTTAAATATTTTTTTACAGTAGAAGGAGAACGTCAGCAAGTCTGTAAGCAAGCCGATATGTCAATGTTAAGCGTTGGTGGTAAAAATATGGATTTAATCAGGAATCAAATATCTGGGGGTAGATCAGCTCCTAAGTTAGATGAAAAAGGCCGTCATCATAATAGACCTAATGCTACACCTGAAGAAGCACGTAATTTGGTGCATAACCACATCAAATCTTTCCCCAGTGAAATGTCTCATTATTCGAGACATAAAAATCCTAATCGCCTCTATCTTTCTCCATGACTATCTGTTAATAAAATGTATAACCTGTATGTAGAGCAATGTATTAACGAGAATGTTACTCCAGTATCTAACACTACTTACAGATATATTTTTGTCACCGACTTTAATTTTGGCTTTGGCTCACCGAAAACAGATACTTGTAAAGTATGTGATGTGGGAACCAATGAGGAACATATTGCAAAATTTAAAAAAGCTTTTGAGGAACAAAAAAACGATCGAAAAATTGCTAAGAATAATGAAAACACCGTATATTTGACCTTTGATCTACAAAAAACACTTCCTTTGCCAAAAATTTCAACGAGCAAAGCATTTTATTTAAGACAAGTCTGGCTGTATAATTTGGGGATTCATTCAATTTCTACACAGCAGCAAAATGGGAGAGGGTATTTTCATATCTGGACAGAAGACCAAGGGTCTCGTGGACCTGAAGAAGTTGGTAGTTCAATTTTAGCTTATCTCGAGAACATGAAAATAAATAACATAGCTTTTGATAATCTGATTGCATGGAGTGATTCGGCTGGAGGTCAAAACAAAAATTTTTTCATTGTTTGTTTATGGCATTATTTGATAAACACTGGTGTTTTTAAGAAAATTGACCATACATTTCCGGAAGTAGGGCACACGTTTATGGACTCGGATAGAGATTTTGCTGCTGTAGAAAAGGCAATCAGAAAACAACAAAATGTTTACACAGTAGATCAATATATGTCAATCATGACAGAAGCAAGAAAAAAAACTCCTTTTAATATTACGAGAATGGCCAATAAATTTGTAGACATTAAAGAACTGCCCAGAAAATTAGGACTTATCGATAGAAAGAAGAACGAAAAAAATGAAAAAGTTTTCTTTAGGGATGTCAGGTGGATACAGATTGAAGAGTTTGGTAAAACCAAATACAGATACTCCTTTGACGAGGCTGAAGAATGGAGCACTGTTGACATAAAAAAGAGCAGAAAAATCGATAGAAACCAAGAAAATGACACGATTTTAGTAACTATAGATAAAAGTCGGGCAATTGCAGGTAAAAAATTTGATAATATTCAGGAACAAATTCCATTCATTCCAGAAAACTTCAGAAGGTTCTACCACAACCTCAAACGAGATGAAATTTAAATTTCAATGTTAAATGTTTGGTATAATAATTATTTTAATAAATATGTTTCTTAATAACACTTTTTTGGTGTATATAATTTACTTCAACTACTAAAACAAATTTTGAAAAAAGGTGTTAACTCAAAATTTTATGTTTTTTTCTTGATTTCTGAGAGCCAATGCTATTTTACAAAAAAAAGCATATACTACAAGATTTTTAAATGTATTTTAATGTAATATGATTTACCAAAATAAATGCCTTTTATACAAAAGCTCCAATTGCTAAAAGTTAAATCAATTTTTCTCAAAACTATAAATTTTGAGTTAACACCTTTTTGCACCAAGGGCTTCAATTGTATGACGGGATATTATATTCGCAATATTACCACATTAAGCCTATTTTTGCATAAGGTGTGTACGATTTATTCAAATCTGATGAATTTAAACATTTGCCCTCGTCTACTTTTCACTAATTACAGTAAAAGCCACGCCTTTCATATATTTCGAGCGAAGTTTAGAAATTTTGCTATCACCGTTACGAATTCTCTTAATTTTCTCCAAGCTAGAACATGTTTCTGGTAACTTTATATATATCAAAATGTTCGGAGAAGATGAGGGAATCAGATAAACCAAGAAATAATTCTCCAAGGGGAATATTTTAGAATATATAGCAGAATAAACCAGAGTTCTAATAAAAAAAATTTTGAGAAAAAATACCGCACTTTCGCAATATTCTTTTTATCAGAAATTTGTTTACGACTCATCTCCATGGGAATACAAATCGATTAAGCCCACTTGGACCCATGTCACTTGAGACGCTCGGAAAAGCGTATGCAAGGGTTGACTTGTCAGAAAATGGGTTTCCAGTGACTTTGGGGGTCACGCAGATGCTGTAAATTCATTTTCAGACATGGCTCGATATAATTTTGAATCTATTGAGAATTTCCTATCTAAAGCGGTACAGCGCCTCTCACCAACGCTCTACGGCATTTCATCAGATAAAAAAGTTGTACAGGGGGACCTAAACTCCACGAAAAACCAAATTACTGATATTCCACTTCACGGACCCCCTACTGTCACCGTCTCTCTAACTATCGGAAACGGAGCAATTTCGAACTGAGATAAGTTGCTTTAGAGACACCCTGTATATTTTTCTCAATATTCCAGCCAAACGTGACAAATGTCAAAATAAGTTCATAGGTTGACAATCATGTAGAGGCAATCGGCGTAAAAACTTTTTTTAATATATTTTTACAGGAATATACGCGCAATAACACGAAAGAGTACCGAATACCGACAAAAATCATGGTTTTTTTGGAACCCTCCGAGTAATACCTACAAATCGGATGCGGCCGCAAAAGTAGGTACTTACATGGGACGTCCTCCCGTAAGTTTCGTCAATGTATCCAAAAACAACGCCGGGATGATGTGGACAAAGAACGACGAGATCTTATAGTAGGTAATCGATGGTATGAATTTCAAATTGGGATACCATACAGCCGACATGAGCGGGAACTCGTGGAGGTAATCGTTGACACTGTTCTCTACCGCCGCCCATTTGAACGGGTTCCTGGTACTCGACGTGCTTTGGTAGACTTCGACTTTTTTTGGTTTCGTAACGCCTGAAAAATACAATGGAGTTAAAATATGCGAAGTAGCAACGCATCAATACTAAGTCGATTCAAGAACTGAGCCAGTGCCGTGGATACCTTTTTTCTAGCGGGGTGCTCGGATGGTGTCCTTATTATGACATTAGGCAAAAACTAGTGTTGTGATCGCTCGAGCGAAAACCCGCTTGATCACTCGATTATTGAAATAACCGACATCCCTCGATTATTAAAAAAACCGCTCGAGTTATCTATTCAGGCGAAAACCGTCGCTCGTCACTTATTATCTTTCACTCGATACCCGAGCTTCGCTTGACGCCGGCGGAAATGTACCGCTGTAGTGTGATCGAGTTAAAAAACTGCTCGTATATTCGAACAGTTTTTCGCTCGATAGGAAATAATCTAGTTACAAATCAGGCGAAAACCCGAAAAATATCGCCGGTTACCTGATAGACAACCTCCGGTCTACTCGCCGCGTCATCCGATTGGCGACGTTCGAGTTTGATGCTGAGCAGGTACGCGACATACGTCTTTCTTAAAGGCGCATAAACGAGAAGGTGCATATAAATAAGTAATAATCCCTTAGCGGAGTCATCGCTACATGGGTTTTGTAAAGTTTTGTTTTAACTGGCTAGCCAGCGGCGTAGTTTAGGTCTCCAATTATTGTAAATATTAAAAAATTAAAGGATATCATTTTTATTTACTATAAATTCGAGAAAACTTCTCAAAAATAACATAATAATAGAAATTGTAAAAAAATAACAAAACGAACAAAATGGTTAACAAAATATAAGGAAAAATTCGTTGGTAATCTTATAGTAAACATTTTTAAATCTAAACAGGAACTTTTTATTATTATTATTATTATTAGAATAATAATAATAATAATCCGGGGTTAGAATAGTCGAATTTTTTACACACCACGCACTGACGAACGATTGTAGATGGCTAATAAATAGCTCTAAATACTTTTAGTTCGAAAGAACACTAAATATTAATCCAAAGACACAATAGATCACAAACAATCATAAAAGCAGCAGCAGATTTTAAGTAAATGTTGCAAAATATGAATATTTTCTTTATATTATCTGAATTTCTGTAAAAAATACCTACAACGGTTACCTGTTTATGACAATGTTAGATCGAAATTATCTAAACGCGTACCGTATTACGGCGTTGCCATTTTTTAAAGCCATCTTCTTCTAACTTATTTGAAACTGTACACGGTGATCATTTATAATGTGCTCCCCTCCTAACTTTTTTGTTTTTAGCATTAGATAAAATTGTTAAATACAAAAGGGAACTGCTCAGAATTAATCCCCGGATGCACGTTCCACACAAAAACACATTTCATCGAATCTATGAAAAGTTTCAAGAAACATCCAGCTTGGCGAGAAAGAAGAGAACAATGGAAAGAGACGAAAATAGTGATTTAAATATACTACTAAAAGTTGAAGAAAATCCAAACATTTCTTTAAGAACAATATCGACAAGTTTAAAGGAAGAGCTTGATAATTCAAAAAATAGCTCTTATGGGAGAGTTCAAAACACTCTTAAAAGATCTGGATATAAACCTTTCAAAATTAGGCCTGTTACAAAATTAACGCAGAGACAACGAGAAAAAAGAGTTGAATTTTGCCAAACTATGTTGGAAAAAATTAATTTAAATCCTAGTTATTTCAAAAATATATTTTGGACCGACGAGTCATCATTTTCAACTAGTGGCATGATAAACAGAAAAAATACCAGACAGTGGGCAACAGTAAATCCCCACTGCTACAGGGAATTTAAATTTCAAGGTCGTCAATCTGTCAATGTATGGTGTGCTATTTTAAACAACAAAATAATAGGCCCCCATTTCTTTAACGTTACTTTAAATGGAGAACGTTGTCGGAATTTTCTTCAGCAAGAACTAGAGGACTATTTTGATGAGCTTCCGTTGGAACAAGAGAGAAACATCGTCTTCCAACAAGATGGCGCTCCACCCCACAGTGTAGTAGCTGTTACAAACTACCTTAATCAAAGGTTCAATGAATGGATTGGAAGGAATGCACCAATAAAATGGCCACCTAACAGTCCTGATTTGACGCCGATGGATGCATTTTTATGGGGAACGCTAAAAGATCGAGTGAATGCAAATACCATTGAAAACACTGAATGTTTAAAAGAACTTATTAGAACAGAAATTCTAATTCTGAATGAAGATTACTCCCAATCTATCACTGCCGCATTACAAAGGTTACGAAGAACGTATAGGAAATGTATTCAACAAAACGGTGGCCCAGTTGAACAATTTAATTTGTAATTACCACAAGTTTACCTATTTTTCTACATGTAAAATATAAAACTTATTTACGATTTTGCATTTCACTTTAAAATAAGAGCATATATATTTATTTCATCGAAAAGTTCATAAATAGTGGTCTCGTATTATTGTAGTAGCTGGCTAATTAATTAGGTGGCTTAAGAACTGAAATCTAGAATATTATATATTTTTGAATGCATGCAGCCGCGCTAAGTTAAAATTCGATTATTTCGAAAACTATTATATTTAGGTATATGACATGTTATAAGATAAATGTTTCGAAGTTTCAGGAGATTCTAAAAAAGTAATAATATATAGGGTGTACCATTTAAAAAAAAAAAAATTTACCTGTGACTAATTTCTGCAATACCCTGTATATAAATATATTATTCTGCAAATAGCTTACATTGTTCTGTACAACTTTTGTATTTAACAATTTTATCTAATGCTAAAAACAAAAAAGTTAGGAGGGGAGCACATTATAAATGATCACCGTGTACAACTGTGCATGATTGTAAATAAATGGTGTTTTATGAATGGAAGGTTTTGTCTCCCCTTTCATATTATATGTTTATAGGCAAAAACAACCAAACCAACGCGCTAAAAGGGGTGGAATTATTTTAAAGATAATATTAAAAATATTTGTTTTTATGGTTCCCATAAGCGCAGCTTTCAGGGTTCTCGCCGATATTGTAAAACCGTATCGACGATAACGCAATTCTATAACGCCCTGTATGTTATGAGAAGAAAAAATAAAAACTAAAGTTTTACTTACCGGCATGATATCCGGCCGCTAGCAAATTATTCACTACGATATCTACAGGAATATAGTCGTAGACCAAATGTTTGGCTACAGGGAGCCTCCTGATAACTCCCTTGGAGGCGCCCATCAGGAAACCTTGCGGTCCATTTTTGCTAATGGTCCATCCCGGCATCGGTTCTTTCCATGCCCCCATTACTAAAAAAATAGAGATGAGCTTAGCAGTGACCGGTATACCGGTGACAGCGACCACGCAGTAACTGGTTACTTTTAACACCGACTTAAGTCGCTGTTTAGATTAGCGATCCGATGTCAATTAAGATTTAAGAATAAGAACTGGGCGCTGGTTGTTAACTAAAAGAAATAAAGGTCTCGTCGCTGTTTGCAAGTCGTATACAGGGTGTTATGGAAATGACGTATTATATTTAAATGAGTGACTCCTTGGGTGTCCTAGAGAAGCGCTACATATATATATTTTTTAAATCGACCGTTTTAAAAGTGGGGTAGTAAACACTGTTACTCACAGGTCGCTACCGGACAACATTTTACCCAGAGCCAATGGCAATGTTGCCAAACTTAATGTAAAACTGAAATTCCATATAAAATTATAAAAATAAATTATTGTCTACCTACTTGTATTTATCTGTATACCTAAAGAGCGAGGAAATCCAGGCACAAACATGGGAACACTCCTGGAAACACTTTACGTACACACATTAATAGTGAAACAGAACCGATAGTTAGCTTTTGAAAATACAATAATATAGATTATTAGATTTTATTACACGCGACGAAATTTGACGTCCAGAAGAAACGCGTCAATAAAAACAATATTCAAAGATTATTTATGGACGGGCAAGATACACGCGTAAACCGAAAAACAGAGGGGATTGCTGAGAGTGTGTTGGTGATCGACGAGACACAACGTATCCGGCCGCTGGTTGGTTTCAACTAACAGACCGCAAGCGTGCGGCGCTATATGAAACTACTTCGCTCAGACGATGTAAGGCGTCAAGAGGTCATTGGCATTTGACCTAGTGACGTTCGTGCCTATTACTATTCCATATGTTTTTTCGGGTTGTTTAAAACATAGTCCGTCGTAAATGTTCTTCAATTAATTGTACAGAAAGGTATTACAGATTGGAAATTATTTTATTTTGTCTAAAGAGTTTAAGGTGTACATATAACAACACCGGCCAGAATTCCTTGATTGCTTACATGTATCGCAGTGACACACAGATGTTTTTCTGGTTTGAAGTCAGGTCACTTTTACCGCTGAATGAATTGAAAGCGCCATTTATCGGTATTTTTCTTCAATTTGTCTTTATCTCAGCCGGTTTAAATATAATACGTCATTTCCATAACACCCTGTATATTAAATTTTAATCCTAGTTCATTATTACTGCTTCATTCGTCCTTTTCGATATTCTTGCAAGAAGAAATTAAAACGGTGGGACGATTTGATTTAATATGTTTTCGCATATTAAAGTTTGTAGTTTTATAGGAAATTTGTTTCTTGTAAATATTCCAGTTGGTTGGTTGGTTTTTATTCGTTTTGACATTTTTGTTATATTACAGTTGAAACAATATAATATATAATAATTCCCTGTATTATTGCAAAATATTTGGGTTTGAACAACCCCGAATAGTACACTGGTCATTGTTTACGTCGAACGTCGGCAACTCTTTTAACAGAAGCTGGAGTAAGTATGCCTACGGTGAAGCGCCATGGTGGATGGAAGAGTACCAGAGTTGCTGAAGGATAGAGGATAGCATATCCTCAAAAAATGAGGATTCAAGCATGTTGGCAGGCGTACCATCTGGATATCGCATTTCCTTACAGAAACTAGAGACCCAAACAATGAATCATGAGTCAACCTTTGCTGCAGGATATTTAGCTATCAGCGGAACCTTCCAGAATTGCCAGTTCTATGTAAATACAACCAAATAATATATAAACGTAAATTTATATTTTGTTAATAAAGAATAAGTTAATCGAAAACTAAAATTGTTATTGCGTCTTAATGTCAGTGAGGGCCATAATGTGTACTTTATGCCCGTGCGGGCATTATGTAAATGGTATCTTAGGTATAAAAACCCAATAATGGACTGGTACGACATAAAAAAAATAAACTACCACTTACTCATTGATGGCCGGACAATAGTACAAGGGAATTTGCCCTCGCACCTTTTAATTTCATATTCGGCCATGTGTTTCGTTAGAGTATACGTGTTGGGATGGTCGCCCAAAATTTCCGGGGTTCGTTTTTCCAAGTCTTCCGGGCTCATCTTCGAAACTTGGTTTATCAGGTCTTCTGGATCTGCCGGTAAGGGATATATTATCTAAAAAAACACCAGGATATTAAGAAAAATACATTTGATAATCCAAAATCACCTCCGTTCTAATCTCTAATCACCACACGAGCGAAAGCACATGATTTTTCAAACACCCTGTATATACAGCTTAAATACCCTTACTAAAAAATTGCGAAATTATCTTTGAGTGATGAAATTTGGTATATGTATTAATCGTCCTCCGGTACCTACTAACCTCTTCTGCGTCTAATCGATAGGAATTTACATATGCGCTGCTTACGTGTACCAAAACGGCTAAATTTGGACATTGTTCGGCTAATTCCGTTACTCTTCGAGTTCCTAAAATAAAACAAGCTTATTTTCGAATCGATAACGACAACGTGTTATTTCACGTTGAAAAGTTATTTTTAACTTAGCCACGGTTGTGATGAAGAGGCAGATCACCCTTATAAATGAACTGGTACTTTTCTAATCCACCTTGTATACGTTTTTCTCTTGAACAAACCCGAGCGATTTCTCTTAATCATACCCATGGTATCCCAACCTCACTAAAGAAGAGTGCAGGTGCGTGACATTGACAGTTCTGATGACGTGAGATATTGCAAAAAAAATCCTTAACAAAACTTACCTAATAAATTAATATCGATGGTAGTTTTCAAACTTTCGCCGAAATCCAATGTGGCGGCGCTGTGGAATATCACATTCACCTTGTGACGTAAAAGATCTCTATCTTGTCCCGATAGACCCAGGTTCTCTTGTCCTACGTCACCGGCTATCGGTCTGACTTTATCGAAAACCTGCCAACAAAATAATTTAAATGTTAGTTTTTTCTGTATGTACTTTTAATAGGGTCATTAGGAAAATACAAGATCAACTATATTTTAAAAAGAGTTTTAGCCATTTACATGGTTCCACTATATGTTATATCATGAATAAATAAATAACTGAACTAAGGAGGCTATGCACACGCATCTCTCCTCTGGGAATCCCATCTACTATCTTAGGAGACTGAAAACCGACGAGAATATCACCGAGGAAAGAGTTTCATCAAAATCCAATCTTAAATTACCTTATGTCAAACCCGAAAAACCACATAGCAGACACTGACGAGAGATGTAAACACAAAGGATTGTAATTAGGGAATCCAATCCCGCAAAAGCTGGATCCCACAAATTCGGGATCTCGCGGTGATTTCGCGGTGTGGTGTGACTCGATGTGGGTGCTGTATGTTAATAAAAAGTTGTTTTATGCAATTAGAAACAGAGTAGAGTAGCAGGAAAATATTTATTGAATATAGGTACAATACAATAGTACGACTAGTTTAACGGTTACATGTTACATTGATTTTGAAAGTATTTTCGGAGAAAAGATAACATGTTTAATGTTTCATCTTTTAGATTTGATCTTATTTTATTGCACATGTATCCTGCGGCTGAAAACGCACGTTCAGCTTCGACACTTGTCGGCGGAATAGATTTTACACAATTTGTGGCCCTCTGATTCGAATAGTTGGCGCATATCGGTCGATGTGATAAACTTTCCAAAGGGTATACCATCTTAAGCTACCATTCGAGACACTCTTTCTTCCATCGAAACTTTTTTCTCAGATGAAAAAGAATCTGTAATTTTCATTTTCTTAGGTAGCACAGAAGAACCACTAACATCTGAGCGCTTAGCAATAGAACTAAACGAACTACTCAAACTGCTGGTACTAGCTTCCATTTCCTGTGTTATTTTATCAATATCACACTACCGCTGCTGCTCTGGACTTTCAAATTAATATTATGCTTTGTTTGTAAGTGGAGAGATTTTGATAATGCTAGGGCATAACTTACATTTAGCTGTAAGACCATCTTCAGACTTTAAAAAATAATTCCAAACTAAACTTGAACCTTTATTGTCCTTGTAAACTACACTGACATTAATTTTTGTGATTGCTGTTTAAATTCCATGTATTATATTCAACCACTTGATAAATGTCACTAGATACTAGTAGCACAACGCCCTTACTTTCGCACTCTTCTGTTTAACGTATTTTCAATAGCCCAGCATGGCGGGCAAACCCTGACGCGTCGACCAAAAATACCGCAGTTCATTGCTTGCTATCCCGCAAATCCCGCGGATCCGCGGGATCGATGGGCTCAATCCCGCAAATTTGCGGAATTAAAGTTTGGGTGCAGGATTGGATTCCCTAATTGTAATAATAGACAAATTCGAAATCGCATGAACCATATTCTATCAAAGAAAACGTAGTATTCTTACCTTTTCAACGGGTTCCTCTTCCAGTAACTTCTCAAAAACAGAATTTTTCTTTATTTCTTCCAGTCTTTCGACGATTTCTTTCCCCCTCTTCGGCCGCATCAACAAATATATCTCGCCATGGTCCGGGATGGTCCTCAAAATTTTTTCTAATAGGCATACGCCCAAAAAACCCGTCGCACCAGTAATAAATATGGTTTTGCCCTTATAGAACTGTTTGAGGCCTTCCACGTTAGACATATTTTAGGATGATCCTGAAAATAAGTAATTTCTTATATCATAATTTTTTTAAAACCAACACAATAACGCAAAATTTCTTCCACCGCGTTTCACGCCACTGGAACGACAAATTTCTGTGCGTTTTAACGGCGCTACGAAGAGCGGGATACATAAAAATAAAATTAAACCAATGAAATTTGATAAAACATATTAATGGTATACAACGTGTCCAAGATAAGGAGGGCCAGTACAGGGATCTCGGAAACCGTAAGAGATACGAAGTCGGTTAAATGGAGGTAAAGTTGCGCATTTACGTACCTAATAATATGCCGTTTAGAAAGTTTTAAAATTCCGAGTAGTTCCGGAGATATCCGGAGAAATTCTGAAAAATCGTTTTATTGTTTTCTTGGGTTCTTTTTAGATCGAATTCTAAAGTAAATTGCACTTTTGCATTGCCACTTTTTCCGCTCTATGTAACAGTGTTAATTGTTTTGTAATCCGACGAGTGGTTTACGAAGGGCCATTATCAACTTTCTTTTTTTAAATACGGCCCTGTTTTCCTGATATTTGAATTTGAGAGCTTTTTCTCCCGAATGCAACGATGACACGATGCACATTGTGGTTTAATGACGTTTCGGGGGTTTTTAATATCTCATAAGTAAGCTTTAATTTTTTTACAGCAGGATGCACTAAACAATTGAAATGCAAATATCTCCGAAACGGTAACTCTGGGCGACCTGAACTTTGTATACCTTTTTTACGCAATAAATATGAGAAAAGTATTATTTTTTATTAAAAACTTAAATACACTGAGGCACAAAAAGTTATGACCTAATAAATGTGCGAGAAATGCCGCAGACAACGCCCCCCTATATTGTACATTAAAATTTCACAAAGAAATCAATTTCTCGTCCTAAAAAAACCATAATTGCCGAATTTTGTAAAAAAAACGTTAGTTTCTCTCAAAGTTATTAGAGAAAGACAAAAATGAAGTTTTAACGTTAACACCCTGCATCTCAGTTAATATCAACTTTCGGATATATGTAAGTATAATTAAACCCTAATATTTTTATGTAAGGAGTCTGTGGTTTTTCTATGTACCATAAATTAGCGGACACCCTGTATATGAAAATGGTTCCGAAACCCGAACAAGCCCTGTATTGTATGTGTTCCTTAAAGATATGAAAGAACGGTAAAGGCAAGTGTTGTTGGGTTTCCGGTAGTTGATTGACTGTTGATTGAGTGTTATGAAAAAACCGAAATGACATAAATAAATTGAAAATAATTACGACATTGGATCGGATTGGACTTTGCCGAAGTTCTTTAATTACATACCTGATACTTAATAGCATAAATAAGCAATTAAACCATTACCTACAACGTTCAGAAAAAACAATTAACTAAAAATATATTCGTAAATGTATAATATTTATAATATTCCGCGTTAGGTAATTAGACGTTTATAGTACAGGTCTAGGTTCACAACAGGTTTCATAAAAACAAAATTCCGGTCATTATAATTTATGCTCTCAGAAAATTATAAATAAATCATTAGTTAATAATTATTAATTAATATATATTAGATTCCAGGGTTGGTTATCAGATAAAAAAAAAAAACCATTAAAATTGGAAAAACTTCCTTGGCATTTGAAAAATTATTTCAACAAATAAAGTCTATAATACAGAGTGGTACGCAACTATCCATTCATTTGCTTGACAAAATATTATGTATCTAATGATTTTGTATTTATAACGTAGATGATAAATGAATTATAGTGAAACCTCTCATAACGGACACCGCTGATAAGCGGACATCTTTATTAAGCGGACATTTTTTCATAGTCCAAAACTAGGTATATGAAATTCCATGAAAATCAACCTCTCTTGGGCGGACTCTCCTTTGGGCGGACGCGGACAGGCTGTTTTCATACAAAGAGTGCGAAAACCCTGCTTTAAACGGACAAAGTATTTGGGAGACGAATAAGTACGGTGCAAAAACTCTCTGAAGAATCACCGGCAAACAATCGCGTATGCGTGCCAGAGCGAAAGGACTTCGCCGAATGAAAGTATGTGTGATTCCCCGACAGCAGTCCGCCGTTTATTTGTGAGTTGTAAGGTTAAAATCGTAAACAATGGCACAAAAATGTCGCGTTTTGAGTCTGAAAGAGAATATTATTGATGTTGTGGAAATTTGTAATTTGATAACAATGATTTGGGCGAGTTCATTAACATTGACAGCAATGTGCTATTAGAAGATGATAGTGACTCCATTCCTACCGATTATGTAGTCCAAACTGAAACCACATCACTATCTGACGACTCTGATGAAGAAGGGGGGGGGGGGGGGGGGGGGGATTCCGCGCTTGATTAGGCGGGCACATTTAGACGGTCCCGTAGGTGTCCGCCTAAGAATAGATAATTGCGTAACACTCTGTATTATAGACTTTATTTGTCGAAATGATTTTTATTTTTAATTTAGCAACAGCCGAAAGTGATAAAATTTGAAAATTTTAGCTCGCTTAAGAGATACGAGGGAAAATCAAAAAAAATTGACTATTTCAAAATTACCCTATATTTTCTTAGTTAAAAGAGATACAGAAAAATGTTTTATACAGAAGTTTCTTTATATTGATTGTTGAATAGTCTGCCGTTTTCAGAATAAGTATACGAGGTCAGGTAAAAAAGTTATCGGACCTAACCTCATTTTTTTAAATGGAACACCCTGTATATTTTTAACTAAAAGATACTATTTTAAATTCTCCTTTCAAATATATAACACACCATGGATGATATTGGTTTCCTAGGCGATTTATTAAACTTTATTTCTTTAAACCACAGTAGACCATCAAACAAAAGCTAATATCCTAGAAACAACTATGTTGACTATTAACATTTAACGTCAATTTCATTTTTACATATTCATTTGCGAAAATGACCTATCAGCATTTTGATAAATTTGATAATATGATATCAGTTCATATTGAAAGTGGAAAAACGAAGAAATGGCGCAAAATGTATATTTTGTTTGCTATCCGGAACGACGGTAACCATTTAAGGATATATTCAGAACATTTGCGATGATTCCCGTTATTTTTTACCTTAATCTGAATCTTTTATTTCGTTTCAAAGTAATAAAGTTTAAATAAATCGCCTAGGAAACCAATATCATCCATGGTGTGTTATATATTTGAAAGGAGAATTCAAAATAGTATCTTTTTAGATTAAAATATACAGGGTGTTCCATTTTTAAAAAAGGAGGTTAGGTCCGATAACTTTTTTACCTGACCCCGTATACTTATTTTGAAAACGGCAGATTATTCAGAAATCATTATAAAGAAACTTCTCTATAAAACATTTTTCCGTATCTTTTAACTAAGAAAATATAGGGTAATTTTGAAATTGTCAATTTTTGGATTTTCCCCCGTATCTCTTAAGCGAGCGAAAATTTTCAAATTTTGATTTCACCATTTTAAGTTTGACCGAAAAGAGCACATGATACCTACATTACTTTCTTGATAGCACTAACAATTACGGAGATACCCTATAAAAGTGTCGAGAATGGGATACCCTGTACAGTTAGACATATCAGGACTCTGCCTTAAACTCCCGCATCTGTATCCTATTAGTTAAAACAAAAATTATTAAAATCGGTTCATTATTAACGAAGAAACAGCTAATTAATTAGAACGCGAATCTTTGAATATTCGATAACAATAATCGATCGGCGCAGTGTAGGTATATTAATTTTAAATATGACCCCCGTAGATTTTTACCGATTATTTATAACATTAACTCGTTTTCAAACGCAAAAAAAGTTTAAGATGTTTTTTTGGTCACCTTGGGTTTGTGTATTTTATATAAAATGATAAAACATATTTAAAAAAAAAACGATAAAAAAGTTCTATTCTATTCTAGTCTATACGCCCTGAAGGTATTGACATCTATAGTTTTTTTCCGCTGACAGAACTACCTATGTCTTAACTGTGTTCTCGTCTCGCTTCTAGTGAATACTATTAAAAATCTGAAAGATACCTCAATTTTATTGTCGGAGATGTAGATGCTACCCTTAAAATCTTAAATGGAAAACTGGAACATCATTTTAAAGGTCGTTTCAATCTCTTTCCAATAATACCATTAATTTATTATTTTGTAGAGTAGTAGTTACCAAGAAATCACGTCAATCACGTCAAGAATGGAAGTAATTCGAACTTACGTACACGGAGATTTATAGTCGCTCCGGGTGATAGCCTTTCCAATTCTTTAGTCACGGCCGGGACGTTTTCAAATTGACAACCTGCATACAGGGTACGCCAAGTAAAGTGGCCTATTAGTATTTCGATAACTAAATGAGATTTTATTTTGAAAAATTGGCTGTGGCTATAAGAGATGGTTTTCTACGTTCATAAAATATTTTGGATGATGCGGTGTTGCCGGATCATACCGAAAGTGGTAGCAACTTCGGAATTTTCAATGAATTACCCTATATATTATATTTTTTTTTTGGATTTTAGGTAAAAATCCAGAACAGTTTTCTGTATAATATCATATAGATACCTATCTTTAAGGGTTTTTGAATTATAAATAATCTTGTGATTTTTTAACGCCGTATCGGGACCTGAAAAGAAAATCATATCTTTTTAGCGGTTACAGCTAGAAAGCTGAAATTTTGAAAATAGTTTCACAAGACCATGGAAGTTTTATAATTTTGAACAGCATTTAATTAGTTTTATACAGGACGTCTCCATAACAATATTTCTGAGGGAGATGAATTATTGCTAAAATCTTCTTTTTTTAAATGGGTATGGTATTTGATATATTTTGCTAATAGAGGATCGAATTTTCTATCTAATGATATTAAGTGTTACTATACCTATCTTCAATATTTTCGGACTTATAGCGAAAATTAAAAATTAACTTATAAAAATATATTTTTTGGTAGTTGGATGTGGAATGGATTCACAGAAACAAAATAAGAAAAATCCATTTGACGTTATGTCTGTGTTATTGCAATAAAAATGGCTAATTCACATTATTCGAGTTTAAAGTTCATTTTATATTAAAGGGGAGTGTGGTAGAATTTTATCTAGAACTTGCAGAAAATTTAATGAACTTCATCCCAAAAAGTTGATTGGCCGAAGAAGTCCACGGAAATAGCCCCAAGGTCTCCGGATCTTACCCCCGGAGGATTAAAGAAATAGTATAGAAGACACTCGTCACAACAAGGAAACACTTAGAAAATCCAGTAAAAACAGCTCTGGGGTCTCTAGAAGGAGAAGAAATTAAAAAGGTCCCAAATGAACATGTTATCACAACAACTCATGAATGTTTAAGAGCCAACAATTTAGTTATTAGTTATTTTATTGGTGTTGTTGCGTAATTTTAATTTTTGTTTATTTATTTATTAATTAATTGCTTAGACATAACGTTAAATGAATTTTTTTTTGTTCATATGAATCCATTCCACAGCCAACCACCAAAAAATATATTTTTATAAGATAATTTTTTAATTTCGCTATAAGTCCGAAAATATTGAAGATAGGCATAGGAACACTTAATATCATTAGATAGAAAATTCGATCCTCTCTTAGCAAAACATATCAAATATAGGGTGTCCCATTTAGAAAAAAGAAGATTTTTGCAATAGTTCATCTCTCTCAGAAATATTGTTATGGAGACGCCCTGTATAAAACTAATTAAATACTGTTCGAAATTATAAAATTTCGATGGTCTTGTGAAACTGTTGTCAAAATTTCAGCTTTCTAGCTGTAACCGCTAAAAAGATATGATTTTCTTTTCAGGTCCCGATACGGCGTTAAAAATCACAAGATTATTTATAATTCAAAAACCCTTAATATGATATTATACAGAAAACTGTTCTAGATTTTTATCTAGATTCCAAAAAAATATAATATACAGGGTGTAACTAAATAAGTGTAAAACATTTAAGGGGGTGATTCCTCATCGAAAAAAAGATAGGATCTTTCATATAAAGAAACTTCATTGGAGCATCCCTTGTTAAGATACAGCCCCTTAAAGGGGGTACATAAAATTTATAAATAAACAAAACTAATTTATTAATAACAAAACATACAACATCTAGAAATCATAGTAAATGTTCAATATGTCTACCTTCAGACCAATTTAATTGTCACTATCGCTAATAGCGGCCTACTGGATAAATTAGTTTCGTATTTTCGTTTTATGGCGATATGTATCTTGTTCGTAAAATAATTTTTTGTTGCGAACTGGTTTATTTTGGGCAAAAAATTCAAGAGACATTTTTTGTTTAGAATGAAACAGGCTATAGGAAATAAATTTTTAGATGGTAAACAAATAATAAGACAAAAACTTACATTGGAAATAAATTTTAGGGGTTGCGTTTTCCACCCCTTACAACCATGGGATAAACCAAATAAATTACTGGCTAAGTGTCTTTTTGGTAGTAGAAAATGTCAGGTTAATTTCAATATTGTAACTTTTTTAGTGCTTGTGAAAAAAATTGTTAAACACATTTCATGTACCCCCTTTAAGGGGCTGTATCTTAACAAGGGATGCTCCAATGAAGTTTCTTTATATGGAAGATCCTATCTTTTTTTCGATGAGGAATCGCCCCCTTAAATGTTTTACACTTATTTAGTTACACCATGTATAGGGTAATTCATTTAGAATTCCGAAGTTGCTACCAGTTTCGGTATGATCCGGCAACACCGCACCATCCAAAATATTTTATAAACGTAGAAAACCATCTCTTATAGCCACGGCCAAATTTTCAAAATAAAATCTCATTTAGTTCTCGAGATACTTCTAATAGGCCACTTTACTTGGTGTGCCCTGTAGATGGGACAGAAATACCTTAATAAACATAGAAAAATGCCAGTGGCGTAAGTAGGTACCAATATTTTTTGTGAAAAAACTAAAATAATATGGGGTTTTATGTGCATTCTATTAACACACACCAAAATTGGAAATATCACACTCACTCGCATCAAATATAAGGAACACTATGTATAACGAGAAAAGGTAAAATGCACAAAAAATTACCTGCAATCTTCAAAAAATCATCCACCCGTACAATACGAACAATATCGGTAAACGAATTATCTCAAAAACAAATTGTACGATGTTACCGGGCGAGAGGTTGTTGGAGAACTAACGAATAGTCGCAGTTCGGACTAGAGACGTGGACTATGCTCCTATCGACACTAACCAGACTAGTTTTTCTACTATGGACGGCTTCACTCGACTCATTCGATCGTAACTTAAGTGAAACTGTTGTGATATGAACGACACTATATTTATTTGTTCAAAATGTTTACAATAAACAATATAAACCCATCTAGGGGTGTTGAACAATATCAGATGGTCGACAACTTTTATAAGTAGGTATAACAACACTCTAATGTTTGAAATTTGAAACAAAACAACATAATAATAACAATAATCTGGAATATTAATTTGATGAGGCGGGAATACGTAAAGTACGTTGCACGAAATTTGGATACGACTTAATGATTTCCTGGGTCGGTCCCATTGTGTCGACAAGAGCTTGGCGATAAACAAGTGAAGTATGAAGGGACGGACTAAGGAAAACAAGTAATGATATGATTATATTAATGTAATCAAATGAAATAACATTTTTTTTAAATAATACTAGTCATGTCATTCTATAGATAGTTCTGTTTCGCTATCGCTATCCTCATCAAAATTAATTATAATTGGATTAATTATACGATCCAGACTAATATACGAATTTTCTACAGTTATTACGTGACGAACTGAATTTTTCCAACTACCTGCGGGAATATCATTAAAGCATTTTCGTATTAATTCTACAACACTAGAACTTAAAGTCGGAGAAATATTTTCAGACCTAACCAGTGATGGGTTTGTTGGGGTTAAAAATGCAATAATAGGGTGGGAGCCGTAACACTGTATGTCCAATTTCTTCTGCCAATGTGTCACAAACATACTTTTTTTTATACAAAATGTCTTTAAAACTTCTAAAAGATCACTTTTTTTATAACTTTCTTCAAAATGTATATCATTCGCCGCCATGTAGTTCTGAATCTCCAATTTTGTATTATTTGAGCTTGGAACTTTATGTAATTGGCGACTGTGATAGCTCGTATTGTCCATTACTATCACGCTATGCTGAGGAAGGTTTGGTAAAAGACAATTCTTGAACCATTCCTCAAAAAGTTCGGCCGTTGTATCTTCATGGTAGTCCACACAAGAGTCTTTAATGTTTTCTGCAGAAAGCCACAAGGCATTTGGAACCCAACAGTTTTCTGACCCAGCATGTAAAATGCTTATTCTTTTTCCTTTATTTGACGGAGCTTTTGTTTAACACTTATCGGAAGAATCAGACCAGCCTTTGGATGGTGTTTCATGCGTGTCAAACCAAGTCTCGTCGAGGTAAATTATAGGACGGGTTGCAGAACGGGATTTTCTTACAGAAGTTATATACTCATGACGCCATTTCTGTAAACGGTGGGATTCCATGAGTACTTGCCTTTTGTCAATTTTGCGGTATCTGAATCCCATTTCCGACAAAACTCTCCAAAGGCTAGTGCGGCTGCAACTTATTTGGGTTTCATCATTGGTGAGCCGTTGCTTCAGAGAATCTAATGTAGGTACGCGTTGCTCTTCGTACATGGTGTAGATTTTTCGCCTTATCAAGTCCTTCGGCCTTGTCGCTTTCGTCGAAACATTTGGTGAAACCGCTTCTTTCTAGATTTAATGGGATTTGACGCGATTCTTTTCACTGTAGTCAGATGTATCTTAGTCAAATCAGACGTTTCAGTCGCAGCAGCACTAGCATAAAGTCCTCTGTTGAGTAAAGAAGTATATACTCTTTTTACAATTTCCCTAGCATCGAGAGATAAATGCATTTTCTTCACTGCAACACTAGAAGAAGCACCATCAATGTTTTTGCATGGACGCCACATACTGTTTTTTTTATACGTTTGGTAAAATAATATCGGTAATACAACTAAACTCTTCCAGCAAGAAATAAAAACTAACAAATTTTACCCCAAAAAGATATTTAAATATAAATTAAGCAACCTAACCTACCTGATGTGCCTATATTTAATTATAATTATTACAATCCGGTCCTTTCCACATAATAGTAACAAACGGTCATAAATAATGGGATCGCCCCAGGTACTTTTACTGCAGTCATTAAGTTATATCCATTTTTCGTGGAACAATCTTTACTTTTATTTGTCTTCTTCGTTGCTGTTCATAAATTAATTTTGAAATTATCTGACCTGATATCGGACAATCGTCTAGCGGGTGTTCGCCTAAGCGGCTGGGCGCCGACCGTTTTGTTCTGCGTAAAAAATATTTTATTTTTGAAGAGAAACTTTTATTTCCATTTAAATTCGATTAAAAATATAAAAATCCAACGACAATACGTATACGACAAGAAATTGAAAAAATTTTATCAATATTTGCCTTCTCGGAAACATACACATTAAACATTTGACGGTAAATTTCCATTTACAAATTTTAATTAAATATATATTTCATCACAGTAATTAGTAAAACTAAATGGGCATGGTATTATTTGGTTTAATTGTTTATTTAGAGAAAAATATGGTAATGAAAGGTCAACATTATGGTAATCGCTCGTTTACCAGAATTTACGTTTCACCGTTAACGCACTTTCAAAATACCAGGGACGTTATTTTGTCATAATTACATTTTTTTTCTTTTTCCGTTCTTTTAAATCACCTTGTACAATGTTTTTCTCTGGAAATTAAATACAATTTCAGTGTATTAGACGCAAATGGCAATACAAAAATTTTGACATGTCATCATTGACGTTAAGGACAGACATTACATCTCTGAGCCTGATATCCATAAAAATATGTTGAAAATCATAACCGTGAAATTATTTTTCTAGATGAACCATAATCTATTCCAAAAATAAAGAAAAACATTTTCTTGACATGTTTTGTAAGCAATTGGTTACCATTGTCCAGAAATATTATTATTTTTTAAACAATAAATCATATTTGAATTGATATAAGCAATATTTTAAATACGTATAATGCAGTGGCGGTTCTTCCACAGGAGCACATGCGCACGTGCACCCCCAAAACAGAACGAATAAAAAATATTAATTTATATTCATTGAATATTATTTATCGTATAAAGTCCGACCCTCCCTAATATTGTATCGTACCGTCAAACTAAAAAAGTCCGACCCTCCCTAATATTTTATCATCCCGTCAAACCAAACTGTATAGATCCGACAACCGTGCCTCGGTCGAGGTAAATGACGAGACTTGCTCGCACGTGCGATTAAGTAGTGCAGTTTCTCTGTAGTAACAGGTGGCGGGTGGCAGCGGGGGATAGCGGGGCTATGGCGATTTAACATGGAAGAGGCGCACAGTTTTTGTGTGCACCGCGCTGTTGTCTGTAGTGGTATTATACATCATTCGGTTTTCTTGATAACTCGTGGATGGCGGTAGTAGTATTGAACATCATTCGGTTTTCTTGATAGCTCGTAGATGGCTTTAGTAGTATTAGTAGTTGACTGTATAAATATTGTTACGAGGGTTGCATGCGACGACGTTAAGATCCGACAGCTATACACACTAAGAAAACCTTTCTAATTTTCCAAAATCCGTATTTCCTTGTGTAAAATTAAAAAATAAATAAAAATATGTTTTTCCTAACGCATTTTCTTATTACTTTTATCTTTCTATATTTAAAACGCCTAGAAAGTAATTGTTTGGTCGTTACACAAAAATAAAAATTTAAAAATAATTTCACCATACTTGTGAACCCCCTCTATCATAGGTCTATCACAGCTGCCACTGCATACATTACTTTTTTGATAGCACTAACAATTACGGAGATACCCTATAAAAGTGTCGAAAATGAGAACCCTGTACATCAACCATCTTTATCGTTTTTTTTTTAATTTGTTTTAGCACCTTATATAAAATATACATACCCAAGGTGAATAAAAGCAAATAAAACACCCTGTATGTCAAACTGTGCGTTAATCCGAGGACATAAATTTTCCGATGTAAAAGATCACGTTTATTTGTTATTTTCAAACACAACACAAATAAAATACAGATATAATAACCTCATGACGCACTACCTTTCACAACTATATTTCTGTTTACCTAATCTACGAAGAATCTCTGCAGTCCTCAAGTACCTAGTTACAGTTACTTTATCTAGGATCTGTAGAACACGTTTGGCTTTTATGAGGTTACGCTGGTTCATATCGGTCATATCTTATGCAGCATATATACCATCACAGAAGTACAGTAGGAAGCTTTGAATATGCAGCGGATGTAACTCAAATACAGGGTGTAACAAATTTGTTAATGCGTAATTATGGGCCCAATAAAACAATAAATATAGGGACTTTCAAAATATTTGGAAAAATCTACAGTTTTGTGTTTGGTTTTTATATTTTCCTGACTTGGTTCGAAGAGATATCAATAAATTTCAGTCCCTCATTGCTTATTCTCCACAAGCTGGCATCATCAGATCTTGCGACGTTTCGTCCTTGTGTCGCCATCATCAACTTTAAAAAATTAAGTACGGGCCTGTTTGTTTTAATTATGAAAGAGGACCTAAATCTACGATCGGCAGTATACAACAATTACTACAATACTACGTTTCGAAGACACTGAAAATGTTAAAATTATTATTGCTATTTCTGTCCTTAATTATTATTATTATATAAGTATTGCTACTGTTTTTTTTTTATTATTTCAAACTAGCAGTTTTATCAAGATTCTACTTAGTGTAAGTACAAGAGTAATTTATTTTATTAATGCCAACACTTTCTTAAGACTTTTAAAAAAAGGCATCGAGTTTTACATTTTGCAATTATACCGAATAAAAAAAAAGTAAATTACAGGAACGTAGGTACTAGGGGTATTTTAATGAAGATGGTCAATTTAAGCAACGAAACGTCGGAAAACCAGCAAGTGTTGTATACCGCTGAACATAATTTAAACAAAAAACTCCAGGCTTATACAGGGTGTTATGGAAATGACGTATTTTATTTAAATGGGTGACTCCTGGGGTGTCCTAGAGAAGCGCTACATCATTTTTTTTTCCTAACCACACACACAACTCCACGGCACATTCATATATGAACATATTACATTGCCGAGCTGGGTAATCAGCAGATGTTCAGGCACAGTGTTGCCACACTGTTTAAAAGTGTAAAACTTTAGTTTCTTATAAAATTAAATATTTAGCTTACTTAGAAAGTAAATCCAGAACGCGATTAAGGAATCCAGGGCACAGACACCTTCAGTTCTTTTTTCTATGGGAAAAAATTTATGCTCATCACGTGTCCTGGTAATAGTGTGGGAATGCATAATAAGCTTATCACTAAACCTCATTCGGCCTCTTATTTCCAATCTCGGAATATAACCGGCATAAAGTCGAAAGAAAAAATAAACAGTGAAACAGAACAAATTGCACTAAATCACTTAAGGAAACACACAAACACCCACGAGTTTCAAATTAGTTTTTTTGAAGATATGCACCTATTATCAGATTACGCGAAAGCACTAAACTAACGCATACACTTTAAAATAACACTACCGCACACATAGAACAAGAGCACTTAATCATTTCGCAATAGAAATAATAAAAACGCTAATTTCTATGGGCCATTAACCCTTTACTAAAGATAAAATTAAACAATTATGTTAACAATTGACAGGAACTACCCTTTCAAACAAATGGTCTGGTCCACCACCAGACTTTCGTTCCGAGAACACTCCGCTAGTAGAGCCAGCGCGGTTGCCATTTCCGAGACTATAATTATACAGGAAAGTAATATTATAGAAGGAAATTTGGCAGTTTATGAATATAACCTTATAAAACATCGAAAATGGCAACGCTGTATTGTTAGATAGACAGCAGACACGTGAAGGAACAGGTTCAAAGGTTAGTTTCAACATTTTTAGATGTCGAATACCATTGTATGAAAGAATTATATTATTTCCCAGACAACCAGCTGATAAAATCTTATACAATAAGGGCGTATTTTTATATACACGATAGCACTTTAAAATACTAATTCAGATTGAATGGTACTTAGATGTATTCACGAGATGCGCGATGTGACTTTGTTTTAGTGTTTTGTGACGGTTTTTGTTCGGTTGTTTCTAGGTGTTTTTTTATAAATTAAGTTGGTTTTAAATAAGGCCGAAAAGGTAAATAAAATTGCATTTTTTCTTCTAAACGGTAAAGTGGCATTTTAGTTGTTCAGATCCGACGGGTGTCGTTCGAATTGAACAAGTGAGAACATACCTGACCATTATAAACTCCGCGGTGGTTTGTTCGAGTCAGTTCAAATTTATAAATCAGAGATTGTTTCCCAGTGAACTGAACTGAACGTAAAAGTTTATAATAATGTACCCTGAAAAATAAACAACTTGAAATCGGTCAAACGTTTGTTGATTTTCTAAAGAGTTTACCCTGAAGATATGACAACACTGTTCAAGATTCACTCACGTTTTTCGCCATACGTTCCTTTGTTTACCTTCCTGGCAGGGGCACCACGTGGTAATTTTTGGTTTGACATAAGGTCATGTACAGGGCAAATTAAATTAAAGCGCCATTTTTGGATATTTTTCTTCAATTTGTTTTCATCTCAGGAATTGCCGGTTTAAATATAATACGTCATTTCCATAACACCCAGTTGATGATGGTGATCCAAAGACGAAACGTCGCATTAAATATCTGATGATGCCGTCCTGTGTAGAATAAAAAGTAGGAACGAGAAAATAAAATTTATTTTCGGTCCTCTTCAAACAAAGTCGAGAAAAAATAAAAACCGCAACGCAAAATTTTAGATTTTTCCAAATAATTTGACTTATTTTTCATTTTTTGCGTCCGATACTTACGCAACTTTGCCCCAATTTAACCGACTTCGTATCTCTTATCGTTTCCGAAGTTCCCATGGTAGTAGAGAGAGTACCAAGGGGACTTTATGAAATGATGAATTTTACAATAGTGAATCTAGCTCTATTTTAAAAAATAAACATCGATAAAACCAATAACAATTCAATGATCATTCGACAGTAAAGTCTATTTCATATTTTTCCTCACACGGCTGATTTCTCCTGGCATAATTAGCAAAACAAAAATACTTTTTTTCTTAAAAAACAATAAATTATTTTACAATAACCATTATAACGAAACGGCAAGCAGAAACAACTAACATAAAAAAATCATACTTATATATCGTGGTCCTAAGTACAATCATTAGTTCTGGTAGAAACACTTTCTTTATGCAATCTAATTGATAAAGTTGGCAGACATGCACGCATCGTAAATATGAATTTCAATGTTCTTACCTTTTTTGCAGAGACGACAACAATATAATTATTTATTATTATTTCACGGCTTGCGTCATTAGAAAAAATAGATTGAACCATACTAGTTTACCTGTTACCGTTAAATATGTGCTGTATGTGCAAGGTTCCAAGGATATAATTACGAGGCCGTTTTTCCGACACAAAATTCCAAAAAAATAACCAAATTATTACATTTTCAAGAGAGAAATTTATTTTTATGCGGAAAAGAAATTGCAAGAAAAATATAAGATACCCTTAAAATTTTAACATTAAGCCATACTACAAGGGATGAAGGGAACCGAATTTGCGACTCCTTGTAGATAAAACACCTTTAATTTCATTGTGAAGCGGGAAAAACTTTTAAAGAGTATTTGCAGCCTTCGTGGTTTTACCCCCTGCAAGGGGTAGATGTTGCCCTTAAAATGTTAATCTTAAAAGGGTGAATTTTTAGGGGGTGACTTTACTTCTGGTAAAGGGAGAAAAATTGGTTTGCAAACCGATTATCAAAACGACAATATAAACAATTATTTTATCTATTTTATGGGCGAGATCTACCTACAAATTTAGAGGTTATGTTAATATAAATGTTTATTTTAATAAAAATAGTCGCATTACAATAAAAAAATGTTTAGGATTTAGGAATATTTATCCCAATATAATATACTATATAATGATGCGTCCACTCTGGAGAAACAAAGCAAATATACTCTGTTTCTACAGTTCTGATTTTCCAACTTTTCTTTAAAGTAAAGAAAATGTAATATTCCGGATCATATAAAAACTTAACCAAAACTGTTCACTTACCTTTAACTGTACAATCTCCTTGAGACACCCTCGCAGGCCAAATTATTTTAATTTTTTTAAAGGGACAGGAAATTCCCGGGTACCTTTCTCAACAAATTAGCTTCGTTTTCCGATTGATAATTATTTGTAAGTAGCCGATGCCCGCAGAATTACGTACCGACGTAATTGACGTGGATATTATAAATTGCATTCACTATTTCACTTCCACTCAGTTACTTTACTATAGACTAATAGGAACTAATTTACTTAGAAGACAATTAATTCTCCAGTAATCGATGAGCTAGGAACGACCCTCGAAAAAGGTGAATGCGCTGGAAAACCTGTTCCAGCCTATCAAAACTTATTTCTGGCAAATATACCCCCCTAACTTCATGTAATAGGCGACTAATGAATGAATTTATGGCCCGCGGAAAGTCCCCACTTGTATTTTGAAAGATTTATGAGCCTTTTCCAATCTCATCCGAATATTTTTGAGCAATAAAACCAGCAAATTATTAGCCGAAACGGCCCAGTATATTGTTTCTATTTACAGTCTAAAATAACAGAAAAAAGTTTATAACAATAACAAAAATTAGGTTTGGTACGTAAGTTTTCTTAAAATATAGTTCATTAAAATTGATTCCGTCTACTTCAATACTGCTTTAAAAAAAATGACTGTACCTACATCAACACAATAAGTTAAGGATCGATTTTTTTTTCATATTATGGAATTCTTGTAAAATTTAAATAATATCAGTTAAATATTAACTATCTTTGTTTAGGGTTTGTTTTGGGCTTCTAACTTCTTTTTCAAAGATTCTGGCATTTCTGGTGGTGGTGGACGCGGCATACGCATGGCGACCTAAAAACGGGAAAAATACCATTTTTCAAAATTTCGATTTTCAAAAAAAATTCATTGCAAGGATAACCAGGAAGGCGGCTATTAACTTACCTTGAATGCATCATAAATGAACCACTGAAGTGCCGTAAGGGTACCGATCATCACTATCCTAGGCATGAGACCCTTCCACAAACCAGCCATACCCAATTTTTTAGCCGCACCAATTGCCGTTTGTCCCTAAAAATAATGATCCAGTCATAGCGTGTATTGTAAGTATTGTTTGTGGAAAAAATAGTAATTAAGGCCGTAGTAGTCGGCAATTTTTTCTCTTGCGCCGGCAATGGCAATTATAATTGCACGGAATCATGCGCACTAAACTGTTCTCGATCAGCTGGCGCATTGCCAAGAGTCAGTACAGCTGTGGGTACTGTCGAAATCCCTAAAATACCCCCGGAATTAGAGATGGGCAAACCTGTTCGTTTTGATTACCAGTTAAAGCAGCTACTGTTATTTACAAATAGGAGGTCAAAAAAGTTGCGACGAATTAGCAGTACATAAGCTTAATAAAGAATGTGAACTGCTAATTTAAGTACGTGAGTTTAAATAGCAATTAGCTGTTCATAGCTGCCTCGGCTAAATAATGAACAGTTAAAAATAACAGAACAATACATCTCTACCCAATTGCACGGGCAATGGCAATTAAAATGGCGCTTGCCCCATTTCTGGCAATGAGAGACAGCTGATCGGGAACGGTGTACTGCGCATGAATCCGTGCCATTTTAATTGCCAGAAGAGTAAAATTGCCGACTGTAATACGGATTCCATTCTCGCATTGCGTTCGCAGGAGCAGTATTGGGCCAGCTGATCGAGGACGGTGTACTGCGCATGAATCCGTGCAATTATAATTGCCACTGCTAGCGCAAGAGACAAAAATTGCCGACTCTAAAAGCCGTATTAGAGTCGGCAATTTTTGTTGCGCCAGCAATGGCAATTATAATTGCAAGGATTCATGCGCAGTACACCGTCCTCGATCAGCTGTTCCAATATTGCTCGTATTGCGGGCGCAATGCAACGAGAATGGAATCCGTATTACAGTCGGAAATTCTACTCTTCTGACAATTAAAATTGAACGGATTCAAGCGCAGTACACCGTTCCCGATCAGCTGTCTCTCATCGCCAGAAATGGGGCACGCGCCATTTTAATTGCCATTGCCGGTGCGATTGGGTAGAGATGGATTATTCCGTTATTTTTAACTGTTTATTATTTGGTCGAAGCAGGTATGAACAGCTAATGGCCATTTAAACCCACTGGTACTCAAATTAGCAGTTCACATTCTTTATTAAACTTATGGACTGCTAATTCGTAGCAAGTTTTTGCACCTCCTATTTGTAAATAGCAGTAGCTGCTTTAGCTGGTAATCAAAACGAACAGGTTTGCCCATCTCTAATTCTGGGGGTATTTTAGGGATTTCGACAGTACCAACAACTGTTCCGACTATTGACAATGCTCCAGCTGATCCAGAACGGTTTAGTGCGCATGAATACGTGCGATTATAATTGCCATGGCTGGCGCAACAGACAAAAATTGCCGACTCTAATACGGCTTTAAGACTGTGCCAAGTCTGCCGTAAACTGACCAGCTGTTATAATGAAAACAGGAACAGACAGAAGGTAGAGATGGGGATTCTACAGATAGACTCTCCATCTCTTTTTTGTTGTGATTATTTTCGTAATAACAGGCGTAAACAAAGCAGATAGAAGATAGATAGAAAGACCCAATGTAATCACCAATACGTTACTTCCTTAATATAAATGTATGTAAGCTAAATCTAATCACTCATACATGATGCCAAAATAACACACTCTAGTGAAAAGGAGTCAAAGGTTTCTAGCCTGGCTCACACGGTGAGTTTAGTCGGTCGGGCCCGTCCTCCTTCAGAGGCGGTTCTTTTCCCTCAGAAAAGAAGATATTGATGGTTTGGTATAATCCCCACAAGTTGCAGAAACCCGACACTACCTTGCAGCCGCGTCTTTAAGGTGTCTGAGTGCAGATTCTCATCGGCTGTCCAAAAAAAAAAAAGTTACTTCCTTACCTTCTCTTGATTTAATTTACTGACGACTGTGTCGGCGGGATGAGATACAATGGCGCAGAATACACCAGCTATGTAACCAGCTGCAAAGGTGACAACCAACTGTTCAGATTTCGTACATTCTGATCTAAAAAGTAATAAAAGTGGTACTCCACCAACATTTTACCGTGCAAATATTTTTTTGAATTAGCCTGCTCAATTCTACATGAAAACGATCTCTGGCGTTCGTCTCGTCAGACGCTCCCGTTCTCGATCAAAACAATTAAACGCAAGATACCGTTTTCATAATATAAAATAATAAATAACAATTAAATCACACGATTGTGTCTTACCTTGGTTTGGGCACTACATGTTTGTACAATAATTCGACAGTACGTTCGAAACAGGCAAACTTCATCATGGTGTATGGGATCTGCCTCATCCACAGAGGGACCAGCGATTTGTAGAAACCATTTAAACCTAGAAAAATGGGAATTTCAAATGATACAAAGCAAGAGGAGCGAGTTTGTGAAATTGGGCAATATAAATAAATAAACCTACCTTCTTCCCTTTGAATCCTGGGCCACGCCTCCCTTAAAGTATTAGCAAAACCAGGTGTGGTCTGGATTTTTACCTTGGCCGCTTCCATAGGTGAAAGGGCTATATCAGCAAAGAATTCAGCTGAAGCTGAGGCACCGAGGTACAACCACGTACGATATAAGAAAGCATTTTCTTCACCAATAAGATCAGTGTAAAATACCTAAAAAACAACTGCTTATTTAGCTATGAATTTTAACATTTAATCTTTTGCTGTACCTTGAAAACTTCATAAAGTCCAAACTTGCACAGACCCTGTGCCGAATAACCGAAGAAAGTAGGGGCCCAACCTTTTGCCAACCCTCTAGCACCATCTTCCTTGAGTGTAATTTTAAAGCCTATAAAGAATGGCATACATATTATTTATATGTCTTCCGCTGAGGGTAAGTGTATGTAATACAGGTTATTCAACTTAACCGAACATAATATATTTAATTTTATTTGGTCTTACCATTAAAAACAGATTTATATTTAGCAGGGTCGACTTGGATACGGCATTTAACAAGATCCAGGGGAACTACAGCCGTGTGAGTAATACCACAAGATAGGATACCTAAAAAAATATATTTCTTAATTAGCAAAAACGCATAAATGTATAAATTTTTAAATGTTACCTCCAAGGCCACAAAGTGCAAAATATTTGGCCGAACCAAATTCACAACTGTCTCCTTCTGCAGCTTTGACCGATGCCGCTGCTATTGTTCTTCCAGCTACTAACGACTTGACGAGTCCTAGAAAACAGTAAAATTGACATTTTATCACAATATTTTTAGTGTTTAAGTGAGTACTGTGAACTGTATCCTATATATAAGGATAAAGGTATCTGGTTGTTCGTTTGTATGACTTACCTTCTTCAGGTTGTGGACATACTGGTGTACTGTCTGATTGGCACAAGGCCTTAGGAAGTAGTGATGAAAATAGTGACATTATGCTTGAATATTGTTACGTTGCTGAGGTCTACAAAGAAATAAATATAGCTATAAAAGAATATGTATGTATTTACGAGGCTGATGGTATACAGAATGAAGTCACATACATTATGTATATCATAAAAATGTAGAATTTTATTATTTATGACATTTGGGTGTAGTATTACACTATCAACATTGATCTTCTTGACAAGTATTAAGCCTATATCATATTTATCGGGAAATTTCGTGAGATATGGAAACTTTTATTATAAAAATTACTTGTATACCAAATTTGATAACCTATAACCTTGAAACGTCAAGTGCATGTGACATTGAAGGATTGAAATTATGCAATTTTATTGAAAAAAACATTTTTTTAATTAAAAATAGTTTTACTAAAAAGCATAAGGATTAGTTAATATAATAAATAATTTCGTTAAATAAATCTGAAGATAAATTTTGAAATCTAACCTAGCCTAGACTTATAATTATATTGTTAAAAATTTGACATTATTATTAAATTTTCAAAGGGTTCTTAAAGGAAAGCCTATTTAAGTTATCATTACATAAGAAAAATTCTCATTTTTGCCAAAAATCGGAATAATTGGTGTGTTACATAAGCGGTCCTTACGTTAATCTTTACGAAGAAAAAATCATGATAAGACCAACACTGAAGCTTAAAATAACCTATTAAATGCAACCTGTAACTAATTAAGTGTGTTCTTGTTAAGAGAAATTAATTATTTTATCCTAAACCTGGTTAAAAAAAGGAGAAAATTGGTTAAAACTCACCGTCAAAAAATGGCCACACTATCGTCCCCGCACAAAAGGTGGAAGCTGGAATGGAAGTAACTTTTGATAATCAATCGATCGAAGGTCGTCAACGATTGACGTCAGCTCAACCATTTTCTTTGATCCAAATCCTGAATTCCAAAAATCTAAATTCTAAATTAGACATTTGGTTGCTTCTTGAATTTTAACTATTCTAAGAACTAAATACTATTAGATTTGAGTTCATATTAAATAGGTTTCTATGTCTTTTATATCGTATTTTCTGAGAAAAGGAATGTGTTGGCTTTTTCAACTGGCGAGTAGTTTATTTCAGATATGTCCGACCACGTGATTCTATAACGGTTACCTGTTTTACCGACAACATCAAAGTCAGCTGTGTTATGTCAAAGTCTGACATTAACGATTACGAAAATGACGATAATGGCAAAGGTCGCCGAAAATTAATTACAGAAATAACACAAAAGCTTTTCCAGAAAATAAATAATCTGCTTATTTTCCTTATGAGTGCGATGGGATAGATAATTGAAATCTAATCCAAGTTAAATTTATTTATAAAACGACTCTTCTTCAGTGTGTTAATTTCAAAGTGAGGGTACAAGCTTTTTTGTTGTGTTTTTTTTGTGATTTGTACATTCATATAATACACCGTTTTAATTCTTATTAATACACGCGAAAATAATGTTACGTAAATTAGTGTGATTATCAGGTATTGTCTATTGTATTTTTTCTTTTTAATTGTTACTAATATATATAGTTACCCTACCCACTTAGTTGCTATTGTTCCTTATCTGCTTTTAATTGCCTATTTGCTTTTTTAGAGCTTTAGATAATTTGAAACCAACAAAATGTCGACTGAACTCAAAATGGAAACCACAACAATATCCTACAGCTTTGCAAAGACAGAGGCCTCAAAATGGAACAGTACAATACACCAAGTTTCTCTCGAGGACCTGAAAATGGACTCAAATTTCCTTATGTTGCTGTTTTCGTTGATTTTTGCCGTCTTGTGGGTTATCTATATAACTTACTACAACTCGAGAATCCTGGGATACATTATTACAAAGGTAGCCAACAAGTTCATTGGTGATGGATATTTTAAAATTGGTAAGTACATAATTTTGTTATATTTTTCTTTTACTTTAGGAAATACCTGCCATCTATTCCTGTATTTCTCATGTTACCAATTTTGTTATAGGTTCTCTTAGTCTCAATGCACTATCAGGTAAAATAATGTTCCGTGACTTTGTCTATATCACTCACGACTACACATTAAGGATCCAAGATGGCTACCTGATCTTTAGATGGTGGAGATCATACGTACCAAAGGATGTTAGCGAAGATCTGTCACACTCCGATACTCGTTTGTCTGTGATGCTCAATGGTTTCGAGTTACATGTTTATAACAGGTAAATTTTTTTAATTATAGGCTTTTTTTCATAATGCCAAGAATCACCTGTCAAACTGTTTTAGGTCGGACTTGTACTCCAAACTAGAAAAAACTTTTGGTTTACTCTCGAGTATATTTCCAAATAATAAGGATAATCATGCAGCTGAGGACCTAGAAAGGTATGTATTTATATAGGAAAGATTTATGTCAAAATAAAAATAATCCTTTTAGGAACGAAAACGAAGTGCAAAACCAAACTAAAAAGAAGACCAAAAAGCAACGCCCCGAAGCTGCCATGGCTAGGACATGGCGGGACCTCATACCCGTCATTAAATGTGACGTCATATCGAGCCGATTGGTCTTCGGAAACCGCCTGGTCCCGACCACTTTGAGTATCACTTTTGAGGAAAGCCATTTTGTATATTCTACAAAACCTGCCGTATGTACTTTGGATAGGTTTATGCATTTCGTGAAATGCAAAGCCGAGAATGTGAGGGTTATGCTCGCGCCTAGTTTAAAATATACTGGTGGGTATAAAAGTTTATTAAAATAAACAATAAAATTTGACTATGTTTTTTTTTTAAGGTATGTTGGATGAACCTCCCCGTTACATGGGCGAAGGTTTCGTTCTCGCTTCCTCCAATGAACTGGAACTGTATTTCTACATGGACGAACCGGGGTTGGTTCCCGAGGAACCTGTATTAATTACCCTTGCCAGTGGCGATATAGGTAATAAATTGTTCTTTAAAATAAGTAAAAAAATTATTTTTGGAACAATTTTTATATCAAAAATATTGTTTTCAGTGGAGTCAAGTCCACCCCAATGGGGCATAGACATTAAATGCGGAAAGGGGACGGATTTTAGCTACGGCCCTTGGGCGGACAGACAGAGAGAGCATATTTATAATTTTTTCTATCCCCAAGATTATCTTCCAATGGAGGTACGTATTGTTTCGGTAATCAGAAGAAAGTTGTGTAGCAAAAGTTTGTTTCGATCGTACGATTCAACGGCATATCCCACTTAGACGTTTCGGACTAAACGACTCATCTTCAGGGCTTTATTAAGAACGGTAATTAAATTCTAGTTGCCTTGAATCCTTGAAATAAATGGCAGTTGCATTGATGATGAGTTGTTTTTAGTGTGAAACGTCTCATAAATATAAGTTTTGTCTCATCGATTTATCTTACAGGTAACTAAATTACCGAAACCGGGGGAAAAGAGGGTGATGCATTCGTTCGACGTAAGGCTAGTGATGCAGAGTGACGCGACGATTGATATTTTGTTCACGAAAGATAAGGAAACCAATGCAGTACACGTGAATGTCGGAGCTGGCAGCTATTTAGAGGTAAAAACAATTCGAACGTTGATCCGTCCATTGTATTTCACTCCTCATTAGGTTCATCTTCGTCATTGATTTTGCAGTTATTGTAAAGGGCTATTTTAAAACTCATTGATTTATCCGCACTATATGACCTAATAAACAACCTAACCTCATTTTTATGTGATGGCTTAGCTCTATTTATCAAATTTTAATAACTCACAAAAAAACATGCTACCTCCCTACGATTTTACACTTTCATTATATTCATGGATAGCTAGATTTTTAAGGTAATAATTAATCAAGTAGGTTTTGCAAGGGACGCGCATCAAAGCATGGATCTTATTGGTTAGAACCAAGTTTCCGTTTTGTCTATTCAGTATGGCTGCCGACCCGCTTTTGGCGCTTTTTGTGCGTTGTATATTTTAATAGTGCTTTCTTTACTTTCAATACTTAAATTCGAACAAATTAATGTGGCCTAATGAAATGAAATAAAATTTTATCCGTAGAACTGGTACACCCGCATTGGTGTCGTGTAGTAAGTCGTAAAATACCCCTTTTACCCCCAAAAAAAGTGGCGTTAGTTGCGCAAGCCGTACTTTTATTTCCGTACTTTCATCTACTTCTTCGGTTTATGACCTTGTTAAAAGCTTTGAATATAAAACGAACTATATTCAAAGGTAAAAAATCGGGACTTTTTAGGTTACAATACCATGGGTCACCAAAGAAAAAGGCTACACCACGAAAATAAACGGTCAGTTGTTGCATTTAGAGGCCACGACGAGTCTGCAGTTTCGGGAGCTCCTCGAAAGCGAGACATTGGAGTTTTGTATCTTGTGCCATTATCCCTTAATATGGAACGAGCACCAACTGTGGGAGGTCAATTTAACTGGATGCAAGGCTACCGTGAACTTGATTTTTTTCCACAAATGGTTTTTCACTGGTAAGTACCATATTGACTTTTTATTTGGGTTTGGATTTAGAGTTCTAACATTAGCATATGTGTGATCAGTGGCGGTTCTTCCACAGGAGCACATGCGCACGTGCACCCCCGAAACAAAACGAATAAAAAATATTAATTTATATTCATTGAATATTATTTATCGTATAAAGTCCGACCCTCTCTAATATTTTATCGTACCGTCAAACTAAAAAAGTCCGACCCTCAAACCAAACTGTATAGATCCGGCAACCGTGCCTCGGTCGAGGTAAATAACGATTATGACGAGACTTGCTCGCACGTGCGATTAAGTAGTGCAGTTTCTCTGTAGTAACAGGTGGCGGGGGGGCTCTAGAGCACTTTAGCGCCCACGGAATTTAACAATTTTTGAAATAGAAACGGAAAGAGTATTTAATTTTAAGTTATTTAGAAAAAAAAAATTTGCGGATGAACCATTTTTTACAAAGATATTTACAAAAAAACAGATACAGATTGTATTACAAGGGAATGCTTGGGAATGTTTTTACCCGTTTCTTAACTATTTCTTAAAAATCCAAATTGCTAACATACACACACAACAAGAATAACATTAAAGGGCTGATTATTAGAAAATCAATAGCATAAAGAGTTGATTATTTTAAAAAACTACTTAATATTAGCAAGTTAAAATTATAATAACAGGGTGTCATATTATAATATCAAAACTACCTTCTTTGGACCACAAAATATTAATACTCTCTTCCACAACTTGTCACTGGTGATTGTATTAATGCATTGTTGTCAAATTCCTTCTAAAATATTTCTTTCTGCTCTTGAAATTAAAATAAATATATGATTTAATAATCTTTACATTCTTACTTTCTTGTATTTTTCTTCGCCGAATACAGAAGGAAATCGGCTACAAAAGGTGTAGCGGGGCGGGTTTTCACTCGTTTTCCCAGGGCACTGTCAAGTTATGTAACGTTCTTGTGTTTTCCTTCGCCGAATACAGAAGGAAATCGGCTACAAAAGGTGTAGCGGGGCGGGTTTTCACTCGTTTTCCCAGGGCATTGTCAATTTATGTAACATTCTTGTGTTTTCCTTCGCCGAATACAGAAGGAAGTCGGCTTCAATAGGTGTAGCGGGGCGGGTTTTCACTCGTTTTCCCAGGGCACTGTCAATTTATGTAACTTTCTTGTGTTTTTTTTTCCGAATACAGAAGGAAATCGGCTTCAAAGGTATAGCGGGATGGTCTTGCACTTGTTTATTAATTATTTTTCTGTTGAATAAAATTTTTGGAAGTTGCTTTGTGTTCCCAAAACGATGCCCTTATTATGTTTCCTGTAAATTTGTACATGATAGTAAACGTGGCAACCATGTTTGCGAATGACTGACGTACCTGTCTTCAACGGGGAGTTTTCGCATAAATATTGCTGTCAAAGTCGACCTTTTTTTCAATTTTTCTTATAGAAAAACTGTATCATCCGCAAATTTTTTTGTTTTAAAGTGTTCTATACAACCATATCTTTACATTGCATTTTCAAAAATTGTCCGTCAGAAGAAGGCACCGTGTGCCGAAACACGTTACGGGTTTTTTCAAAATAAAAATTGTGGAAGTGAAGAATGCGGGAACACCTAAACCCGAAATTAATTTAACGCAGACCACAAAGGGTAAATCTAGGGACTTTATTAGAAAGTTTAAAAATGAAATATATGAAAACAAATTTATAGAGGGTATTCCAAACGTAATGAGGCTGTTATTGATCTATTTTCTACAATTAAAAACCGAAGAATTGACTACTCGATATGATTTTAAACCATTTTATTTAAGGATTTAAACTAAAAAACACTGAAAATATGAAGAATGCCAACTTGTCAGTCTCGTGGCTCGATTCGTTCTCGTCATAAAACAGTTAACTATTGTTCTCGTCTTGGTTGCGCCTAATGACGTAGCTGTAGATGGCGTAGTGGTATTAGACATCATTCGGTTTTCTTGATAACTCGTAGATGGCGGTAGTAATATTGGACATCATTCGGTTTTCTTGATAGCTCGTAGATGGCTTTAGTAGTATTAGTAGTGGACTGTATAAATATTGTTACGATGGTTGTATGCGACGACGTCAAGCTATACACACTAAGAAAACCTTTCTTATTTTCCAAAAGTTGTATTTCCTTGTGTAATATGTTTTACCTAACGCATTTTCTTATTACTTTTTTCTTTCTACATTTAAAACGCCTAGAAAGTAATTGTTTGGTCGTTACACAAAAATAAAATTTTAAAAATAATTTCACCATACTTGTGAACCACCCCCTCTATCATAGGTCACGAGCCGCCACTGTGTGTGATAGTGATATTTTTTCGTAGATCTTATAAATGATTGGGCTTCAAAAGCACGGCCCGATTTGATGCACTTCGTGCCGTATACATGGAGATTTGGACTCACTTTAAAACATTGTGAGCTAATGACCATGATTAACCAATACAATTGGATCGATTGTAGTAGTGTGGGACAGAGAAATAGGTATGAATTTTTAAGTTTAATTTGTAGTTAATAAAATTGGTGGTTATGGAGGTTCTTTACCTGCTAGCGTCAATTTATCCTATTTCTTTCATTGCTACAGTGTTGTATTTTGATGTCGATTGACTTATTGAAAGAAATTTGACCAGCTTGATGCTCGTTTTAAATCTTTACTTTAAGAGGCAAAATTACATGTGATCATAACTGTAAATAAATGATGCCATATCAATGATCTGTAGCTATTGCATTAATCTATATTTAATTTTTGTGATTTCTTTTAAAATTACGCAAGAAACTCTGGAAATCAGGGACCTAAGTTAAGAGCCGAAATTTACCATTGCCTTAAAGATATTATTTAATGTATTTTATCATGTTTTTAGACTTGAAAACACCCAAGTCGCATTATGCGCTCACTTCGTTCACATGTCCTTCGACTTGCCGTTTGATGAATTTTTGCCAGATACTGTGCCTATTAATCTAGCCATTCAGGTAAAAGAAAGTTATAGTAAAATTGTTCTCCCCCTTGCATATTCGTATTTTTTCGTAGGGCGAAAGTGTAGACCTTAGCCTATTCATACCAGAATTCCATACCAGTAGAAACGTGGTTTTATCGTTAGAGAAACACGCGAAAGTGTTGTCTAAGGATGGTTCCACTACCAAGAAGACTGAAATTATACCAAAGTGGAGGAACGTTTGTCAAAGTTCGGCCGGGTGGGTGGACTATTGGTGGATACCGATCGGTAAGAGAAAGTGCACGATAGTATTACTACTCTCGCCGGCAGAAAATTCCGGCCCCCTGAAATTTTGGTCAAGTTTGATGTTTTGTAACTTTTTATTCTTTATGAGATTTTCATGATTTTGTTATTAGTTTGTAGATCCATTTATTGTGTTTTTTCTTCATTATTTTATAAAGTAACATTTTTCGATAGTCTACACTCTACAGGGTCTGATGGAAATGACGAATTATATTTAAACCGGCAATTCCTGAGATGAAAACAAATTGATTGAAGAAAAATATCCAAAACTGGCGCTTTAATTTAATATGCCCTGTACATGACCTTATGTCAAGCCAAAAATTACCACGTGGTGCCCTTACCAGGAAGGTAAACAAAAGAACATATGGCGAAAAACGTGAGTGAATCTTAAACAGTGTTGTCATATTTTCAGGGTAAACTCTTTAGAAAGTCAATAGCCGTTTGACAGATTTGAAGTTGTTTATTTTTCAGGGTACATTATTATAAACTTTTACGTTCAGTTCGCTGGGAAACAATCTCTGATTTATAAACTTGAACTGACTCGAACGAACCGCCGCGGAGTTTATAAATGGTCAGGTATGTTCTCACTTGTTCAATTCGAACGACACCCGTCGGATCTGAACAACTAAAATGCCACTTTACCCTTTAGAAGAAAAAAATGCAATTTTATTTACCTTTCGGCCTTTATATAAAAACACCGAAACCGAACAAAAACCGTCACAAAGCACCAAAACAAAGTCATATAAATTCACATCACGCATCTCGTGAACACATATGTTACTTTATGAAATAATTAAGGAAAAATACAATAAATGGATCTACAAACTGATAATAAAATCATGAATGGACGGACACGCAATCCCGCTGGCTTCATCTATTAGTTTGCTGGGCGTCAATCTGGGAGGAAATATGTCTTGGCATAACCACGTTGTGGCAATCGCCAAGATAGCCTCTCAGAAGCTTGGTGTACTCTTCCGAACCAGAAAGTTGTACACACCTCAACAACTTTTGACACTATACAAAGCCCAGATTCGACCATCACTAGAGTACTGCTCTCATGTCTGGAGCTCTGCACCCAAACATACTCTTCGGCTACTGGATTCCATCGAAAGGACGGCCATTCGTCTGATTGGAGACCACGAGCTGACGAAGAACCTCGACAGCCTAGAACATCGAAGGCAAGTTGGTGATTTGACTCTCTTTTACAAATATTTTCATGGAAAGTGCTCGGCTGACCTTGCCCTCTTAATTCCGCCCAGAGGAATATCAGAAATACGCGACGAACCACTGCCGCCCATCCATATGTGGTTAAGCTTAGTACTCCTCGAACTTCATTATTTAAGAACTCTTTCATCTGGAGGACTTCATCATTGTGGAACGATCTTCCCGAGGTGGTTTTTGTCAACGAATATAACCTCCAACGATTCAAAACCAACGTGAATCGCTTTTTGCGCACACGCACCACTCCCAGAGTGCCCTAAAGGATTTTTCCTATAGTGCTTGTGTTTGATCATAAAAAAAAAAAAAAAAAATGAAAATCGCATAAAAAATAAAAAAGTTATAAAATATCAAACTTGATCAAAATTTCAGGGTGGCGGAATTTTGTGCCGGCGAGTGTAGTTTCCTATTGGGGAAAAATAATATTTTAATTATAATTTCATTTTTTTATTTGTTTTTAGGTGCAATAAATATTACCTACACGTACCATCCTAGTCCCCCTTTAGGTCCCCTACCTCAGGCTGATATTTCCACCCCTGTAAAAGAAGAAATACTGCTGTCGCCAATGAGATTTCCGCATCATAGAAAAAAACGTAAAAGGTATTTATTTTTTTCATTACGAAAATATAAGAATCAAATTTTTTAATATGTAAAATTTAAATTACGTGGCTCGCAGTCGGAGGGGCACCTGACAATTAAAAATGGGGACCACATATTTAGCATAATTTGACGAACGGTTTTCTTACGTTTTTTTGGGTCGGCATTGAGGTGGGCACCACAAATTTTTGGGTGGGCCTGTGGCCACACTTGCACACCCGTAGTTACGTGCTCGATGACCGGGTTCTGCAAAGTTATTAGAGAAAAACAAAAATGAAGTTTTAACTTTAACATCCTGTATCTCAGTTAATATAAACTTTCGGATATAGGTAAGTATAATTAAATCCTAATATTTTTACGCAAGGAGTATGTGGTTCTTCCATGTACCATTAATTAGCGGACACCCTGTATAGAGTATATTGACTGCTATTCAGGCGACACTTATATTCAGGATATTACAAACAAAATATAATATTTCTTATATCCATCTTTAACATGAAAAAAAAGTTGTCAAAAATTATAACTTTCAAATATTTTTAGATCGCTTGAACGGGGCCAAAAATTTGACCCTACAACTTTAAAAGCAGACATTGTAAGCGTGGAGCTAGAAGTAGGCCCATCCGTCATCCTTTTGTATGGCACTGCATTAAAGAACTTTATGAATTTCAAGGTACAAAATTCGTAATTTTGCCTTTTTAAAAACGGATTTTTTTCTATTTAATCTTTTACAGGAAAATATATTTGGAGATGATCAATCCTTCACGGACATGCAGCAAACGAAAAGCAACGAAAGTAACTCGAATACCGACTTGAAATCGGAAGACAGTTGTACCAACATTCCTTTAGAATTAAGAGAAGATTTCGATCACAGATATTATCGACCGTTGGAAGTGGACGTATCGATTATAATGCACGACGTGCAGGGACATTTATTAAAGGTATGAAATATACAGGGGTGTTGGAGAAGTATGCAATTGTTTTATTGATGTTTGATTGATCGATTAAGAAGTTTCACCTGAAAGGTTTCTCAGAATCAAAAAATTAAGAACGAACATGTATAAAGATACATTATAATAAAATATTTGTTCTAGAATTGTACGGAAAAGGACCCACCCTGCCCAATAATCCTAGTAGAACGATTCGGCTTTGAAATGAAAAAACGATACGATCAGACAGAGCTACAGCTGCTACTCAGTCCGGCCGTTTTACTCGTTTCCGATAACGTCAGAAGGCCGACAAAGGACGCACATTTAAATCAGGGGAAGCTAACATTAAGTTCTTTACAGGTAAGCGACACTATCTTAAATTATGCCCTTGGCTAACAACTTAATGTCGATGGTGTAAACGCAGCTTAGCGAAACAATAGAACTACTTTCTGGAACCATCAAAACTACTTTCCCCAAAACTGTTCTAGGAATGTTGCGAATGCCTTCAGTTGAGTACGTTTATTAAGTTGATTTTAAGTTGGAACATAATCGATACTTCCCCGTTTTATTATTTAGATTCGTGGACATGCAATGTTTTCCGACGTAGGACAAACGTTAGATCAAGATACTGTCGAATACGCTTGGCTTGTGGAAATTCAATTGGGAAAACTAAGCGGGAAACTAACCACGCCCCAACTATATTCTATATTGGCTAGTCTGGAAACGTTGCTTCTGCTGATTGTGGACGAAGAAAACGAGTTGAATTCGCCGAAAAGCGATGTTTTGTTAAGTAGACCTGCGGCGAAAAAGAAGGACACGCCCAGTACGCAAAATGTGCACGTACAGCATGTGCAACAAGGTAATTTAAGTCCAACTATGTAATTTAATGACTAAATATGCCATTTTCTAGCAATTCAACACTTACTTCAACCGAAAAACAGTGGTACCAGCCTCATATCAAACAGAACCTCCATTTCGAACCAGACGAAAAACGACCAGAAAAACAAAAAGAAAGACGTCGAAGAAAAAAATCTCAGAAGTTCAGTTCGACTTCCTACTACTTCACACGAAGAAAATACTGTCGTAAACAGCGGTATTAATGGTGTCACTTACTCGGAACATAAACTGAAATATAAACTAGTGAGGGTAGCGATCGACGCTATCGATTTTTGGTTAGTCGAGAGCGGGGCGGCATTACAACTTTGGGTAAGTTGTTGATTTTTCCTTTTCTTCAGTTTTTATATACTCATATATACACGCTGTATATCAATACTGAAACGCCCCGGACCCGGGTCTATTTTTCGCTAAAAAAAATGTCGATGTTGAAAATAAAATAGCCAATATATTTAGGTCCAGTAATACATGCATAGCCTACATGTATTTTAAAAGAGCTTAAAACAGCAAAAAGTCTAACATATTAGCGACGGATCAACAAGGGATGTCAAGAGGTCACATTCCTTATAGGCTAAAAATAAAATAGGGGTGTATAAAGTGACGCAACACAGCAAAGGCAGGGGTGCGCCTATAAAAGCGAGAGACGCGACGCTTAATAGAATTCAATTTTTAACTTTCGCAAATACAAGACGTTACGCTGCCCGATTCAGAGTCAAAATTTCCCGTTCTCAAATCAAGTAATTTCGCTGCCAGTGCTCTTTCAGTGCCTCATTAATCTCTTTAAATTTCAGCAATCAAATTTTTCCTGTTCACAAATTAAAGTGCGGCCATTTAGTGTTCAGTGTATTATCCTTTGTTTAGACGCATTTAATGAATTTTCTCTACTTGTTAATATTTTTCTAGCTGCATACGTCGGCCCTTGTCGATTGTCGGTGTGCCAGGAATCTTTAACAACGGAGTTAAATTCAGTGTCGCATAATTTAATTCTTCATTCTTTGTTTAGACGCATTTAATGAATTTTCTCTACTTGTTAATATTTTTCTAGCTGCACACGTCGGCCCTTGTCGATGGACGGTGTGCCAGGAATCTTTAACAACGGAGTTAAATTCAGTGTCGCATAATTTAATTCTTCATTCTTTGTTTAGACGCATTTAATGAATTTTCTCTACTTGTTAATATTTTTCTAGCTGCACACGTCGGCCCTTGTCGATGGACGGTGTGCCAGGAATCTTTAACAACGGAGTTAAATTCAGTGTCGCATAATTTAATTCTTCATTCTTTGTTTAGATGCATTTAATGAATTTTCTCTACTTGTTAATATTTTTCTAGCTGCACACGTCGGCCCTTGTCGATGGACGGTGTGCCAGGAATCTTTAACAACGGAGTTAAATTCACTGCACACAAAATCAACTAATTTATACACAAAATGGCCCCTCTCTTCTCTATATCTTCTCTTTTGATTTATTAATACAAATAATCTCCACCTGCCAAATAAATTGTCTGCAGGACAAAAATGGTAGGTTTCTAGTAAAAAAAACACTACAAAGGGTAATTCGGGATTAACGGTTCTGTTTAATCTAAAATGTCTGCAAGACAAAAATAAATTAAACATTATTTTAAAGTGAAAAGCGAATAACGGTACCACTGTGGGTGTAAATCGATACACTTTTGCTTTCGTTTAAAGGGTCGTTATTTAGTAGGTCATTTCGCCTTCCTCGAATAATATCTGCAATCCGCGGTAAAGAAATGGGGGAGGGTTCTAAAAAGGGTTATCTATGATGTATAACAGGGTAACCGCAGGTTATCACTGTTATAAAAAAGGGTTAAAATCATTTGGTATGATGTTGCCAGTAGAACGTTAATTTATAACAGGTGTAAATAAAAAGGCGTGATGGGTTTTTCTTAGGAATGAATGTTCGACGGTAGGACACCACTACCGGACAGTGTCTTTCGACTTCCAGTACATGAAAAACAATGCTCGCTTGAGAAGAAAAGTGACACATGCGTAAAGCGAGCAGGCTCCTAATTTTTATTACACTTTTATGAGTTATATGTTCAACAGTAGGACACCATTACTGTACAGTTGTCTTTTCACTATACTACGTAGTAGCATTATACCAAACGTGTACGTAAACTGAGGGATGATATATAAACAAAACGGCAAGTAAATTAAATAAAAATACGTACACGAAAATGGGGTCATATGTAACAAAATAAATTGCAGATTATCAGGGGATCAATGTAAATAAAATGGTCGCAGACCAAAGGTTCATGTAAGAAGCGAGATAGAAATATCGGATATCTACTATTATTGTCGCAGACATAATAGATAGAGAACAGGTAACAATGCTATTATTGTCGCAGACATATAATACTTAGTATTGTGGTAAAGGGGGTAAATCATCACCGTTCTGTCGCAGACAGATATTGGTGAATAATAACGGGCCAAATTATGGGAGACAAACATTCTGAAACAGGTTATATAATTATTATTATAATAATGTAAAACCTTTGCATTTGAATAATTTCTTAATTTGTAATAAATAAGTGAATGGTTAAACTCTCTTTGATTTAAATTCCTGGCAGCGGAATCCTATCTGTACTTAGGGAAAAACGTCATACTAAGAGTAAAGCTAATAAATCGTAAAACCTGACAACCTTACCGTTGTCCCAAACTTTAAAAGAACCTGCAAAGTAAACACAACGTATACAGGGTCGTACCACAAAAATTAGACGATTACAGCCAGAGTGATGGATTCCATCAGGTGAATAACACACCCGGGGTCGATCAGTTTCAATACCTTAAAAAATACGCAACTACAAACACTAATTGACGTGTCTAAGCATTTAAAAAGACCAATTCCTGAATTTTAAAACAATTTGTGCAAGACTTGAATGAATATTTTTCAGTTTTGACTATTTTGTAGCTTTCTCCTGTGCGTTTGGCAAGTTGCAACCTTCATGGGAAGCAAGTCAGTTCTGGACTTTCCTGTATAATATACAGCATGTCTTTAAGGCAGTTGGTTTGGCATCCGCATAAGTACAACCATAGCAAGTAAGTTTTCATGTCATTGTGTAGATAAAGTTTGTAATGGTACGTAGGACGATATATTTTTTAATCATACAGTAATATTTTTAGGCAAAATATGGAATCCCAAGACCTTTGGCTCGAAGTAGGGGCCATCAATTTTGGTCCTCTTATTATCGAGTCCGCCATATCGACAGATGCAAAGGATCAAAACGTCTACCAATCCCAGCAGAAATTTTTAAGGATGCACGACGACAAACTGAAGAAATTATGGTTTTTGTGGCCGGAGCTGAACAAAACGTCTGGAAAATGCGGGTGTACTGGCGGTTGTATGTTTTTCGGCAGCAACAAGAACGGTCCTAGGTTTTTTAAACCCAGTAAAAAGGATTTGGAAGATGGGGTTAATATAGCGGCGTTTAGGTAAGTGTTTTAAAATTATGAATTATTTTGAGAAAAATTACACAAAAAATAAATTTTCCTATTTTCTCCTAAATTTTTCAGGGTAAATGAACAAGGAAGAGACGTAGGCTATGGTCAAAGCATTCTGCATGACAACGCCTTACTATTTCGAACGCCTCCGTATATCGTGAGCGATATAACGCTACAAGACACCCTGAACAGATCCTATAGAGCTAAACGAAACGGAGATAGTCCGAAAGTTACGACGTTAGAACGACAAAGATCGGTGGAAAAAGATGGGGCTTTGTATAATAGTCCGTTGGGTGCGACCGAGAGAAGAAACAGCAGGAGATTTTCTTCTACTTCTATTAAGTAAGTAATAAATATATATAAACTATATATTTTTTTACGCCAATGAATGCATAAGATTGGTAATTTTTTAATGAGTTAAAAAAAGTGCCTTACCGTGTTTTTTCACTTCTCTCTGAATATTTCAATCTGCCACCAAAACATCACCGCATTGTTATTGTTACCTTACAAATGTCAAAGAAATAATTCCGATTCCGAAGAAGAAAACTCATTTCAAGGCGCTCCAGACGAAATAATTAATAAAGCCAATGAAGCAACACAAAATGTATTGCCTGAAAGATTAGACAAGCTATAAGAAGGAATATAGTACGTTTGTTAAATTGCATTGGACCAAAATAACGTGAAGAGTTTCAGCGAACGTATTTTCAAGAAAGGGGAAACATTTTAAAATCTTCGACTTTATGGTCATGACATTCTAAGCTAAAATCAACATAAATTCTGAATAATCAACAAGCAAATATCCCAAACTGATTGCATTCCTAAGCGACAGTGAGTTGGTTATACATACACCAATATATAGTTTTTAATCTCGAAAACATAAAAAAAATATTGTATGAAACTTTTGCATAAAGTTCCTTTTTAAATTAATCGGAAATTTGCGTGCACGAGCCAAAGGCGAGTGCCGCAGTCCCATATGTAAGCACTATGCATTTGTTACATATATATAAACTCCTGGACAAAATTAATTTAATTTTCGATTTATACTTGGTTTACTAAAAATGCAATATTTTTTTCCGAAAATTTGTGTCACCCTGTGGAGTATATTAGCAACCGAAGCATATTGCATCTTTCTCCAACATTTTCTTTTTTGGTTTACTTCATTATCTCTGTTATTAAAGGAGATACACCGTTTTATAGCGTAACATGTTTTTATAGACTTTAATATTCAACACATTCATTGTTAAATATTTTCCAGTAGGTTTCAAGATTCAAATACTCGTCGGGCAACTGGGCATACGAATCGAACGTTTAATAAGCAGTTCCGGAACAGTTTTTATCAGTATGGCGAATTTTATTTGACCTTTGTAACTTTAAAACACAACATCTGCTGACACATCGCTTGCAATGTCAGAAAAAGTCCATAGTCTACTTGAAAACATTTAACAATGAATGTGTTGAATATTAAAGTCTATAAAAACATGTTACGCTATAAAACGGTGTATCACCTTTAATAACAGAGATAATGAAGTAAACCAAAAAAGAAAATATTGGGGAAAGATGGACCTACCGTTTAATGTCAACTGCAATATGTTTCGCTTGCTGATATACTCCACAGGGTGATGCGAAGTTTCGGAAATAACATAGCATTTTTAGTACACCCAGTATAAATCGAAAATTAAATTTTTATCATAAACAGCGAAAACTATGACATTGTCAAGGAACCAACCTACAATGCAAAAAAAATCATTCAAATCGGATCATAAATTCAGAAAAAAAATAGCAAAAAAAATATGGCAAATTTATGATGTTGCGTTAATTTTGTCCAGGAGTTTATATAATTGTAAACATGCACTTAATAAAACGTTATTTTTGTTTTCAGGAGTTCCATAACGAAAGAGGTTCCATACTCCCGTCTAATCGACACCAGTCCCGCGAACCTCCCCACGAAACTCGACAGCGATTCCAAACTCCACTCGGATAAAGCCAAACTGAACGTCATCGAATCGTCGGATTTACTCCCGAAAAGCAGCGTGTCCGACTCGAAATTGGCCGTCGATTACTTCACGACAACAAACGCCGAATTTAAAAGCGACGTGTCATCTGTGAAAAGCGACGTGATAGGAAGGACTGACGTAGGAAAGGGAAGTGACCTCATAATAAGTCCTCAGTTTATGTCGAAGAGTTTTAACGCAAGCGAGAGTCATCATTCTTTAGGCGGAATGGTCATGGGCGATGAGAAATTGCTGAAAGAGGTATTTACCTTTAAAAATTGAATTTATTGTATTTCGATACCTTTCTAACATTTTTAAATTCTAGGTTCAAAGAACAACATCGATGTCAAGTGAGAACCACTCTGAGGCATTTTTTTCAGCTGATGAGGATATAAACATTGCTTCCAGAAGTTCGAGCTTAAGAAATTCCATTTTAAGCGCCGGGGATTCTTTTCCCAAACACGAGACTAGCAGTGTTCCACCCCAAAGGTAATGAGACCGATATTTTTTCCCGAAATTATAAATATTTTACAAATTTTTTTTTTTAGAAAAAAATTCTCTAGTGAACTGAGCATTGTAACTGATCGAAACGGGCTCCACAACTCTTACAGGCCCATTCAAGCTCCCGGATCGGCTCCGGAATCTGGGAAATTACGCCTATCTACTCACAGAAGCGATCACGAAATCCATACGCCGGAGCACAGGTACAGAATTTTGTTTTAAAATTAAAGACAGAAAATCCCTAACAATTAAATGACAGACTATACCAGTTGACCGATGATTTTTTTGTACGTAGGACTGTACAGGGACTGGTAACACCATACAGATACCCGATGCATCGATCGGTGAGTCCAAGAGTCGCGTCGAACCAAAGTCCCGCGTCATTTGATGGTCAGGAAGGTGGTACAGTTGACCCGCTGAATGACAGTTCAGACAGCGTGAGCAACACGAGCTACGTGTCTGCGATCGGAAGCCAGGAGGATTTTACATTGGTCGATCTTCACATGCAGGTAATGATATAACGATTAATCAAAAATTTAGCGGTTTTAAATCGCTAGCCGACAATAATTTCCGGACACATTAAAATTGTTTTCCGATTTTCGTGAAATTTTTAGCAAAGCGTAGACGTGAGTCTAGGAATGGTAGCCTGAATTTTAAAACTAAAATTTACGCTAACATTCCGAGACACAAGTCTACACTTTACTAAAAATTTCCTATAAGATAACCTAGTAATTTTTTTTAGGTTAATAGGCTGATAGTAGATTCTCCCATGCTTATGTCGAGTTACGTTACCCACTTAAGTCAACTGAAATGTCATAACTGGCAAAATAAGGAAAAAGAGGATCAATTTTCCGCGCCTATGTTTGAAAGAAACGCAGAAGGGAAACTCGTATATGTTGGTAAGTGAAAAATTGATAATAATATTCGATTTTGCCATCAGTATGCAAAAGTTGGTTTTACTGTAACCTGTATTCACTAATGGTTAAGTTGTAAAATAAAAAAATATGTTATTTGTATGGAATAAAAATATATTTGGATCTTTTTTTCAAGGTGGTAGGTTTGTTCCCAATATGGAACCGCTAAGCGATGGAATAACATCGTTAAAAATGGTTTCACGGTCAGATTCAGGCATTGGTAACCAAAACAAGACGCCGACATCACCCTATGTATATGTATGGGACAATGAAGAAATGGAGAATGAATCTGGTATACAATTATTTTTTTGTAAATAAAAAAATGTAAATTAAGTTCTAAATTATTATTATTGTGCTTTAAATCAAAGCCAATTTTTTTTATCGATCCTGACAAATGTTCTACCCTTTTTACATAAAACGATAAATTAATGCATTGTGTGTATGTTGTAGGATCCTTCCAAGAAGAGGAGCTTCTCAGCGGTCAAACCGACTCCGGCTCTAGGACGATAGTGATCGTAAAGCTTAAAGGAGATCTCGATTTGATGATCAGTCCCTTGCTGTTGGAGAGTCTGCAGCGTTTCGTTGACTCATTGACCCCCACTGTCGCTAATCTGCACCCGTTAACAGTTATTAATCATTTACATACGTCTTGTGTTGGACAGGTATAGTCTAAATGATTAACGATTTTTTTTGGATAATGTTATTAGTCAACTTATATGTAACGAGTAACTTCTATGCACTTGGGCCCCTCGTGTTTGTTCGGGTTCGGTACAGGGTAACCTATCTTACAGAGGATCAAGAATCAGCCTTAATATCTTCGGAAATGTTCGGAATTTTTTAAATTTCAAAACAAGACGTTGCAGAATTCACTAATATGCACTACTTTTGTCTAATTTGATCATTCCGGAATGTCCTATGGTTAATGAGATCCTTGTAGAGTCCATTCTTATCCGGGACACCCTGTATAGAGATAGAGAACAAAGCAAGAATTACATATATCCTTTAAGAGACCTTCTATTTAATTTATCTATATTTTTTTGTATTATTAGGTTGAATCGGCAAATATTCTAAAAACGCCTGAAAATGTGGCTAAATTATGTCAGCCATCTTTGGAAAATGGAGAAAGTACAACTGTGTTTGAGGAAACTGTTAAAAAGCAACTCCAAGCAGCCATATTTTTACCTAAAGTAACTATACATATATTTAAAATTATTAATATTAGTTATTCTATATTATTAAAAAACAACTTTTTAGGTAAATGTGACCCTACTCCAAGTTTCCATAGTGGAAGAAATAATTTCATTCTCGGCGTTGGATAACATAAAGGATTTGACTTGTGTCTCACTCTTTTCAGTGTGTTTCGACAACATAACCGCCAAGTTTCACTCTGATCATCAGGTAAACAATTCTACGGTTTATTCGGCACAAATAAATCAACTTGTTTAATTTGTTTTAGGCAAGAGAAGTCTTAGAAAAATTCCTCAGGCCCTCCGTGGTTAAGACCAAGAACAAGGGCGCCAATATTGCGAAATTTTTGGGTTTACAGACCAATACGAATTCTGACGTTATACAGGGCGAACCAGTTTTTATAGAGAGCTGCGAGAATCAACAATCTCAACTGGTACTTATTTATTTAAAAAAAAATAATTTATCATTTAGTTCTTAAGCGAGGTTATACTTATATAAAATCTTTTTTATAGGTTATGTGTCTTAATATAGGGAAGGCTCATGCCCAGCTACGACGTTTACGCAACGAATCTTCAATTCTAGATGACGCAATAATCACAGCCATACCCACTTATAAGTCTAAGGTCCTGTTTATACCTACCAAAGTTAAGTCTATGTATAGAGGAATGGAGTATTATCTACAACCAACCCCTAAGGACAACAACGTAAGAGCTATTTAATTTAATCGTAATTCAGCTTATACATTTTTTGACTAAATATTATTTTTGGTTTGTTCGGGCTTTGTAAAAGCTTTGTAGTATACGAGGAATTGTCGAAATAAGTTAAAGGAAATCATATTTTATAAGGAGTGAAACTTGTTGGCAGTCCCTGTACATTTAGGCAGTGAGTCAAAATTTTGTATTGAGACTATTAGCTTTTTAACCCCAACAGCTTCTACTAATTGGTTGGTTGGTTAAAGGCGGGGGTCGGTTTAAAGGCCCGAACTTCAAATCACTGCAGCCTTTCGGCTTATTATGTACCCCGATCTTGTTAGAAGATGTTTGTTCCTTCTATGAGGTCCAATAACCTTCTACCAAGCTTGTCATGTGGGAGGTTGTCACCACGTTGTATGTTCCCGAAGATATTTTGTCTTCTACGAGACAGCGCTACGCAGCGGTATATTATGTGTGAGGCGGTTTCATCCTCTTCGCCGCAGAGTCTACATTCAATGGATCCGTTGTTTATCACTATCCGTTGAAGGTGTTTTCGCAAGTGGCAGTGGCCTGTTAGCAGACCCATCACTTGTTTCGACTGGGGCCGCGTCAGGGTTAGCATCCCATTCGATAGTATTTTCGATTGTTTTCCAATTACGGCCCGTGCGTGTATTTGACCAGGTAACTCTTGCCATCGAGATAGGTGTTGTTTTTTCGACTATCTATCTAATGTTGTTTTTGTTGCCTGTTTTGATATTCCAAAGGCCGGTTCGGGGCCCCTGAGACTTTGGGCAGATCCGGCTGTCGCTAGTTCATCCCCTTTTTCATTTCCTAATATCCCGGAGTGACCAGGGACCCACACTTGTTCCCCCTGGCCGCCAGTACTTTTAGGTTGGTATGGCACTCCAGTGTAAGTTTTGAAGTAAACCGATTGGAGTTCAGAGCCTTAAGAGCAGCTTGGCTGTCCGAAAGGATGTAAATCTTTTGGTCGTGGTAGCCCTTTTCAAGATTTTGTAGTACTCATGCTTGTATGGCATGAACTTCCGCTTGGTATACTGGTGTACTTGGTGTAGATCCCCAGAGGAATGCTCATGTCCAGCCTGGGCTACTAATTAGTTTTTATTGTATCTTTACACATAAGGGTACTTTGTTCTTAGCTTGTTCCATAACTTTCTAAATTCTGAACACCCGGTATATAAGTTTGAGAAAATAATATTCTTTTGGGTTGTTTAAGCACACGCAGGAGTTTGTCTAAAGAATGACGTTTTTCATAAACCCTCAAATAAAAAAGTATTCCCCGTGGCCATACTGTAATAATAATAATAATAATAATAATAATCTTTATTTCTAATCATGTCACATACATCCTCTGCACCAAGTACAAAAAAAAACATAAACACAAAAAGAAATGGCGTCAATTTCAAGTCACAATATTTACCATTACTACCCAACTAAATAATCTCTAATCGAATAGGATTCCAGGGTAATAAGTAACTGTTTAACTCTAATTTTAAATAACTTTATACTATTTATACTTTTAATATGATTAGGCAAATTGTTAAACAATTTTAGGCACACATAACATGGATTTTTTTCTGTTAGGGTTAACCTATGTATTGGATAATTTACGTTTAAACTCCTTGTGTTGTATTCATGAAATGTTTGAAGCTGAAACATACTCCTATTCTTCCAGAAAAAATCAAACATTCATAAATATATAATCCATATACCGTTAAAATCCCACAGTCTTTAAAAATATTCCTACAACTCTCAATAAAACCCATTTTTTTCCATACCTTTAATGCCCTTTTTTGAGCTACAAATACTTTTTCTGTTAAACTATTACTACCCCAGAAAATTATTCCATACTTCATAACCGATTCAAAATTTGCGTAATAAACTACTTTTAGACTTTTTTCATTGATATATCTCCCAACAACTCTCATTCCATAACAAATTGAATTTAGCCTCTGCACTAATAAAGTTATATGATTTGACCAATTTAAAAACTCGTCTAAATGAAGTCCCAAAAATTTTGTTTGTTCAACAAATTCTACATCCGAATCCCCAAAAGATATACTAGTTGGTTTATCCACATTTGATAACCTTGTCCTTAAAAGCAATACTTTAGTTTTGTTCTTGTTTAATATTAATTTGTTTTCTATAAACCATGTGTTAGTGTTTCTGAATAGCACTGTTCCCATTGTTTTTAATTCTTCAATATTTTTCCCACCTGTCACAAGATTGGTATCATCAGCATAGCACGTTATATTTTCATTGGGTGTCTTGGTTATGGAGTTTAAGTCATTGAGAAATATTATAAATAAAACTGGACCTGCAATACTACCCTGCGCAATTCCCAATTTATTCTTCCTCAAGTTTGAAAAATAAGTTTGTCCATTCTTTGTCATCTTAACCTTCTGTTGTCTATCTGTCAAATATGATCTAAATAAGTCGAGGGCATTTCCTCTGATACCATATACATAGTTCTAATTTTTTAAGTAACAATATTGGATCAACACAGTCATATGCTCTAGACAAATCCAAACATACCCCCATAGCCAGATCACCTTTCTCAATAAAATCTAATATTTTTTTAGTGAAATTAAAAATAGCAGTCTGTGTCGACTTGCCAGGCACATATCCGTGCTGTATGCCATTGAGCAAGTTACATTTATTCATAAAATCTATATCATGGATTATTTTGACAATAGAAAATACACGTATTTTTAGATGTCTCAAATAGATGAAATAAGTACCGAAGATAAATTGGGCTTTATAATGTTCGAGTGCGGATTGGAAGGAATTTCCTTAAAGATTGTGAAGAAATCGAGATTCGAAAACGCCGAGACTACTGTGACTGGATCAGTAGACGGTCCTAGCATCGATTCGGTGAGATCCAACGAAAATTTAGGTAAATAATCGACTACAGCTTATATTTCTTTGTATTTCTTTAAATTTATAATCTTATCAACTCAAACAAACCTGAAAATATCAACAAAATTACCGGCTAGAGCAGCTATCACTGGACTTAACCCTTTCTGTTAATTTAGATTCAGCCACAAATACCCCCAGAGCAGCCACCCAAGATACCAGATCCTCCACAACGAACAAGGACACCAATACACCGAAGGCAGAGAAGAAGCACATCGAAGAAGACAATCACCAAAACGAGTTAGACAAAGACGCGAAGGACAACGGGAACGTATCGTCGTGTGTCATCGAGCTAAAAGTGGTGTGGTTTAATTTTGCCGCTCCGCCTAGAGCGCCGATAACGAGGAAAATCGATTATACAAGGTAAAATTAAGCTTTTATCTTCGACAGCTGAAATTTGGTATAACTATGGTTAGTAGTAGACAACAAATATAAACGATACCGCTGCTTTTTTTAGACTTGACTGGAACCTTCTCAGTACAGCGTCTCCGGCGATTAACGCCTGGATGAACCCTAGCAATCGCTTGGCTATCAGGGTGGTTCACATGGTAAGAACCATGTACAGGAGATCTACGGCAACAGTGGCGTGTCTCATGGCCGAAGCTATGGAAGGGCAGCATGTACACACTTTACCGAAGGTATTAAAAATTGATATATTTCGTTAATTTGTGGAGTTCTCTCACCTATTAATATATTTTATTATGTAGAGTCGGTATGGGAAGCTCACGCCTCTAGCTCAGACTCTACAAGAAGATCCCAGTCTGCAACTATGTAGGATTTTAAGGAAGTATTACTTTGAATGTGATTCGTTGCATATAGAGTCGAATTTGAGAGAATCAGAAATTCCGCCGCTGTTTACCCTCAGACAGGTAATTATTCTTTTTTAGGAATTTTTATACGAAAAACTACTTTTTTGTTAAATATTTTAAAATGATGATACTTACAAGGCTTCCTATTATGGCTAATTAAAAGGGTCCCTTATTGATTAAATAATATTTTTAATTACCAAGAGTCGATAGCTTTTACTCCAAGCTCTCTTCCCTCCCTCCTCTCACTAAAAGTGAGGATCCATGTGTGTGTGTGTGTGTGTGTGGGGGGGGGGGGGGGGGGGGTTGAATAATCTTACTCCTCGGGAGCGGAGCTTGGTGAGGGAAAGAGCAATCAGGGGCCTGACAGGTCTGGAAGCGATATTCAGGTAGAGGGGGTCGACCAATCAAAAATAGTGAAGCTTTTTTTACATATCACTTATCATTACGCCGATCGCGAATAATTTTACATTCTAACTGGCATTTTTTTATACAGGGGGTGATAGTGTTAAGCAGGCAATGGAAGAACACACTGTATACCCCTCTGATGTCCCAAAACCCGGTAAAGGCGAGGTTTAAGCCCATTAATGTTACTATAGCGGTGCCGGATATCCAGGAGGTAAGTTAACTGCCAGTTATATTTATGCTCAGTTTCTAAACAAAAACCCAGCGGTCAAAGATGCTACAACATGAGCTACCCTGTATGATATTTTTTTATATCAAAAAATAAAGAATTGAAAATAAGAATTAACGGGTCTGAGCATTTTCGTGGATTTTTTTCTTTAATTCACATGAATTAGAGCCAGTATCCTATAATATACTGGGTGTCCCAGGTAAGAATTCACTCTCCAGGGATCTTGTTAAACATAGGACATACCGACATGATCAAATTAGACAAAATTTGCCCAGTAGTGAGTTCTGCAACGTCTTGTTGTCAGATGCAAAGTGCATTCTTATCTGGAACACCCTGTATGTTAATATGTCCTATATGTAATTAATTGCTTCTAAAGGCTTATCCGTACAAGCAATCATTATTGCATTTGTAATAAAATAAATTTGTTTTTATTTAAGGTAAAATCTAGGCCCGATTCTGGCACAAAACTTGACAATTATTCTGAAAGTAAGCTATAACCAAAATTATTACACCAAAGTGTTTGTGCCTAATGAAAATCATTTTACTATCGAATCGCAACAATCACTTGTGCACTAACAAAAAACCGTTCATTTTTTAATTATTGTATTATATACTGTTGGAATCTCTTTAGTTTTAACGAATGATTTATCGACGAAAGTTGTTGTGTTGTTAGACTTTGGTTGATATACTTTAATCCCATGGGACATCGTACAAAAAGGACGATCGGTTTCGTCAAAAAGTGGGCCCTTTTTGTATTTTATTTCATATGTCACAATTTGTACTTTTACTTTTTCTTGAACCGAAGAATAGCGCTCAATAACTTTTGTCGATAGACACATGTTGGCAATAGAACTATGTGTGAGCATACAAGTCAATTCTCAGATTTGACAGTTGGAGGTTTGGCATTTGTACCTGTTAACAGAGACAAAACGCACACACCCGAACATGCTCGGAACTAACCTAGTAAACCACATATTTTAATCGCCAACATCCTTAATATCTTCTCACCCACGCTCACGCTGTCATAATTCACCACGAGAATCACGTGAATCATTTTCGATCGATAGGAGCCATGTTTTACGGACGGCGAGGCGTCCGGCAACGAGGAGGCCGACATTACCGACGAGCACGCAAGGCTACTCCACGCAGGCGTCATTTTGAGGCCCAACGCACCGCATAGAAATTTGGGTAGGTTTAGGGGCGCTTTCAGTGTGTCGCATTTTGCTTTTTAGTGGCTTATTTGTATCTCTCGTACATGTTCATCGCGCAGTTCACAAAGGATGATATGTAAAGGTCCGTTAATATGCACTTATATAATTTTTAGTACTGTCCTGTGTTCGAGGACGATTGGTTGTGTTTGCTTATTTATATTGAAAAAATATATACAGGGTGTCCGATAAGTTTAGGACAATATTCAACCAGCGTACAGGGGAGGTCAAGATAATACTAGTAATTCATATGTATAATAATTTTTTCTAATGTCATTTCTAGCAAAGATATCGGGCCTCAAAGACCCACCTGAAGATTTATATTTTCGACTATAAGTTTGTACCCTGTATAGCCCATAAGGACTGAGAACCTTATACTAGGATCATCTAGTGGTATACAGCCAGGGAAGCCAGGAACGGACTAGTATTGTCAACATTTTGGCAAGTGTCGTTTTTTTTAAATTTTTTTGACATTTTTGGCACATTCTAGGCTGAATTTCTTAGCCCATATGAGCTGTGCAAGGTTACAAAATTTCATTATAATATACAGGGTTGTTTAAAAATTATAATCGAATATCTAAATGTTCTGGTGCGTTTCCAGGCCCGATATCTTTGTTAGGGGGGACATTAGGACAAATTATTAATATTATTAATGTTGATCTCCCCTGTACCCTGGCGAAATACTCCAATATGCTTACCGGATACCCTGTATACATTACGGTTTTTTTTTGTAAAGCACATAGTAAGAATGCCACAAGATCGTCTTCTGTCGACTGTCATCTGATTTTAAAAACTAGATATACTTTTTAAATTCTGAAAACTGTTCATTCTGTATTGATATTCTCCTAAATGGGGAGCAGAACGTCAAAAGAAAGTCTTAATTTAGTATTTGTTTAATGAATCTCTGTAGATTTTCACAAAATAAAATAAATTTTAATCGAGAATTACGAATCGAGGGTATTGTATACAAATTTATTAATATTGTTTTTCCAGCTTCTTCCTACTGCTTTTTGTGTGTTTTAATTCTTTAGTTACGGTGAACATCTTTCGTTTGTGTTATACCTTCTTACATGTACTATATGGATTTGGCGGATTGTATAATATTGTATATAATTTTTTTAGTACCATGTATGACATGTAAAGATATGACCTCCCCGCAGCCCTCGCCTAGGGTAGGTGGATTTGTCGACAATGGAGTGCAAGCTTCTCAGGTAGCCGTGGTATCTGGAGGGGTAGAAAGTGTATTGGCCTCCCCCAGTCCCCCTGGTAAGTGTCCTATTATCAAATAGCGCTTTGTTTTTGTCGCTTCTTTTTACGAAGTATTATAATATTTGGGTGTTTGAAGGATCTAATTTTATGTCTGTCGAAAAACGGTGCATTATGTTGCCGTAATATGCTAGTACATAACGAGTGTGTCACACTAATAATGTATACAATACCACTTAATACATTGCAGAATTATTTGAACATTTTAACTTACTTACCTGGTCGTATATAAACAGCTTTTCTTCTATTTGCTTACGCTAATTGTTATGTACAGGGAGTCCCATTTTCGACACTCCGTAATTGTTAGTGCTATCAAAAAAGTAATGTAGGTGTCATGTGCTCTTTTTGGGTCAAACTTAAAATGGTAAAATCAAAATTCGAATATTTAGGCTCGCTTAAGAGATACGAGGGAAAATCAACAAATTGACAATTTCTAAATTACTCTATATTTTCTTAGTTAAAAGAGATACAGAAAATTTTTTTATACAGAAGTTTATTTAAAACGATTGTTGAATAATCTGCGGTTTTCAAAATAAGTAAACGGGGTTAGGTAAAAAAGTTATCGGACCTAACCTCATTTTTAAAATGGAACACCCTGTATATTTTAATCTAAAAAGATACTATTTTAAATTCTCCTTTCAAATATATAACACACCATGGATGATATTGGTTTCCTAGGCGATTTATTTAAACTTTACTTTGGAACGAAATAAAAGATTCAGATTAAGATAAAAAATAACGGGAATCATCGCAAATGTTCGGGATATGTCCTTAAATGGTTACCGTCTTTCGGGATAGCGAACAAAATATACATTTTGCGCCATTTCTTCGTTTTTTCCATTTTCAATATAAACCGATATCATATCAAATTTTTCAAAATGTTGATAGGTCATTTTCGCAAATGAATATGTAAAAATGAAATTGACGTTAAATGTTAATAGTCAACATAGTTGTTTCTAGGATATTAGCTTTTCTTTCATGGTCTACTGTGGTTTAAAGTAATAAAGTTTAGTAAATCGTCTAGGAAAAGAATTTAAAATAGTATCTTTTTTGATTAAAATATATAGGGTGTTCCATTTAAAAAAATGAGGTTAGGTCCGATAACTTTCTTACCTGACCCCGTATACTTATTCTGAAAATGGCAGATTATTTTTTTATTTTCCGCCGTATCTCTTAAACGAGCGAAAATTTTCTAATTTTGATTTTACCATTTTAAGTTTGACCCAAAAAGAGCACATGACACCTACATTACTTTTTTGATAGCGCTAGCAATTACGGAGATACCCTATAAAAGTGTCGAAAATAGGACACCCTGTACTGTGTACAGAACGTTATAGTTCCTGATTGATTTTTTAATTAGATTAATACCTATACCTATAAACTAATCTTAACATTGAATAAATACATCGTTCCAAGACAATAATAAAACACATAACCTAACCTCAACATTTATAGATATGGAGTTAGATATCGTTAATTTGTTAATGATGAAAATTTTACATGGGATTTGCTTAAAACAATATTCAAATTATTATTAAACCAATAATATAGTTACATAAATCACGTTTATCTACCCTGTATTCATTTTATATCCTTGATAATTGTGAAAATCGAAAATAAAACGGTACCTATCCCATTTCTACTTTAACCAAACAGTTATTATGTTCAATGGGTTGCCTATAGTAGTGATTACTGCTTTTAATATTGTTTTGGTTACCCATGGATAAAAGAAGTGCATACAAAATGGTGGTGAATCTATTGGGTTCCTTTGTATTTTAGTCCCAGTGCGCAAGCGTAAAAAAAGCATCATGCCCATTCAACCGCCGAATAGTAGCAGGACGAGCGTCGTGCTACCGCTTCTAACCAGTGCTAACCCTTTTACGGCTAAACGTGTGAATGACGATAATATTTGTAAGTCTAGTTTCGATGTTCTATGTCTTCGATCATTGAACCCTGTATATGAATATGAAATACCAATTTGTGTGGCTCGTATATATTTGCAAAGGGAGAAGTAAAATCCCTTTTTCTAATAATGAAACAAACAATTTGCTTGTTATTTTATGCCTCTTTGGTGTTTTCCGGCACTTACTAATTCTATAGGAGTTCAATTTTCGAAGTTCTGTGTGTTCTTGTGATAGGATTCTTAAAATTTGTTAATCTAGAAAGTTATTAAAAAAATAAAAGGTACTATAACTTTATAAATAACGCGTAAGGCGTACGGAACCTATAAACTATATGTTTTGTTGCTAGTTTTTGTGCATTTTTGTTGTTATGTTTTTTCTCGGGGTTTATTATTTTTATTGCTACTTTAATTTTCATATCTACCATGTATATAGTTGAATTGAGCATAAAGCTGGATTCATAGTTGCCGTAACGTATGCCGTAAGACGTAAGCAGTAGTCGATAAGACGTAAGGATATGCCCATTTATATTCTCGTTAAGAATTTTCAGGTTACGAGTTTGTAGGGTATGGTTTTTCACATGTGTGTTTATTTAAAAGTGAAAATATGAGTCCAAGCGATGACGACCTCGTTATAATAACGGGATCAATATTGTTCTGGTATTTATTAAGGCCGTATTACACTTGGGAATTTTTATGGCGCCAGCAATGGCAATTATAATTCAAGGATTCAGGCGCAGTACACCGTTCTCCGTACTACAGTCAGAAATTCTACTCTTATGACAATTAAAATGACACGGATTCATGCGCAGTACACTGTTCCCGATCAGCTGTCTCTCATTGCCAGAAATGGGGCAGGCGCCATTTTAATTGCCCTTGCCGGCGCTATTGGGTAGACATGGATTATTCTGTTATTTTTAACTGTTTATTATTTGGCCGAACCAGGTATGAACAGGTAATGGCCATTTAAACCAACTGGTACTTAAATTAGCAGTTTCATTCATCAACTTTTGCACCTCCTATTTGTAAATAGCAGTAGCTGCTTTCACTGGTAATCAAAACGAACAGGTTTGCACATCTCTAATTCTGGGGATATTTTAGGGATTTCGACAGTACCCACTGCTGTTCTGACCGTTGACAATGCTCCAGCTGATCGAAAACGGTTTACTGCGCATGAATACGTGCCATTATAATTTCCGGCGCAAGAGAAAAAATTGCCTAGTCTAATACGGCCTTTAGCAATTTATTTATCACCTATTTATTAGCAAAGTGTCGAATTTGGGGATGTCAACATGGCGGTTATGCACGAGTATGACCGATCCGTACCGATTCCGTAAGACGTAACGTAAGAAATGAAATTGAACCATTTCTTACTTCTTACTGCGTACGGCTTAACTCGGACTATAAACGGTTCTATTGCAAATCACATGTTTATTTTTCTTACGTCTTAACGTTACGTCTTACGGCATATGTTACGGCAACTATGAATCCAGCTTAAGAGACTTCTTAAACTTAATAACTTTTGTATATAGTTTCTCAAAAATATACAGGGTGCTCTGTTATTTAAATTGTATCTCTCTTATTCATATTAGGTTCGTTTGTAGAGCGAAATTTCCAGCCGGTTGCAAATTTCGTTCTGCGCATGTTCGGTTATGCACGAGTGTCTAATTGGTTGCTGTTTTTTTGTCTCTGTGCACGGGTAGAAATGCCAAACGTTCAACTGGGAATTGACTTCTTAACTTAACCTACAATTATTCTTATTCTTGCTCATTTCTGCTTTGTTAAGAGCTCGCCTAGTTTAACCAAAACTAAAGAAAAAACAAACGAATCGGTAAAAACAACAAGTCAAAAGTTGACAAGCAGTCGAGCGAGCAAATGCACAGAATCCAAACCCACAATTCCGTTCCGGTACGCGCATTATTTTGACGGTTGCAAATCAGTTGGCAATCCTATACTTTACTTACTAAATTCTCGCGAATACGACCGTAAAAATTAATATCTAACTGACGTTTCTGTGCCGCAGCACAGAGTCCATAATAATAATAATAATCTTTCAATCTAGAGCATCCTTTATATTATTTTATTTTATAGAGGTCCGGAGTGAGTCGTCTGTTTTATCGTTGGATGTTTTAACCTTTACTTTTAAACATGATCTCAAGATAATCATTATACAGGGTGTCCGCTAATTAATGGTACATGGAAGAACCACAGACTCCTTACGTAATAATATTAGGATTTAATTATACTTACTATATCCGAAAGTTGATATTAACTGAGATACAGGGTGTTAAAGTTAAAACTTCATTTTTCTTTTTCTCCAATAACTTTGAGAGAAATTAACGTTTTTTTACCAAGTTTGGCAATTATGTTTTTTTTTAGGACGAGAAATTGATATCTTTGTGAAATTTTAACGTACAATGTAGTCTGGGGCATTTTTCGAACATTCATAAGGTCATAACTTTTTTGTGCCTCAGTGTATTTAAGTTTTTAATAAAAATAATATTTTTTTCATATTTATTACGTAAAATAGGTATACTAAGTTCAGGTCGCCCAGAGTTACCGTTTCGGCGATATTTGCATTTAAACTGTTGGCGCGTTAGCTCAGGCAAGCAAATAATATTTTGTTACTTCTTACCAATTAACTTTTACATGATAATTAAAGTTCTAGTAATGGTAATTGGGAATAATAAATACAACAATTGGATTGTTCTTTAACTTACTTTAATTAAAATAACCCTAGAAAATATCGTGTCGAAAGAAACGAACACAAACTTACGATAAACTCAAAAATGAAACATTTTCGGTTCCATAGCAACTGCATCTCTAAATTTTATTTGTTTTCTCATAGGTTACTTTAAGAAAAAAATTTTGTTCGCAAATTAATAATAATTGGGCAGGGTGCACTAAACAATTTAAATGCAAATATCCGAAACGGTAACTCTGGGCGACCTGAACTTAGTATACCTTTTTTACGTAATAAATATGAGAAAAGTATTATTTTCATTAAAAACTTAAATACACTGAGGCACAAAAAAGTTATGACTTATTAAATGGTCAAATAATGCCGCAGACAGCGTCCCCTACATTCTACATTAAAATTTCAACCAAAATCGATTTCTCGTCATAAAAAAACATAATTGCCAAATTTTATAAAAGAACGTTGGTTTCCTGCAAAGTTATTAGAGAAAAACAAAAATAAAGTTTTAACTTTAACACCCTGTATCTCAGTTAATATCAACTTTCGGATATAGGTAGTATAATTCAATCCTAATATTTTTACGAGGGGTCTGTGGTTTTCCATGTCCCATTAATTAGCGGACCCCTGTATAATGAGGAATATACGAGGTATAAATTTTAAAAATACAGACGGTAAAATTAAACTCGCTTCGCTTTAAACTTAAAACGTATATTTTTCGTGTCATTTTCATGCATTAAAGGCTATGGTACCCTTCGCGAAGACCGTACGGTCATAAACGTTGGTTCCGATCCGAGCGACGCCTATAGCCAGTCCAGCCCTGAATTGCCGTCCAGTCCCACTCACCGGGCAATCGGCCACGCCCACTCCAGCGAGGACTTGTATAGTTGGATGGCCAAGCAGGGCGCCGAGAACGAAGGGCAAAATTTAGAAGGTAAAAAATCGAATTGTATGATTTAATATTGTATATTATAATCGCCTTTTTAGGAGGCCTGGAAAGTAAAGTAGATACCCTACATACAGAGTCTTCTGGGGAACCTGGCACTTTACCCAGAGCAAACTTGGTTCAGCCTGACGTACCCTTGCAGCCGATTCAAGAATCGGTTCGGTTGTTAGATGCCAATCAGATTTTCCAACCTCTCTTGTCTGGCTTGGGAGTCATGCCGCAACAGTTAAGGTTTACTACTATGTCCGATTCAGGTAAAAATACCGGCGAATACGTTTTAGGCGCTAAAGAACCGTTTTGAATGTGATTTTTAGGGGCAGGCAACGAAGTTACAACGCTGGATGCTTTAGGATCGAATTTGTGTTTAGTTGGCAATATGGAGACGCTTAGAATTGATATAGTTGTGTCCGAACATGGTAAAATTGAGAAGAAAAAAGGGAAAAATAAAGGAAAACGGGGCCTGTTGATTGGTAATTATTTTTTTATAGCTCAATGTGTTATTTCTTCGACCTAATGTTATCATACAGGGTGTTATGGAAAGGACGTATTATATGTAAACTGGCAATTCCTGAGATAAAGACAAATTGAAGAAAAATACCCATAAATGGCGCTTTCAATTCATTTAGCGGTAAAAGTGACCTGACGTCAAACCAGAAAAACACCTGTGTGGCACTGCGATATACTTTTCCATTCTGTAATACCTTTTTGTACAATTAATTGAAGAACATACGACGGACTATATTTTAAACAACCCGAAAAAAACATATGGAATAGTAATAGCCACGTACGTCACTAGGTCAAATGCCAATGACCTCTTGACGCCTTACATCGGCTGAGCGAAGTAGTTTCATATAGCGCCGCACGCTTGCCGTCTGTTAGTTGTAGACCAACCAGCGGCCGGATACGTTGTGTCTCGTCGATCACCAACACACTCTCAGCAATCCGCTCTGTTTTTTCGGTTTACGCGTGTATCTTCCCCGTCCATAAATAATCTTTGAATATTGTTTTTATTGGCGCGTTTCTTCTGGACGTCAAATTTCGTCGCGTGTAATAAAATCTAATAATTTGTAGTATAATCTGTATTATTGTATTTTCAACAGCTAACTATCGGTTCTGTTTCACTATTACTGTGTGTACATAAAGTGTTTCCAGGAGTATTTCCATGAAAAAGAAGAAAAACTGATTGTGTTTGTGCCTGAATTTCCTCGCTCTTTAGGTATAAGGGTAAATACAAGTAGTTATATATAATAATTTATTTTTATAATTTTATATGGAATTTCAGTTTTACATTAAGTTTGGCAACATTTCCATTGGCTCTGGTTGAAATGTTGTACAGTAGCGCGGACTGACCTGTGAGTAAGAGTGTTTGTTACCCTACTTTTAAAACGGTCGATTTAACAAAAAATAAAATATGTAGCGCTTCTCTAGGACACCCAAAGAGTCACCCATTTAAATATAATACGTCATTTCCATAACACCCTGTATATAGGGTGTTTCAAAAAAACGTGTCCATTACTCGTGTGTTGTTTCCTTAGCCAAAAATCAGACAAATCGTTAGAGTGTTCGGTATTTCCAAGATATTTCCGAAACGGGTTTAGTAGTTTTAGTGAACTTTGGGTTATGAAAAGTATCTAAAATCGTGCTACACTGCCTGCATACCCGTTTATCTTGTAAACGAAGCTGATTTCAAATAAATATTATTAAATGTTTTTTTAGTCATTTAAATTTATGTGAAATGCCAGTGTCGTACGTATTTTTTTTGAAAATTACTAGGGCGCCTGCACGCACGAACAAACCTGTTCACACATTTTTATTTTATTTCACTAAAATTTCCTTGAAAACACCGAAAAAATTTAAAAATTTGAACTCCCTGTATCTTCCAAGCGAATCATCTGCGGAACCATGTTGATATTAACTATTTGTTTTATTTTTGGGTAAGGAATCACCACACGAGCGTTCGCACATGTTTTTTGAAACACCCTGTATATTACATTGGGAGAAAAGAAACTATGTTTGTTCCTGCCATAATAACTATACTATTTTTTATTAGAAATAAGCACGAGTGATGAATCGCCAGCCTTTGTATGCGAGAAAGTCTCGGTCGAATTAGAAATTGACAGAATGACCGATATGGCGGTCAACGATCTGATGAAAACGAGAAATGTCTTGTATATTTCACGGGGACAGCTGAAGAATCATACATCGACGGTCATAAACTTTACCATCGGGGTGAGGTATATCCATCAAAGAGTCAACATGCCGTTGTTAAGGTATGTAATATTGTTAGGGTACGTTTTATTAGGCAAATGCAAAAATTACAATAGGTCAACATCCTACAGTCTCAGTTTTTTTAAATATTTTATCAATAAAAAAAGTTTCCCATATGTGGCTAACATTTTGCCGGTCACTGTATAAACCTTTTTTTTGCGTTAGCATTTAATATTGCCATATTTCATAATTTTTATAGGTTATTACATCAAATTAGTAATATGTACCAGAACGTAAAAGATACACAAAACGAGCTAAGAGAGCAGCAACCTCCAGCGGAATTAAGAAGACCCAAAACGAGTGCCAGCGATCACAACGACCAAAAGCATCATAGTTCAACCTCGGATCTCTTACAAGTAAACACATTTTATTACTTTAACTGGCATAGAAAATGATAAAAATATATTTAATTTAATTTTCATGGATATTTTTACTTTATAATTACGTTTTCTTCCTGCAGGACGTTCCATCTTCTCTGTCCAAACAACTGACGTTAAAAATCTCCGATCCTGGATCTTATGGTTCTCAGAGCAAGCCCGTTTTGTCTCCTAGCGCAAGTTTGAGGTCGAGACCTCAAAGTTTTGCTCAGAAATTAAGATCCACAGGTACTATGTTCTTTTAAATTGTGAAATTGTATTATAATTTATTATGTGGTTATTTTTTTTTTATAAACTTTTTAATCGATTTGATTTTGTAGGTAAAAATGTCAAAGGATACGTGAACCTAAGCGAAGGGGCGGGTACACCAATGAGTGTCAGTACTCCCAGTGGTTCGGCCCTAGAAAGAATAACAGTTTCTTCAGATAAGAGCAGCGGAAGATGTTGGAAGACCATTTACTACCTGCTGGAGCTGTACGCCAACATGCCCGATACAAAAACCATTAAGCATAGGTAAGGCTGACACTAATCTGTAAAAAAGTGTAATATGTAAATTTGTAATCTTACAACTCTCTATGTATATGTAAAGTTACAGTGGGATATAGTATGTAAATTTACAATGATTATATATATCCAAGAATAGCTCTAACACACACTCTGTCAATTTACAAAACTTGTATGTAATTTTACAGATTCTCGGTTGGTACCAACGACATTTCTGAACACTATAAAGGCAATCGCAAATACGATATTCTCACGGAAATGAAATCAAGCGACGATATAGAAAAAGCCGAGAGTACGCCCCCTTTACACCTACACAGAGAATTAAATTACAGAGAAAGTACCCACGCCGGTGTCAACGAGCATACCAAGTTGGTGGTGTTCGGTGTGGCCAGGATTCATAGGACAAGGTTGTTGGCGACGTTGTCCGGGTTAAAATTGGAGGCTGAGATCACGAGTTTACATAGCAGCTTGACGGTAAGAGTTGGAAACATATTGCTATGCAAGGTTCGCGGAAATGTTAATAGGAACCTGTATTTTTTTGTAGGTGAGAAAGAAATCCATTCCGCAAATGTTGGAATGTTCTTTGACGGGACAAGTTGGTAGGACGATGATAGTTTTACTAGAAGGAGTAGCTCCCAATTTACAAACAGTAGTAAAAGTAAGTAGAACAAGTATATTGTGTAACTTGCACGGAATTTTACAATGAAAATGTAATGTTTTTTAAACTATTCAAATAGAAATATAAACGGAGGTTCGCCGCTTAGGGGGGGAAGTTCATTCCCCACTTAGATTGTAAACTTTCATACTCATGAACAGCACCAGCTCAATAGTTAGGTTAGCCAGTCCTGTCGGCACTGGCAATTTAGATGGCCGTTTTGGGCTATGCTGCCCCTGATTTTTGGGTGTTTATCCCACGGCGAATCGTTTGGTATGAAAATCAGTTAAATCCGACGAATCTTATGTACACTAGCATCGATTTTCACTAATCTGCCCAAACATTATTAGGAGAAATCAGATAATTCCAGAAGATACCTGTTTCTTCCCAAAACATTGCAAAATGTGACTTTAGCACCGAGGCCTTCAATTAGAAATAATCATTTGAAGAGTCGAGCAAAAGAAAGCCTTCCAAATATTTACAACGTAGGAGAAATCAGATAAGTCCAGAAGATACCTGTTTCTTCCCAAAACATTGCAAAATGTGACTTTTGCACTGAGGCCTTCAATTAGAAATAATCATTTGAAGAGTCAAGCAAAAGAAATCCTTCCAAATATTTACAATGTATGTAAAGATGAGGGGGCTATTGTGAAAAAAAATTATTGTATGAGCACGCCTATGGTAACATGTTTTCGCATGGTTTTTGTAGATTTTTCTCTCCTCGCTTTTCATACGGAGACGTGCAGAAACCACTGGGCAAACAATATGAGAAATGAATATTATTTCATGCTCGTTATACAATGTAATATTTTCAATTAAACACATATGCCTTCTTTTAGGTAACAATTGGAAAGTCTCAAGCATTATACTCTTCAGTAACTAAACGACAAAAAGACAAAAATTCAGGGCTGTTAACAATTGGAGCTGTCAATATTGACATACCGCAACATCCTGTAGCTTTACACGGAATGGTAACCAGAGGTAACTGTTTAATTATGGAATTTTTTAAAGTTTAATACAACTAGACTTTGAGAACTTTGATTTATTTTTTAATTTTTAGGTAGTAAACAACTAAGTTCAACCCTTCAAGAACTCCGCGTGCAACGAACTTCGAGTAGAATGTCCAGGGGCGTCCAAAACGAAGAGGAGCAACAAAATTCTCCTAACCACCCCCTAAAAGATACGCCCTTGGCGGGTCCACCTCCTAGTACAGGAGCTATTGGTGAAAAAAGTCTTTTGAAACCATTGGTTATGCAATTTTCTGTCATTTTACAGGCGAGTGTCGACTTTTAAAGCTACGATTTTTATTTTCAGAATTTTATAATATGTTTTGATCGAAACTAAATATTTAATTTTTTAATTAGAGCCTAAGTATAACTGCCGCTCTGTTGCCGTCCCTCCAGGCCCAGTATAAGATGGACCAAGTGAATAGTACCGGGTTCACAGGAAACAAGGCGAAGTTCACGATAGATTTGCCTCGTCATAGCCTGAGTTTTACCACCAAACTACCACAGGTTAGTCTAAATTCTAAAATTTCTGTATTTTTAATATATCATATATTAATATACAAAGTTAGTTTTGTTGGGGTTTCTTCTTATATTTGTTCTTTTTTAAGGGATACGCTCAGACTGAAAAAACCGAAGCAAATCTACCTTCAGAAGCGAGCATAGCATTGCCGGCAGTACACGTAGTCGCCGAATACATTCCCGAGAATGCCGCAAACGGACTGAGGAATCCAGAGGGGGTAGTTTTTCGGCAGGGAGGCTACTTGAACGCGAACGCCGAGATTGGGGTTTTTGAACATAGTTTGACTACCGATTTGTTGAACCATTTGGTGTTTGTACAGAAAGTTTTTATGAAGGTGAGTTCCAGAATCTACGAGATGTACTCTTAAGTATAAACTTTACATATTTACTATACAGGGTATCCTAGGTAAGAATGCATTGTATAATATACCAATATAAGTTCTATATTATTTTAAAACTTAAAGTTGGTCTCCTCGAAAGTATAATAATTCCATCTCTAAAGTAAATAAATAATAAGTTTTCTTCTGCTTGCTAGGAAGTTAACGAGGTGGTTCAAAAGGTCTACGGAGGTGAAAGGCCGGTTCCCATTTGGCTGGAAGATTCAGAGGAACCTTCGACAATAAGCAGGTTGTTGTTTTCATTGGTTATCAAAATACAACGGATACAGTTAACGGCAACCACTGCTGGTAGTTCGGCAGTCAGATTAGAAACAGGTCAGCCTAAAGACATATAAGGATATAGATAATTTTAGTTAATTTTAATACATGTACTATAAAAGAGGTACTATTAAATGAAGGTTTGTTCGAATGTGCAGTTAAGTTAGCAACCATAAACGTGCGGCAAGGGACGTCAAACACAAAAGATACGTAGCCGCTCCAAGTTCGTCTGGAGAGCTGAGTGAATCGACCGCCCCCTTGCGTGATATCATACCTTGTATTATTGTATCATGGCGTCCTACCTAGTTACTAACACTAAGAATCTCTTCCTAAGATTGATGGTTTTAATTTGTGTAATTTCAGGCGCTGTCGTCCTAGAACTATCCAACAGGGTGCAAAACGTATCTGGTTCGAATCCCAGCAGTACTTCAGCTAGACTTTTCGGCAAGGCGCAGGTCGACCTAAACCTTTCTTTGGGTCAAATAATAAGAAACGCTTTATTCGAAGAGGCCGACATCGAATATCAGCATGTGGCGTTTTTTAACACGCGTATTGGACTGAGAAATGCGTTTCAGGTAAATTTTCACCAAATATCGATGGGTTTTCGACAAAATATCGTAAGCGACCAATTTTTCGACATATACAGGGTGTTTCGGGAGGAAAGGGAAATATTTTGGGAACATGTTCAGAAGGTCAAAATAAGAGAAATTAACCCATATGTTTTAATCCGATTCTTAACCGTCTCTGAAATAATCGGTTCTAAAGTTTTTTTTGTAAAGTTTTGGAGTAATTAAGAAGGTTTGTATTTCTAACTCCAGTTTGTAGGTATTTCATTGCTTGTCAATACCTAATTTAATTGACAAGCATGGTTGTCAGTTTGATTTATTCTGAGCGTTTCGACTCGAAGAGTTCCTAATTGAAAAGTGTTTCAAAAAGTTTTTGCAAATGCTCAGGAAACAGGAATGTTTCCAAGCGTAAGGATTGATTCTGAACGAGCGAAAGAACTTCGATTAGAATCACATGTGGGCGTTTGGAAGACACTTAGAAAAAACGGTTTAAAACCTTTCCATGTTCAACCAGTCCAACATCTTCAAGAAGGTGATTATGGCTTAAGAGTTCAATTTTGTGAATGGATCCAACAAAATCGAGGCCTACATAAATACATTTTATTTAGCGATGAAGCTCAGTTCACCCGCGATAGAATCAATAACTGTCACAATGAACGAAACTTTCAACATCGATTCAGTATTAATATGTGGTGTGGAATGCTCAACGACCAGTTGTTGGGTCCTTTTGTATTGAATGAGCGTCTTACTGGAGATGGATATTTACGGTTTTTGGAAGACCATTTAACACACATGTTGGATGATGTTCCGCTAATTGTTCGACACCGAATGTTCTTTCAGCACGATGGAGCCCCACCTCATTTTAGTCGCCGGGTGCGTAATTTCTTGAATAATCGTTTTCCTGATCGTTGGATTGGCAGAGGAGGACCTCAAGCTTGGCCACCGAGGTCACCAGACATAAACCCACTGGATTATTGCCTCTGGGGGGGGTGGATGAAATCACTAGTATACGAAACACGAGTAGAAACCGTGGAAGGGACTCCACAATCGAATTTTTAATGCTGCAAATATCATTATAAACAATCCCCAAGCAATTCAACGCGCAACACGAGCGATTAACAAACGTGGTGCAGCTTGTATTGAAGTTGGTGGGGGTATTTTCAAAAACATTCTAAATTAGTGGAATTTTGTTGTTTTACTAGTATCTATTGGTGTTGCTTTTGAAATAAAAATAGTTACAAAAAAACTTTAGAACCGATTATTTCAGAGACGGTTACGAATCGGATTAAAACATATGGGTTAATTTCTCTTATTTTGACCTTCTGAACATGTTCCCAAAATATTTCCCTTTCCTCCCGAAACACCCTGTATAACTATATAAACTGCACTTTATAGGAAACTTATGTAACAGTAAAGTCTATCTTAACCGACAAATAAATATATAAGACTTTCGAAAATGTATTGACGAAGTATCGGGCTGCTGAAGTGTACTAAACCATAACAATACAAAAGAATACGTAAAAGATTAAACAGGTTTATGTTCAAAAACAGAATAATGAGAAGGAAAAACTCCTACTGTAAAATTTTAGGCATGTCGCTTGATTTGTCAAAAACCCATCGATGTTTGAATGCAAAAGAACGTGAATATTTTACATAGGCTAAAAATGTTACTGGTTTACCTAGTTTATCTTGCAAATAAAAATTTTTATTAGGATGTTGTGAAAATCGGCTCAAATTCTGTTCACAATAACAGTCAATTCTAGAGTACTTGAATGTATGTATTCATAATGTTTCAGGACGAAATTATCGAAGGAGAAGACAAAGAAGTAGTTCTAATCACCCTAAAACGTCCCCTGATCTACATCCAGCCCGTCGCCGTGGACAAAGCCATCCTGGTCTGGCTGAACTATAAGAACGCGTACGATTACTGGGCCGAGAAACGGGCGAATCTTAGCAGGGAAATCAAGGAAGAAAAGTTCCAGTTTGGACAGTTGACGAGTCAACTTGGCGCCCCGCATTTGGGGACGTTGTTCTTACAACTTACTGTTGAGGATATGGGTAAGTACTGTGACTACACAAATATGACAAAACATAACCTTTTATAAATTTATTGTCGAATTTAGTCGGAATAACCAATTAAAAACAGCCGATACGAGGCAAATGGAAAAGAAATTCGAACAAAAACAACTAGTTCTAATATAAATAAATATTATTTCTTTATTTAGGTATTTGTCTTCCATTGAATCCATTACCTATAACATGGAATGCCCGATCTGTTTATGAAGAAAGTAGAGGGGCCGTAGTGATAACTTTGGAAAACACCAGTATATCAGGTAATGTATACAATTGTTTCCCAATATGAAGCTTTGTTGCCAAATAATATGACCTGGTTTATTTGTAGCTTGCAGTTCCGGTTCTCTGGTCAGTAAGGGCAAATTCTCGAACCTCTGTCTACGTTTTGCCGAGGATTTCGAAAATTCCTTGGACGACTGGAAGCCAGACATGACCGACTCCTCCATTATGAATCTGTGCGTCGTCAGTGATGGAACCTACGAAGTATGCAGTAGAACTGTTGCAGCTAAAATGCCAAACGGTAAGTGCCAATCGGCCTGATGGAGTCTTCTGGTCGGCAGCGCACTGAAATTATTTGGCACATCAGGAACATGGAACTCTGAATGAAGCATTTCCGAGGTATAACTTGTAGTTTTTTTTTAGATAATGCAAAATGGTTACTCAATGTTCAGTGGCAAATGGAAGGTGTTGATATTCACTTGGACACCAATGTAGGAAAGCAGTTGTCAGCTTTAGGACATACCCTTACCATGCTTACAGGTAAGATATAATAATGAGACTGTTAATAGTTCAAATAGATTATAAAACTAACCTGGTTGCTATTACAGTTGCACAAGGGTACCTACACAGTATGAAGAAACTTACTTATACTATTTTATAGGTGCTGAAGATGCCGCTATCCCCTTCGACTACGATTCAGATGACAACGATCCTACAGACGGCACAAGGACATCGCAAGAAAGTATTTTACCGGCGTTTATGTTTGATCCATCTCTGGACAATAGAAGCCGGTCCAAATTGATTGAAAAGGAAATGAACGAACAGGCTAAGATTATTAACGATTTAAGGTGTGTAGATGTTTTTCTAGATTGATTTATTGCTGTGATAAGAGTACGCTGTCTTCAGATATCGTTATTTATATTTTTTGTAGGTCGCTTGGGGCATCTCATGGAACTATTGAATTGGAAATGAAACGGTTACACGAGCTAGAAACGATGGTTTATAAAGATTTCAGAAGGTATGTTTGAACGTTGTTGGTTGTATATTTTAGTGTTGGAAAAAACCGATGATTTTAATAATCGGGTACTTGATACTAGAGCGATTTTAATAATCGAGTGAATCGCTTGAAATTCCAATTCACCAAGCGATGACGTCACCGACTGCTCCACCGGCAGCCTAGCCGTTTACATGTGATCAGGTAGGGTATTTAGCAGGCACGTAACTACGGGTGGGCACAGGTTTAGCTAAAAAATTGTAGTAGCCACCAAAAAAATTCCAGAAATTTATTTATTTGTGAATAATGAATTTTTACCACGTGTCTCGATACCAAACAAAAAAACTGCAAAAAATCACCCAAATATGTATTTATTGTTAGCTTTATTATTGTGCGTTAACCCGACAAACAAAACAAAAAGTATTACCAAGAGTTATTTTTCTTTACATCTTTCTCAATCTACGAGCATAAAATAAGTAGATATTTAAAATAGCTTGTCAAATTCTTCCACTTTAAATTATCAGGTGCCCACTGTGTACACTTCAAAAATTTAGGCTTAGTTACGCGACTGGCAAAATAAGAAAATTGGTTATTATTTTTTTAAATTCATGTTTATAGTTACCTAAAAGTTCCTGTTTAAATTTAAGAATGCTTACTTTTGGTTACCAAAAAATTTGTCGATACCTATGTTTTGTTAACTATTTTGCTCGTTTTCTTATTTTCCATTAACATTTTCTATAATGTATGTTATTTTTGAGAAGTCTTCTTGAGTTTAATAATAAAAAGTTCTTGTTTAGATTTAAAAATGTTTACTATAAGATTACCAACGAATTTTTCTATTATTATGTTATTTTTGAGAAGTTTTCTCGTCTTATAGTAATTAAAAATTTTAAAATTATAGCGTCAAACTCGAACGTCGCCAATCGGATGCGGCGCGTAGTCGTCTATCAAATAACCGGCGATATTTTTCGGTTTTTCGCCTGAATTTATAACTAGAGTATTTCCTATCGAGCGAAAAACTGTTCGAATATACGAGCAGTTTTTTAATTCGATCACACTACAGCGGTATATTTCCGCCGGCGTCAAGCTCGGGTATCGAGTGAAAGATAATAAGTGACGAGCGACGGTTTCGCCTGAATAGATAACTCGAGCGATCACAACAGTAGTATATTTTATTAAAATGGTACAAAATGTATGTATTTTTAAAAAAAAAAATTTTTTAGACACCCCAATTTCGAGTGTTTCTTGATTATTTTTGATCGAAACTTTAACATTGAAATATAATTTGGTTGTACAAATAATATATATTTTTAGAGATATGATTCAGAAACTACGCAGACAGAGTATGAGAGCATCGTCAATAAAGGGCAAGTTCGGATTAGGATCAAAAAGCAGCACGTTCAGGTCGAAATCATTCGTGGTTCCAAGTCCTATGCCGGAAGATCAAGGAAGGTAAGTGAAAATGGAAATATTTTTTAAGAAAATTGATATAACCGATTGGAAGACAATGAGTTTTACTAAAAAAACATACAAAACTTATTTATCATTATCATATAAATGCTAACGCAATATCATCCTGCAATAGCTATAAGGACCTGGGAGTAATGTTTGACACAACACTGTCATTTGCGGAGCATATACTGGATATCTGTAACTCTGCCATAAGCATGCTAGGATTTATATTTCGTGTTTGCAAACATTTCACCAATGTGGAAGCCATTAGAACTCTGTATTTTGCTTATGTAAGATCAAAGCTTGAGTATTGTTGTGTTGTCTGGACCCCCTACTATGACAAATACATGGTTGAGTTGGAGTCAGTGCAGCGTAAATTATTAAAATACCTTGCATATAAAGTGGACAACATATATCCTACAAGGGGTTATGACAGCAAAATACTACTTCAAAGATTTAAAATAAACACCATTGAAGACAGACAGATATCACCAAATACATACATTATATAAAATATGTAATAACTACGTTGAGTCATCATATTTACTTGGTCAAATTAACTTTTATGTTCCGATAGTACATCTAAGACCAAAAACCAATCTGTTCTACCTGCATACCCCAATATACAGCATGTGTGCAAGCTTCGACTCCTTGCATGACAAAGTAGATCTATTTTTTACAAATAAAAATGCAATTAAAAGAGCTGTGTTGAGTATATATGTTAATATAAGCAAATTAAATTAAATTGAGCTGTATGCTGTTGTTAAGTATAGGATAGTTAGGTTAAGTTAAATTGTCTTATAAATGGTATGTTTCTGTACTGTTAGATAATTAAAGCTATTTTATTTATTTATTTATTTATTTATTTCGCTATACGAACGAACCTATATGCGAATTGTACTTGAAAGAATGAATACCAGCCATATTAATGTTATATTATGTTTTAGCCCTGGAAGTGCCAAACTTGATACAAATACAGGTAGTTTCGATAGTTCCCCGCGATCGGGCCCTTCCAGATCGGCATCTCTACGTGTTAAAAATACAGATCAAGGTCCTAGAGTGACTTTTAGCGACACCCAAACAATGAATAGGTATGAATGGTAGCAATAAATTTAATATTGCTTGTTTATTTTGATTTACCCGTATATAATTTTTATCTGAGAATTATGAATTCTAGGCAAAAGTCGCTTCCAAGTGCCAGTTCGGAAATCAGCCTGCCGGAAACTCAGCTCGATTGGGTAGATCAGTTGGACATTGACGGCGAAAAAGTGACTCTCAGGAAAAAGATGCCCGCTGCCTCATACGAATCCGTTGAAGGGTGAGTCAGGTTTATATTTATATAGGGTGTTTCAAAAAAAAAGGGGGCGATTCTTTACCCAAAAATAAGACAAATAGTTTGTGCAATATTATCGAGTTTCCACATGAAAATTTTGAAAGTCTCGAAAAAAAACTGAAAAACCGTTTACTTTCAGCTCTGTCCTGTTGGATAATTTCGACATGGATCAAGCATTGACTTCGAGCCCGGTTCAGTCGACGAATACGAACCTGTCGCAAAGTACGGGTCTTCAGAAATGCTCGGAACCTAATGTAGATTTAGAACTTGACGTCAAAGTTTTCATTAACAGCGGAAAATGCGTCTTGCACACTAAAGATCATGTGAAGGAGGAAGAAATAAAGCTGTAAGTATATTTTTGTAGAAGTGGCTAAGAAGTTTTTATACTCGGTTGCCCAGAAGTCCGGAATAAAATTAATATAGCCATAACCTGTAACTTTTGGGTAAAACGCTCTTACACGTCAATTTAGTCTTATATATGCTCACATTTTGACGTTATTCGTTTGTTTTTTTTATAGACATTTGTCAAAGATATGACGACATCGATCATTTTTTTAAATAGAAACATACAGCTTGTGATACATGATATGATCATTTGAAAGCTAATATCTCGTACAGTATGCTCATAAATTTTAGCGCGATTCTGTCGAGCTATTTCAAAATGGCGACTGTTAAAAGTTTTTAAAAAATCTCTATTTAAATAAGCGGAAATGATAAATCATTGATGGTTTTTTTGCCTTTTAAGGTAAGAAATCTTCAATTGTTTCACGTTCTGACATTTTGTCTCCACATTCTAACAATATCAAGACTTCGATACGCTGTCTTTCCGACAAAACCATTGCAAAATAATACTTCGGAAATACCTAAATTAATTTTACAAGTTCACAATGTCACAAAATGTCAGAACGTGAAACAATAAAGATTTCTTACCTTGAAAGGTAAAAAAAAAAACCATAAATGATTTATCATTTCCGCTTATTTAAATAGAGATTTTTTAAAAACTTTTAACAGTGAAATAGCTTGACAGAATCGCGCTAAAATTTATGAGCATACTGTACGAGATATTAGCTTTCAAATGATGTATCACAAGCTGTATGTTTCTATTTAAAAAATGATCGATGTCGTCATATCTTTGCCAAATGTCTATAAAAAACAAACGAATAACGTCAAAATGTGAGCATATATAAAACTAAATTGACGTGTCCGAGCGTTTTACCCAAAAGTTACAGGTTAAGGCTATATTAATTTTATTCCGGACTTCTGGGCGACCCAGTATACAGTGACGGACAGAATTCTCGCTCGCTCACTTGAGCGAGAATTCGGTCAGTCACTATATAGTAGAAATATTCCACTGACAGTTAATAAACTAAATGGCGTGTTACTGCGTATAAAATATAACGAAAGTAAGCAGAGGGTGATTTGTTAAAAGTTTATTTTTGTAAATTATTTCATTAGGAACCGAATGAGAAAAGATAGATCGTGTTCCGCCGCGGGACTCCTGGAATATTCTGGATCATCTAGTCCAGACGCCGTGAGAAAAAATAAGGAGAAAATGACGTCCCAAAGCAGTGCGTCTAAACTGAGGAGTACGCCGCATAATACCTTGGTCGATTTGACTATTTTCCATATACCCGGGATGGATGTTAAGCTGCAGTATCAATCAAAGGTAAGAAAAGGTGAAAAATTGGAAGAAATTTTACGGAGTTTCTCACATAAGGATGGTTTAAACGTAGTTAATAGCTGTTTACAAACAACCACTTGTCTTACCTAAGTTCATGTTAGTTCCTGACCTGATCTAGGTATTTTGTATAATTTATTTTGAAATTAACTTTTAATCAACTCATTTAACATAATTACTACCTATGATGTTTTAAGAAATCGAAGATCAAAAGTAAACAAAGCAATTTATGAAACTCTAACAACGAAAATCCCAGTGTCTTAACAGGGGCAAGGGGGAAGTCAGATTCTGAATTAGTTGTGACAAATCGTACGTGCAACTAAGTTTGTGCTGTTCGTAAACAGCTAATATAATATACTTTTCCCCCCAATATCAATACAGTGGTACCTCGAGATACGAGTGCCCTAACATACGAGTTATTTGAGATACGAGCTGTCGAGCGAGCGAAGTTTTGTTTTGAAATACGAGCGACATTTGAGTTACGAGGAACGGTCAGCTGCGACGCGATCTCTGCAAGTGAGATAAAAGAGATGTTGGGAATGTGGGAGAGAGTTTCACAGTTCGTGGGAAAGAAACACCCCGAAAAAGTTGCAACTGATCGTGCATCGGAGCTATTTAATGACACTTGCCTAACTCATTTCCGCAGCATTCTGAAAGGGAGGAAAAAACAAACCTCCTTGGACAGTTTTTTTTGAATCCGGCGAAAAAGGCACAGACCAGTGAAGAGAAAAGCAGTGACTAAAGTGAAGCATACAATAGCATTTAAGTTGTGTGTAAGTTATTATGTTTCTATACAATATTTGTCATTTATAAATACATTTTTCTTATTCAAAAACACGTAACAACAACAGCAATTGGGGGTAGCATTTTTGGGGCTGGAACGGATTAATGACATTTCAATTAATTTCAATGGGGAAAGTTGCTTTGAGATACGAGCAAATTGACATATGAACAAGGTTACGGAACTCGTATCTCTAGGTATCACTGTACTACTTTCTATAAGACCGTTCTACGAGTGTAGCGAATATCCAAATTGTTGACTAAGTTTACACCACAAATTATAAATTTAACCAGTATTTATTCTATTTTTTAGGTTATAATGGAAAATCTTCCTTCCGACGCTCAGCTTGACTTCGATAAAGTTTTTTCTACAGCTTCGTCCACCATTAAAGTGCCGTACAGCGACTCCGAGCAATCTAGAATAGATATGGCGTTTAAGAGACAGGAGAGTCAGTCCGAGTTTAAATCTCAGAGCTTGAATTCTGACTTGAAGAGTTCCACTTCAATGCACGGGATTTCGAATCCTAATTATGGACATTCGCCTACGGCAAGGTAAGTTATAATATCTCTATATATAATTATATATAGAGTGTTTTTAGTAGAGCTGAAAATGCAGTGAACATGAATAGTGAAAAGTGGTAACTAAAAACACACCCTGTATGAATTTTACTTTAAATATGTTTACTTGTGATTTATATTTTAAAATACTTTAATTTGTAGCTTAGACAACTTGCAATTTGGAAACTACACGCCCCCTAATGAGACGTTTAAGAACTACATGAACACGACATACAACACCTCGAAAAAGCAAGGTATCAAGAAAGCCTCGTTATTCGCCTGGATGACATTACAAAGTGTGCCTGAGGAGACAATTATAAGCCCACACATCTTGGAGTTCCTGGAACAAACGCTGGAACCTATTCCTGTTAAAACTATGAATACAGCTGGTATGTCATCAGTTTGCTGTTCCCTAAACGTTGCCCGATAATTTTACATACTAATTTCGATTTTTCTAGACACTTCCCTACTTTCTTCCGATCAAGATATTAACTATGGCAACTATGTATATGCAAGCTTCCCTGTAGATGTCATAGTATACTTCCATATGCAGCCGAGTACCTTCAGGTTTAGCTGCCTGCCAGTTTCAAGGGTCGAATGCCTGTTGCAGCTGCCTTCGTTGGATATTGTTTTTAGCTCTAAAAGAGCGGAGGATGAATTGTTTTCGAGGTATGAACAAACAATTTAGAATGGCTTCGCGGGAGGCGGGAGATAACAAAATTATACGTTATTTTTTTAGTGAATTTGGAGATGGTGCACCAAACACCGCCGCCACCGCTGTTGGGGGGCTAAGCGTAACGGGATGCTTATCTGATTTTTCAGTTTATATATTCCATCCGTATGGTGGTAAAAAGTCTGCCTTGAAAGAAGCTCAGTGGTCACCTCTTTCTGACAGGTAAGTTTAGTTAGTGTCCCACCGAGTACCAAAACTGACTGGAACGCCGTCATAGTCAAGATGTTAAATTGGCAATATTTCGTAATGTACCCTTATTCTTAATGCTAAATAGAAAATAATTATAAAATTTGAGGATTTCCATTTGTAGATTTTTTTGCAGTTTTCTCAAATTCATTTTTAATCTTATTGTTTGAACACCCTATATTAATAGTTATCAAAATATTATAAAAATTCTATTGACGCTTTTCAATAGGGAATCCAACCAAAATTAAATAATAAAGGCTTCCTTATAGGAAATATAACCTTAAATATGTCAAATACGCTTAGGTATGGGACATAATTTACAAAATCTGACTAGAATCTTGTGTAGAATCATAAATGTAATAAAATATAGTGCGTTCCATTTAAAATAGGCAAATTGACACCGACTTCCGGTATAACCGGAAGTGACACTATAGTGAAAAAAGTATTACTTATTCTGATTATAAACTATTATTTTATATCAAAAAAATTTTTTTAGCGAAAGAAAAGATTCCCTTTCGGTGAACGTCGAGTTTGTGAAGTTTCATTTGTCCCGTTCGAGAATGTTAAACTTTAAACAAGAATCGAACAAAGGTTCGAAAGGTTCAGATCAAAGCAAAGCCGTCATCAGATTTTCAAGTAAGAAAATTATTTAGTTATATTTTTAATTTGATTGCTTAACAAACATTACACTAACATCCACGCATGTTCTCGTATATTAGTAGTAGATAGAGAGATATTGTATTCTGAAACCCCATGTTTTAATAATTTTTGTAGCTATCATCGATATTGGCTCCGCTTCTTTCAAGTACGACATGAGACGTCTGACCGAGATATTAGCTTTTCCCAAGGCCTGGTATCGACGATCGATTGTAAGGAGGATGTTTTTGGGCGATTTGAGTATGTCGGCCACATACAGTGAGGAAGATGAGGTTGTGTCACAGAAAACATCGCCAGGAACGGCGAGTAAACATGATAGGTAGGTTGGCTTAACAATTAATAATATACACAACCCCACAATAAAGTCTTTAATTTATATCCCAATGTAGATCGTCCACTACACCGTTGCTTGGTAACTCTAGAAATCGTCATGACGACCACATCTCCCAAAGACATACAAAAATGCGTGAAATAGGTAAGTCTATTTATAGTTATGTACTTGTATAGTAGAAATAGCTTTATTTATTTTGTTAATTTTTAATTGTATATTTTTTAATAGGAAAAGCCTTTAGTGCTGATTCCACCACTCAAGATGATACACCCAGTCCGTCGGAGCACAAAAATTTGACATCATGGGAGACACTGGTATTATTTGCCGTCAATTTTAAGAAGCTCAACGTCCATATGAATATGGGAAATGTTATGGGAAACGTCGTGTAAGTTAATTTTCATTATATACTATATTCATCTTCAGCCTTTGTTGATTTCAAACTGTCATGTCATTATACGTTCATGAAAGGGGTTTTCCGTGATGGTACGACTGCAGTCGTAATACAATAAACACAAGGTAAGATGTATAGCCGTTCCAATTTCAGTAACGTCAATGGTGATCAATTTTTGCTTATTTATTTAGTAAATTGTGGAGATTCCAGAGAAGCCACGCCTCCTTGCCTTACTGTTTATTGTACGTGGACTCCTGTGTTAAGAGTATTGATTTTTTAATGATTTATCTTTTTTACGAAAGTTTTTGTTATCTTTTAGGTGGTTGACAAAAGACTTCCGAAGCGATGGTAGACTCAGTATTGGTTCTACAGGGCACAAAAATCTGTATATCGCTTTTGGACTGGGTGGTTCCAGTTTAGATGCCAAAGGGGGTATTGTCGGCGGCAATATCGAAATCGCTAATATAGATACTTATGGTAGGTATTACGTCTTATTAAAAAAAATTATAATCGTCACGGTTCTGCAAAGTCATGTTTCAGATTTAAAAAATTCCTAATATTTTCGAAGATATTTAGTCAGAATCGTATCTTTTCCATTTAGTTCTTTTTGTTTCCTGGTTCTATTTGACGAGATATGTGAAAATAAATTTTATATTCTCATTTCAACTTTTTCCCCTCTATAGGATACTATAATTAAATTTTCAATCCGACGTTTCGTTTCTTCGTACGTATTCCATCTGTTACGATAGAATAAAATTTGTTAATTTTAACTGCTTGTATGACATTTAGATACTGTACTCGCTTCGGCGGTACATATACTAAAATTGGAACGATACGGAGAAGATTAAAATGGCCCCTGCGCAAGGATGACACGCAAATCGTGAAGAAAAAAAAACGATAGCATTCGCGTATTCATGGATACAATAATTTTGACTAAATCTCCATTTTTAGTTCATATCCGCGAAGAGCCGGATGTAGAGCCAGACCACACCGTAGGACTAAGTTTAAGAGCATTAGAACTACGACTGGATTACATGGCGACGTCTGTTTTGATGTGCAGAGTCAGCGATTTAAATGTAAATCTGAGAGATGAATGGAAACTGAACAGACCCACTTCTAGAGAGTCGTTTATGCCTACTAGGAGGTAAGTAGGAGGTTGTGGTTGAGTTTCGAACTGGCTGCTTGTTGGCTGGTTGGTTGTAACCATTTCCGACTGATCTGCGAAGAAAAAATGTTAGAAAATGAGTTAACATTCTACGCATTAGAATTCAGGATCATAGTTCGATTTTAAAGTTGAATTTTCTTCGTATAGAGATAAAATCTTTCGTTTTTAGACCCGCCAGTATATTCGTTCACGGCGTCCTTAGCTGGGATCAACTTCAAATGATGATCTCGAAATCGACCACGGCGGATCTCCTGAAAATGTTCAACAAATTGGAAGAGTTTTTCTCGCAGCAGTTTAACAGCAGCAAACGGGCTTTTAGTGGATTTTCTTCTAGCAGACCGCCACGAGTTACGCCACAAAAAAGTAAGTTGCGAAAATATTTCTGGCCAAGTACTCACCTTAGATCATTAAATTCTCTACAACTTTCTATAATTTTGCAAAAAGTACATTTGTGTAAATTATTTTAAATTTTCATAATTTTATTGGATTCACAATTAAAGGTTTAGTGTTTCGTAGATATTATTCAAGGTGTCCCAGATACCAATGCAATCTACAGGAATGTCGTTAACCATAAGATATAGAGGAACAATCAATTTAGACAAAGGTTGCACATTGGTGAGTTCGCAACCATCATCTAATTCTAATGAGCAACTGTCCTATGGTTAATGAGATCTCTGTAGAGGGCACTCTTATCTGGGACACCCTGTATATTATTTTCCTCTACAGGTAGGGACGCCCCTTTGCCTCCGATGTCCCAATCCCCACTGGCGCCCTCTGACGCAAGACATCACCGCCATTGGCAGAAAGTTTTGACACAAGTGGCAGGATTGCAATTGAGTACCATGCACCAGCCGTTGCCTAGGTCCGGTACGGTTTTAGGTAAGTTTATTGTTAGAATTTATATTTATTATGAAACGGTACATATTAATGTGTGCGGAGTAACTAGCGGAAGCAAAAAGACTCAAAAGGCCGCAATACCACACTAATATGAAATCCTGTTTTATATTTTTATGTCTCAATTAGCCCTTGCGATGATATTATATTTACCTCAAGTGGAAAAGAGACACCGTCCGGGCTTTCTACCTAGAAATGTACCGAGCCTATATAACTGAGAATTGTGTATAGAATCTGAGCGATTGAATCCTAGTATTAGCGGCATTTTTTTACCAGTTAAATGCTGGTTTGGATAAGAAAATACATATTTTAGGTGGTACAATGGAACTTCACGGTAACAACGTCTCGTTGGCTTGTTTTCATGGAATAAATTTCAAAAGTAAATCATGGGCCTTGTTTAGTTTAAGGGAACCTTGCATAAACTTCAATACCGAGAGTCAAGAAATACCGTCCGCTTCAGGTAAGAACTTTTTTTTTTTTAAGTCGGGGAGAGATTAATTTTCAAATATTACAACATATTTATTTTGTATTAGAATCAGCGCCTGCCCAAGATGTCCACGTAGTCCACACGTTAATTTGTAGTCTGGGACTACACTCTCTGAGGCACCTTTCTATGGCGACCGTGTGTAAGGTGACTCGTACAGTTATTTTCCCGCCTCAATTCAAGACTTTGCAGGAATGGTTCCATTATGCCTTTGCTAACAGCCAGATTGACGGTAAGAATATTGCGATGTAAATGTTAATAATTTCGAACCGAATAGATGCTGTATTTTTTCAGAGGTCGACAAATTTCCATCTTTGGAACGAGAAAAAGCAGAAGGCTCTAATTCCATTGAACGTGCCAACAGAAACGCAGTTAAATTGGCAGACCCCAACCATACGAGGGAAGTTATTTTTGCTTTACCGGGGTTGCAGGTTCATTTGAAGACTGAACATTTACAAAGTTCCAGTGTACCAGATTTGAATGGTACGTGGTTGTTATAACTAGGCTTTGGTCAGTTTTTTTAAATGTATTTGTGTATTTCTTTTAGATGAAAAGCCTGTGGTGGAATGTAGCTTTATCACTGAGTTCGAGGACCACATTTTCGTTACAGTAGATGCGGAGGCTTTCTTTTTCCTGCACGACCTTATAACGTCGTATCTTCAGGAGAAAGAGCGGGTGGTAAGCAATCAAACATTTTTAACCAAGCAAACAAATATATATATAATAAATGATTGTACCTTTTTAGCTTGGTGGTTTTGATAAACGCACCAGTTTAGATCAAGATAAGCTGAAGCCTTCCCTCGGCGAGACCCCTTCGAAAAAAGGGTCAATAGATGGAGACATTTTCGCCAATGATTGGCGTAACTACAATTGCAAGACTTGGCATTTGGAGCCGACCGTCAGGCTTTTAAGCGTTGCCGGCAAATATATTGAACCTTACGGTAGAGTATATTTTTTGCACGATTATTACAGTAACAATGACACCGACCAGTCTTGGGCTTACATCGTTAAATTTTTCGAAAAACTATCAATATTCCAACTACCGTCCTTTTGGCAAAAGATCATTGACTACCATCGACTTGAAACAAACATGGACTCGGTATTTCTATCTGTTTTGTACACGGTAACTGTTATTACGAAAATAATCACAACATTCTATAGCTTTTTTTTTAATCTTCAGTCTGTTTCTGTTTTGGTTCTACAGCTGATCGGTTTGATATGTCTTGGTTAGGTCACAGTCTTATCATATTGAGTTAAGAATTACTATTTTTTCTACAAATAATACTTAAATTTAACACAGAAAAACTACAATAGTACATTACGTATCAAGGGCCGAAAAGAGGCTTTTACGGACGAGTCCGGAAAAGCCTCCGACGGCCCGAGATATGTACCGTATTTTTTTTACAAGTGCTCCGAGCTTTGATGCCAAATAAATAAAGAAATTCTTCAGACAGTTTTCCTGTCAAGATGACATGAAAACACTCGCGCATGGAGAATGTAAATATCTATTTATTATTTTTGGCATATAGGCTCGGTGGCCTAGTGGTATAGCGTTCGCGTTGTGATCTGGGAGTCCCGGGTTCAAATCCCGTCAAATCTCTGTTGTTTTTTTTTATATTTTTACAAGTGCCCGAGTCTTTGAGGCCATATAAATAAAGAAATTCTTCAGACATTTTTCTAAAACAAAAAATTAACTGCAAATTTAAGTTATATATAATCCGCTATTTATTATCGCTTGTAGTATGGCTCGGTGGTTAGAGTGTCCGCCTGGCGATCTCAGGGTCCCGGGTTCAAATCCCGCACCGACAATTCTGGTTTTATTTATTTATGAGCACATGGTGACTCGAAGCGGGCGGGAAAAATCTTTCCCGCCCGCTCTCTTGGAAAACGCCACTTTCGGTGAAGAGAACATGAATGAAAAGAGGCACTTTCGGTACACTTGTAAAAAAAAGAATTTTATTCAACCATAATGACAGTTGTTAATCCGATACTGTAAAACGTGACAGCAAGTATGAAGAAAGACGGCCGTTCCAATAAGGGCTTTATTAAAAGCACATTTCGAAGGCGACGTAATATCTTCGTCTAATTAAGGCAAAACGACAAAAAAAATTATACTAGTGTTCAGAGTTCCCCGCTTACTTTCTGGAAAGCTTTTTGCAACCTAGACAACAAAGACTGTGAACCAATGCCATATCCTCCTTGTGATGGTCCATGCAAGGTAGTCGAATATACAATATTCTCGGACAGTTACGCAATCGCCTGATAGGAGACATAGTTTTTCGGAATTACCCCCTTTAATTTTGACAATCCCATTTACTTACAGATTTTTCAGGTATCGACTACATTCTGCAAAAGCTCGGTTTTTCGCACGCCCGTACCACAATACCCAAGTGGATGCAGCGCGGATTCATGGATCCTATCGACGCCATTTTAGCTGCGCTGACGCTTAGAATGGTGCACGTTGTGAAGGGTGATCAGTCTAGTAAGGATGATAAAAAGGCAATTGAAAATAAGAAGTAGTATTGTCAAAGAAATATATTGCTGTCTTTTAAATCTTACAAGTACCCCACCGTTCTAGATAATTGTAATTTGCACACTGTTTAATAGTTGTGTGTCGACAGAGTTGAGTGATTTTAAACTTTATTAGGTAATTTAATATTGTAGAAGCTTTAAAGGCATATTAAATCTAGCGTAATAGCAAAAATAATGTATTCTGGTATATACTATATTATTCATAGAACTAGGCGACTTTTAAAAAGTATTTAAATTCAAAGAGGAAGTTCAATTGTCTAATTTTTTCTGCTCTATGTGATATTTACTTTAAGAATCTAGTCTTTTCAGTTATAGACGATATTTAATAATAATAATAATTAGGTGATATATTTCTTTGAAAATAGCTAGATTATCCCGGTACCTGTTAGGACTGATTTTTTAAGAATTTTATTTTAATGATATTATTTATTATGAGCTGTTTGTTAAAGTAATTTTACTGCTTTCGGGGCGCTCCCCATCCCCCTTAATCCATCAATTATTGATTATTTTTGGGCGTACTTCCCTTATTTTTAAGTATCTTTTGTACTTTGTATTTGGTCTAAAAATGTTTCCTTTAAATTATTTGTTTTCTTTATTATAATACTAGCATTGTTTACTTAATTGTCGTGGTGTAGACTAGAGTGCTGTCGTTTTAGCTGATAACTGTATCCACCGAAATTATTTTTAATAATCCCCGATCACGGGGGTAGGCCGATGCAAAATTAGCCTGCAAATTGGTCGATTGTGGTTTTCTATGAAATACACAACGACAGGCAAGCGTTAATTATTTCAACGTACAATCGTGATCTTCACCCAGAAGTGGGAATTTGCCGCGAAATGGGAACCGTAGCACTGCTTATTTATAGTTGGTACTTCGGTTTTTTGCTTTTTTCCAACTTTCCTTTTCTAAATTAATTCTTTCATAGTTAGAACAGTAAATAAACAAGTTTACTCTTATTTTTTAATGGGAAAAATAATAAAAATTGTATTTATAATGCAGACAGAAAACACCGTTCATTCAGTCTAAATCCATATTAAATCATGATTTTTTATATATACCTGTCTTTCAGCCACTTGACTTCCGCCCTCAAATCTACCCTATTGAAAAGACCCTTGCTTGCACGTTATCATTTTTTTATCGCATGTTATCAGCCATCTATCGGTGGTGTTTGACAGCCAATCGGGTTGCTTGTGCAGGTACACTTGAAAAAGTTGACGGCGACATAGAAAAAAATATCACTTGTTCGTTTTCGACTTATTTGTGTTAATGGGACTTATGATGTTCGAGAAGATAATTCGTTATGTAAAAAGCAAGATAGCGGTGGAGCGTCGTCAAGATAATGTCGTCAAAAATAATAGGGAGAAAATCAAGTTCATTATTCACTAGTTGAATAGTTAGAAGGAATCATTTGAAGTTATTGGCAAATAAAGGCTCGTCTACAATTTTTTTACAATATTGTTATAAATAGGTTCCTTAATATTTGCTTCGCCTAATTTTGACACTACTTTTACTTGACGTTTCTTGGTCGGAATACGGTCCAAAATATTTTTTATTGGTAAATTAAAAATAAATAAATAATGATTGAAAATGATTTGTCACAAAATAAAATAACGAATAGTACAGATGGTAAAGTAAAATATAGAAATGTAGGTGTTGTTAAATTTTTAGCAAAGTTGAATTTTTTTTATAGAGAATTGAGATAAATCGTCAGTGAAACTGACAATGCGAAGTACTGGTGTTTAAACTAACTCACAGTATAACCGCAAAAATTAGAATTTCGCAGATCACTTACGTTTGGACAAAAATTGGGCTTGTACAATTTTTTAATACAAATAATTTTACTTTGTCGTGCTATTTTGGGACACCCTGTAAATTATTATGAATATTTTTCTAGGAAAATGCGATAACAGTATAGAATTTAAAACAAACAACTGAAATAAACTACGGTTTGAAAGGGTTTAAAAGCTTATTTAAGACAGTGTACACTTTAATTTATTAAAGAAATATATGTTATTTTACAAGACTTTGTTAAACCATGCAAATATGTATATGCGGGATATAGGACGGACGTAGTGATAAAAGTAGTTAGATAACGTGTAGATCTGGCACTAGATATGTAATGTCGTCCCATGGATGCCTGTACAAGCCTTGTTTCAGCCTCTTCTGGTCCATGAAGTGTCCAATGAACCCAATGGTTCTCCCCAGGACAAAAAGTGAATTAATGGCACCCATATTAAGGTACTCTGTAGCTTCTTCTTTGGTAAAACCACCACAACTCCTAAGCATATCTACAAAACAAACTCCTATACAACCATCGACGTTTAGGATAAGATTGGCTTTCTTCCTTGTAGTGACTTTTTCGACTTCCAAGGAATACTTTAGTAGAGGGCATTCGGGGAAGTGCTCAAGGACATAATTTTTTAGTATCTCGACCCTTTTATCGGGATTGTTAATAGATTTCACCCTGCAAAAAAAAATTGTAAATGCTAATACATTAAGAGGTGTAAACAGTCCTAATTTGACAGTTGCGAGGTTAAAATGACAAATAGTGGACTAAATATATATACCGGGTGATGCGTCGTTCAGTTGAACATAGGATGCTTGGGATTGGCTCACCAACATGTATTCAAACACTACAGGTTATAATGCAAAATCTCTATAAAATGTACAGGGGAGCCAATATTAAGCCACCTCAAAAATTACATGTTATTTCCTATGTTCAACTTCACGATGCATCACCCGGTATAATATATAACCTGTGGCCAATGCCCAAGATGAGTTTTCCTTTGCTTCTCATGTGGTCCACGAACTCTTCCGGCTTCATACCTACAAATATTAAAATTAATAAATACCACGGTATGGACAAGTCATAAAATATTTCGAGTACAACCCTCCAACGAAACTCCAGAGATTAAAAATCAAATTCAATCAAAAAACATTATTTTATAACAAAATAAACGAAACAACGTATTTTTTAGATTTTCACTTAAATTTTAGGATAAAACCGTAATAACTATATCGGTGCACAGTACCTTCGTCAGCATTGTACTCACCATCTGTTATTGTGTATGCTCCCAAGTAATTAGGAGACAAACCCGAACAAACCCTGAATAATTAGTTTTATTTTAGTTACCTTTGTCGTAAGCTTCACTGAAAACCTTAGCGGCACCGTCTAAGGCTCCGCCGAATCTATCGCCGATAGTTAAAAGTCCGGAGACCAAACTGGAGATCACATCTTTACCGGCCCGCGCACATACGATCGTATTGTGCGCTCCTGATACGGCTGGTCCGTGATCAGCCGTCAGCTGTAAATTAAACGATCTATTACGTGTTCGTTCTCGTCAATATCCTCTTTCAATTGGCCGTCTTCGGCTGGAAAGATCATGACCACGGTACTTTGGGACCAAGATAATTTTAAAATGCTATTAAAACTAGAAAATTTTTACTCACCATGAGACAAATTTCAAAAAACGTACAAACGTACTCAGGTAGACGCCTTTGGAACCAGAGTAGGGAAACGACACCGCCAATTCCTATGTTCTGTTTCATAACTTCAGAAATAAGCATACCTTAAACAAACAGTAAGTTAGAAATAATGACTGGGTCGTTAATATCCGTGGATTTTAATTGTAGACGGGTCTGTGATTTGGTGATACCGAATTTCAGCTGTCTACGTCGAAGGCACTTGACCTGCAACCAGTGGCGGCTCGTGACCTATGATAGAGGGGGTTCACAAGTATGGTGAAATTATTTTTAAAATTTTATTTTTGTGTAGCGACCAAACAATTACTTTCTAGGTGTTTTAAATGAAAGAAAAGAAAGTAATAAGAAAATGCGTTAGGTAAAACATATTTTTATTTATTTTTTAATTTTACACAAGGAAATAGAACTTTTGGAAAATAAGAAAGGTTTTCTTAGTGTGTATAGTGCTTAATAAACGTAAAGTCCGTTCTTCGATTCTTAATTGTAGAAAATTGATCAATAACAGCCTCATTAAAGTTTAGAATTTTTAAACTTTCTAATAAAGTCCCTAGATTTACCCTTTGTGGTCTGCGTTAAATTAATTTCGGGTTTAGGTCTTCCCGCATTCTTCACTTCAATTTTTTGCTCCAAACTCAAAGAGCTAAAGTTATTTTTTAAATAGTCCACCGTCAAACTATTCATTTTATCTTAATAAATATATAATATTAAAACATACACGCTCGAATTTCTAACTAGATGCACGAACAGACAACGGCGCGGCGCACACTAAAATTATGCGCCTTTCCCATGTTAAATCGCCATAGCCCCGCTATCCCCCGCTGTCTCCCGCCACCTGTTATTACAGAGAAACTGCATTATGCCCCGCCTACTTAATCGCACATGCGAGCAAGTCTCATCATAATCGTCACTAACCTCGACCGAGGCACGGTTGCCGGATCGAGAGCCTATAATATACAGTTTGGTTGACGGTACGATAAAATATTAGGGAGGGTCGGACTTTATACGATAAATAATATTCAATGAATATAAATTAATATTTTTTTATTCGTTTTGGGGGTGCACGCGCGCATGTGCTCCTGTGGAAGAACCGCCACTGACTGCAACCGGTCAATATGTGATTTGTCTGTAGTATTGTATAATACAATTGCGACAGAAAGTAATTTTAAGAAAAAATAATTCCAGTTTTGTCCTCTTTCGTTTTGCGCAAACCTGTACATCTAATGTTAATCCGCCACTGATCTATGGCATTTTCTAACTAGTTACGTAAAAAGTAAGTTTCCTACCGGCATATATCAATTCCTGTCCCCTCTCGTCGGTAATAGACGTAATAAAGTTGGCCGGCTTTCTGATCAGTCCCAATTGTCTTGCCCAGTTGTAGTCCATCGGAACGTTCGGTGGGGGATCATCGGGTGCGGGTACAATTACCCCTTTTTGTACCAAGGTTTCATAAACGCCGTGAATAATATCCCCTAAAATCAAACTGTTAATGTTTTGACGTATGGGGGGGGGGGGGGGGCACTATGTTTTAATAATAATATGTTCGTTCGTAGAGCGAATCCAAACCCACAATTCCGTACCAGTACGTGCATCATTCTAGTGGGTTGCAAATCAATTGGCAATCGATACATTTGCTCTACGAACGAATCTAATATAAACTCTCGCCAATACATATAAAGTTCTATACTTACCGAAACCGTCAAAAGAATCGGGTACGTGAGCTCCAGCTGCCTTCAGGGCACTGTTTTTTGCTGTGGCCGTTTCTCTGTCGCTGCCTGCCGTCGCACCGGCATGTCCAAATTGTACTTCGGTTTTAAACAGAGTTGCGCACGTACCTAAAATATTTAATACTATGAAGTACTGTACAAAATTCTGGAAACTAGATAGTCTATCCCGAGTATAGGAACAAAGGGAAGCTGGAAAAACTTTAAACATTTGATATAAAATGTCATATTATGCTACGCACGTGAAACAAATGTAGTTTGAACACGGTTGTGAAATAATTTATAAAAAATGTTGTGATGTGATTTAAAATTTATGTGATACTACTATCGGTTGTAGCACTTTTCAACGTTTCCGGCAATTTATAGTCCTCGACATGTGTCGTTTTTACGAGAAATCGTTAATTATTTGTTACCGTCTTACCTATACACCAGGCAACCACAGGTTTAGTCACTTCTCCCTTTTTGATTGCATCACAAACCGAATATTCGTCTATTCCTCCCACTTCTCCCAGGAGAACGATCATTTTTACATTGTCGTCGGCCTACGAGAAAAGATCGGTTAGGTGTTCGTTCTGGTTTATTGAGAGAAAGTGGAAATTAACGCAAAACAATTTTTTACTATATTATATTTACCTGATAACGTTTAATGTGATCCATGAATGTAGATCCAGGATATCTACAAAAAAATGCTTTTTTAAGGAAATTAGATAAAGTATGTACGTTGTATCTTTACCCGTGCGTCATAAACCCATGAATCAAGAGCCATCGTGACTTAAAACTCCCCATCTTTCTTTATTACAGCTTTAAAAGTGAATAAAAACATAATAGAGGGTCGGGTTCCGCAATACGTTTTGAACGCAATAACGTGTTAGATAAAGAAAAAAGTGACAATCATACAATACATATTTGTAAAGGCCGTATTAGACTCGGCAATTTTTTCTCTTGCGCCGGCAATTATAATGGCACGTATTCATGCGCAGTAAACCGTTTTCGATCAGCTGGAGCATTGTCAACGGTCAGAACAGCAGTGGGTACTGTCGAAATCCCTAAAATATCCCCAGAATTAGAGATGTGCAAACCTGTTGGTTTTGATTACGAGTTAAAGCAGCTACTGCTATTTACAAATAGGAGGAGGTGCAAAAAGTTGCTGAATTAGCAGTCCATAAGTTTAATAAAGAATGTAAACTGCTAATTTAAGTACCAGTGGATTTAAATGGCCATTACCTGTTCATACCTGGTTCGGCCAAATAATAAACAGTTAAAAATAACAGAATAATCCATGTCTACCCAATTGCGCCGGCAAGGACAATTAAAATGGCGCCTGCCCCATTTATGGTAATGAGAGACAGCTGATCGGGAACAGTGTCCCGTGTCACTTTAATTGTCAGAAGAGTAGAATTTCTGACTGTAGTACGGAGAACGGTGTACTGCGCCTGAATCCTTGAATTATAATTGCCATTGCTGGCGCCATAAAAATTCCCGACTGTAATACGGCCTTAAGCAGTTAACTTACAGTTGCTGTTTTGATGTGTCATTCTTAATTGGTTTTTATAAGTTTTGGTGATTATTATTGAATTTAATCTTAAAAAACAGCCCTTTTCATAGCTATTTCATCGTACTTTTGTGTTTTCGGTAAGTATTTATGGACATTTGTTACTAATATATCTGAATATAACCTTGCTTTGTACAGTCACAACATGTCAAAGATGTATTTCATGGTTCTTTATCGTAATTTCCAATTTTTTTTTCGAAATTATAAATTATTTTTCGGAATACGTATATCGGAACGCTAGACACGTCTATTCTAATAATCAATTGTTTTGATATTTTTCTTGGGCGAAATTTTGTTTGATTTTGAACGAGTCAAGGCGTCAGCTGTCTGTGTTAACGACACGTTTTTCTCTATATTTTTATATATTTATACGTTTAGATATAACAATTAAAAATAATACAATACCTGTCCCCACCAATAGCAATCCCCTCATAAACTCCATCGGTATTGTTACCCACAATGTTGTTCACTTCGTTCGACATACCGCCGGACTTGGAAACGTAGGCAACGCTGCCCGGCCTGTGCAGCTTCGAAGCTATAATGTTGTCCATCATCCCACCGGTGTTGCCGATTTTAAAACAGCCCGGTTTCACCCCGCCTACCGTAGCCGGACCCACGATAACAATCTGCAAAGAAAACGAGAAAAAATCGCGTCACAAACGATTAATTTCCCAAGAAACCGTACTTACGTTTTTCGATTTGGCCAGCTTGATCAATTTTCTAGTCAAATTGTCCGGGATTCCCTCGGCGATGATGGCTGTGGTTCTGATTTGGGGATATTCCATAACGTCCACTGTGCTCTGGTAGGCGGCTCGCATGGACGCAAACGAAACTAAAACGTCCACCTCGGGGTGTTTCGCGAACGCGTCTTGGTGCTTCTGGTAGATGGGAATCAGGACTTCTTTGTGGCCCCAATAGAATTTCTATAAATACAACGTGTCCAAGATAAGGAGGGTCAGTACAGGGATCTCGGAAACCGTAAGAGATAGTCGGTTAAATGGAGGTAAAGTTGCGCATTTACGTGCCTAATAATATGCCGTTTAGAAAGTTTTAAAATTCCGAGTAGTTCAGGAGATATCCGGAAAGAACCGAAATTCTGAAAAATCGTTTTATTGTTTTCCTGGGTTTATTTGAGATCGAATTCTAAAGTAAATTGCACTTTTACATTGCCTTTTTCTGCTCTATCTAACAGCGTTAATTGTTTTGTAATCCGACGAGTTGTCTTCGAAGGGCCATTATCAACTTTATTTTTTTAAATACAGTCCTGTTTTTCTGATATTGGAATTTGAGAGATTTATTTCTTCCGAATGCAACGATGTATGACACATTGTGGTTTAATGACGTTTCGGGGTTTTTTGAACAACATCAGAAAATTTCGGGATACGGTCCTGTATTTCTCCTAATAATAATAATACCTCCTAAGTAAGCTCTAAATTTTTACTTATGTTGGACTAGTTCAATAAATAACAAATAATTTAATAATAAACCACAAATAAGTGAACAAAATACAGAAACATTATTTCAAACTTCTGTTGATTCGGGTTTAAAAGACAAGTAGACGCTTGAAATAAAAAAAATTAAGATGGTGACGCGTGATTTGTTTCACTTGACATTCCCATTGTGACCGTTTGAGAGCGTTTTAAGAGGTTTTCTATTTTCCAGAAAATATGGAACATAAATTTACAAATGCTGAAAAGTTTGATATTCTATCGCATGTTTTATTTTATCTCAAAAAAAAAGTGTTATGTGGCAGTTAGAAGATGTTATGTGTGCTTAGAGAATAACGGAAGTCATTTTGAACACCTGATTATGTAGTTCCTTACTTTTTTCGTTGTTCGTTTTATTACTGTTTTGGAATAATTTTTGTTCCCTTATTTGTGGTTTATTATGAAATTATTTGTTATTTATTGAACTAGTCCAACATAAGTAAAAAATTTAGAGCTTACTTATGAGATATTATTTATAAAATTAGGAGAAATACAGGACCGTATCCCAAAATTTCCTGATCTTGTTAAAAAACCCTCGGAACGTCATTAAACCACAATGTGTCATACATCGTTGCATTCGGGAGAAAAAAAACTCTCAAATTCCAATATCAGGAAAACAGGACCGTATTTAAAAAAATAAATTTGATAATGGCCCTTCAAATACGACTCGTCGGATTACAAAACAATGAACGCTGTTAGATAGAGCGGAAAAAGTGGCAATGCAAGAGTGCAAATTTACTTTAGAATAATTCGATCTCAAAAAAACCCAGGAAAACAATAAAACGATTTTTCAGAATTTCGTTTTTTTCCGGATATCTCCGGAACTACTCGGAATTTTAAAACTTTCTAAACGGCATATTATTAGGCACGTAAATGCGCAACTTTACCTCCATTCAACCGACTTCGTATCTCTTACGGTTTCCGAGATCCCTGTACTGGCCCTCCTTATCTTGGACACGTTGTATAATTCTGCAGATTAGAAATACCCCCAGAAACGATAAATTAAACTTGGGTCGTGTTTCTATCCGAAGTTCAGGGATAAATGAATTAATTGGCAACAATTATAACCCTCCAATCAGAAAGCTCAAAATAAAACTATGTAAAAAACCGCATACCTGCTTCTGATCTCTTCCGAACGGATAAACAACCGCCGCGACACTGGGTTCCTTTCTCTTACACACAAAGTCGAAGTCTAACATGGATTGTACTGCCCTGTTTTGCATGCCCCACACTATTGCCCTTGTTGTTTCCGTAAAGATCATATAGTCCCGTGCGACACCCTGTATAAAAAAGGTACAAATAAATCTTCGGTTTTTACCCAAAATAATTTTTTTACCGATTTCCCAGTAGTTCTCCGTGTAGCTGTTGCGTCTTTGTCCGGTTCTTTGTCTTCGGTACCCTGTTGTAGACGCTGTTCTAGAGTCGGTGCCTCCTCGCCTGAACCAGGCGTTACCAAAAAGTTCGCCTTGGTGGCTTCGACACTCGACTCGGCACTAGGGATAGGTCTGGAGCCTAGTGCCATGCCGCAAATGGCAGTCATATGACTTTCCGGACCAAAGACGTAAAAAGGAATCCCTAAAAACAAGATTTATTTTTATAATCTCCGATGTAAACTTGCTTAATATGTTATTAAGTCTCCGATGTAAACTATCGACGCGCAACATTCGATGAACGATCGCCCGGAAAGCAGTTTTGACAACTTAAGCGTCTGCCTTTCAGCTACGTTTACATCGTCGACGGTCGATCGGAACATGAGCATGGGGGATCGAGACTTACAAGCCTGCAAATTCTTACCCAATTGTTTTCCGATTTTGCGCATTCTTTTTAAACCCTCTTGGTAGTTAGGGCCGCCCCGTCTCACAAAAATCTTGATTTTATGTTCGACCAATAGATCTTTAAATTCGTTTAGAGCCGTAATAATACCCCTAAAATTAAAAGAGAGCTTATATAGATCGAAAAATGTTCAAAATAATGTAAAACTAATGACGTTACATACTTGAAAGTGTTGGCAACGTTCGTAAAGTTGGCGATACCTCCCCCGATCAACAATATCTTGCCGTCGGGATGTTTTTCTCGAGTCATCAGACTGAGGATCGTCTTGGCGTACTCGTAAGTCAGCTGTTCATTGGGATCTCCGGAGTATTCACCATAGTTCGCCAGTTCAGCGGTACCACCGAGATCACATATAGTGTCACTAGAATAATTCGAAATAATTACGATTAAAAGAGGTAACCTAAATTTGTTGAGCAAATGAGTCCGCAGATGATTTGTTTGAAAGACGCAGGTGTGCTATCAAAATGTGAAAAAGTCAGTGTCGTACCTCTTTTTTTTAATTAATTGAGGGCCCGACCGCACACACGCCCCTAGTAAACTTGTTATCAACTACCTACTTAACTATTTGTCTTATTGTTGGTTAAGGAATTACCGCACGAACGATGCCACATGTGTTTTTACAACACCCTGTATATACAGGGTGTTATGGAAATGACGTATTATATTTAAACCGACAATTCCTGAGATGAAAACAAATTGAAGAAAAATACCCATAAATGGCGCTTTAATTTAATATGCCCTGCACATGCACCTTATGTCAAACCAAAAATGACCACGTGGTGCCCCTGCCAGGGAGGTAAACAAAGCAACATATGGCGAAAAACGTCAGTAAATCTTGAACAGTGTTGTCATATCTTCAGGGTAAACTCTTTAGAAAGTCAATAACCGTTTGACAGATTCCAAGTTGTTTATTTTTCAGGGTACATAATATAAACTTTTACGTTCTTAAATTTAAAACCAACTTAATTTATAAAAAAACACCAGGTAACCCGAACAAAAATCATCACAAAACACTAAAACAAAGTCACATAAATTCACATTAGTTTTCAATCTGAATTAGTATTTTAAAGTGCTATTGTGTAGACAAAAATACGCCCTTATTGTATAAGATTTCATCAGCTGGTGGTCTGGGAAATAATATAATTTTTCTATACATTGGTATTTGACATCTAAAAATGTTGAAACTAAATAACACCTTTGAGCCTGTTCGTGTGTTTGTTGTTGTATGTTCGGGTTTATTATGGCTCATCGGTAAAAATACAGCGTTGCCACTTTCGATGTTTTATAAGATTATATTCATAAATTGCGGAATTTCCTTCTATAATATTACTTTCCTGTATAATTATAGTCTCGGAAATGGCAACCGCGCTAGCACCAGTAAGTTTTCGGAGGATATTTATTTTTATAAGAAACCTCGAAAGAAACTAAAGTTTTACATTTTTACACAGTTTGGCAACATTGCACGTAACACCTGTTTTTTGATATGCCACTACAGGGTGACATGACGAACAAACCCGAACAAACGCCGGATGAGGTCTGGGTTTATGGGGCTGGACCCCACTTTTAAAACGGTCGATTTGAAAAAAAATATGTAGCGCTTCTCTAGGACACCCAAGGAGTCACCCATTTAAATATAATGCGTCATTTCCATAACACCCTGTATATTCTTCTTCTTTTTCTTTTAAATAGGACGGTGTGCTGTTTTCTTCGACGTGAATATCTTACTCCTGAGAGGCGGATGTCCAGCTATCATACCAGCGTTTGGGTAGCTTCCCGGGTAGTCGTCCGGTATTGGGCTTTGCAGTCCTAGCTATCCTTGCCAGGCGGCCCTCCGCCATTCGTTCCACATGGTCTCTCCACTCTCTGCGTCTGCCTCGGGTCCATCTCGCGATGTCCTGGATTCCGCAAGCGTTCCTTATTTCCTCACTTCGTCTTTGATCGATGAGTGTATTTCCAGTGATTGATCTTAACGTTCTCATTTCTGCACTGCGAAGAAGGCGCTTCGTGTAAGTGGTATCTGCCCATATTTCGGCAGCATAACTCATTATTGGTCTCACACAGGTCTTATATATTCTCGCCTTACTAAGGATACTCATGTGTTTGTTCCTCCAAATAATGTCCCTCATGCAGCCAGATATCATGGCTGCTTTGTTGGTTTGTCGCTAGTAACATAGTTAACAGAGTCCCTGTATATTATTTTTTAATAATTACCTGTAAATGACAGAAGCTCCACCTCCAGCGACCATCGTCCAAATGCGTCCCTTTTTATTTAAAATCGTCAATTTCAGGGAGGCCCCCGTTCTGGAATCTAAATCGGCAATATGGTCTTCCTCTAAAAAAAATCTTGATAATGATTTCGTTGAGTTTGATAGCCCATTCGTTTTCCCAATTCGGAGACCAAAACAAATACACGTGAGCGGCACACAGGGCCGCATTAAGAACAATATAATAGTACGATCTCGAACCACACCGCCTACACTGAACAATAATGACCCTGTTGTCGCCAACATAGGAAGTTTTTTCGCCGCTTGACCAATGGCAATGAGTTTATGTATCGAACATGTGGCTATCACGCGCTGATTTTTGTTTATGCTCTTGAATTGGTAAAATAAATAGAGTATAGAACTCGACCTAACAATTATCGTATTCTTACTCGTTTACATTTTTTTTTTGTAAAAACTTTTACCTGGATAAGAATCTCGTCCGAACGGAGGGGGAAAGTAGACGTTTCCCCATTTCGACCTACATATGTATTCGGCAGTGTTGTCCAGCTTTGCGGCCAAGTCCAACATGTGTATTTCGTTGTCCGTCACTACCAGCGGATTGATTTCCATATAAGTAAAGTACAAGTCGACGTAACATTGATACAAGTGGAAGATGAATTTTTTCAGCATCTCTTGTTTCCCGGGATTGATATCGGTCAGAAGGGTGGCGGTTATGTCCTCTTCCTTGAGCGTATTGCCCACCGGAACTTCAAGTTTTAAGGCTTTGGAGTCGATGTCGCCGACGTTAACGCCACCTGGAAAAGTTCCGTTAACGTATTATCGAACAGGAATCTGCCGATGTTGTAGTGCCTCCTAATTCTGTGATTATACAGGGTGTTTCGAAAAACATGTGTGGTGATTCTTTGCGCAAAAATAATACTATACATGGTGTCCGCTAATTAATGATACATGGAAAAACCACAGACTCCTTACATAAAAATATTAGGATTTAATTATACTTATAAGTCTGCTGTTCTGACGGTGCCCCAGAGTATTCGCCGTAGTTGGCCAGTTCCGAGGTGCCACCCCAATCACAGATGGTGTCACTAAATAGTAGAAAATTATAATTATAAACAATACAGAGTGTCCGCTAATTAATGGTACATTACTCCTACTCCTTACGTAAAAATATTAGGATTTAATTATACTTACCTATATCCGAAAGTCGATATTAACTGAGATACAGGGTGTTAAAGTTTAAACTTCATTTTTGTTTTTCTCTAATAACTTTGACAGAAACTAACGTTTTTTCACAAAATTTGGCAATTATGTTTTTTTTAGGACGAGAAATTGGTTTCTTTGTGAAATTTCAATGTCTGCCGCATTTTTCGAACATTCATAAGGTCATAACTTTTTTGTGCCTTAGTGTATTTAAGTTTTTAATAAAAAAAATACTTATCTCATATTTATTACGTAAAAAAGGTATACTAAGTTCAGGTCGCCCAGAGTTACCGTTTCGGAGATATTTGTGTTTAAATTGTTTAGTGCGTTAGCTCAGGCAAGCAAATAATATTTGGTTACTTCTTACCAATTAACTATTACATGATAATTAATGTTCTAGTAATGGTAATTGGGAATAATAAATACAACAATTGGATTGTTCTTTAACTTACTTTAATTAAAATAACTTTGACCCTAGAAAATATCGTGCCGAAAGAAACCAACAGCAATGAACAAACTTACGATAAACTCAAAAATGAAACATTTTCTGTTCCATAGCAACTGCATCTCTAAACTGTGTTTGTTTTCTCATAGGATACTTTAAGAAAAAAAATTTGTTTGCAAACTAAGAAAAATTGGGCAGGGTGCAGTAAACAATTTAAATGCAAATATCTCCGAAGCGGTAACTCTGGGCGACCTGAACTTAGTATACCTACCTTTTTTACGTAATAAATATGACATAAGTATTATTTTCATTAAAAACTTAAATATACTGAGGCGCAAAAAAGTTATGGCCTAATAAATGTGCACATTGTGTATTAAAATTTCATAAAAAAATCAATATCTCGTCCTAAAAAAGCATAATTGCCAAATTTTGTAAAAAACGTTAGTTTCTCACAAAGTTATTAGAAAAAAACAAAAATGAAGTTTTAACTTTAACACCCTGCATCTCAGTTAATATCAACTTTCGGATATAGGTAAGTATAATTAAATCCTAATATTTTTGCGTAAAGAGTCTGTGGCTTTTTTCATGTACCATTAATTAGGGGACACCCTGTATAATAAGGGTGTTAAAATTACTAACGCCGTTTCGGAAATATCTTGAAAACACCGAAAAAACCTCAACACTATATCTTTCAAACAAGGCATCTGTGGACCCAAGTTAATACGAGCTATGTATGTCTTATTTTTACATAAGGAATCACCACCCAAGCGATGGCACATATCCTTTGAAACACCCTGTATAATAACGAAATCTACTCAAAACGCACAGTTACTTGCCTTGGCGGTAGAACAAGATCGTGTCGGCATATCTGTGCGAATAAATACACACGTACGCCTCCTCGTCTTCTTTATGCGGTACAAAAGGCTCGATGATGAAATTTTTTAGCTTGCCGGTGGTCGTTCCGATGGTTTGATCTTTGTTCATGTGATCCGATATCCATTTTCCGACCTCGCCTATGTCCTTGTTTACCACCAACAAACCTGGAAACAAACGGTCAAAATTTGAGTCGAGCTCATCGCGTCATAAATGTACGCCAAAAGAAACGGGCAAGCGCGTATATATGGACGCGTGATGGAGAAAGAAAGCGGACAAGCGTATGTTGAATTTTATTTTTTGTGAATTGAAAATCATGTACAGTACGTTTCACGAAATTTGGATACGACTTAATGATTTCCCGGGTAGGTCCCATTGTGTCGACAAGAGCTTGGCAATAAACAAGTGAAGTATGAAGGGACGGACCAAGGAAAACAAGTAATGATATGATTATATTAATGTAATCAAATGAAATAACATTTTTTTTAAATATTACTAGTCATATTTATTTACATTTATAATGTCATTCTATAGATAGTTCTGTTTCGCTATCGCTATCCTCATCAAAATTAATTATAATTGGATTAATTATACGATCCAGACTAATATACGAATTTTCTGCAGTTATTACGTGACGGACTGAATTTTTCCAACTACGTGGGGGAATATCATTAAAGCATTTTCGTATTAATTCTACAACACTAGAACTTAAAGTCGGAGAAATATTTTCAGACCTAACCAGTGATTTTAACTGGTGCCACATATGCTCTATGGGGTTAAAAATGCAATAATAGGGTGGGAGCCGTAGCACTGTATGTCCAATTTCTTCTGCCAATGTGTCACAAACATGTACTTTTTTTATACAAAATGTCTTTAAAACTTCTAAAAGATCACTTTTTTTATAACTTTCTTCAAAATATATATCATTCGCCGCCATGTAGTTCTGAATCTCCAATTTTGTATTATTTGAGCTTGGAGCTTTATGTAATTGGCGACTGTGATAGCTCGCATTGTCCATTACTATCACGCTATTCTGAGGAATGTTTGGTAAGAGACAATTCTTGAACCATTCCTCAAAAACTAACAAAAAGATATTTAAATATAAATTAAGCAACCTAACCTACCTGATGTGCCTAAATGTAATTATAATTAATACAATCCGGTCCTTTCCACATATTAATAACCAAATAATGGGATGGCCCCAGGTACTTTTACTGCAGTCATTAAGTTATATCCATTTTTCGTGAAACAATCTTTACCTACCAAGTTTTCCTCGTCTTTTAATGAGTTGATCGGGTTTACCCACCAACTTCCCAGCGCTCAACCACGGATGCTTATCCATTAGCTTGTCGATCTTCGTGTCTTGGTTTACGCTAACGGCTTTATGCGGCACAGCTGCGGTTCTGTTGCCCAAGTGCTTGCTGATCAGCTTCTTGCCGGTAGCTTCGCTGATGGCCTTGGCGGACATCCTGTAACATTACCTTTACTTGAAATTGAATAAAATTAGGTACTCGAAAGTAAATAAAATAGGTGTACTTAGTCCTTTACACGTTCAGTATAACAAAAGTATAGATTTTTTTAGAAGATTTGCAAAATTCGTAATACTAAGAAACGGAAAAGATAATCGGCGGCTGTAGACTGCATTTCACATCATAGTACGCAGAGAATTCCCTGGATCATATCGACCGTTACGATTGTTTCGTCCTTGTTGGGGCTCGACAGCCACAAGCCGAGCAACTCCAACAACAGCGAGACCTCAAAATCAATGCAAATCATATGTAAGAATCGATGATAGATGCCACGCCATCTAGCGGAAACATGCTCTAATGCAATAGAAAATACACTCGAAGAGTGACATGATAGGCATCACCCAATAAATACAGGGAGTCAGGTAAGTACCTCTTAATTTCTCGGGAGCATACAAAGGAGGTGAAAATAAATATAATGTGTTAAAAAAAATTACCCCTTGGGGACTGTTTCTCCGTCACTTAAGGATTTTTTTCTATGTTATGCAGGTTTATTTTGACCTCCTCTGGAGGTATTTACCGGATACCCTGAATTTGTAAAGGCCGCACCACACTTTCTCGCTCACTATAGCCCTTGCCTCACCAAAGTGGGTGAGATTTTGGTAACAGTTCACGGCGACCTCTATCAAGATACCATCCACCACCAGAAATATTTACCCATTATTTAAAGTAAGAACGACACTATTTCCTTTTAGAATTTGATAACACTGGCTTTTAGACGCGTTTTTTAACAAACAAAACATTTTGCAAGAATTTGAATAAGAAAAAAACGTAAAATTCAACGTCTAATTTGGACAGTGACAAGTTGTCTAAATGGCATATCTGCCAAAAAAAAGTTATAAAAAAAATAGTACACATTGCAGAGACGGATTAAAAATGAACTACAACCAGAACTGGATTGTTGATACCTTTGAATATAAACCGAACTATATCCAAAGGTTGTTAGGAAACACTCAAAATATACAGGGTGTTTCTTAACAACATGCTAATATTTAAGGCCGTTATTCTTGGGTCCGTTGTCAGAAAAAAACTTCATGAATGAACATATGTATGTCCTAAACGTCTTAACTTTGAGATACAAAGATTTTCAAAAAATCTCCTTTTTTATTAATATCTGTGATACCGCTCTAGATGTTTTTGTGAAATTTGGTACACACTTTCCATTCGTCAAGAGGCATTTTATGATGTATAACATGTTTTTTTATTCCGGCCAGTGGAGTTCGTGCGGGACTTGCCCTCGGTATTTTTGAAGAAAAGAATGGTACTTCTCTTTTTTTAAATTAAAATTATTTTTGAAATTCTCATTCCTTGCTGAGCAAATGTCGTCTCTTGATTTTTTAGTCGTTTGACGTACAGTTTTCGTCTAAATCATTCTCATTTCTTATTAGTTAGAGAGACGGTGACAATAGGGGGTCCGTGAAGTGGATTATCAGTAATTTGGTTTTTCGTGGAGTTTAGGTCCCCTCTACAACTTTTATATCTGATGGAATGCCGTAGAGCGTTGCTGAGAGGCGCTGTACCGCTTTAGATAGGAAATTCTCAATTAATTCAATATTATATCTAAAAAAAAAGAAAAAAAAGCGAATTTGAAGTTGAAACTTTCTAGAATGGAACATTATATTATGTTCAAGATTATGTGAAAAAAATTTTGTCGTTCCACGTCTCGCCATTTCATTGTTGGAATTTTTTAAAAATCTCCTCGGAGGAAATTCGGAAAAACGATCGTGACATGTCAGAAAATTGTCACGCTACATTCCTTGACACCCAAATATTGTGAAAAAAGAATTTCAGAAGAATCGCACCTAGCTAGGCGAAATTCTGACAATATTACGCAGAGATACCGGAATAAGGTAGGACAGAGAGAAAACGGGACTGGAGTAATCGGGTACTGCAAAACTCTCTCTAAATCTATTTCTTGAGAGAACGATGCAGTCAGCAATTGTCCAAAGAGATCTCGCTGCAGTCTTACTTCGTGCACCTTCGTACCGGATTTAATAGTCTTCTTTTTCACGATATTCTTGAAAGTATGCTGCACTTTCGCAATATTCTTTTTATCAGAAAATTGTTTACGAGTCATCTCCATGTGAATACAAATCGATTAAGCCTACTTGAACCCATGTAACTTGAGACTTTATAATTTTTCCATTCATTTTTTTTTGACACGCTCGGAAAAGTATATGCAAGGGTCGACTCAGCCCGGTGAGACTGCTTATGGGGGGAGGTCGAAACACGTAAGAAGGCCTTGGAAGTGATGCTAAGCCTACTCTGCTCCATACGCTCACATGTAACCTACTTTTATCTATCTGTTTCACTCTATCATTTAAGCGTCAATATCAGACTTACGTAGAGTTAATATGGAAAGCCCAGAAGTGAGTGTTTATGCAGGCGACTTGATCCTGGTCATATTTGTCTCACTTTACTGAATTAGGGAAGGTTGCTGCAGACAGAGACAGGCATAGAATGCGAGCAGCACGAATTGTTAAATAGTTTAACAAGCTAACTTCCTTCGTCTGGCGGGCATGGAAATCAAGCAACATCTGATGGTGGAGAAGTGGAGAAGACGCATCTTTAAATTTTAAAATAATTTTTAATATTCTAATCTTTCACGAAAAACGTCGTTTCCTTTTTGGTGCAAGTGAGTAATTTGTAATTGAAACATTCATTTAGTCATCTTTACTGAGAGTAAGCTTCAATAATAATTTCTTTTCCTAAATCATATGGGGCCCAAAAATATGCTTGGACTTGAAGCTTGAAATATTTGCTAGGACCTAGAGCCCACTTGAAGATGGTAAAATATTTTATGTAAATTATGATTTACTTCCTATTTTTTAATAAAACTACTTACAAGCTTATTTCTGAAGTTTAATTTTTCATTTGTAGTTACGTTATTAGTTAAAAAAATGATATAAGAGTGTGTAAGGATTATTTTAAAGTGATATTTACAGCTTAAAACATGTCAGAATCCTAATATTTGATTTTCACTACTTAAGTAAATAAAATAAAAGGGTTTGAATGTTTTTTGTTGGTTAAATGTCACTTTAAAATATTGACAGTAATAAAAATTTTGACAAAAGTGACATTTAAAAAGCACGTGCGTTTGTCAGCTGATTCCAGACGGAATGGATGCCTGGTTTGTTCGTTTGTTCATACTTGCTTCGATGTGTTAACACGGCTGTTTGTCTTCTTCCTGTTTATAAGTATTCGTTGGGTTGACTTGTCAGAAAATGTGTTTCCCGTGACTTTGGGGTCACGCAGATGCTGTAAATTCATTTTCAGACATGGCTCGAAATAATTTTGAATTTATTGAGAATTTCCTATCTAAAGCGGTACAGCGCCCTCTCAGCAACGCTCTACGGCATTTCATCAGATAAAAAAAGTTGTAGAGGAGGACCTAAACTCCACGAAAAAAAACAATTACTGATATTCCACTTCACGGACCCCCTATTGTCACCGTCTCTCTAACTATATGAAATTAGGTATTAACAAAGATTAAAAAGGATCTAGTAGGTAAGAAGCAGATTATGTTTTGTAGACATAAACAGTTGTCTACCTAGTCTAGTTGTCACATATTTAAGTCATTAAGGGGGTCGTCTACCCAATAGGTCGCGTTTCAAGCGCTATATTCTACAGTTCGTTGTGTGGAGAGAAAGCGAGATACAGAGTTGCCGTTTGGTACACGTCTTTATTCATATATCATAAGTATGAGTCTCTCTTTTATTTTTCAATTTTGAAAATTGCGGAAGTTGTGGTCCTGAGACGGTGGATACGAAAAATCGGCAACGCTGCAGAACTCCGGTGATTGTAGGCGACTCAGGTGTCTAAAAGGAAGCAACAAAAAAATCAGCATCTGCACACTCTTAGCTATGTCCCCTACCAGAATCAAAAGAAAATAATAGAAAATCAGACTCATCAACACTACCGGTTATAGCGATGCATGCACTAAAGATCTGTGCCAAATTTCAGCCGAATCCGTTGGGAACTTTCCGAGATATCGCCGGTGTTTCTCGGAAAAACATTGTTTCGAGGAAAACGAGATTGAAAATCCGAGGATCGGATCATTTTTATATAAATAAATTGGAGCACGTGGAGGGAAAGATGGAAAATAGTCGACTGCCGAGAAGAAACTAACCGTTTACAATACAGGAAACTCCGTCAGTCGGTCAGGTCAATCGGGCAATAGAAGCGGCCGCGCGGTAGGTACCTACTCGAGAGCGCTCGCTCGCTCGGGACCACGGCAGCGCTTGCCTTTTCATCTGTATCTCCGTTAATTATGTAAGAAAAAAAAAATCCTCTGGTACAAATGTTCTTGAAACCCTAGAGATCAAATTTATGTGGAAAAAAATTTCTGGGTAGACGACCCCCTTAATCTTAACAAATTTTCAAAAAAAACGTGAAAATCACACCCTGTAACTCAAAAGTTAAGACGTTTAGGACATATGTTCATGAGGTTTTTTCTGAAAATGGACCCAAGAATAACCTCCTTAAATATTAGCACGTTAATGTCACAATCACTATGCAATCGCATTATTGTTTATTACCCCACGCGCAGGATATTTATGACGATTTAAAAACATTATACTAAACAATTTATTTGAAAAAAAGGAATATTTTTAAATAATTAAAAAAGTGCCACATACAAGTCATTTTTTATACCTATCAAGTCTAACATTTAAAATCCCTTATAAATACGACAGTAGTGCATTAAAAACATATACAAAAATATATAAATAGTATTTTTTTCCTCTTCACTAACAATTACGCGAGGCTCCGTTTTTACCGTTACGGTAAAAACAACTCTAAGCTAAATAAATATTGAGCCGCGGCGTCATTTTTCGTTAAAATATCTTCAGCCCTGGTATATGTGTAGCGATTTTTCTCCCAGGCGATTAAATACGCATTACTTTAAAAATTTAACAATAAATACATCTTCACAATTTTTTTTTTCTAATTGCCTAAGTGCCTGTGCTCGCCAAAGCAACTGGCAACCGCAACGCAACATCAACGCGACTCAGCACTAATGTTTAAATACGCTTGTTCCCACTGACTTAAGGCAACTCAACTAGTTGCTTATGAGTTGCCCGGCATACCGAGCCGCTGTTGTCAGTTGCTTCCAATCGCGGTGTCATGCATGGCAGATGAGACAGCAAAATATTTAACTTTTGGGGCACATTCGGTAAAACCCATGGAATTTAACCGGATCATTATTTAATTCCTGTGCCACTAAATACGAACTATGTCTCAAATTTATGGTATAAAAAGCGTTAACCCAAAATTGTTGGTAAGTTTTTTTTTAAAGCTTTTTAACGAGCAAGTATGTTGCGGCTATATCTTCATTTCTCGAAGACGATCTTAGGCTCACGTCAAAAGAGACTTCAAACCACTTGATCCCAGTGGGAACTCAAGAGCAACTCATCTAAAGTTGCGGCCGCATTGCAGTCGCGTTGTTGCTTGCCAGTTGCTTTGATGAGAACAAGCGAACAACTCAACTGAAGTTGCGGTCGCGTTGCGGTTGCCAGTTGCTTTGGTGAGAACAGGCACTAGAAGTCTATATAATCATTCGTTCGGTAGAACTGTTAACCTAAAATATGTCTTTAAGTTTGTCTCGTTAACGCCGTTTATACAGTGACCTGCAAAAAGTTGGCTACATACGGGAAACTTTCTTTATTATTGAAACATTTAAAGAACTTTTTAAGCCGACTGGTAACCTAAAAAACTTATTTTGACATTTGTCATGTGAGAGTACTCGTTTAGCTGCAAAATTGAAAAAATATATATTGTCATGGAAAAATATATACAGGGTGTTCCTTAATGACGTGCTAATATTTCAGGGTGTGATTCCTTAGGTCATTTTATAAAGAAAAGTTCATATGAACATGTGTCCGCAACGGCTTAAATTTTTTGCTACAGGGTGTTGAGTTTTTATTTTTCAAATGGTCATTTTTTAATATCTCCGAAAGTACTTTAGATATTATTTCCATTTTTGGCATGTGTCAATAGGATATAGAACCACAAATTTTAGTTAGAAAAGTTATTCAATTGTTCCACCAGTGGCGTCCCTGCAAACAAGTCCTCTGATATTTTTTACAAAAAAAATGGTACGCCGCTGACATTTTTCCATGTGGACATTTTTCTGATTAGCCTTGTCAATTCTACATGAGAACGGTCTCTGGTGTATAAAACTCCCATTAACACTTTAGAAGATTTAAGAGAACGAATAATAGTTACCTCGTGTGCCTTTGAAGTGAAGGTGGCAATTACCAACAATTTTTATAAAACAAAATTTATCATTAATTATTTTATCAATGTTAATAAAATATGAACTTAGTGGTTTTAATGAAGAACGGTGCGTCTGACGAGAAAAACTCAAGAGACCGTTTTCATGTAGAATTGACCAGGCTAATCAGCAAAAATATCCGCATGGAAAAATGTCAGCGGCGTACCATCTTTTTTGTAAAAAATATCAGAGGACTTGTTTGCAGGGACGCCACTGGTGGCACAATTGAATAACTTTTCTAACTAAAAGTTGTGGTTCTATATCCTATTAACACATACCAAAATTGGAAATAATATCTAAAGTACTTTCGGAGATATTAAAAAATATCCATTTAAAAAATAAAAATTCAACCCCCTGTAGCAAAAAATTTAAGGCGTTGCGGACATACGTTCATATGAACTTTTCTTTATAAAATGACTTACGGAATCACACCCTGAAATATTAGCACGTCATAAAGGAACACCCTGTATATAATATCCACACCTAGTTACACAATTCCGGGAAACTAATACCTGGATATTTTTCTGAACAATATAATTCCTGGAATTTGGGCTCCAACCTTTGCAAAAGAGCATACAATTAAACTCTAAACATTTTCTTCAAATAACTTTTTTCGATAGCTCATTTTTCTATGACAAAAATATATTTCTTTCATTTTCCAGTCAAACGAGTAGTCACGTGATGAACGCCATGATTACCAATCATGTGTAATAAGTTTTTTTAATATTTCAATAATAACAAAGATTCCCATATGGCCAACTTCTTGCCGGTCGCTATATAAAAACAAACAATTTTATAATTAAAAACATTTAACTTGTAAAACATTGTCGATTAACCAGATATGTACTTAAACAAAAGTTAACTAGTAGTTAATCTTTGGAGTTTTCTCCTTATTAAGCTCAGTTTGTCAATCTCTACATTACTAGAAAACCTTAACCGACAAACATCTGGCGAGCCGATCCTGTAACGAAGTTTATTGTGCACTTTTAACTGAAATAACGTAAAAATCGATGGATCATAACAGACACTTCATTTTTCAAACTTAACCAACCGGACAAACTTTAAGATTTACAAATAAAAATATATGAATTGCTTAGTTGTTATACTGCTCGGGCAAAACATAGGAAATGTCGTCCCACGGATGCCTGTACAAGCCCTGTTTCAGCCTCTTCTGGTCCATATAGTGCCCAACAAAGCCGATGGTCCTTCCCAGGACAAACAACGAATTGATGGCGCCGATATTGATGTATTCCTGCGCTTCCTCGCTGGTGAAACTACCGCAATTCCTGAGCATATCGACGAAACAACACGCTATGCAACCGTCAACGTTGAGAATGAGGTTGGGCTTCTTGCTGGTGGTGATCTTTTCAACCTCCAGGGCGTAGAGGAGCAGAGGACTGGCGGGGAAGTTGGCGAGAACGTATTCTTTGAGGATTTGAACTCGCTGATCGGGATTGTTTATGGATTTTACTCGGTGTCCGATGCCCATGATGAGTTCCCCCTTATTTCTCATGTGGTTCACGAACTCTGCCGGGTGCATACCTAAAAAATAATAATAATGGTAAGTATTCATTATTCGTCGAATATTTGGTTACATAATCCAATGGAAAAAAAATCAGACGTATACTGCTCACACATTTATTGGCTATACAGGGTGTTATGGAAATGACGTATTATATTTAAATGGGTGACTCCTAGGGAGTCCTAGAGAAAGTCTACATACCTTTCTTTTTTAAATCGAATATCTAAATACTAAGGTAAAAACCCTTTTTACCCACATACTGTCGCGCCGTTACATCTGGATTAACTTAGCAACAATGTGGGTCACTAGAGTATACTAACAGTGTTGTCAGATCACACCGCGTGTCTCGCCCTTACTTGAATACTGGCGGCGCGCCCTTCATATTTCAGTAGGCTTCGCGATTCGGGAGTGAAAGGACGTTGGTTCCACGACGTCGAGGATGCCACGTGCTTGACGTATACGAATTTTAAACGTTTGGTTAGTTGTATTGCCCGATTTTTTTGTTGTTGTGAAATAATTCATAATAATAAATGTTGTGATGTGATTTCAAATTCGTGTGATATTATCTACTGTTGGTTCGTGAAAAGCAGACGGATTATTTTAAAATAAGATCGAAGGTAAGAGAGTATGTCCCTTAAAATTGTAGTTTTCTTTGTCTAAAAAGTTTAAGAAAAAAGTGATAGCGCGCGTCAAAGACGTCTTGTTGTCAAAAACTGAACACGTGCAATGTGTTGCAATATGACAACATCGCATTTAATGCGTTAACCTCTTTTGAACCTGGAGACTGCCTCAATAAAATATTGATTGCGAAGGGCCTCAGGAGCGGTCACGTAAATTTTGAGATTTCATATAAAGTGTATATTTCGCTTAATAATTCTAAGCGCCATTTATGGTTATTTTTCTTCAATTTATTTTCATCTCGGGATTTGCCGATTTAAATATAATACGTCATTTCCATAACACCCTGTATATTCCGGTCTCAGCCGGGTCATACAAGGAAAAGTAACAACCTGCCGCGTTAGTCAAACCGTATATGTGGTATTTTTCGTGTTAAATTGATGGTTGGGAAGGTCACGGTTACTTTACAAATATCAATAATATTTGAAAACATCAAAATGGAAAGAAATAATTCAGATTCCGAACCAGATTCAATGCGCTCCAGACAAAATAATTAATAAAGCCAACGAAGCAACACAAAATTTATTGCCTGAAAAATCGAAAGAAGCTTACAAAGCGGAATATTATACGTTTATTAAATTGCATTGCACCAAAAACAAGTGATGAGTTTCAGCGAACGAGTAATGTTAACGTAATTTCGAAAAAGGTAAACATTTTTAAATCTTCGACTTTACGGTCACGCTATTCCAAGTTAAAATGAACATTAATTCTGCCTAATCAAGCAAAATATCCCTAACTTATTGCAATCCTAAGTGATAGTGATAGATAACACAAATATATATTTTTCAATCAATTTCATAAAGAAAATATTGTATGAAACTTATGCAAGTTTTTCACACCCTTAATGCAACTCTGCACAAACATTCCTACCGTTAAGATCACGTGATATTCTTTTGACGTCCTCCGTTCTGTAGATGGGTTTAGTATAGTTACCTGTATCGTATGCTTCACTAAACATCTTAGCGGCGCTGTCCAAGGCTCCGCCGAATCTGTCACCGATGGTTAAAAGTCCGGACACCAAACTGGACACCAAATCTTTACCGGCCCTGGCGCATACGATCGTATTGTGAGCCCCTGATACAGCTGGACCGTGATCAGCTGTCACCTGTCAATAAAACGGCATACTTAGTATATAGGAAATGGAAAATATCAAAACTTTAACATACCATAAGACACATTTCGAAGAATTTACACACGTATGGAGGTAGACACCGTTGGAACCAGAGAAGGGAAATGACACCGCCGATTCCTACATTCTTCTGTAGTACTTCGGAAATAGGCATACCTATAAAAAACAGTTAATATTATGTTACGCGAATGAATTATGGAAACGACTGGATGGCCAATAACGAAGAATAAAATGTCTTCTTACCGGCATATATTAATTCCTGTCCTCTTTCGTCACAAATCGACGTCATGAAGCTGGCCGGCTTTCTGATTAGTCCCAATTCTCTGGCCCAGCTGTAGTCCATCGGTACCGTCGGTGGGGGAACCTCGGGTGCGGGTACAATCACTCCCTGTTTTACCAAGTTGTCAAATACGTTTCGAATGACATCACCTGGAAAATACGTATAAGAATTAATATACATTTATAAAAACATTTAATACGTTATCATTTATAGACAAAAAATCCAAATTAATTTTACATTCTCATTCCAATCTTTCAATCCGGCGTTTCGTTTCTTCGCAACCGTCATCAACTTTGTTTTCCTTAATAGGAGTAACATTTTATTATAGATATATTTTAATATACAATCTAATAAACCTTACGTACCCAAAGTGTCAAATGAATCAGGTACATGCGCGCCGGCTTCCTTAAGGGCGGCGTTCTTCGCTGTGGCCGTTTCCTTGGCGGAATTAGCCGAGGATCCTGCATGTCCGAATTGTACTTCGGTTGTAAACATACTTGCGCAGGTGCCTAAGAAAATAAAAATAGTTCGGGTTTGTTCGTTTCGGAATAGTGCGTATACTATGGTTTCAACGATACAAGAAACAGACGAGAAAAAGCTATTTTTGTTAATGAAGAAAATACTTTATAATAAGTTTAGTACGTTTTGAAAAATTATGTAATTATTATAATTTCTTTTAGTTTCACAAAGAATGCCATCTTCAACGATCTCTCTACAAGTGTGCAGCTATTATTCCTATGAAATAATATGGTTTTTACAACAGACAATGAAAGAAAATATGTCCTTTCTAATCTTTACAATTTTTTTTTTGTTCATTCTTTTAAAAATGTTTTTTTACCTATACACCAGCTGACCAGTGGCTTGGTCAATTCTCGTTTCTTGAGAGCGTCACAGACTAGATACTCCTCCGTACCTCCCACTTCTCCCAAGAGAATGATCATTTTTACGTTCTCATCAGCCTAATGACAGAAAAATAACATAAAAATAAGTAAAATAAAATATACGATGCGAATTTGAAATGTTGTAGTTTTGTATAACTTAATATGCACTTTAAAAATAGCAAAAACAAACCTAGGGTTTCCATTTAAAAAAATAAAATCGTCATATATGTCTAATTTTGGACACATGCATCAATTTTTTTTTAATAAAAAAGATCACAACTTAAAATATTAATACCCTGTCTGGAAATTTTTCCACAAAAAAAAATCTTGTACCGGATTTACTGAATTTATTACGACGTTTACTATATTTAAATTAAAATGCTGTTGCAGTCTTACCTGATAACGTTTAATATGATCCATAAATGTGGTTCCTGGGTACCTAAAAAAACAGTTTTTTTTAGAAAATTATAATTTTATTTTAGAATTAAAATTATTTTATTATTACCGGCGATAACACATTAATTTTTAGGTTTGTTAGTGGTGTAAGGATTGTACTTGTCGTATTAAGAGTTCCATTCCATTTGCTAAAAAAAACGCTGCGCCGTTACTTTTTTATGCTGGCTATGTCATGTTCGGATACAAGAGAACAGAAGTACTGTCAAAGTTTGCATAATTCACGTCAAGATTGTCAAGTTTGAAGGCTACTATACAGGGTGTTCCTTAATGACGTGCTAATATTTCAGGGTGTGATTCCTTAGGTCATTTTATTAAGAAAAGTTCCATATGTCCGCAACGGCTTAATTTTTTTGCTACAGGGTCTTGAATTTTTATTTTTTAAATGGTTATTTTTTAATATCTCCGAAAGTACTTCAGATATTATTTTCAATTTTGGTATGTGTCAATAGAATATAGAACCACAAATTTTAGCTAGAAAAGTTATTCAATTGTTCCACCAGTGGCGTCCCTGCAAACATGTCCTCTGATATTTTTTACAAAAAAGATGGTACGCCACTGACATTTTTCCATGTGGATATTATTTCTGATTAGCCTGGTCAATTCTGCATGAAAACGGTCTCTTGAGTTTTTCTCGTCAGGCGCACCGTTCTTGATTAAAACCACTAATTCATATTGGATCTCATTAATATTAACATTGATAAAATAACTAATGATAAATTTTGTTTCATAAAAATTGTTGGAAATAGCCACCTTCACTTAAAAAGCACGCTTCCTCCCGTCTTCGCATCGAATTGCCCATTCCAACGATTTTTATAAAACAAAATTTATCATTAATTATTTTATCAATGTTAATAATAATGAGATTCAATATCAATTTAGTGGTTTTAATCAAGAACGGTGCGTCTGACAAGAAAAACTCAAGAGACCGTTTTCATGTAGAATTGACCAGGCTAATCAGAAAAAATATCCACATGGAAAAATGTCAGTGGCGTACCATCTTTTTTGTAAAAAATATCAGAGGATATGTTTGCAGGGACGCCACTGGTGGAACAATTGAATAACTTTTCTAACTAAAATTTGTGGTTCTATATCCTATTAGCACGTACCAAAATTGAAAATAATATCTAAAGTACTTTCGGAGATATTAACAAATAACGATTTAAAAAATAAAAATTCAACACTCTGTAGCAATAAATTTAAGCCGTTGCGGACATATGTTCATATGAGCTTTTCTTTATAAAATGACCTAATGAATCACACCCTGAAATATTAGCACGTCATTAAGGAACACCCTGTATAAAAGTCATTTATCAATTTATTTTTGACAAGCCCTTATTATGTACAGGAGAATTTTGTTCTTTAATTTTGATAATGAATTTTGAAATATTTGTCACAGAAAATCACTATTTGTCAGCTGTCAAACCATCACATTATTAAGACACTTTTATTATTACGAATAATATATATTACCTGTCTCCACCAATAGCCACTCCCTCATACACTCCATCGGTAGTATGCGACACAATGTTGTTTAATTCGTTCGACATGCCGCCGGACTTGGAAACGTAGGCAACGCTGCCCGGCCTATACAGTTTCGAATGAAGAATGTTGTCCATCATCCCGCCGGTGTTGCCGATTTTAAAGCAGCCCGGCTTCAAGCCTCCTACGGTCGCGGGACCGATTATGACAACCTGGGTACAAAAAAAGTAGGGTATAATTTATGGCATTTATACGCTAGAAAATTTCGTTACTAACCCCTTTTTCGTCGGCCAACTTAATCAACTTCCTCGTCATATTTTCCGGGATTCCCTCGGCGATGATCGCTATGGTCCTTATTTGTGTGTACTCCATGGTTTCCACGGTGCTCTGATAGGCTGATCGCAGTGAAGCGAACGAAATTAGAACGTCCGAATCGGGATGTTTGGTCATGGCGTCGTTCATTTTCTTGTACACGGGGATCAGGATTTCTTTATGACCCCAGTAGAATTTCTACGAGATTAACAAAAAATTCATGTTAGTTTTTACGCTTATGTAAAGTCGGATATTCATTATTTGATCGAATTTACAATGAAATAAATTCCCTCTAAAATAATTCTTTTTATACAGGGTATTCAAATAATAATACACACCTGCTTGTGATCGCCAGTAAAGGGATAAATAATAGAAACGACACTGGGCTCCGGCCTCCTGCACACAAAATCGAAGTCCAACATGGATTGCACGGCCCTATTCTGCATACCCCACACTATAGCCTTGGTATTAGCTGTAAAGAGGGGACTAGTTTTCGCGTCGCCCTGTATAAAAAAAGGTAACAAACGTTGAACATTCGCCATTTTTCTCTATCAAAATGTCGTCATATCTCATTTAAAATAATAAAATAAATTATAAATGGACAAAAACAGAAAAACTGACACTACAAAAACGATGAGAACAAAAAAAAATGTATAAAAGTGAGGTGGTAACACTGACCTGACACGAGGGGTGCGCCTCCATCTGGTTTGGTTCCTTGAAAAATGACAACAATTACTTAGTCTTGTTAGATTCAAATTTCGTATTGATACAGTGGCTCTATTTATCTCACCGAATATCACTTCAAAATCCGGTGTCTACTCAATTCCATCATACTTATTGCGTCTGTGTGTAAATCATTGTTTATTTTGACTGGTATTATTATACAGGGTGTGCGGATAATGCGTCAATGATTCTACATGTTCAAATAAAGGTAAGTAAGTCATATAACACGTCGAATTATTGGCTTCCATTTGGAAAACTGAGTTTACTGCTAACAAAAACTTTCATACCAGTTTCGCGCCTAAACGGTTATATTAGATATTCTTTTGTGTTTAAAATGACATGTTTTTTTTTTTAATAACTGTCAAAACAAAAAATACATGTCAAAAATTAAATTTGAATTTCTGGTAAAGTGCCTCTCTCTAGAGAAACATAGAGAATTATAGAAGTCGTTAAGCATATAGTTAGAGAGACGGTGACAATAGGGGGTCCGTGAAATGGAATATCAGTCATTTGGTTTTTCGTGGAGTTTAGGTCCCTCTTTACAACTTTTTTTATTTCATGAAATCCCGTATAGCGCTGCTGAGAGGCGCTGTGCCGCTTTAGATAGAGAGAGCCATGTCAGAAAATGAATTTACATTATCTGCGTGACCTCCAAAGTCACTGGAAACACATTTTGTGACAAGTCAACCCTTGCATATACTTTTCCGAGCGTGTCAAAAAAAAAAGAAAATTAAAAAAAAAATGCGAGTTTGAAGTTGAAACTTTCTAGAATGAAACATTATAAACTCCTGGACCAAAATTAACGCAACATCATAAATTTGCCAATAATTTTTATGCTATTTTTGTTCTGAATTTATGATCCGATTTGAATGATTTTTTTTGTATTGTAGGTTGGTTCCTTGACAATGTCATAGTTTTTCGATTTATACTGGGTGTACTAAAAATGATATGTTTTTTTCCGAAAATTCGCATCACCCTGTGGTGTATATTAGCAACCGAAACATATTGCAGTTGACATTAAACGGTAGGTCCATCTTTCCCCAACATTTTCTTTTTTGGATTACTTCATTATCTCTGTTATTAAAGTAGATACACCGTTTTATAGAGTAACATGTTTTTATAGACATTAATATTCAACACATTCATTGTTAAATGTTTTCAAAGTACACTATGGACTTTTTCTGACATTGCAAGCGATGTGTCAGCAGATGTGTTTTAAAGTTACAAAGGTCAAATAAAATTCACCATACTGATAAAAACTGTTCGGAAACTGCTTATTAAACGTTCGTTTCGTATGCCCAGTTGCCCGACGAGTATTTTAATCTTGTAACCTACTTGAAAACATTTAACAATGAATGTGTTGTCTATAGTCTATAAAAACATATTACGCTATAAAACGGTGTATCTCCTTTAATAACAGAGATGAATGAATGATCTCGATATAATTTTGAATTTATTGAGAATTTCCTATCTAAAGCGGTACAGCGCCTCTCAGCAACGCTCTACGGCATTTCATCAGATAAAAATTCCACTTCACGGACCCCCTATTGTCACCGTCTCTCTAACTAATAGCCCCAGTGCCAAATATCAATTTTGACAAAAGCATTGAGTTTTCGATTTGTTGTAATATTTTAACATGTGTAATCACCCCTCCAAGTATCCTAACCCATTGCAGGCTGTATATTGTGACCATAGTTCAAAAAATAATGGACTATAATTTCTTTATTTTTTACTTAGATGGGTAATTGTTGGTTAGGACTAAAGAAACTTTATATTTAAATTTAAAATGAAAATATTGCCATGAATGATTCGAGTGTAAACTGCAAATCCTCCGGTCAACAAAAAAAAAAGAAACCATATCGAATAATTAATCTTTGGGGTACCTTTTCAATTTTCTATACAGTACGACTCCGTAAGTCGGAACCATACGGAAAACTTGTTTATTATTAATTTCACGAAAAAAAGTTATTCTTCATAAAGTATTCTGCATGGTCTAAAACCTAAAATGCAACCGTCAGATATTAAATTCTTGTATGCGTATACGAGGTTCGTCAAGAAATATGAATTTTCCCCAAGAGCCTTAGTTTTTGACAACTAGCAGAACTAAAAACCACGTTCAAATATGCAGTTCCACCCATTTACGATGAAAAAATAGGTTTTGTTATCTTTTAATAATTTTTCTGCATTATTAATTAATTATGAATGAATATCTATCACTTGTAATTATAAAAACCATAACCTTTTCGTTTCTTAATTTTATCTAACAATGTTGCAATTTAAACACGTCCGTAATGAATGCATATGCATTTATATTGCAAATAAGAAAACACATACAAATAATAAATTGTGTAACTAACCCAATAATAATACTAGAAATAAATAGAAATTCAATTTTCACTCATTCCACTAATGCCTCGACATATCCACCCTCTCGTTCAATACATTCCATCGTTCTACTGGCAAATTTCCTTATCATTTCTGGATAAATTTCCCGGCATGATTGTGTAATTATCCTCTCCAAATGATTAACATCTTCACAACTTAATAACACCATTTTTATGTGCTTTATAAATTTTAACGCGTTTTGACGGTCGCTGTCGAAGATTTCTTGCTATCAACAATTCATTTGTATGTCAGAGCATCCAAGATTACATGTAAAGATTGTTCCACAAAAAAAAATGGATACTTAATGACTGCAGTAAAATTACCTGGGGCGATCCCATTATTTATATAGGTTAGGTTGCTTAATTTATATTTAAATATCTTTTTGTAGTAAAATTTGTTAGTTTTTGAGGAATGGTTCAAGAATTGTCTTTTACCAAACATTCCTCAGAATAGCGTGATAGTAATGGACAATGCGAGCTATCACAGTCGCCAATTACATAAAGCTCCAAGCTCAAATAATACAAAATTGGAGATTCAGAACTACATGGCGGCGAATGATATATATTTTGAAGAAAGTTATAAAAAAAAGTGATCTTTTAGAAGTTTTAAAGAGATTTTGTATAAAAAAAGTATATGTTTGTGACACATTGGCAGAAGAAATTGGACATACAGTGCTACGGCTCCCACCCTATTACTGCATTTTTAACCCCATAGAGCAAATGTGGCACCAGTTAAAATCACTGGTTAGGTCTGAAAATATTTCTCCGACTTTAAGTTCTAGTGTTGTAGAATTAATACGAAAATGCTTTAATGATATTCCCCCAGGTAGTTGGAAAAATCAGTCCGTCACGTAATAACTGTAGAAAATTCGTATATTAGCCTGGATCGTATAATTAATCCAATTATAATTAATTTTGATGAGGATAGCGATAGCGAAACAGAACTATCTATAGAATGACATTATAAATGTAAATAAATATGACTCGTTAATATTTAAAAAAAAATGTTATTTCATTTGATTACATTAATATAATCATATCATTACTTGTTTTCCTTAGTCCGTCCCTTCATACTTCACTTGTTTATTGCCAAGCTCTTGTCGACACAATGGGACCGACCCAGGAAATCATTAAGTCGTATCCAAATTTCGTGAAACGTACTTTAACTACAATTAAATTTGCATTGTTATTGTACACATACGTATCAAAAAAGAAAAAAACATAAGTTTTTCGTCGTAAGTGGGTCTAACTGCATATTTAAAAGTGGTTTTTAGTTACGATCAACTTTTTTAATAACAATTTTCGATATTGTCGCGCTCTTGGGTAAAATTAATATTTTTTGGCAAACCTCGTATACGCCTAGAAGAATTTAATATCTGATAGTTAAGAAGAATAACTTTTTTTCGTAAAATTAATAATGAAAAAGTTTTCCATATGGTTCCAACTTACGGAGACATACTGTATATAAAATTGCGCCTTGCAGCAAATGAAAGTTTGCTCCTTAACGTCGGTCCAAGCTTTCGAAAGTTTTTATTTCCATCTTCCGGGAAAACCTTACGCCTTTAGAAGCGATGGCAGTTTGAAATCAAGCTAGATAAAAGGAGCACTCTGTATTTACCATATTTACATTTATAAATAGACATTTGCTATACAGGGTGTTTGGATAATGCATCAGGATACTTGCAGAGGCGATACATGTTAAAATAAAGGTAGTAAGTCAGTATTGAAATTATCATCGGTCATAGGCCACTTTACCTGAAATTTAATTTTTGGCATATCTTCTTTGTTTTGACAGTTATTGGAAAAAAGGACATGTCATTTCAAAGACAACAGAATACCTAAAAAAGGCCCTCTTTATACGAGTCGACACAACGCACCCTATAGGCGCAAAACTAGAATGAAGAATTTTTAAATACCAATATGGAAAATTATTATTTCCAGACCACCCGATGATCCTTATCCTTATACAATGAGGGCGTATTTTTGTCTACACAGTAGCTCTTTAAAATACTATTTCAGATTGAATGGTACTACCAAGAAAAGGAAGCCCTCTCCATTGATAGGATGCAACCACCTGTAGACCGGTTTCGAACTTATTTGTTCTCGTCAGTACAGGGTAGGTGTACATACCTATCATCAGAGAGGACTTTTAACTTAACGCCGTACTATCGACGGTAGTTGACAAAATACAGCGCGCAGCGCCATCTCCTAGTAGTCCCACATAATCTGAACAGACGTTATTTGATTAAATCAAATTTTAAAAATCCATCTAAGAAATAAAAAGTCTATGCTTATCAGGTGGTATTAATATCAAATACCAATATGGAAAATTATTATTTCCAGACCACCCGATGATCCTTATACAATAAGGGCGTATTTTTGTCTACACAGTAGCTCTTTAAAATACTATTTCAGATTGAATGGTACTACCAAGAAAAGGATGATGATAGATATGTACACCTACCCTGTACTGACGAGAACAAATAAGTTCGAAACCGGTCTACAGGTGGTTGTATCCTATCAATGGAGAGGGCTTCCTTTCCTTGGTAGTACCATTCAATCTGAAATAGTATTTTAAAGTGCTACTGTGTAGACAAAAATACGCCCTTATTGTATAAGGATCATCCGGTGGTCTGGAAATAATAATTTTCCATATTGGTATTTGATATTAATACCACCTGACAAGCATAGACTTTTTATTTCTTAGATGGATATTTGAAGAATTTTTGTTGCAGTAAAATCACTTTTTCAAATGGAAGCAAAAAAAATATCGAGTTTTCGACTTTTTGTTGTACGACTTGTATCTTTATTTTAACATCTCCAAGTATCACATACTGCGCGGAGATCGTTACCACTTTCAGCGCCTCATTCTTCAAGGTAAAATTGAGGGAGGAAGAAGAGGAATGGACAGAAAGAAGTTGTCATGGAGGACTTCCAAACATTGCTGAATGCTGCCTGCACCTAATACAGACATATGATGGTAAGAGGATAGGACGGAACTGGAACGAGAAGTATCATGAGGCATTATTCACGACACCCTGTATTACGTCACCCGATAATATGTACACGATATTGAATACGATTATTAGTTCAGAGAGTAGAGTAAATACCACTACAGCTTCTTTTACAAATTATGTTAGATATGTATTAGAATTGAACCAAAATGTCTAAAAAGATAACCAAACCACCATAGAGAAGTTTTTCTGATTATGTAATCTAAGACTACCTGTTTCGTTCTATCTGTCTTGTGGGGTCAAATTAGTGCAGTAAAACTTTGACGGACATTAAAAGTAGTTGGAGAGTCGGCGACAATAGGGGGTCCGTGAAGTGGAATATCAGTAATTTGGTTTTTCGTGGAGTTTAGGTCCCCCTCTACAACTTTTATATCTGATGAAATGCCGCAGAGCGTTGCCGAGAGGCGCTGTACCGCTTTAGATAGGAAATTCTCAATAGATTCAAAATTATATCGAGCCATGTCTGAAATTGAATTTACAGCATCTGCGTGACCCCCAAAGTCACGGGAAACACATTTTCTGACAAGTCAACTCTTGCATATATTTTTCCGAGCGTTTCAAAAAAAAATTAATGGAAAACTTATAAAGTCTCAAGTGACATGGGTCCAAGTCGGCTTAATAGATTTGTATTCCCATGGAGATGAGTCGTAAAGAATTTTCTGATAAAAAGAATATTGCGACAGTGCGATATTTTTTTTCAAAATTTCTTGTATTAAAAGTCTGGTTATTCTGCTATATTTTCTAAAATATTCCCCTTGGAGAATTGTGTCTAGGTTTATCTGATTCCCTCATCTTTTCCGAACATTTTGATATATATAAAGTTACCAGAAACATGTTCTAGCTTGGAGAAAATTAAGAGAATTCGTAACGGTGATAGCGAAATTTCTAAACTTCGCTCGAAGTGCATGAAAGGCGTGGCTTTTACTGTAATTAGTGAAAAGTAGACAAGGGCAAATGTTTAAACTCAAAAGATTTGAATAAATCATACACACCTTACGGAAAAATAGGCTTAATTTGGTAATATTGCGAATATAATATCCCGTCATACAACTGAACGAATACCTGCCTTCCGGTATCTCTGCGTAATATTGTCAGAATTCCGCCTATAGAGGCGAGACCTGGATCGATAAAAAATTTTTCACATAATCTTTAACATAAAATGTTCCATTCTAGAAAGTTTCAACTTCAAATTCGCATTTTTATTTTTTTATAAATTTTCATTTTTTTTTAACACGCTCGGAAAAGTATATGCAAGGGTCGACTTGTCAGAAAATGTGTTCCAGTGACTTTGGGGGTCACGCAGATGCTGTAAATTCATTTTCAGACATGGCTCGATATTATTTTTAGTTTATTGGGAATTTCCTATCTAAAGCGGTACAGCGTCTCTCAGCAACGCTCTACGGCATTTCATCAGATAAAAAAGTTGTAGAGGGGGACCTAAACTCCACGAAAACCATATTACTGATATTCCACTTCACACGGAGCCCCTATTGTCACCGTCTCTCTAACTATAGACAAAGCGGGAGGATTTAATAGCTCCTATACAGCGAACAAACCCAAAAATATTTCCAATACGGTTCTCAATTGCAACGCCTAATAAATACACATACATTTTGAATATTAAATTCCTTACAAATAAGTTACTGCAACAATTTTACCCCATAGGGCCACCAAAAAAGTTTTCCCCTGGAAAATGCACCATGGCAAGATTATGTTGCAGAGTTTTTCGTTTCACTGTCACGGAGAAAACTTTGTCGGCGACGGCCTTATCTTATTATAGTCCATGTATATACAAGGTGATGTAATATTACTCGTAAACGCCAAAAATCTAGAAAGATGCCATGTTGAATACGGTATGAACAAACCCGAACCCGTACCGCCCCCACTGCCTTATACAAAAACTATAATAATAATACGTACAGGGTGTTATGGAAATGACATATTATATTTAAATGGGTGACTCCTTGGGTGTCCTAGAGAAAGTCTACATACTTTTTTTTTAAATCGAATATCTAAATACTAAGGTAAAAACCCTTTTTACCCACATACTGTCGCCCCGTTCCATCTGGATTCACTTAGCAACAATGTGGATCACTAGAATATACTAACAGTGTTGTCAGATCACACCGCGTGTCTCGCCGTAGCTTGAATGCCGGCCGCGCGCCGCTTCATACTTCAGTATGTTTCCAGATTCGGGAGTGGAACGACGTATACGAATTTTAAACGTTTTGTTAGTTGTATTGCCCGATTTTTTTTGTTGTGAAATAATTCATAATAAGAAATGTTGTGATGCGATTTCAAATTTGTGTGATATTATCTACTGTTGATTCCGTTGAAAAACAGACTTTTCGTGTTTTATTTTTTTATCGAATTTAATTATAAAACGGATTATTTTAAAATAAGATCGAAGGTAAGAGAGTTATGTACCTTAAAGTTGTAGTTTTTTTGTTTCTAAAAAGTTTGAAAAAGAAGTGATATCGCGCGTCAAAGACGTCTTGTTGTCAAAACCTGAACACGTGCGTTTAGAATTATGTGCTGCAATATGACAACATCACCTATAATGCGCTAACCTCTTTTGAACCTCGAGACTGCCTCAATAAAATATTGATTGTGAAGAGCCTCAGGAGCGGCCACGTAAATTTTGAGATTTCATATAAAGTGTATATTTCGCTTAATAATTCAAAGCGTCATTTATGGTTATTTTTCTTCAATTTATTTTCATCTCGGGATTTGCCCGTTTAAATATAATACGTCATTTACATAACACCCTGTATAAATGTCCCAACACATAATAATTAATAAAAAACAGCAAAAATACAAAAGCCGGAGGTAGTAGCATGCAATTGAGTGAGAAAATGACAAGTGAATACAGACATAATACAAAACAACATATACTCGTAAAACAAGAAAAGAAACATTAGAAAAGTAAACAACAAAATAAAAAGGTAAAAAATTAAAATTAGAAAGGTTAACAACACCAATAATAATAAAAAAAAAACATTTAAAAAGTCTTCATCCATGGATCTACTCACCGATATCCTGGCAGCAGCGTGGGCCGCCGCGGCCTTGATGGCGCTCTCTCTAGCAGCAGCAGCGACCTCTTCCGGCTTCTTTTTGATCGGTTGCTTGTCTCCGGACGGCAACAGGAAGTTAGCGGTGGCAAATTCTACGGTGTTTTCCTGCGGAATGGATCTCGTACCCAACGCCATGCCGCAGATGGAGGTCATGTGGGTTTCGGGGCCGAAGACGTATAGGGGAATACCTGAAAATAAACCGTTAACATTATAAAGTATAACTGTATATTAAATAAAGGCCTCCGATGTAAATCAACTCGAGCGCGCAAAAATCGCTGAACAGTTGCTCGGAGATAAGTATTGATAATTTAAACGCCCCTAACCGCGTTTACCTCGTCGTATTCTTACCCAAAGTCTGTCCAACTTCTCGCATCCGCCTTAAACCTTCTTGGTAGTTAGGACCGGCCCTCCTTACGAAAATTTTAATGTTGTGTTCAATCATTCGGTCTTTGAATTCGATTAGGGCCGTAATAATACCCCTGAAAACAAAAATGCGATATATAACATGGAAACACAAAAATTACTTTACGTAAAAATGTACGTAGATGAAAATGCTTACCTGAAAGTTGACGCAACGTTTGTAAAATTGGCAATACCACCTCCGATAATCAACACTTTGCCTTGTGCATGCCGTTCGTGCGTCATCAGGCTCAGGATGGTCTTGGCGTACTCGTAAGTCTGCTGTTCTGACGGTGCACCAGAGTATTCGCCGTAGTTGGCCAGTTCCGAGGTGCCACCCAAATCACAGATGGTGTCACTAAATAGTAGAAAATTATAATTATAAACAATACAGGGTATCCGCTAATTAATGGTACATGGAAAAACCACAGATTCCTTACGTAAAAATATTAGGATTGAATTATACTTATCTATATGCGAAAGTTAATATTAACTGAGATACAGGGTGTTAAACTTAAAACTTTATTTTTGTTTTTCTCTAATAACTTTGCGAGAAACTAACGTTTTTTTACAGAATTTAGTGATTATGGTTTTTTTTAGGACGAGAAATTGATTTTTTTTATGAAATTTTAATGTACAATGTAGAAGGCGCTGTCTGCGGCATTATTTGCACATTCGTAAGGTCATAACTTTTTTGTGCCTCATTGTATTTAAGTTTTTAATGCAAATAATACATCGGCCCCCTACATTGTACATTAAAATTTCACAAAGAAATCACTTTCTCGCCCTAAAAAAACATTATTGGCAAATTTTGTAAAAAAACAAAAATGAAGTTTTAACTTTAACACCCTGTATCTCAGTTAATATCAACTTTCGGATATAGGTAAGTATAAGTAAATCCTAATATTTTTCCGTAAGGCGTATAATATAATTTAAAAATATATAATTTCCATAATATACAGGGTGTACGAATAATTCATCAGAATACGTGGAGAGGTAATTCTACATGTTAAAATAATATAACAAAAACTCGAAAACGCAATACTTTTTCTCCTTCCATTAGAAAAACTGATTTTACTGCTAACCTAAACCAGTTTTGCGCCTAAACGGAGAGTACCGTTTCATTAGGTATTCTCTTGTCATTTTTTAATTCCCGTGAATCACACAGTAACCAAAACATTCTTTCGTTTCTACTTTTTACCTGTAAATAACCGAAGCTCCTCCTCCGGCTACCATCGTCCAGATGCGTCCCTTCCTGTTCAGAATCGTCAGTTTAAGGGAGGCTCCGGATTTGGCGTCCAAATCCGCAATGTAAGCTTCCTCTGAAAGAAACAACGTATTCAATTAGCCGTCGAGTTCTGTTTCGACAGGCATTCGTAAACTTACCTGGGTAAGCATCTCGTCCGAACGGAGGTGGATAATCGATTTCGCCCCACTTAGGTTTACATACGAAATCGGCGGTGGTATCCAATTTGGCGGCCAAGTCCAAAATATATATTTCCTTCTCCGTCACTACCAACGGGTTGATTTCCAAATATGTAAAGTACAAGTCGACGTATAATTGGTACAGGTTGAGGATGAAGTTTTTGATAATTTCCCGTTTGGCCGGTTTCACTTGGGTCAAGAGAACTTTCGATATGTCTTCCTCCTTCAGATCTTCGCCCACTGGCACGTCGAGTTTGACGGCTTTGCTGTCGACATCGCCAATGTCGACCCCACCTTAAAAACGAAGAACACACATGAGGTTTAACCTGACGGTGTCCAAGTAAGACTGTCTGTTTTAAAACCCGTATCTACACACATAGTTTTTCACGAAAATTGGATACGACTTAATGATTTCCTGGGTCGGTCCCATTGTGTCGACAAGAGCTTGGCAATAAACAAGTGAAGTATGAAGGAACGGACTAAGGAAAACAAGTAATGATATGATTATATTAATGTAATCAAATGAAATAACATTTTTTTTAAATATTACTAGTCATATTTATTTACATTTATAATGTCATTCTATAGATAGTTCTGTTTCGCTATCGCTATCCTCATCAAAATTAATTATAATTGGATTAATTATACGATCCAGACTAATATACGAATTTTCTACAGTTATTACGTGACCGTCTGAATTTTTCCAACTACCTGGGGGAATATCATTAAAGTCTTTAAAACTTCTAAAAGATCACTTTTTTTATAACTTTCTTCAAAATATATATCATTCGCCGCCATGTAGTTCTGAATCTCCAATTTTGTATTGAGCTTGGAGCTTTATGTAATTGGCGATTGTGATAGCTCGCATTGTCCATTACTATCACGCTATTCTGAGGAATATTTGGTAAAAGACAATTCTTGAACCATTCCTCAAAAACTAACAAATTTTACCACAAAAAGATATTTAAATATAAATTAAGCCACCTAACCTACCTGATGTGCCTATATTTAATTATAATTATTACAATCCGGTCCTTTCCACATAATAATAACAAACGGTCATAAATAATGGGATGGCCCAGGTACTTTTACGGCAGTCATTAAGTTACATCCATTTTTCGTGAAACAATCTTTACCTCGAGATACGAGTGCCCTAACATACGAGTTATTTGAGATACGAGCTGTCGAGCGAGCGAAGTTTTGTTTTGAAATACGCGCGACATTTGAGATACGAGGAACGGTCAGCTGCGACGCTGCACACAAGTTGCAACTGGTCGTGCATCGGAGCTATTTAATGACACTTGCCTAACTCATTTCCGCAGCATTCTGAAAGGGAGGAAGCAACAAACCTCCTTGGCCAGTTTGTTTTTTAATCCGGCGAAAAACGCAAAGACCAGTGAAGAGAACAGCAGTGACTAAAATTAAGCATACAGTAGCATTTAAGTTGTGTGTAAGTTGCATTTAAGTGACCAAAATACAAACATAAATGTACACTTTATAAAACCAGTTTTTTTTTTGCTTTACATTCTCTTTTATTATGTTTGCATACAATATTTGTCATTTATAAATACATTTTTCTTATTCAAAAACACGTAAGAGCACTCTGTGCAAAAAATGCAATATTTTGCTTAGTTTTGTCGTAAAGCGATAAATTTTATTACAGTTTTAAAATTACTTGATTTAATTAATTTATTCCATAAAATATGCGCAATTAAAAATAGTTTATATCGAAAATAAAAACTAATTCAATTAGCCAAACGAAAATTTTGCACGATCAATTATTATTTCGCCGGCAACAAAAATTAGAGCAAAACTTAACATTTCGTTAGATTTGTGAGTCGGCGAGCTTCCTCCATCGATTAGAGGGATTATCGTTTTTAACACGCAAAAATTCCATTAAAGCCTATTTTAGGGAAGTTTTCCCATCCAAGGCAAAGTGGGGTTTTCTAACTTCTGAAGGTCAATCAAAGCAATATAAAAAGCTGTGCGAACCAGACCATATGTTCTTTATGTTTAAATAAATTCAACTTAACACGGACAAAAAATATATCGTCGATAGATTCTTTGTATAGTTGTTGCAGAATTATACCGTTGATTTTTACTGCCATAAATAAACTACCTGATTAAACCCTATTGTATACGCATGAGCCTCTTCATCCTTGTGGAACGACCTTCCCGAGGTCGTTTTTCCCAACGAATATAACCTCCAACGATTCAAATCCAACGTGAATCGCTTTTTGCGCACACGCACCACTCCCAGACTGCCCTAAAGGATTTTTCCTATAGTGCTTGTGTTTGATCATAAAAAAAAGCTCAATAAATGGGATCAGGGCCGGCTTGAAAATGTATACCACACCACATGATTTATTTTTATAACTTAAAATAAATAGATAGGTATTTTTAGTTTTAGGTACCTATAATAAAAATGTTAAATAATGATAACAATTAATGATAATTGAAAATAATATAATTTAAAAGTATAACTATTAGGATAACAAGTACAATAAAAATTAATTAAATTCTAAGAAAATTTAACTCTGTATCACTATCTTCATCTAAGCCTAAACTTATAATTAAGGGTTGAACATTTGTAATCATACAATTGTAAGAATTTTCCACCTTAAGTACATGCTGTACACAGTTTTTCCAGCTGTCTGCAGAAATTTTTCTTACTTCGTTTTTAATTAATTCTATTACAGATGCATTTCATGTAGGAGAAATATTATTTCTCCTAATATTGGATTTTAATTGGTGTCATATTAGCTCAATAGGATTAAATATACAATAGTACGGAGGAAGACGCAACACTGTAGGTCCATTTTCTGCTGCAAGTTTGTCACACTCGTATTCCTTATTTATTTTAAAAGCTTTTAATACTTCTAGCAGTTCTCGTTTTTTGTAAGTTTCTTCAAAATATAAATCATAATCATCAAATTTTGTATTATTAGAATTGGGAATGATTTTTGCTTGCCGTCTATGATAACTAGCATTGTCCATTACAATGACGCTATTTTCAGGTATATTTTTAAGGAGTTTATGTTTAAACCAATCTTCAAAAAGTTGTGCGTCGGTATCTTGATAGTAATCTAAAGAAGAATCTGCTATGTTTTTAGCTGAAAGCAACAGACAATTTGGAACAAACCCGTTCTCTGAACCAGCATGTAATATTTTGATCCTTTTGCCTTTATTTGATGGTGCCTTGGTTTGACATTTTTTGGAAGAATCATCCCAACCTTTTCTTGGAGTGTCATGGGTATCGAACCATGTTTCGTCAAGGTAAATAATTGGACGATTTTCTTCTCTAAATTGTATAACAGCTGTTAAATATTTAAGTCTCCATTCCCGTAAACGTTGAGATTCCATTAATGTTTGTCTTTTATCAATGCTTCGGTATTTAAAACCCATTTTACGCAATATTTTCCTAAGGCTTAAAAGGCTACAAGAGATATTTGTTTCGTCTTTAATCAGCCGCTCTTTGAGGGAAATCAAAGTGGGTACAGTTTGTGCCTAATACATTTGGTAAATCTTTCTTCTTAATAAATCCATGTCATTTTCGTCAATGCTTCTAAATGTGCCAGAATCACTCAGGTTTAAGTACTATGTCTCTTACCGAAGATAAAGGAGTTTTTTCAAAGTAGAGGTCTCTGCTAAAGCATCCATCGAATTAAAATTTCTACTCAACAACGATTGATACACATTTTTAATTATTAGTGTGGCATCGGTAGATAAATGCTTTCTTTTAAAAATGACACTTGAAGATGCCCCCCTATCAGCACAATTCCAAGGACGCCACATTCTACCACTAATAAGCCTAACTAAAAATTACTCGCCGGAAAACTACGAAAGATTAAAATTATTAAAAATCACTTTGTATTTATATATGCAACAGGCATAGGTATAAATTGAATTTGTATACCTGGTCAGGCTCTGCTCGAAAAGGCTTTAAAATTTGGGATTTCCTTATTTATTTTATGGTCCGAGGGATAATGAGGTTTTAGTGCAGTCGAAAGATCAACGGTATAATTCTGCAAATACTATAAACTCTACTTACCCTGGTGATAGAATAAAATCGTGTCGGCATGTCTGTGCGAATAAATACACACGTACGTCTCCTCGTCGTCCTTGTGGGGTACGAAAGGTTCGATGATGAAATTTCTGAGTTTGCCGGTGGCTGCTCCAATTTTCTGTTCTTGATTCATGCGCTCGGCGATCCATTTTTGGACATCGTCTAGATTCTTATTTACAGCGATTAGGCCTAAAAACATATTTTTAACAGTATTTGTTGCTAAAACAATGCGTCATTCAAACAAATTCGTTCAGAAATCGGCTGAATTATTGATTTTTAAGCATTTCATGTAATCGCGACTAGGGCTTTAGTTGTACACTTGTCTACTAGATGCAGTGGCAGCTCGTGACCTATGATAGAGGGGGTTCACAAGTATGGTGCAATTTTTCTAGGCATTTTAAAAATGTAGAAAGAAAAAAAGTTATAAGAAAATGCGTTAGGTAAAACATATTTTTATTTATTTTTAATTCTACACAAGGAAATACAACTTTTGGAAAATAAGAAAGGTTTTCTTAGTGTGTATAGCTGTCGGATCTTAACGTCGTCGCATGCAACCCTCGTAACAATATTTATACAGTCCACTACTAATACTACTAAAGCCATCTACGAGCTATCAAGAAAACCGAATCATGTCTAATACCACTACGCCATCTACGGGCTACGTCATTACGCACAACCAAGACTAGAACAATAGTTAACTGTTTTATGACGAGAACGAATCGAGCCACGAGACTGACAAGTTGTCATTCTTCATATTTTCAGTGCTTTTTAGTTTAAATCCTTAAATAAAATGGTTTAAAATCATATCGCTTATCATTTATCGAAATACACAACATTTATCGACCCTACAGCCTCATTAAGTTTGGAATACCCTCTATAAATTTTTTTTCATATATTTCATTTTTAAACTTCTAATAAAGTCCCTAGATTTACCCTTTGTGGTCTGCGTTAAATTAATTTCGGGTTTAGGTGTTCCCGCATTCTTCACTTCAATTTTTTGCTCCAAACTCAAAGAGCTAAAGTTATTTCTTAAATAGTCCACCGTCAACTATTCATTTTAACTTAATAAATATATAATATTAAAATATTAAAACATACACTCTCGAATTTCTAACTAGATGCACGAACACACAACAGCGAAAACTGTGCGCCTTTTCCATGTTAAATCGCCATAGCCCCGCTATCCCCCGCTGCCACCTGTTACTACAGAGAAACTGCACTACTTAATCACACGTGCGAGCAAGTCTCGTCATAATGGTCATTTAACTCGACCGAGGCACGGTTGCCGGATCTATACAGTTTGGTTTGACGGGATGATAAAATATTAGGGAGGGTCGGACTTTATACGATAAATAATATTCAATGAATATAAATTAATATTTTTTATTCGTTTTGTTTTGGAGGTGCACGTGCGCATGTGCTCCTGTGGAAGAACCGCCGCTGACTAGACGGCCTCCACGTATTTATGTGACGGTTTTTAGTTAAAATCGATGAATATAACATGATATTACTCGGTTAATTTTTAATAATAAAAAGGTAATGGGTGGGGGGATATGCGCTTATTCATTTGATAGCTTTTACAAAAAAAAAAAAACAGACGTATTTTAATAATTTCTTGTGTCATTTTAACGAAAAACGGAACACCTTATTCATAAAAATAATCATAATATTTCTTTATTCATACTTTCGTCACTGTTCTCGCCGGCCAGTGACGCAGATAAATAACAAAAAAACACACATTTAGTCAAATAAATTTTAAAATTTTCCACGCTTCATATGAAACTTACTTGGATAGTTTTTTTTAAATAATATAAATTAAGCGTTTCCTTCGTTACTAACGTAACCACAAAATTAGTCTAATTGGTACTTAATTACACGATAAATATACAATTATTTAATTAATACATGTATTAAAACATTTTTGTTAGTTGTTTTTCTAAATTACCACTTCACCGCGGTAGTTTTTTAACTACCCAACTAAAAAAATGGAGTTTTTGTGGACTCAATTCTTTAGGTCATAAACATGCGTTTCTAAAGTACTTTGCTATATTTAGTCAGCAACCAGGAGTGTCCCATCGGAAATGACAAACGAATCCTGAAAGGGCTCGACGTCAAGAAAGCTTCTGGTCCAGACGAGTCCTGTTATAGTTCTCAAGAGATGCGCCGATGAACTAACACCAGTATTTTGTAGACTTTTTAACTTATCCTACAAACAAGGAATATTTCCATCGTGCTGGAAGACGGCGCGAGTCCTGCCTATACCAAAGAAAGGTAAGAGCACCCTGCCTACCAACTATCGACCAGTCGCATTGCTTTCAGTTATATCAAAAGTAATGGAGAAAGCAACATCTTCGAAAGTACCTGGAACGCTTCAACATTCTCAGCGATCATGAATATGGTTTTCGGAAGTCCAGATCAACTGGAGATCTTCTAGCCTATGTCATCCATATTTGGAACAACGCAATAGAACATCATGGGGAATCTCGGGCTGTTGCACGGATATTTCTAAAGCCTTTGATCGTGTTTGGCATGAGAGACTTCTAAGTAAACTGCGATCCTATGGTATGCCCAATTGATTCTGTGCATGGTTGTCTAGCTTTCTTAAGATATAGCACACTTATCTCATTTTTCTCTTTGAATGCACAAACATCGGCTGCCGCCGCACATCTTCGCAGGCAGCATGAAGTAACACGCATCAACAAAGACCTGGAAGAAATTTTGGCTTGGGGTAACAGTAACCAAGTCGAATTTAACGCTAAAAAACCCAGGCAGCAGTTTTCTCTAAAAAGGTAAACATTGCAGAACCGGATATAGTCATGGCTTCTGGCTTCATCTATTAATTTGCTGGGCGTCAATCTGGGAGGAAATGTCTTGGCAAAACCACGTTATGGCAATCGCCAAGATAGCTTCTCAGAAACTTGGTGTACTCTTCCGAACCAGAAAGTTGTACACACCTCAACAACTTTCGACACTATACAAAGCCCAGAGTCGACCATCACTAGAGTACTGCTCTCATGTCTGGAGCTCTGCACCCAAACATACTCTTCGGCTACTGGATTCCATCGAAAGGAGAGCCATTCGTCTAATTGGAGACCACGAGCTGACGAAGAGCCTCGACAGCCTAGAACATCGAAGACAGGTTGGGGATTTGACTCTCCTTTACAGATATTTTCATGGAAAGTGCTCGGCTGACCTTGCCCTCTTAATTCCGCCCAAGAGCGGCGAATAGCAGAAATACATGACGAACCACTGCCGCCCATCCATATGTTAAGCTTAGTACTCCCCGAACTTCATTATTTAAGGATTCTTTCATCTGGAGGACTTCATCCTTATGGAGCGACCTTCCCGAGATCGTTTTTCCCAGCGAATATAACCTCCAACGATTCAAAAACAACGTGAATCGCTTTTTGCGCACACGCACCACTCCCAGAGTGCCCTAAAGGATTTTTCCTATAGTGCTTGTGCATGATCATAGAAAAAAAACATTTCATCTCTAAGAGCTTGGTCTCTACGAAAATATTTTGAAACTCCCAATAATATTCGTACACGTTTTCTAGATTGGATCTATCCAATGGCAACGAAACATTTTCTTGGCATGTTTTGTAAGCAATCGATTACTTTTGTCGCTTTATTATATTTTAAACAATATAATATAAATATTTGAACAGGATGTTGAATTTTTTATTTAAATAGTTACTACTTTTTGATATTCAATTCTCTCCAATACTGACCTGAGAAAACACAGATCCATATGTCATAACGAGAAAAACAAAAACACACTCTTTGTGCCAAATAAAATAAAAACAGCGAAAAACAATATATATGACGTCGCATTTGGATTCGTACGAATTTTGGATTTAACCCAAAAAAGATTTTTTTTCACTTTTGATTTCGGAATAGTTTCTTTGTTAGTGTTTCTTTCAACAGCTGATTGTACGATTTTATATGAAGTGCATCGTTTGTGTCTCCGGCAGGTCACTTTAAACCCGATGATTTTGCAAATTGAATCTTAGTTTTGTGCGTATTTATTTAAAACAATGCAGTTTTCTCGTAGTGTGTCGCATATGGACCTTATTGACAATAATTAAAACGATACAGAGATATGGGTGAGAAAAAGTAAGTAGTTTTGCCAAACTTTTAACGACAAATATTCTCTTCAGAGATAAGATTCTCTTCAGAGATAAGATTCTCTTCAAGAATACCGCCGGCGCCCAGCCATTTAGGTGAACACCCTGTATCTTCCAAACAAACCATTTGGGGACCAATGTTGATAGGAATTTGCTTATTTAGTAACAAAAATATAATTGTTTCAACAGATATTGAATTACCTAAGCCAGGAAATTGAGAAATACAGGTATTTCCTCCTTACTTGACCCATACAAACAACTAAATGATTGATCCGTAATCTTATCAATTGACAATGATTGAAAATGATTAAAATAACTACTGATTTATTATTATTTCAATCACCCGATACAGAAAGTAAAATCTATGTTGTAACAGTTTGCAATATCTTTGGTTGTAACAATAATGTTTGTTCGTGTGCGAATAAAGCGATTCATGTTGGTTTTGAATCGTTGGAGGTTATATTCGTTTGGAAAAACGACCTCAGAAAGGTCGTTCCACAAGGATGAAGTCCTCCAGATGAAAGAATTTTTAAATAATGAAGTTCGAGGAGTACTAAGCTTAACCACATATGGATGGGCGGCAGTGGTTCGTCGTGTATTTCTGCTATTCGTCGCTCTGGGCGGAATTAAGAGGGCAAGGTCAGCCGAGCACCTTCCATGAAAATATCTGTAAAAGAGAGTCAAATCCCCAACCTGTCTTCGATGTTCTAGGCGGTCGAGGTTCTTCGTCAGCTCCTGGTCTCCAATCAGACGAATGGCCCTCCTTTCGATGGAATCCAGTAGCTGAAGAGTATGTTTTGTGCAGAGCTCCAGACATGAGAGCAGTACTCTAGTGATGGTCGAATCTGGGATTTGCATAGTGTCAAAAGTTGTTGAGGTGTGTACAACTTTCTGGTTCGGAAGAATACACCAAGTTTCTGAGAAGCTATCTTGGCGATTGCCACAACTTGGTTATGCGATGTCAGTAACTTGTCTAGTTCCTAAAATCCAGTACTGGATTTTAGTAGTTTCTTGGTATAGACAGACATTTTTGAATATTTTTTTGAAGCATGTCTATTTACTGGCAGTATCCTGCCAACTAAACATGTGTGGACATGTTTTTTAGCAGTCTAGTCCAGCGTTTGCTTTTAGTTAGTTAGTACTTGAACCGTGTAAATAACAACTTCTCTAAAAGTACTTGCATTTAGTACTGAGTTGTAGTGACTCGAACAGGTTACCGGTTTCGTGTAACCCCGCTTTAATGCCCAACAAATTAATAGATGAGGCCAGTGGCACTGCATGTCCATCAGCTGATGGACGAGAAGTCTGCGGGTTTAAGAAGGTGGATTCTTTGTTATTTGATATTTAGGTTCTATCTATGATGCTTTTTTCGCATTTCCTTCTTTAACTATTAAAAAGAACCAACCCGAACAAACCTATTAACCTACATTCTTACAATGTAGTACTACACAATAAAGTATACAAATTTAAATTAAAAAAAAAAGTTTCTTTAGTGAATTTGCATATAGTGGCCCCGTCGATATTAATCCATTAACATTATTTTCCATTTTATTTGTCGTCACCATTACGTGCATATTTGACGCAAAATTTTGCTTTAATGAGAAGAACTATATAGGTAATTTATTTATTCATTTATAGCTGATCTTAATTCTTGGTAAACCTGCAAAATTTTTATTCGTTAAGCAGGGCCAAGACGAAATGAGCGAGCAAGGGCAAGATCATGTTTCTACAAGTCCGCATATTCATTATATTTCGCCTATAATTTTATAATCATCACCAAGGGTCGCGGCGTGTCTGACCAAGTGCCGGACAAGGTGGTGAGTCCGCCAATGGCCCAGTCATTCATACGAAACCAGTAGACGGGAGACACTTACCTAATTTCCCTCGTCTTTTAATCAGCTGATCCGGTTTCACCACCAATTTCTCAGTTTTCAACCACGGGTTGTCCGCCACCAACTGGGAAAACTTCGTGTCCGGGTCGACGCCGGCGAATCTGCACTGGACCGCCGCGGTGTTGCCGCCCAAGTACTTGTTTATCAGGTCCTTGCCTGCAGCTTCACGTATGGCCTTGGCCGACATTGTTTTAGGTTAGGTTTCTGTACCGACGTTAATCTGTAATCCAAAGGACATAATGAAAATATAGTATACGGGGTGATACGTTTTCAAAAATGTATATCAGCTGTGCCGTACTTTTATGGTGATATTTTTTACAAGAAAAGAGGTATGCCACTGTCACTTTTCCACGTGGGTATTTATCTTAAAGCCGTATTAGAGTCGGCAATTTTTGACCTCCTATTTGTAAATAGCAGTAGCTGCTTTAACTGGTAATCAAAACGAACAGGTTTCCACATCTCTAATTATGGGGATATTTTAAGGATTTCGACAGTACCAACTGCTGTTCTGACCGTTGCACCTGATCGAGAACGGCTTACTGAGCATGAATACGTGCAATTATAATTGCCATTGCCGGCGCGGTTCTTATTAGCCTGGTCTTTATTATTAAAGCCGTATTAGAATCGGCAATACAAGCCGTATTACAGTCGGGAATTTTTATGGCGCCAGCAATGGCAACTATAATTCAAGGATTCGTGCGCAGTACACCGTTCCCGATCAGCTGTCTCTCATTGCCAGAAATGGGGCAGGCGCCATTTTAATTGCCATTGCCGGCGCAATTGGGTAGACATGAATTATTCTGTTATTTTTAACTGTTTATTATTTGGCCGAAACAGGTAATGGCCATTTAAACCCACTGGTACTTAAATTAGCAGTTTACATTCTTTATTAAACTTATGGACTGCTAATTCAGCAACTTTTTGCATCTCCTATTTGTAAATAGCAGTAGCTGCTTTAACTGGTAATCAAAACGAACAGGTTTGCCATCTGTAATTCTGGGGGTATTTTAGGGATTTCGACAGTACCAACTGCTGTTCTGACTCGTTGACAATGCTCCAGCTGATCGAGAACGGTTTACTGCGCATGAATACGTGCCATTATAATTGCCCGCGCAAGAGAAAAAATTGCCGACTCTAATACGGCCTTTACTTCTCTTGAGCCTGCAATATAATTGCACGTACTCATACGCAGTCAGCTGGCGCATTGCCAACAGTACTTACAAATGGCAGTTCAAAAAAGATATTTAGCAGTACATTTGCTTAATAAACAATGTGAACTGCTAATTTAAGTACCAGTTAGTTTAAATAGCCATTAGCTGTTCATAGCTGCTTCGACCAAATAGTAATCAGTTAAAAATAAACAGAATAATCCATCTCTACCCAGAAATTTCGTTTTGGGGGGGGGGGGGGGGTCATACATGGAAAAGTTACGAAAAGTAATACCCTGACGCGTTAGTCAAACCTGTATATATGGTATTTTTCATGTTAAATTGATGGTTGGGGGGGGGGGGGGGGGTCCATGACCCCTCACCTGGATCCGCGCTTGGTTTCAACAACAGTTTTTTATAAAACTTATTAATAACAATTTTAACGAACATTTTATTTTAATGTTCAAAACACGTTAAACAAATTTAAAAAATAATCATCATTATCTACAAATTATCATAAAATTCACTGTAGGCTATTTATACTGTCGGTAATAACAGTATTTAATCAAAATGCTTACCAACTAGCATGTAGATATGCAGGTACTTATTAATTCCGTAATTTTTCATTTGAGCCGGGTATTTTTTTTACAAAACAACATCTACATTCTCGAAAAAAGAAACATCCATGATACAAGTGCATACAACACAAGTTTACGCTGAAACCAAAATATCTTAATCATCAAAATAAATTAATATATCGTACTAAAATGCTAATGATTCCAAAAATTATTGTCGATATGCGTTGTAAAAGCTGTTTCGGGTACGAGCACACCGACGAGGTTTAGAGCCTACTTCGTCCGCGTGCATAGACGATTCTAAACAGGGTTTAAGAACCGCTTAAAAATTAAAAATTTCCTTGTACCGTAATTTAAACAAGAGTTTACTAGCGGCTTGCCAGAGAGGTTTAAATTCCACCTTGTTGTTCTTCTTACGTAAACCTCCGTGTACGTCTAATTATCATTAAAAAAATAATCATTTAACTTTTCATAGGCGGCTCTTTTGAATTCCAGGACGAGAGTTCGTAAGTTCGAATCGATTCGTCCTAGGAGGATTTTAGTGGTATAAATCGTGGTGTCATGCAAAAAATAGGAAAGAGGGGGAAATGTATCATTCCCCATCCATAACCCATTGAAGCCGGTAACCAGGCCGAATGAGAGCGACTATCTCGCGGGGTACGTTGTCCCCCAGGGATACCGTCACAGACGTATTTTAACGGCATCGTATGATACCGTCGCGATTGGATGCTATTGTTTATAGATCCGATTTACTTTAATAGTTTGAAACTAAAACTTACACGAACAATAAACAAAAACACTTTCACTCTGAAGCTAAATTAAAATTCAGTTAAATTTCACCCGAAATTAATAATATCGATTAGTAAGTGATCCGTCTATTCGTCAATTCGCGGACTAAAAGCGATATTGGTCACAAGCACCAGCGCACCGACGTACCAGCTTGGGTGCTTTCACTAGACTAGACTCTGGTAAGCGCAATTCGTATCGTACCTCGAATTTCATTAGTCGCGACCGATAGTACTGTACATGGGGTGATAGTGACGGGGACGTGATAAAAATGATGGCTGATAGTTTGCTTACAATATTACCTACTTATTTTTGCTAAATAGCTGCGAATGAATTATATGGAGGAATATAATATGTATCTAACCGTTCTTGACCCAATAGGAATGTCATAATATGAAAGAGTTATTTTTATGCAAAAAAATGCCACCCCCAAAAATGATTACTAAACTCGATTTTTGTTCATCCAAATATTTAAAATTATGTTAAACAGGAAATTATAATTCTTAAATAAATAATAAAAAAGACCCCTATCTTTTAAAGGGTCTCACTTAACTGGTTAGCAAAATATTCTTATTTTTGCGAACAGAAAAATGTAATATGGTCAGCCAAAATGGCTAGTTGGTCAGCAACTTATGGACAGCAAACATTTCTGAATCGGTCAGTAATTAATGTCATACTAGAGTGCTCTAAATTATTTTGGTAAGCAAATTAAATATCTAAGCGGCATGAGCGATCCACTTTTAATCAGATATTAGTAAGCAATCAGCGGGTAAGCAAAATATTTAATCTTGGTCATAAAAAAAGCAATTACACGTGAAATAGGGACAGTGCCCTAGGAAAACAAGTGAAACCCCGCCCCCGCTACACCTTTTGTAGCCGATTTCCTTCTGTATTCGGCAAAAGAAAACACAAGAAAGTTACATAAATTGACAGTACCCTGGGAAAACAAGTGAAAACCCGCCCCCGCTACACCTTCTGGGCCGTGACTGCTACACCAAATGAAAACACACGCACGCAATTAGCTACTGTATCACGCGACTGTCCACAATAACGAACTTTGCCGATTATTCAAAACAACCGCAATCCAGTGATTTATATTGATAACCATTCTTTTAATATGCAAACCTCTGAAGTAAACTGCTTCTAGTCATGTTTTTTCTACTGACAATTGTAAAACCTTGCTGACCAAGTAATCATTTCGCAGCTCGACTGTTAATTAAGCGAACACATGATGATACAAGCGGCCCGATATCGGTTAAATTGTTGACAGTTTGTAGCATTTTTTGCAGAACAAGTGTTGCCGCCCGATTTTTATTTATTGCAAGCAAATTTGTTTTATGCTGATCAAATGATTTAATGACTATTTACGGCAAACCATTTAATTACTTCTCTTTTTTAATTAATTTAATGCGCTTCTATTTGCATTTAATTGTTTTGTTGAAGAACGGTGCGTCTGACGAGGGAAACGCAAGACACCGCTTTCATGTAGAATTGATCAGGCTAATTAGAAAAATATCCGTATGGAAAATTGTCAGTAGCGTATCACTTTTATTGTAAAAAAAAACATAAAGGACATGTTTGCAGGGACGGTACTTGTGAAAATTACCTAAAGAATCATACCAGTGCTACCAACACACCCGAATAAACCATAGTTAAAGCTTTATTAATAGAATTTACATATTTTTAAACAACATTTGGTAAGTAAAAGTACCCATGGTATTATTCTGTTGACCTCCATATATTGAACTGCACCCAATAGCTACCATGTCGCATGATCTAAAAAAATTGGGTTCTGCAACTTCGTATAACCACAATCGCAATTTGGGCAATACATATTTTGTATCCAGGAGGTCGAAAATCTTGCTCCACAAGTCAGCGGTTCCGAGAAATTTTCTCTCTCGAGAAAAGCTCACTATTTCTAGTGGCTTATCGTTTTTTCTTCGACTTTTTCTGTTTAAAAACTAACCCAAACAACTCCACATGGGCTTGTTTATGGTAATTATGATCAAAGAGCCTAGATTTTAGCACAGTAAGATAGTGTATTTGCAAAAAGTCTCCACAGGATATCATTTACAATCAAGAGGTCGCTTGAAAGTCGAATTCTTGCACAATTCTTCGGTGCACCATTCGAACACTCGACATTTTCCAAAATGCCATATTATCAACATTATATAACAAACGTGAATACTATTTTTAATGAATATCGCTAAGGCTGCTTCAAGGTCAATGGGTTCATTGGAGTCATTTAATAAAAATTACAGATAAGATATTATGTAGCTATGGTATGGGGATTTAGCGAGGGGGATTTTAAAATCCAACGGTAAAGTTGGATTCTCTTTTAACCGAATTTAAAATGAAATAATCCCTTAAAATAATTCTTTCTACAGGGTGTTTCTTAATAACACACTAATATTTAAGGAGGTTATTCTTGGGTTCATTCTTACAACAAAACTTCATATGAACATATGTCCTAAACGTCTTGACTCTCGAGATACAAGGTTTTAAAGATTTAAAAAAAAAATCTCCTTTTCTATTAACATCTGTGATACTGCTCTAGATATTTTTGTGAAATTTGGTACTACTACCTAATCTAAACCAAAATAGTATATTAAGATACAAGTTTCATAAGACATTATCTTAGAGGACGCGTATGATTTTTATTCTAAAGTACAAGTGCTCTGATTGTCTTATGAACCGTGTATTTTATAATACTTTGTCTATTTGGGTCTTTAAAGTCTGAAAAACTTAAAATATAGTAGATTTTTTCCATTTGAATTAATATTTTCTTTTTGGGTTGGCAATACTTTTACAATTTCATAAAATGTTACAAGTATCAACTATGCCATGATCGAAACAATTGAACACAACAAAGCTTCTTCCCATCGGTCATAATTAAAAAAAAATATATTATTAAAGTTAATAAAAATGAGTCAGGAAGAAAGTTTTACTCCGACAGAAATGCGATAAATTGCAGGAAATAATCTAGAAAAACTTTTAAAAAGAATATGCAAATATGCAAAGTTATGGTGCGAGCAGAACAAAGTTCAAAATATTGAACAAAATAATAAATAATACTATTGAACAAAATATTGTGTCGACATAGAATCTGACAGGAATAACAATTAATGCCCAGGAAATGTCTACAGTAACTATAAATATGTATATTATATACAATATAAAGTAATATGTATAATACTATAATGAATTAAAAAATAAAAATAGTACTTTATTGAAAAAAACTTTAGAAATAGAGCATAAACTGGAAGATATTTCTATTAATTTTAGGTGAAGTTGTTTTATAGTTGTGACTAGAAATTAGTTGACGGACACCGTCAGCATGTTATATATTTCCGAGTATAGGTATTTCAGATAAATATCTAGTAAAAATTATCTATTTGCAAGGTTAAAGGTTAGTATTTTAAAATTTTCTACAAAAAATGTTTGTCGAGTCCATAATGCCAAGAAAACTAATGTCAACGAAATCAAAGTAAGCCTAAAATTCGAACCCTACTTGCTGCCAACATAAAAAAAATAAAATTTCAGTTTCATAAAGTGGCAGGTTATTAAATTTAATGAAACCCAAATAGAAAAATCATATTATAGTATATGACATTTTGCATAAAAATACTGCTACATGCGGAACACGCGGACTGAATTCTTATGGAAATGTACTTTCAATTTATTCAAACCTATAAGGTCAAGGTACTTTACGATGTTCGATTGAAATTACTATTTAAAAGATTTTTCGTGCGTAGGTACATGCATAACTACATAATATTGCGAATATAGGAAACGTTCTTAGTATAATACCGGGGTTTACTAAAAAATAGATCTCTCACACTCTCAAACACAAGCACTATAGGAAAAATCCTTTAGGTCACTCTGGGAGTGGTGCGTGTGCGCAAAAAGCGATTCACGTTGGTTTTGAATCGTTGGAGGTTATATTCGTTGGGAAAAACGACTTCGGGAAGGTCGTTCCATAAGGATGAAGTCCTCCAGATGATAGAATTCTTAAATAATGAAGTTCGAGGAGTACCAAGCTTAACCACATATGGATGGGCAGCAGTGGTTCGTCGTGTATTTCTGATATTCGCAGCTCTGGGCGGAATTAAGAGGGCAAGGTCAGCTGAGCACTTTCCATGAAAATATCTGTAAAAGAGAGTGAAATCCCCAACCTGTCTTCGATGTTCTAGGCTGTCTAGGTTCTTTGGCAGCTCCTTGTCTCCAATCAGACGAATGGCCCTCCTTTCGATGGAATCCAGCAGCCGAAGAGCATGCTTGGGCGCAGAGCTCCAGACATGAGAGCAGTACTCTCGTGATGGTCGAATCTGGGCTTTGTATAGTGTTAAAAGCTGTCGAGGTGTGTACTACTTTCTGGTTCGGAAGAGTACACCAAGTTTCTGAGAAGCTATATTGGCTATTGCCACAACGTTCTTATGCCAAGACATATTTCCTCCCAGATTGACGCCCAGCAAATTAATAGATGAAGTCAGTGGGATTGCGTGTCCGTCCATGACTATATCCGGTTCTGTAATGTTAACCTTTTTAGAGAAAACTGCTGCCTGGGTTTTTTAGCGTTAAATTCGACTTGGTTCCTGTCACCTCAAGCCAGAATTTCTTCCAGGTCTTTGTTGAGGTGTGATACTTCATGCTGTCTGCGAAGATTTGCGTCGGCAGCCGATGTTTGTGCATTCAAAGAGAAAGATGAGATAAGTGTGCTATCATCAGCAAAACTAAATATCGGAATTTTCGTTTTCACTAGAAGGTCATTAATGTACAGTAAGAAGAGAGTGGGAGACAGTATGGACCCTTGAGGAACACCGGCATTGATGGTGAAGGTGTCTGATCGCCATTTGCAGAAAGCGGTCCTTAAGAAAGCTAGACAACCATGTACAGAATCGACTGGGCATACCATAGGATCGCAGTTTACCTATCTTAAAATAAAGGAGCAAAACGAGCCATTTGTTCAAACTTCCTATTATTAATTATTTCTATAAAGTTTAGTGGGATTTTATCGTTGAAAACTATGTTCTCTGTGTATTATCATACCCCAAAACATTGTATTAGAAAAGTAGAAATAAATATAAATCAACCAAACAATAAATGTATCAAAAACATGAGATTCACGTCAAAAACAAGATTATATTATCAAAAAAATCACGACAAAATTAGTGATAGTGGGCAAAGCATGCTTAGGGAAAAAGTTATGCGACTCAGAGAAATGGTGGTATCCTTTTCTAGCCACTAAGAATACAAGACATAAAAAAACTTTGACCAGGCAGGTGATTCTTGTTCATAAGCGCCTACATATTTCAGTTGATAGAAGAAAAATATGTAAATTTATCAATTTTACCGATTGATTAACATCGTTCATTCAAAAATAACACACAAGACGTGTGTTCTGCTAAATACAAATGCAACGGAAAGAAATTATGACCGTTCAAAGTTCATTAACATTTCTAGAAGGTCCCGAAATTGTAACATCGATTTTCTAACCCAAAAGTTAATTAATTATTCTTAATTTAATGAAATATTGTCGCTTACCTATTACTTACAGCAAAATCGACACACTTCTGAAAAAGTACCGTAAGGCCGGCGTTTATAAACCTGTTTTTTTTTTATTAAAAATTGCACAATCTTTAAAAAGAACGAAGTCAAAAACAATAATTTTTGACAGATCGATTCGCAAGGTGACATGTGGTTGCCGACAGTTCTTTTACTGTTAATTGGACCTACTTTCACATTTTTTCAAAGAAAATGGGAATTTTAGGCAACAATTTGCATAAGAAATGTTATTTTAATAAAATTAACCGAAGGCAAATAGTAATTATCCCAAATAAACGGAAATTTATCAGTATAGAACTTATTATTCACAATCGTGTATATTTGGTTGCTTCAATTCAGTAACGCTATCTACAGTAATCGGTACGCAGGATTGCCATTGTAATATTTATTTATAACTTTGATGCACAATGTTGCCAGTCATCATAAGAATTAAGGGAAATTCGGTCAGTTATAAGACACAGCTAATTCGAAATTCAAATATATTTATCTTGCTAAAAACAACAACACGCAGTTCTTATACTAGTATACCTACTTTCTAAATAAATATTTGACAATTATTATACTAAGTTACGGTTGGTTTTTGTGTTTCGTTTCGAAGACTTTTGCAATATCTTCAAAGGTTTTCCCCAATGTCTCTGGTAACCAAAAGTATAAGAATACAAGCCCAACCGTATTCAGTATGGCCAAACCAAAAAACAGATTGATCCACGATACTATTTCCATTAAAAAAGGGAAAATCTTAACCACAACGAACATTATCGCATAAGCGAAGGAAACCATGACTCCGCTCAACGTTCCACGCACCTTTACGGGCAATAACTCCCCTATAAGGGTCCAAGGAATGACGAGGTACCCTAGGGAACTAAACCAAACATAACCTAGCACCAAGTATAGTGCTACATTATTGTCTCCTTGAGTATTTCCCTGGCTTTCAACATTTTCCAGCATCTGATGAGGTGTAGTTGGATTTGTAAGGTTTAGCAACATCGTTGGCCAACTATCGGGATAAGTGACAGCACTGGAGGGTGCGGCTGTCAAATTCTCAAGGTTAACCAGCGACGTTGTCAGATCTTTTTTTATATCGTTTACTTTAAGAATTCCTAAGGGTGCTGTTGCGACATTAACAACTTTAAATTGTGGGGTTACCAGGTCAGAATGTACTATATTTTGCGAAAAATACATGTAAAGGCCGCACCCAAAGCTAGTTACTATCATTCCGAATGTTGAAATAAACATCAGCGTTCTTCTACCGACTCTTTTCGATATGAGAGCCGTAAGAATCGATGCAACAAATCTGATCGAGCCCAGCAATACTAAAGCAGAAAAACCGTCTATACTGTATTTGTAATGACCCCCTATTTCGCGAAAAATACCGACGGCGTAAAAAATGATGACGTATGAACCGGATAGTTGCTGAAAGAGGAATAGGATACATAAGATTAGGAAAGGTTTCCATACGATCGGTTCTTTGTATAGATTTAAGTTCTCCATATTGATTAATTTAGATTTCTCGTCAATATTGTCATTGCGTTGGTTGGCCGCGTGATTTTTGGTTTCCAATACACTCTTGTATGCTTGTTCTGCGAGCTAAAAAAATATTTCATTGGAGGTAGAAGGTAAAGTATATTCCAACGAAAACTATCTATCGTTGTTTGCAATAAATGTTTACAATATACAGGGTGTTATGGAAATGACGTAATATATTTAAACCAGCTAATCCTGAGATGAAAATAAATTGAAGAAAAATAACCGTAAATGGCGCTTTGAATTATTAAGCGACATTATAAACTTTATAGGAAATCTGAAAATTTACATGGCCGCTACTGACGAGGATCGCAATCAATAAGATAAAATGGATGCAGTGTAAAAAGACGTCAGCGTATTCGGCCGGTGTTGTCATATCTACACGGCAAACTCTTTAGAAAAAAAATTATAATTTTAACAATTTTTCATTCTATCATTTGTGAACAAATATGATTCCACAAAACCGACGGCGAAAGATGTTTTGCTAAACAAATAATGGTAATATCACACAAAAATTTTAAATTTGTCACAATTACAGGAAAGTAAATAGGTCAAACGTCATTGACCTTTTAAATTATTATCTTTCAAACTCTGTTAAAAAAATGCAATTTTATTTAAGACAAAATGACATATGTCACAAAAAGGGCAAAATTGTTTTTTGTCGTAAGTTAAATAGTTTTGCAATGCCCACACAACTGCAAAATATCACAATGTCTGTATCTAATAGGCGACAAGCTATTTCCCATTTACAGTATGTCCAATATTTGTCTAGTGAACAACCAGTATTGCAAGATGTCTTTATGTCGTACCATTCTAAATGTTAATGTTTTCAACATACGACATTTTGCACAAACACAAACGACATGCTCTGCAATGCCCACACAACTGCAAAATATCACAATGTCTGTATCTAATAGGCGACAAGCTATTTCCCATTTACAGTATGTCCAATATTTGTCTAGTGAACAACCGGTATTGCCAGATGTCTTTATGTCGTACCATTCTAAATGTTAATGTTTTCAACATACGACATTTTGCACAAACACAAACGACATGCTCTGCAATGCCCACACAACTGCAAAATATCACAATGTCTGTATCTAATAGGCGACAAGCTATTTCCCATTTACAGTATGTCCAATATTTGTCTAGTGAACAACCAGTATTGCAAGATGTCTTTATGTCGTACCATTCTAAATGTTAATGTTTTCAACATACGACATTTTGCACAAACACAAACGACATGCTCTGCAATGCCCACACAACTGCAAAATATCACAATGTCTGTATCTAATAGGCGACAAGCTATTTCCCATTTACAGTATGTCCAATATTTGTCTAGTGAACAACCAGTATTGCAAGATGTCTTTATGTCGTACCATTCTAAATGTTAATGTTTTCAACATACGACATTTTGCACAAACACAAACGACATGCTCTGCAATGCCCACACAACTGCAAAATATCACAATGTCTGTATCTAATAGGCGACAAGCTATTTCCCATTTACAGTATGTCCAATATTTGTCTAGTGAACAACCAGTATTGCAAGATGTCTTTATGTCGTACCATTCTAAATGTTAATGTTTTCAACATACGACATTTTGCACAAACACAAACGACATGCTCTGCAATGCCCACACAACTGCAAAATATCACAATGTCTGTATCTAATAGGCGACAAGCTATTTCCCATTTACAGTATGTCCAATATTTGTCTAGTGAACAACCAGTATTGCAAGATGTCTTTATGTCGTACCATTCTAAATGTTAATGTTTTCAACATACGACATTTTGCACAAACACAAACGACATGCTCTGCAATGCCCACACAACTGCAAAATATCACAATGTCTGTATCTAATAGGCGACAAGCTATTTCCCATTTACAGTATGTCCAATATTTGTCTAGTGAACAACCAGTATTGCAAGATGTCTTTATGTCGTACCATTCTAAATGTTAATGTTTTCAACATACGACATTTTGCACAAACACAAACGACATGCTCTGCAATGCCCACACAACTGCAAAATATCACAATGTCTGTATCTAATAGGCGACAAGCTATTTCCCATTTACAGTATGTCCAATATTTGTCTAGTGAACAACCAGTATTGCAAGATGTCTTTATGTCGTACCATTCTAAATGTTAATGTTTTCAACATACGACATTTTGCACAAACACAAACGACATGCTCTGCAATGCCCACACAACTGCAAAATATCACAATGTCTGTATCTAATAGGCGACAAGCTATTTCCCATTTACAGTATGTCCAATATTTGTCTAGTGAACAACCAGTATTGCCAGATGTCTTTATGTCGTACCATTCTAAATGTTAATGTTTTCAACATACGACATTTTGCACAAACACAAACGACATGCTCTGCAATGCCCACACAACTGCAAAATATCACAATGTCTGTATCTAATAGGCGACAAGCTATTTCCCATTTACAGTATGTCCAATATTTGTCTAGTGAACAACCGGTATTGCCAGATGTCTTTATGTCGTACCATTCTAAATGTTAATGTTTTCAACATACGACATTTTGCACAAACACAAACGACATGCTCTGCAATGCCCACACAACTGCAAAATATCACAATGTCTGTATCTAATAGGCGACAAGCTATTTCCCATTTACAGTATGTCCAATATTTGTCTAGTGAACAACCGGTATTGCCAGATGTCTTTATGTCGTACCATTCTAAATGTTAATGTTTTCAACATACGACATTTTGCACAAACACAAACGACATGCTCTGCAATGCCCACACAACTGCAAAATATCACAATGTCTGTATCTAATAGGCGACAAGCTATTTCCCATTTACAGTATGTCCAATATTTGTCTAGTGAACAACCAGTATTGCCAGATGTCTTTATGTCGTACCATTCTAAATGTTAATGTTTTCAACATACGACATTTTGCACAAACACAAACGACATGCTCTGCAATGCCCACACAACTGCAAAATATCACAATGTCTGTATCTAATAGGCGACAAGCTATTTCCCATTTACAGTATGTCCAATATTTGTCTAGTGAACAACCGGTATTGCCAGATGTCTTTATGTCGTACCATTCTAAATGTTAATGTTTTCAACATACGACATTTTGCACAAACACAAACGACATGCTCTGCAATGCCCACACAACTGCAAAATATCACAATGTCTGTATCTAATAGGCGACAAGCTATTTCCCATTTACAGTATGTCCAATATTTGTCTAGTGAACAACCAGTATTGCAAGATGTCTTTATGTCGTACCATTCTAAATGTTAATGTTTTCAACATACGACATTTTGCACAAACACAAACGACATGCTCTGCAATGCCCACACAACTGCAAAATATCACAATGTCTGTATCTAATAGGCGACAAGCTATTTCCCATTTACAGTATGTCCAATATTTGTCTAGTGAACAACCAGTATTGCAAGATGTCTTTATGTCGTACCATTCTAAATGTTAATGTTTTCAACATACGACATTTTGCACAAACACAAACGACATGCTCTGCAATGCCCACACAACTGCAAAATATCACAATGTCTGTATCTAATAGGCGACAAGCTATTTCCCATTTACAGTATGTCCAATATTTGTCTAGTGAACAACCAGTATTGCAAGATGTCTTTATGTCGTACCATTCTAAATGTTAATGTTTTCAACATACGACATTTTGCACAAACACAAACGACATGCTCTGCAATGCCCACACAACTGCAAAATATCACAATGTCTGTATCTAATAGGCGACAAGCTATTTCCCATTTACAGTATGTCCAATATTTGTCTAGTGAACAACCGGTATTGCCAGATGTCTTTATGTCGTACCATTCTAAATGTTAATGTTTTCAACATACGACATTTTGCACAAACACAAACGACATGCTCTGCAATGCCCACACAACTGCAAAATATCACAATGTCTGTATCTAATAGGCGACAAGCTATTTCCCATTTACAGTATGTCCAATATTTGTCTAGTGAACAACCAGTATTGCAAGATGTCTTTATGTCGTACCATTCTAAATGTTAATGTTTTCAACATACGACATTTTGCACAAACACAAACGACATGCTCTGCAATGCCCACACAACTGCAAAATATCACAATGTCTGTATCTAATAGGCGACAAGCTATTTCCCATTTACAGTATGTCCAATATTTGTCTAGTGAACAACCAGTATTGCCAGATGTCTTTATGTCGTACCATTCTAAATGTTAATGTTTTCAACATACGACATTTTGCACAAACACAAACGACATGCTCTGCAATGCCCACACAACTGCAAAATATCACAATGTCTGTATCTAATAGGCGACAAGCTATTTCCCATTTACAGTATGTCCAATATTTGTCTAGTGAACAACCGGTATTGCCAGATGTCTTTATGTCGTACCATTCTAAATGTTAATGTTTTCAACATACGACATTTTGCACAAACACAAACGACATGCTCTGCAATGCCCACACAACTGCAAAATATCACAATGTCTGTATCTAATAGGCGACAAGCTATTTCCCATTTACAGTATGTCCAATATTTGTCTAGTGAACAACCGGTATTGCCAGATGTCTTTATGTCGTACCATTCTAAATGTTAATGTTTTCAACATACGACATTTTGCACAAACACAAACGACATGCTCTGCAATGCCCACACAACTGCAAAATATCACAATGTCTGTATCTAATAGGCGACAAGCTATTTCCCATTTACAGTATGTCCAATATTTGTCTAGTGAACAACCAGTATTGCAAGATGTCTTTATGTCGTACCATTCTAAATGTTAATGTTTTCAACATACGACATTTTGCACAAACACAAACGACATGCTCTGCAATGCCCACACAACTGCAAAATATCACAATGTCTGTATCTAATAGGCGACAAGCTATTTCCCATTTACAGTATGTCCAATATTTGTCTAGTGAACAACCAGTATTGCAAGATGTCTTTATGTCGTACCATTCTAAATGTTAATGTTTTCAACATACGACATTTTGCACAAACACAAACGACATGCTCTGCAATGCCCACACAACTGCAAAATATCACAATGTCTGTATCTAATAGGCGACAAGCTATTTCCCATTTACAGTATGTCCAATATTTGTCTAGTGAACAACCAGTATTGCAAGATGTCTTTATGTCGTACCATTCTAAATGTTAATGTTTTCAACATACGACATTTTGCACAAACACAAACGACATGCTCTGCAATGCCCACACAACTGCAAAATATCACAATGTCTGTATCTAATAGGCGACAAGCTATTTCCCATTTACAGTATGTCCAATATTTGTCTAGTGAACAACCAGTATTGCAAGATGTCTTTATGTCGTACCATTCTAAATGTTAATGTTTTCAACATACGACATTTTGCACAAACACAAACGACATGCTCTGCAATGCCCACACAACTGCAAAATATCACAATGTCTGTATCTAATAGGCGACAAGCTATTTCCCATTTACAGTATGTCCAATATTTGTCTAGTGAACAACCAGTATTGCCAGATGTCTTTATGTCGTACCATTCTAAATGTTAATGTTTTCAACATACGACATTTTGCACAAACACAAACGACATGCTCTGCAATGCCCACACAACTGCAAAATATCACAATGTCTGTATCTAATAGGCGACAAGCTATTTCCCATTTACAGTATGTCCAATATTTGTCTAGTGAACAACCGGTATTGCCAGATGTCTTTATGTCGTACCATTCTAAATGTTAATGTTTTCAACATACGACATTTTGCACAAACACAAACGACATGCTCTGCAATGCCCACACAACTGCAAAATATCACAATGTCTGTATCTAATAGGCGACAAGCTATTTCCCATTTACAGTATGTCCAATATTTGTCTAGTGAACAACCGGTATTGCCAGATGTCTTTATGTCGTACCATTCTAAATGTTAATGTTTTCAACATACGACATTTTGCACAAACACAAACGACATGCTCTGCAATGCCCACACAACTGCAAAATATCACAATGTCTGTATCTAATAGGCGACAAGCTATTTCCCATTTACAGTATGTCCAATATTTGTCTAGTGAACAACCAGTATTGCCAGATGTCTTTATGTCGTACCATTCTAAATGTTAATGTTTTCAACATACGACATTTTGCACAAACACAAACGACATGCTCTGCAATGCCCACACAACTGCAAAATATCACAATGTCTGTATCTAATAGGCGACAAGCTATTTCCCATTTACAGTATGTCCAATATTTGTCTAGTGAACAACCGGTATTGCCAGATGTCTTTATGTCGTACCATTCTAAATGTTAATGTTTTCAACATACGACATTTTGCACAAACACAAACGACATGCTCTGCAATGCCCACACAACTGCAAAATATCACAATGTCTGTATCTAATAGGCGACAAGCTATTTCCCATTTACAGTATGTCCAATATTTGTCTAGTGAACAACCAGTATTGCAAGATGTCTTTATGTCGTACCATTCTAAATGTTAATGTTTTCAACATACGACATTTTGCACAAACACAAACGACATGCTCTGCAATGCCCACACAACTGCAAAATATCACAATGTCTGTATCTAATAGGCGACAAGCTATTTCCCATTTACAGTATGTCCAATATTTGTCTAGTGAACAACCAGTATTGCAAGATGTCTTTATGTCGTACCATTCTAAATGTTAATGTTTTCAACATACGACATTTTGCACAAACACAAACGACATGCTCTGCAATGCCCACACAACTGCAAAATATCACAATGTCTGTATCTAATAGGCGACAAGCTATTTCCCATTTACAGTATGTCCAATATTTGTCTAGTGAACAACCAGTATTGCAAGATGTCTTTATGTCGTACCATTCTAAATGTTAATGTTTTCAACATACGACATTTTGCACAAACACAAACGACATGCTCTGCAATGCCCACACAACTGCAAAATATCACAATGTCTGTATCTAATAGGCGACAAGCTATTTCCCATTTACAGTATGTCCAATATTTGTCTAGTGAACAACCGGTATTGCCAGATGTCTTTATGTCGTACCATTCTAAATGTTAATGTTTTCAACATACGACATTTTGCACAAACACAAACGACATGCTCTGCAATGCCCACACAACTGCAAAATATCACAATGTCTGTATCTAATAGGCGACAAGCTATTTCCCATTTACAGTATGTCCAATATTTGTCTAGTGAACAACCAGTATTGCAAGATGTCTTTATGTCGTACCATTCTAAATGTTAATGTTTTCAACATACGACATTTTGCACAAACACAAACGACATGCTCTGCAATGCCCACACAACTGCAAAATATCACAATGTCTGTATCTAATAGGCGACAAGCTATTTCCCATTTACAGTATGTCCAATATTTGTCTAGTGAACAACCAGTATTGCAAGATGTCTTTATGTCGTACCATTCTAAATGTTAATGTTTTCAACATACGACATTTTGCACAAACACAAACGACATGCTCTGCAATGCCCACACAACTGCAAAATATCACAATGTCTGTATCTAATAGGCGACAAGCTATTTCCCATTTACAGTATGTCCAATATTTGTCTAGTGAACAACCGGTATTGCCAGATGTCTTTATGTCGTACCATTCTAAATGTTAATGTTTTCAACATACGACATTTTGCACAAACACAAACGACATGCTCTGCAATGCCCACACAACTGCAAAATATCACAATGTCTGTATCTAATAGGCGACAAGCTATTTCCCATTTACAGTATGTCCAATATTTGTCTAGTGAACAACCAGTATTGCAAGATGTCTTTATGTCGTACCATTCTAAATGTTAATGTTTTCAACATACGACATTTTGCACAAACACAAACGACATGCTCTGCAATGCCCACACAACTGCAAAATATCACAATGTCTGTATCTAATAGGCGACAAGCTATTTCCCATTTACAGTATGTCCAATATTTGTCTAGTGAACAACCAGTATTGCAAGATGTCTTTATGTCGTACCATTCTAAATGTTAATGTTTTCAACATACGACATTTTGCACAAACACAAACGACATGCTCTGCAATGCCCACACAACTGCAAAATATCACAATGTCTGTATCTAATAGGCGACAAGCTATTTCCCATTTACAGTATGTCCAATATTTGTCTAGTGAACAACCGGTATTGCCAGATGTCTTTATGTCGTACCATTCTAAATGTTAATGTTTTCAACATACGACATTTTGCACAAACACAAACGACATGCTCTGCAATGCCCACACAACTGCAAAATATCACAATGTCTGTATCTAATAGGCGACAAGCTATTTCCCATTTACAGTATGTCCAATATTTGTCTAGTGAACAACCAGTATTGCAAGATGTCTTTATGTCGTACCATTCTAAATGTTAATGTTTTCAACATACGACATTTTGCACAAACACAAACGACATGCTCTCTTACCTTTACTTATTTAAAAACAATTATTACTTTCATAATTTCACACAAATCACACAGAATCGAAGTGGAAAAAACTCTCACATAACCTCATAAAAAGCAGCTATTCACATGGAAAGAATACACGGGAACATTGTCTTAATTATAATTTTGGTCCCTTTTATCTGGCTTAGATTTATTTGTTTAAACACATATTAAATACAATTCCTTTTAAAAATGGCATACACGACGAACGAACTGAAGGAAACGTTGAAACTACTTCAAAATGCGTTGTTCCAAGCTTTAAATTTTTGTACCGGCTGGATCGGCAACCGAATTTTATAGAAATATACCAGCACGGCGCCTAAAAAAAGGACGCTACTTTCACTGGACACCAACTTAAAAAACTTAGAGTTCTAAGGAAAAAAAGGTCGTTGTTACCTTCACCAAGAAAGTGAACTTAAAAAAAAGTCGTTACTTCCAAACAGCCCTACATAACAAAACAAATCCTTGGATTTCACAAATCGATGGGAAACCGGACGACATTTTTTCCATCGAATTTAAAAAGCGATTTGCGATTTATGTCAGTTTTGTTTGTCATGTCGAGGAGTAAAATTACGAAAGAAGTGAATTAAAATTATAAAAACATATTATACACGATCTATGTTAGTGAAGAGGAGCATTAAAAATAAAATTATCCATTTCACACAGAATAAAATGTAAAATTTGATGAAAATATTTAGAAGGTAACCAGAAGGTTACCTGCATTCAGCAGAACTACAAATTGCTCAGTTTAAAACCGGTAGTTTCTTCTGGACGCAACAGCTGCCGTTTGACAGAAAATATGGGATGTCGCTGACGAACAAGTCAAATTTCGTCGCGTCGCGTTTACTAAAATCTAATAATCTGATTGAGTGTATTTTCAAAAAAACTAACTATCGTTTCTGTTTCACTATTATGGTGTTCTGTGGTGCTATCAAGATCTAAGATGTCTCGAGCATAAAGTGTTTCCAGGAGTGTTCCCATGAATAGGAAAAAAAAACTGACTGTTTGTGCCCGGATTTCCTCAGTCTTTAGGTATAAAGAGACAAGTAGGTAGATAAATAATTAATTTTTATAATGTATATGCAATTTCAGTTTTACATTAAATTGGCAACATTGCCATTGGGTCTGGATGAAATGTTGTACAGTAAGAGTGTTTGTTACCCCACTTTTAAAACGGTCGATTTAAAAATAAAATATGTAGCGCTTCTCTAGGACACCCAAGGAGTCACCCATTTAAATATAACACGTCATTTCCATAACACCCTGTATTTTGGAACTTAGTTCACTTGTAAAACTTACCATCTGGTTTGAATAAATCTTTTTTAAAGATACGGCACTGGCGATGGAGTCATTCTTGAACACCATCAGCCAATATGGACTCTCGGGGATGAAAAATAGTCCTATGAAGCAAACGGTTACCAAGACGAAGAATATTTTAGACATTACGCGCCATTCTAACCAAAACCCTGAAAAAAAATCTTGGATAAATTCATTAGTTTTAGTTGCAGACTAAATCCAAATACTTATTAATCATTTTTAAAGCAAATACTTTCTAATTTATTGTATTTATCATTCCATTTTTGTCGTTGTTTGTCGTCTATCAAATGTGACACTCGTCGTATCTGACCCGTTAGCACTGTTGCCAGTTATCGTTTTTTTTTCTATGGGTATAACGGCAATACATTTTCTATCGTTTTTTAATTACCTAAGACGCATGTTAGAAGTATACCGAACGTCACAAAAACACTATTTAGTGACAGTAGCATGGGCCTGTATTTTGGATGGGCTATCTCGCTTACATATACTAGCACCACTGTAGTCAAACCTAAAAACAAACAATCAGTTTCGGAAGATATACAACGTGTCCAAGAGAAGGAGGGCCAGTACAGGGATCTCGAAAACCGTAAGAGATACGAAGTCGGTTAAATGGAGGTAAAGTTGCTCATTTATGTGCCTAATAATATACCGTTTAGGAAGTTTTAAAATTCCGAGTAGTTCCGGAGATATGCGAGAAAAAAATCGAAATTCTGAAAAATCGTTTTATTTTTTTTCTGGGGTTTTTTGAGATCGAATTCTTAAGTAAATTGCACTTTTACAATGCCACTTTTTTCGCTCTATCTAACAGCGTTAATTGTTTTGTAATCCGACCAGTCGTCTTCGAAGGGCCATTATCAACTTCCTTTTTTAAATACAGTGCTGTTTTCCTGATATTGGAATTTGAGAACATTTTTTCTTCCTTTACGATGTATGACATATTGTGGTTTAATGACGTTTCGAGGGTTCTTTGAACAACATCTTAATTTTTTTGTTTCAAACGCCTACTTTTATTTTAAATCCCGAATCAACAGAAGTTTGAAATAATGTTTCTGTATTTTGTTCACTTATTTGTGGTTTATTATTAAATTATTTGTTATTTATTGAACTAGTCCAACATAAGTAAAAATTTAGAGCTTACTTATGAGATATTATTTATAAAATTAGGATAAATACAGGACCGTATCCCAAAATCTCCTGATGTTGTTCAAAAAACCCTCGATACGTCATTAAACCACAATGTGTCATACATCGTTGCATTTGGAAGAAAGAAAGCTCTCAAAGCTCTCGAGAAAACAGGACCGTATTTAAAAAAAGAAAGTTGATAATGGCCCTTCGAAGACGACTCGTCGGATTACAAAACAATTAACGCTGTTAGATAGAGCGGAAAAAGTGGCAATGCAAAAGTGCAATTTACTTTACAATTCGATCTCAAAAAAACCCAGGAAAAAATAAACCGATTTTTCAGGATTTCGTTTTTTTCCGGATATCTCCGGAACTACTCGGAATTTTAAATCTTTCTAAACGGCATATTATTAGGCACGTAAATGCGCAACTTAACCTCCATTTAACCGACTTCGTATCTCTTACGGTTTCCGAGATCCTTGTACTGGCCCTCCTTATCTCGGACACGGTGTAGTATACCAGGATTTAAACACTGTTTTTTCCTTACCTCCACTAAATCCAGCTATAACCCTTCCCACATAGATGTACCAAATATTTGTGGCAAACGCGTGAAGGGCCCACGATATCAAAAACGGTATCGACGTAAAAATACACATCTTCTTCCGGCCGAATTTGTCCATTAGTGGGCCTATACATAGTGACCCTAGAGGCAGCGATATGGCTACAATACTAGCTGGAAAAATAGTATAATACAATAACCAAAAAGTATAAACAAATAACGTAGAGCAATATTGGTTAAAACCCAGAACAAATTAGTATGATCACCCTGCTTACCTATCCAAGATGCCTGAGACTTATCAATAGTAATGCTACTATCGGTCTCCTGGAGCTGTGGCAAAAGAACAGCGCTAAAGGACATGTTTATTCCTGGTTGCAGGACTAAAGTATTGGCCAGACAGCAGTACAAAATCTAAAAAAATTAAAAAAAAACTCTGTCAAAATTTAGAGATCGACCGATATGATTTTTTGTGGCCGATACCGATATCGGCCGATACCGATATACTCATAGCCGATATCGGCCGATACCGATATATCGGCCATAAAATTTTGTCGTAATTTGTTTGCTTTATAAATGAGGTAAACGTGATTTATAATGATATACTGTTACCGTTACATGGATTAACCATAAAATCACTAAAAAAAATGCAGAGCAAATTCAATATTTTGTGAAATCACCTAACGGAATAAAAATAAATACGGTAATTCCCCGAATTCAACAAAGCCCGGTCATTCGGCCCGAGAAGAGCAACCGTAATTCGGCGGCGCGGCGTTCGCTCGGTCGGGGAATACAAGAATTTCCGAATACGGTTGGAAGCAGTAAGTAAATAAAACTCGTAGTATTGCTCTGATTTTTCACAAACATGGATCGTTTTGTAGTGCGTTCTCCATGCATACAGTCGTCGTCGTCAACTTTACAAGAGTCTGGTTCTGGTGCATTATCTTCAATAAGTAACAGTATTAGTGGCAACATAACTAGTAGTAAAAGTGTTTACTGGAAGTATTTCTCCAAGAATGAAATTAATGCCCTTACAATAAAAACAAATGCCACCTGTAAATTATGTTCCTTTTGAAGAAATTACGAAGTTTTGTAATAAGAATAGTGCATCTGTATCGGAAGTAATACCCTTACTTAAAACTCTCTTAAATAATCTCGAGAAAGCTGAAGGAGCTGACTTTTCAGGGGTGCAGAGTACCAAAAATGAGCTTAAAGACTCCTTGATTAAGAGATGCAAAGCATGCTTCACTGATAGAAACCTTCTTCTTGCCACTTTATTGGATCCAAGGTTCAAGACATCTTTCTTTGATAATGATTTATCTCAAGGAACTTTTACAGATTTAAAAAAAGAACTCTTAAAAATTAATGGGCAAAATTCAGACTTGCTGGAAGATAATGCAGGAGAATCTGAAGTAAGCGACGATGATGTTGATTCTCATAGTTTATCTTGGAATACTTTTGATGAACTTACTGGTATGACGACAAGTAAATCAGTGTCATATAAGAGAAGTACTGATTATATGATGAATAAAATTGATGATGAGATTGAATTGTATAAGAAATTAGAAAAAATATCAAGAAATGAAGATCCTTTGACTTGGTGGGCGCAAAAAAAAGACATTTTTCCATTGATGTATAAAGTTGCAATAATATATTTAGCGTCGTCGCCAAGTAGTGTTGCTAGTGAACAGCTATTTTCTTCAGCCGGAAATGTTTATGAAAGCGCAAGAAATCGTCTAACTCCGGAAATAGCAGAAAGCCTAATTCTGTTACATTACAACTTGCCAAAACTTCACTTTAAATATTAATTTGTTTAATTTAGTGTGTTACTTTACTTCTACATTTTTAATGACTTTTTTGTTAAATTTTCAATAAGAATAAATTTATTTGTTTGTTGTTTGATTTTTATTTAGTATTTCTGTTTTAATTTCTTTAAAAAAAGGCTTAGCAACTGAAATATTAAGCAATTTTAATTTTTTTAGGCCGATACCGATATCGGCGATATCGTGGTTACATATCGGCCGATACCGATATCGGCCAAGAAGGCCGATATGGCCGATATACCGATACCGATATCGGTATCGGTCGATCCCTATGTCAAATGTCTATCAAGAGAGCTAAGTTCGATTTTACCTGTTTTATAGAATCCCTCCATGGTAAATTCAAAGGCTGCGTATTTTCACCAATATCGTCACCGTCGCCTTGTAAAAATACCTTATTTTCTTCACATTCTAACGGATTCACATGAATAGTTACATCTCCCTCTTCATCACTTGACTTCATATTTACTCGTTAGTTTTTGTTGTTATATAAAAAATTAAAGTTCTCTCTGTTTTTATAAGATAATGACAGTTTTGATTGCTTGATAATTTTTAGCAGTAGGTGGCACTTAAGAATTACATTTCTCCTATATTATTTACGTCTAGAACGAATTACTGATAAGAATTACCAGTACTGATGGTACCAGAGGCGACCACTCCAAATATATATCTACATGGGTAATTCCTAGCTAATATTAAAATAATTTTTTTTAAATAAATACATTATAAGGTTTTTGTGGTTCTCGCAAAGCCATCCACGCCTTTTTCGTGGCGAAAGAGAACAATAATTATCTCTCTGTAACAGTTTATCGATCGTTATAATGTGTAGAAAACGGATTTCTTCAAAAAATATTGTTCCATGGAAAAAATAAGTTTTCTATTAGTGCGGAATAACCCACATCTTTTTTGATACACGCCCAGCAGGTTACCTGAAAAGTTATCTTTTTCTTAATAGTTTTTAAATTAATTCTCAATTAACCAATGATATACAGGGGGCAGTGGCGGCTCGTGATAGAGGGGGGTTCACAAGTATGGTGAAATTATTTTTAAAATTTTATTTTTGTGTAACGACCAAACAATTACTTCTAGGCGTTCTAAATGTAGAAAGAAAAGAAATGCGTTAGGTAAAACATATTTTTATTTATTTTTTAATTTTACACAAGGGAATACAACTTTTGGAAAATAAGAAAGGTTTTCTTAGTGTATATAGCTGTCGGATCTTAACGTCGTCGCATGCAACCCCAATATTTATACAGTCCACTACTAATACTACCAAAGCCATCTACGAGCTATCAAGAAAACCGAATGATGTCCAATACTACTACCGCCATCTACGAGCTATCAAGAAAACCGAATGATGTCCAATACTACTACCGTCATCTACGAGTTATCAAGAAAACCGAATGGTGTTTAATACCACTACGCCATCTACGGCCACGTCATTAGGCGCAACAAAGACGAGAACAATAGTTAACTGTTTTATGACGAGAACGAATCGAGCCACGAGACTGACAAGTTGGCATTCTTCATATTTTCAGTTTTTTCAGTTTAAATCCTTAAATAAAATGGTTTAAAATCATATCGAGTATAATTTATCGAAATACACAACATTTATCGACCCTACACAATAGTGCTTAAACGTAAAGTCCATTCTTCGGTTCTTAATTGTAGAAAATTGATTAATAACAGCCTCATAAAGTTTGGAATACCCTCTATAAATTTTCTTTCATATATTTAATTTTTAAACTTTCTCATAAAGTCCCTAGACGTACCCTTTGTGGTCTGCGTTAAATTAATTTCGGGTTTAGGTCTTGCCGCATTCTTCTCTTCAATTTTTTGCTCCAAACTCAAAGAACTTAAATAGTCCACCGTCAACTATTAATTTTAACTTAATAAATATATAATATTAAAATATTAAAACATACACGCTCGAAATTCTAACTAGATGCACGAACAGACAACGGCGCGGCGCACACTAAAATTGGGCGCCTTTCCCATGTTAAATCGCCATAGCCCCGCTATCCCCCGCTGTCTCCAGCCACCTGTTACTACAGAGAAACTGCATTATGCCCCGCCTACTTAATCGCACATGCGAGCAAGTCTCGTCATTAACCTCGACCGAGGCACGGTTGCCGGATCGAGAGCCTATAATATACAGTTTGGTTGACGGTACGATAAAATATTAGGGAGGGTCGGACTTTATACGATAACTAATATTCAATGAATATAAATTAATATTTTTTTATTCGTTTTGGGGGTGCACGTGCGCATGTGCTCCTGTGGAAGAACCGCCACTGACTGGGGGACAAAGAACCAAAACTACGCATGGGAATAAAAATTGAGCTATTTTGCGGACCATGCACCCTGACCCCCCCTCGACCACCCCTGCAGCACTACCCTAATCCACTTCAAAATCTTAAATGGCACTAAGTACTTGTTACGCCTCTCCGGAAAGTTTATCAAAAATGCATCTCGGCGGTGCCAAAATTATTGAGATTGTGAAATGATATTGTTTGGTTTTTGGATATCTTCTGTAGGAAATATAGACATTGCACGTTTTTAAATTGTCATACTGTAGGTATGAAAGGCAACAAATTTTAATTTTTTTAATGTAATAATAATTTCTCGTCACCATAAAACAATAATTGACCCGATTTAGCTTCGTTTGACTTTTTATTCAGAAATTTTCGAGAGATGGAACACTGTTGTGGCCCAATACGGAAAAAAGGTTATGAGAACACTATCTTACTGATATAAGAACAAACCTGACGAATATACTAAAAATAAGTACCTATATACTGCTGTTACACAAATGTAAATAATTTCTTTTCTACATCTCGTTTAGGACCGAAAGTGTATTCTTCCTGTGCAACGTTTCAAACCCGTATTTATAAATATCTAAATTACTTTAGGCACCTAAAACTTTAACAACTTGTTAACAGAATCACCAGATACTGCACTTTGTACATTTTCCGTAACGGAGATTTACTCCGATTGTTTATGTAAAACAAATAACAGTATTGTTATCATATCAGTGCTTGTACTGTTTGTCGCTTTAAAAAATCAGATATACGCATTCAAATTGTTCGTCACTCAAAAAAAAAACAGAGATATGCATTCGAATTAGCTATAAACTAAAGAAATTATATATGTTTTCATGGTTGCAGTATCGAGTAGAACCTTTGAATTCGTTTCATATTCAACGAGTAGAACCAAAGGTATTGTAAACTACAGATCCCATAATCCATTCATAAAACTCTTGGAAAGTGAAGCTGGGATTGTGTGCAATGTTATTGAAAATCAGTAATGGGTGGAAGAGAGAACTACATGTTTGTTGGCTGAATCGCCACAATGTTGAAGTCTGGTTATATCGGATGGTTAAATATTAAAACATACCATACTTACCGATGAAAAGATAAATCCTTATTTAAATGATCCACTCTTTTACAAACTATACACGAATGCACCATGATTCTTTATAATATCGACGATTTTTCACCAATAATCACAAATAAACAAAAATATATAAACAATCCGTTAGATCACAGTGCCAACGTTGTAATGTTTACGAGATTAATTTTCATTCATATTTTGGATCCTGGATCGTAGCGCAGTAGTAAAATAGAAATAGATATTGCCAGAGTGCAGTTCAATTAGTTCAAGATTCGTTTGATACTTTTAAGTATAATAATATTTTTTTAAAGATTCTCTCATCGCCTTTTCACAGTTTATATGTAGTAAAATTATTGGGAAATAATTTATTTTAAGAGCAATTGCGGATTAACCTTAAACCAGTTGTAATTGTCAAATTAACAAATTATTAAAAGGGATTTTGCAAGATACCTTTGCGATAAATATATCAATCTGGCTAAGCCGCAATAATGACCGAAAGAGGTGGGAAAGACTGTTTGCAGTCGTTGCGTAGGCTAGAAATGTACATTTTTCCATCTGTAGTTTGTAATATCTTTGAGTAGAACCAATTTAAAACATTTAGAACCATAAAAATGGTGAAGGAACCTATGGTGATGACTGATGATGATCTCAGCCTCTCACAAAGAAACCTGCACCGGAAAGGGGAGGAATTATTTGAACCAATACCACACACCAATACCTTTATGTACTGTATTTTATTTTTCGACAAAGCTTACCTGAAAAATTCATTTTTAATAATTTACACACCCACGCTGCTCTAATCCCAGCCATAACGTCGTCAACACCCGGTATATGGACCCAAAATTTTAAAATAATGTATTAAAGTGAGATAGATTAGATCGTTGGGAAATACGGCCCCAGGAAGGACGTTCCACAAGGATAACGTCCTCTAGATGAATGAATTGTTACGATGAAGTTCGAAGAGTACTAAGCTGTATTGAAGTTTAGCGTGAAAAACTTAAGCATGTTAAGTTTCATATATTTATTAATTAAATTCTCATTAAAACGAACCAAATTAAAAACTAGTATATCTGTTACATAAAATGGCTATGCAAAAATTAAATACTTTTAGTGGGAGGGCTGAACCTAATGCTTTAATAATAAATTTTAATTCGACGTCAATTTAGTTAGGTTCAATCTTAAATCTCCTCGGTTAGCGATGTCCATTCTATTTCTTTTTTTTTTGTTAGGAGATTGGCAACCGTGCTGAAACCTCTTTCCACTAGATATTTTTCTTTATATATGATCAAACACAAGCACTAAAGGAAAAATCCTTTAGGGTACTCTGGGAGTGGTACGTGTGCACAAAAAGCGATTCACGTTGGTTTTGAATCGCTGAAGGTTATATTCGTTGGGAAAACGACCTCGGGAAGGTCGTTCCATAAGGATCAAGTCCTCCAGATGAAAGAATTCTTAAATAATGAAGTTCGAGGAGTACTAAGATTAACCACATATGGATGGGCGGCAGTGACTCGTCGTGTATTTCTGCTATTCGCCGCTCTGGGCGGAATTAAGAGGGCAAGGTCAGCCGAGCACCTTTCATGAAAATATCTGTAAAAGAGAGTCAAATCCCCAACCTGTCTTCGATGTTCTAGGCTGTCGAGGTTCTTCGTCAGCTCGTGGTCTCCGATCAGACGAATGGCCCTCCTTTCGATGGAATCCACTAGCCGAAGAGTATGTTTGGGTGCAGAGCTCCAGACATGAGAGCAGTACTCTAGTGATGGTCGAATCTGGGCTTTGTATAGTGTCAAAAGTTGTTGAGGTGTGTACAACTTTCTGGTTCGGAATAGTACACCTAGTTTCTGAGAAGCTATCTTGGCGATTGCCACAACGTGGTTATGCCAAGACATATTTCCTCCCAGATTGACGCCCAGCAAATTAATAGATGAAGCCAGTGGTATTGCGTGTCCGTCCATAATTATATCCGGTTCTGCAATGTTAACTCTTTTAGAGAAAACCGCTACCTGGGTTTTTTAAGGTTAAATTCGACTTGGTTACTGTCACCCCAAGCCAAAATTTCTTCCAGGTCTTTGTTGAGGCGTGATACTTCATGTTGTCTGCGAAGATGTGCGTCGGCTGCCGATGTTTGTGCATTCAAAGAGAAAGATGAGATAAGTGTGCTATCATCAGCAAAACTAAATATCGGATTTTTCGTTTTCACTAGAAGGTCATTAATGTAGAGTAAGAAGAGAGTGGGAGACAATATGAACCCTTGAGGAACATCCGCATTGATGGTGAAGGCGTCTGAGAGAAATCCGTCAATCGCCACTTGCAGAGAGCGGTCCTTAAGAAAGCTTGACAACCATGCACAGAATCGACTGGGCATACCATAGGAACGCAGTTTACTTAGAAGTCCCTCATGCCAAACATGATCAAAGGCTTTAGAAATATCCAGTGCAACAGCCCGAGACTCCCCATGATGTTCGATTGCGTTGTTCCAAAGATGAGTGACATAGGCTAGAAGATATCTAGTTGTTCTGGACTTCCGAAAACCATATTGATGATCACTGATAATGTTGAAGCCTTCCAGGTACTTTAGAAGATGTTGGTTAATAGCTTTCTCCATTACTTTTGATATAACTGAAAGCAATGCGACTGGTCGATAGTTGCTAGGTAGGGATAAGTAAAAGGTATGTCTCTTTGAAGCCAGAACGTCTGACATAAGTTTTTAAACTGTAGCTTAAGTTCTTCGTTGGTGCTTAATACGATCAGTTCCTCTTGTAATGTAAGATCCGTGTCTTCAATGTCACCATATGGATTCATTATCCACTATGTGGTATTACCAGAGTCAAAACATCCTCAAACCTAGTTTGATAATCTGAATAGAGGGCATTTAAATGTTGAACGTAGATTGAAACGTCATGTTCCTGACAGTTTGTCTGTGACCAATTGAGAAACTGGGAAAATTCGCTAAAGTCAGTGCAAGTACAAGTTTTCTTACGCTGTCTTTGCGAAACTCTGAGACAAGAATTTCTATTGCGCTTTTACAGTTAACTATTATTGGTGTCATTATGTAGAAGTTTTTACAAGTTTATCACATAGCGAATAACCAATTTTAAGCAATTTTATTAATTATACTGAATTAATTACTACGTAATTAAGTTTAATTTAATTAATGTATTATTTAATATTTAATGCAATAAAATAGTGTATTATAAAATCCCTACTTCTCTACTAAGATTATAAGTGCGAAAACAAGTGTACCTATGCAAGACCGTAATTCCGTAGTGTATTGTCGGTCTATTTGTTACGTAAAAACGAAGCAGCAAACCTATCTGAGTGGATTATTGCTTAAATGACGCTTTTCGCTGATATGACCCCCTTGCAGATCGTCGTCGACCCCTGGGGGGTCGATATACAACGAGTCCAAGATAAGGAGGGCCAGTACAGGGATCACGGAAACCGTAAGAGATTCGAAGTCGGTTAAATGGAGGTGAAGTTGCTCATTTACGTGCCTAATATGCCGTTTAGAAAGGTAGAAAAGTAGGCGCTTGAAACAAAAAAATTAAGATGGTGACGCGTGATTTGTTTCACTTGACATTTCCCTTGTGATCGTTTGAGAGCGTTTTAAGAGGTTTTCTATTTTCCAGAAAATATGGAACATAAATTTACAAATGCTGAAAAGTTTGATATTCTATCGCATGTTTTATTTTATCTTAAAAAAACTGCTATGTGGCAGTTAGAAGATGTTATTTGTGCTTAGAGAATAACGGAAAACATTTTGAACACCTGATTATGTAGTTCCTTACTTTTCTCGTTGTTCGTTTAATTACTGTTTTGGAATGATTTTTGTTCACTTATTTGTGGTTTATTATTAAATTATTTGTTATTTATTGAACTAGTCCAACATAAATTAAAAATTTAGAGCTTTCTTATGAGATAGTATTTACAAAATTAGGACAAATACAGGACCGTATCCCAAAATTTCCTGATGTTGTTCAAAAAACCTTCGAAACGTCATTAAACCACAATGTGTCATACATCGTTGCATTCGGGAGAAAAAAGCTCTCAAATTCCAATATCAGGAAAACAGGACCGTATTTAAAAAAAGAAAGTTGATAATGGCCCTTGGAAGACGACTCGTCGGATTACAAAACAAACAGCGGAGAAAGTGGCAATGCAAAGGTCCAATTTACTTTAGAATTCCATCTCAAGAAAACCCAGGAAAACAATAAAACGATTTTTCAGAATTTCGGTTTTTTTGCGGATATCTCCGGAACTACTCGGAATTTTAAAACTTTCTAAACGGCATATTATTAGGCACGTAAATGCGCAACTTCACCTCCATTTAACCGACTTCGTATCTCTTACGGTTTCCGAGATCCCTGTACTGGCCCTCCTTATCTTGGACACGTTGTAGACCACGTTGGGAATCACCGTTTCAAAGTAACTCTTCGGTGTCTTGCATGCCCGTAAATATTGCGGGGGAAACAATTTCCAACCAACGCGACGGTGTACGAATACATACGATACGATCAAACGCGTTACCAATTCACAGACAAATAAATACGCTCGGAAATGCTGGCAGGTAGATCCTAACTGACGATAAAGCAAAACATTATTCTCATAAAGAACGAAAAATATTTTTATTGCTAATATATTTTTATCTGCGTTTAAGTTTATGGTTTTTTGTCATCGTTTGTAACCCATCAATTTTGAATTAGTCAGATAGAGTTTTTGTCTCTTTGACCGCACATATAAAGTAAATATGTATATCGGGTTGATATGAATAATCGTTTCGTTGGGTGCTAAATTTTATAGATAAATTAAAAAAATTAACGTGATTTAATAAAGCATGTTAAAAAATAGTGAATAATTAAACTAAAGGTATTTGATTTTTGATATATGTATCGGAGGATCTCCTTGCGAAATACGAAAACAGATAACGCATGTCTGCTACGTATCTAGGAAAAACAATTTATCATAGCGTATGTACTATGCAAAAAATAATTATTATTCTAAAAAAAACTTTAGTTTAGGATAATCTATAAAGATAGCGTTTATCTGGGACTACAAATTCAATTAAAACATATGTATTATTTGTAAGCATCTACATAAATAGGTACTATGACGTTCGGTAGCTCAGTACTCTCGAAGGGGTCGCAGGAAAAAATTAAAACGTTTTTGTCGGAAAAATTCTAAGTGACTTAACCTTGAGAGATCATTTTTGTTTTACCGTTTCGTAAGTGTTTTCTAATTGTCTCCGATTATATTGTAAAAATCATATGATAGTTTGAATGGCAACGTATTCGCAATAAATCGTACAAAATACACCAAGTATTTTTTGCTGTGCACAGAAATTTCACCGCAATGGATCCCATCGGGTAAGATTTGTATTAATTTTATATTCAAGCGGCCCATAAGGGTCAAGGAGAAATTATTTGCTGCTGGTCACTGTTTTTTTGTTACATGGTGTTAATTTTTTTTTAAATCATTTTTTAATATCTCCGAAAGTACTGTAGATATTGTGTTCAATTTTGGTACGTGTTAATAGGCTATAAAAGCACATATTTTAGTTAAAAAGTTGTTCTATCGATTCACCAGTGCCGTCCCTGTAAACATATCCCTGATATTTTTTACAAAAAAAGTGATACGCCGCTGCCTTTCTTTCATGTGGATTTTTTTCTGATTAGCCTGATCCATTCTACATGAAAACGGTCTCTTGCATTTTCTCAATTAAACCAATTAAATTCTAATTGAACAAGTCATTTGCAACAATTTGTATGAAACAAAATTTATCCTTATCAATGTTAATTAGTGAAAGCAAATAATCCACTTTTTGATAATGATACCGGAACATTCTTGGTCGGTTTCCGGACCGGAACCGGAACCTCTGTTTACTACAAAATGTTCTAAAAAGAGATCGAAGCCTATTTGACTGGTCGGGGGGAGAAAATTTTCCATTTTGATTAAAAAAGGCAAAAAGTCTTTAACTTTTTTCGGAAGTCTACGAAAAAAAAACATACTTAGATTCTCTGCAAGCAACGGAGAAAAATTAGTTCTTCTGCAACACAATCTGTCATTATTTCTGTTCATAATTTCTAAAACTTTTTTTTTAATTCAGTTCCGGCGGGAACCGGTACAAAATCCGAATTTAATCGGTATAAAATCCGGCCGAACCGGATATTAAAAAAAGAAGGCCGGATTCGCTATTTGAATTTAATTGTTTTAATCGAGAACGGACGAGAAAAACGCAAGAGGCCGCTATCATCTAGAATTGACCAGGCTAATGAGAAAAAATATCAGCTAGGAAAAATGTCACTGTCGTGCAATTTTTTGTTAAAAAATATATAAGAGATTGGAAAACTTTTCTAACTAAAAGATGTCGTTTTATATCTTTTATCCGAACAAACCCATGTTTTAACATTTTTATTTGTTGCAGGGCGAGCTGCCTTGGTTTATTGTAAGTGTACCTATTTTTTTTTAAATAAATAGTAATTTTTCAAAACTCCGACATCTTTTGTGACTTTTTGGTCGCTTTCTTTTTCAGCCAACCGTCAAAAACCAACTCAAATGACGCCGCAGAAGAAAAGCACAAAGACACCAAAGATGAGGGACTCAGAGACATGATAGCCAGCTGTAAATCCCTCAGCAAATACGAAGGAAAAGGGTTTAAAAGTTTATTTCCTCAAGTAAGCCAATAATAATTTTACAAAAATCATAAAGAATCTTAAAAAATTATATATTTTTTTAGATATTAGCGTCTCTTCTAGCGGCTAGTTTTCATATAGGAAACGGAATCTCACTGGCTTACTCGGCGGTGCTTATTTCTCAACTGGGCGAGCCAGATAGTCCCATAAAATCCACAAAAGCGCAAAACTCTTGGATAGGTAAGTTTTCTGCATATCGCCATTGTGATTTTTACAAAAATTTTTCGCTGACGCTGACATTTTTTTTTTAGCCAGTGTTCTCATTGTGGTAATTCCGCCAGCGTCAGTATTTAGCGGCATTATAATGGACCGATTCGGGCGGCTAAATTGTATTAAAATAGCGGGAATACCGGGAGTGGTCGGCTGGTCAATGATAGCATTAGCTAATAATGTGCCGATGATTATCTTTGGAAGACTTCTAGTTGGCGTATCCTCAGGTAGGTTTTTATACCGTTAAGTTCAATAAAGGAAATCCCATGGAACTTTGAGGTGGCTATTTGGCAATAGCGGCATAGAAATTATTTGCTGGTATTTGCTGTATTACTTGAACTCTGAGAGTTTCGTGGTTTTACATCACATTTAATCGAATAGCTTAGGACTGGCTTACCAAAATGTATTCAAATTAGGCACATGGATTTACCATGTCGGCCTCCTCAAGAAGTTATAATGCAGTTTTTTTATAAAATGTACAGGGGAACCAATATTCAGCCACCTCAAAAATTACATGGGATTTGGGATGCATCAGCGGGTATAGTTATTATCTTAAAGCGGAAAAACTTTTAAGCGTAAAATGAATTAGACAAAGGTATTGTAAACTACAGATCACATAATCCATTCATAAAACTCTTGGAAAGTGAAGCTGTGATTGTTTGAAATTTTATTGAAAATCAGTAATGGGTGGAAGAGAGAACTACATGTTTGTTGGCTGAATGGCAACAATGTTGAAGTCTGGTTATATCAGATGGTTAAATATTAAAACATAACCATACTTACCGATGAAAAGATAAATCCTTATTTAAATGATCCATTCTTTTACAAACTACACATGAATGCACCATAAGGCATCTTTTAGTGATTTTTTACTGCGTATCCATGTCTTTAGTGAATTTTTGCTGCGTATCCATGTCTTTTAAACAGCCTTTTTTTATATTTTTTTTGATTCTGATCATTTTAAAGCATTTTTAGGTATCAGTCATTGCTGGTTCAGTAGTTTTTAAAATTTCTGGACCCATTTGATGTTTTGCTGGATATCCAAATAAAAGACCTGCGTATCCAAATGGATACTCAAAAGTATGTTAAAAGATGCTTTACCATGATTGTTCTTTTTTGTTTTATGATCAAACACAAGCACTATAGGAAAAATCCTTTAGGGCACTCTGGGAGTGGTGCGTGTGCGCAAAAAAACGATTCACGTTGGTTTTGAATCGTTGGAGGTTATATTCGTTGGGAAAAACGACCTCGGGAAGGTCGTTCCATAAGGATGAAGTTCTCCAGATGAAAGTATTCTTAAATAGGGAAGTTCCAGGAGTACTAAGCTTAACCACATATGGATGGGCGGTAGTGGTTCGTAGTGTATTTTTGCAATTCGCCGCTCTGGGCGGAATTAAGAGGGCAAGGTCAGCCGAGCACTTTCCATGAAAATATCTGTAAAAGAGAGTCAAATCCCCAACCTGCCTTCGATGTTCTAGGCTGTCGAGGTTCTTCGTCAGCTTGTGGTCTCCAATCAGACAAATGGCCCTCCTTTCGATGGAATCCAGTAGCCGAAGAGTATGTTTGGGTGTAAAGCACCAGACATGAGAGCAGTACTCTAGTGATGGTCGAATCTGGGCTTTGTATAGTGTCAAAAGTTGTTGAGGTGTGTACAACTTTCTGGTTCGGAAGAGTACACCAAGTTTCTGGGAAGCTATCTTGGCGATTGCCACAACGTGGTTATGCCTTGGCAGACATATTTCCTCCCAGATTGACGCCCAGCAAATTAATAGATGAAGCCAGTGGGATTGCGTGTCAGTCCATTACTATATCCGGTTCTGTAATGTTGACCTTTTTAGAGAAAACTGCTGCCTGGGTTTTTTTAGCGTTAAATTCGACTTGGTTACTGTCACCCCAAGCCAAAATTTATTTTAAGAGCAATTGAGGATGAATCTTAAACCAGTTGTATTTGCCAAATAAACAAATTTTTAATTGGGATTTTGCAAGATCCCTCTGCGAAATGTACCTTTTGCATCTGTAGATTGTAATATCTTTGGAATTAGACTACAATAAAATATGTATATATTTTTTATTCTAGCGTGGGGAACCAGCCCAGGTATAGTGTATATAACTGAAATAGCTAATTCAAATTTGCGGATGTCATTGATGGCAATAGCACCCACATATGTATCGCTAGGTAAGACACAAAATTTTACCCGCAACGTACCTTTATGGATATAATATTATACAACCTTTTAGTGACCGTTATATAACAATACCCGTTCCGGTCTTATAACGAAAACGTATTGTAGGAATGGTTCTAACTTATTTTTTGGGTTGGTACCTTCACTGGCGTACCCTGGCATGGATATGCAACATTTTTATTGTGGTACCATGTTTAGTGTGTATAATTATCCACGAGAGTCCGTCCTGGTTAATTTTAAGGGGAAGGTACGATCAAGCGAAGAAAAGCTTAGAATGGATACATAAATATCAGACGAAGCCTGGTGGAAGAATTGTAAGCACAATTATTTAATTCATATTATATACATAAATATATATATAATATCTATATGCATGAGGACTGATTGTATATACTATTGAACAAAATATCATAGCTGTCGTGGTATATCTGTATGGCTCTTTTGGCAAAGTTCTTAATTTTACTTGTTCGGAGATAAATTGCACTGCTCAGTTGTATCTAGTAAATTTCGCAATTCATCCAAACTACTTGATAAAAAGGGAGTTTTTTTGTTGATCTATGGTTACACTTACTGGTTGCCCCTATAAATATGTACTGACTTCTAAATTATTATTTATTTTAACAGCCCGCATAATGTAAGTGTAGGCATACTTGCAAATTGTTTTACTAATGATAAATGATCCTTCCTTCAAATTACACGTCGTAAACCAATAATTAAGTTCGTCAAAAGTTTCATATAATTTGTAAGTTTTATTAGTCCCTTGTTTTTGATAGGTATTTTGGACAATTGGGAAACTACTAGGTACGCTGTGCTCTTTTAATCTGGGTATGTTTAATTTCACAAGAACAATCTCACCCGTTTTCGTATCCTGTTGAGAAATGTGCCAGATAAAATCATCTTCTGTAAAATAACACTCAAATCATAGGTACTCTGCCACAGGAATTACATTACATTCGGAATACAAGTTTCGCGATGCATGGTATTTTAGCGTCGTTTCGCACTTTTGGGAAAACAAATTAACAAAATACACCCACTGACGGTGCATTTAGGTAACTACCTTTACAACCGACTACACAGCATTTATACGGCATGTTAAAATTATTTAAAATGCTATTTAAACCGGTAATAAACTCTAATTTTTACTAACTACAGCAACAAGACAAAAATGCTATCAACAAGTTAAAGTAATAGAAAACTGTCAGATGACATCATAATTAATGCAACGTTGCCAGATCGACTTTAGCGACTCTCTTGTCTACTGGCTCGTTTATTAAAAATTACTATACCGTGTTTTTATTTAACTTTCAAAGTACTCCCAATAAAATAATGCCGCTGTAAAATTATATTCGGCCAATGCTAGTAACCAAGTTAACTTAACATTACAAAAATAGAAGATAATTATGATAATTGGGAATTATGGACAATCTGACAATGTTGCCCTTACGACAACGCGGGAACAAGAGAACGCTTTCGATTCTAATTGCGAAGGCAACACAGCCGCGAGTACCACAGGCCAGTGAGTTTTATAGGAGTTATTGACAAAACCCCCGCGAGTTTTTGACTCACATTCGATCTATTTTTTATTCATTAGGAAACCTACGCAGAACTTCAATACCAACTGCTTCAAGACGAGCAGCAAAAGAAGAAAGAAGAACAAGAAAAACAGAAACATCAAAAAGGTGTTAAATTCATCATAGGAGAATTCTTAAAACCAACCGGCTGGAAACCGCTGGTTATCCTAACCGGCTTGTTCTTCTTCCAACACTTCTCTGGAATTTATATAACCATGTTTTACAGTATCAGTTTTATAGAGGTAATTATATTTATGAACTAATTAAGGTCGGAGTTTTCAACCTTTGGTTAGGCCCAAGTTACCTAACCCGAACCCAACTTAATGTGATAGAATATTATCTTATAATAGTATTATTTTTAGGAAGCCGGAAGCAGCATTAATGGATACTTAGCCTCAATAATGATAGGCGTGGTCCGCCTCATTATGTCGATAGGGAGCATATACATTTTGAAGAAATGTCGCAGGAGATCTCTAATATTTGTCAGCACCACTTTAATGGCTTCTTGTATGTTCATAGCTGGATTATTTACCAAATGGATCAAAGAAGGTACATTAATAATATAAAGAACATACCACCTTTGGTTAAGCCCAATAGCCCCGTTAGTTAACCATAACAAATGATGCGAAATCTTACCCTTAACAGAAGTCCTAATTATTTATCCAAATAAGCGGAAATATTTTTTTTTTAGAAACGACCAATTTGAAATGGGTTCCTGTAGCAGCGCTCCTATTTTACGTTGTAGCTTCAACTCTAGGACTACTTCCCATCCCAAATATGCTCATTGCGGAGCTATTTCCTCTCGAAATTAGAGGTATAGGCTACTCATTAAGCTACAGTCTGTGCTGTGTCCTGATGTTTATAGCTCTGCAAAGCTATTATGCGATGAGTGACTTTTTTGGAGGCGCTAGCAATCTCCAGTGGTTCTTCGCGGTAGTCTGTCTTGGGGGCGCGGTGTACTCTTACATATTCTTGCCTGAAACGTATGGCATGAAGCTTATAGACATAACCGATTATTTCAAGAATAAATTTGTTTATATAGGTCATGAAAGTGTAAAGAAAACTCAACAGAATGAGTCGGAAACTAAGATGTTGCCGGGGAATGAGAATGATAATGGTAAATTAATAGAGGCTGTGTAAATTAATAATATATCTGTTTTAAGTCGATTATTATAGTATTATGATAACATATTTAATTGCTCCTGTGTCCTTAAAATATAGATGTGTACTATATTAATTTCGTAAAATTTTTAAATAAAAAAATCTCACGTTTTCTATTTCGTTTTTGAGAAGACCCTATAAAAGTAGGTATTCCTTATTGACTGGTCCTCGTCATATATTATAAATCAAATATTCACAAAGCGCCACCTGTCCTCTGGAGGAGGAACTTTTCTATAAAAATAGCAGTATTCTCGGGCTATGACGTCACACGCAGGTCCAAGCGCCCCAAGATGGCGCTCTTCAAAATGGCGCCCATGACGTCACTCCCTGGCTCCATAATCGTTACGAAAAGTAGGGACCGGGATCGCCGCACCCAAGACTAGATTTCGCGAGGAAAAATTGACGAAAAACGCGAAGAAAAACGTGCGAAATTGTCCCGGGATTGTGTCGTATAGCCCCATGGACTTCCTAGTGTAAAATATTTAATGAATAGTGCGCGGGATAGCAATAAACTGCATGCATATCCCTCGATGTATTCGTGATTTTGTGAGCACCGTAGGATAGTAGAACGAAAGCCAGAAAAGGGAGTTAGAGGCCGGAATTTGGTAAGTCTTTGTATAAATTTGATGCAACAGATTTAATTTCCTTTTTATAATAAGGATAATTAGTTGAAGGGTGCCGCGGAAATACATGAATAACGAAACAACGATTTCCAGCAGGTGCACCGACTGTCATGGCGTCTCCCTAATGGAACTGTCATTTTTCCGCTATTTTATCAGTTTTTTTGTGGTTCCCTACAATTTTATCTTTAAAATGTGGTAAAGACCGTTCACACACGTCCTGCTTCACGCCCAGAGGACCCACAATCTTACTTCTGGCCTGTCTGTAATCGAATAAATCAAATTTTGATTATAGGTGTGTCTCAAAAAATTTCTCATTTCAATTCTCATTAGGCGGGATTCGCGACAATCACTGTTTTAACTTTATTTTTCCTCCGTGTACGGTTGTTGTAAATTGGCCCAATTAATTTTATTGCACTGTTTAGATGTAACTTTCGACCTTTTCTTGTGTAATCTGTGCCACTATTGTATTTTTAAGCTTGTAAATCAAAGTTTTCTATTAGGAAATCCAGGGAAATTAGACAGGAAGTACCTTTAAGTGTGCGTTAGAAAAACACTTTGGTTCGTTTGTTTTTGGTGTTGGCCTACCCTGATTTTGGAAGAAATTTTTCATTAACATTATCGTATTGAACAGTGTTTTAAAAGAAAACCTAATCAGGTGCAATATATTAGTAATTTCTGTTACTGAATTTCAATTTTAATTCTAAGTAGGTTACAATCAATTTTAAAAACAATTTTAAAATTTCTGACAGTAAATAATCAATACTAGTCGATAATCCCTGCAATAATCAATAGGGTTCCTTTGTTTAAGCTGATAAATTATCTATAACACGCCTACTTACTTTATTAACTTCAAAAGTCCTGGATTTGTGAGTTTTTTATACATTAGTTGTCCTTTAAATTTCGAGAAATCTTATGAAATAATGATTGATTGATAGGTTTATCTTTATTATTTCAAAGATTATTGGGTACCTACTGTATACAGATTAAGAATATCAAATCTGGAGTTTATAAACTAAATATTCGAAGTGAGTAGTAAAGAAATGTAGTCCAGCATATTTTTTTTAAATTGATCTGCCATGTGTTGTTGAAAATTGTTTTTAGTTAAAAAGTTTAAAACAATATTGGGAAGAAGGTAATTAATTATACTGTAAAAATAACCTAGGCGCTGCGTAAATGAATGAAATTTCGTCTGGTAAATGTGGTCAATGAAATTATTTAAAAATGTTAACAATTTTTGTCTAAGTACCTATATTTTTAAAAATAGCATACTTGAATGAATTAACTAGAGAATCAATATGGCAAATTACTACTTACAAAATAGATTTAGGTTGATAAGTGGGATGATATGTTTGTCATTTATTCATTGGACTTTTTCATGTCTTTATACAGGGTGTCCCAAAACTTATTGGCTAAACATCAAACTAGATCTATTAAGTCTTATAGGATTTTTCGAAATAGTTCTCGTTCTAGAAATAAAGGGTGCTGACAGTGAAAGGTTATTTTCGGAAATAAGCCATAATTTTGAATATGGTTCAATGTATCCGATTGAAAGTTGGCGGTGTGATGTATTTATGAGTAAGAAATGAGAATTTGTTGAAATTTTTAAGTTCCACATCAGAATGCCTCAGTTACCGGGTTTAATAAATCTATTAATTTTTTTTTCTAACCTGTATTTTTAATCCAAGATTGCCAATGAAGGGCAATTTTTAACCTAAAAAGGTTTACTTGACTGAATCTTAATATCTCCAACCGTTTTCGAGTTATTTCCATTTAAACGTTACAAGGTACCAAAAAAATCAAAGTAAAAATTCAAATATCTCGAAAGCGGTTAGAGATTTAAGATCGAGCAAGTTAGTTTAGGAATGCCCTCCTATGAGAATCTTAGATTTATTAAACCCAGTGTACAGGGCGTCCATTTTTGGGTAGTTTTACGGGGTATCTCCGTTATTAGTAAAGATAGAAGGATGCGGTTTTCGCAGCACTGTGCTACTTTTTTGTCAAACAGAAGATGCCGTAATCAGAATTTTTCTAGGCCGCCTTGTTTTTGATATACGGGATGTTTTTGAGAATTGTGCATTTTGGGACACCTCCCCCCCATATCTCGGTTACCCCGTAACGTATCAAAAAGAAATAAAATGTTCTTTTTGTAGTTTTTTACGTAGAATCCAGTGACGTATTCAAATTTTTTCTACATTCAATAGTTTTCAAGGAAAATAAACAAATTTGCTTTTATTAAACGGGTCACCCTATATATTTTTTAATAATATAATTTAGTTTGTAACAAGCTTCTCAAAAATATATAACACTTTATTGTTAGTCTTAGTATTAGGCCCGAAATAGACGTTTTTCAAAAATATATAAATTTTTTTTAGTAGGCCTAACTATTATTAGGAACAGTTTCAGGTTCCCCTAGAATGTTTGCTAAAGATGAAAATAGAAGAATAGTAATTATCAAGAAGTAATAAACAGAAATGTTCTATGATTACACATATTAAAAAAAATTTGTTGCTACGACAAATTTTGTGTTTGTATATTTTTTTTTTTTACATGTGCGCCGAAAGTGCCTCTTTTCATGCATGTTCACTTCACCGAAAGTGGCGTTTTCCAAGAGAGCGGGCGGGAAAGTATCGAAGCGGGCGGGAAAGATTTTTCCCGCCCGCTTCGAGTCACCATGTGCTCATAAATAAATAAAACCAGAATTGTCGGTACGGGATTTGAACCCGGGACCCTGAGATCGGCAGGCGGACACTCTACCCACCGAGCCATACTACAAGCGATAATAAATAGCGGATTATATATAACTTAAATTGACAGTTAATTTTTCAAAGATGTTTTAGAAAAATGTCTGAAGAATTTCTTTATTTATATGGCCTCAAAGACTCGGGCACTTGTAAAAAAACAAGAAAAAAAACAGAGGTTTGACGGGATTGGAACCCGGGACCCCCAGATCACAACGCGAACGCTATACCATTAGGCCACCGAGCCTATATGTCAAAAATAATAAATAGATATTTACATTCTTCATGCGCGAGTGTTTTCATGTCATCTTGACAGGACTGGAAAACTGTCTGAAGAATTTCTTTATTTATTTGGCATCAAAGCTTCGGAGCACTTGTAAAAAAAAATACGGTACATATCTCGGGCCGTCGGAGGCTTTTCCGGACTCGTGCGGTGGCCTCCCTCACCTTCGGCTCGGTCGGCCATCTCCGCATCTCGTCCGTAAAAGCCTCTTTTCGGCCCTTGATACGTAATGTACTATTACTTTCTGTTAAATTTATTTTTTTATTCAGTTTTATTTTCATTTTTTGGCGACATTAAATATACCTACTTTAAATAAAGCATTTGACTTTTTCTTAATAAAAAATGAGTAATACATTTAGTTCCTTATAAACTTTCTCTCAACTTTATAATACAAGTAACATATTTTGATGCCACCTCGTATCGCAAAATACAAACCTTAAATTATGTAACCTAGGTTACAAAAGTTAGGTGTTTTTACCTTTACAGCTGTCGAGCACCTTTTATAGTTTATGAGATATGTATTTCCGTTCCCAGTTTTGAAATTTTGCTGTCCTAGTTTTTTATCGGCACGATGGTACCTGGTACCCGCCCGGGTGCCGGTTATAGTAGAAAAAATAATAAAATTATTATATTTTATGTCACGTAAGAACGGAAATCTAAACCCCATTCAATAATTTACATTTTTCGCTGAAGAATGCGAAAAAAACAAAAAATGTAGCACACCTAAACAAAAAATATGATAAAATTCCTGGAAATTGTGTTTTTTTTTTGTTTCCGATTTGGTTTGTGTAGTTTTCTCAAATGTAAAGTATTTTTTCTGATTTAAGGTTAATTTTGAAATAAATTCACACATATTTATCGACGATTTACTTCGACAAAGTTCTGTTAAGTAGCCCGTCAACCCTTGAAAAATCAACCGCCACCAACATATTATTTGTTTTTTTCAGGTTTTTTGTTCATAGAGGCCCCTAAGCAGTATGAACGAGCTGGATAGTTTGAGACAAGAAGCCGAGACACTTAAAAATGCCATCCGGGTAAGTTTTGTTGTTGGTTTTATTTCATTGACAAATTAGGGTAAAACCCATACGTCCTTATCTGATTTTCATTTGTTTTCAAGTTATAGTGTAATTACAAATATGTACAGTGAAACCTCTCATAACGGACACTCTAATAAGCGGACTTCTCTATTAAGCGGACATTTCTTCATAGTCCGGAACTTGGTATATGAAATTCCATGAAAACCAACCTCTCTTGGGCGGACGCGGGCAGGCTGTTTTCATACAAAGAGTGCGAAAACCCTCCTTTAAACGGACAAACATTTTTTTAAAAGTATTTGGGAGACGAATAAGTACGTTGCAAAAACTCTCTGAAGACAGACCGGCAACCAATCGCGTATTCGCCGAATGAAAGTATATGTGATTCCCCGACAGCAGTCCGCCGTTTATTTGTGAGTTGAAAGGTTAAAATCTTAAACAATGACAGAAAAATGTCGCGTTTTGAGTCTGAAAGAGAATATTGATGTTGTGGAAGTTTGTAATTTGATAACAATGATTTGGGCGAGTTCATTAACATTGATAGCAATGTGCTATTAGAAAATGATACGTGACCCCATTCCTACCGTTTATGTAGTCCAAACTGAAACCACATCACTTTCTGACTACTCTGACGAAGAAGTTGACTGCAGTAATCAAACAAATGTCACCAATTATCAACAAGCCATTAGTATGGTAAAGGAATTATAAGAGTACGCAAAGGATAGAGGTGATTCTACAGCAATGGAATTGTTATCAGACTTGGAATTACATTTTCTAGATTGCAAGTAGAAAACGCAAACACGTCCAACTACGTTATTAGATTTTTTTAGTACTACATCCTAACTAAAACTAGTGTATTTTTGTTATGTTATGTTTTTTTGTACATACATATACATAGTAATAATTTTGCATTTACATATTACCTAATAACAAATTTCCCATGGGCGGACACCTCTATTAGGCGGACACATTTAGACGGTCCCGTAGGCGTCCGCCTAAGAGAGGTTTCACTGTACTTGTAAAATGTAAATTTCTATTGGAAAAAGTTTCTTTTTGAAAAAGTCACTTGATTTAATTCACGAATTAAGTCTCTGACATGAAGTATCACGCCTCAACAAATACGAATTTAACGCTAAAAAACCCAGGCAGCAGTTTTCTCTAAAAAGGTTAACATTACAGAACCGGATATAGTCATGGACGGACAAGCAATCCCACTGGCTTCATCTATTAATTGGCTGGGCGTCAATCTAGGAGGAAATATGTCTTGGCATAACCACATTGTGGCAATCGCCAAGATAGCTTCTCAGAAGCTTGGTGTACTCTTCCGAACCAGAAAGTTGTACAATTGTACACACCTCAACAACTTTTGATACAATACAAAGCCCAGATTCGACCATTCTCATGTCTGGAGCTCTGCACCCAAACATACTCTTCGGCTACTGGATTCCATCGAAAGGAGGGCCACTCGTCTGACTTGAACCTCGACAGCCTAGAACATCGAAGACAGGTTGGGGATTTGACTCTCCTTTACAGATATTTTCATGGAAAGTGCTCAGCTGACCTTGCCCTCTTAATTCCGCCCCGAGCGGCGAGTATCAGAAATACACGACGAACCACTGCCGCCCATCCATTGTGGTTAAGCTTAGTACTCCCCGAACTTCATTATTTAAGAATTCTTTCATCTGGAGGACCTTATCCTTATGGAACGACCTTCCCGAGGTCGTTTTTCCCAACGAATATAACCTCCAACGATTCAAAACCAACGTGAATCGCTTTTTGCGCACACGCACCAGTCCCAGAGTGCCCTAAAGGATTTTCCCTATAGTGCTTGTGTTTGATCGTAAAAAAAAAATCACTGACGTGTACGAGGCAGATAGATATTCCGGGTCCATATTTGTTTCAACAATGATTAAAATAAAGTTCACATACGGGAATGAGAAGTCTATTCTTTGATGGAATGTCATCAAATACTTGCTACCATATCGCTTTACTAGCCTCCCTTAAAGCTATCATATTTTTTTGCTATCTAATTTAATGACTTTCCATTCCCGTTATTAATTCTACTTCCGCGCGTACACTACATACCAGACTAGATATTTTTACGTTGTGTTTACTTGTTCCGATTAAGGTGAGTCATTGAAAAGAAAGTGAAATTTCCCGTGCGGTTTTATTATTGTTTTTCTTCCTGGAACGACATTCATACGAAATATGGTTTTGCTGCGCCATGGGGAAATAGATGTGTGTGTGTGGGCTGCCCTAATTTTTTATCAATCGGACTTGTTTTCTGTCTGTTGCCGATAAAAATAGGGTATTATTATGCTGAAATGGATCGAACAATAGTAGCAACGCGATTGTTATTTATTTACCACATTTTAAAGAGGTGTTCTTCATTTTTTTTAACGTCTTGCCCCATCCGTGGTGAATTGTTGGAAGTTTTTTTTCGTCAGAAAAAATGGAAAGTTCATTGTGGCTTCAATTTTTTGCTACAGGGTGTCGATTTTTTTTAATCGTTATTTTTTCATATCTCCGAAAGTACTTTAGTTATTATTTTCAATTTCAGTATGTGTTAATAGGATATAAAATCACGTCATCATATTTCCGTTATATCAAAAGTAATGGAGAAAGCTAATAACCAACATCTTCTAAGTACCTGGAAGGCTTCAAAATTATCAGCGATCAGCAATATGGTTTTGGGAAGTCCAGTTCAACTGGAGATCTTCTAGCCTATGTCACCCATATTTGGAACAACGCAATCGAACATCATGGGGAGTCTCGGGCTGTTGCCCTGGATATTTCTAAAGCCTTTGATCGTGTTTGGCATGAGGGACTTTTAAGTAAACTGCGATCCTATGGTATGCCCGGTCGATTTTGTGCATGGTTGTCTAGCTTTCTTAAGGACCGCTCTCTGCAAGTGGCGATTGACGGATTTCTCTCAGACACATTCACCGTCAATGCCGGTGTTCCTCAAGGGTCCGTATTGTCTCCCACGCTCTTCTTACTCTACATTAACGACCTTCTAGTGAAAACGAAAAATCCGATATTTAGTTTTGCTGATGATAGCACACTTATCTCATCTTTCTCTTTGAATGCACAAACATCGGCTGCCGACGCACATCTTCGCAGACATCATGAAGTATCACGCCTCAACAAAGACCTGGAAGAAATTTTGGCTTGGGGTGACAGTAACCAAGTCGAATTTAACGCTTAAAAAACCCAGGCAGCAGTTTTCTCTAAAAAGGTTAACATTACAGAACCGGATATAATCATGGACGGACACGCAATCCCACTGGCTTCATCTATTAATTTGCTGAGCGTCAATCTGGGAGGAAATATGTCTTGGCATAACCACGTTTTGGCAATCGCCAAGATAGCTTCTCAGAAACTTGGTGTACTCTTCCGAACCAGAAAGTTGTACACACCTCAACAACTTTTGACACTATACAAAGCCCAGATTCGACCATCACTAGAGTACTGCTCTCATGTCTGGAGCTCTGCACCCAAACATACTCTTCGTCTACTGGATTCCATCGAAAGGAGGGCCATTCGTCTGATTGGAGACCACGAGCTGACAAAGAACCTCGACAGCCTAGAACATCGGAGACAGGTTGGGGATTTGGCTCACCTGAAGACGACTGGAGATACTTACCAGTTGAAACGTTGTGATATATAACAAATAAAGACAATGCAAGTCCAAAACTTTTCTATCATTCAAGCGGTACGCCACTGATATTTTTCCGAGTAGCCTGGTCAATTGTACATGAAAACGTTCTCTTGCGGTTTTCTCGTCGGGTTTGTTCGTTCTTGATTAAAACAGGCCGCTTTTATGCACGCGCACGGAAATAATGTATTTAGAAAACGCCGGGACAAGAAACCCGTGCCTTAAAGGTTGCCAAGCAGGCACTATTTTATGTATAAGTTTAGCCAAATATTCTTAAGATGAGGATCCCAAATTAGCAATCGGAGCCATCTATGTTGCATCAATTTAATTAAAAAATATGCCGCTTTTTGGCAGGTTAGAGAGAGACGAGAGTCATCAGCTGATCAATATTTCTTTTCGTGAAGTTTTAGCCGTTAATAATAACGTTTTTAAGTTAATTTATTGATATTTAGGTTGTCTGACATGTCGGATTGGGTTATCAACAAGTTTCAGGAAGATCTGTGACAAAAATTTGAAAATTGTACATATTTGAAATTGTTATTATTATTCGTATAACATTATATTTTTTAACGCAATTTTTTCGTAGCGTTTTCCAATCCTTTGACTTTACGAATCCAGTTTTAGATTAGAAAAAAACTAAGTATATTTGGCTTAACGTTCGCATAAAATACTGCCTGCTTGGCAACCTGTGATTAAACGCAGCTCTTAATTATTAATATGAACAATTTTCACATTTTTGGCACCCGATATTCCCGAAACTTGCTTTATACCCCAATCAACATGTCAGACAATCTAAATATCAATAAATTAACTAAAGAACTTTATTATTAACAGCTAAAGCTTCACGAAAATGAATATTGATATTACATATAATATATGTTTCTCATCTGCCAATATGCGGCATGTTTTTTAATTGACTTGTTGCAACTTAGATGGCTCCGATTGTTAATTTGGGATCCTCATCTTAACTAACTAAACTCGTATTATTATTAGCTTACCTCTATCCCTGCTTGTCCCATTTTACTCATCGCCTACCGTTCTAGGATGCCCGCAAAGCGGCCGCCGATACCAACCTGGCCACGGCCACCGCCTCCCTGGAACCCATCGGGCGGGTGCAATTGCGCACCCGCCGCACCCTCAGGGGCCACTTAGCCAAAATTTACGCAATGCACTGGGGCTCCGATAGTCGGAATCTAGTCTCCGCCTCGCAGGACGGCAAGCTCATCGTTTGGGACAGTCATACCACCAATAAGGTAAATATATGAACTACTTAAGCGTTTGAACTACTGATTGTTTTTGCGAGCCATTTAAACTACTTGTAGATATTAGCTAATCACGTACACATAGCCTTCTAACTTTACCATTTTTGGTTGGGGCTTATGGACTACTACTATCTGATGACATGGGTAATTTAAACTACTTGTAGGTGTTTAAGAGTAATGAATTTGTTTTTATATTTCTCGACTGATATTACATTCGGGTACTTTATAAGATACTTATTTTTCTTTGTTTCTAGGTTCATGCAATACCTCTTAGATCATCTTGGGTGATGACTTGCGCGTATGCGCCGTCGGGATCATATGTAGCATGTGGTGGATTAGATAACATTTGCTCTATATATAGCCTAAAAACTAGAGAAGGTAAGGATACAAATCATTTTTTTTTCTTTTTAAAACTAATTATCCTGAGTTCCTGAGATTTTTATGACTCTTTGTTTTAAATTTACGTTACTATAGTCAGTAATAAACCAATGAAAAGCGAGCACTCCATGGTCGTGCATGGTTTTCAGAGATGTGTACTTTTAAATAGATAAGCTAAAAGTTAAAAAAGGTGGTCTACTGATCTTTGAATCTAAAAAATTGGAGGATGGTTCAAGCCAGTTTTGAATATGAAACCAAATGAACCAAAATATTTAACAACTGTATTGGATAACGCGAGTTTCTACTCTATGCTGACCGAAATACTGTCGACGGTAAAAATATATTGGTTTAACTTCTATTTTTTCTAGGTAATGTCAGAGTTAGCCGAGAATTGCCTGGCCACACAGGTTACCTCTCTTGCTGCCGTTTCCTCGACGATAACCAAATCGTGACCAGTTCCGGGGACATGTCCTGTGCCCTGTGGGATATAGAAACGGGCCAACAAGTCACTAGCTTCTTAGGACACACCGGAGACGTTATGTCTCTATCGTTAGCTCCTGATATGCGCACATTTGTCTCTGGTAAGCCTCCTTTACATATTAAAAGGACCTGTGGGTATTTGAACTACTTGTTTGTTGATTACTGTAAAGGGTAAATAACCTCGGGACCAACAAATTTGAGCGTGGTGCATTTGAACTATTTTATTGCTGTTACATAACTTGTTATGTAATTCAATTGTCCTGAGGTAATAAACGTTAAAATGAGATTTTTGACGTATGGTGCATCTGAACTACTATATTAAAATAATTGTTAAAATCTATGCGCTGTCTAGTCACATACAGTTCAGTATAGGTCAAAATGAGGCATTTCGAGGGGTTGTGCATTTGAACTACTCAATTAAAAAAATGTTGCCGTTTGTTTTTTAGGTGCTTGTGATGCATCGGCAAAATTGTGGGACATAAGAGAAGGCATGTGCAAGCAAACGTTCCCCGGCCACGAGTCTGACATAAATGCGGTCACATTCTTCCCCAACGGCTTCGCTTTTGCGACGGGCAGTGATGATGCTACTTGCCGTTTGTTCGACATCAGGTATGTTTTTTTTAAACTAATAGTCATAAAATTCAATATATTTTTTACATATTTAATCCTACTTGCAAACTAGCAGACAAAATTCCTTGAAATTCTTATCGTCTTGAATTTAACCCCGTACAGGGCTCGATTTACTCGGATAAGTTGTTGTTGTCAAGTCAGTTGTGTTGTGCCATTAAGGTTGTATGAAGAGCGCTCTAGTACTGTGCGGCAAAAACATGATTTCCATTATATTAAGTAATTTCCATAACACCCTGAAGAAATGCACTGTAGTATTTACTTGTTCTTGTTTTTTAGGGCGGATCAAGAGTTGGCGATGTACAGCCACGATAACATAATTTGTGGTATAACGAGTGTGGCGTTCAGTAAATCCGGCCGATTATTGTTGGCCGGGTATGACGACTTCAACTGCAATGTGTGGGATTCGATGAAAACAGAAAGAGCAGGTAAATTTCAAGTTTAATAATTTTTTAAAATTTCACAGTACCTCCTTAATTCTTTGCACATGAGTGCAGAAGCATTTCTGTAGAGTTTGACCTATGGTGCATTTGACCTACTCGAATAACCAGCAGCAAAATATCAACAATTAACGCTCTCGCAGAGTGCAGAAGCATTCCTGTGGATATTGACTTATGGTGCATTTGACCTACTTGAATAGCCATCAGCAAAATATCAACAATTAACGCTCTCGCAGAGTGCAGAAGCATTTCTGTGGAGATTGACATATGGTGCATTTGACCTACTCGAATAACCATCAGCAAATATCAACATTTAACCGTATTTTCGTTGTTTCAGGTATACTAGCTGGCCACGATAACAGAGTAAGTTGTTTAGGAGTAACGGAGAACGGAATGGCGGTAGGCACAGGTTCTTGGGACAGCTTTTTGCGCATTTGGAATTAAAATTGTGCACGCGCAAAATCCAAAGCCAAAATTTTCTGTTAAAATCTCACCTACATCACGCAGTGATTGTTTTTTTTTGTTTTCTTCACGTGATCACCGGTCATTCAAGTGTCATTTTTTTTTTCATTTATTCATCGACGCGTACGCGAGCCATTTTGCCATATTGTTTCCATTTACATATTTACAAAAATGCATTTTTATTATGATAACTTTATATTTGTAATTATTTTTTGAACTTTCTTAGGTGTATAGTAATTTCACGTTTTTTGTTTCCTTTTTTATCGCTATGTACGGCTTTATATAATCTATTTCACTTCTTTTTTTTTTAAACCAAATCAATTTTTCTGCTTTGTTATTAGGTATCCAATGATTAGTTTTTTTTTGTTAGTTTTAAGTTGTATTTTTGTGATTATTTCCAAAAACCCAAGCTATAGGCCTGTATGTGTGTGTATGTATATTACAGTGATTATTTATTTAAGTGTTTAAAAAGTGAATAAAAATCGTACAGTATTTATTTTGTTTTAGTTTTTTTACGGGAAAAAATCACTAGCGCAGTGTTGTAGGTGAGAGAGCGCGGACACTTTTATTCAGATAAAAAACCTTTAAGTTAAATAAAACGTCTGAGAAAATTTTTCTTAAGATAGTACAAAGAAATCTTAGGCAAATTTACCTAAAAGACCAAATAGATATACATCTCTTGAGCACACTTTTTTAATCTGAATAAAAAAAAAAATCTACCCCCACTTGGGGGGAGGACGAAACTTCTCCCATTTTTAGCTTGAAACTTGAAAGGGGAATTTTTTGATAGAGAGAGAGGTTCAAGTCGGTTTTTTAATCTTGTCACATAGAAGTAAGAGATAGCTAGTCAAAAATAACCTGAGGTTATTTTGGTGCCATATTTGGGTTTCCTGTGTGAGGGGAAAAGTAAGAGTGACTAAGAAAGTTGGATTGGAGAAAAATAATCATGAAGACGATCCACAAAACGATATTTATTTATTTTTAGCACAAACGGAAAGTTTGACGGCCCGTTATTGTATCGCTTCCAAGTAAGTTTTAAATTATCCGAGAAAAACCGGTCATGTCATCATTTCGACGTTTCGATTTTCGGGTGTCATCAGGTTTTAAAAACTGACCTGAAACCATAACGGTGTTTTCTTTGCGACAAAACGAACCTCTTTTCGAATAAACACTCTCGCACTCTTAATTTTCCTCCTTAGATAAACCCCAAACGACATTTTCGACCAACATACAAATACCGTTAAACTTTTTGGGCAGGAAGATTACAAATAAACCAGTGTGTAAAATACTGCCGCGCCATTTTTAAAAAATGGCGTTTACGCGTCTAAAACTACTATAAGAGTTTTCTTATTTGGACAGTTTTGTTTGATATACATAAGTCGTTTCGTTGGAAGTTTGTTAAGTTGACGCAGTGTGACGTATTTATGTTTTCCAATGGTGGTATTGCTATAAAATCTTAATATGAAGACTTAAGGCAGGTTTTCCTGCGCGCGGTTATCTGACGGGCGTTTTAACTGGAGGTGAAAGTCGCGGTCCTAGGGGAACACATATTCCCGGTTTTTACGTCTCTAGTTAATAACGTTGCTCGATCTAACCGGTGTAGAAAAAATATAAGATGTTTTAGCAAACTACACCGATCAATCTTAGGACTAATATTTTTTATGTTGAAACTTCGTAGAATATAATAGTAATAAAAATTATCCACTATTAAAAGCTTTTTGCTTAAAATGTATAAAAATGTTTTACAAACAATTTTAAGGGTGAAACGTAACTTTTTTTTTAAAGTATCGTAAGTACCACAAAATCCTGTTTAATTTCAGCACATTTTTTCATTAAAAATTGTAATCGTTTTCCTTTGGAGGGATTTGAGCGATATACAACGTGTCCGAGATGAGGAGGGGCAGTACAGGGATCTCGGAAACCGTAAGTGATACGGAGTCGGTTAAATGGAGCTAGTCGGTTAAATGGAGCTAAAGTTGCACATTTACGTTTAGAAAGTTTTAAAATTCCGAGTAGTTCCGGAGATATCCGGAATAAACGGAAATTCTTAGAAATCGTTTTATTGTTTTCCTGGGTTTTTTTGAGATCGAATTATAAAGTAAATTGCACTTTTACATTGCCACTTTTTCCGCTCTATCTAACAGCGTTAATTGTTTTGTAATCCGACGAGTCGTCTTCGAATGGCCATCATCAACCTTTTTGTTTTAAATACGGTCCTGTTTTTCTGATATTGGAATTTGAGAGCTTTTTTTTCCGAATGCAACGATGTATGACACATTGTGGTTTAATGACGTTTCGAGGGTTTTTGAGCAACATCAGGAAATTTTGGGATACGGTCCTGTATTTCTCCTTATTTATAAATAATATCTCATAAGTAAGCTCTAAATTTTTACTTATGTTGGACTAGTTCAATAAATAACAAATAGTTTAATAATAAACCACAAATAAGTGAACAAAATACAGAAACATTATTTCAAACTTCTGGTGATTCGGGATTTAAAAGAAAAGTAGGCGTTTGAGAGAAAAAAATTAAGATGGTGACGCGTGATTGGTTTCACTTGACATTCCCATTATGATCGTTTGAGAGCGTTTTAAGAGGTTTTCTATTTTCCAGAAAATATGGAACATAAATTTACAAATGCTGAAAAGTATGATATTCTATCGCATGTTTTATTTTATCTCAAAAAAACTTTTATGTGGCAGTTAGAAGATGTTATTTGTGCTTAGAGAATAACGGAAATCATTTTGAACACCTGATTATGTAGTTCCTTACTTTTTTCGTTGTTCGTTTTATTACTGTTTTGGAATGATTCTTGTTCACTTATTTGGGGTTTATTATTAAATTATTTGTTATTTATTGAACTAGTCCAACATAAGTAAAAAATTGAGAGCTTACTCATGAGATATTATTTATAAAATTAGGAGAAATACAGGATCGTATCCCAAAATTTCCTGATGTTGTTCAAAAAACACAATGTGTCATACATCGTTGCATTCGGGAGAAAAAAAGCTCTCAAATTCCAATATCAGGAACAAAGGACCGTATTTAAAAAAAGAAAGTCGATGATGGCCCTTCGAAGACGACTCGTCGGATTACAAAACAATTAACGCTGTTAGATGGAGCGGAAAAAGTGGCAATGCAAAAGTGCAATTTACTTTAGAATTCGATCTCAAAAAAACCCAGGAAAATAATAAAACGATTTTTCAGAATTTCATTTTTTTCCGGATATCTTCGGAACTATTCGGAATTTTAAAACTTTCTAAACTGCATATTATTAGGCACGTAAATGCGCAACTTTACCTCCATTTAACCGACTTCGTATCTCTTAGGGTTTCCGAGATCCCTGTACTGGCCCTCATTTTCTTGGACACGCTGTAGTTCCAAAATAATTGTAACTTACCCTCCAAAAAAAAAAAAAAACAATTTTGAAACCTAAGATAAGAATATAATTTTTTAAATAATTATTTATTTAGTGATGTAAGGGCAAAAGTATGTACTTGTATATATGAGGTAAAGTCGCGGGGGCTTGGATGTCGGATATATAAAAACTTGGGGGGTAGAAAAATACGATCTTCTTAAATCGTTTTAAATAAAACTTTCCTCTCTCGTCGGGTTTTTGAGTTTCGCGCGAAACCTAAGAATCCGACCACGTCGGAGATGGGGTTTTTGGGCTCAAAAACTATTTTCGAACGTCGCATTGTGATTTACCGACGCGCGCAAAATCTAAAAAAATTTAAAAAAACGGGTAATTTTGCCTCCCAAGATTTTTTAGACCCGAGATATCAAAAAAATCCTCGTCTACCCCGAAAACCGACCGAGAGAGTCGGTTCGACGGGCTAGATCGCCCCCCCTCGCGGACTTCGTGAGTGTGTTTTTTATATCTTAGGAAAACGTGTCACATCTATAACTATAAAAATTACTTTTAACGTCTGAAGAACTTAAGCTGTTTTTGAATTTCGGGCACCATCTGCATGACGCTGCTATTTTTCGGTCGGTTCGTTCGGATTATTTTTTTTTTTTACATTTTTCGCGAACGAAACTTTTTATACAAGGTTCTTAATAAAAAAAAAATCGTGGAATTTCTTTTGGAGCGAAGGGAGTCGAGGTATATTTCAAACTTTCAGCTGTATTTGGAGGTAGCTCACTACAGGGGGTTCGGGCTAATGCACAGGAGACATGTTAAAATAAAGAAAGTAACGGTGAAATTTAGTTTTTAGCATATCTTTTTTGTTTTGACAGTTAGCGGGAAAAATGATATGTAATTTTCAAGACAAAAGAACACCTAATAAAAAAGTTGCTCTTCATTCGAGTCGATAAACCACACCGTTTACTCGCAAAACTGGAAAATTTCAAAGTTTAAAGCGCTGCTGCGGACATAATTTCCATATGGAAGGTTCTTGGATGAAATGACCTAAGGAATCGCACTCTGAAATATTGGCACGTCATTAGGGAACGCCCTGTACATCGAGAAACCTACGAAATTAAAAATTGTCTTTCAAAAAATTAAAGTACGTGCGACAGTTTGAAAAATCCGGCAGTAAACTCGTCCCGGACCTCGTTTTAATCAACTAGTACTATCTAATACTAGTCGGGAATCTTAAGAGTCTTAAATGTATAAAGTGAACAACCTTGTATAAGTTTAGATACCTACTTATTTCGTAAGCCACGCCACGATTCTCATCTTCTCGTTGACAGTTCGAAAAATGTTTAAAATTAATCGGTTTTTTAATGAAACTCTTCCAAAGAAATTCAGTATACAACGTGCCCAAGGATGTTCTACACCAATGGGACACTTTTTTATTACGCCGTTTTGTGAAAGAAACCGTATTTTCCTCAAAAGATCCCCGCTTGTCGAGAAACTAAGAAAACGAACGAAGAAAAATATTATTTGTCGTTTTGCTCAAAAATGGGGGCAATTCTCCCTTGGACCTTTTTTACATTCTTGTACTTTTTGAGGACCCTGTACAATATTTTCTTCGTAAATTTTAGTTCCGTGCCAAGCAGAGCTGTTTAGGACACTTATTTTCACAAAACGCTTAATAAAAAAGTTTCCCATTTGTATAGAACTTCCTCGGTCGCGTTGTAAAAAATACCTCTACCTAATATGGCTGCGCTATGAACCAAGGAGTGCCGATGCGAAAGGGCGTATCTTACGTCCGTTCGCGTCGGCGACCCCCCCAATTTTCCGTTATTTTCGCTTTTGTACTTGTTTACGTGAACCTAAATTTAAGACGACCCCCGCCGTATTTACAAGTGCCGGAAGTGTTTCGAGGTACGGCGGTCATTTTTCAACAAAAAAAAAACCGTAGAGTTTAGTCTTATTGTCTTTTTTTTATTGTTACTGATTAAAAGGATGCAGTAAAATGATGACGTGTCGTATGATATAGCATATATGTAATAATGTAATGTAAACTACAAATAAAATAAAAACTTAAAAATTTGTCGTTTTATTTTTAAATACTAGGTGCCCAAGAAATATTCTTTCTCTCTTTCTCTGCGTTCCTTAGAGAGAGGAATAATCAATTTTCTCCATATGACCGTTCTCCTCAGTCAAGAATATACGTCCTGGACGTCTATTCTTCATTTAGGAGAACGATGATATCAAGAGAAGCGATTATTCCTTTTATCTCTCTTTTTCTCTGCGTTGCTTAGAGAAAGGAATAATCGCTTCTCTTAATATCATCGTTCTCCTAAATGAAGAATAGACGTCCAGGACGTATATTCTTGACTGAGGAGAACGATCATATGGAGAAAATTGATTATTCCTTTATCTCTTTTTCTCTGCGTTGCTTAGAGAAAGAAATAATCGCTTTTCTCCATATGATCGTTCTCCTCAGTCAAGAATATACGTCCTGGACGTCTATTCTTCATTTAGAAGAACGATTATATCAAGAGGAGCGATTATTCCTTTCTCCGCGTTCCTTAGATGAATAATCACTTTTCTCCATATGATCATCGTTCTCCTAACTCAAGAATATACGCCCTGGACGTCTATTCTTGATTTAGGAGAACGATGATATCAAGAGAAGCGATTATTCCTTTATCTCTTTTTCTCTGCGTTGCTTAGAGAAAGGAATAATCACTTTTCTCCATATGATCGTTCTCCTCAGTCAAGAATATACGTCCTGGGCGTCTATTCTTGATTTAGGCGAACGATCATATCAAGAGAAGGACTCTTTTTCTCTGCGTTGCTTAGAGAAAGGAATAAACACTTTTCTCATAGATCATATATATCAAGAGGAGCGATTATTCCTTTCTCCGCGTTCCTTAGATGAATAATCACTTTTCTCCATATGATCATCGTTCTCCTAACTCAAGAATATACGCCCTGGACGTCTATTCTTGATTTAGGAGAACGATGATATGAAGAGAAGCAATTATTCCTTTATCTCTTATTCTCTGCGTTGGTTAGAGAAAGAAATAATCACTTTTCTTCATATGATTGTTCTCCTCAGTCAAGAATATACGTCCTGGACGTCTATTCTTGATTTAGGAGAACAATCATATGAAGAAAAGTGATTATTTCTTTCTCTCTCTTTCTCCGCCTTCCTTTTCTTCATATGATCGTTCTCCTAACTCAAGAATATAGGTCCAGGAACAACTGTAATGCGGGTTAATCATGCCCATTTATGGCGACATAAATCCACTGTCTTCTGTCGTTGAGACACAGTGCCGTTAGAACCTGCGCGAAAGGTACCACAAGTCGACGCGGTAGGTCGGTTCTCTTGAAATCGCGAATGTGTTAGTTTTAAAACGTTCGGTGCTATTGCTCAATAAATTTTGTGTAAAATTTACCGGCTGCTATTATTTCAACAACGTAGATACAAAATCTAACCGCGCCGTCTCGATCGCTATTGTAAACTTCCTTTTCGAAATAAATTGCTTTTTTGGCTTTTAGGTGTTGAAGAGAAGAACAAGCGCGTACTTTTTTTTTAAATTGTATAATGGCAAAATATATAGTTACATTGTATAAGAAAGTAAATATAAAAAGTATGTATATGAATAGAGACAAATATATAAGAGAATTTTCCATTAAAATACATATATTGTCTCAAAAAGGAGCCCATAACTAACCCTACTATAAAAAATATACTATGAATGTACTTATCCTAAATTTATAAAATTTATAAAGATATACAGGATGGCGCATAGGCACGGTGTCCGCTAAGAAATTCGATTATTCGACACTAGATACTATGAAACGATATACAGCGATCGCGTTGTTGCGTGTGTAAATACAGCAATAAAAACAAAAATATTTTCAATAAGGTTCTTATTTGCATTGAAGATGAGCGTTTTTAGTCCGAAACATCTAATAAATAATAGGCGGAGCGATATCGTGATTTTTCAATCACGTTGTGAAACGTTATTTTTTTGATATCAGTGAAATTAAAGCGTGACGTGATCACGGATTATAAATTTTTATCATTGCTAAGCGAGATACTATAATTAGTGGGTGATGGTCGATAGATTTAAATTATTTATTATGTATACTAATTTACTACTAAAAGGACTGTAACAAAAGGGAACCAAAATCTGTAAAAATATTACACAACAATGATAACAAACAAAAGAAAACGATATTTCTACCTAGATTAAAGTAGAATTATACCTTTTAAAAAAACTATGATGAACTAAACACTGTGTACTTTACAACAAACTAAACTGCTGGCCATTTGCTTTCGAGCAAGAAAAATTTCGCCTAAATTTAAAAGTTAATATTTTTTGAGCCAGATCTGACATCGATCTCCGGTTTTTAATGGTTGATAGATTTGTCCCTTACGAAACAATTGCCAAAGTTGGATTGTCTTAAACTGTCCGAAAATTTTATATACAGGGTGTTAAAGAGGACAATGATTTTTGCTCCAATTTCAATAGCATATAACTTTCACAATAATATTTTTAAATTTTATCACTGTACGTCAATTGAATCACTGGTTCATAGCAAAGAAAGTGATCTGTCAAATTTTTGATATCTGCTATATTTTAAGAGATACCGATTTTTTTTAAAAACTTTGCTTTTTTTCAACTTTTTGTTAGCTAGATCCCACTGTGCGTTGTATCGTGCAAACTTTGCAAGTGATTATTATACCTTATGAAAAGCTTGTTTATGTTCAGTAACAACAATTGTACCTAAATGTTGTGATGTGCAGTGGCGTACTTATAATCACTTATATGTCTATGCTTTATGAGTGTCTCACAATTTTTTTGTATTGGAAAGTACTCGTCCCTAGATTAGGCAAGTTTTTTCTTATTTTTTAGTTTTTCATATCGCGCTACAGGTATATTATACAGTGTCTACAAAATTTTAAAAAAGATAATTTTTTTATTTAATTGTTTGAAAAAATTTAGTTATTAATTTCTAACTTTATAACACATGGTTAGCTTTGTTGCTAAACGCATTAGCATGGGTGACTTCATATTGTTTTTTTTTCGTGATAATCTCGATTCAAATTAATACACTCGGATGGACGTGGTTTGGTTTGACGGCAGCTAGTGATATTTAATATTAAAGTTTAATTTTAGGAATAGTGTCGTGTTAGAAAGTTAGAAATTAATAAATAAATTTTTTCAAACAATTAAATAAAAAAAATATCTTTTTTAAAATTTTGTAGACACTGTATAATATACCTGTAGCGCGATATGAAAAACTAAAAAATAAGGAAAAACTTGCCTAATCTAGAGGCGAGTACTTTCCAATACAAAAAAATTGTGAGACACTCATAAAGCATAGACATATAAGTGATTATAAGTACGCCACTGCACATCACAACATTTAGGTACAATTGTTGTTACTGAACATAAACAAGCTTGTCATAAGGTATAATAATCACTTGCAAAGTTTGCACGATACAACGCACAGTGGGATCTAGCTAACAAAAGTTGAAAAAAAGCAAAGTTTTTAAAAAAAATCGGTATCTCTTAAAATATAGCAGATATCAAAAATTTGACAGATCACTTTCTTTGCTATGAACCAGTGATTCAATTGACGTACAGTGATAAAATTTAAAAATATTATTGTGAAAGTTATATGCTATTGAAATTGGAGCAAAAATCATTGTCCTCTTTAACACCCTGTATATAAAATTTTCTGACAGTTTAAGAAAATCCAACTTTGGCAATTATTTCCTAAGGGACAAATCTATCAACCATTAAAAACCGGAGATCGATGTCATATCTGGTTCAAAAAATATTAACTTTTAAATTTAGGCGAAATTTTTCTTGCTCGAAAGCAAATGGCCAGCAGTTTATTTGTTCATGCAAATACGCGTGGTTTCTTAATCATTTTGTACGTATTGTATAATATTATCATTTAAGAATAGAATCGTTAATCATTTGAGTTTTCCTATTACTTAGCCTGTTTCTTTAAAGAATGCCCAGAGCTCGCCAGTCTTTCGAATGTTACTACTCATTTTCATTTCACGGTTTCAAGTTCCAGGTTCAGAAGTCACAGTCAAGTACCAAGTAACGACCTGACAACTTCACGGAATCGCATTTTAAATAATAGGTCTTATATGAGATGCGATTTGAGAAAATCCACCAAAAAGCAATAAGTCCCGTATCACCCATGTTATTCTAACGGTGACAACAAAATAAGGCCGATATTATGGCAAATGTAATAAATGTATTTCTAATGGTGTTACAACAAGTCAATCCCATGGGAATACATTTTAAACAAAAAGATAGGTAAAAATGAAAGGGTATCATTTAACTGGTTAGCAAAATATTCTTATTTTTGCGAACAGAAAAATGTAATCGGTCAGACAAAATGGCTAGTTGGTCAGCAACTTATGGACAACAAACATTTCTGACTCGTGACAGTGCCCGGGAAAAACAAGTGAAAACCCGCCCCCGCTACACCTTTTGTAGCCGAATTCCTTCTGTATTCGGCAAAAGAAAACACAAGAAAGTTACATAAATTGACAGGACCTCTGAAGTAAACTGCTTCTAGACATGTTTGTTTCTACTGGCCAATTGTAAACTACCAAACTGACCAAGTAATCATTTCGCAGCATTTAATTACTTGTCAAAGTGAAATAGGTACGCAAGGGTGATTTGTTTAAACGGTGATCACGTCACGCTTTTTATTGTTGCTAAGGAACTGTGACTACCTGTGATTTGTTGATATCAGTGATTGAATCACAGTTCGTGAAATATCGCTCACCACTAAATAGGTGTGAATATGTCGTTGGGTTCAGAATTTAAAGTGAATTTCATAAAATCAAATAATACTACTAATTAAAAAAAAAGTTGATGATGGTTGCGAAAAATGAAACGTCGGATTGAAAATTCAATTAAACTATCTTATAAAGGAGAAAAGCGGTAGCGAAAATGTAAAATTTATTTTCACATATCGTTTCAAACGGCACCGGAAAACAAAAAGAACGAAAAAATCTTATTCAAACTTCTCTTTTTTTTTACTTACATAGCTGCGATTTTGTCCCTGTATTACAATACAGCTACGGGCTACAGCCCGTTTAAACAAGTACCTAAGAACCACCCTGTATAAATAGAAATAACAATATCGACATACAAAATTATTGCTTCCTATTCCCAAATTTTTTTACTACAAAAAAATGTATAAGGAGATATGGTCGATGGCCGAACAAACCCCACTTCTACTTTTTTGGCGTGTTGGACCCTTCTCCACCTGAATCTCGCCTCCCAGACCTTCACCTAATCGTTCTCCCAACCTCCGAGGAGGCCTTTAATGGATCATTTTGTCCCATTCCAGGTTTCTGGTGGTCCCTCACCCGAATCCTCGCCTCCCAACCACCCCCCACTGTTGATAAGAGAAGGAAAGGGAAGAGAGTGTACAATATTTCTAGCTCTTATGCCACGCTGTCTTCCTTCTCCTTATTTCACCAAAAGTGGAGGTGCTTGAAAAGAGATGACTCGCATGGGGGGCTACTAAATAGGGGCCTGAGGTGGGGAATGAACAATCAAAGGCCTCGGAGATGGAGCTTGGGTTGGGGAATGATCTATCAGAGGTCTGAGAAGCAAGTGTATAAGTCATCGACCAACTCTATATTATCAAATGGTATAAATGGGGTCTTTCTCACATTTTTTTGATTTTTTTCTGTGGCCTCTTACTACATGCTGCTTCAGATACTCGGGAACCTTGGTTTCATATGGACAATATTCACATTTGTACAAAATGGCCTAAAACAAAAGATTTTATAAACGGAAGCAGTCATCTACGCGTGCTGCGACCTTCGGTCGCTAGCTCCTGCGCCTCTGGTCGATTTTGTTCGGGCACGTCCACGCGGAAGCTTGGTCGCCTCGAAATCGCGATACGTTTAATGTGCTTCTGCTCAATAAATATGGTGTAAAATTTAGGAGTAGTAATTAACAACGCAGGTACGGAATCTAACAGCGTCGTCGCGATCACTTTCGTCAAGTACTGTTGTGAAATAATTTGCTTAAATGTGCTATATTAGTTTTTATCATAGACAAAGGAAGAGAGGGAACGAATAATTCCGGTTTACGGGCCGTCGCAGAAAGTGTTACCTAAAATTGATCGGCCGCCATTGATAGGGAGCCAGACAATCGAGGTGGCACCCAATGTATTTTGGTGATTTGTGGTGAGAAGAGCTATTATAAGAATTCAGTTTATTTACAGAAAAATGGTGAATTGTTGTGCCTATAGCTGTAAAAGCCGTAATGAACGAAAGAAGCTTGGAATTACTTCCCATCGGTAAATACTCAAATTGTATTTTTTGCAGGCATTTATTTTATATTAGATATCTCCCTTGTAAGTTTAGCAGTATATATTATTTGAAACTATGATTGAGGCCATAGTTAAAGCTACCTTCCTTTGTAATTTGTACTAGATTTGTTGCACTTTTCATTCAAGATTTCTAATAAGAACCAGGTAATTGCCCTTGGAGAGGGTGTGTCACTCAATGGCGTACCTGCATGATTTGTATATTTTGACAAAATCTAATAATTTCTTATTTAATTTTGGTTAATTATTAGTGAAAACATTATATTATTTCGAATGTAAACCAGTGTTATTTGAATCGTTGAAGGTCATAGTCTTTGAGAAACACGACTTCAGGCGAAGCTCGTTTCACAAGGATGGCGTCCTGTTAAAACTTATTTTAAACCACTAAGCTCACACATTGTGGTATTGTTTTTAGATTTCCGAAAGATCCACAAAAAGCAAACATTTGGGTCCAGAACATGGGACTTAGAGATTGGACACCTTCTCCTGCCTACAGGATTTGTTCAGAGCATTTTAAGAAGTCCTTTTTTATAAAGTTGAGGAAAGAGTACGATTACTTGGAGGTGCTGTGCCAACAATATTTTCAAAACTACCAGTAATTACATTTTGTTGCTTCTTTGTAATAAATTTTGAATCGACCAATTTTGTTTTTTATCTTACATTTTCCCTAAAGTTGAAAGATATTTAAATTTCACACCCTTTCCTATATGAAATTATATTTTTGGCTAATAAAATTAATATTTACTAAGCATTCATAAATTATTGAGAAGCAGAAGAACATTTGTACTCAGTAAGGGACACAATATACAAATTCAATTCAATAAAAATATTACTTCCATATTCCATAAATAATAATTTTGTACTGGGATAATACTAAGAAAATATTCATGTAACGCCACTGCTAAATCCGATAAGGAGCCAGGCGGTAACAAAATTGCTTCTGGTTTTACGCGTCCCCTCTCTTCCTTTGTCTATGGTTTTTATAAAAAGGCTCGTAAGAATTCCAACAGTGTACCATATTGATAATATTCAAATTGAATACAAAAACATAGTAAAAGATTTAGATGTTTATTTTGATGAGCGTGTAATTTTCAATGACCATATAGTGAGAATTTCTCAGAATGGTATAAAACTGTTGGGTTTCGTTTATAGAAATTGTCAAGATTTGTCACTAGAGGCGCTAAAAACTATTTATATAAGTTTAGTTCGCTCGAATCTTGAATACGCAAGTGATGTATGGTCTCCCTACTATCGCACATATGTTAATATTATCGACCGCGTCCAAAACAAGTTCTTGAGAGCGGCAGCTTTTAAGATGGGGGTCGATTTTCGCGACTACCACAGAGAGAACATTCTCCAACGCATCGAATTAATTACACTGGAACAGAGGAGAGTATACTTGGATGAATGTTTTGTGTATAAGGTAATAAGGGGTTTGTGTGACTGGAGGTTTGCTATCGAGAATTCGACTGAATGTTCCTAGTCGAGTTTTAAGAGAGCATAACATTTTTCATTTGGATTATCATAGAACTACATATGGATCAAAAATGACTTTGAATAGAACTCTTCGTACTCTTAATGATATGAGCAGAACTGTAGACATTTTCAATATATCGCTGGAGGCATTTAAACATAATACTATGATATATGTCAAGACTCTGTAAATCTATTTTTTCTTTTGTAGTTTATGTTGCGATAGTCAATTACAGTACGCACAGGGGATCTTTACCCTGACGTCATCGCTTACACGTCATAAAAATCGTATGAATCAAATCAAAATTACGTGGAAGAAAAGTTGTCAAAACAAAAACTAATTTCATAACATTTTAACTGACGTAAATAACGTTCCCATATACGGATTTTTAAAAATTTCTTTAAAACTCCGAATCAAAATTTTGAGTCGGTCTTACATAAAATAGATTGTTAGGAATATGTAGGTATAAATCTGATATTCTTGAATTTTTACTGGCAGTTATGTACCTACTTCTTATTTGACAAAATGATAAACTCGGTTTGAATGTGACATTTTGATTACACAGATTAAAAAGCTCCGCCCATTCATCCCCTACAAGGAATCACCCCAAAAAGTCAAGAGTTTATTTCATTAGAATTGAAGATAAATGGTAATTTATGTCGTAAAACATGAAAAAAAAAAAATCAATTTACGAAAAAATGCAAGCTAATAGGCATTGCCTTGGAAATTTAAATAAATTATTCTATTGAACTGTCATATTTGTATTTTTCGACCAATTTTTACCACATTTTGAGACGTGATTGTGAACTTAATTTGGCGATTTCAGATTTGATTTTGCCCGAAATACGTTCTGTGAACCTTCTAGTTTCGATACATATACAGAGCGTTGGGAAATTCGGGCGATTTTACTTATTTTTTTCGAAACTAAAAAGACGTGTTTTTACGTTTTTGGGATGGCAAAATAGCGGAGCGGAGACTTATCCACAATTTTTAGGGTTAGGAATACTTTATTACAATAAATAAATAACAATAAATATCAATATGTACTTACCACTAACACAAAAAAGCGATACCAAAACTCTGAAAAGAACTGTTTGCAGGAGTAAATGAAGTTTTAATGCACAAAAATGTATAAAAACGAAAAAATTGTGAATCAATTGTCACAATGACGTTTTTGCAATTTGTAGTACTGCGTAAGTCAAAATAATTATTTGGCAACTCTTCTTTATAATGATTTCTCTGTCTAACACGTTTAATTCCGGACGACGTATAATACAATTTTTATTCGCCTTTATGTCTGTACCAAACAAAGATGCAGAGATATGAAAAATGTCGGGATATCTATTTGTTAGCGATGACGTCAGGGTAAAGATCCCCTGTGCGTACTTTATGTCTGTTTCAATTGATTTGAATTCTAATGTTTGAATGTTACTAACTAGTTATAAATCTTTTTACTTTGTTAGATAGATAAGTTATTAATTGTAAAATTATACAATGGGGTATCCCGTGATTTAATAAATAAAATAAATACCTCTTTGAAAGCCGTTAAAAAATAACTTTCCTTACCCCGTCACTGCTAGCATGTTGAAGCATATGATTTTCCAATCTGTGCTTGTGTTTCGTTCCGTATACATTATCCCTGGGGCATAACTGGCACTCGTACCACTTGAATTTATCATGCATTCTTCTTAAGTGAGATGCCAGATACATCCTAGACTTTAACTTCTTTCCGCAAGCGGGACATTCGCACGGATTGTGCTCGTGCACAGATTTAATATGTACGATCAGATCGGCTTTGATATAAGATTCCTTGTCGCAATGGTAGCAGATGAACTTTTTTATTCCGTCTGTGGATTCTCGGTGGCATTTTTGTATGTGCAGCTTCATGTAAGCTAAAGTCGAATTTTTTTAACGTTAGTCAGGTAATTATTTTAGGCCTGTTTGCTGGAATGTTGGTATATATTTACGGGTAGTCAATGGTGAGTGCAAAAGTGTGAACATTTGTGAAACCATAACCATATAAACCAGTGGCGGCTCGTGACCTATGATAGAGGGGGTTCACACGTATGGTGAAATTATTTTTAAAATTTTATTTTTGTGTAACGACCAAACAATTACTTTCTAGGCGGTTTAAATGTAGAAAGAAAAAAGTAATAAGAAAATACGTTAGGTAAAACATATTTTTATTTATTTTTTAATTTTGCACAAGGAAATACAACTTTTGGAAAATAAGAAAGGTTTTCTTAGTGTGTTTAGCTGTCGGATCTTAACGTCGTCGCATGCAACCCTCGTAACAATATATATACAGTCCACTACTAATACGGCTAAAGCCATCTACGAGCTATCAAGAAAACCGAATGATGTCCAATACTACTACCGCCATCTACGAGTTATCAAGAAAACCGAATGATATTTGATACCACTACGCCATCTACGGGCTACGTCATTAGGCGCAACCAAGACGAGAACAATAGTTAACTGTTTTATGACGAGAACGAATCGAGCCACGAGACTGACAAGTTGGCGTTCTTCATATTTTCAGTGTTTTTTAGTTTAAATCTTTAAATAAAATGGTTTAAAATCATATCGAGTATCATTTATCGAAATACACACCATTTATCGACCCTACACAATAGTGCTTAAACGTAAGGTCCATTCTTCGGTTCTTAATTGTAGAAAATTGATCAATAACAGCCTCATTAAGTTTAGAATACCCTCTATAAATTTTTTTTCATATATTTCATTTTTAAACTTTCTAATAAAGTCCCTAGATTTACTCTTTGTGGTCTGCGTTAAATTACTTTCAGGTTTAGGTGTTCCCGCATTCTTCACTTCAATTTTTTGCTCCAAACTCAAAGAGCTAAAGTTATTTCTTAAATAGTCCACCGTCAACTATTCATTTTAACTTAATAAATATATAATATTAAAATATTAAAAGATACACGCTCGAATTTCTAACTAGATGCAAAAACTGTGCGTCTTTTCCATGTTAAATCGCTATCCCCCGCCGCCACCCGCCACCTGTTACTACAGAGAAACCGCACGTGCGAGCAAGTCTCGTCATAATCGTCATTTACCTCGACCGAGGCACGGTTGCCGGATCTATACAGTTTGGTTTGACGGGATGATAAAATATTAGGGAGGGTTGGACTTTTTTAGTTTGACGATACGATAAAATATTAGGGAGCGTCGGACTTTATACGATAAATAATATTCAATGAATATAAATTAATATTTTTTATTCGTTCGTTTGAGGGTGCACGTGCGCATGTGCTCCTGTGGAAGAACCGCCACTGATATAAACCATAGAATAAATTTTAAGAATTTGCCATCATGAATTTCAAACGCTACAGTGTTATTGATAGTTAGAGAGACAGACGGTGACAATAGGGGGTCCGTGAAGTGGAATATCAGTAATTTGGTTTTTCTTGGAGTTTAGGTCCCCCTCTACAACTTTTATATCTGATGAAATGCCGTAGAGCGTTGCAAGGCATCTTTTAGTGATTTTTTACTGCGTATCCATGTCTTTTAAAAATAATTTTTCACTGAGTATCCATGTCTTTTAAAGGGCCCCAGATTTGCCTTAGTATATTGTGTTTGTTGGTTCTTTGTTTATTGTAGTAGATTAAAAAGAGTTGTTTTTATTTAGAATGTGTTTTATGGTTCTGTTGAATTAAATTTATAATTTAATTTACATTTAATTTAAAGCATTTTTAGGTATCAGTTCAGTAGTTTTAGTTTTTAAATTACTAAGTAATTTAAACATTTCTGGACCCATTCGATGTTTACACGGTATCCAAATAGAAGGCCTGCGTATCCAAATGGATACTCAAAAGTACGTTAAAAGATGCCTTGGAGCGTTGCTGAGAGGCGCTGAAAATGAATTTACAGCATCTGCGCGACCCCAAAGTCACGGGAAATACATTTTCTGACAAGTCAACCCTTGCATATACTTTTCCGAGCGTGTCAAAAAAAAAATGAAAATTAAAAAAAAAAGAAAAAAAGCGAATCTGAAGTTGAAACTTTCTAGAATGGAAGATTATGTGAAAAAAATGTTGTCGTTCCAGGTCTCGCCATTTCATTATTGGAATTTTTTTTAAATTTCCTCAGAGGAAATTCGGAAAACGATCGTGACATGTCAGAAAATTATCAGACTACATTCGTTGACACCCAAATATTGTGTAAAAATTTTTTCAGAAAAATCGCACCTAGCTAGACGGAATTCTGACAATATTACGCAGAGATACCGGAAGGTATGATAGAGAGAAAGCGGGACTGGAGTAATAACTTTCGCAATATTCTTTTTATCAGAAAATTGTTTACGAGTCATCTCCATGTGAATACAAATCGACTAAGCCCACTTGAACCCATGTCACTTGAGACTTTATAATTTTTCCATTCATTTTTTTTTTGACACGCTCGGAAAAATATATGCAAGGGTTGACTTGTCAGATAATGTGTTTCCCGTGACTTTGGGGTCACGCAGATGCTGTAAATTCCTTTTTAAGACATGGCTCGATATAATTTTGAATTTATTGAGAATTTCCTATCTAAAGCGGTACAGCGCCTCTCAGCAACGCTCTACGGCATTTCATCAGATATAAAAGTTGTAGAGGGGAACCTAAACTCCACGAAAAAAAAAAATTTCTGATATTCCACTTCACGGACCCCCTATTGTCACCGTCCCTCTAACTTAATTTTAGAACTTATTTAATTGCGTTATATCAAAATTATGGTAAAATTGCAAGCCGGATGTCCCATTTTTAAACAGTAAATAATTTTCGTTGCGCCTATTTGAGAGGCAGGGCAATAAACTTGGATTTTGTGAGACAGCAGCCATAAATAAATAACATTTTTAATTAAATATTTTTTTAAATCCTAAAAAAACACAAGCCAGTAAGCCACTGGCACTGCGCCGGTAAATATAACAGCGAGTGGGCGCGCGGCTTACAGCGTTGCCATTTTTAACGTTATCTGAAACTGTGGAAGTACATAATTATGTACGATTGCAAACAATTGGTATGGAAATGAATGGGATGTTTTGTCTCTTGAATGACATACGTCATCCTAACACAAGTTTGACAGTATATTAAAGTTCTTTTTAGCTCATCTAAAGGAATAGACCTTTAAGGACGTGGTAATCTTAGACTTAAAACGTCAATTGATGTTAAGGCTACCTTAGCTAAGTTCTAACTTAAGGTAACATTGAAATATCGGCCCTAACAATCAATTAAGTGCATTAAGTTGAGCTTAATCTACAGCCGAGCATAATAATTAACACCCAAGTGAAATGTTAAACGTCAAGGCAACACAACTAAACTTACATAAATTCGTACAGGTAAAATGACACTCTGGGCACTTGTGCTTCTCATGTCCGCCGTTATGGGTCTTCAAGTGCTTCACCAGGGAGAAAACTTCCTTTCCGCATTGTGGACATTTCGTTTTCGGCCTAAACTTATGACAAGTTCTTACATGACTCCTAAAACTGACTTCCCTTATCGTACGCGGACATTCTGGACATTTTTTGAAACCGCCACCGCCGTGTCTTTGCAGGTGACTCTTTAAACCGGCTTTAAAGTGTGTCTGAAACGGGCATTTTGGGCAGCTAAACTCTTTGAGTTCGCTAGAAAAATAATTCATGGTTATTAAAAATGGGTTATTTTTCTGGGCTACGCCCAAAAATCGTTAAGGATTTGGTTTTACACGCATAAAACTACAGTCTTGTCTTAAGAGCTATACAATCACGTTTAGCCAAATATACTTAGTTTTTTTCTAATCTAAAACTGGATTCGTAAAGTTAAAGGATTGGAAAACGCTATGAAAAAATTGCGTTAAAAAATATAATGTTATAAGAATAATAATAACAATTTCAAATATGAACAATTTTCAAATTTTTGTCACAGATCTTCCTGAAACTTGTTGATACCCCAAACAACATGTCAGCCAATCTAAATGTCAATAAATTAACTAAAAAAACTTTATTATTAACGGCTAAAACTTCACGAAAAGAAATATTGATCAGCTAATGACTCTCGTCCTAACCTGCCAAAAAGCGGCATATTTTTTAATTAAATTGATGCAACATAGATGGCTCTGATTGCTAATTTGGGATTGTTTGGAATCCTCATCTTAAGTGTTGTCATGTCAAGTCTACGGTCTGCTGCTGGGTGGTCAGTGTTGCCAGGTCGGGACGTCGTAAATTTTGTTTCTTTTACAATGGTTGTTCGATATCACGAACTTGATTTGTATCTATCTCTACAGGGTGTTCCTTAATAAAGTGTTAATATTTGGTAATTTTATGAAAAAAAAGTTCATACAGTGACCGGCAAAATGTTGGCCACAAACTTTTTTTTATTATTGACATATTAACAAATTTTACACCGATTGTCTCTGTACGATTGGTAAGCCACTTCGCTTGACTGGAAAATTGAAAAAAAAAATTTTCAAGAAAACTGGTATTTGATGGCGAGATATCGAAAAAAGTTATTTGAAAAATGTGTTTAGATTTTAATCTTATGCTCTTTTGCAAAGTTGGAGGCATATTGTCTCTCTTCTTACTCTACATTAACGACCTTCTAGTGAAATCGAAAAATCCGATATTTAGTTTTGCCGACGATAGCACACTTATCTCATCTTTCTCTTTGAATGCACAAACATTGGCTGCCGACGCACATCTTCGCGGACAGCATGAAGAATCACGCCTCAACAAAGACCTGGAAGAAATTTTGCCTTGGGATAACAGTAACCAAGTCGAATTTAACGCTAAAAAAACCCAGGCAGCAGTTTTCTCTAAAAAGGTTAACATTACAGAACCGGAAATAGTCATGGCCGGACACGCAATCCCACTGGCTTCATTTATTAATATGCCGGGAGGAAATATGTCTTGGCATAACCACGTTGTGGCAATCGCCTCAACCTCAACAACTTTTGACACTATACAAAGCCCAGATTCGACCATCACTAGAGTACTGCTCTCACGTTTGGAGCTCTGCACCCAAACATACTCTTCGGCTAGTGGATTCCATCGAAAGGAGGGCCATTCGTCTGATCGGAGACCACGAGCTGACGAAGAACCTCGACAGCCTAGAACATCGAAGACAGGCTGGGGATTTGACTCTTTTACAGATATTTTCATGGAAAGTGCTCGGCTGACCTTGCCCTCTTAATTCCGCCCAGAGCGGCGAATAGCAGAAATACACGACGAGCCAATGCCACCCATCCATATGTGGTTAAGCTTAATACTCCTCGAACTTCAATATTTAAGAATTCTTTCATCTGGAGGACTTCATCCTTATGGAACCTTGGGAACGACCTTCCCTAGGTCGTTATTCCCAACGAATATAACCTCCAACGATTCAAAACCAACGTGAATCGCTTTTTGCGCACACGCACCACTCCCAGAGCGCCCTAAAGGATTTTTCTTGTGTTTAACAAAAAAAAACACTAAAATTTGTAATTACATATTATAAATCGAAGATTTAGTATTCTAACGTGCCTTACTTGTGTGTGCGGTGATGAATGCCGAGATTTCCTTTATTTTTTGTCTTAAAATCGCACTTATAACAAAAATATTCTTCATCAGAATGTACTATTCTCACGTGGGCGCTTAGACAGTCTACGTCACCCTCCCAGTCGCACAGGTCACACCTTTTCCTCTTGATTATATTATGATGGATCTTGTCCATATGCTTCTGCAGGCCCGCTGGAAAAACGAAACGTGTCATTAATTATTTACTATATTTAAATGGGTGACTCTTCGGATGACCTAGAGAAATTGCGGCAAATTAGTGTTGTCTTTTGCCGATATCAATATTTCGGTTGCCGAAACCGGTATAATATCGGTATCGGCACCACGAGCGTCATTTATAAGGGGCAAAAGGGGGGCAAAAATTTTCAGGCTAAATAACTGTAATTGCATATTTGAATATAACTTTTAATTCAAAATAACTTTTCTTCGTAACATTCTTCTGTGTTGTCAAAAAAGGTACTTTACTCTTGAGCAAAATTCGTAATTTCTGATATGCCTCGTATGTGACTGAGAAATTTTGATAACTGAAGGTTGCATTTTGAGTTTTAAACCAAAAACCAATAATATAAAAGTTTTCCATATCATTCCAACTTAAGTAGACATTATAAAGAATTTTTTTGCACCGTCATTATTTAAATTAAAACTACATTTTCGGATGCCAGTGGATTACATTTTTTCGATTTATTGACCAAAAATAATTTTTAATCCTATTCACATTTGTTTCCGCAAGAACTATTTGACATTGACGCAATTTACGATGAAATTATTGCATATTTGCCATTACAACCGTAGAATACTATTAAAATACAAATAAGCATACTATAAACAATGTTACTTAAAATAAATAGGTATACAGGGTGTCCGGGAACATGTGGGAAATCTCCCGGATATGAAGAAAACACGTGAAAAGAATACTATAGGTTCATATAAACTTCTTTCGTATCGGCCTCCTCTTCGGAGATATGGGCTAACAAAGAGCACCAATGGAATCACGTTTTGTACACATAATTATTGAACCACCTGGTATATTTCAATTATTTTTTAATATGATGTATACCAGGTAAGACCCGTCAAATTACTACCCAAGAAACTGCTGTGAATTACTCACAGCTGCAGGGACGGACTAGCTGTAACACTCATGGGCCCATTGTTTTTACGTCCTGTATGATGAGAACTTTGGACAATGTTTTTTACATACCTTTAACTATTGGCTAAAAATTAAGTACTCTTCATTCATGTCGCTAATCCTAACCGTTTTCGAGAAAACGTTGTTTTATTTACATCATGTATTTGGCGTATCTCGGTAAAAGATACATCTTTGTTCCTATCAAATGTTGAAACTCAATATTCCGCTTTTTCATATTTAACCAGTGAGAAGTAAGGGGACTCTGTGTAAATAAAATGACGTTTTCTCGAAAACGGTTAGGATTAGCGACATAAATGAAGAGTACTTAATTTTTAGCCAATAGTTAAAGGTATGTAAAAAACATTGTCCAAAGTTCTCATCATACAGGGCGTAAAAAAAATGGGCCCACGAGTGTTAAAGCTAGTCCGTCCCTGCAGCTGTGACTAATTCACAACAGTTTCTTGGGTAGTAATTTGACGGGTCTTACCTGGTATACATCATATTAAAAAATATACCAGGTGGTTCAATAATTATGTGTAAAAAACTTGATTCCATTGGTGCTCTTTGGGAGCCCATATCTCCGAAGAGGAGGCCGATACGAAAGAAGTTTATATGAACCTATAGTATTATTTTCACGTGTTTTCTTCATATCCGGGAGATTTCCCACATGTTCCCGGACACCCTGTATAGGTATATTGAGTTATTTTTTGGTTTGCTTTTCGCTGGCTCTTTTTGTATATAGCTCGTAAAATCGGGATCATTTTAAAAATACTGAAAAATACTCAGAAAAGGGAAAACTCTTCTTGAAAAAAAATTCTGTTCGTCTGCTGTAACTTCAGTAAAAATGGCGTTTTTAAATTGAGTATAATGAGAACACCTTACCGCTCGGTTTTTCTAGTATTTACTATAAATTATGGACTAAATTTAGACGTGTATTTTGGGTTTGCTCGTGGGGCGTGGTCCATAAATAATTTCGCCTGCGGCGCTTTCGTTGGCAGCGGACCTTTCTTGTTGCTACCGTTGGTGTCCTGGTTTTTAAGTTTATAAAATTACTCATTTTACAATATATGCTTATGGGAACCATAAAAACAATTCCAGAATGTCCGAATTCCAATATTATCTTTAAAATAATTCTGAAATCACACCTTTAGCGCATCGGTTTAGTTGTTTTTCTTTTGTGTCATAATAAGGTGAAGTAGGCCATCCCAGTACCCCCCCCCCCCCCCCCTAGAAAAAAGCTATCTACGGCACTGGCTCAGCCGATCGCCAGCTTAAATTCGTAATTGACATGGTCGTTATTTGAAAAATAATAATTCCATTCTGAAACATGTTTCTAACGAATTTAAGAAAAATCACGAAACAGGACGTGCCTAATTTCAGTTCTCATCTTTCAGCGGTTTCTCTTACCTTTAGAAATTCTTATACATGGACAAAGGCGGCACTTAAAAGTTGGTTTTTGATCCCTAGGGACGTGTATTCTACAATGAGTTCTTAAAGCTTGTATTAACTTTGTTACGTAGGGGCACTTATCACAATGGAATTCTTCCTAAAAAATTATATTTATTTATTTACGGATGTAAACACCCAATAACAATATTGAAATAGTACATAGTAAACAATATATACAACTTATGTTATGCTTACAACATAAACAATAATAACTACATGTTTATTTTCCCCATGCGCCTCTGGAAGGACTGAAAGAAAGGAGTGCGAAGAGAAATCCGCATCCAATTTATTCCCACTGGCTGCAATTCTTGCCATTGGTGAGAATGCGCCATAGTTGCATCTGTGGAAATGCAGCGCAGATAAATTAGTTGCCCTAGGCTGCCTTCCATTTAAACCATACATACAGTATGTCCACGGATGGGGTTTACTAGAGGACAAATGGACTAAAAATTGAAAGATACGAAAAAAAGTCACTCTTAATAAACGTTTTTGCTTATCTAGAAAATACGATTCATCATAAGAAACTTCATTTTTTTTATACAGGGTGGGTAAAACTGCAAAAATGTTATTTTGCTTAAGAGTAAACATACTTTATTTTGAAAGATACGAAAAAAAGTCACTCTTAATGAATGTATTTTCTACACAACAAACTGAAGTAGAACAATTCATTAAAAGGTTTACCTATGTAAAAATTATTTCCCAAAAAGTATTCTCTGGCACACCTCTGATTGGTGAACCTAGTTAAAATAATAATGACACTTAAGGTGATAGGTACTTGTTGTCAATGTCTTTATTTAATGAAGTTATTATTTAAGTAGAAATGCTATCTGCTGACCAAAGAGTTTTTATAATACAATGTTATGGGGATGGTCAAGTTTCATACCGCTACGTCATGGAACCGAGAAATTTGTAGGAATCCCAATAACTAGGAGGCAATCTGCAAGTTAATAAAAAAGTTCAAGAGAACTGGTTCGGTTTTGGACCTCAAAAAAAAGAAGAAATACGGCCATGATGATGCTGCTACAGTCTTAGTTCTTCATTCTGTTGAAGAAAATCCTATGACGTCCCTTAGAAATCGTGTTACTTAGTTGGAAGTTGTGAAAAAAAGAAGATCCTTAAGGCAAATAAATTGTATCCGTATAAATCGCACTTTAATCACAGATTGGAAGAGGGAGACGACGCGAAACGACTTGATTTTTGCCTGTGGATAGGAGACAAAATTTTAAGTGGAAATGTTGATTTTTATAAATGTATCATGTTTTCTGATGAAAGTACATTTTCAACAAATGGAACCGTTGCAACCCAGCACGTTAGGAACTGGTCTTTAGAAAATCCCGAATTCAGAATTATGACAAGAAGACAATATTTCACAAAAGTGAACGTGTGGTGTGCGATATCCATCCATGGCATTATAGGGCCATATTTTTTTGATAACACGTGCAATAGATTATCATATTTAGAAATGCTGGATACATTTTTCAATGATGAACTCGAAAATCTACCATTAAATTTTCGACAAAATATGTATTTTCAGCAAGATAGTTGTCCAGCCCATTTCGCTCGTGAGGTTAGAGAATGGCTTGACCGCAGATTTGGTCCAAGGTGGATTGGCAGGAATGGCCCAGTTTTGTGGCCCCCAAGAAGTCCCGACTTAACCTTGGCCGATATGCTTTTATGGGGCCGTTTAAAACAAATTGTTTTTGCAACCGCAATACCAAATGATATTGAAGTGCTGAAGGGCAGAATTATCCAGGCTGTCCAATCGATATCTCAGCAAGAAATCAGAAATTCTTTCACTTATTTGAGAAAGCAATTAGAAAAATGTGTCGAGTTTGGGGGTGGAGTTCTTCATTAAATAAAGACATTGACAACAAGTATCACCTATTCATTATTCAAATAAAAACGTTTATTAAGAGTGACTTTTTTTCGTATCTTTCAAAATAAAGTATATTTACTCTTAAGCAAAATAACATTTTTGTAGTTTTTACCCACCCTGTATAACAAAAGTTAAGTTTCTTATGATGAATCGTATTTTCTAGACAAGCAAAAACGTTTATTAAGAGTGACTTTTTTTCATATCTTTCAATTTTTAGTCCATTTGTCCTCTTGTAAACCCCATCCGTTGACATACTGTATATCATACAAATAATTTTGGAAAAAGTTAACAGACTTATTTATCAAAGAGTTTATAATTTTGATTCATAGGGAAAAGAGTATAATATGGGAGCAAACTTGTATTTCGAAGAAATAGTAATTATTTTGGTTACCTAGAGTGGCATGGCGATACTTTTCGGCCAGTGTATAACCGAGATGCCTAACCTAAGATTTAGATGAAAAAATAAATAAAATTGAATTTTTATGTAGGTAAGATTTGTTGAATTAAAATTTTAGAAAATTTAGATGTGTCTAGTTTTTCCCTTCCTTACCCCTTGAGTATGATGCTGTCTTATATGCAAAATAATACTTTTCCGGTGTTTAACAACTTTTCCACAATCGTGACACTGATATTCTGTAGGCATTTCTTTTTTCTTCTTGTGTTTTGAATGTGTCCTTTGTATATGACGTGACAAAAGCTGTCGTTCCTGGAAATACTTTTGACAATCGTAACACTGGTAGTTAAATTTACTAACATCGTTCTTCTTAGGAGCGACTTTTGGTTCAATTCTGACGATATGATTCTTGTTTTTATTTAAATTAGGGACGTTTTCTAAGTTTTTTTCAGCTCCTGGATTCGATATCGGTACATCCTGAGAAATGTCCCCTGCTTTCTGTATAACTGATGTGCTATTCATTTTATTTAATGATTTTAACAACATTTCTTCAATTCTTAAGCTTTCAGTTTTGTTTATCACGACAATCTTCTCTACCGTTTCTATGCTCGATAATCTTTTTTTCTTCCTTCGCTTTTTAACTTTCAGTTTTGTACGATCTTCTACATCAGATTTTTTTTTAATTTCTATGTTATTTAAATTACTTTTGTTGCTTTCTTTAGAACCTTTAAGACTGCTACTCTTAGAAATAGTATGTAATTTGTCAGAAATATTGATTTTTTCCAATCTAATGAACAATCTTTCGAAATTCTCCAAAGGTAATTTTCTATTATTAATTTTCTTTTTAACTTTACCGCCTATTGTGTTTCTTTGAATTTCATTGTATTTCTGGTTCCTAGTCTCTTTTACTGGTTGCTTAAGCACAAAACTATCCAAGGTATTTGTTTGAACTTTCTTCTTTTTCCGCTTCCTAGTCTTTTTGATAAGTTTATTTTTTTTTACTATTATTCTGGGTAATAACTTACTTACAGCTCTATCATCTTCTACTGCATTTTCACTATAAGTCCTATAAATATCCTCCAGTACCTGTAGATTTCCCAATTCTAAACTATGCTCAGTTATTTCAATTTTTGTGAAGGCATTCACAACAGGCAAACATTCTTGAAGTATCTCTTCCTTTGTGTCAATCATACCCTCAATATTTATGTGATTCGTAAGATTTTCACTTGCATTTTCAGTAACAAAATCAGTATATTTAGGAATTTGTTCATTGTCATTCTCTAGGATGCAACATGCATCTTTCGTTATAATGTTTGTTGAGGTTACACCTACGTACATGGGATTTTCAATTTTTATAGCAGTACAATCTTCATCCTCAATTGTATTGTACCCAATAGGTTCTGATGAAGGGACATCTTCACAATTTGAATCGGACGTACAGTCTTTACCCATTTTCTGTATCTGGTACTACTTATTCTTAATTTTTACCATTAGAGAACAGATAAAATTACATAGGTGCAAGGAACTTGTTGCCCAAGAAAATTTACAAGTCTGCTTCATACTATTTATAATTTCGGAAACTGTTTAAAACATTATTAAATCTTAAACATAAAAAATGCACATAAAAAGGGAAAGCAGGGTTGGGTTCTGCAATCGCCTTCCTTTTAAAAGTCAATGGTTCTATCATGGTTGTTGGGTTCAGAAAAACAATTAAATATGTTGGGTTCTTGCCGGACGTAAAATATCAAAACTTATTTCAGTCCTTTCAATCAACAGCACATGATAGGTCGACGTTGATAGTAACAGAGTAAAAGTAGGTGCGTTACCAATTATATTTGAGAAGTAGTTTTGAAATTTCTACTTGAAAATATCGTAGCGGTAAAGGCTAAGGACTTGCAAAGAAATTACTAATTTCGTTTACATGGTAGACTTTACTTTATTATATTTTCTAATTTTTTATACATCGCCTAAAATTATGTATTTTATAGCTATAACAATAAATCGATAAAGAATATAACAGAATAGACTTCACTTCACAGAGCAATGATAAAAAATAATAAGAATATTTTTCTTAAAAAAATAATAGAAATGCAGAAAAAAGCTTGAGTAGGTAATATAAACTATCAACTATATGTATACCGGGTTCGGGTCGATATTTTACAGCTTTAGGACGAAATTAACGATATCCAGACAATGCTTTTTAATACCTTTAGTTTTTATTTGGTTGGTGAAAACTCTGTAGGAACCATGATTCTGCAATGCATGTCTCTGATAAGGGGAACAGTGTAAGCAACACATTCATCCCAACCTGGTGATCTCCAGGCGCTTTCCCTCGTTTCTTTCCTTTTATTTAAGTTTTCATAACCTAAAAATTATACAAAAATAAGAACTAATATTCTTGTAAATTGCCTGTTGTTTACTTATAGTGTTTTGTATTGATGTCTACTTACACCAAATATGATGAACATTGTAAAGTCTGCCGACTTGAGAAAAGAACCCTGCATAAGCTTCATCGTTGTTTTTCCTAAAATTTATGGCTCTAGCCCAGTTATTTCCCCATTCTATCATGGTTCCTAAAAGTAAAAATAAATATTTCCCACGTCCTAATTCTTTTAATTACCGAATTGATCGAGTTTCGTGCTTAATACATTGTAATTAAATAAATTTAACTATTTTTACCTGGTTTCAAGGCATAACTACGAATTTCATAAATATGTTTCGTCTCCCTTGGTTCAATTTTCGGCCAATAGCTAAACTGTAAGAGATATTGCAAGTGTCTTGCTCTAACCAATCTACCCTCTTCTTCCCTAAGTTTCTGATAGTCCTGAAAAATATATAAAAGGAATGAATTAACAAAAAAGTATTTGGAAATAGGATTTCTTCTTATTGGAAATATTTTTGAATTATTAAAACAAAACAACCATACCTCATTTACATCTGTAAGCGTATTGAAAACATCAATTTGATGAAATCCACCTGTAAATTTCCATAAATGGAGGGCCTGATCTTGATCTCCTACATTGACGGTCCAGCTACCTGCTAAATGAACTGAATCTTTCAGCTGATCTTGTCCTTCCACCCACTGCACCATATTTTTACTACAAAGAAATATTACTATAGTTGATTCCATGGAAACAATATGGCTTCAGGCTTGTCTCCTTGGCAACAAATTGTCAACTGTTTTCAATGGCCACATGTTTCCATGGAAACTGTTAGCAGATGTTTTACTATCCTAGCCTACTTTTCAATCTAAGTGTTGTTGTACAGAAATAATGTTGTATGTTAAATATTTAGAACTAAAATTCAATATTTATTCTTACTAATTTTGTAAGTAGGCATTTTTACTATCAGCTCTGTAATTGTGTGTCTGAAGCGTAAAAATAACTTCTTTATCACTTAGCATTCGACTGTGACTTTCTTTTGTGGGCTCAATTTTTCTAACAAAAATTTTTGATAGCCAGGCATCATTTTTTGAGGTTGAGGTAGATATATTCCTAAAAAAAGGATAAAAATAACCAAAAATGTATTATTTAAGTAAACATCAGTGTCAAATATAGTATAATAATCAGATTATGTCACAATAATTGTTTATGTCCCATGGCATACTGGGTGGTGTTTGTAAATATCTTGGTTTGGGGGTTTGCAATATAATAGTATTCCTGTGCTGTGCATCATTGAAAAAACAATAATAGCAATAAATAAAATGTTACATGAATGGGCTTAAAATAGATGACCATGAGGGGGTATGTCGGGGTCAAAAAACCGACATACTAGGGACTTTTCCACATCAAAACTACCTAATTTTAGATTCTTTACGTAATAAACAAATAGAGCTTACCTTAAATTTTGAGGGATTCTGTTCAAGAATTTTATCGAGTTGGCCATCGTGAGCCTCAATTTCGTTTTCACCGACTTATTTTTAATTTTGAAGTCGCAAACTCGCAAAGGTTATCAAGTGACCCTCAAAAAAAAATTGCTTCACGTGCGTAAGACGTTTTAAAACGACTAGGACGAATTGAAACTTCCTAATTTGTTTCAAAATCGAATCATTCGGATAGGATTACCGGCTCTGACCTAAAAATAGATAAGATAATAGAGATTATCGTTTTTTAAAATTCTATACGGAGATTTCAAGATTTATTTATGTTTTCATGTTTCTTAATAACGAAGTGTAAACGTAGTTACGACCTTAGACGAGACCCTTCCTATATATAACCATAGTTTAGTTACAGTTTAAATACAAATATTCTAAAAATGTCTAATTTTCTAGATAGATAATTAATATAGAATTGTGATAAGGCACCACCAGCAATGTTCCTGGTTCCTGTTGATTACTTTTTATTATTTATCGTTGTCAACTACTAGCCACTTCCATTTTGACAAACTTATCAGCTGATTTTGACACACCTTCAATTTTGACATTAGAGGTTATGTTTACTTTTTTGTTGGGCGGTTCATAACAGTGATTTTTTAAAATTTTTTAGTTTTTCCTTTAGAATCTGCCGTTTCAGACACCTGAGTGTTTGAAAAATGGGTAAGACTTACAGTTTGTTACCTTCCCGTGGATAAATTGTTATATTGCCGTTAATTACTTTGACATTATAGTACTCCATTTAATAATTTGTGTTTAAGGAGATATTGTTATCATTCTTATGAGTTTTAGGAGGATATCTTGAGTCTAAACTTCTGTAATTATATTGTATGCTATAATTAAATCGAAATCTTTTAAATTGGTCTTTTATTATAAAACCCAAGGGCCCAAGAGTAGCTTATGCCCTTCATTTTAATTCCAGCCAACTCAGAAGTAGTTAAGCTTCAGCAACACCTCTCCCTTCTAAAACAGGAATATTCCAAGCTTCAAACGAAATACAGGGATCTAGAGAGTCGCTACACATACATTGCTGCTACCAATGGTGACGCCACGGAAAATGATATTAGTAATAGCTTTGCTTCGAGGCTAGTCAATACCATCTCGAATTTGTATGACTCTGAGACTTATAGCGATCTTAAAATCAGGCTGATGGGTTGGTATTCTTTTTCTTAAGTCTATTTTTCATTTTCTAGATATAAAGTCAATTTATTTACTTATTTTTAGATAAAATTATGCCTGGTCATAAGATTGTTTTGACTTCTCGATCCATATTGTGGAATGAAGATTTCCTTCAAAACAAGACAGAGTTGGATTGGACAGATATAGACCCCGATGTTGCTGTCGCTATCGTTTTATGGATCTACAAGGTAAAACTTATATTTTGCTTAATTATTAAAGCATCATTGGCAAAAATATTTATTTTCAGAGTGAAGTGCAGCTTAAATCAGACGATATGACTTTGAGATTGGCCAAAAAGGCGTATGAATTTAAGCTGGATAGCCTTGTGGAATCGTGCGAGCAATATCTGATATCCGTTGTCAACTTACGGAGTTGTGTGAAATTTTACAGTGTTGCAGAAGAAATAGGCGCATCGAATTTAAGAGAGTACTGTTCAGGTAAGGTTATTGATATAAATTATTCAATATTCATATTTTGTACTGACCATTCGTTGTTGCCAAATGGCAATGGACAAATTTATGGTTTTTTTTTTCTTAACAATGATATTTTCTTTGCAAGGACTGATTTCGACCCATTGGGATGACTTAAATTCGTCAGATTTTGAACACATGAGCGGGCCTCTCCTGTATCAGATGCTAAAGAGCAAGACACAGCTGCCGTTGCATAGTGCTGTGAGGTTGCAGAGGGAGGACGTCGTCTTTTTGTGCTTGGTTGAGAATTCCAGTAGGGTAAGTGAACTCTGTTGTAAAGGCCCAGTTTTTCTGTTCTTTGTACATTTCCAAACCATATACAGGGTGTTATGGAAATGACTTATTATATTTAAACCGGCAAATCATGAGATGAAAATAAATTGGAGAAAAAAAACCATAAATGGCGCTTTGAATTATTAAGTGAAATATACACTTTATATGAAATATCAAAATTGACGTGCGCGCTCCTGAGGACCTTTGCAATCAATAGTTTATTGAGGCAGTCTCGAGGTTCAAAAGAGGTTAGCGCATTATAGGCGATGTTGTCATATTGCAACACAGAATTCTAAACGCACGTGTTCAGTTTTTGACAACAAGACGTCTTTGACACGCGTTATCACTTCTTTTTCAAACTTTTTAGAGAAAAAAAAACTACAATTTTAAGGTACATACTCTCTTACCTTCGATCTTATTTTAAAATAATCCGTTTTATAATTAAATTCCATAAAAAAATAAAACGCAAAAAGTATGTTTTTCAACAACTCAACAGTAGATGATATAAAACTGGAAAATCCTGAGATGAAAATAAATTGAAAAAAAATAACCATAAATGGCGCTTTGAATTATTAAGCGAAATATACACTTTATATGAAATCTGAAAATTTACATGCCCGCTACTAACGACGGTCGGTGTTGTCATATCTACACGGCAAACTCTTTAGAAGACGAATTATAATTTTAACAATTTATCATTCTATCATTTATGAACAAATATGATTCCAGAAAACCGACGGCGAAAGATGTTTTGCAAAACAAATAATGGTAATATTACACACAAATTTGAAATTCGTCACAAGCACAGGAAAGTATAAATAGGTCAAACGTCATTGACCTTCCTATTATTTTTCAAACTATTTAAAAAAAATGTAATTTTATTTAAGACCTGTGCTTTCTTACCTTTACTTATCTAAATACAATATTAGTTTCATTTGTGTCACAGAAACCACACAGAATCTAAGTTTTAGGAAAAAAACCTCTCACATAACCTCATAAATAGCAGCTATTCGCATGGAAAGAATACACGGGAAAACTGTTTTAATTTTGGTCCTTTTTTCTCGCTTTAGATTTATTTATTTAACTAATTTAAAAAACACACACTTTAAAATACAATTCTTTCAATTTAAGAATGACATTTTATCTACGAACGAACGAAATGGTACGTGCAAAACTCGGAATAGAGATGGGCAATATTTGACACTTTTATATTTCACGGTCACGGTAATTGAATCCTAATAATAGGCGTTACGGGACGGACTAAGATCGCTTAAATACGTTTCTTATGGTGATAAACGATATTCTTCCCTGAATTGAATAAAATCACACACAATCCACTGAGCCCCGGGGCAACATAAGTCTAGGCGTACAAGCGGGCGTCTTGCAACTTGCAAGTGTCAATATTAGAAGATACGCGTTAGAATACGGTCGGTTCTGTTGCTTACCATTTACACTCTCGGATATCTCTTGTCATAGATAGTAAATATGTATTATGGTCTTGGAATAAATCACGTTGGATTTTTTGACATTTTAATGATGATAATCACAGATTACTTTTAGAAAATCGGTAAAAAGACTTATACACATCTTTTCAGTACCTATAGTATACATATATTTAAAAAATAATGAATTGATTATGCCAAACTCTATTTGCTATTTTAGTATAGAAACATCACTTGCACAGCCTTCATTGTCATTAGAACACTAAACGCACTAATCATAAGCGTTCTGTAATAAAAAACACCATTTTGTCCGTGCACAGCGTTGCCGGAATTACAAAGTTCTCCACGACAGTAACAATGCTCGACAAACGGCCTCGTATATAGTTTGTTGTTTTCTCTCTTGCACCCTTCCAAATATGGTTCTTCGACTAGGATTTCCGGCGTCCATTTGCCGTTTTGTATTCGTTGAGTGTCCAGTTTTTGGTACGCGCAGTCTCGTTCGGTACTGTTGATTGAAACTATAAAAAAAATGTAAAAGTTAATTACCCCGATTACTACAAGAACGGGACATCAGACGAGAAAAAGACCGTTTTCATGTATAATTGACCACTCTATGAAATACCAGAGTTGCACAAAATCTTGTATTTTTTAATTTTAAACAAAACAAGTGTTTTTTTTGTTTTAAATGGTTGTTTTTTGTTTTAAACATGTTTTTTTTTGCTTTTAAAGTTCATGTTTTAAACAAATAAAACCTTGTCTGTTTGAAGGTTGTAGACAATGGTGTTTCTTGAATAACAGAAAAGTTTTGGACTTGCATTGTCTTTATTTGTTATATATCACAACGTTTCAACTGGTAAGTATCTCCAGTCGTCTTCAGGTGAATACTAAATAAGAAAAGTAACTACAGGTCTATTTATACTAGCTATGTGCACTGAAGCATAATTGAGATGGGTGCAGTCGTGCGTTCATTTTTGCGCGATATTAGCAATTCTAAGCTTACATCTACTTAACAAGGGCTTTCAGATATTTCTTAAATCTTGTTTCAATGTTTTTAGTAGAATTTAAAAGATAACTTAAACTCCTTTCCCAGTGGACAACTCAGAATGTTTTCAATAATTCATAGAGTTTTACGCCATTTACGATTTTTGCCGAGATTCATGACATTCTCAAGATGCTTAGTTTGTTAGATGATAGAACGCTGTGGGGCTCTCGAAATCGTCTACTTCTACTGGTTCAGTATCAAGTAGCAGCATGTTAAGTTTTATTGTTCGAACGAATCAGACAAGAAAAAGATGGATATACAAATAGCCAGATATTTATATGCGACGAACACATCATTTCGTGCGGTAGAATATCGTGAGTTTAAACTGTTGATTAATTTGCTGTCTTGGATATTAAGTCCCATTCCCCTTGCGGTACACCGCTTGGCCCTTACCTCCGTTTAGTACTGTATTGGAGTTTTTCTTCATGCAGAAAGTGGAATAGGGGCAGTCTGTGATGAATTTTTCCGAATAGTCGAAGTCCTTGCACAGCAGCGAATTGTTGTGAAAGTAGACATAGGGGGCGAAGATGCATTTATAACATTTGATTGCTTCTGCACTTATGATATCTGGAAATTAAGAAAATAATTATGTTATTAAATATACACTACTACTATCATGCTGCTACTCCGATTAATTTTTCGAATATTTAAACATCCACGTCCAAATTAATAACGATCGATGCATGTAAATTTCTTAAAATTTAAATTTGACATATCTTACATAAAAATTGAAGTTAATTTATTTTTTCAACTAAACCAATATTAGATATACAGGGTGTTATGGAAATGACTTATTATATTTAAATGGGTGTCCTAGAGAAAGTCTACATACTTTTTTTTTAAATCGAATATCTAAATACTAAGGTAAAAACCCTTTTAGCCACATACTGTCGCCCCGTTCCATCTGGATTCACTTAGCAACAATGTGGGCCACTAGAGTATACTAACAGTGTTGTCAGATCACACCGCGTGTCTCGCCGTAGCTTGAATACCGGCCGCGCGCCGCTTCATACTTCAGTATGTTTCGAGATTCGGGAGTGGAATGACGTTGGTTCCACGACGTCGAGGGTTCCACGTGCTTGACGTATACGAATTTTAAACGTTTTGTTAGTTGTATTGCCTGTTTTTTTTTGTTGTGAAATAATTCATAATAATAAATGTTGTGATGTGATTTCAAATTAGTGTGCTATTATCTACTGTTGGTTCTGTTGAAAAACATACTTTTTGTGTTTTATTTTTTTATGGAATTTAATTATAAAACGGATTATATTAAAATAAGATCGAAGGTAAGAGAGTATGCACTTTAAAATTAATTGTAGTTTTCTTTGTCTAAAAAAAAGTTTGAAAAAGAAGTGATAGCGCTCGTCAAAGACGTCTTGTTGTCAAAAACTGGACACGTGCCTTTAGAATTATGTGTTGCAATATGACAACATCGCATATAATGCGCCAACCTCTTTTGAACCTGGAGACTGCCTCAATAAAATATTGATTGCGAAGGGCCTCAGGAGCGGCCACGTAAATTTTAAGATTTAATATAAAGTGTATATTTCGCTTAATAATTCAAAGCGCCATTTATGGTTACTTTTGTTCAATTTATTTTCATCTCGGGATTTGCCGGTTTAAATATAATACCTAATTTCCATAACACCCTGTATGTATATCTGGGTTTGCTTGGGCATGTAAAATTAGTACAATTACGGGAAAAATATTTTTGTACCCGCCGATTCGCTCGCGATGATGCCATTTGTTCCTTATCAAAATTAAAATCCATCAAAAAGTGAATTAAATGATGTTTTGTACGGTTCTCCCACATATATATATAAACAGTATATTGCCAATACAAACGTTCCAAAATACAGAAAGTGTCCCAGCTATGGGAGATGGAGCGGGCCTATTGAGTTTGCGCAGTAGGGTGGAAATTTTATCGATCGCGTCAGAGCCGGCCCGACATTATTTGTCGCCATCTTTGGTTTTGGATGCTTTTTCAAATTACAGAATAAAAAGTGGTTCATCCACATTGTTGTCGGTATGTTAGTGCTTATAAACTTTCATTGCCTAACAACAATTATTGAAAAGGAGTTTTTGATTTGTGGTGATTCCATTCGCTGTTTGGTAGGTTAGTGGCTTGTTTTGTTTAAGATGAAAGGACACAAGTGCACATGGTGCTCTTTTGCAAAAGTCGTGGATCAATACCAGGTATAAAGTATTTGTATGTACTTACATATATACGAAAATATTTTGCTTATAATATTATCCGATCTTCGGAACCGAATTTCGCTAAAAACGCTTGTAAAAAAAGAAGAGAGTCTCACTCGTATACAATATAATATATATGTGGTCACTACCTAACCTTTAAAATTGTATATGTATTTTTAATTTGGTGCATTAGTACCTAGCTGATAATAATTCCCAAAATAGTCAATATAGTCATTCATTCTTAATTTTTGGTTTAGAAAAAAGCGAGGTTAAGAAACATACGACGTCGGATGAAAGTTAAAATAAAGCTCGATTGTTACAAATATTCGGACGGAATTTGGCACCAAAAGTTTACACCAATCGGGGCACAGTCGGATCATCATATCGTCAGAAATCGTCTGCATGGAACGCTGTCTTAAATCGAACTAATCGAAATTTTGATTGCAATATTTTACCCAACTAACCAGTGAAATTTACATTAAAAAGGTTGAAATCCGGTCCTGTCGAATATTTACTTTCACAAGGAAATTTCCGAACTGCGCAACCTCACAACGCCCCCTTCGATGCCCATAGCGGGGACATAATTGCAGATGGGATTAGCAATATACTGTTTATATATATGTGGTCTCTCCCCAGGATAATTCCTAAGTTATTCAACCGATTTGGCTCAAATTTGCCATGCCTATGTAATATGAGTGTGGAATTGCGAGAAAAATATTTGTACCTACCGGTTCGCTCGCGGTGATACCATTTGCTCCGTATCAAAATTAAAATCCATCAAAAAGTGAAATAAAGGATGTTTTGTAGGTCTCTGTCTCTCCCCAGGATAATTCCTAAATTATTCAACCGATTTGGCTCAAATTTGCCATGCCTACGTAAAATGAGTGTCTAATTGCGGGATGTTGGGGCTCAAGTGCCCCGGTACTGTTACTACCAAGTTTCGGGCGGTAATTATTGAAAGGCCTAGGGGCGGCAAACTTTTTAACCCGCCACCGAGAGGAGCTTATATGAAGGTCCCGACATACATTTACAACAAAGTTATTACGCAGGCGAAGTGGCAGGCATAAAATAAAATCTCATAAAACATTATTATCCATATTATTCAAGCTTGCGGTACACGATGATTTTTAGTTCTTGCATTTTGTAATGAAAAATGAAAGCGGTCTATCCTCCTTTGACGGTATTTATCGACGTATATGGACAACCTTTTAGTATTTTATATATTTATAATACTTGTTTGATGTAAATTAAATGACAAGGTCGGTTTTTATGAAAGCATAATAATTATGAAATACACATAGCAAAAGAGATTTCAATAGTTCAATTATAGATGTATACAGGATCTTATTGTTATTGAAATGACTTGAAACCAGCAAAGCCTGAAATGAAAATTAATTGAAGAGAAACCCTGTATACAAAAATCTAGTATTTTTATGAAATAAAAAGACCTATACCTGTTCTATATTGTTTCAAATTTTTACCTCTTTAACTGCATTAGTTACAGAGTAAGGTGAAATTACCTTTGGCATGTATTTTTATACCAAAAATCCTTGAATGAATTTTATCTCGGATACGCTTGAAGATGGGTATAGGAAATTGTTAACAAAAGTTACTTGGAACGTTCACATAGAATCGAAAATTGCCAAAATATATAGGGGATTTAAAATAACAATGTTAAACCTACACACACAGTACACAGTACTTATCTTCATTAAAAACGTCGTCGTCTTTTATGGCGAGTACCAATACTTCAAACAAATATATTTTTTAGTTCCCGATAGTTTTTAATATGCCACCCATCGTGAATGGCCCTGTATACTGCATTCCGTTGACTCACATCCTGTATCTACATTTTCAGACTTCCATTATCAAATAATTAGCAATAAAAAGTGTTTTTGGCCGACCGCCATCTGCTTTTTATCAACATAGATTTAAATAATTTATCAAGTGCTCACTCCAGACGACCAGAAATGTATGTGCAAAATAATGATACCAAAATAACATTGTACGGGGCGATCCCCGTATAATGTCCCCCCTTTTAACTTTTTTATTTCTCATACTTGATAAAAATTAGCAAGTTTGCTACACAGGAATTTTAAAGTAGTATTTGCAAGAGCAAATATCATTTTAGGTCTGTTCATGTTTACTGAAGATAAAGTTGAATTGACTGATACTTATTACTTAAAAAAAAATTGTTTACGCACAAACCTCTGTACTTGATAAGAGGTGCAGTGAAATGATTCAAATTCCGTTGCTCGGCGGCGCGTAGCTCAAATTTACAAAACGAAGCGCCATTTTAAAGAGCCCTTTAAAAAAATGTATCACAACATACCCATTCCCATTTGAAAAAACAAGGGCAGTAGCCGCCCCCGCTAGGGGGGGTTGAGGTTACAGGGATGAAATTAATAGTGAAACGTGTCCCCCCGAAAACATAAGTTTACGGGTCCGAGGTTTTTTTTCTAATTTTCACTTACACAGCCGTAAACCTTGCTGGACTGTTTTCGATGGGCCACCCTGTATAAGGCAATGCCATACCTATATAAATTCCTGGTTTAAGAACATAAAATTGTAATGTAATATACTTTGTTGGCTATAGAATATAGAATCCTACGTTAACAATGGACCACCCTGTGTATGAAAAATTATTGTGACTGTGATTAAACATTTCTTTCATTCGACGAAGACAATTCTTTATTATCGCATGACACCGAGGTTTATGACCAGTTTCCTGACTTTTTAAGGTCACTTTATTTCCTATGCAAAGATAACTCCAACTGAATTGATTTAATAAAAAAATACGGGGCCAATAACCCCATCAACTACTGACCATATTTTAATGAATTATAATCAAAATACGTTTATTATTTATTATTATCTGCACGCCTCCATAAGAGCACGTACAGGGTGGCCCGTATAAAACGCATTATGGTGTTCTCGTTATTTTTAACAAGAGATAGAAGGTTAAATTAAAAAGCGCTCGCGTCAATAACGAGGGCTTTCGGAACAGCGCTGGAAACCGAGTAATGAGTAATACAAGTAAAGAAACAATACTGAAAAATGAACAAAACTCCATTTTCTTAATTGTAACTATCCTTTTTAAATATCTGCCAAGGTTTTCGTGAAAAAATGCTGCTTATGTGAATACAAGGTTAAGTTCACAATGAAAATAAATAATATCTCGTTAACGACTGGAAACGATTATAATTTTGGGTGTTACCTGCATCGCCCATTAAAAAACAATTTTATGTACAGTACCTGCTTTAAAATAGATTACGTGTGTCATTAAGCAGTACAGTCGCCAAATATACAGGGTGTCCGATGTAGAATTAGAAGTTCTATTGTAATGATTCTGTTACGAGAAATATATCTATACAAGGTGCTTGCTCTATAACTGCGACATCAGTACTACAGTTAACTATACAGGGTCCTGCAATAGTGTGTCAGGCTTCCATAGCTCCTATACGAATTAACTTAGGAATTTCATTCATATGCCGATTTATACTGTATTATAGGGTGCATTTCAGGAAAATATTTTTAAATATACGGGGTGGTCCAAAAATGTATGGTAACATAATGCTGTCTTTTTTAAATGGGACACCCAGTATTTTATTGCATATTTAGGTTCGTATTAGTGTCCTTTATAATCGCGTAAAGTTTTATTTTATTTGGTTATGTAGTTTAAGAGTAATAAATTAAAAACTAAAAAAAGAAAGTTTTGGAGTATTAGAAAAAAATTCAAAAAAAGTACCTAAAATAACTTTTTTAACCAAGGCATTGGGTGGAATTTAAGACAAGAGGTCTAGAGCTAATATAATAGCGTTTATCTATTTTATACAGGGTGTTCATAATTAGGTTTCAAACACGACACATTTCAAAATAATTTTTCTCCCGATTTTCAAATGGAACACCCTGTATATTATTTGGTTATTGGATGAAGAATTCATAACCATTCTTTTTTTGTAATGGAAGCATATAAGTTATTTCCAGCCGTTCCCGAAATAATTGCAAATTTCATAAATTATGTTGTTTAAATACAGTTCTTATTATGAAAATTAAGCAAATATTAGAAATATTATCGAACATTTTCGATAAAAGTTTCGATTGTGCATCAAAACAGCGAAAGTCACAGCTAGTACCAACCACTTGGAAACACGTGTAAATGTCCCATTTAAAATGTATACGTTTCGGAAATAGTTCCATTTTTGTTGCCAACAGTTTCCAATTTTGATCGGAAACAGAAACGATACATTTCCATAATGTGTCTAAAAATGCTACTTGAGACATAAATTCTTAACTTTTCTGCAAATAAGACAAAATATTCACGATCAAAATCCGTCTAAATAAAAAATACGATCGATTATTTTAACTGTGAGTGTATGTATTAAGAATAAGAAATCCCAGGTTAAACATTCATTTTTCTGTGATTGTTAACATAATTTTAATTTTGTTAATAGCATTCACAATGCGTGCGATATGACGAATCCGATGATAATATGGTTTTACCAGCAACGCTCTCTGCATACTTTATTTCTTTGTGCTTTGACTGCAGTTAATTTATTAATAGAAAATTTTGATTAGATAAAAAGTAGTTGACCGCCAAAAATAGTTTCGCAGTTTCTATTAATCACGCAACAAAACGATAATTTTATTCTTATTCTTCAAATTTATTAAGGTTCTTGTAATTGGTTTCGTTTACTCTCTTTTTCTTGCGAAGACACTGAACTTTTTTGGTGCCAAATTTATAATACTTATTTTTTCTCTCGCATGGTTTCCTTATTTTACACAGTTAAGAAGTTATGCGGCAAAATAGCTGTTCATGCTAAGGCTTGCCATAAGGTAATTTTTTTCGATAAACAATAAAAGTAAAAGCACACACCTTATCCCACAGCGAATTTTCATTAACTAAATTTTCGCAACGCAACGCTTATACAAATACAAAAGAACCATTACGTGTACGACTCGCGACATTAAATTTTCATTAAAATAATTAGATTTCGTAATAGTATAATAAATATTATGTGCCCAGGTACACGGCATATCACGCAAGAATAATAATAACAACCAACAATTACTTCATTAGACTCCTTTCGTTTCGAGCGGTTCAGTGACAAAATTTGTTATTCAAATTAGGTTGGCCAGAAAAACTTAATAAATCATAGTTGAATTTTGACAAAAATGAAAATTTCAAGATAAGTATTACTCTTATGCAGATTTACAATTTTCACAATCATTTTAGGTCTGTTGATTTACAGGGGGAGATCGGAAATTCGGTCAAATTCTGAACGTGTTTTTTGCTAATGCATGCAATAGTTTTGCATAGACTTTCATTAAGCTAATAAGAAATAATTCGGTCAAAATTGACTCAAATGTAATTAAATTCAAGATAATTTGTTCGGGTTTGTTACCATATACAGGATGTTATGAAAATTACGTATTATATTTAAATCGGCAATTCCTGAGATGAAAACAAATTGAAGAAAAATATCCAAAAATGGCGCTTTAATTTAATATGCCGTGTACATGACCTTATGTCAAACCAAAAATGACCACGTGATGCCCCTGTCACGAAGGTAAACAAAGCAACATATGTCAACAGTGTTGTCATATCTTCAGGGTAAACTGTTTAGAAAGTCAATAACCGTTTGACAGATTGCAAGTTGTTTATTTTTCAGGGTACATTATTATAAACTTTTACGTTCAGCTCAGTTCGCTGGGAAACAATCTCTGATTTATAAATTTGAACTGACTCGAACGAACCGCCGCGGAGTTTTTAAATGGTCAGGTATGTTCTCATTTGTTCAATTCGAACGACACCCGTCAGATCTGGACAACTTAAAGGTTTATAAATGCCACTTACCCTTTAGAAAAAAAATGCAATTTTATTTAGCTTTTCGGACTTATTTAACCAACTTAAAGGTTTATAAATGCCACTTACCCTTTAGAAAAAAAAAATGCAATTTTATTTAGCTTTTCGGACTTATTTAAAACCAACTTAATTTATAAAAAAACACCAAGTACCTAGGTAACCCGAACAAAAACAAACCGGCACAATAATCTCACAAAATCGCGTCTCATGAACACATCTAAGTACCATTCAATCTGAATTAGTATTTTAAAGTGCTACTGTGTAGACAAAAATACGCCCTTATTATCTGAGTGGTCTGGGAAATAATGTATTTAACATCTAAAAATTTTAAAAATAAAAACACGTTGGTTTCGTCGATCGATATTGAACTGCTGGACTGGGGCACTGCCGTCGCGAAAAGAACAAATAACTTAATAATTTAAACTTGGGTTTAAGTATTAACACAGAACTTAACACACAAATCTGCTTGAAAAAAAACAGTAGGAAACCGGCCGGCTAATTTTAAACAGCTGATCGTGGACAATCGGGATGCCTATTCTTTACGCGACTGCAGCGGCTGGGGTTAATACTTAAAAAATACAGCGTTGCCACTTTCGATGTCTTATAAGGTTATATTCATAAAATGCAGAATTTCCAAATCGCTTGTTGAATCTATACTTAGATACGGAGTGTTGGTCTGGGGTGGTGTGTACAGGTCTACGTTGCATCCCTTACAGATTGTTCAGAATTACATTTTGAAGATCATATACAGAAAACCAAAACTCTATCATACCTCATTGCTATACTCTAAGGATGTACTGAATGTCAGATGTCTATATATTCTCACTGTTAGTAAATTCATGTTAAAAATCAATAGCCTGAACATAGCACATAATTTAAACACTAGAAATAAACTGAAAGGAAACTTGTCTCTGCCAACAAGTAAAACAACATTGAATTTGAAATCAATAGTTTACTTGGGTCCTAAGATATACAACTACTTGCCTGCAGACATTCGTCATATACATTCGAATAAAAAATTTAATAAAGACTGTTCTCAATTTATTTTTTGTAATTATGGCAGGATATACACTGAATTGTTTTAGAATTGGCGCAAGAATCTTGTGATTTATGACTTAATTGTGATATTTGTTACCGGGTGACTATGTGCCTTGCTGTCTAAACTTTGTCGCTACATTGCTTTTGTTTATTATTCTTCTGTTTTTCTTTTTTCTCTTTGTGTATTCAAGTGCAACATAACACATACGGGTACTTCAGTACCTAGGTGTTACTCAATGAAATGTTACTAAATTTTGATTTATTAAATTGTATTAGAGGATAATGTTACAAATGTAGTTTTGCATAAATAAATAAATAAATAAATAAATAAAATATTCTGTTCCTTCTGTAATACTTTTCTGTATAATGATAGTCTCGGAAATGGCAACCGCGATAGTTAGACGAGACTATTTATTTTAAAAGGATGGAAGGATGGGAAGGAAATTCGTGGGTGTCTGTGTGTTTCTTTAAGTGATTTAGTGCAAATGTTCCGAGAGATTGGAAATAAGATGCCGAATGGGGAATTTAGTGGGTGTACGCTTATTATGCAGTTCCACATTATCATCAGGGTACGCGATGAGCATAAAGCTTTTCCCATAGAAAGAAAAAACAAAAACCTGAAGATGTTTGTGCCCTGGATTACTTGCTAGTGTACTGGCACCTGGATTTACTTCTATTTGGATACTAGGTAAACTAAATATTATTTTTATAAGAATCTAAAGTTTTACATTTTTTACACAGTTGGCAACATTGGGCCTGAACATCTGTTGATTACACAGCTTGGCAATGTAATATGATCATATATGAATGTGCCGAGGAGTAACCGGGTGGGTTTAGGGGTGAATTACCCCACTTTTTAAACGTTCGATTTAAAAAAAAAATATGTAGCGCTTCTCTAGGACACCCCAGGAGTCCCCATTTAAATATAATACGTCATTTCCATAACACCCTGTATACCAACTCAGGTTTCATAAAATATATGTCATTAAATGTGTTTTATCAGATTTGACATCCTACACTAAAATAAAAACTTCATTACGCACGCATATGGCAATAGGCCTTCTAGCATGGTTTTTATACATTTTCTCCCCTCGCATTTCATACGGAAAGGTTCAAATACCACTGGGCAAACAATAGGTATTCACCAAGAATAACTTCTACTCGGTCGATTGATAATTGAAAAAAGACAGTTGTTTTATTATTAAAAAAGTGTTTCAAACCGCATGCAACAAAAATACGTCTAAGGTAACTGTTAACCACCATAATAAGTTATTAAATCGTATTGATACGTCATGCGGTGTAAGATTAATATGATCGTTTTGCTTTAACAAATACAAGTGCGACAAAAACTTATTTTATAATACCTTATACCCATAAAACCGCTGCACCACATTCCTGTTAAAAATGAACAATAATTATGTTTCGAGAAAAAATACTGTTCGGTGCAGAATCGGCCGATCAAGCGTAGCGATCGTTCGAACAGTGTAAGTACACCTCTTCGGTCAAAAATGTTGCAAAGTTTTGTAAAAATTAAATGTACGTAAAGATTGTTTCACGAAAAATGGATATAACATAATGACTGCACTAAAAGTACCTGGGCCATCCCATTATTTATGACCGTTTGTTATTATTATGTGGAAAGGACCGGATTGTAATAATTTTAATTAAATATATCAGGTAGGTTAGGTTGCTTAATTTACATTTAAATATCTTTTTGTAGTAAAATTTGTTCGTTTTTGAGGAATCGTTCAAGAATTGTCTTTTACCAAACATTCCTCAGAATCGCGTGATAGTAATGGACAATGCGAGCTATCACAGTCGCCAATTACATAAAGCTCCAAGCTGAAATAATACAAAATTGGAGATTCAGAACTACATGGCGGCGAATGATATATATTTTGAAGAAACTTATAAAAAAAAGTGATCTTTTAGAAGTTTTAAAGACATTTTGTATAAAAAAAGTATATGTTTGTGACACATTGGCAGAAGAAATTGGACATACAGTGCTACGGCTCCCGCCCTATTATTGCATTTTTAACCCCATAGAGCATATGTGGCACCAGTTTAAATCACTGGTTAGGTCTGAAAATATTTCTCCGACTTTAAGTTCTAGTGTTGTAGAATTAATTCGAAAATGCTTTAATGATATTCCCCCCAGGTAGTTGGAAAAATTCAGTCCGTCGCGTAATAACTGTAGAAAATTCGTATATTAGTCTGGATCGTATAATTAATCCAATTATAATTAATTTTGATGAGGATAGCGATAGCGATAGCGAAACAGAACTATCTATAGAATGACATTATAAATGTAAATAAATATGACTAGTAATATTTAAAAAAAATGTTATTTCATTCGATTACATTAATATAATCATATCATTACTTGTTTTCCTTAGTCCGTCCCTTCATACTTCACTTGTTTATTGCCAAGCTCTTGTCGACACAATGGGACCGACCCAGGAAATCATTAAGTCGTATCCAAATATCGTGAAACGTACTGTACCCACTGGGTGATAATAAAGAATTTTCTTCAGGTATGGCGCTACATAATCATATTTTACGCATCCTTATTTGTTTTCCAAAATATAACCCCCTCTCCCTCCCCCTATAAACGAAGTCTGTGTACGCCACTGCATAATAGTATATTAAGATACAAGTTTCATAAGACATTATCTTAGAGCACGCGTTTAATTTAGAAAACGACCTGCGAAGAGGGGAGTTTTCTAAAGTACAAGTGCTCTAATTGTCTTATGAACCGTGTATTTCATAATACCTTTTCTATTTGGGTCTTTAAAGTATGAAAAACTTTTAAAAATAAAGTGGATTTTTCCATTTGAATTAATATTTTTTTTTTGGGTTGGCAATACTTTTACAATTTCATAAAATGTATCAAATATGCCACGATAGAAACAATTGAACACAACAAAGCTTCTTCCCATCCGTCATAATTAAAAATAAATATATTATTAAAGTTAATAAAAACGAGTTAGGAAGAAAGTTGTACTCCGTCAGAAATACGAGAAATTGCAGAAAACAATCTAGAAAAACTTTTAAAAAGAATATGCAAAACTTTGAGTTATGGTGCGAGCAGAACAAAGTTCAAAGTATTGAACAAGATATTGTGTCGACACAGAATTTGACAGGAATAACAATAAAATTAATGCCCAGGAAATGTCTACAGTAACTATAAATATGTATAATACTATATTGAATTAAAAATACAAATAGTACTTTATTGAATAAAACTTTAGAAATAGGGCATAAGCTGGAAGATATATCTATTATTTTTAGGTTATGCTGTTTTATAGTTGTGACTTGAAATTAGTTGACGGACACCGTCAGCATGTTATATATTTCCGTGTATAGGTATTTCAGATAAATATCTAGTAAAAATGATCTATTTGCTAGGTTAAAAGTTAATATTTTAATGTGTTCCATAAAAAAATTTTGTCGAATCCAAAATGCCTAGAAAACTAATTTCAACGAAATCGAAGTGAGCCTAAAATTCGAACCCTACTTGCTGCCAACGTCAAAAAATTAAATTTCAGTTTCATAAAGTGGCAGGTTATTCAATTTTTTTGCATTTTATAATGTAGCCAATATGAAACCCAAATAGAAAAACGTAATTGTCGCAACCCCAGCGCCCTATCAAAAACTACAAAAGAATCGGGTTTGTTCGATAAAACAATAAAATATAACAATACAACAATAAAACTACAAAATAATCTCACAATACTTACATTGACCTACTAAAACTAATATCACAGAAAAATATCCATTCGAAAATCGAAACTCCATCATCGCTCGCCGTACAAATCGCCGCCAATATCTCAGGAACCGATTGAACTATCACTGATGGTCAAAATTAGTCTAATAGCCTGCATCTTCTTAGGAGATTATTATAATAATGCATCATAATCATAATTTCTCGAAATGCCAATCGACGATTATTGATAATTCTCTGAAAAGTTAAAACGAAATTAGTTATTATTTATTTAGCATAATGTCTGCTCATTCATATTAACTAAGTACAGGGTGTCCCTTTTCTACACGAGAGTAATTATCAAAGATATAATGTTGCCAGTTTTCACTTTACTGTGCCACTTTTTAACGAAACAAAAAAGGATGGATGGTTAGAGATTTTCACGTAAAGTTCAGTGGCGTAGCCAGTTTTTCTCCAAAAAGTTCCGTTCTTGAAATATTAACAAAAATAATTTTTTAAATTGGGACACCCTATATATTATTTTTTAAATTAATTAAACATTGGGCTTAAATATACAGTTGTTTATATTTATGTATTTTATATACAGGGTGCCCCAAGTAACGTGGCCTATTAGAAGTATCTCGAGAACTAAATGAGATTTTATTTTGAAATTTTGTCCGTGGCTATAAGATATGGTTTTCTACGTTTACAAAATATTTTCCATGGTGCGGTGTTGCCGGATCATACCGAAAGTGGTAGCAACTTCGGAATTTTAAATGAATTACCCTATATATTATCTAGTTTTTGGAATCTAGGTAAAAATCTAGAATAGTTTTTGAATTATAAATAATTTTGTGATTTTTGAACGCCGTATCGGGACCTGAAAAGAAAATCGTATTTTTTTAGCGGTTACAGCTAGAAAGCTGAAATTTTGACAATAGTGTCACAAGACCATCGCAATTTTATAATTTTGAACAGTATTTAATTAGTTTTATACAGGTGCGGTCTTCATAACAATATTTCTGAGGCAGATAAATTATTGCAAAAATCTTATTTTTTTTAAATGGGAAATGATATGTTTTGCTAATGGAGGATCGAATTTTCTATCTAATGATATTAAGTGTTCCTATACCTATCTTCAATACTTTCGGACTTATAGCGAAATTTAAAAATTATCTTATATAAATATATTTTTTGGTACCTAGTTGGCTGTGGATTCATAGAAACAAAATAATGAAAATGTGTTATTGTAATAAAAATGGCTAATTCACATTATTCGAGCTTAGATATTTTAAGTTTATTTTATATTCCTGGGGAGTGTGGTAGAGTTTTATCTAGAACTTGCAGAAAATTTAATGAACTGCATCCTGATGCAGCTCCTATGACTCCAAAAAAGTTGATTGGCCGAGGCGGTCCATGGATATGGCCCCCAAGAACTCCGGATCTTACCCCCCTAGATTTATATCTATGGGGTAGGATTAAAGAAATAGTATACAATACACCCGTCACAACAAGGGAAGATTTAGAAAATCGAGTACGAACAGCTTTGGGGTCTCTAGAAGGGAAAGAAATGAAAAAGGTGACAAATGAACATGTTATAACAAACCCGAACAATTTATGAATGTTTAAGAGTCAAGCATTTTAAAAAATATAGTTATTAGTTATTTTATTGGCGTTGTTGAGTAATTTTCATTTTGTTTATTTATTTATTAATAAATTCCTTACTGGTTAACCATTTTTTTACAACAACACAGACATAACGTCACATGGATTTTTCATTATTTTTTATTTTATTTCTATGAATCCACAGTCAACTACCAAAAAATATATTTTTATAAGATAATTTTTAAATTTCGCTATAAGTCCGAAAATACTGAGGATAGGTATAGGAACACTTAATATCATTAGATAGAAAATTCGATCCTCCATTAGCAAAACATATCAAATTTCCCATCCCATTTAAAAAAAAGAAGATTTTTGCAATAATTCATCTGCCATAGAAATATTGTTATGGAGACGCCCTGTATAAAACTAATTAAATACTGTTCGAAATTATAAAATTGTGATGGTCTTGTGAAACTATTGTCAAATTTTCAGCTTTCTAGCTGTAACCGCTAAAAAGATACAATTTTCTTTTCAGGTCCCGATACGGCGTTAAAAAATCACAAAATTATTTATAATTCAACAACTCTTAAAGATAGGTATATGATATTATACAGAAAACTGTTCTAGATTTTTACCTAGATTCCAAAAAAATATAATATATAGGGTAATTCATTTAAAATTCCGAAGTTGCTACCACTTTCGGTATGATCCGGCAACACCGCATCATCCAAAATATTTTATAAACGTAGAAAACCATCTCTTATAGTCACAGCCAAATTTTCAAAATAAAATTTCATTTAGTTCTCGAGATACTTCTAATAGGCCACTTTACTTGGGGCACCATGTATTTGTGAATTTACATGGGTTTAAATGGCTATCGCTCTTAATTTAAGCAATAGGGGGTTAGGACTTCGCATATGGGGGATCATCCCTGGGGACCCACCATGCGGTGTTGTCGTTGTAAATTTCCTTAACTTGGTGAAAATGTAGATTTGGCAATGTAAGTAAGATCCATATATTGTTATTACAATAAAAATATACCGCGTGCGTTCTTGCGGTTAGTGTTAATATATTAGGGGCGCATGACGTCACGTACCTATCCCTTAAACGTGAACTAATATTAAAAAAGTTTATATTTGGTTTTAGCACACCTAAAGATTTAGTAGATTTTATTTTAGATACATTTTAGTTGTTGTCTAGTGTTATTTATGAAATATCTATTTATGTCAATAATTATTAAAAGTATGATATGCTTGCATGTTTTATATAATCCAATTTAGTATTTAGAATAGCTGGCAAAATGTTGCATTTGTTTCTAATAAATTTGACCATGGCCTACTGTTACGTAAATTATGAAAAATATCGCATTCAAGATAAAACCGTTACTTGCTTGACTCAAACGGTACCTGAAACCTTGTTGTTCAGCTTTTTTAAATTTTGGTATAGAACTCTAAATAAGGATAATTTTTCTGTGCATATCTTGATTGAAATTTGTCAGGCATTACTATTGCCGCCTACATTTATCGAAACCCATTCTATAATCGACTTTTACCATAAAGAATATTTAAATCGAGTTTTACCATAAACAAATACCGATAACCCGTAATGATAAATTCACGAAGAGCAATATGGTTCTCATAATCTATGATTTTTGACCCTGACTAGAGATTTAATGGGGGAGAAACCCGTTTTTGCTCTCTACACGGACCATAGGGTATACAGCAATGATCAAATTAGACTGAAGTTTTGCATTAGTGAGTTGTGCAAGGTCATATTGTGAAATTAAAAAATTCCTAATATTTCCAAAGATATTTGGGCAAATCTGAATTTGTACGATTTAAATTTTTTTATTTACTGAATCTATTTGAAAAGATACGGATGTGAAAATATATTTTACATTCTGATTACCACTGTTTCTCCTGTGTAAGGTTCTTTTTTAAATTTTGATAATCGTTATCATACGAATATTTGGATCATTAATCGCAATCGTATAACAACAATCGTTGCACACGCTGTATAAGTTCATGTAAATTTTCCTAGTACAGGGTGTCCCACTTTCGCCACTTTTATATGGTATCTCCGTCATTGTTAGGGCTATAAAAAAAAGTAACGTAGTAATGTAGGTGGCATGTGCTTTGGGTCAAACTTAAAATGGTAAAATCAAAATTAGAAAATTTTCGCTCGCTTAAGAGATACGGGGGAAAATATAAAATTGACAATTTCAAAATTACCCTATATTGTCTTAGTTAAAAGAGATACGGAAAAATGTTTTATACAGAAGTTTCTTTATATTGATTATTGAATAATCTGCCGTTTTCAGAATAAGTATATGGGGTCAGGTAAAAAAGTTATCGGACTTAACCTCATTTTTTAAAATGGAACACCCTATATATTTTAATCTAAAAAGATACTATTTTAAATTCTCCTTTCAAATATATAACACACCATGGATGATATTGGTTTCCTAGGAGATTTATTAAACTTTATTACTTTAAACCACAGTAGACCATGAAACGAAAGCTAATATCCTAGAAACAAGTATGGTGACTATTACCATTTAATGTCAATTTCATTTTTACATATTCATTTGTGAAAATGACCTATCAACATTTTGAAAAATTTGATATGGTATCAGTTTATAAAAGTGGAGAAACGAAGAAATGGTGCAAAATGTATATTTTCTTCGCTATCCGGAAAGACGGCAACAATTTAAGGATATATTCCAAACATTTGCGATGATTCCCGTTATTTTTAACCTTAATCCGAATCTTTTATTTCGTTTCAAAGTAATAAAGTTTAACTAAATCGCCTAGGAAACCAATATCATCCATGGTGTGTTATATATTTGAAAGCAGAATTTAAAATAGTATATTTTTAGATTAAAATATACAGGGTGTTCCGTTTAAAAAAATTAGATTAGGTTTTATCTGGCCCCGTATACATATTCTGAAAACGGCAGATTATTCAACGACCAATATAAAGAAACTTCTGTATAAAACATTTTTCCGTATCTCTATTAACTAAGAAAATATAGGGTAATTTTGAAATTGTCAATTTTTTGATTTTCCCCCGTATCACTTAAGCGAGCGAAAATTTTCAAATTCTGATTTTACCATTTTAAGTTTGACCCAAAAAGAGCACATGACACCTACATTACTTTTTTGATAGCACTAGCAAACAATTACGGACATACCCTATAAAAGTGTCGAAAACGGGACACCCTGTACATAATTACTAAATTACAATACTAACAGTACGACCATATATCAAGAATGTGCCGGTTTCCGTTTTAATTTTTTTTAGAACTAAAAATACTCGAGTATTACCGAATCCTTGAAGAATCTGTGAATCACACCAAAGTCGCTCGCGAAAATTAATTGGTTTTTTGCGACTGCACGTTTTGTAATTAGAAATATTGGCACTTAAATTATAATAAAATTTTAATCGTTAATTTAATACATACATACATACATACTGAAAAAAACGGTCAAGTGCTTGTAAAGATTGTTTCACGAAAAATGGATATAACTTAATGACTGCCGTTAAAGTACCTGGGCCATCCCATTATTTATGACCGTTCGTTATTATTATGTGGAAAGGACCGGATTGTAATAATTACAATTATATAACATCAGGTAGGTTAGGTTGCTTAATTTATATTTAAATATCTTTTTGTGGTAAAATTTGTTAGTTTTTGAGGAATGGCTCAAGAAGTGTCTTTGACCAAACATTCCTCAGAATAGCGTGATAGTAATGGACAATGCGAGCTATCACAGTCGCCAATTACATAAAGCTCCAATCTCAAATAATACAAAATTGGAGATTCAGAACTACATGGCGGCGAATGATATATATTTTGAAGAAACTTATAAAAAAAAGTGATCTTTTAGAAGTTTTAAAGACATTTTGTATAAAAAAAGTATATGTTTGTGACACGTTGGCAGAAGAAATTGGACATACAGTGCTACGGCTCCCACCCTATTATTGCATTTTTAACCCCATATGTGGCACCAGTTAAAATCACTGGTTAGGTCTGAAAATATTTCTCCGACTTTAAGTTCTAGTGTTGTAGAATTAATAGGAAAATGCTTCAATGATATTCCCCCAGGTAGTTGGAAAAATTCAGTCCGTCACGTAATAACTGTAGAAAATTCGTATATTAGTCTGGAATCCAATTATAATTAATTTTGATGAGGATAGCGATAGCGAAACAGAACTATCTATAGAATGACATTATAAATGTATATAAATATGACTAGTAATATTTAAAAAAAATGTTATTTCATTTGATTACATTAATATAATCAGTACTTGATTTCCTTAATCCGTCCCTTCATACTTCACTTGTTTATTGCCAAGCTCTTGTCGACACAATGGGACCGACCCAGGAAATCATTAAGTCGTATCCAATTTTCGTGAAACGTACTGTACCTATCAAATTGCGGTCTCTCAAAAAAAGTAGTGCGACAGATGGACCGACAGACACCAAAGTCATAGCGTAGGTAAATATTCGTTTTTTTTTCAATTTTTGAAACGAAACGCTGAAAAATATTGCGTTTCTATGGGAATAGAAAAAGACGGATTATTCAAGAATTTAGTTTAAGTTTTGTTTATTTATTTTACAACGGCGGATTTCTTAGTTATGCCTGAAGTTAAAATTAGACAAAAATTTATTGAAATCTAGGCAAAGTAAACGCGGGCTTCGGCATATTATTTTAACAATATAATAAGAAATTTTATTGGATAAAATATATCGGGATTTGGTTAAATGATTATAACAGTTTCATCACTCGGACTTATATGTATACTATACAGCAAAATTCTGTCAGCTTTCTTGTCGTACACCGCTTTTATGTGGCAAATCTGGTTGTTTTTTTACACTTGTAGATCTGGTTTGATGGTTGTCAGAATGTTTTCAGGGAAAATCTCTACATCTTGAAGCTGATAAAACTATAATGAAAATGATAATACTTATAGATCATCTTTTTAAAATAGCTGTAAGACCAGCACTTGAACTTACATTCTACAAAAAAAACGGTTCTGTAAGCTTTCTTGTGCATAACTTGGTTGATAGTGTTTTCTAAATGCTTTTACACGACTTTTATACAACGTGTCCAAGATAAGGAGGGCCAGTACAGGGATCTGGGAAACCGTAAGAGACACGAAGTCGGTTAAATGGAGGTAAAGTTGCGCATTTACGTGTCTAATAATATGCCGTTTAGAAAGTTTTAAAATTCCTAGTAGTTCCGGAGATATCCGGAAAAAATCGAAATTCTGAAAAATCGTTTTATTGTTTTCCTGGGTTTTTTTGAGATCGAATTGTAAAGTAAATTGCACTTTTGCATTGCCACTTTTTCCGCTCTTCTAACAGCGTTAATTGTTTTGTAATCCGACGAGTCGTCTTCGAAGGGCCATTATCAACTTCCTTTTTTTAAATACGGTACTGTGTTTCTGATATTGGAATTTGATAGCTTTTTTTCTTCCGAACGCAACGATGTATGACACATTGTGGTTTAATGACGTTTCGAGGGTTTTTTGAACAACATCAGGAAATTTTGGGATACGGTCCTGTATTTATCCTGATTTTATAAATAATATCTCATAAGTAAGCTCTAAATTTTTCACTTATGTTGGACTAGTTCAATAAATAACAAATAATTTAATAATAAACCACAAATAAGTGAACAAAAATCATTCCAAGACAGTAATAAAACGAAACGAAAAAAGTAAGGAACTATATAATCAGATGTTCATTATACTCTAAGCACAAATAACATCTTCTGCCACATAACAGTTTTTTTGAGATAAAATAAAACATGCGATAGAATATCAAACTTTTCAGCATTTGTAAAATGATGTTCCATATTTTCTGGAAAATAGAAAACCTCTTAAAACGCTTTCAAACTATCACAATGGGAATGTCAAGTGAAACAAATCACGCGTCACCATCTTATTTTTTTTTGTTTCAAACGCCTACTTTTCTTTTAAATCCCGAATCAACAGACGTTTGAAATAATGTTTCTGTATTTTGTTCACTTATTTGTGGTTTATTATTAAATGATTTATTATTTATTGAACTAGTCCAACATAAGTAAAAAATTTAGAGCTTACTTACTTATGAGATATTATTTATAAAATTAGGAGAAATATAGGACCGTATCCCAAAATTTCCTGATATTGTTCAAAAAACCCTCGAAACGTCATTAAACCACAATGTGTCATACACCGTTGCATTCGGAAGAAAAAAAGCTCTCAAATTCCAATATCAGAAAAACAAGACCGTATTTAAAAAAAGAAAGTTGATAATGGCCCTTCGAAGACGACTTGTTGGATTACAAAACAATTAACGCTGTTAGATAGAGCGGAAAAAGTGGCAATGCAAAATTTACTTTAGAATTCGATCTCAAAAAAACCCAGGAAAAAAATAAAACGATTTTTCAGAATATCTTTTTTTCCGGATATCTCCGGAACTATTCGGAATGTTAAAAGTTTCTAAACGGCATATTATTAGGCACGTAAATGCGCAACTTTACCTCCATTTAACCGACTTCGTATCGCTTACGGTTTCCGAGATCCCTGTACTGGCCCTCCTTATCTTGGACACGTTGTATTATACAGAAAAACGGTTCTGTAAGCTTTTTTGTGCATAACTTGGTTGATGATGTTTTCTAGATGCTTTTACACGACTTCTATATAGCAAATCTGGGATTTTAACACTTGTAGATCTGGTTGAATGGTTGTAAGAGTGTTCTCAGGGAACGTTTATATAGCTTGAAGTTAGAAATATCTGGTGTAAGAATAATATTACCACCTTGATAAAGAAGGAATTGTCGATGGGGGGGAATGTGGTTTAAGGGGGACGGAAAAGAGAACATAAAATATCAATTCAAATGATTAATAAAACGAGCAGGTATTAAAACGTTTAAGCACACCCGAAATAACAAATTAATATTTTATTTTTCCATCAATAATTAATCTTGCCACTTAATCCAGGCATATCTTTATCGATTTTCTATATTTTAACTAAAATAATTTCGTAAAACACACTTTCTTAAAAGAAATCACTTACCTCGTCGGGAATTGTTTATCCTTTTATCTCCATTTTCAAAAAACAAGGGATTTGTAAGGTTTACTGCTTTCTGTAGCAATAAAAGTAACTAATCGCGAATACAAATCGGTCTTTTCAGATTATTATTTCTTTATTAATTTGTCACACTGTTTATTTAGTATTTAATTAGTTATTTTTTGTTATTAATAAGGAGTTATTTAGTCGCTTCTAACCAAACCAAAAGAACTAACTTAAACGATTCCCGCTTACCCGACTGGTAAACAAAACTTGTGCTTAAATTGCGAGGTTGCCTGATCTAAACTGCAAAATTGCCGTAAATGAATGCATTAGTTTTCGTGATTTTAAATTTTTTTTAGTATAGTTGTTGCAGAATTATACCGTTGACTCTTACTGTCATAAATAAACTACCTGATTAAACCCTATTGTATACGCCTCGACCTTTTCAAAGCTCAATAAATGGGATCAGGGCCGGCTTGAAAATGTATACCACACCACATGATTTATTTTTATAATTTAAAATAAATGGATAGGTATTTTTAGTTTTAGGTACCTATAATAAATGTAAAATAATGATAACAATTAATGATAATTGAAAATAATATAATTTAAAAGTAGAACTATTAGGATAACAAGTACAATAAAAATTAATTAAATTCTAAGAAACTATTGATAGTTTATTCAAAATTTAACTCTGTATCAATATCACTATCTTCATCTAAGCCTAAACTTATAATTAAGGGTTGAACATTTGTAATCATACAATTGTAAGACTTTTCCACCTTAAGTACATGCTGTACTTACACAGTTTTTCCAGCTGTCTGCAGAAATTTTTCTTACTTCATTTTTAATTAATTCTACTACAGATGCATTTAATGTAGGAGAAATAATCCTAATATTTGATTTTAATTGGTGCCATATTAGCTCAATAGGATTAAATATACAGTAGTACGGAGGAAGACTGTATGTCCATTTTCTGCTGCAAGTTTGTCACACTCGTATTCCTTATTTATTTCAAAAGCTTCTAATATTTCTAGCAGTTCTCGTTTTTTGTATTATTAGAATTGGGAATTATTTTTGCTTGCCGACTATGATAACTAGCATTGTCCATTACAATGACGCTATTTTCAGGTTTAATCCAATCTTCAAAAAGTTGGGCGTCGGTATCTTGATGGTAATCTAAAGAAGAATCTGCTATGTTTTTAGCTGAAAGCAACAGACAATTTGGAACAATCCCGTTCTCTGAACCAGCATGTAATATTGTGATTCTTTTGCCTTTATTTGATGGCGATAAAGGAGTTTTTGTCAAAGTAGACGTCTCTGCTAAAGCATCCATCGAATTAAAATTTCTACTCAACAACGATTGATACACATTTTTAATTATTAGTTTGGCATCGGTAGATAAATGCTTTCTTTTAAAAATTACACTTGAAGATGCCCCCCCTATCAGCACAATTCCATGGACGCCACATTCTACCACTAATAAGCCTAACTAAAAATTACTCGCCGGAAAACCACTAAAGATTAAAATTATTAAAAATCACTTTGTATTTATACATGCATCAGGCATAGCTATAAATTGAATTTGTATACCTGGTCCGGCTCTGCTCGAGAAAGTTTTAAAATTTGGGATTTCCTTATTTATTTTATGGTCGAAGGGATAATGGGGTTTATTGCAGTCAAAAGATCAACGGTATAATTCTGCAAATACTATACATTTCTCTAAAAATCATTATGAGACGCCGACTTTGTGTTTTGGATTTTCTGTTCATAAAATCAGGTCACTTCGAAAAATCTTCTTTGAATTTAGAAATGGTACCACTATTAAAATTGGATTTTTTATATCGCCGAAAGTAGTGTCTTGCGGGTTTTCTCGTCAGACTCACCGTTCTTGAATAAAATTTATAATTATCAACGTTACTACTAATTCTTTGTCTTACCGGTATTAACTACTTTTAACTAAAGCTGACAACCGTGTTAATATGTCCGCGACATAATTTTAGCGAATGTAACGGCGTAGGGAAAGGTTATTTCCACCACGGGCCCGACATTATTTTATCAGTGCACTTAGTTTTGGCCTTGGCTGGATTTCGTTCATTCAAGTATATGTTTACCTAACGTCGCAGTTTGTAATTGATTATACGAGGGCTCTATGAAACGTAAAAGCTACGATTTATGGTGCCATTTTTTTAAAGCGATCTTCTTCTAACTTATTTGAAAAAATTTTATTGATGGAATGTTTGTCTCCCTTTTATATTATGTGTCTGTGGTTGAAATCGATCTTACCATTGGCGGAAACATCTACCATTTGCCTCAAGACCCGTTTTTTTATCCGATACGGCGTCACAAATATGCCACCCGTAATGACGTCATAAAGCGTCGGATCCGTTTCTTAGCTGACCTCCGTGACTCATTCCGCAGGCCCTTTGTCTACAGGGTGACTCAGAAATGTATTTTCCAAAAATAATTATAAATTCTCGTTATCGACTCGAGAGTAGACAAAAATATCATTACGGGATAGTTTACATGATACCGATGACTTTACTGCAATAAATCGACTGCCTGATTAAACGAACCCCATCGTGTAGGTCCCGACATCTTCAAACCGCAATAAATGGGTGCAGGGTCATCAATACAGGGTGTTATGGAAATGACGTATTATATTTAAATGGGTGACTCGTGGGGTGTCCTAGAGAAGCGCTACATATTTTTTTTTAATCGAACGTTTAAGAAAATTGGGTGATTCAGACCTAAACCCACCGGTCACTACTCGGCACATTCATATATGATCATATTACATTGCCAAGCTGTGTAATCAACAGATGTTCAGGAACAATGTTGCCAACTGTGTATAAAATGTAAAACTTTAGATTCTTATAAAAATAATATTTAGTTTACCTAGTATCCAAATAGAAGCGAATCCAGGTGCCACTACACTAGCAAGTAATCCAGAGCACAGACATCTTCAGGTTTTTTTTTCTATGGGAAAAGCTTTATGCTCGTCACGTACCCTGATGATAATGTGGAACTGCATAATAAGCTTATACCCACTAAACCAAATTCGGCCTCTTATTTCCAATCTCTCGGAACATTTGCACTAAATCACTTAAAGAAACACACAGACACCCACTAGTTTCAAATTAATTTTTTTGAAGATATGCACCTATTATCAGATTACACGCAAACACTAAACAGCACTTAATTATTTCGCAATAGAAATAATAAAGACGCTAATTTCTATGGGCATTTAACCCTTTACTAAAGATAAAATGAAGCAATTATGTTGACAGGAACTACCCTTTGAAATAAATGGGCTCGTCCATGGTGCTTTCTTTGTGCACATTCAGGGAACTAACTTGAGATAGCGCGGTTGCCATTTCCGAGACTATAATTATACAGGAAAGTAATATTATCGAAGGAAATTCCGCAATTTATTTATAAAACATCGAAAGTGGCAACGCTGTATTTGTAAATATTAACCCCAGCCGGCGAAAAGAACAGGCAACCCGTTATTGTCCATAATCAGCTGTTTAAAGAAGCCACGCGTTATCGGTTTCCTATACTGTTTTATTATTATTTATAATAATGTACCCTGAAAAATAAACAACTTGCAATCTGTCAAACGGTTATTGGCTTTCTAAAGAGTTTACCCAGAAGATATGACAACACTTTTCAAGATTCAGTGACGTTTTTCGCCATATGTTGCTTTGTTTACCTTCCTGACAGGGGCACCACCTGGCCATTTTTGGTTTGACATAAGGTCATGTACAGGGCATATTAAATTAAAGCGCCATTTCTGGATAATTTTTTGTTTTTTGATGTAATTTGTTTTCATCTCAGGAATTGCCGATTTAAATATAATACGTCATTTCCATAACACCCTGTATATTGATTTATTTTTATTTTGAATTAAAGAGGCGCCTAGTTAAAATGGTATAATAATTAGGCATTCTAGGATTATTAAGGTTTTATGGTAGCCAATCAATCAACGATATAATGTAAACAATACTATACCGGCGGTAAAATGGCTAATACGTATCTATAAAGGCGTATTGTTGTGTAAACTCGAATAAAAGCCTCAAAAAAATTTTTAATTCAACAATACATAGTAATGCACAAGGTATGATATCCCGGAGCGAGGTGTGACTTTGTGACGTCAGGTGGCGATCAGTTTCCCGAAAAAAAAACGGCTAACAACAGCGTGCATCTCCATAAGCAATTTAAAAATAACTCACCAGTTGGAATGTCTAGATAGTATCTTATCCCATGGTATAAGAATCTATGAAGGTATGATTGCACGTCGATGTAATATATAATATAAAACACAAATACCACTAAAAAAAGAAAAGATTCCGACAAACTTTTCGCGCCGGTCGACGATAGCCGAAGTATGCCGAAAGCTGCTCGGCGACCACTGTTGGTTTTGAGACAGCGTTGTCAGTCCTTTACAATTGTAATATATCCGTTACTATTTTAACTATTTAATTTTTAACATTCTTGTTGTGGGCTCCCCATATGAAATTTATGTTCAATCTGACGCCGTTTTAATTAAAAGATTTTACGCATTTAATGGTATGTGAAATGAAGATTAAAGCTAAAATATATATTTTAGTGGTATTTTAGCTATAATGTGTGTTATATTTCTATGAAATTAATATACGTAAATACTTGTCATATATTATTCTTTCATTTCATATACCATTACTGCATAAATCTTTTCATAAAAACAAATTAAAGAGGCTGACAGCAATGTAAACCTCCATAAGGGATTTAAAAATTACTCGCCCGATGACGTCACTGCGCGCGGAGACGCAGTATTTGTATCATGATCTTACGTTGTGTTCATTGTATCATGATAGTAATGCCAATACAGGTGTTATAAAATTATATTTAAACCCGCAAATCCTGATATGAAAACAAATCGCACAACCATAAATGGCGCTTTATGTCATTGCCATAAAATGACGTGTGCGCGTGGTCAAATCACTCTCCAAACGAAAATATCGCGCATGGAGGCGTGGCTTAATATCTAGCGACGTTGTCAATTTTACCGATTATCTTTCGCGCAAGTTCAAATGTTAGAAAAAAGATTTTTGAAAATATAATGACTCTTTTGCAGCTTTCCGATGTTGTCAACGTTTGGTCCCAGCAAGGCGAGCTCCCCATAGATCTTGCGTTGCGAGGAAAAAACGACAGTATAGCGGCCACTCTCGTCCAACACAACGCCGACGTCAACATCAGAGACGCCAACGGAGAGCCGCTGCTGCATAGGGCTATCAAGAGGGGCGATAGCTTTGCCGCCATGTTTCTTTTGGAAAATAATTGCAACGCCACATTGTCCACAAGGTCAGTAGAGAACGGAAAGCAACGACATTGGCAACGTTGTAAAATATATTCGTGCCAATAGCTATCCTTTATTAACAGCACGAAACGAAAAGAGGTAGAATACACTCTGTTTCTTTTATTTAAGAAACGAGAATGACTCGGCTCTTCACCTTGTTGCCGGTTCCTCCGATTTGGAAGACTCAACGAAAATAGCCGAAAAGCTAATAAACAAAAGTATCAACGTCAACTCGCAGAACAAACTAGGCTACACCCCGTTGCACATAGCCGTATTAGCTGACAACAAGGAGATTTTCGATTTGTTACTTCAACAGGTAAAATAAGTTGTTGAGTCTACTATGAGCAGTCACGTTACAAGTCCATATTCCAATATTTATTTTAATATGTGTTTTTACAGGATCACATCAACCTTAACCTCAAAACCACAGACGAACACCCCGCCCTCTATCACGCTTATCTCAAGTACGAGTTGGACGTTTCCCATTACGCAGACGCGTTGCTTAGCAACGGCGCACAAACCGACCCTCTCTACTCGGGCCACGGTTGCTCCGATTTATTACAGACGTTAGTTGTGGGCGGATCTAAGAATGGCGCCGCCCATTTGGCTGCGCACGTCAGAAATTTGAATCATGTGGACGTGGAGGGGGAAACGGCCTTGCATATGGCGTGCGAGAAAGGATATGGGGAGCTGGTGGGGAAATTGGTAAGTCTTGGGGCTGGTGATGCCTATACTGACTTGGGGCTAATGTTATTGTTTTTAGGTAAGCTTAGGAGCTAGTCCGAATTTATTAACGAACGAATTACGACAATCCCCCCTACATTATGCGGTGAAGAGTAACACTCCTGACTGCATACAGGCTTTGATAGATCACAACAATTCGATAGAGAATGATGGAAATACTGAAGAAACTAGGTATGTAATGTAATCTTCAATTTGTGAACCTCCTAATGTCGAAAAATTGTGTTTTTTAGGTTATTAGTGAATTTTAATCTGCGTGATATAAATGGTGATACTCCTATAAGTTTAGCATTGAACGAGGGTTATAATGAACTCGTACCATTACTCTTAGACGGCAAGGCGGACATAAATATTCGAAACGGTAAAGATTTTACGTTGTTACACCAGGCGATCATGAAGGAGGATTCAAAAACCGCCGTATTTTTACTTCACCAAGGTGTAGATATTAATGCTTTGACATCCGAGAATGAAACTCCATTGCAATTGGCTATACATTGTAGGTAAGCAGCCTTGGCCCTAGCGTTTATGTGACAGTCGAAGTCGTCTGGTTACCAGTGGCGGTTCTTCCACAGGAGCACATGCGCACGTGCACCCCCAAAACAAAACGAATAAAAAATATTAATTTATATTCATTGAATATTATTTATCGTATAAGGTCTGACCCTCCCTAATATTTTATCGTACCGTCAAACTAAAAAAGTCCGACCCTCCCTAATATTTTATCATCCCGTCAAACCAAACTGTATAGATCCGGCAACCGTGCCTCGGTCGAGGTAAATGACGATTATGACGAGACTTGCTCGCACGTGCGATTAAGTAGTGCAGCTTCTCTGTAGTAACAGGTGGCGGGGGATAGCGGGGCTATGCCGATTTAACATGGAAAAGGCGCACAGTTTTTGTGTGCACCGCGCTGTTGTCTGTTCGTGCATCTAGTTAGGAATTCGAGCGTGTATGTTTTAATATTATATATTTATTAAGTTCAAATGAATAGTTTACGGTGGACTATTTAATAAATAAAAAAACTTTAGCTCTTTGAGTTTGGAGCAAAAAATTGAAGTGAAGAATGCGGGAACACCTAAACCCGATATTAATTTAACGCAGACAACAAAGGGTAAATCTGGGGACTTTATTAGAAAATTTAAAAATTAAATATATGAAAAAAAAATTATAGAGGGTATTCCAAACTTAATGAGGCTGTTATTGATCAATTTTCTACAATTAAGAACCGAAGAATGGACTTTACGTTTAAGCACTATTGTGTAGGGTCGATAAATGTTGTGTATTTCGATAAATGATACTCGATATGATTTTAAACCATTTTATTTAAGGATTTAAACTAAAAAACACTGAAAATATGAAGAATGCCAACTTGTCAGTCTCGTGGCTCGATTCGTTCTCGTCATGAAACAGTTAACTATTGTTCTCGTCTTGGTTGCGCCTAATGACGTAGCCGTAGATGGCGTAGTGGTATTGGACATCATTCGGTTTCCTTGATAACTCGTAGATGGCGGTAGTAGTATTAGACGTCATTCGGTTTTCTTTATAGCTCGTTGATGGCTTTAGTAATATTAGTAGTGGATTGTATAAATATTGTTACGAGGGTTGCATGCCACGACGTTAAGATCCCACAGCTATACACACTAAGAAAACCTTTCTTATTTTCCAAGCGTTGTATTTCCTTGTGTAAAATTAAAAAATAAATAAAAATATGTTTTACCTAACGCATTTTCTTATTACTTTTTTTCTTTCTGCATTTAAAACGCCTAGAAAGTAATTGTTTGGTCGTTACATAAAAATAAAATTTTAAAAATAATTTCACCATACTTGTGAACCCCCCTCTATCATAGGTCACGAGCCGCCACTGCTGGTTACTCTGGTTGGTTAATCAAAAGGTTTATGCAACCCCGACATAAGGACGCTATGCCGGATAAAAGGATTCTTTTTGCTTTTTCAGGCTTCCTGAAGTGGTTGATGCTTTGTGCACCAAGGGCGTAGATATGTCTGCGCCAGATAGACTCGGGAACTGTGCTCTATGGGCTGCCCTAGACTCTGGTAATCCATAGTCGTTATTATTGCTTCGTAACTTTTAAGTATTTGCTTGTTTGTATTAATCGTATTTTTTGTTTAATATTGCTGAAACTTTAGGTCAAGAAGAGATAGCGAATATTCTAGTCCGACACGGTGCTGATACGGATTGTTGGGGCCACGGACCGGACGGTTGTAGACAGACGCTCTTACATCGGGCCATCGATGAAAATAAAGAATCGGCCGCCATTTTTCTTATCAGAGCTGGTTGTGACCTCGATTCGCCGCGCATGCCTGGATCAAACGGCGAGGGTGGCGACGAAGCTAAAGACGGACAAAGACCGCTTCATCTGTGCTCTCAGTGGGGCTTAGAACCCGTGGCTAGGTAAATAACGAATTTTTAAATTTCGACAAAAAGATTTTCATTTCTTAGGATTTCGCATTGCAAAGTATGATTTATTTTGAAATGTAAAACATTGTTCTGTCATAGGACTTTGATCGAACATAGAGCTAATGTAAATGCAAGAGATATAGAGCTAAAGACCTCTCTACATGCCGCCATCGAGAATCAGCACGACGAAATCATTTCTTTGTTATTGAGTGTTCCAGAAATCGATCTTACCCTAAGGGATAAAAGTGGATTGTCACCGTTCGCATCTGCGCTTACGTCGAGGTAAGAAAATGCGCTTGAAATCGACGAATCCTAAATATAGAAAATATTTTAATTCGAAATATTAAGAACTTAATTTCTTCCTTTATAGAAATGATAAGGCCGCCCAAGCAATTCTGGACAAACTACCCACGGCCGCGGAACAGTTTGATGGTAAAGGTCAAAACTTCCTTCATGTCGCAATTAAAAAAGGAGACATCGAGAGCGCGTTATTCTTGCTGACGGTTCACGTAGATGTTAATTCGAGAGTTCAAGATGCATTATTGACTCCGCCTATCCATTTAGCGGCGAGATATGGCAGTGAAACTTTGGTTAGAAGTTTAATTTTAGCTGGAGCCAGGGTAAGTAACTGTTTATTTTGTAGAAGTCGTAACTTTTACAAAGTTTGAACTGTCGAATCCAATGCCGGCCTTTTTAGTATTAGTATTTAGGTATTTTTTATAATGCAGGTTAATGATAAAGACTCCCAGAAACGGACAGCGTTGCATGTGGCGTCAGAAGCGGGAAATGCTCCGGCAGTGTTAGCACTGCTTCAAAACAACGCTGACTACGACGCTTTGGATGTGGCCAGTGATAATGCGCTTCATATCGCTGTAAAGTACGTAGATCCGAAAATTTAAAAATCTATTAAATCGAAGATCGATTATAATGTATATTATTTTTTCAGGGAAGGCCATTTAAATGTAGCAAGAACGCTTTTGACGGAATCGTCTATAGATGCCGAATGTGTAAACCTTAAAGGTAGAAATCCACTCCACGAGCTTTGTAAATTCGGCAAGGATAATGCCGCTGCTATCTGTGAACTGTTTTTGGAATGCATGCCGAAATATCCTATTAATACTGCCGATATCAACGGAAATTCTCCACTGTTGTTAGCGTACATGAATGGTAATGGAAATTTGTGCAGGTAAAATAAATGATCTCAAAATATAAAAATCCTCCCGTGGCGAATGATTTAGAAATCTGTTTTGCACTTTTATTATTTTGTAGGGTTTTAGTTAAAGCGAATGCATGCTTGGCCACGGAAAACTGCGACAGGATAACCATATTCAATTACCAGGTTCCTAGCAAGCAACTATTAACTAGACTATTAGATCAGTTGGGGCAACCGGCACCTTGGACGAACACCGATAGTTGCCAAGAATGTGGAAAAGGCAAGTAAATTTGATCGAGATCCTAAAAATCGAAAATTCATCAGTACAAATATCTAAAACTACAGGGTGTTATGGAAATGACGTATTATATTTAAACCGGCAATTCCTATGAAAACAAATTGAAGAAAAATATCCGAAAATGGCGCTTTAATTTAATATGGCCCTGTACATGACCTTATGTCAAACCAAAAATGACCACGTGGTACCCCTGTCAGGAAGGTAAACAAAGCAACATATGGCGAAAAACGTCACTGAATCTTGAACAGTGTTATCATATCTTCAGAGTAAACTCTTTAGAAAGTCAATAATCGTTTGACAGATTGCAAGTTGTTTATTTTTCAGGGTACAGTATTATAAACTTTTACGTTCAGTTCAGTTCGCTAGGAAACAATATCTGATTTATAAACTTGAACTGACTCGAACGAACCGCCGCGGAGTTTTTAAATGGTCAAGTATGTTCTCATTTGTTTAAGTCGAACGACACCCGTCAGATCTGGACAACTTAAAAGTTTATAAATGCCACTTACCCTTTAGAAAAAAATGCAATTTTATTTAGCTCTTCGGACTTATTTAAAACCAACTTAATTTATAAAAAAACACCAAGTACCTAGGTAACTTGAACAAAAACAAATCGGCACAATAAAATCACATAACACATCTAAGTACCATTCAATCTGAATTAATATTTTAAAATGCTACTGTGTAGACAAAAATACGCCCTTATTGTCTGGGAAATAATGTATTTAACATCTAAAAATTTTAAAAATAAATAACACGTTGGTTCCGTCGATCGATATTGAACTGCTGGGCTGGGGCACTGCCGTCGCGAAAAGTACAAATAACTTAATAATTTAAACTCGGGTTTAAGTATTAACACACAATTTAACACACAAATCAGCTTAAAAGAACAGTAGGAAACCGATAACGCGTGTGAAAATAGGCCGGCTTCTTTAAACAGCTGATTATGGATCAAGCGGGTTGCCTGTTCTTTTCGTCGGCTGGGGTTAATATTTACAAATACAGCGTTGCCACTTTCGATGTTTTATAAATAAATTGCGGAATTTCCTTCTATAATATTACTTTCCTGTATAATTATAGTCTCGGAAATGGCAATCGCGCTAGCTCAAGTTAGTTCTCTGAATGTGCACAAAGAAAGCACCATGGACGAGACCATTTATTTCAAAGGGTAGTTCCTGTCAACATAATTGCTGCATTTTATCTTTAGTAAAGGGTTAATGGCCCATAGAAATTAGCGTTTTTATTATTTCTATTGCGAAATAATTAAGTGTTGCGTGTAATCTGATAATAGGTGCATATCTTCAAAAAAACTAATTTGAAACTCGTGGGTGTCTGTGTGTTTCTTTAAGTGATTTAGTGCAAATGTTCCGAGAGATCGGAAATAAGAGGCCGAATGGGGTTTAGTGGGTATAAGCTTATTATGCAGTTCCACATTATCATCAGAGTATGTGATGAGCATAAAGCTTTTCCCATAAAAAAAAAACCTGTTGGCAACATTGTTCCTGAACATCTGTTGATTACACAGCTTGGCAATGTAATATAATCATATATGAATGTGCCGAGTAGTGACCGGTGGGTTTAGGGGTGAAGTACCCCACTTTTTAAACGTTCGATTTAAAAAAAAAATATGTAGCGCTTCTCTAGGACACCCCAGGAGTCACCCATTTAAATATAATACGTCATTTCCATAACAACCTGTATAAAGTTATTTTTGTCGAAAATGTTTTTTTGTAGGATTTTCAATAACAGTCAGAACGCATCACTGCAGACACTGCGGGAGGGCTTTATGTAGTAGATGTAGCGACCAAGAGGCGCCCATTATTAAGTTCGGCGAAAATAAACCCGTGAGGGTTTGTCAGGTTTGTTTTAATGTACTGAAGACTGGAACTTGCTGAAAACAATATTAATAAATATATATACAAAAGACCTTTAGTCTCAAAATAATATTTGTTGTTAATTCATTTTAATAACGTTTAAGAACTGATCTAACCAAAAACTTTATGATATCTTCGTCCACCTCTTTGTATTTTATCTAGAACTATTTATTCCATTCCGTAAATTGTTATTGTTTATAATAATAATTATATTGTATATTTGTTATAAATTAATTGAAACCTTATTAAGGTTCGTTGTATGCTTTATATTATTTTAGAAAGGTTTATTTAGGTGCCATTTCTTTTAGAAGTGCAAAAATTATCACATTTATATTTTGTAGTTTTCTTATATATTTATTTACAAATCTTAATAAAACATTAAAATATTGCAATTTTTATTTAATTTGCTTCAACCGAGTAATATTTAGCTTATATTTCGTTGTAATTTAATTTCATTCTCAACTGCATACTAACTGTTAAACATTAGTGCTCTTCTTTTATTTGAATATTCTTGGCGCAAGCAATGTCTGAAATCTTTAGATCTAACTTAACGTTATTTATGTGTCACTTACTTTTTCCTGTCAAACGTCAGAGTAAGTGACCCCTCCCCCCTAAATGTAAATTTCAGACAAAAATAATTAATTAGTGATTAATTTCCCATTCACGTTCGTTTAAAGAAAGTTCACGGCGATCTTCGTGTCCCGAAATAAATCTATTTGTCACAATTAAAAATACGACGTAAAAATGAGGCCAAAATACTGCACGACAACATGGAAGATAAACATGTAAATGTAAACACGAATTAAAGGTGTTCGATGTGGGCGTACCGTTGTAAATCCATTTAAAACGCGTCAATAAAAGTACTGAGATAAAATGGCACATTCAGTGAATGCTGACACCATTTCTGAATGTTCCGAGGCATCAACATTGATCGATGGTTCTGTAATATCTACTGTTCCGGATAGACATGGATTTTTGGGTAAGTGTTTGGGTTGTGTTTACCTGAGATATATCTAAACAGGAATACCAGTCATTTAATAAATTATGTGGGCTTTGTATGATTAAACAAAGAGAAATAATAGAACCTCTACTACACATACTACATATGTTCAGCCACCAGATAGATGTTGTAGTCTCTATTGTAAAAGTTAGTTTGGTATAGAACATGTCTTGAAGCATATTTGTGCATAGTTAATAAGAAAGTAACTTAATTTCTGTTATAAAGGTGGGACACAGTATTCACCGGAACCAAGACAAGGCCCTCCTCCGGAGACAGTGCTACGAAGAGAGAGAAAATGGCTAAAGATGTTGAGTACGTGGAATTTTTATATGGAGAGAAACTATAGGAAAATTAAAGAAAGGTGTAGGAAAGGTGAGTACAAGTTTCTGATTGGTATTTTCATAACTATAGTATAATAATTTTACTTGATTGCTATATAAAATGTCAAGGTATTGAAGCAATAGTCATGTTCATAGTTTTAATATTGAATCAACAATTATTTCTTGGAAATCATAAAGTATGATATAATATTTAACTTTGACTTTATCTATCATTGTTAAAATAAGAATTTTATCAAAGATAAAGACTCATCTTATTTTCTAAATGTTTTTGTTTTAAAATCATTGATAATAAACGTTATTTCTGAAGAATAAAATAGCTAACTATACAATTTTTTATGAGGGCTTGGACATGGAACTATTCAGGATACAAACCATAAAATAAAAGGATATAAATACTTTACAACAATATATATTCTGCAATGACAAATATGGAGCGTGTGTCTAATTTTAGACTACAAAAGCCAGTAAAGAGATAATTTACCACAGTAAATGTGTAAAGTACTTTGAAAAATCAATATTGCCTACTTTATACAAACAAACAGACCCGTTTAAATATTTAATGAAAACATTGACCCCCATAAGGTGTCTATGTTTATTTTTTGCTTTTTTAATATAAAAGATTGTACCTGTGTTAACAGATCAGCGCTGTGAAAATAAAGTTTGCAGTTGTAAAAATAGACATCAATGAATCTGGCCGTTGTAAAAATACTTCAAGGAGAAATTTTTCGTGTTTATTGCGCCCGGGGTCATATTCTTATTCATATTAACAGGAATTATTCTTGTTGAATGTATGCCAAAGGGCGATACAACAGCAGTAGCCAAAAGTGCAACCCATCCTTCCCAAATGTAACTTTCTTGAAGGCCTCATTTAACTTTTTTCTAAACTAGATATAAGAAAATTTCAAATAGCATCCCCATAGAGGACAACAGCGATTATTTTTCAATTATCTAATATTCAAAGCTGCCCAAATGATTTCTGTTCGTTAATAATGAACTAATTTATATAATTTTTGTTTTAACTGTAAAGTATTGACATATCACTCTAAGTAAGAAAAAAGTACCATTTCTTCTACATACATTATATTGCCGAAAAACGTTTCATAAACAACCGATGTGACATTTTATTTATTAGTTCAGCAATAAAATTAGTATCGGTATTTCTTCCACGAGCATTGATAACTTCTTGACACCGCTGTGGCATGCTTAAAATTAGATTTCTTTTAAAATCGCGGTCAATATTGTGCCATATTCGATCCATACCCTGTACACTTAGACGTATCAGGACGGAAACTACTCTGGCCTAAAGACTAGAATCTGTTTTCTGTGGGGTGATGTATTACAAACAAATTTTCAAATGTATATTCCATTTATTTTGTTCTATTTCTATCCATATTTAAGAATAGAATCAAGAGACATAAATTAAAATCTAAGTCAAATATAATTAAATCGCCTAAAAACTTAAACATACGGAAAAATAAACCGGTTTAGCTGAGAAATTGTGTAACCTTTACCAGACGATGTGAACGGTTTAAATTATTATTGACAAAAGAAACTAGAGATCGACAATGTAATCGGGCGATACACGTCCCAGTTTCTGGATTTATTCAACATTTGAATTTCGTTCATAAGTCGGGGGATTATTTGGTTTACGTAAACATATACAGGGTGACGATTGAAAACTTACAGATAAATATTATTAACAATCGGAAAACGTCAATTTTATTGTACACGGTGTGCCATGTTCGACATTTTTATAGGGTATCTCCGTAATTGTTATTGCTATCAAAAAAGTAATGTAGGTGTCATGTGCTCTTTTTGGGTCAAACTTAAAATGGTAAAATCAAAATTTGAAAATTTTCGCTCGCTTAAGAGATACGGGGGGAAATCAAAAAATTGACAATTTCTAAATTACCCTATATTTTCTTAGTTAAAAGAGATACAGAAAAATGTTTTATACAGAAGTTTCTTTATATTGATTGTTGAATAATCTGCCGTTTTCAGAATAAGTATACGGGGTCAGGTAAAAAAGTTATCGGACCTAACCTCATTTTTTAAATGGGATACCCTGTATATTTTAATCTAAAAAGATACTATTTTACATTCTTCTTTCAAATATATAACACACCACGCGATTTATTAATCTTTATTACTTTAAACCACATTAGACCCTGAAACAAAAGCTAATATCCTAGAAACAACTATGTTGACTATTAACATTTAACGTCAATTTCATTTTTACATGTTGGCGCAAAATGTATATTTTGTTCGCTATCCGGAAAGACGGTAACCATTTAAAGACATATTCCGAACATTTGCGATGATTCCCTTTATTTTTTACCTTAATCTGAATCTTTTATTTCGTTTCAAAGTAATAAAGTTTAAATAAATCGCCTAGGAAACCAATATCATCCATGGCGTGTTATATATTTGAAAGGATAATTTAAAATGCTATCTTTTTAGATTAAAATATACAGGGTGGTCCATTTAAAAAAATTAGGTTAGGTCCGATAACTTTTTTACCTGACCCCGTATACTTATTCTGCAAACGGCAGATTATTCAACAATCAATATAAAGAATCTTCTGTATAAAACATTTTTCTGTATAAATATCGGGTAATTTTGAAATTGTAAATTTTTTGATTTTCCCCCGTATCTCTTAAGCGAGCGAAAATTTTCAAATTTTGATTTTACCATTTTAAGTTTGACCCAAAAAGAGCACATGACACCTACATTACTTTTTTGATAGATACCCTATACAACTATCGAAAATGGGACACCCTGTACAGTGGGACGCTTTTAAAGATTTGCAGTTTTCGTGGTGGGGGTAGATGTCACCCTTCAAATCTAAAATGGGAGGGGGAGGGGGTCACGGGGCACATCATTCTAAAGGTCGCTTAAATCTCTTTCTAATAACAAATATTCTTTAAAAGAACCAGTAAAATTGACGTTCAAATCAACACCCTGTATACTATGTTTACTTGAACATATGTTTCTTGGATATAAGTTGCAGGTCACGTCAACGGTGTGTGTCTCTATTACGTAATTTTTGTAATTTATTTTAATAGTACCCAATCTCATATACATCGGTCTATGTTCATGTTGAAATTTATCATCGCTAAATTCTATCGTTAACTCTTTTATTATCTTTGGTTTAATTGATCTATGGAAATGCCTTTGAAATAAATAATTAATTCTGTCTCCTTTCCATTCGTCACGGTTTTCGAATTAAATTAATATTTTTACCTAAAAGTCGTTACATGACGTTTTAAGTAATAAAATAATTAAAGTTATTTAACGAATGCAGCAACCGCACTTGAATAGGCCAAATACGTAATAATTCATGTAAATCTAAGGACCGATTATCTCTCGTCAGGTAAAGTATTATTGAACCTAAAAGAGAACAATAAAAAATGACCTTTAAAAGAATGAAATTATTATATCACTGGACAAGGTAACAATGCAAACAATACAATTAGTGGAGTTTTGAAAAACCCATTTTAGTAGATGCCCATAATGGTGTTGACAGCAGTGGCGGCGGTTGTTCTGGCCCAACCTACTAAATTGAGTTTAGAAAATATGGAAGAAATCATATAAATATCAATTTCCGAATCCCCCAATTATAATAGTTATTACTATGAAAGAAATCATAATAAATGCATGACCTTTACCCGAAATATGGCACATTTTTGGCTGCCCATCCAATACAATATGGCCAAGGAAGTTCTATTATACAGGGTTCTCAAAAAATACAAGAATGTAAGAAAGGTCCAAGGGAGAACTACCCCTATGTTTAATTTTTGAGCAAAACGACAAATAAAATCTTGCTGGGAGTACAAATCACATATACGTATATAACCATTATATTGCTAATACCATCTGCAATTATGTCCCCGCTATGGGCATCGAACGGGTAATAGTGAGTTTGCGCAGTTCGGAAATTTCCTTGTGAAAGTAAACATTCGACATGACCGGATTTTAACCTTTTAAATGTAAATTTCACTGATTAGTTAGGAAAAATATTGCAATCAAAATTTCGATTAGTTCGATTTAAGACGGCGTTCCATGCATACGATTTCTGACGATATGATGATCCGACGGTGCTCTGATTGGTGTAAACTTTTGGTGCCAAATTCCGTTCGAAAATTTGTCGAGGCGATGAGCTTTATTTTAACTTTCATCCGACACGCATGTTTCTTAATCAAAAATTAAGAATGAATGAGTATATTGACTAATTTGGGAATTATTATCAGCTACTAATGTACCAAATTAAAAATACATTAATTTTAAGGTTAGGTAGTGACCACATATATATTATATTGTATACGAGTGACACTCTCTTCTTTTTTTAGAAGCTTTTTAGTGAAATTCGGTTCCGAAGGTCGGATAATGTGATAAGCAAAATATTTTCGTGTATATGTATGTACATACCTTAAATACTATATACCCGGTATTGATCGACGACTTTTGCAAAAAAGCACCATGCGCTTGTGTCCTTTCCTCTTAAACAAAACAAGCCACTAACCTACCAAACAGCGAATCGAATCACCACAAATTAAAAACTCCTTTACAAAAATTGTTGTTATGAAAGTTTATAAGCACTAATATACCGACAACAATGTAGATGAACCACTTTTTATTCTGTAATTGGAAAAAGCATCCGGAACCAAAGATGGCGACGAATAACAACAAACAAATAATGTCGGGCCGGCTCTGACGCGATCGATAAAATTTCCACCCTACTGCGCAAACTCAATAGGCCCGCGCTACCTCCCATAGCGGGGACTCCTTTTGTATTTTGGAACGTTCGTATTGGCAATATAAGGGTTATAATATATATGTAGTACAAATACACAATTTGAATTAAATATTATTATTTTAATACGTTTTTCAGGTATCCCAATGTCAATTCGCCCCCGTGCCTGGCTTTACCTATGCGGTGGAAAAATCCTCATGGACAAAGGACAGGGCCAGTACGCTGAGTGCCTGAGAGCCCCCGGGGAGCCGAAGTGCCTAGAAGACATCAAAAAGGACATTCATAGACAGTTTCCCACTCACGAGATGTTCAATTCCGAAGATAAACCAGGGTAAATGATAGATGACATCATAAATATCGACCATTAAATATTTTTCAACGTATTTTTTTTTTAGACAGCAAGAATTGTTCAATGTTTTAAAAGCATACACCGTGTACAACCCAGATATTGGATACTGTCAGGCACAAGCACCCGTTGCTGCTTTCCTGCTCATGCACATGCCCGCAGAGCAAGCATTCTGGTGTCTGGTTTCCATATCGGATAAATATTTACAAGACTATTACTCCCCCGATATGGAAGTGGTACAGAGAGACGGTCTTATACTGCAAGGTTAGCAAAAAAATAAAGTGACATAGGCGGAAATTTAACGGAAGTCTTAAATCTCCGTCGACCGTGTTTTTAAAATATTTTGCTTAAAACCCGACCGTGGGGACATTAGTAACGTCTGCAATATCTGTATCTTTCCAGGTTTACTCAAAAAAGTATCTCCCTCGGTGTACAGGCATCTAAAAAAAGTGAGCGCCGAACCGATGTTCTACTGCACGGAATGGTTCTTGTGTGCTTTTACCCGTACACTGCCTTGGGACACTCTTCTGCGCGTTTGGGACGTCTTTCTGTGTGAAGGGGTTAAAGTTTTGTTTAAAACTTCTCTCGTGTTACTCATTGGGTGTCTTGGTACGGCGAAGAGCAGAAAAAACTGCCCTGGTGAGTACCACTATTTGTTTATTCTATGGTCTTCTAGCTTGTTATTGTAATGTTATCTATTTCGTAGAGAATAGTTATACACGGTGTTATGGAAATTACGTATTATATTTAAACCGGCAATTCCTGAGATGAAAACAAATTGAAGAAAAATATCCAAAAATGGCGCTTTGATTTAATATGCCCTGTACATGACCTTATGTCAAACCAAAAATTACCACGTGGTGCCCCTGTCGGGAAGGTAAACGAAGCAACGTATGGCGAAAAACGTCACTGAATCTTGAACAGTGTTGTCATATCTTCAGGGTAAACTCTTTAGAATGTCAATAACCTTTTGACAGATTGCAAGTTGTTTATTTTTCAGGGTACATTATTATAAACTTTTACGTTCAGTTCAGTTCGCTGGGAAACAATCTCTGATTTATAAACTTGAACTGACTCGAACGAACTGCCGCGGAGTTTATAAATGGTCAGGTATGTTCTCATTTGTTCAATTCGAACGACACCCGTCAGATCTGGACAACTTAAAAGTTTATAAATGCCACTTACCCTTTAGAAAAAAAATGCAATTTTATTTAGCTTTTCGGACTTATTTAAAACCAACTTAATTTATAAAAAAACACCAAGTACCTAGGTAACCCGAACAAAAACAAACCGACACAATAATCTCACAAAATCGCGTCTCATGAACGCATTCAATCTGAATTAGTGTTTTAAAGTGCTACTGTGTAGACAAAGATACGCCCTTATTGTCTGAGTGGTCAGGGAAATAATGTATTTAACATCTAAAAATTTTAAAAATAAATAACACGTTGGTTCCGTCGTTCGATATTGAACTGCTGGGCTGGGGCACTGCCGTCGCGAAAAGAACAAATAACTTAATATTATTTTTATAAGAATCTAAAGTTTTACATTTTTTACACAGTTGGCAACGTTGTGCCTGAACATCTGTTGATTACACCACTTAGCAATGTATCTATATGAATGTGCCGAGGAGTAACCGGTGGGTTTGGGGGTGAATTACCCCACTTGTTAAACGTTCGATTTTAAAAAAAATATATGTAACGCTTCTCTAGGACACCCCAGGAGTCACCCATTTAAATATAATACGTCATTTCCATAACATCCTGTATGTAGATTAACTTTTAGCATCGGACTGCCGTCGATTAGAAATAAGTTTTGATATTTGATATACGTGTCTATTGGTTGAAAAGTACGGTAGGTCGATGCAAAAATTAGTCGACTATGATTTTTTGCGAAGTAAGAAATAATAAATTCCAAGCTGACACAAGTATAACTATACCAGTGTTGGTAAGAAATATTTTCGGGTACATAAATTCCGTTCTAGGTTTATGCGAAACATTGGCAAGGCTAAGAAATCCGCCAGAAGAGTTGCTAAATGAAGAGAATTTGATCTACAACATCAACCGCTTGGATTTGACCGAGCGAGACTTTCAAATTGAGCACCAGAAACAGTCTAAAAGAATAAAAATGGAAAAACTGGCGAAAACTAACGGCGAACAGGCCAGATAGTAGTAAAAACACGGTAAAATAGATATAGATAGATGCAGATCGATTTTTTTCTAGAACGTCTTTCGGTGTCAAATAATTTAAAAAGTACAGGTACAGTTTTTATCTCGAGTTCGTTTTTGTTTTAAAATTGAACCGTAGAAAAATAACGCGCGTACCTGTGAAAGATGAGCAGTATTTTGTATAAAATTGTAAAGTATTTATATTGACGATAAGTCACTCAAATATTACGTTTGTTAAAATAGAAAAAATTCTACAGAAACTGTTGGATGAGATAGATAGTCTTTACCACTTAAGAGCAGCTCGCTATAAGACTGCCGAGCAAAGTGTCGGTTTACTTCTTATCAATATTGACAGCTGTCATATTTTTGTAAGTTTGATATTCTAAATACACAGTGTCCCACATAAGTATGAGTTCTAACTATTTCTGGGATATCAATGTGGAGTACGGGGTGTGCCATGTTCGATACTTTTATAGGGTATCTCCGTTATTGTTAGTGCTATCAAAGAAGTAAAGTAGGTGTCCTGTGCTCTGTTTCTACCTTAAGAGATACAGGGGAAAATCAAAAAATTTAATATTTCAAAATAACCCTTTATTTTATTAGTTAAAAGAGATAATAATAATAATAATAATAAAATGCCTTTATTGGAGATTAAATTAAATTAAGCAGAAAATTTACAAAAAAAAATTATACAAAATAATATCCCTTTTTAACATATTATGAAAGTCTGGCGCAGTCTAGCTCAGAGCTACTCTACTGAACCAAACTATCATATAGCTTTTTTAAATGAGAGAAAACTAGAACTACATACATTTGATTTGTAAGGTACCCAACCACTAGCTTACAGAACATGTTTGCTTTATTTTAGTGCACAAAGGAAAAAATAATTTTTAGTTAATATTATTACACTTTCCATTCTGTAGATCCTGAAGGTATTCTTTATAACCTTTCTTAAAACAAAGTAAACTTAAATTTAAAAGATGTGTTGGTAACGAATTGAAAAGTTTGACTGCATTATATGATTTCTCGTTTAACATTGATACAATTGATACAAAAAATAATAATACCTATCTATCTTCTCTCTATTCTACCAATTAACAATTAAACCACACCTAAACAAATTGGTATACAGGCAAACCTACAAATAAACTAGATTTATGCCATTTATATTGCTCATAAGTTATAGAAAAAGAAAATGCACTATAATGGGCATTGTCTATAATGTTTTTACCTAGACAAGCATAGTTTATAAAAAATATAAATAAAGAACATACCGATTCTTGTTGCTAGATAATCCAATACAAAGCACATCTTATTAACCCCATACAGCACGTAAATTAACCCTTTTTTTAAAAATAATTATTATCGAAAACTGACTTATTATTTACACTCAACATTATTACAAGTTCTTTAAATCACTTTCATTGTTAATGCGATAGACTCTGTCGTCCCTTTTAACATATATATTGCCGTTTAACACCCACGAATTTTTTTTTGAAAATTTGTTTGCAGCGTTTGTTAGCAGGCTTAGGCGTTGTTTAGTAAGATCTTCCGTAATTGAGATACCGGAATCTTTTAATAGTTTACGTTTTTTTAGCACCGACATTCGGGACGACTCGCTGCAAAACCGGATAAGAACTGAAGGCGTCTTATCAGGATTTATTTTTGATGAAACGAGATAACATTTTTCCATTTCTTCCTTTTTTACATTAACTTCTAATCTATTTTTAAACATTTCAATCACACACTTGTTTATGTTCTGACCATCGGGAATTTTAAGTCCATGAATGCGCACATTCATGCTACGCATTGACTGTTCTTGGTCGTCAATTTGTTTGCGTAGCACGTGACTGTCTTCTTGGAGCTGGTAGGTAAGTTTTTTGAGGGCAGTAATTTCGTTTTTTTGAGCTTCAATTTGCTCTTGAAACTCAGCTTTTAGTAACACTGCTACCTTAGAGGCAATTTCTTGAAGAAATTTCTCATTAAAAACACTTGTTACCGCTGATTTGATTTCTCTTAATTCGGCAGATGTCAAACCCATATTGATTTGGCGCCAACACACAACCACCAAAAAGTGAGTTAATCCTTTATATTCCGGAAGCTGATTGCACAACAACTACTTCACTTGCAGCAACTACTTAGTAACTTTAATTTAGATGGTCAGAAACTAAAAAAAGTCAACTTAAAACTTTTTAAAAAGGCAAATCACTGGAGCAATATGACAACAACCTGTCTACTCTCTCTCTCTACTCTTTAGATTCCAAATTGCAAAAAGATACAGAAAATTGTTTTATGCAGAAGTTTCTTTATATTGATTGTTGAATAATCTGCCGTTTTCAGAATAAGTATACGGGGTCAGGTAAAAAAGTTATCGGACCTAACCTCATTTTTTTTAAATGGAACACCCTGTATATTTTAATCTAAGAAGATACTATTTTAAATTCTCCTTTCAAATATATAACACACCATGGATGATATTGGTTTCCTAGGCGATTTATTCAATTTTATTACTTTAAACAACAAACAAACAGTAGACCATGAAACAAAAGTTAATATCCTAGAAACAACCATGTTGACTATTAACATTTGACGTCAATTTCATTTTTACATATTGATTTGCGAAAGTGACCTACCAACATTTTGAAAAATTTGATGTGAGCAGTTCGTATTGAAAGTTAAAAAAACGAAGAAATGGCGCAAAATGTATATTTGGTTCGCTATCCGGAAAGACGGTAACCATTTAAGGACATATTCCGAATATTTGCGATGATTCCCGTTATTTTTTACCGTAATCTGAATCTTTTATTTTGTTTAAAAGTAATAAAGTTTAAATAAATCGTCTAGGAAACCAATATCATCCATGATGTGCTATATATTTGAAAGGAGAATTTATAATAGTATCTTTTTAGATTAAAATATACAGGATATTCCGTTTAAAAAAATGAGGTTAGGTCCGATAACTTTTTTATCTGGCCCCGTATACTTATTCTGAAAACGGCAGATTATTCAACAATCATTATAAAGAAACCTCTGTACAAAAAAAATTGTTCTGTATCTCTTTCAACTAAGAAAATATAGGGTAATTTTGAAATATTCAATTTTTTGATTATCCCCCGTATCTCTTAAGCGAGCGAAAATTTTCAAATTTTGATTTTACCATTTTAAGTTTGACCCAACACGAGCACATGTCACCTACATTACTTTTTTGACAGCACTAACAATTACGGAGATACCCTATAAAAGTGTCAAAATTGGGACACCCTGTACATTCTTATGAGGAACCAAAGAAATTGTAAAACAATTTTTTCATTACGTGTACCTACTGTTCAGATAATAAAAATATAACTTATATATCCTTTTAAAACTCAAAAATGCATTTAACTAACACATAGGTAAGTTATTTTGGTTTTTCGTTTAAAAATCTCATCTTTGCTATTGTACAGAATATGTATTTTTTGCGAAGAATAGTGTCTTAAGTTTAAAGTACATTGTATAAGAAAATTATATATATATCTTATTAAGTTTTCAAACTTTAGCAACAGAAAGGTTGGGTAAGCATTTTTCATGCCAATAAGTAATAGTAATGAATTATTTCCCAGTTAAAATGGAATAGACTAAATAAAATGTAGCTGTAACACTTCTGTCGCATAAAAATGCCCCCCCCCCCCCCCCCCCCCCCCCCCCAACCTACTATTGCTGGTGGTGTATACCGGGCGATGCGTCGTTAAGTTGAACATAGGAAATCCCATATAAGTTTTGAGGTGGCTGAATATTGACTCCCCTGTACATTTTATAGAAAAACTGCATTGTAACTTTTTGAAGATGTCGACATGATAAACCCTTGTGCCAAGTTTGAATTCATTTTGGCGAGCCAATCTGAAGCTATTCAATTAAACGCGATGGCAAACCACGAAACTCTCATTGTTCAGATGATACAGTAAACACCAGCAAATTTTGATATTGACAAAACGACAATTAGTGTCGGTGACAATATTTTCATTATACGTTACGTTCAGCTTGACGTTTGTGGCACTGGCGTCATAGAAATCATTTGCTGGTGTTTGCTGTATTACCTGAACTATGGGAGTTTCGTGGTTTTGCCGTCACGTTTAATTCAATAGCTTAGGATTGGCTCACCCAACTCGGCATAAAGGTTTAGCATGTCGGGCTCTTCAAGAAGCTACAATGCAGTTTTTCTATAAAACGTACAGGGGAGCCAATATTTAGCCCCTTCAAAAGTTCCATGGGATTTCCTTTATTCAACTCGACAATGCATCGCCAGTTACTATCGTGCCGATAAAAAAACTAGGACAAAAATCTCAAAACTGGAAACGGAAATACATATCTCATAGACTATAAAAGGTGCTCGACAGCTGTAAAGGTAAAAACACCTAACTTTTAGAAAGTAACCTAGGTTACATAATTTAAGGTTTGTATTTTGCGATACGAGGTGGCATCCAAATATGTTACTCGTTTTATAAAGTTGAGCGGAAGTTTTTATGGAGGAACTAAATGTATTACGCATTTTTTATTCAAGTGTGTTGTGTTAATTGTGGCATATTTTAAAAAAATGTGCTTGACAAGTTAACGATAAAGTGACAATCTATGTTGACATGTAAAATTTGAATATGACATTTTACTGGTACCAGACTCGACAGTAAATAATTCCTAATAGTCGAGGAGAAAATAAGAAATATTGCTGTCCTAGTTTTTTTATCGGCACGATTGTACGTATTATGTAACCTAAGGTTTGGTTTTTCAACGTTCTGATAAGTCAATGAGATTTACAATTTGAATAACCTGATCTAATGTTACTTGTATGCTTTGACTATATCAGTCAATATCTTGTGCAATATCGTCCAATTCAATATCGAAGGCGCGAATGTGATTACACTGTCTAAATTTCTGCAGGCAAAGCCTCGGACGATGCAGGAATCTCGTCGAATTTCTAAGGTCTATCTTAACTTGAGAAAGGTGGCAGTAACCAATTTTACATACACGTATGTATTTACGCGTATTTTTATGACATGAATGAATGGATGAGGATACGAGTATATTTCAAACAGTGACATCTGTTAAAATTTTCCGGCATCTTTCGAGTTTTTGCAACAACTGAAGGTAAAAACATAGTTGAAACTGTTATTGGTTTATGGGTATGACTATCTATGAATTTTGAATCGGTCAGCTTATCAAAATTAATTGAAAATTCACGAATTTTGGTTCTGTTGATTTGCACAAGTGCATGTTCGCTGCCTTGCTGCAAACTGGCATTTGGATCGTTAGAATAACCTTTCCAATTAAAATATGTGGTTTCATATCCATTATAACACAATTGGCGATATATTTGTGAATTGTTTATGGAGATTCGCGTTGTTGTTGTTGTGTTTAATTATCATTTAAATGTTTTACGAATTTGAGAGTAGGTGAAAGGAAAGAATAATATCATTGTATTTAGTTATATTAATTTCGTAAAAATAACAAACACACAAACAAAACAACACTAAAATTCCGGTAAACTTTTAAAACATAGGTTGAAAACGTATGGCCACCACTTGACGTCACTAAAAGCCGTATTAGAGTCGGCAATTTTTGTCTCTTGCGCCGGCAATGGCAATTATAATTGCACGCAATGCGAGAATGGAATCCGCATTAAGGCCGTATTAGACTCGGCAATGTTTTCTCTTGCGCCGGCAATTATAATGGCACGTATTCATGCGCAGTAAACCGTTTTCGATCAGCTGGAGCATTGTCAACGGTCAGAACAGCAGTGGGTACTGTCGAAATCCCTAAAATATCCCCAGAATTAGAGATGTGCAAACCTGTTCGTTTTGATTACCAGTTAAAGCAGCTACTGCTATTTACAAATAGGAGGTGCAAAAAGTTGCTGAATTAGCAGTCCATAAGTTTAATAAAGAATGTAAGCTGCTAATTTAATTACCAGTGGGTTTAAATGGCCATTACCTGTCCATACCTGGTTCGGCCAAATAATAAACATTTAAAAATAACAGAATGTCTACATGTCTACCCAATTGCGCCGGCAAGGGCAATTAAAATGGCGCCTGCCCCATTTCTGGTAATGAGAGACAGCTGATCGGGAACAGTGTACTGCGCATGAATCCGTGTCATTTTAATTGTTAGAAGAGTAGAATTTCTGACTGTAGTACGGAGAACGGTGTACTGCGCCTGAATCCTTGAATTATAATTGCCATTGCTGGCGCCATAAAAATTCCCAAGTGTAATACGGCCTTTACAGTAGGCAATTCTAGTTTTCTGGCAATTAAAATTGCACGGATTGATGCGCAGTACACCGTTCTCGATCAGCTCTCTCGCATTGTCAGAAATTGGGCACGCGCTATTTTCATTGCCATTGCTGGTGCAAGTCTGGGTAGATATGATTATTCTGTTATTTTTAAATGTTTATTAGTTGGTCGAAGCAACTATGAACAGCTAATGGCTATTTAAACTAACTGATACTTAAACTAACAGTTCACATTCTTTATTAAGCATATGTACTGCTAATTCGTAGCAACTTGTTTGAACTGCCATTTGTAAGTAGCAGTAGCTGTTTTAACTGATAATCAAAACGAACAGGTTTGCCCATCTCTAATTCTGGGGGTATTTTAGGGATTTCGACACTACCAACTGCTGTTCTGACTGTTAGCAATGCGCCAGCTGATCGAGAACGGTTTAGTGCGCATGAATTCGTGCAATTATAATTGCAATTGTACCGGAAATTTTTATTGCCGACTCTAATACGGCTTTAAGCCACGCCTCATTGCGCGCTATCATACCAATGAGGTGAATTTTTGTTAATTTATTTTTCGTGTTATCTTTCTCAAGTTAAAATGACCAGAGTATAAAAATAAACCATATAAATATTAAATTTACTACAAATCTTGTTTTCCTCATTATCAAAGGCATCGTACATTCGCGTTTTTTGGCAGTGAAAGGACGATAATATATGTCCCTTTGGAATATATTTTTTGGAGTCCTCGGTATGTGATATACTAGCTCTATTTGTTGCAATTTTTATTATACTAGTGATTTAATTTTATTCGTGCACAGAATCTAGTCTATAAGGTGCAAACTGTTTTTTTTTATTATTATTGAAACTAGCTTAAAGAACTTTTTTTGTTAAATCATTTCTAGTATTACTGCTTTAATTTTTAATGTATTTGACGTAGTGCTTCCATGAAAAAGTATTAAAGTTAAATTTAAAAAAAATGTTGACGTTCGTAGATGTTTATTGTGGTTTTGCGTAGAGTAAGGAAATAATGGTCTTCGATAATAAGTAGAGTTTTGACGGTGCAACGCCCGGTATATATTTCATAGATTAGCACACTCTTAAAGATATCTCACAAATATTTACTGTTAAGGGGGTCGTCTACCCATTAGGTCGCGTTTCAAGCGCTATATTCTACAGTTCGTTGTGTGGAGAGAAAGCGAGATACAGAGTTGCCGTTTGGTACACGTCTTTATTCATATACAATAAGTATGAGTCTTTTTTTTTTTTATTTTGAAAATGCGGAAGTTGTGGTCCTGAGACGGGTGCATACGAAAAATCGGCAACGCTGCAGAACTCCGGTGATTGTAGGCGACTCAGGTGTCTGAAAGGAAGCAACAACAAAAAATCAGCATATGCCCACTTTTAGCTATGTCCCCTACCAGAATCAAAAGAAAAGAACAAAAAATCAGACTTTGGCATAATTTAAAAAAAAAATTGATTTTTTCGTTTTTTTGAAAGGTTTTTTGCTTGTAAACAAAAAAAATTTTGTTTTTACGACAGTCTGATCTGTGATCTGTGCCAAGTTTCAGCCGAGTCCGTTGGGAACTTTCCGACATATCGCCGGAGTTTCCCGGAAAAACATTGTTTCGAGAAAAACGAGATTGAAAATCCGAGGATCGGATCATTTTTTATATAAATAAATTGGAGCACGTGGAGGGAAAGATGGAAAATAGTCGACTGCCGAGAAGAAACTAACCGTTTACAATACAGTAATCTCCGTCAGTCGGTGAGGTCAATCGGAGAATAGAAGTGGGCGGAGAAGAAGCAGCCGGCCGCGCGGTAGGTACCTGAGAACGCTCGCTCGCTCGGGACCACGGCAGCGCTTGCCTTTTCATCTGTATCTCCGTTAATTATGGAAGAAGAAAAAAATCCTCTGGCACAAATGTTCTTCAAACTCTAGAGATCAAATTTATGTGAAAAAAAAAACGAAATTTTCATATTTCTGGGTAGACGATCCTCTTAAGTGCCTCTTTTTGAGCCACCCTGTGAATTATTTTTTAATAACGGTCATGACGGTTATTACTTAAAGTATCGTGGATCATCGTAGTTAATAGTCATTGCCGGTCGTTGAATATTTTTCTTTTTTATAATTGTTTAGAGTTTTCGTCATTCGATTTTTTACGTTAATAAAAAAAACACTATTTCGTATATCATGCGCGATGATTTTTATTTATCCTAAAGGTATTGTTTCGGTTGAACTGCTGGCAGTAACGTCCGGCAGTCGAGCCCTGGTCTTTAGGAAAATTAAATTTGTGTTTCCTCTAGAAGGTCCGAGACTTCACGGTTCAACGGTTGGCAGTCGACTGCTGTGTACATACTGCTCCGAGACCAGTCTAGACGTGACTGCCGGACTGCTTGCATGTAAATTTTATAAGCTTCTAAAAGCCTTTAATGTTATCATTCGATTGCGTATGAAAAAGTTTCATTTCTGCCGTGAGTAGCAAAATATTTTTAGCGGAGGATGATGAAATGCTCATTTCAGAAGTCAACAAATTTCATCAATTATACGACCATCAAGATACGGATTATAAAAATTTAGAAATACGGGAGAAATATTTGGATATATACACAGATACAGTACGTTTCACGAAAAATGGATACGACTTAATGATTTCCTGGGTCGGTCCCATTGTGGCGACAAGAGCTTGGCAATAAACAAGTGAAGTATGAAGGGACGGACTAAGGAAAACAAGTAATGATATGATTATATTAATGTAATCAAATGAAATAACATTTTTTAAAAATATTACTAGTCATATTTATTTACATTTATAATGCCATTCTATAGATAGTTCTGTTTCGCTATCGCTATCCTCATCAAAATTAATTAGAATTGGATTAATTATACGATCCAGACTAATATACCAATTTTCTACAGTTATTACGTGACGGACTGAATTTTTCCAACTACCTGGGGGAATATCATTAAAGCATTTTCGAATTAATTCTACAACACTAGAACTTAAAGTCGGAGAAATATTTTCAGACCTAACCAGTGATTTTAAGTGGTGCCACATATGCTCTATGGGGTTAAAAATGCAATAATAGGGTGGGAGCCGTAGCACTGTATGTCCACTTTTTTTATAACTTTCTTCAAAATATATATCATTCGCCGCCATGTAGTTCTGAATCTCCAATTTTGTATTATTTGAGCTTGGAGCTTTATGTAATTGGCGACTGTGATAGCTCGCATTGTCCATTACTATCACGCTATTCTGAGGAATGTTTGGTAAAAGACAATTCTTGAACCATTCCTCAAAAACTAACAAATTTTACCACAAAAAGATATTTAAATATAAATTAAGCAACCTAACCTGCCTGATGTTATTTAATTATAATTATTACAATCCGGTCCTTTCCACATAATAATAACAAACGGTCATAAATAATGGGATGGCCCAGGTACTTTTATTGCAGTCATTAAATTATATCCATTTTTCGTGAAACAATCTTTACCACAGTACGTCAGCTTTTCTCAACGGGGATAATTGACAATACCGATGGCTTACGGCGGTTGCAGGGAAAACACTCGGCAGTTAACGGCTGGTCGTGAGTGTCAGACGTTACTGCCAGCAGTTCTACCGGAACCATACCTTAAATCCGTCAAGAAATCGATTTATTAGTAATCGGTTTACGTGTGAAGTAATGAATAGACTTATTACACATAAATGTGTTACTAAATGGTTGAAAGAAAAAAACAAATAAATAATTCTGTGTGTTTTAATTCTGTAGTAGTTTTTATATTAAAGAACTATTTTGTAACGGTTAAAATATATTAGTAAATATAAGAGTTAATCAAATATTTGACGTATTGCCTCTTTTTTTCCGAACACCAAACCACGAAGTAAAAGTAGAATTTTACTTAGCGTTGGGGAAGAACCAATGATTTTAATAATCGAGTACTCGATACTCGAGCGATTTGAATAATTCGCTCGAGCGATTAATCACTTGATATTTTTATGACTAAGCAGAATGTGTTGATAAAACCCCACCAGGGGTTGTTTTTGTAAGTTTTAGAAGTTTAGTCTAGAGTTTTTATTAAGGAAGAACAGTTTATTGTGATTTTTTAAAATGTACAATCGCCGCTGGCTATCCAGTCCCAGTCAAAACAAAACCCATGTCGCGATGAATCCACTAAGAGATTTGGCATACTCTTTTATATGAGCCTTCTCGTTTATGTGTCTTCAAGAAAGACGTATGTCGTGTCAGCCTTCTGAGCGTCAAACTCGAACGTCGCCAATCGGCACATTTCGGGTGCCGCGCGAAGATCGGCTATCAAGTGAAAGGCAATGATTCGATTTTTCGCCTGAATTTATAACTAGAGTATTTCCTATCGAGTGAAAAACTGCTCGAATACAAGTCGGCGTTAAGCGAAGCTCGGGTATCGAGTGAAAGGTAATAAGTAACAAGCGACGATTTGCGCTCGAATTTATAACTCGAGCGTTTTTTTTTTAATAATCTCGGTTATTTCAATAATCGAGTACTCGAGCGGTTTTTCGCTCGAGCGATCACAACACTAATTTTACTCGATGGAAAATACTGTTAGGGGCACAAAGTCGACTGATGAGTAGCTCGTGCGTAATGGGCGCTTGGGTTCTGTCTCTACACCCATAAAGGGACGCAGGGAAAGGATATCGTGACTTAATAGTACATTATACACCTAGGGACTAAAGTGGTATTTTAAATCCCGAGACAAAAAGTTTATTTTTTTATTAATTTGTCAAGGGATTTAAAAACACTTTGGTGGTCCTGAGGTGTATATACTATTTTATGTACTTTAGGATAGGTAAAACGTTAAAAAAAATTAAATGCCATCCAACGAATACTTATAACCAGGAAGAAGACAAACTGCCGTGTTAAATATTCAAAGCAGGCGATGATACGGCGACATCCATTATGCCTGGCGCGCACGTGCTTTTCAAATGTCACTTTTGTCCAAATTTTTATTACTGTCAATATTTTAAAGTGACATTTAAGCAAAGAAAACATCGAAACCCTTTCATTTGATTTACTAAGTAGAGAAAATCAAATATTAGGATTTTGACATAGGTTTTCAGCTGTAAATATCGCTTTAAAATTGTCCTTACATACTTTTATATTATTATTGAACTAGTAACAATACTAGAAATACAGAATTCAGAGGTTGAAGGTTGTAATTAGTTTTATTAAAAAATAGGAAATAAATCAAAATTTACATAAAATATTTTACCATCTTAAACTTCAAACAAATCAAAATCAAACAAATATATGCACCATCATTATGATTATGGGCTTCCAATTTGTTTGTTTCGTAGCATACTCCTGGCAACATTAGTGATCGAAGTCCACTTTAATGTTCAGTCATTATGGGATTCTCAATTAAACTATGAAAGGAAAGAATTATTATAATAATATATTACCGGACTTATCAAAATTCTGACTACGGGTTAATATAACTTATTTAGCTGTAAATATTATGTTGTAGCTTTTGACTTTTAGATTGCAAAATTTAAGTCAAATTCTTTAAAAATGTGTTTGTTGCTAGTTTGCGTGAGAAGTTTGGAACATAATGGGATAATTTTATAATGTAAAATAACAATAACGAATAAAAATTAATAAAAAAATATTTCAATCATAAATTACTTACCAGCAACAAAACGAAAAGGTCCGCTTTCATGAAAAGAATAGAAAATTAAAAATTATTTTAGAATTTAATGACGTTTCCTCCACCATTTTCAATCACATTATAAATCATATGTTACTTGATTTTATCCCCTTCCAGACGAAGGATGTTCGGTTGTGAAATAATTTAAGAACGTGTGCTGCTCGCATTCTATGTTTGTCTCTGTCGCCATCAACCTTCTCCGATTCAATAAAGGGAGACAAATATGGCTTAGATTAAATCGAACAAACCCAAAGTCTGATATTGACACAGAACGATCGACACAAAAGGATAAACGTATGGAGTAACCTGCCTGGCTGTGACGTCACTTGCACAGCCTACTTATATGCTTCGATCCCCACCATAAGCGGTCTCACCGGGCTGAGGCTGTAGGCCAATTATTACCAAGAAAATCTGGAGAACAATATAAAAAACAGTTATCTGAGTTTATCAAATGGTGTAAAGAACGGAACGTAGAAGAATTTACAGAAGAAAAGGTACTATTAGCATATTTCTTAGAAAAGTCAAAAAAGCTTAAAGCATCGTCACTGTGGAGTGTATATTCGATGATAAAGGCCACAATTGCAATAGAAGTTATTTTTTATAGTTTAATATATTTCTAAACACGTTACACTTTTGTTGCATCCATGTCATGTCATATTTTCTAATAAAATTATTGAAAATAAATTTCGAAATTTATATTTTTTTGTAAAGAAATTTACTTTAAATCCCTAGGGATTTAAAGTACCACTTTTTTCCCTGAAAATAGGGATTTAAAGGGTATTTTAAATCCCTAAAGTACATAAAAACATCTATAACGGCTATGCTCACGTCTAGGGAATCCAATCCCGCAAATGATTTCGCGGGTTTGACATTGCGGGACTCGATTTGGCTGCTGTATGTTAATAAAAAGTTGTTTTATGCAATTAGAAACAGAGTAGAGTAGCAGCATATAGGTACAATACAATAGTACGACTAGTTTAACGGTTACATGTTACATTGATTTTGGAAGTATTTTCGGAGAAAAGATAAAGAAAGTTTAATGTTTCATCTTTTAGATTTGATCTTATTTTATTGCATATGTACCTTGCAGATGAAAAAAAATCTGTAATTTTCATTTTCTTAGGTAGCACAGACGAACCACTAACATCTGAGCGCTTAGCAATAGAACTAAACGAACTACTCGAGCTGCTGGTACTAGCTTTCATTTCCTATGTTATTTTATCAATAACAACACTACCGCTGCTGCTCTGGGACTTTCAAATTAATATTATGCTTTGTTATGTAAGTGGGTGTGAAGACCAGTGGCGTAGCGACAAATTATAGGCCCCCCCCCCCGCGAAAATTGAGTTAGGGCCCCCTACCCTATATTAAGAATATACATATAAAACATATAAACAAACAAAATTAGATAATACTGTTTATTATATAAACTACAAACCTATATGTAGAGAACGTTATAAAAAATAAAATTATTGAACAACAAGAAGAAAACAAAAAACATTCTTTAAAACTAAAAGGAACAAACACGAAAAAATTCTTTAGGTACCGAGCTAAGGTAGCGATACTTGAAAGTTACAGTGAGATAAAACCAAAAGTATTTAAAATTAAGCAACAAAATCTTGAATATAGTATTATAGGTATCTCAATAGTTATTGCGAGGCAATTGGCCAATTGCTTATTTTAATTATTATATTGTAAAATTATTCTTATATTGTTGCTTTCAGGAGGTAAATTGTTTTTCTCTAGCTTTTGCCTCCGCAAAATTTTTTATTAAATGGTTATTATCCATTTTGGCCGCCTCTTGTGCCTCTATAGACAGGATAGCCAAGTTGGTTAACCTTGTCTGAGAGGAACTATTTCGTAAATAATTTTTAATGATTTTTAATTTGGAAAAGGATCTCTCAGCTGTAGCAACACTTACTGGAAGAGTTAAAAATAATAATAAGGCTGTTGTTACCTCTGGAAAATTTGATGATAAAGTGATATTTTCCACAATTAAAAATACAGCAAAGTCTTTAATACTTTGAAGAGAAGCAATGTTTTCCTTTAACGGCATACACAACGCGACTATCTCTAAAGGAAAAGTCGCAGACAGATCGCTGGAATATGTTTGCTGTAGTGTTTCTGCAGACATAAATAATTCTTTTTCTGGCAAAATTACTAGAACTTGGGGACATAGAAATCTAAATTTATTAACAAATAACTCCATTCCCTCAAAACGATTACCTATTTGGTTAATTACAATATCAAATACTTTGTAATATATATTTATCCTAAAATAGTTTTCTCAACTAGAAAATAGATAATTTGTATCGGCTTCATCAAAGTGTTTTTTTGGTTTTAATTGTCTTTTATCTTCAAATTCCGGGTTTATATTCCATGATCTTGATATACCAATTGCTTCATTCTTCAAATTTATATAATTACGGGCACAGTGTGACAAAATCTAGATCAGGTGGACATTGGTAATATTGGTATTTATTTGAAAGATTTGCTAATTAGCAATAGGCTCTATCGGCACTCGAAGCTTTCGCCCCCCCCCCCCCCCCCCCCCGCGACTGCGGGGGTTCGCGGTAGTAGCGCTACGCCACTGGTGAAGACCTTTGGTGGAACGAGCAGAGATTTTGATAATGCTAGGGCATAACTTACATGCAGCTGTAAGACCAAAGATCTTATAAACTCTATAAGACCATCTTCAGACTTTACAAAATAATTCCAAACTAAACTTGAACCTTCATTCTCTTTGTAGACTACACTGACACTCATTTTCGCGATTGCTGATTAAATTTCATGTATTATATTCAACCACTTGATAAATGTCACTAGATACTAGATGAACAACGCTCTTACTTTCGCACGTACGCAAGAAAACTGTTCTGTTTAACGTATTTTCAATAGCCCAGCAGGGCGGGGAATCCCCTTTAAAATACCGCAGTTCATTGTTTGCTATCCCGCAAATAACGCGGGATCGATGGGCTCAATCCCGCGGGTTTGCGGGATTAAAGTTTTGGGCGCGGGATTGGATTCCCTACTCACGTTCGTTGAACTAAATAAAGGTATTGTAGGAGAAATACAAAATCGTCTTCACGTCCGTCACAATAATGAATAAATCAATGGAATATACATATAAAAAAAATATCACTGCTTTTATTAATATAGTACTGTAACTTTCATTTTTAAATTTAATTTATATTTATATTTTTTATACTTAATCTACAGCCAAATCTAATTCGTGCGATAATCACTGTAACGCAGACAGTGGGTCAAAATCGGTTACTTCCTTATTTTCTAGCTTCTTCACGGACGCAATTTTAACATTCTTACTTTCTATTCGTTTGGTACCAAGAACCGAACCTACAAAAAAAGAATAGTCAGATCATAGACAAAGGAAGAGAGGGGACGAATAATTCCGGTTTACGGGCCGTCGCAGAAAGTGTTACCTAAAATTGATCGGCCGCCATTGATAGGGAGCCAGACAATCGAGGTGGCACCCAATGTATTTTGGTGATTTGTGGTGAGAAGAGCTATTATAAGAATTCAGTTTATTTACAGAAAAATGGTGAATTGTTGTGCCTATAGCTGTAAAAGCCGTAACGAACGAAAGAAGCTTGGAATTACTTTCCATCGGTAAATATTCAAATTGTATTTTACGCATGCATTTATTTTATATTAGATATCTCCCTTGTAAGTTTAGCAGTATATATTATTTGAAACTATGATTAATGCCATAGTTAAAGCTACCTTTCTTTGTAATTTGTACTAGATTTGTTGCACTTTTCATTCAAGATTTCTAATAAGAACCAGGTAATTGCCCTTGGAGAGGGTGTGTCACTCAATGGCGTACCTGCACGATTTGTATATTTTGACAAAATTAAATTATTTCTTATTTAATTTTGGTTAATTATTAGTGAAAGCATTATATTATTTCGAATGTATCCAGTGTTATTTTTTTAAAGAAAGCGATTAACGTTTGTCTTGAATCATTGAAGATCATAGTCTTTGAGAAACACGACTTCAGGCGAAGGTCGTTTCACAAGGATGGCGTCCTGTTAAAACTTATTTTAAACCACTAAGCTCACACATTGTTGTATTGTTTTTAGATTTCCGAAAGATCCACAAAAAGCAAACATTTGGGTGCAGAACATGGGACATGGGAAGATTGGACACCTTCTCCTGCCTACAGGATTTGTTCAAAGCATTTTGAGAAGTACTTTTTTATAAAGTTGAGGAAAGAGTTCGATTACTTGGATGTGCTGTACCAACAATATTTTCATTTTGTTGCTTCTTTGTAATAAATTTTGAATCGACCAATTTTGTTTTTTTATATTGCATTTTCCCTAAAGTTGAAAGATATTTAAATTTCACAACCTTTCCTATATGAAATTATATTTTTGGCTAATCAAATTAATATTTACTAAGCATTCATAAATTATTGAGAAGCAGGAGAACATTTGTACTCAGTAGGGACACAATATACAAATTCAATTCAATAAAAATATTACTTCCATATTCCATAAATAATAATTTTGTACTGGGATAATACTAAGAAAATATTCATGTAACGCCACTGCTAAATCCGATAAGGAGCCAGGCGGTAACAAATTAGCTTCTGGTTTTACGCGTCCCCTCTCTTCCTTTGTCTATGAGTCAGATATTTAAGAATCCCGTTGAAAGGAATACCCACTACCACTAAAAATAAACCCCACAATGTACTCGGAACTACTTTTCGCGCAACTGTTCTTATATGTTTCAATTAAAATACTACAGGTTACCTGGATTTCCACTAGAGTCGCCGCTTTCACTCGTACTTTTCGTTGTTTTGGATCCAAAAAGGTCGTCGCCACTATCATCAGAGTCATCAAAAATACTGGCCTTTTTCGACGTCTCTCTAACGATTTTCTTGCCACCGAAAAGTTCTCCTTCACCATCTGAATCGGATTTTTCAGAGAAAATACTCGGGTTTTTCCCCGACGGAACCTCTTGCACTTTAGGTTTTTCTGCTGATAAGACTAAATCTTTCCTGAATGATTTTTTGGTACTAGAAAATAGATCTTCATCGCTGCTGTTGGAAACTTCGTCGCCAAAAAGACTATTGTCCTTCTTAGAACTGCTATTATCGCCGGCTCTTGATGTAGCTTTAAAAATGTCCGAATCACCTCCAAATGAAGCATCTGGTTCTAAAACTTTTATACATTTCGAACCTATAGATGGGGCACTATAAATATCTGTTTTATCTTCCGGTAAAGGTGTTAGCTTATCTTTAGTTTCTCCTGGTAAACTGTCAAACAGTCCTTTCGAACCATCCATTTCTTCCCCTGCCACTTGTTTGCCTATCCGTTCATCAAAAACCAATGATATACCTTTTGCTTCAGGTTTCTCTTCACTTTTTTGCATACTATCGTCACTTTTCGGCGTTTCCTTCTTTGGAACATAATCAGGAATCTTTAATTTGCTATGCAAATCCTTCAGAAAACTGCTTTTATCATTAATGGGGAGTCTCCGAGGTGTTATCCGATGTTCCGAGGTTCGTTCGCTTGCAGTGACGGAGTCCTGAGAAGTCTTGTTAGTTTCTACCGATTGTTCACTTTCTACTGAAGAATTTTCTTCATGGTAAATGCTAAAATCTGTCATGGATTTTCTTACTGCTTCTTGTCTCGCCCTTCTCGTGGACGGTTTTCTTTTACTCGGTATTCTTACTCTATCCTAAAAGGGTAGGTACAATAAGATTTTTGATGAACTAAAATACAGGGTGTTATGGAAATAACGTATTATATTTAAACGGGTGACTCCTGGGGTGTCCTAGAGAAGCGCTACATATTTTTTTTTAAATCGAACGTTTAAAAAGTGGGGTAATTCACCGCTAAACCCACACACAACTCCTCGGCACATTCATATATGAACATATTACATTGCCCAGCTGGGTAATCAACAGATGTTCAGGCACAATGTTGTCAAAATGTTTAAAAGTGTAAAACTTTAGTTTCTTATAAAAATAAATATTTAGCTTACTTAGAAAGTGAATCCAGGACGCGATTAAGGAATCCAGGGCACAGACACTTTCAGTTCTTTTTTCTATGGGAAAAACTTTATGCTCATCACGTGTGCTGATGATAGTGTGGGAGTGCATAATAAGCTATCACTAAACCCCAACACTAACGCATAATTACACTTTACAATAACACACATAGAACGAGAGCACTTAATCATTTCGCAATAGAAATAATAAAAACGCTAATTTCTATGGGCCATTAACCCTTTACTAAAGATAAAATGAAACAATTATGTTAACAATTGACAGGAACTACCCTTTGAAATGAATGGTCTAGTCCACCTTCGGACCAGTCTGACTTTCTTTCCGAGAACTCTCCGCTAGTAGAGCCAGCGCGGTTGGGATTTCCGAGACTATAATTATACAGGAAAGTAATATTATAGAAGGAAATTCGGCAATTTATGATAGTCGCTTATAAAACATCGAAAGTGGCAACGCTGTATTTTTAAATATTAGCCGGATTGTCCAAAATCAGCTGTTTAAAGAAGCCGGCCGATATCGATCGAGAGAACCAACGTGTTATTTATTTTTACAATTTTTAGATGTTAAATACATTATTTCCCAGACAATAAGGGCGTATTTTTGTCTACACAGTAGCACTTTAAAATACTAATTCAGATTGAACGGTACTTAGATGTGTTGTGACGCGAAAACTAATGTGTTGTGACGCGAAAACTAATGTGATTTTGTGATGTGAGTACTTGGTGTTTTTTATAAATTAAGTTGGTTTTAAATAAGTCCGAAAAGGTAAATAAAATTGCATTTTTTTATCTAAAGGGTAAGTGGCATTTATAAACTTTTAAGTTGTCCAGATCTGACGGGTGTCGTTCGAATTGAACAAATGAGAACATACCTGACCATCTATAAACTCCGCGGCGGTTCGTTCGAGTCAGTTCAAGTTTATAAATCAGAGATTGTTTCCCAGCGAACTGAACGTAAAAGTTTATAATAATGTACCCTGAAAAATAAACAACTTGAAATCTATCAAACGGTTATTGACTTTCTAAAGAGTTTACCCTGAAGATATGACAACACTGTTCAAGATTCACTGCCATATGTTGCTGTGTTTACATTCCGAACAGGGGCACCACGTGGTATTTTTTTTGGTTTGACATAAGGTCATGTACAGGGCATATTAAATTAAAGCACCATTTTTGGATATTTTTCTTCAATTTGTTTTCATCTCAGGAATTGCCGGTTTAAATATAATACGTCCTTTCCATACCACCCTGTATATACATTTCTAAAATAAAAAATATCCGTACCTTAGTCGCACTAGACAACACCTCCGTCTGGCTCAAACTTTCAAAATTTTTAACATCTTCTTTCTTATTCGAGCCACCGACGCTCTCACTCCTAGACGGCGCGATTGGTCTTATAAGAGGCGAGCTCGGGTTCGCCCCGCCCACTACTGGACTGGACCTATCCGATTTATCGATTTCGTCTACGCTTGCCGATCTGGCAACATCGGGACGGAATTGGGGACGCGCGGCACCTGGCATCAGCGCGTTGACGTTGATTTTTAGGTTATGTTGTAGTTTTCCTGGAGAGGCTAAAAGATTTACAAAGTGAAGATGCAAGAGGCAAAAAAGTATTGTGGGAAAAAACACCATTGTATAACAAACATTAAGTACTTACTTTTAGTTGGAGAGGTGCGAGGTTTTTCGGTAATTTCATCTTTTTCCATAGATTTTTCATGATTGTCTTCAAATAAACTCGCCCTCTTCCTGACATTATCTTTAGAAGAGGAAATGCTTGCTCTTTGATTAATCTCAACTTGATCTCCGAGATGTGTTCTGTTAATTTCTGAAGCGGTCACGTCCATCTTATCAGGATCTGTAAAGATACATGTTACTATACCCGACGTATTAAAAACAGATTATGCTAGATAAATAGGAAAATAAAGTAAAAATCCATTGTTATCAGTAAAGATTATTAAATTATATCAAATCGAAGGTAGCTTTAAGTAGTTTATCTAAATTAGTATACAAATAAATAACTGCACAACTATTTACCTCTATCAAGGATGATTTTTCTATAGATTAAGAAAAACTTTGCCTTGAAAAGTACTCGATTGCAAAATTTATTAATAAATTTATCTTTGTATGACAAAACCTAATTTCGATATACAGGGTGTTATCTAAATCGGTGTATGGTGAAATTATTTTTAAAATTTTATTTTTGTATAACGACCAAACAATTACTTTCTAGGCGTTTTAAATGTAGAAAGAAAAGAAGTAATAAGAAAATGCGTTAGGTAAAACATATTTTTATTTATTTTTTAATTTTACACAAGGAAATACAACTTTTGGAAAATAAGAAAGGTTTTCTTAGTGTGTATAGCTGTCGGATCTTAACGTCGTCGCATGCAACCCTCGTAACAATATTTATACAGTCCACTACTTATACTACTAAAGCTACCTACGAGCTATCAAGAAAACCGAATGATGTCCAATACTACTACCGCCATCTACGAGTTATCAAGGAAACCGAATGATGTCTAATACCACTACGCCATCTACGGCTACGTCATTAGGCGCAACCAATACGAGAACAATAGTTAACTGTTTTATGACGAGAACGAATCGAGCCACGAGACTGACAAGTTGGCATTCTTCATATTTTCAGTGTTTTTTTAGTTTAAATCCTTAAATAAAATGGTTTAAAATCATATCGAGTATCATTTATCGAAATACACAACATTTATCGACCCTACACAATAGTGCTTAAACGTAAAGTCCATTCTTCGGTTCTTAATTGTAGAAAATTGATCAATAACAGCCTCATTAAGTTTGGAGTACCCTCTATACATTTTTTTTCATATATTTCATTTTTAAACTTTCTAATAAATTCACTAGATTTACCCTTTGTGGTCTGCGTTAAATTAATTTCGGGTTTAGGTGTTCCCGAATTCTTCACTTCAATTTTTTGCTCCAAACTCAAAGAGCTAAAGTTATTTCTTAAATAGTCCACCGTTAACTATTCATTTTAACTTAATAAATATATAATATTAAAACATACACGCTCGAACTTCTAACTAGATGCACGAACAAACAGCGCGGTACACACAAAAACTGTGCGCCTTTTCCATGTTAAATCGCCATAGTCCCGCTATCCCCCGCTGCCACCCGCCACCTGTTACTACAGAGAAACTGCATTACTTAATCGCACGTGCGAGCAAGTCTCGTCATTTACCTCGACCGAGGCACGGTTGCCGGATCTATGCAGTTTGGTTTGACGGGAGGGTAGGATTTTTTTAGTTTGACGGTACGATAAAATATTAGGGAGGGTCGGACTTACTAAAACATACACGCTCGAATTTCTAACTAGATGCACGAACAGACAACAGCGCGGTGCACACAAAACTGTGCGCCTTTTCCATGTTAAATCGCCATAGCCCCGCTGCCATACGCCACCTGTTACTACAGAGAAACTGCATTGCTTAATCGCACGTGCGAGCAAGTCTCGTCATAATCGTCATTTACCTCGACCGAGGCACGGTTGCCGGATCTATACAGTTTAGTTTGACGGTACGATAAAATTAGGGAGGGTCGGACTTTATACGGTAAATAATATTCAATGAATATAAATTAATATTTTTTATTCGTTTTGTTTTGGGGGTGCACGTGCGCATGTGCTCCTGTGGAAGAACCGCCCCTGATCTAAATGCTGTCACCATATGGAGAGGCCAAAAGTTTTTTTGATTTAGTTAGTTTTTGCTTCAATAAAGACCAAAAAACCAAACAAACCCATATGAATTAGAAAATAAATTAATACCTCCTAGTTCACTCCCGAACACAGAGCTCTCCTCCAAATCCTCCAGGTCCCCGCTGGGAGTAAGATTCTCGATTTTACTGGAAATATTTTCCGCCTTTTCCGGGATTTGGTCCAAACTAGATCCCGGCTGAGCGCTGATTTCCGCTCGGTTTTTCGTGAGGAAAAAGCTATCCTGGCTCTGTTGTTCACCGAAAATATCACTTGACAGGCGCCTCGAGGACGAGGCATACGGGTAAAAGGATGAATCGTCGGTTTCCAGTCTAAAAGAAACTGATTTGTATAACGGTAGTTCAAATGAACCGTTTGTTAAACGTCACGATAGTTCAAATAAACCTTACCTAGTCGCATTCATGTCTCTTACGATACCACTTGAATCGTTGACGTCAAGACTGGGCGGGGCCTCGTCAAACAGACTAGATCTCGCCTGTGATTGGTTTAAATTAGTCCGATTCAAAATACCGTCGGTAAGAGAGAATGTGTCGCTTTCGCCGCTATTGTCAGAACCAGCGTCCCAATCTAGAGGAGGAGGGGTAGGGTCGAAAAGATCGATGGGTGGGGGCATGGTGTAGTTTTCAGATGAATCTAGAAGAAAATAATTTTAATATTATACTATACAACGTGTCCAAGATAAGGAGGGCCAGTACAGGGATCGCGTAAACCGTAAGAGATACGAAGTCGGTTAAATGGAGGTAAAGTTGCGCATTTACGTGCCTAATAATATGTCGTTTAGAAAGTTTTAAAATTCCGAGTAGTTCCGGAGATATCCGGAAAAAAACCGAAATTCTGAAAAATCGTTTTATTGTTTTCCTGGGTTTTTTTAGATAGAATTCTAAAGTAAATTGCACTTTTGCATTGCCACTTTTTCCGCTCTATCTAACAGCGTTAATTGTTTTCTAATCCGACGAGTCGTCTTTGAAGGGCCATTATCAACTTTCTTTTTTTAAATACGGTCCTGTTTTTCTGATATTGGAATTTGATAGCTTTTTTTCTTCCGAATGCAACGATGTATGACACATTGTGGTTTAATGACGTTTCGAGGGTTTATGAACAACATCAGGAAATTTTGGGATACGGTCCTGTATTTCTCTTAATTTTATAAATAATATCTCATAAGTAAGCTCTAAATTTTTACTTATATTGGACTAGTTCGATAAATAACAAATAATTTAATAATAAACCACAAATAAGTGAACAAAAATCATTCCAAAACAGTAATAAAACGAACAACGAAAAAAGTAAGGAACTACATAATCAGGTGTTCAAAATGATTTCCGTTATTCTCTAAGCAGAAATAACATCTTCTAACTGCCACATAACAGTTTTTTTGAGATAAAATAAAACATGCGATAGAATATCAAACTTTTCAGCATTTGTAAATTTATATGTTCCATATTTTCTGGAAAATAGGAAACCTCTTAAAACGCTCTCAAACGATCACAATGGGAATGTCAAGTGAAACAAATCACGCGTCACCATCTTAATTTTTTTGTTTCAAGCGCCTACTTTTCTTTTAAATCCCGAATCAACAGAAGTTTGAAATAATGTTTCTATATTTTGTTTGGAGCTTACTTATGAGATATTATTTATAAAATTAGGAGAAATACAGGACCGTATCCCAAAATTTCCTGATGTTTTTCAAAAAACCCTCGAAACGTCCTTAACAATGTGTCATACATCGTTGCATTCGGAAGAAAAAAAGCTATCAAATTCCAATATCAGAAAAACAGGACCGTATTTAAAAAAAGAAAGTTGACAATGGCCCTTCCAAGACGACTCGTCGGATTACAAAACAATTAACGCTGTTAGATAGAGCGGAAAAGTGGCAATGCAAAAGTGCAATTTACTTTAGAATTCGATCTCAAAAAAACCCAGGAAAACAAAACGATTTTTCAGAATTTCGGTTTTTTTCCGGATATCTCCGGAACTACTCGGAATTTTAAAACTTTCTAAACGGCTTATTATTAGGCACGTAAATGCGCAACTTTACCTCCATTTAACCGACTTCGTATCTCTTACGGTTTCCGAGATCCCTGTACTGGCCCTCCTTATCTTGGACACGTTGTATAGGACAAGGTAATAATTATGATGAAACTAATCTAATATATAATAGACTTACTGAACTTTGGCGTTTCGTATTGTTGGGGAGGTGATTCGGTAACATTTGTATAACTTTCCGTTTTCTCTGTGCTTATTTTACTAGGTCCCTCGGCATTTTCTTGTATAGCGGAACCGAAAAGGTTCGCTTCTTCAGGTTTAAACAAAGTATTTTCTTGGAACTCGTTACCACTATCTTCTACAGTGCCTTTTGTATGCAAGACATTGTCTTTATGTCCTTCAGCTTTCTTTCCAAGGCCAAAATCATCATCTGAGGAATTTTCATTGTCGCTATCAAGGAAAGCAACATTTTTTCTTATTTTCCCCAATAAATCATTCTTACTTTGGTTCAAAACATTATCAGAATGATCTGTTGGATATTTGTTACTTAAGTTTGGATCATCTTGCTGAATTGTTTCTGAATTTTGTAAGTTTTCTATTTTTTCCTTAATATCGCTTTCCTTTACAGGTTCTTTTTCTTCTTGTATCAATGGTTGTTTAACAATATCTGTAGGGTTTGTTTCTTTTAGAACATCAGATGTGTGAATTCCATCTACTAGCTTTACAGCCTGTTTCCCTGTGTCTTTCTTCTTATCAATCCTGCCAAAGAAATCTTCTTCATCATTATTTTCACCTTGTGTTACATTTTCATCGCTGACTTTAAATAAATTCTCTCTTTCTCTAGTATCTCTCGCAGCATGTTCTTCACTTTCTTCTTTACTAGTATCTCCAAACATATTCTCTCTTCTCTTTACATCTATATTCATAGGTTTGGTATCTTCAAATAAGCCCCCGGCCATTTTCTTGTTACCCTCCTTGCCCTGTCTTGCATCTTGCTTCTTAGAACCTCCAAATAAGTCTTCAGAGCTCCTGGAACTTTCAAATTCATCAAATAGGCCTTTGGAAGATTTCTTTTCAATTTCCTTTTCGCCCAGCCTGGGAATGTCTTCATCTATCCTCTTCTCTGGATTGCGATTGATTTCAACACTTGTAGACGAAATTTCAGAGGCGTGTGCCGTCGCCAAATCATCAAACAGGCCTTTAGAGGGTTTGTTAGCAGTTGGTTCTTCTTTCGCAGATATTTTAAGTGAGGTATTACTCCCTGCGTCTGTAAACAACCCGGTTTCGGGAGGTTTATTTGGTTCCTTACCGATATTATCAAATAGGCCTTTCTTCTTGATTGCAGAAGCAAAAATATCTTCTTCTTCCTTGAGAAAATCATCGTCATCATCAAACAAACTTATCTTCTTTAAGGGTGGCTTGTTCTCGATGCTCGTTTTATGTAAGCTTTCAGTTTTATTAGCAATTTCTTTAGTTGTAGGCCTGAATAAGTCTACGTTTTGGTATAGATTTTCATCAAATAGCCCGCCCGTCTTCGTTTTTACCTCCGAACTTTTCACGTCATCTTTTTCGGAAGATGACAAGTGGTCATCATCGAACAACCCAAGCTTCTTATTTTCTTCAGGTTTCTTCAACACTTCTTGGGTTTTTGGGGGTAAAATATCATCCACATCATCAAATAGGTTCAATTTTCTACTAGCTGGTCGACTATCAGGGTTTCTAGACGCAGTATTTTTATTCTTAGGTACCATTAGTTCTTCGTCTGAAGATTCATCAAACAAACTTGTTTTCTTTATCGAATTTTTCCCGGTTTTAATTGACTTTGATTCAATATCTTTAGTTATTTGAGCAGATGCAGCCGTTTTTGTACTACCACTTTCAAAACCCGGTTTTCCGGAACTTTCGCCAAAGATATTGGCGTTCTCACCAAAAATAGACACACCACCAACAGGTTTCTGAAAGAAAAAAATGCCAATAATGCAGCCACAACTAAAGAACAGTTCATAGTTTATTTATTTTAAGAAATTGGCTTCTGCCTGTGGTGTTATAAGAAAATGTGTGTTCAAGTCGCATCTACAATATACAGTATGTCCACGGATGGAGTTTACAAGAGGACAAATGGACTAAAAATTGAAAGATACGAAAAAAAGTCACTCTTAATAAACGTTTTTGCTTGTCTAGAAAATACGATTCATCATAAGAAACTTCAATTTTTTTTATACAGGGTGGGTAAAAACTGCAAAAATGTTATTTTGCTGAAGAGCAAACATACTTTATTTTGAACGATACGAAAAAAAGTCACTCTTAATAAACGTTTTTACTTGAATAATGAATATGTGATACTTGTTGTCAATGTCTTTATTTAATGAAGTAATTATAATAATAATAATAATAATACGAACATTATTATTAACATGAAAAGAATACGATAACGATTTCATAATTCAAAAACTCCACCCCCATGCTTGACACATTTTTCTAATTGCTTTCTCAAATAAGTGAAAGAATTTCTGATTTCTTCCTGAGATATCGATTGGACAGCCTGGATAATTCTGCCCTTCAGCACTTCAATATAATATCATGTTTTCTGATGAAAGTACATTTTCAACAAATGGAACCGTTGCAACCCAGCACGTTAGGTACTGGTCTTGAGGTTAGAGAATGGCTTGACCGCAGATTTGGTCCAAGGTGGATTGGCAGGAATGGCCCAGTTTTGTGGCCCCCAAGAAGTCCCGACTTAACCTTGGCCGATATGTTTTTATGAGGCCGTTTAAAACACATTGTTCTTGCAACTGCAATACCAAATGATATTGAAGTGCCGAAGGGCAGAATTATCCAGGCTGTCCAATCGATATCTCAGGAAGAAATCAGAAACTCTTTCACTTATTTGAGAAAGCAATTAGAAAAATGTGTCGAGTATGGGGATGGAGTTTTTGAATTATGAAATCAAGCAATTAAGCAAAATAACATTTTTGCAGTTTTACCCAAAAAAAAATCGAAGTTTCTTATGATGAATCGTTTTTTCTAGACAAGCAAAAACGTTTATTAAGAGTGACTTTTTTTCGTATCTTCCAATTTTTAGTCCATTTGTCCTCTTGTAAACCCCATCCGTGGACATACTGTATGTGTGCTGTTAAGACATTTTCAAACAATGCAATAATACAAAAACTCCAACGATATCAAAATAGAGTTCTTAAATGTTTACATAGACTACCGAGACTATATCCAACCAAACAAATATATAAAAACTATAAAGTGATTAATGTTAGTGACATAATAAAGCTAGAAGAATGTAAACTGGTTCATAAAATCCTGAAAGAGCAAATAAAAACTAACATAAGTCCGAATAGTGAAAATAGTGAATGTGTGTGCTATGCTGATGATACAGTAATTTTAGTTAGAGGCAAATCCTGGCCAGAGACATTTCAGAGGGCAGAGGATCACATCTCCAAGGTACGTTTGTGGATGGATCAGAATATTCTGACAATGAATGTAAACAAAACTGTTCATATGGCCTTTTCTATGAATAACCCAGGAGGTGTGATCCATCCTGAACTTAGGGTGCATAATTTTGAATGTGTTATGGATATGTCAGTGTGCAGATGTGAAGAGACAATATTAGCAAAAGATAGTGTAAAATACCTGGGGGTATTCATTGACAAGAATCTAAGGTATGAAACTCATGTTAACTATATTACCAAAAAAATTCGTAAAACTGTACATAAATTTTACCAACTTAGAGAATTTTTATCTTTTAAACTCTTAAAAATGACGTACCAGGCCTTAATTGAATCAGTTTTGATGTACGGTTTAAGTGTTTGGGGTAGTGCTTGTTGTAGCATCCTTCACCGTTTAAATATTACTCAAAAATATATAATAAAGATATTCATGAACAGAAACAGGAGGTATCCATCAGATTTATTATTTAAAGAAGCTGACCTGCTACCGGTAAGGCAATTGTATGTTAAGGGTACTCTTAGGTTTATGAAAAAGTGTAATAAATACAAAAGTAGGATTATGCACAGTGTTCACACCAGATCTGTAGATAGTGGGTGCCTATTCGTTCCTCTGGCATCATATACAGCCTCGCAGAGGCACATTAGGTATGTCGGCCCCAAATTATTCAATATGTTACCTTTAAATTTGAAGTCTGTTGTAAATTTACGTACTTTCTTGCTTGGAATCTCGAAATGGATAAAGATAAATTATCAGCAAATAACCTATACGGTGCCTTTATTGAATGAATACTAGAGGGTGTTTTGAAATATCCATTTAATATTAACAATAACGTTTAATAAATCATTTTAACATTGGTAATATTTTCTTTAGTCTAGTTTAGACTGTACTGCATAAATAGTTTTAGCATATGTTATCTTTATTCTTTTTATTTTATTTTAAAAGGGAAAAGTTATTCATAACCTGAAATCTAGACAAGCTGCTTGTAGCTTTTGGATTTCAAACAGGAATATTTGTTCAGAAATGTAATAGACTTCCTAACAAATAAATAAATAAATAAATAAATAAAAATAAAATAAGAAACAGTGATCTGCATCAACACAACACGAGAGCCCGTGACAACTTATACAGTGAGTCCCAGAAGAAATGTCTAAATTCATTTAAAATTCAGCGGTAAGTTTTTTCAAAAAACGCTCGTACCCGTCGATTTTGATTTTTTAATTTTTTTTTTGTGTGGTAATTTCATGTATACAGGGTAGCTCAAAAATAAGTTACGACCATCAACTTCATTTTTTCAAATGAAAACATATATTTTTTATTTCATTTTTGAATTTTGCATTGAATTCTAAGCATGTTTCATGTCCTATACATAAACTCAACAGTTATTGAAAAAATTAGGATTGAACATATCATTTAGGGAATCCAACGATCTATCAAATCTTCTGGCAATATGGCATTTTGGGCTCCATAATAAGTAAGAGTGTACTGTCTCACTGTCACCGTTTATTTCCATAGAAACTGTATGACAATTTTATTTCAAATAAGTATAATTATTGTCAAGCGTAGTTTCAAAGTTGCGGTTTTCACAATAATGGTGAACTTAACGGAACGGGAAAAAATTGAAATTCTATGCATGGTTGGGTTTGGTGATAAAACACGTACTCAAATAGAAACAGCCCAATTATTTAATGAAATCCGTCCTGATCGTCCTCCCATATGTCAAAAGATGGTGAGTAGAATAGAGGCTAAGTTTAGAGAATTCGGTCATGTTAGAGATTTGCCTAAATCTGGTCGTCCTACTCGAGATGAAAATGAACAACTTGACGTTTTGCTTTCATTGGAAGAAAATCCATGTACTCCCCTGTCGCACATTGGGGCCGATTTACACATGCCGAAATCTGTTGTTCACCGAGTAGTTCAAAAGCACAAATATCACCCATACAAAGTTATTCCAGTGCATGAGTTATTTGAAGATGATTTCGATAGGCGAAGTGAGTTTTGCGGACGCATGCAAAATATGTGCAATCTAGATAATAATTTAGTAAAAAATATTATTTTTTCGGATGAAGCTACGTTCTATTTGAATGGTAATGTGAACAGACAAAATTGTCGATATTGGGCAACAGAAAATGATAGAGGTTCACAGCCAGTACCCTAAGAAAATAAATGTTTGGTGTGGAATCGTACGCGAAAGAGTAATTGGTCCATTTTTCTTGGAACAGTCTTTAACTGGACAAGTATATCTCGAATTTCTCCAACTAGAATTAATTCCAGCATTAGTGGCTTTATTTCCGAATCCATTGGATCCAGACTCCCCTGACGAAGAACTGATATTCCAACAAGATGGTGCTCCTCCGCACTATGCGGCCACTGTGCGCACATTTTTGGATGAAACCTTTCCCAATCGGTGGATTGGAAGGAGAGGACCTACCGAATGGCCTGCTAGGTCGCCAGACCTAACTCCGCTGGACTTTTTTTTGTGGGGTTACCTCAAATCAAAAGTATTTGTTAACAGGCCAAACAATATGCAGGAGTTGAAAGAAAGGATCCGAAGAGAAGTGCGTGTCATAACTCCGGAAATGGCTGGAAACATGCAAAGAGAGTTTATTGATCGTCTTGGATATTGTCAAGCCGTAAATGGCGCACATTTTCAAAAAAAATCAAAATCGACGGGTACGAGCGTTTTTTGAAAAAACTTACCGCTGAATTTTAAATGAATTTAGACATTTCTTCTGGGACTCACTGTATGTGCCGAGATCAAGAACAAACATCCATCAAAACAAAATTACAATAAAGATGCTGAAGTCATATAACTCGCTTCCAGTAAACATAAAGAATACTACAACCGCTAGTCTTTGCAAAAAAAATAAAACAAATGCTTATACAACAAAGTTCAGTGCAATTTTAGGATTGAAGACTGGATGCTTTATGACAAATTATATATTGTTAGCTTTTCCTTGCTGCGAAAGCGATTGATGGTTCTGTATGGGTGTAGAATAGTTAATTCGTTTTCATCTCAGAGCATAATTGTAATATTTTTATATAATATATTTATTATTAGGACTTGTTACCAGTCATAAGACATTATGTACTGTTTTTAGTTCAAAAATAAAGTGTTTTAAAAAAAAAATGGTCAATAAATAAGTATTTATATTATATTTAACCTTTTTTGAGGGCGCAGTGTCGCTCTTAGGAGTCATCTCCGGAGGCTGTTCATCAACAAACGGCACTGTGGGTTTAAACGGCTTCAAATAAGGTTGGACAATTTTAACTTTTCTTTTTTCTACTGCGTCGAACATGTCTTCTTCACTTGAATCATCAGATTCATCGAAAAGCCCTTTGGAAACCTACAGATTATTTAATGAGTATTTTCCTTGTGTACCAGTAACGTACCAGCATCTTACCTTTAAATTGGATTTGACATCGGGCTGACTAAATAGAGCTGGTTTTTTTTCGGAACTTTTTACGTTTTTAACTAAAAATAAAATGATTTTGCCATGAGTCGTGTTCTATACAATTATTAACCCCATAAAGCACTTCTTTAAGGAACTTGTCAAATTAATCCCTATAAAATTAAACGACTTACTCGTTTTATTTGGTTGATCCCAAAACAGATCGTCCTCTGTGTCACCAAAAAGATCCTGGCCCCTCGAAAATAGGCCTTCATGGGCCGACTTGGGCAACACTGTATCTTCGAGGTCGTCTAGAGGGGGTGGTTCATCGGAAAATAAGTTCCCTTGAAAAAGTAAGAGAAACAGTCAAAATGGCTTGATTTTATTAAAAAAAATTTTTACCATATTCTTTTGCTTGATTCATTTTTTTAATCGGTTTTCTATTGACATGTGGCAAATTATCGGACGTTCCGCTTATGACGTCACCTAGCTTAGCTGCCAGTTGTTCGGCAAACTTCTCATTAGATATAGGAGTCTAAAAAAAGTATATATTAACAGAAATTCCTGATTTCACAGAAAAACCAATGATTAGGCAACATTCAATAAACATAATTATAACTTACTGTTACTGGTAAAGAATTGCTCTGGTCAAAACTTTCATCGGAGGAATGGAAAATCTCCCTTCTACCATCTTGAGAATCATTGAATGTAGAATTGGCAACGGGGCCTGTATGTCTGTTTGTGAAGTCAAGCTCTGAACTGGTTTCTGATCCCTTAAAAAAATTATTTAAAAACTTAGAAGGGTACATTTTTAAGTTTTAAGTTAGTAGTTCATATGTTTCCTTACCAAATTTCTATCTTTGGGCAATCCTTCATCTGAATCACTACTACTATAAACCTCTTCTTCTTCTTCAGACTCAGATTCACTCTCGGAGGGAAGAAGACCCACATGCCACTTTTTGTACCAATCTTGAGACCCTACCAAATAAGGTAGAGGTCTGTCAACGTAGGGGTCTTTGGCTTGAAGTATATAGCTAAAAAATATGTGCTCTGTGATTCAATATTTGTGTAGGGACAATACTTTTTACAAAATTGAGTAAATTATTATATAACAAACCTCTTATCATTTTCTTCTTCACTGTCGCTTACAGCTACTTCAATTTTTTCAAAATATTGTTCCATTACCTTTAGACCTCTTACAATCGATTCCTTTATTGCACTTTCTTTTTCTTCTTCAGTAAGTTCTTTTTCTTCTTTCTGAAATAAATGGTAAATTAAGGATATTTTTCACTATCTGATCACAATTTTCAAGAAATTGAATTTGAATCTGGTAACGATATCTCAAACGAAACCTACTTGGCAAGATCTTTTTCTATAAAAAATAAAGTAACTTTCCTTAACTTTCTAAAGGCAGAAAATTGGTCAGAACTCTACAATGGAGGTAATGATATAAATAATGTTTTTTCTATCTTTATAAAGATTTTAGATTATTACTACAATAGTAGCTTTAAGTATATAAAAAAAACAAAGTCTGATTTTAACTGTAAACAATGGTTAACATTAGGTTTAAGAATATCATCCAAAAACTTAAAAAAACTGCATGCAAAAGTAAAAAGTGGCCTAATCACATTGGATTTTTATAAGAGATATAGAGCAATTTATAGGAGATTGTTAAGAGCGGCCAAAAGTAAATATTATGACAACAAAATTATTTATTCTAATAATAAATCAAAAACGGTCTGGAATCTGATAAATAACACAATGAAAAACAATCAAAAAAATAAAACTAAATATATTGTAAAGGACGGTATAAATTATACAAACCCAGAGCACATAGCTGAAGAATTCAACTCATATTTTGCCAACATGCCAAAAAAATTACGTGACAAACAACCAGCTCTTCACAATGTTACTGACCAAGAAAAAATATTGAACTTCTCTAATGACAAATCAATTTACTTGTTTAAGGTGACTGAAAGTGAGATGAACGAATCAATACACGATATGAAAAACACTAATTCATGTGGCCATGATGAATTTTCATCCTCTATCATAAAGTTCTGCAGTAAACAGTTATGTAATCCTTTAACACACTTGTTAAATTTATGTTTTCTTGGAGGGGTTTTTCCCAATTTTCTCAAAATTTCGAAAATCATTTGCTTATTTAAAAAAGGGGATTCCAGGGACATTAGAAATTATCGCCCGATTTCACTTTTGTCCATATTTTCAAAGATATTTGAGAAGATAATTTTAAAACGCATAGTTAACTTTCTGGAAGCCTCTAACATATTATCACCTACGCAACATGGTTTTCGCAATAAAAAGTCAACAACTACAGCATTATGCTCTATTCTGGATACCATATATAAAAGTCTAGATGCAAGTAACAAGGTTATGGCGCTGTTTGTCGACTTATCCAAGGCATTTGACTGTGTAGATCAGGATCTCTTACTAAAAAAGGTATATCATTACGGCATTCGTGGAAACTGTCATGACTTGTTAACAGCATATTTAAAAAACCGCAAACAATTTGTTCTCTTTGAGAAGTCTAAATCTGAGCAGCTGGATGTCTTTTTTGGCGTTCCACAGGGCAGTGTTCTAGGCCCTTTACTATTTTTAATGTATACAAATGATTTATCTGCGTATTTGTCGGCATATCACTGTGAATTTGCGGATGACATAACAGTTCTGTCAGCTGAGTCATATGAAATGGAAATGAAAAATAACTTGCAAAATAATCTTAATCTACTATCCCATTATTTCAACTTAAACAGACTTACGCTAAATCAAAGCAAAACATACACCTTGCAATTTCTCCCAATAAATGCAAACTACAAAAAAAGTCACTTAATTAAACTAAATAATAAATCAATTGAACAAGTAACGTCTTTTAAACTGTTGGGTATTCACATTGATATGTCACTAAATTGGAAAGAGCATGTTAACTATACATGTAAAAGATGCTCAAGCCAATGTTTTGCACTGGGTCGCCTGAAACAATTTCTAACCAAGAAAGTCGTAAAAATGTTTTACTTTTCATGTTTTGAATCCATAATCAGATATGGCATCGTTCTCTGGGGTGGAGCCTCAGCTGCTATCAGAGTATTTCGAATGCAAAAACGAGCTGTTAGAGCCATGTTTGGCCTTGGATATCGCCAATCATGTAAAGATACTTTTAAAAATGAATTAATATTGACATTGCCCTCGTTATATATTTTTGAAATTCTCAAATTTGTAAAACAAAATATACATATGTTTAGAACACAAAATTTCCACCATGAATATAATACAAGATTTGGCACTAACCTACAACATGATCTTCATCGCCTAGAATTGTATAAATTAAACCCCTATTATATGGGTACTATTATGTTTAATAAAATCCCAAATAACATGAGAGAGCTTAGCAACAACAAATTTTATACTACTTTAAAAGGTACATTACTAAATAATGCTTTCTACAGTATTGATGAATTTCTGAACTACACTTTTTAATCTTATTATCTTATCAATATTGTTACTATTTATCTCTCTTAGTTCTTAGTTGTTTTAGCTTTTAGGATCTCTATGACCTGTCCTATATCCTTTATTGTGATCTTTGGATTAATAAATGCATTTCATTTCATTTCATTTCATTTCATTTCATTTCATTTCACATTTGTTACTCAAAACTATTAAATCTACAAACCTATTTACCTTATTTTCCTCATGCTCCAATGTTTCATCATCCTCATAAACTCTGTTTTCTATAAACTGAGTATTCCTTAAACTCTGAAACTCGTTTTTTGTAAGATCCAACTTAAGACTGACATTTTCAAGCTTGTTTAATAGATTGTCTACATTTCCACTGACGGATTCACTTTCCGATAGAAGCGTCTAGGAAAAAATTATTTAGGGTAATTTTACCACTTAAATAAGGTATTGGCAAACTAGTGTATTTACTTTCAGTTACTTAAAAGGTTATATTTACCTCGGAATACCTTTTTAAGCTGTTTAAAAGGGCCACATCTTCTGCTAGGGACCAGTTATTAGCGTTTTCAATAATTTGCTCACTAGTCCAATCTATATGGTTACCTGCCATGTCTGTGCTTATTTATAAGTGTATATAATCAACGTGAATGCATTAAAACTAAATTATATACGATTTACCCAATTTTTAAAGTTGTTTCTTGTTTTGTACTTTTGTAGGCGTTTTTGTGGTTAGATTATGTGCCAAAAACAGCTGCTTAGCAGGTGTCAACATTTGCGGATAACTTCAGATATTAGGACTATTACGAGGGCTATTAAAAATGAATGGTTTCAGAACGTTTACATAGTTTGTGATTCACATAGAAATTAATTATTCTTTCTATTAGGAGCATCAAAATAAAAAAAAATATGTACAGGGTTGGTAATGTACATTTATTCAAACAACAATCAAAGATTATCTTATAATTGTGCGCTAGGTTTTTCAGAGCCGTGCTCATTGAAATAACATCAAAAACAAGTTGAATGGCAAAAAAACATTTTAATTTAGGCACAAAATGTGGTCGATTTCAGCTTGTTTTGCAGTTATTCACTTCATCTCCATAATTTCTTGGTTGTACCTTTTTTATTTCTTCTAGCATCGCTCCTTCAAACTCCAGTAGCTTTTTAGGCTTTTTGTACTAAAATGCATGCAAAATAACAGAAAGTTTGCATTAAAAAATACCTACCAACGGCAGTGAAAAACAATTTCAGCGGATTAATAACTAGTAGGTATCGATAAATAAGGAAATATAACTTACAGTTAGTACAAGTGTTCCGAACTTATGCGAAAAAGCAACATTCTCTTGCTCTAATTTGATTTCCAATCTTTCCAGATCGGGAATGGTCAATTTCTTATAATATTTTCTGTTTGTTGTTCTTATAATCATAGAATTTGTATCTGAGTCCACCGTCACGGAGTATACTTCTATGGGGTACGGTAAGTTCCTTATTCGCCACTCTAGATTAATTTTTGTTATTCTTCTTGTAATAAATGGCTATAAATGATATAAATAAGATCGCTTAAAAATAACACTGAACATTTTTCTTACTTGAGTAGGATTTTCCCGTATCATACACTTTTCCTCTGCATTATAAACAGGTTCGGGATCACCAATTTCGATGTCCCATGAATTTTCTCCCTTCAGTTCCTTATTCCTCCGCCAAGCTCTACGTGTGACCACGTTGGTGGTCAAATCGTACTCTTCCACCATTTCTGTACCATCGCCGAAGTCAAAGTGAACTTTCTTAAGGTTTTTTTCTATTAAACAGGACTTTTTTGCTTCTTTAAGTTTCGTCAACCAGTCTGGCATGGTGAGGGGGGTACTTGTTAGAGGATTATTTTATTGAGAAACAGTATCGTGACAAGATCTCTGATTTAACATTAGATTTAATTTTAGTTTGGCAAAATAACATCGATCTAACTGTTGCGGTTGCTTCGGAAACACACAAAACGAGTCATATTTTAATTTCTTGGTTAGAGTTAGCGATACATTTGATGAACTGTTGTTTACATCGGAAAATAGTTTTAGGTTCGTTGTTCGGTGTGAAATTAGCGCTTAAAAATCAACGCAATTTGTTGCAAACTTCACATGTAAATACTATTGATTGAACTAATTTTGTGGACGTTTTGGTAGCTTATTTAAAGAATTTATATTTTCTTGAGATTTTAAATAACAAGAATTAAAGTACACTTGATTTGTTTTCCATTTCTTAATTGAACAAGCTGCAACAATGAAAGTAGAGGACATAGTTAATGTGGCATATAGTGAAGTTGTAGAAATTAAAGCTGAAGATATTGATTCTGACCCAGAAGACTTTATTGAACAACGAAAATGCCCTTCTAACGGGCAAAACTTGAATAAATTAAACTTCAAAGAGCCCCACTCCAGGAAAACTAATAATTATGTTCATATTAATGACAGGAGCAGAAATGTAGCTATATCCGAAACTGTAGACGATAAACTTCAGCATATCAAGTCTGATCCAGAAGAGTCCCTTCAACAAGTGCAAGAATGCCTTTTAAAAACTAATAAATCTGTTGATATTAATGCAAGCAATACAAATTTAACGTCATATGAAGCTGTAGAAATAAAACTCGAGGATATTGATGCTGATCCAGAAAATTCTTCTGAACAGCTTGAAGGATTATATTTAAATACTCTTGAATTACTTAAAGTAGTTGACAGGGATCCTAACTATAATACCAGTAATAAAAATGCAGTGAACCTACCAAAGAACAATAGGAATGAAGCAGAGTTTCAATATATTTGTAACACAATTAACGAAGATTTACAGGTTTTAAATCTCCATGGAATTATTGAACAACAAAGCAGACCCAATGAGAATAGGGAGAAAATCATAAATAGTACCCAGATTCAGGTTTGTATTGATTTGACAGAAAGTGATCATGACGATGTTCCTACATACGAAATTACTGAAAAATCTTCCAATGCAAATATAAATATAGCAAACTTGACAATTCTTAGTTTACCTATTCAGACAGTTCAAATAATTAACCCTCTCTTTGTTCTAACAAGAAATGATGATAAAGAAAAGATTGATAATCTAATTACTGCAAAACCAGTGATAAAAAAACCTAAGATTGTGAGACAATTTCACGTGACAACTGCAAGTAAGGAAATTGGAAATAAATACTTCTGTGATCGAAGGCAAGTGTTATACCTAGTTGGTGTTTAATAAAATTGCTCTAACATCTTTGTAATGGAACGATGAAGGATCACTTATTGTAAAAATTAATTATCTATAGATCTTTCGACATAGAGAGCTGAATCATGAAATAAAAAAAAGTTCAAAAGGAATTAAAGAATGAAGTTTACATTGAAAAATATATCTTATTTGTTATAGCGTACACGATGATGAAATTATAATGAGGCCTCTTGGATATGCATGTGCCTATTGTTTATATTATAGTTCGCTTTGGCTGCACATCAAGCATCATATCAAGTAAGTTACGAATTTCTTACAAATTTTCGTAGTTTGAAAAATGTTCGCAATGAACTGTGCAGTATATACAGGGTAATTCACGACGAGCTTGCATTAGAACTTTATGGAGAACTACTGAATATATGTTTCTGAAACTGTGGGGATTTAGGTTTATCGATATGCTCTCTTTAACTAAAATATTCACATATTTTTGTCATTTCCGGTTATATCGGAAGTACCTGTCAACTTTCGTTTCTTAAATACAACATGGAATTTTTATTACATTTTTCGATTAAGCGTTAAATACTAAGCACATTTTATAGAATATGTTTTTGTCAGACTCTGTTAGTTTTTGAAATATCTGGACTTTTTGTAATTATTTGGAAAATGCATAACGATGAAATAATCCATATAATTCCCCAAAGTTTCAGAAACATATATTCAGCAGTTCTCCATAAAACTCTAATGCAAGCTCGTCGTGAATCACCCTGTATAATAGGGTGCAGTATTTTAAATATTCAGACTGTAAACATAATTGTATTTACATGCTTACAGGTTTAAACATAGGGATCTGGCAGTTAAGAAAAAAAAGGCCATACGACCGCCCTGTCCAAACTGTCTTCAGCAAGTTGCTAACATAAGTAAGTAAAATCACTATACAATCATCAATAAATAATGAGTTGGTCATTACCAAATGACATTTCATTACCAAGCGTCCTCCATCATTAAGACCGCATGCACTTCTGCATTTGTGTTAAAATTGCGAGTTTTTCACCCTCAAATGTCACTCATTTGACAACAGGATAATCCTGCTGCTTTTGGAGATTGCGAATTGCGGAAATAGCTTTATTTAAAAAAATAATCTTTTAGGACGACACATTTCTTCCTGCCGACGAGTGTTTACAGTTAAGGACACCGATTGGCCACAGTGTGCAAACTGTGATTTCAAAGCAACAACAAAAAGTATCCTCAAAAGGCACATTCACAGGAGACATCCGGTCACTCCTGAGGATGAACTGAAGTGTGAGGATTGTGGAAAATAGTATGTTAATAGTATTTTTAATATACAGGGTGTTTTTTCTTATGGCTAACAATACAGGAAGTTGATTCCTGATAGCTTATTTTATGACTAGAAGTTTCTGATGTACTAAACTGTTTAGCTTTTGAGATACATAGTTGTAGTTATATTTTTTTTTTAGTTTTTTACTCATGTAGGTTAAATTTTTTAGCTTTAAAGGACGAGATAGTTTAAGCTCTCACAGAAGAAAAACGCATCGTTCGAAACCGCTAAAATGTAGTTCTTGTGACTTTACTACCCTAGTAGACTATGCTCTGTGGAAACACAGGCTCGTTCATAAAGATCCTGGAGAAGGTAAGAATATACAGGGTGTTATGGAAATGACGTATTATATTTAAACCGGCAATTCCTGAGATAAAGATAAATTGAAGAAAAATATCCATAAATGGGGCTTTCAATTCATTCAGCGGTAAAAGTGACCTGACGTCAAACCAGAAAAACACCTGTGTGGCACTGCGATACATGTATAATGTATTCTGGCCGGTGTTGTCATATGTACACCTTAAACTCTTTAGACAAAATAAAATAATTTAAACACTTTTCCATTCTGTAATACCTTTTTGTACAATTAATTGAAGAACATTTACGACGGACTATGTTTTAAACAACCCGAAAAAACATATGGAATAGTAATAGCCACGTACGTCACTAGGTCAAATGCCAATGACCTCTTGTCGCCTTACATCGGCTGAGCGAAGTAGTTTCATATAGCGCCGCACGCGTGCGTCTGTTAGTTCAAGACCAACCAGCGGCCGGATACGTTGTGCCTCGTCGATCACCCACACACTCAGCAATCCGCTCTGTTTTTTCGGTTTACGAGTGTATCTTGCCCGTCCATAAATAATGTTTGAATATTGTTTTTATTGACGTGTTTCTTCTGGACGTCAAATTTCATCGCGTGTAATAAAATCTAATAATCTGTGTTATTGTATTTTCAAAAGCTAACTATCGGTTCTGTTTCACTATTACTGTGTGTACATAAAGTGTTTCCATGAAAAAGAAGAAAAACTGATTGTGTTTGTGCCTGGAATTCCTCGCTCTTTAGGCATAAGGATAAATACAAGTAGGTAGAAAATAATTAATTTTATAATTTTATATGGAATTTCAGTTTTACATTAACTTTGGCAACATTGCCATTGGCTCTGGGTGAAATGTTATACAGTAGCGCGGACTGACCTGTGAGTGTGTTAAAACGGTCGATTTAAAAAAAAAAATATATATATAGCGCTTCTCTAGGACACCCAAGGAGTCGCCCATTTAAATATAATACGTCATTTCCATAACACCCTGTATTTTTATGATAGTATACTTTTCCACACTCATTTACGTGGGGAAAATAGCACTTTTTTGCGCTAGTACGTAATTTTTTAAAACTTTTTTAGGGTTTGTATATTATAATTTATTTTTTAGTGTTTAAGTGTACAAGCTGTGACTTTCATTCGCAATACTTTAATGCAATGGTTAGACATAAAAAAAAGGAACACCCAAAGTGGTAAGTTATCTTTAAACTCCATCCCAATGTATGAAAGTAGTTGAGATGTTTAAGATTAACTATTTTATTAATTTGTAAGTGAAACTCCATTTTTAAGATTCTCCAACGGCTTTAGGAATAACTTCTTTATCTAGTAATTGTGAACTATTTCATTCGTATGGTTTAAAAAAATACAGAGAATATTTTTTACTATTATCGCTATTTTCTTCCGTCGTACTTTTACTTGTATTGCACTAATTCGCGGGGTTGTTCCCTTATCTACGGCGCGGGCGGCGAGTAAAATGGGCAATCAATCACTGCTGGCATTTGGATCACATATAATTTGGACGCGGTTGTTAAGGCGGTCGGGGAATTACCGAAATTTGTTAACGGCATGTCCGCGTCGATACCATTTGCCTAAAGATGCTTTACAACATTGCCACTGCAATTTTCACTTATATCAACGTATATTGAATAGTTACAGATCTTGTAAGAATGTCGAATATCGGTATCGGCAAACAAAAATCCTTATTGGTCAATCACTATATGAAAGCGTTCAAAAAACAATTAATTTTGTGATATAACAATAAAATTGGAACAAAAGGGACGGTAAAGTATGCATGTACCTCGGTTTCTAGTTAATACCAAAATATGTACTATATACAGGGTGTCCCATAACTAATGGTACACAGGAAAACTGCAGATTCCTTGGGTAAAAATACTGCGATTTGGTCATACTTAGTTTAGTTCAATAGCTGGTAATAACCGAGATACAGGGTGTCCAAGTAAAAATTTAATTTTCAATTTTCCTAAATAACTTATTTCTTAATCAATATTTTCGCACAAAATTTTGTGACTAGGGTTTTTTGGGGAAAGGAATTTAAATTTGTTAATAATTTTGATGTAGATTATAGGGGGCGCTCTCTGCGGTACTCTGGATACATAAAAAGAAGTGTAACTTTCTTAGGCCTTATTATAATTATGTTTTTATTAAAAATATCAGTTTTTCCGTTATGTTTAAGCAATAACGGTATAGTTTGTAAATGTCGCTCCGACTAACCGTTTTCGAGATATTTTCAATTACAATTTTCAATGCGCCCGTTTAAATTTTGATTTGTAAATGTGAAATTTGTCACAGTAGGCTTTGGTAAAAACAAATACAATGAAAGCATTTTGAAACCTCATTTCTGTCGAAGTTTATTTTCATTTGTCAGCATTGTGGGTTTTTTTAAGGAGATTTTGAAGATACTGTTATCAAAAATTAAACTAAAAATGCCGCGACATAACTGTTTTCTAACGGAGAAATGCGAGACATGGTATGTTTATGCGCACAAGAATATTTTAACAGACGCGGGGCACATGAGCGGTATTTGGAAATATATCCAAATAGAAGGCAGCCAGATTTTAGAATTTTTAGAAGCCTATACGACAGACTGGGAGAAACGGGATCCTTGCGTCCAAAACGTAATAGTGGACGATCCTGTTTCTCCCAGTCTGTCTATAGGCTTCTAAAAATTTTAAAATCTGGCTGCCTTCCATTTGGATACATTTCCAAATACCGCCGATGTGCCCCCCGTGTCTGTTAAAATTTTCTTGTACGTAAAAACATACCATGTCTCGCATTTCTCCGTTAGAAAACAGTTATGTCGCGGCATTTTTAGTTTAATTTTTGATAACAGTATCTTCAAAAACTCCTTAAAAACATCCACAATGCTGACAAATGAAAATAAACTTCGACAGAAATGAGGTTTCAAAATGCTTTCATTGTATTTGTTTTTACCAAAACCTACTGTGACAAATTTCACATTTACAAATCAAAATTTAAACGGGCGCATTGAAAATTGTAATTGAAAATATCTCCAAAACGGTTAGTCGGAGCGACATTTACAAAGTATGCCTTTGTTGCTCAAAAATGACGGAAAAACTGATATTTTTAATAAAAATATAATTATACTAAGGCACAAAAAAGTTACATTTCTTTTTATGTATCCAGAGTACCGCAGAGAGCGCCCCCTATAATCTACATCAAAATTATTAACAAATTCAAATTCCCCAAAAAAACCCTAGTCACAAAATTTTGTGCAAAAATATTGATTCAGAAATAAGTTATTTAGGAAAATTGAAAATTAAATTTTTACTTGGACACCCTGTATCTCGGTTATTACCAGCTATTGAACTAAACTAAGTATACCCAAGGAATCTGCAGTTTTCCTGTGTACCGGTAGTTATGGGACACCCTGTATATAAAATATATACTTCCTGACGCCAGAAAATGGATTTAATAGTTACCATTACATATTTGTTTTTAGGCAACAATGCCATCTTTGCCCATACAGAGCCAGGAATTCTCAAATGTTAAAGTTACACCTGATTCATCATCAAGATAAGAAAAATGAAGAAGTCTTGACCTACAGGTGTAAGGAATGCGACTACAAAACCTATAGATCCTATAATCTTCAGGTAAATTACCTCTAATATTTTTTCTAAAGATGCACCTGGAAGTGTTTATTAAAGTTGTGTAAAGGGTATCCATTAGTAGTACGCCCTGCCCTCTAAGGACATATTTAGAAACTCAAAAACAGGTTCCAGCAATTTCTGTTGATTAATTAAATCGTATATAAACACGTGGGAATTCAAGGGCCGGCCGTGTCACTGACGTTTCCTTCTCGCTCATCGAAAAGATACTGCGAAGTGTTTGAGCGACGATTTCCAATCACTGAGGTTGAGGCATGTGTGTTGGTCTGGCATCATTGCTAGCTTACTGACAGACATACACATGATACATTCGTTAACAGATGTGTATGGATTGGTGGGGTAATGTTAGGGGACCCTGAGGGCTTTCATTACTGTTCAATTTTACCATTATTTTTCAGATTCATATGTTAAATCACAAGAAACCTGAGGAAATTGAAATGTTCTATTGTCACCACTGCGATTTTAACACGAAAAGAAAAGGCAATCTCAAAGCGCACATTTTTAGACATGACATTTACAGGAGTATTTTGAGTTGTTTCATTTGCGATTTTAAAACACGGTTAGTATAAAACATTGTTAGTGCAGAAACTAGGGAGTGTGAGGGACCATTTTATACTCAAAAATGTTTGTGTAAAGTTAACAAATCAAATAAATTATCTTATATTTCTGTTTTAGTTCACAACGTGAATTGACGAAGCACATAGACGTTCATTCGGAGATTCAGCGGAACGAAACATGTTCAACAAGAGTACATAAATAAAGTTTAAAAATTAGTTGGGGAATTTTTATTTTTAATGTGGTGACATTGCCAATCCAAATTTAAAATATCAAAAGATGCCAAGTCAAAAATATTCCAAAACCTACCTGGTATTTACGTTAATGCAGCTGCACCTTGCAATTTTTCTGTAAGCTTTGAAATTTTAAAATTGCAAACAAAGATTTAAAAAGTGCAAACACCTACAATAAGGTTATGGTTTGATATTTTCATCTTTTGACATTTGAATCAGTAATACCAACGTTCCAATACTTGGTCACAGTTATTTTGCTATGGTACAACCTTGAATAAAGAATTATTCAAAGGGTACTACTCTTAGATCAGGTAAAAGAGCCTGATCTAAGGTACTACTAATACAGGGTAACCCTAATACAATCATAAAAAGATACGGTCATAAAATTATACTGTTACCTAAACATGTCTAGCGATTTATGTTTCTTTCACTTGGCAACACTGGAGTCCATCAAATGATTTATTTACATCCCACATTGCTTTAAATGATTTTTGGCAATAATGGAATTCTATATAGTAACACCAACCCCTTATGGAGCAATGGAAATTAAAAAAGGGAACATAGAAGATTCTGACCGTGTTTTTCACAAACCCTACAGTTTAGTTTCAACCAGGGAGCCATGCTTAGAACAATCCCTCAATGTCCTTGTGGAAAAGCAGGAATGCATAGAAATTAAACAAGAAGATATAGAATCTGACTCGGAAAACTGCTCTGAGGAATTGATACTATCTAGAGGGGAGTTAGGTACAATTAACCAAGACTCTAGACGACCAAGGGGAACACTAATTGAAACTTCTATTGATAATGAGAATTCACAAAATATAGGCCATGACACAGATACAGAAGAATTCCAGTATATATGTAACACTGTTCACGAAGATGTAGAAGTAGAGAATACCTATGAAAGCCCACATGTGAGTGATTTTGAAGAGGGCACATCCAGCAATAAGGTTTTAAATATTGTTGATAATACAGTAATCCAGAAACCGGGTACTGGTGACCCTCTGGCTGCCTTGTCTCACGAAGTCGAGGAAAAAATGTTGAGAGATGGTATTTTTCCTAACAACAAGCCACCTCGTAACCGTTTTTCATGTCGAAGGTACTTTTCTTTTTTCAGTACTACTTTACAAGTATCAAATGTTTAAAACACTGTTTAAAGAACTATTTTCTAATGCTGTTTGGTATTGTTTGTTATTAATAAATTAAAGTTATTCAAAAGAAAGTGCCAAAATAACACTGATCGATAAACTTAATCTTTTACTATACAGTGTGTTTACGAAAACTAAGACAAATCGTTCATATCAACATTGGTCTGTTTGTTTGAAAGATACAGGGTGTGTTTTTCAAGATATTTCTGAAGAGGCTTTAGAATTAGAAATTTTAGTGAAAGTTGGGTTATCAAAAATACCTAAAATAGCACATATTTGATGCACAAATGATGGATGTCATTTGAAATCATCACACGGGTGATGGAATTTTTCTACTAATATTTATTTTTCATACTTAGGGTGCATAATGAAGAAATCCTTGAAATTATAAAACCAGATTGTAGTGGCTTTGGGTGTGCCTATTGTCAGTATTTTAGCACTAACCGTCAACATATGATACATCATATCAGGTGAATATATTTTTAATAAGTTTTTCTATAGTAAATATTTAATTAATATGGCGATTTTATACCGTTTGTTGTTTAGACTAGACTCCAATGCTAATGCGTGCATACTTCTAAATTCATAGGAAAAAACAGTACGTATTTTTCAGGTTTGTCCACTTAGACGAAGATATTATTAAAAAGGTGAAACGCCGGAAAAAGTTAAAGCAGTGCCCGCATTGTCCCACAAAATGTACCACCTTAAGTAAGTGTGAGCATATGAAGTTTTAAAAGTCCGCATTGGACTTTTACTGCAAAATCAAGAGTTTCTTGTTGATTTTTGAAACAAATATAAAAAATATTATGAGAAACAATAAAACTACATTATATTTCTTTTCCACTATATTCTTAAAAATGACATGATTCGCTATAACTGACATCACTGTAGCTTCTTCAGATTGAGAATGAATGAATATTTTTCTATATCTAACAAAGTGTACAATCTTAAAATATTATTACATGTATAAGAATTATATTTTAGGTATTTTCTAAATAAAATAATTTAAAGTAAATAAAAAATTAGTTTAGGCGAAGAAAAATAATTATTTTTTAGCTTTTATAGTATTTAGGCAAATTAGTTTTACGAATTCTTTTTTTATAAAGTTTTGGATCTAAAAAGAACCTTATTGGACAGCTCGCAAAGCACTTTTCTCTGTTGTTCGTTTTTTTGTATTCGAAGCCCAGCTCTTTTAAAATGATGGACAAACTGGTAGTTCCAATATCTCAAAGTTCTTTATCTTTTTAAGAATAGCTTTAAGGGTAACATATTCCTTGGCTTTATACATATCATAAACAATATTCCTAATCGATAGTTTTATCCCATGGGATAAATCAAAGGTTTTAGAATGGAGTCAAACCCTTTTATATGGTCTGTTCAATTCCTCTTCACTCTTTTTTCGAAGTCTTCTTAAGGTCTTATCTGAAATGCCGCAAGCATCAGACGTTCGTTTTTACACTGCCAAAACAGACACCAACGGGGCCCGAGTTGTCTTTTTCTAAGTAATATAACGTTCCACTAGTAATACCAAACGGCGTTCACCTGGAGATAATCACCTGCTAGGCGTTGTGAACATTTTTCATAACTTTGCTTTATACCTGCTTTTAATTCATACACAATGAGAAACAAACTAAAAGGAAAAAGTATAACTACTTATTTAAAATAGAACATACCATCCTGCACTTGAGCAAATTTTAATTATTTCTTGGAAAATAGTGATTATTATATAGAATATAGATTTAACTATAATGATCCTAAAATAACTAAATTCTAGGAAAAAGTACCTGAGAACTTCTTTAACTTATTGACGCAAATGGTTTTCATTTGATAAATAAAAAAAACTATGAGCGAAAAATAAACAAAATAAAAATACTTATCGCGGTACATAATTCTAAGATAGTTTACAAAACTAACAACACTTTAGGGAAATATTTAAAAAATAATAAATCTAAAAATCATAAAAATAGAAAATCAGGGGTGTCTAAACTAAAATGTAAAGATTGTCCGAAAACATACATTGGGCAAACACTGAGACATTTTGGAAAAAGAATACAAGAACATTATAATAGTTACATAAACAGATTCTAATTATTCCAACCATTTAAAAGAAAACCAACATAATTTTGATTCAAATTTTAAAATCTTACATACTGTAAATAAGGCATAAAACTTAATCTGTTAGAATCCATGGAAGTAAATAAACTTAAAGATACCGATGTTTTACTGAATGATCAAATAAACCTTAACAATTCTCCTTTGTTAATTTATTTCACTAATCCGCTATTACATGTATAAATAAATCTATAAATAATTTATATAACTGACCATTTGGAAAATCCCACTGTTACTATTATATCCCCTACACCATCTTTATACCTGTAATAATATTTTAAGATTGTTAATTTGGTTAGATATAGAAAAATATTCATTCATTCTCAATCTGAAGAAGCTACAGTGATAGCGAAACATGTCATTTTTAAGAATATAGTGGAAAAGAAATATAACGTAGTTTTATTGTTTCTCATAATATTAGTTATGGATTTCCACCAAGTATCAGCTGAATCAATTAACAAATATAAAAAATAAATTGCAACTGTATCAGTACCGCACCCAACGGGCGGGGTTTTTGGTTTAAGGTGAAATAACTCTTACCGTTTTTTTACAGATTCTCATATTCTTAGCTTTCATACCAAGCCTGAGGATATTGATTGGCTCTATTGCGAACACTGTAGCCACAAGACAAAAACGAAACAATCACTCAGAGAGCATATATTAGTCCACCACACTGACCCCAGCTTGTATGAGCTTGTGACCTGTGACGAATGTGGAAAAAAGTAAGTACAGTGAATCAATTCCTTATTTGTCACAGGTGTACCTGTATCAATATACTAAATTAATTATTTCTATGTCTATACCATATATTAGGTGTTTCAAAAAACATGTTGAAAGACACAAACAAACAATTTTTCTGTTTTAAAAATGCCCACCCTGTATACAGTGTGTCTACGTAAGTTGGCGGCATATGGGAAACTTTTTCATTATTAATTTTACGAAAAACATTATTCTTCATAAAAAGTTCTGCATGGTCCAAATTTCTGCATGGTTAAATTTTTTCAGTCATATACGAGGTTTGTCAAGAAATGTGATTTTTGTTCTGAGTAAAGTACCTTTAATTTTGACAATATTGAAAATTGTTATAAAGAAAAGATGTTTAGAATTAAAAATAGCTTTCAAATATTCAACATTGTTTATTTACATTAAAAAAATATATTCTCCTGCAATTACGTTGGAAATTTAAGTCTAGGATGCACTGGCATTTTTAAAAAGTGATAAAAGTACGCTTTGCGAACTGTCTAAATATCGAAAATTCGAAAAAACGTCAACAATCGTATTTCAAAAAGTGCCACGGTATAAACACTTTTTTTAGGCAGTCTAACAGTGTTTTTCATAGTTTTTAGAGACCATATTGTACATTTTTTTGTTTGACAGACGTATTTGTTTATGAAAAGTTAGACATGCCACCACATGAAGTCTGGAAGAGAAAATTGAGATTGTGCTAATAGTGGGTGATAAGTATAAAACATTTCGAGAAGCGGCAGACATTTTTAATTTCAGACATCCAGATAAAAATATTCACAATGAAACTGTAAGAAAAATATTTAATAAATTTAAGACTTGTGGAAATTTACATAATAAATTTAGCAAAAAACGCCAAAGCATGGTAGCAAATAATGACATTGCGTTGCAAGTAATGCTCTCTGCAACCGAGCATCCTAAATATCCTTTGCGAAAAAGGGCATCTTCATTGCCAAAGGATATAAAAAAAGATACAGTTTCAAAGATTCTAAAAAAATACAAATATCACCCTTACAAACCTCAAAAAATTATTCATACTTTAAGACCAAGAGATAATGATAGACGATTTGAATGTTGTGACATACAGGGAATCTTAGTAGATAACCCATTTATGTCAAGGTGTATTATTTTTTCGGATGAAGCAACATTCTCATCAAATGGGACAGTTTCTAGCCAAAACTGTCGTTGGTGGAGTGATACAAATCCATATTTTAGGTTGAAAACTCGGTACCAATATTCGTTCAAAACAAACGTATGGTGCGGAATGTATAAAAATCAAATAACTGGACCTTTTTTCCCGAGAAACCTTGAATGCGGATAGGTATTTGTGCTTTTTAAACAATAAAATAAATGATTTTCTTGGCAACCTTCCCTTACTTGAATGGTTTCAGCAGGATGGTGCCCCATGTCACAGTAGATTAGATATACGTCAATACATTGAAAATATTTTCAATGGAAGAGTTTTTCATCGTTTTTCGGAAATTCCTTGGCCTCCGCGCTCTCCAGATTTAACCCCACTCGATTTTTTCTTGTGGGGTTACTGAAAGCAAAAGGTTTACCTTCAAATGCCATTTCAAGATGTTGACCATTTAGAGAGAATAATTGCAGAAGCGGTTCGTAATATAACTCCCCATATGGTTAGCAATGTCTTAAGAGAATTTTTTAATAGAACTGTTACATGTATGAACAGAAATGGAGGATATGTGAAGGCATTAGTAAATTGAAGATAGAGATTGTTCATTAGTATTTATTGTAACAAAGTAAAGTATACATAAAACTTGTTATTCATTTAAATGCATCGTTAGAATGTTACAAACTAGTGATTGAGCAACTTAAAGGTTATCAGTGTTCAATAAAAATTAAGAGATAATTGTTTTTAAAAGTTTATTTAGTTGTTCAAATGTAATGCATTAATGTGCAACCTTAAATTTCCAACGTAATCGCAGAGAAAATGTAGGAAAGAATATTTTTTTAATGTAAATAAACAATGTTGAATATTTGAAAGCTATTTTTAATTCTAAACATCTTTTATAACAATTTTCGATATTGTCAAAATTAAAGCTACTGTACTCTAGAGCAAAAATCACATTACTTGACAAACCTCGTATACGACTGAAAAAATGTAACATCTGGTGGTTGCATTTTAGGTTTTGGACCATACAGAACTTTTTATGAAGAATAATTTTTTTTCAAAGTTTCCCATATGCCGCCAACTTACGTAGACACACTGTAGAAAGCGGAATATGATGATTAAATATTTTGAATAAATATTTTTTTAGATTCAGAAATATTGCCAGGTTGAATAGTCACATCAAATTTGTACACCATCCTGGACGAATCGGCCGATTAAAATGTAATTATTGTGATTTTTCTGCGAAAAAAATGTATGATGTGAAAAGGCATGAACTTCGTCATGTGACCCCTGCTGAAGGTAATAGTACTTAATTTTAATATTTTTGCGATTAATTTCATTGATCGTGCAATGTTTGGACAGAATAGAAATTTAGGTATTATTTACTAACGACATACATAGATTTTTAATATGATATTTGTTTATAGGATTGAAGTGTTCAAAGTGTGGGTTTCATGCGAAAGACGTGAACGATCTGACCAGACATCACAGAAGCATTCACCATAAATGGTATGGTTTTTTTTTTGGTTTAGGTTTATTATTAATTGTTACATCGCGTTATACAACTACCAAAACAAAGCCCGTGAAGAGATAAATCGGTTTTTATGCGGAACATTCAAAAGTTGCTAGTGCTAAACACAAACAGGTAAAAATAAAATTGAGCATTAGGGTGTTTAAAAATCCTAAACCCGAAAAAGTCGCTAGGTACCCCTTTGAGGTGCTGTATCTGGCAGGAGGCACTTACCGGACACCCTGTATACAGGGTGAGTTTATTAATACGCCATACATTTTAAAAAATTATTGCATTGTACAGAGTGTCCCAATTTCGACACTTTTATAGGGTAATTGTTAGTGCTATCAAAAAAGTAATGTAAGTGTCATGTGCTCTTCTTGGGTCAAACGTAAAATGGTAAAATAAAAATTTGAAAATTTTCGCTCGCTTAGAGATACGGGGGAGAATCAAAAATTTGACTTGATTGATAACCTTTCTACCTGACCCCGTATAATTATTCTGAAAACGGCAGATTATTCAACAATCAATATAAAGAAACTTCTTGTATACAACATTTTTCTGTATCTCTTTTAACTAAGAAAATATAGGGTCATTTTGAAATTGTCAATTTTTTGATTTTCCCCCGTATCTCCTAAGCGAGCGAAAATCTTCAATTTCTCAACTCAACTCAAAATATGCTTTATTGTTAATATAAGAATTGTATCTCGTTAACCAAGCTGTGAATTACAAATAACCAAAACATAAATATAGACATAAATATAAATATAAATACAAACATAAATACAAATATAAATTTAGATAGACACCATAGCAAGAGGTTGGCATTTCAATCAAAAGTTTCGTCGTCATATTTAATCAAAAGTTTCCTGGAAAAATTCCTCCATACTATAATAGGGTATCACAACTAGAACCTTTACCAAACCCCTCCTAAATGCTTTTATACCTTGAATCCGTCTCAAAGCGAGGGGAAGATGGTTAATACTGCCATAGAATATGGAGTTCTTTGTGAGTGCCGGCGTAGGACAAGGCAATGAAATATTAGACGAACTACGTGTATTATACACGGAGCACCTATCAATATCGGATCCATACTTCTTGTGCATCAGACATGCTGATTCCAATATAAATAGCGACGTCAGGGTGAGGATTCTGTGCAATAAAAATAATGGTCGGCAAGAATCTCTTCTACCCGCTTTACACATAAACCTGATAGCTCTTTTCTGTAACGAGAAAATGCTGTTAAATAACTGCCTTGAACACACACCCCAAAACCAAATGCCATACCGTAAATGGGACTCCACAAGGGCAAAATAAGTATTTCTTCTCTGCATTAAGCTCGTATGATGTTACAATAACTGCAAAGCAACACGAAGACAGCTTAGTCGCTAAATTTCTTATGTGACTTTCGAACTTAAGTTTGATATATGAATGCCAAGAAACTTACTTTCCCGAAGATGAGCAATAATCCCATCACCAAAGACCACGTTACCAAGATTACATCTAAAATACATAACTCCAGTCTTTGAAATATTCAAAGCAAGCAGATTTGCATCACACCATCGCTTTATTTCAAGAAGATCGGCATTTACCTCCCTATACAGCTGGTCCGGGTCCTTATTATACCAAATATTTTTGATGTTACCATTTTAAGTTTGACCCAAAAAGAGCACATGACACCTACATTACTTTTTTGATAGCGCTGACAATTACGGAGATAACCTATAAAAGTGTCGAAAATGGGACACCTGTACATCGAGCAACATTTGGACCAAAGGTTTCCAGAGGTTTGGATTGGTCACACCAATTGAATTTTGTTTTGGGAACTGGTTATAAAATAAAGTTTACAAAGTATAAATACGCAATGAAAATAATATGCTTATTCAATAAATAAGTTGGATCATACTAACATTTGGGTTCTGTTTTTTTTAAAGGATCCTGTGTCACTTGTGCCCCCGCCGTTGCGCAACCGTTCATGTTTTCAAACAACATATGATACACCACCAAGAACACAAGAAAGACGAGGACCTAACCTATAGGTGTAAAAAATGCGATTATAAAACTTATAGATCTTATAGTTTACAGGTAAAGACGATGGTACTCATAGTTACAATTAGGGAATCCAATCCCGCACCTAAACTGTAATCCCGCAAGCCTGCGGGATTGAGTCCGTCAATCCCGCGGATCCGCGGGATTTGCAGGATAGCAAACAATAAACTGCGGTATTTTTGGTTGACGCGTCCGGGATTTCCCGCCCTGCGGTGCTATTGAAAATACGTTTTTCTTGCGTATGTGTGAAAGTAAAAGCGTTATTCAACTAGTATACAGGGTGTCCGGGAACATGTGGGAAATCTCCCGGATATGAAGAAAACACGTGAAAAGAATACTATAGGTTCATATAAACTTCCTGCGTATCGGCCTCCTCTTCGGAGATATGGGCTCCCAAAGAGCACCAATGGAATCAAGTTTTTTACACATAATTATTGAACCACTTGGTACATTTCAATTATTTTTTAATATGATGTATACCAGGTAAGACCCGTCAAATGACTACCCAAGAAACTGTTGTGAATTACTCACAGCTGCAGGGACGGACTAGCTGTAACACTCATGGGCCCATTTTGATGCGCCCTGTATGATGAGAACTTTGGACAATGTTTTTTACATACCTTTAACTATTGGCTAAAAATTAAGTACTCTTCATTCATGTCGCTAATCCTAACCGTTTTCGAAAAAACCGCATTTCATATACATCATGTATTTGGCGTATTTCAGTAAAAGATGCATCTTTGTTCCGATCAAATGTTCAACCTTCAAAATTCCGCTTTTTCATATTTAACCCGTGAGAATTTAGGGGACTGGTGTAAATAAAATGACGTTTTTTCCGAAAACGGTTAGGATTAGCGACATGAATGAAGAGTACTTAATTTTTTTTAGCCAATAGGTATGTAAAAAAACATTGTCCAAAGTTCTCATCATACAGGGCGTAAAAAAAATGGGCCCATGAGTGTTACAGCTAGTCCGTCCCTGCAGCTGTGAGTAATTCACAACAGTTTCTTGGGTAGTAATTTGACGGGTCTTCCCTGGTATACATCATATTAAAAAATAATTGAAATATACCAGGTGGTTCAATAATTATATGTAAAAAACTTGATTCCATTGGTGCTCTTTGGGAGCCCATATCTCCGAAGAGGAGGCTGATACGAAAGAAGTTTATATGAACCTATAGTATTCTTTTCACGTGTTTTCTTCATATCCGGGAGATTTCCCACATGTTCCCGGACACCCTGTATAGTGTCATTTATCAAGTGATTGAATATAATAAATGGAATTTAAACAGCAATCACAAAAATGAGTGTCAGTGTAGTTTACAAAGAGAATAAAGGTTCAAGTTTAGTTTGGAATTATTTTTTAAAGTCTGAAGATGGTTTTACAGCTAAATGTAAGTTATGCCCTAGCATTATCAAAATCTCTGCTCGTTCCACCAAAGGTCTTCACACCCACTTACAAACAAAGCATAATATTAATTTGAAAGTCCAGAGCAGCAGCGGTAGTGTTGATATTGATAGAATAACACGGGAAATGAAAGCTAGCACCAGCAGCTCGAGTAGTTCGTTTAGTTCTATTGCTAAGCGCTCAGATGTTAGTGGTTCTTCTGTGCTACCTAAGAAAATGAAAATTACAGATTTTTTTTCATCTGAGAAAAAAGTTTTGAGTGTCTCGAATGGTAGCTAAAGACGGTATACCCTTTGGAAAGTTTATCACATCGATCGATATGCGCCAACTATTCGAATCAGAGGGACACAAATTGCCTTCTTCTGCCAGCACAATTCAAGTTATGGTAATGGCCTACGGAGAATCAATTAAAAAGAAAACAATCCAAGAACTTGCAGCCTTGGTACTGCATGGGTGTCAGAGTCTTCGCCTGTATCTGTGCCCGCTCTAGCACCACTTGACCAGTTACTAAAACATGAGATGACACTTTTTGAATGCGGAGGGAATAGCGGAATGTATTTGGAAGCTGCTTATAACTGTGTAAAATCAATTCCGCCGACAAGTGTCGAAGCTGAACGTGCGCTTTCAGCCGCAGGATACATGTGCAATAAAATATGATCAAATCTAAAAGATGAAACATTAAACATGTTATCTTTTCTCCGAAAATACTTTCCTGCTACTCTACTCTGTTTTTAATTGCATAAAACAACTTTTTATTAACATTCAGCACCCACATCGCGAGCCGCAAATCCCGGCCACCTTGGTAAAGACGTAAAGTTTTTTCACCCTTGGATTGAACTTTACCGCGCGACCTCGTGTCGCACTTGACCGCCTGTGCTAGAAATGAAATCAAATACATTTTCCATATCCTCAGTTAACTTTTGTTTTTTCAGATTCACATGCTAAACCACATGAAACCGGAAGAGATGAAAATGTTCTATTGTTACCACTGCGATTTTAAAGCTAATAGAAAAGACAACCTCAAAACGCACATCTTCAAACATGACATTTACAAGAGTATTTTGTGTTGTTTCGTTTGTAGTTTTAAAACAAGGTAAATAAGAACCGGTAAAAGATATGACCATCGACCTGTATCTATGGATGGCCAAACTCTAAAAGTAAAAGAAGCAAATTTATGGCCCCGCGCATGTAAACAAAGCTGCTCGTCAGATGTCATGCGCAATGCCGGCGAACAGGACCGTACTTCGCCCTTAATGAAAATGATTACACGGCAATATTTTGGCACATCAAGACCGTCTTTACTGGGAAATGAACAATCTATTTTCTCGCATAAAAGAAGGCCTTGTGGCGTCTCGATAAATTTTCAATATCGTTACATCGCTACTACTGATTTCGATTCTGGACTGTCGTCGTTGGTTGGCAACCAAACCGGCACTAATACCGGCGGGGTTGCCTATATGACGACGACAACATTGTGCGCAAGACAACCGACGAGCAACCTTTAAAAATATGAGCGGTAAGCCGTGCGCACCAACCCATTTTTTCACTCATAAAATTTAACTTTTTACTGCGTACTCCATAAGCCGTATGTATCCATAGTTATTGATGGATATGACTATTATGAAACAGCAATGTATGAATGAATTAGTGTTCCGTGCTATTTCGCTTACATCGTTATTGTGATTCATGTTGCTATTATGATACCTACGTCATTGTTCTGACACGTTGCTAAAATGATATTATAGCTATTTCATCAGTCTCAATTTTGGATCATACATGGTGTCCCAGATAAGCATGCATTTTTGGTTACGCATTAGTGAGCACCATCCACATATAGTATATAACCATTATATTGCTAATACCATCTGCAATTATGTCCCTGCTATGGGCACCGAAGGGGGCGTTGTGAGTTTGCGCAGTTCGGAAATTTCCTTGTTTGTGTTTTTTAATGTAAATTTCACTGGTTAGTTAGGAAAAATATTGCAATCAAAATTTCGATTAGTTCGATTTAAGACGGCGTTCCATGCATACGATTTCTGACGATATGATGATCCGACTGTGCCCCGATTGGTGTAAACTTTTGGTGCCAAATTCCGTCCGAATATTTGTAACAATCGACACGATGAGCTTTATTTTAACTTTCATCCGACGTCGTATGTTTCTTAGCCTCACTTTTGTCTAAACCAAAAATTCAGAATGAATGACTATTTTGGGAATTATTGTCAGCTACTAATGCACCAAACTAAAAATACATATACAATTTTAAAGGTTAGGTAGTGACCACACATATATTATATTGTATACGAGTGACACTCTCTTCTTTTCTTATAAGCTTTTTAGTGAAATTCGATTCGGAAGATCGGATAATGTGATAGGCAAAATATTTTCGTATATACGTACATACCTGGAATACTTATACCTGATATTGATCCACGACTTTTGCAAAAAAGCACCATGCACTTGTGTCCTTTCATCTTAAACAAAACGAGACACTAACCTACCAAACAGCGAATCGAATCACCACAAATTTAAAACTCCTTTGCAAAAATTGTTGTTAGGTAATAAAAGTTTATAAGCACTAATATACCGACAACAATGTGGATGAACCACTTGTTATTCCACAATTTGAAAAAGCATCCAGAACCAAAGATGGCGACGAATAACAACAAACAAATAATGTCGGGCCGGCTCTGACGCGATCGATAAAATTTCCACCCTACTGCGCAAACTCAATAGGCCCGCGCCATCTTCCATAGGTGGTACACTTTTTGTATTTTGGAACGTTCGTATTGGCAATAGAATGGTTCTATATATGTGGCACCATCATGTTTCTATATGTCCTATGATTAACGAGATCACTGTAGAGCGCAACTTATCTGAGCCACCCCGTATATGCTGTCCAATTAACTAATACGTTTAGTTTAACTAAGATTTGTTCCTTATTATTTTTACTATTTCGGTCCGTTCTAGATCAGCATACGAATTGACGAGGCATGTTGACATCCATTCGAAAGAACAAAGAATAGAAGCCGAGAAGAAAAAAATCGGTATTAAAAAAAAACAGACGAAACCCAAGGAGAATACGAATAAGAACAAAAGAAAGCGTGTGAAAAATGACGACGAAATTGTGGACGTAAAACCCAGGAGAGTGACTCGAGCGAGGGCAAAGGAAAACCAGGAAAAAATAGAAACGTCTTAAGATTTTACCGGAAAGAGAATGCATGAGAACGATGATTGTAATGGTCATTATTAACTAAATGAACAGCTTAATACTTTGGACATGCATTTTGGAATGTTCGATAATTAATTGGTTATGATTTATGACGATTTTTCCTCAGAAATATGAAATTAGTGAATTTTAATATAACTTCATTTTATTTGATATTGGTTTCTTTATATTAGTTAGAGATACGGCGACAATAGGGGGTCCGTGAAGTGGAATATCAGTAATTTGGTTCTTCGTGGAGTTTAGGTCCCCTCTACAACTTTTATATCTGATGAAATGCCGTAGAGCGTTGCCGAGAGGCGCTGTACCGCTTTATATAGAAAATTCTCAATAAATTCAAAATTATATCAAGTCATGTCTGAAAATGAGTTTACAGCATCTGCGTGACCCCAAAGTCACGGGAAACACATTTTCTGACAAGTCAACCCTTGCATATACTTTTCCGAGCGTGTCAAAAAAAAAATGAAAATTAAAAATGCGAATTTGAAGTTGAAACTTTCTAGAATTGAACATTATATGTTAAAGATTATGTTAAAAAAAATTTATCGATCCAGGTCTCGCCATTTCATTATTGCAATTTTTTAAAAATCTCCTCGGAGGAAATTCGGAAAACGATCGTGACATGTCAGAAAATTGTCACACTACATTCCTTGACACCCCTATATTGTGGAAAAAAAATTTCAGACGAATCGCACCTAGCTAGGCGGAATTCTGACAATATTACGCAGAGATACCGGAAAGCAGGTATCGTTCAGTTGTATGACGGGATATTATATTCGCAATATTACCAAATTAAGCCTATTTTTCCATAAGGTGTGTATGATTTATTCAAATCTGATCAATTTAAACATTTGCCCTTGTCTACTTTTCACTAATTACAGTAAAAGCCACGCCTTTCATGCATTTCGAGCGAAGTTTAGACATTTTGCTATCACTGTTACGAATTCTCTTAATTTTCTCCAAGATAGATCATGTTTCTGGTAACTTTATACAGGGTGGTCCTTAAGTACATCAAGAAAATCTAGGATATGATTTCTGACATCATTTTAAGACGAAAAGTTCAAATAAACATGGGTCCGAAAATGCTAACCCTCTAAGATACAGGGTGTTAAAATATTTTTAAAAAATAATTGTTTTCTTAAAATTTCGGAACTCCTTGAAGATACGGTATTGAAAATTGATGTGGATTGACTTCGTATTAAACTGCACTTTTTGGTTAAAAAAGGGTTTGCCTACTTCCACCAGTGGCGTGCGTGAAGGTACCATCAATATTTTTTTTGTGAAAATATGTGATACGCCACTGATTTTTTTAAACTCTGGTGCATTTTTATGCATTACTGATATAAGCGGAACAAAAGTTGTCTCTACTATCTTTTTGAAAAAAATGGTAGTTTTAGAGATAACTCGTAGTATATTATACTAAACAAAATTAATTTATTAATTAAATAATAACTAAACATAATATTATGTAACACCAAACAAACTTGATTTAAATAAATTGTTGAAAGTGGCCACCTTCTGCTAAAATACAAGCATCTAGCCGTCTTATCATTGAATTTCTAACATTTCTAAAAAGTCCTGGGGTGTTTTTAATATTTTCGCAAGCCATTATTATTCGGTTTCTAAGATCTTCCTGGTTTTCAACGGGAGTTTTGTAAACTATCGATTTTAAATGACCCCAGAAATAAAAATCCAATACATTTAAATCTGGGGACCTTGGCGGCCACGGTTGATTAGGTACTGCGACGCCTCTACCGATCCATCGATTTTCGTAATGAACATTTAAATATTCTCTGGCTGTGGCACTAAAATGGGCGGGAGCTCCATCATGCATAAAAAACAACTGGGTTCGTTGAGCTAATGGCAAGTCTTCCAATAATGTTGGCATCTCATTTTCTAGAAAATGGCGATAGGTTTGGCCATCTAACCGCTGGGGAAGAAAGAAAGGACCTATTAGTCTGTCACCAACTATTCCTGCCCATACATTTAACGAGAATTGGTACTGAAAATATCTTTCGCTAATAGCGTGTGGATTTTCTTGACTCCAAACATGATTGTTATGAAAGTTTGTTATGGCATTCTTAGAAAAATTTGCTTCATCGGTAAAAAAAAAATTATTTAAAAATTGTGGATTTCTGGCCAACCTTTCCAAAAACCATTGACAAAAATTTACGCGTTGAGGATAATCACGTGGTAAAAGGGCCTGAACCCGTTGTATATGGTAAGGATACATTTGTTGGTCCTGAAGGATTCTCAATACGGTTTGATGACTAGCGTTTACCTCATTCGCAATTTTTCGAGTACTAGTTTCTGGATCTTCCTCAATTCTATTCAATACTGCTTCTTCTAATTGTGGTGTTCTTACTGTCCTTGGCCTGCCGAGAATATCAGAAACTCTTGCAAAACTTCCTGTTTCGGATAAACGGCGATGGAGACTTACAAAGGCCTGCGTACACGGTGCTACACGATTCGGATATCTTGCCTGGTAAATGCGTTTTGCTTCGTATGAATTTCCATCAGCAAGACCATAAACAAAATGCATATCTGCCAAATAAGCACTGTTTTGTAAATCATTCATAATTCTAAAACTTTTGGATCGACTAATAACTCACAAAAACGACGCACTAAAACTTAAATTATTTTTCGGTCATTTAATTTTTGTTATTTGCACAATATGTGACATAAGCCTACTTTGAAAAAACTAGAATCACAGTCGAGATAGTTTATCTTTTACAATTTTATATATTTCTCCATTTTCATTTAAAACTACCATTTTTTTCAAAAAGATAGTAGAGACAACTTTTGTTCCGCTTATATCAGTAATGCATAAAAATGCACCAGAGTTTAAAAAAATCAGTGGCGTATCACATATTTTCACAAAAAAAATATTGATGGTACCTTCACGCACGCCACTGGTGGAAGTAGGCAAACCCTTTTTTAACCAAAAAGTGCAGTTTAATACGAAATCAATCCACATCAATTTTCAATACCGTATCTTCAAGGAGTTCCGAAATTTTAAGAAAACAATTATTTTTTAAAAATATTTTAACACCCTGTATCTTAGAGGGTTAGCATTTTCGGACCCATGTTTATTTGAACTTTTCGTCTTAAAATGATGTCAGAAATCATATCCTAGATTTTCTTGATGTACTTAAGGACCACCCTGTATATGTAAAAATGTTCGGAAAGGATGAGGGAATCGGATAAACCTAGAAATAATTCTCCAAGGAAAATATTTTAGAAAATATAGCAGAATAAACTAGAGATGTAATAAAAAAAATTTTGAGAAAAAATACCGCACTTTCGCAATATTCTTTTTATCAGAAAATTGTTTACGACTCATCTCCATGGGAATACAAATCGATTAAGCCCACTTGGACCCATGTCACTTGAGACTTTATAATTTTTCCATTAATTTTTTTGACACGCTCAGAAAAGTATATGCAAGGGTTGACTTGACAGAAAATGTGTTTTCCTTGACTTTGGGGGTCACGCAGATGCTGTAAATTCATTTTCAGACATGGCACGATATAATTTTGAATTTATTGAGAATTTCCTATCTAAAGCGGTACAGCGCCCCAGCAACGCTCTACGGCATTTCATCAGATATAAAAGTTATACAGGGGGACCTAAAGTCCACGAAAAACCAAATTACTGATATTCCACTTGACGGACCCCCTATTGTCACCGTCTATCTGCTTTTTATACGTCAATGTAACGCCCTGTTATTACGGAAACAAGCACAACAAAAAAGAGATGGCGACTCTATCCGTAGAATCCCCATCTCTTTTTATCTTCCGTCTTCATTGTGACAGTTCATCGATTTGATATGTCTTGGTTAGGAAAAACAAACAACCGACGGACGTGACGCAAGTCTATATTTTTATCCAGTTTACGGCAGACTTGCACAGTCTTACCATTGAGTTAAGAATTACTATTTTTTCCACAAGCAATACTTAAATTTAACGTACCAACACTGAAACCCCCCATTTAACAATAATAACAAATATGACGGTTGTTAATCCGGTAGTGTCAAACGTGAAAGCAGGTATGAAAGACGGTCGTTCCAATAAGGGCTTTATAAAAAGTATGTTCAGAACTAGAGTTGTGATCGCTCGAGCGAAAAACCGCCCGAGTACTCGATTATTGAAACAACAGACATCGCTCGATTATTAAAAAAATCGCTAGAGTTATAAAATCAAGCGCAAATCGTCGCTTGTTACTTATTACCTTTCGCTCGATACCCGAGCTTCGCTTGACGCCGACGTATATTCGAGCAGCTTTTCCCTCGATAGGAAACACTCTAGTTATAAATCCAGGCGAAAAATCGAATCATTGCCTTTCACTTGATACCCGAACTTCGGCGCGCCACATGTGCCGATTGGCGACGTTCGAGTTTGACGCTCAGAAGGCTGACACGACATACGTCTTTGTTGAAGGTACATAAACGAGAAGGCGCATATAAAAAAGCATGCCAATCCCTTAGTCTATTCATCGCGACATGGTTTTTTTTGACTGACTAGCCAGCGGCGATTGTAAATTCTTAACAAATTAAAGGATGTAATTTTTTTTAAAATCAGAATCAACTGTTCTTCCTAAAGGCCGTATTACAGTCGGGAATTTTTATGGCGCCAGCAATGGCAATTATAATTCAAGGATTCAGGCGCAGTACACCGTTCTCCGTACTACAGTCAGAAATTCTACTCTTCTGACAATTAAAATGACACGGATTCATGCGCAGTACACTGTTCCCGATCAGCTGTCTCTCATTACCAGAAATGGGGCAGGCGCCATTTTAATTGCCCTTGCCGGCGCAATTGGGTAGACATGGATTATTCTGTTATTTTTAACTGTTTATTATTTGGCCGAACCAGGTATGAACAGGTAATGGCCATTTAAACCCACTGGTACTTAAATTAGCAGTTTACATTCTTTATTAAACTTATGGACTGCTAATTCAGCAACTTTTTGCACCTCCTATTTGTAAATAGCAGTAGCTGCTTTAACTGGTAATCAAAACGAACAGGTTTGCCCATCTCTCATTCTGGGGATATTTTAGGGATTTCCACAGTACCCACTGCTGTTCTGGCCGTTGACAATGCTCCAGCTGATCGAAAACGGTTTACTGCGCATGAATACGTGCCATTATAATTGCCGGCGCAAGAGAAAAAATTGCCTAGTCTAATACGGCCTTTAATAAAAACTCTAGACTAAACTTCTAAAACTTACAAAAACAACCCCTGGTGCTATATCAACACATTCTTCTTAGTCATAAAAATGTCAAGTGATTAATCGCTCGAGCGATTCACTCGATTATTAAAATCGCTCGAGTATCAAGTACTCGATTATTAAAATCATCGGTTTTTCCCAGCACTATTCAGAACGCTCCAAAACGCCGAAGAAAAATTATACTAATTCGCGGAGCTCCCAAACTGCTTTTCTGGAAAGTGGTTTGCAACCTACCTAAGAATGTGAATTGTTTATTATTCACAGTCTGTGAATTGCAAACTCACAAACCAGAATTAAATTAAAGTTTCTTTTCAATAACTTTATTAACATAGCATTAAATAAAATATAATACAAAGTGTGATAAAATATCAATAAAACTAACGCAGTGCATAAAAAATAACATACAGGTTTTAGTACGGATCTAAAATCATTATAAAAATTTCATAGTAACGATCGGTTTATAAATAAGTATCGGTTATTTATAACGTTTACTTTATATGTGGAACAATTAAGGGTCAGTTGCAACAAGAGCGGATTAATTAGTTCCAATCGACAGTTAAGTCAAAATGTAAAAATGTTGCCGGAGAGTAAGAAAACCGATCTTATAACAAAATCTACCAAGTAGAAATTCTAAATAATATTTTTACAATACATAAATACTTTCATTTATTAAAACTACTAAAGCATGTGATTAAAACAACGCTATGAAAATGACTAAACGAATGCGGATAATTTTAATATATTAATTCCTTGAGTAAAGTCGAAAGAACTAGTATACAGGTGTCCATTTTTCGATGGCTTTACGGGGCATCTCCGTTATTAGTGAAGGAGGATGCTGTTTTCGCAGCACTGTGTTACTTTTTGGAGAAAGAAAATTCCTCTAGGCCTCCTCGTTTTTGAGATTTTACATTTTGGGACCCCCCCCCCCCCATATTTCGGTACCCTGTAACTTACCAAAAAGGAAATAAAACGCTCTCTTTGTAGTTTTTACGTAGAATCCAGTGACGTACTCAGATTTTTTTCTACGTTCAATATTGTATATTTATGTATACAATCCTGTATATTTTTTTAATAATTCATTTAGTGATTCAATTTTTAACAAGTTTCTCGCAGAAATATACAGGGTGTTATGGAAATGACTTATTATATTTAAATGGGTGACTCCTAGGGTGTCCTAGAGAAAGACTACATACTTTTTTTTAAATCGAATATCTAAATACTAAGGTAAAAACCCTTTTTACCCACATACTGTCGCGCCGTTCCATCGGGATTCAGTTAGCCACAATGTGGGTCACTAGAGTATACTAACAGTGTTGTCAGATCACACCGCATGTTTCGCCCCTTCTTGGATACCGGCCGCGCGTCACTATCGTTGCTTCAGTATGTTTCGAGACTCGGGTGTGGAATGACGCTGTCGAGGGTTCCACGTGCTTGACGTATACGAATTTTAAACGTTTTGTTAGTTGTAGCATTACCCGCTTTTTTCTGTTGTGAAATTATTCATAATAAGAAATATTGTGATGTTATTTCAACTTTATTTGATATTACCTATTGTTGGTTCTGTTGCAAAACATACTTTTGTGTTTTATTTTTTTATGGAATTTAATTATAAAACGGATTATAAGATCGAAGGTAAGAGAGTATGTACCTTAAAATTGTAGATTTAAAAAAAAAGTTTTAAAAAGAAGTGCTAACGCGGGTCAAAGACGTCTTGTTGTCAAAAACTGAACACGAGCGTTTACAATTATGTGTTGCAATATGACAACACCGCCAACAATGCGCTGACCTCTTTTGAGGAGAGCCTCAATATATTATTGATTACGAACGTCCTCAGTAGCGGCCACGTAAATTTTGAGATTTCGTATAAAGTGTATATTTCGTACAATAATTCAAAGCGCCATTTAGGTTATTTTTCTTCAATTTATTTTCATCCCAGGATTTGCCGGTTTAAATATAATAAGTAATTTCCATAACACCCTGTATAATACTTTATTTTTCCCGCATCCTTATATTTTTACTAATAACGTAGAAACCTCGTAAAACCATCGAAAAACGGACACCCTGTACAAGACGGTACAAGGCCAAGTAAAAATATGACGAGAGGAAATTTATAAACAGTCCGACAATAAATCGGAGGTGAAAGGAATGCGACAAACCTACACCGTATCCTGAGAGGTAAACACTTATCCTTAGTTGTAATTCTCATACTTTAATCTACCGAAAACATCCCGTACTTGCCTCGTACGACAACAGTGAAACGGCACTAACTAAAAATACATTTCGTAAGATGGTTCCTAATTGTTCTGAAAATACTACGCGTTTAATATTCGGAATATTAATTCTAGTTCTATGGCGTTATCGCCTAGATTGTTTGAGGTTATCTTATGCAAGACCGGTATTAACTCGTTGTCGAGACTTCTCATGTAGATAGGCGGGAGTTTGAGTCCGTTGCTACCAGCTGAATAAGACACCTGAAAAGTGAATAAGAAAAAAATAATATGGAGTAACATACAGATGGGACGGGGAAAGAATGAACGGCGTCATAACCTTACTTACATTTTCTACATGCAATGTCGCTCTGATCCCAATTTTCTGACAAGCATTCGACACGAGGAGGTCCAAATATTTTACGAGAGCCGTACAGCATGCTTTTGCGATACTCTCGGACACTTTGGAAATATCTACGGGGTCTTGATTTTTCGGATTCTCTTCTCCATTCTGGAAAAATACACTTCTTACTTAACAAATGTGATCGACCAATTTTACACGTAAAATTATAAGAACATAGTATGAATCTCTGTTTTAACAGTAGTAGTTCAAATGCCCCGTTTATTTGAGCGTTGTTATTTTTTTATTGAGCGTCATTGTCGTTAGGTTTGTTCACACAGCGACGTTTCCAACAGGTTGCGAATTTGTAGAAGACGAGTTTCGAACTGGTTGCTGGTTTTTGTCTCTGTGAATGGCTACAAATCACATATATAAATAAACAGTATATTGCTAATACCATCTGCAATTATGTCCCCGCTATGGGCATTGAAGGGGACCTCGTGAGTCTGCGCTGTTCGGAAATTTCCTTGTGAAAGTAAACATTGGACAGGACCGGATTTCAACTATTTTAATGCAAATTTCACTGGTTAGTTAGCAAAAATATTGCAATCGAAATTTCGATTAGTTCGAATTAAGACGGCGTTCCATGCATACGATTTCTGACGATATGGTGATCCGACGGTGCCCTGATTGGTGTAAACTTTTGGTGCCAAATTCCGTCCGAATATTTGTAACAATCGACACGATGAGCTTTATTTTAACTTTCATCCGACGTCGTATGTTTCTTAACCTCACTTTTTCTAAACCAAAAATTAAGAATGAATTGACTATTTTGGGAATTATTATCAGCTACTAATGCACCAAATTAAAAATACATTTGTGTCCTTTCATCTTAAACAAAACAAGCCACTAACCTACCAAACAGCGAATCGAATCACCACAAATTAAAAACTCCCTTACAAAAATTGTTGTTAGGTAATGAAAGTTTATAAGCACTTATATACCGACAACAATGTGGATGAACCACTTTATATTCTGCAATTTGAAAAAGCATCCAGAACCAAAGATGGCGACGAATAACAACAAACAAATAATGTCGGGCCGGCTCTGACGCGATCGATAAAATTTCCACCCTACTGCGCAAACTCAATACCACGCCATCTCCCATAGCGGGGACACTTTTTGTATTTTGGAACGTTCGTATTGGCAATATACTATTTATATATATGTGGTACAAATGCCAAACCTTCACTTGTCAAATCTGAGAATTGACGTCTTAACTTAACCTATAATTCTTATTCATGCGCATTCCTGCTTTGTTTAGAGCTGGCCTTTCGTTTTAGAATGGATATTTAAAGAATATGGAATACAAGTTTAACCGAAACTAAAGAAAACAAAACGAATCGGTAAAACCAACAAATCAAAAGTAAACGGAAAACCGATCGAGCAAATAAGCAGAATCCAAACCTGTAATTCGCCGCGCAGATTATTCTGACGGTTGCAAATCGGCTGGCAAACGATACATTTTGCTCTACGAACACAATACAATACAAAAAATTACCTGTAATATAAATACTTCAGTCCATCTTATTAGGCGGGCCCCGTTGTTACAGAAGTAGTCTTTGCCATTGTGAACTCTTATTGAAGGAATTCCTTTCATCGGACATAAATCTACAGGAGACTGTGCCCTAAAAAAAAAGAAACCATTAGAGCTGTCGATCTTTATTGTTCCCTTTGCAATTATATCACAAAAAAAAAAAAAACGTTACCCAGCGTTAAAATCCACATCGTTCTCCCCCCAGACTATATTGACAGACTCATCCGAAGCGGCGTTTATACAGCCACAGGCAATCGTGTGGTTTTTCATGTTTCTTAAATTGTCCCGGACCTTGTCCATGTGCTCAGAAGGTATTTGGATCATCAGGCCGTCTTCTACGATGTTCGACTTCGCCGTCAGACCGCTGGTCGATTTTAAGGAGCCGTTGAAGACTATGAAGCTGGCTCCCGTAACTGAAAAGAAAATATACTTTGTATAGTGAACGGTCACGGTCTTCTTTAAATACGGTGGTTGGTTGGTTAAAGGCGGGGGTCGGTTTAAAGGTCCGAACATTAAATCGGCTTATTGTGTACCCCGACCTTGTTAGAAGATGTTTGTTCCTTCTATGAGGTGCAGTAACCTTCTACCAAGCTTGTCATGTGGGAGGTTGTCACCACGTTGTATGCTCCCGAAGATATTTCGTCTTCTACAGCGCTACGCAGCGGTATATTATGTGTGAGGCGGTTTCATCCTCTTCGCCGCAGAGTCTACATTCAATGGATCCGTTGTTTATACCTATCCGTTGAAGGTGTTTTCGCAAGTGGCAGTGGCCTATTAGCAGACCTATCCCTTGCTTCAACTGGGGCCGCGTCAGGATTAGCATCCCATTCGATAGTATTTTCGATGGTTTTCCAATTACGGCCCGTGCGTGTGTTTGACCAGGCAACTCTTGCCATCGAGATAGGTGTTGTTTTTTCGACCATCTATCTAATGTTGTTTTTGTTGCCTGTTTTGATATTCCAAAGGCCGGTTCGGGGCCCATGAGACTTTGAGCAGATCCGGCTCTCGCTAGTTCATCCGCATTTCGTAATATCCCCGAGTGACCAGGGACCCACAAGAGTTCCCTGGCCCCCAGTACTTTTAGGTTGGTATGGCACTCCAGTGTGAGTTGTGAAGTAAACCGATTGGAGTTCAGAGCCTTAAGAGCCGCTTGGCTGTCCCAAAAGGATGTAAATCTTTTGGTCGTGGTAGCCCTTTTCAAGATTTTGTAGTACACATGCTTGTATGGCATGAACTTCTGCTTGGTATACGGTGGCGTAGTTCCCCAGAGGAATGCTTATGTCCATCCTGGGCCTTTCCCCAAATATACCTGCGCCCACACCGTTGGCGGCTTTTGATCCATCGGTGTACCAAACTAGACCCTTGTCAATCTTGAAAGGTTTTGTGAAATCGTATGTTGCTTTCATACGATCAGTTTGCATATCCAAGAGCTCATCGTTGATTAGATCCGTGGCTCTTGTGTGTGTGTCCAATTTTTACGGGGTGTTGTGTCCATTCCCCATTTGTGATCATCCTTAAAGCGCTGCAATTAGCCTCCATTCTGATGTGGATGTCTAAGGGTATTAGTCCCAGTATGACTTCCATTGCTGCAGTGTGGGTGCTTCTCATCGCCCCACTGATACACAGGCAGGCCAGCCTCTGCAAACTGCTAAGTTTGTTCGCTGTCGTAATCTGCTGTGTATTTGTGCACCAGACTACAGACCCATATGATATCAGGGGTCTGATAACTGTGACAAAGAGCCATTGCATCATCTGGGGCTCAAGTCCCCAGGTTTTCCCAACCAAGCTCCTGCATCGCCTTAAATACGGTACTCTTTGTTTGTTTAAAAAAATCGACTATTTTCGAGATAATCGAATTCTTATACGCTCTAATTTTTACTTTACTTACTTTTTCGAGGTTTGTTATGTATGTTTATCGCATGGGTGGTGTAACAGTTTTCGTGTCCCTGTGTGTCTTGGATGCAGACCAAATGCGAATCGGCTTCTGAACTGAAATTTCCAGCAAAGGCCAAGATGTGGTCACTGGAATTATTTATGGATTTCATGACCTAAAAATTCGTGGAAAAATTGATGAAAAGTAAAAACGGAAAATAAACTTTTTTTTTTTTTGTGAGACTGTGACCTTGTATTACATTAAACCACAACATTTTTTTTATTACTAATTTTGATATACCACTTACTTGATCATATCTGTTCCTTGGGATAGTGATGGTAGTTTTTTTGTCCTCCATATGAATGATCAATCCCCTGATTTGTGGTAAAGTATACGTAAAATTCCTAAAGTCCTAAAAATTGGATTTCAAAATTATATTCGAAAGAACGAGTTTGTATTGGCAAGACTGCAGTTACAGTGCAGTTGCGGTGTCAACAGCGAGGGCTGCCAACCCGGCAAAAAAAAGTACCGTGAACTGTCAAAATAAGACGCTTAAACTCCGCAAAAAACAACTAAAATCTGAATAAGAATATAAATAAACCCAAATACACAGTCAACGATAAACTCACGAGGCGTATTTTAAGGTTAATATTTAGTAACTTTTATTTCGGTTGGTAATGTAAAAATCACTATGTTTTCCCACCAGACTTACAGTAGGAACTGCAACAAAAATCGAGCAGACTCATTTATCGGCAAGTCTTGCAAGTTGCAAGAATATTGCAAAAAGAAATCAGCACGCCCGTCTTCAAGTTTATTGCAATTGCAAGAAGAATTGCCTACTATCATGCGGCCTTTATGGCAAATTACCACCATTTTTATTGGAATATATTAATTACAGCAAGTGAATTCTTCTTCATTAAGAAAGGAACGCAACAAACTAACACTTACCGCCAACAGATTAATGATTGTATGCCCTATTTCGACGAATACACTATCACGGTGTCGCGTGGAAATCAATGGGCTTGGATAATACCTATATTCGGCACCCAATCTCAAAATAAGTCTCAGAGGAAAAAGTTTCGCCCAAGGAGTCTCCCATCTGAAACATAATAATAATTCTATAACCTAAGCTTTGTTTACGTTTGGTTCATAGCTTATCTTATCTTTATCTCAGTCTAAACTTTGCTATACAATGACCAGAGCATTTCTATCTTACCTGTGTATCAAGATGCCAATCAAATACGGTTCCTTGGGTTTCAAAACGTTTTCCAAGCATTGAAAAGTCGGTCGGATGTACACGAAACCAGCATGATTTTTGGAATCCAAGAAGTTCGAAGTGTTATGCAGGGACAGACCGAGTTCCTTAACGGCAGTTCCTAATAATCGAAATAAAGTTTTAGGTGCGCCGTTTCAATGAAATATTTCATCGGTTTACCTTTTACGGCGTCCAAATAAACATTGCTTATATGGAAGAAGACGTCTTTCGGCACGAAACTTTCTTCATCTATGTATTCTATTAAGAATACAACTTCGTCGCAACCAACGTTTATTAGGCCTTCGGTGGCAAAGCACCATGCTTGCTTATTTATACAACAACTCACTAAAAATTAGCATTATTAGACAGTAGAAATTTTAAAAGAAACTGGGCTACATAGACCACACAATTGCAACACTTACTATTTATTAGTTTGACCTGTACGAAAAGATTTTGAGTTATCGCGAAAGTAAGGGCTTCATTTTTCAGCATTTCCACCACACTGGGAGCGTTTGAACATTCTGAATATAAAATATCTGAAAGAATAAAATAATTAAACACACACACACACTATACATGGTGTTATGGAAATGACGCATTATATTTAAACCGGCAATTCCTGAGATGAAAACAAATTGAAGAAAAATATCCAAAAATGGCGCTTTAATTTAATATGCCCTGTACATGACCTTATGTCAAACCAAAAATTACCACGTGGTGCCCCTGTCAGGAAGGTAAACAAAGCAACATATGTCAACAGTGTTGTCATATCTTCAGGGTAAACTCTTTAGAAAGTCAATAACCGTTTGACAGATTGCAAGTTGTTTATTTTTCAGGGTACATTATTACAAACTTTTACGTTCAGTTCAGTTTGCTGGGAAACAATCTCTGATTTATAAACTTGAACTGACTCGAACGAACCGCCGCGGAGTTTATAAATGGTCAGGTATGTCCTCATTTGTTCAATTCGAACGACACCCGTCAGATCTGGACAAGTTAAAAGTTTATAAATGCCACTTACCCTTTAGAAAAAAAATTCAATTTTATTTAGCTTTTCGGACTTAATTTATAAAAAAACATCAAGTAGGTACCTAGGTAACTTGAACAAAAACAAACCGGCACAATAAAATCACATAACACATCTAAGTACCATTCAATCTGAATTAGTATTTTAAAGTGCTACTGTGCAGACAAAAATTCGCCCTTATTGTCTGAATGGTCTGGGAAAAATAAATAACACGTTGGTTCCGTCGATCGATATTGAACTGCTGGACTGGGGCACTGCCTTCGCGAAAAGAACAAATAACTATTAAATTAATTAATAACTAAAATTTAAACTCGGGTTTAAGTATTAACACACAAATCTGCTTGAAAATTGGTAAAAACAGTAGGAAACCGATAACGCGTGTGAAAGTCGGCCGGTTTCTTTAAACACTTTGATTTTTTTTTCTAGTCCAAGTTTAAACAGCTGATTATGGACAATAACGGGTTGCCTGTTCTTTCGCCGGCTGGGGTTAATATTTAAAAATACAGCGTTGCCACTTTCGATGTTTTATAAACAAATTGCGAAATTTCCTTCTATTATATTACTTTCCCGTATAATTAGTTTCGGAAATGGCAACCGCGCTAGCTCAAGTTAGTTCTCTGAATGTGCCATTTATTTCAAAGGGTAGTTCCTGTTAACATAATTGCTTCATTTTATCTTAGTAAAGGGTTAATGGCCCATAGAAATTAGCGTTTTTATTATTTCTATTGCGAAATAATTAAGTGCTGTTTAGTGTTTGCGTGTAATCTGATAATAGGTGCATATCTTCAAAAAAACTAATTTGAACCTCGTGGGTGTCTGTGTGTTTCCTTAAGTGATTTAGCGCAAATGTTCCGAGAGATTGGAAATAAGAGGCCGAATGGGGTTTAGTGGGTATAAGCTTATTATGCAGTTCCACATTATCATCAGGGTAAGTGATAAACATAAAGCTTTTCCCATAGAAAAAAAACAAAAACCTGAAGATGTCTGTGCCCTGGATTACTTGCTAGTGTACTGGCACCTGGATTCACTTCTATTTAGATACTAGATAAACTAAATATTATTTTAATAAGAATCTAAAGTTTTACATTTTTTACACAGTTGGCAACATTGTTCCTGAACATCTGTTGATTACACAGCTTGGCAATGTAATATGATCATATATGAATATGCCGAGGAGTAACCGGGTGGGTTTAGGGGTGAATTACCCCACTTTTTAAACGTTCGATTTAAAATAAAAAATATGTAGCGCTTCTCTAGGACACCCCAGGAGTCACCCATTTAAATATAATACGTCATTTCCATAGTACATACTCTCAAAATCGGTTAAGCCAGAATCACAAACAAAAAAATTTAATTGCTAACCTCCGTTTTAGAAATTGCTTGGAAAAATAATATTTACCTGTTTTATTTACACATACTGTAGGCGGCAAACTTGTCTCGCTCTTCGGTATAAAACACCCAGTTTCCTGATCGATTTTCGGCTGATTTCTGCTGGTTTTCATGACGGGCGCTGCCGGGGGAGGTTCTTCCGCTTCTTTCACTTCTTCGGGAACTTTCGGCGGCGATTTAGGCGTTTTTTGGGTCCTCGTTTCTTGGTAGTTGAAATCCTGATCTAAATGCGTCAGGTCGCTACCTGGAGCTATGCCGTCGCAAAACATGACGGATTTGTTTGATTTTTTGTTGGAACCTTTAAAAAAAAACACATTTTTAGCTTGCAGATGAAAAACGAATCACACTTTGTTGAAAATTTCCTCCCTCCAAAATCAATAACTTTACCAAACCACTACCTTTTCGCTTTAATACCCCCACGGGGACCATCACCGAAGGTGGCTGGGCCCCACCCGGGCCGATTTGCTGGAGAGGTGACACCGTCGAACAATACTCCGAAGGGTTGTTGGGGTTAGGTCTAAAAGCAGGGGAATCCCCGGAGTCTGAAGTATTGTGCCCGGATTCTGGGGGGTCAGTGGAGTCCCTGGAAATTTATAAAAGAATTAACGAAAGTAAAATATAAAAATTACAAATCTTCTCGCTTACTTGTTTAAAATGTTGTAACATTTCGTACAAACTCTCGCTTCCGTATCTAGGTACTCCAGTCTGAATTTAAGATTGCAGCATTTAGAACACAAAACCTAAAATAATAGTAATTAACCGTATTGTAAAAAAATCATGTAGGTTTTCCGAAAACAAAAAATAATACGAATTCTTTCTTACCAAACCGCACGCTCTACAGTGATGTCTTCTCTTTAAAACGGTAAATTTCATGTCGCAATGCAAACAGGTAGCGGCGTCAGAATCGGGTATCCACAAGGGCGCCTCCTTGCCCAACCATGACTTATCTAAAAACAATCACATTTCCATTTTTACTTTGGATTTATTTGATGTATTGTTGTGTTTAAATGGAAATATCTCGAAAACGGTTGGAGATATTAACATCGAGCCTCTTTAGTTTAGAAATTGCCCTTCTTTGAGCATCTTCGATTAAAAATACTTAATAATAGGTAAGAATAAATCATAGATTTATTAAAACCAGTGGCGGCTCGTGACCTAAGATGGTGAAATTATTTTTAAAATTTTATTTTTGTGTAACGACCAAACAATTACTTTCTAGGCGTTTTAAATGTAGAAAGAAAAGAAGTAATAAGAAAATGCGTTAGGTAAAACATATTTTTATTTATTTTACACAAGGAAATACAATTTTTGGAAAATATTCTTAGTGTGTATAGTGCTTAAACGTAAAGTCCGTTCTGCGGTTCTTAATTGTAGAAAATTGATCAATCACAGCCTCATTAAAGTTTGGAATACCCTCTATACATTTTTTTTTCATATATTTAATTTTTAAACTTTCTAATAAAGTCCCTAGATTTACCCTTTGTGGTCTGCGTTAAATTAATTTCGGGTTTAGGTCTTCCCGCATTCTTCACTTAAATTTTTTGCTCCAAACTCAAAGAGCTAAAGATATTTTTTAAATTGTCCACCGTCAAACTATTCATTTTAACTTAATAAATATATAATATTAAAATATTAAAACATACACGTTCGAATTTCTAACTAGATGCACGAACAGAGACAGCGGCGCGGCGCACACTAAAATTGTGCGCCTTTCCCATGTTAAATCGCCATAGCCCCGCTATCCTCCGCTGTCTCCCGCCACCTGTTACTACAGACATTATGCCCCGCTTACTTAATCGCACATGCGACCAAGTCTCGTCATAATCGTCATTAACCTCGACCGAGACACGGTTGCCGGATCGAGAGCCTATAATATACAGTTTGGTTGACGGTACGATAAAATATTAGGGAGGGTCGGACTTTATACGATAATTGACGGTACGATAAAATATTAGGGAGGGTCGGACTTAATACGATAAATAATATTCAATGAATACAAATTAATATTTTTTTTATTCGTTTTGGGGGTGCACGTGCGCATGTTCACTTTCACTTGTATTTTTAGAACGAGAAACAGTTCCAAAAAACTTATGACTTAATGGGTCTAGTTTGATGTCTTAGTATATCCAGTTGCTCTATGGCCTATAATTTATGGGACACCCTGTATAAGAAGTTTAGAAATTATTATCGGAAAATTTACTAGATTATTAAATGATTATTTTCTGGGCTTTGGCCGATACCACTTCTCATATACCGATACTTCAGATAGCGTCAAATGAGATACCGATACTTTATCTAAAAGTATCTGAAATTCAGATAAAAGGCATATTTTTAATTATATACATATAAGACTAAATAAGAAAAAATTCTGGTGAACTTTCCATGAAAAACTACGGCAAACATGCAGCAGTGTTGCCAGAAACCCTTGATCGAAAGTAATAGGTTGCCGGTTCGAAACCTAATAGAATAGCAAAAAACGGTGTCAGAGTAAAAAGAGTACGAAAAAAAGGTCGTTACTTTCCTATTAGATGGGGGGCCACCTCCAGATTGAAGATAAATTTCATATGGGGAGCCCCACAACAAAAATTGAATTGTTAAAATAGTAATGGATATATTACAATTGTAAAAGACTGGCAACCCTGTCTCAAAACCAGCAGTGGTCGCCGAGCAGCTTTCGGCATGCTTCGGCTATCGTCGACCTGCTCGACTAGCGCGAGAAAAGTTTGTCGGAATCTTTTCTTTCTTTAGTGGTATTTGTGTGTTATATTTCTATGAAATTAATATACGTAAATACTTGTCATATATTATTCTTTCATTGCATATACCATTACATGCGTAAAACCTTTTAATACCTTCAAAAAAGAGTTAAAAACGCCGACAGCAATGTAAACCTCCATAACAGATTTAAAAATTACTCGCCCTGCCCTGCGAGTCGCAGACGAAATTGGGACGGTCTTACCTTTAGTAATTGTATCATGACTACTAAACGATTAAGAGATTACGCATCCCCACCTCTGAAACATTCAAAGAGAAGAGCGTATATAGACCCATAGCAACAAGAAAAGATGTGAATTTCAGATTTTTTATCTGAAATTTAAAGTATCGGCATATATCTGAAATATGTGAGTATCGGCAGATACTCAGATAGTGAGTATCGGTATCGGCAGTTTTTCAGATAGTGAGTATCGGTATATACTCAGATAGTGAGTATCGGTATCGGCCCAAGCCTATTATTTTCTATTTCTGTCTGAAACTCACCAAGGAAAGTTTCTGTAGGTTGTGAAGTTCTCTCTTGGGAATCCCCTGCCGCAACCGGTCCTGACAAATCGGAAACATTTTCTTCCATATGCGAGGTGGTATTACTATCTACAATCCCTTCTTGTGTATGATCTGAATTACCGACGACAGCATTTTCTAAAATAAAATTCCATACAAAAAATATTTGACTATGCTACAAAACGGCAACGTCATATCGTCAGTTCCTTGATCATTCAATATGCTATCTTACTCACCCTGTACGATATTCTCGCCTCGACCAGCCCCCGCATCTCCTTCTACCTGTTTAGACGCTCTATTTTTTGTCCCCCCTTTTTCAGAATGCCTATGTTTATGACTTTTAGTCGATACATCGGAATTTTTTGGAAAATCCTCTACAGAGGCCGTGCTGGCCGTACTGGTGCTTTCGGTACTGCAGTCTGAAAAAGTGGGGCTAGCCGAGCTGGTGTAGTCGGAGTCTGTGTCCTGAATGGTTTTTGGTTCGATAGATTTGTTTATATAAACGTTGTTGTAAGGTGTTGACCCTGGGCTGCCTATAATATAGTTTAAGAGGAAAGATTAACATTATTTTTTAGGTTTTCTGGACTTAGCTTCATATATTCTCCATCATTTATACTTTAAAAAGCCAAACAAGGAGTTAGTACAGATACTTTCACACTGAATGTTACTAAACTTCAACAATATAAGGAAATTAGTAAAATTTTCCACAAAATGTATTTGTTTAAAATTATCAAAACAATCTAGGGTTATAAGAATAAAATTTGCATTAATTTAGGGTTATAATAATCGACAATCATTATGCTGTTTGTGTTTTTTAAATTTCCTACCGATTAAGTCGATTTTTCTGGTTGTAGGCTCCTCTTTTATATTGCTCTTTAACTGTAAATCTTGAGGTCGAGTTAAAGAATCATGCGATTGCTGTTTTTGTAACGATCGTGCCGGTTCTTTGTCTACATCCTGTAGATTATCTTGTTCTAAAAGCTGCTCTTCCTCATATTCAGCTGTCTTAATAGTTTCATGGATTTCGTCAGGTATTTTTTGTAAAGTTTCAGCAAATTCATTGGGATCTTTTTCGTTATCGTCTTCAGATTTCTCTTTAATTTTCAACAAACTCTTTTTACTTTTGCTTGGTTTTTCCAATTCTAAACATTCTATAAGTTGGGCTTGTTCGTTGTTGCTTTCTTTGCTCTTTAAATGAGCTTCGCTATCACCTGGTTTTTCCAAAGACAATTCATTTAGGGATGAATTTGTCACTTCAGAATCTAAAGAATGAAGACCTAAAAGTACAATAAAGGTATTTTTTATAATTTTAAAACTGTCTAGTGCTTCAAAACAAGGGCTGTGACAGGCGGACAGACTAGACTAGAAACTACTTAATTGTTTTTTGAGTTACACAAAATACTTACCGCTTTTGTCCTTGTTTAATTGAACCACATCATCACTATTTTCAACAATTCCACCATCCGATACCAAAGAATCCACCAGCATATTTATATTATTAATTTCATCACATTTACTTCCTTGATTTTCCACAGAAAAACTTTCAGGTTCCTTCATGTTATCATCCTCATCAATATTGTCATCTAGATCAGAACCCTCCTCCTCTATCTCCAAATCCTCCAGCATTTTATTTAACTCGTGTTCATCTATATCTATGTCTGTAGAGAAGCCTATAACCTTTTGCTCTGAAATTGTGGGCTTGTCTATAGTAGTTATACAATTTTCTTCTGCAACATTAGGTGTAGTTTCTTGTAAAATACTATCTTCAACAATCTTAGTGCTGTTATTGATTACCAACTCTTCATTTGGCCTGTCCAAGTTTTGATTGATTTGGTCAATATCAACATTATTTTCTATGGTTGGTTCCTGAGTACTTTCCTAAAATTAAACAAATTATTGTTGTATGGAATTTTATAGGGAAAGAGCTGACTGAAATTAACCCTAACAATGTATTTACAGTCATATATCTACAGTTCTTATAGAATTTTAAAACAATACCTTCTGTATATATAGCAGAGACTTACCAATTCTATAGAATTTTCAACTGATTCTTGAACATCACTGTCCACTAATGGTATCTTAGAAACCTTTTTACTATTAAAATCGTTATTATCTTGGACACTATCTTGGCCCAATGCATATGAACTTTCTGAAGGTTCTATCACAAAATTTTCGACGCTTTTCAAATGTACACTATCATAAGCTTTTTCATCACTAGTTTCTGTCTTTTCAACTGATATCTCTTTATTTTCATTAATTTTAGAACTATCTGGCATCTCGCACTCATTCACAGTAAAAAAGCTTTCCTCTTTAACAAAACTAGTTTGTTCATTGTTAACATTATTATCAGCCTTATTATCAATATTTTTATCACATTCTTGACCATTATATACATTCTCCACTTCACTTTTTATATTATTCTCTGTACAGTTTATTCCAGGAATTAGTATCGACTCCACATTCTCTGTGTCTAATAAAGAAAAATTCTGAATATCAGTCTTATCTAAATCATCATTGCTTTTTTCAGAGGTACTATTTCCTAAAAGCTTATTTTCATTTCCGTTACTTACACTACCAGAGTTTTCTTCCAGGAGTTCTAAAAGGTTGGGCTGTAAAGATTCAGACAAAAGGTTATTTTTAGCATCCTCGTTTAATTGCTCTAGTTGCAGTTTTTTAAAAGCATCTCTATCATTAACATGTTCATAGTTATCCCCTTCATTCTCTGTATTATCTACATTTTGAGGTTCATTTTTCAGTTTCAACAACCTCTCATTGTGACCAGGACTTTCAAGTGAACTGTTAAAGGTATTTAATTGGCTATTAGGTATATCTAACCCCAGTTTTACATTTTCAGAGGGCATATTTACTTTACTATAAGACTCTTCTACATCATTTATTAAGTTATTGTCGTCTATACCCAGGACTTGTTGGTCATACACTAAACATTCTCCTAAGTGGACTTTATCGATACTGCTACTTATTTCACTATTTAAATACTCATTTAGGCTATGGAAAACGTTGTTTATACTGTGTTTGGTTATGGGGGGCGGTTGGAAAGCAGTAGAGCTTTGAGGTTTCTCGGAAGCATGCTTGGACTGTTGGTCTGTTAACTCAGAGTATTCAAAATCGTTGAGGACTTGGTCTAAGTCGACTGTATATTTATCCATCTAAAAAGGACAATAAATGGTTACTTTAGAAGCAAATAAAAATGATATCTTTATGTTATATTTTGGCGAGGCGAACATCTTGGGTTGAAGGGGCCCGGAATTATCCATAAAACTGAAAGTTTTACGTTACCAAAATCTTAACAGTTCATCTTGTTTACTTTTTACCTTTTATGGAATAAATTGCGTATTTCATTGCCTTTGCATTACTTTTTAATTTGGATACAAAAATAATCAAGAAGCAAAATTATCTTGACATTTCAGTTTTCTGACGTTTATTTATTTATACGTCACATTTATTTAGGCCGAATTTACATAAAAAGATATGACGATGAATCATGATGAATAATTCTATCGCTTTTGAAAAGCAGCTAATCTTTATTTGCTTAATTAAATAATTTTTAAAATGAAAAAATGCTCTATTGCTTTATAGGGGTATTGCAAGGATTTTAAAGAGATAAAACGAGCTAACTAAGAATATCTAATTATTGTGTAAGGGCCCTAACTAATCACGTGACATGATTATTGCGATCTCTTTCTTGAGCATTTCTCTTTCCTGTACGATGTGAAATTAGTTGCAAATGCCGATAGGAAAGCAATTTTAGTAATTACAAGTACTTGATTTGTATATTTGAAACATATCTTTAAGTGTTCTAATAACATTTAAAAGTTTATTAATACAGCGTATTAAGTTTTTATGTGTTTCTAATAAAAAAATATATTTTGACAACAGGAACATGTTATGATGACGACCTTGTATGTAGCTAACTTCAACTTTGATGAGTTGTCAAGAAATGTCAGTTTCAAACCTAACCTTACTCTCTAAAGTCCGAAAACGGCCTCCAAAATAGGGTTTTTAGGAGTTTTAAAAAGTTTCTTGCTACCGAAACGAATGGAGGGGCTCGACGAAACCAAGAAGCTCCTGGAGGAGTGCAATCAAAGTCACATTTTAAAGTATTGGGATGAACTGAACGAGGAACAACAAAGGGAATTCCTACAGCATCTGAAGGGAATCGACTTGAAAGGGGCTATTAAAATGTGGGAGAAAGCCCAAGACGATTTGGAGAAGAGCGATAAGATGACGGAGGATGATATTATGCCTGTGGAAGTTCAGGTAGTACCTTAGTTTCATATAAAGCACCTAAATCTGATTCCATAGCCCTCATACCTTAATTTTAATTCAGTAGGGTATACTCTATTTTTACAGTGATGATAGTGCCTTAAGAACTCTATATAGTTAACATCCTGACTATAGTTCTCTTTATGGGTGTGTGGTTTCTCTAATTATATGTTGTATGAGAAAGTCAAAGTTGGTATTTTAGGTAGAAAAAGATTTACCTCACAATGCCATTGAAGAATACAAAAACATAGGACTTGAAGAAATATCACATGGTAGAGTAGCAGTTATAGTGCTAGCAGGCGGTCAGGGTACACGGTTAGGGATGCCTTATCCCAAGGGAATGTGTCCTACGGGAATACCCTCGGGTAATTATTTAAGAATAACATAGAGAGTGCAAAAATTCTCTGTTCATTATTTTTAGGTAAAACTTTATTTCAAATACAGGCGGAAAGGATTCAAAGGCTAACACAAATTGCCAAAGAGAAAACAGGCAAGTAGAACCAAATAACATAGTTTTTAACTCTAAAAATTTTTAGTAACCTCCATGAAATTTCTAAAATGTAGAAGTGGTTTTTTAAAATATTTTATGTCAAATGGTCTTTAAGAGCAAAGGCTGTGACAGACAGACATTCCATTAGTTTCAGTTTTTACATTTCTTTACAGTAACTTGTAAGTTAAAATCCTCATTACTCGCTAAAGTCACCCAGTTGAGGTTGTTTTTATATGCCATGTACTGATTCATAGTATTAGTGCATCTTGAAACATCTTTAAACCTCCAACTGTGGATTTAGGACAGTTTTAAGTGAATATGACTATAAATGTTTACCATATTTACAGGTAGGGAAGGTGTAATCCATTGGTATCTCATGACAAGTGAAGCAACAGACATGCTAACAGATAAATTCTTACAACAAAACCAGTATTTTGATTTAAATAAGGACAACGTAAGGCTGTTTAAACAGGCTCAGATACCCTGCTTCGATTTGGAGGGGAAGATTTTGTTGGAGGAGAAAGACGGGGTAGCATTGGCACCTGATGGTAAGTATTTTAAATTTTTTATTTTGCCTCGTTAACTGAATATACAGGGTGTTATGTTATGTTAATTGTTATATAAATAGCAATTTATATTTTCTAGGTAATGGTGGAATATATAAATCTTTAAAGGACAAAGGGATTCTGGACGATATGGAGAAGAAAGGCATCAAATATGTCCACGTTCACAGTATAGATAACATTTTAATCAAAGTGGCAGACCCAGTTTTTATAGGAAAATGTGTCAAAGATAACATTGATTGTGGTAAGTGCCCTACTGCTAATAGTAATACACTTTCTAGTGTCCCAGATAGTGTTTGTAATTTAATTTATTTGTTCCAGGATTAAAAGTAATAAAGAAATCAGATCCCATCGAACCTCTAGGATTAGTGGTGACGGTAGCAAAAGAGCTACAAGTCGTCGAATATAGTGAAATTTCCAAGGAGACGGCCAGCCTCAAAACGTCTACGGGAGACGATCTGGTTTTCAGTGCGGGAAACATTTGCAACCACTTCTTCACGGTAGATTTTCTGAAAAGCATCGCCACGGAACACGAGAGCGATCTGAAACTACACATGGCAAAGAAAATATCCACACAAATCGGTCCCGAAGGTGACAAAATCCGCCCGCCGACGCAGAACTGTGTAAAAATCGAAAAGTATATCTTCGACGTCATCGGCTACAGCAAAAACTTTCTCGCTTGGCAAGTGGAACGATCTCAAGAATTCTCCCCCATAAAAAACAACGACGTATGTCAAAAAGACTGTTTTTTCACTGCGAAAAGAGATTTACTCGCGTTGCACAAGACTTGGGTCGAGAATATGAGTGGTAAGTGCGAGGGGGCGGGGCTAGAAGTGTCCCCGCTACTTTCTTACGAAGGGGAGGGGCTTGTCAAGGTAAAGGGGCGTGACTTTCGGGAAGAGGAGGTGCTGTTGAGTGAGCAGGAAGAGAAACAGCAAGATAGAAGAGGGTAAAGAGTGAGTGGCCAATATTGTTTAATATAAGGCATGATACAATAAATACAATGTAAGATATCTAGCCAAGTTCGTCGACGTACGTCGTATGATATAATACATTGTGCTATTGTCTCATGCATATAATATCGGGCTTGTTTTATTTGGAACAAATATTTCACTTGTATGCATGATTTGTCAGTGACAGTGAATATTTTAAGTTGCCACTCTAAAATTATCCAAAAAAAACAAACTAGCTTACCCTGGTTGTTGGCTTTCGAATTCTAAGAACAGTCAACTGTCAAAACTAAAGCTTCTGAAACGACGAATTGGCGGGGAGACGGTAACCAGGCGCCTTTATGATTAAGGAAGAATGGTCAAAATAAGAATAAAAATTGGTTAAGGAGTCACACTATAATTAACCAAAGTTAGGATAGAATTTAAAATTATCGTGCTTCAAGAAATTTCAGTTTTATAGGAATTTTTTTTGCCCTTTTTGTAACAATTTTTAATCTTATTTATGCCATAAACGCTGTATACTTATTAATTTTATTAGTAAGCCTACAATTTCTAAGTATTTTTAATTTGTATATTTTGCAAAATTCTATTTAGATTAATCGTAAATACAGGGGTCTTTTCGGCGAAATTTCGTGTGCATTAGATTCGCAACAACTCAGCATACCTGTATACACTTTGAGATCAATACAGGGTATTTTTTAATAACGTGCCAATATTTCAGAATGTGATTCCTTAGCTCATCTTATGATTAAAAGTTTATATGAACACATTATTATGTTTGCAACAACTGATTTTAATCAAGAACATGCGTCTGACGAGAAAAAAACCGTAGAGACCGTTTTCATGTAGAATTGACCAGGCTAATCAGAAGAATATTTACATGGAACAATGTCAGAGGCGTGCTATTTGTTTTTGTAAAAATTTGTATAAGACATGGTTGCAGGGACGCCACTGGTCGTTCGATAAGATAACTTTTCCTAAAATATGTGGCTTTATATTAGTTAGAGAGACGGTGACAATAGGGGGGTCCGTGAAGTGGAATATCAGTAAATTGGTTTTTCGTGGAGTTTAGGTCCCCCTCTGCGACTTTTTTATCTGATGAAATGTCGTAGAGCGTTGCTGGGGCGCTGTACCGCTTTAGATAGGAAATTCTCAATAAATTGAAAATTATCGAGCCATGTCTGAAAATGAATTTACAGCATCTGCGTGACCCCCAAAGTCACGGGAAACACATTTTCTGACAAGTCAACCCTTGCATATACTTTTCCGAGCGTGTCAAAAAAAATTAATGGAAAAATTATAAAGTCTCAAGTGACATGGGTCCAAGTGGGCTTAATCGATTTGTATTCCCATGGAGATGAGTCGTAAACAATTTTCTGATAAAAAGAATATTGCGAAAGTGCGGTATTTTTTCTTAAATTTTTTTTTATTAAAACTGGTTTATTCTGCTATATTTTCTAAAATATGCCCCTTGGAGAATTATTTCCAGGTTTATCTGATTCCCTCATCTTTTCCGAACATTTTGATATATATAAAGTTACCAGAAACATGTTCTATCTTGGAGAAAATTAAGAGAATTCGTAACGGTGATAGCAAAGTTTCTAAACTTCGCTCGAAATGCATGAAAGGCGGTGGCTTTTACTGTAATTAGTGAAAAGTAGACAAGGGCAAATGTTTAAATTCATCAGATTTCAATAAATCATACACACCTTATGGAAAAATAGTCTTAATTTGGTAAAATAATTTTTATTCGAACCTTATTATTTTTCACAAATCAAAAAGAATTAATAAGCCATAATCTGAATAATATATCAGCAAATGTACTTTGTGAGATGGATAGTTCTGCTTTCTTCTTCTTCTTCTTCCACGCAGCTATGTTATGTTGCTTAATTTGAAGAAAGCTGCAGCCTTATATATTTGGTTCGGCATTAAGTCGATTATGATATTTTGTTTATGTGACATTTTATTCCCACTTAGCTATTCGCGGACTCCTAAGTAACTGCTCGCGGACCCCAGTTTGAGAAACGCTGGCCTAAGGAATCACATTTGGAAATATTAGCACATCATTAAGGAACGCACTGTATACGAGGAACCTTGAATGATAATTATACAGGGCCCTTGTACAAATAATGGCTTTTTGAATTTTATTTTCATTAAAAAATTCGTTGCTTTTAATACGTTTGGCGATGGAAAATTCTACTCGAATATTTTTTACATAATTTCTCAGGAATTGTGCTCCAATACAGTAAGTAAGGCAGGGACTCTGTCTTTATTACTTAACCTATTAAATATCAGGTCTGGAAAGAAGAAAGTCAAAGGGATAACTAGTCGACTAATTTTTAAACTAAACTCCTGGACAAAATTAACGCAACATCATAAATTTGCCATATTTTTTCTGAATTTATGATCCGATTTGAATGATTTTTTTTGCAGTGTAGGTTGGTTCCTTAACAATGTCATAGTTTTCGCTGTTTATGATGAAAATTTAATTTTTGATTTATACTGGGTGTACTAAAAATGCTATGTTTTTTTTTTTGCGAAAATTCGCATCACCCTGTGGAGTATATTAGCAAGCGAAACATATTGCAGTTGACATTAAACGGTAGGTCCATCTTTCCCCAACATTTTCTTTTTTGGTTTACTTCATTATCTCTGTTATTAAACGAGATACACCGTTTTATAGCGTAACATGTTTTTATAGACTTTAATATTCAACACATTCATTATTAAATGTTTTCAAGTAGACTATGGACTTTTTCTGATATTGCAAGCAATGTGTCAGCAGCTGTTGTGTTTTAAAGTTGCAAAGGTCAAATAAAATCCGTCATACTGATAAAAACTGTTGGGAAACTGCTTATTAAACGTTCGTTTCGTATGCCCAGTTGCCCGACGAGTATTTTAATCTTGAAACCTACTTGAATACATTTAACAATGAATGTGTTGAATATTAAAGTGTATAAAAACATGGTACGCTATAAAACGGTGTATCTCCTTTAATAATAGAGATAATGAAGTAAACCAAAAAAGAAAATGTTGGGGAAAGATGGACCTACCGTTTAATGTCAACTGCAATATGCTTCGATTGCTAATATACTTCACAGGGTGATACGAATTTTCGGAAAAAACATAGCAGTTTTATTACACCCAGTATAAATCGAAAATTAAATCTTTATCATAAACAGCGAAAACTATGACATTGTCAAGGAACCAACCTACAATGCAAAAAAAATCATTCAAATCGGATCATAAATTCAGAAAAAAAATAGCATCAAAAATATGGCAAATTTATGACGTTGCGTTAATTTTGTCCAGGAGTTTATAAATGCTGGACCACTTTAAAGTACCGGTACTTAATTCTACCTTTTTTAAGCACGAAACGATTCTAAATGCCGACAACGGACCCTGTATGCACCGATTTATTATGTACTGCTATTGTGTTCAACATGGATTTTTTTTAAGTTCGTTTCACATGCTGCAACACTACCTGCAAGACGCAAGAGATCTTACCCGGAGATATGCGCGGTTGTGACCTATTCTCGCAAGTCTCTTGCACTTACAGGTTAACGTAGGTGGCAACTGCGCATGTCTCCGGGATAGATCTCATGCGATAATCCCAGCATGCTCGACAGCCACAGTCGGTGGTTTATGGGAAAATCCAGGTTTTCTGGGAATAAAATGCCATTCGCTTTGATCGGATTTTTTACAATGACCTGCAATCGAGAGTTGCGCCATGTAACAACCAAATGGCCAGAAACATTGTAGGTTACGTCTCGCTTTTGCAAGAGCCTTGCAACATGTCAAATGGCTTATAGTATTTAAAACAAAAATGTAAAAATTCCTTGTAAAAACTCCTTAGGGGACAACTATTAATAAAAACCACACATTTCTTACTGTATATATATAGTGTTTTATTATCATTTAGGTTTTGTACATATAGCCTTACTAACTTAAGGTTACTCTTATGTTGGTAGGTATTTCTCACTTTTTCATTTTTTACAGCGACCTCTTGCGGAGGCGCGATCTTAATATTTTGCCCCTAGGCGGGCTTGCATTGATTGATAATCTCACTGTTGTATAGTGTGTGTGAAAATCCTTTTCAAGATACTCTATCGAGGTAATAACCTTCTACTCTTAAAATAAAGCGAGGAATCGAAACGGCGTCGCTTATTTTTCGCTCCGTAAATCCGGACGTAAAGTTAGTTATCCATATTTACTACGGCGACCGTTTCAAATCATTTGCAATGCACTTTAAAAAAATAGGTAGATCGGAACGAGTTAGCGGCGGGTCTTTTACAATATCCCCCGTCACCTAAATGTAATCTCGGCGCGATCGATCTTATTTATGTACAGGGTGTCCCAATTTCGACACTTTTATGGGGTATCTCCGTAACTATTATTACTATCAAAAAAGTAATGTAAGTGTCATGTGCTCTTTTTTGGGTCAAACTTAAAATGGTAAAATCAAAATTTGAACATTTTCGCTCGCTTAAGAGATACGGGGGAAAATCAACCCCGTAGATACGGGTTCGATAGCACTAACAATTACGGAGATAGGTACACTATAAAAGTATCGAAAATGGGACACGCTGTACAGAGTGTCCCAGATGAGAAAGCACTCTACAGGGATCTCGTTAACCATATAGGACATACAGAAATGATCAAATTAGACAAGTTGCGCATTAGTGAGTTCTGCAACGTCACCTTTTCAAATTTAAAAAAATCCAAATATACCGGGTGTTTCAGGAGGAACGCTCGCGCCCTATAACTTTTGTATCGTTTAAATTACAGCAATAAAATTTGATGGGTATGCGATATTATTTTGCATTTTATGACATGACCGACTTGATTTTTGTCACTTCCGGTCTAACCGGAAATGATCTCAACTTTGGAGAAGGGAAAAAGAAAGAAGTGGGCAATGAGAATGTAAAATTTATTTTCACATATCTTCTCAAATAGAATCAGGCAACAAAGAGAAGGACTCGTAAACATCTTCTGTGTGTCTTATGGTAAACGAGATCTTATCCGGAATACCCTGTATTTAACAATAAAACAAAAAAAAGGCTTGATCACACACCTCTTTATGGTAGGTTTGTTTTCATAAAAAAATCGCAGTTTTGACAAATCGCACCCCCGCAAGTAGACGATGTTTTTTCTTTAAAGGTAGACCTATAAGTAATCTAAAACGTATTGCGTTTATATTTATTACTACTAAAATTATTGTTTATAGTTTATGAGATACTTACTCTTACACCTACATATCTTCCTTAGCAAAGGACTTTTTCCCATTGTTTAAATCTTATAATAGGTAAGTCTAAAAATGTCTATTTTTTTTTTTTAGTTACAGGGGTGCTCTAGATGAGTCAGACTCGGCAAAGGGTAAGACAGGGAACACCCCGTATATCATCTACGGTTCTATCTACTCGTTTTTTTGCACCAAAATAGGTTTTGAACACTTTAGTTTTCCAAAAAACGCGCTCCGGGGCACGCAAAAATCGCCCCTAAAACAGCGAGCGCGTCTCAGACGTTCTATCACAAGAATTTTGGCTTTCGCGGACACAAACTTTGGTTCTTAAACTCGTCTTTTTCGTTCTTTTAGTTACAAATTAAAATAAATATTAAGGTATTTAATAGGGCGTGACTAAAACGAAAACCTCGGCGGTGGGGGGGGGGGGGGGGGGAATGGAGTGTCTTTGGAAACGAGCGAACGTGGGCAGGGGCGGGGTAAATATACGAATGCGACACGCCCTGTTCTTGAATACATACAGGGTGTTATGGAAATGACGTATTATATTTAAACCCGGCAATTCCCGAGATAAAGACAAATTGAAGAAAAATAGCCCATAAATGGTACTTTCAATTCATTCAGCGGTAAAAGTGACCTGACGTCAAACCAGAAAAACACCTGTGTGGCACTGCGATACATGTAGGCAATCAAGGTATTCTGGCCGGTGTTGTCATATGTGCACCTTAAACTCTTTAGACAAAATAAAATAATTTAAACACTTTTCCATTCTGTAATACCTTTTTGCACAATTAACTGTTTTAAACAACCCGAAAAAACATATGGAATATGTCAGCCACGTACGTCACTAGGTCAAATGCCAATGACCTCTTGACGCCTTACATGGGCTGAGCGAAGTAGTTTCATATAGCGCCGCACGCGTGCGTCTGTTAGTTCAAGAGCAACCAGCGGCCGGATACGTTGTGTCTCGTTGATCACCAACACACTCTCAGCAATCCGCTCTGTTTTTTCGGTTTACGCGTGTATCTTGCCCGTCCATAAATAATCTTTGAATATTGTTTTTATTGACGCGTTTCTTCTGGACGTCAAATTTCGTCGCGTGTAATAAAATCTAATAATCTGTATTATTGTATTTTCAAAAGCTAACTATCGGTTCTGTTCCACTAATACTGTGTGTACATAAAGTGTTTCCATGAAAAAGAAGAAAAACTGATTGTGGTGTTTGTGCCTGGATTTCCTCGCTCTTTAGGTATAAGGATAAATACAAGTAGGTAGAACATAATTTAATTTTATATGGAATTTCAGTTTTACATTAAGTTTGGCAACATTGCCATTGGCTCTGGGTGAAATGTTGTACAGTAGCGCGGACTGACCTGTGAATAAGAGTGTTTATTATCCCACTTTTAAAACGGTCGATTTAAAAAAAATAAAATATGTAGCGCTTCTCTAGGACACCCAAGGATTCACCCATTTAAATATAATATGTCATTTCCATGACACCCTGTATAGTCAGTCAATTTGAAGTCGAAATTTAATCAGCAATAATGAAACAATCGATGCTAAATGCAGGAGACGAAGTTTCCTGTCCAAAAAGTGGGCGTGTCTATAGAAATAAGTAATGGGCGGAGCATATAGGGCAATTAGGACACGCCCCATTTTCTGTATTATATAATTCAGTCATTTCTTAACCTCGAAATTTGCGTTTTCAAATCTCTATCGTCGTATTTACTATTTAATTTTTTTAAAAACGAACATTCGCTTTTTCTTAAGCAAAACTGCATACTTTTGTGCCATTTTCTTTCGTGTATTTTTCATTCTGCTTTCCCTTTATAACCTAAAAAAAACCTACGGCCTAAATCCTACAAATAGTTTCATATAATATACCTTAAGTATAACATTATAAGTTTATTTTTGTTGTATATTATGTATATACTACTTTACAACCTTAATAGTTTTATAACATTTTTATGCACAACCTTGAGTAGAGCATATTGGGGATTTATAAGTTATTATTCTCACTATTTACACAAAAAATAATCCAAAAAAAATTGACCCGTGTCGGTGCGATTGACCAAAAATATTGCTCGGTATTATTTGCACAAAAATATTAAACACATATTTCAAGCCACTAAATGTGCATGGGCCGGAAGAGGCGGGGATCAACCGAAGGGGCGGGGCTTAAATGAACGTCAGTACAACTTGAGCCCAAAATGGGCGTGTTTTAATATTTAAAACGAATCATAGTGGCTTAAAATATCCAACAATTGACAATATACATTTAAAATTGCCGGCATTAGTTTCTTTATACAGTTATATCTACGCATATATGTTTTATATTGTATAGTGGCCGTTTTCTTTGATTATTCCACACTTCTTACACAACAAAAAATATAATTTAACTTCCAATAAAATTTTCAGGATTCAACAGTGTATTTTCAACAAAATATGTACAGTTTTCGACAGGTACGAATGTGTTTTCTAAGAAGTAGGGGCAAAAACAAAACGGGAACGGGTTAAGAGGAAAAATGCGGAAAAGAAAAAAAAAACAAAAAAAATCAGGTCTGGCAAATTTCGTATTATATATCAAAGATTCCGTCTTTTAACAAAAAAAAATCGACTAAATCTACGGTATCAAAAAAAAACAGAGGGCTGTAGCCTATTATAGGACGATTTGGCCAACGGATATAGTATTTATATCTTTCCTTACAAGCTAGCTTAAGTCTAGGTGCCTACCGTCTAATAATAAATTACTAAATATCTTAAAAACTCTATGATCTATACATACGCCTAATACTAATCCTATATCTAATAAATCTTTGGATAACAAAACAAATAAGATAAATTTCGAGGAGGCGGCGCCTAAAACAATGGAATATTAGCGGGGGGCGTGGCTTAGCAACAACCTATTACTGTGTTACAATACAAAGGGGCGGAGCCTAATTTGCTTTTAAGCCCTGCCTACCGGGAACCAAAAATTCTACATAGGAATTTTTCTAAAATTGATTCCCGATGTGACACCCTCTAGAGATAAATGTGTTGCCTAGCAACCTTGTAAGCTGGCCCATCGAATGTCGAGTTGCTAAGCCACGCCCTTGAGTTGCCGCCTACCTGTCTTTGTTTTACAAATACATTTATGTTCGTTTTTTATCAACAAATACTACGAAAAACTACTTAACGATTAAAAATGATCAGGTTTGGCTTTTTTGTTTTACAATTCCAAAAAAACGTGCATTTTAGGCTCTTTTGAAGTATTTTTGATCCGAGAATGGTGTAATTTTGATTCGCATTATGAGATTTACGCGGGGACGGAGACTAGTTTTCCGAAATTTCCAGTTTTGCGCGTTGTTTGACGTAAAAGGCCGCAAGAAAAACTAGCTTTCGTCCCCGTAAGTGTACAAATATAAAAAATCTACAAAAATTCAACAATTATCAATATACGTCACAGCCTAAAATCAAAAGAAAATCGTTCGTTAAAAAAAAAAAAACACCGAAACGAAAGAAAACGAGTTTGTCTACGTAAAACGTAAAAGATCTACAGATGAAGCTTAGTGAAATTGACATTTTTCGTTTTGACGACCGTCAGAAAATTGACAGAACAACCAATTGACAGACAACCGATAAATTGACAGAAAAAAGCCCGTCGAATATTGACAAGAATGACACGCGTTAAAAATATAACGACACGTTTTTAGTAGTTACAGAAGTTCCCTTCGATAAGAACAATAACATACGCATACAAACCGACCGATATCACATATCGTTGGCCCTCGTTACACGGTTCATATCATAGACAGGCTTACTACTAGCTATCACCAGGCCGGAGTACGCTTTCGAATATTCGAGTGTCAAACGAACGGTAAACTCTCAACACCCGTCAAACCGACAAATAATGACAGGCGGGCATAGTTTTGCGCGACTATCGAAAATCTACGCGACATGGCAACCGTTTTGAGCAAGAATCTCACTTTTTTTGTCCAGTTTTTCTTCTATATCGCGCGAGTTAATCTACATAAAAAATACTAAATACTTAGTACTAATTTTTTTTTGTCGCCCTTAATTTGTGCCTCGGGTCATTTTATATAAAATCTCGACGTCAGGTAAAACAACTTAGCATTGCAACTTTTTGCTCAAAGCAAGACAATCATATCACAGAATATGTATTCTGACAAAACTAAGGCAGTAGTCCCGGGGTAAATTAAAAGTAACATTATTTTGAATCACCATGTTTTTACGATTAGATATTTTACGTATCGAGTGCATTTCAGCACTAGTGACGCAATAAGCGAATTATGTCACTAGTGATGTAATAAGTGAATTTCCACACTAGTAACGTAACCAGTTCATTGCGTCACTAGTGATGTAATAAGTGCATTGCGTCACTAGTGAGGTAATAAGTTCATTGTGACACGAGTGATTTTTAAGTACATTGTTTCAGTAGCGACGTAATAAGGTCAGTGTGTCACTAGTGATATAATAAGCGCATTATGTCATTAGTGATGTAATAAGTACTTTAAAGCGCCAGTTCAATATTTCTCTACGCGGTAAGGAACATATTGCGTACCTATACCGGTATGACGCATCGTCATGGGAAATCCCATGTAATTTTTGAGGTGACTGAATATTGACTCCCCTGTACATTTTATAGAAAAACCGCATTATAACTTCTTGAAGAGGCCGACATGGTAAACCCGTATGCCAAGTTTGAATCCATTTCGGTGAGCCAATCTTAAGCTATTCAATTAAACGTGAAGACGAAACCTCGAAACTCACGGTTCGAAACTTAGTGTCAAGTGACAATATTTTCGTTATACCGTCATGTTCAGTTTTACGTCAATGTTTGGCAGTAGCGTCATAGAAATTATTTGCTGGGATAGCTTAGGATTGGGCTTACCCCCAATATATTCAAACTGGTCACATGGATTTACCGTGGCGACCTCTTCAAGAAGTTATAATGCCGTTTTCCTATAAAATGTAAAGGGGAGCCAATATTCAGCCACCTCAAAAATTACATGGGATTTCCCATGATGCATCACCCGGTATATGTGTATATACCCAAGATAAGGAGGGCCGGTACAGGGATCTCGGAAACCGTAAGAGATACGAAGTCGGTTAAATGGAGGTAAAGTTGCGCATTTACGTGCCTAATAATAGGCCGTTTAGAAAGTTTTAAAATTCCGAGTAGTTCCGGAGATATCCGGAAAAAATCGAAATTCTAAAAAATCGTTTTATTTTTTCCTGGGTCTTTTTGAGATCGAATTCTAAAGTAAATTGTTACATTGCCACTTTTTTCGTTCTATCTAACAGCGTTAATTCTTTTGTAATCCGACGAGTCGTCTGTTTTTTGAACCCCTGATTATGTAGTTGTTTATTTTTTTCGTTGTTCGTTCTATTACTGTCTTGGTATGTTTTTTGTTCCCTATTATTGTTGTTTATTATTGCATTATTTCTTGTTCACTTATTTGTGGTTTATTAGTAAATTATTTGTTATTCATCGAACTAGTGCAACATAAGTAAAAATTTAGAGCTTACTTATGAGATATTATTTATAAAATTAGGAGAAATACAGGACCGTATCCCAAAATCTCCTGATATTGTTCAAAAAACCCTCGAAACGTCATTAAACCACAATGTGTCATACATCGTTGCATTCGGAAGAAAAAGTCTCAAATTCCAACATCACGAAAACAGGACCGTATTTAAAAAAGGAAATTGATAATGGCCCTTCGAAGACGACTCGTCGGATTACAAAACAATTAACGCCGTTAGATAGAGCGGAAAAAGTGGCAATGTAAAAGTGCAATTTACTTTAGAATGCGATCTCAAAAAAACCCAGGAAAACAATAAAACGATTTTTCAGAATTTCGGTTTATTTCCGGATATCTCCGGAACTGCTCGGAATTTTAAAACTTTCTAAACGGTATATTATTAGGCACGAAAATGCGCAACTTTACCCCCATTTAACCGACTTCGTATCTCCGGTTCAAGATCCCTATACTGGCCCTCCTTATCTTGGCTTCCGTAGGTTGTAAATCAGCTCGGTTACACAAAAATATGGCGGTTGAAAATCGTGTCAATTATATCTTGATTTCGTCACCGGAAACTAGCCTATATATGGCGACCCGACAGAACTTTTCACAGAAAAATTGGCCATAGCTAATCACGCGACGAACATTTCCGTTCGGATTAAACCTTCGAAGTGAATCGATAAACCCTAGTCGAGAATCTACACCTTATACATTAAATAACAAGATGATCCTTTAAATATATTATATAATAATAATATGTATATTAATATTGTTGTATATATATTTCTTATTTCGATATAACCTAAAATATATATTATGTATTTTTCATATCATATCTGTATATCTATTACTTTCGTTTCCTTGTATTAATATATCTACAAAAGTTTGTTTTCACTACAACCTAAGAGAGAACCTACAGACTTAGGTTAAATTTGTTCTCTTATAATTTACATTACATGGCATCTCACTTTTATTTATTTTTTTATTTTAAGAAGAAGGCTCGGTTTTATTTTATCGACCTTATTATACATTAAACGCGACAACCTATTGGCTGGCTCAAAAGGGCAAGGGCGTCTCGTTACAAACAAACTTAAGGGCAACTTACAAAATATAAATAAACAACAGGGAACTTAAGCGTTGTTTAGCAACCAAATAAACAACACTCCGATCGCGAACACGGACGTTGTTAACGAATAGTCTTAGAGATAGAGATAATAAAACTTCAAAAAAAAATCCTTTAAAGCCAGACCTGTTAGGAGGGGGGCCCTTTATATACTATTTTACGGCTTATAACGTCAAAACGCCCCTGTATTTAATACGAGTCCGCTTCAAATATAACCAAGCCCCGTCTTAATTTGTGTTAAAAATTATATTGTCTTGTTTTTCATTTTAAATATCCAAAAATGTCCTTTTTCGCTCACTTTTTATATTGCATAAGAAATAAAAAAGAAGAGATCACAAATTTAAGTCATCAAAATTGCTCGGCTGTCACTAAGAGTTCGTGTAAAATCAATGTTTCAAAAATTCTAGTACCGTCAAATTTACCAACTTTTAATCTCTTCTTTTGTGATTTTTTTTTTAAAGCCCCCGGAAAGCTTTAGCGCGAGTCCTTTTGTTTTAAGAATTTTCGCCTTCATCGTACAAGACAACTTGTAGGAAATATTTTTAAAATGACAACGTTTGAGTTCCTCAATACATATCACAAGTAAATGTTTGAAAAAATTATTATTATGGTTTTATGTATGTTTCCACTCAAACCTCGTCACCTCAGCCTCAGACCGCCGATTTCCACACGTTCACACGCTCATTCACCCACACAGCCCAAAGAAATAGACAAAACACCTCTGTTGGGGGATCGCTTAAGTATATTTACCGCAACTAATACATTGTATTTTTCATTCGTATTTGTTCACGGCAGACAGAGCTTTTTCGACGCAGCGACGAAAAAAATCCCGAGACAAAGTCCGTTTGCCTTTTAAATATAGAGAACAAAGTTTGTAACTTAAAATTTGTTCCATCATTCTTAATATAATAAGTGACATGTGTATATGATACTTTGTAGTATCTAGCATGCCTAAGTAAAAAAAAATCGTAACAAAATATCAATCTACCGCTAAAAAAAAAATCGTAATGTAGAAAAATATTAATAGGTATAGTTTTCATTAAAGAATTTATTGACCGTGCATCGAAAAAGCATCTTTCTGTCCTATCCTACCTATAGCAAGTCACAAAATAGCCCCTATATAGAGTTACGAATTCAAGAGTCGGCTAGCCTTTGGTTATCTCGAGGAATCAATTTTTTTTTAAGTAATTTTCTTCAGTTCAATAATCTAAATATTATGTAATTTAATGTAAAAAAGGAAGAAATTTGCTTCTAAATGTTTCAATATATTTAGAGGATTACTCTACATGTTTCGGCTTTTTAGGCCTTTTTCAAGAGCATTCCAGATGAATACTAAAGTTAAAAATTATTTTACGGGTCTTTATACTGTCAATAATAAACTGTTTTATTGCCTAGAATTAGGGTTTTTCCCCCGATTAGTGAGGGTAGACTTGAGAAAGCTGTCTATCACGGGCGTGTTTACGAAATCTTGTTGGTCATTAGTTGTGAGAGGATTATTATTTATAGACTTTTTAATTTCGTACTGTCTTGATGTTTCTACCGGTTTGCCCAACATAGACATTTTTATAGTGTTAATGACCAAACACCAAAACAGTATAGATTTATAAATTATGTACCTACATTAAGTAAAAGTCTCAAAAAAACTCAATAGCCTAGGTCGCAATACAGTGGTGGTGAATAAATGTAGTTGTTGGTGAACAATAAAGAGAAAATAGGTAAACTTAACAAATCTGGGGTATATAAGATCAAGTGTAAAGATTGTGAAGCTGTCTATGTTGGACAAACCGGTAGAAACATCAAGACAAGAGTAAAAGAACATCGCAATTCTATTTTGAATAACATAAATCTCCACACATTGTATAGAAAACAACCATTTTATAGATACGGACAACATTAAACTATTACATAACGAAAGAAAGGGCCAACGTTCAAATATTCTAGAACAGTACGAAATTAAAAAGTCTATAAAAAATAATCCCCTCACAACTAAAGACCAACAAAATTTCGTAAACACGCCCGCGATAGACAGCTTTCTCCAGTCTACCTACACTAATCGGGGGGAAAACCCTAATTCTAGGCAATAAAATAGTTTATTATTGACAGTATAAAGACCCGTAAAATAATTTTTAACTTTAGTATTCATCTGCAATGCAATGCTCTTGAAAAAGGCCTAAAAAGCCGAAGCATGTAGAGTAATCCTCTAAATATATTGAAACATTTAAAAGCAAATTTCTTCCTTTTTTACATTAAATTATTTAAAAGATGTTTCATAAAGAACCAACCGTGGAATCAGTCGAGTATACTAAATATTATGATTTCTTAATCCCTGGTTTAAAGTCAAATGTTTATTAGCGTCCCTCCCCGAACAAACCCAATATCATTATACATACTAAAATATGAATTCCCGACTATGACAAAGCGTTATTGACAGAAACTGCCAAGTATTTGTGCGATCTGAGCAAGAACAAACTATATGCAATAGACAGTGGTAGTACGCAATATTTCAACGACAATTCACAAAAGAATCTCGTCAATATTGTTACGAACTTGTTCGAAACAATCCAGTATCGTATAATGTGTTCGTAAAGGTCAGCTTTGTGTTTTTCTGCTGTTAAAAGAACAAACTAATCAAATATAACGTATTTGGGCAGTAAGGTTTAGTGACTAAAACGGCCAACGTTAAAACACTAGTGCGTTTAGTAATTTTACCGGTTTAAAACCATAGCAATATTCCCGGAAACAATCAAAATCCAACCGACTCGTAGCCCCGTAACCCCATTTAAAAAAATTACTCGTAATAACGGTTCGATTCTACCTCTTCGATTAAATCTTGAGCGCCTCGACTTGACTGGCGAGCCCGTCGTCCTGATGGGGAAGGGGGGCGTCGCCCGCCCCTATCTCGTTGCCCGTGTTGTTCGGGCCGGTGGACCGTCTTTGAGGCTTGCGGGGTCGCCTCGCCGGAGGCACGAAAGAAGCGACTGGAGGAGGCTGAAAAAATATTCGGATTTAATAACAATTATTACTTAAAAAAAAATTTAAAGGCGTATAAAAATAAGGACCAAAATCGCCATGCCATGTTCTAGCTACGAATTGTAAAAAAATATTTTCAAACAAACTTATAAGTGAAAAAAATACAGTTTCCCCTTAATGTGTCGATCTAATACGGAAAAACTTTAAATTCTCCACCCAAATACAAAATCCCACTGAGAGCTTGACCATGTAAGTAGTGACGCGCTTATACAGTGACCGGCAAAAAGTTGGTAACTTATGGGAAACTTTTTTATTATTATTATTTTACGCCGATTGCTGCCTCTGCATGATTGGTAGTCTAAAAATGTATTTTGACATTTGTCACGTGACCCCTCGTTTGGCTGGAAAATCGAAAAAAATATACAGTATGTCCACGGATGGGGTTTACAAGAGGAATTATTATTATTATTATTATTATAGAGAATTATCCAGGCTGTCCAATCGATATCTCAGGAAGAAATCAGAAATTCTTTCACTTATTTGAGAAAGCAATTAGAAAAATGTGTCGAGTAGGGGGTGGAGTTTTTGAATTATGAAATCGTTATCGTATTTTTTTCATGTTAATAAAAATGTTCGTATTATTATTTATTATAATTACTTCATTAAATAAAGACATTGACAACAAGTATCACCTATTCATTATTCAAGTAAAAACGTTTATTAAGAGTGACTTTTTTTCGTATCTTTCAAAATAAAGTATGTTTACTCTTAAGCAAAATAACATTTTTGTAGTTTTACCCACCCTGTATAAAAAAATTGAAGTTTCTTGTGATGAATCGTATGTTCTAGACAAGCAAAAACGTTTATTAAGAGTGACTTTTTTTCGTATCTTTCAATTTTAGTCCATTTGTCCTCTTGTAAACCCCCATCTGTGGACATACTGTATATTGTCATTGGAAACTCGTATTAGACAACAAGATATCCAAAAAAGTCATTTGAAAAATGCGATTAAATTTGAATCTTCAGAAAAATACTCAGTATTCGTTTCATAAGTTTCCCAATAATATACGGAAAACGTGTTAAAATGATCGAAAACTAAGGAAACAATCCATTATTTAAAAATTTTTGTTTTGAAAAATTTTTAATTTGTTAAAATTTAGCTTTTTACCACGTAACTGGGTGCGGCCAGGTCAGGCGCGGATCGGGGGTGGGGTATGAACCCGAACAAACCCAACAAACAATTTAACACGTAAAATATCATATACAAGGTGTCCGCTAATTAACGGTACATAGAAAAACAACAGACTCCTTACGTAAAAATATTAGGATTTCATTTTACTTACCTACATCCGAAAATTGGTATTAACTGAGATATAGGGTGTTAAAGTTAAAACTTCATTTTTTTTTCTCTAATAACTTTGAGAGAAACTAACGTTTTTTTACAAAATTTGTCAATTATGGTTTTTTTAGGACGAGAAATTGAATTTTTTTCTGAAATTTTAATGTCTGCGGCATTTCTCGCACATTCATTAGGTCATAACTTTTTTGTGCCTCAGTGTATTTAAGTTTTTAATAAAATTAATACTTTTCTCATATTTATTAAATAAAAAAGGTATACCAAGTTCAGGTCGCCCAGGGTTACCGTTTCGGAGATATTTGCATTTAAATTAATGTTCTAGTAATGGTAATTGGGAATAATAAATACAACAAATGAATTGTTCTTTAACTTACTTTATTTAAAATAATTTTGACCGTAGAAAATATCGTGTCGAAAAAAACCAACAGCAATGAAAACACAAACTTACGATAAACTCAAAAATAAAACATTCTCTGTTCCATGGCAACAGCATCTCTAAATTTCGTTTGTTTTCTCATAGGTTACTTCAAGAAAAAAGCAAATTAATAATAATTGAGCAGGGTGCACTAAGCAATTTAAATGCAAATATCTCCGAAACGGTAACTCTGGGCGACCTGAACTTAGTATACCTTTTTTACATAATAAATATGAGAAAAGTATTATTTTCATTAAAAACTTAAATACACTGAGGCACAAAAAAGTTATGACCTAATGAATGTGCGAAAAATGCCGCAGACATTGTAGATTAAATTTTCACAAAAGAATCAATTTCTCGTCCTCAAAAAAACCATAATTGCCAAATTTTGTAAAAAAACGTTGGTTTCTCGCAAAGTTATTAGAGAAAAACAAAAATGAAGTTTCAACTTTAACACCCTGTATCTCAGTTAATAACAACTTTCAGATATAGGTAAGTATAATTAAATCCTAATATTTTGACGAAAGGAGTCTGTGGTTTTTTCATGTACCATTAATTAGCGGACACCCTGTATATCCGTTGGATTAACGCGGCAGATTCCTTTGCGTAACTTTTCCTTGTATGACCCTCCAAACGAAGTTTGACCCTCCCCAGTGTATCTGGCAACCATATTTACCATTTATAGTGATTTCTGCAACAATATGCTTAAAAAATGCATTTTCTAACTAATTTTGAGCAAGTTTAAGATGTCTCCCAAAGTTACTCTTACGAAATTAAAAACTTGTGAAACTAATACTGGATTTTTTTTGAAAAAGTATAATTTTTGGAATTTTAGCTCCAAACTTTGCAAAACAGCATAAGATTAAAATCTAAACACTTTTTTCAAATAACTTTCTTCGATATCTCGTTATCTAATACCAGGTTTCCATGAAAAAATATATTTCTCGAGTAGTCACGTGACAAATGTCAAAATGTGTTTTTAAAGCCGCATTAGAGCCGGGAATTTTTGTGGCGCCAGCAATGGCAATTATAATTTCAAGGAGTCATGCGCAGTACACCGTTCCCGATCAGCTGTCTCTCATTGCCAGAAATGGGACAGGCGCCATTTTAATTACCATTGCCGGCGCAATTGGGTAGACATGGATTATTCTGTCATTTTTAACTGTTTATTATTTGGTCGAAGCAGGTATGAACAGCTAATGGCCATTTAAACCCACTGGTACTTAAATTAGCAGTTCACATTCTTTATTAAGCTTATGGACTGCTAAGTCATAGCAACTTTTTTGACCTCCTATTTGTAAATAGCAGTAGCTGCTTTAACTGGTAATCAAAACGAACAGGTTTGCCCATCTCTAATTCTGGGAGTATTTTAGGGATTTCGACAGTACCAACTGCTGTTCTAACCGTTGACAATGCTCCAGCTGAGAGAACGGGTTATTGCGCATGAATACGTGCAATTATAATTGCCGGCGCAAGAGAAAAAATTAAAGGCCGTATTAGACTCGGCAATTTTTTCTCTTGCGCCGGCAATTATAATGGCACGTATTCATGCGCAGTAAACCGTTTTCGATCAGCTGGAGCATTGTCAACGGTCAGAACAGCAGTGGGTACTGTCGAAATCCCTAAAATATCCCCAGAATTAGAGATGTGCAAACCTGTTCGTTTTGATTACCAGTTAAAGCAGCTACTGCTATTTACAAATAGGAGGTGCAAAAAGTTGCTGAATTAGCAGTCCATAAGTTTAATAAAGAATGTAAACTGCTAATTTAAGTACCAGTGGGTTTAAATGGCCATTACCTGTTCATACCTGGTTCGGCCAAATAATAAACAGTTAAAAATAACAGAATAATCCATGTCTACCCAATTGCGCCGGCAAGGGCAATTAAAATGGCGCCTGCCCCATTTCTGGGTAATGAGAGACAGCTGATCGGGAACAATGTACTGCGCATGAATCCGTGTCATTTTAATTGTCAGAAGAGTAGAATTTCTGAATTTTAGTACGGAGAACGGTGTACTGCGTCTGAATCCTTGAATTATAATTGCCATTGCTGGCGCCATAAATTCCCGACTGTAATACGGCCTTAATACGGCCTTTAGGTTATCAATCATGAAGGGACAATCGGCGTAAAAAGTTTTTTTAAAATATTGTAATAATAATAAGGTTTCCCATATGCGGCCAACCTTTTGCCGGTCACTGTACGCAGCCCGCGTTGCTTTCCCATCACTAAACGCGACTGGACGACCAAAAAAAAAAACTACAATCGCCCAGCCGCGGCTCAAGCATACAACAGCGTGAATTATGTGAGTTACTTACATGGGCAGTTGGTCAGTGGAAACATTTTGCTGCGAACAAACCCCCGTACAGTGTCAAAACAGTGTTTCCAATACCTGCGTGTGATATTGTGTGTGCTGTATGTTGATGGGTCGCCCGAAAGGCGGCCTACGGTTGCCGTTAGGCAGCGGCGGTCGCCGCTGCTGCTGTTGCTGCTGGTGGTGGTTGACCTGCGGCGATTGAGGCGGCAGCGGTTGGGGAGGGGGCGGCCTGCGTCCGCCCTGCATCGAGGCGGGGTCCTTTTCCTGCTGTTGTTCGAGTGCGAGAATCGACACGACGGGCGTGGCGGTGTTGCGGTGCTCGACCAAAGGGGGCGTGGCCGTCAAGAAGGAGCGGGGTGTGGCTATCGCTTCCGGGCGTTCCATAAACAGGCCGTCCTGATTGGAGGATCATTTATTCATTTTATATTTAAATTTTACACTTGTCAATTAAAACTAATGTCGACGAATTGAAGTCGCTTTGACAACCGTCAACTGTCAAAATCTGCTAATCTCGTAGAAAGAGACGGCACGTAAGTCGACCTTTCCTTTCTATATGTCAAAACCAGTGGCGGTTCTTCCACAGGAGCACATGCGCACGTGCACCCCCAAAACAAACCGAATAAAAAATATGAATTTATATTCATTGAATATTATTTATCGTATAAAGTCCGACCCTCCCTAATATTTTATCATCCCGTCAAACCAAACTGTATAGATCCGGCAACCGTGCCTCGGTCGAGGTAAATGACGATTATGACGAGACTTGCGCGCACGTGCTATTAAGTAGGCGGGGCATAATGCAGTTTCTTTATAGTAACAGGTGGCGGGAGACAGCGGGGGATAGAGGGGCTATGGCGAATTAACATTGGAAAGGCGCACAATTTTAGTGTGCGACGCGCCGTTGTCTGTTCGTGCATCTAGTTAGAAATTCGAGCGTGAATGTTTTAATATTATATATTTATTAAGTTAAAATGAATAGTTTGACGGTGGACTATTTAAAAAATAACTTTAGCTCTTTGAGCAAAAAATTGAAGTGAAGAATGCGGGTAGACCTAAACCCGAAGTTAATTTAACGCAGACCACAAAGGGTAAATCTAGGGACTTTATTAGAAAGTTTAAAAATTAAATATGAAAAGAAGGTATTCCAAACTTTAATGAGGCTGTTATTGATCAATTTTCTACAATAAAGAACCGAACTTTACGTTTAAGCACTATACACACTAAGAAAACCTTTCTTATTTTCCAAAAGTTCTATTTCCTTGTGTAAAATTAAAAAATAAATAAAATTATGTTTTACCGAACGCATTTTCTTATTACTTCTTTTCTTTCTACATTTAAAACGCCTAGAAGGTAATTGTTTGGTCGTTACACAAAAATAAAATTTTAAAAATAATTTCACCATACTTGTGAACCCCCTCTATCATAGGTCACGAGCCGCCACTGGTCAAAACATAAGTAAATTTTTCTTTTATCCACAACTTACCTATGTACTACATAGTAGGAACATCTTAGGGAAAGTGGGGATATTTTTGGCAAAACGGTGAACAGGTCAACAGGAAAAGGACACAGATTAAGGCTTGTAAGAGGAGTGTAAAATGTTAAAGGACACATTGCATACAGGCTGTCAATTTGGAAACGGGGGTTAAACCACGAAAGCCGAAAATATCATTTAAAAGCGTCCCCATTCACAATAAATTGACGTGTCCGATTTCTATTGTATAACGGACTGGCATAATTTTTGTGATATCACAGATCCGAAGGACGGTTAAGCAAAGTATGGACCCAACTTTATCTGTAGCTACAAAAGGAATGCGGGCAAGAAAATTTCTTGGGTTAACAATGTTGTCACATATATTAAATTTTAATTTAATAACATGTTACCAAGTAAACCCTAAAATTAAATTTACCCATTTAGAGTAAATTGTAGATAAGAAACTAATATTCTATTATAGTTTCAATGTTCTTAAAACGTTCTTTTCATACTATTTATTTTAATATTTAAATGCAAAATAAAATATTTTTTTTTAAAATACTCCTAATCTAAAAATAGGACAACATGGTGCAATATCAACGGTAACCATGGGTAACCGGTGGCTAGAGCTACTTTGATAGGTTATATTCCAGACAGAGGATGACGACACGCGTCTGGTGACACGCCCCTTATGCCGGTGTGGTTGTTCGGCGATGTCCAATATGCTTCATCCAGTTGAGTAGTGATAGGGCTTGTTTTAAAATTGTGATAATGAATTAATATACATTATATTTGTTCGGAAAAACATCCAGTATTAATTATAGTTATATTTGTTACAATTTAGCTCATACCCTGGTAAAACCCATCATAGTCAAACCCGTGACGTGATTGCCCATGTGTACAGGGTGTGTCAAGAGGAATCGCAAATTAATACATTTAAATTGCCACTTAAGCGAAAGCTAGAAAGGGTCGCAATGTATACGGGAGTAAGAGTGGGTGCAGTAAAAAAACATTCACAAAGAAGATACTGAAAGCTGCGGCTGCTGCTGTCGAAAAAATCGAAGGCTTCGACTTTCGTATTGTCAGGAGAACAATACAACAGTTTTATTTGGAACTAAAAGTGGTTTCAACCTTAAAAAAGTAGCTACAACAGCTGAGAAGTGACATAAACTTTCCGTTTTCCCGTGAAACTTTGAGGTATATGTTGAAATCAAATGAATTTTATTGGCGAAAATGCCAAAATTAATGGAAAGGCCTAATATATTGCACTGGTGATACAAATATATTCATGCCATGAAAAAATATATATTATTACATTATTAAGATAAGAATAGCACGCCCATGACTCGGCCATGTTTAAAGAGATCTTGCTTTCCCCTTACCGATACGTCGTAGCTATAGACTCACTTGTCGAGCTGTATATTCAATATACGTTGACATGAGTAAAAATTCGCAATAGCAGCAACATTGTAAAGCATGTTTTAAGTCAAATACTGGTATCGACGCGGACGTGAACAAATTTCTGTAATTCCCCGACCGATCGAGTCCAAATACCAGCGGAGATCTTTAAAAAAAGGATTTAAAAAAGGTATAGGGATGTATTGGGTCCATCCTTAAACTTAATAGGTCTTTTTTGTCTTAATAGGCTTATGTACGTCATTTTGCTCATCCATGTCATACCTTAGGATGAAATGTAGCTTATGAATGACATTAAACTTAAGAAATATCACCGTTTTTAACCACCACCTCGTGCCGGTCAAACGTCATTCATAATCGTCCATTCCTCAAACAAATCAACTTACCTCGCTCATCCCGTACGGCGCTCCCATAGCTCCAAAGTGTCCCATAGCGGCGTGGGGCCCCATCGGGTCGAAGGCCCCGTCCGCAGAGGCGTAGATAGGGCCGGGGGCACCGCCCGTCGGGTCCATGGCTGCCGGGTGAAAGAGATGCGGCGGTGGCGGGCCGTACAAAAAGGTCGCTTCCGGTGGCGCGGGTGGAGGGGCGTAGCAAGGGCCCCGCGGGGGCGAAGCGCCGCCTCCGGACGGGGGCCCCGCCGTAGCGAAGGGCGGCGGCACTCCACCGTTAGTAGGTGGGGCGCCGCCGGTTCCATACACCGCTGTGTAATCGTACTGGAAATTTAAGAATGCACATGTAGTATAAATCTGTAATATTGTAAAATAGGTAGTACGGCATGCAAACCTGTCCAACCAGTATGAGCAACATTTTCTAACGATGATAATGTGATGACATAATTTATTTATTTCTTTCACGTATGGTTTTATTTACAAAAGAAATATACAGAGGGCGATCAAATATCGAAATAAACCCATCAAATTCTATTTTATATCTATCTATACAACGTGTCCAAGATCAGGAGGGCCAGTACCGGGATCTCGGAAACCGTAAGAGATACGAAGTCGGTTAAATGGAGGTAAAGTTGCGCGTTTACGTGCCTAATAATATGCCGTTTAGAAATTTTTAAAATTCAGAGTAGTTCCGGAGATATCCGGAAAAAACGAAATTCTGAAAAATCGTTTTATTGTTTTCCTGGGTTTTTTGAGATCAAATTCTAAAGTAAATTGCACTTTTACATTGCCACTTTTTCCGCTCTAAACAGCGTTAATTGTTTTGTAATCCGACGAGTCGTCTTCGAAGGGCCATTATCAACTTTCTTTTTTTAAATACGGTCCTGTTTTCCTGATATTGGAATTTGAGAGCTTTTTCTCCCGAATGCAACGATGCATGACACATTGTGGTTTAATGACGTTTCGAGGGTTTTTTGAACAACATCAGGAAATTTTGGGATACAGTCCTGTATTTCTCCTAATTTAATAAATAATATCTCATAAGTAAGCTCTAACTAGTTCAATAAATAACAAATAATTTAATAATAAACCACAAATAAGTGAACAAAAATCATACCAAAACAGTAATAAAACGAACAACGAAAAAGTAAGGAACTACATAATCAGGTGTTCCAAATTATTTCCGTTATTCTCTAAGCACAAATAACATCTTCTAACTGCCACATAACAGTTTTTTGAGATAAAATAAAACATGCGATAGAATATCAAACTTTTCAGCATTTGTAAAATTATGTTCCATATTTTCTGGAAAATAGAAAACCTCTTAAAACACTTTCAAACGATCACAATGGGAATGTCAAGTGAAACAAATCACGCGTCACCATCTTAACTTTTTTTGTTTCAAACGTCTACCAAAACAGAAATAAAACGAACAACGAAAAAAGTAAGGAACTACATAATCACAAACCCAAAATGATTTCCGTTATTTTCTAAGCACAAATAACATCTAATTGTCGATTCTAAAACATTTGACAACATTTCTGGTGTACTACTTTAAAAGGCTACAAGCACCAACCTCCTGAGTTCGTCGTATGTTTCGAAGTTGTGTTTATAGGCATAATTTTCGACATACCCCCAGAGGAGAAAATGTAACGGTATCATATCAGGCGAGCGTGCTGGCCATGGTGTTTCAGAATACGTGCCTATCAGTATTCCAGTAAATCCCGAATCAACATAAGTTTGAAATAATGTTTCTGTATTTTGTTCACTTATTTGTGGTTTATTATTAAATTATTTGTTATTTATTGAACTAGTCCAATATAAGTCAGTATTTAAAAAAAGAAAGTTGATATTGGCCCTTCGAAGACGACTCGTCGGATTACAAAACAATTAACGCTGTTAGATAGAGCGGAAAAAGTGGCAATGCAAAAGTGCAATTTACTATAGAATTCGTTTTTTTCGGATATCTCCGGAACTACTCGGAATTTTAAAACCTTCTAAACGGCATATTACTAGGCACGTAAATGCACAACTTTACCTCCATTCCACCGACTTCGTATCTCTTACTGTTTCCGAGATCCCTGTACTGGCCCTCCTTATCTTGGACACGTTGTATAGGATATCATTTGATTTTGATGGCCCTATTCACATCCTATGCGACAGTCATGTCAATACCGTAAGGTTACTCGTATTATCTAGCGCTGCGTTTAGTTTGTTTAGATTTATTATAAACACAAATTACAGCCATATCTCTAACAAAACGCATTCCAAAATAAATATGACAAGCTAAAAAAATCTGAGCAGGAAAAATGACATGAAAAACCTCGAATGCAGGCTTGTGCTGTGATGAGGAAAATTTCGTATTTCAGTCATCAAATGAAGCATATACAGGGTGTCCTAGATGTCCACTCTACAGGACTCTCGTACACATTAAAGTTTCGTAGTGAGTTCAGCAACGTCAAGTTACAAAATTCCGAATATTTGGGCAAAACCGAATTTTAACGATTTCGTTGTGCAATTTTATTTGAAGAGATATAAATTTCACTTTCTCAGTCAGTGCCCCTTATTCTCCTCTGTAATATAATTTAATTAAATTTGCAACCCGACGTTTCGTTTTTTCGCAACCATCATCAACTTGGTTTTTTTTTAAATAGTAGTAACATTTTATTTTATGGTTTCCGAATTGTGGAGTTCATAAAGCGTAAAATAAAATGTTACTACCATTTAAAACATACAAAGTTGACGACGGTTGCGAAAAAACGAAACGTCGGATTGAAAATTCAATTAATTTATCTTATAGAATAGAAAAAGGTGTGATTGAAATAGTATATTACGTACCGAGGTGGACAGTGTTTCATTCCTGTCGAGAGAGTCGGTTAACTAAATCTCGAGACAGTAATGAAACTGTTCACCGAACTATCAGATGAGGAATTTGATTTTGCTGCTACTCCACCAGAAATTCGAGAAGCAGCAAAAATAGTAGAAGAAGATCTTATGCCAACTAAAAGCCGCCCGAGATATGACAAGGCATATAACTGTTTCAAAGAATGGTGTACGGGAAACAAAGTTCAAAATCCGGGTTCTGAGTCGGCGCTATTAGCTTATTTCAGTGAAAATGCCAAGACAAAGAAGATATCAACGATTTAGTCACATAATCAATGCTAAGGACCACTGACATATCTAAACACGTAAAGCTATTAGCATTTTTAAAAGAGTGTGTTTGTATATTTTTTTGAGATATCGATTTTTAAAAAAATTACAAAAAAATAATTTACTTTCCACCAGGGTGGAAAGTAGAAGTAAAAAATGTAAACTTTCCACCTTTCAAAGATAGATGAAATGTCATTATTACATGAATGGTTGTAAATAATAGTACATTACGTATCAAGGGCCGAAAAGAGGCTTTTACCGCACGAGTCTGGAAAATCCTCCGACGGCCCGAGATATGTACCGTATTTTTTTTTACAAGTGCTCCGAAGCTTTGATGCCAAATAAATAAAGAAATTCTTCAGACAGTTTTCCTGTCTACATGACATGAAAACACTCGCGCATGGAGAATGTAAATATCTATTTACTATTTTTGACAAATAGGCCGGTGGCCTAGTGGTATAGCGTACGCCTTGTGAACTGAGAGTCGCGGGTTCAAATCCCGCACTCGGCATCTCTGGTTTTATTTATTTTTTTACAAGTGCCCGAGTCTTTGAGGCCATATAAATAAAGAAATTCTTCAGACATTTTTCTAAAACATCTTTGAAAAATTAACTGCCAATTTAATTTATATATAATCCGCTATTTATTATCGCTTGTAGTATGGCTCGGTGGGTAGAGTGTTCGCCTGGCGATCTGAGGGTTACGGGTTCAAATCCCGCACCGACAATTCTGGTTTTATTTACTTATGCGCACATGGTGACTCGAAGCTTCGTTATTTTCCCGCCCGCTCTCTTGGAAAACGCCACTTTCGGTGAAGAGAACATGCATGAAAAGAGGCACTTTCGGGGCACATGTAAAAAAATGTATTTTCACATACCTCTTCAAATAGAATCACAAAACAAAGAGAACGAAATCGTCAAAATTCGGTTTTGCTCAAATTTTTAAAATTTGAAAACATGTTTTGTCTAATTTGTTCATTTCTGTATGTCCGTAGAGCATTCTTATCTGGGACACCTTGTACATAATTTGTATAACTTATTCAAGCCTCAGTCTTCAGAACGTCTCTTCTTGATTTAGAAGAACGATCCTATCGAGAGAAGATTATTAATCTCTTTCTCTGAGAACGCAGAGAAAGGTCTCTGCGAACGCAGAGAAAGGAAGAATCACTTCTCGATATGGTCGTTCTCCTAAGTCAAAAATAGACACACAGACGTCCTGGTCCTCACTGACGCTTCATTTTACGACTCCAACAACATAAACAAACATCAATCCTAAAGAACACAAACATCGTGCGACGGTTAAAGCGAACTATATAAAAAGTACAATCAAATTGGGGCCGAACCTCAGTACTGGAGCTGGGGCGCCGCGCCGGCCGCGTCCAGCAGCACGTACGCCTGCGGGGGTGGCGGGTACAGCCCCGCCACGGCGCACTCCAAAGGGCCCCCGAGGCACGCTTGGGCGGACTGCAGCGGTGCATTCAAGACAAAGACAAACGGTTATTATAGCCTGGATATTTTTAATACGAATCACTAGCCAAACATACTTATAGCGTTCCTTAATGACGTTGCTAATATTTTAGAGTGATCCCTTCGGTTATCTTATGAAGAACAGTTCATATCAAGATATGTCCGCAACGGGTTTGTTCGGGTTTCGGGTTCGGGCTAACATTCCGAGACACCAAGATCGGAAAACAATTTAAAAAGTTACAGGACTAAGCCTGTATCTTCAATTTTGCGGACGATCTAAAATTGTATATGCTGATAAGGCGCCTGGAGGATGCATTGAGACTCCCAGAGTGACCTCGATGCCTTCTGGAAATGGGCAGAAGTGCATCATCTTTCTCTAAATATAAAAAAAATGCACACATATCAGTTTTTATAGGGGCAGGAGTAGGATTCCTACATCATTGACATTTTTCTTCCATTCATTTCATTGCGGACATAGAAACTTAGGAATCGCACTCTTAAATATTAACACTTCATCACGGAAAACCCCGCAAAGGCATTTTGAGGTATTATTAAAAGAAAACTGGCAACGATAACGATGAACCAGCGGTTCATTTTTTCCTGTCAAATTTTTCCCGTAAAAATGGCGATGTTTTTAGGATTTTAACGATGTAGCAATACAAACTGCTGTCTAAATTCAGACTAAAACATCTCTGGGCTTCGTTTCTGCATTTTACACGTCATAATTTAATGAAAACATGGTCAGGAATTCAGAAAAAAGAGGCAACCCACATTAAGATCAAATTCGTTGGCTTGATAACCAACAATAAATTATCGGCAAGCGATTTATATTAAAATATTCGGGCTACATACAGTAAAGTTTCGTTTATGACAAGTTGTGAAACAATATTAGTATGAACTAGAGTTAGTCAAAATATATATGAAAAAGTTTAAGTTTATACTGAAAAATAATCTATAATATACAGTATGTCCACGGAGGGAAAACGTTTTTATTTGCGTGTTTTTGAAGAAAAGTTATTGTTCATAAAAACCTGGCATTTTTGGAAACTGTTACTATAACACAGAGTTTTACAGAGTAATACTGCATAAAGACAAACAGGGTTTTAACTTATTTATTAAAATATAAGTTAATATAAAGGAAATCATATTTTATAAGGGGGTGGAACAAGCAGTCATTTTTACGAAGGATACCTTTCTTTCATAAACCCACAAATAAAAAAAGTTCTTCTTCTTCGGGACTCAATCCGGGGGCACCCTGTACAGGGTGTCCCATTTTCGATTTGTAGGGTTTCTCCGTAATTGTTAGTGCTATCAAAAAAGTAATGTAGGTATCCCGTGCTCTTTTTGGGTCAAACTTAAAATGGTAAAAACAAAATTTTAAAATTTTCGCTCTCTTAAGACATACGGGGGAAAAATCAAAAAATTGACAATTTTAAAATTACCCTATATTTTCTTAGTTAAAAGAGATACAGAAAAATGTTTTAAACATAAGTTTCTTTATATTGATTGTTGAATAATCTGCCGTTTTCAGAATAAGTATACGGGGTCAGGTAAAAAAGTTATCGGACCTAACCTCATTTTTTTAAATGGAACACCCTGTATGTTTTAATCTATAAAATACTATTTTAAATTATCTTTTCAAATATAAATGTCAGCATACACCCTTAAACTGTGAACCTCCACCCTTAAGCTGGACGGAACTACCATAACAAAACGCACTTGTATACGTCCCCATGTGTTAGAAGTTATAAGTTATAGCCGATAAGGAAATAAATTCACGACCTACGACGGCTATTAGGCAAGAACAACATAGTTCTTAGAAAATATATTAAGTCAACTTTGGGAGTATTATAGACAGATTATTTTAAGGAGCGACACTTATGCTCCGATTGTCACTCGGAGTGCATGTCGCTTTCCTCGACGTGTTTTTTGTAATTAACTGGTGAAAAATACATATTTTTTGTAAAATTCGGTGGTTTTCTTACATATAACATACCATGGATAGAGATGTAAAATTACCGGTAATTTAAAAATCGGTAATATTACCGGTAATATTACGTAATATTACGGTAACATTGGTAATTTATAAAAAAAACAGCTTTTTAAGTAATACTAGTTTTTTTTATTTCAAAACTGTAAAAACATTACGAAAAACAATAAGAACGTTTTTTAAACTAGTCAAGAGTCAGAATGGACTACGTAATAGAGTGGATAATGGTAAATCATCCTCATCATCATCCCCAACCTCGTCATCTGATTCTTCTTTCTCTTTCGTTAATTGAGTCAAGTCTATAACTTCGAAACCGATATCTTCTTTTTCTATTTCTTCCTCAGTATCTTCTACTATTCTCGAATGATCTTCTTCATTTAGTAAATTATAATTATGGGCAATATAAGTTAGTTTTCCGGCCCTCTCCACGGTTAGTCTGTTTCTTTTTTGCCGATGAATAAATCCATAAGTACTAAAGGTTCTTTCGGTTGCGGCTGTTGACGATGGTAAATTTAAAATGTCTACAGCTAACCTACTTATTTTAGAACTGGAGCAAATTCTTGCCCACCAAACAGATCCAGACATAGATTTTTCGCTGGAAATGACGAATTCCTTAGCAAAAATATTACCTCTAATTTTGTACTGTGCGAGTGCTTCCATAATAAGATCTACTTGTGAAGAATACTTTGGATGACGCCTTGCAGTTTCATAGATGAACTCCGTTGCAATTAAAATTTCAGCTTCAGTTAACTTCTCGCCGCGTTGACTTGGTTCTAATAGGTAAGCAGCAAGATGAACGGGTTTTAAACATATATTTTCTCGTTTTTCAAGAATTGAACACATTTTCTGGTTTTCAAACATAGTAATAGATAAATTTGATACTTTGTCACGTAATATAGACCTTATTTCAAAAAAGCAGATAAACTCTTTTGAGATTGTTGGCCCGTTAGCTTCAAAAATCGTTATCCACTTAGACATTGGCTGGAACAAGTCATAAGTTGCTTCTATTTGCAACCAAAATTCGTTTTGAAGAAGAAGTCTTACTGTATTTGATGAAAGAACATCAGAAATATCTGGGCTATCATCAACTGCTAAACTTTTTAATGAATGTTTAGTCTCCAAAAAGCTTTTTATACAAGAAACAAAGGAACCCCATCTTGTTTTCACCGGCAATTTTAAAGAGATGTATCGCCCCGTTTTGTTCAACTGGATTTGGCTTATGGAAAAAAAAAAAAAAAAAAACAATATTTCCAATGTTACCGATATTGCGGTAATATTACGTAATATTACGGTAACATTACCTCGGTAATATTACCTTTACATCTCTAACCATGGATGATATTGGTTTCCTAGGCGATTTATTTAAACTTTATTACTTTGATCGGAATATGTCTTTAAAGGGTTACCGTCTTTCCGGATAGCGAACAAAATATGCATTTTGCGCCATTTCTTCGTTTTTTCCACTTTGAATATAAACTGATATCATATCAAATTTTTCAAAATGTTGATAGGTCATTTTCGCAAATGAATATGTAAAAGTGAAATTGACGTTAAATGTTAATAGTCAACATAGTTGTTTCTAGGATATTAGCTTTTGTTTCAAGTTTAAATAAATCGCCTAGGAAACCAATATCATCCATGGTGTATTATATATTTGAAAAGAGAATATAAAATGCTATATTTTTAGATAAAAATATACAGGGTGTTTCATTTAAAACACTGAGGTTAGGTCCGATAACTTTTTTACCTGACCCCGTATACTAACTCTGAAAATGGCAGACTATTCAACAATCATTATAAAGAAACTTCTGTATAAAATATTTTTCTGTATTTCTTTTAACTAAGAAAATATAGGGTAATTTTGAAATTGTAAATTTTTTGGTTTTCCCCTGTATCTCTGAAGCGAGCGAAAATTTTCAAATTTTGATAGCACTAACAATCACGGAGAAACCCTATAAAAGTGTCGTAAATGGGACACGCTGTACATCTGTGTCATATTTTACGCTAAATTCCTATGTTCTTATGATGAGAATGCGAAAGTCGCAATCAGAGCCATCTAAGTTGCAACGATTCAATTAAAAAATATCCCGTTTCTTGGTAGGTTTGAAAGAGACGAGAGTCATCAGCTGATCTATATTTATCTTCGTGAAGTTTTAGCCGTTAATAATAAAGTGTTTTAGATAATTTATTGATATTTAGATTGTCCGACATGTCGATTTGGAGTATCAAGCAAGTTTCTGCGACAAAAATTTGTACATTGGTCAGAGCCATTTCCGAGGAGACTTAAGCTGCAAACACACTATTATCACGTTACGTGAGATCACATGCCATCACGCAATGTCACGGCATACCCGAAATATCTGCAAGGCGGTTTATGCGTGCTTATAAATAGGTTTAGAAGTACACTATAGTCACCTCATGCAGCTCACGGCAAGTCATACTTGACAGCACAATTTTATTTATGCAAATTTACATATTCGGCACGCGTGATAACGCTGTGTCAGAGTTTAACGCTAGAAGGCTACAAGATTCACTTGCGATCTTGACAAACACAAAATATCTAATACAAATTATTTGCATTGTATGTAGCATAGACAAAGGAAGAGAGGGGACGAATAATTTGCTACCTAAAATTGATCGACCGCCATTGATAGGGAGCCAGACAATCGAGGTGGCACCCAATGTATTTTGATGATTTGTGGTGAGAAGAGCTATTATAAGAATTCAGTTTATTTACAGAAAAATGGTGAATTGTTGTGCCTATAGCTGTAAAAGCCGTAATGAACGAAAGAAGCTTGGAATTACTTCCCATCGGTAAATATTCAAATTGTATTTTTTGCATGCATTTATTTTATATTAGATATCTCCCTTGTAAGTTTAGCAGTATATATTATTTGTTCCCTTGTAATTTGTACTAGATTTGTTGCACTTTTCATTCAAGATTTCTAATAAGAACCAGGTAATTGCCCTTGGAGAGGGTGTGTCACTCAATGGCGTACTTGCATGATTTGTATATTTTGACAAAATTAAATTATTTCTTATTTAATTTTGGTTAATTATTAGTGAAAGCATTATATTATTTCGAATGCATACCAGTGTTATTTTTTTAAAGAAACCGATTAACGTTCGTCTTGAATCGTTGAAGGTCATAGTCTTTGAGAAACACGACTTCAGGCGAAGGTCGTTTCACAAGGATGGCGTCCTGTTAAAATTTATTTTAAACCACTAAGCTCACACATTGTTGTATTGTTTTTAGATTTCCGAAAGATCCAGCAAACATTTGGGTGCAGAACATGGGACATGGGAAGATTGGACACCTTCTCCTGCCTACAGGATTTGTTCAGAGCATTTTAAGAAGTCCTTTTTTATAAAGTTGAGGAAAGAGTACGATTACTTGGAGGTGCTGTGCCAACAATATTTTCAAAACTACCAGTAATTACATTTTGTTGCTTCTTTGTAATAAATTTTGAATCGACCAATTTTGTTTTTTATCTTACATTTTCCCTAAAGTTGAAAGATATTTAAATTTCACAACCTTTCCTATATGAAATTATATTTTTGGCTAATAAAATTAATATTTACTAAGCATTCATAAATTATTGAGAAGCAGAAGAACATTTGTACTCAGTAAGGGACACAATATACAAATTTAATTCAATAAAAATAATACTTCCATGTTCCATAAATAATAATTTTGTTCTGGGATAAGACTAAGAAAATATTCATGTAACGCTACTGCTAAACCCGATAAGGAGCCAGGCGTAACAAAATAGCTTCTGGTTTTACGCGTCCCCTCTCTTCCTTTGTCTATGGTATGTAGTCCGCTTCGAAGCCGTGAGAGCATGTGCTATTTTGCCGATATGACAAGACGTGAATTCACGTGACGTGATAATAGTGTATTTTGCGGCTTTACAGTTTAACGTGGCTCCAAACCACAATCCCCAGTAATACCATACGCCTCCTAGGCAGTATCAACGCTTGGTTTCACACATCATGACCTAGCGAGTCCACCTACCCGACCAAAGCCATGGGAAACAAAATAAACAATTTTTGAACATGAAACTTTGGTAAATTTTATAGGGAATATCGAAAACGTTTAACTCTGTAAAATTAACAAATATAAACTTAAACTTTGCCAATTATTGTTAGAATTATAGAGATATTCGTACTTCAACACTTACCGGCATCATAGGGTACTGCTGGGGCATATAGATAGTCTGCGGGAACATCATCGAGGCGTAAGGGGCCGATTGGGGGGGCCCTGTCTGTGTTGGATATACAGGAGGTCCTAAAAACAGAGAAAGGTGATTAAGCTGCAAACATTTCTCTCCTCAAATGATTTTATTGGAACATTTCCGATTTATCACTGCACATGGACAACGCTTCAGAAGAGCGTTACTTTTGAGTCACAATCTAGAAGATCTATATTGAGTCAACGGTTGAAAAAGTATAGTTTTGAGCAAGGTTGGCATGATTATTTATCAACCATGGCCTTGAGTCAACATTCAGGGGCGGGAAATTTTTCTAAAATCAACATTTAGAAGTCGACGCCTACCTTGATACATGGCCTGCTGCGCCGCCTGCTCCTGACTCGCCTGCGACACCTGGACCTGCGCCTGAGCGGCATTGCTGACCATCTGCGGCACGGGGGGCGACGCGTAGTACGCCGCGGCGCCCGTATAGAACGGGGGCGCCGCCCCGAAAAAGAAAGGAGGCAAGGGCGGCTGCATGGCCGCCTGGTGCGGCGCCGGGGCGGGGGACCTGCCGTCGGGGTGGCCCTGGGTGTCGTACGGTGGAGCGGCCGGCGGTCGCCCGAACGGCTGCTTCTTGATGGCCGGCGCGATGTTGAGGCGCCTCTCGCGGAGGACTATGCTGTCGGGTTCGCGCAGGGGGCGACGGGCGTCGTCCTGTTGAGAAAATAAGCGATTTAATTATTTTATGTTACTTGCATGTGACAATTATTTAGACCCTTCATGCATTTCTTATCCGAATTGAATAATTTTTGAGTATACAACGTGTCCAGGGATCTCGGAAACCGTAAGAGATACGAAGTCGGTTAAATGGAGGTAAAGTTGCGCATTTACGTGCCTAATAATAAGCCGTTTAGAAAGTTTTAAAATTCCGAGTAGGTCCGGAGATATTCTGAAAAATCGTTTTATTGTTTTCCTGGGTTTTTTTGAGATCGAATTCTAAAGTAAATTGCACCTTTGCATTGCCACTTTTTCCGCTCTATCTAACGGCGTTAATTGTTTTGTAATCCGACGAGTCGTCTTCGAAGGGCCATTATCAACTTTCTTTTTTTAAATACGGTCCTGTTTTTCTGATATTGGAATTTTATAGCTTTTTCTTCCGAACGCAACGATGTATGACACATTGTGGTTTAATGACGTTTCGAGGGTTTTTTGAACAACATCAGGAAATTTTGGGATACGGTCCTGTATTTCTCCTAATTTTATAAATAATATCTCAGTAAGCTCTAAATTTTTACTTATGTTTTACTTATGTTGGACTAGTTCAATAAATAACAAATAATTTAATAATAAAACCCAAATAAGTGAACAAAATCCAGAAACATTATTTCAAACTTATGTTGATTCGGGATTTAAAAGAAAAGTAGGCGCTTGAAACAAAGAAATGAAGATGGTGACGCGTAATTTATTTCACTTGACGTTCCCATTGTGATCGTTTGAGAAAATATGAAACATAAATTTACAAATGCTAAAACTTTGATATTCTATCGCATGTTTTATTTTATCTCAAAGAAACTGTTATGTGGCAGTTAGATGTTATTTGGGCTTAGAGAATAACGGAAATCATTTTGAACACCTGATCATGTAGTTCCTTACTTTTTTCGTTGTTCGTTTCATTACTGTTTTGGAATGATTTTTGTTCACTTATTTGTTATTTATTGAACTAGTCCAACATAAGTAAAAAATTTAGAGCTTACTTATGAGTAGAGATGTAAAGGGTAATATTACCGAGGTAATGTTACCGTAATTTTGGTAATATTACGTAATATTACCGCAAGATCGGTAACATTGGAAATATTGTTTTTTTTCCCGCTCCATACTCTCATATTGCCCATAATTATAATTTACTAAATGAAGAAGATCATTCGAGAATAGTAGAAGATACTGAGGAAGAAATAGAAAAAGAAGATATCGGTTTCGAAGTTATAGACTTGACTCAATTAACGAAAGAGAAAGAAGAATCAGATGACGAGGTTGGGGATGATGATGAGAATGATTTACCATTATCCACTCTATTACGTAGTCCATTCTGACTCTGACTAGTTTAAAAAAACGTTCTTATTGTTTTTCGTAATGTTTTTACAGTTTTGAAATAAAAAAAACTTGTATTACTTAAAAAGCTGTTTTTTTTATAAATTACCAATGTTACCGTAAAATTGCGTAATATTACCGGTAATATTACCGATTTTTAAATTACCGGTAATTTTACATCTCTACTTATGAGATATTATTTATAAAATTAGGAGAAATACAGGACCGTACCCAAAATTTCCTGATGTTGTTCAAAAAACCCTCGAAACGTCATTAAACCACAATGCGTCATACATCGTTGCATTCGGGAGAAAAAAAGCTCTCAAATTCCGATATCAGGAAAACAGGACCGTATTTAAAAAAAGCAAGTTGATAATGGCCCTTCGAAGACGACTCGTCGGATTACAAAACAATTAACGCTGTTAGATAGAGCGGAAAAAGTGGCAATGCAAAAGTGCAATTTACTTTAGAATTCGTTTTTTTCGGATATCTCCGGAACTACTCGGAATTTTAAAACTTTCTAAACGGCATATTATTAGGAACGTAAATGCGCAACTTTACCTCCATTTAATCGACTTCCTATCTCTTACGGTTTCCTAGATCCCTGTACCGCCCCTCCTTATCTTGGACACGTTGTATTGTTGAGGCAGTATTTCAGCGTGAAACCCTGCCATCGGTCTCTAGATTAAACAGGGTATAACAAAAATATCGGACCTTACGTGTAACCACTGCAATATCTTAAACGAATGCAATTTTCTTTAACTCACCTCACTCTCGAAAGTGATAAATCCATATCCCTTGGATACCCCGGCGCGATCCTGGATGATTTTTGCGGCTTTGACTGTGCCGTAGGCCGAAAAGAGCTGCATCAGTTCGCCCTCCGTTGTGCTGGCCGAGATTCCGCCAACGAAGATACGGTTGGGAACCAATGTTCCTAAAAATCATTTCTCTAACTAAAACATTACACCAAAATTGAAAATAATATCTAACGCAACTTTCGGATATATTAAAAAAATAACGACCAATAAACAAATAACAAATATTTCGACCCTTCGAGATAAAGCATAAATATCAAGGAAAACATTCACTTTAAAAGTAATAAATTGAACACCTGCGGGACTAATTCAAAGGACCCATTTATGTCAGCACGCCTCTTACGAGAAAAACCAAACAAATTAACATGAAACCCGGCACCACAAGCTCACGTTTGTGTCCCATTTAAACTGTGGATAAGCAAGTGCCGATGGGTCACGTAACGGGCTATAAAATAAAACCATATTTAAAAAATAAATGGTTCAAAATATATCGATTTTTTGACTATTATCTTTTACATTTACAAATTATTATTTTAAATTTCCTGTTTATTTCTTCTACGTGAATTACTGTCTTTAATATTTAAATTTCCTGCGACAAGCCATCGATTTTCAACACAAAAGCCGACGTGAAAGAAAATGACTTATCATCGAATCTAATTTTATTAATATTTCGTTATTATGATATAACTCCGTCTCCCGACCCAACTAATTTTCATAGACGACAATGTTTCATTGATTATAGAAGTGCATTCATAGAAAACCATAAATATCAATTTTATGGGTTGTGTAACGAAAAAGGGAACAGCAGTCTGATCTGACGACGCGGACCTTTCTTTCTTAATTGCCTTTTATTTACTTAGTACCTTTTATTTTACAATATTTGCTAATATATTGTTTGATTGACTCTTCGGCATTATTGAAATCAGTAGTTTACATTATAAATATTAAAAACGATGCGATTATTTGTTAGATATACAGGGTGTCCCAGGATATGTGGGCAATCTCCCGGGTTCAGATAGAACACTTAAAAATAACTGGAGAAGTTCCTATAAATTTTTCTTCCTACGGCCTTCCCTGCGGAGATACGGGCCCATAACGGACGTCCCTGGAAATCGTTGTTTTTTAAACAATTTTTTAAGTACTAGATGTAATTTAATAATTTTTTTGTATAATGTCTACTAGATGAGTCTCCTTAAAATTCGCCCTTTTAAACATATTTGGCTTATTTAGTTTGTAAGGGACAGACTAGACGTAACACAAAAATGTTTTTTTTTTGTACACCTTGTATGATGAAGGAACGACAATAATATTTTTGGATACTCTAAACCTTAAGCTGAGAAAAAGGTACTCTTGATCAATGTCGATAAAGTGAACTATTTTCGAAAAAAAAATTTTTGTTCAATATGGTTTTTTGCATTAGTTGTTGTTTTATGTTCGTGAAATTCCCTCATTGTTGCTATGGTTTTTTTCACATGTACCGATTTAAATAAGAATATTTATGCCGGTGTCAGTTTATGGTAGTGTCTTGAAATTTGCGGTTTTTCTCCTTTGTCTTATTAGTTACTAACTTCGTAATGGAATTTACGTATACTGAATATAAATCATATTGAACAAAAATATCTTTTTTTCGAAAACAGTTCATTTTATCGACATTGATCAAGAGTAACTATCGTGCCTATAAAAAAAACTAGGACAACAAAATCTCAAAACTGGGACCGGAAATACATATCTCATAGACTATAAAAGGTGCTCGACAGCTGTAAAGGTAAAAACACATAACTTTTAGGAAGTAACCTAGGTTACATAATTTAACGTTTTATATTTTTCGATACGAGGTGGCATCAAAATATCTTATATCTTTTATAAACTTGAGCGGCAGTAAATATATTTGGCATTTTTATTAAGAAAAAGTCTAATACCTTATCTAAAGTAGGTATATATAACGTCGCCTAAAAATGAAATCGAAACTAAATAATAAAATAAATTTAATAGAAGGTTACAAAAATACAAACGCAAAATTTGTCGAAGCAACTAAACATTTTTAATATTTAGTCATAGAACCATTCCTGTTTATTACTTCTTGAAGCCTTTGCGGCATACTTAAAACTAGGTTTCTGTATAATTCGCCTGTTACTTCATCCCAAGCTTCATTTATCCTGTTGCGTAATTCATCTCTGTTTTGTGGCCGAAAATCATGTTTATACATTGATTTCACCATTTTACCCCAAATGTTTTCGATCGGGTTCAAATCGGGGCTTTTCGAAGGCCAGGGAAGAACTGCTATATTATTTTCTAGGAGAAAATTTTGCACCATGCGTGACCATATACAGGGCTTATCGATGGTATCATCACTGCATTTAGGATATTAACGTATTCAGGTGCACTTAGTTTCCTACCACGATTTGGCAAATTCCTGGACCTCTAGCGCTAATCCAACCGCAGACATTTATAGAGAAACGCCCGCTTTGGTTTGTTTTGTGAGTGTATATCTCATCATACCGCATACCGGAAGGCCTATACACTCGAATTCTTCCATTATTACACGATTGAAAAGTTTTCTCGTCAGAAAATATAACCGTTTCCCAGAAAATATTCCGATTTGAATATTCATGTGCAAATTCTAACCTGCCTTGTTTATTTCTTTCAATAAAAAATATGTTATTAGTAGCACAACGACTTCGTATATCGGAAATTCGAACCCTGTCTAGCAGTATTTGCAGAACCTGGAAAGTTCGTCTCTTCTTTCGCCTTTATTGCAGTTGCGAATGGATGATCCCTTAGATAATTAACTAGTCTTCTATCTTCATCTTCAGTAGAAATTCTAGGGGGACCTGAACCTGCTTTCCTAATAATAGTCCCATGCGTTGCTATTTTTTGTTTTGCCAACAACACGGTATTTTTGTTTACTCCCAGTTCGTCTGCAATATCCCTAATAAAAGCACCATCTCGCAACCGACTGTAGATTATAGCCTTTTGCTGGGGTGTTAATTGTGGCATATTTTTTTAAAGAAAAATTTGCTTGACAAATTAATGATAAGGTGACAATCTATGTTGACATGCAAAATTTGTAAATGACATTTTACTGGTACCAGACTCGAAAGCAAAAAATGCCTAATAGTCGAGGAGAAAATAGGAAATTTTGCAGTCCTAGTTTTTTACCGGCACGATGGTACCTTTTTTTCAGCTTAAGGTTTAGAGTATCCAAAAATATTATTGTCGTTCCTTCATCATACAAGGTGTACAAAAAAAAGCACTTTTGTGTTACGTCTAGTCCGTCCCTGGCAAACTAAATAAGCCAAATGTGTTTAAAAGGGCGAATTTTAAGGAGACTCATCTACTAACTATTATACTAAAAAATTATTAAATTGCACCTAGTACTTAATAAATTATTTAAAAAACAACGATTTCCAAGGAAAACTGTTATGGTCCGGATCTCCATAGGCGAGCCCGTATGAAGAAAATGTATACGTACTTCTCCTGTTATTTTTAAGTGTTCTATCTGAACCCAGGAGATTGCCACATATTCTGGGACAGCCTGTATACATACATTGCAGGATTATAATATTCCTGTGTAATAGAGGATCAACTACACACGTTTCCTTGCAATTTCATTAGGCGATAGTCTAGTCAAGAAAATAATAAAGTTAGTTATATCAAAAATATTGTTGCAAAACGTGAAGTTCGTACAAGAACTGTTGAAGCTGATGGTGACCAACTGGCAGGTGGAAACTGACCTGAATAACCAAAACTTATCAATTTATTAAACTTATTTCATCCAACAGCCCGACGAAAGTGTTCTTTCTACCTATTTTGGCGTTTCATTTTATTTCATTTCATCTTTATTTACACCTAATCGATTTTATTTTTTTGAGCATTTGAGATTTCATCTTTTTACATAACGAATTTTATTATCTATTTCACTACTTTCTTGTTGTGTTTGTCTTCAACAAAATGTGTCACCTTTCTGTAAACAAAGCACTACCCCGCGTTGTAATGTAATGAGTCACCCTCTACACTACATACTATACAATGATATTATCCAACAATTGTTATTGGTAATTAAATAATTGTTACTCATTTCTAGCAAGAAAACAAACACATTTTGAATAGTCAGCAATTTTTGTAACACTATCGCCTGTCCACAGCAATAAAACTTAGTTGTGATTTTATGTTTCAAAGTATCTATAATAGGATTCCATTCATTTTTATCAGTGATAATTGATTTCTTACTAAATATGAAGAAAATAAAATATGATCTGTAAGTAGTAACAATTTTAATGTGTATTATTTTTATTGAAACAATCGCCCAACAAGATAAGACAGTAAAAGGCTGGACAAAAAAATTATATCAAAACGCCAAAAATATCTCTATACTCACCATATTTGGGTGCGTTGGTCAGCGGCGGTGGACTGGGTCCTTGCCCTGTTCCATTCTGTACAGGTGTACCGGCTGGGGTAGGTCCTCCCGAGCTTCCACCCGAGATTACCTTTTTCACGGCCCCGTTGCTTTGCTGTATGGCGTTCGTTTGTGGCTGTTGTTGAGTCATTATGCCCGCGCTAGCGCCACCGCTGGACATGACGGGTTGTGGGAGTTGCCGGGCAACTATTCCTGCGAACAGAGGTTAATTTGTTAAGTTTGGGGCCGTTACGATCAAAATAATAGACATGCAAGTCTTTCTTTTTCTTGCAAACTGCTATTGATAGGTATTACTGTCATCCTTAATTTAATAAGAAAACAGGCATAAACAGATACCAACGAGACCATAAAGTAAATCCATTCAAGGAAGGTGCCCTTACTGGAAGGTTTTTATTGTATTTTTACAGCAAATAATCATTTAACACAAATACCAACATCCTACATAATTATTAGAAATGTCATACCTAACAGAGACCACAATTCTCACCTAATTTTTGTCATGTACCTACTTAACATCACAAAAAAAAACTAAAATCAATCATACATCTAATATACACATAAATTTCCATTTTCTTTTTCGAGGCATCCGGTAATTTTTTCAAACGATAATGAAAAAGTTTTGATTAAAAGCTAAAAAACCTATAAAATAACAAAGACTTTGTGTCTCTGTCCCTGTCCGTCCCAGGGCCGTTCCCATAGAAAGTCGTGCTATTCCCCTCTAATTTCCCTAGACTTGACCTAGTTTCGGTGGCCCATTTCCGCATACATCGCTTTCCAACTGATTTTTACACAGAATGCAATGGATCTGACTCCTTTCACTTTGCTCAATTAAAATCAATCAATAGTAAACAATATAGGACGCAAAGAACGACGTTCTTACATGAATTATATACGAAAATGTGGAGAAAACATCAGGGAATAGCTGTAACAAAGAAATTTTACCCATTTTTGTGTTCACGGCCCGATACGGGCCAGTTTTAAGGGGGCCACTGAACAACAATGCACCAAATGAAAACACTGCAGTAAAGCTGCGGATTTTCGACGCGAAACTGTATGGAATATTGGTTAGTTTCCGCGATTTACGGAATATACCCTTACTTGCAGGTTTTGGGGCCTTTTCACGCACATCGATTCAGTCCGACTATTTCACTAAAAACTGAAAACTATGCCGTTTTACGCTACTCAACAACTAAACTGTCGATAAGATGGCGTCCGCCAATCGGATACCTCGAAACTGTGACGTAACCTTATCCTACAACGTTGCCAAGTCATATTTTCTTCCCCGACTTCGTGGAAATTTATAGAATTTTATTGATTTCTAATCATTTTTCCTATAAAATTTAAACAATTTGCACTCATAATAAATAAATTTACCACTAAGAACAATCAAAATTACAAGAATAACTCATAAAACGTGATTTCCTTATTCTATATTTTTGGAAGGTTGCCAAATGTGAGATTTTTTTCCTATCACCAAAGCAACGTTGCGGGATTATTTAAATAAAATATTATGGATGTCCGAACGTCCAATTCCTGAATAATAATTTATTTTCGCGATTTATGGCTCTTTGTTGGAAGCCCGACAAAGGAAAAATACCGCCGTGACCTCTTACCTTTAACGAAAAACGCTTCTTGACTGGGTCTGCTAAATGTAGGTTCCTTAAATTTAAAATAAGTTTCCTAATGTAAAAATACTCTTCCTAAAGGCATTTTCTTCTAAATTAAAATGAACACAAAGCGAACAGAAACAGGAAAAGTTAATTAAAAATATCAAAAACTTTAAAAAATAAACAAATTCAACTGTCAATCCCTCAGAATTTTAATTTCACGGCCCACTGTGAAAAATTGAACTAAATAGATTAATTATTGGGGCTAAACACTTAATGTGGAACTTTTAAGCATTTAAGACTAAAATTGATATAAATAATTAATACTTTTAACTAGTTTGCAAATAATTTGTACCCGAACTCCTTTTTTAAATGAAAATTATTGATTTTTGGAACTGTCTTTATGTGGAAGTTTTAAATTTCCCGCCTGGAGAGAGAAACAGTTTTGATATTTTACATCTTTAACTCTGACCAATAAAAATATTTCTTGTCCGTCTTCCAGGTACCCGTCTGACATTTCCGATTTGTCAAAGTCTGTCAAAGCTCGTGCGTTATTATCCGAAGTGGTTGTTTGTGCTGCATTTCCAACTTTTCTCGCCTTTAATTAGTTTTCGCGCCTTCATTAATTGGTTAATAATCGCCTGACTGGAGCATTTAAATAATAGAAGGATTATATCGGTTATTAAAATGGATTAAACATAGTTTTAAAGACTGAAAAGACCGTAGTTCGCAAGGAAAGCCCGTATGTGAGACATGGCGCCATTTTAGCCAGATTGGATGTTTGTTTATGCAATATTTTAATGTAAATAGTATTTATTTTTGCGGAAGAGCACTTACCGCAATTTAAGGTAAAATTCTCCATTGCAATATTCTGACAATACCAGTAGACGGTTTCCGTGTGAAGTTTCCTGTGTACTATGTGTTAATAATGTTCTGAAATCTACCTATAATATTACTAACAAAATTATTTCTTATGTGCCAAGGCTTCCTTAGAAGGATCCTCTACTGTCGCTTTATATAATATTGATTTGCAAAAAATTCTGATACTACACAGAGCCCCCCCTTATAATAAACTTCTTTCAGATGGATTATACTCCGAAAAGTGAGGATTATGGCGACTCTGGGCATGTTTCCTCCTCCTTTGATACATCCTCCAGGGTGTTTGAGAGCACACCTAAAACTGAGACTGACCCAACACCACATCTTACTAATAATCCCAAAAAACGTAAGGTAAGGTACAATTTAATTTTATATTTAACAGATTTTAACTTTTTAGGTGCTGTGCTCACTTTACATAATATTCTCTAACTTATAAACATTTTAGGCTCAATACTGTGATAATCAAAGTAGAAAACTGAATGATCTCTTGCACTCATGCCCTTCAACACCTCAAGCCTCCAGCACATTGAATGAAAGTCTAACCAGGGAGTTTGAAAACTTCAACCTTGAGAAAAACTTCTTTAACATTGCCGGTTGTGATGAACCGGCACCGAAATTTTTAAAGAGCAATGGGTAAGTCTTGTTTTAGGTTCTTTATATAAGTTCTAAGACATTCTCAACTTCTTCTTGAGCAATTTTAGAAGATTCAATATGTTTTTCAGCTGTGAAAAGATTGTGACACCTCCATCAACCCCTGAAGCTCACATGAAAGCCTTCGACTGTACCCCTAAAAAAATTAGCAGCTTTCAAAAATGCTCCTCGGCTTGCAGCATGCCTTCGCCCTTGAAAGAGCAACACGACATCTTGTATCCTAAGCTGAAGCCTTTAGATCCATTAAGAAAACCTTTAACACCACAAAAATTCAAAGAGAAGTTAGAACTGATTGGGCAGAACTCGACGCCTCTGAAAAAATCTCTCTTTGTATCACGGGACAATAGATTGTTCAGTAGGATATTAAGCAACGACGTTGTCATGGGGAAAATCTTGGGATACCTGTCGAATGGAGACTTGTTTAGGATTTCCATGGTTTCTAAAGGTCTTCGAGAAGCCCTGTATAGAAATAGGAAGGTCAATCAAAGGTAGTTCTTAAAGATTTTTAGTTAATTGTGGCACGATTATTGTTTTGAACAATTAAGCATAATAATACTTATTAAATATTATTGAGAGGGGGGTTTTGTGTTGTTGCAGGTATCAAACATACAAGGATAGTCACAAAAAAAACAAGGAGAATTATAAGATTACTCCTCCTAGCAGTCCCGAGAGCCAGAGTCTTTTTCCAGCAGGTTCCGTGAGTCCCAGCAGCCAAAATTTCGTGGACTTCATAGAAATGGGTATGGTTTTTGGATAGATTGAGAATAAATTCCGGTTTTTTCATGACAAAACTGAAGATACGCGTTAACCAATAGAAAACGTCGATCATTTTTACTTTGTTCCTTTTAGGGAGTAGTTTAAACCAGAATCAGTCTTTAACCAAGTGTCCCAAGTGTGGAAGGCCCTCTGTAGTCGAAACATCCATTGCCCAGTGTCAAGAAGTGAACTCATGTGGATACATCTTCTGTCAGAAGTGCGAGAGCTTCTCTTATGTTCCGGAGGATTTTGTCGACAAGTAAGAACGCATTTTTTGGGAAAATAACATCATTTGACATAAATTTAAGAGAGCCAACGTTGTATATTCTCCATTTATATTAATTGTTATCGAGGTAAAGTCATTAATATAGACTAAATATAGTAAAGGGCCAAGAACAGTCACTTGAGGTTCTCCGCTGTTAAATTTATGGAAAACGCCAGTCGAGGGTGCTTCTAGCAAATAAAAAGCTTTTTTTTAAACTGTGTATATTTTTCAGATGTAGAGGATTGACGCTGGGCAACTCTGTAATTAAAAAACGCCGTGAATTAGGAGATTTAAGCAATTGGTCTCCAGATTTTAATGTTAGTTCCATCCTGAACAGCACAGCTGACAATTGTTATCATTCCTCAGGTAAGTAGTTGATCATTTTTAATTTTTGGTTATACAGGGTGTTATGGAAATGACGGATTATATTTAAATGGGTGACTCCTGTGGTGTCCTAGAGAAGCGCTACATTTTTTTTTTAAATCGAACGTTTAAAAAGGGGTAATTCACCCCTAAACCCACACACAACTCGTCGGCACATTCATATATGAAGATATTATATTGTCCAGCTGATTAATCACAGATGTTCAAGCAGAATGTTGCCAAAATGTTTAAAAGTGTAAAACTTTAGTTTCTTATAAAAATAAATATTTAGCTTATTTAGAAAGTAAGTCCAGGACGCGATTAAGGAATCCAGGGCACAGACACTTTCAGTTCTTTTTTCTATGGGAAAAACTTTATGCTCATCACGTGTCCTGATGATAGTCTGGGAGTGCATAATAAGCTTATCACTAAACCCCAACACTAACGCATAATTACACTTTACAATAACACACATAGAACAAGAGCAGTTAATCATTTCGCAATAGAAATAATAAAAACGCTAATTTCTATGGGCCATTAACCCTTTACTAAAGATAAAATGAAACAATTATGTTAACAATTGACAGGAACTACCCTCTGAAATAATGGTCTAGTCTGTCTTGGGACCAGTCGTCAAACTTTCTTTCCGAGAAATCTCCGCTCTGTAGAGTCAGCGCGGTTGCCATTTCCGAGACTATAATTATACAGGAAAGTAATATTATAAGGAAATTCGGCAATTTATGATAGTCGCTTATAAAACATTTTTAAATATTAGCCGGATGTCCACAATCAGCTGTCTTTAGTTAGTGCTTTTGTGTTATTGACTGTATGTTTAAATTTTTAATAATTTTTTACTAAGCTTGCTACTATTTATAATTTTTTTTTGTTTTTTTTCTTTCTCTCTTCATTTTAAATGTTTATTTTAGGAGTATTAGATCATGCTTTGTCAACAAAAATTTATGTTTTTTGACTAATAAAGTACTTTTTGATTTGATTTGATTTGAAAGAAGCAGGCCGATATCGCTGAGAGAAACAACGTGTTATTGATTTTTTAAATTTTTAGATATTAAATACATTATTTCCCAGACCATTCAGACAATAAGGGCGTATTTTTGTCTACACAGTAGCACTGGGCGGAATTAAGAGGGCAAGGTCAGCCGAGCACTTTCCATGAAAATATCTGTAAAAGAGAGTCAAATCACCAACTTGCCTTCGATGTTCTAGGCTGTCGAGGTTCTTCGTCAGCTCGTGGTCTCCAATTAGACGAATGGCCCTCCTTTCGATGGAATCCAATAGCCGAAGAGTATGTTTGGGTGCAGAGCTCCAGACATGAGAGCAGTACTCTAGTGATGGTCGAATCTGGGCTTTGTATAGTGTCAAAAGTTGATGAGGTGTGTACAACTTTCTGGTTCGGAAGAGTACACCAAGCTTCTGAGAGGCTATCTTGGCGATTGCCACAACGTGGTTATGCCAAGACATATTTCCTCCCAGATTGACGCCCAGCAAACTAATAGATGAAGCCAGTGGGATTGCGTCTCCGTCCATGACAATATCCGGTTCTGTAATGTTAACCTTTTTAGAGAAAACTGCTGCCTGGGTTTTTTAGCGTTAAATTCGACTTGGTTACTGTCACCCCAAGCCAAAATTTCTTCCAGGTCTTTGTTGAGGAGTGATACTTCATGCTGTCTGCGAAGATGTGCGTCGGCAGCCGATGTTTGTGCATTCAAAGAGAAAGATGATAAAAGTGTGCTATCATCAGCAAAACTAACTATCGGGTTTTTCGTTTTCACTAGAAGGTCGTTAATGTAGAGTAAGAAGAGAGTGGGAGACAATATGGACCCTTGAGGAACACCGGCATTGATGGTGAAGGTGTCTGAGAGAAATCCGTCAATCGCCACTTGCAGAGAGCGGTCCTTAAGAAAGCTAGACAACCATGCACAGAATCGACTGGGCATACCATAGGATCGCAGTTTACTTAGAAGCCCCTCATGCCAAACACGATCAAAAGCTTTAGAAATATCCAGTGCAACAGCCCGAGACTCCCCATGATGTTCGATTGCGTTGTTCCAAATATGGGTGACATAGGCTAGAAGATCTCCAGTTGATCTGAACTTCCGAAAACCATATTGATGATCGCTGATAATGTTGAAGCCTTCCAGGTACTTTAGAAGATGTTGGTTAATAGCTTTCTCCATTACTTTTGATATAACTGAAAGCAATGCGACTGGTCGATAGTTGTTAGGCAGGATTCGCTTACCTTTCTTTGGAAAAGGCTGGACTCGCGCCGTCTTCCAGCAAGATGGAAATATTCCTTTTTTGTAGGATAAGTTGAAAAGTCTACAAAATACTGGTGTTAGTTCGTCGGCGCATCTCTTGAGAACTATAATAGGAATTTCGTCTGGACCAGTAGCTTTTTTGACGTCGAGTCCTTTCAGGAATACTAATTCAGATTGAACGGTACTTAGATATGTTGTGACGCGAAAACTAAGATTTTGTGATGTGAGTACTTGGTGTTTTTAATAAATTAAGTTGGTTTTAAATAAGTCCGAAAAGGTAAATAAAATTGCATTATTTTTTCTAAAGGGTAAGTGGCATTTATAAACTTTTAAGTTGTCCAGATCTCACGGGTGTCGTTCGAATTGAACAAATGAGAACATACCTGACCATTTATAAACTCCGCGGCGGTTCGTTCGAGTCAGTTCAAGTTTATAAATCAGAGATTGTTTCCTAGCGAACTGAACGTAAAAGTTTATAATAATGTACTCTGAAAAATAAACAACTTGCAATCTGTCAAACGGTTATTGACTTTCTAAAGAGTTTACCCTGAAGATATGACAACACTGTTGACATATGTTGCTTTGTTTACCTTTCTGACAGGGGTAGCACGTGGTCATTTTTGGTTTGACATAAGGTCATGTACAAGGCATATTAAATTAAAGCGCCATTTTTGGATATATTTCTTCAATTTGTTTTCATCTCAGGAATTGCCGGTTTAAATATAATACGTCATTTCCATAACACCCTGTATAAGAAACTAATATTCTATTATAGTTTCAATGTTCTTAAAACTTTCTTTTCATACTATTTATTTTAATATTTAAATGCAAAATAAAATATTTTTTTATTAAAGTACTTCTAATCTAAAAATAGGGCAACATGGTGCAATATAAACGGTAACCGGTGGCTTGAGCTAATTTGATAGGTTATATCCCAGACAGAGGATGACGACACGCGTCTGGTTACACGCCCATTGTGGCGGCGTGCTTGTTCGGCGATGTCCAATATGCTTCATCCAGTTAGAAAGGGTCGCAATGTATACGCGAGTAAGCGTGGGTGCAATAAAAATCATTCACAAAGACTGAAAGGAAAGAAAATAACCCGGATCAATTGTTGTCATCTCCTGTCAAAAAAGGGCCCGTCTCTCTGCTGTCGAAAAAATCGGGTTTGTCGGGTCGAAGGCTTCGACTTTGGCATTGTTAGGAGAACAATACAAAAGTTTTATTTGGAACTAAAAGTGGTTCCAACCTTAAAAAAGTTGCTATAACAGCTGAGAAATGACGTAAACTTTCCGTTTTCCCGTAAAACTTTGAGGTGCATGTTGAAATCAAATGGATTTTATTGGCGAAAATGCCAAAATAAGCGATAAATATTAATAGAAAGGCCCAATATATTGCACTGGTGATACAAATATATTCCTGCCATGAAAAATATATATCATTACATTATTAAGATAATAATAGCACGCCCATGACTCGGCCATGTTTTAAAAGATATTGCTTCCCCCTTACCGATACGTCGTAGCTATAGACTCGCTTGTCGAGCTGTAACTATGGATACCTACAACTTATGGGGTGCGCAGAAGTTAAAGTGTATGAGTGAAAAAATGGGTGCGCACGGTTTACTCATTGGCGTAACTAGAATGATTTTGTAGGGGGGGCCTGGCCCCTAGTCTTGTAGGATTTTAATGGCAAGTGTCACTATGACGTATGTATGGCTTTGAGCTTCGGAAACACTGGGGTGGGCACCAGACCAATCTGGGGTGGGCACGGCCCACCTGGCCCCCCCTCTAGTTACGCCTATGGGTTTACTGGTCATATTTTTAAAGGTCGTTGGTCTTGCGCACAATGTTGTCGCCGTCAAATAGGCAACCCCGCCGGTATTGGTGCCGGTTTGGTTGCCAACCAACGACGAGCGTCCAGAACCGAAATCAGTCGTAGGGATTGTAACGGTATTAAAAATCTATCGATACGTGTCCAATAGATATCAAAATTAATTCTAAAAGTGGCTGTTCAGTGCCACAAAGCCTTTGTTTATGCGAGAAAATAGAATGTTTATTTCCCAGTAAAGAAAGTTTTATACGAGCAGTATTGGATCAGCTGATCGAGGACGGTGTACTGCGCATGAATCCTTGCAATTATAATTGCCATTGCTGGCGCAAGAAAAATTGTCGACTCTAATACGGCTTTTACAGTTGTAATGTTTTCCATCCGCGTTTTCAGGTTATTTTTCCGGCTACGAAACATCGCACACACCGGTCTCTGTCAAGCGAGACTTGAGCAGGTCCTTCGGCGGCAACGAGAGCCTGTCGAAACAGCAAAAAGCTTTGTTCGAGAGCAACAGGTCGTTTGGAAACCTGCAGAATGTCAAAGCGCAGAAACGTGAGGAGAAAAGGCGATCGATTAGCAACGTGGTGCCCTTAGTGCAATGCTACACAGGCAAGAGAACTATTGAGGTAGATATGAGTTTGAAATTTTCCCAAAAAAAGTCAGTTTTAACATTTTTTTTTCCAATATTCAGGTTATCGAGCCCTCATCTCCTCCAAAAGTGAAAACTTACTCCGCCTGTTCTAAGCAAAGCAAGAGGAACCTCAAAAGGTTAACGCGATGAAATAGAGGGAATAAAATAATATTACAAAATATTCCACTTATTCCAGTGATTATTTTAAAACAGTTTTTTTATCGTCTAATTGTACATACGTATTTATATGCCTTTGTTCTTTCGTGTGGTCTCTTAAATGTAAACATTTTCATAGGCCCAAAAACCCATTTTTATGACATTGTTCCAGTTCGTCTATAAATGTGTTTAAAACGATTATTAATGTCAAAAAGTTATCAAACAACGTTGCGCGCGCCGTGTTTTAATGGCGCCGCGGACGCCATTTTGGCAATAATGACAGATTAATTTTGACAATCTTCCACGAATAATTAAGAAACAATCGCCATATGAACCACACAATTGTTTTTAAGCGAAAATGACGAGGCCCGCTATGTTGTTTTTTTTATATTTACTGTGTTTATATGTTGAACTCGAATCGCTCGGAACAAACTAGCAAATTCGTTTTGTTTTTCAAAATGGCGGCCGAGTCGGCATTTGTTTTGTTCGCGGGCGATGTGATTTTAAATGATTGTTCAGAAAATAACGTATCGGGTGGCCCAATTGTGTGGCAGAGTAAAAAAAAACTCGGCGTTACAAAAAATTCGGTTAGTAGGACTATATTTGTTGCTACAACTTTGTCGCACTTTTGGAAAGCTTTGCAGGGAAGATTATATCGAATGATTGTTAATTTGAATAGATCTGAGCAATACGAATATTTTAAACTGTTGTTTCGTTTGTATACTTAAAATTCATTCCCGTTTCCATTGTAGATAGGTAAGTTAAATGATGGGTAACTATATATATGCTCTATATGTTAATACATTCCTTTTATAAATAAACTTTTTGTAATAATGTTCTAGTTTTTTTACGCGTTCGTGTTTCCTATAAGCTATGTGTTATAGTTAGAGAGACGATGATAATAGGGGGCCCGTGAAGTGGAATATCAGTAATTTGGTTTTTCGTGGAGTTTAGGCCCCCCTCTACAACTTTTATATCTGATGAAATGCCGTAGAGCGTTGCTGAGAGGCGCTGTACCGCTTTAGATTCTCAATAAATTCAAAATTATATTGAGCCATGTCTGAAAATGAATTTTTTTTAAATGTGCTCCGAAAGTGCCTCTTTTCATGCATGTTCTCTTCACCGAAAGTGGCGTTTTTCAAGAGAGCGGGCGGGAAAGATTTTTCCCGCCGTATTAGACTAGGCAATTTTTGCTCTTGCGCCGGCAATTATAATGGCACGTATTCATGCGCAGTAAACCGTTTTCGATCAGCTGGAGCATTGTCAACGGTCGGAACAGCAGCGGGTACTGTCGAAATCCCTAAAATATCCCCAGAATTAGAGATGTGCAAACCTGTTCGTTTTGATTACCAGTTAAAGCAGCTACTGCTATTTACAAATAGGAAGTGCAAAAAGTTGCTGAATTAGCAGTCCATAAGTTTAATAAAGAATGTGAACTGCTAATTTAAGTACCAGTGGGTTTAAATGGCCATTACCTGTTCATACCTGGTTCGGCCAAATAATAAACAGTTAAAAATAACAGAATAATCCATGTCTACCCAATTGCGCCGGCAAGGGCAATTAAAATGGCGCCTGCCCCATTTCTGGTAATGAGAGACAGCTGATCGGGAACAGTGTACTGCGCATGAATCCGTGTCATTTTAATCGTCAGAAGAGTAGAATTTCTGACTGTAGTACGGAGAACGGTGTACTGCGCCTGAATCTTTGAATTATAATTGCCATTGCTGGCGCCATAAAAATTCCCTAGTGTAATACGGCCTTAACAAATATACAAAAAATATTCAAATTCTTGTATTACATTTTCTCTGTTTGCAATTTAATGTCTCCCGTTGTAATGATTGGATAAATATAGGTCTTTCTTGAATTTACATTTTGTTACGTTAGCTTTCGAAATGTATTTAAAAAAAACTGTCATTGCGAACAAATGAAAAATAATAACAATTTAATTGTTTAAATAGTCTTAACATGCTGTTAACCAATCTAAAATTAATTTTAAAAAATACCGGTTTGTTCTTTGTCCTCTTATCTACAAAACCCATTTTACGAGAAAGTGGCACCTCTTTTAGTTCGGAAGTTATTAAATGTTTTCGAGCCCAAGTCTAGCAATCGACCTCCCTGCTGCATGAATCATTAACATTTTAATTCAAAAAAGGATAAGAATATTGAACAACTGTTAATAGAACATTGAAAAAGCACAAATTATGTTACACAACCTCGCCTACAGTTATGGCATAGAGTCCATTAATTTCATTAAAAAGCAATATTTACAGTAAAATTTAGGGACGAAAATGAGGGACGCGTTTTTTGGGTAATTCTGAATTGAAAAAAAAAATACGTTTACAATAAATGTTTGAAATAATATGCTTGTAGTTTATTAAAAAAACGTATAAAGTATATAAAATTATCGTTTGTAGCAAGCTAATATATATTTGTAAAATTAAAAAGCGGTTAAATATTCAAACAGTTATAAATATAAACTATACTCGGTTATGATAATGACTCTGATCACCCTTGTACAGTACGAGTTTATAATGCGGAAACAATTCAGTAAATCTAGTAGTTTTTCTATATTAACATTTTAAGTTGTTTTTTATTAAAAAAAATCATACGTACAGGGTGTTCCATTTTCGACACTTTTATAGGGTATCTCTGTAATTGTTAGTGCTATCAAAAAAGTAATGTAAGTGTCATGTGCTATTTTTGGGTCAAACTTAAAATGGTAAAATCAAAATTTGAAAATTTTCGCTCGCTTAAGAGATCGACAAATTGGCAATTTCTAAATTACCCTATATTTTCTTAGTTAAAGGAGATACAGAAAAATGTTTTATACAGAAGATTATTTATAATGATTGTTGAATAATCTGCCGTTTTCAGAATAAGTATACGGGGTCAGGTAAGAAAGTTATCGGGCCTAACCTTATTTTTTTTAAATGGAACACCCTGTATATTTTAATCTAAAAATATAGCATCTTGAACTCTCTTTTCAAATTTATAACACACCACGGATGATAGATATCATAGCAAATTTTTCAAAATGTTGGCAAGTCATTTTCACAAATGAATATGTAAAAATTAAATTGACGTTAAATGTTAACAACAACTAGAATGTCAACATAGTTGTCTCTAGGATATGAGCTTTTGTTTCACGGCCTACTGTGATTTAAAGTAATACAGTTTAAATAAATCGCGTAGGAAACCAATATCATCCATGGTGTGTTATATATTTGAAAAAAAAATGCACGCGTTTAATCTAGAAAACGACCCGCGATGCGGGGAGTTTTCTAAACTACAAGTGCTCTAATTGTCTTATGAACCGTGCATTTTATAATACTTTGTCTATTTGGGTCTTTAAAGTCTGAAAAACTTTAAAATTTATAGTAGATTTTTTCCATTTGAATTAATATTTTCTTTTTGGGTTGGCCACACTTTCACAATTTAATAAAATGTTACAAATATCAAATATGCCATGATAGAAACAATTGAACACAACAAAACTTCTTCCCATTCGTCATAATTAAAAATAAATATATTATTAAAGTTAATAAAAATGAGTCAGGAAGAAAGTTGTACTCCGTCAGAAATACGAGAAATTGCAGAAAATAATCTAGAAAAACTTTTAAAAAAAATATGCAAAACTTTGAGTTATGGTGCGAGCAGAACAAAGTTCAAAATATTGTGTCGACACAGAATCTGACAGGAATAACAATATTAATGCCCCGGAAATGTCTACAGTAACTATAAATATGTATATATAAAGTAATATGTATAATACTATATTGAATTAAAAATAACAATAGTACTTTATTGAATAAAACTTTAGAAATAGAGCATAAACTGGTATATAGTTGTGACTAGAAATTAGTTGACGGACACCGTCAGCATGTTATATATTTCCGAGTATAGGTATTTCAGATAAATATCTAGTAAACATGAACTATTTGCAAGGTTAAAGGTTAGTATTTTAAAGTTTTCTATAAAAAAAATTTGTCGAATCCATAATGCCTAGAAAACTAATTTCAACGAAATCGAAGTAAGCCTAAAAGTCGAACCCTACTTGCTGCCAACATAAAAAAAAATCATTTTCATAAAGTGGCAGGTTATTCAATTTTTTTGGATTTCATAATGTAGCCATTATGAAACTCAAATAGAAAAAATATTAAAAAAAACATGCTTTTCCTATAAATAGTATACGATACAATATTATCAAAAATAATATACGAACAAATGAACAGCGTGTGTCAAAAAAACAACGTACCTAACAATAAGAATTACATAATATATAAAGTAAATTTAATAACAAAATTTTTTATCTTTTAATCGGTTGCCTGGCTTCCTTCAATCCAGTTGCTTTATCTTACCGGTACCCAAAATCCTGGCAAGCTTAACTTTACTCTTAAATTCAAATTTGTCATCGTTATCGTCATCACTATTGTCATTACATTTAGACAGCTTACCGATGACATCTACCTGCTTGACGTCACTACAAAATTGTTGGAGTTCTGCTATACCGACCGGCTCGTTATCGCTATCAGTGTCGACTTCTTCATCGCCACTAGTCAATTGTTCTTCGTCAATATCAGTATCCGGATCGTCAGTCTTGACCATTCCTTCGATGTTTCTACCTCGTCGACCAGTCCTAAATATGTTTGAATAAATAAAAGTTTCCTAAACTAAAAAAAGACGCTTAAATAGTGCATTATATTTAAATGGGTGACTCCTGGGGTGTCCTAGAGAAGCGCTACATATTTTTTTTTAATCGAACGTTTAAAAAGTGGGGTAATTCACCCCTAAAACCACACACAACTCCTGGGCACATTCATATATGAACATATTACATTGCCCAGCTGGGTAATCAACAGATGTTTATGCACAATGTTGCCAAAATGTTTAAAAGCGTAAAACTTTAGTTTCTTATAAAAATAAATATTTAGCTTACTTAGAAAGTAAATCCAGGACGCGATTAAGGAATCCAAGGCACAGACACTTTCAGTTCTTTTTTCTATGGGAAAAACTTTATGCTCATCACGTGTCCTGATGATAGTGTGGGAGTTCATAATAAGCTTATCGCTAAACCCCAACACTAACGCATAATTACACTTTACAATAACACACATAGAACAAGAGCACTTAATCATTTCGCAATAGAAATAATAAAAACGATAATTTCTATGGGCCATTAACCCTTTACTAAAGATAAAATGAAACAATTATGTTAGCAATTAACAGGAACTACCCTTTGAAATGAATGGTCTCGTCCACCTTCGGACCAGTCGCACTTTCTTTCCGAGAACTCTCCGCTAGTAGAGCCAGCGCGGTTGCCATTTCCGAGACTATAATTATACAGGAAAGTAATATCATAGAAGGAAATTCGGCAATTTATGATAGTCGCTTATAAAACATCGAAAGTGGCAACGCTGTATTTTTAAATATTAGCCCGATTGTCCAAAAACCAGCTGTTTAAAGAAGCCGGCCGATGTCGATAGAGAGAACCAACTTGTTATTTATTTTAAAAATTTTTAGATGTTAAATACATTATTTCCCAGACCGCTCAGACAATAAGGGCGTATTTTGGTCTACATAGTAGCACTTTAAAATACGAATTCAGATTGAACGGTACTTAGATGTGTTGTGACGCGAAAACTAATGTGATTTTATGATGTGAGTACTTGGTGGTTTTTATAAATAAGTTGGTTGTAAATTTATAAACTTTTAAGTTGATCAGATCTGACGGGTGTCGTTCGAATTGAACAAATGAGAACATACCTGATCATTTATTAGCTCCGCGGCGGTTCGTTCGAGTCAGTTCAAGTTTATAAATCAGAGATTGTTTCCCAGCGAACCGAACGTAAAAGTTTATAAAAATGTACCCTGAAAAATAAACAACTTGCAATCTGTCAAACGGTTATTGACTTTCTAAAGAGTTTACCCTGAAGATATGACAACACTGTTCAAGATTCACTGCCATATGTTGCTGTGTTTACCTTCCTAACGGGGCACCACGTGGTAATTTTTGGTTTGACATAAGGTCATGTACAGGGCATATTAAATTAGAGCGCCATTTTTGGTTATTTTTCTTCAATTTGTTTTCATCTCAGGAATTGCCGGTTTAAATATAATACGTCATTTCCATAACACCCTGTATTTTCATCTCAGGATTCACTAATTCAAAAATGCATTATATGTAACTTGTTTCTTACCTAATTTTCTTCTTCTCGTGAACCTCCCTGTGGTGCAGATTGAACCTGGACCTATATGGGGTAGTGTAATCACATGCGCTACATCTGAACCCGTGCAATTCCGGCATATGTCTGGTGAGAAAATGCTCTTTCAACGCCCGTTTGCACTTGCCCAGGTAAGAACATTTGTGACAGGAAAACATCTCGAGCTGGCAAAAAAAATTGATACTTTTTTGTGAATTTTGTTTAAAAACACACGTTATTCGGCTTACCTCTTTTTTAGTCCTATGCGACAACATATGCCTCTTCAAGTTCCCTTTCTCCGTAGTCTTATACTGTTCATCCCTCGGACACAGCTCGCAATAAAAATACCTCTTCTCCACGTCCGCTGAGTGAGCTCTCTTCACGTGCGCTTCTAGGTTCTTCTCGCTCGTATAATATTTGAAACACTCCGTACACTGCACCGACGTTCTGGAGTGAATAAGCAGGTGTCTCGCGAGATGTGAGGGTCGCCTCGTGGAGTAATCGCATTTGTCGCACTTCCTCCACTTGCCCTCTTTGGTGTGAACTAGTTTCTTGTGATTATTGAGGTTATCTGATAAGTTATTAAAAAAATTAGAGTTATTCTAAACCTTGATGTAGATTTGCGACATAATGTACGTCTCAATTATTAAAGCAGTATTAGAGTCGGCAATTTGTGTCTCTTGGCGCCAGCAATGGCAATTATTATTGCAAGGATTCATGCGCAGTACACCGTCCTCGATCAGCTGGCCCAATACTGCTAGTATTGCGGGCACAATGCGAGAATGGAATCCGTATTACAGTCGACAATTAACATTGCACGGATTCATGCGCAGTACACCGTTCGCGAGCAGCTGTCTCGCATTGCCAGAAATGGGGCACGCGCCATTTTCATTGCCAATGCCGGCGCAAGTCTGGTTAGAGATGGATTATTCTGTTATTTGGTCGAAGCACCTATGAACAGCTAATAATGGCTATGTAAACTAACTGGCACTTAAATTAACAGTTCACATTTTTTATTAAGCATATGTGCTGCTAATTCGTAGTAACTTTTTTGAACTGCCTTTTGTAACTAGCAGTAGCTGCTTTTAACTGCTAATCAAAACGAACAGGTTTGCCCATCTCTAATTCTGGGGGTATTTTAGGGATTTCGACAGTGCCAACTGCTGTTCTGACTGTTGGCAATGCTCCAGCTGATCGAGAACGGTTTACTGCGCATGAATACGTGAAAATATAATTGCCATTGCCGGCGCAAGAGAACAAATTGCCGACTCTAATACGGCTTTTAGGAAAACCTTGAAGTAAATCTAACTTTATTTGTAAAAAAATCAAAATGTTTTCTTACACTGTATGGTTCCTTGCAGGCTGTATATATAAAAAAACCTTGTTAATTCTTTAGTAAATATCAAATATCAGCAAATAACAAAATAATGATGAAATTTGCATAATTTTCACTTAGTTCGTTAGTTGGTTTCACCTATACAGGGTGTTCCTTAATGATGTGCTAGGTCATCTCATGAATATATACAGGGTGCTATGGAAATGACATATTATATTTAAATGGGTGACCCTTGGGTGTCCAGGAAAAGCGCTACATATTTTATTTTTTTTAAATCGACCGTTTTAAAAGTGGGGTAATAAATACTCTTACTCACAGGTCAGTCCGCGCTACTGTACAATATTTCACCCAGTGCCAATGGCAATGTTGCCCAACTTAATGTACAACTGAATATCCATATAAAATTATAAAAATAAATTATTTTCCACCTACTTGTATTTATCCTTATACCTAAAGAGCGAGGAAATCCAGGCACCAACACAATCAGTTTTTTTTCTTTTTCATGGGAACACTCCTGGAAACACTTTATGTACACACAGTAATAGTGAAACAGAACCGATAGTTAGCTTTTGAAAATACAATAATACAGATTATTAGATTTTATTACACGCGACGAAATTTGACGTCCAGAAGAAACGCATCAATAAAAAAAACAATATTAAAAGATTACTTTTTTTTTTTTTATGATCAAAAAACTTATGGACGGGCAAGATACACGCGTAAACCGAAAAAACAGAGCGGATTGCTGAGAGTGTGTTGGTGATCGACGAGACACAACGTATCCGGCCGCTGGTTGGTCTTCAACTAACAGACGCAAGCGTGCGGCGCTATATGAAACTACTTCGCTCAGCCGATGTAAGGCGTCAAGAGGTCATTGGCATTTGACCTAGTGATGTACGTGGCTATTACTATTCCATATGTTTTTTCGGGTTGTTTAAAACCTAGTCCGTCGTAAATGTTCTTCAATTAATTGTACAAAAAGGTATTACAGAATGGAAGTGTTAAAATTATTTTATTTTGTCTAAAGAGTTTAAGGTGTACATATGACAACACCGGCCAGAATACCTTGATTGCCTACATGTATCGCAGTTCCACACAGGTGTTTTTCTGGTTTGACGTCAGGTCACTTTTACCGCTGAATGAATTGAAAGCGCCATTTATGGCTATTTTTCTTCAATTTGTCTTTATCTCAGGAATTGCCGGTTTAAATATAATACGTCATTTCCATAACACCCTGTATATGGACATATATCCACAACGGCTTAATTTTTTGCTACAGAGTGTTGAAATTTTAAAAATTGTTATTGGCTTTATATCTCCGTAAGTACCTTGGTATGTATTAATAGAATATAAAACCACATATTTTAGTGAGAACAGAACATTATATCAGTGGCGTCCCTGCAAACATGTCCTCTCATATATTTACAAAAAAGATGGTACGCCACTGACTTTTTCCATGTTGATATTATTCCTGATTAGGCTAGTCAATTCTACATGAAAACGGTTCTGAATAGCATACTATGTTTTACTTATTTAATTTAACACAGCTTGGTAAAATTGCATTGGATCTTGTAAAAGAAGTCGACTTATACAACGTGTCCAAGATAAGGAGGGCCAGTACAGGGATCTCGGAAACCGTGAGAGATACGAAGTCGGTTAAATGGAGGTAAAGTAAAAATTTACGTGCCTAATAATATGCAGTTTAGAAAGTTTTAAAATTCCGACTAGTTCCGGAGGTATCCGGAAAAAACCGAAATTCTGAAAAATCGTTTTATTGTTTTCCTGGGTTTTTTTGAGATCGAATTCTAAAGTAAATTGCACTTTTGCATTGCCACTTTTTCCGCTCTATCTAACAGCGTTAATTGTTTTGTAATCCGACGAGTCGTCTTCGAAGGGTCATTATCAACTTTCTTTTTTAAAATACGATCCTGTTTTCCTGAATTTGAGAACTTTTTGTTCTCCCGAATGCAACGATGTATAACACATTGCGGTTTAATGACGTTTCGAGGGTTGTTTGAACAACATCAGGAAATTTTGGGATACGGTCCTGTATTTCTCCTAATTTTATAAATAATATCTCATAAGTAAGCTCTAAATTTTTTACTTATGTTGGACTAGTTCAATAAATAACAAATAATTTAATAATAAACCACAAATAAGTGAACAAAAATCATTTCAAACAAGGAGAAAGTAAGGAACTATATAATCAGGTGTTCAAAATGATTTCCGTTATTCTCTAAGCACAAATAACATCCTCTAACTGCCACATAACAGTTTTTTTGAGATAAAATAAAACATGCGCTAGAATATCAAACTTTTCAGCATTTGTAAATTTATGTTCCATATTTTCTGGAAAATAGAAAACCTCTTAAAACGCTCTCAAACGATCACAATGGGAATGTCAAGTGAAACAAATCACGCGTCATCATCTTAATTTTTTTGTTTCAAGCGTCTACTTTTCTTTTAAATCCCGAATCAACAGAACTTTGAAATAATGTTTCTATATTTTGTTCACTTATTTGTGGTTTATTATTAAATTACTTGTTATTTATTGAACTAGTCCAACATAAGTAAAAATTTAGAGCTTATGAGATATTATAGATTTATATTGACGTTATTTCGTTTTATGTTGTTAACATACTTTTGAAATAAAGATTGTTTATTATTATTATCATTATTTATAAAATTAGGAGAAATACAGGACCGTATCCCAAAATTTCCTGATGTTGTTCAAAAAACCCTCAAAACGTCATTAAACCACAATGTGTCATAAATCGTTGCATTCGGAAGAAAAAAAAGCACTCAAATTCCAATATCAGAAAAACAGGACCGTATTTAAAAAAAGAAAGTCGACAATGGCCCTTCGAAGACGACTCGTCGGATTACAAAACAATTAACGCTGTTAGATAGAGCGGAAAAAGTGGCAATGCAAAAGTGCAATTTACTTTAGAATTCGATCTCTAAAAATCCCAGGAAAACAATAAAACGATTTTTCGGAATTTCGGATTTTTTCCGGATATCTCCGGAACTACTCGGAATTTTAAAACTTTCTAAACGGCATATTAGTAGGCGCGTAAATGCGCAACTTTACCTCCATTTAACCGACTTCGTATCTCTTACAGTTTCTGAGATCCCTGTACTGGCCCTCCTTATCTTGGACACGTTGTATTAAGAGATGATTTTTTAGTCGCCCCTGGTAAACCTGTTCACAAATTTTTAATGCTAAATTATGCTGTATACTTTTCATAACCCAAAAATCACCTTTCCTACCTTTAGTAATACCAATAAAGCCACATAAATCGCACCCAAATTTTTCCAATTCATCAAAATCCTTATGAGTTAACATGTGCCGTTTCACATTAGCACCGTTATAGCTCTTGTAATCGCAGAAATCGCATTTCCTTTCGGTCTTGTCATTCCTCTCGTGAGTTTTCAAGTGAGTCTTGTAACTGAACCATTTTATATCTTTCTTGCAATAGGGACACGTCTCTGTTTGTTTTTTCTCGTGGCCTTTCACGTGGTTATTGAAATAGTATGTCATTTTTGTTTTGAATGGGCAATGAATACATTTGTGAATCTTATCGCTAGAAATAGGAAAGAACACTAAAGATCTTCGACATTAATCAAAATTTTATGAAACTTATTTGGTAAGTAAGAAAAATCGTTTATGTTTTATACCAAAAACACTTACTGACTGAAAAATATTTAGACAACAAGGACTTACCTATGTTTGGCATCATAATGCAGATTGATATTACAAGATGTATTAGTGACATAGTCACACTTCCTACACTGATATTTATTTTTCTCAACCTTAGTACTAAAAAAAAACATTTAAATGTATTAGTGTCGGTATAACTAAAAAAACACAAAATGTCTAGTAAATTCTTTATTATAATTACTCTCAGAGCTTACGTATTAGCAACCGTGTACAATAGGGCTCTCTATCGTTTGAATATTGTTCAAAAATGTATACTGAAAATAATGTTTCGGCGGGGTAGACTGTATCCTTCAGAGTTATTGTTCTCTGGGGACATCTGTAACATTAGAACTATGTATATGGTCAGTGTGTCAGCCTTCGTTCATAAAAATAAATCTTTGAACAATGTTATAAGTCACAGTTACTTCACACGGGCTAGAATGAATAATGATCTGATCATCCCAGTAAACAACAATAATATTAATTTAAAAAGTGTGGCCTATTTAGGGCCTAAGATATATAATTTGCTTCCAGTAACAGTAAGGACTATATTTAACATATTCAAATTTAAGAAAGCATGCCAAGATCATATAACGAGGGAATTTAATAACCTCAAACATATCTTTAAATAAAATTATTCATTCTTTTTCATCAATATACTGTATTATGCACATATCAAAACAAACACTCATTTGTCAAGTAGTTAGTCTATAAGATAGTATTATGGTGCATACAAGTAATTTTATTACTTAGGCACTTTTTAATTTTTAGAGAATATTTTTTTGTCTTTTGTAATCTTTATACTTACTTAATTTAATGTTAATTAATGTTGATGTTAAATAAATAAATAAATAAAAACTAATATAAATAGATCGCACTCCATACTCACTAGCTCATTTCTTCCCGCTTCTTTTGGTGGCTTTTGAGATGTGCCTTGTAGCTGTACCAGTTAATGTTCTTCTTGCATACAGGGCACTTTTCAGTCTCCTGTTTCACATGGCTTCTGACATGCTTATAGAAATAAAAGTTTGATAGAGAGTTGGTTTTAAAGGGACAGTGTGGACATTTCTTGGTTGTTTTACTGTAAATATAAAATTTGTTTATTTAGGCACTAAGAGTAACAATCATGGTAAGAAAATACACTCGAGTAGAAAACACCTGTTATCAGATAATAAATGTGAGAGATTGCAGAATTATTAATAACTGAACTTAAAATACTTACTAGTTTAGGGAGCCTTCATTACATTTCTTTATTTTTTTGTGAATGTTATTATCATGATTGATTCCACCCGAGGTGTCACTTCTATGATTTTGGTCAATGTGTTCACCATTTATCAACTCTATATTCAATCTTTCTAACTTAACAATCAATTCAGGAGTTTTCGTGACGATATTGTTTGAAAGTTTAGTAGTTACTGGAGTTTCCACTTGCTTATTGGGACGTTTACTATATATTTTTATCAGCCAATTGTCAAGAATCGAATGCTTGTTTGAGCCATCTCCGTTCCCATTTTTTTTCCTGGTTTTGAGTATATTGTTGTTGCATTCTCCTGCTGAATATTTGCCGGAGTATTTTGATTTAAAATTAAACTTAATTTTTAGTTTTTCAGCTTTGTTTGGTGATTTTATTTTGAGTTTCATATTAGTCTTCCTGGAGTGTTATAAAATATTTGTAGATATTCTAAACATACTCACATTATTTAATAATAGAAATAATGTAAAATTAAAAAAATAAACACAAAACAGTGATAAAAAGAAAACGTTCACAGTTCACAGTCGCACAGTTTTTCAGAGATCAGTTGTTTTTGTTTGTTGTTTCACATTCTGCGGCTGCGCTTGTTATGCTTGCACAAGTGTGAAGGTAGAGGGGAAGCAAAAATGTGTGCGGACCTAACATTTGTTTGTGGCTAGGGTCAGTTTCTAAAGAAAATAAAAGCTTACATCTATCAATCCCTATGATCGAGCTCTCCCACTGTGTGAGTTCTGCGTGCTCCGCAAATCAAGATGAGATTCTATATGTATTCTTACCATAATTCTGTTACCAATAGGGAGATAAGCAGGGATCTATCCCGACATGTTTAGCATAAACGAGCTTATATTCAAGCTAGGACTCAAGAAGAGAGAAAGAAAAATTGGCTGGAGGCCATTCTTCGAACAACAACAACAATCCTTTGTGACGTATTCAGTAGTTCGATAGAACGCCACAAAAACTATCAAAACTTATTTCCGCGCACAGACCACGTGTTCATATTTACATTATAACAAATACCCATAACATAAATGGTTCCATGGAACTCGTAGGAGGATTGAAAGTTGAAAATGAATTATTTAATGGATTCATTACAAGTGAAGGCCCTACCCGAAACGACGAGGATGTTGTGGAAATCAAGGCAGAGGATATTCAGGGTGAAATAAAGCAAGATCCTGAAGAAAATAGGGAATTGGTAAGGTCAGAAAGTACAGGAAACATTGGATTGGACATATGCAATGAAGAAATTACAAATAATCAGGACTGTAACGAAGCAAACTTAGATGAAGAGGAAGGTAAAAGATAATAGTTCATAATATATCGCTTTCTTTAATGTACTTATGTCATACAATGTCCTGTTTTCAGTTAGATTTTTCAATTTTACATAAATGTTTTAAAATTTAGTGTATTATTGTACTGTAGTATTGTATTTTGCCTCATACTGGCTCAAAATGTTTTTTTTATGCCCGCAAGAAGACTCCATATTATGTTTCTAGTTTGTATTCCATCAAAATTGAGAAATCTCCCATACCCAAACAACCATTTTTTATGAAGAGTTTAACATAGAAACATTTGGCATATGTTTTTAAATAAATTAATTGTTGTAGATCTTAATGAAACGGTTTCAAGCACAGATGTACAAGAAAAACTTATTTTAACCTATAAAGATGTCAATTTGAATGATCTTAACAAACCTCCAGAGAAAGAACGCATAGTTTATAACGATGAAGACAATAATAAAAGTAAAGAGGTTCCTGTAAAACAAAGAAGTAAACGCAATAGATCTAAAGATGCACAAGATTACACTATGCGAGTTTATAAAAGCGATTACTTAAGAAATGTTATAAATTACCATTGTAATGCCTGTCGAGCTGTAGATACCAGTAAAAAAAAAATTATTCACCACATAAAGCAAGCTCATAGATATAGGGATATGGAGGACATAGAAGAAAAATTAAAGAAAGCTTCGAGTAACAGTAAAAGCAGGTACCGACCTAATAGTTTTTTGCATGTCGGCCGGCCCCCCAATAAGGTTGAAACTGTTCCTTCATTGTTTACTTGGCCCAGGAAATGTCCATTTTGCTTGGGCTTCCCTGCACTGGCAGTACATGTCTGTCTGTTTAGCCACTCATTTTTCATGTTAAATCTCCTATACTGAAAAAGACACAATTCATTTCTGCCAGGTAGAAAAACAAATAATCTTGTGTAATGTGACCTTTGCAATGCTGATTAAGCACCATTTATAATTAGTTTTCTGCAATTTGTTTTGATCATAGCATTTGCCGGTTTAAAAAATATTAAAATAATTCTAGTGACAGGAATGATGCTCTGTATAATATTGTTCTAATGTTCATAGACACTTGGCATGGTATGAATACTCGGTTGAAGGGCGAAAATATCGTTGCAGTCACTGTCAAGATCTTCTTGACAGTAGAATGGAATTACAAAGGCACATAGTAGAAAACCACAGGAAAGCCGATGTATGGAAGCGATGTCCACATTGTCCATTTAAGACACTATTTGATTTACGTACTCATAAACTATATGTCCACACCGATCAAAAAGATATAGAGTATTTTAGGTAAGTAACTTAACTTATCTTTGTTTTCTTTTTGTACCAGAAATACAGTTCCCTGTATATTCAGTTTTTCTTTAGTTGCGACAAGTGTGAATTTAAAGCCAAATTGAAAAGTCATTTGAGACGACACATACTGGCCATGCACAGGGACCCAAACGAGATACTAGACCAGATGTATCAGTGCAAGCAATGTTCTAAATTGTAAGTACTTATTTATTTAAAATGCAGTCAACCGTTAAGACTAAGCCCATATACCTATATGGGATTATTTAACGTAAATAAGTATAATTTTCTATTTAAATATAATTTTTCAATTGAAACCACCTAAGTGTAATTTTTGATGTTAATTATCTCGAAAACGATAGGTTTTAGGTATATGAAATGATACAGCAATTTGATTGGGTAGTTAGGGATTTACATAGACAAAGGAAGAGAGGGGACGCGTAAAACCAGCTATTTTGTTACCGCCTGGCTCCTTATCGGATTTAGCAGTGGCGTTACATGAATATTTTCTTAGTATTATCCCAGTACAAAATTATTATTTATGGAATATGGAAGTAATATTTTTATTGAATTGAATTTGTATATTGTGTCCCTTGAGTACAAATATTCTTCTGCTTCTGAACAGTTTATGAATGCTTAGTAAATATTCATTTTATTAGCCAAATATATAATTTCATATAGGAAAGGTTGTGAAATTTAAATATCTTTCAACTTTAGGGAAAATGTAAGATAAAAACAAAATTGGTCGATTCAAAATTTATTACAAAGAAGCAGCAAAATGTAATTACTGGTAGTTTGGAAAATATTGTTGGCACAGCACCTCCAAGTAATCGAACTCTTTCCTCAACTTTATAAAAAAGGACTTCTCAAAATGCTTTGAACAAATCCTGTAGGCAGGAGAAGGTGTCCAATCTATAAGTCCCATGTTCTGCACCCAAATGTTTGCTTTTTGTGGATCTTTCGGAAATCTAAAGACAAAACAACAATGTGTGAGCTTAGTGGTTTAAAATAAGTTTTAACAGGACGCCATCCTTGTGAAACGACCTTCGCCTGAAGTCGTGTTTCTCAAAGACTATTACCTTCAACGATTCGTCTTTAAAAAAAGAACACTGGTATACATTCGAAATAATATAATGCTTTCACTAATAACTAACCAAAATTAAATAAGAAATAATTTAATTTTGTCAAAATATACAAATCGTGCAGGTACGCCATTGAGTGACACACCCTCTCCAAGGGCAATTACCTGGTTCTTATTAGAAATCTTGAATGAAAAGTGCAACAAATCTAGTACAAATTACAAAGAAAGGTAGCTTTAACTATGGCCTTAATCATAGTCTCAAATAATATATACTGCTAAATTTACAAGGGAGATATCTAATATAAAATAAATGCATGCAAAAAATACAATTTGAATATTTACCGATGGAAAGTAATTCCAAGCTTCTTTCGTTCGTTACGGCTTTTACAGCTATAGGCACAACAATTCACCATTTTTCTGTAAATAAACTGAATTCTTATAATAGTTCTTCTCACCACAAATCACCAAAATACACTGGGTGCCACCTCGATTGTCTGGCTCCCTATCAATGGCGGTGGATCAATTTTAGGTAACACTTTCTGCGACGGCCCGTAAACCGGAATTATTCGTCCCCTATCTTCGTTTGTCTATGGGGATTTATGTGTTAATTTTTTTTCCAGTTTTAAAAGAAACCCTACCCTTCAGAGGCACATAAAGTTCGTCCATAACGGTGGCATGGTGAAATGTTTTCACTGTTCATTCGAATGCAAGTCTAGGGATTCAATGAAACATCATATACAGTGTAAGTTAATTTTAACTACAGATACTCCATACATAATAGATTCGTTGGTAGAGCGAAATTTCCAAATGTTATTTTATCGTTCCACCTGCAAACATGTCCCCACATTTTTTTTACAAAAAAAGTGTTACGCCACTGACCTTTTTTCATGTGGATATGTTTTCTAATTAGCCTGAATTACATGAAAACGGTCTCTTGGGTTTTTCTCGCCGGACGCACCACTAAACAGCTAAATTCAAATAAAACTCTGATGATAAATTTTATTTTATAAAAATTGTTAAACATAAAATATCCGACACATTTTTTTAGCCCGTCACACAAGAATCGAGGACCTGGAAACTTTAAAATGTTCGCAGTGCGATTACAAGACGAAATTTAAGCGTCGTCTGTCGGCCCATCGGAATATAACTCACAGGGGAGTCTTGCAATGTCATATTTGTAGTTACCAGTGCAAGATAAAGAGTACTATGGACTTGCATCTTATAGGACACAAGAAAGAGAAAACCGAGAAGGATTTGAAGTTTCAGTGCGACGTGTGTCCATATAAAACGTATAGGATGTATAATTTACTGGTACGTATGGAAAACATAGCCTATTTGCCAAAACTTATCTTGGACCCGTTATTTATTTATACCATCAACTTATTTGAAACTAACATGGATCCGGTATTTCTATCTGCTTGGTACACGTCAATGTGACGTCTGTTATTACGAAAATAAACACAACAAAAAAGGGACGGTGTTCTGGTTTCATTCTAACAGCTGATCGGTTTGATATGTCTTTGTTAGGAAAAACAAGCAATCGACGGACGTGACTCAAATGTAGATATTTGTATCCAGCTTACGGCAGACTTGATACAATTTTACGATATTGAGTTAAGAATTACTATATTCCCATAAACAATACTTAAATTTAACACACAAACAGTGAACAACAACAAAGAATTTTATTTAACAATAACGACGGATATGACAGGTGTTTTTTTTTTTGGACAACCTAGGTGCTTACAGACGCGGCTGTAAGGTAGTGTCGGGATGGCAATCCTCAGATAAGATATTGCCGCCCCGTATAAGTCAGGCTAGAGAGGCCTATAACTTCTTTTCACTAACGTGTGTTATTATTGCATTATTTATGATTGCTTAGGTTTTAGTAGTGTTGTGATCGCTCGAGCGAAAAATCGCTTGATCACTCGATTATTGAAATAACCGACATCGCTCGATTATTAAAAAACCGCTCGAGTTGTCTATTCAGGGGAAAACCGTCGCTCGTCACTTATTATCTTTCACTCGATACCCGAGCTTTGCCTGACGCCGATGGAATTTTACCGCTGTAGTGTGATCGCGTTAAAAAACTGCTCGTATATTCGAACAGTTTTTCGCTCGATAGGAAATACTCTAGTTATAAATTCAGGCGAAAAACCGAAACATATCGCCTGTCACTTGATACACGACCTTTGGTCTACGCGCCGCGCCATCCGATGGGCGACGTTCGAGTTTGACGCTGAGCAGGTACACGACATACGTCTTTCTTAAAGGCACATAAACGAGAAGGTGCATATAAAGAAGTATGCCAAATCCCTTAGCGGAGTCGTCGCGACATAGGTTTTGTAAAGTTTTGTTTTAACTGGCCAGCCAGCGGCGTAGTTTAGGTCTCCGATTGTAAATATTAAAAAATTGAAGGATATAATTTTTAAATTTTTATTTACTATAAACTCGAGAAAACTTCTCAAAAATAACATAATAACAGAAATTGTAAATAAAAATAACAAAACGAACAAAATGGTTAACAAAATTGGTAATCTTATAGTAAACATTTTTAAATCTAAACAGGAACTTTTTATTATTAAACTCAAGAAGACCTCTTAAAAATAACATACATTATAGAAAATGTTAATGGAAAATAAGAAAACGAGCAAAATAGTTAACAAAACATAGGTATCGACAAATTTTTTGGTAACTAAAAGTAAACATTTAAAAATTTAAACAGGAACTTTTAGGTAACTATAATCATGAATTTAAAAAAATAATGACCTATTTTCTTATTTTGCCAGTCGCGTAACTAAGCCTAAATTTTTGAAGGGCACACAGTGGGCACCTGATAATTTAAAGTGGAAGAATTTGACAAGCCATTTTAAATATTTACTTATTTTATGCTCGTAGATTGAGAAAGATGTGAAGAAAAATAACTCTTGGTAATACTTTTTGTTTTAAAAAAGCACAAGAATAAACCCGAACAATAAATACATATTTTGGGTGATTTTTTGCAGTTTTTTGTTTGGTATCGAGACACGTGGTAAAAATTCATTATTCATAAATAAATAAATTTCTGGAATTTTTTTGGTGGCTACTACAATGTTTTAGCTAAACCTGTGCCCACCCGTAGTTACGTGCCTGCTAAATACCCTACCTGATGACATGTAAACGGCTAGGCTGCCGGTCAAGCAGTCGATGACGTCATCGCTTGGTGAATTTTAATTTCAAGCGATTCACTCGATTATTAAAATCGCTCGAGTATCAAGTACTCGATTATTAAAATCATCGGTTTTTCCCAACACTAGATTTTAAATACCAATGTATGGAAAAATTATTATTTCCCAGACCACCCGAAGATACCTTATACAATAAGGGCGCATTTAGTCTACACAGTAGCACTTAAAATACTATTTCAGCGTTTCGCTTCAGGATTTTAGCTTATGTTTGGTAATGACAGGTGTTAATCCGGTAGTGTTAAACGTGAAAGCAGGACAGTCGTTGCAATAAGCGCTTTATAAGAAGTACATTCCGAACGCTCGAGGGCGACGTTGATGTCTTTGTCTAATTAGCAGAAAACGACAAAGAAAGATTATATTCATTTTCAGAGCTCCCCTATTGTTTTTCTGGTTTTTCTGGAAAGTTATTTACAATAACCTACCTAAGAATTCTTCAAAGCCTGTGTACCAAGTCGTATCCTGCTTCATTTCAGATCCTTGATTTATAGGTCCACAAATTAAATCATGTGAAGCCAGAGGACGTCCAATATTTCTACTGTTATCATTGCAAGTTCAAGGCTAAGCGTAAAGATAACCTCAAGAGCCATATCTTCAGACATTTTAAACAGAACGAGGTGACGTTCGCTTGTTACATTTGTGAATTTACTACCCAAAAGCATCACATACTCGTGAAGCATATGGATGGACATTCGAAGGAAGCAGCTGAATCGAAGAAGGAGAGTAAAACTGGAGTTATATTAAAAACAATTGTATCTGGATATTAATTCTAAGATACCAAAGACGTAATAGTTCAAAGGGCTGTTGTTAAGTACACTTTAGTTTTTATATTTGTATAAGTTATACAGGGTGTTCCATAATGTTCCGGAGTGTCATTCCTTAGGTCATTTCATGGCATGCGTCAATATGATATAAAACCACATATTTTAGTTAAAAGTTATGTTATCGGTCCATCACCAGTGGCGTCCCTGTAGACATGTCTCCTGTAATTATTACAAAAAATGTGGTACGCCACCGAGATTTTTCCATGGGCTTTTTCTGATTATCCTGGTCAATTCTACATGAAAACTACGTTGTCATTATCAATGATGAGTTTCAAACGATATAAGATAATACCGATTTTTTAAAGAAAAGTTCACCCGGTATCCAAAAATTTGCCGACGTGCCCTTATAATCTTTTCTTCATAAAATGACCTAAGAAATTAATCACACCATGAAATATTAACCGTCATTAATGAACACCCTGTATAGGAGGCAGACGGGGTTAATTCGCATTTACAAAAGTGATTGCTCTTAATTTGTTATGTTAGTAATAATTTGACAATTTTATTGTCATAAAATCTATGTTATTGATATACCATAAGTGCCCTTAAGGACCGTTTTTTATATTGTACAAAATTATATACGTAGTTACCTTTTAATATGCATAAACTTTATACATATTTTATACCACAAATTAAAAAAGTAGACCTACCCTTGCTTAGTTGACAGTATAGCTTTCGCATCGGTCTACCGTTTATTTGGCAGAAAATAGTATACTACTTTTGCACAGGTCCTATCTGGTACACTGATTTTGCCGTGAACTTTCGTCGCAGGCGAGCATGATCGACGAATTTTGTATCGGGCTTCCGTCGTTTCCCTTAGTATATGCAACCAGAGATATACCGGCATATTTGATTACAGTCAATAAAAATAAACGGCGAATATCAAAAGTTATTTCCGAAATTAGGGATTTCCTACCTAAATAGCGTAGTCGATAAATCTCGTGCCAATAAAGGACGACAGATATTTGAAAATGCAACAAAGGAGAAAGACGTGCAATTTTATTAAAAAAACAAACAACTTTTCACATTCAACATTCCACATGTTTAGCAAAGCAGGACGAAAGAAAAATTGGTTGGAGGCTGCAAAGCTAGAGGCTATTGCAATCGAACAACAACAACAATCCTTTGTGACCAATTCAGTAGTTCGATAGAACTATTCAAAGGATAGAACGCCACAAAAACTATCAAAACTTATTTCCGCGCACGGTCCACGTGTTCATATTTACATTTTTTTAATTTTAAATGGTTTTAGATACAGATTAATTATGTAAATAGATAATATTATGTATAAAGGAGATGGAATTAGACTACTAAAGGTCATTATAAAAACATACCGATAACATAAATATATGTTTATAAGGTAATAAGTATTCGTTGATAAATGGTTTCATGGAAATCGTAGGAGGATTGAAAGTCGAAAATGAATTATTTGATGGATTCATTAAAAGTGAAGATCCTACCCGAAACGACGAGGATGTTGTGGAAATCAAGGCAGAGGATATTGAGGGTGAAATAAAGCAAGATCCTGAAGAAAATAGAGAATTGGTAAGGTCAGAAGGTACAGGAAACATTAGATTGGACATATGCAATGAAGAAATTACAAATAATCAGAACTGTAACGAGGCAAGCTTAGATGAAGAGGAAGGTAAAAGATAATAGTTCATAATATATCGCTTTTTTTAATGTACTTATGTCATACAATGTCCTGTTTTCAGTTAGATTTTTCAATTTTACATAAATGTTTTAAAACTTAGTGCATTATTGTACTTTGAATTTTGCTTCATACCGGCTCAAAATGTTTTTGAGCCGGTATGAAGCCCCTCAAGAGTCACCCATATTATGTTTGTAGTACACCAAAATTGAGAAAACTCCCACACCCGAACAACCAGTTTTTATGAAGAGTTTAACATAGAAACATTTGGCATATGTTTTTAAATAAATTAATTGTTGTAGATCTTAATGAAACGGTTTCAAGCACAGATGTACAAGAAAAACTTATTTTAAACTATAAAGATGTCAATTTACATGATCTTAAAAAACCTCCGGAGAAAGAAAGCATAGTTTATAACGATGAAGACAATAATAAAAGTAAAAAGGTTCCTGTAAAACAAAGAAGTAAACGCAATAGATCTAAAGATGCACAAGATTACACTATGCGAGTTTATAAAAGCGATTATACCTTGAAGAAAGACTTAAGAAATGTTATAAATTACCATTGTAATGCCTGTCGAGCTGTAGATACCAGTAAAAAAAATATTATTCAACACATAAAGCAAGTTCATAGATATAGGGATATGGAGGACATAGAAGAAAAATTAAAGAAAGCATCGAGTAACACTAAAAGCAGGTACCAACCTATTAATTTTTTGCATGTCGGCCCCCCCAATAAGGTTGAAACGGTTGAAACTGTTCTTTCATTGTTTACTTGGCCCAGGGAATGTCCATTTTCCTTGGGCTTCCCTGCCCAGGCAGTACACGTTTGTCTGTTTAGCCACTCATTTTTCATGTTAAATCTCCTATACTGAAAAAGATACCATTCATTTACCACCTGCCAGGTAGAAAAATAAATAATTATGTGTAAAGTCACCAGTGGCGCATGTGCACCACAGGAGCACATGCGCACGTGCACCCCCAAAACAAAACGAATAAAAAATATTAATTTATATTCATTGAATATTATTTATCGTATAAAGTCCGACCCTCCCTAATATTTTATCATCCCGTCAAACCAAACTGTATAGATCCGGCAACCGTGCCTAGGTCGAGGTAAATGACGATTATGACGAGACTTGCTCGCACATGCGATAAGTAATGCATTTTTTTGGACACGCGATGAGAATCTGCATACAGACACCTTGCAGACGCGGCTGCAAGGTAATGTCGGGCTTAGAAATTTGAGGGGGATTCTCGACCCCCTGCAACATCATCATTTCTGTGGGGAAGGAGCAGCCTCAAGAGAGGTGGGCCAGCCGCCAGTGTGTATTTCTGTCTTGCTTTTATTGCTTGAGCAATTCCAGCAAGGCAGGGTTGTTTATTAATGCCGAGGAGAGGAGGGCTATGGCGATTTAACATGGAAAAGGCGCACAGTTTTTGTGTGCACCCCGCTGTTGTCTGTTCGTGCATCTAGTTAGAAATTCGAGCGTGTATGTTTTAATATTATATATTTATTAAGTTAAAATGAATAGTTGACGGTGGACTATTTAAGAAATAACTTTAGCTCTTTGAGTTTGGAGCAAAAAATTGAAGTGAAGAATTCGGGAACACCTAAACCCGAAATTAATTTAACATAGACCACAAAGGATAAATCTAGGGACTTTATTAGAAAGTTTAAAAATGAAATATATGTAAAAAAAATTTTAGAGGGTATTCCAAACTTAATGAGGCTGTTATTGATGATACTCGATATGATTTTAAACCATTTTATTTAAGGATTTAAACTAAAAAACACTGAATAAATGAAGAATGCCAACTTGTCAGTCTCGTGGCTCGATTCGTTCTCGTCATAAAACAGTTAAATTGTTCTCGTCTTGGTTGCGCCTAATGACGTAGCCGTAGATGGCGTAGTGGTATTAGACATCATTCGGTTTTCTTGACAACTCGTAGATGGCGGTAGTAGTATTGGACATCATTCGATTTTCTTGATAGCTCGTAGATGGCTTTAGTAGTATTAGTAGTGGACTGTATAAATATTATTACGAGGGTTGCATGCGACGACGTTAAGATCCGACAGCTATACACACTAAGAAAACCTTTCTTATTTTCCAAAAGTTGTATTTCCTTGTGTAAAATTAAAAAATAAATAAAAATATGTTTTACCTAACGCATTTTGTTATTACTTTTTTTCTTTCTACGCCTAGAAAAATTTCACCATACTTGTGAACCCCCTCTATCATAAGTCACGAGCCGCCACTGAAAGTCACCTTTGCAATGCTGATTAAAGCGCCATTTATAATTATTTTTCTGCAATTGCGTTTGCGGGTTTTAAAATATTAAAATAATCCTAGTCTCTGGAATGATGCTCTGTATAATATTGTTCTAATGTTCATAGAGACTTGGCATGGTATGAATACTCGGTTGAAGGTCGAAAATATCGCTGCAGTCACTGTCAAGATCTTCTTGACAGTAGAATGGAATTACAAAGGCACATAGTAGAAAACCACAGGAAAGCCGATGTATGGAAGCAATGTCCTCATTGTCCATTTAAGACACTATTTGAGTTACGTAGTCATAATCTATATGTCCACACCGATCACAAAGATATAGAGTATTTTAGGTAAGTAACTTAACTTAAGATGAGGATTCCAAACAATCCCAAATTAGCAATCAGAGCCATCTATGTTGCAGCAATTTAATTAAAAAATATGCCGCTTTTTGGCAGGTTAGAAAGAGACGAGGGTAATCAGCTGATCAATATTTCTTCTCGTGAAGTTTTAGCCGTTAATAATAACGTTTTTTAGTTTATTTATTGATATTTAGATTGTCTGAAATGTCGATTGGGGTATCAACAAGTTTGAGGAAGATCTGTGACAAAAATTTGAAAATTGTTCATATTTGAAATTGTTATTATTCTTCTTATAACATTATATCTTTTAATGCAATTTTTTCATAGCGTTCTCCAATTCGTTAACTTTACGACTCCAGTTTTAGATTATAAAAAAAACTAAGTATATTTGGTTAAACGTTCGCATAAATAGTGCCTGCTTGGCAACCTGTGTATAAACGCAGCTCTTAAAAACTGTTGTAGCCAATTAATAAAAATTCCCAAATCTTACTTTTTTGTCTAAAAACGCTTTGTTTCACTTACCTTTGAGAGCATGTTTCATAACTTGACGTTTCACAATCTTATCATCTTTTTGGCGTTGTGTTTATTTCCTTTTTGTACCAGAGAATGCTGCCCCCTGTATATTCATTTTTTCTTTAGTTGCGATAAGTGTGAATTTAAAGCCAAAGTGAAAAGTCATTTGAGACGACACATACTGGCCGTGCACAGGGACCCAAACGAGATACTAGACCAGATGTATCAATGCAAGCAATGTTCTAAATTGTAAGTACTTATTTATTTAAAATGCAGTCAACCGTTAAGACTAAGCCCATATACCTATATGGGATTATTTAACATAAATAAGTACAATGTTCTATTTAAATATAATTTTTCAATTGAAACCACCTAAGTGTAATTTTTGATGTTAATTATCTCGAAAACGATAGGTTTTTGAAACGCTACAGCAATTTGGTTGGGTAGTTAGGGATTTATGTGTTTATTTTTTTTTTCTAGTTTTAAAAGAAACGATGTCCTTCAGAATCACATAAGGGTCGTCCATAACGCCAGCACGGTGGAAAAAATTAAATGTTATCACTGTTCATTCGAATGCAAGTCTAGAGATTCAATGAAACATCATATACAGTGTAAGTTAATTTTAACTACAGATACTCCGATAAACTCGGGTTGTTGCATGGGGAGTCTCGGGTTGTTGCACTGGATATTTCTAAAGCTTTTGATCGTGTTTGGCTTCTAAGTAAACTGCGATCCTATGGTATGCCCCGGCGATTCTGTGCATGGTTGTCTAGCTTTCTTAAGGACCGCTCTCTGCAAGTGGCGATTGACGGATTTCTCTCAGACACCTTCACCATCAATGCCGGTGTTCCTCAAGGGTCCATATTGTCTCACACTCTCTTCTTACTCTACATTAACGACCTTCTAGTGAAAACTAAAAATCCGATATTTAGTTTTGCTGACGATAGCACACTTATCTCATCTTTCTCTTTGAATGCGCAAACATCGGCTGCCGACGCATATCTTCGCAGACAGCATGAAGTATCACGCCTCAACAAAGACCTGGAAGAAATTTTGGCTTGGGGTGACAGTAACCAAGTCGAATTTAACGCTAAAAAAACCCAGGCAGCAGTTTTCTCTAAAAAGGTTAACATTATGGAACCGGAAATAGTCATGGCCGGACTCGCAATCCCACTGGCTTCATCTATTAATTTGCTGGGCGTCAGTCTGGGAGGAAATATGTCTTGGCATAACCACGTTGTGACAATCGCCAAGATAGCTTCTCAGAAACTTGGTGTACTCTTCCCAACCAGAAAGTTGTACACACCCACAGGGCCAACACTCCATTCATAAATCTGTTGGAAAGTGAGTTTGTGATTGTTTGAAATGTTCAGGGTTGCCAATGCTTCTCGGAAGAAATACCCACAACAAGGTTCGCGATTACCCACAATACCCCACATTAGAATTTATTCGGCTTTATATAGTATTTTGAAATTTGGGGAATAGGAATTTATCATAAACAAAACGATTATTTATTCATCTTTGTAAAAAAACTTATACTTTAATATAAATATTGTATTACAATACAAATAAACATAATATATAACAAATGGTTATTTTAATATTATTAAATTAACAAATAAACATAATATTTAACAAATGGTTATTTTAATATTATTAAATTAATAAATAATAATTAACTGGATTCTGCTTAACCTGCATATTATATAAAAAAATAAAATATACTCACCTAGATACCTATAGTACTAAATACGATAGCCGATATAGATACCTGTTGATCAACTATTCAAAGTTATCAATCACAAATCCGATATATTATACACAAACACACAATAATTATCGTCAAGTTAAATTCGAAAACTAGGATGGAAAGAAAGCTGCTGCTATAAAGAAAGCCAACGGTTCTTTATACCATGCGCCGGAGTCGGGCCGAGCTAGGCCGAACGCAGTCGAAAATAAGACCAACCACCCCGAGTGAGTCAACGTAAAGCGTTTAGTCAAGGACGGTCAAGGCCTTTAAAGAAATGAGAGCCTCCCCCAATAACTAAAACTGCACATATCAGCGGTGACCGTCAAATATGATATTTAGTTACCTAGATAATTTAAATTAAATCGGGAAATCTCAGGTTCAGTAAAATTCCCCACAAATAACAATTCCCCACAGAATCCCCACATTCAACAAAATTCCCCACATTTTGGGGAATTACCCACATATTGGCAACCCTGGAAATGTTATTGAAAATCAGTAATGGGTGGAAGAGTGACAAAACATGTTGGTCTCGCTAATGGCAACAATGTTGAAGTCTGGTTAAATCAAAGATCTTACAAGGTTAAATCCAATAACGTTTAAAAGGTTATGGAGCGGTCTTCATGGTTTCGGAGCGGAGCTAGTCTGGGCAAAAAGCCCAACAAGGGCGTATAATTTACTTTGAGATTCTTTACGTTTAACTATATTTTCTATTCAAAATATATATATATATAAAAAAGATAGAAATATTGATCCAGTTTTTATATACAGTGTATCCAAGGATGGATTTAACTATTTATGCTTAGCATCAATATTTTTGGTGTATTCATTACTGGATGATACTCTCCAGATATAAAAGTGTATATTTCTAGCCAGATTGTCATATTTATCACATCTTGCAAAATCCGAATTAAAAATTTGTAAATTTGACAATTACAACTGGTTTAAGGTTAATCCGCAATTGCTCTTAAAATAAGTTTATTTCTAATAATTTTACTATAAACTGTGAAAAGGATGATTCTTTAAAATAATATTATTATACTTAAAGGTATCAAATAAATCGTGAAATAATCCAACTGCACTCTGGTCATCTATCTTTAGTTTATTACCTGCTCACATGCATTGGGTGTGGCCAATTAGCAAGGAGGGAGAAACGGAATGGGTGATGCAAACTCAAAATCAAATTTCTAAATATATTTACTAACCTGTGAAATTTTAATTTAACACCATTGCATCTTCTAGTGAAGTATTTTATGGCCGCACAAGACTCAACCATCTTGTAAATGCAAGATTTATATTAAGAAATAAACCAACTCGACTGCTTTTTGCCCGGACTAACACCACGGACCGGTCCATAACCTTTTAAACGTCAATGGTTAGTCAGAAATCATATCAATACAATCATATTAAAACATAACCATACTTACCGAAGAAAAGATAAATCCTTGCTTAAATGATCCACTCTTTTACAAACTATACATGAATGCACCATCATTGTTTATAATAAAGACGATTTTTCACCAATACTCACAAAAAAAAAATAAAAACAACCAAGTATATAAACACTCCCTTAAAAGCGGTTAGCAGCGAGTAGCAACAGTGTATTCTTTACTATAATCCGATTCATTGATAAAGTTTGATCGTTTGCCGTCGAGCGTACTATCTTTTAACTTGATGTTGTCAGAGTGCAGTCGGTTTATTTCAAACTTTTATGTATAATAATAATTTTTTTTTTCTAAATCTCTCAAGGCCTATTCACAATTTATATTAAAATTATTGGGAAATAAATTTATTTTAAAAGCAATTGCAGATTAACCTTAAACCAGTTGCAATTGTCAAATTAACAAATTTTTAATTGGGATTTTGCAGATACCTTAGCGATAAATAGGACAATCTGGCTATGCTGCAAGCATAACAGCAAGGTGGGGAGTGCACGTTTACAATGCTTACGTCGACTACACATGTAAACAATTCTATCTGGAGTTTGTAAGATCTTTGTACACAGCTCAACAACTTTTGACACTATATACAAAGCCCAGATTCGACCATCACTAGAATACTGCTCTCATGTCTGGAGCTCTGCACCCAAACATACTCTTCGTCTACTGGATTCCATCGAAAGGAGGGCTATTCGTCTGATCGGAGACCACGAGCTGACGAAGAACCTCGACAGCCTAGAACATCGAAGACAGGTTGGGGATTTGACTCTCTTTTACAGATATTTTCATGGAAGGTGCTCGCCTGACCTTGCCCTCTTAATTCCGCCCAGAGCGACGAATGGCAGAAATACACGACGAACCATTGCCGCCCATCCATATGTGGTTAAGCTTAATACTCCTCGAACTTCATTATTTAAGAATTCTTTCATCTGGAGGACCACATCCTTGTGGAATGACCTTCCCGAGGTCGTTTTTCCCAACGAATATAACCTCCAACGATTCAAAAGCAACGTGAATCGCTTTTTGCGCACACGCAGCACTCCCAGAGTGCCCTAAAGGATTTTTCCTATAGTGCTTGTTTGATCATAAAAAAAAAATGTTATTTTATCGTTCCACCTGCAAACATGTACTCTCATATTTTTTTTACAAAAAAAGTGATACGCCATTGACCTTCTACCATGTGGATATTTTTTCTAATTAGCCTGAATTACGTGAAACCGGTCTCTTGCGTTTTTCTCGTCGGACGCACGCACTAATAAACAGTTTAATTCAAATTAAAACTGATAATGATGAAAAATTTTATTTTATAAAAATTGTATCCGACTAATTTTTTCACAAACACATTTTTTTAGCCCGTCACACCAGAATCGAGGACCTGGAAACTTTGAAATGTTCGCAGTGCGAGTACCAGACGAAATTTAAGCTTCGTCTGTCGGCCCATCGGAATATAACTCACAGGGCAGTCTTGCAATGTCATATTTGTAGTTACCAGTGCAAGATAAAGAGTACAATGGACTTGCATCTTATAGGACACAAGAAAGAGAAAACCGAGAAGGATTTGAAGTTTCAGTGCGACGTGTGTCCATATAAAACGTATAGGACGTATAATTTACTGGTACGTATGGAAAACATAGCCTATTTGCCAAAACTTACCTTGGACCCGTTATTTATTTATACCATCGGCTTGAAACAAACGTGGACTACGTTTAAAACGGCGAAGAATATAATTATTTGGTCGTTACAGAAAAATAAATTTTTTAAAATAATTTAATGATACTTGTAAATGTAAACCCCCTCTATCAAGGTGTAAAAACGCCACAGGCGAACATTTTCCGGTTTGCAGGGCAGCGTGTGTCTATAGCTGAATGTTTCCTCTCAGGCGGGTTTAACTTAATACAGTTTGGACATTTTAATTCTACGGCACATTCCTTTTAGGCCAATTTACCAAACGTCACCGCGACTGCTTAACGGGCTGCCTAGCCCTTTACATGAGATCAGGTAGGATATTCAGCAGGCGCGTAACTACGGGTGGGCTAAAAAATTATAGTGTCACCAAAAAAATTCCAGAAATTTATTTATTTGTGAATAATGAATTTTTACCACGTGTCTCGATACCAAACAAAAAAACTGCAAAAATCACCCAAATATGTATTTATTGCTCGGGTTTATTCTTGTGCTTTTTTAAAACAAAAAGTATTACCAAGAGTTATTTTTCTTCACATCTTTCTCAATCTACGAGCATAAAATAAATAGATATTTAAAATGGCCGTCAAATTCTTACACTTTAAATTATCAGGTGCCCACTGTGTGCCCTTCAAAAATGTAGGCTTAGTTACGCGACTGGCTGATTATTTTTTTAAATTCATGGTTATAGTTACCTAAAAGTTCCTGTTTAAATTTAAGAATGTTTACTTTTGGTTACCAAAAAATTTCTCGATACCTATGTTTTGTTAACTATTTTGCCCGTTTTCTTATTTTCCATTAACATTTTCTATAATGTATGTTATTTTTAAGAAGTCTTCTTGAGTGTAATAATAAAAAGTTCCTGTTTCGATTTAAAAATGTTTACTATAACATAACCAACGAATTTTTCTATACAGGGTGACAATTTAAAAACTTGAAATGGCCATATATTAGAAACGAAAAACTGAAGAAAAAAAACGCAAAAAACAGTTTCTATAAAACGAAGGGGGAACAAAAACAAGCGTATTAGCCCACCCCTATCTGCAACCCCTTGGACAGGGTTAGATAAACCCTTAAAATCTTAAATAGAAAGGGGGGGGGGGGGGGGGGGTCGAGTGATACATCATTTTGAAGCTCTTGAAAAATGCTTTCCAATGGTACCATAGAAAAGTACATTTCAGGAAATTCTTCTCTGTTTATTAAGGAAAACAATAAATGAAAAGACAATTTTGAAATTTTTTATTATTAGTTAATTAAATGTTCAAAATGATTTCCGTTGTTTTGAAGACAATAATAAAGCCTACTTTCAAATTCTTCACGTACATTGGCAAAAGTTTCTCTGGATATAGCACGGCATTCCTGAACTATTCTATGCTGAAGTTGCTCTAGTGACTCAGGTTGCGTTTTAAAAACCACTTTTTTTCGACAAAAAAAAAATAGCAAATAAACCAAAACGAAATACCGAGGCTTAAACTGTTTAGAATTCTTAAGAGATATCTCTTAATATGCCAGGATATTGGTAGCAATCATTTTGAACATTTAATTAACTAATAATAAAAAATTTCAAAATTGTCTTTTCCATTTATTGTTTTCCTTAATAAACAGAGAAGAATTTCCTGAAATGTACCTTTCTATGGTACCATTGGAAAGCATTTTTCAAGAGCTTCGAAATGATGTATCACTCGACCCCCTTTCTATTTAAGATTTTAAGGGTTTATCTCACCCTGTCCAAAGGGTTGCAGATAGGGGTGGGCTAATACGCTTGTTTTTGTTCCCCCTTCGTTTTATAGAAACTGTTTTTTGCGTTTTTTTCTTCAGTTTTTCGTTTCTAATATATGGCCATTTCAAGTTTTTAAATTGTCACCCTGTATATGTTGTTAACAATTTTGTTCGGGTTTGTTTGTGTTTCTATTATTATTATTATTATGTTATTTTTGAGAAGTTTTCTCGAGTTTATAGTAAATAAAAATTAAAAAATTATATATCAGCTTCCACGGCTAAAACTGAAAGACCACTGAGTCGTTGTTCACCACTTGTCTTGCACAAATTTTTAGATTCCATAATTTATAACAAATATATTCCTACCTATATTACTCTCCTATGATGAAAAATACAAGTTTTCAATCCATAACCAAATTTTCAGTAAGAAATAATTCTTTGAAAACAAACCCGAACAAACCCGCCAAATAAGTATAAAAAATATTATTTATAAATAACAAGTGCTGTATTTAGACCGGTTCGCTGTCGGTCCGAAGTACAAAGCTGTTGGGCGAGTCAAAGGAGCGTATCAAAGACCTATTTCGTTGCGATAGGGATATTTTTTATTTTAAATTCAATTTCCTTAAATTATTTGGTTAGGAATAGGAAGTTTGCATACAATAAAAAATACCTACGGTGACATAAAAACTTTAACACGTTGTAGTTGTTAATTCCTTGTTACTATGGACATTATCCAGGACCTATTTTCCTACTATAGGCCCGGTGGGTCTGGGCCCGGGGCCCCACTTTCAGAGGAGCTCAGCACTTGGCTTGCGCGACACTAAACTTATTCAACACAAACAAGATAAATACTTATTTATTACAAAAAAAAATTGTACATGTTCTTAAAATCCAAGGCGATTAGTAGGAACTCCTTTTCTTGCTGATAGTATTAAATCATAATAAATTAGTGTAACACTTTTTGAAGTGGCGAGGGGCCTCGCATTGCGTAACGGGAGGCCACTATGGGCCGTGGCCCCCCTGCGTTGCATGGTCTTGCCGCATAGTAGTTCCGCGCCTGCAACCACCTAATAATGTGAAGTCTTGATTCTTCAAAGACTGTGAACCAAAGTCGTATCCACCTTCATTTCAGATCCTTTGATTTATAGATCCACAAATTAAATCATGTGAAGCCAGAGGATGTCCAATATTTCTACTGTTATCATTGCAAGTTCAAGGCTAAGCGTAAAGATAACCTCAAGAGCCATATCTTCAGACATTTTAAACAGAACGAGGTGACGTTCGCGTGTTACATTTGTGAATTTACTACCCAAAAGCATCACATACTCGTGAAGCATATGCATGGACATTCGAAGGAAGCAGCTGAATCGAAGAAGGAGAGTAAAACTGGAGTTATATTAAAAACAATTGTATCTGGATATTAATTCTAAGATACCAAAGACGTAATAGTTCAAAGGGCTGTTGTTAAGTACACTTTAGTTTTTATATTTGTATAAGTTATACAGGGTGTTCCATAATGTTCCGGAGTGTCATTCCTTAGGTCATTTCATGGCATGCGTCAATATGATATAAAACCACATATTTTAGTTAAAAGTTATGTTATCGGTCCATCAACAGTGGCGTCCCTGTAGACATGTCTCCTGTAATTATTACAAAAAATGTGGTACGCCACCGAGATTTTTCCATGGGCTTTTTCTGATTATCCTGGTCAATTCTACATGAAAACTACGTTGTCATTATCAATAATGAGTTTCAAACGATATAAGATAATACCGATTTTTTAAAGAAAAGTTCACCCGGTATCCAAAAATTTAAGATTGCCGACGTGCCCTTATAATCTTTTCTTCATAAAATGACCTAAGAAATTAATCACACCATGAAATATTAACCGTCATTAATGAACACCCTGTATAGGAGGCAGACGGGGTTAATTCGCATTTACAAAAGTGATTGCTCTTAATTTGTTATGTTAGTAATAATTTGACAATTTTATTGTCATAAAATCTATGTTATTGATATACCATAAGTGCCCTTAAGGACCGTTTTTTAATATTGTACCAAATTATATACCTAGTTACCTTTTAATATGCATAAACTTTATACATGTTTTATACCACAAATTAAAAAAGTAGACCTACCCTTGCTTAGTTGACAGTATAGCTTTCGCATCGGTCTACCGTTTATTTGGCAGAAAATAGTATACTACTTTTGCACGGGTCCTATCTGGTAGACTGATTTTGCCGTGAACTTTCGTCGCAGGCGAGCATGATCGACGAATTTTGTATCGGGCTTCCGTCGTTTCCCTTAGTATATGCAACCAGAGATATACCGGCATATTTGATTACAGTCATTAAAAATAAACGGCGAATATCAAAAGTTATTTCCGAAATTAGGAACATCCTACCCATGATACAATAAACTAAAGGTAGGATATCTAACCGTCCCAATTTCGTCTGCCGTGCGCATGGTGAGTAAGTTTTAAATCTCTTATGGAAGTTTACATTGCTGTCATGGTTTTTAACTCTTTTTTGAATGTATTAAAACGTTTTAAGCATGTAATGATATATGAAATGAAAGAATAATATATGACGAGTATTTACGTATATCAATTTCATAGAAATATAACACACAAATACCACTAAAAAAAGAAAAGATATCAGAGAAATTTTTCGCGGCCATTTGAGCCGGCGACAATAGCCGAAGCATGCCGAAAGCTGCTCGCCGACCACTGCTGGTTTTGAAACAGTGTTGCCAGACTTTTACAATTGTAATAGATCCACTACTATTTAACATTCTTGTTGTGGGGCTCCCCATATGAAATTTATGTTCAATCTGGAGGTGGTCCCCCATCTAATAGGAAAGTAACGACCTTTTTTTCGTACTATTATTACTCTGACGCCGTTTTAATTAAAAGTTTTTACGTTTAGTGGTATGTGAAATGAAAGAATAATATCATGGTATTTAGGAATATTTATTTCATGAACATACAACAAAGATTAAAGCTAAAATACGACCAATTATCTTTCCGCTTACACAACTGTATCCATTTTAATTGTTTGTTTTTATCTTTAGGAAAGCGGAAAAACCTTATATTTCTATTAAATGTCTTTGCCTGGTTATCCATATCACAACCGAACATAGCGCACCTCATTTTATGAAAATTAAGATATTTTTTTTAATAAACACAAGACTATAAGAAAACGTTCTGGTACACTTACAAAATGTCCACCAAAAACTACGGCAACCATGCAGCAGTGTTGCCAGACATCCGTTATCGAAAGAAATAGAGTGCCTTTTCGAAACCTAATAGGAATAGTAAAAAACGGGTCAGAGTAAAAAGAGTACGAAAAAAAGGGTCGTTACTTTCCTATTAGATGAAATTTATGTTCAATCTGGAGGTGGTCCCTCCAGATTGAACATAAATTTCATATGGGGAGCCACACAACAAGAATGTTAAAATACTAGTGGATCTATTACAATTGTAAAAGTTTGGCAACACTGTTTCAAAACCAGCAGTGGTCGGCGAGCAGCTTTCGGCATGCTTCGGCTATTGTCGCCGGCTCAAATGGCCGCGAAAAATTTCTCCGATATCTTTTCTTTTTTTAGTGGTATTTGTGTGTTATGTTTCTATGAAATTGATATACGTAAATACTCGTCATATATTATTCTTTCATTTCATATACCATTACATGCATAAAACGTTTTAATACATTCAAAAAAGAGTTAAAAACGATGACAGCAATGTAAACCTTCATAAGAGATTTAAAACTTACTCGCCAAGCCACGTGATCATCGGCGTGCAATCATACCTATAAGTCATGCATCCTACCCATATACCGTAGTCGATAAATCTCGTGCCAATAAAGGACGACAGATATTTGAAAATGCAACAAAGGAGAAAGACGTGCAATTTTATTATTGATTTTTATTAAAAAAACAAACAACTTTTCACATTCAACATGTTTAGCAAAGCAGGAGGAAAGAACGAAAGAAAAATTGGTTGGAGGCTGCAAAGCTAGAGGCAACATCAATCCTTTGTGACCAATTCAGTAGTTCGATAGAACGCCACAAAAACTATCAAAACTTATTTCCGCGCACGGTCCACGTGTTCATATTTACATTTTTTTAATTTTAAATGGTTTTAGATACAGATTTATTATGTAAATAGATAATATTATGTATAAAGGAGATGGAATTATACTACTAAAGGTCAAAGAGGCGGTGCATTAAAAAATCATACCGATAACATAAATGGCCTGTTTATAAGTATTCGTTGATAAATGGTTTCATGGAAATCGTAGGAGGATTGAAAGTTGAAAATGAATTATTTGATGGATTCATTAAAAGTGAAGATCCTACCCGAAACGACGAGGATGTTGTGGAAATCAAGGCAGAGGATATTGAGGGTGAAATAAAGCAAGATCCTGAAGAAAATAGGGAATTGGTAAGGTCAGAAGGTACAGGAAACATTAGATTGGACATATGCAATGAAGAAATTACAAATAATCAGAACTGTAACGAGGCAAGCTTAGATGAAGAGGAAGGTAAAAGATAATAGTTCATAATATATCGCTTTCTTTAATGTACTTATGTCATACAATGTCCTGTTTTCAGTTAGATTTTTCAATTTTACATAAATGTTTTAAAATTTAGTGCATTATTGTACTTTGAATTTTGCTTCATACCGGCTCAAAATGTTTTTGAGCCGGTATGAAGCCCCTCAAGAGTCACCCATATTATGTTTGTAGTACACCAAAATTGAGGAAACTCCCACACCCGAACAACCAGTTTTTATGAAGAGTTTAACACAGAAACATTTGGCATATGTTTTTAAATAAATTAATTGTTGTAGATCTTAATGAAACGGTTTCAAGCACAGATGTACAAGAAAAACTTATTTTAAACTATAAAGATGTCAATTTGCATGATGTTAAAAAACCTCCGGAGAAAGAAAGCATAGTTTATAACGATGAAGACAATAATAAAAGTAAAAAGGTTCCTGTAAAACAAAGAAGTAAACGCAATAGATCTAAAGATGCACAAGATTACACTATGCGAGTTTATAAAAGCGATTATACCTTGAAGAAAGACTTAAGAAATGTTATAAATTACTATTGTAATGCCTGTCGAGCTGTAGATACCAGTAAAAAAAATATTATTCAACACATAAAGCAAGTTCATAGATATAAGGATATGGAGGACATAGAAGAAAAATTAAAGAAAGCGTCGAGTAACACTAAAAGCAGGTACCGACCTATTAATTTTTTGCATGTCGGCCCCCCAATAAGGTTAAAAGTGTTCCTTCATTGTTTACTTGGCCCAGGGAATGTCCATTTTGCTTGGGCCCAGGCAGTACACGTCTGTCTGTTTAGCCACTCATTTTTCATGTTAAATCTCCTATACTGAAAAAGATACCATTCATTTACCACCTGCCAGGTAGAAAAATAAATAATTATGTGTAAAGTCACCAGTGGCGGTTCTTCCACAGGAGCACATGCGCACGTGCACCCCCAAAACAAAACGAATAAAAAATATTAATATATATTCATTGAATATTATTTATCGTATAAAGTCCGACCCTCCCTAATATTTTATCATCCTGTCAAACCAAACTTTATAGATCCGGCAACCGTGCCTAGGTCGAGGTAAATGACGATTATGACGAGACTTGCTCGCAATTGCGATAAGTAATGCATTTTTTTTTGGACACGCGATGAGAATCTGCATACAGAGATCTTGCAGACGCGGCTGCAAGGTAATGTCGGGCTTAGCAATTTGAGGGGGATTCTCGACCCCTGCAACATCATCATTTCTGTGGGGAAGGAGCAGCATCAAGAGAGGTGGGCCAGCCGACTAAACTCACCGCTTGAGTCAGGTATGATACCTTTAACTCCTTTTCACTCGATGTATTATTTTCGTTTATCATCAGTATGATATTTTAGGTGACGCCTCGAGGCGTTGCTTAGTGTATTTTCGGTTTTGGCTCTCGGACCTTTCTTATTTGAAGTTAATCAGATAAGCAAGCTCTAAGAGCACCGTTAACGTGTTGGGTATAGCGGGTGTAGGGGGGTTACCCCTTATTTTTTCAGGGTTTTGTAGTGTGTTTTATGATGTTGTGTGTGTTTCTGTCTTGCTTTTATTGCTTGAGCAATTCCAGCAAGGCAGGGTTGTTTATTAATGCCGAGGAGAGGAGGGCTATGGCGATTTAACATGGAAAAGGCGCACAGTTTTTGTGTGCACCCCGCTGTTGTCTGTTCGTGCATCTAGTTAGAAATTCGAGCGTGTATGTTTTAATAATTTAATATTATATATTTATTAAGTTAAAATGAATAGTTGACGGTGGACTATTTAAGAAATAACTCTACCTCTTTGAGTTTGGAGCAAAAAATTGAAGTGAAGAATGCGGGAACACCTAAACCCGAAATTAATTTAACGCAGACCACAAAGGGTAAATCTAGGGACTTTATTAGAAAGTTTAAAAATGAAATATATGGAAAAAAAATTATAGAGGGTATTCCAAACTTAATGAGGCTGTTATTGATTTCTACAATTAAGAACCGAAGAATGGACTTTACGTTTAAGCACTATTGTGTAGGGTCGATAAATGATACTCGATATGATTTTAAACCATTTTATTTAAGGATTTAAACTAAAAAACAGTGAAAATATGAAGAATGCCAACTTGTCAGTCTCGTGGCTCGATTCGTTCTCGTCATAAAACAGTTAAATTGTTCTCGTCTTGGTTGCGCCTAATGACGTAGCCGTAGATGTCGTCGTGGTATTATACATCATTCGGTTTTCTTGATAACTCGTAGATGGCGGTAGAAGTATTGGACATCATTCGATTTTCTTGATAGCTCGTAGATGGCTTTAGTAGTATTAGTAGTGGACTGTATAAATATTGTTACGAGGGTTGCATGCGACGACGTTAAGATCCGACAGCTATACACACTAAGAAACCCTTTCTTATTTCCCAAAAGTTGTATTTCCTTGTGTAAAATTAAAAAATAAATAAAAATATGTTTTACCTAACGCATTTTCTTATTACTTTTTTCTTTCTACATTTAAAACGCCTAGAAAAATTTCACCATACTGGTGAACCCCCTCTATCATAAGTCACGAGCCGCCACTGAAAGTCACCTTTGCAATGCTGATTAAAGCGCCATTTATAATTATTTTTCTGCAATTGTTTTGATGGTTTGCGGGTTTTAAAATATTAAAATAATCCTATAGTCTCTGGAATGATGCTCTGTATAATATTGTTCTAATGTTCATAGAGACTTGGCATGGTATGAATACTCGGTTGAAGGGCGAAAATATTGCTGCAGTCACTGTCAAGATCTTCTTGACAGTAGAATGGAATTACAAAGGCATATAGTAGAAAACCACAGGAAAGCCGATGTATGGAAGCAATGTCCTCATTGTCCATTTAAGACACTATTTGAGTTACGTAGTCATAATCTATATGTCCATACCGATCACAAAGATATAGAGTATTTTAGGTAAGTAACTTAACTTAAGATGAGGATTCCAAATAATCCCAAATTAGCAATCAGAGCCATCTATGTTGCAGCAATTTAATTAAAAAATATGCCGCTTTTTGGCAGGGCAGGTTAGATAGAGACGAGAGTAATCAGCTGATCAATATTTTTTCTCGTGAAGTTTTAGCCGTTAATAATAACGTTTTTTAGTTTATTTATTGATATTTAGATTGTCTGAAATGTCGATTGGGGTATCAACAAGTTTGAGGAAGATCTGTGACAAAAATTTGAAAATTGTTCATATTTGAAATTGTTATTATTATTCTTATAACATTATATCTTTTAATGTAATTTTTTCATAGCGTTTTCCAATTCGTTAACTTTACGACTCCAGTTTTAGATTATAAAAAAACTAAGTATATTTGGCTAAACGTTCGCATAAATAGTGCCTGCTTGGCAACCTGTGTATAAACGCAGCTCTTAAAAACTGTTGTAGCCAATTAATAAAAATTCCCAAATCTTACTTTTTTGTCTAAAAACGCTTTGTTTCACTTACCTTTGAGAGCATGTTTCATAACTTGACGTTTCACAATCTTATCATCTTTTTGGCGTTGCGTTTATTTTCTTTTTGTACCAGAGAATACTGCCCCCTGTATATTCATTTTTTCTTTAGTTGCGCTAAGTGTGAATTTAAAGCCAAAATGAAAAGTCATTTGAGACGCCACATACAGGCCGTGCACAGGGACCCAAACGAGATACTAGACCAGATGTTTCAGTGCAAGCAATGTTCTAAATTGTAAGTAAAGATTGTTTCAAGACAAATGGATATAACTTAATGACTGTCGTAAAAGTACCTGGGTCATCCCAGTATTTATGACCCTTTGTTATTATTATGTGGACAGCACCGGATTGTAATATTTATAATTAAATATAGGCGCATCAGGTAGGTTAGGTTGCTTAATTTATATTTAAATATCTTTTTGTGGTAAAATTTGTTAGTTTTTGAGGAATGGTTCAAGAATTGTCTTTTACCAAACATTCCTCAGAATAGCGTGATAGTAATGGACAATGCGAGCTATCACAGTCGCCAATTACATAAAGCTCCAAGCTCAAATAATACAAAATTGGAGATTCAGAACTACATGGCGGCGAATGATATATATTTTGAAGAAAGTTATAAAAAAAGTGATCTTTTAGAAGTTTTAAAGCCATTTTGTATAAAAAAAGTATATGTTTGTGACACATTGGCAGAAGAAACTGGACATACAGTGCTACGGCTCCCACCCTATTATTGCATTTTTAACCCCATAGAGCATATGTGGCACCAGTTAAAATCACTGGTTAGGTCTGAAAATATTTCTCCGACTTTAAGTTCTAGTGCTGTAGAATTAATACGAAAATGCTTTAATGATATTCCCCAGGTAGTTGGAAAAATTCAGTCCGTCACGTAATAACTGTAGAAAATTCGTATATTAGTCTGGATCGTATAATTAATCCAATTATAATTAATCTTGATGAGGATAGCGATAGCGAAACAGAACTATCTATAAAATGACATTATAAATGTAAATAAATATGACTAGTAATATTTTAAAAAAATGTTATTTCATTTGATTGCATTAATATAATCATATCATTACTTGTTTTCCTTAGTCCGTCCCTTCATACTTCACTTGTTTATTGCCAAGCTCTTGTCTACACAATGGGACCGACATAGGAAATCATTATGTCGTATCCATATATCGTGAAACGAACTGTACTTATTTATTTAAAATTCAGTCAACCGTTAAGACTAAGCCCATATACCTATATGGGATTATTTAACGTAAATAAGTATAATTTTCTAATTAAATATAATTTTTCAAGTGAAACCACCTAAGTGTAATTTTTGATGTTAATTATCTCGAAAACGATAGGTTTTAGAAACGCTACAGCAATTTGGTTGGGTAGTTAGGGATTTATGTGTTAATTTTTTTTTTCTAGTTTTAAAAGAAACGATGTCCTTCAGAATCACATAAGGGTCGTCCATAACGCCAGCACGGTGGAAAAAATTAAATGTTATCACTGTTCATTCGAATGCAAGTCTAGGGATTCAATGAAACATCATATACAGTGTAAGTTAATTTTAACTACACATACTCCGATAAACTCGGGTTGTTGCACTGAATATTTCTAAAGCTTTTGATCGTGTTTGGCATGAGGGGCTTCTAAGTAAACTGCGATCCTATGGTATGCCCAGACGATTCTGTGCATGGTTGTCTAGCTTTCTTAAGGACCGCTCTCTGCAAGTGGCGATTGACGGATTTCTCTCAGACACCTTCACCATCAATGCCGGTGTTCCTCAAGGGTCCATATTGTCTCACACTCTCTTCTTACTCTACATTAACGACCTTCTAGTGAAAACTAAAAATCCGATATTTAGTTTTGCTGACGATAGCACACTTATCTCATCTTTCTCTTTGAATGCGCAAACATCGGCTGCCGACGCACATCTTCGCAGACAGCATAAAGTATCACGCCTCAACAAAGACCTGGAAGAAATTTTGTCTTGGGGTGACAGTAACCAAGTCGAATTTAACGCTAAAAAAACCCAGGCAGCAGTTTTCTCTAAAAAGGTTAACATTACAGACCGGATATAGCCATGGCAGGACACGCAATTCCACTGGCTTCATCTATTAATTTGCTGGGCGTCAATCTGAGAGGAAATATGTCTTGGCATAACCACGTTGTGGCAATCGCCAAGATAGCTTCTCAGAGGCTTGGGGTACTCTTCCGAACCAGAAAGTTGTACACACCTCAACAACTTTTGACACTATACAAAGCCCAGATTCGACCATCACTAGAATACTGCTCTCATGTCTGGAGCTCTGCACCCAAACATACTCTTCGGCTACTGGATTCCATCGAAATGAGGGCTATTCGTCTGATCGGAGACCACGAGCTGACGAAGAACCTCGACAGCCTAAAACATCGAAGACAGGTTGGGGATTTGACTCTCTTTTACAGATATTTTCATGGAAGGTGCTCGGCTGACCTTGCCCTCTTAATTCCGCCCAGAGCGACGAATGGCAGAAATACACGACGAACCATTGCCGCCCATCCATATGTGGTTAAGCTTAATACTCCTCGAACTTCATTATTTAAGAATTCTTTCATCTGGAGGACCACATCCTTGTGGAATGACCTTCCCGAGGTCGTTTTTCCCAACGAATATAACCTCCAACGGTTCAAAACCAACGTGAATCGCTTTGTGCGCACACGCACCACTCCCAGAGTGCCCTAAAGGATTTTTCCTATAGTGCTTGTGTTTGATAAAAAAAAAAACTGTGCTACGCCACTGACCTTCTACCATGTGGATATTTTTTCTAATTATTCTGAATTACGTGAAAACGGTCTCTTGCGTTTTTCTCGTCTGACGCACGCACCAGTAAACAGTTTAATTCAAATTAAAACTGATAATGATGAAAAATTTTATTTTATAAAATTTTTATCCGACTAATTTTTTCACATACATATTTTTTTAGCCCGTCACACAAGAATCGAGGACTTGGAAACTTTCAAATGTTCGCAGTGCGATTACAAGACGAAATTTAAGCTTCGTCTGTCGGCCCATCGGAATATAACTCACAGGGCAGTCTTGCAATGTCATATCTGTAGTTACCAGTGCAAGATAAAGAGTACTATGGACTTGCATCTTATAGGACACAAGAAAGAGAAAACCGAGAAGGATTTGAAGTTTCAGTGCGACGTGTGTCCATATAAAACGTATAGGACTTATAATTTACTGGTACGTATGGAAAACATAGCCTATTTGCCAAAACTTACCTTGGACCCGTTATTTATTTATATCATCGGCTTGAAACAAACGTGGACTACGTTTAAAACGGCGATGAATATAATTATTTGGTCGTTACAGAAAAATAAATTTTTTAAAATAATTTAATGATACTTGTAAATGTAAACCCCCTCTATCAAGGTGTAAAAACGCCACAGGCGAACATTTTGCGGTTTGCAGGGCAGCGTGTGTCTATAGCTGAATGTTTCCTCTCAGGCGGGTTTAACTTAATACAGTTTGGACATTTTAATTCTACGGCACATTCCTTTTAGGCCAATTTACCAAACGTCACCGCGACTGCTTAACGGACTGCCTAGCCCTTTACATGAGATCAGGTAGGATATTCAGCAGGCGCGTAACTACGGGTGGGCTAAAAAATTATAGTGTCACCAAAAAAATTCCAGAAATTTATTTATTTGTGAATAATGAATTTTTACCACGTGTCTCGATACCAAACAAAAAAACTAAAAAAAAATAACCCAAATATGTATTTATTGCTCGGGTTTATTCTTGTGCTTTTTTAAAACAAAAAGTATTACCAAGAGTTATTTTTCTTCACATCTTTCTCAATCTACGAGCATAAAATAAATAGATATTTAAAATGGCCGTCAAATTCTTCCACTTTAAATTATCAGGTGCCCACTATGTGCGCTTCAAAAAGGCTTAGTTACGCGACTGGCAAAATAAGAAAGTAGCTGATTATTTTTTTAAATTCATGGTTATAGTTACCTAAAAGTTCCTGTTTAAATTTATGAATGTTTACTTTTGGTTACCAAAAAATGTGTCGATACCTATGTTTTGTTAACTATTTTGCTCGTTTTCTTATTTTCCATTAACATTTTCTATAATGTATGTTATTTTTAAGAAGTCTTCTTGAGTTTAATAATAAAAAGTTCCTGTTTCGATTTAAAAATGTTTACTATAACATAACCAACGAATTTTTCTATACAGGGTGACAATTTAAAAACTTGAAATGGCCATATATTAGAAACGAAAAACTGAAGAAAAAAAACGCAAAAAACAGTTTCTATAAAACGAAGGGGGAACAAAAACAAGCGTATTAGCCCACCCCTATCTGCAACCCCTTGGACAGGGTGAGATAAACCCTTAAAATCTTAAATAGAAAGGGGGGGGGGGTCGAGTGATACATCATTTTGAAGCTCTTGAAAAATGCTTTCCAATGGTACCATAGAAAGGTACATTTCAGGAAATTCTTCTCTGTTTATTAAGGAAAACAATAAATGAAAAGACAATTTTGAAATTTTTTATTATTAGTTAATTAAATGTTCAAAATGATTTCCGTTGTTTTGAAGACAATAATAAAGCCTACTTTCAAATTCTTCACGTACATTGGCAAAAGTTTCTCTGGATATAGCACGGCATTCCTGAACTATTCTATGCTGAAGTTGCTCTAGTGACTCAGGTTGCGTTTTAAAAACCACTTTTTTTCGACAAAAAAAAAATAGCAAATAAACCAAAACGAAATACCGAGGCTTAAACTGTTTAGAATTCTTAAGAGATATCTCTTAATATGCCAGGATATTGGTAGCAATCATTTTGAACATTTAATTAACTAATAATAAAAAATTTCAAAATTGTCTTTTCCATTTATTGTTTTCCTTAATAAACAGAGAAGAATTTCCTGAAATGTACCTTTCTATGGTACCATTGGAAAGCATTTTTCAAGAGCTTCGAAATGATGTATCACTCGACCCCCTTTCTATTTAAGATTTTAAGGGTTTATCTCACCCTGTCCAAAGGGTTGCAGATAGGGGTGGGCTAATACGCTTGTTTTTGTTCCCCCTTCGTTTTATAGAAACTGTTTTTTGCGTTTTTTTCTTCAGTTTTTCGTTTCTAATATATGGCCATTTCAAGTTTTTAAATTGTCACCCTGTATATGTTGTTAACAATTTTGTTCGGGTTTGTTTGTGTTTCTATTATTATTATTATTATGTTATTTTTGAGAAGTTTTCTCGAGTTTATAGTAAATAAAAATTAAAAAATTATATATCAGCTTCCACGGCTAAAACTGAAAGACCACTGAGTCGTTGTTCACCACTTGTCTTGCACAAATTTTTAGATTCCATAATTTATAACAAATATATTCCTACCTATATTACTCTCCTATGATGAAAAATACAAGTTTTCAATCCATAACCAAATTTTCAGTAAGAAATAATTCTTTGAAAACAAACCCGAACAAACCCGCCAAATAAGTATAAAAAATATTATTTATAAATAACAAGTGCTGTATTTAGACCGGTTCGCTGTCGGTCCGAAGTACAAAGCTGTTGGGCGAGTCAAAGGAGCGTATCAAAGACCTATTTCGTTGCGATAGGGATATTTTTTATTTTAAATTCAATTTCCTTAAATTATTTGGTTAGGAATAGGAAGTTTGCATACAATAAAAAATACCTACGGTGACATAAAAACTTTAACACGTTGTAGTTGTTAATTCCTTGTTACTATGGACATTATCCAGGACCTATTTTCCTACTATAGGCCCGGTGGGTCTGGGCCCGGGGCCCCACTTTCAGAGGAGCTCAGCACTTGGCTTGCGCGACACTAAACTTATTCAACACAAACAAGATAAATACTTATTTATTACAAAAAAAAATTGTACATGTTCTTAAAATCCAAGGCGATTAGTAGGAACTCCTTTTCTTGCTGATAGTATTAAATCATAATAAATTAGTGTAACACTTTTTGAAGTGGCGAGGGGCCTCGCATTGCGTAACGGGAGGCCACTATGGGCCGTGGCCCCCCTGCGTTGCATGGTCTTGCCGCATAGTAGTTCCGCGCCTGCAACCACCTAATAATGTGAAGTCTTGATTCTTCAAAGACTGTGAACCAAAGTCGTATCCACCTTCATTTCAGATCCTTTGATTTATAGATCCACAAATTAAATCATGTGAAGCCAGAGGATGTCCAATATTTCTACTGTTATCATTGCAAGTTCAAGGCTAAGCGTAAAGATAACCTCAAGAGCCATATCTTCAGACATTTTAAACAGAACGAGGTGACGTTCGCGTGTTACATTTGTGAATTTACTACCCAAAAGCATCACATACTCGTGAAGCATATGCATGGACATTCGAAGGAAGCAGCTGAATCGAAGAAGGAGAGTAAAACTGGAGTTATATTAAAAACAATTGTATCTGGATATTAATTCTAAGGATAAAGATACCAAAGACGTAAAAGTTCAATGGGATGTTGTTAGATAAACTTAGTTTTTATATCTGTATTATTTATACAGGGTGTTCCCATAATGTTCCAGAGTGTCATTCCTTAGGTCATTTCATGACGAAAAACTTCACATCAACGTTATGAGGAGTTTACTCCACAGACAACATTTTTGAAAATGAACACTTTGGTATAAGGAATGAATTTAGACAAATAGATTTACAGTGGGGGGTCAACTTCCGTTTTTAGTGAAAATGGAGATTGGTCAAAAATAGGTAAAAAAACAAAAATTGCCATAAGTAATTCAAATTCGGTATGCGGGCATAAAATTACAATGCAATTAACTTTTCCAAATAGAATATTTTGAAATTCGATCATGCGGAGAAAATGTCAAATTTGACAGTTAACAAAAGCCCATGGCATGGGTCAATATGATATAAAACCACATATTTTAGTTAAAAGTTATGTTATCGATCCACCACCAGTGGCGTCCCTGTAGACATATCCCCTGTAATTATTACAAAACAGGTGGTACGCCACCGAGATTCTTCCATGGGGTTTTTTCTGGTTAGCCTGGCCAATTCTACATGAAAACTACGTTGTTATCAATAATGAGTTTCAAACGATATAAAATAATACCGATTTAAAAAAAAAAGTTTAACACCTTGTAGCAAAAAATGTTAGATTGCAAACATGCCCTTATAAACTTTTCTTCATAAAATTACCTAAGAAATCAATCACATTAAGGAACACCCTGTATAGGGGGCAGACGGGGTTAGCTCGCATTTTATTTTTACAAAAGTTATTGCTCTTAATTTGTTATGTTAGTAATAATTTGACAATTTTATTTTCATAAAATCTATGTTATTGATATACCATAAGTGCCCTTAAGGGCCGCTTTTTATATTATACCAAATTATATAGTTACCTTTAAATATACTTTATACATTTTTATAGTACTTTATACCACAAATAAAAAAAAATAGACCTACCCTTGCCTAGTTGACTGTGTAGATTTCGCATCGGTCTTCCATTTATTTGGCAGAAAATTTTGCATTGTCCTAACTGATGACTGATTTTGCAGAGAACTTCCGTCGCAGGCGAGCATTATCGACTAATTTTGTATCGGGCTTCCGTCGTTTTCCTTAATGTATGCAACCAGAGATATAGTTTCCTGTATTTTTGATTACAGTCAATAAATAATACACAGGGAATATCAAAACTTATTTCCGAAATTAGGGATATCCTACGCAAATAGCGGAGTCGATAAGTCTCGCGCGAATAAATGACAGATATTTGAAAATGCAACAAAGGAGAAAGAAACGTGCAATTTATTAATTTTTATTAAAAAAAACAACAAGAACTTATAAGAAAAGAGAAATAAAATGCCAAAAAATAATTCACTACTTTATTACCATAATCATAATTTATATTTTTTTTTCTCCTGATTTTTTGCATGCTTATCGATATGGCGGATAAGTATAGCTTGCTTAGTTGTGGTAAAATCGCAAATTATACATTGCAACTTCTCAGTCTCTTTGATATGCCTCAAAACGTGCGTCTTTAGATTGTCCTTTCGCTTCGCCTTGAAATCGCAGTGGTGACAGTAAAAGTACTGGATTTCATTGGACTTCAAATGGTTTAATTTATGTATCTAAAATGTATTACATCCACGCTTGAAATGAGAATTGACGAATACGCCATTAACCTCCCACAACGAAACTGCTTCAATGTACTGCGGCGCGCTCATAACGCGTGCTTTCTTAACATAGATATTCTTTGCGACAGTATTTTCTTCATGGGAATTCAATGGTTTTTCTGTTTACTCTTAGATATTATACAGTGTGTTATGGAAATGACGTATTATATTTAAATGGGTGACTCCTGGGGTGTCCTAGAGAAGCGCTACATATATTTTTTAAAAAAATCAAAGTTTAAAAAGTGGAGCAATTCACCCCTAAACCCACACACAACTCCTCGGCACATTCATATATGAACATATTACATTGCCCAGCTGGGTAATCAATAGATGTTCAGGCACAATGCCAAATGGTGTAAAAAATGTAACACTTTAGATTCTTATAAAAATAATATTTAGATTACCTAGTATCCAAATAGAAGTGAATCCAGGTGCCAGTACACTAGCAAGTAATCCAGGGCACAGATATCTTCAGGTTTTTGTTTTTTTTTCTATGGGAAAAGCTTTATGCTCATCACGTACCCTGACGATAATGTGGAACTGCATAATAAGCTTATACCCACTAAACCCCATTCGGCCTCTTATTTCCAATCTCTCGGAACATTTGCGCTAAATCACTTAAAGAAACACACAGACACTCACGAGTTTCAAATTAGTTTTTTTGAAGATATGCACCTATTATCAGATTACACGTAAACACTAAACAGCACTTAATTATTTCGCAATAGAAATAATAAAAACGCTAATTTCTATGGGCCATTAACCCTTTACTAAAGATAAAATGAAGAAATTATGTTGACAGGAACTACCCTTTGAAATAAATGGTCGCGTCCAAGTGCTTTCTTTGTGCACATTCAGAGAACTAACTTGAGCTAGCGCGGTTGCCATTTCCGAGACTATAATTATACATGAAAGTAATATTATAGAAGGAAATTCCGCAATTTAGTTATAAAACATCGAAAGTGGCAACGCTGTATTTTTTAACTATTAACCCCAGCCGGCGAAAAGAACAGGCAACCCGCTGGATTGTCCAAAATCAGCTGTTTAAAGAAGCCGGCTGATTTTCACACGCGTTATCGGTTTCCTACTGTTTTTACCCAGTTTCAAGCAGATTTTTGTGTAAATACTTAAACCCGAGTTTAAATTATTAAGTTATTTGTTCCTTTCGCGACAGTGCAGTGCCCCAGCCCAGCAGTTCAATATTGATCGACGGAACCAATTTTTTAAAATTTTTAGATGTTAAATACATTATTTTCCAGACCACTCAGACAATAAGGGCGTATTTTTGTCTACACAGTAGCACTTTAAAATACTAATTCAGATTGAATGGTACTTAGATGTGTTATGTGATTTTATTGTGTCGGTTTGTTTTTGTTCAAGTTATCTGGGTACTTGGTGTTTTTTTATAAATTAAGTTGGTTCTAAATAAGTCCGAAGAGCTAAATAAAATTGCATTTTTTTCTAAAGGGTAAGTGGCATTTATAAACTTTTAAGTTGTCCAGATCTGACGGGTGTCGTTCGAATCGAATAAATGAGAACATACCTGACCATTTATAAACTCCGCGGCGGTTCGTTCGAGTCAGTTCAAGTTTCCCAGCGAACTGAACTGAACGTAAAAGTTTATAATAATGTACCCTCAAAAATAAACAACTTGCAATCTGTCAAACGGTTATTGACTTTCTAAAGAGTTTACCCTGAAGATATGACAACAATGTTCAAGATTCAGTGACGTTTTTCGCCATATGTTGCTTTGTTTACCTTCCTGACAGGGGCACCACGTGGTCATTTTTGGTTTGACATAAGGTCATCTACAAGGCATATTAAATTAAAGCGCCATTTTTGGATATTTTTCTTCAATTTGTTTTCATCTCAGGAATTGCCGGTTTAAATATAATACGTCATTTCCATAACACCCTGTATAGGCCGCACTGTTTAAGTGGGTCACATTTACTAAACAGGGTGTACTTATTTATAAATAAATCCATATTATAAATCAAATTTATCACATACATGCACACGGAAACAAATAACCAGCAACGAGCCGCCGGGATACGCGAGCGATCTACTCCCGACAACGGACGTTTAAACACTGTCGTTTCGATCGATTGAATGAATAGCGGTTTGGGTGTGTTACACCACGCATCGCGGCGTTGGTAGAAGGCGACTGTTGGTGCCAAACGCAAATCAGTATAAATTTATAGGTATTTAACTCGAGATGTGTGTTTATAGTTTAGTTACTCTAGAAGGCAAGAACAAACCCCCACTGCAGCAATGGAAGTCATACTGGGACTAATACCCCCTAGACATCCACATCAGAATTGAGGATAACTGTAGCGCCTCAAGGATGATCACCAATGGGGAATGGACACAACACCACGTAAAAATTGGACACACAAGAGCCACGGATCTAATCAACGATGAGCTCTTGGATATGCAAACCGATCGTATGAGAGTAACATACGATTTCACAAAGCCCTTCAAGATTGACTGGAACTTTGATAAATGGACAAACAGTGCACCCCAGTCGTTTGACAAGGGTCTAGTTTGGTACACCGATGGATCAAAAACCGCCAACGGTGTGGGCGCAGGTATATTTGGGGAAAGACCCAGGATAGACATAAGCATTCCTCTGGGAAACTACGCCACAGTATACCAAGCGGAAGTTCATGCCATGCCAAGCATGCGTACTAGAAAATCTTGAAAAGGGCTACCACAACCAAAAGATTTGCATCCTGTCGGACAGCCAAGCTGCTCTTAAGGCTTTGAACTCCAATCGGTTTACTTCCAAACTTTCACTGGAGTGCCATACCAACCTAAAAGTACTGGCGGCCAGGGGGAACAAGATAGAGCTCTTGTGGGTCCCTGGTCACTCTGGGATATTAGGAAATGAAAAAGCGGATGAACTAGCGAGAGCCGGATCCGCCCAAAATCTCAGGGGCCCCGAACCGGCCTTTGGGATATCAAAACAGGCAACGAAAACAACATTAGATAGATGGTCGAAAAAACAACACCTATCTCGATGGCAAGGGTTACCTGGTCAAATACACGCACGGGCCGTAATTGGAAACCCATCGAAGATACTATCGAATGGGATGTTAGCCCTAACACGACCCCAGTTGAAACGAGTGATGGGTCTGCTAACAGGCCACTGCCACTTGCGAAAACACCTTCAACGGATAGGTATAAACAACGGATCCATTGAATGTAGACTCTGCGGCGAAGAGGATGAAACCGCCTCACACATAATATATCGCTACGTAGCACTGTCTCGTAGAAGACAAAATATCTTCGGGAACATACAACGTGGTGACAACCTCCCACATGACAAGCTTGGTAGAAGGTTACTGGACCTCATAGATGGAACAAGCGTCTTCTAACAAGATCGGGGTACACAATAAGCCGGATATAATAACCCATTTCCATAACACGGTTGTACATAAATATACTTTACCTGTAAACTATAATGTCTATACGTTTTGTAGTCACATTTGTCACAGCGATATTTGCAATCCTCGTCATTCAATACTGTTTTGTGTGTTAGCAAGTGAAGTTTCAACTTATGAAAGCTCGTCGATCTATAGCCACATATATGGCACTGACATCGCCTAAAAATCAAATCCATAATGTTGGTAAATCGATACTATCGTATACAGGGTGCTATTTACCGACGTGCTAATATTTCAGAACGTGATTCATTCATGGCATTTATGAAGAAGAATGATATTAAAAAAATCGATATGTGGACAATAGATATCAAAATTAATTCTAAAAGTGGCTTCTCAGGCCTTCTTTTATGCGAGAAAATAGATTGTTTATTTCCCAGTAAAGACGGTCTTGATGTGCCAAAATATTGCCGTGTAATCATTTTCATTAAGCTCGAAGTACGGTCAAAGTATAGTTTTTGCAGAATTATATCGTTGATTTCTTGACTGACTTGACTCTTTCTTGACTGCAATAAAACCTCATTATCTATTCGACCATAAAATAAATAAGGAAATCCCAAATTTAAAACCTTTTCGAGCAGAGCCGGACCAGGTATACACATTCAATTTATACCTATGCCTGATGATGAGAAGTATCTCGAGAACTAAATGAGATTTTATTTTGAAAATTTGGCTGTCGCTATAAGAGATGGTTTTCTACGTTTCTAAAATATTTTGGATGATGCGGTGTTGCCGGATCATACCGAAAGTGGTAGCAACTTCGGAATTTTAAATGAATTACCCTATATATTATATTTTTTTTGGAATCTAGGTAAAAATCTAGAACAGTTTTCTGTATAATATCATATACCTATCTTTAAGACTTTTTCAATTATAAATAATTTTGTGATTTTTTAACGCCGTATCGTTACCTGAAAAGAAAATCGTATCTTTTTAGCGGTTACAGCTAGAAAGCTGAAAATTTTACAATAGTTTCACAAGACCATCGCAATTTTATAATTTTGAACAGTATTGAATTCGTTTTATACAGGGCGTCTCCATAACAATATTTCTGAGGCAGATGAATTATTGCAAAAATCTTATTTTTTTTATATGTTTTGCTAATAGAGGATCAAATTTTCTATCTAATGATATTATGTGTTCCTATACCTATCTTCACTATTTTCGGACTTATAGCGAAATTTAAAAATTATCTTATAAAAATATATTTTTTGATAGTGTGGTTGGCTGTGGAATGGATTCATAGAAACAAAATAATGAAAAATCCATTTGACGTTATGTCTGAGTTATTGTAATAAAAATGGCTAATTCACATTATTCGAGCTTAGATATTTTAAGTTTATTTTATATTCATGGGGAGTGTGGTAGAGTTTTATCTAGAACTTGCAGAAAATTTAATGAACTGCATCCTGATGCAGCTCCTATGACTTCCTAAAAGTTGATTGGCCGAGGCGGTCCATGGAAATGGCCCCAAGGTCTCCGGATCTTACCCCCTAGAATTATATCTATGAGATAGGATTAAAGAAATAGTATACAAGACACCCGTCACAACAAGGGAAGATTTATAAAATCGAGTACGAACAGCTTTGGGGTCTCTAGAAGAGAAAGAAATGAAAGAGGTGACAAATGAACATGTTATAACCACAATTTATGAATGTTTAAGAGCGAACGGAGGGCATTTTAAACAATTTAGTTATTAGTTATTTTACTGATGTAATTTTCATTTTGTTTATTTATTTATTAATAAATTCCTTATTGGTTAACTATTTTTTTTACAACAACACAGACATAACGTTACATGGATTTTTCATTATTTTGTTTCTATGAATCCATTCCACAGCCAACCACACTATCAAAAAATATATTTTTATAAGATAATTTTTAAATTTCGCTATAAGTCTGAAAATAGTGAAGATAGGTATAGGAACATATAATATCATTAGATAGAAAATTTGATCCTCTATTAGCAAAACATATCAAATACAGGGTGTCCCATTTAAAAAGTAATAAGATTTTTGCAATAATTCATCTGCCTCAGAAATATTGTTATGGAGACGCCCTGTATAAAACGAATTCAATACTGTTCAAAATTATAAAATTGCGATGATCTTGTGAAACTATTGTGAAATTTTCAGCTTTCTAGCTGTAACCGCTAAAAAGATACGATTTTCTTTTCAGGTAACGATACGGCGTTAAAAAATCACAAAATTATTTATAATTCAAAAAGTCTTAAAGATAGGTATATGATATTATACAGAAAACTGTTCTAGATTTTTACCTAGATTCCAAAAAAAATATAATATATAGGGTAATTCATTTAAAATTCCGAAGTTGCTACCACTTTCGGTATGATCCGGCAACACCGCATCATCCAAAATATTTTAGAAACTTAGAAAACTATCTCTTATAGCCACAGCCAAGTTTTCAAAATAAAATCTCATTTAGTTCTCGAGATACTTCTAATAGGCCACTTTACTTGGGGCACCCTGTATAAATACAAAGTGATTTTTAATAATTTTAATCTTTAGTGGTTTTCCGGCGAGTAATTTTTAGTTAGGCTTATTAGTGGTAGAATGTGGCGTCCTTGGAATTGTGCTGATAGGGGGGCATCTTCAAGTGTCATTTTTAAAAGAAAGCGTTTATCTACCGATGCCAAACTAATAATTAAAAGTGTGTATCAATCGTTGTTGAGTAGAAATTTTAATTCGATGGATGCTTTAGCAGAGACGTCTGCTTTGACAAAAACTCCTTTATCTTCGGTAAGAGACATAGTACTTAAACCTGTTAATCCTAGAAAAAATCGGAGTGATTCGGGCACATTTAGAAGCATTGACGAAAATGACATGGATTTATTAAGAAGATTTACCAAATGTATGAGGCACAAACTGTACCCACTTTGATTTCCCTCAAAGAGCGGCTGATTAAAGACGAAACAAATATCTCTTGTAGCCTTTCAAGCCTTAGGAAAATATTGCGTAAAATGGGTTTTAAACACCGAAGGGTTGATAAAAGACAAACATTAATGGAATCTCAACGTTTACGGGAATGGAGACTTAAGTATTTAACAGCTGTTAAACAATTTAGAGAAGAAAATCATCCAATTATTTACTTTGACGAAACATGGTTCGATACCCATGACACTCCAAGAAAAGGTTGGGATGATTCTTCCACAAAATGTCAAACCAAGGCATCATCAAATAAAGGCAAAAGAATCACAATATTACATGCTGGTTCAGAGAACGGGTTTGTTCCAAATTGTCTGTTGCTTTCAGCTAAAAACATAGCAGATTCTTCTTTAGATTACCATCAAGATACCGACGCACAACTTTTTGAAGATTGGTTTAAACATGAACTCCTTAAAAATATACCTGAAAATAGCGTCATTGTAATGGACAATGCTAGTTATCATAGACGGCAAGCAAAAATCATTCCCAATTCTAATAATACAAAAGCAGAAATTCAAAATTGTATGATTGAAAATGATTTATATTTTGAAGAAACTTACAAAAAACGAGAACTGCTAGAAGTATTAAAAGCTTTTAAAATAAATAAGGAATACGAGTGTGACAAACTTGCAGCAGAAAATGGACATACAGTGTTGCGTCTTCTTCCGTACTATTGTATATTCAATCCTATTGAGCTAATATGGCACCAATTAAAATCCAATATTAGGAGAAATAATATTTCTCCTACATTAAATGCATCTGTAGTAGAATTAATTAAAAACAAAGTAAGAAAAATTTCTGCAGACAGCTGGAAAAACTGTGTACAGCATGTACTTAAGGTGCAAAATTCTTACAATTGTATCATTACAAATGTTCAACCCTCAATTATAAGTTTAGGCTTAGATGAAGATAGTGATACAGAGTTGAATTTTGAATAAATTATCAATAGTTTCTTAGAATTTAATTAATTTTTATTGTACTTGTTATCCTAATAGTTATACTTTTAAATTATATTATTCTCAATTATCATTAATTGTTATCATTATCTTACATTTATTATAGGTACCTAAAACTAAAAATACCTATCTATTTATTTTAAATTATAAAAATAAATCATGTGGTGTGGTATGCATTTTCAAGCCGGCCCTGATCCCATTTATTGAGCTTTGAAGAGGTTCAGACTTATACAATAGGGTTTAATCAGGTAGTTTATTTATGGCAGTAAGAATCAACGGTAGAATTCTGCAACAACTATAAATAGTTTATGAGTCGGCATTGCGCATGACATCTGACGACCAGCTTTGTTTACATGCGCGAGGCCATAAATTTGCCATTTTTGCTCTTAGAGTTTGGCTATAGATAGATATAGGTCGGTGATTGGCGGCAACTACCGAAGGTGGACCGATGCAAAATATGTTAGTCGACCACGGAAAAATGTACAGTACAGTTCGACAAGCGAGTCTATAGCTACGCGGTATCGGTAAGGGGGAAGCAATACCTTTTAAAACATGGCCGAGTCATGGGCGTGCTATTATTATCTTAATAATGTAATAATATATATTTTTTCATGGCATGAATATATTTGTATCACCAGTGCAATATATTAGGCCTTTCCATTAATATTTTTCGCTTATTTTCGCATTTTCGCCAATAAAATCCATTTGATTTCAACATGCACTTCAAAGTTTCACGGGAAAACAGAGAGTTTATGTCACTTCTCAGCTGTCGTAGCAACTTTTTTAAGGTTGGAACCACTTTTAGTTCCAAATAAAACTTTCGTATTGTTCTCCTAACAATGCCAAAGTCGAAGCCTTCGATTTTTCCGACAGCAGAGAGACAGGCCCTTTTTTTTACAGGAGATGACAACAATTGATCCGGGTTGTTTTATTTCCTTTCAGTATCTTCTTTGTGAATGTTTTTTGCTGCACCCACACTTACTCCCGTATACATTGCGGACCTTCCTAGCTTTCGCTTAAGTGGCAATTTAAATGTATGAATTTGTGATTCCTCTTCACATACCCTGTACACATTGGCAATCACTTCACGGGTTTGACTATGAAGGGTATATTCATTCATTATCACAGTTTTAAAACAAACCCTATCACTACGCAACTGGATGAAGCATATTGGACATCGCCGAATAACCACGCTGGCACAATATGCGTGTCACCAGACGCGTGACGTCATCCTCTGTCTGGGATATAACCTATCAAATTAGCTCTAGCCACCGGCTACCCATGGTTACCGTTGATATTGCACCATGTTGCCCTATTTTTAGATTAGCAGTTAATAAAAAAATATTTTATTTTGCATTTAAATATTAAAATAAATAGTATAAAAAGAAAAAGTTTTAAGAACATTGAAACTATAATAGAATATTAGTTTCTTATATACTTATGACAATGTACTTTAAATGGGTAAATTTTAGGGTTTACTTGGTAACATGTTATTAAATTAAAATTTAATATATGTGACAACATTGTTAACCCAAGAAATTTTCTTGCCCGCATTCTTTTTGTAGCTACAGATAAAGTTGTCGACCTGTATTGCTAAAAAATTTAAAATGAGTTTTAGTAATACCTGGTAATATCTTACTTACTTCTCACGGCCACATTTGAGTTTGTGTCTTGATGCTCTAATGCTATTTTTCGTCGTAAAATCACAATGAGGGCACTTGTGTTCCCTTTCCGGAAACAGATGATCTAAATAAAACGTATATCATATTATTTATATAAATTTTAGAGCACGAAATTCTGTTTGACCAAAAATAATTACACAGGCAGAAAAAAAATTACTTTTTTTACCTTTAATTTTTCAACGCCTTGTGTAAAAACTGCGCAGGGTAGTAATGAACTCCGCATTCCGCCGCGGCGATCCGGATTCGATGTGTATGCTCAGTACACAAAATCTTAGTAGGCAGAATGCAGTATGTTACTAGTTTAGTCCTGAATACGACCCACTGACTGGGGCAGATAATCCCGCTCCTTTGGGGACTAACGTGCAGACTGGGGGCATGCGCGCGATTCGGATTCCGCGTTAAAAACTGTAGATTCCGTCTGGCTGACATTACCCAGACGATAAACAAGAGGGATACAGTTCGGGTGCAGTATAATGGCAACATGCCAGCGCCTCTTCAACCAGTCAATATTTTGTTTGCAAGCGTGACCTGTTCTTAACACCATGTTTTTTGGTTCACGTCATTATCTGCTTTTTAAAAAAAGATACAAATTTTTAAAGAACGTATTGCAGTTTTTCAATTTTATTCACAATTCAACGAATATGAAAAGAATAAAATTAAATGTTTATTAATTTTTTCGAAGGTCAGTACAGTCAGTATTAACCAAATAAAACGCAGAAATAAACACTTATTATTAATAAAACGACAAAAACCAACGAAAATAACGCATTTATTTTGCCAAAAAAAGTAAAATCTGCTCTGCCAAGCACGACTTGGCATAGGAACTTTTTTGGTAATGCTTGCTAAAAAAAACGGAGGACATGCCCCGTTTCCGGACGCCTGACAACCCTAGTATCGCATTAAAAGCTGTCGCCGAATTTGTAAAATAATATGAATTGTACCATTTAAGATCTTAAGGGTACGTCGTATGAGTGGCGTACGTAACCCTTAACGTTCGTCCGTTTTGCGCTTAAGCAATGGTAGGCAACTCTAACGTTCTCCTACGGCGCGTTTTACGTAAGACTTTTTCGATAACCCCTGTATAACCAATTTACCCCTGCCGGATGCCAGGCATAATGCCATTGCGGACTTGACACGCACGTGTCAGTTGGTCTTTCGTGGGCCCACCATCCTTTCCCCGCTAACTGGAAGCTGTCAGCAGTCCACCAGAGCGCATGAAGAAATGAGGGCAATAAGTTTGTTGGGTTTGGCTGTCCAATGAATACAATAACAATGCAAGTTATTGTATTGAACACGGAGGGCTTTTATTTATTTTAATGTCTTTTGTCAATGAGGGTGAATTTAAGGGGTTAGTCTTACGTAGGTCGAGTTTCGCGAACCGAAATACTCGTAATTAAGTATGTACATTTTATACAATAAATAATTAACCTATACTCATTCTGTTCTTTTCAATCCAACCTATCATTCCTCCTATCACGTACTCTCATTTTTAAATTTAGTTATTTACAATCTAAAATAAACCTAAGCTAGCATTTTGTTTTTTCCCAACTACCCTAATAATTTCCAAAAGAAAAATTATAACTCGCGGTAGTGACCACTAATACTAACTAAGGATATTTTAGCACTTACTTCTTCTTCCGGACTCGGAATGTTTTTTATGTCACAATCGGGTGAATTTTTTTGTAAGAACTTATTTATACTAGCGTAGGAAACGAGTGTTCGAAGGTCAATTTCGGTTATTATTTAACCTCGCACCAAAATACACGAGGGATCGTAGATATTCCAGAATTATTTATACTCGCACTGAAATATACGCGTGTTTGTGGAAATTCCAGTATTATTTAAACTCGTCGGAACCACGAGTAGGCGACGATGAAAATTTTCTCAGGGAAAATCCGCGGCTGGCTATTCTCGGAATTACTTGGCGTAAAAACACTCTGAAACCTGTAGCCACCATTGCGGCACCCGTTTTTTAAAAGAACGAATCGCTCGATCGAGCGCGGTTCTGTGGATGCCAGAAACCGACTGACCCGTCTCCCAAGTCCCAACTGCTTGACAACCCGGCCGGCGGTGGCCGTTACGCCGAGAGCGGGCACTCAAGGTTGTCGACGCCGCAAATTCTAAAGGCCGTATTAGACTCGGCAATTTTTTCCCTTGCGCCGGTAATTATAATGGTACGTATTCATGCGCAGTAAACCGTTTTCGATCAGCTGGAGCATTGTCAACGAGTCAGAACAGCAGTTGGTACTGTCGAAATCCCTAAAATACCCCCAGAATTAGAGATGGGCAAACCCGTTCGTTTTGATTACCAGTTAAAGCAGCTACTGCTATTTACAAACAGGAGGTGCAAAAAGTTGCTGAATTAGCAGTCCATAAGTTTAATAAAGAATGTAAACTGCTAATTTAAGTACCAGTGGGTTTAAATGGCCATTACCTGTTCATACCTGGTTCGGCCAAATAATAAACAGTTAAAAATAACAGAATAATCCATGTCTACCCAATTGCGCCGGCAAGGGCAATTAAAATCGCGCCTGCCCCATTTCTGGTAATGAGAGACAGCTGATCGGGAACGGTGTACTGCGCATGAATCCGTGTCATTTTAATTGTCAGAAGAGTAGAATTTCCGACTGTAGTACGGAGAACGGTGTACTGCGCATGAATCCTTGAATTATAATTGCCATTGCTGGCGCCATAAAAATTCCCGACTGTAATACGGCCTTAAGAAACCCGTCGTTTGACGGTGCATGCTTGAATTATCGATCCATTTATTTGGTAAATTATTAAAAAATAATTTGATCGGGAAAACCTTAATAATTTTCTTTAATTGGAAAAAGGTAGTTTTACAACAAAGCATGCCACGTCACATAGTACAAGTGATAAGAACACGAGGTGGCAATATGCGCTATTAATTTGATTATGCGATAAGATAATGTAATGTTCTGAATTGTGAATGAAACTGAAAAACTGCAATACTTTTTAAAAAAATTGTATCTTCTTTCAAACAACAGATAATGACGTGAACCAAGAAGCATTGTGTTAAGAACATATCGCACTTCAAAACACGATACAATGAAGTTAAATTCGACCGCTCAATTTTCCACAGGGCGTTAAGAAATTAAGGGTAAAAAAGTGACTTTTGTTTTTGCCTGTATAATGATCACATCAGCATTTTTTGAAAACTAAAATTCGGGCTAACATTCCCAGTTACAAGATAATTTACTAAACCAAGATCAGACAACAATTAAAAAAGTTATAGGACTATAAACTTGACTGACATTATTTTTGTCCGGAATTTATGAGAATGATATACAGGGTGTTATGGAAATGACTTATGACCCACACGCCGTTCCATCTGGATTCACTTAGCAACAATGTGGGTCACTACAGTATACTAACAGTGTTGTCAGATCACACCGCGTGTTTCGCCCTTCATACTTCAGTATGTTTCGAGACTGGCGAGTGGAACGACGTCGCGTCGAGGGCTCCACGTGCTTGACGTATACGAATTTTAAACGTTTTGTTAGTTGTATTGTCCGATTTTTTTTTTGTTGTGAAATAATTCATAATAAGAAATGTTGTGATGTGATTTCAAATTTGTGTAATATTATCTACTGTTGGTTCTGTTGCAATACACACTTTTGTGTTTTATTTTTGTATGGAATTTAATTATAAAACGGATTATTTAAAAATAAGATCGAAGGTAAGAAAGTATGTACCTTAAAATTGTAGTTTTATTTGTCTAAAAAGTTTGAAAAAGAAGTGATAACGCGCGTCAAAGACGTCTTGTTGTCAAAAACTGAACACGTGCGTTTAGAATTCTGTGTTGCAATATGACAACATCGCTATAATGCGCTAACCTCTTTTGAACTTCGAGACTGCCTCAATAAAATATTGATTGCGAAGGGCCTCAGGAGCGGCCACGTAAATTTTGAGATTTCATATAAAGTGTATATTTCGCTTAATAATTCAAAGCGCCATTTATGGTTATTTTTCTTCAATTTATTTTAATCTCGGGATTTGCCGGTTTACATATAATACGTCATTTCCATAACACCCTGTATACACGGTGTTTCCTAATCTCTCTGAAAAAATGAAGGAGGTGAATCCTCGCCTTATTTTAAGACGAGAATGTCGTATAAAAGTATGTCGCTTCGTTTTCGAAACACAGGGTGTTAAAAAATATTGTATTTTTCATTTTATTAATTAATGCCACAAAAGGATATTATTTGAAAAATTTTAAACATGAGACAAACGTCACGGAAAAAACAAACGTGGTTGCCATGGAACGAAGCAAAGCCCACTCGTATAATTTGACGATGAAATTACGAAAATAACTAAAAAATGAAGGTACTCTTTTATATCCAGATCGCCCGCAAATGAATGAATTGTAAAATTTAAAATTTACTCAAAATAAGGTGCTCTAATCCTTCATGTTTAACAAATATCATTAGAATATAATGAAATGAAAAATATAATACTTTTTTAACACCTGTATTTCGAAAACGAAGCGACATGCAAAAAACTTTTATACCACATTTTCGTCTTAAAATAAGGCGAGGATTCAACTCCTTCATTTTTTCAGAGAGGTTAGGAAACACCCTGTATACGTTCGAGTCAGTTCAAGTTTATAAATCAAAGATTGTTTCCCAGCGAACTGAACTGAACGTAAAAGTTTATAATAATGTACCCTGAAAATTAAACAACTTGAAATCTGTCAAACGGTTATTGACTTTCTAAAGAGTTTACCCTGAAGATATGACAACACTGTTCAAGATTCACTGCCATATGTTGCTGTGTTTACCTTCCGAACAGGGGCACCACGTGGTAATTTTTGGTTTGACATAAGGTCATATTAAATTAAAGCACCATTTTTGGATATTTTTCTTCAATTTGTTTTCATCTCAGGAATTGCCGGTTTAAATATAATACGTCATTTCCATAACATCCTGTATATAGTATATATTACCTTTCACGTGTATTAGCAGTCTCAGTCTAGAGATGGTCTTCAAATCACAATTGGCACACTGATACGTTATTCGATTTTCGTCGTGGACAATCATGTGTTTGCGCAGACCGGTCGATTCTTTAAACCTAAAAAAATATAGAACTGAGAACTGGCTTGTTCGTCAAATCCATATAATTAGTAAAGCGATGTTGTCAATTATACGAACAAACCCGATACGATTCGATATAATATTGGGACCACATTCTGAAAAGATCTGTAACCATTCAACATACGTTGATATAAGGGAAAATTGTTAAGAACGGCAACGTTGCAAAGCATCTTAAGGCAAATGGTATCTACGCAAAAGTGGTCGGTAATTCCCCGACCGCCCGAGTCCAAATGCTATCAGTAATTGCCCATAAATAAGAGCGGAGTACCACCCCAGAATCGACAATTTGCGTCGAAATAGAAATAATCGGATTGGTTGTTTCTTTATAATGTCATAATAAGGTGAAGGACGCCATCCAGTTTTGCGCTTAATCAATGGCAGGTAACTCTAAAGCCGCAAACACACTATTTTCACGTCACGTGAATTCACGTGTTGTCATATCGGTAAATTAGCACATGCTGTAACGGCTTAGAATCAGACTACGTACACTGCAGATCATTTTTATTACATATTTTGTGTTTGTCAAGATTGCAGCAGAATCTTGTAGCCTTCTAGCGTTAAACTCTGACACAGTGTTATCACGCGTGCCGAATATGTGAATGTACAGAAATAAAATTGTGCTGTCAAGTATGACTTGCTGTTAGCTGCATGAGGTGACTATAGTGTACTTCTAAAGCTGCAAACATACTATTATCACATCACGTTAGATCACATGTTATCACGCAATGTCACGGCATACTCGAAATATCTGCAAGGAGGTTTATGCGTGCTTATAAATCGGTTTATACCATCACAATTCTATTCGGAAAAAACGTAATTTTATTTACGCCAGTCCCCTAAATTCTCACGGGTTAAATATGAAAAAGCGGAATTTTGAAGGTTGAACATTTGATCGGAACAAAGATGTTTCTTTTATTGAAATACGCCAAATACATGTATATGAAATGACGTTTTCTCGAAAACGGTTAGGATTAGCGACATGAATGAAGAGTACTTAATTTTTAGCCAATAGTTAAAGGTATGTAAAAAACATTGTCCAAAGTTCTCATCATACAGGGCGTAAAAAAAATGGGCCCATGAGTGTTACAGCTAGTCCGTCCCTGCAGCTGTGAGTAATTCACAACAGTTTCTTGGGTAGTAATTTGACGGGTCTTACCTGGTATACATCATATTAAAAAATAATTGAAATATACCAGGTGGTTCAATAATTATGTGTAAAAAACTTGATTCCATTGGTGCTCTTTGGGAGCCCATATCTCCGAAGAGGAGGCCGATACGAAAGAAGTTTATATGAACCTATAGTATTCTTTTCACGTGTTTTCTTCATATCCGGGAGATTTCCCACATGTTCCCGGACACCCTGTATACTATATCGGCAAAATTTTGTCGATACCGATTATTGGTAACATTTCCCCATGTACCGATATCTATATCGGTATCGGCCGATCACTACAGTAAAACTTACATTTTGGGACACTTGTCGCATTTTTTCAATTTCTTCGGGCCGCCGTGCTTGTTACGGTTATGACTGTCCAGTTCACGTTTATATTCACATTTATAGTCACAGAGGCTGCACCTTCTGGAAAATAAAATACCAATAAAAATGTTTTATTGTATGTGTATAATTCCAGCTAATCCAGTACTAATTTTTTAAAAGTACATTCATGGGTCTAAAAAAAAGAATATCCTATAAAAAAGGTACTGTTTATCAGTGGCGGCTCGTGACCTATGATAGAGGGGGTTCACGAGTATGGTGAAATTATTTTTAAAATTTTATTTTTGTGTAACGACCAAACAATTACTTTCTAGGCGTTTTAAATGTAGAAAGAAAAAAGTAATAAGAAAATGCGTTACGTAAAACATATTTTTATTTATTTTTTAATTTTACACAAGGAAATACAACTTTTGGAAAATAAGAAAGGTTTTCTTAGTGTGTATAGCTGTCGGATCTTAACGTCGTCGCATGCAACCCTCGTAACAATATTTATACAGTCCACTACTAATACTACTAAAGCCATCTACGAGCTATCAAGAAAACCGAATGATGTCCAATACTACTACCGCCATCTACGAGTTATCAAGAAAACTGAATGATGTCTAATACCACTACGCCATCTACGGCTACGTAATTAGGTGCAACCAAGACGAAAACAATTGTTAACTATTTTATGACGAGAACGAATCGAGCCACGAGACTGACAAGTTGGTATTCTTCATATTTTCAGTGTTTTTTAGTTTAAATCCTTAAATAAAATGGTTTAAAATCATATCGAGTATCATTTATCGAAATACACAACATTTATCGACCCTACACAATAGTGCTTAAACGTAAAGTCCATTCTTCCGTTCTTAATTGTAGAAAATTGATCAATAACAGCCTCATTAAGTTTGGAATGCCCGCTATAAATTTTTATTCATATATTTAATTTTTAAACTATCTAATAAAGTCCCTAGATTTACCCTTTGTGGTCTGCGTTAAATTAATTTCCGGTTTAGGTGTTGCCGCATTCTTCACTTCAATTTTTTGCTCCAAACTCGAAGAGCTAAAGTTATTTCTTAAATAGTCCACTGTCAACTATTCATTTTAACTTAATAAATATATAAAATTAAAATATTAAAACATACACGCTCGAATTTCTAACTAGATGCACGAACACACAAAAACTGTGCGCCTTTTCCATGTTAAATCGCCATAGCCCCGCTATCCCCCGCTGCCACCCGCCACCTGTTACTACAGAGAAACTGCACTACTTAATCGCACGTGCGAGCAAGTCTCGTCATAATCGTCCTTTACCTCGACCGAGGCACGGTTGCCGGATCTATACAGTTTGGTTTGACGGGATGATAAAATATTAGGGAGGGTCGGACTTTTTTAGTTTGACGGTACGATAAAATATTAGGGAGGGTCGGACTTTATACGATAAATAATATTCAATGAATATAAATTAATATTTTTTTATTCGTTTTGTTTTGGGGGTGCACGTGCGCATGTGCTCCTGTGGAAGAACCGATCTAATCGATAAACCATACCGTTTAGGCGCAAAATTAAAGTTATCGTTAGCAGTAGAATCATTGTTATAATGGAAGCAAAAAAGTATTGAATTTGTGACTTCTTGCGACATACTAGAGATGCTATAATCCCCTCCCCTCATTACTAACATTTAAAATGGGTGAGGTAAGGATAGCACTCGCCAATATAAATTCGTCGCGGGACATTGGCGTCCATTAAAGGGTTAATACTTTTGGCAAAATGAAGCCTCGTCGTCTATTAAAAAAAAAAATAAAAAAAAAATGTATAAATTTTTTTTCAATAAATAAAAGTAAAATTTAGTCTGAGGTATAAAGTTGAATTAATGAAAATATAAAAATGTTCAAAATTTCTAAGTATTAAAATTATAATCAGGAGAAAACGCGGAAAACTTATACAAAAATATTTAACTATACGTGAGAAATAATCCGAAAATAATTGATAATCCAAAAATAATTAACAAAAATTTTCACAATTCATTATTTGAATTTATTCACCATCGCACTTGGAGATGTTCTCCAGAAGTCCCGAAGATTTGGCTGAACGATATACAGGGTGTTATGGAAATGACGTATTATATTTAAACCGGCAATTCCTGAGATAAAGACAAATTGAAGAAAAATAGCCATAAATGGCGCTTTCAATTCATTCAGCGGTAAAAGTGACCTGACGTCAAACCAGAAAAAAACGTTTATGGCACTGTGATACATGTAAGCAATCAAGGAATTCTGGCCGGTGTTGTCATATGTACACCTTAAACTCTTTATACAAAACAAAATAGTTTAAACACTTTTCCATTCTGTAATACCTTTTTGTACCATTGATTGAAGAACATTTACGACGGACTATGTTTTAAACAACCCGAAAAAACATATGGAATAGTAATAGCCACGTACGTCACTAGGTCAAATGCCAATGACCTCTTAACGCCTTATATCGGCTGAGCAAAGTAGTTTCATATAGCGCCGCACGCTTGCGTCTGTTAGTTGAAGACCAACCAGCGGCCGGATACGTTGTGTCTCGTCGACCACCAACACACTCTCAACAATCCGCTCTGTTTTTTCGGTTTACGCGTGTATCTTGCCCGTCCATAAATAATCTTCGAATATTGTTTTTATTGACGCCTTTCTTCTCGACGTCAAATTTCGTCGCGTGTAATAAAATCTAATAATCTGTATTATTGTATTTTCAAAAGCTAACTATCGGTTCTGGTTCGCTATTACTGTGTGTACATAAAGTGTTTCCAGGAGTGTTCCCATGAAAAAGAAAAAAAACTGATTGTGCTTGTGCCTGGATTTCCACGCTCTTTAGGTATAAGGATAAATACAAGTAGGTAGAAAATAATTTATTTTTATAATTTTATATGGCATTTCAGTTTTACATTAACTTTGGCAACATTCCCATAGGCTCTGGGTGAAATGTTGTACAGTAGCGCGGACTGACCTGTGAGTAAGAGTATTTGTTACCCTATTTTTAAAACGGTCGATTTAAAAAAAATAAATATGTAGCGCTTCTCTAGGACACCCAAGGAGTCACTCATTTAAATATAATACGTCATTTCCATAACACCCTGTATATCCTAATGTATTATCCGAACACCCTGTATATATACTATAACTATACATATACATAACTCTAGTTCAAGCAATTTTATACATCTTTGCTACTTACTTCAAAAATTTCTCATCGCTTTCAGTCGGGTGTACTTCCTTTCTATGTCTCTTTAAATTAGATTCAAGCATAACCAATTGGCAATGGGGACATTTCGCCTTCTTTCGCGCGCGCTGTTTTCTCCCCTTTTTGACTAAAATCAATATGTAGTTATTTTAGATACAGATGACTTCTTTCGTAACAATGGCTAGATAGTTTAGGTTTGTTCGGTAGTGTAACGTAATAAAAGTTGTTTAGAATTTGTTGCGGAATCATATTTTTGACAAATATATAGGGTGTCCCATTTAAAAAAAATAACAAAATATAGATTGCGAAAAAACTGTACATTTGGCAACATCGCAAATACTACTAGCAGCTCCGCAATAATCTCTTATATACCGCCACTGAATTTTAGCTAAATCGGACAAACGGTATTAAAGATCTTTAAAGCGTTCCAGACTTCTGTTACACACTGTATACGTTACTTCCTATTTTATTTACTAATCTTTGGGTTATGAAAGAACTTTGACTTCCGTTGTCTAGGAGCGCTTTGGCAGATATTATTTTTCTGGTATTTATGTTAATTAGGTTGACTTGCGCAGTCGACAATAGCACTACCACACTTATGTTTAACTTACTCTTGGGTTCCGTCAATGTAACTGGATGCAATTCGTTCTGTTTGATCAATATTTTATCATGTTGTGGCAAATTTTCACGCTTTCTTTTCTTTCCTCTCTCATTGGTTTGGTCGGTCTCAATTTCATTTTCACTCATTCGTTCATCATCCTCACAATCAGAACAGGAGTTAACGCCTTTTTGGTTTTTACTTGCTGATTTTTCTTCTATATTACCATTTTGACTAATCTCATTTTCCTTTATCCTGTAAATATCTGTGTTCTCATTACTTCCTTCAGCTTGATCATTAGAAGTAGTGTTAATACTATAGGTTTGTACTTTATCTGTAATATTGTCATTCCCTAATACTTTTCTATCAATAAATAAATTATGGTGTGCTTTGTACTTTATTCTATTTTGTGGCATGCAACGAACATCTTCTGGTATTTCGTTAGTTTCTATTTGGTTTCTTTGACTGTTTTCTTCATTCTTTGTGGGGTAACTATAGTTAATAGGACTGGTGTCGGGAAAATATCTTTGAGTATGATCTGTTATTTTTCTTTTTTCTGATAAATGTTCTTGTTTCTCTGTTTCTCCTCCTTTGCTGTTTTGGTGTATTTGTTTGATATCTCCCTGGTCATCTTGAGAATTATCACAATTAGTATTGGCAGCCTTTTTTAGACTAACAATATCAATGTATTCTTTCACTAAATCCTCGCGCTTCTTCGCCTCACCTTTATTGCTTTTTTTTTCAGCGTATATTTTGTGTAAGCTATCAACACCTATTTGCACTGCTCTATTAGTTTCTTCTTGTACATCATGATTTATTAAATAACCCCTATCTTCTATTGGTGTCTCACAGCAGCTATCATCATCAGTAACATTTCTTCTCACAGTTTCATTTTCCTGGTGATCATCATCAGTAACATCTCTTCCTACAGCTTTACTTTGTTGCCTTTCATCAATTATTCCTGTCTCACGGTGGCTATCATCATCAGTAACATTTCTTCTCTCAGTTTCACTTTGGTGCCTTTCACCAATTATTCCTGTCTCATGGTGGTGATCATCATGTGTAACATCTCTTCCTACAGCTTCACTTTGTTGCCTTTCATCAGTTATTCCTGTCTTACCATGGTGATCATCATGAGCAACAGCTCTTCCTACAGCTTCAGTTTGTTGTCTTTCATCAATTATTCCCGTCTCACGGTGGCTATCATCATCAGCAACAATTCTTCTCTCACTTTCACTTTGTTGCCTTTCATCAATTATTCCTGTCTCATGATGGTGATCATCATCGGTAACATCTCTTCCTACAGCTTCACTTTGTTGCCTTTCATCAATTATTCCTGTCTCACCGTGGTGATCATCATGAGTAACAGCTCTTCCTACAGCTTCAGTTTGTTGTCTTTCATCAATTATTCCCGTCTCACGATGGCTATCATCATCAGCAACAATTCTTCTCTCACTTTCACTTTGTTGCCTTTCATCAATTATTCCTGTCTCATGATGGTGATCATCATCGGTAACATCTCTTCCTACAGCTTCACTTTGTTGCCTTTCATCAATTATTCCTGTCTCACCGTGGTGATCATCATGAGTAACAGCTCTTCCTACAGCTTCAGTTTGTTGTCTTTCATCAATTATTCCCGTTTCACTGTGGCGATCATCATCAGCAACATTTCTTCCCACAACATCAGTTTGTTGCCTTTCATCAATTACTCTTGTATTACCGTGGTTGTCGTCATCACTGCTAGGATCAAATGGATCTCGACAATCATCATCTTCACTTACACTGAACTCGTTCCACTTATTTTGACATGCTTCCTGGTTATTTTTTGGCAGATATTCTTTCTCATCGTTGCCTACACCGACATTTCTACAAATTTTCTGATTTCTACACATATCATCATTCTCAAATTCTTTATTAAGTATTTTTATTCTTCTATTTTCTTTATTGTTACTGCTGACCAGATTGCCATTTTTTGAATTAAGTCCCGTTTTCATATATTTTATCCTTTCAAGTAGAACTGATTGTATATCCTTGTCATTACTCGGTTCGTTACTACTCCGATTAACACAGTTTGCTTGTTTTGAGGTACCTTTAAAGCCATTTCTAACCCCTTTACTTCCACGGCCACATTCCCTTTCCTTTCTATTTTTAACAATATAGTTATCATCGTCATCTTCACTACTGGTAAGTATAATGCTTTGTTCAAGTTCGTTTTTCTTATAATTGAACTGTTTTTTCCACCGATTTCCTTCGTGTTGATCTTTGGTTTCTTCCACTCTATTTGTTGTTGTTGCTTGGGAGTTTGGCACCATTAATAAATATAAAAGTCCTTGATTTGTTAACACAGGTGCAAAGGTTGCATTATTTATATTAATACCCAATAAACTATTGAAGTTAGTGTTTACATTAGCTTTGGTGTTTTGATGACTCTCTGTTAGTTGCATATGGTTTTTGTCAATACCTTCTCTTGGCAAGCATATGACAGGTTTTACAGTATCTTTTATTAATTCTTTGTTTTTACTTATCTTTGGTGTTTGTATTTGACCATCCTCTTGCTCTTTAGAGATATTATTTGTTGCATTGTTTCCTGAACTATGTTGAATTAAACTCCTTTTTCTTGTTGTAAGAACTTCAAGTGCTTCTTCATCACTATGTAAAATAACAATATCTTCTCTTGGCAAGCCTATGATAGGTTTTACAGTATCTTTTATCAATTCTTTGTTCTTACTTATATTTGGTGTTTGTATTTGACCACTGGCTTGCTCTGTAGAGATATTATTTGTTGCATTGTTTCCTGAACTATGTAGAAGAAAACTCCTTTTTCTTGTTGTAAGAACTTCAAGTGCTTCATCATCACTATGTAAAATAACAATATCTTCTCTGGGCAAGCCTATGATAGGTTTTACAGTATCTTTTATTAATTCTTTGTTCTTACTTATATTTGGTGTTTGCATTTGACCACTGGCTTGCTCTGTAGAGATATTATTTGTTGCATTGTTTCCTGAACTATGTTGAAGAAAACCCCTTTTTCTTGTTGTAAGAACTTCAAGTGCTTCATCATCACTATGTAAAATAACAATATCTTCTCTGGGCAAGCCTATGATAGGTTTTACAGTATCTTTTATTAATTCTTTGTTCTTACTTATATTTGGTATTTGCATTTGACCACTGGCTTGCTCTGTAGAGATATTATTTGTTGCATTGTTTCCTGAACTATGTAGAAGAAAACTCCTTTTTCTTGTTGTAAGAACTTCAAGTGCTTCTTCATCACTATGTAAAATAACAATATCTTCTCTTGGCAAGCCTATGATAGGTTTTACAGTATCTTTTATTAATTCTTTGTTCTTACTTATATTTGGTATTTGCATTTGACCACTGGCTTGCTCTGTAGAGATATTATTTGTTGCATTGTTTCCTGAACTATGTAGAAGAAAACTCCTTTTTCTTGTTGTAAGAACTTCAAGTGCTTCTTCATCACTATGTAAAATAACAATATCTTCTCTGGGCAAGCCTATGATAGGTTTTACAGTATCTTTTATTAATTCTTTGTTCTTATTTATATTTGGTGTTTGCATTTGACCACTGGTTTGCTCTGTAGAGATATTATTTGTTGCATTGGTTCCTGAACTATGTTGAAGAAAACCTCTTTTTCTTGTTGTAAGAACTTCAAGTGCTTCTTCATCACTATGTAAAATAACAATATCTTCTCTTGGCAAGCCTATGATAGGTTTTACAGTATCTTTTATCAATTCTTTGTTCTTATTTATATTTGGTGTTTGTATTTGACCACTGGCTTGCACTGTAGAAATATTATTTGTTGCATTGTTTCCTGAACTATGTTGAAGAAAACTCCTTTTTCTTGTTGTAAGAACTTCAAGTGCTTCTTCATCACTATGTAAAATAACAATATCTTCTCTTGGCAAGCCTATGATAGGTTTTACAGTATCTTTTATTAATTCTTTGTTATTACTTATATTTGGTGTTTGTATTTGACCACTGGCTTGCCCTTTAGAGACATTATTTGTTGCATTGTCTCCTAAACTATGTTGAAGAAAACTCCTTTTTCTTTTTGTAAGATCTTCAAGTGCTTCTTCATCACTATGTAAAATAACAATATCTTCTCTTGGCAAGCCTATGATAGGTTTTACAGTATCTTTTATTAATTCTTTGTTCTTACTTATATTTGGTGTTTGTATTTGACCACTGGCTTGCCCTTTAGAGATATTATTTGTTGCATTGTCTCCCGAGCTTGTAGAATCGGTTGTTGTTCGACCTTTTTGCAACAATGAATGTAAAATACTGTTGTTAACTACCGCCTCTACTAAACCATTTTCCGACGGATTTTCTTCACCCCGTTTTTTAGATGCTATATTACCGTCTTTGGTTTTAGATGCTATAATACTGTCTTCCGGTTTTGCCATATTTTTATTATTTAGTCCTAATAAAATTTGTTTATTTTCATGTACAATTAATTCTACATGCTTCGCAATGTCTTCACGTGATGTAATATGCTCCACTATTTTCGTTTTTACCCAAGTGTCAAGTGTATTTATTTTATACCTCGGCTTAATTCGAGTTTGCTGCGTTTGCCCAGATGGCTTTCTATTATTACATACAGCTGAAGATGCCTTTAAAACTGCCTTATTTTGTTGTTCCTTCTTAAGTTCGGTATTTTTCAAATTTTTATCAAAGTATACTTCGGTTTGCATGCTAGACATCATCAAGGACTCCATATTTTTTTGATTGGCCTGTATTTCTGAACCCTCTTGTAAGTGGTTAAGCTGTGAAAAAAGCATCGAGCTATTATTTGAAGTAGAGTTTTTATTTGTATTTGCTCCTTGTATATTTTTATTTCTAAAATTTGTCTTTAGATCTTGAAACTCTTCCTTCTTGGCACTAAGTAACTTAAAAAGCAACCCTTCACTTTCATCTTCACTTTTTATTTCTGTTCTTGCTAGATTCTCAGGGAGATTGTAAGGTTTTTTTGATCTTGTCTCTCTCTCAAGTTGGGGAATTCTACTTGCTGAATTAATTGATTGGTTGTCTATAACAGTACATTGTTTAGCTTTTAGTAAAGAGAACAGCCTTGAATTATTACCCATTTCTGGCCAAATTCTTTCTTCTAATGGTGGTACGGTTTGTTCATTACCAATCCTCATTTCACTCAAACTATTTTGGTAACTTACAATATCTGTGGGTTTTGCTTTCAGTGTTGTGTTTGTGATAGCAGATACATCATTAGTATCTAAAAAAGAAAATTTCTTAGCTACATTTATTTTAATACCTATTGCTGGCCAGTAATTTATTTCTAATGTTTTTTCTGTAGAAAAAAACAGTGAACAAGAGAAAGTGCGAGCTCAGAAATTAAAAATTCTATAACTATACTATACTTGCCAGTGTCTACTGCCTATCATTTTATAACATTTACCACAATTAAGAGTTTCATCCCAGGTAGGAATAATTTCACAGTCTGTTCCTCTCTTCTCATTATCTACCATAGTAGATTCTCTGCATGAACCATAACTTCCCATATTTTCAGGCTCTTCATTATCGTCAGAAAGGTCGTCATCGTCACTTTGTATATCCTCGATACGTATTTCCACGATATCCTCCTCGAAAGGTTCATATTTTTCAGGTTTAAGAACAAAGGACTCACCCAACAAACCCCCTTCTATTATTAATTTCTCCATTTTATTTTCACATCAAAACGATGTCTAAAAGATCTTGGTATAATTACTCATGCTTTCCGTCTACTTCCTTCAAATAATAAGCGGCAGAATTAAAGAAAACCGATAATAAAACTGAAATATTTTGATGACCCAATTTTCATAAGGGACGCAGGGACGCCGTGAATCACTGGACCTCCCCCCACCCCATAAGTTTAATGTTAATGACAGAACAACAATGGTGAAGTTAGGTGGAATTAGCGTTTAGAAAATAGTTTTGATACTTAGCAATAAAAATCAGATGGGAAAGTTCGTACCTGGCGCTAGAGTCAAATGTAAGTATGCAGTGAAAATTACAAACTGATAATACCTTTACGTTAGTAAGCCGATTTTTCTACATGCAAGCATCCAAGCCTAAAAACGAATCTGTACTAAAAACGTATGTTTATATATTTGATAAAGCGTATATTATAAAATTTTAATCTCCTCTATACTGAACAATATTATTTTCAGTTTCATGTATCTCGACTTCGTACAACCACTCGGGATGGTCCATCACTTCCTTCATGCGTTTCCAAACATAAATCGCAACATTTTCCGTGGTACTTGGCTTGTCATTGAAATAGTCGATATCCTTATCTATATTTTTGTGGTCCATCGGCTTCATTATAGCTTGCTCCATGTATTCTTTTAAATTCGTGAGGTTCATGAGCATTCCCGTTTTTGGATCTATTTCGCCGAATAGCGTTACTTTAACTAAAAAGAAATAGTATATTTATTATTTTGTACAAAAAAATGGTACGCCACTGACATTTTTCAATATGGATATTTTTTCTAATTAGTCTGGTCAATTCTGCATGAAAACGGTCACTTGCATTTTTCTCTTCAGACCCGCCGTTATCGATTAAAATAATTTAAATTAAGTTAAAACTAGCACGTCATATAAAAATCCAAAATTTTGATTTTTGTTGATTATGGTTAGTGCAGTATTATCGTCAGGAAACTGACGAAGTCGATGCAATGCTGTTGGTAAGAACTTACTGATATAGTTGTGTCCATGCCCATTAATATGATTACATTTCCCAAAAACTTTCTTGTTTTCTTCATCGCTTAGATGGGGACTGAAATTTAAAAAGAAAGGCCTAGATATTATTATTAAAGTGGCTAGATAACGCACTCTGAACATTACTCTGGACATAAGATCTTTGCTCTGGACCATACAAATAAACGTACACCCCTCGTAAACAAAAACATCAAAATAAATGTATGGCATTGTATGGCCACCATTATACACACCTGTGGAGTCTATGGCAAGCCGACAACATAATACGCCTAGTTTGATAGCATTTCGGAGGTTTCCCACCTAATTCACCCATAATTTTCTTTTATAGTACTTATAGAAACCCACTGCGAACCAAGCTGCACCAAAATCCACACGCGAGAAGTGAAAGTAAAAAATTTCAAGAGGTGCTTGAGAAATCGATTCGTCATCAAATATTTAATCTTACAGCAGACCATACACTACAAGATATAATGGGCTGCAGTTCAGAATTTCTTGATTGTCACGTGAACGGTAAGGCCAATTTATAAAAACCAAAGGGATCTAGTAAATTAAAAGTATTTATTACTGATGTGTTTAGTTCAATGATAATGGTAAAGGCGATCGTATACGCTATAATAACCCCGCATAATCCGTTTATTGTCGGAAAATCTATTGAACTGTGATTATGCGGGGTTATTATAGCGTATACGATCGCCTTTACCATTATCAAAACTTATTTCTCAAAATGACGTTCTGACATTCAAAGCTAAAAAAACGTAACCTTACTTTATTGACCGTTAACGTTCAAAGTTTGAATTTTTATTGTGTTCAATCCCATTTCGTAAAAACATTTTTAAATCAGAAAAGGAATACCAAAAGCATTGTGAAAATGTCGGAAGACAACAATACAAGACCTCCGCTACTCGAAAATATTAACAAAACCCGTGAAAAATCAAAAAGAAAAGTTTTTAAAGCTGCCACTGTAACGAGTCCAAAGGAGAATACTGAAAACGTGGAAATAATGTCCAAACTCGACAGTACCCGACGCTCGATACAAGAAAATATTAACAAAATGGAAAAGAATTGGGAAAGAAGACGTTCCTTGTTCGAAAACCCCAATGAAATGGCTCTTCCGAGCGGTACCGAAAAAGTGGAAGACCTGTCCCGACTCGATCGCACACTAAACGCGATTAACGATACTATTGCTGATATGGAAACAAAATCAGAGAGAAGGAGATCCGTTTTTGTGAACGCCAATGTAACGTCCTCGGACAAATTGGCTTTAAAGAAATGGGACGAAAGATGGGGTAAATTCAATTTGGACTATGTTAATGTGGTAAAGTACCCTGAGGAGTATGTCCATAAGATAATTGAGGAGAGAGAAGGATGGTTGAAAGGGATGAAAGATACTAACAAGAAGTAAGTTATTTTTTTTTTTTTATGATTAATGATGTAAATATTTCGAAAAATTAAAATTTTAATCCTTTTTTTAGACTCGATGAGTTAAAATTGGGAGGAATGTATCATGTTACCGAAGAAATATTAACATCCGAGCACAAAGATTCTCTCAGCGTTATCGATTCAAGCATTAACGAATTTATAAAAAACTCTACTACATTTTTAAAGGAATTTGAGGTTTATAAGAGAATGCAAAGCGTACAGCTGGAAAAAATCGAACGAGAACGAGAGTTAATTGAAAAGATGTCGATCAAGTAACCAGCAGCTCAATGTGTGTTAATTTTATCTTCATATTTATAATCAACGTTTGAGATCTGTGGATAATGTCAATTTTAACCACTAGTTTTGTTTTTCTATGAAACCAAATAAAAAATATATTTTTTAAAACATGTATTGTTGATCTTGAGACAATATTAATAATAATAGATGTGTTTTTAAAAATACTATATACAGACGGTTCGTATTATCTATTATACAGGGTTTGCTCACCCTTAATTATTTTATTATAAACAAACTGTTTGTAAAAAGGTAATCAGGAACAAAAAAGTATAACAGAAAAAATATCTTCCAAAAAGACTATTTAGGTATATCACAGTTTCCTAACTTGAGAGGGACGGGGACAAATTCTGACCCAAAACGTTGGCTTGGTATTTTAGTTTTTCTACATTTCCTGCATTTTTTAACTTGTCTTCATCTAATAAACGATCTTTACGCTGTTCTTCTATTGACTCTACAAAAAATTAATACAAATTAGCCTGAGATTATTGGCTTTCAAGTAAGCACTAAGGAGGCATTCTGTTTTATAAGCAATAACAAAGTTGAAAGAAAGAAATGAAAGAATAATATACTTACTATTATATGGGGTATATTTGTCAGATAAAATGTTTTCCAAATTGTATCCGATAAATCCTATTAATCCAGCGAAGGGTAAAGTAATATATGGCGCGTAGGTCCTCAAGACACCGTATAGTACTGGCCACATGACGAAATGGTATTTTTTTACGTTCTTAAAATATTGCACAACTACTTTTTAAGAACGCACACAACCCTCCAAGAAAACAAACGTTGAGGTTATGTCAAAGTCAAATTATCTGTGTAAACATCAAAACTTACTTCCGACCTAGATTTGCAGCAAACTTCCGGTCATTAAGATCAGCTGATTTTGATTAAAATGGAAATAAAAGAAAAATATAAACAATCTTTGAAAATTCTTAATTTAACGCAAAATATAAGTAACGATATCATTGAGAAATTATTAGAGAACTGTTGTAGAACACTGTCAGGAAAAGAAGGCACTCATGGTAAGAACATACAGATTATACAATTAATTAAGAATTACACTACAGATTTTGTTGTTTTTTGTAATTTTAGATATTTTAAACCTTGCTGAGCCAAATTCATTAGAAATACAAGAACTTTACGCCTCTTTCCTATATTTATATGCCCAATTTGTAAGGAATTCTCAGTCAAAAGAAGATTTTTCAAACTTTCTAAGCACGGAATGTAATTTAGAGAATAGTCGAGTAAGAATTTTGGAGGACTTTTATGAAAAATGGGGCAAATGTATAAGAGTACAGCTGCTAAATATTGGTAGTCATTTGCCCCATATCACCGATGTAAAATGGAAAATTGATTATACGGTAAAAGTAAGTTAAAAGTGATAATTGTTAATGACAATTTGTTTTATTGCAGTTTTTTTTCTAGTCTAAATTGCTAGATCAATCTGATGGCCCAATTTTTCGAGTATCGTTAAAAACAGAGAAGTATGAAGATAAAATTCAAGGGGCCAAAACAGAGTTCGTAGAATTTACGTGTACGAGTCAAGAATTGCAAGATTTAGTGTATAAACTAAAAGACGCTGTTAGACACTGTCAGAAACTGGCCATGGAACATTAATAAATATTTATGTAGCACTTTATTGTAATTATTTTTCTTGTGCATTCCCTTTCCTCAAAACGAGATAATTTTTGAACACAACGAAATCATATTTCCCGCAATAATGTTGATCGAAAAGGCCATGACATATTTCCCGCCAAAATGCCGATCGAATAGGCCATGACCTTACTCAACCGGCTGCTGTCATCCGTCAAAAAAATGGAATGTAAACAAATCATTTTGAAAATGAACATTTTTTACCCTTGTTTTTGCAATATTCAGCTATTTAATAACGTTGAGGCAAATAGATGTTTAAAGTTGAAACGTTTTTGTTGTTCTTTCGGTTAACTAGACGGGACAAACAAATGCATGGACGAAATGAAGTTGAAGGAAAATCTTTAGTTGCAGGCCTAGTTGGACTCATTATGTAAGTAACTCGTTTTTTTTGGAATTAATCTGCATGTTATAACTGTGAAGAAACTCTTTCTTCTTCTTCACTCGTTGATAAACCTATATTTTAAATATTTCAAAATGTTTTCATGAACATGAAAAAATAGGGTTAGTACACACTTTATACAAGGACAAGTTTATATTACTCATTCAAAACATTCTGCAATAAAACAATTAACAAATTTTACTATAAAATCAACCACAAATCTGAATATTTGGGTCATTGAAATCCGGTTCTTCTGGACAATTCGTATCAGCTGTCCATTCCACATTAACTTGTTTTTCTTTGAGAAACTCTATAATAGCATCCGAAGATTTATCTACTACTAGCTGTACATTTTTCAAGCTTTTGAAGCCCTTAAAGTCCAGGCTTTTAAGATTTTCTTCTGGAAAGTTTATAGTTTCTAATAGTGGGAAATTCTTAAACATCTCATAGTCTAGATTCAAATTTTCTGACGCGTCCGTGATGTTGTCATATATCCCGAGTATTTTTAAACTTGTAAGATTCACAAATATTTCGCTGGTAATGGGTTTTGAAGAGTTTCCAGTAAAATACAGCACTTCCAAGTTTTTTAACGGGTGGAAAACATCTTCACTAATATTTTCAATGCTACATTTTGTAATGAAGAGATATGTTAGGTTTTCAAGGCCAAGAAACATGTCTGTTGTAAGATGCAGCTCCGAAATATGATGAAACATAATATATTCAAGTTTTTTAGTAGTTTTAAACATTTGATTTCCTTGTATTCCATTGTCCAGCTTTATAAGACGTAGATTTTCTAAATTTACACAATTTTCAAAAATGTTTTGGTTAAATGGGAACCTCGACCTGCTGACATCGATGGAGGTAAGTTTTTTGAGGCTTGAAAAGGTATTTGCATCAATTCTTTCCAGGTGACAATTGGAAATACTTAGAATTTCAAGGTTCGGGATATTTTTAAAGGTATTTTGATCTAAAATTCCTGAAAATGAGCACAATTTAACACTTGACTTGTCTTAGACATTGTCTTTAGTCTCTACTTTTCACTTATGCTTACCAGTACAGTTTTTAATATCTAGCCAAGTTAGATCACTACAAATTTCGTCACTTTTGAATATCTTCAGCTCAACGTTTGGTTGAAACGTATAGTTTTCACAAAATACATGATGTGAGCTTGCTCCTAAGTATGTAGTTGGTTGTTCCATGTTTTTCGGATGTCATTCACCTAATAAAATATAAAGTCACTGGAATTGGGAATTTTCTGGCTGCTACTTTTTCACAATGTTTTCCTTCATACCTATATATTGTAATGTTTTTCTTTACAGAAAATCATGAATGATTGTATTTCTATTCTTTTTCATCTGTATAGAACAGAGTAGGATGGAAAATGCTGAGCGATGTTCAGAATTAATTTCTCCGTCATACTTCTTTGCATTATATCGATTTTGTTTCTAGTTTCTAGTATACAGGGGTATGTATATAAATAAAAAACCAAACCATAATCATACCTTCCTTTATTATTGTGTAAAATACCACAAACAAAAAACAAACAAACACCAAGATTAAGTGTTTCCATTGAACACCTCATCTCCCATTGATTATGTTTTTCATTTTGATGATCTGATCCTGTTCTATATTACTATACAGTTCCTTAAAGAGTGTGATTCCTTAGGTCATTTTATAAAGAAAAGTTCATATGAACATGTGTCCGCAACGGCTTAAATTTTTTGCTACAGGGTGTTGAATTTTTATTTTTTAAATGGTTATTTTTTAATATCTCCGAAAGTACTTTAGATATTATTTTCAATTTTGGTATGTATTAACAGGATATAGCGCCACAAATTTTAGTTAGAAAAGTTATTCAATTGTTCCACCAGTGGCGTCCCTGCAAACATGTCCTCTGATATTTTTTACGAAAAAGATGGTACGCCACTGACAATTTTGCATGTGGATATTTTTTCTGATTGGCCTGGTCAATTCTGTATGAAAGCGGTCTCTTGATTTTTTCTCGTCAGAGGCACCGTTCTTGATTAAAACCACTAAATTCATATTGAAACTCATTATTATTACCATTGATAAAATAATTAATGATAAATTTTGTTTTATGAAAATTGTTGGATGCGAAGACGGGCGGAAGCATGCCTTTTAAGTGAAGGTGGCCATTTCCAACAATTTTTATAAAACAAAATTTATCATTAATTATTTTATCAATGTTAATAATAATGAGTTTCAATATGAATTTAGTGGTTTTAATCAAGAACGGTGCGTCTGACGAGAAAAACTCAAGAGACCGTTTTCATGTAGAATTGACCGGGCTAATCAGAAAAATATCCACATGGAAAAATGTCAGTGGAGTACCATCTTTTTTGTAAAAAATATCAGAGAACATGTTTGCAGGGACGCCACTGGTGGAACAATTGAATAACCTATTAACACATACCAAAATTGAAAATAATATCTAATGTACTTTGGGAGATATTAAAAAATATACATTTAAAAAATAAAAATTCAACACCCTGTAGCAAAAAATTTAAGCCGTTGCGGCCATATGTTCATATGAACTTTTCTTTATAAAATGACCTAAGGAATCACACAATCGTGTTCTATGGAATAGTTTTTCCTAGGCGCCGGTGACAGGTGTTTTATTTGATATGGCGTTAGTCGGTTTTGCAAACTATATGTTCGTTTGGCACGGATTTGGATCCAGATCGCAATTGATGTTTCTATTCCGCGGTTTCAGCGTCAGCAAATCGGAGTCTATCGAAATATCATCGTCATCACGACTACAATCTCGCGAGATTTCTAAGTTCAAACATCCCTCTTCCATTTCCAGAAGCAAAACGTTCCTTGTTGTTTCCATCGAGTCTTCCATGGAATTCACTATGGAAACGACGGAATCTTCCATAGAATCATGTTTTAAGGAACACGCATTTTCCATAGAACAATTATTTTCCATAGAACAAGTTTCTAATGAACATTCGTGGTCTATGGAGCAGTTTTCCATCGCGCATTGCTTAATTGTGGTTCTCTTAGGATAGGACGAGATATTTTCAATGCAGGAACGTCCGTCCAGGAGATTTTCCATAGAAATAGTAACGGTGGCATTTTCCAAAGAACATTTTTCCATTAGGCTGGTTTGGATTGATTGGGTTAGCCTGTCTGCCAGCGATAGGTCGATTTGGCACGGATTTGGATCGCTGAAACAAAAAAAAACATCATGCGGAGCTGATTCATGCAAATCAAAGTCGAGGAGACAGTTATTACTTGTCCTTATTGACATTTTATATTTTGTGTTTCGTGTGGTTTACAAATTTTTCCAAGTTTTTTTTTATATCTACGGCTGTTGACATGGTTTTGTCTCGTGGTGGTTATGTCATTGTAACTTGATCTGTACTGTGTGTATGTCATAAATCCTGTTTGGATTGGATTATTTAAAAAAAACTTGTTTCAGACTGATAATTTTTTCTTTAAAGCCAGCGTATTAAAGTCGGCAATTTTTGTCCCTTGCGCCGGCAATGCACGTATTCATGCGCTCTAAACCGTTCTCGATCAGCTGGCCCAATACTGCTCGCATTGCCGGCGCAATGCGAGAATGGAATCCGTATTAAGGCTATATTACAGTCGGGAATTTATATGGTGCCAGCAATGGCAATTATAATTCAAGGATTCAGGCGCAGTACACCGTTCTCCGTACTACAGTCAGAAATTCTACTCTTCTGACAATTAAAATGACACGGATTCATGCGCAGTACATTGTTCCCGATCAGCTGTCTCTCATTACCCAGAAATGGGGCAGGCGCCATTTTAATTGCCCTTGCCGGCGCAATTGGGTAGACATGGATTATTCTGTTATTTTTAACTGTTTATTATTTGGCCGAGCCAGGTATGAACAGGTAATGGCCATTTAAACCCACTGGTACCTAAATTAGCAGTTTACATTCTTTATTAAACTTATGGACTGCTAATTCAGCAACTTTTTGCACCTCCTATTTGTAAATAGCAGTAGCTGCTTTAACTGGTGATCACAACGAACAGGTTTGCACATCTCTAATTATGGGGATATTTTAGGGATTTCGACAGTACCCACTGCTGTTCTGACCGTTGACAATGCTCCAGCTGATCGACAACGGTTTACTGCGCATGAATACGTGCCATTAAAATTTCCGACTCTAATACGGCTTTTAAAGCCGTATTAGCGTCGGCAATTTATGTCTCTTGTGCCAGCAATGGCAATTATAATTGCACGGATTCATGCGCAGTACACCGTTCGCGATCAGCTGTCTCGCATTGCCAGAAATGGGATAAGCGCCATTTTCATTGCCATTGCCGGTGCAAGTCTGGGTAGAGATGGATTATTCTGTTATTTTTAAATGTTTATTAGTTGATCGAAGCACACATGAACAGCTAATGACTATTTAAACTAACTGGTACTTAAATTAACAGTTTGAACTGCGATTTGTAAGTAGCAGTAGCTGCTTTAACTGCTAATCAAAACGAACAGGTTTGCCCATCTCTAATTCTGGGGGCATTTTAGGGATTTCGACACTACCGACTGCTGTTCTGACTTGGTAATACGCCAGCTGATCGAGAACGGTTTACTGCGCATGAATTCGTGCAATTATAATTGCCATTGCGCCGGAAATTATTATTGCCGACTCCAATACGGCTTTTAATTATACACAGTGTGTAAAAAGTCCCGGAACAGTCAATTATTTCAAAAATGGTGCACTATATAAAAAAACTTTGTGTATAAAAGTTGTTGGTCTTAAAGAAATTTATTAAACTTAGATCCCTGTAATTATACAGGGTTGCCCAAAAAGTCGTGGTAACCGAAACTTCATTTTTTTTAAATGGAATGACCCTTTTTTGATCACATTTTCTGATTCCTCTAAACATTCTAAACAACAATTATAGAACATGTCATATGGCTAAACCTATTCGTTTTAGAAATTATTAGTTAAGTTATTGTTAATTTTACTGCTTGTATTTAATAATTTAGTTGTTATTAAAATTTTGACACAACTTGAGTGAGGTTCATTTTACACGAGTTTAATGTTTTTCTTTTAATTTTAACGTAAAACATTTGAGCCGACTCGAAACAATGCAAAAGGTAATATCGTACCTATCGCATTTATGTCCTTCAACTCAAATTATTTCTAAAACTAATAGGTTTAGCCATATGACATGTTCTATAATTGTTGTTTAGAATGTTTAGAGGAATCAGAAAATGTGATCAAAAAAGGGTCATTCCATTTAAAAAAAATGAAGTTTCGGTTACCACGACTTTTTGGGCAACCCTGTATAATTACAGGGATCTAAGTTTAATAAATTTCTTTAAGACCAACAACTTTTATACAGAAAGTTTTTTTATATTGTGCACCATTTTTGAAATAATTGACTGTTCCGGGACTTTTTACACACTGTGTAGTGCTTCGTTTGGTTGTATGACGCACCTTAAGTTGTTGTGATTGGTCTCTATAAGTTGTGCGGGATCGACGCAGGGAACTTCAGAACTATTGTTAGAAAAAGCAGTCTGTGGTAGTCCGATATTCGGCCATTCTAAGCCCAAAAATAAGCCTTGGGTGTTGTTTTCTGGCGGTGAAAAATTTAAAACGGGCGAATCTAACGGTGCTGGACAACCTAAAATTAAAAAAAAAAGCAGTTTGCAATAATTTTTTCCGGCGAAATTATATTTATTAATGCGTAATTATGTTTTTACCGCTCATATGTAAAGGTATCCCTCCTCCGCTGCTCCCTGCCATATTTCCCATGGTTTTCGAAATACTTTTCTCTACTTTGCGCCATTTTGCTCGTCTGTTCTGGAACCACACCTGAACCCGCGCCTCCGTCAAGTCTATCCTGAGGGCGAGTTCTTCCCGCAGGAAAACGTCCGGATAGTGGGTTTTGTGGAACGCTCGCTCGAGTTCTTCGAGTTGATAGTTTGAAAACGTCGTCCTATGAAATGCTAACATAAACCTTTTGCACTATTTTATCATAAATTTTTATCGGGCGAGAATTAAAATTTCGAGAGATCAGAAGTGGGATTAAAATTTTATTTATATGACATTTACAATTTTCGATAAATACAGGGTGTCCCATTTTCGATACTTTTATAGGGTATCTCCGTAATTGTTAGTGCTATCAAAAAAGTAATGTAGATGTCATGTGCTCTTTTTGGGTCAAACTGAAAATGGTAAAATCAGAATTTGGAAATTTTCGCTCGCTTGAGAGATACGGGGGAAAATCAAAAATAGACAATATCCAAGTTATACTATATTTTCTTAGTTAAAAGAGATACAGAAAAATGTGTTATACAGAAGTTTCTTTATGATGATTGTTGAACAATCTGCCGTTTTCAGAATAAGTATACGGGGTCAGGTAAAAAAGTTATAGAACCTAACCTGATTTTTTTTTAAATGCAACACCCTGTATATTTTAATTTAAAAATATAGCATTTTAAATTCTCCTTTGAAATATATAACGCACCATGGATGATATTGGGTTTTTAGGCTATTTATTTATACTTTATGACTTCAAACGGGATATCTCCGTTTTTAGTAAAGATACACAGCACTTTGATACTTTTTTGTCAAACAGAAGATGCCGTAATCAGAATTTTTCTAGGCCGCCTTGTTTTTGATATACGGGATGTTTTTGAGAATTGTGCATTCACGTATTTGTGGTTTATTATGAAATTATTTGTTATTTATTGAACTAGTCCAACATAAGTAAAAATTTAGAGCTTACTTATGAGATATTATTTATAAAATTAGGAGAAATACAGGACCGTATCCCAAAATTGCCTGATGTTGTTCAAAAAACCCTCGAAACGTTATTAAACCACAAAGCTATCAAATTCCAATATCAGAAAAACAGGACAGTATTTAAAAAAGAAAGTTGATAAAACAATTAACGCTATTAGATAGAGCGGAACAAGGGGGAATGCAAAAGTGCAATTTACTTTAGAATTCGATCTCAATTATACCCAGGAAAACAATAAGACCATTTTTCAGAATTTCAGTTTTTTCCGGATATCTCCGGAACTACTCGGAATTTGAAAACTTTCTAAACGGCATATTATTAGGCACGTAAATGCGCAACTTTACCTCCATTTAACCGACTTCGTATCTCTTACGGTTTCCGAGATCCCTGTACTGGCCCTCCTTATCTTGGACACGTTGTATAGCCAGTTGGGCATTCAATTTAATTATTAATTCACGAAAATTCTTCCCAGAACTAGAAATCGGTGTATCATCGGAAAATAAATTAACAAAACAATGTTTTAAAGACCTGGAAATATCATTAACATAAGTTATAAATAATAGGGGACCCAACACACTACCCTGGGGGACACCCAATTTACTTTCTATTTTTCCTGATACTCTGTTATTTATCTTAGTTCTACTGTATTTTAAATAATCCTGAATCCAAAGTAGTGCACTATCACCAACACCATATGATTTTAATTTTTTACAAGGATTTCCATAAGTAGACTATGAAACAAAAGCTAATATCATAGAAACAACTATGTTGAAATTCTAGTTGACTGTATTTTGTAGAAAACTTTTTGTGTATTTGCGAGAACAGACATTATGTTAGAATTTTGTATTTGTCAACAATGTATGTAAATATGTATTTATTTTGTTTCTTTCCACTAGCCAAATGCTAAATAAAGTATATATTATATAACATTTAACGTCAATTTCATTTTTACATATTCATTTGTGAAAATGACTTATCAACATTTTGAAAAAGTTTATATTGAATGTGGAAAAATTCAAGAAATGGCGCAAAATTTATATTTTGTTCGCTATCCGGAAAGACGGCAACCCTTTAAAGACATATTCCGAACATTTGCGATGATTCCCGTTATTTTTTACCTTAATCTGAATATTTTATTTCGCTTCAAAGTAATAAAGTTTAAATAAATCTCCTAGGAAACCACTATCATCCACGGTGTGTTTGTATATGAAAAGATAATTTAATATGCTATCTTTTTAGATTAAAATATATAGGGTGTCCCATTTAAAAAAATAAGGTTAGGTCCGATAACTTTTTTACCTGACCCCGTATACTTATTCTGAAAACGGCAGATTATTCAACAATCATTATAAAGAAACTTCTGTATAAAACATTTTTCCGTATCTCTTTTAACTAAGAAAATATAGGGTCATTTTGAAATTGTCAATTTTTTGATTTTCCCCCGTATCTCTTAAGCGAGCGAAAATATTCCGTTTTAGGTTTGACCCAAAAAGAGCACATGACACTTTTTTGATAGCACTAACAATTACGGACATACCCTATAAAAGTGTCAAAAATGTGACACCCTGTATGTCTTGGAATTACTTATTATGTCAATTTAATTAAAATCTGTACGCCATTTTTTCACAGAAAGATTTATTTCTTAGTACAATTTCTTATTAAAATTTTAGAAACCTACCTGTACCTTCTTTGTTTTCGCTTAGAATTATTAGAATTATTCGGACTGTCTCCATTGTTGGAAAAGTCTGTCAAAGATTCAGAATAATCTAGAAAATAAATAAAATTAAGTGAAAGTGGCCATTTTCATTATCAGTGTTGATAATAATGAGTCTCAAAATGAATTTAATTGTTTTAATCAAAAACTGCGAGTCTGACGAGAAAAGCGCAAGGAACCGTTCTGATGGAGAATTGACCAGGTAAATTAGAACAAATATCAAAATGGAAAAATGTCAGTGGCGTACTACTTTTTTGTAAGGTGGCGTGTTTGCAGAGACGTCACTGATTGATCACTCTGTATAGCGTTTTCTATTTTTGAACATTCAGTTCCATTGGTGATAAAATACAGTGAAACCTCTCTTAGGCGGACACCTATGGGACCGCCTAAATGTGTCCGCCTAACAGAGGTGTCCGCCCATGGGAAATCTGTTATTAGGTAATATGTAAATGCAAAATTATTACTATGTATGTACAAATAAACATAACATAACAAAAATACACTAGTTTTCGTTAGGATGTAGTACTAAAAAAATGTAATAACGTAGTTTGACGTGTTTGCGTTTTATACTTGCAATCTAGAAAATGTAATTCCAAGTGTGATAACAATTCCATTGCTGTAGAGTCACCTCTATTCTTTGCATACTCTTATAATTCCTTTACCATACTAATGGCTTGTGGATAATTGGTGACATTTGTTTGATTACTGCATTCAACTTCTTCATCAGAGTCGTCAGATAGTGATGTGGTTTCAGTTTGGACTACATAATCGGTAGGAATGGGGTCACTATCATCTTCTAATAGCACATTGCTATCAATGTTAATGAACTCCAAATCATTGTTATCAAAACTTCCACAACATCAATATTCTCTTTCAGACTCAAAACGCGAGATTTTTGTGCCATTGTTTACGATTTTAACCTTACAACTCACAAATAAACGGCGCACTGCTGTCGGGGAATCACGCATACTTTCATTCGGCGAAGTCCTTTCGCGCTGCCACGCATACGCGATTGGTTGCCGGTCTGTCTTCAGAGAGTTTTCGCACCGTACTTATTCGTCTCCCAAATACTTTAACAAAATTTTTGTCCGTTTAAAGGAGGGTTTTCGCACATTTCATATACCTAGTGGTGTCCTAGAGGTGTCCGTTATGAGAGGTTTCACTGTAATCCCCAATTTTGCTTTGTTTTTTTTCTTCTGAAAATCAGCTGGATTTCAGCACACGAAGGAAGTCGCTTAGAATTAAATTAAATTAGAAAAATTACCTTTATTTAATTTATAACTAATTTAATAAAACAAGGAAGGGAACTCCATTATAATTTAATTATTACAAAGTTAACTTAGTTTGGACTCGTTATATTTACTTTTCCCTTTATTTTACTCGTTTCTCCTACAGGATGTCGTAAAAATTGGTGGATACGTTTTAAGGCCGTGTACCTTCGGGAAGTGATTTTTTTAAAATACTAGTGAGTTTGAAGTCTGTGGTTTTAAGTAGTGAGTTATGTACCTTTTTAGTGAGTGTTTTGTACCAAAAATCGGCCCGTCACCGTCACAGTATTTTTTCTTAGAGATCGTTTGGCACAGAGAGCCTGAAAATTAAATATTTTTGAATTTAATTGTTTTAATCTAGAATTTTATTGGTATTTTCTGAACGAGTGGATCGATTTTCAAAAACTAGACATCAATGTATCGGAAATTAAAAGCCCTTTTTAAGTATTATAGTTGTTGCAGAATTATACCGTTGGCTCTTACTGCCATAAGTAAACTACCTGATTAAACCCTATTGTATACGCCTGAACCTCTCAACCGCTCAATAAATGGGATCAGGGCGGGCTTGAAAATGTATGCCACACCACATGATTTATTTTTATAATTTAAAATAAATAGATAGGTATTTTTAGTTTTAGGTACCTATAATAAATGTAAAATAATGATAACAATTAATGATAATTGAAAATAATATAATTTAAAAGTATAACTATTAGGATAACAAGTACAATAAAAATTAATTAAATTCTAAAAAACTATTGATAATTTATTCAAAATTTAACTCTGTGTCACTATCACTATCTTCATCTAAGCCTAAACTTATAATTAAGGGTTGAACATTTGTAATCATACAATTGTAAGAAACGTTGTAAACGTTGAGATTCCATTAATGTTTGTCTTTTATCAATGCTTCGGTATTTAAAACCCATTTTACGCAATATTTTCCTAAAGCTTGAAAGGCTACAAGAGATATTGTTTCGTCTTTAATCAGCCGCTCTCTGAGGGAAATCAAAGTGGGTACAGTTTGTGCCTCATACACTTGGTAAATCTTTCTTCTTAATAAATCCATGTCATTTTCGTCAATGCTTCTAAATGTGCCCGAATCACTCCGATTTTTTCTAGGATTAACAGGTTTAAGTACTATGTCTCTTACCGAAGATAAAGGAGTTTTTGTCAAAGTAGACGTCTCTGCTAAAGCATCCATCGAATTAAAATTTCTACTCAACAACGATTGATACACATTTTTAATTATTAGTTTGGCATCGGTAGATAAATGCTTTCTTTTAAAAATGACACTTGAAGATGCCCCCCTATCAGCACAATTCCAAGGACGCCACATTCTACCACTAATAAGGCTAACTAAAAATTACTCGCCGGAAAACCACTAAAGATTAAAATTATTCAAAATCACTTTGATTTTATATACGCATCAGGCATAGGTATAAATTGAATTTGTATACCTGGTCCGGCTCTGCTCGAAAAGGTTATAAAATTTGGGATTTCCATATTTATTTTATGGTCCAAGGGATAATGAGGTTTTATTGCAGTCAAAAATCAACGGTATATTCTGCAAAAACTATACTTGGCTCTCTGCGTCAAAAGTTGGACGTGTTTTTCGATTTTCTCGAAAAGTTCTTTCCCAGCCTGTAATGCCTTGCGGTACGTTTTCCACGGGCCACCCTGTATATGTCTAAAGTATTATTTTCTTTATTGTGGGGATTTTACAGGTAGGCACCGAAATTTGCAATAAGTTTTGTGTGTATTTTTAAATATATTGGGTGCTTGTATGCCATGTATAACACAGATCCCCACATTAGTGAACTTAATTGCTTTATTAGCTTAATCTCAATAAGAAACAATAAAGCAGCTGCCTGCACGGCCCCTGTTTATGTTCATGAAGTCTACTTTTCTTAAAATTTTGACTACATAATATTGCCATCTAGTGAATTTATAATTTGTTTTTAATAATGTATAATGACCTGATTATGGAGCCCGAAAATCCCGGAGAATGACGTCAAAAAGTTGAGACGATCATCGAAAATATGTAGACGGACAAAATTTGCATATTCTTAAAAATGTAAAGTAGGTACTTACCGAATTTGTCTTGCTCCTCGTCATTTTCATCATTTTCGTTCAAACTGTTTAAAAGGCCCGTTATGCTGTAGGAACATTGTAAATCTAGAGATTCGTTTAGTTCCTGAGATGCGTGGTTTTTGCTTAATGCGTTTAAATCCATAACAATACGTAAATATTTTATCGATATACTTAATAACTACTAAATTTTTCGTATAAAATGCTTTTACGAAATAAAACCTCTTTACCTATATGAAATGTCAGTTTTCTATAAGGTGCTTAAGAGAAGCCTTTTCGGTGTTGAATATACGTGCGAGATATTAACTACTTTTAAAGAGCTTTTCTATTGTTTTTCTACGATTTCCCGTGTTGGTATATTAGGAGAGTTAATGTGTCGATTCTTTTCTAAACATACAGGACCAAGCAGTAGGTAAAGATTGTTTCACGAAAAATGGATACGACTTAATGATTTCCTAGGTCGGTCCCATTCTGTCGACAAGAGCTTGGCAATAAACAAGTGAAGTATGAAGGGACGGACTAAGGAAAACAAGTAATGATATGGTTATATTAATGTAATCAAATGAAATAACATTTTTTTAAAATATTACTAGTCATATTGATTTACATTTATAATGTCATTCTATGATAGTTCTGTTTCGCTATCGCTATCCTCATCAAAATTAATTATAATTGGATTAATTATACGATCCAGACTAATATACGAATTTTCTGCAGTTATTACGTGACGGACTGAATTTTTCCAACTACCTGGGGAATATCATTAAAGCATTTTCGTATTAATTCTACAACACTAGAACTTAAAGTCGAAGAAATATTTTCAGACCTAACCAGTGATTTTAACTGGTGCCACATATGCTCTATGGGGTTAAAAATGCAATAATAGGGTGGGAGCCGTAGCACTGTATGTCCAATTTCTTCTGCCAATGTGTCACAAACATATACTTGTTTTATAGAAAATGTCTTTAAAACTTCTAAAAGATCACTTTTTTTATAACTTTCTTCAAAATATATATCATTCGCCGCCATGTAGTTCTGAATCTCCAATTTTGTATTATTTGAGCTTGGAGCTTTATGTAATTGGCGACTGTGATAGCTCGCATTGTCCATTACTATCACGCTATTCTGAGGAATGTTTGGTAAAAGATAATTCTTGAACCATTCCTCAAAAACTAACAAATTTTACCACAAAAAGATATTTAAATATAAATAAAGCAACCTTACCTATCTGATGTGCCTATATTTAATTATAATTATTACAATCTGGTCCTTTCCACATAATAATAACAAACGGTCATAAATAATGGGATGGCTACAGGTATTTTTACTGCAGTCATTAAGTTTAGATCCATTTTTCGTGAAACAATCTTTACTACTAGTTGAATACCCTTATTATACGGTTTGTTCGAATGCTGTATCATGAGTGGCAGTTCCATTGTCTTGATTTATTTATAATACAACGTTTCAACGGGTTCAGTCGTCGTCTTCAGGTGAATAGTGTATAAAGTAATTTTAATAATTCAAGAGGACGTTTAGCAAGGAAATTGTTATTTGCTGCTCTACGTACGATGAAGATCGGTTATTATTAGCTACTATACATACAGGGCGTTCGTTAATGACGTGCTAATATTTCAGGCTGTGTATCCTTAGGCGATTTTATGAAGAAAAGTTCATATGAACATATGTCCGCAACGGCTTAAATTTTTTGCTACAGGGTGTTGAATTTTTATTTTTTAAATGATTATTTTTTAATATCTCCCAAAGTACTTTAGATATTATTTTCAATTTTGGTATGTGTTCATAGGGTATGGAACCACAAATTTTAGTTGGAAAAGTTATTCAATTTTTCCACCAGCGGCGTCCCTGCAAACATGTCCTCTGATATTTTTTACAAAAAAAATGGTACGCCGCTGACATTTTTCCATGTGGATATTTTTTCTGATTAGCCTGGTCAATTCAACGTGAAAACGATCAGGCGATTTATTAAATTTTGAAAATGACCTAACAACATTTTGAAAAATTTGATATGATATCAGTTTATATTGAAAGTGGAAAAAACGAAGAAATGGCGCAAAATGTATATTATTTTGTTCGCTATCCGGAAAGACGGCAACCATTTAAAGACATATTCCGAACATTTGCGATGATTCCCGTAATTTTTTACATTAATTTGAATTTGTTATTTTGTTTCAAAGTAATAAAATTTAAATAAATCGCCTAGGAAACCAATATCATCCACGGTGTGTTATATATTTGTAAGGAGAATTTAAAATAGTATCTTTTTATATTAAAATATACAGGGTGTTCCATTTAAAACAATGAGGTTAGGTCCGATAACTTTTTTACCTGACCCCGTATACTTATTCTGAAAACGGCAGATTACTCAACAATCAAAATAAAGAAACTTCTGTATGAAACATTTTTCTGTATCTTTTGTAGCTAAGAAAATATAGGGTAATTTTGAAATTGTCAATTTTTTGATTTTCCCCCGTATCTCTTAAGCGAGCGAAAATTTTCTAAATTTGATTTCATCATTTTCAGTTTGACCCAAAAAGAGCACATGGCACCTACATTACTTTTTTTTTATAGCACTCACAATTACGGAGATACCCTATACAAGTGTCGCAAATGGGACACCCTGTACGGGGATTATCAGTATTACTTTAATTAAAGTAATTATTCGTAAATTTATCTGCAAGGGAACATTAGAAATTAATTTAAAACGTAACATTTAAAAGAGGGATAATTTAATTTCTAACAACAGGTAATTATTAATATCTTCAGAATATTCTCATCTTAACAGCAATCAATATAATCCTTCCCACTATGGGTGCAAATTAAGGAGGCACCCACCCCTCTTTTCACCCCCACTTTAGCTACCCCCGGTCCTTATAACCAGGGCGTAAATATTAGTTCCGATAATTAGTTATATATTCGCATATGTATAGTAAAGGTAGTATCGATTTACTAAATTTTGAAAACATTTGTTCACATTTTGTGTTTTAAAGTTTAAAGTTGAGTTCTTATATAATTTTTTAAAACTCGTTCTCGTACTATTTGATCAGTGACTTGTTAAACTTTGCAAACGCCACAGGTAGCGAAGGACGAGTAGTTCGAATAAACCGTCGCCAACTTCGCGGTTATTTACCCTAACCATAAACGGTAAAAGGCGCGAAATAACAGCTGAAGGTCCTCGAAAATGCGTGAATCGGCCGCCCATGAATTTCTAATGGAAAGTGTGGAAAATTCCAAGGAAATATCCTTGTTCGACGTCGATACAAAGGACTCTGGGTTTTCCGAGGATCTTCCCGAGGACTTCGATAAACTAGTAAGCTCCCCTTTGGACCTGGACGACCATGAGGCTACGATTCTCTGCTTTTCCCCCCGAGAGGTGAATAACGAGTTTACTCCAGGAAAGGGGTCGTTTTTGGGAAATAAAAAGCGACTATTTTTAAGCCCCGAAGCAAAAAGCCCCTCTACTGTAGCAGCTTGTAATCTAAAACGTCTAAAAATCTTCGATGTTGACCATGACGAAGGTCTCCTCGAGAGATATGGAGTCTTTGGATCAAGAAACAACAGCAATAGGCCCCAAACGGATTTTTTGGGTAGTCTTGAGGCGGCGGCCCTGGTCCCTTCCATAGAAATTCAACAAAACATTGTTAAGAATGCGGTGGAGAAGTCCGAAAGTGATGACGATTTGATTGGCGATTTTTCAAAGAGCTATGCGTTGCCTCTTGTTTTGGGGAGCCACCCGGATCTGAAGTGTATTTCGGTGGAGACCATGAAGGATGTTTTGGAGGGAAAATTTGAGGCCATTTTGGACTCTTACAAGGTAAGTTTTAAATAGTTTTGTTTCTAAAATGTAATTTTATTGATTTTTTTTGGGAAATAGTCGAGAAACATGTTTTTTTTGTTTAAGATTGTAGATAGCAGATACCCATATGAGTTCGAGGGGGGCCATATTAAAGGGGCAGTGAACCTGTATACGAAAGAAGACTATTTGAAACTCTTGGACCGATCTGCCATGTCTGCTTCCGAGAGGCACATTTTGATTTTCCATTGCGAGTTCTCCAAAGAAAGGGGGCCCAATATGGTCAGGCACTTACGGTAAGTTACATTGCAAGACTTCTTTTATTTGAATTTAGCAATTCAAAATTCCTGCAATATTAGGTAATAAATATATTCTTCAGCATAAAGCGAAACATATTCCTCATCAGCATTATTTCTATTCTTTCAGAAAGGAAGATCGCACTAAAAACGATACAAACTACCCCACCCTTAACTTCCCAGAGATCTACATTCTCGAGGGTGGCTACAAGAAGTTCTTCAATTCTTTTCCGGAACACTGCGATCCGATGAGGTACAAGCAAATGCTACATCCCGAACATGCCGACGAGATGAGATTTTTCAGGAAGAAATGCAAGAGCTCGGATGAATTTAAAAGTAGCAAGAAAACTTCTAGGTCTAAAACGGTAAGAAAATTCCTTTCGAACGATTATTTTTAAGGTTTTCCGACTTGAAAAAAATTTTCATGGTGTTTTATAAATGTAAGGTGTTTTTTTTTTGGCTGTTAAAGATCACATTTTTGTAACATCACATCTGTAAGAGTGCCATTACAATACTACACCCAGTGATTGGTTTCTTATATCGCGTAATATGCAAGAGTGTCATTGAGATTACTTTTCTCACCCAGTGAATAAATTTGTATTAGTTTCTGTCAGGGTAGTACTAAAGAAGGCAAAAATGTGATTTCAAATTTTTAGATTTTTAAAAAAAATATTTACTATTAAAATTAATGAGGTTCCTTTTTAAAAGTGGTTCACTTATTTCTAAATTTTCTTTGAACTGTTCAATGTCAGTATCATTTATATATTATAATTTTATTTTAGGCATTTTCGTAGATTTTTGACTGTTTTTTTTTGTCGGTGACTAAAATGTATGCAGGATATAATTTCTTGACTTACTTTAAGACTAAAAGTTCGTATAAACGCATCTCCTAAATTCTTTAGTTTATCTGAACGTTTAATTTTGTTTAGTTTTTTTAAATAATTAGTCTGAATGTGTTCAAAACGAGCCACATTTGGCATGTGCGATACGATTCATATTAGCTATGAATTGGTCTTGACTGCCCCAACCTTTTTTGCGACGAAGTTGGACTCTTGTGTGTTCTCTTTCAAAACATTTTTGCCTCTTTGTGGGTTTGTTGAGTTGCCCCATAAATATTTTTTTGAATTTTGCATGAATTTGCTTGCATTTAATTCAGTATATTAGAATTGTTTCAACTGCCGCATAAATTTACATAATTTTACAAAGTTATATACAGGGTGTCCGGGAACATGTGGGAAATCTCCCGGATCTGAAGAAAACACGTGAAAAGAATACTATAGGTTCATATAAACTTATTTCGTATCGGCCTCCTCTTCGGAGATATGGGCTCCCAAAGAGCACCAATGGAATCAAGTTTTTTACACATAATTATTGAACCACCTGGTATATTTCAATTATTTTTTAATATGATGTATACCAGGTAAGACCCGTCAAATTACTACCCAAGAAACTGTTGTGAATTACTCACAGCCGCAGGGACGGACTAGCTGTAACACTCATGGGCCCATTTTTTTTACGCCCTGTATGATGAGAACTTTGGACAATGTTTTTTACATACCTTTAACTATTGGCTAAAAATTAAGTACTCTTCATTCATGTCGCTAATCCTAACCGTTTTCGAGAAAACATCATTTTATGTGCACTGATCCCCCTATCTTCTCACGGGTTAAATATGAAAAAGCGGAATTTTGACGTTCATCATTTCATAGGAACAAAGATGCATCTCTTACCGAGATACGCCAAATACATGATGTAATTAAAATGACGTTTTCTCGAAAACGGTTACGATTAGCGACATGAATGAAGAGTACTTAATTTTTAGCCAATAGTTAAAGGTATGTAAAAAACATTGTCCAAAGTTCTCATCATACAGGGCGTAAAAAAAATGGGCCCATGAGTGTTACAGCTAGTCCGTCCCTGCAGCTGTGAGTAATTCACAACAGTTTCTTGGGTAGTAATTTGTCGGGTCTTACCTGGTATACATCATATTAAAAAATTGAAATATACCAGGTGGTTCAATAATTATGGGTAAAAAACTTGATTCCATTGGTGCTCTTGGGGAGCCCATATCTCCGAAGGGGAGGCCGATACGAAAGAAGTTTATATGAACCTATAGTATTCTTTTCACGTGTTTTCTTCATATCCGGGAGATTTCCCACATGTTCCCGGACACCCTGTATACAGTGTGCGTTTATGTGAACCGAGAATAACTTATATTTGACTGATATATGTAAAAACTTTTCTATAAAGTTTATATAGTGTTGTAGTTCCTACAAAAGTACTTTCGATTTAAGCATGAAATGTATTTTTAAAACTGTGTTGTTTAAATCAACACTATAGCTTGTGATTTTTAAAAATTCCAGAATAAGGTTTGACAGAAGGCGCATAGTAATTAATGTGCAAGAAATTAGATTTCCTTTAATAAAAACTGACGTTTTCTAGTCAGTAATCTGTCAAAAACAGCTGTTCTGGACTGTCTAATTGATTGTTTAAATGGACAAAAACATAACACATTGACGTAGGTATTATAGTACATATTGCTACTTGGGTGGGATCAGTTAATCCAGGGGTTCTAAAACTTTTTCAATTCATGGCGCACCTAAAGCTTTGGTATTTAGGGCGCCTGTGAACTCGGCCGAGTTTTAAAATGATAAAATTGTTGCTGTTTTATGTTTTTTCCATGCGTTTAGGTTAGTTTTTAAATAGGATTATACAAACCCCCGAATGTGATTCTGTTAAATTTAGATCTATTTTATATTCGATTCGATAAGCGCATTCGCCAGTTCATTTAAAAGTAAGCTGAATATTTATCTGTCGCCGAAAATAGATTTGTTTCGTATTACAGGGTTATTATCATAGGCGTCGTTAGAAAGTTTTGTAGAGGGGGGGGGGGGGGGGCAATAATGACACCAGCGGTAGCAACAAGGGGAAAAAGCGTGCTGCGAACGAAAGCGCCGCAGGCGAATGTATTTATGGACTACGCTCCACGAGCACACCCAAAATACACATTTAAATTTAGTCCATAATTTATAGTAAATACTAGAAAAACCGAGCGGTAAGGTCAGTGAGGTGTTCTCATTACAATCAATTTAAAAAGCGCGCCATTTTTACTTCAGTTACAGCAGACGAACAAAAGTAAATTTTTTTTTCAAGAATAGTTTTCCTTTTTCTGAGGATTTTTAAGTATTTTTAAAATGATCCCGATTTTACGAGCTATATACAAAAAGAGACAGCGGAAAACAAACCAAAAAATAACTCCATATACAGGGTGTAACTAAATAAGTGTAAAACATTTAAGGATCTTTCATATAAAGAAACTTCATTGGAGCATCCCTTGTTAAGATACAGCCCCTTAGTACATAAAATTTATAAATAAACAAAACTAATTTATTAATAACAAAACATACAACATCTAGAAATCATAGTAAATGTTCAATATGTCTACCTTCAGACATTACGCATGCGTCTAGACGTCGGCGCATTGAGCAACGTATTCGCGCGTTTTATGGCGATATGTATCTTGTTCGTAAAATAATTTTTTGCTGCGAACTGATTTATTTTGGGCAAAAAATTCAAGAGACATTTTTTGTTTAGAATGAAACAGGCTATCGGAAATAAATTTTTAGATGGTAAACAAATAATAAGACAAAAACTTACATTGGAAATAAATTTTAGGGGTTGCGTTTTCCACCCTTACAACCATGGGGTAAACCAAATAAATTACTGGCTAAGTGTCTTTTTGGCAGTAGAAAATGTCAGGTTAATTTCAATATTGTAACTTTTTTAGTGCTTGTGAAAAAAATTGTTAAACACATTTTATGTACCCCTTTAAGGGGCTGTATCTTAACAAGGGATGCTCCAATGAAGTTTCTTTATATGAAAGATCCTGTCTTTTTTTCGATGAGGAATCACCCCCTTAAATGTTTTACACTTATTTAGTTACACCCTGTATATTTATTTTAAGTAACATTGATTAGTATGCTTAGTTGTATTTTAATGGTATTCGACGGTTGTAATGCCAAATATGCAATAATTTCATCGTAAATTGCTTCAATATCAAATAGTTCTTGCGGAAACAAAAAATGTGAATAGGATTAAAAATTATTTTTGGTCAATAAATCGAAAAAATTTAATCCACTGATGTCCGAAAAATCTAGATTTAATTTAAATAACAACGGTGCCAAAAATGTATTTATAAATTCGTTTATACAGTGTGTTCTACTTAAGTTGGAATCATATGGAAAACTTTTTTATTATTAAATAATCACAAAACCTAAATTTCCAGGCTAAATAACTGTAATTGCATATCTTCATAACATTCTTTTGTATTGTCAAAAATAAAGGTAGGTACTTTTCCCTTGAGCAAAATTCGTAATTTCTGATATACCTCGTATATGGCTGGGAAATTTTGATAACTGAAGGTTGCATTTTGAGTTTTAGACCATGCAGAACTTTTTATGAAGAATAACTTTTTTTCATAAAACCAATAATAAAAAAGTTTTCCATATGGTTCCAACTTAAGTAGACACACTGTATAGCCCCTTCGGATCCGCTATATTAGAATTTTTTTTGTTTGGCTTAGCTTCGATTAAGAGAAATATTTTTGAGGAAACAATATCCGACTATGCACCGCCTCGATGTCAAATTTACTTTAGACTTTAAAAATACGTACCAAATTTGAGAAAAAATAGAAAAAATATATCTTTTCCGCTAAAGAAATAAAAGACTATTGATGTATAATTTTGACATTGGGCGACCACCACGCATGCTAAAAAGCCCGCTATGTTTAAGACGAACCACATAATGTGGGATGAACGCCGATGCAATAGCAACTATCAAATTTAAGAAAAAACATACGAACTACCTACCTTTTCCGTGAACGAATTAAAAGTTTTTTGATGTGTTATTAAGTTATCAAATTCCGGGGGGGGGGGGGGGTTGTTACTGCCCCCTCTTGCCCCTTATAATCGACGCCCATGGTTATTATTATTCAATAGGTCACGTTTTAGTGGATAGTTACGAAGGAAATGAAATGGCGAATGAGCAGTAAAATTTAGTCCCTAAGAACAAGAATCTCTAGATCGTCTAGTTTACATTTTTGAGTGCAATTTTTCAGATACGTTTATTTTGTTTGTACAAATATTATATACAGAGTTTATTTTTCTAAAAATGCGATCGCGGTGAAAAAAATCGTACCGATAGTTCACGGTTGCGAGTTATTGTACAATTTTTTTTAAACCGTTTCTTTAGCTAGATTTTAAGTATTTCGTGCAATTTTTGAGGAATGTAGTAGTTATGCTGGCTATGTGAAAGTTTCGATAGAGAGCTTGGTTATGACGAATTTTTTTTGATACTAATTTTTGTACATTTTAATTGATAAATAAAACTGAATAATTTTTTGTATGACGTTTGTTTTATTTTTCACCGTGTGATGGATGGCCGGTTTAAGAAAATCCCTTGACGAAATCGAGTAATTTTTTTCTTCCAATCGATACAGTAGGATCCCCTCGATATTCTGACATGATTTGTAGTGGGCGCCGCATGCGGGGGGAGGGGGGTACCCCGACCTAACCGACAACGGATTTTCCTGGGAAATGGAAAATAACTCGGCCGGTTTTGATGGTACAAAAAAATTGTGAAGGGCAAAATTGAAGAGCTCGACAGAACGCGTAAGCTCGAACAAACCTGATCCCGATATCTCAATGAGTTCGCGCATTAGCGCTATTTTCGACTGCAAAAACAATAAAATTTAAATAATTATATCTCGAGAAGGGGCGAGAGTTGAGGCATCAATTTTTCGCGAATCAACGGGTGAGACCGAGTACTTTGATGGGCCGGAGGCTGGGGGTGGTGGGGACAATTAGGAGGGGAGTTATGGGGGGGGGGGGACACAAATATTACATAAATGCTAATAAGTAGTTTATTAATCGAGCTACGGGGATCAGGCCGGATTCAATTTGTTTATTTTGTATCAGCTACGAGGGGGGATTGGCGAGAAACTTTTATTTCCATAAATGCGCGCTTGGCGCGGCATACAAGAAATGGCCACTTTTTAATATCTCCGAAAATACTTCAGATATTATGTTCAATTTTCGTATGTGTTAATAGGATATAGAACCACGAATTTTAGTTACAAAACTTATTCAATTGTTCCACCAGTGGCGTCCCAGCAAACATGTCATCTGATATTTTTAACAAAAAAGATGGTACGCCACTGACATTTTTCCATGTGGATATTTTTCTGATTAGCCTGGTCAATTCTACACGAAAACGGTCTCGTTGAGTTTTTGTCGTCAGATGATTAAAACCACTAAATTCATATTGAAACTCATTATTACTAACATTGATAAAATAATTAATTATAAATTTTGTTTCATAAAAACTGTTGGAGGGGACAATTCCATGCGGAAGCATGCCTTTTAGGTGAAGGTGGCCATTTCCAACAATTTTTATGAAACAAAATTTACAATTAATTATTTTATCAATGTTAATAATAATGAGTTTGAATATGAATTTAGTGGTTTTAATCAAGAACGGGGTGCGTCTGACGATAAAAACTCAAGAGACCGTTTTCATGTAGAATTGACCTAGGCTAATCAAAAAATAATTAATTGTAAATTTTGTTTCATAAAAATTGTTGGAAATGGCCAACGGCGAATACAGGGTCATGGTTCTAGCAAGGAAATAATAAATGAATAGGAAGAGTTAATATCTCCGAAAATACTGTTGATATTGTTTTCAATTTTGGTATGTATTAATAGGATATAAAACCGCATGTTTTAGTTAGAAAACTTATTCGATTGTTCCACCAGCGGCGTCGTTGCGAACATGTCGCCCGATATTTTTTACAAAAAAAGTGGCACGCCACTGACATTCTTCCATATGGATATTTTTTCCGATTAGCCTGGTCAATTCTACATAAAAACGGTCTCTTGCGGTTGTTTCGTTAGACGCACCGTTCTTGATTAAAACAATTGAATTCGAATGGAAACTCATTATTAGTAATAAATGCTGTTTTATAAAAATGGCCCTTGAATTTACATTTTGATTGCAAATTTCCTAAACTTCCGGCCACACATCACTACTATATACAGGGCGTCGCTAAAACTACAATCGATCACAATTTTAAATGACAAATATTTTCTTTCTTTGGTTTTATTTACACATATTAAAATTCCTATTTGGGTTTATTGTAATAATTGGCTTTCACAAACGGCATTTTCGTGACCAGCCCCGTATAAACTTTATCTCGTATTTGAAGTACCAGCGTAGTCCCGGCCTTGCTGTGCCCCGTAGAAACGTACCCCATGGCTACGTTTACTCCCTGGCTGGGCGAGGGACAACCCGACGTTACGTCTCCTAACACTCGTCCATCTTCGGATAGGATTTTGGCGCCGTGACGGGGCGGAGGGCCTGCCGTGGAGGTTAGGCCGATGCGTTTTATCTTCGAGCTGGAAGCATATAGACTCTTATACAGGGTGTATAGACAAAATAGTAAAGAAATGTGAATGGGTGAATTATCAAATAGTTTGTTAGATAACGGAAAAATGTACCCCTCTTTAATTTGTTGTAGAATTTTCTCTGCGCCCGGGAAATTTTTCAATTCTCTTCTTCTTTTGGCCACTAGCCATGTTAGAGTCGCTTCTATCGGTGTCGTATCGGCGTTAATATCGTTGCCGTAAAGACAAAGTCCCGCCTCTAATCTGGAAACAGAAGAAGTCAGATAAATAGTAAATTGTTAACGTTCAAAGTGAAAAATAACGATTCCAAATCGGACAGGAATATCTAAAAGCCGTATTAGAGTCGGCAATTCTTCTCTTGCGCGTGCAATGGCAATTATAATTGCACGTATTCGTGCTCACTAAACCGTTCTCGATCAGCTGGCGCATTGCCAGCGGTCAGAACAACAATTGGTACTGTCGAAATCCCTAAAATACCCCCAGAACTAGAAATGGATGAACCTGTTCCTTTTTGTTACCAGTTAAAGCAGCTACTGCTACTTACAAAAAACATGTCAAAAAAGTTGCGACGAGTTAGCCAGTACATATGCTTACCTTAAAGAATCTCTTGCACCTAATCCGGCCAGCTTGACGTCATCATTTTCTAAAAGAAGTCTTACTACTTCTTCGGATTTTTCTGCAGGGATGGATATTTCGAATCCGTCCTCCCCTGTATACCCACACCTAAAATATCGATTTATTATGATTATATCAAATTAAACTCGCACCGGACTTGTCAACAACAACTTATCCGGGTGAACTGAGACGCGCGCGGGGTTAAATTCAAGCCGATAAGAAGCTTAGCGGTGTCACATCTCGAAGGCAACTGGAAACAGTTTTATTTCGAGGAATTTTGTCTGCCGGTTTGCAGGTGGGATTAAAAGTGTAAAATATACATAGGATTTTATGATTATATTAATTTAAAATAAATAGAAGCAATCTGAACAGTAATTATGCGGTCGATTGAAAGACATAAACTATGTAGTGTTTCGCTAGGACATCCAAGAAATCGCCCGTTTAAACGTAATAAGCCATTTCCATAACACCCTCTACAGGGTGTCCATTTTTCGATGGTTTTACGGGATAAAAACGATATAAAAAAGAGATAGAAAAATGCACATACAGAGTGTTATGGAATTGACTTATTATATTTAAATGGGTGACTCCTTGGGTGTCCTAGAGAAGCGCTACATATTTTATTTTTTTTAAATCGACCGTTTTAAAAGTGGGGTAACAAACACTCTTACTCACAGGTCAGTCCGCGCTACTGTACAACATTTCACCCAGAGCCAATGGCAATGTTGCCAAACTTAATGCAAAACTGAAATTCCATATAAAATTATAAAAATAAATTATTTTCTACCTACTTGTATTTATCTTTATACCTAAAGAGCGAGGAAATCTAGGTACAAACACAATCAGTTTTTTTTTCTTTTTCATGGGAACACTCTTGGAAACACTTTATGTACACACAGTAATAGTGAAACAGAAGTGATAGTTAGCTTTTGAAAATACAATAATACAGATTATACTACAGATTATTAGATTTTATTACACGCGACGAATTTTGACGTCCAGAAGAAACGCGTCAAAAAACAATATTCAAAGATTATTTATGGACCGGCAAGATACACGCGTACACCGAAAAAACAAAGCGGATTGCTGACAGTGTGTTGGTGCTCGACGAGACACAACATACCTGACCGCTGGTTGGTCTGCAACTAAGACGCAAGCGTGCGGCGCTATATGAAACTACTTCGCTCAGCCGATGTAAGGCGTCAAGAGGTCATTGGCATTTGACCTAGTGACGTACGTGGCTATTACTATTCCATATGTTTTTTCGGGTTGTTTAGAACATAGTCCGTCGTAAATGTTCTTCAATTAATTGTACAAAAAGGTATTACAGAATGAAAAAGTGTTTAAATTATTTTATTTTGTCTAAAGAGTTTAAGGTGTACATTTTTTTCTTTTTTTTTCAATTTGTCTTTATCTCAGGAATTGCCGGTTTAAATTAATATAATACGTCATTTCCATAACACCCTGTACATTAGTGCTACAGATAAAGATATTGACCCTGGACGCGGGGTAACTACTAATATTGTATTTGTTATACAGATTTTTTCTCAATAAAAAAAAAATTCGCTTTTCTTACCTAGTGATTCTACATCCCCCTACGTTTCCTACAGTAGCAACGGTCGTATTCATAAAATACAGGGTGGTCAGATCCACTTGAGTTAGTTTTTCTAGGGCGCTTGCCGCTTTGGGACCCTGTAGGGCTACAAGCGATCGCTCCAGCGTTTCGAAAAATTTGATTTGAATGTCTGAGGATGGGTCGTGTTGTTTCTTGAAATTACGCTGAAAAGTATCTGGGTAAAAAATTTTTTACAGGCAACTTTCAGTCCTTAGCATATAACTTACTAAAATAAACTATTTGCCTGTAGAAACGATTATAACTTTCCGCATTAGAAAGCAATTTTAAAAGATTAGAGCTGCAGTATTCAAATTTGAATTTAAAAATGCATCGCCGGTCACGTGTTACTTTTATATATAAATAATTTACACTCCTACTACAATTTGTATGGAAAAAAATAATGTTCAAAGATCAACAGTTTAGTTTCTCCAACGCAATTATTAACCAGAAGTTCTATCGCCGCAGCTGCATGTATCGCCGGTCACGGCAGAAATTGCTTATAAATAACGCCACTAGAGGTCGCCCTAATAGTTTTACAAATATGACGGTATGTGTTTGAGTTTGTGTAAAGCGTGCTCCTGTTTAGGTAAGTTCCTTATTATGTTTATTTAGGTATAAACTAGAACAGTGCCTACTTTTTACCAGGCGTATGTTTTTATGTTGTATCGCCGCCGGTCACAGGGTTAACTCGGACCTAGTAGTCTTAATTAAGGGAAAAATACTACACGAAGTCATTCTCTTGAGTACAGATACTCATTTCAGTCTAACAAAGTTTAAGAAATAGCTTGTATTAGCTGTTATCCATGAATTTGTGCATTTTGTTATCGCCAGTCACAGTAACACCGGTCATGCATGAAAATGTTACCGGAGATACATTGATGTGACGGTTTGTTATCCGAAGCTATGGTATACAATATTTTTTTATTAACCATTTATAAACCATTAAGGAAAAGTATATTTTGATGTGCAAGTTTCCTTTATGCCTTAGGTAGATTAAGAATGTGACTAATTTTCTTGGTATTTTAACATTCTATAAGGAACATTCCAAAACTTTAAGCCAATATAAGACAGGGCTGTTATAAATAATAGGAAATTGGTTATTACTGATTAAAATAACTCAGTTCCAAATATTGGCGTTATATGATTCAGAAGAGTAAAATTAGCCATGTGACGGGCGTTAAATTATTAAAAAATCGATGCTATACAAAAATAGACTTGTGAAATATTTTATATAATTCCTCTAATTAGATACTATAAGAAACCTATTAAAAAATTAACAGGTGTTTTTGAGATTACTTATTTTTAAATTCCGATTTACTGAAAGTTGCCTGTAAAAAAATTTTGACTCATCGGTAGGTTCTATTAAATTTTATTTAGGTCAGTGTACTAAGTGTTATTCAAGTGTTTCCACTCTCTTGAGCGTGTAGAGTATGTAGATTTAAAAATAATTTAACTAAATGCGAAACGGTGACACTCGGTATAAAGACTTACCAGGCCGGTCATCATAATTTTTTTATCTTGTTCTTTCATTGCGGCATTCGAAACGACGTACAAAAATTCTTCGTTGACTTTTGTGACGATTAGATCGTCTAGAATCCCACCGTTTTCGTTAGTGAACACCGTCAAAACGCCAGAGTTTTCTTCGAGACCCTGTATGTCCGCTGTGCAGATGGATTCGAAAAAATCTGTACATCTTTTCCCTAAAAAAATCAATCAAAACAACGTCAGGGCGATGTTGAGGCTTATCTAGAGTTCAATTTTTGGGGTTTAGATTTTTGAAAACTACTACTTAAATAATAAGTTATGGTGTTATTGGAAAGAGATTTAAAGGGCCTTCAAAATCATGTGCCATGTGAATAGTTTATACAGGGTGTCCGCTAATTAATGGTACATGCAAAAACCACAGACTTCTTACGTAAAAATATTAGGATTTAATTATACTTACCTATATCCTAAAGTTGATATTAACTGAGATACAGGGTTTAAGTTAAAGTTAAAACTTCATTTTTGTTTCTCTCTAATAACTTTGAGAGAAACTAACGGTTTTTTACAAAATTTGGCAATTATGGTTTTTGTAGGACGAGAAATTGATTTCTTTGTGAAATTTTAATGTACAATGCGGTATTTTTCGCACATTCATACGGTCATAACATTTTTGTGCCACAGTGTATTTAAGTTTTTAATAAAAATAATACTTTTCTCATATTTATTACGTAAAAAAGGCATATTAAGTTCAGTTCGCCCAGAGTTACCGTTTGGAGGTATTCGCATTTAAATTGTTTAGTGCGTTAGCTCAGGCAAGCAAATAATATTTTGTTACTTCTTACCAATTAACTTTTACATGATAATGAATGTTCTAGTAATGGTAATTGGGAATAATAAATACAACAATTGGATTGTTCTTTAACTTACTTTAATTGATATAACTTTGAACCTAGAAAATATCGTGTCGAAAGAAACCAACAACAATGAAAACACAAACTTACGATAAACTCAAAAATGAAACATTTTCTGCTGCATCACTAAATTTTATTTGTTTTCTCATAGGTTAATTTAAGAAAAAAGATGTTGTTTGTAAATTAATAGTAATTGGGCAGGGTGCACTAAACAATTTAAATATCTCCGAAACGGTAACTCTGGGCGACCTGAACTTAGTATACCTTTTTTACGTAATAAATATGAGAAAAGTATTATTTTCATTGAAAACTTAAATACACTGAGACACAAAAAGTTATGACCTAATAAATGTCCAAATAATGCCGCAGACAGCGCCTCCTACATTGTACATTAAAATTTCATAAAAAAATTGATTTCTCGTCCTAAAAAAACCATAATTGCCAAATTTTGTAAAAAAACGTTGGTTTGCAAAAAGTTATTAGAGAAAAACAAAAATGAAGTTTTAACCTTAACTTTAACACCCTGTATCTCAGTTAATATCAACTTTCGGATATAGGTAAGTATAATTAAATCCTAATATTTTTACGTAAGGAGTCCGTGGTTTTTCCATGTACCATTAATTAGCGGACACTCTGTATAACAATTTTTAATTAGAGGAGAGATAAGTTCACTTACCTCTTATTTCAGTCTGTAACATATGGGAAACATCAAATATGCTGGCGTTTTTTCTAGTGAAAAGATGCGAGTTCACAATGGACTGATCACTGTATTGAACAGGCAACGAGTAACCACCGAAATCGACCATTTTGCCACCATTTTTCACGTGAAAATCGTATAAGGCAGTAACAGCGCCTTTCCGACTTGAAAAATTACGTTTTACCGTCATTTTACGCGAGTTGATTACGAAAATACGAAGCGGAAACATTATTTTTGTCGTGTCTCGGGGAAAATATTTACTTGGACTGTTTTTGGGGCTTCGACAAACACCCAAATGAATGTATTTTGATTAATTTCGGATTTCTTGAGAAATATCCACTGCCTAAGAGACAAATCATTACGTTTGTGACTTTCTTAACTTTGTTTCGAGAGATAGAAGTCCGTAATGGTGTTTGTATTGAAGATAACGAGGAGGTCGTTAGGTCAATTTGTAATTATGACAAATATTATCGTTATTAAGGATAGGATTTAGGTAATTAACTGAAACATAGGCCTTGATTTGGATAGCTTTTTTTATATACTTTTAAAGGAGGTTTAAAGGTACTATTGTTGTTGTAATTTATTTGTTTTGTTTGTGTTTGTAAGGTCTGCAAACCTAATTTTTTTTCATCCCAAACGGGCGGAAGCGTGCCTTTTAAGTGAATGTGGCCATTTCCAACAATTTTTATGAAACAAAATTTATCATTAATTACTTTATCAATGTTAATAATAATGAGTTTCAATATGAATTTAGTGGTTTTAATCAAGAACGGTGCGTCTGGCGAGAAAAACTCAAGAGACCGTTTTCATGTAGAATTGACCAGACTAATCAGAAAAATATCCACATGGAAAAATGTCAGTGGCGCACCATCTTTTTTGTAAAAAAATATCAGAGTGCAGGTTTGCAGGGACGCCACTGGTGGAACAATTGAATAACTTTTGTAACTAAAATTTGTGGCTCTATATCCTATTAACACATACCAAAATTGAACATAATATCTCGAGTATTTTCGGAGATATTAAAAAGTGGCCATTTCTTGTATGCCGCGCCAAGCGCGCAATTGTGAAAATAACAAATTTTCGCCAATCCCCCCTCGAAGCTGATAAAAGAATGAACAAATTGAATCCGGCCTGATCCCCGTAGCTCGATTAATAAACTACTTATTAGCATTTATGTAATATTTGTCCCCCCCCCATAACTCCCCTCCTAATTGCCCCACCACTCCCAGCCTCCGGCCCATCAAAGTAAAGATTGTTTCACGAAAAATGGATACGACTTAATGATTTCCTGGGTCGGTCCCATTGTGTCGACAAGAGCTTGGCAATAAACAAGTGAAGCATGAAGGGACGGACTAAGGAAAACAAGTAATGATATGATTATATTAATGTAATCAAATGAAATAACATTTTTTTTAAATATTACTAGTCATATTTATTTACATTTATAATGTCATTCTATAGATAGTTCTGTTTCGCTATCGCTATCCTCATTCAAATTAATTATAATTGGATTAATTATACGATCCAGACTAATATACGAATTTTCTACAGTTATTACGTGACGGACTGAATTTTTCCAACTACCTGGGGGAATATCATTAAAGCATTTGCGTATTAATTCTACAACACTAGAACTTAAAGCCGGAGAAATATTTTCAGACCTAACCAGTGATTTTAACTGATGCCACATAATATGCTCTATGGGGTTAAAAATGCAATAGGGTGGGTGGGTGGAATGTGTCACAAACATATACTTTGTACAAAATGTCTTTAAAACTTCTAAAAGATCACTTTTTTATAACTTTCTTCAAAATATAGATCATTCGCCGCCATGTAGTTCTGAATCTCCAATTTTGTATTATTTGAGCTTGGAGCTTTATGTAATTGGCGACTGTGATAGCTCGCATTGTCCATTACTATCACGCTATTCTGAGGAATGTTTGTGGTAAAAGACAATTCTTGAACCATTCCTCAAAAACTAACAAATTTTACCACAAAAAGATATTTAAATATAAATTAAGCAACCTAACCTACCTGATGTGCCTATATTTAATTATAATTATACAATCCGGTTCTTTCCTAATAATAACAAACGGTCATATATAATGGGATGGCCACAGGTACTTTTACTGCAGTCATTAAGTTATATCTATTTTTCGTAAAACAATCTTTACTCGGCGTCACCCGTTGATTCGTGAGAAATTGATGCACCAACTCCGCCCCTTCTCGAGATATAATTAATTAAATTTTATTGTTTTTTGCAGTTGAAAATCGCGATAATTTGCGAACTCATTGAGATATCGGGATCAGGTTTGTTCGAGCTTACGCGCTCTCTCAAGCTGTTCGATATTGCCCTTCGCATTTTTTTTGTAGCATCAAAACCGGCTGAGCTATTTTCCATTTCCCAGGAAAATCCGGGGCGTGTCCCTCTCCCCCCGCACGCAGCGCCCCCTACAAATCATGCCAGAATGTCGAGAGGATCCTACTGTATCGATTGGGGGAAAATAAATACTCGATTTCGTCAAGGGATTTTCGTAAACCGGAACGACTCCACTATAAGAAATAAAACGCTAACATTCTTTGCAACATATAGATTCATATATTTGGGTACTTGGTACAATACTTTTTCTATAATAATAAAAGTTTGTATACATATCTATCCGGCCATTTTTATGTAAAATATAAATGTTATTCTTTACTACTAGCTAAATCAAAACCATTATTGTTTCTATAGTATAAAGGAACATACATATGGGTTGTTACCAAAAAGTGTATCACAACAATTCGAATAAAATAAGACGACCTTACCAAACGTACACTGAATTTAAGCGATGCATACAGTTAGTTACTGTAATAGTACATTACGTATCAAGGGCCGAAAAAAGGCTTTTACCGACGAGATGCGCATGCACCGCATGAGTCCGGAAAAGCCTCCGACGGCCCGAGATATGTACCGTATTTTTTTCACAAGTGCTCCGAAGCTTTGATGCCAAGTAAATAAAGAAATTCTTCAGACAGTTTTCCTGTCTACATGACATGAAAACACTCGCGCATGGAGAATGTAAATATCTAGTGGTATAGCGTACGCCTTGTGATCTGAGAGTCGCGGGTTCAAATCCCGCACACGGCATCACTGGTTTTATTTATTTTTTTACAAGTGCCCGAGTCTTTGAGGCCCATATAAACAAAGAAATTCTTCAGACATTTTTCTAAAACATCTTTGAAAAATTAACTGCCAATTTAATTCATATATAATCCGCTATTTATTATCGCTTGTAGTATGGCTCGGTGGTGGGTAGAGTGTCGGCCTGGCGATCTGAGGGTCGCGGGTTCAAATCCCGCACCGACAACTCTGGTTTTATTTATTTATGAGCACATGGTGACTCGAAGCAAGCGGTAAAAATCTTTCCCGCCCGCTTCGATACTTTCCCGCCCGCTCTCTTGGAAAACGCCACTTTCGGTGAAGAGAACATGCATGTAAGGCACTTTCGGGGCACATGTAAAAAAAAACATTATTATTACCTGACTCGGTGCTGTAAATACCCATTCCATAGCTTAAAACAGGTTACAGTTCGTTTGGTAAAAAGTCCTTTAAAAATATATTTTCGTAGGTTTGTCTTGCACGAAGCTGTTCCGACCAAGCGCCGCGCTTCGTGCACCACAAGTCCACGATAAACCTTTTGCTTAAATTACTAATACGGAAGCGATTAAGTATATTTTACTTCAGTTTAAGCACCGTTATTTTTGGCGTAAGTGAAACGAGAGAATGCGCTGTGCGTTTGTGTAGCCTACCTTACAGATAGCTAAGTTTTTGACGCTCTTTCCATCAACCTGTCAACGCCGAGAGTGACTGTCAAGCATGCTGGGACCACATATATATAAACAGTATATTGCTAATACCATCTGCAATTATGTCCCCGCTATGGGCATCGAAGGGGCGTTGTGAGTTTGCGCAGTTCGGAAATTTCCTTGTCAAAGTAAACATTCGACAGGACCGGATTTCAACTTTTTTAATGTAAATTTCACTGGTTAGTTAGGAAAAATATTGCAATCGAAATTTCGATTAGTTCGAAACAATCGACACGACGTCGTATGTTTCTTAACCTCTTTCTAAACCAAAAATTAAGAATGAATGACTATTTTGGGAATTATTATCAGCTACTAATGCACCGAATTAAAAATACATTAATTTTAAAGTTAGGTAGTGACCACATATATATTATATTGTATACGAGTGAGACTTTCTTCTTTTTTTACAAGCTTTTTAGTGAAATTCGGTTCCGAAGATCGGATAATGTGATAAGCAAAATATTTTCGTATATATGTACATACCTGAAATACTTTATACCTGGTATTGATCCACGACTTTTGCAAAAAAGCACCATGCACTTGTGTCCTTTCATCTTAAAACAAAACAAGCCACTAACCTACCAAACAGCGAATCGAATCACCACAAATTAGAAACTCCTTTACAAAAAATGTTGTTAGGTAATGAAAGTTGCAAACACCGATAACAATGTGGATGAACCACTTGTTATTCTGTAATTTCAAAAAGCATCCAGAACCAAAGATGGCGACGAATAACAACAAACAAATAATGTCGGGCCGGCTCTGACGCGATCGATAAAATGTCCACCCTACTGCTCAAACTCAACAGGCCCGCGCCATCTCCCATAGCGGGGACACTTTTTGTATTTTGGAACGTTCGTATTGGCAATATACTGTTTATACAGTGATGGGCTAAAATATGGAACAAATTCATTTAAAAATCAGGTTTTATTTTTTTGTAAAAACGCTCGGACACGTCGATTATAATTTTTTCATCCGGATTTTTTGCCTCAAAAAGAAATTATACTGGGTGTGTCAAAAAGTAGATGTTTTAAAATTTTTTTGTATTTTAAATAGAACCACCCTATTTTTATTTATCACATAAATTCTACGTCAAATTCTGAGCATAATTCATGTAGCATACTCTATCCTTATCTCTAACGGTTTTAGAGAAAAATTACATCTTAAAAAAGAAATTTCTTTAAAAAAAGGTACATGTACCTACTTAAAGGTAAACAGGTAAATTTAAATTAATTGTTACTACGATAGCAAGTCATGTGTCAATCAAAAAGAATTTTAAGTATAATTTTGAAAAAACGGTGATCATGGTGCATTTAAATGAAACTCAAAGAATCGAAATTTTAATTTTAATTGGATGTGGAGACAAAACAAGAAGAAGTTTGTAACTTGTTTAGCGCTAAGTATCCAGAACGACGGATTACAAGATCTACAGTGAGTAAAATTGAGAAAAAATTCAGGGAAACAGGAAATGTAAAGGATCGTCTACGGCCAGGTCGTCCAAAAATTAGTGAAAACACAAAATTGAACATTTTGTTAGAAGTTGAAGATAATCCCCATAGTGCATCCACTGAAGTAGCCCTTAATAATGATGTTAGCCGACGATCTGTTTTGCGGGTATTGAAACAAGAAAAGTACCATCCGTATAAAATTAGGTTGCTGCACGAGCTAAACGAAGATGATCCCGACCGCCGACTACAGTTTTGTGAAACTATGATGGAAATTTGCAACTTAAATCTATTTTTCCATCGCAGCGTACTTTTTAGCGATGAAGCCACGTTTTGTTTGAATGGTTCGGTAAACAGACAAAATTTTCGGTATTGGAGTACAAATAATCCCCGTTGGATGAGAGAATACGCAATACTCACAAAAAGTAAATGTTTGGGCAGAGATATTAAATGATAGAATTATTGGACCTTTTTTCTTCGATGGAAATCTTACAGGAGACCGGTATTTACAATTTCTTCAAAATAAATTAATTCCCACACTAGCAGCGGATTTTCCAAATCCGAATCAGCCTAATCTACCAGAAGCGTCTATTTGGTTTCAGCAGGATGGTGCTCCGCCTCATTTTGCTCGACAAGTACGAGAGTATTTGAATACTATTTTTCCCGAACGATGGATAGGTAGAAGAGGACCCGTAGAATGGCCTGCAAGATCTCCCGATCTTACACCAATGGATTTCTTTCTTTGGGGTTATTTGAAATCAAAAGTGTATAAGGATAAACCACAAAATTTGGAAGACTTAAAATTTAAAATTAGATATGAAATTAGGCAAATTAATGAAAATACTGTAAATAATGTTTTAGAAGGGTTTTAAGTAGATTGGCATATTCTCAAGAAGTTAATGGTTTGCATTTTCAACACTTAATAAAATAATTTTTCAAAATTATACCTACATCTACTTTTTGACACACCCAGTATAATTTCTTTTTGAGGCAAAAAATCCGGAAGAGAAAATTATAATCGACGTGTCCGAGCGTTTTTACAAAAAATTAATACCTGATTTTTAAATGAATTTGTTCCATATTTTAGCCCATCACTGTATATATGTGGCTGAGACTTTTATAGGGGCTTGGCCATATGCAAATGCTTGATAGCAAGTGCAAGATAGGATCGCGTAGGTAATGTTACAGCATGTAAAACGGCGTTTAGCGTGACTAGAAACGACATGCGTCGCTGTAAACTTCGTTACGGAATCGTGCAACAACTCGATACCTTGATATCGTTCAGTGTTTGTTCTACAGTCTTCTATTTCTTCTCGTCTTAAAGCACCGTCGAAATAAACTATTAGTCTTATTCGAAATTAAGTATAAATATTTTTAAAAAAAATTATGATAAAAACACTGCGTAAGTACACAAGCTTTAAAATATGAGCGAGAAACCGGAGCGGGGCAAATCCCTTCCCGACAAGCAATAACATAATGTGTATTATTATACACAGGGTGTTCCTTAAATGTTCATATGAACATTATAATAACGTATATTATATAAATATGTACAGGGTATCGCACTTATAATAGAAACGAGCTTATATTCTCAATACCTCTGAATTGCTTGTTTTGAATTTTGGTGTGGTGACGTGTGATCCTAGGGCGCACTTTTCTATCGCTTAAACTTTTAGTTAACTCATTTAAAATAATAGCTATAAGAGTACAGTACCTTTAGCGATTATCAGAAGCCGAGGTGGCATCCCGCAAAACGACCGAATATGAAATTGCTATAAATTGACACCACCAGTTTCGGGTTTGTTCGGTTTTGTGTATATGGCAAGCCCGAAAAACAGTACGCCGTATAAATCCGTATGCCAATGAGTTTACTTAAAATTTTAAGCAATGGAAAAGTGCGCTCTAGCATCATAGGTAGCCACACCAAACTTCAAAACAATCAATTCACAAATACCGAATATATATCAGCTGGTTTCCATTATAAGCGGTACACCCTGTATAGTCTATAAAAATTAAAAACTATCCTAAAATCAGATTGAAAATCGTCCGGTTTTGCACCTAAATTGTGCTTTTTAAAAATAAACTCCTGGACAAAATTAACGCAACATCATAAATTTACCATATTTTTGATGCTATTTTTTTTTTCTGAATTTATGATCCGATTTGATTGATTTTTTTTTGCATTGTAGGTTAGTTCCTTGACAATGTCATAGTTTTCGCTGTTTATGATAAAAATTTAATTTTCGATTTATACTGGGTTTACTAAAAATGCAATGTTTTTTCCGAAAATTTGTATCACCCTGTGGAGTATATTAGGAACCGAAGCATATTGCAGTTGATATTAAACGGTAGGTCCATCTTTCCCCAACATTTTCTTTTTTGGTTTAGTTCATTATCTCTGTTATTAAAGGAGATACACCGTTTTATAGCGTAACATGTTTTTATAGACTTTAATATTCAACACATTCATTGTTGAATGTTTTTAAGTAGATTTCAAGATCAAAATACTCATCGGGCAAATGAGCATACGAAACGAACGTTTAATAAGCAGTTTCGGAACAGTTTTTATCAGTATGGCGAATTTTATTTGACCTTTGTAACTTTAAAACTCAACAACTGCTGATACATCGCTTGTAATTTGTAATGTTAGTAGTCCGTAGTCTACTTGAAAACATTTAACAATGAATGTGTTGAATATTAAAGTATATAAAAACATGTTACGCTATAAAACGGTATATCTCCTTTAATAACAGAGATAATGAAGTAAACCAAAAAAGAAAATGTTGGGGAAAGATGGACCTACCGTTTAATATCAACTGCAATATGTTTCGCTTGCTAATATACTCCACAGGGTGATGCGAATTTTCGGAAAAAAACATAGTATTTTTAGTACACACAGTATAAATCGAAAATATATTTTTATCATAAACAGCGAAAACTATGACATTGTCAAGGAACCAACCTACAATGCAAAAAAAATCATTCAAATCGGATAATAATAAATTCAGAAAAAAAATAGCATAAAAAATATGGCAAATTTATGATGTTGCGTTAATTTTGTCCAGGAGTTTACTAATAGATATAATATTAATAAAATTTAAAATTCCTGATATACGGACATAATACATTTGAAATAAGTTTAAAATTATCTCGGCACCATTGTAATAAACCACTAGTCGTGGTTACATCCTGTATGGACCACCTTCATAACGATTTCGAACTCCTCAGTTCTCATCGGTGCAGGGAGACACACTTCTGTACTGATGAGGACTACAGCTTTCGAAACCGGTATATTCGGTTGTTCGTCTGCCTAATGGCATCACTTTGTAATAGTTATAACCTATATCTTTGAATAAAGTCGATTATTATTATTATTATATACAGTATGTCCACGGATGGGGTTTACAAGAGGACAAATGGACCTAAAAATTGAAAGATACGAAAAAAAGTCACTCTTAATAAACGGTGTTGCTTGTCTAGAAAATACGATTCATCATAAGAAACTTCAATTTTTTTTATAGAGGGTGGGTAAAAACTGCAAAAATGTGATTTTGCTTAAGAGTAAACATACTTTATTTTGAAAGATACGAAAAAAAGTCACTCTTAATGAATGTGTTTTCTACACAACAAACCGAAGTAGAACAATTCATTAAAAGGTTTACCTATGTAAACATTATTTCCCAAAAAGTATTCTCTGGCACACCTCTGACTGGTGAACCTAGTTAAAATAATAATGACACTTAAGGTGATAGGTACTTGTTGTCAATGTCTTAATTTAATGAAGTTATTATTTATATAAGTAGAAATGCTATCTACTGAACAAAGAGTTTTTATAATACAATGTTATGGGGATGGTCAAGTTTCATACCGCTATACATCATGGAACAATTTACCGAGAAATTTGTAGGAATCCCAATAACTAGGAGGCAATCTGCAAGTTAATAAAAAAGTTCAAGAGAACTGGTTCGATTTTGGACCTAAAAAAAAAAGAAGAAATACGACCATGATGATGTCGCTACAGTCTTAGTTCTTCATTCTGTTGAAGAAAATCCTATGACGTCCCTTAGAAATCGTGTTACTCACTTGGAAGTTGTGAAAAAAAGAAGATCCTTAAAGCAAATAAATTGTATCCGTATAAATCGCACTTTAATCACAGATTGGACGAGGGAGACGACGCGAAACGACTTGATTTTTGCCTGTGGATAGGAGACAAAATTTTAAGTGGAAATGTTGATTTTTATAAATGTATCACGTTTTCTGATGAAAGTACATTTTCAACAAATGGAACCGTTGCAACCCAGCACGTTAGGTACTGGTCTTTAGAAAATCCCGAATTCGGAATTATGACGAGAAGACAATATTTCACAAAAGTGAACGTGTGGTGTGCGATATCCATCCATGGCATTATAGGGCCGTATTTTTTTGATAACACGTGCAATAGATTATCATATTTAGAAATGCTGGATACATTTTTCAATGATGAACTCGAAAATCTACCATTAAATTTTCGACAAAATATGTATTTTCAGCCAGGTGGTTGTCCAGCCCATTTCGCTCGTGAGGTTAGAGAATGGCTTGACCGCAGATTTGGTCCAAGGTGGATTGGCAGGAATGGCCCAGTTTTGTGGTCCCCAAGAAGTCCCGACTTAACCTTGGCCGATATGTTTTTATGGGGCCGTTTAAAACAAATTGTTTTTGCAACCGCAATACCAAATGATATTGAAGTGCTGAATGACAGAATTATCCAGGCTGTCCAATCGATATCTCAGGAAGAAATCAGAAATTCTTTCACTTATCCAAAGCAATTAGAAAAATGTGTCGAGTAGAGGGGTGGAGTTTTTGAATTATGAAATAATTATCGTATTCGTCTCATGTTAATAAAAATGTTCATATTATTATTATTATTATTATAGTTACTTCATTAAATAAAGACATTGACAACAAGTATCACCCAATCATTATTCAAGTAAAAACGTTTATTAAGAGTGACTTTTTTCGTATCTTTCAAAATAAAGTATGTTTACTATTAAGCAAAATAACATTTTTGCAGTTTTTATCCACCCTGTATAAAAAAATTGAAGTTTCTTATGATGAATCGAATTTTCTAGACAAGCAAAAACGTTTATGAAGAGTGACTTTTTTTTCGTATCTTTCAATTTTTAGTCCATTTGTCCTCTTGTAAGCCCCATCCGTGGACATACTGTGGTGCGGTGACATTCTAGAATATTCGCATTTGTGCGGTAGATTATAAAAATTTTCTACCAATTGTCACCGCATCAGGTTAAATTGGTAATTTTACTTTACTATGTTTTCACAACTGTAATATTATGATTAATGAGGCCAATATGTCATGCATTCTTTTGAGATACCTGTTATTGAACAAAACTCTTCGACAGGCCAGTTAATTTTGAGGTTTAGTCGTTCCTGGTCAAGGCCAATTCTTCCTCTGGTAAGGCGCTTCTCTTATAGGTCGACTCGGTTACGAGATATAGCACCAGTAGTCCGTAGAAGGCCAGTATCAGGCCTATGAAGTTGAAGACGAACGCCTCTGGGACGAACTTCGAATAGTCGCTATCTCTGAAAAACAGCGTAAATCATCAAATTATGATTATGGTAAAAAATACACTCACAGAAAAAATAATCGCAATATTTAGCCGGGTTTTGATCGTGAATTATTTTTTTATTGATTTTAATTTTGATAAGGAACAAATGGTATCACCCCGAGCGAATCGGCGGGAATTTTTTTTCCCCGTAATTGGACACTCACTTTGCATAGGCCTGGCAAATTTTAGTCAAATCGGTGGAATAATTTAGGAATTATCCAGGGGAGAGACGTAAAAAACATCATTTAATCCACTTTTTGATGGATTTTAATTTTGATACGGGACAAAATGGCATCACCGCGAGCGAATTGGCGGGTACAAACATTTTTCCCGGAACTGGCCACTCATTTTACATAGGCCTGGCAAATTTGAGTCAAATCGGTTGAATAATTTAGGAATTATCCAGGGGAGAGACGTAAAAAACATAATTTAATCCACTTTTTGATGCATTTTAATTTTGATACGGGACAAAATGGCATCACCGCGAGCGAATTGGCGGGTATAAACATTTTTCCAGTAACTGGACACTCATTTTACATAGGCCTGGCAAATTTGAGTCAAATCGGTTGAATAATTTAGGAATTATCCAGGGGAGAGACGTAAAAAACATAATTTAATCCACTTTATGACGCATTTTAATTTTGGTACGGGACAAATCGCATCACCGCGAGCAAATTGGCGGGTACAACTATTTTTCCCGTAACTGGACACTCATTTTACATAGGCCTGGCAAATTTGAGTCAAATCGGTTGAATAATTTAGGAATTATCCAGGGGAGAGACGTAAAAAACATCATTTAATTCACTTTTTGATGGATTTTAATTTTGATACGGAACAAATGGCATCACCGCGAGCGAATTGGCGGGTGCAAATAGTTTTCCCGTAACTGGACACTCATTTTACATAGGCCTGGCAAATTTGAGTCAAATCGGTTGAATAATTTAGGAATTATCCAGGGGAGAGACGTACAAAACCTCATTTAATTCACTTTTTGATGAATTTTAATGTTGATAAGGAACAAATGGGATCACCGCGAGCGAATCAGCGGGTACAAATATTTTTCTCGTAACTGGACACTCACTTTGCATACGCCTGGCCAATTTGAGTCAAATCGGTTGAATAATTTAGGAATTATCTAGGGGAGAGACGTAAAAAACCTCATTTAATTCACTTTTTGATGGATTTTAATTTTGATACGGGACAAATGGCATCACCGCGAACGAATTGGCGGGTACAAACATTTTTCCCGTAACTGGACACTCATTTTACATAGGCCTGGCAAATTTGAGTCAAATCGGTTGAGTAATTTAGGAATTATCCAGGGGAGAGACGTACAAAACCTCATTTAATTCACTTTTTGATGGATTTTAATGTTGATACGGAACAAATGGAATCACCGCGAGCGAATTGGCGGGTACAAATATTTTTCCCGTAACTGGACACCCATTTTACATAGGCATGACAAATTTGAGTCAAATCGGTTGAATAATTTAGGAATTATCCAGGGGAGAGACGTCCAAAACATCATTTAATTCACTTTTTGATGGATTTTAATTTTGATACGGAACAAATGGCATCACCGCAAGCGAATTGGCGGGTACAAACATTTTTCCCGTAACTGGACACTCATTTTCCATAGGCCTGGCAAATTTGGGCCACACCGGTTTAGTAGTTTAGGAATTATGTTGGGGAGAGACGCAGAAAATATATTTCTATTCACTTTTTGATGGATTTTGTTTATACGGAACAAACCCGTTATTGAGGTCGAGGTTTTCTTTTAAGTTGGTTTTTATTTCATTCACGTCATTCTCGTAATGTTAGGTTTAAGTTTTTGTTATGTCTGGAAATTAATACAATTTTTTGAAATTGAATTTTTTGAAAAAAATCGTATCTGCTACAAAAACTAAAGTATTGGAATGAACCAAAAACGAAAATATTAAGAATACACGTCATTTGATAATTAAATAACAAAATAAAAAGTTTTACGTCTCCATCACTCCACAGAGTGTTTTAAAGTTTGAGTCGAAAGCCGTTCTTGTTTCGGGCAATTATACACGATCAAAACCCGTCTAAATATTTGCGTGTATAACACACTACTTACAGAGTCCAAAGAGCTTTTTCTGTGAGACCAGTCATCGCGCTTATAAGACCCATGACGAAGGCGGAGGTGCCGAATATCACGTGAACAGGCAACAAGGTTTTTCGTAAAGTGGTCGACATTCCTGGGTATAAAAATGAGACGAATCCAGACAGAAACTAAAAGAAAAAAATTCAATTTAAAAAAAAGTCTCATCACATCAACGTTCTTCCTCGCTCGATTGTATTGGTTACAGTGGCGGTTCTTCCACAGGAGTACATGCGCACGTGCACCCCCAAAACGAATAAAAAAATATTAATTTATATTCATTGAATATTATGTATCGTATAAAGTCCGTTCTTCCCAAATATTTGATCGTACCGTGAATTATCGTATAAAGTCCGACCCCCCCCCCCCCCCCCCGCCTAGTATTTTATCGTACCGTCAACACCAAACTGTATATTATAGGCTATCGATCCGGCAACCGAGTCTCGGTCGAGGTTAAGGACGATTATGACGAGACTTGCTCGCATGTGCGATTAAGTAGGCGGGGCATAATGCAGTTTTTCTGTAGTAACAGGTCGCGGTAGACAGCGGGGCTATGGCGATTTAACATGGGAAAGGCGCACAATTTTAGTGTGCGCCGCGCCGTTGTCTGTTCGTGCATCTAGTTAGAAATTCGAGCGTATATGTTTTAATATTAATATTTATTAAGTTAAAATGAATAGTTGACGGTGGATTATTTAAAAAATAACTTTAGCTCTTTGAGTTTACAGCAAAAAATTGAAGTGAAGAATGCGGGAACACCTAAACCCCAAAATTAATTTAACGCAGACCACAAAGGGTAAATCTGGGGACTTTATTTGAAAGTTTAAAAATTAAATATATGAAAAAAAAATTATAGAGGGTATTCCAAACTTTAATGAGGCTGTTATTGATTAATTTTCTACAATTAAGAACCGAAGTACGGACTTTACGTTTAAGCACTATACAGGGTGTTATGGAAATGACGTATTATATTTAAACCGGCAAATCCCGAGATGAAAATAAATTGAAGAAAAATAACCATAAATGGCGCTTTGAATTAGTAAGCGAAATATACACTTTATATGAAATCTCAAAATTTACGTGGCCGCTCCTGAGGCCCTTCGCAATCAATATTTTATTGAGACAGTCTCCAGGTTCAAAAGAGGTCAGCGCATTGTAGGCGGTGTTGTCATTGTAATTCTAAACGCACGTGTTCAGTTTTTGACAACAAGACGTCTTGGCGCGCGTTATCACTTCTTTTTCAAACCTTTTAGACAAAGAAAACTACAATTTTAAGGTACATACTTTCTTACCTTCGATCTTATTTTTAAATAATCCGTTTTATAATTAAATTCCATAAAAAAAATAAAACACAAAAAGTATGTTTTTCAACAGAACTAACAGTAGATAATATCACACATATTTTAAATCACATCACAACATTTCTTATTATGAATTATTTCACAACAAAAAAAAAATTGGGCAATACAACTAACAAAACGTTTAAAATTCGTATACGTCAAGCACGTGGAACGCTCGAGGCTCGACGTCGTTTCACTCCAGAGTCGCGAAGTATGAAGGGCGCGCCGCCAGTATTCAAGTAAGGGCGAGACACGCGGTGTGATCTGACAACACTGTTAGTATACTCTAGTGATCCACATTGTTGCTAAGTGAATCCAGATGTAACGGCGCGACAGTATGCGGGTAAAAAGGGTTTTTACCTTAGTATTTAGATATATGTAGACTTTCTCTTGGACTCCGTAGGAGTCACCCATTTAAATATAATAAGTCATTTCCATAACACCCTGTATACACTAAGCAAACCTTTCTTATTTTCCCAAAGTTGTATTTCCTTGTGTAAAATTAAAAAACAAATAAAAACATGTTTTACCTAACGCATTTTCTTATTACTTCTTTTCTATCTACATTTAAAACGCCTAGAAAGTAATTTGTAAGTTTGGTCGTTACACAAAAATAAAATTTTAAAAATAATTTCACCATACTTGTGAACCCCCTCTATCATAGGTCACGAGCAGCCACTGATTGGTTATCGTCATTATGTCATTGTCTTAAGAAGCCACGTCGACTTACCTGTATGGAATATATAATGATAGTGATCAGTCCAATCCACGAATGTAAACTGTACAGATTGGGGATGGGTTTATCTGCCAAATTGTGAGAATCGAAAACGGCCTTTAGGCCGATGACGGAATATATGAAAGCTAAAAGATGTAGACCGGCGTGAACGATCTTCAGTCTCATTTTCGGCATGTTCCTGCCAGTCCTATATATGAGAATAGCTGAAAATTGAAATAAGAGTTAATATAGGAACAGTTCGGCCAGTAAAACCGGTTTTGAAACCAATAAGTATATACAAGGTTTTGAAGCACCGTTTTCTTATTTTTTTCCCCCATACATACAGCTCGACAAGCGAGTCTATTGCTACGACGTATCGGTAAGGGGAAAGCAATCTCTTAAAACATGGCCGAGTCATGGGCGTGCTATTATTAAATAATGTAATAATATATATTTTTTCATGGCGTTAATATATTTGTATACGAGTGCAATATATTAGGCCTTTCCATTAATATTTTTCGCTTATTTTGGGGTCCATTTGATTTCAACATGCACCTCAAAGTCTCACCGGAAAATGGAAAGTTTATGTCAGTTCTCAGCTGTTGTAGCAACTTTCTTAAGGTTGGAACCACTTTTAGTTCCAAATAAAACTTTTGTACTGTTCTCCTAACAATTCTAAAGTCGAAGCCTTTGACAGAAGATGACAACAATTGATTTGGGTTATTTTCTTCCCAGTATCTTCTTTGTGAATGTTTTTTACTGCACCCACGCTTACTCCCGTAGACATTGCGACCCTGTCTAGTTTTCGCTTAAGTGGGAATTTAAATCTATTAATTTGCGATTTCTCTTGACACACCCTGTACACATTGGAGATCACTTCAGGGTTTTACCAGGGTATATTCATTCATTATCACAGCATATTGGACATCGCCGAACAAGCACGCTGGCACAATAGGCGTGTCACCAGACGCGTGTCGTCATCCTCTGTCTGGGATATAACCTATACCCATGGTTACCGTTGATATTGCACCATGTTGCCCTATTTTTAGATTAGAAGTACTTTAATAAAAAAACATTTTATTTTGCATTTAAATATTAAAATAAATAGTATGAAAAGAAAGTTTTAAGAACATTGAAACTATAATAGAATATGTTCTTATATACTTATGACAATTTAATATATGTGACAACATTGTTAACCCGTGAAATTTTCTTGTCCGCATTCCTTTTGTAGCTACAGATAAAGTGGTCGACCTGTACATACCCTGTGAATATAAAAACACCATTCCTAGCAACATCAAGAACGGATGCCAGTTAAATTGTATTTTTGGCGTGGATTGCCAGGAAAAGCCGCCGCGGTAATGCAGGATCCAAAAGAGGACGAGAAACATCAGTCCGGTTCCCATGGCGGTGGTGAACGAGTAGATGCTGTTGTACATTTTGGTTTTCTGGTGTTCTGCTCGGGCTTCCATAATCCTAAAAAATAGAAGGTATCTCTTAATTGCTGCGCGTCATCCTTGCTTCCCTTTATTCACTTTAAGGGGGTTGAAATTTTAGTCTAGGGTAGGGGGATCCCAAACTTTGCGGCGCAGTTATAGAGGTTTAGTATTTCGTGAATTGTTTATAGCAAATATAAGTTTCCGGAGAAAATAGGAGCGCCTCGCGCAGTGGCGGCTCGTGACCTATAATAGAGGGGGTTCACAAGTATGGTGAAATTATTTTTAAAATTTTATTTTTGTGTAACGACCAAACAATTACTTTCAAGGCGTTTTAAATGTAGAAAGAAAAAAAGTAATAAGAAAATGCGTTAGGTAAACCATTTTTATTTATTTTTTAATTTTACACAAGGAAATACAACTTTTGGAAAATAAGCAAGGTTTTCTTAGTGTGTATAGCTGTCGGATCTTAACGTCGTCGCATGCAACCCTCGCAACAATATTTATACAGTCCACTACTAATACTACTAAAGCTATCTACGAGCTATCAAGAAAACCGAATGATGTCCAATACTACTACCGCCATCTACGAGTTATCAAGAAAACCGAATGATGTCTAATACCACTGCGCCATCTACGCCTACGTCATTAGGCGCAACCAAGACGAGAACAATAGTTAACTGTTTTATGACGAGAACGAATCGAGCCACGAGACTGACAAGTTGGCATTCTTCATATGTTCAGTGTTTTTTAGTTTAAATCCTTAAATAAAATGGTTTAAAATCATATCGAGTATCATTTATCGAAATACACAACATTTATCGACCCTACACAATAGTGCTTAAACGTAAAGTCCATTCTACGGTTCTTAATTGTAGAAAAATGATCAATAACCAGCCTCATTAAGTTTGGAGTACCCTCTATAATTTTTTTTTCAAATATTTCATTTTAAACGTTCTAATAAAGTCCCTAGATTTACCCTTCGTGATCTGCGTTAAATTAATTTCGGGCTTAGGTGTTCCCGCATTCTTCACTTCAATGTTTTGCTGCAAACTCAAAGAGCTAAAGTTATTTAATAAATATTAATATTAAAATATTAAAACATACACGTTCGAATTTCTAACTAGATGCACGAACAGACAACACAAAAACTGTGCGCCTTTTCCATGTTAAATCGCCATAGCCCCGCTGCCACCCGCCACCTGTTACTACAGAGAAACTGCACTACTTAATCGCACGTGCGAGCAAGTCTCGTCATAATCGTCATTTACCTCGACCGAGGCACGGTTGCCGGATCTATACTGTTTGGTTTGACGGGATGATAAAATATTAGGGAGGGTCGGACTTTTTTAGTTTGACGGTACGATAAAATATTAGGGCGGGTCGGACTTTATACGATAAATAATATTCAATGAATATAAATTAATATTTTTTATTCGTTTTGTTTTGGGGGTGCAGGTGCGCATGTGCTCCTGTGGAAGGACCGCCACTGGCCTCGCGGCTCCCCTAAAATGTTTCAGATTTGTTGCTACATTGTTGAAAAACATTGCGTTGCTGTTTTATTTTGGTGGTAAAACGCGAAACAAACCCAATCCTACATAGAATTATAATACTTATTAGTTTTTATACGTTATGGCTAAAAATAGTTACATACTTGACATTAAATGCTTGTATTGTAGCTAGTTAAAATTATCTTTGTCAATATTCATGTTTGTATGTTTTTAAGCTTTAACAACGCTCTTTATGCTTTCAAGGATAAATATAATTGTTAATTATGGATATTAAATAAAACATGTCGGTCGGATTTATAAATTATTAACAATTGGTTATTGAAATTAATATTTTAAATAATTTAGTTTTTTTTTTAAAATTACGTAGTATACAACGTGTCCAAGATAAGGAGGGCCAGTACAGGGATCTCGGAAACCGTAAGAGATACGACGTCCGTTAAATGGAGGCAAAGTTGCGCATTTACGTGCCTAATAATATGCCGTTTAGAAAGTTTTAAAAGTGCAATTTACTTTAGAATTCGATCTCAAAAAAACAATAAAACGATTTTTCAGAATTTTGTTTTTTTCCGGATATCTCCGAAACTACTCGGAATTTTAAAACTTTCTAAACGGCATATTATTAGGCACGCAACTTTACCTTCATTTAACCGACTTCGTATCTCTTACGGTCTCTGAGATCCCTGTACTGGCCCTCCTTATCTTGGACACATTGTATATGGGGGTGTTAATATTTGCAGCCTTCATGGTTTAACTCCCTAGGAGGGATGTAGATATTACCCTTAAAATCTTAAATGGGAAGGCACACCATGTTAAAGGTCGTTTAAGTCTCTTTCCAAAAATGGACGTAATTAGGATTTACCTGAACAGAGATTTATGGTTTTTATTATTAGGTAGTTATTCGTTTAGTTAGTTAACGTTTTACAGGAAAGCATTTTAAACTTTAAAATCACTATATGAAGGCATTGAAATTCTACTTGCTATTCCCCTTAAACACATTGAAACCCCTGGGTTTTCAACCATAGACCAATAGTTCTTTGAGAACGTACTATGGCACCCAGTGCCAAGGTGATGAAATACCTGACCTCCCGCATTTAAATTTCTGTTAAAGCAATGTAAACTACACCATAAGCCATAAGCGACAGTATTGATGGGCAAACTAAAAGTATTTTTTATCCTGATAAGATACCCCGAAATATTTATTAAAACATTACCTGTTTCTGCTTCCAGCTGTTGAATCTTCGTCTCGCTCGTGCTCAGATAACAAAGATTCTGAACTCATTGACCGTAAAATATGGAGCAACAAGTAAGTAAATCAATAGTTTAGACGCCCCCACTAATTTTTTTGCGGCATTCTCTTTTGCGGTCTGTTCGTTGGAAACTCGTCAAAAATAGGTAAACAAGGCGGTTACTTATCAGTATTCGACCTAAAATATAATAATTAGACGTACAATAAAAGTCTTTAAATAAAATTATTGCGGTTGGTCGAGGTGATTATGCAAAAAACTGTAAAATATGGGTTTTTATTTATATTTTATCGACGGTGTTAATAATAACGTAACCTTTAAATTTGACAGTTCGAAATAGGCAACCTAAACTCATGGTCTCACTGTTTGTGGGGTATCAAAATTTGTTTCCATTTCTTCTTCAGCTAACTTCGTATTGGTTCATTGACCTTTTGACGTCAATAATATAATTGAGGTTATAAAATTTGTTTTTGTGAAATTCTTCTAGTTTTCCTTCATATTTATGCTTATTTTTCTATTCAAAATAAGAAAAAAACATGAATACACTAGGATTAAGTACTATACTAAGAATGGGCTGCATTTGCACCAGAGAAAGTGTGGATATAAATGGTATAAAGTATGTTGTAAAGGATCGTCTAGGCGAGGGGTTAGTAAAATTGTGTTTATTTTAACATATTTTTTTATTTAAAACGGAATAGAGTAGCTGTAAGTAGCTACTGAAGCTAGAATATTTAACTACAGAGAAAATATTTTCATACAAAACATTTTTTAGGGGGTTTTCATGTGTAGATCTTGTAGAACAAGCTACGTCAAAGAAGAAATACGCTTTGAAACGAATAACATGCCATAGTATCGATGATCAAAAAATAGCTAGTCAAGAAATAGCATATTATAAAAGATTAAAGCATCCGAATATTATAGAACTAGTTGGCAAGTCAATTTTTTTTAATAGTTTTGAATAATTATACTTACTATAAAAATATGTAGATTGAGAATTTAATTTTTACTACTGTTTTTAATAAAAAGAATTTTTAGATTCGTGTATAAAAGGATCTGCTGATGTAGTGGTTCAGGCAACTTCCGAAGCATTTTTGGTCCTCCCGTACTTTAAAAGGGGAACCTTACACGATTATTTAGTCCTGAAATCATTTTCTAAGAAATATTTAGATGTCAGAGAAGTATTAAGGTATGTACAAATTATTTTTTCACTTGAATGATTCCTTTGTAAAAAATGTATATTTTAGGTTCTTCCTCGAAATTTGTCAAGCTGTAAAATTTTTACATGATTTTACCCCAGAACCTGTCGCTCATAGAGATCTAAAAACCGCAAATGTATGTCTTACAGAAAATTTGGACCCTATCTTAATGGATTTAGGTAATGGGCAATATTTACTTAATTTATTTTTCAATATTTCAAATATATTTTCTTCAGTATAGTATAACATTATTATATACTACTTTAAGGGTCTTGTGCTCCTGCAAAAGTCCAAATTTGTGGTGTACAGGATGCCCAAAAGTTACAAGATATTGCAGCAGAGAGAAGCTCAATGACTTATAGGGCGCCCGAACTGTTTCATGTTGAAAGTTACTGTGTTATTGACCAGAGAACAGATATTTGGGTAAGCTATGCATGAACCAAAATTACATAATCTCATTTTCATAGTAGATAACAAAGCTATAATAAATCTGTCGTATTCAGTGGCGGCTCGTGACCTATGATAGAGGGGGTTCACAAGTATGCGGAAATTATTTTTAAAATTTTATTTTTGTGTAACGACCAAACAATTATTTTCTAGGCATTTTAAATGTAGAAAGAAAAAAAGTAATAAGAAAATGCGTTAGGTAAAACATATTTTTATTTATTTTTTAATTTTACACAAAGAAATACAACTTTTGGAAAATCAGAAAGGTTTTCTTAGTGTGTATAGCTGTCGGATCTTAACGTCGTCGCATGCAACCCTCGTAACAATATTTGTACAGTCCACTACTAAAGCCATCTACGAGCTATCAAGAAAACCGAATGATGTCCAATACTACCACCGCCATCTACGAGTTATCAAGAAAACCGAATGATGTCTTACGCCATCTACGGCTACGTCATTAGGCGCAACCAAGACGAGAACAATAGTTAACTGTTTTATGACGAGACCGAATCGAGCCATGAGACTGACAAGTTGGCATTCTTCATATTTTCAGTGTTTTTTAGTTTAAATCCTTAAATAAAATGGTTTAAAATCATATCGAGTATCATTTATCGAAATACACAACATTTATCGACCCTACACAATAGTGCTTAAACGTAAAGTCCATTCTTTGGTTTTTAATTGTAGGAAATTGAGCAATAACAGCCTCATTAAGTTTGGAATACTCTCTATAATTTTTTTTTCATATATTTCATTTTTAGACTTTCTAATAAAGTCCCTAGATTTACCCTTTGTGGTCTGCGTTAAATTAATTTCGGGATTAGGTGTTCCCGCACTCTTTTACTTCAATTTTTTGCTCCAAACTCAAAGAGTTAAAGTTATTTCTTAAATAGTCCACCGTCAACTATTCATTTAAACTTAATAAATATATAATATTAAAATATTAAAACATACACGTTCGAATTTCTAACTAGATGCACGAACAGACAACAGCGCGGTGCACACAAAAACGTGCGCTGTTTCCATGTTAAATCGCCATAGCCCCGCTATCCCCCGCGGCCACCCGCCATCTGTTACTACAGAGAAACAGCACTACTTAATAATATGAATGATGTGAATGTAATGAATATAAATTAATATTTTTTATTCGTTTTGTTTTGGGGGTGCACGTGCGCATGTGCTCCTGTGGAAGAACCGCCACTGGTGGTATGGTTTTTGGAGTGTAATTTTTTTTGTAGAGTTTGGGATGTCTTCTCTATGCCCTCCTATACTTTAAAACTCCCTATGACATAGTGTATGAGAGAGGAGACTCTGTGAATTTAGCTGTGATATCTGGAAATGTGTTTTTTCCAGAGGAAACACCATTTCCGCAGGTTAGTAAGGAGATCTGAAGGAGCTCCCTTTATTTATTTTATTCTTTAACAATTAATGTTTGTTGTCATAAACAGTTGTCTATGTTTGTTTTGTATTGTGATTTTTAACTTGATAACAACAAATTTGAACTGCGGTTGTTGCGTCTTAAATGATCCTTTCAATGACATTTTTGTTTGTTTAGTTCTTCTTTTGATTTGATAATAATCTCACAATGGTAATGAAATTTCGGGGAAAATATATGCACCTGTGTTCTGTATAATACATATGGTCTTATCTTAGAAAGTTCAATGTTCAACATTAAAATCAATTGATCCTACAAACAAATTTATTTTGTAAGACATTTGTGTACAGGGTGTTCCTAAATGACGTGCTAACATGTCAGAGTATGACTTCTTAGGTCATTTTGTGCAGAAAAGTTCATAGGAACATATGTCCTCGGCAGCTTAGATTTTTTTTAAATAGTTATTTTTTAATATCTCCCAAAATACTTTAGATATTATTTTAAACTTTGCGATGTGTATCACATATTTTAGAAACTTACCAATATTGAATAGAATATCTACAGGACTCTCGGAGATATTAACAAATAACAAAAAAAAATCAACACCCTGTAGCAAAAAATATAAGCTATTGGGGACATATGTATGTTGAAATAGGCGCAGCTAGCTGAAATAGGCACAAATTGAAGGATTGAATCGGATGTGGCTAGTTGAAATAGGCGCAGCTAGCTGCCCACATATTCTGGTGTCCCAGAATATGTGGGCAATCCCCTGGGTTCAGATAGAATACTTAAAAATAACAGAGGAAGTACCTATAACTTGTTCTTCCTACGGCCTCGCCTACGGAGATATGGGCCTATAACGGACGTCCATGGAAATCGTTGTTTTTTAAATAATTTTTTAAGTACTAGGTGTAATTTAATAATTTTTTAGCATAATGGTTACTAGATGAGTCTCCTTAAAATTCGCCCTTCTAAACACCTTTGGCTTATTTAGTTTGCCAGGGACGGACTAGGCGTAACACAAAAATGCTTTTTTTTGTACACCTTGTATGATGAAGGAACGACAATAATATTTATGGATACTCTAAACCTTAAGCTGAAAAAAAGGTACTCTTGATCAATGTCGATAAAATGAACTGTTTTCGAAAAAAATATATTTTCGTTCAATGTGATTTATATTCAGTATACGTAAATTCCATTACGAAGTTAGTAACTAATAAGACAAAGGAGAAAAACCGCAAATTTCAAGACACTACCATAAACTGACACTGGCATAAATATTCTTATTTAAATCGATACATGTGAAAAAAACCATAACAACAACGAGGGAATTTTATGAACAAAAACAACAACTAATGCAAAAAACCATAGTGAACAAATATATTTTTTTTTCGAAAACAGTTCACTTTATCGACATTGATCAAGAGTACCTTTTTTTCAGCTAAAGGTTTAGAGTATCCAAAAATATTATTGTCGTTCCTTCATCATACAAGGTGTACAAAAAAGAGACCTTTTTGTATTACGTCTAGTCCTTCCTTGGCAAACTAAATAAGCCAAATGTGTTTAAAAGGGCGAATTTTAAGGAGACTCATCTACTAACCATTATACTAAAAAATTATTAAATTACACCTAGTACTTAATAAATTATTTAAAAACCAACCATTTCCAGGGACGTCCATTATGGGCCCGTATCTCCGTAGAGGAAGCCGTAGGAAGAAAAATTTATAAGAACGTCTCCTGTTATTTTTATGTGTTCTATCTGAACCCGGGAGGTTGCCCACATATTCTGGGACACCCTGTATAACGTCATTGATATTGGGTGTTTAAAAATGTATTTTAAAGCAGTTTTTTTAATTTTAATTTATTTTCCTTAGGAACTAATTTATAAAAATTTCTAGGAACTGCATGACATAATACTTTTTATACTAAAAGTGAATCCTGCTGATAGACCCTTTATTGACGACGTTATTGGGAAAACAACAGAGTTTAAGAGACAATTGGACACAACTGTATAACGCCAGGAAATTAATTGGATTTTAAACAAATATTTTCTTTTATTAAGTAATACAATAGCGTTTTTCATTGGTGAAATACAATGGTACACATTTTATTGGTGTTTTCGACGAACCATTTTTTTTATCCCAAGAGGGTACTTTATAACCGGAGTCCACAGTATAAATTTTTTAGTTTCTGTCTGTATACACCGTGTCCAAGATAAGGAGGGCCAGTACAAGGATCTCGGAAACCGTAAGAGTTACGAAGTCGGTTAAATAGAGGTAAAGTTGCGCATTTACGTGCCTAATAATATGCCGTTTAGAAAGTTTTAAAATTCCGAGTAGTTTTGGAGATATCCGGAAAAAAACGAAATTCTGAAAAATCGTTTTATTTTTTCCTGGGTTTTTTTGAGATCGAATTCTAAAGTAAATTGCACTCTTACATTGCCACTTTTTCCGCTCTATCTAACAACATTAACTGTTTTGTAATCCGACGTGTGGTCTTCGAAGGGCCATTATCAACTTTCTTTTTTAAATACGGTCCTGTTTTCCTGATATTGGAGTTTGTTATCTTTTTTTCTTCCGAATGAAACGATGTATGAAACATTGTGATTTAATGACGTTTCGAGGGTTTTTTGAACAACATCAGGATATTTTGGGATACGGTCCTGTATTTCTCCTAATTTTATAAATAATATCTCATAAGTAAGCTCTGAATTTTTACTTATGTTGGACTAGTTCAATAAATAACAAATAATTTAATAATAAACCACAAATAAGTGAAGAAAAGAAAATACAGGAACATTATTTCAAACTTCTCTTGATTCGAGATTTAAAAGAAATGGACATGCGTTTGAAGCAAAAAATTAAGATGGTGACGCGTGATTTGTTTCACTTGACATTCCCATTGTGATCGTTGCCTTTGAAAGCGTTTTAAGAGGTTTTGTATTTTCCAGAAAATATGGAACATAATTTTACAAATGCTGAAAGGTTTGATATTCTATTGTGTTTTATTTTATCTCAAAAAAACTGATATGTGGCAGAGCGAATGCATTTGGAGATTTCCAGGAGACAACCAAAATAACGGAAATCATTTTGAACACCTGGTTATGTAGTTCCTTACTTTTTTCGTTTCGTTGTTCGTTTTATTACTGTTTTGAAATGATTTTTGTTCACTTATTTGTGGTTTATTATTAAATTATTTGTTATTTATTGAACTAGTCCAACATAAGTAAAAATTTAGAGCTTACTTATGAGATATTATTTATAAAATTAGGAGAAATACAGGACCGTATCCCAAGATATCCTGAACAAACCCGACTTCGTATCTCTTACGGTTTTCGAGATCCCTGTACTGGCCCTCCTTATCTTGGACACGGTGTATACCAAAGGTATAAAGCTGTGATTGTTTGAAATATTATTGAAAATCAGTAATGGGTGGAAGAGAGAACTACATGTTTGTTGGCTGAGTGGCAACAATGTTGAAGTCTGGTTATATCAGATGGTTAAATATTAAAACATAACCATATTTACCGATGAAATGATAAATCCTTATTTAAATGATCCACTCTTTTACAAACTACACATGAATGCACCATGATTGTTTATAATAAAGACGATTTTTCACCAATAATCGCAAAAAACACACAAACGTCGCAATTTTTACGAGATTAGTAATTCATTCACGTTTTGGATCCGGATCGTAGCGCAGTTGTAAAATAAAAATATATGTTGCCAGAGTGCAATTGGATTAGTTCAAGATTCGTTTGATACTTTTAAGGATAATAATATTTTAGTAAAATTATTGGGAAATAAATTTATTGTACGAGCAATTGCGGATTAACCTTAAACCAGTTGTATTTGACAAATTAACAAATTTTTTAATTGGGATTTTGCAAGATACCTTTGCGATAAATATGCCAATCTGGCTATGCTGCAATAACGACAGAAAGAGGTGGAAAGGAATGTTTGCAGTCGTTGCGTAGGCTAGAAATGTACATTTTTCTTTCTGTAGTTTGTAATATCTTTGTGTATACATTTTTTAATTTTTGAAATGGAAAACACTATAAATATGTATATATTTTTAGGTTCACATTGTTTTGTACATATGTATATCCGTGTAATTTTATTTATAAAGATTGTACATTTCCAATTCATACTTTATTTAATTTATAATACAGTTTTAAACAAAAAAATACGTTGTTTTAGTCAGTGGCGTAGCGACAAATTATAGCCCCCCCCCCCCCCCCCCGCGAATATTGAGTTAGGGCCCCCTACCCTATATTAAGAATATACATATATAAACATATAAACAAACAAAATGTTTGTTATATAAACTAAAAACCTATATGTAGAGAACGTTACAAAAAATAAAATTATTGAACAACAAGAAGAAAACAAAAAACATTCTTTAAAACTAAAAGGAACAAACACGAAAAAATTCTTTAGGTACCGAGCTAAGGTAGCGATACTTGAAAGTTACAGTGAGATAAAACCAAAAGTATTTAAAATTAAGCAACAAAATCTTGAATATAGTATTATAGGTATCTCAATAGTTATTGCGAGGCAATTGGCCAATTGCCTATTTTAATTATTATATTGTAAAATTATTCTTATATTGTTGCTTTCAGGAGGTAAATTGTTTTTTTCTAGCTTTTGCCTCCGCAAAATTTTTTATTAAATGGTTATTATCCATTTTGGCCGCCTCTTGTGCCTCTATAGACAGGATAGCCAAGTTGGTTAACCTTGTCTGAGAGGAACTATTTCGTAAATAATTTTTAATGATTTTTAATTTGGAAAAGGATCTCTCAGCTGTAGCAACACTTACTGGAAGAGTTAAAAATAATAATAAGGCTGTTGTTACCTCTGGAAAATTTGATGATAAAGTGTTATTTTCCACAATTAAAAATACAGCAAAGTCTTTAATACTTTGAAGGGAAGCAATTTTTTCCTTTAACGGCATACACAACGCGACTATCTCTAAAGGAAAAGTCGCAGACAGATCGCTGGAATATGTTTGCTGTAGTGTTTCTGCAGACATAAATAATTCTTTTTCTGGCAAAGTTACTAGAACTTGGGGACATAGAAATCTAAATTTATTAACAAATAACTCCATTCCCTCAAAACGATTACCTATTTGGTTAATTACAATATCAAATACTTTGTAATATATATTTATCCTAAAATAGTTTTCTCGACTAGAAAATAGATAATTTGTATTGGCTTCATCAAAGTGTTTTTTTGGTTTTAATTGTCCTTTATCTTCAAATTCCGGGTTTATATTCCATGATCTTGATATACCAATTGCTTCATTCTTCAAATTTATATAATTACGGACACAGTGTGACAAAATCTAGATCAGGTGGACATTGGTAATATTGGTATTTATTTGAAAGATTTGCTAATTAGCAATAGGCTCTATCGGCACTCGAGGCTTTCTTATGTAGTTCCGCTCTTCGCAGCGCCGTTAAAACGCACAGACATTTGTCTCTACAGAGGCGTGGAACGCGGGGAGGACATTTTGTGTTTGTTTATTATACAGGCGTTTTGCTAATATTTGTGCTTTTTTTATTGAACATTTCCTAAATAATTCATGTTATTTGGATTTTTTTCATCAATTTATTAAGCGCGAAATTACGCGACATTTGCCTCAATATGAGATGCCCTAATACAGGGCGGGCGTTCCTTCACGATGTGCTAATATTTCACAGTGCGTTTCTATAGGTCATTTTATGAACAAAAGTGCATATAAACATAAATTTTTGAAAATTGCCACTATGCCATCATACTGAAATCTTAGCACGTCATTAAAGAACACCCTGTATAAGCTCACGAATTTGTCACAACCTGTATATGATATTTAAAGTATTACTGATTCATTATAAGTAATCAGACCACTCTGCTATTAAATTTTTTTTTTAGTTTATCGTTGAGATCTTTCCGCTGGGAGATAAAAATATCGATTGTCAAAAGTAGTTGGTGATTGTTCTTTAATCGTCAATGATATATATTTAGTTCCCCTCCGTCTATTAGTTTAGACGTTGTGTTACTTAGTGGGGAAAATGAAGCTTTCGTGCATTGTGTTTATAATACCATTTTTAAGTAAGTTATTTTAAAATAACGACAGTTACCGTATTCGTATTAACCGCATTTCTGTAACAACTGTAACGAACAGAATCGAAGAAAGATCTGCCTTTCGTATTCTTACACAGTTTAGCAAAAGAAAAAGTAATAACCATTTCTTCCTGTTTTTGTTCTTCGGGATTCTAGGTCAATCAGTCGTTGTTGTTATATAGTTCAAATTTGTTAGTATCTCTGCACAAACCCAAGCGAATGCAATGCAAGGCAATGTGGTAGGGGGGGGACGTACTCCCTCACCGGTAGTAGTACGGGTTGATAGCCCTTGGGGGAGCAGCGTACATCACCGAGGAACATGGTTCGGAGTCCACGTTAAGCTATATGTACAACGTGCTCAAGATAAGGAGGGCCAGTACAGGGATCTCGGAAACCGTAAGAGATACGAAGTCGGTTAAATGGAGGTAAAGTTGCGCATTTATGTGATTAATAATATGCCGTTTAGAAAGTTTTAAAATTCCGAGTAGTTCCGGAGATATCCGGAAAAAAAAACGAAATTCTGAAAAATCGTTTTATTGTATTCCTGGGTTTTTTTGAGATCGAATTCTAAAGTAAATTGCACTTTTGCATTGCCACTTTTTCCGCTCTATCTAACAGCGTTAATTGTTTTGTAATCCGACGAGTTGTCTTCGAAGGCCCATTATCAACTTTCTTTTTTTAAATAGAGTCCTGTTTCTCTGATATTGGAATTTAAGAGCTTTTTTTCTTCTGAATGCAACGATGTATGACACATTGTGGTTTAATGACGTTTCGAAGGTTTTTTGAACAACATCCGGAAATTTTGGGATACGGTCTTGTATTTCTCCTAATTTTATAAATAATATCTCATAAGTAAGCTCTAAATTTTTTACTTATGTTGGACTAGTTCAATAAATAATAAATAATTTAATAATAAACCACAAATAAGTGAACAAAAATCATTTCAAAACAGTAATAAAACGAACAACGAAAAAAGTAAGGAACTACATAATCAGGTGTTCAAAATGATTTCCGTTATTCTCTAAGCACAAATAACATCTTCTAACTGCCACATAATAGTTTTTTTGAGATAAAATAAAACATGCGATAGAATATCAAACTTTTCAGCATTTGTAAATTTATATTCCATATTTTCTGGAAAATAGAAAACCTCGTAAAACGCTCTCAAACGATCACAATGGGAATGCCAAGTGAAACAAATCACGCGTCACCATCTTAATTTTTTGTTTCAAACACCTACTTTTCTTTTAAATCCCGAATCAACAGAAGTTTGAAATAATGTTTCTGTATTTTGTTCACTTATTTGTGGTTTATTATTAAATTATTTGTTATTTATTGAACTAGTCCAACATAAGTAAAAAATTTAGAGCTTACTTATGAGATATTATTTATAAAATTAGTAGAAATACAGGACCGTATCCCAAAATATCCTGATGTTGTTCAAAAAACCCTCGAAACGTCATTAAACCACAATGTGTCATACATTGTTACATTCGGAAGAAAAAGCTCTCAAATTCCAATATCAGGAAAACAGGACCGCATTTAAAAAGAAAGTTGATAATGGCCCTTCGAAGACGACTCGTCGGATTACAAAACAATTAATGCTGTTAGATAGAGCGGAAAAAGTGGCAATGTAATAGTGCAATTTATTTTAGAATTCGATCTAAAAAAAAAACCAGGAAAACAATAAAACGATTTTTCAGAATTTCGTTTTTTCCGGATATCTCCGGAACTACTCGGAATTTTAAAACTTTCTAAACGGTATATTATTAGGCACGTAAATGCGCAACTTTACCTCCATTTAACAGACTTCGTATCTCTTACGGTTTCCGAGATCCTTGTACTGGCCCTCCTTATCTTGGCCACGTTGTATAGTATTATGCCAACGAAGAGGAAAATAATTAAGGAGAAAAAGTTTGACCAACGGGTGACCAAACTTAATGAGCTAAAAAACCAATTGAAATTAAATTTTAATAGAGCAACGACGTAGACAAGATCGCGATATCGACGTTTTTTTTTAGGAAAAACTACATCCCGATCACAATCATCAAAAAAAAAGGTCTAAACGTTATAAAGAATACAAAGTAACAATCTTACGATTACTTCAAGTTCAATACACTTCAAGTGTATCTTTTGAGAATAATCTTAAAACTTTCGAAATGGTGCACCTGTGTCAATATTTTTTAGAACAATTAACTTATCAGTCCAATTACTATTATTTCGGGATGCTTGGATTCATAATTTAAGCATTTTGAAATCTTATCTCAATTTAGTTTCGTCGTTATAAACTTAACAAACCCTACAACGCTACGTTTGGCTTGAAATACTATAACCTCTAAAATCTCCTCCAGCTTCAACTTATTCGCACCACTGGAAATTTTGAACAAATCATATGTGCAGGGTGTTCCTTAATGACGTGCTAATATTTCAGGGTGTGATTCCTTAGGTTATTTTATAAAGAAAAGTTCATATGAACATATGTCCGCAACGGCTTAAATTTTTTGCTACAGGGTGTTGAATTTTTATTTTTTAAATGGTCTTTATTTTAATATTTCCGAAAATACTTTAGATATTATTTCCAATTTTGGTATATGTTGATAGGATTTAGAACCACAAATTTCAGTTAGGAAAGTTATTGAATTGTTCCACCAGTGGCGTCCCTGCAAACATGTCCTCTAATATTTTTTACAAAAAATATGGTACGCCTCTAACATTTTTCCATGTGGATATTTTTCTGATTAGCCTGGTCAATTCTACATGAAAACGGTATCTTACGTTTTTCTCGTCAGACCCACCGCTCTTGATTAAAACCACTAAATTCATATTGAAACTCATTATTATTAACATTGATAAAATAATTAATGATAAATTTTGTTTCATAAAAATTGTTGGAAATGGCCACCTTCACTTAAAAGGCACGCTTCCGCCCGTCGTCGCATCGAAATGCCCAGTCCAACAATTTTCATGAAACAAAATTTATCATTAATTATTTTATCAATGTTAATAATAATGAGTTTCAATATGAATTTAGTTGTTTTAATCAAGAACGGTGCCTCTGACGAGAAGAAATCAAGATGTCGTTTTCATGTAGAATTGACCAGGCTAATCAGAAAAAATATGCACATGGAAAAATGTCAATGGCGTACCATCTTTTTTGTAAAAAATATCAAAGAACATGCTTGCAAGGACGCCACTGGTGGAACAATTGAATAACTTTTGTAACTAAAATTTGTGATTCTATATCCTATTAACACATACCAAAATTGAAAATAATATCTAAAGTACTTTCGGAGATATTAAAAAATAACCATTTAAAAATAAAAATTCAACACCCTATAGCAAAAAATTTAAGCCGTTGCGGACATATGTTCATATGAACTTTTCTTTATAAAATGATCTAAGGAATCACACCCTGAAATATTAGCACGTCATTAAGGAACACCCTGTACACATGGTCTTATGGAAATGACATATTATATTTAAATGGGTGACTCCTGGGGTGCCCTAGAGAAGCGCTACATATATATTTTTTTAAATCGAACGTTTAAAAAGTGGGGTAATTCACCCCTAAACCCACACACAACTCATCGGCACATTCATATATATTACATTGTCCAGCTGATTAATCAAGAGATGTTCAAGCAGAATGTTGTCAAAATGTTTAGAAGTGTAAATCTTTAGTTTCTTGTAAAAATAAATATTTAGCTTACTTAGAAAGACCAGTCGTGGAACTTTCTTTCCGAGAACTCTCCGCTACTAGAGCCAGCGCGGTTGCCATTTCCGAGACTATAATTATACAGGAAAGTAATATTATAGAAGGAAATTCGGCAATTAGTCGCTTATAAAACATCGAAAGTGGCAACGCTGTATTTTTAAATATTAGCCCGATTCTCCACAATCAGCTGTTTAAAGAAACCGGCCGATATCGATCGAGAGAACCAACGTGTTATTTATTTTTAAAATTTTTAGATGTTAAATACATTATTTCCCAGACAATAAGGGTGTATTTTTGTCTACACAGTAGCACTTTAAAATACTAATTCAGATTGAACGGTACTTAGATGTGTTGTGACGCGAAAACTAATGTGATTTTGTGATGTGAGTACTTGGTGTTTTTTATAAACAAGTTCGTTTTAAATAAGTCCGAAAAGGTAAATAAAATTGCATTTCTTTTCTCTAAAGGGTAAGTGGCATTTATAAACTTTTAAGTTGTCCAGATCTGACGGGTGTCGTTCGAATTGAACAAATGAGAACATACCTGACCATTTATAAACTCCGTGGCGGTTCGTTCGAGTCAGTTCAAGTTTATAAATCAGAGATTGTTTCCCAGCGAACTGAACGTAAAAGTTTATAATAATGTACCCTGAAAAATAAACAACTTGAAATCTGTCAAACGGTTATTGACTTTCTAAAGAGTTTACGCTGAAGATATGACAACACTGTTCAAGATTCACTGCCATATGTTGCTGTGTTTACCTTCCGAACAGGGGCACCACGTGGTAATTTTTAGTTTGACATAAGGTCATGTACAGGGCATATTAAATTAAAGCGCCATTTTTGGATATTTTTCTTCAATTTGTTTTCATCTCAGGAATTGCCGGCTTAAATATAATACGTCATTTCCATAACACCCTGTATAATAACCATATAAATAATTTCACGCCACTGCAGTGACAACTTTCTGTTCGTTTTAACGGTGCCAAGCGAAACCACGAAGAGCGGGACTGCATAAGAAATAAAATGAAACTTATGAAGTTTTTTAATGATTAATGGAACCCAGAATTAGTGCGTATAACAAATTATCTTGAAGTTACATACATTTCGGTCAATTTAGACCTAAAGCTTAATGAAAGGCTATTGAAAAATATTGCATGGTTTCGCACCTTAGCAGAAAACAGACCGTGGCTAAGCGTTGCCATATATCTGAAGACAATGAATAGATATTAATTTTATTAATTTAAATATTGTGAAAAATGATCATTTTTACCCATTTTCACGTTTATCCCGTTATTGTATTACTGGTCAGGTTAGTTGTTCTAATTGGAACGGCAACATAGCCTCGTTTTTTCCTCGCATTCCTTCCGACGTTCAGAAACCACCGAACGAACAATATAAATGCAGCTCTTCACTAACGTAACATAACCAGAAAGGGATCTGATATCGAAGGGAACCATATTGTATAGTTTAGCTATATTAAAACTAAAACGGTCTTTCAAAGTAAGAAGATGTATGTGCTGGGGTCGTTAAAATACATTGATGACGGAGATCTAAATTGTGCTCATCATTACGGAATTTAATACTCTTATATAGATAGTCCGGACATTTTTTACTAATAATTTTATTAAAAAGAACTAAGGAATGGAGCACCCTAAGTTCATTCATTCTTAACCATTTTATTTCTCTCAGCTTGGCAGACACTCTCCTTTCACGCTTCCTTATACCCCCTATTAATGTACACAACAAGTTTGAATTAACTGAATTCTTCGGGCATCAGCATCCAATAGACATGGGCTGTACACAACATCAGCATAGTTAAAATGTGACAATACGATGGAATCACAGAGAATTTTTTTAAGTTTCTCATTTAACATATTCCGTTGAGTGTATATTAACTTAAGATTCGCAAAAGCCCTTTTAATACGCATACTGACATGCTCAGAGAATCTGAGACTGGTATCAATGACCAAACCCATGTTTCTTGCCGCACTAACCAGTTTGGTTGCTCATTATTTATTAATATCCTTACCCGATCTTGATAAAATGATTGATCCTTTTTCCTACCAAAAGGAAGTCCCTGGGATTTGCTTGGATTTATACCAAGACAGTGGAAGTTAGACACCTGCAGAAGAATCCTCAGATCCGCATTGATCTTCTCAACGGCATCATCAATATAACTAGGTCGAAAACATATGTAGATCTAAGAATCATCCGCATAAAAGATAAACTATAGGTACGTTTCAGCTTACGACATGATTCAATTTGTGGATTATCTTTTTTTTTTTTTTTATGATCAAACACAAGCACTATAGGAAAAATCCTTTAGGGAACTCTGAGAGTGGTGCGTGTGCTCAAAAAGCGATTCACGTTGGTTTTGAATCGTTGGAGGTCATATTCGTTGGGGAACACGACCTCGGGAAGGTCGTTCCACAAGGATGCAGTCCTCCAGATGAAAGAATTCTTAAACAATGAAGTTCGAGGAGTATTTTGCTAGTCTTTTGGATCTTTTCTTAACGTCAAATCCCGATCTATATACCGTCACCGTACAGCCTCCGTTAGGATCTTCCGATCACAAACTTATTTCAACTCTAAGCGAACTACCAATTAATTCTGAACAACCTCCTAAACCTCGCAAGATATGGCATTACAGATCGGCCAAGTGGGAAGACCTGAAAGACCATTTTCGGACTTTTCCTTGGATGAGCGTATGCTTCTCTTCTGATGATCCATCTGTCTGTGCTGGGGAGGTCTCCGACGTCATTCTAACAAGCATGGAAGCATTTATCCCCTCCTCCCAAAAACGCCCTTCCAACGGCAAGCCCTGGTTTAGCAAGGATTGTGATCGTGCTGTCAAATCAAAAAATCTGGCTTACCGACAGTGGCGTAAAAACCCTACCACTGAGAATCGTACCATCTTTATTACCGCTCGAAACCAATGTAAGTTAACAATATATCAAAGCAAAGAAGCCCATAGCGCGAGGATCAGAAACAAACTTCTTGACTGTCCAAACGGATCAAGGTCCTTTTGGTCAGTCGCTAAGGCCGTCAGCCAAAATTTTACCAAATCAACTATTCCACCTCTAACACGTCCCGATGGTACAAAGCATCCACAGCCGGAGACAAAGCAAACTTACTTGCTGAACTATTTTCCTCGCATTCCACTGTAGATTTCCAGGGAAGAACACCACCCGACATTCCTGCAGTTGAATCCGAAATGACCGAAATCGTGTTCCGTCAGCGGCCCGTCAAACGAATCCTGAAAGGACTCGACGTCAAAAAAGCTACTGGTCCAGACGAAATTCCTATTATAGTTCTCAAGACATGCGCCGATGAACTAACACCAGTATTTTGTAGACTTTTCAACTTATCCTACAAAAAAGGAATATTTCCATCTTGCTGGAAGACGGCGCGAGTCCAGCCTATTCCAAAGAAAGGTAAGAGAACCCTGCCTAACAACTATCGACCAGTCGCATTGCTTTCAGTTATATCAAAAGTAATGGGGAAGGCTATCAACCAACATCTTCTAATCTTCAACATCATCAGCGATCATCAATATGGTTTTCGGAAGTCCAGATCAACTGGAGATCTTCTAGCCTATGTCACCCATATTTGGAACAACGCAATCGAACATCATGGGGAGTCTCGGGTTGTTGCGCTGGATATTTCTAAAGCTTTTGATCGTGTTTGGCATGAGGGGCTTCTAAGTAAACTGCGATCCTATGGTATGCCCAGTCGATTCTGTGCATGGTTGTCTAGCTTCCTTAAGGACCGCTCTCTGCAAGTGGCGATTGACGGATTTCTCTCAGACACCTTCACCATCAATGCCGGTGTTCCTCAAGGGTCCATATTGTCTCCCACTCTCTTCTTACTCTACATTAACGACCTTCTAGTGAAAACTAAAAATCCGATATTTAGTTTTGCTGACGATAGCACACTTATCTCATCTTTCTCTTTGAATGCGCTAACATCGGCTGCCGACGCACATCTTCGCAGACAGCATGAAGTATCACGCCTCAACAAAGACCTGGAAGAAATTTTGGCTTGGGGTGACAGTAACCAAGTCGAATTTAACACTAAGAAAACCCAGGCAGCAGTTTTCTCTAAAAAGGTTAACATTACAGAACTGGAAATAGTCATGGCCGGACACGCAATCCCACTGGCTTCATCTATTAATTTGCTGGGTGTCAATCTGGGAGGAAATATGTCTTGGCATAACCACGTTGTGGCAATCGCCAAGATAGCTTCTCAGAAGCTTGGCGTACTCTTCCGAACCAGAAAGTTGTACACACCTCAACAACTTTTGACACTATACAAAGCCCAGATTCGACCATCACTAGAATACTGCTCTCATGTCTGGAGCTCTGCACCCAAACATACTCTTCGGCTACTGGATTCCATCGAAAGGAGGGCTATTCGTCTGATCGGAGACCACGAGCTGACGAAGAACCTCGACAGCCTAGAACATCGAAGACAGGTTATGGATTTGACTCTCTTTTACAGATATTTTCATGGAAGGTGCTCGGCTGACCTTGCCCTCTTAATTCCGCCCAGAGCGACGAATAGCAGAAATACACGACGAACCACTGCCGCCCATCCATATGTGGTTAAGCTTAGTACTCCTCGAACTTCACTATTTAAGAACTCTTTCATCTGGAGGACTTCATCCTTGTGGAACGACCTTCCCGAGGTCGTTTTTCCCAACGAATATAACCTCCAACGATTCAAAACCAACGTGAATCGCTTTTTGCGCACACGCACCACTCCCAGAGTGCCCTAAAGGATTTTTCCTATAGTGCTTGTGTTTGATCATAAAAAAAAAAAAAAAAAAAAAAAATTAAGCTTAACCACATATGGATGGGCGGCAGTGGTTCGTCGTGTATTTCTGCTATTCGTCGCTCTGGGCGGAATTAAGAGGGCAAGGTCAGCCGAGCACCTTCCATGAAAATATCTGTAAAAGCGAGTCAAATCCCCAACCTGTCTTCGATGTTCTAGGCTGTCGAGTATACGCCGATTAGCGGTACTTGGACCAACATACGTTCGTTAATTAATTTTTGGCGTGATTGTGTTTTTTTTTATCTAACATGTTTCTAATCGATAACGAAAACAGCTGTACCATTAATGCATTTCAATGATAAATCTGAATAGATCTCTTAATTTTCTTTTAATTTTCAGCGTTTGAACTCAGCTATGCCATCGATGAACCGTGCAACACAACCGAAACATGTACCGATAGTGAAAAAAGCGAGTGTATAAACGGCGTATGTCAGTGTGGCAATTTGTCCCAGTTTAATGAAGAACTACAAAAATGTTTAAGTTGTAAGTTTATGCTAAAAAATGTTAGGGCCATTTAATTTTATAAAATATTTGTTGTTGTTGTTATAGATGCAACAGAGTATGGCGACGTATGCTACGAGAACTCGCAATGCGGAGACTTTCTCGGAGAAAATTCGGAGTGTGTTAACAATGTTTGCCTATGCACAACAGGATATAGGTACGGCCGGTATACAGGGTGGCCCATCGAAAACAGTCCAGCAAGGTTTACGGCTGTGTACGTGAAATTTAAAAAAAAACCCGGACGCGTAAACTTATTTTTTCAGGGGGACACGTTTCACTATTAATTTCATCCCTGTAACCTCAACCCCCCTAGCGGGGGCGGCTACTGCCCTTGTTTTTTCAAATGGGTATGTTGTGATACATCTTTTTAAAGGGCATTAAATTCTCTTTAAAATGGCGCTCCGTTTTGTAAATTTGAGCTACGCGCCGCCGAGAAATTGCGTTTTAAAAAAATTAAATTTTATTGAGTAATATTACATGTTATCTTATCAAATGTTGAAAATGTCCGCTATTCACCTCCATACAATAGTACAACAACTGTTCAAAGTGTTCTCGGACATTGTGAAGAACATCTGGTGTAATTTGTTGACATTCATTAGTAATGCGGTTCCGTAAATCTCCTAAGGATTCGGCTTGGGTGGCATAAATTTTGGATTTTAGATGTCCCCCACAAAAAGAAATCAAGGGGAGATAAATCGGGCGATCTCGCGGGCCATTCAATAGCACCCCTCCTCCCAATCCATCTACCAGGAAACGTTTCATCCAGAAAGTGGCGTACGGGTAATGCATAATGGGGGGGAGCCCCGTCTTGTTGATATATTGGATTTTCTTCCTGGTAACGTTGGTCGTTTTCTATAATTTCCATCAGCGCTGGGTTGACAGCATTCTCCAACAAGTCTAAATAAGTATCTCCATTTAAATTTCCCGGTAAGAAAAATGATCCAATTATGTGATCACCGAAAATACCAGCCCAAACGTTTAATTTCTGAGGATTTTGAGTATGAACCTCGCGGTAAATCCTTGGATTCGTGTCGGACCAGTAACGACAGTTATGTCGATTGACAGTGCCATTAAGAAAAAAAGAACATTCGTCTGAGAAGCAAACGTTAAAAAGGTAGTTCGGATAATTTAATACTTGTTCTGACACTACTTCACAAAAGTGTAAACGGCGGTCATTATCATCTTCATTCAATTCTTGGAGAAGTTGAATTTTGTATGGGTGCCATTTATAATGTTTCAGAATTCTCTGTTCAGTGGTCCGCGAAATTCCCGGCACAACAGACATTTTTCTGGTACTTAATGTTGAATTCATACTAACGACCCAGAACATCTACTTCTACTGCTTCATTTCTTACCGGATTTTCAATGATCCTTTTTTTATTTGCCACTGAACCAGTTTGCCTAAATTTTGAAACTAATTCTAGGATATAACCATGATGTACGTGTCTATCTGGATGTCTATCATTAAACAAAGTTGCCGTTACTCTTGCACATTGATTGTTTATAAAATACAATTCAATAATTTCCACTCTCTCCTCAATAGAATAAACCATTTTTTATGTCACGATCAAATCAAAAGAAAATAATAGCGCAGAAATAACGTATGTAGATCTGGATCAACCACTTTACTGAAGATAAAGTTGAATTGACTGATACTTATTACTTTAAAAAAAATTGTTTACGCACAAACCTGTGTACTTGATAAGAGGTGCAGTGAAATGTTTCAAATTCCGTTGCTCGGCGGCGCGTAGCTCAAATTTACAAAACGAAGCGCCATTTTAAAGAGAATTTAATGCCCTTTAAAAAGATATATCACAACATACCCATTCCCATTCCACAAGGGCAGTAGCAGCCCCCGCTAGGCGGGTTGAGGTTGCAGGTTGCAGGGATGAAATTAATAGTGAAACGTGTCCCCCTGAAAACACAAGTTTACGGGTCCGAGGTTTTTTTAAATTTTCACGTACACAGCCATAAACCTTGCTGGACTGTTTTCGATGGGCCATCCTGTATATCATCTAGTGATGTGCATTTTAAGTTAAATAAAATAATAAAGGAACCGCCACCAATCATTGCTTCTTTGCTGTAAATTTATATTATTTACAATTACTTTTTTTAAAGGTGGTACCAAGGGCAATGTCAAGCATACGCTGGAAAGGGTGACCCGTGTACAGGTGACGTTGTTTGCCTTGATGGAAGCAATCCCTTATCTCTGTCGTGTATAGATAACACTTGTCAGTGTAGTTCAGGTTACTACGATAGAGGGGAGGACTGCAGGTTCGAATCAGAACAAGACCTGCGTAAGTTATAGTTTAAAAGTGCCTTTATTGTTAAATGCATATTTTGCATCCTATCTGTGTTTTTGCAAAAAACTATTATCGACTTTGTCTTTTCCTAGGCCTGCCTTCGCCCTTGTATATTTGGTTGTATATATTGAAATCACGGCAATTATCAAAACTTACTTCTTCAGACGGTAGGTCAATGAAAATAAGCAATCGAGAATGGTTTTGTGCGAGAAACGGTAGATCGCTGCAATATTCTTGGTCGCTAATTGATCTTTTCATCCTAATCGAAGAAAAAGTTTAGAAATCGATCCCCTAGCTCATATTTAAATTTTTTGTAGCATGCGCCATCAGCAATGATTGCCAACCGATGGAGAACAAATTCGGTATTTTGACTTACAGCCATTGTGAGCTAGGAATATGCATAGCAAATCCGATTCTAAGTGATAAAACAAAAAACAGCCATTGTGAGCTAGGCAAATGCATAGCAAATTCCATTATAAGTAATAAAACAAAAACGAAGGAATTCAACAATACCTTTAGCTATTTTAAGCCGCTGAGCTATTTGAAGCAGTTGTTAGATGGTAATTTACAGAATGGTACTACCGAAAAACCTGATACAGATTGCCCAAACGGTAAGTTCATACATTTTTTTACTTTGGGGATAATTTATAAATGTTTACTTTTTAAAAATTATTATTTTAGGTGTTTCCAGCGATCTGCCCGAACAAGATTGCCTGGAATGTCACAACACCCTTTTCTTCAAAAATGCAACCTGCATCTGTGACACGGGGTTCTTCCTGCAAGACGGGAAATGTATGGCGGAGCTCGGTATGAATGACACGAGCGTCCAGTACAAGGCCGATAAAGATTGTCCAATAAAGCCTGGGAAATTTGTCGATGGCATGTGCTACTGCAGGGACTTCTGGTTTCAGAGTAGTACCAATAGGGAGTGTAAAAAAAGTAAGTTTATGTATTGTATTTGGTAGTATACAGGGTCATTCACGTTGAGTCGCGACATCTCGCGGTGCATTTGCCTACCAAACGCAGCATCTTATAGAAGACCAATGCAGAGGGCCTGTGTTCTGTAAAAACAGAAAACATAGCAAATCTAGCATCTCTCAGTGGATTAGTGGCCGTATTAGAGAATAAATAGACTTTGTTTCCTTTTTCCCGTTGGCAAGCAAGAAAGTTAGGAAACAAAAATTATCATAAATTGGGTATGTGAACATAAAATTACAATGCAAACAAATTTTCTAAATAAAGTTTTTTAAGATTCGATCAATAACTGCCATTTTTTCAAGAAAATGTCAAATTTGACAGTTAGCAAAAGCCTCATGGTTCTTTTTGGTCTTTATTGGAGCGAAAACGTATTACTTATTACATCAACGAATACTTATAAACAGGAAGAAGACAAAAAGCCATGTTAAAAAATCGAAGCAGGCATGATACGGCATCCATTATGTATGGCATCAGCTGACAAACGCACGTGCTTTTCAAATGTCACTTTTGTCCAAATTTGTATTACTCTCAATATTTTAAAGTGACATTTAACCAACAAAAACATTCAAAACCCTTTTATTTGGTTTACTAAGTGGTGAAAATCTATATTAGGATTCCGACATGTTTTAAGCTGTAAATATCGCTTTAAAATAATCCTTACACACACTTATATCATTTTTGGAACTAACGTAACTACAAATGAAAAATTAAACTTCAGCTTGCTGCAAGTAGTTTTTTTAAAAAATAGAAGGTAAATCATAATTTACATAAAATATTTTACCATCTTCAACTTTCAAACTAAATCAAAGTAAATACAATACTATACACCTATACTGTCTGCAGCATATCTCATTTTGTAACTGTCCTTGACCATCCATGCAATCACACATGTGTGATTTCATTATTGTTAACTGCTCTGCTGCTAAATAAAATTATTTGAGAGTACTGAGAGTAGAATTATTTTATAATAAAATTCTGACTGCCGGTTAATATAATTAAGCTGTAAATACTATGTTGTAGCTTTTGACATCTAGAATAATTTGATTAACTAAAGTTTAAGTAAAATTCTTTAAAAATGCTTTGCTTTTCACTTTGCTACTAGTTTTGAAATAGTTTTCGCGACAAGTTTAACCAAATTGGGACCACTTTTATAATGTAAAATAATAATAACGAATAAAAATTACTAAATAAATATTTCAATCAGAAATTACTTACTTGCAACAAGAAGGAAAGGTCCGTTTTCGTCAAAAAATAGAAAATTAAAAACTATTTTAGAATTTAGGGACGCTTCTCCTTCCACCATTTTCAACCATATCATATTATGTTGCCTGATTTTATTCCAGTGCAGACGAAGGAAATTAGGTTATACAATAATTTAACAACTCGTACTGTTCGCATTCTATTTATGTCTCTCTCTGTATCAACCTTACCTGATTCGTTAGAGTGAGACAAATGTGGCCACGAATAAATAGCCTGCATTAAACACGCTCACATTTTGAAAGCCAGAAATAGCTACGTTAGTCTAATATTGACACTTAATGCATACTAATGTATAAAGATAAACGTAGTTTACTTGTGAGCGCATGGAGCATAGTAGGCTTAACATCACTTCCATGGCCTTCTTACGTGTTTTGATCCCCCCATAAGCAGTATACATACTAGTATTACATACTAGTCATTTTTATACAGAGTAGTTTAAAAATTATACCTTTCTGGTTCTAATATAATAAATACTTACAAGTATTTTTTTCTTTTAATAGAACACCCTGCACTTTAATTTACCCTCTTCGCGTAGAATTACATTCGTTATCTAATTGTTCAGTTACACATGTATATGTATCAATCTTAAGTCGTTTTTAAATTATAAAAAAATTGACGTATGAGTATTTGTTACGTATAATTTTTAAAGTACCCTGTATAAGAATTCTCTAGGCTTTCTCTAGGACACCCTGTATGTTCAGCAAAGTAATCATAATAAGTAACCCGAACGAACCTACATTATAATTATTCCCATTTTTTTCCCCCCAGCTACTCTCGAATACACAAAAAGCTGCCTGGATAATGACTGGTGCAAAGCAATGGGTCCTTACGCGTACTGCGACACGGCGACCGAAAAGTGCAACTGCAGCAGCCTAGCGGTGCTCAACGAGACGTCGTTTTACTGCGAGTTACTGCCCGATGCCAACGTCACGAATATTTGTCTGGATAATTCCGCCTGCCCGTTATACGAAACTTGTGCCGACGAGCAGTGTCAGTGCGACGATGGATTTTTTAGGGTGAACGATACCGGTCTATGCTTACCAAGTAAGTGTGATTGTGGTGGTTACTAAATGGTACAAATGTTCGGTGAGAGTCGACGACGCTGGGCTAGATATAGTTTTACAAATTGTTCAGTGTATCATCTTTGACGTAATAATTACAAAAATACTTAGAAAATGCCCGAGGCATGCTCAGTTGATCTCGGACTTCTGACCATGAAATTCAGTGTTCTTAGAGCAAAATTTATCGATTACCAATGAAATAATGGGAGTTTATTAACCTAATTTTTTTCTGTAGCAATTGGATACTCCTGCGAGGTAAGAACCTGCAATCACATTGATAATTCTCTATGCGACATCAATGAGACTTGTCAGTGTATGTCCGAGGATTTCGTTTCGAATGGATATGTGTGCCTTGAAAGTAAGTATTTATATTATAAAACCGGTTTAACAGGATCCCAACTATTAATATCCCCTTCTTTTTAGCGGTAAACCAATTAAATGATGAGTGCGAGATTGACCAGCAATGTAAAAAAATTTCACATGCAAACTGCCGCAACGTTTCGACTTCTAGCAATATCACATCTCAGTGCCTGTGCTCAGACGAATATTCGGACATTGGAGGAATTTGCTACGCAATTAAAAGTAAGTATGAATAACAAAACCCTTAAAACTGCTAATTTTTTGCAGTCTATGACGTCATACATAATTGTAACCAATCCGAAACATTTGCTTCGACCGGGGACCAATCATTCCTCTGCGATATCGGTACTATCAAAATTACCTTCCGAACAACTGTTCAAATATGTTGCGATTTCGACGTGAGAATGACGGTAGTCCGATGCTAATTTTATAGTCGACCATGTATTTTTCAGAAACAATTCTACGCACAAGGGCTAATTTTTGTTATTTTTAGCACCGGGATCGCAATGTTCTACCCAATTTAATTGTACGGTCATCCTAGGAGACACTTTCGAATGTAGGAATAACTTGTGCCAGTGCCCCATTGGAACAGCGCTGAATAAAGACATCACTTGTGTTCCTAGCTCTGCAAGTCGATCGGTGGCGTTTTCAGTGTTGTCTCTTATTCTTACAGTGCTTTTTACGGTTTAAGGCCGTAATGAATTGTATTTTGAGGTGTACTTTGAATAAAAGCACCCACTAGGACATCAGAACTTATTATTTATTTGTAAAAGGTATAGTAAATCAGCTACGATGGAATAATTACCGACGTGGTGTTGCGTTTCTGGTGATTACTTGTCAATTTACAAAACTATTAGTCCAGTCAGCTTTCTGCTTTTATATAGACGATTGGATTTTATACAGGGTGTTATGGAAATGACGTATTATATTTAAATGGGTGACCCCTTGGGTGTCCTAGAGAAGCGCTACATATATATTTTTTTTAAATCGACCGTTTTAAAAGTGGGGTAATAAACACTCTTACTCACAGGTCAGTCCGCGCTACTGTACAACATTTCACCAGGGCCAATGGCAATGTTGCCAAAGTTAATGTAAAACTGAAATTCCATACAAAATTATAAAAATAAATTATTTTCTACCTACTTGTATTTATCCTTATGCCTAAAGCGATGGAATCCAGGCACAAACACAATCAGTTTTTTTTCCTTTTCATGGGAACACTCCTGGAAACACTTTATGTACACACAGTAATAGCGAAACAGAACCGATAGTTAGCTTTTGAAAATACAATAATACAGATTATTAGATTTTATTACACGCGAGAAATTTGACGTCCAGAAGAAACGCGTCAAAAAAAAACAATATTCAAAGATTATTTATGTACGGGCAGGATACACGCGTAAACCGAAAAAACAGAGCGGATCGCTGAGAGTGTGTTGGTGACCGACGAGAGACACAACGTATCCGGCCGCTGGTTGGTCTTGAACTAGCAGACGCACGCGTCCAGCGCTATATGAAACTACTTCGCTGAGCCGATGTAAGGCGTCAAGAGCTCATTGGGATTTGACCTAGTGACGTACGTGGATATTACTATTCCATATGTTTTTTCGGGTTCTTTAAAACATAGTCCGTCGTAAATGTTCTTCAATTAATTGTACAAAAAGGTATTACAGAATGGAAAAGTGTTTAAATTATTTTATTTTGTCTAAAGAGTTTAAGGTGTACATATGACAACACCGGCCAGAATTCCTTGATTGCTTACATGTATCGCAGTGCCATACAGGTGTTTTTCTGGTTTGACGTCAGGTCACTTTTACCGCTGAATGAATTGAAAGCGCCATTTATGGCTATTTTTCTTCAATTTGTCTTTATCTCAGGAATTGCCGGTTTAAATATAATACGTCATTTCCATAACACCCTGTATATTTAATTTGACATATTTTGGTTCTAAATAGTGATTAGTTTTTTCTGCTATGGCTGGTACAAGTGTTGGGGATTTAACTTTTTGAAGAAACTTGTGATCTTATTAGTTAAGTAAAATTGTTTTTATTTATTTCTGAATAATACTCAACTTTTGTATTCGTAAAGTACAATAAACGAACATATTTTTAGACGGGTTGTTTTTCATTTCCTGAAAATTGGGGATTTCTACAAAATATTGACATTTGAAATTAAACTAAATAAATTGCCTAAAAAGTCTTTATTTATAAAGGGTGTTTCAAAAAACATGTGCCATGGCTCGTGCGGCGATTCCTCAAAAATAAGATGGACATTTTTTTAATATATCGATACTTTTAGCCGCTAGGGGCGCGTATTGCTAGTGAGGAAGCTCCCGCGTTGTTAGGACCTGTAACAGAAAATATGTTACTCTCCTGTTTACTATGAAATTTAGAACTTTTAATACAAGTTCATAGACATACCATGGTACAATAACACAAGGTATGATATCACGCAAGGGGGCGTTGTCAAGTCACTCTCCAGTTGCGTCACGTCGCTCTCAAGTCGAAAAACTGTCTAACATAAAAGAGCGCGCAAGGAGGCGTGGCTTAGTAACGTCAAATACATATCGTACCTTGTGGTCATTGTATCGTGTAAACCTACCGGTGTTTCCTGCAGCGTTGCCAAACGACACGTCGAATGTTTGTCCGTTTGGGAGTCTATATTGTTGCGAGCCGGCGAAACCGGCACTGCTTACCGGTCCGTTAAGACCGAAAGCTAGAGACTGCGTTTGACTGCCGGACGCTGGAAAATAAGACGGAGTTCTTGGTTGCGTGATAAACAAAATATGACGTGAAGAGAATTACTTAGATGGAAAGTTCTACTTTGCAACCGGTGTCTATCAGAAATCTAAATGGAATGCTGCTTTAAAGGAATGATTATTGAACGATATAATTAATGCAAGCGAGACGTAACTTCGGAATAGTCAGATGGAAAAATGAACGAAAAAATGAAACTTTGCTTTTAATTGTCAATTAAAGCATTGACGTGAATAAAATCAATTTTTTACCAGAAGCACCAAATTTTCCTAGGGGACTCTTGACGTCATAGGACTGGGCTTGAGCGTTCGCTGCTGCGGACGATCCAAAACCGGGAAAGGGAAAATTTGGAAATCTATACGAAGAAAAATTGTAAGTTTTTTGAAATATTTTTACTTTTTTTCTATATCTAATGCGATTATTTTACTGACAGTGCGATTATGTACCGAGGGGTTTGTTCGGGTTGGTACGTACTAGCTAATTACGCCACTGGACACAGCGCTACAGAAAATTTGCTAATGACGGCACTGCCTGTAAAAGCCGCGTTCTCAGAGCTACGTACTGTCGCCCGCGACACCAACCTAACCAATCAGAACCGTTTACGTCATTACCCCTCATCCCCACGCTGATCTAGCGGTGTTGCCAGGTATCTATTGAAATTTCACCTGATCTGGTGATTTTTGTGATTTATAAAATATACCGCCCCCAACATGAAACTGGTAACACCAGAAAACGGACTTTTTTAAAAAGATTTTCATGGACCACCAGATTATTCATAAAATCACAAAAGATCAACAGATCTGGTGACATTTCACGAGATACCTGGCAACACTGCGCTGTAATATTATTAATTTTTTATTTTGTTTTGAAATTTGAACCTCAGTTTTCCGAAATAAGTATTCGTTGTTTCCGAACAAAGGTAATTACTAATTATTTGGTCCCAAAATATTGTGAATAGTATGTACTTTTGCTTTTAAAATTTATTTGATCATTACCTACCTACCTAAATGCCAGAAAATATTTAAATAATTTTTAATTACATTGGTCTTTTTAATTACATTGGTTCATTTTTTTACTAATCAGAATAAATATACATATTTTGAGGAGTAGAATACGAAAATAAAAATCAAATTTGACGCTGTCATCGAAAAAAATCTTTTAAAAAAAACAAACCTATAACCTTCGAGAGGGGAAAATTTTAATCCAACATCCGCATTCCACATACTCACACTCTAAAAAAACGTAAATATTGGCCTGCTGCAATCGGAAGAGATTAAGAAATGTGGCAAGTTCAAGTTTAAAACATTAAATTTTAGGTTAAGCGAAAACCATAATATGGATGTGGACACAAATTCAAATTATATTCCTGTGGAAATTCTTCACCTCTCTGGAGCTAAATTTAGAATAAAGTTATCTGCAGAAGAAAGTGCAAGAGTTAATTATACTGGTAAAACATCATGAAACATTCTGAATTAAAATTGTAAACTGTTTTTAAAGTCACAAGGTATTTTGTTAGCCCTACTGTTGGCATTTTCGTAATGTTATCTAAAAATTAGTAAATTATTGTAGATACAGATTACAAAGGGCAAGTATGCTCTGCACGAAGATGGCTTTGTATCTGCTTGGACTGAAGATATAGAGGAGACACAAGCTAGTGAGGATAGTAGCCAAGCTATCGAAAGCCTGCTTATTACAATTAGTACCACGAGACCTAGGTTGTGGAATATGAATGATGAGGAGACACTGTCAGAAGGACCATGTCTATGCTTTTAGACTTCCTTATTGGATGAAATCATATTAGAATGAAATGGTTCTCCTACCTACCTACTTAACAGTGGTTAATAAAAAGTACCTAATAAGATGTGTAAATGTATTTGTTTTTCTAGTGCATCGTAGTCCTAAATACAGTACGATATAGTGCACGCGTGTGCTACTCTACTATTTCAAGTTTATGATAAAAAATACAGGAATAAAACTGGGCCGTTTTCATTACATTTATATTTTGAGCTCTAAAACGCACAAATTAGTTAATTTAGTCTGTTTTTTTTGCTTCTTGTAACATTTTTTAACGAAATTAGCTCTTTAGTCAGGAAGAATAATCATATTAAAATACACTGCCAGACATTATTCAAAGATTTCATTGCTTCGCCGCTTTCATTATCAAAGTCTCAATCAGTATGATAAATTATTCAAAACGAAATTTGTACGAAACAACAAATTGTTTTCATTTAAAAAACAATAACAAATTATTTTAAGGTTAGGTTTCACCCGAATGACAAGTGACAGACGTCACCCCCTAAAAAAGGAGTGGGGGACTGTCGCTGCGACACGTCGAAGCTCTGAGAACGCGGCTTTTTAAGCGTTGATCGCGGTCCTCTACAGCTGTTTTGCCCTCGAAATTTGAATCGGCACCTTGTCTTGTTCCCGCGTTATCGTGAACGCAACATTGTCAGATTGTCCACAATTCCCAATTATTATAATTAGCCTGGAATTAAGTTGTATTTCTCTATTTTTAATAATTAATTACTTTGAAGTTAAATAAAAATTTTGAATAAACAAGCCTAGTGTTGTGATCGCTCGAGCGACACTCGATTATTGAAATAACCGACTTCGCTCGATTATTAAAAAAACCGCTCGAGTTATCTATTCAGGCGAAAACCGTCACTCGTCACTTATTATCTTTCACTCGATACCCGAGCTTCGCTTGACGCCGGCGGAAATGTACCGCTGAAGTGTGATCGAGTTAAAAAACTGCTCGTATTCGAACAGTTTTTCGCTCGATAGGACATACTCTAGTTATAAATTCAGGTGACAAACCGAAAAATATCGCCCGTCACTTGATGCACGACCTTCGGTCTACGAGCAGGTACACGACATACGACACACACAATTTACTGGATGTTCCCAGGTAGCAAGCTGTCGTCATTTTCACGTTCATCAGATTACTTAAAAATGACGTTAAAAAGACATACCTAAGTCATAGACCGTTGACGTCATATTACGACGTCAATTTTACAGCAGTTAGGTACGTCAACTGCAACGTGAAAATGACCTTTTTACGTCAAGATTTTGTGTAGTAAAAATGACATTTATACGTCATTGGTGACGTAAATATGACGTTTTAATGTCGTAAATATCTAGCCTTGTGCAGGGTTTACAATACCGTAAAATTATGTAGTTGTCCGGTCTTATAACTTTTATAATCTTTGTGTAGCACAGTGTAGTACAGTTCTAGATTAAACGGATTTTCAACTTTTCTGATTATTTCGCAAAAACAATAATTTAATTTTAATTGGTATGATCCCAACTAACAAAAACAAGTCGAAATATATAAATTTAAAGAAGATATCTTTATTTCTTTAGTAGAAACAGTGAGAATATACATTAAAAATAGAACTAAAATTGGTATTTTTTGTTACACTTAACAATTGTTAAGAGGAGTAATCATCAGCTGATCAAAAATATTACCGAAATATTTGTTTTTATACATTTTCAGACTTTTAAATAGAAAATCAATGACTTACAGTCATGTATGTAGTCAGTATTTTTAAAGAAAATCATTTTTTCTTAAAATGATATTTTCGGAAATTAGATAGTTTTATTATTTGTGACAACATTTTAAGGAAAAACGATAACAGGAAACTATTTTCTTTAAAAATATTGTGTATTTTATATGACTACATGACTGTAAGTCTTTTCTACTTAAAACAATCAGTCGGAGAATATATGAAAAATCAAATATGTCGGTAATATTTTTGATCAGCTGATATGATAACTCCTCTTAAAAGAAAATAAACATAACTAAACTTACTTAAAGTATGTAAATTTTAAGATATATTAAGTTATATTTTGATGCAAGTTCATTTGTCACAACCAGCTTTAGCATTCGATTTATTTTTGAAGCAATCGTGCTTCCTCCAAGTGAAGCCAAGTAAAAACTCTAAAAAAAATTTGAAAAGTAATTACAAACCCAAGCTGACCCAATAAAGGGAATTATAAAGAAAATAAAGTAATAGAATATTTGCTTACCACAGCCTTTAAATTAGTTTTCTCTCTTAAAAATGATTCCAGATTATCAATGTCTTCGTTATCCTTAAGAGGAAACTGTAGCGGAATATTTTCAGGAACACCTGGTTGAATTGTCATGGGCTGTGATTGCTGTTTAAAATCTTTAAAGACGCTTAGAATTTCTTCATTTTGTTTTTTAATAGTTACTAAAATATCAATAACTTTTTTTTGAAAACCTAAAACAAATTGAAATTACAAATAAAACCTAAGACCGATTGCAGCAGTACGTAAATGGTTAGTTAACTTAATGATATAATACAAGGCTGTAAGAACTGAAACTTAAAAAGTTTCACAATACTTACCAAAATTGCTGATAAGTGAAGAAGATTGATTTTGAGGGGTAACATTTATTCCATTTTCTTCTGATGCTTTTTTATTATGTACTGGAGGTGTATATACTTCAACAATTATTTTCTATGTCAGTGTTTAGATCACTAGTATTCTCAGCTAAGACAAGTTTGCGATTTGCTTGATCTAAATCATCTAAAAATTATTTTTTTTTAAATACCTAAACCGAAAAGTAGGAATGCCAATTAAAATAAATAGAATTACAATTATAATATTTAAAGAAGTGACATGCACAGACAACAAAAAAAGTTTAAGAATAAATAATTGGCTAATAGGTTGTTTTACAGCAACATTAGTATACTCCAAGACTCTAAGGTATACAGGCCTAGTCAACAAAGCAGCACCCCACAAATTTTTTTGAATAAAAAGTTTTACAATTACTTAATATCTATAAAAGTGAAATCTGCTGAAAAAAAATCATGTTAACATTACTAAAAAGACAAGGTACATGGAAACAACCTGCTACAAAATAAAAGCAAGGTCACTATTTTTATCATATTATGATGTTACTTATTACTTATTGTATCTAGAACCCGAGCCACATCCCGAGCCACATTGTGTGAGTAATCATATCATTGAAAACAGAGTATGGCACAGTAAAATAGATCTGGCAAAAAAATAAAGAGATCTAAGTAGAAGTAGTATGTATTATTTTTAATTTTTTTTTAAAATCTTTAATGTCTATAGCAATAATAATTTGCCATTATTTATTATATTATTTAAATCATACCTATATGTTATACATAATACTTATGTTTGTTTGCTACACAAAAGTAAACATAAAATTGTACTAATGGGTACCTATATCTACCTTTTTTGTTGTATCCAAGGGAGGAAACAAACAAATAAGCTAGCTCCTCAAAGCGGCAAACTCCAATCACTCAATTAGCCCCCGTAAAAGCATAGTTCGAGGCCATAGGTTTCGTAGGTATGATAAATATAAGACAAAAGTTCAACAGGCTATACTATACTACGTAACGTGTCATGCAAAAATTTATGATTTTTTCGAGAAATGCTTAACGGGATTGTTCGAGAAAATCGGAGAAAATAAGGTTAAAATATAACCTCAAAGAAAGAAATACCTTAAAATCTTTGTTGTTTTGCCAAAAATATTTACTTAGTTTCGTATTTTCTAAAGTCCTAACATCATTACTCCTGATTAAACTTACCAGTTTCGTAATATGTTTTTTCAATGCCATACAGCTTCCATTTAGAATCTACTTCCTCACCAAATTTCAATGCCCGAGTAAACACTTTTTGATCCTTATAAGGAGGCCAAAAAACCTCTTTTTTACGGGGTGTAACCCAGTTTTTATGCACTAAGGCCAAACCACCACCAGCTTCCGCGTTGAATTCAATTACATTAAACATCTTCTTATCAAAAAAATCACTGCACGGGAACAATCCGAACAAGGAAAGGCAAAACAAAATGGATGGGCACCGCCGTGTACTCATTGTCACCTCGTGCCGGCCGGCGTAGTAAAATATAAATGCGCGCCAATTCAAACCGCCAATAGCAACCTGCAACGCACGATGGTCCCCGAGAGCATACGAGTAGTAAAGTGGGATAGAAGTAAAATGCTATCCTTTTCGAACCAAACCATCTAAACAAGGACAGTATGATGATCAATCTGTTCTCTAGTGCTCGAATCTTAGACTAAAGAAATCGAATCCATGGCCATGCTTTTAAATATTTGGAAATATATGGATTGAATATTCTTGTTTTTTATAACTAAACTTATAGGTAGCGCTGTCGTACCTACATCTTTATTAAAAATATACGTAGTCAAAGTAGGTATATATAGGTATATTAACAATAATAGGTATTACTCACAAAGTTTATAAAATAAGGAGTTTCAAAAGTATTAAAACTAAATTTTCAGTTTTGGATTCTTTTTTTTTAATTATTTAAAGTTTTATGTCGCATTAAGGTCGTGTATATCACGTCATCGTGTTGTCTTAAATCTGTAACGACCAAAATATGACGTTTAAAATGTCGTCTCTTTGGTAACGTCAATAGTACGGCATTATAATTACGTCTTTATTACGTACCAATTTGGTCGCATGACGTCCGATGACGAAATATCCCTTAAAAATGACGTCATTTTTACGGTACATTGCTACTTGGGTTATTGATTGTTCGATGAATACCTTAACAAATTATTAAAAAACATGAAAATCTTTAACACCTTATATCTCAGTTAAGACGTTTAGAACATATTATGTTCATAGAAAGTTTTTTTTCTGGAAAAATGGACCCAAGAATAACCTCCTTAAATATTAGCGTGTTATTAAAAAACACCCTGTATATACATACGTAATGTTAGAAGTAACACAAAATACAAATTCCTCAAAAGGCATATAATATTATATTGTATTAATTTAATCATCGGACCAATTTAATTAAAGGTTTTTATGAACGCAGGGTCTTGCGCGGTCTGGAATACTATTTTAAAAAGTTTCTTACGCATTTTGCCTCTTGGTTCTTATGGATGTAGCTGGCTTGGTTCTCGACTCCCTATTTCCTTCGGGCTTCCTCTTGACATTCAGAGTCGACTCCACAACAATTTCGTCAAACGGTTGGCCAAATGCGGCTTAAATACAATCAACAATATTAACAATTTGGAAAAAAATTATGATTTTTATTGTGTGTACAGGTCATTGGTTTATTGACTTAAATTCTTAAATAAACGGTTCCATTTTGTTATGTAGGTATTCTTTTTGCCTTTAAAATGTCATGTAATTTTTTCCTGTCGAAACAAATAAGATATGACAAAAATTAAATTTCAATTTCCCTTAAAGTCGCATCTGGTGGCACAATAGTGAAACATTTTTATAACAGAATGATTGAAGTCGTTATAAGCGTGGTCTCTGTGCCCGATATCAACTTGATAGTTTAAAAAGAAAAGAAAGAAATGAACTTTGATAGCCTGTAACTGATTGACTTGAATGTTATTACGAAAATAAACACAACAGAAAAAGAGACGCAGATTCCCCATATCTGTTTATCATCTGTCTGTTTCCGTTTTCATTGTGACAGTTTATCGGTTTGATATGTCTTGGTTAACAAACAATCGACGAACGTGACTCGAAACTGTATATTTTTATCCAGTTTACGGCACAGTCTTACCACATTGCGTTAAGAACTACCATTTTGTCCACAAACGATACGTAAATTTAACATACAAACACTGAAAAACAACAAAGAATTTTTTGTTCACAATAATGGCAAATATGACAGCTGTTAATCCGATAGTGTCAAACGTGAAAGGTAAGAAAGACGGCCGTTCCAATAAGTGCTTTATAAAAAGTACGTTCGGGTTTGCGCAATTAACAGAAAATGACAAGGAAAAAATTATACTAATTTTCAGAGCTCCCTGATTGTTTTTCTGGAAAGTTGTTTACAACCTAAAACATCACGTGAGACTTAAATTTTCAGCCTTAACTTGATGAAAATCCATATTAAACAAAACACTATTTGATGTTTTTGATTTTCACTATATTTTGTCAACATGACACGTGGTTCACCGTCACAGCGGCTTCATCAGATGTAAGGTAAGGTAATACCTTACATCTGATGAAGCCGGTGTGACGGTGAACCACGTAAAGGTATAAACAATGATAACTTAATTTATATGTCTCGTAAAAATAGGACCTACAATAATATTATGGGAATTATTTAATAATATAAGTTTATTATTTAATGAAGGTAATGGAGGTAGAAGAAATAAACACATTACTAACACCTTAAATTTAACTATAACTATAACATACTATATCAAGCTTGTCATTAAATAAATTAGTAAATTTAACTTTAGTTAGTCTTAGAAGTTCAGATCAACTGGAGATCTTCTAGCCTATGTCACCCATATTTGGAACAACGCAATCGAACATCATGGGGAGTCTCGGGTTGTTGCACTGGATATTTCTAAAGCTTTTCATCGTGGTTGGCATGAGCAGGGGCTTCTAAGTAAACTGCGATCCTATGGTATGCCCAGTCGATTCTGTGCATGGTTTTCTAGCTTTCTTAAGGACCGCTCTCTGCAAGTGGCGATTGACGGATTTCTCTCAGACACCTTCACCATCAATGCCGGTGTTCCTCAAGTGTCCATATTGTCTCCCACTCTCTTCTTACTCTACATTAACGACCTTCTAGTGAAAACTAAAAATCCGATATTTAGTTTTGCTGACGATAGCACACTTATCTCATCTTTCTCTTTGAATGCGCAAACATCGGCTGCCTCAACAAAGACCTGCAAGAAATTTTGGCTTGGGGTGACAGTAACCAAGTCGAATTTAACGCTAAAAAACCCAGGCAGCAGTTTTCTGTAAGAAGGTTAACATTACAGAACCGGAAATAGTCATGGCCGGACACGCAATCCCACTGGCTTCATCTATTAATTTGCTGGGCGTCAATCTGGGAGGAAATATGTCTTGGCATAACCACGATGTGGCAATCGCCAAGATAGCTTCTCAGAAGCTTGGGGTACTCTTCCGAACCAGAAAGTTGTACAGACCTCAACAACTTTTGACACTATACAAAGCCCAGATTCGACCATCACTAGAATACTGCTCTCATGTCTGGAGCTCTGCACCCAAACATACTCTTCGGCTACTAGATTCCATCGAAATGAGGGCTATTCGTCTGATCGGCGACTACGAGCTGACGAAGAACCTCGACAGCCTAAGAACATCGAAGGCAGGTTGGGGATTTGACTCTCTTTTACAGATATTTTCATGGAAGGTGCTCGGCTGACCTTGCCCTCTTAATTCCGCCCAGAGCGACGAAGAGCAGAAATACACGACGAACCACTGCCGCCCATCCATATGTGGTTAAGCTTAGTAGTCCTCGAACTTCATTATTTAAGAATTCTTTCATCTGGAGGACTACATCCTTGTGGAACGACCTTCCCGAGGTCGTTTTTTCCAACGAATATAACCTCCAACGATTCAAAACCAACGTGAATCGCTTTTTGCGCACACGCACCACTCCCAGAGTGCCCTAAAGGATATTGCCTATAGTGCTTGTGTTTGATCATAAAAAAAAATGGAGTTTAACAAAATGAAAAATTTCCCTAATTTACTTAATGACAAGCTTTATATTATGTTCTTCTCCTTTGTTAAATTTAAGGTGTTAGTTAATGTGATTATTTCTTCTACCTTCATTAAATAATAAACTCTTATATTATTAAATAATTCCCATAATATTATTGTAGGTCCTATTTTTACGAGACATATAAATTAAGTTATCATTGTTTATACCTTACACGTGTCATGTTGACAAAATATAGTGAAAATCAAAAACATCAAATAGTGTTTTCTTTAATAATTTTAAAAAGTTACCTCTGTTTGATAATTGACATTGAATTAAATTCAATTTAAAATAATCGACTGTCTGAATAGCCAATCAAAGAACAAAACCAAAGACCAAAGAAAAAATATATACTTACAATTCGCATCAGATCCGGTTTTTAGAGATGATGAGGTTTCGGGTAGAGGAGCTCCTAAACTATTACTTATCACAGCCAAGATAATGGCACACACAACCACGATCACTGTATAGAATTTCATTTTTGAACGACAAAATTACTTATTTGGACTTTACTTAAAACCTAAAACTACAGATTGCGTTCGTCGAAAATGAAAGTGGCGATGAATTCTTAAGTAAATATGATTTCATATGTTGACCTTCTTTCTGTAAAAGGTAATCCACAATATACGAGGTAATATTAAAAATAATTTTAAAATATTTATAAGACTAACACGTGCGTTAACATAGGTTTTCAAACGAGCCTCGTATAAAAAATAAACTCGTAAAATTACTATTAGTATTATGCTGGCGTTGTTACGAGATATATGCAACAATCAATATAACTATCATTAAAAATCTGTAATTAAGGAAGCTAATCGACGTACGTAAATAATGGATACCAGTTCTTTATTTAAAACATTTTAAATATTAACTATGTTTTATTTCTGTTGTGTATTGACGAAGTTGCTGCTTGATCATTGATTTTTTGGAATATTAAACGCCTCTAATATATAACTATTGGAAAAACGTAATTTATTCAATGGATTATGAACTAGATAGTTTGCATCGGGCTCCCCTCTGTAATTATTTTACAAAATTATGCTCGACTGCCAGTATGACATCGACCAACCGTCAACCGCCGACAAATGTATATTTGGTTGCCTCTAGATTAATATTTTTATACGAGTATTCAAAACTGATTTCTGCGTGACGGTAGGCCGATGAAAAATATTAGTTGATGGTGTATCTGTGCAAAGAGACAGAAAGGAGGGATTTTCGGGCAATTTGCTTAGTCGACAATGGTTATTCGTGCCGATTCCATTAGAAAAACTACATTTTCAAAGTTTCAACAAACAATGTCCGAAATTCGGAACATTATTATCGACTTTATTTGGGCTTTTTTCAATATTACATAGTATTTATTAAAAATATGATAAAATGTGTATAAACATATTATATTTTGTGCTTACAAAATGTACTCGTTTGAAGTATCTTTGAATGATTCATACGTAACAAGCATTTTAACATTTTATAATTTATTTTAATGCCGAAAACAAGCTTGTATGCTGTTTAACATTATTTTTTTTTTAAATGATGTCGCAATTCGATTTTTCTAGCATTCAAGGCTAATTACGGTTACCATGCAGTAAAATAGGTCTGAAAACTATATAAAATATATACAATTAACACTGTTAGATAGAGCGGAAAAAGTGGTAAAGTAAAAAACCCAGGAAAACAATAAAACGATACTTCCATTTAACCGACTTCGTATCTCTTACGGTTTACGAGATCCCTGTACTGGCCCTCCTTATCTTGGACACGTTGTACAGGGTTCCCCATAATAGACTACCCATTTTATATTATTAATAAATTCCCTACGAGATAACTAAATAGGTTGTTCTCTGTGGGATTATCTTCTGTAGTCTTTGGGATTTAAGTAAATTATTAATCAAGTAGGCGCCTGTCACAAATAAATTTTAAATTAATAATTTCGTGGAACGTCATTTTTCCTCGAGAAGTTTGTTAGTTTTCATCAATAATTATTTAAGTTTTTTGCTTTGAGACATTATTTCAACATCCGTTTTAACTTTCATGGATTACTCAGTCCAACAACGTGTGTTTTGTGTAGAAACTTACATAAGAAGCAATTCGATAGAAGAAGTTAGGCGTGCATTCCGGCGTCAGTTTAATAACAACAATAGGGGCCACGCGCCAAATCGTAAAACTGTTAAGTTATGGGTTCGTCATTGGCGTGAAAAGGGTTCTGTACAAAATTTGAAGAAGTGAAAGTCAAAATTCGTGAAGACGAAGGTTTGCTACGCCGTGTAATGAACCACTTTTTATCCAATATTGAAAAATGTGTTGAAGTTGGTGGAGGTCATTTAGAAGACGTGATTTTTAAAAGTTAGAATTAAATTAGCCAAATATTTATAAGTTATCATAAATCCCAAAGAGTTTTAGCTGTAATTTAGTAAGATAAAAAGTTTGTTTTGTTAACTAAAAAACTTTTAATTCAACTATTAAAATGGGTAGTCTATTATGGGGAACCCTGTATAATGGAAACAAGATTATATTTTCGGTATTTCTGAATTGATTGTTTTGAATTTTCTCGTGGTTACTAATACTTGTTAGTCCTATGTACAACATTTAATTTTATAGCGAAAAATACAGTACGCCACTGCTATCAGCGTATAGTAATCATTGTTATTATTATTTATTTATCGCGCGGGTTTTAAATATTTTAAAGAAGTAATAAAAAAAATTGGTTATACGTACCCCACTGGCTGTATCAGTTTATTTTATCGAAATTTCGAATTCTGTCGTTTTGAGGGCGCCAAATCCACTTCTCATATTAGTTTTGAAATAAAATTATCGCTAAAGGTACTCTACTCTTTAAATTATTATTTTAAAATATCCATAAATCCGTACGCCACTGAAATTTTAAGCAATAGAAAAGTGCGGTCCTAATATCATATGCAACCGCGCCAAAATTCAAAACGATCAAGTCAGAAATACCGAAAATATAAGATCGTTTCCATTATACTTGGGACACCCTGTACCTATATATAATAAATCCATGTAGATCAGCTCGATACAGACCTAATTCAATGCTAGGTTAACCCTTATAATAACACACACAGGAGGCCTACAAATACAGGGTGTTGCAAAAATGAACTTAATTGATACCCTAATTGGGACCACCCTTGTATGGGCAGGCGTCCTTGTATAATTCATATTAGGTACCTATATCTTACACTTACAGTGGACTTCCTAACTTTTTGCCGCATTTTGCTTTGCTAAAACACAAAATCATATTTCTTGCAAAAATCGGGAATAGCGCCCACATTTATCACAGTGCATGATCATTTGGATACAGTGACGTAGTCGAGAAGCTGCTTCCTAAAAGGAATTCCATCCCCCCCCTGATGTTTCTGCATATTATTCATTCTTCCGACTACGGCACTGTCTAAATATTGACAAAGAATTGAAAAATATACGGGGTGTGACTGAAAGAAGGCTCACTTTACCTTAAATTCGGCTAGCCTAGAGAATCGATTCTTCCCGAGCCTTAACGCGGCCTGTATATTTTTCAAACAGCAAAAGAGATAATTTCTATCCATAAGTGATAAAAGGAATATATGAGTTAAAATATTGCTCGTCGCTTATATGTAGGTACTAACTTTATAATGATATGATACGTTGCCAAATGTGTTTAAAGCATATTTTTTTATGTTAATAAAAATGTGTGCACATCTTTAAAAACAAATTGAGCATGTTTGCAACGTTGCAATGTTGGCAACAAGGAGACATAAGCCATTCGCGATCAGCTGGCGCATTGCCAGAAGAATTTTAGGGATTTCCGACACTACCAACTGATGTTCTGACTTATGGCAGCAATGAGACATGACAGAACCAACGGAAGCGTCAAACTTGTCATATTTCCTTGTTTCCATGCCGTTGGAAGGCAGCAGTGATCTAAAATCAGAAGGTGTTTTTCCTGAATACAATGTTGCTCGTCTTAAAAACTATAACTTTTGTGATAGCGATACTTTTCTTGTTTTGAAAGTTTGTTCGGGTTTGTTCTGTCATTTCTCATTTCTTCCAAAAGTCAGAATAACAGTTGGTAGAGTCGAAATCCCTAAAATGCCCCCAGGAATGACAGCTGCTCGCGAACGGTATACGGCGCGTGTCTCCTTTCAATTAAAGGTCGCATTACAGCCTGCAATATTTTTACAATTTCGTTGCTGAAAGTTAATTTTTGATGGGAGACTTGCAAGTATATTTCATGCAAGTTGCGGTTACGACGACGAGGGCTGCCAACCCAGCAAAAAAAAACAAAGAACCGTGAAACTCCGCAAAATACTGACTGAAAACTGAATAAAAATATAAATAAAAAACACGAATACACGATCAACAATAAACACACGAGACGTATTTTAAGGTTAATATTTAGTAACTTTTATTTCGGTTGGTAATGTAAAACATCACTATGTTTTCCACCAGACTTACAGTAGGAACTGCAACAGAAATCGAGCAGCCCTTTTGTATGGCAAGTGTAGCAAGTTGAAAGAAAATTGCAAAAATAAATCAGCAGGCACCTAAATACGCATGCGTCCCTTCAAGTTTACCGACTGTAGTGCGGCCTTAAGCAAAAACGGTGCAACCAATGACGATCTTGGATAGATGATTGTATTTTAAAATCCGTATTAGAGTCGGCAATTCTTCTCTTGCGTCTGCAATGGCAATTATAATTGCACGTATTCATGCGCACTAAACCGCTATCGATCAGCTGGCGCATTGCCAACAGTCAGAACAGCAGTGTACTGTCGAGATCCCTACAATACCCGCATAACCTGTTCGTTTTGATTATCAGTTAAAGCAGCTACTTACAAATGGCAGTTCAAAAAAGTTGCTACGAATTAGCAGTACCTACATATGCTTAATAAATAATGTGAACTGCTATTTCAAGTACCAGTTAGTTTAAATAGTCATTAGCTGTTCATAGCTGCTTCAACCAACTAATAAACAGTTGAAAATAACAGAATAATCCATCTCTATCCAGACTTGCAGCGGCAATTGCAATTAAAATGGTGCTTGCCCCGTTTCTGGCAATGCGAGACAGCTGATCGAAAACGGTGTACTGCGCATGAATCCGTGCTATAATAATTGCCATTGCTGGCGCAAGAAGCAAAAATTGCCGACTCGAATACGGCTTTAATAAATTTTGAGTTGGTGGTATGAAAATAACAAGAGAAAAAGCACGCGGTTTCTGCGTGGCTTTTCTGACTAACTTTGTAAAAATCTTATGATCCATGTTGTTACTAAAAAGGAAAAAAATCTGAAAGGAAAGTAGGATTTAGTACAGCTGAAAAGGAAGGGAAAATATCACAAAATATTGCGCGAACGCTATCAGCGTGTTTTTAATTAATATTAAGGATTACCTAATAATAAAAACTTATCATTATCACATATTATTTTTCTCCATTTTTATACATACATTATCATTATAGGTACTTATAGATTATTTTTACATCGCCTTGTATAAAGAAGGTAGGATAGTATCGGTATATTAAGCTATATAACTAAAAATGTAAACTGAAAAAAACATACTTTAAGTGTAGGATTAGCAAAGGTTCAACAATTCCAACTCAAACGGCGGAGCCACATATATATAAACAGTATATTGCTAATACCATCTGCAATTATGGCCCCACTATGGGCATCGAAGGGGGCATGGTGAGTTTGCGCAGTTCGGAAATATCGTTGTGAAAGTAAACATTCGTCAGGACCGGATTTCAACTTTTTTAATGTAAATTTCACTGGTTAGTTAGGAAAAATATTGCAATCAAAATTTCGATTAGTTCGATTTAAGACAGCGTTCCATGCATACGGTTTCTGACGATATGATGATCCGACGGTGCCCTGATTGGTGTAAACTTTTGGTGCCAAATTCCGTCCGAATATTTGTAACAATCGACACGATGAGCTATATTTTAACTTTCATCCGACGTCGTATGTTTCTTAACCTCACTTTTTTCTAAACCAAAAATTAAGAATTAATGACTATATTGACTATTTTGGGAATTATTATCAGCTACTAATGCACCAAATTAAAAATACATAAATTTTAAGGTTAGGTAGTGGCCACATATATATTTTATTGTATACGCGCGACACTCTCTTCTTTTTTTTACAAGCTTTTTAGTGAATTTCGGTTCCGAAGATCGGATAATGTGATAAGCAAAATGTTTTCGTACATATGTACATACCTGAAATACTTTATACCTGGTATTGATTGCAAAAAAGCACCATGCACTTGTGTCCTTTCATCTTAAACAAAACAAGCCACTAACCTACCAAACAGCGAATCGAATCACCACAAATTAAAAACTCCTTTCCAAAAATTGTTGTTAGGTAATGAAAGTTTATAAGCACTAATAGACCGACAACAATGTGGATGAACCACTTTTTATTCTGCAATTTGAAAAAGCATCCAGAACCAAAGATGGCGACGAATAACAACAAACAAATAATGTCGGGTCGGCTCTGACGCGATCGATAAAATTTCCACCCTACTGCGCAAACTCAGTAGGCCCGCGCCATCTCCCATAGCGGCGACACTTTTTGTATTTTGGACCGTCCGTATTGGCAATATACTGTTTATATGTATATATGTGGGTGGAGCCAGATTCCGAGAGTTTCTTGCATACTTTTCAAAGAAATTTATCATTATCAATGCTAATAATAATCAGCTTTCATGTAGAATTGACCAGGCTAATCAGAAACGAATTTATTTAATTTTCTCAACAATAATAATTGACATAAAGAAATACCCAAAATTTAAGGTAAATAAAGAATCAGTATCTGGCGGGTCCACCCCTGCCCCGAATGGCCTCCAGCCCTTCCATTAGTTAAAATAAAGGTTCTTTTCATTCTAATCTAAGATATTCCATTCCATTGTTGATCTTGAGTTTCAAACAGACTACCAGTAACACTCGGTATAATATTAAAGTTACTTGTTTAACCGAAACAATAAAGACAGCGACATTCTCAAGAAAAAAACCTACAATTAGAAAAACAATCAATTAAATCGACCGACAAATTTTGAAAATACATACAATCAAAGTTGAGGCAAATTTTTGGTTGTGCGTGAAATAAATTGCACAGTATATTATCAGTTCATATTTTAATTATAATATTTCTTTTAAAAGTAAACTAGAAACTCTCGGAATTGGGACCGTTTGATTTTGAGGAATAATGCTTTTTATTATACAGCATTTTTCTAAAACCCGGTTTTTCTTTGTGCCATTAAATTGTCCATCGGATAAAATATGTATTTGGTCGTAGAATGCATGATAAATGATAATATTTAACAAATACGGGTGCGACAAAAAACCGTTAAAGCCGTATTAGAGTCGGCAGGCTCTTGCGCCTGCAATGGCAATTATTATTGCTATAATTGCACGTATTCATGGGCAGTAAATCGTTCTCGATCAGCTGGCGCATTATCAACAGTCAGAGCACCAGTTGGTACTGTCGAAATCCCTAAAATACCCCATAAATTAGAGATGGGCAAACCTGTTCGTTTTGATTACCAGTTAAAGCAGCTACTGCTACTTACAAATAGCAGTTCAAAAGAGTTGCAACGAATTAGCAGTGCATATGCTTAATAAAGAATTGGAACTGCTAATTTAAGCAACAGTTAGTTTAAATAGCCATTAGCTGTTCATAGTTGTTTCGACGAACTAATAAACAGTTAAAAATAACAGAATAATCCATCTCTACCCAGACTTGCAGCGGCAATGGCAATTAAAATGACGCACGACCCACTGCTGGCAATGCAATACTAATTGCGTCAGCTGATCGAGAACGGTGTACCGCGCATGATTCCGTGCAATTTTAAATACCGCAAGAGTAGAATTTCTGACTGTAATACGGATTCCATTCTCGCATTGCAAGAAGCATTGCGCCAGCTGTATACGACAGCGGTATACTGCGTATGATTCCGCTCAATTATAATTGCCATTGCAGGCGCAAGAGAAAAAATGACAAAGCCGTATTAGAATCGGCAATTGTTGTCTCTTGCAATGACAATGGCAATTGTAATTGCACGTATTCATGCGCACTAAACCGTTCTTGATCAGTTGTCCCAATATTGCTCGCATTGCCGGCGCAATGCGAGAACGGAATCCATATTAAAGTCGGCAATTCTAGTCCTTTGGCAATTAAAATTGCACGGATTCATTCGCAGTACACCGTTCTCGATCAGCTGTCTCGCATTGCCAGAAATGGGGCACGCGCCATTTTCATTGCCATTGCCGGTTCAAGTCTGGGTAGAGATGGATTATTCTGTTATTTTTAACTGTTTATTAGTTGCTCGAAGCAACCAGCTAACCAGGTACTTAAATTAAAAGTTCACATTCTTTATTAAGCATATGTACTGCTAATTTGTCGCAACCTTTTTGAGCTGCTATTTGTAAATAGCAGTAGCTGCTTTAACTGGTAATCAAAACGAACAGGTTTGCCCATCTCTAATTCTGGGGGTATTTTAGGGATTCCGACAGTTCGAACTGTTGTTCTGACTGTTGGCAATACGCCAGCTGATCGAGAACGGTTTAGTGCGCATGCATACGTGCAACTATAATTGCCATTGCACGCGCAAGAGAAGAATTGCCGACTCTAATAAGCCTTTTAGACTAACTTATCCTTAGAAATAGCATTTAGACTAGTAATTTATCAGCAGATTGAAAAATCGTGCTTTAATGCCATAAAAGCGCAAACCAGAACATGTATCCCTGTACTCGATACTAAAGGAGAGTATTTCAACTCTAGATAAGTAAGTGCCCTCACTATAATATACGAGATAAGCCAAAAAGTATTGTTTGTACGTCTCTTCTTTTTATCAAAAACTGTTTTATTTAGGGAACTGTTAGTAATTTTCCGAGTATACGGGGTGTATCAGACAGTCTTCAGGAATCTCGTTTACCAATAAAGTTGCGCATTTGTGTGAGTTCTGCAACGTCAAGTTTTCAAATTTAAAAAAATCCGAATATTTGCGAGAATATTTGGGTAAAATCGAATTTTTAAGGCCGTATTAGAGTCGGAATTTTTTCCTCTTGCGCCGGCAATTATATTGGCACGTATTCATGCGCAGTAAACCGTCCTCGATCAGCTGGCGCATTGTCAACGGTCAGAACAGCAGTTGGTACTGTCGAAATCCCAAAAATACCCCCAGAATTAGAGATGGGCAAACCTGTTCGTTTTGATTACCAGTTAAAGCAGCTACTGCTATTTACAAATAGGAGGTGCAAAAAGTTGCTGAATTAGCAGTCCATAAGTTTAATAAAGAATGTAAACTGCTAATTTAAGTACCAGTGGGTTTAAATGGCCATTACCTGTTCATACCTGCTGCGACCAAATAATAAACAGTTCAAAATAACAGAATAATCCATGTCTACCCAATTGCGCCGGCAATGGCAATTAAAATGGCGCGTGCCCCATTTCTGGTAATGAGAGACAGCTGATCGGGAACGGTGTACTGCGCATGAATCCGTGTCATTTTAATTGTCAGATGAGTAGAATTTCCGACTGTAGTACGGAGAACGGTGTACTTCGCATGAATCCTTGAATTATAATTGCCATTGCTGGCGCCATAAAGATTCCCGACTCTAACACGGCTTTTACGATTTCGTTCCTATTTGTGCATCGTTTCTGTATGTCCTACGGTTAACGAAACCCCTGTGCATTCTTAGCTGCGACACCCTGTATACGTGCAACAATTTTGCTAATATTGAAGCAATACTTTTTGGACCAGATGTATTAAAAAATATATATTTGAATGAATTGCGACATCATCTTTAGGGGAGCTGCGTACTTATATATTTAACAAATTCAATGAATTTTCAACAAATATCCTCTTTTGAAAAACTTATGTGTTGTGTATTTTGCTTAATATTACCGTGCAGTTCGTAAAAACCGCTTTATTTAAGTTAAAGTTAATATAAGACGGATTTTTTTTGGTTTTCTTTATTCTTTCGTGCTTGTTTCGTATTTATTGTTTAAAGTCAATTTATATTTTTAGTATTTCGTACCCGAAAATGAAAAACGCTTTTGCCAGACGAATCCGACGTGTCCATTTTTTGATTCGACTTTAAAAAATAAATACTTATTTGTCCTTATCTGTTTATTTCCATACAACAGTCTCTTACATTTTACGCGATACTGATTAATATTAATTAAAAATATTCTCACTGTCATGTAACAATACTTAAGAGCATGCGGGATATCATGAAAATGGCTTATTACATTTAATACGCGATAAAAATCACCATATACAGGGTGTTATGGAAATGACGTATTATATTTAAACCGGCAATTCCTGAGATAAAGACAAGTTGAAGAAAAATACCCATAAATGGCGCTTTCAATTCATTCAGCGGTAAAAGTGACCTGCGTCAAACCAGAAAAACACCTGTGCGGCACTGCGATACATGTAAGCAATCAAGGAATTCTGGCCGGTGTTGTCATAAATACACCTTAAACTCTCTAGGCAAAATTAAATAATTTAAACACTTTTCCATTCTGTAATACCTTTTTGTACAATTAATTGAAGAACATTTACGACGGACTATGTTTTAAACAACCCGAAAAAACATATGGAATAGTATTAGCCACGTACGTCACTAGGTCAAATGCCAATGACCTTTTGACGCATTACATCGGCTGAGCGAAGTAGTTTCATATAGCGCCGCACGCTTGCGTCTGTTAGTTGAAGACCAACCAGCGACCGGATACGTTGTGTCTCGTCGATCACCAACACACTCTCAGCAATCCGCTATGTTTTTTCGGTTTACGCGTGTATCTTGCCCGTCCATAAATAATCTTTGAATATTGTTTCTATTGACGCGTTTCTTCTGGACGTCAAATTTCGTCGCGTGTAATAAAATCTAATAATCTGTAGTATAATCTGTGTTATTGTTATTGTTCACTATTACTGTGTGTACATAAAGTATTTCCAGGAGTGTTCCCATGAAAAAGAAAAAAAACTGATTGTGGTTGTGCCTGGATTTCATCGCTCTTTAGGTATAAGGATAAATACAAGTAGGTAGAAAATAATTTATTTTTATAGTTTTATATGGAATTTCAGTTTTACATTAAGTTTGGCAACATTGCCATTGGCTCTGGGTGAAATATTGTACAATAGCGCGGAGTGACCTGTGAGTAAGAGTGTTTGTTACCCCACTTTTAAAACGGTCGATTTAAAAAAAATAAAATTTGTAGCGCTTCTCTACGACACCCAAGGAGTCACCCATTTAAATATGATACGTCATTTCCATAACACCCTGTATTTCTATCGAAAGTCGTGTATTTATTTTAAAAAATTGTCTGATTTTAAGGGTCGATTTGAAAAAGGTACGAAGAAGCTAGAATACCCAACGAGTCCTTCATATAATGAACCATTTCCATCACACTCTGTATATTACCGCTTCATTGATTTAAATATAAATTTTATTTATTAGAATTTAATATACGCAAAAGAAGTTTTGTATCGTGGTACACTTTGTCCTGGTTTGTATTAATAACAGTGGCGGTTAATAACAGGAGCACATGCGCACGTGCACCCCCAAAACGAATAAAAAAAATATTAATTTATATTCATTGTATATTATTTATCGTATAAAGTCCGACCCTCCCTAATATTTTATCGTACCGTCAACCAAACTGTATATTATAGGCTCTCGATCCGGCAACCGTGCCTCGGTCGAGGTTAATGACGATTATGACGAGACTTGTGCGATTAAGTAGGCGGGGCATAATGCGATTTCTCTGTAGTAACAGGTGGCGGGAGACAGCGGGGGATAGCGCGGCTATGGTGATTTATCTTGGGAAAGGCGCTCAATTTTAGTGTGCGCCGCGCCGCGCCGTTTTCTGTTCGTGCATCTAGTTAGAAATTCGAGCGTGTATATTTTAATATTATATATTTATTAAGTTAAAATGAATAGTTTGACGGTGGACTATTTAAAAAATATCTTTAGCTTTTGGAGCAAGAAATTGAAGTGAAGAATGCGGGAAACCCGAACAAACCCGAAATTAATTTAACGCAGACCACAAAGGGTAAATCTAGGGACTTTATTAGAAAGTTTAAAAATTAAATATATGAAAACAAATTTATAGAGGGTATTCCAAACTTTAATGAGGCTGTTATTGATCAATTTTCTACAATTAAGAACCGAAGAATGGACTTTACGTTTAAGCACTATACATACTAAGAAAACCTTTCTTATTTTCCAAAAGTTGTATTTCGTTGTGTAAAATTAAAAAATAAATAAAAATATGTTTTACCTAACGCATTTTTTTATTTACTTCTTTTCTTTCTACATTTAAAACGCCTAGAAAGTAATTGTTTGGTCGTTACACAAAAATAAAATTTTAAAAATAATTTCACCATACTTGTGAACCCCCTCTATCCTAGGTCACGAGCCGCTCACTGATTAATAATACATTGTGTCAATTTTAAGCCAAACTAAGATACTTCTAGAACCACAATAACAACGAAAGCTACATGAACAGGGCTGTTTAAGCGGTTTTACTAAGATACTGTACTGTAGAACCACGATCACTGACGTAAACTCTAGTTACGCAGACTCTAATAACGTTAGATTAATATTCTTGACCCGCGCACGCCCATCTATCACTATATTCGTCTTTTGTATCATTGTTAGATCGGTAACTTTTGTGGTGTCCCTGTATATTTATAAAATTAATATAGATACAGCGATACAATACTTCTCTCGGTATATTTTGTTGTTATTTATTTAGTTAAATGTAACAGTCTATTAAAAAGCGATGTCTGGTTTTTGCAGACCAACTTTAAATAAAGATATACTTTTAAATAACCTTAAACTCGGTTTATATTGTGGTATAGGTACTTTAAGGAATTTTATTTCTTTCTAAAAAGTATTAAAAAATTTACAAATGAACTTATTTTATCACTCATAGTTTAATATAGATAATAAACCTTTCGTTTATTTGACTAAAATATTAACAAAACAAAAACAACAACGCTTTCGTTGGGACGCTGTTGCCAAATGTCATATATTCTTCTTTATATTACTCGACGAGTATTTGTTTGAACGGTCGTTCGGCATTGAGTTTTTTTCCTTTATTTTGGCAAAGAAAAAATCGCAAAATGTATACGCCTAGAATTTGCTACTGTGGCTATTTTTTAGATTTTTTAGTGGGGCTACCGGAGGGGGATTCCTAGAACAAAATAAATTATTGGTTAGTTCAGAATCAAGCAAAAATTAATTCGGGGAATTTATATTATTAAATTAAAAGAATATATTCAGAGTGTGGCAACATTGTAAGCGCGGTTATTTTTACTATTTACGATGTTGCCAAACTAATAAAAAAATCAAAATTTAAGAAGAAATTAAGGAACAGTGACTCACCAAATCTAATTCATCTAAGGATTCTAATTTAGCTATTGGGGCGATTTTTTCGTCCTTCGCATCCTTTTCTTTGGAAATAAGACATTCAACCCAGGATGGATCTTGGTATTTATCGAAGTCGAACGCTTTGTTAAATGAGGCGAACCTAAAAAAAATTAAATGTAATTTATGAATGAACATACCAATCGCATGTGTGTGTAGCGTAGATTCTCGTTGAATCTAGGCGATTTCCCTTGACTATTTATTTAAAGCTGCAACATCTGCGATAAATATGGATACGCTTATGGGCATTGTTTACCAAGCATTTCTACATGATACAATAAACACTACGCTTTCAACCGACTTGTTAAAAGTTTACCGGAATTTTTCTTATTTATTTGTGTGTGTATACCTTCAAAAGAGAATTAAAAACGCTGACAACAATGTGAATCTCCGTAACCAGTGTTTTATTATACAGGGTGTTATGGAAATGACGTATTATATTTAAACCGGCAATTCCTGAGATGAAAACAAATTGAAGAAAAATATTCAAAAATATCGCTTTAATTTAATATGCCCTGTACATGACCTAATGTGAAACCAATATTAAGCACACGGTGGCTATGTCAGACGAAATAAACAAACTACAGATGTTCAAAGACGTCAGTGAATTTTGACCAGCGTTGTCATATCTCCAGAGTAAACTCTTTAGAAGCTCAATAATCTTTTGATTGAAACGAAGTTCTTTATAAAAAAAATGAATTTTATTCAGGCCCCATGCTTTCTTACCTTTAACAAAATCTATAATTCTCGCGTAGATCTTTTCTATGTACTCACACAGAAAACACATATCAAAAGTCAATGTTCAGTCAACCTTTTGATTGATTCGGCTTCATTTAGAAAAAAGAATGGAATTTTCTCTGAAACACATGCTCTATTCCCTTGTTATTTAAAAACTAGTTCCATAATTTGTATAAAAAAATTATTTATACACTAAATAATATGTTTTAGTATACCGGCGCACGCAAACTTGAAATTCACACACGGACATCGTTCTTAACACAACGAACAAACCCGTAAAAATTTGTGGCCACTTTTGTTTTCGACACACATATTAAATTTACGTCATTTAAAAACCACTGTAATAATAAACAAATAAACATTTCAGCTCGATTTGTTTGTTTACGATGTTTGTTTGAGTTGACATTCCGTATTCGGGCGGGCAGGGGCAGGTGGATCGACCTGTCAATTTCGGATCGGTCTACCAACTACCAAATACTAATAACTAGAAATCCAGCTTTGTCGACAAACCAGATAAGGTTTTCCTTGAAGATATCGCTAGGAGAAACGGAAACGGAGAAGATATTGGACACGTTGCTTGGCCCCAAGGTCATATAATCTTACACAGAATGATTTTTTCTACGGGATACCATGAAAGAAATAGTTTATAAAGGGCCAATTTGTGTCCTATCTCCTATTTGTGTGTTTGCTATAAAGTGTGTAGCGTGTAGTGTGTAGCGATTTTGTGTGACAAGTGCCTACCTTCAAAAAAACTAATTTGAAACATGTGTGTGTTTCTTTAAGTGATTTATGGTAATTTGTTCAGTGTTTCACTATGCGTTCTGTGTTTCTGACGATATGTTCTGAGATTGGAAAGAAAACGCCGAAAGGGTTATAAGCTTTACCCACTAAAACCAAAGAAACAGAAGATATCTGTGCCCTGGATTACTTGCTAATGTACTGGCACCTGGATTCACTTCTATTTGAATACTAGGTAAGCTAAATATTTATTTTTATAATAATCTTAAGTTTTACATTTTTACACAGTTTGGCAACATTTCGCCGTAACATGTGTTTATTACACAGCTGGGCACTGTAATATGATTTGTGACCGCGAAGTCACCTTAGTAAGAGGGTGTGTTACCCCACTTTTTAAACGTTCTGAAAAAAAAATATGTAGCGCTTCTCTAGGACACCCCAGGAATCACCCATTTAAATATAATACGTCATTTCCATAACACCCTGTATTTCTATGTTATATTTTAAAATTTTACCTGTGTAATACTTGGGAATGATGCATTCTACTTATAGGTTTCGGTTCACTGACCGAGCGTTGGAAAGTTGACCTACTTCGACTTGACGATTCTGGAACTAAGTTTTCGTTTTCTGGAACCTAAAATTGTTTGTTAAAAAGTAAAAAAATAATTACGTAACGTACAAATTGTAACAATAATATGATAATCTTTGCAACACTCCAGGAAATGCTAACATTACTAACCTCGGATCCTCTTATCACCGCTATCTCCCCTATACTCCATCCCATCGGCCTATGCGTAGGCGCTGTACACTGTTGCCCTATCGTCCCAGTCTGTTCTTCGTACTGTCGCCCTTGCAACAGCGCCAATATCGTTTTGACATCGTTGCCAAGTGTATTTTCCAACGTTTCCACCTTTTTACTTAAAGTTTCTAACTTACTATATAAAGCTTCTAAGTGAGACTGGCTAATTTGCAGCATTTCGCCGTCTTTTTCGGAATGTTGAGGTACGTGGGAAGAGTGGGGGGAGGAGGAGTGGGGCGGAGGCTGCCCTCCACCTGCATCTACTGGGACTAAAACCTGAAAAATAAAGAACCACGGTTAGTGGAAGGTCTTTTAAATATTTCTTCATCAAGGCCTAGTATTTGTAAACATTCTTACCTCGTCCCCGTGAGGCTGCTCGCCCTGAGGCACCGGCGGACTAGGGCTATTCGTATAATAGCTCGTGCTGCTGGACAGAGGTGCACTAGAGTGGGCGTGGCTAGTGGTGGCAGGGGGCGGGGCCGACGATTGTTGCTGGGCGTCGATCGACGACTGTCGGCGAATGGTTCGCACACGGTGCGAGGACGGGGGTGTGGCTTGGGCTGGAACAACGAAAAATAGGCGTGGCTTAACAAAATGCTAGTGACGTGGCAGTGGCGTGCAAAATATTTATTTTAAATTAAATTCCTGTTAAAAGTAATAATAACGGTAGTCTGAATCATTTTTGACGCCTAGGTAATTTAGATTGGAATTATAGTAATTTAAGACAACGTAAAACTTATATTAAGCTTTAAAATAATATTTTTATCATATATACAGTTTCTACTGATAAAAAAATTAACGATGTCCATATGTCATGTCATGAAATGGACTTTATGCCATGCTGTATACCATGCCACTAAACTCTAAAATATCTAAATATGCGTTTTCGGGAAAAACTAAAGGGTATCATTCTCGATCGATGCGCTATTTTTTGTACCTAATAAGTTTAAATATAAAACATATACATACATTCGATGAAAAATGGAGAGCAAAGGAGCAGCCTTATTTTTTTAAAGAAATCGTACTAGACAATCCAAGAAAAAATACTAGCTACTCTTCTAATAGCGAAAATCCTAACCTTCAAATTTCATCCGATCAAAGTAGAGGCTAATAATAAAAAACGACGAAGAGTTTTCTTAAAAGAAAAAACATAATTTATTAAATCTGTAGGTACTTTGTTTTCTAGAGGTTTGGAAAGATTAGTAATTTTTATGACTATTTACTAACGAGAATGGCGCATTTGATGTTATAATTTACATGACTAGAGTAGGTTGGGAATTAGATAAACACTTTGACAAGAAACATTTTTAGAATATTTTCCGAACCAATGTAAAAGGAAGATCGAATTGTTTACATTTTGTTTCGAACAAAGATAGTTTTTAAAATGTTATACTAATATAATGTTTAATTAATTTTCTACTCGTAAAATTATTTATAGTTTTGAAATAACATTAAATAATAATGTTTTAGGGAAATCTCTGTGTCATTACGGAATGAATACCTTGTATTTTAGGAATTTGTCATAAATCATCAATTTCTAAAGCCATGGTTTTTATTACATTTCGTTACGAAATATTCCGGTGGATTGGAACGGAAAAGTTCGTCGTTGGTCATTTGGTCACATGTGTGGTTTTTACTGCAGTACAAGTGCGTGGTTAAATATGGACGATATAAGTAGATTCATTTGTACAGGGTGATCACGTTTTATGTCTCCCCATCTTAACCTTCTTATTTTACGTACTTGAGAAAAATTAAAACGATTAGTAGGTATACAAGGTTTTTAAAGTATTATTTGCAATGGGAACAAATATCATTTAGGTGTGTTGATTTACAAGTAGGGTTGGTTTTACTCAAGATGATGTTGAGGCCCTTTGTTAGATACCTATTTTATAATATGCAACCAAGTAATTTACGAAATAACCTACAGAGTTATGTACAGGATAAATAAGACGACACTAACTTGTGATCGTATGATATTAGTATCATAATATATAGTATATTATTATCATAATAAATTACTGTTGCATAACTTATTAAGGAAAAAACACCTTTTGAAGTGATAAGGGACCCCGAATTGCGTAACGGGTCTGTGGTGTTTTGGATTATTTTTTTTTAGTATTTTTCGAACTAGAACTAGAAATTTAGTGGCATTTATTAGCTGTGTACAATAGTTCGTCAGTGCGTGGTGTGTAAGAAACTCGATTATTCTAACCCAACATTTTGTTTCGTCTAAATTTTTTTTTTATGGTCATTGAAAAGCCACAAGCCACTGTACTGGCAAGGATAACAACGAGTGGACGCCCAGCTTACAGCGTTGCCAACTTTTAAAGCCATATTCTTCTCACTTGTCTGGAACTGTGGAAGTTGGAATGATTGTAAACAAATTGTGATTTATGAATGGAATGTTTTGGGTTATTTTTATATTATGTTTATGGTCCCGACATTCATAGCGTTTCTCCTGCCTAGTCGTACCTCTAAATTCTTCATAGGAGGGGCCTAATTCTTAACGTGGCCATGGTCATGGAGAGGGATGGGTATAGTAGATAAAAGGCCAGTGGCGGACAGTAAATATCTTTTTCTCGACCAAAATATTTGCTCAACCTGTCAAAATTTGATCGAATATTGATAATATGTAAAATAGACAGGAACCGATCGTCCGTAACTGACCTACTTTAATCATGTGGCATTCTGTATTCTTACGTTATTATTTCGATGGTAAAAGGTTTAAGCAAGGCACTTACCTACTAATGGTTGATGGGTTTTGTGTAACCTGAGGTCTGGAATGCTGCGTTTCAGTTGCGATAACATGCCTAAACACATAAAACGCAAAAAACTTTTTTAATAACAAAAACAATTTTCTTCAATCGTCAACTTAGATAGTTAATTTACTTATACTCGAACGGTAATAATGTATGATTTAATTAGTGATTCAGCTTATGAATTTTTGAGTAAATCAGTATGAACTACGTTGTTAACATCAACATACTTTCCTTAAAGTACCTATCACAAGGCATAAGAGAAATAAAAACACCGAAATATTGTAACGACAAAATTGTTTCTGGTATTATCAATTAATAGAAAAACGATTAATAAACATATGAGATGATAGGATAAAAGTTAAAAAATTATACCTAATTTATTTATTACCACGATACAATAAACACAAGGTAATATATCGTACAGGAGGCAGTGGCGGCTCGTGACTTATGATAGAGGGGTTCACAAGTATGGTGAAATTATTTTTAAAATTTTATATTTGTGTAACGACCAAACAATTACTTTCTAGGCGTTTTAAATGTAGGAAGAAAAAAAGTAATAAGAAAATGCGTTAGGTAAAACATAATTTTATTTATTTTTTAATTTTACACAAGGAAATACAACTTTTGGAAAATAAGAAAGGCTTTCTTAGTGTGTATAGCTGTCGGATCTTAACGTCGTCGCGTGCAACCCTCGTAACAATATTTCCACTACTAATACTACTAAAGCCATCTACGAGCTATAAAGAAAACCAAATGATGTCCAATACTACTACCGCCATCTACGAGTTATCAAGAAAACCGAATGATGTCTAATACCACTATGCCATCTACGGCTACGTCATTAGGCGCAACCAAGACGAGAACAATAGTTAACTGTTTTATGACGAGAACAATCGAGACTGACAAGTTGGCATTCTTCATATTTTCAGTGTTTTTTAGTTTAAATCCTTAAATAAAATGGTTTAAAATCATATCGAGTATCATTTATCGAAATACACAACATTTATCGACCCTACACAATCGTGCTTAAACGTAAAGTCCATTCTTCGGTTCTTAATTGTAGAAAATTGTACAATAAGAGTCTCATTAAGTTTGGAATACCCTCTATAAATTTTTTTCCATATATTTCATTTTTAAACTTTCTGATAAAGTCCCTAGTTATACCCTTTGTGGTCTGCGTTAAATTAATTTCGGGTTTAGGTCTTCCCGCATTGTTCACTTCAATTTCTTGCTCCAAACTCAAAGAGCTAAAGTTATTTCTTAAATAGTCCACCGTCAACTATTCATTTTAACTTAATAAATATATAATATTAAAATATTAAAACATACACGCTCGAATTGGCTAACTAGATGCACGAACAGACAACAGCGCGGTGCACACAAAAACTGTGCGCATTTTCCATGTTAAATCGCCATAGCCCCGCTATCCCCCGCTGCCACCCGCCATCTGTTACTACAGAGAAACTGCACTACTTAATCGCACGTGCGAGCAAGTCTCGTCATAATCGTCATTTACCTCGACCGAGGCACGGTTGCCGGATCTATACAGTTTGGTTTGACGGGATGATAAAATATTAGACGATATTTATACGATAAATAATATTCAATTAATATATTTTTTTTGTTTTGTTTTGGGGTAGCACGTGCGCATGTGCTTATGTGGAAGAACCGCCACTAGTAATATGTCGTATAAGAGGGCGTGGCTTCGTGACGTCAAGGTGTGAGAAGCTTCTGCGGGCATCGACCCGTTCCCATACGTTTACACGGATGTTTTGAAGGTTTATTTAAAAAAATATCCTAATATTTATAATGTGAGGTGCGCTGGGTGTGTTCGGTGGTGGGTGGATAACAGAAAAATAATTTTGATATACAGGGTGCTAACAGCAAATGAATCAGTTTAAAAATAGCTCACACCTGGAACGGCTAGATATCATATCTTGTGTTTATTATTGTATCATGATTTATTACCTACTTTAGTACGTACCTAAGATCTACAGTATTTTTGTACCTACTTAAGATGATGTGATAAAGTGAATGATTTCGTTTAGATACAAAAAGTCGACATGTAAAACATGAAAATTTGTTATATACCAATTATTTGCAAAAACATGCTAAAAAATGCACTAGTTCTAGGGCTTTTCATTAAGTGTCCACTTTTTACCAATAAAAAGTATGTAGCACATTTAGGTGACATTCTACAATACAAATTCTCATGATTTCTACTAATAAAACGATTTTTACAGAATGATGCAAAAATATCATGCATGGAAGATGCCCAAAATTAAAAGCATTAAAACACTCTAATTCTAATAGAGGCATAATTACAGTCAATTATAATAATATACTTGGCAACATAGCGAAACTACGTGGGAGGAGTTTAAAATTGCCTTGAAAGCTCATTGGTCGAGTTTTTGACATTATAACAAAAGTGGAAAATGTTCGTGGGGGGATTATTTGGCGCGTCTACCGTAACTCCTACAGTACTAAATTGTATCGCAAACCATATTTGCATAAACGTCATGTTATAATGCACATTTATACATCTCGCGTATCAAAATGTCGGCGCCATTCTGAATAAAATAAATAATTGTAATGATTCACAACTAAAAATCGTTTTATTAGAATTTATTTTAATTAATTAAAAAAATTTTCTTTTTTTTTATATAATATTAGTTAATAGAAGGATTTCGTTACTTCCTTGTAAAATTACTTCTCTTAAATTGTAATGTACAAATAAAAGTATGTTACGAGAAAACAAGCCTTACCTGTTATGGAATTAAGGGTGGAGGAACGTCGTTTCTCCTCCCCAAAATCTAGGTTCATGGGCGTTACGTCTTGGCCGGCCTTTTCTGTTGAAAATTCCAAAATTCCGTGCCCTAAATAATAAACTGTCATTTTTTTTTTACATTACACTCTAGATATTTTTCTTAATCGAAAAAAAGGAGTGGTAGTAGAAATCAGCATAAAAGAGTATAACTTAATAATAACTTAAGAAGCATTTTCACATTTATTTTGGAGTTTTGTTTTTCAAAATAATTCGACTAAGACTCACCCGATTCGGATTCATCGCTATACTGACTTTCCTGTCTTCCTCCATTCATAGAATTTCCTCTCGAACTGAGACCGTTCGATCTTGAAGGCACGCCTCTGAAAAATCGGCTTTCTTTGTCTTTCGTAAAGTGTCTTCGTGGGACGACCCCCGCTTGGTCTTCCTGTAAAATATATGCAGCTTAGGCCCGGTACTTCCACGTTCGTATAAATTAGCATGTGCTATCTGGAGAATAACTTATTTGGGTATTTTCAGGTGGAGTTATAGGGCCAGATGACACGTTAGTAATACTTACATCTCTTAGATTAAATGTAATTTCCAAGTTCGTTAGGAAATGGTTGTAAAACTCGGGGTACAGTTCCAGAACGTCCAAAAGGTCGTCACGATTAATTTTGTGCAGATCACAGTATGTCAGTGCCCGAACGTTACAGGCACTTTTTCCTAAAAAATGAAGCATCTTCGGTTAAATCAATCCCGTTAGGAAATATGAGGTTCGTTCCAACCACCCTAAAGATCGTACAATGTACGGTCACGCACATGCGTAGTATCGAAAGGCGTTCCAACCGACACAAAACGGTGTAGTTCCTGAACGGTAAAAACGATACATGGCCAAGACCAGGAACCGCTTGTACTGACTTGCGCCCTAAGAATTTTAACCGTTGTTTTTGTATTCCTGGCATTCATGCAGTTCTTTTAGCCTTGTTTTGTAGGAGTTGTTGCTTAATATTTTGATTATTTAATTTATTCTTATTAAATTTGTATAATCCGGTTCCCAAACCTACAAGATATTCTTAACATTAAACGTTATTCTCTTTCATGATTATTAAATACAACAAAACGGAACGAAAAAAGATAATACTCAAGCTTAGACGAAGAAATCAAAACAACAAAAGTAGGGTTGTGATTTATGAATGTTATGATAATTAACTAATTACTAAACTTCTTTCCTAGAATCAGACAGGCGATCAGCTGAGATTTTTACACAGAATGGTCACAAAAACGTACCAACCTTGTGCATCCGCAACAAACAGTGCAAAATTAACGCCTGTGCACAAATTCGATACCAACAGTTTGGTGACGGTTCTAGAACGATACAAAAATAGGGTGTTGGAACAAACCTATGATTACACTACAAGCAAAATAGCTGTCGTTAAGTATCTATTTTCTCCACGTTTAAAGGGGGAAAATCTAGCCGAATGGCAGACCTGCCAAAGCAAAAAAAAAGGCAAAATAGATATCATACCTATCGTAGGATGCAAACATGGATTTTCACCGAAAATATCAAACTTTCCCAATATAGCCATTACAATGTCATCTCGCAATATTTCTATGGAACCCCTGGAGATGAAGTATAACGAGGTCAAAACGTCGCCCCGATGCACTAACGTGTCGCCTGGAGGGGCGTGTGTAGTTTTAAATTTTAGGGAAAGCGCTCTGGAAAAAAAATCACTCAATTAAATACAGGGTGTTATGGAAATGACTTTTTATATTTAAACCGGCAAATCCTGAGATGAAAATAAATTGAAGAATAATAACCTTAAATGGCGCATTGAATTATTGTACGAAATATACACTTTATATGAAATCTGAAAATTACATGGCCGCTACTGAGGACGTTTGCAATCAATAGTTTATTGAGGCGGTGTTGTCATATATTGCAACACATAATTGTAAACGCACGTGTTCAGTTTTTGACAACAAGACCTCTTTGACCCGCGTTATCACTTCTTTTTCAAACTTTTTAGGAAAAAAATACTACCATTTTAAGGTACATACTCTCTTACCTTCGATCTTATAATCCGTTTTATAATTAAATTCCATAAACAAATAAAACACAAAAAGTATGTTTTGCAACAGAACCATCAATAGGTAATATCACACAAATTTGAAATCACATCACAATATTTCTTATTATGAATTATTTCGCAACAGAAAAAAAATCGGGTACTGCTACAACTAACAAAACGATTAAAATTCGTATACATCAAGTACGTGAAACCCTCGACAGCGTCATCCCATTCCCTAGTCTCGAAACATACTGAAGGAACGAAAGTCGCGTGCGGCAGGTATCCAAGCAAGGGCGAAACATGCGGTGTGATCTGATAACACTGTTAGTATACTCTAGTGACCCACATTGTTGCTAACTGAATCCAGATGGAACGGCGCGACAGTGTGTGGGTAAAAAGGGTTTTTACCTTAGTATTTAGATATTCGATTAAAAGAAAAAGTATGTGGACTTTCTCTAGGACAGGTAGTCATCCATTTAAATATAATAAGTCATTTCCATAACACCCTGTATAATAAGCCGTTATCATAACACCAGGTAATCATGTCGCCAATTAGATACAATTTTATTTTTGCACCTTGGTAGTTTATTAATATACGTCTGGAAAACAGAATCCATATATGGATATAAATTCAATTGCCATTAAATTATGGAACAAGGTCATCCGAGAAAGATATTAAAACATATTTTTAGCTAAATGGCCTTTATACGCAGTCATGGATAACATTTCCCATTTCGGAGTGATGCCAGTAATATAAAATCAATCGTGCACGTCGCCCGTCCCGTCGCTTGATTGTGATTTGTCTCGCTATTTTTACACACCACGTGGCATTGTATCGGACGGGTACATGGACAAATTTCAATTGATGGTGAAAAAACCGTATTTGTATTTTTACGTTGAAATCCAGAATGTCCAGAATAGGCCATGTCACGTTGTTCAGCGAATATCAATTTGTTTCTAATGACACTGAACAATGAATTATGCCGGGGATTTATACAGGGTGTCATGGAAATGTCATATTATATTTAAACCGGCCAATACTGAGATTTAAGAAAAATAAAGATAAATGGCGCTTTGAATTAATAAGCAAGGCCACCTTATGTCAAATTCATAAAACCACGTGGTAGACACTGGCGAGACCGAGACGTCACTGGCCGTTTAAATATTGGTCGGTGTTGCCATATTTACAAGTCGGCAGTTTTTCATTCTATTATAACTTTGTTGACCACCAAGGTCCAGGCACGTGTTGGGATCTAGCAGCACTGCTAGCCTACTGACTTACATACACTTGTTAATTGAAAACAGACGTGTATGGCGTGGCACGTAGGGTAATGTTAGGGGTTTTTACCTAAATTATTTAGATTGGATTTAGTCACCCATTTAAATATAATAAAGAATTGTCATAACACCCTGTATGTAGTTATTAACATATAAAATTACATTTTACACAAAGAAAAACTATAATCAAACTTACCGAAGACATCCGGGACTGGCTCCCTCGAAAACGCCGCAATTTTGCAACAGATTCCTGTTCAGATGCAGGCAAATATCCGCTTGCAAACACTCGGGGAATCCCTTGAGGACCGAGTTCATGTCGATGCCGTTCGTGTACGTCCACGCGTGTTGAAAGTACTCTTCCAAGCGCTGCCTGAGCGGGTTCGGGATTTGGTGGAAGCGAATGAACTCGCGTACTCGCAGCATTTGGGTGTGGTACCTGGCGGTGCCCGAGTATAGTCGCTGGATGATCGCCGAAACGTTTCCGAATATGCTGGCGTACATCAGAGCTTAAATAAGTGAATGTGTTATTTTTTAATTTTGCATTGTAGTGATCGAATTTTTTTTACTTAAATTATCGAGACAGTATTGTCTGGCTATACTAGCGCACTACCTACTTACATCCAACCAGCATCACGCATATCGTGAATATCTTCTCAGCATCAGTATTAGGTGCGACGTTGCCAAACCCTACGCTGGTCAACGATGTGAACGTAAAATATAACGCCGTAACGTAGCGACTTCGTATACTTGGGCCGCCTGTGCCGTTGGGCAAGTAATGTTGATGAGTATCCTGCGCTAGAATATCGAGCCAGCCGATGTTTGAGTGGAGGACGGGTCGCTCTGCGTTTCCAATTGCATACCTGCAAGGTGCAAACTAAGTTAACACATGTTAAAAAATAGATATCCTCAAAACGAAACGTTGTGGGATATAGCCCAAGTTGCATTTTTAGACACATTATGGCAAATGTATCGTAACTATCGTTTCTGTTTCCGATCAAAATTGGAAACTGTTGGCAACAAAAATGAAAATATTTTCGAAACGTACACATTTTAAATGGGACATTTATACACGTGTTTCTAAGTGGTTGGTACTAGCTGTGACTTTCGCTGTTTCGATGCACAATCGAAACTTTTATCGAGAATGTTTCGAAAATGTTCGAAAATATTTCTAAACTGTTACTTCTGATTATTCAAAAATGACAGTTAAAGGGGCGGGGCTATGTTAAACCATGCGCAAAACAATTAGGATACCTTCACTGTTGTAAAATAAAAGAAAAACAATATGAAACAATAATTTCGCCATGATGAATTCGTTATAAGTATATTTCCTATAAGTTATTTTATTTCATATACCTAGTTATTGCACTTAAGAACCAAAAAATCATTGTCGCAGTAAATTGTATCGCGCAATTTAGTAATTTGGCTTTATATTTTTAATGTGCCCTCGATTTATTTGCATTTACAGAAAAAATATACTTTGTCGAAACAATAAAAATAAAATTATTTTCAAAATTTTATTTATTTCTTTTATAAATCGACTTAGCTAGGAATATGGAACTTATCTAACAACTTTTGGCTTTTCAAGACATACAGGAATTTCATTAAAACTCATTTTAACAAAATAAAAATTCTTTTCACAAAATGGCCGCTAGAAAGCAATAAATTATTCAGGTCCAAAATGGACTCAACATACAGTTACTAGTCTTTGGCTTCTATAATGTTTCCATGATGCACAGAAAAATAGAAGGTTTATTAAGGTGCTGGAGAATGCCACAGAAAAAAGGTTTGCTTGTATGCACAGAAAACAAAGGTTGGTTATGGACAGCCTAAGTCTGACGTCACGAGAGGCGTGGTTTCAAGAACCTTTCCAAACAAACTAAAATTACATTGAAAACCCGATAAGAGATTTTTTAAAGCATCGATACACGTTTATAAGGGATAAATACGCAATTTCCTGATATTATTTTTATATTAGATGTTATTATTGATTCATTTTCAGAAACAGATTGACGTAACTGTTTTTTGAATATTTTTAATCACCAGCTTGTTTGAGGTAATGATATTATTGTTTGCATAGGGCGATTTAAATTGTTATTTTTCTGTTAAAAACAGCTTATTGCACTGTATTTATCAACATAGAGTATACCCTCCCTATAGCTTGGAATCTTTTTATAAATACGCTTTTTTACAGAAAAATAACAATTTAAATCTCGCTAAACAATAACATAACCTCAAACTTGTGCAGATGGTCATTAAAAATCTATCTAAAACACTTAACTCAATCTGTGGTTGAAAATGGATCAATAATAACACCTAAAATATAAATAATATCAAGAACTTGCTTATTTATCGCTAATAAACGTACACCGATGCTATAAAAAATCTCTCATGGGAAATTCAATGCAATCTTGTGTCTTACCAAAACTTTATAATTTTAACTAAAAATGTTTCGAAACATATTTATCTGCGCGTGTCGTTAATGTATCGACACTATGGTTTGTAAAATATTTCGAAACAAGCACGTCTTTACGTGTTTCTAGTAAGTGGATTCGAAAATGCGTCGCAAAAGTTTCTTAACACACGTATCTCGATACAACTTTATAATTTTAATCGAAAATGTTTCGAAACGTTTTTCAGCAAAGTATGTGTGTCCAATTTGTGTCTAAAAATGCTACTTGGGAGGTCATGGTACACTTTTTTTTAACTAACTATAGGGAGGAGAGTTCATATTAAATGTTAAAATGTAATTTTATTAAACTTACCATATACAAGCTAACCAATGAGCAATCAAAGCAAAAGTAGCCATCAGCAGCAAAAGCACCGCAGCGCCATACTCGGAATATCTGTCGATTTTTCTTGCCACTCTGACCAATCGCAGCAGTCTGGCCGTCTTCAGTAGACCAATCAGCGTGGTAGTCTAGAAAGAAAGAGACAAGGCGTTGTTTCTCGTGTTTCCGTCTCGGTATTTTTTTGATGAAAATGTGAGGAGTGTTGTTAGGAAAATCAAACCTGCGTGAGAATTGTTAGAAAAATAGTTTCCGGGATACAATTATGTAAAATTTGTGTTTTGAAGTATTGTACTCGATGACTATACCCTGTATATTAGGTATGTAGGGTTAGTAACGTTAATGTTTATGTAAGTTTAGTATATATATTCATATATACAGGGTAGTACAAAGGTTTGATCTAAGTTTTATATAAGTTAATGAGAAGTAGAGAAGTAATTAAATGGTTTGCCGTTATTAAAATTGGTTCGCAGCAAAAAATAGCCATTAAATCATTTGATCAGCATAAAAAGATTTTGCTTGCAATAAATAAAAATCAGGCTGCAACACTTGTTCTGCAAAAAATGCTACCAACTATCAACTATTCAACAGATGGCAATCCGCTTGTAATATCATGTGCTCGCTTAATTAACAGTCAAGCTGCAAAATAATTACTTGGTCAGCAAGATTTTACAATTGGTCAGTAGAAAAAAACATGTCTAGAAGCAGTTTACTTCAGAGGTTTGCATTTTAAAAGAATGGTTATCAATATAAATCATTGGATTGCGTTTGTTTTGAATAATCGGCAAAGTTCGTTATAGTGGACAGTCGCGTGATACGAGTAGCTATTGCGTGTGTGTGTTTTCATTCGGTGTAGCAGTCAAGGCCCGAAAGGTGTAACGGGGGCGGGTTTTCACTTGTTTTCCCAGGGCATTCTCAATTTATGTAACCTTCTTGTGTTTTCTTTTGCCGAATACAGAAGGAAATCGGCTACAAAAGGTGTAGCGGGGGCGGGTTTTCACTTGTTTTCCCAGGGCACTGTCACTATTTCACTACGTTTTATTGCTTTTTTTTTGATGTCCAAGATTAAATATTTTGCTGACCCGCTGATTGCTGACCAATATCTGATTAAAAGTGGATCGCTCATAGGAGCTTATATATTTAATTTGCGTACCAAAATAATTTAGAGCACTCTAGTATGACATTAATTAGTGACCGATTCAGAAATGTTTGCTGTCCATAAGTTGCTGACCAACTAGCCATTTTAGCTGACCGATTACATTTTTCTGTTCGAAAAAAATAAGAATATCTTGCTAACCAGTTGAATGATGCCCTCCCTAAGTTAATTAGTTTTCCTTAATACCTTGTACTTAGTTTTGTACAACCCTGTATAAAACAATACGTTTAGCATTTATGTTATTGTATTAAAGTAAATGTTAAGAAAATAAAAAAGCTGAATACAAAAATTTTTGAATTGTCCTGTATATCTTTTGTCAAAAAAAAAAAATAAATAAAAAAAAAATACGATATTAAACACATGTATAGAAATTTATTGTTTTCTATTACCTGCTTATTTTTCTCGTTATTACTTACTATCACCTGTGAGAAATAATAAAAAAGAAATTAAAATAATAATTTCGAATAACCAAAACAACCAATAATGATCAATAAACATAATATAATAAAATAATTAAACGGCTAAAAAAAAAAATTTATAAATATGTATTTACAAAAATATAAAAAATAATTGTTATTTTTAATGCCAGTCGTTTATACGACTGCAGTGTTCCCAAGAGAGATTTTCATCATAAGAAAAGCTTCTTGAAGAGATAATTCTGCATCTACATACATGTTAAAATAAAGGTATAGTGTCATATAACGAAAAGTCGAAATCACACTTTCTTTTGCTTCCATTTAAAATAGTATATTAAGCTACAAGTTAATATTATATAAGACATTATCTTAGGGCACGTGTTTAATTTAGAAAACGACCCGCGAAGCGGGGAGTTTTCTAAAGTACAAGTGCTCTAATTATCTTATGAACCGCGTATTTTATAATACTTGTTCTATTTGGGTCTTTAAAGTCTGAAAAAACTTTAAAAAATATAGTAGATTTTTTCCATTTGAATTAATATTTCCTTTTTGGGTTGGCAATACTTTTACAATTCTTACAAGTATCAAATGTGCCATGTTAAAAAAAATTGAACACAACAAAGCTTCTTCCCATCCGTCATAATTAAAAATAAATATATTATTAAAGTTAATAAAAATGAGTCAAGAAGAAAGTTGTACTCCGTCAGAAATACTAGAAATTGCAGAAAATAATCTAGAAAAAGTTTTAAAAAGAATATGCACAACTTTGAGTTATGGTGCGAGCAGAGCAAAGTTCAAAATATTGAACAAAATAATAAATAATACTATTGAAGAAAATATTGTGTCGACACAGAATCTGACAGGAATAGCAATTAATGCCCAGGAAATGTCTACAGTAACTATAAATATGTATATATAAAGTAATATGTATGATACTAGTATATTGAATTAATAATAAAAATAGTAGTTTATTGAATAAAACTATAGAAATAGAGCATAAACTGGAAGATATTTATACTATTATTTTTAGGTTATGTTGTTTTATAGTTGTGACTAGAAATTAGTTGACGGACACCGTCAGCATGTTATATATTTCCGAGTATAGGTATTTCAGATAAATATCTAGTAAAAATGATCTATTTGCAAGGTGAAAGGTTAGTATTTTAAAGTTTTCTATAAAATTTTTTTGTCGAATCCATAATGTCTAGTTTCATAAAATAGCAGGTTATTCAATTTTTTTGCATTTCATAATGTAGCCATTATGAAACCCAAATGGAAAAATCTGATATTACTCCTAAATGGTATTAATTATCGACTTGAATAAAGAGTACCTTTTTTATTAGGATTTCTTTTTTCTAATAACTGTCAAAATAAAGAAGATATGTCAAAAATTAAACTTTAATTTCAGGACAAGTGACCTCTGGTGGTACAGTAGAGTAAAATTTTTATAACAGAATGATTGAATTCGTTAAGCGTAGTACCTGTGCCAGTTATCAGTTTGATAGTTTAAAATCTAACCGTGAGATTTTAAAAATATGAAAAATCAAATTGAACTTTGACAAGGCTGTCTGTAACTCGAAAAGTGTTGAGTTTCCGACTTTGTGTTTATTTTAACATGTAGAATTACCTCTTCAAGTATCCTGATGCATTATCCGAACAGTACACACTGTATATGTATATTTCTCTGTACTATGTACAGGGTGTCCCAATTTCGACACTTTTATAGGGTATCTCCGTAATTGCTAGTGCTATCAAAAAAGTAATGTAGGTGTCATGTGCTCTTTTCGGGTCAAACTTAAAATGGTAAAAAAAGAAAATTTTCGCTCGCCTAAGAGATACGGGGGAAATAAAAAAATTGACAATTTCTAAATTACCCTATATTTTCTTAGTAAAAAGAGATGCAGAAAATTGTTTTGTACAAAAGTTTCTTTACAATGATTGGGGAATAATCTGTCGTTTTCAGAATAAGTATACGGGGTGAGGTAAAAAGTTATCGAACCTAACCTTATTTTTTAAAATGGAACACCCTGTATATTTTAATCTAAAAAGGTGGCATTTTAAATTCTCTTTTCAAATATATAACACACCATAGATGATATTAGGATTTATTTAAACGTTTCTTCATTTTCCTTGTTTTATTTATTATAAGTTCTTGATCTCGGCATAATAAAAGTCGTTGGAATATGTCCTTAAAGTTTAAATAGGAAACCAATATTATCCATGTGTTATATACTTGAAAAGAGAATTTAAAATGCTACCTCTTTACATTAAAATATACATGGTGTTTTATTTAAAAAAAATGAGGTTAGATCCGATAACTTTTTTACCTGACCCCGTATACTTATTCTGAAAACGGCAGATTATTCAACAATCATTATAAAGAAACTTCCGTATAAAATATTTTTCTCTATCTCTTTTAACTAAGAAAATATAGGGTAATTTTAAAATTGTAAATTTTTTTGATTTCCCCCCGTATTTCTAAAGCGAGCGAAAATTTTCAAATTTTGATTTTATCATTTTAAGTTGGACCCAAAAAGACACCTACATTACTTTTTTTATAGCACCAAAAATTAGGGAGATACCCTATAAAAGTGTCGAAAATGGAACACCCTGTACACGTATCCAAACTAAATAGATTTTTTTTTGTTTAAAATGACAATAAAATGCAAAAAAGGCCGCATACCACTAAAATAAAATCCTATTTTATATTTTTATATCTCGATTAGTACCACCTAGAAATGTACCGGGTCTATACAGTGTCACCATTAAAGTCCGCACCATATGGAACTTTTTTTTATTAATGAGGTTAGTTAAAATTAAATTTCGGCAATCGTTTTTGCTTCAAATTAGACTAAAAATTATATAATCAAATGTCACCATCTGTCATTCGGTATCTGTCAAAAATTACATTCTAATCAAAAAATGCTGAAAAATGGCATTGTTCTACCGAATTTCAAAAAATTTTATTAGAAAAAGTTGTTTCTAGTACAATTCTTGGCCTAAATACAAACTTTCAGTTTTCTAGCTCAAAGTTGATTTTTTTGCCATTTTTTCTAATTAACTTTTTTTTTATTTAATGTAAGTTCGCTTAATGGATATTAAACTATTTGCTTATACCATACTCAATATTTTATTTAGTTTGTATGAGCTTTTTTTTACTAGAATGCCATTTTTTTTCGAAATTTAAAATTAGAGGCAAAAAAATTTGACACAGGTGGTGCAAAGTTATCCTAATTTAAAAATTTTAACAGATAGACGTCAGATATTCCATTTTTTTGATAGTACATACACCTAAGAAGTTTAAAAAGCTTATAATAAAATTCCCAGATATCAGATTAGTTCAAAATTTAGACACATTTTCTTTTTATCCACAATAAAATATCAAGGCAATTTTGAATTTTATAAGTAGGCTATGGAAAAAAACGAATTAGAGTGCCGAATAAATAAAAGAAATGTCATAAATGTGAATATTTTCGCAAGTTATAGTTTTCAGTGTTATCACCAATGTTGTCCATTCAAGAAAAAATAGAAATTGTCTTAATTTGTGGAGCCTCACCGGCAAGTATCTGCCATTTTTAATGAGAGGCATCCAGAAAAAAATTTGCAGCATAGCACTGTTTCAAGAATAATGTCAAAATTTAGAGAAACTGGATCTGTTCGAAATAATTTTAAGAAACCTCACGCGGCAAGTAAATACGATGAAGCAGCACAACTTGATGTTTGTTTAACTGTTATTGACCACGGTCAAACTAGTGTAACCAAGATAAGTGATGCAACAGGGTGCAAGAGGGAAAGCGTTAGAAAAATTCTTCAGAAAAATCGATTTCGGGCATATAAACCCAAGTTTATAAACACATTAAAAGAACGCGATTTTGATATCCGACTTGATTTTTCGTTTTGGTATCAGGGACAATATGAGGAGAATATTCTTTTTCCATACAAGATATTATGGACAGTTGAAGCCACTTTCTCTTCGAATGGTACCGTGAGCTCACAAAATTGCCGATGGTGGTCCCAAGAAAATCCTAACTTCACAATTGAATGTCGCGACCAGTATTATTTTAAAACCAATGTTTGGTGTGGAATTTTGAAAGATGAGCTTATTGGACCATACTTCTTTAGAGCAAACTTAACTGGTGAAAGGTACCTGAATTTTCTTGATAACGAGATTACCGAAGTTTTCGATAACATGCCCTTACACCATAGACATAACTTATGGTATCAGCTTGATGGTGCACCCATACATCAAACTGTAGCAGTGAAAGAACGCATAAACCAATTATTTCAAAACAGAGTTATAGGGCGTGATAGAGAATGTCACTGGCCACCCAGGTCGCCTGACATAACCCCACTAGACTTTTTTCTGTGGGGTTATCTTAAGCAGAAAGTTTATAAGAATCGACCGTTTAGAAATATCGAGCATTTGGAACAAACGATAGGACAGTGTTGTGCCGATATAAGACCAAGCTTTTTACAAAATGCTGTCAAAGACGTTTATAGACGGACGGGTGTTTGTATAGAGCGAGAAGGACGTCACACTGAAATGTGAAATTTATATTGCTTTTGTGTTACCTATTTAAAATGATTAAAGTTCCTTTTTGTTCCTTTTAATAATAATGATAGTTTTAAGTATAAAATAAAATTTTTATCAAATATTTAGATGTATTTGTCATTTGAAAAACGAAACATCTGACGTCTATCTGTTAAAATTTTTAAATTAGGATAACTTTGCACCACCTGTGTCAAATTTTTTTGCCTCTAATTTTAAATTTCGAAAAAAAATGGCATTCTAGTAAAAAAAAGCTCATACAAACTAAATAAAATATTGAGTATGGTATAAGCAAATAGTTTAATATCCATTAAGCGAACTTACATTAAATAAAAAAAAAGTTAATTAGAAAAAATGGCAAAAAAATCAACTTTGAGCTAGAAAACTGAAACTTTGTATTTAGGCCAAGAATTGTACTAGAAACAACTTTTTCTAATAAAATTTTTTGAAATTCGGTAAAACAATGCCATTTTTCAGCATTTTTTGATTAGAATGTAATTTTTGACAGATACCGAATGACAGATGGTGACATTTGATTATATAATTTTTAGTCTAATTTGAAGCAAAAACGATTGCCGAAATTTAATTTTAACTAACCTCATTAATAAAAAAATCCATATGGTGCGGACTTTAATGGTGACACTGTATAACTGAGAATTGTGTATACCATCAGAGCTCTTGACGTGTGGTAGCGCGCAATCCTGGCATTAGCGGCATCCCTTTGTATTTTTTTTACCATTTAAAAGCCGAAAATTTATATTTAAATAAATTCTATTTGCTTTGGATAAACAATAATTTAAGAGTTTTTTTTGACAGATTTGATTTGGCAATTATTATCACTGGCTGGTTTCTTCGGGTTTGCGTTTATTTTTTAAGAATTGCCCTATGCTTGGTTTAAAGTAATAAAATTGTTTTTAAATCAGTGTAAAACTTCAGCTTATGGTGAAAATTCATCAAATTTCGCCCCGGTATTTTTTACCCGTCATATGATGGTGTCTAAATAATAATAAATGTCCATTGGATGTATTTATAAATAAACTAAAGCTCTTACATAAACCTATATTGCAAAAAATTGTCCGTACAGGGTAGAGCAACAATTACAAAAAAAACACTCGCGTAATTTGCATCGACCCTGTAAGGAGCAAGCCTTAAATATTTCTATAATGTAAATGCAAGATACACATATTGTTATAAAACGGTACAAGATATGGCATACCAAAAATACAGCGTGCGGAAAAAATGAAATTAATATTCGAAGCGGTAATACGATATAAAGATGTTTCAAATGTTGACTATTCCATGTCGATGTGTGAGTGAATATTGTTAAAGAAAAATACACTCTAAAATCTGACAATCTGACAAGTAAAATTATACAGGGTGTCCTCTTAATTTTTCCTTTGCATACGCAAGAAATCTCACTCTGAACTATTAGCACATCGCTAAGGAACACCCTGTAACAGGGTTAATGATATTATATATTTAAAACACGATTTTAAAAAGAAATGATTCCCCATCTTGGAATAATCTCAAAAATTAATCTAAATTTAGAATTAGTGGATGACGTCGTTTCACCCAGAACGTTGCAGCACTATTGTAAACCTCCCAGCTAGCAGAGACACGTGAAAATTACGTCAGCAAGTGGTCATCTAATGACGGGTGAGTAGGATGACGTAAATATCACGTGAAAGTGACTCCCTAATTTTACGCTTAATTAACGTTAGTATATTACTTCAAATTAACGTCTATACGCCACGTGACCTTTTATTCAGGATGAACTTTGGTAGTTCCCCCATTAGGGGGGCAATTATTGAAATTTAACCCCCGCGACGCAAACACCAACTGGCGTAACCAGGTAGTGTAAAGGAGGATGCAACGCCATCTATGGGAATTTATTCCAATGCAGCCAATATTTGCGAGTAGATAATATGATATTTGATAAGTTTAACGCTTCAAAAGTTTGAAGAAATAATGCGGCATTCAAAAGACTCCGATAATATAATACAACTATGATAAGTACAGGTTCACGAGAGAAATATTTGGTTCACTGTCGTCTATTGACCAGAATCACCATATATTGACGTCAGTACGACGTGCCTCTGCTAGCTGGGCACCTACTTGATCCCAATAGATGGACATTGATGGCTATTTTGAAGCCCCCGAAGAAATATTTTTTTTCAGGGCATCGTTAGGATGGTTCATCATTTAACTTATACTCAATTTTTGTTTTTTATTATGATTTTAGAGCGTATCTATTCCTGAGTCGCTGAAAATGAATAAAAAAGCGTTTCAAAACTATGTCTCTCTACCTCATCCTTATCCAAGCCCAACTATAGAAAAGAATTGAAAAAAGATCGATTTAAAAAAATTGTCGATATACAAAAATCACTTTATGTTACCTAATGAAAAAAAGACTAAAGTTAAAAATGATTAAATAAAAAATAAATTCGTATGGACGAATTATGAGAGTAATGCACGATAACTAACAAATTAAAGTATTTGAAATAAAGAGAAGAAGCACTCATAATAAGAAAATGGAGAATATTAATAATAATTAAACATATGAAAAGATGATTTAAGAACAGAAATTTAAATATACAGCGATTCCCAAATTCTAAGGATCATTTCTTACACGATATCTTCTGGATTTTCATTTTCCAGTACATCATCTGGTCGTTGACGTTGCCACGCAACGAAAAATAATGAGCGTGTCTAGTTTGTTGTCTATACAGGATGTTATGGAGATGGCTTATTATATTTAGATGGGCAACTGTTTGGGGGGTCCTAGATACTACCTCCATACTATTTTGTTAAATCGACCGTCTAAAAAATGGGATAACCACTCCTAAAACTCGACCCCGTAGCAGTGGCGGTTCTTCCACAGGAGCACATGCGCACGTGCACCCCCAAAACAAAACGAATAAAAAGTATTAATTTATATTCATTGAATGTTATTTATCGTATAAAGTCCGACCCTCCCTAATATTTTATCGTACCGTCATACTAAAAAAGTCCGACCCTCCCTAATATTTTATCATCCCGTCAAACCAAACTGTATAGATCAGGCAACCGTGCCTCGGTCGAGGTAAATGACGATTATGACGAGACTTGCTCGCACGTGCGATTAAGTAGTGCAGTTTCTCTGTAGTAACAGGTGGCGGGTGGCAACGGGGGATAGCGGGGCTATGGCGATTTAACATTGAAAAGGCTACAATTAAGAACCGAAGAATGGACTTTACATTTAAGCACTATTGTGTAGGGTCGATAAATGTTGTGTATTTCGATAAATGATACTCGATATGATTTTAAACCATTTTACTTAACTATTTAAACTAAAAAACACTGAAAATATGAAGAATGACAACTTGTCAGTCTCGTGGCTCGATTCGTTCTCGTCATAAAACAGTTAACTATTGTTCTCGTTGGTTGCGCCTAATGACGTAGCCTGTAGATGGCGTAGTGGTATTATACATCATTCGGTTTTCTTGATAACTCGTAGATGGCTTTAATAATATTAGTAGTGGTCTGTATAAATATTGTTACGAGTTAAGATTCGACAGCTTACACACTAGGAAAACCTTTCTTATTTTCCAAAAGTTGTATTTCCTTGTGTAAAATAAAAAAAAAATAAATAAAAATATGTTTTACCTAACGCATTTTCTTATTACTTTTTTTCTTTCTACATTTAGAGCGCCTAGAAAAATTTCACCATACTTGTGAACCCCTCTATCATAGGTCACGAGCCGCCACTGCCCCGTAGGTACTCACGCGTCCTCGACAGATTTTTCAATCTCGAAACATACGGTAGCATTCAGTGTTGCCAAACTTAAATTTTAGATTAGAAATTAATCAAAAATACTCGATCAATTGAAAACGTCAAATGTTACACGCATACATGTGCGCGAACACGCGAATCGTCCTGTATCAATATATCCGTTAAAACTGTGATAATCTGAACAGTTAAGCGTTTGGCACCATCGCTTGCCGCCTAGCGAAGGCCGCGATGCGTGGTGTAGCACGTAAATACCGCTACTAGATTCATTCGATCGCGTCAAACCATCGCAAAATGTTTTCTGTTGTGAAATTATTCGTTTCCATTTACTTTCGATTTGAAATTAGTGTACGTTTGTTTATGTAATTTGAAGAAAATACATTTTCGCTGTCATTTTTTATGGAGAATGTGAAAAGAATTGTAGAGGTAAAGATAACAGCATAGGATTTGAACTTACCAGAGAAATAACGGGTACAAGCGATTATATCGTTGAGGACTGACGTCGCTTGACTAATCATATAGGTTTGTTTACAAATTTTCACTGGTGCACGCAGCTTTTTACGACATTGTCATAATAAGGTGATTTTTTCGCGCTGGTTTAAAAATAATAAGGCATTTCCATAACACAATAACACCCTGTATATACACGCATTAAGTTTGAGAATACAGTAATCTTATAGGTATTTCTAGGTATTAGTTATTTGTGCACGAAATTATTCATGCTTTTTTTTAAATCATAGAAAGTTGCAACCTGTTAGGAAAAGCTAAATTCCCGGACTCTGGGACGTCGGTCGTCAATTTTCACGGGCCCGGAAATGTTAGGACTTTCCTATAGATACACAATACTATACTCTATTCATTTTACCAATTCAGGAGGATAAACATACATCAGATGCCTAAATTTATTGCTATTGGTCATTCGGAGATTTTAATGTTGTTCTTAATGTGACCCCATGTGCTGTTCACGTGCTTGTCGCGTGTATTTGTTTTTGTCCACTGAATTGGGAAAATGAATAGACTATAGTACTCATCAAAGTAAAAATGATCCAAGAAAAAAAATCAGAAAATAAAATTCACTAACATCAAACATTTATTGTCTTGCAACAACCATTCCGTTTTTTGTTTCAAAAATGCAACATGTAAGACACCTAAATAGGTTCTCAAATTCCGAATAAAAAATAGAAAAATATTTCTCCTACAAGAGTTAGATAATTTTCTGCGAACGTTTCAATGGAACGAACTTTATTTACTAAATTTTCGCCAATTATTCAGCTTCTAGCTTTTGTAGGAAAACATTTCGTCTATTACTTGTGGAAACATGACTAATCTAACACTCTATGACGTCCGAGCTGTCGCCTGTGGCGCGGTTAATCAAATTTCACCTGATGTAAAACATATACATATGTCCACATTTGATAGATTAAATGGTGGTTTAAGTATATTTCGCTTGCTTTTTCGTACGTTCTATGCAATTTGTTAATTTCAGCAGTGTGAATAGATAACTAATTATATTCGTGGTAAAAGTCGTATAAACCCGGCTTAACTTAAACCATCATTTTTAATAAGACGTTGTCAAATACTCAATTCCATATATGGCTCATTCATTTACAAAACGCAACACAACTTATGCACATACAATCTCTATTAGATCGGTAGTTATTAAATATTTTCGATCGCAAGTCACGAAGAGCGCGGGGAATGCACTAGCGCGACGGCTCGAGGCGTCTACATTCGAGTTCGGTGCAGTGTGAATCATTAATATTTCCATCCTTTGCGTCGTTCGAACGCGCCACGCTTCGATCAGTCACGCGCTGGGTGACTTGCGATCGAAAATATTTAATAACTACCGATCAAATAGAGGTGCTACTTTTTCGTAAAATCGGTTTTAATAAGAGGATAAAGAACAAAAAGGTATTTTTTAATATTAATTTAAGGTGTGTTTAATTTGAAAACTATTCCTCCTTCAAAACCAAACAACTTTTTCCCCAGACAGGAGTTATTCCGGGGTATCGACCTTTTTTCAACATCCTATACAGGGTGTCCCATAACTAATGGTACACAGGAAAACTGCAGATTCCTTGGGTAAAAATACTGCGATTTGGTCATACTTAGTTTAGTTCAATAGCTGGTAATAACCGAGATACAGGGTGTCAAAGTAAAAATTTGATTTTCAATTTTCCTAAATAACTTAGTTCTGAATCAATATTTTTGCACAAAATTTTGTGACTAGGGTTTTTTTGGGGAAAGGAATTTGAATTTGTTAATAATTTTGATGTAGATTATAGGGGGCGCTCTCTGCGGTACTCTGGATACATAAAAAGAAATGTAACTTTTTTGTGCCTTCGTATAATTATATTTTCATTAAAAATATCAGTTTTTTCGTCATTTCTAAGCAATAAAGGTATACTTTGTAAATGTCGCTCCGACTAACCGTTTTCGAGATTTTTTCAATTACAATTTCTAATGCGCCCGTTCAAATTTTGATTTGTAAATGTGAAATTTGTCACAGTAGGCTTTGGTAAGAACAAATACAATGAAAGCACTTTGAAACTTCATTTTTGTCAAAGTTTATTTTCATTTGTCAGCATTGTGGGTGTTTTTAAGGAGTTTTTGAAGATACCGTTATCAAAAATTAAACTAAAAATGCCGCGACATAACTGTTTTCTCACGGAGAAATGCGACACATGGTATGTTTATACGCACAAACAAGAAAGTTTTAACAGACGCGGGGCGGGGCACATCGGCGGCATTTGGAAATGTATCCAAATAGAAGGCAGATAGATTTTAAAATTTTTAGAAGCCCATACGACAGACTGGGAGAAACAGGATCCTTGCGTCCAAAACGTAATAGTGGAGGATCCTGTTTCTCCCAGTCTGTCGTATAGGCTTCTAAAAATTTTAAAATCTGGCTGCCTTCTATTTGGATACATTTCCAAATACAGCCGATGTGCCCCGCGTCTGTTAAAACTTTCTTGTTTGTGCGTATAAACATACCATGTCTCGCATTTCTCCGTTAGAAAACAGTTATGTCGCGGCATTTTTAGTTTAATTTTTGATAACAGTAACTCCTTAAAAACACCCACAATGCTGACAAATGAAAATAAACTTTGACAAAAATGAGGTTTCAAAGTGCTTTCATTGTATTTGTTCTTACCAAAGCCTACTGTGACAAATTTCACATTTCCAAATCAAAATTTAAGCAGGCGCATTTGAAATTGTAATTGAAAATATCTCGAAAACGGTTAGTCGGAGCGACATTTACAAAGTATACCTTTATTGCTTAGAAATGAGGGAAAAACTGATATTTTTAATAAAAACATAATTATAATAAGGCCTAAGAAAGTTACACTTCTTTTTATGTATCCAGAGTACCGCAGAGAGCGCCACCTATAATCTACATCAAAATTATTAACAAATTCAAATTCCTTTCCCCAAAAAAACCCTAGTCACAAAATTTTGTGCAAAAATATTGATTCAGAAATAAGTTATTTAGGAAAATTGAAAATTAAATGTTTACTTGGACACCCTGTATCTCGGTTATTACCAGCTATTGAACTAAACTAAATATGGCCAAATCGCAGTATTTTTACCCAAGGAATCTGCAGTTGCCCTGTGTACCCTTAGTTATGGGACACCCTGTATACTAAATGTGTATAAGTTGTAAAAAAAATTTAGTACGACTCTAAAGCGGCTTGTAAAAGAACGAACCATATTATGTATGAAGTAAACAAACAAAAGTCATAGCAAAACACCGACGTAAACCAACAAACAAAAATATATTGCGACCAAAGCATGAAAGGTTGATAAAACCGCAACATTAACCACTGTTAATTGTAGAAACTTTTTTTTATTATTATTGGCAACCTTCCACGAGAAATATTTGTAACGCGACAACGATAACCGTAACGCTAACCTACCCTAACGTTAACGATAAACATATGCAACACACTATAGGTCACGAAAGGTACCTACCTCGTCAGTGTCAGTACCGAAGAATAGGAGATCGAACGGTACTGCCGCTACCAAGTCTATGAGGAACCAGCCCTTCAGGTAGTGCACTGCTATTTTTCCTGGATCCGACACGATTTCGTCGGTGCCCGATACGTATGTTGTGCGGAAATTGATTAGGATATCAACTATAAACGTTACGTCCACTGCAATGTCAGTAATAAAAATTTTGCATTGCATTATTTTATTATTAACCTAAGGTACAGAAGAAATTGTCACCTTATTATTAAAGGGGGGAAGGGAGAGATGGGGGGGGGGGGGGGGAAGACGGTGGTTGTATATAGGGTCGCTTTTATGTATGGAAACGGTCGATTATTTGCTAAAGTAAGATAGCCAGCGAAGAATGTTAAATACAAAACTTTTAGGGTTTTTAGAAATCTATTATACTACACATAAACTAGGTATACAGGATCAATCAAAAAGCCATGGAAGAACAAAGTTACTTTATTTTAAATGGAACCCCCTGTATATTATTCAATATTTCAATTATTTACAAGATTCTAAAAAAAATGTTAAGCAGACCACATACCCAATCTTAACCGTTTTCGAGATATCGAGTTTCGAATTTCGTTGTCGGAGGTAATTACACTAGTGCCTAAAAATTATCTGAGAATTTTTATGCACGAGTGTAATTTAGGGAGAAAATTACTCGAATAATGGTTAAAACAACTTTATATTACAACTTTTAAATAAAGAACTAAAAGAATTAGTAATTATTAATAACGCAATTGTAATAATATTTAATATTTGAGTTTGTAGCTGGAAAATCGATTTATTTTTTTAAACGTCAAAAAGTGTCATTATCTTTGTCAATAAACAATAAAAACTTGGCGGGTTGTTTTCGATAGCTAGAGGGGTTGTTTTCGATGTAATCATGCGAAAACAACATATGTAGCTAAATGCATGAGTGTAATTTTCAAATAAATTATTAAATTCATTAATTCTACGCCATCAAGTTACCTTAGAAAATATTTATCTTCATAACAATGTTGTTTTGTCATCTTGACAACAGATATGCCAAAAATGCTTACATTTACAATTTGTGAACAATTTTCGCGTAAATATGGCACGTTTAAGTGATACCGAGCGCATTGAAATTTTAATGATGATAGGGTACGGCGATAGGACACGGAGTTTTACCCAAGTGGTGAATATTTTTAATGAATTGCATCCAGATCGGGAACATATAACTAAATCAACTGTTTCCCAAACATTGCAGCGTTTTCATGAAACTGGAGGTGTGAAAGATCGACCAAAAAGTGGAAGACCGGTAAGCGTTACTAATGAAGAAAATTCTCTAAATCTCATGTTAGATGTGGTAGAAAATCCAATAAATTCGACGCAACAGCGGGCTTTAAATCATAATATGAGTCGATATTCCATTCAAAAAATTACCAAAAGAGAAAAATTCAAACCATATAAAATTCATTTGTTACAAGAATTGAGTGAAGACGATTCTGATCGCAGAATTCAGTTTTGCGAAATCATTATGGATAAATTGAATCAAAATGTCAACTTTGTCAATCACATTTTATTTTCTGATGAATCAACGTTTTGTTTAAACGGGCACGTAAATCGACACAACTGTAGATATTGGTCAGACCAAAATCCACATTGGATGGAACAAGCTCATACCCAACGACCACAAAAAACCAATGTTTGGTGTGGCATTATTGGTGGAAACGTCATAGGACCCTATTTTATAAATGGAAATTTGAACTCTGAACGATATTTATTACTTTTACAAGAGAATATTGTTCCACAGCTCAGACGATTATTCCCGAACCATAATAGTCCCAATTTACCGGCTGAACAAATATGGTTTCAACAAAATGGGGCTCCACCACATTTTGGACGGATGGTGAGGGAATATCTAGAGGAAACTTTTCCTGGTAAATGGATTGGGTGCAGAGGTGCAATTGAATGGCCTGCTAGGTCTCCTGATATGACCCCTCTTGACTTTTTCCTGTGGGGCCATATCAAAAATTTAGTGTACAAAAATAAGCCACAAAATATCGAAGATTTGCAACAAAGAATAATGCATGAAATTTCCAGTATTGCTCCCAATATCCTTTTAGATTCGCTACAAAATTTTGTTCACCGAATTCATTACTGCCAGGAGGTAAACGGTGGACACTTTGAGCACCTTATAAAATAGGATTTTAAATTGTTGTTTACTAAAACTTAGTTTGTCTTTTTTTATTATTGTTATTAGATTTATTTGAAAACGAAAATAAACTCGATATCTCGAAAACGGTTAAGATTGGGTATGTGGTGTGCTTAACATTTTTTTTTTAGAATCTTTTAAATAATTGAAATATTGAATAATATACAGGGGTTCCATTTAAAATAAAGTAACTTTGTTCTTCCATGGCTTTTTGACTGATCCTGTATACTTAGTTTATGTGTAGTATAATAGATTTCTAAAAACCTTAAAAGTTTTGTATTTAACATCTTACTTTAGCAAATAATCGACCGTTTCCATGCAGGGTGATTTACGACGAGCTTGCATTAGAACTTTATGGAGAACTACTGAATATATGTTTCTGAAAGTTTGGAAATTTAGGTTTATCGATATGCTCTCTTTAACTAAAATATTCACATGTTTCTGTCATTTCCGGTTATACCGGAAGTAGCTGCCAACTCTCGTTTTTTAAATACAACATGGTAATTTTTATTACATTTTTCGATTACGCGTTAAATACTAAGCACATTTTATGGAACATATTTTTGTCACAATTCAAGGTTCATTGTGAAAGAATTCAACCATTAAAAACGTTCTTATTTTAAATGGAACGCCCTGTATATTTTTGTTTAATTTGATGGCAAATTAGTTGTTCTTTATAAATAGTGTTTACTGTCCTATACCTAAATCAAAGCGTTTTCTCAAAAAATCCAATTTGATTCCGAAAGTACAATTTGTTCAAGTGTGCTATGAAAACAATCATACTTAGGGGCTGTATACTGACGTATATACGGATTTTCAAGTGAAGATTTTTTAAATTTATTTACGGTTTACATCGAATGTGGCAAAATTAAGTTAAGAGCATGTCGAATATATCGGGATAAATATCCGAATAGGCCGATTCAGACAACTGATATTATTAGAAGACTAAATATTAATTCTTTAATATTTGGATCATTTCAAGCCAAAGTACGAAGAATTAAACCAATACTGGACAATGAGGTATTTGAAGTTATCATTTTATCCTAAGAATTTAAAGTTTATAAACTTGTTTCCTTGCTATTTTTTAAAAAAATAATATTTAAACCATTAAATTTAAAACAATTTAAAACAATCAACTGCATTATATTTATAAATTCAATTAAGAAACGCTTTAGAACGTTGTATTTTCAAGCAATCAATCACTTTTCCTCCGTATAGACATCCGTATACAGCCCCTAAGTATATAGTTCTCAAGACATGCGCCGATGAACTAACACCTGTATTTTGTAGACTTTTCAACTTATCCTACAAAAAAGGAATATTTCCATCTTGCTGGAAGACGGCGCGAGTCCAGCCGATTCCAAAGAAAGGTAAGAGAACCCTGCCTAACAACTATCGGCCAGTCGCATTGCTTTCAGTTATATCAAAAGTAATGGAGAAAGCTATTAATCAACATCTTCTAAAGTACCTGGAAGGCTTCAACATCATCAGCGATCATCAATATGGTTTTCGGAAGTCCAGATCAACTGGAGATCTTCTAGCCTATGTCACCCATATTTGGAACAACGCAATCGAACATCATGGGGAGTCTCGGGTTGTTGCGCTGGATATTTTTAAAGCTTTTGATCGTGTTTGGCATGAGGGGCTTCTAAGTAAACTGCGATCCTATGGTATGCCCAGTCGATTCTGTGCATGGTTGTCTAGCTTTCTTAAGGACCGCTCTCTGCAAGTAGCGATTGACGGATTTCTCTCAGACACCTTCACCATCAATGCCGGTGTTCCTCAAGGGTCCATATTGTCTCCCACTAAGAAGAGTCTTACTCTACATTAACGACCTTCTAGTGAAAACTAATAATCCGATATTTAGTTTTGCTGACGATAGCACACTTATCTCATCTTTCTCTTTGAATGCGCAAACATCAGCTGCCGACGCACATCTTCGCAGACAGCATGAAGTATCACGCCTCAACAAAGACCTGGAAGAAATTTTGGCTTGGGGTGACAGTAACCAAGTCGAATTTAACGATAAAAAACCCAGGCAGCAGTTTTCTCTAAAAAGGTTAACATTACAGAACCGGAAATAGTCATGGCCGCACACGCAATCCCACTGGCTTCATCTATTAATTTGCTGGGTGTCAATCTGGGAGGAAATATGTCTTGGCATAACCACGTTGTGGCAATCGCCAAGATAGCTTCTCAGAAGCTTGGCGTACTCTTCCGAACCAGAAAGTTGTACACACCTCAACAACTTTTGACATTATACAAAGCCCAGATTAGACCATCACTAGAATACTGCTCTCATGTCTGGAGCTCTGCGCCCAAACATACTTTTCGGCTACTGGATTCCATCGAAAGGAGGGCTATTCGTCTGATCGGAGACCACGAGCTGACGAAGAACCTCGACAGCCTAGAACATCGAAGACAGGTTGGGGATTTGACTCTCTTTTACAGATATTTTCATGGAAGGTGCTCGGCTGACCTTGCCCTCTTAATTCCGCCCAGAGCGACGAATAGCAGAAATACACGACGAACCACTGCCGCCCATCCATATGTGGTTAAGCTTAGTACTCCTCGAACTTCACTATTTAAGAATTCTTTCATCTGGAGGACTTCATCCTTGTGGAACGACCTTCCCGGGGTCGTTTTTCCCAACGAATATAACCTCCAACGATTCAAAACCAACGTGAATCGCTTTTTGCGCACACGCACCACTCCCAGAGTGCCCTAAAGGATTTTTCCTATAGTGCTTGTGTTTGATCATAAAAAAAAAAAATAGCACACTTGAACAAATAGTATTTTCTGAATAAAATTGGATTTTTTGAGAAAACGCTTTGATATAGGTATAGGACAGTAAACACTAATTATAAAGAACAACTAATTTGCCATCAAATTAATCAAAAATATACAGGGTGTTCCTTTTAAAATAAGCAAGTTTTTAATGGTTCAATTCTTTCACAAAGAACCTTGAATTGTGACCACCCTGTACATTTCCTGCCGAATTTGAAATATTTTTGAGACTTGATGATCTTCTAGCTATTCGGTGAGAAAAAATGTTTAGTCCAAGAGCTAAGGTAAAAAAATTATATGGATTATTTCATCGTCACGCATTTGCCAAATAATTACATCCAAATATCTCAAAAACAAGATAAACGAATCGAAGGGTAAAAAACACTGAAAGACCGTATATACAACTATCGGATAGGACAGGGGTCGGCAACCTTTTAAGACGGAAGAGCCAAGTTACACAATTTCTCAGTTTTTACAGAGCCACTATCGTCCGCAATTTGATATCGAAAGAGACACAACTTGACATCGAAAGAGCTGCATGCGGCTCGCGAGCCGTAGGTTGCCGACCCCTGGGATAGGACGGCATTCGATAGGGAAAAAAAGCTAAAAGTATTTTAGGAACTTACCGATCAAGTCGATGATTACGATCGGATCTTCGCTATATTTTTTGTTCTTCCGGTTACTGAAATCGGGTTCCCCGAGTAAGAAGGCCGCCACGTACGGGGTAAAGATGGCCGTGTACATGACCAATATCAATATGATCCAGTCCCAAACGGCTTTGAACGGCGAGTAATGAAGGATGGTGTAATTGTGTACTTGTGGATTTTGTAGCTTGTATTCTGGTAATACATCGGCCCCTAGGGATAGCACCTGGAACAATAATTTGGTATTAGTTTTGCGGAAGTAAGAAGGAGAGGATGTATTAGTTAGAGAGACGGCGACAATAGGGGGTCCGTGAAGTGGAATATCAGTAATTTGATTTCTCGTGGAGTTTAGGTCCCCCTCTACAACTTTTATATCTGATGAAATGCCGTAGAGCGTTGCTGAGAGGCGCTGTACCGCTTTAGATAGGAAATTCTCAATAAATTCAAAATTATATCGTGCCATGTCTGAAAATGAATTTACAGCATCTGCGTGACCCCCAAAGTCACGGGAAACAAATTTTCTGACAAGTCAACCCTTGCATATACTTTTCCGAGCGTGTCAAAAAAAAAATTAATGGAAAAATTATAAAGTCTCGAGTGACATGGGTCCAAGTGGGCTTAATCGATTTGTATTTCCATGGAGATGGGTCGTAAACAATTTTCTGATAAAAATAATATTGCGAAAGTGCGGTATTTTTTCTCAAAATTTTTTTTTATTAAAAGTCTGGTTTATTCTGCTATATTTTCTAAAATATTCCCCTTGATTTATCTGATTCCCTCATCTTTTCCGAACATTTTGGTATATATAAAGTTACCAGAAACATGTTCTATCTTGGAGAAAATTAAGAGAATTCGTAACGGTGATAGCAAAATTTCTAAACTTCGCTCGAAATGCATGAAAGGCGTTGCTTTTACTGTAATTAGTGAAAAGTAGACGAGGGCAAATGTTTAAATTCATCAGATTTGAATAAATCATACACACCTTATGCAAAAATAGGCTAAATTTGGTAATATTGCGAATATAATATCCCGTCACACATCTACATCAACAGCATCTAATGATGTGACGTCATTGACGATTCTTCGGCTAAGAAACCCTGGGGTGAACGTGGGTGCCTAAGAGGCTCGGACCTGCGCAACCCCTCATTAAGGTTCTTTTGACATCCACATCTACGTAAAGATTGTTCCACGAAAAATGGATATAACTTAATGACTGCAGTAAAAGTACCTGGGGCGATCCCATTCTTTATGACCGTTTGTTATTATTATGTGGAAAGGACCGGATTGTAATAATTATAATTAAATATAGGCACATCGGGTAGGTTAGTTTGCTTAATTTATATTTAAATATCTTTTTGTGGTAAAATTTGTTAGTTTTTATTTCTTGCTGGAAGAGTTTAGTTGTATTACCGATATTATTTTACCAAGCGTATAAAAAAACAGTATGTGGCGTCCATGGAAAAACATTGATGGTGCTTCTTCTAGTGTTGCAGTGAAGAAAATGCATTTATCTCTCGATGCTAGGGAAATTGTAAAAAGAGTATATACTTCTTTACTCAACAGAGGACTTTATGCTAGTGCTGCTGCGACTGAAACGTCTGATTTGACTAAGATACCTCTGACAGTGAAAAGAATCGCGTCAAATCCCATTAAATCTAGAAAGAATCGTAAAGATGCCGGTTTCGCCAAATGTTTCGACGAAAGCGACAAGGACTTGATAAGGCGAAAAATCTACACCATGTACGAAGAGCAACGCGTACCTACATTAGATTCTCTGAAGCAATGGCTCACCAATGATGAAACCCAAATAAGTTGTAGCCGCACTAGCCTTTGGAGAGTTTTGTCGGAAATGGGATTCAGATACCGCAAAATTGACAAAAGGCAAGTACTCATGGAATCCCACCGTTTACAAAAATGGCGTCATGAGTATATAACTTCTGTAAGGAAATCCCGTTCTGAAAACCGTCCTATAATTTACCTCGACGAGACGTGGTTTGACACGCATGAAACACCATCCAAAGGCTGGTCTGATTCTTCCGATAACTGTAAAACAAAAGCTCCGTCAAATAAAGGAAAAAGAATAAGCATTTTACATGCTGGGTCAGAAAACGGTTGGGTTCCAAATGCCTTGTGGCTTTCTGCAAAAAACATTAAAGACTCTTGTGTGGACTACCATGAAGATACAACGGCCGAACTTTTTGAGGAATTGTTCAAGAATTGTCTTTTAGAAGTTTTAAAGACATTTTGTATAAAAAAGTATATGTTTATGACACATTGGCAGAAGAAATTGGACATGCAGTGCTACGGCTCCCACCCTATTATTGCATTTTTCACCCCATAGAGCATATGTGGCACCAGTTAAAATCACTGGTTAGGTCTGAAAATATTTCTCCGACTTTAAGTTCTAGTGTTGTAGAATTTATACGAAAATGCTTTAATGATATTCCCCAAGGTATTTGGAAAAATTCAGTCCGTCACGTAATAACTGTAGAAAATTCGTATATTAGTCTGGATCGTATAATTAATCCAATTATAATTAATTTTGATGAGGATAGCGATAGCGAAACAGAACTATCTATAGAATGACATTATAAATGTAAATAAATATGACTAGTAATATTTAAAAAAAATGTTATTTCATTTGATTACATTAATATAATCATATCATTACTTGTTTTCCTTAGTCCGTCCCTTCATACTTCACTTGTTTATTGCCAAGCTCTTGTCGACACAATGGGACCGACCCAGGAAATCATTAAGTCGTATCCAAATTTCGTGAAACGTACTTTACACACTTTTTCCGAATAAGACCTTTTTGGTCAACAGCCTCTGGTAAATTGCGTCATTGTCGATCACCACTTCTGCCCAAAGAATATACTTCTTGTACGCTTTCAGCACTTCTTGCAGATTTTTCAGCCATTTTCAACATTTCTTTCACGAAGAAGTCCGAGATTTCAGGTTCCGGATGGATATAGGCCATCGAAAGCAAAAATCTACTTGTGGACCCGTGTACTATACCTGCTACTTAAATTCACACTATGCGCGCAACCTATTTTGCCGAGCCGCCGGTGGGTTGCCGTTGCCGAGCACATGCCTTGCATGATAGTGATAATCGGTCTTAAAACTTTAAATAACCGCAGTTATTGTTGATTATCTAATCGCTAAGCTAATCTACGCAATCTTAAGGGAAACTATGCTTCCCTAGTTCTCATGGAGGACAAGACACTGATATAATCCGCCACATATATTATTTGTTTATTATACCTTTACCCCCTTCTAAATAGATAATAGTTCTATGAAATATAAAGCACATAATTATCAAGGGAAATATATCTACCCTTTGTTCATTGATTATTCTGGAAGTGATGTATGAATAAACTCTGGCGGTTTACGTAAGTACATTGAATTTGACATATTATTATTATTATAATCCGTCTCTGTCGAGCTAGCCTATATAATGTCACGTGTACGTACATGTTTACATAATTTTTTATACGTTATACGGCCGGGGGAATAGCTAAGAATTTATCATTAAAACTGTAAATGCGGGTACTTATACTTACATTTCCAATATTGTTCTTCATATTGCCTTGATCCGTTTCCGTCGGACTCATCAGCTTATCGTAGCCCCCCATGGGCATCCCGTTACACGGCTCCACCTTCACTATACCGCTATCCTCGAACCCCGTCCCCTTTATCCTTACCGAACTCCATTTCACCGGGAATCCGATAATCGACGACCTTTCTCGGCCGATCTCGTACTTCAAACTACCCCCCACCATGCTCTTCTTTCTCTGCTCGATTATATTCGGATGAATTCGGTTCGCGTCGTCGCTCGGACTGGTTGCGGATGCGCATGTCGTGGTTTTATGACTGTCGGAAGTCGTACGACTGTCTATCGATTTTCTTGCGGCGGAAACTGTGGATTTCTTGCGCTTCCTGGGAGTTTTTTCGCGTTGAGGGGTGACTATTAATGGAATTTCTACTGCTAGGAGTTCGTCCTCCATGTGGAAACCTGGGCGCCCTCGAGATGGAGCATATAAGGGATTGACGCTGAACAGAGCTATAATGACGATTTATTTTCAAATGTTAGGTATATTTGTTATTCTTCTTTCTGTTGCTCGCCTTATTTTATTTGGTGGCTAAGTTTATGCAAATATTTTACTAATACGTTAAATATTGAATCTTCTTATAAATAGTAGTCTTATGTTTTTGATATTCTTATAGTATAAACATTTACAGATATACGAAGTTGTTTGCTACGGATATGTTTGAATATATTGTCGATTTTTCTAATTTCTAGCGTCTAACTTCTGCAATCTCTTGTCGATATTTGTTTGTTTTATTATTATATTGGATCCTTTTTCTTCGGTTAATACTTTTTTAGGCCGAGGCTTCCTTTACAAATCATATTCTCGTGTAGATTTTTAAAATTATTTATCTTTGCGCTGGTGATAATAAATAAGGTTTATTGGAAATAAGAAATTAGCTTGAAAGCTAAAAATAAGCACGCATAAATGATGCAAAAGTAACACTATCTTACAGCCGCGTCTGTAAGGTGTCTCTGTAAGCAGATTCTCCTCGGTTGTCAAAAAAAAAAAAAAAAAAAGAAAAAAAAAAAAAAAGAAAAGAAAAGAAAAGAAAAAAAGAAATTAATATTGTTCCGAATTCTGTAGGTCATTCGTTCAAGAAAAGCTTATACAGGGTGTCCGCTAATTAATGGTACATGGAAAAACCACAGACTCCTTACGTAAAAATATTAGAATTTAATTATACTTACCTATATCCGAAAGTTGATATTAACTGAGATACAGGGTGTTAAAGTTCAGTTTTTCTCTAATAACTTTGCGAGAAACTAACTTTTTTTACAAAATTTGGCAATTATGGTTTTTTAGTACGAGAAATTGATTTTTTTTTTGGCAAATTTAATGTACAATGTAAGGGTATGTCTGCGGCATTTTTCGCACATTTATTAGGTCATAACTTTTTGTGCCTCAGTGTATTTAACTTTTTAATGAATATAATACTTTTCTCATATTTATTACGTAAAAAAGGTATACTAAGGTGAGGTCGCCCAAAGTTACCGTTTCGGAGATATTTGCGGTTAAATTATTTAGTGCGTTAGCTCAGGCAAGCAATTAATATTTTGTTACTTCTTACCAATTAACATTTACATGATAATTAATGTTCTAGTAATGGTAATTGGGAATGATAAATACAACAATTGGATTGGTCTTTAACTTACTTTAATTAAAATAACTTTGGCCCTAGAAAATATCGTGTACAAAGAAACCAACAGCAATGAAAACATAAACTTACGATAAACTCAAAAATGAAACATTTTCTGTTCCATAGCAACTGCATCTCTAAATTTTATTTGTTTTCTCATAGGTTACTTTAAGAAAAAAAAATTGTTTGTAAATTAATAATAATTGGGCAGGGTGCACTAAACAATTTAAAAGCAAATATCTCCGAAACGGTAACTCTGGGCGACCTCAACTTAGTATACCTTTTTTAGGTAATAAATATGAGAAAAGTATTATTTTCATTGAAAACTTAAATACACTGAGACACAAAAAGTTATGACCTATAAATGTACAAATAATGCCGCAGACAGCGCCCCCTACATTGTACATTAAAATTTCGTAAAAATATCAATTTATCGTTCTAAAAAACCATAATTGCCAAATTTTGTAAAAGAACGTTGATTTCCTGTAAAGTTATTAGAGAAAAACAAAAATGAAGTTTTAACTTTAACACCCTGTATCTCAGTTAATATCAACTTTCGGATATAGGTAAGTATAATTAAATCCTAATATTTTTACGTAAGGAGTCTGTAATTTTTCCGTGTACCATTAATTAGCGGACACCCTGTATACAGTTGGGTCAGGCTAATAATCAACGTGCGCTATAGCTTTATAGCAATATCAAAGACATTTATATTCTGTGTTTCATGTGGTTCACAAATTTTTCAAGTTTCTAAACGAAATAACTTCATCATCAAAAAATAAAAAACTGAATTTTGTTTGAATAACCTGTAACAACCTGTGCTGGGAACTGGGAGTATTTAAAGTTCCATCAGTAAGGACCAACATTCATCTCTAACAGCTACTTCTACTACTACGAGTCGCAATAGTTCTCATAAACGTGATATTATTTTTCTAGACGAAACGTGGATCTATTATTCGGTTTCATGATATGTTCTGTAGTAGGAATGTCTTCAACTTGAAGCAATTAAGTATTCAATTTGACTGAATATCAATGACAATATAAGTGACAATAGACTCTGATATTAATATGCATCGCATGGGTAGGTAGAATGTCAAATTGGAATATTTTCTATACGTGTGCACAGATGAGATTTCAATCATAAACGTGACAGTACGTATGGATGCCTTTCTAATAATTTCTGCATGTATCGAATTCCACTAACACTTGGAATTGGGATGCTGGATGAAGTAAAGGACATTAGAACAATATTGCACATTAAAAAAATGGCATATGATCGTCTTCTTTTTTAATTGTGGGGAGCCTTTTCAGGTCTTTTTTAATGATAAATATAAAAACAATAACAGAAAATTAGTTAATATTTAGGCAATTCATTAAACATAATAACTGATGGGGTTAAGTAGAAATGGGATAAGTAGTGATTTATTTACAGGGTAAGTAAACGTGATTTATGTAATTATATTTGTTTTAATAATAATTTGAATAGTGTTTTAAGCAAATACCTTATAAAACTTTCATAATTAACAAAATCTAACTAAATTTTCTACACTCGCCGGCACAAAATTCCGCCACCCTGAAATCTTGGTCAATTTTATAACTTATTTATTTTTATGCGATTTTCACGATTTTGTTATCAGTTTGAAGATCCATTTATTGTGTTTTTCCTGAATTATTTTATACAGTAACATTTTTCAATTAGGCTATATTATACAGGAGTAAATCAAACTGTGGTTTCTTGTCGCAATTTCAAAACACCCTGTAGGAAAATTGACGTGGATAATTTTATTTACATTCTGTTTCTGGTAATCTTCGATGTATTCTAAACATTTCGTTTTTTGATTCATTCCATTCATTTCTGCTGCGAGCTGCAACATTTTAAATGAAACGCCTTTTATTAAGAAAAACAAACACTAGGTATATCGTAAAGTTAATTAACGAAAACAAGTTTAATACCGTGTATTTCCTCCTCTCACAGTAATGATAGCTTAAAGCTTTCGTGGTATCGAATGAATTTTTCTTGAAGGATAGATTGATATTCTTCGGTCAGCGCCAGTCGTAAGTCTTGCAAGGTTTATGGTTGTACAGGACGACTTCCTTTTAAGTTGATCCCAAAGATGTTCGATTGGGTTGAGATCCGGGCTACATGCGGGCCATTCCAATCTTGGAAGTCCAACTTTAGTGCTGGGCGATGTTCATTGATGTTTTTGAAACATCGATGTTCTGTTACCGATGTTCGATGTTTTTCACATCGATGTCGACATTCGATGTTTACCTTTCGATGTTCAATGTTATAACAAAACAAGAAAACTAGGTTGTAATCTTGAACTCAATTTTCCCAGCACAAGAAAATAAGAACGAAAGCTTCTGATTTCATTTGCTATAAAGGTGGTTGAAATCATTTTTTTTCAAAGCCGGCGAAACTATGGTCCAAAAACGAAATAGCTTGAAAGGAAAGAAACTTTCTAAGTTTAAGTTACTTTTCCTGCAATCTATTAATAAAAAATTCTGGGACGCTCATTAATAATTTTACAAAACAAGAAAAGTTTATTTAAGTTGTTAGTGACTGGAATTAATGCAGATATGAAATATGTTTTAATATTTGTTTTATTTTTTGTTCATATTATTTTTTTAAAATTTTGTTATTGAGGATTTTGACGTTTGATAATTTTTCAATTGTTTCTAATAAAAAGTTTATTTTTATTTTTTATATCTAATTTATTCCTAATCGCAAATATAATTTTTTAAATATCGATGTTTTACAACCGATGTTTTTAAGCCATCGATGTTAGCTTTCGATGTTAACATCGATGGTCGACATCGATGTTCCGTTTCGATGTCCCAGCACTAATCCAGATATTCGCTCACTACATGTGCAACGTGAGATCTAGCATTATCATGCATTAATGTAAATTGGTTCCCAATGAAAGGAGCGAAGGGAACAACAACTTCTTGGAGCATTTCCCCAATGCAACGGTGGGCGGTTATAGCTCCATTTTCAACAAATACAAGATTGGTACGTGCTTCGGTAGAAATACCCGCCTAAATCATGAACCGCCATGATATGAGATTCGTTGTGATATGATGCAGTCAGCATATCTTTCATTTCTACGTATGTATACCCGCTCACGACCATCCGGCGACCTTAAACAACCCTGGATTCATCAGTGAATAGTACGTAAGAATATTATCACTGTCAAATATTATGTCACAATATTCGCGTACTTAGCCAACGTCGATAATTTTTAACCGAAAGCTTTACATACATTTTCTAAAAATAACATCGTCTCATTTAAAATTTTGCAGCTCGCAGCAGAAATGAGATAATGGAATGAATCAAAAATCGAAATGTTTAGAATACATCACAGATGACAAGAAATAGTATGTAAATAAAATTATCCACCTCAATTTTCCTACAGGGTGTTTTGAAATTACGACAAAAAACAACAGTTTGATTTACTCCTGTATAATATAGCCTAATCGAAAAATGTTACTTTATAAAATAATTAAGGAGAACCCAATAAATGGATCTAGAAACTGATAATAAAATCATGAAAATCGCATAAAAAATAAAAGAGTTATAAAATATCAAACTTGACCAAAATTTCAGGGTGGTGAGTGTATGTATTTGTTCAAAGTTCAGATTGGTTTAATTTTGTTTTTTAGGGATTAAGCCAATTAATAAATGAAAAAGTTATACACAGTATATAATAATCAGCGTAAGTAAATAGGAGAGAATATATTATTTTTATTTACAACCAGGTAAGTACGTTAAATTGTTCAAATAATACAGCATTTGTATTTGTTGTCGTAAGGAAAATTGTGTACATTACTTATGTGACAGTGGTTTTCTCAAACTCGCCGTGCTAAATGCCTCCTCGTTTGAAATCTACCACTTCCAACACTAGTTATGTAATATACTATTGTTTGGATCCCCTTGATGTAATATCTCGATAAAAAAAAATGTCGCATCCTTCAATGTGTTTGTTCGCCGAATTATTTATTTGCTGTGGCTACTTCAGCTATTGATTTAATCGAAAATTATTTATAAAGGTATATGTCGTGTCTTTCAGCAACATTTTTAAATAAAAAAATAATTTTTTATTTATAATTTATTAGAAATAATATGCACACTATTTGAAAAAAAAAAATAATAATGACATAGAATGTATTATTCAATTTAACTCGTTCGGATCAACACAATTTGTTTAGAATTTGTAAAACTACGACTCACCAATTTTAATATCCTTCATTACCTATAAAGGTATGAATCGCGTTTTATAAACTACGGTCTAAAGATATTTTTCTATTTGGGTTTCATAATGGCTACATTATGAAATCCAAAAAAATTTAATAACCTGCCACTTTATGAAACTGAAATTTAATTTTTTTTATGTTGACAGCAAGTAGGGTTCGAATTTTAGGCTTACTTTGATTACGTTGAAATTAGTTTTCTAGGCATATATTTCAATTGAAACATGCCATCAAATAATGACGTGTCTTCATCGGATTATTACATAAAGTTAATCATAAATTTTTTACTACTGCTTTAACCCTGGCATTTTCGACTATGGGATAAATAAATTAGTAAAATATCGATTTGAATGACCCGAAAAAGTTAAAAGAAAAAAAATTTAACAAAATAGGTACAGTTGAATCGAGGAAAGAATGAATATGCGTCATCACCTGTAACAGTATGACTTAAATCGAGATTATATAGATCAAATAAGACAAGACCACGTCAGCAGCTAAAGTGATTGACATTATGAAGGTTTCATTATAAAAGTGTAAAATTATAAAATCAGAAACTTCTTTATTATACTAAAGTCAAAAATTACATTTTGAAACGGCAGTTGATGCAATTATACGTAGTATCTTGGGTATAGGGTTATTGTTAGTGCTATAAAAAAAATAATGTAGGTGTCATGTGGTCTTTTTGGGTCAAACTTAAAATGGTAAAATCAAAATTTGAAAATTTTCGCTCGCTTAAGAGATACGGGGGAAAATCAAAAAATTGACAATTTCAAAATTACCCTATATTTTCTTAGTTAAAAGAGATACGGAAAAATGTTTTATACAGAAGTTTCTTTATAATGAAGTACCCTGTATATTTTAATCTAAGAAGATTGCATTTTAAATTCTACTTTCAAATATATAACACACCATGGAGAATATTGGTTTCCTAGGCGATTTATTTAAACTTTATTACTTTAAACCACAGTAGACCATGAAACAAAAGCTAATATCCTAGAAACAACTATGTTGACTATTAACATTTTACGTAAATTTAATTTTTACATATTCATTTGTGAAAATGACCTATCAACATTTTGAAAAATTTGGTTTAATATCGATTTACGTTGAAAGTGAAAAAAAACGAAGAAATGGCACAAAATGTATATTTTGTTCGCTATCCGGAAAGACAGCAACTATTTAAGGACATATCCCGAACATTTGTGATGATCTTTTATTTCGTTTCAAAGTAATAAAGTTTAAATAAATCGCCTAGAAAACCAATATCATCCATGGTGTGTTATATATTTTAAAGGAAAATTTAACGTAGTATCTTTTTAGATTAAAATATACAGGGTGTTCCATTTAAAAAAATGAGGTTAGGTCCGATAACTTTTTTACCTGACCCCGTATGCTTATTCCGAAAACGGCAGATTATTCAACAATCAATATAAAGAAACTTATGTATAAAACATTTTTCTGTACCTCTTTTAACTAAGAAAATATAAGGTAATTTTGAAATTGTGAGTTTCTTCATTTTCCCCCATATCTCTTAAGCGAGCGAAAATTTTCGAATTTTGATTTTACCATTTTAAGTTTGACCCAAAAAGAGCACATGACACCTACATTACTTTTTTGATAGCACTAACAATAGCGGAGATGCCCTATATGAATGTCGAAAATGTCCGTGTGAACCACACGAAACACAAAATATAAATATAAATAATGACATGTCGATATTTTAATTTTGCAATTTCCGTATAATACTCTGGAATTGTATTGATGTTCACAAAGAAAAACGTTCTCTGTTTTATCCTTTTTCGTTAACTGATAAAACAAGAAGATATTAAAAGTACTGTGATATATCGAGCCGAAAGATGATCCGGTTTCGAGCAGGTTAAATAGCTCAAAATCCCCATGCGACTATAATATACACATATCAAATTTCGAGCCAAAAGACGGACAATTTGAAAATACAAATATTATCATTACATTTTTAAACTTCAGTAATTCTCTCCTCTCAAAACTGGTAACGCATTTGCAAATAAACTACCAGATATAAATTCTAATCAAAAGTTCTAATAAGCTGACTTGTTTTAAACTTCTATGTACAACGTTTTAATTGGTTGTTATCATATTTTATTTCACCGCGTTTCATGTTTTAATGGTATATATGTAAATATTTTTCTATGACCTACAGGGTAAGGGCGTATTGCGTAAATTGATAATAAAAATGTTTATTGATAAAATAGCATACTTTCGGGACCCGGGGAATGTTTTCGGGTGCTGGGTGGGGGAGGGGGTGGCTTGTTCGTTATGATAAAATATAAAAGATAAGAAGCAGATAATTATTATACATCACATTAAACATAATAACTGCTTGGCTAAAGTAGAAATGGGATAAGATTTATATAATTTTGTTTTAATAAATATTGTTTTAAGCAAGTACCATTTAAAACTTTCATAATTAACAAACATTGGACTCTCATCTCTATAAATGTTAAGGTTAGGTTATGACGTTTTATTATTTTCTTGGAACGATGTAGTTAATCAAAGTTTTGATTAGTTTACTTTTGCTTTTTAGATATTAATCTAATAAACAATAAACTATAAAGTTTTATAGACAGTACATAGGTAAGTAAGTTAAAATATTGAAATAATTGGGCATTTTATTTGTGGTCGTAGGAAAAATTGTGTAGACACATTACTTGTGGAAAGTGATTTTTTATACGATTTTCATGATTTTGTAGTTTGTAGATCAATTTATTCTGTTTTTCCTTAATTATTTTATAAAGTAACATTTTTCGATTAGGCTATATTATACAGCAGTAAATCAAACTGTTGTTTTTTCTCGTAATTTCAAAACACCCTGTAGGAAAATTGAGGTGGATAATTTTATTTATATACTGTTTCTTGTAATCTTTGATGTATTCTAAACATTTCGATTTTTCATTCATTCCATTATCTCATTTCTGCTGCGAGCTGCAACATTTTAAATGAAACGCTGATTTGAAGCCTATTTTCATTAAAAAAAAAAAAACACTAGGTATATCATAAAGTTAGTTAACAAATACAATTTTAATATCGTGTATTTCCTCCTCTCGCAGCAATGACAGCTTGCAGTCTTCGTGATATCGAACGAATAAGGTTACTTATCCTTTCTTGAGGGATAGCCTGATATTCTTCGGTCAGCGCCAGTCGTAAGTCTTGCAAGGTTTATGGTTGTACAGGACGACGAATGGTCCTTTTAAGTTGATTCCAAAGATGTTCGATTGGGTTAAGATCCGGGCTACATGCGGGCCATTCCAATCTTGGAAGTCCAATTTCATCCAGATATTCGTTCACTACATGTGCAACGTGAGGGCTAGCATTATCACGCATTAATGTAAATTGGTTCCCAATGAAAGGAGCATACAACAACTTCTTGGAGGATTTTCTCAATGTGACTGTGGGCGATTAGAGCTCAACAAAAACAAGATTGGTGCGTGGTTCGGTAGAAATACCAATGACATACATTTTCTACAAATAACATCGTTTCATTTAAAATTTTGCAGCTCGCAGCAGAAATGAGATAATGGAATGAATGAAAAATCGAAATGTTTAGAATACATCAAAGATTACAAGAAACAGTATATAAATAAAATTACCCACCTCAGTTTTCCTACAGGGTGTTTTGAAATTACGACAAAAAACCACAGTTTGATTTACTCCTGTATATTATAGCCTAATCGAAAAATGTTACTTCATAAAATAATTCAGGAAAAATACAATAAAATGATCTACAAACTGATAACAAAATCATGAAAATCGCATAAAAAATTAAAAAGTTTTAAAATATCAATCTTGACCAAAATTTCAGGGTGGCGGAATTTTGTGTCGGTGAGTGTACAGTGATGGGCTAAAATATGGAACAAATTCATTTAAAAATCAGGTTTTATTTTTTTGTAAAAACGCTCGGACACGTCGATTATAATTTTTTCTTCCGGATTTTTTGCCTCAAAAAGAAATTATACTGGGTGTGTCAAAAAGTAGATGTTGTAAAATTTTTTTGTATTTTAAATAGAACTACCCTATTTTTACTTATCACATAAATTCTACGTTAAATTCTGAGCATAATTCATGTAGCATACTCTATCCTTATCTCTAACGGTTTTAGAGAAAAATTACATCTTAAAAAAGAAATTTCTTTAAAAAAAGGTACATGTACCTACTTAAAGGTAAAGAGGTAAATTTAAATTAATTGTTACTACGATAGCAAGTCATGTGTCAATCAAAAAGAATTTTAAGTATAATTTTAAAAAAACGGTGATCATGGTGCATTTAAATGAAACTCAAAGAATCGAAATTTTAATTTTAATTGGATGTGGAGACAAAACAAGAAGAAGTTTGTAACTTGTTTAGCGCTAAGTATCCAGAACGACGGATTACAAGATCTACAGTGAGTAAAATTGAGAAAAAATTCAGAGAAACAGGGAATGTAAAGGATCGTCTACGGCCAGGTCGTCCAAAAATTAGTGAAAACACAAAATTGAACATTTTGTTAGAAGTTGAAGATAATCCCCATAGTGCATCCACTGAAGTAGCCCTTAATAATGATGTTAGCCGACGATCTGTTTTGCGGGTATTGAAACAAGAAAAGTACCATCCGTATAAAATTAGGTTGCTGCACGAGCTAAACGAAGATGATCCCGACCGCCGACTACAGTTTTGTGAAACTATACAGGAGACCGGTATTTACAATTTCTTCAAAATGAATTAATTCCCACACTAGCAGCGGATTTTCCAAATCCGAATCAGCCTAATCTACCAGAAGCGTCTATTTGGTTTCAGCAGGATGGTGCTCCGCCTCATTTTGCTCGACAAGTACGAGAGTATTTGAATACTATTTTTCCCGAACGATGGATAGGTAGAAGAGGACCCATAGAATGGCCTGCAAGATCTCCCGATCTTACACCAATGGATTTCTTTCTTTGGGGTTATTTGAAATCAAAAGTGTATAAGGATAAACCACAAAATTTGGAAGACTTAAAATTTAAAATTAGATATGAAATTAGGCAAATTAATGAAATAATGTTTTAGAAGAGTTTTTAAGTAGATTGGCATATTGTCAAGGAGTTAATGGTTTGCATTTTCAACACTTTATAAAATAATTTTTCAAAATTATACCTACATCTACTTTTTGACACACCCAGTATAATTTCTTTTTGAGGCAAAAAATCCGGAAGAAAAAATTATAATCGACGTGTCCGAGCGTTTTTACAAAAAATTAATACCTGATTTTTAAATGAATTTGTTCCATATTTTAGCCCATCACTGTATATAAAACTACTATTTCTCCATAAAATAGCCGAAAGAATCACGCTATGATATTACCACGTCATTCAGGAATAAATCGTGTAATTTATTGTTATACCGGCGATTGAAAATATTAATTACCAATACAAAGTATGTTATTTATTATCAGTAGAGAATGGTTATTTATTAAAAATGTAATATTTAACGAAAATAAAGACAAATAAATATACGAAATAGTTAGGAATACATATATACATCTACCCAATTTTATTCCTAGAGCTGGAACTAATACCGTTGCTTTGCATTGAACATAAAATCCCCCAAAATTATTTTTACCCAATCAATATTTACATTACAATTAATTTCAATAATTGGGGTTTTGTACCCCTTTTTATTTGCAGCAACGTTCAGAAAATGTTTTTTTCTTCAATTTATAAGTCGAATTCAACAAAACATTAAATAGGTAGTCTCTTTATAATAAACTCTAAAACCTTATTTATCATCTCACAGCCTCTCGCGAACGTCATCGTCAATTCCGACGAAATCTTAACTTAAAACTTGCTTGTTAACCCCAAAATAACTGATATGTGTCGCCTAAATCAGCCTTTCGATTCCAGGATCACTCCAAAAAAGGGGCACTAAGTCGAATTTTCCATAATTTTCATTGAAAAAGCACTAATTTTGGGGTGTGCGAAGCACTGATATCGGGTTTTCGCGTTTGCCGCCTGCGTTTCGACTGACGCTATATTACACGATCAACTAGGGATGCAAGGAACAAAGGAGGCGCACGCGTTTAGGATGCCCGGAATGGTGGGTCCGTCATCCTATAAGATGAGAACTCGAGATGATTGCATTTGCATTGGATCGCATGGGTAGGTGATGCAGCGAAATAGTTAGAGAATCGAGGGAATTTGGATGATTATCGGTTTCGATAGAGCGAGTTTTAGTGACGATGTAGAAGTTATGGGTTATGGGGAGCACCCTTCCCTAACTACATGCTAATATTTTGGGTCGATTTGTGGAGAAAACTTAATATGAACATATACAGGGTGTTCCTTAATGACGTGCTAATATTACAGGGTGTGATTCCTTAGGTCATTTTATGAAGAAAAGTTCATATATGAACATATGTCCGCAACGGCTTAAATTCTTTGCTACAGGGTGTTGAATTTTTATTTTTAAATGGTTTTTATTTTAATATTTCCGAAAATACTTTAGATATAATTTTCAATTTTGGTATGTGTTAATAGGATACAGAACCACACATTTTAGTTAGAAAAGTTATTCAGTTGTTCCACCAGTGGCGTCCCTGCAAACATGTCCTCTGACATTTTTTACAAAAAAGATGGTACGCCACTGACATTTTTCCATGTGGATATTTTTCGTGATTAGTCTGGTCAATTATACATGAAAACAGTCTCTTGAGTTTTTCTCGTCAGACGCACCGTTCTTGATTAAAACCACCATTATTATTAACATTGATAAAATAATTAATGATAAATTTTGTTTCCTAAAAATTGTTGGAAATGGCCACCTTCACTTAAAAGACATGCTTCCGCCCGTTATGGCATCGAATTGCCCACTCCAACAATTTTTATAAAACAAAATTTATCATTAATTATTTTATCAATGTTAATAATAATGAGTTTCAATATGAATTTAGTGGTTTTAATCAAGAACGGTGCGTCTGACGAGAAAACCTCAAGAGACTGGTTTCATGTATAATTGACCAGACTAATCAGGAAAAATATCCACATGGAAAAATGTCAGTGGCGTGCCATCTTTCTTGTAAAAAATATGAGAGGACATGTTTGCAATGACGCCACTGGTGGAACTATTGAATAACTTTTCCAAATAATATTTGTGGTTCTATATCCTATTAACACATACCAAAATTGAAAATAATATCTAACGTTCTTTCGGAGATATTAAAAAATAACCATTTAAAAAATAAAAATTCAACTCCCTGTAGCAAAAAATTCCAGCCGTTGCGGATATATGTTCATATGAACTTTTCTTTATAAAATGGCCTAAGGAATCACACCCTGAAATATTAAAATAGTAACTTGTGTTAGCTTGCGTATTTTAAATGGAACACCCTATATATTATTACATTTTTCGATTCTACGTTAGATTCCAGACATATTTTCATATATCATATCCTGTACCTAAGTCTGAAGCACCGTTCTTGATTAAAACAATTGAATTCAAAATATAACTGATTAAATAATTAAATTAATATTAGAAAATAACGATTTAAAACAACTTTCCTTCATAAAATGGCCTAAAGAAATTAAAAAACACCCTGTAGAGAAAGTAATTAAACCAATAGTTGGTTAATGGATGGTTATTAATGGTTGTAAGCAGCGTCGGACTGAAATAGATGGGATATTGATGGTAATTGTTAAACCCAGCAGGAATAAATTTTTTTCTCGTGGAATACAGCCGCAAAGAAAATTATTTATGGCGAAAATTCCTGCGCCTCCTGTTTCCTGTGGAATCGTCAGTCTTCTTTAAAACTGAACATAGTTTCTTGCTGTCTTACGTCAAAGTAATGCAATTCCAGACTGACGTTATTTTTTAACAAGTTCCCCGAAGAGAATTAAAATAAGTTTTAGAAGCTTCTATCATAATTGAAAACTATTTCCCGGGGTTATTTCGCCTTTTAAATGCTTAGCTCTTTGTAATAAGGAATTGCGTTCCATTGGGGCGACTGTTTTCGAGGAAGCTGTAGGGCACAAACCATAAAAACAAACAATAATTATTGTCAATATAATTATACAGTGAGGACGTAAAGTAAGGAATAAATTCATTATCTCGCAAACTACAATTTTTTTAAAAAATCGCTCGGACCCGTCTTAACGAACAAACCCACTGTATATTATTGCATGTACGGATTCTTCGGAAAATCCTAAACATTTTTTATGTAGCATGTGCTATACCTTAGCCCAAGCGTTTTGGAGTTATTCTCATTCAAAATTTGAAAAGTGGAAAAAGTCATGGAGAAAACAAAGAATAAAATTATTTTAAAAATGTCTTATTTATCGAAAAAACAGTTAGGTGAACTTAAAAATAATTATTCTAAAGTAAATGTTCGAAGTGTCTTCCGTTGGTCAACTGACAATAGCCTAACCGATCTACAAATTCTTGCTGAACATTTCGAACCATTTGGGGTGTAATTTGCCGAATTTCTTGCCGGATGCGATCTTTTAAATCATCTAAATTTGAATACTTTTCCCTTAAGGTATCCCCATAAAAAAAAGTCGAGTGGTGTTAAATCGGGTGACCTTGGCGGCCACTCAATAAAACCACCTCTTCCAATCCACCTGTTTGGAAAAGTATCGTCCAAATATGTACGAACTCCCACAGCGAAACCATCTTGTTGCAACCAGATATTATGATGTGGCAAATCGGGACGTTCTAACTCAGGAAAAAGGGTGGCCAGGGCTGGAACAAGTTCTTGTTCTAAAAAACTCAAGTATCTCTCGCCTGTTAAATTTCCGTCAAAAAAGAAAGGCCCTATAACAATGTCATCGACAACGCCAGCCCACACATTGATCTTTTGATTAAATTGTGTGTGTCCTTCCCTCATCCAGTGTGGATTTACATCGGACCAATATCGATAATTTTGGGTATTTACGTCACCATTCAAGCAAAATGTGGACTCATCGGAAAAAATTATATTTTTTACAAAATTTCTGTTTACGAAACACATATCCTGTAAACGCTCACAAAATTCAAGACGCCTCTCAAAGTCGCTTTCCAAAAGTTCTTGGAGAACTTGCATTTTATAAGGATGGTATTTATTTGGATGCAGTATTTTAAGAACTGTTGTTTTTCCAATATCCACGTCACTTGCTACCTGCCTAGACACCACATGCTGGTTATCTTGAACTGCCAGTAAGACTTCTAATTGTTGATTTTCATCAACTTGAGGACGACCAAATCTAGGGACATCTCTTACATGACCGAATTGCCTAAACTTGTACTCAATTTTGCTTACTGTTGATTGTGATATTGGCGGACGATTGGGGTATTTTTGATTAAATAACTCACAAGTTTTTTGCTGTGTTCTAACCCTATCACCGTAGCCCATCATCATCAAAACCTCTATGCGCTGTTTCTCAGTGAGCCGCATTTTAATTTAATTTAGTTATGAAAAAACGAAATGAGTCTTTTGAAAACTAGTAAAACGTTAGGAAAATACACATAAAACTGACAATAACAGTAACTATTGACATTAATTCTTTTGGTTCTTGCATCATAACTCCAAAGCCTACTTGACTTTTCTTGCGCTTCACGCATGCTGACTACAGGTTTTCCTCAGCGTGCATGAATCAATGTAAGTCTTGATTGATTGCGAAATATCTGATTTTCAAATTTTGAATGAGAATAACTCCAAAACGCTTGGGCTAAGGTATAGCACATGCTACATGAAAAATGTTTAGGATTTTCCGAAGAATCCGTACATGCAATAATATACAGTGGGTTCTATTTAAGAAAAAAAATTTTTTGTGTCACTCTTATTTGCAACACCCTGTATATCTACATTTTATGTCAGAATATGCGCGTTCGAAAAACAAAATCGAAGGGTCCGAGCGATTTTTTTAAAAAATTGTAGTTTGCGAGATAATGAATTTATTCCTTACTTTACGTCCTCACTGTAGGTAAGTATAATTAAATCCTAATATTTTTACGTATGGAGTCTATGGTTTTTCCATGTCTCATTAATTAGCGGACACCCTGTATAGACGCGGTACATTTCCATTTGAGGTAAATATAATATCGCATGTAATAATTGAGCCAAAATAAATATAAAATAGGACTTTATAGCAGTCGTATTGAGGCCTTTCTTTGTATTTTTTTATTGCCATTTTAAATAGGAAGACAACATTTTATTTGGTTTGGACAAACTGTGCTTTGAAATTTACAATCCTATCCTTAAGAAAAAAACTATTTCTTTACTTGTTGGCTTAAAGAAGCAATTTAGTAACGCGAAAGTAAAAATTAAATATAACAGCATAGAATTGAATAATAATTAGTATGTCTCCAGTTTTGGGGATTTTCACTTAAATAAAAGCCGGCACTGGTGTAGTCGTATACACAAGCAGTTATATTATATATAGATTATATTCTAAGTATAAGTATATCACAGTCACAACAATATTATAACCTATAAAAGTTAGAATGTTTGTGCAGAGTAGCATTGAGGGTAGACCGGAATTTTATTAAATTTGTGAAAATGTATAAACTTCAAAATTGATTATTATAAAAATTGGAACATAAACGACATGCAAGTACATATGTAAAAATTAATGAAAATTTGGGTCTCAAATACGAGAACAAAAGAGTTTTACGTACTGGACTGTACATGGTGTCCCATTTTCGGCACTTTTATAGGGTATCTCCGTAACTGTTAGTGCCATCAAAAAAGTAATGTAGGTGTCATGTGCTCTTTCGGGTCAAACTTAAAATGGTAAAATCAAAATTTGAAAATTTCCGCTCGCTTAAGAGATACACGGGGAAAATCAAAAAATTGACAATTTCAAAATTACCCTATATTTTCTTAGTTAAAGGAGATACAGAAAAATATTTCATACAAAAGTTTCTTTATAATGACTATTGAATAATCTACCGGTTTAAAAATAAGTATACGGGGTCAGGTAAAACAGTTATCGGACCTAACCTCATTTTTTTAAATGGAACGGCCTCTATATTTTAATCTAGAAGGATAGCATTTTAAATTCTCTTTTCAAATATATAACACACCATGGATAACATTGGTTTCCTAGGCAATTTATTTAAACCTTATTACTTTAAACCACAGTAGGCCATGAAACAAAAGCTAATATCCTAGATACAACTATGTTGACATTCTAATTGTTATTAACATTTAACGTCAATTTCATTTTACATATTCATTTGTGAAAATGACTTATCAGCATTTTGAAAAATTTGGTATGATATCTATCATCCATGGTGTGTTATAAATTTGAAAAGAGAGTTTAAGATGCTATCTTTTTAGATTAACATATACAGGGTGCTCCATTTAAAAAAATGAGGTTAGGTCCGATAACTTTCTTACCTGACCCCGTATACTTATTCTGAAAACGGCAGATTATTCAACAATCATTATAAAGAAACTTCTGTATAAAACATTTTTCTTTCTTAACTAAGACAATATAGGGTAATTTAGAAATTGTAAATTTGTTGATTTTCCCCCGTATTTCTTAAGCGAGCGAAAATTTTTTAATTTTGATTTTAACGTTTTAAATTTGACCCAAAAAGAGCACACGAGACCTACATTACTTTTTTGATAGCGCTAACAATAAAGGAGATACACTATAAAATTGTCGAAAATAGGACACCCTGTACAGGAGCGGCATTTAGACAGATTTGAACTCTACCGATGTAAAAGTCGTTTGTTCTCTTATTCGTGGCTTATATTTTCATTAATTCTTACATACTTGCATGCCGTTATAAAAATGCATAAAGGTTATACGGGTGTCCGGGAACATGTGGGAAATCTCCCGGATATGAAGAAAACACGTGAAAAGAATACTATAGGTTCATATAAACTTCTTTCGTATCGGCTTCCTCTTCGGAGATATGGGCTCCCAAAGAGCACCAATGGAATCAAGTTTTTTACACATAATTATTGAACCACCTGGTATATTTCAATTATTTTTTAATATGATGTATACCAGGTAAGACCCGTCAAATTACTACCTAAGAAACTGTTGTGAATTACTCACAGCTGCAGGGACGGACTAGCTGTAACACTCATGGGCCCATTTTTTTTACGCCCTGTATGATGAGAACTTTGGACAATGTTTTTTTACATACCTTTAACTAATGGCTAAAAATTAAGTACTCTTCATTCATGTCGCTAATCCCAACCGTCTTCGAAAAAACGGCATTTTATATACATCATGTGCTTCGGGTATTTCAATAAAAGATACGTCTTTGTTCCGATCCAATGTTCAACCTTCAAGATTCCGCTTTTTCATATTTAGCCCATGAGCAGTTAGGGGACTCAGTGTAAATAAAATGACGTTTTCTCGAAAACGGTTAGGATTAGCGACATGAATGAAGAGTACTTAATTTTTAGCCATTAGTTAAAGGTATGTAAAAAACATTGTCCAAAGTTCTCATCATACAGGGCTTAAAAAAAATGGGCCCATGAGTGTTACAGCTAGTCCGTCCCTGTAGCTGTGAGTAATTCACAACAGTTTCTTGGGTAGTAATTTGACGGGTCTTACCTGGTATACATCATATTAAAAAATAATTGAAATATACCAGGTGGTTCAATAATTATGTGTAAAAAACTTGATTCCATTGGTGCTCTTTTGGAGCCCATATCTCCATAGAGGAGGCCGATACGAATGAAGTTTATATGAACCTATAGTATTCTTTTCGCGTGTCTTCTTCATATCCGGGAGATTTCCCACATGTTCCCGGACACCCTGTATAAATCCACAATTTTGAAGTTTATACATTTTCAAAAATTTAAATTAAAGTTCCTATCGACCCTTAATGCAACTCTGCATAAACATTCTAACTTTTATAGGTTATGTAATATTGTTGTGCATATAGTTTTTTTATAGACGTTATTATGTACTTCTACTCAACATACAGTAATAACCTAAGTAATCGTCACATCGCGTCGACGAATAAAAAACAAACCTCTCTGACATTCTGAGTCACCCTCTCCTCGTGCTTCTTGTCGTCAACGTATTTACTGATTTCATCGAAAATCCCCGCCGCCGGATCTTGACTCGCTCTTTTACCACCCCAGATACTCTTCCTCTGAGTCTTTCTCCCTCCTTCCGAGTAGAACTTGGCGCTCTCGTTTTGCACCGAGTTTTTTGCGATTAAATTCCTCTTGTCGAGTCCGCCGGAGTGACTCGTGTAGTTATCGTAGTATTTGTCCGACCAGTACCTGAAGAGGGAACAAAACAGAAACGTTTACTTTTAAGAACAATAAGCATGGAAGTAAATAATGGTATAAATATACAGGGTGTTATGGAAATGACTTATAATATTTAAATGGGTGACTCCTTGGGTGTCCTAGAGAAAGTCTACATACTTTTTTTTAGTAGAATATCTAAATACTAAGATAGAAACCCTTTTTACCCACATAATGTCGCGCCGTTCCATCTGGATTCACTTAGCAACAATGTGGGTTACTAGAGTATACTAACCGTGTTGTCAGATCACACCGCGTGTCTCGCTCTTGCTTGGATACCGGCCGCGCGCCACTGTCGTTGCTTCAGTATGTTTCGAGACTCGAGGGTGGAGTGATGCTGTCGAGGGTTCCACGTGCTTGACGTATACGAATTTTAAACGTTTTGTTAGTTGTAGCATTACCAGATATTTTTCTGTTGTGAAATAATTCATAATAAGAAATATTGTGATGTTATTTCAAATTTGTGTGATATTACCTATTGTTGGTTCTGTTGCAAAACATACTTTTTGGTGTTTTATTTTTTTATTGAATTTAATTATAAAACGGATTATAAGATTGCAGGTAAGAGAGCATGTACCTTAAAATTATAGTATTTTTTTTCTAAAAAGTTTGAAAAAGAAGTGATAACGCGGGTCACAGACGTCTTGTTGTCAAAAACTGAACACGTGCGTTTACAATTCTGTGTTGCAATATATGACAACACCGCCTCAATAAACCATTGATTGCGAACGTCCTCAGTAAATCTTCAGATTTCATATAAAGTGTTATAATGTGTATAAGGTTTTTTTTTCTTCAATTTATTTTCATCTCTGGATTTGCCGGTTTAAATATAATAACATAACACCCTGTATATACAATACAAAAATAATTTTAGTATGGGTTTCTTTACTTCATATGGACTGTACAAAATTATAAAATCTCATGAAAATACAGGATTGCTTAAAAGTTATTATCGAAAATGTAAAACTTCTATTTCTTTTTGACACAACACATTTTTTTTATGGCCTTATAACGGCTTTCAAAATACTTACCCCGTTTTTTCGTCATGACAAAATCGATTTCCATCCGTATTTTCATTCTCGCAATTTTCCATAAAATTGATGTATACATTGTTGCCTAGTGTCTTGTCGGAGACTACTGTCTCGCACTCCTTCCATGGATCATAGTAGCTGGGCGAGGAGTTATTTAATCGGTAGATTAGGCTCCCCCTGAGACTGTGAGGAGGTTTGGGAGACACTTGTGATCTTTTTGGATGTCTAAAATATTATAACTAAGGTGTATAATCAAAAAACAGAATCATGTAATCGAAAAATAGAATTGTAGTTATAAATACTGCTTTACAATGGAAGAAGAGAACTTACCTACATTCGTGATGATTGAGAGTACTGTCGCTATTACTGATAATCTTCTTATACTTTTTCTTACATTTTCGTTCACCTTTAGTCTGACATTCAAAGTCGTCGATAATTTTCTTAATAATATTAATGTTCTCGGTAGTGTCAACGTCACTAGAAGGCTTTTTCTCCATTTTCTTCTTAGTACCGTTCGCTTGCACGACCATCTTTTAACTTCTTATACATTTCGCCTTAACGAGTATGCACGGTAACATGTTTGCGACGTTTTCAAAACGTCCCTTTCTTGTCTATGTAATATTTCAAATGTTATTTTGTACCGGCAACATATCGAAAACGTTTTGTAAATTTGTTATCTATTGCGATGTTATAAAAATGAATGTGTGCCATCACAGATGATTAACGAACGAATCATTAAACATTCATTTTATAATTATTGATATTGTTTTGGGAGGTTCTTTTATTGCTTCTTAATACATTTTGAATAGTTTTTTTTAACATCGTCACGCTAAAAACACGACATTTCTTAATGATAAACTAGATAAAACTAGCAAACAAATGCGGCTTGCTAACATGCACAATAGGGTGGAACGAAAAAAAAAAAAAAAGATTTTTTTTGCCGTTATCAAAATATGCACACTGCAAAAGTGGGAACCAAAATAACTTTGTCTTCGGGCTTCTCAAGGAGTTAAAATATTGTTAAAAGGCAATTTTTTGTCAAATCTCAATTATCATTATGGAATGTTTCTTGTATTCCGTTTTTAAAAAAGGCGGAATCAATAAAATGCAAGCATAAACCTCAGTGGAATGAGCCAAATATTTTATTTTTGAAAAAGTATACGATAAAGTTGACATACATTAAAAAAAATAAATTATTTAATTTTACATACATATACAGGGCGTTCCTTAATGACGTGCTAATATTTCACAGGGTGTGATTCCTTAGGTCATTTTATAAAGAAAAGTTCATATGAACATATGTTCGCAATGGCTTGAATTTTTTGCTACAGGGTGTTGAATTTTTATTTTTTAAATGGTTATTTTTTAATATCTCCGAAAGTACTATAGATATTATTTTCAAATTTGGCTTGTATTATTAGGATATAGAACCACAAATTTTAGTTAGAAAAATTATTCAATTGTTCCACCAGGGGCGTCCCATCAAACAGGTCCTCTGATATTTTTTACAAAAAAGATGGTACGCCACTGATATTTTTCTATATGAATTTTTTCTGATTGGCCTGAAGAGACCGTTTTCATGTACCAGGCTAATCAGAAAAATATGAAAAAATGTCAGTGGCGTACCATCTTTTTTTTATAACACACAGTAAACATGTTTGCAGGGACGCCACTGGTAGAACAATTGAATAACTTTTCTAACTAAAATTTGTGGTTCTATATCCTATTCACACATACCAAAATTGAAAATAACATCTAAAGTACTTTCGGAGATATTAGAAAATAACCATTTAAAAAATAAAAATTCAACACTTTGTAGCAAAAAATTTAAGCCGTTGCGGACATATAATCATATAAACTTTTCTTTATAAAATGACCTGAGCAATCACACCCTGAAATATTAGCACGTCATTAAGGAACACCCTGTATAAGTAGTGGGTCACGAAAAGTGACCACGTTATTATTTTCTAAATAACTTTATTGTTTAATTATTTTAGACCATAAAGTTAGTTAGTGACCTTTTTTGGCTCACCGTGTACGCTATCACCTGACAGGCAAACACATGCGTTTTCCTGCCGTGAGTCTCGTGCTTGTCGTACATTGACTTTGACCGTTATTTATTTTTCTAGAAAAATACCCGTGTTTTCTGGTTTTTAATATAATATAATCCCATGGTAAAGTGAAATGTTTGTCGCATATTTCCCTTCTCGTTTTAAGGATCGTTATGTTGATTTAATTAGAATATTATGCCCGACGCCCACTTTTACGATTTGTTAAATGCTCGGCGAGTTCGAGTTATAATTCGCGATAATAAAAAATGAAAATGAACTGCGACACAATACGGAAAAATATTATTTAGCAACGTTTAACAAAGTAGATTTCAAATTAATCGGGGACATTAAATTTATATGGTGACAAGTAGAAAATGCGCAGGAAATATATTCTCTGTCAATCTTAAAGCGGGAAGAATAATAACTTTCAAGCACAAGTATTTTTTATTGAATTTAAGCGACATTTTAAAAAAATTTGTATTAAAAAAATTATTAACAATTTATCTAAGAAATAAAAAGTCTATGCTTGTCAGGTGGTATTAATATCAAATACCAATATGGAAAATTATTATTTCCAGACCATCAGAAGATCCTTATACAATAAGGGCGTACTTTTGTCTACACAGTAGCACTTTAAAATACTATTTCAGATTGAATGGTACTACCAAGAAAAGGAAGCCCTCTCCATTGATAGGATGCAACCACCTGTAGACCTGTTTCGAACTTATTTGTTCTCGTCAGTGCAGGGTAGGTGTACATTCCCATCGTCAGAGAGGACTTTTAACTTAACGCCGTACTATCGACGACAAAATACAGCGCACAGCGCAGCAAATAACGTCTGTTCAGATTGTGTGGGACCACTAGGAGATGGCGCCGCGAGCTGTATTTTGTCGACTTTTCTTGGTAGTACCATTCAATCTGAAATAGTATTTTAAAGTGCTACTGTATAGACAAAAATACGCCCTTATTGTATAAGGATCTTCTGATGGTCTGGAAATAATAATTTTCCATATTGGTATTTGATATTAACAATTTTCCACGCCCACACCTACCCCTCCCAGGGGTTTAAACCACGAGGGCTTCAAATATTCTTTTTCTATTTGGGTTTCATAATGGCCACATTATGAAATGCGAAAAAAATTGAATAACCTGCCACTTTATGAAACTGAAGTTTTATTTTTTTTTTGTTGGCAGCAAGTAGGGTTCGATTTAGGCTTACTTTGATTTCGTTGAAATTAGTTTTCTTGGCATTATGGATTCGACAACAATTTTTTATAGAAAACTTTAAAATACTAACTTTTAACCTTGCAAATAGATCATTTTTACTAGACATTCATCTGAAATACCTATACTCGGAAATATATAACAAGCTGACGGAGTCCGTCAACTAATTTCAAGTCACAACTATAAAACAACATAAGCTAAAACTAATACAAATATCTTCCAGTTTATGCTCTATTTCCAAAGTTTTATTCAGTAAAGTACTATTTTTATTTTTAACTCAATATAGTATTATACATATTACTTTATATATACATATTTGTAGTTACTGTAGACATTTTCTGGGCATTAATTGTTATTCCTGTCAGATTCTGTGTCGACACAATATTTTGTTCAATAGTATTATTTATTATTTTGTTCAATATTTTGAAGTTTGTTCTGTTTGCACCATAGCTCAAAGTTTTGCATGTTCATTTTAAAAGTTTTTCTGCAATTTCTCGTATTTCTGACAGAGTACAACTTTCTTCCTGACTCATTTTTATTAACTTTAATGATATATTTGTTTTTAATTATGACAGATGGGAAGAAGCTTTGCTATGTTCAATTGTTTCTATCATGGCATATTTGATAATTGTAACATTTTATTAAATTTCAAAAGTATTACCAACCCAAAAGGAAAAAATGCATTCAAATGGAAGAAATCTACTATATTTTTAAAAGTTTTTCAGACTTTAAAGACCCAAATAGAAAAAGTATTATAAAATACACGGTTCATAAGACAATTAGAGCACTTTTACTTTAGAAAACTCCCCGCCTAACGCGTGCTCTAAGATAATGTCTTATGAAACTTGTATCTTAATATACTATTAGAACTTCCTCGTAAACAATAAAGTTGACGTAATTTTTGTAACTTCTTTTAAAGCCACGCATGGAACTTTGGAAATCAAGTGCCCATATTTGGGATGGCACTATTTTAAACAGGTACAATCACAAGCGCGGCTTTGACTCACAACTATCACAGCACAAATGCAGCAAAGCGAATCACAGAAGGCTAGCTTTAACTACTGCTTAAACGCTATACATTTAGCTAATATTTAAATTTCTTAAGTCGGCATATCCCGAGTCACGCAACTGAATCAAGGTCGAGATACAACATAAACCGTGTTAAAAAAATGCCGCAACCAGCTGCGTTTTTAGGTTAGCAACAATTAATTTTGTATAGGATGAAGAATGTAGTACAGGTGTCCCGTTTTCGACACTTTTATAGGATATCTTCGTAATTGTTAGCGCTATCAAAAAAGTAATGTAGGTGTCATGTGCTCTTTTCGGGTCAAACTTAAAATGGTAAAATCAAATTTTGAAAATTTTCGCTCGCTTAAGAGATACGGGGGAAAATCAACAAATTGACAATTTCTAAATTACCCTATATTTTCTTAGTTAGAAGAGATATAGAATAATGTTTTATACAGAAGTTTCTTTATAATGATTGTTGAATAATCTGCCGTTTTCGGAATAAGTATACGGGGTCAGGTAAAAAAGTTATCGAACCTAACATCATTTGTTTAAATGGAACACCCTGTATATTTTAATCTAAAAAGATAGCATATTAAATTATCTTTTCAAATTTATAGCACAACATGGATGATATTGGTTTCCTAGGCGATTTATTTAAACTTTATTACTTTGAAACAAAATAGCAAATTCAAATTAATGTAAAAAATAACGGGAATCATCGCAAATGCTCGGAATATGTTCTTAAATGGTTACCGTCTTTCCGGATAGCGAACAAAATATACATTTTGCGCCATTTCTTCGTTTTTACTTTCAATATAAACTGATATATCAAATTTTTCAAAATGCTGATACGTCATTTTCGCAAATGAATATGTAAAAATGAAATTGACGTTAAATGTTAATAGTCAACATAGTTGTTTCTAGGATATTAGCTTGTGTTTCATGGTCTACTGCGGTTTAAAGTAATAAAGTTTAATAAATCGCCTAGGAAACCAATATCATCCATGGTGTGTTATATATTTGAAAGGAGAATTTAAAATAGTATCTTTTTAGATTAAAATATACAGGGTATTCCATTTAAAAAAATGAAGTTAGGTCCGATAACTTTTTTACCTGACCCCGTATACTTATTCTGAAAACGGAAGGTTATTCAGCAATTAATATAAAGAAACTTCTGTATAAAATAATCTCCTTTAAGTAAGAAAATATAGGATAATTTTGATATTGTCAATGTTTTGATTTTCCCCCGTATCTCTTAAGCGAGCGAAAATTTTCAAATGTTGATTTTACCATTTCAAGTTTGACCCAAAAAGAGCACATGACACCTACATTACTTTTTGATAGCACCTTACGGATATACCCTATAAGAGTGTCGAAAATGGGACACCCCGTACTTAGTAATAAATTTCTAAATCGAAATTTTTAGATATTTGGTTTAATTAATCATGCCAAATTTCAATTATCAATGTGGATAGGCTTTAAAAAAATGTTATGATAAGCGGACAGACGAAAACCGAAGCAAACTATAGCGACTTGTCCTAGTCCTAACTGCTTAAAAGTTTTGAGAAATTAAAAAATTTGCTATTATTACATGCACTTTTTTCTAAATTCATTAATAGTGGTGGTTCCATAAATATTTTTGAAAATATACACTAACACTATACCATATTATAAAAATATAAGAGATATAAACACATCTCAAAAAGTAAACTTTCACAGATAGGACAGTTGTTGGTCTTAGCATGGCAGTATAATAGTTCGCGACCAAAACTTATGAGGCAGTGACGTAGCTGTCGAAATCATGGAAACCAGTGCAAATCACCAATGACAACACAGCATTTTGGCCGGTTCCATGGTCTCGAATTTAGTCGCGAACTTTACTTTATTTTTATGGTGTTCCTGTGTAAGTAAAACCATCTCAACACCTGGAAAAGCCCCGATTCGTCCTAGTACATTTTCATAATTTTCGGTTCCAATATTTTTTGCAATATAATATTCTTGTGGGGCCCTCGTACCTTACCAATTAGTTTATTTGCTTGAAACTATTTTATATTAATCTTTATAGAGCCACATGTCACAAAACCTGACTTGAAACGTTTTTGAAAACGTTTTTGTTTAATTAATAGGAGGTGCAGTTTTAATTCCATTGTACTTCCTATTCGAAAGGGACTTCATTAAAATAATTGGCCCATTGTTACTGTTTAAACTCGCTGATATTGTTTTTCATTATTATATCATTTTTATGTTACTTGTTCCATGTACAGGGTGTCCCATTTTCGACACTTTTATAGGGTATTTCCGTAATTGTTAGTGCTATCATCAAGACAGTAATGTAGGTGTCATGGCCAAACTTAAAATTGTAAAATCAAAATTTGAAAATTTTTGCTCGCTTAAGAGATACGGGGCAAAATAAAAAAAATTGCTGCTGATTTTAAATTCAGTTACTATTGGTTGGCTATGAAGAATTTTTTTGCCTATATCGTATGCATGCTACCATTGTAGAGGATTAGAATGTGCGTGTCATTCTAGTCCTCTAGCCTCCAAATTTAATATTTAAAATAATTTAAATTTATGTTAAAATAAATATTTGAGGAAACTTCTCGTATGCAATTGAATATAATTAATATCATATTTTTCCAGGATAAAATATGTTAATAATATATGCATATTCAGGCTCACTTTATGTATTTGGTTACCTATTTACCATCATACTGTGTACTTATTATATGCAGCTATATTATAATTTTAAAGCATATTCATACTATGCGGACTACGTGTATGGAGATTTAAATTATTTACTTAAAATAGTATTCATATTGATGAAATGCAAACGTATTTGGCATTTTCACGAAAATAGTGCCTAATTAAATACCAATGTATGGAAAAATTATTTTTTCCCAGACCACCCGATGATACCTTATAAAACAAGGTCGTATTTTTGTCTACACAGTAGCACTTTAAAATACTAATTCGGACTGAATGGTACTATCAAGAAAAGGCTTCCTTTTCTTGGTAGTACCATTCAATCTGAAATATTATTTTAAAGTGCTACTGTGTAGACAAAAATACAGGTATCGTATTTGATATTAATACCACCTGACAAGTAAATAGACTTTTTATTTCATTGTCTAATTAGATTTTCTAAAAATCTATGTATCTTTGGAAAACACACAGATAATGAATGTGTTATTAATTAGCTACAGAAAGGGACTATTTTGAATAGAATATACAATAAAAGGTATAAAATATTCAATAATAAATTATACCTCTTTATAATAACATAAAAGTGACAGCAAAAATCAATTCTCAATTTTTTTTTGTACCATTCAGAGACAAGTTTGGAGTAAACAGATGATATACTGTTTGTTAAGCGCGAATTGTTGCCAAAAATATTTTCTATATGACGATAAAAGCCAAGCCCTCAAAAGAAATCAATTTTGGTGGAAAATTATTAACGTATTTTTTTTCCAAAACATGAGTTACGTATACTAAAAAATTGATTAAAAAAATATATTTTTATGAAGACTTTTTGAAATTGTATTTATTGCAGTTAATTTTATCTTTAAGTTAATCGAGAGAGATCGCAACCTGAGCTCGTGTTGTTCTTGCCAAGATAATATAATATATCATTTATTTATTTGTAATGTTACAATAAAAGTAAGTTTAAATTTATTCACCCCACCCTTAATATCTCACTTGCAGTAAATAATATGAAAAATGGGAAAGACGCGTGAATTTTATTGAGAAGGGAGACGTTTTTATAGCATATTTGCAACCCTTGTGGTTTAACCCCTTGGAAGGAGTAGATGTTAGCCTTAATATCTTGAACGGGAGGGTCCACTCATTTAAAATACTCATTTAGAAACCATTTTTCTATACAAATTATTCAGGCTGAGTATTTTATTTTTAAAATAAGTCCCTCTTTTTTTGTGTCTTCATAAAAAATGCTCTATTTTATAAAAGCTTTATAAAACAACCTTAACGAACTATGGCGGAAGCCGCCTAGTCTGCCAACTTTATAAAAATACAAAGCATGAACGAATTAACTAGTTTTCAACTTTTAAAATACTAAATAAAATTAGTTAAGGCAAACAAGCATGTAGTGTGATCAAGCAGTACAGTGTAATTAATTTCGCTTCAGTTGCTTAATTTGGTTGAACTAAATACTCACAGAAATACGTATTATTGGACTTTTATTAACTGCATACGTCAATAAAAATATATGTTAAAATTGTATAATTGAAATAGATAACAAAATTTAACTCTTGTTAAACTAAGCAAATTTTTACTACTAAGCATTTAGAAAATTTACGAATTACTTTTATCAACAAGCCAAAGTTATAAAAACTATAGTAAAGACTAGTGGGCTCCGAAATGGAAAACCTGAATTTGTCTACCGCCATAAGACGACTAATATTATTGTCAAAAAGGGAGAGTGTAATTTTCAGCGACGTCTAGCGTCGTCCGAATCATACAGCGTACTGAGACCGGGCCCTATTAACTGCTGAAACAAAGCTACGAGCCATGTCGACTGTGAAACGAATCAATTTTCAGGATGTCTGGAATTTCGGGCTCTGAAAGTTTGTGTCGCTACGAAGCTTACACTTGCGCTTTTGCGTAACGGTCGCGCCGACTTCGGAACGGAAAAAGAGGTCAAGTCGGAATCACTTAACTTTTGTTATGAAGATACAAGGTTGGAACGAGAATTTTTGGGTAGCAAACAAACTTTTTTTTTAAAATTAATCGTTAAAAACTTACACATAGTACGATTCACGAAATTTGTATACGACTTAATGATTTCCTGGGTCGGTCCCATTGTGTCGACAAGAGCTTGGCAATAAACAAGTGAAGAATGAAGGGACGGACTAAGGAAAACAAGTAATGATATGATTACATTAATGTAATCAAATGAAATAACATTTTTTTAAAATATTACTAGTCATATTTATTTACATTTATAATGTCATTCTATAGATAGTTCTGTTTCGCTATCGCTATCCTCATCAAAATTAATTATAATTGGATTAATTATACGATCCAGACTAATATACGAATTTTCTACAGTTATTACGCGACGGACTGAATTTTTCCAACTACCTGGGGGAATATCATTAAAGCATTTTCGTATTAATTCTACAACACTAGAACTTAAAGTCGGAGAAATATTTTCAGACCTAACCAGTGATTTTAACTGGTGACACATATGCTCTATGGGGTTAAAAATGCAATAATAGGGTGGGAGCCGTAGCATTGTATGTCCAATTTCTGGATAAATGTCTTTAAAACTTCTAAAAGATCAGTTTTTTTATAACTTTCTTCAAAATATATATCATTCGCCGCCATGTAGTTCTGAATCTCCAATTTTGTATTATTTGAGCTTGGAGCTTTATGTAATTGGCGACTCTGATAGCTTGCATTGTCCATTACTATCACGCTATTCTGAGGAATGTTTGGTAAAAGACGATTCGTGAACCATTCCTCAAAACTAACAAATTTTACCACAAAAATATATTTAAATATAAATTAAGCACCTAACCTACCTGATGTGCCTATATTTAATTATAATTATTACAATCCGGTTCTTTCCACATAATAATAACAAACGGTCATAAATAATGGGATGGCCACAGGTACTTTTACTGCAGTCATTAAGTTATATCCATTTTTCGTGAAACAATCTTTAAAAATACCTAAAATCATAACACATGCGCAGGTTTGTTTACTACAAATATTTAGTAGTGCATGCTGCACTTTAGCACATTGACATAATCTTTGTAGGTGCGGATCTAGAAAGAAACTAAATACAGAAACGTGAAACACCCATTATATTTTATTACGAGTTTGTTTTTTTATACCGTCGTGTGGTCGTTAAGAAAAAATGGAGGAGATATTCATTAAAGCGGCTGGGTAGGTGTTACTATTGTATTAACTATGTCTTGCCTAATAAAACTATAGCATATGTTTACTTATATCTGGGTCACCCTATATAAATGCCACTGATTTCCGCGAGCAACCTTGACCCACGACAAAAGGGGATTTTAAATTGTTTGATTGCCTCCGCTATAGATGTTCGACCCTTTTCATGTCCTTGTTCCGGATTTACTTTTCCCACTATGATTGTTTGCATTGATTCCATTTCAATCAGGATGATAGGCGATTGACTTAAGGGCTAGTATACGGGGGAAAAGAGGGACATTTAGATTAGAAAATTGAGAAAGCCAATAACGTGAACGTTGGAAATGCGGAACAAATTCGCACGGCGTAGGTGTTATAACTACGGATTTAAATAATAATATAATAATATAATAAACTATTTCGACATCCCACTGTATATATAAACTTCCTTGTTTCCATTATTTTTCCAGCGTATAGATGACCTTTAAAAGATTTATTTTAACAGAAATTTTGATTTAAAAATTGTAAAACGACAAACGCATGCATTTCGTTTATTACAAAACTCGTTACCCATATCGCTCTGCTGGTAATTTTTAAGTAAATAGAAACTAAACCGGTTCAATATCATTTATTGCACGGTTTAATCAGCACAGCTTGTAAATAAATACGGTTGGTGAATAATATATGATCCATTTATTTTCAATTAATTATTAATGTTTGTAGCCAAAAATACATAAAAATATTAGAAACTGGTAGTGTATGAATATATAGTTGAGCAGGGAAAAGACAGAACGATGCACATTCATTCTTTCCCTGTTACTTTACAGTAATATTCAATTCTTGTTATGTTTAATTTCTTTTAGTTCTATCAGTTTATAAAGGAGGATAAAACACGTTTTTCTTCGTAAACGAAATACAATTCCAGTGTATTAGACGGAAATGGTAAAATTCTAATTCTGACATGGCATTATCGACATTTATATTTTGTATTTCATCATTCACAGATTTGTCGAGTTTCTAAGCGAAAATACTTTGCTATATAGAATCAAAATCAGTTTGGAACTATTATTTTATGTAATATTGTATATTTAATTAACAATTTGTTTCCTTCTCTGTAAGTTGAGTTAAATATTGTGTATCTAGTTATAAAATAATCTATAAACACCAGTACTGGGAACCTGGAGTGCTATAATGCATCAACTAACATTTTAAAATTTTATTTTTTATTTTAGTACGATAATAGAGTTTTATATCTACGCTCCACGTCCATGACGTGGTTTTGTCTTATTTGATCTACATAATCTCGATTTGAATATGTATAATATGTAGTGTATGAAGGAACATTGCAAAATAATGTTTCTGTTCATTCCTCAAACTTATGCGTAGCAACATAGACACGACATTATCTATTCGAGAGCTGCGACGAGATATATGGGTATAAAAAGATTTCAAAAAAACTTTTATAACTGGAACAGGTCGAAATAAAATTGCTTATGTCGAATACACTTTATTTACATTTCAACAATTTAATCAACCAATACTATTGCATAAATAACAAATCTTTTGCAAAATTTGTCTATTTACGTCGTTCAATTCTTCTTAGTCTCAATTTTCCATTAACGGAAATTTGACGTATGCGACCTAACAGGACTTATATATACTTTTGCAAAAATACATGATTTTAACATGCCAGAGACATCGAATTCTAAAGTAAATTGCACTTTTGCATTGTCAATATTTCCGCTCTATCGAACAGCGTTAATTGTTTTATAATCCGACGAGTCGTCTTCAAAGAGCCATTTTCAACTTTCTTTTTTTAAATACGGTCCTGTTTTTCTGATATTGGAATTTGATAGCTTTTTTTCTTCCGAATGCAACGATGTATGACACATTGTGGTTTAATGACGTTTCGAGGGTTTTTTGAACAACATTAGGAAATTTTGGGATACGGTCCTGTATTATGTGTCAGTTAGAAGATGTTATTTGTGCTTAGAGAATAACGGAATTTTTGTTCACTTATTTGTGGTTTATTATTAAATTATTTGTTATTTATTGAACTAGTCCAACATAAGTAAAAAATTTAGAGCTTACTTATGAGATATTATTTATAAAATTAGGAGAAATACAGGACCGTATCCCAAAATGTCCTGATGTTGTTCAAAAAACCCTCGAAACGTCATTAAACTACAATGTGTCATACATCGTTGCATTCGGAAGAAAAATCTCTCAAATTCCAATATCAGGAAACCAGGACCGTATTTTAAAAAAAGAAAGTTGATAATGGCCCTTCGAAGACGACTCGTCGGATTACAAAACAATTAACTCTGTTAGATAGAGCGGAAAAAGTGGCAATGTAAAAGTGCAATTTACCTTAAAATTCGATCTCAAAAAACCCCAGGAAAACAATAAAACGATTTATCAAAATTTTGTTTTTTTCCGGATATCTCCGGAACTACTCGGAATTTTAAAACTTTCTAAACGGCATATTATTAGGCACGTAAATGCGCAACTTTACCACCATTTAACCGACTTCGTATCTCTTCCGGTTTCCGAGATCCCTGTACTGGCCCTCCATATCTTGGACACGTTGTAGATATAAGTTGATTTGGCCTTCGGTATTTTTGTAGAAGTAGAATGTTGTTTTATGTTTTAAAACATTTGGAGGCACCAAGGTCTACAATTGGTCGGACAAAAATACGCCCCCCTAGCAACGAGAATATATTTGACACTTGACGCAGTCCACAGGCGTACATGTTAGAATTGTCGGAGATATACAATTAGGTCATTTCATATTAGATGCGCCAAGGTGTTCCCAAGGAGATGGCAAAAGAATATAGTCAAGTGGAGAAATTATAACGTACCAACATAGTTTGAACTAAGAGGGTTCATTATTTATTTAGAAATACCCGAACTATTTGTGTCACATTTTTAAATGAAGACTTTCCTTCTTCTTATACTTACTATCCCTAACGAAATAAGAACTAAAAATAAGCAGGTTCCTTACCTGGGCCACTTTCTCTCCCATTTTCGGAGTATGAATTCCACTTTGAAAATATTTCGCCGATCCATTGTCTTGCAGTGAAAACTGCAAATAAAAATATTTTCAAAAACAGATAATTTAACGCCACCACTGTATTGCTATCGTCGCATTGATTACAGCGCCTCGGCTTGCAGAATTTTAACCAACAAAATCGATACACGAGAACTTACGAGTAACTGGCGCCATCTATTCATATCTTGCTAACTAAAAAGAACCGTATCGATTTATTAGGTAGGTATGTAAAGATAGAAATAGCGTGGTAACAGTGCATGACATATTGCATAGAGGGCGCTAGGAACATTTAAAAAGAAATCTGTAATTTCGTTGCAATTTTAATTTGATTTGTTTGTGTTTTTCTTTATGAAAAAATATACATACTTGATTGCAAACTTTCTGTTTTAAAGAATCCGTAGGATTCGACAAGCTCGGACTTTTCCGGTCGTTGGTCTGCTGAGCCGATCGGTACCTCTGAAGATCGCTTTCGGACGAAACGTTGGGGAACTGTTTACTTAAAATCGGTTTACTAGCTAGAAAACAAACGCAGCAATTAATCACAATAATAAAGCAACGGTATACTTTAACTTACATACGGTTTGGGCTGTGTATCCTGTTCGAAAGCATTGTCGCCTCGCAATCGCATCGAGACTTGTGGCGTGCGACACGTGCGCCGCTACTGCGTTTTGATTAGAATACTGAAGATGTCTGCACAAAAATACTTAATTTAAAAACGTAGAACATACACCGGGTCCTAGATAAGGAGGGCCATTACAGGGATCTCGGAAACCGGGGTTAAATAGAGGTAAAGTTGCGCATTTACGTGCCTAATAATATGCCGTTTAGAAAGTTTTAAAATTCCGAGTAGTTCCGGAGATATCCGGAAAAAAAACGAAATTCTTAAAAATCGTTTTATTGATTTCCTGGGTTTTTTTGAGATCGAATTCTAAAGTAAATTGCATTTTTACATTGCCACTTTTTCCGCTCTATCTAACAGCGTTAATTGTTTTGTAATCCGACGAGTCGTCTTCACATTGTGGTTCAATGACGTTTCGAGGGTTTTTTGAACAACATCAGGAAATTTTGGGATACGGTCCTGTATTTCTCCCAATTTTATAAATAATATCTCATAAGTAAGCTATTTTTTACTTATGTTGGGCCAGTTCATAAATAACAAATAATTTAATCATAAACCACAAATAAGCGAACAAAAAATAATTCAATAAGTGAACAAAAACATACCAAAACATTAGTAAAACGAATAACGAAAAAAGTAAGGAACTACATAATCAGGTGTTCAAAATGATTTCCGTTATTCTCTAAGCACAAATAACATCTTCTAACTGTCGATTCTAAAACATTTGACAGCATTTCTGGCGTATTACTTTGAAAGGCTTCAAGCACCAACCTCCTCCCTCAAGTTCGTCTTCTGTTTCGAAGTTGTGTTTAAACATAATTTTCGACATACCCCCAGAGGAAAAAATCTAACGGTGTCATGTCAGGCGAACGTGCTGGCCATGGTGTTTCAGAACACCTGATTATGTAGTTCCATACTTTTGTCGTTGTTCGTTTTATTTCTGGTTCCGTATGTTTTTTTGTTCACTTATTTGTGGTTTATTATTAAAGTATTTGTTATTTATTGAACTGGTCCAACTTAAGTAAAAATTTAGAGCTTAATTATGAGATATTATTTATAAAATTAGGAAAAATACAGGACCGTATCCCAAAATTTCCTGATGTTGTTCAAAAAATCGGAAGAAAAAAAGCTCTCAAATTCCAATATCAGGAAAATAGGACCGTATTTAAAAAAATAAAGTTGATAATGACCTTTCGAAGGCCACTCGTTGGATTACAAAACAATTAACGCTGTTAGATAGAGCGGAAAAAGTGGCAATGTAAAAGTGCAATTTAATTTAGAATTCGATCTCAAAACGATTTTTCAGAATTTCGTTTTTTTCCGGATATCTCCGGAACTACTCGGAATTTTAAAACTTTCTAAACGGCATATTATTAGGCACGTAAATGCGCAACTTTACCTCTATTTAACCGACTTCGTATCTCTTACGGTTTCCGAGATCCCTGTACTGGCCCTCCTTATCTTGGACACGGTGTATAATACTATAATTTAAACTATCGAAACGATATATCCTGCAGCTCCATTTTGCAGGAGTAATGAGTCATCTAAGACTAAGATCCGGTACATCCTAAGTGGATTCAGTTATATTGAATTGTAGTAACTTGCCTACTATTATTGTTAGTTCCGTTGTTCCCATTACTCCTCCCTCCTGCCCCGCCCCTCTCCTGGCTCTCTCCCCTTTCGAAACTAGCCTGGTGACTGGCAGGAGCACTGTGACTGATTGTCAGAGCTGTGTAGTCCTGGGCTCGATGCACCGTGCCCCCCTGGAAGGGTGTAGGGGGACTTACGTGGGGATACGACGGAGCCTCCGATCGGGATACCCATGTTTGCTCCGAGAGGATGGGGGTGGGGGAGTTTGACGTCAGGGGGCTAGAAAATAGTTAATTAAATATAGAGACCATATACCGTACAAAATTCTACGTGCTATTTTACTCACCATTGTTCTAAGGTGTCCTCCTCCTCTTCAGCAGCGGTGACGTCACTAGGTGGTGTTAGGTATCCGCCTAGTCGTAACGCTCGACCTCTGCCTATCCGCAGACTCTGTCGGAACGACGCACGCGCTCTATCGACTTCAAAAGTGTTAGTTAGATCAAATTTCGTCGAAATGAATTACAAGGTGTTATGGAAATGACGTATTATATTTAAACCGGCAATTCCTGAGATGAATACAAATTGAAGAAAAATATCCTTAAATGGCGCTTTCAATTCATTCAGCGATAAAAATGGAACGTCCTACTAGGAATACATCTGTGCGGCACTGCGACACATGCAAATTCTCACCGGTGTTGTCAGAATTACACCTTACACTCTTTAAGTTTGAAATACGCAACTACCTAACTAGGTCAAATGTCAATGACCTTTTGACTTTTAGTAATTGACTGATTTTTTAATGTAATTTTATTTAGGCCACACACATACACTTACCTTGTCGGTCTTATTTAAAAATTAGTGTCAATTTCTATAAAAACTTATACAGCGTTTTAGTAAAGAAACCGCCATATCACATAACCCATAACCGCAAAACTTCACATGAACAATGGCCGCCATAATGCACAAAATTCACTTGGAGACATCGTTTTTATTAACATTGGCTTGTCTCGCCTAGATTTGTATGAACTTTTGTTTTTAATTAAAAAACACATTGTAAAATGTAAATAACATTTCTTCGAATTAAAAATGACATCTGAACTGAAACATCTGTCAAAAACTAGAGATGTACTACTAATGCAATGCGTGTTTTTCCGGTAGTTTCCAGCGTATTCACCAAAAAAGGTTGAAATAAATAATTATAATAATCTACAACACTTATATTGTTTTCCTTCACTGGTGTAGATACCAATAAAGATTAAAAAACTTGTTAATCGCTGCTCTAGTGCTCTTTTTCATTCGAAAAGCTTAAAAAAATTAAATCGATCGTTTCACAGCGGGATTTTAAAACCAAAGATTAGCCATCTCTACTATAACAGAAGGTTAGAAGTTGACATTTGCTTGACAACAAGATATTCCTCTGCGGCTTCGAGAGTTTTTTCGGGATATTTAATCAACTATAACAGTGCGAATAAGTGTGAAAATGTTTAGTACATACAGAAAAATCAAGTCGAAGGCATATTAGAAAATGTTCCTTTAGTAAGAGACTGTAAATCGCAAGGTCACCGGATCTTACCCCGTGCAATTTTGTTCTATGGGGTACGATGAGTAAAGAAATAGTTTATAAAGTCGAAGATATGGATCAGTTGCGATATAAGATATTAGATGTAGCAGATAAAATAATTGCTGAACGTTTTAAAGAATGCATTAGTGTGTAGCGATTTTGTGTGACAAGGGCCTATCTTCAAAAAACTAATTTGAAACATGTGTGTGTTTCTTTATGTGATTTAGGGTAATTTGTTCAGTGTTTCACTATGTGTTCTGTGTCTCTGACGATATATGTGGTTTTAGTGGGGTATAAGCTTTACTTGTTAGTGTACTGGCACCTGGATTTACTTCTATTTGGATACTAGGTAGCTAAATATTTATTTTTTATAAGAATCTAAAGTTTTACACTAACAGTTTGGCAACATTGCTTCAGAACATCTGTTTATTATACAGCTGCTCAGTGCAATATGACTGTGCCGCGGAGTGACCTGTGGGTTTAGGGGTGAATTACAACACTTTTTAAACGTTCGATTTGAAAAAAAAATATGTAGCGCTTCTCTAGGACACCCCAGGAACCCATTTAAATATAATACGCCATTTCCATAACACCCTGTATATTAAATTGTGGACTTAAAACCAGAAAATCCATGACATGACGGGTAATATAGCATTTTGCTCCCATAAACCATGTTTAGTAAATTACACATTAACTATATCTAAATTACTTACATTTGCTCAGTCTATTTTTCCCAACGGGGCTACTTTCTAAGGACGGCGCAGGGGCCGTTGTCAGGTCCTCAAAATTTATAATGATTAAGGATATGTCATCCACCTCGCTGCGAATCGGGGCTATGACCTCGGAACATAGGAACTTTGAGCCTGAAAAAGAATGAGAGCATTAAAATGGGAACTTATCAACACTCCCTCTTTAGATGAGGACCCCGAATCAGTGGCGGCTCGTGACCTATGATAAAGGGGGTACACAAGTATGGTGACACTATTTTTAAAGTTTTATTTTTGTGACCAAACAATTACTTTCTAGGCGTTTAAATGTAGAAAGAAAAAACGTAATAAGAAAATGCGTTAGGTAAAACATATTTTTATTTATTTTTTAATTTTACACAAGGAAATACAACTTTTGGAAAATAAGAAAGGTTTTCTTAGTGTGTATAGCTGTCGGATCTTAACGTCGTCGCATGCAACCCTCGTAACAATATTTATACAGTCCACTACTAATACTACTAAAGCCATCTACGAGCTATCAAGAAAACCGAATGATGTCCAATACTACTACCGCCATCTACTAGTTATCAAGAAAACCGAATGATGTCTAATACCACTACGCCATCTACGGCTACGTCATTAGGCGCAACCAAGACGAGAACAAATCGAGCCTGACAAGTCGGCATTCTTCATATTTTCAGTGTTTTTTAGTTTAAATCCTTAAATAAAATGGTTTAAAATCGTATCGAGTATCATTTATTGAAATACACAACATTTATCGACCCTACACAATAGTGCTTAAACGTAAAGTCCATTATTCGGTTCTTAATTGTAGAAAATTGATCAATATCAGCCTCATTAAGTTTGGAATACACTCTATAAATTTTTTTTCATATAGTTCATTTTTAAACTTTCTAATAAAGTCCCTAAATTTACCCTGTGTGGTCTGCGTTAGATTAATTTCGGGTTTAGGTCTGAACCGCCAGTGTACAGTAGCACTTTAAAAGACCATTTCAGATTGAATGGTACAACCAAGAAAAGGAAGCCTTCTCCATTGATAAGATGTAACCACCTACAGACCGGTATCGAACTCTTTAGTTCTCGCCAGTACTGTGAAGGTGTACATCTAATACTTCACGCCGTATTATCAACGGTAGTCGAGAAAATAGAGCGCGCAACGCCATCTCCTAGCAGCAAATGACGGCAGTTGGTGTGACGTCAGGTCTCACATTATCACTACTATATCTGGCCAATAACAATAACTAAGTAAATTAGTATAGGGAGCTAATTAATAAAAAAGTGTTGGCTTCAACATGATAATGTAGTTATGTTAACTAAGAAGTTGTTAAAAATAAGAGTTAGTTCTGTTCACTAGATAATTTTATTCATCGTAATTCAGTTAAAACAAGAACTTGTTTTGCTAACTAGAAATTAAACAGCAAGATAAAATTAGTCTTTAGAGTGGAGTAATCAAATATTTTAGTGTGTCGTAGGACCTAATTCTCGAAATTTTCTAACTGCAACAAAGAGGAAAGCAAAAGATAAATGCTTCCGCGGGACATATTAGATTTGCTTTAGGTATTAGAGACTGGTGTGTCCATGGAACTCGGATGTACCGGGCCGATTATGTGTTAGTGTGTCTTGAACAAACCGAACTCACTTTAACATGAGACGTGGGTAAGCTACAAAAACGCGCTTTTTTTATTGTAGCTTAGTCCCGTCTCATGTTAAAGTGAGTTCGGTTTGTTCAAGACACACTAACACATAATCGGCGCTTTTATTGATCGCATTATGGCCGGTACATCCGGGTTCCATGGACGCACCAGTCTCTAATACCTGAAACAAATCTAATATGTCCCACGGAAGCATTTATATTTCTGCTTTTCTCTTTGTTATATTCAGTTAGTTAGTTCCTGTTCCTGTCCGTACTGGAAATGATGGTTTTTTTTTGGCTTGAGATGTTCAGCTATTCAGGCAGTCACTGAATTGATGGGTTATATAACTGATGGGTTTAATAACTGCTGTGTCCTTGGATCCCGGGTATACAGGGACTTAAGGCAAAAAGCGAAAGCAGAGTTTTTAAATCCTGTATCGTTAAACTAATAGCAGATGTTAGAATTAAGAAGACGAGAAGAAGAACGTATTGAGCATAGCTTGTTTGAGGTATCACGTAATTACACAATGAATGTTACTGATGAGGATAAAGCCGGTAACCGTTTATACTATTTTTTTTTCTGTGGAACATGTCCAAGTACCATCGTGCCGGTAAAAAACTAGGACAGCAAAATTTCTTATTTTCTCCTTGACTATTAGGAATTTTTTACTTTCGTGTCTGGTACCAGTAAAATGTCATTTACAAATTTTGCATGTCAACATAGTTTGTCACTTTATCATTAACTTGTCAAGCAAATTTTTCTTTAAAAAATATCCCACAATTAACACCCCAGCAAAAGGCTATAATGTACAGTCGGTTGCGAGATGGTGCTTTTATTAGGGATATTGCAGACGAACTGGGAGTAAACAAGAATACCGTGTTGTTGGCAAAACAAAAAATAGCAAGGCATGGAACTATTATTATAAAAGCAGGTTCAGGTCCCCCTAGAATTTCTACTGAAGATGAAGACTATTAATTATCTAAGGGATCATCCATTCGCAACTGCAATAAAGGCGAAAGAAGAGACGAACTTTCCAGGTTTTGCAAATACTGCTAGAGACAGGGTTCGAATTTCCGATATACGAAACCGTTGTGTCACTAATAAAATTTTTTAATGGAAAGAAATAAACCAGGCAGGTTAGAATTTGCACGTGAATATTTAAATCGGAATATTTTCTGGGAAACAGTTATATTTTCTGACGAGAGAACTTTTCAATCGTGTAATAATGGAAGAATTCGAGTGGATAGGCCTTCCGGCATGCGGTATGATGAGATATGCACTCACAAAACAAACAAAAGCGGGCGTTTCTCTATAAATGTCTGCGGTTGGATTAGCGCTAGAGGTCCAGGAATTTGCCAAATCGTGGAAGGAAGACTAACTGCACCTGAATACGTGATGATACCATTGATAAACGCTGAATGTGGTCAAAATTTTCCATTTCAGCATGATAATGCTCCAATACACACAGCACGCATTGTGCAAAATTTTCTCCTAGAAAATTATATAGCAGTTCTTCTCTGGCCTTCGAAGAGTCCCGATTTGAACCCGATCGAAAACATTTGGGGTAAAATGGTGAAATCAATATATAAACATGATTTTCGGCCACGAAACAGAGACGAATTACGCTACAGGATAAATGAAGCTTGGGATGAAGTAACAGGCGAATTATGCAGGAACCTAGTTTTAAGTATGCCGCAAAGGCTTCAAGAAGTAATAAACAGGAATGGTTCTATGACTAAATATTAAAAATTTTTTGTTGCTTCGACAAATTTTGCGTTAGTATTATTGTAACCTTTTATTAAATTTCTTTTATTATTTAGTTTCGTTTTCATTTTTAGGCGACGATATATATATCTACTTTAAATAAGGTATTAGACTTTTTCTTAATAAAAATGCCCAATATATTTAGTGCCGCTCAAGTTTATAAAAGAAATAAGATATTTTGATGCCACCTCGTATCGAAAAATATAAAACGTTAAACTATGTAACCTAGGTTACTTCCTAAAAGTTATGTCTTTTTACCTTTACAGCTGTCGAGTACCTTTTATAGTCTATGAGATATGTATATCCGTTATCAGTTTTGTGATTTTGTTGTCCTAGTTTTTTATCGGCACGATAGTACGTTAGCATTACAAAAAATGAATAACAAAAATCGCCTCCTTGAAGACTCGGCTCGTGTTAAACGGGAAATTAATTATGTTACGCCTTCAAGAGCGAAACAGAAAAACTATTACCGAACAAGGAAAATTACTTTGTTTTAATGCGTTTTTAATATTATGTTTCGTGGTGATTTAGATAAAACGTAGCGATTTACCACTTTGAGGTTTAATCCACCAATGGTACATTAATAAAAGGCTTAAGTATAGTGTTCAAATGAATACTAATCATCTAATTATTTTTATGGATATGTATTATCTTTTTATTTATTTCTAGTTTTTATGGCGGACATGTGTAGTATCTGGCATATCGTTGATAAGCGGGGCGTGTGCGGTGTAAGGGAGGGGATTTTTTTAGTCTTACATAATATGGTATGATGATAGTATACAGGGTGATATGGAAATGACGTATTAGTATATTTAAACCGGCAATTCCTGAGATCAAGACAAATTGAAGAAAATGGCGCTTTCAATTGATTCAGCGGTAAAAGTGACCTGACTTCAAACCAGAAAAACACCTGTGCGGCACTGCGATACATGTAAGCAATTAAGGAATTCCGGCCGGTGTTGTCATATGTACACCTTAAACTCTTTAGACAAAATAAAATAATTTAAACACTTTTCCATTCTGTAATACCTTTTTGTACAATTAATTGAAGAACATTTACGACGGACTATGTTTTAAACAACCCGAAAAAACATATGGGATAGTAATAGCCACACGTACGTCACTAGGTCAAATCCCAATGGCCTCTTGACGCCTTATATCGGCTGAGCGAAGTAGTTTCATATATCGCTGCACGCTTGCGTCTGTTAGTTGAAGACCAACCAGCGACCAGATAAGTTGTGTCTCGTCGATCACCAACACACTCTCAGCAATCCGCTCTGTTTTTTTACTCCCTTTTTCTTTACTCATATATTTAATTTTTAAACTTTCTAATAAAGTCCCTAGATTTACCCTGTGTGGTCTGCGTTCAATTAATATCGGGTTTAGGTCTTCCCGCATTCTCCACTTCAATTTTTTGCTCCAAACTTAAAGAGCTAGTTATTTTTTAAATAGTCCACCGTCAAACTATTCATTTTAACTTAATAAATACATAATATTAAAATAGTAAAACACACACGCTCGGATTTCTAACTAGATGCACGAGAATTGTGCGCTTTCCCATGTTAAATCGCCATGGCCCCGCTATCCCCCGCTGTCTCCCGCCACCTGTTACTACAGAGAAACTGCATTATTGTAAACGATCCTTAAAACTGTAAACTATCCTTAAGCTACGTGCATAATATGGGACCGAAATGACTGATATGGATTATTGGATAACCGCTGATTCATGCGTTCGATAGGTTAAACGCTGATTTGGTATTTTTCTTAGGCAGTTGATTGTTAATTCTTTTCGGATACAGATCAATAAAGTTGTTTTGTAGAAATATTATTCTTATTCGGTTTTAAATAATATAATATACAATATTATGCCGAGCCTACTTAATCGCACATGCGAGCAAGTCTCGTCATAATCGTCATTACCCTCGACCGAGGCACGGTTGCCGGATCGAGAGCCTATAATATATAGTTTGGTTGACGGTACGATAAAATATTAGGGAGGGTCGGACTTTATACGATAATTGACGGTACGATAAAATATTAGGGAAGGTCGGACTTTATACGATAAATGATATATAAAAATTAATATTTTTTTATTTGTTTTGGGGGGTGCACGTGCGCATGTGCTCCTGTGGAAGAACCGCCACTGGCCTCATCGCTACTCCAAAATGTTGCCACTGTTCCAGAACAGAAAAATTACAAGTTCCGCCCATTCTTACTAGCTAAATTACCACTTCCCTTAATCTATTTGGTCACATTTCCATTTAATCGCTCGTTACATTCAGATAAACAAATGAATAATTCATTTATTCATATCTATATATTTTTAATTAGCAAATTACTCTATCCCGTACATCAAGTGGCCCTGGAGACTTAAGCCCTACCAATTAACTGGTTTGAACTTAATTTAAAATGGAGGGCTCCATTCATGTCAAAATATAATTAAATTATCGATAAAAACTAACGTACTGAATTTCCTGAATGCACATGATTCCAAAAATATGTCCTGAACTCTGCTGTCACTAAATTTCCTAAAAAATTTGTTAGTCCATTTACTTTAGTTACACGGAAAAAATATATTAAAATTTGTATAGTAAAGATAGTAACATTTCCTATAAATACAGGGTGTCCGCTAATTAATGGTACATGGAAAAACCATAGAATCCTTACGTAAAAATATTAGGATTTAATTATACTTACCTATATGCGAAAGTTGATATTAACTGAGATACAGGGTGTTCAAGTTAAAACTTCATTTTGGTTTTTCTCTAATAACTTTGCAGAAACTAATGTTTTTTTACAAAATTTGGCAATTATGGTTTTTTTAGGACGATAAATTGATTTTTTTATGAAATTTTAATGTACAATGTAGGGGGCGCTGTCTGTGGCGTTATTTGCACATTTATTAGGTCATAACTTTTTGTGCCTCAGTGGATTTAAGTTTTTAATGAAAATAATACTTTTTTCATATTTATTACGTTGAAACGGTATACTAAGTTCAGGTCGCCCAAAGTTACCGTTTCGGGGATATTTGCATTTAAATTGTTTAGTCCACCCTGCCCAATTATTATTAATTTGCAAACCAAATTTTTTTCTTAAAGTAACCTATGAAAAAACAAATAAAATTTAGTGCAGTTGCTATGGAACAGAAAATGATTAATTTTTTAGTTTATCGTAAGTTTGTGTTTACATTGCTGTTGGTTTCTTTCGACACGATATTTTCTAGGGTCAAAGTTATTTTAATTAAAGTGAGTTAAAGAACAATCCAATTGTTATATTTATTATTCCCAATTACCATTACTAGAACATTAATTATCACGTTAAAGTGAATTGGTAAGAAGTAACAAAATATTATTTGCTTGCCTGAGCTAACACACTAAACAATTTAAATGCAAATATCTCCGAAACGGTAACTCTGGGCGACGTGAACTTAGTATACCTTTTTTACATAATAAATATGAGAAAAGCATTATTTTTTATTAAAAACTTAATTAAATCCCAATATTTTTACGTAAGGAGTATGTGGTTTTTCCCTGTACCATTAATTAGCGGACATACTGTATAGTATAATTACATTTTTTATCAGTAATCCGAACCAAAAAATATTGTAGATATAATTTATAAAAAAGTATAGTTAGAAATTCTAATAATTTTCTTATAAATACTAAAATATATTTTTTTTTACATGTGCCCCGAAAGTGCCTCGTTTCATGCATGTTCTCTTAACCGAAAGTGGCGTTTTCCAAGAGAGCGGGCGGGAAAGTATCGAAACGGACGGGAAAGATTTTTTCCGCCCGCTTCGAGTCACCATGTGCTCATAAATAAATGAAACCAGAATTGTCGGTACGGGATTTGAACCTCCAATCGCCAGGCGGACACTCTACCCACCGAGCCACAAGCGATAATAAATAGCGGATTATATATAAATTAAATTGGCAGTTAATTTTTCAACGATGTTTTAGAAAAATGTCTGAAGAATTTTCTTTATTTATATGGCCACAAAGACTCGGGCACCTGTAAAAAAATAAATAAAACCAGAGATGCCGAGTGCGGGATTTGAACCCCGGACTCTCAGATCACAAGACGTACGCTATACCACTAGGCCACCGAGCCTATTTGTCAAAAATAATAAATAGATATTTTCATGTCATGTAGACATGAAAACTGTCTGAAGAATTTCTTTATTTATTTGGCATCAAATCTTCGGAACACTTGTAAAAAAAATACGGTACATATCTCGGGCCGTCGGAGGCTTTTCCGGACTCGTGTATCTCCGCATCTCGTCCGTAAAAGCCTCTTTTCGGCCCTTGATACGTAATGTACTAGTAAAACGACTTGGGAATTATGTGGAGTATTTTAAAAAATAAGTCAAATATTTTTATATTTGCGCGCATAAGACAACTTTTGGATTCAACTGGATAAGTATTAGATACTATAAAAGAAACTGTAATAATAGATGTAAAAAATACCGTACAATTTACAGAAAATACAAAGCAATGCAGTTATTTCGTGGAAATAAAAGTATTTCGCAAATTCTCAATATATAATTAGGTCAGGTAAATAAAATCCTCAATAAATTGATGCCCAATGAGAAGGCTGCGAAACTAATACATTAATATTTTTTGGTTATTCTCACAATTTAAGTAGGCAAAATCAAAACAATCGGAACTTGTGTTATTAAATGCAATAATAAACATTTTGAGTTTGTTTATTTATCGGCGTAAATTCATTGAATTTTCTAGTAAAATGAACCAGATTTTTTTATTATTAAAATAGTTATCGAAATTCAAACTGTATAAAATTCTATATTGTCCGAAAAACAATTTTTATGGTAATTTAAAATAGAATTAGTTAGAACCAAATCACAAACTCTGGACATAATTAATAAACAATATGTAATTTATAATGGGCAAATTATGGTACAGAAAGATTAATTTTTCCCCGTTGCTTGCAGTCTATTTTTTTTGGCCTTTTTTGATAAGAATGAAAAATTTTCTTCGCGTTTTTACCAGTCAAATGAATTTTGATCTCTTTTAGAATGTTTTGTTGTAAATACAGGACCCGGTTCCGGTCTGGGATCTGAGGAAAAATGTGGGCGTAGGTTCCGGCATTTTGGCATCACTAGTTACAAGCATTAAAAGAAATCTGCTAGTGTACAATCCTCAAATTCACTATATAAAAATTGTGTAATAGCATCTAAGAACTATTAATAACCACGTTATATAGTTATATAGTGAAAGTTCTTGCAGCTATTGAAAATAGTATATTAAGATACAAGTTTCATAAGACATTATCTTAGAGCACGCGTCAAGTACAAGTGCTCTAATTGTCTTATGAACCGTGTATTTTATAATACTTTCTATTTGGTTCTTTAAAGTCTGAAAAACTTTAAAAAATATAGTAGATTTTTTCTATTTGAATTAATATTTTCTTCTTGGGTTGGCAATACTTTTACAATTTCATAAAATGTTACCAGTATCAAATATGCCATGATAGAAACAATTGAACACAACAAAGCTTCTTCCCATCCGTCGTAATTAAAAATAAATATATTATTAAAGTTAATAAAAATGAGTCAGGAAGCAAGTTGTACTCTATTAGAAATACGAGAAATTGCAGAAAATAATCTAGAAAACCTTTTAAAGAAAATATGCAAAATTTTGAGTTATGGTGCGAGCAGAACAAAGTTCAAAATATTGAACAAAATAATCAATAATACTATTGAACAAAATATTGTGTCGACACAGAATCTGACAGGAATAACAATTAATGCCCAGAAAATGTCTACAGTAACTATAAATATGTATATGTATATAAAATAATATGTAAAATACTATATTGAATTAAAATTAAAAGTAGTACTTTATTGAATAAAACTTTAGAAATAGAGCATAAGCTGGAAGATATTTCTATTAGTTTTAGCTTATGTTGTTTTATAGTTGTGACTAGAAATTAGTTGACGGACACCGTCAGCATGTTATATATTTCCGAGTATAGGTATTTCAGATAAATATCTAGTAAAAATTATCTAGTTGCAAGGTTAAAGGTTAGTATTTTAAAGTTTTCTATAAAAAATTTCTGTCGACTTCTGTCCATAATGCCTAGAAAACTAAGTAGGCCTAAAATTCGAACCCTACTTGCTGCCAACATAAAAAAAATAAAATTTCAGTTTCATACAGTGGCAGGTTATTCAATTTTTTTTTAATTTCATAATGTAGCCATTATGAAAAAAATTTTAGGAAACAGCTTTATAATTTGTTTGTAAGGGCATTTTTACATGCGTAATATTGTAGCTATTCGATCCTAACAGCAAACATGCATCACGGGAGACCGTTATATAACAAATTTGCAAATCTATAGTTCTTATAAAATGATTATAAACCATAAATCCCTCTGAACCATATCTTATAACGGAATTCTGCTAGTCGTGGTTTCCCTCTAAAGCTAAGAACAAACGACTTACCAAAAAATGCATTGAAAAACTTAGTCAGCGTGTTTGAAAATTGAAATCAGTCTACTTGCAATATAAAGTAACCGTTTCACCTCTGAAACTTCGAAAATATCGTTCACATCCCCCCAAAAAACACCTTTACACTGTAAAGATTCGCGTATAACTACCCTTATTTAGCTTAGGGACAAACACCTATAAAATGAATCATCATTTCGTCGCACACATAGCCGCTGTTGTTTATAATTGCGACGTACAAAATTCGTCTAGCTGAAAAAAGAATGGAACTTTTCGGTGAAACGAATCTATTCGATTGATTCATACAAGGTGTTTCAAAAAACATGTGCCATCGCTCGTGTAGTGATCACTTGCCCAAAAATACAGACAGATAGTTCCTATCAACATGGTTCCGCAGATGCGTTGTTTGAAAGATACAGGGTGTTAAAATATTTTAAGTTTTTCACCATATTTCCGAAACGATTTTAATAATTTTAGAGAAATTTGTGTTACAAAGAGCGTTGCATATTTTAGCAATAAAGATGTGTGAACAGGGGCGTGCGTGCGATCAGGCGCTTTAATAATTTTTAACAAAAAATAGGAACGGCATTGACTTTTTCACAATAATTTGACAAACTTAAATGACAATAGTACATTACGTATCGAGGGCCGAAATGCCGCACGAGTCCGGAAAGCCTCCGACGGCCCGAGATATGTACCGTATTTTTTTTTTAAAGTGCTCCGAAGCTTTGATGTCAAATAAATAAAGAAATTCTTCAGACAGTTTTCCTGTCTACATGACATGAAAACACTCGTGCATGGAGAATGTAAATATCTATTTATTATTTTTGACAAATAGGCTCAGTGGAATAATGGTATAGCGTACGCCTAATGATCTGAGAGTCGCGGGTTCAAATCCCGCACTCGGCATCTCTGGTTTTATTTATTTTTTTACAAGTGCCCGAGTCTTTGAGGCCATATCAATAAAGAAATTCTTCAGACAGTTTTCCTGTCTACATGACATGAAAACACTCGCGCATGGAAAATGTAAATATCTATTTATTATTTTTGACAAATAGGCTCGGTGGCCTAATGGTATAGCGTACGCCTTGTGATCTGAGAGTCGCGGGTTCAAATCCCGCACTCGGCATATCTGGTTTAATTTATTTTTGAGGCCATATAAATAAAGAAATTCTTCAGACATTTTTCTAAAACATCTTTGAAAAATTAACGGCCAATTTAATTTATATATAATCCGCTATTTATTATCGCTTGTAGTATGGCTCGGTGGGTAGAGTGTCCGCCTGGCGATCTGAGGGTCGCGGGTTCAAATCCCGCACCGACAATTCTGGTTTTATTTATTTATGAGCACATGGTGACTCGAAGCGGGCGGGAAAAATCTTTCCCGCCCGCTTCGATACTTTCCCGCCCGCTCTCTTGGAAAACGTCACTTTCGGTGAAGAGAACATGCATGACAAGAGGCACTTTCGTGGCCCATGCAAAAAGAATCTTTTAATATTTAAGTCGGCTTCCTCTACAAGATAAATGCAATATTATAGAGTAGCGTATTATAACTTAGGTATTTATTGCTATACAGGGTGTCCTCTAATTAATTGTAAATTCAGAAGCCACAAACTCCTTACGTAAAAATATTAGGATTTAATTATACTTACCTATATCCGAAAGTTGATATTAACTGAGATACAGGGTGTTAAAGTTCAAACTTCATATTTGTTTTTCTCTAATAACTTTGCAGGAAACCAACGTTTTTGACAATTTAGGACGAGAAATTGATTTTTTCATGAAATTTTAATGTACCATGTATGCGGGGACGGGGCGCTGTCTGCGGCATATTTCGCACATAGGTCATAACTTTTTTGTGCCTCAGTGTATTTAAGTTTTTAATGAAAATAATACTTTTCTCGTATTTATTACGTAAAAAAGGTATACTAAGTTCAGGTGGTCCAGAGTTACCCTTTCGGAGATATTTGCATTTAAATTGTTTAGCCATGCCATGCCCAATTACAATTAATTTGCAAACAAAATTTTTTTCTTAAAATAACCTATGAGAAAACAAATGAAATTTAGAGATGCAGTTGCTATGAAACCTCCATGTTGTGTGTTTGTTGATTATTGTATCTTCTTTCATCCTAAACGGGTACCTGTTTCGTCTAATCGGTCGTAAATATTTTTGAAGATCTTAAAATCAGGTTGTCTTCGATCTAGATAGAGTTCCGAATATCGTCTCTGGGCATCTTATCCATTAAAATTTTCCTGCGCGTATACACAACGTATCCCAATACAATATACAATAATCAACAAACAAGTAACAACATGGAGGTTTCATAGCAATTGCATCTCTAAATTTCATTTGTTTTCTCATAGGTTACTTTATGAAAAAAGTTTTGTTTGAAAATTATTAGTAATTGGGCAGGGTGCACTGAACCATTTAAATGCAAATATCTCCGAAACCGTAACTCTGGGCGATCTGAACTTAGTATACCTTTTTTACGTAATAAATATGAGAAAGGTATTATTTTAATTAAAAACTTAAATACACTGAGGCACAAAAAAGTTATGACCTAATAAATGTGCAAATAACGCCGCAGGCATTATACATTAAAATTTCATAAAATAATAAATTTCCCGTCCTAAAAAAAAGCATATTTGCCAAATTCTGTAAAAAAAACGTTAGTTTCTCTCAAAGTTATTAGAGAAATACAAAAATTAAGGTTTAACTTCAACACCCTGTATCTCAGGTAATATCAACTTTCGGATATAGGTAAGTATAATTAAATCCTAATATTTTTACGTAAGGAGTCTGTGGTTTTTCCATGTACCATTAATTAGCGGACACCCTGTATATGAAAAGATCACAGCACACCCCTGGTAAACCTATTCATACATTTGTATCAGTTAAATGTGCTATTTTCGGTACATTTCATAACCTAAATTTCACTAAAATTGATAAGGCGTGACAAAAATACAGAAAAATTATTTTTAAATGTTAACACCCTGTATATTTCAAACGAATCATCGGCGGACGCAAGATGTAGAAAAAGTACAAAACTTACCAAAGAATTTCTTCAAAAATTTAATCCACGTGTTTGACAATTGAAAACACTGCACTCGCGAAACAACTTCAGGTCGTTAAACCTTAAAAATTTCAATTTTTCGCCCCTGAAACCTGAAAAGTATCTTCCAGAGCTCCGAAAAATAGCCTTTATGGGTTAAGCATCTGCTTATAACTACCCTTATAAGCTGTGGTAGCGTTTTCTTAATAGACTCCGATAATATTCTTAATCTAAAAGTCAGGGCATTTTCATATCTGGCCGATAAAACTCTACTTCTACGCTATTTTATCGATCTCCCCTCCCCCTCCGGCTTAACCCCCAAAAGGCGAGCCGTTTTTACCCTAATTTCACATTATCGCTTCAGTCGTGACGGTCACAAATTTTACTCCTATGCTACGGGGCCACACTATGTTGCCAACTCCTCTGCTAATTCACCCGTGCGTCAACTCCATTTTAAATTAAGCGAAAATACATTCATAAATAATGCTGCGACATGGGCATGGGCGGCTTATACTCGGGCGTATTATAATGGAATATCGGGTTTTGTTATTTTCGACATTGATCTCCTCGTGAAATTTCAAATGCACTTAACGCCTACTCCGCTTCAGGAGGGGTTTGTTGAGCTCTTAACCTCTCCAGAATATATGTCCCATGTCACTTTTACTACAACAATTTTATAAATTACCGATATCGCGTAATTTCTGCACGGTTTGGCAACGCGCAATTTCGTGACGTATCGCGCCGCAGACGCCAGTTAATTTCACCCCCCTATGGCAAATTATGAACTGTGCGGTATTTCACCTGAAAAGCTCTGCATGATTTGGTCAGTGTCCTCGAATTTGGGAACACGGGTCAGATTTTTATTGCCTTTGTTTTGTACACGCAGAAAAACGTGCGACGTACGCTCAATTCTCTCATATATACACAGTCGAAAGAAAAGACTTACGACTTTAAGGAAGGATTTACGAGGGACGCCAAGAAAGGAAAAATAGCCAGAAATGGCGTTTTAAATTGATAAGCGAGATAAGTCACCTTATGTCAAACCCGCCACACCACGTGGTAGGGACTGGCGAGAGATGTACTATAGGGTAGGTAAAGGGTAAAAAAAGAAGAGAGTGTCACTCGTATCCAATATAATATATACAGGGTGGCCCATCGAAAATAGTCCAGCAAGGTTTAAGGCTGTGTACGTGAAAATAAAAAAAAAACTCGGACCCGTAAACTTGTGTTTTCAGGGGGACACGTTTCACTGTTAATTTCGTCCCTGTAACCTCAACCCCCCCTAGCGGGGGCGGGTAATACCCTTGTTTTTTCAAATGGGAATGGGTATGTTGTGATACATCTTTTTAAAGGGCATTAAATTCTCTTTAAAATGGCGCTTCGTTTTTGAAACATTTCACTGCACCTCTTATCAAGTACACGGGTTTGTGCGTAAACAATTTTGAATGTCAACAAATTACACCAGATGTTCTTTACAATGTCCGAGAACACTTTGAACAGTTGTGGTACTATTGTATGGAGGTGAATGGCGGACATTTTCAACATTTAATAAGATAACAATATGTAAGTATTAGTCAATAAAATTACATTTTTTAAAACGCAATTTCTCGGCGGCGCGTAGCTCAAATTTACCAAACAAAGCGCCATTTTAAAGAGAATTTAATGCCCTTTAAAAAGATGTATCACAACATACCCATTCCCATTTGAAAAAACAAGGGCAGTAGCCGCCCCCGCTAGGGGGGTTGAGGTTACAGGGATGAAATTAATAGTGAAACGTGTCCCCCTGAAAACGTACATAGCCGTAAACCTTGCTCGACTGTTTTCGATGGCCACCCTGTATATTATTATGTGGGCAAACGAAGTGCCTCATTCTCCTCGGACCTGAAAACCACAATGTGATGATAATGACGTAAATTCAATTGCAAATATTCGAAAAAATCATATTCAACTCATATTTTTCGCGCAATTTCCTTTCGCCAGACGCTTAATGTAAAATATTACTAATTCCTTTGGCATTTTAAAACCGTTTTAATGCACATTTTCCGCCAATACCAGACGGGTAAATATATTTCAATCGCCAGTTTTATTATATTTAACGGCGGTTGACATTAATTTTGTTAATGTGCCAAGAATCACACGCCTTGTAATAAACTGGCAATTTTAATGAATTTTGTGCGAATGTGGAGGTTGAGAGCTCACTATAAGTCCTCTGGCGCACGAGCTTCGTTGCGCAAGTAAACTACCCGAAAATGCATATGGGCGACTGAAAATTTTTTGCATTATTTTGAGGATAAATCGAGGATTTTACGTCAAGGAGGGTACGACTTTCGTTCACAGTCTTAGGTGAATTGTAGACAACTTTCCAGAAAAACAATTGGGGGCCTCTGAAAATTAGTATAATTTTTCTTTGTCGTTTTCTGTTAATTAGACAAAGACATTAGGTCGCCTTCGAGCGATCGGAATGTACTTTTTATAAAGTCCGTATTGGGACGGCCGTCTTTCATACCTGCTTTCCCGTTTGACACTACCGGATTAACAACTGTCTTGCACTGGAGCTGTGCTGTTTGATATCAGTAAAGTGTTTGATAAAGTATGGCACAACGGGCTAATTCTAAAAATGATAAGGTTAGGAATCCCCAACTACTTGATAAAGGTGATAGTTTCTTATCTGGAAGATAGAACTTTTCAAACCTGGGTAGATGATGAACTATCTACAGTTAAAAACATAAGAGCAGGCGTGCCTCAAGGATCAGCTTTAGCCCCCCTACTATTCAACGATTACACAGCGGATACTCCCCAGCTCCAGTGGTGTGACAAATATATATATGCGGATGACACAGGCATCGCAGTGACAGGAAGGAGCCCCCGTCTAATACTGGTCAGGCTTAAAAGGAACATAGCCATTCTGGAAGAGTGGCTAAAAAAGAGGAAGATAAAGATAAATCCCGATAAGACTCGGGCAATTTACTTTTCAAAATCGCGTCACAAATTCCCGGCGGGGAAAGTCAAGGTTGGAGACAAAGATATAGACTGGCAACAAAGCGTTAAATATCTAGGTTTGCACTTTGACAGAAGGCTCAATTGGAAAGTAAATACAGCCAACACCATCAAGAAAGCCAATCAACAACTAGGCGCAATATACTGTCTGCTGAACAAGCGCAGCAAGATCAACTTAAGAACAACGTTTGTTTCAAGTTGGTGGGATACATATATTTTATAGCAGAAATCAGTAGTAAGAGGATCGCTCTTCCAGAGTTGGATATAGTATACAGGGTGTTATGGAAATGACGTATTCTATTTAAATGGGTGTCCTAGAGAAGCGTTACATATATTTTTTAAATCGACCGTTTTAAAAGTGAGATCCAGCCCCATAAACCCACACCTCATTCGGCGTTTGTTCGGGTTTGTTCGTCATGTCACCCTGTGGTGGCATATCAGGAAACAGGTGTTACGTGCAATGTTGCCAAACTGTGTAAAAAATGTTAAACTTTAGTTTTTTATAAAAATAAATATTTAGCTTATAAAGTAAATTCACGCTGACAGGAGTAAGAATCCAGACATTTTCAGTTCTTTTTTCTATGGGAAAAGCGTTATGCTCATCACGTGCCCTGATGATAGTGTGGAACTGCATAATAAGCTTATACCCACTAAACCCCATTCGGCCTATTCTTTCCAATCGCTCGGAATATAACCGGCATATCGTCGAGAGAAAGAAACACATAGTGAAACACAATAAATTGCACTAAATCACTTAAAGACACACACAGACACCCACGAGTTTCAAATTAGTTTTTTTGAAGATATGCACCTATTATCAGATTACAAGAATGCACTAAACAGTAACGCATAATTACACTTTACAATAACACTATCGCACACATAGAACAACAGCACTTAATTATTTGACAATAGAAATAATAAAAACGCTAATTTCTATGGGCCATTAACCCTTTACTAAACATAAAATGAAACAATTATATGGACATAATTATATTCTCTCTCTATTATATAATAGGCCTTTGAAATAAGTGATCGAGTCAAGGGTGCTTTCTTTCTCCGAAAACTGCTAGCGCGGTTGCCATTTCCGAGACTATAATTATACAAGAAAGTAATATTATAGAAGGAAATTCCACAATTTATGAATATAATCTTATAAAACATCGAAAGTGGCAACGCTGTATTTTTACCGATGAGCTTAATATAATAAACCCTAACAGACAACGTCAAGACACGAACGGGCTCAAAGGTGTTATTTAGTTTCAACATTTTTAAATGTCAAATAAATGTGTGGAAAAATTATATTATTTCCCAGACCAGGTCATGACATCTTATACAATAAGAGCGTATTTTTGTCTACACAGTAGCACTTTAAAATACAAATTCAGACTGAATGGTACTTAGATGTGTTCATGAGATCCGCGATAACTAATGTGAATTTATGTGACTTTGTTTTGGTGTTTTGTGACGGTTTTTGTTCGGGTTACCTGGTGTTATTTTATAAATTAAGTTGGTTTAAATAAGGCCGAAAAGGTAAATAAATTTGCATTTTTTTCTTCTAAAGGGTAAAGTGGCATTTCAGTTGTTCAGATCCGACGGGTCTCGTTCGAATTGAACAAGTGAGAACATACCTGACCGTTATGAACTATGCGGCGGTTTGTTCGAGTCAGTTCAAGTTTATAAATCAGAGATTGTTTCTCCGTGAACTGAACTGAAGGTAAAAGTTTATAATAATGTACCCTGAAAAATAACCAACTTGGAATATGTCAAACGGTTAGACTTTCAAAAGAGTTTACCCTGAAGATATGACAACACTGTTCAAAATTCATTGACGTTTATCGCCATATGTTGCTTTGTTTCCCTTCCTGGCAGGGGCACCACGTGGTCATTTTTGGGTTGACATAAGGTCATGTACAGGTCATATTAAATTAAAGCGCCATTTTTGGATATTTTTCTTCAATTTGTTTTCATCTCAGGAATTGCCGGTTTAAATATAATACGTCATTTCCATAACACCGTGTATTATTTTAACAACAGATTCTGCAAAAATGCTACAAACTGTCAACAATTTAACCGATATCAGTCCGCTTGTAATGTCATATGTTCGCTTAATTAACAGTCGAGCTGTGAAATGATTACTTGGTCTGTAAGATTTACAATTGGTCAGTAGAAAAAAACATGTCTAGAAGCAGTTTACTTCAGAGGTTTTCATATTAAAGAATGCTTATCAATATAAATCATTGGACTGCGTTTGTTTTGAATAATCGGCAAAGTTCGTTATTGTGGGCGAAGCGAAAGCAGTCGCGTGATTCGAGTAACTAATTGCGTGCGTGTGTTTTCATTCGGGGTAGCAGTCAAGGCCCAAAAGGTGCAGCGGGGGCGGGTTTTCACTTGTTTTCCCACGGCACTGTCACTATTTCAAGTTTTATTGTTTTTTTTTTTGATGACCAAGATTAAATATTTTGCTTACCCGCTGATTGCTTACTAATATCTGATTAAAACTGGATCGCTCATAGCAGCTTATATATTTAATTTGCGTACCAAAATAATTTAGAGCACTCTAGTATGACATTAATTACTGACCGATTCAGAAATGTTTGCTGTCCATAAGTTGCTGACCAACTAGCCATTTTGGCTGACCGATTACACCCGGGTGGAAAGTAAAAGTAAAAAAACGTCAACTTTCCACCTTTCAAAGATAGATGAAATATTATTATTACATGCATGGTTTTAAATAAACTTATATTAATTATTAAGCTAAATCAAATGATCGACTTTGATTTCCAAGTTGAAAATCGGAAAACACGTCGCACAAGATTATAATCAATTTATACCATAATAACACAATGTATAAATCGTCTTTGGTTTCACTGCATTGCGAAATACTCGTAATATAATGTACGAACCCCATGTTTGATTATCTACAAGATATATCGTCGGTGGCACACGATTTATCACGAAAATATTCGCTTTCAGGACTCGCATATTTCATTAGCTATAACGACAGTTAAGTTTGAGTAAAGAATAAGTCGTATTGTTTGGCCTGTTTAATTTGAACGTTTTCGTATGAAGAGCGACGGGAGAAGAATGTATATAAACCAATGCTACAAAGCCTCTAAATTATTTTGATTAGTAAGCAATCAGCGGGTAAGCAAGATATTTAATCTAGGTCATCAAAAAAAAAAAAAACAATAAGACGTGAAATAGTGACAGTGCCGTGGGAAAACAAGTGAAAACCCGCCCCCCCTACACCTTTCGGGCCTTGACTGCTACACCCAATGAAAACACACGGACGCAATTAGCTACTCGTATCACGCGACTGCTTTCGCTCCGCCCACAATAACGAACTTTGCCGATTATTCAAAACAAACGCAATCCAATGATTTATATTGATAACCATTCTTTAATATGAAAACCTCTGCAGTAAACTGCCACTCTAGACATGTTTTTTTCTACTGACCAATCGTAAAATCTTGCTGACCAAGTAATCATTTCGCAGCTCGACTGTTAATTAAGCGAACACATGATGTTACAAGCGGACTGACATCGGTTAAATTATTGACAGTTTGTAGAATTTTTTTTCCTGAACAAGTGTTGCACCCTGATTTTTATTTATTGCAAGCAAAATCTTTTTATGCTGATCAAATGATTTAATGGCTATTTTTTGATGCGAACCAATTTTAATAACGGCAAACCATTTAATTACTTCTCTTTAATTATTAGCCCACTGTTCTTAACATACGTTCCTTTTTATGATCAAACATAAGCACTATAGGAAAAATCCTTTAGGGCACTCTGGGAGTGCGATTCACGTTGGTTTTGAATCGTTGGAGGTTATATTCGTTGGGAAAAACGACGTCGGAAAAGTCGTTAAATAATGAAGTTCGAGGAGTACTAAGCTTAACCACATATCGATGGGCGGCAGTGGTTCGTCGTGTATTTCTGCTGTTCGCCGCTCTGGGCGGAATTAAGAGGGCAAGGTCAGTCCGAGCACTTTACATGGAAATATCTGTAAAAGAGAGTCAAATCCCCAACCTGCCTTCGATGTTCTAGGGCTGTCGATACTCTTCGTCAGCTCGTGGTCTCCGATCAAACGAATGGACCTCCCTTCGATGGAATCCATTAGCCGAAGAGTCGGTTTGGGTGCAGAGCTCCAGACATGAGAGCAGTACTCTAGTGATGGTCGAATCTCGGCTTCGTATAGTATCAGAAGTTGTTGAGATGTGTACAACTTTTTGGTTCCAAAGAGTACATCAAGTTTCTGAGAAGCTATCTTGGCGATTGCCACAACGTGGTTATGCCAAGACATATTTCCTCCCAGATCGACGCCCAGCAAATTAATAGATGAAGCCAGTGGAATTGCGTGTCCCCGTAATCCACGATTATATCCGGTTCTGTGATGTTAACTTTTTTAGGGAAGACTGCTGCCTGGGGTTTCTTAGCGTTAAATTCGACTTGGTTACTGTCACCCCAAGCCAAAATTTCTTCCAGGTCTTTGTTGAGGCGTGATACTTCATGCTGTCTGCGAACATGTGCGTCGGGAGAAGAGAAGAGAAAGATTAGACAAGTGTGCTATCGTCAGCAAAGCTAAATATCGGATTTTTAGTTTTCATTAGAATAAGGTCGTTAATGTAGAGTAAGACGAGAGTGGGAGACAATATGGACCCTTGAGGAACACCGACATTGGTGGTGAAGGTGTCTGAGAGAAATCCAGTCAACTTTCTGAGCGTTTTAACTACACTACAAAGAGCGGAGCTACATAAAAAATAAAATTAAAGCAATGAAGATTTTATTTTAGTGTAGCATTTAATTTAATGATATATTTTATGAGACGGATGAGTGAATATAACAAATTATCTTGAATTTATTTAGATTTGAGTCAATTAATTATTCCTTGTTAGCTTAATGAAAGGCTATGGCAAAATTTTGCATAGTTTCTTCCTTTAGCAAAAACAGACCTCGGCTACAGTGTTGCCATATACCTATATATATAGTTCAAGTTTATTTAAAAACCTTTAATAGATATTTTGCAACTATACCCCATTAATTTTAATTGTTTGTGAATAGCCTCGGATTTCATGCGATAAATCACTGAAACTATTCGGAAATAAAAGCTAGAAATGGCGGGCCAAATGTAATTAAGATTTAGTGTAATGAGGTTAATAAAATGGTTGATTCGCCTTACCCGACTTCTAAAGTTTTATGAACAAATAATACGAGAGGTTTGATTTATTTCGCTGTTCCTGCGATGGAATTAAAACAAAGTATTTAATGACCACATAATAATATATACAGGGTGTTATGGAAATGACTTATTATATTTAAATGGGTGACTCCTACGGAGTCCAAGAGAAAGTCTACATACTTTTTTTTCTAATCGAATATCTAAATACTAAGGTAAAAACCCTTTTTACCCACATACTGTCGCGTCGTTCCATCTGGATTCAGTTAGCAATAATGTGAGTCACTAGAATATACTAACAGTGATGTCAGATCACACCGCATGTCTCGCCCTGGCTCGGATACTTGCCGCGCGCGACTATCGTCGCTTAAATATGTTTCGAGACTCGGGGATGGAATGACGCTGTCGAGGTTTCCACGTGCTTGATGTATACGAATTTTAAACGTTTTGTTAGTTGTAGCATTACCCGATTGTTTTCAGTGGTGAAATAATTCATAATAAGAAATATTGTGATGTGATTTCAAATTTGTGTGATATTACCTACTTAGTTCTGTTGCAAAACATACTTTTTGTGTTTTATTTTTTTATGGAATTTAATTATAAAACCGATTATTTTAAAATAAGATCGAAGGTAAGAGAGTATGTACCTTAAAATCGTAGTATTTTTTTTTCTAAAAAGTTTGAAAAAGAAGTGATAACGCGGGTCAAAGACGTCTTGATGTCAAAAACTGAACACGTGCGTTTACAGTTCTGTGTTGCAATATGACAACACCGCCTCAATAAACTATTGATTGCGAACGTACTCAGTAGCGGCCACGTAAATTTTGATATTTAATATAAAGTGTATATTTCATACAATAATTCAAAGCACCATTTATGGTTATTTTTCTTCAATTTATTTTCATCTCAGGAATTGACGGTTTAAATATAATAAGTCATTTCCATAACACCCTGTATACAGCGTGTATCAGCCAAATGGAATAAATTCTATTATAAATAAATGGGGGCGCGTGTGCGAAAAACTTTTCATACAGAGTGTGTCATGCAACAGTGGCCAATACCAACTTTCTTATTTTAAATGCAACTACACCCTGTATATTATTCAATTTTTGGATCCCTCAGAAAATTTTGGACATATTTAATGTACAATATCCTATACCTATCAGTTGCGGTTCTTACACTGGAGCACATGCGCACGTGCACCCCCAAAACAAAACGAATAAAAAATATTAATTTATATTCATTGTATATTATTTATCGTATAAAGTCCGACCCTCCCTAATATCTTATCGTACCGTCAAACTAAAAAAAGTCCGACCCTCCCTAATATTTTATCATCCCGTCAAACCAAACTGTATAGATCCGGCAACCGTGCCTCGGTCGAGGTAAATGACGATTATGACAAACCTGCTCGCATGTGCGATTAAGTAGGCGGGGTATAATGCTGTTTCTCTGTAGTAACAGGTGGCGGGTGGCAGCGGGGGATAGCGGGGCTATGGCGATTTAACATGGAAAAGGCGCATAGTTTTTGAGTGCACCACGCTGTTGTCTGTTCGTGCATCTAGTTAGAAATTCGAGCGTGTATGTTATATATGAAAAAAATTTATAGAGGGTATTCCAAACTTAATGAGGCTATTATTGATCAATTTTCTACAATTAAGAACCGAAGAATGGACTTTACGTTTAAGCACTATTGTGTAGGGTCGATAAATGTTGTGTATTTCGATAAATGATGCTCGATATGATTTTAAACCATTTAATTTAAGGATTTAAACTAAAAAACACTGAAAATATGAAGAATGCCAACTTGTCAGTCTCGTGGCTCGATTCGTTCTCGTCATAAAACAGTTAACTATTGTTCTCGTCTTGGTTGCGCCTAATGACGTAGCCGTAGATGGCGTAGTAGTATTAGACATCATTCGGTTTTCTTGATAACTCGTAGATGGCGGTAGTAGTATTAGTAGTGGACTGTATAAATATTGTTACGAGGGTTGCATGCGACGACGTTAAGATCCGACAGCTATACACACTAAGAAAACCTTTCTTATTTTCCAAAAGTTGTATTTCCTTGTGTAAAATTAAAAAATAAATAAAAATATGTTTTACCTAACGCATTTTCTTATTTACTTTTTTTCTTTCTACATTTAAAACGCCTAGAAAAATTTCACCATACTTGTGAACCCCCTCTATCATAGGTCACGAGCCGCCACTGCCCTGGTGTTTTAACAACACATTCGTCTTACTCATAAAAATTTCATGTGATTAATCGCTCGAGCGATTCACTCGATCATTAAACTCGCTCGAGTATCAAGTATTGTTAAAATCATCGGTTTTTTCCCAACACTACTCATATATCCATAATAAAATTTAACCCATGATTATAAATTGATAATTTAATAATACAAAGAACCAGATTGCCAGATTCGGCGAGATTCTTGCCAACTCCAGTTTTAGGTTAATAAGTACAAGTGCAAAAAGCCGAGCGAAATAGCCGAAGGCCACGAAGGACATAACATTTAGAGATAACGATCCTCGATAGAGCGTTTTATAGCGATAGAGACAATGCCAAGTTCTTTGATATGGAAATGACCAGCGATATAGTTAGGATAATATTTATTTTATTAGATTTCCGATGGATAAAGTTTAAACATAAAACGTCTGATCAGTAGAAACTTTTACGAACAAAAACAAGGTTTAAGAAAAAATACCCACATGGCAAAATGTCAGTGGCGTACCATATGTCCTAAAGGCCGTATTAGAGTCCGAAACTTTTTCTCTTGCGCCGGCACTTATAATGGCACGTATTCATGCGCAGTAAACCGTTCTCGATCAGCTGGATCATTGTCAACGGTCAGAACAGCAGTGGGTACTGTCGAAATCCCTAAAATATCCCCAGAATTAGAGATGTGCAAACCTTTTCGTTTTGATCACCAGTTAAAGCAGCTACTGCTATTTACAAATAGGAGGTGCAAAAAGTTGCTGAATTAGCAGTCCATATGTTTAATAAAGAATGTAAACTGCTAATTTAAGTACCAGTGGGTTTAAATGGCCAATAGCTGTTCATACCTACTTCGACCAAATAATAAACAGTAAAAAATATCAGAATCATCCATCTCTATCCAGATTTGCGACGGCAATGGCAATGAAAATGAAAATGGCGCGTGCCCCATTTCTGGTAATCAGAGGCAGCTGATCGGGAACGGTGTACTGCGCATGAATCCGTGTCATTTTAATTGTCAGAAGAGTAGAATTTCCGACTGTAATACGGAGAACGGTGTTCTGCGCATGAATCCTTGCAACTATAATGGCCATTGCTGGCGCAACAAAAATTCCCGACTGTAATACGGCTTTAAACGTCTTAACTTTTGAAATACAGGGTATTAACTGTGATACTGCTCTAGATATTTTTGTGCAATTTGGTACACACCAAAAAATGGGCTATCGTTATGTACCATCAATAGTATATTAAGATACAAGTTTCATAACACATTATCTTAGAGCACGCGTTTAATTTAGAAAGCGACCTGCGAAGCGGGGAGTTTTCTAAAGTACAAGTGCTCTAATTGAAACATGAACCGTGTATTTTATAATACCTTTTCTATTTGGGTCTTTAAAGTCTTTAAAAAATATAGTAGATTTTTTTCCATTTGAATTAATATTTTCTTTTTGGGTTGACAATACTTTTACAATTTAATAAAATGTTGCAAGTATCAAATATGCCATGATAAAAACAATTGAACACAACGAAGCTTCTTCCCATCCGTCATAATTAAAAATAAATATATTATTAAAGTTAATAAAAATGAGTCAGGAAGAAAGTTGTACTCCGTCAGAAATACGAAAAATTGCAGAAAATAATCTAAAAAACTTTTAAAAAGAATATGCAAAACAAAGTTCAAAATATTGAACAAAATATTGTGTCGACATAGAATCTGACAGGAATAACAATTAATGCCCAGGAAATGTCTATATGTATATATAAAGTAATATGTATAATACTATATTGAATTAAAAATAAAAATAGTACTTTATTGAATAAAACTTTAGAAATAGAGCATAAACTGGAAGATATTTCTATTATTTTTAGGTTATCTTGATTTATAGTTGTGACTTGAAATTAGTTGACGGGCACCGTCAGCATATTATATATTTCCGAATATATTGCAGACAAAAATCTAGTAAAAATGATCTATTGGCAATGTTAAAGGTTCGTATTTTAAAGTTTCCTATAAAAATTTTTTGTCGAATCCATAATGCCTAGAAAACTAATTTCAAAGAAATCGAAGTAAGCCTAAAAGTCGAACCCTACTTGCTGCCAACATAAAAAAAAATTCAGTTCCATAAAGTGACAGGTTATTCAATTTGTTTGCATTTCATAATGTAGCCATTATGAAACCCAAATAGAGAATGGTTGCTTAAGGACCCTAGACGTAGCGACCTTCAGAAAATGGTGCGGAATTATTTGACAGCCCAGTTAAACATTATATTGCCAGAAGAGTTTCTAAGTATAGGTCACGTGGTCTGGTGAAAATCGCTAATTTGCAGTGAACAGTAATATGCGGATTAAAAAGTATCTAGTAGGTAAGAAGCAGATTTTGTTTTGTAAACATTGACAGTTTTGACAGTCGTCTACCTAGTCTAGTTGTCACGTAGTTAAGTGATTAACCTTAAACAAACTATTAAATAAACATGGAAATCTTTAACCTCAACAATTAAGACGTTTAGGACATAGGTTCATATGAAGTATTTTTCTGAAAATTGACCCAAGAATAACCTCCTTAAATATTAGCATGTTATTAAGAAACAACCTGTATCAAAAGTTGTCCTGAAAACAAAACGCGTGCGCGGAAATAATATAAATATTTAATTTTTAAACGCGATTAGTAGTTATTCCTCTGCTCGAGCCACCCCTACCACTTCCTGTCACATGTTCCGTCCTCCTGTTATATGCCCCGCCCCTTATCTTATTTGTTGCGCGCCATCTGTCAAACTACAATGGAATTAGCTGTTTAGGAAGCAAGTATACCATAAAATATAAAGTTCTAGCAACAAGGATGTTATAAAATCATGTTTTTTATGAAGCTTAAGGAACTGAAACTTAATTTTTATATATTATTATTATTATTTAGATAAAGCCAGTTCTATTTCTTGTATCAAAGAATGCTTAAACATTGGCTTCGTTTGGTTAGTTCAAATTTTATTGTAAATGTAACCAACAAATAGTCATAGTAAAGATTGTTTCACGAAAAATGGAGGATACGACTTAATGATTTCCTGGGTCAGTCCCATTGTGTCGACAAGAGCTTGGCAATAAACAAGTGAAGTATGAAGGGACGGACTAAGGAAAACAAGTAATGATATGATTATATTAATGTAATCAAATGAAATAACATTTTTTTTAAATATTACTAGTCATATTTATTGTCATTCGTCATTCTATAGATAGTTCTGTTTCGCTATCGCTATCCTCATCAAAATTAATTATAATTGGATTAATTATACGATCCAGACTAATATACGAATTTTCTACAGTTATTACGTGACGGACTGAATTTTTCCAACTACGTGGGGGAATATCATTAAAGCATTTTCGTATTAATTCTACAACACTAGAACTTAAAGTCGGAGAACTATTTTCAGACCTAACCAGTGATTTTAACTGGTGCCACATATGCTCTATGGGGTTAAAAATGCAATAATAGGGTGGGCGCCGGCACTGTATGTCCAATTTCTTCTGCCAATGTGTCACAAACATATACTTTTTTATACAAAATGTCTTTAAAACTTCTAAATGATCACTTTTTTTATAACTTTCTTCAAAACATATATCATTCGCCGTCATGTACTTCTGAATCTCCAATTTTGTATTATTTGAGCTTGGAGCTTTATGTAATTGGCGACTGTGATAGCTCGCTGTCCATTACTATCACGGTATTCTGAGGAATGTTTGGTAAAAGACAATTCTTGAACCATTCCTCAAAAACTAACAAATTTTACCACAAAAAGATATTTAAATATAAATTAAGCAACCTAACCTACCTGATGTGCCTATATTTAATTATAATTATTACAATCCGGTCCTTTCCACATAATAATAACAAACGGTCATAAATAATGGGATGGCCACAGGTACTTTTAGTGCAGTTATTAAGTTATATCCATTTTTCGTGAAACAATCTTTACCTTATCATACCCTGTATGTATAACTCAACAGCCACTTGACCGTCTTGTCTCACACAAGCGATGCCGGGCCTTCTTGTCTATTACAGAAAATTCATTGAACTTAATTGTCAGACCTCCAACAGTTCCAATTTCGCAAGGAACATGGGCCCGATTCAATTTTCATCAACACAAGTTCCATTATCATTGCCCTGTTACTACCCTTCTTAGGTTAGTGCTGGGAATACGTTATCGATAACAGCTTGTAACCTAACGTTGTGATGTCGATTTGCGAACTGGAAGTAAATATTACAAAAATATTTAATTTTATAATTCCATATACCAAAACTGAACAACACTTATGGAATCACTTCGGTAATCTCCGATTTACCGTCGTCTGACATAGATAACTGAAATTTGGCAAGGTTATAGTTATTTATTGCCCAAACATACATCGCAAGTTTAACAAGTTCAATTTTTTACGATCTCGTCGATCCGGAACAAAAATTTCAATGGATATCGATGTACATATCTCCATATCGATACTTTATTTCCAAACATCGATATGTTAATTCAATTTGCCATCTTTACTAAAGGTGTCTGTTGGGACCTCCGCCAATTAGGCTCGTTTGGCACCGCGCCACGTGCCTGTGTCGTCACGGGCCGCGCGTGTTACGTCACAAGCTCGGACCGCTTGTTTCCTGTGGGAGGACGATGGGAAGCGCACCGGTGACGTACTAGCGTCGATACTACGTGGGAACGGCACCATATAATTCTTTTTAAATATGCTTTTATACGAGTTTCAATAATTATTGCTAAATTGTTATTTACGGTAGTAAATATAGGTTTTGTGATATAGTCAAATGTGATATAATAAAGAAAAATATCCATAAATGGCGCTTTGAAATACTGAGCGATATATACACTGAAAATTGACGTGGCCGCTACTGGCGACGTACACAATCAATAATTTATTGACATTGGTCAAGTCTCGCTCAGCGCATGTTAGGCGGTGTTGTCACATTGCAGCACAGCATTGTAAACGTACGTGGTCAGTTTAGGCACAAAAGGTTTCTTAGTATTTAGATATTCGACTTAAAACAAAAGTATGTAGGCTTTCTCTAGGACACCCAAGGAGTCACCGATTTAAATACAGGGTATTATGGAAATTACGTATTATATTTAAATGGATGACTCCTTGGGTGTCCTAGAGAAGCGCTACATATTTTATTTTTTTTAAATCGACCGTTTTAAAAGTGGGGTAACAAACACTCTTACTCACAGGTCAGTCCGCGCTATTGTACAACATTTCACCAATCAGACCCAATGGCAAGGTTGCCAAACTTAATGTAAAACTGAAATTCCATATATAATTATAAAATAAAATTATTTTCTACCTACTTTATACCTAAAGAGCGAGGAAATGCAGGCAAACAGACAATCAGTTTTTCTTCTTTTTCATGGGAACACTCCTGGAAACACTTTATGTACAGATAGTAATAGTGAAACAGAACCGATAGTTAGCTTTTGAAAATACAATAATACAGATTGTTAGATTTTATTACACGATTTTATTGACGTCCAGAAGAAACGCGTCAATAAAAACAATATTCAAAGATTATTTATGGACGGGCAAGATACAGAGCGGATTGCTGAGAGTGTGTTTGTGCGAGACACAATGTATCCGGCCGCTGGTTGGTCTGCAACTAATAGACCGCAAGCGTGCGGTGCTATATAGAACTACTTCGCTCAGCCGATGTAAGGCGTCAAGAGGTCATTGGCATTTGACCTAGTGACGTACGTGGCTATTACTATTCCATATGTTTTTTCGGGTTGTTTAAAACATAGTCCGTCGTAAATGTTATTCAATTAATTGTACAAAAAGGTATTACAGAATGGAAAAATGTTTAAATTATTTTATTGTCTAAAGAGTTTAAGGTGTACATATGACAACACCGACCAGAATTCCTTGATTGCTTACATGTATCGCAGTGCCACACAGGTGTTTTTCTGGTTTGACGTCGGGTCACTTTTACCGCTGAATGAATTGAAAGCGCCATTTATGGCTATTTTTCTTCAATCTCAGGAATTGCCGGTTTAAATATATGACGTCATTGCCATAACATCCTGTATAATAAGTCATTTCCATAACACCCTGTATATGAATAATACACATGACTGTCACTGTCCATTTACGAAATCAATTGGCATCACAGGAAATTAATCGCGTATTTATTTTACACTTTCGCTTCAAATCAATTTTTTTTGGTACAAACCGGTGAATCAATAAAAATCACTTACAGAGTTCCCTTCCGCTGTTTGATCTGTTCGAGTAATGTAATATTTTAATAGAGGAAATGCCAGGTTCGCCAAGTTTTAAAAAGGTTTATCGTCTTTAAAACGTGTTTACATAAGCCTGTCTATAATTTTTTATATTTCTTTTTATCTTCCAGACATAGCAGCTCGTAAATTTTAGAACAAAAATATAGGGGGGGGGGGGGGATTCTTCTCGTCAGGCGTTGGTCGGAAACGCTTGAATACATTTTTGTGTGTTGACACTTTTTATTATAAAGAAACACAATGAAAAAAACAGTCTTCTCTATCACAAAATTTTTTTATTTTGTGAGAGAGAGGATTGTTATTCCATTTTGTTACATTATAGGAAATAAACTCACATAATGGGAAGCCTTCAAGATTTATATTTCTAAAGTCGGTACGGTGTATGAAGTCCGCTAAGCAATAAAACCTCTCGAGCATGGTAATCGGTGGCTCTCAAACAATAAATTATATTTTAGGTATTTTCTAAAGAAAATAATTTAAAGTAAATAAAAAATTAGTTTAGGCAAAGAAAAATAATTATTTTTTAGCTTTTATAGTATTTAGGCAAATTAGTTTTACGAATTATTTTTTTATAAAGTTTTGGTTCTAAAAATAACCGATGTCGCCATCTTCTTGAAAAATTATTGGATAGCTCGCAAGGCACTTTTCTGTTGTTCGTTTTTTTGTATTTGAAGCCCAGCTCTTTTAAAATGATGGACAAACTGGTAGTTCCAATATCGCAAAGTTCTTTCTTCTTTATCTTTTCAAGAATAGCTTTGAGGGTAATATATTCCTTGGCTTTATACATATCATAAACAATATTCCTAATCGATAGTTTTATCCCTTGGGATAAATCAAAGGTTTTAGAATGGAGTCGAACCCTTTTATATGGTCGGTCCAATTTCTCTTCACTCTTTGTTCGAATTCTTCTTAAGGTCTAATCTGAAATGCCGCGAGCATCAGACGTTCGTTTTTGCACTGCCAAAACAGACACTAACAGGCCCGAGTTATCTTTTTCTAAAGTAAAATAACGTTCCACTTGTAATACCAAACGGCGTTCACTAAACACCTTCTAGGTGTTTTGTCACCTTGCTGAACATTTTCCATAACTTTGCTTTATAACTGCTTTTAATTCACACACAATAATGAGAAACAAACTAAATGCAAGAAGCATAACTACTTATTTAAAATAGAACATACCATCCTGCAATTGAGCAAATTTTAATTATTTCTTGGAAAATAGTGATTATTATATAGATTTAACTATAATGATCCCAAAATAACTAAATTCTAGGAAAAAGTACCTGAGAACATATTTAACTTATGACGCAAAATCTTTTTCTTTTGATAAATACAAAAAACTATGAGTGAAAAATAAACTAGATAAAAATATTTATCTCGGTACATAATTCTAAGATAATTAGATTTTGCTCAGCCGACTACAGTGAACCAGTGGAATGTTCGGTACGATCAAGTATAGCGAAGGTATTGTTAACTTAACCGTCTTACTGTTTAACAACCTTTAATGATTTAATCCGATATCGTGCTTCATAAAACGAACAGACTTTAATACCGGGTGAATATTAATATTAGTAATTTTAGAGGTGGCGGAATATTGGCTCCCCTGTACGTTTTATAGAAAAACTACAATGTAACTTCTTGAAGAGGCCGACATGGTAAACCCATGTGCCGACTTTGAATAGATTTTGGTGAGCCAATCCTAAGCTATTCAATTAAACGTGATAGTTCATGTAATACAGAAAACGAAAAATTAGTGTCAGTGACAACATTTTTATTATTCGTTACGTCAATTTTTGGCAATAGCGTCATAGAAATGATTTGCTGATGTTTGCTGTATTACCTGAAGTATGAGAGTTTCGTGATTTTTCCATTAATCACGTTTAAATGAATAGCTTATGATAGGCTATCATTATAAATAAACTTCTGTATAAATCATTTTTCTGTATCTCTTTTAACTAAGAAAATATAGGGTAATTTAGAAATTGTCAATTTTTTGATTTTCCCCTGTATCTCTTAAGCAGCGAAAATTTTCGAATTTTGATTTTACCATTTTAAGTTTGACCCAAAAAGAGCAAATTACACCTACAGTTCGACAAGCAAGTCTATAGCTACGCGGTATCGGTAAGGGGGAAGCAATATCTTTTAAAACATGGCCGACTCATCGGCGTGCTATTATTATCTTAATAATGTAATACTATATATTTTTTCATAGCATGAATATATTTGTATCACCAGTGCAATATATTAGGCCTTTTCATTAATATTCCTCGCTTATTTTGGCATTTTCGCCAATAAAATCCATTTGATTTCAACATGTACCTCAAAGTTTCACGGGAAAATGGAAAGTTTATGTCACTTCTCAGCTGTTGTAGCAACTTTTTTAAGGTTGGAAATACTTTTAGTTCCAAATAAAACTTTTGTATTGTTCTCCTAACAATGCCAAAGTCGAACCCTTCGATTTTTTCGACAGCAGAGAGACGGTCCCTTTTTTGACAGGAGATGACAACAATTGATTCGGGTTATTTTCTTCCTTTCAGTATCTTCTTTGTGCATGTTTTTTACTGCACCTACACTTAGTCCCGTATACATTGCGAGCCTTTCTAGCTTTCGCTTAAGTGGCAATTTAAATGTATTAATTTGTGATTCCTCTTCACACACCCTGTACACATTGGCAATCACTTCGCGGGTTTGATTATGAAGGGTTTTACCAGGGTATATTCATTCATTATCACAGTTTTAAAACAAACCCTGTCACTACGCAACTGGATGAGGCATATTGGACATCGGCGAACAAGCACGCTGGTACTATAGGCGTGTCGCCAGGCGCGTGACGTCATCCTCTGTCTGGGATATAACCTATCAAATTAGCTCTAGCCACCAGTTACCCATGGTTACCGTTGATATTGTATCATGTTGCCCTATTTTTAGATTAGAAGTACTTTAACGAAAAAATATTTTATTTTGCATTTAAATATTAAAATAAATAGTATGAAAAGAAAGTTTTAAGAACATTGAAACTATAATAGAATATCAGTTCCTTATATACTTATGACAATTTACTTTAAATGGGTAAATTTAATTTTAGGGTTTACTTGATAACATGTTATTAAATTAAAATTTAATATATGTGACAACATTGTTATCCCAAGAATTTTTTTTGCCCGCATTCCTTTTTTAGCTACAGTTAAAGTTGTCGACCTGTACATTACTTTTTTGATAGCACTAACAATAACGGAGATACCCTACAAACTCTATAAAAGTGTCGAAAATGGGACACCCTGTACAGGGAAGCCAATATTCAGGCATCTGAAAAATTGCATGGGATTTGCTATGTTCACTTCAACGATGCATCAACCGGTATGTAACATGTTTAATTTTTATTCTAGCCATAAAATCAAATCAATCCACTTGATTTTTTGTACTTTCAAGAGTTGATAAGCGGTCAAATTAAACCGATTTCGACTATGTTCATTACAGACCTTTCACTCACCGTCTTTCCGATAATAGAGAACTTCCGCATGCTTCTCCACACCCTTCTGCAAGGCCTCCCTCAAACCGTTGACGGCCTGTTGTGACGTCAAAGGTCCACATAAAAAAGAACAGGACGCCGAACGCTGCATTACTTCCGCCCTGGAGTAGCCGGCCAGACGGCAAAACCCATCGGAACAGTAGATTATGTTGCATTGTCCCGGTCTCGAGTAATTGGCTACTAAAAACGAACGATCTGGAAAGAAATAGAGAAAAGGGTTATAAAAACTGGATAATAGTCGTTTAAATAACATATAAAATCTCCGGAAGTTCTTCTTGCGCAGCCTAAACTGCTAATATAGAATTGACTTCGGCCTGATCGAGCGATAGTAGGAGGTCACAGCTTTTTTACTGCGGTCGAATTGTAGATATCGTAGGCTTACACATACAACTTGTCCAAGATAAGGAGGGCCAGTACAGGGATTTCGGAAACCGTAAGAGATACGGAGTCGGTTAAATGGAGGTAAAGTTGCGCATTTACGTGCCTAATAATGCGCCGTTTAGAAAGTTTTAAAATTCCGAGTAGTTCCGGAGATATCCGGAAAAAAACGAAATTCTGAAAAATCGTTTTATTGTTTTCCTGGGTTTTTTTGAGATCGAATTCTAAAGTAAATTGCACTTTTGCATTGCCACTTTTTCCGCTCTATCTAACAGCGTTAATTGTTTTGTAATCCGACGAGTCGTCTTCGAAGGGCCATTGTCAACTTTATTTTTTTAAATACGGCCCTGTTTTCCTGATATTGGAATTTGTGAGCTTTTTTTCTCCCGAATTCAACGATGTATGACACATTGTGGTTTAATGGCGTTTCGAGGGTTTTTTGACCAACATCAGGAAATTTTGGGATACGGTCCTGAACTTCTCCTAATTTTATAAATAATATCTCATAAGTAAGCTCTAAATTTTTACTTATGTTGGACTAGTTCAATAAATAACAAATGATTTAATAATAAACCACAAATAAGTGAACAAAATACAGAAACATTATTTCAAACTTCTGTTGGATTCGGGATTTAAAAGAAAAGTAGGCGCTTGAAATAAAAAAATGAAGATGGTGACGCGTGATTTGTTTCACTTGACATTCCCATTGTGGTCGTTTGAGAGCGTTTTAAGAGGTTTTCTATTTTCCAGAAAATATGGAACATAAATTTACAAATGCTGAAAAGTTTGATATTCTATCGCATGTTTTATTTTATCTCAAAAAAACTGTTATGTGGCAGTTAGAAGATGTTATTTGTGCTTAGAGAATAACGGAAATCATTTTGAACACCTGATTATGTAGTTCCTTACTTTTTCGTTGTTCGTTTTATTACTGTTTTGGAATGACTTTTGTTCACTTATTTGTGGTCTATTATTAAATTATTTGTTATTTATTGAACTAGTCCAACATAAGTAAAAAATTTAGAGCTTAATTATGAGATGTTATTTATAAAATTAGGAGATATACGGGACCGTATCCCAAAATTTCCTGATTTTGTTCAAAACCCCTCGAAATGTCATTAAACCACAATGTGTCATACATCGTTGCATTCGGGAGAAAAAAGCTCTCAAATTCCAATATCAGGAAAACAGGACCGTATTTAAAAAAGGAAAGTTGATAATGGCCCTTCGAAGACGACTCGTCGGATTACAAAACAATTAACGCTGTTAGATAGAGCGAAAAAAGTGACAATGCAAAAGTGCAATTTACTTTAGAACTCGTTTTCAAAAAAACCCAGGAAAACAATAAAACGATTTTTCAGAATTTCGGTTTTTTACGGAACTACTCGGAATTTTAAAACTTTCTAAACGGCATATTATTAGGCACGTAAATGCGCAACTTTACCTCCACTTAACTTAACCGACTTCGTATCTCTTACGGTTTCCGAGATCCCTCTACTGGCCCTCCTTATCTTGGACACGTTGTATACCGCTGAAGCGCGGGCTTTAAAATCAACATTAGTGCGAAAAATATACAATTTAAAAATAAATTAAGACAACAATTACCTTTATTACAAAAGGAAAAAGTTCCCTGCTTTATAAAATTGTTGTGCATAAAGATTGTTCGATAAATTTGGTAAACAAATACCCAGCTATATTCTATTCATTTTATGAATTCATTAGACCAAAACAAATACAAGCGACGAGCACGTTAACAGCTTACAGGGTCGCATTAAGAACAATATAACAGTACAATCTCGAACCACCCATGGATAGACCTGAAATAATTGCCTACACTGCACTACGACTCTGTATACAGCCGACGCAGCGCGGCGCGCATCTTAAGATTTATCGGCGATTGACCAACAGCAAGAAGTTTATGCCTCGAGCACGTGGCTATCCCGCGCTTTTGTTTGTTTATGTTCCTGAATTGGTAAAATGAATAGAGTATAGACACCTTACCTACTGCATCATGTGTTTAAACCACAATCAATAGTAATATGACACAAATTTAAAATCACATCAGGGGATCTATGTTTTTGGTTAAAGTTTTAAAGCCTAGCCTTAATTTACGGAGATTTTCTGATAACTTGGCGAATCTAGCATAAAAGTCGTTTACTGTGCGTTGCGCGATCGTAATGGTTCAGATAAGAACTTTTATGCGACTTCTGCAAAATGAAATTACGAGTTTTTCACAGCGAAATTTGACATTTGTGCGAAGAAATGGGTTAAACGGTGATATTATTCATTGGAAAAAATAGGGATGTATCAAGGCTCTTAAATCAAGGAGGATACGACTTTGGTTAACAGTCTTAGGTGGATTGTAAACAACTTTGCAGAAAAACAATTGGGGGCCTTTGAAAATTAGTATAATTTTTCTTTGTCGTTTCCTGTTAATTTTTTTTTTGTTTTTTTTTTTTGATCAAACACAAGCATTATAGGAAAACTCCTTTAGGGCACTCTGGGAGTGGTGCGTGTACGCATAAAACGATTCACGTTGGTTTTGAATCGTTGGAGGTTATATTCGTTGGGAAAAGCGACCTCGGGAAGGTCGTTCCACAAGGATGAAGTCCTCCAGATGAAAGAATTCTTAAATAAAGAAGTTCGAGGAGTACTAAGCTTAACCACATATGGATGGGCGGCAGTGGTTCGTAGTGTATTTCTGCTATTCGTCGCTCTGGGCGGAATTAAGAGGGCAAGGTCAGCCGAGCACCTTCCATGAAAATATCTGTAAAAGAGAGTCAAATCCCCAACCTGTCTTCGATGTTCTAAGCTGTCGAGGTTCTTCATCAGCTCGTGGTCTCCGATCAGACGAATAGCCCTCCTTTCGATGGAATCCAACAGCCGAAGAGTATGTTTGGGTGAGGAGCTCCAGACATGAGAGCAGTACTCTAGTGATGGTCGAATCTGGGCTTTGTATAGTGTCAAAAGTTGTTGAGGTGTGTACAACTTTCTAGTTCGGAAGAGTACCCCAAGCTTCTGAGAAGCTAGGTTGGGGATTGCCACAACGTGGTTATGCCAAGACACATTTCCTCCCAGATTGACGCCCAGAAAATTAATAGATGAAGCCAGTGGGATTGCGTGCCCGTCCATGACTATATCCGGTTCTGTAATGTTAACCTTTTTAAAAAAAACTGCTGCCTGGGTTTTTTAGCGTTAAATTCGACTTGGTTACTGTCACCCCAAGCCCAAATTTCTTCCAGGTCTTTGTTGAGGCGTGATTTGTGCTGTCTGCGAAGATGTGCGTCGGCAGCCGATGTTGGCGCATTCAAAGAGAAAGATAAGATAAGTGTGCTATCGTCAGCAAAACTAAATATCAGATTTTTTAGTTTTCACTAGAAGGTCGTTAATCTAGAGTAAGAAGAGAGTGGGAGACAATATGGACCCTTGAGGAACACCGGCATTGATGGTGAAGGTGTCTGAGAGAAATCCGTCAATCGCCACTTGCAGAGAGCGGTCCTTAAGGAAGCTAGACAACCATGCACAGAATCGACTGGGCATACCATAGGATCGCAGTTTACTTAGAAGCCCCTCATGCCAAACACGATCAAAAGCTTTAGAAATATCCAGTGCAACAGCCCGAGACTCCCCATGATGTTCGATTGCGCTGTTCCAAATATGGGTGACATAGGCTAGAAGATCTCCAGTTGATCTGGACTTCCGAAAACCTTATTGATGGTCGCTGAGGAATTATACAAAGACATTACATTCCCTTCGTTCGAAATGTACTTTCTATAAAGTCCTTATTGGAACGACCGTCTTTAATACCTGCTTTCCCGTTTACCACTACCGTAGTAACAACTGTCATATTTGTCGTTACTGTTAAATAAAATTCTTTGTTGTGGTTTTTCAGTGTTTGTGCGTTAAATTTAAATATTGTATTGTTCTATTGTATAGATGTGGGCAATCTCCCGGGTTCAGATAGAACACTTAAAAATAACAGGAGAAGTTCTTATAAATTTTTCTTCCTACGGCCTCCCTACGCCCCTGGAAATCGTTGTTTTTAAATAATTTATTAAGTACTAGGTGTCATTTAATATTTTTTTGGTATAATGGTTAGTAGATGAGTCTCCTTAAAATTCGCCCTTTTAAACACATTTGGCTTATTTAGTTTGCCAGGGAAGGACTAGACGTAACACAAAAATGTTTTTTTTTTACACCTTGTATGACGAAGAAACGACAATAATATTTTTGAATACTCTAAACCTTAAGCTGAAAAAAAGTACTCTTGATCAATGTCGATAAAATGAACTGTTGTTTTATGTTCATAAAATTCCCTCATTGTTGCTATAGTATTTTTCACATGCACCGATTTAAATAAGAATATTTATGCCAGTGTCAGTTTATGGTAGTGTCTTGAGATTTGCGGTTTTCTCCTTATTAGATAATTTACGTATACTGAATATAAATCATATTGACCAAAAATATATTTTTTTTTCGAAAACAGATCATTTTGTCGACATTGGCAAACTAAATAAGCCAAATGTGTTTAAAAGGGAGAATTTTAAGGAGACTCATCTAGTGACCATTATACTTAAAAATTATTAAATTACACCTAGTACTTAAAAAATTATTTAAAAAACAACGCTTTCCAGGTACGTTCGTAGGCGAGGCCGTAGGAAGAAAAATGTATAGGTACTTCTCCTGTTATTTTTAAGTGTTCTATCTCAACCCGGGAGATTGCCCACATATTCTGGGACACCCTGTAAGTAAAAATATCTGCCTAAAATGGATACTGCGTGACCGAAAGTTAATAATTCAGTTTTTTTATTTGCCAATTAGCCATATTTATTAATATTTATTTGATATTCATTACAATATCTGGTCAATAAGTCACTAATTTTTAAGGGACACGACAAAGTCTTGGGTTTGTTCGTTTGTTTGTAATTTAGGTCAAAATAATCGCTATAAACTACCGGTTTGTAGCGCGGTCGGAGGCTCTTAATTTCTTTCACGATAATTCTTCGCAGTTTTTCCTTTCCTTTCCGTTTGTACAATTAAAAGGGAAAGTGACCTGTGGTCGAGAAATCTGCTCGTAAATACGGAAAAGGCGGTCTCGACTCGTGTGGCTGAGATATCGATTGTCTTGCAGCACTTTTCACCAACTTTTGCTTCCGTTTATAGTTTTAAAGTGGAAATATATGGGTTAACTTTACGGATATTCCAAGCAACCTTTATTTTTGTATAATGGTTGTAAGAATATTCATTCTTACAGAAAATATTTTGAGTGTCAAGCTATACAAGGCGGTTTGTTCATTAATATTTTGTCCCTATTCGTACCCAATACAAAATGACTGCTTTTTAACAAATAATATACAGGGTGTTCGCTAATTAATGGTACATGGAAAAACCTCAGACTCCTTACGTAAAAATATTAGGATTTAATTATACTTACCTATATCCGAAAGTTGATATTAACTGAGATACAGGGTGTTAAAGTTAAAGTTTCATTTTTGTTCTTCTGTAATATCTTTGCAGGAAACCAACGTTTGGCAATTATGGTTCTTTTAGGGCGAGAAATTGATTTTTTTGTGAAATTTTAATGTACTATGTAGGGGACGATGTCTGCGGCATTTTTCGCATATTCTTGCTTGTCTAGAAAATACGATTCATCATAAGAAACTTCAATTTTTTTATACGGGGTGGGTAAAAGCTGCAAAAATGTTACTTTGCTTAAGAGTAAACATACTTTATTTTGAAAGATACGAAAAAAAGTCACTCTTAGTAGAACAATTCATTAAAAGTGTAAAAAAATGTATGTAAAAACTATTTCCCAAAAAGTATTCACTGGCACACCTCTGACTGGTGAACCTAGTTAAAATAATAATGACACTTAAGGTGATGTCAATGTCTTTATTTAATGAAGTTATTATTTAAGTAGAAATGCTATCTACTGAACAAAGAGTTTTTATAATATAATGTTATGGGGATGGTCAAGTTTCATACCGCTACGTCATGGAACAATTTACCGAGAAATTTGTAGGAATCCCAATAACTAGGATGGCAATCTGCAAGTTAATAAAAAAGTTCAAGAGAACTGGTTTGGTTTTGGACCTCAAAAAAAAAAGAAGAAATACGACCATGATGATGCTGCTATACAGTCTTAGTTCTTCATTCTGTTGAAGAAAATCCTATGACGTCCCTTAGAAATCGTGTTACTCAGTTGGAAGTTGTGAAAGAAAGTCAAATTCAGAAGATCCTTAAAGCAAATAAATTGTATCCGTATAAACCGCACTTTAATCAAAGATTGGAAGAGGGAGACGACGCGAAACGACTTGATTTTTGCCTGTTGATAGGAGACAAAATTTTAAGTGGAAATCTTGATTTTTATAAATGTATCATGTTTCTGCTGAAAGTACATTTTCAACAAATGGAACCGTTGCAACCCAGCACGCTAGGTACTGGTCTTTAGAAAATCCCGAATTCAGAATTATGACGAGAAGACAATATTTCACAAAAGTGAACGTGTGGTGTGCGATATCCATCCATGGCATTATGGGGCCGTATTTTTTTGATAACACGTGCAATAGATTATCATATTTAGAAATGCTGGATACATTTTTCAATGATGAACTCGAAAATCTACCATTAAATTTTCGACAAAATATGTATTTTCAGCAAAATAAAAATAGGTTAGAGAATGGCTTGACCGCAGATTTGGTACAAGATGGATTGGCAGGAATGGCCCAGTTTTGTGGCCTCCAAGAAGTCCCGACTTAACCTTGGCCGATATGTTTTATGGGGCCGTTTAAAATAAATTGTTTTTGCAACCGCAATACCAAATGATATTGAAGTGCTGTAGGGCAGAATTATCCAGGCTGTCCAATCGATATCTCAGGAAGAAATCAGAAATTCTTTCACTTATTTGTGAAAGCAATTAGAAAAATGTGTCGAGTATGGGGGTGGAGTTTTTGAAATATGAAATCGTTAACGTATTCTTTTCATGTTAATAAAAATGTTCGTATTATTATTATTATTATAATTACTTCATTCAATAAAGACATTGACAACAAGTATCACGTATTCATTATTCAAGTAAAAACGTTTATTAAGAGTGACCTTTTTTCGTATTTTTCAAAATAAAGTATGTTTACTCTTAAGCAAAATAACATTTATGCAGTTTTTACTCACCCTGTATAAAAAAAATTGAAGTTTCTTATGATGAATCGTATTTTCTAGACAAGCAAAAACGTTTATTAAGAGTGAATTTTTTTCGTATCTTTCAATTTTTAGTCCATTTGTCCTCTTGTAAACCCCATCCGTGGACATACTGTAGATAGTACGGAATAAAATTTATAACCGGTTGTGCCACACGGATGTTAAAAGTTAAGATTTACAGAAAACCCCTTATTATACGTAATAAAAATATATTTTATTTTTGTTCCGGCCCCTCGTAAGAAAGTATTCCTTTAGGCGGCGCTCAAGATCTTAATTTTCCTTTCTTCTGGATTTTTTTTATGTCCCCCTCGCTTTTCGTTTACGTTCGCCTACAACCGCCCGAAATCAAATAAAAAGGATCTCGTAAGCCTTTATGAGGTTTGTTTTATTTCGTTAGAAAGTAGCATCGAATTTTTATTGTATTATTGGAATATGGCTCATTCCTGGGTTTATATAAGTACCTACGAGTTTTATACGGTGTGTACCATAAACATATAATATAAAAGGAAACATTCCATTTCATAAAACACCATTTATTTACAATCATGCACAGTTCTACTGTTTCAAACAAGTTAGAAGAAGATGGCTTTAAAAAATGGCAACGCTGTACATTAGTCATAAATAGGTAAGCGTTGTAGGTATTTTTTACAGAAATTCAGATAATATAAAGGAATAATCCATATTCTTGCAATATTTACTTAAAATATAGAATTAGCTACACCACTGCTTTACCTAAAAAAAAAACATAACCTCATTATTCTCACTTACCGACGAAATATTAATCCGGGGTTAGAATAGTCGAATTTCTTACATACCACGCACGGACGAACCTTTGGCTAACAAATAGTTTTAGTTCGAAAAAACACTTAAAATGAATCCAAAAACACAATGATCACAAACAAAAGCAGCGACGAAAATGAATGAAATTAGTAAACTTCAGGGCAGTGGCGGCTCGTGACCTATGATAGAGGGGGTTCACAAGTATGGTGAAATTATTTTTAAAATTTTATTTTTGTGTAACGACCAAACAATTACTTTCTAGGCGTTTTAAATGTAGAAAGAAAAGAAGTAATAAGAAAATGCGTTAGGTAAAACATATTTTTATTTATTTTTTAATTTTACACAAGGAAATACAACTTTTGGCAAATAAGAAAGGTTTTCTTAGTGTGTATAGCTGTCGGATCTTAACATCGTCGCATGCAACCCTCGTAACAATATTTATACAGTCCACTACTAATACTACTAAAGCCATCTACGAGCTATCAAGAAAACCGAATGATGTCCAATACTACTACCGCCATCTACGAGTTATCAAGAAAACCGAATGATGTCTAATACCACTACGCCATCTACGGCTACGTCATTAGGCGTAACCAAGACGAGAACAATAGTTAACTGTTTTATGACGAGAACGAATCGAGCCAGGAGACTGACAAGTTGGAATTCTTCACATTTTCAGTGTTTTTTAGTTTAAATCCTTAAATAAAATGGTTTAAAATCATATCGAGTATCATTTATCGAAATACACAACATTTATCGACCCTACACAATAGTTCTTAAACGTAAAGTACATAAATAACAGCCTTATTAAGTTTGGAATACCCTCTATAAATTATTTTTCATATATTTCATTTTTAAACTTTCTAATAAAGTCCCTAGATTTACCCTTTGTGGTCTGCGTTAAATTAATATCGGGTTTAGGTGTTCCCGTATTCTTCACTTCAATTTTTTGCTCCAAACTTATTTCTTAAATAGTCCACCGTCAACTATTCATTTTAACTAAATAAATTATAAATATATAATATTAAAACATACACGCTCGAATTTCTAACTAGCTGCAGCACGAACAGACAACCGCGCGATGCACACAAAAACTGTGCGCCTTTTCCACGTTAAATCGCCATAGCCCCGCTGCTACCCGCCACCTGTTACTACAGAGAAACTGCACTACTTAATCGCACGTGCGAGCAAGTCTCGTCATAATCGTCATTTACCTCGACCGAGGCACGGTTGCCGGATCTATACATTTTGGTTTGACGGGATGATAAAATATTAGGGAGGGTTGGACTTTTTTAGTTTGACGGTAGGATAGAATATTAGGGAGGGTCGGACTTTATACGATAAATAATATTCAATGAATATGAATTAATATTTTTTATTCGTTCTGTTTTGGGGGTGCACGTGCGCATGTGCTCCTGTGGAAGAACCCGCCAGGGTCATTCACTAGCAGGTAAAAATGATTATACAGCGTTGCCACTGTGAAATTTATTTCTTTGACATTTGACTGTTTTTCAACGCCATCGAAGCCAAACTAGGTAGTAACTGGACTTGAAATTAGCAGCAAAATCGCCAAATAAAAATCTTAAACTGGCAATATTTCAAAAAACTATAAATTTTCATAAGACCCTGGGTGAATGGTGTACGGGCCTACATTTACCTTTTAAAATATAAACAAGCTTTTCCTCATCAATAATTTTGCATATAGAAAACTTCAATGGCTCTCTCCATTGATTTTCCGAGGCGAAAATACGCCGTTTTCTTGTTACAAAGAAAACAATACAGGTATGCATAAATAATAATGGATTGAAAGAAAATTGCGCTGTTTATAAAATAGCAGCCAATACATTGTTAGTATAATAGGGATTAGAGTATATCGGGTGTTTCAATAGTGAACTTTTAAATAAGGTAAAAAAATATAAACGATTTTATAGGAAATTTCATTTTTTTTTCAAAAATCTCTAAAAATAATTGAATATGTAAGAAGTATTAGGTCTTATAACTTAGGATATATCTTTAAAGTGTATTTTTATGTAAGACAACGTGTATAAAGAGTATTTGCGGTAATTGTTTTAACCCCCTGAGTAGATTTTACCCCTAAAATCTTAAATGGGAAGCGGCGTCAGGTGCACATCATTGTAAAGGACGTTTAAATCTCTTAAACTCTCTCTTAAACGACTTAAAATGATGTGTCCCTTGTCCCCCTTGCCATTTAAGATTTTAAGGGTAACATCTCTCGAAGTGGGTTTAACCCACATATATATAAACCGTATATTGCCAATACGAACGTTCCAAAATACAAAAAGTGTCCCTGCTACGGGAGATGGCGCGGGCCTATTGAGTTTGCGCAGAAGGGTGGAAATTTTATCGATCGCGTCAGAGCCGGCACGAAATTATTTGTTTGTTGTTATTCGTCGCCATCTTTGGTTCTGGGTGCTATTTCAAATTACAGAATAAAAAGTGGTTCATCCGCATTGTTGTCGGTATATTAGTGCTTATAAACTTTTATTACCTAACAACAAGTTTTGTAAAGGAGTTTCTAATTTGTGGTGATTCGATTCGCTGTTTGATAGCCTAAGGCTCGTTTTGTTTAAGATGAAAGGACACAAGTGCATGGTGCTTTTTTGCAAAAGTCGTGGATCAATAACAGGTACAAAGTATTTCAGGTATGTACATATATACAAAAATATTTTGCTTATCACATTATCCGATCTTCGGAACCGAATTTCACTAAAAAGCTTGTAAAAAAAGAAGAGAGTGTCACTCGTATACAATGTAATATGTATGTGGTCTTTACCTAACCTTAAAATTAATGTATTTTTAATTTGGTGCATTAGTAGCTGATAATAATTGACCATTTTCGAATGACGTCACAACGCGGCAGCCATTTTGCCTGAGGGACAAACAAATCCAAACTAGTTTAGGTGATGTGGTTTGTTTCTGTATTTTCGGGATCGTTTAAGTGACTTTATGACCTTTTATAAAGTCAAATAGACTGAAACGCTTTACTAATGCCGTCATTTTGTGCAGTAGTGCTTTGTGGGATGAGACGAAATAGAGACAATGTAAGGTTTTTTAGAAGAACTGCTGCTCTGAAAAATGCTGGTGATGGAGCAAATGCCTTATCTAAACACAGGCAAGAGATGTGGATAAAGGCCATTAAAAGGGGACCATTAAGTGAATCCCAAATGAAGCATGGACATATTTGCTTTAGACATTTCAAAACTGGTAATAGAATTAAAGATGACATCAGGGAATGAAATTCTAAAAAACTCTTTTTTTACGTGCGCTTGCTGCATTACTTGAGAAGGACCATCCTGATTGGATTCCAAACAAGAATATGGGATATGTTAGCTCTCATTCTGTGGGTGATACACAGATTGATAGGTTTCAACAAGCCACAAAAAGCAAAAAGTGATTGGATGAGGTAGGACAAGTAGATACGGATGAAAACCATACCTACATTATTCGAATTCAAAATTCAATGATTTGATTATGATAGAGTTATTGATTTGGATAACAAATTAACAAGCAAAATTTTTAAGTATTTCAAGTACACATGATATAAAAATATTTTACTTATTTTTTTTGGAATATACTTAGCAAACTCTCAACTCAACTTAGCAAGAACAGCAAACGCTTGAGGACGAAGAGATTCCTGGTACGAGCAGAAATTTAGATGAAGAATCTATGATGGAAAATCATTTAAATGAAGCCACACAGACCGACATAACAGTTGAAAATTTGTCACAGAACTTTACTGCTTTAAACAGCAGAGTATATGGTTTTTTTTATCAAAAATTAAAAAACTTGGAAATAACAGAAGAATCTTTTATTACACTGGGCTTCCAAAAAGCGAAATGCTGTTTATTTTATTATACGTATATATTATTATACAATACATACCAACTTAAATAACTTAGGATAATAATATGCATCATTATATTGTAAATACAATGCACCTAGGTGTTGCCACCTGTATGTGCATATTAAAATAAACTGTATATTTAGTTCGTAAATATTAGTTTAAAGCTGAAATTATATATTAAAATTAAAAAGCTAATCTGTGAAGTAAAACAATTTTTTATTTAATATTCCTCGAAGGATATATAATTTATGGATTAGGCATAGGATTCTTTACACAAATAAACCACGTGTTGATGACTTCAGACAGGGAATGTAAATTTAAAGTCTTTCATGGATCTTTACAATCCATGATTTTTAATTTATCATTGTATCTGTCTTTCACACTTTGAGAAAACTATTCATAATAATCACTCCTCTCCATTGTCTCAAAAACTTTAAAACACTTATAGGTATACACAGATTAAGAATAGAATTAGTTTATACAATAAATTAGCTAAAAATCGAATACGTATTGTTGTTGTGAACTCGTGAAAGTCGAAAACGCAAATAATTTGCATTTAATTACATTAACTTTGTGCTGGTGTTTGTCCCTCAGGCAAAATGGCCGACATGTCAAAATCAGCTGTTTGAAAATGGTCTATTCCCAATTCAGTCATTCATTCTTAATTTTTGGTTTAGAAAAACGTGAGGTTATGAAACGTACGACGTCGGATGAAAGTAAAAAATAAAGCTCATCATGTCGATTGTTCGGACGGAATTTGGAACCAAAAGTTTACACCAATCAAGGCACCGTCGGATCATCATATCGTCAGAAATCGTACGCATGGAACGCCGTCTTAAATCGAACTAATCGAAATTTTGATTGCAATATTTTTTCTAACTAACCAGTGAAATTTACATTAAAAAAGTTGAAATCCGGTCCTGTCGAATGATTACTTTCACAACTGCGCAAACTCACAACGCCCCCTTCGATCCCCATAGCGGGGACATAACTGCAGATGGTATTAGCAATATACTGTTTACTGTTTATATATATGTGGTTAAACCACGAATGCTTCAAATATTCAAAAACCACCTATTATTATCCATTTTTAACAAACCTTTGCTTGACGATATTTCTTCCAAATTTTCGATAAATTTCAATAAAGGTCCACTTATCTTCGACGGCATGTTGCAATGATCTTCATACCCACTATTCATTTCATCAAAAAGGCACTTTGTTTTTAATTCAAAATATTTAGTTTAGGTACGGTTATCCGGAGTTTGTATAAATTTGATCAATCGCAGTTACGTTTTTATAAATGCGGTAATAAATATATTTTTAGCGCGTCGATTGACTGATAGCTGGCCAATATTTTTACATTTTTTACGTCTTTCATTTAACACGAGAATAGTTTCATGATATCATATCATTTGTTATCAGGGGACAGTGGCGTGGAAACGGGCGTGGCCTGTGTGCGAAAATTTTGCCGGGCCCCAAATCGCAAAGAATATTGTTTAAGTTTAAGAAAAGTTCGGTTTTTAATTTCCATACACGTTTCGGCACATACCCTCATCTTCAGTAGAAAAATTATACATAAGGAGAAACGTTTGACATTGCAAGAGCTCCGTTTAATCACATGCAGTATTTTATGCGAACGTTTAGCCAAATATACTTAGTTTTCTTCTAATCTAAAACTGGATTCGTAAAGTTAAAGGATTGAAAAACGGTATGAAAAAATTGCTTTAAAAAATATAATGTCATAAGAATAATAATAACAATTTCAAATATGAACAATTTACAAATTTTTGTCACAGATCTTCCTGAAACTTGTTGATACCCCAATCGACATGTCAGACAATCTAAATATCAATAAATTAACTAAAAAACATTATTATTAACGGCTAAAACTTCACGAAAGGAAATATTGATTAGCTGATGACTCTCGTCTCTTTCTAACCTGCCAAAAAGCGGCATATTTTTTAATTAAATTGATGCAACATAGATGGCTCTGATTGCTAATTTGGGATCTTTTGGGATCCTCATCTTAAGTAAGGTAAACTGTAAAAGAGTTTTTTATGTAAAGAAGAAAATTATGATTTTGGAAACATTAAAAATGTCTGCTGAAGGTTCAGAAAATAAAGGTAGAAGAAAAAATTGTCTTTTGACCTTTTGAAGCAGGAAAAAAATATATTTATGGAAGTTACATTAAGAAATTAAATAAATTACTGAAAAAAGGAATCTAAGAGAAAAAACATCATAGTTTTTTAAATTGATTTTTTTTATGTTCAAACACAAGCACTATAGGAAAAATCCTTTAGGGCACGCTGGGAGTGGTGCGTGTGCGCAAAAGGCGATTCACGTTGGTTTTGAATCGTTGGAGGTTATATTCGTTGGGAAAAACGACCTCGGGAAGGTCGTTCCATAAGGATAAAGTCCTCCAGATGAAGGAATTCTTAAATAATGAAGTTCGAGGAGTACTAAGCTTAACCACATATGGATGGGCGGCAGTGGTTCGTCATGATTGATTGATTGATTAACTTTTGTATAATAGCCAAAATTAATTTTCAAAAACGGGCAAAATTAAACGGACATGACAAACCGAGCCCAAAATGGAGGGGGCTAATCCCTTTAATTTTGCTCTTTTTGAAAATTAATTTTGGCTATTTGATAATAATCGAATTAAAAACTTCTAATATTCTTTTTTCAATTTTTTTCAGTAATTTATTGTATTTAATGTAACTGTCATATACAGAGGTTTAATGTTCAGTTCAGAAAATTAAGGTAGAAGAAAAAATGTAAAATATCTCACCCTTTGTAGCAGAAAAAGAAGGAAGCATTTTATACAGGGTGTCCGCTAATTAATGGTACATGGAAAAACCACATACTCCTTACGTAAAACTATTAGGATTTAATTATACTTACCTATGTATATCCGAAAGTTGATATTAACTGAGATACAGGGTGTTAAAGTTAAAACTTCATTTTTGTTTTTCTCTAATAACTTTGCGAGAAACTAACGTTTTTTTACAAAATCTGGTAATTATGGTTTTTTTCGAACGAGAAATTGATTTCTTTATGAAATTTTAATGTACAATGCGGTATTATTTGCACATTGATTAGGTCATAACTTTTTTGTGCCTCAGTGTATTTAAGTTTTGAATGAAAATAATACTTTTCTCATATTTATTACGTACAAAGTATACTAAGATCATATCGCCCGGAGTTACCGTTTCGAAGATATTTGCATTTAAATTGTTTAGTGCACCCTGTCCAATTACTATTAATTTGCAAAAAAAAATTTCTTAAAGTAACCTATAAGGAAACAAATAAAATTTAGAGATGCAGTTGCTATGGAACAGAAAATGTTTCATTTTTGAGTTTGAGTTTTCATTGCTGTTGGTTTCTTTCGACACGATATTTTCTAGGGTCAAAGTTATTTCAATTAAAGTAAGTTAAAGAACAATCCAATTGTTGTATTTATTATTCTCAATTGCCATTACTAGAACATTAATTATCATGTAAAAGTTAATTGGTAAGAAGTAACAAAATATTATTTGTTTGTCTGAGCTAACGCGCTAACAATTTAAATGCAAATATCTCCGAAACGGTAACTCCGGGCGACCTAACCTAGGATATTATATCTCTTAAGAATAAAAGCACAAAACAGTTATGACCTCATAAATGTGCGAAAAATGCCGCAGACAGCGCCCCCCACATTGTACATTAAAATTTCACAAAGAAATCAATTTCTCGTCTTAAAAAAACCATAAATGCCAAATTTTGTAAAAAAACGTTAGTTTCTCTCAAAGTTATTAGTGAAAAACAAAAATGAAGTTTTAACTTTAACACCCTGTATCTCAGTTAATATCAACGGATATAGGTAAGCGTAATTAAATCCTAATATTTTTACGTAAGGAGTCTGTGGTTTTTCCATGTACCATTAATTAGCGGACACCCTATATAAAATGCTTCCCTCTTTTTCTGCTACAAAGGGTAAGATATTTTATATTTTTTCTTCTACCTCAATTTTCTGAACTGAACAGTAATCCTTAATGTATCCAAAATCACAATTTTCTTCTCTACTTAAAAAAATGCTTAAATATGTTTTTCCTCTTTTACAGTTTGTCTTAACAATGTCAAAAGTTTCTGCCGATGTACAATTTTTCCACTGAAAATGGGGGTATGTACCGAAACATGTATGGAAATTAAAAACCGGGACCGTGTTCTGCGCACACATGGAACACCGGCAGATACGCCACTGTCGGAGGTGGTTTATTTACGCAGGTTTACAATATAACAAGAAAGAAATAAAACATAAAAAACACTAATTATTACTCCATCCTACCGCATTTCTACTAAAGGACCCCGCACGGAACATATGGGAATCGGCCCTCGGTTGAAAACTCGAGGATATTATCCAAAAATCGATGCTGATCAAGTCTCCATGGGCCCGAGGTCCGAAAATGCGATCCCGGGGAGCTACCTTCATCGCAATCAAAATAGTAAAAATGAACAAATGCACTGGCAATAGTGTGTCAGGCTTCCATAGCTCCTATACTAACTAACTTAGGAATTTCATTCATAATGCCGATTTATACTGTATTATATGGTGCATTTCAGAAAAATATTTTCCAATATACAGGGTGGCCCAAAAAAGTGTGGTAACATGATGCTGTCTCTTTTTAAACGGGACACCAAGTATTTGAATTGCATATTTAGGTTCGTATTAGTGTCCTTTATAATTGCCTAAAGTTTTATTTCATTTGGTTATGTAGTTTAAGAGTAATAAATTAAAAATTAAAATACAAGTTTTGGAGTGTCAGGAAAAAATTCAAAAAAAATACCTAAAATAACTTTTTTAACCAAGGCATTGAGTAGAATTTAAGACAAGAGGTCTAAAGATACTGTGAATATAATAACGTTTATTTATACAGGGTGTTCATAATTAGGTTTCAAACACGACACATTTCAAAATAATTTTTCTCCAGATTTTCAAATGGAACGCCCTGTATATTATTTGGCTATTGAATGTAGAATTCATAAGCATTATTTTTTTTGTAATGGAAGCATATAAGTTGTTTCTTGTCGTTCTCGAAATAATTGCTTCCATGAATTATGTTATTTAAATACAGGTTTTATTATGAAAATTAAGCATAGGCGACTAGATTAATAATTATAAACTACAGTAAGTGTTCAAAATGCCATGTTGATCTGAGCACAAGTTAATACGCTCTTCAAATGATCTATTTACATTTCTCAACATTTCAGATGAAATACTAGCAAGACGGCTTATTAGTGATGGTTATGCCTAAAAAGCATGGTAGGCTTTGAAATAAAATAAGAATTCATTTGTTTATTATATGAATTCATATTTTATTTCAAAGCCTACCATGGTTTTTAGGCATAACCATCACTAATGAGCAGTCTTGCTAGTATTTCATCTGAAATGTTGAGAAATGTAAATAGATCATTTGAAGAGCGCATTAACTTGTGCCCAGATCAACATGGTAGGCATTTTGAACACTAACTGTATTTTATAATTATTAATCTAGTCGCCTATGCTTGATTTTCATAATAAAAACTGTATTTAAACAACATAATTTATAAAGCGATTATTTCGAGAACGATTAGAAATAACTTATATGCCTCCATTACAAAAAAGAATGCTTATGAATTCTACATCCAATAGCCAAAGAATATACAGGGCGTTCCATTTGAAAATCTGGAGAAAAATTATTTTGAAATGTGTCGTGTTTGAAACCTAATTATGAACACCCTGTATAAATAAACGTATTATACAGGGTGTAAGTAAATAAGTGTAAAACATTTAAGGGGGTGATTCCTCATCGAAAAAAAGATCTTCCATATAAAGAAACTTCATTGGAGCATCCCCTGTTAAGATACAGCCCCTTAAAGGGGATACATAAAATGTGTAACAATTTTTTTCACAAGCACTAAAAAAGTTACAATATTGAAATTAACCTGACATTTTCTACTACCAAAAAGACACTTAGCCAGTAATTTATTTGGTTTACCCCATGGTTGTAAGGGGTGGAAAACGCAACCCCTAAAATTTATTTCCAATGTAAGTTTTTGTCTTATTATTTGTTTACCATCTAAAAATTTATTTCCGATAGCCTGTTTCATTCTAAACAAAAAATGTCTCTTGAATTTTTTGCCCAAAATAAACCAGTTCGCAGCAAAAAATTATTTTACGAACAAGATACATATCGCCATAAAACGAAAATACGAAACTAATTTATCCAGTAGGCCGCTATTAGCGATAGTGACAATTAAATTGGTCTGAAGGTAGACATATTGAACATTTACTATGATTTCTAGATGTTGTATGTTTTGTTATTAATAAATTAGTTTTGTTTATTTATAAATTTTATGTACCCCCTTTAAGGGGCTGTATCTTAACAAGGGATGCTCCAATGAAGTTTCTTTATATGAAAGATCCTATCTTGTTTTCGATGAGGAATCACCCCCTTAAATGTTTTACACTTATTTAGTTACACCCTGTATTCGCATCTCTAGACCTCTTGTCTTAAATTCTACTCAATGCCTTGGTTAAAAAAGTTATTTTAGGTATTTTTTTTGAATTTGAGACTCCAAAACTTTTATTTTAATTTTTAATTTATTACTCTTAAACTACATAACCAAATGAAATAAAACTTTAGACAATTATAAAGGACACTAATACGAACCTAAATATGCAATAAAATACTGGGTGTCCCATTTAAAAAAATACAGCATTATGTTACCACACTTTTTTGGGGCACCCTGTATATTGGAAAATATTTTCCTGAAATGCACCATATAATACAGTATAAATCGGCATACGAATGAAATTCCTAAGTTAATTGGTATAGGGGCTATGGAAGCCTGACACACTATTGCCAGTGCATTTGCTCATTTTTACTATTTTGTTTGCGATGAAGGTAGTTCCCCGGGATCGCATTTTCGGACCTCGGGCCCATGAAGACTCTTGATCAGCATCGATTTTTGGATAATATCCCCGAGTATCAAAGTTCTTAACCGAGGGCCGATTCCCATATGTTCCGTGCGGGGTCCTTTCTACTACTACGCCGTCGTTTAGAAACAAATGGCATAAACAATCGAATACCTGTCACTTTATCTTGTTTTTTCGCACATATTCTCCACTAATTATAGCAAAATATCATCGACCACCTTTATCAATGAGTAAATTTGTTATTTCCAAAGTTTGCTCGATACCCTTGAAGTTAAACTTCCATTAATCTAACAGCCCACTCGAAAAAAAAAGTCATTGATTCCGCGTGTATTTTTGCGGTTGTCCCATTCAAGGCACACGTGATTTATGTTTTATTTATTTGACCCGACCACACTGACACTAGTTTTGTTTTCTAACTGTGAAATCTCCATAGTTATCGGTAAGGAAAACTTCACTTGTTTTAAAGAACAACAATTGACGGTAATTTCTCGATCGATTGTTTCATCCAAGGCCCGCTAATTTTAACCGCGGGCAAGACACTTTCGGCTTTCACCGATTATACCGATTTTTTTACGCAGATCTCTGAATTTTTTTCACTATCGGACCGGGTACGGCGTTGGTGTCATTGAGAGAGAGAAATTTCCAAAGAACTTGGAATATAACACAGAAGTAAAGCAGAAGTTCCAAAAATAAGTTCGTGCTGAAAATATCCGATCTAATAGCTTGCAGTACAGAATTTTATGGGCGTCTATTTTTAGGGGTTTACAGACAAGAGTGTTTAGTTGTTTAGTAGATAACGATTCGGTTTATTGAGCATCTTTATATACAGGTTAGGACGAAGACTAAAAGTATACAGGTTAGGACGAAAACTATAAATACAGGGTGTTATGGAAATGGAGTATTATATTTAAATGGGTGACTCATGGGTGTCATAGAGAAGCGCTACATATTTTTTTTAATCGAACGTTTAAAAAGTGGGGTAATTCACCCATAAACCCACAGGTCACTCCGCGGCACAATCATATTACACTGCCCAGCTGTGTAATAAACAGATTCTGGCGCAATGTTGCCAAACTGTGGAAAATTGTAATACTTTAGATTCTTATAAAAATAAATATTTAGCTTACTTAATTAAATCCAGGCCGCCGACACGAGTAAGGATGCCAGGCCACAGACACCTTCAGTTATTTTTTCTATGAGAAATGCATGCAAAAAAGTGTATGTATTTAAGTTTTTAATGAAAATAATACTTTTCTCATATTTATTACGTAAGGAAGGTATACTAAGTTCAGGTCGCTCAGAGTTACCGTTTCGGAGATATTTGCATTTAAATTGTTTAGTGCATCCTGCCCAATTACTATTAATTTGCAAGCAAAACTTTTTTCTTAAAGTAACCTATGAAAAAAACAAATGAAATTTAGAGATGCAGTTGCTATGGAACAGAAAATGTTTCATTTTTGAGTTTATCGTAAGTTTGTGTTTTCATTGCTGTCGGTTTCTTTCCACACGCTATTTTCTAGGGTCAAAGTTATTTTAATTAAAGTAAGTTAAAGGACAATCCAATTGTTGTATTGTTGTATATATTACTCCCAATTACCATTACTAGAACATTAATTATCATGTAAAAGTGAATTGGTAAGAACTAACAAAATATTATTTGCGTGCCTGAGCTAACGCACTAAACAATTTAAATGCAAATATCTCCGAAACGGTAACTCTGGGCGACCTGAACTGAGTATACCTTTTTTACGTAATAAATATGAGAAAAGTATTATCTTTATCAAAAACTTAAATACACTGAGGCACAAAAAAGTTATGACCGTATGAATGTGCGAAAAATGCCACAAAAATGCCCCTACATTGTTCATTAAAATCACACACAAATATATCAATTTCTCGTCCTAAAAAAACAATAATTGCCAAATTTTGCAAAAAAAAACGTTAGTTTCTCGCAAAGTTATTAGAAAAATATAAAAATGAAGTTTTTACTTTAACACCCTGTATTTCAGTTAATATCAACTTTCGCAGGTAAGTATAATTTAGATCCTAATATTTTTACGTAGGGAGTCTGTGATTTTTCCAGGTACTATGAACTAGAGGACACCCTGTATATTTCCTTATACTTTTTATTCTACACAATATATTAAAATAAAGTGGCGGGGGGGAATTCAAGTGTTTTTTAAATACACTAGGGTCACTCCGGTTTAGGTTAACCGATTTTAACAAGCTTGGGTTCGTTTATGGAAGCTTTATTCGTCCTACAGAATGCCCTTTTGTTTTCATTACGTGATAAGATAAATAAAATTTAAACGCCAGTAAAACGGAAGAATTCGTATATGTAATTTGTTTTGGTTAGTAACTCCGGTTCTAAAGAAGATACAAACTCGCGTTTTTTACTGAGATGTTAAGGATTTAAATCAATTCAACTTTTTTGAGAAAAAGCCAAATTTTTGTTCATATTTCAGTTAACCCCATCTAGCGGTGACGGCAAAACTCAACAACGCAAAAACAAAAAACCCGGTACAACGCTTGTGACGAAAGCGGTATAAATTAGTGTTGGGAAAAACCGATGATTTTAATAATCGAGTACTTGATACTCGAGCGATTTTAATAATCGAGTGAATCGCTCGAGCGATTTTAATGATCGAGTGAATCGCTCGAGCGATTTTAATAACCGAGTGAATCGCTCGAGCGATTAATCACTTGATATTTTTATGACTAAGAGGAATGTGTTGATAAAACACCAGGGGTTGTTTTTGTAAGTTTTAGAAGTTAGTCTAGAGTTTTTATTAGGGAAGAACAGTTCATTCTGATTTTGAAAAAAATTAGATCTTTTAATTTTTTAAGAATTTACAATCGCCGCTGGCTAGCCAGTCCCAGTTAAAACAAAACCCATGTCGCGATGAATCGACTAAAGGATTTGGCATACTTTTTTCAATGCACCTTCTCGTTTATGTGCCTTTAAGAAAGACGTATGTCGTGTCAGTCTTCTGAGCGTCGAACTCGAACGTCGCCAAGATCGGGTATCAAGTGAAAGGCAATGATTCGATTTTTCGCCTGAATTTATAACTAGAGTGGTATTTCCTATCGATCGAAAAACTGCCCGAATATACGTCGGCGTCAAGCGAAGCTCGGGTATCGAGCGACGATTTGCGCTTGAATTTATAATTCGAGCGATTTTTCAATAATCGAGTACTCGAGCGGTTTTTCGATCACAACACTGTATAAATGCGGTCACAAACAAACTGCTATTTTCTGTTTTATGACCAAAAATCACTTTCGTTAAGTTTTCATTTGTGTTATTTCCTTCGCAACATTTTCACAGCGAGAATAATGCCACTGCGTTAGTATAAATTTTTCATAACGCAATTCAATTTCGGCCTAGAACAGGATTACAATTAATTTTTCAACGGACCCTGAATAGCCAGAGATGGAATGACAGCCGCCAGATTGAAGATTTAAATTTTTCATGCCATAACTCCGCTTTGAAAGCTGCAGTTTTCCGCTATAAAAGAACCATTTTGTTTTATATTTATGGGGAATTTTTCTTCTCGGAGTTTATTTTTAATTATTTTTGTAATATGTAGATTTACGCACTTAATGGAAAAGAGAATCGTTTTTTTACGGTATAAAAGAAAGGCTTCATTTGCAGCTTTCGTGGTCTAACCCACATATATATAAACAGTATATTGCTAATACCATCTGCAATTATGTCCCCGTTATGGGCATCGAAGGGGTCGTTGTGAGTTTGCGCAGTTCGGAAATTTCTTTGTGCAAGTAAATATTCGACAGGACCGGATTTCAACTTTTTTAATGTAAATTTCACTGGTTAGTTAGGAAAAATATTGCAATCAAAATTTCGATTGGTTCGATTTAAGACAGCGTTCCATGCATACGATTTGTGACGATATGATGACCCGACTGTGCCCTGATTGGTGTAAACTTTTGGTGCCAAATTCCGTCCGAATATTTGTAACAATCGACACGATGAGCTTTATTTTAACTTTCATCCGTCGTATATTTCTTAACCTAACTTTTTTCTAAACCAAAAATTAAAAATGAATGACTATATTGACTATTTTGGAAATTATTATCAGCTACTAATGCACCAAATTAAAAATACATTAATTTTAAGGTTAGGAAGTGACCACATATATATTATATTGTATACGAGTGACACTCTCTTCTTTTTTTACAAGCTTTTTAGTGAAATTCGGTTCCGAAGATCGGATAATGTGATAAGCAAAATATTTTCGTACATTTAGGTACATTCCTGAAATAGTTTATACCTGGTATTGATCAACGACTTTTGCAAAAAAGCACCATGCACTTGTGTCCTTTCATCTTAAACAAGACAAGCCACTAACCTACCAAACGGCGAATCGAATCACCACAAATTAAAAACTCCTTTACAAAAATTGTTGTTAGGTAATGAAAGTTTATAAGCACTACTATACCGACAACAATGTGGATGAACCACTTTTTATTCTGTAATTTGAAAAAGCATCCAGAACCAAAGATGGCGACGAATAACAACAAACAAATAATGTCGGGCCGGCTCTGACGCGATCGATAAAATTCCCAATCTACTGCGCAAACTCGATAGGCCCGCGCCATCTCCCATAGCGGGGACACTTTTGGTATTTTGGAACGTTCGTATTGGCAATATACTGTTTATATATTTGTGGGTTTAACCATCTGGAAGGGGTAGATGTTACTCTTAAAATCTTAAATGGGCAGGGGTTAAGTGCTTTTTTGATAAATTTTGTGCTTTTTTAGCCCTTTTTGTTTAATATTTTCTTGCTATTTTAAGATCTTTTTTAAAATTAGTTATTACTTATAAGGCATGATGGACTCGCGTTTTAACATTTTATAAACAAGTCTCCTCAAGTCGCATTTGTTAAAACGGCCATTAGCTAAAAATATTCTTTTGAAACCCTTATTTTCGAGAGATTCGGTAAAATTTTAATCAGACTTTCCATAATGTTTCCGTGTTGCTGCAGCAAATTATTCAGGATTCAAAGCCAAGTAAAATCGTGGAAATCCGAGAAGTTCGCGGTAGAATTGCTCATTTTTTGTAATAACAAGATTCGTATCGTGCAAAAAGAAAGATCGATAGTGTCGTTTTTTTCTGGCTCGGTCGAAATTGCGTTGATGGGTTCCTGTATCGATATAATATGAATTATATCGATAACTTTAGAGCTAGAGCAGTCTAGAACTTGCTATACGGTTTTTGTTATAATCAGATCGGGAAACTGCAAATATCCAGATCGATATGATACTGATGCGATACAGTATCGATATTTCTTTCTCACGAGTGTTGTGCCCAAAAATATGATACTTAATATTTTAAAAGGCTTCATGTGAAAACGACGCTCGCTAGTGTCGTACTTTTGTTAGGTTATAATTACATTGATGGTTTCCAGTATCGATGACTAAAGAGCTAAACTTGTTATTAACTTTTTGAAGTGACAATACTAGTACTAGACCTACAGAGTGTTCCTTATCGTAAGGCCAAAAGTGCGTTGATGAATTGATGTGCTCGTATCGATAATTTCATACTGCTGTGCATCGTTCGAAACGAAATGTATCGAATCCTTACAGTATCGACTGACAACTCTATCGTTTCTTCTCGCCCAGCCGATTGTAGATTGACCTTTTGCGGTTGGATTTGGAGCATTTCGTGTCGAAAATAACATAAAAGGTTTCCAATACGGTTGTTTTTCCCGGTCGACTCGACGACAACAAACGGATTTTTCAATGAAAATTTAGCTTTTCATATTTTCGTTCGGATTTTCCGATTTTCTTCGGGGTATTTGCCTTCTTTATTAAAAAAGCAACGTTACATTTCTATAAATTTTCTGTTATAGTCGGGGGAATCACGATTTTATTTTTTTTCTGTTTTTTTTCCACAAAACCGAAATGCATAAAATAATAAGAGATTTCGGTACTTTCCACTTTATTTTACTCAAAATTGAATCGTATTGATGGAAATTTCGCGGAAATTGAAAAAATCGATTCTACATGAAAATGTAGAAAAACTACAAATTTTCGTACTAGACAACCTTATACAAACTTACCCTTATTTTTAATGCTAAATATAATTATAAAATTTTGGGGGTTTTCCTTTAAAAAAGTGGATTTTTTGCAGTTTCTTCAATTACATTTCTAATCTTATTTTTTTGAATATCCTGTATTAGTTAGGTATCAATATATTATAAAAAATCTATTAAAGCAGGTTCTTTTCAGCAAGGAATCCAATCCAAAGTAAATAAAAAGGTCTTACTTATAGGAAAAACGAATAATTATTTTAAGGTCCTCAATCGTCATTGTACCGTGATCAAAAACAATTATATTTTAATTGAAACTGAAATAATATCTGAAATCCGAAATATTGATTTAAGAAAACATGAAGTGTTCTTCATAAAAGTACTTAAGGAATTACTGGTTGAAGTATTAAGGAACACCCTGTATATCGCTATAATTTCAAGCCGAATACACAAGTACAAGGGGGTCTCATTTTCGACACTTTTATAGGGTATCTCCGTAATTGCTAGTGCTATCAAAAAAGTAATGTAGGTGTCATGTGCTCTTTTTGGGTCAAAGTTAAAATGGTAAAATCAAAATTTGAATATTTTCGCTCGCTTTTTCAAAAATACCCTATATTTTCTTAGTTAAAAGAGATACGGAAAAATATTTTATACATACGTTTCTTTATATTGATTGTTGAATAATCTGCCGTTTTCAGAATAAGTATACGGGATCAGGTAAAAAAGTTATCGGACCAAACCTCATTTTTTTAAATGGAACACCCTGTATATTTTAATCTAAAAAGATACTATTTTAAATTCTCATTTCAAATCTATTACACACCATGGATGATATTGGTTTCCTAGCCGATTTATTTAAACTTTATTACTTTGAAACGAAATAAAAGATTCAGATTAAGGTAACAAATAACGGGAATCATCGCAAATGTTCGGAATATGTTCTTAAATGGTTAACGTCTTTCCGGACAGCGAGAAAAATATACATTTTGCGCCATCTCTTCGTTTTTTTTCACTTTCAATATAAACTCAACTCAACTCAAATTGTTGATAGGTCATTTTCGCAAATGATCCATTTATCCTCCATTTTATCGAAAGAAGTCACTTTTGCTAAAAAGTTTTGCGTTGTTGACAATTTTAGAGAGTTGCCAAAAAATGTGAAATTGTTCTAAGAATGAAATACTCCTATTTCTAAAAATACATCAAAATGACTTTTTGAAGCTCTTTCCCGAATTATGTTCTCTCGCTAAACATGCTGACGAGATACAACCACTTATGAGACATAATTAATAGTGTTTGGAAAAATGAAATCGACGTTAAATGTTAATAGTCAACATAGTTGTTTCTAGGATATTAGCTTTTGCTTCATGGTCTACTGTGGTTTAAAATAATAAAGTTTAAATAAATCGCCTAGGAAACCACTATCATCCATAGTGTGTTATATATTTGAAAAGAGAATTTAAAATGCTATCTTTTTGGATTAAAATATTCCATTTAAAAATATGAGGTTAGGTTCGATACCTTTTTTACCTGACCCCGTATACTTATTTTGAAAACGGCAGATTATTCAACAATCAGTATAAAGAAACTTCTGTATGAAACATTTTTCTGTATATCTTTTAACTAAGAAAATATAGGGAATTTTGAAATTGTCAATTTTTTGATTTTCCCCAGTATCTCTTAAGCGAGCGAAAATTTTCAAATTTTGATTTTACCATTTTAAGTTTGGTCCAAAAAGAGCACATGACATCCACATTACTTTTTTGATAGCACTAACAATTACGGAGATACCCTATAAAAGTATCGTACATCTTTGAAATGTCACAACCGTGTTTCACTCACGCGTAATAAACGTAACAAAACGTCATTATCTCGCAAATCATGTTTCTGCTTTCGATATATTTAAATCATGATATTACGACATTTAAGTGACACTTTCCTGCTACGTCAACGTTTTCTCATTATCTCATTATACCCTTTCGTACCCCGGTTAACGTCGGGAGCTTTCCAAGTAGGCGTTACAATGTTGATTGTGAGATATTTATTTAATTATTTTGCCATTAGCAGCTACTGTCAACCCTTGTTATACATTACACACTAGTTGCTCCTTCACAGAAAAAAATATACCCCTAATTTTAGCTTTATTGTCTCAATTATCTCATTTTATGATTCACGATTTCGTGTCTGTAGAATTATTACTTTGAGCTGTACTCAATTTAGTAAAAAATTATCTGCAATAAAGACCACAAATGGTAAAAATCAATAATACATTGAGTGAGAGACAGGTGATCAAAAGTGGTGTTCCTCAGGGAACGTTTTGGGCTCGACCGACCGACCCCCGACCCGAAAAATATAGGAGGTACAGTTATATCTTATGCTGACGACACTGCTATAATATTTACTGGTAAAGATTGGGAAGAAGTTAAAAATAAGACAATAGAAGGTTTTAAATTCGTTAAGATTTGTTTGGAAACTTATAAACTATCAATTAATCTAAAAAAAACACATTACATAGCTTTTTCGTTAACAAAGGCTGGCCATCCCAATTTTACAGATATTACTATCGGTAATGATAGAATTGCTGAAGTAACCCACACAAAATATCTTGGTGTGAAGGTTCACCAATTTATGAAGTGAAGTCCACATATTGACTATGTTTCTAATAAAATACATAGACTCATACACAAATTTTATATATTATGGGAATTTCTAAATGAGAAAACATTGGTGATGGTTTATAAAGCATTTGTGGAGTTGCTAATACGATATGGAATAATTGTCTGTGGCACAGTACTTAATAAGTTAAATATAACACAAAAATATATTCTTAAAATTATATTTATAAAAAATAAAAGATTTCCAACAAATTTATTGTTTTCGGAGGATACTGTAAATATCAGAACTTTATATATATACAGGGTGTTCCTTATTGACGTGCTAATATTTTAGGGTGTGATTCCTTAGGTCATTTTATAAAGAAAAGTTCATATGAACATATTATGTCCGCAACGGATTAAATTTTTTCCTACAGGGTGTTGAATTTTTATTTTTTAAATGGTTATTTTTTAATATCCCCGAAAGTACTTTAGATATTATTTTCAATTTTGGTATGTGTAAATAAGATATAAAATCACAAATTTTACTTAGAAAAGGTATTCAATTGTTCCACCAGTGGCGTCCCTGCAAACATGTCCTCTGATATTTTTTACAAAAAAGATGGTACGCCACTGACATTTTTCCATTTGGATATTTTTTCTGATTAGTCTGGTCAATTCTACATAAAAACGGTCTCTTGAGTTTTTCTCGTCAGACGCAGCATTCTTGATTAAAACCACTAAATTCATATTGAAACTCATTATTATTATCATTGATAAAATAATTAATGATAAATTTTGTTTTATAAAAATTGTTGAGTGGGCAATTCGATGCGTGCCTTTTAAATGAAGGTGGCCATTTCCAACACTTATAAATCAAAATGTATCATTAATTATTTTATCAATGTTAATAATAATGAGTTTCAATATGAATTTAGTGGTTTTATCAAGAACGGTACTGACGAGAAAAACTCTAGAGACCATTTTCATGTAGAATTGACCAGGCTAATCAGAAAAAATATCCACATGGAAAAATGTCAGTGGCGTACCATCTTTTTTGTAAAAAATATCAGAGGGCTTGCAGGGACGTCACTGGTGGAACAATTGAATAACTTTTTTAACTAAAATTTGTGGTTCTATATTCTATTAATACATACCAAAATTGAAAATAATATCTAAAGTACTTTCGGAGATATTAAAAAATAACCATTTAAAAATAAAAATTCAAAACCCTGTAGGAAAAAATGTAAGCCGTTGCGGACATATGTTCATATGAACTTTTCTTTATAAAATGGCCTAAGGAATCACATCCTGACGTATTAGCACGTTTAAATTGCAAACTATTTCTCCTTCAAAACCAAACAACTTTTTCCCTAGACATTTTCCGCTGCAATGCGATGCACCGGAGTTATTCCGGGGTACTGACCTTTTTTCAACACCGTATATATTAAAAATGTAAAAATGTTAAAAGTTAAATATACAAGGTGTCAAATTTGAAAATTTTCCAGCCGTAATATCTCCGCTTCCAGTAAATAATATTAAAAGCGACGACTAACGAAAAACTTTGTTGTAAATTTTATTTTCCTTTGAGAAACAAGGAAAATTTTCTGGTTCATGAAAATACATGTGGAAAGGTAATACTTTTTGCACGCTCGTAAAAACAATACTGTGCCCTATAATAAAAACTTCTCCCGTCATAACTAACCTAATTCTCTTTTATTTATTCGGGTTGTTTTTGTTTTAATGAACTTTTATGGGTTGCAGTGACTGTCGGTAATACTATCGCCGAATTGGGTCAAGACGGGGAAACATTTTCCCCCCTAATTTATGGGAAAGGTATACGAGGTGCGTGTGACAGCGACAGATATATTTATATCCGGATGATAAAATCCAGCTGTTTTTAGAAGGGTTTTTGACCCAAATTATTTTCCTGGGTTAATGTTTGTGATTCAATCACATATACAGGGTGTCCGGGAACATGTGGGAAATCTCCCGGATATGAAGAAAACACGTGAAAAGAATACTATAGGTTCATATAAACTTCTTTCGTATCGGCCTCCTCTTCGGAGATATGGGCTCCCAAAGAGCACCAATGGAATCAAGTTTTTTACACATAATTATTGAACCACCTGGTATATTTCAATTATTTTTTAATATGAACTAACCCGAACAAACCCGTCAAATTACTACCCAAGAAACTGTAGTGAATTACTCACAGCTGCAGGGACGGACTAGCTGTAACACTCATGGGCCCATTTTTTTTACGCCCTATATGATGAGAACTTTGGACAATGTTTTTTACATACCTTTAACTATTGGCTAAAAATTAAGTACTCTTCATTCATGTCGCTAATCCTAACCGTTTTCGAGAAAACGTCATTTTATTTACACTGAGTCCCCTAACTGCTCATGGGCTAAATATGAAAAAGCGGAATCTTGAAGGTTGAACATTGGATCGGAACAAAGATGTATCTTTTATTGAAATACCCGAAGCACATGATGTATATTATTATGAAATGCCGTTTTTTCGAAAACGGTTAGGATTAGCGACATGAATGAAGAGTACTTAATTTTTAGCCAATAGTTAAAGGTATGTAAAAAACATTGTCCAAAGTTCTCATCATACAGGGCGTAAAAAAAATGGGCCCATGAGTGTTACAGCTAGTCCGTCCCTGCGGCTGTGAGTAATTCACAACCGTTTCTTGAGTAGTAATTTGACGGGTCTTACCTGATATACATCATATTAAAAAATAATTGAAATATACCAGGTGGTTCAATAATTATGTGTAAAAAACTTGATTCCATTGGTGCTCTTTGGGAGCCCATATCTCCGAAGAGGAGGTCGATACGAAAGAAGTTTATATGAAACTATAGTATTCTTTTCACGTTTTTTCTTCATATCCGGGAGATTTCCCACATGTTCCCGGACACCCTGTATATGTATAAACAGTATATTGCTAATACCATCTGCAATTATGTCCCCGCTATGGGCATCGAAGGGGGCGTTGTGAGTTTGCGCACTTCGGAAATTTCCTTGGAAAAGTAAACATTCGACAGGACCGGATTTCAACTTTTTTTTAATGTAAATTTCACTGGTTAGTTAGGAAAAATATTGCAATCAAAATTTCGATTGGTTCGATTTAAGACAGCGTTCCATGCATACGATTTCTGACGATATGATGACCCGACTGTGCCCTGATTGGTGTAAACTTTTGGTGCCAAATTACGTCCGAATATTTGTAACAATCGACAAGATGAGCTTTATTTTAACTTTCATCCGACGTCGTATGTTTCTTAACCTCACTTTTTTCTAAACCAAATATTAACAATGAATGACTTTATTGACTATTTTGGGAATTATTATCACCTACTAATGCACCAAATTAAAAATACATTAATTTTAAGGTTAGATAGTGACCACATATACAATTATATTGTATACGAGGGACACTATCTTCTTTTTTACAAGCTTTTTAGTGAAATTCGGTTCCGAAGATCGGATAATGTGATAAGCAAAATATTTTCACATATATTATGTACATACCTAAAATTCTTTATACCTGGTATTGATCCACGACTTCTGCAAAAAAGCACCGTGCACTTGTGACCTTCCATCTTAAACAAGACAAGCCACTAACCTACCAAACGGCGAATCGAATCACCACAAATTAAAAAATCCTTTACAAAAATTGTTGTTAGGTAATGAAAGTTTAAAGCACTAGTATACCGACAACAATGTGGATGAACCACTTTTTATTCAGTAATTTGAAAAACCAGAACCAAAGATGGCGAGGAGTAACAACAAACGAATGAGACGCGATCGTTTAAATTCCCACACTACTGCGCAAACTCAATAGGTCCGCGCCATCTCCCATAGCGGGGACACTTTTTGTATTTTGGATCGTTCGTATTGGCAATATACTGTTTATATATATGAGGATTCAATACGTTCCTTCTGGCGCCGAGTATAAAAATTATCACCAGCGCTTATATATCACGCGAGTCCAACTCGCACTTGTCCGTTTCTTAAAATTATATCTTTATAAAAATGATATATATCTATTAACTATTTTAAAAGCAATATATCGTTTTTAACTATACTATCTTCCAAAGTAAATAACTCGAAAAATCGTAAATCCGGATAAGAAAAATAAATGGAAATCGAGATCAATCAGTTTTTATGTGGCGGGAAGTTAATAATCCTTTTATTTTCTCATAAATTGATATTTATTTAGGCTGAACCAAGAACCGATATACTTATAAAAATATAGAGTGAGTGTGGCGGCTTTTTTATTTTATTTTTACCCCGGTCAGGAACAAGCCTTTTTCACAGCAACCCCAAAACTAATCAGTTGTTCATTGCTTCGTTCGTTCGTTGGTTCGTTCATTAAAATAAATATGAATCTATAAATATTTGATAAAACCATCGAGTTGAAAAAGCATGGAACCGGTATTGCTCTCTGCTTTGTACAGGGTGTCGCATTTTCGACACTTTTATAGGGTATCTCCGTAATTGTTAGTACTATCAAAAAAGTAATGTAGGTGTCATGTGCTCTTTTGGGGTCAAACTTAAAATGGTAAAATTAAAACTTGAAAATTTTCGCTCGCTTAAGAGATACGAGGCAAAAATCAACAAATTCACAATTTCTAAGTTACCCTATATTTTCTTAGTTAAAAGAGATACAGAAAAATGTTTTATACAGAAGTTTATTTATAATGATTGTTGAATAATCTGCCGTTTTCAGAATAAGTATACGTGGTCACGTAAGAAAGTTATCGGACCTAACCTAATTTTTTTAAATGGAACACGCTGTATATTTTCATCGAAAAAGATAGCATTTTAAACTCTCTTTTCAAATTTATAACACACCATGGATGATAGATATATCAAATTTTTCAAAATGTTGATACTTAAGTCATTTTCACAAATGAATATGTAAAAATGAAATTGACGTTAAATGTTGATAACAACTAGAATGTCAACACAGTTGTCTCTAGGATATTAGCTTTTGTTTCATGGCCTACTGTGGTTTAAAGTAATAAAGTTTAAATAAATCGCCTAGGAAACCAATATTATCCAGGATGTGTTATATAAAATAGAAATGTTCGTTCATTAAAATAAATATGAATCTATAAATATTTGATAAAACCATCGAGTTGAAAAAGCATGGAACCGGTATTGCTCTCTGCTTTGTACAGGGTGTCGCATTTTCGACACTTTTATAGGGTATCTCCGTAATTGTTAGTGCTATCAAAAAAGTAATGTAGGTGTCATGTGCTCTTTTGGGGTCAAACTTAAAATGGTAAAATTAAAACTTGAAAATTTTCGCTCGCTTAAGAGATACGAGGCAAAAATCAACAAATTCACAATTTCTAAGTTACCCTATATTTTCTTAGTTAAAAGAGATACAGAAAAATGTTTTATACAGAAGTTTATTTATAATGATTGTTGAATAATCTGCCGTTTTCAGAATAAGTATACGTGGTCACGTAAGAAAGTTATCGGACCTAACCTAATTTTTTTAAATGGAACACGCTGTATATTTTCATCGAAAAAGATAGCATTTTAAACTCTCTTTTCAAATTTATAACACACCATGGATGATAGATATATCAAATTTTTCAAAATGTTGATACTTAAGTCATTTTCACAAATGAATATGTAAAAATGAAATTGACGTTAAATGTTGATAACAACTAGAATGTCAACACAGTTGTCTCTAGGATATTAGCTTTTGTTTCATGGCCTACTGTGGTTTAAAGTAATAAAGTTTAAATAAATCGCCTAGGAAACCAATATTATCCAGGATGTGTTATATAAAATAGAAATGTTCGTTCATTAAAATAAATATGAATCTATAAATATTTGATAAAACCATCGAGTTGAAAAAGCATGGAACCGGTATTGCTCTCTGCTTTGTACAGGGTGTCGCATTTTCGACACTTTTATAGGGTATCTCCGTAATTGTTAGTGCTATCAAAAAAGTAATGTAGGTGTCATGTGCTCTTTTGGGGTCAAACTTAAAATGGTAAAATTAAAACTTGAAAATTTTCGCTCGCTTAAGAGATACGAGGCAAAAATCAACAAATTCACAATTTCTAAGTTACCCTATATTTTCTTAGTTAAAAGAGATACAGAAAAATGTTTTATACAGAAGTTTATTTATAATGATTGTTGAATAATCTGCCGTTTTCAGAATAAGTATACGTGGTCACGTAAGAAAGTTATCGGACCTAACCTAATTTTTTTAAATGGAACACGCTGTATATTTTCATCGAAAAAGATAGCATTTTAAACTCTCTTTTCAAATTTATAACACACCATGGATGATAGATATATCAAATTTTTCAAAATGTTGATACTTAAGTCATTTTCACAAATGAATAATATGTAAAAATGAAATTGACGTTAAATGTTGATAACAACTAGAATGTCAACACAGTTGTCTCTAGGATATTAGCTTTTGTTTCATGGCCTACTGTGGTTTAAAGTAATAAAGTTTAAATAAATCGCCTAGGAAACCAATATTATCCAGGATGTGTTATATAAAATAGAATTTAAAATGCAATATTTTTAGATTAAAATATACAGGGTGCTACATTTAAAAAAAGGAACGATAACTTTTTTACCTGACCCCCGTATACTTATTCTGAATACGGCAGATTATTCAAAAATCATTATAAAGAAACTTTTGTATAAAACATTTTTCCGTATCTCTTTTAACTAAGAAAATATAGGATAATTTTGAAATTGTGAATTGTGAAATTGTGTGGTTTTTCCTATGAGGTAAACATAGTATTTTTCCGAAAATCGTTTAAAAATCAACAGATATTGATTAATTTTGAAAAAATCTCTTAACAATAAGGTTGAGGTGGTAAATAAAATTTTCACAGTCCAAAATATTCAACAAGATAACCCTACTACATAGATGTAGTCCAATATGGTTCTCATAGTACTAATAATGTCCCTCCAATTTTCAGTAATTGTACTAACTGTCAAATAACTGTGAATAAAACAAACTAATTTCAAAATGTATTCTGCAATGCATTGAGGTTTTCAAAATATAAACGAATACCTTATGAACAACGTGTTTTCAATCATTTATGTAGAACACTAACAACTGTAAGGAAATATAATTTTTTTACATGTGCCCCGAAAGTGCCTCTTTTCATGCATGTTCTCTTCACCGAAAGTGGCGTTTTCCAAGAGAGCCGGCGGGAAAGTATCGAAGCGGGCGGGAAAGATTTTTCCCGCCCGCTTCGAGTCACCATGTGCTCATAAATAAATAAAACCAGAATTGTCGGTGCGGGATTTGAACCCGCGACCCTCAGATCGCCAGGCGGACACTCTACCCACCGAGCCATACTACAAGTGATAATAAATTGGGGAATATATATAAATTAATTTGGCAGTTAATTTTTCAAAGATGTTTTAGAAAAATGTCTGAAGAATTTCTTTATTTATATGGCCTCAAAGACTCGGGCACTTGTAAAAAAATTTAAAAAACCAGAGATGCCGAGTGTGGGATTCGAACCCGCGACTCCCAGATTACAAGGCGAACGCTATACCACTAGGCCACCGATCCTATTTGTCAAAAATAATAAATAGATATTTACATTCTCCATGCGCGAGTGTTTTCATGTCATCTAGACAGGAAAACTGTCTGAAGAATTTCTTTATTTACTTGGCATCAAAGCTTCGGAGCACTTGTAAAAAAAAATACGGTACATATCTCGGGCCGTCGGAGGCTTTTCCGCATCTCGTCCGTAAAAGCCTCTTTTCGGCCATTGATACGTAATGTCAACGAATACTTATAACCAGGAAGAAGACAAACTGCCGTGTTAAAAAATCGAAGCAGGCATGATACGGCGACATCCATTATGCCTGGCGAACACGTGCTTTTCAAATGTCACTTTTGTTCAAATTTTTATTACTGTCAATAGTGTGTGTCAAGTGACATTTAAGCAAAGAAAACATCGAAACCCTTTCATTTGATTTACTAAGTAGAGAAAATCAAATATTAGGATTTTGACATAGGTTTTCAGCTGTAAATATCACTTTAAAATTGTCCTTACATACTTTTATATTATTATTGAACTAGTAACGAAACTAGAAATAAAGAATTCAGAGATTGAAGGTTGTAATTAGTTTTATTAAAAAATAGGAAATAAATCATAATTTACATAAAATATTTTACCATCTTCAACTTCAAACAAATCAAGGTAAATACAATACTATATGTACAGCTACTAACCAAGTAAATATATGCACCATCATTATGATTATGGGCTTCCAATTTGTTTGTTTCGTAGCATACTCCTGGCAACATTAGTGATCGAAGTCCTCTTTAATGTTCAGTCATTATGGGATTCTCAATTAAACTATGAAAAGAAAGAATTATTAGAATAATATATTACCGGACTTATCAAAATTCTGGCTACGGGTTAATATAACTAAGCTGTGATTATTATGTTGTAGCTTTTGACTTCTGGATTGTAAAATTTAAGTAAAATTCTTTAAAAATGTGTTTGTTGCTAGTTTGCGTGACAAGTTTGGGACATAATGGGACAATTTTATAATGTAAAATAACAATAACGAATAAAAATTAGTAAAAAAATATTTCAATCATAAATTACTTACCTGCAACAAAACGAGAAGGTCCGTTTTCGTGAAAAGAATAGAAAATTAAAAATTATTTTAGAATTTAATGACGCTTCCTCCACCATTTTCAATGTTACTTGATTTTATCCCCTTCCAGACGAAGGATGTTCGGTTGTGAAATAATTTAAGAACGTGTGCTGCTCGCATTCTATGTCTGTCTCTGTCTGCATCAACCTTCTCCGGTTCAATAAAGAGAGACAAATATGGCCTAGATTAAATCGAACAAACCCAAAGTCTGATATTGACACAGAACGATCGACACAAAAGGATAAACGTATGGAGTAACCTGCCTGGCTGTGACGTCACTTGCACGGCCTACTTATATGCTTCGATCCCCGCCATAAGCGGTCTCACCGGGCTGCGTAATGTGCTATTTCTTACAGTAAGGAAATTAATATTTCCTAAGAGTTATTTTCCGTTGCCTAGCAACGTCTAAGTGTAGGGAAATATTGACTTTTTCTTTCAAAAATGTTATCAAAAATGTCAATATTTCCGAACGATTTTCGGAAAAATTCTTCGTTATCCGGTAGTGTCAAACGTGAAGGCAGGTATAGAAGACGGACGTCCCAATAAATTCTTTATAAAGCGCACGTTCCGAACGCTCGGAGGCGACGTAATGTCTTTGTCTAATTAACACAAAAACAGAAATCGACCAAGAAAAATTATACTAATTTTCATAGCTGTCCGATTGTTTTTCCGGAAAATTACCCTCATACATTAAGCTAGAGGTGTTGTTTTCGATTGATTACATCGAAAATTACACTCATGCATTAAGCTAGAGGTGTTGTTTTCGATTGATTACATCGAAAATTACACTCATGCATTAAGCTAGAGGTGTTGTTTTCGATTGATTACATCGAAAATTACACTCATGCATTAAGCTAGAGGTGTTGTTTTCGATTGATTACATCGAAAATTACACTCATGCATTAAGCTAGAGGTGTTGTTTTCGATTGATTACATCGAAAATTACACTCATGCATTAAGCTAGAGGTGTTGTTTTCGATTGATTACATCGAAAATTACACTCATGCATTAAGCTAGAGGTGTTGTTTTCGATTGATTACATCGAAAATTACACTCATGCATTAAGCTAGAGGTGTTGTTTTCGATTGATTACATCGAAAACAACCCCTCTAGCTATCGAAAACAACCCGCCAAGTTTTTATTGTTAATTGAAAAAGATAATGACACTTTTTGACGTTTAAAAAAACAAATCGATTTTCCAGCTACAAACTCAAATATTAAATATTATTACAATGGCGTTATTAATAATTACTAATGTTTTTAGTTCTTTATTTAAAAGTTGTAATATAAAGTTGGTTTAACCATTATTCGAGTAATTTTCTCCCTAAATTACACTCGTGCATAAAAATTCTCAGATAATTTTGCATTTAAGCGTATTTCCTTTGAAAAACAACATTCGTTCATTTTCAAATTTTGTAAAATAGCCCTCCTCCTTCGGAGTCGGGCTATTTCGCCAAAATATGAAAATTAACTCTTGTTGTTTTTAGGCAATACGCTTTCATGCAAAATTATGGAAAATTTTTAGGCACTAGTGTAATTACCTCCGAAAATTCTTTACAGCCTACCTAAGGATGTGAATTGTTTATTCTTCAAAACAGGGGATAACGTTTTAGGTTTCTTTTAGTTTTTAATAAATGAGAGTGACAAACGACTGTGATGATCTTACACTTGACCGATTTTATTTTATTTCACTTTAATCATATTGAAAAGGACGATGCGGTTGTGTGCCGTGTTCTCGCCGCATGAAAATGTTAATTTTAATATTTCCGTTTATGCCGCGGAAAATCTATATGATGCAATGTGGCATTATTAATGTAATTACATAATATTAAATTATGCGTTAACACGGCAGAAGTCATTATTACCGCAAAAGTAGGTTGAATAGAATAATGTTATTTATGCAAACGGAGCATATTTTTAACCAAAGATACCGTTGACAGCATAAGTAGTGTTGGGTCAAAATTTCTTTACAGGCAACTTTCAGTCCTTAGCATATAACTTACTAAAATAAACTATTTGCCTGTAGAAACGATGGAAGAAATACTGTTCATATAAAAAGAGAAGGATTGGGAATGGAAAGTGGTGAATAATCCTGATATTAATAACGAAAACGAAACTTAAGGTATAGCTAGTATTGTCAGTGCAAGCTAGAAATTAAAATGTATAACTATTGATTGATTGTACAAGTTAGAAAGTAAATTAAGGAATTATTACTACAAATTATACAAATGTTAATTTTTGGAAATTAAATTATACAGTGAGTCCCAGAAGAAATGTCTAAATTCATTTAAAATTCAGCGGTAAGTTTTTTCAAAAAACGCTCGTACCCGTCGATTTTGATTTTTTAATTATTTTTTTTGTGGTAATTTCATGTATACAGGGTAGCTCAAAAATAAGTTACGACCATCAACTTCATTTTTTCAAATGAAAACATATTTTTTATTTCGTTTTTGATTTTGCATTGAATTCTAAGCATGTTTCATGTACCATGTCCTATACATAAACTCAACAGTTATTGAAAAAATTAGGATTGAAAAGTAAGACCTATTTATTAATAAAAAACACAACAAAATCAAATTATATGTTGAGAATGTGCGCCATTTACGGCTTGACAATATCCAAGACGATCAATAAACTCTCTTTGTACGTTTCCAACCATTTCCGGAGTTATGACACGCACTTCTCTTCGGATCCTTTCTTTCAACTCCTGCATATTGTTTGGCCTGTTAACAAATACTTTTGATTCGAACAAACCCCACAAAAAAAGGTCCAGCGGAGTTAAGTCTGGCGACCTAGCAGGCCATTCGATAGGTCCTCTCCTTCCAATCCACCGATTGGGAAAGGTTTCATCCAAAAATGTGCGCACAGTGGCCGCATAGTGCGGAGGAGCACCATCTTGTTGGAATATCAGTTCTTCGTCAGGGGAGTCTGGATCCAATGGATTCGGAAATAAAGCCACTAATGCTGGAATTAATTCTAGTTGGAGAAATTCGAGATATACTTCTCCAGTTAAAGACTGTTCAACGAAAAATGGACCAATTACTCTTTCGCGTACGATTCCACACCAAACATTTATTTTCTTAGGGTACTGGCTGTGAACCTCTATCATCCAATGCGGATTTTCTGTTGCCCAATATCGACAATTTTGTCTGTTCACATTACCATTCAAATAGAACGTAGCTTCATCCGAAAAAATAATATTTTTTACTAAATTATTATCTAGATTGCACATATTTTGCATGCGTCCGCAAAACCACTTCGCCTATCGAAATCATCTTCAAATAACTCATGCACTGGAATAACTTTGCATGGGTGATATTTGTGCTTTTGAACTACTCGGTGAACAACAGATTTCGGCATGTGTAAATCGGCCCCAATGTGCGACAGGGGAGTACACGGATTTTCTTCCAAGGAAAGCAAAACGTCAAGTTGTTCATTTTCATCTCGAGTAGGACGACCAGATTAATCAAAGTTTATTTTCATTTGTCAGCATTGTGGGTGTTTTTAAGGAGTTTCTGAAGATACTGTTATTAAAAATTAAATTAAAAACCCCCACAATGCTGACAAATGAAAATAAACTTTGACAGAAATGAGGTTTCAAAGTGCTTTCATTGTATTTGTTTTTACCAAAGCCTACTGTGACAAATTTCACATTTACAAATCAAAATTTAATCGGGCGCATTAGAAATTGTAATTGAAAATATCTCGAAAACGGTTAGTCGGAGCGACATTTACAAAGTATACCTTTATTGCTTAAAAATGACGGAAAAACGGATATTTTTAATAAAAATATAATTATACTAAGGCACAAAAAAGTTACATTTCTTTTTATGTGTTCAGAGTACCGCAGAGAGCGCCCCCTATACTCTACATCAAAATTATTAACAGATTCAAATTCCTTTCCCCAAAGAAACCCTAGTCACAAAATTTTGTGCAAAAATATTGATTCAGAAATAAGTTATTTAGGAAAATTGAAGATTAAATTTTTACTTGGACACCCTGTATCTCGGTTATTACCAGCTATTGAACTAAACTAAGTATGGCCAAATCGCAGTATTTTTACCCAAGGAATCTGCAGTTTTCTTGTGTGCCATTAGTTATGGGACACCCTGTATAGAATTTAATGATCAAAGTGTTAAACATTGCATATTTAATTATAAAAAATTGTATTTTGTTTGAACCATAAGGACAATGATTTCATCCCTAAGACCTTGGTTTGCGATTTCTTGGGAACCCTTACTCAAAAAAATAATAAATTATGTCAGGGAATCAAACGAGCTTTGAGATCTACTAATATTCGTCGAAATAGTCTTCCTTCACAATAAAATTGCTCTTCCTTTAATTGAAGTGGTAATTATAAATAAGTTTTAATCTGCTTTTCGTTGCCTGTATTATCATCCCCCTTTACAGAGATCCTGGAATTCAAGCTAAATAAATTATGAACGTTTCACCGAAGTCCCGGCTAGGAACAGGGATTTTCGGCTTGTTGATGAAATAACTTTTGGGACGATATTTGAAAGTTTTAAATATGAAATTAGTTTTAGACAGGTTGACAAAAATAAATATATTTGATAAAAACGGTATGGGGTATAAGACTTTTAGATTTTTTTTTTTTTATGATCAAACACAAGCACTAGAGGAAAAATCCTTTAGGGCACTCTGGGAGTGGTGCGTGTGCGCAAAAAGCGATTCACGTTGGCTTTGAATCGTTAGAGGTTATATTCGTTGGGAAAAACGACCTCGGGAAGGTCGTTCCACAAGGATGTAGTCCTCCAGATGAAAGAATTCTTAAATAATGAAGTTCGAGGAGTGCTAAGCTTAACCACATATGGATGGGCGGCAGTGGTCCGTCGTGTATTTCTGCTATTCGTCGCTCTGGGCGGAATTAAGAGGGCAAGGTCAGCCGAGCACCTTCCATGAAAATATCTGTAAAAGAGAGTCAAATCCCCAACCTGTCTTCGATGTTCTAGGCTGTTGAGCTTCTTCGTCAGCTCGTGGTCTCCGATCAGACGAATGAAGAGATGAAGAGATGGTCCCGTCCCGAACGTTTTATGTCTTCTCCTCTAAGAATACGATTTGTCATTTACAATGTTATTCGATGCATGTATCGATATTTATGATTTTATTGGTAGGATGTGATAGAATGAACCTTAATTTGGGGTTTGTGCGACACATTGGGTTGGAACCACAAGTTACTGATTCTTTATTTACTTCCAATTTTAGGTATTTTTATGTTATTTATTGTTGTTGCTATATTTTCTATGTTTATTGTTTGATTATACAGGGTTCCGCTAATTAATGGTACATGGAAAAACCACAGACTCCTTACGTAAAAGTATTAGGATTTATTTATACTTACCTATATCCGAAAGTTGATATTAACTGATATACAGGGTGTTAAAGTTAAATCTCTATTTTTGTTTTTCTCTAATACCTTTGCAACAAACTAACGTTTTTTTTCAAAATTTGGCAATTATGGTTTTTTAGGACGAGAAATTGATTTCTTGGCGAAATTTTACTGTATAATGTAGGGGACGCTGTCTGCGGCATTATTTGCACATTTATTAGGTCATAACTTTTTTATGTATATCTCCGAAACGGTAACTCCGGGCGACCTGAACTTAGTATACCTTTTTTACGTAATAAATATGAGAAAAGTATTATTTTTATTAAAAACTTAAATACACTGAGGCACAAAAAAGTTATGACCTAATAAATGTGCCAAAAAATGCCGCCGACAGCGCCCCCTACATTGTACGTTAAAATTTCCCAAAAAAATCAGTTTCTCGTCCTAAAAACACCATAATTGCCAAATTTTGTACAAAAACGTTAGTTTCTCTCAAAGTTATTAGAGAAAAACAATAATGAAGTTTTAACTTTAACACTCTGTATTTAATACAGATATCAACTTTCGGAAATAGGTAAGTGTAATTAAATCCTAATATTTTTACGTAAGGAGTCTGTAGTTTTTCCATGTACCATTAATTAGCGGACCCCCTGTAGGTATAGTGTATATTATATCTATGCAGAATTTCAGCACCTAATCGCAAGCGATCTGTAAGAAAATTCAGTGACAGTAAGGCAGACAAGTTAACATTCATTTATTTTTATAATTTTAAACAAAAATGTACGACTATAAAGTTAAAATTACAAAAATACGAAACGACAAGTCTGCTTCATAAAGAGAAATGGCAAAAAGTGGATTCATATGCGGGCGATTAAACGTCTTTAAATAAACTATTACTGGAACAGTTATTGGGAGAATCGAATAGTCATAATTTCATACCTCTGCACCATGTTACCATAATCCTTGGCCTACTTCTCCAGAAAGCATTATTTTTTGTATTAAAAAAACAAACGAAAACATATGACTAAAGTACTTACTGTCAGTGTCAAATTTTCTTATTATGGTTTCAATCAGAGTAGTCCTTGGCGCCACAAGTCCCCTCCTTACAGGCATCTTCTAGCACACTTTGATTTTTTGGTTCATTTGTTTGTTTTCTAATTTCAATTGTTCATATTATAGTCATTGTCTGTTATTGCGCTTAGTGTTTGTTTAGGGTAAGTACTTTAATGAAAAATTCGTTGGAGGTTTATTATTACTGATTGTTTATAGTTATTTTTTAACGTTATAGGCTTAGAAGTTTCGTTGTTATTAAAAGGAAATATTCTGCGGCAAGATAAGGTAAAAAACTTGCAAAAAATCGATTTATTTATCTGTTTTGCTCTAGTTTGATTATCAGTGCGTTGTTTTCCGTATAAGAAGCCGCAAATCATATAACACTACGTCAAATATAAGGCATTATTAAGGCATTTAACATTGAATATTGCGTTAACTTTGGTAAAAAATGGGCCAGCTCAATGTTTTCTATATTAAAATCGCCGCTTGTGGTTATTTTTACCGCTACCTCGCAAAAATAGATCACAAAATTTTACTTTTACACCTCGATTTTCTTTATTATTTAAATATATCCAGTCCGAAGGTCCCAAAAAACGGGATCTCCCACTAACTCCTGATTATATCGAAGCGATCTACGAATAAAAAACAATGGAAAAAAAATTAGAAACGAAAATATCACAGTCAAATAGATAAGTGGGCTCTGATAAAAACAATCGACGTTTCGCGATTGTCGCGGCCGACTTGACGTTAGGAAAATTCGTGCGCCAATTTGACATTCGGCGGAAAATGTAGTGTCGTGGGGTGGGGGGCGCGCGCAGGCAATCGCCCGTTACCGTGGAAACGGACATGGGGAAAATTAAGAGTGCGTTCGACGATTGTTTTTTCTGTTACAAATTTAACAATACCGGAACAATACATCGGCACAGAGTAGTCGATTGGGAAATAAATGTTTTTTTCGACAATTTTTTGTTTCAGTGGCATTCTGAATCATTTCTTGACGTATTGGTGAACGCGCCGTAAGTATGTAATGTTTTATTTTATAAAATCTATTTAAAAAATAAAAAGGCTATGCTTTTCAGGTGCAGAGCTGGGCAGTATTTGTACTCACAAATACTTTTTTTTATTTAAATACTTTTTTGTATTTAAATACTGAGTATTTAAATACTTTTTTATAATAGGTATTTATTTCACAAATACTTTGCAAAAGTATTTAGCATTTAAATACTTTTTTTATTTTCCTTTCAGTATATAAATACTTTTTGGAGTATTTAAAACTTTTTTAGTATTTAAATACTTTTTTATAATAGGTATTTATTTCACAAATACTTTGCAAAAGTATTTAGTATTTAAATACTTTTTTTATTTTCCTTTCAGTATATAAATACTTTTTGGAGTATTTAAATACTTTTTTAGTATTTAAATACTTTTTGAGTATTTAAATATTTTTTTAGTATTTAAATATTTTTTGGAGTATTTAAATACTTTTTTGGGGTATTTAAATACTTTTTACTATTCAAGTACTGTTTTCTATTTAAATATGGTTCATGTGGAAAATTCTAAGTTTGCACTTGTCACGCGTGTCAGGAAGCGAAAGATAGTTTCCGTACGATGCCGACATAAGTGGAAGGAACGAAATGGTAGCTTTGATGGTCAGAAATCAAATGATTCTGGACCGAAAATCATAGCTGTTCATCCTGATCAATGGCGTAGGAATCTCGAAAATAGGTCATGCAGGCGCGTATAAAAGGAGGGGGGCCCTTGGTTGTAATTAACCCCCATATACGATGAAACAGAAAAAAAAACTGGAGAAATCAGGCAAAAGTAATTTAAAAAAATACGATAATCTTAACACATGTTACGTAATATACGAAGTTATTAATGTATTTTGTATTTATTAAAGTGTGTTTTTAAAAAATATAATTCAGCTACAAGTTTGCAGCTTAATTTTATCATATCACAAAAGAATGTACTTAATGTACAAAAGACTAACTACATTGCATTTTCTCTCACGGAAGCAAATCGTCCCCACTTTGAAAGCATTCACAATATATGCAAGACTCACAAACAGACATAGAAATGCTGAGAAAATATCCCATTATCAATGCATTTTTTAGTATGGACATCACTAGTTTTATTTCAGTACATTAAAACTTTGACTCTAATTTCTACAGACGTTCCTAGTTTTATTCGGCTAATATTTTGACCATGGAAAGTAACAACATGTGCCAACAGGTTGCGCTAGTAATCTGGATTTCGATAAATATGGACAATTCCTGTTTTATTCCTGTACCCTTAAGTTTATGTTGTCGTGGTTTTTAAATTAAAATTTACTGTCAATACCAATAAAATATTACAAAACACACTTTTTATTGTTGTTAGATCTTATTTGATTCTAAAATATTTTGATGATTGAGGTACCTACCTATTCAACTGCCTACTTAGAGGAGACAAAAATACTACTATACTATTTAAATATTTTTAAAAGTAATTACAGTCGAACCTCTATAACTCGAACTTGAAGGGACAACCAAAAAAGATCGAGTTAGAGAGAGTTGGAAGAGAGAAGGGGAAACCACATGAATATTAGAAAACATTTTTTTTATTACATACATTATGTCTATGTACCATTAAAATATGTACATAGAAATCTTGGAAAATGTACAAAAACCACTAAAATGTCCGAGTTAAAGAGAGGTTCGAGTTATAGAGGTTCGAGTGTAATTGTTTACAAAGTATTTAAATTTTATGTTTCATTCTTAAAAGTATTTATAAATATTTAAAAAAAAAGTAATTAAATACTCAGAAAGTATTTATAAATACTTAAAAGTAATTAAATACTTAGAAAGTATTTAAATACTTAGAAAGTATTTAAATATAGTATTTAAACATAAAAAGTATTTAAATACTTTTTGTAATTAAGATTTAAATACTTCATTACTTCAAAAAGTATTTAATATTTAAATACTTTTGAATTTAATTAAGTATTTGGTATTTAAATACTTTTAAAAAGTATTTGCCCAGCTCTGTTCAGGTGGCATGAATATCAAAACCAATATGAAAATTTATTATTTGCCAAACCACCCGATGATGCCTTATACAATAAGGGCGTATTTTTGTCTATACAGTGGCACTTTAAAATACTATTTCTGATTGAATGATACTACCAAGAAAAGGAAGCCCTCACCATTGATAGGATGCAACCATCTGCAGACCGGTTTCGAACTCATTTGTTCTCGTCAGTACAGGATAGGCGTACATACATATCATCAGAGAGGACTTTAACTTAATGCTGTATTCAATCTGAATAGACGTTATTTGATTAAATCAAAACCGATGCTGTAGACATTCATTCTGGGCACTAGCGTTGCAAAAATCTTTCTCCTTTTGTCTGACGAGCCGTGATACGGCGAGACGCGTCTAAGAATGAGTTTGACAAAAGGAGAAATGCATAAATTGAAAGAAAAACACCGGGAGTGCCTAATCTCCCATCGGTAAGGACGAACATAAATAGTTTCTACGAAAATATTTTGAAATCACAATAGTATTCATAAATGTGAAATTATTGTTCTGGATGAAACACCAACGTACTAAGGAGATTTTAATGAAGATGGTCAATTTAAGGAACATAACGTCGGAAAATGAGTAAGTGTTGTTATTCCGCCAAACGTAGATTTAGTTCGTCTTTTATAATTAAACAAAAAATCCAGGCTCGTATTTAAAAAATATAAGTTGATGAAGGTGACCCAAATACGAAACGTCACATTAACGATCTGAGGAGGATGCCATCTTGTAGGGAATAAAAAGTAGCAATGAGGAAGTGAAATTTATTTTTGGACATCTCTTCGAACAAAGTAGGGAAATAATAAAAACCGAAACCTATAATTACGGAACTTTGCCCCAATTTAACCGACTTCGTAGCTCTTACCGTTCCCGAAATCCCAATGGTGAAGGACGAATTTGTTACACCCTGTATATATTAGCTCAATCATCCTTTTCTTGTGTGTGTGTGTGTGTGTGAAGCAAAGATCTTACAAACTCCAGATAGAATTGTTTACATTTGAAGTCGACGTAAGGACTGTAAACGCGCACTCCCCACCTTGCTGTTATGCTTGCAGCATAGCCAGATTGTCTTATTTATCGCTAAGGTATCTGCAAAATCCCAATTAAAAATTTGTTAATTTGACAATTACAACTGGTTTAAGGTTCATCCACAATTGCTTTTAAAATAAATTTATTTCCCAATAATTTTAATATAAATTGTGAATAGGCCTTGAGAGATTTAGAAAAAAAATATTATTATTATACATAAAAGTTTGAAATAAACCGACTGCACTCTGACAACATCAAGTTAAAAGATACTACGCTCGCCGGCAAAAGATCAAACTTTATCAATGGATCGGATTATAGTAAAGAATACAATACACTGTTGCTACTCGCTGCTAACTGCTTTTAAGGGAGTGTTTATATATTTTGGTTGTTTTTATTTTTTTTTGTGAGTATTGGTGAAAAATCGTCTTTATTATAAACAATGATGGTGCATTCATGTATAGTTTGTAAAAGAGTGGATCATTTAAGCAAGGATTTATCTTTTCTTCGGTAAGTATGGTTATGTTTTAATATGATTGTATTGATATGATTTCTGATATAACCATTGACGTTTAAAAGGTTATGGACAGGTCCGTGGTGCTAGTCCGGGCAAAAAGCAGTCGAGTTGGTTTATTTCTTAATATAAATCTTGCATTTACAAGATGGTTGAGTCTTGTGCGGCCATAAAATACTTCACTAGAAGATGCAATGGTGTTAAATTAAAATTTCACAGGATAGTAAATTCGGTTTGTTTAAGAATGTACCAAATGTTTATCCACTTCGTTAGGATACTAAAGGGTCGTAGCCTACGCCAAATTTGGATACATGCCCTTAGAAGGAATAATTATAGTCCAGGTGATACAACAGTTATTTGTGAGAAACACTTCACAAAAGAAGATTATGGAGGTAATGTACATGGGAATAAAATACTGAAGAAAGGAACAGTTCCGTCAAAATATTTTACATCTTTATTTTTCTATATTTAAACAACGTTTGCAGTGTAACAAGTACGTGAAAACAGGTTTTATATAATTTATTTATTTATTTTTATTTATTTGATCTAACTTGTTTAGGTACATGTTATTTTAATTTACTTATTTAATTAATCACTTTAGTGTACAATATGCCTTAGTGGCTTGTGTGTGCATTTTTTTAAAGAATCATCCTTTTCACAGTTTATAGTAAAATTATTAGAAATAAACTTATTTTAAGAGCAATTGCGGATTAACCTTAAACCAGTTGTAATTGTCAAATTTACAAATTTTTAATTGGGATATTGCAAGATTTCTTAGTGATAAATATGACAATCTGGCTAGAAATATACACTTTTATATCTGGAGAGTATCATCCAGTAATGAATACACCAAAAATATTGATGCTAAGCATAAATAGTTAAATCTATCCTTGGATACACTGTATATAAAAACTGGATCAATATTTCTATCTTTTTTATAAATATCCAATATTCGAAACTACACTTTTTGAATAGATAATATAGTTAAACGTAAAGAATCTCAAAGTAAATTATACGCCCTTGTTGGGCTTTTTGCCCAGACTAGCTCCGCTCCGAAACGAGGAAGGCCGCTCCATAACCTTTTAAACGTTATTGGATTTAACCAGACTTCAACATTGTTGCCATTAGCGAGACAAACATGTTTTGTCACTCTTCCACCCATTACTGATTTTCAATAACATTTCAAACAATCACAAACTCACTTTCCAACAGATTTATGAATGGAGTGTTGGCCCTGTGGTGTGAAGCTATATCTCTAATTATCACTTCCGAGTAACTTTTATAAACTAAAATAAATAATAAATAATACAAAAAAATTGTAAAAAATAATTTATTTTAAAATTATTTTACAAGGTAAAAATTTATTTCACAAAGTACAAAAATGTTAAAAGTTTTTCGTAATTTACAATAATCAATACAATTTCATTTCCTCGCACCGTATGATCATTTCAAGAAATTACACGTGCATTTGTACGTGTAAATAATAAATAAATAAAAAAATAAAATAAATCGCACAGGATACCAATATCATCCATGGTATGTTATATATTTGAAAAGATACTTTAAAATGCTATCTTTTTAGATTAAAATATACAGGCTGTCACATTTAAAAAAATGAGGTTAGGTCCGATAACTTTTTTACCTGACCCCGTATACTTATTCTGAAAACGGCAGATCATTCAACAATCATTATAAAGAAACTTCTGTATCAAATATTTTTCTGTATATCTTTTAACTAAGAAAATATAGGGCAATTTAGAAATTGTCAATTTTTTTATTTTACCCCGTATATCTTAAGCGAGCGAAAATTTTCAAATTTTGATTTTACCATTTTAAGTTTGACCCAAAAAGAGCACATGACATATACATTACTTTTTCGATAGCACTAACAATTACGGAGACACCCTATAAAACCAATAGCAATGAGTTTATGCATCGAGCACGTGGCTATCGTGCGCTGATTTATTCTTCTGAATTGGTAAAACGAATAGATTTTACTTGTAGGAAAAAAAAAGAAATTTAAAAACAAAATGAAGGCTGTAGATTATTTTTGTCTTTGGTATATCACTTTAGCACCTTAATTTTATTGCTCTACACTATCTATCTACACAAAATACGTATTTGATTTTAAAAATCTACCAATGTTTATAAAATTCGATCTCCTCATTGTTATTCTTGATCAAATTTGATAATCTGCTCTAAAACGTATACTACTAAAAATATCAGTCCTTAATTTTTTAAATCTACTTAATCCTAGGTTTAAAGAAAATGTCCCTCTGGCACAGCAAACGGAACAATATACACACACACAATACATGATCGAATTTAAAATGAAATAAAATGTCTCTCATAAAATAATTCTTTTTATATACACGGTGCCCCATCGGGAACCGCCTCGATCTGTATATGAAGAACTATACATAATAAAATTTTAATAATAGGAAAGTAAGATAATGTGGATGGGAGCAGCTAAAATATTAATATAAAAACTTAAATACAGTGGAACCTCTCTTAGGCGGACACCTACGGGACCGTCTAAATGTGTCCGTCTAATAGAGGTGTCCGCCCATGGGAAATTTGTTATTAGGTAATATGTAAATGCAAAATTATTACTATGTATATGTATGTACAAATAAACATAGCATAACAAAAATACACTAGTTTTAGTTAGGATGTAGTACTAAAAAATCTAATAACGTAGTTTGACGTGTCTGCGTTTTATACTTGCAATCTAGAAAATGTAATTCCAAGTCTGATAACAATTATTCCATTGCTGTAGAGTCACCTCTATTCTTTGCATACTCTTATAATTCCTTTACCATACTAATGGCTTGTTGATAATTGGTGACAATTGTTTGATTACTGCAGTCAACTTCTTCATCAGAGTCGCCAGATAGTGATGTGGTTTCAGTTTGGACTACATAATCGGTAGGAATGGGGTCACTATCATCTTCTAATAGCACATGGCTATCAATGGTAATGAACTCGCCCAAATCATTGTTATCAAATTACAAACTTCCCTAACACCAATATTCTCTTTCAGACTCAAAAACGCGACATTTTTGTGCCATTGTTTACGATTTTAACCTTACAACTCACAAATTAATGGCGGACTGCTGTCGGGTAATCACACATACTTTCATTCGGCGAAGTCCTTTCGCGCTGCCACGCATACGCGATTAGTTGCCGGTCTGTCTTCAGAAAGTTTTTGTGTTCATTATGAGAGATTTAACTGTATGTCAAACACGCTTAGACTTAGGTATTGTGTAGGACATGATATATGAAATCAGCCTAAAATCTTATGTATAGAATCCTAAAATGTAATAATATATCGGGAGTTCCATATAAAATAAGCGAGTTAACACCGACTTCCGGCATAACCGGAACAGCTACCATATTGATAATATTTTAGACAAGTTGCCGCCATCAATATTAGCATTCTATCCAATTTTCAAAATTTTGGATGAATCCCTGCAAGATACGATAGTCTGATACAGTCCAAATCAGGTCAAATACAGGGTGTTCCTTAATGCCGTGCTAATATTTCAGGGTGTGATTCCTTAGGTCATTTTATAAAGAAAAGTTCCCATGAACATATGTTCGCAACGGCTTCAATTTTTTGCTACAGGGTGTTACAGTTTTTATTTTTAAATGGTTATTTTTTAATATCTCCCAAAGTACTTTAGGTATTTTCAATTTTGGTATGTGTGAATAGGATATAGAACCACAAATTTTAGTTGGAAAAGTTATTCAATTGTTCCACCAGTGGCGTCCCTGCAAACATGTCCACTGATGTTTTTTACAAAAAAGATGGTACGCCGCTGGCCTTTTTCCATATGGATATTTTTTTGATTAGCCTGGTGAATTTTACATAAAAACGGTCTCGAGTTTTTCTCGTCAGGCGCACCGTTCTTGATTAAAACCACTAAGTTCGTATTAAAACCCATTATTATTATTATTAACATTGATAAAATAATTAATGATAAATTGTGTTTTATAAAAATTGTTAGAAATGCATTACCGCCATTTCTTCATTCGTATAAGCACCATATTCGAATAAAAACACCGAAAAAATAAAATGTAATTGTTTTAATCAAGAACGGTGCGTCTGACGACAAACACTCAAGAGACCGTTTTCATGTAGAATTGGTTTTTTCTGTCGCGTTTCGGATTGTTTGTCCCAGTGGGCCAAGACACTGGTTTATAATACAATCATCTTGCCTCACTTTAATTACTGTTGTTCTTTATTAATATCTTGTACTCAGGAAAATATACACAGGCTGCAGGTTCAACAAAATAAGGTTATGCGAATTATTCTTAAATGCAACAGGTATATCCCGGTAAGAACTATGTTACAGAGGTTGAATTGGCTGTCTGTGGAACAGAACATTAGAAAGGCGAACTTGGTTTTAATATATAAAATTGAACATGAGCAGCTACCAATATATTTTAATGCTTTTCTTAAAAAAGATCAAATTTTCATAGTTATGACATTCGCTCTGGGCAACATTATAACATTGAGTCAGTTAAAACCACATCTCTACAAAAATCGCTATTTTTCGAGGGAGTTCGTCTTTTTAATGACCTCCCTGAGGGCATTAAGGAGGCAAATGGGTTAAATGTCTTTAAAAGAAGATTGTTTCTTTATTTGAAGGATATGTAGAGTAGAGTAGGATTTATCATTTTTGTAACTGACATATAAACACTGTTTTGTAACTTGTATTTTTTAGTAATAACTAGCCAAGTGCTAAATAAAGATTATTATTATTATTATTATTATTATTAGAATTGACCAGGCTAATCAGAAAAAATGTCCACATGGAAAAATGTCAGTGGCGTACCATCTTTCTCGTAAAAAATATCAGCGGACATGTTGGCAGGGACGCCACTGGTGGAACAATTGAATAACTTTTCTATTTAAAATTTGTGGTTCTATATCCTATTAATACAAACCAAAATTGAAAATAATATCTAAAGCACTTTCGGAAATATTAAAAAATAACCATTTAAAAAATAAAAATTCAACATCCTGTAGCAAGAAATTGAAGTCGTTGCGGACATATGTTCATATGAACTTTTCTTTATAAAATGACCTAAGGAATCACACCCTGAAATATTAGTACGTTATTAAGGAACACCCTGTATATTATATGCTCTGTTTGGTTTATTACAATGAATGTGTTTTAGCATTGGGCTTAAACAGTTAGTTCAACTAATGGTTAAGTGAGATTAATATAGCCCCAGCCTAGAGATTCAATTTAAATTATATCCTACATACACAAATTGTGTATGATTGGAAAACATACATCGCACACCATCTTAGTATAAACCAGGAACATAAACAAACTCTCTACAAACTAAGTCTAATTAAGAATTTAGTGAACTTTCCTTTTGACACCACATTTTCCATAATAATATCTATTTAATCTATACCCTAGTACGACTATAACCGTCAAACTCAGCATAAGGAAACTTAACCCTATAGGAACCATGCTTTGAGCAAGGAAGATGACACATAACGATAATTGGCCGACCATATAAATGACAGCTAGCTTAAAGATGACCGATATAACAACCTTGTCCTTTAAAGATTTTAACAAAATGTCATAGGCAGCTGAACTTCCTTGCACCACAACTTTCTGCAAATTGATTTTAGTGATCTGTCCACCTAACTGTCCAGATTTAATACCTTTGATTAAATACTTCACAATAAAAGAACCGAAAATCAACGATCTGAATAAAATAATCGTCTTTTCCGCCGATGATTGGAGGCCATTTTGACTGGTCTTGAACCACATGGTCAAAATGGCGGGTAGAAGGTAAGACTGAGGTGAGCAGATGTACGTGTTGATCCTCTTGATGGTCTCGATGCTGGACGATCGCTGTAGTAGCCTTGGCTTGTCGGCCGTGGGTTTCACAATGGCGACGGATTTCGGCAAGATGGTGACTGTTTGTGTTGGAGTTATGGCGGTAGACATATTGAAGTTTGAGCGGGTTGAGGTTAGGTTCTGTAAAAAAAAGAAAAAGTTCGAGTAAGTTATATTATTGTCTGTATATGTGGCTTGAAATAATTACGTGGTAGGTACACAAGTAACAGATTTTTTAATCACAAAATTATCAGAAGCCTAATAGTATGTCAACAAAATCACCGTTTTGTGACGTTTATTTTAAATTATATTATTTACTCAACCTGCAGTGGATTTGAAAAATACCATATCTCGTTGACGTCTTCATTGTACAAGTTTAATGACAAAATAAATAACATAAATTAATTATACTTTTCAAAAATTTCCATGAAGTCAGTGAGGAAATAGAACTGGTTTTCTGATGTAATTGGTTTTTAATGTTAAATACCCATTAGACCCAACGAGTAACGACGCAATCAAACATTTCTTTCTTTAGAAGTTTGTTCGAACATTCTTTCAGCAAATATTTTGAGCTGCGACAATTTCCCCTGATCCCCGAATTGGTTCCCGGTGCGCAGTGGCGGCTCGTGACCTATGATAGAGGGGGTTCACAAGTATGTTGAAATTATTTTTAAAATTTTATTTTTGTGTAACGACCAAACAATTACTTTCTAGGCGTTTTAAATTTACAAAGAAAAGAAGTAATAAGAAAATGCGTTAGGTAAAACATATTTTTATTTATTTTTTAATTTTACACAAGGAAATACAACTTTTGGAAAATAAGAAAGATTTTCTTAGTGTGTATAGTGCTCAAAACGTAAAGTCCGTTCTTCGGTTCTTAATTGTAGAAAATTGATCAATAACAGCCTCATTAAAGTTTGGAATACCCTTTATACATTTTTTTTTCACATATTTAATTTTTAAACTTCGTAATAAAGTCCCTAGTTTACCCTTTGTGGTCTGCGTTAAATTAATTTCGGGTTTAGGTCTTCCCGCATTCTTCACTTCAATTTTTGCTCCGAACTCAAAGAGATAAAGTTATTTTTTAAATAGTCCACCGTCAAACTATTCATTTTAACTTAATAAATATATAATATTAAAACATACACTCTCTAATTTCTAACTAGATACACGAACAGACAACGGCGCGGCGCACACTATAATTGTGCGCCTTTCCTATGTTAAATCGCCATAGCCCCGCTATCCCCCGCTGTCTCCCGCCACCTGTTCCTGTTACTACAAAAAAACTGCATTGTGCCCCGCCTACTTAATCGCACATGCGAGCAACTCTCGTCATAATCGACATTAACCTCGACCGAGGCACGGTTGGCGGATCGAGAGCCTATAATATACAGTTTGGTTGACGGTACGATAAAATATTAGGGAGGGTCGGACTTTATACGATAATTGACGGTGCGATAAAATATTAGGGAGCGTCGGACTTTATACGATAAATAATATTCAATGAATATAAATTAATATATTTTTTTGGGTTTGTTCGGGTGCATCTGCTCCTGTGGAAGAACCGCCACTGCCGGTGCGACACTCTGTATAAAAGTTATGCACCACCATTTAAGAAACATCATCAACCAAGTAAAAAAGCTTACAGAACCGTTTTGTATAAATATAATGTGTTTAGTTCATCTACTTTTTACAATTTCGGTACGGACCACTTCCCATGCGATCGCGACTCGCGCTTGACCCATTTTCTACGAGCGGAAATTCTTGGCAACTTTACCAAAGTAAGTGAATTCTAAAATTATCAAAAGATCAGTTGAACTGGGTTTATTGCTCCGTATAGCCCTCAAGTCCGTCTAAAATTATATCCGACGTCCCCCCATTTCAACAGTTTCTTGTTTATTTTCGAAAAAACATTAAAATTAGAGTTCAAGTGTATGCAAAACAGATATTACCTTTGACATACGATTATTTTCTTTTACAAATATGTTTACGTTTAATGAAGGGGGTTTACACGGCGCATATTATTGGCATAGAACCGCTCACATATCGTTTGCACCGCAAATAGACGTATACGGTTGAAGACGTACACCGGATAATCACCGAACATCATCAAGCAAGCCTATTTGTTGAGTTGAAATGTATACGGTTTGCTGTATTGTGCATAGCATTACACCATCTCGAACGAATAGCAACCGAATTGTATCTTTGTTATTAAAAAAGACAGTAATTAATGGTATTTGCAAATGCTAAGATTAATTTTACAATACATTGATAGCATTTTCGCAATTTTGCAATATGTGAATTAATGATCTCATTATTTGAACTTGAAAGAATTTTATTAAATTGTAGTTTTGCAAAACTTATTTTAATCTTTATAAGACATGTTATTAGATCGGGGTCAATACGACTATGTCCATGCTGTGTTATCCTGTACAGGGTGTTCCCTAATGACGTGTTAATATTTCACAGAGTGTGATTCCTGAGGTAATTTTATGCAGAAAAGTTCATATTATGACCGAAATTGAATTATTTTTAAATGTTTTTTTTTTAATATATCTGATAGTACCCGAGATATTATTTTCAATTTTGGTATGTGTTAATAGCATATAAAACCACATATTTTAGTTAAAAAAGTTATTCCATCGAGCCACCAGTGGCGTCCCGGCAAACATGTACAGGGTGTGTCCTTTTCGACACTTTTATAGGGTATCTCCGTAATTGTTAGTGCTATCAAAAAAGTAATGTAGGTATAATGTGCTCTTTTTGGGTCAAACTTAAAATGGTAAAATCAAAATTCGAAAATTTTGCCTCGCCTAAGAGATACGGGGGAAAATCAAGAAATTCACAATTTCTAAATCACCCTATATTTTTTTAGTTAAAGGAGATACAGAAAAATGTTATATACATAAGTTTATTTATAATGATTGTTGAATAATCTGCAGTTTTCAGAATAAGTATACGGGGCCAGCTAAAAAAGTTATCGGACCTAACCTCACTTTTTTAAATGGAACATCCTGTATATTTTAATCTAAAAAGTTAGCATTTTATACTCTCTTTTCAAATTTATAACACACCATGGATGATAGATATCATATCAAATTTTTAAAAATATTGATAGTCATTTTCATAAATGAAAATGTAAAAATGAAATTGACGTTAAATGTTAATAACAACTAGAATGTCAACATAGTTACTTCTAGGATATTACCTTTTGTTTCATGGCCTACTGTGGATTAAAGCAATAAAATTTAAATAAAACGCCTAGGAAACCAAAATCATGCAGGGTGTGTATATATTTGTAAAGAGAATTTAAAATGATATCTTTTTATATTATAATATGCAGGGTGTTCCATTTTTAAAAATGAGGTTAGGTCCGATAACTTTCTTACCTGACCCCGTATACTTAGTCTGAAAACGACAGATTATTCAACAATCATTATAAATAAACTTCTGCATAAAACATTTTTCTGTATCTCTGTTATTTTTTCTAATTAGCCCGGTCAATTCTACATGAAAACGCTCTCTTGTGTTTTTCTCGTCAGACTATTATTAACGTTGATATGAAAAATTTTGTTTGTTTAAAAATTGTTCGAAATGACCCTAATGAGTTTAATAATTCGAATTTAATTCTTTTAATCAATCACATTCGTTCCTATTAAATTTAAACCGCACCCGGAAACCCCTAAAACCCTAATTACCTACCGCTTATCTAGTGGGTTTTTATACAAATCAAATTTGTTTTTAATAAAATTTATGGAAATTTGTTTTAGAATTATTGTTTAGTGTCCGTGCCCGTTGTTGAGAGTGTCCATTGGCGGGAGATTTACACGTATAGGCACGTGTATACGTTTATATCTGAAAATCCGTCCGTATAGAGGAGATGCCCTTAAGGGGAAGATAACTGCAACTATATCTAACCTTATGAAATGACAATTACAAACATTTCATTACCAAAATGACAAACAAAAAATATTTTCCAAATTCGCAACTGTAGTATATATTTTTGAACGTTATCTGGGTAGCTCCTTATCGTTTTTATTTTTGTTACACAAATATTAAAATGATTTATTGGTGATGTGCTGTTAAGGAGAAGTTAAGTAAGAACCATGGAAATGGTGCATGGTGATAAAAGATAGAAGTTCTTGGTATAACACGGGGTTAAATAGCAATAAAAATTCGTTCATTACGCAAGGAATTAGGGGTCCACGATTCGGTTAAATGTAACCTTAATAAGGGCCCCGCTAGCATATGTGCTAAGTGTGCAATGCACACGGGCGCCATCCTTTAGGGGCGCCAACACCCAGGGTCAAAAATTCCAAAAAAAAAAAAATTATTTTAAAATAAAAGTTGAGAAATTAAATAGGATTAGGTATAAATACATACGAAATTTTATTACGTTACCTACCTACCTTCAAAAAAACATGATCCAAAATGCCTTAAGGGGCGCCAAAATCCCTTTTTGCACACAGGCGCCAGTAGCCCTTAGGGGGGCCCTGCCCTTAATAGTGCTTACGTTTTAGTTCCGTTACATGCGATTGATGGTACCTTGAGAATTAAATATTAATAATAATTCCTAGGATTTATTTTGAATTATCTAAATTATTCCGAATTTTTTTTTTTTTTTGGTCGACACTTTTATAGGGTATCTCCGTAATTGATAGTGCTATCAAAAAAGTAATGTAGGTGTCATGTGCTCCTTTTGGGTCAAACTTAAAATGGTGAAATCAAAATTGGAAAATTTTCGCTCGCTTAAGAGATACGGGGGAAAATCAAAAAATTGACAATTTAAAAATTACCTTATATTTTCCTAGTTATAAGAGATACATAAAAATGCTTTATACAGAAGTTTCTTTATATCGATTATTGGATAATCTGTCGTTTTCAGAATAAGTATACGGGGTCAGGTAAAAAAGTTATCGGACCTAACCTCATATTTTTAAATGGAACACTATGTATATTTTAATCTAAAAAGATTGCATTTTAAATTCTCTTTTCAGATATATAACACACCATGGACGATATTGATTTCTTAGGCGATTTATTTAAACTTTATTAGTTTGAAACGAAAAATATACATTTTGGGCCATTTCTTCGTTTTTTTCACTTTCAATATAAACTGATATCATATCAAAATTTTTCAAAATGTTGATAGGTTATTTTCGCAATTGAATATGTAAAAATGAAATTGACGTTAAATGTTAATAGTCAACACAGTTGTTTCTAGGATATTAGCTTTGTTTAATGGCCTACTGTGGTTTAAAGTAATAACGTTTAATAAATGGCCTAGGGAATCAATATGGTGTGTTACATGAGAATTTAAAATAGTATCTTTTTAGAGTAAAATATACAGAGTGTTCCATTTAAAAAAAATTAGATTAGGTCCGATAACTTTTTTACCTGACCCCGTATACTTATTCTGAAAACGGCAGATTATTCAACAATCAATATAAAGAAACTTCTGTATAAAGAATTTTTTAGTATCTCTTTTAACCAGGAAAATATAGGGTAATTTTGAAAGGGTATCATTTAACTGGTTAGCAAAATATTCTTATTTTTATGGACAGAAAACATTTCTGAATCGTGACAGTGCCCTGGAAAAACAAGTGAAAACCCGCACCCCGCTACACCTTTTGTAGCCGATTTCCTTCTGTATTCGGCAAAAGAAAACACGACATAAAGTGACATAAATTGGGGACCTATGAAGTAAACTGCTTCTAGACATGTTTGTTTCTACTGACCAATTGTAAACTCTTACTGACCAAGTAATCATTTCACAGATCGACTGTTAATAACGGCAAACCATTTATTTACTTCTCAATTTGAAATTGTCAATTTTTTGATTTTCCCCGTATCTCTTAAGCGAGCGAAAATTTTCAAATTTTGACTTTACTACTTTAAGTTTGACCCAAAAAGAGCACACAACACCTACATTACTTTTTTGATAGCACTAACAATAACGGAGATACCCTATAGAAGTGTCGAAAATGTGACACCCTGTACATAGGTTCTCCATGAATCTAGCTGGTTTTTGAGGTGTACCTTGCTCTAATTACATATACCTGGTGGTCAAAAAATATATATTTCCAGTAAAATATTGCAAAGCTACAGGTTGAAATCAGTCAACACAGAATGTTTTCAGACTAGTAAGTACTCAAAAAATAATAAATTATGTTTTTATTGGAGAAAGATCCTTTAAAATAATGTACCACATGACTCCCGTTCCCATTTAAGATTTTGAGGGTAACCGCTACCCCCCAGGAGGTTAAACCGAGAAGGCTGCCAATCTTCTATAGTTTCAAATTGACATCCGGGATGGAAAAGTATTTCTTAAATTACGCTGTCAAGAAAATAAATCTTTCTCTGTGGTATACCGCCTACACACTTTCCTGTTCTCGTCAGTACAGGGTACGTGTTCGTGCCTCACCATCACAAACCGCTTTCCTTTCAACGCCATCTCTTAGCCGACCCCTACCATCTGATCGGTACCCCGCCTGGGTCGTGTTAATTTGGAGATTTCTTGACAGAATGGTGTATGATATAATTTTAATATGTGTTTTTATTTAATACGTACCTCAAGAAATTAATCTAAAATTACAACTACGAACAAATTTCTGCGATAAAATATTTCAAAAGTCCTTATAAGTATTTAGTTTTTTTTTTACTGTTGATATAGATTATAGAGGAAAGATTTACAATATTTCGAACGTAAGTTTGCTTTTATAAAAATTTGGAGGATTTGGGTGTCAAGGAGAGAACAATGTAAAATTCAGAATTGTTGGCAGTGTGCCTATTTGTTTTTGCTAAAACGATGGGTATGCTTATAAGATTAGTACCCAACCAATGTCTCTGTCTTTATAACGGTTCTAAGAGAATTATTACCGAATTCATTTTAAACTTCAAGTTTCAAATATTTCGTAGTACCAAAACAAGAAACCCTCGAAATTAGTGGCCCATTTGTTTGAGGTTGAGAAAGTTATCATTGTCAAACGGTGGATATAAACACGAGACCGGTAAAACGAACCCAAGTACAAATAAGCCCCATATACAATAATTCTCTCGTTACTTTTACGTTGATCATAATTTCAATCACAATTTTGATAAATTAATATACAACGTGTCCAAGATAAGGAGGGGAGCTCGGAAACCGTAAGAGATACGAAGTCGGTTAAATGGAGGTAAAGTTGCGCATTTACGTGCCTAATAATATGCCGTTTAGAAAGTTTTATAATTCCGAGTAGTTCCGGAGATATCCGAAAAAAAAAAACAAATTCTGAAAAATCGTTTTATTGTTTTCCTGTTTTTTTTTAAGAACGAATTCTAAAGTAAATTGCACTTTTGCATTGCCACTTTTTCCGATCTATCTAACAGCGTTAATTGTTTTGTAATCCGACGAGTCGTCTTTGAAGGGCCATTATCAACTTTATTTTTTTAAATACGGTCCTGTTTTTCTGATATTGGAATATGAGAGCTTTTTTTCTTCCGAATGCAAGGATGTATGACACATTGTGGTTTAATGACGCTTCGAGGGTTTTTTGAACAACATCAGGAAATTTTGGGATACGGTCCTGTACTTCTCCTAATTTTATAAATAATATCTCATAAGTAAGCTCTAAATTTTTTACTTATGTTCGACTAGTTCAATAAAAAACAAATAATTTAATAATAAACCACAAATAAGTCAACAAAAATCATATCAAAACAGTAATGAAACGAACAACGAAAAAAGTAAGGAACTATTTGTTATCTATTGAACTAGTCCAACATAAGTAAAAAATTTAGAGCTTACTTATGAGATATTATTTATAAAATTAGGAGAAATACAGGACCGTATCCCAAAATTTCCTGATATTGTCCAAAAAACCCTCGAAACGTCATTAAACCACAATGTGTCATACATCGTTGCATTCGGAAGAAAAGAAGCTCTCAAATTCCAATATCAGAAAAACAGGACCGTATTTAAAAAAAGAAAGTTGGTAATGGCCCTTCGAAGACGACTCGTCGGATTACAAAACAATTAACGCTATTAGATAGAGCGGAAAAGGCAATATAAAAGTGCATTTTACTTTAGAATTCGATCTCAAAAAAACCCAGGAAAACAATAAAACGATTTTTGAGAATTTCGGTTTTTTCTGAATATCTCCGGAACTACTCGGAATTTTAAATCTTTCTAAACGGCATATTATTAGGCACGTAAATGCGCAACTTTACCTCCATTTAACCGACTACGTATCTCTTACGGTTTCCAAGATCCCTGTACTGGCCCTTATCTTGGACACGTTGTATTACTTAACAACTAAATCCTTACCTATTATTATTAAAAAGAAAGAACAGCTTCTAAGCGCTCCTTGTCAATTTTTTTCCCAATCCGGTCTAACTGAACTGCTCGCCAAATAACTGGGCAAAAAATTGAATCGCCAATAAAGTAAAGTCCTCTTCTAATAAATATATATCGAAAGCCGATGAAAAATCGTCACCCCTTTCCATGTCACTCCGATCTATAACGAGCGGGCACTGTCTTTTTCAAAAAACGCGATACTGTTCACTTAAAAATAACGTTTTTATTGCACTTTCTCGAAAATAATTCGAAACACCGCTGAATAAAACACTTCTCGCCGGTTCGAATATTTCATTTACAATAAACTTAGAACTGGGGAGTCTTCAAAACAATATAACTGGGAGCTCAGCAGTTGATTGCGATTGGCTGGGAGGACGGTGCCAGTGGCGGAGGTGGAGGGGACTGGGACTAGTGACTAGCGAACCTGTCTGTCGATATTTTGAATATTTTTGAAACCCTTCTCATTTTCTGATGGGTCGTTGAAACACATCCCTTACTAGAAGTTTTGGTTAAAGAAGATTGATGATTTATAACAGTTTCGTAAAAGCTGTAATATTACGGTTATGAATGTTCTGTCTTATGGAAGTTTTGTTTAAACAGCTCGTAAAGGACTTACATTTAAATAGTTGTAAGAAAGCTTCCGGTGAAAATTTACACAGCTTGAAATATTTGATATGTAATACAAAGAAAGGAAGACAGCGGGCGGCGGCATTTATAATGTTTTTACTCTACGTTACTGGAAACCTCATTTGGAAACTACCGATCTCGTTAGTCACGTAGACAACAAACAGCACGAGACCGGCATGAGCATGATGCCGGGCCAGTCAGGGCCACCATCCTAATTTCCAAAGTTCACGTTACAACATTTTTGTTGATAAACAAAGCGGGAGAGATTGGTATTCCCCATTTCAAAAGTATCTACGGGTAGCACCATTGGTGAAGAAGCTATGGCCGAAGTTGTGAATTCAGATATCTTGACATACCCACCATCCTAATTTCCAAAGTTCACGTTACAACATTTTTGTTGATAAACAAAGCGGGAGAGATTGGTATTCCCCATTTCAAAAGTATCTACGGGTAGCACCATTGGTGAAGAAGCTATTGCCGAAGTTGTGAATTCAGATAACTTGACATACTATAAAATGAGTAGTGTTGTGATCACTCGAGCGAAAAACCGCTTGTACACTCGATTATTGAAATAACCGACATCGTTCCATTATTAAAAAAACCGCTCGAATTATCTATTCAGGCGAAAACCGTCGCCCGTACCTTATTATCTTTCACTCGATACCCGCGCTTCGCTTGCCGCCGACGGAATTTACCGCTGTAGCGTGATCGAATTAAAAAACTGCTCGTATATTCAAACAGTTTTTCGCTCGATAGGAAATACTCTAGTTAAAAATCAGGCGAAAAACCGAAAAATATCGCCGGTTACCTGATAGACGACCTCCGGTCTAAGCGCCGCGCGATCCGATTGGCGACGTTCGAGATTGACGCTGAACCAGTACACGACATACGTCTTTCTTAAAGGCACATAAACGAGAAGGTGCATATAAAAAAGTATGCTGAATCCCTTAGCGGAGTCATCGCGACATGGTTTGGTAAAGTTTTGTTTTAACTGCCTAGCCAGTGGAGTAGTTTAGGTCTCCTAATTTTTAATTATTATAAAGACGAGAAAACTTCTCAAAAATAACATAATAATAGAAATTGTTAATGAAAAATATCAAAACGAACAAAATGGTTAACAAAATATATAGAAAAATTCGTTGGTAATCTTATAGTAAACATTTTTAAATCTAAACAGGAACTTTTTATTATTAAACTCAAGAAGACTTCTCAAAAATAACATACATTATAGAAAATGTTAATGGAAAATAAGAAAACGAGCAAAATAGTTAACAAAACAGAGATAGCGACAAATTTTTTGGTAATTAAAAGTAAGCATTCTTAAATTTAAACAGGAACTTTTAGGTAACTATGAATACATGAGTACATGAATTTAAAAAAATAATAACCAATTTTCTTATTTTGCCAGTCACGTAACTAAGCCAAAATTTTTGAAGTGCAAACAGTGGGCACCTGATAATTTAAAGTGGAAGAATTTGACAAGCTATTTTAAATATCTACTTATTTTATGCTCGTAGATTGAGAAAGATGTGAAGAAAAATAACTCTTGGTAATACTTTTTGTTCGGGTTAAAAACGCACAATAATAAACCCGAACAATAAATACATATTTGTGTGATTTTTTGCAGTTTTTTGTTTGGTATCGAGACACGTGGTAAAAATTCATTATTCACAAATAAATAAATTTTTGGAATTTTTACCTAAACCTGTGCCCACCCGTAGTTACGTGCCTGCTAAATACCCGACCTGATCACATGTAAAGGGCTAGGCAGCCCGTTAAGCAGTCGGTGACGTCATCGCTTGGTAAATTAGAATTTCAGGCGATTCACTCGAGCGATTAACTCGATTAGTAAAATCGCTCGAGTTTCAAGTACTCGATTATTAAAAATCATCGGTTTTTCCCAACACTAAAAATGAGGTCAAAAATTTTCATATAATGTCCTAGTGAGTGTACCTGGACGTATGTCAACTGTACTCACTAAATTGTTTTTTTCTGTGATCGTTATAAAAACCATTTTTTTACGCAAATGAATTACAATTGGTCATTTTTTAACGCTAATTTAGCGTCAAAACAGTGCCGAACGTGTCATTTTTTTTTCACTTCTCTCGGAATGATTATACTATCAAGTTATAGTTGTTGCAGAATTATACCGTTGACTCTTACTGCCATAAATAAACTACCTGATTAAACCCTATTGTATACGCCTCAACCTCTTCAAAGCTCAATAGATGGGATCAGGGCCGGCTTGAAAATGTATACCACACCACATGATTTATTTTTATAATTTAAAATAAAGAGATAGGTATTTTTAGTTTTAGGTACCTATAATAAATGTAAAATAATGATAACAATTAATGATAATTGAAAATAATATAATTTAAAAGTATAACTATTAGGATAACAAGTACAATAAAAATTAATTAAATTCTAAGAAACTATTCATAATTTATTCAAAATTTAACTCTGTATCACTATCACTATCTTCATCTAAGCCTAAACTTATAATTAAGGGTTGAACATTTGTAATCATACAATTGTAAGAATTTTCCACCTTAAGTACATGCTGTACACAGTTTTTCCAGCTGTCTGCAGAAATTTTTGTTACTTCGTTTTTAATTAATTCTACTACAGATGCATTTAATGTAGGAGAAATATTATTTCTCCTAATATTGGATTTTAATTGGTGCCATATTAGCTCAATAGGATTGAATATACAATAGTACGGAGGAAGACGCAACACTGTATGTCCATTTTCTGCTGCAAGTTTGTCACACTCGTATTCCTTACTTATTTTAAAAGCTTTTAATACTTCTAGCAGTTCTCGTTTTTTTGTAAGTTTCTTCAAAATATAAATCATTTTCCATCATAAAATTTTCAATTTCTGCTTTTGTATTATTAGAATTGGGAATGATTTTTGCTTGCCGACTATGATAACTAGCATTGTCCATTACAATGACGCTATTTTCAGGTATATTTTAAAGGAGTTTATGTTTAAACCAATCTTCAAAAAGTTGTGCGTCGGTATCTTGATGGTAAACTAAAGAAGAATCTGCTATGTTTTTAGCTGAAAGCAACAGACAATTGGGAACAAACCCGTTCTCTGAACCAGCATGTAATATTGTGATTCTTTTGCCTTTATTTGATGGTGCCTTGGTTTGAAATTTTTGGAAAGAATCATCGCAACCTTTTCTTGGAGTGTCATGGGTATCGAACCATGTTTCGTCAAGGTAAATAATTGGACGATTTTCTTCTCTAAATTGTTTAACAGCTGTTAAATATTTAAGTCTCCATTCCCGACACTTGAAGATGCCCCCCTATCAGCACAATTCCAAGGACACCACATTCTACCACTAATAAGCCTAACTAAAAATTACTCGCAGTAAAACCACTAAAGATTAAAATTATTAAAAATCACTTTGTATTTATATATGCATCAGGCATAGGTATAAATTGAATTTGTATACCTGGTCCGGCTCTGCTCGAAAAGGTTTTAAAATTTGGGATTTCCTTATTTATTTTACGGTCCAAGGGATAATGAGGTTTTATTGCAGTCAAAAGATCAACGATATAATTCTGCAAATACTATACAAACAGTACCTAACTTTTCCCAACTGGTTACGAATATATACATAGCTCGTTTAACTTACTCATGCATTAGTTATTGTTGTGTTTGTCAAAATTAAAAAATATCTGCCATATAGAACTCGTTGGGAAATAACGTTTGTTTAACTCGTACAAAAACTTTTACTACTTTGCAGGAACTCGCCGACTTGACGCATTTCCTGCAAAACACTGGCCTCGCGAAAATTGGAAGTTGTTTTAATATGAACTCTAAAAATTAGCAATAATTACACAAAATCAAAGTAATTAAAAATAATTCTTACAAACTTCATATAAACAGCTTAAAAACACTAATTTGTTTTGGTTTTGTCCACGCATCAATCACCCAGCCAATAATGAGGTGTAATTAGGTCAAAATAAGTTATTTATGATAACCCTGTGTTTAACAACATATCTTTGTAGGTAGTTGGAAAGATTATGTAATATAAATTTTGGATTAAATTCGATAAACTGCTTTAAATAACTGTTTAGCATCGTTTTAGCGATCCCAAATGTCATTCCCTGTCTCTTGAGTGTCTTTGGATTGGTTGGACGCGGCTTTTTATGACAATGACCTAAGATGAGGGGCATGAGGGGCTTCTAAATGAACTGCGATCCTATGGTATGTCCAGTCGATTCTGTGCATGGCTGTCTAGCTTTCTTAAGGACCGCTCTCTGCAAGTGGCGATTGACGGATTTCGCTCAGACACCTTCACCATCAATGCCGGTGTTCCTCAAGGGCCCATATTGCCTCCCACTCTCTTCTTACTCTACATTAACAACATACTAGTGAAAACTAAAAATCCTCTATTTAGATTTGTTGACGATAGCACACTTATCTCATCTTTCTTTTTGAATGCGCAGACAGCATGAAGTATCACGCCTCAACAAAGACCTGGAAGAAATTTTGGCTTGGGGTGACAGTAACCAAGTCGAAATTAACGCTAAGAAAACCCAGGCAGCAGTTTTCTCTAAAAAGGTTAACATTACAGAACCGGATATAGTCATGGCGGGACACGCAATCCCACTGGCTTCATCTATTAATTTGCTAGGCGTCAATCTGGGAGGAAATATGTCTTGGCATAACTACGTTGTGGCAATCGCCAGGATTGCTTCTCGGAAACTTGGTGTATTCTTCCGAACCAAAAAGTTGTACATACCTCAACAACTTTCGACACTATACAAAGCCCAGATTCGACCATCACTAGAGTACTGCTCTCATGTCTGGAGCTCTGCACCCAAACATACTCTTCGGCTACTGGATTCCATCGAAAGGAGGGCCATTCGTCTGATCGGAGACCACGAGCTGACGAAGAACCTCGACAGCGTAGAACATCGAAGACATGTAGGGGATTTGACTCGCTTTTACAAATATTTCCATGGAAAGTGGTCGGCTGACTTAGCCCTCTTAATTCCGCCCAGAGCGAGGAACAGCAGAAATAAACGACGAACCTCTGCCGCCCATCCATATGCGGTTAAGCTTAGTACTCCTCGAACTTCATTATTTAAGCATTCTTTCATCTGGAGGACGTCATCCTTATGGAACGACCTTCCCGAGGTCGTTTCTCCCAACGAATTTAACCGCCAACGATTCAAAACCAACGTGAATCGCTTTATGCGCACACGCACCACTGCCAGAGTGCCTTAAAGGATATTTCCTATAGTGCTTGTGCTAAAGCAATTAGATATACTATATCTGGGTTAGGCACTGGCCTAAAAGAATCGTCATGCCACTCGAGGTAACAAAAAAATTACCATTTCTTCAAAACACACACAAAATTTTCATACGATTCTAAAACGTTAAAGTTAAAAAATGTGCGGATTTTAAAAAAATAACCCACACACAACCAGCAATTCCATGGGCATGGAAACATTTTTAGATTAAAATAATCTCTGAACCCAACTACTGAATAGATTACTATAATTATTATTATTAATTAGTTTTGTCTGTCGAGCATAAGCTTCCTGCATGCAGACAAATGCTCTTTGGATCCCATTCTTCGAACGAGTGGATTACCCGATTTATTCACCAGACTTGTTAATTAATTGTGTACTTCGCAGATAACAACAGCATAGGGAAATCTTACTAATATAAAGATAATAAGAATATGCGCATATAGATACAGTATACAGGGTGAGTTGGACGGAACAAACCAAACTACAGGAGCGTATTATATATATGTTACCGTAAAAACCCGATTAGATCAGTTAAAACGCGATCTTCCTAAAAGAACTAGTTTTAACCATTCTCCTTCGCCCATTTTAGATTTAACTAGTCAAAACTAGAATTAACAAACATTCTCAGTTAATTCTAGTTTAAAAATTAGTTTCTACTAGCTCTGTAAAATTTATAACATCTCGGTAACATATACAGGGTGTTCCTTAATGACGTGCTAATATTTCAGGGTGTGATTCCTTAGGTAATTTTATAAAGAAAAGTTCATATGAACATATGTCCTCAACGGCTTAAATTTCTTGCTGCAGCGTGTTGAATTCTTATTTTTTAAATGGTTATTTTTGAATATCTCCGAAAGTACTTTAGATATTATTTTCAATTTTGGTATGTGTTAATAGGATATAGAACCACAAATTTTAGTTAGAAAAGTTATTCAATTGTTCCACCAGTGGCGTCCCTGCAAACATATCCTCTGATATTTTTTACAATAAAGATGGTCGCCACTGACATTTTTCCATGCGGATATTTTTTCTGATTAGCCTGGTCAATTCTACATGAAAGCAGTCTCTTGAGTTTTTCTCGTCAGACTCTTGATTAAAACCACTAAATTCATATTGAAACTCTTATTATAAACATTGATAAAATAATTAATGATAAATTTTGTTTCATAAAAATTGTTGGAAATGGTCGCCCTCACTTAAAAGGCACGCTTCCGCCCGTCTTCGCATCGAATTGCCCACTCCAACAATCTTTATAAAACAAAATTTATCAGTAATTATTTTATTAATGTTAATAATAATGAGTTTCAATATGAATTTAGTGGTTTTAATCAAGGGCGGTGCATCTAACGAGAAAAACTCAAGAGACCGCTTTCATGTAGAATTGACCAGGCTAATCAGAAAAATATCCACATGGAAAAATGTCAGTGGCGTACCATCTTTTTTGTAAAAAATATCAGAGTACGTGTTTGCAAGGGCGCCACTGGTGGAACAATTGAATAACTTTCCTAACTAAAATTTTGTGGTTCTATATCCTATTAACACATACGAAAATTAAAAATAATAACTAAAGTACTTTCGGAGATATTAAAAAATAACCATTTAAAAAATAAAAATTCAACACCCTGTAGCAAAAAATTTAAGCCGTTGCGGACATATGTTCATATGAACTTTTCTTTATAAAATGACATAATGAATCACACGTAAAAATAAGGTAAAAAGACTCAACTTAACTCAAAAAAATAAAGGAAAGCCAACTTGTTTCGTTCAAAAGGTTTTGTTCCTTATTTAGTAGGCAATAAACAAAGATTAAAATATTGGATTTGGATGGTCTCCAAGATCGCCAGACTCGACCCTGTTTGACCGACTTCCCGCAGGTTACGACATAAGAGAACAACAAATACTGTGGAAATTGTGGTATTTAACATTATCTGATGGAGTGATTTTAAAGATCATGTTTATTATCCTTACGATAAATAAATATTATTATTTGAATTGTCTACAAACGCTAAATAAATATTATTCTAACGATAAGGTGTATCAGAAAAAAAAAACTAATATTTACAAAACTATATTTAACATTTTTAACTGCTTCAACCCATTTTATATGAGCGTATGGGTTTCAATGTGGAAGATGTTGTGAATTTTTTCGCTTATTTCCACAAACCTCCATTAATGATTATTTTTCTGTAATTTGTTTTTATATGATAGTTTCCCTCGCGGCCTCGTGCTTTGATTAATTCTAGTGGAACCTCTCTTAGGCGGACACCTACGGGACCGTCTAAATGTGTCCGCCTGATAGAGGTGTCCGCCCGTGGGAAATTTGTTATTATTTAATATGTAAATGCAAAATTATTACTATGTATATGTGTGTACAAATAAACATAACATAACAAAAATACACTAGTTTTAGTTAGGATGTAGTACTAAAAAAATCTAATAACGTAGTTTGACGTGTTTGCGTTTTATACTTGCAATCTAGAAAATGTAATTCCAAGTCTGATAACAATTCCATTGCTGTAGAGTCACCTCTATTCTTTGCATACTCTTATAATTCCTCTACCATACTAATGGCTTGTTGATAATTGGTGACATTTGTTTAATTACTGCATTCAACTTCTTCTTCAGAGTCGTCAGATAGTGATGTGGTTTCAGTTTGGACTACATAATCGGTAGGAATGGGGTCACTATCATCTTCTAATAGCACATCGCAATCAATGTTAATGAAGTCGCAAAAATCATTGTTATCAAATTACAAACTTCCACAACATCAATATTCTCTTTCAGACTCAAAACGCGACATTTTTGTGCCATTGTTTACGATTTTAATCTTACAACTCACAAATAAACGGCGGACTGATGTCGGGGAATCACATATACTTTCATTCGGCGAAGTCCTTTCGCTCTGCCACGCATAAGCGATTTGTTGCCGGTCTGTCTCTATAGAGTTTTTGCACCGTCCTTATTCGTTCTCCCTAATACTTTAAAAAAATGTTTGTCCTTTCTAAAGGAGGGTTTTCGCCCTCTTTGTATGAAAACAGCCTGTCCGCGTCCGCCCAAAGGAGAGTCCGCCCAAGAGAGGTTGATTTTCATGGAATTTCATATACTTAGTTCCGGACTATGAAAAAATGTCCGCTTAATAGAGGTGTCCGCTTATTAGAGGTGTCTGTTATGAGAGGATTCACTGTATTTTGCATTCAACTATTTTCCAAGCAAAACCATGCTGAAAATATTTTGGATAGTTTAATGGAATAAATTTATTAGGTTTTGTGATATAAACATATGAGTATTTGCCCGTAAATAGTTTCCTGCATTTCCATATAACACCCTGTATAGATATTTATTTACCAAATTGTAGAAGGTTCTAAAAATAATTAAACTTGAGACTGTCTGGCTGCTGGATAAAAATTGTTTACACTCTAAGCTGATGAAACTAATAAGGAAATTGTATCCGCACACGAATTTCGTAGTATTTAAGACCTCAAATAGGTCAATGAAGTCCTAAATTCAGAACGTGGTGGTCGGGCCCCATTTTTCAAATATATATATATAGAGGGTGTTGTTTAATGACGTGCGCGAAAAGAAAACCTTAGTTAAGTTTACTATAAAAATAGTAAAATTAACCATATTTGATGGCTCCATATGTTTTTTTTTATGATCAAACACAAGCACTATAGGAAAAATCCTTTAGGGCACTCTGGGAGTGGTGCGTGTGCGCAAAAAGCGATTCACATTGGTTTTGAATCGTTGGAGGTTATATTCGTTGGGAAAAACGACCTCGGGAAGTCGTTCCACAAGGATGAAGTCCTCCAGATGAAAGAATTCTTAAATAATTAAGTTCGAGGAGTACTATGCTTAACCACATATGGATGGGCGGCAGTTGTTCGTCGTGTATTTCTGCTATTCGTCGCTCTGGGCGGAATTAAGAGGGCAAGGTCAGCCGAGCACCTTCCAGGAAAATATTTGTAAAAGAGAGTCAAATCCCCACCCTGTCTTCGATGTTCTAGGCTGTCGAGGTTCTTCTGAAAAAAGTACTCTTGATCAATGTTGATAAAATGAACTGTTTTCGAAAAAAAAAACACATTTTTGTTCAATATGATTTATATTCAGTATACGTAAATTCCATTACTAAGATAGTAGGTAACTAATAAGACAAAGGAAAAAAATCGCTAATTTCAAGACAGTACCATAAACTGACACTGCCATAAATATTCTTTTTTAAATCGGTACATATGAAAAATACCAGAGCAACAATGAATTTTATGAAAACTAAAACAACAAATAATGCAAAAAACAAAAATATTTTTTTCGAAAATAGTTCACTTTATCGACATTGATCAAGAGTACCTTTTTTCAGCTAAAGGTTTAGAGTATCCAAAAATATTATTGTCATTCCTTCATCATACAAGGTGTATAAAAAAAATTTTGTGTTACGCCTAGTCCGTCCCTGGCAAACTAAATAAGCCAAATGTGTTTAAAAGGGCGAATTTTAAGGAGACTCATCTACTAACTATGATACTAAAAAACTATTAAATTACACCTAGTGCTTAATAAATTAATTAAAAAACAATGATTTCCAGGGACGTCCGTTATGGGCCCGTATCTCCGTAGGGAGGCCGTAGGAAGAAATATTTATAGGTACTTTTCCTATTATTTTTAAGTGTTCTATCTGAACCCGGTAGATTGCCCACATATTCTGGGACACCCTGTATAATATGACTACCCCCCAGATCCTTAGGCGGCAGATGTTGCTGTTTTCAGGTATAATGTTTACTATAATTAACCAACTTAATGCTTCGGCTTCTAAAATAGATACTACAACAAGTTTTATTGCACAACACTTCTGCCCTGGCGTGTTGGTATAGACGATACATTTTCTTTCCTATAATTTTCCATATACACGCCAGAACGCTTGTAAATGGTGTTAATCCTTCTAATTGAATTATATAAATAACCATATAACAAGCTTTAAGAATTAGGTCCCAGTTATGCTCTTAAAACCATATTGTTATTGTTTGCCCAGTGGTATTTGAAGGTTTCCGAGGAGAGCGGAGAAACATGTATAAGAACCGTGCTAGACAGCGTCCTGACTCTTGCCATAGGCGCTCTGAAACAATAATGAAAACCTATGGAAAAATCTTGCTTGGTTTCGCCCCTTAGCAAATAACAGACCGCGGGTACAGCGTTGCCATATATCTGAAGACATGAATAGAGATTTAATTTATTCATTTAAATATTGTGGACAGTAAACCTAGAATGACCACCGAAAGCCAAAACATGGGGCTTATTTGCCGTCAAAGGTCGTTTAATGTCGCTATTTTACAGCCCAAACATTATATTAGCCAGAAGAATTTCTAAGTGTCGGTGACGTGGTCTGGTGAAAACCGTCAGTATCTAAGCCTAAATAATGCCTACAGCGTTCAATGGCAGTGAACATTATAGGTTTATTCAGTATATGGCATGACATTATATTACTGCCATTACTGGTATAGTTGTTGCAGAATTATACCGTTGATTCTTACTGCCATAAATAAACTAACTAATTAAACCCTATTGTATACGCCTGAACCTCTTCAAAGCTCAATAAATGGGATCAGGGCCGGCTTGAAAATGTATACCACACCACATGATTTATTTTTATAATTTAAAATAAATAGATAGGTATTTTTAGTTTTAGGTACCTATAATAAATGTAAAATAATGATAACAATTAATGATAATTGAAAATAATATAATTTAAAAGTATAACTATTAGGATAACAAGCACAATAAAAATTAATTAAATTCTAAGAAAGAAACTATTGATAATTTATTCAAAATTTAACTCTGTACCACTATCACTATCTTCATCTAAGCCTAAACTTATAATTAAGGGTGGAACATTTGTAATCATACAATTGTAAGAATTTTCCACCTTAAGTACAAGGTGTACACAGTTTTTCCAGCTGTCTGCAGAAATTTTTCTTACTTCGTTTTTAATTAATTCTACTACAGATGCATTTAATGTAGGAGAACTATTATTTCTCCTAATATTGGATTTTAATTGGTGCCATATTAGCTCAATAGGATTGAATATACAGTAGTACGGAGGAAGACGCAACACTGTATGTCCATTTTCTGCTGCAAGTTTCTCACACTCGTATTCCTTATTTATTTTAAATGATTTTAATGCTTCTAGCAGTTCTCGTTTTTTGTAAGTTTCTTCAAAATATAAATCATTTTCAATCAGAAAATTTTGAATTTTTGCTTTTGTATTATTAGAATTGGAAATGATTTTTACTTGTCGACTATGATAACTAGCATTGTCCATTACAATGACGCTATTTTCAAGTATATTTTTAATGAGTTTATGTTTAAACCAATCTTCAAAAAGTTGTGCGTCGGTATCTTGAAGGTAATCTAAAGAAGAATCTGCTATGTTTTTAGCTGAAAGCAACAGACAATTGGGAACAATCCCGTTCTCTGAACCAGCATGTAATATTGTGATTCTTTTGCCTTTATTTGATGGTGCCTTGGTTTGACATTTTTTGGAAGAATCATCCCAACCTTTTCTTGGAGTGTCATGGGTATCGAACCATGTTTCGTCATGGTAAATAATTGGACGATTTTCTTATCTAAATTGTTTAACAGCTGTTAAATATTTCAGTCTCCATTCCCGACACTTGAAGATGCCCCCCCCCCCATATCAGCACAATTCCAAGGACGCCACATTCTACCACTAATAAGCCTAACTAAAAATTACTCGCCGGAAAACCACTAAAGATTAAAATTATTAAAAATCACTTTGTATTTATATATGCATCAGGCATAGGTATAAATTGAATTTGTATACCTGGTCCGGCTCTGCTCGAAAAGGTTTTAAAATTTGGGATTTCCTTATTTATTTTATGGTCGAATAGATAATGAGGTTTTATTGCAGTCAAGAGACCAACGATATAATTCTGCAAAAACTATAAGTTTAGTGGTTCTAATTGCATATTTCTAAAGCTTTTGATCGTGTTTGGCATGAGTGGCTTCTAAGTAACCTGCGATCATATGGTATGCCCAGTCGATTCTGTGCATGGTTGTCCAGCTTTCTTAAGGACCGCTCTCTGCAAGTGGCGATTGACGGATTTCTCTCAGACACCTTCACCATCAATGCCGGTGTTCCTCAAGGGTCCATATTGTCCCCCACCCTCTTCTTACTCTACATTAACGACCTTTCTAGTGAAAACTTATCTCATCTCTCTCTCTTTGAATGCACAAACATCGCCTGCCGACGCACATCTTCGCAGACAGCATGAAGTATTACGCCTTAACAAGGACCTGGAAGACATTTTTGAGGTGTCAGTAACCAAGTCGCATTTAACGCTCAGAAAACCCAGGCAGCAGTTTTCTCTAAAAAGGTTAACATTACAGAACCGGATATAGTCATGGCAGGACACGCAATCCTACTGGCTTCATCTTTTGCTGGGCGTCAGTCTGGGAGGAAATATGTGTTGGCATAACCACATTGTGGGAATCGCCAAGATAGCTTCTCAGAAACTTGGTGTACTCTTCCGAACCAAAAAGTTGTACACACCTCAACAACTTTTGACGCTATACAAAGCCCAGATTCGACCATCACTAGAATACTGCTCTCATGTCTGGAGCTCTGCACCCAAACATACTCTTCTGAAAGGAGGGTCATTCGTCTGATTGGAGACCCCTAGCTGACGAAGAGCCTCGACAGCCTAGAACATCGAAGACAGGTTGGGGATTTGACTCTCTTTTACAGATATTTTCATGGAACCCCCAACGAATATAACTTCCAAACCAACGTGAATTGCCTTTTGCGTACATTCACTACTCTAAGAGTGCCCTAAAGGATTTTTCCTATAGTGCTTGTGTTTGATCATAAAAAAAAATATATATGATCCTTTACTGTCTAACTAGCCAAATTTTTTTTAGGGTTGAATAAACTCTTATCTATATGACATTGGTAAAATAGGTAGGTTTACTTATATGTACACACACGTAACTAAACTACGTATAAAGATCATGTGCATGAGCGCATGTAATTCCTTGTAATAATTGGATAATAAGCACTTAAAATAACTAAAAGCCATTGAGGCTGGTAATTGACCCTAACCTAGAACATTCTATAGCCTGTGTTCCTCAATTTAAATCAATGAAATAATAAAAATAAATACTTAAAAAATGGAGTCAAGTTCGAGCCAAATTCGCGTTATAAGCGTTCCATGCAATGAACGTTGACGTCATTTGCAAGCAACACATTTTTTTTTCTATTTGGGTTTCATAATGGATATAATATTTTTTTTTTATGATCAAACACAAGCACTATAGGAAAAATCCTTTAGGGCACTCTGGGAGTGGTGCGGTTACGCAAAAAGCGATTCACGTTGGCTTTGAATCGTTGGAGGTTATATTCGTTGGGAAAACGACCTCGGGAAGGTCGTTCCACAAGGATGAAGTCCTCCAGATGAAAGAATTCTTTAATAATGAAGTTCGAGGAGTACTAAGCTTAACCACATATGGATGGGTGGCAGTGGATCGTCGTATATTTCTGCTATTCGTCGCTCTGGGCGGAATTAAGAGGGCACGGTCAGCCGAGCACCTTCCATGAAAATATCTGTAAAAGAGAATAAAATCCCCAACCTGTCTTCGATGTTCTAGGCTGTCGAGGTTCTTCGTCAGCTCGTGGTCTCCGATCAGACGAATAGCCCTCCTTTCGATGGAATCCAGTAGCCGAAGAGTATGTTTGGGTGCAGAGCTCCAGACATGAGAGCAGTACTCTAATGATGGTCGAATCTGGGCTTTGTATAGTATCAAAAGTTGTTGAGGTGTGTACAACTTTCTGGTTCGGAAGAGTACCCCAAGCTTCTGAGAAGCTATCTTGGCGATTGCCACAACGTGGTTATGGCAAGACATATTTCCTCCCAGATTGACACCCAGCAAATTAATAGATGAAGCCAGTGGGATTGCGTGTCCGGCCATGACTATTTCCGGTTCTGTAATGTTAACCTTTTTAGAGAAAACTGCTGTCTGGGTTTTTTTAGCGTTAAATTCGACTTGGTTACTGTCACCCCAAGCAAAAATTTCTTCCAGGTCTTTGGTGAGGCGTGATACTTCATGCTGTCTGCGAAGATGTGCGTCGGCAGCCGATGTTTGCGAATTCAAAGAGAAAGATGAGATAAGTGTGCTATCGTCAGCAAAACTAAATATCGGATTTTTAGTTTTCACTAGAAGGTCGTTAATGTAGAGTAAGAAGAGAGTGTGAGATAATATGGACCCTTGAGGAACACCGGCATTGAGGTGTCTGAGAGAAATCCGTCAATCGCCACTTGCAGAGAGCGGTCCTTAAGGAAGCTAGACAACCATGCACAGAATCGACTGGGCATACCATAGGATCGCAGTTTACTTAGATGCCCCTCATGCCAAACACGATCAAAAGCTTTAGAAATATCCAGTACAACAGCCCGAGACTCCCCATGATGTTCGATTACGTTGTTCCAAATATGGGTGACATAGGCTAGAAGATCTCCAGTTGATCTGGACTTCCGAAAACCATATTGATGATCGCTGATAATGTTGAAGCCTTCCAGGTACTTTCGAAGATGTTGGTCTAAGTATCAAAAATAAAAAAGTTATGAGTTATGATAGGTAAGAGTTAAATAATATGTTTTCTTTAATTTTTTTTAAATTAAACGGAATTTATTTGCCCAATTAGTCAAACCGGGTCGCAAATTTATAAATAAACTGTGTATGTAGTAATTTTTTTCTACATTTCACGATAATTATCTAGATGACCAAAAACTAATTACCTAATTTTAAACCCATATATTATCGATTCCAGGCTCAAGGTACCATGGTACATAATTAATAATTAATATTTTTTTAACTGAAAATATCGAAAAAGTTAATTGTTTTCACACGGAGATATAAGTATAGGCCCATGATGTGTTCACGGGATTATCACGCGACGGCTTCGTGATACAGAACCGAAATAAAGACGGAAAAGGGACCTTAAGTAGGTTTGGGATGTGTAACACAGGCATTTCGTGCAATAGTTGGGATAAAACACATAGGCGTAGAAGAGATTGTTGCTCGATTAAATTATTTTTATTGTTTTGTCCATTGTTTTCGATTGATTTTGTAAAGTGCGCTTTAACAACAGTCCTATTTTTGGTAAAATTATTCCAGAAAAGGCATTAGAAGTTGTTTATGTATTTCATTGTATCCCTTCGACGGACACTTTAGATCGCATAACTGCTGTCTGTGTCAAGCATATATATATATAAACTCCTGGACAAAATTAACGCAACATCATAAATTTCCCATATTTTTTTTGATATTTTTTTCTGAATTTATGTTCCGATTTGAATGATTTTTTTTTGAATTGTAGGTTAGTTCCTTGACAATGTCATAGCTTTCGCTGTTTATGATAAAAATTTAATTTTCGATTTATACTGGGTTTACTAAAAATGCTATGTTTTTCCGAAAATTCGTATCACCCTGTGGGGTATATTAGCAACCGAAGCATATTGCAGTTGACATTGAACGGAGGGTCCATCTTTCCCCAACATTTTCTTTCTTGGTTTACTTCATTATCTCTGTTATTAAAGGAGATACACCGTTTTATAGCGAAACATGTTTTTATAGACTTTAATATTCAACACATTCATTGTTAAATGTTTTCAAGTAGGTTTCAAGATTAAAATACTCGTCGGGCAACTGGACATACGAAACGAACGTTTAATAAGCAGTTTCCGAACAGTTTTTATCAGTATGGCGAATTTTATTTGACCTTTGTAACTTTAAAACACAACATCTGCTGACACATCGCTTGTGATGTCAGAAAAAGTCCATAGTCTACTTGAAAACATTTAACAATGAATGTGTTGAATATTAAAGTCTATAAAAACATGTTACGCTATAAAACGGTGTATCTCCTTTAATAACAGAGATAATGAAGTAAACCAAAAAAGAAAATGTTGGGGAAAGATGGACCTACCGTCTAATGCCAACTGCAATAAGTTTCGGTTGCTAATATACTTCAAAGGGTGATGCGGGTTTTCGGAAAAAAACATAGCATTTTTAGTACACCCAGTATAAATCGAAAATTAAATTTTTATCATAAACGGCGAAAACTATGACATTGTCAAGGAACCAACCTACAATGTAAAAAAAATTATTCAAATCGGTTCATAAATCGGAAAAAAAATAGCATCAAAAATATGGCAAATTTATGATGTTGCGTTAATTTTGTCCAGGAGTTTATATATAAACAGTATATTGCCAATACGAACGATCCAAAATACAAAAAATTTCCCCGCTACGGGAGATGGCACGGGCCTATTGAGTTTGCACAGTAGGGTGGGACTTTTATCGATCGCGTCAGAGCCGGACCGACATTATTTGTTTGTTGTTATTCGTCGCCATCTTTGGTTCTGGGTGCTTTTTCAAATTACAGAATAAAAAGTGGTTCATCCGCATTGTTGTCGGTATATTAGTGCTTATAAACTTTTATTGCCTAACAACAATTTTTGTAAAGGAGTTTTTAATTTGTGGTGATTCGATTCGCTGTTTGGTAGGTTATTAATGGCTTGTTTTGTTTAAAATGAAAGGACACAAGCGCATGGTGCTTTTTTGCAAAAGTCGTGGATCAATACCAGGTATAAAGTATTTCAGGTACCTATATACGAAAATATTTTGCTTATCGCATTATCCGATCTTCGGAACCGAATTTCACTAAAAAGCTTGTAAAAAAGAAGAAGTGTCACTCGTACACAATATAATTGTATATGTGGTCACTACCTAACTTTAAAATTAATGTATTTTTAATTTGGTGCATTAGTAGCTGATAATAATAGTCAATATAATCATTCATTCTTAATTTTTGGTTTAGAAAAAAGTGAGGTTAAGAAACATACGATGTCGGATGAAAGTTAAAATAAAACTCATCGTGTCGATTGTTACAAATATTCGGACGGAATTTGGCACCAAAAGTTTACACCAACCAGGGCACCGTCGGATCATCATATCGTCAGAAATCGTACGCATGGAACGCTGTCTTAAATCGAACTAATCGAAATTCCGAACTGCGCAAACTCACAACGCCCCTTTCGATGCCCATAGCGGGGACATAATTGAAGATGATATTAGCAATATTCTGTTTATATATATGTGACCGCCATTCCCTGGCTTTATTAATGCATCAACTATATTCTCAATAAATTGACATCATCATCCCTCTTATTTCTAGAAAAATTTTTGCACCCCCTTTGCAAAATTGTCTGCCGGCGCTCTTGCTCATTACATAACGTCGACATTATAGCCTAATCTTGTTTAGGTATGACATAAGAAAAATGTAGGCCATCGGCAACCATTATCGGAAAAAAATCGTTCGTCTAGTCAATATTCGACCGTCATCCCACGCTTCGTGCATGTTTATTCTTATCAACTTCAAGGGGCAAAGAGCAACTTATCGAAACCGTTTTATGTATTCTGTATAAATGATTGATGGAATCTTACTTAGTCACTAATTATTTATCAATTTATTGTTGGGAACAAATCGACTTCCAGGGTGGACTTCGCTCGGTCGGATTTCCGTACGAAGTAGGATTCATTTTGTTTACTACCATTTATCGTATACTGACCAGCGAACAGATTTTGTTGCAAAAATGCAAGTTCGCTACCCGGTGAGACTGCTTATGGGGGGGGGGGGGGGGTCGAAATACGTAAGAAGGCCTTGGAAGTGATGCTAAGCCTACTCTGCTCCATACGCTCACAAGTAACCTACTTTTATCTATCTGTTGCACTCTATCATTTAAGCGTCAATATCAGAGTTACGTAGAGTTAATATGAAATGCCAAAAAGTGAATGTTTATGCAGGCGACTTGATCCTGGCCATGTTTGTCTCACGTTACTGAATTAGGGAAGGTTGCTGCAGACAGAGACAGGCATAGAATGCGAACAGCACGAATTGTTAAACAAGCTAACTTCCTTCGTCTGGCGGGAATGAAAATCAAGCAACATCTGATGTGATTTAAAATGGTGTAGAAGAAGCAGCATCTTTAAATTTTAAAATAATTTTTAATTTTCTAATCTTTTCACGAGAAATGTCGTTTCCTTTTTGGTGCAAGTGAGTAATTTGTAATTGAAATATTCATTTAGTCATCTTTACTGAGAATAAACATCAATAATAATATCTTTTCATAAATCATATGGGGCCCAAAAATATGCTCGGACTTGAAGCCTGAAATATTTGCTAGGACCCAGAGCCCAGTTAAAGATGGTAAAATATTTTATGTAAATTATGATTTACTTCCTATTTTTTAATAAAACTACTTACAAGCTTATTTCTGAAGTTTAATTTTTCATTTGTAGTTACGTTACTAGTTCAAAAAATGATATAAGAGTGTGTAAGGATTATTTTAAAGTGATATTTACAGCTTAAAACATGTCAGAATCCTAATATTGATTTTCACCACTTAGTAAATCATATAAAAGGGTTTTGAATGTTTTTTGTTGGTGAAATGTCACTGTAAAATATTGACAGTAATAAAAATTTTGACAAATGTGACATTTGAAAAGCACGTGCGTTTGTCAGCTAATGCCAGACGTAATGGATGCCGGGTTTGTTCGTTTGTCCATACTTGCTTCGATTGGTTAACACGGCTGTTTGTCTTCTTCCTGTTTATAAGTATTCGTTGCTGTCCAGGGGCGGTAAGAAGAAGGGTAAATCCGGATCTGGTTATTAGTGTCACTTGTCATCAGGGTTGTTAAAGAAATTAATGTAAGAATTACTACGTAATTTACTACCGTAGGAAATTTAATTTGCTACATGCTCTAATTATGTATTTTGTTACATTTTCAAATCTTAAAGCAACAGAAGAACTACTATTTTTTACTTTCCACTCGAATTTCCAACTTTTAACACCAAATTTATAATAATAAAGTTGAGGTTATGTAGTATTTTTGACACTTTTAGCCAATGAATTACATTTTTTACATTTACTACATTTGCGACGTAGCAAATGTAGTAAATTAAATTTTTCTGCGACATTACCAACCCTGCTCGTCATACAAAGATGTGAAATATCATGATACAATAACACAATGTATGATATCACGCAAGGAGGCGTGGTTAAATCAGTCTCCAGTGGCGTACCTTTGCTCTCCAGATAGATGTCTTACCTTGTAGTTGTTGTATTATGGTGAAAGAGGTACCTATCCTTTAAATTAAAATCAGTGTGTTAATAATAAGTAACCAATCGCGTTGCTCCACTTTGAACCGTTCTTTCTGTAATCCCCCTTATACCTTGTGGCTGCGGTACCTGTTCAAATCTCTCCACAAAAAGTCTGTCAGTGTCAAATCCGGACTATTCGGATGGTGGAACAGCTCAAGCAAGTTACACTCGTGCACACCTGGAACGTTTTTAGTCATTACATTAGACCCCCTATAGTTATTACAAAAAATATTGTTAACTTCAATATTAGTCTAATAAATATAGCTACTATAAAGAAAACCATCATTACAGGCCTATAACTTTGACCGTTACCACACCCCTTTATATTTACATTCCGCGTGTCCATGCTCATTATCATTTTTCACGGCCTTAGGCGTACAAATATTAACAACAATAGGTAAAAATCGAATGCATCATCCACATTAATTGCAATCGAATTCAAGGACAGATGTTGATAAATCGGGTACCAACGGGAAAACCTAAGGTCAGTGTTAAAAGTACATTTTGGCTGAGATAAGGGCATCTAAAGTTTGTAGATAAAAAGACGAGAATTAAGTGGATAATACCGAGCTATTACCATGTCCATCTTTATGTTTTTTACGTTAAGCACCAAAGATTTAAATTTTTAAATGAAGAATATCAAAAAAAGCTCGACGATAGTTTCTGTATTATAGGAAGCCATGTCAGGCCCTATATCGACGACGCCTACTCGAAACGATTTCAAAATCGTACAGATATGGTTCACAATAGCAAGATACTTCGCATTCACACCCTGCAACATACAGGGCGACCCAAGAAAACACAGAAAGTGCCTCACATTCAAAATGTATCCTCTAGTTTTACTCCTCTTTTATTTGGGAGCCAACATGTTCTCTTTCTATGAGCGAGTAACTAACATATACAAAAAATTTAACGTCTCGCAAATAACCCTGGATACCTTACAAGGCGTCACCGAGTGGATTTTTATAGAGCTCGTAGTGATATGGAGTGTTTTGAGGAGAGATAAGTGGAGAAAATTATTGAAAAGTATCGCGCATGAAGAACAAAAAATGAATTTGAATATCGAAGGAGGCGTCAAAGATTGTAACTTGGGATGCATAAAGGTGAAGATATTTTTGTACCACCTTGTATATGTAGCGGCCCACGTTTACGATAACGTGACCAATTGGACAAACGTGTCCTATTCGCTGGCTTTTGTTATTTTTCGGATCACCACGTACTATATTATGTTCAGTACGCTTTTCGTCACCTTCTTGTGTACTTGGTTGAGAAATAGATACGTTTTTTTGGAGAGTTTTCTGAAAGAATGCGTGGGAGGAACGACATTCAAATTAGTTTTTCTGGATAAAGAGCCCAGATGTATATCTTACGACAAGCTAAACGCATTTTCCCAGAATTACAGAAATTTGTTCTTGATTGTTGAAGAAATCAACGAGCTTCTTGGTTTACAAATGTTTTTCATTTCAATTTGTACCGTCCTGGAAATTTTGAACGCCGTCAACTATGGAATGCCCGTACAAAACTCATCGTTCAACGGTAATACTATTGTGAATACACTATACTCAACATTGTACGTGGTGAGTATAATGGATTTATTCCACATATACAGGGTGGCCAATTAGTGCGACAAAGCTCAATATCTCTTTTACCGCTAGGGATAGCGAAAAACTTTTTTCACGAAAATTATTAAGCGTTAAGAGGTGCAGCTTTTAAAATTATTTTCGACCATACAGGGTGCTCCAAAAGGGCGGTGTGATAAAAATTTCATATTTTTTAAATGGGACACTATGTATATTTTTACATATTTGAATTTACCGTAAAATTCTGTACATAGCACCGTAATTATTTGTACACAGTTTTACAACGTTGCCAAATAGATTGGAAAATTCCTAAAATTTGTGCAAAAACATGGTTCAATGAAATGTGTGATATTTCTTAACTTATAATAATTTGAGATCAAATATTTTTATGTCGGAAAGAGGAATGTTGACAGAAGTCCCATATTGTAACACATATCAATATTTTTATACAGGGTATTTTCTATGGATATGCCAACATTACGAACTTGAAACCTGAGTTTCGTAAGTTTTTTAAATGGAATACCCTGTATATGATTACTTTATCTTGTAGATATTTTAATCCTCTTTAATTTTTATTAAGGACTTTCTATGCCTATCTCTACCAATCTTGGTGGTATTTCAATTTTTATATAAACTCGAGCAAAAAAAAGTGGATGCATTTTACCATTGTCCTTTTTCTAGTCACCTATGACAAAATAAAAACAAAATGTTGTAATTTAAAAAAAATATATTTATTCATACGGGAGGATACGACACAAAAACATTTTCGCGCTTGTGAACAATTTCTAAAGTAAATTATTACCTAATATTTGTTCATATAGTGACCCCCATTAACTTGAACACATAATTCAATACGTTTTTCAAAAGAATGAGTCATGTTTCTACACATTTTGAACTGTTTTCAAACAAATTACTCGGCAAATGTCTAGAAACATGACTCATTCTTTTGAGAAACGTATTCAATTATGTGTTAAAGTTAATGGTGGTCACTATGAACAAATAATTAGGTAATACTTTGAAAACAGTTCCAAATGTGTAGAAACATTACTCATTCTTTTGAAAAACGTATTGAATTATATGTTCAAGTTAATGGGGGTCACTATTTGAACAAATATTAGGTAATAATTTACTTTAGAAATTGTCAACAAGCTTGAATTGCTAAAATATTTTTGTGTCGTATCCTCTCGTATGAATAAATACATTTTTTTTAAATTACAACATTTGGTTTGTTCGGGTTTGTTCGGGTTTGTTCCTCTTTAAGACATAAAAATATTTTATTTCAAATTATTATAAGTTAAGAAATATCACACATTTCGTTAAACCATGTTTTTCCACAAATTTTAGGAATTCTCCAATCTATTTGGCAACGTTACAAAAATGTGTACAAATAATTACGGTGCTATGTACAGAATTTTACGGTGACTTCAAATATGTAAAAATATACATAGTGTCCCATTTAAAAAATATGACATTTTTATCACACCGCCCTTTTGGAGCACCCTGTATGGTCGAAAATAATTTTAAAAGCTGCACCTCTTAACGCTTAATAACTTTCGTGAAAAAAGTTTTCCGCTATCCCTAGCGGTAAAAGAGATATTGAGCTTTGTCGCACTAATTGGCCACCCTGTGTGTACATACCTGAAATACTTTATACCTGGTATTGATCCACGACTTTTGCAAAACAGCACCATGCACTTGTGTCCTGTCATCTTAAACAAAACAAGCCATTAATAACCTACCAAACAGCGAATCGAATCACCACAAATTGAAAAACTCCTTTACAAAAATTGTTGTTAGGTAATGAAAGTTTATAAGCACTAATATACCGACAACAATGTGAATGAACCACTTTTTATTCTGTAATGTAAACAAGCATCCAGAACCAAAGATGGCGACGAATAAAAACAAACAAATAATGTCGGGCCGGCTCTGACGCGATCGATAAAATTTTCTCTCTACTGCGCAAACTCAATAAGCCCGCGCAATCTCCCATAGCGGGGATACTTCTTCTATTTTAGAACGTTCGTATTGGCAATATACTGTTTATATATATGTGATTTATTCATGTATATTTTTAGACAGCGAGTTTGTCCCTGGTAAAAAATCGGAAAGGATGTCACCAGGCGTGACTACCTACCTGTTTGTTTGTTTTTTCAGATATGCAACACCAGAATCGTGATGGCCTGTGATTCGGTGGAAAAATGTGGCAAAAAAATTCGAACGACCTGTTTAATTTTACATGAAAGTGCAGACAAATATGAGGTCAAAGAAGAACTTTCCAGAATGGCGAATTATGTTCACGGTAAGGAGCGTACGAACATATAATAGATAGAATTAGCTATTTGCTGTTAACAGGACGGGCTAACATCGTCGCGTGAGTTATTCCAATGGGAAACGGTCCGACAACCTGGAAACATAATGAAGTTAGGAAATATGGCAACCATGGACTACTGACCCGAACATACTTATTTTTTTCTGTGTGCATGTGATCAACTGTTCGTCGAATCGAGACTATTGTTTCTTTGTTGTTTTCAGGTATAATCATGATAAGAAACGTGTTTCTTGCGAAAAATTACAAATATAACGTTAACTTTACTGTTAATTAGTGTTTCTGCCTTGAATAATCAGGAGTAGAGCTCGAATTATTTCAGAACCACATCACTGCGAATCTACATCAGGATTTATGACACAGGAATAAATATGTTTATTTTTATTTTAGGTTTGTGTCCGAAATTCTCTGCCGCAGGATTCTGGCAAGTGAATCAACACGTTTTGTCCACCCTTTTCGCTTCCGTGATGACATATTTGATTATAATCATTCAGTTCAATCTTGCTCTTCAGTAACCGAGGTTAAAAGGAAACAATACCACACCAGTTGCGAAAATGTATTATTTATGAAATATATAACGTGAAGAATTAAATCTGTAGATTTCAGATAATATGTATAGGGTGTTTCAAAAAAACTTGCGCCATCGCTCATGTGGTGGTATGTGCTATTTTGGGTATTTTTCAAAATTCTTGGATGTAAAATTTAGTTCATAATCATAATAGTTTATACCAAAATTTAGCGTACCTATAGCGAAAACAAAGCATTTTAGGACATCTGCAGGTATACAAGGTGTTCCTTAATGACGTGCTAATATTTCAGGGTGTGATTCCTAAGGTCTTTTTATAAAGAAAAGTTATATGAACATATGTCCGCAACGGCTTAAATTTTTTGGTACAGGGTGTTGAATTTTTATTTTTTAAATGGTTATTTTTTAATATCTCCGAAACTAAGGTAGATATTATGTTCAATTTTGGTATGTGTTAATAGGATATAGAACCACAAATTTTAGTTAGAAAATTTATTCGTTTGTTCCACCAGTGGCGTCCCTGCAAACATGTCTTCTGATATTTTTTACAAAAAAGATGGTACGCCACTGATATTTTTCCATCTGAATATTTTTTCTGGTTAGCCTAGTCAATTCTACGTGAAAACGGTCTCTTGAGTTTTTCTCGTCAGACCCACCGTACTTTATTAAAACCACTAAATTCATATTGAAACTCAATATTATTAACATTGATAAAATAATTAATGATAAATTTTGTTTTATAAAAATTGTTGGAAATAGCCACCTTCACTTAAAGGGCGTGCTTCCGCCCATATTCGCATCGAATTGCACACTCGTTCAAATATTGAAATTTTTATAAAACAAAATTTATCATTAATATTTTATCGATGTTAAATAATAATGAGCTTCAATATGAATTTAGTGGTTTTAATCAAGACGAGAAAAACTACAAGAGACCGTTTTCATGTAGAATAGACCAGGCTAATCGGGTTTGTCGGGTTTGTTCGGGTCCTTATGGAAAAATGTCAGTGGCGTACCATCTTTCTTGTAAAAAATATCAGAGGATGTGTATGCAGGGGCGCCACTGGTGGAACAATTGAATAACTTTTCTAATTAAAATTTGTGGTTCTATATCCTATTAACACATGCCAAAATTGAAAATAATGTCTAACGTACTGTCGGAGATATTAAAAAATAACATATTAAAAAATAACCATTTAAAAAATAAAAATTCAACACCCTGTAGCAAAAAATTTAAGCCGTTGCGGACATATGTTCATATGAACTTTTCTTTATAAAATGACCCAAGGAATCACAATATTTTAATATTACATATTTATTAAGTTAAAATGAATAGTTAGACGTTGGACTATTTAAAAAACAACTTTAGCTCTTTGAGTGTAGAGCAAAAAATTGAAGTCAACAATGCGGGAAGACCTAAACCCGAAATTAATATAACGCAGACCACAAGGGGTAAATCTAGGGACTTTATTAGAAAGTTTAAAAATGAAATATAATAAAAAAATAACTGGATTTGTGGATGCAGCACAGCTAACCGTTTGTTTTGTTTTTCCTGTTTGTTGTTTTGGTCGCGGCGTTGCGGAGCCTGCCTGGACAAAAAATTAAATAGAAACAGTGGCGGTTCTTCCACAGGAGCACATGCGCACGTGCACCCCCAAAACAAAACGAATAAAAAATATTAATTTATATTCATTGAATATTATTTATCGTATAAAGTCAGACCCTCCCTAATATTTTATCGTACCGTCAAATTAAAAAAGTCCGACCCTTCTTAATACTTTATCATCCCGTCAAACCAAACTGTATAGATCCGGCAACCGTGCTTCGGTCGAGGTAAATGACGATTATGACGAGACTTGCTCGCACGTGCGATTAAGTAGTGCAGTTTCTCTGTAATAACAGGTGGCGGGTGGCAGCGGGGGATACCGGGGCCATGGCGATTTAACATGGAAAAGGCGCACAGTTTTTGTGTGCACCGCGCTGTTGTCTGTTCGTGCATCTAGTTAGAAATCCGAGCGTGTATGTTTCAATATTTTAATATTATATATTTAGTAAGTTAAAATGAATAGTTGACGGTGGACTATTTAAGAAATAACTTTAGCTCTTTGAGTTTGGAGCAAAAAATTGAAGTGAAGAATGCGGGAACATCTAAACCCGAAATTAATTTAACGCATGCCACAAAGGGTAAATCTAGGGACTTTATTAGAAAGTGTAAAAATGAAATATATGGAAAAAAATGTATAGAGGGTATTCCAAACTTAATGAGGCTGTTATTGATTCTACAATTAAGAACCTAAGAATGGACTTTACGTTTAAGCACTATTGTATAGGGTCGATAAATGTTGTGCATTTCAATAAATGATACTCGATATGATTTTAAACCATTTTATTTAAGGATTTAAACTAAAAAACACTGAAAATATGAAGAATGCCAACTTGTCAGTCTCGTGGCTCGATTCGTTCTCGTCAGAAACCAGTTAACTATTGTTCTAGCCTTGGTTGCGCCTAATGACGTAGCCGTAGATGGCGTAGCGGTATTAGACATCATTCGGTTTTCTAGATAGCTCGTAGATGGTTTTAGTAATATTAGTAGTGGACTGTATAAATATTGTTACGAGGGTTGCATGCGACGACGTTAAGATCCGACAGCTATACACACTAAGAAACCCTTTCTTATTTTCCAAAAGTTGTATTTCCTTGTGTAAAATTAAAAAATAAATAAAAATATGTTTTACCTAACGCATTTTCTTATTACTTTTTTTCTTTCTATATTTAAAACGCCTAGAAAGTAATTGTTTGGTCGCTGCACAAAAATAAAATATTAAAAATAATTTCAGCATACTTGTGAACCCCCTCTATCATAGGTCACGAGCCGCCGCTGAATATAAGTCTAATAAATATAGCTACCTACTATAAAGAATACCATAAGCATGCATCATTAAATGCATATTATACGAGTACATTTCAACGATAACACACCCCATAATATTTCCTTTTAACGTGTCAGTGTTCATTATTCTATTTCATGTTTTTGTATATTGGTCATGTACCTAGTTAAAAATCGAACGCATCGCCCACAGTAATTGCAACACATGGACAGATAATAAATATTTAAAAATTGAAAAGCAACTGGAAAACCCATGCGGTCAGTGTTCAAAGCATAGTTTGGCCGACATAAGGGCATACGACATAAATTTTCTAGTTAAAAACCGATAATAATGTGGGCTATACCAAGCTATCATGGATCTCGTATGTATTTTCACGTTTGTTACCTAGGTTTGTTCCGTTTTCACGAGGAAAGTCATTGTTGTAGTAGAAATTTTACAATAATTTTTAAAAAATTACTGATACCCTTGAATTTCGAACTTTATAAGAAAAACTGATAAAGTCGTACGGTGTATGAAGTCCGCTAAGCAATAAAACCTCTCGAGCCGGGTAGTCGGTGGCTCTCAAACAATAAATTATATTTTAGGTATTTTCTAAAGAAAATAATTTAAAGTAAATAAAAAATTAGTTTAGGCAAAGAAAAATAATTATTTTTAGCTTTTATGGTATTTAGGCAAATTAGTTTTACGAATTCTTTTTTTATAAACTTTTGGTTCTAAAAAGAACCGATGTCGCCATCTTTTTGAAACATTATTGGATAGCTCGCAAAGCACTTTTCTGTTGTTCGTTTTTTTGTATTTGAAGCCCAGCTCTTTTAAAATGATGGGCAAACTGATCGTTCCAATATCGCAAAGTTCTTCTTTATCTTTTCAAGAATAGCTTTGAGGGTAACATATTCCTTGGCTTTATACATATCATAAACAATATTCCTAATCGATAGTTTTATCCCATGGGATAAATCAAAGGTTTTAGAATGGAGTCCGAACAAACCCTTTTATATGGTCTGTTCAATTCCTCTTCACTCTTTGTTCGAAGTCTTCTTAAGGTCTTATCTGAAATGCCGCAAACATCAGACGTTCGCTTTTTTGCACTGTCAAAACAGACACTAACGGGCCTGAGTTATCTTTTTCTAAGTAAAATAACGTTCCACTTGTAATACCAAACGGCGTTCACGGCGTTGTGAACATTTTCCATAACTTTGCTTTATAACTGCTTTTAATTCCCACACAATGAGAAACAAACTAAAAGCAAAAAGCATAACTACTTATTTAAAATAGAACATACCATCCTGCACTTGAACAACTTTTAATTATTTCTTGGAAAATAGTGATTGTTATATAGATTTAACTGTAATGATTCCAAAACAACTAAATTCTAGGAAAAGTACCTGAGAACATCTTTAACTTATTGACGCAAAATGTTTTTCATTTGATAAATAGAAAAAACTATGAGTGAAAAATAAATAAGATAAAAATATTTATCGCGGTACATAATTCTAAGATAATTTTGTTTTGGAACCGCTGATTTTGCACGGCCGACTACAGTGAACCAGTGGAATGTTCGGTGCGATCAAGTATAGCGAAGGTATTGTTAACTTAATCGTCTTACTGTTTAACAACATTTAATGATTTAATCCGATATCGGACTTCATAAAACGAACCGACTCTAGATATGACCAATTCATTGAACTCCAATATCGACGTGACTTCAGCGTGCGTTCGTTTTATAGCGCACGGCTTTCCAAAGCGGTATGTTTGAGATAGATCGAAATCCAGGTAAACCAGGGTTCGTCTCCAAATATTAGTTGTCCGATTTTTATAATGATCCGTTTTTCTTTAACCTTAGATATTCAAAGATAATAGTTTTAATATTTAGGAGGTTAGGGAGGTAGGACACTGCGGCATCTAATACAGTGACAATAAACTCAAAAACATTATTTATATCGACTATCTCGTCTCGCGATAGTTTAAATGCTATAAACAGTGAAAACTTGGCGTCAAATGTGACCTGTTCTGGGGCCATCCCTTGCTTAAATCCGTGTCGTTGTATTGATGGTTTTGTGAACAAATCCCCATTGCCTACCAATTGAAATTAAAATGCTTAGTGTCTGCACCTAATATATCTTTATTTAAGTTACATATTAGGTATAAATACTGAAAATTTCACTTCCGCTCTCTCACGTATATTTTTCAGATATCAAGCAGGAATAAATGGCCTATATTTTCCCCCAAGAGCTGCCACTGTCTTATGTATGCAAACCTTATAATGATAATTTATATATTAGGGTATCATTTAACTGGTTAGCAAAATATTCTTATTTTTGCGACCAGGAAAATATAATCGGTCAGCCAAATTGGGAAAAACCGATGATTTTAATAATCGAGTACTTGATACTCGAACGATTTTAATAATCGAGTGAATAGCTCGAGTGAATCGCTTGAAATTCCAATTCACCAAGAGATGACGTCACCGACTGCTCCACCGGCAGCTTAACCGTTTACATGTGATCCGGAAGGGTATTCTTCCACTTTAAATTATCAGGTGCCCACTGTGTGTCCTTCAAAAATTTAGGCTTAGTTCCGCGATTGGCAAAATAAGAAAATTGGTTATTATTTTTTAAATTCATGTTTATAGTTCCCTAAAAGTTCCTGTTTAAATTTAAGAATGTTTACTTTTGGTTACCAAAAAATTTGTCGATACCTATGTTTTGTTAACTATTTGGCTCGTTTCCTTATTTTCCATTAACATTTTCTATAATATATGTTATTTTTAAGAAGTCTTCTTGAGTTTAATAATAAAAAGTTCCTGTTTAGCGGTTTTTTTAATAATCGAGCGATGTCGGATATTTCAATAATCGAGTGATCAAGCGGTTTTTGGCTCGAGCGATCACAACACTACTTTTTATGCTGATCAAATGATTTAATAGCTATTTTTTGCTGCGAACTAATTTTAATATCGGCAAACCATTTAATTACTTCTCTGTATATTATAGGGTCCCAGACTGTACCGACTTGTAAAATGGCAGGCTCTTTACCAACGCCAGCGACAAGAAACGATTTCAGAATCGTACAGATATGGCTAAAAGTAGCAAAATACTTCGCCTTCACCCCCTATATCTTACTGAGTGACCCAAGAGAACACAGCAAGCTCCCGTCCACAATATACCCTCTGGTATTATTCCTCTTTTATTTGGGAGTCACTATGTTCTCTTTCTACGAGAGAGTATCGAAAATATATAACGAAATTAATGTCTCACCGATAGTCCTGGATACGTTACATGGTCTTACGGAGTCCATTTTTATAGAGCTCGTGGTGATATGGAGTGTTTTGAAGAGAAATAAGTGGAGGAAATTATTGAAAAGTATTATGCATGTGGAACAAAAAATGAATTTGAATATGAATATTGAAGGAGGCGTCAATAAGGATTGTAACTGGGGATTCCTAATAGTGAAGATATTTTTGTACCACCTTGTATATGTAGCTGCTCACGTTCACGATATCGTGACCAATTGGACAGATGTTTCCTATTCGCTGGCTTATGTTATTTTTCGGATCACCACGTACTATATTATGTTTACTACGCTTTTGGTCACTTTTTTGTGTACTTGGTTGAAAAATAGATACGTTTTACTGGAGTGTTTTCTGAAAGAATGCGCGAGAGGAACGACATTTAAATTAGTGTTTCTGGATAAGGAGCCCAGATGTATATCTTACGACAAATTGAGGGAATTTTCCCAGAATTACCGAAATTTATTCTCGATTGTTCAAGAAATCAACGAACTACTTGGATTCCAAATGTTTTTCATTCCAATTTGTACCGTCTTGGAAATTTTAAACGACGTCAACTATGGAGTTTTTATGCAAGATTCTGATGTAATCAATGATAATACTATTGTGAATATTATTTTTCCAACATTGTACGCGGTGAGTATATTTACTAATGCTTTTAGGTAGTGTTGGGAAAAACCGATGATTTTAGTAATCGAGTACTTGATACTCGAGCGATTTTAATAATCGAGTTAATCGCTCGAGTGAATCGCCTGAAATTCCAATTTACCAAGCGATGACGTCACCGACTGCTTAACGGGCTGCCTAGCCCTTTACATGTGATCAGGTCGGGTATTTAGCAGGCACGTAACTACGGGTGGGCACAGGTTTAGCTAAAACATTGTAGTAGCCACCAAAAAAATTCCAGAAATTTATTTATTTGTGAATAATGAATTTTTACCACGTGTTTCGATACCAAACAAAAAACTGCAAAAAATCACACAAATATGTATTTATTGTTCGGGTTTATTATTCTGCATTTTTAACCCGAACAAAAAGTATTACCAAGAGTTATTTTTCTTCACATCTTTCTCAATCTACGAGCATAAAATAAGTAGATACTTAAAATAGCTTGTCAAATTCTTCCACTTTAAATTATCAGGTGCCCAATGTGTACACTTCAAAAATTTTGGCTTAGTTACGCGACTGGCAAAATAAGAAAATTGGTTATTATTTTTTTAAATTCATGTACTCATGTATTCATAGTTACCTAAAAGTTCCTGTTTAAATTTAAGAATGCTTACTTTTAATTACCAAGAAATTTGTCGATACCTATGTTTTGTTAACTATTTTGCTCGTTTTCTTATTTTCCATTAACATTTTCTATAATGTATGTTATTTTTGAGAAGTCTTCTTGAGTTTAATAATAAAAAGTTCCTGTTTAGATTTAAAAATGTTTATTAAAGATTACCAACGAATTTTCTATATATTTTGTTAACCAATTTGTTCGTTTTGTTATTTTTCATTAACAATTTCTATTATTATGTTATTTTTGAGAAGTTTTCTCGTCTTTATAGTAATTAAAAATTTTAAAATTATATCCTTTAATTTTTTAATATTTACAATCGGAGACCTAAACTACTCCGCTGGCTAGCCAGTCAAAACAAAACTTTACCAAATCATGTCGCGATGACTCCGCTAAGGGATTCAGCATACTTTTTTATATGCACCTTCTCGTTTATGTGCCTTTATGTCGTGTACTTGCTCAGCGTCAATCTCGAACGTCGCCAATCGGATCGCGCGGCGCTTAGACCGGAGGTCGTCTATCAGGTAACCGGCGATATTTTTCGGTTTTTCGCCTGATTTTTAACTAGAGTATTTCCTATCGAGCGAAAAACTGTTCGAATATTCGAGCAGTTTTTTAACTCGATCACACTACAGCGGTATATTTCCGTCGGCGTCCAGCGAAGCTCGAGTGAAAGATAATAAGTGACGGGCGATTGTTTTCGCCTGAATAGATAACTCGAGCGGTTTTTTTAATAATCGAGCGATGTCGGTTATTTCAATAATCGAGTGATCAAGCGGTTTTTCGCTCGAGCGATCACAACACTACTTTTAGGTACCTCTTGTGGGATGGCATACAGTACTTTTCAAAAACCGGAGTTAACTTCAGAACAATATCGAGGGCACGCTGTCTAGGGGGAAACCCGGGCGTTTTCCGCCAAACACAACCCTGTAGCATAATAACTAATTAAGAATACTAAAATTTAAAAAAAATAATAAGACGCGAATTTAAAACACATCTTATGCCAAACTCTTAAATGGTAACCCTGGGTACAGGTTCGGAATTATTCTTCATACATTTGATAAGGTTTCCTTCAAATCATTCTCGTCAATACGTAAATGTGCAAGAGTCACATCGTTTCTTTCTCGGAACGCCAGGGTTCAGAGTTCAGTACTATATCATTTATCGAAGATAGAAAGATACGTGTTAAAGCAGATGTCCCGGCTAAATCGTCTCTTTTCAGCAGAGATTGGTACCAGCGGCGGTTCTTCCACAGGAGCACATGCGCACGTGCACCCCCCAGAACAAAGCGAATAAAAAATATTAATTTATATTCATTGAATATTATTTATCGTATAAAGTCCGACCCTCCCTAATATTTTATCGTACCGTCAAACTAAAAAAGTCCGACCCTCCCTAATATTTTATCATCCTGTCAAACCAAGCGGTATAGATCCGGCAACCGTGCCTTGGTCCAGGTAAATCACGATTATGACGAGACTTGCTCGCACGTGCGATTAAGTAGTGCAGTTTCTCTGTAGTAACAGGTATCGGGTGGCAGCGGGGCTATGGCGATTTAACATGGAAAAGGCGCACAGTTTTTGTGTGCACATCTAGTGAGAAATTCGAGCGTGTATGTTTAAATATTTTAATATTAATATTTATTAAGTTAAAATGAATAGTTGACGGTGGACTATTTCAGAAATAACTTTAGCTCTTTGAGTTTGGAGCAAAAAATTGAAGTGAAGATTGCTAGAACACCTAAACCCGAAATTAATTTAACGCATACCACAAAGGGTAAATCTAGGGACTTTATTAGAAAGTTTAAAAATGAAATATATTAAAAAAAATTTATAGATTGTATTCCAAACTTAATGAGACTGTTATTGATCAATTTTCTACAATTAAGAACCGAAGAATAGACTTTACGTTTAAGCACTATTGCACGGTCGATAAATGTTGTGTATTTCGATAAATGATACTCGATATGATTTTAAACTATTTTATTTAAGGATTTAAACTAAAAAACACTAAAAATATGAAGAATGCCAACTTGTCAGTCTCGTGTCTCGATTCGTTCTCATCATAAAACAGTTAACTATTGTTCTCGTCTTGGTTGCGCCTAATGACGTAGCCGTACATGGCGTAGTGGTATTAGACATCATTCGGTTTTCTTGATAACTCGTAGATGGCGTTAGTAGTATTAGTAGTGGACTGTATAAATATTGTTACGAGGGTTGCATGCGATGACGTTAAGATCCGACAGCTATACACGCTAAGAAAACCTTTCTTATTTTCCAAAAGTTGTATTTCCTTGTGTAAAATTAAAAAATAAATAAAAATATGTTTTACTTAACGCATTTTCTTATTACTTTTTTTCTTTCTACATTTAAAACGCCTAAAATGTAATTGTTTGGTCGTTACACAAAAATAAAATTTAAAAAATAATTTCACCATACTTGTGAACCCCCTCTATCATAGGTCACGAGCTGCCACACATTCATAATTATTTCTTTAGCATCGGAAGACAAATGCTTCCTTCTGAAAATTACACTGCACTTTTGTGGTCACATGGATAATTAGGGTTTTATGGCAGTTAAAAGATCAACGGTATATTTTGAGCGAAACTATACTTTGTTTGCTTTTTAGATATGCAACGTCAGAATAGTGATGGCATGTGATTCAGTGGAAAAATGTGGTAGAAAAATTCGTACAACCTGTTTAATTTTACGTGAAACTTCAGACAAATACGAGGTGAAGGAAGAACTCTCCAGAATGGCGAATTATGTTCACGGTAAGTGGCGTACAATCAGACATATTACATATACAGGGTGTTATGGAAATTACTTATTATATTTAAACCGGCAAATCCTGAGATGAAAATAAATTGAAGAAATATAACCTTAAATGGCGCTTTGAATTGTTGTACGAAATAAACACTTTATATGAAATCTAAAAATTTCCTGTCCGCTATTGAGGACGTTCGCAATCAATAGTTTATTGAGGCGGTGTTGTCATATATTGCAACACAGAATTGTAAACGCACCTGTTCAGTTTTTGACAGCTAGACGTCTTGACCCGCGTTATCACTTCTTTTTAGAAAAAAAAACTACAATTTTAAGGTACATACTCTCTTACCTTCGATCTTCGACAGAACCAACAATAGGTAATACCTATCACACAAATTTGAAATCACATCACAATATTTCTTATTATGAATTATTTCGCCACAGAAAAAAAATTGGAAAATGCTACAACTAACAAAACGTTTAAAATTCGTACACATCAAGTACGTGGAACCCTCGACAGCGTCATTCCACCCCCGAGTTTCGAAACATACTCAAGCAACGATAGTCGCGCGCGGCAGGTATCCAAGCAAGGGCGAAACATGCGGTGTGATCTGACACCACTGTTAGTATACTATAGTGACCCACATTGTTGCTAAGTGAATCCAGATGGAACAGCGCGACAGTATGTGGGTAAAAAGGGTTTTTACCTTAGTATTTAGATATTCGATTAAAAAAAAAGTATGTAGACTTTCTCTAGGACACCCTAGGAGTCACCCCTTTAAATATAATCTCATTTCCATAACACCATGTATATTTTTGTCTTTGACGCTGCTGCGTTCTCTGTCTAAGGACAACAAACATTGGTTTTATCGGTGAAATTGAAACAGTGCCCTGCCATAGAATTAGCTATCTTCGGTTACAAAGAAATACATTTATTGAAAAGACTCGTACAGGGCATATCATTTCTTTTTTCTATATAACAGACACGATAACAAGCTTACCGCACGAGATTTTCTAATAGAGTTAGGACATATGTATGGCAACGATGGACGACTGGCAGACCTGTTTTTCTCTGTGTTCGGAATCAATTGTTCATAGAATCAATACTATCTATTTCTTTCACGTTTTTAGGGACCTTTTACAATAAACTTGTGTTTTTTACGAAAAATATCAATTATAACATTAAATGTATCGTTAATAATATGTAGTGATGCCGCCGGATCCACTTTTTGAAATTGCCGGATGCCGGAAACAACAAAACGTTCTAATAGGAGATCGATATCCACTTGACTGGCGGAAAATACAACTCAACCCTTAGTTTCTCGCATTTTAGCTTTGAATAAGTAAGAATTTAGAAATTTTTTTGGGAGCAAAGTATTGCGAAGCTACTCGATTTTTCTTTCGAACACGGGAATAAAAATATTTATTTTCATTTCAGGCTTGTGTCCAAACTTCTCTGCGGCCGGATTCTGGCAAGTGACTCCGCAAGTTTTGTCAACTCTTTTCGCTTCGGTGCTGACGTATATGATTATAATAATTCAGTTCAATCTTACTCCTCAACTCCCAAGTGATCATTGCAATTTGACTGAACGAGAAAATTTAACCATCATTAATTAATACCCAAACGATATTTTATCATAAGATAAAGTGATTTCTGTTGTTTGCTCTGAGGTACCCTGCATGAGATGCCTTAAAATTTCCGAATGCAAATAAAGCGGACGGGACTCTTTCCGGTCTATACCACATATTGTTAATACCATCTGCAATTATGTCCCCGCTATGGGCATCGAAGGGATAATAGTGAGTTTGCGCAGTTTTGCGCAAATTTCCTTGTGAAAGTAAACATTCGACAGGACCGGATTTCAACTTTTTTAATGTAAATTTCACTGGTTAGTTAGTAAAAATATTGCAATCAAAATTTCGATTAGTTCGAATTAAGACGGCGTTCCATGCATACGATTTCTGACGATATGGTGATCCGACGGTACCCTGATTGGTGTAATCTTTTGGTGTCAAATTCCGTCCGAATATTTGTAACAATCGACACGATGAGCTTTATTTTAACTTTCATTCGACATCGTATGTTTCTTAACCTCACTTTTTTCTAAACCAAAAATTAAGAATTACTATATCGACTATTTGGGGAATTATTATCAGCTATTAATGCACCAAATTAAAAATACATTAATTTTAAGGTTAGGCAGTGGCCACATATATATTATATTGTATATGAGTGATACTCTCTTCTTTTCTTACAAGCTTTTTCGTGAAATTCGGTTCCGAAGATCGGATAATGTGATAAGCAAAATATTTTCGTATATATGTACATACCTGAAATACTTTATACCTGGTATTGATCCACGACTTTTGAAAAAAAGCACCATGCACTTGTGTCCTTTCATCTTAAACAAATCAAGCCACTAACCTACCAAACAGTGAATCGAATCACCACAAATTAGAAACTCCTCTACAAAAATTGTTGTTAGGTAATGAAAGTTTATAAGCACTAATATACCGACAACAATGCGGATGAACCACCTTTTATTCTGTAATTTGAAAAAGCATCCAGAACCAAAGATGGCGACGAATAATAACAAACAAATAATGTCGGGCCGGCTCTAACGCGATCGATAAAATTTCAACCCTACTGCGCAAACTCAATATACCACGCCATCTAACATAGCGGGGACACTTTTTGTATTTTGGAACGTTCGTATAGGCAATATAATGGTTATATATGTGGTCTATACACCAAACTATGTCCATGGATAACCAAGAAAATTTATGAACTCGCGCATGAAAACAAAGCTGCTTGTTTCAGAATACGGTTCAAAACCAACGTGAATAGTTTTATTCGCGCAGGCACTACATCCAAAGTGCCTTAAAGGATTTTCCCTATCTTGCATTTGATCATAAAAAAGTTATATATTCAAAAAATATTATGCAACTACGAGGAAAACCAGCAATTATCGAATTCACACCACTTTATAGTGTAATTATTTAACATGACGTGTCGATGATCGTTATCACATTTCTTGTTTTTGAGCATCATGTCATGTATCTATAGTTCAGAATCGAAATGTATCACCCACAGTAATTGCAATACAAGTCAAGGACATGCATACGAATTTTAAAAGTGGAAGCCGACTGGAAAACCAATGGTTTTAGCGTTAAAAGTATTGTTGGGCTGGAAATATTAAGGGTATGCAAATTTTGTAGGTAAGAAAACAAGATTTTTGTGGGTAATAGCGAATTAGATTCAAACCAAATACAAAATGAACTTTAATTAATTTTTAAATAAAGGTATCTTATACTTACTTACAAAATGCCAAGTCCTTTATCAACTCCGACAACAAGAAACGATTTCAAAATCGTACAGTTATGGTTCACAGTAGCAAAATACCTGGCATTCACACCCTGCAACATACAGAGTGACCCAAGAAATCACGGGAAGTGCCTCGCGTCCCAAGTATACCCTGCAATAGTATGCCTCTGTTATTTGGGACTCAATATATTTTCTTTATATACGACAATATCTATGTATATATCCGAGGAATTTACCCTCTCACTAATAGGCCTGGAGATTTTACACATTATTACTGACTGGATTTTTATACAGCTCGTTTTGATGTATAGTGTTTTGAAAAGGAACAAATGGAAGAAATTATTGAAACGTATTGCGTATGTAGAACAAAGAATTAACTTGAATTTTGAAGAAGGTACTATCGAAGATACTATCTGGGGACGCCTAAAGGTGAAGATATTTTTTTACCACCTTGTATATGTAGCTACCCACGTTTACGATAGCTTCGTTTGTTCGTCAGATTACCTCAATTCACTAGAGTTTGCTATTAATCGAATCCACATATATTACATGATGTTTACTACGCTCTTGTTCATTTTCTTATGCACTTGGTTGAAAAATAGATACGCTTTCTTGGAGACTTTTCTGAAAGAATGTGTAGGAGGACGTGCAGCTTTTCCGGCTAACAAACCTAGACTTTACGACAAATTGAAAGAATTTTCCCATAATTACAGAACTATGTTCTCGATTGTTCAAGAAATGAACGAACTTCTTGGATTCCAACTGTTTTTTATTTCAATTGGTACTGTCTTGGTAGTGTTAGACGTTGTGAACATCGGAATATTGGTTCTAAGTGATGCCTTTAATGATCCTTATATTGTGAATATGAATGAAGATATTGTGGATACTGTCAATATATGCCTTTACGCAACATTATATGTGGTGAGTATATACAGGGTGTTCGTTTTTCGGTGGTTTTACGGGGTATATCTCTGGTATTAGTAATGATAGAAGGATGCGGTTGTCGCCATGCAAAAGTGACTATCCCGAGAGGGTCGGAAAGGCTTGGGGGGTTTGTTCGGGCTCTGCCCCCCCCCCCCCCCCATAGAATAGAATATATTTTTTCGCTTAATTTGTAGATATGCAACACCCAAATTGTGATGGCTTGTGATTCAGTAGAAAAATGTGGCAAAAGAGTTCGAACGACCTGTTTAATTTTGTATCAAAGTTCAGAAAAATATGAAGTAAAGGAAGAACTCTCCAGAATCTCGCATTATGTTCACTGTAAGTAGTGTAAAAATCAAACAGTTTACTGAATGTGTTCTCTCGCACTAGTTAATTCAATGGAAAAAGGCCCGACAATATGGTGAGATAATGCGGTTAGGAAATATGGCAACCATGGATAACTGACCGATCTGTATATTTTCTCTGTGCTTGTGATCGCTGTTCGTAGAATCAAGAATATTGTTTCTATGATTCTTTTCACATGTGATGACAACAAACTGGTATAAACTGTAAAAATATGTTTATTCCTCGACTAAACAAGAATTTTGCCCGAATTAATTTAGTAACCAAATTACTGCGAAGTACAGGGTGTTCCATTTTCGACACTTTTATAGGGTATCTCCGTTATTGTTAGTGCTATCAAAAAAGTAAGGTAGGTGTCATGTGCTCTTTTTGAGTCGAACTTAAAATGTAAAATCAAAATTGGAAAATTTTCGCTCGCTTAAGAGATACGGGGGAAAATCAAAAAATTGACAACTTCTAAATTATCCTATATTTTCTTAGTTAAAAGAGATACAGCAAAATGTTTTATACAGAAGTTTATTTATATTGATTGTTGAATAATTTGCCGTTTTGAGAATAAGTATACGGGGTCAGGTAAAAAAGTTATCGAACCTAACCTCATTTTTTTAAACGGAACACCCTGTCTATTTTAATCTAAAAAGATACTATTTTAAATTCTCCTTTCAAATATATAACACACTATGGATAATATTGGTTTCCTAGGCGATTTATTAAACTTTATTACTTTAAACCCCAGTAGACCATGTAACAAAAGCTAATATCCTTGAAACAACTATGTTGACTATTAACATTTAACGTCAATTTCATTTTTACATATTCATTTGCGAAAATGACCTTTCATCAACATATTGAAAAATTTGATATGATATCAGTTTATATTAAAAGTGGAAAGAACGAAGAAATGGTGCAAAATGTATATTTTGTTCGCTATCCGGAAAGATTGTAACCATTTAAGGACATATTCCGAACATTTGCGATGATTCCCGTTATTTGTTTATTTCGTTTCAAAGTAATAAAGTTTATATAAATCGCCTAGGAAACCAATATCATCCATGGTGTGTTATATATTTGAAAGGAGAATTTAAGATAGTATCTTAAATTAAAATATACAGGGTGTTCTATTTAAAAAAATGAGGTTAGGCCCGATAACTTTTTTCCCTGACCCCCTATACTTATTCTGAAAACGGCAGATAATTCAACAATCAATATAAAGAAACTTCTGTAAAAACATTTTTCTGTATCTCTTTTAACTAAGAAAATATAAGGTAATTTTGAAATTGTCAATTTTTTGATTTTCCCCCGTATCATTTAAGCGAGCGAAAATTTTCTAAATTTGATTTTACCATTTTACGTTTGACCCAAAAAGAGCAAATGACACCTACATTATTTTTTGGATAGCACTAACAATTACGGAGATACCCGATCAAAGTGTTGCAAATGGGACAACCTGTACAATATTTTTTGTTTTAGGTTTATGTCCAAAGTTTTCTGCACTAGGATTCTGGCAAGTGAACCAGCACGTTTTGGCAACGCTTTTCGCTTCTGTGATCACATATTTGATTGTAATCATTCAGTTTAATATTGCTCTTCAATGGTCAGCTTAAATGTAAACAGCTTTTACCGCAAAAGTTGCGAAGATTTCAAATAGTATAGCTCTTTGCCAGTAATGATACCTTTTATATACTTAATGATGTGTAAGTACTTATTTTAATGGAAAATGTTCAGACACCCTCTACATTTTCTGCCAAGCTTGAAATATTTTTTCAAAATATTATATATATTATTTTATTTTTTCCTGATTTTGTTCGAAGAGATGTCGAAAAATAAATTTCATTTTCTCATTTGCTACTTTTTATTCTCCACAAACTGGTTGTAAAAAATTAATGTATAGGTAGGTACTGTACAAATTTTTTACCGTTAAACCTAAGTAAATGCTATTTTCAGCCTCAGTTATAAACTTATTGATATCCTCTAAATCTAAAATGGAAGATTTTTGGGCTTGTAGCTTTCAGATTGCCTTTTTAAAAAGGCTTGAAGTCTTTCATAATTTCTTATATCTGTGTTTTCATAAATGTTAATGCAAGCTCTTAATTTTGAGTATAAGGACCACAGAGTCGACGACTTCTTAGTTTTACTTTCCGTCTCAAAATAAGCGATTAGAACATTTTCACTACTTCTAGAAACACCCTTCGCAGAATACACCAGGTTGTGAAGGTCTTGTAGTCTTCTTCGTATAGTTCCTTGGACTTTTTGGTAAAAGTTGATGCAATGTATTATTTGCAATTTCCCCTAACTCAGGAGGAGTTAAATTAATAATATCTTCTTGATCCATTATTGATTGATTTTAAGAAAGCTTTCAATATTCGCGACAAAATGGCGGACACGTATAACTTATCAACGCTTACTTGATAAATAATTTGACTATTGCCAACATAAAATTTAAACATACAAATTTACAAAATTTTTATGGCATTTAATTATGTGTTTATTTATTAAAAAATACACAAAATAGAAAAAGTAGTATAAAGTACATGTTTTATAAAGCTATTATAGCACGCGTCCACTTACATGGAACATGGACGCGTGCTAAAATATCATGCTTTATAAAACTTGTACTTTAATATACTATTTCCTATACTGCTTTTGTATTTGATCATAAGAACAAATTATATGTATATTCACAAAATAATGCTAACTTCAATATTATAATAATAAATATGCAACTACGAAGAAAACCAGCAATTATCGAATTCACTCCACTTTATAGTGTATTTATTTAACCGGACGTGTCGATGATCATTATCATATTTCTTGTTTTTGAGTGTCATGTAATGTATCTATAGTTCAGAATCGAATGTATCACCCACAGTAATTGCAATACAAGTAAAGGACGTGAAAACGAATTTTAAAATTGGAAGCCGACTGGAAAACCATCGGCTTTAGCGGTAAAACTATTGTTTGGCTGGAAAGAAAAGAAAAGAAAAAAGAAAACAAGATTTATGTGGGGAATAGCGAATCAGATTCAAACTAAATACAACATGAACTTTAATTAATCCTTAAATAAGGATGCTATCTACTTACTTATAAAATGCCGAGCCCTTTACCAATGCCAACAACAAGAAACGATTTCAAAATCGTACAGATATGGTTCACAGTAGCAAAATACCTGGCCTTCACACCCTGCAACATACAGAGTGACCCAAGAAAACGCGGGAAGTGGCTCGCGTCCCAAATATACCCCATAATAGTATGCCTCTGTTATTTGGGAGGCAATATATTTTCTTTATATACGACAATATCTATGTATATATCCGAGGAAGTTAAGTTCTCTATAATAGTCCTGGATTTTTCACACGTTGTTACGGACTGGATTTTTATACAGCTCGTTTTGATATATAGTGTTTTGAAAAGGAACAAATGGAAGAAATTATTGAAACGTATTGCGTATGTAGAACAAAGAATTAACTTGAATTTTGACGAAGGTACTATCAAAGATAGTAACTGGGGTCACCTAAAGGCGAAGATATTTATTTACCACCTTGTATACGCAGCAACCCACGTTTACGATAGCTTCGTCTTTTTGCCAGAACAGCTCTATTCAGAAGAGTTTATTATTTATGGAATCAACATATATTACATGATGTTTAGTACGCTTCTGTTCATTTTCTTATGCACTTGGTTGAAAAATAGATACGCTTTTTTGGAGACTTTTCTGAAAGAATGTGTAGGAGGACGTGAAGCTTATCCGGCTAACAAACCTAGACTTTACGACAAATTGAAAGAATTTTCCCATAATTATGGAACTATGTTCTCGATTGTTCAAGAAATGAACGAACTTCTTGGATTCCAACTGTTTTTTATTTCAATTGCTACTGTCTTGGTAGTGTTAAACGTTGTGAACCTCGGAATATTCGTTGTAAGTGATACCTCTAATGATCCTGATATTATGATTACTATCAGTTTCTTCCTTTACGCAACATTATATGTGGTGAGTATATACAGGGTGTTAATTTTCGGTGGTTTTACGGGTTTGTTCTCTGGTATTAGTAATGATCTAGAAGGATGCGGTTAAGTGAATTGCCCGAGGGCGCCTGAAAGGCTTGGCGGGGCTCTGCCCCCCATATAATAGGTAATATTTTCTCGCTTAATTTTTAGATATGCAACACCCAAATTGTGATGGCTTGTGATTCAGTAGAAAAATGTGGCGAAAGAATTCGAACGACCTGTTTAATTTTGCATCAAAGTTCAGAAAAATATGAAGTCAAAGAAGAACTCTCCAGAATCTCGCATTATGTTCACTGTAAGTAGCGTAGAATCAAACAGATTATTACTGGATGTGTTCTCTCGCACGAGTTAATTCAATGGAAAAAGGCCCGACAACAGAGAGATACAGGGTGTTATGGAAATGACTTATTATATTTAAATGGGTGACTCCTACGGAGTCCTAGAGAAAGTCTACATACTTTTTTTTTTAAATCGAATATCTAAATACTAAGGTAAAAACCCTTTTTACCCACATACTGTCGCGCCGTTCCATCTGGATACACTTAGCAACAATGTGGGTCACTAGAGTATACTAACAGTGTTGTCAGATCACACCGCGTGTCTCGCTTTTACTTGAATATTAGAGGCGCGCCCTTCTTACTTCAGTAGCCTTCGCGACTCTGGAGTGGAACGACGTCAAGCGTCGAGCGTTCCACGTGCTTGACGTATACGAATTTTAAACGTTTTGTTAGTTGTATTGCCCGATTTTTTTGTTGTTGTTAAATAATTCATAATAAGAAATGTTGTGATGTGATTTAAAATATGTGTGATATTATCTACTGTTAGTTCTGTTGAAAAGCATACTTTTTGTGTTTTATTTTTTTATGGAATTTAATTATAAAATGGATTATTTTAAAATAAGATCGAAGGTAAGAGAGTATGTACCTTAAAATTGTAGTTTTCTTTGTCTAAAAAGTTTGAAAAAGAAGTGATAACACGCGCAAAGACGTCTTGTTGTCAAAAACTGAACACGTGCGTTTAGAATTGCAATGACAACCCCGCCTACAATGCGCTGACCTCTTTTGAAACTTGAGACTGCCTCAATAAAATATTGATTGCGAAGGGCCTCAGGGGCGGCCACGTTAAATTTTGAGATTCATATAAAGTGTATATTTTGCTTACTAATTCAAAACGCCATTTATGGTTATTTTTCTTCAATTTATTTTCATCTCGGGATTTGCCGGTTTAAATATAAAACGTAATTTCCATAACACCCTGTATAATGCAGTTAGGAAATATGGCAACCATGGATGACCGACCTATCTGTATATTTTCTCTGTGCTTGTGATCGCTGTTCGTAGAATCAAGGCTAGTGTTTCTTTGATTCTTTTCAGATGTGCTGATAACAAACCGGTATAAACTGTAAAAATATGTTTATTCCTCGACCAAACAAGAATCTTGCCCGAATTATTTTAGAAACCAAATTACTGCGAAGTACCATGATATTTTTTATTTTAGGTTTGTGTCCAAAATTTTCTGCACTAGGATTCTGGCAAGTGAACCAGCAAGTTTTTGCGATGCTTTTCGCTTCTGTGATGACATATCTGATTGTAATCATTCAGTTTAATATTGCTCTTTAATGACCATCTTAAATGTAAACAATATTTTACCGCAAAAGTTGCTAACTAATAACATAGTTATAGATCGATGACGGTAACCCTCAGTGACGGTTCTTCCACAGGAGCACATGCGCACGTGCACCCCCAAAACAAAACGGATAACAATTATTAATTTATATTCATTGAATATTATTCATCGTATAAAGTCCGACCCTCCCTAATATTTTATCATCCCGTCAAACCAAACGCAACACCGTGTCTCGGTCGAGGTAAATGACGATTATGACAAGACTTGCTCGCACGTGCGATTAAGTAGTGCATTTTTTTTTTTTTTTTTTTTTTGGACAGCCGAGGAGAATCTGCTTACAGACACCTTACAGACGCGGCTGCAAGGTAGTGTCGGGATGGACATAAACTTCTCCGAGTGAGAAGCTCCGACCGACTAAACTCCCCGTGTGGGTCAGGTATAAAACCTAGTGCAGTTTCTTGTAGTATCAGGTGGCGGGTGGCAGCGGGGGATAGCGGGGCTATGGCGATTTAACATGGAAAAGGCGCACAGTTTTTGTGTGCATTTGTCTGTTCGGGCATCTAGTTAGAAATTCGAGCGTGTATGTTTTAATATTATATATTTATTAAGTTAAAATGAATAGTTGACGGTGGACTATTTAAGAAATAACTTTAGCTCTTTGAGTTTGGAGCAAAAGATTGAAGTGAAGAATGCGGGAACACCTAAACCCGAAATTAATTTAACGCAGACCACAAAGGGTAAATCTAGGGACTTTATTAGAAAGTTTAAAAATGAAATATATGAAAAATAATTTATAGAGGGTATTCCAAACTTAATGAGGCTGTTATTGATCAATTTTCTACAATTATGAACCGAAGAATGGAGTTTACGTTTAAGCACTATTGTGTAGGGTCGATAAATGTTGTGTATTTCGATAAATGATACTCGATATGATTTTAAACCATTTTATTTAAGGATTTAAACTAAAAAACACTGAAAATATGAAGAATGCCAACTTGTCAGTCTCGTGGCTCGATTCGTTCTCGTCATAAACCAGTTAACTATTGTTCTCGCCTTGGTTGCGCCTAATGACGTAGCCGTAGATGGCGTAGTGGTATTAGACATCATTCGGTTTTCTTGATAACTCGTAGATGGCGGTAGTAGTATTGGACATAATTCGATTTTCTTGATGGTTTTAGTAGTATTAGTAGTGGACTGTATAAATATTGTTACGAGGGTTGCATGCGACGACGTTAAGATCCGACAGCTATACACACTAAAAGAGAACCTTTCTTGTTTTCCAAAAGTTGTATTTCCTTGTGTAAAATTAAAAAATAAATAAAAATATGTTTTACCTAACGCATTTTCTTATTACTTTTTTTCTTTCTACATTTAAAACGCCTAGAAAAATGTCACCATACTTGTGAACCCCCTCTATCATAGGTCACGAGCCGCCACTGAGGACAAGTTGAATTTTGGCAGCTTGGTGAACCCGAGCAATGGCGGGCGTTATAGTTAGGTATATATTAACTTCAATATTACTATAATAATAAATATAGCTGCCAGAAAACCATAAAATATCGATTCACGGCCACTTTGTATTGTGATTTGACGTGTCGTTATCATTTTTCCTGATTTGGGCGTCATGTCATTTAAACATCGAATGCATCACCCGACGTAATTGCAATATAATACAAGGACATAGAATACATAGTATTTTCAAATTGAAAGCCAACAAATTTTGTAGGTAAGAAAACAATATTTATATGGATAATACCGAGCTGTTTTCAAATTCCTATATATTTTTATGAACATATACAGGGTGTTTCAAAGAACATATGTACGTTCGCTCGTGTGGCGATTCGTTATCCGAAAATAAGATAAATAATCCATATAAAAGATGGGGCCGCAGATGTTTGCTTTGAAAGATGCAGGGTGTTAAAATTAAAAAAAAAATTCGTGGTTCTCAAGATATTTCCTAAACGGCTCTAGAAGGTATCCTAGCAACGGCCACTGTTTCTGAAAGTAAAGAATCCCACTACTTATAAAATATAATTTAAAAGTAAGAAAATTTAAATTAAATCGTAATTAATTTAAAAAATAATTTATTTAATTGTTTAAAGAGTTTTAACATGCTCTTAACCCATCTTAAATGAATTTTAAAAAATACCGTTTTGTTCTTTATTCTCTTACCTGCAGAGCCCATTTTACGAAAAGGTGGCGGCACCTCTATTAGCTCGGTAGTTACTAAATATTTTCGATCGCAAGTCACGCAGAGGTATTGCTCATTATAATTTCCATACGTTCCGTCGTTCGAAAGTGCCAATCTTCGACCCGTCGCGCGCTTGATTAGTGACTTCCGATCGAAAATATTTAATAACTACCGATCTAATAGAGGTAGAAAGCATTATGATAGTATTGATAGTTTCTATATTATAGGTTCCAGGAGTGCAAATATTTCTATAATGTCAGGCCCTTATTTATCAACTCGCACAACAAGAAACGATTTCAAAATCGTACAGATATGGTTCACAGTAGCAAATTGTATCGCATTCACACCCTGCAACATACAGAGTGACGCAAGAAAGCATAGAAAGTGCCGCACGTCCCAAATATACCCTTTAATAGTATGCCTCGTTTATTTGGGAGCCAATATGTTTTCTTTCTATGGGAGCGTATCTATATACAAGGATGTTAACATCTTACTAATAGTCTTGGATATGTTACAAATAGTTATCGAGTATCTTTTTATACAGCTTGTACTGATATGGAGTGTCTTGAATAAGCAAAAGTGGAGGAAATTATTAACAAGTATTGCGTATGTAGAACAAAGAATTAACTTGAATGTTGGAGAAGGTACTATCAAAGATAGTGACTGGGGACGTCTAAAGGTGAAGATATTTTTTTACTACCTTGTATATGTAGCAACGTACGTTTACGATACCATCCTTAGATGGCCTATGTTCTGTTCACTAGATATTATTATCTATCGAATCAACATATATTATATTATGTTCAGTACGCTTTTGTTCATTTTCTTATGCACTTGGTTGAAAAATAGATACGCTTTTTTGGAGATTTTGCTGAAAGAATGCGTAGGAGGACGTAAAGCTTTTCTGGATAACAAACCTGGACCTTACGACAACTTGAAAGAATTTTCCCATAATTATGGAACAATGTTCTTGATTGTTCAAGAAATGAACGAACTTCTTGGTTTCCACCTGTTTTTAATTTCAATTGATACTGTCTTGATAGTGTTAGACGTTGTGAACGTCGGAATATTCTTTCTAAATGATACCGTTAATGATCTTAATATTCATACTACTGTCAATATATGCCTTTACGCAATATTATATGTGGTGAGTATATACAGGGTGTTCGTTTTTCGATGGTTTTACGAGGTATATCTCTGGTATTAGTAATGATCTAGAACAGTGGTTCTTAACCTTGTTGGAGGTACTGACCCCCACCAGTTTCATATGCACGTTCACCGAACCCTTCTTATGATGAGGATCCCAAACAATCCCAAATTATCAATCAGAGCCATCTATGTTGCATCAATTTAATTTAAAAATATGCCGCCTTTTTGCAGATTAGAAAGAGACGAGAGTCATCAGCTGATCAATATTTCTTTTCGTGAAGTTTTAGCCGTTAATAATAAAGTTTTTTAGTTAATTTATTGATATTTAGATTGTCTGACATGTCGATTGGGGTATCAACAAGTTTCAGGAAGATCTGTGACAAAAATTTGAAAATTGTTCATTTTTGAAAATGTTATTATTATTCTTATAACATTATATTTTTTAACGCAATTTTTCATACCGTTTTCCAATTCTTTAACTTTACGAATCCAGTTTTAGATTAGAAAAAAAGTATATTTGGCTAGACGTTCGCATAAAATACTACCTGTGATTAAACGCAGCTTTTAGTTGGAAAAATAAAATATTTTTTTCAAATTCAAAACATAGGTATCTATACAGGGTGTCCGGGAACATGTGGGAAATCTCCCGGATATGAAGAAAACACGTGAAAAGAATACTATAGGTTCATATAAACTTCTTTCGTATCGGCCTCCTCTTCGGAGATATGGGTTCCCAAAGAGCACCAATGGAATCTTACACATAATTATTGAACCACCTGGTATATTCCAATTATTTTTTAATATGATGTATACCAGGTAAGACCCGTCAAATTACTACGCAAGAATCTGTTGTGAATTACTCACAGCTGCAGGGACGGACTAGCTGTAACACTCATGGGTCCATTTTTTTTACGCCCTGTATGATGAGAACTTTGGACAATGTTTTTTACATACCTTTAACTATTGGCTAAAAATTAAGTACTCTTCATTCATGTCGCTAATCCTAACCGTTTTCGAAAAAACGGCATTTCATATACATCATGTGCTTCGGGTATTTCAATAAAAGATACATCTTTGTTCCGATCCAATGTTCAACCTTCAAGATTCCGCTTTTTCATATTTAGCCCATGAGCAGTTAGGGGACTCAGTGTAAATAAAATGACGTTTTCTCGAAAACGGTTAGGATTAGCGACATGAATGAAGAGTACTTAATTTTTAGCCAATAGTTAAAGGTATGTAAAAAACATTGTCCAAAGTTCTCATCCTACAGGGCGTAAAAAAATGGGCCCATGAGTGTTACAGCTAGTCCGTCCCTGCAGCTGTGAGTAATTCACAACAGTTTCTTGGGTACTAATTTGACGGGTCTTACCGTCCGAACATCATATTAAAAAATAATTGAAATATACCAGGTGGTTCAATAATTATGTGTAAAAAACTTGATTCCATTGGTGCTCTTTGGGAGCCCATATCTCCGAAGAGGAGGCCGATACGAAAGAAGTTTATATGAACCTATAGTATTCTTTTCACCTGTTTTCTTCATATCCGGGAGATTTCCCACATGTTCCCGGACACCCTGTATATTTATACATAGGTTCACAAAATGAACACTCCCGAACCCGGGAGAATGACTCACCTGGGGTTCGATCGAACCCAGGTTAAGAACCACTGATCAAGAAGGATGGGGTTTTCGCCATGTGCCATGTGCATAAGTGACTCGCCCGATGACGCCAAAAGGGCTTGGCGGGGCTCTGCCCCCCATTAGAATAGAATATATTTTTTCGCTTAATTTTTAGATATGCAACACCCAAATTGTAATGGCTTGTGATTCAGTAGAAAAATGTGGCAAAAGAATTCGAACGACCTCTTTAATTTTGAATCAAAGTTCAGAAAAATATGACGTCAAGGAAGAACTCTCCCGAATCTCGCATTATGTTCACTGTAAGTAGCGTAGGATCAAACAGATTACTGGATGTGTTCTCTGTCGGGCAAGGAGAATAAACATTAAATAACCTTACCCTGCCATATTGTAAAGACTCATGCAGGGCCTGTATCTTCTCTTTTCTATACATAAACGAAAAATAAACGATAGAATCTCGCACGAGTTAATCCAATGGAAAAGGGCCCGACAACATGGAGAGATAATGCAGTTAGGAAATATGGCGACCATGGATGACCGAACGATCTCTATATTTTCTCTGTGCTTGTGATCGCTGTTCGTAGAATCAAGAATATTGTTTCTATGATTCTTTTCAGATGTGATGACAACAAACTGGTATAAACTGTAAAAATATGTTTATTCCTCGACTAAACAAGAATTTTGCCCGAATCATTTTAGGAACCAAATTACTGCGAGTACATGATATTTTTTATTTTAGGTTTATGTCCAAAATTTTCTGCACTAGGATTCTGGCAAGTGAACCAGCAAGTTTTTGCGACGCTTTTCGCTTCTGTGATGACATATCTGATTGTAATCATTCAGTTTAATATTGCTTTTCGATGGTCAGCTTAAATATAAATAGTATTTTACCGCAAAAGTTGCTAAAATAACATAGTTATAGATCGATGATGGTAACCCTATAAACTGTACTCACTCTTAAACGCTCTATGTTGCTGTAGAATAGAATAGAATAGAATATAGAATTTTCTATAAACTGTAGGTACCTATAGTTAGCCTTAATTTCTTTTTGGAATTATGGCTACAAATTTCGGGCACCCTAAGCTGTCAGGCCCTGATGGTTAAACCGAAGGCTGCATCAAATCAACTAAGTTACAGTCGAGGAGGACAAGCAGTGGCGGTTCTTCCACAGGAGCACATGCGCACGTGCACCGCCCAAAACAAAACGAAAAAAATATATTAATTTATATTCATTGAATATTATTTATCATATAAAGTCCGACCCTCCCTAATATTTTATCGTACCGTCAAACCAAACTGTATTGATCCGGCAACCGTGCCTCGGTCGAGGTAAATGACGATTATGACGAGACTTGATCGCACGTGCGATTAAGTAGTGCAGTTTCTCGGCAGTAACAGGTGGCGTATGGCAGCGGGGGATAGCGGGGCTATCGCGATTTAACATGGAAAAGGCGCACAGTTTTTGTCTGTTCGTGCATCTAGTTAGAAATTCGAGCGTGTATGTTTTAATATTATATATTTATTAAGTTAAAATGAATAGTTGACGGTGGACTATTTAAGAAATAACTTTAGCTCTTTGAGTTGAAGAATGCGGGAACACCTAAATCCGAAATTAATCTAACGCAAACCACAAAGGGTAAATCTAGGGACTTTATTAGAAAGTTTAAAAATGAAATATATGAAAAAAAAATTATAGCAGGTATTCCAAACTTAATGAGGCTGTTATTGATCAATTTTCTACAATTAAGAACCGAAGAATGGACTTCACGTTTAAGCACTATTGTGTAGGGTCGATAAATGTGGTGTATTTCGATAAATGATACTCGATATGATTTTAAACCATTTTATTTAAGGATTTAAACTAAAAAATACTGAAAATTATGAAGAGTGCCAACTTGTCAGTCTCGTGGCTCGATTCGTTCTCGTCATAAAACAGTTAACTATTGTTCTCGTCTTGGTTGCGCCTAATGCCGTAGCCCGTAGATGGCGTAGTGATATTAGACGTCATTCGGTTTTCTTGATAGCTCGTAGATGGCTTTAGTAGTATTAGTAGTGTATAAATATTGTTACGAGGGTTGCATGCGACGACGTTAAGATCCGACAGCTATACACACTAAGAAAACCTTTCTTATTTTCCAAAAGTTGTATTTCCTTGTGTAGAATTAAAAAATAAATAAAAATATGTTTTACCTAACGCATTTTCTTATTACTTTTTTTCTTTCTACATTTAAAACGCCTAGAAAAATTTCACCATACTTGTGAATCCCCTCTATCATAGGTCACGAGGACAAGTTGAATTTTGGCAGCTTGGTGAACCCGAGCAATGGCGGCCGTTATAGTCAGCCCGGTTAGACCTCTTATGGCGGGGATCGAAGCATATAAGTAGGCCGTGCAAGTGACGGCACAGCCAGGCAGGTTACTAGACGACACTAAAAACCACGGAAACCCCGGAAACATTCGGCATCTTTCGGAGATCCGAATCCGGAAAGCTGGCGGGCCTTTTGAATGGTGATGATTGACTGTTTGACAACTTGCACGTTTCGAAGGATCGGATGCTTGGCGCACAGCTCGTGAACAATACCTAACCTAACATTTATAACTCTTTGCCGCCCTTTTTTAGAGTTTTTTTGTTTGATCGCTGGTTACCACACGTGATTCTTGAATCTCTTTGCTTCCTGATTTATTTTGTGAAAAATATTGTGTTTATCTACTTTTGCAATCATCAAGCATGGAAGCCCAACAGAACAATACGTGCCCGTTCTGCAATTTGGAGGTTTCTTGTGTTTCAGCAAAGAACAGACATATAAAAAATGTTCATAACCAACAGCATAATTCCGATACTAAGAAATCGCATATTATTTATTATGGAGAAGTGTATTCTAAAAATTAAGCTATATTTTTTTATAAGGTGTATGGGGCAAATTAGTTTGGCGATGGAACAAGATTAATTATTGTAGTTGCGTAGTATGGTTTAGGATTTTTTTTAGATGTTAGCTATGCTTATTGTGTTGTACCTTTTGTAAATTGTAAAAATAATGCAGGATAATAAGGAATTTGAAAAAACATCCCTCTTAAGTTTCTTGCAGTTTCTTCTTACGGGTTGTAATCGAAGCTGCGGATTTCTGAAAACTACGTAAGTTTAAATAAAGTACTTTATTATTATGTATGTTTTTTATTTTGTTAGTCATTGTAATGTAGTTTTAGTGGTTTCAGCAGTATCATAAGTTTAATTGTGTGCATGAATTTGCTTTGATATATAAATTGGTTGACCACATATTGTTCCCCCATCCTGACTTTTTGACCAACAATAAAGAAACAGTTCAAAATATCCCGTGTTTTATTTCAGTTAAATAAAGGTGACTCGAGTACACCACATATTTAATAAAGGGTGGCATTTAATAACTAATTTTCAGGGCATATTTTATCAAAAAGAAGTTTTAATATTTTTTGTCCAATATTTCATGACAAGCAATAAATCAGTATATATTATCAAAATATAAATGAAGATTTTAACGTAATTTGGTACACAATTAAACCATTTTACTAATATTAAAAACGATTCTAGTACTTCAAAATAAAGACGAGACCAGAATTAAAACCATATTTGCTACAAAGAGAGCAAAAAGCAGAAAAACCTAAACAGAAATTTTAGATACTGAAGGGGCCTGAAGCGATAACATAATCTATTTTGAAGTCTACGACCAAAGAAAGTCGCAACCAACGGTATTGTTCACGAGCCGTGCGCCAGGCAACCGATCCTCCGAAACGTGCAAGTTGTCAAGCATCACCATTCAAAATGCCCGCCAGCTTTCCGGATTCGGATCTCCGAAAGATGCCGAATGTTTCCGGGGTTTCCGTGGTTTTTAGAACTCCATACGTTTATCCTTTTGTGTCTATCGTTCTGTGTCAATATCAGACTCGGGTTTGTTCGATTTGACCTAGGCCATATTTATCTCCCTTTAATGAATCGGAGAAGGTTGATGCAGACAGAGACAGACATAGAATGCGAGCAGCACAAGTTCTTAAATTATTTTACAACCGAACATCCTTCGTCTGGAATGGAATAAAAATCAAGTAACATATGATTTATAATGTGATTGAAAATGGTGGAGGAAACGTCATTAAATTCTAAAATAATTTTTAATTTTCTATTCTTTTCACGAAAGCGGACCTTTTCGTTTTGTTGCTGGTAAGTAATTTTGAAATATTTTTTTATTAATTTTTATTCATTATTATTTTACATTATAAAATTGTCCCATTATGTCCCAAACTTCTCACGCAAACTAGCAACAAACACATTTTTAAAGAATTTTACTTAAATTTTACAATCTAAAAGTCAAAAGCTACAACATAATATTTACAGCTAAGTTATATTAACACGTAGTCAGAATTTTGATAAGTCTGGTAATATATTATTATAATAATTCTTTCTTTTCATAGTTTAATTGAGAATCCCATAATGACTGAACATTAAAGAGGACTTCGATCACTAATGTTGCCAGGAGTATGCTACGAAACAAACAAATTGGAAGCCCATAATCATAAAGATGGTGCATATATTTACTTGGTTAGTAGCTGTACATATAGTATTGTATTTACCTTGATTTGTTTGAAGTTTAAGATGGTAAAATATTTTATGTAAATTTTGATTTATTTCCTATTTTTTAATAAAACTAATTACAACCTTCAATCTCTGAATTCTTCATTTCTAGTTTCGTTACGAGTTCAAGAATAATATAAAAGTATGTAAGGACAATTTTAAAGCGATATTTACAGCTGAAAACCTATGTCAAAATCCTAATATTTGATTTTCTCTACTTAGTAAATCAAATGAAAGGGTTTTGATGTTTTCTTTGCTTAAATGTCACTTTAAAATATTGACAGTAATACAAATTTGGACAAAAGTGACATTTGAAAAGCACGTGCGCGCCAGGCATAATGGATGTCGCCGTATCATCGCCTGCTTCGAATATTTAACACGGCAGTTTGTCTTCTTCCTGGTTATAAGTATTCGTTGGTTATAGTTAGGTATATATTAACTTCAATATTACTATAATAATAAATATAGCTGCCAGAAAACCATAAAATATCGATTCACGGCCCACTTTGTATTGTGATTTGACGTGTCGTTATCATTTTTCCTGATTTGGGCGTCATGTCATTTAAACATCGAATGCATCACCCGACGTAATTGCAATATAATAATACAAGGACATAGAATACATAGTATTTTCAAATTGAAAGCCAACAAATTTTGTAGGTAAGAAAACAATATTTATATAGATAATACCGAGCTATTTTCAAATTTCCATATATTTTTATGAACATATACAAGGTGTTTCAACGAACATATGTACGCTCGTGTGGTGATTCGTTATCCGAAAATAAGATAAATAGTCCATATATAAGATGGGGCCGCAGATGTTTGCTTTGAAAGATGCAGGGTGTTAAAATTTAAAAAAAAAATCGTGGTTCTCAAGATATTTTCGAAACGGCTCTAGAAGGTATCCTAGGAACGGCCACTGTTTCTGAAAGTAAAGAATCCCAGTACTTATAAAATATAATTTAAAAGTAAGAAAATTTAAATTAAATTGTAATTAATTTAAAAATAATTTATTTAATTGTTTAAAGAGTTTTAACATGCTCTTAACCCATTTTAAATTAATTTTAAAAAATACCGTTTTGTTCTTTATTCTCTTACCTGCAGAGCCCATTTTACGAAAAGGTGGCGCTTAATTTTTAGATATGCAACACCCAAATTGTGATGGCTTGTGATTCAGTAGAAAAATGTGGCAAAATAATTCGAACGACCTGTTTAATTTTGAATCAAAGTTCAGAAAAATATGACGTCAAGGAAGAACTCTCCAGAATCTCGCATTATGTTCACTGTAAGTAGCGTACAATCAAATTACTGGATCGGAAAGGAGAATAAAAATAATAGCTCTCTGTGGTTTAAAATAAATACATTTATTGTAAAGACTCGTGCAGGGCCTGTATCTTCTCTTTTCTATACATTAAGGAAAGATAAACGATAGAATCTCGCACGAGTTAATCCAATGGAAAAGAGCCCGACAACATGGAGAGATAATGTAGTTAGGAAATATGGCAACCATGGATGACCGACCGATCTGTATATTTTCTCTGTGCTTGTGATCGCTGTTCGTAGAATCAAGAATATTGCTTCTTTGATTCTTTTCAGATGTGATAGGTCGGTGACTACTTCTAGTCGGATATGACGTCGTTGAAAAACAGTTAAGATGCGAAAAAAGTATTTATGGCAAAACAGTTAGTAATTGGAAAACCCTGTAAATATATCAGTAGTGTCGAACTCCAATCGCTTTACTTCAAAACTTACACTGGAGTGTCATACCAACCTAAAAGTACTGGCGGCCAGGGGGAACAAGGTGGAACTCCTGTGGGTCCCTGGTCACTCCGGGATATTAGGGAATGAAAAGGCGGATGAACTAGCGAGAGCCGGATCTGCCCAAAGTCTCAGGGGCCCTGAACCGGCCTTTGGAATATCAAAACAGGCAACAAAAACAACATTAGATAGATGGTCGAAAAAGCAACACCTATCTCGATGGCAAGAGTTACCTGGTCTAATACACGCACGGGCCGTAATGGGAAAACCATCGAAAATACTATCGAATGCGATGCTAACCCTGACGCGGCCCCAGTTGAAGCAAGTGATGGGTCTGCTAACAGGCCACTGCCACTTGCGAAAACACCTTCAACGGATAGGGCTAAACAACGGATCCATTGAATGCAGACTCTGCGGCGAAGAGGATGAAACCGCCTCACACATAATATATCGCTGCGTAGCGCTGTAGAAGACAAAATATCTTCGGGAACATACAACGTGGTGACAACCTCCCACATGACAAGCTTGGTAGAAGGTTACTGGACCTCATAGAAGGAACAAACATCTTCTAACAAGATCGGGGTACACAATAAGCCGGAAGGCTGCAGTGATTTGAAGTTCGGGCCTTTAAACCGACCCCCGCCTTTAACCAACCAACCAACCATCAGTAGTGTTTTATTGTTAAGCATACGGTTAATAGATGGCGTACATATACAGGTTCCTTTTAAAAATACATAGGTATCCAATATTAGAGTATCATTTCGACAAAAACTCGCCCCAAATAAAACGACCAAATTTTAACAAATAATCTTTTTGTATTTACAATGACACTATATACACTTAAAAAAACATACAATTTAAAAATAGACACAGAGGCGCGCGTCGTGCTAGAGAAAAAAAACCATTTCACGCAAACTACCTTAAATTATCTAACCTCACTTAATATTAGTTCTTTTGTATAAAGTCCTATTAATTTAATCACCATTAGAAACACAATTTATACATCTTTATCACTCGTCGCAACGTCCTTATTTAAGTGTTTATAACCTCACATTTTCTCACAAAATCACTGCGTTTTCTACTTCGACATGCCACATCTGACAGTTCTGTTAAACAGGTTTAATTCAATGTACCCCGACAGGTGGAGGCACCGCACAAACACGTGATCTTCTCCTCCTCTATTGGGAATTTGTAGTCGTAGGTTATCTCTTCGTTTACACCGATCGGTTGTTTCGAGTATATCACAATTTTCTTTCTTGATTCTATCGTTATCACTTTGGCATAGCAATTTGGCTGAAAAAAAAATGTTATTTTATATATTAATATTTACCATATCATGCTTCAATGAAGACCAAATACAGGGTCCGCAAACGAAGCGTGGACGGAAGATTAAATCGTTATCGAAGAACTTATCAACAATACTGAAACAGCTTGAGATATTGGATTAACAGCGGCATGTTTTAAAAATATTTTACATTATACAGGGTGGCCCAAAAAAGTGTGACAGCATAAAGTTATATTTTTTTAAATGGGACACCCAGTATTTTATTGCATATTTAGATTCGTATTACTATCGTTTATAAGTGCCTCAAATTTTATTTAATTTGGTTTCGTAGTTTCGGCGAAATAAATTAAAAACTAAAAAAAAAGTTTTGCAGTCCTGAATAAAAAAATCAAAAAAAAAACAATCCAGAACTGTTTTTTTTAACCCCAAAATTGATTGAAATTTATGACAAGAGGTCTAGAGATACTATGAATGTAATTGCGTTTATTTATTTTATACAGGGTGTTCGTAATAAGCGTTCAAAAATCCCACATTTTAATAATAATAATAATAATACGTTTATTGCCATAAAACCATTCACAAGTGAACATTGACAACGTCATTACAAATTTCAAAATGCATACAAAAAATCATAATAATTTCAAAAGAAAAAACCTACATTAATAAAAAGAAAAACTAACAGTATCGACAAATATAAAAATGTTTACAAAATACAAATAAGTCAAACACAGAAACAAATCAACATACAAAGACAAATCAACATACAAAAAACAAAATACAAAATAATTTTTCTCAAATTTTTCAAATGGAACACCCTGTATATTATTTGGCTATTTGACGTAGAATTCATGAACAATTTTTTTTTGTAATACAAGCATATAAGTTATATCCAGCCGTTTTCGAAATAATTATAAATATCATAAATTATGTTGTTTAAATAGAGTTTTTATTGGGAAATTTTGTTATAGGCGACTAGACTAATAATTGTAAACTAAAGTAAATGTTCAAAATAGCTTCCTTTTACTATTAGAGTTTGCCGTATTTTAGTTATTTCGATATAAATTTTAAAAGCCTACATTTTTGCTACTTTTTCTTAAAATCTAGCGGTAACTTTTTAATGGTTTACATTTGTTATGCATAAGTTCATTTGCAACAACTTCTCGAAGGTTTCTGTTCTCGGCTTTCTCTCAATATCTGGATATCTTTCAGCATATACTCGGCTCGCGAGGAGGTAATTTCTTGCACATTCACCCAGTATGAAAATAATATTTACCATTTCTAAAGTTGTAAAATTCGACATTTTGTGTAAGTTAGTACTTAATTTCGACGACTGAACAAATGAGATAATTTTATTTGGCTGTCATAGTGACAATCTAAACAAAAAAAAATCATGGCAACTCGATTAAGAATAAAAAATAAAATTAAATAAATAAAAGTAGCAAAAATGTAGGCTTTTAAAATTTATATCGAAATAATTAAAATATGGCAAACTCTAATAGTAAAAGGAAGCTATTTTGAACATTTACTTTAGTTTACAATTATTAGTCTAGTCGCCTATAACAAAATTTCCCAATAAAAACTCTATTTAAACAACATAATTTATGATATTTACAATTATTTCGAAAACGGCTGGATATAACTTATATGCTTGTATTACAAAAAAAAAATGTCCATAAATTCTACGTCAAATAGCCAAATAATATACAGGGTGTTCCATTTGAAAAACTTGAGAAAAATTATTTTAAAATGTGGGGTTTTTGAAAGCTTATTACGAACACCCTGTATAAAATAAATAAACGCAAGTGCATTCATAGTATCTCTAGACCTCTTGTCATAAATTTCACTTAATGCCGAGGTTAAAAAAATAGTTCTGGATTGTTTTTTTTCATTTTTTTATTCAGGACTGCAAAACTTTTGTTTTTAGTTTTTAATTTATTTCTCCGAAACTACAAAACCAAATTAAATAAAATTTGAGGCACTTATAAACGATAGTAATACGAACCTAAATATGCAATAAAATACTGGGTGTCCCATTTAAAAAAATATAACTTTATGCTGTCACACTTTTTTGGGCCACCCTGTATAATGTAAAATATTCTTAAAACATGCCGCTTTTAATCCAATATCTCAAGCTGTTTTAGTATTGTTGATAAGTTCTTCGATAACGATTTAATCTACCGTCCACGCTTCGTTTGCGGACCCTGTATGACATATTTAAATTGGACCATGTCAAATTTGACATTTCCCCGCAAAATGTCGAAAAATGGCCTTTATTGATCGAATTTAGAAAAAAATCGTTTGGAAAAGATGTTTGACGGACAAAACTTTTAATTCTAAACAACCTTTACAAATGAAAATTGTATCTAAATGAAAAATAAGAGTAACTTTTCGAGCAAGTTTTAAAAAATTGAATATCCCTCGTATGCATTACAGTTTTCTTCAATTTTAATGAGCGCGTTTTTAGGTTAAGGGGGCGCAGAAACTTTTAAAAAGAATAAAATTTTCTGAGAAATCAATCATAAAAAGTCTTCCATACGAAGCGAGAACTCTGCCGGTCACTGTATACAGGGTGTCCGCTAATTAATGGTACATGGAAAAACCACAGACTCCTTAGGTAAAAATATTAGAATTTAATTATACTTACCTATATCGGAAAGTTGATATTAACTGAGGGTGTTAAAGTTAAAACTTCATTATTGTTTTTCTCTAATAATTTTAAGACGTTAACGTGAATGTTTTTTTTACAAAATTTGGCTATTATGGTTTTTTTAGGACGAGAAATTGATTACTTTTTAATGTACAATGTAGGGGGCACATTCATACGGTCATAACTTTTTTGTGCCTCAGTGTATTTAAGTTTTTAATGAAAATAATATTTTTCTTATATTTATTATGTAAAAAAGGTATACTAAGTTCAGGTCGCCCAGAGTTACCGTTTCGGAGATATTTGCATTTAAATTGTTTAGTGCGTTAGCTCAGGCAAGCAAATATTTTGTTACTTCTTACCAATGAACTTTTACATGATAATTAATGTTCTAATAATGGTAATTGGAAATAATAAATACAACAATTGGATTGTTCTTTAACTTGCTTTAATTAAAATAACTTTGACCATAGAAAATATCGTGGAGAAAGAAACCAACAGCAATGAAAACACAAACTTACGATAAACTCAAAAATGAAACATTTTCTGTTCCATAGCAATTGTGTTTGCAAATTAATTATAATTGGGCAGGGTGCACTAAACAATTTAAATGCAAATATCTCCGAAACGGTATTATTTTCATTAAAAACTTAAATACACTGAGGCACAAAAAGTTACGACCTAATAAATGTGCAAATAATGCCGCAGACAGCGCCCCCTACATTGTACATTAAAATTTAATAAAAAAAATCAATTTCTCGTCCTAAAAAAAACCATAATTTCCAAATTTTGTAAAAAAAAAAACGTTAGTTTCCTGCAAAGTTATTAGAGAAAAACAAAATTGAAGTATTAACTTTAACACCCTGTATCTCAGTTAATTAATATCAACTTTCGGATATAGGCAAGTATAATTAAATCCTACTTAATATTTTTACGTAAGGAGTCTGTGGTTTTTCCATGTCCCATGAATTAGCGGACACCCTGTATTTGTGATTGGGTAAAACTACGGGTACGGCGTTGTTTAATTTAAGTCCCCATGGGATACCATCCAAGATGTGGCCAAGATTCAATTTATTAAATATTTGATCGGGTAATGTTCAAAATGTAACATTCGACTTACATTACAACTATGGTTGATAAACCTGGCCAGGTTACCACACTTCGTGGCGTCGATTATATTCTCCAGATCTATTCGGAATAGATACGAGCTACCGATTCCGATAGCTTCGTATTTCTGCTCCCTTAGATCGGCCACACTGTGCCGAACTGTTTGTCCTACATATTCGATAACCTAAAAAAAAATATAAGGTAAGCAAAAACAAAAATATGTCTATAAGGTAATTATTATCGATAGGGTAATATAAATATTACCATTTCGTCAGCAGCGATGGGTTCCATAGCGAACAATCCCCAATCGTGAATGGCCGATTTCGCGAACTTCAACTGTTTCTTCCTGAACTTCAGCTGGTTGAACTTCAGCAAATCAGAGTCCGTGTCGCCTCCGAACGCCGTCAGGAGGCGTCTCTGATTCGACCTCGCTTCTCTCGATAATCCTGCAAAGGTAGGAAATGGGTAAAGATCGAGGAATAAAACTAACATTTGTAGACGCGAAAGTGTCAATTTTACCTTGTTTATTTGCAGGAGCTGTGGCCGACATGGTAATGGCATGAGCTTTAGCGTGATGGTACTTGTATCTTGATTTTTCGTGAGCGGACATCTTGTAGTAACCCTCTGTTCGTGCACTGCCTAGAATCACATGCAAATATGTTTTATAGGGTAATATTACTCCATCACTACGACTTGATATACCACCTTATTACTGGGTGAGTTACGAGGGTAATATCGTACGAGTTGATAGGGTCATATTACCTCATTAACTCAATAGTGAGTTACGAGGGTAATATTACTGTATCACTGTCCGCGACGATAGGGTCATATTACCTCATAACTGGGCGAGCTATGAGCGTAATATCACTTAATCACCGTACGAGTGGATAGGGTCATATTACCTTATAACTGGGCGACTTGATAGGGTCATATTACTCTATCACTATAAGAGTTGATAGGGTCATATTACTCCATCACTGTTATTAGCCGATAGGGTCATGTTACCTTATAACTGGGCGCGTTACGAGGGTAATATTATCACTAAGAGTTGATAGGGTCATATTACTTTACAACTGGGCGAGTTACGAGGGTAATATTACTGTATCACTGTCCGCGTTGATAGGTCATATTACCTTAAAACTGGGTGAGTTCCGAGGGAAATATTGTCACAGTAAGAGTTGGTAGGGTCATATTACCTTATAACTGGGCGAGTTACGAGGGTGTTATTACTGTATCACTGTCCGAGTTGATATGGTCATATTACCTTATAACTGGGCGCGTTACGAGGGTAATATTATCACTAAGAGTTGATAGGGTCATATTACTTTACAACTGGGCGAGTTACGAGGGTAATATTACTATATCACTGTCCGAGTTGATAGGTCATATTACCTTAAAATTGGGCGAGTTATGAGGGAAATATTACTCTATCACTGTAAGAGTTGATATACCTTATAACTGGGTGCGTTACGAGGGTAATATAGTATGTATGTACGAGTTGATACGAGTTCAGTTAGTGCGAGAGCGTTCTGAAAACCCAAATATTACCTGTGTGATGTGTCCTCTCGTCTCGTTTTCGTTTCTTGGGCGGACTCGAATATAGATCTGTGACGCAGTGGTCTACCCAATGAGTATCGTTCAGCCAGTAACCCATGGCGTCGTCGGAGAGAAGCTCCTCGTAGGATTTTTTGATGTATTCAATGTCTTCTTTGTCGATACCTGCGAAAAAAATGCTCCGTTGTATTATTTCGATATTCCAGGATGTTTTCGTTGGAACAAGTAAAAATAGGGTACTAGATAGAGGAGATATATAAGATAGTAATAAACACATGGCATTTTAATGGTAACTAATACAGGAAAGTTACCAAATGCTCACCTTTAGTAAGAAATTCGTACAAAACGCCAAATTCCGACATTTGGTCCTTGACCTTATGTAAAATATGCTCGTGAGAGTACGCGGTACTTCCTCTGCCATACTGATCTTGATAATACGTGTTTTGGAGTTCCTTCAGTTTCTGTTTCCTCGGTCTCGGCTGTTTAGGCGGTTTCTCCTGAAAATATACAGGGTGTTCATGATGAAAAATTCATGTGAACATACGAGATTAAGTCCGCAAGTTTTTTGCTGCAGTGTGTCCAAAAAAGTATGCGACACATGGGAAACTTTAGGGATGATATTTAAATGTTACTTTAAGTTAGATCTTAGCTAAGGCAGCCTTAACGTAAAGGTAAACCTTAGAAAAACTAGAGTATTTATGAAATTTCTCGTACTAAATACCTTTTTGGGCTTCTCAGGTGGTACCACCGGTGCAGCAACCGGTTCCGGAACCGGCGCTTCCTTATTGGTGTATCCGTGATCGTGAGCTAGCGTGTCCGTTCTGGAATAGTCCGGTTGACGATTAACGTCATTTTCGGCCGAGACGGCGTTTTCTTTCTCTTCCGGTCTCGCTAAGCAATAAGAGTGTTCAATGGCAACCTAAAAAATTGTCACACTTGTAATCTCCCTAGTGTTCCCGTTATTCATGCGAGCACGTGGGGGCAATTCAAGTCAAAGTTCCATGGACGTCATTTTTATTTTGACATAACTATTTCCACTTATTAGGCGCATTCAGCAGAACCCATCGATTTGTAAGATATTAGTATTCATTTGCTGAATGCACTAAAAAAAAAAATCGATGGGAAATCGGACGCCATTTTTTCCATCGAATTGACAGCGATGTCAGTTTTGTTTGTCTGATTGAGGAGTAAAATTTATAAAAAATTACGAAAGAAGTAAATTATAAGTATAACAACATAAACTCCTGGACAAAATTAACGCAACATCATAAATTTGCCATATTTTTTATGCTATTTTTTTTTCTGAATTTACGATCCGATTTGAATGATTTTTTTTGCATTGTAGGTTGGTTCCTTGGCAATGTCATAGTTTTCGTTGTTTATGATAAAAATTTAATTTTCGATTTATACTGGGTGTACTAAAAATGCTATGTTTTTTTTCGAAAATTTGCATCACCCTGTGGAGTATATTAGCAACCGAAACATATTGCAGTTGACATTAAACAGTAGGTCCATCTTTCCCCAACATTTTCTCTTTTGGTTTACTGCATTATCTCTGTTATTAAAGGAGATACACCGTTTTATAGCGTAACATGTTTTTATAGACTTTAATATTCAACACATTCATTGTTAAATGTTTTCAAGTAGACTATGGACTTTTTCCGACATTGCAAGCGATGTGTCAGCAGATGTTGTGTTTTAAAGTTACAAAGGTCAAATAAAATTCGCCATACTGATAAAAACTGTTCGGAAACTGCTTATTAAACGCTCGTTTCGTATGCCCAGTTGCTCGACGAGTATTTTAATCTTGAAACCTACTTGAAAACATTTAACAATGACTGTGTTCAATATTAAAGTCTATAAAAACATGCTACGCTATAAAACGGTGTATCTCCTTTAATAACAGAGATAATGAAGTAAGCCAAAAAAGAAAATGTTGGGGAAAGATGGAGCTACCGTTTAATGTCAACTGCAATATGTTTCGGTTGGTAATATACTCCACAGGGTGATGCGAATTTTCAGAAAAAAACATAGCATTTTTAGTATACCCAGTATAAATCGAAAATTAAATTTTTATCATAAACAACGAAAACTATGACATTGTCAAGGAACCAACCTGCAATGCAGAAAAAAATCATTCAAATTGGATCATAAATTCAGAAAAAAAAAATAGCATCAAAAATATGGCAAATTTATGATGTTGCGTTAATTTTCTGCAGGACTTTATTATACAAGATCTCCGCTAGTGGAAAGGTGCATTAAAAATAAAATTATCCCTTTCGTACAGAAAAAAAACATAATATTTGATGAAAATATTTAGAAGGGATCCTAACCAAACAAAATGCATTCGGCAGAACCACAATAAGGTAATTCTAAATAATTCCAAGGGTAATATTAACTATTCGATAAGGTAATTTGAAATCGTTAATAAGGTAATTTTAAATAATTGACAGGGTAATATTAACTATTCGACAAGGTAATTTGAAATCGTTAATAAGGTAATTTTAAACACTAGATAGGGTAATATTAACTATTCGATAAGGTAATTTGAAATCGTTAGGGTTAATTTAATTTAAATAATTGATGGGGTTAACTATTCGATAAGGTAATTTGAAATCGTTAATAAGGTAATATTAAATCGTTAATAACGTAATTTTAAATAATTGATAGGGTTGACTATTCGATAAGGTAATTTTAAATAATTGAAAGAGTAATATTTACTATTCGATACGGTAATTTTAAATCGTTAATGAGGTAATTTGAAATAACTGGTAGGGAAACATTAACTATTCGATAAAGGCGATTATAGATTTTCGATATGACAATTTTAACTATTTGATAAGGTAATTTACCTGGCTAGACGGACTACTTTCTCCCGATGTTTCAGAGAGGCGTCGTCTGAACTCTGTCGTACCGTTTATTTCTTTCGGCAATTCTTTTTTACGGTCCGTCTCCGAAGTCTACGGTAAATAAATTTTAGAAAAATTAATTTTGTTCTGTTTTAAAAATGCAGAAAAATATAATGTAGGGTAATAGAGCAAATCTGAAATGGCCATTTAAGGGTAATAATTTGAGGGCTGTATTTTTTCACTTACCGTAAGCTTCTTGGTGCCCCGTTCGTCGTCCGCAGACTGGAACGGCGGTTCCGGGTTCCGCACCTGCTGCAAGAGGGCGTCCCGTTCGGCTTCCAGTTCCTCCAGGGTCTTCTCTTCGATTGCGCTTTTCGTTTCTGAAGGCAGAGAAATATGTTAGTCCCCGGCATATAAAAACAATGCGATAAAATACACGGGAAGTGCCAAAAGTTCAACTTTGCAACGTTTTACTGACCTTCGTCGTCATCGTCAATTTCACCCATGTACTCCTGCACCCTGGGCGGCGTCTTCTCCTTAAGTTTCGCCTCCTTCGCCCTCTGTTTCTCTATCTCCCTCAACCGCGCTTCCTCGCGCTTCTTCTCGGCCTGTTTCCGTCTCTTTTCTTTCGCCTCCTCCCTGGCCTTCTCCTTTTCCCGCTCCTTCTGCCTCTCCTCCTCCCTCTTCTTCTCTTCGATCTCCCTGTTCTTTCTCTCTTCCTCCTCGAGCTCTTTTCGCCGTCCCATTTCGGCCACTTTGCGCTCTTGTCGTTCCTTCTCTATCTGTTCCATCCATTCGTCGTTCTTGCGCCGTCTTTCGATCAGGATGCGCTCCGCGAGATCGTCCTCGCCGCTGTCACTGTCATAAATGCTATAAAAGTTGTTTTGAAGTTTGGTGACGATCGGAGACGTACGTTTTTGAGGTGATTTTTCCGGCGACGTTCCCGATTTCGAGTCCATGCCGAAAGCGTCCTGAGAATCGGTATCAACCTGAAAGAAAAACATAGTCAGATGACAAGGGAACATTTTTCGGTGTAATTTATTTAATATTTAATCGGTTTTACCTGCATAGGCGTCGGCGTTTTATTTCTCTCCACGATCCCGTCGTCCAGCGGCTCGAAAGTGGGTAGAAGATCGATTTTATCCATGCTTTCATCTTGTACAGGTGTAACGGTTCTATAGAAACGAAGATTTACGTAAAAAAAGGGTTCACCTCAATCATACAGGGTGTCCAAGAGAAGAAGGTACTATACAGGGATATCATTAAACATAGATATACAGAAACGACCAAATTAGACAAAAGTTGCACATCATGTTTTCAAATTAAAAAAATTCCTAATATTTCCGAAGATATCCCAAGTAGCATCTTTAGACACAAATTGGACACACATTCTTTGCTGAGAAACGTTTTGAAACAGTTTCGATTAAAATTATAAAGTTCGAGACACATGTGTTACGAAACTGTTGCGACACATTTTCGAATCCAGTTACTAGAAACACTTAAAGACGTGTTTGTTTCGAAATATTTTACAAACCATAGTGTCAATATATTAACGACACGCGGGGTTAAATATTTTTCGAAACATTTTTAGTTAAAATTATAAAGTTTTGGTAATTTCCCATAAGAGATTTTTTATAGCGTCGGTGTACGATTATTAGCGATAAATAAGCAACTTCTTGATACTATTTCTATTTTAGGTGTTATTATTTTCAACCTCAGATTGAGGTAAGTGTTTAAGGTAGATCTGAACAAGTTTGAGGTTATGTTATTGTTTAGCGAGATTTAAATTGTTATTTTTATGTAAAAAAAAGCTTACTGTGCTGTATTTATCAACATAAAGTATGCCGCTGTTTTTAACTGAAAAATAACAATTCAAATCTCCCAATGCACACAATAATAACCTCAAACAAGATGGTGATAAAAATCTTCAAATAACACTTACGTCAGTCTGAAAATGAATCAATAATAACATCTAATATAAAAATAATATCAAAAAATTGCTTATCTATCCCTTAAAAACGTGTACCGATGCTTTAAAAAATCTCTTATGGGATTCTAGTTTGTTTGGAAAGGTTTTTCCTCTCGTGACGTCAGACTTAGGCTGTTCATACCCAACTTTTGTTTTCTGTGCATACAAGGAAACCTTTTTTTCTGTGGCATTCACCCCTAATAAACCTTTTATTTTTCTGTGCATCACACGAAACCAAAGACTAGAAATTGTGTGTCTAGTCCATTTTGAACCAGAATAATTTATTGCTTTCTAGCGGTTTTAATGAAGTTCCTGCATATTTTGAAGTTGTTACATAAGTCAATTTATAAAAGAAATAAATAAAATTTTGAAAATATTTTAATTTTAATTTTTTTGATTTTTTTCTGTAAATGCAAAAAATCGAGGGCACGTTAAAAATGTAAAGCCAAATTACTAAACTGCACGATAACATTTACTGCGAGAATGATTTTTTGGTTCTTAAGTGCAATAACTAGGTATATGAAATAAAATAACTTATACGAAATATACTTATAACGAACTCATCATGGCGAAATTATTGTTTCATATCAAAGATCTTACAAACTCCAGATAGAATTGTTTACATTTGAAGTCGACGTAAGGACTGTAAACGTGCACTCCCCACCTTGCTGTTATGCTTGCAGCATAGCCAGATTGTCCTATTTATCGCTAAGGTATCTGCAAAATCCCAATTAAAAATTTGTTAATTTGACAATTGCAACTGGTTTAAGGTTAATCCGCAATTGCTTTTAAAATAAATTTATTTCCCAATAATTTTAATATAAATTGTGAATAGGCCTTGAGAGATTTAGAAAAAAAATATTATTATTATACATAAAAGTTTGAAATAAACCGACTGCACTCTGACAACATCAAGTTAAAAGATACTACGCTCGACGGCAAACGATCAAACTTTATCAATGGAAGAAGAATACACTGTTGCTACTCGCTGCTAACCGCTTTTAAGGGAGTGTTTATAGACTTGGTTGTTTTTATTTCTTTTTGTGAGTATTGGTGAAAAATCGTCTTTATTATAAACAATGATGGTGCATTCATGTATAGTTTGTAAAAGAGTGGATCATTTAAGCAAGGATTTATCTTTTCTTCGGTAAGTATGGTTATGTTTTATTATGATTGTATTGATATGATTTCTGACTAACCATTGACGTTTAAAAGGTTATGGACCGGTCCGTGGTGCTAGTCCGGGCAAAAAGCAGTCGAGTTGGTTTATTTCTTAATATAAATCTTGCATTTACAAGATGGTTGAGTCTTGTGCGGCCATAAAATACTTCACTAGAAGATGCAATGGCGTTAAATTAAAATTTCACAGGTTAGTAAATATATTTAGAAATTTGATTTTGAGTTTGCATCACCCATTCCGTTTCTCCCTCCTTGCTAATTGGCCACACCCAATGCATGTGAGCAGGTAATAAACTAAAAATAGATGACCAGAGTGCAGTTGGATTATTTCACGATTTATTTGATACCTTTAAGTATAATAATATTATTTTAATGAAACATCCTTTTCACAGTTTATAGTAAAATTATTAGAAATAAACTTATTTTAAGAGCAATTGCGGATTACCCTTAAACCAGTTGTAATTGTCAAATTTACAAATTTTTAATTGGGATTTTGCAAGATGTCTTAGTGGTAAATATGACAATCTGGCTAGAAATATACACTTATATCTGGAGAGTATCATCCAGTAATGAATACACCAAAAATATTGATGCTAAGCATAAATAGTTAAATCCATCCTTGGATACACTGTATATAAAAACTGGATCAATATTTCTATCTTTTTTATAAATATCCAATATTCGAAACTACACTTTTTGAATAGAAAATATAGTTAAACGTAAAGAATCTCAAAGTAAATTATACGCCCTTGTTGGGCTTTTTGCCCAGACTAGCTCCGCTCCGAAACCATGAAGACCGCTCCATAACCTTTTAAACGTTATTGGATTTAACCTTGTAAGATCTTTGATTTAATCAGACTTCAACATTGTTGCCATTAGCGAGACCAACATGTTTTGTCACTCTTCCACCCATTACTGATTCTCAATAACATTTCAAACAATCACAAACTCACTTTCCAACAGATTTATGAATGGAGTGTTGGCCCTGTGTTTCATATTGTTTTCCTCTTATTTTACAACAGTGAAGGTATCCTAATTGTTTTGCGCATGGTTTAACATAGCCCCGCCCCTTTAACTGTCATTTTTGAATAAACAGAAACAACAGTTTAGAAATATTTTCGAACATTTTCGAAACATTCTCGATAAAAGTTTCGATTGTGCATCAAAACAGCCAAAGTCACAGCTGGTACCAACCACTTGAAAGCACGTGTAAATGTCCCATTTAAAATGTATACGTTTCGAAAATATTTCCATTTTTGTTGCCAACAGTTCCCAATTTTGATCGGAAACAGAAACGATAGTTACGATATATTGACCATAATGTGTCTAAAAATGCTACTTGGGATAGGAGCAAATATCCCTGTAAAGAGCATGCTTATCTGGGCCACCCTACATACGCATTTCAAGAATAATTTTCCACTAAACTCACCTATTGATCTGCTTAACCTCCCTATCGGATTCGTCGGAACTGCTCTCGTCGCTCGAACTACTCTCGTCGTCCGAACTGAACCCGGAACTCGAACTGGAACTGCTCGACGACGTTTTCCGAACCCTGCTCGGTACGTCCTCGGCCTTCCTCGAGTCCGAATCGTCGTCGTCGTCGCGAATGATCTCCTCTTGGTCCGACAGATCTTTGGACTCCTCGTCCTCGACGGGCGCGGGGGAGGGGATCTTCTTGCGCCTGAAACTGGGCATTTTGGGGAGGGACGCTCGCAGACCAAGACCTGTAGGAGATAATTTTTAACAAATACTCCCCAAAACTACCCTAATTACCCTCTCATGTCAATAGGGTAGTAAAGTGTATCATGACGGGGTAATTTTATACTTTACTTACCGACGTTATCGTAGCTATTACTAAGATCGTTACTCTGTTCCAGAAGAATGTTGATGTTGTCCTTGGTAAGGGCGAATTTCTCCGCAATGCCGTCCTTTTCCTTATTCTGGACTTTGTAAGTTTCGTCCTCCCACCTAACATAAAGAAAATAGATAGATACAGGGTGATTGAAGAACTAGGCAACGGATGTGCGTCATCACGTCATTAAAATCATGCGAATCAATCAAAATTACGAGCAAGAAAAATATCGAAACAAAGACTGATTTCATAACCATTATAATAGACGTGACTAGCGTTCCGATATACGTATTTATTTGTTTTTATTAATAATACACATCCATTTAACCCTTTAACGACCCCTGAAATTCTCGACGTGTTATGACATGACTTTAGAAAACAAGGTTATATTAGTACCAAATTTCCGTAAATACTTACCGAAAACACAAAAGTACGATGAAATAGCTCTGAAAAGAACTGTTTTTGGGAGTAAATTCAACTTGAAAGCACAAAAACTTATAAAAACAAAACATTGACACATCAAACAGCTGGCAAATATTTAATGCCTACAAATCAATATTCAATTACCATTGTAACTTTTGTCTTTGTCTAACATGTTACTGAATTCAAAACGTATTGCGGGCTCTATTATGTTTTAATTCACTTTTAAGGCCGTGATAAATAAAGATGGGGAATTTTAAGTCACGATTGCTCTTGATCCCTGGGTTTGTGACGCACGGGTAAAAATATAACGGGTTTCTTCGACACTTACCAAGCCTCCAACTTCTTAAAAGCCGTCATTTCCACCATTTTCTTGTTAAAATCCTTTTTCAAAGTGTTCTTCAATTCCAGCGTGACCTGTTCAACTACCCCGTTGATCGTGGGCGCGTGAGGATTGTCCTTTTTATCGACTTTCGCGGGCACGCTACTGGCCATGGGGACGCCGGGCACCGTTTGGTAAGGAAACCCGTACGGAGCGGCCGCTGCCACTGCCGGGTGCATGGACGGGTAATAAGGAGCGCTAGGGTATGGGTAGGAGGGCGGGTGAGGGGAGGGGCCGTACGGGAAACTACGCCAATCGGTGGCGTAGGCGAGGTGGGGCCCGGGCGGCGGGTAGGCGTAGGCAGGCGTCGCGGCGGAGTAACCTAAAAAATTAAATGGTGAAATAAGGTAAATAATATTTGAATGTCATAATATTGTCATAAAAAAGACGCCATTACCTGACAACGTTCCTATGATAGCTAAGGAAATAAAAACAAACGATAGAAAACAATATCAACATAGCCCTGTGGTTTCTGAACGTTTCCATATGAAGTGCGAGGGGAGAAAAATGTATAAAAACAATCTTACTGGTAAATTTAGTCGTTCTAATTGGTTCTTCAAACACAACTGACGGGACCATAACCTAATTTTTTGCTCGCATTCCTTCCGACGTTCATAAACGGCTGGGTATACAATACGTACAGGGCGTTATGGAAATGACGTATTATATTTAAACAGGCAATTCCTGAGATGAAAACAAATTGAAGAAAAATAGCCAAAAATGGCGCTTTAATTTAATATGCCCTGTACATGACCTATTGCCAGACCAAAAATATGCACGTGGTGACACTGGGAGAAAAGTAAACGAAGCAACATATGGCGGAAAACGTCAGTGAATTTTGAGCAGTGTTGTCATATTCTCATGGTAAACTCTTTAGAAAGTAAAATAACCGTTTGACAGAATCGAAGTTGTTTATTTTTCAGGGTACTTTTACGTTCAGTTCAGTTCGCTGGGAAACAATCTCTGATTTATAAACTTGAACTGACTCGAGCGAACCGCCGCGGAGTTTATAAATGGTCAGGTATGTTCTCATTTGTTTAATTCGAACGACACCCGTCGAATCTGAATAACTTAAAAGTTTATAAAATGCCACCCTTTAGAAAAAAAATGCAATTTTATTTACCTTTTCGGACTATTTAAAACCAACTTAACTTATAAACAAACACCAAGTAGGTAATCCGAACAAAAACCGGCAAAATAACCACACAAATACACATAAACTCACATTAGTTTTCGCGTAGATTTGCATGGGTCTCATGAATGCCACCCTTTAAACTAAAATGCAATTTTATTTACCTTTTCGGACTATTTAAAACCAACTTAATTTATAAACAAACACTAACCCGAACAAAAACCGGCAAAATAACCTCACAAAAACACATAAACTCACATCTAAGTACTGTAACATTCAATCTGAATTAGTATTTTAAAGTGCTACTGTGTAGACAAAAATACGCCCTTATTGTATAAGGTTTCATCGGGTGGTCTGGAAAATAATAAATTTTTACGTACGTATTTGACATCTAAAAATTTTGAATGGGAAACACGTTTGAGTCTGGTTGACATGTTCGGGTTTACTCGGTCGATCGATATTGTGCTAGCTTGGGTGAATATCTAAAAATACAGGGTTGCCACTTTCGATGTTTTATAAGATTATATTCATAAATTGGAGAATTTCCTTCTGTAATATTATTTCCTGTATAATTATAATCTCGGAATCTAGTTAGTTATTTTCCGAATATGCACGAAGCATTCTACCCTTGGACGCGTCTATAATCTATATGAAAGGAAGGTCCTGTCTGTCGAATTATTTCATCATTCTTCAGAAAAGGATTAAGAAATTTTATGTATCTTGTGTATTTTATGTATCTATTTTATTATTTCTGAATTTCTATTGCGAAATAATTTGTATCCTATTCTAAGTGCTGTTTTTCTATGTGTACAGTATAATTGTAAAGTGCGTTAGTATTTAGTGCTTTTGTGTAATCTGATAATAGGTGCATATCCTCAAAAAAAACTAATTTGAAACCCGTGGGTATCTGTGTGTTTCTTTAAGTGATTTTGGGGTAATGCAGTCCCACACTATCATCAGCGCACGTGATAGGCATAAACCCCTTTCCCATAGAAAAAAGAACTGAAGGTGTCTTACTCGTGTCAGCGGCCTGGATCTAATTTCTAAGTAAGCTAAATATTTATTTTTATAAGAAACTAAAGTTTTACATTTTTACACAGTTTGGCAACGTTGCGCGTAACAGGTGTTTGCGATACACTGCCTCAGGGTGTTACGATTCATTACCGTGGAGTCACCTGTGAGTAAGAGGGTTTGTTACCCCACTTTTAAAACAGTCGATTTGAAAAAAATATATATATAGCGCTTCTCTGGGACACCCAAGGAGTCACCCATTTAAATATAATACGTCATTTCCATAACATCCTGTATACATAAGTGCAATTCTAAACTTACCGGGGTAAGAGGGGTAGCCAGGGTAAACCCCGGGCGGCATCCCAGGCACCACCGTAGGGTAAGGGGGGTTACTGGCCGGTAACGGTGGTTGGGGTGGCGGCGGGGGCTGAGGCGGGGGGTCCGGCTTAGCCTAATAGATACAAAAATACGATTAGTCGTCTCGAAAATACATTAAATTAAATTCGAAAGAAAAAAAAAATTACCTCTTCGATTTTTACATCCTCCGTACTGCTTAAACTGGACATGCTCATTCTATCATCGTCCCTGTCGAACTTAAATTCGTTCTTGAAGTCCTTCTTGTCGATGGGGCTGTAGTTTTTCTCGCCCGTCAACAGTTCGTCTTCGCTCGACGAAATATCGCTACCGAGCTTGTTGGATTCGGCCTGCGCTTTCTTCAACAACGCCGACGTTTCTAGCGCGTCGTTCTGTCTCGCCATCACCGCCTTGAAAACGTATGGAACATTAATATGGTAAAGATTGTTTCACGAAAAATGGATATAACTTAATGACTGCACTAAAAGTACCTGGGCCATCCCATTATTTATGACCGTTTGTTATTATTATGTGGAAAGGACCGGATTGTAATAATTATAATTAAATATAGGCACATCAGGTAAGTTAGGTTGCTTAATTTACATTTTAAATAGCTTTTTGTGGTAAAATTTGTTAGTTTTTGAGGAATGGTTCAAGAATTGTCTTTTACCAAACATTCCTCAGAATAGCGTGATAGTAATGGACAATGCGAGCTATCACAGGCGCCAATTACATAAAGCTCCAAGCTCAAATAATACAAAATTGGAGATTCAGAACTACATGGCGGCGAATGATAAATATTTTGAAGAAAGTTATAAAAAAAAGCGATCATTTAGAAGTTTTAAAGACATTTTGTATAAAAAAAAGTATTTGTTGGTGACACATTGGCAGAAGAAATTGGACATACAGTGCTACGGCTCCCACCCTATTATTGCATTTTTAACCCCATAGAGCATATGTGGCACCAGTTAAAATCACTGGTTAGGTCTGAAAATGTTTCTCCGACTTTAAGTTCTAGTGTTGTAGAATTAATACGAAAATGCTTTAATGATATTCCCCCAGGTAGTTGGAAAAATTCAGTCCGTCACGTAATAACTGTAGAAAATTCCTACATTAGTCTGGATCGTATAATTAATCCAATTATAATTAATTTTGATGAGGATAGCGATAGCGAAACAGAACTATCTATAGCATGACATTATAAATGTAAATAAATATGACTAGTAATATGATATGATTACATTAATATAATCATATCATTACTTGTTTTCCTTAGTCCGTCCCTTCATACTTCACTTGTTTATTGCCAAGCTCTTGTCGACACAATGGGACCGACCCAGGAAATCATTAAGTCGTATCCAATTTTCGTGAAACGTACTGTACTATGCGACACGGAGAATACGAGTTACCTGTTCAAGAGCGAATCTATGACACTCGACGTATATCTCCGCCGATAAAAAGGGAGACGGAGGCGTCGATAGGGGTAATTCTTCTTCTTTCGGTTGATGCTCTGGCGCCGGCGCCATGGGATTAATAGGCATGTCACTTAGGGAAACGCTGGAACGATCTGTAAGGCATTGAGGTAATAAGCCATAATAAATAGTATATTAAGATACAAGTTTCATAAGACATTATCTTAGAGCACGCGTTTAATTAGCTAGCGAAGCGGGGTTTTCTAAAGCTCTCATTGTCTTATGAGCCGTGTATTTTATAATACTTTTTCTATTTGGGTCTTTAAAGTCTGAAAAACTTTAAAACATATAGTAGATTTTTCCATTTGAATTTATTTTTTCCCTTTATGGGTTGGCAATACTTTTACAATTTCATAAAATGTTACAAGTATCCAATATGCCATGATAGAAACAATTGAACTCAACAAAGCTTCTTCCCATCGGTCATAATTAAAAATAAATATACAGGGTTGTGATTTAATAACGGATAAATTCAATATAAATTAAATGTGGGCGTTTTCGAAACAACGCTCGAACCCGTCGATTTTGTTTTTGGATTGCACATATCTTGACATAAAATGTAGGTATACAGGATGTCCCACAAAAGTGTGACAGAAAAAATATTTTCTCATTAAATGGAAACCCCTGTATATTATTGCATTTTCGGATTCTCCGGAAAATGCTGCTCATGTTTCATGTATAATGTCCTAAACCTATCTTCAACTGTTCACGAAACAAAGAACGCATTCGTAATGTAATTAGGAATATTTCCCCAGAAACCGTAGGAAAAGTACAGCAGGAATTTATTGATCGTCTAGGGTACTGCAGAGCTATTAATGGCGGACACTTCCAGCATTTGCTAAAATAATTTTAGTTCTTAAAAAATGTAATTTAGGAATCAATTTATGTTGCAATAAAGTAATATATTAATATTCGAACGTAAATGTTTCGTGAACAGTTGAAGATAGGTTTAGGATATTAGACATGAAACATGAGTAGAATTTTCCGGAGAATCCGAAAATGAAATAATATACAGGGGTTTCCATTTAAGGAAAAAATATCTTTTCTGTCACACTTTTGTGGGACATCCTGTATACCTACATTTTATGTCAAGATATGCGCAATCCAAAAACAAAATCGACGGGTTTGAGCGTTGTTCCAAAAACGCCACCATTTAATTTATATTGAATTTATCCGTTATTAAATCACAACCCTGTATTATTAAAAATGAGTCAGGAAGAAAGTTGTACTCCGTAAGAAATACGAGAAATTGCAGAAAATAATCTAGAATAGTACATTACGTATCAAGGGCCGAAAAGCCTCCGACGGCCCGAGATATGTACCGTATTTTTTTTACAAGTGCTCCGAAGCTTTGATGCCAAATAAATAAAGAAATTGTTCAGACAGTTTTCCTGTCTACATGACATGAAAACACTCGCGCATGGAGAATGTAAATATCTATTTATTATTTTTGACAAATAGGCTCGGTGGCCTAGTGGTATAGCGTACGCCTTGTGATCTGAGAGGCGCGGGTTCAGAATGATATTCTTCAGACATTTTTCTAAAACATCTTTGAAAAATTAACTGCCAATTTAATTTATATATAATCCGCTATTTATTATCGCTTGTAGTATAGCTCGGTGGGTAGTGTCCGCCTGGCGTTATGAGGGTCGCGGGTTCAAATCCTGCACCGACAATTCTGGTTTTATTTATTTATGAGCACATGGCGACTCGAAGGAAAGATTTTTCCCGCCCGCTTCGATACTTTCCCGCCCGCTCTCTTGGAAAACGCCACTTTCGGTGAAGAGAACATGCATGAAAAGAGGCACTTTCGGGGCACATGTAAAAAAATAGTACTTTGTTGAATAAAACTTTAGAAATAGAGCATAAACTGAAAGATATTTCTATTATTTTTAGGTAATGTTGTGTTATAGTTGTGACTAGAAATTAGGTGACGGACACCGTCAGCATGTTATATATTTCCGAGTATAGGTATTTCAGATAAAAATCTAGTCAAAATGTAAAGGTTAGTATTTTAAAATTTTCTATAAAAAATTTTTGTCGAATCCATAATACCTAGAAAACTAATTTCAACGAAATCGAAGTAAGCCTAAAATTCGAACCCTACTTGTTGCCAACATAAAAAAAATTCAGTTTCATAAAGTGGCTAGTTATTCAAATTTTTGGCTTGTCATACTGTAGCCATTATGAAACCCAAATGGAAAAAGTATTTTAAAGGTCAATGATGAGAATAATACTGAGAGTAACATATTTGCAAAATTAGGTAATTTAAAGGTTTAATGACAAGGTAATTTTGCTTACCGTCGTCGCTATCTATACCAGTCGATATGGGTATGGGTATTGGTAATGATTTTGGTAATTTAAGCAATAAATCTTTAGGCAGCTCCTTAGAGTTCGTCTCGTCGTCCGAATCGACGCCCAGGGTCAAAAATGGGGGCGCCATACCCCCGGCTTTCTCTTTAAGTAACAACGCGATTCTGGTGTCTAAGTCGAGAGGTTTGTCCTCTTCAGCCTGAAAATTAATTATACAAATGTATAGAAGGCAAATTAATTAAGACAGAGTAAAACGAACAAAAAAATATTGTTTTATAATCTTTTACCTTTTCTTTCTCTTTCTTTTCATCTTTTTCCCTATCTCTTTCTCTCTTGCTCTTGTGCTTCCCTTTTCGTTCCCTATCTCTGTCCCTATCTTTATCACGATCCCTGCTTTCCTTAGGTTTGTCTCTATCTCGGTCCCTACTACAAAAAAAAAATCATGAATAATATACAGGGTGTTATGGAAATGACTTATTATATTTAAACCGGCAAATCCTGAGATGAAAATAAATTGAAGAAAAATAACCATAAATGGCGCTTTATTATTTATTTATTAATTATTGTACGAAATATACACTTTATATGAAATCTGAAAATTTACGTGGCCGCTACTGAGGACGTTCGCAATCAATAGTTTATTGAGGCGGTGTTGTCATATATTGCAACACAGACTTGTAAACGCATGTGTTCAGTTTTTGACAACAAGACGTCTTTGACCCGCGTTATTACTTCTTTTTCAAACTTTTTAGAAAAAAATACTACAATTTTATAGTTATTTACATTACAAGCTGCGAAAGTTTACTTTTTGGTGCGAGGTGTGTTGTGTGTGTATTTAAAAAAACTCCGAGCACCTGAAAGGGCTTTTGCAGCGTGTAATGTATTCAACTTTTTCTACTACTGTTCTTTGATCAATTATATTATTAAGTAATGAACTTTGATTTTATTCAAATTATAATAAAATACACCTGTAAAATAATCCATGACAACTAGTTATTTGAGTACTGTCAAAGTCTGTCAGTTCGAATTTTTTAATTTCGATTGTCGAAAATGTTGTTTCAAGACCAAAACGAAGCTATACAGAAGGCGGCCGAGTTGGCATGTGCCTCACTCTTACCCGTAAAGTCTAAAGATAGGTACTGTCAAACGTACAACCTGTTTCTAGAATGGTTCGTGGAGAAAAACCACAAACAAATTGACGAAAATGTAATGCTAGCGTACTTCCAAGAAAAATCTGAAGCCCTATCACCTCCGTCCTTATGGTCACAATATTCCATGCTTAAATTGACTATTTCTGTGAACAAAAATATAGATATTTCGCAGTTTAAGAAACTTATTGCATTTATTAAACGAAAAAATGATGGTTTCGAAGCTAAAAAATCTAAAATTTTGTTTTTTTTGTCCTGGCACCGAAAGTATTACTTTCGTAGCTAGCAACCTACTTTCGTAGCTAGCAACGGATAATATTCAGGTAACTGTAACATTTACTTTCGTGTTGCTACGGCCCGAAAGTTGATTTATTTATACAGTAGTAGAAAAAGGTACATTACTCTCTTGCAACAGAACCCACAGTAGATAATATCACACAAATTTGAAATCACATCACAATATTTCTTATTATGAATTATTTCACAAGAGAAAAAATATCTGGTAATGCTACAACTAACAAAACGTTTAAAATTCGTATGCATCAAGCACGTAGAACCCTCGACAGCGTCATTCCACCCCCGAGTCTCGAAACATACTGAAGCAACGATAGCCGCGCGCGGCAGGCATCCAAGCAAGGGCGAAACATGCGGTGTGATCTAACAACACTGTTACTATACTCTAGTGACCCACATTGTTGCTAACCGAATCCAGATGGAACGGCGCGACAGTATGTGGGTAAAAAGGGTTTTTACCTTAGCATTTAGATATTCAATTAAAAAAAAATATGTAGACTTTCTCTAGGACACCCAAGGAGTCACCCATTTAAATATAATAAGTCATTTCCATAGCACCCTGTATATAACTGTCTCATATCTATACCACTTTATAACTTACCTATCTCGATCCTTTTCCCGCCTAACGTCATTCATCACCCATTTGGAGGGCGTGGCCGGTGTAGTACGGTCCCATTGGTCGGCCGCAGGCCACTGCGGTTGCGGTATTGGCCACGGCGTCGAGGGCGGAACCAAGTGGGCGTGGAATGGCGGAACGGGCGTGGTAAACGGAAAAGCCGAAGGGGTCGAGAGGGATGCGGGGACCGCAAGGGCGTGGTAATCAAAGCTGAATTAAATGAAACGGGTTATGTATGTCATCCATATTGGCTTACGAAACGGAGATAATTGTAAAAAATACTTACGATAATGGTGTGGTTCCCGTGGATCCAAAACTTGCTGAAAATTCACTGGGCGTGGTTCCATAGCCCAAGTCTGCGCTGTTAGGTGTTTGAAAATCTCTATAAAGTAATAATAGAAGTGGTAATCAAAGAGTTAACTTGTGGGAAAAATGCCTCCTTACCTGTAACTTCTAGATGACCCATATCGGTCCCTATCTCTATCTCGCTCCCTGTCAAGCCTTTCCCTCTCCCTTTCTCGATCTCTTTCTCTTTCTCGATCTCTTTCCCTTTCTCGATCTCTTTCCCTTTCTCTATCTCTTTCCCTATCTCTATCTCGTTCTCTATCCCTATCCTTTTTCGACCCGCGCGAATAGTCATCTAAATACTCTTCCGATGACTTGGAGTGGTGCTTGCTCTCTTTGTCTTTAGGTTTATAGACTAATCTGTCGTCAAAGTCGTTGTCGCCTGGGTCGTAAGGTAACCTGTAATGGAGATAAAAGAAAATTGCATACCTTGTAGCCAATCAATACAAAATTTCAAATACATATTATATGTAAATAAAAGCACTAACCTGTCATCTTCGGTTTTGGATTTCTCCACTGCGCTCTCCTTCTTAGGCGTCTCATCCGTCACTGGGGGCGGTGGAGGCTTCCTTTCTGTAGTCATCTCTTCGAAGGTCTCCTTGCACTTTTGTCCGAAGGGATCCAGAAAAACGTCCAATATTTTGCCCATAACGCTGGTTTTGTTGAGTTTTTCGACGCATTGTTTGGCCGATTTTATCTCTTCGTAAACTACCCTGCCTATGCCTATTTAATGGAAGAAAAATGTTACTTTTATACTGCATCCTTGATCAGTGGCGGCTCGTGACCTATTGTAGCGGGGGTTCACAAGTATGGTGAAATTTTCTAGGCGTTTTAAATGTAGAAAGAAAAAAAGTGATAAGAAAATGCGTTCGGTAAACCATATTTTTATTTATTTTTTAATTTTACACAAGGAAATACAACTTTTGGAAAATAAGAAAGGTTTTCTTAGTGTGTATAGCTGTCGGATCTTAACGTCGTCGCATGCAACCCTCGTAACAATATTTACTAAACTAATACTACTAAAGCCATCTACGAGCTACCAAGAAAACCGAATGTCCAATACTACTACCGCCATCTACGAATTATCAAGAAAACCGAATGATGTCTAATACCACTACGCCATCTACGGCTACGTCATTAGGCGCAACCAAGACGAGAACAATAGTTTTATGACGAGAACGAATCGAGCCACGAGACTGACAAGTTGGCATTCTTCATATTTTCAGTGTTTTTTGTTTAAATCCTTAAATAAAATGGTTTAAAATCATATCAAGTATCATTTATCGAAATACACAACATTTTTCGACCCTACACAATAGTGCTTAAACGTAAAGTCCATTCTTCAGTTCTTAATTGTAGAAAATTGATCAATAACAGCCTCATTAAGTTTGGAATACCCTCTATAATTTTTTTTTCCATATATTTCATTTTTAAACTTTCTAATAAAGTCCCTAGATTTACCCTTTGGGGTCTGCGTTAAATTAATTTCGGGTTTAGGTGTTCCCGCATTCTTCACTTCAATTTCTTGCTCCAAACTCAAAGAGCTAAAGTTATTTCTTAAATAGTCCACCGTCAACTATTCATTTTAACTTAATAAATATATAATATTAAAATATTAAAACATACACGCTCGAATATCTAACTAGATGCACGAGCACACAAAAACTGTGCGCCTTTTCCATGTTAAATCACCATATCCCCCGCTGCCACCCGCCACCTGTTACTATAGAGAAACTGCACTACTTAATCGCACGTGCGAGCAAGTCTCGTCATAATCGTCATTTACCTCGACCGAGGCACGGTTGCCGGATCTATACGGTTTGGTTTGACGGGATGATAAAATATTAGGGAGGGTCGGACTTTTTTAGTTTGACGATACGATAAAATATTAGCGAGGGTCGGACTTTATACGATAAATAATATTCAATGAATATAAATTAATATTTTTTATTCGTTTTGTTTTGGGGATGCACGTGCGCATGTGCATGTGCTCCTGTGGAAGAACCGCCACTGTCCTTTATCCAGATTTGGCCTACCAACGCATAAAAAATCATTACGGGTTCACTTAATAAGGGAAAAGTTTGTAAATATACTCACCCAAATGCTTGTTATTAACGGGATGATAATAGATAAAAAGTTCCTCTATCACCCCGAACTTCACGACTATGTCTTTTAGAAATTGCTTATCTATATTGTCATTGAGGTGAAATATGGTGACTTCTATTGAAGGAGGATCTCCCACGTAGTTCTGGTCAATTTTAAACCTAATAAAAAAACATACAGTCCGTATATTTCTAGATACGAACAGGTACAGCAAAAATACCCGAACTTTTAATAAAGTAGGTTAAAAAAACAATCTTTAATTTCACAGATACTTTTGAAAACGTCTCCGTAGCCAAACATTCACTCGCGGCATGTATAATACTTATCGGATCGTCCTGGTAATGCCAGCCTGACGTCAGCATTTGTCATTTAGAAGTCCACGTCGATATATTTTAGTTTTTTTACATTTTGCACAACTTTTGCAAAGTTGATCTATTTTTATACAAAAAATAGGGCAGCATTTGCAAATTCGTTAGTTCTTAGCTTAAAATTAGGTAAAAAATGAGTCGAAATTCGTTGTGAGGTTATACACAATATTTCGACCATAAAATCGATTTTTAGCGTTTATTTTCTAGATTTTTAGTTTTATTAGTATGTAAGAATGTTTAGAAATAAGTTTAATACGTATTTTACAAGGTTTTAGAAGTTTATAAACGACATTTTGGGGTAGTTTTGAGAAATTGCGCAATAACAAATCGTTTTCCTTTTTGCCAAAATTTCGGAAAATTTATGATTCAGAACGAAGCAAAACCTGCCTCTGCGTAAAAAAATATCCTAAAATATCGTTCAAACACCTAAAAACACAAGGAACCTAATAAGTTAGGTTAGGTTTATTAAGGTTCCTACCATGCAAATTGTTTATACTTGGATCAGCTTGAAAAATAAACAAATTAATTCATTTACTTAGAAATAGCGTCATTCTGAAAGGCCTTTATCAATTCATATACATATTTGTGGGACAAGTACAAATGATTTGCAGAAAATTACAAATAACAATTTCATAAATTTCAAACTCAATTATTTTTTATTTAAGCCTTTAATATTAAAAACCAGACGATTTCGTCAAGAAATAACGAATTATTAACCGATATTAAAGCTCATTTTCAGATAGAACACGAAAAATCTTACCGAGGCACTGGCAGATCCAAACTTTCCAACCGTGTCCATATTCTCGTCAGGTGTGACCGAGGATCTCTCAGTGACACAGGAGGATAGGAATTATCGCTGGGGACATTTCCATCATATCTGTATAGTTTAGAAGTGCCCTTAACCAAAAAAGGGTCCACAAGAAGCTTGTAGTTTTTTGGTTTCCCTTGAGCTGGAGCATTGTGTGACCTGTGGTCCATCCCGTTCATTTCTGGAACAAAAATATTTATTAAAATGGTAACTGAAGGAGTATAGTAGGAATTTCTTACCTTGCCTTGAAGATTTACAAATAATTAGACAAAAAACTGGGAAATAACAATAAATAAACAAGAGGTCAAAGTTACTCAACTTGGATCGAACTTTAGGACGGTTGGCATTTTAAAATGAAGGTAATTTTGTGCTGGATCTTTAGATGAGCATTTAATATCACGATTTTCAGTTAAGAAAGAATTTATTTTGGGGTGCAAATATGATTTTTTTCGAATTATCAGAAGAGCTCTAGCGTTGAGATACCCTAACCTCGATTCTTGCTAAGAAAGCTGGGAAAATCAAGTTACCGACTGAGATCATAACGATGCATTTTTAAAATAAATATTTCACTAAAAAATTTAGTTTCTAAGACAGAAAAATAGAGGTGGAATGAAGGAGTTAGTTTATTACATTAATTTTAATTCTAAAACGAATTAATTTGCTCAAATAGTGAAATAACCATTATATTTATTGAGAAGTTTATTTGACTAGCGTCGTACATATCTGAACATTTGTTAGTCATCGGCAATAGCATCGAGGTTCTCAATATCGTTATATTATGGACAAAAATATCAACAGAAAGTGTGGACAAATTGCAATATCAGTAAATACTAGAAGATTTACCATCCAATTTATTTATAAATTAAAAATAACTCTACGGAGTGCTATAACATGAACTACAGACTAATTGTGCGGTTTAAATGTCGATAATGTATCGATAACTTATCGACCATTACTATTAATTTGACAGTGACGGCTCGTAATAATCTGGAGGTGGCTCGGTTACGTAAAAGCAAATTTTTGAGGAATTTCCTTACAATTTCCCGTCAAAATGTTCTTCGATAGGTTTTTCCCTAAGCTGCCCTCCGTTAAGGCCCAGGAAGCGGAAGACGAAGCTGAATTAGTCGATCCACAGCAAGTTTTGAGGGTAAGAAGGTTACCTAACCTTACTTCTGCAAACGTCAGTCAAAATTTTTTCAACTTTAGGACTTATTTAAAATATATATAGTGCACAGGAAGATTAATTGAAGGTGACCTTTTAAGTTACAATAGGCCAAATGTTAATTGGAACTACAAAGAATTAACTTATGCATTTTTTTTTTTAGGACCAGTGTAGGGACACCGAGCATTGCAAACACTTAGCTGAGAAATACCAGGCCTGTAACGACCGGGTGAACTCTAGAAGCCAGACAGCAGAGACTTGTGTAGAAGAACTTTTTGACCTACTTCATGCAGTCGACCACTGCGTAACTAAAGATCTCTTTAGCAAGCTGAAGTAAACATCCACAGAATTGTACAGTACCGGTTCAAAAAACTTATCTGTATAATTATTTCCGGAAGCCGCCGCCAGGACTGTACTTGTAGTAATGTTATTTATAATGAAAATGATTATTCGCCGTTAAGTAAGGGTTAGTATCTATAAACTGTACACTATTGTCTGCTGTAGGGCAGAGACTGTATCTCCTTTTTTTGTTTTAAAATAAAGTTGTATAAAACATTGTGATCATTTTTTTCAGTAAATGTTCGGTTATAGTTTTATTGGGCCACTTTTCAACTGTGGGCCATCGGTAACTTAATAAATATACCAAATTTTTGCTCTTTATGTAAAAGGTTTGAGAAAAATGCGACACCTTTAATAGCATAAGGCAATTGTATACCCCTTTCAGCCAATATTGCTTATTTTGACTACTCGTGTATGTTTCTTAAGGGTCTTCACATTAATTCACAATCGTCTTGACTGATTTTTTGATAGCTTTTTAAAAAAACAATAATTTGAGGTGACATTGCATGTTTGTTAAGTTTACTTATCGCAATGTTTGACTATTACATGCCCAATGTTGCCCTATTGCTTACCTATTTTATATGCATTTCAATGTTTTTTAATTATATTTTTGCTGTTTGTAGGTTAGGATTTAAAAATGCAGTTTTCATATAAAAAATTTAATTTTTTTCGTTGCAAATGTGCTCTGTTAGTGCCTTTGTGCGATATATGTACTTCCCTCTGTTTTATACTTCGCTGAGCACCAGTTCTGGGTTCCAATATTTTGTTCAGTTTCGTCTTAAGAATTGAATAAAAAAATATTATTTCAGGAAGGTGCAACTGGATTGTAGGGTCTTTCAATGGCACAATATGTGAGTATAGGTATTTCCTTTTAAATCGCTATAATATTACACATGACACCGTTTGTTCGGGCATTTTTATAAGAGAGAGACATATATTTTATGAAAAACATTTATTTCCAAAATTAATTTAAATTACAGATCTACATATATTTTAAGGTAAATGGAATAATTTTATTTACCTAATCACTAAAACAATCGTATTGCCAAAATGATACATAAGTACACCTTGCTTAATTCCTAATATTTTTCTCAATCAGTTAAAAAAATAAAGCACAGCTCTGTTTAAAGGTGAAAGAGTTCATTTTTTAAAGAAAACAAACATTCTCTATTGAAGCATGACATAGATCTATCCATGCCTGATGTAGAAAAGCATCACAAACATTATTTATCTACCCTCCATGAGAAAACATTTTAATGAACGTAAGTAGTCGATCCTTCTCTTCATAAACGTATGATTTTTTTTGTATTATAAGTAACCAAGTATCATTCCCTAGTACTATCATGTCCTTAATTATATTATAGAGAACCTCCTGTACTAGTACTGCTCCCTTCAATACTGTTTCCGGTACTGCCCCCATTATTATTAACATTCCTAACCCTCCTTACCCCCCTTAATCATTCCCTCCCACCTGTAGATGCTTTCGAGAGGTGCTGCATGTCTAATTGTGCTTGGGCGATATCGCTCAAGGCAGCTTGTATTTTTTCGAGTAGTTCTTGACCCGAACGCACTACCGCGTCCAATCTGTCGGCCGCCTCTTGATTTTCTTGTTCTAGTTGTCTAAGACTGGCCAACTGCAGAACAAAAATGATTATTTCATATAAAAACAACCCTATTTTTTAACTGCTACCTACAAAAAGTATATTAAATATTACAAACCTGTAACTCGGCAGAACTTTCTTCACTGGGCAATGATTCGATAAGGGTATCGATGTCTTTAGCACAACGAGCTATTAATGTTGTAAAGAGTTGGACATAGTCTTCCTAAAAGCATTTAATATAGTTCATTACATCATGTTTATGGCATATATATACATATATCAACTTTGAACATGTAACAAGTTCATTATTATTGATGGTAGTCAACTACTCTTTACTCACCTGGCTTTGTTGTTGAGGCGTTTGCGATCCACTTCTATCAAAATTAGGGAATTTACTCGGAGGGGCAAACTGCTGTAAGATTCCAATACTGTTGCAAAAGTGTTCCGCTTGCTAAAACAATATTTTATACGTACTTTTCACGACTTTAGGCGTTTTAAGACCACGTTTACCTGATTTATACAGTCTTGAAGCTGCGTCAACCTATCTGCCATATTTGATTCCCGAAAAAGGGCTTTTTATGCGCTTTTTTCTGGATTTTTATCCCGTTTTTACACCTCTCTTTGTTGTGTCAATATAAAAGCTTGGTTAGGTTGAAGATTTCTTCTTCCTTGCAAGAAGGCTTTAACTTGAGAACTGACAACGTCGTAAGAGTCCAAGTCATCCGTTTATTAAAGGCTTGAACTGGAAAACTGACAACGTCGCTCAAGGGTCACCTATATTCAGGGTTTAGTATGCAGCAAGAATATTATCGAAACTACAACTCGTTAAAAGATCAAAATAAGCTGCTTCAGCAACGATCAAATGTAGAAAGAAACGTATATCACCAACAATAATATTTTACCTAGGTCAACGTCAAGTTAACTGATCTATTTCGGTAATTTAGTGCAGCTTATTTTACCGGATCAAGAAATCTTTATGACAGTTGCGACATAACGCTGATGGCGCCATAAAAAACTAGTCTAAAACCTAAATATCTGTTTGAAAATTTACTAATCGTTAGGATGTTTTAATTAAAAGCACAGTCTTATGAGCTGACTATATAATTTAAGTTAAAAAAAAAATTACGCTAATAATAAATTTGACACGATCATAGCTTCAACAAATTATGTACATGTATTGACTAAATCTTTAATAATATGTCATAAGTATTTTTATTTGTTTTACACTAAATAAATCAATAATTATGTTACTTTATTTCAACGAAAAATAATTTACATAAAAATAACAAGTTATTGCAAAAAAGATTTTTTTATTGAATAAGTTCTAAAATACTGCTAATGGAAAACCTAAAAATGAAAAGGGCGGAACTGTCATCATTTTATCGTTCGTGAAAGTTGGGGACGAACTATTTCGTCCTTGGGGACGAACTATTTCGTTCGAATTTTTACGAACGGGAAAAATTAGCTTGTAGGTTCCGCACTTGAATTAAATGGCTTTTTTTTTAAGTCACACCAAGAATCATTTTAAATATATATAAGAAATTTTGAGCAGATGTGTCTCGGAAAGGAAATTTTTAAATGGAAGTTAAATACGCATTCACCATTTTATTTGTTGATGAATAATATCGTTATTTAATTTTTTTTTAAATCCTGGGAAAGTATATTATACAGGGTATCCCATTATTAGATTAGTATTTTTAATCCAAGATTCTCAAAGAAGGGCAAATTCTAAACTAAAAAGGTATAGTAAATCTCTCTAACTGTTTTCGAGATATTTCCATATTTACTTTGATGCATTGTGATGTTTAAATGGAAATACAGTGAAACCTCTCTTAGGCGGACACCTACGGGACCGTCTAAATGTATCCGCCTAATAGAGGTGTCCGCCCATGGGAAATTTGTTATTAGGTACTATGTAAATGCAAAATTATTACTATGTATATGTGTATACAAATAAACATAACATAACAAAAATACACTAGTTTTAGTTAGGATGTAGTACTAAAAAAATCTAATAACGTAGTTGGACGTGTTTGCGTTTTATACTTGCAATCTAGAAAAGGTAATTCCAAGTCTGATTACAATGCCATTGCTGTAGAGTCACCTCTATTCTTTGCATACTCTTATAATACCTTTACCATTCTAATGGCTTGTTGATAATTGGTGACATTTGTTTGATTACTGTATTCAACTTCTTCATCAGAGTCGTCAGATAGTGATGTGGTTTCAGTTTGGATTACATAATAGGTAGGAATGGGGTCACTATCATCTTCTAATAGCACATTGCTATCAATGTTAATGAACTCGCCCAAATCATTGTTATCAAATTACAAACTTCCACAACATCAATATTCTCTTTCAGACTCAAAACGGGACATTTTTCTGCTATTGCTTACGATTTTAACCTTACAAATAAACGGCGGACTGCTGTCGGGGAATCACACATACATTCATTCGGCGAAGTTCTTTCGCGCTGCCACGCATACGCGATTGTTGCCGGTGGGTCTTCAGAGAGTTTTTGCACCGTACTTATTCGTCTCCCAAATACTTTTAAAATTTTTTGCCCGTTTAAAGGAGGGCTTTCGCACTCTTTGTATGAAAACAGCCTGTCCGCGTCCGCCCAAGAGAGGATGATTTTCATGGAATTTCATATACCTAGTTCTGGACTATGAAAAAATGTCCGCTTAATAGAGATGTCCGCTTAATAGAGGTGTCCGTTATGAGAGGTTTCACTGTATCTCGAAAACGAAGATATTAAGATCTTACCAAGTATACCTTTTTAATTTAGAAATTGCTCTTCTTTGAAATTCTTGGATTAAAAATACGTACTTAATACAATAACAGGTAAGAAAGAAATGACACCAGTATATGATGCGAAACTTCGGTCTAGTTTGATGTTTAGTACCTGTCCCCTCTCTCCCCATAAGTTATGGGACACCCTGTATAGTATCTCGCGTTTAATATTTAATAAACTGACGAATGCGCCATGCCACCTCGACCCTAAAACTGAAATTTACAGGAAAAAATATTTACACTAGAATAACTTTGCCTGCTAATAAAAAAAAATACACAAAAATTAACAATATCTACAAAATCGATAAAAAAAGAGAAACAAAAATAATTTTTTTGATTTTTAACATTTTGTAACTTTTTAAAAACTATCTTCTATCGGGTACTTTTTAAACTTCTGAGCTGTTTTTTTGTGATCTACCGATTGCCATGCGTTTGATAAAAAAATAAAGTTTCATATGGGCATTTTTTCAAACTTGGTATACTTAACGCTATTTTTTGCCGTGGAAGCTAAAATTTCATTGAATTCTCGACTAATACGACTCGTTTCTTGCTAAAAAGCTCTGCTTGGCAAGAAACTAAGAAAATGTATTATATTATACAGGGTTCTCAAAACTCCATGAATGTAAAAAAGGTCCATGGAAGAACTACACATCGACAAGCTTATCTGTAGCTACGAAAGGAATGCGGACAAGAAAATTTATTACCAAGTAAACCCTAAAATTAAATTTACCAATTTAAAATAAATTGTCATAAGTATATAAGAAACTAATATTCTATTAATGTTTCAATATTCTTAAAACTTTCCTTTCATACTATTTATTTTAATATTAATTTTTTTTTGTTAAAGTACTTCTAATCTAAAAAAAGGCAACATAGTGCAATATCAACGGCAACCTTGGGTAACAGGTGGCTAGGGCTAATTTGATAGGTTATATCCCAGATAGAGGATGAAGACCCGCGTCTGGTGACACGCCCATTGTGCCGGGGTGGTTGTTCGGCGATGTCCGATATGCTTCATCCAGTTGCGTAGTGATAGGAAGGGCAAGAGTTATTATATTGTATTAAATTGAATTTTTTAAAGTGTTCGTTGTTTTAAAACTGTTACAATGGTTGAATATACTCTTCATAGTCAAACCCGTAAAGTGTAAAGAGGAATCACAAATTAAAGCATTTAAATTGCCACTTAAGCGAAAGCTAGAAAGGGTTGCAATTTATGCTGGAGTAAGCGTGGGCGCAGTAAAAAACATTCATAAAGAATATACTGAAAGGAAAGAAAACAATCCGGAACAATTGTTGTCATCTTCTGGCATTGTTAGGAGAACAATACAAAAGTTTTATTTGAAACTAAAAGTGGTTCCGACCTTTTGCTACAACAGCTAAGAAGTGACATAAACTTTCCGTTTTCCTGTGAAACTTTGAGGTGCTTGTTGAAATCAAATGGATGAAAATGGTTAACTATGTAGCTGTTTTTTTCTTGCTGAAAGAATAGCATCTTTCAAAACGTAATTATTTAAACCTTGATCAAAATAATTACCTAACTTCAAACTTAAAAAACAATTATTGAAGAATTTCCTATTTTTATTGCATTATTAAAATAATAATAGCACGCCCATGAGTCGGCCATGTTTTAACAGATATTACTTTCCCCTTACCGATACGTCGTAGCTATAGACTCGCTTGTCGAGCTGCCTTTAATTTAAAGAGAGATTTGAAACAACTTTTTTATTTGTTGTGTTACTAAAAAATTAGAAATAGGAGAAGTTCTCCCTTTGACCATTTTTACATTCTTGTACTTTTAGAGAAGCATGTATAATAATATAATACATTTTTTATCTTCGTAAATCTTAGTTTCGTGCCAAGCAGCATAAAACGCATAATAAAAAGTTTCCCTTTTGTGTAGAACTTCCTTAGAATATATAGGGTGATTCGCGTTGAATGGCCTATTAGAAAATCTAGGAAAACTAGCAGACTTATCCGATCGAAACTTTTGGCACTGGGCATAATTTACTATCAACTTTTTTGGACATATTTTTTAACTTTAATCGCACGTCAATTTTGATTATCGAATCGAGAACTTTTAGGCAAATAAACATAAGTGATCTCTTTCCACCGCTGCACAGTCTAAGCGATTTTACAATAAAGAATCGACCCGATGGGGTCAGACTGTTGGCAACGTCTGCACCTAAATCATCAAATCTACCAAATTTAAAAATGCCACCCATTCAAAAGAAAACTGACAAGAAGCATTTTTTACATATTTTTTTATACAATACTTCAAAAGCCGGTATTTTAATATTAATATTTAAGCGTATATACCAAAATTTTTGGTATAGTTAGTCTTTTTTTAAATTACGTCACTAAATTTAGTAGGTGAATTTAGAATGTATTAGTTACTAGACGAAGTAGAAAAAAATGTTTTTCATGATATAATAAAATATATATGAAAATGTGCAATAGTTTGTTTATATTTTAAAATTTCATTATACAGGGTTGTCCTGGAAAATGTGGGAACGTTACCGGATATGAAAAACAAAACAAGTGAAAGGAGTCGCTCATATAAACTTTTTTCGCGTATAGGCCTGCTCTGCGTCTACATCTGATGAAGCCGCTCTGCGACGGTGACAAATTAAAGTGAAAACTAAAACATTAAATAGTGTTTTCTTTAATCACAGGTTGCCAAGCAGGCACTATTTTATGCGAACGTTTAGCCAAATATACTTAATTTTTTTCTAATCTAAAACTGGATTCGTAAAGTTAAAGGATTGGAAAACGCTATGAAATAATTGCGTTAAAAAATATAATGTTATAAGAATAATAATAACGATTTCAAATATGAACAATTTACAAATTTTTGTCACGGATCTTCCTGAAACTTGTTGATACCCCAATCGACATGTCAGACAATCTGAATATCAATAAATTAACTAAAAAACTTTATTAATAACGGCTAAAACTTCACGAAAAGAAATATTGATCAGCTGATGACTCTCGTCTCTTTCTAACCTACCAAAAAGCGGCATATTTTTAAATTAAATTGATGCAACATAGATGGCTCTGATTGATAATTTGGGATTGTTTGGGATCCTGATCTTAATAATGTTATTATGGGCTGATGTGGTGTTATTAAATGAAACCTTCCTTAAGGGAAACCAAACATTTCATATAAACACATTCAATATTATAAGCTGGCATATTCAAGTTGGAAGAGAGGGGGAGATTAGCCACATAAATATTTTGTGTATGTAGTAATAGTGTTCAAAAGAAATTTCTGGATAATGTTGCAAAGTTTCTAGGAAAAATTATTATCGGAAAGGAGTCAAAATATAAACAAACTCTGCACATTAGACCTAAATAAAAAGATTCAAATAAATAATTTTATGGAGTAAATATAACATCTCTTGTTCGGAGTTCCACGTGAGAAAACCTGGCGATCGGATATCGGAGTGGGTAAAATTTCAAAAATTCCAAATTTATTACCTACACTTGATTAAAACTGTATTAGAGTCGGCAATTCTTCTCTTGCGCGTGCAATGGCAATTATAATTGCACGTATTCGTGCGCACTAAACTGTTCTCGATCAGCTGGCGCATTGCCAACAGTCAGAATAACAGTTGGTACTGTCGAAATCCCTGAAATACCCCAAGAACTAGAAATGGACAAAACTGTTCGTTTTGATTACCAGTTAAAGCAACTACTGCTACTTAGAAAAAACAGAACAAAAAAGTGGCGACGAATTAGCAGTACATATGCTTAATAAAGAATGTGAACTGCTAATTTAAGTACCAGTTAGTTTAAATAGCCATTAGCTGTTCATAGCTGCTTCGACCAACTAATAAACAGTTAAAAATAACAGAATAATCCATCTCTACCCAGACTTGCAGCGGCAATGGCAATGAAAATGGCGCTTGCCCCATTTCTGGCAATGAGAGACAGCTGATCGGGAACGGTGTACTGCGCATGAAACCGTGCAATTTTAATTGCCAGAAGACTAGAATTGCCGACTGTAATACGGATTCCATTCTCGCATTGCGCCCGCAATGCGAGCAGTATTGGGCCAACTGATACGAGGACGGTGTGCTGCGCATGAATCCGTGCAATTATAATTGCCATTGCTGGCGCAAGAGACAAAAATTGCCGACTCTAATACGGCTTTTAAATAAAACGTCGATATACAGGGTGTTCGGATCAGCATACTTGTAGAGGTGATTCTACATGTTTTCATATAAAAAAATAGTCAAACACTTTTTGAGGTACAGCCTGGCAAAGTTCAATTTTTTCTCTTATTCTAAACATATTGCGGATAGTTTGTAAACTATCGAGTAGCGTAACGACTTCTGTCGAAATGTAAAAATGTATCTCTACTGTGCCACCAGATGCCGCTTTACCTGTCAAGTCAAATTTATGAGTGATAGACGTGTTTCAGTATTCACCTGAAGACGACTGGAGATACTTACCAGTTGAAACGTTGTGATTTAAATGAAATAAAGACAATGGAAGTCCAAAACACGTCTATAACTCATGATACAGCATTCTAACCTTCAAAGAAACACAAGTCAAATTTAGTTTCTGGCATATCTTTTTTGTTTCGACAGTTGAAGAGTATAATTTCTATATGGTCTAAGTGCCATTTTCTGTTTTTTCGAGATTTTTACATTAAATGGGTCTATGTGCCAACGCCAATGTTTCTGTAAACGCGCTAAGTGCCAACACTGTTTTGTGACTTGCAGGGGCGCTGGAAAGATGGCGCAATCTGCAAATACCAGGGATTGTTAATATTGAAATGGTCTATGTGCCACGTATACATATTCTGTGGTTGTTGTTATTATATTTAGTCGGTATGTAACCACTATTTTGTGCGTGTCGTTGCGTGTTTTTTTTCGTTATGCAGGAAGAAAATCAACAAAAACGAAGGCCTAAGGGCAGTGAAAGTGTAGTAAAAGAACGTAAAAGACTAAAAACAAGTGGTTCTGAATACAAAAATTATAAAGGCAGGGTGATTCCGGCAAAAAAAGAACCTTCACGAGACGTAAGTTGTTTTGATTTTATGGCATGAACTGTTGGATTCTAATTTAAAATTATTGTTATAGGTTCGCTGTAATTGCAAGTGGAAATGCAATAACCTTACATTTGAGCAGCGGCTTAACCTTTTTCATTCTTTCTATGAAACAGCCGACGACGTCAAACGAAGCACCTACTTACTTGGCCTAATGCAGGTGGTTGAAATAAATCGTAGACGTCATGGAACTTACTTAGATCCAAGGGACAGCCGTCGTCAAACAACTATCTGTTATACGGTTCCTAATGGAAAAGGACAGCACCTACAAGTATGCCGCAAGGTATTTTCCGAGATTTTTGCAATTTCTCACCATAAAGTACAAGGGTTAGTGAAAAGAAAAAAAATAGGCCAAAATGTGTTCAAAGATATGAGAGGAAAAACAAATGGCCCCCGAAAATTCACTGAAGATATCGTTCAACAGGTTACCGCTCACATAAAAGAATTTCCAGTAGAAGAGAATCACTACAGTAGAGAAAAATCAAAGAAACAATGCTTGAGTGCTGATTTGAACATAAACAGATTATTTAAAGCGTTTAAGAAGAGGCATCCGGAGACATGCGTTAACTACCGATTTTATGCTGCAGTTTACAAAAAACACTTTCCGAATTTAAGATTTGGTAGGCCTAGATCGGACACATGCTCTACCTGTGACCTCCTTAATAATAAGATCAAAGCAGATCCGGGAAATCGCGATCTTTCCACGAAACTTGATTGGCACCATCGAAAAGCAGAAGCTGCTAGAAAAGCTATGCAAGACGACAGTGTTGAATCACAACAGCCCGGTAGCAATACTATGGTCTTATCTATGGATTTGGAACAAGTTATATCTATTCCCACGTTGACACATTCAGAAATGTTCTACAGTAGACAGCTGTCATGTTACAACTTTGACATTCATATTGCTGACAATAATAAAGCAACAATGATGTTATGGAATGAATCAGTGACAGGCAGAGGGGGTAACGAGATAGGCTCCGCGCTTTTAAAGTTTTTGCTGTCCGATAATTTGGCCGTCAAGGAGAATCTCTGCATCTGGAGTGACAATTGCAATGGTCAGAACAAGAACAGAATGATCCTCATAACAATGATATATCTTGTTGCTTGTGGTAGATTTTCACAGATAGATCAAAAATTTCTTATATCTGGGCACACATATCTTCCATGTGATAGAGATTTTGCCCAGATAGAGAGGCGCAAAAGATTGACTAAACTGTATGTTCCGAAAAACATTGAAGCAATGATCAAAGACAGTTGCCACAAAAGCCCATATAATGTTGTACACATGGAAAAACCTGACTTTAAAGATCTGCACCGTTTCGCCGATGCATACATAAATATTTCAAAAATAAATATTTCCCAAGCATCCTGGGTAAAAATTTCAAATGATAACCCTTTCGTGGTAGCTGTTCGCAAAAGTTTTAGTGATGTAGCACCCTGGGAAATCTCCAATGTTCTGAAAAAGGGAAAACAACTTGTCACTTTTAGATCAGGGCCTATCCCATTATTGGAATGCAAAAATCGCATCACAAAAGCCAAAATAGACAATTTGAAGTCTATGTTAGATTACATTCCTTTGGCATATCTTGGTTTTTATGAAAATTTGATTGCAGAAACCACCGAACAAGATTTGCCTCAAGAAAACCCAGATCATGAGGGTACTTAGACTGGTAGTTAGACCGTTTAAAAATAAAGTTATATTTGGCATTTAGACCATTTACCAAATTTTCAGACATTTTGTATTTTTTCACCAAAAACTTGTTATTTTTTTTAGTTTTTATTTCATTAATAATGTTTGTTTGGGTTTCCAGAAATAAAATAAAAATAAGAAGCAAACTAAATTTGTTTTAATTTAAAGATATTCAGTTTTTATTGATTCTCTCGTTTCGTGATTTTTGGCACTTAGACCATATAGAAATTATACTCTTCAGTTAAGAAAATAGTATATTATGATATAAGTTTCATAAGACATTATCTTAGAGCACGCGTTTAATTCAAAAAACAACCAGCGAAGCGGAGAGTTTTCTAAAGTACAAGTGCTCTAATTGTCTTATGAACTGTGTATTTTATAATACTTTTTCTATTTGGGTCTTTAAAGTCTGAAAAACTTAAAAAAATATAGTAGATTTTTTCCGTTTGAATTAATACTTTCTTTTTGGGTTGGCAATACTTTTACAATTTAATAAAATGTTACAAGAATCAAATATGCCAAGATAGAAACAATTCGACACAACAAAGCTTCTTCCCCATCCGTCATAATTAAAAATAAATATATTATTAAAGTTGATAAAAATGAGTCAGGAAGAAAGTTGTACTCCGTCAGAAATACGAGAAATTGCAGAAAATAATCTAGAAAAACTTTAAAAAAGAATATGCAAAACTTTGAGTTATGGTGCGAGCAGAACAAAGTTCACAATATTGAACAAAATAATAAATACTACTATTGCACAAAATATCATGGCGACACATAATCTGACAGGAATAACAATTAATGCCCAGGAAATGTCTACAGTAACTATAAATATGTATAGATAAAGTATATGTATAATAGTATATTGAATTAAAAATAAAAATAGTACTTTATTGAATAAAACTATAGAAATAGAGCATAAACTGGAAGATATTTCTAATATTTTTAGGTTATGCTGTTTTATAGTTGTGACTAGAAATTAGTTGACGGACACCGCCAGTATGTTATATATTTCCGAGTATATAGGTATTTCAAATAAATATCTGGTAAAAATGATCATTTGCAAGGTTAAAGGTTAGTATTTTAAAGTTTTCTACAAAAATTTTTTGTCGAATCCATAATGCCTAGAAAACTAATTTGAACGAAATGGAAGTAAGCTTAAAATTCGAACCCTACTTGCTGCCAACATAAAAAAAAGTTAAATTTCAGTTTCATAAAGTGTTTTTTGCATTTCTTAATGTAGCCATTATGAAACCCAAATAGAGTTTACTTAATAAAACAGGTACTCTTTATTCGAGTCGATAAAAAAAGGTATCAAGTTTTCGATTTTTTGTTATACGGGGGACTCACTATCTTCATTCTAACACGTAAAAACACCTGTCCAACTATCCGGGCTTACTATTCAAACACCCCGTATTTCGATACAAACTGCAAATTAGCACGCCAAAATTATCACCAACGTTCTCACGCCGAACTCCGTTTTTAACGATAAATAAAATTATACCGAATGAAAAAAATAATTTATATTATAAAATTTGTTAAAATTAATAGTATACAGGGTGATCTGCAACGAACTACACATGAAAATAATAGGTTTGAGCTAAACGTGCCTTGGTAAGATGTCGGCCGTTAATGCGATACCGGGTGTTAAGGAGTTTAATTTCTAAATTAATTCTCTATTTCATAGCTCGGGCTGTTTTTGAGATATAGACATGAAAATTGTATTTGGGGGGGTTTTTGAGGGCGAGTAACATGAATCTATATGAAATAGTTTGTATAATATTATACCCAAAATTTTTTCAAAAATCATTCATTTAGAAATTAAACTTGAACGGCCAACATTTTACTAATAGTTAAGAGAGACGGTGACAATAGGGGGTCCGTGAAGGGGAATATCAGTAATTTGTTTTTTCGTGGAGTTTAGGTCCCCCTTTACAACTTTTATATCTGATGAAATGCCATAGAGCGTTGCTGAGAGACGCTGTACCGAGTTAGATAGGAAATTCTCAATAAATTCCAAATTATATCGAGCCATGTCTGAAAATGAGTTTACAGCATCTGCGCGACCCCAAAGTCACGGGATACACATTTTCTGACAAGTCAACCCTTGCATATACTTTTCCGGGCGTGTCAAAAAAAGGGAATTTGAAGTTGAAACTTTCTAGAATGCAACATTATATGTTAAAGATTATGTGAAAAAAAAATTTGTCGTTCCAGGTCTCGCCATTTCATTATTGGAATTTTTTAAAAATCTCCTCGGAGGAAATTCGGAAAACGATCGTGACATGTCAGAAAATTGTCATACTACATTCCTCGACACCCAAATATTGTGGAAAAAAATTCAGAAGAATCGCACCTAGCTAGACGGAATTCTGACAATATTACGCAGAGATACCGGAAGGCAGGTATCGTTCAGTTGTATGACGGGATATTATATTCGCAATATTACCAAATTAAGCCTATTTTTCCATAAGGTGTGTATGATTTATTGAAATCTGATGAATTTAAACATTTGCCCTCGTCTACTTTTCACTAATTACAGTAAAAACCACGCCTTTCATATATTTCGAGCGAAGTTTAGAAATTTTGCTATCACCGTTACGAATTCTCTTAATTTTCGCCAAGCTAGAATATGTTTCTGGTAACTTTATATATATCAAAATGTTCGGAAAAGATGAGGGAATCAGATAAACCTAGAAATAATTCTCCAAGAGGAATATTTTAGAAAATCTAGCAGAATAAACCAGACTTTTAATAAAAAAAATTTTGAGAAAAAATACCGCACTTTCGCAATATTCTTTTTATCAGAAAATTGTTTACGACTCATCTCCATGGGAATACAAATCGATTAAGCCCACTTGGACCCATGTCACTCGAGACTTTATAATTTTTCCGTTAATTTTTTTTTTGACACGCTCGGAAAAGTATATGCAAGGGTTGACTTGTCAGAAAATGTGTTTCCCGTGACTTTGGGGGTCACGCAGATGCATTTTCAGACATGGCTCGATATAATTTTGAATTTATTGAGAACTTCCTATCTAACTCGGTACAGCGCCTCTCAGCAACGCTCTACGGCATTTCATCAGATATAAAAGTTGTAGAGGGGCATCTAAATTCCACGAAAACCAAATTACTGATATTCCACTTCACGGACCCCCTATTGTCACCGTCTCTCTAACTATAAGATAATTATGTTTAATTAAAACTTATTATTTTCATATATAGAATATGTGGTTATTGTATGGCGCATTCGTTACAAACCACTCCGTATATTACATGATAAATATGTAGTTTTAAACATTAAAATTGCAAAAATGTATCACAGAATGCCTTTCTTTAAGAGAGGGGGGCGAACCCCGACGCGTTTCATTTGTAACATTTTTTCCGAGTGTTAAAAAATTTTTTTTTTTAAATTTCAAAAAACCCCGCTTGGCAGCGACCATTCTTTAAACGACATTTGGTGGAAGAAAAACCTACTCAAGCCTCCTCTCTGCAAAATACCATCTTATACATTAAAGAAATTTCACTGCAAAACCACGAGTGCACTGTTAAGATTCTTCCACAGATAATAAAAATTACTTTAGACTAAAATCTAATATTTACACGGGGGATTCTTATTTTCTACACGGGGACATTTAATTTACTGTTCGTCCTGTATAACTTGAGCCGTTGTTCATAATAATCATCCACCTTGTAAGAGTGCGACAAAAGTGGATGCCCATTTTTTCTATTCATATCAATTCATTTGAAAAGAAATCGCTATACGATTAGTTCAAATGCACCGGGAGAAACTAGACGCGACAGCTAAAGAGATATCCCCGCATAACCCGCACGGTTATAGCATTGCCGCGAGGATCATTATCAGCAGAAAAAAAATCGATAAAAGTCATCACAATAAAATATTTACATAACCAAGTGTTAAAATTATCGCGGCAGAGTTATAAAACTAACCCTCCAAAACCCACCCATTCAAAAAAAATTCTGTAACTTTGGCACCTTCTTTACATAAAAAAATTAATGTTTTTTTCCGTACGCACTGACCTAGAACCTAAAACAAAAATTAGTAAATCACACCGACCCAAAAAATGTATCGTAGTTCCTTTAAACTAACAAATATCTGTACCCGGATACATTAGAACTATTGTCAACATATCCCCACTACCAAGTAGTTTAAAACGACGTTGCTATGACCGTCGGGATGTTTCTACGAACGAGTGCCTATAAGTTAAAAACATGCCCGGAATACCAACCAAACCTACGCTGGCAGTGCGATAGCACCGGTGCATTTGGACTACCCATATATCCCGAACCGGCAGTAGTTCAAATGCACACGTGCATCTGAACTACTCGTAGGCGGGTAATACCGCTCGTTTTTAGCTCGAATCAAAGCCAACTAGGTAAATTCAAGAGTTCTAATTGGGCTATTACTAAACGGAGTTGGGAGGGAAACTGGTAGAGCTGTTAGAATGGGCCAGGCTGAGCATGGAGCCCGACAGACTAGTCTCTCCGTCGAAATCGTCTCGTGACATTTCCGATAAGGCCAGAGACATCTCCGCTATGGCCAGAGCGCTAAAAATAGAAACGAATTTAAAACCGTTACATATTTTGAGTAGAACTAAATGAAATAATACTAATATTTTTCCCAAACTACTCACCTGAATCCCAGTCTAACCGACTCCTCGTCGAATTCCTCCAGTTCCCTTTCTTGTTTCTCGTGAAGAATGCGGATTCTTTCCCCCCGCTCTTCAATAAACCTTTGATTCTCAGCTAACATCTAAAAATATTGAAAATTATATTTATCTACCTGCAATAAAAGATAAGATTTAAAACTCTACCTTTTGTTCTAGAAGTGCCCTTCTGACCTCGACCCTCTCTTGCAGCTCATTCTTCTCACGTTCCCGCTGCGCCTGGGCTTGCATTTTATTTTTGCTCTGATATGCGATCAAGATTTCTAACTCGTACTGCAACCTTTCCTTCATTTGCTGGCATTGCAACTGAAAGTCATGAAAGATAGTTAAAGCTTCGTCGAACGGCTACAAAAAGTAGCTACCCCGAAAGAGTAGTTCAAATGTACCAGTGCCAATAAACTACTTATTACTAATAGTTTAGGTGCCCTAGTGCATTTGAGCTACTCCATAGACCTCAACTCCCCAAAACTCTCACCTCCTGGCTCTCGTCAAGCTTAATACACTGCTTCTGCAGCATCTCGGCGATGCTTTGCTCATACTGATCGCCCAAAAGCGCCAACTTTCGTCTCTGCTCCTCCTTCAACTTCTTTATGACTACCTTTTGCTGCTCTTTAGGCGTGCTCATCAATATCTGTGCTTTCAAGGCCTTGTATTGCTTAGTTTGTACCTTGCATGTCTCCCTAAACTGCTTTCTGACCAACATTTCCTTCTGTTTTAACGATTTAGGTTGTTGCTTCAATTCCAAGGCGTGTTTCTTGCGCATTTCCCTCTCAGTTCTTTTCATGTACTCTGCCTGGTTCGCCAGTTCGGTATCGTGCTGATTTTTCACCTGTTCCTCCCTCAAGGCGTGCACCGCTTTTTGCTGCCTATACTCCAGTTCCTGAGTTTTCTCGTGGTGTCGTAATAGCATGGAGTGCGCCTGCTCCAGTTGCTGCTGCCTCTTGTGAAGCTCCTGTCTCAATAGATCCTAGAAAATATCATGAAATAATATAAAAACATACGGAAACTACGACAAATAAACTTCTTACTTGTTCTAACTGATGATAAGCCATAAGCCGTTTTCTTCTAAACTTTCTTAATTCTAAATCTAGCTCGGCCCGTTGGCCTCTGATTAACCTCTGCTCCTCCTGAGCATCTACTTGTTTCAGGTTATCCTTATGAGTCCTAAAAATTGTAATTAATTTTAAAAAATGCCTAATATCAAGAAAATATACCATATATTGTTATTTCAACGACGGTGATTGAAATGAACTACTTGTGACAGCTCAGAAGAATCACCTACAGTTTTAAATCTGTTCCGAACAAACCCAAATTAGTAGTTCAAATGCACCCAAAGGTCAAAGATAACATTATTGGCGACTATATAGGGTGTAGAAAATTCGATTCGCCATTGGGATTTAGGGAACGGGTTAACTGACATCTCTTACCGTTTCGGAAATCCCAATGGTTGAAGGACGAATTTGCTACACCCTGTATAATAATAAAATGCAGACAACCTACTGTAAAGTGGCATCCCTTTGCCTCTTAGGCGTGGAATCGTCCTGCGACAGCTCACGTTTCCACCTCTCTTTATTCGCTTTGTATTCCTTTTTCCTATGCGCCTCGAACGCCTTCCTATCGCTGTCCTGCCGCCCGGTAATGTCCTTGATGAGCTTCTTCTCCAACAACGCGCTTTGTTTCTGCTTCCTCTCCAATTCCTGCATGTGTCTCGTCTGGAACTTCTCCAACTCCTTGCTGAAGTTGGCTAGAAGAACATCGTACTCCTTATCCAACTGATTCTTGTGACTTTCCATCTCCATCCTGCACCGATCCTCCAGTTTCATCAGGGCGCTTTGGTGTTCCCTGCGCATGCGCTTGTAACCGGACATCTGCTCGTGCATTTCTTCTTGCATGTGCTCTTTCTGTTGCTTCGTTACGATGCTGGTAGTTCTGATGGTGGCGAAATTGTTGCCGCTGGCGTGTTCGCTAAGGGCGGCGGCCGCCGCGTGGTGGATCGGCCTGTGTCTTCTTGCCGTACCGTCTTCTCCGCCTGCAAAAAGGAAATTAGCATAAAATAAGAGATATTTTAGTGTAGTAGTTCAAATGCACCAAACCTTAGATCGATCGTTTATTACCTGCGGGTAAGCTATTAGTACTACTGGACTGACTGCTGGCCGACACTCCCACAGAATGAACCGAATGCTCGGACGTCACCGAGTTACTCTTCGAACTGTCGCCGCCGGTTGGTTCCTCCGGCGGATCGTCCACGTCAGGCAACGAATCGATATTACTTTCCGTCTCGCAATTGTCGATCATCAGAATCTTCTTCATCTTCCTGTAGTTCAAGTTGTCCAAGTCCCTGACGGCGGCCTTGGTCCGCTGGATAAGGTCGATGATAACGTTCGGCGAGCGCTGTCTGGTGACGAAAATGTGAGACAGGAGTTGCTGGGAGCTCGGTCTTAAATGCGGAGATTTCTGAAAAAGCAAAATATGGTTCGTTTTATATCAAAATGGAGTGAAATTTGGTTTGTTCACAGTTCAAACTCACCTGCAAACAAGCCTCTACGAAATGTTTAAACACGTCGGTCCACTCGTTCGACGAAAGAGTAGGCGAATCGTTCTGCGCGATATGATAGAGCGCCGACATGGCGTTCATATTGAAATATGGCGGTTTTCTTTCTGCCAGTTCTATGCAAGTAATTCCTAGAGACCACACGTCGACTTTACCATCGTACTGACCTTCGTCCATGGCTAGAATTACCTAAAAATACAGTATTTGTGATAAGTTTTAGGAATGCATCGACTACTGGCTTTTCGACAAGAGTTGAACAAGAAATAACATATAACGTAGTGACAACACCACGAAATTCTCATAGTTCAAGTAATACAGTTTCTATGACGCTATTGCCAAAAATTGACGTAAAGCTGAACATAACCAATAATGACAACATTGTCACTGACACTAACTTTCGCTTCGTCAACGTCTCAAAATCTCATTTGTTGGCGGTTCGCTGTATAGCCCTGGTTTTTATTACATTTCGTTACGAAATATTTCGGTGGATTGGAACGGAAAAGTTCGTCGTTGGTCATTTGGTCACATGTGTGGTTTTTACTGCAGTACAAGTGCATGGTTAGAAATGGACGATATTAGTAGATTCACTTGGTACCGGGTGATCACGTATTATGTCTCCCCATCTTAACCTTTTTATTTGAAGTACTTGAGAAAAATTAAACGATTGGTGTTCATTTACGATGCATCACCCGGTATATTGTATTATAGCTATTTAAGGTAATGTTACCAACCTCGGGTGCCATCCAGTATGGTGTGCCGACAAACGAATTGGCGGGACATTTGATCGACGCGCTTCCAAAATCGGCAAGCTTGACGGTCCCATTCTCTGTCAAAAGTATGTTGCCGGCTTTTACGTCCCTAAAAACAATTTTTAAAAGGTAAACTAGATATTGATAATTAGGCAGACAAATGTACAAAACACTGCGATAACTAAATTTAACAACTAAACAACAACTTTTTGCACTATGTGCAAAAATAGCTAGCACCGATACTGGATAAACCAACCGCAATGGCCGATTCGTAATTGCTGTTTGGAATGTACAAAACACTGCGATAACTAAATTTAACAACAACTTTTTGCAGTATATACAAAAATAGCTTTGGTCTGTTCATAATTGCACAATTCCAAGTTTGGCTGATTGGCAACGACAAAAGTCCGAAACGTCGGACTTTGGTCGTTGCCAAACCTAATATTGAGCAAAAATAGAAACAGAAAGCAACAACAAAAGATCATGCCGAATGGTTTTAATGCTTTTTCATCACAACAAGGCTGAGTGAAGGCACAATGATTATTGAAATGGTAACATTAGGGTAAGACCGATCTTACCTATGAATTCTTCCAAACTCATGAAGATAACTCAATCCCCTCAACACCCCATCACATATGGCCGAGATTTCTTCCTCTCTGAGCGGTCTCTTGTGGACTTCAATGATGTCAGATGCAGATCCGAGACAGTACTCCATAACCAGCCAAGCCGTAAGCTCTTTCAGGTAACATCCTTTGTATTCTATGGTGTTCGGGTGCTTCAGCTGTTTCAAAAACCTGTTTGAATGAAAATAAAGGTAACTTTAATAAGGCAATGTTTACTTTAAAAGGATTTACCTGATTTCCTTCAAAATATCTTGCCATTTTTCTGAACTTTGCTTGCCAGTGAACGACATCTTCTTGATTGCCACAATTTCTTTCGTAATAAGACATCTTGCATAGTAAACCTGAGAGAAATAATATTATTTTATTATACATTTTATTGAGTCCGACGACGTTCTTTTTTAAAAACTGGTCTCGGTCTTCTTGCGACACATGTCGCGGCATTTGAAAAGGTACTTTTGAATATATTCCACCTACTAATAAGAAAATATACAGTCAGTGCCAAAATAATCGCTCCACTCAGTATTTGGATGGATATTAAATAATTGTTTTATTTTAATTTCGATTTTTATCATTCTTTTTTTATATTGTAGGTAAATTTATCGAAAACCTCGCACATGTTGAACCAACAGTTTTTTTACTCAACCTTTAAAACACTCTGTAGAGTTATGAGATTATTTTGGCTGCGAGTGTATTTTTCAAAAAAATATTTTGAGCAACAAGCAAAAAGAAAGCAGATTTTTTGAAACGGACAAAGAGCGAGAGAGAAAAACAGCATTTCTTACCGCTCCAAAACTCCCATGGCCGATCTCTCGGAGGTCGTCGAAAATCTTATCGGGATCATGCTTGAAAAAGAGCTCAGCGATGTCGGGATCGCGCAGGCTGCCTGGCCGGGGCACCGGCGCCATCTTGGATCTAATATGGCGGCTAGAGAAGGCTCATCTTACTATAAAAAAAAAATAGTGTAAGAAAAGGACAAATTTTCCTATGTCCCTATTACATTTATTTTAAAAATATGCAAGAAACAAACTCAAAATCAGGGGGCCAGTCATCCATAGGCCATAAATCAAGATATATCTTATCTAGGCACATGAAAATTACCGAAAAATAACAGAGATTATTGCATACCGACTTCCTTTAAATAAATATTACTCATAGTTAAAGCCAAAACCAAATATTTTCAAGATTATTGGGTCAAATAAACGTTTATTCTTAATAAAAATTATTCACGGAAATACGCGTAATTTTATTCAAGAAAATATTCAAAGAGCCGAGATATTTTATTACTCATTTGTATACGGTATTAAAATTGATGGCCAGTGACGAAAAGGTAACATTTCGCCATTTCATTTATCGATTAATATTTCTTTGTTGCTTTATTTAATCCCATAATATTCTGAAATTCAAATATAGCTAAAGATTGTTTCACGAAAAATGGATATAACTTAATGACTGCAGTAAAAGTACCTGGGGCCATCCCATTATTTATTACCGTTTGTTATTATTATGTGGAAAGGACCGGATTGTAATAATTATAATTAAATATAGGCACATCAGGTAGGTTAGGTTGTTTAATTTATATTTAAATATCTTTTTGTGGTAAAATTTGTTTATTTTTGAGGAATGGCTCAAGAATTATCTTTTACCAAACATTCCTCAGAATAGCGTGATAGTAATGGACAATGCGAGCTATCACAGTCGCCAATTACATAAAGCTCCAAGCTCAAATAATACAAAATTGGAGATTCAGAACTACATGGCGGCCAATGATATATATTTTAAAGAAAGTTATAATAAAAAAAAAAGTGATCTTTTAGAAGTTTTAAAGACATTTTGTATAAAAAAAGTATACGTTTGTGACACATTGGCAGAAGAAATTGGGACATACAGTGCTACCGCTCTCACCCTATTATTGCATTTTTAACCCCATAGAGCATATGTGGCACCAGTTAAAATCACTGGTCAGGTCTGAAAATATTTCTCCGACTTTAAGTTCTAGTGTTGTAGAATGAATACGAAAATGCTTTAATGATATTCCCCCAGGTAGTTTGAAAAATTCAATCCGTCACGTAATAACTGTAGAAAATTCGTATATTAGTCTGGATCGTATAATTAATCCAATTATAATTAATTTTGATGAGGATAGCGATAGCGAAACAGAACTATCTACAGAATGACATTATAAATGTAAATAAATATGACTAGTAATATTTAAAAAAAAATGTTATTTCATTTGATTACATTAATATAATCATATCATTACTTGTTTTCCTTAGTCCGTCCCTTCATACTTCACTTGTTTATTGCCAAGCTCTTGTCGACACAATGGGACCGACCCAGGAAATCATTAAGTCGTATCCAAATGTACATTATTTGCTAATATTTCTTGACCAAAATTTTCTACACAACTGTCAATAAAGCAGCAACCAAAAAAAGTAAAATAAACTGGGAAAAACAACCAAATAAGTAACAGATTTACAATTTTATTGCAGGTTAATCAAAACTAACATTTGCATTAAAATCATTCTCTTCATATGAATAACTTATCTAGAATTAATAAAAATAATTCCCATTTTTCTCTATCATAACTATCATAAAACTTGGTATTTGTACATTACTTGGCAGTAAAAACAAAATATGTTTTTAATTGTCTTGTTCCAGTACCTACATAATAGCTGCTTATGAACAGCAAAAGTTCTGAAATTACTTCAAGAAAAGTAAGTTAGTTGCACATACGATTTGTCAGGAGCTGACTTCCCCCCCTTGCCCCTGCTAAGACACCCGAATTTTTGACTGAGACTGAGATATCTAAGTCCATCAAAATTTGAGTCCCATCATTTTCAAACAGATTAATTTCATAAATTGCTTTGTTTACTTTTGATTATTCGATTTTTTGAAATATCATAGGTATTAATTATGTAAGATGGTGATGGAAACTTAGTTCAAATGACGCGTAGCAACAAACAGCTTAGATCGGGTCAGAAACTAACATATTATTTATTGCAAGCAACCATGTATTTACTCAGATATTATAACAGGCAGCATGGTTATTTATTTGTTTTAGTTCAGTTATGTTTCACATTTAAATTATCAAAAAAATAATGGAATAATCAAGAATTGATCCATGTTCTGGTCAATTATAAAGGATGCGAATAATTATCTCATTAGAAAAAGCCCGTTTTTATCATACTTAGACTTCCTAATGAGCTTATCAATATAAAACGAATTTGCAACACTGTGTCATTATAATTTAATATCATTTTAATGTTACAAAGTATTTAAAAATGGCCAATTATAATTCTGATTTGGGTTACTCTTGATTAATTGTACTTAGCTCAATAGTGTACAACTTTTTCCTGTTGAGACTTCCGTTTCTACAGTCTATAATGTCCCGAGACATTCTATGCAATAACCCCATTGCTATGGGAAATATGGGGCTCCCCATACAGGAAACAAGTGATAAAGATTTGCATCATTCCGTAAAGTAGTGAAAATTTCCCATATGAAATTTTTCATAAAATACTGGAACTTTGAAGAAAAAAGGGTGAATACAGAGGACCCACAGTATCCTTTAGTTTTAAATCCTTTATCATTTGTTGCTAAATCAGAGACAGAGCTGTGATTCTTTAATGCATGTTTGCAAGCCCCAAAGTAGTAAAATTTCTGGTATCTTCAGGAAGAATAACGAACTTTTCTACATAATTAATAGTAAAAAGGTGATTCTGGTAAAGCTCAGCGTTCTTGTTTACAAAATAAATTTTAAAAGAAACACGAAAAACTTACAAAATACTCGCTGCAAATCAAAATGGCGTCGAACGAAAATTACACCATCACTTTCACAGGGATTTTCGCACCGAAAAATCCCGATTTTCACATTATTTTTCGTACGGTATAAGCGAGGACTTTCAGGAAAGTCAGATAAATAAAAAAACGCGTATTCTAGACGAACTTTTGGCTAAAAATTTCCAAAAACAATTCGGACAGCACTGGGAGGTAGATCTCGATCTGTCACCTAAATTTCTAACCTCAAAATTAACATCTTGCTCGACCCGGGTACTTTAGCCTAATTTGGAAACATTTTTCAAGTGGTTTTTGGTAAATTTTTGATGATTGGATGAAATCGGAATGTTTGAGAGTGTTTTTGACTAAAATAATGCAAAAAATTAGGAAAAAGATGGATAAACCCCACCCAAAATAGATATTTGGACTGACAGGTAATAATGTAGATCTCTATCTCCAGCTGGGTATTGAACTGACAGCGCCATCTTTAGCATGTGGCCTCAATGCTTACAAATATCATTAAAGAAACCTGTAATTAAAATAGCGCATCCTAAATATCTTCGGTAGGTGGCACTGTTATACGCCTATTACACCATTAATATAGGCCAGACTATTGAATCGGCCCGCTATACTCTGAATCGGCCATACTACAACGAATATCGATGTACTACTCTATAAAATCGCTATTAAACTTCAAATAAACGAAAAAATATGAAATTCCAACTTACGTATTGCTTATGAGTGATTGTATGTCCAAAATGCATCTTATATTCGCATCTATCTTGTATATTGTGGAAGGAACATTCAACCAAATAATTTAGTGTTGTAAAGACGGTCACTATAGCAACTTAATCGTGCTTTAGGGTAAAGATTGATTTCTTTCTGGCGTTCTAATCATAGTGGCTTATTTTTTAAACGGTGTTCCTAATACAATTTATAGTGTAGTTTTTTAAATGGTTTTAGTTAAGTTATATAACGGCACAATGGTAGTTTTCGTAATACTGTTTTTGGAAGTTATGCGCTCTTTTTCCGGAGTTTGTTTTTGTAAATATGTCGAAGGGACCTTGAAAACAAACGAGGTATGTTGTTAAAGCTAAATATTTTATAACACTGGATCGCTTACGAGAAATCTGACGTTATTTTAGAATTGGTCGTTTTTGGCAAGATTCTGCTTTCTTTCTGAAGAAGGCCAGTTTGAGTACATTATTGACTATAATGAAAACCAGGGCGATCTAAATTTACTTCTTTATTATGATACCGAAGACCAGTGGCCCGCGGTATACAAATCAAACAAGGTAAGTAAAATAAATACATACAGCTCGACAAGCGAGTCTATAGCTACGACGTATCGGTAAGGGGAAAGCAATATCTGATAAAACATGGCCGACTCACGTTCGTGCTATTATTATTTTAAAATGTAATAAAAATAGGAAATTGTTCAATAATTGTATTTTAAGTTTGAAGAGGTAGGTTACCCATGGTTACCGTTGATATTGCACCATGTTTTTATTTATTTATATTTATATATACTTTATTTAGCACTTGGCTAGTAAAAAGAACAAAATAAATACATATTTACATACATTGTTTACAAATACAAAATGCTAACATAAGCTCTGTCCTCGCAAATACACAAAAAGTTTTCTACAAAATACAGTCAAACTAGGTGAGCTCCTTATCACATCGGGAAGCGCATTAAAACGGCGAAGTCCCTCATAAAAAAGAGTTTTTTGTAGACCAACAGATTTTACATAGTGAATGTTGTAGTTTCTTGCTGATCTGATACCATAATTGTGACAGTCATATCTTCTCTCAAGATATGAGTTGAGATAATGAGGCAATAAATTGTTTTCCATTTTGTATATTAAAATGAGGTTCGCCCTTCCAATCCACTGCCCGACGTTCAACCAGCCCAACTCTGTTAACATACAATCTATTGGTGTATATTTATTACATCCGAGCAAAATCCTCATGACCTTATTTTGCTGTACCTGCAATCTACCAATGCCTTTTTTTTGATTAGAAGTACTTTAACAAAAAATATATTTTATTTTGCATTTAAATATTAAAATACATAGTATGAAAAGAAAGTTTTAAGAACATTGAAACAATAATAGAATATTCGTTTCTCATATACTTATGACAATTTATCTTAAATGGGTAAATTTAATTTTAGGGTTTACTTGGTAACATATTGTTAAATTAAAATTGAATATATGTGACAACATTGTTAACCCAAGAAATTTTCTTGCCCTCATTCCTTTTATAGCTATAGATAAGCTTGCCGATCTGTACTACACTGCGCATCAAAAAATTTGCCTCATCCTTGAGGCAGCATGGCCCATATTATGTATGTAGGGGCTCTTTTTGGCATGCGTTCAACAAGAATGACTCTGTTACCAACAGACGACCAAAGGCAAATAAAAATAATTACTTTCTGAAGGCACGTTACTGATATTTTAGACATGCGAAGAACGAGAAGCAGTACTCAATATCCAACAGAATCAGATTGTCAATTTGACAGCTACGGTGCCGGGCGCCAGAGAGTTTGCAGGCTGTCAATTTAGATCAGATACTGTCACCGTACCTCCGGTTCCCTTGTATACGATCAATATTCCGACGCCGAAAACGAAGGCTACCACTAACAGAGGTAATATATACCAGGCGTTGCATTGTTGAGTTGAACATAGGAAACCCCATGTAATTTTTGAGGTGGCTGAATATTGGCTCCCCTGTACATTTTACAGGAAACCTGTATTATAACTTCTTGAAGAGGTTGACATGATCAACTCACGTGCCAAGTTTGAATACATTTTGATGAGCCAATCCTAAGCTATTCAATTAAACGTGATGGCAAAACCATGAAACTCTCATAGTTCCGGACGCCAAAAATTGGCGTAAAGCTGACCATAACGACACTAATTTTCGTCATTGTGAAAATTTAATTTGCTGGTGTTTGCTGTATTACCTTAACTATGGGAGTTTCGTGGTTTCGTCGTCACGTTTAATCGAGTAGCTTAGGATTAGCCAACTAAAATGTAATCAAAATCGGCACGTGGGTTTAGCATGTCACCATCTTCAAGAAGTTCTAATTCAGTTTCTCTATAAAATGTACAGGGGAACCAATATTCCGCCACCTCAAAAATTACATGTTTTCCTATGTTCAACGTAACAACACATCACTCGGTATAGTGCGAGTTTGTTATTTGTAATGTTAATACCCGTGTCCCGAGCAGTGGCGGCTCGTGACCTATGATAGAGGGGGTTCACAAGTATGGTGAAATTATTTTTAAAATTTTATTTTTGTGTAACGACCAAACAATTACTTTCTAGGCGTTTTAAATGTAGAAAGAAAAAAAGTACTAAGAAAATGCGTTAGGTAAAACATATTTTTATTTATTTTTTATTTTACACAAGGAAATACAACTTTTGGAAAATAAGAAAGGTTTTCTTAGTGTGTATAGCTGTCGGATCTTAACGTCGTCGCATGCAACCCTCGTAACAATATTTATACAGTCCACTACTAAAGCCATCTACGAGCTATCAAGAAAACCGAATGATGTCCAATACTACTACCGCCATCTACGAGTTATCAAGAAAACTGAATGATGTCTAATACCACTACGCCATCTACGGCTACGTCATTAGGCGCAACCAAGGCGAGAACAATAGTTAACTGTTTTATGACGAGAACGAATCGAGCCACGAGACTGACAAGTTGGCATTCTTCATATTTTCAGTGTTTTTAGTTTAAATCCTTAAATAAAATGGTTTAAAATCATATCGAGTATCATTTATCGAAATACACAACATTTATCGACCCTACACAATAGTCCTTAAACGTAAAGTTCATTCTTCGGTTCTTAATTGAAGAAAATTGATCAATAACAGCCTCATTAAGTTTGGAATACCCTCTATAATTTTTTTTTCATATATGTCATTTTTAAACTTTCTAATAAAGTCCCTAGATTTACCCTTTGTGGTCTGCGTTAAATTAATTTCGGGTTTAGGTGTTCCCGCATTCTTCACTTCAATTTTTTGCTAATAGTCCACCGTCAACTATTCATTTTAACTTAATAAATATATAATATTAAAACGTACACGCTCGAATTTCTAACCAGATGCACGAACAGACAACAGCGCCGTGAAGACAAAAACTGTGCGCCTTTTCCATACTAAATCGCCATAGCCCCGCTGCCACCCGCCACCTGTTACTACAGATAAACTGCATGTGCGAGTAGTGATGTAAGAATTCGAATTAAAATAATCGTTGAATCCGAGTATTGAGATACTCGGATGCATCCGAGTATCTAAATGGAATGCGAATTCGATATCGGAATCGGATTAATCTGAGAATGAACGACCGACCAACATCGGTGCCGACATCGCATTCTACTCTACTCATTCGAGCCGAAACACGATTACGGATAGGTCCCGCGTCCCGCGGCAACCGATGCTAGAGAGTGAGAGAGACGGGCTATAATATATAAGGTTAAGAGGTACGGGTTTGTTCGCAAAAACGTTATGCAGCCTTCATACGTTCAAAAAAATATTGACAATATTTTTAAACGTGCGAGGGTTGCTTAACGCTCATACACATACACTCTCCAAGACGGCCAAATCAAAACTAATTCATTCTCATTCTCTTGGGGTTAATTGCATTGGCATCTAATTCGGCGTCTGGTCGGGATTCGAAATAATTTCGAATTCGCTCGGCTAACCGAAGGCGTCGTCGAATCGGAATCAAAGATCGGAATCGGAATCGGAATAGCGATGCTTCGGTGTTGCGGTTATATAAATTCATTCGAATGATTAATCCGAGTATAATGTCATTCGATGCGGCATTCGAACTCGGCCGCCTGCCTCGAATCGGAATAAATGCTTCGGTGTTCGCCCGGTAAGTCGTAAAAATAAATTTCTCATGTGTCATGATCAACTTTGCTTATATATTTTTTTCTCTAATCCTTTAAATAAAGTGGTGGGGGTAACGCAAACATTGATTTGGAAAAAATTCAATATCTCAGGAACGCCTGATCGGAAAATATTAAAATGTCCATGTTATTTTTATTGTAGTCGCTAGATGGAGGTTTTTATAGATGTAAGTAACACAGTTTCTTTCGAAAAACTTAAATGCGCCGACATTGTTTGTTGCCGGATTGTGAATTCGAATTCGGATGATTAATCCGAGTATCTTGTTCATCCGATTCCGTATGATCCGGTTATCTAAATCATCCGAGTATTTACAACACTATGTGCGAGCAAGTCTCGTCATAATCGTCATTTACCTCGACCGAGGCACGGTTGCCGGGTCTATACAGTTTGGTTTGACGGGATGATAAAATATTAGGGAGGGTCGGACTTTTTTAATTTGACGGTACGATAAAATATTAGGGAGGGTCGGACCGATTATACGATAAATAATATTCAATGAATATAAATTAATATTTTTTATTCGTTTTGTTTTGGGGGTGCACGTGCGCATGTGCTCCTGTGGAAGAACCGCCACTGGCCCCGAGTATTTTTCCTAAAATAAACATGTTCATTTATTCCAAGTTGCAAACTCGCACTGTATATAATATTAAAGATATAAAAAGTAAGGTTAGGATTTAAAAAAGTACCTCGATACTTATCGAAGAATAACAGGTATTGTTCCGCCTTAACATCGCGATTTAAAATGACTAACATTCATTTATCTCTAATATGTTAGCAAACTACAGATTTATTGTGTCATTTATTTAAATTCTAGGTCGCGTAAAAATCAAAATGACGCCTTCAATGGCAATAATGACAACTACAGAAATACCGACGACAACTTTAGAAGTCACGACGGAAGAAACACAATTTACCACAGCGACACCAGATATGTCATCCACCATATCTTTAAAAGAGAGCACCACCACTGACTTGCTCAATACTTTGTCGTCTGTCTATATGGACACAACTGATAGTACAGAAAACGTCGTATACTCCACTACAGATTCGGAAAAGATTCGATTTGAAACAACTGCAACACCGTGGTTCGATGACGTTATACCCACTGGACAGGTAAGAATATTGGAGATAACCGCGTAAATAGTAATGCGTAATACTTATGGGTGATGAAACTTAAAGATACAAACCTATTTTTAGGTACCAGAGGCTATAAACTACAAAAAAGCTCCGATTAAAAAACGTTCGGTCCCCACTAGACAGCCATCAGTCTATCAAATAAAAAGAGGCAGGGAAGTGAATTGTCATAACGCGAGGCGTTTTAGAAGTTCCAGGGAAAGGTGGTGGTTTATAGCTGTCAGTAATTGCAACGGGACTAAGCGGGTGAATATTAGAGATAAAAGTAGAAAGTTTTTAACCATTTATCTTTAATACAAGGTGTCCCATAACTAATGATACACAGGAAAACTGCAGATTCCTTGGGTAAAAATACTGCGATTTGGCCATACTTAGTTTAGTTCAATAGCTGGTAATAACCGAGATACAGGGTGTCCAAGTAAAAATTTAATTTTCTATTTTCCTAAATAACTTATTTCTGAATCAATATTTTTGCACAAAATTTTGTGATTAGGGTTTTTTTGGGGAAAGGAATTGGAATTTGTTAATAATTTTGATGTAGATTGTAGGGGGCGCTCTCTGCGGTACTTTGTATACATAAAAAGAAGTGTAACTTTCTTGGGCCTTAATATAATTATATTTTTTAAAATAAATAATATTTTTAAAATAAATATACTACAGACTGGGAGAAACAGGATCCTTGCGTCCAAAACGTAATAGTGGAGGATCCTGTTTCTCCCAGTTTGTCATATAGGCTTCTAAAAATTTTAAAATCTGGCTGCCTTCTATTTGGATACATTTCCAAATACCGCCGATGTGTCCGAACAAACCCGAACACCCCCCCCCCCCCGCGCCCGTTAAAATTTTCTTGTGCGTAATATCATGTTTCGCATTTCTTTGTTAGAAAACAAGTTATGTCACGGCATTTTTAGTTTAATTTTTGATAACAGTATCTTCAAAAACTCCTTAAAAACACCCACAATGCTGACAAATGAAAATAAACTTTGACAGAAATGAGGTTTCGAAGTGCTTTCATTGTATTTGTTTTCACCAAAGCCTATTGTGACAAATAATTTCACATTTACAAATCAAAATTTAAATGGCGCATTAGAAATTGTAATTGAAAATATCTCGAAAACGGTTAGTCGGAGCGACATTTACAAAGTATACCTTTATTGCTTAAAAATGACGGAAAAACTGTTATTTTTAAAAATATAATTATATTAAGGCACAAAAAAGTTACATTCCTTTTTATGTATCCAGAGTACCGCAGAGAGCGAACCCTACAATCTACACCAAAATTGTTAACAAATTCCTTTCCCCCAAAAAACCCTAGTCACAAAATTTTGTGCAAAAATATTGATTCAGAAATAAGTTATTTAGGAAAATTGAAAATTAAATTTTTACTTGGACACCCTGTATCTCGGTTATTACCAGCTATTGAACTAAACTAAGTATGGCCAAATCGCAGTATTTTTACCCAAGGAATCTGCAGTTTTCCTGTGTACCATTAGTTATGGGACACCCTGTATTTAAACGAAAAATTAAAGATAAAATACACATAAATACATAACTTCCTTTTCATTTATTTTACCAAATTCAATTTAATATCAGAGATAAACTGACAAATTTGTATTAAAGATAATGTTAATATTTTAGGGTATAAACATCAACTATCAACTCCTAATGACAAACGGCCCGCCAGGTGACTATTGGCACGAACACTTCTCGGCAGACGAATTCTGTAAGATGCCATTATTATCATTATCTCTAATATTCCGTTGACATTTATCTCGTTTTTTAGACATTTTGCCGATTTTAATGGCGTTTTCCATAGCCTACTCGTTTCTAATGCTAGGGATAACGGTATGTTCCCTGGAGCTGAAACAACGACAACTCTTGCACACCACATACAAAATATTTGTTTTATCTTGCGTTTTGCAGTTATTTGGGATATTGTTAACTAGTATCGTGTATCTTAAGATGGCGGTCAGTGGGAGAGAGACGCCAAAATTAAAAAGAGTAGGTAAGGATAAAAGATTATTTTCAAGTATCCCTAATATCTTTAATACGTACATGTGATTGAGATTCTGATTCTTTACAAAATGAAACGTTTATAGCAATCTTTATATTTTCAGGAAATATATTCTTAGGAGCGTCTGAAACGTTATTTTTGCTGCAACTTTTGCTCTTAGCCAAAGGGTTTACCATAACCAGAGGAAGGCTACCGTTAAAAGCATCCGTTAAACTGACTATTTTTATGTGTCTGTATGTTACCACTTATGTAACACTCTTTATTTATGAATCTCTGGTAAGTATCGATTGAATATTAAACAAACGAAGTGAAAAATATTAAAGATAACCAATTTTAGGTGTTCGATTCGGGAGAAGTTCTGTATCTGTACGAATCGCCGGCAGGATATGGACTTATAATATTGCGAATTTGCGCTTGGTTCATGTTCATATACTCCACTGTTTTTACTTTAAAAAGATATCCCGAAAAGGCAAGTACAGATGGGTTAAAAAACAAGTTACAGTTTCACTGATATTTCCGGACAAAGATAATGCTAGTGAAGTTTATAGTAATGTAACGGTTTAAATTGTATTCCGATCTTGGTGAAATGTCTAGTAAAGTGTATCTTAATATACTATTAAAAAGTTACTGGACTAAACCTAAGTAAAGTTTGTTTCACGATAAATGGATATAACTTAATGATTTCCTGGGTCGGTCCCATTGTGTCGACAAGAGCTTGGCAATAAACAAGTGAAGTATGAAGGGACGGACTAAGGAAAACAAGTAATGATATGATTATATTAATGTAATCAAATGAAATAACATTTTTTTTAAATATTACTAGTCATATTTATTTACATTTATAATGTCATTCTATAGGTAGTTCTGTTTCGCTATCGCTATCCTCATCAAAATTAATTATAATTGGATTAATTATGCGATCCAGACTAATATACGAATTTTCTACAGTTATTACGTGACGGACTGAATTTTTCCAACTACCTGGGGAATATCATTAAAGCATTTTCGTATTAATTCTACAACACTAGAACTTAAAGTCGGAGAAATATTTTCAGACCTAACCAGTGATTTTAAATGGTGCCACATATGCTCTATGGGGTTAAAAATGCAATAATAGGGTGGGAGCCGTAGCACTGTATGTCCAATTTCTTCTGCCAATGTGTCATAAACATATACTTTTTTTATACAAAATGTCTTTAAAACTTCTAAAAGACAATTCTTGAACAATTCCTCAAAAAGTTCGGCCGTTGTAGCTTCATGGTAGTCCACACAAGAGTCTTTAATGTTTTTTGCAGAAAGCCACAAGGCATTTGGAACCCAACCGTTATCTGACCGAGCATGTAAAATGCTTATTCTTTTTCCTTTATTTGACGGAGCTTTTGTTTCACACTTATCGGAAGAATCAGACCAGCCTTTGGATGGTGTTTCATGCGTGTCAAACCAAGTCTCGTCGAGGTAAATTATAGGACGGTTTTCAGAACGGGATTTCCTTACAGAAGTTATATACTCATGACGCCATTTTTGGAAACGGTGGGATTCCATGAGTGCTTGCCTTTTGTCAATTTTGCGGTGTCTGAAACCCATTTCCGACAAAACTCTCCAAAGGCTAATGCGGCTACAACTTATCAAGTCCTTGTCGCTTTCGTCGAAACATTTGGTGAAACCGGCATCTTTACGCTTCTTTCTAGATTTAATGGGATTTGACGCGATTCTTTTCACTTAGTCAGAGGTATCTTAGTCAAATCAGACGTTTCAGTCGCAGCAGCACTAGCATAAAGTCCTCTGTTGAGTAAAGAAGTCACAATTTCCCTAGCATCGAGAGATAAATGCATTTTCTTCACTGCAACATTAGATGAAGCACCATCAATGTTTTCCATGGACGCCACATACTGTTTTTTTATACGTTTGGTAAAATAATATCGGTAATACAACTAAACTCTTCCAGCAAGAAATAAAAACTAACAAATTTTACCACAAAAAGATATTTAAATATAAATTAAGCAACCTAACCTACCTGATGTGCCTATATTTAATTATAATTATTACAATCCGGTCCTTTCCACATAATAACAAACGGTCATAAATAATGGGATGGCCCCCAGGTACTTTTACTGCAGTCATTAAGTTATATCCATTTATCGTGAAACAAACTGTAACATTATAGATAACAACAAAGATCTTTGTCCGGAATTTGTTGTCGTCGAGGACTGTAGTTGAGACAGTGAGTTAGATGATGTTTATTTTTTAGTCAAATTTTTATTACCCCTTCAATCTGTTCGGTACCATATGGTTCGTGGCGGGGCCTGCGTTTATTATATCGGCGAACACCTACATAGACAAATGGGTACGAGAATCTGTGGTCTGGGCAGTTCTGCTTTTCATCGCTTTCGGCGGCCATCTCATGTTTTTGGTAAGTTATTTAAAAAAAAAGTGCCGAAACGTGTAATTTTTTCGTTTCTCTCTGAATGATTATAATATCATGAAAACAGCATACGCGTCGTTCGTTGCCTGGGCGCCGCATTGTTCTTGTTACCTTACAAATAATATTTGAAAACATCAAAAATGGAAAGAAATAGATTCCGATTCCGAAGTGATGCGCTCCAGACGAAATAATTAATAAAGCCAATGAAGCAACACAAAATTTATTGCTTGAAAAATCGAAGGAATCTTATAAAAAGGAATATAACGCGTTTATTAAATTGCACTGGACCAATTGTTAACGTATTTTCCAGAATGCTATTTCAAGGTAAAATCAACATTAATTCTGAATAATCAAGTCGATATAAGCAAATATCCCAAACTTATTGCATTCCTAATTCTTATGTTATGCATAAAGTTACTTTTTCACATTCGGGATTGCGGCACTCGCCTTCGGCTCATGCGCTCAAATTTCCCGTTCGTGAAAAAGAAGAGTACTTTGTGCACTTGTTACATAAATAACTATTTTTATATCGCCGACTTTAGATTTGTTCTTTTAAAGCCGTATTAGAGTCGGCAATTCTACTCTTCTGGCAATTAAAATTGCACGGATTCATGCGCAGTACACCGTTCCCGATCAGCTGTCTCTCATTGCCAGAAATGTGTCGTACGCCATTTTAATTGCCATTGCCGCCGCAAGTCTGACTAGAGATGGATTATTCTGTTATTTTTAACTGTTTATTAGTTGGTCGAAGTAGCTATGAACAGCTAATGGCTACTTAAACTAACTGGTACTGAAATTAGCAGTTCACATTATTTATTAAACTTATGGACGGCTAATTCGTAGCAACTTTTTGCACCTCCTATTTGTAAATAGCAGTAGCTGCTTTACCTGGTAATCAAAACGAACAGGTTTGCCCATCTCTAATTCTGGGGGTATTTTAGAGATTTCGACACTACCAACTGCTGTTCCGACTGTTAGCAATGCGCCAGCTGATCGAGAACGGTCTACTGCGCATGAATTCGTGCAATTATCATTGCACCGGAAATTTTTATTGCCGACTCCAATACAGCTTTTGCGCCAGCAATGGCGCAATTAAAATTGCACGGATTCATGCGCAGTACACCGTTCCCGATCAGCTGTCTCTGATTGCCAGAAATGGGTCGTGCGGCATTTTGATTGCCATTGCCGCTGCAAGTCTGGGTAGAGATGGATTATTCTGTTATTTTTAACTGTTTATTAGTTGGTCGAAGCAGCTATGAACAGCTAATGGCTATTTAAACTAACTGGTGCCGAAATTAGCAGTTCACATTATTTATTAAGCATAGGTACTGCTAATTCGTCGCAACATTTTTGAGCTTCTATTTGTAAGTAGCAGTAGCTGCTTTAACTGGTAATCAAAACGAACAGGTTTGCCCATCTCTAATTCTGGGGGTATTTTAGGGATTTCGACCGTACCAACTGCTGTTCTGACTGTTGGCAATGCGCCAGCTGATCGAGAACGGTTTACTGCGCATGAATACGTGCAATTATAATTGCCATAACAGGCGCAACAATTGCCTACTCTAATACTGCTTTTATGTGTAGATTTTGACTATGCCCAGTGTTGCCAACAAGAACTTTCCGTACCACGTAAGGACGACGCAAATAGGAATTATGGAGCTCAACGGCACCGCCGGCAACAGTACTATCGAACAATTCGGTCATCACGCATACGAGCCTACTTTTGGCATAAGAGAACAGACCGTCATTATACCGTTGACCAGGAGGACGGAGGAAATATTCGAAGGTAACGAGAATCGATTAAAAAACGTGCAAAAATTAATTATACACATTTTCGTTTAGCCATGTGCAATCAAAAGAGATTCGAAAGACCCAAAACGACGGAGGTTCCCGACGATTTTTCGGACAACGTGAACCGTCGAGATCCCATCATGGAAAACGTGCTCGACTGGTCGATGGCCAAAAATATACCGGCCCTGGACTTCCCGGGGTTCGAAAGGATCAAAAATAAACGAGACAGCATAGGTAAACCATGCAAATGTACACATTTAGTCCGAAAAATGACCATATTTCTGCTTTCTAGGATCGGCGACCTCCAAATTGACAGACGCGAGCTTTCAAAATGGCGTCGCGACCCGTCAGCCATCTTTGACCAACCGATTGACAGCTGACAATCAACATGTCGCCGCCAACTACGATGACTTTGTCAATCACGTGCCCATGGAGTTGTTCACCGTTTCCAAGATGGTGGATCCGTCGACCGCTAATGGAGTGGCGCGAAATGGTTCGTTCGAAAACCATTAGACGGGGGGACGAAATATCGGACCAATGGGAGACAAGATTGGAATGGAAATATATACACTCGTGTGCAAAGAAACCGGCCTTATGAAGCCTAAAACTTAATCAACATTTCGTAATGACCGTTTTTTCGCACATGAGCGTAGCTTCCGTAGGATTTTCTATTATACAGGGTGTCCGCTAATTAATGGTACATGGAAAAACCACAGACTCCTTACGTAAAAATATTAGGATTTAATTATACTTACCTGTATCCGAAAATTGATATTAACTGAGATACAGGGTGTTAAAGTTAAAACTTGATTTTTGTTTTTCTCTAATAACTTTGCAGGAAAGCAACGTTTTTTTACAAAATTTGGCTAGTACGGTTTTTTTAGGACGAGAAATTGATTTTTTTATGAAATTTTAATTTACAGTATAGGGGGCGCTGTCTGCGGCATTTTTCGCACATTCATACGGTCATAACTTTTTTGTGCCTCAGTGTATTTAAGTTTTTAATGAAAATAATACATTTCTCATATTTATTACGTAAAAAAGGTATACTAAGTTCAGGTCGCCCAGAGTTACCGTTTCGGAGATATTTGTGTTTAAATTGTTTAGTGCGTTAGCTCAGGCAAGCAAATAATATTTGGTTACTTCTTACCAATTAACTTTTACATGATAATTAATGTTCTAGTAATGGTAATTGGGAATAATAAATACAACAATTGGATTGTTCTTTAACTTACTTTAATTAAAATAACTTTGACCCCAGAAAATTTCGTGTCGAAAGAAACCAACAGCAATGAAAACACGAATTTACGATAAACTCAAAAATGAAACATTTTCTGTTCCATAACAACTGCATCTCTAAATTTTATTTGGTTCCTTATAGGTTACTTTAAGAGAAAAAAATTACTAGTAATTGGGCAAAATGCACTAAACAATTTAAATGCAAATATCTCCGAAACGGTAATTCTGGGCGACCTGAACTTAGTATACCTTTTTTACGTGATAAATATGAGAAAAGTATTTTTTCATTAAAAACTTAAATACACCGAGGCACAAAAAGTTATGACCTAATAAATGTGCAAATAATACCGCAGACAGCGCCCCTTACATTGTACATTAAAATATCACAAAAAAATCAATTTCTCGTCCTAAAAAAACCATAATTGCCAAATTTTGTAAAAAAACGTTGGTTTCCTGCAAAGTTATTAGAGAAAAACAAAAATGATTTTAACTTTAACACCCTGTATCTCAGTTAATATCAACTTTCGGATATAGGTAAGTATAATTAAATCCTAATATTTTTACCTAAGGAGTCTGTGGTTTTTCCATATACCATTAATTAGCGGACACCCTGTATAAAAAACTTTTGGAACTTTTTGCGATTCAAAAAAATACGCACATAATTTTTGTCTAGCTCGTTTTAAAGTGATTTGTAGACTTAATTAAAAACTATAAATAAATATCGTTACGATTTTATTTTAAAAAATCATAAACTAATACAATATCAACCCTATAAATAAAATACACATTCAAAAAGGCAGTATATAACGATAAACTAGGTAGATATCGACCAATTACGGAACCGTAAATTAACGGACTTCCGTAACGACTAATACTACGCCGATATAATAAAGATATAATTTGCGAGAGGCGACAGAACTGGTCCCCCACGATTTTAAAGAAATTTCATATACTCCTACCACTGGAAAATCATAATAAGCAAAGAAAAAAGACAATGAGTGAACGATAGATACTGATTGTGACGGTTTGTCCCTTAAATCATTTGCGTGGAATAACAATTATGTTTTTTTTGAGAGGCAAAAAATAAATATTTATATACAGGGTGTTCCTAAAAAGACGTGCTAATATTTCAGGGTGTGATTCCTTAGGTCATTTTAAATAGAAAAGTTCATATGAACATATGTCCGCAACGGCTTAAATTCTTTGCTACAGGGTGTTGAATTTTTATTTTTTAAATGGTTATTTTTTAATATCGCCGAAAGTACTTTAGATATTATTTTCAATTTTGGTATGTGCTAATAGGATATAGAACCACAAATTTTAGTTAGAAAAGTTATTCAATTGTTCCACCAGTGGCGTCCCTGCAAACATGTCCTCTGATATTTTTTACAAAAAAGATGGTACGCCACTGACTTTTTTCCATGTGGATATTTTCTTTCCGTTCTTGATTAAAACCATTAAATTCATATTGAAACTCATTATTATTAACATTGATAAAATAATGAATGATAAATTTTGTTTTATAAAGATTGTTGGAGTGGGCAATTCATTCATGCCTTTTAAGTGAAGGTGACCCTTTTCAACAATTTTTATGAAACAAAATTTATCATTAATTATTTTATCAATGTTAATAATAATGAGTCTCAATATGAATTTAGTGGTTTTAATCAAGAACGGTGCGTCTGACGCGAAAAACTCAAGAGACCGTTTTCATGTAGAATTGACCAGGCTAATCAGAAAAAATATCCACATGGAAAAATGTCAGTGGCGTACCATCTTTTTTGTAAAAATATCATAGGACATGTTTGCAGGGACGCCACTGGTGGAACAATTGAATAACTTTTCTAACTAAAATTTGTGGTTCTATATCCTATTAACACATACCAAAATTGAAAATAATATCTAAAGTACTTTCGGAGATATTAAAAAATAACCATGTAAAAAATAAAAATTCAACACCCTGTATGTTGATGTAAAATTACCGGTAATTTAAAAATCGGTAATATTACCGGTAATATTACGTAATATTACGGTAACATTGGTAATTTATAAAAAAAACAGCTTTTTAAGTAATACTAGTTTTTTTTATTTCAAAACTGTAAAAACATTACGAAAAACAATAAGAACGTTTTTTAAACTAGTCAGAGTCAGAATGGACTACGTAATAGAGTGGATAATGGTAAATCATCCTCATCATCATCCCCAACCTCGTCATCTGATTCTTCTTTCTCTTTCGTTAATTGAGTCAAGTCTACAACTTCGAAACCGATATCTTCTTTTTCTATTTCTTCCTCAGTATCTTCTACTATTCTCGAATGATCTTCTTCATTTAGTAAATTATAATTATGGGCAATATAAGTTAGTTTTCCGGCCCTCTCCACGGTTAGTCTGTTTCTTTTTTGCCGATGAATAAATCCATAAGTACTAAAGGTTCTTTCGGTTGCGGCTGTTGACGATGGTAAATTTAAAATGTCTACAGCTAACCTACTTATTTTAGAACTGGAGCAAATTCCTGCCCACCAAAATGATCCAGACATAGATTTTTCGCTGGAAATGACGAATTCCTTAGCAAAAATATTACCTCTAATTTTGTACTGTGCGAGTGCTTCCATAATAAGATCTACTTGTGAAGAATACTTTGGATGACGCCTTGCAGTTTCATAGATGAACTCCGTTGCAATTAAAATTTCAGCTTCAGTTAACTTCTCGCCGCGTTGACTTGGTTCTAATAGGTAAGCAGCAAGATGAACGGGTTTTAAACATATATTTTCTCGTTTTTCAAGAATTGAACACATTTTCTGGTTTTCAAACATAGTAATAGATAAATTTGATACTTTGTCACGTAATATAGACCTTATTTCAAAAAAGCAGATAAACTCTTTTGAGATTGTTGGCCCGTTAGCTTCAAAAATCGTTATCCACTTAGACATTGGCTGGAACAAGTCATAAGTTGCTTCTATTTGCAACCAAAATTCGTTTTGAAGAAGAAGTCTTACTGTATTTGATGAAAGAACATCAGAAATATCTGGGCTATCATCAACTGCTAAACTTTTTAATGAATGTTTAGTCTCCAAAAAGCTTTTTATACAAGAAACAATGGAACCCCATCTTGTTTTCACCGGCAATTTTAAAGAGATGTATCGCCCCGTTTTGTTCAACTGGATTTGGCTTATGGAAAAAAAAAAAAAAAAAACAAAAAACAATATTTCCAATGTTACCGATCTTGCGGTAATATTACGTAATATTACGTAATATTACGGTAACATTACCTCGGTAATATTACCTTTACATCTCTAACCCTGTAGCAAAAAATTTAAGCCGTTGCGGACATATGTTCATATGAACTTTTCTTTATAAAATGACCTAAGGAATCACACCCTGAAATCTTAGCAGGTCATTAAGGAACACCATGTATACAGTGACCGACAAAAAGTTGGTCACATAATTACGGGAAACTTATTTATTATTGAAATATTTGAAAAAACTTTTTAGGCCGATTGCTTATGACATGATTAATAACCTAAAAAACTTATTTTCACATTTGTCACGTGACCACTTGTTTGGTTGGAAAATTGGAAATAAAAATTTTGTCATGAAAAACTGGTATCAGATGACGAGATATCGAAGAAAGTTGTTACAAAAAAAAGTTCAGATTTTAATTTCATGCCGTTTTTCAAAGTTTGGAGCCAAAATTCAAAAAATAAATAAAAAATCTTAGAATTTTTTTCTAAGTGGAACTTTGGGAGACACGTTAACTTGTTCTAAATCAGGAAAAACGGCCATTGGTAAACGTATTGTTCCAGAAATAACCATAAATGGTAAATATGGTTGCCAGTTACATGGTAAAAAGCTAAATTTTAAATTCTAACAAATAAATATTTTTAAAAACAACAAAATTGTTGTAATAAAAAATTGTTACCGCGATTTCCGATCAATTAACACATTTTCATTATATTCCTGAGCAGACGAAACTTATGAAACTAATACCGGATATTTTTCTGAAAATAATTTTTGGAACTTTGGTACTAAACTTTGCAAAAGCACGATATTAAAATCCAAACATTTTTTTCAAATAACTTTTTTCGATATCTCGTCATCCAATACCAGTTTTCGATGACAAAATGTATTTTGTTCAATTCTCCAGTCCAACGAATAGTCACGTGACAAATGTCAAAATAAGTCCAACGAGAGTAGTCACGTGACAAATGTCAAAATAAGTCCAACGAGAGTAGTCACGTGACAAATGTCAAAATAAGTCCAACGAGAGTAGTCACGTGACAAATGTCAAAATAAGTCCAACGAGAGTAGTCACGTGACAAATGTCAAAATAAGTCCAACGAGAGTAGTCACGTGACAAATGTCAAAATAAGTCCAACGAGAGTAGTCACGTGACAAATGTCAAAATAAGTCCAACGAGAGTAGTCACGTGACAAATGTCAAAATAAGTCCAACGAGAGTAGTCACGTGACAAATGTCAAAATAAATTTTCAGGTTACCGTGTTACTGTATATTCAAACAACTCTTGTCATATTCCGTCAACCACCGATGTCTTTAAAATACCAGTTTCTTACCGTTGCTAGTTGGTTTAAAAATTATAACCAATGAAACGTCGGGCTCAAGTCACGTGACCTGTCAAGGGGCGTCTATTCGCTGTGCCGACACATTTTCTGGAACGTGTATACCAAATTTTATTAAACTCGAGGACGGCCGGTTCTGTCGCTCATCTCTTTAGGCGGATGTAAATAAGTAAATTTTTAAAATGCCACCACTCCTTTAAGTTGCAGCCCGGTATGATTCATCTCATCCTTCGTTCGGCAAAATTGCCAAATAGGAAACAAGGAAAAAATCGGTAACATATAAAAACTACAGATACCTTTTTTATAAAATACCAGGACAATCGGAAAAACAATCTTATTCTTACTAATGAAAACAATACACCAAATCGTAACGTTTCCAACAAACCTTAACTTTTTAACAGTCAACTTTAATATACTAATATAATTTGGTAGGCGAGCACTTTTACACTTTATCAAAAAATATCATAGTTTCTTGTAATAACATTTTATCAAAATATCTTTCTCTGTATAAGGCACATAACCCTCTCAATTGTACAGGGGTCCCATTTTCGACACTTTTATAGGGTATCTCCGTAATTGTTAGTAATGTAGGTGTCTCTCTTGGGGTCAAACTTAAAATGGTAAAATCAAAATTACAAAATTTTCGCTCGCTTAAGAGATACGGGGGAAAATCAAAAAAATTACAATTTCAAAATTACCCTATATTTTCTTAGTTAAAAGAGATACGAAAAATGTTTTAGACAGAAGTTTCTTTATATTGATTGTTGAATAATCTGCCGTTTTCAGAATAAGTATACGGGGTCAGGTAAAAAAGTTATCGGACCTAACCTAATTTTTTTTAAATGGAGCACTCTGTATATTTTAATCTAAAAATATACTATTTTAAATTCTTCTTTCAAATATATAACACACCATGGATTATATTGGTTTCCTAAGCGATTTATTAAAGTTTATTATTTTAAACCACAGTAGACCATGAAACAAAGCTAATATCCTAGAAACAACTATGTTGACATTCTAGTTGTTATTAACATTTAACGTCGATTTCATTTTTACATATTCATTTGTGAAAATGACTTATCAACATTTTGAAAAATTGGATATATCAGTTTATATTGAAAGTGCAAAAAACGAAGAAATGGCGCAAAATGTATATTTTGTTCGCTATCCGGAAAGACGGTAACCATTTACGGACATATTCCGAACATTTGCGTTATTTTTTACCTTAATCTGAATATGTTATTTCGTTTCAAAGTAATAAAGTTTAAATAAATCGCCTATTAAACCAATATCATCCATGGTGTTTTATATATTTGAAAGTAGAATTTAAAATAGTATCTTTTTAGATTAAAATATACAGGTTGTTCCATTTAAAAAAATGAGGTTCGAAACGATAACTTTTTTACCTGACCCCGAATTCTTATTCTGAAAACGGCAGATTATTCAACAATCAATATAAAGAAACTTTTGTATAAAACATTTTTCTGTATCTCTTTTAACTAATAAAATATAGGGTAATTTGGAAATTGTCAATTTTTGATTCTCCCCCGTATCTCTTAAGCGAGCGAAAAGTTTCAAATTTTGATTTTACCATTTTAAGTTTAACCCAAAAAGAGCACATACATTACTTTTTCGATAGCACTAACAATTAAAACCCTATAAACGGGTCGAAAATGGGACACCCTGTACAGAAACAAAATTCAATGTATTGCTGACAAGGCCGTAACCAGGGGGCCTAGCCCCCCCCAAATTGCAATTGTACTAATTATCATGCAATGTTCTTCCGAACGGTAGTTTTAAAAGAGAGACATTTTTTCGTTTAGAATCGAACGATAATTAAAAAAAAAAAATTTCGTTTCGAACAACATATTTTTTGGTTAACCTTGTATTGAGGCATAGCTATATTTACCTACGCCACTGGCTAGAGACAAAAAACTTCAGAGGTAAAAATGCGTGGCTTCATATCATAATAGTCACAAATTGGTTTCGAAATTTTTAATAGAAACCAAAAAAGAAATAAAAACTTTAACACCCTGTATACCCCCCCGGTTACGGCCATGCTGCCGAACAAAAACTACGCGTATGAAAAAAAATATCAAATAATATACCGGGTACTCAAAATATAACTAAAATATAGACTCGGGGTTACCAGAAATTGTTATAAGGCACTTGTAAGTCTTAACCGCGCTATGAAATTAAATAACTAAACCTCAAAACTTCATAAATGTGGATACACAACAAATGTACCCAAAAATTAATATTTTTTACGAATCTATAAGTTAATATAGATGGTATATTCCGAATTTAAACATTGAACACAATAATATTGTAAACTTAACATTATAAACTCTTTTTCTTGCATATAGAATGGAAACTCTGTTCCTTTAAATTGCACCGAGAAATTTCTATAAAAATTGGCAGATGAAAAAATAGTTCTCTGGCCGGAAAACGACCATAATAACAAAGTACATTCGATAGAAATATGTGTAGAAATGAATGCGACGACTAAAAAAATGGGCAAGTTTTTACCTAAATTCTACTGAACAAACACCTTCTATGTGCGTATATACGGGGTGGTCCAATAAGACGGCACTTAATAACTCCTTCACTGTCATAATAGCCATCATAAGTCAATGTCAAAACTTCTACTAAACATAACCTGAATTATTTCTTGTAAGATTAATGTCATGTTACCAAAAGTTAATAAGAAAAAAACGTTTTCGTTAAGGCTAGTAAAAACGTGCACGACAGTGTTGCCAGGTGAAAAAAATAGAATTATTTGTAATGATCGTGTTAGCAAAAAGAAGATAACGTCTATACAGGGTGTCTGCTAATTAAGGGTACATGGAAAAACCACAGACTCCTTACGTAAAACTATTAGGATTTAATTATACTTACCTATATCCGAAAGTTGATATTAACTGAGATACAGGGTGTTAAAGTTAAAATTTCAATTAGGCTTTCCTCTAATAACTTTGAGAGAAACTAACGTTTGTTACAAAATTGGGCAATTATGGTTTTTTTCAGGACGAGAAATTGATTTCTTTGTGAAATTTTAATGTACAATGTAGGGGCGCTGTTTGCTGCATTTCTCGCAAATTTTTAGGTCATAACTTTTTGTGCCTCAGTGTATTTAAGTTTTTAATAAAACTAATATTTTTCTCATATTTATTACGTAAAAAAGGTATACTAAGTTCAAGACGCCCAGAGTTACCGTTTCGGAGATATTTGCATTTAAATTGTTTAGTGCGTTAGCTCAGGAAAGCAATTAATATTTTGTCACGTCTTACCAATTAATTTTTACATGATAATTAATGTTCTAGTAATGGTAATTGGGAATAATAAATACAACAATTTTATGGTTCTGTAACTTACTTTAATTAACATAACTTTGACCCTAGAAAATATCGTGTCGAAAGAAAACAACAGCAATGAAAACACAAAAAAAATTTGTTTGCAAATTAATAATAATTGGGCAGGATGCACTAAACAATTTAAATACAAATATCTCCGAAACGGTAACTCTGGGCGACCCGAACTTAGTATACCTTTTTCACGTAATAAATATGAGAAAAGTATTATTTTCATTAAAAACTTAAATACACTGAGGCACAAAAAAGTTATGACCTAATAAATGTGCAAATGATGCCGCAGACAGCGCCTCCTACACTGTACATTAAAATTTCATAAAAAAAATAATTTATCGTCCTAAAAAAACCATAATTGCCAAACTTTGTAAAAAAACGTTAGTTACTCGCGAAGTTATTAAAGAAAAACAAAAATGAAGTTTTAACTTTAACACCCTGTATCTCAGTTAATATCAACTTTCGGATATAGGTCAGTATAATTAAATCCTAATATTTTTACGTAAGCCACGTACCATTAATTAGCGGACACCCTGTATATGTATAATTTTGTTAAAATGATGACTAAAGTATATTTTATGTAATCCTGCTAAAAAAAAAACTATGCCAATGAACTAAAAATCATCAGACCAGACCTTCATAAAAAGTTTTTCACCAAAGCACCAAAAAAATCAACAGAAATCGGACTTTTTTAAAAAGATTTTCATCAATCACCAGATTATCATAAAATCACCAGTCTCGGTGGAATTTTACCAGACCTGGCAACACTGTTGCACAAAAACAAAAACTTAACCTAAACACTTTATATCTGTGACAAATTTCGAGCAACTTCTCTCGATTGGTATTAGAGGTCGCCACGTCATACCCCAAATAAAGGTATATACCGGTCACCTAACCTCACAAAAGAGAAATGGCGACCAAACCTGAGCATTGTGAATTAGGGCGTCCAAATCACGTCCGTAAAATGGCAGCAAAAAGCATGAAACCATCCGTTAAATGCCCCCCCCCCCCCCCCCCCCCCCGAGTTCTTTTATACGAAATTTCAATAGCCTTAACATACCCAAAGGAGTTATTAAACTTTGTCGCACTAATGTACACACTCCGCAGCTGAAAGTTTGTAAGACAATAATCTAAAACTTAAAATAAATAAGTTATTCTTAACAACAAATCCATGTTCAACACAAAAATAGTTTAAAAAAAAGTTTTCCGAGACAAAAAAGCCTACTCATACCTTTTCGGCGACGAGATCTGCTCTCTAGGTTCCTATCAAGTCTCAACATTCATCCTGCATGTAATACTGTTCCGCTTCTTTGGAGGTGACTGGTTTCCCATGGATCACCTTCATGTGGTAGAGGAAGGAGCTCATTTGGAGTATTCGATATGGACATTCTGGACACTAAAAAGCCAAAAATGTATTCACCTAACTGGTAGACAACGTCACCTCAAACATTCCCCAATCAATCGAAGCGAAGGCACTTTTTGGGGGTTATAAACTGGAATAAAAGTAGTACCTTTAAAATATCTTCATTATCATACTCGTGAGTCTTCACATGGGCATCCATGGACACCTGTCTGTTCGTAGCGAAGCCACAGAGCTTGCAGTGCAGTCTCGGGGCTCCGTGGTTTCTCTTTATGTGCCTCTTTAGCGTAGAAACGTCTTTCGATTTATATTTGCATTCAAGACATCTAGCAAATAATAACGTAGTTATTATTAGTGATTTTAAAATTGTAAAAAAATTATATGGACATTCCACCTGGTATACAGGGTGATTCACGATGAGCCTGCATTAGAACTTTATGGAGAACTACTGAATATACAACGTGCCTAAGATAAGGAAAGTACGAACAGGGATCTCGGAAACGGTAAGAGATACGAAGTCGGTTAAATGGAAGTAAAGTTGCGCATTTACGTGCCTAATAATATGCCGTTTAGAACGTTTTAAAATTACGAGTAGTTGCAGAGATATCCGGAAAATACCGAAATTCTGACAAATCGTTTTATTGTTTTCCTGGTTTTTTTTTTAGAATTTGATAGCTTCTTTCTTCACACAAGCTCTCAAATTCCAATATCAGGAAAACAGGACCGTATTTAAAAAAAGAAAGTCGATAATGGCCCTTCGAAGACGACTCGTCGGATTACAAAACAATTAGCGCTGTTAGATAGAGCGGAAAAAGTGGCAATGCAAAAGTGCAATTTACTTTAGAATTCGATCTAAAAAAAAAACAGGAAAACAATAAAAAAAAAATTTAGTCCAAGAGCTAAGGTAAAAAAATTATATGGATTATTTCATCGTCATGCATTTGCCAAATAATTACAAAAAGTCCAGATAGCTAAAAAACTAACAGAGTCTGACAAAAATATGTCCTATAAAATGTATACCATGTTGTATTTAAAAAACGAAAGTTAGCAGCTATACCGGAAATGACAAAATCATGTGAATATTTTAGTTAAAGAGAGCATATCGATAAACCTAATCCCCAAAGTTTCAGAAACATATATTCAGTAGTTGTCCATAAAGTTCTAACGCAAACTAGTCGTGAATCACCCTGTATACCTACGGGGAATATTTAAAATAACTCACTTGTGCCATTCTTCGTCGGGTAGTTGTAAGTGGCAACGAATAATATGAACTTTCAGTCCGTTCTTGTAGGAAAAGGTTTTCTGGCAATGTCCGCAGATGAATTTTTGGAAACCCTCCGAGTTGTTGTGCATGTGCAGCAGGTGAAACTCCAAGTTTTTCTTGTAAATTGAATTGAACGCACAATGGTTACATCTGAAATTAGACGATTTTAATTTTGATACGGAACAAATGGTATCGCCGCGAGCGAACTCGCGGGTGTAAATATTTTTCCCGTAATTGGACACTCATTGTACACGTTCATGCCAAATTTGGGCCATATCGGTTGAGTATTTTAGGAATTATCCTAGGGAGAGACGGAGAAAACATGATTTTATTCACTTTTTAATGGATTTTAATTTTGATACGGAACAAATGGTATCACCGCGAGCGAACCCGCGGGTGTAAATATTTGTCCCGTAATTGGGGACTAATTGTACACGGGCATGCAAAATTTGGGCCATATCGGTTGAGTATTTTGGGAATTATCCTAGGGAGAGACGGAGAAAACATAATTTAATTCACGTTTTTGATGGATTTTAATTTTTATACGGAACAAATGGTATCACCGCAAGCGAACCCGCGGGTGTAAATATTTGTCCCGTAATTGGACACTCATTGTACACGGGCATGCAAAATTTGGGCCATATCGGTTGAGTATTTTGGGAATTATCCTAGGGAGAGACGGAGAAAACATAATTTAATTCACGTTTTTGATGGATTTTAATTTTGATACGGAACAAATGGCATCACCGCAAGCGAACCCGCGGGTGTAAATATTTATCACGTAATTGGACACTCATTGTACACGGGTATGCCAAATTTGGGCCATATCGGTTGAGTATTTTGGGAATTATCCTAGGGAGAGACGGAGAAAACATAATTTAATTCACGTTTTTGATGGATTTTAATTTTGATACGGAACAAATGGCATCACCGCAAGCGAACCCGCGGGTGTAAATATTTATGACGTAATTGGACACTCATTGTACACGGGTATGCCAAATTTGGGCCATATCGGTTGAGTATTTTGGGAATCATCCTAGGGAGAGACGGAGAAAACATAATTTAATTCACGTTTTTGATGGATTTTAATTTTGATACGGAACAAATGGTATCACCGCAAGCGAACCTGCTGGTGTAAATATTTGTCCCGTAATTGGACACTCATTGTACACGGGCATGCAAAATTTGGGCCATATCGGTTGAGTATTTTGGGAATTATCCTAGGGACAGACGGAGAAAACATAATTTAATTCACGTTTTTGATGGATTTTAATTTTGATAGGGAACAAATGGCATCACCGCGAGCGAACCCGCGGGTGTAAATATTTATCACGTAATTGGACACTCATTGTACACGGGTATGCCAAATTTAGGCCATATCGGTTGAGTATTTTGGGAATTATCCTAGGGAGAGACGGAGAAAACATAATTTAATTCACGTTTTTGATGGATTTTAATTTTGATACGGAACAAATGGCATCACCGCGAGCGAACCCGCGGGTGTAAATATTTATGACGTAATTGGACACTCATTGTACACGGGCATGCAAAATTTGGGCCATATCGGTTGAGTATTTTGGGAATTATCCTAGGGAGAGACGGAGAAAACATAATTTAATTCACGTTTTTGATGGATTTTAATTTTGATACGGAAGAAATGATATCGCCGCGAGCGAAGCTGCGGGTGTAAATATTTACCACGTAATTGGGCACTCATTGTACACGGGCATGCAAAATTTGGGCCATATCGGTTGAGTATTTTGGGAATTATCCTAGCGAGAGACGGAGAAAACATAATTTAATTCACGTTTTTGATGGATTTTAATTTTGATACGGAAGAAATGATATCGCCGCGAGCGAAGCTGCGGGTGTAAATATTTACCACGTAATTGGGCACTCATTGTACACGGGCATGCAAAATTTGGGCCATATCGGTCGAGTATTTTGGGAATTATCCTAGCGAGAGACGAAGAAAACATAATTTAATTCACGTTTTTGATGGATTTTAATTTTGATACGGAAGAAATGATATCGCCGCGAGCGAAGCTGCGGGTGTAAATATTTACCACGTAATTGGGCACTCATTGTACACGGGCATGCAAAATTTGGGCCATATCGGTTGAGTATTTTGGGAATTATCCTAGCGAGAGACGGAGAAAACATAATTTAATTCACGTTTTTGATGGATTTTAATTTTGATACGGAAGAAATGATATCGCCGCGAGCGAAGCTGCGGGTGTAAATATTTACCACGTAATTGGGCACTCATTGTACACGGGCATGCAAAATTTGGGCCATATCGGTCGAGTATTTTGGGAATTATCCTAGGGAGAGACGAAGGAAACTTGATTTTATTCACTTTTGATGGATTTTAATTTTGATACGGAACAAATCGTATCACCGCGAGCGAACCCGCGGATATAAATATTTGTCCCGTAATTGGGCACTCATTGTACACGGGCATGCCAAATTTGGGCCATATCGGTTGAGTATTTCAGGAATTATCCTAGGGAGAGACGGAGAACACATGATTTTATTCAGTATTTGATGGACACGGTTGTAAATATTCACATATTTTGCTTCTATGATCACTTTAAACCAACTACGCATGCCTAGGGCAGTTTGTTACTATTTCTGACCGCTCTGCGAACAAACCTATCATTTAATTTTAATAATAAAATAAAACTTACTGATATACATGCAACCTATCCTTGTTATGCATCCTATCGAAGTGCTTATCCAACTCCCTCTTTGTCTTTCCCTTATAAGAACACGTGTCGCATGGAAACGGCCTCGGTAGGGCGTTCAGCAGATGCTTAATTTTAAAATGGGACCTTAAATATTCCAGTCTTTTGGTCACGAACTTGCAGTGGGTGCACGCGTGCACTTCTTTCGAGTGTTTTCTTAAGTGGGCCACCAAACGTTCTTTGGAAAAGGTCGTGTAGTCACATTCTGCACATCTGTAACATTATTAAAGCTATTTTTACGCCTTAAGGTCAATATAGTGTTTGCACTGAATCTTCTCGCTAGATAATTACAGTCTTTGAAGAATAAAACACCAATTAAACTTTAAAAACACAACACATGAGCTTAGTACTGATCACTACTAAACTGGATAATTTTAATGAATTTACCAAGCAGCTGATCGATGACATATTGCCGTAACATCTATATCCACGATTCCTGCAACAGATAAATAAGGAGAGAAACATTCTTACCTAAATGTATACTCCCTGCTCGAATGAATGCTCCTGATATGATTGGCTAAATTGTGCTTCCTAGAACACTTCGCCTCGCAATGCGGACACTGGAAAAAGTGAATCTGCTCCGGCTTGAGATGAATCAGGAAGTGGCTCTTCAACTGGTGCTCGTATTTCGATCTGTAAGGGCATTCCGAACACTGGAACCAAATAATTTCATCGGGACTGCGATGGACTAGGCTGTGTCGATCTAAGTTCGCCTTGGAGTTACCGACGTAGAGGCAATGGTCGCATTTGTAGATTTGTTTATAGCATTTTCTGAAAAAACAACAATCGGAAGCTGAATTCTTTCTTAAGGTCTAATTAAGGGAGACGAGAATTGTTTACATGTTGCGCCGATCATAGATCGTTTTTAACAGAAATTAATGAATTTGCCGCCTGTGTTTGAAACCGAAAGTTATATTAATTCTATTGAATGCATATGTCAGGTGTACCATAATTCATTCATTTCTAATACTACGCCGAGGTGTTGTTAAGCGGCGTTTGCGATCTATTGTGTTTTTGGTTTAATTTTTAGTATTTTTTCGAACTAGAACTATTAAGAGCTATTTATTAGTTATTTCCAATGGTTCGTCGATGCGTGGTGTGAAAAAGACTCGACTATTATAACCCCGGATTAATATTTCGGCGGTAAGTACGATTATTGAGGTTATGATTTTTAGCTTAAGCAGTGGTGCAGCTAATTCTATATTTTAAGTACTTAAATTTTGTAAAATATATGGATTTTTTTATATTATTTGAATATATTATCTGAATTGCTTTAAGAAATACCTACAACGTTTACCTGTATTTAATTTTAGATCGAAATTCGGTTATAATAAAATTATTCTAAAATTTCCTATTTTTAAACAGTAAAAGCCGTATTAGAGACGGCAATTCTTCTCTTGCGCGAGCAATGGCAATTATAATTGCACGTATTCATGCGCAATAAACCGTTCTCGATCAGCTGGCGCCTTGCCAACAGCCAAAACAGCAGTTGGTACTGTCGAAATCCCTAAAATACTCCCAGAACTAGAACAATGGCCTGTTCCTTTTGGTTACCAGCAGTATTGGGCCAGCTGATCGAGAACGGTTTAGTGCGCATGAATACGTGCAATTATAATTGCCATTGCAGGCGCAAGAAACAAAAATTGCCGACTCTACTAAAGGCCGTATTAGACTAGGCAATTTTGTCTCTTGCTCCGGCAATTATAATGGCACGTATTCATGCGCAGTAAACCGTTTTCGATCAGCTGGAGCATTGTCAACGGTCAGAACAGCAGTGGGTACTGTCGAAATCCCTAAAATATCCCCAGAATTAGAGATGAGCAAACCTGTTCGTTTTGATTACCAGTGAAAGCAGCTACTGCTATTTACAAATAGGAGGTGTAAAAAGTTGCTGAATTAGCAGTCCATAAGTTTAATAAAGAATGTAAACTGCTAATTTAAGTACCAGTGGGTTTAAATGGCCATTAGCTGTTCAAACCTGGTTCGGCCAAATAATAAACAGTTAAAACTAACAGAATAATCAATGTCTACCCAATTGCGCCGGCAAGGGCAATTAAAATGGCGCCTGCCCCATTTCTGGTAATGAGGGACAGCTGATCGGGAACAGTGTACTGCGCATGAATCCGTGTCATTTTAATTGTCAGAAGAGTAGAATTTCTGACTGTAGTACGGAGAACGGTGTACTGCGCCTGAATCCTTGAATTATAATTGCCATTGCTGGCGCCATAAAAATTCCCGACTGTAATACGACCTTAAGGCTTTAAATAATTTTGTTGCAATCTACAAAACTAACGCGATTCTTTTTAATTTTATTTTTTATGATCCTAAAAACAACAAGCCACCGTTCTAGCAAGGACAACAGAGGTTGGACGTGACAGCGTTGCCATTTTTTAAAACCATCTTCTCCTAACTTATCCGAAACCGAGGAAGTATGCACGATCGTAAACAAATGGTGATTTATGAATATAATGTTTTCCCTTCCTTATACATAACATGTTTCAAACTTACAATTGTATCTTTCCGTTCAAATCGATAATCCTGACAAAACTATTGATCGACGTCGGCTCCTCCTTGGGACGTCTCCTTCTTCCGCGCATGGGACCTCCCAGTTTGCCCCTCCTCCTCCGCAGGTCTTCATGTTCGCTTTGAGATTCGTACTTGAATTCTGTATGAATCTGTTCGACGGTTTCAAATTTGACACCTTGAAGAGAAAAATGGACGAATTATTTAGCAAAGTATTGCAGAACTTAAAATGGATAAAATCTTACCCTGGTCTTGATTCCCTTCAGTCAGATTAATAGTAACTGTCGGCTGGATTTCGGTAGCAGTTATACCATCTTCTTCGGTTTTTACTTCATCAACTTTTTCAGTTTTTTCCTCAGTGTCGGAATTCTTGTCAGCTTTGGGCAGAGCAGACTCGGTAGTATCCTTATCTTTATCTTCTTTAGGTTTAGAAGACTCTAAAATTTGAGTTCCAACTGTATCGACTGACGATTTAGTGTCTAAGGTTTTTATATCGTCATCATCTGGAATTTCTATAGTTTGCGTCCCTACAGTACACATGACTTTTTTTGGTACACTTGGAACTGCCGCTTCTAGTAATTTAGAGGGTTCTTCTTTAGTTTCGACGGATGCTCCTTCTTTCAGTTCTTCAATTTTAGGCAATATTTCTTCAGGTTTTGATGGCTCCACAACTTCACTTCCAACAGGATCGTCTCGTTTTTGTTCTACAGTCTTAGCTACAGTTTCCTCAGGTTTAGATGACTTATCATTAGTTGCAAACACTCTCTTACAAATCCTCTTAGGTTTAGGAAATATAAAGTCTCTGTTTCCCTCACAAAAGCTGATGTCTCTTCTCTTTCTTTTACCACTAACTTCCGGATCTAAATTTCTATTTGCCATTTTGTTAATATTCTTAGGGATAGCAAGCTCTAAATCTATAGTCTCTACAATTCCGGTAGATGTAGAAGGCTGTGGTTCAAGCGCCGTCGCAACAGTTTTAACTGTCCTTGCCCTGAAGCTTTTATGTCTGACAGGGGGACTCTGTAGATCTACAATTTCTATAATACCATCATTCTTCTTAGCCCCTAAATCCATTCCACCAGGTTCCTGGGATTTGGTCATCCTTACACTTTTATTACTGGTGTCCTTAGGTTTAGACAGCTTTAAACCTTGTGCAGGATTACAGAAAATATCTTTCGCTGGTTCCAGACTTTTTGACTCTTTATCTTTCTTAGCTTGGAGAAGCGCTAAGTCACCCACTGCGGAAGTCTTTTGCTTCTCCCTTTTATTCCTCATTTGTGTAGCTTTGTGAATCTGCATTGCTTCTACATTTGTATCTTTTACTTTCTTATATGTAGTTCTTCCTGTACCTTTTATGGCAATTTCTTTACATTTAGGTAAATGAGCTTGATTTACAATATTTGCTTTCTTTCTAATCATATTGGAATGGGCAGATCCTAAATATGTGGTTGTTACAGAAGTACTGGGCCCTGCGTCTGTAAACTCAATTTCTTCCAGCTTTAGGGGCTCCAATCGCACCATTAGAGATAGAGGATTGATTTTCTGTGCTAGCGAACTTTTAGGTCTACCTCTTTTACGTTTTGGAAGCCCTACGTTTACTTTTCTTACGGCAACGACCAATTTTGGAAGCCTTTTAGAAGTTTTAAGGTTCTTGGTCAACTTTATAACATCTGGCTTTATATCTGGATCAACGCCGTTCTGTTCGGCAGAAGTGTTTACGGTTTTCATTTCTACAGGTGTCTTCTTAGTTTTTGGTGCTTCTGCATGGGGCAAAGTAAGTTTCTTAGGCGTCAGAACTTTAGCTCTTAAACTTCTACTGGAAAGGGAATGGGAGGACATTGCTTCTTGCCTGGCTTCCAAGCCAAGAGCCTTCAATGTTAAAGTTTTAGAAGAATTTAAATCTTTGCCAACATCATTAATTACTAATGAGGAATTTAGCTGCCTGTTTATTAAATTAATGTCAGACTTCCCAGAATGAGATGCTTTTAGTTCAGTATCGATAGTTGGAATGTGTTTTTTTAGTTTAAATCCTTTGGGCCTGCCTCTCTTACGTTTCGAAGGTAGTAGATCATTGGATTTTACCGATTCATTTTGCTGTTTAGCTTTTAAATTCGTTTGTCTGATCTTAGAAAGCTGTAACTTGCTGAAATTCATTAGAGCATCTAAATGTCTTGATGACATAGCTGTGTTGGCACATTTATTCACTTTTGGTGCTACAAAACCTAGTTTTTTCGTTTCCAAACCCTTAGGTCTAGCAAGTAATAGCATAGATTGCTTGTGAGCAGTTTGTTGTTGGACTTGTAAGCTCGCTTCTTTACTGTTCGAAGGTAATGACCGAGTCAAATCTACTAAAGCATCTTGTTGTTTCAATTCCATACCCGTGTTGTTGAGTTCTCTAATTCCCAAGAACTTATCAGGCTTGGATACTACAGAAGTACCCACTTTCTTTGCCTCTAAGGATTTATGTCTACCTCGCTTAGGTTTAGAAGGCGCCGTATTTTTTCCAACTTCTAAATTACCTCCTTCTTTTCTAGAAAGTTGTGAGTTGGTCAGATTTAAAGAATCATCCAATTGCTTTGCTACATCACTGCTCTCAAATCTTCCAGCATTAGAGGGTTCGACAGGCTTTGATACTACAGAAACGTCAACTTCCTTTGATCCCAAACTTTTTGGTCTACCTTGTTTAGGCTTAGATTTCATAGTAGGCCTTTGTAGTTCAGTTCCAGGACGTGTGTTTTTAGAATTAGAACGCTGCAGCGTTGTCAGATCTAAGGATGTATTCAATTTTTTGGATTTATCAGCCACAAAAGGATGAACAAGATTTAATTTTACAGTTTTAGTCACATTCTTTGGACCTGAAGCTATTTGTTTACCTTTAATAGAGTTAGGAAGCTTCAAATCTTTAGACTCTACAGAAGCAGCTGGTTCCAGACTTTTTGACTCTCTATCGTTCTTAGCTTGGAGAAGCGCTAAGTCACCTACTGCAGAAGTCTGTTGCTTCTCCCTTTTATTCCTCATTTGTGTGGTTTTGGGAATCTGCTTGCCTTTAGCATCAGCCATGGAAGCAGCTTGTAAACATGGTATTATGATTTCAGAAGGCTGTGTCTTGGTCAAATCTACTACAGCCTCTAACTGATTTGGTTCTACAGTCTTTACAACTCTCTTTTTTCTTCCAGATCCTTTAATTTTATCCTTTTTAGGTGGATTTTCAATAATAGCAATTTGTTGCTCGGCTTGTATCATTAATTCACTAATTATTGAAATCTGTGAGTCTGTCAAATTCCCCAAGACATCTAGCTTTTTTGGCTCCGAGATGCTGCTTTCTAATTCTCCACTCGTAGAAGACTCTATTGCATTGGACAGCATAGGAACATCAGCTTTCTTTACTTCTAAACTGTTAGATCTGCTATTCTTAGGTTTTGAAGGCCATACACCTCTAGTCTGTACAGTAGCAGGCTGTTTTCCATCTATTAAAGTTCTTTCTAGGGTTTCAGAAGGCAGTAACTTAGTAATATCTGCAGAAGCAACTGTTCGTTGTTGATCTATGCCCGTGTTTTGAGATTCCTTTACTTTAGAGCATATTACAGCATCAGATTTCAAAGAAATGTCAACAGACTTTCTTCCAGAACCTACAGGCCTACCTCTTTTAGGTTTAGGAGGTAATAAATCTGCAGATCTTATAGTGGAATTTCCTAGCTTAGTTTCCAGAGTTGATCCATTCATGTTACTAGGCCGAGATGCAGCAATTTTCACTGAATCATTCTCTCGTTTTAATTCCATGCCTCGGCTCATCAACTTGTTAGATATATTGAGTTTTATAGATTCAGTTGCTTGAGAAGAATCGAAATAACTTGTTATCAAATGTTTAGATTTACTTTTCTTAGCTTCTTCTATAGTTACATCCTTAACGGTTATAGTAGCATCTTGCTTAATGCACAAATTTTGTTTATTAATATTTTTGGATTCAGCCTTTGTTTCAGGGGTTATTTGTTTCTTTGGTCTACCTCTCTTGGGCTTGGAGCTTTCTGCACCATTAGTATTCATGACAGCATACTGCTTTTTGGCTATTATTCCTTTCCTGGTTCGTTTAGGTGAAATATGTTTTAATTTAATTATTATTTTAGGTACTACCTTTTTATTGACTTTCAAGCCTTTCTTTATTGTTTTATGTTTCTTCAATTTAATCTTTATTTTAGGAATAGTAGTCTTTTTGCCTTTTACTGGAGGTACTACTTTTTTAGGTCTACCCCTCTTAGGTTTAGTATCTTCTAACTTGTTCCTTATAGGGTCTTTCAACTTTTTAACTAAGGTGCCCTTGGTTTTAAGAGAGATTTTAAGCTTCTTGGTTTTAGGAGGCTTGGTGGACTCGGAAGATCTTGCTCTTTTTCTTCTAACATTTTTCTCTACATCTCTTGTAGAATTTTGAGGCTGCGAACTGATATTTTCTTCTGGAGGTTCTAGTTTTATTGCTCTTAAAACTTCGTTTTCCAAGAGAATTATTAAATCTTTATCTTGTTTAATAAGTTCCTCAACAACAGAATCTTCAACCTTTTCTTTAGGATTTTGATTTTCATCGAAACTTGTGTCTGACTTAGGATCGTTGCTAGGTTGCTCCTCTGCCTCAATTATTTGAACATCGTCATCGATATAGTTAAAAACTATAGTCCCGTCCAGTTCGGCGGTAGCTTTCTCCATTTTCTTAAATGTAAAAAAAATTCAGGGACCAATGCAGTTTCATTTCAATAAAACCTTAACAGATGATTGCACGAATCTTATTCCAAACTGCGTTTATCGCTAATGGGGCATTTTTTAACTGTTCGGCTGGCGGAAAAACGAAAAAAATGGCGAAATGAACTAAATAAAAACATTAAAAATGAGAAATAAATAAAATAAACAACAAGGTTGGGTATTTTTGACAGCGAGACAGCGACAGTGACGCCCTCATTTTCATTCAACCCTCTTGCCCTCGTGTCACATGTCAAGGTCGTAAGGGTCAAATACATTTGATATTTTTAAAGTGATTTATGAATAAATACCATTTAAATTATTTAAAAAGGACAATGCAATGCAATGCATATTTCACATATTTAAAAAGTTGGTTTTTACAACCGAGAAACCGAAAAAGAAAATTCAATTGGAAACTTTTATCGCAGACGGGAGCCGCAGACGGAACAATCCTCTGTGCTTCCATTCGTAAAAGCAGTTTTGTAAATTTTAGTAACTTACCAGAACGTCATTTTCCCTAAACTGTCAAAAATCTAGTAACGAAAAAGATGTCCGAAGAAGCTGATAAGTATCCTATACACAAAGCCGTTTTTGATAATGATTTACCAAATTTATCGAAACTTTTACGAAAACACAATGTGGCATCGAAGGATAAACACGGTGAGCCTTAATTAAGCCAATTTGCATTAGTAGCTTATAGTACAGCCGCCTCAAACGGCTAATTTTGTAAGAATGAGGTTATATTTACCGAAAGTGGGTTTGTTTATAAATTGATTTTTTGGGTTTATTTTTATAATTTTTTAACTGATTCTTAACATAAGTTGGTATTTATTAGCTCAATCATGTATTGTTTAAAAAAGTGATTACAACAATATCTTATATTTCCGGTAAACTAAGAAATACAGGGGAAGGCTTTCTTCACAAATTTTAACAATACAAATACTACACACAATTGAAAGTGTATTTTATATGATTAAAGCTTTATATCTTTCTTTTTTAGGAAACACTGCTCTTCATTTGGCTGTTATGCTGGGGAGAAAAGGTAATAATTTTCATATTATGTTGCAAAATCACCTTCCATGTTTTAACATTTAAATATATTCATAAAAACTGCTAAATAACATATGAAGTGTTATAGAAGCATAATTTATATGTATATTAATGATATCAAGCATATTGTAAACTTAGAAACAGAAATGAAGATGGGTTCTTACTTTACATATCTTATCAAAGTATATATTGCGTACCTTGATAATAACAATAAGGTATAATAAACAGTTTTATATCCTAACTGGGTAAATTTTTATCATCTACAATTTTACTATCAAATAAGAAATAGAAATGACAAAAAGATTAAAACTATCTATCATAATCATCCTTTATTATAAGAAAATACGCTTATCACAAATTGATTTGGATATCATCAAAATTCTGAATACTATACAGGGTGTTATTATAAGTGGGTGACTCTTTGTTGTTTTTCAGTGTTTGTGTGTTATATTTAAGTATTGTTTGTGAAAAAATTGTAATTATTAACTCAATCTGGTAAGGTTGTTTTTCCTAACCCAGCCAATCAGTTGTTAGAATGAGAACTGAAACAGGCAGACGATAAAAAGTGATAGTGATTCCACTCATAGAGTCTCCATCTCTTTTGTTGTGTTTATTTTTAATAACGGGCATCACATTGACGTGTACAAAGCAGATTAAAATACCAGATCCATGTTTGTTTCAAGTCGGCGATATAAAAACCAAATTATCTTGTAGAATGTGTTCAACTCCTCTTAAAGCACGATGCCCCGGTAAAGGTAAAAAATGGATTAGGATGGACAGTATTAGCTGAAGCAGTTAGTTATGGTAACCGACCTACAAGTAAGTATATTAAGACATTAGTTGTTAAATTATCTTTAAACCACGGAGGGCTATTTATTATTTAAACGGTTCAGGGAATCTTATTTGTTCAATTAACAAATAGATATTTTTTTAATATGTGTTTTAGTATCATCTCTGGTACGAAAATTTAGACAGCAATCTAGGGAACAAATGGAACAGAGAAGGCCAAACTTAGTGTCAGCGTTGAATAAAATCAACGATTTTTACATGGAATTAAAGTGGGATTTTCAAAGTTGGGGTAAGTAGGTACTTTGAATATTTTTTTTTTTTTTTTTGAAAACACTTTATTTTTGAACTAAAAACAGTACATAATGTCTTATGACTGATAACAAGTCCTAATAATAAATATATTATATAATAATATTACAATTATGCTCTGAGATGAAACTAATTAACTATTCTACACCCATACAGAACCATCAATCACCTTCGCAACAAGGAAAAGCGAACAATATATAATGTCATAAAGCATCCAGTCTTCAATCCTAAAACTGCACTGAACTTTGTTGTATAAGCATTTGTTTTATATTTTTTGCAAAGACTTTAGCGTTTGTAGTATTCTTTATGTTTACTGGAAGTGAGTTATATGACTTCAGCATCTTTATTGTAATTTTGTTTTGATGGATGTTTGTTTTTGATCTCGGCACATATAAGTTGGCACGGGCTCTCGTGTTGTGTTGATGCAGATCACTGTTTCTTATGGGACTTATGTTAGTTTTTATTTGCTTTTTTAGGATTTTATGAACCAGTTTACATTCTTCTAGCTTTATTATATCACTAACATTAATCAGTTTATAGTTTTTATATATTTGTTTGGTTGGATATAGTCTCGGTAGTCTATGTAAACATTTAATAACTCTATTTTGATATCGTTGGAGTTTTCGTATTATTGCATTGTTTGAAAATGTCCAAACAGCACACATATATTGTAGATGCGACTTGAACAAAGCTTCATAAATTGTCATTTTCATTATGTTTGGTATATAATTCACACATTTTCTTATAACACCACAGGCAGAAGCCAATTTCTCGGTGACATGGTCCATATGTTTTTTAAAATTTAACTCTGCATCTATATTTAGTCCTAGATATTTATAGCAGTTCACCATTTTTATCTGTTCCTTGTTTATTTTTATATTGAATTGTACACTTTTTTTTATTTTTATGTTTAAAAATCATAAACACAGTTTTTTTTATGTTGATCTTCAAATTATTTTTTAATAACCACTTATAGTATACTGTTACGGCTTTATTTACTTTTTCTTCAAGAACCCTTGGATCTGCGTCTTCGAACAATAAGACTCTATCATCGGCAAAAGTTATATGTATACATCCTAAGTTTGCTTTAGATAAACTATGCACATACATATAATAGATATAAAATGGAGCCCAGAACAGACCCTTGAGGTACCCCTATTGTTGCTTTCTTCACTTCACTTTCTTTTTGGTTTACTGCCACATACTGCTTTCTATTTGTACGATATGAATTGATTAAATTATATGCTGTACCTCGAACTCCCATTTCTTCTAGTTTCTTCATTAATATATTGATGTTCACTGTATCAAAGGCCTTTTGAAGATCGACAAATAAAGCTGTTACATACTTGTTATTGTCTAGTCCGTTAGTTACAAATTCAATAAGGTCGATTACTGCTGACTGAGTGTTGCTATTTGGTTGAAATCCGTATTGTTGTTTGTCAAACTTAAAGGTGTTGTTAACAGAATTCACTAATCGTTCTTTGATAATTTTTTCTGCTATTTTGGAGAATGTTGATATTAATGCGATGGGTCTTTTGTTCCCAGGTTCAGAAAATGTATTTGTAACAAAGAGTAAAATTGAAGTGAAAGTGTAGGCGCAAGATAAGTCTTCATTATAGTAGTGGAGGCAGTGACGCGTCTTATGAGCCTCCCCTGTTACATGTAAAGGATCTTGCTTAGTTTATTATGTGTATCAACAGAGCTGGGCAGTATTTGTACTCACAAATACTTTTTTTTATTTAAATACTTTTTTGTATTTAAATACTTTTTATAATAGGTATTTGTATTTATTTCACAAATACTTTGCAAAAGTATTTAGCATTTAAATACTTTTTTTATTTTCCTTTCAGTATTTAAATACTTTTTGGATTATTTCAATACTTTTTTAGTATTTAAATACTTTTTGGAGTATTTAAATACTTTTTTAGTATTTAAATACTTTTTGAGTATTTAAATATTTTTTTAGTATTTAAATATTTTTTGGAGTATTTAAATACTTTTTTGGGGTATTTAAATACTTTTTACTATTCAAGTACTGTTTTCTATTTAAATATGGTTCATGTGGAAAATTCTAAGTTTGCACTTGTCACGCGTGTCAGGAAGCGAAAGATAGTTTCCGTACGATGCCGACACAGGTGGAAGGAACGAAATGGTAGCTTTGATGGTCAGAAATCAAATGATTCTGGACCGAAAATCATAGCTGTTCATCCTGATCAATGGCGTAGGAATCTCGAAAATAGGTCATGCAGGCGCGTATAAGGGGGGCTTGGTTGTAATTTACCTACCCTCCATATACGATGAAACAGAAAAAAAACTGGAGAAATCAGGCAAAAGTAATTAAAATACGATAATCTTAGCACATGTTACGTAATATACGAAGTTATTAATGTATTTTGTATTTATTAAAGTGTGTTTTTTAAAAATATAATTCAGCTTCAAGTTTGCAGCTTAATTTTATCATATCACAAAAGAATGTACTTAATGTACAAAAGACTAACTACATTGCATTTTCTCTCACGGAAGCAAATCGTCTCCACTTTGAAAGCATTCAAATTGACAATTTTAATGATACCATTGGAGAAACATTAATTTCATACACAATACTTGGGTGTAATTATAGACAAACATTTAAAATGGAACCGTCATATTCTTCATCTTACCAAAAATTTAATTTATACATAAATTCTACATATTACGGGAAATCTTAAACAAAAGACTTTTAATATCCATCTATAAAGCAATCGCAGAATCAGTAATATGATATGGTTTAATCATGTGGGGTGGTCTGTAGAACAAAGCTCTAAAACAATTGAATGTACAAAAACCACATATATATAACCATTATATTGCTAATACCATCTGAAATTATGTCCCCGCTATGGACCTCGAACGGGTAATAGTGAGTTTGCGCAGTTCGGAAATTTCCTTGTGAAAATAAACATTCGACAGGACCGGATTTCAACTTTTTTAATGCAACTTTCACTGGTTAGTTCGATTTAAGCGTTCCATGCATACGATTTCTGACGATATGATGTCCGACGGTGCACTGCTTGGTGTAAACTTTTGGTGCCAAATTCCGTCCGAATATTTGTAACAATCGACACGATGAGCTTTATTTTAACTTTCATCCGACGTCGTATGTTTCTTAACCTCACTTTTTTCTAAACCAAAAATTAAGAATGAATGACTATATCGACTATTTTGGGAATTATCAGCTACTAATGCAACAAATTAAAAATACATTAATTTTAAGGTTAGGTAGTGATCACATATATATTATATTGTATACGAGTGACACTCCCTCTTTTTTTTTACAAGCTTTTTAGTGAAATTCGGTTCCGACGATCGGATCATGTGATAAGCAAAATATTTTCGTATATATGTACATACCTGAAATACTCTATACCTGGTATTGATCCACAACTTTTGCAAAAAAGCACCATGCACTTGTGTCCTTTCATCTTAAACAAAACAAGTTACTAACCTAACAAACAGCGAATTGAATCACCACAAATTAAAAACTCCTTTACAAAAATTGTTGTTAGGTAATGAAAGTTTATAAGCACTAACATACCGACAACAATATGGATGAACCACTTTTTTTTCTGTAATTTGAAAAAGTATACCAAAGGTGGCGATGAATAACAAAAACAAATAATGTCGGGCCGGCTCTGACGCGATCGATAAAATTTCCACCCTACTGCGCAAACTCAATGGTGCCAAGCGATATTCCATAGCGGGGACACTTTTTGTAATTTGGAACGTTCGTATTGGCAATATAATGGTTATATATATGTGACAAAAACCACTAAACAGTTCGAGTTAAAGAGAGGTTCGAGTTATAGAGGTTCGACTGTAATTGTTTACAAAGTATGTATTTAAATTTTGTGTTTCATTCTTAAAAGTATTTATAAATATTTTTAAAAAAAGTAATTAAATACTCAGAAAGTATTTATAAATACTTAAAAGTAATTAAATACTTAGAAAGTATTTAAATACTTAGAAAGTATTTAAATATAGTATTTAAACCTAAAAAGTATTTAAATACTTTTTGTAATTAAGATTTAATTACTCCATTACTTCAAAAAGTATTTAATATTTAAATACTTTTGAATTTAATTTAGTATTTAAAAACTTTTAAAAAGTATTTGCCCAGCTCTGTGTATCAATCTATTTTTTATATTCTTTTCTAGTACCTCTGGTATCCAGGATACTACCCTCAGACGTGTGCAAGATATATAAATCTGGCGCTAACATCCGATTGGATACTACCCTGGTCGATTTTTCCGACATGAGATGGGAGAGGGGTGATATTTCATTTATTTTTAACGGAGACGCTAAGCCTAACGAGAGTCTGACTGTACTGGATAACAACAGTAAAGTGTATCAAAAAGTGAGATATGAGGTAGGTGTCAAGTTTCGTAGGGACCAAGAACAAATAACAAACATTATTAAGTAATTTTTGTGTACAGGGTGTCCCGTTTTCGATACCTCTATAGGGTATTTCCATAATTGTTAGTGCTATCAAAAAAATAAATTTAATTTCAAAATTACCCTATATTTTCTTAATTAAAAGAGATACAGAAAAATGTTTTATACAGAAGTTTCTTTATATTGAATGATGATATATATATGAAGACGCTTTGGTCTACAAAGCTTTTGTTGAATCAATAGTAAGATATGGAATATTGGTATGGGGTGGACTTTATAATAATAGCCTGTACAAATTAAACATCATACAAAAATATATATTAAAAATTATTTTCAGAAAAAATAGATTATACCCTACACATTTACTTTTTAATAAAGATATTTTTAGCATTCGAACAATTTATATTCATACAATTTGCTATCATGCATACGCGATCTAATTTGAGACTTGTTGTTGATCATGCATATGGAACAAGGATCAGGCTCAGCAAGCAGATTAAACTACCAATAAGTAATAATAATCTTAATCTGAGATACGTAAATTATTTTGGTCCTAAACTCTATAATTTATTGCCGGATAAAGTAAGAAATTGCCCTAAAGTAAAAAATTTTAAATTATTAAGTAGGAAGGTGATTTTTGAGAATGTGTATCAATTTGAAAGGTTCTTCAACTAATTGTATTGTGTTGTGTATTGGCAGACATATCGTCTGTGTTTGATTTTGGTGATTAAAGATTATAAATTAGTAAACTATTTACTTTTTTGCGGAAACTGTGACTTTTTGATGGCGGTAATGTTATTATTTTAAGTTAAGACCTGTGTAGCAATACAGCACATACAGATGTTTTACATCTAGGTGCTTATTAAAATTCTATCATGTTAAAAATTATTCTATCGATAAAATGATATAATGTTCTGAATTGTGAATAAATTGATTAATTGCAAATAAATAAATAAAATAAATAAATTGATTGTTGAATAATCTGCCGTTTTCAGAATAAGTATACGGGGTCAGATAAAAAAGATACTATTTTAAATTCCCCTTTCAAATCTATAACACACCATGGATTATATTGGTTTCCTAGGCGATTTATTAAACTTTATTACTTTAAACCCACAGTAGACCATGGAACAAAAGCTAATATCCTAGAAACAACCATCTTGACTATTAACATTTAACGTCAATTTCATTTTTACATATTCATTTGTGAAAATACATTTTGAAAAATTTGATACGATATCAGTTTATATTCAAAGTGGAAAAAACGAAGAAATGGCGCAAAATGTATATTTTGTTAGCTATCCAGGAAGGTGGTAACCATTTAAGGACATATTCCGAACATTTGCGATGATTCCCGTTATTTTTTACCTTAATCTGAATCTTTTATTTCGTTTCAAAGTAATAAAGTTTAAATAAATCGCTTAGGAAACCAATATCATCAATGGTGTGTTATATATTTGAAAGGAGAATTTAAAATGCTATCTTTTTAGATTAAAATATACTGGGTGTTCCATTTAAAAAAAAATGAGTTTAGGTCCGACAACTTTTTTACCTGTCCCCGTATACCTATTCTGAAAACGGCAGATTATTCAACAATCAATATAAAAAAACTCCTGTATAAAATATTTTTCTATATCTCTTTTAACTAAGAAAATATAGGGCAATTTAGATTATTCAACAATCAATATAAAAAACTCCTGTATAAAATATTTTTCTGTATCTCTTTTAACTAAGAAAATATAGGGCAATTTTAAAATTGTAAATTTTTGGATTTTTTTTTGATTTTTGATTCTGAAGCGAGCGAAAATTTTCAAATTTTGATTTTACCATTTTAAGTTTGACCCAAGAAGAGCACATGACACCTACATTACTTTTCTGATAGCACTAACAATAACGGAGATACCCTATAAAAGTGTCAAAAACTTTTTTCTGGGTATATCGGTAATTATTGAACTGATGTTCATAATGCGTAAAGTAGAATATAATGCCACCTAAAAATCGCATATACCGGGTCACGTTAAAGAGTTATGGATCTAAACGGGACACCCTGTGTATTTTTAGCCAAAAAAAATCCATTTTTATTTCCCTTTCTAACTATATAACACGCAATATATTTTATGATATACATGTTTATTTTAGGAATCGGAAATGGAAATCGAGGACGAAGTGGACCTTTTAATGTCCACAGATATTTTGGCAGCTCAAATTTCGACCAAAAGAATTAGTTTCGCACGGGCGCAGAGCGGCTGGATTTTTAGAGAAGATAAAAAAGTAAGTAAAAAAGTTCCATGCGATTTAAAAATTCTTACCAAGGACGGACCCCATAGACAAAGAAAGAGAGGGGACGAATAATTCCGGTTTACGGGCCGTCGCAAAAAGTGTTACCTAAAATTGATCCACCGCCATTGATAGGGAGCCAGACAATCGAGGTGGCACCCAATGTATTTTGATGATTTGTGGTGAGAAGAGCTATTATAAGAATTTAGTTTATTTATAGAAAAATGGTGAATTGTTGTGCCTATGGCTGTAAAAGCCGTAATGAACGAAAGAAGCTTGAAATTACTTTCCATCGGTAAATATTCAAATTGTATTTTTGCATGCATTTATTTTATATTAGATATCTCCCTTGTAAGTTTAGCAGTATATACTATTTGAAACTATGATTAAGGCCATAGTTAAAGCTACCTTTCTTTGTAATTTGTACTAGATTTGTTGTACTTTTCCTTCAAGATTTCTAATAAGAACCAGGTAATTGTCCTTGGAGAGGGTGTGTCACTCAATGGCGTACCTGCATAATTTGTATATTTTGACAAAATTAAATTATTTCTTATTTAATTTTGGTTAGTTATTAGTGAAAGCATTATATTATTTCGAATGTATACCAGTGTTATTTTTTTAAAGAAAGCGATTAACGTTTGTCTTGAATCGTTGAAGATCATAGTCTATGAGAAACACGATTTCAGGCGAAGGTCGTTTCACAAGGATGGCGTCCTGTTAAAACTTATTTTAAACCACTAAGCTCACACATTGTCGTATTGTTTTTAAATTTCCGAAAGATCCACAAAAAGCAAACATTTGGGTGCAGAACATGGGACTTAGAGATTGGACACCTTCTCCTGCCTACAGGATTTGTTCAAAGCATTTTGAGAAGTCCTTTTTTATAAAGTTGAGGAAAGAGTTCGATTACTTGGAGGTGCTGTGCCAACAATATTTTCAAAACTACCAGTAATTACATTTTGTTGCTTCTTTGTAATAAATTTTGAATCGACCAATTTAGTTTTTTATCTTACATTTTCCCTAAAGTTGAAAGATATTTAAATTTCACAACCTTTCCTATATGAAATTATATTTTTGGCTAATAAAATTAATATTTACTAAGCATTCATAAATTATTGAGAAGCAGGAGAACATTTGTACTCAAGGGACACAATATACAAATTCAATTCAATAAAAATATTACTTCCATATTCCATAAATAATAATTTTGTACTGGGATAATACTAAGAAAATATTCATGTAACGCCACTGCTAAATCCGATAAGGAGCCAGGCGGTAACAAAATAGCTGGTTTTACGCGTCCCCTCTCTTCCTTTGTCTATGACGGACCCTGTAAAATTACTCAAACCTAACCTTTAATATTGAAGGAACTAGTAGCGGGTCAGTACGATGCCGAGCTTTATTCAGTCCACGGTCTAAATCTGGAAAGTAGGAAAAGGAGAGAACACTTATCGACGGACGATCTACAGAAAAATAAAGCGATTTTAGAAAGTTTTACCAAAGGAGGGAACATACAGAATTTGGATCAAAACGGAGTGGTAAGAGAAATCGATAGTATTTTTTTATAAACATTTTTTATATGCATATATACAGGGTGTTATGGAATGACTTATTATATTTAAACCGGCAAATCCCGAGATGAAATTAAATTGAAGAAAAATAACCATAAATGGCGCTTTGAATTATTAAGCGAAATATACACTTTATACGAAATCTGTGGCCGCTCCTGAGGACCTTTGCAATCAATAGTTTATTGAGGCAGTCTCGAGGTTCAAAAGAGGTTAGCGCATTATAGGCGGTGTTGTCATATTGCAACACAGAACACGTGTTCAGTTTTTGACAACAAGACGTCTTTGAGACGCTTTATCACTTCTTTTTCAAACTATTTAGAAACAAAAAACTACAATTTTAAGGTACATACTCTCTTACCTTTGATCTTATTTTAAAATAATCCGTTTCATAATTAAATTCCATAAAAAGTATGTTTTTCAACAGCTCAACAGTAGATAATATCACACAAATTTGAAATCACATCACAACATTTATTATTATGAATTAATTCACAACAGAAAAAAAATCGGGTACTGCTACAACTAACAAAACGTTTAAAATGGGTATACGTCAAGCACGTGAAACCCTCGACAGCATCACTCTACCCCCGAGTCTCGAAACATACTGAAGCAACGATAGTGGCGCGCGGCCGGTATCCAAGCAAGGGCGAGACACGCGGTGTGATCTGACAACAAGGTTAGTATACTATAGTGACCCACATTGTTGCTAAGTGAATCCAGATGGAACGGCGCGACAGTATGTGGGTAAAAAGGGTTTTTACCTTATTATTTAGATATTCGATTTAAAAAGAAAAAGTATGTAGACTTTCTCTAGGACACCCCAGGAGTCACCCATTTAAATATAATAAGTAATTTCCATAACACTGTATACAGGGTCATGCACGGTGAGTGGTCTATTAAAATATCTCGTGAATTAAGGAAGATATTTGTTTGAAATATCGCAATAAAAGACACAGACAAACGAAAACTTAACTTATTTTTTTAGCCTGTGAGGAGAACCAGTCTTGTTCCTCCTCCCGAGAAAAATGTCACTTGGGAGGAATATATTAACGGAGAAACTAATAACTATCCCAGGCTGGGGAGGGAGTTGGTGTACAAGGAATCGTCAAAATCTTTTAAAGCGACAATTGCTATGGTAGGTCTCATACAGCTTCCAGTGATCATGAATCACATATATATATAAACAGTAAATTGCCAATACGAACGTTCCAGAATACAAAAAGTGTCCCCGCTATGGGAGATGGCGCGGACCTATTGAGTTTGCGCAGTAGGGTGGAAATTTTATCGATCGCGTCAGAGCCTGCCCGGCATTATTTGTTTGTTGTTATTCGTCGCCATCTTTGGTTCTGGATGCTTTTTCAAATTACAGAATAAAAAGTGGTCCATCCACATTGTTGTCGGTATATTAGTGCTTATAAACTTTCATTACCTAACAACAATTTTTGTAAAGGAGTTTTTAATTTGTGGTGATTCGATTCGCCGTTTGGTAGGTTAGTGGCTTGTCTTGTTTAAGATGAAAGGACACAAGTGCATGGTGCTTTTTTGCAAAAGTCGTTGATCAATACCAGGTATAAAGTATTTCAGGTATGTACATATATACGAAAATATTTTGCTTATCATATTATCCGATCTTCGGAACCGAATTTCACTAAAAAGCTTGTAAAAAAAGAAGAGAGTGTCACTCGTATACAATATAATATATATGTGGTCACTACCTAACCTTAAAATTAATGTATTTTTAATTTGGTGCAGTAGTAGCTGGTAATAATTGCCAAAATAGACAATATAGTCATTCATTCTTAATATTTGGTTTAGAAAAAAGTGAGGTTAAGAAACATATAACGTCGGATGAAAGTTAAAATAAAGCTGATCGTGTCGATTATTAGAAATATTCGGACGGAATTTGGCACGAAAAGTTTACACCAATCAGAGCACCGTCGGATCATCATATCGTCAGAAATCGTATGCATGGAACGCCTTCTTCAATCGAACTAATCGAAATTTTGATTGCAGTATTTTTCCTAACTAACCAGTGAAATTTACATTAAAAAAGTTGAAATCCGGTCCTGTCGAATGTTTACTTTCACGAGGAAATTTCCGAACTGCGCAAACTCGCAACGCCCCCTTCGATGCCCATAGCGGGGACATAATTGCAGATGGTCTTAGCAATATACTGTTTATATACTGGGTGGCCCAGAAGTCTGGAATAAAATGAATATAACCTTAACGTGTAACTTTTGGGGAAAACGCTTGGACACGTCAATTTAGTTTTATATATGTTCACATTTTGACGTTATTCGTTTGTTTTTTTATAGACATTTGTCAAAGATATGACGACATCGATCTTTTTTTTTAAATAGAAACATACAGCTTGTGATACATCATTTGAAAGCTAATATCTTGTACAGTATGCTCATAAATTTTTGCGCGATTCTGTCAAGCTATTTCAAAATGGCGACTGTTAAAAGTTTTTAAAAAATCTCTGTTTAAATAAGCGGAAATGGTTGATGGTTTTTTACCTTCCAAGGTAAGAAATCTTCATTGTTTCACGTTCTGACATTTTGTGTAAAAAAACCATAAATGATTTATAATTTCCGCTTATTTAAATAGAGATTTTTTAAAAACTTTTTTAACAGTCGCCATTTTGAAATAGCTTAACAGAATCGCGCTAAAATTTATGAGCATACTGTACGAGACAATAGCTTTCAAATGATGTATCGCAAGCTGTATGTTTCTATTTGAAAAAAAAGATCGATGTCGTCATATCTTTGACAAATGTCTATAAAAAAACAAACGAATAACGTCAAAATGTGAGCATATATAAAACTAGATTGACGTGTCCGAGCGTTTTCCCCAAAAGTTACAGGTTAAGGCTATATTAATTTTATTCCGGACTTCTGGGCAACCCTGTATGTATGGGTCAGGAATGCACTCTACAGGGATCTCGTTAACCCAAGGACATGCAGAAACCATCAACTTAGACAAGAGGTGCGTAATAGTGGATACTGCAACGTAATGTTTTCAAATTTAAAAAATTCCACGCCTCTTTTCCTCCTCTATAAGATGATTAATTTAGCATCCCTGTAGAGTGCATTCTTATCTGGAACACCCTGTATGTTATGTTCTACAGGATTAAATATCTAGTCATTGCAATGTACAATTTATAAAGTTTTTTTTAAAATTATTTTCTAGAGCGGGGATTTCCCCCTTTCCGTCGAAATGCTCCTCAACGTCCTGGAGGTGATCGCGCCCTTCAAGCACTTCTCCAAGCTCAGAGACTTTATAACGTTCAAACTGCCGACGGGGTTCCCCGTCAAAATCGAACTGCCGATCTTGCCCACGGTGACGGCCAAAATCACATTCCAGGAGTTTGAATTTAGGAACGACACTCCGAATAGTATATTCGGTATTCCGGGCGATTACATAGAGGATCCGACCAGGTACGTTCCTTTGTTTTCTATTATAGTATTGGTGAAAATATACCAATATATAGGGTGTTCGGGTAAATCCGTCAGGATATTTGGAGAGAAATTTTTTTTTATATGTATTTTCTTATATATTTTGACCAACTTCGAAATTCGTCCGCGCAGGAAGGAAGAGCGAAAAATTTGCTACAAAGGCAAAGAAAATCAAAAAATTTATATGTGCATTTTCGACACTTTTATAGGGTATCTCCGTAATTGTTAGTGCTATCAAAAAAGTACTGTAGGTGTAATGTGCTCTTTTTGGGTCAAACTTAAAATGGTAAAATCGAAATTTGGAAATTTTCGCTTGGGGGAAAATCAAAAAATTTACAATTTCCAAATTACCACAGGGCCAACACTCCATTCATAAATCTGTTGGAAAGTGAGTTTGTGATTGTTTGAAATGTTATTGAAAATCAGTAATGGGTGGAAGAGTGACAAAACATGTTGGTCTCGCTAATGGCAACAATGTTGAAGTCTGGTTAAATCCAATAACGTTTAAAAGGTTATGGAGCGGCCTTCCTCGTTTCGGAGCGAAGCTAGTCTGGGCAAAAAGCCCAACAAGGGCGTATAATTTACTTTGAGATTCTTTACGTTTAACTATATTATCTATTCAAAAAGTGTAGTTTCGAATATTAGATATTTATAAAAAAGATAGAAATATTGATCCAGTTTTTATATACAGTGTATCCAAGGATGGATTTAACTATTTATGCTTAGCATCAATGTTTTTGGTGTATTCATTATTGGATGATAATTCTCCAGATATAAAAGTGTATATTTCAAGCCAGATTGTCATATTTATCACTAAGGTATCTTGCAACATTTCAATTAAAAATTTGTAAATTTGACAATTATAACTGGTTTAAGGTTAATCCGCAATTGCTCTTAAAATAAATTTATTTCCTAATAATTTTACTATAAACTGAAAAGGATGAGAAATGCTTTAAAAGAATATTATTATACTTAAAAGTATCAAATAAATCGTGAAATAATCCAACTTCACGCTGGTCATCTATCTTTAGTTTATTACCCGCTCACATGCATTGGGTGTGGCCAATTAGCAAGCAGGGAGAAACGGAAAGTTAGATCAAATAAATAAAAATAAATAAATAAATTATATAAAACCTGTCTTCACGTACTAGTTACACTGCAAACGTTGTTTAAATATAGAAAAATAAAGATGTAAAATATTTTGACGGGACTGTTCCTTTCTTCAGTATTTTATTCCCATGTACATTACCTCCATAATCTTCTTTTGTGAAGTGTTTTTCACAAATAATTGTTGTATCACCTGGGCTATAATTATTCCTTCTAAGGGCATGTATCCAAAAAATTTGCCGTAGGCTACGACCTTTTAGTATCCTAACGAAGTGGCTAAACATTTAGTACATTCTTAAACAAAGCGAATTTTCATAGAGATGCAAACTCAAAATCAAATTTCAGAATATATTTACTAACCTGTGAAATTTTAATTTAACACCATTGCATCTTCTAGTGAAGCATTTTATGGCCGCACAAGACTCAACCATCTTGTAAATGCAAGATTTCTATTAAGAAATAAAACAACTCGACTGCTTTTTGCCCGGACTAGCTACACGGACCGGTCCATAACCTTTTAAACGTCAATGGTTATATCAGAAATCATATCAATACAATCATATTAAAACATACTTACCGAAGAAAAGATAAATCCTTGCTAAAATGATCCACTCTTTTACAAACTATACGTGAATGCACCATCATTGTTTATAATAAAGACGATTTTTCACCAATACTCACAAAAAAACATAAAAACAACCAAAATATATAAACACTCCCTTAAAAGCAGTTAGCATTGACCAGCAACACTGTATTGTTTACTATAATCCGATCCATTGATAAAGTTTGACTTTGTGCCATAGAGCGTAGTAGTTGTAGCGTTGATGTTGCCAGAGTGCAGTCGGCTTATTTCAAACTTTTATGTATAATAATATTTTTTTTTCTAAATCTCTCAAGGCCTATGCACAATTTATAGTAAAATTATTGGGAAATAAATTTATTTTAAAAGCAATTGCGGATTAACCTTAAACCAGTTGTAATTGTCAAATTAACAAATTTTTCATTGGGATTTTGCAGATACCTTAGCGATAAATAGGACAATCTGGCTATGCTGCAAGCATAACAGCAAGGTGGGGAGTGCACGTTTACATTCCTTACGTCGACTACAAATGTAAACAATTCTATCTGGAGTTTGTAAGATCTTTGCAAATTACCCTATATTTTCTTAGTTAAAAGAGATACAGAAAAATGCTTTATACAGAAGTTTCTTTATATTGATTGTTGAATAATCTGCCGTTTTCAGAATAAGTATACGGGGTCAGGTAAAATAGTTATCGGACCTAACCTAATTTTTTTAAATGGAACACCCTGTATATTTTAATCTAAAAAGATACTATTTTGAATTCCCTTTTTAAATATAGGCGATTTATTTAAACTTTATTACTTTGAAACGAAATTTTTTTTTTTAGATTTCCAGACTTATGACGCCCCGAACTAACCAGTTGCTTCAAGCTGCACTTCGAACCGAAGCCGGAGTTTCTGTCCATCCAGGAGAGGAGGAGGAGGGGCCACGTGAGGCACCCTCGCGGGGGTAGGTTCCGCATTAAGGCGGCCCCCATGAGGATCAACGAGGTGGCCGGGGGGCCGGTATTACTGCTAGAGGTGCCCATGTTGTTCACTTTGGGCAGCGTGTACGGTGCCAGCTGTCTGGTCTATGTCGAGTGAGAAGTTTTTTGTTCGGGGAGGTCGTTGGTCTATTTATATACAGTGGTTGGTCGATAGTTGTGTTCGTTTATTTCTGTATGGTACACGCGGTCTCGTAAAATTAATGAAAATTCTATTAAATTTTCCAAAGAGACAAATTTTATCCTTAATAATTAATACCAAACAAATGAACCGAGGGCTACCTTAACGAATGTACAGGGTGTCCAATTTTCGACACTTTTTGGAAGTATTAGGGTTATTATCAAGGATTGAATTTTGCGGTTTTCAGTTTAGTCCCAATTTTTAACGAAACGAAATTTTCCGGTGTCAAACTTGTCATTACTCTTAGTTTTTAATATACAGGGTGATTTTGAAAATCGTCGCCTTTTAGATACCCCCTCGTATTTCAGTTACGCCTTAACTTATCAGAAAGGTAAAAACTGATCTTGTTAGAGACTTTTACGTAAAGTTCAGTGGCGTAGCCAGTTTTCTCTGAAGAGCTTATTTTTTTTGAGATATTAATAAAAGTTTTTAAATATAGTATAATAATAAATGATATACAGGGTGTTATGGAAATGACTTATTATATTTAAATGGGTGACTCCTTGGGTGTCCTAGAGAAAGTCTACATACTTTTTTTTTAAATCGAATATGTAAATACTAAGGTAAAACCCTTTTTACCCACATACTGTCGTGGTGCCGTTTCACCTGGATTCAGTTAGCAACAATGTATGCCACTAGAGTAAGCTACAGTGATGTCAGATCACACCGCGCGTCTCGTCCTTGCTTGGATAAGGGCCGCGCGCGTATTGATATGTTTAACCTTCGGTATCGTTGCTTCAGTATGTTTCGATACTCGGTGTTGGAACGATGTTGCCGAGGGTTCCACGGGCTTGATGTATACGAATTTTAAACCGTTTATTAGTTGTAGCATTACCCGATTTTTTTTCTGTTGTGAAATAATTCATAATAATTGTTATGTGATTTCAAAATATTATCTACTGTTGGTTCTGTCGCAAAACATACTTTTTGTGTTTTATTTTCTTATGGAATTTAATTATAAAACGGATTATTTAAAAATAAGATCGAAGGTAAGAGAGTATGTACCATCGGGCCGATAAAAAACTAGGACAGCAAAATTTCTTATTTTCTCCTTGACTATTAGGAATTTTTAACTGTCGAGTTCGGTACCAGTAAAATGCCATATACAAATTTTACATGTCAACATAGATTGTCACTTTATCATTAACTTGTCATGCACATTTTTCTCAGAAATGCCGTGTTGTTGGCAAAACAAAAAATAGCAAGGCATCGAACTATTATTAGGAGCAGTTTCAGGTTCCCCGAGAATGTTTGCTAAACATGAAAATAGAAGAATAGTAATTATCAAGAAGTAATAAACAGGAATGTTCTATGACATACATATTAAAAAAAAAATTGTTGCTACGACAAATTTTGTGTTTGTATATTCTGTTAAATTTCTTTTATTATTCAGTTTTATTTTCATTTTTTGGCGACATTAAATATACCTACTTTAAAAAAAGCATATGACCTTTTTCTTAATTAAAAATGGGTAATACATTTAGTTCCTCCATATAATCTTTCGTTCAACTTTATAAAACAAGTAACATATTTCGATGCCACCTCGTATCGCAAAATACAAACCTTAAATAATGTAACCTAGGTTACTTTCTAAAAGTTAGGTGTTGATACCTTTACAGCTGTCGAACACCTTTTATAGTCTGTGAGATATGTATTTCCGTTTCCAGTTTTGAGATTTTGCTGTCCTAGTTTTTTATTGGCACGATGGTACCTTAAAATTGTGTTTTTTTTTTTCTAAAAAGTTTGAAAAAGAAGTGAAAACATGCAATTACAATTCTGTGTTGCAATATGACAACACCGCCTACAAAGACTTGAGACTGCCTCAATAAATTATGGATTGTGAACGTCGTCAGTAGCGGCCACGTAAATTTTCAGGTTTCATATAAAGTGTATATTTCGCTTCAATTTATTTTCATCTCAGGATTTGCCGGTTTAAATATAATAAGTCCAGTTCCAAGTTCCGATAACACCGTGTATATTAATTTTTCAATTAATTGACCCTATTTTGGGCTTTACAAAAATGGATAGTTATTTATATTCAATAAGGAGCTAAGAATGCGATATTTTTAATAATTTACGTTACTTATAACAGTAGGCCATGGTCAGTATATTAGAAACAAATTCAAAATTTTGATAGCTATTCTAAAAAAAAGCAAAAACTAAGATAGTCATGGCAAATTTGCCACCGGAATCTTTCGTATCGTTAAGAAGTGGGACACTAAAGTGACCGCAACATTCTATCCTTAATAATAACCCTAATAACATCAGAAAGTGTGGAAAATGGGGACACCCTGTACGTTTAGCTTACGCATTAAGTTACCTTCGTAATCGTAATAGGTAATTTAGAACAACAATAATGATGTTTGTGGTTTTTCCGTAACGGACTATGAACGACCGAACCTAAAATTATTGATGATCGAATTGAAAAATTTTAAAAATCATGCACATAAATTGCCATAGGAATAATATAGAACATTGTTGCCGATTGTTCGGGCTTAGTCGTCGGTCTATCATACGGGAATATAGTGGGATAAATGGTATTATTAGAAAAAGCGGACAAGTGTATGCAGGGAAGGACCTGTTTAATGTACATTCCTCGGGGTCAGGCAGACCGAGACTATTGTTTCGTGCTTATTTGGGCCCCCGCGAACGCTTGTACAGGTTTATTCATTTTTTAACACTTTTGCTGGTTCTCTCGGTAATTATTGAACTTATCACAAAACTAATATGTTAGTGAGATAGATGTATTTGGGAGAAACTAAACATTATAAAACTAGAACTTAAATATAATCTCCTGTTTAACAGATACGAGGGACAATTGAAAAATGTCGCTTGTAGATTTGTCGTCTATATTTTTTTGTTTCTAATAATAAAAGAAAATGTTTCATGGTGCAACAAAAAAATCGCATCTACCGGGTCAGGTCAAAAAGTTATCGGCTCTAACTTTCTTATTTTAATGTGTATTTTGATCCAAAAAAAAAAATTGCATATTTATTCCTCTTCCTAACTAACAGCGAATATTTGTAGGCTCTGCTTTTATCATTTTTAGTTTCTCCCAAATATATCTCATGACATGTACAGGGTTCCCATTTTCGACACTTAGGATATCTCCGTAATTGTTAGTGCTATCAAAAAAGTAATGTAGGTGTCATGTGCTCTTTTTGGGTCAAAATGGTAAAATCAAAATTTGAAAATTTTCGCTCGCTTAAGAGATACGGGGGAAAATCAAAAAATTGACAATTTCAAAATGACCCTATATTTTCTTAGTTAAAAGAGATACGGAAAAATGTTTTATACAGAAGTTTCTTTATAATGATTGTTGAATAATCTGCCGTTTTCAGAATAAGTATACGGGGTCATCAGTTATCGGACATAACCTCATTTTTTTAAATTGAACATCCTGCATTTTAAATTCTCATTTCAATTCAATAATTATCGAGATTCCCCTCTCAAAAATGGGTAACCCTGTATCATGCGTCAACTACCGTTAAAAAATTTAATTGACTTTTGTACAATAAAGAACTTTTTTATATCTACGACCTTCATAATGTTAATCACGTCCATTATCTGCTGATGTGGTTTTGTATGATTTGATCTACATAATCTCGATTGGTCTTCTTTCCCCTACTAAACAGTATGTACTTTAAACGGAGTGCTCACTATCCGGGATAGAGCAGTATGAAGTGTTGCCAAGGTTATCCCCAACCTTAGGATAAATGCCGCTTTAAATCTTACGATATTGTTTTAACTCTCTATTGGTACCCGAGCCTGCAAGACCCGTAATTATTCGATTAACTACTATTTTTCTTATTTTCCAAGACGCCGTAGTATTCTTATAACGGTTCCTAGTATCAGCAAAAGATATTCCTGTTATTACTACATACACAGGGTGTCCGGGAACATGTGGGAAATCTCCCGGATATGAAGAAAACACTTGAAAAGAATACTATAGGTTCATATAAATTTCTTTCGTATCGGCCTCCTCTTCGGAGATATGGGCTCCCAAAGAGCACCAATGGAATCAAGTTTTTTACACATAATTATTGAACCACCTGGTATATTTCAATTATTTTTTAATATGATGTATACCAGGTAAGACCCGTCAAATTACTACCCAAGAAACTGTTGTGAATTACTCACAGCTGCAGGGACGGACTAGCTGTAACACTCATGGGCCCATTTTTTTTACGCCCTGTATGATGAGAACTTTGGACAATGTTTTTTACATACCTTTAACTATTGGCTAAAAATTAAGTACTCTTCATTCATGTCGCTAATCCTAACCATTTTCGAAAAAACGGTATTTTAATTATATCATGTATTTGGCGTATTTCAATAAAAGATACATCTTTGTTCCGATCAAATATTCAACCTTTAAAATTGAGCTTTTTCATATTTAACCCGTGAGAAGTTATAGGACTCAGTGTGAATAAAATTACGTTTTCTCGAAAACGGTTAGGATTAGCGACATGAATGAAGAGTACTTAATTTTTAGCCAATAGTTAAAGGGATGTAAAAAACATTGTCCAAAGTTCTCATCATACAGGGCGTAAAAAAAAATGGGCCCATGAGTGTTACAGCTAGTCCGTCCCTGCAGCTGTGAGTAATTCACAACAGTTTCTTGGGTAGTAATTTGACGGGTCTTACCTGGTATACATCATATTAAAAAATAATTGAAATATACCAGGTGGTTCAATAATTATGTGTAAAAAACTTGATTCCATTGGTGCTCCTTGGGAGCCCATATCTCCGAAGAGGAGGCCGATACGAAAGAAGTTTATATGAACCTATAGTATTCTTTTCACGTGTTTTCTTCATATCCGGGAGATTTCCCACATGTTCCCGGACACCCTGTATATAAACAGTATGTTGCTAATACCATCTGCAATTATGTCCGCGCTATGGGCATCGAAGGGGGCGTTGTGAGTTTGCGCAGTTCGGAAATTTCCTTGTGAAAGTAAACATTGGACAGGACCGGATTTCAACTTTTTTAATGTAAATTTCACTGGGTAGTTAAAAATATTGCAATCAAAATTTCGATTAGTTAGATTTAGGACAGCGTGCCATGCATACGATTTCTGACGATATGATGATCCGACGGTGCCCTGATTGGTGTAAACTTCTGGTGCCAAATTCCGTCCGAATATTTATAACAATCGACACGATGAGCTTTATTTTAACTTTCATCCGACGTCGTATGTTTCTGAACCTCACTTTTTTCTAAACCAAAAATTAATAATGAATGATTATATTATTGACTATTTTGGGAATTATTATCAGCTACTAATGCACCAAATTAAAAATACATTAATTTTAGGGTTAGGTAGTGAAGATCGGACAAGGACAATAAGCAAAATATTTTCGTATATATGTACATACCTGAAATACTTTATACCTGGTATTGATCCACGATTTTTGCAAAAAAGCATAACCTACCAAACAGCGAATCGAATCACCACAAATTAAAAATTCCTTCACAAATATTGTTGATAGATAATGAAAGTTTATAAGCACTAATATACCGACAACAATGTGGATGGACCACTTTTTATTCTGTAATTTGAAAAAGCATCCAGAGGCAAAGATGGCGTCGAATAACAACAAACAAATCATGTCGGGCCGGCTCTGACGCGATCGATAAAATTTCCACCCTACTGCGCAAACTCAATAGGCCCGCGCCATCTCCCCTAGCGGGGACACTTGTTATATTTTGGAACGTTCGTATTGGCAATATATTGTTTATATATATGTGGTTATTACTGTGACTGACGGCTGAACGTTTGCCCTTTTATCGAGTTCCACGATTTTTATGCGTTTTTTCGAAGGCCCCGAAAATGCTTTAAAAGTTTAAATTCGGGGGTTCCTTATGGTTTCAACATAATTTAATTAACTTTAGCGCACTCGCGAGTATGTTGTTTTGTTGTTATTGTTAGGGGAGAAATCCCATTCTTAACCTTAATTTATTGTATTTGAACGTAATTTTGCACTTTAGACGGTGAGTGTTATTTTTGCCAGTGATAATTTTTAGTGGGTAAATGTATTTTGCGTTTTAATGCTTACTGAAGCAGAAAATCAATTACACATCTACAGGGTCGATTTTAAAATATTGTTTTTTAATACGTGGTGTCACTGTTTGAGTCTTCCGCCTCTGGGACACCCTGTATAATAACTTCCACGGCCTATAAATTGTAGGAAATATTAGAATAGTACTTCAGACTTAAAAATAAGGCCATATTTATATGTTACTATAATTTCCCCTATATTTTCAAAAACTATTTATTCTCTGTTTAAAATAGTAATTTTTTTAATTCGAGAGAACTAATCTAATTTCGCGATAAAAGTGGCGTTTTCAAAATTTCAAGTTACTTTTTTACCTCCCTGTATCTATGTGCCGGGACGCAAAAATTACGTTGTAATTTTAAAACTAATAAAGCACAGCGCGTGGTCTACAGCGCGAAATTATTTTGACTCCACAGGCAGACGAACAAATATTAACTTTTTTTTGTTACGCTATTTTGAACCACCGTGTAGAGTAGAAGATAATTTTTCTACGTAGGCCATTTGCAAAGAAATATTGTTTGTTTCGCAAGGTCGATTACGATCTATTGTGTCGGTACTCTCGCAAGTCTTAATTGTTGTTTTCTACGATCGTATCGGTTTTCTTTTTTGAAATTAAAAAATATATATTGGAGTAACCGACTTACTGTCACTAAAAGCCGTATTAGAGTCGGCAATTTTTGCCTCTCGCGCCAGCAATGGCAATTATAACTGTCCCCGATCAGCTGCCTCTCATTGCCAGAAATGGAACAAGCGCCATTTTAACTGCAATTGCCGCTGCAAGTCTGAGTAGAAATGGATTATTCTGTTATTTTTACCTGTTTATTAGTTTGGTGAAGCAGCTATGAACAGCTAATGGCTCTTTAAACGAACTGATACTGAAATTAGCAGTTCACGTTATTTATTAAGCGTATGTGCTGCTTAATTCGTCGCAACTCTTTGTAAGTAGCAGTAGCTGCTTTAACTGGTAATCAAAACGAACAGGTTTGCCCATCTCTAATTCTGGGGGTATTTTAGGGATTTCGACAGTAGCCGTATTAGAGTCGGCAATTCATCTCTTGCGCCTGTAATGGCAATTATAATTGCACGTATTCATGCGCACTAAACCGTTCTCGATCAGCTGGCGCATTGCCAACAGTCAGAACAGCAGTTGGTACTGTTGAAATCCCTAAAATACCCCCAGAACTAGAAATGGGCAAACCTGTTCGTTTTGATTACCAGTTAAAGCAGCTACTGGTACTTACAAATAACAGTTCAAAAAAGTTGCGACGAATTAGCAGTACATATGCTTAATAAATAATGTGAACTGCTAATTTCAGTACCAGTTAGTGTATATAGCCATTAGCTGTTCATAGCTGCTTCGACCAAACAATAAACAGTTAAAAATAACAGAATAATCCATCTCTACCCAGACTTGCAGCGCCAATGGCAATTACAATGGGCTTGCCCCATTTCTGGCAATGATTGGGAACGGTGTACTGCGCATGAATCCGTGCAATTATAATTGCCATTGCTGGCGCAAGAGACAAAAATTGCCAAAAATTCAGAGAGAAGTGAAAAATTAACACGTACGTCACTTTTTTTAACGCTAAATCACTTTTTTTAACTCAATTAAAATTATCAATTTTTATACACACATTCATTAAAATATAACGATCGTAGAAAAAATATTGTATAAAACTTATGTCTAAATTATTTTTTTCACATTCGGAATTGCGGCACTCGCCTTCAGTTCGTGATGTCAAATGTCCCATTCGTGAAAAAAAGTAATACTTTATGCATTTGTTCGGGTTTATCTACAAGCACTCTTAAACCAAGCGCTAAAATATACTGACAACAAGCACCAAAAAGCCTACTTTTAATAGCGTTTGTAGATAAAATATTTTTAGTGAATTTAGGGCCGCCACAAAATGCTACCTGATATTGTAGAGGGTGTCCCATTTTCGACACTTTTATAGGGTATCTCCGTAATTGTTAGTGCTATCCAAAAAATAATGTAGGTGCCATGTGCTCTTTTTGGGTCAAACTTAAAATGGTAAAATCAAAATTCGAACATTTACGCTCGCTTAAGAGATACGGAGGAAAATCAAAAAATTCACAATTTCAAAATTACCCTATATTTTCTTAGTTACAAGAGATACAAAAAATGTTTCATGCAAAAGTTTCTTTATAATGATTGTTGAATAATCTGCCGTTTTCAGAATAAGTATACGGGGTCAGGTAAAAACGTTATCGGACCTAACCTCATTTTTTAAATTGGAACACCCTGTATATTTTAAGCTAAAAAGATAGCATTCTAAATTATCTTTTCAAAATATATAACACACCATGGGTAATATTGGTTTCCTAGGCGATTTATTTAATCTTTATTACTTTAAACTACACTAAGCCATACAACAAAGCTATATCCTAAAAACAACTATGTTGACACTCTAGTTGTTATTAACATTTAACGTCAATTTCATTTTTACATATTCATTTGTGAAAATTGGATTTGATATCAGTTTATATGAAAGTGGAAAAACGAAGAAATGGCTCAAAATTTATATATTGTTCGCTATCCGAAAAGACGGCAACCATTTAAGGACATATTCCGACCACTGGGACATAATTTTAAAATATCCGGGCTCTTTTACTATGCCGAGATCAAAAAATTATAATAAAGAAAACAAGATGAAGAGAAGTTTAAATAAATCGCCTAGGAAACCAATATCATCCATGGTGTGTTATAAATTCGAAAAGAGAATTGAAAATGCCATCTTTTTAGATTAAACTATTCAGGATGTTCCATTTAAAAAAAATGAGGTTAGGTCCCATTACTTTTTTCCCTGACCCCGTATACTTATTCTGAAAACGGCAGATTATTCAACCATCAATATAAAGAAACTTATGTATAAAACATTTTTCTGTATCTCTTTTAACTAAGAAAATATAGGATAATTTAGAAATTGTCAATTTTTGATTTTCCTCTGTATCTCTTAAGCGAGCGAAAATAATTTTCAAATTTTACCATTTTAAATTTGACCCAAAACGAGCACATGACACCTACATTACTTTTTTGAGAGCACTAACAATCACGGAGATACCCTATAAAAGTGTCGAAAATGGGTTACCCTGTACCTATTTTTAAACAGAGACCCCTTTTCCCTGTTAAATACTTAAAAATGAGTGTTATCTTTGAAAAATATATTGTCTTAGGAGAAAAAAATTGTCGATGTATTTGGTTGATGAAATGTTAGTATCGTTGTGGAAGTTAACTGCTGGACCGTGTCACAGAAAATCGCAATCATAATTCAAAACGCGGGACTAATATTTTATATGAACATTTACAGTTGATTCATTCGGCCCCATTTTGAATTAAGAGAGGATTGTTTTCGTTGAGGTTTTTTTAACGAAGCGCTCCATTGCTCTTCCTAAGTTTTAAATGAACCGGGTAGTTTTTGATCTCTCTACAGGGTGTCCCATTAAGGCTGGCGAGGTACGATATTATGGAAGCCGTAAACCGTCTTTGAGAAAAAAATTTCATTGACTAAATTGACCAAGAAATTGATGGAAAATATTTTTTAACTTTCCAAAATTACTGCTGGGAGGCACAATTACTATTATACGGGGTGTTCCTTAATGACGTGCTAATATTTCAGGGTGTGATTCCTTAGGTCGTTTTATAAAGAAAAGTTCATATGAACATATGTCCGCAACGGCTTCAATTTTTTGCTACAGGGTGTTGAATTTTTATTTTTTAAATGGTTATTTTTTAATATCTCCGAAAGTACTTTAGATATTATTCTCAATTTTGGTATGTGTTAATAGGATATCGAACCACAAATTTTAGTTAGAAAAGTTATTCAATTGTTCCACCAGTGGCGTCCCTGCAAACATGTCCTCTGATATTTTTGACAAAAAAGATGGTACGCCACTGATATTTTTCCATGCGGATATTTTTTCTGATTAGCCTGATCAATTCTACATGAAAACTGTCTCTTGAGTTTTTCTCGTCAGACGCACCGTTCTTGATTAAAACCCTTAAATTCATATTGAGACTCATTATTACTAACATTGATAAAGTAATTAATGATAAATTTTGTTTTATAAAAATGGCCACCTTCACTTGAAAGGCATGCTTCGCCCGTCTTCGCATCAATTTGCCCACTCCAACAATTTTTATAAAACAAAATTTATCATTAGATATTTTATCAATGTTAATAATAATGAGTTTTAATATGAATTTAGTGGATTTAACCAAGAGCGGTGCGTCTGACAAGAAAAACTCAAGAGACCGTTTTCATGTAGAATTGATCAGGCTAATCAGAAAAATGTCCGCATGGACAAATGTCAGTGGCGTACCATCTTTTTTGTAAAAAATATCCGAGGACGTATTTGCAGAGACGCCACTGGCGGAACAATTGAATAACTTTTCTAACTAAAATGTGTGGTTCTATATCCTATTAATACATAACAAAATTGAAAATAATATCTAAAGTACTTTCGGAGATATTAAAAAATAACCATTTAAAAAATAAAAATTCAATACCCTGTACCAAAAAATTAAAGCCGTTGCGGACATATGTTCGTATGAACTTTTCTTTGTAAAATGGCCTAAGGAATCACACCCTGAAATATTAGCACGTCATTAAGGAACACCCTGTATAACTAAAGATTCAAATTTCTCCGTTATCACTGTTTTTTTTTTGTTTTCATTTAATAAGGGACAGTGAAAGATAATTTTTGCGAAAGTTACTTCGTAATGCTGATAATAATCGTGGCTCGTGGTTAAAATCACCCTCTAGAAGACGCAGTGTGAACTAACGATCACGACTAAAGTCGGATTTAATAAGTATACAATTATCTTTAAAACAAACCTAAGGCGATTAAATTTGGATAAAGGGTATGGAAGATACAGTAATTTTAAAAATATTTTTCACACGCTTCCTCACCCTTGTTATCGGCGATACGAAAAACTTTCGCAAAAATTAATTATCATTTTATATCCGCTATTAAATGAGAACCTTAACAGCGATAATTCGATTTTCGAAACGTAAAATAATCTTCCTGGTCAATTTAGTCAATGACATTTTTATTCTCAAAGACATAACGTTTATGGCTTCCATAATATCGTACCCTGTATAATAAATATTGGTCCGGCAGTTTGTTCCCCTATTTTTCGTCTATTGTTACAAAAAAAATAGCGGATTTTTTTTAAACCTAAATAGTATTTGTCTCACACATATCAGTACCGGGTTCTTACACTTTTATTACTTTCGAATTTTAAATAGAATTTTACCGCAGCTTTTTACAGAGTGCAATCCAAACTTGGTCCTGCAAGATCCGGAAAAATTATTTTTTTTACATGTGCCCCGAAAGTGCCTCTTTTCATGCATATTCTCTTCACCGAAAGTGGCGTTTTCCAAGAGAGCGGGCGGGAAATTATCGAGTCACCATGTGCTCATAAATAAATAAAACCAGAATTGTCGGTGCGGGATTTGAACCCGCGACCCTCAGATCGCCAGGCGGACACTCTGCCCACCGAGCCATACTACAAGCGATAATAAATAGCGTATTATATATAAATTAAATCGGCAGTTAATTTTTCAAAGATGTTTTAGAAGAATTTCTTATTTATATAGCCTCAAAGACTCGGGCACTTGTAAAAAAATAAATAAAACCAGAAATGCCGATGCGGGATTTGAACCCGCGACTCTCAGATCACAAGGCGTACGCTATACCACTAGACCACCAAGCCTTTTTGTCAAAAATAATAATTATATATTTACATTCTCCATGCACGAGTGTTTTCATGTCATGCAGACAGGAAAACTGTCTCAAGAATTTCTTTATTTATTTGGCATCAAAGCTTCGGAGCACTTGTAAAAAAAAATACGGTACATATCTCGGGCCGTCGGAGGCTTTTCCGGACTCGTGCGGTGGCCCTTGATACGTAATGTACTATTCCCGTTCTTTTAACGCTGAGGTCATTCCGGATTTCACTGGACTCGGTCGCTTAAAACTTCCGTATTCAATTTTATCGGTGAGCGAGTCTAAAAGAAGGTTACAGGGTCGGATTTCCATCCTTGACTATCGTTGAGTCGTTTTTCTCCTTTTATCCTGTCCAGCCTGTTCACTATACGTCCGGTACGCCGGATTCGTCCCTCCTTTACTAAAAATTCCGGCAGGAAGAAATTTGCCGGTGACTCCAATGTTAAATTCGTTGTTGTATGTTGGGTTGCATAACGTCAACAACGATAGGATAAACTTATCGACTTCCCGTACCCCTTAAATACGAACAGCTGGCCCTGTACCGACCGAATATATAATTTTACTGCAAATTGCACTTTTATAAAAGCCGATTTACAATGCTTGATAATAATAAGTAATAAAATATTTAACAATGACTTATTTTTATAATTTTTATCGTAAAAATAGTTTTTAAAATGTGAAATAATGGATGATTTGTTGATTTACATATTCTTATAGAAACAGTTCCTATAAGAAAATACTAATAATATACAGTGGCGGAACTAGGATTCGTTTTATGGTAAGGGGGGAGGCTAAGAAAAGCCCGATGTAGGCAAAAATTGTTTCGGACCACGCCCAGAAATCGCTTAATTTGACAGAAATGTTGATGATTTTTATCATATAAAGAGTATATTGCTAATACCATCTGCAATTATGTCCCCCGCTATGGGCATCGAAGGGGGCGTTGTGAGTTTGCGCAGTTCGGAAATTTCCTTGTGAAAGTAAACATTCGACAGGACCGGATTTTTTAATGTAAATTTCACTGGTTAGTTAGGAAAAATATTGCAATCAAAATTTCGATTAGTTCGATTTAAGACAGCGTCCCATGCATACGATTGCTGACGATATGATGATCCGACGGTGCCCCGATTGGAGTAAACTTTTGGTGCCAAATTCCGTCCGAATATTTGTAACAATCGACACGATGAGCTTTATTTTAACTTTCATCCGACGTCGTATGTTTCTTAACCTCACTTTTTTCTAAACCAAAAATTAAGAATGAATGACTATATTGACTATTTTGGGAATTATTATCAGCTACTAATGCACCAAATTAAAAATACATTAATTTTAAAGTTAGGTAGTGACCACATATATATTATATTGTATATAAGTGATACTCTCTTTTTTTTTACAAGCTTTTTAGTGAAATTCGGTTCCGAAGATCGGATAATGTGATAAGCAAAATATTTCGTACCTACCTGAAATACTTTATACCTGGTATTGATCCACGACTTTTGCAAAAAAGCACCATGCACTTGTGTCCTTTCATCTTAAACAAAACAAGCCACTAATAACCTACCAAACAGCGAATCACATCACCACAAATTAAAAACTCCTTTACAAAAATTGTCGTTAGGTAATGAAAGTTTATAAGCACTAATATACCGACAACAATGTGGATAAACCACTTTTTATTCTGTAATTGAAAAGGCATCCAGAACCAAAGATGGCGACGAATAACAACAAACAAATAATGTCGGGCCGGCTCTGACGCGATCGATAAAATTTCCACCCTACTGCGCAAACTCAATAGGCCCGCGCCATCTCCTATAGCGGGGACACTTTTTGTATTTTAGAACGTTCGTATTGGCCATATACTGTTTATATATGTGGTGTTAACCCATTTAACCTTACCTCACACATTTTAAATGTTAGTTAGTCATGGGGGGAGGAGGGGGCCCCTGTAACTCCGCCACTGATAATATATTAATTTATTTAAGTCGATATTGTTTTCATTGATGTGATTAATAAAGAAATAAAAACGCAACAACTATGAAAAGGCGAATTTAGGCTTATTTTAGTTGCTTCATTTATGGGCTTCTACCGTGACATTTTCGGTACTTTTTTCTATCGATCCTATAGTGAAAAATACATGAATATGTTACAATACGAGATAATTTTGATTTATTTAAACCACCTCGATGAAAACATATCGACTTTACCTACAATATTTAAAATAGCCATTACAGGTAAAAGGTTCCTCTATTTGAAAGAGTTTCATCGTTAACCAGTTTGTGTTTACGATATCAGTATTACTGTCATTGCTAACCAAATAATGGCGTCACTATTTCGTAAAATACTGATTTTGTAGAGTCTGGAATATTGTTATAGTACTACTTTCATTGATTTCCTTTTTTACTTACTTATTTTATCCTATAAAGTGTGTGTACATAGTCAACTATATTTATTTGTTTGTTTTAGCTTTATTTCTAGGACCTAAAGTATACTAATAAAATTAAATGTAAAAAAAAAACATTGTACAACTGACTGTAATATTGTAAATAGAGCTTGTCTACAACTTACCGCTATTAGGATAGCTATTCTGCGGTTTCAAGATGGTAGAAGAGCGGATGAAACGTCGTTTTATTCGTACCGAATACGCCTTTCTATTTGACGGAACCAAACTAGCTCTTTATTGGCATCTTGTAACCGGAGAATAGGTATTGTTGTGTTTTATTACAGAAAGTCACAGTCACTGACAAACAGTTACAAACTGCAAATCCTGATATGAAATTAAATTGCAGAAAAATAATCACGCTAAATGACGCTTTGCGATCATAATGATATTGACTTTGTGTGTCGTGTGGTCACAAATCTTTCAAGTGTCAAAAAAAAGTAGTACTTTGCTACTCGTATGTAGAATTTAATCATCAAAATCAGCTGTTTTAATAACTATTAGCTACAAATTTAAATCATTTATCGTTAAATATTGTATATTTGATATTTTATTTATTTTTTATTTTATTTTATTTTACACCATAGATAACAATACAAAAAAATATTTGATAGAAAGAAATATTAAAGGTATTATCTTAATATACAGGGTGTTATGGAAATGACGTATAATATTTAAACCGGCAATTCCTGAGATAAAGACAAATTGAAGAAAAATAGCCATAAATGGCGCTTTCAATTCGTTCAGCGGTAAAAGTGACCTGACGTTAAACCAGAAAAACACCTGTGTGGCACTGCGATACATGTAAGCAATCAAGGAATTCCGACCGGTGTTGTCATATGTACACCTTAAACTCTTTAGACAAAATAAAATAATTTAAACACTTTTCCATTCTGTAATACCTTTTTGTAGAATTAATGGAAGAACATTTACGACGGACTATGTTTTAAACAACCCGAAAAACATATGGAATAGTAATAGCCACGTACGTCACTAGGTTAAATGCCAATGACCTCTTGATGCCTTACATCGGCTGAGCGAACTAGTTTCATATAGTGCCGCACGCTTGCGTCTGTTAGTTGAAGACCAACCAGCGGCCGGTTACGTTGTGTCTCGTCGATCACCAACACACTATCAGCAATCCGCTCTGTTTGTTCGGTTTACGCGTGTATCTTGCCCGTCCATAAATAATCTTTGAATATTATTTTTACTGACGCGTTTCTTCTGGACGTCAAATTTCGTCGCGTGTAGTAAAATCTAATAATCTGTATTATTGTATTTTCAAAAGCTAACTATCGGTTCTGTTTTACTATTACTGTGTGTACATAAATTGTTTCCAGGAGTGTTCCCATGAAAAAGGAAAAAAACTGATTGTGTTTGTGTCTGGATTTCCTCCCTCTTTAGGTATAAGGATAAATACAAGTAGGTAGAAAATACTTTACTTATATTTAACGGTAGTTTATGCCTTATGAAGCCCTTCACAGTCCGCCAGGTTACGGATGCGGGCATAGATTTTCTTATCGTCAGCATAAAGCAAACTATTAATGTCCAGAGAATTAACTATGTCATTAATAAATATAACAAACAGTAAAGGACCCAAAATGGGCCACTGAGGCACTCCGGATGTAGCATATATCTGCCCAGATGACTGACCACCACACTCTACTACTTGTTGTCGTTCATGTATTGAAAATCATAATAATGGTATTTATTAAGCGTGAAACTATTTTTCTAGAATGAAAAATGGATCTCTTCAAACACCTTCTGGACATGTTTTGTATGGAATCGGTTACCTTCGTCAGGAAATATTATATTTTAAACAATAATAAACCATATTTGAATTGAATTGTACGAGAAACAGTATTTTTTTTAACGCCCTACGATTTAAATTAAATCACTTTTTAATTAAAATCATTTATTTACTTTAATTAGATGTACCTAGTCATTTAGTTTTCTACTAATGAGAAAAATTATATTTTTTTAGTCGCCGGTGTCAAAGTCCTACTTTTTAGCCTTCGTAATTTGTTAAAATCATTATATAGGAACGTGTAAGGTTTTTTCTTTTTTTTTTACAAATACAAAGGGTCGGATTTATTTGTCGTAACCTCTACGTGAATAAAAATATAAATCAGTAGCTGCACATTACAAATATGCCTCTTTTGAAAAATTAAATACCCATACACACAGAAGTAAAACCTTGCACGTTGAGCAAAATGTATCGATTTCCAACCGATTTGCACCCGTCAGAGCAATCCGCGTACGTGGTACGGAATCGTGGGTTTGGATTCTGTGCGTTTGCTCGATCGGCTGGCTTGTTTACTAGTAATTTCTTTAGTTTTGGCATGTTTCGTTTAAATTTACTTTTTATTATTTTTTAAAATATACTGCAAAACGAAAGGCTAGCCTAAACAAAGCATGAGCAAGAATGAGAATACGTCGTAATAATTTAGCTATTTGCCCTTAAAAGAAGATACAGTGAAACCTCTCTTAGACGGACATCTACGGGATCGTCTAAATGTGTCCGCCTAATAGAGGTGGCCGCCCATGGGAAATTTGTTATTAGGTAATATGTAAATGAAAAAAATATTACTATGTATATGTATGTACAAATAAACATAACATAACAAAAATACACTAGGTTTTAGTTAGGATGTAGTACTAAAAAATCTAATAACGTAGTTTGACGTGTTTGCGTTTTAAACTTGCAATCTAGAAAATGTAATTCCAAGTCTGATAACAATTCCATTGCTGTAGAGTCATCTCTATTCTTTGCATACTCTTATAATTCCTTTACCATAGTAATGGCTTGTTGATAATTGGTGACATATGTTTGCATTCAACTTCTTCATCAGAGTCGTCAGATATTGATGTGGTTTCAGTTTGGGCTACATAATCGGTAGGAATGGTATCATCTTCTAATAGCACATTGCTATCAATGTTAATGAACGCGCTCAAATCATTGTTATCAAATTACAAACTTCCACCATATCAATATTCTCTTTCAAACTCAAAACGCGACCTTTTTGTGCCATTGTTCACGATTTTAACCTTACAACTCACAAATAAACGGCGGACTGCTGTCGGGGAATCACACATACTTTCATTCGGCGAAGACCTTTCGCTCTGCCACGCATACGCGATTGGTTGCCGGTCTGTCTTCAGAGTTTTTGCACCGTACTTATTCGTCTCCCAAATACTTTTGAAAAATTTTGTGTCCGTTTAGAGGTGGGTTTTCGCACTCTTTGTATGAAAACAGCCTGTCCGCGTCCGCCCAAAGAAGAGTCCGCCCAAGAGAGAGGTTGATTTTCATGGAATTTCTTGAGGTACAGAATGAAATAAGTTTGACTGTATATTAAAGTCCTTTAACTCTCATCTAAAGGAATAGATCTTTAAGGTCGTGGTAAAATCTTCCACGTAACGCGTCAATGGTCTAAATAATTTAAAACATACTTTTTTAAAGGTTTACTATAACGTTGAGGCTACCTTAGCTAAGGTCTTACTTAAGGTAACATATCGATTCAATAAATTTAAGATTACCAGTTTCTTAAAGGTATATTCCGTTAGACTAGAGTTAAAAAGAACTTTAATATACTGTCAAACTTATGTTAAGGATGACTTACGTCATTCTGTACCTTAAGGTGCCTTCAGGCCGATATTTAAATGTTACCTTAAGTTATACTTAGCTAAGGTAGCCTTAACGTTATGGTAAGCCTTATTTTAAATTAAATTGAGGGTCAATTGACGCGTTAAGATTACTACGTCCTTAAAGATCCTTTAGATGAGAGTTAAAGGAGGACTTTAATATAGGTACTGCCAAACCTATGTCATACTCTACCTTAAGGTGACTTTAAAATGTCATATTTTAAGGGCCTATATTTCAAAGTTTCCTTAAGGTACAGAATGACGTAAGTTATCCTTATCTAAAGGAATTGATCTTTTAGGGCGTGGTAATCTTAGGCTTAACGTGTTAATTCACCCTCAGATTACTTTAAGACATAGCTTATTTTTTACCTTAACGTTAAGGCTACCTTAGCTAAATTTTAACTTAAGGTGACATTCAAATATTGACCCGTTTGTCAAGACCTTGCACGTCATTGCTTTCATTTGCAAAATACCTTCGATATAAAGACCAAAACTTAAACCAATTTCCAGTAACTATTAATTAGAAGCAAAAATACAATGAACGTGAACCTTTTAATAACACCATTTTAAAGTAATTTTCTATGTTAGACCAATCGTTATCGCCGTTTTTTTATGTCAATCTATAAATTTTTGAAATAATTAATAATGCTTCAATTCTTTTAATTAGGGTACAACTAAATTACGATAAACGTAAACGTTCTATTTGGATTAATATAATTTAGTTTCAGTCGGTTGCATGTGTCGTGTAGCACCTTAGTTTGTAAATTACGGACTTTAGTAATAATAACAACAATAACATTCGTACGGCTTATATTGATAATAGCCCTAATTGTTGAAATTGCTAAAGAAAAAAAGTTTCCCTCTATTTTATCATATTATTGGGGATATGAGCAAAGACAGAACGCTATAGTGCCTGCATTGTTTGAAAATTCTGTATTGCTCGTTAACTTTAAATAATAACATTTTGTTGTTAAAGGCAAGTATTCGTTCGTCCTAAGAGTGGTTAGTTTGTAATTTCAAAAACGCAACATTGTTAGAAAACAAAAATAATAATAATAAATAATAGGTGTGATATATCGTTGGAGACGGAATATAAATGGAATTAAGAAAGCATAAAATAAAATGTTATTATGCTATTAAAAAAAAAAGTTGATGATGGTTGCGAAAAATAGAAACGTCGGTTTGAAAATTTAATTAAATCACCTTATAGAGGAAAAAACAGTGGCAAGGAGAATGTAAACTTTATTTTCACATATCTTTCGCCGGCACAAAATTCCGCCACCCTGATATTTTGGTCCAGTTGGATATTTCATAACTTTTTTATTTTTTATGCGATTTTCATGATTTTGTTATCAGTTTGTAGATCAATTTATTGTGTTTTTCATTAAGAAAATCAAACACTAGGTATATCATAAAGTTAATTAACAAAAACAATTTTAATATCGCGTATTTCCTCCTCTCGCAGCAATGATAGCTTGCAGTCTTCGTGATATCGAACGAATAAGGTTACTTATCCTTTCTTGAGGGATAGCCTGATATTCTTCGGTCAGCGCCAGTCGTAAGTCTTGCAGGGTTTATGGTTTTACAGGACGGCGACGAACAAAAGTTCGGTCAGCGCCAGTCGTAAGTCTTGCAGGGTTTATGGTTGTACAGGACGGCGACGAACAAAAGTTGATTCCAAAGATCCAAAAATGTTCGATTGGGTTGAGATCCGGGCTATATGCGGGCCATTCGAATCTTGGAAGTCCAACTTCATCCAGATATTCGTTCACTACATGTGCAACGTGAGGTCTGGCATTATCATGCATTAGTGTAAATTGGTTCCCACTGAAAGGAGCAAATGGAACAGCAACTTCTTGGAGGATTTCCTCAATGTGACAGTGGACGATTAGAGCTCAAGAAAAATAAGAATGGTGCGTGCTTCGGTAGAAATACCAATGACATACATTTTCTAAAAATAACATCGTTTCATTTAAAATATTGCAGCTCGCAGCAGAAATGAGATAATGGAATGAATCAAGAATCGAAATGTTTAGAATACATCAAAGATGACAAGAAACAGTATGTAAATAAAATTATCCCCCTCAATTTTCCTACAGTGTGTTTTGAAATTACGACGAAAAACAACAGTTTGATTTACTCCTGTATAATATAGCCTAATCGAAAAATGTTACTTTATAAAATAATTAAGGAAAAACACAATAAATTGATCTACAAACTGATAGTAATATCATGAAAATCGCATAAAAAATAAAAAAGTTATGATATATCAAACTGGACCAAAATTTCAGGGTGGCGGAATTTTGTGCCGGTGAGTATATATTTCGGTTGACATCTATTGGTAATTCGACTGCAGCCTCTTCGTTTCTATTTCCTACTGACATAATAGCAGTGTCATCCGCAAAAGTAGCTATGTCGTGCTTTTCTAGAACTAGAATACCGCTGGTGTATACCAGGTAAAGGACAGGACCCAGTACACAGCCTTGGGGTACTCCACATTTTAATTCTAGGCCAGGCTTGTGCTTGCTTAATTCTAAAATATCTGTCCGATGTGTATGACTCGATTATTTGGGAATATTGTTGTAATGCGATTATCTGAAGCTATATTTTGCATGCCTTTGTGTAGATGCAATATGTCTCTCTTATTCGGTTACTAAACTTGAACTATGTGACAGTGATACAATGCTTACAGTGTCAAATACAACTTGACATGTATTTGATACTTTGATTGATTCGATATTTTAGTAGTGTGCAAATTTATTAATTAAAAATATATACATTGTGAGTAATAATTAAATTTATTAATTATAAAATATAGCAATAAAAGTTGAGCGTATGAATAAAAATAAGTTTGTTTAGGCAGCAGTTCACTATACTTTGCCTTCTATATATATGTACCTACATATTTGTATGCTGGGAAGCTATTTATAAAGATTGTGTGTATTTTTAGTGTTGGCACTTTTGGCAAACTTTATGTTTATGGAAGAAAGTTTTTTTTAATTGAAATGACTAGGGGAGGTAGATAATGTTCTTAATATTTAGGGTTGCCATATGTATGTACAATGTGTAAAAGTAGTACAATTGTATAAAAAACACGGACGTTTTTCACAAATGCGTTTAAACAAATCCCGACAATAAATACCGGACAATGATAATATCAGCCTTTTTTATAGTCCTGTAACTTTTTTAATTGTCTTCCGATCTTGGTGAAATTTTCAGCAAAGTGTAGTCTTGTGTCTTGGGATGATATCCTGAATTTTAGTTTTCAAAGAATATTGATTTTTTGATTACTATACAGGCAGAAACAAAAGTTACTTTTGACCCCCAATTTCTTAACGCCCTCTGGAAAAATTGAGCGGTAGAATTTAGGTGAATTATATTCTATTTTGAAGTGTGATCTTTTCTTAACACAATGTTTTTTGATTTACGCCATTAAGTGCTTTTTAAAAAAAGATACAAATTTTTAAAGAAAGTATTGCAGTTTTTCAATTTTATTCGCAATCCAGAACTGATTTTATGGAGTAGCATAAAGAAATATCCAAAAATTAATACCTCATATTCTTATCGCTTCTACAATGTGACGAGACATGCTTCAATATAATACGGCCTATTAATTTGTGGATATTTGTTTATGCTACTCGATAAAACACAATCAATCAAGACAATACTAGTCTATATTTTTCAAGAAATTTCATCAAGATTCGGACAACAATTAAAAAGTTACAGGACTATAAAAAATATTATTATAATTATCTTTCTCCGGGATTTATTGTTGGGGAGAGTACAGGGTGTTATGGAAATGACGTATTATATTTAAACCGGCAATTCCTGAGATGAAAACAAATTGAAGAAAAATATCCAAAAATGGCGCTTTAATTTAATATGCCCTGTACATGACCTGACGTCAAACCAAAATTAAGCACGTGGTGACACTGGGAGAACGATAAACAAAACAACATATTAACTTATTTAAAACCAACTTCATTTATAAAAAACACCAAGTAGGTAATCCAAACAAAAACGAGCACAATAACCACACAAAACACAAAAACAAAAGCACAAATTCACATTAGTTTTCGCGTAAATTTGTATGCATCTCATGAACACATCTAATTACCATTCAATCTGATTTAGTATTTTAAAGTGCGCCCTTATTGTATAAAGGTCTGTTTCGGGTTTACTCGGTTTCAGTCCGTTTCGGGTTTATTCGGTCGATCGATATTTGGAAATATCTAAAAATACAGCGTTCTTCTTTCGATGTTTTATAAGATTATATTCATAAATTGAGGAATTTCCTTCTATAATATTACTTTCCTGTATAATTATTGTTTGGGAAATGGCAACCGCTCTATTTTTCCGAATATGTACGAAGCACTCGACCCTTGGTTGGACTCGTCTATATTAAGACTTAAGGGGAGGTCCTGTTGTTGTCAACATAATTATTTCATCATTCTTCATTAAAGGATTAAAAATTGTTTTAGGCCCATTAGAAAATAGCGTTTTTATTATTTCTGACTTTCTATTGCGAAATAATTTGTATCCTATCTTCTGTGTGTGCTGCTGTTCTATGTGTACGATAGTGTAATTATGCGTTAGTGTTTAGTGCTTTTGTGTAATCTGATAATATGTGCCTATCTTCAATAAAACTAATTTGAAACTCATGGGTGTCTGTGTGTTTTTTTAAGTGATTTAGTGTAATTTAGTGGGTTTAAGCTTATTATGCCGTCCCACACTATCATCAGGGCACGTGATGAGCATAAACCTCTTCCCCTAGAAAAAAGAACTGAAGGTGTCTGTGCCCTGGATTCCTTACTCGTGTCGGCGACCTGGATTTAATCTCTAAGTAAGCTAAATATTTATTTTTATAAGAATCTAAAGTTTTACACTTTTCCACAGTTTGGCAACATTGCGCTAGAACATGTGTTTATTACACAGCTGGGCAGTGTAATATGATTGTGCCGCGGAGTGACCTGTGGGTCTATGAAGTACCCCACTTTTTAAACGTTCGATTTATAAAAAAATATATGTAGCGCTTCTCTAGGACACCCCAGGAGTCACCCATTTAAATATAATACGTCATTTCCATAACATCCTATGTATAAAATAATTCCCAAAAAAGCAGGACATGTCCCGCTAAAGCCGGTCGTCTGGCAACCCTGCTAATACGGTGAATTCTTAAGGGTTACATTTACTGAAAATTGGTATAAAAACAAATACTTTTCAAGCTTAAGGCCGCTTTACATGGTGCAATGCTGCAAGATAACTTGCAAGACTCTTGCAGCAAGGCGTAACCTACAATGTTCCTTGGCATCACGCTTCTTTAATTGCAAATCACTGCCAACATAACCTTAACCTTACTGTTAGTTTTTTTCTAGAAAAAAAACATGGTTTTTTCCATAAGCCATCAGCTGTCAACACCGACAGTGGCTGTCAAGCATTCTGGGATCCTTATCGGCCCGGGTCTTGGCCATAGGTATACCTAAATATTTACTAAAACGGTCTTGGCAAGACTGAAATTACTAAATATTCCTTGTACTTGCAGAAATATCGAACAAAACCGATAAGCTGCCCTTGCAAGAGACTTGCGAGAATAGATCAGCTGGGTCGCAACATCGCATGCTTCCGTCCGGGGAAGATTTATTGTCTCTTGCATGGTCTTGCCGCATGTAAAACTCCCTTTATGGTGATCATTCACGTTAACTTTATTTTAGGCTTTTTAAATCATGCCGGATATATCTTTTAACTTCACGGCAGAAGACGTAGTGAAAGCAGGTCGCACAACTGACGCCAATATCGAAGCCATCAAGGAGCTACTCGATGACACGCCACATATTCCGAAATTGCCCGCCGAACAAATTGTCATTTTTCTGTTGGCCTGCAACAATGATATCGAAGCTACTAAAATATGTATAGTCGCCTATTTTCGCTTAAAGGCCGATTCACCCGAGTTATACGCCAATAGGGATTTGGATAGTGACGATCTGGTATTTGCGAGTAAGGTGTCGTAAGTCTTTTTTTTTAAGCCGGCTATAAATTACTACTTTCCAACTGATTTTACCTGACTAGGTAGAAAAATGATTAAAAAAGTCCGATACATACATGTCGGAAGTTCTTACCTAAAAAGTCCTGCTTGGTGAGAAAGTAAATTTGCACAAGAATATTTATATGTTGGACTGTTGGACATACAGGGTAGGGTGGCTTCAAAAATACCGGGTTTAAAATTTATAAAAGACGTCGGCTATATTTAGAAAACTAATAGTCGTAAAGATTTGGTAATAAGTATTTCTGGATAAGTAGGCTTTGAACAATTGATTGTTGTTGGTAACAGAATAGGCGTTTTAGCAGTGACAGTTTGGCAATTATAATTTCTGTTTCAAAACGTGACCTTCTTGTTAAAAAAAGGTTTTTCCGTTTCTTAGTTATTTTAAACAATAATAGGGATGATTAAACTGACTGTTAATGAAAAAATTGAAATAGTTCTTATTGTTGGCGATAATTATAAGACGCATCGCGAGGCTGCCGACATTTTTAATCCTAAACACCCAAATAAACATATTAGCCACGTTACTGTCGGCAATGTCGTCAATAAATTTAAAAATACTGGCTCTGTCGAAAATAATTTCATGAAGAAAGAAAATCAATTACAAGTATTGCAAGCGGTTGTGGAAAATCCAAAAATTTTATTGGAAGGAATAAAGAAGACAGTTCAAGATAACGTGTCAAGAGCTTCTGCTAGTAAAATACTTAGAATAAATAAATTTTATCCGTATAAACCAAAATTTGTACACACGCTCAAACCTGGAAATATGGAATCGCCTTTCATGTTCTGGGCTTGGTTTCAAGGAGAAGTTGAAGACGACATTTTCTTTTCAAGGAGAATTTTATTCAGTGACGAGGCAACATTTACTTCCAATGGTGTCGTATGTTCCCAGAATTGTCGTTGGTAGAGCGATGTGAACCCCAATTTCGTAATCGAATGCCGTGACCAAACGTATTTCAAAACGAATGTTTGGTGCGGTATTTTAAATAATCAAATAGCGGGTCCATATTTTTTTCATCAAAATATTAATAGTGAGATTTACTTAAATTTCCTAAGAACCGAAATTTTATAGGCTGTTTGGTATCAGCATGATGGAGCTCCTTGTCACAGCGCAGCCAGGGTCAACGAATATTTGGATAGAATTTTTCCACAAAGATGGATAGGACGCCGTTCAGAAGTACCCTGGCCACCTAGGTCACCGGACATTGCACCCCTAGATTTTTTCTTGTGGGGTCATTTGAAGCAATTTGTGTACAAGCCCAGAGCATTCCGTGATATTGATCACCTAGAAGAAACTATAAGGCAGTGTATCCGGCTAGTTACTCCTCATATGCTCAGAAACGCCGTGTCAGAGTTTTCTAGAAGTTTTATTTGTTATTGGGAAATTAGAAATTGGCCAATTGACAAATATTCTTGTGCAAAATTTATTTAGGAAGAGGCACTTTTTTTCGTAGAGTTAATAATTAAAAAGTTTCCCGTTTTGGTAAGAACTTCCGAAGACACGCTGTATAAGTTATTTTCGTCTGGAGAGCGAAGTGACGTAACCATTGGCGTAACTAGAATGATTTTGTAGGGGGGGCCTGGCCCCTAGTCTAGTAGAATTTTAATGGCAAGTGTCACTATGACGTATGTATGGCTTCGAACTTCAGAAATACTGGGGTGGGCACCAGAGCAATCTGGGGTGGGCATGGCCCACCTGGCCCCCTCCCTAGTTACGCCTATGGACGTAACTGGAGAGTCATTTGACAACGCCTCCTTGTGTGATTATCATACCTTGTGTTATTGTCTCATGAAACATATTCGTAATGCCTTTTTTTAGAAATATTGCAATTATGCCACACAGGACTAAAGACAACAACACTGTATGTGTTGCCAATTTGAAAGATTATAGCTACTACAATTTTCATTTCGACGTTAGTGCCAAGCTACTGTACATGTTCCTGGATTTAGTTCTTTACGAGAATCCACCGTCGGGATTAATCATAGTAATTAATATTAAAGGGGTAAGTGGATATCTGTTAATGAAAAATTGCTACTAACACACTGTAGATTTCTCTACTAATTGCATGAACATAATAACCAACACGTATGCTTAAAGCCGTATTACAGTCGGGAATTTTTATGGCGCCAGCAATGGCAATTATAATTCAAGGATTCATGCGCAGTACACCGTTCTCCGTACTACAGTCGGAAATTCTACTCTTCTGACAATTAAAATGACACGGATTCATGCGCAGTACACCGTTCCCGATCAGCTGTCTCTCATTACCAGAAATGGGGCACGCGCCATTTTAATTGCCATTGCCGGCGCAATTGGGTAGACATGGATTATCCTGTTATTTTTAACTGTTTATTATTTGGCCGAAGCAGGTATGAACAGGTAATTGCCATTTAAACCCACTGGTACTTAAATTAGCAGTTTACATTCTTTATTAAACTTATGGACAGCTAATTCAGCAACTTTTTGCACCTCCTATTTGTAAATAGCAGTAGCTGCTTTAACTGGTAATCAAAACGAGCAGGTTTGCCCATCTCTAATTCTGGGGGTATTTTAGGCATTTCGACAGTACCAACTGCTGTTCTGACCCATTGACAATGCTCCAGCTGATCGAGAACGGTTTACTGCGCATGAATACGTGCCATTATAATTGCCGGCTCTAATACGGCCTTTAAAGCCGTATTAGCGTCGGCAATTTATGTCTCTTGCGCCAGCAATGGCAATTATAATTCCACGGATTGATGCGCAGTACACAGTTCCCGATCAGCTGTCGCTCATTGCCAGAAATGGGGCAAGCGCTATTTTAATTGCCATTGCCGCTGCAAGTCTGGGTAGAGATGGATTATTCTGATATTTTTAACTGTTTATTAGTTGGTCGAAGCAGCTATGAACAGCTAATGGCTATTTAAACTAACCGGTACTGAAATTAGCAGTTCGCATTATTTATTAAGCATATGTGCTACTAATTCGTCAGAAGTTTATGGAACTGCTATTTGTGAGTACCAGTAGCTGCTTTAACTGGTAATCAAAATGAACAGGTTTGCCCATTTCTAGTTCTGGGGGTATTTTAGGGATTTCGACAGTACCAACTGCTGTTCTGACTGTTGGCAATGCGCCAGTTGAACGAGAACGGTTCAGTGCGCATGAATCCGTGCAATTATAATTGCCATTGCAGGCGCAAGAGAAGAATTGCCGACTGTAATACGGCTTTTATATCATGCGATCGATCGTATTTGACCTTATTTTTATGTATTTCTTCCAGGTAGGGTTAATGCATATCACGAGGTTAAAACCGGCAATTCTCAAAAAATTCTTTCAGTTTTTACAAGAAGCGCTGCCCACACAACTTAGACAGATTCATGTCTTGGAGAGTTCGTATGTATTTGACAAAATCCTAATGTTTCTTAAACCTTTTATGAGTAAAGAACTGTATGCCATGGTAAGTAAGCTATTGAGGCCGATTGATATAGTACATATATCTCTTTAAAAAAAAATCGAAAACAAACCGCGTCGCTATAACGTCACATTCCGGTAGGAACAAATTTGCCGATGACCTTGGGACCGATTATTTAAATTCAATGTTATATTTGTTGTTGTATGTTAGGTTGCATATGAGACTGCTGTTATAAGTATATTTACCGGCAGAATACGGCTGTCCGGACCGATTTGAATTGTGGTGTATTATATAATACTAATCTTGGAGATTCCGCTACAGGGGAGGTTCGGAAACAATAAATTTATTAAATTGTTTAAATATTGAATATTGTGGTGGGATAAAGAATTATTTTAAAGTAAAATATATAAATATAAATAGCCTTTATTAATTAATTATTTCGTTGTCAGCTAGCCCTGACGGATCGCCATTGGTCTATTTTTGGTTGTACGTTTTTGTATGTTGTTCTATACGCCAGATACAATCCAAATAGGGAAAAGTGCCATTTCCTATCCCGAACTATGTGCGGGAAGAACTGATGCTTGATCTATCTACTGTTTTAGATCCTGACTCATCCACCAAGTGTGAATATGGACGAATTTTTTGAAAAACACGTCACAGCCGACTGTATGCCTTGCGACTTTGGAGGAAACCTGCCAAAACTAGAACAATTGAGCGAACAAACAAGACAATCGGCTAGAAAATTAAACCACTTCTTCCGTGCCGGCGAAGAACAAATAAAAGTTTACAAACAAAATAAAAGTTCAGGCGGTTATTTTTAATTTTGTAGGGAACTTAAGCGTTCGGTGGTGAAATTAACTAGACTATAATTATGTCGCACAGTTTTTAAGTGCATTTTTAATTTCCCATTAATAAGTACAGGGTGTCCCATTTTCGACACTTTTATAGGGTATCTCCGTTATTGTTAGTGCTATCAAAAAAGTAATGTAGGTGTCTTGTGCTCTTTTTGGGCCAAACTTAAAATGGTCAAATCAAAATTTGAAAATTTTCGCTCGCTTAAGAGATACGGGGGAAAATCAACAAATTGACAATTCCTAAATTACCCTATATTTTCTTAGTTAAAAGAGATACAGAAAAATGTTTTATACAGAAGTTTATTTATAATGATTGTTGAATAATCTGCAGTTTTCAGAAAAAGTATACGGTGTCAGGTAAGAAACTTATCGGACCTAAACTCATTTTTTTAAATGCAACACCATGTATATTTTAATCTAAAAAGATAGCATTTTAAACTCTCTTTTCAAATTGATAGCACACCATGGATGATAGATATCATATCAAATTTATCAAAATGTTTATACTTAAGTCATTTTCACAGATGAATATGTAAAAATTAAATTGACGTTAAATGTTAATAACAACTAGAATGTCAACATAGTTGTCTCTAGGATATTAGTTTTTGTTTCATGGCCTACTTTGGTTTAAAATAATAAAGTTTAATAAATCGCCTAGAAAACCAATATAATCCATGGTGTGTTATACAGGGTGTCCGGGAACATGTGGGAAATCTCCCGGATATGAAGAAAGCACGTGAAACGAGTACTATAGGTTCATATAAACTTCTTTCGTATCGGCCTCCTCTTCGGAGATATGGGCTTCCAAAGAGCACCAATGGAATCAAGTTTTTTACACATAATTATTGAACCACCTGGTATATTTCAATTATTTTTTAATATGATGTATACCAGGTAAGACCCGTCAAATTACTGCCCAAGAAACTGTTGTGAATTACTCACAGCTGCAGGGACGGACTAGCTGTAACACTCATGGGCCCATTTTTTTTACGCCCTGTATGATGAGAACTTTGGACAATGTTTTTTACATACCTTTAACTATTGGCTAAAAATTAAGTACTCTTCGTTCATGTCGCTAATCCTAACCGTTTTCGAGAAAACGTCATTTTATTTACACTGAGTCCCCTAACTGCTCATGGGCTAAATAGGAAAAAGCGGAATCTTGAAGGTTGAACATTGGATCGGAACAAAGATGTATCTTTTATTGAAATACCTGAAGCACATGATGCATATGAAATGCCGTTTTTTCGAAAACGGTTATAATTAGCGACATGAATGAAGAGTACTTAATTTTTAGTCAATAGTTAAAGGTATGTAAAAAACATTGTCCAAAGTTCTCATCATACAGGGCGTAAAAAAAATGGGCCCATGAGTGTTACAGCTAGTCCGTCCCTACAGCTGTGAGTAATTCACAACAGTTTCTTGGGTAGTAATTTGACGGGTCTTACCTGGTATACATCATATTAAAAAATAATTGAAATATACCAGGTGGTTCAGTAATTATGTGTAAAAAACTTGATTCCATTGGTGCTCTTTGGGAGCCCATATCTCCGAAGGGGAGGCCGATACGAAAGAAGTTTATATGAACCTATAGTATTATTTTCACGTGTTTTCTTCATATCCGGGAGATTTCCCACATGTTCCCGGACACCCTGTATATTTAAAAGGATAAGTTAAAATAGTATAGAATTAAAATATACAGGGTGTTCCATTTTAAAAAATGATGATAGGTCCGATAACTTTTTTACCTGACCCCCGTATATTTATTCTGAAAACGGCAGATTATGCAACAATCAATATAAAGAAACTTCTGTACAAAACATTTTTCCATATCTCTATTAACTAAGAAAATATAGGGTAATTTTGAAATTGTCAATTTCTTGATTTTCCCCCGTATCTCTTAAACGAGTGAAAATTTTCAAATTTTGATTTTATCATTTTAAGTTTGGCCCAAAAAGAGTACATGACACCTACATTACTTTTTTGATAGCACTAACAGTTACGGAGATACCCTATAAAAGTATCGAAAATGGGAAACCCTGTACTTTGTTTATGGGAAAGTGCACTTAATAACTTTTTGGATTTATAGGGCAGACAACGCGTACGAAAAGTGGTTTGCATGGAACTAATAGTAGACCAGGACCACCGGCTTGTACAGGGTGTTCATTAATGACGTGCAATATCATAGTCTGTCAGACTGTGATTCCGTAGGCGATTTTATGAAGAAAAGTTCACATCAACGGCCTATAACTATGGATACGTAGTAAAAGATTAAATTTTATGAGTGAAAAATGGGTGCGTGCTTGTGTCTCGTTCACAATGGTGTCGCCTTCATATAGGCAACCCCGTCGGTATTGGTGCCGGTTTGGTTGCCAACCAACGACGTGAACCAATGACGACCGTCCAGAACCGAAATCAGACGTCGAGATGTAACCGTATTAGAAATCTATCGATACGTGGACAATAAAAATTAATTCTAGAATTGGACCTCTTCTGCAATAAGGAACCAACTGACAAAACCAAAAAAGAGAGAAAAACGGTATTTAAAAAAATTGGTAGTGAATATAACAAGCTGTAAGTTGTTTCTTAACTGGTATTTATAATCAAAAACATTAAATATGTAGTTCATCATCAACAAACCTTAGAGGACCCGAACAAACCCGAATAATTTTATTAAAAAAAAGCATCAATCTCGTATACAGGGTGATTTTTACATCGGTACAAATGTAGCAATCTTTAGATAAATATTACTCGACTTTTTCAAATGGACCCCCCTGTATATTATTATGTCATTTTACAGATAAAGGCAATTATAATAAATGCTCTAAAACGTAACGTTCTTTTTATATTTTATGTTTTATTTAAAAAATGTAAAAATTTCGGCACTTTCAATAAGCCATGAGTTGAACAAAAAAAATAATAAACTAAATAAAAAACTATAACAAGTGTTCAATATGACCTACGCGTTCTTGAAATGATCTACTAACTTCATTTAATACATTGTTGTTGATATTCCGAAAAACTTGTGTAATGCGGTTCTTCATATTCTCTTTTGTGGTTGGAGGCACTTTATACACTTCATCTTTGACGTATCCCCAGGGCCGGATCAAGCAAATTATTGTCATGGGGCCAGGTGTGGTGGGGGCCCACGCCCCCGCAGTGAAGCGGGAAATTAAAACGAATTTGTAACGTTTCGAATAAATACAGCCGATGATTAGTTTAGCATCGAATTACGCTTTATGAAAGATATAAATAGAATTGGTTCAGTATTTATTACGTTTTACTAGAGTGGTAACGTGATCTTACGCATTTGCTTTTCAAATTAGTGAAAAACAGTTATTTCGAAAACTTTTCTTTACGGGTGGTGGAGGCCTTCCCATGGTGGAGGCCCTGGGGCCTTGGCTCCATTGGTCCCTATGATAATCCGGCCCTGCGTATCCCCACAAAAAGAAGTCCATTTTTGTTAAATCTGGAGATCGAGGTGGCCATTGAAATGGTCCACCTCTACCTATCCATCTATTATATAGGAAATTCATTGTTTAAATGTTCATGGATTGCGGCCGTATGGTGGACTGGAGCTTCATCATGCAAATACCACATTCTGTCTTTTACAAAATTTGACAAATTATTTAACAAGCGTGGTAACTCATTTTGCAAAAAATCCAAATAGACTTGTCCAGTTACTCGTGTTTCAAAAAAATAAGGACCAATGACATAATGTCCAACTATTCCACCCCACGCATTTAGTGACCATCTAGTTTGACTGTGAGTTGTAATAAAATGTGGGTTGGCGGTTGCATAATAATTTAAATTATGCCTATTGACATTTATATACTTAACTTCCTCGCACTAATCAACCACCCTGTATGTAACCAGTTAATCTTTTCATCCAAAACGTCTTTTTTCTATTTCTAATTTTTTTTAATACTCTAAAATAAACAAAATTAACTAAATACCTAAATCAATAAGATTTAAAAACACATTTAGCATAAAGGAGCCAAATTACAGTTTAGCAAAAAGATCCAAATTACTTTATTTTATAAAATTAGTCTAAAATTTAAAAAATAGGTTAATCTTGCATAACGCGCACTACCTGGTACTTTATTGCGAAACTTGAATACAGGTTCCTGTAATTTTCAATTAGGTCATATTCCTCATAAATGGCGTCCATAAACACCTTTGTGTGATTCTATTGATACGTAGTGACTAGTGACTCATTTTAGTAAAAATTGTTAGTTGGTTCCTTATTGCAAAAGGGCGTCCAATTGGCTTTTCAGTGATGGCCACAAGGCCTTGTTTTATGCGAGAGAATAGATTGTTTATTGAGCAGTAAAGAAGGTTTGGATGTACCAAAATATTTTGCCGTGTAATCATTTTCATTGAGGGCGAAGTACGGTCCTGTTGGCCGGTTAAGGTCAATAGTTTATCAGTCAGCAATGCGCATGACATCTGACCGGGCCATAAATTTGCCACTTTTGCTTTTAGAGTTTGGCTATCCATAGATATAGGTAGGTGGTTCACATGAACATACGTTTAAAAGTACCTAGGCAACTAGGGCATATTAAAATTGAAAATTAATAATGTTAGATTTACATTAAATTTGTTAATTTGGGTGATGCGTTTTCAGTATTTATATCTAATTCTAATAGAACAAGAAATAAAGACTTATTTAATTCTTGTATTGTGTTTTTTTTGTAATAAGAGACGATATGAAGTAAAATGTTAATTTCTGGAAATATAGGAAATCCTCTAAGGTCATCTGGGAGTGGTGCGTGTGCCTATAAAGCGGACAACGTTGGAGGTTGTATTTGTTGGGGGACACGACCTGAGGAAGTCGCTCTGGAATTAAGAAATCAATGTGGTCGGTTCAACATTTACCAATGCTCGTATAACATAAATAAACCATAAAATAAAATAATTCTTAACTAAATGTTATTTTAGTTTAGGGTACTAATATTCAATTTGCACAGGGTGTCCCATTTACGACACTTTTATAGGGTATCTCCGTAATTGCTAGTGCTGTCAAAAAAGTAATGTAGGTGTCATGTCATGTGCTCTATTTGGGTCAAACTTAAAATGGAAAATCAAAAAAATTACCATATATTTTCTTAGTTAAAAGGGATATAGATAAATATTTTATACAGAAGTTTCTTTATATTGATTGTATACGGGGTCAGGTAAAAAGTTATCGGACCTAACCGCATTTTTTAAAATGGAACACCCTGTATATTTTAATCTAAAAAGATACTATTTTAAATAGTATAACACACCATGGATGATATTGGTTTCCTAGGCGATTTTTTTTTGTGATCAAACACAAACACTATAGGAAAACTCCTTTAGGGCACTCTGGGAGTGGTGCGTGTGCGCAAAAAGCGATTCACGATGGTTTTGAATCGTTGGAGGTTATATTCGTTGGGAAAAACGACCTCGGGAAGGTCGTTCCATAAGGATGAAGTCCTCCAGATGAAAGAATTCTTAAATAATGAAGTTCGAGGAATACTAAGCTTAACCACATATGGATAGGCGGCAGTGGTTCGTCGTGTAGTTCTGATATTCGCCGCTTTGGGCGGAATTAAGAGGGCAAGGTCAGCCGAGCACTTTCCATGAAAATATCTGTAAAAGAGAGTCAAATCCCCAACCTGTCCTCGATGTTCTAGGCTGTCGAGGTTCTTCGTCAGCTCGTGGTCTCCAATAAGACGAATGGCCCTCCTTTCGATGGAATCCATTAGCCGAAGAGTATGTTTGGTTGCAGAGCTCCAGACATGAGAGCAGTACTCTAGTGATGGTCGAATCTGGGCTTTGTATAGTGTCAAAAGTTGTTGAGGTGTGTACAACTTTCTGGTTCGGAAGAGTACACCCAGTTTCTGAGAAGCTATCTAGGCGATTGCCACAACGTGATTATGCCAAAACATATTTCCTCCCAGATTGACGCCCAGCAAATTTCCAGTGGGATTGCGTGTCCGTCCATTTATTTAAACTTTATTACTTAAAATCACAGTAGACCATGAAACAAAAGCTAATATACTAGAAACAACTATGTTGACTATTGACATTTAACGTCAATTTCATTTTTACATATTCATTTGCGAAAATAACCTATCAACATTTTGAAAAAAGTGGAAAATCGAAGAAATGGCGCAAAATGTATATTTTGTTCGCTATCCGGAAAGATGGTAATCATTTAAGGACATATTCCGAACATTTGCGATGATTCCCGTTATTTTTTACCTTTCAAAGTATTAAAGTTTAAATAAATCCCCTAGGAAACCAATATCATCCATGGTGTGTTATATATTTGAAAGGAGAATTTAAAATATTATCTTTTTAGATTAGAATATACAGGGTATTTCATTTTAAAAAATGAGGTTAGGTCCGATTATTCAACAATCAATATAAAGAAACTTCTGTATAGAACATTTTTCTGTATCTCTTTTAACTAAGAAAATATAAGCCAATTTAGAAATTGTCAATTTTTTGAATTTCCCCCGTATCTCTTAAGCGAGCGAAAATTTTGAAATTTTGATTTTACCATTTTAAGTTTGACCCAAAAAACGCGCATGACATCTACATTAGTTTTTTGAGAGCACTACAGTTACGGAGATACCCTATAAAAGTGTCGAAAATGGGACACACGTACAACGAAAAAAAAAACTGTTAACTTCGTAAATGATTTATTTTCATCATTTTATCGATACAGAGTGTATAATACATTGATAGATTTTTTTTAATAGTTCTGTAACAAAGCAGGCCCACATCTAACCTTTCCCCCTCGGCCATTTTTTGATATGTCGGCTGACCAAGTCACAACCTTTCATTTGGAATCACTAAATACGTTTAGATAGTTTACAAAAAAAATAAATCACGTCTATCTAGTAATATACAGGGTTGTGGTACATACCTAACTAACGCTTTAGTAGAGCTAATTGACGTAAATAAGAAAATATTCATGCACAAAGTCAACATTCCGTTGTATTTGTAAGCGAAATTGAAAGTTTTGTATAGCATATAAATTGCCACCGTAAAAACACAAGACTTAAACTCATTTAGTGAAACTAACGAAAGAAAGAAAAAGAAAAGTAAGTAATTTTTTCGAAAACTCTTATTTTGGAAAATCTTTTCCGAAAAAATTACATATATTTATAGATATGTGTACTTGTTCAATTCAAACTACATGTTATGATAAAATTTGTAATTTTGTAAACTATCTCGTTCGTTAATGCACACATTTTTCTTGCAGCCATAATGAACAGAGAGAAAATTCTTCGTAATTTTAGCAAAATCTGTATTAATTTTATATTTTTAACTATTTTTTTATCTAGAAATTTTCTATAGGAGAGAAATTAGTTCAAAGAGAATTAGTAGCCCCTCAAAATGTAATAACTCAGGTACTCTGGAAACTAGATACAGTTGTATTCATAAAAGAATCGAAATATACAGGGTGTTCCGAAATGACGTGCTAATATTTGAAAGTATGATTCCTTTGGCATTTTTATGAAGGGTGTTGAATTTATTGTTTAATATCTACGAAAGTATTTTATACAGGGTGTCCCAGAATATGTGGGCAATTTCCCGGGTTCAGATAGAACACTTAAAAATAACAGGAGAAGTTCTTATAAATTTTTCTTCGTATTGCCTGACGTCCCTGAAAATCGTTGTTTTTTAAATAATTTGTTAAGTACTAGGTATAATTTAATAATTTTTTAGTATAATGGTTAGTAGATGAGGCTCCTTAACATTCGCCCTTTTAATCACAATTGGCTTATTTAGTTTGCCAGGGACGGACTAGATTTAACACAAAAATGTTTTTTTTTGGTACACCTTGTATGATGAAGGAACGACAATAATATTTTTGGATACTCTAAACCTTAAGCTGAAAAAAAGGTACTCTTGATCAATGTCGATAAAATGAACTGTTTTCGAAGAAAATATATTTTTGTTCAATATTGGTTGTTGTTTTATGTTCATAATATTCTCTCATTGTTGCTATGGATTTTTGGATTTTTTCACATGTACCGATTTATATAAGAATATTTATGCCAGTGTAAGTTTATGGTAGTGTCTTTTTGCGGTTTTTCTCCTTTGTCTTATTAGTTACTAACTTAGTAATGGAATTTACGTATACTGAATATAAATCATATTGAACAAAAATATATTTCAGTAATATATAACAGTTCATTTTATCGACATTGATCAAGAGTACCTTTTTTCAGTGTAAGGTTTAGAGTATCCAAAAATATCATTGTCGCGCCTTCATCATATAAGGTGTACAAAAAAAAGATTTTTGTGTTACGTCTCGTCCGTACCTGGAAAACTAAATAAGCCAAATGTATGTAAAAGGGCGAATTTTAAGGAGATTCATCTAGTAACCATTATACTAAAAAAATATTAAATTACACCTAGTACTTAAAAAACTATTTAAAAAACAACAATTTTCAGGAAGAATTTATAGGTACTTCTCCTGTTTTTTTAAGTGTTCTATCTGAACCCGGAAGATTGCCCACATATTCTGGGACACCCTGTATAATATAATATAATATGATATAACACACAAACAACTCAATATGTGGTTAATCAAATTTCTAAACACAAAATAAACTATACTAAAACGATGGAAGTACATTTTTAAACCTTAGTAGCACCAATTAAACTTTAAAAACACAACACGTGGGCTTGGTACAGCTCTCCTCTAAACTGGGGAATTTTATTGCATTTTTCAAACGAGATTGCTCGCTCGTTTGACGCCAAATTATTGTTTAATATTATAATAATTTAATTTTTTAATTTATGGTTATTGTTATTGTTACACGTTTCTTTTATGAATACAGATGTACTGAAATAATATTTTTATTTCACCCCTTACGCGTTAAATAAAAATGTTACCTTTATTACCAAAACTAGAAAACTTTCTCTTTAATCACCATAATATAATTCAAAAAGCGTAATTTTGTTATCAGAAATAGATATAATTTATTTACATGTAGAAAATGTAGCGAGAAACAGGTAAATGCATAAACTTTCGACAATAAAAATAAATATATGATCGAACAAATTAGACACCCTAACAAAATTTAATGTTTTTACCTATTTTTCGCCTTTTAATAAAATTTGGAACATCATTTTGTGAGTAAATAACATTTATATATGTATAGCAATTAAATATAGTATCTTACAAGGTATTGTATGTTTTTAGTTTGTACAGAAAGAAAACGCCTTTAAGTGCCCGAAAATACCAATTTTCATCGTATTATTTAACACTAAAATAATGAACAAAACCCGCACTCCGGCTTGTACTGTATTTATAGTAGGCCACCCGATAATCAATTGTCGCCTACGGTGCGAACGGAGACCGGAGCAAAAAACAATCTGTCATTTAGTGTTAAACACTTCGACAAAAATTCAGTTGTGCGTCTGAACAGATAGAGAAGGCACAACGCATGTCAATCAATTGTCAATAAATGTCAAATATTTATTTCTGACTGACACGATAAGAGATATGAACTCATTTGAAACGGTATATAAAGCATTTATTAACAATTTTTTTTTACAATAACAATCATATCTTAAAACAAGTTGTGCCGAGAATTTTCAAAATGGTAGATATATTAAAAGAATCTGGACAGTGTATAATCACAAATGTTCACGGTTTCTCGGCCTCTACGGTTCTATTCCTCGCCAATTTTTTTGCCGAGATTTTTTTGTTAAATTCGATCAAAATATTAACATCTATCGTTACATGGGGTATAGATAGCATGGTGAAATATGTCACAAATCGGGTGAAACAATGAAGAAAAGCCTCGGTTATACCTACAACGATCCATGATTAAAATATAGATTTATTTCACTATATGACAATGTTATCAAACCAACATCAATACAGGGTGTTATGGAAATGACGTATTATATTTAAATAGGTGACTCCTTGGGTGTCCTAGAGAAAGTCTACATACTTTTTTTTTTAATCGAATATCTAAATACTAAGGTAAAAACCCTTTTTACCCACGTACTGTCGCGCCGTTCCATCTGGATTCACTTAGCAACAATGTGGGTCACTAGAGTAACGAACCGTGTTGTCAGATCACACCGCGTGTCTCGCTCTTGCTTGTATACTGGCCGCGCGCCACTATCGTTGCTTCAGTATGTTTCGAGACTCGGGGTTGGATTGACGCTGTTGAGGGTTCCACGTGCTTGACGTATACGAATTTTAAACGTTTTGTTAGTTGTAGCAGTACTCGATTTTTTTCTCTTGTGAAATACTTCATAATAACAAATGTTGTGTGTGATTTCAAATTTGTGTGATATTATCTACTGTTGAGCTGTTGAAAAACATACTTTTTGTGTTTTATTTTTTTATGGAATTTAATTATAAAACGGATTATTTTAAAATAAGGGCGAAGCTAAGAGAGTATGTAACTTAAAATTGTAGTTTTTTTTCTAAATAGTTTCAAAAAGAAGTGATAACGCGTGTCAAAGACGTCTTGTTGTCAAAAACTGAACACGTGTTCTGTCTTGCAATATGACAACAACGCCTATAATGCGCTAACCTCTTTTGAACCTCGAGACTGCCTCAATAAACTATTGATTGCGAAGTTCCTCAGGCGCGGCCACGTAAATTTTGAGATTTCATATAAAGTGTATATTTCACTTAATAATTTCAATTTATTTTCATCTCAGGATTGGCTGGTTTAAATATAATAAGTCATTTCCATAACACCCTGTATACAGTTAAAGCGAGGAAAGATTGAACGTGCGTGATCACCTGTAACAGTCAATTCAAATTTAAGATTTATTGTTTAAAATATAATATAATGTAAAAAATGATTTTTCGTATACGTGCCTTATTTTTTATTGCCATATTGAGAAACGATGCGACAGAGAAAGATCGGTCGCCGTCTTGGGGAAGAAAGAAGAATTATTGGCCAGATTCTTTTAAGTTACCTATATGCTCTGTCTAAAAACGATAACAACAAGAAATAATTCGCTAAATTCAATTAAAAAGAAGCTAGGTAACAATATTAAGTCGTACATAACAATTAATTTAAAATAAATCTATGTATGTTTTAAGTTTTAAAATATTTGGTCTTCATATTAAGTTTTGTACTTAAAACTGTCTTAACAAGAATTCTTTAATTAATTTAATTAATACTGTCAGTTAATAAATATAGCTTTTATATTTAAGATATGGTTAATAAAGTCAAGCAATATGGGTAACCATAGAAGCTTTTTTTGAACACTTTTTTAAAGTTTTTTTAATAACAAATTTATTTTTAGGAATAATTTGACACTCACGGGTATATCTTATTATAAGAGCTACATTGAGAAAGATGCCCGTAAAAAATTGTTAGATAGTCGACTGTTTTAGAGATTAGTAGGAACTTTGAAAAATGGTTTTTATTTTTTTCGCCTTTATTTGAAAATATATTTCAAAATTCATTAGCACTCTCTATCCTCTATAAGACGGACATATATGTACAGGGTGAGTCACGACGAGCTTGCATTAGAACTTCATGGAGAACTGTTGAATATATGTTTCTGAAACTTTGGGGATTTAGGTTTAACTAAATTATTCACATGTTTCTGTCATTTCCGGTTATACCTGAAGTAGCTGCCAAATTTCGTGCTTTAAATAGAAGATGGTAATTTTTATTATATTTTTCAATTAAGCATTAAATACTAAGCATATTTTATACAACATGTTTTTGTCAGACTCTGTTAGTTTTTGAGATATCTGGACTTTTTGTAATTATTTGGCAAATGCATGACGATGAAATAGTCCATATAATTCTTTTACCTTAGCTCTTGGACTAAAAATTTTTTCTCACCGAATAGCTAGAAGATCATCAAGTCTCAAAAATATTTCAAATTCGGCAGAAATTGTACAGGGTGGTCACAAATCAAGGTTCATTGTGAAAGAATTCAACCATTAAAAATTTTCTTATTTTAAATGGAACACCCTCTATATTTGTGTTTAATTTGATGGCAAATTAGTTGTTCTTTATAAATAGTATTCACTATCCTATACCTATATCAAAGCGTTTTCTCAAAAAATCCAATTTTATTCCGAAAATACTATTTGTTCAAGTGTGCTATGAAATGAAAACAATTGTACTTAGGGGCTGTATACTGATGTCTACGAATTTTCAAGTGACGATTTTTTAAATTTATTTACGGTTTACCTTGAATGTGGCAAAATTAAGTTAACAGCATGTCGAATATATCGGGATAAATATCCGAATAGAAGACTAACTAATAATTCTTTAATATTTGGATCATTCGAAGCCAAAGTACGAAGAATTAAACTAATACTGATCAATGAGGTATTTGAAGTTACCATTTATCGTAAGAATTTAAAGTTTATAAACTTGTTTCCTTGCTATTTTTAAAAAAATAATATTTAAATCATTAAATTTAAAACAATCAACTGCATTGCTTTGATATAGGTATAGGACAGTAAATTCTATTTATAAAGAACAACTAATTTGCCATCAAATAATAAAAATATACAGGGTGTTTCATTTAAAATAAGAAAGTTTTTAATGGTTGAATTCTTCCACAATGAACCTTGAATTGTGACCACCCTGTACATTTCCTGCCTAATTAGAAATATTTTTGAGACTTGATGATCTTCTAGCTATTCGGCGAGAATACATGTTTAGTCCAAGAGCTAAGGTAAAAAAATTATATGAATTATTTCATCGTCATGCATTTGCCAAATAATTACAAAAAGTCCACATATCTCAAAAACTAACAGAGTCTGACAAAAACATGTTGTATAAAATATGCTTAGTATTTAATGCTTAATCGAAAAATGTAATAAAAATTATCATGTTATATTTAAAAAACGAAAGTTGGCAGTTACTTCCGGTATAACCGGAAATTACAGGAACATGTGAATATTTTAGTTCAAGAGAGCATATCGATTAACCTAAATTCCCAAAGTTTCAGAAACATATATTCAGTAGTTCTCCATAAAGTTATAATGCAAACTCGTCGTGAATCACCCTGTGTAACTATATTTTCAATCTACCGTTTCGGTTTTTCGCGACATTCATCAACTTAATTTATTTTAAATAGTCGTAAAATTTAATTTTACTCAGAATTCAATATTTGTTATTCAATATCGTGATAAATTCTGTTTGTCCTGGCTTGACCCATAGATATAGTAGGTTCGAATTGCATTGGACCAAAGCTTCGTGCGCCTAATATGATAACTTTGGCCGGAACTATATTCTTTATTCGTTGAAAATGTCAAATTAGTCCCAAAATGACAGTAACTTTCTATGTATATAAAGTACCGTGTTAAAATTCTACACAAAAAGTCACTGACGCTTTATTTTAATAGAAAAAAGAGTCTTCAGTCAATATATATTTTTGTGTAAAGAAGATATAAGTACAATTTTGAAAATCTATAATTTTTAGTATTAAAAGCTAGAAATGCTAAAGTTTATACTTTCCTATAAAAGGGTGTCCTAAAAAAACTATCCTCTACACTCTGGTCGATATTGTCGGGGGTATAGATAGATACTAATAAAAATACGTGAGAAAACGAAAAAAACTGTTATTTTATATATTTTCCTATAGAAACTGCCACTTGTGACGTTGTTTTAGCACACCCTGTATATTTTTGCATCGCTTTAAGTTATGTGGTTAGAGACTATCTAGAGAAATACAGATTTTGTTTTATCTTTTCGTTAGGCTCGCCTCTATTTTAGTTTTTTTAATTTATCAAATAACACCCGGTTATTTTTTATGAACGAAAAACGGGTCGACGAACCGAACAAAAAGTGTTTTATACAATTTATTTAGATATAAATACAGTTCCTACCTACCGTACGAAGACTTTAAAAATGTTGCGTTTGTATTTACAGTGAAATCGTTAGTTACAACAATTTTTTACATCGACTTATGTTAGAATCAAAAAATAACGATCGTTTGTAAATTGACACTTAACAAAAACCAATCGAACTCAATCGCAATATTTCAGATAGGTATTTGAAAATATTTAAATTTTCAATTTCTTTTTTTTAAACTAAGAAACGGGTTATACCTGCTACAGATTAAAATTAGTTACAACCAAGAACTGTTAAGCAAAGTACAGGGTGTTCCATTTTCGACACTTCTATAGGGTATCTCAGTAATTGTTAGTGCTATCAAAATAGTAATATAGGTGTCATGTGCTCTTTTTGGGTCAAAATTTGAAAATTTTCGCTTGCTTAAGAGATACGGGGGAAAATAAAAAAATTGACAATTTCGAGATTTCCCTATATTTTCTTAGTTAAAAGAGATACAGAACAATATTTTATACAGAAGTTTCTTTATAATGATTGTTGAATAATCTGCCGTTTCCAGAATAAGTGTACGGGGTCATGTAAAAAAGTTAGAGTGGATCTAACCTAATTTTTTTTAATGGAACGCCCTGTATATTTTAATCTAAAAAGTAAGCATTTTAAATTCTCCTATCAAATATATAACACACCATGGATGATATTGGTTTCCCAGGCGATTAATTTATACTTTATTACTTTAAACCACAGTAGACCATGAAACAAAAGCTAATATCATAGAAACGATCATGTTGACATTCTAGTTGTTATTAACATTTAACGTCAATTTAATTTTTACATATTCATTCGTGAAAATGACTTATCAACATTTTGAAGATTTTGATATGATTCAAGTTTATATTGAAAGTGAAAAAAAAAACGAAGAATTGGCGCAAAATTGATATTTTGTTCACTATCCGGAAATATGGCAACCATTTCCTAAAGACTGGATCAGTCGCAACCGACTGATCCAAGAATAAGGGTCTCAAAAACAAAATATAGGGAATTGATTGCTGAACTAAATTCAACCACAACCTCAAAAAGGACAGCCTACGCCTACCCACTACGCCTACCCTATACGTTCGGAGCTCCTGAAAGTTTGTTCGTTCGATTACCTTCGAATGGAAAAAATTACAGGAGCTGACACCAAACAAAGCGCATAGCTTAAAAGCTAGATACAGAGACAAACATACACGATTGCAGACAACACTATCGAGTGAATATGAGTCAAAGGCTAATTGCCTCACTCCGCGGTGAGTTTAGTCGGTCGGCCTGCCCTCGTTAACCTACGAGGATGTTCTTTTCCTACAGAAAATATGATGTTGAGAGGGCAATATAATGCCCCCAAGTTGCCAAACCCAAAGATCGCCAAACCCGACACTACCCTACAGCCGCGACTGCAGGGTGTCTGTCTGCAGATTCTCATCGCCAGTTATCCAAAAAAAAACGCAACCATTTAAGGACCTATTCCGAACATTTGCGATGATTCCCGTTATTTTTTACTTTAATCTGAATCTTTTATTTCGTTTTAAAGTAATAACGTTTAAATAAATCGCCTAGGAAACCAATATCATCCATGGTGTGTTATATATTTGAAAGGAGAATTTAAAATAGTATCTTTTTAGATTAAAATATACAGGGTGTTCCATTTAAGAAAATGAGGTTAGGCTTGATAACTTTTTTACCTGACCCCCGTATACTTAGTCTGAAAATGGCAGATTATTCATCAATCATTATAAAGAAACTTCTGTATAAAACATTTTTCTGTATCTGTTTTAACTAAGAAAATATAGGGAAATTTTGAAATTGTCAATTTTTTGATTTTCCCCCGTATCTCTTAAGCAAGCGAAAATTCTCTAGTTTTGATTCTACCATTTTAAGTTTGACCCAAAAAGAGCACATGACACCCACATTACTTTTTTGATAGCACTAACAATTACGGAGATACAATATAAAAAAGTCCAAATTGGGACACCCTGTACAAAGTAATATTTTTTTATTTTTTGTCAATCTGCTTGCTCAAATGCTATTACATATTTTAGTTTTGCAGCGCTGAAAATGTTCTAATCCTTATGAATAGAGTCATCCGGAGATATCTAGAATTCACTTTTGTTCAAAGTTAGTTCATCTACAGCATATTTTTTTCCTGAATTAACTTTTTGACACATCGTAAATATTGTAAAATATTTTAGTATAACCCTATTTTAAAAATAAATTAAAAATTTAAATACTCTCGATTGTACAGCGTCCTTATTGAGAGGTCTATACAAGATCTAAAAAATTTAATACTGGTGTCATCAACAAAATAAACTCTTAACTCCTTATTTATCGTCTTAAACACAACATTTACAGGGTTTAAATTACACATAGTTTCGTAAAAACTGGACTTCTATACACATATGTTCTTAAGACAAGACTGTACAATATTTATTGTCTTAATTTTTCCCTTCATTTCACCCAAAATATGAACGCAACATGTCTAAAACCTTCACAAATGTCATTATACATCCCTTTTTATATATTACGTTAGACGTTTTAGCTAACAAGGTTGCCGCATCTTTGCCCAAACACGTTGGAATATCAAAAAGCCAATATAATACAGTAGATATTTTAAATCAACAACTTGTTTTAATACTTTACAAATTCTTACATTACGAGCGCCCATTTTTTAAAACGGCCACTCCGTACCGCTATTCTTCCGTTTCCTATGAACACGACTCCGTATCACTCTGTTACTCAAGAGAGTCTTAAAAAATACTATAACACAGCGCCACGCACCTTAAATTTAGGGGTTATTTCCCTCCCAAACCGAATTTCATAAAAATAAGTTCTTTCCCTTTGGATAAAATGTCACCCCCCGGCGCAGTGATCTCGTTTAGTTTTTGCATTAAATTGGGCCCCCCTGGAGCCCCTGGTATCCCTTGCTGAGGCTGTACCCCCGGAGGTGCCATACCTCCTACGGTAGGTATTACTTGGGGCACCCCTTTATGTTGTATCCGTTGGTTTTGCAAGTTACTTTGTCCGTAGTTGGCCGCGTTGCTTTGGCCGTACGTTTGTTGATTGGTTTGTCCGTACGTTTGTTGGTTGGTTTGTCCGTAAGGCTGTTGATTGCTTTGTCCGTAAATTTGCTGAGCAGTCTGCTGGGTTTGCCCGAGACTCGCAAGGCTAGAAAGGAATCCAGTAGCTGTATTCTGTTGAGGCTGGTTTGGTTGGGTGACTTGAGGCTGGTTACCACCTGGTCTCAGCATCCCGCGAAGTCTCCCCTAGAAATCGGAATAATGGTAAAGAAACTTCTTCGCAAAAGTAAGGGTGCTAAGAATATTTTCGGTCGATATTTTCTATGAAATATAATTTTGCTATATGGTACTTTCTTTATCAACGTTTTGTAGAGTTAATGCAGTAGATCAGCCGAACAGTACAGAGAAACGGTTCCTTGTACCAAACGATACAAAGATACCATTTGATAATATTATTATATCGTCACACATAAAAAAATATAAATAACAACGTAGTAACTTCATTAATGAAAATGAATATGATAAAGATAACATTATTAAAACTCGTTCTAGGTGCTCATCTAAAATTTTGGTTTAAATAAAAACGAGCAAAAACTCATCAACCAATATCAACTATTAGTTCTATACCTATAAATTTCTAAAACTGTTCACAATCCTTAAAACTTGACATCACGTTCCTAGCAAAAAAAAAGTGTAACTGTTGTGTTATAAAAAAATAACGATAAAAAGCTTTTTGGCATGTTAGTAAAGGGTATGTAATTTTTGGGACAGTTCAAATGTCTTTTGAAAAATAATATGGATGCTTCTACAAATATTAAAAACACATGCTTACAATCGGTTACAAAGCAGAAGCAACGACGAATCTTCTTAGACAGAATCAGATAAAATGAGAAATAAAATGTATAATGATATGTTTCACGCAACCGGACCTAAGATATACTTATGTAAACTCTGGTAAGTTAATCTCATCATAATAGGCCTTATGACGTTAGAGATATACACCTGAGAAAGGGGTGGCCTGGAACATACTATCTATATCTACTAAAATATAAATTATTTCGATAATACTTGTTATTTACGACTAGGAATTATGGAATGAAATTATACTAACTGGTTCCATACTCGTGTAGCTGCAGCTAGGCCCTAATCGTTTGATATTGTACAACCTATATCATCACTGTAAGTCAGTCACGTGATATAGTCTTATATCAGTTTAAAAGGTTTTACCGAAGTTACTTGTTTCTTGTCTAATTTGTCTAGACCTTCGATTTCTTATTCTTATGCATAACACCTCTGCTACGTCTCTGATTTTATATCAACATTTAGTACAAATGAAAGCTATCTCTACACATTGACCAAGCAAACCAAGCAAATAATTCAAGAACGAAACATAAAAAGATAGCATTAACATAGGCTAAACAAAATTAACTGAAGCTGGATTTTAAATAACTTAGCAATAGTAACGTTTCTGGAAACTTCTTTATAACTTAAATTATATCTATAGTGGCTATTATTATTTTAGCATTAGCTACTGTGCTGCAGCCCGGCGAAGGTTCACATCTGCTGTGATTTTCATATCTCGACTTGCAATGTAATAACCGCCACTGTAGCTAAGGCCTAAGATACAAAAAGAAAGAAAAAACGTTGCCAAAGCACAAAATAACTTAAAAAAGTGGCAAATAGATTCGAATAAAGCGAGAGAAACTGAGAGAGAAAGAGAGAGTAACAAAAATACCTGTTGGTGCTCGGTAGAAGTGTTGTTCGTGTTCGACATCGATGCTTGAGTGTTGTTGAAGGATGAGTCTAACTGAGAGGAGCTATACAACAGGTTGCAGGCATCTAGACCAACAGACAGACAAACGAACAACGGTCAGGCAATGTGGCAACGCTGCGCTTGATCAGCGAATAGCGGACAGATAATTGTTCAGGTTTATTCGTCTGTATTTGCAAGAAACTGCAGATTTTTAAAAGCAGTATTACTCTTAAAAGTAGTAAAATTGATAAGCTGCCTAAGAAATACACGGGATTTTCAATTATGGAGTTTTCGACTAGTAAATAATTAATTACTAATAAAAATTCCACTTGAAAAAATTATGGTAATTTTCTTATAAAGCTTTCTTTTTTTAATACTTTTAAGAATATGAATATTGATATAAAAATTGCAGTTTTAGGTAGTACAAATGAACGAACCTGTTAAATGGCATGTGACTCAACGATGTAGTGCAAGAAACAAATGAAAGGTGGAACTTTGTGCGATTCATTTTTAAGCATTAATACTGTCTGTCCACTATACTGTTCTCATAGTCATTATTTGGTCTAATGTTTTGTTATGTAGAAGCTATCAGAGTGAATTATGTATGAAACATACAAATTTTGCTGAAAAATTGTGTTTATTTCAAATTTCTGTTAATTGCAAATCATGATGAAATCATGTAATGTACAACATACAAGTGTTCATAAAATGGGTGCAGGATATTTACGTTGATTTTTTCATAAAACATATGTAATTAGTATACGAAATTCCACCTTCACTTGAGTACATCTTTATATTTACCACTATTGCACAGTGTACAATTTGAAAGATTTAATGATTAATAGAACATGTAACTACAAGTAGATTTATATATATATATGTATTGTTCTTCATTTAACCATTAAATTTAAAATATATTGCCTTTAATTTCACACCGTTGTTCACTCATGCCAAAAATTGCATAACTCAAAAGATAAAATGTGTACATAACAGAATAAAAGTAATACCAACTTAAAAACACTTAACACAACACGTAATATGATTTTTACACAAATCACTATTGTAATTATTTGAATATGACTCTGCATTTATTTGTTTGTTTTAAAGAAAACTAATCGCAGAAAAATTAAAAAATAAGTAGCTATCATTTCCAGGTTATAAATTACAAAATTTGACCCTGCCTAATACATAACATCTCCTGGCGTTTCTGAGGATTATGCGTTAAATATACACACTTGTACTTAGGTTTTTAGATATATGATTATTTAAGATATATGATAAAGCAAGAGGAGACATTTGGTTGTGTAAAAATGATCTAAATAACATGCATTTCTCTTTTGAGTTATCAATTAATTCAAAGAGGTAGAAAAGTTAGAGCTAGCATTTGGCAAACCGATATATAGTGCAACTTCATACATTGAAAATACACTCCACAAATAGCTCTAATTTGGATATAACTAGTGACTTTATTTCATATTAGCTTTTAAATTACTTATCGGGAGCTATTTATGGAAACAAATAAAGCCCAATATTTATTTTTGACATACTTTTAAATAATATTAAAAAAAACTAAAAATATGGGAAGGGATAATGTCAAAAATAAATGTTGTCACATCACACGCTTGCGAAAAATACACAGAGATACAGTGTTTAGATATTTACGAATCTATATTAGAAATATGTAGTGTTGTGTATAATTTATATATATATATAGGTAATACTTATAGAAAACAGTAAACATCTCTCTTACAGCTAATTAAAATAATAATTTTATGATGAATAATGTGTAGTTTTCAAGGTTAACAGTGAACAAAAAAATTACTCAACTCACACAAAAGTATGTTTTTTGTTTACGCTGCAAGTGTGTGATGACTTTAAACCTAGCATTATACCTGTATTCAAATTCAAGTAAAATGTATCTTTATTTAAATACATTAAATTTAAAAAAAATAATAGTTAGTTAAAAATAAGAATAATTTTTAATTACTTTCGATATCGTAAAGGATAGGAAACGAGACCTAAAACCAAAAATAAAATACCAAATTATTTAGAATTACCGGTAGATTTCTACAAACCATAAAATATACAGACTTAACGTACCTTTGCCCCTATTTTGTTGTCCGCTAACGGGACCTCGCATTTGGGTCTCTCGAGGAGGTGGAGGAGGGCCCCGCGCCCCCGGACCTGCTCCTCGTGCAACTCCCTGTGCTCCTCTACCTAAAAAGATCAATGTTTCTTTATTTAGTTCTAATCGTAGTTAAAGATAACTTTGTGTCAAGTTCAATATTTAATGGCAAAGGCAAGACAATAGTATTTCAATTTGTTAAATAAGGCAGCGTAAGATTCAACTCAACCGACAAATCTTAAAATGACGTTTAATCAGTAATTCTGCATTTTATCCCATAACCAATTATTGTAATTATTAAGATAACATAACAAGTCCAATAAATTGTACCTCCTCTAGGTGCCCCTGACGTTTGTCCCTGAATGGGTTGCCCACCAGCGCCATATTGATCGGGGGCTTCAGTCAGAAAGTTTGAGGGGACCAGGCCACGGACTCCGTCGATTTCGGCCATGTAAAATCCATCGTCATCCATTTCTCCGTAGACGTTGATGATTTGGCCTGTTGTGAAACTTAGCTCTACCTGCAGTTGGGGTTTAAAATATTGGGTAGAGTTTATTTTATAAAATATCTTCTCTGTTCTCCATTTTTGAAATATTAATTGTAAAATGTATTAGTGAACGTGTACCGATATTTTCGAAAAAAAAAACAGTACGATATAGAGACGTTTTTACAAGAATAAAGACACGAGAGCTGTGTGTCAATTTGTTTAATGTTTAATTATAAAATATACTTTATACTTACTTCCGCATCAACATTGGGACTCAATTCTTGAGGATCGTAATCATACAAGGCCACCATTCGCTTTACTGGCATGTTGGCACAGATGTCGCCCCATCTATCTCGACTCTGGTTCCCATCTAATTCCATGACCATGTTGTGAGGAACATAACCTCTCCTACCTATAAATAATCAATTAAAATGGCTTATGGTAACAACCATTTTGAGTCCAAACCTTCGAGAGTTCTTCTGAATTTATTACAAAAAATATATATTTTTCAAGTTTGGTTCAATGAAAGTTGAAAATTGGAGTATCTTGTATGGGCGGGTAGAATGGACTTGCAATAATTACAAACCGCAGTGTAAAGTTCCTTTGAACTGGTTGATATTAAAATTTTTTGTCTCCAACAGAAAACCCAACAACATAGCCTTTCTAACGAAATATATTAAATGCAACGTCTTCATTAATTCTATCACAATTTTCCTTACCTCTACATTCACCCCAATAAAACCCATCCGCATCCTTATCCCCCCAAACCTTGATCGTGTCTCCCTCCGAAAACGGGAGTTCCTCATCGCACGCGTCCGGATTAGGGGACATCGTCGCGGGGTCGTAATCGAAGAGAGCCACGAAGTAGCGGGGTCTCTTCTGAGGATTGGGTGGATTGTTGGGGTTGTTTTGGGGATTGTTCGGGTTTGTTGGTCGCATTACGCCTTGCTGGTTACGGATCATTTGATTTTGGCGTTGGTTGGGGGTAACTAAAAAATATTTGAAAAATAGTTATTGGGCATACTGGATTGTTCAACTAAAAAAGGGGGACAAGACAAAATGTAAGCCTCAACTAATAAGTCTCTATAGGAAGGGCTAATAAGTTAAATTGTATATATCTAGTTTTACTCTATGAGCTACATAGTATATTCTATGTACTTTGTGATATACAGTCACATATCAGCTTTTAGTATTACATGGTATCACTACCTATACTGAATACAGTAACATTTATAAAGTCGATCAAATAAAGAAATATATTCGTTCCATTTGAAAACCAATTTATCATTTTCCAAAGAATTTGGTAAAATAATTCAAAACTGATTATTCAAATATTTTCTAAAGTTTGGCACAGAGCATATACTTGTGCTCTAAATCCCAAAAGTGTTTCGAGTTATTTAAGAAATTTATTTTAAAAGACGTTTTCATTATCTCAGAAACAAAAAGAATTAAGAAGAAATACTGCCTGTCAAAATTAAATAGCCTCTGAATTGATCTCCAATTTAACCGACCGTAGTTAGTAATGCGACTATAATTTGAAATGGATTCTTACTATATAAATATACTTTATACTCTAAAAACAAGCTTCTGTGTAATATTATGTCAATTATTTGACATTAATGCAGGCTAATTTTAAATACCTACCTCCAAATATGTCGCAAGGGTTATTTTCATTATATAAGACATCATATAAGACTTTAGAATATTATAAAATAACGGCGTGTATTATCAGTAGTAGTAATATATCGTACGCTTCGCTCCCCCCACTCCCACAATACCTTGCTGTCCTTGAGCCCCCGGATAATACTGTTGTCCTTGTTGCCCACTAGCACCCGCCACATTCTGTTGCGCTTGATTCTGATTCTGTCCTTGTCTAGGCTGGGTCCGACCGAATCTTCTATTCCGAGCGTCTAGCATTTCGTCCTCCGACATGTTCGCTTCGTAATTTTCTTTTGTTATTTCTGTAAGCGATCGGGGAGCTAGAGTTTTCGTCGAGAGAAAATTTTTGGCCTAAGCGGTTAGTATATTGGGATTTTGACACAAAAAATCTAAATGTCAACTAGTTAAGTTAAAATGCATCTAAATTACATAATTAAAATTTAAGAAGAGATTACGAGAATACGTATGTTTTGTTAATAGTCTTATAACAAAAATAATTAAGAAGTATATACTTTTCTCGTAGTAAAATTGTTAGTTTAAAATTGATATATTTTTTATTTCGTATCCTCTTCCATTTCCTTTTAAAAACTCGTCTACTCGTTCTATTATGTTAAATCTAAAAATGGTTCTTTTAACTTAAGATGTATGCTTTTGTGATCTAAACAAATTACGAGAAAACTCTTAGGTTATAAGAGATTTAAAGGTATTTTTCTTAGCAAAAATAGATAAAAGAACCCTTTGCTCTAATAAATGATAAAAAACTGGCGTCTATATTTCTATCAAGCGCGTAATACCAAAACTAACCACATCCATGCCAAACATTTTTAAAATGATTTTAACAATTCTATAATTTTCTGACTTAATGTTAGACAAAAATGAATAGAACTAATAAAAACTGAGTAATGTTTATCGTTCTTCTCACACCTTACAGCGCAACAAAAGTCTAACATTATTCTGGGTTAACACAATATTTTAAATTAATTCATAGATAATAATACACCTCTTCCTAATATACAGGGTGTTATGGAAATGACTTATTATATTTAAATGGGTGACTCCTTGGGTGTCCTAGAGAAAGTCTATATACTTTTTTTTTAATCGCATATCTAAATACTAAGGTAAAAACCTTTTTTACCCACATACTGTCGCGCCGTCCCATCCGGATTCACTTAGCAACAATGTGGGTCACTAGAGTATAATAACAGTGATGTCAGATCACACCGCGTGTCTCGTCCTTGCATTGATACCCGCCGCGCGCCACTATTGTTGCTTCAGTATGTTTCGAGACTCGGGGCTGGAATGACGCTGTCGAGGGTTCCACGTGATTGATGAAGGTATACGAATTTTAAACGTTTTGTTAGTTGTAGCATTACCCGATTTTTTTCTGTTGTGAAATAATTCATAATAATAAATGTTGTGATGTGATTTAAAATTTGTGTGATAGTATCTACTGTTGGTTCGTTTGCAAAACATATTTTTGTGTTTTTTTTTTAATGGAATTTAATTATAAAACCGGATTATTTTAAAATAAGATCGAAGGCTACATTAAAATTGTAGTTTTTTTTTCTAAAAAGTTTGAAAAAGAGATGATAACCCAAGTCGAAGACGTCTTGTTGTCAAAAACTGACCACGTGCGTTTACAACTCTGTGTTGCAATATGATAACACCGCCTATAATGCGCTGATCTCTTTTGAGACTCGAGACTGCCTCAAAACGCTATTGATTCCGAACGGCCTCGGTAGCGAGATTTTATTAATAATTCAAAGCGCCATTTAAGGTTATTTTTCTTCAATTTATTTTCATCTCAGGATTTACCGGTTTAAATATAACAAGTCACTTCCATAACACCCTGTATTATGGTATTTCCGTTGCGCTATAGGTATGTTTTAATTAAAACAATTTGTTTAATACCATGCTTTCCTTTACCTATTGATGGAATACCACCCTGTTGTTGCCTATGAGCTTGAGAATTCGGAAATATTTCTTTGTCACTTAAATTCTCATCTGGTTCTATAATCTAAAAAGTAAACAATAGCTGCTTTAAAAAAATTGTACTCCTTACAAAATATGAACTGTATGGATGAAATTGTTAGCATTATAAATGCGAAAGCAATATTGTCAAATGTACCTTACCTGTTGTCCTTGACCCTGCTGCTGATTCCTCGGCATCTGCTGTCTTAGATGAGCCGGCATCACCGCGCTATGTGGTTGCTGGCGCCTTACGGGTCCGCCCCTCAATACACTCATCGGTATGGCCGTAGGTACGCTGTCAGCCGATTGGCTATCTCGTGCTTTGGTTCGAACTGTCACATGGCGTGGATTTAGCCCTAGCAGCTTAGAGATGTCGATTAAAGCGTGATCACCTGTAAATTAAGCTGAGTCAGTATGAAGTTAACCAAATACTGTAGTAGGTATACACGGAAATAGGAGTATAAATTGAAAATGTATTATTAGGTACTCTGTAAGCAATAGTACTACCTTGACTCTAGCCTTGACTAAGTGGAAAGCATGTATTTAGATTTTTGTGGTACCTGTTGGACTGTCTACATCTGTAACCTTTTTACCATCAGCATAGACTGCGTAACCCGTTATGCTTGATCCAGGATGGTGAGGGGTTAGTATCGGATGCCACGTGACTAGCAGGGTCCCGTCTTGGGGCCCTAGAAAACATTTTATATTGTTACGAGAGTTATTTCAATGAAAGTATTCGATTACTTCTTGAAATTAGAGATTCTCTGACTGACCTGGCTCGACCAATATATCACTAGGGGGGTCGGGCAGTCCCTTCGGAAGCGTCCTAAAATCCGTATGCGCAGCAGCGGGCATGGGCAGTTCCTCGGCTAAATTTGCCACATTTTGTGCTGAGCGGTGGTGTTTAGCTCGTACTGTTACTCGATACTGAGTATTTGGTGCAAGACCTACCAAAATAAATAAAAATCAATAATATGATATTTTATTTCTTGGCTCAGCCGTGTACTATACATTTGTTTGCGTAGGATTATATTCACTTATCTAGAGAGAGATTTACATCTAAAGCTTTTAGAAGCTACAATATTTTGTTTTAAATATTTGTACACCTTCTTACCCGTTATGGTATGCCTATAAACCCCCGGCTTCACGGTCCTAACTTCGACGTTATTCACACAAACCACATGTTGGTGATTCGAATTTGCCGGCAACCAGCTGATCACTGCTGAAGTCGAGGTTATGTTCGTGGCCCTCACGGCGCTCGGTCCCAGTTGGTGGGTGTCTCGACCAATTATCATCGTACAGGCAGCGTCACGTGATGTGCGGCGATTGGCTGTGACTGATCTGACGCTTATACGGTGCGGCTAAGAAATTACGTTTGTAACTGTTATATAAATTATGTGTAATAGTAGATATACTCACCCTATTACTATCAACCCCCTCCACCAAAGCCCTCGTCCTCTCCGTAGCTTTAATAGTGGCTTTTAAAACGCCATCCACGTATACATGGTAACTTTCAATCTGATTCCCTGGTCCCACGTTTTCCGGAGCTGTCCAGCTGATAAGCACGCTTTTGTTTAGCTGCCTCTCCAAGGTCAACTGCCTGGGGGCCGGCACTAGTACGGAAAACAGCAGATCAGCTGTGAGGTGAAACTCTAAAGTCAGTCTAATGTGCCTAGAAAGCTTATTTGTGGCCCTTTTTGGTCTTGTTAAGCGTTTTTAGGGGTTTGTTGGGGGAAAACTACATGCAGATATCACGTAAACTAATTGGCTTTCTTAAAATATATATGATCATATTAATACCCAGTATAATTGATTAGTTAATATTAATTAATTAATATAAGTTATATTAAAACTATTGTTACTATATTTTAGATTTAGTGTAAGTGTACCAGCTTCCGGTTGGATCGTCACACAGGTATGGAAATGAGTTATCCGTCGCGTTCTGCCTCCCGCTTGACTGAATTTTAAATTTTAGTGTTATTTGCGCTGTCGGAAGGAGATGTACTGTGTTGGAAACACGTGTCACAAAAATTACGTACTGAAAGCCTGTTCTTATAAATTTAGACCTGGATTTTAACTAGGATATGGACGGACAACGCATTTCTATACCTGTATCCATCTTAACTTAATTAAATGTTAAGTTTTTCAGGTAAGGCTGATATATAAATGATCAGTTGTACTTTTCCCCACTCTTTAGTCAGCTCGCTTGTCAAAGAATAGTGATGACGTGTAGAAACTGTGAGACGGAAAGAGCAACATCGAAAGCTTGAAAGAGCCAATAGGAATAAATAGAGAAAGAGTACAGAAGGAAAGAATGGAAGAAAAGGAAAATAATTGCCTTCAAACGTTATAATTGCTTGTTGTAATGAGAAAAAATTGAAAATACTTTAATTATTTAAAACAGACAATGAAGTAAAAATGTACGTGCTTTAAAAACAAGTCTTAAACTTTAAAAACGACTTAAGTGTTTAACTTCTAAACTAATTCTAAAACTTGTAAAGTGTAATAAAATTTCTACTTAAGCATGTAAAATATTCTAGTATTTGTGCGAAAGCAAAGCTTTTCAAGGAAGCAAAAAAAAATTATAAAAGCTTTAATGAAGTATTAAAATCTCCGAAAATGATGCACTGCTTTATGCTCAACATTTTAAGAGATTTTATTATAAGCAAATGCATACTAGCCGTTTCAAATTTCAATAGCAGAGTGAGACGGGTAAAACTCACAACGTATGCCGTTTAAACGTATTGTATGGAACATATCTACCATATGATATTGGAATTTGAATCACCCTGTATAAACAAAGCAATTTACGTGACTGTGTTAGATGTATTTAATACAGGGTGTTATGGAAATGATTTATTATCTTCAAACCAGGAAATTCTGAGATGAAAACAAATTGAAACAAAATATCAATAAATGACGGTTTGAATTAATAAGCGGGAAATATCTGCATGAAACCACGTGGGAGGCACTGGTGACATGCAACATTCAATATTCAATATAGTAGGTCAGATATTCCCATCAACAGACATCATTGATCTTTTCATTTTTCAAATTTGTATGGTATTACTATTGGTTCTGCTGCAAAATATACTTTCCGTATTTAATTTTTGTATGGAATTTAATTATAAAACGGATTATTTTTAAATATGATCGAAGGTACCATAAAATTGTGATTTTCTTTTCTAAAAAGTTGGACAAAGAAGTGTTAACGCGGGTCAAAGACGTCTTGTTGACAAAAACTGAACACGTGCGTTTACAATTCTGTGTTGACGACACCGTCTAAAATGCGCTGCCCTCTTTTGAGACTTGACCAGCCTCAATAAATTATTGATTGTGTACGTCGCCAGTAGCGGCCACGTGAATTTTCAGATTTCACATAAAGTGTATATTTCGCTTATTAATTCGAAGCGCCTTTATGGTTATTTTTCTTCAATTTGTTTTCCTCTGAGGATTTGCCGGTTTAAATATAATAAGTCATTTCCATAACACCCTCTAGAATTCATTATTATCAATAGAAGTAGTAATTTTTCTAATTGAGCAATTTTGAGCTGACTAAACTAAACCGGCCATGTCCAGTTCATCAAATAAAACTGGAACTTACACCGTGTTTTCAAATGTCCTTTGAATGGACATGGCCTTGACGCTCAAAACTAAGACTAAATCGGGCAAAAACAGCAAAAAATATACTAAAACTAACCAAAACAAAATTTCTCCTATAATCTAAAAATCTTTCTTTTCTATCGTATTATATTTATATCTATTTAGTACTTCCAAATCAATGTCTAGGTTTTGTTAACGAATAAATTATAGTTTCAAACTAAAAATCCATCTTATCATTAACAAAAGTAAGGTGCAGCAAGAAATATCAAAATATGTCTATAAGCCTGGCGTTTGCAAAGTACTCACTCTGATGTAACTGCACTGAAAGGCCAAGTTAAGTGTAAAATTTGTGTTAATTTTTTTAAAAATTATTCTCTATGTACTGTAGCCACTAAAAGTAATGATACACCTAATCTGAAAGCTTCTCCTGTATTAGAAGAAGTTAAAAGAAGAAAATTGCATTTGGCGCTACAAGATAACTTCTCGGTTAAGGGTATCATTATTTCTCCAGACTGCTGTGCAATAATTTATATAAATGATAATGTGCATCTAATATTTTGAAAAAAGAAAATATAATCTAATTAATGTATGTATTTTTTCGTAATCCAATAATAAGTTTAATGGAAGTGTGATTAGTAGTTATGTGATTAATATTAGGTGAGGTTTAACAAACGCAACCTACACTCCAAAAACAAATAAGAAATATGAATCCATGCAAGTATGATCCTACCTGTCTCACCTTCAGGTCCGCTCGTGTCATCCTCGTGCTGCTCGGCCATCTCCGCCAGCTCGTTCAGTCTAGCAACGTCGGCAGCGAAGTTTTCTTGATTTATTTCTTCTTCGCGGAGAGTTGACAATACTGCTTGGTGAAATTCGAGGAGGTCTTCACCTAAACAATTAAAACCTGCGTCTATTGTTCTATTGCTGGATGAATGAAACGGTTTAATTTACCAATCAAACGTTGCACGAAATGAGCAGGGACCAATCCTCTCCTACCATCCAAGAGCTCGGCGTCTAGGTATCCTCCGGGGCCCATGGGCTCGCCCCAAACCAGAAGATAGTCTCCAGCTTGGATGGTTAGCTCTTCTTCAGATTCTGGATCGGGTTCATACGAAAATCTAAAAAAAATATACAGTTCCGTTAGACTGGCTTGGATAGGTTCTTACTGGTGTAACAGTTAATGGTAATGTGACCCTAAAATAATTATTTTTTAACTAAAAATACATCTCTACCCCAACTTACCTTGCTATATAAACGGAACACCTCCCCTTTCCGGGAATATCTAGCATATCCACCTGTCCATCCTGGATATGCCCTCCGTTCAGGAACCCTCTGTCTCCAGCTTGTGGATTGTGCATGACACCCACCGCGCCCCAATCCGAATCCAGTCCATCTGTAAGCATTCGTGGTCGGAGATCAGTTATACCGCTGGTGCCCGTCCAAGGGGGAGGATGGGGAGTTACAGGGGTGGCTACCCGACGTTGTCCTGAGGGGTAAAAAGGACGTCAGAAGGAAAGATGAGGATGAGGATGAATTTAATTTCGAAACTAGAGTGACAATGGAAGAGAGTTTTTTAATATTTTTTTAAATTAAAGTTAAACTATGATCGGGAAAAATAGATGATGAAAGCAGGAATAAGGTTTCTGGATCAGGTATCAGGAAGATACTTATAAGCTATGAAGGTAAGGTGAATATTGAAATATTGTAAACCTAAAATTGAACGGTAGAAATGAGGTTTATGGATTATAGAAAATGACTGACGGATTTTTTTTTAACCAGAACATTAAATGGATTTTATGTTAATCATGGCTACATGATATGTACATTTCTTTCCCAGAGTGCTGATCATTTTATATAATAATAGATGTGATACATATCTGGATAGAATAAATCAATACTGCTATTCTACGGCCTAGTATGTGTGTAGTATTTCTTTATTGTTCATTAATTAAAGATAAAGGTTATGATATAAAATATTTTAGATTAGACACGAATTTTTTACATTTAAATTAACAATAAGGTATTAACATGAGGATGGACATTAAAAAAGTTACAGTCCGCTCACCCAAGTCGACTTCATCCATAGCCTTCAACTTAATATTCATCTGTGTAGCGCCTAGACTATTAAATTGCGAGCTCAGTGGATTGGAGAATGTGACGGCGTTACTGTAGCTGGTAGTGACAATCGGTAGGGGGTTGGAGTACTGGTTAAGTGATGAGTACTGGTTCAAAGTACTGGTAATCGGGTTGTTGAAAGTCGGATTGTTGTAAGAGGAAACTTGACCTAGAAAAAAGTAGTTTAGGATCTAGCCTAATGATATAGAGAGTCTCTCTTTGGTTTCTGACTCTTTTTTTGATAATAACTTACCCAAAACTCTGCTTGGATTCGTAGATGACAGTGGATTGCTAAATGTGGTATTAGATATGGAATTGGTACCGTAGTTCGAGGGGGGAACAATCGATGTCCCTAAGCCTGTAGATGGAAGCGATCCTATGACATTAGTGCCAATTGAGGAGAGAGGTTGACCCAAGGAAGTGCCTAAAATAGATAGACAACTGTCTAGTCTTGTTTGTAAAAGAGAAACATTCATTAAAATTACTATTTTTTAATTCTTAGAATATTTTTCTGTTGTAACTAGAAGAACGTACAGAATGAAGCACCAACATGCACTTTTAGATAAGGGAAATTAACTGCTTATTTTATTATATTATCAAGAATTACAGCCATAACTTTAGTTCATAATTTATATCGCCCTTTAATTTGCTTGTATAAACATACGTAGCGATAAGGGTAAGGAATTCTTTAATCATTATGATTACCTAGAACCGATGTTTGCCCCATCGAGCTGGTGCCCATTCCGATTTGGTGGTGAGCTAGACTATTCATTCCGGTGGTTCCCATCAACGACTTGTTGGTACTGTAGTGCTGCCCCAAACTGTTGTAAGAGGGATTGTAGCCTCCCACGCTTGCCGGATTTGAAATGTACGATGCGCCTGTGCCGGAGAGGGTTGTGCCTGGAACAAAAATTAATATGACTATCTTCAATTTGATTAAGGACTATTACGTGTAATAATCCTCAATGGTTCTTTCAGTTTAAGAAGGAAATTCAACCTTGCTGAGAGCGGTGAAATTACCGACCATGTCTGATCGAATAAATATGTGGCGATCAAGGTCGCTTCACCGTCTCAGCACTGTTGAAGTGTTTCTTCCTTTGATTCATGTAGAAATTTCAATTTTTAGTGCATAAAGTACTAAGCAAGTGAAAGGGGCTCTATGCCTAACGGTCTTTTGAGAAGAGGGACTGTTCGGAGAGGCATCTAGTGATTTAATTTTTCCAAATTTCGTATCGAATACTAAAAACATAATTGTGAATAAATTTCGTTTAAAATAGTGTAACTCCTTTAAACTACTTTAGGTTTTGTTATAAAGTACAGAAAACGTTTCTTGCATACAGGGTGTTTCATGCCATCGCTCGTGTACTGATTACTTAGCAGAGTGATTGAAAACACGGAAAAAATTTAATACATTTTAAGACTTTGTATCGTTCACACAAAGCATCTATGGCCCTCAAGCGATGGCACATATTTTTTGAAACACCCTGTAGTATATACATGTAGTATATATACGATTTATGTTGCCAAAATATTTACACATAAGAACTCTTCTCCAAGACAATTTTTTTAGAATAAGGAAATACTACGCTAACCCCTAACTAGCACTAGAACAACTAAATACCTGCGTTGTAGCTATGTTGCTGACCTCCAAGGGTGGCACTCGCAGGATATATGCTGGGTGTCGTATGCGACATTGTAATCGGAGATATCGGCGGGCTACACTCTCCTAAAGCGTGAGAGCTGACACTTGTAGCTAATCCTACATCAACAATTTTTTATGGTAAGTTTTGATGGTTTTCTGATAAGTTTCGAACACCAAATATCTAAATTTTGAAGGGTTGACGGAGTTTTAAGCGGAAAAAGCAGGTGCATCGTTCTAATAAAGTGCACTACATGATGCATTGGGAGCGGCAAGTGATAACTTACTACAGTGTCAAATATTACATTCGCTAGGTAAACATTAGGAAACATGTAAATAATACGTATTTGTGTTGAAATTAAAAGAGTTCCTGGTTATTTGGGAGCTAAATTATTCGTATCGGTGTGGCAAAAATATATATTTTCTTTTATTGATGGTTTTTATATTTATTTATGTAAAAGTAACATTTTTATTTAATTTATAAATATTTTTATTACCGGATTTTTAATTTCTTGGAATTTTCATAATTTTTAATATATTTAATACTTTAAAAAAAGTTATTCCTGTTGTAATCTGAATTATTTCTAGTTAAATTAAATTACCTATAATGAGATAATTATTAATATCCAATATAATATCATTTTATTTCGATATTTTAAAAAGCGCACTGGGCACTATACTGGGTGTCCGCTAATTAATGGTACATGGAAAAAACACTCCTTACGTAAAAATATTAGGATTTAATTATACTTAAAGATTGTTTCACGAACAATGGATATAACTTAATGACTGCAGTAAAAGTACCTGGGGCCATCCCATTATTTATGACCGTTTGTTATTATTATGTGGAAAGGACCGGATTGTAATAATTATAATTAAATATAGGCACATCAGGTAGGTTAGGTTGCTTAATTTATATTTAAATATCTTTTTGTGGTAAAATTTGTTAGTTTTTGAGGAATGGTTCAAGAATTGTCTTTTACCAAACATTCCTCAGAATAGCGTGATAGTAATGGACAATGCGAGCTATCACAGTCGCCAATTACATAAAGCTCCAAGCTCAAATAATACAAAATTGGAGATTCAGAACTACATGGCGGCGAATGATATATATTTTGAAGAAAGTTATAAAAAAAGTGATCTTTTAGAAGTTTTAAAGGCATTTTTTATAAAAAAAGTATATGTTTGTGACACATTGGCAGAAGAAATTGGACATACAATGCTACGGCTCCCACCCTATTATTGCATTTTGAACCCCATAGAGCATATGTGGCACCAGTTAAAATCACTGGTTAGGTCTGAAAATATTTCTCCGGCTTTAAGTTCTAGTGCTGTAGAATTAATACGAAAATGCTTTAATGATATTCCCCCAGGTAGTTGGAAAAATTCAGTCCGTCACGTAATAACTGTAGAAAATTCGTACATTAGTCTGGATCGTATAATTAATCCAATTATAATTAATTTTGATGAGGATAGCGATAGCGAAACAGAACTATCTATAGAATGACATTATAAATGTAAATAAATATGACTAGTAATATGATATTTCATTTGATTACATTAATATAATCATATCATTACTTGTCTTCCTTAGTCCGTCCCTTCATACTTCACTTGTTTATTGCCAAGCTCTTGTCGACACAATGGGACCGACCCAGGAAATCATTAAGTCGTATCCATTTTTCGTGAAACAATCTTTACATGGTCAAGGTATCTCGCAAAGTGTTATTCGCGCTACTTCTCGTAACAAAATCGATCGTGCAAGAAACTACAGCAAACTACACTCCAAGCCAATAAACAACAAAGAAACTACGCTACACATCGAAGAACTACACTATCTAAACTCACCTAGTGTAGTACTGCGACTATGGTCTAACTCTGCTAAAATTCTGTTATCCTGCTCTATTTTTGCCATAATTTTTTCAATCTCAGTACCTTTCGATTGAGACCACGGCTGGTGGTGTCCCCCGCCGAGGTTCGAACTCAGTCCCGATGACATTCCGCCGTGATGGGACGATGACGTCATCCCTCGGGTGCGGTTATTGGATGCCAGCTCTAGTTGGAGTTCTTCGCATCTACACGAAGCAGTTAGAAGGTTAGGTACGGATCACCGAAGCCGTCGTCGTCGTCGTCGCCCGACTCATATACTTACCGAACATTCTCGAGGGCGATCTTTTTCTCCAACTCCCTAACTCTCGATTGCCGTGCCTCCAAAGTATCCGGTCCGCATCCCGCCAGAACCGTCAACGCTTCCTGGTGCTGTCGTTCGAGTTCGGCCCTGCGGGCCTCGGCCGCCCTGAGTTGCATTTCGAGGTCCATGGCCTAAAAAAAAAAACCGTTGCTTTATTGGGTCAGAAATAATAAATGCCTCTGGGATAATATTAGAATATCCAAGTAGGTATCACGCCATCCACAGTGTAATCATGAACTAATTTACGAATAAAATTGCATTTTATAGAGTTTTCAAAATTCAGCACACCTAAACACACACAATCCACTGGAGAATTTATCCCAAATAACAATTAGAAATTGTCGGCATTAAGCAGGCCGGATAATGATCATTGATACGATAAGTTTAAAAATAGAGCTCTAGGCACGGACCCTTAAGGCAGAGGCGGTTCTTCCACAGGAGCACATGCGCACGTGCACCCCCAAAATAAAACAAATAAAAAATATTAATTTATATTCATTGAATATTATATCGTATAAAGTCCGACCCTCGCTAATATTTTATCGTACCGTCAAACTAAAAAGTCCGACCCTCCCTAATATTTTATCATCCCGTCAAACCAAACTGTATAGATCCGGCAACCGTGCCTAGGTCGAGGTAAATGACGATTATGACGAGACTTGCTCGCACGTGCGATTAAGTAGTGCAGTTTCTCTGTAGTAACAAGTGGCGGGTGGCAGCGGGGGATAGCGGGGCTATGGCGATTTAACATGGAAAAGGCGCACAGTTTTTGTGTGCACCGCGCTGTTGTCTGTTCGTGCATCTAGTTAGAAATTCGAGCGTGTATGTTTTAATATTTTAATATTATATATTTATTAAGTTAAAATGAATAGTTGACGGTGGACTATTTAAGAAATAACTTTAGCTCTTTGACTTTGGAGCAAAAAATTGAAGTGAAGAATGCGGGAACACCTAAACCCGAACAAACCCGAACAGAAAAATGTAATCGGTCAGCCAAAATGGCTAGTTGGTCAGCAACTTATGGACAGCAAACATTTCTGAATCGGTCAGTAATTAATGTCATACTAGCGTGCTCTAAATTATTTTGGTACGCAAATTAAATATATAAGCTGCTATGAGCGATCCACTTTTAATCAGATATTGATAAGCAATCAGCGGGTAAGCATAATATTTAATCTTGGTCATCAAAAAAAAAGCAATAAAACGTGAAATAGTGACAGTGCCCTGGGAAAACAAGTGAGAACCCGCCCCCGCTACACCTTTCGGGCCTTGACTGCTACACCGAATGAAAACACACGCACGCAATTAGCTATTCGTATCACGCGACTGCTTTTGCTCCGCCCACAATAACGAACTTTGCCGATTATTCAAAACAAACGCAATCCAATGATTTATATTGATAACCATTCTTTTAATATGCAAACCTCTGAAGTAAACTGCTTCTAGACATGTTTTCTTCTACTGACCAATTGTAAAATCTTGCTGACCAAGTAATCATTTCGCAGCTCGACTGTTAATTAAGCGAACACATGATATTACAAGCGGACTGATAGCGGTTAAATTGTTGACAGTTTTGTACATTGGCGTAACTAGAATGATTTTGTAGGGGGGGGCCTGGCCCCTAGTCTAGTAGGATTTTAATGGCAAGTGTCACTATGACGTATGTATGGCTTCGAACTTCGGAAACACTGGGGTGGGCACCAGAGCAATCTGGGGTGGGCACGGCCCACTTGCCCCCCCCCCCTCTAGTTACGCCTATGGTTTTGTAGCATTTTTGCAGAACAAGTGTTGCAGTCCGAATTTTATTTATTGCAAGCAAAATCTTTTTAAGGCCGTATTAGACTAGGCAATTTTTTCTCTTGCGTCGGCAATTATAATGGCACGTATTCATGCGCAGTAAACCGTTTTCGATCAGCTGGAGCATTGTCAACGGTCAGAACAGCAGTGGGTACTGTCGAAATCCCTAAAATATCCCCAGAATTAGAGATGTGCAAACCTGTTCGTTTTGATTACCAGTTAAAGCAGCTACTGCTATTTACAAATAGGAGGTGCAAAAAGTTGCTGAATTAGCAGTCCATAAGTTTAATAAAGAATGTAAACTGCTAATTTAAGTACCAGTGGGTTTAAATGGCCATTACATGTTCATACCTGGTTCGGCCAAATCATAAACAGTTAAAAATAACAGAATAATCCATATCTACAGAATTGCGCCGGCAAGGGCAATTAAAATGGCGCCTGCCCCATTTCTGGTAATGAGAGACAGCTGATCGGGAACAGTGTACTGCGCATGAATCCGTGTCATTTTAATTGTCATAAGAGTAGAATTTCTGACTGTAGTACGGAGAACGGTGTACTGCGCCTGAATCCTTGATTATAATTGCTATTGCTGGCGCCATAAAAATTCCCAAGTGTAATACGGCCTTTATGCTGATCAAATGATTTAATGGCTATTTTTTGCTGCGAACCAATTTTAGTAACGGAAAACCATTTAAGTACTTCTCGTAAAATAATGACCCATATACGAGAAACCTTCCAGGAACAATGAAATCAACTTTTAAAGAAAAATTAAACGTTGCTAAAGTTGGACTTTTATTCTTTGATCGACTTTATAATGTAATTAAAATTCCCTTAATTTTTGCAGAATTATTTCTATTTTTAAGTTCGATAAACAAACCAAAACTTTACAACGAAACATCGATAGATAAAAATAAATATCGTTCGGAAAGGTTATTTAAAAAAATACGTAGTTCATAATATTAAATATCCCGATCCAACCGGAACAAATTCGCAATCCGAACGGTTGAAGCCGACCTATTCTTAATCTGGAAAATCGATAGTTATCGAGATAAAAAAATAATGTAATGGCAAGCTCGTCGTTAACATGACAATAAGCCACTGATAACCCCCCTTATTAGGCTTGTATTTCAATATTAATAGCTTTTCCTGAGTGCTCGCTTTTGATTTCTAATGGAAGACCGTTAATATTGTTCGTTTGGCAGGTATTTTTGGATTGTTCGTTCTTGGTTTGTAAAATTTATAATTTTATGAGTTCAAACGCTAACACTGGTATAATAAACAAACAGTGGCGGTTCTTCCACAGGACCACATGCGCACGTGCATCCCCAAAACAAAACGAATAAAAATATTTATTTATATTCATTGAATATTATTTATCGTATAAAGTCCGACCCTGCCTAATATTTTATCGTACCGTCAAACCAAAGTGTATAGATCCGGCAACTGTGCCTCGGTCGAGGTAAATGACGATTATGCCGAGGCTTGCTCGCACGTGCGATTAAGTCGTGCAGTTTCTCTGTAGTAACAGGTGGCGGGTGGCAACGGGGGATAGCGGGACTATGGCGATTTAACATGGAAAGGGCGCACAGTTTTTGTGTGCACCGCGCTTTCGAGCAAAAAATTGAAGTGAAGAATGCGGGAACGGCTAAACCCGAAATTAATTTAACGCAGACCACAAAGGGTAAATCTAGGGATTTTATTAGAAAGTTTAAAAATGAAATATATGAAAAAAAATTATAGAGGGTATTCCAAACTTAATGAGACTGTTATTGATCAATTTTCTACAATTAAGAACCGAAGAATGGACTTTACGTTTAAGCACTATTGTCTAGGGTCGATAAATGTTGTGTATTTCGATAATTGATACTCGATATGATTTTAAACCATTTTATTTAAGGATTTAAACTAAAAAACACTGAAATATGAAGAATGCCAACGTGTCAGTCTCGTGGCTCGATTCGTTCTCGTCATAAAACAGTTCACTATTGTTCTCGTCTTGGTTGCGCCTAATGACGTAGCCCTTAGATGGCGTAGTGGTATTAGCCATCATTCGGTTTTCTTGATAACTCGTAGATGGCGGTAGTAGTATTGGGCATCATTCGGTTTTCTTGATAGCTCGTAGATGGCTTTAGTAGTATTGGTAGTGGACTGTATAAATATTGTTACGAGGGTTGCATGCGACGACGTTAAGATCAGACAGCTATACACACTAAGAAAGCCTTTCTTATTTTCCAAAAGTTGTATTTCCTTGTGTAAAATTAAAAAATAAATAATATGTTTTACCTAACGCATTTTCTTATTACTTTTTTCTTTCTACATTTAAAACGCCTAGAAAAAATTCACCATACTTGTGAACCGAAGAATGGATTTTACATTTAGGCACTATACACTAAAAAAAAAAAAATTTACAGGCAACTTTCAGTCCTTAGCATATAACTTACTAAAATAAACTATTTGCCTGTACAAACGATTATAATTTTTCGAAATATATGTTACTTCCTGCATTAGAAAGCAATTTTAAAAGTTTCTTTTTTTTTAGATTATAGCTGCAGTATTCATATTTGAATTTAAAAATGTATCGCCGGTCACGTGTCCCCAGTCAATAATTTCTTACTTTACCCTTTTATACTTCACGTCATTTTACTAAAGTTACTTTTATATATGAATAATTTACACTCCTACTACAATTTGTATTGAAAAAATATCAAAGGACAACAGTTTAGTTTCTCTAGCGCAATTATTAACCAGAAGTTCCGTCCCCGCAGCCGCATGTATCGCCGGTCACGGTAGATATTGCTTATAAATAACGCCACTAGAGGTCGGCCTAATAGTTTTACAAATATGACGGTATGTGTTTGAATTTGTGTAAAGCGTGCTCCTGTTTAGGTAAGTGCCTTATTATGTTTATTTAGGTATAAACTAGAACATTGCCTACTTTTTACCAGGTGTACGTTTTTATGCTGTATCGCCGGTCACACGGTTATCTCAGACCAAATTAAGGGAAAAATACTACACGAAGTCATTCTCTTGAGTACAGATACTCATTTCAGTCTAACAAAGTTGAAGAAACAGCTTGTATTAGCTGTTATCCACGAATTTGTGCATTTTTGTATCGCCGGTCACAGTAACACCGGTCACGCATTAAGATATTACCGGAGATACATTGATGTGACGGTTTGTTATCCGAAGCTATATACGATATTTTTTTATTAATCATTTATGAAACCAATTAAGGAAAAATACATTTTGATGTGCAAGTTTCGTTTACACCTTAGGTAGATTAAAAATGTGACTAATTTTCTTAGTATTTTAACATTCTATAAGGAACATTCCAAAACGTTAAGCCAATATAAGACAAGGCTGTTATAAATAATAGGAAAATGGTTATAGTGACTGATTAAAATAACTAGGTTCCAAATTTGGCGTTATATGATTCAGAAGAGTAAAATTAGCCATGTGACGGGCGTTAAATTATAAAAAAATCGACGCTATACAAAAATAGACCAAGATCTTTGTGACGATGATCTTTGCGCGGACATATATAATTCCTCTAATTAGATACTATAAGAAACCTATTAAAAAATTAACAGGGGTTCTTGAGATTATTTATTTTTAAATTCCTATTTACTGAAAGTTGCCTGTAAAAAACAACAAACAACAAACCCAGGGGACAAAACGTGGAAACAATTTCAACAGCGCTACATCGTGGTCGCGAACGACTGAAGGTCGGTGCACGCGCATTTTTTCGGCAACATCGCAATCGCATGATTATCCTGCATTATGGCACCGCATGTATGATGATTTTAGCGGTTTTTACCGAAGTTTATAGGCGATTTATTTAAAAAAGTAATAAACTATTTCCAGAACATCCTATACAATACTTATTTCGATGCACATCGACGAAAACAAGTGAAACTGAAACCTAAATCACCCGAAAACTTTCATAGTCGAATCCGGTTCTTTTTAACCGAAAAACAGGCATATTTTTCCGATATTGCAAACTTTTGTTCTTTTCCGGAGCCAAATTGAAAAATCGATCAAAGATATGAGCAGTTAACACAAAGTTGTGCGTGTCCCGAAGTTTTCTCTCCTAATCTTAAGTTTGTATCTTTCCGGTGTGATTTTATTATTAGTTTTTGCTGGAAATTGCATTGATTTTGGTACTAAAATTAAACGCCTGACTGTGACGCCTATTCTCTCCGAGACCGTCAGCTATGGAGGGCTAAAATTTGGCAGGGTTACTGATACTTATCTATCCTAACTAGAACAGTGCCTACTTTTTACCAGGTGTACATTTTTATGTTGTATCGCCGGTCACAGGGTTAACTCAGACCTAGTAGTCTTAATTAAGGGAAAAATACTACACGAAGTCATTCTCTTGAGTACAGATACTCATTTCAGTCTAACAAAGTTGAAGAAACAGCTTGTATTAGATGTTATCCACGAATTTGTGCATTTTTGTATCGCCGGTCACAGTAACACCGGTCACGCATCAAAATATTACCGGAGATACATTGATGTGACGGTTTGTTATCCGAAGCTATATACAATATTTTTTATTGGTTTTTATGGTTACAGATACTTATCTATCCCCAGAGACAAACCTGGAATTGTACAAACACGAATTCGCTAGCTAATGTATCTATTTGATACAAAAAATTATTGTTTAGTTGTTAAGTTGAGTTACCATAGTGTTTTGTATCCTTGCCTGCCCTTGTTTTTTACTTTATAATTACTATGCCGTGTTCTCGGTTCAAGTAAATGGCAATTATTTTATTAGCATTATGCAAAGTGTTCCTTAATGACCTGCTAATATTTCAGAATGTGATTCCTTAGGTCATTCGATGAAGAAAAGTTGTAAAAAAGAGTATATGTATGCAGTGATGCCACTGGTTGATCGATAGAATAGCTTTTATAACCGAAAATATGTGGTTCCCTATATCCTATTAACACGTACCTACCAAAAAAAACGAAAAAGATTTTAAATGAGACACCCTATATAATATTTTTTAATTGATTGATTATATTTTTTTATATTTGTTATAGTTGTTTATATTTATCTTCGAGAACAAGCTAAAAATGCGATATTGTTAATAAATTTACGTTATTTACATTGTGTGCGCGCAAAGATGTTTGTTCGCGAAAATTATTTGTTTCATTAAATTCGTGCGCGCAAATTGTTGTTCCAGTGAGTTTGTTGAAATGTCGCATAAAAGACGTAATATAATTATTGCAAGTGCCTCCTTCCTACTATTGCATGAGGCAGAGAAAAAGAAAAAAAAACCTAAAGGCCGTATTAGACTAGGCAATTTTTTCTCTTGCGCCGGCAATTATAATGGCACGTATTCATGCGCAGTAAACCGTTTTCGATCAGCTGGAGCATTGTCAACGGTCAGAACAGCAGTGGGTACTGTCGAAATCCCTAAAATATCCCCAGAATTAGAGATGTGCAAACCTGTTCGTTTTGATTACCAGTTAAAGCAGCTATTTACAAATAGGAGGTGCAAAAAGTTGCTGAATTAGCAGTCCATAAGTTTAATAAAGAATGTAAACTGCTAATTTAAGTGCCAGTGGGTTTAAATGGCCATTACCTGTTCATACCTGGTTCGGCCAAATAATAAACAGTTAAAAATAACAGAATAATCCATGTCTACCCAATTGCGCCGGCAAAGGCAATTAAAATGGCGCCTGCCCCATTTCTGGTAATGAGAGACAGCTGATCGGGAACGGTGTACTGCGCATGAATCCGTGTCATTTTAATTGTCAGAAGAGTAGAATTTCCGACTGTAGTACGGAGAACGGTGTGCTGCGCATGAATCCTTGAATTATAATTGTCATTGCTGGCGCCATAAAAATTCCCAAGTGTAATACGGCCTTAAACGATGGTGGATTACAAAATTGTATGAAAGGAGGCCGGCATACAGTGGCTGCAATTTATTAACCGACATGAGGCTGCAAGAAAACAGTGTCTACTTCAAAAAATTTAGTCGTATGTCGTCTGCAGATTTCGTGTTTCTACTAAATGCGATTGGCCCCAACATTAGTAAAATTGATACAAAATTTAGAAGAAGTATTACTGTACAAGAACGGTTAATCGTTATTCCATTCCATTTTAGTTTACCACGCACAACAATAACTGCACGCAACTACGTCCACAATGAGCATTTTATGCACACGAAAACTCTTTGATCTTTGCAGAAGACCGACAGCCGCCGGAACCTGTTTGTGCGGGTAAAAAATTTCCGGATTTTTTTTTAGAATCAAATGCGAATCTCTAAAACTCGACATATCTCTCATATTTTTATGCCTTTTTCTTTATTTATGCTTAACAATGAATATTTATGATAATTATGAGAAATATGATATGTATTCATATAGTATCTATGTTTTATACATGAAATCCAATGAAAAATGCTTTCATCATTTTAATTTGTTTCTAATAAATAGTCTGTGGCCTACTTTTATAAATGACTTAAATTATTAAAAATACCCCATTTTTTGCTGGCCTTTGAAGATAAATATAAACAATTACCCATTTTCTTTTATGATCAAACATAAGCATTATAGGGGAAATCCTTTAGGGCACTCTGGGAGTGGGTGCAGAGCTCCAGACATGAGAGCATTACTCTAGTGATGGTCGAATCTGGACTTTGTATAGTGTCAAAAGTTGTTGAGGTGTGTACAACTTTCTGGTTCGGGAGAGTACACCAACTTTCTGAGAAGCTATCTTGGCGATTGCCACACTATATCCGGTTCCGTAATGTTCAAAATTTGAAAATTTTGAACATCAATCAAAATCAAAATTCGAAAATTTCCGCTCGCTTAAGAGATACGGGGGAAAATCAAAAAATTGACAATTTCAAAATTACCCTATATTTTCTTAGTTAAACGAGATGCAGAAAAATGTTTTACACAGGAGTTTCTTTATATTGATTGTTGAATAAACTGCCGTTTACCGAATAAGTATACGGGGTCAGGTAAAAAAGTTATCGGACCTAACCTCATTTTTTTAAATGGAACACCCTGTATATTTGAATCTGAAAAGGATACTATTTTAAATTATCCTTTCAAAATATAACACACCATGGATGATATTGGTTTCCTAGGCGATTTATTTAAACTTTATTACTTTGAAACGAAATAACATATTCAGATTAAGATCAAAAATAACGGGAATCATCGCAAATGTTCCGAATATGTCCTAAATGGTTACCGTCTTTCCGGATAGCGAACAAAATATACATTTTGCTCCGTTTCTTCGTTTTTTCCACTTTCAATATGACATTTTTCAAAATGTTGATAGGTCATTTTCGCAAATGAATATGTAAAAATGAAATTGACGTTAAATGTTAATAGTCAACATAGTTGTTTCTAGGATATTAGCTTTTGTTTCATGGTCTACTGTGGTTTAAAGTAACAAAGTTTAAATAAATCCCCTAGGAAACCAATATCATCCATGGTGTGTTATATATTTGAAAGGAGAATTTAAAATACAATCTTTTTAGATTAAAATATACAGGGTGTTCCATTTAAAAAAATGAGGTTAGGTCCGATAACTTTTTTACCTGACCCCGTATACTTATTCTGAAAACGGCAGTTTATTCAACAATCAATATAAAGAAGTTTCTACATAGAACATTTTTCTGTATCTCTTTTAACTAAGAAAATATTGGGAATTTAGGAATTTTCAATTTTTTGATTTTCCCCCGTATCTCTTAAGCGAGCGACAATTTTCAAATTTTGATTTGCCATTTTAAGTTTGGCCCAAAAAAAGCACATGACACCTACATTACTTTTTTGATAGCGCTAACAATTACGTAGATACCCCATAAAAGTGTCGAAAATGGGACACCCTGTACTGTAATTATACTACTGCGTTATTATCGCACGGACAGAGTAAATTTACTACGCAAAAGAAAAATAGTGAATCCCAGACATAATAAAAAGTCCCCAGCGCATTCATACCCGTTTCCCAACAAACTCCCATATTCATTGATTCCCCACAGTCAAATCATGAATTAAACCTGTTACACCAGCGATAATTAGATCTAACATCTCGCGAAAATCACCACCCACGCTTGGAAACACGTTCGAAACGACAATAGACACATATCGCATTCAAAATGTACGCATATGGTTGAAATCGCGAGAAAAATTACCGTCAGCGGTATTACCAAACATAAATTTCGTACCCAGAAATATGAAAAAAATCGATAATTTTGATTGACAGCAGCTAAACCTACGGTTAATTGCTCAAAATCCGACTTAAGTTTACACATATATGACCCTAAATTCTGTTAAATAAATATCACGTTGACTCCCTACGAATAATCTCACAGTCATTATGCCCAATAAGCATCCGTATCAAAGAAAATCGTCCCGACGATTGCATTTTCAATTAACTAACTAAGACGATAGTCTGCAACAAGAGCGACATTGGATAAGGATTCGGGAAAGCCTAAAAGAAACAGTTAAAACATCCAGCCTACCTAGATATCTAAGAAGTGAAATTTCCAAAAATCCTAGTGACCCTTTCGAAAACAATTGACACCACGGACCAGCCAACTTGATATAACCCTTTTCCTTCGACTGTTCGCGAGGATTTTCACTGTACGCGGCGCGTCTCTAGACCAGTCTATAGCCTTAATACGTAAATAACAAGCTATAAGAAAAGTGACTTACCCCGAAAGAGATGTTACGGGTCGAAGAAAAAATGGTTTTTCACTTACGGACGGAGCTGGAGATTTTCACAATGGCGGCATTTCTATATATAGGTCATACGGTGGTCGATTTTCGCGGCGCGTTTAGGGATTGATTTTGTTGTTCGCCCGGTGAGTGACGTCACAACTGTGTGGAAAGCGGGGACGCGCGATTGTCGAATTTTCCGGGAAAAGCGACATTAAGGTTTGTATAGATAGATGATCGCATCATACTATTTATATAAGGATTATTATAGTATGGTATAGATAAAAATAATTATAATAATATGCGACCTGTCAATATGATGTTTGATTACGAGAAAGATAATGGTTTTTTTTTTGTAGTTAATTTACATGGGATATGAAGCTAAAACGTAGCAACAAGATGATGTTATGTTCTCAAAAATCCTATTTTGTGCACATTTTGACAACGGTGCTTAAAAGGAAATCAAACCGTGTATTATGTCGCCATCCTCAGGAACTTTTGTAAACTGTGTCGAATATATTTTGGTAAACGATTTTTTTCACATAAAATTCTGTTTCTATGATGACATGAACAAAGCCCGTTAGGCCCGTGCCTACGACCCCGCTTCCAGAGGGGCCTAGTCCTAGGCCTAGGGCCCCTTATAACCAATAATAGGCACCGAATTTGTTATGAGAGTTCGAGAGAGTTCGAAGTAAAACTCGCATATTTAAAAACATTGCACCCTTAAGGCCGTACAATGCGCAAATTTATAGGACGATTAACAACGTTTCGCTACTGCAGGATTCTGGTCTCTGGAAAGGCTACACTGACAAAAATGCATTTACCATTGTCGTGGGTTACAAAATTGGAGCTACCTCAACCCACATCTCTATGTTGTTCTAACTGAGCCTACGAATTATCACAAATTATTTCAAAACGCTACAGTAATTCAGGTTCTTTTGGTTCGCCTCAACCCAGAAAGAGATTTTTTATCAACATTTTAAACATATTTGGGATCACCACAATTCCTCATCTTGTAACTATTTTATGAGTTACCTGAACTCAGTTTCTGGATTGGGAAAACTTACTAATTGATTATAAAGTGTCGTTTTAACCCGGACGTGCATTATTTTAACTCATTACCATGTGTAAATTATTTTGAGTTGGAATAATTCAGGAAACGTGCTCCAAAACCCCATATCGAGGGTAAAACGCAAGATCGTAAGGTCACGGAAAGTTCCGAATTCGTGCTCGTGCAGGTTTGGCGCGGTTCATTCCATTGTTATTCGTCAATTCTCCTTCGATCGCGCGTATAGACACCTGTTGGCCGTTGCGCCTTTTGCGTGATTTTTCATCTTTGTTCTCTGTACGTGAAAATTTGTGTTTTGCATAATTTTGGTGAGTTGGCGTAAAATAGAGGGACAGGAGGGAGATGCATACAATTTTCTTTCTAAATATGCAACAAAAATGTAATATCTTGAAAAAACAAAAGGCAATTGAAGTCCACAATATGCAGGCGTTAAATCAAAGAAATATTTTGAGTTCCAATAGTCCACAATTAGTACCTAAATTGGTAGTCCAAAATTTGGAGTCTGGTAGCCCAAAGAGTGAGTTATTCCAGTCACCATCGTAAGCTAGAACAACTTAAATGTCAAGTTTTGATAGCTCGAATCATGAATTAATCTAGCCCGACTAGTAACGCATCACAATTCACATACTGGTAGCTACAGTAGACTATCAATAATTTAAGACGGTGGGGCGTGAGCTATTCCAACGCATAAAATAACCCATCTTCTGTGCTATCATAACTTATGAATAGTGAGTTGATGCAATTTCTTCGATTTGGTTGCCGTAATTCAGAGGTCTGGGCTGTCCCCTATTAGCAACACGCTTCAGTCTAGGACAACTCATATTTAAGTTAATCAACTCGAAATTTCGCTCAGTGTATTTGAAATATCTGTCAGGACAAGTTATATTTTAGTAAAAAAAGTAAGTTAAAAATTTTAAAAAGTCGGATCAAAAGAACGATTTTTAGGCATTTTTCAAGGTTAATATCGTCGCTGATATTTTTGTTTTGAAAAAAGTAGCGATGTACCTTAGAACTTTCATCTCTTATCTTTACAATTCCAAAAATTGAGACATTACAATTTCGTTCTAAGCGAGTAATCTTGCAGCGCGCGAAGCGTGTTTTAGATATATTTTGGTGAAACCTATTAGAAGTTGCCTATGTCCAGCATTATTTATTGTCGGTAGACGTGAAACAAGCTCATCACGGTACAGGATTATGCTACACTTTTTTTTTATAAAATTTGGGACTGGGTTATAGGGAAATGTAAACTTCTGTTTAAAGGAATAATGACAGTGCTAACTGTCAAAATGGCGGATGGGCGCCATTTTCGGGAAGAAAATTAAATAGGGACGCGGTCTTGCGATACATCATTTTGAAGATACTATCGAATACTTTACGATCCCGGAATATTACTTCTGTATGCCCAACGAAAACAAAATGGCGGCATTTTAAAAATTGCATAGTTGTTTTTTATTATCCATTATTTCATTTAGCGTCTTAGGAAAATAAATACAATTTGGCATAGTGTAGTAGGAATCAGAGAGCTACTCTTTCTTACATATTTCATGGTGCTAAAATTCAAAATGGCCGCGGAGCGACATCTTGATAAAAAAAATTGAATAGGAAGTGAGGTCGTACTTTACGATCCATGCAATTTTATTGTGAAGAGTGGACACTTTTAGAGAATATTTGCAGCCTTCATGGTTTAGCCCCCTGGGAGGGGTAGGTGTTACCCTTAAAATCCTAAGTGACAAGGGGGGGGGGGTCCAGTGGCACCTTCAATGTTCATATAAATCTCTTTCCAATAATACCATAAATCGGAAATAAATTAACTTATTAAATGTGTATTAAGTGTATTAAATAAATTGAAATATCTTTGCCAGATTACTGCCGAAAAGCCAATCTAACTAAAATATACTGCACGCTGGTTACCAACCTTTTCCTTTGGCGGAAAAACAATCATACTTTTATCGATGTTGTAGACTAACGTTTTTCTCCGTCCTCCGTGCCATATATTTGATAATCTTAAACGAATAATATCACAGAAACTTAATTCACTGGTATACACTAGGGTTCTCATTGATTTTGCAAAGCACATGCCCATGCTGAAAACGGGACGATTTTTGAAGTGGAGAACGGGACCCTATTGAGTACCTACCTATATCATTTGTTAATGAATATTTTGTTTCGAATAAGATATTGAGATAAATAAAACAAATACGGCAATAGTTATTATTTTTTCAATGACATTTAATTAAATTATAGAATATAATTAGGATTGGGAAAAACCGATGATTTTAATAATCGAGTACTTGATACTCGAGCGATTTTAATAATCGAGTGAATCGCTCGAGCGATTAATCACTTGAAATTTTTATGACTAAGAAGAACCAGGGGTTGTTTTTGTGAGTTTTAGGAGTTTAGTCTAGAGTTTTTATTAAGGAAAAACAGTTGATTCTGATTATGTTAAAAATTCTTTTTTTTACTTTAATTTTTTTTAAATTTACAATTGCCGCAGTTGGCATACTTTTTTATCTGCACCTTCTCGTTTATGTGCCTTTAAGAAAGACGTATGTCGTGTCAGCCTTCTGAGCGTCAAACTCGAACGTCGCCAATCGGCACATTTCGGGTGGAGCGCGAAGATCGGCTATCAAGTGACAGGCAATGATTTGATTTTTCGCCTAAATTTATAACTAGAGAATTTCCTATCGAACGAAAAAATGCTCGAATATAAAAATAAAACCACACACTGCACTGGTAACAGCCTAACTACCTCAAGTGGGAAAGCGACATAGCACGGCTGACATACCTAGAAATGTACCGGGACTATATAACTCCATATTGTATCCCACCCTCTTCTTACTCTACATTAAAGGCCTTCTAGTGAAAACTAAAAATCCGATAATTAGCTTTGCTGATGATAGCCCATCTTCCCAGACAGTATCACGCCTCAACAAAGACCTGGAAGAAATTTTGGCTTGGAATGATAGTAACCAAGTGGAATTTAACGCTAAGAAACCCCAGGCAACAGCTTTCTCTAAAAAGGTTAACAATACAGAACCGGATATAGTGATGGCAGGACACGTAATTCCACTGGCTTCCTTTATTAATTTGCTGGGCGTCATTCTGGCAGGAAACATGTCTTGGCATAACCACGTTGTGGCAATCGCCAAGATAGCTTCTCAGAAACTTGGTGTATTCTTCCGAACAAAAAAGTTGTGCACACCTCAACAACTTTTGATGCTATACAAAGCCCAGATTCGACCATCACGAGAGTACTGCTCTCATGTCTGGAGCTCTGCACCCAAACATACTCTTCGGCTACTGGATTCCATCGAAAGGAGGGTCATTCGTCTGATCGGAGATCACGAGCTGACGAGGAGCCTCGACAACCTAGAATATCGAAGACAGGTTAGGGATTTGACTTAATTCGGCGAATAGCAGAAATACACGACGAACCACTGCCGCCCATCCATATGTGTTTAAGATTAGTACTCCTCGAACTTCATTATTTAAGAATTCTTTCATCTGGAGGACTTCATCCTTATGAAACGACCTTCCCGAGGTCGTTTTTCCCACCGAATACAACCTCGAACGATTCAAAACCAACATGAATCGCTTTATGCGCATACTCCAGCACTCCCAGAGTGCCCTAAAGGATTTTTCCTATAGTGCTCGTGTTTCAAAATAAAAAAAAAATAATAACTGAGAAATGTTCATAGAATCTGAGCGGTTGTAGTGTGGTAGCCTAGCGAGCAACCCTGGTATTGCGGCAACCGCTTGTGTATTTTTTTACCAATTAAATGTTGAGAATTCTTGTCATTAAAAAATCAACACAAAAAATATTTAAATACAATTTTATTTCATTTCATTACAACAAATATAAATATCAAAAAGAGAGCGTTCTATACATAATGTCCATGTTATGGGACACAACTATAGTCGGATAAGAGAAGGGAATAGCGTAAATACAATAAGGGTTAAGTATGTGTAAAATATTTACAAAAATATACCAACCTACCACACAATACCCGCAACTAAATACATCCTACTTAAATAAAAAAATATACAAAATATACGCCACATATTTATTTCGTCGTCACACGAAAACGTTTCAATAAAAGTAATGTTTACACTGCAAAAATAATGAAGAATGCTACAAAATCACTATGCCGTGAAAGTTTACAGTCAAAGGTACACTATTAAATTCATCATTTTTAAAAAGTAAGAAGGAATTTTCGGTTATATAAAATTAAAGCCTCTGCCCTAAACCAAACCTATTCCAGGAAACCAGAAATCAATATCTCAACCCATTCTCGAGAGATATAAATTTAGCGCGGTGAATTTTTTTACTCCTTGTATCTCCGAAGCGATTTGACCTACGGTTATTCGGTTTTCAAGCAAACCTTTACGTAACAACATTCCTTTATACTTTTCAATAATGACTTTTGCTATAATTCAACTAAAATATTTTTTTTTAAATTAAATTTTTCATTAATCAATTTGCAAATTTCTCAGTATGGTTTTTTCATCCAAGTCATTTTGTTGGGGGGTCTTGGAAGCGAACAGTCCCCACCAACTCGTCTTTTTAATGCGTTTCATTTCGTCAGCCTTAAATTCGGACGTTTCGACCAACCAATCACGATATTTGCCTAATAGTGATTTTGTAGAATTATCTAAATCTACTACTAATGGTGCTTCGCCTCCATAGTCCATGGGTAGAACTTCTACAGGAAAATTGTCAGGAGTATTCCCTAAAAATGGAATAATATACAACGTGTCCAAGATAAGGAGGGCCAGTACAGGGATCTCGCAAACCGTAAGAGATACGAAGTCGGTTAAATGGAGATAAAGTTGCGCATTTACGTGCCTAATAATATGCCGCGTAGAAAGTTTTAAAATTCCGAGTAGTTTCGGAGATATCCGGAAAAAAACGACATTCTGAAAAATGGTTTTATTGTTTTCCTGGGTTTTTGGAGATGAAATTCTAAAGTAAATTGCAATTTTGCATTGCCACTTTTTTCGCTCTATCTAACAGCGTTAAATGTTTTGTAATCCGACGAGTCGTCTTCGAAGGGCCATTACCAACTTTCTTTTTTTAAATACGGTCCTGTTTTTCTGATATTGGAATTTGATAGCTTTTTTTCTTCCGAATGCAACGATGTATGACACATTGTGGTTTAATGACGTTTCGAGGGTTTCTTGAACAACATCAGGGAATTTTGGGATACGGTCCTGTATTTCTCCTAATTTCATAAGTAATATCTCATAAGTAAGCTCTAAATTTTCACTTATGTTGGACTAGTTCAATAAATAACAAATAAATTAATAATAAACCACAAATAAGTGAACAAAATAAAGGAACATTATTTCAAACTTCTGTTGATTCGGGATTTAAAAGAAAAGTAGGCGCTTGAAACAAAAAAATTAAGATGGTGACGCGTGATTTGTTCACTTGACATTCCCATTGTGATCGTTTGAGAGCGTTTTAAGAGGTTTTCTATTTTCCAGAAAATATGGAATATATAAATTTACAAATGCTGAAAAGTTTGATATTCTATCGCATGTTTTATTTTATCTCAAAAAAACTGCTATGTGGCAGTTAGACGATGTTATTTGTGCTTAGAGAAAAACGGAAATCATCTGATTATGTAGTTCCTTACGTTTTTTGTGGTTCGTTTTATTACTGTTTTGGAATGATTTTTGTTCACTTATTATTTGTGGTTTATTATTAAATTATTTGTTATTTATTGAACTAGTCCAACATAAGTAAAAAATTTACAGCTTACTTATGAGATATTATTTATAAAATTAGGAGAAATACAGGACAGTATCCCAAAATTCCGTGATGTTGTTCAAAAAACCCTCGAAACGTCATTAAACCACAATGTGTCATACATCGTCTCAAATTTTAATATCACAAAAACAGGACCGTATTTAAAAAAATAAAGTTGATAATGGCCCTTCGAAGACGACTCGTCGGGTTACAAAACAATTAACGCTGTTAGTGGCAATGCAAAAGTGCAATTTACTTTAGAATTCGATCTCAAAAAACCCAGGAAAACAATAAAACGATTTTTCAGAATTTCGTTTTTTCCGGATATCTCCGGAACTACTCGGAATTTTAAAACTTTCTAAACGGCATATTATTAGGCACGTAAATGTGCAACTTTACCTCGTATCTCTTACGGTTTCCGAGATCCCTGTACTGGCCCTCCTTATCTTGGACACGTTGTATACGTCTTATCGCAATAAATCAATGTTGACAAATAACCAAAGTTCCCATTAATTATAGGAAAAATAGTTAATATAAAACGATTTATTTACCTTTGTGAAATCTGACCATATGCAGAACTTCTGAGCGCACCAAGGGCACCACCAATCTCATGACGTGGTGAATCCAGGAAGCTGTATTGAGAACGTGGACTTGTTTTAGTCTGCATGGATGGGCATCCTGGAAATAACAATTATAATAAAACTATCTGTAGTAGTAAAAGGATAATAGAAATAAATAGAATAAAACAGAAGTAAACATAAATAACCAGATGTAAATAGGAACAAATAGAAATTGACAGAAATAAATAGAAAATAAAAGCCTAAATAAATATGAATGAATCATAAATAAAAAGTCTATACTTTTCAGGTGGTGTTAATATAAAATATCAATGTATGGAATAGTATATTACGTATCAAGGGCCGAAAAGAGGCTTTTACGGAGGAGATGTGGAGACCGCACGAGTCCGGAAAAGCCTCCGACGGCCCGAGATATGTACCGTATTTTATTTTACAAGTGCCAAATAAATAAAGAAATTCTTCAGACAGTTTTCCTGACTACATGACATGAAATCACTCGCGCATGGAGAATGTAAATATCTATTTATTATTTTTGACAAATAGGCTCGGTGGCCTAGTGGTATAGCGTACGCCTTGTGATCTGAGAGTCGCGGGTTCAAATCCCGCACTCGGCATCTCTGGTTTTATTTATTTATGAGCACATGGTGACCCGAAGCGGGGGGAAAAATCTTTCCCGCCCGCTTCGATACTTTCCCGCCCGCTCTCTTGGAAAACGCCACTTTCGGTGAAGTGAACATGCATGAAAAGAGGCAGTTTCGGGGCACTTGTAAAAAAAAATTATTATTTCCCAGACCACACGATGATACCTTATACAATAAGGGCGTATTTAGTCTACACAGTAGCACTTAAAACACTATTTCAGATTGAGTGGTACTACCAAGAAAAGGAAGCCTTTTCCATTGATAGGATGTAACCACCTGCAGACTGGTTTCGAACTCTTTTGTTCTCGTCAGTACAGGGTAGGTGTACATACCTATCATCAGCGAGGACTTTAACTTAACGCTGTATTATCATCGGTAGACGAGAACAAATGAGTTCGAAAACAGTCTGCAGGTGGTTGCATCCTATCAATGAAGAGGGCTTCCGTTTATTCAATCTGAAATAGTATTTTAAAGTGCTACTGTGTAGACAAAAATACGCCCTTATTGTATAAGGATCATCGGGTGGTCTGGGAAATAATAATTTTTCCATACATTGGTATTAAATATGAATTTAAATCACTTAAAGAAAATAGATTGCATGTGAATTTCTTACCTGAATATAATACATGAAACATTTCAAAGCAGGTAAGCTGACTCTTGCAAGATGTCCAAGACCCACGCCTTTCATATCAAAAATTACAACGTAACTAAAAAAAAAATTAAAATCTGTACATTATTGATTACTACTTACGTAATTATTAGTAATTATGACTATTATAAAATTTAATTATCCCAGAAAAAAATATATTCTCCTTTAATTATTTTAATTTGTTCCGCGAAAATAAATTCAAAATAGGTATGTCACCAGTAGTGTAACCAGATTTTAGTTGTAGTGGTGGTGGTTGGGGGGGTGGGGGTGGGGGGGGGGGGGGGGAATTGTCACAACGGAAGTTACAGATAGGTGGTATATATGTACAGGGTATCCCATTTTCGACACCTTTATAGGGTATCTCTGCAATTGTTAGTGCTATTAAAAAAGTAATGTAGGTGTCATGTGCTCTTTTTGGGTCAAACTTAAAATGGTAAAATCAAAATTCGAAAATTTTCGCTCCCTTAAGGGATACGGGGGGAAATCAATAAATTGACAATTTCAAAATTACCCTATATTTTCTTAGTTAAAAAAAGATACAGAAAAATATTTTAAACGGAAGTGCCTTTATATTAATTGTTGAATAGTCTCACTCACCTCATTTTTTTAAATGGAACACCCTGTATATTTTAATCTAAAAATATATTAATTTAAATTCTCCTTTCAAATATACGTATAACACACCATGGATGATATTGGTTTCCTAGGCGATTTATTTAAACTTTATTACTTTGGAACTAACTAAAAGATTCAGATTAAGGTAAAAAATAACGGGAATCATCACAAATGTTCAGAATATGTCCTTAAATGGTTACCGTCTTTCAACAAAATATATATTTAGCGCCAGTTCCACGTTTTTCCACTTTGAATATAAACTGATATCATATCAAATTTTTCAAAATGTTGATAGGTCATTTTCGCAAATAAATATATAAAAATGAAATTGACGTTAATTGACGTTATTGACGTTAAAAGTTAATAGTAGTTAGTAGTTTTGTTTCATGGTCAACTATGGTTTAAAGTAATAAAGTTTAAATAAATCGCCTAGGAAACCAATACCATCCATGGTGTGTTATATATTTGAAAGAAGAATTTAAAATAGTATCTTTTTAGATTAAAATATACAGGGTGTTCCATTTTAAAAAATGAGGTTAGATCCGATAACTTTTTTACCTGACCCTGTATACTTATTCTGAAAACGGCAGATTATTCAACAATCAATATAAAGAAACTTATGTATAGAATATTTTTCTGCATCTCTTTTAACTAAGAAAATATAGGGTAATTTTGAAATTGTCATTTTTGTGATTATCCCCCGTATCTCTTAAGCGAGCGAAAATTTTCGAATTTTGATTTTACCATTTTAAGTTTGACCAAAAAAGAGCACATGACACCTACATTGTTTTTTGATAGCACTAACAATTACGGAAATACCCTGTACATATACATATGTACAAGGGGGGCATGCGCCCTAATGCCCCCCGCCCTTGGTTACGGCACTGTATGTACCAAAATTTAAAAAACACGTAACCGGAACCAACACCGCTGTCCAAAAAAATTAAGCCTTTGTGGACATACATAATTATAAACTTACAAAAGGTAGGTAAAAATTAAAAAAAAAATAATGTCAGATTTCATTGTGCCCTTGTGATGTATATAGTTCTTAAAACTAGAAAATAAGGTCACCCTTTTCCATCCATGTTCCTTGAACTTGTTTATGTTACAAATTAATTCATAATTACTGAAAAAATGCATATAATTTTTAAGTACTAGGTAGTACTTAGCCTTTAACTTAAAAGCATCGTAATGTTAAAATAATTTATCAATCACTATTATTTTTTGATTTCCCTATCAATTATCACTTCGCATTATTTCCTCATTCAACAACTGCGTTGAATGTATTACTTTCTTTTACACAATAATTTATTTATCATGGCGAATACAATCAATATTTTAATTTCAGACATACGGTATATCAAATTATACAAGCCAGTTTAAATTTTTTTTTTTATGGCAAACATCACAACATGCTCATATTTAAGGAGGCTATTCTTGGGTCCATTTTCAAAAAAAAAAACTTCATATGTCCTAAACGTCTTAATTTTTAAGATTTAAAGATTTTCAAAAAATCTCCTTTTTTATTAATATCTGTGATACTGCTCTAGATATTTGTGTGGAATTTGGTAAGTACACACTTTCTATTCATCAAGAGGAATTTTATGATGTATAACATGTTTTTTATTCCTGCCAGTGGCGTTCGTGCAAGAATTGCCCTCGGTATTTTCGAAGAAAAGAATGGTACGCCACTTCTTTTTTTTTTAATAAAAATTATTTTTGAAATTCTCATTCCTTGCCGACCAAATGTCGTCTCTTGATTATTTGTCTTTTGGCGTACAGTTTTCGTATAAAAAGATGAAACCGTCAGCAAGCCAATAAATGTCAAGGATATCGGCCAACTCGGAATTCGTAAATTGGGCCATCTTTTTTTAATAATTTGTTAAGGTAAATGACTTAAATACATCACAAAACTATACTCTAATGGGTAGACAACTGTCAAAATTGTTTATGTTTACGAAACAAAATCTGCTTCTTACGTAGGTACTAGATCCATTTTAATCTTTGTTAATACCTAATTTCATAAAAGCCGTATTACAGTCGGGAATTTTTATGGCGCCAGCAATGGCAATTATAATTCAAGGATTCAGGCGCAGTACACCGTTCTCCGTACTACAGCCAGAAATTCTACTCTTCTGACAATTAAAATGACACGGATTCATGCGCAGTACACTGTTCCCGATCAGCTGTCTCTCATTACCAGAAATGGGGTAGGCGCCATTTTAATTGCCCTTGCCGGCGCAATTGGGTAGACATGGATTATTCTGTTATTTTTAACTGTTTATTATTTGGCCGAACCAGGTATGAACAGGTAATGGCCATTTAAACCCACTGGTACTTAAATTAGCAGTTTACATTCTTTATTAAACTTATGGACTGCTAATTCAGCAACTTTTTGCACCTCCTATTTGTAAATAGCAGTAGCTGCTTTAACTGGTAATCAAAACGAACAGGTTTGCCCATCTCTAATTCTGGGGGTATTTTTGGGATTTCGACAGTACCCACTGCTGTTCTGACCGTTGACAATGCTCCAGCTGATCAAGAACGGTTTACTGCGCATGAATACGTGCCATTATAATTGCAAGCGCAAGAGAAAAAATTGCCGAGTCTAATACGGCCTTAACACAGTGCAAATGAATAAATTGCATGGACATGCCGTCGTTTGCAAACTTTGGCGATTACAACAAAATGGTAGCGGGTCTTATTATAAACACACAGTAAGAAAATATCCTACGTATCTTACCCTTCTTGTAAACCATCCTCAGACAAAATGCAATCGTTGTACATACAGAAACCTTTGACAGCATCGGTAAAGTTCAACTTGGTGGGGTCGGGGTCGCGCACCGCGTACATCAGCACCCTATAGCCCTCGGGGGTGGTTTTTGGAAGTCTCAGTAGATATCTGAAAAGAAAATCGAACATTAATCATAAATAATATCAATTTATTAAAAATAATATATACAAAAAATGGAACTTAATGTACAACGTGTCCATTTTTGGGTGGTTTTACTAGTGTGAAACTGGGCATCCTCGCTTTTGATGTACCTACGGGATATTTCTGAGAATTTTGTTAAATATACAATTTATTCTACAAACCTTTTTAATGATACGAGTTGACATTACAATACACGCACCGACAAAAACGCCACCTACCAGGTGTCAAAATGTTACGGTCGACAGGATGATTAACGATACTTGTGGTAACCTACAAATAATATTTAGACAAGTCATGCTTAGTTTATAATTATAATTAGTGTTGGGGAAAACCGATGATTTTAATAATCGAGTACTTGATACTCGAGCGATTTTAATAATCGAGTGAATCGCTTGAAATTCCAATTCACCAAGCGATGACGTCACCGACTGCTCGACCGGCAGCTAAGCCGTTTACATGTGATCAGATAGGGTATTTAGCAGGCACGTAACTACGGGTGGGTACAGGTTTAGCTAAAGAATTGTAGTAGCCACCAAAAAAATTCCAGAAATTTATTTATTTGTGAATAATGAATTTTTACCACGTGTCTCGATACCAAACAAAAAACTGCAAAAAATCACCCAAATATGTATTTATTGTTCCGGTTTATTCTTGTGCTTTTTTAAAACAAAAAGTATTACCAAGAGTTATTTGTCTTCACATCTTTCTCAATCTACGAGCATAAAATACGTAGATATTTAAAATAGCTTGTCAAATTCTTCCACTTTAAATTATCAGGTGCCTACTGTGTGCCCGTCAAAAATGTATGCTTAGTTACGCGACTGGCAAAATAAGAAAATAGATGATTATTTTTTTAAATTCATGTTTATAGTTACCTAAAAGTTCCTGTTTAAATTTAAGAATGTTTACTTTTGGTTACCAAAAAATTTGTCGATACCTATGTTTTGGTAACTATTTTGCTAGTTTTCTTATTATTTACCATTAACATTTTCTATAATGTATGTTATTTTTAAGAAATCGTTTAATAATAAAAAGTTCCTGTTTAGATTTAAAAATGTTTACTATAAGATTACCAACGAATTTTTCTATATAAATATACAATAACACAGAATTAAACACAGTAAAAATCAATATATACAGGGTGTCCGGGAACTATTTTGTTAACCATTTTGTTCGTTTTGTTATTTTTATTTACAATTTCTATTATTATGTTATTTTTGAGAAGTTTTCTCGCATTTATAGTAAATAAAAAATTATATCCTTTAATTTTTTAATATTTACAATCGGATTTGGCATACTTTCTTATATGCACCTTCTCGTTTATGTGCCTTTAAGAAAGACGTATGTCGTGTACCTGCTCAGCGTCAAACTCGAACGTCGCCAATCGGATGGCGCGGCGCGTAGACCGAAGGTCGTATATCAAGTGACAGGCGATATTTTTCGGTTTTCCGCCTGAATTTATAACTAGAGTATTTCCTATCGAGCGAAAAACTGTTCGAATATACGAGCAGTTTTTTAACTCGATCACACACGGCGTCAAGCGAAGCTCGGGTATCGACTGAAAGATAATAAGTGACTAGCGACAGTTTTCGCCTGAATAGATAACTCGAGCGGTTCTTTTTTAATAATCGAGCGATGTCGGTTATTTCAATAATCGAGTGATCAAGCGGTTTTTCGTTCGTGCGATCACAACACTAATTATAATGCTCGATAAGTAATAATTCTTAATGACTTTATTTGCAACAGTGCAAGAAGCATGTTTTACGCACTTGAAATATAAGTGACTTGCCTCGAGCATTTACTTATTGCACTAATTGCATAAATAGGTTAATATTTTCATGGCACATTTATTTGTTATAGTGCAAGTAACGTGACTTCAAGCCGCTTACATCATCAAGCCTTTGAAGCGTAAGGGTTATTCCTGGGGTGGTCGATGGCACATACAGGGTCTTGTATGTGTATATATGCCCAAATTTTTCAAAATGTTGATAGGCCATTTTCGCAAATGAAAATGTAAAAATGAAATTGAATGTTTAGTCAACATAGTTGTTTCTGGGATATTAGCTTTTGTTTCATGGTATACTGTGGTTTAAAGTAATAAAGTTTAAATAAATCGCCTAGGAAACCAATTTCATCCATGGTGTGCTATATATTTTAAAGGAGAATTTAAAATAGTATCTTTTTAGATTAAAATATACAAGGTGTTCCATTAAAAAAATGAGGTTAGGTCTGACAACTTTTTTACCTGAACCTGTACACTTATTCTGAAAACGGCAGATGGTTCAACAATCATTATAAAGAAACTTCTCTATAACACATTTTTCTGTATCTCTTTTAACTAAGAAAATATAGGGATATTTTGAAATTGTCAATTTCTTCATTTTCCCCCGTATCTGTTAAGCGAGCGAAAATTTTCTAATTTTGATTTTACCATTTTAAGTTTGACCCAAAAAGAGCACATGACGCCTACATTACTTTTTTGATAGCACTAACAATAACGGAGATACCCTATAAAAGTGTCGAAAATGGGACACCTTGTACTATTTATATTTTTTATTAGTGACGTAAACGGCTTGAACTTAAGATGCGAGCACTCTACCGTGATATTGATTTAAGTGGCACGTAGTAGGCTTATCCGCGTGGTCCACAAAATGGGGCAACGGCCTATGTAGGTTGCCCGGCACATTCTTCTGAAGTACGCTCCATCTGTCCGCTTTTATTTCTTCCAAATTAGCGAAATTTCTGCCCTCGGTAGATCCCTCTTCTGATTTGCCGATATTTTCAATTTTACTAGATTTTCTAGCCGGCTTGACGCTTGCTTGAACGTTGCAAGTGTTTTTCCAATATGGCGGGTTTATACTGAACTTTTTCTTAAGACGTTGGTCCGTTTTTTCCCTGATTTCGGCCACAATCTTATAAGTGCAACTTCGGTGATCTTTTTTCGTTTCTTTTTTCCGTGGGCAATCTAATTGCTGTCTCATAGCCCAGTTTTCTAGTTCCGATAGGTCGGCTGGTTTTTTGACAATGTTAGATTTCATTTTTTGTGATTCTATAAAAGTTATTAGTTTAAAATTTATTCATGCTTTATCAGAGCTGTCACAATTAGTGAATTTAAATCGTTGTTGTGATTTACTGTGATATACTGTGATTCGAAATACTTTTTACCGGCAATGATCTTTGATTTATAATGTAAATCTTTCTAAAAATAGGATTTAAATCATTTCAGAATGATTTAAAGTGTTAAAACTATTTAAATATTTGTAAAATCATGTTAACCTTTTTAAAAAGATTTAAATCTCTAAAAAGGTTTAAAAATTTGTATCTTTATGTAAAAGCAGTATTAGAGCCGGCAATGGCAATTATCATTGTACGTGTTCATGCGCAGTAAACCGTCCTCGATCAGCTGGCGCATTGCCAACAGTCAGCACAGCAGTTGGTACTATCGAAATCCCTAAAATATCCCCAGAATAAGAGATGGGCAAACCTGTTCGTTTCGATTACCAGTTAAAGCAGCTACTGCTATTTACAAATAGGAGGTCAAGAAAGTTGCGACGAATTAGCAGTACATATGCGAACTGCTAATCTAAGTACCAGTTCATTTAAATAGCCATTAGCTGTTCAAAGCTGCATCAACCAACTAATAAACAGTTAAAAATAACAGAATAATCCATCTCTACCCAGATTTGTACTGGCAATAGCAATTAAAATGGCGCGTGCCCCATTTCTGGCAATGCGAGACAGCTGATCGGGAACGGTGTACTGCGCATGAATCCGTGCAATTATAATTGCCATTGCTGGCGCAAGAGACAAAAATTGCCGACTCTAATATGGCTTTAATGATTTGAACCCTTCAATAGATTTGAATCTTGCCAATTTGGCTCACAACCAGAAAAGCACCTGATTCATCGTCATCGTGCCTGAATAACGATTTAAATCATATCGCATGATTTAAATATTTCCTGATTTAAGTCAAATATTTTTTAACCTCAAAGATTTGATTATTTCCTAAAATGATTTAACATAACAGAATAACAAAAGATTTAAATACAATCCCGGACAGCTTTGATAGAAATAATAAATATAAGGCCCTCCCAAAATTTAAAACGTTCGAGTAGGTACAGGCCCTTAAATAATAAGGTGTTTTAATTAATACTATTACATAACAAGTCAATTTAATCACATTATTTCTAATAATTTACAAATATTTTTGAACAAACACGAAAAAAACACATTTTTAAAATTTAAGAAGGCCTTACTTGCTAAAGGCCTGTACGTACTTGCTGAGATATCCTCGGGATAATTATGTTGCAGTTGCAGTTAGCTATCTCAGTCAACAAAGATTTAAATGGGGACGAGAACGATGGATACTCTTACTGTCTTTGGCAGAGTTTTTGGCAATGGCGGCCAAAAACCATAAGAACGAGACCATCAAGAATAATGTTATTTTAAAAATATCAAAACTAATGATGTACAGAAAGCTGACTGTATAATTTAAAGCGTTTAGAGAACCTAAAAATTAAACGAAATTTTATGTTCTTTTTACAGGAGATACATTGCTATTTAGATTTTAAGGTTCGTATAATTGAAGTGAACGGATTGAAAAAGAAACAAACCATTTTTGTTGTTGTTTGTTGTTCAGTTGAACTGTACACGGTGTCAATACACGTAAATTTTATTATACAGGGTATTATGGAAATGACGTATTATATTTAAATGAGTGACTCCTTGGGTGTCCTAGAGAAGCGCTACATATATTTTTTTTTCAAATCGACCGTTTTAAAAGTGGGGTCCAGTCCCATAAACCCACACCTCATCCGGCGTTTGTTCGGGTTTGTTCGCCATGTCACCCTGTAGTGGCATATCAGAAAACAGGTGTTACGTGCAATGTTGCCAAACTGTGTAAAAAATGTGTTTTTTATAAAAATAAATATTTAGCTTACTTAGAAAGTAAATCCACGCTGACAGGAGTAAGCAATCCAGACATTTTCAGTTCTTTTTTCTATCGGAAAAGCTTTATGCTCATCACGTGCCCTGATCATAGTGTGGAACTGCATAATAAGCTTATACCTACTAAACCCCATTCGGCCTATTCTTTCCAATCGCTCAGAACATAACCGGCATATCGTCGAGAGAAAGAAACACATAGTGAAACACAACAAATTGCACTAAATCACTTAAAGAAACACACAGACACCCACGAGTTTCAAATTAGTTTTTTTGAAGATATGCACCTATTATCAGATTACACGAAAGCACTAAACACTAACGCATAATTACACTTTACAATAACACTATCGCACACATAGAACAACAGCACTTAATTATTTCGCAATAGAAACAATAAAAACGCTAATTTCTATGGGCCATTAACCCTTTACTAAACATAAAATGAAACAATTATGTGGACATAGGAACTACCCTTTGAAATAAATGGTCGAGTCCAGGGTGCTTTCTTTCTCCGAAAACTGCTAGCGCGATTGCCATTTCCGAGACTATAATTATACAGGAAAGTAATATTATAGAAAGAAATTCCGCAATTTATGAATATAATCTTATAAAACACCGAAAGTGGCAACGCTGTATTTTTACCGATGAGCTTTATATAATAAACCCGAACAGGCAACGTCAACGTCAAGACAAGAAACAGACTCAAAGGTGTTATTTAGTTTCAACAGTTTTAGATGTCAAATAAATGTGTGGAAAAATTATATTACGTCCCAGGCCACCAGATGACGAAATCTTAAACAATAAGGGCGTATTTTTGTCTACACAGTAGCACTTTAAAATACTAATTCAGACTGAATGGTACTTAGATAACTAATGTGAATTTATGTGACTTTGTTTTGGTGTTTTGTGACGGTTTGTTCGAGTCAGTTCAAGTTTATAAATCAGAGATTGTTTCCCAGTGAACTGAACTGAACGTAAAAGTTTATAATAATGCACCCTGAAAAATAAACAACTTGCAATCTGTCAAACGGATAGACTTTCTAAAGAGTTTACCCTGAAGATATGAGAACACTGTTCAAGATTCATTGACGTTTTTCGCCATATGTTGCTTTGTTTACCTTCCTGGCAGGGGCACCACGTGGTCATTTTTGGTTTGACATAAGGTCATGTACAAGGCATATTAAAATTAAAGCGCAATTTTTGGATATTTTTCTTCAATTTGTTTTCATCTCAGGAATTGCCGGTTTACATATAATACGTCATTTCCATAACACCCTGTATAGGGGGACGCTTTTAAGTGTATTAGTATAGCGAGATATAAAGTGAACCCCTAAAAAGCAGGAAACAAGACATAAAATAGAAAATCATCAGCGTTTACCCATTTTAACTTTCTCAAACAGAGACGGGAACTCCACGTTCGTAACGCCTCCATCTCTCAACATCGACACCGAAGGGTTCTTCTTCTCGAAATTGTCCTCCAAATCCAATGAACGGCCCTTGCATACATTCTCCACCAACATTTGCATTGAGGTAGCCGTATCATCCTCTCCGTTCTCACCTTTAGCTTTATCTTTCCTTTTTCCTGGTGACTTTTTCAGAACCACTACTTTAGTATCCGGCTCATCGTTCGCCTTATGGCTTCTCATATATTTTGAGGTCCTCCATTCCGTAGGTTCCACGCAAAGGATGTCTAAAAATTTCTTCCTTTTAAAATTGAGGTTCTTTTTGGGGCACAACTTGGTAGTGACTCCCCTCTGAACGACCCTTGTGGTAGAACTGGACATACGTAAGGGAATGCGTGCTATGTTTGACTTTGCGGGACCTCCCAGTTTAAGGGAACAATCATCATACTTTGAGTTTATCTTGGACAGTCTCTGAGGAACCTGGCCTAACTTCGAATTGAAGTTTGAGAACTTATAAGAGATACCATCTGCGGGCGCCGGGTCACCCTTGAAGTTTGCCGCTCTAGAAGTGGTATCTCTTATCTTAGAGGTGTTAGTTCCTGCTCTCGGGTAAGCCCTGTAGGAGTCCCGGGGAGGATATTTTTGGCTCTTATCTGCTGAAGAGCTAACCTCGTCATCTTTCAAACGACGTTGTTCTTTATGGATCGTTCTATCTTCCTCCACAAGTTCATTCTCATTTAATGGTTCTGGTTCTTTATAATAATTCCCGTGAAATATTAAAGTATGCGGCTCAGGTGAGTGATCGTAGTCTCCAAAAGAAACTTGGCTCTTGTAGTCGTGCGGGTCTATCTTCATATCTGCATCACTATTAATAGACGGGTTCTCTTTATAGCGGGATCGCTTAATTAAAAACGTAGGGGTATGTTCCGATTTAGTTTCTTCAGCAAACAAGGAATCTTTCACTTTGTAAGAATTGGTTGCTTCAAACTGTAACGTCCCGTCATGTCCCTCTGGTTTGTTCCGGTTTCTTCTAGCCTTTCGTGACTTGTCTTCAGAATTTTCTAGATTAAAGGAATCACACTGGAACGTTATAGTATGAGGGTCATCTTCTCCGAAGCTATTGACTGTACGTCTATGGACAATTTTTCCGTGAACTGATTCGGAACTATCAGAGAACGCCTCACTTTTTGGTAAGTGCGAATGATATACAGAGCTAAACAGATTATCTAAAAAATAAAATTGTTATTGAGAATTATAACTATGAGTTTGGGAGACGAGTTAACCTGTCGATGCTAGTGCAGGGTCAATAGTATGCTTTTTCTTCATTTTCTTCAAATATAGCGGCATAATAGTAGTCTTATGTCGCACTCTTTTCCTTATTCCGCCATTTTTAGATTCTTCCGCTTCGGCTTCTCTCATGGCTTCAAGTTGACTTCTTCTTCTCATCAGTTGATCGATTATGGTACCTTTGTTGATTTTTCTTAATTTAGCTTCGGTTACTTTTATTCCTTCTGTGTTATCGAGCGTGACAGCCATCCTCTTCGATTTCTTGCGAGCTGGTTGAGCACAACTTAAGACGTGCTGGTATTTTATACCTTTAGATGCTTGAAAAAAATGTATTGATTTTCATGATAAGCTTTCGGACAAAATGTTTCTACGTTTTTCCATAGTTTCTATAAGAGAGGTTTTTCTTGCCTCAAAAGATGGAGTTATAGTAGCCATAGAGATCGTTTATGGCCGAATTACTTTAGAACAGACATATTGTCAAAATATTGAATAATTATGCTTATTCTTATGATTTTTCTTTATTAATTACGTGTAGTGGAGTCGTCCTGGCGAAATAAACAGCTCGAAAATCCTTTGACAAAATCGAGTATTTTTTTTTCCCCAATCGATACAGTAGGATCCCCTACAACGGGAAATTGAAAATAACTCAGCCGGTTTTGATGCTACAAAAAAAATGTAAGAAGCAAAATTGAAGAGCTTGATAGACCGCGTAAGCTCGAACAAATCCGATCCCGATATCTCAATGAGTTCGCGAATTAACGTGATTTTGAACTGCAATAATAATAAAATTTAATTAATTATATCTCGAGAAGGGGCGGAGTTGGGGCATCATTTTTTCGCGAATTAACGGGTGAGTACTTTGATGGGCCGGAGGCTGGGATTGGTGGGACAATTAGGAGGGGAGTAATTGGGGGGAAAAAAATATTACATAAATGCTAATAAGTAGTTTATTAATCGAGCTACGGGGATCAGGCCGGATTCAATTTGTTCTTTTTTTATCAGCTGAGTTTGGCGAAAAATTTTTATTTTCCCAAATGCGCGCTTGGCGCGGCATACAAGAAATGGCCACTTTTTAATATCTCCGAAAGTACTTTAGATATTATTTTCAATTTTGGTATGTGTTAATAGGATATAGAACCACAAATTTTAGTCAGAAAAGTTATTCAATTGTTCCACCAGTGGCGTCCCTGCATCCCATCCATCTGATATTTTTTACAAGAAAGATGTTACGCCACTGACATTGTTCCATGTCTGTGGATACTTTTCCTGGTTAGCCTGGCCAGTTCTACATGAAAACGGTCTCTTGAGTTTTTCTCGTCAGACGCACCGTTCTTGATTAAAGCCACTAAATTCATATAGAAAAATTATTAACATTGATAAAATAATTAATGACAAATTTTGTTTTATAAAAATTGTTGGAGTGGGCAAATCGATGCGAAGACGGGCGAAAATGCCTTTTAAGTGAAGGTGGCCATTTCCAACATTTTTATAAAACAAAATTTATCATTAATTATTTTATCAATGTTAATAATAATGAGTTTCAATATGAATTTAGTGGTTTTAATCAAGAACGGTGCGTCTGACGAGAAAAACTCAAGAGACCGTTTTCATGGAGAATTGAACAGGCCAATCAAAAAAAAATCCACATGGAAAAATATCAGTGGCGTACCATATTTCTTGTAAAAAATATCAAAGGCCATGTTTGCAGCGACGCCACTGGTGGAACAATTGAATAACTTTTCTAACTAAAATTTGAGGTTCTATATCCTATTAACACATACCAAAATTAAACATAATATCTAAAGTATTTTCGGAGATGGCCACATTTGGGAAAATAAAAATTTTTCGCCAATCCCACCTCGTGGCTGATAAAAAAAAATGAACAAATTGAATCAAACCTGATCCCCGTAGCTCGATTAATAAACTACTTATTGGCATTTATGTAAAAAATTTCCAATCCTCCTTACTCCCCTCCTAATTGCCCCACCAACCCCAGCCTCCGGCCTATCAAAGTACTCGGTATCACCTATTAATTCGCGAAAAAATTATGCCCCAACTCCGCCCCTTCTCGAGATATAATTAATTAAATTTGATTGTTTTTGCAGTTGAAAATCGCGTTAATTCGCGAACTCGTTGAGATATCGGGATCGGGTTTGTTCGAGCTTACAGCCTCTGTCAAGCTCTTCAATTTTGCTCTTCACATTTTTTTTGTAGCATCAAAACCGGCTGAGTTATTTTCAATTTCCCGTTGTAGGTTAGATTTACGGGGCGTGCTTATTTTATATAAGGCTTGTTTATTGTGACCCATTTTAATCTTAGCAAAAGTCATTAAAAAAATAGAGCAATTTTAGACAACATGTAACAATAAACTCGGTCAATATTGGTAAATGTTTTAAAAAGGTAGAATAATAAAATTACCGGCAATAGAGTCTTTGGATAAGATTTTAGACTGCATCTCCAAAAAAGCGTTCACCCTTTTCTTGTATTCATCCGAATCAAAGAACCGACAGAGCATATGCGCATCTCGTTCTTTTATCTTCTGCTTTAATTGTTCAGGATGAATAAGGAAATAAGACGCATTCTTTGCAAGGTACTCCCAGTTCAGCACGCCATTTTTGTAGAGGATGGTAGTATGGCTACCTCGAATCGACCTCTAAAAATTGCGAATAAAGTACGCCATATACAGGGTGGCCCATCGGAAACAGTCCAGCAAGGTTTACGGCTGTGTACGTGAAAATTAAAAAAAAACCTCGGACCCGTAAACTTGTGTTTTCAAGGGGACACGTCTCACTATTAATTTCATCCCTGTAACCTCAACCCCCCTAGCGGGGGCGACTGCCCTTGTTTTTTCAAATGGGAATGGGTATGTTGTGATACATCTTTTTAAAGGGCATTAAATTCTCTTTAAAATGGCGCTTTGTTTTGTAAATTTGAGCTACGCGCCGCCGAGAAATTGCGTTTTAATAAATGTAATTTTATTGAGTAATACTTACATGTTATCTTATTAAATGTTGAAAATGTCCGCCATTCACCTCCATACAATAGTACAACAACTGTTCAAAGTGTTCTCGGACATTGTGAAGAACATCTGGTGTAATTTGCTGACATTCAAAATTGTTTACGCACAAACCTGTGTACTTGATAAGAGGTGCAGTGAAATGTTTCAAATTCCGTTGCTCGGCGGCGCGTAGCTCAAATTTACAAAACGAAGCGCCATTTTAAAGAGAATTTAATGCCCTTTAAAAAGATGTATCACAACATACCCATTCCCATTTGAAAAAACAAGGGCAGTAGCCGCCCCCGCTAGGGGGGTTCAGGTGACAGGGATGAAATTAATAGTGAAACGTGTCCCCCTGAAAACACAAGTTTACGGGTCCGAGGTTTTTTTTTAATTTTCACGTACACAGCCGTAAACCTTGCTGGACTGTTTTCGATGGGCCACCCTGTATATTTAAAAAATATTATGTGATACTCACTGAGCATGACCGCATATTTTTCGTTAAAAAGTACATCGCACAAAAATTTTGAAAATATCTTGAAGATTAAAGTTGTGTTTTTGACATAAATTTTGACTTTTGACGGGTGATATTTTTTGAAACAATCTAAATCGCAATATCGACTTGTGGCGTTAACAATCAAAATCATACTGTCAAAATTTTTCGTCAATTTTTTGTGTTCGCGTTTCATGTGACAAAATTCGCTGTGATGAACTCATTTCTCAGAAATGTTAAAACGCTTAAAATACCCGTAAGTAGCACTTTAATTTAAGCCCAAAATCTTATCACTTAAAATAATATGACTTTCGCAAGAATCCTTGTTTAAAGTCTAAATACATACAGAGTGTTATGGAAATGACGTATTATATTTAAATGGGTGACTCCTGGGGTGTCCTAGAGAAGCGCTACATATTTTTTTTTTAAATCGAACTTTTAAAAAGTGAGGTAATTCACCCCTAAACCCACTTGGTTACTCCTCAGCACATTCATATATGATCATATTACATTGCCAAGCTGTGTAATCAACAGATGTTCAAGCCCAATGCTGCGAACTGTGTAGAAAATAACTTTAGTTTCTTATAAAAATAATATTTAGTTCACCTAGTATCCAAATAGAAGTGAATCTAGGTGCCAGTACAGTAGCAAGTAATCCAGGGCATAGAAACATTTTCAGGTTTTTGCTTCTTTTTCTATGGGAAAAGCTTTATGCTCATCACGTACCCTGATGATAATGTGGAACTGCATAATAAGCTTATACCCACTAAACCCCATTCGGCCTCCTATTTCCAATCTCTCGGAACATTTGCACTAAATCCCTTAAAGAAACACACACCCACGAGTTTCCAATTTTTTTTTTTTTTGAAGATATGCACTTATTATAGATTACACAAAAGCAATAAATACTAACGCATAATTACACTTTACAGTAACCTACCGTACGCATAAAACAACAGCTCTATAGGATACAAATTATTTCGCTATAGAAATTCAGAAATAATAAAAACGCTAATTTCTAATGGACTAATCAAATTTATTAATCCTTTACTGAAGAAGAATGATGAAATAATTATGTTGATAGACCCTTCCATCCCTTTAAAATAAATAGTCTCGTCCAACCAGCGCGGTTGCCATTTACGAGACTATCATCAAAAGTATTACAGAAGAAAATTCTTCATTTTATGAATATAACCTTATAAAACATCGAAAGTGGCAACGCTGTATTTCATCAACCCTAGTCGAGTAAAAAAGAATATGCAACCGTTTCTGCAAGATCAGCTGTTCCTCCAAAATTAGCCGGCCGATTTCATACTGCTGTTTCAAGCAGATTTGTGTGTTAAATTGTATGTTAATACTTAAACCCGAGTTTAAATTATTAAGTTATCTATTCTTTTCGCGACGGCAGTGCCCCAGTCCAGCAGTTCAATATTGATCGACGGAACCAACGTGTTATTCAGACAATAAGGGCGTACTTTTGTCTACACAGTAACGCTTTAAAATACTAATTCAGATTGAACGGTACTTAGATGTGTTGTGACGCGAAAACTATGTGATTTTGTGATGTGAGTACTTGGTGTTTTTTATAAATTAAGTTGGTTTTAAATAAGTCCGAAAAGGTAAATAAAATTGAATTTTTTTTTCTAAAGGGTAAGTGGTATTTATAAACTTTTAAGTTGTCCAGATCTGACGGGTGTCGTTCGAATTGAACAAATGAGAACATACCTGACCATTTAAAAGCTCCGCGGCGGTTCGTTCGAGTCAGTTCAAGTTTATAAATCAGAGACTGTTTTCTAGCGAACTGAACTGAACGTAAAAGTTTATAATAATGTACCCTGAAAAATAAACAACTTGCAATCTGTCAAACGGTTATTGACTTTCTAAAGAGTTTACCCTGAAGATATGACAACACTGTTGACACATGTTGCTTTGTTTACCTTCCTGACAGGGGCATCACATGGTCATTTTTGGTTTGACATAAGGTCATGTACAGGGCATATTAAATTAAAGCGCCATTTTTGGATATTTTTGGATTCATCTCAGGAATTGCCGATTTAAATATAATACGTCATTTCCATAACACCCTGTATAGGTTTTCAATATACACTTTTTACTTGTAGGCGATAAAATGTTTTTCAAACAAGGTCACGCCATCGCTTTCATCCATCGAAAGTATAAGATCCACCACGCCAAACATCGAAGCCAAACTATGTTCGAAACGATCGCGATCGTTACCCCCCAATTTGTTACCGTTTAAACCGTTAGAGTCCATTTGTTCATTACCTTTTGCCACCCAAGTGCCCAGAGTAGAAGAAAACAAATATCATAGAACAACAACCGGTGGGGTAAACAAACCCACCCTGAAGATCCTTGCCAAGTTTCGGAAACATTTTAATCAGAAGAGTGGCGGAAAAAATAAAAATAAAGAAAAAAAGAAAATACGGGGATTTAAAGATCACTTCTACGAGAGGCCATGTGTAAAGCCAGAAAATGACACCGTACGGAGAAAACACAACAAAATGTGTGGGAAGGCACCAGCGGCAAAACAGGTCCAAAATAGCAGAAGTCATCATCTTCTTAAGACAAACAGCGCTCCAAATATTGTATTTGGCAACTACTACGCCAAGAACTCAATGTCAACGTCTAAGGTTACGACTAAGAACCGTCAAAAAAATGTAAAAGCTATTTTAAATCTGAACGAAGAAGTTAAAGTGAAGCACGGCAGCAACAACAACATTATCGCTAAGAAAAAACAGGATAAGGTGACCTTTCATTATTTGGTCCCCGAACAAGAATGTAGACAATGCTCGTCGAAAAATCAAAAAAGACTGCTCGACTTTTTTCATAAAAACTCAGAAAAAATGGGGAAGTTTTCATATAAAAGAAGAAATTTCAGCTCGTATTACGGTATGCCAATGTACGAACCAGAATTTGACACAGAAGAAGTGGAAAACGAAGTGATATTTGTCAAAGACCAAAATGTAAATTCCGGATTTAATGAAAACTCCGTCAGTCTCTTTAATCTTGTCAAGTCACAATCTGCACGCACTACTTTTATACCCACCAACCAATACAAGTTTGAAGAGAAAAAGCGTCCCGATAAATATGACTTCGAAGAAGATAATGAAATAAATAACGATCCCTACCCTTTGGAAATGTTTTCCGACGACTATGGACATCCGAATGTAGAGTCAGCCAGAGACTTGTCTTTAAAAAAGATCTTCTCCGATCCTGAGGCTTTGGCCCGCAATAAAGTATTACCTTTGTTAAAATATTTACACACAACTGATCAGGAATACACTCGTTGCGATCATTCTAGAGCAGATGACATAAATCAACAAGAAGATGCGAAGAAAAACCGCAAGCGAAGACCAGATCCACGATATTCAGGCAGACAAGCTTCGTCAAATAGTTATCGCGGATACAACTTGAGCCCGTGCGATCGTCCAAGAGCAGACGATGTAATGAAACGAAAGGAACAGGAGAAAAAGGAAGAGAGGGATGCGAAGAAAAAACGCAAAAGAGGACCAGATAGACGAAATCGAAACAAAACGGCTAAGGCAAATGATGAACATTATCGAGACCTTGTAAAAGAGTTCCGTAGTTCTGAGAAATTGGCGAACTTAGGGTACGATCTTTCAAAGAATAATAGCGGAAAATGTAAGATTCGTGTGCCGAAAAGGAAAGAGAATCACGACCCTGGTAAAAAGCCCAAGAAAGAAGAACCTTGCAAGAAGAGGAACCCTTGTAATCAACCTTACAAAGGACTGAGTCCTAATTCACCAAGTTGGGCTCTTGAAACACGAAATTTGCAAGGTCCTCAGGAAATTTCCGTAGTTAGTTCCGACAAAAATAAACCTTCGACCAGTAACAAATTACAAGATAATAATGTTTATAAAGTGAAGACATTCCCCAGTCCTCAAAGAGTATCTACAATAGACTTTGAAATGAAAAAACAGTGGTCAGTTAGTGGATTGTCTCACGCGGAAATAGTCGAACGTTCGCGAAAATACGAAAACCTTAACTTCCAATATCTACTCTCCGGCAAGAAAACGAACGCGGGCTATAAAAATGAGGAGATCAATGAGCTGTCTCAAAAGTCGGACCAATTTAAACTACGTTTCAGTAAGTCAGCATTGGCGCGAAGACGTTCTATGCCTCAATTCCCGAAAAAAGTATACATGGGCCAATGGTACAACGAAGATAATCGTAATGTCAATCCGAAAACCTTGAATGAGCACCCATCCTTGGATACTTTTAAGACGAAAACACAGGAACAGGAAAAACGGGAAGATGAGGAAAAGCTGATAACAGACGAATATTTGGAGGAAGGAATTGAACGATCTCAAGAAGAGAAGGAAGATGGGTTCTTTGTTAATCCGAGAGACGGATTTAATCAGAAGATAACTGAGGCTATCAATACGGTACCTAAAGTCGAAATAGGAGAAGAATCCAAGCAAATGTTGGCCGATGCCATTAAGAAAATGATTCAGCCTGTGATCGAGAGAGAAATTATAAAATATGACGAGTTAAAAGCAGGTAAGTTTAAGGCTCTTGTCCCCTTTTAGGGCTCCATCCAAACCGATATACGATCAACGTAAATATTCTATTCGTCGGGCCCCGCCTTCCGATTAAACTAAAATGTTGTTTTCAAGTTTACAATGAATAATAAGACTTTTATCACATCCTGTATATAGTAATATGTATTTTTTAGCTTTGGTACGCATGGAACGGAATCTCGAACGCACGCTCAGCAGTATGCAACTCGCCAAGTCCTCCACAGCCGTAATCGAAACTCCCAGCACAGTCAGCAACGGGCCTCGACCATCGAAAGTTATCTTGAAATATCCCTGGCAAATAAAAAAAGAACGCGAGATCACCGAGGTAAGCTACAAACCCGAAATAAAAGAGCCCGGTGAGAAAGAATCGGCGCATCGGGACCCGGTAAGAAAAACCCCTGTTACCATTCCGCCGTACCAACGCAGAGACATATTTGAAGATCCCAGTGAGGCGAACTGGAACATAGCCTTTGGAAAGTCTAATAATGAGCAAAAATCCCCGAAAAAGAAGTATTTTATGAATAGAAAACCAGGCGGCAATCCAGGCGATCGAAATAGTTCCTCGGGTAAAATGGACAGCGACTGCAGAAAAAATGACAAAAGTCCTCTCAAGAAAGAAGATCCAAATGTGACATGTGACAATATTCTAAAGAAAAGCCGAAAAACGGATCCCAGTGCCTCTCTTAGTCGCAAGTCAAACTCGTACGCAGATGAAATTAAAAAGTGTCATAGCAAAGAGAAAACGAAAGGTGAAAAGGCATGTAAGAAATTGGACCCTTGGCACAAGGAAACTGCATGTAAGCAAGAAGATCCATGTAAGAAGGAAGATCCTTGTAAGAAGGAAGACTCTGAGAATAAGGCGGATCCATGTAAGAAAGCAGATCCCTGCAACAAGGAAGATCCATGTAAGAAGGCAGATTCCTGCAAGAAGGAAGATCCCTGTAAGAAGGCGGATCCATGCAAAAAGGAAGATGCATGTAAGAAGGAAGACTCTGAGAATAAGGCGGATCCTTGTAAGAAAGCAGATCCCTGCAACAAGGAAGATCCATGTAAGAAGGCAGATTCCTGCAAGAAGGAAGATCCCTGTAAGAAGGCGGATCCATGTAAAAAGGAAGATGCATGTAAGAAGGAAGATACATGTAAGACGAAAGATCCTTGTAAAAAAGCTAATTCTGAGAGAAAGGCAGATACCTGCAAGAAAAGTTGTTTACTTCCCGAAACTATATGCAAGGTAGACCCCTGCAATAACAATATATGCCCGAAAAATGATGATTCTTGTGGTTCCCCAATTAGATCTTCTGCATCAGCAACTGCCGATTCCTGTAATCAACTTCAGGGAGGAGTTATTACATGTAAGACCCCTTGTCCATCTAAAACCCGCTGTAAGCAGCCGATAACATGCTCCAATTCCGATCACTTGAAACGTAAAGAAATGGGTTGTGACAAGTCGCCTGGCAAGCCGAAAACTAAAATTCCCGCATCGGCACCGAGAACGGCGAGTTATGACACCTGTCAGAAAATTCCGCAGCCCGAAATCTGCCCGTTGAAGCCCGAATGTGCGACGCCATGTCCCGTAGGTACGCAGATTTTAGTTTAGTTAATTTGGTTTAGTGTATGCGAGAATACTACGAACTTTTTAAGTCTTTAGTGCTCGACTAGCACTTGATAGCGTTCCTTTGTTGTTACAGCGAAGTCTGCGGAGTGTCAACAAAGGCCCTGTAGTAATTCCACCATGGCTTATGCACCCCCAAACACGTGTATGGATAAGAAACCACCCCCATCATGTTGCGAGCCAAAAAAGGATGTCCATGGTCTTCCTGGGATGAAAGAAGTTACAAAGTGTAATAGTAAGTTTATTTACTATCTCACAATTTTGGAAATGTAATCTTATAACAACCTGTTGGGGATTTGTTCGTGTATATACAGGGTGATTGATGGTAGCCTATTAGACGTTCATGAAGAACCAGTTAAAGGTTCACTTTGAAAATTTGTGTGTGGACATTCCTTTAAAAATATATTTTCTGCAGTACAGTGCTGCCGCTTCTATTGGAAAGTAGTGAGAACATTTAATATTTTTGTAAGAAGTCGAAAATAAGTTATTTGTATGTACAATGTGTCCCATTTTCGATACTTTTATAGGGTATCTCCGTAATTGTTAGTGCTATCAAAAAAGTAATGTAGGTGTCATGTGCTCTTTTTGGGTCAAACTTAAAATAGTAAAATCAAAATTGGAAAATTTTCGCTCGCTTAAGAGATACGGGGCAAAATCAAAAAATTGTCAATTTGAAAATTACTCTATATTTTTTTAGTTGAAAGAGATAGAGAAAAATGTTTTATACAGAAGTTTCTTTATATTGATTGGTGAATAATCTGCCGTTTTCAGAATAAGTATACGGGGTTAGGTAAAAAAGTTATCGGACCTAACCTAATTTTTTAAATGGAACACCCTGTATATTTTAATCTAAAAATATAGCATTTTAAATTCTTCTTTCAAATATATAACACAACATGGATGATATTGGTTTCCTAGGCGATTTATTAAACTTTATTACCCGAACATTTGCGATGATTCCCGTTATTTTTTACCTGAATCTGAATCTTTTAGTTCGTTTCAAAGTAATAAAGTTTAAATAAATCCCCTAGGAAACCAATATCATCCATGGTGTGTTATATATTGAAAGGAGAATTTAAAATAGAATCTTTTTAGATTCGTTTAAAAAAATTAGGTTTGGTCCGATAACTTGTTTACCTGACCCCGTATACTTATTCTGAAAACGGCAGATTATTCAACAGTCCATATAAAGAAACTTCTGTATCAAACATTTTTCTGTATCTCTTTTAACTAAGAGAATATAAGGTAATTTTGAAATTGTAAGTTTTTTGATTTTCCCCCGTATCTCTAAGCGAGCGAAAATTTTCAAATTTTGATTTTACCTTTTTAAGTTTGACCCAAAAAGAGTACATGACACCTACATTACTTTTTTGATAGCACTAACAATTACGGAGATACACTATAAATTGTCGAAAATCGGACACCCTGTACTTTATGTCGCTGTCTATGATACTGAACTTAGATTTGGTTAAGTAACCTTAGCTTAGCACCCAACATTCGATATTTATTTAGCTCTAAAATATTGGATATGCTTTTAGATACCAATAATGCACCCTGTCCTCGTTGCATAGAAAAACCTGATGATTTCGAAACTTTCATTGAAGTGCAACAAACGCCCTCACGAAAAAAACCTTCCCGGAGCGGGAGAACGGAAACCTGCTACCCCAAGGCGGAGACAAGTATTCCAAAATCTCCGAAGAAAAAAATGGTGTGTAAATAAGCGTGTACAGGGTGTCTAATTTGCGATGGCTCTCTTAGTTTTTAATCTACCTGGTGATTTTGAAAAGCTTCGCTTTTTAGACACACCTCGTATATCCGTTACGCATTAACTTACTCACGTAAAGTTCTCTAAAAAGTTTAATTTTTAAGATATTAACAAAAATGAAAATTTTCAAATTGGGGCACCCTATACAGGGTGTTCCTTAATAACGTGCTAATATTTCAGGGTGTGATTCCTTAGGTCATTTTATAAAGAAAAGTTCATATGAACATATGTCCGCAACGGCTTAAATTTTTTGCTACAGGGTGTTGAATTTTTGTTTCCAAATGGTTATTTTTTTATATCTCCGATGATACTTTAGATATTATTTTCAATTTTGGTATGTGTTAATAGGATATGGAACCACAAATTTTAGTTAGAAAAGTTATTCAATTGTTCCACCAGTGGCGTCCTTGCATACATGCCCACTGATATTTTTTACAAGAAAGATGGTACGCCACTGACATTTTTTCATGTGGATATTTTTTCTGATTGGCCTGCTCAATTCTACATGAAAGCGGTCCCTTGAGTTTTTCTCGTCAGACGCGCACCGTTCTTGATTAAAACCACTAAATTCCTATTGAAACTCATTATTATTAACATTGATAAAATAATTAATGATAAATTTTGTTTTATAAAAATTGTTGGAGTGGGCAAATCGAGGCGAAGACATGCCTTTTAAGTGAAAGTGGCCATTTCCAACAATTTATATAAAACAAAATTTATCATTAATTATTTTATCAATGTTAATAATAGTGAGTTTCAATAGGAATTTAGTGGTTTTAATCAAGAACGGTGCGTCTGACGAGAAAAACTCAAGAGACCATTTTCATGGAAAATTGAACATGCCAATCAGAAAAATATCCATATGGAAAAATGTCAGTGGCGTACCATCTTTTTTGTAAAAAATATCAGAGGGCATGTTTGCAGGGACGCCACTGGTGGAACAATTGCATAACTTTTCTAACTAAAATTTGTGGTTCTATATCCTATTAACACATACCAAAATTGAAAATAATATCTAAAGTACCTTCGGAGATATTAAAAAATAACAATTTAAAAAATAAAAATTCAACACCCTGTAGCAAAAAAATTAAGCCGTTGCGGACATATGTTCATATGAACTTTTCTTTATAAAATGACCTAAGGAATCACACCCTGAAATATTAGCACGTCATTAAGGAACACCCTGTATATTTTCTTTTTATTCAAAATAATTATTTTTATAATTTTTACTTATGACAGTAGGCCAAAACTTGACAGATCTCTCATATTTTTATTATTTATAAAATACCTACAGATCGACAAGTGAATCTGTGTCTCCGACGTATCGGTAAGGGAGGAAGCAATATCGTTTAAAACATACTATAGTCATGGGCGTGCTATTAGTATTTTAAATAATGTATGAAAAATAGGTAATTCTTCAGTAATTGCATTTTATGTTTGAAGGTAGGTAACTATTTATTATCAAGGTTTAAAACATTACTTTTTACAAGAAGTACATTTTTCAACATGGAAATAAACAGCTACATGATTGATTAATTGATTAATGATGATGATTTTTCAGTTTTGGCCGTATTAAAATCTCTTTCTACCTTTCGCCTAAGTGACAATTTAAAGAATTGATTTGTGATTTCTCGTCACATACCCTATAAACATTGGTAATCACTTCACGGGTCTGACTGTAAAGTTTTTGTTTTAAAGTAATACCCTAAAACACGACACAATGAACACTTATTTATCAAACACAATACAATAACTATTGTCTTTTCTATCGCAAGGCAACTGGGTGGGTACATCCAACAAAAACAAACCCGCGCGCCAGCCGGCGGAATTGTTACAATTTTAAAATTGCAAATAATGTGGGTATATGTTCGCTGTTTAGGTGGTGGAGAAAGATGCCAGATATTGCACCACCGATACGTTTAAAAAAGAGGAAGAGGAGAAGCTTAGGCTGATCAGATTAGAAGAACTACACAAAAAAGAGCAAGAGATGGCATGTAGAAAACCGATAGATTTTGAACAGCCCCCAAAACCGATTCCAGTCAAAATAGAAAGTAAGTGATTTACTAGTAATGTTATAGGTATGGATAGACCGCAGTGGCGGTGACCTATGATAGAGGGGGTTCACAAGTATGGTGAAATTATTTTTTAAATTTTATTTTTGCGTAACGACCAAACCGATTACTTTCTAGGCGTTTTAAATGTAGAAAGAAAAGAAGCAATAAGAAAATGCGTTAGGTAAAACATATTTTTATTTATTTTTTAATTTTACACAAGGAAATACAACTTTTGGAAAATAAGGTAGGTTTTCTTAGTGTGTATAGCTGTCGGATCTTAACGTCGTCGCATGCAATCCTCGTAACAATATTTATACAGTCCACTACTAATACTACTAAAGCCATCTGCGAGCTATCAAGAAAACCGAATGATGTCCAATACTACTACCGCCATCTACGAGTTATCAAGAAAACCGAATGATGTCTAATACCACTACGCCATCTACTGCTACGTCATTAGGCGCAACCAAGACGAGAACAATAGTTAACTGTTTTATGACGAGAACGAATCGAGCCACGAGACTGACAAGTTGGCATTCTTCATATTTTCAGTGTTTTTTAGTTTAAATCCTTAAATGAAATGGTTTAAAAGCATATCGAGTATCATTTATCGATATACGCAACATTTATCGACCCTACACAATAGTGCTTAAACGTAAAGTCCATTCTTCGGTTCTTAATTGTAGAAAATTGATCAATAACAGCCTCATTAAGTTTGGAATACCCTCTATACATTTTTTTCATATATTTCATTTTTAAACTTTCTGCGTTAAATTAATTTCGGGTTTAGGTAGGTTTTAGAACAAACCCAATTCTTCACTTCAACTTTTTGCTCCAAACTCAAAGAGCTAAAGTTATTTCTTAAATAGGCCACCGTCAACTATTCATTAAACATATATAATATTAAAATATTAAAACATACACGCTCGAATTTCTAACTAGATGCACGAACACCAAAACTGAGCGCCTTTTACATGTTAAATCGCCATAGCCCCGCTATCCCGCGCTGCCACCCGCCACCTGTTACTACAGAGAATCTGCACTACTCAATCGCACGTGCGAGCAAGTCTCGTCATAATCGTCATTTACCTCGACTGAGGCACGGTTGCCGGATCTATACAGTTTGGTTTGACGGTATGATAAAATATTAGGGAGGGTCGGACTTTTTTAGTTTGACGATAAATAATATTCAATGAATATAAATTAATATTTTTTATTCGTTTTGTTTTGGGGGTGCACGTGCGCATGTGCTCCTGTTACGATAAGAGATAATCGAAACGTGGTAGAGCATGGCAATGTGATTAGCTTCATTATCCGTTTAGACGTTTACGAACAAAAGTAAACCATAGTAATTTCAGTCCTTTGCTTTCAGGCAATAAGATGGGCGATTCGAAAACACTTGAAAAATCCCAACCCAACATGTCTCTGCCGCCAGCCAGCACCCATAGGGAGCAAGACATGAAAAAATCATTTTCTGATACCGCCACCAGGACTAGCAAAAAAAGGGCCAACACTGTCAAAACGGGGGATCCTAAGGTATTGTTTGCCCAGTGGTTTCTTGAACATTTTCGTATGAAGCGTGATGGGAGAAACCATGCGAGAAGCGTGTTACCATAGGCATGCTCAAACCGTAATTTATTAAGTGGAAAATAAACAAATACACACAATAAATATCCTGAAAATTTATTTTATTTAAGTATTTAAATATTGTGGAAAAATAATCCTTTTTATGCACGTTTGTCTATGTAAATTTGATAACACTATTCATAACATTATATTACAATTTATTATATTACTGACAAGCTTAGTTAATATAAATATAGCTTCTATTTTTCAGACATTTGTCGAAAGCTGTTCTAACAAAATATCGGACTTGTGCATGTTGATCGTGCGAAAGCCCAAGGGTGGGAAGAAGGCGGCCCCCATCATCTTGACTATATCGAGAAGTCAACCCAACATGGATCGTTATGGCAGTCACCAGGGTAAAAATTCTTTAAACTTTTTCAGAAAATTATTTTGTGAATTAGGCCAATTTTAATATGCCTCCCTTTATCTTGTTTCAGGTATACCTATTTCGTGCCCTGCGGGATCAAGTGGGCGGGGGAATGGCGGAAGACGCTCTGACGCCGACGTAATGGAATGTGGCGTTTTTGATTTTTTAAATAACAAGAAATCGAAAAAAAAGGAAGAAAAATTTTTAGACGTAAAAGGTAAAAAACATTCAGTTGAATCGTAATGTTATTATTTCGCTTAAAGAGAAATGTCGAAGAATTTCTTATATTTCAGCAAAGTCTCGGTCGAAAAGCGCTTGCGACGACAGTAAGGCGGTTGCTCGCTCGACGAATCAAAAATCTGAGCCCTGCATTCCCTGTAAATATGAAGATTACAGCAAGAAAGACGGAAATAAAAACAAACAAGCAGCAGGCTCAATAGATGAAAGGGAGGATCCCTGTAAACGAACAGAAGACCCTTGTAAGAAACGGGCAGACCATTCTAAGAAAAAAGAAGACTTTTGTAAGAAAAAAGAGGATCTTTTCAAAAAACAAGAGGATCCTTGCAAGAATCCCTGTAAACGAACAGAAGACCCTTGTAAGAAACATGCAGACCATTCTAAGAAAAAAGAAGACTTTTGTAAGAAAAAAGAGGATCTTTTCAAAAAACAAGAGGATCCTTGCAAGAAAACGGATGATCATACAAAAGGGGTAAAAAAAATTGATTCTAAAACTAAGAGCATGCAAGCGCTCAATAATTGTATCAAGAGTAGATCCAAGGAAGATCATGAGAGTGACAATTCCGGTAAGGAGAACGCAGCCAAGATAGCAAAGGTAGATCCTTGTAAGAAGCAGTCTGAAAGTAGTAAGAAAAAAGAAGATCCGTGTAAGAAAAAGGAGGATCATACGGAAGTAGTTAAAAATTCTAAATCGAGCAAGAGCATGGAAGCGCTAAATAACTGTATCAAGAGTAGATCCAAAAAAGATCATGATAGTGACAATTCCGGTAAGGAGAACGCAGCCAAGATAGCAAAGGTAGATCCTTGTAAGAAGCAGTCTGAAAGTAGTAAGAAAAAAGAAGATCCGTGTAAGAAACAGTCTGTAAGTTCTAAGAAAAAAGAAGACCCTTGTAAGAAAAAGGAGGATCATACAGAAGTAGTTAAAAATTCTAAATCGAGCAAGAGCATGGAAGCGCTAAATAACTGTATCAAGAGTAGATCCAAAAAAGATCATGAGAGTGACAGTTCCGATAAGGAGAACGCAGCCAAGATAGCAAAGGGAGATCCTTGTAAGAAGCAGTCTGAAAGTAGTAAGAAAAAAGAGGATCCTTGCAAGAAAAAGGAGGATCATACAGAGGGAGTTAAAAATTCCCCAACAAAAATAGATTCTAAATCGAGTAAGAGCATGCAAGCGCTCAATAATTGTATCAAGAGTAGATCCAAGGAAGATCATGAGAGTCACAATTCCGGTAAGGAGAACGCAGCCAAGATAGCAAAGGTAGATCCTTGTAAGAAGCAGTCTGAAAGTAGTGAGAAAAAAGAAGATCCGTGTAAGAAACAGTCTGTAAGTTCTAAGAAAAAAGAAGACCCTTGTAAGAAAAAGGAGGATCATACAGAAGTAGTTAAAAATTCTAAATCGAGCAAGAGCATGGAAGCGCTAAATAACTGTATCAAGAGTAGATCCAAAGAAGATCATGAGAGTGACAGTTCCGATAAGGAGAACGCAGCCAAGATAGCAAAGGGAGATCCTTGTACGAAGCAGTCTGAAAGTAGTAAGAAAAAAGAAGATCCGTGTAAGAAACAGTCTGTAAGTTCTAAGAAAAAAGAAGACCCTTGTAAGAAAAAGGAGGATCATACAGAAGTAGTTAAAAATTCTAAATCGAGCAAGAGCATGCAAGCGCTCAATAACTGTATCAAGAGTAGATCCAAAGAAGATCATGAGAGTGACAATTCCGGTAAGGAGAACGCAGCCAAGATAGCAAAGGGAGATCCTTGTAAGAAGCAGTCGGAAAGTAGTAAGAAAAAAGAAGATCCGTGTAAGAAACAGTCTGTAAGTTCTAAGAAAAAAGAAGACCCTTGTAAGAAAAAGGAGGATCATACAGAAGTAGTTAAAAATTCTAAATCGAGCAAGAGCATGCAAGCGCTCAATAACTGTATCAAGAGTAGATCCAAAGAACATCATGCGATCGACGATTCCGGAAAACAAGACCCTTGCAAGAAAAAAGACGACCCTTCTATGAAAAAAGATGATCATAGCAAGAAAAAAGTAGATCCTTGCAAGAAAGAAGACGATCCTTCTAAGAGAAAAGTAGATCTTTGCAAGAGAAAAGAATCCAAGATAATAAAGGAAGACCCTTGTAAGAAACAGTCTGAAAGTTTTACAGACTGTAAGCCCAATATATTTAAAAAATCTAGATCAAATGCGAGGGACATATGCAAAGATGCAATGAATAAGCCGATGAAAAATGCGTCGACTAAGGATGCTACGAAAAATAAATTTAAAGACAAGTTCCCTTGGAACGGACCCTGTAAGAACAATAAGAAGATTAGGAATACGTCAAGTAAGTGGGTCTTGTGATGGTTATTTATGCAATGAATGCAAATGCGTAATCCAAATTCTATGTCACATATATAGAATTTTTAATTGTATAGGCCACTATCATCAAAATTCTTTATCTATGTCATATTTTTTGACCAATCGTTGAACCCTCTTTGCCTGATTAATTGCAAATTTTCCGTGTTTCGGTAGTTTAGACGGCTTTCAATATTTTTTTGTCAAATATCAACATATTTAAAAATTACAAAACAATAATATCTAACGATCCTACCCCATGCGAATGTAGGAAAAGCTATTACCAATATATATGTCTACATACAGGGTGATCCAGCGAAAACTTAACACCTCGATTTTCCTGCTTTAAAATGAAAATGTAGCAAATCGCTCAAACCCGTCGATTTCTGATTCGAGGGGGAATAACTTTTCCGCTTTTTTCATCTCCGTAACTTCAACCCCCTAACGGGGGTGAATACAACCCTCTGATTTTGAATAGGGATGAGGGGTGTTGCGATACCTCATTTTGAAGATCTTATCGAGTACTATCTGACCCTAATATTTCGCTTCAAAATTTTCATCTTTAGCGAAATGACAGCTAAAAGAATGGAAGACTACTTACTTTTGTGATTAGTTTATTAAATGTTGAAAATGGCCAACATTCACTTTCATGCAGTAAAGAACGCTAATGTGGAATTTACCTCGATGATATTACTCTTATCAGACGCAGTTGAATTTATTTATTTATTTGTTTTCTGTCCAAAAAAGTAGACGGACCATGTTTTTGATTTACCTTAGTCTATCGTGAATTTTTAAGAACGTTAAAACTGTGTCAATTCGATTGTACCTTTGTAGTAGAATTAAAATAGTGTATTCCGTAGAAGAAAGGGTGGAAATTATAAAATTATTTTTTAGAAATAACGACTCTGCGCGAGTAACAGCTGCTTTATTTAACGAACGGCATCCTGAAAAAAATGTATCCGCTGCTTACGTTGTGCAACTAGTTGCCAAATTTGACGTTACTGGTTCAGTCGGAAACAAAAAGAGGGTGTATGACAGCGACGAAGCGAGGGAAGTGGCTGTCTTAGGTCAAGTAGCAATGGATCCGACCCTTAGTACTGGAAATTGTCCGATGTATCTGGTGTTTCACCCACAACAATCATGAGAATCCTTAAACAACATAAATTCCATGCTTTTAAGATACGACTGGTTCAGGAACTGAATGAGGATGATTCCGATCGCCGACTCCAGTTCTGTGAAGTGGTCAGTGGAATTATTAACAATAATCCTAACTACATGTTCAATATCTGTTTCTCGGACGAGTGTTCATTTTACCTTAATGGCATTGTAAACAGGCATAACTGTCGGTATTGGTCAAATGAAAATCCAAGATTATTTCCTGAAGTGCATACGCAGCATCCCCAAAAGTTAAATGTTTAGGCGGGTATTTATGGAAATCACATAATCGGCCCTTTTTTTATACCCGGTAATCTTACTGGCCAAATGTATTTAGAACTATTAGAGAACGCTATTTATCCAGCCCCCGTTCAAGTATTGGAGAATGAAGAAGACCATGTAACGATCATTTTTCAACAAGATGGCGCACCACCTCATTTCGCTCAACCTGTGCGTCAGTTCTTAGATGAAAATTTTCCTCAGGCCTGGATTGGAAGAAAGGGACATATTAAGTGGCCACCCAGATCACCTGATCTGGCCCCACTGGACTTTTTTCTATGGGGTCACCTGAAATCTAAGATTTACGCTACCCAGCCTGAGTCACTGGAGGATTTGTGAATGTGGATCATTAATGAATGCCGTTTACACCACAAATGTTGAGTAATGTCCGTTAACGTTTTGAGCAAAATTTATTTTAGTGCATGGAAGTGAATGGTGGCCATTTTCAGCATTTAATAAACTAATCACAAAAGTAAGTAGTCTTCCACTATTTTAGCTGTCATTTCGTTAAAGATGAAAATTTTGAAGCGAGATCTTAGGGTCAGATATTACTCGATAAGATCTTCAAAATGAGGTATCGCAACACCCCTCGTCCCTATTCAAAATCAGGGGGTTGTGTTCACCCCCGTTAGGGGATTAAAGTTACGGAGATGAAAAAAGCGGAAAAGTTATTCCCCCTCGAATCAGAAATCGACGGGTCCGAGCGATTTTCTACATTTTCATTTTAAAGCAGGAAAATCGAGATGTTAAGTTTTCGCTGGACCACCCTGTATAAGAGCTTGTCACAGAATCACTACTCGTGAACCGTTCGTTACAATTTCACAACGTTACTACGATCCATGGGATAGAAGAACTAACCGCGAACCGTCAAATAATTTTTGAAACGCACCTGTGCATAAATAAAGTAAACAAATAATATGTGTTTTTAGGAGCCAGTAAAAATACGACCAAAAAAGCTGAAAGCGACCCTTGCATTAACGTAAAAGATCGTCAAAATCAAGCCCGTAAATCCGCATCAGACCCTTGTCTATCATCGAGACAAACGAAAGAAGATCCCTGTAAGAAACGGGATGCTATGTTAAAAAAGCTTAACCAGGAAGATGATTCGCGTAAGACAAAGGAAGATCCTTCTAAGAAAAAAGACGACCCTTGTAAGATAAAAGTAGATCCTTGCAAGAAAGACGACCCCTCTAAGAGAAAAGTAGATCAGCACAAGAAAAAAGACGACCTTTGCAAAAGAAAAGTCGACCTTTCTAAAAAAAATGACGATCATAGTAAGAGAAAAGAAGACCCTTGCAAGAAAAAAGACGACCCTTCTAAGAAAAAAGACGACCCTTGTAAGATAAAAGTAGATCCTTGTAAGAAAGACGACCCCTCTAAGAGAAAAGTAGATCAGCACAAGAAAAAAGACGACCTTTGCAAAAGAAAAGTCGACCTTTCTAAAAAAAATGACGATCATAGTAAGAGAAAAGAAGATCCTTGCAAGAAAAAAGACGACCCTTCTAAGAAAAAAGACGACCCTTGTAAGATAAAAGTAGATCCTTGTAAGAAAGACGACCCCTCTAAGAGAAAAGTAGATCAGCACAAGAAAACAGAAGACCCTTGTAAGAATAAAACGGCTGGTTCAAAAGACGGTAAAGCAGAGGCGAGAAAGTCAGAGATCTCAGTGACTGCAAAGAAGCAGCAAAAGGAAGACCCGAGGCAGTGCAAATCGGCCACGGGCCTTAGTGCTAAGAAGTCCTCAACATCCAAAGATCTAGAAGGGCTTACTAAGTGTCTTAAAATAATCAATAATGATCACAAGAAAGCCGATGATAATGGTAAAGATCAGTGTAAAAAAAAAGCAGACTCTCCTAAGAAAAAGGAAGATCCTTGTAAGAGAAAACAGGATTCATCTATAAAAATGGAAGATCCCTGTAAGAAAGGAAAGCAAAAATGTGGTAAACTACTCAAGAATCGATGCCAACCGAAAAAAGATGATGCTGGTCAATCTAAACACAATAAATGCGATGGGACGGCAAATAGCCCAACTAAGAGTTGTCCTTCACTATCAAGTAAGTAATAGAGACAGTATTACTATCATAATCTAGTTAGTGACAGTATATTTACTGTTAACCTCAATCGAATATAAGTACAAATGTTTTCTTATTCAATGACGTTAGCAAAAGACCATATTTCCGCGCTCAAACTGTACCTAACGAAAATTTGTTTTTAGGTGATCCAAGGAAGAAAGTATGTAGTCCTTCCCAAGGTAAAGACATTAAATCGCGTTATCCCTGGAACGTAAGTTTAAGTTCATAACAAGAGACACAGCAAAATAGTTTTTTTTTCTTTCAGATGTGGTCTTAAATGAAAATCAGACGCTATCCTCCAATCACATCCTCGCTAACACTACAGTATCGGATACTTGCATGCGATCATTCAAAACACCCACCATCCAGTTATTTCACTCTGATTCGACCCTCTGTGAGAAACAGGAGAACACATGTAAGGAGAAATATATTCCAAACGAGGGAAATAACCCTTCCAAGAAATCCGCCGCTGATATATTTCCCAAAACTCGCAAGGGAGACTCCCCCGTGGGTATTAAGGACTTCTCTCAACTGAGACTCTGTAAAGATTTAAAGTCTCAGTTCGAATCAACTTCAGAAAAATATCCACAGACCCATCAATATTCTCCAAGGGAAAAAACGATTAATGAATTAAGGAAAAGTCGCTCGCAAGGACCTGAGACTTGTCGTCTAGCAGCAGCGTCTGCTAAATGTAAATCTGAAACATCTGTTGAAGGTATCAGTGAAAAGGGTGAACGACTATGTGAAGCTCTTCAAGAAGGTCAAACAAGAAGCAACATGGTTTTCCGGAAAGGACACAATGATGACAGTAAACAACAGATAGATCTATGTGAAGCTTCGAAGCCTGAGTCCGAATATGGGTCTCCCATTTTAACAGGATCTCCAGAGGCTCAGTGTTCTGCTAAATGCCAATCCGAAACGTCGGTAGAAAATATCAATGAAATGAGTAAAGAAAATCATGACAGTGAACAACATATAGATCTCTGTGAAGCTTCACAGCCACAATCCGAGCATTCTGCTGCTAGGCAACGTCCACATTCTGAATATGTGACTTTGAGGTATCGTATAGGGTCAGGGCCACCTAAGGCTAAATCTGAATCTAAGGTAGGAGGTATCAGTCCAGTTCTTCAAAAAAGAAAGAAAAGAAATAAACCGTATTTCAGGGAACACGAGAATGACGACAGTAGACAACATAAAGATCAAGGTTTAAAGTCAGGTTTACAATCCAAGTCTTCTCCTTCCAAAATACCTCCAGAATATCTGTGTGCTGCAAGCAGAGAGACTATTATTAAATCGAACAAAAGCCACTCCCAAACTACTTTGAGGTGTCGTGAGGCATCAGAGCTCGCTAAGTGTAAGTCGGAATCTTCAATAGAAAGTATCAGTGCAAAGGGTACAAACCTGTGCGAAGATCAAAATGGAAGTAATTCAAGAAATAAACCAGATACTTCTAAGAAAGATAATTATGACAGTAAACAACATGTAGATCTCCGTGAAGCTTCAATGCATGAGTCACAGTCCGAGTTTGTTGCTTCTAAAGAACCTTTACAGTCTCAGTATATTGCTAGAAAAAATATTGAAGCGAATAGTACCTCTCAGACAACTTTGAGGTATCGTAAAGCATCGGAGGCCAAGTCGGTAGAAAGTATCAGTGCAGAGGATACAAACCTGTGCGAAGATCAAAACGAAAATCGTACGAAATCTAAAATCTCTTCCCAAAAACAAGAAATTGATGACAGTAAACAATATAAAGCAGCTATCGCTACAGTCTCGAAGCCTGAATCTCCATTGGAGGCTACTACTTCAGAAAGATCTCCAGAATCTCAGTGTTCTGGAAGCAAATGGAGGATTATTGATGAGAAGGAAAGTATATCCCAAACTTTGATGGATAAGCCGGAAAATACTGATGCTCCTAAACAACATGAAGATCTACCAATATTCAATTCTACAAGTAGTAAAGAAATTAAAGAGCTTTATAGTTCTCTGAACTTCGTGAGAAAACCAAAAAACAAGTATAGTAGGAAAGAAAGTAAACTTAGTGCATCCCCGAATCGTAAACAATACAGCGATTTAAGTCAACCTAAAAGTAGCAAAGAAATGGACGCTTTTCACAAATGTGTTAACTTTGATAAAAATCTAAAGAACAAAGATAATTCGAACGAACATCTGCCTAAAAGACCCCTGGAAGGAGCTTACAAAAATACTATACGATGCAATTCTAAACCCAGTCAAGAAATGAAAGAGCTTCATAATTACTCAAAATCCCATGCGCCCTTAAACTTAGCCGCATCTAGAAAAGAAAATCAATCCCAAGTAGTTAGGCAATGTTTAAAATATTCGGGGCCTATTCAATGTCCTGGCGATTCCGAGCTAACCAAAACTGGGACAAAATCATCAAAAAGATCAGCATCTCCGTCGAGTCAGAATAATAAACCTATATGTTCTAAAGAATGCGAGGAAATGTGCAAGTTGATCGCTGAGAGAATTTATAAGAGATACGGAATCACTCCAAAGGATAAACATTCGGATTTTGTGGACGTTTACAATGCTGTAAGCAATGCAGGAAACGAAACAAAATGCAAAGAAACCCATGTTTCTAAGGATCCATGCAAACCAGAAAATAAATTTCTTGCAGCTAAATCATCACCTAAGTTATTGCCAGAAGCTGAATACACTAAAGAAACGGATAAAAAGAAGACTAGTAAAATCGATTCATGTAAACTCAAAATACTTAAGGACCCAAAAACACTTAAAAGTAAGAGTTGTATTAATCTAAATGAAAAAGAGGACTCCCAAATTCCTGCAGTTGAATGCAGGCACAATTGTAAAGGTAGAAGAAATGCAAGTAAGGTTCCTTCTGAAGAAAATAAAACGTCGTCAAAAGGCGCTAAGGATCAAATTATTAGTAAGTATTTGGTAAATAAGTGCAATGCTGTAACAGATTCCAGTAAGAAAGCAAGTAAGGTTCCTTCTAATGAAAGTAAAACTTTAAAAAGCGCTAAGGAACAAATTATCAGTAAGTATTTGGTAAATAAGTGCAATGCTGTAACAGATTCCAGTAAGAAAGCAAGTAAGGTTGCTTCTGAAGAAAATAAAACTTCTTTACAAAGCGCTAAAGATCAAATCATCAGTAAATATTTGGTAAATAAGTGCAATGCTGTAACAGATTCCAGTAAGAAACCAAAGCACGAGAACTTACTAAAAGACTGTGGTTCGAAAGCAGTTAGCGAGAAGCAACCTCCTTATAAGAACAAGGAAGACTCTTGTAAAATAGCAGAAAAAACGACGGAGAATGATTTAGATTCGAAGGATAAAAAATGCGAAGAAACAATTAAAGAAATTAGTGACAGATTAGCTAAAAAATACGACGCCGCGTTAAAACTTAAGGCATCTAAGGTCGAGAAAGTAAAAAATTCTTGTAAGTCTCAGGTGATTACTAGCAACAAGTTTCCAGCGAGCAAGACTTGCCCAGATTTAGATAACACGGTAAGCTGCCAGAAGTCGGTAGATGAATGTACGACAACTTCAAGAAGTGATTCAAAGCTCAATAAAGATATTAAAATTATGGCAAAAAAAGCTGAAGTCAAGAAAAATAACTGTAAGGTGACGATGAAGGTTGAAGAAAGCGCAGCAAATCAAACGAAATGTAGAAGTGAAAGTAAAAAATTGAAGACATGTCCCAAGCTGTTAAAAGCCAAGAAAGTAACAGAGGGAATCACCACGAATCAAAAGAAAGAAGATATTTGTAAAAGAGAGATTTTAAAATGTAAAGATCAAGTGCCGGTTTCGAAACGTGTTCAGTCCCAAAAAGAAATAAAGAAAAATGACGCGAAGAGCGAAGATTCTTGCAAGGAAAATATGAAATTACATCGTTCTAAAACAATCACAATTGCGCATGACAAACTGGTTAAGTGTCTGGCTAGTTTAAGACTGAGGTCAACGGATATGTCCAATGAGGCGTTTAAACCAGTCGCAAGTTATCTTGTAAATAAATGTCAACTCGAAAAAGAAGTTACATACGAAAAGAAAGATGAAGCAATTTGTAGGACAGAGACGAAATTGAAAGAAATACGCAAAGATCCGCAAAACATAGCAATTGCTGAAGATCCTTGTAAGAAATATAGCTCTAAGATGAGCAAGGAGCTAGGTACAAAAGTAAATGCTAAAGATAAAGAAGTATTAAACAAATGTGTAAAAAAACAACATCAAATAGATAATTTGCTGACAGAAAGTAAAGAAGATCCTTGCAATGAAAAAGATGATTCATGTAGGAATAACGAGGATGATGACTGTGCGAAATCGAATTCTAAATTAAGTAAAGAGATGGAGAAGGTTAACAAATGTGTTAAAATGCAATCTAAACGGGATAATATGATAAAAGAAGACGATAATGAAGAAGATCATTGTAATCCAAAAGAGGATCCGTGCAAGAAGGACGAGGATTCTGCGAAATCAAATTCTAAATGCAGTAAAGAGCTGGAGGAGCTTAACAAATGTGTTAAAATGAAATCTAAACGGGATAATATGATAAATGAAAACTATAATGAAGAGGATCAAGAGGAGGACTCTGCGAAATCAAATTCTAAATTGAATAAAGAGCTGGAGGTGGTTAACAAATGTGTTAAAATGCAATCTAAACGGGATATGCTACAAGAAGATGTTCATGAAGACGATCATTGTATTCCAAAAGAGGATCCATGCAAGAAGGAAGAGGACTCTGCGAAATCAAATTCTAAATTGAGTAAAGAGTTGGACAAGGTTAGCAAATGTGTGAAAAATACGAAGGAACGTGAACTTATGAAAGAAGATTATTATGCGACGGAGAATAATGCAGGTAAGAAACGGAAGATATTATCAGAAGATCTGTATGAAAAGGAAGATTATTCTGCGACGGAGAATAATCCATGTAAGAAACGGAATGTATTATCAGAAGATCTGTGTGAAAAAGAAGATTATTCTGTGACGGAGAATAATCCAAGTAAAAAACGAAATGTATTATCAGGAGATCTGTGTAAAAAGGAAGATTCTTCTGCGATGGAGGAGAATTCAAATAAGAAGCCGTTGCTTAAGAAAACTTCAGCAACATCTTCAAAAATCACAAGTTGTTGTGGTGTCACAAAATCTGTTGTCGGCAAAAAAGAAAATTATCATAAGGACTCGAAGATAACCACTCAATGTATACAAAAAGGGCTAAAGGACCTAACGGATATGACGCCAGGAGGTGAAGATTGTCAGTTGATAGATATGGGGGTGCTGGCACAATGTAGAAAAATGACAAGAAATAGTAAAGCGCCCGTTATTACACGTGAGTAGATTGATTTTATAATATGTGCTTCGCTGAACTATATTCTACTTTTGCCTTTATCGTACTAGTGCGTAACATGATTGCGTTGATGCCGCAACCTATTATGCTGTAAAATCATAGTTAACTTATACTATTCTTAACGAACATGGTTTCATTAATCTTATTATCTATTTCTATGTTATTTTTAGCAATATCTGATGAGGAGATCGAGAAAGCAATGTGCAGTGGAGAACATGTGATATTTAAAGTGAAGAAACTAGGTAAGTGATGATAAACCAATGGTAACTTTGTAGCGATAGAGCGAGATCGGAGGGTATTTCCTTGTACAAGACGATGTGCTTTTCAACGGGTTTGGCTTTAGTTACTTACTTACTTCAATAAATACTGCGAGATTGATTTAACTGACAGACGTGAGAGCTAAATATTTAGCTACACATAACGGACGGACTGTTTTCATACAAAGAGTGCGAAAACCCTTCTTTAAACGGACAAAAAAAAAATTTTAAGTATTTGGGAGACGAATAAGTACGGTGCAAAAACTCTCTGAAGACAGACCGGCAACCAATCGCGTATGAGACTTCGCCGAATAAAAGTATGTGTGATTCCCCGACAGCAGTCCGCCGTTTATTTATGAATTGTAATGTTAAAATCGTAAACAATGGCACAAGAATGTCGCGTTTTGAGTCTGAAAGAGAATATTGATGTTGTGGAAGTTTATAATTTGATAACAATGATTTTGGCGAATTCATTAACATTGATAGCAATGTGCTATTAGAAGATGATAGTGACCCCATTCCTACCGATTATGTAGCCCAAACTGAAACCACATCACTATCTGACGACTCTGATGAAGAAGTTGAATGAAGTAATCAAACAAATGTCACCAATTATCAACAGGCCATTAGTATGGTAAAGGAATTATAAGAGTATGCAAAGAATAGAGGTGACTCTACATCAATGGAATTGTTATCAGACTTGGAATTACATTTTCTAGATTGCAAGTATAAAACGCAAACACGTCAAACTACGTTATTAGATTTTTTTAGTACTACATCCTAACTAAAGCTAGTGTATTTTTGTTATGTTATGTTTATTTGTACATACATATACATAGTAATAATTTTGCATTTACATATTACCTAATAACAAATTTCCCATGGGCGGATGCCTCTATTAGGCGGACACATTTAGACGGTCCCGTAGGTGTCCGCCTAAGAGAGGTTTCACTGTACTTGCAAATTTTGGTTCTAAATCTGTTTAGTGAATAGACAAACAACATAATTTTGGATCCCTCATTTCTTAACAGGATGCGGTGAAAAGATGATCCACAATGAAGACCAAAAAACCAGAGAACTTAATTTCGACGAAGAAGGTGTAGAAAGAATTTTAAAGTGTGCTATTATAACGGGCAAAAACAATTGTCAGAGGTAAGAGAAAAAAATTACAATTTCTTCTCAATGCGTTTTATTATCCAAAAATCAATGAGAGATTTTATCACTTTTGAATTTGGGTTTACAGAGGCTTTAATAGAGTGCTTGCGAACCTTATATTTATATACAGGGTGTTATGGAAGTGACGTATTATATTTAAACCGGCAATTCCTGAGATGAAAACAAATTGAGCACGTGGTGACACTGGGAGAAATGTAAACAAAACAACATATGGCGGAAAACGTCAGTGAATTTTGAGCAGTGTTGTCACTCTTTGGAAAGTCAATAACCGTTTGACAGATTGGAAGTTGTTTATTTTTCAGGGTACAGTATTATAAACTTTTACGTTCAGTTCAGTTCGCTGGGAAACAATCTCCGATTTATAAACTTCAACTGACTCGAACCAACCGCCGCAGAGTTTATAAATGGTCAGGTATGTTCTCATTTGTTCAATTCGAACGACACCCGTCGGAACTGAATAACTTAAATGCCACTTTACCCTTTAGAAAAAAACTGCAATTTTATTTACGTTTTCGGTCTTATTTAAAACCAACTTAATTTATAACAAAAACACCAAGTAGGTAATCCAAACAAAAACCGGCACAATAACCTCACAAAAGCACAAATTCACATTAGTTTTGGCGTAAATTTGTATGCATCTCATGAACACATCTAAGTACCATTCAATCTGAATTAGTATTTTAAACTGCTACTGTGTAGACAAAAATGCGCCCTTATTGTATAAAGTTTCATCCGGTGGTGTATTTAACATCTAAAAATTTCCAGTAAGTACACGTTTCAGTCTGTTTCGGGTTTATTCGGTCGATCGATATTGCGTTATTTGGAAATATCTAAAAAATACAGCGTTGCCACTTTCGATGTTTTGTAAGATTATATTCATAAATCTTCTTCTTCTGTAATGTCACTTTCCTGTATTATTATTGTCTCGGAAATAGCAACCGCGCTATATTTCCGAATATGTACGAAGCACTGGACCCTTGGTTGGACTCGTCTATATTAAGAAGGGAGGTCCTGTTGTTGTCAACATAATTATTTCATCATTCTTCATTAAAGGATTAAATACTGTTTTAGGCCCATTGGAAATTAGAGTTTTTATTATTTGACTTTCTATTGCGAAATAATTTGTATCCTATCTTCTGTGTGTGCTGTTGTTCTATGTGTACGATAGTGTAATTATACGTTAGTGTTTAGTGCTTTTGTGTAATCTGATAATAGGTGCATATCTTCAAAAAAACTAATTCGAAACTCATGGGTGTCTGTGTGTTTCTTTAAGTGATTTAGTGTAATTTGTTCTGTTTCACTATGTAGTTTTTTCTCTCGACGATATGCCGGTTATGTTCCGAGATTGGAAATAAGAGGCCGAATGGGGTTTGTGGGTATAAGCTTATTATGCAGTCCCACACTATCATCAGGGCACGTGATGAGCATGAACCTCTTCCCATAGAAAAAGAACTGAAGGTGTCTGTGCCCTGGATTCCTTACTCGTGTCGGCGGCCTGGATTTAATTTGTAAGTAAGCTAAATAATTTATTTTTATATAACATAAACATGTGTTTATTACACAGCTGGGAAGTGTAATATGATTGTGCCGCGGAGTGACCTGTGGGTTTATGGGTGAATTATCCCACTTTTTAAACGTTCGATTTAAAAAAAAATGTAGCGCTTCTCTAGGACATCCCAGGAGTCACTCATTTAAATATAATACGTCATTTCCATAACATCCTGTATGTTTGGAGCCATGCAAAATTTTCGCACACAGGCCCGTGGCCGCGGTGTTACGGCACTGATAACATTGTATATTTAGGTATGTTTGCACCGAGATTTTACCCAAAGACGAACAAAATGAAGAAGAGGATCCACTTCGTGCTATTAGGACTTCCCGTGAAACTACTACCAAACCGTCAAAAGTAAAAGTTATTTCTAACAAACTTGTATGTCGGAAATGTCCTACTCGAGTTCCTAAAATAGGAGGAGGTACGTATGTTTGTTTCTCCTCATCATAATTCTCGTTTTTTCTTCTTTCTCATCCCTACGTTTCCTGTTTTTCTTTTCTCGTTAAGAGCCCATTATCGCTTTCATATTGAAAGAAACAAAATGTAGTAAAAAAAACAAGGAGAAAATGTGAAGGAAACAATAAGAGTGCTTTGACTTGACAATTTTCTTAATCAACGTTTTATTTTTAAAGATAAAAGCGAATTGGTAGTTTGCAAACTGGTAACTGTGGAAGAGATCAAGGAATCGAGGCCGAAAATTAAGAAGAGGAAGAAGAAGGAAACAATAGTCTTGACATACCAAGATCTGACGAAGATATGTAAGGAAAGAAGCAGGAAAGCGAACGAGGAAATGCGAAGGAGAGGAAAGGAAGCGAGAAAGAAAGAATTGCTACCGGAGAGAGAAGAATAAAGCCAAAGAAATAGTGTTAGAAATAAAGTAAGGCGACAAGTAAAATTGTGAATTAAATTATGCACTATGTTGATTCCGCAGTTGGTTCTTTATGAGGCATTATTAAATACACTCCCAGACAATAAATTCTCGACAAAGATAATGTTAGTCAGGTTTATAGTCGTGTAACTTTTTTAATTGTTGTCCGATCTTGGTGATATTTGTAACAAAGTGTAGATTTGTGATATGGAATGATATCCTGAATTTTAGTTTTCAAAAAAGTAATGTCTTGATTATTATACAGGTAAAAACAAAAGTTATTTTTTTCCACTGAATTTCTTAACGCCCTGTGGAAAAATTGAGCGGTAGAATTTAGCTGAATTATGTTTTGTTTTGAAGTGTGACCTTTTCTTAACACAATGTTTTTTGTTTCAAGTCATTAGCTGCTTTTTAAAAGAAGATACAAATTTTTAAAGAAAGTATTGCAGATTCACAATTCAGAACGTTACATTATTTCATCGACCATTTTAACTAAAATCCAAAAAATACGAGGTACGAGCAGTATGAGCTATTAATTTTTAAATATTTGTTTATGCTACTCGATAAACATCTTTTTTTTTTATTATCAAACACAAGCACTATAGGAAAAATCCTTTAGGGCACTCTGGGAGTGGTGCGTGTGCGCAAAAAGCGATTCGCGGTGGTTTTGAATCGTTGGAGGTTATATTCGTTGGGAAAAACGACCTCGGGAAGGTCGTTCCACAAGGATGAAGTCCTCCAGATGAAAGAATTCTTAAATAATGAAGTTCGAGGAGTACTAAGCTTAACCACATATGGATGGGCGGCAGTGGTTCGTCGTGTATTTCTGCTATTCGACGCTCTGGGCGGAATTAAGAGGGCAAGGTTAGCCGAGCACCTTCCATGAAAATATCTGTAAAAGAGAGTCAAATCCCCAACCTGTCTTCGATGTTCTAGGCAGTCGAGGTTCTTCGTCAGCTCGTGGTCTCCGATCAGACGAATAGCCCTCCTTTCGATGGAATCCAGTAGCCGAAGAGTATGTTTGGGTGCAGAGCTCCAGACGTGAATGCAGTACTCTAGTGATGGTCGAATCTGGGCTTTGTATAGTGTCAAAAGTTGTTGAGGCGTGTACAACTTTCTGGTTTGGAAGAGTACCCCAAGCTTCTGAGAAGATATCTTCGCGATTGCTACAACGTGGTTATGCCAAGACATATTTACTCCCAGATTGACGCCCAGCAAATTAATAGATGAAGCCAGTGGGATTTCGTGTCCGGCCATGACTATATCCGGTTCTGTAATGTTAACCTTTTTAGAGAAAACTGCTGCCTGGGTTTTTTTAGCGTTAAATTCGACTTGGTTACTGTCACCCCAAGCCAAAATTTCTTCCAGGTCTTTGTTGAGACGTGATACTGTCTGCGAAGATGTGCGCCGGCAGCCGATGTTTGCGCATTCAAATATTCTGAATTGTGAATAAAATTGAAAAACTTTCTTTAAAAATTGATATCTTCTTTTAAAATGCAACTAATGACGTAAACCAAAATACATTGTGTTAATAAAAGGTCGCACTTCAAAACAAAACATAGCTAAGCTTAATTCAACCTCCCATTTTTTCCACAGGGCGTTAGGAAATTGCGGGTAAAAAGTTACTTTTGTCTCTGCCTGTGTAATAAAGACGTCAGTACTAACATTCCGAGACGCAAGTTTACGTTTTGATAAAAGATTTCACGAAGATCGGAAAACAATTTGAAACCTTACAAGTCTATAAACCTGACTAACATTATCTGTGCCCGGAATTTATTGTCGGGGAAGTGTATTAATAATTAAAGCACTTTCTGCTTTTAATGTTTCAAGTTTCGCCTTATTAGGGCTTTTTCAAGAGTACTATTTTAATTCTAAAGTTACTGTAAAGTGCTGTAGTTAATTTATAAATATTTATATTGCCTGTTTTGTTTCCTAATCTGTCGTAAACTTTATTTAAATTTATTTCTATTATGGTCAAGTGTGAAGTACTGACTAAAACTACAGTGAAACCTCTATTTACGGACACCTCTAATAAGCGGACATCTCTATTAAGCGGACATTTTTTCATAGTCCGGAACTAGGTATATGAAATTTCATGAAAATCAACCTCTCTTGGGCGGACGCGGACAGGCTGTTTTCATACAAAGAGTGCGAAAACCCTCCTTTAAACGACCAAAAAAATTTCTTAAAGCATTTGGGACCCGAATAAGTACGGTGCAAAAACTCTCTAAAGACAGACCGGCAACCAATCGCGTATGCGTGGGAGCGCGAAAGGACTTCACCGAATGAAAGTATGTGTGATTCTCCGACAGCAGTCCGCCGTTTATTTGTGAGTTGTAAGGTTAAAATCGTAAACAATGGCACAAAAATGTCGCGTTTTGACTCTGAAAGAGAATATTGATGTTGTGGAAGTTTGTAAATTGATAACAATGATTTGGGCGAGTTCATTAACATTGATAGCAATGTGCTATTAGAAGATGATAAGTGACCCAATTCCTACCGATTATGTAGTCCAAACTGAAACCACATCACTATCTGACGATTCTGATGAAGAAGTTAAATGCAGTAATCAAACAAATGTCACTAATTATCAACAAGCCATTAGTATGGTAAAGGAATTGCAAGAGTATGCAAAGAATAGAGGTGACTCTACAGCAATGGAATTGTTATCAGACTTGGAATTACATTTTCTAGATTACAAGTTTAAAACGCAAACACGTCAAACTACGTTATTAGATTTTTCTAGTACTACATCCTAACTAAAACTAGTGTATTTTTGTTATGTTATGTTTATTTGTACATACATATTCATAGTAATAATTTTGCATTTCCATATTACCTAATAACAAATTTCCCATGGGCGGACACCTCTATTAGGCGGCCACATTTAGACAGTTCGCCTAAGATAGGTTTCACTTGGTGGTAACAATGTATCAATAATTGGGGTGATTGCCTTTGTTTTCAAAATGAAACGGAAAACTGCTTGATAAGATTATTTATCATAAGAAGCCGCGGGCACTACTGGAAATTTGCAAACAAACCTATATGATCAGTCAAAAGACGCCAGGCGTCATCTAGTACCGAACGACGAATGGTCAGAGCAAGCCAGGCATCAAGATTAAGTTTGTATAAAGGAAATATTTTAATAACTAACAAAAATCATCATTTTTAGGATGTTCGAGTTTGTTGGGGGTTCAGTCTATATTATTATATTTACGAAAAACAAATAATAGTTACAGTGATGTCGACAAAATGGCAGGAAGAATCTGGTAATACAAGAAACGGGATAAGATCAAAATATTTGTCAAAACGATATTAAGACACATTTGTGGGGGATGAGAAACGAAATAAAAGTATACACATTCTTAGAAAGTAAGCTTGGAATTGTGTGGGGTGGAAGCAAAATGAAGAAAAATCGCAAAAACATTCAGGAAAACCTATTTGAAATAAATGTGTTAACATTGTATTTTTGTTGGTTTTTTTCGTTCTTTGATATAAATATACAACTGATGAAAATTGGTGTAGTGTTTTTGATTTGAAATGAGATATACGGGGTTATGATAACGATACGGCGCACTCTTGGGTGTAGGGGAGACCCAGGAGAGTTGCGACAATTTTTACTTAAAAGAGTATATCTCAATAAAAGAACATATCACCATTATGAATTGTATGCCACAATGTAGCTCAATACTTGCTCTTTTAAAAACAGTCATCAAAGTCAATAAAAGTTGTAAGGTTTCTGAGAAAATTCACGAAAACTGAAACTACTCCCTTTGTCACAACTCTCCTAACACCGAGGTGAATTGTGACAGGTACCAAGGTAAGTTGTGACAGCTGTGTATCTAGACTATATTTAGTAGATAAAATTATTTTTATATGAATTATAAACAAAAGACATTTTTTTTGCATAAAATTACTTTAATTATCATTTGGCATAATAGTAGGAACTACTATTATTAACAGTATTAAATCTTTTATAACTAATTATGGCATCATTATATCAAACTTAGGTTGTAAGAATTGATCAGAGCAAACGAACAGGAACAGAAATAAACCGAAAAAACGTTGCAAGAGGCGTGTAAAATAAGCTATCCAGAAAATAACCTTTAATAGAAGAGTTGTGACTGCGTGTCTCTCCAACCCCACACAATATAAGAAAAAGTAGCATAACCACGTGAATGTAATATATCATGATTTTATAAAAAAATTACTTTTCGGTTGTTTTTTCATGCAGACGTCGTAATCACGCAACCGCTTATCGTGGGCCCGGTGAGACTGCTTATGGGGGGGATCGAAACACGTAAGAAGGCCTTGGAAGTGATGCTAAGCCTACTCTGCCCCATACGCTCACAAGTAACCTACTTTTATCTATCGGTTTCACTCAGCGTCAAGCGTCAATATCAGACTTACGTAGAGTTAATATGAAATGCCAAAAGTGAGTTTTAATTTTTCATTTGTAGTTACGTTACTAGTTCAAAAAATGATATAAGAGTGTGTAAGGATTATTTTAAAGTGATATTTACAGCTTAAAACATGTCAGAATCCTAATATTGATTTTCACCACTTAGTAAATCAAATAAAAGGGTTTTGAATGTTTTTAAGTTGGTTAAATGTCACTTTAAAACATTGACAGTAATAAAAATTTGGACAAAAATGACATTTGAAAAGCACGTGCGTGTGTCAGCTGATGCCAGAAGTAATGGATGCCGGGTTTGTTCGTTTGTTCATACATGCTTCGATTTGTTAACACGGCTGTTTGTCTTCTTCCTGTTTATAAGTATTCGTTGGCGCGTACTGCGTCAAGTAGCGCGTCTATAAACAAACAATCGTGCGCTGTTGCCAGCTCGCTAACGGCCATAGATTGCGAGAAATCTTTGTCACAACTCTACTCTGGCACAATTCTCCTCGGTTTCCCCTACCATGATGACGCGCTATTAGGTTTGCTCGCAGAGCAGTCAAATATTGTTATAATCATGCGCAGTTGATACTGATACATATACACTGATGATATCTAATCTTTGTATGAAAGACTTACCCCATATCTAATAAACATTTAATTTTCGGTTCCATTGGGTCCCTGTTCGCGAAAATCATCGGGTGACCAGCTCGAATGGTGAACCAAGCCTCTATACACGTCTTTGTCTTCTCGTGAGAGTAATAACAGGCGTGTAGAAAGAGATAGATGAATTCGTCGCTGACTTCGGGAAAGTGAGGTTGAGTTGTCATCCTAAAATTGAAAGTTGAAAAATAACGTCTGTTTTTAAGTTTCCCTGTAATTTTATTCAATTCTAAGGGGCGATATTTGAATGTTACCTTAAGTGAGGGCCGATATTTGTATGTTACCTTTGCTAATGTTGCCTTAACGTTATGATAAACCTTAAGAAACTATGTTTTAAATTAATTTGGGCGTCAATTAACGCGTTAAGTGGAAAATTTTTCTTGGGGAGGGGGGTACTACCAGTGGCGGTTCTTCCACAGGACAAAACGAATAAAACATATTAATTTATATTCATTGAATATTATTTATCGTATGAAGTCCGACCCTCCCTAATATTTTATCGTACCGTCTAACTAAAAAAGTCCGATCCTCCCTAATATTTTATCATCCCGTCAAACCAAACTGTATAGATCCGGCAACCGTGCCTCGGTCGAGGTAAATGCCGATTATGACGAGACTTGCTCGCAAGTGCGATTGAGTAGTGCAGTTTCTCTGTGGTAACAGGTGGCGGGTGGCAGCGGGGGATAGCGGGGCTATGGCGATTTAACATGGAAAAGGCGCACAGTTTTTTGTGTGCACCGCGCTGTTGTCTGTTCGTGCATCTAGTTAGAAATTCGAGCGTGTATGTTTTAATATTTTAATATTATATATTTATTAAGTTAAAATGAATAGTTGGCGGTGGACTATTTAAGAAATAACTTTAGCTCTTTGAGTTTGGAGCAAAAAATTTAAGTGAAGAATGCGGGAACACCTAAGCCCGAAATTTATTTAATGCAGACCACAAAGGGTAAATCTAGGGACTTTATTAGAAAGTTTAAAAATTAAATATATGAAAAAAAAATTATAGAGGTTATTCCAAACTTAATGAGGCTGTTATTGATCAATTTTCTACAATTAAGAACCGAAGAATGGACTTTACGTTTAAGCACTATTGTGTAGGGTCGATAAATGTTGTGTATTTCGATAAATGATACTCGATATGATTTTAAACCATTTAAACTAAAAAACACTGAAAATATGAAGAATGCCAACTTGTCAGTCTCGTGGCTCGATTCGTTCTCGTCATAAAACAGTTAACTATTGTTCTCGTCTTGGTTGCGCCTAATAACGTAGTCGTAGATGGCGTAGTGGTATTAGACATCATTCGGTTTTCTTGATAACTCGTAGATGGCGGTAGTAGTATTGGACATCATTCGGTTTTCTTCATAGCTCGTAGATGGCTTTAGTAGTATTAATAGTGGACTGTATAAATATTGTTACGAAGGTTGCATGCGACGACGTTAAGATCCGACAGCTATACACACTAAGAAAACCTTTCTTATTTTCCAAAAGTTGTATTTCCTTGTGTAAAATTAAAAAATAAATAAACATATGTTTTACCTAACGCATTTTCTTATTACTTTTTTTCTTTCTACATTCAAAACGCCTAGAAAGTAATTGTTTGGTCGTTACACAAAAATAAAATTTTAAAAATAATTTCACCATACTTGTGAACTGGGTACTGCCATCTCTTTACGGTTCCCATTTCAAAGTAAATTCCCGCTTGGGGGGGGGGGGGGGGGGGAGTGTGCCCCCAGTACCCCCCTCTATGGCGGTGGTTCCACATTGCACTGTTGTTTCTCGTTATTCTGTTAAAGCGATCAAATGCACTATTATTTTTACGTGGGGATTTATTACACATTCATCAAGATTTTTTTATATTACATTTTATCAATTTAATTAATTATTAAAGTGTAAAGGTGTTATTTTCTTCCTAAATGCGTACATAGTAAATAATTATTAATAATTATATTGATGTATTTTTAAAGAATCCATTACTAAATAACCGTCATATTCGTTTTTTTTTCTTGAAATTTATTTTGCTTTTTATATTGCACCACATCTTGTTTACCCATTAGGTTGCCTGTGTACAATAATATTTATAATTATCGTTGCATCAAAACAATTAACCAATAATCATTTATATTATGTATCGTTATACGAAAAAGTAATGTCAAGCGTTAAATTCGTTAAATTTACTACTTATTATTACTATCCCCCAGTACCCCCAACTTTCAAATTGACACCCTGTATAGTACAAAGTTACACACGCTATACAGGGTGTTATGGAAATGACGTATTATATTTCAATGGGTGACTCCTGGAGTATCCTAGAGAAGTGCTACATATATTTTTTTTTAAATCGAACGTTTAAAAAGTGGGGTAATTCACCCCTAAACCCACACACAACTCCTCGGCACATTCATAATGAACATATTACATTGCTCAGCTGGGAGGAAATCAACAGATGTTCGGGCACAATGTTGCCAAAATGGTTAAAAGTGTAAAACTTTAGTTTCTTATAAAAATAAATATGTAGCTTACTTAGAAAGTAAATCCAGGACGCTATTAAGAAATCCAGGGCACAGACACTTCCAGTTCTTTTTTCTATGGGAAAAACTTTATGCTCATCACGTGTCCTGATAATAGTGTGGGAGTGCATAATAAGCTTATCACTAAGCCCCAACACTAACGCACAATTACACTTTACAATAACACTCATAGTACAAAAGCACTTAATCATTTCGCAATAGAAATAACAAAAACGCTAATTTCTATGGGCCATTACCCATTTACTAAAGATAAAATGAAACAATTATGTTAACAATTGACAGGAACTACCCTTTGAAATAATGGTCTAGTCCATCTTCGGACCAGTCGTCGAACTGTCTTTCCGAGAACTCTCCGCTACTAGAGCCAGCGCGGTTGCCATTTCCGAGACTATAATTATACAGGAAAGTGATATTATAGAAGAAAATTCGGCAATTTATGATAGTCGCTTATAAAACATCGAAAGGGGCAACGCTGTATTTTTAAATATTAGCCCGATTGTCCAGAATCAGCTGTTTAAAGAAGCCGGCCGATATCGATCGAGAGAACCAACGTGTTATTTATTTTTAAAATTTTTGGTTGTTAAATACATTATTTCCCAGACAATAAGGGTGTATCTTTGTCTACACAGTAGCATTTTAAAATACTAATTCAGATTGAACGGTACTTAGATGTGTTGTGACGCGGAAACTAATGTGATTTTGTGATGTGAGTGCTTGGTGTTTTTTATAAATTAAGTTGGTTTCAAATAAGTCCGAAAAGGTAAATAAAATTTCATTTTTTTTTTTTACAGGGTAAGTGGCATTTATAAACTTTTAAGTTGTCCAAATCTGACGGGTGTCGTTCGAATTGAACAAATGAGTACATAGCTGACCATTTATAAACTCCGCGGCGGTTCGTTCGAGTCAGTTCAAGTTTATAAATCAGAGATTGTTTCCCAGCGAACTGAACGTAAAAATGTATAATAATGTACCCTGAAAAATAAACAACTTGAAATCTGTCAAACGGTTATTGACTTTCTAAAGAGTTTACCCTGAAGATATGACGACACTGTTCAAGATTCACTGGCATATGTTGCTGTATTTACCTTCCGAACAGGGGCACCACGTGGTAATTTTTGGTTTGACATAAGGTCATGTACAAGGCATATTAAATTAATGCACCATTTTTGGATATTTTTCTTCAATTTGTTTTCATCTGAGGAATTGCCGGTTTAAATATAATACGTCATTTCCATAACACCCTGTATATGAAATTTGAAATTCCATATACAGGGACCGCCAAAATGAATTGACTATATTATTTAGATCATAAATATCAAACAACGAGAGAACATAGAGTAGGCCTTGGAAAAATTTTGACAATAGTAATTTTGACAGTGAACAAGATGGAGCGTTGTTCTTTAAACCAGCTCATTTAGGTATTCTGTTGACAATTTTCTTAAATTTAACTCAATAATTAAAGTTCAATATGATATTCGGCTAAATTTTCAAGTTCTGTGCATAATGTCGTGTGTAACAGAAGTGGAGACATAGTTAGTTGCAGTCAGAGCGTTTTAAAAGGGAAATCAAGCGGTAGACCTAAGTAACAGGTAAGACTAGCAGTTAATCAAAGCATTGAGAATATAACATACTATATCCCATTAAATAATCTCCCACTAATTGTAATTATTATACGGTTTCACCTGAATTTAGATACTTATTATAAATGTATAGTCTTAAGCGGTTAAAATGATAAACTCTTGACCCAAATTAAGGAGAAAATTATCCTCTTGGCCATACAAAATGTTATTAAACATTATAAAACAGTGACTTATATAAGTCCATACACAATTATTGTGAACGTATTTTCCTCGATTATAATTACATATTAGTATCTACCATTTGTTCACTTAGGGGAGATAGGGGCACATTAGGACGTGTCGATTTTTATCCCAACTAAATCAAGCATAAGAAAATTAAATTATAAAATTAAGTAAAATCTAACATTAACAACTCTTAAGGCCGTTTTACATGCTGTAAGATAGCCCGCTGTTGTTTGGAATATGGTTATACAGGGTGTTAGATTTTCGACTATTTCTAGGGGTGTTAGAGTTATTATCAAAGATAGAACGCTACCGGTTTCGCTCTAGTGTCCCAAACAGATTCCGGTGTCAAATTTGTTGTGGCTCTCTTAGTTTTAATCACACACCCTTCGTTGTTACACATTTTCACCTGAAGTTCAGTGGCGTAACCAGTTTTCTCTAATAGAGTTTTTGAAATATTAACAAAAGTAAATTTGTTTAAATGGGACACCTTTTATATTATTTTTTTTTAATCAATTGAGCAGTTTATACAGGGTGATTTACGACGAGCTTGCATTAGAACTTTATGGAGAACTACTGAATATATGTTTCTGAAACTTCAGGTTTATCGATATGCTCTCTTTAACTAAAATATTCACATGTTTCTGTAATTTCCGGTTATACCGGAAGTAGCTGCCAACTTTCGTTTTTTAAATACAACATGGTAATTTTTATTATATTTTTCGATTAAGCGTTCAATACTAAGCACATTTTATAGCACATTTTTTTTGTCAGACTCTGTTAGTTTTTGAGATATCTGGACTTTTAGTAATTATTTGGCAAATCCATGGCAATGAAATAATCCATATATTTTTCTTACCTTAGCTCTTGGACTAAAATTTTTTTCTCACCGAATAGCTAGAAGATCGTCAAGTCTCAGAAATATTTCAAATTCGGCAGAAAATGTACAGGGTGGTCACAATTTAAGGTTCATTGTGAAAGAATTCAACCCTTAAAAACTTTCTTATTTTAAATTGAACACCCTGTATATTTTTGTTTAATTTGATGGCAAATTAGTTGTTCTTTATAAATAGTATTTACTGATCTATACCTATATCAAAGCGTTTCCTCAAAAAATCCAATTTTATTCCGAAATTACTATTTGTTCAAGTGTGCTATGAAAACGATTGTACTTAGGGGCTGTATACTGATGTACTGAAGAGATACTGAAGGAAAATCTAATTGAAGGGGTGAGGGCAGCATTTCAATCTCTCACTGCACAAGAAATTAGGAATGCTACAAGAAATAGTATGATGAAATAAATACATAAATGCTTGGAAGTAAATGACAATCATTTCGAACATATTTTAAAAAAAGAATCAAAAGATATTAGGTATAATTTTCAAACACATTTAAAGTGTACAAATTTGTTTCTTTGCTATTTTAAAAAATAATAATATTTAAACCATTAAATTTAAAACAATTTAAAACAATCAACTGCATTTTATTTATAAATTCAATTAAGAAACGCTTCAGAATGTTGTATTTTCAAGCAATCAATCAATTTTCTTCCGTATAGACATCAGTATACAGCCCCTAAGTACAATTGTTTTCATAACACACTTGAACAAATAGTATTTTTCTGAATAAAATTGGATATTTTGAGAACACGCTTTGATATAGGTATATGACAGTAAATACTATTTATAAAGAACAACTAATTTGTCATCAAATTAAACAAAAATATACAGGGTGTTTCGTTTAAAATAAAAAAGTTTTTAATGGTTGAATTCTTTCACAATGAACCTTGAGTTGTGACAACCCTGTACATTTTCTGCCAAATTTGAAATTTTTGAGACTTGATGATCTTCTAGCTATTCGAAGAGAAAAAATGTTTAGTCCAAGAGCTAAGGTAAAAAAATTATATGGATTATTTCATCGTCATGCATTTGCCAAATAATTACTAAAAGTCCAGATATCTCAAAAACTTACAGAGTCTGACAAAAATATGTTCTATAAAATGTGCTTAGTATTTAACGCTTAATCGAAAAATGTAATGAAAATTACCATGTTCTATTTAAAAAACGAAAGTTGACAGGTACTTCCGGTATAACCGGAAATGACAAAAACATGTGAATATATTAGTTAAAGAGAGCATATCGATAAACCTGAATCCCCAAAGTTTCAGAAACATATATTGAGAAGTTCTCCATAAAGTTCTAATGTAAGCTCGTCGTGAGTCACCCTGTATTTATCATCAACAAGATGGAGCAACAACTTTTACAGGTTTCTCCCAAAGCGAATAATTTCACCTTCTAAGTCACAAGGAGCTTGTGCTTCGTAAAAAAATAATTAAATAATATAATAAACAATGGGTAATAAATAAACTATTAAAAAAATTATTTTAAAGTCACCTCCGAGCGATTTATCCGATATAATATGCGCGGTATACGTTTGGCATTTGCAATGTTTGTTGGTTTTTGCGCTTGTATAAATCGTGCTATAAAACCGAACAAAATATTAATTTTATCCACTTTATTGTACATTTTTGCAACGTACGAGATATTAATTCTCTGTGCATAGTTTATAGTAAACGTCCACCGTTTCGTACGCCACCAAAAAGAAAAGAAGAAAATTGAATGCATAACAACATAACCAACAATTCAAGATGTGTACACTTTAAAAAGAAATTGGGACACAATCGATTTGATATTTAACAATTGTTATTATTAGCTTGCTACTATAGTTTGTTCAAAATATGACTTTAGGGAACAGTAAGCAAAACAATACTTATTATGTGATTCGTCACAGTCCGTGAGTAACGATTCATTATAAGGAAGTATCTAGTACTTAGTTTTGCTGATGATAGCACACTTATCTCATATTTCTCTTTGAATGCACAAACATCGGCTGCCGATGCACATCTTCGCAGACAGCATGAAGTATCACGCCTCAACAAAGACCTGGAAGAAATTCTGGCTTGGGGTGACAGTAACCAAGTCGAATTTAACGCTAAAAATCCAGGCAGCTGATTTCTCTAAAAAGGTTAACATTACAGAACCGGATATAGTCATGGACGGAGACGCAATCCCACTGGCTTCATCTATTAATTTGCTGGGCGTCAATCTGGGAGGAAATATGTCTTGCCATAATCACGTTGTGGCAATCGCCAAGATAGCTTCTCAGAAACTTGGTGTACTCTTCCGAACCAGAAAGTTGTACACATCTCAACATCGTTTGACACTATACAAAGCCCAGATTCGACCATCACTAGAGTACTGCTCCCATGTCTGGAGCTCTGCACCCAAACATACTCTTCGGCTACTGGATTCCATCGAAAGGAGGGTCATTCGTCTGATCGGAGACCACGAGCTGACGAAGGACCTCGACAGCCTAGAACATCGAAGACAGGTTGGGGATTTGACTCTATTTTACAGATATTTTCATGGAAAGTGCTCGGCTGACCCTGCCCTCCTAATTCCCCTCAGAGCGGCGAATATCAGAAATACACGACGAACCACTGCCACCCATCCATATGTGGTTAAGCTTAGTACTCCTCGAACTTCATTATTTAAGAATTCTTTCATCTGGAGGACTTCATCCTTATGAAACGACCTTCCCGAGGTCGTTTTTCCCAACGAATATAACCTCCGACGAGTCAAAACCAACGTGAATCGCTTTTTGCGCACACGCGCCACTCCCAGAGTGCCCTAAAGGGGTTTCCCTATAGCGCTTGTGTTTGATCATAAAAAAAAAATTAGATTCCATAAAAAAATAAAAGACAAAAAGTATGTTTTTCAACAGCTCAACAGTAGATAATATCACACAAATTTGAAATCACGTCATAACATTTAATATTATGAATTATTTCACAACAGAAAAAAATCGGGTACTACTACAACTAACAAAACGTTTAAAATTCGTATACGTCAAGCACGTGGAACCCTCGACAGCGTCACTCCAATCCCGAGTCTCGAAACATACTGAAGCAACGATAGTGGCGCGCGGCCGGTATCCAAGCAAGGGCGAACACGCGGTGTGATCTGACATCACTGTTAGTATACTCTAGTGACCCACATTGTTGCTAAGTGAATCCAGATGGAACGGCGCGACAGTATGTGGGTAAAAAGGGTTTTTACCTTAGTATTTAGATATTCGATTTAAAAAAGAAAAGTATGTAGACTTTCTCTAGGACACCCAAGGAGTCACCCATTTAAATATAATAAGTCATTTTCATAACGCCCTGTATGTATGATATTTGTAGTTTGAATAACAACAAATCAAAGATTTCACACCGTGTATATTTCAATACGTATGAAAATAGTGTCAATAAAATTATTTCGACATTTTAATTTTAAAGATAAACGCTAATGAAATATTTCTCGAGGTTGCTATTTCCCATTTGTATACAGTGTGGCCATTGAAAAAAAATTTAAAAGTGACACCTTATTTTTTAATTAAATAAGCATACTTCTTTAGAAAAATGTTTAGTTGTTTATATTGATGCGATATTTTTAATAATTTACGTTACTTGATAATTAAATTAAAAGCATATTATAAAGACTTACGTAATAGGTATTTCATAGGTAATAAAAATATGAGAGATCTATCAAGTTTTGACAATTTGTTATAATAATACCCCCCAACAAACCCCCCCGGAAAGTGTCGAGAATGGTACACCCTGTACACGTTTTTGGCTAATATCTCAAAATGAATAAATATGGATTTATCGGCATTCGCATATTCGCTCCTCATATTATGATCTTTCATTCATAAAATGGCCTCAGAAATCACACTCTGAAATATTAGAATACTTTTCAATAAAACTGACAACGATTTTCGTGAAGCGAATTAAAATAGGAGATCCCCATTTTTAATTAAAACCTGTATTCATTAATTTAATTATTTTTTTGCAGACGTCAAATCGTTCCATCTGGTTTCTGGTTTAAGCCAAGGTTAATATTTTTATACGAAGTTAGTTTAATGAGAGGCTTCAGCAAAAAAAAATTATTTTTGTTTGTGGGATAAAAATGAAAATATCTTTTGGTTTCACAACTACAGGGTGTCCCATAATTTATGAGACGCCCTGTATATTTATATAAACCAAATTTGGTACGTATTTTTAAAGTTGTAATGTAAATTCGATATTCGCGGCGGTGCATGGCGGGATAGTGTCTTCGAAAATATTTCTCCTAATCGAAGCGAAGTCCAACGAAGAAAAAATCTAATATAGCTGATCCGAAGCTGCTAATAAACAAATAAAGAAATTTTAGGCACCGTGATTAATAAATTAAAACTGGAGGCATCAGTGAATTAATTTTTTTCGATTTATTGACCAAAAATAATTTTTAATTCTATTCAAAATTGGTTTCGCAAGAACTATTTGACAGTTTATTGAAGCAATATAAAATGTTCGATTCTGTTCAATTGAAAAATGAACTTAAGACCCATCACTTCCGGGTCAATCGAGAGAAGCTTTTTTGGTTTAAAATGAATCAAAACTTATGCGGGAAATATGAAATACAACTGGCCATGGCACTCGGGGGATCTCGTTGTAGTATTAACAAACAATGAACTTTTTTTAAGATGAAATTATTGCATATTTGGCATTACAACCGTAGAATACCATTAAAATACGGGGTGTTCCTTAATGACGTGCTAATATTTCAGGGTGTGATTCCTTAGGTCATTTTATAAAGAAAAGTTCATATGAACATCTGTCCGCAACGGCTTAAATTTTTTGCTACAGGGTGTTGAATTTTTATTTTTTAAATGGTTATTTTTTAATATCTCCGAAAGTACTATAGATATTATTTTTAATTGTGGTATGTGTTAATAGGATATAGAACCATAAAATTTAGTTATAAATGTTATTCAATTGTTCCACCAGTGGCGTCCCTGCAAACATGTCCTCTGATATTTTTTACAAAAAAGATGGTACGCCACTGATATTTTTCCATGCGGATATTTTTTCGGATTCGCCTGAAAATATGAAGAATGCGAACTTGTCAGTCTCGTGGCTCGTCATAAAACTATTGTTCTCGTCTTGGTTGCGCCTAATGATGTAACCGTAGATGGCGTAGTGGTATTAGACATCATTCGGTTTTCTTGATAACTCGTAGATGGCGGTAGTAGTATTAGACATCATTCGGTTTTCTTGATAGTTCGTAGATGGCTTTAGTAGTATTAGTAATGGACTGTATGTATTATTACGAGGGTTGCATGCGACGACGTTAAGATCCGACAGCTATACACACTAAGAAAACCTTTCTTATTTTCCAAAAGTTGTATTTCCTTGTGTAAAATTAAAAAATAAATAAAAATATGTTTTACCAAAAGGCCGTATTAGACTAGGCAATTTTTTCTCTTGCGCCGGCAATTATAATGGCACGTATACATGCGCAGTAAACCGTTTTCGATCAGCTGGAGCATTGTCAACGATCAGAACAGCAGTGGGTACTGTCGAAATCCCTAAAATATCCCCAGAATTAGAGATGTGCAAACCTGTTCGTTTTGATTACCAGTTAAAGCAGCTACTGCTATTTACAAATAGGAGGTGCAAAAAGTTGCTTAATTAGCAGTCCATAAGTTTAATAAAGAATGTAAACTGCTAATTTAAGTACCAGTGGGTTTAAATAGCCATTACCTGTTCATACCTGGTTCGGCCAAATAATAAACAGTTAAAAATAACAGAATAATCCATGTCTACCCAATTGCGCCGGCAAGGGCAATTAAAATGGCGCCTGCCCCATTTCTGGTAATGAGAGACAGCTGATCGGGAACAGTGTACTGCGCATGAATCCGTGTCATTTTAATTGTCAGAAGAGTAGAATTTCTGACTGTAGTACGGAGAACGGTGTACTGCGCCTGAATCCTTGAATTATAATTGCCATTGCTGGCGCCATAAAAATTCCCGACTGTAATACGACCTTTACCCCATTTCTGGTAATGAGAGACAGCTGATCGGGAACAGTGTACTGCGCATGAATCCGTGTCATTTTAATTGTCAGAAGAGTAGAATTTCTGACTGTAGTACGGAGAACGGTGTACTGCGCCTGAATCCTTGAATTATAATTGCCATTGCTGGCGCCATAAAAATTCCCGACTGTAATACGACCTTTACCCCATTTCTGGTAATGAGAGACAGCTGATCGGGAACAGTGTACTGCGCATGAATCCGTGTTATTTAATTGTCAGAAGAGTAGAATTTCCGACTGTAGTACGGAGAACGGTGTACTGCGCCTGAATCCTTGAATTATAATTGCCATTGCTGGCGCCATAAAAATTCCCGACTGTAATACGACCTTTACCCCATTTCTGGTAATGAGAGACAGCTGATCGGGAACAGTGTACTGCGCATGAATCCGTGTTATTTAATTGTCAGAAGAGTAGAATTTCCGACTGTAGTACGGAGAACGGTGTACTGCGCCTGAATCCTTGAATTATAATTGCCATTGCTGGCGCCATAAAAATTCCCGACTGTAATACGACCTTTACCCCATTTCTGGTAATGAGAGACAGCTGATCGGGAACGGTGTACTGCGCATGAATCCGTGTCATTTTAATTGTCAGAAGAGTAGAATTTCCGACTGTAGTACGGAGAACGGTGTACTGCGCCTGAATCCTTGAATTATAATTGCCATTGCTGGCGCCATAAAAATTCCCAAGTGTAATAGGGCCTTAACGCATTTTCTTATTAATTTTTTTCTTTCTACATTTAAAACGCCTAGAAAGTAACTGTTTGGTCGTTACACAAAAAATAAAATTTTAAAAATAATTTCATCATACTTCTGAACCCCCTCTATCATAGGTCACGAGCCGCCACTGAACGACGTCCATGCATTACATTGATGTCAAGCAAACAAAACATAAATATAATTTAATCGTGCCGAAATTCTCTCTAAGTGAGAGCTGAAAATTCTAATCAGTAAAAAACCGAGCTGTTATGTTACTTACGATGAAGCCTTATTAACGATTACTTATAATAATTATTTTTTTGGCTATTTTATCCGAACACCGAAAAGATGCTGTATGTAAACCATGTAGCATAAATTTGCATTTTATTTACATCACTCGAAACGACTATAAACCGGAACTTTGAAAGCCAAAACCAAGAAAACGTCGATAGTTTCAGTTTTCAACGAAATCTCACGCTGCTGTAGCCAATCATGAAAAAATATTCGATCTGAATTCGCGCATTGTCGATTGTGGTGTCTTCTTTCAATCGTATATCGTCAGCTGGGAAGCCCAGGGCTGTCTCGTGGGCCCCAGCAGGAGTTATTTTTCATATCTATAAGCGCTCTACAGTGTGTCCATTCCAGTGGCGGCTCGTGACCTATGATAGAGGGGGTGGCTCACAAGTATGGTGAAAATTTTCTAGGCGTTTTAAATGTAGAAAGAAAAAAAGCAATAAGAAAGTGCGTTGGGTAAAACATATTTTTATTTATTTTTTAATTTTACACAAGGAAATACAACTTTTGGAAAATAAGAAAGGTTTTCTTCGTGTGTATAGCTGTCGGATCTTAACGTCGTCGCATGCAACCCTCGTAACAATATTTATACAGTTCACTACTAATACTACTAAAGCCATCTATGAGCTATCAAGAAAACCGAATGATGTCCAATACTACTACCGCCATCTACGAGTTATCAAGAAAACCGAATGATGTCTAATACCACTACGCCATCTACGGCTACGTCATTAGGCGCAACCAAGACGAGAACAATAGTTAACTGTTTTATGACGAGAACGAATCGAGCCACGCGACTGACAAGTTGGCATTCTTCATATTTTCAGTGTTTTTTAGTTTAAATCCTTAAATAAAATGGTTTAAAATCATATCGAGTATCATTTATCGAAATGCTAAACATTTATCGACCCTACACAATAGTGCTTAAACGTAAAGTCCATTCCTCGATTCTTAATTGTAGACAATTGATCAATAACAGCCTCATTACGTTTGGAATACCCTCTATAAAAAATTTTCATATATTTAATTTTTAAACTTTCTAATAAAGTCCCTAGATTTACCCTTTGTGGTCTGCGTTAAATTAATTTCTGGTTTAGGTGTTCTAGCAATCTTCACTTCAATTTTTTGCTCCAAACTCAAAGAGCTAAAGTTATTTCTTAAATAGTCCACCGTCAACTATTCATTTTAACTTAATAAATATATAATATTAAAATATTAAAACATACACGCTCGAATTTCTAACTAGATGCACGAACAGACACAAAAACTGTGCGCATTTTCCATGTTAAATTGCCATAGCCCCGCTATCCACCGCTGCCACCCGCTACCTGTTACTACAGAGAAACTGCACTACTTAATTAGACTTGGCGCTATATACCCGATGCTTAACAAAAGAAGCAAGTTAAGCACAAGGACGAAAGTCACGATGTACAAGGTGTTCATCAGGCCGCTGCTATCATACGGGGCAGCGTCATGGTGCACACTGAGTAGACCTGACTTAAAGAAGATACAAGCATAGGCGTAACTAGGGAGGGGGCCAGGTGGGCCGTGCCCACCCCAGATTGCTCTGGTGCCCACCCCAGTGTTTCCGAAGTTCGAACCCATACATACGTCATAGTGACACTTGCCATTAAAATCCTACTGGACTAGGGCCCAGGCCCCCCTACAAAATCATTCTAGTTACGCCAATGGATACAAGTAATGCAGAACAAGGTACTTAAAATAATACTGAATACACCTAGATACACTAGAAATGACATTATACACCGAGATCTCCAAATTGATACAATTTCGGAGTTTCTCGACAAACTAATCATAAAATATCATACTAAGGCGAATCTGACCAATAACGAGAAGATAGCCGCATCGCACATTCCTAAACTACCACACCACAAACATAAAATGCCTAAAGACTGGATCACTCACTAAAATCCAAACTCAAAATTATTTAAGAACTTGTTCTTCATACAATCATACTATACACAAAACACTACACGACTATTGTAAAAATACACCGCCTACCACACACCTACCGCCAACATGTTAGGAGCCCAGAAAAGATGATGTTGATGGAGGTATAATCCCCACAAGTTGCTAAACCCGACACTACCTTGCAGCCGCGTCTGTAAGGTGTCTGTGTGCAGATTCTCATCGGATGTCCAAAAAAAAAAAGCACTACTTAATCGCACGTGCGAGCAAGTCTCGTCATAATCGTCATTTACCTCGACCGAGGCACGGTTGCCGGGAGGGTAGGACTTTATACGATAAATAATATTTAATGAATATAAATTAATATTTTTTATTCGTTTTGTTTTGGGGGTGCACGTGCGCATGTGCTCCTGTGGAAGAACCGCCACTGGTCTAATCTCGGCCTAGGAGAACGATGATATTCCTTTCTGTTTCTCTTTTCGTAACATTAAAAACCTAATTTGCTAGAATTGTGTTAAGATGCCTAATAAAATTGCATTCATCTTGTAAACGAAGCTGACTTTAAATAAATAAGAGATTTTTTTAGTCATTTAAATTCCTAATAAATTGTGCTATCAAAATGTGAAAGTCAGTGCCGTATCTATATTTTGTTAAAAAATATTAGACCGCCTGATGACACGCACGCCGCTGGTAACCCTGTTCGCCCATTGTCTATGTGCTATTTTAGATACTTTTCATAACCCAAATTCCACTACAATTAGTACAGGATGTCCCATTTGCGACACTTTTATGGGGTATCTACGTAATTGTTAGTGCTATCAAAAAATTAATGTAGCGTGTGTCATGTGCTCTTTTTGGGTCAAACTTAAAATGGCAAATCAAAATTTGAAAATTGTCGCTCGCTTAAGGGATACGGGGGAAAATCAAGAAATTGACAATTTCAAAATTGCCCTATACTTTCTTAGTTAAAAGAGATACATAACAATGTTTTATACAACAGAAGTTGCTTTATAATGATTGTTGAATTATCTGCCGTTTTCAGAGTAAGTTTCAATTTAAACTGATATTATATCAAATTTTTCAAAATGTTGATAAGTCATTTTCACAAATGAATATGTAAAAATGAAATTGACGTTAGATGTTATATGGTATTAGTTTTTGTTTCATGGTCTACTGTGGTTTAAAGTAATAAAGTTTAAATAAATCGCCTAGGAAACCAATATCATCCATGGTGTGTTATATATTTGAAAGGAGAATTTAAAATAGTATCTTTTTAGATTAAAATATACAGGGTGTTCCATTTAAAAAACTTAGGTTAGGTCCGATAACTTTTTTACCTGACCCGGTATACTTATTCTGAAAACGGCATATTATTCAACAATCATCATAAAGAATCTTCTGTATAAAACATTTTTCTGTATCTCTTTCAACTAAGAAAATATATGGTAATTTTGAAATGATCAATTTTTTATTTTCCCCCGTATCTCTTAAGCATGCGAAAATTTTCAAAATTTGATTTTACCATTTTAAGTTTGACCCAAAAAGAGCACCTGACACCTACATTACTTTTTTGATAGCACTAGCAATTACGGAGATACCCTATAAGAGTGTCAGCCGTTTCAGAGATATCTTTAAAACCACGAAAAAAATTTACAAATTTTAACACCTTGTATATGTCGGCGAACCATGTTGATAGGAACTAATTGTCTTATTTTTTGATATACCCTGTTTATACATTAAGTAATTTTTTATTATTAATTGAACGATTCAATTTTCAAAATTTCTTACCAGCTCTTAATTTTTTGTACCTCCTTTTTCTTTCCCTCGGGATATTTTTCCAATCCATCTATGAAGGGGTGGTTATGTTTCAAATTTAGGGCACACATTTTTCGTTTCTTTCGGGGTAAACCACAAAAAAGGCGAATCTATGACAATTTTAATCACTTAATTTTAATAGAGATTGTCCTAATTTACAAAAATAATCGTAAGTTATTCTTTAGGTAGAAAGCGGTTCCAGCAAGCCTTAAGAAAACTTTCGTTTACTGACGGTAGATACGACTATCTCAGAGATCGTACCATCTTCGCGTTATAAAAACTGAAATCGACTGAATAAGATTTCAATTTCATCTATGGTTATGGGTACGTACTACTTGTTTGTAGATCTATGCAAATAAATATTACTTTTGATATAAGTACGTGTCACGGTTGAACGGCTCGTGGTTATATCTCGCGATCGAGACGCCAACTAACTTGGCAGAATTTTACTTTTGTTTCGATTTCACAACAAGATTCTTTGGAGGAGGGTTTGCAGAACGACGGGTAGGTACCATGGTGGTACTAGATATGCGTGCGTGACCTACACTTGGCTAGGCTGACCGATATATGGTAGTCGTATGGTAGTAGATGAATGGCGTTTGCATATGGGTTATATGGACAATGTTGCAGCTAACATATTTTTTCCAACGATTAACTAACTTTTTACAGAATTTTACTTCTTGCTGCATGATACCACTCGAGATTAAATTGTTTTAAAACGTTTTTTTTTGGAGAAATTGAAAAAATATTAAAACCGGAACCCTAAAAGGATATTTTTTTGTTAAGTGATATAATGTGCCTATTTATGTACGAGGTAAAATTACATATACAGGGTGTGCGCTAATTAATGGGACATAGAAAAACTACAGACTCCTTACGTAAAAATATTAGGATTCAATTATTTATCTATATCCGAAAGTTGATATTAACTTAGATACAGGGTGTTAAAGTTACACAAACCCGAACAAACCCGTAAATCTAACCTACAACGGGAAATTGAAAATAACTCAGGCGGGTTTGATGCTACAAAAAAAATGTGGGAAGCAAAATTGAAGAGCTTGACAGAGCGCATAACCTCGAACAAACCCGATCCCGATATTCCAATTAGTTAATTTGCGAAAAAATGATGCCCCAACTCCGCCCCTTCTCGAGGTATAATTTATTAAATTTTATTGTTTTTGCAGTTGAAAATCGCGTTAATTTGCGAACTCATTGAGATATCGGGATCGGGTTTGTTCGAGCTTACGCGCTCTTTCAAGCTTTTCAATTTTGCTTTCACATTTTTTTTGTAGCATCAAAACCGACTGAGTTATTTTCAATTTCCCGTTGTAGGTTAGATTTACGGGGCGTGAACTTTGACTCTAGAAAATATCGTGTCGAAAGAAACCAACAGCAATGAAAACACAAACTTACGATAAACTCAAAAATGAAACATTTTCTGTTCCATAGCAACTGCATCTCTAAATTTTATTTGTTTCCTCATAGGTTACTTTAAGAAAAAAAATTTGTTTGCAAATTAATAATAATTGAGCAGGGTGCACAAATCAATTTAAATGCAAATTTCTCCGAAACGGTAACTCTGGGCGACCTGAACTTAGTAGGTATACCTTTTTTACGTAATAAATATGAGAAAAGTATTATTTTCATTAGAAACTTAAATATACTGAGGCACAAAAAAGTTATGACCGAATAAATGTGCAAACAATGCCGCAGACAGCGCCCATTGTACATTAAAATTCATAAAACAATCAATTTCCCGTCCTAAAAAAAATATAATTGCCAAATTTTGTAAAAAAACGTTGGCTTCCTGCAAAGTTATTAGAGAAAAACAAAAATGAAGTTTTAACTTTAACACCCTGTATCTCAGTTAATATCAACTTTCGGATATCGGTAAGTATAATTAAATCCTAATATTTTTACGTAAGGAGTCTGTGATTTTGCCATGTCCCATTAATTAGCGGACACCCTGTAGAGGGTGTCACATAACTTGTGGGTCATAGAGCAACTGGAGATAGTAAACATCAAACTAGGCCGATTAAGCCATATACGTTTTTTCGAAATGAAAGTTTCATGTGATATAATGTGCATATATGACTTAAAATTCTATACAGGGTGTTTCTTAATAACATGCTAATATTCAAGTAGGTTATTCTTGGGTCAATTTTCAGAAAAATACTTCATATGAACCTTTTTTTACCAAACACAAGCACTATAGGAAAAATCCTTTAGGGCACTCTGGGAGTGGGCGTGTGCGCAAAAAGCGATTCACGTTGATTTTGAATCGTTGGAGGTTATATTCGTTGGGACAAACGACCTTCGGAAGGTCATTCCACAAGGATGAAGTCCTCCAGATGAAAGAATTCTTAAATAATGAAGTTCGAGGAGTGCTAAGCTTAACCACATATGGATGGGCGCCAGTGGTTCGTCGTGTATTTCTGCTATTCGCCGCTCTGGGTGGAATTAAGAGGGTAAGGTCAGTCGAGGACCTTCCATGAAAATATAATATAACCTATGTCCTAAACGTCTTAACTTTTGAGGTTAAAGATTTTCTTATTTTTTTATATTTTTAAGGTTAATGACTTAAATACGTGACAACTAGACTAGGTAGACAGCTGTCAAAACTGTTAATGTTTACAAAACAATATCTGCTCCTTACCTACTAGATCCTTTTTAATCTTTGTTAATACATAATTTCATAACAGAGTGCACATGAATGAATTTCATTTTTTAATACGAAAACCGTACGTCAAACGACAAAAAATCAAGAGAAGACATTTGCTCGGCAAGGGATGGGAATTTCAAAAATAATTTTTATTTAAAACAAATGGTGGCGTACCATTCGTTTCTTCAAAGAAATCGAGGGCAATTCCCGCACGAACCCCACTGGTGGAAATAAAGAAACATGTTATACATCATAAAATGCCTCTTGATGAATAGAAAGTGTGTACCAAATTTCATAAAAATATCTAGAGAAGTATCACAGATATTAATAAAAAAGGGGGATTTTTTTGAAAATCTTTAACACCCTGTATCTCAAAAGTTAAGACGTTTAGGACATTGAAGTTTTTCTGAAAATCGACCCAAGAATAACCTCCTTAAATATTAGCATGATATTACGACACGCCCTGTATACAGGGTGTCACCTAACTTATGGACCATAAAGCAAGTGAAGATACTAAACATCAAATTAAGTAAGTCATATAAGTTTTTTCGAAGTATGTCTCGTTCTAGAAATACAAGGGGTTGAAAGTGAAACGTTATTTTCGAAAATAAGTCATAGTTTGTGCACCTACGTACAGTTACCGTCACAAAAATCCGGGCAGCATTTTTTTCTAATGTAAACCGACCTTTATACATCTCGAATACCTAAAAATTACCTGTTTTAATGACATTGACAAAAATTGTCAACTGAAATTTATTTACGGCTAGTGAAATAGATTTTCAAATATGCCCCGTCATTTAAATGCTGCGGAAAAGGCCAAAATTGTGACACTGCTAGAAGAAGGATGGTCAGAGAGACGGGTGGCTCAAAGATTTCAAACGCCAAAAAGTACAGTTCATGATGTCAAAATAAAATAGATGGAAACACATTCGCTGGAAAGAACAGAAGGAACAGGCCTTAAAAGGTCATCGACAGAAGAACATGACAATACTCTAATTCAATTCCTAAGGGAAAATCCTTTTAAAACGGCTGTTTTAGCTCACAATGTAACTGATTTTCCGGGTTCCGTTAGAACCTCACAAGTGAAGAATAAGAGATGGTTCGCAATCACCATGCAGCTAAAAAGCCTTTCCTAACGGTAACCAACAAGGAGCAAAGAGTGGGTTATGCATTACAATATTACGGAGGTGGTATAAATTCTTGGGAAAATGTCATTTTCATAGACGAAAAGATTTTCCAATCATGTTACAGCGAGAGAGCAAGGGTCTATAGACCACCAAATACCCGGTCTGATGAACGCTACACTCAGAATATTTCAACAAGCGGTCGTTTTTCTGTCAACGTTTGGGGGTGGATGAGTGCACAGGGTATAGGAGTTTGTACGCGCCTAGAAGGTAGATTTAATGCACAAAATTACATACAAATATTGGAGAACGTGATGTTGCCATCGGTTAATGATAGGTTTCCCAATACTAATTACATTTACCAACATGATAACTGTCGGGTTCATACTGCTTACGCAGTATCTGATTCCAGGAGAGAAGGAGTCCAGATTTAAATCCGATGGGAAATGTTTGGGGTTACATGATCAAGAGAATTAACAAATATAATGATTTTCGGCCCGAAAATAGAGAACAATTGTGGCTGAAAATACATGAGACTTGGAATCAATTAACGCAAGAATACTGTAATGATCCGGTGGCTTCAATGCCTTTACGATTAACTTCAGTTATTCAAAGTAATGGAAGGGCAATAAAATATTAAATACTATTGGTTTTATTTCCTCCTCAGTTTATTTATAGTGCCATAGTAATCTATGGTAGTAAAGGTAAAATGAATTACCTAAATTCAGGAAAAGAATGCTAGCTGACAGATTAGTGCCCGGATTTTTGTGACGGTAACTGTACGTGGTACGTGGTATGTGCGAAAACTGCAAATGGTACTTGTTACATGGTGACCGATGACTGTATCACCTTTTCTGAAAGTGGCACAAGTTACATTAGAGTGCAGGAAGAAGAAAAATAAGAAAAAAAAGTATTATATAATCAACGTGTTGAAATACGTTCTATGATTTATTTAAACTATACAAATAAATACAAGAATAGCTTATGTATACGACTTCGTCAATGTTAATTGTAAGTAGTATTTGTGCGATTCTATAATAAAAATTACACTGCGACAAGTTGAGCGAGCTGTGACAAGCCAGCGATGTAAGATGGCTTACAGAATAGAACATAATGAGTAAGGTCTCTTGTCAGGTTTGTCTGGTTATTACACTTGACCTGAATACATACGTATGTCAAAAATGACAGAAATGAATGTTATTTTATTATAGATGTTTACAAATTCCCCAACTTTCTAATAAAGCCTTGGACCCTTTCCGTGGATCGATCCTTTTATAGAAAAATAAAGGAAACAGAAAGGGAAAAGGAAACAACATTGTAATAGTACATTACGTATCAAGGGCCGAAATAAGGCTTTTACGGACGAGATGCGGAGATGGTCGACCGAGCCGAAGGTGAGGGAGGCCACCGCACCTCGTAGGATTGGCGAAAATTTTTTTATTTTCCCAAATGCGGCATACAAGAAATGGCCATCTCCGAAAATACTTTAGATATTATGTTTAATTTTGGTATGTGTTAATAGGATATAGAACCTCAGATTTTAGTTAGAAAAGTTATTCAATTGTTCCACCAGTGGCGCCGCTGCAAACATATCCTTTGATATTTTTTACAAAAAAAATGGTACGCCACTGATATTTTTCCATGTGGATATTTTTCTGATTGGCCTGTTCAATTCTCCATGAAAACGGTCTCTTGAGTTTTTCTCGTAGATTAAAACCACTAAATTCATATTGAAACTCATTATTTTTAACATTGATGAAATAATTAATGATAATTTTTTTTTTATAAAAATTGTTGGAGTGGGCAATTCGATGCGAAGACGGGCGGAAACATGCCTATTAATTTTTATTTTCGCAAATGAAATGAAAAAAAATTACTTATCATTAATTATTTTATCAATGTTAAAATAATTAGTTTCAATACAAAGATATAAGAGAAATCGTACTGATGAAGACAGACATACATATAAACAATTGCGTAATCAAACTGTATCACTTGTAAGAAGAGCTAAAAAACAGTATCTTGAAAACATCTGTGCTGAGAACAATAGTTTTAGGACTTGGAATACACACTGAAAGATCTTAATATAAGAACTCGCAAAGATTATAGTTTACCCCTTAATTTGTCTAACCCAGATAACATAAATAATTTTTTTGGCTCCTTTTTAAAAAACATATCTAACAAAGGAAATCATAAGATAGACTATTATAATAATAATAAGCGGAACGATCACGTTGATTTTAATTTCAGACTTACTTCCCTTGAGGATATTAACAAAACTATCAACTTTATTAAGTCTAATTGTTGCGGTACTGATAATATTTCAATTAATATGATAAAACTCTGTAGTCCTTTTATAGACATTTATATTCTTCATATTATTAATAGTTGTTTAGAGCAAAATTATTTTCCTGATGCCTGAAAGATCGCTATAGGTAAGCCTCTTGCTAAAGTTAATAACCCCAAAACTTTTTCAGATTTAAGAGTCATTAGTATACTGCCAGCATTGTCTAAAATAATGGAAAAAATTTTACATGATCAAATGTACTCCTTTTTTATAGATAATCAACTCCTTCCTGACAATCAATGTGGTTTTCGTAGAAATTTCAATACAGCCACGGCACTGACTACAGTCATAGATGATATCATGACAGCCTACGACAAAGGTCAGGCTAGCTTGTTGGTTCTGTTAGATTTTTCTAAAGCTTTTGATACGTTAGATCACAGACTATTATCTTCTAAATTACATTATTATGGCTTTAATGAAGATTCAGTCAACCTAATTTCATCTTTTTTAAACAATCGAAAGCAAAAAGTCATAGTTGATAATACTCAATCTGATACAATAAATATCCTCTCAGGTGTTCCACAAGGCTCCATTTTATCACCATTACTATTTATAATTTACACGGCCGATATCGTTACGTCTACTCAATTCTGTCAGTCTGCTGCATATGCCGACGATTTTCAACTTTATTTCAGTTTTAATACATCAAATCATTTACAAGCTGCTCAACACGTTAATACAGATTTAGAAACCATTAGGTCCTTATCTGAAATCCACAATCTTAAATTAAACTCGGAAAAATCAAAACTAGTTTGCATTGCCAATAAGTCTAATAGGAACATAATTAAAAACAATGTTAGTATTTCTGTGAACAACGCTCATCTCCCATATGTGAACTCAGCAAAAAATCTAGGTATATTGTTAGATGAGGAACTACGCTTTAAAGAACACGTAAAAAATATCAACAGAAAAGCTTTTTATTCTTTAAAGTTAATTTTCAATAACAGACATATTCTTGACCTAAGACTTAAGAGAATGCTTTGTGATAGCTTGGTCCTCTCGCATTACTCCTATTGTGATTTCGTTTATATGCCCTGTCTTCATGAAACTGAAAAAAATAGGATTCAGAAAATGCAAAACTCCTGTTGTAGGTTGATATATGGAGTCAGGAGGCGTGATCATATATCTCACAAAATAATTGAGTGTAGATGGCTTAATATGAGGAACAGATGTAACCACCACTTGGGAAATTTTGTTCATAAACTTCTCACTTTGCCAAATAGCTCTAAGAAGCTTAAAAATAAATTGGTTTCTAGGGCTGATATTCATCAAAGGAATATTAGATATGGGAACAGGTTTACCTTGCCTCATTATAAAACCGCTTTGTTTCAAAGAAGTTTTACTTATAATGCTATAAAATTATATAACTCTATTCCTGACGAATTTAAGACATATAATATTCACACGTTCAAGCACAAGTTTCGTTCTTATCTTTTTAGTAACCAGTGAAGCTGCTGGTAGATGTTGCTTTTGTTTACTGATGTTGTTTTGTATTTATTTTATGTTGATTAATATATGAGGCATATCAAACTCAGAATGTGGTTGAGTAAGAGTAGCCTTTTTGGCTAGACTTCGCCACTTATGGGTTTATCTCATCCTCAGTTAAACTACTCTCTACAGTTTTTGTTAATTAATCTTGTTTCATATTTGTAACGCTGTTAACTATACTAATAAAAGTCTTTATTATTATTATTATTATTATTATTATTAATATGAATTTAGTGGTTTTAATCAAGAATGTTGCGTCTGACGAGAAAAACTTAAGAGACCGTTTTCATGGAGAATTGAACAGCCAATCAGAAAAATATCCACATGGAAAAATATCAGTGGCGTGCCATGTTTTTGTAAAAAATATCAAAGGACATGTTGTGCAGCGACGCCACTGGTGAACAATTGAATAACTTTTCTAACTAAAATTTGACGTTATATATCCTATTAACACATACCAAAATTAAACATAATATCTAAAGTATTTTCAGAGATGGCCATTTCGTGTATGCCGCGCCCAACGCGCATTTGGGAAAATATTTTTCGCCAATCCCACCTCGTAGCTGATAAAAAAATGAACAAATTGAATCCGGCCAGATCTCCGTAGCTCGATTAATAAACTACATATTCGCATTTATGTAAATAATTTCCAATCCCCCTTACTCCCCTTCTAATTGTCCCACCAACCCCAGCCTCCGGCCCATCAAAATACTCGGTATCACGCGTTAATTCGCGAAAGAATGAAGCCCCAACTCCGCCCCTTCTCGAGATATAATTAATTAAATTTTATTGTTTTTGCAGTTGAAAATCGCGTTAATTCGCGAAGTCATTGAGATATCGGGATCGGGTTTATTCGAACTTACGCGCTCTGTCAAGCTCTTTAATTTTGCTTTCTAAATTTTTTTTGTAGCATCAAAAAAACAAAATTTGGCAATTATGGTTTTTTTAAGGACGAGAAATTTACTCTTTTTATGAAATTTTAATGTACAATGTAGGGGGCGCTGTCTGCGGCATTATTTGCACATTTATTCGGTCATAACTTTTTTGTGCCTCAGTATATATAAGTTTCTAATGAAAATAATACTTTTCTCATATTTATTACGTAAAAAAGGTATACTAAGTTCAGGTCGCCCAGAGTTACCGTTTCGGAGAAATTTGCATTTAAATTGTTTAGTAAACCCTGCCCAATTATTATTAATTTGCAAACAAATTGTTTTTCTTAAAGTAACCTATGAGGAAACAAATAAAATTTAGAGATGCAGTTGCTATGGAACAGAAAATGTTTCATTTTTGAGTTTATCGTAAGTTTGTGTTTTCATTGCTGTTGGTTTCTTTCGACACGATATTTTCTAGAGTCAAAGTTCACGCCCCGTAAAATGCTACAAAAAATATGTGAAAAGCAAAATTGAAAAGCTTGAAAGAGCGCGTAAGCTCGAACCAAAGATCTTACAAACTCCAGATAGAATTGTTTACATTTGAAGTCGACGTAAGGACTGTAAACGTGCACTCCCCACCTTGCTGTTATGCTTGCAGCATAGCCAGATTGTCCTATTTATCGCTAAGGTATCTGCAAAATCCCAATTAAAAATTTGTTAATTTGACAATTGCAACTGGTTTAAGGTTAATCCGCAATTGCTTTTAAAACAAATTTATTTTCCAATAATTTTAATATAAATTGTGAATAGGCCTTGAGAGATTTAGAAAAAAAATATTATTATTATACATAAAAGTTTGAAATAAACCGACTGCACTCTGACAACATCAAGTTAAAAGATACTACGCTCGACGGCAAACGATCAAACTTTATCAATGGATTCGATTATAGTAAAGAATACACTGTTGCTACTCGCTGCTAACCGCTTTTAAGGGAGTGTTTATATATTTGGTTGTTTTTATTTTTTTTTTGTGAGTATTGGTGAAAAATCGTCTTTATTATAATCAATGATGGTGCATTCATGTATAGTTTGTAAAAGAGTGGATCATTTAAGCAAGGATTTATCTTTTCTTCGGTAAGTATGGTTATGTTTTAATCTGATTGTATTGATATGATTTCTGACTAACCATTGACGTTTAAAAGGTTATGGACCGGTCCGTGCTGCTAGTCCGGGCAAAAATCAGTCGAGTTGGTTTATGTCTTAATATAAATCTTGCATTTACAAGATGGTTGAGTCTTGTGCGGCCATAAAATACTTCACTAGAAGATGGTGTTAAATTAAAATTTCACAGGTTAGTAAATATATTTAGAAATTTGATTTTGAGTTTGCATCACTATGAAAATTCGGTTTGTTTAAGAATGTACCAAATGTTTATCCACTTCGTTAGGATACTAAAGGGTCGTAGCCTACGGCAAATTTGGATACATGCCCTTAGAAGGAATAATTATAGTCCAGGTGATACAACAGTTATTTGTGAGAAACACTTCACAAAAGAAGATTATGTAGGTAATGTACATGGGAATAAAATACTGAAGAAAGGAACAGTCCCGTCAAAATATTTTACATCTTTATTTTTCTATATTTAAACAACGTTTGCAGTGTAACAAGTACGTGAAGACAGGTTTTATATAATTTATTTATTTATTTTTATATATTTGATCTAACTTGTTTAGGTACATATTATTTTAATTTACTTATTTAATTAATCACTTTAGTGTACAATATGCCTTAGTGGCTTGTGTGTGCATTACTAAAGTAATATGGTACTATAACTATATGTAACATCGTTTCACAATTAGTGATAAATATGACAATCTGGCTAGAAATATACACTTTTATATCTGGAGTATGTATGGAGTATCATCCAGTAATGAATACACAAAAAATATTGATGCTAAGCATAAATAGTTAAATCCATCCTTGGATACACTGTATATAAAAACTGGATCAATATTTCTATCTTTTTTATAAATATCCAATATTCGAAACTACACTTTTTGAATAGATAATATAGTTAAACGTAAAGAATCTCAAAGTAAATTATACGCCCTTGTTGGGCTTTTTGCCCAGACTAGCTCCGCTCCGAAATGATGAAGACCGCTCCATAACCTTTTAAACGTTATTGGATTGAACCTTGTAAGATCTTTGATTTCACCAGACTTCAACATTGTTGCCATTAGCGAGACCAACAAGTTTTGTCACTCTTCCACCCATTACTGATTTTCAATAACATTTCAAACAATCACAAACTCTCTTTCCAACAGATTTATGAATGGAGTGTTGGCCCTGTGGTTCGAACAAACCCGATCCCGATATCTCAATGAGTTCGCGAATTAACGCGATTTTCAACTGCAAAAACAATAAATTATACCTCGAGAAGGGGCGGAGTTGGGGCATCATTTTTTCGCAAATTAACTCATTGGAATATCGGGATCGGGTTTGTTCGAGGTTATGCGCTCTGTCAAGCTCTTCAATTTTGCTTTCCACAACCGGCTGAGTTATTTTCAATTTCCCGTTGTAGGTTAGATTTACGGGACGTGCCCCCTCTCCCCCCCCCCCCCCCCCCCCCCATGCGGCGCCCTACGCAAATCATTTCAGAATGTCGAGGGGATCCTTCTGTATCGAATCGATTAGAGAAAAAAAATTTCTCGATTTTGTCAAAGGATTTTCGAATACCGGAACGACTCCACTACAAGGGCTGATATTTATGAGCTCTGATAAATTAGCGCACTGAAATTTGGTTGGGAGTTAGGTAATACCAAAAGCCATGGTTGTTATTATCTTTAATGTAATTGGTTATGCAATTAGCCCCCAAAATGCAATAAATAAATTATAAATTACGGTAAACGTACACATTGTTTTTGCATTTACTTGTAATCTTAGGCATTTACAGATTTATTATAACACTTGCAGTTAGTAGCCTTCGACTAACGTAATGAACAACGTAAATTGCGATATTAAACTTTTTAATTTATTGTAATTTGTCCCCTCTTAACCCTGTTTACTGGAATTAGTTCCATCGATTCGGTTTTATTGTGATCGATTTGCGTGAAAGTGTCTACTATAAGTTTTTTTTTAATATTTAATTATTATAAAATGAATCAGGAAAAGGTAAGGTTTTTTCGAGGATAGATCATTGACGTGACCTAATTTATATATATATATAGCAATAAAACATATTTTCCATGAAAATAAAGATACCGAACGTCGGGAACTAAAAAAGATATTTATTTTAAATATTCGGTACGCGCTATAAAAAGATGCCGATAATTCAATATCGATATTTAAATATCACCTTAAGTTAGACTTTAGCTAAGCATTGGCGTAACTAGAATGATTTTGTAGGGGGGGCCTGGCCCCTAGTCTAGTAGGATTTTAATGGCAAGTGTCACTATGACGTATGTATGGCTTCCAACTTCAGAAATTCTGGGGTGGGCACCAGACCAATCTGGGGTGGGCATGGCCCACCTGCCCCCCCTAGTTACGCCTATGTAACTAAGGTAGCCTTATTGAGCATAATATCTAAAGTATTTTCGGATATATTAAAAAGTGGCCATTTCTTGTATGCCGCGAGAAGTGAACAAACCCGAAAATAAAAATTTTTCGCCAATAAAAAAATGAACAAATTGACTCCGGCCTGATCCCCGTAGCTCGATTAATAAACTACTTATTAGCATTTATGTAATATCCTCCCCCCCCCCCCCCCCCATAGCTCTCCTCCTCATTGCCCCACCACACCCAGCCTCCGGCCCATCAAAGTACTCAGTGTCACCCGTTGATTCGCGAAAAATTGATGCCCCAACTTCGCCCCTTCTCGAGATATATTTAATTAAATTTTAAAATCGCGATAATTCGCGAACTCATTGAGATATCGGGATCAGGTTTGTTCGAGCTTACGCGCTCTGTCAAGCTTTTCAATTTTGCCTTCCACATTTTTTTTGTAACATCAGAACCGGCTGAGTTATGTAGGAAAATCCGTTGTCGGTTAGATTTAGGGTACCCCCCCCCCCCCTCCCCCCCCCATGCGGCGCCCCCTACAAATCATGTCAGAATGTCAAGAGAATCCTGTATTCTGACATTATTTGTATCGATTGGGAAATAGTACATTACGTATCATGTAGTGTTTTTAAAAATAATAGTTTAATTCAAATTTTGTATTTGTATTCGCAAAAAAGAGGCTTTTACGGACGAGATGCGGAAAAGCCTCCGACGGCCCGAGATATGTACCGTATTTTTTTTTACAAGTGCTCCGAAGCTTTGATGCCAAATAAATAAAGAAATTCTTCAGACAGTTTTCCTGTCTACATGACATGAAAACACTCGCGCATGGAGAATGTAAATATCTATTTATTATTTTTGACAAATAGGCTCGGTGGCCTTGTGGTATAGCGTACGCCTTGTGCTCTGAGAGTCGTGGGTTCAAATCCCGCACTCGGCATCTCTGGTTTTAGTTATTTTTTTACAAGTGACCGAGTCTTTGAGGCCATATAAATAAAGAAATTCTTCGGACATTTTTTTAAAACATCTTTGAAAAATAACTGCCAATTTAATTTATGCATAATCCGCTATTTATTATCGCTTGTAGTATGGCTCGGTGGGTAGAGTGTCCGCCTGGCGATCTGAGGGTCGCGGGTTCAAATCCCGCACCGATAATTCTGGTTTTATTTATTTATGAGCACATGGCGACTCGAAGCGGGCGGGAAAAATCTTTCCCGCCCTCTTCGATACTTTCCCGCCCGCTCTCTTGGAAGACGCCACTTTCGGTGAAGAGAACGTGCATGAAAAGAGGCACTTTCGGGGCACATGTGAAAAAAATATTACTCGATTGGCAAGTGATTTTTCATTTCAATAAATATCTTTTTCTAAACAAAATTTTTTATAACTACCCCCCCAAGATTCATGCCTGTATACGACACTGGCTCGGTATGATCGGATCTTAAGTAAACTCGATTTTAAACAAAACTATAGGAATCGCTTAATTAATGACGCCATGTGGCTGAGGCTGTGACTTGGAATGGAACGTTTTTATCGCTTTTTCAGACGAGAGAAATGAAAAAATTGCCCTTTTACTTTACGGCAGAAGAAATGGTGGTCCAGGGCCGCACGAGCCAAGAAAATATCGATATTATCAAGACGTGGCTATCAAATTTGGACGACAAAATAATCCCGGAAATCCAAGACGAATTGGTCGTTATCTTTTTACTTTCCTGTTACAATGACATTCCCCTAACCAAAAACACGATTTCAATGTATTATCAGTGTAAAATGGACGCCCCGGAAATTTTTGACGACAGAGACATGGAGAGAGAAGATCTCCAGAAGGCTATGAATACTATGTAAGTAGGGGTATTCGAGAATTTGTTTTATTTTACTGCAACCAGTGGCGGTTCTTCCACAGGAGCACATGCGCACGTGCACCCCTAAAACGAATGAAAAAATAGTAATTTATATTCATTGAATATTATTTATCGTATAAAGTCCGACCCTCCCTAATATTTTATCGTACCGTCAAACCAAACTGTATAGATCCGGCAATCGTGCCTCGGTCGAGGTAAATGACGATTATGACGAGACTTGCTCGCACGTGCGATTAAGTAGTGCAGTTTATCTGTAGTAACAGGTGGCGGGTGGCGGCGGGGGATAGCGGGGCTCTGGCCCTTTAACATGGAAAAGGCGCACAGTTTTTGTGTGCACTGTTGTCTGTTCGTGCATCTAGCTAGAAATTCGAGCCTGTATTTTTTAATATTTTATTATTATATATTTATTAAGTTAAAGTGAATAGTTGACGGTGGACTATTTAAGAAATAACTTTAGCTCTTTGAGTTTGGAGCAAAAAATTGAAGTGAAAAATGCGGGAACACCTAAACCCGAAATTATTTAAACGCAGACCACGAAGGGTGAATCTGGGGACTTTATTAGAAAGTTTAAAAATTAAATATATGAAAAAACATTTATAGAGGGTATTCCAAACTTAATGAGGCTGTTATTGATCAATTTTCTACAATTAAGAACCGAAGAATGGACTTTACGTTTAAGCACTATTGTGTAGGGTCGATAAATGAAAATATGAAGAATTCCAACTTGTCAGTCTCGTGGCTTGATTCGTTCTCGTCATAAAACAGTTAACTATTGTTCTCGTCTTGGTTGCGCCTAATGACGTAGCCGTAGATGGCGTAATGGTATTAGACGTCATTCGGTTTTCTTGATAACTCGTAGATGGCGGTAGTAGTATTGGACATAATTCGGTTTTCTTAATAGCTTGTAGATTGCTTTAGTAGTATTAGTAGTGGACTGTATAAATATTGTTACGAGGGTTGCATGCGACGACGTTAAAATCCGACATCTATACACACTAAGAAAACCTTTCTTATTTTCCAAAAGTTGTATTTCCTTGTGTAAAATTAAAAAATAAACAAAAATACGTTTTACCAAACGCATTTTCTTATTACTTTTTTTCTTTCTACATTTAAAACGCCTAGAAAGTAATTGTTTGGTCGTTACACAAAAATAAAATTTTAAAAATAATTTCACCATACTTGTGAACCCCCTCTATCATAGGTCACGAGCCGCCACTGACTGCAGCGCATTATTTAAAAAAAAATTAAAATTCTCTTATTTTCTTTATTTTAATAGTTTTTTTTTAGTCATTATAACAGTTGTTTTTGTAGTCATATGTCTAGTATACCGGTCCGTACTGACGAAAACTATGCCGTGCATTATTTTAGACTGAACGACTCCTATTACAGCAATTTTGACATCATTCCAGCTATGAAGTTGTCATACATGCTGTTGGACATCACTCAAGAAAGGAACTTACCAAACGGACTTGTAGTTGTCATAGACATGAAAGGAGTAAGCATAACGCTCGAGCGAAAAACCGCTTGATCGCTCGATTATTGAAATAACCTACATCGCTCGATTATTAAAAAAACCGCTCGAGTTATCTATTCAGGCGAAAACCGTCGCTCGTCACTTATTATCTTTCACTCGATACCCGAGCTTTGCTTGACGCCGGCGGAAATGTACCGCTGTAGTGTGATCGAGTTAAAAAGCTGCTCGTATATTCGAACAGTTTTTCGCTCGATAGGAAATACTCTAGTTATAAATTATGGCGAAAAACCGAAAAATATCGCCGGTCACTTGATACACGACCTTCGGTCTACGCGCCGCGCCATCCGATTGGCGACATTCGAGTTTGACGCTGAGCAGGTACACGACATACGTCTTTCTTAAAGGCACATAAACGAGAAGGTGCATACAGGGTGTTTCGGTAGGAAAGGGAAATATTTTGGGAACATGTTCAGAAGGTCAAAATAAGAGAAATTAACCCATATGTTTTAATCCGATTCTTAACCGTCTCTGAAATAATCGGTTCTAAAGTTTTTTTTGTAACTATTTTTTATTTCAAAAGCAACACCAATAGATACTAGTAAAACAACAAAATTCCACTAATTTAGAATGTTTTCGAAAATACCCCCACCAACTTCAATACAAGCTGCACCACGTTTGTTAATCGCTCGTGTTGCGGTTGTTGGTTCTCTTCAGCCATATCCAGAACATTCTCTTCATTTTCCACATTTAGACCCGCCGCTCGTTGAGAATCAATCCTTACGCTTGGAAACATTCCTGTTTCCTGAGCATTTGCAAAAACTTTTTGAAACACTTTTCGATTAGGAACTCTTCGATTTGGAAAACGACGTCGGTATTCATCAACAGCCCGTAATGCGCTACCATTACAGAAACCATACACGAATATCATGCATATGGGTGAATGTGTGAGGCATTACGTATGGAACCTTTTCTCTTTTCGAGTCGAAACGCTCAGAATAAATCAAACTGACAACCATGCTTGTCAATTAAATTAGGTATTGACAAGCAATGAAATACCTACAAACTGGAGTTAGAAATACAAAACTTCTTAATTACTCCAAAACTTTACAAAAAAACTTTAGAACCGATTATTTCAGAGACGATTAAGAATCGCATTAAAACATATGGGTTAATTTCTCTTATTTTGACCTTCTGAACATGTTCCCAAAATATTTCCCTTTCCTCCCGAAACACCCTGTATAAAAAGTATGCCAAATCCCTTAGCGGAGTTATCGCGACATGGGTTTTATAAAGTTTTGTTTTAACTGGCTAAGCCAGCGGCGTAGTTTAGGTCTCCGATTGTAAATATTAAAAAATTAAAGGATATAATGTTAAAATTTTTATTTACTATAAACACGAGAAAACTTCTCAAAAATAACATAATAATAGAAATTGTAAATAAAAATAACAAAACGAACAAAATGGTTAACAAAATATATAGAAAAATTCGTTGGTAATCTTATAGTAAACATTTTTAAATCTGAACAGGAACTTTTTATTACTAAACTCAAGAAGACTTCTTAAAAATAACATACATTATAGAAAATGTTAATGGAAAATAGAAAACGAGCAAAATAGTTAACAAAACATAGGTACGACAAATTTTTTGGTAACCAAAAGTAAACATTCTTAAATTTAAACAGGAACTTTTAGGTAACTATAAACATGAATTTAAAAAAATAATCACCTATTTTCTTATATGGCCATTCGCGTAACTAAGCCTAAATTTTTGAAGGGCACACAGTGGGCACCTGATAATTTAGAGTGGAAGAATTTGACAAGCCATTTTTAATATCTACTTATAATAAATACATATTTGGGTGATTTTTTGCAGTTTTTTTGTTTGGTATCGAGACAAGTGGTAAAAATTCATTATTCACAAATAAATAAATTTCTGGAATTTTTTGGTGGCTACTACAAATCTTTAGCTAAACCTGTACCCACCCGTAGTTACGTGCCTGCTAAATACCCTACCTGATTACATGTAAACGGCTAGGCTGTCGGTCAAGCAGTCGGTGACGTCATCGCTGGGTGAATTGGAATTTCAAACGATTCACTCGAGCGATTCACTCGATTATTAAAAACTATATGCAAGGGTTGACTTGTCAGAAAATGTGTTTCCAGTGACTTTGGGGGTCACGCAGATGCTGTAAATTCATTTTCAATTCAAATTTTGAATTTATTGAGAATTTTTTATCTAAAGCGGTACAGCGCCTCTCAGCAACGTTCTACGGCATTTCATCAGATAAAAAAAACTCCACGAAAAACCAAATTACTGATATTCCACTTCACGGACCCCCTATTGTCGCCGTCTCTCTAACTAAAACGACTTTGAAATAAATAAATTTAAAATTTCGCTCGATTACCTATTAAAATCCATCGAGTATCAAGTACTCGATTATTGAAATCATCGGTTTTTCCCAACACTAATGAGAACTATTTGTTATAAATTTGTAGGTAGGTATAGGGTAAATTTGATGATTCTTAATCGTCTAATTTTAGGCTGGACTGCGACATCTTACTCGAATAAACTTACCAGCATTAAAGAAATACTGTCAATTTTTACAAGAAGGCTTCCCGATACAAATGAAAGTAATCCACATTTTGAATGCCGTTTATTTTGTCGATAAAATTATGGACATCGTCAAGCTATTTTTGAAAAACGAACTTATGGGAATGGTAAGCAAATTTAGGAAATGTTATCCCTCGATTCGTTTAAAGAAAGTAATTGATCACACCTCAGACGAAAGATCCAATTATGTCACAGTTTTTGACGAATAAACAATTCACATTCTTATGTAAGTTGTAAACAACTTCCCAGATAAACAAATTACTATAATTTTTCTCTGTCGTTTCCTGTTAACGTTCTTTTTATAAAGCCCTTATTGGAACGGCCGTCTTTCATACCTGCTTTTACGTTTGACACTACCAGATTAACAACTGTCATGATATGACTCTACAGTGAGGACGTAAAGTAAGGAATAAATTCATTATCTCGCAAACTACAATTTTTTAAAAAAATCGCTCGGACCCGTCGATTTTGTTTTTCGAACGCGCATATTCTGACATAAAATGTAGATATACAGGGTGTTGCAAATAAGAGTGACACAAAAATTTTTTTTCTTAAATAGAACCCACTGTATATTATTGCATGTACGGATTCTTCGGAAAATCCTAAACATTTTCCAAACCTTAGCCCAAGCGTTTTGGAGTTATTCTCATTCAAAATTTGAAAAGTGGAAAAAGTCATGGAGAAAACAAAGAATAAAATTATTTTAAAAATGTCTTATTTATCGAAAAAACAGTTAGGTGAACTTAAAAATAATTTTTCTAAAGTAAATGTTCGAAGTGTCTTCCGTTGGTCAACTGACAATAGCCTAACCGATCTACAAATTCTCGCTGAACATTTCGAACCATTTGGGGTGTAATTTGCCGAATTTCTTGCCGGATGCGATCTTTTAAATCATCTAAATTTGCAGGCTGGCTTTTGAATACTTTTCCCTTAAGGTTTCCCCATAAAAAAAAAAGTCGAGTGGTGTTAAATCGGGTGACCTTGGCGGCCACTCAATAAAACCACCTCTTCCAATCCACCTGTTTGGAAAAGTATCGTCCAAATATGTACGAACTCACACAGCGAAATGTGGGGGAGCACCATCTTGTTGCAACCAGATATTATGATGTGGCAAATCGGGACGTTCTAACTCAGGAAAAAGGGTGGCCAGGGCTGGAACAAGTTCTTGTTCTAAAAAACTCAAATATCTCTCGCCTGTTAAATTTCCGTCAAAAAAGAAAGGCCCTATAACAATGTCATCGACAACGCCAGCCCACACATTGATCTTTTGATTAAATTGTGTGTGTCCTTCCCTCATCCAGTGTGGATTTACATCGGACCAATATCGATAATTTTGGGTATTTACGTCACCATTCAAGCAAAATGTGGACTCATCGGAAAAAATTATATTTTTTACAAATTTTCTGTTTACGAAACACATATCCTGTAAACGCTCACAAAATTCAAGGCGCCTCTCAAAGTCCCTTTCCAAAAGTTCTTGGAGAACTTGCATTTTATAAGGATGGTATTTATTTGTATGAAGTATTTTAAGAACTGTTGTTTTTCCAATATCCACGTCACTTGCTACCTGCCTAGACACCACATGCTGGTTATCTTGAACTGCCAGTAAGACTTCTAATTGTTGATTTTCATCAACTTGAGGACGACCAAATCTAGGGACATCTCTTACATGACCGAATTGCCTAAACTTGTACTCAATTTTGCTTACTGTTAATTGTGATATTGGCGGACGATTGGGGTATTTTTGATTAAATAACTCACAAGTTTCTTGCTGTGTCCTAACCCTATGACCGTAGCCCATCATCATCAAAACCTCTATGCGCTGTTTCTCAGTGAGCCGCATTTTAATTTAATTTAGTTATGAAAAAACGAAATGAGTCTTTTGAAAACTAGTAAAACGTTAGGAAAATAAACATAAAACTGACAATAACAGTAACTATTGATATTAATTATTTTGGTTCTTGCATCATAACTCCAAAGCCTACTTGACTTTTCTTGCGCTTCACGCATGCTGACTACAGGTTTTCCTCAGCGTGCATGAATCAATGCAAGTCTTGATTGATTGCGAAATATCTGATTTTCAAATTTTGAATGAGAATAACTCCAAAACGCTTGGGCTAAGGTATAGCACATGCTACATGAAAAATGTTTAGGATTTTCCGAAGAATCCGTACATGCAATAATATACAGTGGGTTCTATTTAAGAAAAAAAAAATTTGTGTCACTCTTATTTGCAACACCCTGTATATCTACATTTTGTGTCAGAATATGCGCGTTCGAAAAACAAAATCGAAGGGTCCGAGCGATTTTTAAAAAAAATTGTAGTTTGCGAGATAATGAATTTATTCCTTACTTTACGTCCTCACTGTATGTTGTTTTTCGGTGTTTGTGTGTTAAATTTACGTATTGTTTGTGACAAAAAATAGTAATTCTTAGCTCAATACTGTGCCTAGTATGCCGTAAACTGGATAAAAACATGGACTTTTGAGTGACGTCCGTCGATTGTTTGTTTTTCCCAACCAAAAGATATCAAACCGATCAGATGTTGGATTGAAGAGAAAAACAAACACGCTAAAAAGGGATGGGGATTCTACAGATAGAATCTCCATCTCTTTTTTGTTGTGTTTAGTTTCGTAATATCAGGCGTCACATTGACGTGTACAGGGTGTCCCTTTTTCGACACTTTTATAGGGAATCTCCGTAATTCTTAGTGATATCAAAGTGCTATTAGTCTTAAGAGAAACGGGGAAAATCAAAAATTGACAATTTCAAAGTTACCCTATATTTTCTTAGTTAAAAGAGATGCAGAAAAATGTTTTATACAGAAGTTTTTTTTATATTGATTGCTGCCGTTTTCAGAATAAGTATACATGGTCAGGAAAGAAAGTTATTGGACCTAACCTCATTTTTTAAATGGAACACCCTGTATATTTTAATCTAAAAAGATACTATTTTAAATTCTCCTTCAAATATAACACACCAAGGATGGTGTGAAAACGAAATAAAAGATTTAGATTAAAGTAGAAAATATCAGGAATCATCACAAATGTTCGGAATATTTCTTTCCGGATAGCGAACAAAATATACATTTTGCGCCATTTCTTCGTTTTTTCCACTTTCAATATAAACTGCGATATCATATCAAATTTTCAAAATGTTGATAGGTCATTTTCGCAAATGAACAGGATATTAGCTTTTGTTTCACGGTCTACTGTGGTTTAAAGTAATAAAGATTAATAAATCGCCTAGGAAACCAATATCATCCATGGTGTGTTATATATTTGAAGGGAGAATTTAAAATAGTAACTTTTTAGATTAAAATATACAGGGTGTTCCATTTAAAAAAATGAGGTTAGGTCCTATAACTTCTTTACCTGACGCCGTATAATTATTCTGAAAACGACAGATTATTCAACAATCATTGTAAAGAATTATGTATAAAACATTTTTCTGTACCTCTTTTAACTAAGAAAATATAGGGTAACTTTGAAAATTTTTTTGATTTTCCCCCGTATCTCTTAAGCGAGCGAAAGTTTTCGAATTTTGATTTGACCATTTTAAGTTTGACCCAAAAAGAGCACATGACACCTGCATTACTTTTTTGAGAGCACTAGCAATTACGGCCAGATACCCCCTATAAAAGTGTTGAAAATGGGACACCCTGTACAAAGCAGATAGAAATACCGGGTCAATGTATGTTTCAAGTCAATGATTGTATGAAATTTCATTCATTTTAAATAACTCTAGAATATCAATAGAATTTACTACATTTTCTAAGTGCTGTCACACAGCTTGTGTGTAGGAAATCTGAGGTTTGTACACTTACAGGTCACTTTTGTAATGCCCTTTGACAAAGATAGCTGAAATTTGGTCCTACCCCTATATCTCGCAAAATAATGATGGACAAAAAATTTTAAGGATATCTGGAATGGTTAGCTAGTTCAAAATTATCAGCAGTTTTGTTTCCAGATTCACTTGCATACGTCAAGTCTATCAGAAGAGAAACTATATTCCCTAGTCCCCAAGAAATGCTTACCGCAAGAATATGGCGGAGATTTACCATCGGAAAAATTCCTACACGAAAAAACATTACAACAATTTATTGACAAGCAGGAATTTTGGAAAATTGAAGAGGAAATCAGGAAGAACTGTAGCTAAATCATTTTAAATTGTTTATGTTCTCTTACAAACAGATTTTAGTCGATAATTAACTAACCAGATAACTGACTGTGACATAAATGATTCTTTTAAATGAATCCGGCTTTCTTTTGATAACATCCCGTTCGGCCGGATTTTGTACCGGATCAGGCATTAACTGAATTTAAAAAATATATTGTGGAAATTACGAACAGAACCATCAGCGACACAGTAGAACTGCTTTATTTAACGAACAAACCCGAACAAACGACATAAATAAGAACAGTGGCGGTTCTTCCACAGGAGCACATGCGCACGTGCACCCCCAAAACAAAACTAATAAAAAATATTAATTTATATTCATTGAATATTATTTATCGTATAAAGTCTGACCCTCCCTAATATTTTATCATCCCGTCAAACCAAACTGTATAGATCCGGCAACCGTGCCTCGGTCGAGGTAAGTGAAGATTATGACGAGACTTGCTCGCATGTGCGATTAAGTAGTTATTCCAAACTTAATGAGGCTGTTATTGATCAATTTTCTACAATTAAGAACCGAAGAATGGACTTTACGTTTAATTATTTAAGGATTTAAACTAAAAAACACTGAAATATGAAGGATGCCAGCTTGTCAGTCTCGTGGCTCGATTCGTTCTCGTCATAAAACAGTTAACTATTGTTCTCGTCTTGGTTGCGCCTAATGACGTAGCCGTAGATGGCGTAGTGGTATTAGACATCATTCGGTTTTCTTGATAACTCGTAGATGGCGGTAGTAGTATTAGTAGTGGACTGTATAAATATTGTTACGAGGGTTGCATGCGACGACGTTAAAATCCGACAGCTATACATACTAAGAAAACCTTTCTTATTTTCCAAAAGTTGTATTTCCTTGTGTAAAATTAAAAAATAAATAAAAATATGTTTTACCTAACGTATTTTCTTATTACTTTTTTTCTTTCTACATTTAAAACGCCTAGAAAAATTTCACCATACTTGTGAACCCCCTCTATCATAGGTTACGAGCCGCCACTGATTGTAAGTATTTTTTGCCTTTTTTTGATAAATATTGATAATTTTCTTCATGTTTGTCCACCAGTCAAATGAATTGAACATTTTGTTTTAAATACATGATCCCGTCCGGGGTCCGGCCAAAAATGTTGACGTTGGATCCGGCATTTTCAAAAAATAGATCCGGTTGCATCGTTTTTCGTTCATTGTGAACGAATCATTTCTGCCAATGTTATGAACACACAATCAAAGTTGACTGGTTGGTACATTGTTTAAAATCTGCTACCCAACAATCATGACCGTTTATTGTTTATTATTTTCTCTATTTGGGTTTCATAATGGCTACATTATGAAATGCAAAAAAATTGAATAACTTGCCACTTTATGTAACTGAAATTTTAATTTTTTCATGTTGGCAACAAGTAGGGTTCGAATATTAGGCCTACTTCGATTTCGTTGAAATTAGTTTTCTATGCATTATGGATTCGACAGAAATTTTTAATAGAAAACTTTAAAATTACTAACCTTTAACCTTGCAAGTGGATCATTTTTATGATGGTGTCCGCCAACTAATTTCTAGTCACAACTATAAAACAACATAACATAAAAATATCTTCCAGTTTATGCTCTATTTCTAAAGTTTTATTCAATAAAGTACTATTTTTATTTTTAATTCATATAATATTATACATATTATTTTATATATACATATTTATAGTTACTGTAGACATTTCCTGGGCATTAATTGTTATTCCTGTCAGATTCTGGGTCGACACAATATTTAATAGTATTATTTATTATTTTGTTCAATATTTTGAACTTTGTTCTGCTCGCACCATAACCCAAAGTTTTGCATATTCTTTTTAAAAGTTTTTCTAGATTATTTTCTGCGATTTCTCGTATTTCTGACGGAGTACAACTTTCTTCCCGACTTATTTTTATCAACTTTAATAATATATTTATTTTTAATTATGACGGATAGGAAGAAGCTTTGTTGTGTTCAATTTCCTTTATCTGTCTTTTAAAGCATAGTATGCATTTTTAGGATTGACAGTGTTTCTATCATGACATATTTGATACTTGTAACAGGTTCGTTCCAACCACCCTAAAAATCGTACAATGTACGGTCACGCACATGCGTAGTAGTCGAAAGGCTTTCCAACCGACACAAAACGGTGTAGCTGGCGATCCCTTTGGTGTTCCAACCAAATTGTGATCGTTCGCAAACCAGTTCCTGAACGGTAAAAACGATACATGGCCAAGACCAGGAACCGCTTGTACTGACTTGTGCCCTAAGAATTTTAACCGTTGTTTTTGTATTCCTGGCATTCATGCAGTTCTTTTAGCCTTGTTTTGTAGGAGTTGTTGCTTAATATTTTGATTATTTAATTTATTCTTACTAAATTTGTATAATCCGGTTCCCAAACCTACAAGATATTCTTAACATTAAACGTTATTCTCTTTCATGATTATTAAATACAACAAAACGGAACGAAAAAAGATAATACTCAGGCTTAGACGAAGAAATCAAAACAACAAAAGTAGGGCTGTGATTTATGAATGTTATGATAATTAACTAATTACTAAACTTCTTTCCTAGAATCAGACAGGCGATCAGCTGAGATTTTTACACAGAATGGTCACAAAAACGTACCAACCTTGCCTCCCTCGTGCATCGGCAACAAACAGTGCAAAATTAACGCCTGCGCACAAAATCGATTCAAACAGTTTCGTGACGGTTCTAGAACGATACAAAAATAGGCTGTTATTTTATTAAATTGTAAAAGTATTGCCAACCCAAAAAGAAAATAATAATTCAAATTGAAAAAATCTACTATATTTTTTAAAGTTTTTCAGACTTTAAAGACCCAAATACAAAAAGTATTATAAAATACACGGTTCATAAGACAATTAGAGCACTTGTGCTTTAGAAAACGCGTGCTCTGAAATAATGTCTTATGAAACTTGCATCTTATTAAACTATATTATACAATTTGTTAGATAATAATATATTAAACATATTTCTTTCTATTTTTTATAACCTCTGGGTGGAGTTAAGCCGTTTAGGACATATGCTCACATGAAGTTTTTTTTTCTGAAAATGGATCCAAGAATGTTAGAAAGATTAAGTAGAAAATAACCACAAAACAAATACTCTATAATACTCTAGCGAAAAATGTATCGCCGCCACTGGATATTGGTCGTGTTATATAGAGACATTTTTACATTCATTCATAAGTACTGTTGTTATATAATCTTTTGTACGTTTTATTCATAATTATTATCTTAAATTCGTGAGCTTTCACTTTCTGTGTTACCTAAGTAAAACGGAGGCATCTACCACATATTATACGTACCACGTATAGGTACGTGCATACACGTACCTAACATCGAAACTCTTTTATTTTATAAAGTATAGTTAATTATTTATAAACGATCTTTATTTTTCTGACACAATTAATTCTATCTTTTTTAATTTCCGAAATTTTACAATAGTCAACGAATTACCCCGTATACGTACGACGAGCGAGTATCCTTCAATTTAAAAAAAATCATTAACTTTGACGCCAGTGCATTCACAGGAAAATTGTTTTTAATTTTATGTTTTTTATGTTATTAATAATTAATAACTATGAGATTACTACGCAGGTAGATGTAAATATTTTGATAAAAATTTTACTACGTTTTTTTGGTTACGAGCTTATGGAAAAGCAGCGTTAAAACGTTATTAATTATTATAGTTGTATGGGTCCTTCTTTTTTTTAGTTCCACATATAAATAGTAAAAACAAATTGCTAATATACGACGTGGCCAAAAAATAACTTAACATTTCATAAAGAAACGTCTGTGTAGAGGGGGACAACAAGGTACCCACTAACTCATAGTCTGTACGACATTACCATGAAAACGCAACTTAATAAGACTTTAGATGGTTTTCGGGAAATGATTTAATGGTAATTTTACATGCAAAAGCGAGACGTAACTTTCACTGTTTCTTTGCCAGTCAACATTGTAAAAAATCCGATCGAATTCAATGAAAATACATTTTCACCCTTACGTTTACTTTTTGCCCAGAGAATAACATTTCCTTTATATTCAATGGTTTGAAAGGTTTTTCCCATAAACCAGTGGTTCCCAACCAATGCGCGTGAGCAGGGCCGACGAACGCAAAGTGACGCACTTACCATTGGCGACCTTTTCCTTTTTTCCTTTGATGTTCAATCTGGTGGGGGGCCCCCCATTGAAAATAACGACCTTTTTTTGGGGTATTCTTATTACACGATCACTTTTTTAGTAGGGCCAATTATTTAATAAATATTATTTACTTTTACCATAAAAAAATTTAAAACACATAAAAAATTGCATACAACGTGTCCAAGATAACGAGGGCCAGTACAGGGATCTCGGAAACCGTAAGAGATACGAGGTCGGAGGTCGGAGCTAAAGTTGCGCATTTACGTGCCTAATAATATGCCGTTTAGAAAGTTTTAAAATTCAAAGTAGTTCCGGAGATATCCGGAAAAAACGAAATTCTGAAAAATCGTTTCATTGTTTTTTTAGATCGAATTTTAAAGTAAATTGCACTTTTGCATTGCCACTTTTTCCGCTCTATCTAACAGCGTTAATTGTTTTGTAATCCGACGAGTCGTCTTCGAAGGGCCATTATCAACTTTCTTTTTTTAAATACGGTCCTGTTTTTCTGATATTGAAATTTGAGAGCTTTTTTTTCTCCCGAACGCAACGATGTATGACACATTGTGGTTTAATGACGTTTCGAGGGTTTTTTGAACAACATCAGGAAATTTTGGGATACGGTCCTGTATTTCTCCTAATTTTATAAATAATATCTCATAAGTAAGCTCTAAATTTTTTACTTATTTTGGACTAGTTCAATAAATAACAAACAATTTAATAATAAACCACAAATAAGTGAACAAAAATCATTCCAAAACAATAATAAAACGAACAACCAAAAAAAGTAAGGAACTACATAATCAGGTGTTCAAAATGATTTCCGTTATTCTCTAAGCACAAATAACATCTTCTAATTGCCACATAACAGTTTTTTTCAGGTAAAATAAAACATGCTATAGAATATCAAACTTTTCAGCATTTGTAAATTTATGCTCCATTTCTGGAAAATAGAAAACCTCTTAAAACGCTCTCAAACGATCACAATGGGAATGTCAAGTGAAACAAATCACGCGTCACCATCTCAATTTTTTTGTTCCAAGCGCCTACTTTTCTTTTAAATCACGAATCAACAGAAGTTTGAAATAATGTTTCCGTATTTTGTTCACTTATTTGTGGTTTATTATTAAATTATTTGTTATTTATTGAACTAGTCCAACATAAGTAAAAAATTTAGAGCTTACTTATGAGATATTATTTAAAAAATTAGGAGAAATACAGGACCGTATCCCAAAATTTCCTGATGTTGTTCAAAAAACCCTCGAAACGACATTAAACCACAATGTGTCATACATCGTTGCATGCGGGAGAAAAAAAGCTATCAAATTCCAATGTCAGAAAAACAGGACCGTATTTAAAAAAATAAAGTTGATAATGGCCCTTCGAAGACGACTCGTCGGATTACAAAAAAATTAACGCTGTTAGATAGAGCGGGTTTGTTCGGGTTTGTGGCAATGCAAAAGTTCAATTTACTTTAGAATTCGATCTCAAAGAAACCCAGGAAAACAATAAAACGATTTTTCGGATATCTCCCGAACTACTCGGAATTTTAAAACTTTCTAAACGGCATATTATTAGGCACGTGAATGCGCAACTTTACCTCCATTTAACCGACTTCGTATCTCTGACGGTGACTTGTGCGGATGTAATAAAAATAAATACCTTCGATGCTCAGCTGGAGAGAAAAATGGACTCTCCAAAATTATGATGTTAAAAACGGGCCTTTAAAATTCCTTACCTTGGATACTCGGAGAAGGGTTTCAGCAGGCCTGCTTGGGGTATCTCCTGGTTTCGTTAGTTGCGGGTGCGGGTGATAAAAAATGAAAATTATATTGGTTCACTCCCGAAAACAGTCCGGTCGGATTCACGGAATTAACTCGACTCTCTGCATGCATCGCCGTAGTGTAGTACGGAACCTTAAAGGCGTCCATGCACGCGGAGATATGAAAAATAAAAATTTGTAGGTATTGAAGTATTGAAGGTTGAATGTTGAATTAGAAAGAAAATGTGAATTAATAAATAAAAAGTATAAAGTAAATTTAAATGCAATTAGATAAATGTAATTAACACACAAACTAAATTAACTTGGACGACACACGCTTGTGTGGACGGACCATTTCCGCCCACCAAAATACGTAGTATTTTAATTAGGTAGGTAGAGGACAGAGTTTTAGCGCCGGTCGTTTAAAACTACCATTGGCCGTCTGAACCTTAGCGACTCTGACAATACCGTCGGGGCCAGGATAGGTCTCCACTATACGCCCCAGAGGCCATTTAAGTGGTGAAGTAGTATCCTGTTTAATAATAACAAGCGTACCTGGTTGAAGATTGAAGGAAGGTGAGATCCACTTGGCTCGTTGATGTAACGTGTGTAAATATGACCATCGAGCCCAAATATGCTGATGGATGCGGGTAACAACTTGCCATCTCGAAAGCCTATTTAGGGGAAGATCGAGAAGGTCAGGTTCTGGGGGGGCGGTCAGAGGCTCTAAGGTCAAAAAATGACCCGGGGTAAGAGCACTTAAATCGTTGAGGTCATTACTAACTGGAGTGAGCGGTCGCGAATTCATGATAGCCTCAACCTGAATAAAAACTGTTGAAAGCTCTTCAAAAGTAAGAATCAAATCTCCAACAACACGGAGTAAATGGGTTTTGATAGATTTGATATTGGCCTCCCAAAGGCCTCCAAAATGGGGAGACGAAGGTGGATTAAAATGCCAACTAATAGTCTCCTTCACCGCAGCTGCCTCGGCGTATTGATCCAGCAGTTTACGAGCCTTGACAAAATTTGTTCCGTTATCGGAATAGACATGCGCACATCGACCACGACGACCGATAAAACGCTTAAATGCAGCAAGAAAGGCGTCGGCCGATAACTCGGAAACGAGTTCTAGATGAACAGCCTTAACGGATAAACAAATAAAAAGACAAAGGTAAGCCTTTAATGTTTTGGCACCACGAGTTTTAGACATGGTGATAGTAAATGGGCCTGCGTAGTCAATACCAACGTGAAGAAAGGGTTTAAAACGGGAAACCCTTGCTAAAGGCAAATCGCCCATTGGAGGAGCCGTAGCAGTAGGGTGAGTCTTAAAGCATCTTACACAGCGTGACAAAACACGTCTGATTGAACGTTTAGCGGATAATATCCAAAACTTTTGTAAAAGTAAAAAATGAACAGTTTGTATCCCCGCATGGAGATACTGCAGATGAATAGATTCAATAATCAAGTCAGTTAGAATACTGCGACTAGGAAGAAGTGCGGGAAATTTACGATTATAGTCAATGGGAGCGTGTCTTAGTCGACCTCCCACTCTCAAAATTCCTTGATCATCCAGAAAGGGTGAAAGTTTACGTAAAACTTTAGGAAGTTGTTGCCCTTGACCGAGAGCGTCAATTTCATGTGAAAATTTTAATTCCTGGTTGCGTTTGACAAATAACAACAGTGCCTTGTGAATTTCAAGGGGAGTAAGAGCACCTGTAAGGGGGGGATGGTTGCGGATTTTAATTTGGCAATTATGAATAAATCGTAGTACATATGCTAAGATGCGGGATAAAGTATTAACCGAAGAATGAGATTCAACTAAGGAATCAAGAAAGTTAGGTGAAATAAAGGCAGCGCAAACTAAAGGACGCTCTTCCACAGTAACTTCTGGAGTAAGCGGAATGTCAGGATAATCCATAGTGGGGAAGTTATGACTAGAAAGAACGGGTGCCGCCCACCATAAGGAACAATCAAGTAACTCGGATGGTAGCATTCCCCGGGAACCCACATCAGCAGGATTATCCGAAGACGAAATATAAAACCAATTTGAAGGAGATACCTTCTCGTGAATAGCAGAAACTCTATTCCCGACAAAGGTACGCCATTTGTGCGGTGAGGATTTGATCCAACTGAGAGCAACAGTGGAATCAGAATAACAGTAAACCTTTTGAAAGTGTACTTTTCCTTCAAAAGCGGTTAAAACGAAAGAAACCAAACGAGCAGCTAGAACCGAAGCACAAAGCTCAAGTCTAGGCAATGAGACTCGTTTGAGTGGTGCAATCTTTGCTTTAGAACAAACAAAATGTACTGAAATATTATTGGAAGGTGAAAAGCATCGAATATATAAACAACTACAAAATCCCTTTTCACTTGCATCTCCAAAACAATGTAGTTCATAATGAGATGTTCCCTCCGGAAAGAGCAGACGGGGCAAATTAAATGAACTTAAACAGGACACATCGTTCAGGTAACGGTCCCAAAGCCTTACAATTTCTTCGGGAGGTGTTTGATCCCAATCTAACTTTAAAGTCCAAAGTCGTTGAATATGATGTTTGAGGAGAAAAGTTATCGGCGAGGCTAGGCCTAAAGGATCAAATATTCGAGCAAGATTAGATAAAAGGTTCCTTTTAGTGCAAGGTCGATCTGGAAACTTCACACAGAAGCGAAAACTATCAGAAGAAGCATTCCATTCTAAGCCCAACACCTTTAAGCAAGTTTCATTTGAAGGAGAAGAGTCAAAACTTACTGGATCTATTGCTACAAGGGAAGAGGGTAAGTGACTTAAAAGTTTAGGATGGTTGCTTGACCATTTCTGAAGTTCAAAACCTCCCTTATGTAGCAAAGAAGTTAGTTCGTTTTGAAGAATTAAAGCACGCTCAAGCGAGGAGTCACCTGTGACTATATCGTCAACGTAGGTGCTAGTGCGTAAAGCTTCAGCAGCTAATGGATAAGACGTTCCATCTTCCTCTGCTAATTGCAGAAGAGTGCGGATGGCAAGATAAGGTGAACAAGTAAGGCCATAAACAAGGCGGTTGATGCGAAATTCCTGAACAGGATCAGAGAGAGAAAAACGCCATAAAATCCGTTGATAGTCCTGATGCTCAGGAGTGATAACAATCTGACGGTACATTTTGGTAATGTCCGCAGTTAAAACAATTTTGTGGATGCGGAAATTAAGCAAAATTGTAAAAATATCATTTTGAAGTTTTGGACCAATATAAAGTTGATCATTGAGAGAAGGTTGATTTGGTAAATGAGCTGAACCATTGAAAACCACCCTCAATTTAGTAGTCAAACTATCTGGTTTGATAACACAATGGTGCGGAAGATAAAATGAATTGTGAGAAAAACCAGAGGCGGGTTCCATATGGCCAAGATCAAGATATTCTTGAATAAAATTACGATACTGATCATAAGTTTGCGGGTTTTTAAGGAGCCTGCGCTCTAATGAATAAAAGCGGTTAAGGGCAAGAGGACGAATTTCTGGAAAAGAGGGATTATCGTCTTTAAAAGGAAGATTTAATATAAATCGTCCGGACTTATCACGCCTATAAGTGTCCATGAATAATTTTTCGCATTGAATTTCGTCAGGAGATAAGCATTTAACCTGTGGAACTTCCTCTAACTCCCAAAATAATTTAACTTGATTCTCCAAAGAGGCAGAATCTTCAATATGACAAAACATCGTAGTAATCGAGGTAGTGGGACAGGGCTTTTGAACGGTTCCCATTAAGATATATCCAAAAATGGTATTTAGAGCATCAGGGGCTCCTACGCGTCCTGGGATACGCCCATCTAGTAAAACCTTAGAAAATACATCAGCGCCTAGTAATAAGTCGACAGAACCAGGAACATGAACCTGATTATCGGCCAGGCGAATGTTTGAAACATGGGGCCAAGTTTCAATTGGAAGTTTATAAGTTGGTAAATTATCACATATTTTATTAAGGATAAGCGCATCAATAGAGAATATAGGATTGGTTTGTTGAAATGGACGAAATGAAATAGTTACTCCTTGATTTACCAATGTATTCATGGGTCCTAAGCCATTTAAATTGACTGAACTTTGTACAGGGTGAAGTCCGAGGCGTTTAACACATTTTGAAGTTATAAACGAGGTCATGCTTCCAGAATCCAAAAGACATCGGACGGGTTGATAAGTACCTCGGTTATCTAAGAGTTCGATGCGGGCGGTGGAAAGTAAAACACTAGATTTTGAGGAAGTAAAACAACTTTGTGTAGAATGTGATGCGGGTGTAGAATTTCCTTGATGAGTGGTTTGAACAGTAACCGGTATTGGCGATAAATCTGTTGGGTGCGGTGGAGAGGTATTTTTTGAAAAATGTAATAACGTGTGATGTCTCTGACCACATGTATGACAACTACTTTCAGAACGACAAGTAGCAAAGCGATGGGTATGGCTTAAGCAATTAATACAAAATTTATGTGTTTTTGCGAATTGATAACGATCATAGGCTGTTTTATCTAAAAAATTTGAACATTTAAAAATTGTATGATCCGTTTTATTGCACACTGGGCATTGAGGATCGGAATTTTGCGTTTGAACTAGTAAGGCAGTATGATACGGCGATTGAGATTTAGGATGCACAGGCTTTCGAAATGTAGGCTTGTGTTTTTTAAGAGGAAAATTAACATTATCCAGAGCCATACAATTCTTCATCAAAAAATCTGATAATATTTTATACGTAGGTAACGCCAGGGAATTATCATAGAATAGCTCAAATCTTGTAACAATTGCAATATCGACCCGTTTCAGTATCATTTGGACTAAAATAAAGTCCCAATGATCAGTTGGTAGTCCTAAGTTTTTTAACGCTGCTATATTTTCGGCAAAAATATCTAACAAATTTCGAAGGTCATTTGAATTATCACAAGCTACTTTTGGAGCATTTTGTAAATTATTCCACAGTGTGGCAGCCATTAAACGAACGTTTTTGTAACGTTTGCAAAGTGTATCATACGCAATAGTATAATTTGTAGAAGTTACAGGAAGATGTTGAATAACAGATAAAGCTGAACCTTTAAGTGTAGAAAGCAAATAAGTAAATTTCTCACAATTAGCCAAAGTGGCATTATTATGTATTAAAGCATCATACATGTCAATAAAGGATTGAAATAAAGTTATATCACCTGTAAAACTAGGCAAACTAATTTTGGGTAATTGATTTGAAGTTATATTTCCACTAGGGTGCGAAGTACCCGCTGACGACTGAGAAGCTGATGCTGAATCAGACGGTAATTTAAATTTAATTGCTTTAATACCATAATACAACAAATCAAATTCTTTTCGAATCGCATCTTCAGCCTCAAACTTCTCCCCATCATCGGCCACTAAACAAATAATACACTGGTGGCTTTCATAGAAGCCTGAATGCCTTTTTTCGATATTCTCCAGCATACATTTAAACCTCGCAACCTGAGTGGTATCACCTCCTTCAACCTGCTTTGCGACCTCATACATTTCTCGTAATTGAGAAAGTTCTATTTTGCGTAACGCTTGATATTTTTTAAGTTTATCGGACATTTTTCCTCCAATAAAACCGTATTTACTTATAATTAACAACGCAAACTAGTTCACGTGCAACAAATTTGTACGTATCTGAACACCTTTAAACTCTGTCTCCTACAATCCTAAAAAATGTATTAAGGAATTTGATAAAAAACCGGTACGTTCGTCGCCAAGCAAATCTAATTCCAATGCGTGGAAAAGGAACTGTATTAGTTTAATTTTTTAAAAAGCGTAATGAAATAATTATTGATTGATGAAAATTATTAATTTATAAAAATAACTTTTAAAACCAGAAAATATTTAGTCTATATCCGGCTCGAAGGACCAAAATGACTTGTGCGGATGTAATAAAAATAAATACCTTCGATGCTCAGCTGGAGAGAAAAATGGACTCTCCAAAATTATGATGTTAAAAACGGGCCTTTAAAATTCCTTACCTTGGATACTCGGAGAAGGGTTTCAGCAGGCCTGCTTGGGGTATCTCCTGGTTTCGTTAGTTGCGGGTGCGGGTGATAAAAAATGAAAATTATATTGGTTCACTCCCGAAAACAGTCCGGTCGGATTCACGGAATTAACTCGACTCTCTGCATGCATCGCCGTAGTGTAGTACGGAACCTTAAAGGCGTCCATGCACGCGGAGATATGAAAAATAAAAATTTGTAGGTATTGAAGTATTGAAGGTTGAATGTTGAATTAGAAAGAAAATGTGAATTAATAAATAAAAAGTATAAAGTAAACTTAAATGCAATTAGATAAATGTAATTAACACACAAACTAAATTAACTTGGACGACACACGCTTGTGTGGACGGACCAGACGGTTTCCGAGATCCCTGTACTGGCCCTCCTTATCTTGGACACGTTGTACACTTAATTTAAAAAGAATTCTTATGCGAAGCGCGTGATGTAGCTGGTAAATTTTGTCGGGGATCTACCGAAGTGCGGAGGGGAGTCACCGGTGAGTTAAATAGCCGCGCGCGCTTATAACATCCATTTTTAAATCAAAATAATTTACAAATATTATTTGAAATATGTATATTTAATAACATAAAGCAAGTTTTCTTTTATCTGAACCTTCACAATTTGTTAAAAATTAATTATATTTACATTAGATACAATAACGAACTTTACTATCCCTTTATTTCCAAGATGGCGGCCAAATTCTCCCCGGTACCACCCGGTAAGTACTCGACGTCCCACAGGCTTGTAAATACCATAAAATGCCCATTGGGCAAAATACCGTTCACAGTAGGACACACATTCTCACAATTCTTCCTCGGCACGAGTTTGAATCTGGTACTTCCGAGAATCTGACCGATCACAGTATATTTTTCCACCAAGTCGATTTTCTTGAATCTGGTGGTATTGTGACCGTTACTCCACAAGAGCCAGTTGTATGTTACAGGGGACAATTCCACCGGCAACGCGTTCGGCCTGTAGGTATATTTTCGAAAAATTTTCATCGCGTCCGGATCGCAGTTCTGAAAATGCAGGAAAAAACGATCAAAATATCCAGATTTTTTGATCAAGAACCCGACATCGACCTCATCCCTTAAATGATGAATATTTGTTCTTAACTTGCACGGGATCGATTTCGAAAACTCCCCGTCGTTGAGTAACTGATCAATAAACTCTGGAGGCGATTTTTTGATCCAATGCGTAATACCTCTCTTGACAACAATAGGCATATCGATATCAATAAACCTGCGAATCAACTCTTCAGTGTCATGATCCAAATCATACGTGATCTTATCAAAGGTCTTCAAGGATTCGCATAGGTCGCAATTGAATATTTCATCGTTTTGAATAACATTTTTTTGATCGGAGTAATCAAAAAAACTACGTATTAAGCAGGGTTCGTTTTTCAAAGGTCTCCAGTCGAAAAACGGTAGCATTTTGATCATGAAAATTCGCGTTAAAGCCGTCACATTCCAATAAAATAGATCAAAGTAGGTGAGGAGGTAAATTGTGACAATCAAAGAAAGCGTAATCAAGACGCCTTTGTAAGCGGAATCGATGATTTTATCGATTTTTGTGTCGTTGCGTGGTATTTTCGAAATTATGGGATCTAGCATGCTGTGGATTTCATGATCTTTGTAGTTTCCTTGCTTGAAAATTTCGAATAGTTCGTCTAAATCTCGATTTAAGTCGTTGAAGCAATAAACTGTTGCCGGCTTATTTGTTTCGCTCATGTTTTCTGTAAAAAAAATACTATTAACTATTAAGTGAGTTTTTTCCAGTAACCTTTGTTTTATTTATTATATTGATTTATTAATATTTATTTTGACGCAAAGGTCTACCTAATAAAAATTAATAAATTAAAATTAAGTCCGTGTGTCTCTTAAATATTAGAGGTTTCTAAAAAATGGAATCTATAAAATCAAGTAACATATGGTTCACAATAAATCAGTCGAGAAACCAGCCTACTCACATATGTTTATAATGAATTAGCAGAAAAGTGAAAGACCTCAACTTACCGTCACTTGTTTTCTGATTCACCCCGTCTACCGCCAGATATCGAGATCAGAACGATAATCCACAGGTTGCTGAACTCGATATAAATATTTTCGTCTGAAAATTTGATCTCGAGCGGGGAAAGTCACCCAATTTTCCGATTATGCGCATGACGGCAGTGATGGCGGGGCCTTATCGATTTTTGAAATTGTTTTGTTTTGCCGCCACAAAACAAAAACCAAGCGGCGCGTCAACCTCTGGCCAATGACCGGTGAGGGTCGTACAGTGATGCCGGGTTGTCACGTTTAAGGGTGATTTCAGAAAATGTGCCTACTGGGCAAGTAAGCTCCTTTGATTCTCGACCGATTGCTTTAACAGTACATTGTGTTTCTAAATAATATTTTGAATAATGACAGTTAGTAGAAATAGAATAAGCATGGCCACCTAAGATTACGAGTAGCAAGGAGAAACGTTTTCATGTACATTTTAGTTATGAAGAAAATTAAAAACAGGGAAAGTTTCTTCAAATTTTTATAAACATTAAAATAGAAAAAAATATTATTTTTTTGTTTAACTTCATGTGTCTACACTGCATATTTATTGTGCAAAGTCTTGGGTACTCTGATATGATTGACAGAATGAAAAATAAACGTGACAACGTCGCATAACTTTCAGCGCATATTCCGTGACGTCAAACTTCTGTCAATCAGTCTGACAGACAAATTTCTACCAGCACTACTGTTAGAAAACAGTTTGTTAACATTTAAAGCAATTTCTACGAATTCTCACGCGAAAACTTCAATAAATTAGGAAAACTCAACATTTTCCACACACTACTAAGCGGCCATATTGGTTTTCCCACCGCCCAAACAAAAGAAAATCGCCGTGTTACGTCACGTTGGCAAGGCCATTTTGATTTTCTACAACTCGAGTCTAGTGATTTTTTAAAATTTTGCGCCTGGTAATATTCGGGATATATTCTCGAAATTGAGTGTTTTTGTGAGGAAGACAAGAGAAAAATTATCAAAATTCCGGTGCCGACGAGAAACAAGGATACCGTACACGGTAACGGTGAAATGAACAAGAGGAAAAACAGGGGAGGCCCTGTCAGGTATGTCTTTTGTTTTGATTTTCCCATTTCGACGAGCGAGGATCACGCAGTTTCCATAGTTTTGCATAGATTTGATAGCCCCACTTTCACTTTCCAGGCTTTGTTTATATTTGAACAAGTGCAATTACTAGAATTTTACAGGGTTGTTTTTTGGGGATTTAAAAGCCACTTTTGTGTTCCACTTATTCAGTTTACTTCCTGACTAATTTATTTTTAAAGTTATCAATTTTATTTTAGTTAAAAACGTAATATGATCGATATCTCTGATCTCAAACACATAAGTACTCTTTGACCTATGCTTTTCCATTGTTTTTCCCGTCCTCCATTTTGAAATTTTCACTGGGCAGTTTTGTTTAAACAAAAGAATATCCGTTAAAGTGATTCGTATTTTGCCTTTTACCATACTTATGCATTTTTGATGCAAGCACATGCCAAGTAAAAGTACCTACCTCAAAAAGGGTATTTTTATACCTGCTCTGGGACAACTGCAGACAAAATAACATTAAAATCCTTTTAAAATTCAACATTATTAACAATATTTACTTAGATAATGATTAACAAATTTGTCTATATTCCTTTGGGTTATTACACTAATCTGGGTCACAAATTGTTCTGGAATTGCATGACAAATTAATCAACTTTTGTTTCTAATATAGACAGATGCACTTTAAATGTTTGTTTCAAAGAATAACCCAAGGACAAAGTTCCTTGGCCGGGCAAGCTGTTTGACAAAGGATATAATTTGTTATAAACTTTTAAATTAATTGACTTCCATGGAGTAATGTAAGTAAGGTGATAAACACAAGGCAAAATGTTAGTTTCCATTAAAAACGTTGTTACTAACAAAAATCAATTAGTAGATACAGGTATTTGTATAATTTATATTATGCCATATAACTAAACCGAAGTGAGCCTTGACTTCTGAACTTCAAATTTGACAGTCAAAAAAAAAACAATAGAAATAGTAACCTCGAATCATTTTAGTTTGGCATACGCCAAATGTCTCGAAGTTACATTTTCGGTTTACAGGTGTTTCAATTATTGTTTGTAAAAATAATGGTATTTCGTCAATCAGGGAAGAAATACTATAGGTTTGTTCCGAAAGAGTTATATTCCATATAGGAAGGTGATTTTAGAGTGTGTGTTCGTTTTAGGTTGAGGGATGCCTCTGTTCTTTTATCATAAAATTTAGATTAGAACTAACGATTTTCATGAAGGTAGCCACATATACCCCAAATAATACATGTACATTGATAAATTCTCCTTTTTCCCAAGTGTTTGTTGTTAAACTAAATTTCTCTTGCTTAGGGCACAGCGACAGAGATCTTTAGTTACAGAAGGAGTGTACAACAATGCACCATTTATGCACGCAGCTACTGGACAAGTTGGCAATGTTGCAAGGATTAGGACCGCATCAGGACAAGTATGGGAAGGTAGGAAACATAACCTTGCATTTAAATTTTATATTTTTGACTACATCAAATAAAGTTATGCTAGGGTATTTTTTTTAATGATTTGTTATTGTTTTTAGGTGTTTTTAAGACTTTCTCACAAAACTTTGAGGTAGTTTTGGAGGTGGCAGCCAAAGTAGAGAATCCTGATGGACCCGACTGCCGTTTGTTAACGGACACCTACATAGAAAAACTAATTTTTAAGCCTAGTGATATTTTAAGTATGACATTCAAAAATGTTGATTTGGACTATCCTATGAGAGACACTTTCCAGGTATATTATATTTACTTCAAACGATAATCAGTGATTGTTAATGAAATATTCTCCTATTACCTAGACTGATACAGCAATCTCTGCCAAGCTGAACGGAAGCAAATCAGACGAAAAAGAATTAGAACCTTGGGATGCTGGTCAAATGAACGGAAACGATGCACTTAGTTTAGAATTAGATGCCGCGAATGGATGGGATGTTAACGATATGTTTAAAAAGAATGAACAAGAATATGGAGTAAGTATATTCATTTACATGCGAGAAAATGGCTTTATAACTTTTTTATTTTTAGTCCAATATTAATGATTTTTTTTTAGAGAACTGTAGGTATGTAGGTACAGCTATCAGTTTTATCCTGTATTACAAAGGACCCCACACGGAACATATGGGAATCGGCCCTCGGTTAAAAACTTTGATACTCGGGGATATTATCCAAAAATCGATGCTGATCAAAAATCTCTATGGACCCGAGGTCCGAAAATGCGATCCCGGGGCCTACCTTCATTGCAATCAAAATAGTCAAAATGAGCAAATACACTGGCAATAGTATGTCAGGCTTCCATAGCTCCTATACTAATTAACTTAGGAATTTCATTCATATGCCGATTTATACTGTATTTTATGGTGCATTTCAGGAAAATATTTTCCAATATACAAGGTGGCCAAAAAAAGTGTGGTAACATAATGCTGTCTTTTTTAAATGGGACACCCAGTATTTTATTGCATATTTAGGTTCGTATTAGTGTCCTTTATAATTGCCTAAAGTTTCATTTCATTTGGTTATGTAGTTTAAGAGTAATAAATTAAAAATTAAAAAAGTTTTGGGTTTGTTCCGGTTTCAAAAAAACTACCTAAAATAACTTTTTTTAACCAAAGCATTGAATAGAATTTAAGACAAGAGGTCGAGAGGTCTAGAGATACTGTGAATATGATAACGTTTATTTATACAGGGTGTTCATAATTAGGTTTCAAACACTATACATTTCAAAATAATTTTTCTCCAGATTTTCAAATGGAACGCTATTATTTGGCTATTGGATGTAGAATTCATACGCATTCTTTTTTTTTTGTAATGGAAGCATATAAGTTATTTCTAATCGTTCTCGAAATAATTGCTTTCATAAATTATGTTGTTTAAATACAGTTTTTATTATGAAAATTAAGCATAGGCGACTAGATTAATAATTATAAAATACAGTAAGTGTTCAAAATGCCTACCATGTTGATCTGAGCACAAGTTAATACGCTCTTCAAATGATCTATTTACATTCCTCAACATTTCAGATGAAATACTAGCAAGACCGCTCATTAGTGATGGTTATGCCTAAAAACCATGGTAGGTTTTGAAATAAAATAAGAATTCATACAAAGAATTCATTTGTATGAATTCTTATGCTTTTCATTCATTCATTTGTATGAATTCTTATTTTATTTCAAAACCTACCATGGTTTTTAGGCATAACCATCACTAATGAGCCGTCTTGCTAGTATTTCATCTGAAATGTTGAGGAATGTAAATAGATCATTTGAAGAGCGTATTAATTTGTGCTCAGATGAACATGGTAGGCATTTTGAACACTTACTGTATTTTATAATTATTAATCTAGTCGCCTATGCTTAATTTTCATAATAAAAACTGTATTTAAACAACATAATTTATGAAAGCAATTATTTCGAGAACGATTAGAAATAACTTATATGCTTCCATTACAAAAAAAAAGAATGCTTATGAATTCTACATCCAATAGCCAAATAATAGCGTTCCATTTGAAAATCTGGAGAAAAATTATTTTGAAATGTGTTGTGTTTGAAACCTAATTATGAACACCCTGTATAAATAAACGTTATTATATTCACAGTATCTCTAGACCTCTTGTCTTAAATTCTACTCAATGCCTTGGTTAAAAAAGTTATTTTAGGTAGTTTTTTGAATTTATTTCTAAGACTCTAAAACTTTTTTTTAATTTTTAATTTATTACTCTTAAACTACCAAATGAAATAAAACTTTAGGCAATTATAAAGGACACTAATACGAACCTAAATATGCAATAAATTACTGGGTGTTCCATTTTTAAAAAAAACACAGCATTATGTTACCACACTTTTTTGGGCCACCCTGTTAATTGGAAAATATTTTCCTAAAATGCACCATATAATACAGTATAAATCGGCATATCAATGAAATTCCTAAGTTAATTAGTGTAGGAGCTATGGAAGTCTGAACACACTATTGCCAGTGCATTTGCTCATTTTGACTATTTTGGGGCCCATGGAGACTTTTGATCAGCATCGATTTTTAGATAATATCCCTGAATATCAAATTTTTTAACCCTGGGCATCGGCCCAGGGTTAAAAAACAAACGCAAACGCAAACGCAACGAACAAACCCATATGTTCCGTGCGAGGTTCTTTGAAGTAACATTGGTTATTCGACATATTATACAAGAATGATTGAAATGTTGTTTTTTTATGTAATTTTAAAACACCCGGGGAATAACCCATTCCCATCGCTAGGTTATAAATATGGAATGGACAAAAGCAATCAATTTAAATTTCTATAATTTTTTTTTAGGTGCAATCTACTTTTGACCATTCTTTAAGGGGCTACACTGTTCCCCTACAGACCAGCGACTCTCCTGATTACAGGGAGGCCCAAGCAAAAGCAGACCAAATCGCGAATGAAATCGGTAAGAATTTTGTATGTTCAAATAATAGTTAGCTTGGCTTAGATTGCCAACAAAAGACTGATATTTGATTTTTTTTTATTAGAGAGTCAACCTGCCCACAAAGCTCGACTAGAATTAGAAAATGGCGATGAGGAAGCAGCATTTGCTTCAGTTGTAAGACCGAATCAACAAGAATCTTCTAATGGTAAGTAGGTATGCGATAACAGGCAGAAAATGTATAATTTTTTATTAATAATTTCTTAAACTACCTCGAGCCAGTGGATTTAATTGTATTTTACGCGTTTAATGGCTTATTGTACAGTTTTTTCCATTTTTTAATCACTTTTCAAGCAATTTCTTTCCCTCAGGTAAATACATTCCTCCCGCAAAAAGAAAGGGTCAGAACAATGGCAAATTGGTTCGCAGCACCCCTCCACCATCCAGCGGATCTAGTAGCCAGAATTCCCCCTCTCCTAAGGAAACCAGGCCTCCAATGAATTATCCCCCACATGGTGGTCAGCATCAAGTTCACCAAAATAGTATTCACAATGTTCCAAGTGAGTGGGGGAAATAAATTTTCACTTTATAAGGAGACCGAAAGAAAGGAGAACGTCCCCTTCTATAATGCCCATGCCTACTTGTATTTCTATAGTTTATTTCTTCATTTTTAGATACACACACTCCTCCCCAATCCCACCCACCGCAACCTCCACAACAGATTCAGCATGTCCCCCCACCGCAGCATATTCACAACGCGATGCCCCAAGTGGTACCCCAGCAGATGCAGAATATGGGCCCTCCCCAACATCAGCAGCCTATGGTGAGTTTATCATAAAAAGAAAACCATGCATTGAAAGATCTTTACGATTGTCAATTTTGTAGCCAATGCAACCGCATCCGGCCGGTCCCAGCCCCCCGATCCGCCCAAATTCACACACTCCTCCACACCAGTATCAACAAGGTCCACCTCCGAGGCAAGGAGTGCCTCATGGCGGACCGCATTCGGGTCCCCCGCCTCACGTTAAGCCCCAAATGAACGGAGAGACTAAGTCGGGGCCGCAACAAAGGCAACAGAGGCACCAACAGCAATATCAGCAGCAACAGCAGCAGGAAAGGGTGGGGCAAATGCCCCAGGTGGGGCACCCTCAAGGAGTAATGCCTCCCCAGGTGTATCAAGAAATAAAACAGCAGGTATATAACTAATATAACCTCGAATTGAAGGGTTTGTTCGTTATATCTGACAATAATCATTTGACCTACTTTTTCAGGAATCGCCTCAGCCGCATCAAATTTCCCAACAACCTCCCCAACCCATACCCCAATCACTTCCTCAACAACGCCAACAACCCCCCACTCCCCAACCGCGCCACGAAGGGCCTCCCACACCTCAAGGCCAAGACTCTCTAAAAGAGCTTCACGCGTTCTCCCAGGACTTCAAGCTGGCGCCCATGCCCCCTCACAGTCACAGCCCCAATTTGCCTCAAGGTCCTCCTCCGCACATGACCCAACCGCTGCCTCCGAACATGGGGGTACCTCCTCATATGTCGGGGGCGGAATCGCCACAGATGGTGCCTCATATGGTACAAAACATGCCCCCCGTTCAAGGACACGGGAGTACCGTAGCCTCTCCGAACAGTAGCAGTAGTAATCTTAGCGTAATGAATAGCAGCGGCGGCGAACAGAGTATGTCGAGTGGGCCGCAGAAGCAGCCGAGTCCTGCTCAGAGCCCGCAGAGCGTCGAGAGCGAGAAACTGCAGAATACGGTGGCCAAGTCGAAGCTGAACCCTAACGCGAAGGAGTTCGTGTTGAATCCGACCGCTAAGCCTTTTCAACCTAGGTATGTAAAGTAAGTGTTTCCGTTGGTACCTTCCTTGATTCCTTGATTTTAATTTGTTACATGGGGTGATTGATTAGACGTTTATGAAGAACTAGTTAACAACTTTGAAAGTTTGGTAGCTTCTTTAAGTAGACATGCTCTCTCTTTTAATTTTGCTAAATATACGCCCATAATAAGTGTTTGAGATAGGTATAGCAATATTACACATAGAAAGATAGATAATTTCAAGAGCTTTTAGGACCATAGAGAAAATACAGGGTGTTTCATTTTAAAAAATTTACTTTTTATCATTTTTCGTAACAATCAAAATATTTGTATTTTGAAACACCCGTGTACTATCATAAATAATATTGGGAAACAGAGTGAAAGGTCTCTAGGTATTACCCGACTCCCAATTACATTTCAGTACGCTAATTTGTCAATAGTTTTCAAGAAATGAATAGGGATTGGAAGCGGCAGCACTGCATGGCGGAAAATGCAGGGTGTTATGGAAATGACGTATTATATTTAAATGGGTGACTCCTGGGGTATCCTAGAGAAGCGCTACATATTTCTTTTTTTTCAAATCGAACAGTCATAGGCACAGTCATATTACACTGAGCAGCTGTGTAATAAATAGATGTTCTGGCGCAATGTCGCCAAACTGTTAGTGTAAAACTTTAGATTCTTATAAAAATAAATATTTAGCTACCTAGTATTCAAATAGAAGTGAATCCAGGTGCCTGTACACTAGCAGGGCACATACATCTTCAGTTTTTTTTTGGTTTTAGTGAGTAAAGCTTATACCCCACTAAAACCCCTTCGGCGTTTTTCTTCCAATCTCGGAACATGACCCTGTATATCGTCAGAGACGCAGAACACATAGTGAAACACTGAACAAATTACCATAAATCACTTAAAGAAACACACACATATGTGTCAAATTAGTTTTTTGAAGATAGGCCCTTGTCACAAAAAATCGCTACACACTAATGCATTCTTTAACAAACACACAAATAGGAGATAGGACACAAATTGGCCCTTTATAAACTAAAACGTTCAGCAATTATTTTATCTGCTGCATCCAATATCTTATATCGCAACTGATCCATATCTTCGACTTTATAAACTATTTATTTATTCATCATATCCCATAAAAAAAAAATTGCATGGGGTAAGATCCGGTGACCTTGCGATTTTCAGTCTCTTAATAAAGGAACATTTTCTAATATGCCTTCGACTTGATTTTTCTGTATGTACTAAACATTTTCACACTTACTCGCACTGTTACAGTTGATTAAATATCCCGAAAAAAAGCAAATGTCAACTTCTAACCTTCTGTTGATTTATAGTAGAGATGGCTAATCTTTGGTTTTAAAATTCCGCTGTGAAACGATCGATTTAATTTTTTTAAGCTTTTCGAATGAAAAGAGCACCAGAGCAGCGATTAACAAGTTTTTTAATCTTTATTGGTATCTACAGCAGTGAAGGAAAGCAATAAATAAGTGCTGTAGAGTATTATAATTATTTATTTCAACCTTTTTTTTGGTGAATGCGCCGGAATCTACCGGAAAATCACGCATTTCAATAGTACATCTCTACTTTTTGACACCTCGTGTTTTAAATGTTTCAGTTCAGATGTCATTTTTAGTTCAAATAAATGTTATTTACATTTTACAATGTGTTTTTTAATTAAAAACAAAAGTTCATACAAATCTAGGCGAGACAAGCCAATGTTAATAAAAACGATGTCTCCAAGTGAATAATGTGCATTATGGCGGCCATTGTTCATGTGAAGTTTTGCGATTATTGTTATGCGTTATGTGATGTACCGGTTTCTGTACTAAAACGCTGTATAAGTTTTTATAGAAATTAACACTAATTTTTAAATAAGACCGACAAGGTAAGTGTATGTGTGTGGCCTAAATAAATTACATTAAAAAAATCATTCAGGCAATTACTCAAAAGTCAAAAGGTCATTGACATTTGACCTAGTTACGTAGTTGCGTATTTCAAACTTAAAGAGTGTGTAAGGTGTAATTCTGACAACACCGGTGAGAATTCGTATGTGTCGCAGTGCCGCACAGATGTTTTCCTGGTTTGACGTCAGGTCATTTTTACCGCTGAATGAATTGAAAGGGATATAAGGATATTTTTCTTCAATTTGTATTCATCTCAGGAATTAGCGGTTTAAATATAATACGTCATTTCCATAACACCCTGTGTAAGCTAACAAATGTTCAATCTGTTGACTAGATCTTCATAAACGACTCATAGGCCATCATACATAGATTGCTGTGTCTAGGTAATTTTTTGTGAACGTTTATGATATACTGTTATCTTCTATTTTAGATCCCCGAGCACGCCCTCGGCTAGCCGCCCTCATACACCTCAAACGCCCTCGCACAGTCCGTATATACCGACAGTGAGCGGACCTGGTGGCCCCCCCATGCCCACGGTGATGATGCCGATGTACCATATCGGAATAAGCCAGGCGCAGTATCAACCACCGCCGCCGCAGAACAATAGGATAAGAAAAAGTACGTAAAAAACAAACGTTTTAGCAAATTTTATAATAATTATTTCTAAATTTTTAGTACCCATGGGTCAAATCCGCACGGACGTGGCTTCGCAGATGCAGCACGCGGCCGCCGTGACCGGCCAACCTCTGCTCGCTCCCGCGCCCCTCCAGCAGCTCTTCTACAATCCGTCGGCCGCGGCGGCCGCCCACGGCATGAACCAGGCGGCCGCGTATCAACCGGCCACCGTAGCCGCGATGCACGCCGCCACCCTGAGGATGTACAACGATGCTGCGGCTGCGGCGGCTCAACCTCCTCAGGTAAGAAAGATGTATGTCGGGTGGAGTGAGACATTGAGCTTGTGATGATAAATTACTGATTAGAATGAGAAATTGGAAGGTTATAGTGAGAAATTGATTTTTTAGAATACGAAATTTTGTTTATTAGAATGAGGAAAAGCAATGTTTTTAAGAAATTGAATTAAAATGAGAAATGAACCGTTTTGACAAATGGGAAACGAAAATAATCCTGAAATTGTAATTAAAATGTGCTTTGATAAAATAGGTGTGTTCGTTACACTTATTTTATCCAAGTAAAAACCACTATTGCCTACGCGTTTGGGTAGAATACCATCTTCAGAGCAAAAATGAGTAAAAGCCGTATTAGAGTCGGCAATTCTTCTCTTGCGCCTGCAATGGCAATTATAATTGCACGTACTCATGCGCAGTAAACCGTTCTCCATCAGCTGGCGCATTGCCAACAGTCAGAACAGCAGTTGGTACTGTCGAAATCCCTAAAATACCCCCAGAATTAGAGATGGGCAAACCTGTTCGATTTGATTAGCAGTTAAAGCAGCTACCGGCACTTACAAATAGCAATTCAAAAAAGTTGCGACGAATTAGCAGTACATATGCTTAATAAAGAATGTGAACTGCTAATTTAAGTACCAGTTAGTTTAAATAGCCATTAGCTGTTCATAGGTGCTTCGACCAACTAATAAACGTTTAAAAATAACAGAATAATCCATCTCTACCCAGACTTGCACCGGCAATGGCAATAAAAATGGCGCGTGCCCCATTTCTGGGAATGCGAGACAGCTGATCGAGAACGGTGTCTTGCGCATGAATCCGTGCAATTTTAATTGCCAGAAAACTAGAATGGCCGACAGTAATACGGATTCCATTCTCGCATTGCGCCCGCAATGCGAGCAGTATTGGGCCAGCTTATCAAGGGCGGTGTACTGCGCATGAATCCTTGCAATTATAATTGCCATTGCTGGCGCAAGAGACAAAAATTGCCGACTCTAATACGGCTTTTATGAATGATAGACTTTCAAATTAGTATGAAGTGATATAGAGTGTATTCAAAAAAGTATGCAAAATTTATTACCGATTTCTCAGAAAATTTTACTCTCGGTAATAAAAAAATGTCCTATATGTCGCATACTTTTTTTAGACACACTGTATAAGAGGGCGTTTAGTCGTGCTTAACGTTGACGTTTCAATAAGTAACTGTTTATTTAGATCGAGGTGCCGCATCTGTACTACAACCCCTCGGCCGCGGCCGCTGCGCACGGGTCAAATCAGACGGCGGCTGCGTACCAGCAGCACGCGGCCACCTTGAGGATGTATAACGACGCGGCGGCCGCGGCCGGAGCGGCGCCCCAGCAGATCCAGTATTTGCCGCCACAACCGAGCGGCACCCCATCTCCTGCGCAGGCGCAGTATAATCCCGCCGCTGTCCAGCAGCAGCAGGGTCCCCCGCAAGGATACCAGGTACGAATACGAACAGATTATATTAGCATGCGATGCAATTTTGGAATTCTTTGTATTTTTGTTGGAGGTAATGTTATTTTTTGAGAAGTAATTAAATGGTTTGCCGTTATTAAAATTGGTTCGCAGCATAAAATAGCCATTAAATCATTTGATCAGCATAAAAAGATCTTGCTTGCAATAAATAAAAATCAGGCTGCAAAAAATGCTACAAACTGTCAACAATTTAACCGATATCAGTCCGCTTGTAATATCATGTGTTTGCTTAACTAACAGTCGAGCTGCGAAATGATTACTGGGTCAGCAAGATTTTACAATTGGTCAGTAGAAAGAAACATGTCTAGAAGCAGCTTACTTCATAGGTTTGCATATTAAAAGAATGGCTATCAATATAAATCATTGGATTGCGTTTGTTTTGAATAATCGGCAAAGTTCGTTATTGTGGGCGGAGCGAAAGCAGTCGCGTGATACGAGTAGCTAATTGCGTGCGTGTGGTTTCATTCGGTGTAGCAGTCGAGGCCCAGAAGGTGTAGCGGGGGCAGGTTTTCACTTGTTTTCCCACGGCACTGTCAATTTATGTAACTTTCTTGTATTTTCTTTTGCCGAATACAGAAGGAAATCGTCTATAAATCTGACTAAAAGTGGATCGCTCATAGCAGCTTATATACAGGGTTGTCCAGAAGTCCGGAATAAGATTAATATAGCCTTAACCTGTAACTTTTGAGGAAAACGCTCGAAAACGTCAATTTAGTTTTATATATGCTCACATTTTGACGTTATTCGTTTGTTTTTTTATAGACATTTGTCAAAGATATGACGACATCGGTCTTTTTTTTTAAATAGAAACACATCTTATGATACATCATTTGAAAGCAAATATCTCGTACAGTATGCTCATAAAATTTAGCGCGATTCTGTCAAGCTATTTCAAAATGACGACTGTTAAAAGTTTTTGAAAAATTTCTATTTAAATGAGCGGAAATGATAAATCATATGGTTTTTTTACCTTTCAAGGTAAGAAATCTTTCCGACAAAACCATTTTTGTTTAGAAAATTCTAAAATAATACTTCGGAAATACCTAAATTAATTTTACAAGTTCACAATGTCAGAACATGAAACAATGAAGATTCTTACCTTGAAAGGTAAAAAACCATCAATGATTTATCATTTCCGCTTGTTTAAATAGGGATTTTTTAAAAACTTTTAACAGTCGCCATTTTGAAATAGCTTGACAGAATCGCGCTAAAATTTATGTACTGTACGAGATATTAGCTTTCAAATGATGTATCACAAGCTGTATGTTTCTATTTAAAAAAAGATTGATGTCGTCATATCTTTGACAAATGTCTATAAAACAAACAAACGAATAACGTCAAAATGTGAGCATATATAAACTAAATTGACGTGTCCGAGCGTTTCCCCCAAAGGTTACAGGTTAAGGCTATATTAATTTTATTCCGGACTTCTGGGCAACCCTGTATTTAATTTGCGTACCAAAATAATTTAGAGCACTCTACTATGACATTAATTACTGACCGATTCAAGAAATGTTTGCTGTCCATAAGTTGCTGACCAGCTAGCCATTTTGGCTGACCGATTACATTTTTCTATTCGCAAAAATATGAATATTTTGCTAACCAGTTAAATGAACAAACCCTTATTTTTTTTTATGTTTTTAGGCCGCACCCCCGCCGCAAGGCCACCCGCAGATCCCCATGTTCTGCATACCCACTCAGCCTCATATGTTGCAGAATGTTCCGGCTTATTTACAACAAGGTCCACCACCACCACCTCAACACCAACATGTACAGGTAAGTCAAAGGACTGCTAATTAAGAAACCTATTACTACTTATCGATGTTTATTTTTTGTTTCAGGTACTAGTACATCAACAGCACCCTTCGCAACAGGGGAACCCCCACGGCCCGAACCCTTAACGCTGAAGCAAGCCGTTAAAGAAATGGGTTTCGTTTTAAAAGCTATTAGAGAAATTTTTAATTTTATTTAGCTAGTAAGGTACTCCCTCTCGTATTTCAGGTACGGTTGTGGACGGAATTTGTGAGACGGTCGAAAGCGAAAGCTAAGGTGCGCGCGGTAACGATGTTAAGTGTGCAAAATTTCAGACGGTACAGATTCGTAGATTTTAAGGCGAGAAAGTTGGAAATGCATAGTACACGAAGCGCTATATAGATAGACAGATGCTTAGCGAAATAACGTTTGTTTTACGAACGGACGGAGAACTCTGTAGTTAGTTCTTTTACATTGAGATGCCAGACAGCTCGTTGCGTAAAGAAAGAACTTTTGTCATTGAAAAACGAATTAATACAAAAATAAATATTAGTTGGAGAAATACGGTAATAAAAACATGTATACGTCGATTCACCTGTGACAAATGTTGTAAATGTTTCGTAATAGAGTTCACCACTATACAGGGTGTAGCAAATTCGTCCTTCACCATTGGGATTTCGGAAACGGTAAGAAATACGAATGCGAAGTTGCATTTTTTATAAAAATATAAAATTTTGCGTTTCGATTTTTTTTTACTGACTTTGTTTGAAGAGATGTTCAAAAAAAAAGTTCGCTTTCTCAATGCTACTTTTTATTCTGCACAAGATGGCATCATCAGATCTGTAACGCGACGTTTGGTCTTAGGGTTACCATCATCGACTTATTTGTTTTAAATACGGGCCTGGATTTTTTCGTTTAAATTATGAAAGGGGACCTAAATCTACGTTCAGCGGTAAACAACACTTACTGATTTTCCGACGTTTCGTTTCTTACCATCTTCATTAAAATACCCCTGGCACGTTCCTGTTAAAGTCTTAAGAATGTGCTTAGTTAAGAGTCAAATTTTATTTGTTTAAGATGAGGATCCAAAGCAATCCCAAATTAGCAATCGGAGCCATCTATGTTGCATCAATTTAATTAAAAAATATGCCGCTTTTTGGCAGGTTAGAAGGAGACGAGAGTCATCAGCTGATCAATATTTCTTTTCGTAAAGTTTTAGCCGTTAATAATAAAGTTTTTTAGTTAATTTATTGATATTTAGATTGTCCGACATGTCGATTGGGGTATAGGTACGTACTAGGGGTATTTTAATGAAGATGGTCAATTTAAGGAACAAAACGTCGGAAAACCAGTAAGTGTTTTATACCACAGAACGTAGATCTGTCATAATTTAAACAAGATAATCCAAAACCATTTAAAAAAAAAATTAAGTTGATGATGGTAACCCAAAAACGAAATGTCGCATTAAAGATCTAAAGATGCCATCTTGTGAAGAATAAAAGTAGCAATGAGAATGTGAACTTTATTTTTGGACATCTCTTCGAACCAACTCAGGAAAAAAATGAAAAACCGAAACGAAAAATTTTATATTTTTCCCAATATTTTCTTACCGGAAATCCCAATGGTAAAGGACGAATTTGTTACACCCTGTACACGCCGGTTAAAGTAGGGATTTATAGTTTATACTGGTGTTTCCCCGCTGCGCTAAAGGGGAGTGCGACGGCATGATTGTCACACACTGACAATTCAAATGGCATTAATTTAAACATACTGACTATTTCAGAGATTGTTGAAGACGGCACACCCCGAAATATTCGTAGGCACTGAAGGGTTAAATAGGGCGATTCATAGTTTTTTTTCATCCAAATAAGTCTCAGAAATTCGGTCCATGGCCGTACTCACATTGTTCGATCATATTCATAGTATTATCTTTGTTAATAATTTTTTTTTACTGAAAAGGTTGCGTGGTTGACGGTTTTGTGACGATTCTTCAGTTCACCGAAATAATAATAAGTCGGAGTTTTTTTGATATAAAAATAATTCTAAACATACTGTAAAATCTCCCAAGAAGCTAACTGTATTACAGTAGACGCTCGATAATGTGAACATGGCCTAACGGAAACCTCGCATAGTGTGAACAAGATGTTAATTATACAATACCGCCGTATAACGTGAACAAAATAAACCTTCGCTAATGGAAACAAAGTCATTGATCCTAGAAATTTACATTTTGTGGCAGTCGTTGTTCCGCGGTGCTGTAATTTCCCGATATATGCGGTACTTTCCCACCGAGGGCGCTGTGTTAGCTAGAAATGCATACGTTTTGTGCCAGTTGTTCGATGTTAATGGGTATTTGGGTATATGCTTAAAAAACCAAGGTATTTTACTCTTTATGAAACATCGCTAGTGATCCAAGGATTAAATGAAGGGCAAAGTGTTATCTATTTAGCAAAAAAATATGGTGTTGCCAAATCCACAATTTGTAAAATAAAGCAAGAAAAGGAAGTGATCTCTAAAGCTTGTGACAGATACATATGTGGGCCCAGGTAAAAGACAAACGTTAAAGAGTTCGGGATTTCCCAGAATCTAAATAAAATTATATAAGTGGTTCCTGGAGCAACGAAGTAAACATTTTATTTTAAGTGGGGGATATGATCGATTAAAAAGCAAAGCAAATCCATTTACAAATTAACGAAAATGATAAGCAATTTACAGCCAGTGAGGGATGGCTACAACGCTTCAAAAAGAGATTTCGAATCGGCTTTTTGCAAATTTCTGGAGAGAAATTGTCCTCTCAGCCAGAACTTGTGGATTAAAAAAACAAAGTAGAAGAACTTGGTATCACATTAGACCAACTTTACAATGCTGATAAAACGGGACTTTACTGGAAATTATTACCAGACAAAACATTTGTCTCGGCGGCGGAGAAAACTGCAGCTGGTAGAAAAACTGAAAAGCGGCGAATAACTTTTTTAGCTTACAACTTGAAGTTGAAGATACTGAAGACTGTTAAAGCGATGAGATTGAGATAGCCGAAGAAAATCCGGAATCATCACCTCCATTGGTTTCGCTAGATAGAGTTATAGAGTCTTTAAATGTAGTAAGCCAGTGGGCTGAGGCAAGTGACATTGATATTAATGATCTTGTAGTTATAGAAAGGCTAAGAGACAACGCCATTATGCAGAAAATTAAATATGCCCAAAAAAAACAAAAATTTCTGACTTTTTAACAAAAAATAATTCTTTATCCCTTTTTTTAATTTGTTACTGTTTGTTTTAATGAGTATTACTAATTTATATGTTTAGTATGTTGGTTATAAAAAGTTCTAACATATTAAATATAACCTCCGTTAACGCGAATAAATCGATAATGTCAACGGACGTTGTTTTCTTAGGTTCACACAATCGAGTGTCTACTGTATTTAGAGGGTTATTCTGTACCTATAATCACTGTTGTCGTAGTTTTAAGTACTAAGTCTTCGTGATGCCTTGGCAAAAAGTATATGCAACGCGAATAACACCCTTTAACGATAGAGAACATAAAAATGCAAGTCTTGGAAGAAAGAGCACGGACCCTCATATTTTTCGGGTAGACGTTTGGTAATAATTTTTTTTAATTAAAAAAAACTATGACTTTAGTGAATATCGACCGAGAAATCAACATACACGTCAACCGCGCAATTTTTTCGGCAAAACGATTTCTCCATAGGTACACATTCAAATTTTTTTTAAGGCATAACGTTTTTAAGAGTGAATTTCATAAAATTATCGTATTCCGGGCACTTTTCTTACATTATTTTCGTTCGGCTGGCCATGTGCACAGGGATGGTATACTATATTCAAAAATAACAACAGATGAGGGCTGGTACATGGAAAAGCAGTGGTGTAGCCGGCCCGGGCCTCTTGGGCCCTCCCCGAAACTGATTCCAATTAACACTCGGTCTTAAATCTGCTAATTTATATGGAAACAAACCAACCCAAAAAAGAAAAACCTGTTAAACGGTTACAAACCCTGTGTACATGCCCCAATTAACGTGTTTCATACTGGGTGTTCTCACAGGCGGGCAAAGTGGAATAATTCATTCACGGCTGGACGTCTAAATGTATACAGGGTGTTATGGAAATAATGTATTATATTTAAACCGGCAAGGCCTGAGATGAAAATCTTACTTACCACCTTATGTCGACCACGGAAGACGTCTGTGTTGTATTATTTACACGTCAAACCCTTTCCAAAAAAAAATACGATAATACAATCACACGGTTTGAGTTACGACATTTATTGTTATAGTGTTGCGACTTTTCCTTCTCGCATATCAAAGCAAACTGAAGAATCCGCGTTTGAGTAACGGTTTCCACCGACCGGGCACGCGTTTTGATCTGGCACCACTGCTAGCCTACCGACCTACATGCACTTGTTAATTGAAAACATGTGTACCGCGTGGCATGTGGCAGCTCGTGGGATATGTTTGGGCTTAAAGCCGTATTAGAGTCTGCAATTTTTAACTAAACCGTTCTGGAGCAGCTGGCCAAATACTTCTCGCATTGCCGGCGCAATGCGAGAATGGAATCCGTATTACAGTCGGCAATTTAAGTCTTCTGGCAATTCTGGATTCATGCGCAGTACACCGTTCTCGATCAGCTGTCTCGCATTGCCAGAAATGGCCATTTTAATTGCCATTGCCGATGCAAGTGTGGATAGTGATGGATTATTCTGTTATTTTTAAATGTTTATTAGTTGGTTGGAAGTACCTATGAACAGCTAATGGCTATTTAAACTAACTGGTACTTAAAATAACAGTTCACATTCTTTTAAGCTAATTCGTAGCAACTTTTTTGAACTTCCAATTGTAAGTAGCAGTAGCTGCTTTAACTGCTAATCAAAACGAACAGGTTTGCCCATCTCTAATTCTGGGGGTATTTTAGGGATTTCGAGACTAACAATTGCTGTTCTGACTGTTGGCAATGCGCCAGCTGTTCGAGAACGGTTTACTGCGTACGAATTCGTGCAATTATAATTGCCATTGCACCGGAAATTTTTCTTGCCGACTCTAATACGGCTTTTACAAACATTTGGAGTTCTAACCTGAAGTGAGGTATTCTACTTTGTTGCTCTGCCGGAACACCATCGATGTCGTCTTAGCTAAAAATTGATGAAATAAGAATGCCGTTCAATGTTTGAACTTCGATGATGAAGTGACGATGGTACTGGTGTTTACTATCCTTCACGGTTTTATTTTCAATGATATTTGGTACTATTTTTCGTTAAACTTGATGTTTGCAAAGACGTAACGACTATACACGTGTTACGTGTTCTTTAAATCGTTGCAATGGGCGCTTAAAAATTTTTTTGTACCTATACAGGGTGTAACAAATTCGGGCTTCACGATTAGAATTCCGGAAATTCATCAATCGATTTAAGGAACGAAGCGTCGGAAAACCAGTACGATTTGTATGCCGTTGAATGTCGATTTAGAAGTTGATGAGTGTAAAGGGTTAATGGGTGCATTTGTCAAGAAGGCCCGACGCACTGATGGTGACCCAAAAACGAAACGTCGCCTTAAAGATCTGATGATACCATCTTGTGAGGACTAACCGAAACGCAAAATTTTACATTTTTCCAAACATTTTGAAAGCCCCTATATTTATTTGTGATTTTTTTGGCGGCATATTATTGGGGAATGGGACTTTGTATCTCGTTACCGTTCCCGAGATCCCAATGCTGGACGGCGAAGTTGTTACACCCTGTATTCCAATCGTCTTAGTTCACGTAGTATCTTATGTAGGAAAAGTGGTACTAGATATAATTGAAAAGCGGTAAAAAGACGAAAAGATCGTGTATTGTCGAGATGAAACGTACCTTGCTAGCAAAACTGCTACTTTATGGCTCCATTTTGAAACGTGCGAGTATCCTTACATATTGTCATCGAGTATTAAAATTTCGTGTTTCTAATGAAAGTCTCTTAATAATAGACACGGTCGGCAAAACAGCGAGCGAGAATTTGCGTGTGTGGAAATAGGTGAGCGTAACATTCATTTGGTACACATGAAAAAGCCGTCTTAGAGTCGGCAAATTTTGTCTCTTGCGCCGGCAATGGCAATTATAATTGTAGGTATTCATGCGCACTAAACCGGTCTCGATCAGCTGGCCCGATACTGCTCGCATTGCCTGCGCAATGCGAGAATGGAATCCGTATTACAGTCGGCATTTCTACTCTTGTGGCAATTACAATAGCACGGATTCACGCGCAGTACACCGTTCTCGATCAGCTGTCTCGCATTTCCGGAACTGGGGCACGCGCCATTTTCATTGCCATTGCCGGTGCAAGTCTGGATAGAGATGGATTATTCTGTTATTAATGTTTATTAGTTGGTCGAAGCATCTATGAACAAGCTAATGGTTATTTAAACTAACTGGCGCTTAAATTAACAGTTCACATGCTTTATTAAGCATATGTACTGCTAATTCGTAGCAACTTTTTTGAACTGCCATCTGTAAGTAGCAGTAGCTGCTTTAACTGCTAATCAAAACGAACAGGTTTCCCCATCTCTAATTCTGGGGGTTTTTAGGAATTTAGACACTAACAACTGCTGTTCTGACTGTTGGCAATGCGCCAGCTGGTCGAGAACGGTTTGCTGCGCATGAATTCGTGCAATCATAATTGCCATTGCACCGGAAATTTTTATTGCCCACTCTAATACGGCTAAAGATCTGAAACTAATGTTGCAACTAATAAATATTACGCGTATTTACTTCTACGTGCATAAATGTCCGCCTGGACTTTGTTTTGCCAGACCTGTATAAATTTAATGTAATTTGATGAAGTAACTAAACTTACAGTTGCCTCTCTCTCTCTCTCTTGTCTTTCCTATATCATCAGTCTTTAACGTTATTCCCATCCTCTTCTCTCCCAAAACCGAAAAATTTGTTACGTTACTTTATTAGATAGTTATATTTTTTGTTATTGCATTTTTGTTACTCATTTTTGGAAAAAAAAATCACTTTTTGTCGTCACTCTGTCACTTGTTTCGAATCTTTCTTTTACTAAGTTACATTATTTTATTAGATATATATTGTAATTCGTGCGGATTAGAGAAAAATAATTTTTGGTATTTGATGGTTTTGGAATACAAGGTGGTTATTACGGTAAGGATTGCGAAGTATTTAATTTTTTATTGTGAACGGGTGACAAACGTAAATTTTTCGAGTATTTTCAGTGGTTTCTGATCTGTTTGTAATTTATTATTTTAGATACGACCAACTATGAAAGTACTGTCAAGGTGCACGTACACGATTTAGGTTGCTTTTGAATACTGTATATGCGACCATACCTCCAGTGGCGTGCGCGACAGCCAAAAAACTTGTTTTGGTGACAGAAATAACACCACAACTGGTATTTTTCAAAATAGATATTTATTCTTTCTTAATCGACAGTCATTTCTTAAAAGACAAAGTGTTCGAATGCAGATAAAATAATCAAAATACTGTTTTACTGCGTTACTGATTTTTTTTATCGATTTCAAGACATCTTTGTAGAACAATCGGTTCTGAAATGGTGGTCGAAGCTTTTAAATCGAGGAAACGTATTTTTGTGCCAGTATAGAGCATATCTCGGAAAGAGATCATGTCCGGACACGTATTTATATGATTTATTTTCTTATATTGACCTTTAAAATACCTCATTAAAATATTTCCCGTATATAGGGTGTCCCGCTTATAATGGCAACGGGCTTATATACTTCTGATATTATTATTAAAACCCCTATAAGTCCGTACGCCAATGAGTATCCACACCAAAATTCAAAACAATCAATTCATAAATACCGAAAATATAAGCTTGTTTCCATTACAAGTGGGACACCCTGTATACGACTAAATATTACTTACAGTACTCTTGTAAATTATAAAAATGATATCACACCCTGTATTCTAAAAGATATCAAACATTATTTTTCGAGGAAAAACTACAATCTTGGTGGTTAAGGTTTAAAAGTATTTTTTAATACTGTTTTTCGAGTATACAGGTATACTAGATAAAAAAAAATTTCGATTGGCAAGGGCATGTCAAAAAAAATTTGATACTAAATAGAATATAACTTTTAATATTCATTCCATGATGGCCAGTTTGACATGAGAACTATCCAAAGGAACAATTTACTATACAGAGTGTTCAAAAAAATTTCAAATATGTCGGTTCTGTGACAATATTGGAATATAAGGCTAATTATTTATTTAAAAGTTTTCATATGACTGTATTTGTTCACATTTTTACTTTAACCGTGGACATTTTTAGTCAAAATTTAAAAATACAGGGTGTTATGGGGAAATGACGTATTATATTTAAAACGGCAAATCCTGAGATGCAAATAAATTGAAATGGCGCTTTGAATTATTAAGCGAAATATACACTTTATATGAAATCTCAAAATTTACGTGGGCGCTCCTAAGGCCCTTCGCAATCAATATTTTATTGAGGCAGTCTCCAGGTTCAAAAGAGGTTAGCGCGTTATAGGCGATGTTATCATATTGCAACACAGAATTCTAAACGGACGTTCAGTTTTTGACAACAAGACGTCTTTGACGCGCGTTATCACTTCTTTTTCAAACTTTTTAGACAAAGGAAACTACAATTTTAAGGTACATACTCTCTTACCTTCGATCTTATTTTAAAATAATCCTAAATTCCATAAAAAATAAAACACAAAAAGTACGTTTTTCAACAGAACCAACAGTAAATAATATCACACAAATTTGAAATCACATACAACATTTAATATTATGAATTATTTCACAACAAAAAAAAGTCGGGCAATACATCTAACGAAACGTTTAAAATTCGTATACGTCAAGCACGTGGAACCCTCGACAACGTCGTTACACTCCCGAGTCTCGAAACATACTGAAGTATGAAGTGGCGCGCGGCCGGTATTCAAGCAACGGCGAGATACGAGGTGTGATCAGACAACACTGTTAGTATACTCTAGTGACGCACATTGTTGCTAAGTGAATCCAGATGGAACGGCGCGACAGTATGTGGGTAAAAAGGGTTTTTACCTTAGTATTTAGGTATTCGATTTAAAATAAAAAAGTATGTAGACTTTCTCTAGGACACCCAAGGAGTCACCCATGTAAATATCATAAGTCATTTCCATAACACCCTGATTTTCATATATTATGTCGAAATAATGACGCCTTCACATATTTAAACTTTTTTGATCACTCTATACGTTTTCTTTGCGTTACCAATCAACTGGCGTACGTTATTTTGAACGGTTTAATTTTTATACCAAATATCAAATAAAAAAACTAAGAATTTCAAGTATAAAAATCTCAAAAATCTAAACGCGATTTCGTTCGAAAAAGAATTTTTGAAAGTATTGCGCCGATTAAAATACGAATTAAGCCATGGATTCGGGGCGCGAAAAAAAAAATAAAAAAAATAAGGTGCCTTAGTTATACAGGGTGGCTTACAACTTTGAGCACGATTTTTCTTCGACTATGTATACATATAACCGAATAAACGGAAAATATAGCAATAAAGACATTATTCATAATGTTGCCAATAAGATGAAAAGAAATACAGACGCGCAGAGAAGCTGTGCTTGACTTAATAATTCGAGCACCCTGTATATCTCCTGTCGTATATGTGTTAAAAATCATTTTTAGTTATTAAAATAAAATTTTGGCACCCTTAAAAAATCTATTTATTTTTTTGTTTTTCTTATATATAGAATTTTTGTAAGAAGTAAAAACCAAATTGGTTTGAAAGTGTTACATAAAACTATGTAAAATTTTTGTTCTGATGGGCTTTTAAATTTTTTCTAGGTATATTTATAAAAACTTTTCCAATTATTATTCTTTTAAATTATTGTAAAAATCCTTTTTATTGTGCATTTTTTGTACCACTGGTTATATTATTTAAAAAAATTGTCCAAAGTAAAAGTTTACTTTGCGCAGTTTTTCTGAAAACTACTTTTTGAAGTAAAAGTATGCGAGAAAAACTATGAAAGAAAAAATATCAACTTTGCATTAAATTATTTTTTTATTACAAATAAATTAAAGGTTTTGCCAAGTTTATTTGTAAAGTATGCATTTTATTTTCTCTCCTTCGTATACATTGTAAACAATTTTGACCGTATTTTTATTTTGTAACCGGGAACGTAGAACCACGGGGCTCTTTTCGCGAAAGAGCTATTACAGTCTCTTGTTGGAGCGGAAGTTTTGTACTGTATACTTAATTGTGAATGTAATGCATACTTAACCATAAATGTACTTAAATATCAAAACTTTCTTCCGTATACTCTGTTCGTATAAATAGGTAACACCACATAAACTCGAATGGATTTTTATACTTTTCTTTACGTCACTAATCTGCTGTCTCATTTTATTGTATTTTGATCTCTCTCTGTTTACAAACTGTTCATAGAATGTTTATTCTGCTCTTATGCAGGCTCATGTTTCTTTATTTTTTAACCTAAGAATTTCATGTCGAAACACGCTTATCGTCCTTCAAAATGCCAAAAAAATGGTGTGAATTGGGGATATGTTTACACGAGGACGTAGTAAAAGGTATCGAAAGTTTAAATTTTCCATTTATGACTCCTGTGCAGGCGGCTACAATTCCACAGTTGTTGTATAAGAAAGATGTAGCTGCAGAGGCTGTAACAGGTATGTTTGGTTATTACGTTAAAAGAGATCCACAAAAAGTGTTTTAACCATTTCTAAGTGAAATACGTACGCTAATTTATAACCAGAAATATTTGTGGTTTAACCTTTCTGATATTTCATAATGCATCTGAATAAAATATCTTGTTATCTGGTTATTTCTAGGATCGGGAAAAACGTTAGCATTTCTTATTCCAATACTGGATATTCTAAAGAAGAGAGAGCAAGAAGAGAAATGGAAAAAACATCAAATAGGTGCTATAGTTATATCACCTACGCGAGAACTGGCACTTCAAACCAAAGAAGTATTGGATCAGCTTTTAAAAAGTGTTAAGGTAAGTTAATTTACACGATTGCACGCCTGCTGTTATTGGTATTAATTTATTTCTAGAACCTAACCCAAATTTTGTTCGTTGGAGGTAACAGCGTTGATGATGATGTGAAGAACTTTAGGGAAAACGGAAGCAACATTATTATTTGTACCCCTGGGAGATTAGAAGACTTACTTACGAGAAAGCAAGATATAAATTTGCCTAACGCCATTAAAAATTTGGTAAGATTGATTCGTTGCTCTATAACAATAAACTATAGTAGATAATAATGATATAGTTTCTATACTAAACAGTATTCGGATGAGGGTGAATATTTTTATATGTTTAAGGAAGTTTTAATACTAGATGAGGCAGATCGACTACTAGACCTGGGTTTTCAAAAAACACTAGATGCAATTCTGAGTTATCTTCCCAGACAGCGCAGGACAGGTCTCTTTTCAGCCACACAGACTAAACAGGTACAGTTTCTGAGTGTAGTGATCGGTTGTAAATTTATTAAAAGTTAATATAAGTATGTACTTACTGTGTTCTTTGTAGGTTCAAGATTTAATTAGAGCTGGTTTGAGAAATCCCGTGTTAGTTAGTGTGTCTGCCAAAGCGAAGCAAAGTACGCCAGATATGTTACTGAATTATTTCATTTTAGCCAAAAATAATGGTAAGTAATTTTGAATAATATAAAACTATTTAATTTTTATAAAGATTTATTTTTACAGGAAAATTAGCAACTCTTCTCGGTTTCTTACAGCAAGAGAACGTTAAAAAATCTATGCTTTTTTTACCTACTTGTGCCTGTGTAGATTATTGGTCGAAAATATTCTCTCAAATAATTCCAAAGGATTTAAATCTTCCTATAATGGCGATCCATGGCAAAATGAAAGATAAACGTCAAAAAGTTTTGGATAAATTTAGGGATAGCGAGAAAGCATTATTGTTGTGTACAGACGTCATGTCTAGAGGAATCGATATACCAGAGGTATGGTTGCAACAGGGATACCAAGTAAAATTGCTATTAAAAAAAGAATTCTAAAATTATACAGTTATGTGTACTATATTGATTGTCTAGTTTGGTAATTTTAAATTGTATCTTTAATAATAATGTTTGTAAATTAGCGTTAAGCACATTTGAGAATGCTATTGTTTTAAATGACAGAATATTTTTTTAGGTGGATTGGGTACTTCAGTGGGATCCACCGGCTAATGCTTCGGCTTTTGTACATCGTGTTGGCAGGACCGCGCGCCAAGGAAACGAAGGTAGCGCCCTAATTGTGTTATTGGAGAACGAAGAAGCCTATGTGAATTTTATTCAGACCAATCAGAGGGTCAAATTAGTAGAAATGGAGGACAAAAGTAGTCAAGAAAATGTATGTAGCTTTGTTCATAAAAAAAATTGGCAAAAAGAGTATGAAATGTCGTTTTAATCATTTTAGATAGAGACGTTGAGAGAAAAAATCAGGAACTTACTGAAAAGAGACAGAGCGTTGATGGAGAAAGCCACCCAGGCTTATGTATCGCATGTTAGAGCTTATTCTAAACACGAATGTTCTCTGCTTTTAAAAGTTAAGGTAAAGAGAATTATGTAAATATTATTATTGTTTAAATTGATGATTAAAAATGCTGGGTGTAATTCCTCGTCTTGTTTTAGGACTGAAAGTTCATATAAACATATTAAGGACACATGTTTATTATTTTTGTGGAAGATTGATTTGGTCTGTTCAATTTGACTAAATGTTTTTTTTTGTTTATAGGAATTGCCTCTGGGCGCGCTAGGTTCCACATACGGGCTTCTGCAACTCCCGAAAATGCCCGAGTTGAAAAATAGAGACCTATCGGACTTTCCCGAGATTGAAAACCTAGATTTTAATGCAATACCTTACAAGGATAAAACGAGAGAGGCTATACGATTAAAGAAATTGAAGGAATACAAAAATACGGGTAATTATAAATTCCGCGTTCGAGGTCAAAATAAACCCAATTTGTCACAAAAATTAATTCGTAAAGTGCCCCCTAAACGGGGCAATTTTGATCAGTGTGATTTGACGGAGCCGAGAACTGATATTTTGAATACTTTGATCATTTCCATGGTAAACCGGCGATGATATAATTACGGGAAAGAAATTCGAAATCACTTATTATTATTATTTATGAACAATAGTTTCAGCTTCAAATTGTGTCATCGACATGCCGTCTTTGACAGGATATAAGATCTCCGACCAATCATATTGAGCTGTACTGTTTTTTTTCATATTAAAGGTTTGCTCCTTTACAGTGTTGACAGTTTTTATCTTTTTCGTCAGGTGTTTGGCCCAACAAAAAACAGAAACACATAAAGAAAGCGACAGAGCCCTGGTCAATAGCTAAGCAAAATAAAGAAACCAGAAAAGGGAAGAGGTTAAAGCGAAAACAAGCCAAATTATCTGCGAAAACCGAAGGGAAAGGCAAGAAAAGAAAAGGTAAATATCAACAAGAGACTTGTGATAATTGTCGGAACTTCATACCATTTGTCTGGCTGTGTGTTTTACACTAATACATAATAATCCATACTGGGGGGCCTCCTTTTATCTGATTTTTTTGATATTTTAGGGGGTATAACTGACGAAGATCTAGAAGAATTAAAGAAGGACGTGGCTTTGCTCAAGAAATTTAAAAAGAAGAAAATAACGGACGAGCAGTATGATAAAGAAATGGGAATTTTATAAAATGTAAGTATATTTAACTTATTAGGACGTTCTAAATTATTGTTTGATGCGTGGATCTAAATTGAATAAGGACACTTGAAGAGGTGATGTTAAAATTAAAGTCATATAACAAAAGGTCGAGAATTCAGTACTTTTCAAGTCAAAGTTGTTATTTATTTTTTCTTATTTTTAACATCGTACGGTTTGTCTTTAAAGGCACAGGGACTATGCTTCACGAATTCTATCATTCTGTTATAAAAGTGTTTCTCTAGTGTGCCACCAGAGGGCCACTATGCCTGAAGATCGAATTTAATTTTTGGCATATCTTTTTTGTTTCAACAGATATTTAAACAAATAGCATGCCATTTTAAAGACAAAAGGATACCTAATAAATAAGATCTCTTGAATCGAATTCGATAAACCGCGCCGTTTAGGCGCAAAACTGGAATTTAAAGTTTTTTGTAGCAGTAAAATCAGTTTTTCAAATGAATAAAAGAAAAGTATTGAGTTTTCGACGTTTTGTTATATTACTATGACTTACTGCCTTTATTTTAACATGTAGAACCATCGCTCCAAGTTTAGTATCCTTATGCATTATCTGAACACCCTGTATTTGTGGCCTTTCAGTGTCCTATGAGCACGTCACTGGGTGAGGTAACCTCAGGTCACCTAGAGTGGATCCCTCGCCTGCTGTAGACGAATTTAATTAATCACGTCAAAGGTAAATTTATTTATGTAAATTTGTATTGGAAATTGTAATTTGCTTCAAGACATCTCTGCTGAAATTTACTGTGCAAATATTATAATTTCTTATTTTTTATACAGGTCTGGAAGCGAGCGTTACATCAGCAAGAAAATACAGGGGCAACGAAGCATTGGTGGATGCCATTCTTGTTAGCCACTTAGACCTTATCGTTCGTACTGTACACTGTATAAAAATATGTAAATAACTAAATAAATATTTGTTTTATACGTTCTTCGTCATCAATAAAAAAAAAATTATATAATAATTCACCAGCGTTTTTTTTCGATGATTTGACAATTTTTACCAGATTCCAGAACTATCGGAAAGCAGCGGTAGTTATTAGAGCTTAGCGCCATCTACTGTCCTCAATTTTAAAGGACATACAATTTATACCCTATTTCAGAATTATCGGAAATCAGCGGTAGTTATTAGAGCTTAGCGCCATCTACTGTCCTCAATTTAAGGAAAAACAATTTATACCCTATTTCAAAATTATCGGGAATCAGCAGTAGTTATTAGAGCTTAGCGCCATCTACTGTCCTGTTTGTAAATTTAAAATATATATTTTCTCTTAGTCCATAATTTAATAAAAACCAGTGAGAAATGCGTAATAAAAACCAAATTTTTCGTTAAAAGAGCAGAAAACCCATAAAAATGAAAAAGTTGCTAAGGGCCGGATTTTACACGAACTTAACCGGAGGTTAAAGTGTTCATCACGTTCGGGATTTTTCCCTAAAATCTAGGGAATTCCGGGAAAAAATCCAATAAATCAGCAGATTCTGGGAAATTTTGCCAACACCGGCAACATTGCCTTGTACTTAACCGGCAGAAAAAAATTTCAACAAGGTGCCGGTTAATTTTGCGTATACCGGCCCTAAACATTTTTTTTAGTCGTATAAATTAGAATTTCGGACAACAAAATTAAAATTTGTATTTCATACGCTATCGGGAAATGTTGGCAGCATAAAATACAACATTCGCAGAGTAAATTTTTTTAAATTTCTTCAAATATGCAGCAGGTGTAGGGTAAAAAGAACAATTAAAACGCAAGAAAAAGATCCTTTCAACTACTTTTATTTGCTTGTTATTTTGATGAACAGGAAACAATAAATCGTATTGAAGCATATAAAAATGGTACAATTTCTGGATAAACTTTATATTTCATCAGGAATCATATGGGAATTCAATTTCCTTGTTCTTGGTATTACTAATCGCTGGTAAGACAGATCCGAGCTTCCAATCTTTGGCCCGTTTAACTGAAACAAAAACCACATCAGTACCATAGTAGCCATTTAGTTATTGTTAAAAAGAACAATCCTGTATCTAAATCCAAAACTATTTTTGGTATGGATGTTGTCACCAGGGCAGGCTCCCATTATGGTTTTGAAGGTCGGGAGCTCTTATAGGATATGTCACGAGGCCAGACGCCTTATATAAGCAATTTACTTACGATGGGCGGCAACGGCCAGCTACCACAGAGGAAGAGTAGATCGCTACAGTTGAACTACTAACCTCAAATTTCTTTAGGTTAGAAAACTTCAAGAAAACGTCAAAAACATTAATTTCTTTACGCTTTTCTTAATTTAAAACCTATGGGTCTAATGGCAAGTAACTCGTATTTAGCAGTTTTCAGTGCGGGAACGTTCGTAGGCGCCGCATCGACTTATTTTATATTAAAGTTTAGGAACAACTTGCATAAACCCAAAATTAAAGGAGACCCTGTATGGTCTAATGGCATGGAAGAACGATACGAGGTAAAAATAGGGCTTTTTGAGGCAACAAAATGCTATAGACAGAGGCCTTGAACTCTAATATCCTTTTTTTTGTAGTTTGAAGATATAGATGATGAAGTTCGACTAATATTAGGTGTTCGAAATGACTTAAAAATGCAAAAGGGAAAAGTTGCCGCACAATGTGGACATGGGGCTATGGCTGCATATGCCAAGACTTTAAGTACATCTCCGAAATTGTTGAAAGATTGGTTAAGAAATGGTAAATCCAGTAAGCATAAATTTGTACACTGGGAATTGGGTTATCTATCACCGTTTTCGAGCAATGGATCGGTAATTACCGCGGTTATATGTGGTTATAACCTCGGTTAACCTTGCATTTGCTCTGTTAACAAACCACAATCGCTACAACAAAACCAATTTGGATAGTTATAACCGGTCTGTCGCTCCAAAACGGTGTATGTATGATGTTACTTAGAAATTACATACTACAAGATTCTATGCTTTTTGTGAAATAAATGAACTATTCAACTACATGTCCTGGAGACCTGTAAACATAATTTAATTTTAACATTAGAGTTAGAACTGATTTTTTTAGGTGGAACAAAGATTGCAGTAAGAATAGACTCTGAAGAACAGTTATTGGAAATCGATAAGAAGGCTAAGGAACTAAACGTACTGAGTTGTGTTATAAGAGATGCTGGACAAACGCAGGTGGCACCAGGTAACGTATTTTAGCCTTCAGAATATTTATTTCAGTCCTAACATAAAAATGTATGCCTTTTAGGTACTCGAACCGTGATAGCCATTGGCCCTGCTCCGAGAACCATTTTAGACAAGATTACAGGGAACCTGAAGTTGTATTAATTATAATAAAGTATTTATTAATTGAAAGTTTTAATTTCATTTACTTACTGACGAGAAGCGAAAGAAAGAACATGTTATATTTTCTTTGGAAAGAACCCTCACACTCTGGCAGAAGTTCTAGATTGTTATTATTATTACCGCATACTTAAAGATGAACAATACTATGGAACTAATAAATATCTCTTTCAACAAAATTCTTTACGCCAGAAACAGTACCTCTTTATCATCCTCGTCCGATGCCTCCATAAACATTTACTGTCTTTTTCTAGCTAATTCACTTAACATGGTCAGTGCATATCGATCTCTGTTTATCTACCCAGAGTCCTTTTCTATCACAATACTCTCTCTACGTCGGCAGCTCGTACAACCTGGCAAATATCAAAACTTGCTTCTATTCATTTCGCTAAATTTTTCCTACAAATCAAAAAATTCTTTCATCATCCTTGCTCTTAGTCAAAAGTTTATTTTGGTTTATCGTCTTCGTTTAATAACCTTAACCACAATAATTTGTTTTGATTAATTTTATTGAAATTAATTATTTTTTTACAGGAAGGAAAACAAATTATGCAAAAGAGTGGTCTACCTAAGTTAGCTTTCGACAGCCTTAAAAAGGCAGAAATTCACTATGATGAGAAAGGATCATGTAAGAATAAATACGTCCAACTTTCTTTACATTTTTAACTTGCCTTCTCCATTGTCTACTAACAGAAACTCTTACCCTTCCAGTTTCAAATGAAATTCTGGAAATTCTCCACTCCTACTTCGGCGACACATTTATCCAAGCCTCCGAACTCCTAGAAAAATGTAAAATAGTCCGATATGCCACTGCAGATACATTCCGGGGAATCTACAAAGTCTCCACATCCCGAGAACAATATACCGTATTCAACGACATAAACTTCTGCCAGTGTCACTTCTTCAAAGCAAAAGTTTTGGAGGCGAGGAGTAGTCTCACTTGCAGGCATGTACTAGCTGTCTCCATTGGTAAAATTATGGGTAAAGTGACGTACGAGACTTTAAGTGATGATGTTTACGAGGACTTTTTAAACGAACAATTAAATATTTGTTTAGATTTAGATACACAATATATTAATTTAGGTTAGATAGCCTACAAAATAATAAGCTCTGTTTAGGATAAGTGACAAATTTGAAGATTGTGATGTTTTTTAAAAATAAATTTATAGAAAAAAGTGCACGCGTTTTTTTTTACGCCAGTCCCTCGGCATTTTCTAAGTTCTAAAAGTGCGCTCTTATGCGATGGTGTTCAGCATGTGTTTAGAAAACGACGCGGTATGTATGTCGACGTAAGTAAGGAAAAAAACACTGATTTTTTCAACACTCAATATAATGGATATGAGAAATACAATGGCTTAAAAATACAACAATTTTTTTTAGGGTTTTTGGTCCTTTAAAGGACACGAAATATTTTTTGATTGGAAATTTCCGTTACAAACTCAAGTACACAGAGGCTTGATGATTTTGATTTTTTTTGTATACTCTCCATAGGCATAAAGAGATTAAAACAGTGAGAATGACCGGAGAGAACTTAACTTTTTTAATTTTTTTTTATCGTGTACATTGGAATGTTTAACAGACAGGAACTACAAGTTTACTTTTGATCCTCTTTCTGCGGTTTTTGGCACTTCCTTGTAGGTCCGTAAATAGAAGAGGTTTATTCTTTTGTGTTATATAAAAACAATTTTTGGGTCGGATGGTATTTTTCTAATGGGTTCTATCTTTTCATATAGATTAGGAATAGTGAGCATTAGGGAATCCAATCGCGCACCCAAACTTTAATCCCGCAAACCTGCGGGATAGCAAACAATGAACAGCGGATTTTTGGTCGATGCGTCGGGGATTCCCCGCCATGCTGGGTTTGTTACGTTAAACAGAACAGTTTTCTTGCGTACGTGCGAAAGTAAGGGCGTTATTCTACTAGTATCTAGTGACATTTATCAAGTGATTGAATATAATACGTGGAATTTAAACAGCAATCACAAAATTGAGTGTCAGTGTAGTTAACAAAGACAATAAAGGTTCAAGTTTAGTTTGGAATTATTTTTAGTCTGAAGATGGTCTTACAGCTAAATGTAAGTTATGCCCTAGCATTATCAAAATCTCTGCTCGTTCCACCAAAGGTCTTCACACTTACAAACAAAGCATAATATTAATTTGAAAATCCAGAGCAGCAACGGTAGTGTTGATATTGATAAAATAACACAGGAAATTAAAGCTAGTACCAGCAGTTTGAGTAGTTCGTTTAGTTCTATTGCTAAACACTCAGATGTTAGTGGTTCTTTTGTGCTACCTAAGAAAATGAAAATTACAGATTTTTTCATATGAGAAACAAGTTTCGATGGAGAAAAGAGTGTCTGGAATGGTAGCTAAAGATGGTATACCCGTTGGAAAGTTTATCACATCGACCGATATGCGCCAACTATTCGAATCAGAGGGCCACAAATTGTGTAAAATCTATTCCGCCAACAAGTGTCGAAGCTGAACGTGCGTTTTCAGCCGCAGGATAAATGTGCAATAAAATAAGATCAAATCTAAAAGATGAAACATTAAACATGTTATCTTTTCTCCGAAAATACTTTCAAAATCAATGTAACATGCAATAAATATTTTCTTGCTACTCTACTCTGTTTCTAATTGCATAAAACAACTTTTTATTAACATACAGCACCCACATCGAGTCCCGCGAATCCCGCAATTTCAATCCCGCATTTGCGGGATTGGATTCCCTAGTGAGCATACGTCACCTGAGTATTACATAATGCTGACTACTTCATATAGGCGATAGCGTAGAAGTATAATACGATAATTATTAATTGGTGAGAAATGAGAAATCTCACTAAAAAAAAATCTTAAAGCACTTCAAAGGAAGTTCGATTTACGTAACACAAACGAAGAAACCTACAGTAAGCATAGCGACGTGTTAAGCAATAAAACATACAGTACAACCGAAGAAAGGACGTGCATCTACAACGATTTATTGTTTAAAATATAATAATATTTCTTCAGAAAGGTAACCAATTTGTTTACAAAATATGCCAAGAACATGTTACCCTTGGAACAGATCCACATTTCACATTTATCAATACTAATGCTGTTCTCTAAGCATTTTCGTAGAAACCGAGCTTATAAAGACGAAATGTTTGTCCTTACCGATAGGACATTAAACACTCCCGGTTCCCAGCCCTGGTTGTTATAGCTTACAGAAAAGGAAGCAAATTTGTAACCAACCGATACCGATTTTGATTATTAAATTCGATAAAGCAAAGACTTTCGTTTAGAAACTTGTCAAATTTACGAACCACGCGAAACACAAAATATAAATGACAAATAATGGCATGTCAATATTTTAGTTTTGCCATTTCCGCCTAATACACTGGAATTAATTGTGTCTCGTTTCCAACGGCAAACGTTGTCTGTTTTATCCATTTTTATTAACCGATAAAACATTACAACATTCTTTCCCCGGTCTAACTGTATGTATTTTCCATTGGCGCGGTGGCGATAAAGGGACCCGTATGGCCGGCCATGCGGGAGCACCCAGATTCGGGAAGGGTCCCCACGCTAATAACCTTCCCCCCGCTAGTTTTTAATAAAAACACACTCGGCACAATCTGGCGGGGGAGTCCCGGAATCCTTATCGCCGTCACTGGTTTTGTCAACTGTCAAATGGTTTTTAAAGTGACTTATTTGTTCATAGCATGCTTCTCAGCGACCAATTTAGGGCTGTAAGCTTACTTATATAGCTTTGAGGAGCAACTAAACGACATAATGTATAAAAAAGGTATAATTTTCACTACACTCGCCGGCACAGAATTCCGCCACCATGAAATTTTGGTCAAGTTTGATATTTGATAACTTTTTTATTTTTTATGCGATTTTCATGATTTTGTTATCAGTTTGTAGATCAATTTATTGTGTCTTTCTTTAATTATTTTATAATTAGGCTATATTATACAGGAGTAAATCAAACTGTTGTTTTTTTGTCGTAATTTCAAAACACCCTGTAGGAAAATTAAGGTAGATAATTTTATTTACATACTGTTTCTTGCAATCTTTGATGTATTCTAAACATTTCGTTTCTTGATTCATTCCATCATCTCATTTCTGCTGCGAGCTGCAAAATTTAAAATGAAACGATGTCATTTGTAGAAAATGTATGTCATTGACATTTCTACCGAAGCACGCAACAATCTTGTATTTGTTTAGCTCTAACAGCCCACCGTTATATTGAGGAAATCCTCCAAGAAATTGTTGTTCCATTTGCTCTTTTCATTGCGAACCAATTTACATTAATGCATGATAATGCTAGACCTCACGTTGCACATGTAGTGAGCGAATATCTGGATGGAGTGAGACTTCCAAGATTGAAATGGCCCGCATGTAGCCCGCATCTCCACCCAATCGAACATCTTTGGTATTAACTTAAAAGGGGCGTTCGTCGTCGTCCTGTACAACCACAAACCTTGCAAGACTTACGACTGGCGCTGACCGAAGAATATCGGACTATCCCTCAAGAAAGGATAAGTAACCTTATTCGTTCGATATCACGAAGACTGCAAGCTGTCATTGCTGCGAGAGGAGGAAATACACGATATTAAAATTGTTTTTGTTAATTAACTTTATGATATACCTAGTGTTTGTTTTTTTCTTAATAAAAATAGGCTTAAAATCAGCGTTCCAGTTAATTAATTTTGCAGCTCGCAGCAGAAAGGAGATAATTGAATGAATAATCAAAAAACGAAATGTTTAGAATACATCAAAGATTACGAGAAACAGTATGTAAATAAAATTATCCACCTCAGTTTTCCTACAGGGTATTTTGAAATTACGATAAAAAAACAACAGTTTGATTTACTCCTGTATAATATAGCCTAATCGAAAAATGTTACTTTATAGAATAATTAAGGAAAAACACAATAAATTGATCTAGAAACGGATCTACATGAAAATCGCATAAAAAATAAAAAAGTTATCAAACATCAAACTTGACCAAAATTTGATGGTGGCGCAATTTTGTGCTGGCGAGTGTAGAACTCGAAAATAAACTCCTGGACAAAATTAACGCAACGTCATAAATTTGCCATATTTTTTATGCTATTTTTTTTCTGAAATTATGATCCGATTTGAATGTTTTTTTTTTGCATTGTAGGTTGGTTTCTTGACAATGCCATAGTTTTCGCTGTTTATGATAAAAATGTAATTTCCGATTTATACTGGGTTTACTAAAAATGCTATGTTTTTTTCCGAAAATTCGTATCACCCTGTGGAGTATATTAGCAACCGAAGCATATTGCAGTTGACATTAAACGGTAGGTCCATCTTTCCCCAACATTTTCTTTTTTGGTTTACTTCATTATCTCTGTTATTAAAGGAGATACACCATTTTATAGCGTAGCATGTTTTTATAGATTTTAATATTCAACACATGCATTGTTAAATGTTTTCAAGTAGGTTTCAAGATTAAAATACTCGTCGGGCAACTGGGCATACGAAACGAACGTTTAATAAGCAGTTTCCGAATAGTATTTATCAGTATGGCGAATTTTATTCGACCTTTGTAACTTTAAAACACAACATCTGCTGACACATCGCTTGCAATGTCCATAGTCTACTTGAAAACATTTAACAATGAATGTGTTGAATATTAAAGTCTATAAAACATGTTACGCTATAAAACGGTGTATCTCCTTTAATAACAGAGATAATGAAGTAAACCAAAAAAGAAAATGTTGGGGAAAGATGGACCTACCGTTTAATGCCAAATATGTTTCGGTTGCTAATATACTCCACAGGGTGATGCGAATTTTCGGAAAAAACATAGCATTCGTAGTACACCCAGTATAAATCGAAAATTAAATTTTTATCATAAACAGCGAAAACTATGACATTGTCAAGGAACCAACCTACAATGCAAAAAAAAATCATTCGAATCGGATCATAAATACAGAAAAAAAAAAAGCATCAAAATTATGGCAAATTTATGATGTTGCGTTAATTTTGTCCAGGAGTTTATTTCCTTATAATTTATCTATTGCATAAGTATAGCAGCTGTCTCTTGGTCCAATTGTCAACAACAAAGTACGTTAAAACCAGTGACGGCTGATGCCTCATCGGTATTATAATACAGAGGGTGTCAATTTCAAATCTTCCCACCCTTAATGTATCGCTTCCGCTAAATAATAAAAATCGGAAAAACGATTATTATGAAGGGAGACGCATTTAAAAATAGTGCAGCCTTCGTAGTTGAACCCCCTTCAAACCAACGTTAAAATCTTAAATGGGAAGGCGGTCAAGTGGCAAAAGGTCGTTTAAATCGCATTCGAATAATATTTTACGTTATTATTTTTCGAGTATATAAACGGGGACGGCGCTCCTGGTAAAGAATGGGCAAGAGCAGACACACTATCTTTCTACGGACCCCTAACCATTCCACTAAATGAGTCAAGGCAATAATAATATTAATAAACTAAAAACCATAAATCCCAGTGACGTTCATTTTTGACACACGATTTCTTGGAAATTACTACTAAAAAAAATAGTAAATTATGTTATTTTTGAAAGAGATATAAACGACCATTAAAATAATGTCCTTCTCATTAAAGATTTTAAGGGTAGCATCTCCGTCTCCCACGAGGTTAAACCACGAAGAAATGCAGCCCAACAAAATCGTTCTTTCTATTCCAACATTATTCACCGGAAGCGAGATATGAGGGTGGTTAGTAAAAGCCGTATTAGAGTCAGCAATTCTTCTCTTGCGCCTGCAATGGCAATTATAATTGCACGTATTCATGCGTAGTAAACCGTTCTCGATCAGCTGGCGCATTGCCAACAGTCAGAACAGCAGTTGGTACTGTCGAAATCCCTAAAATACCCCCAGAACTAGAAATGGGCAAACCTGTTCGTTTTGATTACCAGTTAAAGCTACTGCTACTTACAAATAGCAGTTCAAAAAAGTTGCGACGAATTAGCAGTACATATGCTTAATAAATAATGTGAACTGTGAACTGCTAATTTCAGTACCAGCAGTAAGTGTAAATAGCCATTAGCTGTTCATAGCTGCTTCAACCAACTAATAATCAGTTAAAAATAACAGAATAATCCATCTCTACCCATGCAGACTTGCAGCGGCAATGGCAATTAAAATGGCGCTTGCCCCATTTCTGGCAATGAGAGACAGCTGATCGGGAACGGTGTATTGCGCATGAATCCGTGCAATTTTAATTGCCAGAAGAGTAGCCGACTCTAGTACGGGTTCCATTCTCGCATTGCGCCCGCAATGCGAGCAGTATATTAGGCCAGCTGATCGAGGACGGTGTACTGCGCATGATCCGTGCAAGTATAATTGCCATTGCTGGCGCAAGAGACGAAAATTGCCGACTCTATTACGGCTTTAATTGACGCCCCCATGTGGAAAAATAAATACTCAGAAATAAAAAATTCCAATAAAATGGAATGTAGACAATTAAACAGACGAAAATAATAAATAATACTGAAAGAACTTACCACAGATCGGAAAAAATGGACAAACCCGCGCAACGTGGGATGCGTAAAAATAACAAAATTATAATCGTTTTCACACAAAACTGTACTGATTCTCGACCGCCCGGCTGGAAGCCTCCGCCTGGATTTGTTCTAATGTCGTTTCCTGCGTCCGTATACTGCCGTTGTGACTGACCACCTGTAAAAAGAAGCTTAAATGTGCAGTTAAGTAATTTTTGGTCGTGTGCGTGTGTGTTAGACGTGACGAAATTAAATTCGAAAATAAATTCATCTGAATTCATTAAGGTTTGTTCGCGTTGCCGGTAGCTTGAACGACATCGTAGCGTCATTTTACACAATACAAACGAACAAACCTAAATATTGTAAATTACGACATATAAAATAGACGTTATATTTTAATAATAAACATTAGTTTTAGTTGTTAAAATTCTAAAAAAAACATTATTTATTAAAACGAACGAACCAAAACTTAAAGACGTTCGAGTATGTTTAAGAACTCGCCTAGTACGTTGTCAAAAAGCAAAAGAAAGGATAAATTTCGCATCTTAAAAGGGACGTTTACGTAAAAATAAAACAATTTTCGAAAATTTTAAAATTATTTATATTTACATGAATTTTTGTACTTAAATTAACATAATATCTTCACAAAATAATTCTACGTTTAAAATAACTGCATGTTTTTCGCGCTTTTCTAGTTATCACAATGTTAGCTAACTAAGGGTTTACCCCTAGGTCGAGATATTATAGGTTCCCAACCGACCGCAAAGGTTGTGGACGAGTTCCTACGCTGCTTTTTGTCTCTGTGAACGGGTTCTAATGCCAAAACCGAGAATCGACTTCTGACTGCTTTGCGAACAAACCTAATTATCCTATCTGAAATACACAACTAAAAGGCCGAGTGGGTTGGTTACACAACTGCCTCCTGATTCGTTCAAATTTAGGCTATCGAACTTAACTTCCGGTATAACCGGAAGTGACAGGATCGTCAAAACGTATTTAAAAAGTGCCAAATTTGCGAATTATTAAAATTTTCAAGGAAAAAACATCAAAGACAAAATAACACGAACCACGTTAATCAAATGCTAGCCTCTGGCATTAAAAAATTATTTAATCCTACAATATATGACATACCATTAGTTAGCTAACCGCACGTTTAACTGTACGTTGACAACCGAGACTTAAAGCCTACATAATGTAGTTTTTATCGAGCTGCTCGACATAAATTATTCATTTATGGATAAAATTGTTTCGGTGAGATTCTTAGCAAAAATTCAAATTACTCATCTTCATATTTTCGATCGCTTTTTAAAACGACCGCTTTTCTGCGTAACGTAGATAAAATAAATAAATGATGTTTCCGTTAAATAATACAAAAATAATGTTAAATAAAATACTACAAATAATGTGGTGGTTTTCTTAAAAATAAAAAAAAATTGCACAGTTTTATTTTTGTATAAAATCTACCGGTAAACTGGGAGTGTCTATGGAGTATGTTTAGGTAGTTTCGAAAAGGAGAAGACTAGCGTCGACACCAACATATTCAGAATGTTATATGTTGTCGAATAACCATTAGAATTGAGTTATTAAAGTCGTATTAGAGTCGGCAATTCTTCTCTTGCGCCTGCAATCGCAATTATAAATGCACGTATTCGTGCGCACTTAAGCCGTTCTCGATCAGCTGGCGCATTGTCAACAGTCAAAACAGCAGTTGGTACTGTCGAAATCCCTAAAATACCCCCCAGAATTAGAGATGGGCAAACCTGTTCGTTTTGATCACCAGTTAAAGCAGCTACTGTTACTTACACATAGCAGCTCGAAAAAGTTGCGACGAATTGGCAGTACATATGGTTAATAAAGAATGTGAACTGCTAATTTAAGTACCAGTTAGTTTAAATATAAATTAGCTGTTCATAGCTGCTTCGACCAAATAATAAACAGTTAAAAATAACAGAATAATCCATCTCCGACTTGTAGCGACAATGGCAATTAAACTGGCGCACGACTAGAGATGTAAAATTACCGGTAATTTAAAAATCGGTAATATTACCGGTAATATTACGTAATATTACGGTAACATTGGTAATTTATAAAAAAAACAGCTTTTTAAGTAATACTAGTTTTTTTTATTTCAAAACTGTAAAAACATTACGAAAAACAATAAGAACGTTTTTTAAACTAGTCAGAGTCAGAATGGACTACGTAATAGAGTGGATAATGGTAAATCATCCTCATCATCATCCCCAACCTCGTCATCTGATTCTTCTTTCTCTTTCGTTAATTGAGTCAAGTCTATAACTTCGAAACCGATATCTTCTTTTTCTATTTCTTCCTCAGTATCTTCTACTATTCTCGAATGATCTTCTTCATTTAGTAAATTATAATTATGGGCAATATAAGTTAGTTTTCCGGCCCTCTCCACGGTTAGTCTGTTTCTTTTTTGCCGATGAATAAATCCATAAGTACTAAAGGTTCTTTCGGTTGCGGCTGTTGACGATGGTAAATTTAAAATGTCTACAGCTAACCTACTTATTTTAGAACTGGAGCAAATTCCTGCCCACCAAACAGATCCAGACATAGATTTTTCGCTGGAAATGACGAATTCCTTAGCAAAAATATTACCTCTAATTTTGTACTGTGCGAGTGCTTCCATAATAAGATCTACTTGTGAAGAATACTTTGGATGACGCCTTGCAGTTTCATAGATGAACTCCGTTGCAATTAAAATTTCAGCTTCAGTTAACTTCTCGCCGCGTTGACTTGGTTCTAATAGGTAAGCAGCAAGATGAACGGGTTTTAAACATTTATTTTCTCGTTTTTCAAGAATTGAACACATTTTCTGGTTTTCAAACATAGTAATAGATGATTAGTCTCCAAAAAGCTTTTTATACAAGAAACAAAGGAACCCCATCTTGTTTTCACCGGCAATTTTAAAGAGATGTATCGCCCCGTTTTGTTCAACTGGATTTGGCTTATGGAAAAAAAAAAAAAAAAAAAAACAATATTTCCAATGTTACCGATCTTGCGGTAATATTACGTAATATTACGGTAACATTACCTCGGTAATATTACCTTTACATCTCTACGCACGACCCATTTCTGGCAATGCAATACTAGTTGCGCCAGCTGTTCGAGAACGATGTACTGCGCATGATTCCGTGCAATTTTAATTTCCGCGAGAGTAGAATTGCCGAGTGTAAAGGCCGTATTAAGGCCGTATTAGACTAGGCAATTTTTTCTCTTGCGCCGGCAATTATAATGGCACGTATTCATGCGCAGTAAACCGTTTTCGATCAGCTGGAGCATTGTCAACGGTCAGAACAGCAGTGGGTACTGTCGAAATCCCTAAAATATCCCCAGAATTAGAGATGTGCAAACCTGTTCGTTTTGATTATCAGTTAAAGCAGCTACTGCTATTTACAAATAGGAGGTGCAAAAAGTTGCTGAATTAGCAGTCCATAAGTTTAATAAAGAATGTAAACTGCTAATTTAAGTACCAGTGGGTTTAAATGGCCATTACCTGTTCATATCTGGTTCGGCCAAATAATAAACAGTTAAAAATAACAGAATAATCCATGTCTACCCAATTGCGCCGGCAAGGGCAATTAAAATGGCGCCTGCCCCATTTCTGGTAATGAGAGACAGCTGATCGGGAACAGTCTACTGCGCATGAATCCGTGTCATTTTAATTGTCAGAAGAGTAGAATTTCTGACTGTAGTACGGAGAACGGTGTACTGCGCCTGAATCCTTGAGTTATAATTGCCATTGCTGGCGCCATAAAAATTCCCAAGTGTAATACGGCCTTTAGAGTCGGAAATTTTTTCTCTTGCGCCGGCAATTATAATGGCAAGTATTCATGCGCAGCAAACCCGTTTTCGATCAGGTGGAGCATTGTCAATGGTCAGAACAGCAGTGGGTACTGTCGGAATCCCTAAAATATCCCCAGAATTAGAGATGGGCAAACCTGTTCGTTTTGATTACCAGTTAATGCAGCTACTGCTATTTACAAATAGGAGGTGCAAAAAGTTGCCGAATTAGCAGTCCATAAGTTTAATAAAGAATGTAAACTGCTAATTTAAGTGCCAATGGGTTTAAATGGCCATTAGCTGTTCATACCTGCTTCGACCAAATATTAAACAGTTAAAAATAACAGAATAATCCATGTCTACCTAATTGCGCCGGCAATGGCAATTAAAATGGCGCGTGCCCCATTTCTGGTAATGAGAAACAGCTGATCGGGAACGGTGTACTGCGCATGAATCCGTGTCATTTTAATCGTCAGAAGAGTAGAATTTCCGACTGTAGTACGGAGAACGGTGTACTGCGCATGAATCCTTGTATTATAGTTGCCATTGCTGGCGCCACAAAAATTCCCGACTGTAATACGGCTTTAATACGGATTCCATTCTCGCATTGCGCTCGCAATGCAAGAAGTATTGTGCCAGCTGAGAACGGTTTTTAGAGTAGGCAATGGCAATTATAATTGCACGTATTCATGCCCAGTAAACCGATCAGCTGCAATACTTGCAGGCGCAAGAGAATAATTGCCGACTCTAATACGGCTTTTAAAAGATACTATTTGTCACAAAACCTTTGCCACACACGAAAAACGATGCGTACGCTAGCAACAAAAATAACGACCGCCCAAATGAAGAATGATTTCAGACACTCCTTCCAGACATACGTTTTAGTTCTTGTAAATACAAAAAACCGCATATACATACGGGGGGGGGCTTAACAAAAGTAACATTAACTTAAAAAATAACAACTAAATTAACCGAAAAAGAATGAGGTAAAGGGGGAGGAAGAAAGTTTGCATTTCTAAGCTAAGTAGGAAGTAGGAGGAAGTTTTTAAAGTAGATGAGAGTATATTATACCAGACAGGCAGACGGACAGACAAACAATCATACAAATAGATACACTGATATCTTTCAAAGGTTAGAATAAAAAAATGCGTCCTAGTGCGTATACAGGGTGGTCCTCAATGACACGTTTATATTCCAGAGTATGGTTTCTTCAGTTATTTTATGTATAAAAGTCAATATTATTTTGCCACAGGGTGTTGAATTTGTTTTTAAATCGTAATTTTTTAATATCTCCGAATGTACTTAAGATGTTTTTTTTTTTTAGTTATAAAAACCATTACATCGATTCGCCAGTGCATGCCCTCAGATATTTTTTACGAACAAAGTGCTACGCCACTGACAATTTTCCATGTGGATATTTTTTGTGATTAGCCTGGTCAAGTCGACATGAAATCAATAGGTAAATCTGTACTTATGAACGGAACAATCTACAGGGTGTACCAAATTAGTTGCTCACCAATGGGATTTCGGAAACGGTACGAGATACGAAGTCGGTTAAATTGGGGACAAAGTCGCGTAATTATGGGACAATTAATATGCCGCAAAAAAATCTAAAATAAATACAGGGGCCGTCAAGTATTTGGAAAAATCTAAAATTCGAAACTGAAGGTTTTTATTATTATTGCTATTTCTGTCCTTAATTATTATTACCGACTACTACTGCTTTATTTTATTTCAAACTAATAGTTTTATCAAATTTATACTTAGTGCCGATATTTCAAAGTCGCCTTAAGGTACAGAATGACTTAAGTCATCCTTAACACAAGTTTGACAGTATATTGAAGTTCTTTTTAACTCTCGAGGAATAGACCTTTAAAAACGTGGTATTCTTGGACTATTTCAATATCGGCTCTTAGGCAGAGAGTTAAAAATAACTTTAATATACTGTCAAACAAGATGACTTATATCATTCTGTACCTTAAGGTGAATTTGAAATATCGGCCCTTGGACCATAGCTAAGGTTGGTTAATGTAAACCTTGAAAAACTATGTTTTAAATTAAGTTGAGGATCAATTGACGTGTTAAGTGAAAGATTGTCACGTGCTTTAAGATGTGTAAGTGTAAGTACAGTGAAACCTCTCATAACGAACACCTCTAATAAGCGAACATCTCTATTAAGCGGACATGTTTTCATAGTCCGGAACTAGGTATATGAAATTCCATGAAAATCAACCTCTCTTGGGCGGACGCGGACTGGCTGTTTTCATGCAAAGAGTGCGAAAACTCTCCTTTAAACGGACAAAAAAATGTTTTAAAGTATTTGGGAGACGAATAAGTACGGTGCAAGAACTCTTTGAAGACAGACCGGCAACCAATCGCGTATGCGTGGCAGAGCGAAAGGACATCGCCGAATGAAAGTATGTGTGATTCCCCGACAGCAGTCCGCCGTTTATTTGTGAGTTGTAAGGTTAAAATCGGAAACAATGGCACAAAAATGTCGCGTTTTGAGTCTGAAAGAGAATATCGATGTTGTGGAAGTTTGTAATTTGATAACAATGATTTGGGCGAGTTCATTAACATTGATAGCAATGTTCTATTAGAAGATGATCGTGACCCCATTCCTACCGATTATGTAGTCCAAACTGAAACCACATCACGAGGACACATTTCGACGGTCCCGTAGGTGTCCGCCTAAGAGAGGTTTCACTGTACAATTATTTTATTTTTAAGACTTTTAAAAAGAGACATTGAGTTTTACATTTTCAAATTATACCGAATTTTCTTAAACAAAAGTAAATTAGACATACTAGAGATATTTTAATGAATGAAGATGGTCAATTTAAGGAACAAAACGTCGGAAAACTAGTGACAAACAAAAAAATCCAGGCTAGTATTTAAAAAAAAATAAGTTGAAGATTGGTGACCCCACTTGGTGACCCAAAGACGAGACGTCGCGTTAAAGATCCGATTATGCAATTTTGTGGAGAAGAAAAAGTAGCAATGAGGAAGTGAAATGTATTTTCGGACAACAAATTTGTTACACCCTGTATAGCCGCTGTTAAACCGCGAAGCAGTTATTGATTTACTTGACGTTTATGAACTATAACGGAGGCTTACCGAGTTTGAATATATTTAATAACGGTTCACCCGAAAGTTTTTATAAAAACCTAATAGGACTTCTTTTTCATTATTAGTTACTTGCACACTGATCAAGCCACACGACACCTTCACCCACGCTCTCTCACTCTCACACACACACGCACACAAGCACCCATGAGATGTTCGACACCTACTATATCTAGCTATCTCTTTCTAACATCTATCTCACTTGTCTGACTTCCGGGGCCGGCAGCGGGGCTCTTCTGACGCCTCCGGGCGGTTCGGTGCCGTTCGTGGGGGTGCTATGCCCCCCCGCGGCCACCAGCGTGTTGTTCGGGGAAGGGACGTTACTTCGACCCGCCGAATGCTGAAGCTAGAAAAAAAAAAATTCGGGATTCGCGCCTAGAAATTTTAAACCCTAAATTATTATTTAAAAAAAAATCACCCGCTAGTTTCTCATAAATACGGCTTACCTGTTGCCTGGCATTGGGATTCAGAATGTAATCGGTCAGAGTCACGTCCGAATTCCCCCCGCTTTCCAGCGGAATCGGGTGAGTCCTGAAGTTCTCCAACATTTCGTATATCGACGCGAACCAGTAATGCTGTAAGCGACATTGGCCGTGCTCGTTTATGGTCATTCGGAGGTGTTTTGCTCTACCCTAAATTTAAAAAAAACAGTCATATGATTGACAACGATCGATTGAATCCTGTATTCCCCCTAATAAAATCACATACCTGGAAATTAAACGTCAACACAAACTCTCCTGTCCGCGTCTCACTCTGCCTTACTAAAAATCGCCCATGCCCAGCTGAACCGTCGTGCAACACCTGCTGCGTGGCCTCGGACCGAGGCAACATCCCGTGGAACCACAGTTCTTTTTTCAGGGTTTGCCCTATATCCGACTCGGCTGCTAACAACACATGAATTAAATGGGAAACGTACAGGAAAAGGTACTTTATTGTGTCATTTATAGCTAGCTCAAAAAAATTGTACAATCGAAAAACAGTGCTGAACTTACTATGTGTAGAATCGTTTCCACTAGGACAAATATCGAAATTGGAATTCGAAGACAGTCTGTCACCTCCTCTACCCCCGGCCGCATGTCTGGGGGGTAAATCCGGCGCGTTCGATTGGTACTCCGTGTTCCCCACTCCTAGTTCGTTGCCACCGGGACCCAGTCTCATGCAGTATCTGAAAAATTAGAAACATGAGTGTAAATTAACAAATTCTTGAGATAAATACACATGTGTATATTGATTATTATAACTTTTCAGTTACATTACCAATAAAAATGATTGTCACAAAACAAGGCCCAAAAATCAAAGATTGGTATGGCAAAATGAACATCTAAACCACAAAATACCGTACCTGATAGTAGCCAGCCAAGATCTCATATCATCAGTGTCGTGAGCTTCAATAACAAACTCCATATTGTTGCTAGCCTTCAAGACAAAAGTGTTTTCATGGTCGGGCATTTCTAAAGCTGTAGTCTCCCTGGCATCAGTAATAAGAGCACAGAACACTCCACTTCGTGGCTACAAGAAAAATGCATTTTTTTAGTATTAGTTATTATAAATTCGACGTTAAAAACATTATGAATGAGTAAAGACAAAAAGTAGGTATATGAAACTTACCTTAGGATTTTTAGGTGGTGAATAAAACTCTAACATATACCCTCCAGTAGCCTTAACAAGTTGCAGTCTACATCTCTCCCATTTTGGAGGCCCTGAAGGTTGATCTAAACATTCAGGTGTTGAATAATTTACTATTCCCTCTTTCCTGCACTCGACTACTATTTTGGCTAGTTTTGTTTTGTTAGATATAGACTCATCGTCGGAGTGTTTGTGGAAGAGGTCCTTGCTTTTCCTCAACATCTTAAAGCTTAGTCTATTACAAAAAACAATTATTAAGTATTAAAGTATATAAAACTGTATGAATCATATTACCGTCTGAAAAAAGGCTTGTGGCTCATCTTAGGGCTCCCCTCTTCAGGATCAAAACTATCTTCGGCAGTAGTAGTGCTCGCAACCCCATTAAAACACTTGTTACCACCCAACCGCCTTCGAGTAAAGTCTCTTTCGAACTCCTCCGTAAAACATTCGGTGAACTTCTTCAATAGGTCCTTGTGGTGAACCATGGTCCTCGCGTTCTCTGGTAGACTCATATTTATGTACTGATTGCAGCTTTTGGAGAAGTCCTGGGCAGCCGCTACAGCGTGTCGTTCACAGAAATCGATCCAAGTGTTTTCCGGCGCGGTGCCTTCTAATGCCGAAGCCATTTTAACGTGTATTTAAACTGGTTTTGTGGAAATATTACATTGTTTTACTAAGAAAAATATCCTGAAAAATGTTTGTTTTGGTTATACAAGTTTACTGCCAAACTACGACGCCATTACTGTTTTTCACTGACAGAATGACAACTTTTAAGTAAACCGGTCAAATAAGAGATTGCAATCATTTAAATAACTTTTTACCTAAATACTGAATTTTAAATCACATCCCATATATTCTTTGAATTTAAATACAAGAAGGTTATTTTTTGAAATATAATAATAAGCGGAGTGTATATTAAAAGATTTATTTTTCGATTTTTATTCTATGATATCAGTAAAAAGCTGATGTCGGTAGTGAGCAATTGTTCATAGAATATGCCACCAGGCGACGAAATGTCGAAACGACATACGGTAGATACAGTTTGTTCGTTCAGAGATTAACACGACATAATTCCTACACGACAAAAACTGTAATGATGATAGTGTGACTAGACATGTGACACAGAGGAATAATAGCTCGGCTCTGTCCCATGCCAATCAACACCCAAAGTGAGGTTAGAAGTTTGACCTTTTTAACGTGAATATATAAATTTTGCGTTTTTAACCTGTTCAAAAGTGTTTTAAGTATCATAACTCAATATTAATAATATAAAATGGATCAAGAAACAGCAGCGGATATAAAGAAGTCAATGACAGACGAGGAAAGGCTTAAATTAGCTGAAAAACTAGATGCCGATTTAGACGAATTTATAAATAGTTTATCCAAAACGAAATATGAAGACGGCTGGCCAGAAGATCGATGGGAAGAGGTAAAAAGAATGTTGCTGAATATATTTAAATGTAAACTCTTCCCAATGAAAGAATAAAGCAACACATGGTACATATGCTTCCGCTCTAAATTTCATATCACACTTAAAGAACTGTTTTCTCTTCAGGAAATGGACAAACATCCCTTCTTTATGAAGCAAGCTCCACAACCGGGCCAACAGCTACATCCTTTGTACGAAGGTTTACAGAAATTAAAATATGACCCTGAAGAGAATGAACCCCATGGTAACATTTCGTTTACTTATTTTATTTTTTTTTGCAAATTTTGGAAATATTTCTTTTTAGAATTGGCTGTGGCATACAAAGATGATGGCAATTTTAACTTTAAGCATAAAAACTACAGGTTAGCTATTGTAGCTTACACAGAAGGTATCAAACAAAAGTGTGGGGACACTGAAATTGAGGGTAGTTTGTTGAATAATCGAGCTGCAGCACATTGGTTTTTAAAAAACTACAGGTACAAATACTATATAACGTAGAAGTTCAAAATTTATCAATTATACACCGGTTGGGTTCCTTAAAATGTTTTTTCCAGATCTTGCTTACGGGACTGTGAATTAGCCCTTACAATAAATCCAGACTATGAAAAAGTTTTAAACAGAGCAGCGAACTGTTCATATCAGCTAAAACAATATGAAAGATGTATAGAATATTGTGACAAAATCTTAGAGAATAACAAGACAAATAAAGAAATTTTAGAACTAAGGAAAAAATGTGTTAATGATGCAAAATTGAAAGAAAGAAACGAAAGGAAAAAAGAGATTGAAGGAAGGAAAAGGACACATATTGAGGAAAATTTGGTTAAAGAAATAGTTAAAAGGGGTTATAGAATAGAGGGAGGAGACAAGGGTAAGTTATATTTTATAGGTTTCAGGTGTAAAATTTATATATTTTTTCATAATTTTCTTCTTTAATTTGGTAGGAAATATAAACTTAAATAAACTGGAGCCATGTTTCCCTGAATTAATACATAATAGGGTTTTTATAAATGAAGAAACAAATAGTCTAATATGGCCGGTAGCACTAGTATACCCTGAATATAAAATTATGGACTACATACAGCAGTTCAGTGAAAAAGACAGGTACAAAGTTTTACTTAACAGATTGTTGTATATTTAATTAAAATTTTGTTGGAGGTCAAACCATTTACCAAATAATTTGTTCTTACCAAGTTCTTTATATTTGGTATATTTTTAGCATTTTTGACCAATTAAATATTGTTTTTGACACACCTGCAGAATGGGATCAAGAGAAAAAATACATTCCTGACAATTTAAATGTGTACTATGAAACGAAGAAACAACAAATGGTGAAAATTGATGTCAGCAAAACTTTAGAAGAAGTTTTAAAAAGTCCTGGGTAAGAATTTAAGTATTTGGTTTTTAAATTAAGTTCCGAGTTGAAGTTTTTTAATTAAAAAGATTAAATAAAACGTAAAACGGTTAGTTGTAGGACTGTTTATCTTTTTAGGTATGTGATAAAAGGTGGCACTCCATCGTTCATAGTGTTAGTGAGAGACAGTAAGGCAGAAAGAATGTTGTTAGAGAATCAATAAATTTCATTGCTGATTATAATGTCTCATTTCTCCTATATTTTTAATAGATTTTATATAATGTTATATCTAGCTAGAATAAATACACATTCCTCACCTCACCTATTTATTAAAAAATTGTATTTAAGTTTTTAAATATTTTTTAAAAAATCAGCCACTTATAAAAAACAAACATTTATTTCTTCGGTGGTGGGCCTGTCGGTGGTGGATCAGATACGGGCCTCTTCTCCAAGTAAGCTTTAATGTTGGGGGTTGCGTCTATTGTGGCCACCAGTTTAGCTAAGTTGGGATAAGGTTTCAGAAGGTCCGGGTATCTTTCTCGGGCAGGTGAAAGAATTCCTGCAAAAACTAGTTCAGCCCATGTGACCTACAATTTAAAAAATATACAGTGAGTCCCAGAAGAAATGTCTAAATTCATTTAAAATTTCAAAAAACGCTCGTACCCGTCGATTTTGATTTTTTAATTTTTTTTTTGTGGTAATTTCATGTATACAGGGTAGCTCAAAAATAAGTTACGACCATCAACTTAATTTTTTCAAATGAAAACGTATATTTTTTATTTCATTTTTGAATTTTGCATTGAATTCTAAGCATGTTTCATGTAACATGTCCTATACATAAACTCAACAGTTATTGAAAAAATTAGGATTGAACATATCTATAAGTAAGACCTGTTTATTAAAAAAAAACACAACAAAATCAAATTAAATGTTGAAAATGTGCGCCATTTACGGCTTGACAATATCCAAGACGATCAATAACCTCTCTTTGCACGTTTCCAACCATTTAATTTGATTTTGTTGTGTTTTTTTTTAATAAACAGGTCTTACTTATAGATATGTTCAATCCTAATTTTTTCAATAACTGTTGAGTTTATGTATAGGACATGGTACATGAAACATGCTTAGAATTCAATGCAAAATTCAAAAATGAAATAAAAAATATATGTTTTCATTTGAAAAAATGAAGTTGATGGTCGTAACTTATTTTTGAGCTACCCTGTATACATGAAATTACCACAAAAAAAAAATTAAAAAATCAAAATCGACGGGTACGAGCGTTTTTTGAAAAAACTTACCGCTGAATTTTAAATGAATTTAGACATTTCTTTTGGGACTCACTGTATACAAACGTTAAAGGGGTGACAAAAATGTTCATAATTTGTCCCGATCGAAGATCGTTTTTCACAAGTTCGATAATCGATTGGATTTATTTACTAAATAAAATACGTTACCTGCGATCCTACCAAATATCCCGCCGGATTAGCTGAAACGATTTTTTCGAACTTTTCTAAATAAGAAGCTTGTTCTTTGTTGATTTCTGCGATTTTTGCCTCGTCCTTTTCACGGAGTTTTTTCATCATTACTAAAATGTTTTTAAAAAATTGGTAACATTTTTTAGAATGTAATCTAGAGTGTATAATAACCTGAAGGTGATGATTTTACATCATATTTTATTCTCATGACTATGATTTTTGTTGTAAAGATGATAGCATACCGCTCCATAGGTTTTAAAAAAGATATATCTCTTTCATATTGTGACGTATCATCGTGCCGATAAAAAACTAGGACAGCAAAATCTCAATCTAAATCTAATCTAATCTAACCTACAACGGGAAATGGAAAATAACTCGGTTTTGATGCTAAAAAAAAAAATGTGGAAGGCAAAATTTGAAGAGCTTGACAGAGCGCGTAAGCTCGAACAAACCCGATCCCGATATCTCAACGAGTTCGCGAATTAACGCGATTTTCAACTGCAAAAACAAAAAAAATATCTCGAGAAGGGGCGGAGTGGGGGCATCATCGGTGGGGACATTTTCTACATAAATGCTAATAAGTAGTTTATCAATCGAGCTACGGGATCAGGCCGGATTCAATTTGTTCATTTTTTTAATCATCTACGAGGTGGGATTGGCGAAAAATTTGAATTTTCCCAAATGCGCGCTGGGCGCGGCGCGGCATACAAGAAATGGCTATCTCCGAAAATACTTTAGATATTAGTTAAATTTTGGTGTGTGTCAATAGGATATAGAACCACAAATTTGAGTTAGAAAAGTTATTCAATTGTTCCACCAGTGGCGTCCCTGCAAACATGTCCTCTGATATTTTTTACAAAATCTATGGTACGGCACTGATATTTTTCCATGTGGATATTTTTTCTGATTAGCCTGGTCAATTCTACATGAAAACGGTCTCTTGAGTTTTTCTCGTCAGACGCACCGTTCTTGATGAAACCACTAAATTCATATTGAAACTCATTATTATTAACATTGATAAAATAATTAATGATAAATTTTGTTTCATAAAAATTGTTGGAGTGGGCAATTCGATGCAAAGATGGGCGGAAGCATGCCTTTTAAATGAAGGTGGCCATTTCCAACAATTTCTATGAAAGAAAATTTATCATTAATTATTTTATCAATGTTAAAAATAATGAGTTTCAATATGAATTTAGTGGTTTTAATCAAGACTGACGAGAAAAACTCAAGAGACCGTTTTCATGGAGAATTGAATCGGCCAATCAGAAAAAATATCAGTGGCGTACCATCTTTTTTGTAAAAAATATCAAAGGACACATCAGGTGGAACAATTGAATAACTTTTCTAACTAAAATTTGTGGTTCTATATCCTATTTACACATACCAAAATTGAACATGATATCTAAAGTATTTTCGGAGATGGCCATTTCTTGTATGCGCCCAGCGCGCATTTGGGAAAATAAAAATTTTTCGCCAATCCCACCTCGTAGCTGATAAAAAAATGAACAAATTGAATCCGGCCTGATCCCCGTAGCTCGATTAATAAGCTACTTATTAGCATTTATGTAAAAAATATCCCCCCCCCCCTAAACGCCCCACCAACCCCAGCCTCCAGCCCATCAAAGTACTCGGTATCACCCGTTGATTCACATTTTTCTTATAACATCAAAACCGGCTGAGTTATTTTCCATTTCCCGTTGTAGGTTAGATTTACGGAGCGTGCCCCCTCCCCCCATGCGGCGCCCTACACAAATCATTTCAGAATGTCGAGGGGATCCTACTGTATCGATTGGTACCAGGCTATGGGCGAGGGCTATGTGCGGTGCGCCGTTATGGCCATACACTTAGACGGAAATGGCAAAATTAAAATATTGACATTTATATTTTGCGTTTCGTGTCGTTCACAAATTCTTCCAGTTTCTGAACGAGAGAACTTTGCTAAATAGAAATTAATCAACAAAATCGATTCTTAAAAGAACTACTAGTTACAAATTTGTTGCCTTTTCTGTAGGTAGGACAATACAGTTTGTGCGTAGTAAGGGAAGTAATAGTTTTTGAGCTAGTTAGGAAGTGTACTATTATACTTACATGATTTGGAATCTATGAGGGTATCGACTAACACGTCAGCTTGTAGCGCTTCCCAATCATCTTTGCCGGTTAGCTTGAATTGCTTAGCTAGGTATCTGGCGATCGCAATACTTTGACTCACTTCTTTACCGTCGACTTCTAAAATCGGAAGCTTGCCGAAAGGAGTTTCTAAAAAAATACATACAATTAGTATACCTACTAAATTATTTGTATCGTTGATAGACATAAATAAAAACTGCTCATACAATATTAGAAAGTACACGTACTTGGTTTCAGTTCAGGCCACGCTTCCCTCTTGATCCTGTTGTCTTCGAAAGGTTGATTGGCATAAGAAAAGATGTATCTTATCGGTTCACCAGCTCCCGTTACATTGAAGTAGGTTAGCTTGTATTTGGGCGACATTTTTTAAAACAATTTACTGGAAATAATATAAAGAGATCTATAAGCGTAAAAACTCCGGATTTGCTACATAAAAATTGTTTAACGGCATTCGAGAAACATAAACAACCAAGTTATACAGCAGAGAAGCTTACAGAACCTTTTTTCTGTATAGTTCTATTCATAACCTTTAATATTATTGTCATGTTACTCGTATTTAAAACATGATTACAAATTATAAAGAAATTTAGAAAATTCATCAAGAAATCATTATTCATATAATATTTACACTTTTTTACTAATACAGTGAAACCTCTCATAACGGACGCCCCTGATAACTCTATTAAGCGGACATTTTTTGATAGTCCGGAACTAGATATATGAAATTCCATGAAAATCAACCTCTCTTGGGCGGACGCGGACAGGCTGTTTTCATACAAAGAGTGCGAAAAACCTCCTTTAAACGGACACAAAATTTTTTAAAGTATTTTGGAGACGATTAAGTACGGTGCGAAGACAGACCGGCAAGCAATCGCGTATGCGTGGCAGAGCGAAAGGACTTCGCCGAATGAAAGTATGTGTGATTCCCCGACAGCAGTCCGCCGTTTATTTGTGAGTTGTAAGGTTAAAATCGTAAACAATGGCATAAAAATGTCGCGTTTTGAGTCTGAAAGAGGATATTGATGTCGTGGAAGTTTGTCATTTGATGACAATGATTTGGGCGAGTTCATTAACATTGATAGCAATGTGCTATTAGAAGATGATAGTGACCCCATTCCTACCGATTATGTAGTCCAAACTGAAACCACATCACTATCTGACGACTCTGATGACGAAGTTGAATGCAGTAATCAAACAAAATGTCACCAATTATCACAAGCCGTTAGTATGGTAAAGGAATTATAAGAGTATGCAAAGAATAGGGGGTGACTACAGCAATGGAATTGTTATCAGACTTGGACCTTTTCTAGATTGCAAGTTTTAAAACGCAAACACGTCAAACTACGTTAAGTATTAGATTTTTTTAGTACTACATCCTAACTAAAACTAGTGTATTTTTGTTATGTTAAGTTTATTTGTACATACAGTAATAATTAGTAATATAGTAATAATTTTGCATTTACATATTACCTAATAACAAATTTCTCATGGGCGGACACCTCTATTAGGCGGACACATTTAGACGGTCCCGTAGGTGCCCGTCTAAGAGAGGTTTCACTGTATTTTAGAATTTTATTGATCATATTTTGAATTTTATACAAAACTTACATCACTAGACGTGGTTTCTAAGTCGAGCTCACTACACTGATTACCTCACACAAGTATCAATCACACTCTTTTATTATGATAACATTTTTTTTAAAAAAAACATCCGATTAGAAGGTACGCGCTTATTATCTACAGCAAATAAAAATGATCTTTTTCCTGTTGTTACGCGATGAATCAGATTTTTAAAGTGATGTCACCTCTATAGGAAAAAAAATATGTTTCGTTTCGCTAGGACACCCAAGGAGTCCACACCAGTGGTGTAATTCGAGGGTGGCAAAATTATCTACCTTTACGACGTCTCGCCGTGGCAACCTGGTAATATACAGAGCGTATAGATAGACATGACCACAGATTATAAGACAAAACTATAGCTTTATGCGCGTTGTAAAACCAAATTTTTAACGAATTTTGGACGGGACCCTGAAAAATTTTCACTTTTTAATATCTCGTGACGTGACCATATCGCCACCTAGTGGCGGTTCTTCCACAGGAGCACATACTCACGTGCACCCATAAAACGAATAAAAACATATTAATTTATATTCATTGAATATTATTTATCGTATAAAGTCCGACCCTCCCTAATATTTTATCGTACCGTCAATAATCGTATAAAGTCCGACCCTCCCTAATATTTTATCGTACCGTCAACCAAACTGTATATTATAGGCTCTCGATCCGGCAACCGTGCCTCGGTCGAGGTTAAGGACGATTATGGCGAGACTTGCTCGCATGTGCGATTAAGTAGGCGGGGCATAATGCAGTTTCTCTGTAGTAACAGGTGGCGGGAGACAGCGGGGCTATGGCGATTTAACATGGGAAAGGCGCACAATTTTAGTGTGCGCCGCGCCGTTGTCTGTTCGTGCATCTAGTTAGAAATTCGAGCGTGTATGTTTTAATATTTTAATATTATGTATTTATTAAGTTAAAATGAATAGTTTGACGGTGGACTATTTAAAAAAAACTTTAGCTCTTTGAGTTTGGAGCAAAAAATTGAAGTGAAGAATGCGGGAATACCTAAACCCGAAATTAATGTAACGCAGACCACAAAGGGTAATCTAGGGACTTTATTAGAAAGTTTAAAAATGAAATATTATATGAAAAAAAATTTATAGAGGGTATTCCAAACTTTAATGAGGCCGTTATTGATCAATTTTCTACAATTAAGAACCGAAGAACGGACTTTACGTTTAAGCACTATACACACTAAGAAAACCTTTCTTATTTTCCAAAAGATGTATTTTCTTGTGTAAAATTAAAAAATAAATAAAAATATGCTTTACCTAACGCATTTTCTTATTACTTCTTTTCTTTCTACATTTAAACGCCTAGAAAGTAATTGTTTGGTCGTTACACAAAAATAAAATTTTAAAAATAATTTCACCATACTTGTGAACCCCCCTCTATCATAGGTCACGAGCCGCCACTGTCGCCACCCCAATTTTAAAACTGAAATTACGCCACTGGTGTTGCCCATTTAAATAACACACAATACACTATACGTACAGCTATTATAAATCTCTCTTAACTAAACCTTATAAGGTACGTCTGGTATAGTTATAGGGCCCCAAATGCGCCACATCTTGGACAGAAATTGGAAGCTAATATGCTTTTTTTAGTGATTCATCCTGTAGCGAATAGGCTCATATTTTTTTTTAAGATAACGAGACAATGCAGTTTAAATAATATTTTAAACCAAAAACAGAATTTATTTTTTTATCTCTACGATGTATCTGTTATGTAATTGTAAAGATAAAATTAAAATAGTTAAATTTTTTATAGGTATTCTTTTTTTAAAATATATGATCAAACACAAGCATTATAGGAAAATCCTTTAATGTACTCTGGGAGTGGTGCGTGATTCACGTTGGTTTTGAATCATTGTAGGTTATACTCCGTTGGGAAACATAACCTCGTTCCATAAGGATGACGTCCTCCAGTTGAAAGAATTCTTAAATAATGAAGTTCGAGTAGTACTCAGCGTAACCACATATGGATGGGCGGCAGTGGTTCGTCGTGTATTTCTGCTATTCGCCGCTCTAAGCGGAATTAAGAGGGCAAGGTCAGCCGAGCATTTTCCATGGAAATATGTGTAAAAGAGAGTCGAATCACCAACCTGTCTTACATGTTCTAGGCTGTCGAGGCTCTTCGTCAGCTCGTGGTCTCCGATCAGACGAATGGACTTTCTTTCGATGGAATCGAGTAGCCGAAGAGTTTGTTTGAGTGCGGAGCTCCAGACATGAGGGCAGTACCTCTAGTGATGGTCGAATCTGGGCTTTGTATAGTGTCAAAAGTTGTTGAGGTGTGTACAACTTATTGGCTCGGAAGAGTACACCAAGTTTCTGTGAAGCTACCTTGGCGATTGCCACAACGTGGTTATGCCAAGACATATTTCCTCCCAGACTGACGCCCAGCAAATTAATAGATGAAGCCAGTGGGATTGCGTGTCCTCTGCCATGACTATATCCGGCTCTGCCATGTTAACCTTTTTATAGAAAACTGCTACTTGGGGTTTTTTAGCGTTGAATTCGACTTGGTTACTGTCACCCCAAGCCAAAATTTCTTTCAGGTCGTTGTTGAGGCGTGATACTTCATGCTGTCTGCGAAGATGTGCGTCGGCAGCCGATGTTTGTGCATTCAAAGAGAAAAATGAGACGAAAAACGCAATTAACCGTAGTATCTAGAATTAACCAGGCTAATCAGAAAAAATATCCACATATGGAGAAATGTCAGTGGCGTACCAGTTTTTTTTTTAAATATAAGATCTATAGAACGGCAAGTTCTGCCTTTTGGTTACATTTTACCAATTTTTAAAGAAAAATGCACATTCAATTATTTATTAAAAAATCAGGTACTTTATTAAAAAATTTACATTTAATTCTTTGGTGGAGGGCCTCTTGGTGGTGGATCAGATTTGGGCCTCTTCTCCAAGTAAGCTTTGACGTTTGGGTTTGCGTTTATCGTGGCCACCAGTTTAGCAAGGCCCGGGTACGGTTTCAGAACGTCTGCGTGCCTTTGTTGCGCGTCGGAAAGGGATGCTGCGAAAACTAAGTCGGCCCATGTGACCTACGATTGTAAAAAGATTAGTGTTGGGAGAAACCGATGATTTTAATAATCGAGTACTTGATACTCGAGCGATTTTAATAATCGAGTGAATCGCTTTAAATTCAAATTCACCAAGTGCTCGAGCGGCTGCCTAGCCGTTTACATGTGATCAGGTAGAGTATTTAGCAGGCACGTAACTACGGGTGGGCACAGGTTTAGCAAAAAAATTGTAGTAGCCACCAAAAAAATTCCAGAAATTTATTTGTGAATAATGAATTTTTACCACGTGTTTCGATACCAAACAAAAAAACTGCAAAAAATCACCCAAATATGTATTTATTGTTCGGGTTTATTATTGTGCGTTTTTAACCCGAACAAAAAGTATTACCAAGAGTTATTTTTCTTCACATTATGTTATTTTCAAGAAGTCTTCTTGAGTTTAATAATAAGAAGTTCCTGTTTAGATTTAAAAATGTTTACTATAAGATTACCAACGAATTTTTCTATATATTTTACAAACCATTTTGTTCGTTTTGTTATTTTTCATTAACAATTTCTATTATTATGTTATTTTTGAGAAGTTTTCTCGAGTTTATAGTAAATAAAAATTTTAAAATTATATCCTATAATTTTTTAATATTTACAATCGGAGACCTAAACAACGCCGCTGGCTAGCCACTCCGCTAAGGGATTGGCATACTTTTTTATATGCACCTTCTCGTTTATGTGCCTTTAAGAAAGACGTATGTCTTGTTACCTGCTCAGCGTCAAACTCGAACGTCGCCAATCGGATGACGCGGCGCGTGGACCGAAGACGACCGAAGGTCGTGTATAAAGGGATAGGCGATATTTTTCGGTTTTTCGCCTGAATTTATAACTAGAGTATTTCCTATCGAGCGAAAAACTGTTCGAATATATGAGCAGTTTTTTAACTCGATCACACTACAGCGGTACATTTCCGTCGGCGTCAAGCGAAGCGCGGGTATCGAGTGAAAGATAATAAGTGACGAGCGACGGTTTTCGCCTGAATAAATAACTCGAGCGGCTTTTTTAATAATCGAGCGATGTCGGTTATTTCAATAATCGAGTAATCAAGCGGTTTTTCGCTCGAGCGATCACAACACTAAAAAAGATGGATACAGTAATGCGTTGTTGAAAAAATTACGTACTACTTTCTTAAGCTGGACTACCCAAGCGAGGATCCAGGGGGGAGGTCATGGGGGTCATGACCCCCCCCCCCCCAAACCATCAATTTCACACGAAAAATACCATATATACCGGGTTGACTAACGCGGCAGGGTATTACTTTTCGTAATTTTTCCATGCATGACCCCCCCCCCCCCCCCAAAAAAAAACAAAATTTGACCCCCCAAACCAAAGTTCTGGATCCGCCCTTGGGACTACCCACCTGACTGTTCATCTTTATTGATAGAAAAAAGTAACCTACCTGTGCTCCGACTAAATATCCGGACGGATTGCCAGCAACGATTTTTTCGAACTTTTCGAGATAGAAGGCTTGTTCTTTATTGATTTCTGCGATTTTTTCCTCGTCTTTTTCACGGAATTTTTTCATCATTACTAAAATGATTTTAAAAATTGCATGACAACCAAAAAATAAACAACTATTTGTTTGAAATTAAAAACAAACAGTATTAGTACGTAATAATAATAATTACGAACAGAAATAGCAATAATAACTCTTTTCTTTTTTCGAAACAAAAGTAAATTACAAGAAAGTACAGGGAGTCCCATATTCGACACTCCGTAATTGTTAGTGCTATCAAAAAAGTAATGTAGGTGTCATGTGCTCTTTTTGGGTCAAACTTAAAATGGTAAAATCAAAATTCGAAAATTTTCGCTCGCTTAAGAGATACGGGGGATAATCAACAAATTGACAATTTTTAAATAACCCTATATTTTCTTAGTTAAAAGAGATACAGAAAAATGTTTTATACATAAGTTTATTTATAATGATTGTTGAATAATCTGCCGTTTTCATAATAAGTATACGGGGTCAGGTAAGAAAGTTATCAGACCTAACCTCATTTTTTAAAATGGAACACCCTGTATATTTTAATCTAAAAAGATAGCATTTTAAACTTTCTTTTCAAATTTATAACACACCATGGATGATAGAGAGAGTACATATCAAATTTTTCAAAATGATGATAAGTCTTTTTTACAAATGAATATGTAAAAATGAAATTGACGTTAAATGTTAATAGTCAACATAGTTGTTGCTAGGATATTAGCTTTTGTTCATGGTCTACTGTGGTTTAAAGTAATAAACTTTAATAAATCGCCTAGGAAACCAATATCATCCATGGTGTGTTATAGATTTGAAAGGAGAATTTAAAATGCTATCTTTTAGATTAAAATATACAGGGTGTTCCATTTAAAAAAATGAGGTTAGGTCCGATAACTTTTTTACCTGACCCCGTATACTTATTCGGAAAACGGCAGATTATTCAACAATCATTATAAAAAAACTTCAGTATAAAACATTTTTCTGTATCTCCTTTAACTAAGAAAATATAGGGTAATTTTGAAATTGTAAATTTTTCGATTTTCCCCCGTTAAGCGAGTGAAAATTTTCAAATTTTGATTTTAGCATTTTAAGTTTGACCCAAAAAGAGCACATAACACCTACATTACTTTTTTGATAGCACTAAAAATTACGAACAAACCCTATAAAAGTGACGAAAAAGGGACACCCTGTATTGTAAGTACGTAATTTGGTAAAAGGAAGGGCTCCGACAAAAACGGACAAAACTTTATTCGTAGAAACATGTAAATGCCAAGTACGAAAAGACAACTTATTTAAAATATATAAAAAAAATACCATTATCTCACTATTACACTTACGTGATTTATAATCTCCGAAGGTATCGACTAACACGTCAGCTTGTAGCGCTTCCCAATCATTTTTGCCGGTTAGCTTAAATTGCTTAGCGAGGTACCTGGCGATGGCGACACTTTGATTGACTACTTTACCGTCGACTTCTAGAATTGGAACCTTCCCAAAAGGAGTTTCTAAAAAAATACTTACAATTAATACAACGACTAAATTATTTGTATCATTGGTAGACATAAATTAAAACTGTATGTTTGAGGTTAGAGACAATGCTGTATGATGAGTGATAGATCACTGAAGACGACTGATGGAGATGTTTACCAGTTGAAACGTCGCGATATATTAATAAATAAAGACGATGTACGTCGAAAATACTCATAAATAAAAACTATTGGTATCAACGACGGAATGGAGTAGTACTAGTTAGAGAGACGGTGACAATAGGGGGTCTGTGAAGTGGAATATCAGTAATTTGGTTTTTCGTGGAGTTTAGGTCCCCCTCTACAACTTTTATATCTGATGAAATGCCGTAGAGCGTTGCTGAGAGGCGCTGGACCGCTTTAGATAGAAAATTCTCAATAAATTCAAAATTATATCGAGCCATGTCTGAAAATGAATTTACGGCATCTGCGTGACCCCCAAAGTTACGGGAAACACATTTTCTGACAAGTCAACCCTTGCATATACTTTTCCGAGCGTGTCAAAAAAAATTAATGGAAAAATGATAAAGTCTCAAGTGACATGGATCCAAGGGGGCTTAATCGATTTGTATTCCAATGAAGATGAGTCCTTTTGGAGAATTATTTCTAAGTTTATCTGATTCCCTCATCTTTTCCGAACATTTTGATATACTATATATAAAGTTACCAGAAACATGTTCTATCTTGGAGAAAATTAAGAGAATTCGTAACGGTGACAGCAAAATTTATAAACTTCGCTCGAAATGCGTGGCTTTTACTGTAATTAGTGAAAAGTAGACAAGGGCAAATGTTTAAATTCATCAGATTTGAATAAATCATACACACCTTATGGAAAAATAGGCTTAATTTAGTAATATTGCGAATATAATATACCGTCATACAACTGAACGATACCTGCCTGCCGGTATGTCTGCGTAATATTGTCAGAATTCCGCCTAGCTAGGTGCGATTCGTCTGAAATTTTTTTTCCCACAATATTTGGGTGTCAAGGAATGTAGTGTGACAATTTTCTGACACCGTTTTCCGAATTTCCTCCGAGGAGATTTAAAAAAAATTACAATAATGGAATGGCGAGACCCGGATCGATAAAAATTTTTTCACATAATCTTTAACATATAATGTTCCATTCTAGAAAGTTTCAACTTCAAATTCGTATTTTTTATTTTTTTTCAAAATTTTCATTTTTTTACACGCTCGGAAAAGCATATGCAAGGGATGACTTGTCAGAAAATGTGTTTCCCGTGACTTCGGGGGTCACGCAGATGCTGTAAATTCATTTTCAGACATGGCTCGATATAATTTTGAATTTATTGAGAATTTCCTATCTAAAGCGGTACAGCGCCTCTCAGCAACGCTCTACGACATTTCATCAGATATAAAAGTTGTGGAGGGGGACCTAAACTACACGAAAAACCAAATTACTGATATTCCACTTCACGGACTCCCTACTGTTACCGTCTCTCTAACTATACCTTTTATTCCAACAATATTAGAAATCATTGGCCCAAAGAAGAGACGTCTGTTTTGCAGAAGAGAGAATTTTTAACGAAAGCTACAACTTACTTGGTTTAAGTTCGGGCCATGATTCCCTCTTGATCCTGTTGTCCTCAAAGGGTTGATTGGCATAAGAAAAGATGTATCTGATTGGTTCGCCGCCTCCAGCCGCGTTAAAGTACGTAAGTTTGTAACTTGGTGCCATTTTTAAATAGATTGCTACAAATAAGATAATTTATTCATAAAAAAAAACTTATTTTTTTATATAATAAAATTTGTCATTATTAGTGTTTATAAAACGTATCGCCCCAATATGTGTAAAGTAGCATTTAAATAAATTTACTTACCTTACTAGAGGTGATGCCAAATCAACTTCACTGCGTAGAGTACCTCACACCAGTGCCTATCGCTCGCTTTTATCGTTATGGTAAAGTTTGAAAAACTTTCAGTCATCCTATTATCTCCCGTTACCGAGCTCATTATCTACAGCAAATAAAAAATTATCTTATTCCTGTTACTATTCACCATTGTATTTCGTTGTGGACAAGTATATTGTTCAAGTGATGTCACCCTATATACAGGGTGTGATGACGCTTACGCTTACGCTCACTAATACAATTGTAAAGTTTGAATTTGTCAACGTTAAATAAATGGTAACGACACATTTCCTTGGCATGTTTGGTAAGCAATTGGTTGCCTTTGTCAGGAAATATTATTATACAGGGTGTTACAAATTCGTCCTTCACCTTTGGGATTTTGGAAACGGTAAGACCAAGCAGGCACTATTTTATGCGAACGTTTAGCCAAATATGCTTAGTTTTTTTCTAATCTAAAACTGGATTCGTAAAGTTAAAGGATTGTAAAACGCTATGAAATAATTGCGTTAAAAAATATAATGTTTCAAGAATAATAATAACAATTTCAAATATGAACAATTTTCAAATTTTTGTCACTGATCTTCCTGAAACTTGTTGATACCCCAATCGACATGTCAGACAATCTAAATATCAATAAACCAACTAAAAAATCTTTATTATTAACGGCTAAAACTGCACGAAAAGAAATATTGATTAGCTGATGACTCTCGTCTCTTTCTAACCTGCCCAAAGAGTGGCATATTTTTAAATTAAATTCATGCAACATAGATCTCTGATTGCTAATTTTTTTTTATGATCAAACACAAGCACTATAGGAAAAATCCTTTAGGGCACTCTGGGAGTGGTGCGTGTGCGCAAGAAGCGATTCACATTGGTTTTAAATCGTTGGAGGGTATATTCGTTGGGAAAAACGACCTCGGGAAGGGTCGTTCCATAAGGATGAAGTCCTCCAGATGAAAGAATTCTTAAATAATGAAGTTCGAGGAATACTAAGCTTAACCACATATGGATGGGCGGCAGTGGTTCGTCGTGTATTTCTGATGATATTTGCCGCTCTGGGCGGAATTAAGAGGGCAAGGTCAGCCGAGCACTTTCCATGAAAATATCTGTAAAAGAGAATCAAATCCCCAACATGTCTTCGATGTTCTAGCCTGTCGAGGTTCTTCGTCAGCTCGTGGTCTCCAATCAGACGAATGGCCCTCCTTTCGATGGAATTCGGTAGCCAAAGAGTATGTTTGGGTGTAGAGCTCCAGACATGAGAGCAGTACTCTAGTGATGGGCTTTGTATAGTGCCAAAAGTTGTTGAGGTGTGTACAACTTTCTGGTTCGGAAGAGTACACCAAGTTTCTGAGAAGCTATCTTGGCGATTGCCACAACGTGGTTATGCCAAGACATATTACCTCCCAGATTGACGCCCAGCAAATTAATAGATGAAGCCAGTGGGATTGCGTGTCCGTCCATGACTAACACACACACAAACTGCTGCCTGGGTTTTTTTTAGCGTTAAATTCGACTTGGTTACTGTCACCCAGGTCTTTGTTGAGGCGTGATACTTAATGCTGTCTGCGAAGATGTGCGTCGGCAGCCGATGTTTGTGCATTCAAAGAGAAAGATGAGATAAGTGTGCTATCATCAGCAAAACTAAATATCGGATTTTTCGTTTTCACTAGAAGGTCGTTAATGTAGAGTAAGAAGAGAGTGGGAGACAATAATAACACCGGCATTGATGGTGAAGGTGTCTGAGAAAAATCTGTCAATCGCCACTTGCAGAGAGCGGTCCTTAAGAAAGCTAGACAACCATGCACAGAATCGACTGGGCATACCATAGGATCGCAGTTTACTTAGAAGTCCCTCATGCCAAACACGATCAAAGGCTTTAGAAATATCCAGTGCAACAGCCCGAGACTCCCCATGATGTTCGATTGCGTTGTTCCGAAGATGGGTGACATAGGCTAGAAGATCTCCAGTTGATCTGGGCTTCCGAAAACCATATTGATGATCGCTGATAATGTTGAAGCCTTCCAGGTACTTTAGCAGATGTTGGTTAATAGCTTTCTCCATTACTTTTGATATAACTGAAAGCAATGCGACTGGTCGATAGCTGCTAGGCAGGGTTCTCTTACCTTTCTTTGGTATAGGCTGGACCCGCCGTCTTCCAGCACGATGGAAATATTCCTTGTTTGTAAGATAAGTTAAAAAGTCTACAAAATACTGGTGTTAGTTCATCGGCGCATCTCTTGAGAACTATAACAGGAATTTCGTCTGGACCAGAAGGTTTCTTGACGTCGAGACCTTTCAGGATTCGTTTGACGGGATGCTAACGGAACACGATGTTTGGGATCCTCATCTTAATCACGTCCATTGCTGCTGACGTGGATTTATCTTACTTGATCTCGATTTAAATGATACTGTTATAGGTAATGACGCATTTTCTTTCTTTTCCCCCAGTTTAACTGTTATCAACATTTATATTCACGTGCTTATATACCAGCACCCCCTGGGATTTAGTCCTGGTTACGCCCCTGTCAAGTCTGTGGTTATATATTTGCTTCAATATCTTTATAATTTTAATATAGATAATATAAGTACGGTCCTGTTCACCCTTTAAGGCCTAAATGCTGCAAACGATGTTTTCATTAGGTGGGTATGCACGTATAGATAAATAATAAATATTTGCAAGCATAATTTTAGAATTTTCATTCATATTCAAATATTGCGTAAAGTAGTTTAAATAACATTGTACTTGAATGATAACATCAAGCAAATAAATTAATAAAAATATTTTTATACAAATTTATACGGGTCATGTTACGACACGAACAATGTTATCACATAAACACTTCAGTAAAACAGTAATTAAATAATTAATACAATGAAAACACTTCTTAAGTAGGTAATCAAACCTAGGTAGAAAGGGGGAAATAACATATACAGGGTGTTATGGAAAAAATAGCTTATAATATTTAATCATTCCCAGTTGCCAACGGCAAACAACTCTATAAATTTGTAAAAACCCAATTACCTGCAAAGAAACTTGTGTACCAGTATTTAGGAAACATCATGGCTGACGAGAGAAGACTGGAGGCATTTGAGATGTGGATATACCGGAGAATATTGAGGATTTCATGGGTGGAGAGAGTAACCAATGTGGAAGTAATGATGCGTATGCACAAACAGAAAGAAGTGATTCCAACAATTAAAAGAAGGAAACTGTTGTATATGGGACATGTTATGAGAGGAGAGAAATATAGAGTATTGCAAATCATTATGCAAGGAAAAATCCAAGGAAGAAGATCGGTAGGAAGGAGACGTAATTCATGGCTGAAGAACTTGAGGGAATGGTTCGGATGTAGCAGCAACGAACTATTTAGGGCTGCGGTCTCAAAAATAAGAATCACCTTGATGATTGCCAACCTTTGCAGCGGAGATGGCACCTAGAGAAGAAGAAGAACAATAAGTTATACAGCAAAAAGCTTATTGAATCATTTGGCTATGTAATGCAAGTTCTATTGGTGTTCTTAAATAGCTATTTAAAAAAAACTTCTATATTCAGCAGTTTCATAATTTGGTTGTAACCATATACATATAATAAGGGGAGACAAAACATTCCATTGGAATGGCATAACCACGTTGTGACAATCGCCAAGATAGCTTCACAGAAACTTGGTGTACTCTTCCGAACTAGAAAGTTGTACACCTCAACAACTTTTGACACTATATATACAAAGCCCAGATTCGACCATCACTAGAGTACTGCTCTCATGTCTGGAGCTCTGCACCCAAACATACTCTTCGGCTACTGGATTCCATCGAAAGGAGGGCCATTCGTCTGATTGGAGACCATGAGCTGACTCCCCTAGAACATCGAAGGCAGGTTGGGGATTTGACTCTCTTTTACAGATATTTTCATGGAAAGTGCTCGGCTGACCTTGCCCTCTTAATTCCGAACAGAGCGGCGAATATCAGAAATACACGACGAACCACTGCCGCCCATCCATATGTGGTTAATCTTGGTCCTCCTCGAACTTTATTATTTAACAATTCTTTCATCTGGAGGACTTCATCCTTATGGAACGACCTTCCCGAGGTCGTTTTTCCCAACGAATATAGCCTCCGACGATTCAAAGCCAACGTGAATCGCTTTTTGCGCACCCGCACCACTCCCAGAGTGCCCTAAAGGATTTTTCCTATAGTGCCAAGTGGTATTATATTAACGCAAAGCGATGATTCTATGTAGAATTTTATCACCTTTATAAAGATCTAATGAAAGATCCCTAACGCTTTTGTGAATATATGAGAATGCATCTAAATATTAGATTTTTTTTTTGTTTTTTTATGATCAAACACAAGCACTATAGGAAAAATTCTTTAGGGCACTCTGGGAGTGGTGCATGTGCGCAAAAAGCGATTCACGTTGGTTTTGAATCGTTGGAGGTTATATTCGTTGGGAAAAACGACCTCAGGAAGGTCGTTCCACAAGGATGTAGTCCTCCAGATGAAAGAATTCTTAAATAATGAAGTTCGAGGAGTACTAAGCTTAACCACATATGTATGGGCGGCAGTGGTTCGTCGTGTATTTCTGCTATTCATCGCTCTGTGCGGAATTAAGAGGGCAAGGTCAGCCGAGCACCTTCCATGAAAATATCTGTAAAAGAGAGTCAAATCCCCAACCTGTCTTCGATGTTCTAGGCTGTCGAGATTCTTTGTCAGCTCGTGGTCTCCGATCAGACGAATAGCCCTCCTTTCGATGGAATCCAGTAGCCGAAGAGTATGTTTGGGTGCAGAACTCCAGACATGAGAGCAGTACTCTAGTGATGGTCGAATCTGGGCTTTGTACAGTGTCAAAAGTTGTTGAGGTGTGTACAACTTTCTAGTTCGGAAGAGTACGCCAAGCTTCTGAGAAGCTATCTTGGCGATTGCCACAACGTGGTTATGCCAAGACATATTTCCTCCCAGATTGACGCCCAGCAAATTAATAGATGAAGCCAATGGGATTGCGTGCCCGGCCATTTAAGCATATAAGTACCACTTTGTTATATTAGAGTCTAAAACAATACCTTCTTCATCGGAAGAAGATAACAACGCACAGTCCATGTTTATATCTCGATGTCGAGGGATTACTGTGCGAAGCTCAAGCGAGGCTGTGCGAGGGTCGGTGTGCCATTGTGGACACAAACTTATGCAAATGGTTAATCTTATCATATTCAAATGGTTGTTCTAGAGCAGTGGTTCTTAACCTTGTTGGAGTTACCAAAACCCCTCCAGTTTCATATGCTCGTTCACCGAACCCTTCTTAATTTGAAAAAATTGGGGGCGTGTATGAGTCGGGTGTGTGTTTTGACCTCCGCCGAACCCCGGAGACTGACTCACCGAACCCCTGGGGTTCGATCGAACCCAGGTTAAGAACCACTGTCCTAGAGGGAGCCTATACAAGGTGTAACAAATTCGTCCTTCACCATTGGGATTTCTTGAACGGTAAGAAATACGAAGTCGGTTAAATTGGGGCAAATAATATGCCGCAAAAAAATCAAAAAAAAAATTCCGGGGATTTTCAAAATATTTGGAAAAATCTAAAATTTTGCGTTTCGGTTTTTATTTTTTCCTGACTTTGTTCGAAGAGATGTCCAAAAATAAAGTTGACTTTCTCATCGCCACTTTACATTCTCCACAAGATGCCACCGTCAGATCTTTAATGCGACGTTTCGTCTTTGAGTCACCATTTTTTTGTTTACATTATGAAACAACTAAATCTATGTTCAGGAGGTGACAAAGACTACTGGTTTTTCGACGTTTTGTTCCTTAAATTTACCATCTTCATTAAAATACCCCAAGTACGTTTAATTTACTTATGTTTCGAAGAAACTGTAGCTTATCAAAATTATTATTATGTCCTTAATTATTATTATTTTTACGTACAGGGTATCCCATTTTCGACACTTTTATAGGGTATCTCCGTAATTGTTAGTGCTATCAAAAAAGTAATGTAGGTGTCATGTGCTCTTTTTGGGTCACACTTAAAATGGTAAGAGCAAAATTTGAAAATTTTCGCTCGCTTAAGAGATACGGGGGAAAATCAAAAAAATGATTATTTCAAAATTACCCTAATTGTCTTAGTTAAAAGAGATACAGAAAAATGTTTTATGTGTTTGACCATAAAAAAAAATAAATTCATGAAATACCATTTCTTTACAATCATGCACAGTTTCTACCTACAGTTTCAAATAAGTTAGAAAAAGATGGCTTTAAAAAATGGCAACGCTGTAATAAGGTTCGCGTTTAGATAATTTCGATCTACATAGTCATAAATACGTAATCGTTGTAGGTATTTTTACAGAAATTCAGATAATATAAAGGAATAATCCATATTTTTGCAATATTTACTTAAAATATAGAATTAGGTACACCACCACCATCTACCTAAAAAACAACATAACCTCATTATTCTCACTTACCGACGAAATATTAATCCGGGGTTAGAATAGTCGAATTTCTTACATACCACGTACTGACGACGAACCATTGTAGGTGGCCAATAAAGAGCTCTAAACAGTTTTAGTTCAAAAATAAACACTAAAAATGAATCGATAAACACAATAGATCACAAATGCAGCAGCGATACAACACCGCAGGTAAAAATGAACATACAGCGTTGCCACTGTGATATCCTAAAACATTGCAATTTGATGTTCTTGGGATATATGTATATAATTAACTGCACGAGTAAAAAATTTTAAAAATACACACATATTTAGTACAATATTTTTACTTAATAGGTACACATGAGAAATGGATTCAATATAATTAATATTATACTTTTATGTTTCAAACGCAGGCTGTAGATAAAGGACTCTCAGTACAGACTTAATGACATCATTGATTACTGTTTAAAACTTTGTATGATTATGACAGCATACAAAACAATTCTGTCTATTTATTAATTAAATGTTTTTGGTTGTAACAACATATTCTTCCAGCGTAATTGTAGTTATTTGGCCCTAAAAGCTAAAATGCACCACAGATGACTTTTAAGGTTGATTCACACATGTCAGTGACGACACAGTGCCGCTACTGATGTGTGTGAATCGACCTTTAAACGACAAATGTTCCTCATTCATCTGCTGCAACATCTGCTTTCATAAGGATTACGTTTATTCAGATATCAAGAATAACAAAATTGTGCAGAACTGAAATATGATTCCTTGTACTACCGCACAATTTCGTTGTAACTGGTTTCAGTAGTTTTTGAGTTAGGCACGGCGCGGACAGAAAATATATACACCCTACAGAATTTCAGTTTTAACGAAAACCATTTTACCCACATAAAAAATAATTGGATAATAATTATCTTAAAAGTTATGTACATATTTTAATATGAACAATAAACAGAAGCTGTCCTCGAGTGATAAAAATTAACAATGAAAAAAATAATAATAATAATAAGTACTTATAGCCAGTAATTTTGAAACCCTATTATTAAATAGGTAGGTACGTGACCGTGTACGAATTATACGGTATGTTGCATTAAATTGTTACAAGATAAAAAGACGAATCGTCGCCATTTCTTTACGAAACAGCTATATACAGGGTGTTAGGGAAATGGTTTATTGTTTTTAAATGGCGGCTCCTCGAGTGTCCAAGAGAAAGCCTACATATATATATTTTTTAAATCGAATGCCTAAATACAGTGAAACCTCTCATCATAACGGACACCTCTTAATAAGCGGACATCTCTATTAAGCGGACATTTTTTCATAGTCCGGAACTAGGTATATGAAATTCCATGAAAATCAACCTCTCTTGAGCGGACTCTCCTTTGGGCGGACGCGGACAGGCTGTTTTCATACAAAGAGTGCGCAAACCCTCCTTTAAACGGACAAAAAATGTTTTTAAGTATTTGGGGGACGAATAAGTACGGTGCAAAAACTCTCTGAAGACAGACCGGCAACCAATGGCGTATGCGTGGCAGCGCGAAAGGACTTCGCCGAACGAAAGTATTTGCGATTCCCCGACAGCAGTCCGCCGTTTATTTGTGAGTTGTAAGGTTAAAATCGTAAACAATGGCACAAAAATGTGGCGTTTTGAGTCTGAGAGAGGATATTGATGTTGTGGAAGTTTGTAATTTGATAACAATGATTTGGGCGAGTTCATTAACATTGATAGCAATGTGCTATTAGAAGATGATAGTGACCCCATATTCCTACCGATTATGTAGTCCAAACTGAAACCACATCACTATCTGACGACTCTGATGAAGAAGTTGAATGCAGTAATCAAACAAATGTCACCAATTATCAACAAAACCATTAGTATGGTAAAGGAATTATAAGGGTATGCAAAGAATAGAGGTGACTCTACAGCAATGGAATTGTTATCAGACTTGGAATTGCATTTTCTAGATTGCAAGTATAAAACGCAAACACGTCAAACTACGTTATTTGATTTTTTTAGTACTACATCCTGGTTTGTTTTTTTCTAAAATGTTTGACGTGTAAATATGACAACACTGGGCAATATTCACCGACGTCTTATGAGAGCTTATAACCGACCAACCACATCCATTGTGTACATCTCTCGCCAATGCATGGCCACGTGTTTTCTCGGGTTTGATATAAGGTGTCTTATCTCGCTCGATAATTCAAAGTGCCATTTATGGTTGTTACTTCGCGGATAACATTTCCCAATGGGTGAAAACAAACTAAAAAAATCATTTTTCAATAATATATTATCGATAACTTACACAATAACATGAAAAATTTATAATATGAAAATAATATATTTACAAAAAAAAAATTAAAAGTTTTTATACTCGTTATTATGCATAGACTTACTTAATGTAAAAAGATTACGAAATAAACGTACGCTGTACAAAAAAAACTAGGCGGTAAGATAACAAGCAGGATAGCTTCATACAGGGCGATGCATCGTCGAGTTGAACATGGAATTTTTTTTGGAGTGGCTGAATATTGACTCCCCTGTACATTTTATAGAAAAACTGCACTATAACTTCTTGAAGAGGCCGACATGGTAAAGCCATGTGCCGAGTTTGAATACATTTTGATGAGCCAATCCCAAGCTATTCAATTAAACGTGATGGCAAAACCACCAAACTCTCATAGTTAATTTCTATTCTAAGCTGAACACAACGAATAATGAAAATATTGTCATCGGCTGCATTCAACAGAGCCCATCGATTTATAAGGGATTTTTAACCGGCGACGTCACGATGAGCATCGAGCATTCGAACAATGAAATTATCGTCACTAATTTTCGTTTTGTGAATGAGAGTTTCGTGATTTTGCCATCACGTTTAATCGAATAGCTTAGAATTGGCTCACCACAATGTATTCAAACTCGGCACATGGCTTTACCATGTCGGCCTCTTCAAGAAGTTATAATGCAGTTTTTCTATAAAATGTACAGGGGAATCAATATTCAGCCACCTCGAAAATTACATGGGGATTTTCCTATGTTCAACTTAACGATGCAACACCCGGTATATCCCTCCTCTAAGCCCCAGTATTATTTCCGTTCACGTTCGAGGGCCTCCCGCAAGTCTCGCATAAAAGCAGGGGATTCCCAGAATCCCAGTTATTATTTATAATTATACACAGAATGTTCACGCGATTTTGGTCTAATTTGTAATTTATCGGTTTTATTTTATACAGTCCACGGATCGACTCCCGAAGAGCGAAAACTTCTTTTTATTTGCGGGTAAATACGATAAAAAGTAATTGTTAAAAGTTGTTGGAGTTGAAAAGCTAGGATTTAATACAAAATTTTGACTCATTGCCTAAATGTACAGGGGCTGGCATTTTTTCACATTTTATTTTTTTTTTTTCGCAAGGTTTAAGTCGAAACGTATACTACAACTGCTTAAAAACAAACAGGGTTTTAACTTATTTACAAAAATGTATGTTAATTTAAAGGAAATGATAATTTTTGCCACTCCCTGCACAGGGTGTCCCATTTTCAGACACTTTTATAGGGTCTCCGTAATTGTTAGTGCTAACAAAAAAGTAATGTAGGTGTCATGTGCTCTTTTTGGGTCAAACTTAAAATGTAAAATCAAAATTTGAAAATTTTCGCTCGCTTAAGAGATACGGGGGAAAGTCAAAAAAATTGACAATTTGAAAATTACCCTACATTTTCTTAGTTAAAAGAAATACAGAAAAATGTTTTATACAGAAGTTTCTTGATACTTATTGTTGAATAATCTGCCGTTTTCAGAATAAGTATACGGGGTCAGGTAAGAAAGTTATCGGACCTAACCTCATTTTTTTAAATGGAACACCCTGTATATTTTAATATAAAAAGATGCTATTTTAAATTCTCCTTTCAAATATATAATAGACCATGAATGATATTGGTTTCCTAGGCGACTTATTAAACTTTATTACTATAAACCAGTAGACCATGAAACAAAAGCTAATATCCTAGAAACAACTATGTTGACTATTAACATTTAACGTCAATTTCATTTTTACATATTCATTTGCGAAAATGACCTATCAAGATTTTGAAAAATTTGATATGATATCAGTTTATATTGAAAGTGGAAAAAACGAAGAAATGGCGCAAAATGTATATTTTGTTCGCTATCCGGAAAGACGGCACCCATTTAAGGACATATTCCGAACATTTGCGATGATTCCCGTTATTTTTTACCTTAATCTGAATCTTTTATCTCGTTTCAAAGTAATAAAGTTTAAATAAACCGCCTAGGAAACCAATATCAACCGTGGTGTGTTATATATTTGAAAGGAGAATTTAAAATAGTATCTTTTTAGTTTAAAATATACAGGGTGTTCCATTTAAAAAAATGAGGTTAGGTCCGATAACTTTTTTACCTGACCCCGTATACTTATTGTGAAAACGGCAGATTATTCAACAATCAACATAAAGAAACTTCTGTATAAACATTTATCTGTATCTCTTTTAACTAGTAAAATATAGGGTAATTTAGAAATTGTCAATTTTTTGATTTTCCCCCGTATCTCTTAAGCGAGCGAACATTTTCAAATATGGATTTTACCATTTTAAGTTTGACCCGAAAAGAGCACATGACACCTACATTACTTTTTTGATAGCACTAACAATTACGGAGAACCCCTATAAGTGTCGCAAACGGGACATCCTGTGCAGGGGCTGGCATTTTTTCACACTTTATTGTTTTTTCTCGCAAGGTTTAAGTCGAAACGTATACTACAACTGCTCAAAACCATACAAAAATGTATGTTAATTTAAAGGAAACGATAATTGTTGCCACTCCCTGTACATTTAGGCAACCGAGTCAAAATTTTGTATTGTTGCGTCACTTTTCAACCCCAACAATTTTACTAATTACTTTTTTTTAGATATTTACCCATAAGGATACTTTGTTCCCGGTTCTTTTCTCATATTTGCCTAAATTCTGAGCACAAGCAGGCGTTTTTATAACGAACAACTAACATAAACCCACAAATAAAAAAACGTTCCTCCTTGGAAGTCCAATCCTTGAACACACACACTAGTTTAGGTCGTCATAAAAGAAATAAAAATTCACAATAACGTATCGTTAAGAAACACCCTGTATAATTAATAATTGTATACTCGCAACACACATACTTACAATTAAATTTCTATGAAAATACAAGCCCCACGATGTATAAGCATAAATTTAAATAAATCACATATATTTTTATAAAATAAACCTTATCTTCTATCGTTTCTTAACCCATAAAACTTGCAAACTCCCGAATTCGCTTCGCTCAAATTTAATAGTACTGCTCTACGAGACTTCTCGAGATGTCGTCTCAATATTTCATCCTCACGAGGTACGGTCCAACCTCAATGTCGCACTCAAAACCATCGCAACATTATAATTGTTCCTCGATATTAATCCTATTTTTGAGTACCACAAGGGTTTTTCTCTAGTTCAAGTCAAAATCCCACATAACACAGAACAGTATCTCAAATTTAGTACGTACAAGCTTTACTGTAATGACCTATACAGGGTGTCCCAAATAAGAATGCCACAGGGATCTCGTTAAAAATAGGGGATACAGAAATGATCAAATTAGACAAAAGATGGAGATTAGTGAGTGAGTGAGTAGAGAAAAAATTATGTTTCATTATTATATTGCATTGAAGATGAGCGTTTTTAGTCCGAAACGTCCAAGAAATAATAGGTATGATATATCGTTGGATTCAGAATATAATAGTTAGAGAGACGGGGACAATAGGGGGTCCGTGAAGTGGTATATCAGAAATGTGGTTCTTCATGGAGTTTAGGTTCGCCTCTACAACTTTTTTGTCTGATGAAATGCCGTAGAGCGTTGCTGAGAGGCGCTGTACCGCTTTAGATATGAAGTTCTCAATAAATTCAAAATTATATCGTGCCATGTCTGAAAATGAATTTACAGCATCTCATACCCCCAAAGTCACGGAAAACACATTTTCTGACAAGTCAACCCTTGCCTATACTTTTCCGAGCGTGTCAAAAAAAAATTAATGGAAAAATTATAAAGTCTCAAGTGACATGGGTCCAAGTGGGCTTAATCGATTTGTATTCCCATGAAGATCAGTCGTAAAGAATTTTCTGATAAAAAGAATATTGCGAAAGTGCGATATTTTTCTCAAATTTTTTTTTATTAAAAGTCTGGTTTATTCTGGTATATTTTCTAAAATATTCCCCGTGGAGAATTATTTCTAGATTTATCTGATTCCCTCATCTTTTCCCAACATTTTGATATATATAAAGTTACCAGAAACATGTTCTATCTCGGAGAAAATTAAGAGAATTCGTAACGGTGATAGCAAAATTTCTAAACTTCGCTTGAAAGGCGTGGCTTTTACTGTAATTAGTGAAAAGTAGACAAGGGCAAATGTTTAAATTCATCAGATTTGAATAAATCATACACACCTTATGGAAAAATAGGCTTAATTTGGTAATATTGCGAATATAATATCCCGTCATAAAACTGAACGATACCTGCCTTCCGGTATCTCTGCGTAATATTGTCAGAAATCCGCCTAGCAAGGTGCGATTCGTCTGAAAATTTTTTTCCATAATGTTTGAGTGTCAAGGAATGTAGTGTGACAATTTTCTGACATGTCACGATCGTTTTCCGAATTTCCTCCGAGGAGATTTAAAAACAATTCCAATAATGAAATGGCGAGACCTGGACCAATAAAAAAATCTTCACATGATCTTTAACATATAAATGTTCCGTTCTAGAAAGTTTCAACTTCAAATTCGCATTCTTAATTTTTTTTTGACACGCTCGGAAAAGTATATGCAAGGGTTGACTTGGCAGAAAATGTGTTTCCCGTGACTTTGGGGGTCACGCAGATGCTGTAAATTAATTTTCAGACATGGCACGATATAATTTTGAATTTATTGATAAGTTCCTATCTAAAGCGGTACAGCGCCTCTCAGCAACGCTCTACGGCATTTCATCAGATAAAAAAAGTTGTAGAGGCGAACCTAAACTCCACTAAAATCCAAATTTCTGATATTCCACTTAACGGACCCCCTATTGTCACCGTCTCTCTAACTACAAAGTGGAGTTCACAAAGCATAAAATCAAATATAAAGTCGGTACGGTGTATGAAGTCCGCTAAGCACTAAAACCCTTCGAGCAGGGTAGTCGGTGGCTCTCAAACAATAAATTATATTTTAGGTATTTTCTAAATAAAACAATTTAAAGTAAATAAAAAAATAGAACATACCGTCCTGCACTTAAGCAAATTTTAATTATTGCTTGGAAAATAATTATTATTACATAGATTTAACTATAATGATCCCAAAATAACTAAATTCTAGGAAAAAGTACCTGAGAAAATCTTTAACTTATTGACGCAAAATGTTTTTCATTTGATAAATAAAAATAACTACGAGTGAAAAATAAACAAGACAAAAATACTTATCGCGGTACATAATTCTAAGATAATATTGTTTTGGAACCGCTGATTTTGCCCAGCCGACTACAGTGAACCAGTCGAATGTTCGATACGATCAAGTATAGCGAAGGTATTGTTAACTTAACCGTCTTGCTGTTTAACAACCTTTAATGATTTAATCCGATTTCGGACTTCATAAAACGAACCGACTTTAACTATTATTTAAAACAACAAGGTTGATGATGGTTGCGAAAAAACGAAACGTCGGATTAAAAATTTAATCAAACCATCGTATAGGGGAGTAAAGGTGGTACTGAGAATGTAAAATTTATTTTCCCATATCCCTTCAAATAAAATCAGAAAACAAATTCGATAATTTCTGTATGTCCTATAGTGAACCACATCCCCATATAGCGCATTCTTATCTGGGACACCCTGTAAAGACTAATAAATGGCAAGACATCGCTCACCGTCCCCCTCAATCACTGTCAGAGTCGCCGCTCCACCTCACGGATCATACGACACTCACAACGTACGGCTCAACCTCAAACTCTTGCCTCAATATTGCACTCAAAACTAACTCGACGTTACAAACGACTTTCTGTTTCTCTTTTTTATTTTTCAGCAAATCCGCTACCAAATGTAAATTCTCCTGCGCAATCAAGATAAAGTACGTTAGGGGGGAGGAGTTGTTAGTCACTTCGATCTGCGCCCTGCTCCTACGTATCCGTTCCACTTTACCCCCGGAGCACTCTATAAGCTCCGAGAGGATTCGCTTGCTGGGGAAGACGGTGGGGGTGAGCCAGAAGGTTTTCCCTTCCAACAATCTATCCGTATTGCCGCTACACAGAGTCCTTTCTATCGTTACGTTGTACGTGCGATTGAATTCCTCCGTTGGCATGGCGAAACCGCTCTCCGGCAGGAAATTGTTGAGCTTCGAGGACTCCTCCAGCCATTTTTCCGAAAGGATGTGGCACGATTTGGCAATGGCGAACATCAGCTTGTGGGACCGAATCAGCTTCGGCGCTACGAGGTGGGTGAAATCCTTGTAATCTCTGGAAATGACGCCGCCGAGCTCCCTGCAAAATACATACTTATGTAACGGATGCAAAAGGTTCGCGTTAGTGACAGCAATGAAACAAGGGAAAAGCTAAATTACAAGCTGGGTGTGATAAGCACGTGTAATGCTGGATTATTGTATTTTAATCGAATTTAACTTGCGAGGAATTAAATCGCCGGCGCCAAGCCATTTAGGTGAACGCCTAGTGGACGCCGTATTAGAGTCGGCAATTTTTGTATCTTGCGCCAGCAATGGCAATTATAATTGCATGTATTCATGCGCACTAATCCGTTTTCGATCAGCTGGCCCAATACTGCCCGCATTGCCGGCGCAATGCGAGACTGGAATCCGCATTAGTCGGCAATTCTAGTCTTCTGGCAATTAAAATTGCACGGATTCATGCGCAGTACACCGTTCTCGATCAGCTGTCTCGCATTGCCAGAAATGGAGCAAGCGCCATTTTAATTGCCGGTGCAAGTCTGGGTCGAGATGGATTATTCTGTTATTTTTAACTGTTTATTAGTTGGTCGAAGCACCTATGAACAGCTAATGGCTATTTAAACTAACTGGTACTTAAATTAACAGTTCACATTCTTTATTAAGCATATGTACTGCTAATTCGTCGCAACTTGTTTAACCTGTTTTTTGTAAGTAGCAGTAGCTGCTTTAACTGGTAATCAAAAGGAACAGGTTTGTCCATTTCTAGTTCTGGGGGTATTTTAGGGATTTCGACAGTACCAACTGTTGTTCTGACTGTTGGCAATGCGTCAGCTGATCGCGAACAGTTTAATGCGCATGAATACGTGCAATTATAATTGCCATTGCACGCGCAAGAGAAGAATTGCCGACTCTAATACGGCTTTTATGAGTATTATATTCTACCAGAAAGGTATAATTTTTGAAAATACCCTGTATAAAAAAATGTCTAGTATTTTTAATGAAATAAAAAGACCAATATCTTTTCTAAATTTTCTCAAATTTTCAAATCTTTAATTGCATTAGTTACAAAGTAAAGTCTAATTTACTTTTGACATGTTTTTTTGTTGTCAAAAATAGGAGATGGGTATAGGAAATTGTTAAGACAAGTTACTTGGATTTGTAACATGGAATCGAAAAAATACCAGCTTTCATCCAAACGGCTCGGCGGCCGCTGATTCTTTCATGTTCGTCGCAAAAAATATATAAGGGATCTCGGAAACCGTAAGAGATACGAAGTCGGTTAAATGGAGGTAAAGTTGCGCATTTACGTGCCTAATAATATGCCGTTTAGAAAGTTTTAAAATTCCGAGTAGTTCCGGAGATATCCGGAAAAAACCGAAATTCTGAAAAATCGTTTTATTTTTTTCCTGGGTCTCGAAGGGCCATTATCAACTTTCTATTTTTAAATACGGTCCTGTTTTCCTGCTATTGGAATGAGCTTTTTTCTTCCGAATGCAACGATGTATGACACATTGTGGTTTAATGACGTTTCGAAGGTTTTTTGAACTACATCAGGAAATTTTGGGATACGGTCCTGTATTGCTCCTAATTTTATAAATAATATCTCATAAGTAAGCTCTAAATTTTTACTTATGTTGGACTAGTTCAATAAATAACAAATTATTTAATAATAAACCACAAATAAGTGGACAAAAAATAATATAATTTCTGGCGTAATACTTTGAAAGGCTTCAAGCACCAACCTCCTAAGTTCGTCTTCTGTTTCGAAGTTGTGCTTATAAACATAAATTTCGACATACCCCCCGAGGAAAAAATCTAACGGTGTCATATCAGGCGAACGTGCTGGCCATGGTGTTTCAGAACACCTGATTATGTAGTTACTTACTTTTTTCGTTGTTCGTTTTATTTCTGTTTTGGTATGTTTTTTTTTGTTCACTTATTTGTGGTTTATTATTAAATTATTTGTTATTTATTGAACTAGCCCAACATAAGTAAAAATTTAGAGCTTACTTGTGAGCCAAATTCTGAAAAATCGTTTTATTTTTTTCCTGGGTCTCGAAGGGCCATTATCAACTTTCTATTTTTAAATACGGTCCTGTTTTCCTGCTATTGGAATGAGCTTTTTTCTTCCGAATGCAACGATGTATGACACATTGTGGTTTAATGACGTTTCGAAGGTTTTTTGAACTACATCAGGAAATTTTGGGATACGGTCCTGTATTGCTCCTAATTTTATAAATAATATCTCATAAGTAAGCTCTAAATTTTTACTTATGTTGGACTAGTTCAATAAATAACAAATTATTTAATAATAAACCACAAATAAGTGGACAAAAAATAATATAATTTCTGGCGTAATACTTTGAAAGGCTTCAAGCACCAACCTCCTAAGTTCGTCTTCTGTTTCGAAGTTGTGCTTATAAACATAAATTTCGACATACCCCCCGAGGAAAAAATCTAACGGTGTCATATCAGGCGAACGTGCTGGCCATGGTGTTTCAGAACACCTGATTATGTAGTTACTTACTTTTTTCGTTGTTCGTTTTATTTCTGTTTTGGTATGTTTTTTTTTGTTCACTTATTTGTGGTTTATTATTAAATTATTTGTTATTTATTGAACTAGCCCAACATAAGTAAAAATTTAGAGCTTACTTGTGAGATATTATTTATAAAATTAGGAGAAATACAGGACCTTATCCCAAAATTTCCTGATGTAGTTCAAAAACCCTCGAAACGTCATTAAACCACAATATGTCATACATCGTTGCATTCGGAAGAAAAAAAGCTTTCAAATTCCGATATTAGGAAAACAGGACCGTATTTAAAAAAAGTTGACAATGGCCCTTCGAAGACGACTCGTCGGATTATAAAACAATTAACGCTGTAAAAGTGCAATTTACTTTAGAATTCGATCTCAAAAAACCCAGGAAAAAATTAAAACGATTTTTCAGAATTTCGGGTTTTCCGGAACTACTAGGAATTTTAAAACTTTCCAAACGGCATATTATTAGGCAATGAGCAACTTTACCTCCATTTAACCGAGTTCGTATCTCTTACGGTCTCCAAGATCCCAGTACTGGCCTTCCTTATCTTGGACACGGCGTATAAAAGGAATTATTTTAGAGGATTTTTACTTCATTTTAAATTCAACCAAAGAAGAAAAATCCAATTTTCCCTACCATATTTTTTGCATGTTCTGCACTTACCTAACCATCTGTTCCAACACTTTTAAGCGTTCCGCGGGGAACTGCGTGAACAGAATCTTGTACTGCGGGTTGAAAACCTCATCGGTAATGTTCTCGTTTTCGTCCGTATTTTCCACCTTCATCTTCTTGGCCTTCGGTAAACTTACCGGCGAAGCGGAGCGTTTCACTCGCTCGTACGATTCCTGAGATATGTTAATCGGAGCTTTCCACGCATCTGAAAGAGCAATAATTGTTTCGTCAGCGTTATATGTAGCGAATAATCTGTGCGAGATTTGCAAACCAGGCAACAAGCAAATCTCTAGCTGTGTCACAGAAGATTTGGTGAGTTAGTCGACAGAAACTTGTAGCTGCATAGCCCAAGTAGCTGATGCCAAGCAACTCTAGAAACCACTAATCTACCGGCCGAGTATACACTTACGCATCATATTCGGCACTAACTTCGGGTCGAAACTCAAATTCGGCGGGTTCGAGTACGTTTGGTACACCTGATTGTCCATTTGGTTCATCGCGGTGAAATTCCCTAGAATGATGTCGGTCAGCCATTGGACGTTCACCACCGGAATACCCCATTTTTTCGCATGGTTGAACTTTTTGCCTTCGCCTTTGGCGCATATCAGGAGGGTGTTGTGTTTCGAAAAATAGGTCGTACACTAATGAAACGAGAAAAAATGAATGTTAGTTGTGCAGAATAACGCATTTCAACCAATATTATAAATTTTATAAATATATAATAATAACAGTCACGTAAACTAGTCAATGTGGCAACATTGCACGCTTGTTACGGGTTACTTAGCCCAATGTTTTGTATGTGTTACGTGTCCGATGTTGCCATATTGCTTATATGTTTTCCTTCTTTTTATGTTTTTGCTGTTTGTAGGTTATGATTTCAATTTTTCTGTTTCCTTATCAAAAATTTCGTGCAAATGTGTTTTATTTTATTTAAACCCGTAAATCCTCAGATGAAAACAAATTGAAGAAAAATAACCATAGAAAGACCTCAACGTTTAATTCAAGGGAAATAATCGCGCGATTTTTCTCTCGCACCTCAAAACGGGCTGACGCTGCGTCTGAGCAACACTTTCCAACAACCAAGGTCGGGGCACGCGTTGTTATCTGGCATCACTGCTAACCTGCATACATTTGTTAAGTGAAAACAGATGTGCATGGCGTGGCAGCACGTGGGGGGTAATAATAGGGGTTTTACCTAAGTATTTAGACTTTCATGTATGTAGGATTTCTCTAGGACACCCAAGGAAGGCACCCATTTAAATATAATAAGTAATTTCCATAACAGTCTGTATTTATTCGATGGATTAACGTCGGCTACATCAATCTCCTGTTATTGTTACCGGGGAGATTAATATAGCGACCCTTAAAAGTCTCAACAGTCCAATTGAAATAAACGCGTTTAAAAAGTATCTACTTACTTTGGCTCCGGTATACTGTATCATCTGTTTCACGACTTGCCTCATGTTTCCCTCGAAACCACTGACCGATATTAAATGCTTCGAGGCCGGCGTTATATCGAGATATATCTGTGGTAAGTGAAGTGCAGTCCACGGGGGCAACACCTAAGAAAAACGTTTTTAAAGTTAATACCGACCGAACTTTCTTTTAAAATACCCAGCTAGCCGAACGTAAGCGTAATTTTCTTACCTGTTTCCGCTTTATTACGTCGCTGAGCCAGCGAATAGTGACGCATCTCTTGAGATCCCTTAGGGCCTGCATGACCACCCCGTGTCTCTGGGTTTCACACAGGACATGCGTTACTTTGCTGCAGTACTGCTTCTCGACTTCGCCTACAATAGTTCATGGTCAATAATTATTACAATAATACATTTATAGTTATTATACACTCCAGGACAATAAATTCCGGTCAAAGATGCCGAATGACGTGTATCCAAAGTTTATTTTCAAAAGAAAAAACAATTTTAACATTTTTCTTTATTTTGGAGAGGTGGAAGGATAATTTAAAAAATTAAAATCGCAAACAACTTCTATTTCCCAAATGCAACTTCTCCTATACCGTCGTTCCACTCTTAATGTACATAGTATAAATTTATTTTTATCTATTTCGGCGACTTACCTCCATATTTTTCGATTTGTTGCTGCCATCCAGGTATATGATCTTCCAAATACTCTTCCACTTCCACCACGACAAAAATGCAACCCAGAAGGAATAGATCCGGCGGCACTAGTAGAAAAATATATTTTTAGGTTCCACGAAAGATTTCGATTGATCCTGGTAGAACCAGTAGTTCAAATGCCTCGTAAATACGAGGTATAATCAAAAAAAACATTACGATTCTTTTTGAAACTTACTATTTCTGAAATTTATTCTTATTTCTAACAAAAAAAAACTTTCCCTCTTACATTTCAGATTGGGATTGTGGCCGTAAAACGGTCCCACGCGGTGTTGCACCGGAACGGGGGCTTTCTGGCTGTACTGCAATTTGGGGGGCTCGCTCTGCGACGTCAGGGACAGAGCGGGGACCCCGGGGGGCTTGATGATTTCCCCGTTGGGGCCGTTGATGACCCTGCCGCGTTGCTGCAGCGCGATGATTTCCTGCGGCTTGGAATTGATGGCGGCGTTGTGTTGAGCAGTCATCATTCTAAAACGGGAGAATATAAAGAAAATTGTTGTCGACTGTTAATAATATAAAATAACCTCGGTATAAGTACAGGGTGTCCCAATATCGAGCCTTTCTGGGGGTAATAGAGTTTTATTAAAGATAGCACGTTGCAGTTTTTACTGTAGTTTCTCACTTTTTAACAAATCGAAAGATTCAGGTGTCAAATTCGTCTTGGCTCTCTTAGTTTTTAATCTACAGGGCGATTCAAGGCAAAAACTGATCTTGTTAGAGATTGTTACGTAAAGTTCAGTGGCGTAGTCACTTTTTCTCTCGCTTTACAAAAATATATAGGGCTGATCATAAAAGGAAAATAGCCTAGTACGAAAAAATCTTACCTTAAGGTACCTGCCGCCGATTGTTCCGGAAGCGCCTCGGATCTCGCCGGGGTTCCCAAAGTCCCTCCACTCTGTAACTTGATACTCAGCATGTTCGCCAATGCAGTTTTCGTTTTTGGATTGACCTATATTGAAAATTGCAAATGTTCATTGTTACAACCAAAAAAATTGCCACAAAATAACTTTTACCTGAACTTGAGGATTGGTAGTAGAATCAGCTGTAGGCGGTTGACCTAGAGGAGGTCGCACGACTGGCTGAGGAGGTAGGGACCCTATAAAAAAAGATATAGATTTAGAAGTTTTTAGAAGCGTTCAATACAGTCCAAAATGTACAATAGGAAAATAATTCGATAAATGAACATAAATTTTACCTTGCGCCAAAGCGTTCTTTTGGGCTTGCTCTCGCTGCAACTGCAGCTGTTGTAACCTGCGAACAATATAGAACAACTTAAAAGCCGTATTAGAGTCGGCAATTCTTGTCTCTTGCGCCTGCAATGGCAATTATAATTGCACGTATTATGCGTACTAAACCGTTCTCGATCAACTGGCCCAATACTGCTCGCATTGTGGGCGCAATGCGAGAATGGAATCCGTATTACAGTCGGCAATTCTAGTCTTCTGGCAATTAAAATTGCACGGATTCATGCGCAGTACAGCGTCCTCGATCAGCTGTCTTGCATTGCCAGAAATGGGGTAAAGGTCGTATTACAGTCGGGAATTTTTATGGCGCCAGCAATGGCAATTATAATTCAAGGATTCAGGCGCAGTACACCGTTCTCCGTACTACAGTCAGAAATTTTACTCTTCTGACAATTAAAATGACACGGATTCATGCGCAGTACACTGTTCCCGATCAGCTGTCTCTCATTACCAGAAATGGGGCACTTAAATTAGCAGTTTACATTCTTTATTAAACTTATGGACTGCTAATTCAGCAACTGCTGGGGATATTTTAGGGATTTCGACAGTACCCACTGCTGTTCTGACCGTTGACAATGCTCCAGCTGATCGAAAACGGTTTACTGCGCATGAATACGTGTCATTATAATTTCCGGCGCAAGAGAAAAAATTGCCGAGTCTAATACGGCCTTAAGCGCCATTTTAATTGCCATTGCAAGTCTGGGTAGAGATGGATTATTCTGTTATTTTTTACTGTTTATTAGTTGGTCGAAGCAGCTATGAACAACTAATGGTTATTTAAAGTAACTGGTACTTATATTGACAGTTCACATTATTTATTAAGCATATGTACTGCTAATTCGTAGCAACTTTTTTGAACTGCCACTTGTAAGTAGCAGTAGCTACTTTAATTGGTAATCAGAAGGAACAGGTTTGCCCATTCCTAGTTCTGGGGGTATTTTAGGGATTTCGACAGTACCAACTGTTGTTCTGACTGTTGGCAATGCGCCAGCTGATCGAAAACGGTTGAGTGCGCAAGAATACGTGCAATTATAATTACCATTGCACGCGCAAGAGAAGAATTGCCGACTCTAATACGGCTTTTATATATTTTTAAAGCAAAGGTCTTTGATAATACCCTAAACTTACGACGTACATGATAAATTAGCGAATTGTTGCAATATTTTTATATTCTCTAGTATTATACCGCTAAGATAATAAAAGAATTAAAAATGTATTTACCCTGACCTGTACTGCCGTAACTGCAACTGCTGCGCGGTGGGCGGGTCCCCTCCGCCAAACTGCTGCGCCGCCCCTGCATTTGGGTTAATAGGGCTTAGGCCTGGGGCGTGAGGAGTCACGGGCGAGGCTTGTGTACTTTGTTGGGCAGTTATAGTACCTGCACATGAAAGTTCTACTATATAGATGTAGGAGATACAAAAAAAAAATAGGATTATTTACACTGAAAATTAAATTAGTTGCTTTTGAGTATTAAAAAAAGTTTTTATCGACACGACAGAACGGAGGAAAAAAATAAATTCATTATAAGCCATACCTGGTGTAAGATTTTGTTGTATATTCGGTGGCAGTACAATTCCCTGCTGTTTAGCCTGTTGCTGTAGCCATTGGACCTGCTGTTGGGCTGTTAATCCAGGCGGTACGTTACCTTAAAACAAGAAAAATAATTAATATTCCTGAGAGAGAAATTTGCTGTAATTATGATCTTCCTTTACCTCTTATCAAAATATGACCGCCTCCTCTTTGTTGCACTTGTTTAGCCAGCTGCAGTTGCCTTTGTTTCTGCTGCAGCTTGGCCACGAATAGAGCTTGCTGATCCGGAGGCATTTTTTGAAGCTGATTGTGTGTATGTGCATCTGAAAAAAAAAACATACAATAATCCAACCAGTTAGACGGAACTTATTATAGACCGAATGGAAATGATAAAGTTTTTTTTTGCTGGAACGTTAAAAACTTTAAAAATCCTTACCGAGCTGGATAAACTGTCTCTGAGGTATTGCAGGTTGTTGCCCAGGGGGCCACTGGATCCTGGGACCCGACCCTCCACTGGTGGGGGATTGTTGCACGGCGACATTCACGGGGTGCCGGATTATTTGTTGACCTGCGAAAATATTCACTAGGAAATAAAATCATTTTTTTCGAATTATAAAACCGCGGGCGCCAAGTCGTTTAGGTAGACCGCCTGCTGAACAGTGGTCCGATTTCAGGCCAAATAAGTTCAAAATTAATTTAATGCTATTTAAAGGACTAGGCAATTTTTTCTCTTGCGCCGGCAATTATAATGGCACGTATTCATGCGCAGTAAACCGTTTTCGATCAGCTGGAGCATTGTCAACGATCAGAACAGCAGTGGGTACTGTCGAAATCCCTAAAATATCCACAGAATTAGAGATGTGCAAACCTGTTCGTTTTGATTACCAGTTAAAGCAGCTACTGCTATTTACAAATAGGAGGTGCAAAAAGTTGCTGTATTAGCAGTCCATAAGTTTAATAAAGAATGTAAACTGCTAATTTAAGTACCAGTGGGTTTAAATGGCCATTACCTGTTCATACCTGGTTCGGCCAAATATTAAACAGTTAAAAATAACAGAATAATCCATGTCTACCCAATTGCGCCGGCAAGGGCAATTAAAATGGCGCCTGTCCCATTTCTGGTAATGAGAGACAGCTGATCGGGAACAGTGTACAGCGCATGAATCCGTGTCATTTTAATTGTCAGAAGAGTAGAAATTCTGACTGTAGTACGGTGTACTGCGCCTGAATCCTTGAATTATGATTGCCATTGCTGGCGCCATAAAAATTGCCAAGTGTAATACGGCCTTAAGAAAAATAAATTTATCACAATTTTGTAATTTTTCTTGCATTTACCGAATCCACTGAGAATTAAAAACAGGCCTATACAGGGTCATTCCACTAAAAAAATATTAATTTCGTTAAAAATTTCCTATATCCATCACCAACCGTTTTATAGATAAAATTAAACGAATTTTTTTGTAAAAAAAACATGTCGAAGGTAATTTGACCTTACCTTGTAACTGATGCAGTGAAAAAGGTGAAAATTTGAGATAATTTAGAAAAGGCATGGGTCTTTTTATTTCATAAAAAAACCACATACTTTTTATACAGGGTATTTTAAAAATTAAAACCTTACTGGTATAAAATGATAAATAGTTTTTTTAAATGTTTAAATCTAATTGCTCAGCACATACAGGGTATCCCATTAACGACACTTTTTTAGGGTATCTTCGTAATTGTTAGTGCTATCAAAAAAGTAATGTAGTGTCATGTGCTCTTTTTGGGTCAAACTTATATATTTTCTTAGTTAAAAGAGATACAGAAAAATGTTTTATACAGAAGTTTCTTTATACTGATTGTTGAATAATCTGCCGGTTTCAGAATAAGTATACGGGGTCAGGTAAAAAAGTTATCGGACCTAACCTCATTTTTATAAATGGAACACCCTGTATATTTTAATCTAAAAAGATACTATTTTAAATTATTTTTTCAAATATATAACACACCATGGATGATATTGGTTTCCTAGGCGATTGATTAAACTTTATTACTTTAAACCACAGTAGACCATGAAACAAAAGCTAATATCCTAGAAACAACTATGTTGACTATTAACATATAAGTATTCGTTGATTAACATTTAACGTCAATTTAATTTTTACATATTCATTTGAGAAAATAACCTATCAACATTTTGAAAAATTTGATATGATATCAGTTTATATTAAAAGTGGAAAAAACGAAGAAATGGCGCAAAATGTATATTTTGTTCGCTATCCGAAAATACGGTAACCATTTAAGGACATAGTCCGAACATTTGCGATGATTCCCGTTATTTTTTACCTTAATCTGAATCATTTATTTCGTTTCAAAGTAGTAAAGTTTAAATAAATCGACTAGGAAACCAATATGGTGTGTTATATATTTGAAAGGAGAATTTAAAATAGTATCTTCTTAGATTAAAATATACAGAGTGGTCCATTTAAAAAAATGAGGTTAGGTCCGATAACTTTTTCACCTGACCACGTATACTTATTCTGAAAACGGCAGATTATTCCACAATCAATATAAAGAAAGTTCTGTATAGGACATTTTTCTGTATCTCTTTTAACTAAGAAAATATAGGGTAATTTTGAATTTGTCAACTTTTTGATTCTCCCCCGTATCTCTTAAGCGAGCGAAAATTTTCAAATTTTGATTTCACCATTTTAAGTTTGAGCACATGACACCTACATTACTTTTTTGATAGCACTAACAATTACGGAGATACAATATAAAAAAGTCCAAAATGGTACAACCCTGTACATGTTTCTTAAGTAGTTTCTAAGTTAAGCGGAGGCGAAGTTAATTTGGAAATACTACTTTAATAAAAAAACACTCACCCTCTCCAATATCTGTACTAATTTGCTTCAACTCGGTTTGAACAACCGATTGCTTTTTATCTCTCCTTTTTCTCATTTCTTATAAAAAGAAAAATAACAAAAGGCACTTTTTAAAAATACTATATCATTCCAAAAATGAATTTTAAATAATAAATATCTATACTAGCCTCAATACCATCACGAGTTTCATTCTTAAACTGAATAAATCTTGAACTTTATAAATAATAATTGATGAAGTAGTACAACATAAAAAAACAATATTTTTTTTATTTACCAATTGACAATGGGCTCAAGTATGGAATAGAACACAATTGATTTTTTTTTAACAAATATTTAAAATGTTATTAGGAAATAACTAGGCAACCCCAACCACCAACAATATATTTTTTAATGATTCTGCTCAAAAATTCTACATTTATTTCATATTTTGGCGCTTGAATGAGTTAAATTAACAAATTTACCTTGTATGGGCGATGAGCCCTGTTGTTGTCCCCAAATTTGCTGATTCAACTGCGCCCTCTGCGGTCCACCCTGCTGTCCCTGACTCACCAATACTTGCTGCGGAAACTGACCGCGAATCACTTGCTGACTCATGCCCGGATTTATTTGATTCATCTGTTGCTGATTCGACCCCTGATTGAGTCCTTGAATATTCAAGTTGCCTTGTTGATTCATTGCAACCGGCTGCTGATTTAACATACCGATATTTTGATTCATACCCTGATCCATCGCCATAGTTTGATTCATATTCTGTTGGTTTAAAGTCCCTTGCGTCAATCCCGGCTGCTGATTTTGCTGCAGTAACTGTTGGTTCAACTGTTGCCCTAGATTTTGGGAATTCAATTGCTGGTTCAGTGCTTGAACAGTCATATGACTAATGGAGTGCTGATTCATTTGACCTTGAGCACCTCCTTGATTTAACTTTTGTTGTTGAATCGGGTCAAACTGGTTTTGATTCACAAACTGCTGTTGATTTCCTAGGCTTTGCTGGTTTGGAATAATCTGTTGTTGTGGGCTTGTATTAAGTTGTTGTTGATTAAACAACTGTTGTTTTTGATTGATCAAATGCTGATTCAACCCTTGTTGTCCAAAGTTCTGCCCTTGATTTAACTGCTGACTAATATTTTGCTGCTGTATAACCCTATTCTGAATGAGCTGTTGGTTCATGTGCAGTTGCTGATTTTGACCAATCAGTTGTTGGTTTTGGCCCACCAACTGTTGGTTTTGGCCTTGATTACCAATATTCTGCTGATTTAATCCCAAATTCTGCGGATTTAAACCAATATTTTGCTGATTTAATCCAATACTTTGCTGATTCAATCCAATATTTTGTTGGTTAACACCGGTTAATTGATTTTGGCCCTGATTTAATAGTTGTTGCTCTCTCTTTAACTGCTGTAATTGCTGAAGTTGCTGGGGACTTAATTGACTCAAATGAGTGCTTGGTGACAAGCTTAATAAGCCATCTTGATTCTGTTGGTGTTGATTAACCCGATTTAGTATCTGCTGACTTTGTTGATTCACTAATTGATTCTGACCTAATATAGGACTCTGTTGACTTACACGGCCTTGCTGAATTATTTGCTGACCAGACTGATTCTGCTGAATTAATTGTTGATTTTGCTGGATTAATTGTTGATTTTGTAGCTGTTGAGAACCCATCATCTGAGCTTGTGGAGAGAGTTGCCCCAAAAGCTGATTCTGCAAATCATTTTGATTTTGGTGTTGTCTCAGCATTTGAGTAGGTTGGTTTTGCTGTTGATTTTGGTTTGGCTGTTGATTTAACAGTTGATTTGTCCGATCTTGTTGACTCAACAGAAGATTTGCCCTGTCTTGTTGACTCAGAAGTTGATTAGCTCTTTCTTGTTGATTCAATAGTTGGTTCGCTCGGTTTTGTTGATTTAAAAGCTGATTTGTTCTGTCTTGTTGATTAATCAGCTGACTTGTTCCGTCTTGTTGATTAAGGAGTTGATTCACACGCTCTTGCTGTTGATTTAACAGTTGATTCGCTCTTTCTTGTTGATTTAATTGACTTTGAGGTTGCTGCTGATTTAGGAAATGACTCGCTTGTTGATGCATCATCTGAGTTTGCTGCTGCATTTGACTTACTTGATTCTGTTGATTTTGTTGAAGCTGATGACCCATAAGTTGATTTTGGATTTGTTGCGGACTTAAAAGTTGATTCTGACTTTGTTGTGGGGATCTGATTACTTGATTTGGACTTGAAGATTGCACTAGTTGATTCTGCTGACTTGACAGCTGATTTTGTTGATTTAAAAGCTGATTCTGTGAATTATTAAGTTGATTTTGTTGATTATTTAACAGGTTTTGCTGAGTCTGTTGGTTATTTAGTTGATTTTGCTGGTTATTTAATTGGGAAAATGGTTGACTACTTTGATCTTGTTGCCCCATCATTGAACTTTGTTGATTCTGTGACTCAATCATTCGATTTTGGGTTTGCTGAGGTTGACTCAACAAGTTCAACCCCTGCGTTGTATTGGCCAAACCCTGTGGTTGATTTAACAACCCCTGTTGACTCATTAATTGATTCTGTAATGACTGCCTTTGCCCCTGACTCAACTGTTGATGTAGAAGTTGTTGATTCACATTCATTTGTCCTGTTGAAGTACGCTGAATTATGTTCTGTTGATTTTGCTGTTGAATCCTTTGTTGTAACAACTGTTGATGTATCTGGGAAGTGTTCAACTGTCCCCTAAGCTGCTGTAGGCTTGTCGGTCTCGTAGTTTGAGGCTGCCCAATTAGTCTGCTTATATTTAAGGGGTTGTGTTGAAGTACATTCTGTGGGTTCTGTTGATTATTAGGGGTGTGGTGTACTATGGACCTCGGGATATGACTTGGTGACTGCGTCCCAGTAGAGGCAAAACTAGAAACAGCAGGAGAGGGCTGTGAACTTGAAATTTGTGGCCTAGGATGCTTGAGAGACTGTAAATCTTGATTACTCTGCATTTTACTTAAGAAACTAGGAGCCACTACATTAGGGGGAGCTACAGGATCACTGGCCGAGCTGGTAGTTGCAGGAGGCTGGTTCCACGGCATACGCTGCTTAAGTTTTTCAAGCAAGGCTTGTGTAGAGTCCATAATAGCCCTTTCTTCTGCTCTTTCTTTGCTTTCGAGTGTATCAGGTTCGAAACCAGTAATGGCCGTTGTGGGTTCCATTGGTTTTACAGGCTTAGGCCAGTTTATGAGCTTTGGATGAAACAAGGCTGGATCGGGCAATGATTTTCTCTTAACTGCTTCATAAATCCAATCTGCAGTAACAATTTTAATATTATCCGCTCCCAAAGCCTCTGCCTTGACATATTTAGGACTATCTGTCACTCCTGTGACCAAAAAATTACACATTTTTGTCAGTCTAGTATGCACAATGCCGCCGTTGAAAGTAATAAGTCCCCAAAGATTGTTTCTATCACCACAAACCTTAGAAAAGCAAAATGTTTGCCAACTAAATAGTTTCTGGTCAATTGAAAATAAATACGGCTTACAATCAAGACGCCTTTTAAGACTAGCAGATATAAGAATCCATTGCGGGGTGACGGCTGGTATTTCATATACGTCATTGGCATCAGCAATATCATTTTCCTCAGGATCCGTGCCTACTATTAGATGTGTAACATAGTCCGAGAAATAGTTTTGGTGTTCTGCGCCTCCTGATTTAAGCAGGTTATCAATCTGTGAGTGAAAAACATCTTGTTTAGGCAATATTTCTGTTTCCTTGTAAAAGTGTAACTTACATTTTAAAATTGAATAAACAATAATTTTAACACTAAAATTGCTCTCTTATATACATAAAGAATGGTAAAACTTCGTATTTTGCTGACTTTAATAAAAATTGGATAATGCGCGAAAAACTCATCTATTGTTAGCGCCAATGTGTCTTACCTTTTCGTGGACATCTCCTGTGACAAAATACCTGACTCCTTTGAAAATATCATCTGTAATCTCTAAATTTAAGAACTTCTCATTGAACTCCGTCATTTTTAAGGATTTTTAGTTAAAATTTTTTAAAATTAATATACAGCGGTTTGTTTACATCACCACCATTTTGACTGTCACTCGATGTGTCAAAATACTGTCATCTCTAATTTGAACAATCAGGCGCACCAATCTCACAAAATATAAACACTAGACTTCTTCAACGGCTCATTCTTAATTATTTATTAAAAGAATTGAAGAAAACTACCTAAAAATTTATATAAAAAATATTTCGCTATTATCTTGTCAATTCTTTGGGGAAGAATACGAAATTTCTCTTTTTATTTCTAGGGAATTTTTGGCTTGCGCTGTTGTCAAACTTGTCACTTTTCACGACACTTCGAAAAAAGCTCGGTGTTTACGTTTGTGGGGCTCCATCAAAATCCAAAAAAATCCGAGCCATCCGGTTAATTATAGTTGAAAAAACGACAGAAAGTGTCCCGGAAAAGCTTCCTCAATGGCTGAAGCCGATAAATTAAATATCGACTCCATTATAGCTCGTTTATTAGAAGGTAATCTCCCGAAGGTCAATCCTTTAAATGTTGACAAAATATGGCGGCCATGGTTGACGCCTTGAAAAACGTCAAAAATTTCGCTTTATAACAAATATTTTTTAAAGTTTTGTGTTAATTTTAGTTAGAGGTGCCCGACCAGGTAAGAATGTGCAGCTTACGGAAAATGAAATAAGAGGTTTGTGCTTGAAATCCAGAGAAATCTTCCTCAGTCAGCCAATTCTTTTGGAGCTTGAGGCGCCCCTCAAAATATGCGGTAAGTTACTTGATTTCTCTTTTATTACGGCTAAAATTCGATGCTATTCCGCTTCAAAATGTGTTACTTATATGCCTTGATTTAGTTCCTATTTAGAAACCATAATGTCCAAATACAGTTAAACAAACAGAATATATAATGTTCATTACATAAAAAATTATACAAAAATAGTGCGCCTCAAGGATAAATATTATCATGCATTTTGGCTTCCTCCTTGCATGATATCATACTTTTTTTTTGCTTCCAATTTATAAACATCAATTTAATGGTGTTTTTATATCAATTCTATTGAAATAGTAGATAAATTTAATTACAAAGGTACCCTAAGTGCTTTATTAAAACATGTACAATAGGAACTATGGCTTAAGTAATGATGGAATAGCGAAAATTGCTTGCTTTGTTCCACACAGAATTACATTCTTTACATACATATTTTGTTATCAACACATAACATGAATAATTTTTTGTTCTAGAAGAGTTGAATATATTTTTATTACACAAACACACAAACCCAAGAATGTAATTATAATAATTACATTGTAAATAAATTTTGAGTCATACTATGATATAAATAAAATTCCTGTCACCCTTATCCTAAGAACTTTTATTACTTAAAGATAAAATAAGATAGTACTACACATATTTGTAGTTGCTACCGATTAGCCTTCTTATCTTGATTGTTTAATCCTACAAGACTTGTGTTTTAGGCTAATTAATTTCAATAAGAATTATGGAGATTAAGTATATGGCTTTTTTTTTGTAGGTGACATCCATGGTCAATATTATGACCTGCTACGTCTTTTCGAATATGGAGGGTTTCCACCAGAATCCAATTACTTATTTTTAGGTATGTAAATAATACAGTTCTAGTCAGAAATATAGGGTATTCTGTAAGAATAGTATATACCCTGTATATGTTTTTTTTTTACTAACATATTGTCATTTCTGAGACACGAAATTTTATTGGAACAACTAGAAAGAAATATTTTTGTCATACATCCTAAATACATTAAATTATTATTGTAGGAGATTATGTTGATCGTGGCAAGCAATCTCTCGAAACCATTTGTCTCCTTTTGGCCTACAAAATCAAATATCCAGAAAACTTCTTTTTGCTCCGAGGAAATCACGAATGTGCTTCCATTAATAGAATCTATGGTTTTTATGATGAATGCAAAAGAAGGTAAGATGTTATCGATGAAATAAAAATGGAAAACGTACAAAGAAATTGGAAAGAGGACATTTTTACTAATTTATCATCGTAGTAATACAGTACACTCTGGTTATAATTGGTACTAGGAGAAGGAATGCTATAAAACATTAATGGTATAAAAAACTACAATGCACATGACATTCCCATAAAACTGTCATATAAATAAGCAATGCCGGTTTGAGAGAAAATCCATTGGTCGATTCCTGATTATCCCTTTCCATTGCAGGTATAACATAAAGTTATGGAAGACTTTCACAGACTGTTTTAACTGTCTTCCAGTTGCTGCCATAGTAGATGAGAAAATCTTCTGTTGTCATGGAGGTAAGGAGAATTTTTTATTTCAAAATTCGTTAAAAATTAAATTTTTTTTAAATGTTTTATTTAAAACTAACATTTTTATTATATATGTTGTCGAGCTGTTAAAGAAGATACTACTTAAAACACTAAAAGTACTAATTTAAATAGATTTATTCAAGAGAAACTATAATTGTATTATCATGTCGCGCGCTTCATAGTTCAACTGCAAGTCGCGGCCAAGTCTTCCCCGTTGCCTTCACTTCTCTCTCCGTAGCTGGACCCTCGTCAGTATAATCCGGCACCCATATAAGTCACCATTCCCATAAATCTCAGTATCTGGGTTCCTGGGAACTTGTTGTTGATAACATATGTTATAATTATATTTTAAACAAAAAATAAGTACCTGTTTCTTATACAACATGTAGATAAAGTACACACAAACATTGTAACTGTTTTTTTCTTCTGATACACCTGTACCAAATGTTCTTGTTACAGGATTAAGTCCAGATCTACAATCGATGGAACAAATCAGAAGGATAATGCGGCCCACGGACGTACCCGACCAGGGCTTACTCTGTGACTTACTGTGGTCGGACCCGGACAAGGACCAAATGGGGTGGGGCGAAAATGACAGGGGTGTTAGTTTTACGTTTGGAGCAGAGGTAAGTAGAGAGAGAGCGAGAGAAGATAGCTGAAATGTGTGAGTATGACATACTAAAACTGTTCTTAGTGAGAACCTGCTTATGGCTACAAACACAAATAGTTTTTTTTTAATGATTTTTTCTTTAGGTTGTTGGTAAATTCCTTCATAAACATGACTTTGACTTAATTTGTCGGGCGCATCAAGTAGTGGAAGACGGATACGAGTTTTTCGCTAAGAGACAGTTGGTTACCCTGTTTAGTGCGCCCAACTATTGCGGTAAGTTATCTAGGCTTATAGACATGGTGTTTGGAAATTAAATGGGTGACTCCATGGGTGTCCTAGAGAGAGCCTACGTACTTTTTTTACTGAAATCTGTTTTCAGTTAACAATTGTATGTAGGTCAGTAGGCTAGCAGTGATGCCAGATCGCACCGCGTTGCTCCAGTTTGTTTTGATATGACACGTCGCGCGGCTTTTTCCCTTAAATCTTTTCTTAATTTAGTGGTATGTATTTTAGCTGTAATGTCTGTTATATTTCTATGAAATTGATATACGTAAATACTTGTCATATATTATTCTTTCATAATACTTGTCATATATTATTCTTTCATTTTACATATCATTAAATGCATAAAACCTTTTGATACCTATAAAATAGAATTAAAAACGCTAACGCCGTCACTCTCCATGTGACGTCACTGCGCGCGTTAGACGAAATTGGAACGGTTATAGTCGTTGCAGCGAACCCTCGCGCCAGATATGTCGAGTGTCACGTGGCATTAATGACTTGCATACTTATTTCTGGTTATTTATTTTGCCTAGGTTTGTATGACATTCCAGGAACGTACGTTTATTTTAAAAATGAAACGAAGCTATTTATATTTTTAAATGCATTTTTTATTATTTATTATAGGGAATAAAACACACACATACACATTGTATTTTTTTGTTATTTATTTACTCAAATATACAGGGTGTCCGGGAACATGTGGGAAATCTCCCGGATATGAAGAAAACACGTGAAAAGAATACTATAGGTTCATATAAACTTCTTTCGTATCGGCCTCCTCTTCGGAGATATGGGCTCCCAAAGAGCACCAATGGAATCAAGTTTTTTACACATAATTATTGAACCACCTGGTATATTTCAATTATTTTTTACTATCATGTATACCAGGTAAGACCCGTCAAATTACTACCCAAGAAACTGTTGTGAATTACTCACAGCTGCAGGGACGGACTAGCTGTAACACTCATGGGCTCATTTTTTTTACGCCCTGTATGATGAGAACTTTGGACAATGTTTTTTACATACCTTTAACTATTGGCTAAAAATTAAGTACTCTTCATTCATGTCGCTAATCCTAACCGTTTTCGAAAAAACGGCATTTCATATACATCATGTATTTGGCGTATTTCAGTAAAAGATTCATCTTTGTTCCGATCAAATTTTCAACCTTCAAAATTCCGCTTTTTCATATTTAACCCGTGAGAATTTAGGGGACTGGTGTAAATAAAATGACGTTTTTTCCGAAAACGGTTAGGATTAGCGACATGAATGAAGAGTACTTAATTTTTAGCCAATAGTTAAAGGTATGTAAAAAACATTGTCCAAAGTTCTCATCATACAGGGCGTAAAAAAATGGGCCCATGAGTGTTACAGCTAGTCCGTCCCTGCGGCTGTGTGTAATTTACAACAGTTTCTTGGGTAGTAATTTGACGGGTCTTACCTGGTATACATCATATTAAAAAATAATTGTAATATACCAGGTGGTTCAATAATTATGTGTAAAAAACTTGATTCCATTGGTGCTCTTTGGGAGCCCATATCTCCGAAGAGGAGGCCGATACGAAAGAAGTTTATATGGACCTATAGTATTCTTTTCACGTGTTTTCTTCATATCCGGGAGATTTCCCACATGTTCCCGGACACCCTGTATAAAATGAAGTCATTATCTATAATTACATGTCTAATAAGTACCTCTATATTCACAAAAAGATAAGAAGTACTTATCTACATGGATGTCCATCTTTACCTACTGTAAACTTTATACAATGTGTCTACACATGGACTTAACTATACCTGTAATAAATTGTATCTTCAATTTTTCGAAAAAGTCATCCTTAATCATTTCTTTTCCCTGTTATATAAATACAAAATTTCCACGTTTTTGTACCGAATGCACAAAATAACATTTCTGAAAATAGCTATGGACCTTTTCGAAGGAAAAGTTATTGTATTAAAAAACTAAATATACAGTTTGCTTAAAGGTTGTTCACTCTTGTTACCTCTGTTTTAACTTTAATGTTTAATAGTAACTTATAAGTGTATAGTATCATAACAAGCAAATTCTATATGCACCCTTCTCCTGTATACGTAGGCTACATATACTGCAATCCCCATTGGGATTTCGGGGAAGGGAAGAGTAAAGAGATACGAAGTTGGTTAAATTGGGACAATTTTTTTCGGCACCAAGTTGCTCATTCGCCATGTATATTTCAAGAAATCTGCGTCTCTTCTGAGCAACACAAGGCTTTTCCATTATAACTCGGCGATTGTCATCAGCTCTATATATAAGTCAAAAGCTTCCGACAATATATTTAGTGTTCTCTGCAAAGTTCTAAAAATAGTGAACTTAGATAAACATATTATTACACACGACATGATCAATAATTGCACTTGAATTCTGACCAAAACTATTGAAAATATCATGCAGATATTTCCTACTTTCCCAGCTAACCAAACTGTCTACATTCAAGTCGCCACACAAAAGTATTACCCGATATTTAACTGAAATAAAGCTCGACTCACTCGGAAAGAAATAAAACATCTAGAAATTTTTTTTATTAATATTAAAATTCACCTTAGTTTCTCTAACGGCGGCATCAGCTGAGGTAGAAGGCAGACAATAATTATGCTCCATAATTATTATTTTCGCCTAAAAACAGATAAATAAAATATTAACCTATAAATTTTTCGTTACGTGATTAGTACTTACTGTTGTTTACAAATACACAAACAACTCTATTATGAAGTTAATCGAAGTTTTCAAAACAAAATAAACTATACTAAAACGACGGAAATACACTTTTAAAACTTAATAGCACTGGCAATCAAACTGGAAAAATATAAAAACACAACACGCTTAATGCGGTTCGTATAAACCTGGGTATTGTAAGTCCCCAAACAGTTGATCGATGACATATTGCCGATGTCAACTGTCGAAAAAGCTTGAGGGTTCGCTGCAAAGACTATAGGTATCTTACCTTTAGATATAATGTATCATGATCTGGCAGCACTGCGCATGACTGAAGTTATCTCTCGTATATTCCAGGGGAATTCGACAACGCGGGAGCCATGATGTCGGTCGACGAGACGTTGATGTGTTCGTTCCAGATCTTGAAGCCCGCCGATAAGCGAAAATTTCAGTACAACATGAACGCGGGACGACCGGTCACGCCACCTCGCGGCGCCACCAATAAAAACAAAAAGAAGTGAGCGGACGGCGGTACGGGACGATGAGACTATTTATTGAAATAGGTGTCGTTAGGTTTAGACAGTTGCGTTTTTCGGATTTTTATTTTTATTTCGTGTATTTTTTGGGATGGAGCGTAGGCGGGAGTCTGGTAGTTTTAATAAATTAATTGATTCAGCCGATACTGGGTGGGAATCCATAACTAATATTATGAGAAGCAATAAAACTACGTTATATTTCTTTTCCACTATATTCTTAAAAGTTACATGTTTCGCTATCACTGTAGCTTCTTCAGATTGAGAATGAATGAATATTTTTCTATATCTAACAAAATGTACGATCTTAAAATATTATTACAGGTATAAAGATGGTGTAGGGGATATAATAGTAACAGTGGGATTTTCCAAATGGTCAGTAAAGCGATTAAATAAATTATTTTATAGATTTATTTATACATGTAATAGCGGATTAGTGAAATAAATTTAACAAAGGAGAATTCTTAAGGTATATTTGATCATTCAGTAAAACATCGGTATTTTTAAGGGGGTCGTCTACCCAAAGCGAGATACAGAGTTGCCGTTTGGTACACGTGTCTTTTTTTTTAATTTTGAAAATTGCTGAAGTTGTGGTCCTGAGACGGTGTATACGAAAAATCGGCAACGCTGCAGAACTCCGCTGATTGTAGGCGACTCAGGTGTCTGAAAGGAAGCAACAACAAAAAATCAGTATCTGTACACTTTGAGCTATGTCCCCTACCAGAATCAAAAGAAGAGAACAAAAAATCAGACTTTGGCGTAATTTTGAAAAAAAAAATGGATTTCTTCGTTTCTTTGCTTGTAAACAAAAAAAAAATTGACAGTCATTGAGGTACCGGTTATAGCGATGCATGCACTAAAGGTCTGTGCCAAATTTCAGCCGAATCCGTTGGGAACTTTCCGAGATATCGCCGGAGTTTCCCGGAAAAACATTGTTTCGAGAGAAACGAGATTGAAAATCTGAGTATCGGATCATTTTTTATATAAATAAATTGGAGCACGTGGAGGGAAGATGGAGAATAGTCGACTGCCGAGAAGAAACTAACCGTTTACAATACAGGAATCTCCGTCAGTCGGCCAGGTCAATCGGACAATAGAAGTGGGCGGAGAAGAAGCAGCCGGCCGCGCGGTAGGTACCCGAGAGCGCTCGCTCGCTCGGGACCACGGCAGCGCTTGCCTTTTCATCTGTATCTCCGTTAATGTTGCTCTCAAATGTTCTGGAAACCCTAGAGATGAAATTTATGTAAAAAAAAACCGAAATTTTCAAATTTTTGCGAACAAACCCGAACAAACTCGACCTAAGGGTGGCTTACAAAACTAACAACACTTTAGGGAAATATATAAAAAATAATAAACTAAATATCATAAAAATAGAAAATCAGTCGTGTATAACTAAAATGTAAAGATTGTCCGAAAACATACATTGGCCAAACAGGGAGACATTTTGGAAAAAGAATACAAGAATATTATAACAGTTACATAAAAGATAAAACAGATTCTAATTATTCCAACAATTTAAAAGAAAAACGACATAATTTTGATTAAAATTTTAAAATCTTACATACTGAAAATAAAGGCATAAAACTTAATCTGTTAGAATCCATGGAAACATATAAACTTCAAAAATACCGATGTTTTACTGAATGATCAAATAGACCTTAACAATTCTACTTTGTTAAATTTATTTCACAAATCCGCTATTACATGTATAAATAAATCTATAAAATAATTTATATAATCACTTTACTGACCATTTGGAAAATCCCACTATTACTATTATATCCCCTACACACCAGGGGTCGGAAAACGTACGATTAAGGCGTGAATTAAGTCCCTGCAGGGCTCTGGTGGCTTCGCGCGGTGAAAAATGTATCACTCCCGATTCACTCCGGTAACCAGGTTGAGAAATGAAAAGTCCTTGCTACGGAATTCTGGAAGGAAAAAAGATGTTCCTTAAGTCTAAAGCTCTGATATGAAATTTGAACATTTTATCTCAAAGTTGATTTGTTCAGCTTTATTTTTATTTTAATAAAGCGATATTGCGCCAAATTTAGCCTGATCCTTTAATTCGTTGATTGAGGAACTTTGTGATAATACGGCATTCGTATTTTATATCGGAGTTTTTAATTTATTTATTTATTCCCCCGATTGAGACCAAAGGAACATCTTTTTCTTGTAGGATTTCTCGTTTTTATTTAATCGATACTTTATTACTTGTTTTTAACCACCCTGTATGATATTTTGAAATTTTTATTATGGCCATGGATAAGCTAGACTCTTTGTGGGATTAATTTTTCTCCTAAAAAGCAAATTAAGAACGTTTAGAATGGGGGGTTCATGAAGAGTTCGCTCCTGTTTTCTTCTAAATTTGCTTTTATTCGCAATAAACAATTCAAATATCGCGCCGTGACAAAATAATAAACTTCTAAGAGCGCCTCGAACTGAAAAAGTTTGGGAGCTTCTGGTTTAGAAGTATAATGCGATCCATTCATATAGAGGGCGTTTCCTAAGTATTATACAATATTTCAAGTACCCCTTCCTTAGATTTTTTTATGAAAAAAACTTCAACATAATATGTCTAAGAATTTCTATTTTCTAAATATGGAATTTTGTTTTTACATACCTCTGAATCATTTCTTTTTTTATCAAACTTTAAACGATTGCACTGCTTATCAGAGGGAATGTTTTAGTGTGAACTAAAATTGAATCACTTATAGGCAAAAACATTCTTAAATATTATTTTAAAGATAATTTAAAAAATAAATATATAAAAATCCTTGAGGAATATTTCCTTGATATACAGGGTCATTCACGTTGAGTATCCTATTAAAAGATCTCGGGACTTGTCAGTATTTATTATATATTCGACGGCACAAAATTCCGCCACACCGAAATTTTGGTCAAGTTTGATATTTTATAACTTTTTAGTTTTTATGCGATTTTCATGAGTTTGTAGATCCGTTTATTGTGTATTTTCTTAATTAGTTTATAAAGTAACATTTTTGGCTTAGGCTATATTATACAGGAGTAAATCAAACTGTTGTTTCTTGTCGTAATTTCAAAACACCCTGTAGGAAAATTGAGGTGGATAATTTTATTTACTTCTGTTTCTGGTAATCTTTGATGAATTCTAAACATTTCGTTTTTTGATTCATTCCATTATCTCATGTCTGCTGCGAGCTGCAAAATTTTAAACAAAACGCTAATTAGAAGCGTATTTTTATTAAGAAAAACAAACACTAGGTATATCATAAAGGTAATTAACAAAAACAATTTTAATATCGTGTATTTCCTCCTCTCACCGTAATGACAGCTGGCAGCCTTCATGACATCGAATGAATAAGGTTACTTACCCTTTCTTGAGAGATAACCTGATATTCTTCGGTCAGCGCCAGTTGTAAATTTTGCAAGGTTTGTGGTTGCACAGGACGACGACCAACGGCCCTTTTAAGTTGATACCAAAGATGTTCGATTGGGTTGAGATCCAGGCTACATGGGGGCCAGTCCAACTTCATCCAGATATTCGGTCACTGCATGTGCAACGCGAGGTCTAGCATTATCGTGCGTTAATGTGAATTGGTTCCCAATGAAAGGAGCAAATGTAACAACAGCTTCTTGGAGGATTTGCTCAATGTAACTGTGGGCGGTTAGAGTTCCATTTTCGACAAATACAAGATAGGTGCTTGCTTCGGTAGAAATGCCCGCCTAAATCATGAACCGCCATGATATGAGATTCGTTCTGATATGATGCAGCCAGCATATCTTTCATTTCTATGTCTGTATACCCGCTCACGAGCACCCGGCGACCTTAAACAAATCCTGGATTCATCAGTGAATAGTACGTACGAATATTGTCACTGTCAAATATTCTGCAACTGCCAACGTCGATAATTTTTAACCGAATGCTTGATACATTTTCTAAAAATAACATCGTTTCATTTAAAATTTTGCAGCTCGCAGCAGAAAGGAGATAATAGAATGAATCAAAAAACGAAATGTTTAGAATACATCAAAGATTGCAAGAAACGGTATGTAAATAAAATTATCCACCTCAATTTTCCTACAGGGTGTTTTGAAATTAAGACAAAAAAACGACGATTTGATTTACTCCTGTATAATATAGCCTAATCGAAAAATGTTACTTTATAAAATAATTAAGGAAAAACACAATAAATGGATCTACAAACTGATAATAAAATCATGAAAATCGCATAAAAAAGTTTTAAATATCAAACCTGACCAATATTCTGAAATTTTTAAATGCATTAGTTACAAAGTAGGCCAAATTACCTTCGACACGTTTTTTCATAAAAATATTCCTCTAAGAATTTTATCTCGGAATCGGTTTGAGATTGGTATAGGAAATTGTCACTTGCATAGAAATGAAAAAATGCCCCAATACACAGGGCATTCTATTAAAATAACAATGTTAAGCCTAACTTCCGGTATAACCGGAAGTGATAAATACGTCAAAATATCTTCATCTTTTTATAGCGAGTACCAATATTTCAGACAACTATCATTCTTAATTCCCGAGATTTTTCAATAGGCCACTCGCCATGAACGACCCTGTATCTGTGATTACTTACCCTGTAGAAATAAAATCAAACCAGATGGAGCCACTAGCGGCGCCTAGGGCGAGACATCGCTTGTGCTCCATCCCGTTTTACTATATCTGTCGCGCTGTTGCCAAAAAGAGAAGGAAATGATGGCGCCAATCATTGTCTCTGCGTTTAATGGACGCTCGCTGCTCCATCTAGTTTGATTTTACCTGTATATTTGTCTATTACTACTAACAGACTTCCGACTCTCGACATTATTTTGTCCATTTTAATATTTTTTTCTATGAAATATTTTCAACTCAACCAAATTTAATAATCACGGAATTTGGATCTTATTTAAACGTTACATAAAAGTAATGTAATCCTTCAAAACAGTTCAATTTTTTCATGTGAAAAAAAAAATCGGTCAAGAAAATGTATATCCCAATTTACCTTCATTGTAATAATGTTTTAAAAACAATCAATTATGAGCTCATTTTAAAAAATTTTCATCATCTTAATTTTTCTCGTTTTTTTTTTTCCATTTTTTTTTTCACTTTTAACCCACATACAACTTACCTGGTAAAGTGATGTCATCCCAATTTTGTAGGTTAGGTACAAAAAGCCCATCTGGAGGAAGCCATTGTTGAAAATTGGGGGTATTTTTGTGATTTTTCAAACCTCATTTTTATTTACAGTTCAACGTTGTTTCGGTTAAATACCTTTCTCTGTTTGAATATTTGTTTATAATTTCAAAATATTGGTAAGAATACAAAATGGAGTAGCTATTGCTTTCCTTACTTCTTGGAAGTAGAAATGTGCATCGTAGGTTCATACAAACCGCACCAAAGTTCAGAACAATCAATTCAGACAAACCGCAAATATAAGCTAAGTCTGACACCCTGTATACTTCATCAACTACTTTTAATTTATATGTTTGTTGGCTTTCAGCGTAAAAAAAGTCTATTTCCTAGTTGTTTTGAACAAATATTCAAAATAAACCGAATATAAACCTTTGAATAAAGAACAACAGGAAGGAGCATATGTTAAGATACGTGAGACCGGAATGGAGGGTCAAAATGGCCGTCCATTGCTTCTGTCAGGTCAGGGACGTAGTCGGTTTAAATGTCATTCAAACGAAATGAGTTTTTATTTCTGAATATTCAATAAAATTGTCATTAAAAACACTTACCTGTAAAATGTTACACCAGAATTTTGATGTCTTGGTGTCGGGGAACAACCATAGATACACAACTAACCATCTTTTTCGTTATTGTCCCAGTAATATTATAATGAAAATGTTTTAACAATTTATTTAGATATTATTGCTAAATGATAAATATTATCACTAAAACAACCTATAAATTATTTTATTACAGTAATTACACCGATTCTTAACACTTGAAACTGCTCAAAACTATCAAAAATCCACTTTGTTTCCAACATCCACGGTGAAGAAGCAAAACATGAGTCATCCGTGGCGGGTCCAAATGGCCGTTTCTGTCTCTCGCTAGGTCGTGCGCGATTTTCGCAAAGCTCATTCCTGTTCTTTATACAAAGATATACACATAACCTTACTTTCGGATCGCTCGCGATTTCTGGTCGTCCAATAAGGTCGAGCAAATCGAGCAGCTTAAGTTCAGATTTAAATAAAAGAGCGATCCAGATTACCTCATCTACATCCGGACTCAATAAAAGACATAAATAAGGAACGAAATCGATCTTCCTCGTTCTGAACTGTCGTGAAAATATCGCTTAGTTCGTTCTACACCTTGTCCGAAAAAGAAAATACCCCCAAGATCACTATTGTTGTACTTGTTTTTAGGTTTGTACATTTTTAGCGATCCCAGCTGTTGTACTAGTATTTAAAAAGATTAATATTATTTTTTCAGCCCTATTTTTCCAGCGGCTCGAAGTATAAAATTAAAAACATAGATAGTACCCGTAGGTTTAGGCGAAGAAATGTTAGAAAGTAAAAATATGTACCTATAAATTTTAAGAGTCATTATAGAATGTAAAAAGTTAAAAATCCTATAAACGTATCGTTACTTAAAGAAATTTAGAAGAGCCGTTGAGAAAAATAGGTCTGGGAAAAGATGTACAGGGCGCTTTGTAAGTTTTGCACCGCCATTTGGGTCAAATCGTAAGCTCTAGAATCAAACCGGGAATTTTGTCTGTTTTATATTCCTATAGCGCTCTGTGACAGGCCCGAAAAATGCACTTGCGATCCGTCCGAAACCCGTCATCAACCGATAGAGCTGGGAACGTAGACTAAGGCAGGGGAAAAATTAATTTCGAAATAAATATGCATACAGGGTGTTGCAAAACTTCCGAAGCGTTTTGAATTTTCGTATGAAGGCTGTATAAATTTTCTTTTTTTATTTAAATAAGTACCAACATCTTCTCCCTCCAACTTTAAGTTTAAACTTTGCTGACGTTTGTATAAAATATATTTTTTATATGTATGATTTTTGTTTTTATTTTTTTTTTTTTAGTCCTGACCTGTAGTTCGGTTTATGGTGGTGTAGAGCCAAGCATCGCGTACGTACGGGGTGGTTCGATTGAAGGTGAAAGTTATTTGTATCTTGTAAGATATTAACGGGTTGTTTGCGAGATAGGTTGTAGGTTTTTATTAATTAATAACGAGCCTTGCATAAATTTGAAGAAAAAAAATCAAAAGTAACTGAACGGTTTCACTTCGTACCACTCTATACAGCGGTGGACAATAATTAATTTCGGTCTGCAGCTGCTGAAAGTATCTAGCGTGATTGATGTGTGTTTTAAAGTGTAAAAAGTACCCAAAAAATGCCAAATTAAAGCGAGAGTATACAATTTCTAGATGAAGCCCCCGCCCCCCTCCCTGTGTTGTGCTTTCATGTTTGATGCTTAGCGCTTTACCACTTTATACCTTGCAGGAACTTTTTTTTCAGAACAATTTGTGTAGCTCTACCAGTAATAACATGTTTTGTAAAAATTGGACTTTATTTTTTAATCTAATGGTTACTTACATAGAAATCGGGGAAATCTGGTTTCTATGGTGATTTGTCTTCAAATAAATTTTAAAATGTTTTAATTTGAAAAATAGAGGTTTTATTCGTAGAGGTGTGGCATCACATCAAAATTAGTTAGACCTTTCTTTGAAAAAAGAAGCTATCGCAAGATTATTATAGGTAAATTTGTTAATTTTTCGAGAATGTTCACCTACAGCGCATTTTTCACCTTTAAACCGCCTTCCTCTCATTAAATCTTCGGTACGCCACTACTATACAGGGTGTCCCAGAATATGTGGGCAATCTCGCGGGTTCAGATAGAACACTTAAAAATAACTTTCTTCCTACGGCCTCGCCTACGGAGATACGGGCCCATAACTGACGTCCCTGGGAATCGTTTTTTGAATAATTTTTTAAGTACCAGGTGTAATTTATGGTTAGTAGATGAGTCTCCTTAAAATTCGCCCTCTTAAACACATTTGGCTTATTTAGTTTGCCAGGTACTGATTAGACGTAACACAAAAATGCTGTTTTTTTGTACGCCTTGTATGATGAAGGAACGACAACAATATTTTTGGATACTGTAAACCTTAAGCTGAAAAAAGGTACTCTTGATCAATGTCGATAAAATGAACTGTTTTCGAAAAAAAAGATATTTTTGTTCAATATGATTTATATTCGGTATACGTAAATTCCATTACTAAGTTAGTAACTAATAACACAAAGGAGAAAAACCGCAAATTTCAGGACACTACTATAAACTGACACTGGCATAAATATTCTTATTTAAATCGGTACATGTGAATAAAACCATAACAACAATGAGGGAATTTTATGAACATAAAATAATTAATGCAAAAAAACATATTGAACAAAAATATTTTTTTTTTCGAAAACAGTTCACTTTATCGACATTGATCAAGAGTACCTTTTTTCAGCTTAAGGTTTAGAGTATCCAAAAATATTATTGTCGTTCCTTCATCATACAAGGTGTACAAAAAAAAGCATATTTGTGTTACGTCTAGTCCGTCCCTGGCAAACTAAATAAGCCAAATGTGTTTAAGAGGGCGAATTTTAAGGAGACTCATCTACTAACCATTATACTAAAAGATTATTAAATTACACTTAGTACTTAATAAATTATTTAAAAAACAACGATTTCCAGGGACGTCCGTTATGTGCCCGTATCTCCGTAAGGGAGGCCGTAGGAAGAAAAATTTATAAGAACTTCTCTTATTTTTAAGTGTTCTATCTGAACCTGGGAGATTGCCCACATGTTCTGGGGACACCCTGTATAGGTAAATTCATAGATACAAATTTGCTAATTGTTTGAAAATGTTCACCTAAGGCGCATTTTTTCATTTTTATACACCTACGGTACACGTCACTATACTTATAGGCGAATTACGTGAAAATTTTTCGGCTTTCTCTTTATTACATTACTCGTTTCTGTCGCTCGACGATAAAAATCGCAACGTTTCAGAAACACATTAAGGCCGCTTTTATGAACGCGATTCTTGTCGCAGCGTTTTTTAAAAGCCCTCTTTGTGAACTCGCTTCTTGCCGCGGCATTCCCCAAAACGGATGGAAATTGATATATTTTTCATAGGTGACTTGCAAGTCCAAGAAAACAAAAAGCACGAGAAAAGAAACTTATTGCCGGCATAAAAAAAACTAATTTGTCCGTATTATGTCGAAGCTAGCCAAGGAAACAAAAGCAAAGCACCCCAAAACAAAAGAAGCATTATTACCTAATTACCATAATAATTATGGTAATTTTCATGGGCAAATAATCATACAATAAGTCATTACCATAAAATTTCATTACTTTTTACCCACCTTAAATTTTTCGAATTGAGAAGGCCGTTTCTAGGGACTTTTGTATTTTCATTAGAGAACTTCAATAAATGACGCGATAGGCACAGTCCGTCACTCTCTAACACGGTGAACCGTCAATAGACCGTATGTCTAGTGAAGAATGCAGTGTTGCCTGGAAGTATTTCTATCTGAATAAACTAGCTGAGAATTGAAATGGTTAATTAAGAAAAATCCTTGCCGCACTTGCTCATACTGCGATCGTAATATACGAATTTGTGTTACGTGGTAGTAAAGTTTTGCCTATACTTTATTCTATGGTTATAAATCTCTGCTGTGTATAATCAATAATCATGACAAAGTATTCTGACAAATTGACTTTTAGTTCACTTTGTGATTACTTTATTAGATACCTCTGCATTTTTCATCCAGACGTTTTTCATGGCCGAGTTGGCAACGTCGCGCTGAAAAATACACAAGATGGCGTCGTAATGTTTCTCGCCCGTCGGACTCCCTTATCTCGATTTTGATCGAATAAATAAACAAATAGACTGAGCCGGCGCTAAAATAGTGTTTAAATGATAAATATAACAAATAAACTTTGTGAAAATAGTGAAAAACCGGGCTTATCCAGCCAAGAAGTGCGCGAAAATCGGCCGTGAAAAATGTGATTTTCTTTGTTCGGACGGCTGTGCAAGTGTCCATGTTAGATCTTCGTTTATTTCTTGTTTTTTCGGGGCATTTCAAGGCAATCTTTGGTCCCTATTTATTAATTAACCATATTTTACTGGTAAGTATTTGACTTATTTTCTTCATTTCTACGCGATTCAAAGCAGGTTTAATTGATAATTTAGATGTATGTCACAAAAATTCTTGGGCGTATCAAAGGGCATCACTGGCAAGACTTCTTTGGGCCGCTATTTTTGATATATTACGGTTCCTTCCAATTTTTATTAAAAATATCGATTTAAAGCTTATTGTGTTTTGTGTCTGAGCTATAAATGGCTTTCCAGGATTTATGGCTCGAGTTCGGCTTAGTTTTATCCAGTTTTAGCTGAAAAATTAGGTCTGCAGACGATTTATTGGGGTAGAAGAATTTGGGTGAACATGTCGATATTTTTTCGTGAAAATAGGCTCCATGCTGTTTTTTTGCAATTTATTTTGTTTTTCCGATAATCTATTTGATCTAGTTTTATAACGAGAAACTCACATTTTGTGTAAAAATAACATTTATTTTTTTAGAAGAATCAAAGGAAAAATTTCTTACTTTATCTAGTTGTAACCTTCTCGTTTTTTTCTTAACCAATTAAAAACTCATTATTATTATTAATATTGAAAATGATAAATTTGGTTTCATAGAAATTCTTGGAAATTTTGTTATTATCAATGGAAGAGGCCGTTTTCCATGTAGAATAGTAATTGAACATGCACTAATCAGAAAAAACATCTACATGGAAAAATGCCAGTGCCGTAGGTACCACTTTTTTTGTTAAAAATTATGGTAAATGCAGAATAAAAACTAATTAAGTAGATTTATGATTAATCTATTGTTTTACGCGCATTATTTAATTTTAGTGCAATTTTTTTATTGTAATATGGATCGTATTTTCGTCGTTTTCTTAATTGTTGAATTTTTTATAGGTACCTTTAATTTCAAGACTGAATAAACGTGTTGCATTCCATAGCTTTAATTTTTCTGTAAGTATAAACCTTGTTTTTGTTAATTAGTCGGTAGTTTGTTTTATGATCTTTGATAAAGTGTATTCCACCTTGATTCCACTTTGACCTTTTAACTGCAATAAATTTATTATGGACATCAGCTGTAATAAAACCAGGTGAACTTGCAAGAATCGGTACAGGGGCGGACTAATAAAATAAAGTATGAACGTACAGTAGATGCAGTAAAACTTGTTTCAAGTGAGAACAAAACCTAAAGAAAAACAATACATTCCAAATTTGCAAAGCTTCAAACTAAAATATATACCTATTATTTATATTATATTCATCACCCGGTATAATAAAAACTAATGCGAAAGAACTGTCTGAAAAATATGGGGTTCTTGGCCAAGTAAAGATTGTTTCATGAAAAATGGATATAACTTAATGGCTGCAGTAAAAGTACCTGGACCATCCCATTATTTATGACCGTTTGTTATTATGTGGAAAGGACCGGATTGTAATAATTATAATTAAATATAGGCACATCAGGTAGGTTAGGTTGCTTAATTTATATTTAAATATCTTTTTGTGGTAAAATTTGTTAGTTTTTGAGGAATGGTTCAAGAATTGTCTTTTACCAAACATTCCTCAGAATAGCGTGATAGTAATGGACAATGCGAGCTATCACAGTCGCCAATTACATAAAGCTCCAAGCTCAAATAATACAAAATTGGAGATTCAGAACTACATGGCGGCGAATGATATATATTTTGAAGAAAGTTATAAAAAAAGTGATCTTTTAGAAGTTTTAAAGACATTTTGTATAAAACAAGTATATGTTTGTGACACATTGACAGAAGAAATTGGACATACAGTGCTACGGCTCCCACCCTATTAATTGCATTTTTAACCCAATAGAGCATATGTGGCACCAGTTAAAATCACTGGTTAGATCTGAAATATTTCTCCGACTTTAAGTTCTAGTGTTGTAGAATTAATATGAAAATGCTTTAATGATATTCCCCCAGGTAGTTGGAAAAATTCAGTCCGTCACGTAATAACTGTAGAAAATTCGTATATTAGTCTGGATCGTATAATTAATCCAATTATAATTAATTTTGATGAGGATAGCGATAGCGAAACAGAACTATCTATAGAATAACATTATAAATGTAAATAAATATGACTAGTAATATTGAAAAAAAATGTTATTTCATTTGATTACATTAATATAATCATATCATTACTTGTTTTCCTTAGTCCGTCCCTTCATACTTCACTTGTTTATTGCCAAGTTCTTATCGACACAATGGGACCGACCCGGGAAATCATTAAGTCGTATCCAATTTTCGTGAAACGTACTGTACCCTGCAGTTTTCATAGCCAGGTACCCATTACCAAGGATCAGACCTGTTATCTCGATTGTTATAAATAGATTGCTATTTTGACATGTTAAGGATATAATATATGTATGTATCACAACAATTTTATCCTAAAGATAACTTATATAGGATATTACCACCTTTAGATTGTAAACAATACTGTCGACAATTGAAAAACAACCTTTCATGAATATGTGCTTCCTCCGCACTTAACTGTTGTCGGGAATGGCAGCACCTGTTTATCTACAGGGGTTTTTCTCAAATGTTGCTTTAGAAATTCTCACAGAAATTATTGCTTATAAGAAAAAGTATTTTTCGCAAATTGTATCGATATTAGGGTTTGTTTTCAAAGTCCATCGCCGTGGCTGATGAGTTTTAATATGAAGCCGATTGCGGAAATCCGCCGAGTTTGCGAAAATCATTTTAACATCAGTAATGTACCCAACAATATTCAATTCAATTATCCGTTACTTATTTTTTATATTTATCATGAAAAACCTAAAAGTATCCCAACAAAGTCTGCTATTTTAAACAGTTTTGCTGTCCGTCTGTCATATTTTCAAATACAATTGTTTAAAAAGCATTTTCAATACTTATGTTGAGAGATCATACAAATAGAAAACTCGGGTAGTTTAAAAACGATCTCTTCGATGATCCCCCGTATTTCACATTGCAGAAGACAAGGTGTGCTACAAAATAGATGTTCGTAAAGCTGAATTGATGATGGAAATATTTATTAGCTCTTTGTGTGCCTCTTCCTTATGTATTTTTAGTTATAACGTTGTTTAAGTGCTAATATTTCATTCTATAGAACATCAAATGCGGTTATTGAGGAATAGAACAGATTAAAATAAGATTGGTGAAGCGAATCAGAGGCTATGGCGCTTGTTTCCTAATATAATTACCGGGGTGTTTCTAATTTAGTTGCCAATGGTTATAAATACAGCAACGGGTGTCCAGAAAACATGAATGAAAAAAAAGATTAGTGCGCCTGCGCGTATTTTTTTTAAAACCCCCAGGAAGTGTTGAAAATGGGGCACCCTGTACAGATGCTATGTGCTCTTTTTCAATCAAACTTAAAATGGTAAAATCAAAATTTGAACATTTTCTCTTGCGTAAGAGATACGGGGGAAAGTAAAAAATAGACAATTTTAAAATGGGTTTTAACTGGTTAGCAAAATATTCTTATTTTTGCGAACAGAAAAATGTAATCGGTCAGCCAAAATGGCTAGTTGGTCAGCAACTTATGGACAGCAAAAATTTCTGAATCGTGACAGTGCCCTGGAAAAACAAGTGAAAGCCCGCCCCCGCTACACCTTTTGTATCCGATTTCCTTCTGTATTCGGCAAAAGAAAACGCAAGAAAGTTACATAAGTTGACAGTGCCCTGGGACCTCTGAAGTAAACTGCTTCTAGACATGTTTGTTTCTACTGACCAATTGTAGACTCTTGCTGACCAAGTAATCATTTCGCAGCTCGACTGTTAATAACGTCAAACCATTTAATTACTTCTCTGTTAAAATTACCCTATATTTTCTTAGTTAAAAGAGATACAGAAAAATGTTTTATATATAAGTTTCTTTATAATGATTGTTGAATAATTTGCCGTTTTCGGAATAAGTATACGAGGTCCGGTAAAAAAGTTATTGGATCTAACCTCTTTTTTTAATGGAACACCCTGTATATTTTGATCTAAAAAGATAACATTTTAAATTCTCTGTTCAAATATATAACACACCATGGATGATATTGGTTTCCTAGGCGATTTATATAAACTTTTCTTCATTTTCCTTGTTTTCTTTATTATAAATTTTCTGCCTGGTCAATTCTAAATGACAACGGGCTCTTGCGTTTTTATCGTCATCTTGACTAATACAATTAAATTAAAATTTAAACTCATTATTGTTAACATTGATAATGGCTGTAAAAATTGTTGGATATTGTCCCCTTCACTTCCTGAAGGAATAAGGTATTATTAGCGTTGTTATCCGTATCAGTCCCATCCTTAATTTGGTAGGTCATGAAGTAGCCTAAAATAACCCACCTGTGCGATATAGGCGAAACTTTCGCCTTACAAAACCTAAAACTTTGAGCAAGGAGGAACTATTATAAACATCTATTCCAAACATCCCATCCCCCGTCATTCATCCAATATTAACCGCTTTCGAGCCCGTCCCTTTCACGGGTTTTGCTGTCCTTCCCGGACCTTTTAACCAATTTTGATACTTTCGCTATTTATCATGCTTTAAGTTAAACATTTACCCGAGTGTCCAGTGAATTGTGGGGGCCACTCAACTATTTCGATCCCTTTCTGTTTGCTTTTATAACTTACCGCCGCCTTCCGGACGAACTTTATTATTTATTGAGGTGTAACAATCTTAAGAGCAAAATTAGGGATCTTTCGATCTACATAATATATAAAGGAGGCGATATGGGAGGGACTAGCCGCTCCAAATTTTAGCCTCTCCATCTCCAACTCCAACTCTGTATGCCATAGACATATAATATAAAATGGAAACAAAACATTTCATTCATAAAACACCATTTGTTTACAATCGTACATACTCACGCAGTTTCAAATAAGTCTTTCTGCAATTACGGTAAACTTAAAGGAATGCATGCGCATTAAAAGCCTTATTAGAGTCGGCAATTCTTCTCTTGCGCCTGCAATGGCAATTACAATCGCACTAAACCGTTCTCGATCAGCTGGCGAATTGCCAACAGTCAGAACCGCAGTTGGTACTGTCGTAATCCCTAAAATACCCCCATAATTAGAGTTGGGCAAACCTGTTCGTTTCGATTACCAGTTAAAGCAGCTACTGCTACTTATATATAGCAGTTCAAAAAAGTTGTGACGAATTAGCAGCACATATGCTTAATAAATAATGCGAACTGCTAATTTCAGTTCTAGTTAGTTTGAATAGCCATTTTAGCTGTTCATAGCTGCTTCAGCCAACGAATAAACGGTTAAAAATAACAGAATAATCATCTCTACCCAGACTTGTAGCGGCAATGGCAATTAAAATGGCGCTTGCCCCATTTCTGGCAATGAGAGACAGCTGATCGGGAACGGTGTACTGCGCATCATGAATCCGTGCAATTTTAATTGCCAGAAGAGTAGAATTGCCGTAATACGAATTCCATTCTCACATTGCGCCCGCAATGCCAGCAGTATTGGGTCAGCTGATCGAGGACGGTGTACTGCGTATGAATCAGTGCAATTATAATTGCCTTTGCTGGCGTAAAAGCCGTATTAGAGTCGGCAATAAAAATATCCGGTGCAATGGCAATTATAATTGCACGAATTCATGCGCAGTAAACCGTTCTCGATCAGCTGGTGCATTTCCAACAGTCAGAACAGCAGTTGGTAGTGTCGAAATCCCTAAAATACCCCCAGAATTAGAGATGGGCAAACCTGTTCGTTTCGATTAGCAGTTAAAGCAGCTGCTGCTACTTACAAGTTCAGTTCAAAAATGTTGCTACGAATTAGCAGTACATATGCTTAATAAAGAATGTGAACTGTTAATTTAAGTAACAGTTAGTTTAAATAGCCATTAGTTGTTCATTGCTTCTACCAACTATTAACATTTAAAAATAACAGAATAATCCATCTCTACCAAGACTTGCACTGGCAATGGCATGAAAATGGTGCGTGCCCCATTTCTGGCACTGCGAGACAGCTGATCCAGAAGGGTGTACTGCGCATGAATCTGTGCAACAAAAATTGCAAGTTCAAGTTGCAAAACTTACCAAAAAGCGGGTCGGCTCGAGGTTTCTTGCAGTTTCTGCTGCAAGTCTGGTGGAAAACATAGTGATTTTTACATTACCAACCAAAAAAAAGAAAGTTACTAAATATTAACCTTAAAATACCTACGTCTCGTATGTTTATTGTTGATCGTGGATTCGTGTTTACTTATATTCTTATTCGGTGTATAGTTGCGTTTTGCGGAGTTTAAGCGACGTATTTCGATAGTTTCACGGCTTTGCTGGGTTGCCAGCCCTCGCCATGGAAACCGCAACTGCAAGAGAATGTAAAACGATTTGCATGCCATATTGCTTTCAACTCTCGTGCCAAAAATGAACTTGCAGCAACAAAATTGCAAAAGTATTGCAGACTCTAATGCGGGCCTGTAGAAGATGGCTTTAAGAAACGGCAACGCTGTAAGATGCGCGTCCACTAGCCGTTACCCTTACCAGTGCTGGGGCATGTGTTTTTTTTCTTCGATCATAAAAAAATAAGGTTATTTTTAATAAAATATTTATTTATCTATGGATACTGTCTTTCAAATAGGCGGAACACCATGCACTGACACACCATTGTTGTAGTTGTTCCAAAAAATACTAAAAATTAATCTAAAAATACAAATATTATAGATCAACAACACTGTAGCGTTAGAAATGAACGAATATTATGACAAATTCCTGAAGTTTAGGGCCCGTAGTAAAAACAAAAACGCCCGGACAGCGTTGCCACAGCGATTTCCAACATTATAATTTTATGTTATTAGGAAACTATAAATAATTTTACGATTAGAAAATTGATATGATAAATGCATTCAATATAATTAATGTAAGCTTCACTTTCAAACACAGACAATCAGCATAAATTTGTCATCATTGATGTCTGTTCAAAGTTCAAAACGATATTTGATCGGAACAAATGTAATCCCTGTTATATTATATGTCTATGGGCTATGCTTGAACTCTGAAGCCTTTTTTCGATTGGAATGCTTTCCTTCATACAATCGAACTGGTTTGTTTTGCGAGGTTATCACCGTTTTATCCATCAAAATAAACATAATATATTTTATGTTATCTTCAAGCCATCTCGAGTGCGAGAGACATATAAACGTCAATGAAAATTCTACCTACGGGGAAAAAAAGTTGCAAAATAGTTCAAAATGGTGTCACACATGTAAACCGGTTTAGTTTCGTAAAACAGCAACGAACAGCTGAAACAAATAAATTTTACATATTCCTGGAATATAGAACAGCGCCAGAGCGGATAGTCAGTTTCAGTTTGCCTTTAGGGCATAAAACAAACGAATTTTGAGGTTAGGAGTGCTTTTACGAGTATCATGTTGGAAGATAACAACAAACATTTATTTCTCTATAAAGATGTAAGATTACTATTATGTAGCAAATATTTTAGCTTTAAGTTGTATACATTTTCCCCAGAGAAGGTTACTACAAACCATTAAAAGATATATACAGGGTGTTTCTTGATAACACGCTGATATTAAGGAGGTTATTTTTGGGTTCATTTTCAGAAAAACACTTTATATGGACATATGTCCTAAACCTCAACTTGCGAGATACAGGTTGTTAGAGATTTTCATGTTTTTTTAATAATTTGTTAAGGTTAATGACTTAATACGTGACAACTAGACTAAAAGCCCTATTAGAGTGGGCAATTTTTGTCTCTTGCCTCAGCAATGGCAATTATAATTGCAAGGATTCATGCGCGGTACACCGTCCTCGATCAGCTGGCCCAATACCTACTGCTCGTATTGCGCAATGCGAGAATGGAATCCGTATTACAATTGGCAGTTCTACTCTTCTGACAATTAAATTTGCACGGATTCATGCGCAGTACACCGTTCCCGATCAGCTGTCTCTCATTGCCAGAAATGGGGCACGCGTCATTTTAATTGCCATTGCCGCTGCAAGTCTGAGTAGAGATGGAATATTCTGTTATTTTTAACTGTTTATTATTTGGTTGTAGCAGGTATGAACAGCTAATGGCTATTTAAACTCACTGGTACTTAAATTAGCAGTTCACATTATTTATTAAGCGTATCTCCTGCTAATTCGTCGCAACTTTTTTCAACTGCTATTTCTAAGTACCAGTAGCTGCTCTAACTGGTTATCAAGTGAAGTGCACACAGTGGGCACCTGATAATTTAAAGTGGAAGAATTCGACAGGCTATTTTAAATATCTACTTATTTTATGCTCGTAGATTGAGAAAGATGTGAAGAAAAATAACTCTTGGTAATACTTTTTGTTCGGGTTAAATACGCACAAGAATAAACCCGAACAATAAATACATATTTGGGTGATTTTTTTGCAGTTTTTTGTTTGGTATCGAGACACGTGGTAAAAATTCATTATTCCCAAATAAATAAATAAATTTCTGGAATTTTTTTGGTGGCTACTACAATTTTTTAGCTAAACCTGTGCCCACCCGTAGTTACGTGCCTGCTAAATACCCGACCTGATCACATGTAAAGGGCTAGGCAGCCCGTTAAGCAGTCGGCGACGTCATCGCTTGGTAAATTGGAATTTCAGGCGATTCACTCGAGCGATTAACTCGATTATTAAAATCGCTCGAGTATCAAGTACTGATTATTAAAATCATCGGTTTTTCCCAACACTACTTTTTTATTTTGTGCGATGGAGCTGTTCTTTTCCATCGGACGAATGCCAGCCATCGACTCCACTCATTCCGAACTCCTTTCATTGAATAAACAGAAAACCAAATGTCAATAAATAATTCGGCTTGTATTCGAAGCCGTTTTAAATATTTATTCGATAAAACGCGATCCAGCTGTTTCCAGAACGTTTTCCATTTTTTCCGGCTCTGGAATTTTAAACAATGACTTCCTTTCGAAAGTTTTTTTTCCCAGTTTTTTTTCCCATCTGGGAGTTTTGACGACCATCTCCGAACGGGGTTTCCATAAGTAGTGTAAGGACAATTGAATATTGAAACTTTTGGCGGAAAAGCCGTATTGGGCATTAAGTTGTCGCGACCGTCAGAGAAATTGTGATTTTTATTCGAAACTCGAGAGAAGTCGAATTCAGTAACGACTTCCGCGTTTTTTTTATTGTCATGTATTTACAAGAATTTTATCAGTTAGCCAAATCGAAGATTTTCAGTTATTAATGTTAGGTTTATTCGCAGAGCGGTCAGAATCCGGCAAGCAAAACGACGACGCATGCGCATTTGTTTGAAAGCGTTCGCACCCGACAAATCCAGCGACCTATGGCTCGACAAGCGAGTGTATAGCTACGACGTATCGGTAAGGGGAAAGCAATATCTTTTAAAACAGGACCGAGTCATGGGCGTGCTTTTATCTTAATAATGTAATAATATATATTTTTCATGGCATGAATATATTTGTATCACCATATTAGGCCTTTCCATTAATATTTTTCGCTTATTTTGGCATTTTCGCCAATAAAATCCATTTGATTTCAACATGCACCTTACGGGAAAACGGAAAGTTTATCTCACTTCTCAGCTGTTGTAGCAATTTTTTTAAGGTTGGCAGCACTTTTAGTTCCAAATAAAACTTTTGTATTGTTCTCCTAACAATGCCAAAGTCGAAACGTCCTTTTTTGACAGGAGATGACAACAATTGATCCGGGTTATTGTCTTTCCTTTTACTATCTTCTTTGTGAATGTTTTTACTGCACCCACGCTTACTCCCGCATACATTGCGACCCTTTCTAGCTTTCTCTTAAGGGGCAATTTAAATGTATTAATTTGTGATTCCTCTTCACACACCCTGTACATATTGGCAATTACTTCACGGGTTTGACTATGAAGGGTTTTACCAGGGTATATTCATTCATTATCACAGTTTTAAAACAAACCCTATCACTACGCAACTGGATGAAGCATATTGGACATCGCCGAACAACCACGCCGGCACCATGGGCGTGTCACCAGACGCGTGTCTCGCGCGCCTCTGTCTGGGCTATAACCCTGGGAACAAACCCGAAATTCGTTAACGTCACACAACGTTGCCACTATTAACAATTTTCACTTATATCAACGTACATTGATAGTTACAGATCTTTTACGAATGGGATACCGATCACTAGTAAGAACATTTTACAGCATTAAATATTTTGGCTATTTATACGATAAATTGGCAAATCGAGAGGTTTATAAAACTGTTATAAGTCTATTTTCACCAAATCTTATAAGGGAGTCCACATATATATAAACAGTATATTGCCAATACGAACGTTGCAAAATACAAAAAGTGTCCCCGCTATGGGAGTTGGCGCGGGCCTATTGAGTTTGGGCAGTAGGGTGGAAATTTTATCGATCGCGTCAGAGCCGGCCCGACATTATTTGTTTGTTGTTATTCGTCGCCATCTTTGGTTCTGGATACTTTTTCAAATTACAGAATAAAAAGTGGTTCATCCACATTGTTGTCGGTATATTAGTGCTTATAAACTTGCATTACCTAACAACAATTTTTGTAAAGGAGTTTTGAATTTGTGGTGATTCGATTCGCTGTTTGGTAGGTTAGTGGCTTGTTTTATGTCAATCAAGCTAGCAGACACACAACGGATTTATACTTTTTTTTTTATGCCATAATTTTTGGCTATTTTATTGCTAATTTATTACCCTATTTTAAATTTTATTGCTCGTCGTTTTTTAAAAAAAAAACCATGTGTCTGCTAGCTTGATCTCAAGCTAAAGTCTGTTTCGTTGCCGTTGATAGCTCGATACCCTCATTAAAGATTCAAAACAAGGGCCCGGTGGCCTAAAATATTTTACCTATAAAATGGTCTTTTTACGTACATCTAGCATAAAGATGAAGAAATTTTGACCTATTCCACCGGGTAACAGATAAAGTAACAATAGAGCCATAAAATGAAATGAAAGGATAATGATTAAAACGGCCCATCATGGTCGGAGAGTTGGGTTTTTAATGTAACCGCTTATTATTTTATTTAAATGTAATAGATTTTATGATTTTATGAATTTATTTACAAGAAAACTAATTTATTTACAGATCAAAAAATATTGACAATTTCAATAATTATAACTCGATAAAATGGTCCTCAGAAGAATCTGAAGAGTCATCATGTCCTACGCTTATTACTAAAGGCTCAATTTCCATAGTTGTGTCAATTACGTTGTCAAGTTCCCACATTTTTTGTTCCTCTACTATAGCATGTTTTATGGCGTTTTGCCAATTTTCTGATGACACATTTGCTAAAGAATGAAGCAAGAGGTGTCGCACTTCTTGCATTTTAAAAGTTTTGTTATTTCTAGCAACATATCCTTTTACTTGAGCCCATATTAATTCGATAGGATTTAGCTCACAATGGTAAGGTGGTAAACGGAGCACTATAATACCTCGATCTCTTGCCATCTCGTCAATAACATACTTTTTATACTGTGATTTATGTAGCCTAACAATATCCAAAAGTTCTTTTTTTACCATGGTATTATCGTAACTCAATTCCTTTCGTTGTAACCAGTTTACGATTTCCGCCTTTTTCCATGAAGTTGTGGGAAGATTCTCTTTTAGCCTAGAGTGATAGCTGGCATTATCCATCACTATTACAGAATTAGCGGGAATGTATTCTATCATTTGCTTAAAATATTCCTCGAAAACATCAGCAGTCATTTCTTCATGATAGTCTCTCCCATCGAAAGTTCATATCATGAAGTATTTTCCATAGTTTCGTTCGTGATAGCTGTGGTAAGTCCTCGTCGTAGTTAATGGCTTGTAAAATTTTGTCTATAGTTGGTATTTCCTTGGCAAAATAAAAACTATGTATTTTTCTTCTAATACCATTTTTAATGAAATTGTCAATTTCTAACGGTTTCTTTCCTGGGAGTGGTTTTTGCTCACTGAGGTTCTTAGATTTTCTTTCACGCAAGAACCTATATATAGTAGCCTCTCCAACTCCTACCATATTGGCACACTCTGCAATGATGCTACGAACATCACTTGCAGGTTTCTGGTACACTAGAGCATCATGCACGTTTAATATTAATGTCTTTTCTCGGAGAGAATATGCACTCTTGCTAATTTGACGAAGACACGTTGGCGAAAAACTTGAAGCCATTGTTACAAGTATAGGAAATAATTCAACTTTGAGATAATGCAGTATCTAAATACAACTAAATACATAGTTTGACAAACGCACATCAAATGGCGTAATAACATCCTAAAGCAGGCAAAAATAGGTAAATTAATTACCCCTGTTGTACCTACTTTAACCCTAATCCTACTTAACAATGGACAGAGGCCAATTTTCTTATTAAATAAGGTAATTACTATTGGCAACGCCTATGGTTTACGGTTGTTTTATGGCTTCAACCCTCGATATGAGCTATCAACTGCAACAAAACGGACTTTAGCAGACACACTTCATCTTTTTGAATTTTTCCTTGCGCCATTTTTCTTGGCTATTTTATTGCTAATTTATTACCCTATTTTAAATTTTATTGCTCGTCGTTTTAAAAAAAAAAAAAAACCATGTGTCTGCTAGCTTGATCTCAAGCTAGCAGACACACTTCATCTTTTTGAACTTTTTCTTGCGCCATTGTTCTTGGCTATTTTATTGCTAATTTATTACCCTATTTTAAATTTTATTGCTCGTCGTTTTTTAAAAAAAAAACCCTGTGTCTGCTAGCTTGAGATCAAGCTAGCAGACACACTTCATCTTTTTGAACTTTTTCTTGTGCCATTTTTCTTGGCTATTTTATTGCTAATTTATTACCCTATTTCGAATTTTAGTGCTCGCCATTTTTTAAAAAAACACATGTGTGTGCTAGCTTGATATCAACCACCTGACATACCTCGCCTGTTGAACATTTTCTTGTGCAATTTTTTTTGGCTATTTTATTGTTATTTATTACCCATTTCAAATTTTATTGCTCGTCGTTTTTTTAAAAAAACCCATGTGTCTGCTACCCTATTTTAAATTTTATTGCTCGTCGTTTAAAAAAAAAAACATGTGATTGTGTCATGTGACATGTGTCTGCTAGCTTGATCTCAAGCTAGCAGACACACTTCATCTTTTTGAACTTTTTCTTGCGCCATTGTTCTTGGCTATTTTATTGCTAATTTATTACCCTATTTTAAATTTTATTGCTCGTCGTTTTTTAAAAAAAAACGATGTGTCTGCTAGCTTGATCTCAAGCTAGCAGACACACTTCATCTTTTTGAACTTTTTCTTGTGCCATTTTTCTTGGCTATTTTATTGCTAATTTATTACCCTATTTCGAATTTTAGTGCTCGCCATTTTTTAAAAAAACACATGTGTGTGCTAGCTTGATATCAACCACCTGACATACCTCGCCTGTTGAACATTTTCTTGTGCAATTTTTTTTGGCTATTTTATTGTTATTTATTACCCATTTCAAATTTTATTGCTCGTCGTTTTTTTAAAAAAACCCATGTGTCTGCTACCCTATTTTAAATTTTATTGCTCGTCGTTTAAAAAAAAAACATGTGATTGTGTCATGTGACATGTGTCTGCTAGCTTGATCTCAAACTAGCAGACACACTTCATCTTTCTGAACTTTTTCTTGTGCCATTTTTCGTGGCTATTTTATTGCTAATTTATTACCCTATTTCGAATTTTAGTGCTCGCCATTTTTAAAAAAAACACATGTGTGTGCTAGCTTGATATCAACCACCTGATATACCTCGCCTATTGAACATTTTCTTGTGCAATTTTTTTTGGCTATTTTATTGTTATTTATTACCCATTTTAAATTTTATTGCTCGTCGTTTTTAAAAAAAAATCCATGTATCTGCTAACTTGATATCAAACCAGCTGACATACTTGGTATTTTTGAACTTTTTCTTGTGCCATTTTTCTAGGTTATTTTATTGCTAATTTATTACCCTATTTCAAATTTTATTGCTCGTAGTTTTAAAAAAAACCATGTGTGTGCTAGCTTGATCTCAAGCTAGCAGCTTCATTTTTTAATCTTTTATCGTTCATCTTTTGTTCATTTCCTTCTTTAAGTAGTTGTCATTTTCTGGTCTAGTCTGGTAAAATCCGAATCTGGCCAGAATGGAAAGAACTGATTTCCTGGTCGGTTACAAAAGCAATTGCTAAACTTATCAAATCATTCTGCATTGGAACTATAAGCGGTATAAAAGATAATATAGCAAATTCCCGATTTTAATCAAGTTTAATCTCGAAGGTTGACAGTATAAAAACATATTTGTGAAATTATTGTAGTAAATAAATTCAAATTTCAAAGTATGTTTAGTGGGCAAATGTAATTAAAATACTGGAAAATATCTGAAATCATTTTTTAAAACATAGGGACTTTCTGGCAAATTAGAAACCGACCTTCCTAGTAAACTGAACAAAATGCTGGATGTTATTTTATTCTCTCTGCATTATTCTGCATGACGAAAAATTTACAGAAAATCTGTATTACTGATACACATTTTCGAATAGTGGATGACGCCTCGGTAATAAATTAGCAATAAAATAACTTTCAAAATAGGGTAATAAATTAGCAATAAAATAGCCAAGAAAAAGTTAAACAGGCGAAGTATGTCAGCTGGTTTAATATCAAGCTAGCAGACAACTGTTTTTTTTTTAATTCAAAATAGGGTAATAAATTAGCAATAAAATAGCCAAGAAAAATGGCGCAAGAAAAAGTTCAAAAAGATGAAGTGTGTCTGCTAGCTTGAGATCACAAGCAGACACGTGGTTTTTTTTTTAAAAACGACGAGCAATAAAATTTACAATAGGGTAATAAATTAGCAATAAAATAGCCTAGAAAAATGGCGCAAGAAAAAGTTCAAAAAGATGAAGTGTGTCTGCTAGCTTGAGATCAAGCTAGCAGACACATGTTTTTTTTTTTAAAAAACGACGAGCAATAAAATTTAAAATAGGGTAATAAATTAGCAATAAAATAGCCAAGAAAAATGGCGCAAGAAAAAGTTCAAAAAGATGAAGTGTGTCTGCTAGCTTGAGATCAAGCTAGCAGACACGTGGTTTTTTTTTTTAAAAACGACGAGCAATAAAATTTAAAATAGGGTAATAAATTAGCAATAAAATAGCCTAGAAAAATGGCGCAAGAAAAAGTTCAAAAAGATGAAGTGTGTCTGCTAGCTTGAGATCAAGCTAGCAGACACATGGTTTTTTTTTTTAAAAACGACGAGCAATAAAATTTAAAATAGGGTAATAAATTAGCAATAAAATAGCCAAGAAAAATGGCGCAAGAAAAAGTTCAAAAAGATGAAGTGTGTCTGCTAGCTTGAGATCAAGCTAGCAGACACATGGTTTTTTTTTTAAAAACGACGAGCAATAAAATTTAAAATAGGGTAATAAATTAGCAATAAAATAGCCAAGAAAAATGGCGCAAGAAAAAGTTCAAAAAGATGAAGTGTGTCTGCTAGCTTGAGATCAAGCTAGCAGACACATGGTTTTTTTTTAAAAAACGACGAGCAATAAAATTTAAAATAGGGTAATAAATTAGCAATAAAATAGCCAAGAAAAATGGCGCAAGAAAAAGTTCAAAAAGATGAAGTGTGTCTGCTAGCTTGAGATCAAGCTAGCAGACACATGGTTTTTTTTTAAACAACGACGAGCAATAAAATCAAAAATAGGGTAATAAATTAGCAATAAAATAGCCAAAAATTATGGCATAAAAAAAAAAGTATAAATCCGTTGTGTGTCTGCTAGCTTGATTGACATGCTTGTTTTGATTAAGATGAAAGGACACAAGTGCATGGCACACCAATCAGGGCACCGTCGGATCATCATATCGTCGGAAATCGTATGCATCTAATGCATCGAACGCGGTCTTAAATCGAACTAATCGAAATTTTGATTGCAATATTTTTCCTAACTAACCAGTGAAATTTACATTAAAAAAGACACAATGAAGATTTCTTACTTGAAAGGCAAAAAAACCATCAATGATTTATAATTTCCGCTTATTGAAATAGCTTGACAGAATCGCGCTAAAATTTATGAGCATACTGTACGATATATTAGCTTTCAAATGATGTATCACACGCTGTAAGTATGTTCCTATTTAAAAAAAAGATCGATGTCGTCATATCTTTGACAAATATAAAACTAAATTGACGTGTCCGAGCGTTTTCCCCAATAGTTACAGGTTAAGGCTATATTAATTTTATTCCGGACTTCTGGGCAACCCTGTATACACGGTGTCCCATATAAGAATGCACAGTAGAGGGATCTCGTAAACCACAGGAGATACAGAGATGGTTAAATTAGAGAAAAGTTGCGCTTTGCTAAACCCTTCAAAGTCACGATTCGAAATCTAAAAAAATCCGATTACTTCCGAAGATATTTGGGAAAAACCGAATTTTCCCGATTTCGTTTTTATTTTTTTCTGACTCTATTTAAAAAGATATGACAAAATAAATTTCACATTCTCATTGCCACTTTTTCTGCTCTACAAGCCGGTGTTCTTAAATTTTTAATTCGACGTTTCGTTTTTCCGCAACCATCATCAACTTTGTTTTTTTAAATAGTCGGAAAATTTAATTTTATGCTTAGTAAATTCTACCTTTTATTCTGAATTCAACGGTATATCACACTTAATATTTATAACATGTTTCGGACTTAAAAACGCATCATCAATATTATTTGATGATTATTATGAAGGAACGAAACGTCGGATCAAAAATTTTAAGTTTTAACTATTATAGGGGCAAGTAAGCAAAATGTTAGAATCAAATAATTAATTGCGAGTTATTCCATTTATATCGTCTTGAAATAGTAGGCTTTGAAACGCATTTGTCTAAATAAATCATGGCGATCTATCGATCGTATTGCCGATAAATCGAAATTTTTACGTAAAGAAAAGTAAACTTAGTTCGGAAATTACCGATTAAATTTAAAGTTTGTCTCTTGAAGTGTTTTTTAATTATGGCACATTTTTCAAATGAAGAAAAATCGGACATGTTATGTTGTTATATTCAAAGCCATAAAAATTGTTTCGACACTGAAAGGCAATATTTGCTCAAAAATCCAGAGCGACGCCAACCTAATATATCAATTTTCAAAAGACTTCTAACAAACCTAAGGGAATATGGCGCATTTCAAAAACCAGTCGCGCATAGAGTAAAGACGAACGATCCAGAACAAACATTAACCGTTTTATTAGCTGTGCAAGAAGAAGATACTGTGGGATTAAGATCAATCGAAAAAGACCACAATGTTCCTAAGTCCAATGCTCAAAGAATACTTCACAAGGAAGGTTTTCGTCCATTTAGATTCAGGATTTGTCATAGTTTAGTACCTGGTGATCAACAGCGCAGAATGATTTTCTGCGAGTGGCTGACTAGAATGTGTGATGAAAATCGTGAATTTCCAAGAACTATTCTATGGTCAGACGAAAGTTATTTTTGTAACAATGGAATTTTTAATCGACACAATCGACATTATTGGGCAAAGCATAATGAACATCGTGTACGACCATTGAGGCACCAGCAACGCTTTGGCTTTAATGTGTGGTGTGGTATTTTAGGAAGATTTTCTTGATAACATTCCGTTGGCAGAAAACAACAGTATTTGGTTTCAGCAAGATGGGGCACCTCCACATAATTCTCGAAACAACATTGAATATCTAACAGAACGTTTCCAGAACAATGTAATCGCCACTAATGGTCCTATAAGATGGCCTGCACAATCTCCCGACATCACTCTGTTGAATTTTTTCTTGTGGGACTTTCTCAACGATGAAGTCTACTGGAAAACGTACGAGAATGTAGAAGCACTTAGAGCCGAGGTTCAAGCCGCTATTGCAAGGATAACTCCAATGATGCTAGAAAACGTAATGAATGAAATTGTTTACCGTTGCTACGTTTGTTTATAGAATGAGGGAGGACTTTTTGAACATTTGACTAAATAAGCTTGTTCAATGAACTTTTTGTAGCCTAAAATTAAAATATTTTGTTTCGTAATATTGATGATGCGTTTTAAGTCCGAAACATGTTATAAATATTAAGTGTGATATACCGTTGAATTCAGAATAAAAGGTAGAATTTACTAAGCATAAAATTAAATTTTCCGACTATTTAAAAAAACAAAGTTGATGATGGTTGCGGAAAAACGAAACGTCGGATTGAAAATTTAAGAACACCGGCTTGTAGAGCAGAAAAAGTGGCAATGAGAATGTGAAATATATTTTGTCATATCTTTTTAAATGGGGAGCCAGTTGGTATGACACATAATTCTTGGAACTTAGTTCTGACATCAAAATTTGAGTGAACCGTTTTAATAGAAACACCCTTTAAGAGAGGGCGTTATTTACTATCTGCACACACTGGGGTTGCTAGACCTGCTACGAGGGAATAGGAAAAAATATTTATTTGTATCAATATTTTGTGTTTTTGAAATGTTTTGCGAAAAAAAATGTTTTGTGTAATTATATAGAACATCGCAAGTTATCTAATTTTTAACAAAGGAACCATTGGGGGGTTCTTTTTTAACTGCTTCTATGTTTAACTTTCATCCAGCATACAGACCAGATTTGGTCACGGTATAATTTTATGAAACCATGACACAAGCCTTTCTTTCACATTAATCTACATTTAAGAAATGTACGTCTCTTATCTATAGAAATAGGTATGAGAGAATACATCGATACGTTGCTGACAATTTATAGTACAGGGTGTTATGGAAATGACGTATTATATTTAAATGGGTGACTCCTGGGGTGTCCTAGAGAAGCGTTACATATTTTATTTTTTTTTAATCGACCGTTTTAAAAGTGGGATAATAAACACTCTTACTCACAGGTCAGTCCACGCTACTGTACAACATTTCACCCAGGGCCAATGGCAATGTTGCCAAAGTTAATGTAAAACTGAAATTCCATATAAAATTATAAAAATTAATTATTTTCTACGTACCTGTATTTATCCTTATACCTAAAGAGCGAGGAAATCCAGGCACAAACACAATCAATTTTTTTTCTTTTTCATGGGAACACTCCTTGAAACACTTTATGTACACACAGTAATAGTGAAACAGAACCGATAGAAGATAGCTTTTGAAAATACAATAATACAGATTATACTACAGATTATTAGATTTTATTACACACGACGAAATTTGACGTCCAGAAGAAACGCGTCAGAAAAACAATATTCGAAGATTATTTATGTACGGGCAGGATACACGCGTAAACCGAAAAAACAGAGCGTATCGCTGAGAGGGTGTTGGTGGCCGACGAGAGACACAACGTATCCGGCCGCTGGTTGGTCTTGAACTAACAGACGCACGCGTTCAGCGCTATATGAAACTACTTCGCTCAGCCGATGTAAGGCGTCAAGAGCTCATTGGCATTTGACCTAGTGACGTATGTGGCTATTACTATTCCATATGTTTTTTCGGGTTCTTTAAAACATAGTCCGTCGTAAATGTTCTTCAATTAATTGTACAAAAAGGTAATTACAGAATGGAAAAGTGTTTAAATTATTTTATTTTGTCTAAAGAGTTTAAGGTGTACATATGACAACACCGGCCAGAATTCCTTGATTGCTTACATGTATCGCAGTGCCACACGGATGTGGATGTTTTTCTGGTTTGACGTCAGGTCACTTTCTACCGCTGACTGAATTGAAAGCGCCATTTATGGCTTTTTTTCTTCAATTTGTCTTTATCTCATATAATACGTCATTTCCATAACACCCTGTATTATAATATTAACATCGACAATAAACAATTATTATTATAAAATATGCTATCGCCATTTAATCGTTGCGGGGTGAATGGAAACTATAAAAAAATAATGTTTCCTCGTCCATTTATCGGACGGTATCGATTTATTTTTAATATCGATGTTCGCCCAATCCTGAACGTGACCGTTAGCTAAGCCACTACCACCGTAACAACAAGGCCGTGAAACGGCGAAGCATGAGTCATCACAGATAGACCGATGGCGATCGTTCATTTATATTAAGAGGTTGTGTTACGTTTTGACGTATCATCTTTTCATTTCATATTTTATCCGGAAAGGAGCTTGAATTAGGGAGAAGTGGAAGAGAAAAATCATTTAAATGCGGTTTTATTATTAATAATAATTTATTGGTAATAAGAAGTGCTACCTAATAATGTTAAGATGGATAGATAACGCTATATTTATTCGTTATAATTATAAAACTACAAAATAAAAGCCAAAGGCATGGAACATTGTCGAAAACTTATATTAAATATCGATCCACAATAATAAACTTTTACTAGTTTATTTTATCTAAAATACTGATGATGAGTATTATAACCAGCTATTTTCAATAAGAAACATTCAAGTCCTGTGCAATACAATCAAAATATAAATATTAAACGAACTTAGAAAAAGTTTACATTGTTGTAGGAGTGGATAAAGCAAAAAAACACAAAAAAAAGACAATAAATTAAACTATCTGTATTAACAAAAAGTAAATAAAAAGCTTTACTTTTAAGATATCTCAATCTTTTCTTGAGAATATTCTTAATTGCTACTAGAAGCCTCTCAGGAAAACTATTCTAAATTTTGATTATACAAAAGTGTACATTTATAAGAAATTACATGCTTCAGAGACTAAATCTGCTCTGTTGCGAGTATAGAATAACAATGTTTACTATCAGTCTCTAAAAAGATCATCATTATCGCAGACAGACATTACAGTCTAGTATATACATACATGTTAATATAAGCATTTTTCTCTCAACAAACACAGTCCTACAGCTATCACGTTTAGTCATTAGAAAAATACTTCAAATGCATTTTTTCTGCAGGACAAAAACTATGTTTACATCAACTGAATCTTTCTTCAAGTCTGTCTGTTTGGATCTTGCCTAAAAGAACATAATTAAAACTTTTCACATTCAAACAATATTGTGAAAGTTTCAGAAGGCCAGATGTACTTTGATGCAAAGCGTCATGGGTTTCCTTTGTTAATTTTCCACTTTTACTGCTAACCTTCCATCTCTGTAACCATTCCAAAAATGTTGTTAAGAACTTCGTAATATGTTCAGATCCTTTGGTGACAGGTTCTTGAAATTTGTTTCTTAATCTTTGACCCTTTAATGGAGTTTTGACATTGACAATATCCCACCACTTGCAGATTATGCTTATAAAAATTGCTGTATCTTCATAACTCGTTAAAGATATTTTGGGTCCCAACTCATTTAAAGCTGCCACCGTGTTGGAATTAAAAACTTGCAATGTCAATGGTACATTCTGACGTTCCATTGATGATGGATATAGAGCTTTTAAAGACAGGGTATATCCATATTTTAATAACTGACCTTTTTCTTTCATATGAAGTTCTTTTAATGCATTAAACGAGGCTATTCTCATACAACCATCTATATCAAAATCGGGAAAGTTAAATTCTTGGTTTGCTTTCTGATTTAACCAATTATTCCTAATATTCTTTATTATGTGAACTGGATCGATAATAAAAAATAAAGGTGTACTAGGATCACATGGATGAGGGTAAACGTCTAAAAGTTGCGGTTCTTCCATAAAAAACGACATTGCTTTCCTGTTTAAGGCATTATTATCAGTTATTACAGCAATAACCTCAAAGCCAATCTTTTCCAAGCCTACTATCACCTTTGCAACTATTTCGTGCAACTCTTCTCCACAAATCTTACTCACTGGAAGAACATGGACTACATCTTTATAGGTTGATAACAAGCTGCTAATCATAAAGGTGTGTGCACTAGTGGCACGTGCAGCCGAGCTATTGTAGGCACCACCAACAACGTTACCCCCCTTGAAGTCCATTTGAGGCCTAAGGTGAATCTCATCCATCATCAAAACAATTGTTTTGTCAGAATCATCCAACAACTTAAATTTATTTGATGCATATTTTAAAAAATTTTCATCTGTTTGTTCCAAACGGGGATCTGTATTAAAAGTGGCACAGATTGTCTTGAGGGTACGAGGAGATGGAAGTATAAGTTTATTCGAACTCCTTAAAAATTTATATGAGTGAGGAGAGATAGAATGTAATAAGCAAGCATATAGTGACAACTCACAAGAATATCTTAAGCAGTTATCACTACTGACTGTTAATAACTTAAGATGTTCTTGAAGAAACTCTAAAACTCCTTTTTTTTTCTTCCGGAAACTCCTCAGACATGGATTGTAAAATATCCTGAATAATTTCAAATTTTTGTTTTTGTGTATTGGAACTGTTTGTCTGCAAATCATCCAACAAAGATATTTTTACTTCTGATAGCACTTTCTTTAATTTATTAATATCAGTCACTTTTTGGGGAAATTTAAGCACACTTTGATCACTACACTTAATTTTTTTAATCTCAATATCAGAGAAAAACACCTTTACATGGAGTTCTTCATTTAAAAACACTGTTAATTTTGGGCCAAGGTTATCTTGTGACTCATTTACGAAGAAAAAACAAATATTTTGTTTCCCTCTTCCCTTAATCCACCCACTGTCTAATTCTGTCAACTTGTCGAAGGCTTCTACCAAGTTTGAAAAACTTATACAATGTCGATGTTATTATACTCTCTGTAATAGCTCTTTCTACATCTCGACATGACATTTGGAGGCGTTTAGATTCTGGAGAGATCCTTGTAGGAATATCATCTTGTGACATATAAGATGGACATCCAGGCATCTTGGTTGGGATAGCTCCTAAAATAAGAAATACTTTTATAAAAATTTGGAAAACACAAAAATTTATAACATATTTTAACTACCTACATAATATTTCCTAATATCTGTTTTACCTTTAACTAATCTTGGAATTTTTAGTGGCGCCTCCAGGACTTCACCTGTTGCCTCATTCCTGAAGGTTGTTTTCTTCTCAATAAAGTTAGGTTGGAAGTGTAATTCACATACCTAAAAATAATAGTATTTTCGTTCAATACGTGCTAATACAATATCCATAGTACGACATACCTTACTTGCTTTGGTGGGAACAAAATGTTCCCTTTCGATTAATTGTAACCATTGCGTCCGCAGTTCAGGGTTTTGAGGAAAACCAAAAACTGCCACTTTCGGCCCACTGGCATCATAATTGCCTCTGCACTTTGGCACACAACAACGATGCGGCATGATTATTCTTAGAAAGATATTACAAATTTACAAACTAGTTTTACCAAGAAAATAAATATAACCTATATTTATTTCTCTAGAATAAGACAGCAAACTGCAAAGCCAAAATAAACACTATATAAACCCGAAAAAATATCTGTTCTACACTTAGGTTCTACACCAATAAATTTTCTTTCCACTATTACAAACATAAACCACAAAAATACCACAAAACGACTATCTTCCACCATTCGATTAACACGTTCATCGGTCTATCTATGATGACTCATCGGAGTTAAAATCTTGCGCTTCAAGGCCTTGTTGTTACGGTGGTAGTGGCTAAGCCCGGGTGCGTTTTCGTTTAGTCATAAAAAATAATTGTGACTTATAAAGATAATCAATGACGGGGCATTGTTTTCGATACGATTCGGTCAAAATTTAACAGAGGGAAATTGATATAATTATTGGTCTAATTGTTTTTTGATGACGCGATCATTTAAACGTGCTTTTCAAATGTCACTTTTGTCAAAAATTTTATTACTGTCAATATTTTAAAGTGACATTTAACCAACAAAAAACATTCAAAACCCTTTTATTCGATTTACTAAGTAGTGAAAATCAAATATTAGGAGTCTTGACATGTTTTAAGCTGTAAATATCACTTTAAAATAATCCTTACACACTCTTATATCATTTATTGAACTAGTAACGTAACTACAAATGAAAAATTAAACTTCAGAAATAAGCTTGTAAGTAGTTTTATTAAAAAATGGGAAGTAAATCATTTATTTATTTATTTATTCAAGCTTCAAGTCCAAGTCTATTTTTGGGCCCCATATGATTTAGAAAAGAAATTATTATTGATGCTTACTCTCAGTAAAGATGACTAAATGGATATTTCAATTACAAATTACTCACTTGCATCAAGAAGGAAACGACGTTTCTCGTGAAAAGATTAGAAAATTAAAAATGATTTTAAAATTTAAAGATGCTTCGTCTTCTCCACCATTTTAAATCACATCAGATGTTGCTTGATTTCCATTCCCGCCAGACGAAAGAAGTTAGCTTGTTTAACAATTCGTGCTGTTCGCATTCTATGCCTGTCTCTGTCTGCAGCAACCTTCCCTAATTCAGTAAAGAGAGACAAATATGACCAGGATCAAGTCGCCTGCATAACACTCACTTTTTGGCATTTGATATTAACTCTACGTAAGTCTGATATTGACGCTTGACGCTGAGTGAAACAGATAGATAAAAGTAGGTTACTTGTGAGCGCATGGAGCAGAGTAGGTTTAGCATCACTTTCAAGGCCTTCTTACATGTTTCGACCCCCCCCCCCCCCCCCCCCATAAGCAGTCTCACCGGGCTGCTCCACCATTTTAAATCGCATCAGATGTTGCTTGATTTTCATTCCCGCCAGACGAAGGAAGTTAGCTTGTTTAACAATTCGTGCTGTTCACATTCTATGCATGTCTCTGTCTGCAGCAACCTTCCCTAATTCGGTAAAGTGAGACAAACATGGTCAGGATCAAGTCGCCTGCATAAACACTCACTTTTTGGCATTTCATATTAACTCTACGTAAGTCTGATATTGACGCTTGACGCTGAGTGAAACAGATAGATAAAAGTAGGTTACTTGTGAGCGCATGGAGCAGAGTAGGTTTAGCATCACTTTCAAGGCCTTCTTACATGTTTCGACCCAAACCCCCCTCCATAAGCAGTCTCACCGGGCTGCTCCACCATTTTAAATCGCATAAGATGTTGCTTGATTTTCATTCTCGCCAGACGAAGGAAGTTAGCTTGTTTAACAATTCGTGCTGTTCACATTCTATGCCTGTCTCTGTCTGCAGCAACCTTCCCTAATTCGGTAAAGTGCATTTCATATTAACTCTACGTAAGTCTGATATTGACGCTTAAATGATAGAGTGAAACAGCTAGATAAAAGTAGGTTACTTGTGAGCGTATGGAACACAGTAGGCTTAGCATCACTTCCAATGCCTTCTTACGTGTTTCGATCCCCCCCCATAAGCAGTCTCACCGGGCTGTTTACTAGCGTTCAGGCCAAATGTCAAATTTGAAAGTTGTGGCTCTAGTCACGGTACCGGACCACTATTAGTAACGTAGTAGTAACCTTTGAAAGATTCAGATGGTTGACATTATAATATACTTAGGTTTACCAGTACTTTTACGTAAAAAACCCCCCGTAGCTACATATATCCAAGAATGCAGACCTAAAATATGTCTTGGAAAAATATTTATGGCCTTTTAAACATCGCGGCTAGATTTATGGTTTTTTTTTTTACCGCGTCAGCTTGACACCATGAAAAAACATAGCAGATATATTTTTATAACAGCGCCAAAGTGACACGAACCGAAAGTTTACAGCCTGTTTTGTCTGTTTTAATGGAAAAATAAATATGTCGAAGATTAAGGCCGTGTCGGCTAAACAAAAATTTAATGAAAATGGATGAAAAACAATCGTTTTATTATTTGGTAGTGTGTATCTGTACGTATATCGGACATTTAGGCGGTTTCGTATTTTCAGTTGGTTATCATCTGGATAATGACGCCATCGAGATGTGAAGAGAAAGAAGTGGCGTACCTTTTCTTCAAAAATATCGAGGGCAATTCCCGCACGTACGTCACTGGTCAGATTAAAAAAACATGTGATGCATCGTAAAATTTCACAAAACTATGTAGAGCAGTATCACTGATATTAATAAAAAAAAGGAGATTTTCGTGAAAATCTTTAACACCCTGTATCTCAAAAGTTAAGACGTTTAGGACATATGTTCATAGGAAGTTTTTTTATATATTAAGAAACAACCCTGTATATCGGTAAAATTTTGTCGATGCCGATGGATCGAATCCTGATGAAGAGTTAAATTTTGACCGTGTTGTGATCACATAATACAGGATGTTCATTTGAAAACTTCCCACCACGAATTTATCGAAAACCGCTGATTAAAAGAAAAAACGCCGAGACACATCAAAAGATTTGCCAAAGGGGACAACTTTTTAACCAAAAACTACTTCACCCCCTTTTACCCTCTGGCCCCCGGGGTCATCCCCTTAAAAATTGTAAATGACAAGGGGTAGCAACTCAAGTAATAGCTTGTTTGAAAGGTCTTTCAAAGTGCTTTATTTTGACGTTTGATTTTTGAAAATCGGTCGATTCGTTTTCGAGAAAATTAGAAAAATCTTTATTTATCTTAATTTGTTCAGATAGAAAAAAAGCACACGAAAATATCACTTTTTATTTCAATAAGTGTTCAAAATGTTGCCCGTTATTGGCCAAACAATGATATAGGCGATTTTCAAAATTCCTGACGGATATTTTCAAAAACATGTTGTGGGAGATCATGGCAGCTTTCGGTGATGCGTTGACGAAGTTCACCCAAACTGTTAGGTTGGGGAGTGAAGACAATAGTTTTCAAATGGCCCCATAGAAAAAAGTCTAATGGCGTCAAGTCAGGAGATCTAGCAGGCCATTCTATAGGCCCTCTTCGCCCTATCCATTTATCTGGAAACTCGTCGTCTAGCCATTGCCGAACCGGAAGAACATAGTGAGGAGGAGCGCCGTCTTGCTGGAAATATATTTCGGCCTCATCAAGTATAGGGTTTCCATCGTCTTCGATTTGGTTTTCAATGGTTTCAGTGATAAGCGGATTGATGGTATTTTCCAACATATCTAAATAAATGTCTCCATTTAAATTCCCATTAATAAACAATGGCCCGATCACTTTGTTTCCTAAAATGCCTGCCCATACATTAATTTTTTGGGGGTACTGAGTATGCCCTTCTATAACAGCATGAGGATTTTCATTGCTCCAATACCTGCAGTTATGCTTATTAACAAATCCATTTAGATAAAATGTGCATTCATCACTGAAGCAGATATTCTTTACATGAATGGTATTATCATTAATCGCTGCAGTCATTTGTTCACAAAACTCAACTCGCCTATCGAAATCATCTTCGGTTAACTCTTGCAATATTTTCATTTTGAATGGATGAAATTTATGTAATTTAGTAACTGTGTGTACAGAGCCTAATGAAATACCAGTCGCATCAACAATTTTGCGTAATGAAGTATTAGGATTTATGGCAAAATGACCCAAAACTTCAACTTGGGCGGCTTCATCCAAAACTGATGATAACGTTTTTTATTTGCAACAGATCCAGTTTGAGTAAATTTAGTAACAAGGTCCAAAACATACATATGCGAAGTTATCTTTTCCGGATGTCTGGCGTTAAATGTAACGGCAGTTTGCCGAGCACATTGATTTTGGGCACCATAAATTAGAATTCTTTCCGCTAGTGTGTAAACCATTTTGGAAGTAAAATCTGAATCAATAAATTAATTTTCACTATCCCAAGATTGTCACAAAGGTAACTGACAGAAAATTAAATTGTTTCTTTCCCTTAGCAACTATAAAAAACTAAACAGGTATAAAAAACTAAACAGGTATAAGAATAAAAACAGTTCGCCCATGTTATCTGTGTTGATAAAAAGAAGGCGGTAAAAAAATTTCTAATTTTCTCGAAAACGAATCGATCGATTTTAAAAAATCAAACGTCAAAATTAAGCACTTTGAAAACCCTTTCAAACAAGCTATTACTTGCTACCGCTTGTAATTTAAAATTTTTAAGGGGATGACCCCGGTGGCCAGAGGGTAAAAGGGGGAGAAGTAGTTTTTGGTTAAAAAGTTGTCCCCTTTGGCAAATCTTTTGACGTGTCTCGCCGTTTTTTCTTTTAATCAGTGGTTTTCGATAAATCCGTGGTGGGAAGTTTTCAAATGAACACCCTGTATGTGGTTGTAATAACTTAGAGGAGAACAGAGTTTCTATTATCCTAAATTTCCGATTGCTGAACTTTGGCCATTCCCCTACGTCCCTAAGTTACTTTTCGAACAAGCCCTTACGAAACAAAAATACGTACATCGTTCCTCGCCCGGTCTGAAATATGATACTATCCAAATATTTATGAGTTTTTAAACAGGGGCCCCTTGCTAAATTTATGGGGATTTTTTCTCGCCCGACAGCTCGACATTTCGGTAGTGGTTGTAGTATCAAAGCGGGGCGAAAACTTCGCAGATATATTTTTAAAATTGCCGGATAATTTCGAAAGTTTTTCTTAAGTTTAGAGCAAGCAAAGCTTAATGTATTTAGTTTCCTAAAGGAGAGTTTGTTGTTTAAATAATACGGCCTCGCTGCACAACGGTTCTGTTCCTTTTTGGGGGGAGCGTCTAAAGTTTCGCTAAGCGGGCTTTAAAACGTGTTTCTTATCCGTCCGGGTTTGTTCATATTCTTAGTTCTGGTAATGATAAGTGATACAGGGTGTTATGGAAATGAGTTATTATATTTAAATATGCAAACCCTGAGATGAAAACAAGTTGATTGGCGGTATCACTTGAGATTAAGGGAGGGGAGGTCACTCTAGAGTGCATTCTTATCTGGGCCACCCTGTATGTTAAGCCTACTGAGCAAAAAGTTCTCTTACACGGAAAGAAAAACTTAAATTTACTATAGAAATAGTCTATACATTATGGTTATATACAGGGTGTCTGCTAATTAATGTTACATGGAAAATCCACATACTCCTTACGTTAAAATATTAGGATTTAATTATATCCGAAAGTTGATATTAACTGTGATACAGGGTGTTAAAGTTAAAACTAACTTCATTTTTGTTTTTCTCTAATAACTTTGCGAGATACTAACGTTTTTTTACGAAGTGTGTCAATTATGTTTTTTTAGGACGAGAAGTTGATTTTTTTTATGAAATTTTACTGTGTAGGGGGCGCTGTCTGCGGGATTTTTCGCACATTTATTAGGTCATAACTTTTTTGTGCCCCAGTGTATTTAAGTTTTTAATGAAAATAATACCTTTCTCTTGTTTAGTGCACCCTGCCAAATTAATATTAATTTGCAAACAAATTTTTTTCTCAAAGTAACCTATGAGAAAACAAATGAAATTTAGAGATGCAGTTGTTATGGAACAGAAAATGTTTCATTTTTGAGTTTATCGTAAGTTTGTGTTTTCATTGCTGTTGGTGTCTTTCGACACGATATTTTCAATGGTCAAAGTTATTTTAATTAAAGTAAGTTAAAGAACAATCCAAGTGTTGTATTTATTATTCCCAATTACCATTACTAGAACATAACTTATCATGTAAAAGTGAATTGGTAAGAAGTAACAAAATATTATTTGCTTGCCTGAGCTAACGCACTAAACAATTTAAATGCAAATATCTCCGAAACGGTAACTCTGGGCGACCTGAACTTAGTATACCTTTTTTACGTAAAAAATATGAGAAAAGTATTATTTTTATTAAAAACTTAAATACACTGAGGCACAAATAAGTTATGACCCAATAAACGTGCGAATAATGCTGCAGACAGCGCCCCCTACATTGTACATTAATATTTCACAAAACAAAATCAATTTCTCGTCCTTAAAAAGACATAATTGCCAAATTTTGTAAAAAAACGTTAGTTTCTCGCAAAGTTATTAGAGAAAAACAAGAATGAAGTTTTAACTTTAACACCCTGTATCTCAGTTAATATCAACTTTCGGATATAGGTAAGTATAATTAAAACCTAATATTTTTACGTAAGGAGTATGTGGTTTTTCCATGTACCATTAATTAGCGGACACCCTGTATGTGACTGGAATAACTATTATTAAGAACTGCTATTAAATTATAGCAAAATTTTCACCTACATTTTTAGTAAAAATGTAATTTAAATATTTTGGTAAATTTAATAATATCTTTTGTAAATTTAGTAAAAATTTTGCATTGGTATTCCCTAGCGGTCATCCATCCAAATACTGACCGTACCCACCGTGCGTCGCTCGACTTCAGTGATCGATTTATGTTTCCTGTTAAGTTCTCCTCCAATTATTTGTTACGAGAATTGCTAGCCTAGGAATCCATTGCATCACATTTATACCTTTTATTCGTGTAAAAACACTTCATTTAAACTGTATCATTTTTACAACAAAACGTTCTTAAATAACAGGCAGTGAAATCTTCCATACATTCCAAAATATTTAACTACTGGTGTTATAAATAAACTATTTTCACTATACATTCGTTTTGAAATTTACCATATATTTTAGTACAGTGAAACCTCTCTTAGGCGGACACCTACGGGACCGTCTAAATGTGTCCGCCTAATAGGGGTGTCCGTGTAAAGGCAAAATTATTACTATGTATATGTATGTACAAATAAACATAACATAACAAAAACACACTAGTTTTAGTTAGGATGTAGTACTAAAAAAATATAATAACGTAGTTTGACGTGTTTGCGTTTTATACTTGCAATCCGGAAAATGTAATTCCAAGTCTGATAACAATTCCATTGCTGTAGAGTCACCTCTATTCTTTACATACTCTTGTAATTCCTTTACCATACTAATGACTTGTTGATAATTGGTGATATTTGTTTGATTACTGCATTCAACTTCTTCATCAGAGTCATCAGATAGTGATGTGGTTTCAGTTTGGACTACATAATCGGTAGGAATGGGGTCACTATCATCTTCTAATAGCACAATGCTATCAATATTAATGAACTCGCTCAAATCATTGTTATCAAATTAGAAACTTCCACAACATCAATATTCTCTTTCAGACTAAAAACGCGACATTTTTGTGCCGTTGTTTACGATTTAACCTTACAATTCACAAATAAACGGCGGACTGCTGTCGGGGAATCACATATAGTTTCATTCGGCGAAGTCCTTTCGCGCTGCCACGCGATTGGTTGCCGGTCTGTCTTCAGAGAGATTTTGCACCGTACTTATTCGTCTCCCAAAAAAATGTCCGTTTAATAGAGATGTCCGCTTATTAGAGGTGTCCGTTATTAGAGGGTTTCACTGTACTTGATTTCTACACTTGTCACATCTCGCTTATCAGCCATTGCTTGCAATAGATTCAGTAATATTTTAATTACACTTATTTTCCATGCCCATTTCTTTTCCTGACGTCTTAAATGTCATTGTTTCTACAGTGGATATCATCCAAATTCATTTTTCGTGTTTTTCTTTAATGGCCCCGAGGAGCAGGAACGTCGTCTCTACGTTTAAAAAGACGTAACATTTTCTAAACTAAATTAAAAGGAAACCGATACTTTTTCCCTTTTGTTGTGATTTGGAGCGTGTACATACGTACGAAAATAAACTGCCGCACCCTTCTAATCATTTTGAGACCCTCATTTGAGATATTAAAAGTTCGACTATTAGAACTGCATGGATGTGGGACAGCGACTATGTATAATCGACGGCTCTTGCGGTCTCTGCAAAGTTCTATGGTCTAACATCCCTTATTTTTTATGCGCTTTATTTATATTCCTCTTCCTCTCTAACCACGGTTTTGACAGGCCTAAGAGAAATCTCTCTCTTGATAGATTTACGGCCTATTAAAGCTGGAAATTTAAATATAGAGAAATACTTTTTTCGGAGAGGGTGTCTCAATAAAACATATGCCCGGTTTTCAATACGGTTTTGATATACGGTTTACACGGTGATTTACACACACATACAGGGTGTTATGGAAATGACGTATTATATTTAAATGGGTGACCCCTAGGGTGTCCTAGAGAAAGGCTACATAGTTTTTTTTTAATCGAATATCTAAATACTAAGGTAAAAACCCTTTTTACCCGCATACTGTCGCGCCGTTCCGTCTGGATTCAGTTGGCGACAATGTGGGTCACTAGAGTATAGTAACACTGTTGTCGGATCACACCACATGTTTCGCTCTTGCTTGGATACCCGCCTCGCGCGACTATCGTCGCTTCAGTATGCTTCGAGACTCGGGAATGGGATGGCGCTGTCGAGGGTTCCACGTGCTTGATGTATACGACTTTTAAACGTTTTGTTAGTACAGTTGTAGCGTTACCCGATTTTTTTCTCGGTTGTGAAATAATTCATAATAAGAAATATTGTGATGTGATTTCAAATTTGTGTGATATGACTTATTGTTGGTTCTGTTGCAAACATACTTTTTGTGTTTTATTTTTTTATGGAATTTAATTATAAAACGGATTATAAGATCGAAGGTAAGAGAGTATGTACCTTAAAATTGTAGTATTTTTTTTCTAAAAGGTTTGAAAAAGAAGTGATAACGCGGGTCAAAGACGTCTTGTTGTCAAGAACTGAACACATGCGTTTACAATCCTGTGTTGTAATATAAGACAACACCGCCTCAATAAGCTATTGATTGCGAACGTCCTCAGTAGCGGCCACGTAAATTTTGATATTTCATATAAAATGTATATTTCGTACAATAATTCAAAGCACCATTTAAGGTTATTTTTCTTCAATTTATTGTCATCTCAGGATTTGCCGATTTAAATATAATAAGTCATTTCCATTTTATTTTATTTTTTTTATGATCAAACAAGCACTATAATAGGAAAAATCCTTTAGGGCACTCTGGGAGTGGTGCGTGTGCGCAAAAAGCGATCCACGTTGGTTTGGGCGGAATTAAGAGGGCAAGGTCAGCCGAGCACCTTCCATGAAAATATCTCTAAATGAGAGTCAAATCCCCAACCTGTCTTCGATGTTCTAGGCTGTCGAGGTTCTTCGTCAGCTCGTGGTCTCCGATCAGACGAATAGCCCTCCTTTCGATGGAATCCAGTAGCCGAAGAGTATGTTTGGGTGCAGAGCTCCAGACATGAGAGCAGTACTCTAGTGATGGCCGAATCTGGGCTTTGTATAGTGTCAAAAGTTGTTGAGGTGTGTACAACTTTCTGGTTCGGAAGAGTACCCCAAGCTTCTAAGAAACTATCTTGGCGATTGCCACAACGTGGTTATGCCAAGACATATTTCCTCCCAGATTGACGCCCAGCAAATTAATAGATGAAGCCAGTGGGATTGCGTGTCCGGCCATGACTATATCCGGTTCTGTAATGTTAACCTTTTTAGAGAAAACTGCTGCCTGGGTTTTTTTAGCGTTAAATTCGACTTGGTTACTGTCACCCCCAGGTCTTTGTTGAGCCGCGATACCTCATGCTGTCTGCGAAGATGTGCGTCGGCAGCCGATGTTTGCGCATTCAATGAGATAAGTGTGCTATCGTCAGCAAAACTAAATATCGTATTTTTAGTTTTCACTAGAAGGTCGTTAATGTAGAGTAAGAAGAGAGTGGGAGACAATATGGACCCTTGAGGAACACCGGCATTGATGGTGAAGGTGTCTGAGATAAATCTGTCAATCGCCACTTGCAGAGAGACAGAAAGCTAGACAACCATGCACAGAATCGTGGGCATACCATAGGATCGCAGTTTACTTCGAAGTCCCTCATGCCAAACACGATCAAAAGCATTAGAAATATCCAGTGCAACAGCCCGAGACTCCCCATGATGTTCGATTGCGCTGTTCCAAATATGGGTGACATAGGCTAGAAGATCTCCAGTTGATCTAGACTTCCGAAAACCATATTGATGATCGCTGATAATGTTGAAGCCTTCCAGGTACTTTAGAAGATGTTGGTTAATAGCTTTCTCCATTACCACTCTATATACTCTTTCACGTGGAAAATCGTGGCGCGTGGAAAAATGTAATGTAGATTAATCATTGCGATGTTGTGAGACAAAAAACAGCAACCAGTTAGAAGCGCGTCCATAACCGAACATGCGTACAGCGAAATTTGCAAATTTCGCTCCGTGAACGAACGTATTATTCCCTTATGGGACTGCTTAAGGTTCCCATTGGGTCGGACCTTTAGCTCGAAAATATTAATGTCGTTTGACGGATCGTCCGCACCGTCATGATTAACGCAAAACAATAAAAATCCACTTTGGAAAAAGTGTAGCCTTGATTTACTGGGAAAGTTTTTCTCGGAGCACCTGCTTTATTCCCAGGGCCCGGTTTTCCTTTTTTCTAATAAACTTTTATGAAGTGGAAAACGGCTTTCATAATAAAAGCTCGGCCTCGGAAAATGTATCTAATTATACCTTTAATAAAACCTTTGGATTGGGGAGGTCTGACGGCGATAACTGTAAATACGTTAACGTTAAATGACTTTTAAGTTTTATACTCGAACGAAAAGAAACGCTAAAAATAAAAGGATTTATCGTCGTCCTTTTTCATACATAAATTATCCAGTCAGGTCGGTGATCGTCACACCCTGTATAGTGGCGGCTCGTGACCTACGATAGAGGGGGTTCACAAGTATGGTGAAATTAGTTTTAAAATTTTATTTTTGTGTAACGACCAAACAGTTACTTTCTAGGCGTTTTAAATGTAGAAAGAAAAGAAGTAATAAGAAAATGCGTTAGGTAAAACCTATTTTTATTTATTTTTTAATTTTACACAAGGCAATACAACTTTTGGAAAATAAGAAAGGTTTTCTTAGTGTGTATAGCTGTCGGATCTTAACGTCGTCGCATGCAACCCTCGTAACAATATTTATACAGTCCACTACTAATACTACTAAAGCCATCTACGAGCTATCAAGAAAACCGAATGATGTCCAATACTACTACGCCATCTACGGCTACTTCATTAGGCGCAACCAAGACGAGAACAATAGTTAACTGTTTTATGACGAGAACGAATCGAGCCACGAGACTGACAAGTTGGCATTCTTCATATTTTCAGTGTTTTTTAGTTTAAATCCTTAAATAAAATGGTTTAAAATCATATCGAGTATCATTTATCGAAATACACAACATTTATCGACCCTACACAATAGTACTTAAACGTAAAGTCCATTCTTCGGTTCTTAATTGTAGAAAATTGATCAATAACAGCCTCATTAAGTTTCGAATAACCTCTATAATTTTTTTTCATATATTTCATTTTTAAACTTTCTAATAAAGTCCCTAGATTCACCCTTTGTGGTCTGCGTTAAATTAATTTCGGGTTTAGGTGTTCCCGCATTCTTCACTTCAATTTTTTGCTCCAAACTCAAAGAGCTAAAGTTATTTCTTAAATAGTCCACCGTCAACTATTCATTTTAACTTAATAAATATATAATATTAAAACATACACGCTCGAATTTCTAACTAGATGGACGAACAGACAACAGCGCGGTGCACACAAAAACTCTGCGCCTTTTCCATGTTAACTCGCCATAGCCCCGCTATCACCCGCCACCTGTTACTACAGAGAAACTGCACTACTTAATCGCACGTGCGAGCAAGTCTCGTCATAATCGTCATTTACCTCGACCGAGGCACCGTTGCCGGATCTATACAGTTTGGTTTGACGGGATGCTAAAATATTAGGGAGGGTCGGACTTTTTTAGTTTGACGGTACGATAAAATATTAGGGAGGGTCGGACTTTATACGATAAGTAATATTCAATGAATATAAATTAATATTTTTTATTCGTTTTGGTTTGGGGGTGCACGTGCGCATGTGGTCCTGTGGAAGAACCGCCACTGTCTGTATATTACTATCGTACGGTCAAAATAACGATATCGTTACGCTCAAACACGCACTGCCAAAACTAACTAATAAAACGACTGAAAATGCTTAAATCCCTCAACAATATAATCCTTTTTCTCACTCCGGGGGGTTTGTCTATATTCCCTTTTTCCCTAAAAACGTTTTTTGTCGGATTAAGAACTTACAATTCGCAAATATACAGCGGTTATGGCACGGCGGATTCGGTTCTAAGCCGTTTTTTAATTGGCAGTGTCTAGAGTACAGCCGGACGGGTATTTAGGGGATTTATTTACTGTTACGGGTAAAGATTGTGGCATTCTCTACAGGGATAATTCACTAAGTATCCAGTGTCCGGCGGAGGCCGCGGCACGACACAGGGTGCCGATAAAAGTAAAGCCGATTTAAGCACTTTTTCTGCTCACTACAGTTTTCCCAAAGGGACATTTAACAGTTCGACGTAAAAGCGCGATAAGGGGTACCTCAGCAGCGCCCATTTAAAAAAACGTATTTATTTCCCCGCTTGCGGTAAAAAAATCCGAACGTATACATCAGCCTTGTCGATCTAAAATATAATCCAAAATATATTTATGGGTTTTTAAACAGCAGCTTCGAATAATTTATGAACATTTTTCTCTCGAACAGCTTGTCACTTTTGTTGTATCAAACTTAAAAAGAAAACTTGGTAGATATATTTTTAAAATTGCCGAGTGATTCAAAGTTTCGCCCCAAAGTTTTCCTTTTATGATGGCTAAAGGAACACTGCTTAATGTGTTTAGTTTATGCTTAGTTCGCGAAAGCCAAGTTGTTTTTCTCCTAGAACTTTAAAACTATGAATGTTTCACTCGATGTACCATTAACGGATTCCATTATATATCCGGCAACCGACTCATTATCCACTCGCATTTTTGCCCATGTTAAGATATTGAAAAAAATCACTATGGGAATTAATTTTTCACGTACAAAGCAAAACTGAAAGCCTCCCGCGACTACTAAATACGTCAGAAGTCCATTATTTCCTTGTTATTTAGAAATTTCCCTGTGTGCTGTCCCTTTATTTTATCCAGTTTTCTTTATCCACTGTGAAAAATTCTTTGTATTATATTGTAAAGGCCTTTTATAGAACCCTTATTAAAAGGGGAGTGTCTAAGTATATATTTATCGGAAAAACCAAATTCCATTGTTAACTGAACTTGACGGCCCTTTAAGGCAATATATTATGTCCCCGGCAACTGGCTCAGTAACCACGCCCGCGCTTATGCACACAATGATATCGAAAAAAGCTTTTTGGAAATTAATATTTCACGTGAAACAAAAAAAAAAGGGGATACAAAAAGTCTGCGTCGTCCATAATACGTCAGATACCCCTTCTTTTTTTGTTATTCGGCAATTTCCTTATGTGTGTTGTCCTTTTATTTTTTGCAGTTTTTTTTTATCGATTGGGGGCGAGTCCTTTGTATTATGTTGTTAGGCCGCCTTAGTAATTATTTTCAGGGGCTGTTAGAGGCCCTATCTTTTAGTTTACACCTCAGTTGTCACGATATTAAATCGATATGGCGCCCGTTTTCCTTAATGTATGAGCAGAGATGATTTTTTAGGGAAGATGGAGGAAATAAAAATGATTTATTTACAAATGTTGAAAAAGATGTTTGGAATCAAGGGGGGGATGGTGAAGGATAAGATGTGCAATGGTTTACTTTTAACAGAAATTACCAAAGTTGTTTTTGGTTTGTTCGCATAGCAGTGAGATATAGTTACAATCATGCGCAGTTGGTGTAAGTTATACACGCCACTGTCTCACTCTCGAGCTTCGAGCCATATCGACTAAAGGGGAAGAGACTTGGGGAGAATTTTCCTCGCGCCTCAACGTGCTAGCGAACGACGGAATGTGTTGGCAACATCGCAATGATTAATCTGCATTACATTTTGCCACGCGCTACGATTTTCCAAGTGAAAGACTATACAGGGTGTTATGGAAATGACGTATTCCTGAGATGAAAACAAATTGAAGAAAAATATCCAAAAATGGTGCTTTAATTTAATATGCCCTGTACATGACCTTATGTCAAACCAAAAATGACCACGTGGTGCCCCTGTTCGGAAGGTAAACACAGCAACATATGGCAGTGAATCTTGAACAGTGTTGTCATATCTTCAGGGTAAACTCTTTAGAAAGTCAATAATCGTTTGACAGATTTCAAGTTGTTTATTGTTCAGGGTACATTATTATAAACTTTTACGTTCAGTTCGCTGGGAAACAATCTCTGATTTATAAACTTGAACTGACTCGAACGAACAGCTGCGAAGTTTATAAATGGTCAGGTATGTTCTCATTTGTTCAATTCGAACGACACCCGTCAGATCTGGACAACTTAAAAGTTTATAATTGCCACTTACCCTTTAGAAAAAAATGCAATTTTATTTACCTTTTCGGATTTATTTAAAACCAACTTAATTTATAAAAAACACCAAGTACTCACATCACAAAATCTCATTAGTTCTCGCGTCACAAAACATCTAAGTACCGTTCAATCTGAATTAGTATTTTAAAGTGCTACTGTGTAGAGAAAAATACACCCTTATTGTCTGGGAAATAATGTATTTAAGAACTAAAAATTTTAAAAATAAATTACACGTCGGTTCTCTCGATCGATATCGGCCGGCTTCTTTAAACAGCTGATTGTGGACAATCGGGCTAATATTTTAAAATACAGCGCCCAAATTATAATCTCGGAAATGGCAACCGCGCTGGCTCTACTAGCGGAGAGTTCTCAGAATGAAAGTTCGACTTGTCCGAAGGTGGACCAGACCATTCATTTCAAAGGGTAGTTCCTGTCAATTGTTAACATAATTGTTTCATTTTATCTTTAGTAAAATGGCCCATAGAAATGAGCGTTTATATTATTTCTATTGCGAAATGATTAAGTGCTCTTGTTCTATGTGTGTTATTGTCAAGTGTAATTATGCGTTAGTGTTGGGGTTTAGTGATAAGCTTATTATGCACTCCCACACTATCCTCAGGACACGTGATGAGCATAAAGTTTTTCCCATAGAATAAGAACTGAAAGTGTCTGTGCCCTGGATTCCTTAATCGCGTCCTGGATTTAGTTTCTAAGTAAGCTAAATATTTATTTTTATAAGAAACTAAAGTTTTACACTTTTAAACATTTTGGCAACATTGAGCCTGAACATCTGTTGATTACCCAGCTGGGCAATGTAATATGCTCATATATGAATGTGCCGAGGAGTTGTGTGTGGGTTTAGGGGTGAATTACCCCACTTTTTAAACGTTCGATTTAAAAAAATAAATATGTAGCGCTTCTCTAGGACACTCCAGGAGTCACCCATTTAAATATAATACGTCATTTCCATAACACCCTGTATTTAAATCGGCAAATCCCGAGATGAAAATAAATTGAAGGAAAATAACCTTAAATGGCGCTTTGAATTATTGCACGAAATATACATTTTATATGAAATCTGAAACCTTCAACTGTCAAATCAGAACTGACTGCTTAACTTACCCTACAAGTATTTTTATTCTGGCTCATTTCAGTAGGCGGATTTTGCTTTACTATTTACCTATTTCCCCCCCAAGGTGTGTTATTTGTGATCGCAACTTTAAGAGAAGGTTTGATATGCCCATCGGACGACACCCTTATCTATTTATCTGTCCGACGGAGCACATTTTATAGGTCCGATCGTCGTATTATTAGTCACGCCCTAATGTGAAACTCCTATTCGGCCCCTTAAAAGGATATTAAACTTTTCCCGATGTGTATCCGCACTAATTTCTCGAGCAACACCTTCCGCTAATCAATCAAAAACTTTTACCCTCTATTAGCTGTCAGCTTTTGACGGATTTTTATCTCCAGAAGCCTACCCCCCCTAATTTTATATGTTCCGCCAAGGACAGGTGGTAAGAACCGACCCTTAATTGCGTCGCAATAACGCCTCTTGTAGCGCCTGGTGCTTTTTGTCGGCAGAATGTTTTTTTCTTGCTGTATAAAACGAAATTTTTTAATAATCGCATTCCTTATAAGGTGGAGCCCCAGGCGTTAGATTGTCGTCAAAATTAGTTTGTATTTTTGTCGGTTTTGCGTCGTCGTCTCGAAAAGCGGAATTTTTAAATTGAAAATGTTTACTGTTTCGCGATTTGTTGCGATCGGTACTTAAATGCCTAATTATACAGGGTGTCCCGCCTGTTATTACGAGAATAAAAACAACAATTCTATGTGTAGAATTCCCGTCTCTTTTTATGTTGTCTGTTTCCGTCTTCATTCTAACTCGGATCGGTTTGATATGAGCTTTGTTTAGGTTCAGACTTAGAACCGTTCTAGAACATTCCGCACATGCGCAGTGACATATTTCTGTTTTGGTTTAGTTAGAACCGATTCCGAACTTAAAATTTAAGCGTTTTGGTTATATTTCGAACCGGTTCGTAACCGTTCTTGAACTGTCAATGCAGTTCTAGCTTTTTGATGGAACCGATTCGGGATTTTTAGTTGCCGCATGCGCAGTGTAATAAAAAGAAGGGATTTCCCCAGCTGATCACCATTTTAAATTGTTTTTGCGTGGTTTGTGTCCCCTTTGTGCTCGTATCTCGTGTCTTGCGTTTTGAATCTTAGTTCAGCTATTTTTTTTGTTAAAAGTAAAATACTATAGAATGGAGGATAATAATCCCATAGTTATGGTAGGTAGAAGTTTCTGTGAAGACGTTAAATATGCAACATATAATTTAATTTTTCAAGAGTATTGGGAAATTATTTGAGTATTTTTTGTAGGATCAGCTTTTAAATATAATATCATATAATATACACTTAAATATCTGTATTTTCTGTACATAAATAAGGAAAAATAACCACTTCGTCAATTTTCGACATTTTGAGGTTATGGTTAATTCTCCTCTTCTTCTTTTCCAATAAGCTGTTTTGGTTTCTTCTACTGCGAACCGATTCTAAAACAGTTCGAGGATTTATTTTATTGCACATAGAGTTCTGCGCAGTTCTCGACCTGTCTAGAATCAATCCTTATTTTACAACCAAAGCAAACCTATAGTTTGGTTAGGAAAAACAAACAATCGACGGACGTGACTCAAAAGTCTATATTTCTATCCCGTGCTTGTCACAGTCTTACCATATTGAGTTAGGAATTACTATTTTTTCCATAAACAATACTTAAATTTAACACACAAACACTGAAAAACAACAAAGAATTTTTTTTACAATAACGACAAATATGACAGTTGTTACTACGGTGTGTCAAACGTGAACGCAGGTATGAAAGACGGCCGTTCCAATAAGGGCTTTATAAAAAGTGCTTTCCGAGCGCTCGAAGGCGACTTAATGTCTTTGTCTAATTAACAGAAAACTACAAGGAAAGATTATACTAATTCTCAGAGCTCCCCGAGTGTTTTTCCGGGAAATTGGTTACAACCTACCTGAGAATGTGAATTATATTCTTCAAAGACTGTGAGGCAATGCCGTATCCTCCTTGGTTTTTTACATTATTTCATGTACAGGGTGTCCAATTTTCGACACTTTTATAGAGTATGTAATTGTTAGTGCTATCAAAAAAGTAATATAGGTGTCATGTGCTCCTTTTGGGTCAAACATAAAATGGTAAAATCAAAATTTTAAAATTTTCGCTCGCTTAAGAGATACGGGGGAAAATCAAAGAAATTGACAATTTCAAAATTACCCTATATTTTCTTAGTTAAAGGTGATACAGAAAAATGTTGTATACAGAAGTTTCTTTATATTGATTGTTGAATAATCTGCCGTTTTCAAAATAAGTATACGGGGTCAGGTAAAAAAGTTATCGGACCTAACCTCATTTTTTTTTAAATGGAACACCCTGTATATTTTTATCTAAAAATATACTATTTTAAATTCTCCTTTCAAATATATAACACACCATGTATGATATTGGTTTTCTAGGCGGTTTATTAAACTTTATTACTTTAAACCACAGTAGGCCATGAAGCAAAAGCTAATATCCTAGAAACAACTGTGTTGACTATTAACATTTAACGTCAATTTCATTTTTACATATTCATTTGTGAAAATGACTTATCAACATTTTGAAAAAGTTTATAAATGCCACTTATCCTTTAGAAAAAAAAATGTAATTTTATTTACCTTTTCGGACTTATTTAAAACCAACTTAATTTATAAAAAAGACCAAGTGCTCACATCACAAAATCACATAGTTTTCGCGTCACAACACATCTAAGTACCATTCAATCTGAAATAGTATTTTAAAGTGCTACTGTGTAGACAAAAGTACGCCCTTATTGTCTAAATAACACGTTGGTTCCGTCGATCAATATTGAACTGCTGGACTGGGGCACTGCCGTCGCGATAAGAACAATTAACTTAATAATTTAAACTCTGGTATTAACATACAATTTAACACACAAATCTGCTTGAAACAGCAGTAGAAACCGGCCGGCTAATTTTGGAGGAACAGCTGATGTTTGGAGAAACGAATACTTAAAAATACAGCGTTGCCACTTTCGATGTTTTATAAGGTTATATTCATAAAATCAAGAATTTCCTTCTGTAATACTTTTCTTTATAATGATAGTCTCGGAAATGGCAACCGCGCTGGTTAGACGAGACTATTTATTTTAAAGGGATGGAAGGGCCTATCAACATAATTATTTCATCATTTTTCTTCAGTAAAGGATTAATAAATTTGATTAGCCCATTAGAAATTAGCGTTTTTATTATTTCTGAATTTCTATTGCGAAATAATTTGTATCCTATAGTGCTGTTGTTTTATTTGTGCGGTAGGTTATTGTAAAGTGTAATTATGCGTTAGTATTTATTGCTTTTGTGTAATCTAATAATAAGTGCATATCTTCAAAAAAAAAATAATTGGAAACTCGTGGGTGTCTGTGTGTTTCTTTAAGTGATTTAGTGCAAATGTTCCGAGAGATTGGAAATAAGAGGCCGAATGGGGTTTAGTGGTATAAGCTTATTATGCAGTTCCACATTATCATCAGGGTACGTGATGAGCATAAATCTTTTCCCATAGAAAAGAAACAACAACCTGAAGATGTATGTGCTCTGGATTACTTGCTAGTGTACTGGCACCTGGATTCACCTCTATTTGAATACTAGGTAAACTAAATATTTATTTTTATAAGAATCTAAAATTATATTTTTTTCTACACAGTTGGCAACATTGGGCTTGAACATCTGTTGATTACACAGCTTGGCAATGTAATATGATCATATATGAATGTGCTGAGGAGTAACCGGGTGGGTTTAGGGGTGAATTACCCCACTTTTTAAACGTTCGATTTAAAAAAAAGAAATATGTAGCGCTTCTCTAGGACACCCCAGGAGTCACCCATTTAAATATAATACGTCATTTCCATAACACCCTGCATATTTGAAAGGAGAATTTTAAAAATGATATCTTTTTTTTATTAAAATATACAGGGTGTTCCATTTAAAAAAAATTATGTTAGGTCCGGTAACTATTTTACCTGACCCCGTATAATTACGGAGATACCCTATAAAATTGTCGAAAATGGAACACCCTGTGCTTGGAGTTTCGCCCGCTCCTCCCTCGTATATGTATAATTTTCCATCGTAATTTGCAGTTGTACTCCAGTCGCTCAGAACAATAAATTTTCCGAAAGTTAAACTAAAAACTTCTTTTTAAGGTTCGCGTTTTTGTCGCGCGAAATGTTTCCAGACAGTTTATAACGTCGTATTTCGAATGCAGCTAGTTTGTCGCCGGTATATACGGTTACAAGAGCGCGTTCTCTTGTTTTTCTTATCGTCGCGGGCTTTTCTGCATTTTCCAGATGGATAAATATCCCGAGGTGGACGAGGTTGGAAAATTAGAAGCCTGAAAGAACAATGCCGCGGGCCTGCGTGTCGAGGGATGGGTGATATTTATCGATATTTCCCTCGTTAACCACTTATAAGTAGAGACAGAATAAAAAAGCGCAAATAGTATATTAAGATACAAGTTTCATAAGACATTATCTTAGAGCACGCGTTTAATTTAGAAAACGACCCGCGAAGCGGGGAGTTTTCTAAAGGACAAGTGCTATGGAAATGACGTATTATATTTAAATGGGTGACTCCTTGGGTGTCCTAGAGAAGCACTACATATTTTATTTCTTTAAATCGGCCGTTTTAAAAGTGGGGTAATAAACACTCTTACTCACAGGTAAGTGCGCGCTACTGTACAACGTTTCACCCAGAGCCAATGGCAATGTTGCCAAACTTAATGTAAAACTGAAATTTCATATAAAATTATAAAAATAAATTATTTTCTACCTACTTGTATTTATCCTTGTACCCAAAGAGCGAGGAAATCCAGGCACAAACATAATCAGTTATTTTTCTTTTTCATGGGAACACTCATGTAAACACTTTATGCACATACAGTAATAGTGAAACAGAACCGATAGTTAGCTTTTGAAAATACAATAATACAGATTATACTACAGATTATTAGATTTTATTACACGCGACGAAATTTGACGTGCAGAAGAAACGCGTCAATAAAAACAATATTCAAAGAATATTTATGGACTGGCAAGATACACGCGTAAACCGAAAAAACAGAGCGGATTGCTGAGAGTATGTTGGTGATCGACGAGACACAACGTATCCGGCGGCTAGTTGGTCTTCAACTAACAGACGCAAGCGTGCGGCGCTATATGAAACTACTTCGCTCAGCCGATGTAAGGCGTCAAGAGGTCATTGGCATTTGACCTAGTGACGTACGTGGCTATTTCTATTCCATATGTTTTTTCGGGTTGTTTAAAACATAGTCCGTGGTAAATGTTATTCAATTAATTGTACAAAATTGTATTACAGAATGGAAAAATGTTTAAATTATTTTATTTTGTCTGAAGAGTTTAAGGTGTACATATGACAACACCGGCCAGAATTCCTTGATTGCCTACATGTATCGCAGTGCCACACAGGTGTTTTTCTGGTTTGACGTCAGGTCACTTTTACCGCTGAATGAATTCAAAGCGCCATTTATGGGTATTTTTCTTCAATTTGTCTTTATCTCAGGAATTGCCGCTTTAAATATAATACGTCATTTCCATAACACGCTGTATATGGCTCTGATTGCTAATTTGGGATTGTTTGGGATCCTCATCTTGACAACGACTTACCACGGTAAAAAGAAGTTGTTCAAGTTCAGTAAGATGGACATTTCCACTATACTATTGTATCTTCGTAAAAACAAGCGAAGATATTACCAAGGAAACCTTCACTTCTTTACCTATGACATATAGAAATTGGTTGCATAATTCAATGATGCAAAATACGCTAAATCCACTACGACACATGTAGTAAATTATGGGCTATAAATACTATCTAGTTGTGCAAAGTGACTTGGACCTGTTGGAAAAGCGGTTATTATAAATTCTATGATACTCCCACAATGGATGCGAATTAAGGTAAATTATTGTCGGTATAGGGAACTGCTTTACATAAGTGACCTCTATTTTCTTAAGCCACTTGGCACGTAAAACGTTTGACATTCTTTTGTAATTGAATTGCGATCAAAATAAATCGCTACATGTTATGTAATCCTAGGAATATTTATCTCTTTATAAAGCTTGTAAGAATATTCCTATAGGAACTAAACTGCTGGCCATTTGCTTTCGAGCAAGAAAAATTTCGCCTAAATTTAAAAGTTAATATTTTCTGAACCAGATATGACATCGATCTCCGGTTTTTAATGGTTGATAGATTTGTCCCTTAGGAAACAATTGCCAAAGTTGGATTGTCTTAAACTGTCAAAAAATTTTATATACAGGGTGCTAAAGAGAACGATGATTTTTGCTCCAATTTCAATAGCATGTAACTTTCACAATAATATTTTTAAATGTTATCACTGTACGTCAATTGAATCACTGGTTCATAGCAAAGAAAGTAATCTGGCAAATTTTTGATATCTGCTATATTTTAAGAGATACCGATTTTTTTGAAAACTTTGCTTTTTTTCAACTTTTTGTTAGCTAGATCCCACTGTGCGTTGTATCGTGCAAACTTTGCAAGTGATTATTATACCTTATAAAAAGCTTGTTTATGTTCAGTAACAACAATTGTACTTAAATGTTGTGATGTGCAGTGGCGTACTTATAATCACTTATATGTCTATGCTTTATGAGTATCTCACAATTTTTTGTATTGGAAAGTACTCGCCCCTAGATTAGGCAAGTTTTTCCTTATTTTTTAGTTTTTCATATCGCGCTACAGGTATATTATACAGTGTCTACAAAATTTTAAAAAGATAATTTTTTTATTTAATTGTTTGAAAAAAAAAACGCATTAGCATGGCTGACTTGATATTGTTTTTTTTTTCGTGATAATCTCGATTCAAATTAATACACTCGGATGGACGGGGTTTGGTTTGACGGCAGCTAGTGATATTTAATATTAAAGTGTCTTTCAATGTAAGTTTAATTTTAGGAATTGTGTCGTGTGCGAGTACTTTCCAATACAAAAAAATTATGAGATACTCATAAAGCCTAGACATATAAGTGATTATAAGTACGCCACTACACATCACAACATTTAGGTACAATTTTTGTTACTGAACATAAACAAGCTTTTCATAAGGTATAATACTCACTTGCAAAGTTTGCACGATACAACGCACAGTGGGATCTAGCTAACAAAAAGTTAAAAAAAGCAAAGTTTTAAAAAAAAAATCGGTATCTCTTAAAATATAGCAGATATCAAAAATTTGACAGATTACTTTCTTTGCTATGAACCAGTGATTCAATTGACGTACAGTGATAAAATTTAAAAATATTATTGTGAAAGTTACATGCTATTGAAATTGGAGCAAAAATCATCGTCCTCTTTAACACCCTGTATTTAAAATTTTCCGACAGTTTAAGACAATCCAACTTTGGCAATTGTTTCCTAAGGGACAAATCTATCAACCATTAAAAACCGGAGATCGATGTCATATCTGGTTCAGAAAATATTAACTTTTAAATTTAGGCGAAATTTTTCTTGCTCGAAAGCAAATGGCCAGCAGTTTATTTTTGAGCTTTAAGCCGAGAGCAAAAACTTATAATAAAGAAAACAAGGAAAACGAAGAAAAGTTTAAATAAATCGCCTAGGAAACCAATATCATCCATGGTGTGTTATATATTCGAAAAGAGAATTTGAAATGCTTGCTTTTTAGATTAAAATATACAGGGTGTTCCAGTTAAAAAATGAAGTTAGGTCCGTTAACTTTTTTACCTGACCCCGTATACTTATTCTGAAAACGGCAGATTATTCACCAATCATTGTAAAGAAACTTTTGTATAAAACATTTTTCTGTATCTCTTTTAACTACGAAAATATAGGGTAATTTTGAAATTGTCAACTTTTTGATTTTCCCCCGTATCTCTTAAGCGAGCGAAACTTTTCAAATTTTGATTTTACCATTTTAAGTTTGACCCAAAAAGAGCACATGACACCTATATTACTTTTTTGATAGCACTAACAATAACGGAGAATGTCGAAAATGGGACACCCTGATCACGTATAATGTGCAAAAAGCATACCGTTACGTTTGACGGAGATTTAGGCGTACCATAACTATGTCCGTCGGGTAGAACTTTGGTAACTAACCGTAAATATTGCATATCTCCAACCATCGCACCTCTACAAGTATCGGAAACGTTGCCCAGAGTACGAGTACGGAGCAGCTTCCAGATTAAAATAATCCGTCTTGCGAATCCCGAGGATTACGAAAATAACTTTCGATTTTGAAATCGATAAGCACACGCCGACATAATCTAATTTCGGATTCGAAGCGCGGATAGATCCGCATTCAGGTATAAAATTACATTTTGTTATTTTCCCGGTAAATCTCCTTTTTAATATGTATTTTGCGTCATAATGCGCCAAAATGCATACGGGATGAAGGCTCGGATGTGGTGGCTAAAGGCTCGACGGCCGGATAGTTAGGGCGATGTGTTATTGTACGCCCAGCGGTTTCTGAAGGAATGCGAGCAAAAAATTAGACTTTGCTGCCGTTAGGTGTGTTGTAAAAATCGTTAACTGAAAAGAATCATTTTTTTTTTATGGTCAAACACAAGCACTATAGGAAAAATACTTTAGGGCACTCTGGGAGTGGTGCGTGTGCGCAAAAAGCGATTCACGTTGGTTTTGAATCGTTGGAGGTTATATTCGTTGGGAAAAACGACCTCGGGAAGGTCGTTCCACAAGGATGTAGTCCTCCAGATGAAAGAATTCTTAAATAATGAAGTTCGAGGAGTACTAAGCTTAACCACATATGGATGGGCGGCAGTGGTTCGTCGTGTATTTCTGCTATTCGTCGCTCTGGGCGGAATTATGAGGGCAAGGTCAGCCGAGCACCTTCCATGAAAATATCTGTAAAAGAGAGTCAAATCCCCAACCTGTCTTCGATGTTCTAGGCTGTCGAGGTTCTTTGTCAGCTCGTGGTCTCCGATCAGACGAATAGCCCGCCTTTCGATGGAATCCAGTAGCCGAAGAGTATGTTTGGGTGCAGAGCTCCAGACATGAGAGCAGTATTCTAGTGATGGTCGAATCTGGGCTTTGTATAGTGTCAAAAGTTGTTGAGGTGTGTACAACTTTCTGGTTCGGAAGAGTACCCCAAGCTTCTGAGAAGCTATCTTGGCGATTGCCACAACGTGGTGATGCCAAGACATATTTCCTCCCAGATTGACGCCCAGCAAATTAATAAATGAAGCCAGTGACTATATCCGGTTCTGTAATGTTAACCTTTTTAGAGAAAACTGCTGCCTGGGTTTTTTTAGCGTTAAATTCGACTTGGTTACTGTCACCCCAAGCCAAAATTTCTTCCAGGTCTTTGTTGAGGCGTGATACTTCATGCTGTCTGCGAAGATGTGCGTCGGCAGCCGATGTTTGCGCATTCAAAGAGAAAGATGAAATAAGTGTGCTATCGTCAGCAAAACTAAATATCGGATTTTTAGTTTTCACTAGAAGGTCGTTAATGTAGAGTAAGAAGAGAGTGGGAGACAATATGGACCCTTGAGGAACACCGGCATTGATGGTGAAGGCGTCTGAGAGAAATCCGTCAATTGCCACTTGCAGAGAGCGGTCCTTAAGAAAGCTAGACAACCATGCACAGAATCGAATGGGCATACCATAGGATCGCAGTTTACTTAGAAGCCCCTCATGCCAAACACGATCAAAAGCTTTAGAAATATCCAGTGCAACAACCCGAGACTCCCCATGATGTTCGATTGCGTTGTTCCAAATATGGGTGATATAGGCTAGAAGATCTCCAGTTGATCTGGACTTCCGAAAACCATATTGATGATCATGTCATTTCCAATTAGAACAACAAAACTTACAAGTAATATAATAAATTTTAATATAATTTTTTGCATAGTGTTATCACATCAAGATAGACATATGGCAACGGTGTAGCCGCTCATGCTGAAACGTTCAAATAAAACTCGATGAAGCCGCGGATGTGTCTAAAGATTCGACGGCCGGATAGTTAAAACGGAGTCTTAATGGTTCGTCGCTTGTATTGTCTGGATATTTTATTCTCCGATCGAATTACAATACAAATCGAAATCTTTGTTAGAGTTGGAAAAAACCGATGATTTCACTAATCGAGTACTTGATGAACAAATTGAACAAACCCGAACAAACCCGATTTTAATAATCGAGTGAATCGCTCGAGCGATTAATCACTTGACATTTTTATGATTAAGAATAATGTGTTGATTAAACACCCGGGGTCGTTTTTCTAAGTTTTAAAAGTTTAGTCTATAGTTTTTATTAAGGAAGAACAGTGGATTTTGAATTTTAATCAATACACTACACTACTACTACAAGACAATCCTTTAATTTTTTAAAAATTCACAATCGCCGCTGGCTAGTCAGTCAAAACAAAACCCATGTCGCGATGAATCCCCCAAGGGATTTGGCATACTTTTTTATATGCACCTTCTCGTTTATGTGCCTTTAATAAAGACGTATGTCGTGTCAGCCTTCTGAACACCAATCAGCAGGCATCGCGAAGATCGGGTATCACGTGAAACACGATGATTTTCGTTTTTTCGCCTGAATTTATAACTAGGGGTATTACCTATCGAGCGAAAAGCTGTTCGAATTTTTTAATTCGATCACACTACAGCGGTACATTCCGTCGTCGGCGTCAAGCGAAGCTCGGGTATCCAGTGCAATGTAATAAGTGACAAGCGACGGTTTTCGCCTGAATATACAGGGTGTTATGGAAATGACGTATTATATTTAAAACCGGCAATTCCTGAGATAAAGACAAATTGCAGAAAAATAGCCATAAATGGCGCTTTGAATTCATTCAGGGGTAAAAGTGACCTGACGTCAAACCAGAAAAACACCTGTGCGGCACTGCGATACATGTAGGCAATCAAGGAATTCTGGCCGGTGTTGTCACATATACACCTTAAACTCTTTAGACAAAATAAAATAATTTAAACACTTTTCCATTCTGTAATACCTTTTTGTACAATAATTGAAGAACATTTACGACGGACTATGTTTTAAACAACCCGAGGTTAAATGCCAATGACCTCTTGACGCCTTACATCGGCTGAGCGAAGTAGTTTTATATAACGTCGCACGCTTGCGTCTGTTAGTTGAAGACCAACCAGCGGCCGGATACGTTGTGCTCGTCGATCACCAACACACTCTCAGCAATCCGCTCTGTTTTTTCGGTTTACGCGTGTATCTTGCCCGTCCATAAATAATCTTTGAATATTGTTTTTATTGACGCGTTTCTTCTGGACGTCAAATTCGCGTGTAATAAAATCTAATCGTCTGTATTATAGTATTTTCAAAAGCAAGCAAGGAACTATCGGTTCTGTTTCACTATTACTATTACTGTGTGTACATAAAGTGTTTCCAGGAGTGTTCCCATGAAAAAGAAAAAAAACTGATTGTGTTTGTGCCTGGATTTCCTCGCTCTTTAGGTATAATACAAGTAGGTAGAAAATAATTTATATTTATAATTTTATATGGAATTTCAGTTTTACATTAAGTTTGGCAACATTGCCATTGGCTCTGGGTGAAATGTTGTACAGTAGCGCGGACTGACCTGTGATTTAGAGTGTTTGTTATCCCACTTTTAAAACGATCGATTTTAAAAAAATAAAATATGTAGCGCTTCTCTAGGACACCCAAGAAGTCACCCATTTAAATATAATACGTCATTTCCATAACGCCCTGTATGTATAACTCGAGCGGTTTTTTGAATAATCGAGCAATGTCGGTTATTTCAATAATCGAGTAATCAAGCGGTTTTTCGCTCGATCGATCACAACACTATTCTTTTTGACAGCAAAAAATAATGTTAATGATTTTTATTTCTATCGGAATTCGATCAGGGAATAGAATATCAACTACACGCCGATGGTCGCTCTTCGGGACTTTTCCTTCCTGCAACATCGCGTCGCTACTTTTGTCCTGAGGAATAGGATAAATACCCTTGCACGACGCCCCCATATAAAACACGTGTTCCCAAAAGTAATTGACACGATGATATCGCGTTAAAAATTAACCAGTTCGATTAAAAATTCCACGTCAACGGGCGACGATAAAAATACCCTCCTTAACCCGTCCATAAAACATCTAAAAGGCATTTTAGAAACGTGTAAATCTGTCAACTTTTGGCTTTCGAAAAATCTAAACACACTGACATTCCGGAGGGGGTTGGAATATTTGAAAATAAACAAATCGGTGTTTAAAATGTCGTTTTTTCACTTGATGGCTCATTAAATCAAAATAAATGTCGCGTTTTGACGGAGGGTATTGCGTAAGGTATCGACTGACATGGGATCTCGTGTGAACATTTAAAATATTGAAGATGTGAAATTATAGTATGATCTGGACTAGAGGGAGCAGGGACAATTGGTATATTTTAATGAAATTTTGTAACTTTCGACACTTTTTGGGGGATATTGGAGTTATTATCAAAGATATAACGTTGCGGTTTTCACTTTACTTGCCCACTTTTTAAAGAAACGAAAGATTCCGGTGGCAAATTTGTCATGACTCTTTTCGTTTTTAAGCTACAAGGTGATTTTGAAAATTATCGCTTTTTAGACGCCCCTCGTATTTCCGCTATGCGTTAACTTATCAAAAAGATAAAAACTGATCTTGATAGAGATTTTTACGTAAAGTTCAGCGACGTAGCCAGTTTCTCTCTGGAAAGTTTCGTTTTTGAGATATTAACAAAAATAAAAATAATTAAATAGGAGGACACCCTAAAATATAATGTTTTTGAAAATAATGCTGACATTTATTATTTGCAAACCACAATAATTATTTGTACTAGTTTTTAATGGTTTTCTCCTACGGATATATCTGCTTTTGCATCTATATAACTCAAGATGCTACGTTGCCATATTTTATATAATCCAATTTAATATTTAGAATAGTAACAAAATTTTTTTGAATTTGTTTCTAATAAATTGACCATGGCCCACTGTTATAACGTAAATTATTAAAAATATCGCATTTTTAAGTTATTTTTGAATATAAAGAACTATACATTTTTGTAAAGCCCAAAGTATTAGTTTCAAAAATAATATATATTAAAGAGAAACTGGCTACGCCACTGAACTTTACGTAATATCCCCCGAAAGTATCGAAAATGGGCCACCCTGTACAGGGTGTCCCATTTTCGACACTTTTATAAGGTATTTCCGTAATTGTTTGTGCTATCAAAAAAGTAATGTAGGTGTCATGTGCTCTTTTTGGGTCAAACTTAAAAAGATAAAATCAAAATTTTCGCTCGCTTAAGAGATACGGGGGAAAATCAAAGAATTGACAATTTCAAAATTGCCCTATATTTTCTTAGTTAAAAGAGATACAGAAAAATGTTTTATACGTAAGATTCTTTATATTGGTTGTTGAATAATCTGACGTTTTCAGAATAAGTATACGGGGTCAGATAAAAAAGTTATCGGACCTAACCATTTTTTTTTTAAATGCAACACTGTATATTTTAATCTAAAAATATACTATTTTAAATTCTCCTTTCAAATATATAACACCCCATGGATGATATTGGTTTTCTAGGCGATTTATTAAACTTTATTACTTTAAACCACAGTAGACCATGAAACAAAAGCTAATATCCTAGAAATAACTATGTTGACTTCATTTTTACATATTCATTTGCGAAAATGACAGCAACAGTTTGAAAAGTTTGATATAATATCACTTTGTATAGAAAGTGAAAAAAACGAAGAAATGGCGCAAAATGTATATTTTGTTCGCTATCCGGAAATTCGGTAACCATTTAAGGACATATTCCGAATATTTGCGATGATTCCGGTTATTTTTTACCTTAATCTGAATATTTTAATTCGTTTCAATGTGATATAAATAAATCGCCTAGGAAACCAATATCATCCATGGTCAGTTATATATTTGAAACGAGATTTCAAAATATTATCTTTTTAGATTAAAATATACAGGGTGTTTCATTCAAAAAAATGAGATTAGGTCCGATAACTTTTTTACCTGACCCCGTATACTTATTCTGAAAACGGCAGATTATTCAACAATCAATATAAAGAAACTCCTGAATAAAACATTTTTCTGTATGTATTTGAACTAAGAAAATATAGAGTAATTTTGAAATTGTCAATTTTTTGATTTTCACCCGTATGTTTAAGCGAGCGAAAATTTTCAAATTTTGAATTTACCATTTTAAGTTTGACCCAAAAAGAGCACGTGACACCTACATTACTTTTTTGATAGCACTAACAATTACGGAGATACCCTATAAAAGTGTCGAAAATGGAACACCCTGTACATAGCCAGGGAGGCCAGGAGCGGACTCGGAAGTGCACTCTTAGGGTCATGATTTTGATAGCGGTGTAAAGTTAAATTAAAAAGTGGTTTTTCCAATACTTTTGTCATTTCTCTTTTAAAAAAAACGAACTCTTTATTTGTTACAACTACCCGACGATATTACCAAAATGCAAACATGCCTTTAACGCGATAAAAGAAATGTGTACGCCGACCCCCCGAGAGTAAGTTTACACTTAACCAGAGGTTTAACTCGATGTTTACCCAACGGATTATTTTTCTTTGCGGTCTGTTTATCTTTTGAGCTCCAGCCTGTTTGTAATAAGGAGACGACTCGGGGCCCATTTCTTTATTATTATTATTTGTTTTTCTTGTGATTACAAGGTGGCTGACTGGGTTTGAGATCGGCTCTCATAGTGAACCGAAATTAATTTCGAAGTTTTAATTTAGTTTGGGATTAAAATATATATAGGGGGGTGTAATTAATTGGCTTAGGAAGGTTTAGGGATTTATTTATTTATAGGATTATATGGATTATTTTGGTACCTCGTATCTTTTTAAAGTAAAATGCAAGGATTTCAAATCAAACAGAATGCGGTGTTTGAATAGTAAACAATTCACATTCTTAGGTAGATTGTAAACAACTTCCCAGAAAAACAATCGAGGCGATTCGGAAATCTTTTAACTTTATAGTTTTCTGTTAATTAGACAAAGAGATTACGTCGCCTTCGAGCGTTCGGAGCGTGCTTTTTATAGGGGCCTTATTGGAACGGCCGTCTTTCTTGCCTGCTTTCCCGTTTGATCCTACCGTCATATTTGTCGTTATTGTTCAATAAAAGTATTTGTTGTTTCTCAGTGTTTGTGTGTTAAATTTAAGTATTGTTTGTGGAAATATAGTAATTCTTAGCTCGATATGGTAAGACTGTGCCAAGTCTTCCGTAAAGTGGTTAAAAATATAGACTTTTGAGTAGGTTGTTTGTTCTTCCTAACCAAGCCGATCAGAGGTTAGGTAAATGTGCAAAAAGCAGTGCGACAACTAAACTTAACCACATAACAATAACTTGTACTATACAGGGTGTCCCAGAATATGTGGGCCCGGGTTCACAACACTTAAAAATAACAGGAGAAGTACCTATAAATTTTTCTTCTTACGGCCTCGCCTACGGAGATACGGACCCATGACGGACGTCCCTGGAAATCGTTGTTTTTTAAATAATTTCTTAATTACTAGGTGTAATTTAATAATTTTTTAGTATAATGGTTACTAGATGAATCTCCTTAAAATTCGCCCTTTTAAACACATTTGGCTTATTTAGTTTGCCAGGGACGGACTAGACGTATTTTTCTTTTTTATGATCAAACACAAGCACTATATTACAAATCCTTTAGGACACTCTGGGAGTGGTGCGTGTGCGCAAAAAGCGATTCACGTTGGTTTTGAATCGTTGGAGGTTATATTCGTTGGGAAAAACGACCTCGGGAAGGTCGTTCCATAAGGATGAAGTCCTCCAGATGAAAGAATTCGTAAACAATGAAGTTCGAGGAGTACTAAGCTTAACCACATATGGCGGGCGGCAGTGGTTCGTTGCGTATTTCTGATATTCGCCGCTCTGGGCGGAATTAAGACGGCAAGGTCAGCCGAGCACCTTCCATGAAAATATCTCAAGAGTCAAATCCCCAACCTGTCTTCGATGTTCTAGGCTGTCGAGGTTCTTCGTCAGCTCGTGGTCTCCGATCAGACGAATAGCCCTCCTTTCGATGGAATCCCTCCTTTCGATGGAATCCAGTAGCCGAAGAGATAGAGAAGCTATCTTGGCGATTGCCACAACGTGGTTATGCATATTTCCTCCCAGATTGACGCCCAGCAAATTAATAGATGAAGCCAGTGGGATTGCGTGTCCGTCCATGACCATATCCGGTTCTGTAATGTTAACCTTTTTAGTAACACAACGTAACACAAAAATGTTTTTTTTTTGTACACCTTGTATGATGAAGGAACGACAATAATATTTTTGGATACTCTAAACCTTAAGCTGAAAAAAGGTACTCTTGATCAATGTCGATAAAGTGAACTGTTTTCGAAAAATAAATATTTTTGTTCAATATGTTTTTTTGCATTAGTTGTTTTATGTTCATAAAATTCCCTCATTGTTGTTATGGTTTTATTCACATGCACCGATTTAAATATTTATGCCTGTGTCAGTGTATGGTAGGGTCCTGAAATTTGCGGTTTTTCACCTTTGTCTTATTAGTTACTAAATTAGTAATGAAATTTACATATACTGAATATAATTCATATTGAACAAAAATATCTTTTTTTTCGAAAACAGTTCATTTTATCGACATTGATCAAGAGTACCTTTTTTCAGCTTAAGGTTTAGAGTATCCAAAAATATTATTGTCGTTCCTTCATCATACAAGGTGTACAAAAAAACTACATTTTTGTGTTACGTCTAGACCGTCCCTGGCAATCTAAATAAGCCAAATGTGTTTAAAAGGGCGAATTTTAGGGAGACTCATCTACTAACCATTATACTAAAAAAATATTATATTACACTAGTACTTAAAAAATTATTCAAAAAACAACGGTTCCCAGGGACGTCCGTTATGGGCCCGTATCTCCGTAGGCGAGGCCGTAGGAAGAAATATTTACTTACTACTGTTATTTTCAAGTGTTTTATCTGAACCCGGGAGATTGTCCACATATTCCGGGACACCCTGTATACATAAATACCTAGGGAATTCCTGTGGACTGAATCAAAATTGCACTTATTTTAAGGTTTTCGGAAGTCCAGATCAACTGGAGATCTTCTAGCCTATGTCACCCATATTTGGAACAACGCAATCGAACATCATGGGGAGTCTCGGGCTGTTGCACTGGATATTTCTAAAGCTTTTGATCGTGTTTGGCATGAGGGGCTTCTAAGTAAACTGCGATCCTATGGTATGCCCAGTCGATTCTGTGCATGGTTGTCTACTTGTCTAGCTTTCTTAAGGACCGCTCTCTGCAAGTGGCGATTGACGGATTTCTCTCAGACACCTTCACCATCAATGCCGGTGTTCCTCAAGGGTCCATATTGTCTCCCACTCTCTTCTTACTCTGCATTAACGACCTTCTAGTGGAAACGCAGTTTTCTCTAAAAAGGTTAACATTACTGAACCGGATATAGTCATGGACGGACACGCAATCCCACTGGCTTCATCTATCAATTTGCTGGGCGTCAATCTGGGAGGAAATATGTCTTGGCATAACCAAGTTGTGGCGATCTTCCGAACCAGAAAGTTGTACACACCTCAACAACTTTTGACACTATACAAAGCCCAGATTCGACCATCACTAGAGTACTGCTCTCATATCTGGAGCTCTGCACCCAAACATACTCTTCGGCTACTGGATTCCATCGAAAGGAGGGCCATTCGTCTGATTGGAGACCACGAGCTGACGAAGAACCTCGACAGCCTAGAACATCGAAGGCAAGTTGGTGATTTGACTCTCTTTTACAGATATTTTCATGGAAGGTGCTCGGCTGACCTTGCCCTCTTAATTCCGCCCAGAGCGGCGAATATCAGAAATACACGACGAACAACTACCGCCCATCCATATGTGGTTAAGCTTAGTACTCCTCGAACTTCATTATTTAAGAATTCTTTCATCTGGAGGACTTCATCCTTATGGAACGACCTTCCCGAGGTCGTTTTTCCCAACGAATATAACCTCGAACGATTCAAAACCAACATGAATCGCTTTATGCGCATACTCCAGCACTCCCCAGAGTGCCCTAAAGGATTTTTCCTATAGTGCTTGTGTTTGATCATAAAAAAAAAAAGCTTTGCTCGTTTCATAATTGCATAAGTCCGGGATTGTCTGTTTGGCGACGACCAAAGCCCGAAATGGAATGAAACTTCCGGACTTTGTTCGCTTTAAAACGTCCAAACCTAATAGTGATCAAAATATCGGCCCGTGGCCGTTTTCGAGCTTTGCTTCTAACATATTTATACCATTTTCTCTGAGAAGAACAACACCAGTTTTGCTACATAAAAGTTATGCAGGAAAAATTAACTTTTGCATGTTTTGAAGCCCAAGGAAATTATCACGAAAGGTGTTCTGTCTCATTGTTCAACTTTTCTAATGTACAACCAGTGCCTCCTATAACTCCAACTGTACATAGTGCACTAAACAAAAAGGTCCTTACCCACCGAGCGATAGAAAAAGGACAGGCACATCTAAAATACCCGACAAAAAAGGATGCAGCATGGGTACCGAAGAACAGTTGTTTCGGTACTCCGTGCGCCGTTGCCAAACCAATGACTGATTTATCCTGATATTTAATTTGATAAAAGAATAATAAATTAGGAGCAACATTAAAAAAATCTACTACCAAAGACCACACAGCGTTTTGTTTTAAATAAAATTGGACATGTTCGTTGGACGTGGAACTTACAATAAGCCATTTTGGGTTTGTGATTGTTCGTTCTATCGTACCACTTGGCAACCCAGCACCCGGGGTACCAGACCCATCGAAATATTTGAAGTCGACCCATCTTACCTCTGCAGATAGAAAGTTAATAGAGTTTATGGTTCGCGTCGTTGTCAGATCGTCGAGATATTATCGCAAGTCGCGGAATTTTATTCTTAAGTAGAGAATTAAGTAAGGAATTTTATTTTGACTCTGTTTAATGTATTTGGGTAATTATTCTGTACTTGAAACTTAGTTTAACTATACTGCCCGTGAAAATAGAAAAATAACTAACCTGTTCACGTAAAGTTACACTTAAATATTTTACATAAATAACCTTTAAACGAATGGCAACGACGCAATGCCGTTTGCCCAAAGACGAGATCGGTGAACTTGAGGAGCGCTCTCTTCAATGTTTTAATGCGGCGTTGTCGAGTCATATGTTTTCTCGTAATTTACAAGATTTTTAATTGATAATATTTTGATATAGAATTTTATAGGTATTTGCTTCGGCCAGTTCTGATTGATCGGTTATATTCCAAAAATGCATCAAATATCATTAATGCTTTTAAATATACTAAAATATATATTAAAATATTTTACATGGTGTCAATTTGAACACTTCCCAGCCTTTAATATCTCGTTTACAGTACATTTTTTTTATGATCAAACACAAGCACTATAGGAAAAATCCTTTAGTGCACTCTGGGAGTGGTGCGTGTGCGCAAAAAGCGATTCACGTTGGCTTTGAATCGTTGGAGGTTATATTCGGTGGGGAAAACGACCTCGGGAAGGTCGTTCCACAAGGATGAAGTCCTCCAGATGAAAGAATTCTTAAATAATGAAGTTCGAGGAGTACTAAGCTTAACCACATATGGATGGGCGGCAGGGGTTCGTCGTGTATTTTTGCTATTCGCCACTCTGGGCGGAATTAAGAGGGCAAGGTCAGCCGAGCACTTTCCATGAAAATACCTGTAAAAGAGAGTCAAATCACCAACCTGTCTTGGATGTTCTAGGCTGTCGAGGTTCTTCGTCAGCTCGTGGTCTCCAATCAGACGAATGGCCCTCCTTTCGATGGAATCCAGTAGCCGAAGAGTATATTTGGGTGCAGAGCTCCAGACATGAGAGCAGTACTCTAGTGATTGTCGAATCTGGGCTTTGTATAGTGTCAAAAGTTGTTGAGGTGTGTATAATTTCTGGTTCGGAAGAGTACACCAAGTTTCTGAGAAGCTATCTTGGCGATTGCCACAACGTGCTTATGTCAAGACATATTTCCTCCCAGATTGACGCCCAGCAAATTAATAGATGAAGCCAGTGGGATTGCGTGTCCGTCCATGACGATACCCGGTTCTGTATTGTAAACCTTTTTAGAGAAAACTGCTGCCTGGGTTTCTTTAGCGTTAAATTCGACTTGGTTACTGTCGCCCCAAGCCAACATTTCTTCCAGGTCTTTGTTGAGGCGTGATACTTCATGCGGTCTGCTAAGATGTGCGTCGGCAGCCGATGTTTTTGCATTCAAAGAGAAAGATGAGATAAGTGTGCTATCGTCAGCAAAACTAAATATCGGATTTTTAAGTTTTCACTAGAAGGTCGTTAATGTAGAGTAAGAAGAGAGTGGGAGACAATATGGACCCTTGAGGAACACCGGCATTGATGGTGAATGTGTCTGAGAGAAATCCGTCAATCGCCACTTGCAGAGAGCGGTCCTTAAGAAAGCTAGACAACCATGCACAGAATCGACTGGGCATACCATAGGATCGCAGGTTACTTAGAAGTCCCTCATGCCCTCATAATAGTATTCGCAGCTTTCGTGGTTTAACCCCCCTGGTAGGGGTAGATGTTACCCTTAAAATCTTAAATGGGAAGGAGGTCGCTTAAATGTGTTTTCAAAATGGACGTAAGCAGTCACTCGGGGTGACACCCTTTCAAGTTCTTAATCAGGGGAGAAGTTACCACTAAAATGTACATGAATAAATCCATTTTTGGATTTCTTGGAAACTATGTGATTTATACGACCTTTAAATTAAAATGAAGTACCTCTTCCCATTTACAATTGTAGGGGTGAGATCTACCGAGGAATTAAACCACAATATTCTTTAAATGCGCCCCCTTCACAATAAAATTGCAGTTTCTTCCCGATTTTTAACACTATTTACTGTAAACGAGATATTATATTAAAGGAGGATAGTTTTCAAATCACCCTGTCCATATACAAAATATAAAAATATAAATTGTCACATAAATTTTGTTTGAACTGCTTGGCTGCTTGTTTCATCGAATAACCTTATAATTTTATTAATTTCAGGTTTACAGTTTTCGAAGGAGCCATCAATTTCATCAAGGCACTTTATTGTAGCTAAATAGGTATGTATAATGTCTAAAAACCTTTGTATAAGCCAATCGAGTCACCGCCTAAGCAACATAAACATAGGGAAGCAAGCCAATAGATGTTTAGCTCTTGACATATATGGACTTTACTTTTAACTGCAAATGTACTTTTTCTTAACCTAGTATTCTAATATAATTTGTTCCTTTGGTTCACTAATCGTAACCCAAGAATTAAGCATTTTCGATCCGGCAACACCGCACCGTTACAACACACCAGTTTCATTCTGCTTTTCAGTCACCTTTCAGTAAAGCTCTGTACTCAATGCGGACTATTTCTAGTCATTTTATGTTATTTTCGTAAACGTTCGCGAAAAAATCGCCGCTGTTGCAACAGAAAACTAATTGTTAGCGACATTTCGACGCGTTTTTCGCTTGTTTCTTTAAAAACAAAAGAAAATTAAGCGATCGTGGACGAGAATTCCTGATTTTATACACGCCAGACCACTAGATCATCTCCGAAATTTGTACGATGCAAGCCACGTTACTTCAAAACAACCGAAGTTAAAACAAAAGAACGGCCTAAAAAAAGAAGTGCTAATCTAGTAATCTTAAGCTATCTTCGATCGGAGAGTGCCTTGGCCTTTTTGACAGCTCTTCAGCAACAGGGTTTTGTTTTATTTAAACATTTGTTTCGATGTTCGTTTGATTAAAAGAACGTCGCGGTATCGCGGGTCACTAGATAAACAATTGGGAAACTGTTATGCTCGTTTGTTTCTTGTCGGAGTGGAGAAATTAGTGTTTCGTTACGTTGGCATTGTGTTGCGGCGATTGTTTTCTGAAAATGTTCGGCTGTTTCAGTGAAATTTTAGAGGTTTTGATTACAAACCAAAATGACTTTTGACTACTAAATACGGGCAAGTGTTTTGAAATAGAGACACAACCGCAGTGGTATATTTTTTGAATTTTTTGTGTTTCAATTTGTGTGCACAATGTGGAATATGAAGGGATTTGGATAATTATTTTTTGATTCGGAAACAGTAAGTCTTTGTTTGTTTGTTTGTTATTTTATGTTGTTCTTTTCTATGCGGGTATCTGCGTTATTAGTAAAGATAGAAGGATGCGGTTTTCGCAGCACTGTGCTATAATTTTGTGTATAATTTTTCTAGGCCTCCTCGTTTTTGCTATACGGAATTTTTTTTAGAGAATTTTACATTTTGAGACACCCCCATATTTCGGTTACCTTGTAGCTTATCAAAAAGATATAATACCTTCGTTTTGTAGTTTTTTACGTGGAATCTAGTAACGTACTCAGATTTTTTCTACGTTCAATAACTTTTTTAAATGAGTCACCCATACAGGGTGTCCCAGAATATGTGGGCAATCTCCCGGGTTCAGATAGAACACTTAAAAATAACAGGAGAAGTTCTTATCAATTTTTCTTCCTACTGCCTCCTCTACGGAGATACGGGCCCATAACGGATGTAGAAGATTATTTTAATTATTTATACTAAATTTTTAGATTTTTTGATTGGAAGTCAAATATAATGATTCTATTATATATATAATCGTTGTTTTTTAAATAATTTGTTAAGTACTAGGTGTACTTTCATATTTTTTTAGTATAATGGTTAGTAGATGAGTCTCCTTAAAATTTGCCTTTTAAACACATTTCGCTTATTTAGTTTGCCAGCGACGGACTAGACGTAACACGAAAATGTTTTTTTTTTGTACACCTTGTATGTTGAAGGAAGAACAATAATATTTTTGGATACTCTAAACCGTAAGGTGAAAAAAGGTACTCTTGATCAATGTCGCTAAAGTGAACTGTTTTCGAAGAAAAAATATTTTTGTTCAATATGGTTTTTTGCATAAGTTGTTGTTTTATGTTCATAAAATTCCCTCATTGTTCCTATGGTTTTTTTCACATGCGCCGATTTAAATAAGAATATTTATGCCAGTGTCAGGTTATGGTAGTGTCTTGAAATTGTTTTTCTCCTTTGTCTTTTTAGTTACTGATACTGAATATAAATCATATTGAACAAAAATATCTTTTTTTCGAAAACAGTTCATTTTATCGACATTGATCAAGAGTACCTTTTTTCAGCTTAAGGTTTAGAGTATCCAAAAATATTATTGTCGTTCCTTCATCATACAAGGTGTGCAAAAAAAAGCATCTAGTAACCATTATACTAAAAAATTATTAAATTACACCTAGTACTTAAAAAGTTATTTAAAAAACAACAATTTCCAGGCGAAGCCGTAGGAAGAAAAATTTATAGGTACTTCTCCTGTTATTTTCAAGTGTACTATCTGAACCTGGGAGATTGCCCACATATTCTGGGACACCCTGTATAATTTAATAATGCGATTCAGTTTTTAGCAGGCTTCTCCAAAATATATAATACTTTATTTTTAGTCTTAATATTATGCCCGAAATTGACGTTTTTTAAAAAATACAGTTACAATATCTATGCTACGCAGCTTTCAGTTTACAACAATATTTATTTTCGATTCTTTTTTCAATTTGACGAGATATTTTCAGCTTCATTAAATTTTAACTGTCGACCCATTTCATGCAGAACAAGGAAGAATACGTACAATTACATTTCTTGTTTTTAAATGTTGCGTCGAACCTGCTTCAAACAGGGGATTATATCAGAGATACCTACACGGAAAAAATAATGTTCATGTTTCAAGAACATAGATTTTCTTGCCAATAATTTCTTTAATTTTAACATATTAATGGTTAAATGGCAAAGGAATGGTAAAAAAAAAACATTTTTAAAACAAAATGGCAAAAATTTAGCAGAAATTAATACGGTCTTAGTGTGAGGACATACATATAAGGAATGTCAATTTGCAACCTCCCAACTTTTTTAATCTATTTTGTAGTTAAATAAATATTCATTTGAAATTTTTAGCAAAAATTGAGAAATCTGATGATTGTGCCCAAGCCCCCTCTAGCGGCGATGAATATACCAAAAAAATAGTCATACAAAATTTTAAATGTTACAGTACGTTTCACGAAAATTGGATACGACTTAATGATTTCCTGGGTCGGTCCCATTGTGTCGACAAGAGCTTGGCAATAAACAAGTGAATTGATTATATTAATGTAATCAAATGAAATAACATTTTTTTTAAATATTACTAGTCATATTTATTTACATTTACAATGTCATTCTATAGATAGTTCTGTTTCGCTATCGCTATCCTCATCAAAATTAATTATAATTGGATTAATTATACGATCCAGACTAATATACGAATTTTCTACAGTTATTACGTGACGGACTGAATTTTTTCAACTACCTGGGGGAATATCATTAAAGCATTTTCGTATTAATTCTACAACACTAGAACTTAAAGTCGGAGAAATATTTTCAGACCTAACCAGTGATTTTAACTGGTGCCACATATGCTCTATGGGGTTAAAAATGCAATAATAGGGTGGGAGCCGTAGCACTGTATGTCCAATTTCTTCTGCCAATGTGTCACAAACATATCCTTTTTTTATACAAAATGTCTTTAAAACTTCTAAAAGATCACTTTTTTTATAACTTTCTTCAAAATATATATCATTCGCCGCCATATAGTTCCGAATCTCCAATTTTGTATTATTTGAGCTTGGAGCTTTATGTAATTGGCGACTGTGATAGCTCGCATTGTCCATTACTATCACGCTATTCTGAGGAATGTTTGGTAAAAGACAATTCTTGAACCATTCCTCAAAAACTAACAAATTTTACCACAAAAAGATATTTAAATATAAATTAAGCAACCTAACCTACCTGATGTGCCTATATTTAATTATAATTATTACAATCCGGTCCTTTCCACATAATAATAACAAACGGTCATAAATAATGGGATGGCCCAGGTACTTTTACGGCAGTCATTAAGTTATTCGTGAAACAATCTATCTATGCTGACAACATCAAATGCTTTTCTTAGGTCTACAAATACTGCTACCACTATATGTTTATTATCGATAATGAGATAAATAACCGATAATCTTCTTAGTAGTCATTGGGTTGCACGACCTTAGGGAACTTGAAAATAATTTCTAGAAACAATTTGGCGAGTTTCAAAGACTCCCACTGATGATGGTGTCGGCTAAACTGTCGAGACTTTATTATTCCGGGTAGGAAGTAAATGCAAATAAACCGGGGTTTATTATATATTTAAACACCCTTAACACCGCCTATAAAAAAGCTGTAAAACAGCCCTTTTAAAGTGTTCCGACCTTCGTTCCTTTTACGATCCCGTGTGCCCGCGTCGCAACCTTTATGCCCCATATACACCCTTTTAGCCCCATAAATAAATACTTTTACGTTGACCTATACTTTATTTTATTTCCGGGCGTGCATTTTTAGCCGTAAATTCGAAAACTTTTTATTTTATATAGTTTTATGTGCGAATTCGATTATTCGGCATTCCTATGCCGCACACAATCGAATTTCAGGTAAAAGCTGGTCAAAATAGATAAAACCAAAGTTATAATTATGTCGTAAAATCATTGGCACTTAATTAAGAAACAGCCAGGGTGTCATACAACATTTTTACAAATATGTGATTAAGACATCGAACCAATTTTGAATAACTTTATAGTACTAAACCGATTCAGATCAAGCGTACATAGTTTCATGGAGAATTAAACATACTTTTAAACAGGCGAAAACAAATGGTGGCTATTTTTTTCTGAGTATATAAATTTTTACAAAAAATCATACGGTTTGTCAATTTTTTGTTGTTCTTGCATTATCCACAGCAATAAATGGTAGTCTCGAAAATATACCTATCTACATATTGATTTGTTTTTTAATTTTAATTAAAGAGACACATACTTAAAATGATAACAATTATTAATTATAATTAGGGATGCAGGTAAATAAAATGTGTAAAGATTGTTTCACGAAAAATGGATATAACTTAATGACTGCAGTAAAAGTACCTGGGGCCATCCCATTATTTGTGACCCTTTGTTATTATTATGTGGAAAGGACCGGATTGTAATTGTAAAATAAGCTAGTAGCGCCGACTCAGAACCAGGATTTTGTACTTTGTTTCCCGTACACCATTCTTTGAAACAGTTCTATGCCTTGTCATATCTCGGGCGGCTTTTAGTTGGCAGAAGATCTTCTTCTACTATTTTTGCTGCTTCTCGAATTTCTGGTGGAGTAGCAGCAAAATCAAATTCCTCATCTGATAGCATTTTTCTGTTGTTAAAATAATATATTGTTTAGTGACATGGAAACCGTATTCAAAAAATTATATTTGCCATCTTGATGTGTATTATTACCTACGTTATTTTACCACCTGCGGTTATTTGAAATTTCTGTAATTTTTCAATCGAAAAGTCAAAATGACATTTATCTTTTATTAATAATTTTAATTCAAAATAATAGGAAGTGGATGTTAGCTGTGGTTGTAAATAAAATAATATACAAACCTTGGTGAAAAGTTTCATAACTGTCTCGAGATTTAGTTATAGTTGTTGCAGAATTATACCGTTAACTCTTACTGCCATAATTAAACTACCTGATTAAACCCTATTGTATACGCCTGAACCTCTTCAAAGCTCAATAAATGGGATCAGGGCCGGTTGAAAATGTATACCACACCACATGATTTATTTTTATAATTTAAAATAAATAGATAGGTATTTTTAGTTTTAGGTACCTATAATAAATGTAAAATAATGATAACAATTAATGATAATTGAAAATAATAATTGAAAATAATATAATTTAAAAGTATAACTATTAGGATAACAAGTACAATAAAAATTAATTAAATTCTAAGAAACTATTGATAATTTATTCAAAATTTAACTCTGTATCACTATCACTATCTTCATCTAAGCCTAAACTTATAATTAAGGGTTGAACATTAATTGTAATCATACAATTCTAAGAAACGTTGTAAACGTTGAGATTCCATTAGTGTTTGTCTTTTATCAATGCTTCGGTATTTAAAACCCATTTTACGCAATATTTTCCTAAGGCTTGAAAGGCTACAAGAGATATTTGTTTCGTTTTTAATCAGCCGCTCTTTGAGAGAAATCAAAGTGGGTACAGTTTGTGCCTCATACATTTGGTAAATCTTTCTTCTTAATAAATCCATGCCATTTTCGTCAATGCTTCTAAATGTGCCAGAATCCTAGGATTAACAGGTTTAAGTACTATGTCTCTTACCGAAGATAAAGGAGTTTTCGTCAAAGTAGACGTCTCTGCTAAAGCATCCATCGAATTAAAATTTCTACTCAACAACTATTGATACACATTTTTAATTATTAGTTTGGCATCGGTGGATAAATGCTTTCTTTTAAAAATGACACTTGAAGATGCCCCCCTATCAGCACAATTCCAAGCACGCCACATTCTACCACTAATAAGCCTAACTAAAAATTACTCGCCGGAAAACCACTAAAGATTAAAATTATTGAAAATCACTTTGTATTTATATACGCATCAGGCATAGGTATAAATTGAATTTGTATACCTGGTCCGGCTCCAAAAGTCTTTAAAATTTGGGATTTCCTTATTTATTTTATGGTCCAAGGGATAATGGGGTTTATTGCAGTCAAAATATCAACGGTATAATTCTGCAAAAACTATACCTACCGACTCTCGCGACAGGAATGAAACACTTTCCACCTCGGTACGTAATATACTATTTCAATTTTTCCCTTTTCCAATACTCGAGGAATCAACCCATTTTTTTTTTTCATTTTTCCTGGTTTTTCGAAACGATTAAATCTCTAGGTAAGACGCAGTAATTATTTACAGTTTACGCAGCACGCATGGAATAATAGCACACACACTAACCAACGTTCCAACAATAAAACAATCTCCTGTTCCAACCTTGTATTAAAAAGTCCTTTATAACGTATTAAAAACAACAATGGGCTTAAAGCCTGAGCACTGTGTCAAAGATCACCGGTGACAAAATGTGAGAAAAAAAAAACCCACCATTGTTACGACAATTTTCAACCGAGCCGTTCCGATTGGGGAATTTCAAATTTCACGGTATTAAAAATTGGAAGCAAAACGCGAGATTGCCATAAAAGAGGTAGTTTGATTTAATTTGTGAAATTCGACTTATTCAGGATAATTACTCGAAATCATATCGTATAATACCCGTTTGAGATTAGACAATCGCGCGCTCACAAGTTTCATAAGACATTATCTTAGAGCACGCTATTCGTCTGATCGGAGACCACAAGCTGACGAAGAACCTCGACAGCCTAGAACATCGAAGACAGGTTGGGGATTTGACTCTTTTACAGATATTTTCATGGAAAGTGCTCGGCTGACCTTGCCCTCTTAATTCCGCCCAGAGCGGCGAATAGCAGAAATACACGACGAACCCCTGCCGCCCATCCATATGTGGTTAAGCTTAGTACTCCTCGAACTTCATTATTTAAGAATTCTTTCATCTGGAGGACTACATCCTTGTGGAACGACCTTCCCAATTTCGTTTTTCCCAACGAATATAACCTCCAACGATTCAAAACCAACGTGAATCGCTTTTTGCGCACACGCACCGCTCCCAGAGTGCCCTAAAGGATTTTTCCTATAATGCTTGTGTTTGATCATAAAAAAAACGCGTTTAATTTAGAAAACGACCCGCGAAGCGGGGAGTTTTCTAAAGTACAAGTGCTCTAGTTGTCTTATGAACCGTGTATTTTATAATACTTTTTCTATTTGGGTCTTTAAAGTCGGAAAAACTTTAAAAAATATAGTAGATTTTTTCCATTTGAATGAATATTTTCTTTTTGGTTTGGCAATACTTTTACAATTTCATAAAATGTTACAAGTATGAAATATGCCATGATAGAAACAATTGAACACAACAAAGCTTCTTCCCATCCGTCATAATTAAAAATAAATATATTATTAAAGTTGATAAAAATGAGTGAGGAAGAAAGTTGTACTCCGTCAGAAATACGAGAAATTGCAGAAAATAACCTAGAAAAACTTTTAAAAAGAATATGCAAAACTTTCAGATATGGTTCCAGCAGAACAAAGTTCAAAATATTGAACAAAATAATAAATAATACTATTGAACAAAACATTGTGTCGACACAGAATCTGACAGGAATAACAATTAATGCCCAGGAAATGTCTATACAGTAACTATAAATATGTATATAATTAAAGTATATGTATAATACTATATTGAATTAAAAATAGAAATAAGTACTTTATCGAATAAAATTTTAGAAATAGAGGATAAACTGGAAGATATTTCTATTATTATTAGGTTATGTTGTTTTATAGTTGTGACTAGAAGTTAGTTGACGGGTACCGTCAGCATGTTATATATTTCCGAGTATAGGCATTTGGGATAAATATCTAGTAAAAATGATCTATTTGCAAGCTTAAAGGTTAGTATTTTAAAGTTTTCTATAAAATTTTTTTGTCGATTCCATAATGCCAAGAAAACTAATTTCAACGAATCCGAAGTAAGCCTAATATTCGAACCCTACTTGCTGCCAACGAAAAAAAAAAATTTCAGTTTCATAAAGTGGCAGGTTATTCATTTTTTTTTTGCATTTCACAATGTAGCCATTATGAAACCCAAATAGAAAAAATAAAATAAAATTTGAATGTGACGCGAAAGGAAGGAGAGACGGTGGAAAAAACTCGTATGACTTAATCGGTCTAATTTGATGTTTATTTTCTTCAGTTGCTTCAGTTATGGGACACCCTGTACAGGGTGTTATGGAAATAAAAAATCACCCGCATGCGGCGACTTCATGTGAGTTCACTTAACAACTCTATTGCGATGTTGCCAAAAACAACTGCGTGTGCTTCGATCTTTCGTCGTTCGCTACCGCGATGAAGCTCGATGAAACTCCCCCACCCTCGTATCTTCCTATCTGGTCGATTTCGACACAAGAGAGAGAGAGAGAGACGGTGTTTTTAGAACCTTTGTGATAGTAACTACACGTCGACGCGGTAGGCGTAAAGTTCTGTTGTGAAATAATTGGCTTGCATGTGCTTTAGATTTCGAATTTGTGTTCGTTTGGTTTATTATCTCGTTTAACGAGAAATAAATTATTTGTTGTCCTCGAAAATAGTTTTCATCAAGACATTTTTTCTGTCTCAATGTACAGATTCCATTTTTGTAGTCCTCTCCTTTGGCATCGTTTGACATTATTCCCATAGAATGAATATCCGGGTCGTAATTCGTCAAAAAATATCCTTTAAGTCGCCGAAAAAGTAAACAGTACGACGATTTACACGAAATCTTGGCCAAATATTTATACAAGAAACCGCAAAAAGATTGTTTGTTTATTTTGAAATTGAGGACGCATAATGTAGGATTAGGATTTTTAAACATTTAATTTGCTTAAGTGTCCATTATGTGGTTAACCATTTCTTTTAAATCGTTCGTCATTGTCAATTGGCAAAAGGGAATCAATATCGTGTGAGGCATTGTAATATTTGTCTTTTGCTTATTAGTGGTCCGATTTGTACAGGGTGTCCCATTTTCGACACTTTTAGAGGGTATCTCCGCTCGCTTATGAGATGCGGGGAAAATCAAAAAATTGACAATTTCAAAATTACCCTATATTTTCTTAGTTAAATGAGATACAGAAAAATGTGATATACAGAAGTTTCTTTATATTGATTTCTGAATAGTCTGCCGTTTTCAGAATAAGTATACGGGGCCAGGTAAAAAAGTTATCGGACTTAACCTCATTTTTTAAAGGGAACACCCTGTATATTTTAATCTAAAAAGATAGCATTTTAAATTATCTTGTCAAATATATAACACACCATGGATGATATTGGTTTCCTAGGCGACTTATTAAACTTTGTTACTTTAAACCACAGTAGACCATGAAACAAAAGCTAATATCCTAGAAACAACTATGTTGACTATTAACATTTAACGTCAATTTCATTTTTACATAATATTCATTTGTGAAAATGACGTATCAATAGAGATGTAAAATTACCGGTAATTTAAAAATCGGTAATATTACCGGTAATATTACGTAATATTACGGTAACATTGGTAATTTATAAAAAAAACAGCTTTTTAAGTAATACAAGTTTTTTTTATTTCAAAACTGTAAAAACATTACGAAAAACAATAAGAACGTTTTTTTAAACTAGTCAGAATCAGAATGGACTACGTAATAGAGTGGATAATGGTAAATCATCCTCATCATCATCCCCAACCTCGTCATCTGATTCTTCTTTCTCTTTCGTTAATTGAGTCAAGTCTATAACTTCGAAACCGATATCTTCTTTTTCTATTTCTTCCTCAGTATCTTCTACTATTTTCGAATGATCTTCTTCATTTAGTAACTTTAATTATGGGCAATATAAGTTAGTTTTCCGGCCCTCTCCACGGTTAGTCTGTTTCTTTTTCAATATTTCCAATGTTACCGATCTTGCGGTAATATTACGTAATATTACCAAAATTACGGTAACATTATCTCGGTAATATTACCCTTTACATCTCTACGTATCAATATTTTGAAAAATTTGATATGATATCAGTTTATAGTAGAAGTGGAAAAAACGAAGAAATGGCGCAAAATGTATATTTTTTTCGCTATCCGGAAAGACGGTAACCATTTAAGGACATATTCCGAACATTTGCGATGATTCCCGTTATTTTTTACCTTAATCTGAATCTTTTATTTCGTTTCAAAGTAATAAAGTTTAAATAAATCGCCTAGGAAACCAATGTCATCCATGGTGTGTTATATTTTGAAAGGAGAATTTAAAACAGTATCTTTTTAGATTAAAATATATAGGGTGTTCCTTGTGAAAAATGAGGTTAGGTCCGATAACTTTTTACCTAACCCCGTATACTTATTCTGAAAACGGCAGATTGTTCAACAATCAATATAAAGAAACTTCTGTTTAAAACAATTTTCTGTAACTAAGAAAATATAGGGTAATTTTGAAATTGTTCGGGTTTGTTATTATTATTTTCCATTTGTTCATAATGACAATTTTTTGATCCGATCACAGTCCAACTGGAGATATTAAATTTCAAGTAGAATTGATTGGTAGACTGGAGAAAAATTCAGCAAATTATCAAAAATTCATGTTTATTATTTTATTCATAGTTTCCGAAATAAATTTTTTCCAACAAAATCCTGAAATACGTGTCAATTAATTGTATGTACCTATATAAGTTGTAAAAAAACCGTAATAAATCAACTGCCTAAACAAACCCCATTGTGTAGGTTCCAACATCTTCGAACCGCAATAAATGGGTGCAGGGTCGGCGTCAAAATAAAGCTATCTAAGCAATGATTTATTTTTAATTTCAATTAAAGAGGTCTACTTAATATGGAATAGGAGGGATGCAGCTAAATTAAATTTGCGGTCCGGCTCTGCCCGAAGTAAATTAAAGGCATTTTATGGTCATAGGGAAGATTATCAAAAGAACGACGGTATCATGTAAACTTTACTATAAGGCAAAATGACGGCACTAACACTAAAATAGAATTAGGGTATTTACGTATACCGTTAAAAGTTCGCAACATTTCTCTATTATTAGCCCAATAAAAACGTTCCAGTTATCTTCAGCTCTTGTGTACTTTACCGGCAATTCTAAAATTGAATTTTAACGGTATTTGGCAAAAAAAGCGACGCGAAACGAGGTTGACTCGAAATTGCTGTGAAGGTATTAAGTAAATAATAATTTTTTGAAGATAATTTTTAGGTTTGTTGAAACTATACTAGTCACTTTGCATTCCGACGAGTAAGGAGAACAATAGAAAGTTGACGCGATTCGTCGTATACGACCCGATAACGAAATAAAATATGAAATGTATTAGTTCTCATTCGCACATACATACAAAGTTTGTTTATCTCGGTTGAAAAAAAAATCTTTATTGAAATTTGTTGAAGTTAATAAGTTACGTTAATAGAAAGTTAATAAAAAAGAAAGCAGCGACGCGTTAAGAAGTCATAGTGCCAGGACTTCAGACTGATAACGACCTAAAGTTTTTTGAGTTTTTTGGAAGGAAATTAACAAGAACGGACATTGGCAACGTTGCGAAATCATTGAGAATCATCTTTACATAATATGTAAAAAAAAAGTGGTCGTATCGCCGACTCGACGTCAAAAAAGCTACTGGTCCAGACGAAATTCCTATTATAGTTCTCAAGAGATGCGCCGATGAACTAACACCAGTATTTTGTAGACTTTTCAACTTATCCTTCAAAAAAGGAATATTTCCATCTTGCTGGAAGACGGCGCGAGTCCAGCCTATTCCAAAGAAAGGTAAGAGAACCCTGCCTAACAAGTATCGACCAGTCGCATTGCTTTCAGTTATATCAAAAGTAATGGAGAAAGTTATTAATCAACATGTTCTAAAGTAGCTGGAAGGCTTCAACATTATCAGCGATCATCAATATGGTTTTCGGAAGTCCAGATAAACTGGAGATCTTCTAGCCTATGTCACCCATATTTGAAACAACGCAATCGAACATCATGGGGAGTCTCGGGCTGTTGCACTGGATATTTCTAAAGCCTTTGATCGTGTTTGGCATGGACTTCTAAGTAAACTGCGATCCTATGGTATGCCCAGTCGATTCTGTGCATGGTTGTCTAACTTTCTTAAGGATCGCTCTCTGCAAGTGGCAATTGACGGATTTCTCTCGGACAAATTCACTATCAATGCCGGTGTTCCTCAAGGGTCCATATTGTCTCCCACTCTCTTCTTACTCTACATTAACGACCTTCTAGTGAAAACGAAATATCCGATATTTAGTTTTGCTAACGATAGCACACTTATCTCATCTTTCTCTTTGAATGCACAAACATAGGCTGCCGACGTACATCTTCGCAGACAGCAGGAAGTATCACGCCTGAACAAAGACCTGGAAGAAATTTTGGCTTGGGGTGCCAGTAACCAAGTCGAATTTAACGCTCAAAAAAACCCAGGCCGCAGTTTTCTCTAAAAAGGTCTGAACCGGATATAGTCATGGACGGACACGCAATCCCACTGGCTTCATCTATCAATTTGCTGGGCGTCAATCTGGGAGGACATATGTCTTGGCATAACCACGTTGTGGCAATCGCCAAGATAGCTTCTCAGAGACTTGGTGTACTCTTCCGAACCAGAAAGTTGTACACACCTCAACAACTTTTGACACTATACAAAGCCCAGATTCGACCATCACTGGAGTACTGCTCTCATGTCTGGAGCTCTGCACCCAAACATAGTCTTCGGCTACTGGATTCCATCGAAAGGAGGGCCATTCGTCTGATCGGAGACCACGAGCTGACGAAGAGCCTCGACAGCCTAGAACATCGAAGACGGGTTGGGGATTTGACTATCTTTTACAGATATTTTCATGGAAAGTGCTCGGCTGACCTTGCCCTCTTAATTCCGCCCAGAGCGGCGAATAGCAGAAATACACGACGAACCACTGCCGCCCGCCATATGTGGTTAAGCTTAGTACTCCTCAACTTCATTATTTAAGAACTCTTTCATCTGGAGGACTACATCCTTGTGGAACGACCTTCCCGAGGTCGTTTTTCCCAACGAATATAACCTCCAACGATTCAAAACCAACGTGAATCGGTTTTTGCGCACACGCACCACTCCCAGAGTGTCCTAAAGGATTTTTCCTATAGTGCTTGTGTTAGATCATACAAAAAAAACAAACCGCGATCGAACCTATTAGAATTAAAAGCATAAAGTCTCATCCCCACGAAATCGCCCATAAAAATCGTTGTTATGTTGAAAATTATCGGGCAAACTCACCAGCTAACCTCCTATGAAATCTTCCCGAGTTTAACGACGCCCTAAGTGCATTTTTACACCCCAAAAACAAAACCGAAGTCATGAACGATCGTCGGTTATTGCCTTTTTGTTCCGTTTTCGAGGCTTTTGTCGTCGTTATTACCACGTGACCTTATTGGCTAATAAAAGTGAGTTTTTGCTATATTGATTAGCGTGATGCCAATAAAGCCGGTCTGATATTTTATACAATAAAAGTGGTACGCCACCTGACATGTTTCCGTGTGGATATTTTTTGTGATTAGCCTGGTCAATTCGGCATGAAAACGCGTCTATCGCGTTTTTCTCGTCAGACATGGTTCTTGATTACTCGAGTCCACCAGCCACCGGGCGTGGATGGAGCCATTTCGGAGACTTGAGCAAGACGAGGTTTTTATTTTTGTAATATAAAACAATATAATCTGTACAGGGTGTCCCATTTTCGACACTTTTATAGGATATCTCCGTTATTGTTAGTGCTATAAAAAAGTAATGTAGGTGTCATGTGCTCTTTTTGGGTCAAACTTAAAGTGGTAAAATCAAAATTTGAAAATTTTCTCTCGCTTAAGAGATACGGGGGAAAATCAAAAAATTGACAATTTCAAAATAACCCTTTATTTTCTTAGTTAAAAGATATACAGACAAATGTTCTATATAGAAGCTTCTTTATAATCATTGTTGAATAATCTGCCGTTTTCAGAATAAGTATACGGGGTCAGGTAAGAAAGTTATCGGACCTAACCTCATTTTTTTAAATGGAACACCATGTATATTTTAATCGAAAAAGATAGCATTTTAAACTCCCTTTTCAAATTTATAACACACCATGGATGTTAGATATCATCAAATTTTTCAAAATGTCGATAAGTCTTTTTCACAAATGAATATGTAAAAAATGAAATTGACGTTAAATATTAATAACAACTAGAATGTCAACATAGTTGTCTCTAGGATATTAGTTTTTGTTTCATTGCCTACTTTTGTTTTAAGGTATAAAGTTTAAATAAATCGCCTAGGAAACCAACATCATCCATGGTGTGTTATATATTTGAAAGGAGAATTTAAAATAGTATATTCTTAGATTAAAATATACAAGGTGTCCCATTTTAAAAAATTAGGATAGGTCCGATAACTGAAGAAGATGAAGATGAAGTATCGAAGTTTCGACACTTTCTGGGGGTGTTTTATTGTCAAAGATAGTTGTATGTGCTCTTTTTGGGTCAAACTTAAAATTGTAAAATCAAAATTTGAAAATTTTCGTTCGCTTAAAAGATACGGGGGAAAAAAGTTATCCGATCTAACCTCATTTTTTTAAAATGGAACACCCTGTATATTTTAATCCAGAAGGATAGCAGTTTAAATTATCTTTTCAAATATATAACACACCATGGATGACGTTGGTTTCCTAGGCGATTTATTTAAACTTTATTACTTTAAACCACAGTAGGCCATGAAACAAAAGCTAATATCCTAGAGACAACTATGTTGACATTCTAGTTGTTATTAACATTTAACGTTAATTTCATTTTTACATATTCATTTGTGAAAATGACTTATCAACATTTTTAAAAATTTGATATCAGAAATCAAGAAATGGCTCAAAATTTATATTTTTTTCGCTATCCGGAAATACGGCAACCATTTAAGGACATATTCCGACGATTGGAACATAATTTAAAAATATACGGTTTTTTTACTATGCCGAGATCAAAAACTTATACTAAAGAAAACAATGAAAATGAAGAAAAGTTTAATAAATCGCCTAGGAAACCACTATCGTCCATGGTGTGTTATATATTTGAAAAGATAATTTAAAATGCTATCTTTTTATATTAAAATATATTTATTTAAAAAAATGAGGTTAGGTCCGATAACTTTTTTACCTGACCCCGTATTCTTATTCTGAGAACGGCAGATTATTCAACAATGACTATAAAGAAACTTCTGTATGGAACATTTTTCTGTATCTCTTTTAAGTAAGAAAATATAGGGCTCTTTTAAGCGAGCGATAATTTTCAAATTTTGATTTTACCATTTTAAGTGATCCAAAAAGAGCACATGACACCTACAGTACTTTTTTGATAGCACTAACAATTACGGAGAAACCCTATAAAAGTGTCGAAAATGGGACACCCTGTACTGTAAATGTCGGTAATGTCACGTTTTTTTGTGGTTGGGCTTGACATCCGTTTTATGCATTCCTAGCACCTAACCACGCCCACTAGCCAGAAACTTTTATTATGATATTTTTAATACGAACGTAATTCGGCCTATAAACATACGGCCGAAATAATAATCACGTATAATTTTCGCTAATACCATGCCATTAAATTGACATAATAACAAGGCAGGCTAAACTTTTTTTTCGGTCCACAGCACATTACTAGAAGGATCTACTCGAGTGAAGGATCTCGAAATTGTTTATTGTCTAAGTTGTATTTAATGGGAGGTTTCACAATACATATAATCACAATGGGTTAGACTTTTATACAAACGTTTTTCCTGGAGAGAAACCGCAGAAATCAGGTGTCCGATGGAATACCATTGTTTTATTCTAATTTTTTTTATGGTTTTTGCTTCCGAGCCACCCATGTGGCAACGTACCATCTGGTATATCTGGTTATCTAAAGGGTAAAAAGGGATATTTGTGACCGTTATCATTGTATACATACAGGTGTTGAAAGTTTGTTTTTCTATTTGGGTTTCATAATGGCTACATTATGAAATGCAAAAAAATGGAATAACTTGCCACTTTATGAAACTGAAATTGTATTTTTTTTATGTTGGCAGCAAGTAGGGTTCGAATTTTAGGCTTACTTCGGTTTCGTTGAAATTAGTTTTCTAGGCATTATGGAATCGACAAAAAAATTTCATAGAAAACTTTCAAATACTAACCTTTAACCTTGCAAATAGATCATTTTTACTAGATATTTATCCGAAATACCTATACTCAGAAATATATAACATGCTGACAGTGCCCGTCAACTAATTTCTAGTCACACCTATAAAACAACATAACCTAAAAATAATAGAGACTTCTTCCAGTTTATGCTCTATTTCTAAAGTTTTATTCGATAAAGTACTATTTCTATTTTTAATTCAATATAGTGTTATACATATTACTTTATATATACATATTTATAGTTACTGTATAGACATTTCCTGGGTATTAATTGTTATTCCTGTCAGAATCTGGGTCCACACAATATTTTGTTCAATAGTACGAAAAAGTTTTTCTAGATTATTTTCTGCAATTTCTCGTATTTCTGACGGAGTACAACTTTCTTCCTGACTCATTTTTATTAACTTTAATAATATATTAATTTTTAATTATGATGGATGGGAAGAAGCTTTGTTGTGTTCAATTGTTTCTATCATGGCATATTTGATACCGGTAACATTTTATTAAATTGTAAAAGTATTGCCAACCCAAAAAGGAAATATTAAGTCAAATGGAAAAAATCTACTATATTTTTTAAAGTTTTTCAGACTTTAAAGACCCAAATAGAAAAAGTATTATAAAATACACGGCTCATATGACAATTAGAGCACTTGTACTTTAGAAGGAAAAAATCTACTATATTTTTTAAAGTTTTTCAGACTTTAAAGACCCAAATAGAAAAAGTATTATAAAATACACGGCTCATATGACAATTAGAGCACTTGTACTTTAGAAGGAAAAAATCTACTATATTTTTTAAAGTTTTTCAGACTTTAAAGACCCAAATAGAAAAAGTATTATAAAATACACGGCTCATATGACAATTAGAGCACTTGTACTTTAGAAGGAAAAAATCTACTATATTTTTTAAAGTTTTTCAGACTTTAAAGACCCAAATAGAAAAAGTATTATAAAATACACGGCTCATATGACAATTAGAGCACTTGTACTTTAGAAGGAAAAAATCTACTATATTTTTTAAAGTTTTTCAGACTTTAAAGACCCAAATAGAAAAAGTATTATAAAATACACGGCGTATGAAACTTGTATCTTAATATACCATTTCGAAAATAAACCATAGTTTTGAAAACGGTGCAATATATTGATCAATCCGTTGGCGTTATGATGTATTTATGAGTAAGAATTAAGAATTTATAGAAATTGTTTTTGTTTGTTTGTTTCACTTAGAGCTAGCGCCCTCTAAACTAGTATAGCCAGTTGCTCGGGTTTGTTCAGGTTTGTCCGCAACGGCTCAAATTTTTAGCTACAGGGTGTTTAATTTTTTTTTATTAAATCGGTTTTTTAATATCTCCGAAAGTACTTTAGATATTATTGTCAATTTTGGTATGTGTTAATAGAATATAAAACCACATGTTTTAGTCAGAAAAGTTATTCTATTCATCCACCAGGGGCGTCCCTGTAAACATGTCCTCTGATATTTTGTACAAAAATAGCGGTACGCCACTGACATTTATCCGTGTGGATATTTTTGCTTGTTAGCCTGGTCAATTCTACGTGAAAACGCAAGAGTGCGGTTTTCTCGTCAGACGCACCGTTATTGATCAAAACCATTACGATGATAAATATTGTTTTATAAAAATTGTTGGGGGTTGTTCTGGAGGCGTGCACGAATTACAGGAATTTTCTCGGGGGTATTTGCCACGCACCAGCTCTTAGCTCGGGAAGAATGTTATATATCGACGGTCATTTTACAGCAAATTTAAAAGAAAAAAACCCGCTAATACAACTTGGAAATATACGTAGTAGATAGGCAACACGGATTCTAGAACAAATAGGGGTAGTTTTACATGTTATTCCTTATGGGAAAATTTAAGGTTCGAATTGCAATTTTATGGCCATCATAGGGGTAGTATATGAACATAGGTACAGACGCGTAGGCTGGCATGGAGACTACCAGTGGCCATAACTACTTGAGCGCTAACTACCATGGGCCCTAACTACATGAGCACCCCATAGGCACTAACTATATAGGCCCTAACTACTGGCGCGGGCTTCCGGGATTCGCGGGGCCCAAAGCCGCGTCTAGCGCGCGTGACACACGGCCCGCCAGCCGGTCTTCGAGGGGCCCAAAGTCGCGGGGGTGCCCCACCGGATCTCGAGGGGGCCCAAACCCCCATCTGATGACGTCGATGGTCCCAGTGTAATATTAATCCTGAAAAAAAGTTTTCCATCTGCCAGTCTCGAACCGCCGTCCTCTAGATTACAATCCATAGAAATTTGCTCTGCGCTATCAGAGGTTGTTCAGAAAACCCGCAAACTATTGATAGATATGAACACGTGCATGTGTTTTTGTCAAGAAGATATTTATTTCTGCACAATGACGACTGTTATATTAAATGGATATACTACTAAATGGTACTAACTCACTGTTATATTTGCTTACAAGACTTCAAAGGTTAAAGACAATAATAGGCAACTATATATACTGTGTAATAATACGGTAACTTATAAAGAAACATAGAAGGCACGTGTATTATTGAATAAAGTAACTAAGTGTAGAACAGCTGTAATAGGCATGATATTGTATTAATAATAGACGTATAAAGAAACATAGAGGGCGCTAAAGTACTAATATCGTATTATAGCAAGTATAGAGGTTTGAATATCGGATATTATTTATAGATGCAACAATGTAGATATGGTATTAAGTATGTAGTACGTATCAACGCGAGGGAACGTGGAGTAGGTGGTAATAAAGCAACTGCAAACAATACTTATATTCAACAGTACGGGCATCATACTTGGTACAAAGCGCGCATTCAGCCGCTTATAGGTATAAAAGATGAGAATATAAGGGGGGTGTATTTATTAACAAAAACAGTTTAAAGACTAATATCTACAAACAGGTATAAATATGATAAATAAACACACATAACCATACAATTTAGAGGATGGTATAAAAACAGCTACCTATTTTTCATGGTGACTGCTACATGCATTGCATACATTAGCGCAACACATATAAATTCTATTTACTACTACAGGATATGTATTATGTAATTAAATTCCTAAATTGTTTTATTTACCCACCTATACCCTATAAATAAAACAACATGTTAGTTCAATATTTTATTTCATGGAATAATATTCAGTATTTAGTTTATACAATTGATACATATGTTGCGCAAATAAACTAATTAATTTATCGGTCCATCGAAACAGGTACTTGTCTGTATCCGCCTCTTCGAATTTTAGGCTTCGTTGTTCTGCATTACGATGAAACACCAAGGTATACTTTCCAATAATCATAAATATGTCAACCCAGTGAGTGTTGAAACAATCGAAATTGCTTAAAAATTCTTCAAATTCCACACTAGTGAAATAAATCTTTCCATATCCAATAGTATCCACTACTACTTCAGTGTTTTTAAATATGACGGTTATATAGCCATCAATTTCATATACTCTGTTTGGCCTAATCCTACAAAGGGGCGGGGCTTCCGCAGCCCTAGGACACACCTTGTCAGAAGTCATGGAGAGGTTTAAAAAACCACGTGATATAAACCGATAATCTTCGTAGCACTTTATATCTTTTTTGAGGTTATGTATATTACGTAGGTGTTCTTGCAACTTGACCGATGTCATCACAAGCTCGAGGGCAAATGATTAAATATTATTAGAACGCGATATTAAAACACACTTGACATTTTCAATTATTTATTTTGGTAAAAAATCATAAATATAATCATACAGTATATAAGCATTCCTAATACTACAATTACAAACTTCTAGATCATGGTTAGAACATGTGGTTACATCTTTAGAGAGTTTTGGCACATTGATACTTGATTCTAAATTAACAACATGGGGTTTATCACGTATAAATTTCATTTGGGAATAAATTCCGTCTAAAAAGCTCTTCTTTATTTGGCCCTTGACATATATCTGGTCAACGCCTCGCAAATCGTTGCTGATGATTGTGTAGAGGTCTCTGTAATCGGTCACACCATAATTATAAAAGAGACCATGATGGTTTCTATGTAGGAATAATACCTGCTTCTTGCAATCATCACTCAAGGTGTGAAATGGGGTAGTAGGTTTAAACAGGTATCTCTTCATGTGTTGTCCATCATAAATGGCTAGTTCTTTAGCTTGAAATTCTGGTACCTGGAATCCTTGGACGTCGACTACAGCAAACTTCATCTTACAAGGGACGGAGAGCAACTGATTACGATAGTTCTCTCACCTGGCCTGTTAAAGCCTGGTACTCAAGGACACGATCGTGGATAATAATACAAAAGGCTCGTGTATCGTTGGGAAAATTAGAAGAACTCTGAAACTCCAACTTGACATCAATAGCGGCACTCTTTAGGGATTCATTTTGCTTGGTACAATCAATAACAAATAAGGCCCTACCAGCAAAAGTCGTAAAGTCTAAAATAGGCTCGCTTAGAGGCTTGCCTAAATAAGATTTTTGAAAGTCTGTATACATCTTATAGACTTCTGAATATTGGCGATTGGCAAAATCTAAATTTAGAGACTCGTAGGGGTATATCTCAGAGTTTAGATGCAACTTGACATCGGTAATATTTAAGTTATCAAAATAACAGCAATCTGACTTGTAGTTATCTTTGCGATTTTTCATAAAAAATACAATAACATATCTTGCCCTCTCTGTCATCGTCTTTACCGTCCAAATATCTCTCTTTGCCGTTCTCAAAGTAGGAAGCTCGTGTATCTCCCAAGTTCTAAACGGGATAAATATAGGCTTATTTTCTGCAATGTCATCCAAAAGGCTAAGTTTAACCGCGTCACTAGGATAAATGTGCTTAACCTTCAATTCAACAGTCTTTAGCGTAATCTCCGCCTTTTTATCGCCAGTTGACTTGTAGCAATTTTCATCGTGACGAGCTCGAACCAGTTTAAGCTTCTGTTTACCCATTAGAACATTCTTGTAATCGGCAAACACCCCAAACAGCATGTGTAGCGGAATGCGAAAGTTGAATTCTTTACTAGTTTCATCCAATGTTTTTATAGTACCGCTAGGCCAATTCCAGCCGGCAATATCTAAAGCGCGACTTTCTGCATCATTTAAGCATAGCAGGTTTTTAACGGCGCTAACTATGCCAGGATCGCGAACTTTTTCAATCTCTTTACCATTCACTTCATACGTCATGCTGTCAAAAATAAAGGCTGCGGCATTATTGGTTAATGTACAGTCACCAGTCTTGCCAGCTGTGTCCTCTGCTTTAAACGACCCTTCGATATAAAGCTGAGCCTCGCTCATGTCAAAAAATACATCTTGTTGATTGATGACAATCTCAATTTCGTCGTTGTTATTAAAAGACTTGGTGAAAGGATGGTAAGTATGCCATTCTTCGCGCATGATTGACTCATCGCTTTTAATGGGGTTAAATAGCTGAAGTTTTTCTGACATGATAGTTATATAGACTGCTAGCGGACTGTAAAAAAATAATATTGACAAGCGCGAGTGTTCTCTTTGGCTTCTGATTACAGAATGAGTCTGGAGAAGGAGTAGATGTATTTAAATAACTATTAAATACTAAGCCCATTTCGTCTGAGTTCTAATCTGATTACAACTTCTTCGTCTCTGAAATTAACCGGCCTTGAATCTTGATCCAATAGCGTTAGAGTAATATTATATATATTTTTGTCGTTGACAGGTAGATAAATAAGATTTCGGGGTTCTATATTAATACTATACCCGGGGTCAACAGTTGGAGAAAATTCGTATAAAGTATGCGCCGGATTATTTGTATAGTAAGAACCAGAAATAATGTTGCACTCAACCCTGATAGTAACCACTTGTATAATTTCAACTGGCAGGTCAGATTCATGTAATTGGCCAGCCGTCAACACTTGTGGAGAGAATCCTAATAACTGAGCAATGCTATCCTTTGGCTTGAAATTTATATTGTAGATACTATGCAGCTCGCACTTTAAAGTATTGTTATTAGCTCGAAGTGATAGGATTTCTTTACGTTCAGCATCCGATAATTCCGCCCCAGCAAGCTGACTTTGCAAATAGTACTCTATATCCTCCAACTCGTAAGAACCGGTTGGTATTTTTAAAACTTGCTCCTTGCCGTTGATTGTATAATAAACCTTATTACGACCAGGTTCTATATTTGGTATGGTATTCCACGTATTTAGAGATATTAATGCCAGAGAGTAATCAAATCTCGAGTCTAGTTCTATAGGCGGCACAAAGTATGCTTCAAGCCGGTGAGAACGACCCTTTAAAGTGAATGTTTGGGACATGACTGATGATGGCTAATGACGTCATTGTAATTTATAATGAATTAACGAGAAACGTTAACGCCAGATGGCCACAATTTATCGTACCATAATCCTGATATTGGTCATAGTTGAAATAAATCTTATAATTTTTCATATACTCTACAAATTCTTTTGGCGGCTTCAAGTTGCCAAAACTGTCAAAATAAACAACTCTATCTCCTTTCTTCTTGTAAGCTACCCAGTGTGTCCCATCTCCTTTGTATCCATCTAAATTTAAAACACCGCTCTCTGTATGTTTCGGCGATTTTGGTAAAGTATCTCGCATAAATACACCTCTAAAATTAGGTATCTTTAGACGTTTTACATATGATTTAATATCTTGATCGGATAAAGGTCGCTTGGGTAGCTTTATTGACAGTTTTTTGACATTTTACGTAAAAACAATCCATATCCGGTCTTGTGTTTTTTCAAATACAGCCCATCCCCCTTCTTGCCCAAGGCGATGGCTTCCATTGTTTCATTATGGCGCTGTGATTCTTGCAACTTGGCTTTGGCATTCTGTACATCATTAACGGCCTTGGCAATTCCTGCAGCCCCGCTGCTTAATGCCCCTAGGGCGCTAAGCCCGGCGAATATCGGGATCAAAGGCAAGATGCCTCCTTGTTTTGGCAGGGGTATGATTCTAGGTATTTTGATTTTTCTTTTTCCGCCTAGCTTCTTAACTTTGATGCGTGCAGCTTTGAGCATGCCACTCAACGCTTTTTTATCAGTACCAGAACCGTGTTTCTTTAGCGGTCTAATAAGCTTACATAATTCATGCTTCTCGCATCCTGCACCCAACTTTCGCTTGACCTTCATGATGTTTGTTACTAACCACGCAGAGGTTCGCTCTCCAAAACTCGAATCGGTGGCCTTGACACGTTTCCAAGCTTTGTTTTCCAACACCTGATCAGCTTGATTACGATGGCTCAAGTCTGTGGACTTTGCGTATTCAATGTCGTGATCTTTGCAATAGCTATCCAATTTATTCTTGGGTTTATCTCCACGAGCTAAACGTTCCTGAAGCTTTGTACCAGGGCCGCAATAAGAATATCCGGGTAGATGAAGTTCTACTGGTAATTTATTGATGATACTATTTAACACACCTGCACCCTGTGACGTCTGCATTACTAATGTAGTTGCGAATGAATGCAGAGTGGTACTTATAGACAGATGCGTCAAGAAAAGCAGAAACGTTCAATTGAAATACATGATTTCAATATGGGGACCCAGCAAAATCCGAATAAACATAGTACCGTATTACCCTCAACCATTAGGGCAATAATATGCGGACCCAGTTCGTGTGGTAAAACTGCTGTTATGATAAGTTTATTGGCTGATGAAAATGGCTTGAAATTTGAGAATGTATACGTATATTCAAAATCTCTACAGCAAGACAAATATGTATTTCTGCGGAAAACATTAAAACAGGCCCGTCTTGGATATTTCGGGTACAGCGATAATGACGATGTTCTAGATCCTTCTAGCGCTAAACCTCATTCTATTATTATATTTGACGATGTTGCCTGTGAGAAACAGGATAAAATACGCAATTATTTCTGTATGGGCAGACACCATGATATCGAGTCGTTTTATTTAACGCAGACATATTCAAAAATTCCCAAACAGCTGGTTCGCGACAATGCCAACGTATTAATTCTATTTAAACAGGATGATTTGAATTTGAAGCATGTATATACCGATCATGTAAATACCGACATGTCCTTTGAAGCTTTTAAACGGCTATGTTCCACATGTTGGAAAGACAAACATGGGTTTTTAGTTTTGGTCAAAGACAGTGATATTGATAAAGGTCGATATAGGAACAAGTTTGATATATATTTAATCCCCTAAATATATTACATCAGTCTATCACCTATAGTCATAGAGGGTGGTTGTTTTCCTGTTTATAACAGCGGTTTATAACAGCGGTTTATAACAGCGGTTTATAACAGCTGTTTGTGGTTTATAACAGCGGTTTATAACAGCGGTTTATAACAGCTGTTTGTGGTTTATAACAGCGGTTTATAACAGCGGTTTATAACAGCGGTTTATAACAGCGGTTTATAACAGCTGTTTGTGGTTTATAACAGCGGTTTATAACAGCTGTTTGTGGTTTATAACAGCGGTTTATAACAGCGGTTTATAACAGCGGTTTATAACAGCTGTTTGTGGTTTATAACAGCTGTTTGTGGTTTATAACAGCGGTTTATAACAGCGGTTTATAACAGCGGTTTATAACAGCGGTTTATAACAGCGGTTTATAACAGCTGTTTGTGGTTTATAACAGCCTGTTGTATATCATGGCTTCTAATTTGAGTGGCCTCGATAAGGATGTTAAGCAACGCATTATTAATACCGCAAATGTTATACGGAAAAAATACTTGGCATTAAAGTTGGAGCGTGGAGAAGAAGACGATGCACTAAATAAATTTCTAACACCTATTACCGATCCTTTAAATAAACTTGTGGAAGCTTCTGTTGAAAAACAGACTAGTAAACGCAAGATTAAAACAGAGGATGCGCCCCTCATAAAGATTGAACCGCAAAAGATAGAAACCCAAGAAGTAAAGCAACCTAGCTTTCTAGCAGATGAGACGCGCTACGGTGATGCCGAGGATAATGTGTTTACTGATGAGTCATCGTATCCTTCATTCCGCGAAGTACAAGAGGATTTCACTACGTTACTTAAATATCCAGAGGTTGCAAATCAGTTTATCGCACAATATCCCCCGATTGCTCATAGTTATTTAAAAAAATATTGGGACAACTCTTCATCGATAGATGCTAAAGGAGTATCATATAATTCAGATAATGATGCTTGGCAATTGGGATCCGAGCGAGTAGACTTTTTAGCGAGTGGCGATATACAAGTAGGAGATGTCACGTATAAGGGTACGCAGGGGTTGTATGACTTGTTATTTTTAAAGAATCCCCAATATAACACTAATTCCGATAACTTGGAATATAAAGATATCCTTAAACGAACAGGCGTATACAGGAAGGAAAGTGGTGCCTTAAAGGGAAATAGATCTCAAAAATATACAACAATTGTTAAGCCACTCCTAAGCACCGCATCTAAATTACCATCACCGGCTTCATCAACTCCTAGAGCCTCTAAATCCACGTCATCAGTGCCTAGCAGAACGACTAGATTAAACTCTGGGAGAACAGGGCAGGCTTTGTTACAATACGACGAGGCCCCGAAAGAGTTTGTGTATTACGATGATATTAACGAGTTGGTAGATCGTTTTAGAAAGCTACATGCATCTCGCCAGGCTGGCAACACCAACAACCTAAATGAAATTATGAATATTTTACATGAGCTGGAGCGGTTGGGGGTGATTGAGTTTTATAAATAGTTATATACCGTCTCTCGTCTTAGTATCAGCTTAGCCATGAACAAGTTTGGACGTGCCCTGCCGACGCGTCAAAAAGGTATAAGGAAAGCTCCTAATCAAATACCCGTTAATAAAGATGGTGACTATAATATTCGCGATCATAAACTTGTAAACGTAAAGCTGCCTACAGATGGCTCTGATGCTGCGAATAAAAAATTTATAGATGATTCAATAAGTTCTCTTTCGGCTAGTCTTAATCATTTGGTTGCGGTTAGACTGCAAGATGCCTACAACTCTATTGATAGAGTTAAGAATGAATTGACGAATTCTAGTAAGGCTAATACGGAATTAATATCTGCGCAAATGCGTGACCATATGACTATTTTAAATAAGGAAATGTCGGATTATAAAAATTCGCTTAAACTTGCTGATGATAAGTTGAAGAGCGAGATTTTGAAATTAGATATGCAATTAGCAACACAGCTTCAAGAGATTCGTACTACACATCAAGAATCTATAGTGCAGGTATCTAAGCAATTTGATAACCTTGAAAATATTTTAAAGGGGTATATAACTACTACTGTTAAACAATCTATTAAGCCTATTACTGATGATGTTAAAAAAATAAATACAAATGTTAATAAATTGAAACAGAGGGTTGATAGAAGTAAGATATAAAAGCACCTATATAGTAATTAGTTTTTATTACATGTTTGAAAATGGCGGCGAGTATTACTAAAGCGAGAGAACAAGTTGTTAATGAGCTGCATAAGCCTGCCAGAACAAAATTTAAACGACGCAGATTTATTCAATATGGCTTAGATGATACTTTTGCCTCTGATCTTGCGCAGCTTGATCAGTATTCTCGCGAAAATAGGGGGTTTAAGTATATATTGGTTGTTATTGATTGTTTTTCGAAATATTTATGGGCTCGACCTATAAAGTCTAAAAATGCCAAAGATGTGACTAATGCTATGGTTCAGATACTCGCGCAGTCTAAGAGAATTCCGAAAAAATTAGTTACAGATAATGGGAAGGAATATTACAACTCTAATTTTCAAGCTCTCATGAAGAAACATGGCATCCATCATTACAGCACATTTAGTATTTTAAAAGCATCTATTGCCGAGCGTGTAATTCGAACAATCAAGGAAAAGCTGTTTAAGTTGTTTACCTTGAACGGCAATCATAAATGGATAGACTTGTTGGAACATGTTGTAAATACATATAATAATACGAGACATTCCACAACCAAAATGAAGCCAAATAGTGTTTCTAAGAATAATGAACAAAAATTATTAAAATCAGCTTACACCAATCTCAAGGTTGTTGGCAGGCAGAAATTTAAAGTGGGAGATATTGTTCGGATAAGTAAAGCTAAACACGTGTTTGAAAAAGGTTATGTGCCTAATTGGACGGCGGAATTATTTAAAATTTTAAAAGTAAAAATTACTGCTCCTACAACATATTTATTAGAAGATATGCATGGCCATCCAATCAGTGGCGGTTTTTATGAAGAAGAACTGCAAAAAACTAAACAGCCAGATGTATTTCTTATCGAGCAGATTTTGCGTAAGAAGGGTAGAAAGATGTATGTCAAATGGGTGGGGTTTGATGCGTCACATAACAGCTGGATAGACGTATCAAAAGATGTTGTTTAAATTTGTATAAATATGACATAGTTTTAATCAGTCATCATAGGCGTACCTCAAAACATAAGCAGACTTGTAGTATATACTTTGATTCTGACGTGAAACTTGTTCAAGCGGTTTTTAAGACCCGGTTTGTTACGTATCATATATTGAGGGGTGGGGGTATAGTTGATATATATCCCATCTACAGTTAGTATGTTCCAATCATGTCTGAACCTGCCTTCTCTGACGAGCTTAGTGAGTCTTCATCACCATTCGAGAACTATCTCAATAGTATGTTGCTGAGAAGTAAGAACGATATTAGAAATGAACGACGGTTTTTAAATGAAGTATGTTATCCTGCTGGTAATTTCAAGGTAGCTGTAGGGGTGAGCGTTGCTCGGGGACTGGTTCCAAGCGTTCGGCTGACATATACGCTGTTGAATTTACCCGAAGATCAAGTGTCCGTCTCATTTACTACTACTAGCTGGCAGGAATTTTTGGAAATGGCTGAAAATATATCGACTGGTTCTGGTGGTGCTGACATGGTGTCTACAGACGAGAATTTCACTATGTCTTCTGTGCTTCTTTTAGGTGAAAAAATTATAAAACTCAAGTGTGATGATATTACTTTATGTTTTTGTTGTACTGATCTCGATTCTGTATTTAACATTCGAGATTTGATTAGTTATAAGTTAAGATTGCTGGGGCAACTGGATATTAAAGCTAATTATGAAAGGATTTTATCTTATGTAAGTGATATGGATGTGAATGATGATTTTATTGATAACCTAAAAAACTGTATTCGTACTTACTATACGGATACAAGGTCTTATATCTTGGAGCTAGTATATTATTACCCGCAGAAAGTTCTAGATGATTTTGATAAATTGTATATGAATTCTGATGTTTAATAAATGTATAAATAATGAATTTTGTGTTTTATTACTTAGTATAGTTGAAGCGGCTTTGGCGACATCATGTATAGCGCGGATTGTTTAGATTGCGCTGATGATGGCACCATGTATAATTTTGAAGATAGATTAATTACATATACAGGGTGGCGTAAGAAAGTCTGCCCTGAAGATTTGGCGCGTGCTGGATTTTATTACACCCAACATTCTGACATAGTAAGATGCGCTTTTTGCCATTGCGAATTTAGCGGATGGAAAAAAGGAGACGATCCCCTTGCGGACCACTATAAGTATTCCGGGGATTGCGATTTTGTAAAAATATTATGGAAATGTAGGCAGCTTAAAGCACATGAGATAAAACCAGATCGTTATAGCCCCGGTTATTTTTATATAATTGTTTTTCTGTTAATATTTATATCTGTTCTTTATAATAGCTGCAAAGAAATTATTATAGATTAGTTATTCGCCAACAATGGCCGTGTTAAGTTCATCTTATATCATCCTGGTGGCGCTCGTTCAAAATGTATTTTATGTATACATGCCACCAAATGTCATGGATGCATCGGTAATGATTGAACCCTCGAACAATACATGGGTGAAGATGCGTTATGAGATGTTGTTTAATAGACAGATTCCTGTTTTTGCTGCAAACGTAACCTCTGATGCTTTTCTTCGATATAAGATTAAGTTTATCTTTAGAGATTCCACCGTTGGAGAAACTCCTTGGAAGACCTATGGCAGCGAATATATGATCGAAAGTACCCGCTCAGACCCACCTATGGAGCATTCTAACATTATTTATAGTTTAGTAGTATTTATATCCATATCGTGTTTGATATTATTAACAAATTGTGTAGTCACCATTACTAGAAACCAGATGTGTAATATTGTGAAATAAATATCTTTTTGCAACTTAGTAGTTTTAATGCTTGTCCCCCACGTGTTATTAATACAATATCATGCCTATTACAGCTGTTCTACACTTAGTTACTTTATTCAATAATACACGTGCCTTCTATGTTTCTTTATAAGTTACCGTATTATTACACAGTATATATAGTTGCCTATTATTGTCTTTAACCTTTGAAGTCTTGTAAGCAAATATAACAGTGAGTTAGTACCATTTAGTAGTATATCCATTTAATATAACAGTCGTCATTGTGCAGAAATAAATATCTTCTTGACAAAAACACATGCACGTGTTCATATCTATCAATAGTTTGCGGGTTTTCTGAACAACCTCTGATAGCGCAGAGCAAATTTCTATGGATTGTAATCTAGAGGACGGCGGTTCGAGACTGGCAGATGGAAAACTTTTTTTCAGGATTAATATTACACTGGGACCATCGACGTCATCAGATGGGGGTTTGGGCCCCCTCGAGATCCGGTGGGGCACCCCCGCGACTTTGGGCCCCTCGAAGACCGGCTGGCGGGCCGTGTGTCACGCGCGCTAGACGCGGCTTTGGGCCCCGCGAATCCCGGAAGCCCGCGCCAGTAGTTAGGGCCTATATAGTTAGTGCCTATGGGGTGCTCATGTAGTTAGGGCCCATGGTAGTTAGCGCTCAAGTAGTTATGGCCACTGGTAGTCTCCATGCCAGCCTACGCGTCTGTACCTATGTTCATATACTACCCCTATGATGGCCATAAAATTGCAATTCGAACCTTAAATTTTCCCATAAGGAATAACATGTAAAACTACCCCTATTTGTTCTAGAATCCGTGTTGCCTATCTACTATACGTGCATGGTTTAACTATGCCATAAACTTTTAAGCGTATTTCAGGAGAGCGGTCACGTCGAATTATATTTTCTTTACTCGGTTAAGGTCCCATAGCCAATCGCAATTTTCCAACTTTCATTGGTATAATACAAAGATATTACGAACTACAGATTGGAAAAATGTACATTTCTAGCCTACGCAACGACTGCAAACAGTCTTTCACATCTCTTTCGGTCACTCGACAAGCGAGTTTATAGCTACGCGGTATCGGTAAGGGGAAAGCAATATCTTTTGAAACACGGCCGAGTCATGGGCGTGCTATTATTATCTTAGTAATGTAATAATATATATTTTTTCATGGCATGAATATATTTGTATCACCAGTGCAATATATTAGGCCTTTCCATTAATATTTGTCGCTTTTTTCTATTTGGGTTTCATAATGGCTACATTAATGCCTTGCCACTATGAAACTGAAATTTTATTTTTTTCATGTTGGCAACAAGTAGGGTTCGAATTTTAGGCCTACTTCGATTTCGTTGAAATTAGTTTTCTATGCATTATGGATTCGACAGAAATTTTTAATAGAAAACTTTAAAATACTAACCTTTAACCTTGCAAGTAGATCATTTTTATGATGGTGTCCGTCAACTAATTTCTAGTCACAACTATAAAACAACATAACTTAAAAATAATAGAAATATCCCAGTTTATGCTCTATTTCTAAAGTTTTATTCAATAAAGTACTATTTTTATTTTTATTCAATATAGTATTATACATATTACTTTATACAGGGTTTTCATTTCAAAAGTAGCCACCCCGGTTTTAGGTAGAAATAACTACTTTGAAACGAAATGTCAAAACATGTTAACTTTTGTTTTAAGGGGGTAAATTTTTCATAATAATTTTATTTATACAGGGTGCGTCAAAAAAGCTGGACGTATGTCATTTTGTATTTTTTCAATGGAAACCCATAATTTTTTTCGTATTTCTGGATTCCCCTACAAATAATAAACACTTTTTGTATTACACATCCTATTGCCAAATCTAACAGTTTTTCAAATATCGACGACTTTATATTCAGAATTCGCTTTATTACATTTTCAAACTTTAAATGCATTACGGTCGTAGGCGGCTTATGCCCGTCGTCATAGAAACAAAACAATCACAATTTAATTTATAAATGTGACTTTTCACCTACCACTGACAAGTGATTTATTTATGGTTTAACAAAAAATTGGTTTAATACAGTTTGAAATGGTGTATACTCTCCAAGAAAGGACAGAAATAATTTTCACGTATGGCGCTGAAAATCGTTGTGCTCGCAGAACATCTCGAAGATTTAACGACATACACCCTAACAAACATGTAGGTCACAGGTATGTGATAGAGCTGGTAAGGAAGTTTGAAGAAACCGGCTCCGTATGCAACCGAGTTAATAAGCAAGCAAGGGTTCTAGATGAAGGTACGCAAATTGAAATACTTGACAGGTGAACTATACGTAAATCTGTTGGAAAATGTCATAGATCTTCTTATTACCCAATCTTTGGAAAATCAAGCTGATCAAGAGGGGGATATGGAACTTGATGAACAAAATTTGTATTTCCAGCAAGATGGAGCCCCGCCGCATTATGCGCTACCTGTTAGGGCATGGTTGAATGAACGATATCCCGGAAAATGGATAGGTAGGAGAGGTCCTGTGGAATGGCCGGCAAGGTCCCCAGACCTCACACCTCTTGATTTTTTTCTGTCGGGATATTTGAAGTCCATAGTTTACAAAACTGCGCCCGAGAGTATTCCCGAATTGAGAAACTGAATTACTGAAGGATGTAGGCAAATTAACCGGCAGACTTTTCAAAATGTTCGCGAAGAATTCGAGAATAGGCTCTATTATTGTTTAGCCAATAACGGAGCACATTTTGAAAACTTAATAAAATGAATTCTGAACATAAAGTCGTATTATCACCACACATAGTAAAACATTTAAATGTGTCGATATTTGAAAAACTGTTAAATTTGGCAATAGGATGTGTAATACAAAAAGTGTTTATTATTTGTAGGGGAATCCAGAAATACGAAAAAAATTATGGGTTTCCATTGAAAAAATACAAAATGACATACGTTCAGCTTTTTTGACGCACCCTGTATAAATAAAATTATTATGAAAAATGTACCCCCTTAAAACAAAAGTTAACATGTTTTGACATTTCGTTTCAAAGTAGTTATTTCTACCTAAAACCGGGGTGGCTACTTTTGAAATGAAAACCCTGTATATACATATTTATAGTTACTGTATAGACATTTCCTGGGCATTAATTGTTATTCCTGTCGGATTCTGTGTCGACATAATATTTTGTTCAATAGTATTATTTAGTATTTTATTCAATATTTTGAACTTTGTTCTGCTCGCACCATGACTCAAAGTTTTGCATACATATTCTTTTCAAAAGTTTTTCTAGATTATTTTCTGCAATTTCTCGTATTTCTGACGGAGTACAACTTTCTTCCTGACTCATTTTTATTAACTTTAATAATATATTTATTTTTAATTATGACGGATGGGAAAAAGCTTTGTTGTGTTCAATTGTTTCTATCACGGCATATTTGCTACTTGTAACATTTTATTAAATTATTGCTAACCCAAAAAGAAAATACTTTAAAGATCCAAATAGAAAAAGTATTATAAAATACACGGTTCATAAGACAACTAGAGCACTTGTACTTTAGAAAATTGCCCGCTTCGCGGGTCGTCGACAATATGAGTTTTTGCGTAATTTTTACTTGTTTAATACAGAGTTTGGTCCGGTTCCTTTCGACTCATCGTGGAGACGATAAGGAAAGAACAATTTGCTAGCGTGGTACCGCCCTAGATCTATTACCAGCTCAAAGTGGCTTGTACAGAGAGGCATTTCTCATCAAATAGCTTCTGACAAAATTATTATGACATTAACGTTTTTATTTCTTTCTACGGCGTTAAAACATTGAACTAACATTAGTCCCTGATGGAATTAGAATTTTTTAAATATTTAGTGCCTGATAGTGATTCTCATGGCAGCCATTTACGTTTTGCCACCTTCTGTTTAAAGAAAATCAAAAACTGATAGTAGTTTGCCGTCTAATGGTCACCCGTGATACATTTTTGTTTTTAGCATTCCAAAAACACCTTAATTTACTATTTTTTGAGTAGTAGTTTTCAAGAAATTGCGTTCCAGACTCATTGTTACGTTAAGAGTACAGCGTGTCCCATTTTCGACACTTTTATAGGGTATCTCCGTCATTGTTAGTGCTATCAAAAAAGTAATGTAGGTGTCATGTGCTCTTTTTGGGTCAAACTTAAAATGTAAAATCAAAATTTGAAAATTTTCGCTCGCTTAAGAGATACGAGGGAAAATCAAAAAATTGACAATTTCAGAATGACCCTATATTTTCTTAGTTAAAAGGGATACAGAAAAATGTTTTATACAGAAGTTTATTTATATTTTTTTTCAGAATAACTATACGGGGTCAGGTAAAAAAGTTATCGGACCTAATCTCATTTTTTTTAAATCAGCGTTTCTCAACCTTTAAGTAATGGCGGACCATTAAAGCAAAACTTGGACTCTTTAGGGACTACCACAGGGCCAACACTCCATTCATAAATCTGTTGGAAAGTGAGTTTGTGATTGTTTGAAATGTTATTGAAAATCAGTAATGGGTGGAAGAGTGACAAAACATGTTGGTCTCGCTAATGGCAACAATGTTGAAGTCTGGTTAATTCAAAGATCTTACAAGGTTAAATCCAATAACGTTTAAAAGGTTATGGAGCGGTCTTCATGGTTTCGGAGCGGAGCTAGTCTAGGCAAAAAGCCCAACAAGGGCGTATAATTTACTTTGAGATTCTTTACGTTTAACTATATTTTCTATTCAAAAAGTGTAGTTTCGAATATTGGATATTTATAAAAAAGATAGAAATATTGATCCAGTTTTTATATACAGTGTATCCAAGGATGGATTTAACTATTTATGCTTAGCATCAATATTTTTGGTGTATTCATTACTGGATGATACTCTCCAGATATAAAAGTGTATATTTCTAGCCAGATTGTCATATTTATCACTAAGACATCTTGCAAAATCCCAATTAAAAATTTGTAAATTTGACAATTACAACTGGTTTAAGGTTAATCCGCAATTGCTCTTAAAATAAGTTTATTTCTAATAATTTTACTATAAACTGTGAAAATGATGATTCTTTAAAATAATATTATTATACTTAAAGGTATCAAATAAATCGTGAAATAATCCAACTGCACTCTGGTCATCTATCTTTAGTTTATTACCTGCTCACATGCATTGGGTGTGGCCAATTAGCAAGGAGGGAGAAACGGAATGGGTGATGCAAACTCAAAATCAAATTTCTAAATATATTTACTAACCTGTTAAATTTTAATTTAACACCATTGCATCTTCTAGTGAAGTATTTTATGGCCGCACAAGACTCAACCATCTTGTAAATGCAAGATTTATATTAAGAAATAAACCAACTCGACTGCTTTTTGCCCGGACTAGCACCACGGACCGGTCCATAACCTTTTAAACGTCAATGGTTAGTCAGAAATCATATCAATACAATCATATTAAAACATAACCATACTTACCGAAGAAAAGATAAATCCTTGCTTAAGTGATCCACTCTTTTACAAACTATACATGAATGCACCATCATTGTTTATAATAAAGACGATTTTTCACCAATACTCACAAAAAAAAAATAAAAACAAAAAAGTATATAAACACTCCCTTAAAAGCGGTTAGCAGCGAGTAGCAACAGTGTATTCTTTACTATAATTCGATTCATTGATAAAGTTTGATCGTTTGCCGTCGAGCGTAGTATCTTTTAACTTGATGTTGTCAGAGTGCAGTCGGTTTATTTCAAACTTTTATGTATAATAATAATATTTTTTTTCTAAATCTCTCAAGGCCTATTCACAATTTATATTAAAATTATTGGGAAATAAATTTATTTTAAAAGCAATTGCGGATTAACCTTAAACCAGTTGCAATTGTCAAATTAACAAATTTTTAATTGGGATTTTGCAGATACCTTAGCGATAAATAGGACAATCTGGCTATGCTGCAAGCATAACAGCAAGGTGGGGAGTGCACGTTTACAGTCCTTACGTCGACTTCAAATGTAAACAATTCTATCTGGAGTTTGTAAGATCTTTGGGGACTACGAATGAAGGGGGTTGCGGGTAGGAAAGAGAACGAAAGCTCGCCGGTTTTTTTTCGGGACCATGCCAAAATGTTGCTAAATTTGGTCAATAATTTATATAAAACTAACAAAATCGCTGGGTACCAAGTATTATATCATTATAAAAAGCTAATTTTGTATAAAAACGTTTATTGAGGAGCCAAACGACCTAAAAACAAAACCAAAACCGTTATCTAAAAACATTTTCCAATGAGACTTGTGAGCCTGCATTTGCTTGATTACCAGAGAAGTTCTGGAGCTGATGTTGGGGCTACCGTTTTTACTTTTTATTTCAAGTAACGCAGAGTGTTGCTAAACCTGAACGTATCCCGACATTGCTGGAGCGCCCTCTGTGCAAGAAACGGAAACTTTTTCCCACATGATGTCGTGCTTCTCAAAATAGTCATCAATTATTTTGAAGATTCTCAAAATAGCCATCGATTATTTTGAAGACGTCCTGTCCTCTCCAAGTGGTTTCAAGTTCTCGGGACAGTAATATCTCCTCGTGAATATTATTGTCTTCGTCTAAAAATCGGACGAAAACAAGTAGCTGGGAACATTGCGCCACATCAGTAGTCTCGTCGCATTGTTAGGCAAAAAATGGTGATTTTTAAATTTTATCCAAGAGAAATTCTTCGATATCTTGCGACATTTTCTGAATTCGATTCTTAACTGTGCTGTTTGATAATGGTAGCTCCTGAACCTTATTTTTGGCTTCCTCCCCTAGAACACCTTCCACAGCTTTTAGCAAAGATGGCTTTACTAATATATCACCGATTCTATGCGGTTTTTTTGATTCTGCAATCAGTTTTGAAATTTCGAACGATGCAGTGTGGATGTACCCACTGTCTTCTTGTGGACCACCTGGAAGTTGGTCACGGACCACTGGTCGATAAACGCTGTTTTAAATGGAACACCCTGTATGTTTTAGTCTAAAAAGATACCATTTTCAATTCTCCTTTCAAATATACAGGGTGTCCGGGAACATGTGGGAAATCTCCCGGATATGAAGAAAACACGTGAAAAGAATACTACAGGTTCATATAAACTTCTTTCGTATCGGCCTCCTCTTCGGAGATATGGGCTCCCAAAGAGCACCAATGGAATCAAGTTTTTTACACATAATTATTGAACCACCTGGTATATTTCAATTATTTTTTAATATGATGTATACCAGGTAAGACCCGTCAAATTACTACCCAAGAAACTGCTGTGAATTACTCACAGCTGCAGAGACGGACTAGCTATAACACTCATGGGCCCATTTTTTTTACGCCCTGTATGATGAGAAATTTGGACAATGTTTTTTACATACCTTTAACTATTGGCTAAAAATTAAGTACTCTTCATTCATGTCGCTAATCCTAACCGTTTTCGAAAAAACGGCATTTCATATACATCATGTGCTTCGGGTATTTCAATAAAAGATACATCTTTGTTCCGATCCAATGTTCAACCTTCAAGATTCCGCTTTTTCATATTTAGCCCATGAGCAGTTAGGGGACTCAGTGTGAATAAAATGACGTTTTCTCGAAAACGGTTAGTATTAGCGACATGAATGAAGAGTACTTAATTTTTAGCCAATAGTTAAAGGTATGTAAAAAACATTGTCCAAAGTTCTCATCATACAGGGCGTAAAAAAAATGGGCCCATGAGTGTTACAGCTAGTCCGTCCCTGCAGCTGTGAGTAATTCACAACAGTTTCTTGGGTAGTAATTTGACGGGTCTTACCTGGTATACATCATATTAAAAAATAATTGAAATATACCAGGTGGTTCAATAATTATGCGTAAAAAACTTGTTCCATTGGTGCTCTTTGGGAGCCCATATCTCCGAAGAGGAGGCCGATACGAAAGAAGTTTATATGAACCTATAGTATTCTTTTCACGTGTTTTCTTCATATCCGGGAGATTTCCCACATGTTCCCGGACACCCTGTATAACACACCATGGATGATGTTGGTTTCCTAGGCGATTTATTAAACTTTATTACTTTAAACCACAGAAGACCATGAAACAAAAGCTAATATCCTAGAAACAACTATGTTGACTATTAACATTTAACGTCAATTTCATTTTTACATATTCATTTGCGAAAATGACCTATCAACATTTTGAAAAATTTGATATATCAGTTTATATTGAAAGTGGAAGAATCGATGAAATGGCGCAAAATGTATATTTTGTTCGCTATCCGGAAAGACGGAAACCATTGAAGGACATATCCCGAACATTTGCGATGATTCCCGTTATTTTTTACCATAATCTGAATCTTTTATTTCGTTTCAAGGTAATAAAGTTTAAATAAATCGCCTAGGAAACCAATATCATCCCATGGTATGTTATATATTTGAAAGGAGAATTTAAAATTGTACCTTTTTAGATTAAAATATACAGAGTGTTCCATTAAAAAAATGAGGTTAGGTCCGATAACTTGTTTACCTGACCCCGTATACTTATTCTGAAAACGGCAGATTATTCAACAATCATTATACATAAACTTCTGTGTAAAACATTTGTCTGTATCTCTTTTAACTAGGAAAATATGGGGTAATTTTGAAATTGTCAATTTTTTGATTTTCCCCCGTATATCTTAAGCGAGCAAACTACGGAGATACCCTATAAAAGTGTCGAAATTGGGACACCCTGTACATACATACATACATAACAACCTAATTATCTCTCCTAGCGACTGAAGAAAATCACCCACCGTCCAAAAACCAGACCTCGACCATATTTAAAAAGAATATTTTGTATTATGATGAATATGAGAGAGGGCCTTACAAAAAAATACAAAGCACGCATATCATATTTTTCGTCATATTTGTTCCTATTATGTCGAGTTTTTTTTTCAACAAGGTATTAAGGCCAGGTAGGGTGGGCCCAGAAGGGCCCGAAAAGCTTTGCCGGGTAATTTGAGCCCTTTTTGAAGGATTTCCGCCGGTATTAACCACTTTATTAGTTCTATTAGAGCGGTAGGGGATTTTTTTTCGGTATATCGGGAAGAATACTAAAAAGATTGAGTTTAACCCCACTTGTGTAGTAACTTTAAGGTCTATAGGGCGTGTAACGTGAAGACGTTTCATGAAGCATAAGTAATTTTACGGAAAGGTGTGGTGTAAGGTTCAACGGTGGCGATAAAGATTTTTTTCTTAAAAATCGGCGGAAATGGTAAAAATGTAATAATTATCGGCGTTGGATATGATCGCCGTCGACTAATACGCATAATAATGTGTTTTAATTTAAATTTAATTTTTTTAATTAAGAATATACCAGTATTTCCAAAATTACCGAAAAATACAAATAGTACGTATAGTGCCATTACCATTATACAGAGTGTTACTTAATGATATTTTCTTGTTGTTTAACGAATTATTTTGACATTTGTCACATGATTACTCGTTTGGCTGGAAAATTCAAAAAAAATATGTATTGTCAGGGAAACTGACGAGATATTGAAAAAGTGTTTGAACCACATATACAGGGTTGCCCAGAAGTCCGGAATAAAATTAATATAGCCCTTAACCTGTAACTTTTGGGGAAAACGCTCGGACGCGTCAATTTAGTTTTATATTTATGCTCACATTTTGACGTTATTCGTTTGTTGTTTTATAGACATTTGTCAAAGATATGACGACATCGTTCTTTTTTTTTAAATAAAAACATACAGCTTGCGATACATCATTTGAAAGCTAATATCTCGTACAGTATGCTCATAAATTTTAGCGCGATTCAGTCAAGCTACTTCAAAATTGCGACTGTTAAAAATTTTTAAAAATCTCTATTTAAATAAGCGGTACCGCGGTAACAGCTTAGCAGGTTAAGTTGTTGGCATTCGGCTGCGGAGGTCTCAAGTTCGATTCTCGAGACGGGGCATATTTTTCAGTGAAAAATATGAACAAACATTTAGAAGGAATAAGAATGCACAGTAAAAACAATATATATACAAAAGTTCGTGTCCAATACACCAGTTTGTAAGGCCAAATACCCGAGGAAAAAAAAAAAAAAAAAATAAGCGGAAATTATAAATCATTGATGTTTTTTTACCTTTCAAGGTAAGAAATCTTCATTGTGTCGCATTCAGACACGGACTGAATTTTTCCAACTACCTGGAAAAATAATAAAAGGTATGGTTTTTTTTTAATGAAATACCCTGTGTTTTATCTGTGGTCCTAAAAGCTATTGAAATTCTCTATCTTTCTCTCTGTAATGTGGGCTATACCTATCTTGAACAGTATAGGGGATAGGGGTATTTAAAAAATTATTCAGGTATTTTAATCATGTAAATCAATAATTACTCCTACAAAAATCGTGATTTTTTTTTTCATACATCAATTAATATTTGATTAATGCCGCCTTTCCCTTTTAACCGTCGACCTTACTTGTTATTTAAAAAACTACCAGTACCTACTGACAGATGCAAAACTGGCAAAGGTTATAATTATTTTTTATATCAATCACCCGGTGATGGTGATTGAATGATTTCTTGCTGAATACTTCTACCATAGAATCGAAAATTACCGCAAGGACGCTCGTTGTAAAAAATAATAGAAGCGAGAGCGATAAGTAGGTAAAAGGTTAACCCATTGTTTCCTTATTTGTATATAATGGTATACGGGGTAAATCCGAAATCTTGAAGGTTATACAAGGTATAGTGTTTACGGCGAAACCTCTCGCCAGATAATGTCAGTCTCGCGTGACATTAAATGACCTGCATGCTTATTCTGGTTATTTAATTTGTGTAGGTTTGTATATAAAGATTGTTTCACGAAAAATGGATATAACTTAATGACTGCAGTAAAAGTACCTTGGGCCATCCCCCTATTTATGACCGTTTGTTATTATTATGTGGAAAGGACCGGATTGTAATAATTATAATTAAATCTAGGCACATCAGGTAGGTTAGGTTGCTTAATTTATATTTAAATATCTTTTTGTGGTAAAATTTGTGAGTTTTTGAGGAATGGTTCAACAATCCTTACCAAACATTCCTCAGAATAACGTGATAGTAATGGACAATGCGAGCTATCACAGTCACCAATTACATAAAGCTCCGAGCTCAAATAATACAAAATTGGAGATTCAGAACTACATGGCGGCGAATGATATATATTTTGAAGAAAGTAATAAAAAAAGTGATCTTTTAGAAGTTTTAAAGACATTTTGTATAAAAAAAAGTATATGTTTGTGACACATTGGCAGAAGAAATTGGACATACAGTGCATGGGGCTCCCACCCTATTATTGTATTTTTAACCCCATAGAGCATATGTGGCACCAGTTAAAAAAACAGAACTATCTATAGAATGACATTATAAATGTAAATAAATATGACTAGTAATATTTTTAAAAAATGTTATTTCATTTGATTACATTAATATAATCATATCATTACTTGTTTTCCTTAGTCCGTCCCTTCATACTTCACTTGTTTATTGTCGAGCTCTTGTCGACACAATGGGACCTACCCAGGAAATCATTAAGTCGTATCCATTTTTCGTGGAACAATCTTTACACGGTGTTGAAAAAAGGTCGATACCCCGGAATAACTCCGGTGCGGCGGAAAATGTCTGGGGAAAAAGTTGCTTGGTTTTGAAGGAGGAATAGTTTGCAATTTAAACCACCCCCTCAACCCCCGGGCGCGGGTGGGGTTAAGTTAAGATTTTCAAACGGAACCCCATATTTTTTATTGGCGTATCGTGTTCTCCGACCAAAAATAAACATCTTTTGTCCGAAAATTTTTTTTATTCGGGCCCATCCTTCACCAATAAATCACCATGAGAAAGACAAAATCAAAACCGTGCGAAAATCAAGTTTTATCCCGGAAATACTCTTTTGACTAAAAAATGCCCATGATTGTTGATGAAGGGCGGGTCCAAATAAAAAAAATTTCGGATAAAAGATGTTTGTTTTTGGTCGGAGAACACGATACGCCAACCAATAAAAAATATGGGGTTTCATTTGAAAATCTTAACTTACCCCAACCCGCGCCCGGGGGTTTGGCATTATTTGCACATTTATTAGGTCATAACTTTTTGCGCCTCAGTGTATTCAAGTTTTTAATGAAAATAATACTTTTTTCATATTTATTACGTAAAAAAGGTATACTAAGTTCAGGTCGCTCAGATTTACCGTTTCGGAGATATTTGCATTTAAATTGTTTAGTGTACCCTGCCCAATTATTATTAATTTGCAAACAATTTTTTTTCTTAAAGTAACCTATGAGAAAACAAATAAAATTTAGAGATGCGGTTGCTATGGAACAGAAAATGTTTCATTTTTAAGTTTATCGTAAGTTTGTGTTTTCATTGCTGCTGGTTTCTTTCGACACGATATTTTCTGGGGTCAAAGTTATTTTAATTAAAGTAAGTTAAAGAACAATCCAATTGTTGTATTTATTATTCCCAATTACCATTACTAGAACATTAATTATCATGTAAAAGTTAATTGGTAAGAAGTAACAAAATATTATTTGCTTGCCTGAACTAACGCGCTAACAATTGAAATGCAAATATCTCCGGTAACTCTGGGCGACCTGAACCTTTTTACGTACGTATAATTTTATTAAAAACTTAAATACACTGAGGCACAAAAAAGTTATGACCTTATGAATGTTCGAAAATGCCGCAGACATTAAAATTTCAGAAAGAAATCAATTTCTCGTCCTAAAAAAATCATAATTGCCAAATTTTGTAAAAAAACGTTAGTTTCTCTCAAAGTTATTAGAGAAAAACAAAAATGGAGTTTAAACTTTAACAGTTAATATCAACTTTCGGATATAGATAAGTATAATTAAATCCTAATATTTTTATGTAAGGGTGGTTTTTCCATGTACCATTAATTAGCGCACACCCTGTATATAGTAGGTACGTTTATTTTGCAAAGTTTTTAATGATTAAAAGTTTAAAATGAAACGAGTCTATTTATATTTTTAAATGCACGTTTCATTATTTAAATTATGTTTAAATTAACCTATAGGGAAGAAGAAACACACACAAAACATTTTATTTTTTTGTTATTTATTTATGCAAATATATAAATTAAAGTCATTATCTATAATTACATATCTAGTAGGTACCATAAACACATAATATAAAAGGGGGAGACACAACATTCCATTTACAAAACACCATTTATTTACAATCATGCACAGTTCTAGAGTTTCAAACAAGTTAGAAGAAGATGACTTTAAAAAATTGGCAACGCTGTAATAAGGTACAGGTATAGATCTAACATTAGTCATAATCGTTGTAGGTATTTTTTACAGAAATTCAGATAATATAAAGAACTAATCCATAATTTTGCAATATTTACTTTAAAATATAGAACTAGCTACACCACTGCTCTACCTAAAAAAAACATAACCTCATTATTCTCACTTACCGACGAAATGTTAATCCGGGGTTAGAATGGTCGAATTCCTTACACACCACGCACTGACGATCCATCGTAGACAGCTAATAAATAGCTCTAAATAGTTTTAGTTCGAAAAAACGCTAAGAATTAATCCAAAAACACAATAGATCACAAACAATTACAAAAGCAGCAGTGATAAACCGATAACAACACCGCCGGCGAAAGTGAAATTAGTAAACTTCAGGATCATTTTCACACTAGCAGGTAAAAATGAGCATACAGCGTTGTCACTGTGATTTCCTTAAAACATTGCAATTTGATGTTCTTGGGATATACAGGGTGTTCCTTATTGACGTGCTAATATTTCAGGGTGTGATTTCTTAGGTCATTTTACATTTGACATTTTTGAAAGACATGATTTTCAAAAAAGAAAAAAAATTACCTACGTACTGCGTCTTGCTTTATAGGATGAGCCCAAAATCTAAAAAACGTGCTGTATAATGCCGTGCCAGCCCAAAAAATTAATTAAACGTTCATTTACATCTGCCATCGGTAGCCCAGCTTTTAAAACTACCAAACAAGGTTAAAAAGGGAAAGTAGTCGTTATTTTTATACAAATCGAGAACTAATAATTGGTAGCGGAAAAAAAAGTCACGATTTTGTCGAAATTGATCAATTGAAATATAGCTACAGTGTTTGGACAAAAGTTAATGCGTATTAAAATTTGTCGTAAATAATTTTGTAATTTTTTTTTTGTCCAAAAACAACCTGACTGGTCTATTTTGAAATGACTTCAAAAGAAGAGAAAGAAAATATCCGCAAAATGCCGCAAAAAATAGATACAGGGGCTTTTAAAATGTTTGGAAAAATCTAACCTTTGCGTTTCAGTTTTTATTTTTCCTGAATGGATCTTATTTGCTGAAATGATGAAAGAGGATCGACGTTTTGTTCCTTAAATTGGCCATCTTCATTAAAATACCCATAGTATGTTCCTGTAGTTTACTTTTATTTCGAGGAAACTGAAGATTTTTACATTTTTATGGCTATTTCTGCCATTAATTATTATTATTACAGGGTGTCCCATTTTCGACTCTTTTATAGGGTATCTCTGTAATTGTGAGTGCTATCAAAAAGTAATGTAGGTGTCATGTGCTCTTTTTGGGTCAAACTTAAAATGGCAAAATCAATATTTCAATATTTTCGCTCGCTTTAGAGATACGGGGGAAAATCACAAAATTGACAATTTCAAAATTACCTAATATTTTCTTAGTTAAAAGAGATACAGAAAAATGTTTTATACAGATCTTTCTTTATATTGATTGTTGAATAGTATGCCGTTTTCAGAATAAGTATACGGGGTCAGGTAAAAAAGTTATCGGACTTAACCTCATTTTCTTTAAATGGAACACCCTGTATATTTTAATCTAAAAAGATAGCATTTTAAATTCTCTTTTCAAATATATAACACACCATGGATGATATTGGTTCCCTAGGCGATTTATTAAACTTTATTACTTTAAAGGCGCATTTACACGGATCCAGTTGCTGGCGCCAGTCTCACTGTCGCGTTAACACTGGCATACTAGTGGCATTGTATAAACACTGTTTCGTGCCAGTCCAGCGCTGGCCGCCAGCGCTGGAGCGAATAGACAGCGCGTCTATTTTCCTTGCCAGTAGCTGCCACCCCCTACCCCGTAACACCCGCGCCAGTGTTACAGGCAACGTCTAAACACGTTGGCGTCAGTCGCTGTGATACTTACATGATTATTGCATTGTTTAATTTTAGTTTTTGACATAAAATGGCTCCTAAATTTAGTGAAAATGAAACGTTTAAGCTTGTTGAAATGTACAGAGAGCAGGAATGTTTATGTAAGTCGTAACGCCAACCTGAACTCAGAGGGATCTTCTATTCTAAGTTGATTCAACAGCAAAGCCGACCCTCCTGTTATACCTCTATCACTGATCCATTTTCTCACCCAAAGTCGCTTTTCCTTCCCATTTTCTTCAACTAATATGCTACTGAGCTCTTCTTTTAATAATAAACACATGTTTTTTACAATATTTTTTTTTAACATTCGAATTTTCCTCGAATTCATCGTGTAAAATGACTTCCCAAGTCATGGTAGCGCTTTGCCAGCCAAGAATTGGCGAGCCAGTGAGACTGGCGCCAGCGACTGGATCCGTGTAAATGCGCCTTTAACCACAGTAGCTAATATCCTAGAAAAAACTATGTTAACATTCTAGTTGTTAACATTTAACGTCAATTTCATTTTTACATATTAATTTGCGAAAATGACTTATCAACATTTTGAAAAATTTGATATGATATCAGTTTATATTGAAAGTGGAAAAACGAACATTTGCGATGATTCCCGTTATTTTTTTACCTAATCTCAATCTTTTATTTGGTTTCAAAGTAATAAAGTTTAAATAAATCGCCTAGGAAACCAATATCATCCCATGGTGTATTATATATTTGAAGAAAGAATTTAAAATGTTATCTTTCAGATTCAAATATACAGGGTGTTCCATTTAAACAAATTAGGTTAGGTCCGATAACCGATACTTATTCTGAAAACTGCAGATTATTCAACAATCAATATAAAGAAACTTCTGTATAAAACATTTTGCTGTATCTGTTTTAACTAAGAAAATATACGGTAATTTTGAAATTGTTAATTTTTTGATTTTCCCAGTAAATGTTGTATACCACTGAACGTAGATTTCGATCCTCTTTCATAATTTAAACAAGAAAATCCAGGCCCGTTTTAAAAAAAATCAAGTTGATGATGGTGACCAAAAGAGGAGACGTCGTCGCATGAAAAATCTGATAATGCCATCTTGTGGAGAATAAAAAGTAGCAATGAGAAAGTGAAATTTATTTTCGGACATCTCTTCGAACAAAGTCAAGAAAAAATAAGAACCGAGACGCAAAACTTTAGATTTTTCCAAATATTTTGAAAGCCCCTGTATTTATTTATGTTTTTTTTTGCGGCATATTATTGGATCTATAATTACGCAACTTTACCCCAATTTAACCGACTTCGTATCTGTTACCGTTTCCGAAATACCAATGGTGAAGGACGGGTTTGTTACACCCTGTATAAATATTGAAGTTAGGAGTTTTATTATTCAAGATTCAACGTGAAATTTTCTTTAATCGTGCGGGAAATTACTACTTTCCGCACCCAAAGCAGCGTGGAGCAGTGCATTTTTCCGCATGCTCGTATAGGAAAAATGTATATCGATTCTTTGCTTAGACGTCATTGAATCGCGATCATGGTCTCATACACAAAGTCGTATTTCAACGTAAATCACGTTGGCATCGTCCATGTAAAGTAAAAATAGTTTCCATGTGAAATGAAAACAAAACCCCGAACAAACCCGACACGAAAACTCCACAAATATTTGTTCGAAAGTAATTTTTGTGAATCGCTCGACCCAAATCTACAGAACCACGGAAACCATTATTGAAACATTTTTATTTCTGTCTCGTTATTATTTCTGTAACGACTCGAAAAGCTATTTTTATGTCGTTTACCTAGTTAGTTTTTATTGCGGCGATATTCGTGTAAACCTTTAAAACGAGAATTAATAAAATTAATTTTGAAAATTTTGTAATAAATTGATATTAGATTGTATTAAAATTTGATTATCTCTGAGATTGTTGTTTTTGTTTTAAACCAAAGGAAAGCACCTGTTTTAAAGAAATATATTTTTAGTTTTTCAAAATTGTCATCTCCTGCCGGACGCCCTGTATATAATTTTAAGCGACGAACATGAAAGAAGCAGCAATCGTCGAGGTGTTTGGATGAACCCCTGTTTGGTCGATGGTCTGATACAGTGCAAAACATGCCAAATTTTCATTAAAACTGCAATTTTGCATACACGGAAAGAAAAACTTAGTTAAATTTACTATAAAAACAGTAAAACTAGCCATAATTTATGGCTCTATATGTGACTGGAATAACTTTTAAGAACTGTCCTTAAATTATAGCCGAAATTTAACATGATTTTTTAGTGGAAATTACAAAAATATTTAGTAAACCATTTTCTTTTATAAAATTTAACGGAATCTTTTATAAAATTTACTCAAATATTTTGTAAAAAGTTTGACACATGGTATGCCCAAGCGCTCACCCATGCATCCACTAACCGTACCCAAGGTCGCTTGACTTCATCAATTTCTCTTTTCCACCCATTACTGATTTTCACACAATCACAGCTTCACTTTCCAAGAGTTTTACGAATGTATTATGGGATCTGGACCTTTGGTCATATATCTTCTAAAGTGTATACTTTTACTTTGAAAATAAGTAAGTAATATTAATAAATAGTCATAATCATAAAATAAAACGTCCATTTTTTAATGACACTTCCTATCAATAAGTCTGTAAGATGGTAGCCGACCAATTTTCTTCATAACGTTTTTACTGTATTTTAGATAATTAATTTCGAAAAGCGGCCATTACTGTGTCACATTTATTTCATTATTTATTAAGAGAGTCCCTCGTAACGACGAAATAATTTTAAAAATTAACCAAAAAGCCCGTTAAAAAATGAATAAAATTATCTAAATTATAGATATTAATAATAACTGGATGACAAACAGATAAAGTATATTTCTCGCGAGCAGTGACGGCCTTAGCTCAGGATTATCCAGAAAATAAAACGAATAAGACGTAAAAACCCAAATTATGACTTGACCCGAACAAACATCTAGTTGTCCCTCTGACCATAAAATGCCCCAAATTGGCATCTTTGCTGGCAGAGCCGGAGTATAAATTTCATTTAAAGTACGTTTCACGAAATTTGGATACGACTTAATGATTTCCTGGGTCGGTCCCATTGTGTCGACAAGAGCTTGGCAATAAACAAGTAAAGTATGAAGGGACGGACTAAGGAAGACAAGTAATGATATGATTATATTAATGTAATCAAATGAAATAACATTTTTTAAAAATATTACTAGTCATATTTATTTACATTTATAATGTCATTCTATAGATAGTTCTGTTTCGCTATCGCTATCCTCATCAAAATTAATTATAATTGGATTAATTATACGATCCAGACTAATATACGAATTTTCTACAGTTATTACGTGACGGACTGAATTTTTCCAACTACCTGGGGGAATATCATTAAAGCATTTTCGTATTAATTCTACAACACTGGAACTTAAAGTCGGAGAAATATTTTCAGACCTGACCAGTGATTTTAACTGGTGCCACATATGCTCTATGGGGTTAAAAATGCAATAATAGGGTGGGAGCCGTAGCACTGTATGTCCAATTTCTTCTGCCAATGTGTCACAAACATATCCTTTTTTTATACAAAATGTCTTTAAAACTTCTAAAAGATCACTTTTTTTATAACTTTCTTCAAAATATATATCATTCGCCGCCATATAGTTCCGAATCTCCAATTTTGTATTATTTGAGCTTGGAGCTTTATGCAATTGGCGACTGTGATAGCTCGCATTGTCCATTACTATCACGCTATTCTGAGGAATGTTTGGTAAAAGACAATTCTTGAACCAGTCCTCAAAACCTAACAAATTTTACCACAAAAAGATATTTAAATATAAATTAAGCAACCTAACCTACCTGATGTGCCTATATTTAATTATAATTATTACAATCCGGTCTTTTCCACATAATAATAACAAACGGTCATAAATAATGGGATGGCCCCAGGTACTCTGTAGTTTGTAATATATTTGTATAATGTAAACTTTACTGTGCTAACTTATCGTTCCCGATATTATTTAAAGGAACCGTTAATATCGTGCAAAACCTACAGCCGCCTTATCGTTTATCGTGCGAAAATCTTTCGTAACTTCGCAAGAGAGGACGGTATGTCTCGTTTATAAGACCAGATAACATCTCTAAAGTCGTTTCGGGACCATCCTTGCATACTTTTTAATGGTTTTCAGTTTTTTTACGTTCATTTTTATGAACAGCAGGTATTTCGTTTTTATTTTTATTCTCGTATGTGCAGTTTTTATATTAGCTATTTGTCGGATGGTACGTGATTTTATTATTTCGGGATAATATACTGCAGATATAAGCCATAAAGTACCGGTAATTTGACACACGCTGTATACCATGTTTTTATCTGGCCCGTGAGTAATAGAATCATTGTTCAATGACCTCAAAGGGAGGGTTTTTTCAGCAGGAATCGCGTAGCTCTCTAATCCGAATAGAAACGTTGCTGCAGCACAGCTATTTAGGTGAACAAATTAGGACCGGTGGTCAGATATCAGGTGGAATCATTTAAAAATGAACTATTTACGTATTATTTAGTGTTGTGATCGCTCGAGCGAAAAACCGCTTGATCACTCGATTATTGAAATAACCGACATCGCTCGATTATTAAAAAAACCGTTCGAGTTATCTATTCAGGCGAAATCCCTTCCCCGCTCGTCGCTTATTATCTTTCACTCGATACCCGAGCTTCGCTTGACGCCGACGGAAATGTACCGCGATAGTGTGATCGAGTTAAAAGACTGCCCGTATATTCGAACAGTTTTTCGCTCGATAGGAAATACTCTAGTTATAAATTCAGACGAAAACCCGAAGAATATCGCCTGTCACTTGATACACGACCTTCGGTCTACGCGCCGCGCCATCCGATTGGCGACATTCGAGTTTGACGCTGAGCAGATACACGACATACGTCTTTCTTAAAGGCACATAAACGAGAAGGTGCATATAAAAAAGTATGTCGAATCCCTTAGCGGAGTCATCGCGACATGGATTTTGTAATGTTTTGTTTTAACTGGCTAGCCAGCGGCGTAGTTTAGGTCTCCGATTGTAAATATTAAATAATTAAAGGATATAATTTTAAAATTTTTATTTACTATAAACTCGAGAAAACTTCTCAAAAATAACATAATAATATAAATTGTTAATGAAAAATAACAAAACGAGCAAAATGGCTACAAAATATATAGAAAAGTTCGTTGGTAATCTTATAGTAAACATTTTTAAATCTAAACAGGAACTTTTTATTATTAAACTCAAGAAGACGTCTTAAAAATAACATATATTATAGAAAATGTTAATGGAAAATAATAAAACGAGCAAAATAGTTAACGAAACATAGGTATCGACAAATTTTTTGGTAACCAAAAGTAAACATTCTTAATTTTAAACAGGAACTTTTAGGTAACTATAAACATGAATTTAAAAAAATAATCACCTATATTCTTATTTTGCCAGTCGCGTAACTAAGCCTAAATTTTTGAAGGGCACACAGTGGGCAACTGATAATAATTTAAAGTGGAAGAATTTGACGAGCCATTTTAAATATCTACTTATTTTATGCTCGTAGATTGAGAAAGATGTGAAGAAAAATAACTCTTGTAATACTTTTTGTTTTAAAAAAGCACAAAAAGAACCCGAACAATAAATACATATTTGGGTGATTCTTTGCAATTTTTTTGTTTGGTATCGAGACACGTGGTGAAAATTCATTATTCACAAATAAATAAATTTCTGGAATTTTTTGGTGGCTACTACAATTTTTTAGTTAAACCTGTGCCCACCCGTAGTTACGTACCTGCTAAATACCCTACCTGATCACATGTAAACGGCTAGGCTGCCGGTCGAGCAGTCGGTGACGTCATCCCTTGGTTCAATTAACAAATTTTTAATTGGGATTTTGCAAGATACCTTTGCGATAAATATGTCAATCTGGCTATGCTGCAATAATGACCGAAAGAGGTGGGAAAGAATGTTTGCAGTGGTTGCGTAGGCTAGAAACGTACATTTTTCTATCTGTAGTTTGTAATATCTTTGTATATGACAAGTTTTAATAAGCATAGTAATGGGTTCCCATTTGAATTTAATCGTTTTAATCACGAACGGTGCGCACCTGACGAGACAAACGTAAGAGACTTGCAACACCCTGTATATAAGCTAGTAAAAATATATCCTCGACAATAGTTCTAGCTAGAATACATTGTTTTCGTAATAATCATAATAGGATCGGCTAAAATGTATTTTTCTCGAGACACCCTAATGGACTCTTAACTTTTTTTTCTTTTTATTCCCCATTCATCTTGCCTCTGCTCTTCCTGTCTCGTTCTAACAAAAGCCGCGGTCATTAATAACGTCATATTTTGAAAAACCAATAAAATACCAGATAATTAATATCCCTCAAACCCCGATAGATAATAAACCATCGTTTCCATTCTATAACTCGGCCATACAAATTTTAATATAATAAAAATTGTCCATTATCGCCCTGAGGGATGGGTCGTTGCTTATCGACGGTTTTTCGAGATTATCGATAATAAGTTCTGAACCCGAACAAATCCGGGTATGAGAGAAAATTTACAGAGTGGTACAGGGATCTCGGGAACCGTAAGAGATACGAAGTCCGGAGATATCCGAAAAAAAAAACGAATTTTTTTAGATCGAATTCTAAAGTCAATTGCACTTTTGCATTGCCACTTTTTCCGCTCTATCTAACAGCGTTAATGATAGCTTTTTTCTTCCGAATGCAACGATGTATGGCACATTGTGGTTTAATGACGTTTCGAGGGTTTTTTGAACAACATCAGGAAATTTCGGGATACGGTCCTGTATTTCTCCTAATTTTATAAATAATATCTCATAAGTAAGCTCTAAATTTTTACTTATGTTGGACTAGTTCAATAAATAACAAATAATTTAATAATAAACCACAAATAAGTGAGCAAAATACAGAAACATTATTTCAAACTTCTGTTGATTCGGGATTTAAAAGAAAAGTAGGCGCTTGAAACAAAAAAATTAAGATGGTGACGCGTGATTGGTTTCACTTGACATTCCCATTGTGATCGTTTGAAAGCGTTTTAAGAGGTTTTCTATTTTCCAGATAATATGGAACATAAATTTACAAATGCTGAAAAGTTTGATATTCTCGTATGTTTATGTGGCAGTTAGAAGATGTTATTTGTGCTTAGAGAATAACGGAAATCATTTTGAACACTTGATTATGTAGTTCCTTACTTTTTTCGTTGTTCGTTTTATTACTGTTTTGGAATGATTCTTGTTCACTTATTTGTGGTTTATTATTAAATTATTTGTTATTTATTGAACTAGTCCAACATAAGTAAAAAATTTAGAGCTTACTTATCAGATATTATTTATAAAATTAGGAGAAATACAGGACCGTATCCCGAAATTTCCTGATGTTGTTCAAAAAATCCTCGAAACGTCATTAAACCACAATGTGTCATACATCGTTGCATTCGGAAGAAAAATAGCTTTCAAATTCCAATATCAGAAAAATAGGACCGTATTTAAAAAAAGAAAGTTGATAATGGCCCTTCGAAGACGACTCGTCGGATTACAAAACAATAAACGCTGTTAGATAGAGCGGAAAAAGTGGCAATGCAAAAGTGCAATTTACTTTAGAATTCGATCTCAAAAAAACCCAGGAAAACAATAAAACGATTTTTTAGAATTTCGGTTTTTTCCGGATATCTCCAGAAATTCTCGGAATTTTAAAACTTTCTAAACGGCTTATTATTAGGCACGTAAATGCGCAACTTTACCTCCATTTAACGCACTTCGTATCTCTTACGGTTTCCGAGATCCCTGTATGTATAGGGATTCTATAGGGATCAAAGTTGCTAGTACTTTCTAGCATACGCGGCAGCACTGTACGGCTGAGAATATTATATTATTATACTGTTAAAATATTGTCAAGCGCAGTCTGGTTTGAATTTTTTTTTGCCGTTGTATCGATACCCATCGCCATTTCTAATCGAAGGACCGTAACAATGCATTTCTATAAATCAATATCCCGAAAATTAAATGAGACACAGCCATAATAGAATCGAACAGTTTTATACGGGTTAAACCGGGTGAAATATGGCGTTATTTGAATAAGAATATCTTTTTTGGGGATTTTATTCAAAGTTTTATTATGTTTGTCGGAGGAGGAGGAGTGCTTACGTTTTATCGATGGTAACAATCGAGGGAATTGTTTTCGGTCGTTGAATTCCGGGAAATTGGAAAATGATATGAAGTGAAATTGACGTTATTTGTCGACGGTCATTTGCGATATGATGCGGCGTTGCCTGTAGATACTGCGATTTGGCCATACTTAGTTTAGTTCAATAGCTGGTAATAACCGAGATACAGGGTGTCCAAGTAAAAATTTAATTTTCAATTTGCCTAAATAACTTATTTCTGAATCAATATTTTTGCACAAAATTTTGTGACTGGGGTTTTTTTAGGGAAAGGAATTTGAATTTGTTAATAATTTTGATGTAGATTGTAGAGGGCACTCTTTGCGGTACTTTGGATACATAAAAAGAACTGTAACTTTCTTGGGCCTTAGTATAATTATATTTTTATTAAAAATATCAGTTTTTCCGTCATTTTTAAGCAATAAAGGTATACTTTGTAAATGGCGCTCCGACTAACCGTTTTCGAGATATTTTCAATTACAATTTCTAATGCGCCCGTTTAAATTTTGACTTGTAAATGTGAAATTTGTCACAGTAGACTTTGGTAAAAACAAATACAATGAAAGCACTTTGAAACTTCATTTCTATCAAAGTTTATTTTCATTTGTCAGCATTGTGGGTGTTTTTAAGCAGTTTTTGACGATACTGTTATCAAAAATTAAAAAATGGAATGGTATTAAATAAGTTTGAAATAGACACGTACGTCACTAGGTCAAATACCAATGACCTCTTGACGCCTTACATCGGCTGTGTTCATATATTGCAGGCTGTTGAAGTTGAAGACCAACCAGCGGCCGGATACGTCGTGTTTCGTCGATCACCAACACACTCTCAGCAATCCGCTCTGTTTTTTCGGTTTACGCGTGTATCTTGCCCGTCCATAAATAATCTTTGAATATTGTTTTTATTGACGGGTTTCTTCTGGACGTCAAATTTCGTCGCGTGTAATAAAATCTAATAATCTGTATTATTGTATTTTCAAAAGCTAACTATCGGTTCTGTTTCACGATTACTGTGTGTACATAAAGTGTTTCCAGGAGTGTTCCATTGAAAAAGAAAAAAACTGATTGTGTTTGTGTCTGGATTTCCTCGCTCTTTAGGTATAAAGATAAATACAAGTAGGTAGAAAATAATTTATTTTTATAATTTTGATATGGAATGTCAGTTTTACATTAAGTTTGGCAACATTGCCATTGGCTCTGGGTGAAATGGTGTACAGTAGCGCAGACTGACCTGTGAGTAAGAGTGTTTGTTGCCCCACTTTTAAAACGGTCGATTTAAAAAAAATAAAATTGTAGCGCTTCTCTAGGACATCCGAGGAGTCACCCATTTCCATAACACCCTGTATTTATTGAGCAAAGGCCACCTTAAACCTCGAGATTTTTCATATTCCTTATCCATTTTTTTTAATTTTTCAATTGAAAAATTTCTTAATTGTAAAAACAACCTCACGTGACCCCGTTTTTTCAAACGAATCGAAAAATTTCGATGCGCCGTTAACGGGCCACGTGGTGTAACCAAATAAAGGCAATTTGCTCGTGCATGTTCCCCGTCTATATCTGTACAAATTTTCATATTTCACGTGAGGTCTACCCTCGACTCGTTATCCGCCCCCCCATCATTTTTTACAACGGCCTTAACACGCTTTTGCCGTGTTCCTAACATAAAACTGTCACAAAAATCTTTCTTGAACGTCGATGGATCGAAAACAGACGTCTATACTTGATTACGGCCGTTTGACAGATTTATCTTCAAATCTTGATGACAGCCAGGCCATTGAAAGGACAAGGACGGAGCGCGGTGGGACTGCTGCCGAATAATTATTTGTACTATACTTGGTACATTTCGATAACTATGTAAAATGTGTACAGGGTGTAAGGGATAAAGCATCAGGATACTCGGAGACGCGATTCTACATGTTAAAATAAAGGTAGAAACTTCTTAAGATGAGGATCCCAAATCAGCAATCACAGCCATCTATGTTGCATCAATTTAATTTAAAAATATGCCGCCTTTTGGCAGGTTAGAAAGAGACGAGAGTCATCAGCTGATCAACATTTCTTTTCGTGAAGTTTTAGCCGTTAATAATAAAGTTTTTTAGTTAATTTATTGATATTTAGATTGTCTGACATGTCGATTGGGGTATCAACAAGTTTCAGGAAGATCTGTCACAAAAATTTCAAAATTGGTCATATTTGAAATTGTTATTAATATTCTTATAACATTATATTTTCTAACGCAATTTTTTCATAGTGTTTTCCAATCCTTTAACTTTACGAATCCAGTTTTAGATTAGAAAAAAACTAAGTATACAGGGTGTTATGGAAATGACGTATTATATTTAAATGGGTGGCTCCTTGGGTGTCCTAGAGAAGCGCTACATATTTTATATTTTTTAAATCGACCGTTTTAAAAGTGGGGTAACAAACACTCTTACTCACAGGTCAGTCCGCGCTACTGTACAACATTTCTCCCAGAGCCAATGGCAATGTTGCCAAACTTAATGTAAAACTGAAATTCCATATAAATTATAAAAATAAATTATTTACTACCTACTTGTGTTTATCTTTATACCTATGAGCGAGGAAATCCAGGCACAATCACAATCAGTGTCTTATTCATGGGAACACTCCTGGAAACACTTTATGTACACACAGTAATAGTGAAAGAGAACCGATAGTTAGCTTTTGAAAATACAATAATACAGATCATACTACAGATTATTAGATTTTATTACACGCGACGAAATTTGACGTCCAGAAGAAACGCGTCAATAAAAACAATATTCAAAGATTATTTATGGACCGGCGAGATACACGCGTAAACCGAAAAAACAGAGCGGATTGCTGAGAGTGTGTTGGTGATCGACGAGACACAACGTATCCGGCCGCTGGTTGGTCTTCAACTAACAGACCGCAAGCGTGCGGCGCTATATGAAACTACTTCGCTCAGACGATGTAAGGCGTCAAGAGGTCATTGGCATTTGACCTAGTGACGTACGTGGCTATTACTATTCCATATGGTTTTTCGGGTTGTTTAAAACATAGTCCGTCGTAAATGTTCTTCAATTAATTGTACAAAACGGTATTACAGAATGGAAAAGTGTTTAAATTATTTTATTTTGTCTAAAGATTATAATATACATATGACAACACCGGCCAGAATTCCTTAATTGCTTACATGTATCGCAGTGTCACACAGGTGATTTTCTGGTTTGACGTCAGGTCACTTTTACTGCTGAATGAATTGACAGCGCCATTTATGGGTATTTTTCTTCAATTTTTCTTTCTCACAGGAATTGCCGGTCTAAATATAATACATCATTTCCATAACCTGTATATTTTAGTATCGATTTTCGATTCTACTAAATTTATTAAATAGTAACTAGACTTTTTTAGAAATTATATGTATCTACAATTTGCAATTAAAATAGACTAATAGAGGACTGTAGATGAAATAAGACCCCATATCTTTGTAGTGCTAGGGCAAGACGTCATCTGGCAAAGCCCAATACTATCCTTAAGTACAATTTAGTACGTTTCGTTAATACGTTTCGTACATTTATAAAATCTATCACGATAATCCTGTGGAGAGGTAAAAAATAGAGAGATAAGAAATCTTTTTGGTTAGGAGAGATTGCATGGCGCAGATTAGGTGTTTGTTATTCTTCAACCGCCGACGTGGAAATAAAAATAATTTAGGTCCGATGAAAAATTGATGTAATCGTCGGACGGGATAGGACATCGTAAAATTGTTTTTTTTTTTCGGTAATTTGCCGAGATTAGGAAAATTTATTTAAGGGTTGATGACGGGATATGATGTCATTCTGTGGTCGTAATTATATGCGGGGGTGTTTCTGCGTGTTGGTATGGGGGATGTCTGTTATTAAGAGGACCCGACCGACCCTTTCTAGCCGTTTTGTTGACCCAATTGAATTTATTCACGTTTGAATAAATTTTTTTTGTGATCTAGCACTATAGCCAAGTCCATTAAAAAGTGCCTTGGGAGTGGTGGGTATGCGATTTTCGTCGGTTTTGAATCGTTAGAGGTTATGTTCGTCGGGAAACCTATCGTCAGGAAGGTAGTTCCACAAGGATGACGTCCTCCGGATGAAGGAATTCTTAAACAATGGAGTTCGAGGAATACTAAGATGAACAACATATGGACGGGCGGCAGTGGTTTGTCGTGTTTTTCTGTTTAACTCGGTTGTTGGCGGTTCCTGTTACTCAATTTTTGTGTAGCAAATCTTGGGTTTTTACACTTATAAATCGCCTCTTTAATGGTTGTTATACAGCAAATACGCTTACAGAACCATTTCGTGTAAGTATATTGATAGCTGTAAGAACGACAGCTACTTAAATAAAACTTCCATAAAACAATTTGGTCTTAAATGCACTAACAACATTTTCACAGTGTAATATTGTAACTACAGTGAAACTTCTCATAACGGGCACCTCTAATAAGCGGACATCTCTATTAAGCGGACATTTTTTCATAGTCCGGAACTAGATATATGAAATTCCATAAAAATCACCCTCGCTTGGGCGGACTCTCCTTAGGGCGGGCGCGAGACAGGCTGTTTGCATACAAAGAGTGCGAAAACCCTCCTTTAAACGGACAGAAACTCTCTGAAGACAGACCGGCAACCAATCGTGTATGCGTGGCAGCGCGAATGGACTTCGCCGAATGAAAGTATGTGTGATTCCCCGACAGCAGTCCGCCGTTTATTTGTGAGTTGTAAGGTTAAAATCGTAAACAATGGCACAAAAATGTCGCGTTTTGAGTCTGAAAGAGAATATTGATGTTGGTTTGTAATTTAATAACAATGATTTGGGCGAGTTCATTAACATTGATAGCAATGTGCTATTAGAAGATGATAATGACCCCATTCCTACCGATTATGTAGTCCAAACTGAAACCACATCACTATCTGACGACTCTGATGAAGAAGTTGAATGCGGTAATCAAACAAATGTAACCAATTATCAACAAGCCATTAGTATGGCAAAGGAATTATTAGAGTATGCAAGGAATAGAGGTGACTCTACGGCAATGGAATTGTTATCAGACTTGGAATTACATTTTCTAGATTGCAAGCATAACCGCAAACACGTCAAACTACGTTATTAGATTTTTTAGTACTACATCCTAACTAAAACTAGTGTATTTTTGTTATGTTATGTTTATTTGTACATACATCACAGGAAACCTTTATAAAACTCTTATAAAGCATAAATCTGTTAGCCAAATCTTATAAGGGAAGTAAGTCTGATCTATGGGCCCCACATATTGCCTAATACTTCGACGATGACTAAACTAATGGTTTTCAGGATTTCCAAATCCTTTTCCGAGAAACATAAATTATTTAAGAGTCAATAAATCGTTAGTTTTTGGTCACGCTGTCATTTGGTGAATAAATACCGAAGATTAAAAAATTTAAGGAGCCACAGGTACAAAGAGGTAAACTAGAAATTAATGGTTTTTAGATTAACCGGAAATTCTTATGCCTGTGTCGCTTAACAAAAGTTATTTTAATTTATGGGTATTTGTGGAGACAGGCGACAGATTATTTTTGTGGTTAGATCTTAATTTTTATGGCTTTTTATACGAGGAACTCGTTTAAATGTGCGGTAATGGGATATTCGATTATGGGGAGGTTTAATTGCGGTAATGAATGTATGTGATGTGTATATACAGGGTGGTATGGAAATGGCGTATTATATTTAAACCCGCAAATCCTGAGATGAAAACAAATTGTACGAAAAAAAAATCATAAATGGCGCATTGAATTGACAAGCGAGAAAAGCCACCTTGTGTCAACGCCGAAATATCACGTGGTAGGCGCTGGCGTGAGAGCCAATTGTGATAGGTCAATCTCAAAAGACGTCAGTGAATGTTTGTCGCTGTTGTCATATTTTCACGTCAAAAACTTTAGAAATACTATAAACGGTTTCTAACGCTTGAGGCCGAGACACGCGTTTGTGATCTGGCATCATTGCTTGTCTACTGACCTACATACCCTTGTTAACTTAAAGCAGATGCGTATGGCCCGGTAATACGCGTGGTAAAGGGGTTTTTACCTAAAAAAATAGTATGTAAGCACCCAAGGCGTCTCCCATTTAAATACAAGCCATTTCAGCGTGTTCCTTAATGATGTGTTAATATTACAGAGTGTGGGTATTTTATGATGAAAAGAAACGCAACGGCTTAATTTTTTGTTTATTTTTTATAAAATCGAAATTTTTTTTATGTCCTAAAATACTTAGTTTCAATTTTGGTATGTATAAGATATAATACCAATACACGGTTCATAAGACAATTAGAGCACTTGTACTTTAGAAATCTCCCCGCTTCGCGGGTCGTTTCCTAAATTCAAGGCGTGCTCTAAGATAATGTCTTATGAAACTTGTATCTTAATTTTATTTGAATAAACTGCTCCGCCAAATTTTCGCCTCGTCCTGTATGGTCGCCGACTCATCGGCATTACGCTCCAATTTTTTATGGGTTTTTATTCCGCGAATCAGAAATATCGCCGAGCGAAACTGCTTCGTAGGACCTCCGAGCTCACCTGATTTATACACTATCGAGAAAATGAAAGAGTCATAAATTTTAAAGCAATCAAGAAAAAATGGCGGTACAAGATAAGGTCTAAATATTTTTGGTGTTAATAGGAGGTTGCTTACGGATGGGAGATTATATTTTTTTATGAGGCGATACGTGGAGTGTCCAGTTTTTATTCAGTCGTGAGTTAAAGGTACAGTGATAAAATCGGGGAAAAGATGTCAAACATTCACTGTCGATTTTTGCTTTGAGAACCATCGCTTTTTAGGGTATGTAGTTTTCTCCTTCTTTAATATTACATGCACACTTCCAGACAAAGATAATATTAGTCGCGTTTACAGGGTGTCCCCTAATTAGTGGTACATGGAAAAACCACAGACTCCTTACGTAAAAATATTAGGATTTAATTATACTTACCTATATCCGAAAGTTGATATTAACTGAGATACAGGGTGTTAAAGTTAACATTTCATTTTTGTTTTCTCTAATAACTTTGAGAGAAACCAACGTTCTTTTACAAAATTTGGCAATTATGGTTTTTTTAGGACGAGAAATTGATTTCTTTGTGAAATTTTAATGCACTGTCTGCGGCATTATTCGCACATTTATTAGGTTATAACTTTTTTGTGCCGCAGTGTACTTAAGTTTTTAATAAAAATAATACTTTTCTCATATTTATTACGTAAAAAAGGTATACTAAGTTCAGGTCGCCCAGAGTTACCGTTTCGGAGATATTTGCATTTAAATTGTTTAGTGCGTTAGCTCAGCCAAGCAAATAATATTTTGTTACTTCTTACCAATTCACTTTTACATGATAATTAATGTTCTAGTAATGGTAATTGGGAATAATAAATACAACAATTGGTGTGTTCTTTAACTTAAAATAACTTTGACCCTAAAAAATATCGTGTCGAAAGAAACCAACAGCAATGAAAACACAAACTTACGATAAACCCAAAAATGAAACATTTTCTGACATACTTAGCTATCTTACAATAATCAACAAACAATTAACAACATGGAGGTTTCATAGCAACTGCATCTCTAAATTTCATTTGTTTTCTCATAGGTTACTTTAAGAAATTTTTTTTTTTGTAAATTAATAGTAATTAGGCAGGGTTCACTGAACAATTTAAATGCAAATATCGCCGAAACGGCAACTCTGGGCGGCCTGAACTTAGTATACCTTTTTTACGCAATAAATATGAGAAAAGTATTATTGTCATTAAAAACTTAAATACAGTGAGACAGAAAAAAGTTATGACCTAATAAATGTGCGAAAAATGCCGTAGACAGCGCCCCCTACATTGTACATTAAATTTTCACGCAAAAAACATCAATTTCTCGTCCTAAAAAACCATAATTGCCAAATTTTGTAAAAAGAGTTGGGTTCTCTCAAAGTTATTAGAGAGAAACAAAAATGAAGTTTTAACTTTAACACCCTGTATCTCAGTTAATATCAACTTTCGGATATAGATAAGTATAATTAAATCCTAATATTTTTACGTAAGGAGTCTGTGTTTTTCCATGTATAATTAATTAGCGGACACCCTGTATAGTGCTGTAACTTATTTAATTGTTTGCAGATCCTGGTGAATTTTTCAGCAAAGTCTAGTAATAGACTCGTGGCTCGGAATTTTAGTTTTCAAAAAATACTGATGCCTTGGATCGTTATACAGGCAGGGATAAAGGTCACTTTTTACCTTTAATTTCTTAACGCTCTATGTAAAAATTGAGCCGTAGAATTTAGCTTAATTATGTTTCGTTTTGAGCTGTGACGTTTTCTTAACGCAATGTTTTTTGGTTCACGTCATTATGTGCTTTTTAAAAGAAGATAGAACTTTTTAAAGAAAGTATTGCAGTTTTTATTCACAATTCAGAACATTACATCATCTTATCGAGTGGCATAAACAAATATCCAAAAATAAATACCGCGTATTGTCCCCTCGTGTTCTTATCACTTGTACCATGTGACATGGGTGTCGATGCTATCAATGCAATACGGGCTACTTTTTTTTTTTTTTTTTTTTTTTATGATCAAACAAGCACTATAGGAATTTTTATATTTGGGTTTCATAATGGCTACATTATGAAATGCAAAAAAATTGAATAATCTGCCACTTTATGAAAATTTTGTTTTATGTTGGCAGCAAGTAGGGTTCGAATTTTAGGCTTACGTCGATTTTGAAATTAGTTTTCTAGGTATTATGGATTGGACTAAAATTTTTTATAGAAAACTTTAAAATACTAACCTTTAACCTTGCAAATAGATCATTTTTACTAGATATTTATCTGAAAACCTATACTCGGAAATATATAACATGCTGACTGTGTCCGTCAACTAATTTCTACTCACAACTATAAAACAACATAACCTTAAAATAATAGAAATATCTTCCAGTTTATGCTCTATTTCTAAAGTTTTATTCAATAAAGTACTATTTTTATTTTTAATTCAATATAGGTTTATACATATTACTTTCTATATACAGGGTTGCTCAGAAGTCCGGAATAAAATTAATATAGCCTTAATCTGTAGTTTTTGGGGAAAACGCTCGGACACGTCAATTTAGTTTTATAGATGCTCACAATTTGACGTTATTCGTTTGTTTTTTTATAGACATTTGTCAAAGATATGACGACATCGATCTTTTTTTAATAGAAACATACAGCTTGTGTTACATGATTTGAAAGCTAATATCTCGTACAGTATGCTCATAAATTTTAGCGCGATTCTGTCAAGCTATTTCAAAATGGCGACTGTTAAAAGTTTTTAAAAAATCTCTATTTAAATAAGCAGAAATTATAAATCATTGATGTTTTTTATCTTTTAAGGTAAGAAATCTTCTGAACGCGACTCAATGAAGATTTCTTACCCTGAAAGGTAAAAAAAAACCATCAATGATTTATAATTTCTGCTTATTTAAATAGAGATTTTTTAAAAACTTTCAACAGTCGACATTTTGAAATAGCTTGACAGAATCGCGCTAAAATTTATGAGCATACTGTACGAGATATTAGCTTTCAAAGGATGTATCACAAGCTGTATGTTTCTAATTAAAGAAAAGATCGATGCCGTCATATGTCTATAAAAAAAACAAATAACGTCAAAATGTGAGCATAAAATAATAATAAAACTAGATTGACGTGTCCGAGCGTTTTCCCCAAAAGTTATAGGTTAAGGCTATATTAATTTTATTCCGGAATTCTGGGCAACCCTGTATATACATATTTATAGTTACTGTAGACGTTCGTTTCCTGGGCATTAACTACTATTCCTGTCAGATTCTGTGTCGACCCAATATTTTGTGCAATAGTATTATTTAGTATTTTGTTCAATATTTTGAACTTTGTTCTGCCCGCACCATAACTCAAAGTTTTGCATATTCTTTTTAAAGGTTTTTCTAGATTATTTTCTGCAATTTCTCGTATTTCTGACGGAGTACCACTTTCTTCCTGACTCATTTTTATTAACTTTTTAACAAGATATTGTCTTATGAAACTTGTATCTTAATATACTATTATGCTACTCGAAAAAATAATGTGATATTCTTCTGAATTGTGAATAAAATTGAAAAACTGCAATACTTTCTTTAAAAATTTAGATCTTCTTTTACAAAGCAGATAATGACGTGAATCAAAAAACATTGTGTTAAGAAAAGGTCATACTTCAAAGCAAAGCATAATGAAGTCAAATTCTGCCACTCAATTTTTCCACAGGGCGTTTTTTCACCAAGATCGGAAAACAATTTTAAAAGTTACAGCACTATAACCGTCACTTAACATTATTATTGTCGCGAGAAGTGGAAATATGTAATGAGCATTTTTTATACAGAGTGTTATGTAAATCACTTTAACGCTAAATTTGGTTTGGCAATTTTTGGTAAAAACCCATTTGGCAAAATCTGGCGGGCCGCACTGATGATACTGCTTGTATTTAAATTGTTTATTGCAATGTCCCAATGCATAATAATTTCCAATGACCTCGTATAAATAAGCACCTTTGCATATCTGGCAAAAAGACACCAAAAAGTTGTTTCCAATTTTAACGACTTTTATCTAAAAACGAAACGACTTAAAAGTCCTTAAATTTAAAACTCCTAAAACCGATGTACCAACTATCGAACAAAGCCATAAACTTTTAATCATCTCCGTTCGTTTTGCGTGTGAAAGTTCCGTCATTTCGTCTGCGATAAAAGAGACGGATTTACCAGGATTGTACGCGAGCGACGGGAACGGAGACGTGATCCAGATCGATGAATGTGCAGTCGTGGATCGGGTTTGCCGGCGAAACCAATCAGCGTCGATAATAAAGAAACAAGAGACTGAAGCTTTTTTATCGGCCACAGCATTGGTGGAATAGTTTGTGAATTATTAACTTTTAGAAGAAAAGCGATAAAAAAATTTTATGGGCTCCGTATCGTCGATTGGGTAATTTTAAGTTTAGTTCTTAATTACTGTCGATTAGTGAAAGAACATCTTTGTATCGAGCAAAGGTCTTGTAAAACTCCAGATAGAAAAATGTATATTTCTAGCCTACGCAACGAGTCTTTCCCACCTCTTTCGGTCATTATTGCAGCATAGCCAGATTGTCATATTTATCGCAAAGGTATCTTGCAATATGCCAATTAAAAATTTGTTAATTTGACAATTACAACTGGTTTAAGGTTAATCCGCGATTGCCCTAAAAATAAATTTATTTCCCAATAATTTTACTATAAACTGTGAAAAGGCGATGAGAGATTCTTTAAAAAATATTATACTTAACAGTATCAAACGAATCTTGAACTTATCCGACTGCCCTCTGGCAACATCTATTTTTATTTTACTATGCGCTAGGAGCCCAAGAGCCAAACTATGAATGACTAAACGTCTCGTAAAAATTGCAGCCTTGGTGTTGTGTTCTAACTTGGTTCTAACGGATTGATTATATATTTTGGTTGATTTGTGTTTTTTTTGTGAAAAATCGTCTTTATTATAAACAATCATGGTGCATTCATGTGTAGTTTGTAAAAGAGTAGATCAATTAAATAAGAATTTATCGTTTCATCGGTAAGTATGGTTATGTTATAATACTTAACCATCTGATATAGCCAGACTTCAATACTGTTGCCATTCAGCCAACAAACATGTAGTTCTCCATTCCACCCATTACCGATTTTCAATAACACTTCACTTTCCAAAAGTTTTATGAATGGATCATTGTACCTGTGGTATCGAGTAATTGTTATATTTATTTTACAAATCCATCTAAGAAATACAAAGTCTATGCTTGTCAGGTGGTATTAATATCAAATACCAATATGGAAAATTATTATTTCCAGACCACCCGATGATCCTTATACAATAAGGGCGTCACTTTAAAATGCTATTTCTGATTGAATGGTACTACCAAGAAAAGGAAGCCCCTCTCCATTGATAGGATGCAACCACCTGTAGACCGGTTTCGAACTTATTTGTTCTCGTCAGTACAGGGTAGGTGTACATACCAATCATTTTTTTTTTTTTTTTTTGGACACACGATGAGAAATCTGCGCACAGACACCTTACAGACGCGGCTGCAAGGTAGTGTCGGGCTAGCAACATTGTGGGGAAAGACCATCAATATCATCCGCTCTGAAGGAGGGGATCCGCCTCAGAAGGAGACGAGCCAACCGACTAAAACTCACCGTCTGAGTCAGGCATGATACCTGTAACTCCTTTCACTCAGACGTGTTATTTTTGTTTATCATCGTATGATTTTTTTAGGTTAAGCCTTGAAGCGTTGCTTGGTGTGTTTCGGTTACAGCTCTTAACCCTTTCTTATTTGAATTTAATCAAATAAGCAAGTTTTAAGAGCTCCGTTAACATATTGGGTGTAGAGGTAGAGGGGTAGTTATTGTAATTGTTTACAGAGGCGTATAGTGTGCGCGTAGTGTGCGTGTACCCTTATTTTTATACAGAACAAGTTCTTAAATAATTTGGAGTGTGGATTTAGCGAGTGATCCAGTCTTTGGGCATTCTGTGTTTTTGACGCGGTAGTCTGCGTATGTGCGATGAGGCTATCTTGGCGTTGTTGGCCAAGTTAGCCTTGGTCTGGTATTTCGTGATTATTTTATCGAGAAACTCCGAAATTGTGTCAATTTGGAGGTCTCGATGTATGACGTGAGTTCGGGTATATCTAGGTGTATTCAGTATTATTTTAAGTGCCTTGTTCTGTATTACCTGTAGTCTTTGTAAGTCCTGCTTACCCAGTGTGCACCATGTCGGTGCTCCGTATGTGAGCACCGGCCTGATGAGCACTTTGTACATCATGACTTTTGTCCTGGTTGTTAGCTTGCTCCTACTGTTGAGCAGCGGGTATAGAGTGCTCAGTTGGGCGTGAGCCATCTTTCTCCTGTGGGCTGTATTTACTTTCCAATTGAGGCGTTTGTCGAAGTGAAGTCCCAAGTATTTTACTCTTGGGCTCCAATCGATTGGTTTGTTTCCTACAGTGACCCTGCCTTCCGGTCTTCTGAACCTTGATGAGTTCTTAGTAAAGTAAATTGCCTGTGTTTTTTCTGGATTGATTTTTATTTTCCACTTGCTGAGCCATTTTTCCAGAGTAATGATGTTTTCTTTTAGCGCCAGCATTATTTGTTTTGGATTTCTTGATGTCACTGCTATGGTTGTGTCATCAGCGTATATGAATTTTTCGCAAGACGGATGCATTGAGATATCACAAGTAAATATATTGAAGAGTAGGGGGGCTATTAACGAACCTTGTGGGACTCCGGCCCTGATTATTTTTAATGTAGAGTAACACTCTTCAACAAAAGTTTTAAACGATCGATTTTCAAGATAGGAGGCTATAAGTTTTATCATATAGTTTGGTACTCCTAGCCTGATCATTTTGACAATTAACCCGTTATGTCATTCCATTCATAAAACACCATTTATTTACAATCATGCACAGTTTTACAGTTTCAAATAAGTTAGAAGAAGATGGCTTTAAAAAATGGCAACGCTGTAATAAGATACGCGTTTAGATAATTTCGATCTAACATTAGTCATAAATAGGTAATCGTTGTAGGAATTTTTTACAAAAAAATCAGATGAATAATCCATATTATTGAAATTTTTACTTAAAATATAAAATTAGCTACACCACTGCTTTACCTAAATAAAACATTACCTCATTATTCTCACTTTCCGACGAAATAATAATCCGGGGTTAGAATAGTCGAATCTCTTACACACCACGCACTGACGAACCATTGTACACTAAGAATTAATCCAAAAACACAATAGATCACAAAAGCAGTAGCCAATAAGCGTGAACAACACCGCCGCCGAGAAATCCACCCTGTATAGACTTCAAATGGCAGTGTCGTGCATGGGAAACGGTCTAGCTTTAACCTATTTGACTATATTGGTATAAAACTACGACTTCCGTATATAAGTTATCAATAATTCATACTCGAGACTGATAAATGTCGAATCTATAAGAGATTATAATCTAGGACACGCTTAAATTAAGTGAATTCAGACAGTAGGTTCGTTCACAGAGTAAATTTCCGGTTGCCTATTTCGTTCTGCGCATGTTCGATTGTGCAGGACGAGTTTCGAACCGGTTGCCGCTTTTTGTTTCTGTGACCGGGTACAAATTCCAAACCACTGTCAAATCTGCGCATTCACTTTTTAACCTACCAGTTCATATTTTTTGCTCTTTTCTGCTTTGTTTAGATGGGGCTTAGAGCGCACCAGTACGCGGATTATTATGACGGTTGCAAATCAGTTGGCTGTCGATACATTTTGCTCTACGAACACCGAACTTTCGGCAAGCGGTCGCCGATTTTTTCTTAAACCAAGTGCGCGTGCCTCGGGCAGTTTCTGGCTGCTCTGCGAACCAACCCAAGGTTTATACAGGGTGTTATGGAAATTACTTATTATATTTAAATGGGTATGGGTCCTTGGGTGTCCTAGAGAAGCGCTATATATTTTTTTTTAAATCGAATATCTAAATACTAAGGTAAAACCCCTTTTTACCCACATACTGTAGCGCCGTTCCGTCTGGATTCACTTAACAACAATGTGGGTAATTAGAGTATACTAAAGTGATGTCAGATCACACCGCGTGTCCCGCCCTTGCTTGGATGTCGGCCGCGCGCCACTATCGTTGCTTCAGTATGTTTCGAGACTTGGAGTGACGCTGTCGAGGGTTCCACGTGCTTGACGTATACGAATTTTAAACGTTTTGTTAGTTGTAGCAGTACCCGATTTTTTTTCTGTTGTGATGTAATTCATAATAATAAATGTTGTGATGTGATTTCAAATTTAATTATCTACTGTTAAAACTCTTGAAAAACATACTTTTCGTGTTTTATTTTTTTATGGAATTTAATTATAAAACGGATTATTTTAAAATAAGATCGAAGGTAAGAGAGTATGTACCTTAAAATTGTAGTTTTTTTTTCTAAAATGGTTTGAAAGAGAAGTGATAACGCGCGTCAAAGACGTCTTGTTGTCAAAAACTGAACACGTGCGTTTACAATTCTGTGTTACAATATGACAACACCGCCCATAATGCGCTGACCTCTTTTGAGACTCGAGACTGCCTCAATAAACTATTGATTGCGAAGGTCCTCAGGAGCGGCCACGTAAATTTTGAGATTTCATATAAAGTGTATATTTCGCTTAATAATTCAAAGCGCCATTTATGGTTATTTTTCTTCAATTTATTTTCATCTCAGGATTTTCCGGTTTAAATATAATAAGTCATTTCCATAACACCCTGTATACGGCTTATTACTTATTTTTTCGCAAATAAAGCAAGTTTTTCTTGCCATTCATCACAGAATTTAAGAAAGCAAGTATAACATGCGAAAAAGCTCGTTGATTAGTTAAACATTCTATTTTCTAAAATTAGTTTTTAGTTCGATAACCGCACTAAATCATTCATAAAGACATCTAAAACCATTTTTCTACAATTATTTTATTCATAAGCGCGAAATTATTATACCGCTTAAATTATAGACTCTGCATATTATTATAATGTCGCTTAGGTATTATTTATCGTAGTGGATTTTTCGTGTTTATGAAAATTACCTGTGCTGTTAAAAATTCAGTCCCCCTCGAAACGAGCGAAATATTTATGAGTGAACTACTTGTTGGAAAACAAGAAAACGGTTATTAAAAATTTACTCCCAATGAAAAGACGATATAGAAAATTCATTTTTTAAATTATAACCGTCTACAGGGTGTCTCGTGCCTTACTAACCATCGAACTTCGCCGATTAAGTCGGTCAAGTCGGACTTTTCGCGGGTTATTTTTTATTTGGCTTCGTCGTAATAGTTTCCTACATGTATCGTTGTTTCCTGCATTCGTGGTTTATTTCCCTTTTCACGGCTGTTTAGCGTATCGTTAGTTTTCGTTGGTTCGAACTGGTGTGTGACAGGTCAATATGCAAATGGATAGATTCAAATTTACAAAATTTGGCAATTATGGTTTTTTTAGGACGAGAAATTGATTTCTTTGTGAAATTTTAATGTACAATGTAGCTGCGGCATTTTTCCAATATTCATAAGGTCATAACTTTTTTGTGCCTCGGTGTATTTAAGTTTTTAATAAAAATAATACTTTCTCATATTTATTACGTAAAAAAGGTATACTAAGTTGAGGTCGTCCAGAGTTACCGTTTCGGAGATATTTGCATTTAAATTGTTTAGTGCGTTAGCTCAGGCAAGCAAATAATATTTTGCTTCTTACCAATTAAGTTTTACATGATAATTAATGTTCTATGGGTAATTGGGAATAATAAATACAACAATGGGATTGTTCTTTAACTTACCTTAATTAAAATAACTTGGACCCTAGAAAATATCGCACAACAGCAATGAAAACACAAACTTACGATAAACTCAAAAATGAAACAATTTCTGTTCCATAGCAACTGCATCTCTAAATTTTATTTGTTTTCTCATAGATTACTTTAAGAAATAATAATTGTGCAGGGTGCACTAAACAATTTAACTACAAATATCTCCGAAACGGTAACTCTGGGCGACCTGAACTTGGTATATTTCTAAGAAGAAGAAAACAGTTCATAGCGATCAATAATCCTGATAATGCAACGAAAGGTGAAAGCCTTTCTGGACTTTTGGAAATTGTTATGGGCGTTCCGCAGGGGGCGGTTCTTGCTCCGATTCTCTTTAATCTGTATATTAATGAAGCAGATGACGAGCTGGACGAGGAATGCACCTCGGCAAAGTATGCCGACCACTCTTCCTATTTATTTTCTCATGGGGACGATAGCATTTTGACTCAAAACTGTAATCGAAATTTGAACAGTCTGTGTAAATGGTTCTGTCAAAATTCACTATTTCTCAATAACACTAAAACTAATTACATCCGTTTTCACAATTACCAGGATCATAATAATCTGGATATGGAACTGCTTATAAATAATGAAGAAATATTAAAAATCAATACTATAAAATTTCTAGGAGTGCAAATTGATGAGCATCTGAATTGGAAAAATCATTGTGATCTGCTCAAATCAAAATTAAATTCATGTTGTTTTCTTGTTCGTTCGCTCAAGACAGCGATTTCTATGAGGGAGCTCCTCATGGTGTATAACGCACAAGTCGATTCTCGTCTGCGTTACGGGGTGATCTTCTGGTCTTCTGGGGCTCGTCCGGTGTGGTTGGGGAATTGCTTGTGTGTCAGAAGAGAATATTGAGGACTTTGGTGGGTGTGTCGAGGACTTACTCGTGCAGAGGGCTCTTTAAGAAATACAAGATTTTGACCGTAATTTGTGTATACTTATTAGAACTATGTATATATATTTTTAAAAATAAAGGTCGATTTGCCATTAACAGTGATGTTCATACCTATAACACACGACAAGTCAGCTCATTTAGAGTTCCTTTTAACCGACTGAATGTTGGTAGAACATCACCAAACTCATTGGGGCCAGTAATCTTTAACAAGCTACCACCAAACCTGAAGGCTGTTGATAGTCTTATGTTGTTTAAAAAACGTTTAAAGCAATATTTGTTTTCTGAGGCTTTTTATTCAGTTAATGAATATCTTACAAGGGTGCAATAATGCCTGTACATTTTTTTATATTTACTTTTTTTTAACAATAATATAACTTTTATTTTAGGATAAGTTTGCTTTTTGCTTTTTCTACCTTTTTTACGTAATAAATATGAGAAAAGTATTACTTTCATTAAAAACTTAAATACACTGAGACACAAAAAGTTATGACCTAATAAATGTGCAAATAATGCCGCAGACAGCGCCCCCTACATTGTACATTAAAATTTCACAAAAAAACAATTTCCCTAAAAGAATCATAATTGCCAAATTTTGTAAAAAAACGTTGGTTTCCCTCAAAGATATTAGAGAAAAACAAAAATGAAGTTTTAACTTTAACACCCTGTATCTCAGTTAATAACAACTTTCGGATATAGGTACGTATAATTAAATCCTAATATTTTTACGTAAGGAGTCTGTTGTTTTTCCATGTACCATTTATTAGCGAACACCCTGTATATTATATGTATGTTCAGATGTGATATTTCAATTACGCATAACGCGGCGTGAAATAATGTCCTCTAATAAGATTCTGGCATACCTTTATCCGATTTAAAGAATTACACACCTAATCCGATCAACAAGCATACCAACCACCACCCGTGCCAAATATCACGATTGAAAGGAAATCCCGACAACAATAGCGAGAACATATTGACCCCCAAAGTTACACGAATTGACCACCTTTCATTTCTTAGTTTAAAATACCAAACACACATCGGCTCATTCAGTTTAAATAGAAAAATGGTGCGACGTGTCGTCCATTCAAAGACCGAATCGATCCCAGTCCTTTGAATTTTTGCTTTTTATTTATGTCGTCGGCGTCTTGGGTAGTTTAACGTCCCTAAAATGCAGCTGGAGTTTTGAAATGTCTGATTGAGCCACTGCACCGCACCGGCTCAGATTATCAGGTAGATTCGAAAAGAATTTTGATGAAAATGGACTTGTGCAGTCTGGGGCAATTTTTGATCATTTTCAATGCCAAAGAGAACAGATTTGGGTACACCATTAGCGTTAGCTTAATTATGTTTTGAAATAACATTGTTGTAGCACCAAAAAAATTATTGTTTAGTTGTTAAGTTTAGCTATCGCAGTGTTTTGTACATTTTCCTGCGTAAACATCAATATTTACTTTAAAAAATATATAGGGTTCACAAGTATGGTGAAATTATTTCTAAAATTTTATTTTTGTGTGACGATCAAACAATTACTTTCTAGCCGTTTTAAATGTGGAAAAAAAAAAGTAATAAGAAAATGCGTTAGGTAAAACATATTTTTATTTATTTCTTAATTTTACACAAGGAAATGCAACTTTTGGAAAATAAGAAAGGTGTTCTTAGTGTCGGATCTTAACGTCGGCGCATGCAACCCTCGTAACAATATTTATACAGTCCACTACTAATACTACTAAAGCCATCTACGAGCTATCAAGAAAACCGAATGATGTCCAATACTACTACCGCCATCTACGAGTTATCAAGGAAACCGAATGATGTCTAATACCACTACGCCATTTACGGCTACGTCATTAGGCGCAACCAAGACGAGAACAATAGTTAACTGTTTTATGACGAGAACGAAGCGAGCCACGAGACTGACAAGTTGGCATTTTTCATATTTTCAGTGTGTTTTAGTTTAAATCCTTAAATAAAATGGTTTAAAATCATATCGAGTATCATTTATCGAAATACACAACATTTATCGACCCTACACAATAGTGCTTAAACGTAAAGTCCATTCTTCGGTTCTTAATTGTAGAAAATTGATCAATAACAGCCTCATTAAGTTTGGAATACCCTCTATAATTTTTTTTTCATATATTTCAATTTTAAACTTTCTAATAAAGTCCCTAGATTCACCCTTTGTGGTCTGCGTTAAATTAATTTCGGGTTTAGGTGCTCCCGCATTCTTCACTTCAATTTTTTGCTCCAAACTCAAAGAGCTAAAGTTATTTCTTAAATAGTCCACCGTCAACTATTCATTTTAACTTAATAAATATATAATATTGGAATATTAAAACATACACGCTCGAATTTCTAACTAGATGCACGAACAGACAACAGCGCGGTGCACACAAAAACTGTGAGCCTTTTCCACGTTAAATCGTCATATCCCCGCTGCCACCCGCCACCTGCTACTACAGAGAAACTGCACAACTTAATCGCACGTGCGAGGCAATCTGGTCATAATCGTCATTTATCTCGACCGAGGCACGGTTGCCGGATCTATACAGTTTGGTTTGACGGGATGATAACATATTAGGGAGGGTCGGACTTTTTTAGTTTGACGGTACGATAAAATATTAGGGAGGGTCGGACTTTATACGATAAATAATATTCAATGAATATAAATTAATATTTTTCATTCGTTTTGTTTTGGGGGTGCACGTGCGCATGTGGTCCTGTAGATTTAGAAGGAGCAAATACAGTGAAACCTCTCATAGCGGACACCTCTGATAAGCGGACATCTCTATTAAACGGACATTTTTTCACACTAGCATACTGTTTCTAACTGGTCCTCTTTAAGAAGCAAAAAGCAATTTTATTGGCTATGTCATCCCAACCGCACAGATATAATGTGCATATTATTATTAATCTGTAAAAAAATTTAATCGGGTCTATGATTGGGTATAAAAGAAATCTGTTTCTTCAATAAATAAATCGAGTCGGATCGGCCATCCAAACAAACCAATTGACCTAATTCGTCGTCAAGTTCATCATCATTGGTCGTGAGATTAAAAATCTGAGAACGGTTCCTCGATTTCACGGGTTAAATGACTTTTAACAATAAACAATTTCATATGAAGCTAATTTATATTTATCGACGCGCGCGTACCGTTCTTAAGAGCTCCTCGGCAAATGTTTACAGTTCGTTTTTTTTTCATTATTTTATTTTTCAGATTTGAACTCATTTTATGGCGCCTGTATTACGAAAATAAGCACAGCAAAATAGAGATAGGGATAATGTCTGTAGAATCCTCATCTCTTTTTATCTTTTGTCTGTTTCTATCTTCATTCTAGCCTCTGATCGGGTTTGATATGTCTTGGGAAAAACAAACAATCGACGGACGTGACTCAAAAGTCTATATTCTTAAACATTGTTTCACGAAAAATGGATATTCATAATGACTGCAGTAAAAGTACCTGTAGCCATCCCATTATTTATGACGGTTTGTTATTATTATGTGGAAAGGACCGGATTGTAATAATTATAATTAAATATAGGCACATCAGGTAGGTTAGGTTGCTTAATTTATATTTAAATATCTTTTTGTGGTAAAATTTGTTAGTTTTTGAGGAATGGTTCAAGAACTGTCTTTTACCAAACATTCCTCAGAATAGCGTGATAGTAATGGACAATGCGAGCTATCACAGTCGCCAATTACATAAAGCTCCAAATAATACAAAATTGGAGATTCAGAACTACATGGCGGCGAATGATATATATTTTGAAGAAAGTTATAAAAAAGTGATATTTTAGAAGTTTTAAAGACATTTTGTATAAAAAAAGTATATGTTTGTGACACATTGGCAGAAGAAATTGGACATACAGTGCTACGGCTCCCACCCTATTATTGCATTTTTAACCCCATAGAGCATATGTGGCACCAGTTAAAATCACTGGTTAGGTCTGAAAATATTTCTCCGACTTTAAGTTCTAGTGTTGTAGAATTAATACGAAAATGCTTTAATGATATTCCCCCAGGTAGTTGGAAAAATTCAGTCCGTCACGTAATAACTGTAGAAAATTCGTATATTAGTCTGGATCGTATAATTAATCCAATTATAATTAATTTTGATGAGGATAGCGATAGCGAAACAGAACTATCTATAGAATGACATTATAAATGTAAATAAATATGACTAATAATATTTAAAAAAATGTTATTTCATTTGATTACATTAATATAATCATATCATTACTTGTTTTCCTTAGTCCGTCCCTTCATACTTCACTTGTTTATTGCCAAGCTCTTGTCGACACAATGGGACCGACCCAGGAAATCATTAAGTCGTATCCAATTTTCGTGAAACGTACTGTACTGTAGACATTTCCTGGACATTAATTGTTATTCCTGTCAGATTCTGTGTCGACGCAATACTTTGATCAATAGTATTATTCATTATTTTGTTCAATATTTTGAACTTTGTTCTGCTCGCACCATAACTCAAGTTTTGCATATTCTTTTTAAAAGTTTTTCTAGATTATTTTCTGCAATTTCTCGTATTTGTGACGGAGTACAACTTTCTTCCTCACTTATTATTATTAACTTTAATAATAGATATATTTATTTTTAATTATGACGGATGGAAAGAAGCTTTGTTGTGTTCAGTTGTTTCTATCATGGCATATTTGATATTTGTAACATTTTATGAAATTGTAAAAGTATTGCCAACCCAAAGAGAAAATATTAATTCAAATCTACTATATTTTCAGACTTTAAAGACTCAAATAGAAAAAGTATTATAAAATACACGGTTCATAAGACAATTAGAGCACTTGTACTTTAGAAAACTCCCCGCTTCGCGGGTCGTTTTCTATATTGGTCGCGTGCTCTAAGATAATGTCTTATGAAACTTGTATCTTAATATACTATTATAAAACTATACGTTTATTTAATTTGTATTCGGTTTCAACGACTTTGAAATAAATAAATTTGAAATTTGAATAGTTCAAATTAATTTTTGAAACCTGATTTTTTCTAAACCACTAGTCAATGACGGTATTTTTGAAAACCGATTTACACAACATTTAAAATGATGTGCCCCTCAAACCCGAGGGTGGGAATTTTCCAAATCGACTCCCTGTATTTTAATATTAAATATTGCCGAGGACCTCTTAAACTCTAAAACCAACAAACGAATTCACATAAAGCTGATTTATATTTATCGCCGCGCGCTTATGGGCCTTAATTTGCATAATTATTACATAAACGCGCTAAGTAGAGATTAACCTTTTAAGCTTTCGTTTATTTGCCGACAAATCGACCGTCGTTTAATGGCAATCGGTCCCTTTTTGTCTGTGAAAACAAATGCATGCATAGCTAGTTTCCTTAAAGCCGTATTACAGTCGGGAATTTTTATGGCGCCAGCAATGGCAATTATAATTGCAAGGATTCATGCGCCGTACTACAGTCGGAAATTCTACTCTTCTGACAATTAAAATGACACGGATTCATGCGCAGTACACCGTTCCCGATCAGCTGTCTCTCATTATCAGAAATGGGGCACGCGCCATTTTAATTGCCCTTGCCGGCACCAGTGGGTTTAAATGGCCATTACCTGTTCATACCTGGTTCGGCCAATTAATAAACAGTTAAAAATAACAGAATAATCCATGTCCACCCAATTGCGCCGGCAAGGGCAATTAAAATGGCGCCTGCCCCATTTCTGGTAATGAGAGACAGCTGATCGGGAACAGTGTACTGCGCCTGAATCCTTGAATTATAATTGCCATTGCTGGCGCCATAAAAATTCCCAAGTGTAATACGGCCTTAAGTCTTAAGGGGAACGATATTTTTAACAGATTTGTTCGTTTCTAACTGGTTGCTGGTTTTTGTCTCTGTGTACGGAACCGGAATGCCAAAACTTGAAATGTGAAAATTGACTTTTTAACTTAATCTACAAGTATTCTTATTATTTTGGAATGGAAATTTAAAGAATAATTAGGTTTAACCCAAAATACGTCCAAACTAAAGAAAATAAAACGTATCGGTACTGACAACAAGCCGATTGAGCCGCAGAATCTAAACAAACAATTCCGTACCAGTCCGAAGATTATTCTGACGATTGCAAATCAGTTGGAAATCTATACATTTTGCTCTTAGAACACCAAATTCAGGTTTGAAATGAAATAAACCTACCTAATCTCGGTCTTTGGGTGCTAAGTATCTATGACCATGCCAAATTTCGACTCTACAACGTGTCCAAGATAAGGAGGGCCAGTACAGGGATCTCGGAAACCGTAAGAGATACGAAGTCGTTTAAATGCAGGTAAAGTTGCGCATTTACGTGCCTAATAATATGCCGTTTAGAAAGTTTTATAATTCCGAGTAGTTCCGGAGATATCCGGAAAAAACCGAAATTCTGAAAAATCGTTTTATTGTTTTTCTGGGTTTTTTGAGATCGAATTCTAAAGTAAATTGCACTTTTACATTGCCACTGTTTCCGCTCTATCTAACAGCGTTAATTATTTTGTAAACCGACTAGTCGTCTTCGAAGGGCCATTATTAACTTTCTTTTTTTAAATACGGCCCTGTTTTCCTGATATTGGAATTTGAGAGGTTTTTGTCTTCCGATTGCTACGATGTATGACACATTGTGGTTTAATGACGTTTGGAGGGTTTTTTGAACAACATCAGGATATTTTGGGATACGGTCCTGTATTTCTACTAATTTTATAAATAGTCTCATAAGTAAGCTCTACATTTTTACTTATGTTGGACTAGTTCAATAAATAACAAATAATTTAATAATAAACCACAAATAAGTGAGCAAAATACAGAAACATTATTTCAAACTTCTGTTGATTCGGGATTTAAAAGAACAGTAGGCGCTTGAAACAAAAAAATTAAGATGGTGACGCGTGATTTGTTTCACTTGACATTCCCATTGTGATCGTTTGAAAGCGTTTTAAGAGGTTTTCTATTTTCCAGAAAATACTGAACATAATTTTACAAATGCTGAAAAGTTTGATATTCTATGGTGTTTTCTTTATCTCAAAAAGACTGTTATGTGGCAGTTAGAAGATGTTATTTGTGCTTAGAGAACAACGGAAATTATTTTGAACACCTGATTTGGTATGATTTTTGTTCACTTATTTGTGGTTTATTATTAAATTATTTGTTATTTATTGAACTAGTCCAACATAAATAAAAAATTTAGAGCTTACTTATGAGATACTATTTATAAAATTAGGAGAAATACAGGACCGTATCCCAAAATTTCCTGATGTTGTTCAAAAAACCCTCGAAACGTCATTAAACCACAATGTGTCATACATCGTTGCATTCGGAAGAAAAAAAGCTCTCAAATTCCAATATCTGAAAAACAGGACCGTATTTAAAAAAAGAAAGTTGATAATGACCCTTCGAAGACGACTCGTCGGATTACAAAACAATTAACGTTGTTAGATAGAGCGGAAAAAGTGGCAATGCAAAAGTGCAATTTACTTTAGAATTCGATCTCAAAAAAACCCAGGAAAACAATAAAACGATTTTTCAGAATTTCGTTTTTTTCCGGATATCTCCGGAACTACTCGGAATTTTAAAACTTTCTAAACGGCATATTATTAGGCACGTAAATGCGCAACTTTACCTTCATTTAACCTACTTTGTATCTCTTACGGTTTCCGAGATCCCTGCACTGGCCCTCCTTATCTTGGACACATTGTATGTCGAACGGTCTCCAAGAAAAAGGGCCGTAACACAGGGACACTGGAATTGATTCCATTTTTGCTCCACTAAATATATGTAATTTTAAATGAGATTCTACCCTTTGCGCTAAAAAGTCGGTTCACTTTATCATCCCTTTATTAATATTCAAAAATTTCCACTTACAGACCTTTTTACATAAGAACTCTACGGGGGCGGGTGAACGGGAGGGATGCAGAGGAGCACAGTGGCGTAACCTAAAAATAAATGCTTTGGAGGGACGAGAATTGTCTACATATAATTTTGCAGTGACTTTTTGTCTATGTGAACGGGACAAATGCCAATCACCTTCAACTGATCTGGGAATTGACTCCCGTAACTTAACCTACAAGAATTGCTCATTTCGGCTTTGTTTAGAGCTAAAGTCAGTTCGTTTTATGAAGTCCGATACCGGTTTAAATCATTAAAGCACTTTCAACAGAAAGACGGTTAAGTTAACAATACCTTCGCTATACTTGATCGTACCGAACATTCGACTGGTTCACTGTAGTCGGCTGGGCAAAATCAGCGGTTCCAAAACAAAAGCATCTTGGAATTATGTCCGGCGATAAATATTTGTATCTTGTTTATTTTTCACTCATAGTTTTTTTTATTTATCAAATGAAAAACATTTTGATTTTCTCAGGTACCTTTTCCTAGAATTTAGTTATTTTGGGATCATTATAGTTAAATCTATATATATATATAATAAACTATTTTCCAAGAAATAATTAAAATTTGCTCAAGTGCAGGATGGTATGTTCTATTTTAAATAAGTAGTTATGCTTTTTGCTTTTGCGTTTGTTTCTCTTTGTGTGTGAATTAAAAGCAGTTATAAAGTAAAGTTATGGAAAATGTTCAGCAAGGTGACGCAACGCCTAGAAGACGTTTATATCCAGGTGAACGCCGTTTGGTATTACAAGTGGAACGTTATTTTACTTTAGAAAAAGATAACTCGGGCCCGTTAGTGTCTGTTTTGGCAGTGCAAAAACGAACGTCTGATGTTTGCGGCATTTCAGATAAGACCTTAAGAAGACTTCGAAAAAAGAGTGAAGAGGAATTGGACAGACCATATAAAAGGGTTCGACTCCATTCTAAAACCTTTGATTTATCCCAAGGGATAAAACTATCGATTAGGAATATTGTTTATGATACCCTCAAAGCTATTCTTGAAAAGATAAAGAAGAAAGAACTTTGAGATATTGGAACTATCAGTTTGTCCATCATTTTAAAAGATCTGGGCTTCAAATGCAGAAAACGAACAAGAGAAAAGTGCTTTACGAGCTGTCCAATAATGTTTCAAGAAGATAGCGACATCGGTTCTTTTTAGAACCAAAACTTTATAAAAAAATAATTCGTAAAACAAATTTGCCTAAATACCATAAAAGCTAAAAAATAATCATTTTTCTTTGCCTAAACTAATTTTTTATTTACTTTAAATAATTTTATTTAGAAAATACCTAAAATATAATTTATTGTTTGAGAGCCACCGACTACCCTGCTCGAGAGGTTTTATTGCTTGGCGGACTTCATATACCGTACCGACTTTAGCCTGTCGTTTCGGAATGGATATTTAAAGAGTAATTGTCAGTAAGTTTAACCAAAACATGCCAAAACTAAAGAAAATAAAACGGATCAGTAAAAACAACAAACAGCAAACAAACAGCCGATCCAGCAAACGTGCAAAATCCAAACTCACAGTTCTGTACTAGTGACAGTTGCAAATCAATTGGTAATCGATACATTGTGCTCTATACGAACGAAAGGCGACTATCGTTGTTTATAACCTTTGACATCGATGGCACTGGTAATTTAAGCGCAGAACTCTTCGAAATAAGGGGCGCTTGCGACGTCCCGTTGCATCCTCCTTCGGTGCCGCCGCTGGCAGAGGGAGGAGGAATAAATTTGTACTTGGAGCGTCGAAAAAATGTAAAGCTCGCCATGGGCGGTCGTTTTTACCGTGAAAATCCGAATAAGCCGATGTCGGGGGGTCGTAAATACATTAACCGGGGTCCCTTTGACACTGATCCCAGGTCGTAACGGTGATATTTGGAGTGGCAAGACAGGGCCGTGTTACACGGAAACAATACTGTCGTAAAATTGTCATAGTAAGGATTTTATTGTGAAATTTCCTAAAAAATATGGTTTAATTACATTTTTTTTTAGTGATCCGTACCAAAATAATATTGTAAACATAATAATTTATACATAATTTCTGAAAAAGTAAAGTTAGAATTTCTAATAAATTTATTAAAATCAAGTAGGCAATTACTAAAATATATTGTAAATGAATGTACAGCATTTTCGACACTTTTATAGGGTTTGTTCTAGAGATCGACCGATATGATTTTTTGTTGCCGATACCGATATCGGCCGATACCGATATACTCATAGCCGATATCGGCCGATTCCGATATATCGGCCATAAAATTTTGTCGTAATTTGTTTGCTTTATAAATGAGGTAAAAGTGATTTATAATGATATACTGTTACCGTTACATGGATTAACCTTAAAATCACTAAAAAAAATGCAGAGCAAATTCAATATTTTGTGAATTCACCTAACGGAATAAAAATAAATGCGGTAATTCCCCGAATTTAACAAAGCCCGGCCATTCGGCCCGAGAAGAGCAGATTTTAAAAAAGAACTTTTAAAAATTAATGGGCAAAATTCAGACTTGCTGGAAGATAATGCAGGAGAATCTGAAGTAAGCGACGATGATGTTCCTTTAGCGAAAATCGCCAAAAAATCACACGAGGTAAACCAACAAATTCAGGAAAATGTCCCGGGCTCAATTTCTCATAGTTTATTTTGGAATACTTTTGATGAACTTCTGGTATGACGACAAGTAAATCAGTGTCATATAAGAGAAGTACTGAGATATGATGAATAAAATTGATGATGAGATTGAATTGTATAAGAAATTAGAAAAAATATCAAGAAATGAAGATCCTTTGACTTGATGGGTGCAAAAAAAAGACATTTTTCCATTGATGTATAAAGTTGCAATAATATATTTAGCGTCGTCGCCAAGTAGTGTTGCTAGTGAATAGCTATTTTCTTCAGCCGGAAATGTTTATGAAAGCGCAAGAAATCGTTTAACTCCGGAAAGAGCAGAAAGCCTAATTCTGTTACATTACAACTTGCCAAAACTTAACTTTAAATATTAATTTGTTTAATTTATTGTGTTACTTTACTTCTACATTTTTAATGACTTTTTTGTTAAATTTTCAATAAGCATAAATTCGTTTGTTTGTTGTTTGATTTTTATTTAGTATTTCTGTTTTAATTTCTTTAAAAAAAGGCTTAGCAACTGAAATATTAAGCAATTTTAATTTTTTTAGGCCGATACCGATATAGGCCGATATAGTGGTTATATATCGGCCGATACCGATATCGGCCAAGAAGGCCGATATGGCCGATATTCCGATACCGATATCGGTATCGGTCGATCCCTAGTTTGTTCGTAATGGTTATCATGCTATCAAAAAAGTAATGTAGGTGTCATGTGCTCTTCTTGCGTCAAACTTAAAATGGTAAAATCAAAATTTGAAAATTTTCGCTCGCTTAGATACGGGGAAAAATCAAAAAATTGGCAATTTCAAAATTACCCCAATTTTCTTAGTTAAAAGAGATACAGAAAAATGTTTTATACCGAAGTTTCCTTACAGTGATTTTTTAATAGTTTGCCCTTTTCAGAATAAGTATACGGGGTCATGTAAAAAAGTTATCGGAACTAACCTCATTTTATTAAATGGAACACCCTGTATATTTTCATCTCAAAATATACTATTTTAAATTCTCCTTTCAAATATATAACACACCATGTATGATATTGGTTTCCTATTACGAACAAAATATAAATTTTGAGCCATTTCTTCGCTTTTTCCACTTTCAATATACATAAACTGATATCATATCAATTTTTTCAAAATGTTGATAAGTCATTTTCACAAAAATGAATATGTAAACATGAAGTTGACGTTAAATGTTAATAATAACTAGAATGTCAACATAGTTGTTTCTATGATATTAGCTTTTGTTTCATGGTCTACTATGGTTTAAAGTAATAAAGTTTAAATAAATCGCCTAGGAAACCTATATTATCCATGGTGTGTTATATATTTGAAAATAGAATTTAAAATATACAGGGTGTTCCATTCAAAAAAATGAGGTTAGGTCCGATAACTTTCTTATCTGACCTCGTATACTTATTCTGAAAACGGCAGATTATTCAACAATCATTATAAATAAACTCTGTATAAAACATTTTTCTGTATAACTAAGAAAATATAGGGTAATTTAGGAATTTTCAATTTTTTGATTTTCCCCCGTTTCTCTTAAGCGAGCGAAAATTTTCAAATTTTGATTTTACCATTTTAAGTTTGACGCAAGAAGAGCACATGACACCTACATTACTTTTTTGATAGCATTAAGAAGAGATACCCTATAAAAGCGTCGAAAATGGGATAGTGAAATTTATTTATAACTCCAATAGTTAAATGTTTTTAAATGTATGGTACATTTCAATGGCTATTATTTAAGTTTAAATGAAGTGTTTTTACAAGATAAAAGGCATAAATAAGATGCAATGGATTCCTAGAATTTCTTAACAAATAATAGGACCAGAACTTACCATGGTCATATCACTACGTCGGACACGGTTCGTACTTTTATTTATTTATTTATTTATTTATTTATTACGTATTATACAGCTTAAACTAACCTAAGATTATTTTTTTAGCAGAGATTTTGAATTTATAAAGCGATACATTAAAAAAGTTCAGTGTATTATAATAATGGTTAACATTTGTAGCGATTCTATTTATTGGGCTGCTCAATAGATAATTATAATTAGTACGACAGTATGGCACGTGTAAAAGGGCGTGAGTACGGGTCTGATAACCAGGTACATGAATGGATAACCCGGTAAAGATTGTTTCACGAAAAATGGATATAACTTAATGACTGGAGTAAAAGTACCTGGGCCATCCCATTATTTATGACCGTTTGTTATTATTATGTGGAAAGGACCGGATTGTAATAATTATAATTAAATATAGGCACATCAGGTAGGTTAGGTTGCTGAATTTATATTTAAATATCTTTTTGTGGTAAAATTTGTTAGTTTTTGAGGAATGGTTCAAGAATTGTCTTTTGCCAAACATTCATCCGAATAGCGTGATAGTAATGGACAATGCGAGCTATCACAGTCGCCAATTACATAAAGCTCCAAGCTCAAATAATGCAAAATTGGAGATTCAGAACTACATGGCGGCGAATGATATATATTTTGAAGAAAGTTATAAAAAAGTGATCTTTTAGAAGTTTTAAAGATATTTTGTATAAAAAAAGTATATGTGTGTGACACATTGGCAGAAGAAATTGGACATACAGTGCTACGGCTCCCACCCTATTATTGCATTTTTAACCCCATAGAGCATATGTGGCACCAGTTAAAATCACTGGTTAGGTCTGAAAATATTTCTCCGACTTTAAGTTCTAGTGTTGTAGAATTAATACGAAAATGCTTTAATGATATTCCCCCAGGTAGTTGGAAAAATTCAGTCCGTCACGTAATAACTGTAGAAAATTCGTATATTAGTCTGGATCGTATAATTAATCCAATTATAATTAATTTTGATGAGGATAGCGATAGCGAAACAGAACTATCTATAGAATGACATTATAAATGTAAATAAATATGACTAGTAATATTTAAAAAAAATGTTATTTCATTTGATTACATTAATATAATCATATCATTACTTGTTTTCCTTAGTCCGTCCCTTCATACTTCACTTGTTTATTGCCAAGCTCTTGTCGACACAATGGGACCGACCCAGGAAATCATTAAGTCGTATCCAATTTTCGTGAAACGTACTCTGTACATGAATAGTTACTAGTAGTTATACTTGGATGGGTGACCATGTGAATACCATGTGTCAACATTTTTACAAGGGATTTTAGTAAATTTTACAACTTTTAAGTAATTAAACGTACTATTGAGAACGCCATCCTACTCCGTCCCTGTCTAAAGGTCAAAAATAATCCCATGAGGTCCAATAACATTAACAGCCGCACCCCAAAAAACAGATGCAGCAGCGGACAAGGTCGCAAAATTTGTCCGTATTTTTATTAAAATAACTTTTCTTGTAAACATCTTTATTGGGGGTGTCGTAAAAACCGTAAAATTTTCTCATGGCATTTAGCGAAGGGTTATGCTCGAGGATTTATTGGCCCTAAAGATTATGGCTCTTTTTGTGGCAAGATGTTTCGGATATTAACGTTGGCGAGGAGGTTTATCGATTTTTATTATTCCATTGCGGCCATTTTCTTGTCGTTAAAATAACACCAGTGCCAGGTTAATACATTTTAAGTGTCAATTATACGAGGTGGACCAAAGGCGCCTGTAATGAACATACAGGGTGTCCCATCGACAATCAATTCGATCTATACAGGTCCGCTAATTAGTGGTAAAGTACGTTTCACGAAATGTGGATACGACTTAATGATTTCCTGGGTCGGTCCCATTGTGTCGACAAGAGCTTGGCAATAAACAAGTGAAGTATGAAGGGACGGACTAAGGAAAGCAAGTAATTATATGATTATATTAATGTAATCAAATGAAATAACATTTTTTTTAAATATTACTAGTCATATTTATTTACATTTATAATGCCATTCTATAGATAGTTCTGTTTCGCTATCGCTATCCTCATCAAAATTAATTATAATTGGATTAATTATACGATCCAGACTAATATACGAATTTTCTACAGTTATTACGTGACGGACTGAATTTTTCCAACTACCTGGGGGAATATCATTAAAGCATTTTCGTATTAATTCTACAACACTAGAACTTAAAGTCGGAGAAATATTTTCAGACCTAACCAGTGATTTTAACTGGTGCCACATATGCTCTATGGGGTTAAAAATGCAATAATAGGGTGGGAGCCGTAGCACTGCATGTCCAATTTCTTCTGCCAATGTGTCACAAACATATACTTTTTTTTATACAAAATGTCTTTAAAACTTCTAAAAGATCACTTTTTTTATAACTTTCTTCAAAATATATATCATTCGTCGCCATGTAATTCTGAATCTCCAATTTTGTATTATTTGAGCTTGGAGCTTTATGTAATTGGCGACTGTGATAGCTCGCATTGTCCATTACTATCACGCTATTCTGAGGAATGTTTGGTAAAAGACAATTCTTGAACCATTCCTCAAATACTAACAAATTTTACCACAAAAATATATTTAAATATAAATTAAGCAACCTAACCTACCTGATGTGCCTATATTTAATTATAATTATTACAATCCGGTCCATTCCACATAATAATAGCAAACGGTCATAAATAATGGGATGGCCACAGGTACTTTTACTGTAGTCATTAAGTTATATCCATTTTTCGTGAAACAATCTTTACTTAACTTAGGTAAAACTCAAAAATGAAAAATTTTTTTATACAGCTATTTTACAATAATCAACAAGCAAATAACAACATAGAGGTTTCATAGCAACTGTATCTCTAAATTTCATTTGTTTTCTCATAGGTTACTTTAAAAAAATTTTGTTTGCAAATTAATAATAGGCACTAAGCAATATAAATGCATATATCTTCGAAACGGTAACTCTGGGCGACCTGAAATTAGTGTACCTTTTTTACGTAATAAATATGAGAAAAGTATTATTTTCATTAAAAACTTAAATACGTGGAGGCACAAGAAAGTTATGACCTAATAAATGTGCCAAAAATGCCGCGGGCAGCGCCCCCTACATTGTACATTAAAATTTCACCAAAAAATCAGTTCCTCATCCTAAAAAAACCATAATTGCCAAATTTTGTAAAAACCCGTTGGTTTCTGTCAAAGTTATTAGAGAAAAACAAAAATGAAGTTTTAACTTTAACACCCTATATCTCAGTTAATATGGGATATAGATAAGTATAATTAAATCCTAATATTTTTACGTAAGGAGTCTGTGGTTTTTCCATGTCCCATTACTTTGCGGACACCCTGTATAGATTGAATTGTATACACAACAAAAAGAAAATATACTTGCGCTCGCATTTTTTAAGATGCCTCTCTTTTTAAACAAAACCATTCTTTGTTTCAGATCTACATAACCTAAATGTACCTCACCATTCTGGAGCGCCCCCCACCACCTGTAAATAGAAGATGAACCGGAAATGACGCTTCTTTCCATCGCTCCCGCCCGTCGCACTATCAAAATGGCCGCTTTAGACCAATCGGAGTCCGCGCGGCTTAAAACAATCGACAGGCTGAAAACGAGCCACAATCGGTTCGAAACAGGTGACGATCGATTTGAAATGAACGAGAATTGTTTGAAAATCGTGAAGAATCGGTCGCCCGGCTGTGAATCCAGACGGGGGAAACGATGTTACGGTAGAAATAGGGAGAAGTGCGAGGGAGGGGAGGATTCTAGTGATAATTGGGCGACTAGTGACGTCACGACAGTAAGAAGTGACGTAGTAACCGTAGAAAATGACGATTTAAGTGTCTCCCGTCGACTATCGGCCGTCGCGAGCGACGATGGTCGACAAATAGAACCTAAAAATGTCTGTGATCGTTTTTTTAAAGACTGTAAATTAACGTTTAGTTTAGCGTTAACGTTATCGTGTAAGTTATTCGTGTGCCTATACTCTCTAATGTACGCCAAGGGACGGAGGTCAATTTTTGATAAATCGCTGTTTTTAACGCTGCTAGTTGTCGGCGGGTGTGGCGTTAACGGATGGGCGAATCAATTCGACAAGAGCGAGCAGTTTTTGGAGAAGATCAACCTGGAGCAGAGCATCGCGGCGGTGTTCAATAAGGTGGCCTACGGAAGCACCACGAAGAGGAGTATACCGGACAATTCTTATCCAGTGACAACGTTGGCAACGCCGCTTTTAACGACGTACAGGTAAGTCGTTTTCTTGTTAATATGGACCAAAGACGTACTACGTAAATGTAAACGTACGTGGTTTGTTGCTGTGGTGGTAACGTATGGTTTGCCCAGTGGTTTCTGAACGTTTCCTTATGAAGAGCGAGGGGAGAACAATGTATAAAAACCTTGCTTGAAACCGTGTCACCATTGGGTTTGTTCGGGTTTGTTCGTGCTCAAATAATAATTCATTAAGTGGAAAATAAATAAATACACTGCACTGTGTTCATTCCGCAGTTGGATTTGGTCAAGAATGTCAAATTCTATAAAATACATTTTCCGAACATCGTTCGGAAATATTGACATTTTTTATAACATTTTTGAAATAAAAAGTTAATATATCCCTACACTTAGTGGTTGCTAGGCAACGGAAAATAACTGTTAGGAAATATTCATTTCCTTACTGTAAGGATATGATATTTCCTTACAGTTGTTAGTGTTCTACAAAATTGATTGAAAACACGTTGTTCATAAGGAATTAATTTATATTTTGAAAACCTCAATGCATTGCTGAATACATTTTGAAATTAGTTTGTTATATTCACAGTTATTTGACAGTTAGTACAATTATTGAAAATTGGAGGAACATTATTAGAATTATGAGAAACAATTTGGACAACATGCGAGGTTGTAGGGTTATTTTGTAGAATATTTTGTAATATGAAAATTTTATTTGCCACCTCAACCTTATTGGTCAGAGATTCTTCAATATATCCTTCAGCAACTTTTGATGACTTCCATCCGCCATGGCTCTTTATAAACTAGTTATGTTGGCACCCGAGTCTACCAATATTGTTGCGGAAGACCGACGAAAGCAGTGACCAGTATAGTCTGTCGGATTTACCAAGTTCAAATAAGTAGCAACTATTTTAGGCATTTTTCTAAATTTATGTATTCCTACCATTTGTCTACAACCCTTTCCGCTTCGATATTTACTTTCGATAAACATTCAAGTACATCTGATTAACTACAAATGATCTTGGTTTGCCGGTCTTCGAATCAGGTGTGCTAATTAAAAGCTTAGATTCTAGGTCCTCTACATCGTGTAGAGTCATTCGGACTAACTCATCCATTCTACAGGCCCCAGAAATACCAAATATCAAAGCAACCTAAAAAATAAATGAATGTGTAATCTAAATAGAAATTAAAACCTTAATCATTAAATTTTCTTTATCTGGAGCTTCCTGGATAATTTTGTCGATTTCTTCCTTCGTTAAAATCTTAGATTTCTTTGCCCTATAACCTTGAGCTTGCCGTTTCAATAAAGAACGAAGTTTTGATTATATAGATATATCTACATTGTGTTTAATTGCAAGGGTTTACTTCAACATTGAATAATTGGCCCGTAATGTTGAAGATGTCATCTTTAAACAAAGGTCTAGGAAGTATACCATTACAACATTTTCCGAGGAAGAACTCGTGCTTTTACTCTTGCGATAGCCCATAAAACGTTTATATGCATATTCGTACTTTTCTCTTGATTTCTTTGGCAATAATTCTAATGAAGCAGTATTCACAGTCCCAGAAATGGAAAAGTCATCATCACTTATCATTTTATACTGTTTAGCTTTCGGAAACACCAACAATTGAGTTTATATGCGTCAAGTTTGACAATTCAACATTAATACGTTTCAATAGTAACGCAACCAATTTTATTACAAATTTCAAAGCACCATTTATTTGTGAATAAAATTATTCGCGATTTTTTCAAAATTAATCAATATCTGTCGATTTTTAAACGATTTTCGGAAAAATAGTATGTTTACCTCGTAGGAAAAGCCACATTCCTGGACTTTGTGTTGCAAACACACTCACAGTCGTCCAGAAATGTTAGGCATAGCCTAATTTTTGCTCGCATTCGTTCTGACGTTCAGAAACGGCTGGGCGTGCAATTGCAAGGACCATAAGTCCTATTCTGGCTCATATGTTTTATGTCACGATATAACCAAATCGATCCTCCCTCCTTTACAGGTATTCGGATGGTTCGGAAGAATGGGCGCGCGTCGATCTAAAAAATCGGAACGCCCCGCTCGACTCGGGCCGTGCGAGCGTGGAATTCGAACAACCCGATTTCGAGCCAGAGAACAGTCGAAGAGACATCGACAGCTACGGAGCGGATTTGGAGAAGGACCACGCCCTGCCCACGTCTGCTCCCGCCGCTGATATTTTGAAGAACAACAATAATAGGCATTATGGAAACCCGAACAGGTAAGTCGGCTACGTTTCCAAACCGATTCCTTCTTTGAACTAACCCGAAACCATTTTCTTCCTCCCCTTCTACAATCTTATTCTTTCTTCCAGGTATAATAATGACCGAATACGTCCAGACTTGAACTCTCCCAATGAGCAAGTCACCGAGAACATCTACAAGACCACCACCACCTACAACCTCCTTCGTAACGTCAAGCCCACCAAATCCATGTACGGCAAGGCGTCTCCGAGCTACGTTCCTCCGAGCAGGGCGTTCTTTACCCCACCCTTACCTCCGAATTTGCAGAACCCGTATGCTGATAAACCTACGTTACGCGGGACTAACTCGGATAGTTTTGTTAACAGGCGGCCTATTCCACCGCCTTCCCTTATGCCCGCCAAAGATAGGATTCCTTTTCGGCCCGATTTGCCCAAAGTTAATGTGGAAAAGGCTCCTTCACGGCCGGGAGGTATTAACGGGGGCGAATCTCTGCGCCCCGTAGGGGTAGGAGTAAACCACGCGAGTTCCGAGTCAAAGTCGGAAAAGAAAAAGAGTCTGAACACTCCAAGTCAGAACGTGCGCGTTGGGGAGTTTTATGGTAATAGAAACGTTAACGAAAGTCATTTTGAGTATGAGAAAAATAACGTACCGAGCATTACACGGATTTTAAGCGGTTCGAATGGGAGACACGACGATATACCCGATATTTTATTGCGTACGGTCACTGCGACACCGAACCTGGATCGTCCCGAACCGAAAATTACTAAAACCAGAGCCCCTTCTGCCGAACCGAGCCTGAAACGTCAAGACGTCGAGCCTAAGAGCCCTTCGCTAACCGAGGACTCTCCCTCGGAACCGGAGATGACAAAAAAGGAACTTCTTCCCGACAATATCCGTCCGTCCATAGACCGATCGGAAAGCGTCACCGTTAAGAAGGACGTCCCGATGCCCGAGAAGAAGAATATTTACGTGGAAGACGTGACCACGCAGATGTCGGACAGCGTCAACTTGCCGAATGTCAAAGAAAAGGAGACTAACGTGACTGCCGTTGGGTCGGATCAAATTTGGTTGATCTGTTGGAACGTACACGTGTATCTAGTGGTGGTAGGGTACGTTCTGTTAGCGGCCTTCAGCATATACAAGCTGATACGGTACGAGAACGATCCCCATATGTTCTCCAAGTCCTATTTTTTAACCATTCACCTGATGCTTACGGTTATCTGCGTTCTGAGAATATTCTATCTGATATACGACCCTTACAACGTCCATAAGAGCTTTAATGTCTTCTTATACGACTTCCTACATAGTTTTCCCTTAAGCCTATTGGCTACCACCTTCGCGGTTCTTATATTGTTCCTTCTGAAACGTACTTTGACACATCTAGAAGTAAAAACAAGGCCGGTAGTCCTGGTTGTGTTCGCTCTCCTTCACATCGTCCTGTGCTTCTGTCTTAGCATTTTCGAAACCCTGGAGCATATAGAGAAAGCTTCATTCACTATCTGTAAGCCTGTTTTCGTACTGTTGGCTTGGGCCCTGGGATTCAGCTACCTGTACTTGTACAGAATTATCAAGAACGTGTTGGCGAAAAAGAGTCAGAATTTATCGGAGATGTGCACTCAGAACATTTCGTACGCCAGCCATATTACTATTGCCGTTGCTTTGTTGTTTATCTTGCTGGGGCTGGTGCAATTGTACGCCTTGTTCTTCATAAAAATCGACAGGTTTTCGCACGAATTCCCCCATCATTGGATCCTTTGGAGCTTCGAATTGAGCGTGAGATTCATAGAAATCTCCATAATCACCTTGCTGGCGATCGTCGTCAGTCTACGTATGTCTCAGCGCGAAAAACAGGCTTCCGGCGGGTTCCCCTTGTTCCCTTGCACCACCAGCGATTCTAGCACGGACAATATTTACCCCAACAACTGTAACACGAACCCTAACGCCCTGAACTACAGCAGGCAAGAAATGATACTGGACAATTTACCCACCGAGACTGTGGAGCGACCGAACTTGCTGAAGAACGCTTTCCAAAACGACTCCTTCGACAAGAAGAGTACGTTGGAGCGATATCAAAGTGACACTGAGCGAAACTCTAACTTTGACAGATTCGAGAGGCCTAAATGGGGTTCGGATCGGTTCGATTCCAGACAGAATATGGACCAGAGTAGTCTGAGTAACTTCGGACAGCCGAGTAGCGGGAATTTTGAGAGGGCGGGACACAATTCCGTCCATAACTCTATGAGGAACGATCGCGGCGGGTCCGGGAGGAAGCATAGCGCCTATGAGGCGGCGGCAAAGTATTACGCCAATAATGAGGATTATCACAATGATATGGTGGCGAACTCGGAGAGAAATATTTATAGCGAACCCATAGATAACCCCACCGCTCACCAGTACGAGCGTACGCGACACGAATTCGAAAGAAGCGACTTCGATAGAAGATCCAGAAACTCTTCGAATACATCCGGACGAAGATCTACTGGGCGGTCCAGAAAGGGCCATCCCAGACCCCATTTAGGTATACAGACCTTGCCGAATCACGACCGGAATCAAACGATGTTGGTGGACGAGCAAGGATTCGTACGATTCAAGGCGCTGAGGGGGGATCAAAACCATTTTTCTGACGCATAATGTTTAGTTAGGACAGGGAAAAAATGTGTGAAAGGAGAGGTTTTTTTGTAGAAGGGGTAGACGTATCGTTTTTGCGTGAATGGTGTCGAGCGTTTTAACAAGCCAGACAGTACATCACACTAAAATGGTTTTTCATCTTCAAAATATTAAAAAAACAAATAGTACGTCAGCCCGTTACCAAAATGTCCTGTTATCACGCCGTCTAGTCGATGACTAATCGCTAGATTATTAAAAAATGAGAAAGTTTTACTCGAGGGAAAAGTTCGGCAACGCTGCGATTACCCGTCAGAGTGATTTCAGTCCGTAAGAAAGCAGATCGTCTTTTTCTTACTACACCTTGTTCGTTCTTGATGAAATCATATTAAAAATATCAGAAAAAACGCGAATTCATCGACAACGGACGTTTTGAGTGTTGCGCAGCTGCAGGGAGGGCAGCGGAGTCGGATCTCGTATCTGTATAATTCATGATCGCGGTACAGGGCGCGCGCATGGGACGGCTTGCTGTGTGGCTTGGTTGTCTATAACAACTCGGCATCAGCTATGTCCCCATATTGCATTATTATTGATACACGTGCTGTGTTGACTGTAAACGGTTTTGCTAAAAAAATGCGTGTGTACAAATGTCAGTTCATATATTTCCCCCCATTTTCCGAGCCACAATACACGATTTCTGCTTGAAAACGGACGAGGCGCGATAACTCGAACAGCGTTAAAAAAATTACATACCTAAGATCCGACACTGCGGTTGCGCGTCGATGAAAATGTCCGTTCTCATTTTTTTCCGGTCACGAATAACGAAAAACAACATCCGACAAGTAAAATAAGTTGAATTCTCCGCTGTAAACAAATTTCGATTTTTCTCCAACCAAAACTATTCACCGCACGGAAAATGTCCGTTACTATTTTCATCTCATCAAAAACATCACTCTGATTCAAAAAAATAAAGAGAACGGACGAGGCGCGTACATTTATGTAAAGATAATTCTCAATGATTTCGCAACGTTGCCAATGTCTGTTCTTACTCCTTCTCAAGTCCTTATTAAATCACCAAAAAACTCAAAAAACTTTAGGTCGTGATCGGTCTGAAATCCTGGTAACGGGCTGGCGTACTAAAAATAAGTAGCAAAATTTTGCCCGTTTTTAAAATATAAAACGACACCATTTTCACATATTATTATACGTTGTTTTCGTTTCTGTTTGTTTACCTTCTGAAACCTTTCTTTTGTATATTTTTTCTCTGTTGCTAGAGTATACAAAATATGTATTTTCGTCGATATGTGGTAGAAAACAAAGAATAATTTTTCAGGCCTAAAGAAATAATTTAAAATCGATTCCGGAAAATGGTTTTCGATGAAAAATTGAAAACCAAATTATATCGGAACATGTTTGTCGATATAATAAAATGAGTTTTTAAAGTTGAACGATTGAGGCCAAAAAAAGGATACCCGTAAAATGCTAAGAAATTAAAAGAAATATTTATCTATGGATTTTTACTAGAAGTAATTAATCGAACGTATACAGGGTGCGTCACATAGTAGTACTTGTATTGGAATAACTTGGAAAAAGTTAAGCGTTTAATTAAGCGTTCCGTCTTTGTTCCTCGATGTAAATTATTTATTTATATTTTTATACAGAACCGTAAAAATTCGAAAATCATATTACAAAGTCATATTTTTGTAAAAATACAAAATGTTTTGTTTTCACCCCAACGCATAATGAGAATAAATGACATAGTTCCAAATGATGATAAATTCGGACCACCCTGTATATTTATAGCAATTGCTACATACATAGATTTTTATAATAGTAAAAATTGGCTGTTTCTTCTGCGCCAGCGTGTACTTGTCCACGCGAATTGTCCTAAAAACGGCGATATGTGAAAATTCAGTTAAATACAGGGTCGCTCACTGTTACTGGACATTAAAAGATCTCGAAAACTAATTAAGTTTGAAATTTAGGTTACCCGCTATGAAAGATGAAGAAGATATGTGACCTATCTTATCACTTCCGGTTATACCGGAAGTTAGGTTTAACATTGTTATTTAAATATAATGTTTTTGGTTTTTTTAGATTCTACGTAAAAATTCCAGTAACTTTTGTTAACAATTTCCTATACCCATCTCCAACTGAGATAAAATTAATTAAAAATTTTTTTTATAAAAAAAACACGTTAAAGGTAATTAATTGATCTTATTTTTTGTAACTGACGCAGTCAAAGATGTTAAAATTTGAGAAAATTTGGAGAAAGTACGTGGCCTTTTTATTTCATAAAAATACTAGACATTTTTTATACAGGGTATTTTAAAAATGATACCTTTCTGGTATAATATAATAAATACCCGTAAGTCAATTTTTTTAAATGAAACGCCCTGTATTTGTATTTACCATTACGTCTAGAATTACATTATTTTTCTACTTCTATATTAGTAGGAACCTTACACACTGTCTACTGTTACGTACTATATACAGTATATACGTACTAATTAATGGTACATGGAAAAATCTCAGACTCCTTACGTCAAAGTATTAGGATTTAATTATACTTACCTATATCCGAAAGTTAATATTAACTCAGATACAGGGTGTTAAAGTTAAAACTTCATTTTTGTTTTTCTCTAATAACTTTGTGAGATACTAACATTTTTTACAAAATTTGGCAGCTTTAAGGACGATAAATTGTTTTTTTTTTGTAAAATTTTAATGTGTTTTCGCACTTTTATTGGGTCTCAGTGTATTTAAGTTTTTTATGAAAATAATACTTTTCTCATATTTATTACGTAAAAAGGTATACTAAGTTCAGGTCGCCCAGAGTTACCGTTTCGAAGATATTTGCATTTAAATTGCTTAGTGCGTTAGCTCAGGCAAGCAGATAATTTTGTTACTTCTTACCAATTAACTTTTACATGATAATTAATGTTCTAGTAATGGTAATTGGGAATAATAAATTCAACAATTGGATTGTTCTTTAACTTACTTTAATTAAAATAACTTTGACCCTAGAAAATATCGTGTCGAAAGAAACCAACTGAAAATACAAACTTACGATAAACTCAAAAATGAAACATTTTCTGATAAAGCTATCTTACAATAGTCAACAAACAAATAACAACATGGAGGTTACATAGCAACTGCATCTCTAAATTTCTTTTGTTTTCTCATAGGTTACTTTAAGAAAAAAAAATTGTTTGCAAATTAATAATAATTGGGCAGAGTGCACTAAACAATTTAATTGCAAATATCTCCGAAACGGTAACTCTGGGCGACCTGAACTTAGTATACCTTTTTTACGTAATAAATATGAGAAACGTATTATTTTCATTAAAAACTTAAATACACTGAGGCACAAAAGGTTATGACCTAATAAATGTGCAAATAATGCCGCAGACAGCGCCCCCTACATTCTACATTAAAATTTCAATAAAAAAATCAATTTCTCGTCCTAAAAAACCATAATTGCCAAATTTTGTAAAAAAATGTTAGTTTTTCGTTATTAGAGAAAAACAAAAATTAAGTTTTTACTTTAACACCCTGTATCTCAGTTAATATCAACTTTCGGATATAGGTAAGTATAATTGAATCATAATATTTTTACGAAGGAGTATGTGGTTTTGCCATGCACCATTAATTAGCGGACACCCTGTATATTACATAACAGTTCCACAAATCACATTACCCGTGATATGCCGAAACCGTCAATGTTTCCAATAGATTTTATGCAAAGTGGGCCGTGAATTCCATCGGGTCGCCTTGACCACGTAAATGTCAAGATATTTTAAACGTCAACATTTTACATTGTACAGAATAAGGTCAAATTACCTTTGGCATATTTTTTTTATAGGAAATTGTTGACAAAAGTTTTGATGGGCCACTCGCCGTGTATGACCCTGTATATTTAATAATTCTGTTGTAAAATTGAAATTTAAAAGTTCTCAATTGATTGATTCGCTCGGATGTACATATAATTGATAAATATGCGTACACGTTAGCGTGGCACAAGCAACTTTTAACAGATTACCTTTTTCCCTGTATAAGTGATATAAAAATACTCTATATGCAATTTTTTTTAATGTTGGAACAAAAATATTTAAGATATTACACACTATTTATATGGTTGTTAGATCTAGCGCGCAAAGGTTATGTTATACAGGGGGGTGGGCAAAATCGATGAAAATCTAATTATTTTCAGTCTGATTTAGGGGCCACCCTGTATACAGGGTGTCACGGTCTTTACGGATTCGTCCGGATAGGCATACGTCCTGTATAGGCCTGTGTAACTCAAAATTTATAAGAAAAAATATATTTAAACCTAGATAATAATATTGTGTATAAAAAACTGCAAATGTGTACATAAAACAAAATATTCAGGCGTTAAGCGTAAAAAAATATTAATTTTAATTTTTTGATATAATTTTTTACATTATTTGTAAAATACAGGGTTCAAACAGGCAGCTATAAGATTTTAGCTATATTTAGCTAAAAGAAGCTACGTGTACGATAGCTATAGTCGGCTATCTTTAAAAAAATTGTTACATACTAGGTATTTATCGTAGTGTGAGGGATATGTACGAGGTGAATTAAAATTTGTCGACGCGTCTACAGGGTGTGCCAGATAAGAACGCTATCTACTCACTATAATGCGCAACTTGTTGTCTAATTCCATCGTTTCTGTACAGGGTGTCCCATTTTCGACACTTTTATAGGGTATCTCCGAAATTGTTAGTGCTATCAAAAAAGTAATGTGGGTGTCATGTGCTCTTTTTGGGTCAAACTCAAAATGGTAAAATCAAAATTTGAACATTTTCGCTCGCTTAAGAGATACAGGGGAAAATCAAAAAATTGACAATTTCAAAAGTATCCTTATCTTCTTAGTTAAAAGAGATAGAGAAAAATATGTTATACAGAAGTTTCTTTATAATGATTGTTGAATAATCTGCCGTTTTCAGAATAAGTATACGGGGTCAGATAAAAAAGTTATCGGACCTAACCTTATTTTTTTAATTGGATCATCAATTTTACCATTTTATGTTTGACCCAAAAAGAGCACATGACACCTACATTACTTTTTTGATAGCACTAACAATTACGGAGATACCCTATAAAAGTGTCGAAAATGGGACACCCTGTACATCTCGTGGTTAACGAGATACCTGTAGAGTGCATTCTTATACGGGACATCCTGTATAAAGAGGACTGGGAATTTTTTTACACCGTGTATCGACAACTATACTCGACATGTTCTCTTTCTCTCTTCTAATTGACTGGTGTATTTTTTAACGTATAAGTAACATTAGTATACCCTGTATATCTATTTTATTTCTATGGAAATTGACTGAATATATAAACTATTATTTATTACTGTTTGACTATTTGGAGGCATAAAAATTGAATACCGATTACCGTCCTATATAAGTGTTTGAACAAAGTTTATTTGAATTTTTCTCAAATAAGGTTATGAAAAATGTTGAAAATTTTACTTGGAAAACAAAGAATTACCTTTTAAACTGTTTCCGCTTAGTATTTCTAGAGTAAGTGAAAAAATCACCCGAAAAGCGCGCGCTTTGAAAAATATTGTTATTTTTTATGAAATAAAACAAATTTATTTATTATTATTTTTTTCGCATCGTCAAATTCATGATATGGTCGATTCAGGCGTACGTTACAGTTGTCGTAGGTACTACAATAGGAGCAGCATGCACGCACGCCCATACAGGGTGGTTAGTAGGGTGTGAAAAAACATATGGTATGAATTATAGGAATCTGACCTAGACATACTATAATATAAACGGGAGACGAACATTTCGTTCACAAAATTTTTCTAAAATTCACGGTTGTACAGGGTCTCCCATTTTCGACACTTTTATAGGGTATCTCCGTTATTGTGCTATCAAAAAAGTAATGTAGGTGTCTTGTGCTCTTTTTGGGTCAAACTTAAAATGGTAAAATCGAAATTTGAAAATTTGCGCTCGCTTAAGAGATACGGGTGATTTGAATTCACAATTTCTAAATTACCCTATATTTTCTTAGTTAAAAGAGATACAGAAAAATGTTTTATACAGAAGTTTATTTATAATGATTGTTGAATAATCTGCCGTTTTCAAAATAAGTATACGGGGTCAGGTAAGAAAGTTATCGGCCCTAACCTCACTTTTTTTAAATGGAACACCATGTATATTTTAATCTAAAAAGATAGCATTTTAAACACTCTTTTCAAATTTATAACACACCATGGATGACAGATACCATGTCAAATTTTTCAAAATGTTGATAGGTCATTTTCACAAATGAATATGTAAAAATGAAATTGACGTTAAATGTTAATAACAACTAGAATTGCAACATAGCTGTCTCTAGGATATTAACTTTTGTTGTTTCATGGCCTACTGTGGTTTAAAATAATAAAGTTTGAATAAATCGCCTAAGAAACCAATATCGTGCATGGCGTGTATATATTTGTAAAGAGAATTTAAAATGCTATCTTTTTATATTAAAATATACTGGGCGTTCCATTTTAAAAATGAGGTTAGGTCCGATAACTTTTTTACCTGACCCCGTACACTTATTCTGAAAACGGCCGATTATTCAACAATCAATATAAAGAAACTTCTGTATAAAACATTTTTCTGTATCTCTTTTAACTAAGAAAATATATGGTAATTTTGAAATTGTCAATTTTTTGATTTTCCCCCGTATCTCTTAAGCGAGCGAAAATTTTCAAATTTTGATTTTATTATTTTAACTTTGAACCAAAAAGAGTACATGACACCTACATTACTTGTTTGATAGCACTAACAGTGACGGAGATACCATATAAAAGCGCGTCGAAAATGGGACACCTTGTATGCCGTGCAATACAAGAACCTAGTAAGTCGTGAAAGTAAATTTTAAGACATTCCATTTAAAAATTGCACAACTTCTTTAATATTTAATTTATTGTTCTCAAATTTTATACACAGTAAGCTCTTGTTACATAGTTTCATTTTCCAAAAAATCATTGATTTTTATTAACAAATAAACAATTAAATAAATATTAAAAACTTACTACTCTATTTTATAGTAAGTCGACTTACTAGGTTCTTGTATTGCATGGCAGCTGTATGTAGTACAGCATCGCCATAGTAATTTCCCTAAAACATTATAAATTTATGTTATTATCAGAAATTAGCCTTTGATCGGGACAAAATAACTCTGTTTCCATTTCGTATTATAAGTCTATGCTACAAGTCCCTTGATTTTCACATTTCTATCTAGATTTTGATTCTTTATTTAACAAAGACCTGCGGTTTTACTGTGAAACCTTTTTTAAACCGGTTTAACGGTTCAACAACCATACCGGATGTTGACATGTCATATTTCAAACAGTCAGCTCTTATACTACTTACGAAAACTGTTCTGTATATTAAAAATGTGCTTACATTTCTCCATTTTCCAATATGGCGCCCTAATTCCCAAATCCATACTCCTCGTCCGGCTTTTCATTTGTTTCACAGGTAGTCGTCGCCGCTTCTTAATTGTTTTTAATAGAAAAACAAAGGCTCTCGGTGTAATTGTCTTTTGTTTTATAACAAGAGCACCCTTGACGTAAGAGCCGGCCGGCTTGGTGTCTTGGCTTTCTCGATTTTGTTAAGAGCGCTTCAAAGAATCGATTCGTTTCTTTTAGTTGTTAAGTCATTTTTTGTGTTTTTGAGTTGAGTTTTTGACATGAAAAAAAGAACGCTTTTCTTGTAAATTATTTGTAAATAAATGTATTTAAATTATATTGCCGCTTGCCATTTTCGTTTGTATACTCGTTCCGGGATATGTTTTTCATATTTAAGGCTTATTTTTTAAAAATATTCTTTACAGTATTATGATTATGTCTAAGTGCGGTATTTACTACAATAAGTACGTTTTTTTTTATCCGCTATTTGTATAGTTTTTAACCGAGTGTGTTTTTTACACTTTCCTAAACATTCCCGAGTGTACGCATTTTAAAAACTAACCATTTTTTTTTTGTATATAACGGCTCTCTGTACAGGGTGGACGAAATAACATGCAATATACAGGGTTTAACGACACCAATGAAGATTTTTTTTTGGTTTTAACGCTGTGTACTGCATTGCATATGCTCTGCCCTGTATATAAACAATATTGTGTTCCTTTTTTACAAAACGTACTTATAAATAGCTTGGTCCTTTATATTTTGCCAGTATTTTTTATTTAAAATGCTCTCTTTATATAAAAAAAAATAGCATAATTAAAAACGGTGTTTTTTTTTGTAAAACTATAGAATTGCGTCAATGTTTGGGCGTTGTCAAGCTCTTTTTCTTAAGGCCGTATTAGACTAGGCAATGTTTTCTCTTGCGCCGGCAATTATAATGGCACGTATTCATGCGCAGTAAACCGTTTTCGATCAGCTGGAGCATTGTCAACGGTCAGAACAGCAGTGGGTACTGTCGAAATCCCTAAAATATCCCCAGAATTAGAGATGTGCAAACCTGTTCGTTTTGATTACCAGTTAAAGCAGCTACTGCTATTTACAAATAGGAGGTGCAAAAAGTTGCTGAATTAGCAGTCCATAAGTTTAATAAAGAATGTAAACTGCTAATTTAAGTACCAGTGAGTTTAAATGGCCATTACATGTTCATACCTGGTTCGGCCAAATAATAAACAGTTAAAAATAGCAGAATAATCCATTTCTACCCAATTGCGCCGGCAAGGGCAATTAAAATGGCGCCTGCCCCATTTCTGGTAATGAGAGACAGCTGATCGGGAACAGTGTACTGCGCATGAATCCGTGTCATTTTAATTGTCAGAAGAGTAGAATTTCTGACTGTAGTACGGAGAACGGTGTACTGCGCCTGAATCCTTGAATTATAATTGCCATTGCTGGCGCCATAAAAATTCCCAAGTGTAATACGGCCTTTAAAATAACACATTGAAGTTACTTAACAAATGCCCTCTATAGAGTATCTTCCCAATAATTATATTAAAATCGGAGGTATATTATACAGGAAAAAGCGCGAAATGACTCATACCGTAACTGTAAAACCCTCGTCGATCCCAATTTTGATTTGTAATCTATATTTTTACACGAAAACGTCGTTTCTTTTCTACTAAATGTCTGCAAAAATAAATTTAAAATGCATATAAATGTTTTTTGAAGTTTATAACATGATAACCGTAGATATGGCGATTTTTAAACGTTTTTAACTTGTATATAGAGCGGTTTGTATACGTTTAAAAATCGAAATATTTATTAACTGATCGATTTTTGTTGTATTATATAATTGTAAAATATAAACAAATGATAATATGTAATTTTTAGTTTTATTTGGCCACTTTTCTCCTGTGGAAAGTCGCTCTATATTTGTGATTTTTTCGCGGATGATGAGTTTTTAAGGTAAGCAATACTTTATATCCGTAAATGAAATCACAGAGAAAAAATGTTGCCAATATTTTCACACAGGCTGTCTATCTAGGAATGTTCTTCATAATTGGCACACACTGGTCCGCTCAGTACCGTAGATAGCTTTGTTTTCTAGGGGGGGCAGACTGGTATGGCAACCTTCACTTTAAGTTCCCATTTCGAAGCAAATTGTCGCTTCTGATGCGAGGGAGGGGGCTGTACATGGTGTCCCATTTTCGAAACTTTTATAGGGTGTCTTCGTAATTGCTAGTGCTATCAAAAAAGTAATGTAGGTGCTCTTTTTGGGTCAAACTTAAAATGGTAAAATCAAAATTTGAAAATGTTCGCTCGCTTAAGAGATACGGGGGAAAATCAAAAAATTGACCTATAAAAAAAATTACCCTAATTTTCTCAGCTAAAAGAGATACAGAAAAATGCTTTAAACAGAAGTTCTTTATATTGATTGTTGAATAATCGCCCGTTTTCAGAATAAGTATACGGGGTCAGGTAAAAAAGTTATCGCACCTAACCTAATTTTTTTAAATGTAACACCCTGTATATTTTAATCTAAAAACATACAATTTTAAATTCTCCTTTCAAATATATAACACACCATGGATGAGATTGGTTTCCTACGCGATTTATTTAAACTTTATTACTTTGAAACGAAATAAAAGATTCAGATTATGGTAAAAAATAACGGGAATCATCGCAAATGTTCGGGATATGTCCTTAAATGGTTTCCGTCTTTCCGGATAGCGAGCAAAATATACAGGGTCCGCAAACGAAGCGTGGACGGAAGATTAAATCGTTATCGAAGAACTTATCAACAATACTGAAACAGCTTGAGATATTGGATTAAAAGCGGCATGTTTTAAAAATATTTTACATTATACAGGGTGGCCCAAAAAGTGTGACAGCATAAAGTTATATTTTTTAAATGGGACACCCAGTATTTTATTGCATATTTAGGTTCGCATTACTATCGTTTATAAGTGCCTCAAATCTTATTCAATTTGGTTTTGTAGTTTCGGAGAAATAAATTAAAAACTAAAAAAAAAAGTTTTGCAGCCCTGAATAAAAAAATCAAAAAAAACAATCCAGAACTATTTTTTTAACATCGGCATTCAGTGAAATTTATGACAAGAGGTCTAGAGATACTATGAATGTAATTGCGTTTATTTATTTTATACAGGGTGTTCATAATAAGCTTTCAAAAACCCCATATTTTAAAATAATTTTTCTCAAGTTTTTCAAATGGAACACCCTGTATATTATTTGGCTATTTGACGCAGAATTCATAGACAATTTTTTTTTGTAATACAAGCATATAAGTTATATCCAGCCGTTTTCGAAATAATTGTAAATATCATAAATTATGTTGTTTAAATAGAGTTTTTATTGGGAAATTTTGTTATAGGCGACTAGACTAATAAGTAAGACTAAAGTAAATGTTAGAAGTAAGATAGATGTAATAACTACATCTAGCGGTGAATTTGCGTACCACAAGGCTGGGTCAACGACCATGCAGCCAAGAGTCGGTTCTCTAAAAAGAGAAAAACCCGCAAAAAAAACCCGCAAAAAAAAACCCGCAAAAACCCATCTCGAAGCGGTTTATTGTTCCGCAAACGACCCCCAACGGAGTTTGAAAATCGAAATATGTATCCTTTTCCGTTTCGCCAGACTAACATCCCCAGACGCGTTTCGCCGTTTACGGCTCATCAGTGGGGCTCAACAGTCTGGCAAAACGAAAAATTTTTTTTTTTTTTTTTTTTTTTTTTTTTTTTTTTGGACATACGATGAGAAATCTGCTTACAGACACCTGACCCTCGCGGGGGTCAGGTAGTGTCAGGTTAGCAACATTGCGGGGAAAGACCAGACCAATGTCAACTTACAGAGTGTAAGTTTCGCCTACGAGGTAGACGAGCCGACTGACTAAAACTCACCGTCAGAGTTAGGTATCATACCTATAACTCGATTTCGCTATATGACTGGTTAACTGCATATTCTGATTTTGATTTAGCTATGCTATACATTTATGTTGGGTGCCAGCTCTAGAGATTTTTTCACTCGAAGTTAATCGAGTGAACAAATTTCGAGAGCTCCGAACGTATAAGGTAGTGGGTAGTAGGGTAGGCGTAGTCGTCATGTTACACCTGGTTTTTGCAGGTTGTGCAAAGCAAGGCAATCTTTGTTGTTTTTTGTATTTTGATTGTTTTGGACTCAGACGCGGTTGCGCGTGAGCCAGTCTTTCGGTAATTTGTATGTAGCGTTAGGTCGTGAATGTATGTGTGAAGCAGCGATCGTGCTATTGTTGGCAATGTTAGCCTTAGTATGGTATTTGGTGATGGTTTTGTCTAGAAACTCCGAAATTGTAGCAATTTCGAGGTCTCTGTGTATAATGTCGTTCCGTGTGTATCGAGGAGTGTCAACTATTATCTTTAGTACCTTGTTTTGAATTACCTGTATTTGTTGAAGGCTCGACTTACATAGGGTGCACCAGGCTGGGGCACCATACATCATCGCTGATCTGATGAATGTCGTGTAGAGGTTTACCTTCGTTCGTAGATTGAGTTTACTCCTTCTGTTGAGTAAACAGTATATAGCGCCGAGTTGTTGGTTGGCCTTCTTTATGATGTTGGCTGAGTTTACCCTCCAGGTCAGCCTTTTATCGAAGTGTAAACCAAGATACTTAACACTCTGTTTCCAGTCGATATCTTGGTTTCCCACCTTGAGTTTCCCCGTTGGGAGTTTGAGGCGTGCCCTGGAAAAGTAAATTGCCTGAGTCTTGTCCGGGTTTATTTTGATCTTCCATTTTGAAAGCCACTCTTCAAAGAGGGCGATATTCCTGTTGAGCCTTAGGGTTAGTATTCTAGGGCTTTTTCCTGATACTGCAAACGCCGTGTCGTCTGCGTATATGTAATTGTCGCACATGGGAAACTTCGGCATGTCAGCAGTGTAGATGTTGTAAAGCAGGGGGGCTATTGCTGAACCCTGAGGTACACCAGCTCGAATATTCTTTGATGATGACAGTTCTTCGTCAATCCATGTTTGGAAAGACCTGTCTTCCAGATAAGACGCAATCTGTCTTATCAGGTAGTCAGGTACTCCCATCCTAATCATTTTTAGTAGAAGCCCGTTGTGCCATACTTTATCAAACGCCTTGCTTACATCGAATAACACGGCCGCTGTGTGTCTCCTGGTGTTGAAACCCCTAAGAATATTAGAGGCGAACCTTGTCGCCTGTCTAACGGTGCACAGATTTGCTCTAAAGCCGAACTGCTCCTCTGGTATACAGTGATTAATTTCGACAAAGGCTGATAGCCTACCCGAGATTAACCTTTCCGCTAATTTGCCCAAGTTAGACAGTAGACTGATTGGCCTATAGCTACTCAGGAGTTTCTTATTTTGTCCAGCCTTCCCTATCATTACGATCTTTGCCTTCTTCCAGGCGACAGGGAAGTGTCCGAGGGTCTGCATTGCTTCTGTTATACAGACTATGTCGTTTATGATGTTGTCCGGTAGATTTTTTAAGGCTTTGTTGGAGATGCCATCAATACCGGGTGCCTTCTTTATTTTGGTCTTGGCTATTAGACCTTTCACTTCATCTGCTGTGATGTGTTGCAGGTTGGGATCGGGGTGGGGATCCATGCGTTTATAGATCTCTACAGTTCTGTTAATCCGGTTTTCTGATGCTTTGTTGTTGGCTGGATTTTCGCTGAACTGTTCGTAAAGAACTTCAGCAAATTTCTCAGCTTTTTCTTTAGCGTCTGTCAGAATGACGTTGTCTGCGGTTGGGCAAAACGAAAAAGGATTCTCACAGCACTTTAAGAGGTGCACAACAAATGTTAGAAGTAAGATAGATGTAATAACTACATCTAGCGGTGAATTTGCGTACCACAAGGCTGGGTCAACGACCATGCAGCCAAGAGTCGGTTCTCTAAAAAGAGAAAAACCCGCAAAAACCCATCTCGAAGCTCAAAATAACTTCCTTTTACTTAATTTAATGATTTTCCCCTACTGCCAACAGAACTCTTAATTCATTTTCTTCATTAATAACTGGTTTATTGATTATTATCCTTTTTGTGTACGCAGTGCTTCCTGTTGCTACAAATTTATGCAACAACTTCTCGAAGGTTTTTGGTCTCGGCTTTCTCTCAATATCTGGATATCTTTCAGCATACACTCGGCTCGCGAGGAGGCAATTTCTTCCACATTCACCCAGTATAAAAATCATATTTACCATTTCTAAAATTCGACATTTTGTGTAAGTTAGTACTTAATTTCGACGACTGAACAAATGTAAATAATTTTATTTAACTGTCATAGTGACAATCTAAACAAAAAGAAATCATGGCAACTCGATTAAGAATAAAAAATAAAATTAAATAATAAAAGTGGCAAAAATGTATGCTTTTAAAATTTATATCGAAATAACTAAAATACGGTAAACTCTAAGAGTAAAAGGAAGCTATTTTGAACTTTTACTTTAGTTTACAATTATTAGTCTAGTCGCCTGTAACAAAATTTCCCAATAAAAACTCTATTTAAACAACATAATTTATGACATTTATAATTATTTCGAAAACGGCTGGATATAACTTATATGCTTGTATTATAAAAAAAAATTGTCTATGAATTCTACGTCAAATAGCCAAATAATATACAGGGTGTTCCATTTGAAAAACTTGAGAAAAATTATTTTAAAATGTGGGGTTTTTGAAACTTTATTATGAACACCCTGTATAAAATAAATAAACGCAATTACATTCATAGTATCTCTAGACCTCTTGTCATAAATTTAACACAATGCCGAGGTTAAAAAACAAGTTCTGGATTGTTTTTTTTGATTTTTTTATTCAGGACTGCAAAACTTTTTTTTTTAGTTTTTAATTTATTTCTCCGAAACTACAAAACCAAATTAAATAAAATTTGAGGCACTTATAAACGATAGTAATACGAACCTAAATATGCAATAAAATACTGGGAGTTTCATTTAAAAAAATATAACTTTATGCTGTCACACTTTTTTGGGCCACCCTGTATAATGTAAAATATTTTTAAAACATGCCGCTTTTAATCCAATATTTCAAGCTGTTTCAGTATTGTTGATAATTTCTTCGATAACGATTTAATCTTCCGTCCACGCTTCGTTTGCGGACCCTGTATATTTTGCGCCATTTCTTCGTTTTTTCCACTTTGAATATAAACTGATATCATACAAACAAATTTTTCAAAATGTTGATGGTCATTTTCGCAAATGAATATGTAAAAATGAAATTGACGTTAAATGTTAATAGTCAACATGGTTGTTTCTAGGTTATTAGCTTTTGTTCCATGGTCTACTGTGGTTTAAGGTAATAAAGTTTAATAAACCGCCTAGGACCCCAAAATCATCCATGGTGTATTATATATTTGAAAAGATAATTTAAAATGCTATCTTTTTATATTAAAATATACAGGGTTTTCCATTTAAAAAAATGAGGTTAGGTCCGATAACTTTTTTACCTGGCCCCGTATACTTATTCTGAAAACGGCAGATTATTCAACAATCAATATAAAGAAACTTCCGTATAGAACATTTTTCTGTATCTCTTTTAACTAAGAAAATATAGGGTAATTTTGAAATTGTAAATTTTTTGATTTTCCCCCGTATCTCTTAAGCGAGCCAAAATTGTCAAACTTCTTTGATGAGCACTAACAATTACGGAGATACCCTATAAAAGTGTCGAAAATGGGACAGCCTGTACTGTCCCTCAGTAACCACCCCATTAGCCAGGGCGGTGGATCCGCTAGCCGCTAGGACGGATACAAAAGTATAATTTTAAAAAAAATGTTACGTTGTAGCGCTTCTCTTCTCGAACACCCTCGTAGGTGCTTTTTAGAACATTAAACGTACATAGGTATCTACAAAAAACGGCGAAGAAACGCCACCAAGAAGATAATCTTAATCGACCCATATTCAACCTTGTGCCGATTGAAAATTACGAGCGAATATATCTCCGTTAAAATTCTGTTAGAGAATAATCGTGAGCCACCAATTAAAAAATTTTCGAATTGATGAATGGCATTTCGTTTGAAACAATGTGTTTCTTGTAAGAGGTGAGCGTATCTGACCGCTGGAAGAAATAAGCGGGAGTTTGTGCAGCTGGCTCGACGGTAAAATAATTTTAAGGAAAAACTGGACAAGTGCCGATTCGTCGGTCTACTAAACCTTGATTAATACTATACTATACTATTTCTCAATCACAGAAACATCTATAACAATAGCAATCGGAGACATTTTATCTAGAGTGCCATGATTTACCAACATAAACAAAAGCGGCTCCGGGAACGTCGGTGACACCTGCATTACAAGATGGCGTTACTTAGGTCGGGGGATGCATCTTATTTCGTGTTTGTTATAAAACTATTAATTAATATTTAAGAATTAGCGGGTTTACGAACGAATTTTTAACTAGAAATGTAGAAAGAACGGTGACAGGACAAGGGACAAATTGAAAAATTAACTGGTGTGGTGTAAAGTTGCTTATCAAAGTGAGGAAGAATTCCATTCGGAGAAGAACGACTAACCCCAAAACTATATGGCTACCAGAGTGTTTGGCCGAAGTAGGTAGGTACTTATATGTAGTTTTATTATCTATATGGTCGCATCTTGATTGATTAGTTGTCTTTATTTCTGAGTAATAATATCGAACGTGCGGATGATAAAGTCATTGCATCAAGCGATGTTAAAACAGATTTGTAGACAGGGAAACGGGATACTATCACGTGTAATTGTACTCGAGTCAGTATAGGCTGGCTGATGCCCGCCAAAGGATCCGATACGGTGGATTACGCTAAAACTACCGACTAAATAAGGTCAACGGTAAACGCAGGTAAAAGTTGGCTACAAAATCATTTGTGAAATTGGTAATAATAGAGTCTTATAAAGTTTACGGAGGCCTACATACTGCGGGGATATCTTGCTTTGCTGAAGGTTTAGTTATAGAATTTATCATGGTTCCACTACCGAAGGAACAAATCGGACCTTAATATTAGCCAGGTCTATGTATCGACTATCGATTAGGACTTCATAATCTGCCAGCCATACCTATAACCGTGCCAAATTTCTGCTTCGCCTGTCAAACGGTCCCTTAGACAAATAAACAATTCGATAAGGGATTCTTTTTCCGGATATTTGGATAAAATAACAGAATTTAACTATAACTATATACATTTTTGGCAGAAATCAATTATTATTATGTATCTTGGTTTGCAATCATTGGAGGTTATATTCATTAGGAATCGTGACCTCCAGGAAGGTCGTTCCACAAGGATGAAGTGCTCTAGATGAAATAATTCTTAACAATAACGTTCGACGAGTACTATGTACAGGGTCTCCCATTTTCGACACTTTTATAGGGTATCTCCGTAATTGTCAGTGCTATCAAAAAAGTAATGTAGGTATCGTGTGCTCTTTTTGGGTCAAACTTAAAATGGTAAAATCAAAATTTGAAAATTTTCGCTCGCTTAAGAGATACGAGGGAAAATCAAAAATTGACAATTTCAAAATTACCCTCTATTTTCTTAGTTAAAAGAGATACAGAAAAATGTTTTATACAGAAGTTTCTTTCTATTGATTGTTGAATAATCTGCCGTTTTCAGAATAAGTATACGGGGTCAGGTAAAAAAGTTATCGGACCCAACCTAAGTTTTTAAAATGGAACACCCTGTATTTTTAATCTAAAAAGATACTATTTTAAATTCCCCTATCAAATATATAACACACCATGGATGATATTGGTTTCCTAGGCGATTTATTTAAATTTTATTGCTTTGAAATGAAATAAACGATTTAGATTAAGGTAAAAAATAACGGGAATCATCGCAAATGTTCGGAATATGTCCTTAAATGGTTACCGTCTTTCCGGATAGCGAACAAAATATACATTTTGTGCCATTTCTGCGTTTTTTCCACTTTCAATATGAACTCTTAGGTATATCAAATTTTTCAAAATGTATTGATAGGTCATTTTCGCAAATGAATATGTAAAAATGAAATTGACATTAAATGTTAATAGTCAACATAGTTGTTTCTAGGATTTTAGCTTTTGTTTTATGGTCTACTGTGGTTTAAAGTAATAAAGTTTAATAAATCGCCTAGGAAACCAATATCATCCATGGTGTATTTGGAAGGAGAATTTAAAGTAGTATCTTTTTAGATTAAAATATACAGGGTGTTCCATTTAAAAAAATGAGTTTAGGTCCAATATCTTTTTTACCTGACCCCGTATACTTATTCTGAAAACGGCACATTATTCAACAATCAATATAAAGAAACTTCTGTATAAAACATTTTTCTGTATCTCTTTTAACTAAGAAAATATAGGGTAATTTTGAAATAGTAAATTTTTTGATTTTCCCCCGTATCTGTTATGCGAGCGAAAATTTTCAAATTTTGATTTTATCCAAGTTTGACCCAAATAGAGCACACGATACCTACATTACTTGTTTGATAGCAGTAACAATTACGGAAATACCCTATAAAAGTGTCGAAAATGGGATACCCTGTACTTTTTAGAGGAATCTGGGTTTTCTTAGCATCTCAAGCCTGCCGCCTTGAGTTTGTTTTAAGTGGTCTCCTTTTTATTGTATTTTTGGGGGTTGTGAAAACCCTGAAAGTAAACCAGCAGTGGCGGGTTTGATAGAACACTCTTAAAGTTTGTTCCCTATGCACGGCGTCCTGATTTTAAAAAAAAGGCAACGTATGGTATTTATCACGTGAGCTCGATCCGCAATTGCCGATTGTTTTCGCCTCTGCAATAGGTATTATTTCAAACATTTTACCCGCCATACTTATATTATTATTAATAAGCTGTCGTTTTTTACATGAGTTTATTCATACGAGAACACCATACCTACTTGTATATAGTCTCCACCCACACAATAAGTTTAAATTTCGTCGGCCATTTTTCGACCGACACATCCCATATTTTTTCTACTCAATTACATAACCGTTTTTTTTTAATATATCATATTTTTTGCCAACTAATGCCTCGGCTACGAAACGTTGGCACATGCGAGCATGATTTAAACTTTCACTTGCAATAATTTTCCTTATCTGGACAAAAGATCTCTCACACAACGAATTTCTGTTTGTTATTTTTTTCCGAATGTGGTACATCAGATAAAGTGATATTTTTCTGCAAGTGTCCGCACCTCAAGTCGCTTTACGTAACACCAAAAAGCATACGATGTTGCACAAGTGTTTACTCCTCGAACTGTTTAAGAATTCCTTCCTTCTGGACGACGTCATTGTGAAAGGACCTTCTAGAGCTAGAAGGTCGTATTTCAAAACCAACGTGAATCGCTTTAGTGGCACACGAACCACTCCAGAGTGCCTTTATAGTACCTATATTAAGATACAACTTTCATAAGACATTATCTCGGAGCACGTGTTTAATTTAGAAAACGACCCTCGAAGCGGGGAGTTTTCTAAAGTACAAGTGCTCGAATTGTCTTATGAACCGTGTATTTTATAATACTTTCTCTATTTGGGCCTTTAAAGTCTGAAAATATAGTAGATTTTCCATTTGAATTAATATTTTCTTTTTGGGTTGGCATTACTTTTATAATTTCATAAAATGTTACAAGTATCAAATATGCCACGATAGAAACAATTGAACACAAAATCCTTTTTTCCATCCGTCATAATTAAAAATAAATATATTATTAAAGTTAATAAAAATGAGTCAGGAAGAAAGTTGTACTCCGTCAGAAATACGAGAAATTGCAGAAAATAATCTAGAAAAGCTTTTAAAAAGAATATTCAAAACTTTGAGTTATGGTGCGACAAGAACAAAGTTCAAAATATTGAACAAAATAATAAATAATAAATACTATTGAACAAAATATTGTGGCGACACAGAATCTGACAGGAATAACAATTATTAATGTCCAGGAAATGTCTACAGTAACTATAATTTTTTTTTATGATCAAACACAAGCACTATAGGAAAAATCCTTCAGGGCACTCTGCGAGTGGTGCGTGTGCGCAAAAAGCGATTCACGTTGGTTTTGAATCGTTGGAGGTTATATTCGTTGGGAAAAACGACCTCGGGAAGGTCGTTCCACAAGGATGAAGTCGTCCAGATGAAAGAATTCTTAAATAATGAAGTTCGAGGAGTACTAAGTTTAACCACATATGGGTGGGCGGCAGTGGTTCGTCGTGTATTCCTGCTATTCGTCGCTCTGGTAGGAATTAAGAGGGCAAGGTCAGCCGAGCACCTTCCATGAAAATATCTGTAAAAGAGAGTCAAATCCCCAACTTGTCTTCGATGTTCTAGGCTGTCGAGGTTCTTCGTCAGCTCGTTGTCTCCGATCAGACGAATAGCTCTCCTTTCGATGGAATCCAGTAGCCGAAGAGTATGTTTGGGTGCAGAGCTCCAGACATGAGAGCAGTACTCTAGTGATGGTCGAATCTGGGCTTTGAATAGTGTCAAAAGTTGTTGAGGTGTGTACAACTTTCTGGTTCGGAAGAGTAGCCCAAGCTTCTGAGAAGCTATATTTCCTCCCAGATTGACGCCCAGCAAATTAATAGATGAAGCCAGTGGGATTGCGTGTCCTGCCATGACTATATCCGGTTCTGTAATGTTAACCCTTTTAGAGAAAACTGATGCCTGGGTTTTTTTAGCGTTAAATTCGACTTGATTACTGTCACCCCAGGCCAAAATTTCTTCCAGGTCTTTGTTGAGGCGCGATACCTCATGCTGTCTGCGAAGATGTGCGTCGGCAGCCGATGTTTGCGCATTCAAAGAGAAAGATGAGATAAGTGTGCTATCGTCAGCAAAACTAAATATGGGATTTTTCGTTTCCACTAGAAAGTCGTTAATGTAGAGTAAGAAGAGAGTGGGAGACAATATGGACCCTTGAGGAACACCGGCATTGATGGTGAAGGTGCCTGAGAGAATTAATATACTATTAAAATGATGACCTCCCCTTCCCATTTAACATTTTAAGGGTTACACGCGACACTTTTATTTTTCAGCATTTTACTAAACTGATTTGATCTGAAAGAAGATTTTTTCGCGATTAAAATCCTTACTTTTCTTCTGACAAAGAAAACTACCAAACCGAGGATGGCAATCTTGTTTCACTGTTGCATACATTAATAAGGTTTTCAACAAAATTGCAACGGTCGCTGCTGCCGCATCAAAAAAGGTGACGTAACTCTTTGAAAACGAACACTCTTCATCCTTGATTACATTCGCAATTAATAAGTTCTTAGAAATAACCGATTCCGAAATAATACACGCTCGTAGCGTTTAAGATTTATTATTGTTATAACTAAATTTATTGTTAAGGTTGCAACGCGCGAAATAATCATCGTAATCGTTATATTATTTATAATCTTTTGTCGATTTGTTTCACTTGGTTTTATGCAATTCCGCATTGCACGATGTCTGAAAGGAATCGTTTGTCTTCATCGGCAAATATTTTATTTAATTATTTCCGTGCATAATTGTATGATAAGCATTAATTATATTAAGTATAATTTTTCGTTCGCCTGATGATTGAGCCGTTCCTGAAAGGACTAGGACCTAACACAGCTTAGCGTGGGCTCCGAACCACGACCCTCGATCATACGCTGCTGCCCCAAGGGCGCTCAACCCTTATTGGTTTCTCGCATTGTGCTATGACCTATCGATTGGGGTAGGGATGGGGGGGATAATATGTACATTTTTCTCTCTTCCCTATTTTTTTATTGACGCCGGACAGTCGTTATACAGGGTGTTATGGAAATGACGTATTATATTTAAACAGGCAATTCATGAGATGAAAACAAATTGAAGAAAAATATCCAAAAATGGCGCTTTAATTTAATATGATATGCCCTGTACAGGACCTATTGTCAGACCAAAAATATGCTCGTGGTGACACTGGGAGAAAAGTAAACAAAGCAACATATGGCGGAAAATGTCAGTGAATTTTGAGCAGTGTTGTCATATGCTCATGGTAAACTCTTTAGAAAGTCAATAACCGTTTGACAGATTGCAAGTTGTTTATTTTTCAGGGTACATTATTATAAGCTTTTACGTTCAGTTCAGTTCGCTGGGAAACAATCTCTGATTTATAAACTTGAACTGACTCGAACGAACCGCCGCGGAGTTTTTAAATGGTCAGGTATGTCCTCATTTGTTCAATTCGAACGACACCCGTCGAATCTGGTTTATAAACGCCACCTTTTAGAAAAGAAATGCAATTTTATTTACCTTTTCGGACTATTTAAAACCAACTTAATTTATAAACAAACACTAATCCGAACAAAAACCGGCAAAATAACCTCACAAAAAAGCTCACATTAGTTTTCGCGTAGCTCTGTATGGGTCTCATGAACACATCTAAGTACCGTTCAATCTGAATTAGTATTTTAAAGTGCTATAAGGTTTCATCGGAAATAATATAATTTAGTTGACATCTAAAAATTTTGAAAGTGATCTGGTTTATTAATAATATCTAAAAATACAGGGTTGCCACTTTCGATGTTTTATAAGATTATATTCATAAATTGGGGAATTTCCTTCTGTAATATTATTTCCTGTATAATTATAGTCTCGGAAATGGCTACCGCGCTAGTTAGTTAGTTATTATGCACGAAGCATTCTACCCTTGGACGCGTCTATAATCTATATGAAAGGGAGGTCCTGTCTGGAAAATTATTTCATCATTCTTCAAAAAAGGATTAATAAATTTTATGTAGGCCAATCCTCAAAAATACTAATTTGAAACTGGTGGGTGTCTGTGTGTTTCTTTAAGTGATTTAGTGTGATGCAGTCCCGCACTATCATCATGGCACGTGATGAGCATAAACCTCTTCCCATAGAAAAAAGAACTGAACGTGTCTGCCCTGGATTCCTTACTCGTGTCAGCACCCTGGATTTAATTTCTAAGTAAGCTAAATATTTATTTTTATAAGGAACTAAAGTTTTACATTTTTACACAGTTTGGCAACATTGCGCGTAACAGGTGTTTGTGATACACTGCCTCAGGGTGTTATTGTTCATTACCGTGGAGTCACCTGTGAGTAAGAGGGTTTGTTACCCCACTTTTATAGCGGTCGATTTGAAAAAAAAATATGTAGCGCTTCTCTAGGACACCCAAGGAGTCACCCATTTAAATATAATACGTCGTTTCCATAACACCCTGTATTTAATATACCCATTTTTAAAATCTAAATTCCGTTGGTCACAGTGTCCTCTCATACAGGGTGTTTCAATAAGACAACAACATGGGTCCATAGTGTTTTGAAATTTTTAAGAAAAAAAGTGGCATTTTTCCATGTGGCTATCTTTTCTGATTAGCCCGGTCAATTCTACATGAAAACGGTCGCTTGAGTTTTTCGCGTCGCAAGCACCGTCCTCGATTAAAACAATTAAATTAAAATTGATTCGTTATTATTAACATTGAGAATGATATAAATATTGTTTCGTAAAAACTGTCATTGCCAAAAAAGGCCCCAACTAGCAAACATTCTAAACTCCCATTGAAGGAGTTCTTAACGGGTAATGTCGCTTCGGCTGCGAGTTGGAACGAACTTTTCTCGACCGCACCTGTACATTTTGTATTGTATTTCGTTTAAATTAGCCTTTTCAGACTCCGCGAAGGTGTATTAGATAAAGATCTAACAGCATGTACTCATTAAATTACATCAATCAAGCCGAAAATAATTCTTAAACGAAAATGTTGCATAAGAATTATAAATAATAAGTTGATGATGGCCGACAGCCCAATAAATTTGCGTTTATCATTTTTTTCTATTACACACGGGCATATGTGTAAGATTAAGAAATTTTCAAGGTGTTTTAAGAATACGATTTTAACTAGTGATCGGTCGATTCGGATCGGCAAATCTCGCCAGGGTATTTCTTAATAACATGCTAATATTTAAGGAGGGTTATTCTTGGGTCCATTTTCAGAAAAAAACTTCATATGAACAAATGTCTAAACGTCTTCACTTTCGAGATACAGGGTGTTAAGGATTTTTCAAAAAATCTCCTTTTTTATTAGTGTTTCCCGTGACTTTGGGGTCACGCAGATGCTGTAAATTCATTTTCAGACATGGCTCGATATAATTTTGAATTTATTGAGAATTTCCTATCTAAAGCAGCGGTACAGCCCGTCTCAGCAACGCTCTACGGCATTTCATCAGATATAAAAGTTGTAGAGGGGGACCTAAACTCCACGAAAAAACAAATTACTGATATTCCACTTCACGGACCCCCTATTGTCACCGTCTCTCTAACTATTACTATTCATCAAGAGGCATTTTATTCCGACCAGTGGCGTTCGTGCCGGAATTGCCCTCGGTATTTTTGAAGAAAAGAACGGTACGCCACTTATTGCTTATTTATAGTATTATTTTTAAAATTCTCATTCCTTGCTGAGCAAATGTCGTCTCTTGATTTTTTGTCGTTTGGCGTACGGTTTATGTATAAAAAAATGAAATTCGTTCATTTGCACTCTGTGAAATTAGATACCTATTAACAAAGATTAAAAAGGATTTAGTAGGTAATGGGGGACTCTTATCTACGGCGCGGGGGGTGAGTAAAATGAGCAATTACTATAACTGCTAGTATTTGGACTCGGTTGGTCGGGGAATTACCGAAATTTGTTGTCACCGTCAGGTTGCTTTGCAAGGTTGCCACTACTAACAATTTTCACTTATATCAACGTATATTGATTGAATAGTTACAGATTTTGTAAGAATGTGGTCGAACAAACGCGATATGGGTATCGACAAAAAACCTTATCGGCAATTTTCCTGCCGATACGATACCGCTAATCGACAACCTAATATAACCGATTGGCTTGCATTCTGAACCCAACCAGCAGGGAGTTTTTTTGCGGTTTTGTGGGTAAATTTATAAACTCCTCGACAAAATTAACGCAACATCATAAATTTGCCATATTTTTTATGCTATTTTTTTTCTGAATTTATGATCCGATTTGAATGATTTTTTTTTGCATTGTAGGTTGGTTCCTTGACAGTGTCATAGTTTTCGCTGTTTATGACAAAAATTTAATTTTCGATTTATACTGCTGGGTTTATTAAAAATGCTATGTTTTTTTCCGAAAATTCGTATCACCCTGTGGAGTACCTATATCAGCAACCGAAGCTTATTGCAGTTAACATTAAACGGTAGGTCACCATTCCCCAACATTTCTTTTTTTGGTTTACTTCATTCTCTCTGTTATTAAAGGAGATACGCCGTTTTATAGCGTAACATGTTTTTATAGACTTTAATATTCAACACATTCATTGTTAAATGTTTTCTAATAGGTTTCAAGATTAAAATACTCGTCGGGCATACGAAACGAACGTTTAATAAGCATTTTCCGAACAGTTTTTATCAGTATGGCGAATTTTATTTGACCTTTGTTACTTTAAAACACAACATCTGCTGACACATCGCTTGCAATGTCCGAAAAAGTCCATAGTCTACTTGAAAACATTTAACAATGAATGTGTGAATATTAAAGTCTATAAAAACATGTTACGCTATAAAACGGTGTATCTCCTTTAATAACAGAGATAATGAAGTAAACCAAAAAAGAAAATATTGGGGAAAGATGGACCTACCGGTTTAATGTTTCGGTTGCTAATATACTCCACAGGGTGATGCGAATTTTTGTAAAAAACATAGCATTTTTAGTACACCCAGTATAAATCGCAAATTAAATTTTTATCATAAACAGTGAAAACTATGATATTGTCAAGGAACCAACCTACAATGTAAAAAAAATCATTCAAATCGCATCATGAATTCAGAAAAAAATAGCATAAAAAATATGGAAAATTTATGATGTTGGGTTAATTTTGTCCAGGAGTTTATTTGGATTTTAGAGTGGAGGGATATAAACGTATGGATTTGTGATGTTTACAAGGAAAAACTCTTACAAGTGACCACTGGCGCCTTAAATCTTAATGCGGAATTTTATTAAAGGTAGAGCAAGAAAAAATAAGGCATACAGATGAAGGCTGTGATAACACACAGCAACATTTTATAGAAACAAATTGGCATTTAAAAAACATGCTAAAGCGTAGGTGATTGAGGTGAACCCTGTTAAAAAACAAAGGTGTAATAAAATAATCCATATAAAAATAATATAGAATTATAGATGTCCTTACAGATTGAAATGGGAAACCTAACATTCACGTATTATAATAGTAAGGGATCAATTGGTTATAATTAGCTTTAATACTCATGGTCAGTAGATGGTCTTGTGTTCAATAGGTTTTACACCTCCAAAATTATGCCGACTCTCGGACTACAACATTAAGCAATAATAACATATATATCTAATTACTTGTATTAAACGACCTAAATAGATACTAAGAAGCTTAAAATTATCTGACCTATACTGTTCGTATAAAAGTTGATTGTAAAAAGTTATTTTATGATTAATAATAAATGCAGCGGCATTGTAACGCCCACGAATTTTAATGTTAAATAATGACGTTATTAAGATCGTAAAATGTTGATAATTTTCATGTGAAATTCCTGAAAGGAAAGCAAAGTTTACTTTAAGTGGAAGTACGCATTTAATAGTATATTAAGATACAATTCAACGCCGCAAAGACTGCTATACTACCATTCACCAAACGACGACAAATAGGGAACTACAACGACCTGAAAATCTTTGGTGAACGGATAAATACACTCAGCGAGGTAAAGTATCTGGGATTAACCTTGGACGCCAAACTGACATGGAACCAACAATTAAACAAACACCTAAACAAAGCAAAAATGTGCCTAAAGCGGTGGAGGAGCTTGGTTGGGAAAACCTGGGGACGCAAGCCCCAGATGATGCAATAGCTCGATGTCACAGTTGTCAGACCCTGATATCATATGGGTCTGTAGTCTGGTGGACAAAAACACAGCAGATTACGACAGCAAACAAACTTAACAGTATGCAGAGGCTGGCCTGCCTGTGTATCAGTGGGGCGATGAAAAGTACCACCACTGCAGCAATGGAAGTCATACTGGGACTAATACCCCTAGATATCCACATCAGAATGGAGGCTAATTGCAGCGCCTCAAGGATGATCACAAATGGGGGATGGACACAACACCCCGTTTGGACACACAAGAGCCACGGATCTAATCAACGATGAGCTCTTGGATATGCAAACTGATCGTATGAAAGCAACATACGATTTCACAAAACCTTTCAAGATTGACAAGGGTCTAGTTTGGTACACCGATGGATCAAAAACCGCCAACGGTGTGGGCGCAGGTATATTTGGGGAAAGGCCCAGGATGGACATGAGAATTCCTCTGGGGACCTACGCCACAGTATACCAAGCGGAAGTTCATGCCATACAAGCATGTGTACTACAAAATCTTGAAAAGGGCTGCCACGACTAAAAGATTTATATCATTTCGGGCAGCCAAGCTGCTCTTAAGGCTCTGAACTCCAATCGGTTTACTTCAAAACTTACACTGGAGTGCCATACCAACCTAAAAGTACTGACTGGCCAGGGGGAACAAGGTGGAACTCTTGTGGGTCCCTGGTCACTCCGGGATATTAGGAAATGAAAAAGCGGATGAACTAGCGAGAGCCGGATCTGCCCAAAGTATCAGGGGCCCTGAACCGGCCTTTGGAATATCAAAACAGGCAACAAAAACAACATTAGATAGATGGTCGAAAAAACATCACCTATCTCGATGGCAAGAGTTACCTGGTCAAATACACGCACGGGCCGTAATTGGAAAACCATCGAAAATACTATCGAATGGGATGCTAACCCTGACGCGGCCCCAGTTGAAACAAGTGATGGATCTGCTAACAGGCCACTTGCGAAAATACCGTCAATTGATAGGGATAAACAACGGATCCATTGAATGTAGACTCTCGCGAAGAGGGTGAAACCGCCTCACACATAATATACCGCTGCGTAGCGCTGTCTCGTAGAAGACAAAATATCTTCGGGAATATACAACGTGGTGACAACCTCCCACATGGCAAGCTTGGTAGAAGGTTACTGGACCTCATAGAAGGAACAAACATCTTCTAACAAGATCGGGGTATATAATAAGCCGGAAGGCTGCAGTGATTTGAAGTTCGGGCCTTTAAACCGACCCCCGCCTTTAACCAACCAACGCATTTAATAGTATATTAAGATATAAGTTTATTAAGTTTCATAAGACATTATCTTACTTAGAGCACGCGCTTAATTTAGAAAACGACCCGTGAGGCGGGGAGTATAAGTACAAGTGCTCTAATTGTCTTATGAACCGTGTATTTTATAATACTTTTTCTATTTGGGTCTTTAATCTGAAAAACTTTAAAAAATATTTTTTCCATTTGAATTAATATTTTCTTTTTGGGTTGGCAATACTTTTACAATTTCATAAAATGTTACAAGTATCAAATATGCCAGAAACAATTGAACACAAAGAAGCTTCTTCCTATCCGTCATAATTAAAAATAAATATATTATTAAAGATAATAAAAATGAGTCAGGAAGAAAGTTGTCTCCGTCAGGAATACGAGAAATTTCAAAAAATAATCTAGAAAAACTTTTAAAAAGGATATACAAAACTTTGATTTATGGTGCGAGCACACCAAAGTTCAAAATATTGAACATAAATAATACTATTGAACAAAATATTATGTCGACACAGAATCTGCCAGGAATAACAATTAATGCCCAGGAAATGTCTACAGTAACTATAAATATGTATAGTATATTGAATTAAAAATAAAAATAGTACTTTATTGTATAAAACTTTAGAAATAGAGTATAAACTGGAAGATATTTCTATTATTTTTAGGTTATGTTGTTTTATAATTGTGACTAGAAATTAGTTGACGTACACCGTCAGCATGTTATATATTTTTGAGTAGTAGATATTTCAGATAAATATCTAGTAAAATGATCTATTTGCAAGGTTAAAGGGTATTTTAAAGTTTTCTATAAATTTTTTTTATCGATTCCATAATGCCAAGAAAACTAATTTCAACGAAATCGAAGTAAGCCCAAAATTCGAACCCTACTTGCTGCCAACATAAAACAAAATTATTCATTTTTTTTGCATTTCATAATGTAGCCATTATGCCAATAGCATTAGCCCAAATAGAAAAACAAAGTTCAAAATCCTGGTTCTGAGTCGGCGCTACTAGCTTATTTCAGTGAAAATGCCAAGACAAACGATATCAACGATTTGCTCACAATATTCAATGAATGCTGAGGACCACTCTATCAATAAAGGCCGTATTAGACTAGGCAAATTTTTCTCTTGCGCCGGCAATTATAATGGCACGTATTCATGCGCAGTAAACCGTTTTCGATCAGCTGGAGCTTTGTCAACGGTCAGAACAGCAGTGGGTACTGTCGAAATCCCTAAAATATCCCCAGAATTAGAGATGTGCAAACCTGTTCGTTTTGATTACCAGTTAAAGCAGCTACTGCTATTTACAAATAGGAGGTGCAAAAAGTTGCTGAATTAGCAGTCCATAAGTTTAATAAAGAATGTAAACTGCTAATTTAAGTACCAGTGGGTTTAAATGGCCATTACCTGTTCATACCTGGTTCGGCCAAAGAATAAACAGTTAAAAATAACAGAATAATCCATGTCTACCCAATTGCGCCGGCAAGGGCAATTAAAATGGCGCCTGCCCCATTTCTGGTAATGAGAGACAGCTGATCGGGAACAGTGTACTGCGCATGAATCCGTGTCATTTTAATTGTCAGAAGAGTAGAATTTCTGACTGTAGTACGGAGAACGGTGTACTGCGCCTGAATCCTTGAATTATAATTGCCATTGCTGGCGCCATAAAAATTCCCAAGTGTAATAAGGCCTTTAGGGAACAAGTAGATATATCTATAAACACGCAAAGCTATTTTTTAAAAAGTGTGTTCGTATATTATTTTGAGATGTCGATTTTTTAAAAAATTACAAAAAAATAATTTACTTTCCACCCGGGTGGAAAAAGTAAAAAAACGTCAACTTTCCATGCTTCAAAGATAGATGAAATGTCATTATTACATGCATGGTTGTAAATAAGAGACATTGTATGTATTGTATTTGTATTTATTTAAATCCATGATTTAACCTCATAGCGGTAACTCCTCTATTATATGGCACGCAATAGTTATATCCATAAAATTAATAAAAAAAAAATACCAATGAACATCAAGGTTTTAAACATAAACAAATAAATTAAATGTCTAATAAGGGAAAGTCTCTCGATGATCGACGCAAAGTTGCATTTTATTACGCCTGCAAATTACATCATCAATGGGATATATTCAGCATTCACCTTGTAGTAATGCAGACTCAAAGTTGTATAATGTAAATTATAAATTTTATTATATTCATGCAATAGAAGGTGCGTTGGATCGCGTATAATTTGGCACAATTTAAGATGGACGGCGAGAGGAAGCATTTAACCAAAACATGCCAAAACTAAAGAAAAGGAAAGGAATCTGTAAAAACAACAAGTCAAAAGTAAACAAACAGCCGATGGAGCGAACGCGTAGAATCCAAACCCACAGTTGGTAATGGGTACATTCTGCTCTACGAACACCAAATTTTAGGACGGCGGCGGTCACAGATTTTGCTTCTGTTGGCGCTTAATTTTTCTTCGCGTCCTTTTACTTACGTTAAAATATAAATTATTTGATCTGTGTTCCTCAGGGAACGGTTTCGGGTCCGATCCTCTTCATCATTTATCTTAATGGTCTTTTAACAGAAAATATAGGAGGTACAGTTATATCTTATGCTGACGACACGGCTATAATATTTCCTGGTAGAGATTAGGAAGAAGTTAAAAATAAGACAATAGAAGGTGTTAAATTGGTTAAGAGTTGGTTGGAAACTTATCAATCTAAATAAAACAAATTACATAGCTTTTTCATTAACAAGGGCTGGTCATCCCAATTTTACAGATATTACTATCGGTAATGATAGAATTGCTGAAGTAAGCCACACAAAATATCTTGGTGTGTTGGTTGACCAATTTATGAAGTGGAGTCCACATATTGACTATGTTTCTAATAAAATACGTAGACTCATACACAAATTTTATACAGTGAGTCCCAGAAGAAATGTCTAAATTCATTTAAAATTCAGCGGTAAGTTTTTTCAAAAAACGCTCGGACCCGTCGATTTTGATTTTTTAATTATTTTTTTTTGTGGTAATTTCATGTATACAGGGTAGCTCAAAAATAAGTTACGACCATCAACTTCATTTTTTCAAATGAAAACATATATTTTTTATTTCATTTTTGAATTTTGCATTGAATTCTAAGCATGTTTCATGTACCATGTCCTATACATAAACTCAACAGTTATTGAAAAAATTAGGATTGAACATATCTATAAGTAAGACCTGTTTATTAAAAAAAAACACAACAAAATCAAATTAAATGTTGAAAATGTGCGCCATTTACGGCTTGACAATATCCAAGACGATCAATAAACTCTCTTTGCACGTTTCCAACCATTTCCGGAGTTATGACACGCACTTCTCTTCGGATCCTTTCCTTCAACTCCTGCATATTGTTTGGCCTGTTAACAAATACTTTTGATTTGAGGTAACCCCACAAAAAAAAAGTCCAGCGGAGTTAGGTCTGGCGACCTAGCAGGCCATTCGATAGGTCCTCTCCTTCCAATCCACCGATTGGGAAAGGTTTCATCCAAAAATGTGCGCACAGTGGCCGCATAGTGCGCAGGAGCACCATCTTGTTGGAATATCAGTTCTTCGTCAGGGGAGTCTGGATCCAATGGATTCGGAAATAAAGCCACTAATGCTGGAATTAATTCTAGTTGGAGAAATTCGAGATATACTTGTCCAGTTAAAGACTGTTCAAAGAAAAATGGACCAATTACTCTTTCGCGTACGATTCCACACCAAACATTTATTTTCTTAGGGTACTGGCTGTGAACCTCTATCATCCAATGCGGAGTTTCTGTTGCCCAATATCGACAATTTTGTCTGTTCACATTACCATTCGAATAGAACGTAGCTTCATCCGAAAAAATAATATTTTTTACTAAATTATTATCTAGATTGCACATATTTTGCATGCGTCCGCAAAACTCACTTCGCCTATCGAAATCATCTTCAAATAACTGCACTGGAATAACTTTGTATGGGTGATATTTGTGCTTTTGAACTACTCGGTGAACAACAGATTTCGGCATGTGTAAATCGGCCCCAATGTGCGACAGGGGAGTACATGGATTTTCTTCCAAGGAAAGCAAAACGTCAAGTTGTTCATTTTCATCTCGAGTAGGACGACCAGATTTAGGCAAATCTCTAACATGACCGAATTCTCTAAACTTAGCCTCTATTCTACTCACCATCTTTTGACATATGGGAGGACGATCAGGATGGATTTCATTAAATAATTGGGCTGTTTCTGTTTGAGTACGTGTTTTATCACCAAACCCAACCATGCATAGAATTTAAATTTTTTCCCGTTCCGTTAACTTCACCATTATTGTGAAAACCGCAACTTTGAAACTACGCTTGACAATAATTATACTTATTTGAAATAAAATTGTCATACAGTTTCTATGGAAATAAACGGTGACAGTGAAACAGTACACTCTTACTTATTATGGAGCCCAAAATGCCATATTGCCAGAAGATTTGATAGATCGTTGGATTCCCAAAATGATATGTTCAATTCTAATTTTTTCAATAACTGTTGAGTTTATGTATAGGACATGGTACATGAAACATGCTTAGAATTCAATGCAAAATTCAAAAATGAAATAAAAAATATATGTTTTCATTTGAAAAAATGAAGTTGATGGTCGTAACTTATTTTTGAGCTACCCTGTATACATGAAATTACCACAAAAAAAATAATTAAAAAATCAAAATCGACGGGTACGAGCGTTTTTTGAAAAAACTTATCGCTGAATTTTAAGTGAATTTAGACATTTCTTCTGGGACTCACTGTATATTAAGGGAATTTCTAAATGAGAAAACATTGGTGATGGTTTATAAAGCATTTGTGGAGTCGCTAATACGATAGGTACGTACGGAATAATGTCTGGGGTGGTGGCCTATGGCACAGTACTTAATAAGTTATATATAACACAGAAATATATTCTTAAAATTATATTTAAAAAAAAATAAAAGATTTCCAACAAATTTATTGTTTTCGGACGATAAACACTTTTAGTAAAAAGTGTAATCGGTATGTTTAATACAGAAAAGTTTTCAATACTTTTTCAGCAATTCACTAAGAATGTTTCAGTAAAGTTTGTCGCATAGAATTATAATATAGATAATATAAATAAAAATGCAAAATAATAATATGTATACATTATGTCTAATTTTAGATTTCGACACATACGGGTGTTTTGCACCTAGGTGTCTATTATTAGTTTTTGCTATTCATTATATTATATTATATATTAAAAATGTTAAAAAATAAATGTTAAATGATATCGGACACAGCACCGACCACCGCCACCGTCCAGCAGCAGGTGTTCACCTAAATGCCTTGGCGTCGGCGGTTTTATTCATCGAAAAAAAAGATTTTATTTCTATTCGACTTCGATCAAAGGATAAGAATCCAGGAAGGATACGTAATTTAAAAGGGAAATAATATAAACGACGATTGAAAACAATTTTTGTTTTATTTTACACGAATCACAAAAAAACAAAAAAAATATTGCAGATCTTCCTAATGTCTATACAAGAGTAAAAGGTACTAGTACAACTAGAAGTAATATGGAAATAGTACTAACAATTTTAAACTATAACTATCATAGTATTATATTTAAACACTATAGTTGTCTACACCTACACAAGTTATTATACTAAAAAGTTTTGTTCGATAAATAATTAATGGAATATCAACAGAGGCCTTAAAAACGAAAAAAATATACATACAGGGTGTCATAAAAAAATATACCTACAATAAAACGATTGGTTTATTTTTTAAGATTAGCATGTAATTTTGAAATCCAGCGAGATCAATGTTTGTTTGATATTTAGGTCGTTTTTTCGCTGTCAGGGCCCTTGCCTACCGACAGCTAAACGTGGACTCCGAACCACGATCCCAATTACCCCCACGAGATATCCGACGTTAGTGGAGTAGAAATTTGGGAATACCACTAAAATCCACCACCTAGTCAATCCGTCAATAGCCGTTTTTATCCGCCCGTATGAATATTTATATTAATTTAATATCTTGTAGTCTATTAAAGCCTAGTTTTATAACACCCTGTCCAATAATTTTGAGATTTAAAAAAATAAAACTACGTAATGAAATGTATGTACGAGGGCGCCTTGAAATAAAGCTCCCTTAAACGCACAGTCTAAGCGACATCGGCGTAAAGCGTTCAACAACAAGCGTTTAGACTGTGAGTGTTTGGGGCCACGCCCGTACATAAAATGGAATGTACTTTACAGTTTTGCATTTTTTATTCAAAGGTAAATATATTTTTTATAGTAATCCAATAGCGTTTGCAAAACATACCTTTCCCGAACCGCAAACAAACGACGCTTACTTCTCAGTAGCAGGGCGAGAAGTACTAAGAATTCGGAAAGCAAATAAAGCTGAACCAAGCAAAAATATGCACTGTTTAAGAGCTTCCGACCGCGATAAAATCCAGCTGTTTTTTTTTACACCCAAGTCACTAGCAAAACATTGAATGTTTACTTTAGATATTATTTTCAATTTTGACATGTGTTATATGATGTCAAACCACATATTTTAGCCAGAAAAGTTATTCTAACGATCTACCAGTGGCGTCCCTGCTAACATGTTTGCTATTTTTTTACAAAAAAATGGTACGCCACTGACATTTTTCCATGTGGCTATTTGTTCTGATTAACCTCGTAAATTCTACAAAAAATTATCTCTTGTATTTTTCTCGTCAGACGCACCGTTCTTGATTAAAACGATTAAATTCCAATTGTAACAGGGTTTGTTTCGATTTCGAATTAATTATTTTAATTAAGAACGATGCGAACGGCGAGCAAAACGCAAGAGACCGTTTTTATGTCGAATTGACCAGGCTAACCAGAAAACATATCCACACGGAAAAATGTCAGCGGCGTACCACTTTTTTTGTAAAAAATATCGGAGGACATGTTTGCGGGGACGCCACTGGTGGATGGATAGAATAACTTTTCTAACTAAAAGATGTGTATTTATATTGCATTCATACATACCAAAATTTAGAGTAATATCTATAGTACTTTCGGAGATATTAAAAAATTTCAATTCTCTGAAGAAATAAGGGTGTTTGGAAATGACGTATTATATTTAAATGGGTGACTCCTGGGGTGTCTTAGAGAAGGGCTACATATATTTTTTTTTTAAATCGAACGTTTAAAAAGTGGGGTAATTCACCCCTAAACCCACACACAACTCCTCGGCACATTCATATATGAAGATATTACATTACGCAGCTGATTAATCAACAGATGTTCAAGCAGAATGTTGCCAAAATGTTTAAAAGTGTAAAACTTTAGTTTCTTATAAAAATAAATATTTAGCTTACTTAGAAAGTAAATCCAGGACGCGATTAAGGAATCCAGGGCACAGACACTTTCAGTTCTTTTTTCTATAGGAAAAACTTTATGCTCATCACGTGTCCTGATGATAGTGTGGGAGTGCATAATAAGCTTATCACTAACTTACAATAACACACATAGAACAAGAGCACTTAATCATTTCGCAATAGAAATAATAAAAACGCTAATTTCTATGGGCCATTAACCCCTTACTAAAGATAAAATGAAACAATTATGTTAACAATTGACAGGAACTACCCTCTGAAATAATGGTCTAGTCTGTCTTCGGACCAGTCGTCAAACTTTCTTTCCGAGAAATTTCCGCTCTCTAGAGCCAGCGCGGTTGCCATATCCGAGACTATAATTATAATATTATAAACATCGAAAGTGGCAACGCTGTATTTTTAAATATTAGCCCGATGTCCACAATCAGCTGTTTAAAGAAGCAGGCCGATATCGATGAGAGAAACAACGTGTTATTTATTTTTAAAATTTTTAGATGTTAAATACATTATTTCCCAGACCGCTCAGACAATAAGGGCGTATTTTTGTCTACACAGTAGCACTTTAAAATACTAATTCGGATTGAATGGTACTTAGATGTGTTATGTGATTTTATTGTGCCGGTTTGTTTTTGTTCAAGTTACCTAGGTACTTGGTGTTTTTTATAAATTAAGTTGGTGTTAAATAAGTTCGAAAAGCTAAATAAAATTGCATTTTTTTCTAAAGGGTAAGTGGCATTTATAAACTTTTAAGTTGTCCAGATCTGACGGGTGTCGTTCGAATTGAACAAATGAGAACATACCTGACCGTTTAAAAACTCCGCGGCGGTTCGTTCGAGTCAGTTCAAGTTTATAAATCAGGGATTGTTTCCTAGCGAACTGAACTGAACGTAAAGGTTTATAATAATGTACCCGGAAAAATAAACAACTTACAATCTGTCATACGGTTATTGACTTTCTAAAGAGTTTAGCCTGAAGATATGACAACACTGTTGTCATATGTTGCTTTGTTTACCTTCCTGACAGGGGCAGCACGTGGTCATTTTTGGTTTGACATAAGGTCATGTACAGGGCATATTAAATTAAAGCGCCATTTTTGGATATTTTTCTTCAATTTGTTTTCATCTCAGGAATTGCCGATTTAAATATAATACGTCATTTCCATAACACTCTGTAGGTTCATATTATGACCTAAGGACACTTGGAAATATTAACACGTCACTAAGGAACACCCTGTATAGCCCGAATTCGGGCCAGGAGAGCGCAATGTTATCGGACATAAGTAAGAAATTTAGGTCAGAGGCTCTTAAAAGAAACTAGCCGTAGAATATTCGTAAGACTAGAAGGATTAAGAGACATTACTAGTTAGGTCCCGTATTAACTATAATTTAATGAAATAATAACCAACAAATTAAAATTAGGGGGAAGAACCTTAACTTCTACTCTTAAGGGTAAACATCGGCCAGAAAAATAATCGCATCACAAGAAAAACAAGAAAAAATTTTGTGGGCCGATCCGATCATTTCTCTAGCACACGATTGCTTTTAAATTCTAAATCTAAATATTTGAGTCAACTTTGGTGCCCGAGTAAAAACGTCTACAGTTATTTTATTGCATTAAGTTAGAATATTAAAACTAACTGCGTAAAAGGCACAAAATTCTAAGGCATGACATTTTTTTTTATTTATAATTCCGGAGACACACAAATCACCTTTTTGAGTATGCTTATAATTTAAGTACGCCTCTGCTTATACGAAATGTTACACAATTATTATTCTCCATATATGGGTGATTCTTTTACAAACCAACGTTGACGTTTTTCGAATCGTTCGAAATTTTTTTTTACAACTTGTATACATATAATTAGCTGGATTTTCTCTAAACTTTTCATACTATTTCATCAAAATTTGAAAATTTTCGCTCGCTTAAAACATACGGGGGAAAATCAAAAAATTGACAATTTCAGAATTACCCTATATTTTCTTAGTTAAAAGAGTTAGAGAAAAATGTTTTATGCAGACGTTTCTTTATATTGATTGTTAAATAATCTGCCGTTTTCAGAATAAGTATACGGGGTCAGGTAAAAAAGTTATCGGACCTAACCCCATTTTTTTAAATGGAACACCCTGTATATTTTACTCCAAAAAGATACTATTTTAAATGCTCCTTTCAAATATATAACACACCATGGATGATATTGGTTTCCTAGGCGATTTATTTAAACTTTATTACTTTAAACCACAGTAGACCATGAAACAAAAGCTAATATCTCAGAAACAACTATGTTGACTATTAACTTGACCTATCAACATTTTGAAAAATTTGATATGATATCAGTTCATATTCAAAGTGGAAAAAACGAAGAAATGGCGCAAAATGTATAATTTGTTCGCTATCCGGAAAGACTGTAACGATTTAAGGGCACATTCCCCGCATTCGCGATTATTCCCGTTATTTTTTACCTTAAGCTGGACCTAGGAAACCAATATCATCCATGGTGTGCTATATATTTGAAAAGAGAATTTAAAATGCTATCATTTTAGATTAAAATATACATGGTGTTCCAGTTTAAAAAAATGAGGTTAGGTCCGATAACTTTTTTACCTGGCCCCGTATACTTATTCTGTAAACGGCAGATCATTCAACAATCAATATAAAGAAACTTCTGTATAAAACATTTTTCTGTATCTCTTTTAAATAAGAAAATATAGGACAATTTTGAAATTGTAAATTTTTGGATTTTCCCCCGTACCTCTTAAGCGAGCGAAAATTTTCTTATTTTGATTTTGTCATTTTAAGTTTGACCCAAAAAGAGCACATGACATATACATTACTTTTTTGATAGCACTAACAACAACGGAGATACCCTATAAAAGTGTCGAAAATGGGACACACTGTACAACCCTGAATTTTAGAAAAATTTTATGAATGAACTTTGTTATGTCAGCTTTCGAAGTGTATTAAAAAAAATGTTATCGTGAACAAACGCAAAATAATAACAATTTAATTGTTTAAATAGTTTTAAAATGCTCCCCCCCCCCCCCCCCCCACTTTAAATTCATTAAAAAAATACCGTTTCGTTCTTTATCCTCTTATCTGCAAAGCCCATTTTACGAAAAAGCAGCACCTCTATTAGATCGGTAGTTAGTATCGGTATATAAGTGCGGTTGTAAAAGAATAACCCGTATGAATTGGGGGCTTCTTCTAGGAAGAACAGCAATAAAGGACTCTTTGCCATTTACATATTATTATTAAGACATAAACAGTTGCGGCGGAGGAAGCTTCACAGTAATGTCAAAGACCTGTTAATTTTAATGGCTTTTTGTCCGATCAGTTAACGAAAAAGGATAAAACTGACAACGTTTTTCCTTGGAAACGTTGACATATCATTATTGACATATTATTGTTTCCTCGGTTCAACTGTATACTCGTAATATGTCAGTTAAGATCGCATTACAGGCGGCAAGTCCTTCTACAATTGCAATAAACTTGAAGAACTGCATGCGTATTAAGGAGCAATATTCAATATTCTTGCAAAACTTGCCAAAAAAAGAGTCTGCTCGATTTTTGTTGCAGTTTTCGCTGCAAAACATAGTGATTTTTACATTACCAACCAAAAATAGAAGTTACTAAACATTAACCTTAAAATACATGGTTCATGGTACTTTTTTTACTGGGTTGGCAGCCTTCGCCGTTGAAATCGCAACTGCAATAGAATTACCGACTGTAAAACGATTTGCATGAAGTATTGCTTGCAACTCATTGCAGCAACGAAATTGCAAAAGAATTGCAGACTCAAATGCGGCCTTTATGAGTGTACCAATCCGGTACAATTCTTAAACAAGTGAGTTACCCTGCTTTTCCCAGAAACGTTCAATTTCTTTGTGGTACCCCAATGTCCTGTCTAAAAGCCGTATTAGAGTCGGCAATTTTTTCTATTGCGCCGGCAATGGCAATTATAATTGCACGTATTCATGCGCAGTAGACCGTTCTCGATCAGCTGGCGCATTGCCAACAGTCAGAACAGCAGTTGGTACTGGCGAAATCCCTAAAATACCCCCAGAATTAGAGATGGGCAAACCTGTTCGTTTTGATTACCAGTTAAAGCAGCTACTGCTATTTACAAATAGCAGGTCAAAAAAGTTGCGACGAATTAGCAGTACATAAGCTTGATAAAGAATGTGAACTGCTAATTTAAGTACCAGTGGGTTTAAATGGCCATTAGCTGTTCATAGCTGCTTCGACCAACTAATAAACGGTTAAAAATAACAGAATAATCATCTCTACACAGACTTGCAGCGGCAATGGCAATTAAAATTGCTTGCCCCCCTTTCTGAGAGACAGCTGATCGAGGACGGTGTACTGCGCGTGAATCCTTGCAATTATACTTGCGTTTGCTGGCGCAAGAGACAAAACTTGCCGACTTTAATACGGCTTTAAAAGTTCTTAATTTGAAATGAGCAACTAGGCGAGGTCATTTTTATAATGTGACGTAGACCATTCACATTGTTTCTTTACTTTAACATACATCGAGCCAAAAGACACTAATTTTGTTGCTTTCGTATAAAAGACTTTGTACTACATGCTTTTATTTATACAGGGGACAGGCAAATACCTTATTATAATTTCTCGGAAACCTGTACTACTGAAATTCTACATAAGTTGCAAATGTCTGAAACTGGCATTAAAATAAACGTACAAGGTGTCCCATTTTCGATACTTTTTGAGAGCATTAGAGTTATTTTCACTTTAGTGTCCCGCTTAACGGGACGAAAGATTCCGGTCTCAAATTTGTCATTTGCCCCTCGTATTTTCGTCATACGTTAACTTATCAGAAAGGTAAATTGTTAAAAAAGTGACATTGTTAAAGATTTTTACGTAAAGTTTAGTGGCGTACCCAGTTTTTCTCTAAAATCTTTAGTTTTTGAGATATTAACAAAAGCAGTAGTGAAGTTAACGCACAACGAAAATGCGAGAGGTGTTGAAAAAGCGAAGAATTTCGAAATCACCTTGTAAATTAAAAACTAAGACAGCCATGACAAATTTTGGTTTCGTTAAAAAGTGGTAAAGATTGTTTCACGAAAAATGGATATAACTTAATGACTGCAGTAAAAGTACCTGGGGGCCATCCCATTATTTATGACCGTTTGTTATTATGTGGAAAGGACCGGATTGTAATAATTATAATTAAATATAGGCACATCAGGTAGGTTAGGTTGCTTAATTTATATTTAAATATCCTTTTGTGGTAAAATTTGTTAGTTTTTGAGGAATGGTTCAAGAATTGTCTTTTACCAAACATTCCTCAGAATAGCGTGATAGTAATGGACAATGCGAGCTATCACAGTCGCCAATTACATAAAGCTCCAAGCTCAAATAATACAAAATTGGAGATTTAGAACTACATGGCGGCGAATGATATATACAGGGTGTTATGGAAATGACGTATTATATTTAAACCGGCAAATCCCGAGGTGAAAATAAATTGAAGAAAAATAACCATAAATGACGCTTTGAATTATTAAGCGAAATATACACTTTATATGAAATCTCAAAATTTACGTGGCCGCTCCTGAGGACCTTCGCAATCAATAGTTTATTGAGGCAGTCTCAACTTTCAAAAGAGGTCATCGCATTGTAGGCGGTGTTGCCATTCAAATTCTAAACGCACGTGTTCAGTTTTTGACAACAAGACGTTGGCGCGCGTTATCACTTCTTTTTCAAACTTCTTAGACAAAGAAAACTACAATTTTAAGGTACATACTTTCTTACCTTGTTGTCGGTTAAAATCTTTAGAAGGTCAATAACCGGTTTACAGAAGATGTTTATTTTTCAAGGTATCATAAATTATGTCATTTGCTTTTGAATATTACTTCTCCGTATAATTTTCAGTCATGCTTTAGGACAAAATTCATATTATTTAATCGAATTTTCAATTTAATGTTTTGCCGCGAAAAATTTCGATGGTCCAGTTTCAAAACTGGCAACAGCGCAATAGTTGTGTTATTTTCCTAAAATTGCGATAGAGGGATATAAATTATTTTCTAATATTATAAATTTGCTATTCAAACTCAAAATGCCAAGAACTTCAATCGAACTAACGGACATGGTCTTATGCTATGGAGCAGCACAGGAAAATGCCCTATACATGGAGCTTCGCATTACCCGAGATGGGATATTTAATCAGCGAGTTATAGAGGAGAGAGAAACCCAAACACGTTAGCCGCTGTACTACAAAAGTTAAAAAGTTGAGACTACAAGACTTCCTTTACTTTACAAGAAGGTTACAACAGTGGTACATACAGTCAAGTCGAAGCACCTGACTAATTCCGAAGGATAGTTCATAGATGAGGTTGGCTTTACCCGAGATGGAATATTTAGTCAGCGAGTTATAGAGGAGAGAGAAACCCAAACACGTTAGCCACTGTACTACAAAAGTTAAAAAGTTGAGACTACAAGACTTCCTTTATTTTACAAGAAGGTTACAACAGTGGTACATACAGTCAAGTCAAAGTACCTGACTAATTCCGAAGGATAGTTCACAGATGAGATTGGCTTTACCCGAGATGGAATATTTAATTAGTGAGACCAATAGCCAGATAAGGTTTTTCTTGAACATATCAGCAGGTATTATTGATAATCAACTAATACGACCACATATCCTGCAAGACGACCTGCCAGAACTTTTAGAAAATGTTCCTTTAGGTCGGATAAGGGACATGTGGCTTCTGCAAGCATAGTTTACGGATTGTCACGACGTCCTATGTGCGTTTATTCTAGCGTATGGTAGTGTTTATAGTGGTTTTGTGGGTGTCTGTCTGTTTCTTTAAGTGATTTAGTTACTTTTGATATGCAGAAGAAGAGGACAAAGCAGTTTTAGTGGGTTTGCAAGCAAGGAGTAGACTGTGACTTTGAGTTTACTTCTTAATAGCTATTAGGCAGTCCCACACTATTATCAGGGCACGTATAGAGCATAAAGTGTGAGCATAGAGTATCCTCGATTTACTTCCCTTGTATCCTAAGGTAAGCTAAATAATTAATTTTATAAGAAACTAAAAGTTCTATAGTTTTACAAAGTTTGGCAACATTGTAGGAACATGTGTTTGTCAGACAGCTCCGCCGGATAATATCATATGGTGCCGCGGAGTCACCGGTAGGTTTAGGGGTGAATTACCCCACTTTTTAAACGTTTGATTTAAAAAAAAAAAAATGTAGCGCTTCTCTAGGACACCCCAGGAGTCATCCATTTAAATATAATACGTCATTTCCATAACACCCTGTATTTTGAAGAAAGTTATAAAAAAAGTGATCTTTTAGAAGTTTTAAAGACATTTTGTATAAAAAAAAGTATATGTTTGTGACACATTGGCAGAAGAAATTGGACATACAGTGCTACGGCTCCCACCATATTATTGCATTTTTAACCCCATAGAGCATATGTGGCACCAGTTAAAATCACTGGTTAGGTCTCAAAATATTTCTCCGACTTTAAGTTCTAGTGTTGTAGAATTAATACGAAAATGCTTTAATGATATTCCCCCAGGTAGTTGGAAAAATTCAGTCCGTCACGTAATAACTGTAGAAAATTCGTATATTAGTCTGGATCGTATAATTAATCCAATTATAATTAATCTTGATGAGGATAGCGATAGCGAAACAGAACTATCTATAGAATGACATTATAAATGTAAATAAATATGACTAGTAATATTTTTAAAAAAATGTTATTTCATTTGATTACATTAATATAATCATATCATTACTTGTTTTCCTTAGTCCGTCCCTTCATACTTCACTTGTTTATTGCCAAGCTCTTGTCGACACAATGGGACCGACCCAGGAAATCATTAAGTCGTATCCATTTTTCGTGAAACAATCTTTACACACTTGACGATAACTCTAATACCCCCCGGAAGGTGTCGAAAATGGGACACCCTGTACAAAACTTGTTTTAATTTCTTTAAGGCTAGTTTCCTCGGTAACTTTTCACTTATGTTTTACACGTCCGAAGGTTTCGAGCTCCCTGTATATTTTTCATACGGAGGCACAATATAAATAAATCTCTCGACCCTGTACGAAACAAAATTGCTAATTTTAGAACGATGTAGTAGAACTAGAGGATATTTAAAAACTTATTTAAAATAATTCTACATTTTTGAGTACCTAAAACAACTAGAAGGAACCACCCATATCTTGTATAAATATATGGTGGTGTCAACGTCAACATTAGCTTTACATCAATTTTTTTTTAAAACTTGATTTATATTAAAAATATGGCAACACCGCATGGACCAATATAACAGCTTTTTTTAGTATAATTTTCTATATTAGGTTTGGAGATAAAAAAAAACAGGAACAACCTGCCCAAATAACAGACTTCCCTAATATTGGGATTATACTCCTTAGACATCTTTCGCTTTTTCAGGCAATACATTTTGTGTTGCTTCATTGGCTTTATTAATTATTTCGTCTGGAACGAGTTTTCTTTTTCGGAATCGGAAGGCAACGAACGACGCGGATGCAGTTTTCATGGTAACTTGATATTAAGTAGGCATAAGCATTCAGAAAGAAGTGAAAAAAAGACACATTTGCGTTAAAAAAATATGGTTTTCGATCGTAGAAAAATATTGTTTATTAATATGACTCATATGACCCTGTCCAATCTATGTAAAAGTCCATGTCAGGCGGCCATATTTGTATTAATTTGTTTATGCCGTTCTGTACATTACCGGCGTGCCCTCTGGTTGTTTTTGATTGCTCGGTGATCTACACACGCCCAAAACGATACATTATCTAAAATATATCCACAATATGTCATTTTAAAAACTAATTCTTACAATAATTACTAATATGTTGCGCTACGCTTAAAAATAAACCCATTTTTTCAAAATGTCCGATTTTTTAAAACTTGATGTATCTTGCTAATACATTAATAATAATAATAAATAGTAAATGCACACCACAAAATAATAATAATAAAATACATCTACATCTAATAGTACGATAAAAACTATTATAGTTTATGTAAAAATATAGCTCTGCAATAAAATACATATAAATAAAACAAAAATATATATAAAAAAAAAATAGTATTTTGTTCGAAAAAAAAAAGGAATGTTAAAAGTATATTATAATAAGATCATTTTTCAAGAGATTCGAATTACGAAAATCATTGCACATCGAGAACTAACGCGACAAAATACAGGGTGTCTCAAAATTTAATTCCATATGGGAGAAATCGGCGAGAGATGGCGACATTTGTTGTATTTCTTCGAAATCGAAGAACAAGTTCCTAAGAGCGGGTTTATTACAATCAGCTGATCGTGCCTTAAAAATGCGAAGGTTGGGTTGCATCCATTGTATAACAATACAGGGTGTTTAATATCTTATAGTAAATCAGAATTATTATTTTTTTAAATAAAGTATTTTGTCCACGAGGCTTCATCAAATGACAAGAAGGAGAAGCAAACCGTACTTGCCAAGATCATAAATCGTTTTGTTTAAGTGCGCCATCTCTCCCTTATCTACCATACCACTTTTACAACAAAAAAATTACAGGTCACTGCGGTGACTTAAAAAATCACAAAATATGTATGTCCTACGGGGTCCGTTCGATCGCAAAATGCCAAAAAAATAAACAAATCCTCAGTTACAAACACGGTATAAAATGTAATATGACACACCCCACCATACTTTACTTAAATCTATATCGGCATTTAGAATCTATGTCATGTGAGTGACGGAAATATCAATATTTATAAAGTTTTCTTCATTAAATACATATAATATAGTTAAAATCGATAATAATCGTCGAGTCTATCAAATGGTTAAAAACCCAGAGTTCGCCAAAATGTTACTTATTGTTTTAATTGTCGCAAGCAACCAAAACGGTCAGCGGCCCTTACGCAGGTAATGAGTGGCCGACATATAAGCGTCAAGCGAAAGAGTAACCGGTCGATACCGCTTCGCGGCAAGAGCTTGGCCCGAAAATTAAACATATGTACAAAATATATAAGTCTAATTCAAAAATCTCGTGCATGTTATTTGAATTCGAGTGATATAAATAGACCCGCCAAATAAAATCGCAATTTTGACTATACTATTGATCAAAATATAAAATTTCTAAAATAGCCATAAAACTAGCCGTGTTTTAAATAAAATATTCTGTAAAGAGGCATAGGCGAATATTTTTTTAAAACCAGTTCGGTACAGTTATAACCATTTTTCTAATTGTTCAAAAATGGCGCTCCCTAGATGAAAATTTTGCCTAAAAAAATAATTGATGCTAAAAATTTAGTCGCACGAATGTCATTCGTCGCAGTGCCGGTAGAAATGGAAGTTGTACTCGACAAACTCCAGTCCCAGTTTGCTCTCCGGCATCTGACAGAGATTCTGAAAAAAATATATATTTTCTTATACCCAACTGACATTATAAGATTTGGTCGCGAGAGATTTATGATAGTTTTATAAAAGGTTTCTCGAACTTACCAAGTACAATGCTATATTTTTCTTCGGCTTAATTAAGTGCTAAGGTACAAGACTATTGTTTTCTTTGACTTACCACATACAGGCTATCTTTTTCTTGGACTTAGCAGGTACAATGCTATATTTTTCTTGTGATTATCAGGCACAAGACAATTGTTTTCTTTGACTTACCACATAGAGGCTATCTTTTTCTTGGACTTAGCAGGTACAATGCTATATTTTTCTTGTGATTATCAGGCACAAGACAATTGTTTTCTTTGACTTACCACATACAGGCTATCTTTTTCTTGGACTTAGCAGGTACAATGCTATATTTTTCTTGTGATTATCAGGCACAAGACAATTGTTTTCTTTGACTTACCACATAGAGGCTATCTTTTTCTTGGACTTAGCAGGTACAATGCTATATTTTTCTTGTGATTATCAGGCACAAGACCATTGTTTTCTTTGACTTACCAAATTCAAGCTATATGTTTCTCGGACTTACCAAGTACAAGGTTATATTTTCTTCGGCTTACCAGGTACAATTCTATTGTTTTCTTTGACTTACCACATACAGGATATCTTTTCTTCGACTGACCAGGTACAAGGCTATATTTTTATTGTGATTATCAGGCACAAGACTATTGTTTTCCTTGACTTATACCAAATCCAGGTGATATGTTTCTCGGACTTACCAAGGTACAATGCTTTCTTCGTCTGACCAGGTACAAAACTATTGTTTTCTTTGATTTACCACATACAGGCTATCTTTTTCTTGGACTTACCAGATACAAGGCTATATTTTTCTTCAACTTACCAGGTACAAGGCTATATTTTTATTGTGATTATCAGGCACAAGACTATTACTGTCTTTGACTTACCACATAAGGCTATCTTTTTCTTGGACTTACCAGGTACAATCCTACATTTTCTTCAACTTACCAAATACAGGCCGTCGGTTTCTTCGACTTACCATGTACAAGTCTACCTTTTTCTGCGACTTACCTCCTGATTACTACCCAAAGCCGCTCTATACGTCATGACTTTCGACTGGAAATCGGCCATGTCAACGTCGAAAGTCAAACTGTGCTCCCGTATGTACTGACTGGGGGTCGTTTCGTTCACTTTGTGCGCTCTCTTCGCCTTATCGTCGTACACCGTCGAGGTTATGTAGGGACACTCGTAATGCTTAAAATCGTTATAGCAGTACTGGATGTCTCTGTTGAGTAGCTGAACGAATCTGTAAGTAAAAAGTCACATCATGATTCTATAGGCTTGGTTCGGATTATAGGATATATTGAAAATGGTCTTTAATACCCTATTTTTTAGAATGACGATTTTAAATAGAGCAACAGAGCGCCTGTCTAGGATACCCAAGGAGTTTATTGTTTTATCGTTTGTCCAGTTGTTTTTGAACGTTTTCGTATGAATGATAGCACTTATCTCATCTTTCTTTTTGAATGCACAAACATCTGCTTCCGACGCACATCTTCGCAGACAGCATGGAGTATCACGCCTCAACAAAGACCTGGAAGAGATTTTGGCTTGGGGTGACAGTAACCAAGTCGAATTTAACGCTCAAAAAATCCAGGCAGCAGTTTTCTCTAAAAAGGTTAACATTACAGAACCGGACATAGTCATGGACGGACACACAATCCCACTGGCTTCATCTGTTAATTTGTTGGGCGTCAATCTAGGAGGAAATATGTCTTGGCATAACCACGTTCTGGCAATCGCCAAGACAGCTTCTCAGAAACTTGGTGTGCTCTTCCGAACCAGAAAGTTGTACACACCTCAACAACTTTTGACACTATACAAAGCCCAGATTCGACCATCACTCATGTCTGGAGCTCTGCACCCAAACATACTCTTCGGCTACTGGATTCCATCGAAAGGAGGGCCATTCGTCTGATTGGAGACCATGAGCTGACTCCCCTAGAACATCGAAGGCAGGTTGGGGATTTGACTCTCTTTTACAGATATTTTCATGGAAAGTGCTCGGCTGACCTTCCCTCTTAATTCCGCCCAGAGCGGCGAATAGCAGAAATACACGACGAACCACTGCCGCCCATCCATATGTGGTTAAGCTTAGTACTCCTCGAACTTCACTATTTCAGAATACTTTCATCTGGAGGCCTTCATCGTTATGGAACGACCTTCCCGAGGTCGTTTTTCCCAACGAATATAACCTCCAACGATTCAAAACCAACGTGAATCGCTTTTTGCGCACACGCACCACTCCCAGAGTGCCCTAAATGATTTTTCCTATAGTGCTTGTGTTTGATCATTAAAAAAAAAAAAAATAAAGGGCGAGGGGAGAAAAACATCAACTCCAAAAAGATTCGTCGTTTTAAATATACAGTGTTGTAAAAAGGATGGCGCTTTATCCACAATAAGGATTGAATAAAAATGGATCTGTGGGCAGGCCCTGTATATACTTACCTAAATATTATATTAACGTAATCGTCTCGCATATATTTGGATATCGGGACCGCATACGAAAAATTAAACGAGATGTAATTCGGCTTCAAGTATTTCTGTGTCAGTGGCGTGCTGAAATTCCTGCCCTGTATCGTGATGAAAAACATTTGTTGGTCGTCTGCGAACAAAAATAACGTTTTAAAATAAAGTAAATATTACTGGCACACTAACGATGGCACAAATGAATTTTTAATTCTATTTACATTCAAGCAAAGAATAAAAATCTAACTTTGACCACGTATATAGAAACAGTATATTGCTAATACCATCTGCAATTATGTCCCAGCTATGGGCATCGAAGGGGGCGTGGATCGGATTTCCACTTTTTTAATGTAAATTTCACTGGTTACTTAGGAAAAATATTGCAATCGAAATTTTATTTCGATTGGTTCGATTTAAAGCCGGCGCCACACATTCGGATATTTGTGACAAATATTTGGGCATTTGGCAAATATCCGAATATGTGGATGGAACAAATATTTGAACAAAGCGGCAAATTTAGATAATTGCGACAAATACAAATATTTTCCGCTCGAAGTCGGTAAGTTATTACAAATCAAAGGCGCCAAATACTCTCAACTTTGACCGAACCACATATTTGCACCAATATTCAGACAGTTTTGCGCGCAATCTTGACGGCATCGGCACGTGCTGGTGCCTGTTTGTGTATGTTTACTATTGTTTAGTTTGATTAGTGCATTCACAATGGAGTGGTCAAATGAGGTGACAATGGAGTTTTTAGATCTTTATGAAAATGAACCTGCAATTCGGAATGCTATGCATCCGCTTCACAAAAATAAAAATGCGGTCTACGACGCGTGGCAAAGAATTCAACAACAATTAGGAATAGAGTCCTCCATCCCAGACCTTAAAAAAAAGAAAGAATCTTTGTTTGTTCACTGTCTTCTTCCATTTCCATCGTTGTACTGTTGTTCCCGAAGCAAATACCCAATTACTATATTTTGACCTGATTTGGCCAATATGTGGACAGTTCAGTTTGTCAAGAATAAACTATTTACATATATATGTACAAATACATGTACAAATACATATTTGCCAAATATCCGAATGTGTGGCGCCGGCTTAAGACAGCGTTCCATGCATACGATTTCCGACGATATGATGATCCGACGGTGCCCTGATTGGTGTAAACTTTTGGTGCCAAATTCCGTCCGAATATTTGTAACAATCGACACGATGAGCTTTATTTTAAATTTCATCCGACGTCGTATGTTTCTTAACCTCACTTTTTTCTAAACCAAAAAATAAGAATGAATGACTAGGTATATCGACTATTTTGGGAATTATTATCAGCTACTAATGCACCAAATTAAAATTACATTAATTTTAAGGTTAGGTAGTGACCACATATATATTATATTATATATGACTGACACTGTCTTCTTTTTTTACAAGCTTTTTAGTGAAATTCGGTTCCGAAGATTGGATAATGTGATAAGCAAAATAGTTTGGTATATATGTACATATCTGAAATACTTTATACCTGGTATTGATTCACTACTTTTGCAAAAAAGCACCATGTGCGTGTCCTTTCATCTTAAACAAAACAAGCCACTAACCTACCAAACACCGAATCGAATCACCACAAATTAAAAATTCCTTACAAAAATTGTTGTTAGGTAATGAAAGATTATAAGCACTAATATACCGACAACAATGCGGATGAACCACTTTTTATTCTGTAATTTGAAAAAGCATCCAGAACCAAAGATGGCGACGAATGCAAACAAACAAATAATGTCGGGACGGCTCTGACGCGATCGATAAAATTTCCACCCTACTGCGCAAACTCAATAGGCCCGCGCCATCTCCCATAGCGGGGACACTTTTTGTATTTTGGAACGTTCTTATTGGCAATATACAGGGTGTCCGGGAACATGTGGGAAATCTCCCGGATATGAAGAAAACACGTGAAAAGAATACTATAGGTTCATATAAACTTCTTTCGTATCGGCCTCGTCTTCGGAGATATGGGCTCCCAAAGAGCACCAATGGAATTCAGTTTTTTACACATAATTATTGAACCACCTGGTATATTTCAATTATTTTTTAATATGATGTATACCAGGTAAGACCCGTCAAATTACTACCCAAGAAACTGTTGCGAATTACTCACTCGCTGCAGGGACGGACTAGCTGTAACACTCATGGGCCCATTTTTTTTACGCCCTGTATGATGCGAACTTTAGACAATGTTTTTTACATACCTTTAGCTATTGACTAAAAATTAAGTACTCTTCATTCATGTCGCTAATCCTAACCGTTTTCAAAAAAACGGCATTTCATATACATCATGTGCTTCGGGTATTTCAATAAAATATACATCTTGGTTCCGATCCAATGTTCAACCTTCAAGATTCCGCTTTTTCATATTTAGCCCATGAGCAGTTAGGGGACTCAGTGTAAATAATATGCCGTTTTCTCGAAAACGGTTAGGATTAGCGACATGAATGAAGAGTACTTAATTTTTAGCCAATAGTTAAAGGTATGTAAAAAACATTGTCCAAAGTTCTCATCATACAGGGCGTAAAAAAGATGGGCCCATGAGTGTTACAGCTAGTCCGTCCCTGCAGCTGTGAGTAATTCACAACAGTTTCTTGGGTAGTAATTTGACGGGTCTTACCTGGTATACATCATATTAAAAAATAATTGAAATATACCAGGTGGTTCAATAATTATGTGTAAAAAACTTGATTCCATTGGTGCTCTTTGGGAGCCCATATCTCCGAAGAGGAGGCCGATACGAAAGAAGTTTATATGAACCTATAGTATTCTTTTCACGTGTTTTCTTCATATCCGGGAGATTTCCCACATGTTCCCGGCCACCCTGTATATGTGGTGGTAACTATGTAAATTCACTTACACATGTTACATGACCGTTTCTGCTCGCCGGCTATAGAGAAAGTGTTTAATTTCCATAAAAGTAACATACCTGTTACATCGAAAGCATTGGCCTCATTACTAATATCATACGTATCCCTCCTCGTACGTATCTGCTTGTCAATGTCGTTCGAATGAAACGGTTTGGAAATTTTATTCTTCTCCACCGGCGCCTGGGCGTTCTGCTGCTCCTTGAACGTCGGTGGAATCCCGGCTCTCGTTTTGTTCACGTTCGGCGGACGCTTCTCTGAAAATATCGCCTGCGTTAGATCGACCGGCGGGGCGTTGTGGGGAGCACAACAGTAAATCTGAAAAATAAATGATGATCGTTTTTAAATATCTAATTGCAATCGTATACAAATTTCAAATCTAAAGCGCATGTAGCAAAACACAATTATACGGTAGCGATTGAGACGACGACGACGCTTTATATCTGCCTTGTATCGTCGTGTGGCCGCTTTCACGTCTCCAACAGCACCGAAGCCTCGTCGCTCGCTCTTCAATTTAGCAACCTAGCAACACATTGGCATGATTGTCAAGGTTTTTACTTAAGTTTCAGACGATCGATTTAGAAAAATAAACTAGGATACCTAGTTCCATAACACCCTGTATAGAAATTTAACATTAAAAAAAACCACATATGTACCTGACACAGGTTCGAGTCCGCCAGATCTTGTTCCACAGTCAGACACTCGTTCGGCCGTCCGATAATAAAAGAATGATGTTTGATCAGGCTCGAATCCAAAGTTATTTTTGTAATTTCTGAAAAAAAAATGATTAATGAAAATAACAATTTGACGCCTCGTAGAGCGGACAGAAAAGATCAAATACGACTAGACCCCACCAGATGGCGTCAACTTCGGAAGGAAGACTAGCGTTATGCAGTAAATGTTTATTAGATATCCAAATCAGATTCCTTAATTATTCGGAGAGAGTAAAGTAGATACTTTAGTCCCGAGAGTGGAAAAACAATGTTACTCACCGTCCTCTCTTACATAAGCGTTCGTGGTCCTCTGCGGGACGAGCGTGGACCACGTATTGTACATTTTCGGACCCAGCGTCGGCTTCTTCGTGGACGGGACTTTCTCGTGCACGGTCTCGACGTCGGGCTTCGGGAATCTTTGATTGTGTCGTGCCGTTTCTAGGAGATACAGGGTCGTGATCGCTGCCAAACTAAAAATAAATTTAATTAACAAAAATTAACGTTTTGGGGGATCGATTACCTAAAGTTTCAAAGTGAAAAAATTCTGATTAATAAAAAATTAAATAAATAATTGTTTGAGCACGCCTATGATAACAAGCTTTTAAGCAATGATACAATAACTAAAGGTAAGATATCTAACCGTCCCAATTTCGGATGCCGCGCGCAGTGACGTCAAAGGGAGAGCGATTTTTAAATTTCTTATGGGGATTTATATTGCTGTCAGCGTTTTTAATTCTATTTTAAAGGTATTACTGAGCGTTTTCATCGATATAGAGGGGGCTTTTGACAACGCCCCCTGCATCGCGATGACATCAGCTGCCAGTAAACATGGTATCGATGAAACCACGCGGATATGGATTCACAACATGTTGAAATACCGGCAAGTCAAAACCAGTTTACACGGCGACTCCATAGGAGCCGCAGTAACACAGGGATGTCCTCAGGGAGGGGTACTCTCGCCTCTCCTATATGGTAATATGGTAATAGATGAGCTACTGGCATATCTCAATGCTGAGGGATTTTACGCCCAAGGCTATGCAGATGATGTGGTAATACTCATCATAGGAGCCCATCCCACCATATTAGCAGAGCTTATGCAAAGAGCTCTGAATATCGTGCAGCGTTGGTGTATGAGGGTGGGTCTCAAAGTCAACGCTGCAAAGACCGCTATACTACCATTCACCAAACGAAGACAAACAGGGAACTACAACGACCTAAAAATCTTTGGTGAACGGATAAACACAGTCAGCGAGGTAAAGTATCTGGGATTAACCTTGGACGCCAAACTGACATGGAACCAACAATTAAATAAAAACCTACACAAAGCAAAAATGTGCCTAATGCGGTGCAGGAGCATGGTTGGGAAAACCTGGGGACTCAAGCCCCAGATGATGCAATGGCTTTATGTCACAGTTATCAGACCCCTGATATCATACGGGTCTGTAGTCTGGTGGACAAAAACACAGCAGATTACGACAGCGAACAAACTCAACAGTTTGCAGAGGCTGGCCTGCCTTTGTATCAGTGGGGCGATGAGAAGCACACCCACTGCAGCAATGGAAGTAATACTGGGACTAATACCCCTAGACATACACATCAAAATGGAGGCTAACTGTAGCGCCTCAAGGATGATCACCAATGGGGAATGGACACAACACCCCGTAAAAATTGGACACACAAGAGCCACGGATCTAATCAACGATGACCGCTTGGATATGCAATCTGATCGTATGAAAGCAACATACGATTTCACAAAGCCCTTTAAAATTGACTGGAACTTTGATGAATGGACGAACAGTGCACCCCCGTCGTTTGACAAGGGTCTAGTTTGGTACACCGATGGATCAAAAACCGCCAACGGTGTGGGCGCAGGTATATTTGGGGAAAGACCCAGGATGGACATAAGCATTCCTCTGGGGAACTACGCCACAGTATACCAAGCGGAAGTTCATGCCATACAAGCATGCGTACTACAAAATCTTGAAAAGGGCTACCACAACCAAAAGATGTACATCCTGTCGGACAGCCAAGCTGCTCTTAAGGCTCTGAACTCCAATCGGTTTACTTCCAAACTTACACTGGAGTGCCATACCAACCTAAAAGTACTGGCGGCCAGGGGGAACAAGATAGAGCTCTTGTGGGTCCCTGGTCACTCTGGGATATTAGGAAATGAAAAAGCGGATGAACTAGCGGGAGCCGGATCCGCCCAAAATCTCAGGGGCCCCGAACCGGCCTTTGGGATATCAAAACAGGCAACGAAAACAACATTAGATAGATGGTCGAAAAAACAACACCTATCTCGATGTCAAGGGTTACCTGGTCAAATACACGCAAGGGCCCGTAATTGGAAAACCATCGAGGATACTATCGAATGGGATGCTAGCCCTAACACGGCCCCAGTTGAAAGAAGTGATGGGTCTGCTAACAGGCCACTGCCACTTGCGAAAACACCTTCAACGGATGGGTATAAACAACGGGTCCATTGAACGCAGACTCTGCGGCGAAGAGGATGAAACCGCCTCACACATAATATACCGCTGCGTAGCACTGTCTCGTAGAAGACAAAATATCTTCGGGAACATGCAACGTGTTGACAACCTCCCACATGACAAACTTGGTAGAAGGTTACTGGACCTCATAGATAGAAGTTCGGGCCTTTAAACCGACCCCCGCCTTTAACCAACCAACCAACCAAGGTATTATAAGGTGCCCTTTCCTAAGGATAAAAACAAATAATTAGAATGGGTTTTATTTATTTTATTAACATTTACTTCTTAAGTATTTTCCACTGAAACTGATGAGGGTACATGCCCTCGAAACATGTATGGAAATTAAAATATTCTTTATTTAACTACTGAAGCAGACTATGAGTTTCTTTACCTCTTCATAATTTCACTCCACTGAGAGATATTTAAATCCTATTTAAAAAATAGCTTAATTTGTTTATAACTAGGTCGTATTTTAGCTTTAATCTTTGATGTATGTTCATGAAATAAACATACCTAAATACCATGATATTATTCTTTCATTTTACATACTTACCATCAAATGCATAAAACCTCTTAATATGTTTAAAAGAGAGTTAAAAACGCTGACGGCAGCATAAATCTCCCTAAAAATCGCTAGCCCATTGACGTCACAAGCCACGCCTCCATCGGCGTGGAAACACACCGCTTTGATCTTTATCGCTCCTCATACGGAAGCGTTCAGAAACCACTGGGCAAACAATAATGGGGTAACGCCCCCTCCTATCCAAAATATCAACTTACCAGAAAGCCATGATGAGAACTAAAACGACTATAACCACCTGGATAAATTTATTCGAACACAACTCCTCCTCCTGTCGTTCGCAGTATTTACATCTGTGCCTTTTCGAACATTTGCATTGCGACGAGTAGTGGGACAGCTTCGAGCTACTAACTAAAATTTACAAAAAAAAAAAAAATCAAAAAAAAAATCGTTGGTTTCGAACTTATAGTCTATTCATTTCCAAGATAGACCGACCGCAACAAACGCACGTGATCGGTGAAACTAACAGTGAACAGGGCATTGCTTATAATATAATTATAAAAAATTATGATCGCAATACCTATTGTTGAATACAATTTAGAAATATCGGAATGTAAATAAGTATTCATGGTAAAATATACCTAAAATAAATTAATAAATACAGGGTTTCCGGAAAATACGTGTCGATGTACATTTTGTCAGAATTGTCAATTTATTCGAAACGAAAGAATCCGTGATCCAAATTGTCATTAAAAAAATTCTGTTTACCTGTATTGACCAACCTGTATATCTTATTGATCCTATTGTGATGAAATTATTCGGATAAGTTTGAGGAGTTATCATCGTCGCTTTAGTCTACAGTAATACCTAATTAGTCGTTCAACTTGTATCTCGATAATATTATCGAGTTCCCACATTCTGGTTCCTACTTCTTGTTGCACTAATACATTTTTGACTCTTCTCAGGTGTAATAGTTGCTAAGGCACGGTCAAAAAGGTCTTTCATATCGACAAACTTGTAGGTTGAATTATGTTTGGCAACAAAAGTCTTTAAAATTACTTCTTTCATCTCAAAACTAAAATGATTTTTCTTGTGACGTTTCTCAGATGGACTCAAATTATTATACACTTGGGTTTCGTCTGCATTATCGGTGCTAGACATTCGTTTAACAAATATACTAAGGTAGGTACAGTACGCACAGGGGATCTTTACCCTGACGTCATCGCTTACACGTCATAAAAATCGTATGAATCAAATCAAAATTACGTGGAAGAAAAGTTGTCAAAACAAAAACTAATTTCATAACATTTTAATTGACGTAAATAACGTTCCCATATACGGATTTTTAAAAATTTCTTTAAAACTCCGAATCAAAATTTTGAGTCGGTCTTACATAAAATAGATTGTTAGGAATATGTAGGTATAAATCTGATATTCTTGAATTTTTACTGGCAGTTATGTACCTACTTCTTATTTGACAAAATGATAAACTCGGTTTGAATGTGACATTTTGATTACACAGATTAAAAAAACATCAAAGAAAGTTTAATTTTTGATTTGACCAACAGAGATCATTTGAATTAATTTATTAAAAAGTGCAACACCGTGCAATTAGATTTACAATGAACACATCTTAGAAAATACACCGTGCAGATACTATGAGCAATAATGATCATGCACTGTCTTGGACAAGACACAGTACAATTATTAGAATTATAATGCGCCGGCGGGTTAATCCGTGTACAAAAATTCCTTAAATTTTTATTTTATTTATTTAAATCAAAGTTAGAGTTGACAAAATTAACAAAGAATAGGTACAATAAGTTCTACAATTTACCTACCTATCATTGAAAAACTTAGTCTTAAAGCTGGTTTACTTATTTTAAATTTAAATTACAGGTCATCATCGCATTCGGAATCTGAACTTTCATCTACATTTATAATCAATGGTTCGACTTCAATATTTACTAAATGTTGTTCTTGATTGAACCATTCTTCAATTAACTTTTCAGTATGTTCTACACATTTTACCACATTTTGAGACGAGATTGTGAACTTAATTTGGCGATTTCAGATTTGATTTTGTCCGAAATACGTTCTGTGAACCTTCTAGTTTCGATACATATACAGAGCGTTTGGAAATTCGGGCGATTTTACTTATTTTTTTCGAAACTAAAAAGAGGTGTTTTTACGTTTTTGGGATGGCAAAATAGCGGAGCGGAGACTTATCCACAATTTTTAGGGTTAGGAATACTTTATTACAATAAATAAATAACAATAAATATCAATATGTACTTACCACTAACACAAAAAAGCGATACCAAAAGCTCTGAAAAGAACTGTTTGCAGGAGTAAATGAAGTTTTAATGCACAAAAATGTATAAAAACGAAAAAATTGTGAATCAATTGTCACAATGACGTTTTTGTAATTTGTAGTACTGCGTAAGTCAAAATAATTATTTGGCAACTCTTCTTTATAATTCTTTCTCTGTCTAACACGTTTAATTCCGGACGACGTATAATATACAATTTTTATTCACCTTTATGTCTGTACCAAACAAAGATGCAGAGATATGAAATATGTCGGGATATCTATTTGTTAGCGATGACGTCAGGGTAAAGATCCCCTGTGCGTACTTTATGTTAAGTAGTACTCACAACAACAACAACAAACAAAAAATTAAAGGACAAAAATAAAAATGGAATAATCACAATCAACGAACCAACACGAAACTTGGCCTCAATCACACACACAGATCGACTAATTTCCTGATTTCAACTCTGTAAAAATTATAAGCCCCGCCCCGTCCCACGTTCGCGCCATATCGAACGACCAATAAGAATCCGCATGCGCGGAGGCACCTCCTTCTCACATGATGATCATGCGCAAACAGTGTTTATGCCTAGTCTATCTTAGAAATAACTCGACTTTAGATCTATTGAGTAAGACGAAGGCAATTATTCCCTGGTTGCAAGATAGTACCAGCGCCATCAAAATTTCGACAGCGCGGTCTTGTAACCGAAGTCTTGTAACCGAAGAACAAAATCGATTATAAATAATATTTTTCTCCTCACCTGTACTGTCCGATTTCAAACTATCCCCCCTTTTCAATTTGTTTAATCGTCTGTTGATCCGTTCCAATTGGTCAATGCGAGTCTCTAAATTATCCGTAACCTTACAGAGCTCCTTTACAGCTCCTATATTTTCCATAAAAATTCTTTCCTGGAAAAAGAAAAGGAAATAGTATAATTAAAACAAAAAGTCTCCTGTATACCGGGTTTCCTTAATTACAAGCTAATAATTCGTGTTGTGATCGCTCGAGCGAAAAACCGCTCGAATTATAAATTCGAGCGAAAATCGTCGCTTGTTACTTATTACCTTTCACTCGATACCAGAGCTTCGATTGACGCCGACGTTATTCGAGCAGTTTTTCGCTCGTTATTCTAGTTATAAATTCAGGCGAAAAATCGAATCATGCCTTTCACTTGATAGCAGATCTTCGCGCGCCACCCGAAATGTGCCGATTGGCGACGTTCGAGTTTGATGCTCGGAAGGCTGACACGATATACGTCTTTCTTAAAGGCACATAACCGAGAAGGTGCATAGAAAAAAGTATGCCAAATCCCTTAGTGGATTGATCGCGCCATGGGTTTTGTTTTGACTGGGACTGGTTAGCCTGCGGCGATTGTAAATTCTTAAAAAAATAAAGCATATAATTTTTTTTTTAAAATCAGAATCAACTGTTTGTTCTTCCTTAATAAAAACTCTAGACTAAACTTCTAAAACTTACAAAAACAACCCCTGGTGGTGTTTTATCAACACATTCTTCTTAGTTATAAAAATATGAAGTGATTAATCGCTCGAGCGATTCACTCGATTATTAAAATTGCTCGAGTATTAAGTACTCGATTATTAAAATCATCGGTTTTTACCAATACTAAATTTCCATATGACATTTTATGAAAAAAAGTTTTTACCACAGGATGTTGAATTTTGATTTTAAATCGATATTTTTCAATATCTCCGAAAGTACTTTAGATATTATTTTCAATTTTGGTATGCATTAATGGGATATAAATCCACATCTTTTAGTTAGAAAAGTTACCACCGGTGGCGTCCCTGCAAACATGTCCTCTGATATTTTTTCCAAAAAAAGTGGTACGCCACTGACATTTCTCCATGTGGACATTTTTTCGGATTAGCCTGGTCAATTCCACATGACAACGCAAGAGTGCAGTTTTCTCGTCGGTCTTTATTAAAACGATTAAATTCAAATTGAAATTTGAAAATTTTTTTTTATAGAAATTCGTCACTTCACAGGATTACCTTATTTACAACTAAAAAGTTGTCTATGGACGTTCCGTTCTCCAAAATTAAATCGCCCGCAGCCCGGACGGCTTCCGGCAAGACTTGGGCCACTTCCTGCGCTATAACGCCCGTGTCAACGAACTCGGTGCCCCTGCTGAGTTGGGTAGCCAGGGCTGGTTCGTACTCATACCTAAAAATTAATTAGTTATTTTAGATAACAACTCGTGAATGATAAGACCATTCATTACCGAACAACTCTTAATGATAGGACCATTCATTACCGAACAACTCTTAATGATAGGACCATTCATTACCGAACAACTCGTGAATGATAAGACCATTCATAACCGAACAACCCTTAATGATAGGACCATTCATTACCGAACAATCCTTAATGATAGGACCATTCATTATCGAACAACTCTTAATGATAGGACCATTCATTACCGAACAACTCTTAATTATAAGACCATTCATTACCGAACAACTCTTAAGGATAGGACCATTCACTACCTAACAACTCTTAATGATAGTACCATTCATTACCTAACAACTCTCAATTTTTGCACGTTCTTCAGCTGGTCAGCCGTATTCAGCTCGACGATATTCTTCTTCGCTCTTATATCTGACGGTTGAATTATGTGACCGGTTATCTTGATATTGCCATGGACCACCAAAGATTCGTCGGGTCTATCTGTGTTTATTCCTACTTTTCCGTTATGAAACACGGAATCCTTAAATTAAAAAAGAAACATTTAAATGTGTCCTGCATTAAACTAACAAGGGAAGGCCAAAATGCATATACAGCGTGTTATGGAAATAACGTATTATATTTGGGGTGTCCTAGAGAAGCGCTACATATTTTTTTTTTAAATCGAACGTTTAAAAAGTGGGGTAATTCACCCCTAAACCCACACACAACTCATCGGCACATTCATATATGAACATATTACATTGCCCAGCTGATTAATCAACAGATGTTCAAGCACAATGTTGCCAAAATGTTTAAAAGTATAAACCTTTAGTTTCTTATAAAAATAAATATTTAGCTTACTTAGAAAGTAAATCCAGGACGCGATTAAGGAATCCAGGGCACAGACACTATCAGTTCTTTTTTCTATGGGAAAAACTTTATGTTCATCACCTGTCCTGATGATAGTGTGGGAGTGCATAATAAGCTTATCACTAAACCCCAACACTAACGCATAATTACACTTTACAATAATACACATAGAACAAGAGCACTTAATCATTTCGCAATAGAAATAATAAAAACGCTAATTTTTATCGGCCATTGACCCCCATTGAAGATAAAATGAAAAATTTATGTTAACAATTGACAGGAACTACCCTGTGAAATAATGGTCTAGTCCGTCTTCGGACCAGTCATCGAATTTTGTTTCCGAGAAGTCTCCGCTCTCTAGGGCCAGCGCGGTTGCCATTTCCGAGACTATAATTATACAGGAAAGTAATATTATAGAAGGAAATTCGGCAATTTATGATAGTCGCTTACAAAACACCGAAAGTGGCAACGCTGTATTTTTAAATATTAGCCCGATTGTCCACAATCAGCTGTTTAAAGAAGCAGGCGGATATCGATCGAGAGAACCAACGTGTTATTTATTTTTAAAATTTTTAGATGTTAAATACATTATGTCCCAGACCACTCAGACAATAAGGGCGTATTTTTGTCTACACAGTAGCACTTTAAAATACTAATTCAGATTGAATGGTACTTAGATGTGTTATGTGATTTTATTGTGCCGATTTGTTTTTGTTCAAGTCACCTAGGTACTTGGTGTTTTTTTATAAATTAAGTTGGTGTTAAATAAGTCCGAAAAGCTAAATAAAATTGCATTTTTTCTTTCTAAAGGGTAAGTGGCATTTATAAACTTTTAAGTTGTCCAAATCTGACGGGTGTCGTTCGAATTGAACAAATGAGAACATACCTGACCATTTAAAAACTCCGCGGCGGTTCGTTCGAGTCAGTTCGAGTTTATAGTTTTCCTAGCGAACTGAACTGAACGTAAAAGTTTATAATAATGTACCCTGAAAAATAAACAATTTGCAATCTGTCAAACGGTTATTGACTTTCTAAAGAGTTTACCCTGAAGATATGACAACACTGTTGACATATGTCGCTTTGTTTACCTTCCTGACAGGGGCACCACGAGGTCATTTTTGGTTTGACATAAGGTCATGTACAGGGCATATTAACTTAAAGCGCCATTTTTGGATATTTTTCTTCAATTTGTTTTCATCTCAGGAATTGCCGGTTTAAATATATTACGTCATTCGCATAACACCCTGTATTTTGCGAAATAACTTAAATTTATACCTGAGTCTGCCCTTTTTGCCAACATAATTCCACGTCGCTCTCAAATTGTCCCGGATTAGACGCCTGAAATATCAAAAATACGTTACATAGTGTCTTGTTATGAAATCCTGTCCATTTATACACTCACAGTCAAGATTTTCGATTATCGATCGATTACTTTAACTGCGAGTGTAGACAGAATGTTTGTTACATAAAATGGAAAGTCTCACCCTAACGATAATTTTTTGACTAGCATGGCTTACGATAGGGAAGTTCCCGTTTGTTGTGTGAGCGTGAAGGCCGACTACCAACTGTAAAATAAAAAAAAAATTATGAAAATCTAATAAAAATCTATTGCAATTTTTTGATTTTCCCCAAAACAATTTTCCCCCCTACGTGGGCCGCCCTAATACGTAATATGTTCGTTTACCTGAAAATATCGTTGTTCCGGATTCGGTTTTCCTTTTTTCCTCATGTTATTCGAAGTAGTTTCGCTAAAATGCAGCCTCCCAACTGTCACTTTGGTCACTTGAGAATTCACCAGTTCAATTCTGAAAATAAGGGAAAATTATACAGGGTGTCCGCTAATGAATGGGACATGACACACACAGACTCCTTACGTAAAAATATTAGGATTTAATTATACTTACGTATATCCAGAAGTTGATATTAACTGAGATACAGGGTGTTAAAGTTAAAACTTCATTTTTGTTTTTCTTTAATAACTTCGCGAGAAACTAACGTTTTTTTACAAATTTTGGCAATTATGGTTTTTTTAGGACGAGAAATTGATTTTTTTTATGAAATTTTAATGTACAATATCTGCATTTTTTGCACATTTATTAGGTCATAACTTTTTTGTGCCTCAGTGTATTTAAGTTTTTAATGAAAATAATACTTTTCCCATATTTATTACGTAAAAAGGTATACTAAGTTCGGGTAGCCCAGAGTTACCGTTTCGGAGATATCTGCATTTAAATTGTTTAGTGCACCCTGCCCCATTATTATTAATTTGCAAACAAAATGTTTTTCTTAAAGTGACCTATGAGAAAAAAAATAAAATTTAGAGATGCAGTTGCTATGGAACAGAAAATGTTTCATATTTGAGTTTATCGTAAGTTTGTGTTTTCATTGCTATTGGTTTCTTTCGACACGACATTTTCTAGGGTCAAAGTTATTTTAATTAAAGTAAGTTAAAGAACAATTCAACTATTGTATTTATTATTCCCAATTACCATCACTAGAACATTAATTATCATGTAAAAGTGAATTGGTAAGAAGTAACAAAATATTATTTGCTTGCCCGAGCTAACGCACTAAACAATTTAAATGCAAATATCTCCGAAACGGTAACTCTGCGCGACCCGAACTTAGTATACCTTTTTTACGTAATAAATATGAGAAAAGTATTATTTTCATTACAAACTTAAATACACTGAGCACTGAGGCACAAAAAAGTTATGACCGTATGAATGTGCGAAAAATGCCGCAGACAGCGCCCCCTACATTATACATTAAAAATTGATAAAAAAAATCAATTTCTCGCCCTAAAATAACCATAATTGTCAAATTTTGTAAAAAACGTCGGTTCCTGCAAAGTTATTAGAGAAATACAAAAATGAAGTTTTAACTTTATCACCCCGTATCTCAGTTAATATCAACTTTCGGATATAGGTAAGTATAATTAAATCCTAATATTTTTCCGTAAGGAGTCTGTGGTTTTTCCATGTCCCATTAATTAGCGGACACCCTGTATATGATTTTTACCTGGCCTGTTACGCTGTAAGAATTATTATAAAGGTGTTTTTTTTTAATTAGCTGTAAGAGCATCAATAGAACTTTATACAGCAAAATGTTTGTGTAAGCTTTCTTGTTTTATAACTTGATCGTCGACGTTTCCTAAATGCTATTACACAACTTTTATGAGGAAAATATGGGGTTTTTACCCTTATAGATCTCTTTTAATGTTTGTAGGAACGTTCAACAAATAAACTAATCAACAAAAAGATCGGCAAGTGGGTTTTTTACCCTCATTTTTAAAACAAAAAGTTTGGCTCGTTGGCATCTCGTTAAAATGGGAATTGTTACTTACAAAACTGGATGGAAGGGTTTTTTACTCCGATCGCTTTGACTTTGCTCCACCCTGATGGTTTGTGTGGGGCAATCGTGCTTTACCCCGTAAAAGTGAAGATGGAAACTGGAGATTTTCTGGAAACCGTCGGGTGTCTTGACGAACTGAGCATCTCCGACGAGCTGAACATGACAAGTAACCTGAAAAATTGAAAACTATTGATACCTATTCTCCGCCAACAAAATGATAGCAACGTACTTGTCAAGAAACGTGATTCGTTTACGTCAAAATGTTCATTTCAACCGGCATATTTTAAATTTAAACACTGACTTATACCAATGGTGAAAGCGCTTCTGCTATATACAGGGTGTTATGAAAATGACTTATTGGGTGTCCTATAGAAGCGCTACATATATATCCCATAAACCCACAGCTCATCCCGCGTCACTGTAATACGTCACCCTGTGGTGGCATGTCAGAAAACAGGTGTTACGTGCAATGTTGCCAAACTTATGCAAAACTGAAATTCCATATAAAATTATAAAAATAAATTATTTATCTATCTACTTGTTTTTATCTTTATACCTAAAGAGCGAGGAAATCCAGACACAAACACAATCCGTTTTTTTTTTATTTTTCATTGGTACACTCCTGGAAACACTTTAAAAATACACTCAGATCAGATCATTAGATTTTATTAAAACGCGACGCGACGAAATTTGACTTGTTCGTCGGCAACATTCCATCTTTTCGGTCAAGTCAAACGTCCAAAACAAACTACTCGTTTTAACTGAGCAACTTAGGTTTGTCAATAAAAACAATGTCAAATAATATACAAAGTTTAAACGCGTAGCCCGAAAATCATTAAAAACAACTATTATACGCGTACCTTCTGAAAACAAAGCGCATAGCCGAGAGTGTAAATGGTTATCAACAAAATCGACCGTATTCTAACGCTCATCTTCTAATACTGACACTTGTAAGTTACAACAAACACGCTTGTACGCCTAGACCTACGTTACCTCGGAGCCCAGTGGATTGTGTGAAAGAGATGGAGAGATGGCCGTGTGAGAAAGAAAATGAATTCTTTGTCGGCTTGTCATTTGGAGTAGAGCTGAGATAATTTAATTTTTTAAGCTTCTCAAAAGAAAAAGTACAGTCGCAGTATTATCCCTTACCTTAGTTGATGGATATATCACGGATTAGAACACGCCAGCGGAGGCGCGGCGGTATCAGCTACTACTATCATTTTATTCAATTTGGTCGAAATTCCATTAACGGCATATAAATTACAATTACTTGCAAGAGATGTCGCGGTAAATGCCCAAGTAATAGGGAAGAATCTCGTTGATCACCATAAGAAACGAATTTAAGCGATCTTCGTCCGTCCCGCATCGCCTATTGTTAGGATTCAATTACCGTGACCGTGAAATATCAAACTGCCAAATATTGCCCATCTCTATTCCGAGTTTTGAACGTATCCATTCCGTTCGTTCGTAGATAAAATGTCATTTTTAAATTGAAGGAATTGTATTTAAAATGTGTGTTTTTTAAATTAGTTAAACAAATAAATCTAAGCGAGAAAAAAGGACCAAAATTTAAACAGTGTTCCCGTGTAATCCGTGTATTCTTTCCATGTGAAGAGCTGCTATTTGTAAGGTTATGTGAGAGAGGTTTTTTCCTAAAACTTAGATTCTGTGTGGTTTCTTTTTATAGAAATTATGAAACTTATAATTGTTTTTAAATAAGTAAAGGTAAGAGAGCACGTGCCTTAAATAAAATTGCATTTTTTTCAAAGAGTTTGAAAATAATCATTCAAAAGGTCAATGACGTTTGATTACTTTCCTGTGCTTGTGCCGAATTCGAAATTTGTGAGTGATTTTACGATTATTTGTGTTTTTAAAACATTTTTCGCCGTCGGTTTTCTGGAATCATATTTGTTCATAAATGAATGAGAATGAAAAATTGTTAAAATTATATGTTTTTCTAAAGAGTTTGCCGTGTAGATATGACAACACCGGTCGAAATGCGCTGACGTATTTTCACACTGCATACCTCAGTGTTGATTGTTACGCCAGTGCCCCACATGTGCTTGTCTGATTTGACATAAGGTGATATAATCCGGTTATTAATTCAAAGCGCCATTTATGGGTATTTTTCTTCAATTTATTTTCATCTCAGGATTTGTCGGTTTAAATATAATAAGTCGTTTGCATAACACCCTGTAATTCAACATTTTGTCACTTACAACGTTGTCAGGTTGAAAAAATTCTCCATAACTTTAGATTCGTAAATAATCCTATTACAAAAAAACGAAGCATTAAAAATATCAAAACCAACCTGAAAATGATTTTTCTTCTGGCAAACGAAAGCGTCGTCGGAATTGGAGAAATTAAAACCTTTATCCGCATCGACTCTATAATGTGGGATGGATCTGAAAAGAAAAACCCAAAATATCAACTGAAAATGGACAATTAAAAACCGAAAAATACTTACAATTCCGTTAGATTCTGGTCGCACAACGTGTGCCAATTGGCTTGTTGGAACACATTGAAGCGGATGCATTGATATTGAGATTCGGAAAGACAGGCCTCGGACGAGGCGTACTCCTCGTCTATGGACGCGGAAAATTGATCGGAAGGACTCAATTGAGATGTCGTACAGTGTTCTGTAAGGGAAAGAACGATTTTAGTCGCCGCGTAGACGATTTACGACCGAATTTCCACTCACCTGGTTCACTTTTCACCATCGTCTCTTGACTGTACTTCCTCTTTTTCGGCGCGCTCTGTAGGTTCGTATAAACGCTCGGGATACTCTCCAAATTGCCCTCCAAACTCATACCGTTCTCTAAGGTACCCTTGGGCATGTTTTCGATGCCGGGAGTAAACCCTAAATGGACCATATGTTTATCGTCTACGAAATCTTTTTGATCGTACAGGGTGCGGGTGAAGGTCGCGCTCGCATCCGGTTGGACGTTGGGAAGGAGGATTTGTCGATTGTTTTCTAAAAACAAGGGCCGTTCTTCTTCAGGAAAATGTTAACGCGAAAGTTAAATATTGTTGAACTGGGCGGAAAAAAAATAACGGGCGTCTACACCGGTAACGGTATGATTCAAATCGAGATTATGTAGATTGAAAAAAAAAATTGTCTACTCCCATTTTCGACACTTTTATAGGGTATCTTCGTAATTGTTAGTGCTATCAAAAAAGTAATGTAGGTGTCATGTGCACTTTTTGGGTCAAGCTTAAAATGGTAAAATCAAAATTTGAAAATTTTCGCTTGATAAAGAGATACGGGGGAAAATCAAAAAATTGACAATTTCAAAATTGCCCTATATTTTCTTAGTTAAAAGAGATACAGAAAAATGTTTTATACAGAAGTTTCTTTATATTGATTGTTGAATAATCTGCCGTTTTCAGAAAAAGTATACGGGGTCAGGTAAAATAGTTATCGGACCTAACCTTATTATTGTTTTCTAAAAACACTAAGGCCTTTGACTGTGTCGATCATGGAATACTGCTGCGCAAACTCGAAATCTATGGCTTTAGAGGCATATCGTTGGAATGGTTTAAATCGTACTTATCTGGGCGTCACCAGGCGGTTTCTATTAATAACAAATTGTCTACCCCACTGGAGGTTGCGTCGGGGGTGCCACAGGGATCTGTGCTGGGGCCTTTACTTTTTTTGATATACGTGAACGACTTACCAATGCTGAATATCTCTGGAAAATTCATTATATTCGCAGACGATACAACGATCCTGTGGCATCATATAGATGACAGAATCCTGGAGGAGACTGTAAGGGCTGATATTATTAAGGTTAAGGATTGGTGTGATGCAAATAAATTGTCACTAAACATCTCAAAGACTAACATTGTAAATTTTAAATGTTGTATAAATGATATTCATTTACAGGATCGGGTTATTAATAATGTGGGGGAGAATAAATTTTTGGGGCTTTTCATTGATTCTAAGTTGAAATTCGATGGTCACTTATTGAGTTTAAATGCAAAGTTGGCTCGCGGATGCTATACATTGCGAGTAGTGTCTCGTGATTTGGAATTTGCAATAGCTCGTAATGTCTATTTTGCGCTAATTCAGTCTCACCTGAGATATGGCATCTGCTTTTGGGGTTCTTGTTCTGACTATCTTTTCAACAGGGTGTTTATCTTACAAAAAAGAGCTGTCCAATTCTTGTGTCGGGCTAAGTCTAGAGATTCATGCAGACCGCTATTCATTAAGCACAAAATTTTAACTGCTGCTTGTCTGCTGATTCTTGAAACGGGTTGCCTTATAAGAAAAAAATCTATAATTAGAACTGCCCTAGCATACCCCTTGCGTAAGACACACACTTTGGCCTTGCCGATCCCAGACTCGGCTCTAGTGAGGAATTCCTTTTTCTACAATGGGAGGAAACTCTTTAACTCTCTTCCACTAGGTATAAGAAGTATCCAGTGTGACATGAGATTTAAGAAACAATTAACAAAACTCCTCGTTGCAAGGGCATATTACACTGTGGATGAATTTTATAGTGATAACATCCGCTAATTGTTTTTATTCTGTATTGTTATTCAGTGTGATGTGAATGAATTGTACCTATATTGAAAAAATTTTTTATTCCCTTTTATTTAATGTGTAATGGTGTTACTTTATTTCAGCTTTGTCAATAAGAATTTGTTTCTTAAGATAATAAAGCATTATTGATTGATTGATATTTTAAATGGAACACCCTGTATATTTTAATATAAAAAGATAGCATTTGAAATTCTCTTTTCAAATATATAACACACCATGGATGATATTGGTTTCCTAGGCGATTTATTTAAACTTTCCTTCATTTTCTTTGGTTTCTTTGGTTTTTGATCTCGGCATCGTAAAAGAGATGTATATTTTTAAATTATTTTCTAGTCGTCGGAATATGTCCTTAAATGATTGCCGTCTTTCCGGATACCGTACAAAATATAAATTTGGAACCATTTCCTCGTTTTTCCACTTTCAATGATACCATATCGAATTTTTCAAAATGTTGATAAGCCATTTTCACAAATGAAAATGTAAAAAATTTACTTTAAATGTTAATAATAACTAGAATGTCAACATAGTTGTTTCTAGGCCTAGTGTGGCTTTAAAATAATAAAATAAGTAAATAAATCGCCTAGGAAACCAATACCATCCATGGTGTGTTCTATATTTGAAAAGGGAATTCAAAATGCTATATTTTTAGATTTAAATATACAGGGTGTTTCGTTTGAAAAAATGAGGTTAGATCCGATAACTTTTTTACCTGACCTGGTATGCTTATTCTGAAAACGGCAGACTATTCAACAATCATTATAAATATAATTTTGTATAAAACATTTTTTTGTATCTCTTTTAACTTAGAAAATATAGGGTAATTTTGAAATTGTCAATTTTTTTATTTTCCCCCATATCTCTTAAGCGAGCGAAGATTTTCAAATTTTGATTTTACCATTTTAAGTTTGACCCAAAAAGAGCACATGACAGCTACATTACTTTTTGATAGCACTAACAATTACGGAGATACCCTATAAAAGTGTCGAAAATGGGACACCCTTGTACATTTTCTGCTTCCTTCACAATCTACAGAACTGATAGGAAATTTAATCGAGTTAACTGAACGGATATAATTTCATATCCATCGCGGTTAGGATGTAAAGTTACGAGGCACGCCCATTCTTTTCCCGGCCAACTGTAAATTTCTAGAAACCCAAAAACCTATAATTACGGTAAATTTACCGAAAATAAGCAACAACCAACTCACCAGACACGTTTTCGGCAAGTATAATGCCATGATCTGAGGATAAACTTTCTTGAAGTAGTCTGTTTCCTAAAATATTACCATTTCTCACGTCTTGTGTCACCAAGAGTCTGTTATCCTGTAGAAAAAAAAATAATATTCAATTTATTACTATACCAATAATAAAACTTAACGTTTTGCATATCGATACATGCATCGAATAACATTGTAAGTGACATTTTGACCAATTTCAGAGTTCAAAATAAATTTCAATGTTTCAAACCTAAAATGTGGTTTTTTAGCTTAATGTTTTTTTAAATGCCTCTTTCATCCCATTTGTATCTGATTATTTTGGTATTTTGCCTGTAGTATCACGGTAAAGTAATATACCCGAACCTGTTAGGTCTTCGCCTGTAAAAACACGATTTGTCACATTCGATGCATGTATCGACATGTCGTTAAAACAATTCATTGCAGACAGGATGAAGTAAAACGGCTCAACAAACACCTTGAAGAAACTTTGGCTTGGGGTGACAGTAACCAAGTCGAATTTAACGCTAAGAAAACCCAGGCTGCAGTTTTCTCCAAAAAGGTTAACATCACAGAACCGGATATAGTCATGGAAGGACACGGAATCCCACTGGCTTCATCTATTAATTTTCTGGGCATCAATCTCGGAGGAAATATGTCTTGGCATAACCACGTTGTGGTAATCGCCAAGATAGCTTCTCAGAACCTTGGTGTACGCTTCCAGACCAAAAAGTTGTACACACCTCAACAACTTTTGACACTATACAAAGCCCAGATTCGACCATCACTAGAGTACTGCTCGCATGTCTGGAGCTCCGCACCCAAACATACTCTTCGGATACTGGATTCCATCGAAATGAGGGCCATTCGTCTGATCGGAGACCACGAGCTGACGAAGAGCCTCGACAGCCTGGAACATCGAAGACAGGTTGGTGATATAACTCTCTTTTCCAGATATCTCTATGGAAAATGCTCGGCTGACCTTGCCCTCTTGATTCCGCCCAGAGTACGCCTCGAACTTCATTTAAGAATTCTTTCATCTGGAGGACGTCATCCTTATGGAACGACCTTTCCCGACGTCGTGGTTCCCAACGAGTATAACCTCCAACGATTCAAAACCAACGGGAATCGCTTAAAGGATTCTCCTATAGTGCCTGTGTTTGATCATAAAAAAAACCAATTGAAAAAGATATTGATGCCATCGTTAATACCTGTAAAATCCCCCCATCGACCAATCCCTCGCTGGTTTGGTCTGCCACAACGATATGCGAGCCCAATATCAAATTGTCAGCTAGAATGGGGTTCAGCATGCCTTGTTTATAAATATTCGGCCCCAAATTCGTGTATATGCTGTCCGACGTATTTAAGGGGGCCTCGCATCCATCCTGGGGACTATACGGATGCTCGGAGCTTGAGTCGGGGGGGCTCTCTGGCAAGGAGTGTCTAAAAATAAAGAAGAATAGTTATATGCGATGGTATTCTTACTGCAAAGCGAAAAAAATATCATAATCCAAATATAGCAAATACAATTTTGTGTACAAACTGAAGTTACTTAGAAAACCCCCCGTATAAAAACGCTAGAGCCGTCGAACAAGTCTCGGCTATAACCAAAAACATTTAATTATACAGGGAGTTATGGAAATGACTTATTATATTTAAATGGGTGACTCCTTGGGTGTCCTAGAGAAAGTCTACATACTTTTTTTTTTAATCGAATATCTAAATACTAAGGTAAAAACCCTTTTTACCCACATTCTGTCGCGACGTTCCATCTGCATTCACTTAGCAACAATGTGGGTCACTAGAGTATACTAGCATTGATGTCAGACCACACCGCGTGTCTCGCCCTTGCTTGTATACCGGCCGCGCGTCACTATCGTTGCTTCAGTGTGCTTCGAGACTCGGGGGTGGAATGACGCTGTCGTTTTGTTAGTTGTAGCATTACACTATTCTTTTTCTGTTGTGAAATAATTCATAATAATAAATGTTGTGATGTGATTTCAAATTTGTATGATAATCTACTGTTGGTTCTGTTGAAAAACATACTTTTTATGTTTTATTTCTTTATGGAATTTAATTATAAAACGGATTATTTTAAAATAAGATCGAAGGTAAGAGAGTATGTACCTTAAAATGGTGTTTTTTTTAAGTTTGAAAAAGAAGTGATAACTCGCGTCAAAGATATCTTGTTGTCAAAAACTGAACACGTCCGTTTAGAATTATGTGTTGCAATATGACAACATCGCCTATAATGCGCTAACCTCTTTTGACCCTCGAGACTGTCTCAATAAACTATTGATTGCGAAGGTCCTCAGGAGCGGCCACGTAAATTTTGAGATTTCATATAAAGTGTATATTTCGCTTAATAATTCAAAGCGCCATTTATGGTTATTTTTCTTCAATTTATTTTCATCTCAGGATTTGCCGGTTTAAATATAATAAGTAATTTCCATCACACCCTGTATATTATATGTTTACGGCTATAACACCGAACTTACCCATTATTATTCCTTTTATTTTCGACGATGACGTTCAGGAGCTTGCCGCCCGAGGGCACTGTCGTCAGTGAATCCCCGAACGTGAAGTTCTGGTTCGTGCTGCCGTCGCTGTTGATGAAATCCTCGAGCTGTGAGAAATCTATGCCCTCGTTGTCGATGCCGGTGACAAATTCCGTACCTCTTACCGTAACTGTAACAAAAAAAAAAGAGTTAATTTGCTTTACGGTGTCTGGTTAGTACCGGCGGCTTCGCAGCTGTAACTCGAAAAGTATCCAAACACCCTGTATACCTTACTGAATCTTTGAAATTTATTTTAAAAGTACACGAGCAGGATAATCAACCCATACCGGAGTTTAAAATTTACCATTAAAATCCTAAAATCCCATTCTTAATGTTTTGATTTTGGTAACGTCGTGTACACAACCTGTTGTATAATACGCATAATAATCCAAATAGGTAAAAAGGTTAAAACCACTTTCGAAAGTAAATCGAAATCGAAGCTGGCTATTTCCGATGTTTGTTCAATACATCTAGCTTTTGTTTATCGGTTGTCATGGCGATTGATAATCCTAATCTTATTATTGCGTCACGAAGAGAAACCTGGATGTAAGAATATAATATACAGGGTGTAAATTAGAGAACTTCCCACCCTCAATATCCCAGTAAATAATAAATAAAATCGGACAGACGCGTCGGTTTTATTGTGACAGGGGACACTTTTAAGGAATGTTCATGGTTCAGTGGTAGATGTTACCCTTAAAATCTTAAATGGGTAAAGTGGTACATCTTTTTTAAGGCCGTGGTCGTTTAAATCACTTTCCAATAATATTGTCATTTGTCATAAGCAAACAGCAATGCTGCCCTTCGCAGAATTAAAAATAGACGTTTCTTTTCTATTTATTTATTATTTTTTGAGTAATTTTCACCTGTTAATTAGATAACCGCGCGGGCCTCGCCTGTATACATGATACACCAAGTAACGTGGCCTATTAGAAGTATCTCGAGAACTAAATGAGATTTTATTTTGAAAATTTGGCTGTGGCTATAACAGATGGTTTTCTACGTTTATAAAGTATTTTGGATGGTGCGGTGTTGCCGGATCATACCGAAAGTGGTAGCAACTTCGGAATTTTATAGGAGTTACCCTATATATTATATTTTTTTTGGAATCTAGGTAAAAATCTAGAACAGTTTTCTGTATAACATCATATACCAATCTGTAAGAGCTTTTGAATTATAAATAATCTTGTGATTTTTTTAACGCCGTATCGGGACCTGAAAAGATAATCATATCTTTTTAGCGGTTACAGCTAGAAAGCTGAAATTTTGACAATAGTTTCACAACACCATCGAAATTTTGAACGGTATTTAATTAGTTTTATACAGGGGGTCTCCATAACAATATTTCTAAGGAAGATGAATTATTGCAAAAATCTTCTTTTTTTTTAATGGGATGGATTTAATGGGATGTATTTGATATGTTTTGCTAATGGAGGACCGAATTTTCTATCTAATGATATTAAGTGTTCCTATACCTATCTTCAATATTTTCGTACTTATAGCCAAATTTAAAAATTATCTTAAATATATTTTTTGGTAGTTGGTTGTGGAATGGATTCATAGAAACAAAATAATGAAAAATCCATTTGACGTTATGTCTGTATTGTTGTAATAAATATGGCTAATTCACATTATTCGAACTTAGTCCCATTTAAAAAAAAAAGATTTTTTGCAATAATTCATCTCCCTCAGAAATATCGTTATGGAGACGCCCTGTATAAAACTAATTAAATACCGTTCAAAATTTCGATGGTGTTGTGAAACTATTGTCGAAATTTCAGCTTTCTAGCTGTAACCGCTAAAAAGATATGATTTTCTTTTCAGGTCCCGATACGACGTTAAAAAATCACAAGATTATTTATAATTCAAAAACTATTGAAGATAGGAATATGATATTATACAGAAAACTGTTCTAGATTTTTATCTAGATTCCAAAAAAAATAATATATAGGGTAATTCATTTAAAATTCCGAAGTTGCTACCACTTTCGGTATAATCCGGCAACACCGCACCATTCAAAATATTTTATAAACGTAGAAAACCAGCCACAGCCAAATTTTCAAAATAAAATCTCATTTAGTTCTCTCGAGTTAGGCCACTTTACTTGATGTACCCTGTATAACATGCATTTTTTTAATGAAAATAATTTATAAATGTTATTTGAAATATGTACCTATATTAAATAATACAAGGCAAGTCTAACGATTAAACCACCGCCTTTTTTCTCAAAAGTAACTGTAGCAATGCCAAATTTCAGCTCGGACGGCCACCGAAGTGGCGTCACCAAAGTCCAATCCTAAACACAGAACAAATGTATTTTACTAAGCTAATTATTACGCTTCCGATTAAGTACATTTTAATGTTGACGTAATTTCGTCTACAGTATGACGTATGTAAGGGAATTTTGTTTAAAAATACATAATGTATATTATTTTTATTTCGGTGTTATACATCACTGCAGGTTTTTTCAAGGATGTTGCTTATTATTTATAATTATTAAGGTATGTATTTTATGTTAATATAGAAATATAATAGGATACAATTATTTCCCAACCAAATACTAATTTTTGTGTAAAGTAAGATTATTTCTTCTGGCCGAACCACGAAGTCCATCCTAAAATAACAACAAAACCATCGACTTGAAACCATACCCGGTATTTCTGTCTGCTTGGTTAGAGATGTAAAGGTAATATTACCGATGTAATGTTACCGTAATATTACGTAATATTACCGCAAGATCGGTAACATTGGAAATATTGTTTTTTTTTTTTCCATAAGCCAAATCCAGTTGAACAAAACGGGGCGATACATCTCTTTAAAATTGCCGGTGAAAACAAGATGGGGTTCCTTTGTTTCTTGTATAAAAAGCTTTTTGGAGACTAAACATTCATTAAAAAGTTTAGCAGTTGATGATAGCCCAGATATTTCTGATGTTCTTTCATCAAATACAGTAAGACTTCTTCTTCAAAACGAATTTTGGTTGCAAATAGAAGCAACTTATGACTTGTTCCAGCCAATGTCTAAGTGGATAACGATTTTTGAAGCTAACGGGCCAACAATCTCAAAAGAGTTTATCTGCTTTTTTGAAATAAGGTCTATATTACGTGACAAAGTATCAAATTTATCTATTACTATGTTTGAAAACCAGAAAATGTGTTCAATTCTTGAAAAACGAGAAAATAAATGTTTAAAACCCGTTCATCTTGCTGCTTACCTATTAGAACCAAGTCAACGCGGCGAGAAGTTAACTGAAGCTGAAATTTTAATTGCAACGGAGTTCATCTATGAAACTGCAAGGCGTCATCCAAAGTATTCTTCACAAGTAGATCTTATTATGGAAGCACTCGCACAGTACAAAATTAGAGGTAATATTTTTGCTAAGGAATTCGTCATTTCCAGCGAAAAATCTATGTCTGGATCTGTTTGGTGGGCAGGAATTTGCTCCAGTTCTAAAATAAGTAGGTTAGCTGTAGACATTTTAAATTTACCATCGTCAACAGCCGCAACCGAAAGAACCTTTAGTACTTATGGATTTATTCATCGGCAAAAAAGAAACAGACTAACCGTGGAGAGGGCCGGAAAACTAACTTATATTGCCCATAATTATAATTTACTAAATGAAGAAGATCATTCGAGAATAGTAGAATATACTGAGGAAGAAATAGAAAAAGAAGATATCGGTTTCGAAGTTATAGACTTGACTCAATTAACGAAAGAGAAAGAAGAATCAGATGACGAGGTTGGGGATGATGATGAGGATGATTTACCATTATCCACTCTATTACGTAGTCCATTCTGACTCTGACTAGTTTAAAAAACGTTCTTATTGTTTTTCGTAAGTTTTGAAATAAAAAAAACTAGTATTACTTAAAAAGCTGTTTTTTTTATAAATTACCAATGTTACCGTAATATTACGTAATATTACCGATTTTTAAATTACCGGTAATTTTACATCTCTATGCTTGGTACAAGTCCGTGTGACGCCTGTTACTTCCAAACTTACACTGGAGTGCCCTACCAACCTAAAAGTACTGGCGGCCAGGGGGAACAAGATAGAGCTCTTGTGGGTCCCTGGTCACTCTGGGATATTAGGAAATGAAAAAGCGGATGAACTAGCGAGAGCCGGATCCGCCCAAAATCTCAGGGGCCCCGAACCGGCCTTTGGGATATCAAAACAGGCAACGAAAACAACATTAGATAGATGGTCGAAAAAACAACACCTATCTCGATGGCAAGGGTTACCTGGTCAAATACACGGGCCCGTAATTGGAAAACCATCGAGAATACTATCGAATGGGATGCTAGCCCTAACACGGCCCCAGTTGAAAGAAGTGATGGGTCTGCTAACAGGCCACTGCCACTTGCGAAAACACCTTCAACGGATGGGTATAAACAACGGATCCATTGAATGCAGACTCTGCGGCGAAGAGGATGAAACCGCCTCACACATAATATACCGCTGCGTAGCACTGTCTCGTAGAAGACAAAATATCTTCGGGAACATGCAACGTGGTGACAACCTCCCACATGACAAACTTGGTAGAAGGTTACTGGACCTCATAGAAGGAACAAACATCGTCTAACAAGATCGGGGTACACAATAAGCCGGAAGACTGCAGTGATAGAAGTTCGGGCCTTTAAACCGACCCCCGCCTTTAACCAACCAACCAACCAACCAACGCCTGTTATTACGAAAATATGCACACAAAAAGGCGATGGGGATTCTATGTATAGAATCCCGATCTCTTTTTATCTACTGCCCGTTTCTGTCTTGGTTAGGAAAAACAAACGATCGACGGACGTGACTCAGCTTCGCTGTCGCGTTTTTATACAAATATTAAGGTTAGGTTTCTCGTTACATTTCTATGCAATCTAGTTTTCGGAAAAAATAAAAAGTTGTGCTTTTTCGTACGATAAATATAAAAAAAAATAACTAACAGACAATTATTAGGCAACGCATTAAACATAATAACTGGTTGGGTAAAGTAGAAATGGGATAAGTACCGATTTATTTGATGATTTTTACAATTACCAAGGATAGAATACCCATACGTGGTAAGTGGTTATTTTCCTATTTGGGTTTCATAATGGCTACACATTATGAAATGCAAAAAAATTGAATAACCTGCCACTTTATGAAACTGAAATCTTATTTTTTTTATATTGGCAGCGAGTAGGGTTCGGGTTTTTAGGCCTACTGCGATTTCGTTGAAATTAGTTTGCTAGGCATTATGGATTCGACAAGAATTTTTTATAGAAAATTTTTATACTAACCTTTAACCTTGCAAATAGATCATATTTATCTGAAATACCTATACTCGGAAATATTTAACATGCTGACGTTGTCCGTCAACTAATTTCTAGTCACAACTATAAAACAACATAACCTAAAAATAATAGAAATATCTTCTATTTCAAAAGTGTTATTCAATAAAGTACTATTTTAATTTTTAATTCAATATAGTATTATACATATTACTGTATATATACATATTTATAGTTACTGTAGACATTTCCTGGGCATTAATTGTTATTCCTGTCAGATTCTGTGTCGCCACAATATTTTGTTCAATAGTATTATTTATTATTTTGTTCAATATTTTGAACTTTGTTCTGCTCGCACCATAACTCAAAGTTTTGCATATTCCTTGTAAAAGTTTTTCTAGATTATTTTCTGCAATTTCTCGTATTTCTGATGGAGTACAACTTTCTTCCTTACTCCCTTTTATTAACTTTAATAATACATTTATTTTTAATTATGACGGATGGGAAGAAGCTTTGTTGTGTTCAATTGTTTCTATCATGGCATACTTGATACTTGTGACATTTTATGAAATTGTAAAAGTATTGCCAACCCAAAAATGAAAATATTAATTCAAACGGAAAAAATCTATTGTATTTTTTTAAGTTTCTCAGACTTTGAAGACCCAAATAGAAGAATTATAAAATACACGGTTCATAAGACAATTAGAGCACTTGTACTTTAGAAAACTCGGGTCGTTTTCTAAATTAAACGCGTGCTCTAAGATAATGTCTTATGAAACTTGTATCTTAATATACTATTATGTAATTATATTGGGTGTAATAATAGTTTCAATATTGTGTTAAGCAAATCCCATTTAAAACTGTCACATTTGAACAATTAAAGATATCTAACTCGGGCTCTATAAATATTTAGGTTAGGTTGTGAGTTTCATAATTTTCTTGGGACGATGTTTCTAATCCAAGTTAAAATTAGGTTAATTTTGTTTTTTAGGTATTAATTTAATTAAAAAATCAGAAATTATAAAGTTTATACACAGTAGATAATAATTAGCGTAAGCACATAAGAGAAAACTATATTTTTATTTACACCCAGGGAAGTAATTTAAAATGTAGAAATAATTAATTGTGCATTGTATTTGTGGTCGTTGGAAAAATTGTGTACATTACTTGTGTGAAAGAAAGTGACTTTCTCAAACTCATTTGAAATCTATCACTTTCAACGTTCTGATTGTACATCTTCTTTTTGACATCAAGTTTATCATCTATTTTCATAAACAATATAACAAGTGCATTGGAAATTTCAGGCAATTTATGAATCTAGATTTGTCCAAAAATTGCCCATCGACTAGGGTTGCCAATTTTTAATTCTCCTTTCAAATATACAATGTGTACATAAAGTAAGGAACAAATTCATTATCTAAGAATCTAAAAATATTTCGGAAAAATCCTCGGACACGTGTATAATCATTTTTAATGGCGCATTTTTTCCCATACAAACTTAATATACAAGGTGGCTCATGTAGTAGAAATGACATTATCGACGATTTTTTTAAATGGGAACCCCTATATTTTATTTCAGATCTGTAATCTCCAAGAACAGCTGATTTAAAAAACATAACACACTTAGGGCCTAAAATTCATAGTTTCGTTACTACAGGGTAAAACAAATAATTTTATTTAAGATATTTTTTTTTGGCTTGGGAGGCATCAATTAATTACGTGAGGCGTTTTTAGCGATTTTTCAACCCCCCTTCCCCCAATAAAAGATTTCGTGACATTTGGCTCAATCCCTTCCGCCATCACCCAATTTTACCTGAAAGCCTTACGTAATTAATGGACGCACCATCATTTGCTGTTGCTTATGTTTTTTCTCAAGTAGGCTTATTTGCTGTTATGTAACTATGGTATTTAGATAATGTCATTGTCATTACATTGTATTTTTCTAGTAAGTTTATTAGAAGTAATAAATTTTATTTTAAAACATGTTGAGTTACTATGCGTTTATCTTTAACACAAAGAATAGAAATTCTTATGATGATTGGATATGGTGATAGGATCCGTACTCAACAAGAAGTTTGCATTTTGTTTACCTCTAAGTATCCAGCAAGACCAATTACTAGATCAACTGTGAGTAAACTTGAAATAAAATTTCGGGAAACGGGTTCAGTGGAAGATATTCCCAGAAAAGACCGTCCAACTATTCCGGATGATAAGAAATTAGATATTTTATTGGCTATGGAAGAAGATCCCCACAACAGCGTCCGCCAGATTAGCATTGATCATGGGGCGGCTGCTATGACCGTTCATAACCTATTGACGGTAGAAAAATGGCACCCGTTTAAAATCCGATTGGTTCATGAGTTGAATGAAGATGATCCAGATGGTAGGATGGAGTTTTGTCAAATATTAATGGAAAGATGTAACTTAGATCCTTTGTTTGTTGAAAATATCCTATTTTCGGATGAATCTACCTTTAAATTAAATGGAGAAGTGAACCGGCAAAACTGTAGATACTGGGCAAAAGAAAATCCCAGGTGGATGCGTGAGCACCATACTCAATATCCTCAAAAAATTAATGTTTGGGCTGGTATTGTGAAAAACAAAATTATTGGGCCATATTTTTTTGACAACAATGTAAACGGGCTAAATTATCTTCATTTTCTTCAGAACTTTCTTATCCCTACGCTAGTTAACTTATACCCTAGTAGAAATAATCCAGGAATTCTAGATGAAAATTTGTGGTACCAACAAGACGGCGCACCTCCACATTATGCAGCAGTAGTGCGCCATTACATAAACCAAGTTTTTCCGAACACGTGGATTGGAAGACGTGGGCCTGTTGAATGGCCGCCTAGGTCTCCAGTGGGGTCACCTGAAAAATGTTGTTTATAAAGTCAGACCTGCCAATATTGAAGTTTTAAAAAATCGAATAACAACAGAATGCAGGAACATTTCAGAAGAAACCATAAGAAAAGTCCAACAAGAATTTATTGATCGCTTGGGGTACTGTCAGGCAGCAGAAGGAGGACAATTTCAACACTTAATTAAATAGCTTATTTAATTTTTTTACATTTTTTTAAATTAAAAATATCTTAAATAAAATTATTTGTTTTACCCTGTAGTAACGAAACTATGAATTTTAGGCCCAAAGTGTGTTATGTTTTTGAAATCAGCTGTTTTTGGAGATTACAGATCTGAACTAAAATATAGGGGTTCCCATTTAAAAAATCGTCGATAATGTCCATATCTACTACATGAGCCACCTTGTATATTAAGTTTGTATGGGAAAAAAATGCGCCATTAAAAATTATTATACACGTGTCCGAGGATTTTTCCGAAATATTTTTAGATTCCTAGATAATGAATTTGTTCCTTACTTTATGTACACACTGTATAACACCATGGATGATATTGGTTTCCTAGCCGATTTATTTAAACTTTATTACTTTGAAACGAAATAAAAGATTCAGATTAAGGTAAGAAATAATGGGAATCATCGCAACTGTTATTAATATGTCCTTAAATGGCTGCCGTCTTTCCGGATAGCGAACAAAATATACATTTTGCGCCATTTCTTCGTTTTTTCCACTTTCAAATAAACTGATATCATATCAAATTTTTCAAAATGTTGATAAGTCATTTTAGCAAATCATTATGTAGTCAACATAGTTGTTTCTAGGATATTAGCTTTTGTTTCATGGTCTACTGTGGTTTAAAGTAATAAAGTTTAATAAATCGCCTATGAAACCAATATCATCCAAGGTGTGTTATATATTTGAAAGGAGAATTTAACATAGTATCTTTTTAGATTAAAATATACAGGGTATTCCATTTTAGGTCCGATAACTTTTTTACCCGACCCCGTATACTTATTCTGAAAACGGCATATTATTCAACAATCAATATAAAGAAACTTCTGTATAAAACATTTTTCTGTATCTCTTTTAACTAAGAAAATATAGGGTAATTTTGAAATTGTCAATGTTTTGATTTTCCCCTGTATCTCTTAAGCGAGTGAAAATTTTCAAATTTTGATTTTACCATTTTAAGTTTGACCCAAAAAGAGCACATGACACCTACATTACTTTTTTGATAGCACTAACAATTACGGAGATACCCTATAAAAGTTTCGAAAATGGCACACCCTGTACAAATGTAGGACAATTATAAAAAAAAAAAGGCCGATTTTTTGTATAAAAAAGGTTGGCAATTTTGTCACGAATGCATTTAAACGACTAGGCATAGGAATCTCTCCAAAAAAAAAAACAAGCGATCTAAGGTGGTAATGGTAAATTGTTATTGTTGGTCCGGTTGCTAAAAAATGCCGGACGGAAAGAAAAGATCGAACGGAGTTAGCAAATTCCCCAAAAAGGACATGTCCGGCTTTATTCGGACGTCTGACAACCATACCATCGACGTCTACGACGGAAGTTGACCGTCTTTTTATTCCTCATCTTACCTTGTCCGTTACTTCTGCTATTGTTCGACTCCCTACGGCCATCCATATCCCAAAATTCCATTATTTCGTATCAGAAACACATTTCTTTAAAAATATCTTGTATGAAGTTAAAAAAAACACCAAAAATCAACAAAATTCACCAAATTGTACAATAAATTAAGGTAAAACTTATTTAAAATGTTACTTTCGAAAGTCTTTATCTAGTCCCCAACATATTTACACAATTTGTGAAAAAAAAAACATATAAGTCACCGTCTAAAGTCCTAAAGTGCGCTTAGAATGCGAATTAGAAGGCAAAATTTGCAATGCACATAGAGAAATTTTTAGTTAAAAACCACAAAAAATTAATATCCACGATCCCAAGACGAAAAACTATAGGCACTCAGTTTTAAACTACACGAACTTGTTTCTACTGCTCCCTAGTTCACTTTTTTATATGAAATTTTTATTATTTTTCGATTAAATACGATTATGTTCTTGTTACAAAAGAATACCGATTCGTTCGGTACGACAAACTGAAATTATATCGATAAAATGAAAATTTGTTTTCACCCCCTGGCCCCTTGTTTTTCGTTGCCTAGAAACCGATCTACAGTTAAATTATGGGCGAACATGAATATGGTGGAGAGAAGGAGAAAGAAAATAAAAAAAAAAGTGTTTTTTTCTCTTTAATTAACGTTTTTTCTGTGTCCATTTGAAAAACTGGTTTTACTGCTAACAAAAATTCCAATTCCAGTTTTCCGCCTAAACCGTGTGATTTATCTAAGAATGAATCCCTTTTATTAGATATCTAAAATGAGAAGTAATTACATGGTTTGTCGTTATTAAAATTGGGTTGTCCGCAGCAAAAAATAGCCATTAAATCATTTGATCAGCATAAAAAGATCTTGCTTGCAATAAATAAAAATGCTACAAACTGTCAACAATTTAACCGATATCAGCCCGCTTGTAATATCATGTGTTCGCTTAATTAACAGTCGAGCTGCGAAATGATTACTTGGTCAGCAAGATTTTACAATTGGTAAAGAAAGAAAAAAACATGTCCAGAAGCAGTTTATTTCAGAGGTTTGCATATTAAAAGAACGGTTATCAATATAAATCATTGGATTGCGTTTGTTTTGAATAATCGGCAAAGTTCGTTATTGTGGGCGGAGCGAAAGCAGTCGCGTGATACGAGTAGCTAATTGCGTGCGTGTGTTTTCATTCGGTGTAGCGATCAAGGCCCAAAAGGTGTAGCGGGGGCCGGGTTTCACTTGTTTTCCAAGGGCTCTGTCAATTTCTGTAACTTTCTTGTGTTTTCTTTTGTCGAATACCTACAAAAGGTGTAGCGGGGGCGGGTTTTTACTTGTTTTCCCAGGGCACTGTCACTATTTCACGTTTTATTGCTTTGTTTTTTGATGACCAAGATTAAATATTTTGCTTACCCGCTGATTGCTTACCAATATCTGATTAAAAGTGGATCGCTCATAGCAGCTTATATATTTAATTTGCGTACCAAAATAATTTAGAGCACTCTAGTATGACATTAATTACTGACCCTTTGCTGTCCATAAGTTGCTGACCAACTAGCCATTTTGGCTGACCGATTACATTTTTCTGTTCGCAAAAATAAGAATATTTTGCTACCCAGTTAAATGATACCCATTTAAAATTACCTTTTTTCCAATAACTCTCAAAACAAAAAAGATATGTCAAAAATTAAATTTGAATTCCAGGCCTCTGGTGGAACAGAAGAGAGACCTTTATCAAATCGGTCGATTGAAAATACTGTCTCCGCTTGTAAAACTGGACCACCCTGTATAAATAACGACCAAATAATTGACAACAAGGAGTGTACATAATGTATATCCCTTCCCTGTCACCTGCCCTGGGGTGAAAAAAAGTCGATTTTTTGACTGATAACATTAATTTCCGTCGAAACGTTTAGGTTGTATTTTTACGGTTGATAGAGTTTCCCCCTACAGCAAAACAAGATTATTAGAAAAGGGCAACGGTTAATCTATAACGGTCTGTTCCGTTTCTCTCGTCAGAGGCACCGTTCTTGATTAAAACAATTAAATTCTAATTGAAATTCATTATTTTTAACATTGATAGCCATTTAAAAATATTAGCACGGTATTAAGAAACACCCCGTACATCTTCATAATATCACCCAGAATATTAAACTTCAACTTTCCTTTAAGTATCTTTTTACTATTATTACTGCAAAACACGCGATGGAGTATAGAATTCCGGTTATAGTATATATTATCCAAAAAACAGTTTGACCAATAGGTGATGAAATCGATACCTGTGTTTTTTTTTATTGGTGCGGGAGGTTTCATTGTTGACCAATGGTTTTTTGGATGGTAAAATAAGGGTATACATTAACTGTCACACTTATCTAGTGGTGATCGATGTCGTGATTTTTCAATCACGTTATGGAACGTGATTGTTATTATTTGATATCGGTGAAATTAAAGGGTGATGTGATCACGGTTCATAAATGTGATACCTAATATAAGTAAGAGAATATTACGCGCATCGTAAAATATTTCGTGGGTGATGGTCGATGGATTTAAATTATTTATTATGTTTACTACTTTACTACTAAAAGAACTGTAACAAAAGCAAACTAAAATCTGTAAAAAATATTACACCACATTGATAACAAACAAAAGAAAACGTTATTTCTACCTAGATTAAAGTAGAATTATACCTTTTAAAAAAAACTATGCTGAACTAAACACTGCGTACTTTACAACAAATTATTTGTTCGTGCAAATACGCATGGTTTCTTAATCATTTTGTGCGTATTGTATATTATCATTTAAGAATAGAATCGTTAGTCATTTGAGTTTTCCTATTACTTAGCATGTTTCTTTAAACAATGCCCAAAGCTCGCCAGTCATTCGAATATTACTACTCGTTTTCATTTCACGGTTTCAAGTTCAAGATTCAGAAGTCACAGTCAAGTACCAAATGACAATTTCACGGAATCACATTTTAAATAATAGGTCTATATGAACTGTGATTTGAGAAAATCCATCAAAAAGCAATAAGGCACGAAGTCCCATATCACCCATGTTATTCTAACGGTGATATGCTGTTGGTACAACACGATAAGGCCGATTATGACAAATGTAATATTTTGTGTTTCGTGTGGTTCGCGAATTTTTCAAGTTTCTGAATGAAAGTACAGGATGTCCCATTCTCGACACTTTTATAGGGTTTGTTCGTGTTCCGTAATTGTTAGTGCTATAAAAAAGTAATGTAGGTGTCATGTGCTCTTTTTGGGTCAAACTTAAAATGACAAAATCAAAATAAGAGAATTTTCGCTCGCTTAAGAGATACGGAGGAAAATCAAAAAATTGACAATTTCAAAATTACCCTATATTTTCTTAGTTAAAAGAGATACAGAAAAATGTTTTATACATAAGTTTCTTTATATTGATTGTTGAATAATCTGCCGTTTTCAGAATAAGTATACGGGGTCAGGTAAAAAAGTTATCGGACCTAACCTCATTTTTTTAAATGGAACACCCTGTATATTTTCGGAATATGTCTTTAAATGGTTACCGTATTTTCGGATAGCGAACAAATATACATTTTGAGCCATTTCTTCACTTTTTCACTTTCAATAAAAACTGATATCATATCAAATTTTTCAAAATGTTGATAGGTCATTTTCGCAAATGAATATGTAAAAAGGAAATTGACGTTAAATGTTAATAATAGTCAACATAGTTGTTTCTAGGATATTAGCTTTTGTTTCATGGTCTACTGTGATTTAATGTAATAAAGTTTAAATAAATCGCCTAGAAAACCAATCAAATCCATGGTGTGTTATATATTTGAAAGGAGAATTTAAAATGCTATCTTTTTAGATTAAAATACATATACAGGGTGTTCCATTTAAAAAAATGAGGTTAACTACGATAACTTTTTTACCTGACCCCGTATACTTATTCTGAAAACGGCAGATTATACAACAATCAATTTAAAGAGACTTCTGTATAAAACATTTTTCTGTATCTCTTTTAACTAAGAATATATAGGGTAATTTTGAAATTGTCAAATTTTTGATTTTCCCCCTTATCTCTTAAGCGAGCGAAAATTTTCAAATTTTGACTTTACTACTTTAAGTTTGACCCAAAAAGGGCACATGATACCTACATTACTTTTTTGATAGCACTAACAGTTACGGAGATACCCTATAAACGTCGAAAATGGGACGGACACCCTGTACTTTGCTATATAGAATTTAATTATCAAAATCAGTTCTTATAAGAAGAAGAAGAAGAAGAAGAAGAAGAAGTAATGTTAGATATTTAGTTGTATATCCTATAACAGTGCTGAGAACTGAGAGTGTCTAATATACCATAGGCAAGGACAAATACATCATCTCTAATCTAGAGGCCCATGTTTCATCCGTCGCTAAATAAGCATATCTCGCCCAAACCGTATAAAACGCCAGGCCATTATATTGATCAAACAAGAGCTGTCATCAATGCATAAAAATATTTTAAATCAAGATGACAGCGGCACGCGAGCCGACCATTAAAAGAACACACTTATTTTTGATTTATTTCGGTCCCATTCAAAGTTGCCGTGATTTTCTGCTAAATGGGGGGGACCACGATCGCTTCTAAAACATGATCCTTTGTTTCTACGAAGAAAAAACGGGACGAGTGCAAGTCCAATTCATAATAAAGCCAAGTACACCGCCAGGTGGCGTAAAAAAATAAAATCTTTATTTTTTGTATCCCTTTTTAGATTATTTAAATCAAAATTTCTGCTACTGTAAAACAATGTAAAGAATGCATATTATGCTGGAAAATAGGATTGTCCGTATATTGTAAAAGCGCTTTAATCGTGTTAAATGCTAGTCGAAGGTCGACCAACCTGATTTTTATTTATAAATTCGCAGATTAAGTTGTTCCGATTTCATTTGCAATTAATTTATCTCCTGTATTGCAACCCAATTATCTTGGCTATTTTTTTTCCTTCCCTTACATGTTGTCTGGCAGGTAAATGAATTGATAAACTATAGTAAACTTGAGCTATAAAGTACTTGACCGTCGTAGAAAAGGGGGGAACTGGGGGACGGTGCCCCCCATTAGCGGGAATTTGCCTCGAAATGGGAACAGTAAAGTGATATTACGTATTCAGGCCAGTGGCGGTTATACACAAGAACAGTGGCGGTTCTTCCACAGGAGCACATGCGCACGTGCACCCCCAAAACAGAACGAATAAAAAATATTAATTTATATTCATTGAATATTATTTATCGTATAAAGTTCGACCCTCCCTAATATTTTATCGTACCGTCAAACTAAAAAAGTCCGACCCTCCCTAATATTTTATCATCCCGTCAAACCAAACTGTATAGATCTGGCAACCGTGCCTCGGTCGAGGTATATGACGATTATGACGTGACTTGCTCGCACGTGCGATTAAGTAGCGCAGTTTCTCTGTAGTAACAGGTGGCGGGTGGCAGCGGGGGATAGCGCCGATAGCGGGGGGCTATGGCGATTTAACATGGAAAAGGCGCACAGTTGTCTGTTCGTGCATCTAGTTAGAAATTCGAGCGTGTATGTTTTAAAATTTTAATATTATATAAAATGAATAGTTGACGGTGGACTATTTAAGAAATAACTTTACCTCTTTGAGTTTGGAGCAAAAAATTGAAGTGAAGAATGCGAGAACACCTAAACCCGAAATTAATTTAATGCAGACCACAAAGGGTAAATCTAGGGACTTTATTAGAAAGTTTAAAAATGAAACATATGTAAAAAAAGTTATAGAGGGTATTCCAAACTTAATCAGGCTGTTATTGATCAATTTTCTACAATTAAGAACCGAAGAATGGACTTTACGTTTAAGCACTATTGTGTAGGGTCGATAAAGGTTATGTATTTCGATAACTGATACTCGATATGATTTTAAACCATTTTATTTACTAAAAAACACTGAAAATATGAAGAATGCCAACTTGTCAGTCTCGTGGCTCGATTCGTTCTCGTCATAAAACAACTATTGTTCTCGTCTTGATTGCGCCTAATGACGTAGCCGTAGATGGTGGTATTAGACATCTTCGGTTTTCTTGATAACTCGTAGATGGCGGTAGTAGTATTGGACATCATTCGGTTTTCTTGATAGCTCGCAGATGGCTTTAGTAGTATTAGTAGTGGACTGTATAAATATTGTTACGAGGGTTGCATACGACGACGTTAAGATTCGACAGCTATACATACTAAGAAAACCTTTCTTATTTTCCAAAAGTTGTATTTCCTTGTGTAAAATTAAAAAAGTCAATAAAAATATGTTTTACCTAACGCTTTTTCTTTCTACATTTAAAACGACTAGAAATATTTCACCATACTTTTGAACCGCCTCTATCATAGGTCACGAGCCGCCACTGCACAGGAAGTAGGGGAAGTGCCACTATCTCACCTTTGGCGTAAATTATATTGACGCGTAAAGATAGTCTGTGTGTTTAAGGATATTTCTGCTTGGCTCTTCCTCTATATTTTCGCTCACGACTCGCCACTGGACAACAGGGTGTTCAGATAATGCATCAGGATATTTGGAGAGGTGATTCTATGTTAAAAATTGATCTTTTAGTGCTAACAAAAACTTTAATTCCAGTTTTGCGCCTAAATGGTGTGGTTGATCAATTCGAAAAAGAGTACCTTTTTTATCAGGTATTCTTTTATCTTTAAAATGACATGTCTTTTTCCCAATAACTGTCAAAATAAAGAAGATATGTCAGAAATTAAATTTCAATTTCAGGTAAAGTGGCTTATGGTGGCACAGTGTAGGGAAACATTCTATAATAGTTAGAGAGATGGTGACAATAGGGGGTTCGTGAAGTGGAATATCAGTAATTTGGTTTTTCGTGGAGTTTAGGTCCCCCTCTACAACTTTTATATCTGATGAAATGCCGTAGAGCGTTGCTGAGAGGCGCTGTACCGCTTTAGATAGGAAATTCTCAATAAATTCAAAATTATATCGAGCCAGGTCTGAAAATGAATTTACAGCATCTGCGTGACACGCTCGGAAAAGCATATGCAAGGGTTGACTTGTCAGAAAATGTGTTTCCCGTGACTTTGGGGTCACGCAGATGCTGTAAATTCATTTTCAGACATGGCTCGATATAATTTTGAATTTATTGAGAATTTCCTATCTATTGCAGAGCCTCTCAGCAACGCTCTACGGCCTTTCATCAGATATAAAAGTTGTAGAGGGGGCCCTAAAGTCCATGAGAAACCAAATTACTGATATTCCACTTCACGGACCCCCTATTGTCACCGTCTCTCTAACTTTAACAAAATGATGATCTGAGAAAGAAATTTTTCTTCCAGTTCGCTCTTGATGTAGCTAAACGAATACAAAAACTTACAAAGCAGAATAACATTGTTTTAAGAGTTACCCTATGATGGCACCAATAAATGGCACAATATATTATGTACAAAACTATTAATTATTATGGAATTTGTACTAAAATAATGCTAAAATACTTCTATTTTGGCCAAACTGACTGCAAAAAATATGTAAACAACTCATCATAGGTCATATGATTTCAAAACAAATGCCCACCTGTTGAAGTCATGGTTCTCTTGATGGACACGTCAAAATTAATGAAAAATGTAAACATTGCGATTTTGTATAGAATCCTATCTATTTAGAAGTAAAAACCTGCAAAAAGTGGCTTAAAGGTCCCAAAACGTTCTTAACGAGATCTATCAAATGTTGTTATGTCGAGCAACAAAATAATAGCAGTAAAATCACAACATACTCCCCCCTAAATGAAAAGAAAGGATTCAGTGCATTTTACATTGAAATTATCCAATTTATTTATTAAATTAGACAACAAAAGCTATTTATCGTCGTCATAGACATCAATTTCCTATAAAATAATCAAATCTGGGAAGATAACAGCGAATTATTACACTAATTATCACGAAAAACATAAATAAAAGTTTCAACATATTTTTGTATCTGTATTCCATAAAAAAGTTCATATTGGGTTAAAAGTGGACTTACCTAAAAACGCACTTAAATCAGCTGCTATTGTATCCATTTTTCCATTAAAAATACTAAAAATAATCGAACATTTTCACACTTAAAAAATATTTATCGACAAGAAAACACTTTTTCACATTTTCACAAAAGTTTTGAACTTTTCATCTAGCAGGCTGTTTTCCACGTTCTTTGACAGATCACGACTTCGTTCTGACTAGCATGGTTTTCACGCATTAATTAATATTTATATTTTTTAAACCAGAAATTTTACGGTGTCAATTAATTTTTCAAAGATGTTTTTTTTTGCGAAACCAAGAAAAAGGACATACTTATAATATTCTCTCTCATTACACGTACAAAAATTATTTTGATATTTTATTTCTTTCTAGCACGTTCCATAGAGTTCGCATTGTAAACTCTTTGAGAATATTAGAGACTGCTTGCGCCCGAGATGTTATTATTTATGTTTAGTTTAATATAGCTACTGATCTTAATAATATTTAGGTGACTCCCCTGTCTTTTATAATTGAATGCCCATTATCGCGCAATCTTGTTTGCTGTTAATATTATACTATTAATGATTTTATCATCATTATTCATTGTCTTTGTAGGCCAGTTCAAAATTTATGAGTCGATTGAAAAGTATGTGTTGGTGGTTTTAGTGTATTTTAAATCAAGAGTTCTGTAACATAACATAAATATTATGGCGTTTTTTAATATTAACGTTTACGGTTAGCGTACAATGTTTCATTCAGTCTCTATTGGCGACAAGTAAGTTGGAACGAAGTATGATTATTTTTGATATGTGTTGCCAAGATGGCAGCACAAACGATTTCCAGAAGTATGCAACCAGTAATTTATTCTTACCTTAAAATTGCTAATAAATGCACATTTTTTCAATGTTTCGCCACAAAATCGGTCAAAACTGAACTTGGATAATTGTATTTTCAAGATATTTTAAAATTTTCGTATTTTATCACCGGAAACTTGTAAATTCATTGATAATACGACGTTCCATTCATGCGTTTTGACTTTATTGATCGAAACATCTGACATTTCTTTGAGAAAACCTAGCAAGCGATGACCTACTCTACTAGCCCGACTGTTTACAATTTGGCGTAGACATGGCCGAATTTTCTTGCCACGATTTTCCGGAAATTTTCTTCCAAAAAATTGTGTAAAAACTGCGGAAAATGCCTGTGGGCCGTTGCGACAAATCATCCAAGTCTAAGGGAGCAAATAGGAAAAGGAACTTGACCAAGAAGGGCGTTAAAAGTGTGTGTAAACTTGTGTTCTTTTTAGTTTTCTGGGAGGAGAATTGCCTTTGAAAGGTAAGGTAATAAACAAATTAAGTATTTGTTTAATTTAATTATTATAGTACATACTAGAAAGTACTTCACAAGATAGTGATTAATGATAAAAAATGCATGTAATACAAAAAACGCCTCGTAATTGTCGATAAATTCCACTAATTTAAAGATTTGCTTAAAATAATACCCTAAATTGATAAACAAACCAGTTTTCTAAAACCTTCGTGTTTTGACAGGCTTATAAGATTTTCTGTCAGAATCTGAATACTTTGAAAACAAAACATTTATTTGAATTACTTAAGTAGGTAAATGTTTACTTGATTTTTAGGATGATGGAAGGTGAACAGACTGAAATTTCCGAAGCTATGGAAGTGTCAAATGCAAGTAACTCTATCAAACGAGAACGTAACTTTCCAGCCCTGGATTTAAAAGATCAGTCGACTCTATCGACGGATAATCATCCAGTTTTGGTAATACAAAGCCCCAAGACGCCTACTTTGTCAAGGAAGTTAAAAGCAGTTAGTTTGGATAGTGAACCTCAGCAACAAGCTAATACATTGGAGGTAAATTTGCTTAATTAAGCTTAATTAGTATGATAGGGACTGACAGAATATAGCTATTTTTTTCTTCTTAGGTGTGTAGAGATGTATTTTCCATGCCAAATACCCCGAAAAGACAAATAAAGCAGAAGCTTTCCTGCGATTTTGACGACGGCGTCCCCAAAAGCACTTTAGCTCCAAGTTTCAGCTCTAACCTCAAAAAATTCGCCTCGAACAACAGTATTAGTGGATCTCAGACCTTGAAAACCCTCCCGGAAATCAACGCTTTACAAGACTTTTCAGACTGTCCCATTCCCGAACCCCAAAGAGTGAGGACAAAGGGCCTGTTGGAGAGGAGAGGATCCAATGCAAGTTTGACGATAGATTTGGGGTCCTCTCAGAATATTACTGAGGTGAAGCCTGTGCCCCTGATTCGATTAAATACTGCCAAAAGTGTGTCTAATTTGTACTTGAGCTCAATGAGCAGTACTGAGAAGTGTGTATGTTCTAAAAAATGTGAGGTTAAGGTAAGTTTTTAAATCCAAACATCCAATAACTATTATCCTGTGTATCCTCATGCATTACACGAGTATACTGTTAAAGACAACCTTTATAATAATTTTTGCTGTACTTTTAGGCCAACAGTACAGAACGTCGTAACTCGAAAGCTGAAGCGTGTGGCAATTGTACGATCTACGAGTCTGTGCCGAAGCTGAGTTCGTGCAAAGCGAGGTGTCAAAATTTGAGGAGATGCAATTGTTGCTCGAAATCTAGAAGGAAGTCCTTGTCGAACGAGAACTTATACGTTCCGCCTTGCGGCTTCTGCGAAAGCGAGAGTAGAGAGAGTCCGGACTTGAGGAACTGCAAAGGTGAGTAGGTTTTTTTTCTTATTCTGTTGCTCGTTCGTAACTTGTCACGCTAGCTGCATAAATAACAATTTTTTTTTTAGGTAACAATAGGAAAGCGGTATTCCCGAGGCAACCGGATCTGGAGGCCTCCCAGCTGCTGTCGGACGATTTTAAAATGCATCTGCAAAATATACAGTATCTACAGACGGCTGGGAATGTTTTAAGCATTGAGGAATTAAAGCAAGCTTGCGAGGTAAAAGATGCACTGAATTTTTTTATATACAGTTCCCCAATTAATTATCAAATAAACTGCTGGCCATTTGCTTTCGAGCAAGAAAAATTTCGCCTAAATTTAAAAGTTAATATTTTCTAAACCAGATATGACATCGATCTCCGGTTTTTAATGGTTGATAGATTTGTCCCTTATGAAACAATTGCCAAAGTTGGATTGTCTTAAACTGTCAGGAAATTTTATATACAGGGTGTTAAAGAGGACGATGATTTTTGCCAAAATTTCAATAGCATGTAACTTTCACAATAATATTTTTAAATATTATCACTGTACGTCAATTGAATCACTGGTTCATAGCAAAGAAAGTAATGTGTAAAATTTTTGATACCTGCTATATTTTAAGAGATACTGATTTTTTTGAAAAACTACTTTTTTTTCAACTTTTTGTTAGCTAGATTCCACTGTGCGTTGTATCGTGCAAACTTTGCAAGGGATTATTATACCTTATAAAAAGCTTGTTTATGTTCAGTAACAACAATTGTTCCTAAATGTTGTGATGTGCAGTGGCGTACTTATAATCACTTATATGTCTATGTTTTATGAGTATCTCACAATTTTTTTGTATTGGAAAGTACTCGCCCCTAGATTAGGCAAGTTTATCCTTATATTTTTAGTTTTTCATATCGCGCTACAGGTATATTATACAGAGTCTACAAAATTTTAAAAAAGATAATTTTTTTATTTAATTGTTTGAAAAAATTTATTTATTAATTTCTAACTTTCTAACACATGGTTAGGTTTGTTGCTAAACGCATTAGCATGGCTGACTTGATATTGTTTTTTTTTTCGTGATAATCTCGATTCAAATTAATACACTCGGATGGACGGGGTTTGGTTTGACGGCAGCTAGTGATATTTAATATTAAAGTGCCTTTCAATGTAAGTTTAATTTTAGGTGTTAGAAAGTTAGAAATTAATAAATAAATTTTTTCAAACAATTAAATAAAAAAATGATCTTTTTTAAAATTTTGTAGACACTGTATAATATACCTGTAGCGCGATATGAAAAACTAAAAAATAAGGAAAAACTTGCCTAATCTAGGAGCGAGTACTTTCCAATACAAAAAAATTATGATATACTCATAAAGCATAGACATATAAGTGATTATAAGTACGCCACTGCACATCACAACATTTAGGTACAATTGTTGTTACTGAACATAAACAAGCTTTTCATAAGGTATAATAATCACTTGCAAAGTTTGCACGATACAAAGCACAGTGGGATCTAGCTAACAAAAAGTTGAAAAAAAGCAAAGTTTTTCAAAAAAATCGGTATCTCTTAAAATATAGCAGATATCAAAAATTTTACAGATAACTTTCTTTGCTATGAACCAGTGATTCAATTGACGTACAGTGATAAAATTTAAAAATATTATTGTGAAAGTTACATGTTATTGAAATTGGAGAAAAAATCATCGTCCTCTTTAACACCCTGTATATAAAATTTTCTGACAGTTTAAGACAATCCAACTTTGGAAATTGTTTCCTACGGGACAAATCTATCAACCATTAAAAACCGGAGATCGATGTCATATCTGGTTCAGAAAAGATTAACTTTTAAATTTAGGCGAAATTTTTCTTGCTCGAAAGCAAATGGCCAGCAGTTTAGTCAGCACATTCAAATTAATAAGCTGTTGTGTCGGTAATAATGACTGATATTAACTGATAGAAAATAGATTGTAGAGTTGAGGGCAGAGTAGTTTGCGTGCACGAGGTAACGGATAAAATCTAGAAGCAATTAAATTTCCTTGAATTTAAATTTGCATATAATTACATAAAAATTAAAATTAATTTATTTTTTAAGCTAAACCAATTCAGATATATGTATTTTGATTAGACACTGGCCCAAAAATATCGATCGCCGCGCCACTCTAGCTAACAAAGAGATTACCATTTCTTCTAAACCTAAATTGTCGAAAAATCGTGTGTGTGTGCTTCCCACATATATACAGGGTGTCCGGGAACATGTGGGAAATCTCCCGGATATGAAGAAAACACGTGAAAAGAATAGTATAGGTTCATATAAACTTCTTTCGTATCGGCCTCCTCTTCGGAGATATGGGCTCCCAAAGAGCACCAATGGAATCAAGTTTTTTACACATAATTATTGAACCACCTGGTATATTTCAATTATTTTTTAATATGATGTATACCAGGTAAGACCCGTCAAATTACTACCCAAGAAAGTGTTGTGAATTACTCACAGCTGCAGGGACGGACTAGCTGTAACACTCATGGGCCCATTTTTTTTAAAGCCCTGTATAATGAGAACTTTGGACAATGTTTTTTACATACCTTTAACTATTGACTAAAAATTAAGTACTCTTCATTCATGTCGCTAATCCTAACCGTTTTCGAGAAAACGTCATTTTAATTACATCATGTATTTGGCGTATCTCGGTAAGAGATCCATCTTTGTTCCTATGAAATGATGAACGTCAAAATTCCGCTTTTTCATATTTAACCCGTGAGAAGATAGGGGGATCAGTGCAAATAAAATGACGTTTTCTCGAAAGAGTACTTAATATTTAGTCAATAGTTAAAGGTATTTAAAAAACGTTGTCCAAAGTTCTTATCATACAGGGCTTTAAAAAAAAATGGGCCCATGAGTGTTACAGCTAGTCCGTCCCTGCAGCTGTGAGTAATTCACAACAGTTTCTTGGGTAGTAATTTGACGGGTCTTACCTGGTATACATCATATTAAAAAATAATTGAAATATACCAGGCGGTTCAATAATTATGTGTAAAAAACTTGATTCCATTAGTGCTCTTTGGGAGCCCATATCTCCGAAGAGGAGGCCGATACGAAAGAAGTTTATATGAACCTATAGTATTCTTTTCACGTGTTTTCTTCATATCCGGGAGATTTCCCACATGTTCCCGGACACCCTGTATATTATACATTATATTGCTAATACCATCTGCAATTATGTCCCCGCTATGGGCATCGAAGGGGGCGTTGTCAGTTTGCGCAGTTCGGAAATTTCCTTGTGAAAGTAAACATTCGACAGGACAGGATTTCAACATGTAAATTTCACTGGGTAGTTAGGAAAAATATTGCAATAAAAATTTCGATTAGTTCGATTTAAGACGGCGTTTCATGCATACGATTTCTGACGATATGATGATCCGACGGTGCCCTGATTGGTGTAACCTTTTGGTGCCAAATTCCGGCCGAATCTTTGTAACAATCAACACGATGAGGTTTATTTTAACTTTCATCCGACGTCGTATGTTTCTTAACCTTACTTTTTTCTAAACCAAAAAATAAGAATGAATGACTATATCGACTATTTTGGGAATTATTATCAGCTACTAATGCACCAAATTAAAAATACATTAATTTTAAGGTTAGGTAGTGACCACATATATATTATATTAAGGCCAATTTATAAACTCGACGGTAACGATTGACGGTGCTGTTTGACGGTGCCGTAAAAAGCTGGATTTATAAACTTGACGGTGGCGACGATAACATAACCTGTTTTTCTCGGCTTTTCTGTATTTTTATGTGATTATATTAATTTTGGTGTTTATGTGATCTGAATGATACTATCAACACTTATCAACAGTACACTTTAAAATGGTTAATAAGATGGTATAAAATAAAATTATATTTACTAAATATCACGTGACATTCAAACACGATTTTGATTGGCTGTGTAAACTTGCTACGAACGTTGCTACGATAGTCCACCGTCAAAAGATAAAATTGGTTCATGGCGGCCGTCACCCACCGTCAAACTGCACCGTCATCGTCAAATATAAATGGTCTTATGCATTTCAATATGTTTAAGCTGTACTGTCACCGTCAAACAGCACCGTCAATCGTCAACGTCGAGTTTATAAATTCAGTTTTATATACGAGTGACACTGTCTTCTTTTTTTACAAGATTTTTAGTGAAATTCGGTTCCGAAGATCGGATAATGCGATAGGCAAAATATTTTCGTACGAAAAATGAATGCTAGTGACAAACCGTATGCATGGGATGCCGGCTTTGAAATTTTGCACCCGTGCAGATGTCAGGCGTACGCCCCAAAATGTCGGATTACCTTTTTTTTACAACTGCCTAATTTTCCCATGCTCCTTCCTAATTGCATCTAATCATTATTAATGCACTGGTTTTTGTTACTATAAAGGATAAGTTGAATAAATCCGGCTTAATTCATAAACACCAACTAAATTTTAAAAAACAAGGCTCGATTAATTATCTATTATAGTAGATGTTGTATAGTTTATTGAGACTTTAAATTATACCTGTTGTAGGTAATGAAAGTTTATAAGTATTAATATACCGACAACAATGTGGATGAACCACTCTTTATTCTGTAATTTGAAAAAGCATCCAGAACCAAAGATGGCGACGAATAACAACAAACAAATAATGTCGGGCCGGCTCTGACGCGATCAATCAATAAAATTTCCACCCTACTGCGCAAACTCAATAGGCCCCGCGCCTTCTCCCATAGTGGGGATACTTTTTGTATTTTGGAACGCTCGTATTGGCAAGATACGGTTTATATACATATATGTGGTGCTGGCTTTTACTAAGTTTAAAATAAAAATCATTTCAACAAATAAATCCTATAATACAGAGTGCTACGCAATTATTTTATCACTGAATTTTGTATTTGTATCGTCATGGTAGGTATAGTTGGTCGGCAATAAAGAAATAGAAAAACACATAAATTTTTCAAACATTTCTAAAGAATCGTCTTTTGTTTTGTTGATGAGGAGAAAGATCCCTTTCCTATGGACAGTGCTATCATGTCTTTGCAATCGTAGGTTTCACGAGTGCCAAAATTGCATCAAGAGTTCTGGGAAGTACCGCTGAACATACAAGAAAAAGCCTACATATCAGGAAGCCAGACCAAAAATAGATATAAAGGAGTTGTCCCGAATGAACATAGCAGAGTACACTTGCCGAGCAATGGCGGTTATATACATGCTAATTATATTAAAGTAAGTGTTTGTTGATTTTGTCATTTTATACAAAAGATAGAGATATACAGGGTGTCCGCTAATTAATGGTACATGGAGAAACCACAGACTCGTTACGTAAAAATATTAGGATTTAATTATACTTATCTATATCCGAAAGTTGATATTAACTGAGATACAGGGTGTTAAAGTTAAAACTTCATTTTTGTTTTTCTCTAATGGCTTTGCAGGAAACCAACTTTTTTTACAAAATTTGGCAATTATGGTTTTTTTAGGACGAGAAATTGATTTTTTTATGAAATTTTAATGTCGAATGTAGGGGGCGCTGTCTGCGGCATTATTTCCACATTTATTAGGTCATAATTTTTTGTGCCTCAGTGTATTTAGGTTTTTAATGAAAATAATACTTTTCTCATATTTATTACGTAAAAAAGGTATACTAAGTTCAGGTCGCCAAGAGTTATCGTTTCGGAGATATTTGCGTTTAAATTGTTTAGTGCGTTAGCTCAGGCAAGCAAATAATATTTTGTTACTTCTTACCCATTAACTTTTACATGATAATTAATGTTCTAGTAATGGTAATTGGGAATAATAAATACAACAATTGGATTGTTCTTTAACTTACTTTAATTAAAATAACTTTACCCTAGAAAATATCCTGTCGAAAGAAACCAACAGCAATGAAAACAGAAACTTACGATAAACTCAAAAATTAAACATTTTCTGTTCCATAGCAACTGCATCTCTAAATTTTATTTGTTTTCTCAGAGGTTACTTTAAGAAAAACATTTTGTTCGCAAATTAATAATAATGGGGCAGGGTGTACTAAACAGTTTAAATGCAAATATCTCCGAAACGGTAACTCTGGACGACCTGAACTTAATATAACTTTTTTACGTAATAAATATGAGAAAAGTATTATTTTCATTAAAAACTTAAATACACTGAGGCACAAAAAGTTATGACCTAATAAATGTGCAAATAATGGCGCAGACATTAAAATTTCATAAAAAAATCAATTTCTTGTCCTAAAAAAAACATAATTGCCAAATTTTGTAAAAAAACGTTAGTTTCTCTCAAAGTTATTAGAGAGAAAAACAAAAATTAAGTTTTAACTTTAACACCCTGTATATCAGTTAATATCAACTTTCGGATATAGGTAAGTATAATTAAATCCTAATGTTTTTACGAAAGGAGTCTGTGGTTTTTCCATGTACCATTAATTAGCAGACACCCGGTAGAGGAGGTTTGAAAGCTGGACTTCTTTTTAAAAAAAAAATAATAATTTGATACGACGATATCCTGTCACATTCTAAATTTTTCAGGGCCCAGATTATACAGAGACGGCATATATTGCTACCCAGGGACCGCTTTCTCACACTTGCACCGATTTTTGGGAAATGATATGGCATTCGCAGGTAAGTCGAGTCTTACTCTGTCATTTTACTAAAATTATCAAATTTCATTGAGTTAGGATCCTCCTTTGTCGCACTGTTCCACTGTTGCCGTATTGACGGCTATTCGCCGGTTACGAGATAGTAGAAGTATTGTCGGACACGGTGTTGACAGATCGATTCACCTCTGATTATTTTTACAAAAAAAAGTTGTAGGCCACTGACATTTCTCCATGTGGCTATTTTTTTTGGATAGCCTGATGAAATTTGGCCACCTTTGCTTAATAGACAGCATAGCAGTCATTAAGAAACATCCTGTATATTTAAAGAGAAGTAATTAAATGGTTTGCCGTTATTAAATTATTTGATCAGCCTAAAAAGATTTTGCTTGCAATAAATAAAAATCGGCTGCAACACTTGTTCTGCAAAAAATGCTACAAACTGTCAACAATTTAACCGATATCAGTCCGCTTGTAATATCATGTGTTCGCTTAATCAACAGTCAAGCTGCGAAATGATTACTTGGTCAGCAAGATTTTACAATTGGTCAGTAGAAGAAAACATGTCTAGAAGCAGTTTACTTCAGAGGTTTGCATATTAAAAGAACGGTTATCAATATAAATCATTGGATTGCGTTTGTTTTGAATAATCGGCAAAGTTCGTTATTGTGGGCGGAGCGAAAGCAGTCGCGTGATACGAGTAGCTAATTGCGTGCGTGTGGTTTCATTCGGTGTAGCGGGGGCGGATTTTCACTTGTTTTCCCATTACACTGTCACTATTTTTTTTGATGACCAAGATTAAATATTTTGCTTACCCGCTGATTGCTTACCAATATCTGATTAAAAGTGGATCGCTCATAGCAGCATGTTTGCTGTCCATAAGTTGCTGACCAACTAGCCATTTTGGCTGACCCATTACATTTTTCAGTTCGCAAAAATAAGAATATTTTGCTAACCAGTTAAATGAATTTTTCTGTTAAATTTACATTAAACAATTTTTTTTTAGTGTAAATGCATAGTGATGCTAACCGGCCTGGTAGAAAAAGGCCGTAACAAATGCGAATTGTACTTCCCGCTAGGAAAGAAGAGCGACACCGCCGAAAAAACGTTTTTCTACGTGAAAACTCCGAAAGTACGCGACAAATTCACGTTCGAATCCAAGAATTTCACCGAATACGACATCGAGACGTACGAATTCGAGGAAAAGAACGAGATTACATTCGGAAAGTATCACGTAAAGTACGTGAGTCGGCGGGACTTGGACGAGTGCCAAATTAGAGAGCTACAGCTCAGAAAGACGGACCTTAACGTGGGACCTAGAGTGATTTATCACTATTGGCTGTCCAATTGGCCAGATCATAAAATGGCGAATCCTGAACAGGTAAGTTACGGGGCCGAATACGTGCAGAGAAATACAGGGTGTCCCTAATCTCTCGGGAGGTCAAAGTATACCTAATTTTTTGAATTTCATTAAATTATACCGGTTGGTTCAAAAGTTGCGCGAATTTTTTTGACGTAGGTTTATTTTGACCTCCTCTGTATGCTCCCGAGAGATTAGGAGCTACTTACCCGGACTCCCTGTATAGGTACTAACTTTTATTTCCTTGTAGGTCCTCAAAATTGCTATGGACGTACTAAGGACAATAGATGGTAATAAAAACGACATATCAGATACGGAACGTGCAAAAAGTATTCCTGAATCTCTTGCGAAAGTCGCTGGTAAGGGGACAGAGAGTAATAGTGATCTCATAGCTCATCAGAGCCATCTTTTACACGGTAGACAAACCACGGCTGAATCTACAAAGAATCTACACAACAAAGACGAAGGTACGAAGTTTAGTTTCGACATGGACACGAGTGACGTAAGTATAGACTCTTCTACCAGTGAACAAACGAGGGAAAGCCAATCCAGTGTAGATAATAAGTTCAGCTTTGACATGACCAGTGACCACAGTTGTACAAAGACGACCGTAAGTCACAGTGACTCTTTACATATGAGTGAATCCCATATGGAGACTCTTAAAACGAGAACTTTTACATTTAGCACGAATTCGAACGTATCGAGTGAGGATTTTACGTCTGCTGCTTTGAAGGTTAGCAGTGGGGAGGGTTCATGTAATAGAAGCCAAAGCAGTAGTCGTTTTAACTTTGGGGAGGTTGATGCACAAGAGGGGCATACTGTGGAGGAGAGTTCTTGCGTTTTTCGTCTTAAGGGCGACGGGGATGGGCAATCGAACAGTCGAGAGGGTCTACTAGAACCATCACAAAGTGATGGTAAGTTTGAGCCCTGCGAGTTAAGACGCTCTCCGAACGTTCGACAGCCTCCTAAATCCTCATTAGGCCAAAATTCGAGCGGTGAGGCTTCGACAAGTCAAACCAAGACCCGCGAAGGCTCTATATCGGATTTTAACAAGGAAACGTTGTCGAACCGTTGTAGTTTGGACTCTAAATTGGGCAACCTGAACAAAGTAACCAATCTGAAGAGTCAGTTCAAAAGGGATATATGCATGGTGTCTCTCAAATCGAAAACTTCCAGTTTGGAAAGGCGGAAATCGGCAGAAAACGTGAGGTTACCCATCGCGGTGCACTGTAGCGCCGGTATCGGGCGTACCGGCTGTTTTCTGGCGATTATTAACGGTATTCGACAGCTGAAGACGAATCTTAACGTGGACGTGTTGGCGATACTGTGCTCTTTGAGGTTAAATAGGGGCGGCATGGTTCAGACGGCTGAACAATACGAACTTATACATAAAGTTCTGAGGTTGTACAGTGAAACGATGTAAGGGAGGGATTTTGACTATTTTTTTCATTCACCTTTGTTATTATACACGATGTCTAAACATTAGCAGTTATAAACGATAGGATATACAGTGACCGGCAGTATTCTCGGTCCATATGGACAATTTTTTTATTATTAAAAGCTGTATTAGAGTCGGCAATTTTTGTTGCGCCAGCAATGGCAATTATAATTGCAAGGATTCATGCGCAGTACACCGTCCTCGATCAGCTGGTCAAATAATGCTCGTATTGCCGGCGCAATGCGAGAATGGAATCCGTATTGCAGTCGGAAATTCTGCTCTTCTGACAATTAAGACGGATTCATGCGCAGTACACCGTTCCCGATCAGCTGTCTCTCATTGCCAGAAATGGGGCACGCGCCATTGTAATTGCCATTGCCGGTGCAATTGGGTAGAGATGGACTATTCTGTTATTATTAACTGTTTATTATTTGGTCGAAGCAGGTATGAACAGCTAATGGCCATTTAAACCCACTGGTACTTAAATTAGCAGTTCACATTCTTTATTAAACTTATGGACTGCTAATTTGTAGCGACTTTTTGCACATCCTATTTGTAAATAGCAGTAGCTGCTTTAAGTGGTAATCAAAACGAACGGGTTTGCCCATCTCTAATTCTGGGGGTATTTTAGGGATTTCGACAGTACCAACTGCTGTTCTGACTGTTGACAATGCTCCAGCTGATCGAGAACGGTTTACTGCGCATGAATACGTGCCATTATAATTGCCGACGCAGAAATTACTGCCTCTAAAAGCCGTATTAGCAAATAGGAGGAGCAAAAGGTTGCTACGAATTAGCAGTCCATCAGTTTAATAAAGAATTGATTGTGCTAATTTAAGTACCAGTGGGTTTAAATGGCCATTAGCTGTTGTTTATCCCTGCTTCGACCAAATAATAAACAGTTAAAAATAACAGAATAATCCATGTCTACCCAATTGCACCGGCAATGGCAATTAAAATGGCGCGTGCCCCCATTCCTGGCAATGAGAGACAGCTGATCGGGAACGGTGTACTGCACATGAATCCGTTCAATTTTAATTGTCAGAAGAGTAGAATTTCCGACTGTAATACGGATAAGGACCAGCTGATCGAGGACGGTGTTCTGCTCATAAATCCTTGCAATTATAATTGCCATTGCTGGCGCAACAAAATTGCCGACTCTAATACGGATTTAATACGGCTTTTAAAGTTGCTGCGTCCCCTTAAACTAAAAAAGCGATCGTTAAAATTAAAGAAAACCGTAGTGCATACGAGCGAGATTCAATGTTTTGGAAAGTTGCCCAAGAGGTACTCTTATTTTTCCTCTCTGGGCCCCTAAATGTTTCCTATCATTTATGACTGCTATAGTTTCTGGACACGCTCTCACTGGGTTGTCTAGTTTTGTATTTCCATTTACCAGCATAAAATTATTATCGACTTTATATTTTATATGCTCTTGTTATCGTTTGGTTTGTTCCGGCATTGTTGTTTAAGCGAGGTACAAAGTTTTCATAAATCTTGCTCGGATTTATCGGATATGGCAGGTTTTCCAAGTTTCTCAAGTTTTTTTGCGATAAATTTATTGTTGTGTGTACGCGTACTGTAACTTCAAAACATTGACGTCATCACATACTATGGCCAGCGCGGTAGCAGCGGGACGCGCAAGGACGGATTGAAGTTAAATTAGTCGAGGTATACCTTTAGATACTTTTTGATCCCCTTACAATCATTAAGATGACGACTATTATGTCTCTTTTTACGAACTCTTGATCGGATGGGGTCGATTTGCGTTGAAATGTATATTTTTTCTATACCTACCGACGATAATATCGTGACATACCCCATTATGAACGTCAGTTAAAAACTGTTTATTTATGTGATATATAATTATTTTATAGATGTAAAAGGATAACTTGTATATATTTTTATATTTTTTATATTTTTGTTGACCATTGTATGAAATGTATATTTATATTAGAATTGTTTTTATTGTCAAAAAATTAAAAAATTTATTATTAAAGTTATAGAAGATGTTTTCGACGAAGTATAGGCCGAACAACACTGACATTTTTGGGTGTACATACAAGCAGTGGTGAGCGATATCGTGATTTTTCGATCACGTGAAACGTGATTGATATTTTTTGATATCGGTGAAATTAAAGCGTGTCGTGATCACGGTTTATAAATTTTCATCACTGCTAAGCGAGATATTAACAGATAATATACGTAAGAGAACACGATTGCGACGTCAGAATTTCTCTTTTGGGTTGCGCAACCCGTCAAAACTGCCAAAAACCACCCCCTAGAGGGGTTAAACGCGCTTCAAGAGGTTCCCCCCCCCCCCCCGTTTCCGGGGATGTTGAGAATGGGAAAAGTAGTTTTACTTCTCTTTTTGGTTGTAATGGTCTCTCATTCCGGTCCAACTGAAAAATATAATCAAAAGTTTGCGCGAAAAAACGCCAGTCAGTTTATTTTTAATTTATTACAAAGAAATCAAATTTTCCTAAATAATTTTTTTTTTCAATTAAATAAAAAAATCTTAAAAAGTAATTTAAAAAAAAATTTTAATCACTTGTAATTTTTTAGAATTTTTTTTTTATTAAAAGGTAATTTCGTTCCATAATGGGAGGGAGTATTGGTCGGTGGAGGGGTTGGAAGGGGTCGGACGCGATATTCAACACCACCACTGTGCTCAACATCCTCGAAAACGGAGGGGAATGTACTATATTTGCCGCTGATACTTGAAAAAAAAAATTCACCCCTTTCAGGGGCGAGTATTGGCCGGCGGAGGGGTTGGAAGGGGTCGGACGCGATATCTAACACCATCGCTCAGCATCCTCGAAAACGGGGGGGAAAGTGTGTTTCTCTGCAGGGAAACCTCTTGAAGCGCGTTTAACCCCCCTGGGGGGTGGTTTTTGACCGTTTTGACAACCCAAAAGAGAAATTCTGGCGCCGCCATCGTGTTCAGCATCCTCGAAAACGGATGGGGGGGGGGGGGGGGGGGGGGGGGAGCGGATGTACTCTTGTTCCGGCTGAAAATATTTCGATTTTTCGGGGTTTTTCCGATTCACAGGCACCACTAAATTATTTTGCTACTAAAAGAACTGTAACAAAAGAAAACTAAAATCTCTAAAAATATATATATTACACAACATTGATAACAAACAAAAGAAAATGTTATTTCTACCTAGATTAAAGTAGAGTTATACCTTTAAAAAAAAAATTATAATATTATATTGTGTATTATCATTTAAGAATATGATCGTTAATCATTTGAGTTTTCTTATTACATAGCCTGTTTCTTCAAAAAATGCCCAGAGCTCGCTAGTCATTCGAATTTCATTTCACGGTTTCAAGTTTAAGATCCAGAAGTCACAGTCAAGTACCAAGCAATGACCTGACAACTTCACGGAATCACGTTTTAAATAATAGGTCGATATGAGATGTGATTTGAGAATATCCACCCAAGGCAAAGTCCCGAAAATGGCCTTTATTATTTCAACACGATAAGGCCGATTATGGCAAATGTAATCAATGTATCTCGAATGGTGTTACAACAAGTCAACCCCATGGGAATCAATTTTAAACAAAAAGATAGGTTTAATGATTAGTAACAGTGAAATACGTACGCAAAGTTAATTTGTTTAAACTGTGATCACATCACGCTTTTTATTGCTGCTAAGGAACTGTGATTACTTCTGATTTGTTGATATCAGTGATTAAATCACAGTTTGTGAAATATCGCTCACCACTACACATGCGAGCGCACGTTACTCGGTAAGTAATGAGGGAGACCCAGGGGCGTAGCCAGAGTTTGGGGGCGGTGCGAATTCCTTTTGGGGCGCCTATATTTTTAAATACACATCTTGTCATATTAAGTATTTAAAAAGAACCTTTTTATTTTAAAACCGGCATTTACTGCCTTTGAGATTTGATTTTTTTTTGGTTATGAAAGGGTATTTGTTGTGAAAGGGCGCCCCACGTCGCCCCCTGTGGCTACGCCACTGGGGATACTCTGCTGGTTTTTTTTGTTCACATTTCCCAATGGATGTCATTGTAATTACTATTTCAGTACTCACCTAACTAGCAGACTTCCCTAATAAGATTTGGTTAAGAGACGTTGTATAACAGTTTTATAAAAGCGTTCTCGATTTGCAGATTTGTTGTATAAAGGACTCCCGTGTTACATTTTCGTTTTTAGAGCCTACAATATCCGCTGTAAGAATGTTCCTGCAGCCTAATATAGAAGTTTTTGTTTTAATTAGCTGTAAGAACATCAATCGAACTTACATTATACACCAAAATGGTTCTGTAACCTTTTTTGCTGTTTTTTGTTTCGTGTTCTTGGGCCGACCCTGTATATTGATTGAGAACATCATCAGGAAGAAATGTGTTTTTCTGTCTCGATTTTTTTTGGACATCAAAATGTTTATACTTCTTTTATATCTTTTGTTAATTGCGCACAATATATGTGATAGGGCATTTCAAAGATATATCACTATTTCGTGTTTTCCTTATTAGGGGAACTGTTTATCATTATTTATTTCCGGAAAATCGGCAAATTTAAAATTCTAATTCATTATTTCTGCTACTCTCTTCGCTCATGCTGTTATGGAATTATATTTAAACTCGTAAAAACAAATTGCATGAAAATAACCGTAAATGGCGCCTTGAATTTAGAGTCAATATTGACTCCCCTGTACGTTTTATAGAAAAACTGCATTATAACTTCTTGAAGAGGCCTACGTGGTGAACCCATGTGCCGAGTTTGAGTACATTTTGGTGAGCCGGTCCTAAACTATTCAATTAAATGTGATGGCAAAACCACGAAACACCAAAAAATAATAAAAATGACGCTATTGCTAAAAATTGACGGAAAGCTGAACATAACGAATATGGAAAATATTGTCACTGAAACGTTTGGTCATTGTTAAGATTTAATTTGCTGGTATTTGCTGTATCCCTGAACTATGAGAGTTTCGTGGTTTTGCCATCACGTTTAATTGAACAGCTTAAAGGATTGGCTCACCAAAATGTATTCAAACTTGGCACATGGGTTTACCATGTCGACCTCCTCAAGAAGTTTTAATGCAGTTTTACTATAAACTATACAGGGGAGCCAATATTCCACCACCTCAAAAATTACATGAGAATTCCTATGTTCAACGTCAAAAAGTAATACGTTAAAATCTTTCGCTTTTCGAATCATACTGTAGGTATGAATTGTATTGTTATATTTATTCCCATTATGTTTTAAAGTGATATATCCTCGGAATGTCTTTTTATACGTTCAAAAAAGAGTGAATTTTTTACCATGACTTTAACTTTCTAATACTAAGGTATAAATTTTAAGAAAATTGTATTAACTTTGATGTTTCGAAGTAGGTTCAGGGTGACTAAAATTATAAATATACAGGGTGGCCCATCGAAAACAATCCAGCAAGATTTACGGCTGTGTACGTGAAAAATTAAAAAAAAACTCGGACCCGTAAACTTGTGTTTTCAGGGGGACACGTTTCACTATTAATTTCATCCCTGTAACCTCAACCCCCCTAGCGGGGGCGGCTACTGCCCTTGTTTTTTCAAATGGGAATGGGTATGTTGTGATACATCTTTTTAAAGGGCATTATATTTTCTTTAAAATGGCGCTTTGTTTTGTAAATTTGAGCTACGCGCCGCCGAGAAATTGCGTTTTAAAAAATGTAATTTTATTGAGTAATACTTACATGTTATCTTATTAAATGTTGAAAATGTCCGCCATTCACCTCCATACAATAGTACAACAACTGTTCTCGGACATTGTGAAGAACATCTGGTGTAATTTGTTGACAAAAAATTGTTTACGCACAAACCTGTGTACTTGATAAGAGGTGCAGTGAAATGTTTCAAATTCCGTTGCTCGGAATTACAAAACGAAGCGCCATTTTAAAGAGAATTTAATGCCTTTTAAAAAGATGTATCACAACATACCCATTCCCATTTGAAAAAACAAGGGTAGTAGCCGCCCCCGCTAGGGGGTTTGAGGTTACAGGGATGAAATTAATAGTGTTTAGTTTACGGGTCCGAGGTTTTTTTTTAAATTTTCACGTACACAGCCGTAAACCTTGCTGGACTGTTTTCGATGGGCCACCCTGTATATACACTGTAACGAACAAAATCGAGCGCTGCGACGAAGTAAAAGTACTATTTTGTGATTAGAACTGCAAAATAAATATTGTCTCACTGAGTATACAAAAATTGCTTCAAATTTGCAGCTAAATGTACCGTTTTGTATCTTATAACTTTTAGTCTACCCTGTATACTATTTAAAAAATCTACTTTAGCTAAATGTAGTCTAATCGTGGTGTAAATCTATAACTTCTTTGTAGTACAAATTTAAAAATATATTTTCCTTCTTTAACATCTTTTAGGGTAATTTTTGATTGAACGTAATTTATAAAAGTGGAATCGTTCAAGTAAAAGAAAACCAAAAAATATTATTAAGAAAACCCTTGTTTTTCACTGTTCTTTAGATTCTATTGAGCAACGTTTCGTTTTAAGAGCCTTCATCGGATGGATCTATGAAACTAGCTTTGAGGACGGAATTTGAAAAACCCCTCTGGAATCTTTTTTTGAACGATATTGTTTGAGAAACTGTATGCGCGTCTATTTAAGTAAATTTCTAATAAACTTAAAATAATTTTAGATGTATATGTGCCATATTACTACTACTAACACAAAAAAGGGAAAATCTTAACGGCAGTTTTATTTTCTAGTAAACACTTTAAATCTTTATATAAAACTTTAAAAGATAACTATTTAAACGTTTTATAATTGTGTCAAATAAATATAAAGTTAAATAATAGTTATATTTGTTTAATTGTCATAGTTGAGATCCTATAAAAAGAAGTTTCAAAATTGAACTGCATACTCAACGTTGAAGTAATCAGCGATTGAACGTGTGGTGCATTTGACCTACTAACCTCACTTTGTTTTACGTCTGCGCAATTCTTTCATCTCGAGTCTCGACACAAAATGTCAAATAAGTGAAGAATTTTTTGTATTCATGTCAAAATTTGTTCTTTTTGCCAAAAAAAAGCCGGTTTTTCGCAAATTTTTCTTAAAAAATGGCCAGTGCTAAAATCATCGAGTTAGATGAGACCAATACCTGTAAAATGTGAGTAAAAATAACCTTAAAAATTTTATATTTTGGTTGGTTCTACGAGAAAATATTTTTTTATGCTTTTGGAGTTTTTTAACAAAGAAAATATGTCTTTCTATCGAGTATTAGGACTACGTTTGTCTCCCCTTCATTGAGAAAATGGATTTTCCCATTTTTTGTTACCAAGTAGTCATTTATAGAGTAGTTAGATGTACTTAAGAAAACTAGAACAATATGAAAGTACTATTTTTTTTAAATATTGAAGTCATCCATAAAGTGCCTATTCTTGACCAGAATAGGCTACTTGCCGATATAATACTTTATAGCTCGCGCGTGTTTCCAATTATACTCATCTTTTTACTATTATCTGCATAGACATTTATTTGCAGATGTGATAATGCCCTAGCTAAATACTCCTGTCCAAAATGCAACATTATTTATTGCTCACTAACATGCTATCAAGCCGAAAGCCATTTAGAATGTTCCGAAAATTTTTATAAAGAAAATGTTATGCAAGAACTGAGTTTAGATCCAAAGAATGCAGGATCGAAAGCGAAAATGTTAGAAATTTTGCAAAGAACTCACGAAAACAATAGAATTCCTAGTCCTGGATTTGTCGACGGGAGCGATCGGGCATCTAACAGGTAAGAAAATAAAGTTTAAAAATTATTTTATGTGCTTAGGTATGACACAGAATTATGTTATGTGTGAAATGATGAATATACAGAGCCTATTATAATGTTATACATATTTTGATTTAAATGTTTGTGTGATACTAACTTCCTGCGGTTTAAGTGATGTAGATCTAGATGACATAGGTTTAGGCCCATTTTCCCAATTTGTCGATATCGAAGATTTAGAGGAAGATCTTGATTCAGATGATGAAGATTATTTGGATATTACAGAAAGATTGGCAGGTATGTGTTTATTTTAACTATTAAACATTAAGATGGTTCTGTACAGTTGAGTCGTAGACAAAGGTAACCGATCTCATAAAGAACACGGCTGTACCTTTTTTTGTAACAGTTTATCATTATTATAGTCAGTCCATTATAAGTACTGTTCCTGTACAATCTCCTTATTGTAAATATTATACATTTTTTAGACGTAAACTTGGATGATGCTGAAAAAGTATGGGAAAAACTCACAGAAGATGAAAAACAAGATTTCGTGGCATTTTTAAAGTAAGAATTAACATTTTTTGTAGAGAATTAATATTTTTTACATAAATACTTCTTTTTCTTGTAGAACTGAAGATGTTTCGAAACTTATCCCATCTTGGCAACCCTGGTGGCTGTATTCGGATGAAAATAAAGTAACCGAAGTTAAGGCTGATGGTTCCGGAGATTTTAAAAATAAGTGTCCCAAGCTTCTTGTTATTAGAGACTTTTCTAGTGTGACGGTAAGAATAAGCATATTTATAGTTGAAATGGATCATGTTGGTGAATTTTGAGACAGGAGATTTTTGAAATAGACTTATGTATTTTGTACGTACACAAGAAGGATACCCTGTGTACATAATTATTTTAAAGATCCCTAACAGGTTACAAGATACTTACAGCGTATTTTATGTTAATACAGACGAAAATTCCTGCCAACTGTGTCAAATTCAACCTGATCAATTTGTTGTGTGCGTACGCGTTTACGTGCAGATACTTCAACGGGGAACACCACGATTTTGCGAACGAAGCCGTTGCGTGTATTGCTACGATTTCATTGGCGTTGAAAAAAGGACAGAATTTCGAAGCCTACGAGACTGCGGTCAAAAGTGTGGAACAGGAGTGTATAAATGTAAGTAAATGAACGTGTTTTAGTGTTTTATATCAACATTTTCTCTTATTTTCTTTATTATTAGGATACACTATAATAATCACTACCTTCTTTTAATTTTTAGAGCGAATGGATAATAACAGACTCTGAAAACCTAGACCTGATGAGAGACGACATAGCGAAAATTTTAAAAGGCCCTAGCCCACACGAGAAGAACTTTTACACCCTCTGTGCGTTAACCGATTTCCAAAATTTACTGAAAGCGTGCCAAAAACCGAAAGGACAACCGAAGGAAGCCGGCGGTTTCGGCAAACAATTCCCGAACGATAGGTTTCCGCAAGTGCAACACGAAACCAAAGAGAAAATCAAGAAATATCTGAAAAAGACCGACTATTTTTTGAGTTATGCCAAAGACGTGTTGCAGGTTTGATAGGTTCTAGTTTTTGTTAATAAAAAATGCGAGCAATTCGTTGATTATTTGTTTTTTTAGTTGATATTTTCGGGTTTCTCCTTTTCCCGGGGATGATTCAAAATTAAACTATACCGGGCGGTACGATAAACCGAGCGACGTACGTTTTTTATATGTTGACCATCGTATGTGTTATGTTACTTTCTTTATCGACACACTGGACTGTATATCCTAAACGACAGTTTTTCTTCGTTATTTTTTTGTACACTAAAAAAAACCGCAATCTTGTGTAAACGCGTTCGTTACTTTTATTTATAAAAACCGACGATTATTTGTTGCTTCTTATTTATTCTTAAGTTTACTCTTAAGGTGTTTATTTGTATTTATTTTTAGCTTTAAGCATAAAGAACGATTTTTGCCTAAATTTTTTTTTATATCATATTCTTCATAGCGTGTTTAGGTTGTGACCAGTAATGCCAGTAATTGTTCAAAAAATAGTTGAATACTTATACGAATTTACATATATTTAAAATTCGTTCAGATAATTGTACGAATCGTTTAAAGCGTTGTTTTTTGTATGAATAAAAGTGTTCCATTTTTTTCTTACTCTAGATTTATTTTATAAATAGTATATTTACTTAGTTGATGGCTTAGTCGATGGCCATAGCGGCGCACCGACCCTCGCCCATGGCCTTGTACCGTAGCACCGCACAGCCTCGCTTGAGCTTCGCACAGTAGTCCCTCGACATCGAGATATAAACAAGGACTGTACGTTGAAGTAATCAGCGATTGAACGTGTGGTGCATTTGACCTACCAACCTTTTTTTATGCTTTTGGAGTTTTTTAACAAAGAAAATATGTTTTTCTATCGAGTATTAGGACTAGTTTGTCTCCCCTTCATTACGAAAATGGATTTTCCCATTTTTTGTTACCAAGTAGTAATTTATAGAGTAGTTAGATGTGCTTAAGAAAACTAGAACAATATGAAAGTACTATTTTTTTTAAATATTGAAGTCATCCATAAAGTGCCTATTCTTGACTAGAATAGGCTACTTGCCGATATAATACTTGTACCATAGCACCGCACAGCCTCGCTTGAGCTTCGCACAGTAGTCCCTCGACATCGAGATATAAACATGGACTGTGCGTTGTTATCTTCTTCCGATGAAGAAGATTGGTTTTAGACTCTAATATAATAAAGTGGTATTTATATGCTTCAACAAAAATGAAAATTACGAGTTCATCGCATTAACGTAAAGCGAAGATTCAATGGAGAAATTTATCACCTTTATAATGATCTAAGGAAATATTCCCACCGAGTTGGATATCGGTGCTCTATAAAACTAGTCATGTTGATTTGGGAGTTCATCGCATTATGAATTTATCATATCTATCAGTCTTTTTTATAGTTCGAAATTCAAAGCTATCTGTTATCGTTCTCGAGATAATAATAATTTAACTTTTTTTTTTTTGAAAACATCCTTCAAATGGGTGACTTTTTGGGGGGTCCTAGAGAATGCCTACATACTTTCATTTTTAAATCGAATGTCTAAATATAGTTGGGCATAATCCATAACATTACCCAACCTGCTGCCACACCATACACATCTGTTTTCACTTAACAAGTTAACAGTGATGCCAGATTTTGCGGCTTGGGGTTCCCGCGTTTGTATAGGAATTTTAACGGTTAAATTTATAAATTTGACATAATCTATATATACATCTCGCTTAATAATTCAACTCCGTTTATGGTCATTTTTCGGCAATTTGTTATATTTTTACATACAGGGTGTCCGGGAACATGTGGGAAATCTCCCGGATATGAAGAAAACATGTGAAAAGAATACTATAGGTTCATATAAACTTCTTTCGTATCGGCCTCCTCTTCGGAGATATGGGCTCCCACAGAGCACCAATGGAATCAAGTTTTTTACACATAATTATTGAACCACCTGGTATATTTCAATTATTTTTTAATATGATGTATACCAGGTAAGACCCGTCAAATTACTACCCAAGAAACTGTTGTGAATTACTCACAGCTGCAGGGACGGACTAACTGTAACACTCATGGGCCCATTTTTTTTACGCCCTGTATGATGAGAACTTTGGACAATATTTTTTACATACCTTTAACTATTGGCTAAAAAGTAAGTACTCTTCATTCATGTCGCTAATCCTAACCATTTTCGAAAAAACGGCATTTCATATACATCATGTATTTGGCGTATTTCAGTAAAAGATACATCTTTGTTCCGATCAAAGTTCAACCTTCAAAATTCCGCTTTTTCATATTTAACCCGGGGGACTGTTGTAAATAAAATGACGTGTTTTCCGAAAACGGTTAGGATTAGCGACGTGAATGAAGAGTACTTAATTTTTAGCCAATAGTTAAAGGTATGTAAAAAACATTGTCCAAAGTTCTCATCATACAGGGCGTAAAAAGATGGGCCCATGAGTGTTCCAGCTAGTCCGTCCCTGCAGCTGTGAGTAATTTACAACAGTTTCTTGGGTAGTAATTTGACAGGCCTTACCTGGTATACATCATATTAAAAAATAATTGAAATATACCAGGTGGTTCAATAATTATGTGTAAAAAACTTGATTCCATTGGTGCTCTTTGGGAGCCCATATCTCCGAAGAGGAGGCCGATACGAAAGAAGTTTATATGAACCTATAGTATTCTTTTCACGTGTTTTCTTCATATCCGGGAGATTTCCCACATGTTCCCGGACACCCTGTATAATAAGTAATTTCCATAACACCCTGTATATTCATTTTAAACACCGATTTAAAAAAAATCTGTATTCAAAAACAGGATTCTTCGTGTAAATAAGGGGTAATAGGTTTGAATTTAAGGCAGGAAAATAAAATTATCAAAAAAGTATTACGTACATCATTATTACATAAAAGAAAACATTTTTTGCGCTCCGGGTATATTTATTTCGTCCACCAGGTACGGCAATAAAACCATATGTTTACAAGCGCGTAAACATCAACCGATTAAAGTTTTTGTTATATTTAGATCGGATCCATTAAAAAAAATACTACTGCTTAAATCGAGTCCTACCCGATATATATCTATCTCTCTTTTTGTACGCTTATAGAATTATGTAAGGAAGATAGAACATTCATTCAAGTTGTGTTCATTGCAGAGCTGTGGAGTAATAATATAAAAACAAATAACAATATTACCTCAGTATAGTAATTCCAGTTTTGATAAGAAATTGGTGTGTGAGAAATATTGTTTTAATTTGTATTTTGTGTGGTTTCGTGTGTGTGTTTTTAAAAAAATAATAGTAGGTAAGATATTTCCCTTATTTTTCAAGTTATTTTGGTACAGATAACACTTTTGTAGTATTTACCATTATAAAGTTTATTTAAATTATTATTTTAGGAAAAACAAGATGTCTAGTGAGGAAGAATTTGAAAGTGTTGAGAGCATTTTGCAGAATAATCTAAAAGGCGAAGATTATGGAAAGGTTAGACAAGTTTTATATGGAAACCCAACAAAGTAAGTTTCTGTAGAGCTTTTTTTTACGCTAGGAAGTATACTGCGTACAGCTATGAAAAGTTACAACTATACAGGGTGGGTATACAAAAATGTCGTGGCACACCAAATATACACTTTCTAAATTTTCTATGTGTTTATGTTTTTATTTTAATTTTATTAAAAATTCTACACCTATTTTACATAGCACAAGCATATCCAAATTTAGAGATATTGGCGTTAGAAAGATGTTAAGTGGTAATTAATTATCATAATCGGTTAAAAATGAAATGGCGATTTTCTTTTAAATTTTTTAGTGTACTTGAGATACCAGACTCTGCTCAACGCTTGGCTCAAATCTATAATTTTGAGCTGAAAGCCCATGAAATTCCGTGTCCCGCCGAACAAATAAGGAAACGACGAATTGTGAAAATCGGATTATTTCAGGTAAATAATAACATATACTTTGCACCTACCATAGCGCCCGCTCGTAGATAAAATTTATTTGTTTCTTACTTAACATTTTTTAACAACGGAGATGGTGGCTCCCTGATGATAAAGCGACAGTCACTGGAAACTCTGCACTGAGCGAAATATCGAGTTGATATAACTCAAATATGAGTTGTCCTAGACCGAAGCGTGTTGCTAATAGGGGACAGCCCAGACCTCTGAATTACGGCAACCAAATTGAAGAAATTGCACCAACTCACTATTCATAAGTTATGATAGCACAGAAGATGGGTTATTTTATGTGTTGGAATAGCTCACGCCCCTCCGTCTTAAATTATTGATCGGCTACCGTAGCTACCAATATGTGAATTGTGATGCGTTACTAGTCGGGCTGGAATAATTCACTCTTTGGGCTACCAAACTCCAAATTTTGGACTACCAGTACCTAAATTGTGGACTATCGGAACTCAAAATATTTCTTTGATTTACCGCCTGCATATTGAGGACTTCAATTGCCTTTTGTTTCTTTCAAGATATGACATTTTTGTTGTATATTTAAAAAATAATAATCAAATGAATTATAGACAGGAGAGCATACTACGGCTAAGAAATCATGCGGACGAAGTGATGGCGATTGCTTATACATAATAAGGCTCCATTACAATAATAAGAATTTATATGCATCTCCCTCCTGTCCCTCCATTTTACGCCAACTGACCAAAATTATGCAAAACACAAATTTTCACGCACAGAAAACAAAGATGAAAAATCCCGCAAACGACGCAACGGCCAACGGGTGTCTATACGCGCGATCGAAGGAGAATTGACGAATAACAATGGAATGAACCGCGCCAAACCTGCACGAGCACGAATTCGGAACTTTCCGTGATCTTACGATCTTGCGTTTTACCCTCGATATGGGGTTTTGGAGCACGAGTTAAAATAATGCACGTCCGGGTTAAAACGACACTTTATAATCAATTAGTAAGTTTTCCCAACCCAGAAACTGAGTTCAGGTAACTCATAAAATAGTTACAAGATGAGGAATTGTGGTGATCCCAAATATGTTTAAAATGTTGATAAAAAATCTCTTTCTGGGTTGAGGCGAACCAAAAGAACCTAAATTACTGTAGCGTTTTTAAATAATTTGGCTCAGTTAGAACAACATAGAGAGGTGGGTTGAGGTAGCTCCAATTTTGCAACCCACGACATTGGTAAATGCATTTTTGTCAGTGTAGGACGAGACTTCGTAGGTTAAGAATCGGTTGAGAAAATAAATAAATAAATTTTGTAAAACTTTTTAACTACAAATTGTTAACACTTTGTTATTTTTAGAATCAAATACCAATTCCGGCTACTTCAAAGATACAAGATATGCGGAACGCAATGTTCAAAATGGCGAAAGAAGCACTAGAAGTAGCGGCAAGAATGAATGTAAACGTTTTCTGTTTTCAAGAAGCATGGAGTAAGATTATTTTATTATTTTAGCTTCAACACAATCTTGCTTTCGCCAGGGGCGTAACCAGGGTTTGAGGGTGGGAGCACAACGGCGCTATGTTCTTTAAAGCCGTATTAGAGTCGGGTTTGTTCTTGCGCCTGCAATGGCAATTATAAATGCACGTATTCATGCGCAGTAAACCGTTCTCGATCAGCTGGCACACTACTTCTTGCATTGCGAGCGCAATGAAATTCATTCTACAGTCGGCAATTCTACTCTTGCGGCAATTAATATTTACACGGAATCATGCGCAGTACACCGTTCTCGATCAGCTGACGCAATTAGTATTGCATTGCCAGAAGTGGGTCGTGCGTCATTTTATTGCCATTGCCGCTGCAAGTCTGGGTAGAGATGGATTATTCTGTTATTTTTAACTGTTTATTATTTGGTCGAAGCAGCTATGAACAGCTAATGGCTATTTAAACTAACTGGTACTTAAATTAGCAGTTCACATTCTTTATTAAGCACATGTATTGCTAATTCGACGTAACTTTTTTGAAGGGTTATTTGTAAGTAACCGTGGTAATCAAAACGAACAGGTTTGCCCATCTCTAATTCTGGGGGTATTTTAGGGATTTCGACAGTACCAACTGCTGTTCTGACTGTTGGCAATGCGCCAGCTGATCAAGAACGGTCTACTGCGCATGAATACGTGGAATTATAATTGCCCTTGCAGGCGCAAGAGAAGAATTACGGCTTTTAGGGGCTCCTATATTTTTAAATATACATTTTGTCAAATTAAAGTATCATTTAGGTGTTTAAAAATAAAGTTTTATTTCAAGACTTTACAGACTTTGTACTTTGATTTTTTTGTTAGATGTTTAAGTAGTAATGGGGACTGCAATGACTTATTTCATCAGAAAAAAAATGATTCAAAATAGGCAAAAATACAGTCCATAAAGTCTTGCACAAATTGATTTAAAATTCAGGGATTTTTTTAAACGCTTGGACACGTCATTTCGTATTTTTAGTTGCGCATTTTTTAAGGTAAAACCTTGGTATATGGGGTATCCCAGATGGGATACACGAAACTCTCATAGTTCAGGTGATGCAGCATACACCGGCAAATTAAATTGTGTCATTGACAAAACAAAAATGGATGTCAGTGACAATATTTTCATTATGTATTTTGCTAAACCACAAAACATAAGGAATCATATAATTTTCTTTACAGATATGCCATTTGCTTTTTGTACAAGGGAAAAGTACCCTTGGTGTGAATATGCTGAATTGGCTGAACATGGACCTACAACTAAATTTCTGCAGACTGTAAGTATGACGAGCTGGTAATTTGAGCCAAAAAATAATGTTTTATAAAAGTTATTGGAAATGAACACCTTCAGTTACAAGGCATGCACAATTTGCTAATAAGTACATCAGCAAGGAACACCCTGTATACTATAGTTCGCCTTGTCACGTCGTCGAACTTTTTTACGGTGATTCTTTATGTCGTTATAGGTGAATAGTGGTGAGCGATATTTCACGAACTGTGATTTAATCACTGATAGCAACAAATCACAGGTAGTCACTGTTCCTTAGTTCCACAGTTTAAACAAATTACCTTCGCGTACGTATTTCACTGTTATGAGGATCTCAAACAATCCCAAATTAGCAATCGGAGCCATCTATGTTGCATAAATTTAATTTTAAAATATGCCGCTTCTTGGCAGGTTAGAAAGAGACGAGAGTCATCAGCTGATCAATATTTCTTTTCGTGAAGTTTTAGCCGTTAATAATAAAGTTTTTTAATTAATTTATTGATATTTAGATTGTCTGATATGTCGATTGGGGTATCAACAAGTTTCAGGAAGATCTGTGACAAAAATTTGAAATTGTTATTATTATTCTTATATTTTTAACGCAATGTTAACGTTAACACGAATTGTGTTAAAATAATAAAGGCCATTTTCGCATATCACCGTTAGAATAACATCGGTGATACGGGACTTCGTGCCTTATTGCTTTTTGGTGGATTTTCTCAAATCACATCTCATATATACCCATTATTTAAAATGTGATTCCGTGAAGTTGTCAGGTCGTTATTTGGTAGAGTTGTTGCAGGATTATACCGTTGACTCTTACTGCCATAAATAAACTACCTGATTAAACCCTATTGTATACGCCTGAACCTCTTCAAAGCTCAATAAATGGGATCAGGGCCGGCTTGAAAATGTATACCACACCACATGATTTATTTTTATAATTTACAATAAATAGATAGGTATTTTTAGTTTTAGGTACCTATAATAAATGTAAAATAATGATAACAATTAATGATATTTGAAAATAATATAATTTAAAAGTATAACTATTAGGATAACAAGTACAATAAAAATTAATTAAATTCTAAGAAACTATTGATAATTTATTCAAAATTTAACTCTGTATCACTATCTTCATATAAGCCTAAACTTATAATTAAGGGTTGAACATTTGTAATCATACAATTGTAAGAATTTTCCACCTTAAGTACATGCTGTACACAGTTTCTCCAGCTGTCTGCAGAAATTTATCTTACATTGTTTTTAATTAATTCTACTACAGATGCATTTAATGTAGGATAAATACTATTTCTCCTGATATTGGATTTTAATTGGTGCTATATTAGCTCAATAGGATTGAATATACAATAGTACGGAGGAAGACGCAACACTGTATGTCCATTTTCTGCTGCAAGTTTGTCACACTCGTATTCCTTATTTATTTTAAAAGCTTTTAATACTTCTAGCGGTTCTCGTTTTTTGTAAGTTTCTTCAAAATATAAATCATTTCAATCATAAAATTTTGAATTTCTGCTTTTGTATTATTAGAATTGGGAATGATTTTTGCTTGCCGACTAGGATAACTAGCATTGTCCATTACAATGACGATATTTTCAGGTATATTTTTAAGGAGTTTATGTTTAAACCAATCTTCAAAAAGTTGTGCGTCGGTATCTTGATGGTAATCTACAGAAGAATCTGCTATGTTTTTAGCTGAAAGTAACAGACAATTTGGAACAAACCCGTTCTCTGAACCAGCATGTAATATTGTGATTATTTTGCCTTTATTTGATGGTGCCTTGGTTTGACATTTTTTGGAAGAATCATCCCAACCTTTTCTTGGAGTGTCACGGGTATCGAACCATGTTTCGTCAAGGTAAATAATTGGACGATTTTCTTCTCTAAATTGGTTAACAGCTGTTAAATATTTAAGTCTCCATTCCCGTAAACGTTGAGATTCCATTAATGTTTGTCTTTTATCAATGCTTCGGTATTTAAAACCCATTTTACGCAATATTTTCCTAAGGCTTGAAAGGCTACAAGAGATATTTGTTTCGTCTTTAATCAGCCGCTCTTTGAGGGAAATCAAAGTGGGTACAGTTTGTGCCTCATACATTTGGTAAATCTTTCTTCTTAATAAATCCATGTCATCATGTAGACTGTGCTCTGCTAAAGCATCCATCGAATTAAAATTTCTACTCAACAACGATTGATACACATTTTTAATTATTATTTTGGCATCGGTAGATAAATGCTTTCTTTTAAAAATGACACTTGAAGATGCCTCCCTATCAGCACAATTCCAAGGACGCCACATTCCACCACTAATAAGCCTAACTAAAAATTACTCGCCGGAAAACCACTAAAAATTAAAATTATTAAAAATCACTTTGTATTTATATATGTATGCATCAGGCATAGGTATAAATTGAATTTGTATACCTGGTCCGGCTCTGCTCGAAAAGGTTTTAAAATTTGGGATTTCCTTATTTATTTTATGGTCGAAGGGATAATGAGGTTTTATTGCAGTCAAAAGATCAACGGTATAATTCTGCATATACTATACTTGACTGTGACTTCTGAATCTTGAACTTGAAACCGTGAAATGAAAATGAGTAGTAATATTCGAAAGGTTAGCGAGCTCTGGGCATTCTTTAAAGAAACAGGCTAAGTAATAAGAAAACTCAAATGATTAACGATTCTATTCTTAAATGATAATATACAATACGCACAAAATGATTAAGAAACCATGCGTATTTGCATGAACAAATGGTTTGTTGTAAAGTACTCAGTGTTTAGTTCATCGTAGTTTTTTTAAAAGGTATAATTCTACATTAATCTAGGTAGAAATAACGTTTTCTTTTGTTTGTTATAAATGTGTAATATTTTTTACAGATTTTAGTTTTCTTTTGTTACAGTTCATTTAGTAGTAAAGTAGTATAGGTAATCAATAATTTAAATCCATCGACCATCACCCACTAATTATTTTACGATGCGCGCAATATTCTCTTACGTATATTATCTAGCTTAACAGTGATAAAAATTTACAAACCGTGATTGAAAAATCACGATATCGCTCACTACTATAGGTGAATTAAATAAAGCAAACACCAGTCTTTTATTCGTGGCTTTTTATTCATGTTACCAAACTTTTTCAGTTCGCCGAACAATACAACATGGTGATAATCTCCCCGATATTAGAAAGAGACGAGGTACATTCCGATACGTTATGGAATACCGTGGTCGTGATAGATAACCACGGATGCTATTTGGGGAAGCACCGGAAAAACCACATACCGAGAGTGGGCGACTTCAACGAATCGACTTACTATTTCGAAGGCGATACCGGACATCCTGTTTTCGAGGTAAATATTGACCACCTTTTTTTCAATGCAACTAATACCAAACTTGTTCTGATTTTTCTCTTTCGACAGACTGAATTCGGCAAACTGGCTATAAACATTTGTTACGGAAGGCACCATCCCCTCAACTGGCTAGCGTTCGGTTTGAATGGCGCCGAGGTTGTTTTTAATCCATCTGCCACTGTAAGTAACGAGTTTGCAAGCGTGACCTCTAACGCACAGTCTAAATTACTCTAAATAAACACCTATTGAGCGGCTTCAACAGGGCGATATCGCTTAGTATGTGAGTTAGAGGGTTAGTAAGTCAGTTACAGCATAAGGTTGTGTGTGTGACGTCAAGTGGCTGACAACCCAGTGTAGTGTAGTTGACTTATTTTCGAAAATTATCTTCCCCTTTCAACACCCTGCACGAGAACAATTGCGAAAAAACTTATATCGGTCTAGTTTGACGTTTAGTATCTCTAGTTGGTCTATGGCCCATAAGTAATGAGATGTCTTGTATTTTTAAATTGTTATGGAGATTCACGTTGTTGTTAGCATTCTTAACTCTCTATTGAAGTTAAAATGTTGTACGCATTTAATAGTAGGTTAAATAAAAGAATAATATCATCGTGTTTAGGTGTATTAATTTCATAAAAACATAACACAGATTACAGCTAAAATACCACTAAAATAAGAAAAAATTCCGATAAAGTTTTAAAACATCCGGGAGACTGGTAGACGACTGCAGAAGCTTCTCTCCACTTGACGTCACGCGCGCGATATCACACCTTGTAATCTACGGTGATATGGTTTTACGTCGATTGCCCATTTAACATAATTATCGTGAGCTTGCCTTATTCTTTTATCAGGTCGGAAGCCTTAGCGAACCCCTTTGGGGCGTCGAAGCAAGAAACGCGGCCATAGCGAACGGGTACTACACGTGCGCAATCAACAGGGTGGGCACGGAAATGTTCGAGAATGAATTTACGTCGGGCAATGGCAAGCCTGCCCATAAAGACTTCGGACATTTCTATGGTTCCAGTTATGTTGCGGCACCGAACGGTTCGAGAACACCTGTAAGTAGCGGTTTTCGTTCGAAAAATCATTTATATTTGGTAGATGACGCGGTTTGATTGGATTATTTGTATTTTAGGGTCTCTCGAGAACAAAAACTGGACTGTTGGTCACCGAAATGGACCTAAATATGTGTCGGCAGATCAAAGATCACTGGGGATTTCAGGTGGGTAATTCTTTTTCAATGGGTTCCCATATACATAATAAAAATAATAATAATAATTCATTTATGTCTTCAATTTAACTGTAAAAAAGAGAATTATACAGCGTGCCCCAAGTAAAGTGGCCTATTAGAAGTATCTCGAGAACTAAATGAGATTTTATTTTGAAAATTTGGATGTGGCTATAAGAGATGGTTTTCTACGTTTCTAAAATATTTTGGATGATTCGGTGTTGCCGGATCATACCGAAAGTGGTGATTTTTTAACGCCGTATCGTTACCTGAAAAGAAAATCGTATCTTTTTAGCGGTTACAGCTAGAAAGCTGAAAATTTTACAATAGTTTCACAAGACCATCGCAATTTTATAATTTTGAACAGTATTGAATTCGTTTTATACAGGGCGTCTCCATAACAATATTTCTGAGGCAGATGAATTATTGCAAAAATCTTATTTTTTTTAAATGGGACACCCTGTATTTGATATGTTTTGCTAATAGAGGATCAAATTTTCTATCTAATGATATTATGTGTTCCTATACCTATCTTCACTATTTTCGGACTTATAGCGAAATTTAAAAATTATCTTATAAAAATATATTTTTTGATAGTGTGGTTGGCTGTGGAATGGATTCATAGAAACAAAATAATGAAAAATCCATTTGACGTTATGTCTGAGTTATTGTAATAAAAATGGCTAATTCACATTATTCGAGCTTAGATATTTTAAGTTTATTTTATATTCATGGGGAGTGTGGTAGAGTTTTATCTAGAACTTGCAGAAAATTTAATGAACTGCATCCTGATGCAGCTCCTATGACTCCCTAAAAGTTGATTGGCCGAGGCGGTCCATGGAAATGGCCCCAAGGTCTCCGGATCTTACCCCCTAGAATTATATCTATGAGATAGGATTAAAGAAATAGTATACAAGACACCCGTCACAACAAGGGAAGATTTAGAAAATCGAGTACGAACAGCTTTGGGGTCTCTAGAAGAGAAAGAAATGAAAGAGGTGACCAATGAACATGTTATAACTACAATTTATGAATGTTTAAGAGCGAACGGAGGGCATTTTAAACAATTTAGTTATTAGTTATTTTATTGATGTAATTTTCATTTTGTTTATTTATTTATTAATAAATTCCTTATTGGTTAACTATTTTTTTTTACAACAACACAGACATAACGTCACATGGATTTTTCATTATTTTGTTTCTATGAATCCACAGCCAACTACCAAAAAATATATTTTTATAAGATAATTTTTAAATTTCGCTATAAGTCCGAAAATAGTGAAGATAGGTATAGGAACACATAATATCATTAGATAGAAAATTTGATCCTCTATTAGCAAAATATATGAAATACAGGGTGTCCCATTTAAAAAAAATAAGATTTTTGCAATAATTCATCTGCCTCAGAAATATTGTTATGGAGACGCCCTGTATAAAACGAATTCAATACTGTTCAAAATTATAAAATTGCGATGATCTTGTGAAACTATTGTAAAATTTTCAGCTTTCTAGCTGTAACCGCTAAAAAGATACGATTTTCTTTTCAGGTAACGATACGGCGTTAAAAAATCACAAAATTATTTATAATTCAAAATAGGTATATGATATTATACAGAAAACTGTTCTAGATTTTTACCTAGATTCCAAAAAAAATATAATATATAGGGTAATTCATTTAAAATTCCGAAGTTACTACCACTTTCGGTATGATCCGGCAACACCGCATCATCCAAAATATTTTAGAAACATAGAAAACCATCTCTTATAGCCACAGCCAAATTTTCAAAATAAAATCTCATTTAGTTCTCGAGATACTTCTAATAGGCCACTTTACTTGGGGCACCCTGTATACAATAATTGAAGAAAACGTCAAAAGTTTTCGATAGCTAAAGTCTGAACAATAAAATAATTGTAGGATAATTAAGCTAATAATATAAATGAACAAAGGTAAAATTGATGCAAAACGAGAACAATCATTGATAGAATTCTTGAATGGCATAGCAAGTTCTTTGTATTGATAAATGCTCGAGTCTATTCGTAAAAATATTTATATTAGGAGAATTTCTTATCTCAGGACTCGACGCGTTGAAGAACTTGCATCCCTTATATGACACTGACCTTTGAAACCAAGCAGTACTATGAATAGGTGGCAGCAGAAGTTCTCTCGTTCTGGTATTATGTGAGTGATCCATTCTAGTGCGCAAAAAATGAGTTTTATTATTAAATACAAAAACACAACACTCAAAAATGTAACTACTAGCCACAGTTAAAATTTTTAAATCCTTGAACGCCGCTCGACATGATTTCCTGTAACCTAATGATGACAAGATACGTATCGCATATTTACGCAACAAGAACACTCTATTTACTTGTGAGCTGGAACCCCAATTATTATAGCATAACGAATATGAGAGTGAATATTTGAGTGGTATAGTGCTAGTAAATCAGGTTGAGTACACTGCTTCGAGAGAAAATTAAGAGCATAACACCCACTGCGAAGCCTGGCACATAATATTTCTATATGACAAATCCACTTTACGCCCTGGTCAAAAACAACCCCCAGCATTTTAGCATCGGAAGACGACGTCAAACAGTCGACGCTGTTCTCGAACAGGACGACGCTGTCATCTCTGGCATTCGGCCTTAAAGAAAAAAAAAATAGACTTGGTCTTGGACGTATTTAGGTTAAGTCGATTTTTTCTAGCCCAGAGTACCAGATTTTTGTATATGGCCTCTGCTGCTTTTTTTAGAGAGCTTTCATCATTTTCAATTACCAAGACATTTGTGTCGTCTGCATAGCAGACTACGAGAATATAGGAAGACTTACTTTTTAAAAAAAAACAATCGAATCATTGGCAAAAATTAAGTATAAGAATGGTCCCAAAATTGAACCCTGTGGAACGCATCTTTCAACAGTACTTAGATTACTCTGTGTGCCATTAATTTTTACCAACTGGGGGACATAGGGTTCAAACAATGCATCAGGATATTTGGAAAGGTGATTCTATATGTTAAAATAAAGGTATAGTCTTTGCAGCGAATCCTCAAGCTTTTTCGACAGTTGACATCAGCAATATGTCTTGGATCAGCTGTTTGGGGACTTAATCGAATACCCCAGTTTTATACGAACCGCATTCAGCGTGTTGTGTTTTTATATTTTTCCAGTTTGATTGGTGCTAATAAGTTTTAAAAGTGTATTTCCGTCGTTTTAGTATAGTTTATTTTGTTTTGAAAACTTTGATTAATCCAGTTGTTTGTGTATCTGGTAAACCACAGTAAGTACGAGTCACGTAACGAAAAATTTATAGGTTAATATTTTATTTATCTGTTTTAGACGAAAATACTAATTATGGAGCATAATTATTGTCTGCCTTCTACCTCAGCTGATGAGGTGAATTTTAATACGTATTAATAAAAAAATTTCTAGATGTTTTATTTCTTTCCGAGAGAATTGAAGATACAATTTGTTACAGGTATAGTTAAGTCCATTTGTAGACACACTGTATAAAGTTTACAGTAGGTAAAGATGAACATCCATGTAGATATGTACTTCCAATCTTTTTGTGAATATAAAGGTTCCTAATAGACATGTAATTATAGATAATGACTTTATTTTATATGTTTGAATAAATAAATAACAAAAAAACACAATGTGTTTGTGTGTTTTATTCCCTGTAATAAATAATAAAAATGTATTTAACAATAAATAGACTCGTTTCACTTTTAAAATAAACGTACGTACTATTGTAGTACGGTCCTGGAATGTCATACAAACCTAGGCAAAATAAATAACCAGAAATAAGCAGGCATGTCATTAATCACTTGACATATCTGGCGCGAGGGTTCGCTGCAACGACTATAGTAAGTTATATAACAAATAGTGGAGAACTCGATACTTTTCGTAAGTTACAACCTGGTAAAAGTTCAATTTGTTTTTCTTAGTTCCAGTATCTTGGGGTTAGTTTTTAAACATGGATTATTCGAACACACAATATACTACAAACACTGTATGCATAATATATTGATTTTTTGTAGATGACGCAACGGCTGGACATGTACGCAGACTTACTGCCAAAAGTATTGGACCAAAACTACAAACCCCAAATCGTAAAGAAATAAGAACACGGACCACCAGAGAACAGTTTATTTGCGTTACAAGTTACAACGTAAGTTTTTTAATTTTAACGTTTCTTTAAACTAATTATTCATAAAATTAAAAATAATGATCTAAGGATAATAAGAAACGTGGTTTCTGTAATATAGAATTTTTACCCACTTCCAGATAGTTGGTAAACAGCCTTACAGAAAATTACACCATTCTTCTTTACTTTCCGCTTTTATTATTATATTTCTTACTTATCTCCAACGCAGCTCTATACAGCTGCACGTTCACGATCCTCAGCTTCACATTCTCCTCGTCCAATCGTTTGCGCGACGTTTCCTTTTCCATACTGTTCTCATCGTCAGAGAATCGGATATCTTCATTTTGAACGACGGAAACGGTGAATTCATCACTATCATTATCCACACTTCGTTCTAGCGATTTTAAAATAACGGCCGGCTTAAAGTTTTGTTCGAAAAAGTTCGAGAAGTTTGGAACGAACCTTAGATTGGTCACTGGGGCTTTGTGTTCAAATTTTTGCAAGATTTGCCTGCTCACTATCTCCCAAGTGTACACGAAATTGTCTTCCGAGCCTGTAGCTAGCACGCTGTTGCTGAAATTAAGCGCTACAGCAACGATTTTACTTTTGTGTCCCACGAAATCCAAGCTATGGTCCTTCTCGACATGGTGATTCAACGTTCTGGGTGGTTTTTTCAAGTTATACTGCTTTACTAGGCCGGAGTTTGTTCCGACATAGAGTTTCCAGCAAGGCGAATCGAAAGTTTGGCTGGTTAAGGGTTCGTTAAAGACCAGGGTGAGTAGGAGGTCTCCCGTGGATAGGGTGTAGAGACGGATGGTGTGATCGGAGGAACATGTAGCTAGACGAGAATTGCGACCAAAGGTACCTGTAAGAAAATTTAATAATTGTTTATATTTTTAATTGTTTCCTAAATAGGCATTGTAAAAGGGCAAGTATACTTTACCTATATGAATGTCCCTTATAGGCATACTGTGATCATTTTTGGTATAAACTGGCTCCACCTGACCTATGCTACTTTGGCTTAGCAAACTATGATGAATGGCTACCAAATCGGATAAGAAATAGACCACCTGAAAATATTTTTAATATTTAAATTCTCCAAAGAGTAACAATACCGACAAAATATGGCTACATTGCATTCGTGAATTACTTTTTTACTTACCAGAATACCGTCTTCACCACCTGCCACTACATATTCACCATCGCTCGAAAACTTAATGCATGTGATTGGTTGATAGTGTCTTTGCTGAACGGAGAGTAGTTTTCCAGAACAGAGTTGCCATATGTACAATTTTGTTTCAATCGCAACGGCTAAGTAGGTATTTTTGGGGCATACTGAGAGGCAAGTGGCTGGTCCGGGTAGTATCAGCCTAAAGAGAAGTATTTGTATGCATTGCTTGGGTGTTAAAGCTGTCATATAAAATTGTTTTATTCAAAAAATCGTAGTACATACCTTATGCTTTTGTCGATTTCTTGACTGTTCAAGGGCCATACATGTAAAAGTGGTTTATTCGCTTCTGCCGTTAAAATATAATCCTGTCTTACCACGGCCAGTGTTTTCGAGGGCACTGTGCCCCCATTCTTGTAAATCTTGAGCGTGTTCTTGGTGTTGTAGTCCCAAAGACTTGCTGAAAATTGTTGTGACGATTGAGAGGTTGTAAGAAGAAATTCTTGGTTGTCCATGGCCGTTCTAAATGAGGAACTTGGGTCTATTTTTTAATGTTCACAGTATCTGATGCTTGGGAAATTTATAAAATTCCAAAAACACATTTGCAAACCGGGGCAGAAACTGAGGTTATGTTTTGAGGTATTAGATAGATATCGTCGTGATGATTACGCTATTCGGTAATTAATTGCGAGTTTTATTTAAATATATTTCCAAATATCAGCGTGAAAAGTAAATTGAGTCACCTTAAAGATAAGTTACTTGTTAGTAATGCTGTATTTATACTTTGAAAGAGCTAAACAAGTGATGTCCATATTTCACAATTTTTATCGTAACGTTATTTGATACGGCGTCAGTAGACCTCTATAGTAGTTCCTCGCCGATAGATGTCGCTACAGATTCATGTGAGAATTGAGCATTAGTTTAATAGATGGCGACACCAAATGTCATGTGTTATATTGCAACCATACATACACCCAAGTGTATATTTGGTTGCCTATTATACAATGACAACAGGCCGATGCAAATTTAATAATCGAGCATCCGTCTTTGTGAATTAAAAAGAAGGCAGCCTGATGAAAAGTCCACAGAACCATGTTTTGGACATAAATAAAACCGAATTTTTCTAAACGACCTAGCTGATCAGTTTTCACAACTGCGCATACCTCTGAGTAAGATCCTCTGCGTCTTGCAGTATGAATAATGTCCGCTTAATATAAAGGGCCTCGCAACATGATCTATAAGAGTCTGTCCTCCTTTCAGGGTCCACGACAGATAAATATTTGAAGCTCCGATCTATGTTACCAGCGATTAGCAATACCAAGAACAACAGCAACAACTGCCTGATTCACGATGACATATAAAAATTAATTCAGAAATTGTAACATTTTTATATGGTGGATGGCCCATTATACGTTTATGAAGAACTAAAAAAAAAATTTGGTGACATATACGTGGACATGCTCTCTCTTTTAAAGTATTAGCAATTTTGATAATTTAAATAGAACACCCCATGTATTATTATTTTTTAGCATCTCTATTCATTTAATGACTTTCCTATACCCTTCTGTTATCGTTTTCGAGATAATAATGAATTTAGTTTTTTGAAAACATGTCCTACCAAAAGGGGTGATATTTTTCAACTCTGACAAATTAGCACAGTGAAATTTGGTTGGTAGTCAGGTAATACCGAGAGGCCTTTCACTATGTTCCAAAATATTATACAGGGTGTTTCAAAATTCAAATATTTTGTTGTTTGGAAAAATGATAAAAAGTTAGTTTTTTAAATGAAGCATCCTATATTTTATCTATGGTCCTAAAAGATCTGGAAATTGTCTATCTTTTTGTGTATGATGTTGCTATACCTATCTCGAACAGTTTTTGACTTATGAACATGTATTTAGAAAAATTAATTATCACAGTTAGATATTTTTTGCTTATTTTTTTTTACATCTTAATTAATAATTTTGTAAGAAGTCAAACATAAATTATTTGTGTGTCGCCTTGGATGCTACAACAATCAAAATATTTGTATTTTGAAACACCCTGTATTATTACAATTAATATTTGTACACACAGAGATTGGCTTCTTGGTATTACCCGACTTCTAACCAAATTTCAGTGCGCTAGTTTGTCAGAGTTCAAAAATTTCACCCCTTTTGGTAGGACATGTTTTTCAAAAAACAAAAGTTAAATTGATTATTATCGCGAGAACAATAACGGATAGATATAGGTGTTCCATTTAAATATCAAAGTTGCTAATACTTTCTAGTAGAAGCGGCAACACTGCACGGTTGAAAATATTTTTAAAAGAGAGAGCATGTCCATTTATAAAAGACACCAAATTTTCAAAGTGATCCGTTGACTAGTTCTCCCTAAACGTCTAATTGGCTGGCCATCCATCATCAATCACTCTGTGTAAAATGAATTCAGAAAATATACCATTTATATACGCTTCAATACGATTTGTTGGTTCCTGTTTATCAAAATAACAAACAAATAAAATTAGTTCAATCGACATCTTTGTTGCGTTTTAATTGTCCTTGTCCTTTTTACCCTTTACATGCTTCAAGTTTGAAGAAATTAAAAAAATATTAGTCTGCGAAGGTTGTATTTTATGTTGGCAACATATCCCGATAGCGCATGTGTAAGGATTTTAATTTCGATATCATTGTCTAAAATTAGAATTTATCAAAAAAAATGCGATAAAAAAGAATTTAGGGCCGGTATACGGAAAATTAACCGGGACCTTGTCGAAAAATTATTCTGCAGGTTAAGTGCCAGGCAATGTTGCCGGTGTTGGCAAAAATTCCCAGAATCTGCTGATTTATTGGATTTTTTCCCGAAATTCCCTAGATTTTAGGGAAAAATCCGGAAAGGGCTCAACACTTTAACCTCCGGTTAAGTTTGTGGAAAAACCGGCCCTTACCATCTTTTTCGATTTTATGTATTTTCTGGCGTTTTTAACGGAAAATCTCACTGGTTTTTATTAAATTATTCACGTGTTAAAAAAATACATTTAAATTTACAGACAGGACAGTAGATGGCGTTAAACTCTAATAACTACTGCTGATTCCCGATAATTCAGGAATAGGGTACAAATATCATAGTCTAATTTACAGAGATGACAGTAGATGGCGCAATAACTACTGCTGATTCCCGATAATTCTGAAATAGGGTAAAAATATCATAGCCTAATTTACAGAGATGACAGTAGATGGCGCTAAGCTCTAATAACTACTGCTGATTCCCGATTAGTCTTGAACAGGGTATAAATGGTATAATTTACCAACAGGACAGTAGATGGCGCTAAGCTCTAATTTCTACTGCTCATTCCCGAATAGATTTTTTTTTTCCCAATGTTTTTTGATAGGTATATTTTTGAAATTTAGACAAATAAAACGAAATGTTCTAACCAATATTTTATTAATTTTGTTATATAAAGTTCATTCCATAAACAAAAAATAAACAAGTTAAAAAAAAGTGTAAATAATTTATAATAAAACACCTGTTAGAATACAATACATAAATTTAACATACACATAGTTAAAATTCGTTTGTAACTTAATAATATAACAAATTGCCTTGAATTATTGCTTGGCGAATAAACTGCAAGTAAAGGCCAGTAGTTTTTTTAAACCTCTAGTTAAATTTTTAAAACGGTCATTCATTTATTACAATTTGATAAGAGAAACGATCCGTACAAATTGTGTTGTTGATGGAGTAAATTGCGGTTAAAGCTCTAGAGTTTCATCCTCGGTTATTCTATAGAGACGGTTCTTTAGGCGGTGAGGGTTGATTTTTACCGACACATAACCAAGCGATAGAAATTCAGATCATAATGTGACAAATTTATTGCAACATTTGGCACTATTGCACATAAAACATACTCTTTTTACAAATACATACGAATTCTTATCTATAAAAGCTTATAAAAATAACTATCTAGGTATAGAGAATATACTATCTCTTCGCAAGGCAAGTCTAAATCACTTTTAGACTAGTTTTTTAAACTCTCCATTAAGCTATCTATAAGTTAATGAACTGGAAGACAAGGCCATATAAATATCAGTTAATAAACTTAATAACTTGCTCTAGGTGTCTAATGGCGACTATTATTGGCACATAACAATATAATAAAATTAATAAAATAGTAAAACTTCTTGGACAAGTTAGTTTGAGGTTAATGAGAGATTAAAAGACCAATCCTTACATAATATTAAGCTTAAGATTATCGCTACCAATATATTTGTATGAAATGATTGATTTTGTATGTCTACTGGAAGAAAGTTCGCTGTGCATAAGATTTTTTGGCATCTTGTATGTCTTACCGAGGCCCGGTTATGGTCCCTTTGCTATTTTTTCGTCCTACCGAAAAAGTAAACTTCCGGTAAAATCGAAATTGGCAGAACATGAAAATCTAAAATGCGTGAGTCATACAATTTAAAAATTTCCCACCCTTTTTTATGTGAAAAAACATTTTTATGTCGACTCCTTTTTTAGTAGAATGATTAGGGGTGCGTAGGCATAGGCGTAACTAGAGGGGGGCCAGGTGGGCCGTGCCCATCCCAGATTGGTCTGGTGCCTACCCCAGTGTTTCCGAAGTTTAAAGCTATACATACGTCATAGTGACACTTGCCATTAAAATCCTACTAGACTAGGGGCCAGGCCCCCCCTACAAAATCATTCTAGTTACGCCAATGTGCGTAGGTAGGCGCTCCGGATGGCACCCTCTCCAATTCTTACCCAGGGACAAGGTCATCCCCTAAAATTTATATGAATAAGACCATTTTTAGAACGCATTATCTTGGAAATTACTAAATAATAAATGATATAAATATAGGAAAGAGATTAAAGCTGCAAACACACTATTATCACGTCACGTGAGATCACATGCTATCACGCAATGTCACGGCATACCCGAAATATCTGCAAGGCGGTTTATGCGTGCTTATAAATAGATTTAGAAGTACACTATAGCCACCTCATGCAGCTCACGGCAAGTCATACTTGACAGCATAATTTTATTTCTACAAATTTACATATTCGGCACGCGTTATAACACTGTGTCAGAGTTTAACGTTAGAAGGCTACACGATTCACTTGCCATCTTCACAAACACAAAATATGTAACAAAAATGATATGCAGTGTACGTAGTCTGCTTCTAAGCAGTGACAGCATGTGCTATTTTGCCCATATGACAACACGTGAATTCACGTGACGTGATAATAGTGTGTTTGCGGCTTTAAATGACCTTTAAAATGATGTGACGCCCTTCCCATTTAAGATTTTAAGGGTAACAACTGCCACTGCTCAGATGGATAAACCACGAAGGGTGCAAATATTCTTCAAAAACGTTCCCCTTGAGATTAAAATTGACGGGTATCTTCCATTTTTCAAAACAGGTTAAAATTTTTAGTAAAATCTAACAACGCGAAAAAAATTCTTTTTTATTGAAACATAGCAAAAGAACCGTAACTAAGCACATGGAGTTTAGCCCATTTGTGGACATACTGTATATTGTACCCATTTGGATTCTAATACGACAAGTAGACAACATTTGACGACTAAATAACATTTCTCATCGTTTAAGTTCGATAAAATTTTTTAGAAAATATTTTACACTAATTTTTATCCACTCTGTAAGTTCCGAATTATCACTACAGCCCGTTCGAGTTAAGCATAAGAGTTTTAAGTGTTACTATCACAAAAAAAGAGTCGAAAACATGAAATATGGGCTCGGTACAATAATAGGCAATATTCGCCTGAAGACGACCGGAGGAAATACCAGTGGAAACGTCGCTATTTAAATAAACGATAATTTGTACCTGTATGATATGATCTTTTTTACGGCGACAAGAATACGTGTAATGACTAAAAATCACTAAAAATAAATAAATTTGTCAGAAAAAATAATACTTATTAGTTTAGCTAGGAAATTAGTCGTCGGAAGAACATCCACAATGAACAAACGAAAAAGTTAAAAACTAAATAATTCAATAAATAGAAAAAGTTAAACTGACAAAAAATTGAACACAAAATGACAACTGAGCGGCCTACATGAAAAATTAGGTCTAGTTTTCGTTTGGTATTTAGTCAGTCATTCGTACTGCCTGCTGAATATATATTTGACACCGGAATCTGTCGTGTCGTTGAAAAGTGGGATACTAAAGTGCAAACCGCAACATTCTATCTTTGATAATAATTCGAATATCCCCCGGAAAGTGTCGAAAATGGGGAAGAAAACGAGAGAAACGATAGACAACCAGAGATAAAGTACACGTGGCAACGTTCTTTTGAAACGCAATTGTAGCGACATCTGTTGAGAAACATACCAGTGTTCCCTAGTTTAAGATTATTCCGTTTGTCGTCAGCCATAGAGCCTCCCACCAAGAATAAATAAAATCACTTTGGTTGTTGTTCATGGATTTCTTTTACACGGTTTCTTACACTTTATTCCATATTTCCATTATCAATAAATAGCTGCCTCTGTAAAACACAACATATTCTGATGTCAAACTCAGCATACAGTACAACTGACAAAAAGCAAGTCCCTTAATTTACCCGTAACTTAGGCGTACGCGTACCACGGCTGCCTGCGGACCCATCTCAATTTCCCGTGAGTTTGGGCGTGGATTCTGACGCTCGCGCTTTCGGCTGCCCGAACGGTTTCCTTTACGCTTTGCATCAAGTTCTGAGCGTTGCCTTCTAGCATCTCGGTCGCTTCTCTATCTTCCTCGGAGCCTACAATAACACAAATTACTTTAGAATAGACTCTTTAAACTGAAAGGAAATATAACCTCAGACATTATGGCACTAAAATCAAAGGTCTAGGTCAGGGGTGGCCAACACGCGGCCCGCCAGGGGTTTGTTGCGGCCCGCAGAATGTTAAGGTACATAAATATGATTTTATTGTGCATATGACCAAAATAACATTACAAGGTGAGAGGAGTCGTTCGTATCATATATTTTTAAATTAGAGAACTTTGAAATATCTCGAATTTTTGGAAAAAATTAATTGGTTTTAAGTTTTTTTTATATATCCCGCATTTTGGGAAAACTTCATACATTTTAGCTATTTTAAATATCCCGCTATTTGACACTCAAGGTTGCGTAGTTTTAAATTAAAACAAAGCCCATATGCTTGATATGCAACGAATCTGTTTCTGTTTTGAAAGAATATAATATCAAACGACACAAATTTGCACAACAAAATATATTTATTAGAGCGGGTTTAGACTCAACCTGCTATGTTAAAGCTAGTTATGCAGTAGCAATGATACTAGCAAAAAAAATCGAAACCATATTCAGATGGTGAAATGGTTAAGGAATGTTTGGAGAGCGTTGTTGAAATTCTATGTCCAGACAAGAAAAAGGATTTTTCAAAAATAAGTTTGTCTCGTCAGACCATTACTAGGCGTGTGGATGACATTGCAGAACATATTGAAGTTAATTTGAAAAGTCGAGCATCCGAATTTGTATTTTATGCTCTCGCTTTGGATGAAAGCACAGATATGACAGATACTGCCCAACTGGCAATTTTTATCAGGGGTGTTGATGTCCATTTTAAGAAGACAGAATGCTCTGTGCATGGTTTCGCTATTTGGAAACACTTATGCATGTGAACAGCTTTTTAGTCGAATCAAGCACACAAAATCACAAGTGAGAACACGTATTACTGATGTTCACTTGGAAAACTGTTTGCGTGTAGCGGCAGCATCAGTCGAAATCAATTTTGATGCACTCAGTTCTTCGAAACAAAGTCAGATGTCTCACTTTTAAATATTTTTAAATTGTATAATAAATATGTTCTCACTTATGTTCTATTTTCTGCAAACAAATAAATATACCTATTTCTTGTTATTTACATTAAATCAGGCAAGCGTTTGACCACAATCTCACCTATCGGGAAGCGAGATTTTGTCAATTTAGAACAATTTCGTTTCCTTCCTACTTCCATTAATTTTTTAATCAACAATCAACACACACACACAACTTTAGGTAATTGATCTCCTAAAACGGGTATTGGCCGCTTTTCTAATAATAGCAACGAAATATTGATCAAAAAACGAAATGGCGAAAGCGTTACTGGGGATAATTCTTAACAATAAAAAATTATGTGTGTTTGGCCCGGCAGGAAATATTATATCAGAAATTTGGCCCGCCTGCTGAAAAGGTTAGCCACCCCTGGTCTAGGTGATCGGTGAAGGACTGAACATACAAAACCACATTGCATAAATTGTATAAAGTTTAAAACTTGAATCCCCTATGGAAAAGAGCCGAGTAAAACAAATTTTGCTGAATTATGGGTTTGTTCGCGATCTAGAGAGTTGAAATTTGCCTCAGGGGATACTTTGAAAATAAAGTTTTGTAAAAAGTTATACTAGTTTAGTATTTGATTGGTCCCAACACAAAATAATGAAATCATTCTCTCCGCTTCGCTAATATCGCCGCCGCTATCGCTTAGCGCAGCTCCAACATAAACTCACCCCGACAAAAAAACTTTCTAAATTCAGTCAGACAAAGAATATTGTGAATAGGCGTTTTCAAAAATTGGTCCTACATACCTTTGATCTTTCTCCCTGGAAATATGAGTAATCAAGCAGGAAAAGAAGCAAAATTTACAGCATTATTAATGATTTAATGAATAAAAACCCTAGATGATCAGTATTAATGATAATACGAACATAATAATGTCGTGTTGATTTGGTGTAATTGATAAGAATATGTGGTATATTTTAGTAATGACGTCATTAATACGGATCGTATACGGCTTGCTTTATGGTAATAAAGTATGACTTCTTGTCCTAAACAAGTTTATTGCAAAGGCAGACAGACATCGACCAAGTGATCCGTTGGCTTTCATTTTTCCACTTGTCAAAAAAATTCTAAATTTTTTCTATTACCAACTAAATTGGTCTATTGACTACCTGTTTTGTCAAAAACTTGATTAGGGCGTTAGATATTGAGAAAACACAATTATCTACAGCTTAAGGCGGTGTTTTTTTTATCCGGTATAGCACGAGACTTGGCAACATCAATATTCCCTAGTCACATATAAGCATTTTTCAAAGCAAGAAACTAGACATGCTTGACACGGGAAAATCTATACACCTCTTTGTTTGTATGCGTATGCAGGGTATTCATTAATGACGTGCTAATATATAGTGCGGCCCAACATTTTTTTATAATAAAAAAGATTATAATTATCAATTTCAATTACATCGTTTTAAATAAGAATGAATATGATGAGGAAAATGCATGAGACGGTTTTTATACACAATTGCCCAGGCTAATCAGAAAAAATATACATAAGGAAACATGTCAGAGGCGTACCACATTTATTGTCAAAAATATTAGGGGACATGTTTGCAGGCACTGTCCGATCGATAAAAAAAAAATTTCTAACTAATATTTGTGGTTCTGTATCCTATTACCACATACCAAAATTGAAAATAATATCTTCAGTACATTCGAGGTTAAAAAAAATATTTCAACATTAAACATTTCGTCATAAAATGACCTGAGGTATCACACTCTGAAATATTAGCACGCATTAAGGACTTAAGGCATTAAGACGCTCTTTTTGCGACTCAGGTTCTATTTCAGCGGTGCCGAGACGTTAATTGTGACATATATATATGCTTCATCGACTATCAGAAGGCGTTTGATAGAGTAAGACACGATGTATTAATGTCAATTTTGGAGAGGATTGGATTAGACGACAACGAGCTCAGGATAATTAGAAACATCTATTATAATCAATCAGCAGTCATTAGAATTGAAAATCAGTTGACAGAGGAGATACAAATAAGGAGAGGTGTAGGACAGGGGTGTATACTGTCCCCGCTGCTTTTTAACGTTTACTCCGAACAAATTATGGAGTTGGCTTTGGATGAAATGGATGAAGGAATACTTATTGGTGGAGAACAAACCCGAACAATATTAGATACGCAGACGACACAATCATCTTTGCGGATACTCTGGAGGGTCTACAGACACTAGTTTCACGCGTAGCAGAGATTAGTCACGGATATGGACTTGATTTCAACATTAAAAAAACAAAATATATGACCATCAGTAAAAATCAAATACCAATGGGACAGTTGCTAGTCAACCAAAAACCAATAACATATGCCTCTAGCTACGTCTATCTTGGTACAAATATCAACGACAAATGGGACCACTCAGTTGAGATTAAGCAAAGAATTGAGAAAGCCAGAACAGCTTTCATCAAAATGAACAACGTTTTTAAGAGCCACAACCTACCCATTAAGACCAAAACTCGCTTGCTGCGATGCTACGTGTTCACGGTTCTCCTCTACGGAGTGGAATCCTGTACTCTGACAGAAGCGTCCATGAAAAAATTAGAGGCTTTTGAGATGTGGTGTTACAGGCGCATACTGAAAATCTCCTGGGTAGACCGAATCACCAATAACGAGGTTTTACGTAGAATGAATAAAACACCTGAAATTCTGAACGAGGTGAAAAAGCGGAAACTTGAATACCTAGGCCACATTATGCGTAAGGAACAACCATATAGCTTACTACAGCTCATACTGCAAGGAAAGGTACAAGGAAGGAGAGGTCCAGGAAGAAGGAGGATCTCTTGGCTCCATAACTTAAGAACATGGTTCTCTTTATCCACCACAGGACTTTTTCGAGCAGCCAACAAGGTCAGAATAGCCATACCGATAGCCAACATCCGAAACGGATAGGCACCGTGAGAAGAAGAAGAAGGCCTTATACACAGAACCAAAGATATTACTACAGATAGAAAAATTTCTAACCTACGCAACGAATGCAAGCCGCCTGTCCCGCCTCTTTCGGTCATTATTGCAGCATAGCCAGATTGACATATTTATCGCAAAGGTATCTTGCAAAACCCCCATTAAAAATTTGTTAATTTGACAATTGACTGGTTTAAGGTTAATCCGCAATTGCTCTTAAAATAAATTTATTTCCCAATAATTTTACTATAGACTGTGAAAAGGCGATGAGAGATTCTTTAAAACAAATATTATTATACTTAAAAGTATCAAACTAATCCAACTGCACTCTGGCAACATCTATTTGCATTTTACAACTGCGCAACGATTCGGACCCAAAATATGAATGAATATTAATCTCGTAAACATTACAACGTTGGCGCTTTGATCTAACGGATTGTTTGGTTGATTTGTGTTGTGGATCATTTAAATAAGGATTTAACTTTTCACCGGTAAGTATGGTTATGTTTTAATATTCAACCATCTCATAAAACCGGACATTGTTGCCATTCAGCCAACACACATGTGGTTCTCTCTTCCACCCATTACTGATTTTCAATAATATTTCACACAATCACAGCTTCACTTTCCAAGAGTTTTATAAATGCATTATGGGATCTGTAGTTTACATACAATACCTTTGCACAGGACAAAGAGAACATACGTCTAAACACGCTAAATATACAGAACAATAAATATGGCAACAATCTTTTGAAAGCCAGTAGCAGCGACATCTATTTGATAAACGGAAAAGTGTATCTATTAAAAATCCCTAGTTCAAAATAATTCCGCTTGTCGCTACTAATCACACACAATTCAGCTTCGCCCGCAAAGAATAAACTGAATCGTGTGCTGGTTAGCCAAGGGTTAGTTTTTATCCTTAACAGAAAGGCAGTTCTACTATTCCTACCTTGTGATCCCAACATCGTCGCTTTGACGGTACTCAAAATCTTCAGCTGCGTGGCGATGGTCGGGATTCTTTCGCAAACTTGCAACAAGTTGGTTCTGATTCTCTTGTCCGTGCACTCCCGCGCCAGTTGTTTGGCTATCCTGGTCACGTCTGCGCTCGCGTCGGCGATGGCTTTGGCCGTGGCGATCAATTCTCGTTTGGAACCTACAAAATTGGTCATGTTTTACTAGAGATCGTACTATACTGATTGTTATAAGGATAACTGTTGTCGATGCCGTCATTAATTACTTTTTGAAAGAAGATACACAGTAGTTTTCCATTTTATTCACAATTCAGAACATTATTTTATCGAGTAGCAGAAACAAATATCGAAAAATTAATAGCCCGTATTGTAAAAGCCGTAGTGGAGTCGGCAATTTTTGTCTCTTGCGCCTGCAATGGCAATTATAATTGCACGATCAGCTGGCCCAATAATGCTCGCATTGCCGGCGCAATGCGAGAATGGAATCCGCATTACAGTGGGCAATTCTACTCTTGCGGCAATTAAAATTACACGGCATCATGCGCAGTAACACTGTTCTCGATCAGCTGGCGCAATTAGTATTCCATTGCCAGAAATGGGTCGTGCGCCATTTTGATTGCCATTGCCGTTGCAAGTCTGGGTACAGATGGATTATTCAGTTATTTTAAGCTGTTTATTAGTTGGTCGAAGCAGCATTGAACAGCTAATGGCTATTTAAACTAACTGGTACTAAAATTAGCAGTTCACATTCTTTATTAAGCATATGTACTGCTAATTCGTCGCAACTTTTTGAGCTGCTATTTGTAGTAGCAGTAGCTGCTTTAACTGCTAATCAGAACGAACAGGTTTGCCCATCTCTAATTCTGGGGGTGTTTTAGGGATTTCGACAGTACCAACTGCTGTTCTGACTGTTGGCAATGCGCCGCTTCTCGAGATATCATTAATTAAATTTTATTGTTTTTGCAGTTGAAAATCGCGATAACTCGCGAACTCATTGACATATCGGGATCAGGTTTGTTCGAGCTTACGCGCTCTGTCAAGCTCTTCAATTTTGCCCTTCACATGTTTTTTGTAGCATCAAAACCGGCCGAGTTATTTAGGAAAATACGTTGTCGGTTATATTTACGGGGCGTGCCCCCCTCCCTCCGCATGCGGCGCCCCCAACAAATCATGTCAGAATGTCGAGGGGATCCTACTGTATCGATTGGGGGAAAAAAAATTACTCGATTTCGTCAAGGAATTTTCGTAAACCGGATCGGCTCCACTAAATGTACCAACAAAAAAAAGGAAATTGATACACGGGGTTCAGAACCGTATTTTGTATGCGACGTTACAAAAACCAGGGTTGGTATGATTTAATTCAGTGATTTCAGTAAAGACTCTTTTTTTATTAAAGGCATGACCTTTTCCAACCCTGAAAGAACTAAACATTGAATTATGTATGTCTTTGCCGATACGATATATCGGCAAAAAAGTCATATCGTGCGATCTCTATTCTGTTTAAGTCCTATTATTTAAGAACCCTTCAATTTTAATGATCATCAACTCTCACCTTTGTCGTCATTGTGAACTAATTCAGAAAGTCGGGCCATCAGTTTGGCCATTCGTTGGGCGGCCGCGATCAGTTCGTTGTCTTTGGCCGACCACTGGCGGACTTCCCTGTGCAGATTATGGGCAGCCACCTATAAATAAACCAAAATTATTACCACCTTGAAAGGAATAAATAATGATCCATTATAACTAGGTACAATTTACATTTTTCTTTATATCTAAATTAAGTCAATTATCTTCTGTGGAACAAAAAACTTCAAGAAATTCGCTTACCATTATGGGTTGACTAGCGAGGGGGGCAGTTTTGAAAACTTCATCTTCGTCATCGGTCTCGGGAGGAGGAGGACGCATCGGAGCACCGTCGTGAGGCAATGGGGGTCTTGGTGGGGCTTGCTCTTCATTTAAAAAAAAAGGTTCAGAGAAAATATTATCAAAAATAAAAAGACCCATACCGTTTCGAAATGTTCTCAAATTTTGCAAATTAACTGCATTAAAAAAATCGGCATCTTTTAGAGCGAATATCGATATTTAAAACATGAATTCTCTATTGTGCAACAAAGACAAACAAATCTCTAGACGGTGTGTGACAAAATAGACATACCATCCTCTAATATATATTCAGGAAGAAAACTGAAATATCCTGGGTTAGCATGAAACAATAAGGGTTAGGTGTTTAAATTACAAAAACACATATTATGCAAGGTGTTATGAATCATTAGCAACATACGCGGTATCAGCAACTTTATTACCTATGGCACTAGTACCAGTACAAGCGAATAGTTATTGCAACAAAAATGTATTAGCTCACTTCCAAATTACTATTTTCTGAATTCTGAATTGAAGTTATACTTATTTTACATACAGGATGTTATGAAAATGACTTTATCATATTTAAATGGGTGACTCCTTGGATGTCCTAGAGAAAGTCTGCATACTTTCTTTTTAAATCGAATATCTAAATACTAAGGTAAAAACCCTTTTTACCCACATACTGTCGCACCGTTCCATCTGGATTCACTTAGCGACAATGTGGGTCACTAGAGTATACTAACCGTGTTGTCAGATCACACCGCGTGTCTCGCCCTTGCTTAGATACCGGCCGCGCGCCACTATGCTTCAGTATGTTTCGAGACTCGGGGGTGAAATAACACTGTCGAGGGATCCACGTGCTTGACGTATACGAATTTTAAACGTTTTGTTTATCGTACCCGATTTTTTTCTGTTGTGAAATAATTCATAATAACAAATGTTGTGATGTGATTTCAAAATTTGTGTGATATTATCTACTGTTGAGCTGTTGCAAAACGTACTTTTTGTGTTTTATTTTTTTTATGGAATTTAATTATAAAACGGATTATTTAAAATAAGATTGAAGGTAAGAAGAGAGTACATACCTTAGAAATGTAGTTTTCTTTTCTAAAAAGTTTGCAAAAGAGGTGACAACGCGCGTCAAGGCGTCTTCTTGTCAAAAAGTGAACACGTGCTTTTACAATTCTGTATTGCAATATGACAACACCGCCTATAATGCGCTAACCCTTTTGAACCTCGAGATTGCCTCTGACTATTGATTGCGAAGGTCCTCAGGAGCGGCCACGTAAATTTTGAGATTTCACATAAAGTGTATACTTCGCTTAATAATTCAAAGCGCCATTTATGGTTATTCTTCTTCAATTTATTTTCATCTCAGGATTTCCCGGTTTAAATATGTCATTTCCATAACAACCTGTATATAAAAAAAACATCTTCAGTAGTCACCACTAAAAAGCCATTATTGTTAACAAATTTGATTCGACTACTGAAGATGGTTTCTGGGATTCTATTCCCTAGGGAATTTTATGAAGAAAAGAATATATGCTTGTAAAAACGTTTTTTTTTAAATCGTTATTTTCTAATATCTCCGAAAGTACTTGAGATATGATTTTCAATTTTGGTATGTGTTAATAGGATATAGAACCACAAATTTTAGTTAGAAAAGTTATTCAATTCTTCTACCAGTGGCGTCCCCGCAAACAAGTCCTCTGATATTCTTTACAAAAAAAGCGGTACACCACTGGCATTTTTCCATGTGGATATCTTTTCCGATTCGTCCGGTCAATTCTACATGAAAACGATCCCTTATGTTTTTCTCGTCGGGCGCACCGTTCTTGATTGAAACAATTAAATTCAAATTTATCATTATTAATGTTAATGGGTTTCAACTCGAATTTAATTGTTTTAATCAAGGACGGTGGGCCCGACGATCAAAACTCAAGAGACCATTTTCATGTAGAATTGATCAGACGAATCAGAAAAAATATCCACATGGAAAAATGTCAGTGGCGTACCATCTTTTTTGTAAAAAATATCATAGGCACGTTTGCAGGGACGCCACTCGTGGAACAATTGAATAACTTTTCTAACTAAAGTTTGTCGTTCTATATCCTATTAACACATACCAGAATTTAAAAAAATATCTATAGTACATTCGAAGATATGAAAAAACATCAATTTTTAAAAAAACAACACCTTGTAGCCAAAATGAAAGCCGTTGCCACCCTGTTGTTAAGGAACACCCTATATATGTACACAAAATAGAAGGTGCAAATGTAATAAGCATAAAACAATCGTCTCCCAAAGCCAAAAGCACAAAAAAAAATCAGCGTAACACAGCCAAAACTACCAACACTGGAATCTGGACGGGGAACTTGCGGGACGAAATCCATGCCCATAAAAATGAACCTAAAGGTCTGTCCGAAAACCCCACTTTGAATTACTTAAACTGTCTGGTGTTTGGATCATAACCATGCCAAATTTTAGCACGCTATGTCGAACGGTCCGTGATAAAAAGGTCTGATCAATGATTCTAGCCAAATATGACAAAACCTTTAGGTTTTCCAAACGTGATCATAAAAATGGTCATACATCGTTGGGAAACAGAAAAATTCTAAACAATAACTACCTACCAAGACCGTTGATCGTGACATTACGGACAATGACACAAACGATTCACTCACATTCAAAGTTGTCCGCTTAAAAAATCAGCTATGGTAAAGTTTACATTATCACGTTGATCTTGTGACTGCCATAAACCAATAATTATCCTTCTGACCATAAAATCATCTATACTATAACCTTGTTACTTTGATTGTGAGAAAATCATTTCTGCCGCTGTCATTTACGTTACAGTCAAAGTAGTAAGTTTATTATTGGATAGAATCGTTCCGAAACTCAACATGAGATTACTGTAATGGAGAAACTAGTGTTTATTACCTGTGGAATAGGTATTAGAAGGCACAAGCTCGTGCATAAGAAGATCGGAATTATTTTCCCCTAAAATGTATAGAATTTTTAGTCGGTTTGGTCGATTGTGCTGCGAGAAATTACGATTGTATCGGGAGTTAGCGATGTCGAAAACGAATAGCGCCGCAATGTTCCGTTATTTTCGCGAAAGTTCGATTTTTATAGGAATTTAACTTGTTTTATTAGAGCTACTGAAGTGCCGGGTAGATCAGTGTGCTTTATATGAATCGGGAGGATATCAAAAAAACCAGAATATTTTTTATGATCAAACACAAGCACTATAAGAAAAATCCTTTAGGGCACTCTGGGAGTGGTGCGTGTGTGCAAAAAGCGATTCACATTGGTTTTGAATCGTTGGAGGTTATATTCGTTGGGAAAAACGACCTCGGGAAGGTCGTTCCATAAGGATGAAGTCCTCCAGTCTTAAATAATGAAGTTCGAGGAATACAAAGTTTAACCGCATATGGATGGGCGGCAGTGGTTCGTCGTGCATTTCTGCTATTCGCCGCTCTGGGCGGAATTAAGAGGGCAAGGTCAGCCGAGCACTTTCCATGAAAATATGTGTAAAAGAGAGTCAAATCCCCAACCTGTCTTCGATGTTCCAGGCTGTCGAGGCTCTTTGTCAGCTCGTGGTCTCCAATCAGACGAATGGTCCTCCCTTCAATGGAATCTAGTAGCCGAAGAGTATGTTTGGGTGCAGAGCTCCAGACATGAGAGCAGTACTCTAGTGATGGTCGAATCTGGGCTTTGTATAGTGTCAAAAGTTGTTGGGGTGTGTACAACTTTCTGGTTCGGAAGAGTACACCAAGTTTCTGAGAAGCTATCTTGGCGATTGTCACAACGTGGTTATGCCAAGACATATTTCCTCCCAGATTGACGCCCAGCAGATTAATAGATGAAGCCAGTGGGATTGCGTGTCCGGCCATGACTGTGTCCGGTTCTGTAATGTAAACCATTTTAAAGAAAACTGCTGCCTGGATTTTTTTAGCGTTAAATTCGACTTGGTTACTGTCACCGCAAGCCAAAATTTCTTCCAGGTCTTTGTTGAGGCGTGATACTTCATGCTGTCTGCGAAGATGTGCGTCGGCAGCCGATGTTTGTGCATTCAAAGAGAAGGATGAGATAATTGTGCTATCGTCAGCAAAACTAAATATCGAATTTTTCGTTTCCACTAGAAGGTCGTTAATGTAGAGTAAGAAGAGAGTGGGAATTTGGGGGTTCCGAGCCCCAACCGGGGAAAAACAGAAAAAATAATATGACACACACACCTAGATGACTGAACATTGCTTAAAACAGGATATTTTTTGGAAAAATGCAAAAACGCGATGCTCAAATGCCACAAGTTTACTAATATAACCAACATCGTAGCTCTAATAATAACGTCAGCAATAATGCAACTTAATTGGTGCCACTCTGTACAGGGTGTCCCATTTTCGACACCTTTATGGGGTATCTCAGATATGATTGAAATTGTCAATTTTTGATTTTCCCCCGTATCTCTTAAGCGAGCGAAAATTTTCAAATTTTGATTTTACCATTTTAAGTTTGACCCAAAAAGAGCACATGACACCTACATTGCTTTTTTGATAGCACTAACAATTACGGAGATACCCTATAAAAGTGTCGAAAATGGGACACCCTGTATAAAGACGACCTAAACCAAGCCCTACGTTTTTCAAATCCAAAGCACAAGCATTATAATTTTTTATCGTACGATACAATAATTGGCAATTTCTGCAACACAACGGATCAAACCCAATATTTGATTAGAAACTCTACTAAAGGATCGCATATCCTAAATATCATATAATTTTTCTTTAAATGAAATATCAAGTACCTCTAGCCCATTTAGGCAGGGGACTAATAGATCGCCCATAGTGTTGAGAGGGGCTGTATTGGCCCCCGTAGAGATCTGTTCCTGGTGTTGGTGTGTCCCTCAGAGGTGCGCCTACTATAATTATTTATTTAAGGGTCATTTAGTTGTAAAGGTGAAGATTGGTAAATAATACAGCGGGATAAGTAACTTAAGTACATTTAAGGCACAGCTTAACCGGGACAAATGGAGATTATGTACATCAAATAATACAAAACTACGCCAGCAGTTAATGACGTGATTAACAATAATAAAAAAGTTCTTTATATATTCATAGTTTTATGGTATTATTATTTCGTGTTGTTAATAACCAGTAGTTGTTTCTTTTTTACGAAAAACTGTATTCTTTTACAAACCAACGCCTCTAAAACTGACCCTTAAGCTTGTGTTAAGTAACAACATCGAACAATTGATATTAGTCTACTGAAACGCAAAGGAAAGTGCTAGTATTAAAATTATTATGCGATATCGCATACGTGTACAAAAAATAAGACATATTTCAGTTCGCTAGAGTCAAAATTACGTTCACTTTGCAAATTACAGCGAATTTCATTTTTTACAATAAAAAATATGTTGGCTTAATTTTCTATACATGTATGCATTGTTATAATAAAGTCAAAATCAAGTCTTATTACACAGATCGAAAAGTTATTCATCAACCTTATCGAACATAATATCATCAGCTTTCGGATGTAAAAAGTCTGGAAATTTGTCTTAATTATTGGCAGAACCATTACTAAACATAACAATAAATGTGTGTACAAAAAAATGAATATATCCTTCTTATGTATGTACAAAATGCATGTACGATCAATTTCATAAAATGTAATGTTTGAGAATAATTCAAAAAAAATTTCGTCGTTGATGAATTGACAGGTCCGCCAATAAGATCGATTTCGACTATAGTCAAGCAACCCTAATATACCTTTTTCTACAAAGTATTGGTTCTGCGGCGGTTCTGAAAAATATTACAAAAATTTGCAAGGTTAACGATTATTATCTACATTATAGCTTTGTTAGAAGTTAAATGAAGCTCTAATATTGTAAAATTACAATAATTGTGGTTTAATCACACAACGAATTATAGTTATTTTATTATTTACGGAAAAAATTTTACACGCTCGACTGATTTAGTACCATCAGGGCACCGTAAGATTAGCACGGACTCATATTCGACTATAAAACTTGCATCAGATTGCCGTAGTTTAAATGTCCAAGCGCCATCTACAAGTCGCTGGACAAAGTAGCAGCGCCATCTACTGCCATTGAAGAAAAAAACAACAATTAAATTACAGGAGTCTGTAATAACAATATTTTTAGTTTCGCACCCCAATAACGGATGGCGCTAGCCCCGAATAATAGACGGAAGCCCGATGAAATCGGCAATGAGTTTCTGCCAACTTTTTAAACTACGGTAGCCGGACGACAAAAAGGAAATTTTAGAAAAATATCGATACAATGGGTGAAGGTAGAGGTTGGGAAACTTACCCAAGTGAAGATTGTTCATGTCTGGCAGGGGCGGTAACTCGGGGTTGACTTGAACGGCATTCCTTACCTGACCTACCGCGTTCAGAAGCTACAAAATTAAATAAAAATATAAAAAATTTAAAAAAATACAATAAATGTGGCCGGAAAAACTAAAAATCGATACTTACAGCTTTGTTAGATTCTCTCCACTTAGACACGGCACTAGAGTCCGCCGGGTTGACAGCTACTGACTTGGCGTCTTGCACCATAGGCGGAACAGCTAAAAAAAGGTAATAAAAATAGTATGACTCGAAAATAACAGCCTTTAAAAAAATACACAATGTAAAGAATCACTTACATCCTTGTAAAGCGTCAGACGCCCTGTTTACATCGTCGATAAATCGAGGATCCTCAGAGTTATCGCTTTCTTGCTTAGCTACTAATAGCACCCTGTTGGCGAGGCGGGCTATTGCCGACGTGTTGTCCACCATTTTCTGAGGTTGGCGGTTCTTAATCGCTTCTTCACAGAGGAAGGTATGTTTCTTCATCTGCTCCTCTAAATTTAAAAAATGAATAATGTAAAAACGCTCCCCGACAAAGAAAATGTTCAGCGTGAAATCAGAACCAAACTTTCACCGTAGGGGGCCACAGGTGTGGCCCTGGAACAGCCACCGGTGTTACCAACTACTAACCTGAAGCTTTTATAAAATCGGCACAATCCGTCGCCTCGTCGCACAGATTCCTCATTTTAGTAACCGTGTCGGCGTATTGCTGCCTCAAATTCTCGAAATGTTCATCGGCCGCCTTACTGGTCGGGTAGTTCATTCGGATGCTACCGGCGGATATTAATTGCGGCGTCAGACTCTCCACTTGATTAGCGACGCTGCTAAGGGCTTCCGCTAGTTTCTTATTTCCGCCACTGCCGCCTAAAAAACGGAGGAAAAACTTTTAAAGAAAACGGTCATCCAATCTGGCTTAATAAATATGTGAAATAATAAATAATAATAAATATTGTCATCAGATTTAAAATTTGTGTGACATTACTATTGGTTGTGTTGCAAAACATACATTTTCCTCCGCCATTTTTATGCAACGCATGGAAATAATTGTTCTAAAAAGGATGACAGTAGGAAAAAGTAAATATGACAACACCGGCCAACATTCAACAGGCCACTGACATCTTAGCTGACCTACCACATTGATTATTTACATCTCTCGCTAGTTACGGGCTTAAATATACAGGGTGTTATGGAAATGACTTATTATATTTAAATGGGTGACTCCTATGGTGTCCTAGAGAACGTCTACATACGTTTTTTTTTGTAATCGAATATCTAAATACTAAGGTAAAACCCTTTTTACCCACATACTGTCGCGCCGTTCCATCTGGATTCAGTTAGCAACAATGTGGGTCACTAGAGTGTACTAACAGTGTTGTCAGAACATACCGCATGTTTCTCCCTTGCTTGAATACCTGCCGCGCGCGTCTATCGGTGTTTAAGTATGTTTCGAGACTCGGGAATGGGATGACGCTGTCGATGGTTCCACGTGCTTGATGTATACGAATTTTAAAGGTATTGTTAGTTGTAGCATTACCCGATTTTTTTCTATTGTGAAATAATTCATAATAAGAAATATTGTGATGTGATTTCAAATTTGTGTGATATTACCTACTGTTGGTTCTGTTGCAAAACATACTTTTTGTGATTTATTTTTTTATGGAATTTAATTATAAAACGGATTATAAGATCGAAGGTAAGAGAGTATGTACCCTAAAATTGTAGTATTATTTTTCTAAAAAGTTTGAAAAAGATTTGAAAACGAAGTGATAACGCGGATCAAAGACGTATTGTTGTCAAAAACTGAACACGTGCGTTGCAATATATGAAAACACCGCCTCAATAAACTATTGATTGCGAACGTCCTCAGTAGCGGCCACGTAAATTTTCAGATTTCAAATAAAGTGTATATTTCGTACAATAATTCAAAGCACCATTTAAGGTTATTTTTCTTCAATTTATTTTCATCTCAGGATTTGCCGGTTTAAATATAATAAGTCATTTCCATAACACCCTGTATATACTTAAATTGTATTTAGTAATTTCAATAATACCCTGTATATCCGAAACGGCTTAAAATTTTCGCTACAGGGTGTTAAAACATCATGGTATGTTTTACAAAAAAAAATGGTATTTATTTCTTCTTGTGGATTTTCGAATGGCCTGGTCAATTCTACATGAAAACGGTCTTTTGCGTTTTGTTCGTCTTTATTCAAAAGAATTAAACTTAAATTTAACATCGATATAATAATTCGTAAAAATAATTGGAAATATAAAACAAAATTAATTAATAATGAGGTTCATTTTGAATGTTATTGTTTTTATCAAGAACTGACGAGAAAACCCCAAGAGACCATTTTCGTGTAGAATTGACCAGGCTAATCAGAAAAAATATCCATATGGGAAAATGTCAGTGGCGTACCACTTTTATTGTAAAAAATATCAGATAATATATCTTCAGTACATGCGGAGTTATCAAAAAATAACACCTTCAGTCTTGGACTGTACTCTTACATCAAAAAAATTTAAAAATAGACAAAAATTTACCTGCAGCTACCATCTTAGCGGTTTTAACGGCCCTGGTGCTAAAATTCTGCAGATTCGAAGCCTTGTCCGAAAAATTCTGGTCCCTACCGGGAGTGCCCTCGGGCGCCAAGACGGCCTCGGTGAACTGCTTCAAGGGGGTGACGATGTCGATGAAGTCTTCCACCACGCGATTAGTAACCGCCTGGTTGATTTTTTCCTTTAGCTCGTGGAGTTTTTGGGACAGCCTGAATAATATTTAAAAAAATAAACCTCGTGTTCGTGTTTTTAATAAATAAGAGGCGCGAGTCCATTTTTACTTAAACGCCCTCGGTATTTACCTTCTGGCGATTTCCAGTGCCTGAGGAGAGTTCCCTTTCCCTTGGGCGCACAGATCGGCCAGCTGTCTAGACAGAGAATCTACCTCGTCGCATAATTGCAGAATTTCGGCTTTTTGGACGCCGGGTAAACCATCGGCCACCTGCACAAAGGAAATGTTAATAATTAACTATATACTATACAGGGTGTTATGGAAATGACTTACTATATTTAAACAGGCAAATCCCGAGATGAAAATAAATTGAAGAAAAATAACCCTAAATGGCGCTTTGAATTATTAAGCGAAATATACACTTTATATGAAATCAGACAATTTACGTGGCCGCTACTGAGGACGTTCGCAATGAATAGTTTATTGAGGCAGTTTCGAGTCTCAAAAGAGGTTAGGCGGTGTTGTCGTAGTGCAACACAGAATTGTAAAAGCATGTGTTCAGTTCTTGATAACAAGACGTCTTTGACGCGCGTTATCACTTCTTTTTCAAACTTTTTAGAAAAAAAAACTACAATTTTAAGGTACATACTCTCTTACCTTCGATCTTATTTTGAAATAATCCGCTTTATAATTAAATTCCATAAAAAAAATAAAACACAAAAAGAATGTTTTGCAACAGAACCAACAGTAGATAATATCACACAAATTTGAAATCACATCATGTATTATTATGAATTATTTAACAACAGAAAAAAATCGGGTAATGCCACAACTAACAAAACGTTTAAAATTCGTATACGTCAAGCACGTGGAACCCTCGACAGCGTCATTCCATCCCCGAGTCTGGAAACATACTGAAGCAACAATAATGGCGCGCGGCGGGTATCCAAACAAGTGCGAGACACGCGGCGTGATATGACATCACTGTTAGTATACTCTAGTAACCCACATTGTTGCTAAGCGAATCCAGATGGAACGGCGCGGCAGTATGTGGGTAAAAAGGGTTTTTACCTTAGTATTTAGATATTCGATTTAAAAAGAAAAAGTATGTAGACTTTCTCTAGGACACCCTAGGGGTCACCCATTTAAATATAATAAGTCATTTCCATAACACCCTGGATACCAACTCCATCACAATATTGACCTCCCTTCTGGACATAAAACACAATTTAACGCTTTAGGGTGTAAAATTATAGCTGTAATGAGAACTGTTCTTACCCTACGTCCTTCCTCGACAATAGCGTTAATAGCCCTTCGTCCAAGTCCTTTATCGTCATGTCCAGGATTCGACAACCATTTCCTCGCCTGCTCCAACCTGAAAAACAGTTAAAAAAACACATAAATGAACAACAATTAAATAAACAAACAACAATTTCAAATAAATATTCGACACCTGTACAGATTACAACACGGTCTTGGAAGATTCCAACCCATATTTATTTCTTTCTAAAAATGTCAAGGCTGTATAGAACTCTGTAGAGTGCCTCCTTACCTGGGACACCCTGTATAAGTTTAAAACCCTAGATTTTCTACGTAAAAGTCGTGTAACAGCATTTAAGAATCGCCAACAACCAATGTATACAGCCAAAAAGCTTACAGAACCATCTCGCTGTATAAGGTAAGTTCCAGTGATGCTCTTACAGCTATTTAAAAAAACTTCTATAAAACCCTTTTACAATTTGGTTGCAAGAACATCCATGACAACAAAAATGTATCATGGAAGACCCCGAACAAATTGGCATATGGACAGCTTCAATAAAACCGCTATAAATCATAATCATAGTTTTTAAAATGCATTTTTTACCTTCCTTGAACCGTATGGGCCGTTTGCTGCAGCCCCGCCTTGTCCACATTAACAATTGCGGTGTTGACGGCATGTTGAAGATCTCCCAATTTTTCCCTTATACCTTAATAGTAAAATAAAATCTATTAATTATAAGTTATAGTGACAATAGGGGGGTCCGTGAAGTGGAATAGCAGCGCCTCTATAACTTTTATATCTGATGAAATGCCGTAGAGCGTTGCTGAGAGGCGCTGTACCGCTTTAGATAGGAAAATTCTCAATAAATTCAAAATTATATCGAGCCATGTCTGAAAATGAACTTACAGCATCTGCGTGACCCCACAGTCACGGGAAACACATTTTCTGACAAGTGATCCCTTGCATATACTTTTCCGAGCGTGTAAAAAAAAAAAGAAAATTAAAAAAAAGAAAAAAAAAGTGAATTTGAAGTTGAAACTTTCTAGAATGGAACATTATATGTTAAAGATTATGTGGAAAAAATTTTGTCGTTCCAGGTCTTGCCATTTCATTATTGGATTTTTCTTTAAATCTCCTCGGAGGAAATTCGAAAACGATAGTGACATGTCAGAAAATTGTCACACTACATTCCTCGACACCCAAATATTGTGGGAAAAAAATTTTCAAAAGAATCGCACGTAGCTAGGCGGAATTCTGACAATATTACGCTGGGATACCGGAAGGTAGGTATGACAGAGAGAAAGCAGGACTGGAGTAATAACTTTCGCAATATTCTTTTTATCAGAAAATTATTTACGAGTCATCTCCATGTGAATACAAATCGACTTTATAATTTTTCCATTCATTTTTTTTGACACGTTCGGAAAAGTATATGCAAGGATTGACTTGTCAGAAAATGTGTTTCCCGTGACTTTGGGGGTCACGCAGATGCTGTAAATTCATTTTCAGACATGGCTCGATATAATTTTGAATTTATTGATAAGTTCCTATCTAAAGCGGTACAGCGCCTCTCAGCAACGCTCTACGGCATTTCATCAAATATAAAAGTTGTAGAGGGGGACCTAAACTGGCCTAAACCAGCTCACTGATATTCCACTTAACGGACCCCCTATTGTCACCGTCTAAAATTAACATTACGACAGAGATTGAAAAAGAGAAAGACGTCTTAGAGGTCTTGTTGAAGAATAAAATTCCAAAAAAAATCCCCCGTAAAGTAATTCACAGTCTAAACGCCATAACTAAAAGGGAGTCGCTCAATAACCGTTTAGACTATAAACAGGAGAATTTCTTTTGATCTGAGGGTACCTCTGGCCAACGATTCGGCTTGCGGCGACGCTCCCTTCCCGTCCTGTCTGAGTTCGCACAGGGCATCCGTCATAGTCGTCAGATCGGAGCACAATTTGTTGATATTGTAAGCATCTTGAGGCAAACACCTGAAAATCAGTAAGAAGTATTATTTTTGCCTCTTTAGGTGTCCGTTTATGTACCTTTCAGCGACTTTTTGTGCGTCCTCGATAATTTGCCTCAACGACTTTTCACCGACACCGCCGCGTACCGCGTTAGGGTCCTAAAACGTTAAAAATATGCAACTACACTTGCCGGCACAAAATTCCGACACCCTGATATTTTGGTTGAGTTGGATATTTTGTAACTTATTTATTTTTTTAAGCGATTTTCATGATTTTGTTATCAGTTTGTAGATCCATTTATTGTGTTTTTCCTGAATTATTTTATAAAGTAACATTTTTCGATTTGGCTATATTATACGCGAGTTGTTTCTTGTCGTCATTTCAAAACACCCTGTAGGGAAATTGAGGTGGATAATTTTATTAACATACTGTTTCTTGTAATCTTTGATGTATTCTAAACGTTCCGTTTTTGATTCATTCCATTATCTCATTTCTGCTGCGAGCTGCAAAATTCTAAATGAAACGCTGATTTGAAACCTATTTTTATTTAAAAAAGCAAACACTAGGTATATTATAAAATGAATTAACAAAAACAATTTTAATATCGTGTATTTCCTCCTCTCACTGTAACGACAGCTTGCAGCCTTCGTGGTATCGAATGAATAAGGTTACTTATCCTTTTTTGAAGGATAGCCTGATATTCTTCGGGCAGCGCCAGTTATAAGTCTTGCAAGGTTTGTGGTTGGACAGGACGACGACGAACGGCCCTTTTAAGTTGATCTAAAAGATGTTCGGTTGGGTAAAGATCCGGGCTACATGAAGGCCATTCCAATCAAGTCCAACTTCATCCAGTTATTCGCTCACTAGATGTGTAACGTGAGGTCTAGCATTATCATGCATTAATGTAAATTGGTTCGCAAAGAAAGAAGCAAATGGAACAACAACTTCTTGGAGGATTTGCTCAATGTAACGGTGCAGCAGAAGTGAGATAATGGAATGAATCAAAAAACGAAATGTTTAGAATACACCAAAGATGACAAGAAACAGTATGTAAATAAAATTATCCACCCCAATTTTCCTACAGGGCGTTTTGAAATTTAGACAAAAAACAACAGTTTGATTTACTCCTGTATAATATAGCCTAATCGAAAAATGTTACTTTATAAAATAATTGAGGAAAAACACAATAAATGGATCTACAAACTGATAATAAAATCATGAAAATCACATAAAAAATGAAAAAGTTACAAAATATCAAACTTGACCAAAATTTCAGGGTGACGGAATTTTGTGAAGGCGAGTGTATATTAATTTCGCGTAAAAAAAAACCTCAAATCCACAATCGGATGAAACAAAGATTGGGCGATTGATGGTGGATGATCCATTTAAATTACCAAGTTGCTAATACTTTCAACTAGAAGCGGCAGCACTGCACGACTGAAAATATTTTTAAAAGATAGAGCATGTCCACTTATGTCAGCTAGTTTTTCATAAACGACTCATAGCCCATCCCCAATCAATCGCCCTGTAGAATATATAAATACAATAGGTAAGTACTTACCAATAGCCAATCGTTTGCGGCATTCAGCCTGTTCTGAATGGCATTTTGCAGCTTTTTTAACACCGTCAGGTTGTCCAAGTCACTTTGTTCCTCATCATAACTTGTAAGTTGCAACACTCTATAATAAAATACACGTTGACAATTAATAACAATTAGTTGGAAGGTTGTAGAGCATAAAAAGCGCACAAATTGACACTGCTAGTCCAAGTGTAGACTACAAGTACACATGGAGCATCTACACACCTAATAATTTCGTTTATTTCATCGGTCATCCTCTGCGCCAAATAAATCCGATTTTCGGCGGCTTCCTCTGCCCCCTTTCCTCCTTGCGACACGATATGGATGTAAATTTTCATGGAACAGATCAAAATCGGAGCTAAAGTTTTGACTTGTTCGAGACATCTTACTAAAATCTCAGAGTGGACCTATAATATAATAAATATAGAAGGTTATTATTAAAAAATTAAGAATTCTTGTACCAAAATTCAAAAACCCAACCTTTTCCAGGTGGCACACTGCAAGACTTGCCAAAACACTGAATTTTTGATTTTCTGGCGCAAGTCTGGTGGAAAACATAGTGATTTTTAAATTACCAACTGAAAATAAAAGTTACTAAATGTTAACCTTAAAATACCTACGTCTCGTGTGTTTATTGTTGATCGCCTATTCGTGTTTATTTATATTCTTATACGATTTGCATGAAGTATTGTTTCCAACTCTCATGACCCAGGGTTTTACATCAAGGAGGATACGACTGTGGTACACAGTCTTTGAAGAATAAACAATTCACATTCTTAGGTGGATTGTAAACCACTTCCAGAAAAACAATCAGGGCGCTGTGAAAATTAGTATAATTTTTCTTTGTCGTTTTCTGTTAATTAGACAAAGACATTACGTCGCCTTCGAGCGTTCGGAACATGGTTTTTATAAAGCCCTTATTGGAGCGGCCATCTTTCATATCTGCTGTCATATTTGTCCGTATTGTTAAATAAAATTCTTTCGTTGTTTTTTAGTATTGTTTGTGGAAAAAACAGTAACTCAATATGGTAAGACTGTGCCAAATCTGCCGTAATTCGATAAAAATACAGACGTCCGTCGATTGTTTGTTATTCCTAACCAAGACATATCAAACCGATCAGCTGATGGCGGCTCGTGACATACGATAGAGAGGGTTCACAAGTATGGTGAAATTATTTTTAAAATTTTATTTTTGTGTAACGACCAAACAATTTACTTTCTAGGCGTTTTAAATGTACAAAGAAAAAAAATATTATAAATATTATTTTTTAATTTTACACAAGGAAATACAACTTTTGGAAAATAAGAAAGGTTTTCTTAGTGTGTATAGCTGTCGGATCTTAACGTCGTCGCATGCAACCCTCGTAACAATATTTATACGGTCCACTACTAATACAAGAACCTAGTAAGTCGACTTACTATAAAATAGAGTAGTAAGTTTTTAATATTTATTTAACTGTTTATTTGTTAATAAAAATCAATGATTTTTTGGAAAATGAAACTATGTAACAAGAGCTTACTGTGTATAAAATTTTAGAACAATAAATTAAATATTAAAGAAGTTGTGCAATTTTTAAATGGAATGTCTTAAAATTTACTTTTACGCACTAGGTTCTTGTATTACACGGCAGAAAAGCGCTCATCAGCTGGCGGCGCACATGTTGGGAACCACTGCCATAAGCTATTTTTATATTTAACAGAACCTGCAATATTATAGTATTATTTGCCGCAAACGTGTGCAAATTATGGAATTTTAGGTTGGGGAGATATAAATAGAAATTATCTTAATAACATTTTAAAAATTATTTCAATAAAATATTGATAATTATTTTAAAAAAATGTGAATTATTATCTAATGGAAAAAAAAAAGTTACAAGTTACAAAAGGCGAAATTGAGGCAAAGCCTCGTATCTGGTAGGGTACGGTACGTACTACCCAATCGATTATCCGGCCCTGCCAGCAAACGAAGGGAAAAAAATTGCCAAAAAAATTAAAATTAAATTTCGATCGACAAATAATAAGTCCTTGCATTTTCTCATGTTACCGCCGCACGTACAAGGTGATTCATACTTTCGAAAATATCAATAATATCCGATGAACCTATTCTTATTTTCGAAAACCTATTAAATAACATTTTACGGCCTATAATAATTCTAAAAATAATGCCGGCGTTTCTAATTGGAAATAGCTCGCTTGCATGTACAGACGCGGCCACCGGACCCACAGTCTAAGAGATATTATCATTAGAAAGCTATTTACTATAGGCATATACTGGACAGAACAATTATTAATTTTTAAAAAGGGGTGTTATCTGATCTTACCTGATGAGTCAACTCCTTCTCTCTCGCGCTCACTTCCCGGGAAACCCGGCTTAAACAAGGACTCAAATCCCTCAAAAATTGAACGAGCTCGTCGAGAGTTTCAATGACTTCGGCCACGGCTAAATAGTCCAACACTCTGTGACATTCCCTGATGATTTTTCGGACTTCTGATTCGTCGAAACATAGTAACAAGGCCGATGTAGCCTGGAAAATGGAGTTTTATTAAAAACAGGAAATTTCCGGAAATATACAGGGTAATGCACGTTGCTTTATTGTGCCTCCAGAGGCCAGTTTACGTGAATTAATTTAATTTTCGGCATATCGTTTTTGTTTCGACAGTTATGGGAACCAAGGACATCTAATAAAAAAGGTACTCTTTCCTGGAGTCGATAAAGCACAGCGTTTGGCGCAAAACTGGAATTAAAGTTTTATGTTAACACTAAAACCAGTTTTTCAAATGGAAGCAAAAAAAGTAGAGTAAGGAGTCCCTTTTTTATTAAAGCCGTATTAGAGTCGGCAATTTTTGTCTCTTGCGCCTTCAATGGCGATTATAATTGCACGGATTCATGCGCAGTACACCGTTCTCGATCAGCTGGCCCAATACTGCTCGCATTGCGGGCGCAATGCGAGAATGGGATCCATCTTACAGTCGGCAATTCTACTCTTGCGGCATTTAAAATTGCACGGAATCATGCGCAGTACACCGTTCCTGATCAGCTGTCTCTCATTGCCAGAAATGGGGCAAGCGCCATTTTAATTGCTATTGCCGCTGCAAGTCTGAGTAGAGATGGATTATTCTGTTATTTTTAACTGTTTATTAGTTGGTTGAAGCAGCTATGAACAGCTAATGGCTATTTAAACTAACTGGTACTGAAATTAGCAGTATGTACTGCTAATTCGTCGCAACTTTTTTGACCTGCTATTTGTCAGTACCAGTTAAAGGTAATTCAAGCGAACAGGTTTCTCCATCTCTAATTCTAGGGGGTTTTTAGGGATTTCTACAGTACCAATTGCTGTTCTGACTGTTGGCAATGCGCCAGCTGATCGAGAACAGTTTAATGCGCATGAATACGTGCAATTATAATTGCCATTGCAGGCGCAAGAGAAGAATTGCCGACTCTAATACGGTTTTTAGGAATTCTTCTATCTTTAAAATGACATTTCCGTTTTTCCCATAACTGTCAAAACAAAAAAAAATGCGCCAAAAGTTAAATTTGAATTTCAGGTAAAGTGACCTCCGGTGGCACAGTAGTGAATACAGTATTCACCTGAAGGCGACTGGAGATGTTTATCAGTTGAAACGTTGCGATATTAAATAAATCAAGACAACGGAAGTCCAAAATACGTCTTTCACAACATTGTCTGTAACTAAATTTAGTTCTATAAGATAAATTTAAATAACTATTTCTATTGGCTGAAATAGGTAGGTATTTCAATAAGGATATCTCCTGCAAAGTGAGTGAGTGAGTGAGTATATTTTACCTGTAAGATCCCTCCGCTTCCTTCAATCAACAGTTTCCTGGCCGGTGCGGAAAACGGGTCTTGTTTCAACCGAGAACTGGCCTCTTCCAGTAATTTCGAGGACTTCTCGACCCGGACCAAGGCGGCCGGCATATCCTGACGAAGAATTGGATCGTCGGAGCTGTTGATGGTGTCCCTTCCCACCTAATTAAATTTTAAAAGTTTTGTATCGTTTCTATTTAATATCGTTTAACATTGATGATGATAAATGTTGTTTTATAAAAACTGGAAACAGCCAGTTTCAGTTAATATGCGAAATAATGAGTTTGCGTGAAATTCTTTTTGCTAGATGAAACGTGGATCTATTCCAAGAGTAATGAAACATTTTCTTGGCAGGTTTTGTAAGCAATTGGTTACCTGTGTCAAGAAATATTATTATATTTTAGACAATAAATCATAATATTTGAATCGACATCATTAAATAAAATTTAAAATACCTACCATTTTATAATGTCATTTTTAACTTTAGTACAATAAAGAGGTTGTTTATATCTACAGTCTTTGTTATGTTAAATAGTTTTTGAATTATAATAAATGATTTTATATACCAAGGAACTTACCTTAACCAAGTTCGAAACGGCATTACTGACCGACCGTACTGGCTGTTCCAAATCGGGCATGGGAATTCCATCTTCTGCTTCTTCATGAAGAATGACTAATTTGGAAACCTTTTAATCAAAATATAGCAATTAGTATACCTTTAATGTACATAATTCACCCATAATTATAAGTTTCTTCGATTATAAAATTGTTTTTCAACATGTATGTATATGAAATACAGACATATAAAAATGTTATTAATTGTTTCCTTTATTGGTAAATAAACGTTATCATTTCAACTAGTATCATGAATAGTTTGTCCTTGCTCTTTTCGGCGCTACAGAGAACTTTATCACAGTCAGTACGGTGATGGTGACGGCACATTAACATAGTAATTTTATCACAGTCAGTAAGGTGATGGTGACGGCACATTAACATAGTAATTTTATCACAGTCAGTACGGTGATGGTGATGGCACATTAACATAGTAATAAGTGCCTAAAAAGTCTTGCATACCTCGGCATTACAGAAGACACAAACACAGTCACAGAAAATCAGCAAAAATACACAAACACGTTTTAGAATTTAGAGATATAGTGAACCAAACGAGCCCTTGTGTTTTCACATCAAATTTCACTCTCTTTCACATCAGAAAGCTGAAAAAAGCAACATTTTGTGCGTTTTTTAAGAACAATAATCGTACCTAAGAAATTTTAAAATTGATTCTTCAAAAATAGTAATGCATTTAATTTAGCATTTGTTTTTGGAGTTTTGGAGACAGCCTACTATGCCAAATTCGGTTATGTTTTTGACTAAAAAATAGCACCAAGGAAAAACAGGCGCTAATTCTGGCCAAAAAATTGTATCATCCCAAAAACCTGGACATTTTCCGATAACTATTATATAAAAAAAAAAGGCGATTTAACAGCCTATTTGTGACGTAACGATTCGTAGGTGTCACCTGTTATAATTTTCACATCATTTACATAAACAGTGGGATCAAAAAATTGAATGAAAAATGCCCGTAAACAAAACGTTACATAACCTTATTTGGTCACGTCAAATGTTGACCAAAAACAGCTGATTTTCATTTCGGAAAAATGAGGACAATTTAAATCGAATAAACGAAAATGTTTAAGCGCTTAAGTACAGGCGCTGCTTAATTAGTTCGTTTATTTATTTAAGTTTATAAATAGACCCACAAAACGTGTTTTAAATAGAATAAATTAAGCGCGAAGATTTTAGATAACCATGAAATAGAGAACAGTCGATTTATCATAAAAATTGACCAACGCCTACCGCTGGAAAACCTGCGATAAAATAAATAATAGGATGGATGACACTTATTTTCTGGATTTTCCTTGAAAAAAAGTCGATACGTTTCCTTCCTGTGACGAATGTGACCTTCCGAAGTTAACGACAAATCGTTATCACTTTTGCCAAAAGCTTTTTATTAATAAAAACCTGACTAATGTTTTATTTTTAAATTATAATTGATAAACAAATCAAGTTACCTGTTGTGCAACCGGCTCCAAAATAGACTCGATTGTTTTCGTGTGGAAGACGGGCATCTTGAATTTTGGGGTTCACAAGTTAACACTAAATTCCACTTAAATTAATTTAAAAAAAAAACAATAAAAAATTATTACTTTGCGATCAAATCGGAAGAAATTGGCTAATCTTTTAAGGAGACATTAGCAACCGATTAATAAACATAAGAAACTGAAAAAATCTCTAAAAATAGAACAACCAAGATCTTAACATCTTTACGGTAGTTATGTCACCCACACCCTGGTCTTTTACTCCCGTTGTACAAGCTCAGATGTACGTCTCGTGGCATATGCCGTACAAAAAAGAGAGACAACCATATAAACTGCATTCTGCACAATACTTTCCGCCGCGAAACGAAGTTGCTTACGTTCTTATCTCAGACTTACGGCTGTCTGTTTACCATTCCTAGAAAGGAGACGGAAATATTAGGCTGGGTCTGAGCGGAACGCCATAACAAAACAAATAAAAATACGATACAAGGGTAATCTTAAAAGTCCTAATAATCTTTTTCGCTCCAAATCTTAGATCATGACCAAAATATATTTAAAAAAATGTAGGAACAATAAAAAAAAACATGAGATATGTAGCAGACATATTAATCTTAAAAAACTACAACAAAATAAATATTAGTCTTCTCGTGTCCTTATCTACAATTTACACTAATACTTATTTAAACGCAAAAGTCAACAATCAATACAAAAATCACAAATCATCGTTATCCAAACTAAAGTCTAAGACTTCGTCGGCTGTCAAAAATCTGACATCGCTCTGACTACTGCCGTTCCCCGCCATCATTCGTCTATTCCTCCATCTAACAACCCTGTACTTAACAAGAACCAGCAGCGAAATTATCGAGACCGTGGCAACAGCGCATACCGTCGCTATGACAACGAATATCATTTTGACTTTTGACATCTCCGACTGGCTTTGTACAAATTCCGTTTTGATTTTGCCTAAGTTTTCCGGATAGACGTTATTGCTTTCTAAATATTCTTTTTCGTTGGTTATTCGCTCTACGTACTCTTCTTTCTCTTGCAGCGGAACGTTGTTGTCTTCTTCCGAGGTGAGGAGCAGTTCCTCGTCGGTGTTTTGTTTTTTAGGCACCTCTAAAATGTCATTAAAATTTAACTTGTTCGTAGGTTGAATTGTAGGCCTTATAAAAATGATTTTTGAGTTGTTCTTACTCTGCGGCACGTTTTGAATTTTTGGAAATATTTTTCTGTATATTACGGTGGTAGTAGGAGGAGCAACAATTATAAGGGGTCTTCTAGTAGGCACTGGAACAGAAACTTGTGGTATTTGAGGTAGTTTCGAAGGTATTTTGGGTATTCGAGTTGGTGTTGTAGCGAGGATTTTCTTTGTTGTACGCATCACTGGAATAAACATTTTCGGTATCCGACTTGTTGGTGTCGTAGCGAGGATTCTTTTTGTTGTACGCAACACTATAACTGCCACAGTTTCTAATGCTATAGGTTTTTTTGTAGAATTTCTCACATCGATGGATGCATTTTTAACGGACGAATTGCTCGGTACAGGTAATTTCTCTGATATACTCTGTGGTTCGGTCGTCGTGTCGAAGTCTAATGTAGAGGAGCCTGAAATAAAACGAGATTCTATCGGCCCTATTCTTAAAAAGGAGATATAAATCGTCACAAGATAAGATAAGAGTCGGAAAACGTCAAAAAAATAAAATCCGTTATGTCAAGAATCGGAACTTTGGTCCACGTCGTAATATTGAGACAAATAAGATTTATTTTATAGTGAACAAGTTCCATTGATATTGTAAATGTTGACTGACCCTCGTAAAGGTAGTAGTTCAAATCACCCATGTATACGCGGCCCGTTCGAAAATAACAACTCGATATACGAAGAAGTTCCAAAATGATATTTGCATAAATATTGAAGAAATTGTTGTAGATTAGTAAACTATTATTTAATAACTAATAAGCTGATAAAATTTTTGCTTTCTTATTAAACAGAGTATTTGCTTACTTATTAAACAGAGATCGAAGAAATCCGGACAACATCGGCTACTTTCGTAGCAATAATCGTCACAGTCACATGATATTATGGACTGAGAACCTTCGTTTCCGCTTGTTACGTTACCGCAGCGGTTTTCACAGGACTCCACAGTTTTCAACATCTCAGAAAAAGGTAGAGGAAATTCCCTAAAAAAATTACATATTTTTTCTCTGGTGTACAAAAACACAAGGCTTGTAAAAAGTTTTCTTATTCAATATTAAAAAATATATTGAAAATACGTTAACAATATACCCCTTAGCTGAAACTTATCGCTTGCTTTTGGCCCAATGTCATTCAATAAACGTATTATATTCCTTTCTGTAAGCTTCTCTTGATTTTTCAGGCAATAAGTTTTGTGTTCCTTCATCGGCAGCATTAGTTATTTCGTCTGGAGCGCATTGAAATGTCTCTTCTTCGGAATTGGAATTATTTCTTTCCATTTTTGATGTTTTCAAATATTATTGACATTTATACACAATCACGTACAGGGTATCCCATTTTCGATAATTTTTTATGGTATCTCCGTAATTGTTAGTGCTATCAAAAAAGTAATGCAGGTGTCATGTGCTCTTTTTGGGTCAAACTTCAAATGGTGAAATCAAAATTTGAAAATTTTCGCTCGCTTAAGACATACGGGGGAAAATCGAAAAATTCACAATTTCAAAATTACCTTATGTTTTCTTAGTTAAAAGATATACAGAAAAATGTTTTATACAGAAGTTTCTTTATATTGATTGTTGAATAATCTGCCGTTTTCAGAATAAGTATACGAGGTCAGGTAAAAAAGTTATCGGACCTAACCTCATTTTTCACCCTGTATATTTTAATCTAAAAAGATACTATTTTAAATTCCCCTTTCAAATATATAACACACCATGGATGATATTGGTTTCCTAGGCGATTTATTTAAACTTTATTACTTTAAACAATAGTAACCATGAAACAAAAGCTAATATCCTAGAAACAACTATGTTGACTATTAAAATTTGGCGTCATATTCATTTGCGAAAATGACCTATCAACATTTTGAAAAATTTGATATAATATCAGTTTATATTGAAAGTGAAAAAAACGAAGAAATGGCACAAAATGTATATTTTGTTCGCTATCCGGAAAGACTGGAACCATTTAAGGACATATCCCGAACATTTGCGATGATTCCCGTTATTTTTTTACCTTAATCTGAATCTTTTATTTCGTTTCAAAGTAATAAAGTTTAAATAAATCGTCTAAGAAACCAATATCATCCATGGTGTGTTATATATTTGAACGGAGAACTTAAAATAGTATCTTTTTAGATTAAAATGAGGTTAGGTCCGATAACTTTTTTACCTGACCCCGTACACTTATTCTGAAAACGGCCGATTATTCAACAATCAATATAAAGAAACTTCTGTATAAAACATTTTGCTGTATCTCTTTTAACTAAGAAAATATAGGGTAATTTTGAAATTGTAAAATTTTTGATTTTCCCCTGTATCTCTTAAGCGAGCGAAAATTTTCAAATTTTAATTTTACCATTTTAAGTTTGACCCAAAAAGAGCACATAACACCTACATTACTTTTTTGATAGCACTAACAATAACGGAGATACCCTATAAAAGTGTCGAAAATGGGACACCCTGTACCGGGTGTCCCACTAAGAATGGCTCTCGGCCGTATCTCTGAAAGTGTTAGTCGTATGGCTTGCGGAAAAATTTTTTAATATGAAAAGTGATCATAAGAAATTGCTGGAAATTATTTTCAAGTTTCTCAGCCGAGCGCTAGAGGGCGCAACCGTAACGGTAAATCCGTAAAGCTTAGTTTTTTCAAAAGTTGCCGCGTTAAGGTATATTGAAAATAGCATTTCCGTATACTTTAAGGTTTTATGAAGAAAATTTGCTTATAACATATTTTTGTCACTTTTAAAATAAAGTGGTGGGGGAAGGTTGAACATTATTTTAAATAAATGCCCACAACTCCGGGTTCGCTCAACAGAATTTAGTGAACTTTGTTTTGTTAAAAAGTGATTCCCTTACTCTATACTTTACTGTATAAACTATGATAATATGACTTTTAAAGTAGGCGCTAGAGGGAGCTATTTTACAACTTAACAAACATTGCGCATTTTTTCAAACATTTTAAATACAACAGTATATTTAATTTTACTTCATCGCAAAGATTAATAAAAGCCTAAAAAACTGGCGAAAACCACAACTTCTTATCTTTTTTCAAACCGGAGATATTAACAAGAACAAAAATAAACACGGAAAAATATGATTATATTTGAGTTTCAACGGTACAGGTTTTTTCAAAAGTCAAATAGGCCTTGAAAAAACAAAATCTAATTTAAAATTAGGTGCTTTCACCTCAAAGTTTTTATGTCATAGTTTATACAGTAAAGTATAGGGTAAGGGAACCTCTTTTTAAAAAAACAAAGTTCACTAAATTCTGTTGAGCCAACCCGGAGTTGTAGGCATTTATTTAAAATAATGTTCAACCTTCCCCCACCACTTTATTTTAAAAGTGACAAAAATATGTTATAAGTAAATTTTCTTCATAAAACCTTAAAGTATACGAAAATGCTATTTTCAATATACCTTAACGCGGCAACTTTTGAAAAAACTAAGCTTTACGGATTTACCGTTACGGTTGCGCCCTCTAGCGCTCGACTGAGAAACTTGAAAATAATTTCCAGCAATTTCTTATGATCACTTTTCATATTAAAAAAATTTTCCGCAAGCCATACGACTAACACTTTCAGAGATACGGCCGAGAGCCATTCTTAGTGGGACACCCGGTACAATGCGGCGCCCGCGTTAAAAAATGATCAATGTTATGCATTCATTTGTGTAAAAAAAATATCGATCGTAGAAAAAATAACTGAATAGTGTCGCTCTCTGCAGGAAAACGACACAAATAACACGAAGGAAAATCGACATAAAAACAAGGACGCGGTGAAAACACAGCAGGAAGACAATAATTCTATACTATACTATATTCTTACGTAGTTGACTGAAGGTAGTCCTCATATACGCAATCCTCAATGATTTTTATATCATCTATAGCCGTGTCGCTCACATAACCGTTGCCTCTAACTCCTTCCAGAATTATCTAAAAGATAAATCATCAATGTTAATAATAATTAGTATCAATTTCAATTTACTTGTGTTTTAATCAGGAACGGTGCGCCCGATGAGAAAAGCGCAAGAGACCGTTTTCATGTGGAATTGACCAGGCTAATCAGAAAAAATATCCACATGGAAAAATGTCAGTGGCGTACCAGTCTTTTTGTAAAACATATCAGAGGACATGTTTGCAGGGACGCCACTGGTGGAATGATAAAATAACTTTTCTAACTAAAAGATGTGGTTTCACATTCTATCAACACATACCAAAATTAAAACCAATATCTAAAGTACTTACGAAGATATTAAAACATAATGATTTAAGCAAAAAAATTTTTTCTTTATAAAATGACCTCAGGAATGGCACTATGAAATATTAGCACGACGTCATTAAGGAACACCCTGTATAATAAGCTCGCCTAACCATTCCTGTTGTTGCAACGAATACTTACTTGATAATCTTGTTCTATAACTCCCAAATTAACGAAGGCACTGAACCAAAAGTTGCCTTGGTTACCACTTTTCGAAAATAACGCATCTTCAGCTTTTAAAGGCCATGGATCAGTCACTCTTTTCATATAAGCTCTTAAAGTACCTAAACACAAACAGCTTGAATAGCGTGAGGATCATAGACATATAATATAAAGGGAGACAAAATTCTTTACATTTTGTCCAGATCATAGATCGTTTTTAACAGAGATCTACCACTTGTGTATATTTATTATTATATTGAATGCCTTTCATGTGAACCTATTAAGTAAAAATATTGTACTAAATATACAGTGAGTCCCAGAAGAAATGTCTAAATTCATTTAAAATTCAGCGGTAAGTTTTTTCAAAAAACGCTCGTACCCGTCGATTTTGATTTTTTAATTATTTTTTTTGTGGTAATTTCATGTATACGGGGTAGCTCAAAAATAAGTTACGACCATCAACTTCATTTTTTTCAAATGAAAACATATATTTTTTATTTCATTTTTGAATTTTGCATTGAATTCTAAGCATGTTTCATGTACCATAATGTACATAAACTTATTATTATGTTATTGAAAAAATTAGGATTGAACATATCATTTAGGGAATCCAACGATCTATCAAATCTTCTGGCAATATGGCATTTTGGGCTCCATAATAAGTAAGAGTGTACTGTCTCACTGTCACCGTTTATTTCCATAGAAACTGTATGACAATTTTATTTCAAATAAGTATAATTATTGTCAAGCGTAGTTTCAAAGTTGCGGTTTTCACAATAATGGTGAAGTTAACGGAACGGGAAAAAATTGAAATTCTATGCATGGTTGGGTTTGGTGATAAAACACGTACTCAAATAGAAACAGCCCAATTATTTAATGAAATCCATCCTGATCGTCCTCCCATATGTCAAAAGATGGTGAGTAGAATAGAGGCTAAGTTTAGAGAATTCGGTCATGTTAGAGATTTGCCTAAATCTGGTCGTCCTACTCGAGATGAAAATGAACAACTTGACGTTTTGCTTTCCTTGGAAGAAAATCCATGTACTCCCCTGTCGCACATTGGGGCCGATTTACACATGCCGAAATCTGTTGTTCACCGAGTAGTTCAAAAGCACAAATATCACCCATACAAAGTTATTCCAGTGCACGAGTTATTTGAAGATGATTTCGATAGGCGAAGTGAGTTTTGCGGACGCATGCAAAATATGTGCAATCTAGATAATAATTTAGTAAAAAATATTATTTTTTCGCATGAAGCTACGTTCTATTTGAATGGTAATGTGAACAGACAAAATTGTCGATATTGGGCAACAGAAAATCCGCATTGGATGATAGAGGTTCACAGCCAGTACCCTAAGAAAATAAATGTTTGGTGTGGAATCGTACGCGAAAGAGTAATAGTCCATTTTTCTTTGAACAGTCCTTAACTGGACAAGTATATCTCGAATTTCTCCAGCTAGAATTAATTCCAGCATTAGTGGCTTTATTTCCGAATCCAATGGATCCAGACTCCCCTGACGAAGAACTGATATTCCAACAAGATGGTGCTCCTCCGCACTATGCGGCCACTGTGCGCACATTTTTGGATGAAACCTTTCCCAATCGGTGGATTCGAAGGAGAGGACCTATCGAATTTCCTGCTAGGTCGCCAGACCTAACTCCGCTGGACTTTTTTTTGTGGGGTTACCTCAAATCAAAAGTATTTGTTAACAGGCCAAACAATATGCAGGAGTTGAAAGAAAGGATCCGAAGAGAAGTGCGTGTCATAACTCCGGAAATGGTTGGAAAAGTGCAAAGAGAGTTTATTGATCGTCTTGGATATTGTCAAGCCGTAAATGGCGCACATTTTCAACATTTAATTTGATTTTGTTGTGTTTTTTTTTTAATAAACAGGTCTTACTTATAGATATGTTCAATCCTAATTTTTTCAATAACTGTTGAGTTTATGTATAGGACATGGTACATGAAACATGCTTAGAATTCAATGCAAAATTCAAAAATGGAATAAAAAATATATGTTTTCATTTGAAAAAATGAAGTTGATGGTCGTAACTTATTTTTGAGCTACCCTGTATACATGAAATTACCACAAAAAAAAAATTAAAAACTCAAAATCGACGGGTACGAGCGTTTTTTGAAAAAACTTACCGCTGAATTTTAAATGAATTTAGACATTTCTTCTGGGACTCACTGTATAGTTAGTGTTAGTACAAGTGGATTAGTACAAGTTTATTAGCTATACAGGGTGTCCGCTAATTAATGGTACATGGAAAAACCACAGAATTATTACGTAAAAATATTAGGATTTAATTATACTTATCTATATCCGAAAGTTGATATTAACTGACAAGTTAAAACTTCATTTTTGTTCCTCTCTAATAACTTTGAGAGAAACCAATAGTTTTTACAAAATTTGGCAATTATGGTTTTTTTAGACTAAGTTCAGGTCGCAGAGAGATATTTGCATTTAAATTGTTTAGTGCTTTAGCTCGAGCAAGCAAATAATATTTTGTTACTTCTTACCAATTCACTTTTACATGATAATTAATGTTCTAGTGATGGTAATTGGGAATAATGAATACAATAGTTGGATTGTTCTTGAACTTACTTTAATTAAAATAACTTTGACCCCAGAAAATATCGCGTCGAAAGAAACCAACAGCAATGAAAACACAAACTTACGATAAACTCAAAAATGAAACATTTTCTGTTCCATAACAACTGCATCTCTAAATTTTATTTGTTTTCTCATAGGTTACTTTAAGAAAAAAATGTTGTTTGCAAATTAATAATAATTGGGCAGGGTGCACTAAACAATTTAAATGCAAATATCTTCGAAAAGGTAACTCTGGACGACCTGAACTTAGTATATCTTCTTTACGTAATAAATATGAGAAAAGTATAATTCTCATTAAAAACTTAAATACACTGAGACACAAAAAAGGTATGACCTAATAAATGTGCAAATAATGCAGCAGACAGTGCCCCTACATAGTACATTAAAATTTCATAAAGAAATCAATTTCTCGTCCTAAAAAAACCATAATTGCCAAATTTTGTAAAAAAACGTTGCTTTGCTGCAAAGTTATTAGAGAACAACAAAAATGAAGTTTTAACTTTAACACCCTGTATCTCAGTTAATATCAACTTTCGGATTAAGTAAGTATAATTAAATCCTAATATTTTTACGTAAGGAGTATGTGGTTTTTTCATGTACCATTAATTAGCGGACACCCTGTATACAAATGGTTATTCGTCAGTGCGTGGTAAGTAAGAAACTCGACTATTCTAACCCCGGATTAATATTTCGGCAGTCGGTGAGATTATTGAGGTTATGTTTTTTTTAACTTAAGCAGTGGTGTAGCTAATTCTATATTTTAGTAAAAGTTGCAAAACATGGATTTTTGTGTATTATCTGAATTTCGTTAAAAAAATACCTACAACGCTTATGTCTAATTTTAGATCGATATTATCTAATTGCGTTACAATGAAATTATTGTAAAATTCCAAGCCGGTTTCCCATTTATTTGAAAACCAGTACTTTCTGAGACAACACTTACAGCGTTGTAATTTTTCTTCTAACTTATTTGAAACTGAGGAAGTAGGTATGTTTGTAAACAAATGGTATGTTTGGTCTCCCTTTTATGTTATATGTCTATGCCTATGATGCGGATCCAGTCGATGTTCGACGACGTCGAGGGAGCTTATCATTTGAAAAGAAGTATACAAGATAATAAAATTTTACCCGTGGATTTTCCATACATATGAAACCAAAATTCAAGACAAGTGTTTGTAGAGGTCTTCTTGAAAACAGGAGATATCAAACGAGCCGTGTCATTCATTCTTCTAGATGAGGATTCTATATACATGTAGTGCCCTACGAAAACAAAATTCCTGATAAATTCTTATATTTTATCATATTTTTCTTCGCATTTTGTGAAGAAAACACCAAAGAAATAAAATCCGATGTATCCTCGTTGGACTTTATCTCACCATTTTCTCCCGCTCCTTTAGTGTGATCATGACTAGGGCCCGTGGCCATGGAATATCCAGTAGGTGTCTTATAGGAGTCCCTCTTCCAGTCCATGTCGTGGTTCAAGTCGTGCGACCAATGACAGATGTTGGCGTCCTCGAAATCGCAAAAAAGGCTGGGTTTTGTATTCGACGCTATAAAAAAAAATCAGCATTGTACCCGTGGTATTAGATTTATATGGAATTTATAAATTATATTATACATATACAGGGTGTCCGGGAACATGTGGGAAATCTCCCGGATATGAAGAAAACACGTGAAAAGAATACTATAGGTTCATATAAACTTCTTTCGTATCGGCCTCCTCTTCGGAGATATGGGCTCCCAAAGAGCACCAATGGAATCAAGTTTTTTACACATAATTATTGAACCACCTGGTATATTTCAATTATTTTTTAATATGATGTATACCAGGTAAGACCCGTCAAATTACTACCCAAGAAACTGTTGTGAATTACTCACAGCTGCAGGGACGGACTAGCTCTAACACTCATGGGCCCATTTTTTTTAACGCCCTGTATGATAATAACTTTGGACAACGTTTTTTAAATACCTTTAACTATTGACTAAATATTAAGTACTCTTCATTCCTGTCGCTAATCCTAACCGTTTTCGAGGAAACATCATTTTATTTGCACTGATTCCCCTATCTTCTCACGGGTTAAATATGAAAAAGCGGAATTTTGACGTTCATCATTTCATAGGAACAAAGATGGATCTCTTACCGAGATACGCCAAATACATGATGTAATTAAAATGACGTTTTCTCGAAAACGGTTAGGATTAGCGACATGAATGAAGAGTACTTAATTTTTAGTCAATAGTTAAAGGTATGTAAAAAACATTGTCCAAAGTTCCCATCATACAGGGCGTAAAAAAAATGGGCCCATGAGTGTTACAGCTAGTCCGTCCCTGCAGCTGTGAATAATTCACAACAGTTTCTTGGGTAGTAATTTGACGGGTCTTACCTGGTATACATCATATTAAAAAATAATTGAAATATACCAGGTGGTTCAATAATTATGTGTAAAAAACTTGATTCCATTGGTGCTCTTTGGGAGCCCATATCTCCGAAGAGGAGGCCGATACGAAAGAAGTTTATATGAACCTATAGTATTCTTTTCACGTGTTTTCTTCATATCCGGGAGATTTCCCACATGTTCCCGGACACCCTGTATACAGGGTGTCCATTTTTCGACGGTTTTACGAGATATCTCCGTTATCAGTAAAGATAGAAGGATGCGGCATTGTGCTACTTGATTGCGGAACAAAAGATGCCGGAATTAGAATTTTTCTACGCCTCCTTGTTTTTTATGTACGTGATTCTGGGACAAATCAAATTCTTTGTTGGTTTTCAGTGATTGTGTGTTAAATTTAAGTATTGTTTGTGGAAAAATAGTAATTCTTAATATGGTAAGACAGTCTGGCGTAAACTGGATAAAAATATAGATTCTTGAGTCACGTCTGTAGATTGTTTTTTTTTACTAAGACAGAAACAGATAAAAGATAAAAAGAGATAGGGATTCTACACATAGAAAATCGCGAGACTGATGAAATAAATGTGTTTTTGCTTCAATTGAAACTAATTCTATTATAATAATAAATAATAACAATAAATATGCTTTAATAGTACATTAAGATACAAGTTTCATAAGACATTCTTCTAGAGCACGCGTTTTCTAAAGTACAAGTGCTCTAATTGCCTTATGAACCGTGTATTTTATAATACTTTTTCTATTTGGGTCTTTAAAGTCGGAAAATATAGTAGATTTTTCCATTTGAAATAATATTTTCTTTTTGGGTTGACAATACTTTTACAATTTAATAAAATGTTACAAGTATCAAATATGCCACGATAGAAACAATTGAACACAACAAAGCTTCTTCTAGAGCACGCGTTTTCTAAAGTACAAGTGCTCTAATTGTCTTATGAACCGTGTATTTTATAATACTTTTTCTATTTGGGTCTTTAAAGTCGGAAAATATAGTAGATTTTTCCATTTGAAATAATATTTTCTTTTTGGGTTGACAATACTTTTACAATTTAATAAAATGTTACAAGTATCAAATATGCCACGATAGAAACAATTGAACACAACAAAGCTTCTTCTAGAGCACGCGTTTTCTAAAGTACAAGTGCTCTAATTGTCTTATGAACCGTGTATTTTATAATACTTTTTCTATTTGGGTCTTTAAAGTCTGAAAATATAGTAGATTTTTCCATTTGAAATAATATTTTCTTTTTGGGTTGACAATACTTTTACAATTTAATAAAATGTTACAAGTATCAAATATGCCACGATAGAAACAATTGAACACAACAAAGCTTCTTCTAGAGCACGCGTTTTCTAAAGTACAAGTGCTCTAATTGTCTTATGAACCGTGTATTTTATAATACTTTTTCTATTTGGGTCTTTAAAGTCTGAAAATATAGTAGATTTTTTCCATTTGAAATAATATTTTCTTTTTGGGTTGGCAATACTTTTACAATTTAATAAAATGTTACAAGTATCAAATATGCCACGATAGAAACAATTGAACACAACAAAGCTTCTTCTAGAGCACGCGTTTTCTAAAGTACAAGTGCTCTAATTGTCTTATGAACCGTGTATTTTATAATACTTTTTCTATTTGGGTCTTTAAAGTCTGAAAATATAGTAGATTTTTTCCATTTGAAATAATATTTTCTTTTTGGGTTGGCAATACTTTTACAATTTAATAAAATGTTACAAGTATCAAATATGCCACGATAGAAACAATTGAACACAACAAAGCTTCTTCTAGAGCACGCGTTTTCTAAAGTACAAGTGCTCTAATTGTCTTATGAACCGTGTATTTTATAATACTTTTTCTATTTGGGTCTTTAAAGTCTGAAAATATAGTAGATTTTTTCCATTTGAAATAATATTTTCTTTTTGGGTTGGCAATACTTTTACAATTTAATAACATGTTACAAGTATCAAATATGCCACGATAGAAACAATTGAACACAACAAAGCTTCTTCTAGAGCACGCGTTTTCTAAAGTACAAGTGCTCTAATTGTCTTATGAACCGTGTATTTTATAATACTTTTTCTATTTGGGTCTTTAAAGTCTGAAAATATAGTAGATTTTTTCCATTTGAAATAATATTTTCTTTTTGGGTTGGCAATACTTTTACAATTTAATAAAATGTTACAAGTATCAAATATGCCACGATAGAAACAATTGAACACAACAAAGCTTCTTCTAGAGCACGCGTTTTCTAAAGTACAAGTGCTCTAATTGTCTTATGAACCGTGTATTTTATAATACTTTTTCTATTTGGGTCTTTAAAGTCTGAAAATATAGTAGATTTTTTCCATTTGAAATAATATTTTCTTTTTGGGTTGGCAATACTTTTACAATTTAATAAAATGTTACAAGTATCAAATATGCCATGATAGAAACAATTGAACACAACAAAGCTTCTTCCCATCCGTCATAATTAAAAATTAATATAGATATTATTAAAGTTAATAAAAATGAGTCGGGAAGGAAAGTTGTACTCCGAAATACGAGACATTGCAGAAAATAATCTAGCAAAACTTTTAAATGCAAAACTTTGAGTTATGGTGTTAGCAGAGCAAAGTTCAAAATATTGAACAAAATACTAAATAATAGGTACTATTGAACAAAATATTGTGTCGACACAGAATCTGACAGGAATAACAATTAATGCCCAGGAAATGTCTACAGTAACTATATAAATATGTATATACAGTGTGTACATAAAGTAAGGAACAAATTCATTATCTAGGAATCTAAAAATATTTCGGAAAAATCCTCGGACACGTGTATAATAATTTTTAATGGCGCATTTTTTCCCATACAAACTTAATATACAAGGTGGCTCATGTAGTAGATATGACATTATCGACGATTTTTTTAAATGGGAACCCCTATATTTTAGTTCAGATCTGTAATCTCCAAGAACAGCTGATTTAAAAAACATAACACACTTAGGGCCTAAAATTCATAGTTTCGTTACTACAGGGTAAAACAAATAATTTTATTTAAGATATTTTTAATTTAAAAAAATGTAAAAAAATTAAATAAGCTATTTAATTAAGTGTTGAAATTGTCCTCCTGCTGCTGCCTGACAGTACCCCAAGCGATCAATAAATTCTTGTTGGACTTTTCTTATGGTTTCTTCTGAAATGTTCCTGCATTCTGTTGTTATTCGATTTTTTAAATCTTCAATATTGGCAGGTCTGACTTTATAAACAACATTTTTCAGGTGACCCCACAAGAAAAAGTCCAGTGGTGTAAGGTCTGGAGACCTAGGCGGCCATTCAACAGGCCCACGTCTTCCAATCCACTTGTTCGGAAAAACTTGGTTTATGTAATGGCGCACTACTGCTGCATAATGTGGAGGTGCGCCGTCTTGTTGGTACCACAAATTTTCATCTAGAATTCCTGGATTATTTCTACTAGGGTATAAGTTAACTAGCGTAGGGATAAGAAAGTTCTGAAGAAAATGAAGATAATTTAGCCCGTTTACATTGTTGTCAAAAAAATATGGCCCAATAATTTTGTTTTTCACACTACCAGCCCAAACATTAATTTTTTGAGGATATTGAGTATGGTGCTCACGCATCCACCTGGGATTTTCTTTTGCCCAGTATCTACAGATTTGCCGGTTCACTTCTCCATTTAATTTAAAGGTAGATTCATCCGAAAATAGGATATTTTCAACAAACAAAGGATCTACGTTACATCTTTCCATTACTATTTGACAAAACTCCATCCTATGATCTATATCATCTTCATTCAACTCATGAACCAATCGGATTTTAAGCGGGTGCCATTTTTCTACCGTCAATAGGTTATGAACGGTCATAGCAGCCGCCCCATGATCAATGCTAATCTGGCGGACGCTGTTGTGGGGATCTTCTTCCATAGCCAATAAAATATCTAATTTCTTATCATCCGGAATAGTTGGACGGCCTTTTCTGGGAATATCTTCCACTGAACCCGATCCTATCACCATATCCAATCATCATAAGAATTTCTATTCTTTGTGTTAAAGATAAACGCATGGTAACTCAATATGTTTTAAAATAAAATTTATTACTTCTAATAAACTTACTAGAAAAATACAATGTAATGACAATGACATTATCTAAATACCATAGTTACATAACAGCAAATAAGCCTACTTGAGAAAAAACATAAGTAACAGCAAATGATGGTGCGTCGTCCATTAATTACGTAAGGCTTTCAGGTAAAATTGGGTGATGGCGGAAGGGATTGAGCCAAATGTCACGAAATCTTTTATTGGGGGAAGGGGGGTTGAAAATTCGATAAAAACGCCTCACGTAATTAATTGATGCCTCCCAAGCCAAAAAAAAATATCTTAAATAAAATTATTTGTTTTACCCTGTAGTAACGAAACTATGAATTTTAGGCCCTAAGTGTGTTATGTTTTCGAAATCAGCTGTTCTTGGAGATTACAGATCTGAACTAAAATATAGGGGTTCCCATTTAAAAAAATCGTCGATAATGTCATTTCTACTACATTACCTTGTATATTAAGTTTGTATGGGAAAAAATGCGCCATTAAAAATTATTATACACGTCTCCGAGGATTTTTCCGAAATATTTTTAGATTACTAGATAATGAATTTGTTCCTTACTTTATGTACACATTGTATAAGAGGAATAGTGATTTTATAATATCATAAAAAAATCGAGAAATACGTATTTTACGTATGTATTTAAGCGGTTTTATTCATAACACACAGACAATGATCGTATCGTAACGCGTATAATAACATACCTGTCAAAATCAGACACCAAAAAATCAGGCTTACGATTTTAGTAAACATATTTTAGATATTTTAAGGGCATAGAAAATAAAACAGTCATTGTACTTTTCGTTTGGTTAATAGCAAAACATCTCGACACATAAAGTATAATAATAAATTATTTTTACTATTCTAATTATTGCCTCATATAGATAAAGCAGTGTCGGGTTTGCAGGTTTACCGCTTTAAAATACAGGGTGTACAGAAAAATAAACTATTCAGTTTTCGACTTCGAAACCAAATTTTACGTATCGTAGAAGCTAGTACCGACGCCCATGGTGACACACTTATTTCCCTTTTATATATTTCCTTTACTTACGTATACATGAGGGTATATGATTGTCCCATACGAAGCCATCGCAAAAAACTGCCGCAGGTCCGTGGAGGTCAAATCCTTGCTTGCAGTAAAAATTCAGGACGCCTCCTCCGTGTGAGGGTAGAATAAGGCCGTTCGCCGGTGGATTGTCCTTTTTCTGACAGGTGGTTTCTTTAAAAGCACAAAAAATAAGTGAAAACATATATCAATCCAAGTAGTGTTGGGATAAACCGATGATTTTAATAATCGAGTACTTGTTACTCGAGCGATTAAACACATGAAATTTTTATGACTAGAAGAATGTGTTGATACATCACCAGGGGTTTTTGTAAGTTTTAGAAGTTTAGTCTAGAGTTTCTATTAAGGAAGAACAGTTGATTCTGTTTTTAAAAAAAATTATATACAGGGTGTCCCAGAATATGTGGGCAATCTCCCGTGTTCAGATAGAACAATTAAAAATAACAGGAGAAGTTCATATAATTTTTTATTCCAACGTCCGTTATGGACCGTTATCTCCGTAGGAAAAAAAATGTATATGAACTTCTCCTATTATTTTTAAGTGTTCTATCTGAACCCGGGAGATTGCCCACATATTCTGGGACACCCTGTATATATTAAAAAAATTTACAATCGCCGTTGGATAGCCAGTCAAAACAAAACCCACGTCGCGATGAATCCACTAAGCGATTTGGCATACTTTTTTGTATGCACCTTCTCGTTTATGTGCCTTTAACAAAGACGTATGTCGTGTCCGCCTTCTGAGCGTCAAACTCGAACGTCGCCAATCGGCACATATGGGTTTGTTCGGATTTGTTTTGTAAAAACGAATGTCAGTAACACTTTTCCTAGTTTATACCAAAAAGGTTTTAAAAAGGACGTTTTTTTTTCTCACAAAATTACAGTTTCCACCCTGTATATAAATACTTACTGACACATTTGGGCGGCGGCATATCCCAAGTACCGTTCACACAAAAGGCGTTCCTCTCCCCCGCCAGCTGAAAACCGGCCTGACAAACGAACTTGATGACTCTTCCTCTTTGTCTTGACCGTATCCTGCCATTTTTTATTTTCGGAAGGGTACATGCTAAAAAATAGACGACGAAAATGTTTAAAAAGCGGTCGGGGGCGCGTCGAAACCACGTGAAAAGTATACGATGTACACTCTGTAGCAAAATGATCGCATTCCGTATGTTAAACGTCATCCGGGACTAACAAAAGTACCGTGCGAGTCTCCTCGCACACTCGTGTCATGCACTAGCCGACAGACGCCAGATTATTCTTTATTTAAAATGAAATAAAAATAATTCATATTATACGTACGATATACTTTCTTGCGACAAACATGAAAGAAGCAGCAGCCGTCGAGGCGTTTAGATACACCCCTACTAGGCATTTTAATATCATTTTAATGAGTTAAAGGACGTTAAACTATTGAATAATAGCACGTACCAAAATATTGCAAGTGAGCGAAGAGTCCGGGGTGAGATTAAAGTTCGGTCGAAATGAACATTTATTATACAGGGTGTTCCTTAATAACGTGCTAATATTTCAGGGTGTGATTCCTTAGGTCATTTTATAAAGAAAAGTTCATATGAACATATGTCCGCAACGGCTTAATTTTTTTGCTACAGGGTGTTGAATTTTTCTTTTTTAACTGGTTATTTTCTAATATCTCCGAAAGTTCTTTAGATATTATTTTCAATTTTGGTCTGTGTTAATAGGATATAGAACCACAAATTTTAGTTAGAAAAGTGATTCAATTGTTCCACCAGTGGCGTCCCTGCAAACATGTCCTGTGATATTTTTTACAAAAAAGATGGTACGCCAATGACACTTTTCCATGTGGATATTTTTTTGTGATTAGCCTGGCCAGTTCTACATGAAAACAGCCTCTTGAGTTTTCCTCGTCAGAAGCACCGTTCTTGACTAAAACCACTAAATTCATATTGAAACTCATTATTATTAACATTGATAAAATAATTAATGATAAATTTTGTTTTATAAAAATTGTTGGAGTGGGCAATTCGACGGGAAGACGGGCGGAAACATGCCTTTTAAGTGAAGGTGGCCATTTCCAACAATATGAATTTAGTGATTTTAATCGAGAACGGTGAATCTGACGAGGAAAACTCAAAAGGCCGTTTTCATGTAGAATTGACCAGGCTAATCAGAAAAATATCCACATGGAAAAATGCCAGTGGTGTACCATCTTTTTTGTAAAAAATATCAGAGGACATGTTTGCAGGGACGCCACTGGTGGAACAATTGAATAACTCCTCTAACTAAAATTTGTGGTTCTATATCCTATTAACACATACCAAAATTGAAAATAATATCTAAAGTACTTTCGGAGATATTAAAAAATCACAATTTAAAAAATAAAAATTCAACATCCTGGAGCAAAAAATGTAAGCCGTCGCGCGTCGCGGACATATGTTCATATGGACTTGAATTAGTCATGTTTCTACACATTTGGAACTGTTTTCAAAGTATTGCCTAATTATTTGTTCATAGTGACCCCCATTAACTTTAACACATATTCAATACGTTTTTCAAAAGAATGTTTCTAGACATTTGCCGAGTAATACTGTGAAAACAGTTGAAAATGTATATGTACAGATAATTAGGTAATAATTTACTTTAGAAATTGTCCACAAGCTTGACTCGCTAAAATATTTTTGTGTCGTATGCTCCCGTATGAATAAATAATTTTTTTTTAAATTACAACATTTTGTTTTTATTTTGTCATAGGTGACTAGACAAAGGACAATGGTAAAATACAACCACTTTTTTTTGCTCGAGTTTAAATAAAAATTGAAATACCACCAAGATTGGTAGAGATAGGCATAGAAAGACCTTAATAAAAATTAGAGAGGATTAAAATATCTATAAGATAAAGTAATCATATACAGGGTGTTTCATTTAAAAAACTTACGAAACTCAGGTTTCAAGTTCGTAATGTTGGCATATCCATAGAAAATACCCTGTATAAAAATGTTGATATGTGTTATCATAGGGGACTTCTGTCAACACTCCTCTTTCCGACATAAAAATATTTTATTTCAAATTATTATAAGTTAAGAAATATTACACATTTCATTGAACCATGTTTTTGCACAAATTTTAGGAATTTTCCAATCTATTTGGCAACGTTGCAAAAATGTGTACAAATAATTACGGTGCTATGTACATAATTTTACGGTGAATTCAAATATGTAAAAATATACATGGTGTCCCATTTAAAAAATATGAAATTTTTATCACACCGCCCTTTTGGAGCACCCTGTATGATCGAAAATAATTTTAGAAGCTGCACCTCTTAACGCTTAATAACTTTCGTGAAAAAAGTTTTCCGCTATCCCTAGCGGTAAAAGAGATATTGAGCTTTGTCGCACTAATTGGCCACCCTGTATGTTCATATGGACTTTTCTTTATAAAATGACCTAAGGAATCACACCCTGAAATATTAGCACGTCATTAAGGAACAGCCTGTACATATGCTGTGTTTTTGCTTTATTTAAATAATAATGAACGTATTAGCATTGGGCTTTAAGAGTTACTGCAAGTAATACTTAAATGAGATTATAACAATCCCGGTTCTTAATTCTTATTGGGCTCGGTAAGTGCAAAATTAGTGTGTCACAATTAAACTCGATTCGATCGAAGAATAAAAAATCAAACTTTATTCTTAAAATTAAAACTTACAAGCTCCCCTTTCCGACAGCACACCGTTTACAAAAAACACCAGCAGGACAAAACTACAGTGACGAACGTGCATTTTACGAAGATATACCCAAAAAAAATAATTAATATTAAATTTCACCACCAATCGGCATTGAAAAGTGTTTTTCGACTAAACTAATGCGATTAGGAAACTATTTAAATTATCTGTTAAAACGGATACTGTTGTGGACTGGCGGATAAGAGCATAGAAAAGGAAGTGCATATCAACATTGCGCTCTTCGTATCTGTTCCAGTGTCAGGGAGAATTTTGCCAAAAATGATGTGCGACGAAAACTTCATAATCGCTAAAAATATGGTAATCAATCGATCATGTCCAGGGGCCGCGCCGGCCATAAGGGTGAGATCGGGCGGCGCCAAGGGCGCTTAAGGCCGTATTAGACTAGGCAATTTTTTCTCTTGCGCCGGCAATTATAATGGCACGTATTCATGCGCAGTAAACCGTTTTCGATCAGCTGGAGCATTGTCAACGGTCAGAACAGCAGTGGGTACTGTCGAAATCCCTAAAATATCCCCAGAATTAGAGATGTGCAAACCTCTTCGTTTTGATTACCAGTTAAAGCAGCTACTGCTATTTACAAATAGGAGGTGCAAAAAGTTGCTGAATTAGCAGTCCATAAGTTTAATAAAGAATGTAAACTGCTAATTTAAGTACCAGTGGGTTTAAATGGCCATTACCTGTTCATACCTGGTTCGGCCAAATAATAAACAGTTAAAAATAACAGAATAATCCATGTCTACCCAATTGCGCCGGCAAGGGCAATTAAAATGGCGCCTGCCCCATTTCTGGTAATGAAAGACAGCTGATCGGGAACAGTGTACTGCGCATGAATCCGTGTTATTTAATTGTCAGAAGAGTAGAATTTCCGACTGTAGTACGGAGAACGGTGTACTGCGCCTGAATCCTTGAATTATAATTGCCATTGCTGGCGCCATAAAAATTCCCACGTGTAATACGGCCTTTAATGGCTTAACGAGCTTTGATTGAATACAATATATTTTCTTAGTTTTTTGTCTACGGAGGGTCCCCGATAGGAATGAACTCTACAGGTATCTGGTTAGCCATAAGATATACAGAGTGTCCGCTAATTAATGGTAGGTACATGGAAAAACCACAGACTACTTACGTAAAAATATTATGATAATTATAGTATACTTACCTACATCCGAAAGATGATATTAACTGAGATACAGATAAAGTTAAAACTTCATTTTTGTTTTTCTTTACTAACTTTGAAAGAAACCAACGTTTTTTTTTACAAAATTTGGCAATTAGGGTTTTTTTTTGGACGAGAAATTGATTTTTTTTTTGAAATTTTAATGTACAGTGTAGGGGGGCGCTGTCTGCGGCATTTTTCGCACTTTTATTAGGACGAAAATAATACTTTTCTCGTATTTATTACGTAAAAAAGGTATATTAAATTCAGGTCGCCCAGAGTTACCGTTTCGGAGATATTTGCATTTAAATTGTTTAGTGCGTTAGCTCAGGCAAGCAAATAATATTTTGCTACTTCTTACGAATTCACATTTACATGATAATTAATCTTCTAGTAATGGTAATTGGGAGTAATCAATACAACAATTGGATTGCTCTTTAACTTACTTTAATTAAAATAACTTTGACCCTAGAAAATATCGTGTCGATAGAAACCAACAGCAATGAAAACACAAACTTACGATAAATTCAAAAATGAAACATTTTCTGTTCAATAGAAACTGCATCTCTAATTTGTTTTCTCATAAGTTACTTAAGAAAAAAATTTGTTTGCAAATTAATAATAATTGGGCAGGGTGCACTAAACAATTTAAATGCAAATATCTCCGAAACGGTGGGCGACCTGAACTTAGTATACCTTTTTACGTAATAAATATGAGAAAAGTATTATTTTCATTAAAAACTTAAATACACTGACGCACAAATAAGTTATGACCTAATAAATGTACATTGTACATTAAAATTTCATAAAAAAATCAATTTCTCGTCCTAAAAAAAACCATAATTGCCAAATTTTGTAAAAAAACGTTGGTTTCCTGCAAAGTTATTAGAGAAAAACAAAAATGAAGTTTTAAATTAGGTAAGTATAATTAAATCCTAATATTTTTACGTAAGGAGTCTGTAGTTTTTTCATGTACCATTAATTAGGGGACACCCTGTATAGAAATGATCAAATTAGACAAATTAAAAAAAAAAATTCCGAAGATATTGTTTATTATTATTTTTGTGTGACGTGCTCAGATTTTTTCTACGTTCAATAGTTTTCAAGAAAAAAAACAAAACAAAGTTCAATAAGTAACTGACTTAATTGTTTTATTACATTTTTATTCAAATATTCACAAGTACAACGTACTACGGTAACGCCAAATACAATAATTAACTATACAGGGTGTTACAAATTCGGCCTTCGCATTGGGATTTCGGAAACGTTTAAATTGTTGCATAAAGTTGCATAATTATAGGCCCAATAATATACCGCAAAAAAATCTAAAACACATACAGGCGCTTTCACAATATTTGGAAAAATATATAATTTTGCGTTTCGATTTTTATTTTTCCTGGCTTTATTCGAAGCGATGTCCAAAAATTTCACTTCGAACGTACTAGGGGTATCTTAACGAAGATGGTCAATTTAAGGAACGAAACGTCAGAAAACCAGTAAGTGTTTTATACCACTGAGGCAGACCTTGCCCTCTTAATTCCGCCCAGAGCGGCGAATAGCAGAAATAGACGACGAGCCACTGCCGCCCATCCATATGTGGTTAAGCTTAGTACTCTTCGAACTTCATTATTTAAGAATTCTTTCATCTGGAGGACTTCATCCTTATGGAACGACCTTCCCGAGGTCGTTTTCCCAACGAATATAACCTCCAACGATTCAAAACCTCGCTTTATGCGCACACGCACCACTCCCAGAGTGCCCTAAAGGATTTTTCCTATAGTGCTTGTGATCGATCATAAATTAAAAGAACGTCGTTCTCCGTCATCTTTCATAATTTAAACAAAAAGTTCCAGGCCCGTATTTAAAAAAATTAAGTTGATGATGGTGACCCAAAGACGAAACGTCGCATGAAAGATCTGATAATGCCCTCTTGTGGAGAATAAAAAGTAGCAAATGAGAAAGTGAAATTTATTTTTGGACATCTTCTCGAACAAAGTCAGGAAAAACTAAAAACCGAAAAGCAAAACTTTAGATTTATTCAAATATCTTGAAAGCCCCTGTATTTATTTTCTATTCTTTTGCGCCATATTATTTGGCCCATAATTAACCAATTTAAACGTTTCCGAAATCCCAATGGCGAAGGCCGAATTTGTAACACCTTGTATATGTTTATCCGATTTTCATTTGTTTCCAAGTTATAGCGCAAGTAAAAATAAAGTTTACAAAGTAAAACGACGACACTGGGTGTGCACTAATTCGACATACTAGTAACGTTGCAGCCGATATTGAAGAAGTACATGAAGCAATCAGCCGAGCAACAGGCGTCTTTCGTAGACGAAGCAGAAAATTTTTAGAGGTCAATGGGGATATTTTTGAACATTTGTTAAGAGAACGCCATGATTAAAAAAAATATTACTGTATGAAACTTTGTTTGATTGGCTATAATTTGAAAACAAATGATAAGGACACCAGTTTTTTACATTATTTTCACTTGCACAATCCGTTCCCTGTATCTATACAGGGTGTTATGGAAATGACTTATTATATTTAAATGGTTGACTCCTTGGGTGTCCTAGAGAAAGTCTACATACTTTTTTTTAAATCGTTTAATCGAATATCTAAATACTAAGGTAAACATCCTTTTTACCCACATACTGTCGCGCCGTTTCATCTGGATTCACTTAGCAACAACTAGAGTATACTAACAGTGATGTCGGATCACACCGCGTGTTTGGCCCTTGCTTGGATACCGGCCGCGCGCCACTATCGTTGCTTCAGTGTGTTTCGAGACTCGGGGGTGGAATGACGCTGCCGAACAAACCCGACGTCCTTGACGTATACGAATTTTAAACGTTTTGTCAGTTGTAGCATCATCCGATTTTCTTTCTGTTGTGAAATAATTCATAATAATAAATGTTGTGATGTGATTTCAAATTTGTGTGATATTATCTACTGTTGGTTCTGTTGCAAAATATACTTTTTGTGTTTTATTTTTTTAATGAAATTTAATTATAAAACGGATTATTTAAAAATAAGATCGAAGGTAAGAGAGTATGTACCTTAAAATTGTAGTTCCTTTTTTCTACAAACTTTGAAGAAGAAGTGATAACGCGCGTCAAAGACGCCTTGTTGTCAAAAACTGAACACGTGCGTTTAGAATTCTGTGTCGCAATATGACAACATCGCCTATAATGAGCTAACCTCTTTTGAACCTCGAGACGGCCTCAATAAACTATCGATTGCGAAGCTCCTCAGGAGCGGCAACGTAAATTTTCATATTTCGCTTAATAATTCGAAGCACCATTTCTGGTTATTTTTCTTCAATTTATTTTCATCTCAGGACTTGCCGGTTTAAATATAATAAATAAGTCATTTCCATAACGCCCTGTATAACGACAAAAATCCGAACTAAATATAATAGAACTTGATCCATTCTACGAGAAACACTATGGACGCTACGAAAATCCCAGCGCCCCAAATAAAAAACACAAACATCAACTGTCTTACTCCCAAAACCTTCCTATGCAATTTCAACATGGTATTGCGGAACTTCAACGTGCTAGTCCAAAGAAACATTATTCTTTCGTGTTCGATCAAACCCCCCTCCAAAATACCCGTCAGAACCGCATTGATATCCTCCAAAGGGGGATAGAATTTGCTAAAAATGATTTGTATGTGAATCGTGCGGATGTTCTCCCCAATATAAATCAATGATTCGTTCGTTCTGGGGTTTAGAAAGTATTGTGGAATGGCAAAGACCGCGGGGATTTTCGGAAAAACCATTACGGCGTTTCTGTAGTCGGCCACTTGATGTGAACAAGAGATAATATCTCGGCATAACCTCACTCTTCCAGCTGCTTCTCTCCAGTTCTTGTATTTAGAATTTTTAATCTCCGATATAAATCTTTTATTGAAAACGTACAACGTGAGCCCTGATGCTTCAACGTCATCCTTCGTATCTATTTCTTTTTCGTAGCTATGACTAAAATAAATCATTTGCAAGGTGTTTTTCAAAGAAGTCGTGTGTACCAAACAAAAAAACATAAAAGATGCCAACAGTACGCGACAAGAAGCCTTTTTTTGTATATTGTTTATGGACGCATCTATCAGAATTTGGTAAAACCACCAGAAAGTGGTGTAGCAACTAACCTGATAGAAGCAGCGTGCGAATATAACCATCGTTACAATGCAGCAGCAAAAACAATATAAAATAGGCGCATTGCTGGAATATATTTGAAAAATTCTCTTAGAAATGGGCTTTGCAGGAGACTTGGGAGCCAGAATATTTACGGTGTCACTGTAATAACTGACAGACGCCTCGAAATCCTTTACAGTGTCTTCAGTCGAATGAAAACATCCTTGTATCATATCAACTTCGCCGCGATATAAAGAGTCCAACACTTTATTTTTGTAATTTCCACTTGAAGTATCCTTTTCGAAGTCAAAAGATATATCGTCAAATTGAGTCCGGTTTTTAATTTGCAAATATTCGGTTATGATTTTTAAAATAATCTGTTCGAATCCTGCGTTTTGCTTGTCTACATACGGCGGCATCACTCGGTAGAATATTTTCATGGTGGTGTTTGACCATTTTTTTACAGTTCTTGCAGCTAAAAACAGTTATCTACAGTTTATTTATTTATTCAGGATAACGAACAGGCAAAGCCCAATACAGTATCCACGTAATATGTTATGTGGCTAATTGAGATAACAAAAAGATATTATTAATAAATTAATAATTAAATTAATAGATTTTAAGGTATAATTTATAAAAACTACAATAACTAATCTATTTACTTTGATAGTGCAGAGAGAAAAAAACAAAAAAAACCTTAAACAAGTCAGTTCAATAAAAATTCCTTTACTGTTCTCCTTATCACGGCTTGTGGCACATTAAAAAAATCAATATCAAGAGTGCAACAATATAAGTTTGATAATCTCATCATTCTGCATAAAGGGGAATACTGAGCATTATTTGTGTATCTAAAGGGTATACTGAAGAGAGTACCAGATCTAAATTGACGAGCAGAAACATTAAAAGTAACTTGACTCAACAAATCAGATAAATCCACCTTATTACAAAGAATTTTACTCAAGAACATAACTTCCGACAGTTTTCTCCTATTTTCCAAAGTCATAATTCCAAAATCATGTCTTATAATACTACGATGATAGTTATCAAGGTTTGCTTTGACTGAGAGAAATTTATTCTATACTGATCTATTTATATAAACTGAATAGAAAGGATTCCAAACAATCGAAGCAAAATTCAATCTGCTATGCACAAAAACATGATATAAAGCTAAATATGATTTTGGATCTTTGAAATATCTTGCTTGCCTATTAATAAAACCTAACATTCGAAAGGTCTTACAAACTAATGAATTAATATGGCTATCGAAGATCAGCTTACTGTCAAAAATTACTCCCAAATCCTTCACTTCAGAAACTCGATTCAGCTCAGAATTGCTGATCGAGTAAGTAAATGATATAGGGTCACGATTCCTAGTAAAAGAGATTATACAGCATTTTTTTTATATTAAGAAATAAGCTATTGCGCTTATAATAGTTTTCAAGGCGGGTCAGATCTTCTTGAATAAGCACACAATCAAGTAGAGTTCTAATTTGTCTATAAAATTTGAGATCATCCGCATATCGTAAGAATTTACAATTAAGAAAACATTTATTGATATCGTTAATATATACAGGGTGTTATGGAAATGACGTATTATATTTAAATTGGCAATTCCTGTCACCCATTTAAATATAATACGTCATTTCCATAACACCCTGTATATGTTTTTGAAATGACAAAACATCTTCAAAGATGCGTGGACGCATTTTTCTATAGTTTGACAAAGAAAATTATTTTTTTATGTTATACTTACGTTTAAATTTCGTAAAAAGCGAGGAAATATTTTCACATGGCCCAAAAATATACGGAAAAACCGTACTTCCACTGGCATTGCCACTTAAAAAAGGATCAAAACTATAAATTTTTTGGGTATTGTCTATAATATACACAGACTCGACAAAGAAATTATGCAGTTTCTCAAAAAAGGTAGAGTTTAGGGTTTCTTGCAAAAATATGAAAGCTGATCTTCTATTGATAAATTTATTGGACTCCAGATATTGACGAATAAATTCTTCAGAGGTTCTTAGATCAAATAAATATATCTTCTTATTGGTTTGTTCGAAAAAAGTGTAATTCTGTTTGTCTCCTATAATTATTTTGACGAATTTTTCATTTTTCAAGTCGAAATTAGTCACTATCTCTTTGTTACAGCTGGCCCCACCGAACTTTGCCGAACAAAATCCATACAAAAACTCTGTAACACACTTATTTATATTTTGATCCGATGAAAAATCAAAATTTGTCGATATTTTTGCATAACGCCTTCCAAAAATTAACGGAAATAAAAATACTGTGAAATATATTCGATTAAACAGCATAATAGGGCTAGCTCTACGTGATAACGCCATATAAAATATAGAGCTAATCGTCAGTGGGAAATTATTACATCGTTCATAACGTAGTAAAAAATTACGACATGAAAATTATCATTTTTGTTACCGATCGATCCAAACCGCGTGTAAATAGAACCTGTCGTTTTAAACATACAAAACAAACAATTATAAATAAATAGTTATATGGCATCACCACCTGACTAGCAAAGTCGACTTCTTGTTTTCTTACGAACGACACAAAACAAACATATTTCTAGTTTTCATCGAGAAAGGTTGACAATGATCATTATTGTAAAAGGAGTTTTATAAAATGATAAGAAAATTCTTTTACAACTTATACACGTTTTGCGATCGAAATTTTTTTAAAAACTTCCGAACCAAAAGAGGTACCTCTTTTTCGTACAATGGGTTTTGTAGGTAGATAAGAGGACGAAGAACAAAACGGTATTTTTTAAAATTAATTCAAGATGTATTAAAAGCATGTTAAAACTATTTAAACAATTAAATTGTTATTATTTTTCATTTGGTCACAATTTTTTTTTAATACACGTCGAAAGCTAACATAACAAAGTCTTGTAAAGAAAAATTCGGACGGTTCTAAAATGTCAATAAATAAACAAATAAATATTTTATTCCTTGATCGAATTCCAATAGAAATAAAAATTCTCTTTTAAATTATTTATTTTAAATATTATTTTTTGCCGGCGACGGCTTCTTTACAGTCCGACACCGCCATGACGGCATCGGTCTAGTGGTGGAACTATGGGGGGGGGGGGGACGGGACTAGAGGGGCTATAGCCACGATGTCGCATATCGGGGTTTTATGGAAATTTCTTATTATATTTAAATGGGTGACTCCTTGGGTGTCCTAGAGAAAGTCTACATACTTTCTTTTTAAATCGAATATCTAAATACTAAGGTAAAAACCCTTTTTACCCAAATACTGTCGCGCCGTTCCATCTGGATTCACTTAGCAACAATGTGGGTCACTAGAGTATACTAACCGTGTTGTCAGATCACACTGCGTGTCTCGCCCTTGCTTTGATACCGGCCGCGCGCCACTATCGTTGCTTCAGTACGTTTCGAGATTCGGGGATGGAGTGACGCTGTCGAGGGTTGCACCTGCTTGACGTATACGAATTTTAAACTTTTGTTACTTGTAGCAGTACCCGATTTTTTTCTGTTGTGAAATAATTGATAATAATAAATGTTGTGATGTGATTTAAAATTTGTGTGATATTATCTACTGTTGAGCTGTTGAAAAACATACTTGTGTTTTTTTTAGGAATTTAATTATAAATTAATTATTTTAAAATAAGATCGAAGGTAAGAGAGTATGTACCATAAAATTGTAATTGTAAAAAGTTAGAAAATGAAGTGATAACGCGTGTCAAAGACGTCTTGTTGTCAAAAACTGAACACGTGTTCTGTGTTGCAATATGACAACACCGCCTATAATGCGCTTGAACCTCGCGACTGCCTCAATAAAGTATCGATTGCGAAGGTCCTCAGGCGCGGCCACGTAAATTTTGAGATTTCATATAAAATGTATATTTCGCTTAATAATTCAAAGCGCCATTTATGGTTATTTTTCTTCAATTTATTTTCATCTCAGGATTTGCCGGTTTAAATATAATAAGTCATTTCCATAACACCCTGTATATATACAGGAAAATTACACAAAAATACAGAGGAAATCAACTAAATATAATAAAACTCGATGCATTCTCTAACAAACGCCAGGCTCGCGATACAAATCCCGACCCCCCAAAAAAAAAACACAAACATCAAGTGTCTTAATTCCAATACGTTACTTTGCAGCTTCCACAATTTACTGACGGAGGACATAAAATGCCACACGATTTCTTGAGACTTGTACTTAATGAGACCCCCTTCGAAGATACGGGTCAAAACCAAGTTGATATCTTCGAAGGGGGGGTAGAATTTCCTGAAAATTATCTGTATGGGGATCAATTGAATGCTTTCGCCGATCAAAATCGTCGATTCGCTAGTTTTCGGGTCTATAAAGTACTGCGGAATGGTAAACAGTGTAGGATTCTTCGGAGAGAGCATGACAGCATTTCTCCCGGCCACTTGGTATAAACAGTAACAGACGTCTTCGCATATTATCGTTCTCTCGCTCATTTCTCTTACTTCATTGATTTCGGAAATTTTCGTCGCTGATATGAAACTTCTACTGAAAGTATACAACGTCAATCCCGAATCCATGACGTCTTGCATCGTAGAGATTTCCTTTTCGTAGCTTTTACTAAAATAAATCATTTGCAAGGTGTTTTTCAAAGATGTGGAGTGCACCAAGCAAAAAATCATAAAAGATGCCAACAGTATACGACAAGAAGCCTTTTTTTGTATATTCTCGATCGGAGAATCTATCAGGATTTGGTAAAACCAACAGAAACTGGTGAAACCACTGACGTGGTAGAAGTAGTGTACCAATATCACCATCGCTACTAAGCAGCAGCAAAACCCCAATAAAATAGACATGTTGGTGGAATATATTTGCAAAACTCTCTTCCAAATGGGCTTTGGAGGAGACTTAGGAGCCACAATATTTAAGGCATCGGTACAATAGATAATTGACCCATCAAAGTCCTTTATAGTGTCTTCAGTCGGATTAAATCCCCCTTGTATCATATCCACTTCATTCAAGGACAAATATGTCAACATCTTATTTTTGTAATATCCACTTGGACTGTCTTTTTCCACTTGATACGACATACTATCAAATTGAGACTGGTTCTTCATCTGTAAAAATTGGGTTATAATTTTTAAAACGCTTTGCTCGAGCCCCGTGTCGTTTTGGTCCACATAGGGAGGCATTTCGCGGTAAAATATCTTGATGGTGGTGTTTGGCCATTTCTTAATAGTTCTGGAAGCTAAAATGACAAAACATGTTCCACAATTTGACGAAGAAAATAATTCATATTGTACTTACATTTAAATTTGTTAACAAGCGACACACTGTCACACAGACCACAAAAATACGGTAAAACCGTACTTTCACTAGCGTTGCCACGTAAAAAAGGATCAAAACTATAAATTCTTTGGGTGTTCTCTATTATATACACCGGTTTCACAAAATAATCGTGTAGTTTCTCAAAAAAGGTAGCGTTTAGGGTTTCTTGCAAAAATATGAAAGTCGATCTTCTATTGATAAATTTATTGGACTCCAGATATTGACGAACAAACTCCTCAGAGGTTCTTAGGTCAAATAAATATATCTTCTTGTTGGTTTGCCCAGAAAAAGGGTACTTCTGTTCGTCTTCTATAATTATTTTAACGAACTTTTCATCTTTCAAGGCTAAATTTGTCACTATTTCTTTGCCACAGCTGGCCGCACCTAACTTTGCCGAACAAAATCCATACAAAAACTTTACGGCACATGTGTTTATATTTTTATCCATCCATCCATCAAAATTCGTCGTTATTTTTGAAAAACGGCCTCCAAAAATTTCCGGAAATAAAAATACTGTGAAATATATTTGTTTAAACAGCATGACAAAATATATTAAAAAATTATGTTGTTCAAACAGAAGAAATTACAATTATAAATTTATTTTTCTCGTTTCCTATCGCCTTTAACAGCTAAAAAAACACGTTGGAATCGAACAATAATTATTATTATTTCAAGCTTTTAAGTTAATTGTCTAAAATCTAAAAGCTTGTGCGTCACAACATTGAAGATAGTTATTAGTGTAACAATAAGAGTATTAAATCAGTAAACAATTATTTCCCATATTCCCTAAAAAGGTTTAAATTTAGTCCATCAAAATATTTAGACCATCTAGTCGCCCAGTTGTGTATCTGTTGTGATTGTTTTTATACCGGGTCTAAATTTGAAAACTGCGTTAGTTTATAAGAGTAGGCCATGGTCAATTTACTAGAAACTTTTCCTACTAAATATATATTATATGCCGGTTTAGAACGTCTTTCTTCGTTGTCCGACATCCAACTTCGATCCTCTTCTATCATCGCAGTCCTCTGTTGTTATGTTTCTTTCACTCATGGACTTGTGTGTGGACTTCTGCCATTCTAGTCTTGGTCTTCCTCGTCTTCTCTTTCCTATTGGTTGCCAATGTAGTATTCTTTTTCGTCCTACGTGTCCGTATCAGGTAAATTGTTTCCTTTCGATGTCCTGAGTTATCGTGCCTTCTATTTCCATTTGCTGTTTTATGTGGTCATTTCTTACTCTTTCCCTTCGTAAGATTCGAATTGATCTTCTAATGGCGTCCATTTCCACTGCTTCCACTTTCTTCTTTTGCTTATCTGTAATTCTCCAAGTTTCTGCTCCGTATAGGAGGTTGCTCTTTATCATTGTCTCGTATATATTGAATTTCCTCTTTTGTGTTATTTCCTTGCTCCACAAGATTCCATTCAGGCATCCGATCATTCTTTTGGCTTTCATTATTCGTTTTTCTATTTCTCTTACATCTATCCCGGTATTGTCGAATCTAATTCTCAGGTATTCATACTCCTGACATTGTAGAACTTCCTGTGATCATTATCCACTTCCAAATTCCCGTCCTGGGCCCCTATACATAGATATATTGTTTTTTAAGGTTGACTGTTAAACCCCATTCTCGGTATTCTTCCATCAGTTGTCTAACCATGTATTGCTTGTCCACCTTATCACCTGCCACTATGACCTGGTCATCTGCACACTGGAGAGTGAATAAGCACCCGTCATCTATCTCTATACCCATCCCATGAATCTTTCTCGTTCATCTTCTCAGTGCTATCGCTACATATATTTTAAAGAGTGTAGGAAAGATACAGCATCCCTGTCGTAGTCCTTGATACACCCTAAATGTGTCTGTGAGTTTCTTACCAATCTTAATCCTTGATTTTGTGTCTTTATATAATTCTTTCAGGGCCGTTATATAGTTGTGGTTATATTGGATTGTTCTAATTCCTTCCAAAATCTGTTTACAGGGACTGTATCATATGCTTTTTGTAGGTCCACGAATGTTAGGTGGGTTTCCAGGTGTCTGGCAGATCTCTTTTCTACTACATATCGCTTACTTTTTAATGTTATTATCATAAACGGCTATTTGTATTTGTTTCTAATAAATTGACCATGGCCTAGTTAAATATATCGCGTTTTTAGGTTATTTTTGAATATAAATATAAAGAACTATACATTTTTGTAAAGCCCAAAGAATGCTTAATTAATTTAAAAAAATTATATACCGGGGTGAAGCGTCGTTCTGTTGAACATAGGAGATCCCGTGTAATATTTGTGGTTGCTGAATATTGGCTCCCATGTACAGGGTGTTCCATTTTCGACACTCTTATAGGGTATCTTCGTAATTATTGCTAGTGCTATCAAAAAAGTAATGTAGGTGTCATATGCTCCTTTTGGGTCAAACTTAAAATGATAAAATCAAAATTTGAAAATTTTCGCTCGCTTAAGAGATACGGGGGAAAATCAAAAAATTGACAATTTCAAAATTACCTTATATTTTCTTAGTTAAAAGAGTTACAGAAAAATGTTTTATACATAAGTTTCTTTATATTGATTGTTGAATAATCTGCCGTTTTCAGAATAAGTATACGGGGTTAGGTAAAAAAGTTATCGGACCTAACTTAATTTTTTTAAATGGAACACCCTGTATATTTTAATCAAAAACGATACTATTTTAAATTCCCCTTTCAAATATATAACACATCATGGATGATATTGGTTTCCTAGGCGATTTATTTAAACTTTACTACTTTGAATCGAAATAAAAATTCAGATTAAGGCAAAAATAACGGGAATCATCGCAAATGTTCGACATATTATGTCCTTAAATGGTTACCGATTTTTCGGATAGCGAACAAAATATACATATCGTTTTTTCCACTTTCAATATAAACTTATATTATTCAAATTTTTCAAAATGTTGATAAGTAATTTTCACAAATGAATATGTAAAAATGAAATTGACGTTAAATGTTAATAGTCAACATAGTTGTTTCTGGGATATTAGCTTTTGTTTCATGATCTACTGTGGTTTAAAGTAATAAAATTTAAATAAATCGCCTAGGAAACCAATACCATCCATGGTGTGTTATATATTTGAAAGGAGCATTTAAAATAGTATCTTTTTAGATTAAAATATACAGGGTGTTCCATTTAAGAAAATGAGGTTAGGTCCGATAACTTTTTTACCTGACCCCGTATACTTATTCTGAAAACGGCAGATTATTCAGCAATCAATATAAAGAAACTTCTGTATAAAACATTCTTCTGTATCTCTTTTAACTAAGAAACTATAGGGTAATTTAGAAATTGTCAATTTTTTTGAGTTTCCCCCGTATATCTTAAGCGAGCGAAAATTTTCAAATTTTGATATTACCATTTTAAGTTTGACCGAATAAGAGCACATGACACCTACATAACTTTTTTGATAGCACTAACAATTACGGAGATACTCTATAATAGTGTCGAAAATGGTACATTGTTGATCAAATACGATTTACAATAAATGTCATTACATTAATTACGATAAAAATCAGAACAACATCGACTAAATATAGTAAAACATGCACCGCTCTCCCACAAACGCTATGAACGCTATAAAAAGTCCAACCCCCCAAATAAAAAAAACGAATACCAAGTGCTTTAATCGCAACACCTTGCTCTCCAGTTTCCGCACCCGATTGAACTTCAACCGGTAATACGACAGGTACTTGTTTTTCTCATTTTCAGTAAAGCCCCCCTCGAAAATACGCGCCACGACCAAGTTCATATCTTCGAAGGGGGGGTAGAATTTTCGAAAAATCATGTGTATGTGAATCATGCGCAAATTTTCGCCAATGGATATGAGTGGTTCGCCAGTTTCCGTGTTGGTCACAAATTTCGGCAGATAAAAGTACGCGGGGATTTTTGGAAAAAGCATTATAGCCCTCCCGTTAGCTACTTCAGCCACGCAACGGGCAACATTTTCGCAAATCCTGATTCTATCACTTGCTTCCCTTACTTCCTTGAACTTAGAACTTTGCATTGCGAATAAAATTGTTTTACTGAAAGTATACGTTCGCAAACCGGACGCAATGGAGCCTCCTCTCGTACTGATTTCCTTTTCGTAGCTCGTACTGAAATAAATCATTTGCAAGCTATTTATCAAAAAAGTTGCGTGCACCAAAGAGAAAAACATAAGAGACGCCAATAGCAGGCGCAAAGAAAACGAGGCATTTTTTTGGATTTTGTAAACTGAACAACCTATAACTATTTGGTAGAACCACCAGGAACTTGTGAAACAATTAACGCTGTAAATGCCGCGTATAAATATAACCAAGGCGGCCATACAGCAGCAAAAACTCAAAATAAACCAGTTGGTGGAATATATTTGAAAAACTCTCTCAGAAATGGACTTTGCAGGAGACTTAGGAGCCACAATATTCAGAGTATCGATGAAATATATGACGGATCCGTCAAAGTCCTTTATAGTGTCTTCAGTAGGATAGAATCCACCTTGTATCATATCCACTTCGGCCAAGTACAAAGCTTTCAACACCTTATTTTTATAAAATCCACTAGTTGCGTCCTTGTCGACCTCATGCGATGTGTGATCGAATCGAGTATGGTTTTTCATTTGCAAAAATTCGGTTACGATCTTTAGCATGTTTTGTTCGGATCCCTTGTTTACTGCGTCGGCATATGGTAGCATTTCACGATAGAATATTTTTATGGTGGTATTGGGCCATTTCTTAACAACTCTATGGGCTAAAAAAATAAATTATGCATGAATAGGTTACCGACCACATTCGCCCCCATGTGGCTACGCAACCCCGGATCTAGGGGGGCCCATGCCCCGGGCGGCAACTGCAGTGGGCGGCAAATTCAAGTGTGGCAGTTGTAGCAGCCCGGGACGTCACGCCGTACTCGATTATACATCGATTAGAAACTTCTATCAGTGTCCCACTCACATACAGTGAGTCCCAGAAGAAATGTCTAAATTCATTTAAAATTCAGCGGTAAGTTTTTTCAAAAAACGCTCGTACCCGTAGATTTTGATTTTTTAATTTTTTTTTTGTGGTAATTTCATGTATACAGGGTAGCTCAAAAATAAGTTACGACCATCAACTTCATTTTTTCAAATGAAAACATATATTTTGTATTTCATTTTTGAATTTTGCATTGAATTCTAAGCATGTTTCATGTACCATGTCCTATACATAAACTCAACAGTTATTGATAAAATTAGGATTGAACATATCATTTAGGGAATCCAACGATCTAGCAAATCTTCTGGCAATATGGCATTTTGGGCTCCATAATAAAGAGTGTACTGTCACCGTTTATTTCCATAGAAACTGTATGACAATTTTATTTCAAATAAGTATAATTATTGTCAAGCGTAGTTTCAAAGTTGCGGTTTTCACAATAATGGTGAAGTTAACGGAACGGGAAAAAATTGAAATTCTATGCATGGTTGGGTTTGGTGATAAAACACGTACTCAAATAGAAACAGCCCAATTATTTAATGAAATCCATCCTGATCGTCCTCCCATATGTCAAAAGATGGTGAGTAGAATAGAGGCTAAGTTTAGAGAATTCGGTCATGTTAGAGATTTGCCTAAATCTGGTCGTCCTACTCGAGATGAAAATGAACAACTTGACGTTTTGCTTTCCTTGGAAGAAAATACATGTACTCCCCTGTCGCACATTGGGGCCAATTTACACATGCCGTGCATGTTGTTCACCGAGTAGTTCAAAAGCACAAATATCACCCATACAAAGTTATTCCAGTGCATGAGTTATTTGAAGATGATTTCGATAGGCGAAGTGAGTTTTGCGGACGCATGCAAAATATGTGCAATCTAGATAATAATTTAGCAAAAAATATTATTTTTTCGGATGAAGCTGCGTTCTATTTGAATGGTAATGTGAACAGACAAAATTGTCGATATTGGGCAACAGAAAATCCGCATTGGATGATAGAGGTTCACAGCCAGTACCCTAAGAAAATAAATGTTTGGTGTGGAATCGTACGCGAAAGAGTAATTGGTCCATCAGTCTTTAACTGGACAAGTATATCTCGAATTTCTCCAACTAGAATTAATTCCAGCATTAGTGGCTTTATTTCCGAATCCATTGGATCCAGACTCCCCTGACGAAGAACTGATATTCCAACAAGATGGTGCTCCTCCGCACTATGCGGCCACTGTGCGCACATTTTTGGATGAAACCTTTCCCAATCGGTGGATTCGAAGGAGAGGACCTATCGAATGGCCTGCTAGGTGGCCAGACCTAACTCCGCTGGCCTTTTTTTTGTGGGGTTACCTCAAGTCAAAAGTATTTGTTAACAGGCCAAACAATATGCAGGAGTTGAAAGAAAGGATCCGAAGAGAAGTGCGTGTCATAACTCCGGAAATGGTTGGAAACGTGCAAAGAGAGTTTATTGATCGTCTTGGATATTGTCAAGCCGTAAATGGCGCACATTTTCAACATTTAATTTGATTTTGTTGTGTTTTTTTTTAATAAACAGGTCTTACTTATAGATATGTTCAATCCTAATTTTTTCAATAACTGTTGAGTTTATGTATAGGACATGGTACATGAAACATGCTTAGAATTCAATGCAAAATTCAAAAATGAAATACAAAATATATGTTTTCATTTGAAAAAATGAAGTTGATGGTCGTAACTTATTTTTGACCTACCCTGTATACATGAAATTACCACAAAAAAATAAAAATAAAAAATGAAAATCGACGGGTACGAGCGTTTTTTGAAAAAACTTACCGCTGAATTTTAAATGAATTTAGACATTTCTTCTGGGACTCACTGTATATATACAGGGTGTTCATTTGAAAACTTCCCACCACGGATTTATCGAAAACCACTGATTAAATGAAAAAATGCCGAGACACGTCAAAGGATTTGCCAAAGGGGACAACTTTTTAACCAAAAACTACTTCACCCCCTTTTACCCTCTGGCCCCCGGGGTCATCCCCTTAAAAATTTTAAATGACAAGGGGTAGCAAGTAATAGCTTGTTTGAAAGGTCTTTCAAAGTGCTTTATTTTGACGTTTGATTTTTTTAAAATCGGTCGATTCGTTTTCGAGAAAATTAATTAAATTATTCAAATGAACACCCTGTATATAAACAGTATATTGCTAATACCATCTGCATTATGTCCCCGCTATGGGCATCGAAGGGGGCGTTGTGAGTCTGCGCAGTTCGGAAATTTCCTTGTGAAAGTAAACAATGGACAGGACCGGATTTCAACTCTTTGTAAATTTCACTGGTTAGTTAGGAAAAATATTGCAATCAAAATTTCGATTAGATCGATTTAAGACAGCGTTCCATGCATACGATTTCTGACGAATATTTGTAACAATCGACACGATGAGCTTTATTTTAACTTTCATCCGACATTGTATGTTTCTTAACCTCACTTTTTTCTAAACCAAAAATTAAGAATATTGACTATTTTGGGAATTATTATCAGCTACTAATGCACCAAATTAAAAATACATAATTTTAAGGTTAGGTCGTGACCACATTATATATTATATTGTATACGAGTGACACTCTTTTCTCTTTTTACTCGCTTTTTAGTGAAATTCGGTTCCGAAGATCGGATAATGTGAGAAGCAAAATATTTTCGTATATACTATACAGGGTGTTCCTTAATGACGTGCTAATATTTCAGGGTGTGATTCCTTACGTTATTTTATAGAGAAAAGTTCATATGAACATATATCCCCAACGGCTTACATTTTTTGCTACAGGGTGTTGAATTCTTATTTTTAAATGGTTATTTTTTAATATCTCCAAAAGTACTTTAGATATTATTTTCAATTTTGTTATGTGTTAATAGGATATAGAACCACAAATTTTAGTTAGAAAATTTATTCAATTGTTCCACCAGTGGCGTCCCTGCAAACATGTCCTCTGATATTTTTTACAAAAAAGATGGTACACCACTGACATTTTTCCATATAGATATTTTTTCTGATTAGCTTGGTCAATTCTACATGAAAACGGTTTCTTGAGTTTTTCTCGTCAGACGTACTGTTCTTGATTAAAACCACTAAATTCATATTGAAACTCATTATTATTAACATTGATAAAATAATTAATGATACATTTTGTTTCATAAAAATTGTTGGAAATAACCACCTGCACTTAAAAGGCATGCTTCCACCCGTCTTCGCATCGAATTGCCCACTGCAACAATTTTTATAAAACAAAATTTATCATTTTATCCATGTTAATAATAATGAGTTTCAATATGAATTTAGTGGTTTTAGTCAAGAACGGTGAGTCTGACGAGAAAAACTCAAGAGACCGTTATTATGTAGAATTGACCAGGCTAATCAAAAAAAATATCCACAGGAAAAAATGTCAGTGGCGTACCATCTTTATTGTAAAAAATATCAGAGGACATGTTCGCAGGAACGCCACTGTTGGAACAATTGAATAAGTTTTCTAGCTAAAATTTGTGATTCTATATCCTATTAACACAAATCAAAATGGAAAATAATATCCAAAGTACTTTCGGAGATATTAAAAAATAACCATTTAAAAAATAAAAATTCAACACCCTGTATCAAAAAACTTAAGCCGTTGCGGACGTATGTTCATATGAACTTTTCTTTATAAAATAACCTAAGGAATCACACCCTGAAATATTAGCACGTCATTAAGGAACACCCTGTATACATACCTGAAATACTTTATACCTCCTTTACAAAAATTCTTGTTAGGTAATGAGAGTTTATAAACACTAATATACCGACAACAATGTGGAGGAACCACTTTTTATTCTGTAATTTGAAAAAGCATCCAGAACCAAAGATGGCGACGAATAACAACAAGCAAATAATGTCGGGCCGGCTCTGACGCGATCGATAGAATTTCCACCCTACTGCGCAAACACAATAGGCCCGCGCCATCTCCCATAGCGAGGACACTTTTTGTATTTTGGAACGATCGTATTGGCAATATACTGTTTATATATATGTGGTGTCAAACTATTCATAATATCGCCGAAATTGCGATTTTGTTAAAAAATCTTATACAGAGTGTCTGAAAATTAATAGTCAACACAGTCAAACTGCAGATTCTTTGGGTAGAAATACTGCGATTTAGACAAACTTTAGTTAGTTCAAACGTTGATAATAACCGAGATATAGGGTGTCCAAGTGAAAATTTAATTTTCTAATTTCCTAATCGACTTACTTTTTAACTAATATTTTAGCATAACATTTTTTGGTTAGGGGACTTTTAGCGGCGAGCAATTTGCATTTGTTAAATATTTTATTTTTATGTAGATTGTAGAGAGGGCGCGCTGGGTGCATATAGCCACAAGTGCAACTCTTTTGCGCCTTAGTGTATTTATGTTCTTATAAAAATATCAATTTTCTCATTACATTTACCCAAAAATGGTGTGTGCATCTTGTCAACGTCGCTCCGAGCAATTGTTTTCGATATTTTTGCGTTTATAGTGGACTGGACACTATAAATGCAAAAATCTCGAAAGCTCGCGGCCTATTACATGTTGAAAACTATACAGGGTGTCCGGGAACATGTGGGAAATCTCCCGGATATGAAGAAAACACGTGAAAAGAATACTATAAGTTCATATAAACTTCTTTCGTATCGGCCTCCTCTTCGGAGATATGGGCTCCCAAAGAGCACCAATGGAATCAAGTTTTTTACACATAATTATTGAACCACCTGGTATATTTCAATTATTTTTTAATATGATGTATACCAGGTAAGACCCGTCAAATTACTACCCAAGAAACTGTTGTGAATTACTCACAGCTGCAAGGACGGACTAGCTGTAACACTCATGGGCCCATTTTTTTTACGCCCTGTATGATGAGAACTTTGGACAATGTTTTTTACATACCTTTAACTATTGGCTAAAAATTAAGTACTCTTCATTCACGTTGCTAATCCTAACCGTTTTCGAGAAAACGTCATTTTATTTACACTGAGTCCCCTAACTGCTCATGGGCTAAATATGAAAAAGCGGAATCTTGAAGGTTGAACATTGGATCGGAACAAATTATTGAAATACCCGAAGCACATGATGTTTATGAAATTCCGTTTTTTCGAAAACGGTTGGGATTAGCGACATGAATGAAGAGTACTTAATTTTTAGCCAATAGTTAAAGGTATGTAAAAAACATTGTCCAAAGTTCTCATCATACAGGGCGTAAAAAAAATGAGCCCATGAGTGTTACAGCTAGTCCGTCCCTGCAGCTGTGAGTAATTCACAACAGTTTCTTGGGTAGTAATTTGACGGGTCTTACCTGGTATACATCATATTAAAAAACAATTGAAATATACCAGGTGGTTCAATAATTATGTGTAAAAAACTTGATTCCATTGGTGCTCTTTGGGAGCCCATATCTCCGAAGAGGAGGCCGATACGAAAGAAGTTTATATGAACCTATAGTATTCTTTTCACGTGTTTTCTTCATATCCGGGAGATTTCCCACATGTTCCCGGACACCCTGTATAAATATTATCAAAAAAAATACGTACAGGGTGTCCGTTTTTGGGTAGTTTTACGGGGTATCTCCGTTATTAGTAAAGATAGAAGGATGCGGTTTTCGCAGCACTGTGCTACTTTTTTGTCAAACAGAAGATGCCGTAATCAGAATATTTCTAGGCAGCCTTGTTTTTGATATACGGGATGTTTTTGAGAATTGTGCATTTTGGGACACACATAATAAAATCTTCTAATTCTGTCAGAGCATTCAGGTTCTCTAAGTTGTTTTAAAATTTCTAATTAATAGTGAAAAATAAGTTTGTCCTAATTATGGCAGAGCATGTAAACTTTGAGAAGTACGACATGCTCGTTTGTTATATCCAGTGTAACGAAAATGCAGTATGTATGTTATGTACTTACTTTTAAATTTAGGAAAATGCGACAAAATATCCTGGCATTTCCCAAAAATATACGGTAAAATCACACTTCCACTGGCATTACCAGTTAGAAAAGGATCGAAACTATAAATTTTTTGTGAGTTCTCTATGATGTAAACCGGATGAACAAAATAATCATGTATTTTCTCAAAAAAGCTCGAGTTTAATGTCTCTTGCAAAAATATAAACGTTGATCTTTTATTTATAAATGTATTCAACTCGAAATATTGACGAATAAACTCTTCAGAGGTTCTTAGGTCGAATAAATATATCTTTTCATTGGCTTGTTCGAAAAAAGCGTAATTTCCTGTATTTTCTACAATTTTTCTAACGAATTTTTCATTTTTCAAATCGAAATTTGTCACTATTTCGTTATTGCAGAGAGGTCCGCCAAATTTTGCAGTACAAACCGCGTATAAAACATCTACAGTACAGGAATTTATATTTCTATTCAATGCAACATCAAAATTTTTCGTTAATATTGCTGAAAAACCGCAAAAACCTTTTGGAAACAAAAATAATGCCCAATATAGTAGCTGAAAATACATATTTCGTTCCTCTATTTTCAACAATACAATACAATAATTCCGCTGTCATTTACAGTCGGAAATAATTGTTAAAACCCAAAAAAACCCAAGTTATTAATTCATCAATCAATTTTCCTCAATCGACTTAATTATGAGTAAATAATGAAATGGTACAAAACATTTTTTAAATAATTTGACATAAAAATAGACAATGGGCGAGTTCTTAAAGTCATCTGATCCCTCTGGATCATAATGGATACATTAGAACTAATAAGCAGTGTCCCTATTTATTGTGTGTGAAAACTCCTTTATGGCACTCTGGGAGTGGTGCGTGTGCGCAAAAAGCGATTCACGTTGGTTTTGAATCGCTGTAGGTTATATTGGTTGGGAAAAACGACCTCGAGAAGGTCGTTCCACAAGGATGAAGTCCTCCATATGAAAGAATTCTTAAATAATGAAGTTCGAGGAGTACTAAGCTTAACCACATATGGATGGGCGGCAGTGGTTCGTCCGTGTATTTCTGCTATTCGCCGCTCTGGGCGGAATTAAGAGGGCACTTAACAAAATATCTGTAAAAGAGAGTCAAATCCCCAACCTGTCTTCGAGTCTTCGATGTTCTAGGCTGTCGAGGTTCTTCGTCAGCTCGTGGTCTCCAGTCAGACGAATGGCCCTCCTTTCGATGGAATCCAGAAGCCGAAGAGTATGTTTGGGTGCATAGCTCCAGACATGAGAGCAGTACTCTAGTGATGATCGAATCTGGGCTTTGTATAGTGTCAAAAGTTGTTGAGGTGTGTACAACTTTCTGGTTCGGAAGAGTACACCAAGTTTCTGAGAAGCTATCTGGGCGATTGCCACAACGTGGTTATGCCAAGACATATTTCCTCCCAGATTGACGCCCAGCAAATTAATAGATGAAGCTATTGTGATTGCGTGTCCGTCCATGACTATATCCGGTTCTGTAATGTTAACCTTTTTAGAGAACACTGCTGCCTGGGTTTTTAGCGTTAAATTCGACTTGGTTACTGTCACCCCAAGCCAAAATTTCTTCCAGGTCCTTGTTGAGGCGTGATACTTCATGCTGTCTACGAAGATATGCATCGGCAGCCGATGTTTGTGCATTCATAGAGAAAGATGAGATAAATGTGCTATCGTCAGCAAAACTAAATATCGGATTTTTCGTTTTCACTAGAAGGTCGTTAATGTAGAGCAAGAATAGAGTGGGAGACGATGCGTATTTTAAAAACTTGCCCAAAGTCCGTAGTTCCTTTTAAATGATTTTTTTTAAATTGTAGATAAATGTCTTAGTTTTAATTAACTTTTAAAATGCTGTATAAAGGTTAATCAAAATTAAAACAATTATCTATAATTTTTTAAAAAATCATTAAAATCGGACTACGGAAAAAATGTAATTAAACATGGTCGAGATGAGTGTATTACTAAATAAATTGAGAACGATAAGTCGCGAGCATATTAGTTTTAAACATTTAAGTTGCGCTTGCTAAATAAATACGGTGTAAAATTTACTGATGGCTATGACTTCAACAACGCAGATACGAAATCTAACCGCAATCGTAAAGTTCTGTTCTGTTGTGAAATAATTGGCTTCCATGTGCATGTTTGTTCCGTCCTTCCAGCAGGTGTTCACCTAAATGGCTGGGCGTCACGTGTCATACCGCCCTCGGAGAAATACAGTGAAACCTCTCTTAGGCGGACACCTACGGGGCCGTCTAAATGTGTTATTAGGTAACATGTAAATGCAAAATTATTACTATGTATACAGGGTGTTATGGAAATGACGTATTATATTTAAATCGGCAATTCCTGAGATGAAAACAAATTGGAGAAAAATATCCAAAAATGGCACTTTGATTTAGTATGTTCTGTACATGACCTTATGTCAAACCAAAAATGACCACGTGGTGCACCTGTCAGGAAGGTAAACAAAGCAACATGGGGCGAAAACCGCACTTGAATCTTGAACAGAGTTGTCATATTTTCAGGGTAAACTCTTTAGAAAGTCAATAACCGTTTGACAGATTGCAAGTTGTTTATTTTTCAGGGTACATTATTATAAACTTTTACGTTCAGTTCAGTTCGCTGGGAAACAATCTCTGATTTATAAACTTGAACTGACTCGAACGAACCGCCACGGAGTTTATAAATGGTCAGGTATATTCTCATTCGTTCAATTCGAACGACACCCGTCAGATCTGGACAACTTAAAAGTTTATAAATGCCACTTACCATTTAGAAAAAAAAATGCAATTTTATTTAGCTTTTCGGACTTATTTAAAACCAACTTAATTTATAAAAAAACAGTACCTAGGTAACCCGAACAAAAACAATCCGGCATTATAATCTCACAAAATCGCGTCTCATGAACACATCTAAGTACCATTCAATCTGAATTAGTATTTTAAAGTGCTACTGTGTAGACAAAAATACGTCCTTATTGCCTGAGTGGTCTGGGAAATAATGTATATAACATCTAAAAATTTAAAAAATAAATAACACGTTGGTTCCGTCGATCGATATTGAACTGCTGGACTGTGGCACTGCCGTCGCGAAAAGAACAAATAACTTAATAATTTAAACTCGGGTTTAAGTATTAACACACAATTTAACACACAAATCTGCTTGAAAAAGCAGTAGGAAACCGGCCGGCTTCTTTAAACAGCTGATCTTGGACAATCGAGCGGGTTGCATTTTCTTTACGGGACTGCAGCGGCTGGGGTTAATACTTAAAAATACAGCGTTGCCACTTTCGATGTTTTATAAAGTTATATTCAGAAATTGCAGAGTTTCCTTCTGTAAAACTTTTCTGTATAATGATAGTCTCGGAAATGGCAACCGCGCTAGTTGGACGAGACTATTTATTTTGAAAGGGTTGTCCTGTCTATCAACATAATTATTTCATTCTTCTTCAGTGAAGGATTAATAAGTTTGATTAGCCCATTAGAAATTAGCGTTTTTATTATTTCTGAATTTCTATTGCGAAATAATTTGTATCTTATAGTTATTTTATGTGTACGGTAGGTTATTGTAAAGTGTAATTATGCGTTAGTATTTATTGCTTTTGTGTAATCAAATAATAAGTGCATATCTTCAAAAAAACTAATTTGAAACTCGTGGGTGTCTGTGTGTTTCTTTAAGTGATTTAGTGCAAATGTTCCGACAGATTGGAAATAAGAGGCCGAATGGGGTTTAGTGGGTATAAGCTTATTATTCAGTTCCACATTATCATCAGAGTACGTGATGAGCATAAAGCTTTTCCCATAGAAAAAAAAACCTGAAGATGTCTGTGCCCTGGATTACTTGCTAGTGTAATGGCACCTGGATTCACTTCTATTTGGATACTAGGTAAACTAAATGTTATTTTTATAAGAATCTAAAGTTTTACATTTTTTACACAGTTGGCAACATTGTTCCTGAACATCTGTTGATTACACAGCTTGGCAATGTACTATGATCATATATGAATGTGCCGAGTAGTGACCGGTGGGTTTAGGGGTGAATTACCCCACTTTTTAAACGTTCGATTTAAAAAAAAATATGTAGCGCTTCTCTAGGACACCCCAGGAGTCACCCATTTAAATATAATACGTCATTTCCATAACACCCTGTATGTATGTACAAATAACCATAACATAACAAAAATACACTAGTTTTAGTTAGGATGTAGTACTAAAGAAATCTAATAACGTACTTTGACGTGTTTGCGTTTTATACTTGCAATCTAGAAAATGTAATTCCAAGTCTGATAACAATTCCATTGCTGTAGAGTCACCTCTATTGTTTGCATACCCTTATAATTACTTTACCATACTAATGGCTTGTTGATAATTGGTGACATTTGTTTGATTACTGCATTCAACTTCTTCATCAGAGTCGTCAGATAGTGATGTGGTTGCAGTTTGGACTACATAATCGGTAGGAATGGGGTAACTATCATCCTCTAATAGCACATTGCTATCAATGTTAATGAACTCGCCCAAATCATTGTTATCAAATTACAAACTTCTATTCTCTTTCACACTCAAAACGCTACATTTTTGTGCCATTATTTACGATTTTAACCTTACAACTCACAAATAAACGGCGGACGGGGGAATCACACATACTTTCATTCGGCGAAGTCCTTTCGCGCTGCCACGCATACGCAATTATTTGCCGGTCTGTCTTCAGAGAGTTTTTGCACCGTACTTATTCGTCTCCCAAATGCCTTTAAATTTTTTTTGTCCGTTTAAAGGAGGGTTTTCGCATTCTTTGTATGAAGAGGTTTCACTGTAATTGAATCGTTTATTGTTAAAAGACGCCAAGTAACATTTTCGGCCATTTCCTTTTTTTGTCGGAAATACACATTTGATTTATAGACGCATCGTTTAGTGCAGAAAGAAGCCAAGTACTCATATCCGATATGCTATTTTCGATCGTGTCAATCCAGCCGTTTATTGCAGAAAGAAGCCAAGTAGCAGCACTTGGCTTGTTTCTGCAATAAACAGGCATGACACATAACCTAAAAATAAGTTTACTTGTTAGATCGTCAGTGCAAAGTCAGTTTAAAAATAAGATTTATGTAATATTTGAGTAAAAGAATAATGGAGCAAATACAAGTGCAACTGATTAAAAGGAAAAGGGATGTAGTTAACCCATCAGAATACCTACGAAATCGAATAAAGGCGTCTAGAGCCAAAGGAAAAGAGTACCTAGACTACAAAGGACATGTTGTTCAGGCCAAAGCGATTGGGAATTCTTGCAGGTGGGATTATTTTTATAATACACTATTGGCTGATGCTAAACCGTAACTTTTCTTTTTTAGTTGTCCACTGAAGTGCTTTGATAAAGTTTGTGAAGAAAACAGAAACATTGTTTTTGAAACATTTTACAAAATCGCAACGAAAAATCAACAGGACATGTACTTACAGGGTCAAATAGAAATATATGGCGTTAAAAGACGAAGGGCTAATCGTCAAGAAAACGAAAAGAGGACTCGCTCCTACCATCATTTTATTAGGATAGACGGAAAAAAAGTAAAAGTTTGCCTTAAAGCGTTTTTGAGTATTCATGCAATTTCGAAACAACGCCTACAAAGGATAAAACTATTATTAAGTAATAATCAAACTCCTGAGGATAAAAGAGGAAAAAATGTTAAAACTAATGTGGTAGGTGAACAGTATACAGAGAAGAAATTAGGGAACATATTTCTTCTTTTCCAGTTAAAGGATCGCATTATAGCAACAAAGAATACAAATACCTGGATGCTAAACTTAATGTTAAAATTATGTACAGCCTCTTTAAAGAGAAATTCCCAAATTCACCTGTGAAATACAGCTATTACATTGAATATTTCAAACAAAATTTTGATCTACATTTTGGAAGACCTCAAGTAGACGTATGTAATATTTGTGAAGATTTATCTCTCAAAATAAAAAACCCGAAGTTAAACGATGAGGCCAAACGAGTTGCAGTTGCTGAGAAAATCGTGCACGAGCGTAGGGCAAAAAAATTCTACAGTGCTCTTAGGACGACAGCGGAAGAATGCCACCAGCGTGAAGATTTAGCCGCATTTTCCTTTGATTTCATGCAGAACCTACAATTGCCGGAGTTCCCTACCCAGGACAAATTTTACTTGTCACAGCTTACTGTCAGTTTGTTTTGTATAACAGATTTAAAAACCCAAAAGTCCTTCTTTTATATTTATTATGAGGGACTGGCAGCTAAGGGCCCAAATGAAGTTTGTTCTTTCATTCCAGATTATATTGAAAATATGGTTCCAGCAGAAGCAACCGAGTTGCGCATGTTTTGTGACAATTGCCCTGGGCAAAATAAGAACCACACCGTTGTTAGAATGTGTATGGCTCTTAAAGCAACTGGTAGATTTCAGAAAATTGTACAATATTATCCAATAAGAGGCCACTCCTTTTTACCGTGCGATCGCGCATTTGTTACAATAAAAAGAAAATTGCGAAGATTTGATAGAGTGTATATAATTCACCAATAAACAGAACTTATTGTTCTTGCCAGTGCTAAATTTTTTTTTAGCGTTAAAGAAATAGAAACTAAAGACATTATAAACTTTAAGAGTTGGTGGCCAAAGTACTATAAGCTCAACTGCATATCAAATGAAACTAAGATGGAGAAAAATAGAAAAGCCAAAGTTCAGTTCTCAATTTCAAAGTTCCACCACTTAGTCTATGAAGAAGATCATGTGATCAAAGCCTCCGAATATGTGAATGGACTTTTGTGGCACACTTTTTCGGATTTACGACAGCCACGAACATCCAAATTAGTCGTTAAACTACCTACAGAAAGGGCGTACAAAGGTCCACTACCTATAGGAATTGTCAAATTTGATAACTTGAGAACGCTACTACGCTGGGTTGAAGAAGAACATAAGGAATATTATCATGATATTCTACGAAAGACGAACAAGGCAAAAAGAACAAAAAAAAAAAAAAAAAAAATGTTTTGTAAACTTAGTTAAGGATAATTAAAAAAATGTAATTAAAAATTTCGTATTTATTGCCGAAACAAGTCATGTGTAGTTTTTCAATGTCAATTTATGAAGCCTTCATTTAAAAAAAAAAACACTTTTTTTTATGAAACGTCTTGAATATTGTTCTGGAATGCAAAAAGCTTTATATAAGTTAAATATTCTCTCAATTTCGAAAATTAAACGTTTTTTTCATTTACTGAAAAGTTTGCAAAATGTCACTTAGCCTGTTTTAATAATAAACAATTCAATTATAAACCGATATTCTTTTACATTAAACACAATTATCTATTTATTCATCGTGGAATAATTGAAGGTTTCATTTATAATGTTTGTTAATGTGTGTGGCTTTTAGCTAATTATTGTATTGTTGAATGTAGAACAAAATAGTACTTTATGATGATTAAACTGCTTTGCCTTATTATATTTTTCCTGCCAAAATGTTACCCGTCTTCAAAGATGATAAAGAATTTCGATTTCTCGTCGGATAAAAATATAAATACATGTGCCATAGCGTTTCTGTATGGATTTTGTTCGGCAAAGTTTGGCGGGGTCAACTGTAATAAAGAGATAGTGACAAATTTCGACTTAAAAAACGAAAAATTCGTTAAAATAATTATAGGACACGACCAGAAGTACCCTTTTTCTGAACAAACCAACGAGAAGATATATTTATTTGACCTAAGAACCTCTGAAGGGCTTATTCGTCAATATCTTGGATCCAACAAATTTATCAATAGAAGATCAACTTTTATATTTTTGCAAGAAACTCTCGACTCGACGTTTTTTGAAAATCTACATAATTTCTTCGTTGCGCCGGTGTATATTATAGAGTACACCCAAAAAATTTACAGTTTTGATCCCTTTATAAGCGGCAATGCTAGTAGAAGCATTATTTTACCATCTTTCTTTGGAAAATGCGAAAATATTGCTTCAAACTTCAAAAAAATCAAACGTAAGTATTTATCGTAGATACATATACCGCCTTGTATAAGTTTTAAAGCTCATAATTATAGATCCGATAAAAAAGCGCAAAAAGTACTAAAAGAAGCACAAACTTAAGCAAATTAAGCAAAAATATAAATTTATAAGTCAATGAGGAAAAAAGTTAAAATAAGTTGTAATGATAATAATTTAATAATAATATTATTTATTATTTATATGTTGCTATTTTTATTAATGCTTAAAATAAAGTAGTATAACAATTGTTTCTCGAAATTATTCGTGGTAAAACTATGTCTTCTGTCTGTTAGAATACTTTTGTACGTAGAAAAACTACGTTCTACATACAGTGAAACCTCTCATAATGGACACCTCTAATAAGCGGAATAGAGAATTTTAAATAGTATCTTTTTATATTAAAATACAGGGTGTTATGGAAATGACGTATTATATTTAAACCGGTAATTCCTGAGATAAAGAAAAATTGAAGAAAAATAACCATAAATGGCGCTTTCAATTCATTCAGCGGTAAAAATGGCCTGACGTCAAACCAGAAAAACACCCGTGTAGCACTGCGATACATGTAAGCAATCAAGGAATTCTGGCCGGTGTCGTCATATGTACACCTTAAACTCTTTAGACAAAATAAAATAATTTAAACACTTTTCCATTCTGTAATACCTTTTTGTACAATTAATAGAAGAACATTTACGACGGACTATGTTTTAAACAACCTAAAAAACATATGGAATAGTAATAGCCACGTACGTCACTAGGTCAAATGCCAATGACTTCTTGACGCCTTACATTGGCTGAGCGAAGTAGTTTCATATAGCGCCGCACGCTTGCGTCTGTTAGTTGAAGACCAACCAGCGGCCGGATACGTTGTGTCTCGTCGATCACCAACACACTCAGCAATCCGCTCTGCTTTTTCGGTTTACGCGTATATCTTGCCCGTCCATAAATAATCTTTGAATATTGTTTTTATTGACGCGTTTCTTCTGGACGTCAAATTTCTCGCGTGTAATACAACCTAATAATCTGTAGTATAATCTGTATTATTGTATTTTCAAAAGCTAACTATCGGTTCTGTTTCACTATTACTGTGTGTACATAAAGTGTTTCCAGGAGTGTTCCCATGAAAAAGAAAAAAAAAACTGATTGTGTTTGTACCTGGATTTCCTAGCTCTTTAGGTATAAGGATAAATACAAGTAGGTAGAAAATAATTTATTTTTATAATTTTATATGGAATTTCAGTTTTACATTAAAATTGGCAACACTGCCATTGAATCTGGGTGAAATGTTGTACAGTAGCGCGGACTGACCTGTGAGTAAGAGTGTTTATTACTCCACTTTTAAGACGGTCGATTTAAAAAAAAATAAAAGATATAGCGCTTCTAGGACACCCAAGGAGTCACCCATTTAAATATAATACGTCATTTCCAAACACCCTGTATACAGGGTTTCCATTTAAAAAAATGAGGTTAGGTCCGATAACTCTACCTGACCCCGTATACTTATTCTGAAACGGCAGATTATTCAACAATCAATATAAAGAAACTTCTGTAGAAAACATTTTTCTGTATCTCTTTTAACTAAGAAACTATAGGGTCATTTAGAAATTGTAAATTTTTTGATTTTCCCCCGGATCTCTTAAGCGAGCGTAAATGTTAAAATTTTGATTTTACCATTTTAAGTTTTACCGAAAAAGAGCACATGACACCTACATTACTTTTTTGATAGCACTAACAATTACGGAGATACCCTATAAAAGTGTCGAAAATGGGACAATATTTTAAATGACTTTCCAGTAATATCAAAATTTATTATTTTTTGAGTAGGAGTTTCCAAGAAATCGCGAGCCAAAAATGAACGTTGTTATAACTCTCCTGTTTAGAGGTTTGTTAAACGATCAAAAACTTTTTTTTAGCTCGCGGATCCTTAAAAAAATGGCCGAACACCGTCATGCAAATTTTCTATCGCATAGTACCACCTTATGTAAACAAAGGAGGTGACGGAATGGAATCAAACATATTAAAAATAATAACGGAATTTTTGCAAATTAAAAACGAATCTCGCTATGGTCATAAGTTGTATACCGTCGAAAAGGACACGTCGACTGGCATTTACAAAAATAAAATATTGAGATGTTTGTCATTAAATGAGGTCGATATGGTACTGGGCGCATTTCATCCTAACGAAGACACCATAGAGGACTTTGACGGGTCGATTATCTATTATATTGACAGTTACAATGTTGTGGCACCTAAGTCTTCAAAAAAATCCATTTCTAAGAGAGTTTTTCAAATATATTCCACCAACATGTTTATTTTAAGTTTCTGCTGCTGTATGGCCGTCATGGTTATATTCGTTCGCTGCATTTACAGCGTTAATTGTTTCACCACTTTCTGGTGGTTTTACCAAATAATGATAGATTTCGCGGTGTATAACATACAAAAAAAGGCTACTTTCCGCCTACTTTTGGCGTCTTTTATATTTTTTTCTTTGGTGCACTCAACTTTTTTGAAAAACTCCTTGCAAATAATATATTTCAGTAAAAGTTTCGAAAAGGAAATTTATACAACTCATGACGCCTTTGCATCAGGATTGACATTCTATACTTTCAGTGAAAGAATGATATCAGTGATGAAAATATCAGAATTCAAGGAAGTAAGAAAAGCAAGCGGGAGAACGAGACTATGCGTAGATGGGCATTACTGCATAAGCCAAGTTGCTAGCGGTAATGCAGTAATTATGTTTCCAAAAATCCCAGCGAATTTTTATATTCTCAAACAATTCATACACCCAGAAACTAGCGAACCGCTGATTTTTATCGGAGAAAGCTTCCAAATGGTCCCCATACAAATCATTTTCCGTAAGTTCTACCCCCCTTTCGAAGATATAAACTTGGTTTTGACCCGTATTTTCGAGGGCGGCTTCACTGAACACGAGATAAACAAGTTCTTCTCGTACTTCTCGTTTATGCTCAGTAAATTGAATAAACTGCAAAGTAAAGTATTGGGACTGGGACACTTGAAGTTTGTGTTTTTCGTTTGGGGGATCGGGATTCTTGTAGCGGGTGTAGCTTTCTTAGGGGAATTGGTGAATTTTTACTATCTTTAGTCAGTATAAGATCGATTATCGATTGTCATGGCTGAAATAATAAGCGGGCTTCTAAAATGTATCCACATGTGTCTGTCTGGCTCACATATATATATAAACAGTATATTGCCAATACGAACGTTCCAACATACCAAAAGTGTCCCCGCTATGGAAGAAGAATCGCTGTTTGATAGGTTAGTGGCTTGTTTGTTTAAGATGAAAGGACACAAGTGCATGGTGCTTTTTTGCCAAAGTCGTGGATCTATACCAGGTATAAAGTATTTGAGGTATGTATATACATACAGGGTGTTATGGAAATGACGTATTATCAGATCATTAGATTTTATTACACGCGACGCGACGAAATTTGACTTATTCGTCGGCGACATAAACGTCCAAAACAAACTACTCGTTTTAACTGAGCAACTTAGGTTCGTCCATAAAAACAATGTCAAATAATATACAAAGTTTGGACGCGTAGACCGAAAATCATTACAACTATTATACGCGTACCTTCTGAAAACAAAGCGGATAGCCGAGAGTGTAAATGGTTATCAACAGAAGCGACCGCACCTTAACGCTGTTCTTCTAATATTGACACTTGCAAGTCGCACGTTTGTACCCATAGACCTACGTCGGCCCGGCGCCGAGTGGATTGTGTGAAAGAGATGGAGAGATGGCCGCGTGAGAAAGAAAAAAAAAAGTCTTCGTCGGTCTTGTCATTTGGAGTAGAGCTGGATAATTTAATTTTTTAAGCTTCTCAAAAGAAAAAGTACAGTCGCAGTATTATCAGCTACCACTATCATTTTATTCAATTTCGTCGAAATTCCATTAACGCCTTGCAAGAGATCTCGCGGTAAATAGCCAAGTAATAGAGAAGAATCTCGTGAAATATCAAACTGTCAAATATTGCCCATCTCTATTCCGAGTTTTGAAGGTATCTATTTCGGTCGTTCGTAGGTTAACTGTTTTATGGTTCGTAGATAAAATGTCATTTTTAAATTGAAGGATTGCATTGTGTGTTTTAAATTAGTTAAATAAATAAATCTACGCGAGAAAAAAAGGACCAAAATTAAAACAGCGTTCGCGTGTATTCTTTCCATGGGAATAGCTGCTATTTTTGAGGTTATGTGAGAGCTTTGATATAATCCGGTCATTAATTGAAAGAGCCATTTATGGTTATTCTTCTTCAATTTATTTTCATCTCAGGATTTGCCGGTTTAAATATAATACGTCATTTCCATAACACGTATATACGAAAATAGTTTGCTTATTACATTATCCGATATTCGAAACCGAATTTCACAAAAAAGCTTGTAAAAAAAGAAGAGTGTCACTCGTATACAATATACTTAATATATGTATATGTGGTCACTACCTAACCTTCAATTAATGTATTTTTAATTTGGTGCATTAGTAGAAAAAAGTGAGGTTAAGAAACATACGACGTCGGATGAAAGTTAAAATAAAGCTCATCGTGTCGATTGTTACAAATATTCGGACGGAATTTGGCACCAAAAGTTTACACCAATCAGGGCACCGTCGGATCATCATATCGTCAGCAATCGTATGCATGGAACGCCGTCTTAAATCGAACTAATCGAAATTTTCATTGCAATATTTTTCCTAACTAACCAGTGAAATTTACATTACAAAAGTTGAAATTCGGTCCTGTTGAATGTTTACTTTCACAAGGAAATTTCCGAACTGCGCAAACTCACAACGCCCCCTTCGATGCCCACAGCGGGGACATAATTGCAGATGGTATTTATTAGCAATATACTGTTTATATATACGTGGTCTGGCTTCAATAGCGCCTAAACTATTAAAGATAGAAAAAAAAGTTCCATACAAAAATTAAAGGGTCTACTAAAATGCATAACCCAAAAATATCTTACAACCTACAGGGTGGCCATTGTATTGAGCTTTTTTCTATCTCCTATCTTGAATAGTTTAGGCGCTATCGAAGCCAGACACCTTACTGACACACACTGTACAATTAAATGTTTATCACCGTTTTACATAACACTTGCCACGAATAACGACGAAGTTCAAGCCAGGGCATGTGTAACTAACACTTTTACAAAAATTAACCATTACTTACAGTAAATCAGTGATTAGTTATGGATGTACCTAATTAAGATTCTGTTCTGTAATTACATGTAAATCTGTCGAGTTTATAATAAAGAAAAAAATTGTTATTAGAGATTTGTGCCTATACATTTTTGTTTTTCGGGTCAAATGCAATATTACTCTGTGAGAATGTTCTTATATAGGGTGACTCCTCGATATCTCCTATAATATAATCGATAGAGGAAAACTTTAAATATACAAATTAGTAGTGTTGTGATCACTCAAGCGAAAAACCGCTCGAGTACTCGAACATACCCGAGCTTCGCTTGACGCCGACCGAAAGGTGCCGCTTGGCAGTGTGTCGTTCGAGTGAAAAACTGCTTAATAATATATAAAATACGTCTTTGTTAAAGGCACATTAACGAGAAGGTGCATACAAAAAAGTATGCCAAATCCCTTAGTGGATTCATCGCGACATGGGTTTTATTGGGAGTGGGACTGGCTAGCCAGCGACGATTGTAAATTTAAAAAAATTAAAGGATATAATTTTTAAAAAAATCAGACTCAGCAATCAATCAATCTTTTCTAGGCTAAACTTCTAAAACTTACAAAAACAACCCCTGGTGTTTTATCAACAAGTGGCGATTGACGGATTTCTCTCAGACACCTTCACCATCAATGCCGGTGTTCCTCAAGGGTCCATATTGTCTCCCACTCTCTTCTTACTCTACATTAACGACCTTCTAGTGAAAACGAAAAATCCTATATTTAGTTTTGCTGACGATAGCACACTTATCTCATCTTTCTTTTTGAATGCACAAACATCGGCTGCAGACGCACATCTTCGCAGACAGCATGAAGTATCACGCCTCAACACAGACCTGGAAGAAATTTTGGCTTGGGGTGACAGTAACCAAGTTGAATTTAACGCTAAAAAAACCCAGGCAGCAGTGTTCTCTAAAAAGGTTAACATTACAGAACCGGATATAGTCATGGACGGACATGCAATCCCACTGGCTTCATCTATTAATTTGCTGGGCGTCAATCTGGGAGGAAATATGTCTTGGCGTAACTACGTTGTGGCAATCGCCAAGATAGCTTCTCAGAAGCTTGGTGTACTCTTCCGAACCAGAAAGTTGTACACACATCAACAACTTTTGACACTGTACAAAGCCCAGATTCGACCATCACTAGAGTACTGCTCTCATGTCTGGAGCTCTGCACCCAAACATACTCTTCAGCTACTGGATTCCATCGAAAAGAGGGTCATTCGTCTGATTGGAGACCACGAGCTGATGAAGAACCTCGACAGCCTAGAACATCGAAGACAGGTTTTTGACTTTCTTTTACAGATACTTTCATGGAAAGTGCTCGGCTGACCTTGCCCTCTTAATTCCGCCCAGAGCGGCGAATAGCAGAAATACACGGACGAACCACTGCCGCCCATCCATGTGTGGTTAAGTTTAGTACTCCTCTATTATTTAAGAATTCTTTCATCTGGAGGACTTCATCCTTATGGAACGACCTTCCCAAGTTTCCAACGAATTTAACCTCCAACGATTCAAAACCAACGTGAATCGATTTTTGCGCACACGCACCACTTCCAGTGCTTGTGTTTGATCATAAAAAAAATTCCTCTTAGTCATAAAAATGATTCACCAATGGTGAATCGGAATGTCAAGTAAAGAATTAGTAAAATCGCTCGAGAATCAAGTACTCGGTTTTTCAAATCATCGGTTTTTCCCAACACTAAAAATTAGGAGACTATTGAAGATGTATTTTTTGGGTTGCGATAAAAAGTAATCATAATTTAATCCATTTTCATACCGTCGTTAAGAAATAATAAAACTATATGTGTTCGGTGGAATTAAACACAATTTTCTATTTACTTACCATGGATTATTGACAACATAATTCCAAATAAGTCTAAATTAGCTGACTAATTACTGTGTTTTTGAATATAAAATAACAAAAATAGTTCCTTATGATGTTCAAGCTGGTTTACCTGATTTTAATTTTCCTTCCAAAAGGTATCCCGTTTTCGAAAATAATAAAAAAAATGGATTTTGAATCGAATAAAAATGTTACTACATGTGCCATAGAGTTTTTGTATGGATTTTGTTCGGCAAAGTTCGGTGCGGCCAGCTGTGACAAAGAGATAGTGACTAATTTCGACTTGAAAAATGAAAAATTCGTTAAAATAATTATAGGAACCGAGCAGAATTACCCCTTTTCTGAACAAACCAATAAGAAGATATATTACTTTGATCTAAGAACCTCTGAAGAATTTATTCGTCAATATCTGGAGTCCAATAAATTTATCAATAGAAGATCAGCTTTCATATTTTTGCAAGAAACCCTAAACTCAACCTTTTTTGAGAAATTACATAATTTCTTTGTGGAGCAGGTGTATATTATAGAGAACACACGAAAAATTTATACTTTCGATCCGTTTTCAAGTGGCAACGCGAGTACAAGCATTATTTTACCTTCTTTCTTTGGACGATGCGGAAATGTTGCATCAAACTTTAAAAAAATCAAATGTAAGTGTAACAATAGACAAATAAATTGTAGATAAATATTAAAACGGTATCTTTAAAAATAATACCCCAGCTGTATTGTTTGCCCAGTGGTATTTGAACCCTTCCGTATGAAGGACGAGGGGAGAAAAATGGATAAAAACCATGCTAGAAAGCGTCTTTCCATATATCGAACAATTATTTATTAAGTGGAAATACACTGTGTTGATTCCGCCAGTTGGATTCTTCCTGAAAATTCAAAATTATTTTCTTTCTCTCAAAATGTCCTTCGGACATAGTTATGCTTGACTCAATATGTTAAGACTAGAGAATCCGATCCCGCACCCTATACCAAAGCCTATACCAAAGAAAGGTAAGAGAACCCTTCCTAGCAACTATCGACCAGTTGCATTGCTTTCAGTTATATCAAAAGTAATGGAGAAAGCTATTAACCAACATCTTCTAAAGTACCTGGAAGGCTTCAACATTATCAGCGATCATCAATATGGTTTTCGGAAGTCCAGATCAACTGGAGATCTTCCAGCCTATGCCACCCATCTTTGGAACAACGCAATCGAACATCATGGGGAGTCTCGGGCTGTTGCACTGGATATTTCTAAAGCCTTTGATTGTGTTTGGCATGAGGGACTTCTAAGTAAACTGCGATCCAAACAAAGACCTGGAAGAAATTCTGGCTTGGGGTGACAGTAACCAAGTCGAATTTAACGCTACAAAAACTCAGGCAGCAGTTTTCTCTAAAAAGGTTAACATAACAGAACCGGATATAGTCATGGACGGACACACAATCCCACCGGCTTCATCTATTAATTTGCTGGGCGTCAATCTGGGAGGAAATATGTCTTGGCATAACCACTTTGTGGTAATCGCAAAGATAGCTTCTCAGAGACTTGGTGTACTCTTCCGAACCAGAAAGTTGTACACACCTACAACTTTTCACACTATACAAAGCCCAGATTCGACCATCACTAGAGCAATGCTCCCATGTCTGGAGCTCTGCACCCAAACATACTCTTCGGCTACTGGATTCCATCGAAAGGAGGGCCATTCGTCTGATTGGAGACCACGAGCTGACGAAGAACCTCGACAGCCTAGAACATCGAAGACAGGTTGGGGATTTAACTCTCTTTTACAGATATTTTCATGGAAAGTGCTCGGATAACCTTGCCCTCTTAATTCCGCCCAGAGCGGCGAATATCAGAAATACACGTAGAATCACTGCCGGCCATCCATATGTGGTTAGGCTTGGTACTCCTCGAACTTCATTATTTAAGAATTCTTTCATCTGGAGGACTTCATCCTTATGGAACGACCTTCCCGAGGTCGTTTTTCCCATCGATTATAACCTTCAACGATTCAAAACCAACGTGAATCGCTTTTTGCGAACACGCACCTCTCCCAGAGTGCCATAAAGGAGTTTTCCTATAGTGCTTGTGTTTGATCATAAAAAAACCCCAAACTTTAATCCCGCAAACCTGCGGGATTGAGCCCATCGATCCCGCGGGATTTGCGGGATAGCAAACAATGAACCGCGGTATTTTTGATCGACACGTCGGGGATTCCCCGCCATGCTAGGCTATTGCAAATATGTTAAACAGAACAGTTTTCTTGCGTACGTGCGAAAGTAAGGTCATTATTCTACTAGTATCTAGTGACATTTATGAAGTGGTTGAATATAATACATGGAATTTAAACAGCAATCACAAAAATGAGTGTCAGTGTAGTTTACAAAGACAATAAAGGTTCAGTTTGGAATTATTTTTTAAAGTCTGAAGATGGTCTTACAGCTAAATGTAAGTTATGCCCTAGCATTATCAAAATCTCTGCTCGTTCCACCAAAGGTCTTCACACCCACTTACAAACGAAGCATAATATTAATTTGAAAGTCCAGAGCAGCAGCGGTAGTGTTGATATTGATAAAATAACACAGGAAATGAAAGCTAGTACCAGCAGTTCGTTTAGTTCTATTGTTAAGCGCTCAGATGTTAGTGGTTCTTCTGTGCTACCTAAGAAAATGAAAATTACAGATTTTTTTCATCTGAGAAAAAAGCTCCGATGGAGGAAAGAGTGTCTCGAATGGTAGCTAAAGACGGTATACCCTTTGGAAAGTTTATCACATCGACCGATATGCGCCAACTATTCGAATCAGAGGTCCACATATTGTGTAAAATCTATTCCGCCGACAAGTGTTGAAGCTGAACGTGCGCTTTCAGCCGCAGGATACATGTGCAATAAAATAAGATCATAACATTAAACATGTTATCTTTCTTCGAAAATACTTTAAAAACCAATGTAACATGTAACCGTTAAACTAGTCGTACTATTGTATTGCACCTATATGCAATAAATATTTTCCTGCTACTCTACTCTGTTTCTAATTGCATAAAACAACTTTTTATTAACATACAGCACCCACATCGAGCCCCGCGAATCCCGCGCGTTTAATCCCACAATGTCAATACCGCGGGATCCCGCATTTGCGGGATTCTCTAGTTAAGACTGTGCCAACGACTATAATTTTCATTTATTTTTAGCTCGTAGATCTGAAAGGAAATGGCCGAACACCACCATGAAAATATTCTATCGCGATATACCTCCTTATGTAGCTAGAGAACACGAAGGGATGGAACAAAACATATTAAAAATAATAACGGAATTTTTGCAAATTAAAAACGAAACTCTCTATGGTGATAAATCGTATACCATCGAGAAGGACAAGTCAAGTGGGGTTTACAAAAATAAAATGTTGAGGTATTTGTCTTTAAGTAAGGTCGATATGGTACTGGGCGGATTTCATCCTAGTGAAGACACTATAAAGGACTTCGATGGGTCAATTATCTATTATATAGACAGCGCTAATGTTGTGGCTCCTAAGTCTCCTGCAAAGTCCATTTCTAAGAGAGTTTTTCAAATATATTCCATCAACAAGTCTATTGTAATAGGTTTTTGCTGCTGTATGGCTGTCATGGTTATATTCATAAAACGCTTTTACCACGTTAGTTGTTTCACTACTTTCTGGTGGTGTTACCAAATAATGATAGATTTCTCGGTGTATAACATACAAAAAAAGGCTACTTTCCGCCTACTTTTGGCGTCTTTTATATTATTTTCTTTGGTGCACTCAACTTTTTTGAAAAACTCCTTGCAAATAATATATTTCAGTAAAAGTTTCGAAAAAGAAATTTATACAACTCAAGACGCTCTTGCATCAGGGTTGACATTCTATACTTTCAGTGACAGAAAGATGTCAGTGATGAAATTATCCGAATTCAAGGAAGTTAAAAACGCAAGCGAAAGAACGAGATTATGCGTCGATAGCTATTACTGTATAAGCCAAGTCGCTAGCGGAAATGCTGTAATGATTTTTCCAAAAATTCCGGCTATATTTTCTATTCCCAAACACTTCACACACCCAGAAACTAGCGAACCACTGATTTCAATCGGCGAAAGCTTCCAGATGATCTTGATACAAATAATTTTTCGAAAATTCTACCCCCCTTTCGAAGATATAAACTTGATTTTGACGCGTATTTCCGAGGGCGGGTTTACTGTCCATGAGACAAACAGGTTCTATTCGTATTTTAGGTTTATGCTGAGCAAATTGAATAAACTGCAAAGTAAAGTATTGGGACTGAGACACTTGAAGTTTGTCTTTCTCGTTTGGGGAGTCGGGGTTCTCGTATCATGTATAGCTTTCATAGGGGAATTGGTGAAGTTTTACTATATTTATTAAATAAAACTTCTTTATTGTACTGAAGTCAAAAATTACATTTTATAGTGAGGATACCCTCGACACTCTGAAATGATTTGTGTAGCGCCGCATGAGGGGGGGGGGGGGGGGCACGCCCCGTGAATCTAACCTACAACGGGAAATTGAAAATAACTTAGCCGGTTTTGATGCTACAAAAAAAAAAGTGAAAGGCAAAATTGAAGAGCTTGACAGAGCGCGTAAGCTCGAACAAACCCGATCCCGATATCTCAATGAGTTCGCGAATTAACGCGATTTTCAACTGCAAAAACAATAAAATTTAATTAATTATATCTCGAGAAGGGGCGGAGTTGGGGCATCATTTTTTCGCGAATTAACGGGTGATACCGAGTACTTTCATGGGCCGGAGGCTGGGGTTGGTGGGGCAATTAGGAGGGGAGTAAGGGGGATTGAAATTTTTTTACATAAATGCTAATAAGTAGTTTATTAATCGAGCTACGGGGATCAGGCCAGATTCAGTTTGTTATTTTTTTATCAGCTACGAGGTGGGATTGGCGAAAAATTTTTATTTTCCCCAATGCGCGCTGGGCGCGGCGTACAAGAAATGTCCATCTCCGAAAATACTTTAGATATTATGTTTAATTTTGGTATGTGTTAATAGGATATAGAACCACACATTTTAGTTAGAAAAGATATTCAATTGTTCCACCAGTGGCGTCACCAACCCCATCCCCTCCATGCGGCGCCCTACACAAATCATTTCAGAATGTCCAGGGGATCCTAGTGTATCGATTGGGGAAACAAAATTAACTACTCGATTTCGTCAAGGGATTTTCGAGCCGTTTATTTCGCCAGGACGACTCCACTATATATCAATTCAAATGATTTATCGTTTAAAATACAATAATATTTCTTGACAAAGTTACCAAGAATGCCAATTCAATGTTTCGTTACCTTTGCTATGTCCGTCTAATAAACTGAAATTGTATTTCGTTCCTAAAGAAAAACTTTGTCTATTTTATCCTTACCCTATGTTTTTGCTTATGCACGACAATGCGCATCCCCACACTGGTCTTCAGGGTTGCGAAAAACATGTATTTTTTAATTTTAAACAAAACAAGTGTTTTTTTGTTTTAAACGGTTTTTTTTTTGTTTTAAACATGTTTTTTTTGCTTTTAAAGTTCATGTTTTAAACAATAAAACCTTATTAAAAACATAGTTTAAAACATGTTTCAATGTTTTTAGTAGAATTTCCCAGTCCAGTCCCAGTGGACATCTCAGAATGTTTTCTAATCAGTGGCGTAGCGTTACTACCGCGAACCCAAGCAGTCCCGGGGGGGCCCGAAAGCTTGGGGGACACGAAAGCTTCGAGTGCCGATAGAGCCTATTCCTAATTAGCAAATCTTTCAAATAAATACCAATATTACCAATGTCCACCTGATCTAGATTTTGTCACACTGTGCCCGTAATTATATAAATTTGAAGAATGAAGCAATTGGTATATCAAGATCATGGAATATAAACCCGGAATTTGATGATAAAAGACAATTAAAACCAAAAAAACACTTTGATGAAGCCAATACAAATTATCTATTTTCTAGTTGAGAAAACTATTTTAGGATAAATATATATTACAATGTATTTGATATTGTAATTAACCAAATAGGTAATCGTTTTGAGGGAATGGAGTTAATTGTTAATAAATTTAGATTTCTATGTCCCCAAGTTCTAGTAACTTTGCCAGAAAAAGAATTATTTATGTCTGCAGAAACACCACAGCAAACATATTCCAGCGATCTGTCTGCGACTTTTCCTTTAGATATAGTCGCGTTGTGTATGCCGTTAAAGGAAAAAATTGCTTCTCTTCAAAGTATTAAAGACTTTGCTGTATTTTTAATTGTGGAAAATAACACTTTATCATCAAATTTTCCAGAGGTAACAACAGCCTTATTATTATTTTTAACTCTTCCAGTAAGTGTTGCTACAGCTGAGAGATCCTTTTCCAAATTAAAAATCATTAAAAATTATTTACGAAATAGTTCCTCTCAGACAAAGTTAACCAACTTGGCTATCCTGTCTATAGAGGCACAAGAGGCGGCCAAAATGGATAATAACCATTTAATAAAAAATTTTGCGGAGTCAAAAGCTAGAAAAAAACAATTTACCTCCTGAAAGCAACAATATAAGAATAATTTTACAATATAATAATTAAAATATATATAATATTATATTCAAGATTTTGTTGCTTAATTTTAAATACTTTTGGTTTTATCTCACTGTAACTTTCAAGTATCGCTACCTTAGCTCGGTACCTAAAGAATTTTTTCGTGTTTGTTCCTTTTAGTTTTAGAGAATGTTTTTTGTTTTCTTCTTGTTGTTCAATAATTTTATTTTTTGTAACGTTCTCTACATATAGGTTTGTAGTTTATATAATAAACAGTATTATCTAATTTTGTTTGTTTATATGTTTATATATATTATATATGTTTAATATAGGGTAGGAGGCCTAACTCAATTTTCGCGGGGGCCTATAATTTGTCGCTACGCCACTGTTTCTAATCATAGAGTTTTACGACATTTAGGATTTTTGCTAAGAATCGTAACATTCTCAAGATGCTTAGTGCCTCTAGATAAAGTAAAAAAAAAACCACTTGCACGATAGGAGAAGCGAGAGAAATATGGCTCGAACTATTGGAGACGTTTGAAAAAAAAATCAAATGGGGAATTTTCAATGAGTGACGTAAATAAGGTTATAGGACGTTTGGAGATGGCCCTAACTCCAGTTAGTTCATTTTTTAGCAAACTTGCTTGATCATCGTTTTAGGGCAGATAGACTAACTCAAAGGCAATTGGAAACTGCCGTGGAATATGTAGGAACCTACCATTCAGAGGCAATGCCAACGATTGTTAATTTTCAGGCTAGGTGTGCACCATTTATGCCATATATGTTTTCTCAACAGATACTTGAAAATGTAAAACCATTAGCATGGTGGCGGTCTATTAAACATTTAAATACAAGAGCAATGGAACTTGTCCGACAGCTACATACAGCTATTGCTTCGTCCGCCAACATAGAAAGACCTTTCTCGTCTTATGGTTTAGTTCATTCCAAACTCCGCAATAAGCTAGGCAATGTCAGAGCAGCTAAGTTGGTTACAATTTTTAAAGAACTAAATTCTAATGCACCCACTTCAGCGCTGACTGATGTCACTTCCGATCAGTGATTATTATGTTATTCCTTTTTTTTCTTACGGGTTATACACTTATTTGTAGTTTTTTGAACATACCAAATTTCTGTGCATGATGTTCATTAAGAACCTAACTTTTATTAATTTGTTAATTTGAATGGAAATTACTGTTTTAGTCAGTAGTTTTATTACTATTTATCAATAAATATTTTTCACACCAAGTTGTTGTATAAATTAAGTATACTACTCCTGTTAAATAATCAATTTATTTAAAAAAAAAACAGTGTATTTAATTTACCTGTTTTAAACATTTTTAACAAAACATTGTTTTGAACTCAAACGATTGTTTAAAACAATTGTTTTATACAAAATGTTTAAAACGAAACAACCCTGCTGGTCTTATCATAATAAATCATCTTTTCTAGCCTGATAGGAGCCAACAAACACAAACAAACTACAGAGCACGGTGCTTATGTTACGGCATCTCATGTTATTCCTAGTTCATTTAAGCAATTATTATTGCAACAACCGAACACCTCGTCTTGTACATCAATGTCATGAAGTTATGATTGTTTCACGAAAAATGGATATAACTTAATGACTGCCGTAAAAGTACCTGCGCCATCGCATTATTTATGACCGTTTGTTATTATTATGTGGAAAGGACCGGATTGTAATAATTATAATTAAATATAGGCACATCAGGTAGGTTAGGTTGCTTAATTTATATTTAAATATATTTTTGTGGTAAAATTTGTTAGTTGGATGGTTCAAGAATTGTCTTTTACCAAACATTCCTCAGAATAGCGTGATAGTAATGGACAATGCGAGCTATCACAGTCGCCAATTACATAAAGCTCCAAGCTCAAATAATACAAAATTTGAGATTCAGAACTACATGGCGGCGAATGATATATATTTTGAAGAAAGTTATAACAAAAGTGATCTTTTAGAAGTTTTAAAGACATTTTGTATAAAAAAAGTATATGTGTGCGACACATTGGCAGAAGAAATTGGACATACAGTGCTACGGCTCCCACCCTATTATTGCATTTTTAACCCCATAGAGCATATGTGGGTGGCACCAGTTAAAATCACGGTTAGGTCTGAAAATATTTCTCCGACTTTAAGTTCTAGTGTTGTAGAATTAATACAAAAATGCTTTAATGATATTCCCCCAGGTAGTTGGAAAAATTCAGTCCGTCAAGTAATAACTATAGAAAATTCGTATATTCTGGATCATATAATTAATCCAGTTATAATTAATTTATGAGGATAGCGATAGCGAAACAGAACTATCTATAGAATGACATTATAAATGTAAATAAATATGACTAGTAGTAATTTTAAAAAATGTTATTTCATTTGATTACATTAATATAATCATATCATTACTTGTTTTCCTTAGTCCGTCCCTTCATACTTCACTTGTTTATTGCCAAGCTCTTATCGACACAATGGGACCCCGACCCAGGAAATCATTAACTCGTATCCAATTTTCGTGAAACGTACTGTACCTGATAAATGTCAGCCCCAAAGAAAATATAAATTGGGTTTGTTTGTTAGCCCATGCCTCCCCAAATTATTATTTAAAAATCAATACTCTGAATAACAGTAATCTTTATTGTAAGGGATGCATTCATATACATACTAACCTAAATTTTTGTTGTACTTATGATACAGAAACCAGTTCAAACCATACATGAAATTTAAAGGTGAACATACATATTTCTGGCTGGCATATGCAACGACTTCCTTTACTTTCATCTCGATGACTTCAATGTTTTCATGTTCCTCTTCACAACCCCCACCAGCTGTCACTCGTTGATCCTCTGTCACCTCACAGTAATAATACGTGCTTCTAGCCCCGGTTGTTTCAGAGAGATTGCATATCTGTGAAATTTTCTGAAGGCTTTCGAGGGGGACTTGGTATCCGCACTCCTCCAAGATCTCTTGCTGAGCTATTTTCTCGGAGGGTAGACTCTTGTCTTCGAGCCCCGCGCAGAATTCTAAAGTAACGGCAATTTTTGCTGGGTACTTCGCCGTGTCTATTTTCTCGGGTTTGTCAGCCGTTTCGTGCTTACGGACTTCTTGAAAGTACACTGAAGGTCTGAACTGTTTTACAAGCACTAACATATCTTTAGTTTTATTGTATAAAATGATAACGACACCGTTTCTTTCGAGGAACACGTCGCAACTTTTGCTTTTACCGTTTTGGGTGTATTTTAATGTTCCCGGAGTGGTGTATATGGTAGGAATATAGTCGGTTACGTATGCATGTGAAAGGTTCTCCATTCTTTCGAAAAAGAGTGAAATATACACCAAAAATGATATCAAAGATTTTGACAAGAAATTTAGGTTAGGTTTCTATCTTGTTTTTTGTTACTTTCGAGATAAAAATAGGCAACTACTCTATCTAATCGATAAACTTACCTTATCAATTTAATCGTCGAGTTGATATGCACACTATACTTCAATAAACAATAAAAATCACAAAAGCCTAAAATTTATGAAGGAATTTTAAACTTTACCGCCATTTTCTATTCCGTACACAGAAGAGATAGCTGCCTAGTGGGCCGTCAAGCCCAAAATCGCTTTGCTTGTCCCATTTCTTCCGATAGTAGGTGAAATGTTGGCCACAGCAAAGTTTATGATTCGTACAAGAATGATTCTATAGCCTATTCATTTTTGCAAGTCAGTAAACAAACACAAATACATGCGACGATAGCAGTACAATCTCGAATCACGCTTGAATAGACCCGAAATAAAAGCCTACACTGAACAATGATCCTGTTCTCGCTAGCATCGAAAGTTTATCGCCGTTTGACCAATGTCGACGGGTTTATGCGTCGAGCATGTGGCTATTACACGCTGATGCTTGTTTATGTTTCTGAATTGGTAAAATGAATAGTGCGAGCTTAGAAGTAAGAGTTTCTTTGTCCATGGGCTCTAAAAAATTTCATTAAAATATACAGGGTTATTTAAAAGTTATAATCGAAAAGGTAAAGCTTTAGGAGCGCCTTTGGGGCTCGTATGTTTGTTAGGAGGGACATTAGGACAAAATGAACTACTACTAGCATTATTCCGAACTTCCTTATATGCCAATGGAATATTGTCCTATACTTAACTTACCGAACAAACTGTAAGGTATGTATGTCATTACATTATTGTTCAATAAACTTGTTAATCGATGTGGAAACCCTTGAAGGGTTATTCCAGGATATCTCGCACCCAACTTGTACAGACGACGAAAAAAAGTCACATTCTTGGTATACCATTTAATTTCTATTACAATAACATCTTTATGTGAATATTCTGAAGCAAATAAGTTAACATTTTTAATATTGGTGTAGAAAATACTTTTTTTATAGGCACTATGTACTTTTAATTTTATTTAACTATGTTAAATTGTATTTAATATCTTTCAACAGTAAACGAACTAATTTTCTACTAGTGAAGGAAAAATCTGAACACGTTTAGTTTAAAACCGAGCGATCTTCCGACGGCAATTAAAAGAAATTTACACAGAATAAAAAAATTTAACAAAAATTACATCTATTCGCAAAAAATAAACAAAATAGAATACTAAAATAACATTCCTGATTAGCGAACAAGACTCTGGGGGGATTGACAAACGTAACAACCCTAAGAACCAAAATTCCCTAACCTTTTTGCAAAATTGAGAATTTATAAGTACAGTTCTGGTTAACAAAAAGCTTCAATGAAACTGTACGTTAGCTATCGCTGACTTTTTTTTTAAAATAAGTTTCACTAATCAGGACTGTATGAATAAAAGTACAATAAAAATAGTGGAAACGGGATCTACTTGTGCTCCATAATGGTGGCTTTTAGTTTGTCGTAGTTGGCGCCCGAGAATGTCAAAATGATGTTCTTGGTCTTGATGAAGACAAATGTCGGCATCGAGGAAATGTTGTATTCCATGGCGAGGTCTTCACACTCGTCTACGTCAACCTGAAAAAAAAAAACACAAAACATTAAAGTTGGATTTTTAACCCTTGATCGATATTACGGTACCGTAAAAACGGTAGACCTGGCAACGCTGTGCACAATGTACGATTCAAGAACATATATGTGTTCAAGAACTGAGCAATAAAACGGGTAATCACCGCTGATGCATTACAACGTTGTCACTATTGACAATTTTTACTTATGTCAACGTATATTGAATAGTTACAAATCTTTGAAAAACGTGGTGCTGATACCGCAATGATAATGCAGTGTATCGACCGATTACTAATTAAAATATTACTACCGCTCTGTACGTAGAGAGAGCGCAAAGGTTGCGGTTTTGATGAAAATCCGGCCCGATTGGCAGATCACCGTACCCAGCAGGGGTTCATCCAAACGCCTCGGCGGCCGTTGGTCCTTTCACGTAGCAGAAAAGTATGTATAGTATAAATAGAATTATTACCCGTGCAGTTAAAAATTTACCATCTAAATCGTGTATTATGCGGAATATTTTTTAAAATTTCTATTTCAAATAAATAAACCAACCACATCCCGCGAATAACAACATGATAAGATAACATACTAAACCCAAAACAACCATGTTTAATATTATGTGACAATAAATATTGCACGATGGCGTTAGAAAATTACTAATCATAAAATCATTCATTAAAGCATCATTATAAAAAAACATTCATACTTATAAACATGAGAATGTTCTCGACACGCAAGATGACTCATAAAATTATTTATTTATACAAATTATAAATCGGTAATCCACCTACTAACTAGAAAACACTTTCGAGTCGAGTATAGTCTAGCAGAAAATATTTGTTGTAGCTGGGAATGGGATTGCAGTAGACTCTGCAATGAATGGGATCAAACTTTTATTATTATCGACCTTATTTTTTACGTATTACGGCTTGGGTGACAATTCCGTTTTTTGACGATTCAGATTTTATCTTGACGTAACGGAACTCATCTTCTTGACATAACTAAGGAATGTCATTACCTTTATGAGCAGAATAATTAAATGTGATTTATTTATACAGGGTGTCCGCTATTTAATGGGACATGGAAAACCCACAGACTCCTTACGTAAAAATATTATGATTTAATTATACTTACCTATATCCGAAAGTTGATATTAACTGAGATACAGGGTGTTAAAGTTAAAACTTCATTTTTGTTTCTCTCTAATAACTTTGACAGAAACCAACGGTTTTTTACAAAATTTGGCAATTATGGTTTTTTTAGAATGATAATGTACAATATAGGGGGCGGCGCTGTCTGCGGCATTTTTAGCAGATTTATTAGGTGGTAACTTTTTTGTGCCTCAGTGTATTTAAGTTTTTAATGAAAATAATACTTTTCTCATATTTATTACGTAAAAAGGTATACTAAGTTCAGGTCGCCCACCGTTTCGGAGATATTTGCATTTAAATTGTTTAGTGCACCCTGTAGTGCCCAATTACTATTAATTTGCAAACAAATGAAATTTAGAGATGCAGTTGCTATGGAACAGAAAATGTTAAATTTTTGAGTTTATTGTAAGTTGCTGTTGGTTTCCTTCGACACGATATTTTCTATGGTTTTAATTAAAGTAAATTAAAGAACAATCCAACTGTTGTATTTATTATTTCCAATTATCATTACTAGAACGTTAATTATCATGTAAAAGTTAGTTGGTAAGAAGTAACAAAATATTATTTGCTTGCCTGAGCTAACGCACTAACAATTTAAATGCAATTATCTCCGAAACGGTAACTCTGGGCGACCTGAACTTAGTATACCTTTTTTACGTAATAAATATGAGAAAAGTATTATTTTCATTAAAAACTTAAATACACTGAGGCACAAAAAAGTTATGCCATAATTGCCAAATGTTGTAAAAAACCGTTGGCTTCTGTCAAAGTTATTAGAGAAAAACAAAATGAAATTTTAACTTTAACACCCTGTATCTCAGTTAATATCAACTTTCGGATATAGGTAAGTATAATTAAATCCTAATATTTTTACGTAAGAAGTTTGTGGTTTTTCCATGTCCCATTAATTAGCGGACACCCTGTATACCTTAAGGATGTGGATGCTGGAGTATTCAGAGGCCAATTCTTCCAGTTTAGGCCCGATCATTCTGCATGGTCCGCACCAAGTCGCGTAGAAATCGATGATAACCAACTGATCTCCGGCGTCGGTGAGTTTTTGGTTCAAGTCATCCTGTAACAAAAACCGTCATCAGTTAAGCGGTTAGAAAAAGATACCCTAACCTCTCTTTACTTTAACGCACCTGCGCCATCTCTGATGCAATGACTAATCCATCTAAATCCGTTTTTATGTAGCATTGACCAGACGAATCAGAAAAATGGACGATAAAATGTCAGCGTCGTACCCATCGACTTAAAACAACCCGGTATTTCAATCTGCTTTGTTATTACGAAAATAAACACAACAAAAAAGAGTATCTGTAGAATCCCCATCTCTTTTTATCTTCTGACCGTTTTTGTTTTCATTGTGACAGTTGATCGGTTTGATATGTCTCAAACAAACAATAGTTTGCGGCAGACTTGAAACAGTCTTATCATATTGAGTTGAGAATTACTTTTTTCCACAAACAATTAGCACACAAACACTGAAAACCAACAAATAATTTTATTTAACAATAACGACAAATATGACAGTTGTTAATATGGTAGTGTCAAACGTGAAAGCAGGTAGGAAAGACGGAATACTAAAAAAACAATGATTTAAATAAGAATCAATGTCGACATCCTTGAGCTAAGAATTTGCTAATTTCATATGAACTTTTCTTTATAAAATACCCTAAGACATCACATTCCGAAATATAAGCACTAAGGAACACCCCATATATACAGGGTGTTATGGAAATGACGTATTATATTTAAATGGGTGTCGCTACATATTTATTTTTTTAAATCGAACGTTTAAAAAGTGGGGTAATTCACCTCTAAATCCACACACAACTCCTCGGCACATTCATATATGAAAGATATTACATTGCCCAGCTGATTAATCAACAGATGTTCAAGCAGAATGTTGCCAAAATGTTTAAAAGTGTAAAACTTTAGTTTCTTATAAAAATAAATATTTAGCTTACTTAGAAAGTAAATCCAGGACGCGATTAAGGAATCCAGGGCACAGACACTTTCAGTTCTTTTTTCTATAGGAAAAACTTTATGCTCATCACGTGTCCTGATGATAGCGTGGGAGTGCATAATAAGCTTATCACTAAACCCCAACACTAACGCATAATTACACTTTACAATAACACACATAGAACAAGAGCACTTAATCATCTCGCAATAGAAATAATAAAAACGCTAATTTCTATGGGCCATTAACCCCTTACTAAAGATAAAATGAAACAATTATGTTAACAATTGACAGGAACTACCCTCTGAAATAATGGTCTAGTCTGTCTTCCGACCAGTCGTCTCAAACTGTCTTTCCGAGAAATCTCCGCTCTCTAGAGCCAGCGCGGTTGCCATTTCCGAGACTATAATTATACAGGAAAGTAATATTATAAGGAAATTCGGCAATTTATGATAGTCGCTTATAAAACATCGAAAGTGACAACGCTGTATTTTTAAATATTAGCCCGATGTCCACAATCAGCTGTTTAAAGAAGCAGGCCAATATCGATGACAGAAACAACGTGTTATTTATTTTTAAAATTTTTAGATGTTAAATACATTATTTCCCAGACCGTTCAGACAATAACGGCGTATTTTGGTCTACATAGTAGAACTTTAAAATACTAATTCAGATTGAATGGTACTTAGATGTGTTATGTGATTTTATTGTGCCGGTTTGTTTTTGATCAAGTTACCTAGGTACTTGGTGTTTTTTATAAATTAAGTTGGTGTTAAATAAGTTCGAAAAGCTCAATAAAATTTCATTTTTTTTTCTAAAGGGTAAGTGGCATTTATAACCTTTAAATTGTCCAGATCTGACGGGTTTCGTTCGAATTGAACAAATGAGAGCATACCTGACCATTTAAAAACACCGCGGCGGTTCGTTCGAGTCAGTTCAAGTTAATAAATCAGAGATTGTTTCCTAGCGAACTGAACTGAACGTAAAAGTTTATAATAATGTAAACCTGAAAAATAAACAACTTGCAATCTGTCAAACGGCTATTGACTTTCTAAAGAGTTTACCCTGAAGATATGACAACACTGTTGACATATGTTGCTTTGTTTACCTTCCTGACAGGGGCAGCACGTGGTCATTTTTGGTTTGACATAAGGTCATGTACAGGGCATATTAAATTAAAGCGCCATTTTTGGATATTTTTCTTCAATTTGTTTTCATCTCAGGAATTGCCGATTCAAATATAATACGTCATTTCCATAACACCCTGTATATATCTGTAAATTAATTAATCACACAAATTAAACTGTCGCGCAATTTTATGCATTGGTTAGTAATTAATTGCCGTTTCTTGTCCGCTATGACTCGTAACTTCATTAAATGCATTGGTAGATTCATGCACTCTACAGGGTGTTCGTCTAATGCATTAGGATAACGGGATTATACATGTTAAAATAAAGGTATAACAAAAAGTCGAAAACCTAATACATTTGGAGTTACAGCCTGTCAAAGTTCAACATTTTTTTTACCATATTGCGGTTAGATTTAATTTTATGCCTTATTACAAAGAATTTTCTTAATATCTCACGTGTAAAACAATCTCCATAATTGTTAGTGCTATCAAAAAAGTAATGTAGGTATCATGTGCTCTTTTTGGGTCAAACTTAAAATGCTAAAATCAAAATTAGAAAATTTTCGGTCGCTTAAGAGATACGGGGGAAAATTAAAAAATTGACAATTTCAAAATTACCCTATATTTCCGTAGTTAAAAGAGATACAGAAAAATGTTTTCTACAGAAGTTTCTTTTGATTGATTGTTGAATAATCTGCCGTTTTCAGAATAAGTATACGGGGTCAGGTAAAAAAGTTATCGAACCTAACCTCATTTTTTAAATTGTAACACCCTGTATATTTTAATCTAAAAAGATCCTATTTTAAATTCTTCTTTCAAAATCTATAATACACCATGGATGATATTGGTTTCCTAGGCGATTTATTAAACTTTATTACTTTAAACCACAGTAGACCATGAAACAAAAGCTAATATCCTAGAAACAACTATGTTGACTATTAACATTTAGCGTTAATTTCATTTTCACATATTCATTTGTGCAAATGACTTATCAACATTTTGAAAAATTTGATAAGTATATCAGTATATATCGAAAGTGGAAAAAAACGAAGAAATGGCGCAAAATGTATATTTTGTTCGCTATCCGTAAAGACGGTAACCATTTAAAGACATATTCCGAACATTTGCGATAATTCCCGTTATTTTTTACCTTAATCGGAATCTTTTATTTCGTTTCAAATTAATAAAGCTTAAATAAATCGCCTAGGAAACCAATATCATCCATGGCGTGTTATATATTTGAAAGGAGAATTTAAAATATATCTGTTTAGATTAAAATATACAAGGTGCTCCATTTTAAAAAATGAGGTTAGGTCCGATAACTTTTTTACCTGACCCCGTATACTTTTTCTGAAAACGCCAGATTATTCAACAATCAATATAAAAAAACTTCTGTATAAAACATTTTTCTGTATGTCTTTTAACTAAGAAAATATAGGGTAATTTTCAAATTGTAAATTTTTTGATTTTCCCCCGTTTCTCTTAAGCGAGCGAAAATTTTCGAATTTTGGTTTCACCATTTTAAGTTTGACCGAAAAAGAGCACATGACACCTACATTACTTTGTATGGGACACCCTGTACATATTTCTGTTATTGGTTCTCTTAATAATTGTTGTACATTACTTATCATACTCCATTAATTATTTATGTATATATTCGATTGTTTATCTGATTTAATAGTATTGGTTTCGCAATAATCGCTTATTTACGCAGTTAAGTTTCTAAATATTTTATAGATTCATCAGCACAGTAGCCTTTAATGGGTTTTAGAAATTGCACCGCCGATATTCCGTTCCGGCGTTTCGGAACTCATCATCATCATCGACTGGAATTTACATTATTTATATCTTACAAAAATCGAATCGTCAGAAGCGTATGGTGTCTTTTTTACCGCTTATTTAAAATCTGTAATTAAAAGACATAAGTACTAAATGCGATTATTCACGGCGGGAAAATATTAAATCGACTTCGTAAAGAAAATTGGGGTACAATTATGATTTGATCGATTTCTAATCCAAACAAAAGTGTTTTCAGTTCTTGTTTTTCCTTCCACTTTCGTGCCAGTATCAATTACTATATTGGAGTGTGTGGTTTTTTTGTATGTCATCCCCCAGAGCCAACATGATACATGGGGGTTGTGTATAAAGGCTGTATTACAGTGGGCAATTCTCCTTTTGCGGCAATAAAAGTTGATAGGAGGCATGAGCAGCACATGGCGTAAGAGATCTTGCATTGCCAAAAATGGATCTTTCAGGCCGTATTAGACTAGGCAATTTTTTTCTCTTGCGCCGGCAATTATAATGGCACGTATTCATGCGCAATAAACCGTTTTCGATCAGCTGGAGCATTGTCAACGGTCAGAACAGCAGTGGGTACTGTCGAAATCCCTAAAATATCCCCAGAATTAGAGATGGGCAAACTTGTTCGTTTTGATTACCAGTTAAAGCAGCTACTGCTATTTACAAATAGGAGGTGCAAAAAGTTGCTGAATTAGCAGTCCATAAGTTTAATAAAGAATGTAAACTGCTAATTTAAGTACCAGTGGGTTTAAATGGCCATTACCTGTTCATACCTGGTTCGGCCAAATAATAAACAGTTAAAAATAACAGAATAATCCATGTCTACCCAATTGCGCCGGCAAGGGCAATTAAAATGGCGCCTGCCCCATTTCTGGTAATGAGAGACAGCTGATCGGGAACAGTGTACTGCGTATGAATCCGTGTCATTTTAATTGTCAGAAGAGTAGAATTTCTGACTGTAGTACGGAGAACGGTGTACTGCGCCTGAATCCTTGAATTATAATTGCCATTGCTGGCGCCATAAAAATTGTCAAGTGTAATACGGCCTTTCCCCTTTTTAATTACCATTGCAGGTGCAATTCTGGGGGGTATTTTAGGGATTTTGACACTACCAACTGCTGTTATGATTTTTGGCAGAAATGACAGATGACAGAAAAAACCGACCGAACTTTTAAAATAAACAAAAACAGAGTATCACTACCACAAAAGATATAGTTGTTACGGTGGAAGTTTTAAAGTTTAGATTGTATTAAGAAAGAACTCTTTGATTTTAGATCACATTTGAAAAGCACGTGCGCGCCAGGCATAATGGATGTCGCCGTATCATGCCTGCTTCGATTATTTAACACGGCAGTTTGTCTTCTTCCTGGTTATAAGTATTCGTTGGTTTGTTCTGTCATGTCATTTCTACTAAAAGTGTGTCTATTCTTGACTTAGGGGAACGATTATGTCGAGAGAAGTGATTATTCCTCTCTGTAAGGAAGGCAGCGACAGGAATACTCACTGTTCTCGATATGATCGTTCTTCTAAGTCAAAAATAGACACACGGCAGTTGGTAGTGTCAAAATCTCAAAAATTCAATGCAATGCACCTGCTGATACAAAACATACCTTACTTACGGACCACCTCGTATAAAAAACTTTATGACCTCATATTATTTTATGAAAAAAACGTTGAAAACTCTTAAATCTAATGAAAATCATCAAGGCCATGCCCCCTTATTAATTATTGTATGAGCGTTTGACCTTAAAAATCATTTTACTACACCCAGTGTGGCATTAAAATTTCCACGAATTCAATTTTGCGTGACTGATAATTAAAAGAACGATTACTATTCATATTTAAGTGCATTTAAAAATAACTAGTCATTGTCACGTCGAAAAGATTTTTTGAATATCATGCTATGACCTGCTAGGTATATTCAATATATGGTTTTTTGGAATGCACCATACGGTTTTTTCAAAATCTTTGACGAATAAAATAATAATTTAACTAATATTCTCAATGAAAAACCCAATAAAAAGAGGACGGACGGAGTTGCACTCTAGCTACTTCAATCTACCCCATCGAAATACATAGAAGGGCGATTGTAGGGGGGAGGGATGATTGTATGTAGACTAATGTAGACATTTTTTCATTGTTAAAAACAAAATTGATAAGAGAACGCTGTTGCCAAGCTAACTAAAGATTTATCACATATTTTTTTTATACTTTTCCTTGTATGTGCTACTTATTTGTAGTGTATTCCGATGTTGGTATTCATACTTTTACTATTATTGTAGATGATGAAAAAAAAAAGACCAGTTAGACGACCTTGTCCTTGGAATTATCCTTGTTCCTTGTAGGTACAAAAAATAGCTTATCAGAATGAGTTTTTAACCGTTTATTGCTTGAAAACATTTCATACAAGACGGAGATTGAAATAATTATATAAAAACCGACGTTCTTGTCATAAAAACGTGAAAATTGTCACCACACCTCGCTCAGTTACATCAACCCAGTAGAACGCGAGGTTTTATCTACTTTTTCGAAAAATGTATTAAAAAAATTAAACCAAAACTGTAAAATTACACAAACATACCTTGTCTTTGATGTGGGTAACCATTTTCGCTGTGTTTTTCGATGGAAAACTGGGAAAACACGTAAAAATCACAAGAGAAACCTCGAAAATATGCGTCAACTTTTGACAAATCCGGCGGACAGAGTGAATTGCAGAAATTCCTCGATACCTTATTATCTTTTGTCTTTTTTCAATGGATGAGTAGGAGAAGGAGGACGAGTGCAAGCGCATGCGTTTTATTAGTCGGTTTTTCTAGAAAGTTCGGGTAACATCACGGTCTAGTCGATTAGCTCGCGATCTCGTTTCACCTAAATGGGACAGTAAGAGAAGAAACGATATTTTCGGCGACATCGGTGTATGGTTGTAAAATCGGCGTCAACCGGCCGGCTTGTTCATAGGCAATTTTTATTTAGTTGTCACTGTATTGATAAAGAATAGACATACCGGTGTTAACATGGGAGGAACAAAGAGACACATACATAGTCTCAGCATTGTAAATTATTGGTCTACGAATAAATAAATCAATATTCATATTCTGTGGTTTCCCAGCGTATTGCTGGTTGCATAGCCCGACGGCTGTGGTGGCGGGAATTTAAACATTTTCCACAACATATTCCACTTTTTTAATTCGTTGGTCAATATTTAATATTAATTTGAATAAAACCATAAAATTTATTTAAATAATCATTTATTTTTGAAATTTTATACATTTTAAACATTAATAATATCATAAAAAAGGGTGTGAAATACAGTAATCGGAACATTGTTGTGCACTTTTAGTTTAACATTTCTTAGGGAAAGATACATACTTATTATACAGCTAGATCGTCCTTTAGTTACAAAACATAGGTATTATTTAAAACGGAGGCGCTGTATGTGATTACAATAGGTACGTAAATAAATTTATTATAAAAAATACATATACTATATAGAAAATATTCGTTTTTTGTAAAGGTACAGAGTTAGGCAAAAGTACTTGTAATTTTAAGCAAATAAAGTTTGTTTAAAAAATCCTACAGACCCTGTAAAAATCTGCTTTTAAGTAATAGTGCGGCCAAGAAATACGTTGTATCTAATACTTCCTTGCCATAAGAAGCCTCTCGCGCAAGGGTTTAGACTCTGTGCGTTAGATAGAACTTATTTTTAACCGCGCCTGTCTTTATAGGACAAATACATAAAAAATATACATAATGTCAAAATATTTTATATGAATATCACAATGATAGCATTTTCGTCAATAACAATAAATAAATAGACATTTCGACTATGTTTAGTCAATAATTTAACAATAATACTGCTTTTTAATACTCAGTAAACAAATACTATGGCTGGGTATATTTATTTACTAATGTCCAATTGCAGAAAGATTTTAGCCAGGAATTAGGTAACCATCAGGCAACTTTGACTGTGACATAAATAACAGTGGCAGAAGTGAATCAGTTGAATTTTTTTAATCGTTAAAGCCGTATTAGAGTCGGCAATTTTTGTCTCTTGCGCCAGCAATGGCAATTATAATGGCACCGTCCTCGATCAGCTGGCCTAATACTGCTCGCATTGCGGGCGCAGTGCGAGAATAGAATCCGTATTAAAGCCGTATTATAGTCGACAATAAAAATGTCCGGTGCAATGGCAATTATAATTGCACGAATTCGTGCGCAGTAAACCGTTCTCGATCAGCTGGCGCATTGCCAACAGTCAGAACAGCAGTTGGTAGTGTCGAAATCCCTAAAACACCCCCAGAATTAGAGATGGACAGACCTGTTCGTTTTGATTAGCAGTTAAAGCAGCTACTGCTACTTACTAATGGCAGTTCAAAAAAGTTGCTACGAATTAGCAGTACATATGCTTAATAAAGAATATGAACTGTTAATTTAAGTACCAGTTAGTTTAAATAGCCATTAGCTGTTCACATCAGGTGCTTGTACCAACTAATAAACAGTTAAAAATAACAGAATAATCCATCTCTACCCAGACTTGCACGGCAATGGCAATGAAAATGGCGCGTGCCCAATTTCTGGCAATGCGAGACAGCTGATTGAGAACGGTATAGTGCGCATGGATACGTGCAATTATAATTGCCATTGCCGACGCAAGAGACAAAAATTGCCGATTCTAATACGGCTTTTACAGTCGGCAATTCTGCTTTTCTGGCAATTAAAATTGCACGGATTCATGCGCGGTACACCGTTCCCGATCAGCTGTCCCTCATTGCCAGAAATGGGGCCAGCGCCATTTTAAATGCCATTGCCGCTGCAAGTCTGGGTAGAGATGGATTATTCTCTTATTTTTAACTGTTTATTATTTGGTCGCAGCAGCTATGAACAGATAATGGCTATTTAAACTAACTGGTACTGAAATTAGCAGTTCACATTCTTTATTAAACTTATGGACTGCTAATTCAGCAACTTTTTGCACCTCCTATTTGTAAATAGCAGTAGCTGCTTTAACTGGTAATCAAAACGAACAGGTTTGCCCATTTGTAGTTCTGGGGGTATTTTAGGGATTTCGACAGTACCAACTGCTATTCTGACTGTTGGCAATGCGCCAGCTGATGGAGAACGGTTTAGCGCGCATGAATACGTGCAATTATAATTGCCGTTGCAGGCGCAATAGAAGAATTGCCGACTCTGATACGGCTTTAAACAAAGCAGAAATTAATAATAAGAATATTTGTTCGCAGATTTGACAGCTGAAGGTTGGGCATTTGCTCCCGTTCACAGGGACAAAAAACAGCAACCAGTTAGAAGCTCGTCCCAAACTGAACATGCGCAGAACGAAATTTGCACCGCGAACGTACCTTATTTTAACAAGTTAGGCCTACTACATGAACATTAGGCCGGAATATACGATTTATTTTTCTCGCCCCGTGTAAATTTCTTAGATACTACAGAATGTGCTTTGTTATACATAAATACGGTGTAAATATCTCTTTTCTAAAATCACAATATATTTGGCAACGTTTTTAAATAATCCTTCACATAGACTATACATAATTTCTACTATTTTTATCGATAAAGCTTGTTTAGTTTCGTAGGGGTTCATAGTTTAGTTTATTTTTAAAATTTAAATTTGAAATATTCCTTATTTATGTAAGCTCTATAATTTGATTGTGATATAGTACGGTACCTATACAGGGTGGCCTAGAATATGTGGGCAATCTCCCGGATTCAGATAGAACACTTAGAAATAACAGTAGAAGTTCCTATAAAATTTTTTTCCTACGTTCTCCCCTACGGAGATACAGGCCCATAACGGACGTCCCTGGAAATCGTTGTTTTTTAAATAATTTCTTAAGTACTAGGTGTAATTTAATAATTTTTTTGTATAATGGTTAGTAGATGAGTCTCCTTAAAATTCGTCTTTTTAAACACATTTGGCTTATTTGGTTTGCCAGGGACGGACTAGACGTAACACAACAATGCCTTTTTTTAACACCCTGTATGATGAAGGAATGACAATAATATTTTTTTTGGATACTCTAAACCTTAAGCTGAAAAAATGTACTCTTGATCAATATCGATAAAATGAACTGTTTTCGAAAAAAATATATTTTTGTTCAATATTGGTTGTTGTTTTATGTTCATAAAATTCACTTATTGTTGCTATGGTATTTTTCACCATGTACCGATTTAAATAAGAATATTTATGCCAGTGTCAGTTTATGGTAGTGTCCTGAAATTTGCGGTTTTTCTCCTTTGTCTTATTAGTTACTGACTTAGTAATGGAATTTACGTATATGAATATGCCGGTATGGATAAAAATATTTTTTTCTCGAAAACAGTTCATTTTATCGACATTGATCAGGTTTAAGGTTTAGAGTATCCTTCATCATACAGGGTGTAAAAGAAAAGCATTTTTGTCTTAAGTCTAGTCCGTCCCTGGCAAACTAAATAAGCCAAATGTGTTTAAAAGGGCGAATTTTAAGGAGACTCACCATTATACTAAAAAAATTATTAAATTACACCTAGTACTTAACAAATTATTTAAAAACAACGATTTTCAGGAACGTCCGTTATGGGCCCGTTTCTCCGTAGGCGAGGCCGTAGGAAAAAAAATTATAGGAACTTCTTTTTAAGTGTTCTATCTGAATTCGGGATTGCCCACATATTCTGGGACACCCCGTATATGGGGCACTCGAAAAGTTTGTTGCCGAACGACGAAGCAGAAGGTTAACAATTTTTGTTTCAACATAAATGATTATTATACCAAAATACCTATAGGTATCGATATCCTCTTTCTTGGCTATTGTCAGCTGGAAACAGGGGCGGCACTAAGAAGGGTGGGGGCAGCAGTGGGGTACACACACGGGGGGGAGGGGGTCCGGGGTTCAACCCCTCCATAACGAAAGTATGTGTACGCAACTGCCTGGGGGGCAAGGTAACGTAATGGAAATGAGTTACTATATTTAAACCCGCATGTGGCGCTTTGAATTGATAAGCGAGAAAAATCCTCATATTATGTCATCTGCATGAAACGTCGTGGGAGGCACTGGCCAGAGATGTAAACAGTCAATGTGGTAGGTCAGTTATGCCTGTCAACAGACGTCATTCGTAAAAATTACGACCAAAAACGATGTCTTGGTCCGCATCATGGACATAAACGGGAATTTCTAATAAACACACGGGAATTGTCCAAACTAAAAATACATTCCGCTCTCCGCTATTGAGGACGTTCGCAATCAATAGTTTATTGAGGCGGTGTTGTCATAATATATTCCAACACAGAATTGTAAACGCACGTGTTCAGTTTTTGACAACAAGACGTCGTTGACCCGCGTTATCACTTCTTTTTCAAACTTTTTAGAAAAAATTACTACAATTTTAAGGTACATACTCTCTTACCTTCGATCTTATTTTAAAATAATCCGTTTTATAATTAAATTCCATAAAAAAATAAAACACAAAAAGTATGTTTTTCAACAGAACCAACAATAGCTAATCACAATATTTCCTATTATGAATTATTTCACAACAAAAAAAAAATCGGGTAATGCTACAACTAACAAAACGTTTACAATTCGTATACATCAAGCACGTGGAACCCTCGACAGCGTCAATCCATTCCCGAGTCTCGAATCATACTGAAGCAACGATAGTCGCGTGCGGCCGCTATCCAAGCAAGGACGAAACATGCGGTGTGATCTGACAACACTATTAGTATACTCTAGTGACCCACATTGTTGCTAACCAGATGGAACGGCGCAATAGTATGTGGGTAAAATGGGTTTTTACCTTAGTATGTAGATATTCGATTAAAAAAAAATATGTAGACTTTCCCTAGGACACCCTAGGAGTCACCCATTTAAATATAATAAGTCATTTCATGACACCCTGTGTTTACTTATGCGATATAACGTTTTAGTTAGTTCTAGTATTAGAGCTAGAGTACCGCCTTAATCGCACGACACGGCTGAATGGTCAACAAACAACTTATCCGGGTAAACCGAGACGCGCACGCTGTTTAATTTAAGCCAATAGGAAGCCAGGCGGCGGCATATCTCAAAAGCGACTGCACACAATTCTTTTGCGTCGATGAATTTCGTCTGCCAGTTTGCAAGTAGGATTAAAAATATAAAAGAAAAGTAGGATATTCTAAGACTATTAATTTAAGGGTTTTGTGTCATCCCCAAAGTCACCCGTTTAAATTTAATAAGTCATTTCAATCCATTTTCGCTACTTTTCGCCCTAGTCTAGAAAAAAAATTACTCGTCCTCGTCCATTCGAGTGTCAACCGTTTCAGAAAACGCCATTTACGGGCGTAATTGTTGCTATTTTATTCTAATGTATCCCTTTTTATCAATCCTGTTTTTCCATTCCATGTTATTGCTTAGAATGTGAGATTCCTTGTCATATTATAATGCCCTTTTTCACAATAACCCATCACCTCACCATGGCTACAGTGATTCACTTGTTCCAAATCCATGACCAAAAAAATGACGCCCAAGATGGCGACCGTGAGGCCGAACGTCACGACGCCTAAGGCTGGCAGCTTATTTCGGCCGTATATGACGCCTTCCTCGAGGCGTAGATAGCAGAGGGCGGGCAGGATGTAGGCGAGGGGAACTGCAGCAAGTACGCCCTAAAGAATATTAGCGTTTTCGGAAATACGTATTGAAATGTTGCAGTACTAAAAGTTTTAATTTTTTGACACGAACATCGACAGTATTGAATACTTACATTTAATTCTAAAACGACTCCCAAACAATCCGTCGCCATGGAGATTAGATAGGTCGTGACCACAATGAACAATGTTATGGCATAATGAACTCTGTCGGATATGGGGACGTTCGGGTCTCTTCCTAGAATAGAATTCTCTATAACCTCTCTCGTCACGAAGCATTCTATCGGGTACGTAAGGAGGATTTGAACGCTGAATAGGATTCGACTCACGTTCATAAGGTCGTCATCTGGACAGTAATTTTCGAGAAGATCCCCTAAAAAACGGTTTATTCAAATACCGAATTTGGCAACAACAACCCGAACAAACCAACCCGGGGTCTAGCCTTTAACTTTAGTTTAGTGACATTTACCGATGTCTAGCCTTTAACTTTAGTAGCATTCTTATGGCTTTCGGCCTACTATGCTTCTCTTCAGGCCATACCTTTAATGAATTGTTTACCTATTATACGCTGAATAGGCCGGAATTCCAGAAACACAAAAACGCATATTACCTTGTGAATCGCCCCTGAAGGTTGAATACCCGGCGATTCCAAAGAGGCAGGCTACAATGAGGCTAGTTAGAATCGAAGCGTGCGTCACCGTCTCCCATTTCTTCTGCGAAGCATCCGTTATGGAACTGTAGATTAGGAACGTGTTGTGATGGCACATAAAGGCTGAAAACCAAATTTCTGTAGCAAAGGATCTAGTACTTATAGTTCGAAGACATATTGTATACTATCTAGGTAGGTTTGTGGTAAATACAGGGTGTTATGGAAATTACTTATTATATTTAAATGGGTGACTCCTTGGGTGTCTGGAGAAAGTCTACATACTTTTTTTTTTAATCGAATATCTAAATACTAAGGTCAAAACCCTTTTCACCAACATAATGTCGCGCCGTTCCATCTGGATTCACTTAGCAACAATGTGGGTCACTAGAGTATACTAACGTTGATGTTAGATCACACCACGTGTCTCACCCTTGCTTGGATACCGGCCGCGCGCCACTATTGTTGCTTCAGTATGCTTCGAGACTCGGGGGTGGAATGACGCTGTCGAGGGTTCCACGTGCTTGCCGTATACGAATTTTAAACGTTTTGTTAGTTTAGCATTACCCGATTTTTTCTCTGTTGTGAAATAATTCATAATAATAAATGTTGAGATGTGATTTCAAATTTGTGTGATATTATCTACTGTTGGTTCTGCTGAAAAACATACATTTTGCGTTTTATTTTTTATGGAATTTAATTATAAAACGGATTATTTTAAAATAAGATCTAAGGTAAGAGAGTATGTACCTTAAAATTGTAGTTTTCTTTGTCTAAAAAGTTTGAAAAAGAAGTGATAACGCGCGTCAAAGATGTCTTGTTGTCAATAACTGAACACGTGCGTTTAGAATTCTGTGTTGCAATATGACAACATCGCCTATAATGCGCTAACCTCTTTTGAACCTCGAGAAACTGCCTCAATAAACTATTGATTGCGAAGGTCCTCAGGAGCGGCCACGTAAATTTTAAGATTTCATATAAAGTGTATATTTCGCTTAACAGATCAGCCATTTATGGTTATTTTTATCTCAGGATTTGCCGGTTTAAATATAATAAGCCATTTCCATAACACCCTGTATAATAAAGCCAAAAAAAATAAGGCTTACCAAAGGCCATAATTCCTATTGCTGGGATAATATCCTTGTTAAAAAATCTCCAGTTATGATCAGGTCTAAAACAATAGTAATTTTGTTGATTTACAAATATAGTTGCCTTTTAAAATGGACAAACAAACAACAACTTCTTGTTTAAACATCAAAATGGAGAACAAATCGGAAAACTTACACAATATCACTTAGTCTTTCAATCCTTATCATTATCGAAAACAGTATAAATCCGATACAAACCAAACTGAAGAAAGAGATCTTAGCCAATTTGGCAATATCTCTATACAGACATAATGGCACTGTTATAAAAATGGTCGCTATCAAAATAATTATCTCTCTTTTGGCGAAAAAATGATCTGGTCCTATATCAGTCAATCTTATTATCACTTTTGTTACGGTGTCTCCCACTACAACGTTGTATGAGACCATTGCTAAAACAAAAAAATAATTAATATTAATAATTTTTGCCGCAGGTTCAAATATCGAGCGAGCGAAGCGAGTTCCTCATCACCACTTCACCTGGTGTGTGACTTTTATCAATTACATGCTTACCTTTAATAGGCTTAGGAGAAGTCTCTGAATGATAGCCGTGGTAAAAATCACCAACAGACAGAAACATTTAGTACAAATATCTCCATCAATAATTTTTCATAAAGCCGGTTTTTTACAAAATTTGGCAATTATGATTTTTTTAGGACGAGAAATGTCATTTTCTGTTAAAACTTACCTATAAACGGGTAAAAAAATTGAAGGATTCCAAGCAAGATATAGCCGGGTTTTCCAAACGCCGCTTCCATAATTCCTTGGTAAGAAAACCTTCCACTGATGTGGCCCGCTTTTATCATTAAAATAAGGGAATAATCGGTGACGAAGGCGACAAAAACGAGAAGTATCAGGCCGAAGCCGAAGCCGGCTTCGTAAAGGGCATATGGAATACCTGGAATATATAAAAACGGTGTGGTTTATCGAATAAAGGGTACCATTATTATTAGGTATTCTTTTGTTTTTAAAATTGGTCCTTTTGGTCCATTGAATAATGTTTCATATAATAACCTTTATTCTGATGGTCAGGTATGAACACCGCCACTGTAACTGATGAAAGCAAACTATTACGTGGCTATACGACTAAATTAAAATCGTTTTAATGAACATACGAACGGGGTTAATTTTTATAGTTAGAGAGATCGATTCAATCCCTAATAAGAAGGGTTGTAATTTCTAAAATCGATAATCTAATCTTCGGGTACTAAATATGAAATTACTAACCTATAACTCCACTTCCGATGATCGAATTAATAAAGTTGAAACTGGCGTAATGGAGAGAGGATTTTTTCTCATTTTCATCTTCCTAGAAACACATGAAAAGTTATGCCTGCAATTTATTATCACTGAGGGGCGCTTTTAAATAATATTTGCAGCCTTCGTGGTTTGACCCTCTGAGATGGGTAGATGATACCCTTAAAATCTTAAATGCGAAGGTGCGGTAATGCTGGTAGAGAATTGAAAATGGTATGACCCGGAGTGACTTCTAATCATTCTAATAACAGAGGATTATAATGATCTTCCACCAGCGACAAATTATAGGCCCTCCCGCGAAAATTGAGTTAGGGCCCCCTACCCTATATTAAGAATATACATATATAAACATATAAACAAACAAAATTAGATAATACTGTTTATTATATAAACTACAAACCTATATGTAGAGAACGTTACAAAAAATAAAATTATTGAACAACAAGAAGAAAACAAAAAACATTCTTTAAAAATAAAAGGAACAAACACGAAAAAATTCTTTAGGTACCGAGCTAAGGTAGCGATACTTGAAAGTTACAGTGAGATAAAACCAAAAGTATTTAAAATTAAGCAACAAAATCTTGAATATAATATTATAGGTATCTCAATAGTTATTGCGAGGCAATTTTAATTATTAAATTGTAAAATTATTCTTATATTGTTGCTTTCAGGAGGTAAATTGTTTTTTTCTAGCTTTTGCCTCCGCAAAATTTTTTATTAAATGGTTATTATCCATTTTGGCCGCCTCTTGTGCCTCTATAGACAGGATAGCCAAGTTGGTTAACCTTGTCTGAGAGGAACTATTTCGTAAATAATTTTTTATGATTTTTAATTTGGAAAAGGATCTCTCAGCTGTAGCAACACTTACTGCAAGAGTTAAAAATAATAATAAGGTTGTTGTTACCTCTGGAAAATTTGACGATAAAGTGTTATTTTCCACAATTAAAAATACAGCAAAGTCTTTAATACTTTGAAGAGAAGCAATTTTTTCCTTTAACGGCATACACAACGCGACTATCTCTAAAGGAAAAGTCGCAGACAGATCGCTGGAATATGTTTGCTGTAGTGTTTCTGCAGACATAAATAATTCTTTTTCTGGCAAAGTTACTAGAACTTGGGGACATAGAAATCTAAATTTATTAACAAATAACTCCATTCCCTCAAAACGATTACCTATTTGGTTAATTACAATATCAAATACTTTGTAATATATATTTATCCTAAAATAGTTTTCTCGACTAGAAAATAGATAATTTGTATTGGCTTCATCAAAGTGTTTTTTTGGTTTTAATTGTCTTTTATCTTCAAATTCCGGGTTTATATTCCATGATCTTGATATACCGATTGCTTCATTCTTCAAATTTATATAATTACGGGCACAGTGTGAAAAAATCTAGATCAGGTGGACATTGGTAATATTGGTATTTATTTGAAAGATTTGCTAATTAGCAATAGGCTCTATCGGCGGGGGTTCGCGGTAGTAGCGCTACGACACTGTCTTCCACTTGACCTCCTCCTCATTTATGCTTTTAGGACTAACATCTACGTACCCCTCCCACAGGGTTGAACCACAAAAGTTGCAAATATCCATTAAACGCGTCCTCGTTTACAATAAAATTGAATTGTCTTTCCCATATTTTATATAGCCGTAGGAAGAAAAATTTGTATGAACTTCTCCTGTTATTTCAAGTGTTCTATTTGAACCCGGGAGATTGGCGCCTGGGACACCCTGTATTTATTGAATAAAATAATGATTTTACTTACATTAACAAGATGCTTCATGTCATCGAAAGCATTCTCGTGCGAATCGATACTGCTTCCCTAAAAATAAAACAACTCCTTTTTGCTCGTCATGATTTATTTAAACCCGAACTACACAAGCTCACAAAATTTCGTAGTTTCCTGATCGTGTTAATTGAATTTTTTAAAAATTTAATCTGGTCATAAAGACCGGTATTTTGCCGCCGCTCTTTGGCCGTAATAAAATATCGCTAAATATTGATCAAAAATCGAAATGCAACAAACTCTTAACCCAACCCATTATTCATTATTTTTATTAATATTATATGAAATAATTCTTACCCGTTCTTCAGAAAATTGATGATACTGACTTCTGTTGTCCAAAATATAACTATTTTCGGTGGCGTTCCTGCTCGAAATCATATTTCTCCAGTTGGTTTTGTAATTTACCGAATTTTTAATTAAAAAATAATTCTTTTTTCTTATTTTTTTCGTAAATTTTATATTTTTCTAATACCTATGCTTATTTACCTGTATTTTTTTTAAGCACCACTCAATTTATTTATTCTTTTGTGTGTGTGTGTGTGGGGGGGGGGTCGAACTAACTTCTTAATGAAATTTGTATTTTTTGGAGTAAATAGAACAAAAGATTACTTTTGTCGGCAAAATTTTTAAATCTTTCTAATTTCCGGATTGTATAACGGCTTTTTCTGTAACTGTTCCGTAAGAGTTGGGTTTATCTACGCTACGGGACCGAACTTATCTAACTGTTATGCAATTGGGACACTTCGCTAATGGACCAGATTTTTTATGAATGGAACATTTTTACTACGGTCGGGAAGATTTATTGATTTTCAACGAGACATGCGTGGTTATTGTTATTCTGCGTCAAGATACGGGTCTCGGTCGAAAAATGACGTCCCCTTTCATTTGAGTGTGGAAAAATTGGGAATAAAGACACGGAAATTGAAAATGATCTACGGGATTTCTGGCAGATTTTTTTTTTTTTTTTTTTTTTTTATTATCAAACATAAGCACTATAGGAAAAATCCTTTAGAGCACTCTGGGAGTGGTGCGTGTGCGCAAAAAGCGATTCACGTTGGTTTTGAATCGTTGGAGGATATATTCGTTGGGAAAAACGACCTCGGGAAGGTCGTTCCACAAGAATGAAGTCCTCCAGATGAAAGAATTCTTAAAAAAGTATTAAGAAAATGCGTTAGGTAAAACATATTTTTATTTATTTTTTAATTTTACACAAGGAAATACAACTTTTGGAAAATAAGAAAGGTTTTCTTAGTGTGTATAGCTGTCGGATCTTAACGTCGTCGGATGCAACCCTCGTAACAATATTTATACAGTCCACTACTAATACTACTAAAGCCATCTACGAGCAATCAAGAGAACCGAATGATGTCCAATACTACTACCGCCCTCTATGAGTTAACAAGAAAACCGAATGATGTCTAATACCACTACGCCATCTACGGCTAAATAATTAGGTGCAACCAAGACGAGAACAATAGTTAACTGTTTTATGACGAGAACGAATCGAGTCACGAGACTGACAAGTTGGCATTCTTCATATTTTCATTGTTTTTTAGTTTAAATCTTTAAATAAAACGGTTTAAAATCATATCGAGTATCATTTATGGAAATACACAACATTTATCGACCCTACACAATAGTGCTTAAACGTAAAGTCCATTCTTCGGTTCTTAATTGTAGAAAATTGATCAATCATATATTTCATTTTTAAACTTTCTAATAAAGTTCCTCAATTTACCCTTTGTAGTCTGCGTTAAATTAATTTCGGGTTTAGGTGTTCCCGCATTCTTCACTTCAACTTTTTGCTCCAAACTCAAAGAGCTAAAGTCATTTCTTAAATAGTCCACCGTCAACTATTTATTTTAACTTAATAAATATATAATATTAAAATATTAAAACATACACGCTCTTCTTCAAAAAGTTGGGCGTCGGTATCTTGATGGTAATCTAAAGAAGACGACTTTAGTACTATATCCTAACTAAAACTAGTGTATTTCTGTTATGTTATGTTTATTTGTACATGCATACAGGGTGTTATGGAAATGATGTATTATATTTAAATCGGCAATTTCTGAGATGAAAACAAATTGAAGAAAAATATCTAAAAATGGCGCTTTAATTTAATATGCCCTGTACATGACCTTATGTCAAACCAAAAATTACCACGTGCTGCCCCTGTCAGGAAGGTAAACAAAGCAACATATGTCAACAGTGTTGTCATATCTTCAGGGTAAACTCTTTAGAAAGTAAATAACCGTTTGACAGATTGCAAGTTGTTTATTTTTCAGGGTACATTATTATAAACTTTTACGTTCAGTTCGCTGGGAAACAATCTCTGATTTATAAACTTGAACTGACTCGAACGAACCGCCGCGTAGTTTATAAATGGTCATGTATGTTCTCATTTGTTCAATTCGAACGACACCCGTCAGATTTGGACAACTTAAAAGTTTATAAATGCCACTTACCCTTTAGAAAAAAAATGCAATTTTATTTAGCTTTTCGAACTTATTTAACACCAACTTAATTTATTAAAAACACCAAGTACCTAGGTAACTTGAACAAAAACAAACCGGCACAATAAAATCACATAATACATCTAAGTACCATTCAATCTGAATTCGTATTTTAAAGAGCTACTGTGTAGACAAAAATACGCCCTTATTGTATAAGCGGTCTGGGAAATAATGTATTTAACATCTAAAAATTTTAAAAATAAATAACACGTTGTTTCTCTCATCGATATCGGCCTGCTTCTTTAAACAGCTGATTGTGGACATCGGGCTAATATTTAAAAATACAGCGTTGCCGCTTTCGATGTTTTATAAGCGACTATCATAAATTGCCGAATTTCCTTATAATATTACTTTCCTGTATAATTATAGTCTCGCAAATGGCAACCGCGCTGGTTCTAGAGAGAAAGTTTGAGACGACTGGTCGGAAGACAGACTAGACCATTATTTCAAAGGGTAGTTCCTGTCAATTGTTAACATAATTGTTTCATTTTATCTTTAGTAAGGGGTTAATGGCCCATAGAAATTAGCGTTTTTATTATTTCTATTGCGAGATGATTAAGTGCTCTTGTTCTATGTGTGTTATTGTAAAGTGTAATTATGCGTTAGTGTTGGGGTTTAGTGATAAGCTTTTTATGCACTCCCCCACTATCATCAGGACACGTGATGAGCATAAAGTTTTTCCTATAGAAAAAAGAACTGAAAGTGTCTGTGCCCTGGATTCCTTAATCGCGTCCTGGATTTACTTTCTAAGTAAGCTAAATATTTATTTTTATAAGAAACTAAGGATTTACACTTTTAAACATTTTGGCAACATTCTGCTTGAACATCTGTTGGTTAATCATCTGGGCAATGTAATATCTTCATATATGACTGTGCCGAGGAGTTGTGTGTGGGATTAGGGGTGAATTACCCCACTTTTTAAACGTTCGATTTAAAAAAAAAAAAAGCGTCCTTATGCTTATTCTTTATTTTATTGATTAACAAAAATAACATTCATCATCCATACATCCACGTCCAAACATTCTATCGCCTATACCGGTTCTCTGCACATATTATGTTACACCAGTGGCGTATATAGGGGGGGGGCCCAGGGGGCCCGGGCCCCCCCCGAAATATAATGTAATAAGTTCATAATATATTCAAAAATACTCAAACTGAAGCGAATTGTGTTGCCGACTAGGCAACTATGCGATTAATCTTAAAGAGACGAGTGCATCGCCTCTTGGCGCGTAACTCGCCGCTCCACTATGTTGATACCCCTGAGTAGTGTTGCCACACGCTGTATTATTATAGGGGTAGATTTCTGGAAGGAGTGGGGTAGAATTGGGCCGATACGGGTAGAATTTATGCCGATATTAATATAGTGTTATATTAAAATCTTGTCATATTCCCTCGTTAAATTTTAACTTCCATACATGTTTCGAGGGTATCTTCAGTAGAAAACTTTTGACATTGTCAGGGTGAACAGTAAGAAAGAAAAAACAATTTTTAAGTACTATGAAAAACTTTTTACTTTTGATGAAAATTTGAAATTAAGAAAAAAAATGAATTATATATTTTCTTATTCCGGTAGAAGAAAAAGAAAAAGTGAAAAAAATCAGTAATTCTGTTTCTTTTTTTTCTACTTCCGGAACATTTTTCTTCGTTTTTACAGTTCATCTTGACAATATCATAAGTTTTTACTCCTTATATATTATCAACTGAAGATGAGCGTATAAATCCTTCGGAACATATGGAAGTTAAAATTTAAAGCGTGTTTATTAAACTGTAGTGCCTAGAGATGTAAAGGGTAATATTACCGAGGTAATGTTACCGTAATTTTGGTAATATTACGTAATATTACCGCAAGATCGGTAACATTGGAAATATTGTTTTTTTTTCCCGCTCCATACTCTCATATTGCCCATAATTATAATTTACTAAATGAAGAAGATCATTCGAGAATAGTAGAAGATACTGAGGAAGAAATAGAAAAAGAAGATATCGGTTTCGAAGTTATAGACTTGACTCAATTAACGAAAGAGAAAGAAGAATCAGATGACGAGGTTGGGGATGATGATGAGGATGATTTACCATTATCCACTCTATTACGTAGTCCATTCTGACTCTGACTAGTTTAAAAAAACGTTCTTATTGTTTTTCGTAATGTTTTTACAGTTTTGAAATAAAAAAACTTGTATTACTTAAGAAGCTTTTTTTTTTTATAAATTACCAATGTTACCGTAATATTGCGTAATATTACCGGTAGTATTACCGATTTTTAAATTACCGGTAATTTTACATCTCTAGTAGTGCCTCTTCATAATATAAAATTTTTTAAATAAATTAACAATTAACAGTTAAAAAAATTTATTAGTATTAATTTTGTTGTCAAAATATTTCTCTTTAATTTAGGGCCCCCCCCGAAACAAATTTCTATATACGCCACTGTGTTACACTATATGTTTATGATTTAGATGGGCACGGTGAACACTTTAAACGCAATTTTCCTGGATCAAAGTGCAATTATTGTTAATCTCGGAGGCGAAAAGAATGTCAAAACTGTCGCTTAAAAATGCGATCATATTGATCCGCACCGTTTCCATACAGGCGTTATAGGCTGCGTTATTTGCCACATCTGTATTAGTGTCGTTCAGACATCCGTCTATGGATATGTGACTATCTGTCGCACCCTGGATCATGTTTCTTGCGTACATTGTAGACCTGGTAGAAATAAGTTAAATTAAAGATTAGGTTTTAGTGACTAAATACAGGATGTCCACGGATGGGGTTTACAAGAGGACAAATGGACTAAAAATTGAAAGATACGAAAAAAAGTCACTCTTAATAAACGTTTTTGCTTGTCTAGAAAATACGATTCATCATAAGAAACTTCAATTTTTTTATACAGGGTGGGTAAAAACTGCAAAAATGTTATTTTGCTTAAGAGTAAACATACTTTATTTTGAAAGATACGAAAATAAGTCACTCTTAATAAACGTTTTTGCTTGAATAATGAATAGGTGATACTTGTTGCCAATGTCTTTATTTAATGAAGTTATAATTATAATAATAATACGAACATTTTTATTAACATGAAAAGAATACGATAACGATTTCATAATTCAAAAACTCCACCCGCATACGCGACACATTTTTCTAATTGCTTTCTCAATTAAGTGAAAGAATTTCTGATTTCTTCCTGAGATATCGATTGGACAGCCCGGATAATTCTGCCCTTCAGCACTTCAATATCATTTGGTATTTCGGTTGCAAAAACAATTTGTTTTAAACGGCCCCATAAAAACATATCGGCCAAGGTTAAGTCGGGACTTCTTGGGGGCCACAAAACTGGGCCTTTCCTGCCAATCCACCTTGAACCAAATCTGCGGTCAAGCCATTCTCTAACCTCACGAACGAAATGGGCTGGACAACCATCTTGCTGCAAATACATATTTTGTCGAAAATTTAATGGCAGATCAAGTCGTTTCGCATCGTCTCCCTCTTCCAATCTTTGATTAAAGTGCTGTTTATACGGACACAATTTATTTGCTTTAAGGATCTTCTGAATTTGACTTTATTTCACAACTTCCAACTGAGTAACACGATTTCTAAGGGATGTCATAGGATTTTCTTCAACAGAATGAAGAACTAAGACCAGCATCATCATGGTCCTATATTTTTTTTTGAGGTCCAAAACCGAACCAGTTCTCTTGAACTTTTTTATTAACTTGCAGATTGCCATCCTAGTTATTGCGATTCCTACAAGTTTCTCGGTAAATTGTTCCATGACGTAGCGGTATGAAACTTGACCATCCCCATAACATGGTATTATAAAAACTCTTTGTTGAGTAGATAGCATTTCTACTTAAATAATAACGTCATTAAATAAAGACATTGACAACAAATATCACCTTAGGTGTCATTATTATTTTAACTAGGTTCACCAGTCAGAGGTGTGCCAGAGAATACTTTTTGGGAAATAAATATTTTAATGAATTGTTCTACTTCGGTTTGTTGTGTAGAAAACACATTCATTAAGAGTGACTTTATTTCGTATCTTTCAATTTTTAGTCCATTTGTCCTCTTGTAAACCCCATCCGTGGACATACTGTAGATGGCAACGATTCGGTCTTGTACCGGGTGAGATTTGCCGATAATGAGCTTTTGTGTTGAGGTTAGAATTATTAGTCAATGCGCCTATGGTATTTAAACAGCAGAATTTATAAAATTAGAAATTATTTCGTAACACGACTGGAAATAGTTAATTTGTTTGTGGTACAAAAAAAAATTGCTTATGAATTCTACATCCAATAAATAAATAATATACAGGGGTGCCCCATTTGAAAATCTATAGAAAAATTATTTTGTAAAATGTATCGTTTTTGGGCACCTTATTATGAACACCCTGTATAAAATAAGTAAACACTGTTAGATTCATAGTATCTTTAAACCCCTTGTTTGAAAAAATAATTTTAGAATGTTTTTTTGGATATTTCTCTCCTGGACTACTTAGTTTTTAATTTATTGGCTCTTAAATTAGCAAATTAAATACCATTTTAGATATTTATGGAGGACACTACTACGAACCTAAATATGCAATAAAATACTGGGTGTCCCATTTAAAAAAATAGATCTTATGCCACCATACTTTTTGACCGCTCCCTGTATAATTGAAAATATTTTTTAAATCTGCAGAATATACAACCATGCCGCAAAACAAGAGCTTAATATCGACAAATCTTATCTTCAAGGCATAAATTACTCCGCCCAATACAGGGTGTCCCATTTTCGACACTTTTATAGGGTTCCGTTATTGTTAGTGCTATCAAAAAAGTAATGTAGGTGTCATGTGCTCTTTTTGGGCCAAACTTAAAATGATAAAATCAAAATTTGAAAATTTTCGCTCGCTTAAGAGATACGGGGGAAAATCAACAAATTAACAATTTCTAAATTACCCTATATTTTCTTAGTTAAAAGAGATACAGAAAAATGTTTTATACAGAAATTTCTTTATAATGATTTTTGAATAATCTGCCGTTTCAGAATAAGTATATGGGGTCAGGTAAGAAAGTTAGAGGACCTAACCTCATTTTTTTTTAAATGGAACACCCGGTATATTTTAATCTAAAAAGATACTATTTAAACTCTCTTACTACACACCATGGATGATAGATATCATATCAACTTTTCAAAACGTTGATAAGTCTTTTTCACAAATGAATATGTAAAAATGAAATTGACGTTAAATGTTAATAACACCTAGAATGTCAACATAGTTGTCTCTAGGATATTAGCTTTTGTTTCATGGCCTACTGTGGTTTAAAGTAATAAAGTTTAAATAAATCGCCTAGGAAACCAATATTATCCATGGTGTATCCATGTATTTGAAAATAGAATTTAAAATGCAATCTTTTATATTAAAATATACAGGGTGCTCCATTCTAAAAAATACCTGACCGCGTATACTTATTCTAAATACGGCAGATTATTCAAAAATCATTATAAAGAAACTTCTGTATAAAACATTCTTCTGTATCTCTTTTAACTAAGAAAATATACGGTAACTTTGAAATTGTCAATTTTTTTATTTTCCCCCGTATTTCTTAAGAGAGCGAAAATTTTCAAGTTTTGATTTTACCATTTTAAGTTTGACCCAAAAAGAGCACATGACACCTACATTACTTTTTTGATAGCACTAGCAGTTACGGAACAAACCCTATAAAAGTGTCGAAAATAGGACACCCTCTACAATACCATTATTACGACTAGATTATAGATTATAGTAGTGGTAAGCTTATTCAAAGTTGGCTGCTTCTTAACTGTTTTGAAAAACGATATATAGTCATACTATATTTGAGACACTCTGCATTGTAATACCTTATGTCCCATATAACTGTTCCGTTTGGATTTACTGTACAATCAGTAACACTCCCACAATCGGTAATACCAGAGATGGTATAGTTGGGCGTCACGTTGGACAGACCCGTTTTGTCTTCTAATAGTGACAAAAACTCGGTCAAATACTCGGAATCCTCGTTATCAGGAGACAGTTGCGATGTAAGAAGAGCGGGATCAATCTATGGAAGGACAGAATAAAATTTCTGAAATTGTCTCTAAAAAAATTTGTTAAAAAAATAACAATCACACTCGAGGAGCAAGTTCAGCAAGAGGTATATCTTTTCGTCATTTAGATTCAGCATCAATAATGCCTTCTTCATGCCAATCACCAAGCTTTCGTCGTGGGACAGTAGTGGGAGAGTAGTTTAGCTGCTCTGTCATTAGTAAGTTCCTTTTTTTTTTTAATGATCGTGACCGTAAACAACTGCGCTCAGTGACTGGTGAAGATGGTGAAGAAGAATTATTTGTCTAATATGATGTTTCTACTGGATACAATTATAAACTATACAGGGTGTTCCGTAATGACGTGCTAATATTTTAGGGTGTGATTCCTTAGGTCATTTTATAAAGAAAAGTTCATATGAACATATGTCCGCAACGGCTTCAATTGTGTGCTACAGGGTGTTGAATTTTTATTTTTTAAATGGTTATTTTTTAATATCTCCTAAAGTACTTTAGATGATATTTTCAATTTTGGTATGTGTTAATAGGATATAGAACCACAAATTTTAGTTAGAAAAGTTATTTAATTGTTCCACCAGTGGCGTCCCTGCAAACAGTCTTCTGAGATTTTTTACAGAAAAGATGGTACGCCACTGATATTTTTCCATGTGGCTATTTTTTGTGATTAGCCTGGTCAATTCTACATAAAAACGGTCTCTTGAGTTTTTCTCGTCAGACGCACCGTTCTTGATTAAAACCACTAAATTCATATTGAAACTCGTTATTAACATTGATAAAATAATTAATGATAAATTTTGTTTTATAAAAATTGTTGGAGTGGGCAATTCGATGCGAAGACGGGCGGAAGCCTCACATTTATTACGTAAAAAAGGTATACTAATTTCAGGTCGCCCAGAGTTACCGTTTCGGAGATATTTACATTTAAATTGTTTAGTGCGTTAGCTCAGGCAAGCAAATAATATTTTGTTACTTCTTACCAATTAACTTTTACACGATAGTTATTGTTCTGGTAATGGTAATTGTGAATAATAAATACCATTGGATTGTTCTTTAAGTTACTTTAATTAAAATAACTTTGACCCTAGAAAATATCGTGTCGAAAGAAACCAACAGCAATGAAAACACAAACTTACGATAAACTCAAAAATGAAACATTTTCTGTTCCATACCAACTGAATCTCTAAATTTCATTTGTTTTCTCATATGTTACTTTAGGGAAAAAATTTTGTTTACAAATTAATAGTAATTGGGTGCACTAAACAATTTAAATGCAAATATCTCCGAAACGGTAACTCTGGGCGACCAGAACTTAGTATACCTTTTTTACGTAATAAATATGAGAAAAGTATTATTATCATTAAAAACTTAAATACACTGAGGCACAAAAAAGTTATAACCAAATAAATGTTCAAAAAATGCCGCAAACAGCGCCCCCTACATTGTACATTAAAATTTCACCAAAAAATCAGTTTCTCGTCCTAAAAAAACCATAAGTGCCAACTTTTGTAAGAAACCGTCGGTTTCTGTCAAAGTTATTAGAGAAAAACGAAAATGAAGTTTTAACTTTAACACCCTGTATCTCAGTTAATATCGACTTTCGGATATAGGTAAGTATAATTAAATCCTAATATTTTTACGTTAGAAGTCTGTGGTTTTTCCACGTCCCATTAATTAGCGGACACCCTGTATAAACCTTTGTTTTGAATCGTTTAAAACGGGTTTTAAGTATTTTTTCAATATTTCCGAAACACCTTTGGAAATATCGAATATTTCCGTTTGCAAGGAAATATTTCCATTCGCAACACTAGAGAAAGAGTTGTAAATACTCAAGGAAAATTTATAGGGCTTGAAACTCAAAACATATGCAATACCTGCAATTCTTTTCGGTTTTCTGACATATTATGAGAATGTAAAGAAACTCATAGTCTGCTTCACTAGTTTAATAAACAATATCAAATATTATTTCAACTTACCAAATACATACTGAAGAAACATGCAACCAACATGCTAGTCATTAAATATGCCATATTTTCGATTATTTTTCGCAATTCTTCTGATCTCTTTTTTAATTTAATTAAGAATTTTGTAATTGCTCCTACCCAGGTGATTAATTAAATATATTAATCTTAAAGGATTATTGATGTGTATACGGCAAAGAATGCAGAAGCATAGTTACTTTAATTATTCCCTAATGATAAATGAATAATAATAAGCACTTGAAGTGACACACTTATCTAATCTTTATTATCGCCTGATACCTAATGTTAAATCTACTTTCGTCGTCCATTGTTGCTGTAAGTCCTTGCAAATAAAACTAGCTGATTTCCCCCAATAAATCCCCCTCCGAATTCGTTGGCGTATTTAAGAGTATCTGTGCAAAATTTCGTTCTTCACCAAGATCTCGTAATATGTCTGGAGGTAGTTTTACAGAAAGCAAACTTTAATTCCAGGCTTTACACCACTAGAATTTACGATGTAAAGATCGACACTCGGGTGCACTAATTCGACGTAGTAGAAATACTCCAGTCGATATTACAGAAAGACATCAAGCAATCAGGAGAGCAGCAGGCGCTCTTCGTAGACGAAGCAGGAAATGCTTTTTTTTTTTTTTTTATGATCAAACACAAGCACTATAGGAAAAATCCTTTGGGGTACTCTGGGAGTGGTGCGTGTGCGCAAAAAGCGATTCACGTTGGTTTTGAATCGTTGGAGGTTATATTCGTTGGGAAAAACGACCTCGGGAAGGTCGTTCCACAAGGATGAAGTCCTCCAGATAAAATAATTCTTAAATAGTGATGTTCGAGGAGTACTAAGCTTAACCACTTAGAGACTATTCTTGAACATTTATTCAAAGAACGCTAAATAAAAAAACGCTGATAAAGAAATGTTCATGTACGAGAGGATAAGAATATACGCCCTTTTACTGTAATATACAGGGTGTTACGGAAATGACGTATTATATTTAAACCGGCAAATCCCGAGATGAAAATAAATTGAAGAAAGATAACCATAAATGGAGCTTTGAATCATTAAGCGAAATATACACTTTCTATGAAATCTCAAAATTTACGTGGCCGCTCCTGAGGCCCTTCGAAATCAATATTTTATTGAGGCAGTCTCGAGTTTCAAAAGAGCTTAGCGCATTATAGGCGATGTTGTCATATTGCAACACAGAATTCTAAACGCACGTGTTCAGTTTTTGACAACAAGACGTCTTTGACGCGCGTTATCATTTCTTTTTCAAACTTTTTAGACAGAGGAAACTACAATTTTAAGGTACATACTCTGTTACCTTCGATCTTATTTTAAAATATTCCGTTTTATAATTAAATTCCATAAAAAAATAAAACACAAAAAGTATGTTTTTCAACAGAACCAACAGTAGATAATATCACACAAATTTGAAATCAGATCACATTTATTATTATGAATTATTTCACAACAAAAAAAAATCGGGCAATACGACTAACAAAACGTTTAAAATTCGTATACGTCAAGCACGTGGAACCCTCGACAACGTCGTTCCACTCCCGAGTCTCGAAACATACTGAAGTATGAAGCAACGATAGTGGCGCGCAGCCGGTATTCAAGCAAGGGCGAGACACGCGGTGTGGTCTGACAACACTTCTAGTATACTCTAGTCACCCACATTGTTGCTAAGTGAATCCAGATGGAACGGCGCGACAGTATGTGGGTAAAAAGGGTTTTTACCTTAGTATTTAGATATTCGATTTAAAAAAAAAAGTATGTAGACTTTCTCTAGGACACCCAAGGAGTCACCCATTTAAATATAATAAGTCATTTCCATAACACCAGCACTTTCCATGAAAATATCTGTAATGGAGAGTCAAATCCCCAAACCCGTCTTCGATGTTCCAGGCTGTCGAGGTTCTTCGTCAGCTCGTGGTCTCCGATCGGAAGAATGTCCCTCCTTTCGATAGAATCCAGTAGCCGAAGAGTATGTTTGGGTGCAGAGCTCCAGACATGAGAGTAGTACTCTAGTGATGATCGAATCTGGGCTTCGTATAGTGTCAAAAGTTGTTGAGGTGTGTACAACTTTTTGGTTCGGAAGAGTACACGCACAAGTTTCTGACAAGCTATCTTGGCGATTTTAATTTTTTTTTTAATGTTAGTAATGGGGGGGGGGGGGGCTGTAGCCCCCTCCCCCGTAGTTTCGCAACTAAAACTTTTTGCTACAGGGTGTTTTTAAATCGTTATTTTCGAAAATATTTCAGATATTATTCTCCATTCTGGTATCTGTTAATAGAATTAGAACCACATATTTTAGTTATCATGTCCTCTGATGTTCTTTTACAAGAAAAATGGTACGCCACTGACAGTTCCCATGTGGATATTATTTTTCTGATTAGTCCGGTTAATTCTACATCATAAAAACGGTCCCTTGCGTTTTTCTCGTCAGGCGCATCGTTCCTAAATAAGACAAGAACCTCATTGACAGCTAAATTAAGCAGAATAACGAAAAGCTATTTTATTTCCACAAATTTTTTGGATTTTTTGCAAAAAAACGGTCGCAATTAAGACACCCTTAAAGAGCAAGAGGTACTTTTTATTCGTTTATTGCTGGTGTTACCGATAAGACAGCATAAAGATATCGAAAATACGTATAATGATAACAACAGATCTCTGATAAGCTATAGGATTACCGATGATTTTTTTGTTTAGAATTTCTTGAAAAAATTCTCGGAAAAAATCCGTCAGTCTGGCTATCTTTGTTTTTTCGATTAATACGGACAAGGAAAGGTACAATAATTTAAGAAAAACAAATGGGGAATGACTCACCGTTTGAAGTACTTACAGTACTTGAAGGCGCAGTTTGGAGTTTGATTTTGTCTAAACAGTAGAAATATCTCGCAAAAAAAACAAAAATAAACACGTCAAACTAACTACTTGTCAAATATTTGTCGAAAACATGTTACAAAAGAGTGTTGTTTTTCTTCTCTGCTTCTACATGGTAAGTAGTAATTTCTAAGATAGTTTTTAAATTTCGCTATAAGTCCGAAAATAGTGAAGATAGGTATAGGAACACTTAGTATCATTAGATAGAAAGTTCGATCCTCCTTTAGCAAAACATATCAAATACGTCCCATTTAAAAAAGAAGAAGATTTTTGCAATAATTCATTTGCCTCAGAAATATTGTATGAGCCGCCCTGGATAAAACTAATTAAATACTGTTCAAAATTATAAAATTCCGATGGCCTCGTGAAACTATTGTCAAAGTTTCAGCTTTCTAGCTATAACCGCTCAAAAGATATGATTTTATTTTCAGGTCCCGTACGGCGGTAAAAAATCACAAGATTATTTATAATTCAAAAACTCTTAAAGATAGGTATATGATATTATACAGAAAACTGTTCTAGATTTTTACCTACATTCCAACAAATATATATAATATATAGGGTAATTCATTTAAAATTCTGAAGTTGCCAAATTTTGAAAATAAGTAATAACTGAACATCAATATACCTTACATTATATGGCTTAATGTTACTTAAACACTTTTACACAACTGTTTTTTACACTTACAGATCTGTTTTAATGGTGTAAGAATGTTATCAGGCAAAATTTATACAGTTGGAATCTGTAAGAATATTCATACAACCTTTATCAAGGAATAGATGTTGGCGCTGTGTTTTTTCTCCTACTTTTAACGATAAAATCAGCCAACAGAGATGGACTGCGAAAATTTTACGTTGCGTGAAAAAAACAATTCTTTTAGGTTTTTGCTCAGAATTTGACGCCTGACGACGAGGACTTTTCCACAATTGGAGTATTGAATGATTTCTTGACGCAGTTAGAAGCAATCAGCGGACTCAGTACTCTTGAACCTGACAGATTAGTAACCGGCGTGAATTGTCCAGATGTCTCACAGTGTCTCATTAATCCCAATGGAACGGTACTATGGGACGCTAGGTACTTATGAAGCGATCCCGGGATTTCGGGTTTTAATTTATTCTATTTAATCCTATAGGATTTGAATCTGGGATTGAAAGAAGATTTTTATATACTCCTCACCATTAAAGTTGGAACCATATAAAGTTGGGACCGTACGGCTTTTGTTAACTGTCAAATTTGACATTTTCTTCACAAAATGTCGAAAAATGGCATTTATTGATCGAATTTCAGAAAATGTTATTTGGAAAAGTTGTTTGTATTATAATTTTACGCCCACGTACCGAATTTGCATCAATTATGATAATTTTCGTTTTCTATCTATTTCTTGCCTATTTCTGTCGACTCTACCACTGTAATCATCAATAATTTTAATATGACCATTATTTTTTATTTTTAAAAAATGATAAGTGATTCAAATTCGCCATATGAACATAAAATTATAATACTAACAACTTTTTCAAATAAATTTATTTGAAATTCTATCAATAAATGCCATTTTGTGGGGCAAATGTCAAATTTGACAGTTAACAAAAGCCGCATGGTCCCATTCAACTATGTCATTTTTGGCCTTTATTGAAGCAAAAACTTATGGTGAAGTCAAATTTGACCTAAACCGAAAAATACATTTTTTCCCATAAACATACAACGTGTCCAAGATAAGGAGGGTACAGGGTACAGGGATCTCGGAAACCGTAAGAGATACGAAGTCGGTTAAATGGAGGTAAAGTTGCGCATTTACGTGCCTAATAATATGCCGTTTAGAAAGTTTTAAAATTACGAGTAGTTCCGAAGAAATCCGAAAAAAAACGAAATTCTGAAAAATCGTTTTATTGTTTTCCTGGGTTTTCTTGAGATCGAATTCTAAAGTAAATTGCACTTTTGCATTGCCACTTTTCCGCTCTATTTAACAGCGTTAATTGTTTTGTAATCCGACGAGTCGTCTTCGAAGGGCCATTATCAACTTTCTTTTTTTAAATACGGTCCTGTTTTCCTGATATTGGGATTCGATAGCTTTTTTCTTCCGAATGCAACGATGTATGACACATTGTGGTTTAATGACGTTTCGAGGGTTTTTTGAAGTACATCAGGAAAATTTGGGATACGGTCCTGTATTTCTCCTAATTTTATAAATAATATCTCATATGTAACCTCTAAATTTTTACTTATGTTGGACTAGTTCAATAAATAACAAGTCCCTAGATTTACCCTTTGTGGTCAGCGTTAAATTAATTTCGGGTTTAGGTCTTCCCGCATTCTTCACTTCAATTTTTTGCTCCAAACTCAAAGAGCTAAAGTTATTTCTTAAATAGTCCACCGTCAACTATTCAATTTAACTTAATAAATATATAATATTAAAACATACACGCTCGAATTTCTAACTAGATGGAGGAACAGACAACAGCGCCGCGGTGCACACAAAAACTGTGCGCCTTTTCCATGTTATATCGCTATAGCCCCGCTGTCCCCCGCTGCCACCCGCCACCTGTTACTACAGAGAAACTGTACTACTTAATCGCACGTGCTAGCAAGTCTCGTCATAATCGTCATTTACCTCGACCAAGACACGGTTGCCGGATCTATACAGTTTGGTTTGACGGGATGATAACATATTAGGGAGGGTCGGACTTTTTTAGTTTGACGGTACGATAAATTATTAGGGAGGGTCGGACTTTATACGATAAATAATATTCAATGAATATAAATTAATATTTTTTATTCGTTTTGTTTTACGCATGTGCTCTTGTAGAAGAACCGCCACTGATAGCAGGTACAAATGGGCATACAGCGTTGCCACAGTGATTTCGTTGCAATTTGATGTTCTTGATAATTAATATTATATTTTTCGGTTTGAAATGCAGACGGTAGATTCAGGACTCTCAGTACAGACTTATTGGCATCATTGATTACTGTTTAAAATATGATTCTGACATTTATTAATTAAATGTTATTGTTTTTCCCCATATGGTTCCAACTTTAATGTGTGACACTCTATATATTTTTAGGGCTGATTTGTATCGATCCTACATGATGCAAGGAACAACGGACGAAATTGAGCAGCAAACAACCATAGACGGGTGTCTTAAATACAACCCGACCGACAACAGCAGCTACAACACGTGCATGAGCACCGTTAGAACGAACATGAGGATATACTTGATCGTCAACTTCTTGTCAAGTATCAGAAAATTAATCGACGCCGATTGTTCATTGGTTCAAGAAAATTGTATTTAGGAATAACATATTTGTACACAAAACGCTTTTACAATATGCATTTATACATATAGTATATTAGATTTTTAGTCACGCCATACCTGTACATGGTGTCCCATTTTCGACACTTCTATAGGGTGTCTCCGTAATTGTTAGTGCTATCAAAAAAGTAATGTAGGTGTCATGTGCTCTTTTTGGGTCAAACTTAAAATGGTAAAATTAAAATTAGAAAATTTTCGCTCGCTTAAGAGATATGGGGGAAAATCAAAAAATTGACAATTTCAAAATTACCCTATATTTTCTTAGTTAAACGAGATACAGAAAAATGTTTTATACAGAACTTTCTTTATATTGATTGTTGAATAATCTGCCGTTTTCAGAATAAGCATACGGGGTGAGGTAAATAAGTTATCGGACCTAACCTCATTTTTTTTAATGGAACACCCTGTATAATATAATTTATAAGATACTATTTTAAATTCTCCTTGCAAATATATAACACACCATGGATGATGTTGGTTTCCTAGGCGATTTATTAAACTTTATTACTTTAAACCACAGTAGACCATGAAACAAAAGCTAATATCCTAGAAACAACTATGTTGACTATTAACATTTAACGTCAATTTCATTTTTACATATTCATTTGCGAAAATGGCCTATCAACATTTTGAAAAATTTGATTTGATATCAGTTTATATTGAAAGTGGAAAAAACGAAGAAATGGCGCAACATGTATGTTTTGTTCGCTATCCGGAAAGACGGTAACCATTTAAGGACATATTCCGAACATTTGCGATGAGTCCCGTTATTCTTTACCTTAATCTGAATCCTTTATTTAGTTTCAAAGTAATAATCTCTTTTAACTAAGGAAATATAGGGTAATTTTAAAATTGTCAATTTTTTGATTTTCCCCCGTATCTCTTAAGGGAGCGAAAATTTTCAAATTTTTATTTTACCATTTTAAGTTTGACCCGAAAAGAGCACATGACACCTACATTACTTTTTTGATAGCACTAACAATTACGTCCTCGTGATTTAACCCCTTGCGAGGTTTATAGGGGAGAGGTTCCCGAGATCGTTGCAAGAAATTAAAAAAATCAATCAATCAATCAATAATATGTAAAATAATTTTAACTTTATACAAATATAAAAAAATATATGTTATTACAGTTGCGGATGGAATCCAATCCCGCAAATGCTGGATCCCGCGGTTATTTCGCGAGTTTGACCTTGCGGGATTCAACGTGCGGGATTCGCGGGATTTGCGGGACTCGATGTGGGTGCTGTATGTTAATAAAAAGTTGTTTTATGCAATTAAAAACAGAGTAGAGTAGCAGGGAAATATTTATTGCATATAGGTACAATACAATAGTACGACTAGTTTAACGGTTACATGTATCTGCTAGGGCATAACTTACATTTAGCTAAAAGACCATCTTCAGACTTTAAAAAATAATTCCAAACTAAACGTTTATTCTCTTAATAAACTACACTGACACTCATTTTTGTGTTGCTGTTTAAATTCCATGTATTATATTCAAACACTTGATAAATGTCACTAGATACTAGTTGAATAACGCTCTTACTTTCGCACGTACGCAAAAAACTGTTCTGTATAAGGTATTTTCAATATCCTAGCAGGGCGGGGAATCCCCAACGCGTCGACCAAAAATACCGCAGTCATTGTTTGCTATCCCGCAAGTCCCGCGGATCGGCGGGATCGATGGGCTCAATCCCGCAGGTTTGCGGGATTAAAGTTTGGGTGAGGGATTGGATTCCCTAGTTGCAAGTGGTCGGTGAAAACCCTAGCAGTATTGTCCTTCAAAAGGCAGCTGGCAGTATAATACACGCTAGCGGCCCTTCGAAAAACCCTATAGCATCGGATCTCTTTAGCAATCCCTGTAGCATCGATCCCTGTAGCATCGAAATTGACCTGAAATAAAGTCATTACCTCTGAAATCAGAGACAAAAAAAGGTTCCAACAATTAATTGAGCGGTTTTCTTTTGCCGCACATTTATACGGGTACTTATAGGACTTACAAATAATTTCATTTTCGTTTGAGATTTTTAATAGAAAAAATATATTAAAATTTAAAAAATTATTTGTCTCATCACATAAATAAACACCCCTTCCCAATATTTTCATAACCAATGTATATTTTACAAATTTTGAGAATTTTTAGTATTATACAGGATTGCTCAAAAAGTCGGGGCACACGTCGGCATTAGTTTTTTAAATGGAATACGCCAAATTTCGTTAGACTTTTGATTTCAACTTGAAATTATGAACATTTTTCATGTAACGTACCCAATTTCGATTTTCAGCTGTTTTCGAGATATCACAATAGAAACAAAAAGATTACAAATGTTCATAGAAATACGTAAATGTCGCTTAGATTAAAATGACAGTATAGCTAAATAAGTATAATACTGTGATTTGTTACCACACACACACTACAACAAATGTAATAATTGTCCGTATTTTCTTCCCTATTGATTAATTCCATGAGCATTACCATTTTGTTTAGATTGTGATATCTCGGAAACAGCTAAAGATTGAAATCGGGTATGTTACATGAAAGCTATTCAGAATTTCAAGTAGAATTCAAAAATCGAATAAAATTTGGGGCATTCTATTTAAAAAACTAAAATTGACGTCTGCCCCGACCTCTTGAGCAATCCTGTGTAGTATTCTAAATTCTCAAAATTTGTAAAAGTGAAAAATAAAATCGACGCATCCGAGCGCTTTTCGAGAATAAGGTACGCGTTTCTTGTCGCGTCGTTTTCTATGGTATATTAAGATACAAGTTTCATAAGACATTATCTTAGAGCATGCGTTTAATTTAGTACAAGTAAAGTACAGGTGCTCTAATTGTCTTATCAACCGTGTATTTTATAATACTTTTTCTATTTGGGTCTTTAAAGTCTGAAAAACGATAGAAACAATTGAACACAAAAAAGCTTCTTCCCGTCCGTCATAATTAAAAATAAATAAAATGAGTCGGGAAGAAAGTTGTACTCCGTCAGAAATACGCGAAATTGCAGAAAATAATCTAGAAAAACTCTTAAAAAGAATATGCAAAATTTGAGTTATAGTGCGAGCAAAACAAAGTTCAAAATATTGTGTCGACACAGGATCTGACAGGAATAACAATTAATGCCCAGGAAATGTATACAGTAACTATTAATATGTATATATACAGTAAAATGTATAATACTATATTGAATTAAAAATAAAAATAGTGCTTTATTGACTAAAACGATAGAAATAGAGCACATAAACTGGAAGATATTTCTATTATTTTTAGGTTATGTTGTTTTATAGTTGTGACTAGAAATTAGTGGACGAACACCGTCAGCATGTTATATATTTTCGAGTATAGGTATTTCAGATAAATATCTAGTAAAAATGATCTATTTGCAAGGTTAAAGGTTAGTATTTTAAAGTTTTCTATAAAAAATTTTTGTCGAATCCATAATGTCAACGAAATCAAAGTAAGCCTAAAATTCGAACCCTACTTGCTGCCAACATAAAAAAAATTAAATTTCAGATGCATAAAGTGGCAGGTTATTCACTTTTTTTGCATGTCATAATGTAGCCATTATGAAACCCAAATAAAATAAAATACATTGTTCAATTTTATGTACGCGTTTCTTGTCTCGCGGCATTTCAGCCCATAAGAACAATATGTTTTGAAAACGCGGCGACAAGAGACGCGTGCGTGAAAGCGGCCTATATACGTGGTTATAAAGTATTGTGATAATACCGTGTATAAAGGTACTAATATTATATAGTATTATTACAACCAATCTATATATTTGTATCGGACAAATGGAACATAACGTCGTACAAAAACAATTATTAACAAATTAACAATACAAAATGAAATAAATAAATAAACGTTATTTTATACAAAGCGTTGCGTTGCAAACCTTTAGCAACAATGCCCTTCAAAAGGCAGCTTGCTGTATAATACAAGCCAGCGGCCCCATGAAAAGCCCTATCGCTTCAGGTGGGACCCATCATACACTGCTATAAGCGGCGACTCGGCATTGGCGAAACATTGAAAAAATCCCAGCACGGCAACTGTACTAAGAACCAAGTTTAAAGTTGCGAGTACCTATTTTTGAGTAATAAAGAAAAGCTTATAAATAATATTAAAAATCGAATCGAATTTCTTTCCAATAATACCTTAAATTATTATTATTTTTTTAGAATCGCGTTCCAAAAATGGACTTTTCATGTAAATTTTTAGGCTGTGACTTTGGCCCTTTTAAAGAATTGGAAAGGGTATCACCCGGCGTGACCTACGGGCCTCTAATCATTCTACTAAAATAGGGGGTCAACACAATAATGTTTTTTAGATAATAACCTAAAAACCATAAATCTCGGGAATCATTGGATCTCGCTTTCTTGGAAAGTATTATTGGAATGAGATTTATACTACATTTAAAATGATGTGCCACTTCCCATTTAAGATTTTAAGGGTAACATACAGGGCACACCAAGTAAAGTGGCCTATTATAAGTATCTCGAGAACTAAATGAGATTTTATTTTGAAAATTTGGCTGTAGCTATAAGAGGTGGTTTTCTACGTTTATAAAATATTTTGGATGGTGCGGTGTTGCCGGATCATACCGAAAGTGGTAGCAACTTCGGAATCTTAAATGAATTACCCTATATATTATATATTTTTTGGAATCTAGGTAAAAATCTAGAACAGTTTTCTGTATAATATCATATACCTATCTTTAGGACTTTTTGAATTACAAATAATCTTGTGATTTTTTAACGCCATATCGGGATCTGAAAAGAAAATCATATCTTTTTAGCGGTTACAGCTAGAAAGCTGAAATTTTGACAATAGCTTCACAAGATTATTGAAATTGTATAATTTTGAACAGTATTTAATTAGTTTTATACAGGGCGTCTCCATAACAATATTTCTGAGGGAGATGAATTATTGCAAAAATCTTCTTTTTTTAAATGGGACACTCTGTATTTGATATGTTTTGCTAATGGACTATCGAATTTTCTATCTAATTATATTAAGTGTTCTTCAATATTTTCGGACTTATAGCATTTCTTACTTTGAAAGGTAAAAAAACATCAATGATTTATAATTTCAACTTATTTAAATAGAGATTTTTTAAAAACTTTTAACAGTCGCCATTTTGAAATAGCTTGACAAAATCGTGCTAAAATTTATGGGCATACTATACGAGATATTCGCTTTCAAATGATGTCTCACAAGCTGTATGTTTCTATTTAAAAAAAAGTTCGATGTCGTCATATCTTTGACAAATGTCTTTAAAAAAAATAAACGACTAACGTCAAAATGTGAGCATATACAAAACTAAATTGACGTGTCCGAGCGTTTTCCCCAAAAGTTACAGGTTAAGGCTATATTAATTTTATTCCGGAGTTCTGGGCAACCCTGTATATGACTCGAGACTCGAGGCAAAAGCACAAAAAAAACAAAATTTCGTGGAGCGTAAAATATTTTTAAAAATTCAACTTTATTCGATAAAGAAAGAATATAAAGAAAAGTTACTGCGGGAAGAATAAAATATAGAATGGAGCAACTTGAAAAATGGAAAACTTACCCAAGTGGGAACACAAATAAAAAAAATCACAATTTTTCGAGATTTTTTTTTTAATACTTAAGGAGATGTTTTCGTTGCTTCGGAAATTCGTGTTGTGACAAACCGAATCATTTTTTTCGTCTTTATATGAGTGATAGTGATAGAGACCCAGCTGGCAATGACCAAAAGGAAGTGTGGTTTCCTCGATAAGAGACATTTTTGTGTTTATCTTTTGCGGTGTGTTTTATGCAGAAGCTTTTACATTTATTTATATACCATACAGGATAGAAAATTATTATTTAAATTATATTTACCCTAAAAGAAATTCCTTCCTATAAAATTTCATAAATTATTTAAATTTTATTTTCGAAATAATTTCGGCGAAAATTACATATTATTGATAATTGTACACAATGTACGGAAAACAAATAATGATACGTAAAATATGATTGTGTAGGCGCCATACCTGAAAGAAATTCTTTATTATTAGCCAATGGGGCGGTTCAATCTGTAGAATTGACCAGGCTAACCAGAAAAAATATCCTTGGGGGAAAAATGGCAGTGTGTGCAGACCCGCCACTGGTAGATCGATAAAGATGGAAATAATATACATATAACGTACTTATATTATATATACAGGGTGTCCGTTAATTAATGGGACATGGAGAACCACATACTCCTTACGTAAAAATATAAGGATTTAATTATACTTGCCTAAATCCGAAAGTTGATATTAACTGAGATACAGAGTGTTAAAGTTAAAACTTCATTTTTGTTTTTCTCTAATAACTTTGAGAGAAACTAACGCAATTATGGTCTTTTTAGGACGAGAAATAGATTTTTTTTATGAAATTCTAGTGTTCAATGTAGGGGGCGCTGTTTGCGGCATTATTCGAACATTTATTAGGCATAACTTTTTTGTGCCTCACTGTATTTAAGCTTTTAATGAAAATAATACTTTTCTCATATTTATTACGTAAAAAAGGTATACTAAGTTCAGGTCGCCCGGAGTTACCGTTTCGGAGATATTTGCATTTAAATTGTTTAGTGCACCCTGCCCAATTATTATTAATTTGCAAACATTTTTTTCTTAAAGTAACCTATGAGAAAACACCTAAAATTTAGATATGCAGTTGCTATGGAACAGAAAATGTTTAATTTTTAAGTTTATCGTAAGTTTGTATTTTCATTGCTGTTGGATTCTTTCGACACCATATTTTGTAGGTTCAAAGTTATTTGAATTAAAGTCAGTTAAAGAACAATCCAATTGTATTTATTATTCCCAATTACCATTACTAGAACATTAATTATCATGTAAAATTTAATTTAATAACAAGTAACAAAATATTATTTGCTTGCCTGAGCTAACGCGCTAACAATTTAAATGCAAATATTATTATTATTATTATCACCGAAACGGTAACTCTGGGCGACCTGAACTTAGTATACCTTCTTTACGTAATAAATATGAAAAAAGTGTTATTTTCATTAAACATTTAAATACACTGGGGCACAAAAAGGTTATGACCTAACAAATGTGCCAAAATGAGCCGCAGACAGCGCCCCCTACATTGTACATTAAAATTTCACCAAAAAATCAGTTGCTCATCCTAAAAAAACCATAATTGCCAAATTTTGTAAAAACCCGTTGGTTTCTGTCAAAGTTATTAGAGAAAAACAAAAATGAAGTTTTAACTTTAACACCCTGTATCTCAGTTAATATATACCTATATTTCGGATATAGGTAAGTATAATTAAATACTAATATTTTTAAGTAAGGAGTCTGTGGTTTTTCCATGTCCCAATAATTAGCGGACACCCTGTATATAACGATGTAAAAAAACAACCTGTAGTAAAAAATGTAAGCCGTTGCGACAAGAACTTTTGTTCATAAAATGCCACGTATTAGAGGAGGGAATATGGTTGGCATGCGACGATTTCGCCTCTGTACTATTACCTTCTTGAGGTATTTTTTCAAATATCTAAAAGCAGTCAAACGGAGGCAAATTAGGACTATATGGTGGTTAGTGGTATTTTTCATGTAAAATAAATACTAATAATTAATACAATTAGGTTCACAAATCATCGGTTATGGAAATTTAATACGATATTATAAAGATTGTTAATTATCCAGACGCTTATACATAAATATTTAATAAAATAAATTAATAAGGATTTAAAAATAAATCAACTACATACATTCTGCGGTCGAATTACAAAAGAAATTAAAAATACGGATTGTTTAGGCATACATTTTTAAAACTTTATTATGTTCCAAGGGTTTCGGGTAAATTTATCTTAGAGATAACGAGCAGTTGTCAGGAAGTGGCACTATACCGATATTAAACTAACAGATTTCTTTGACTTTGCCCATACAAATTATTGTTATGATAATTAAATGATTAACTTTTGACATTGTAAGAAAAATGTCACAATATGAGAAAATGTGTGAATGGTACAGGAAAAGAACCAATACAACACGGGATTGATAAAACCGGCTGATAGCAAGTAAATTGGAGGGTACTACCAGCGGCACTAGGGACTACAAACATGTGTTCTTTCCATGTAACATAATTTAATTTTAAAAATACATATACAACGTGCAGGACCAGTACAGGGATCTCGGAAACCGTAAGGGATACGAAGTCGGTTAAATGGAGGTAAAGTTGCGCATTTACGTGCCTAATAATATGCCGTTTATAAAGTTTTAAAATTCCCAGTGGTTCCGGAGATATCCGGAAAAAAAACGATATTCTGAAAAATCGTTTTATTGTTTCCTGGGTTTTTTTTAGATCGAATTCTAAAGTAAATTGCACTTTTGCATTGCCACTTTTTCCGCTCTATCTAACAGCGTTAATTGTTTTGTAATCCGACGAGTCGTCTTCTGTTTTTAAATACGGTCCTGTTTTTCTGATATTGGAATTTGAGGGCTTATTTTCTTCCGAATGCAACGATGTATGACACATTGTGGTTTAAAGACGTTTCGAGGGTTTTTTGAACAACATCAGGAAATTTTGGGATACGGTCCTGTATTTCTCCTAATTTTATAAATAATGTCTTATTAGGCGCATATCCAGGTGATAATTAAGTATGTGCAATAATTTTAAGAGACGATTCTTTGGGTGATTCTATGACGAAAAGTTCCGCAAATGCTTCGTTTTCAAGATACGGATGTTAACAAAAAATTTTTAATCGGGTTTTCGTAATTATCTTAAATATCCTTTTGTCGATGTTGTTGAAATTTGGCAGTTTTATTTGTAGTGTTAAGTGGCTAATTTAGCCCTAAGTAGATTAAATTTATTGAGTCCAGCGGCGTCCCTGGCGGCACCTGAACGAATATTATTGGCAAAAAAAAAGTAAGCCACTGGCTTTTTTGGAATTTTTATATTTTTTTCGGATTAAGCAACTAAAAATACAACACTTTTGTCTCTTGAATTTTTTTCGTAACTTACTTTGTGTTCGAGAAAAAAAATAAGAACAACTTTGATGCATGTTACTGGAGATGCATGGACATTTTCTTGTTTCTCCAATGATATTCGTTAAGGTGCCACCCGGGACGCCGCTGGACTCAATAAATTTAATCTACTTAGGGCTAAATTAGCCACTTAACACTACAAATAAAACTGCCAAATTTCAACAACATCGACAAAAGGATATTTAAGATATTTACGAAAACTTGATTAAAAAAATTTTTTAACACCATGTATCTTCAAAACCAAGCATTTGCGTCTCTTAAAATTACCTCACATACTTAATTAAAACCCTGTATATGTTTATCAGCGTAACATAATATGTACTTAGGTATATGTCACATCAGGGGCTGTTCTGTGAAAATATTTCGCCACTTGTGTTTAATCTACATCAAATACCTACCTATATCGAATTAATGTCACATATCCACAAAAAAACACATTAAGTGAATTCCTTCGCACATTTCTTAAGTTCTGGGCTACTCGCGGACACTAAAAAATTGATATTATTTTATAGTTGGGGACTGCAAGCGCATTTTCAACCACTTTAGGAACAGATTTAAGAATAAATCGACACTTGGTTTACGTTCTGGATAGTCCATACGTTCTGGATCGTATTATTAACAAAAAATTGTCAGGGGCGTATCAAAAGGATACTAAACCTTAAGCTGTGGGTTATTAAATATGTTGTTTTAATTTCATAGTTCGCTATATATTATTTTATAAATAAACTAATAATATGATATAACCTTTTTTAATTTTGAGAAATATCTCTCACCAGAAACAACAGGCATAGATAAAGTGAGGATTATTCTTAGTAAAATGGTAAGGAGGGCCAGTACAGGGATCTCGGAAACCGTAAGAGATACGAAATCGGTTAAATGGAGGTAAAGTTGCGCATTTACGTGCCTAATAATATGCCGTTTAGAAAGTTTTAAAGTTTCGAGTAGTTCCGGAGATATCCGGAAAAAAACCGAAATTCTGAAAAATCGTTTTATTGTTTTCCTGGGTTTTTTTGAGATCGAATTCTAAAGTAAATTGCACTTTTGCTTTGCCACTTTTTCCGCTCTATCTAACAGCGTTAATTGTTTTGTAATCCGACGAGTCGTCTTCGAAGGGCCGTTATCAACTTTCTTTTTTTAAATTCGGTCCTGTTTTTCTGATATTGGAATTTGATAGCTTTTTTTCTTCCGAATGCAACGATGTATGACACATTGTGGTTTAATGACGTTTCGAGGGGTTTTTGAACAGCATCAGGAAATTTTGGGATACGGTCCTGTATTTCTACTAATTTTATAAATAATATCTCATAAGTATGCACTAAATTTTTACTTATGTTGGACTAGTTCAATAAATAACAAATAATTTAATAATAAACCACAAATAAGTGAACAAAATACAGAAACATAATTATTTCAAACTTCTGTTGATTCGGGATTTAAAAGAAAAGTAGACGCTTGAAACAAAAAAATTAATATGGTGACGCCTGATTTGTTTCACTTGACATTCCCATTGTGATCGTTTGAGAGCGTTTTAAGAGGTGGTCTATTTTCCAGAAAATATGGAACATAAATTTACAAATGCTGAAAAGTTTTATATTCTATCGCATGTTTTAATTTATCTCAAAAAAACTGTTATGTGGCAGTTAGAAGATGTTATTTGTGCTTAGAGAACAACGGAAATCATTTTGAAAACCTGATTATGTAGTTCCTTACTTTTTTCGTTGTTCGTTTTATTACTGTTTTGGAATGATTTTTGTTCACTTATTAGTTATTTGTGGTTTATTATTAAATTATTTGTTATTTATTGAACTAGTCCAACATAAGTAAAAAATTTAGAGCTTACTTATGAGATATTATTAAAATTAGGAGAAATAAAGGACCGTATCCCAAAATTTCATGATGTTGTTTAAAAAGCCCTCGAAACGTCGATTCCAATATCAGGAAAACAGGACCGTATTTAAAAAAATAAAGTTGATAATAATAAAAATAATAATTAATGCTGTTAGATAGAGCGGAAAATTGGCATGCAAAAGTGCAATTTACTTTAGAATTCGATCTCAACAAAACCCAGGAAAACAATAAAACGATTTTTCAGAATTTCGGTTTTTTCCTGATATCTCCGGTACTGCTTGGATTGTTAAAACTTTCTAAAGGGCATATTATTATTAGGCACGTAAATACGCAACTTTACCTCCATTTAACCGACTTCGTATCTCTTACGGTTTCCGAGATCCCTGTATACTGGCCCTCCTTATCTTGGACACGTTGTATAATCTCTTTCGTTCTCTCTCGTTTCCTCATCAGTGAACTTTTGTTGTAGAGCTGTTGTTGGAATACTACTTTAATGTCTGGAGCTCTGCGCCCAATCATATTCTTCGACTAATGGATTCCATCCAAAAGAACGGCCATATTGGTCTGATCGGAGACCACGAGCTCAAGAACCTCGGACAGCCGTGCGCATTGCTGGCTTAATTCCGCATAGAGCGATACGTCTATCGTAAATATACGACAAGCAACTGCCGCCCATCCATATGTGGTTTAGCACTCGTCGAACTTCATTGCATAAGAATTCTTTCATCTGGAGGACGTGTTTCCTAACGAATATAACCTCGAACGGTTCAAAACCAACTCCCAGAGAGTGCGTTATTAAAAGATTTTTTCCTATAGTCCTTGTGTTTGATAATAAAAAAAAGTACAAGGAAGTTTCTTAAAAGATTCGTGTTATTTAATTTTAAAATATCATTAAATACCCAAAAATGTAATCAGTTATCGTATACAATCTGTTGTTTACAGAACTTATATCATCAATTATTTTTAAAATTAAATTTATCGTAAAGTCGGTTTCTGTGTTCATAATCGATCAATTTTGGTTTATATATGCTTTGGTCCAACAGTGTTTAACGGAGTAAAACCTTGCTCTATATCAAAAGCGGCCTCAACTCAAAAACATTATCATCTCTATAAGTTTTAAAATGATCAACTTGATTAAATATAGTTTTGGCATTCTTGTTCATTGCAAATTGATGCACAATTTAAAGTCTACGCCACTGAATATATTTTTACACCAGATTCCTCCCATAGGAATCACGCATAAAACATTAATAAGAGAAAGAATAATTTTTTGACAACACGAACGAAAGAGACGGATATATCGTTATTGTAGTAATATGGTTACCATATGGCATATTTGTGTTAAAAAAATAAAAGTGTTTTGGTACACTTGATGGTACTCAGTACTCTCTCAGTAATAGAAATATTATCTAAAAATAGTATTGAATGTCTGATTTTTTACAAAAAAAAATTATTTGAAAGTAAAATGTTTTTGCTAATTTTAATGCGAAAATCGGAAAAAAAGCAGTGTACAACCAAGGGGTGCGATGGGTGCGTTTTATTTTTATGTGTTGCCAAGTCAATAATCACTTTTCCTTAGGCTTGGGATAGATAAATTAGGAAAATTAGATTTACAGAGTAATATAAACGCAAATTCACGTTTTATACATTCATCCACTGTGAATTACCTCATATCACTCGGAAATGTCGCAATTCTCATCTCTCAGCGTTTCCACGTTGCGGGGTTCCCAAAATAAGTGGTTTTCGGTTTTCCCCAGACCGTTTCAGTTTATATCCGAGAGATGGCGACACGGTGATTGTTCGTTTCGTTGTAATGCAACGTCTTCAAAAAGAAACAGCCTGTGATATTTCTATGAATAAACAAAAACAGTCATATTGTGACATTATTCGGACCACATCAGGAACAAAACCGATCATACTCCCAAAGTGATCCCGATATTTTCAATCCGCGTGAAATGAGAAAGATAAATTTGGAAACGCGTCGGACAGAGCGGGACATAACCGATCATCGGAGTATTTTATCACGTGCGCAAGCCAAATGCGCGTCCGGTGACCTCAAATCGTCATTGAACAACTTCAAAACAGAGCACCGAGAATTTTTTGCACACCTCGAAAAATTTAAATAATTTGAGTAAAAATCTGGTGCTACTCGCTGTAACAAGACTGCCAAAGCAGCTACGAAGTCGATTTTCGCTTAAAAAAAGGTATTTTTTGATTCCTTCCCGGTTTTTGTTCGGTGTCTTGCCAGTTAACCTTTAAATACCCTAAATTTTTAATGTAATAATGTGTTTTTACGATAATATTGCTTTATTACTGTATTATGCGTTAATTATTATGTGATTTTATGTTCAATGTGTAGTTTTGCTATTTATTTAACTTTTATATGGATAAAAAACTTCTCATTTTTTAAGGTTATCTTGGTTTGACCAACAAATTGTACAAATATTTTTTTTATATTCGTTACTGTCTGTCAGGTTTCGTAGTATTTATTTAACTAAAAACGGAAAGTTACAATAATAATAGTCATTAGGTATTACAATGTATATTTCATAACCAAAGATGAATTATTAATGATAGACAACACAATACTGTATCTTAATCCTATTTGCTATATACTGGTATGGCTTCTAGCTCACAGTCAAAATGACCATAAATATCCTTCACAATCCAGAGAGTATATTGTCCAATGTCAACAATTTTGTGTCCACAGGTGGAAGTACAAAGATGTCGGCATCCCTACAATCTGTAGTGGTCGAAACCACCCCCTTCGATGACCAGAAACCGGGTACCAGCGGTCTGAGGAAGAAGGTCAAGGTGTTCATGGAGAAAAATTACACAGAGAACTTCATCCAATGTATCCTGGATGCTCTGGGGGACAAAGTCAATGGGGCCACCTTGGTAGTTGGGGGCGATGGGAGGTATTTCTCTAAGCCTGCAATTAATACGATTATCAGGATAGCATCCGCAAATGGGGTAAGTTGTGTTGTCTGTTAGTTTGCCTAATGATTTATTAGAGATAAATGTCATATTTTATTAGAACTGTACGAGATTAAAAATGTCTTAGGGTAAGAGCCATTCCAAATAATAAATTGATATAATTATACATTTTTAACAAATTAATTGAGTTATTAATAGTAGGCACTTGAATTTTCTTCTACTCATCTTCAGTAAAATACATTGTCATGCTGAAAATTCAACAATCATGCTCAATTGCTATAATAACTTATAGGATTGACTATTTTGTGTGTTTAATTATGCATGAGTACTTCTATATACATACATAATTTTATTTATGTACTAGTATGGTGTAATATTTTGTGTTATTTATTTAAAAATAATGATACAGCACCAAAGAATTCAGTACCGGACTCAGGGAGGTAATTGTTTATTTTATAAGTTTACTAGTATTTTCAGTTGGTGTAGAGCTATCAATTTGAGAAGAAGTCAGTCCCTTCCTTCCTTCTGTCGTCGTTATCTTACGAATTTTCAATTAAAAAATTATGCGTGTAATGTAAAGGGTCCTCACAAGGTTTATGTTTGTGTTTTTGTCGCTAACATGGTGTATAATTAATATTTTAAAGGATAATAACCTTAAGTTGTGAGTTATTAAATATATTGAAGATGAGGGTATGTGCCTTCGGAACATGTGTGGAAATTAAAATCCTGAACTTTTCTTAAACTAGTCGTGTTATGAGTTTATTTTCCTCTTAATGTTCTATTTGATGTGGGGCCCGCAAAATTTTCGCACACAGACTAGTGGCTGTTTTGTTACGCCCCTGTAGAAGAAATAATAAAATAATATAATCTTTCTTGTGCCATGGTACCCCTCAAATAATTGTTATTTATTTTTAATTTTGAAAACGATCATTCGCTAGAAGCACCAGGCGCAGATATAGTGAAGAGGCTTCCTAATGAAATGATAATGCAGTGGAACCTCTCATAACGGACACCTCTAATAAGCGGCTATTAAGCGGACATCTTTTCATAGTCCGGAACTAGGTATATGAAATTCCATGAAAATCAACCTCTCTTGGGTGGACTCTCCTTTGGGCGGACGCGGGACAGGCTGTTTTCATACAAAGAGTTGCGAAAACCCTCCTTTAAACGGACAAAAAAAAAATTTAAAGCATTTGGGAGACGAATAAGTACGGTGCAAAAACTCTCTGAAGACAGATCGGCAACCAATCGCGTATGCGTGGCAACGCGAAAGGACTTCGCCGAATGAAAGTATGTGTAATTCCCCGACAGCAATCCGCCGTTTATTTGTGAGTTGTAAGGTTAAAATCGTAAACAATGGCCCAAAAATGTCGCGTTTTGAGTTTGAAAGAGAATATTGATGTTGTGAAAGTTTGTAATTTGATAACAATGATTTGGGCGAGTTCATTATCATTGATAGCAATGTGCTATTAGAAGATGATAGTGACCCCATTCCTACCGATTATGTCGTCCCAACTCAAACCACATCACTATCTGACGACTCTGATGAAGAAGTTGAATGCAGTAATCAAACAAATGTCACCAATTATTATCAACAAGCCATTAGTATGGTAAACGAATTATAAGAGTATGCAAAGAATAGAGGTGACTCTACAGCAATGGAATTGTTATCAGACTAGGAATTACATATTCTAGATTGCAAGTTTAAAACTCAAACACGTGAAACTACGTTATTAGATTTTTTTAGTACTACATCCTAACTAAAACCAGTGTATTTTTGTTATGTTATGTTTATTTGTACATACATATACATAGTAATAATTTTGCATTTACATATTACCTAATAACAAATTTCCCATAGGCGGACACATTTAGACGGGCCGCCTAAGAGAGGTTTCACTGTATTTGGTAGAGAAGTTAGGTTGTTTTCAAACATATATTGTAGAACGTGGAGAGGATCTAACGCTTCTAGTCCAAGTCTAGTATTTGAAAAATCCAGCATTTAACCGTGATCCGCTCCTAATTTTTCTAGTTCTACATTTATCAATTATATAATGCCGGCGCGCACAGAGGTTATCAACATTAGCCAATTTTGTTTTATTTATTAGATTAGGGGTATGGAACAAACACGATAATTAAATATGCGTTTCTATTTTGATCCGTGAAAGTATGAACTATGGGTTAGATTCGTCTTAATAACAAACACATTATCTGTGAAGACAATTAGAATTATCTGGAAAGCAGGATAATTTTTCAAAAATTTTAGATAGTAGCTCTTCTGCTACCCTCTCTTATACAGGGTGTTAACGTGTCTTTCCGCAGTTTAATATTATTTACTGGAAGAGAAATTATGGGTGGGAAGTTCTCAAATTTACTGATTGTATGTATTGTATTGTATGTATAGCAACAATACACGGATATCCTACAAGAATATAAATTCATGTTGGTTACCTGCAATAAAAATCACGTATGATAATAATGCATAATTATGTTTTTGTCGGTCTATTTTCAAGCCAATTTAGTATTGAAATAGCTGTTATATCGAACAATAATTCCCTTATCTTAAACAACAATTAATACCGCGGTTTATAAATTTAAAAGCCAAATAAAAGTTTATTATTTTTAGGTGTCCTAAAAGGAAAATTGTGGCGTGATTATCTGCGGTTTCCTTTGTCGAATGCATGTGGAAATTCATAAATATTTGCGTGGTATTTGAAAAATAATTAATTTATAGATATTAAATATAATAAGAAATTGTTATAAATAAATAATGCCTTTTTTATGACAATTACTAGGATTATAGGGAAAATCCCTTTATTATTTAATAATTCTTTATTTTTCTAAACGAATATAACCTCCAACGATTCAAAACCAACGTGAATCGCTTTTTGCGCACACGCACCACTCCCAGTGTGCCCTAAAGGATTTTTCCTATAGTGTTTGTGTTTGATCATAAAAAAGGGCACTCTGGGAGTGATGCGGGGGGGGGTTGATTATATTTAGTGGTGAGCGATATCGTGATTTTTCAATCACGTTGTGGAACGTGATTGTTATTTTTTTTAATATCAGTGAAATTAAAGCGTGACTTGATCACGGTTTATAAACTTTTATCACTGCTAAGCGAGATATTAACTAGATAATATACGTAAGAGAATATTGCGCGCATCGTAAAATAATTAGTGGGTGATGGTCGATGGATTTAAATTATTTATTACCTATACTACTTTACTGCTAAATGAACTGTAACAAAAGAAAACTAAAATCTGTAAAAAATATTACACAACATTAATAACAAACAAAAGAAAACGTTATTTCTACCTAGATTAAAGTAGAATTATACCTTTTAAAGAAAACTGTGGTGAACTAAACACTGTGTACTTTACACCAAACTATTTGTTCATGCAAATACGCATGATTTCTTAATCATTTTGTGCGTATTGTATATTATCATTTAAGAATAGATCGTTAATCGTTTTCTTATTACTTAGCCTGTTTCTTTGAAGAATGCCCGGAGCTCGCTAGTCTTTCGAATATTACTACTCATTTTCAATTCACGCTTTCAAGTTCAAGATTCAGAAGTCACAGTCAAGTGCCAAGTAACGACCTGACAACTTCACGGAATCACATTTTAACTGTGATTAGTGATTGATTTATAGAGGGTATTCCAAACTTAATGAGGCTGTTATTGATCAATTTTCTACAATTAATAACCGAAGAATGGACTTTACGTTTAAGCACTATTGTGTAGGGTCGATAAATGTTGTGTATTTCGATAAATGATACTCGATATGATTTTATTTAAGGATTTAAACTAAAAAACACTGAAAATATGAAGAATGCCAACTTGTCAGTCTCGTGGCTCGATTCGTTCTCGTCATAAAACAGTTAACTATTGTTCTCGTCTTGGTTGCGCCTAATGACGTAGCCGTAGATGGCGTAGTGGTGTTAGACATCATTCGGTTTTCTTGATAACTCGTAGATGGCGGTAGTAATATTGGGCATTATTCGGTTTTCTTGATAGCTCGTAGATGGCTTTAGTAGTATTAGTAGTGGACTGTATAAATATTGTTACGAGGGTTGCATGCGACGACGTTAAGATCCGACAGCTATACACACTAAGAAAATTTTTTTTCTTATTTTCCAAAAGTTATATTTCCTTGTGTAAAATTAAAAAATAAATAAAAATATGTTTTACCTAACGCATTTTCTTATTACTTTTTTCTTTCTACATTTGAAACGCCTAGAAAGTAATTGTTTGGTCGTTACACAAAAATAAAATTTAGAAAATAATTTCACCATACTTGTGAACCCCCTCTATCATAGGTCACGAGCCGCCACTGCTTTAGAACAAACCATTTGTTCATGCAAATACGTATGGTTTCTTAATCATATTGTGAGTATTGTATATTATCATTTAAGAATAGATCGTTAATTGTTTTCTTATTACTTAGCCTGTTTCTTTGAAGAATGCCCGGAGCTCGCTAGTCTTTCGAATATTACTACCCATTTTCATTTTACGGTTTCAAGTTCAAGATTCAGAAGTCACAGTCAAGCACCAAGTAACGACTTGACAACTTTACGGAATCACATTTTAAATAATAGGTGTGAGATGTGATTTGAGAAAATCCACCAAAAAGCATGAAGGCACGAAGTCCCGTATCAGCCATGTTATTCAAGCGGTGATATGCGAAAATGGCCATATTATTTAACACAATTTGTGTTGGTACAACACAATAAGGCCGATTATGGCAAACGTAATCCAATGTATTTCTAATGATCCTACAACAAGTCAACCCCATGGGAATAAATTTTAAACAAAAAGATAGGTTTAATGATGAATGCGAACTCGCCGCGCGTCACAAAGTGACCACTTTTCTTACGCTTGTAGGAAGGCTATTTTTACACCCGCTTTTGTTTTTTCAGGTCAGCAAACTTATTATTGGGCAGCTCGGAATCCTGTCCACTCCGGCAGTATCTGCCCTAATCAGGCAACACAAGGTTTTAGGTAAGCATTTGTGTGAATGCGACTATAGAATTTCTGTGTAAATCCCAGGAAATACTTTTAAATTAATTTACCCAACCTGGCGTCTTATCTGACGTTTTACCTGACAGTCTAACAGTGTTACCACGTCTGGTGAAATTTCACTTTTTAGACCTAGTTGAAGAAAAAAACAATGTCAACAAGTGATTTTTTTTTAAACATGTTTTTCACTACACAATTTTATATTTCAAACAAGTAAAACCTAAGAAAAGCGGTGTATAAAACCTATTTTCCTACTAGATAACGATATCACAATAAATATCTATTGTGTTAAACTTGTCGTGTGTCCCCATATATTTCAATAATAAAAATTATACTAGTGTGTCATAAATTTTCTTACGACCGTGTAAAAGTCTCGATAATTAACAACACGCAATAATTCATAATGCCGTCGTGGAAGATTTTCTACTAGTTCTGGTCGAGTGGACTGAATAACTGTTTGGTGGATTTTCATAATTAAATTTAATAAATTAGAAAAATGCTCCGACGGACTCTTAGTAGGATTTAAAAAGCCCACAACCTCAAACTCCACTCCCAGTCTGGCTTCTATCCATTTTCGCGATATTAAAAGCCGTATTAGAGTCGGCAATTTTTTTGTCTCTGCACGGATTCATGCGCAGTACACCGTCCCCGATCAGCTGGCCCAATGATGCTCGCATTGCGGGCACAATGCGAGAATGGAATCCGTATTACAGTCTGCAATTCTACTCTTCTGGCAATTGAAATTGCACGGATTCATGCGCAGTACACCGTTCCCGATCGGCTGTCTCTCATTGCCAGAAATGGGGCAATCGCCATTTTAATTGCCATTGCCGCTGCAAGTCTGGGTAGAGATGGATTATTCTGTTATTTTTAACTGTTTATTATTTGGCTATATATATGGGAAAATGGCTATTTAAACTAACTGGTACTGAAATTAGCAGTTCACATTATTTATTAAGCATATGTGCTGCTAATTCGTCGCAACTTTTTTGAACTGCTATTTGTAAGTAGCAATAGCTGCTTTAACTGGTAATCAAAAGGAACGGGCTTGTCCATTTCTAGTTCTGAGGGTATTTTAGGGATTTCGACAGTACCAACCGCTGTTCTGACTGTTGGCAATACGCCAGCTGATCGAGAACGGTTTGGTGCGCATCAACACGTGCAATTATAATTGCCATTGCAGGCGCAAGAGAAGAATTGCCGACTCTAATACGGCGTTTACCATTTTCCCTCAAGAATCTATTGGGTTTGTTCGTTTGATTAACATTATGAAGGTCGTAGATATAAAAAAACATTTTTTCGTATTTCTTAAGGCCGTATTAGACTAGGCAATTTTTTCTCTTGTGCCGGCAATTATAATGGCACGTATTCATGCGCAGTAAACCGTTTTCGATCAGCTGGAGCATTGTCAACGGTCAGAACAGCAGTGGGTACTGTCGAAATCCCTAAAATATCCCCAGAATTAGAGATGTGCAAACCTGTTCGTTTTGATTACCAGTTAAAGCAGCTACTGCTATTTACAAATAGGAGGTGCAAAAAGTTGCTGAATTAGCAGTCCATAAGTTTAATAAAGAATGTAAACTGCTAATTTAAGTACCAGTGGGTTTAAATGGCCATTACCTGTTCATACCTGGTTCGGTCAAATAATAAACAGTTAAAAATAACAGAATAATCCATGTCTACCCAATTGCGCCGGCAAGGGCAATTAAAATGGCGCCTGCCCCATTTCTGGTAATGAGAGACAGCTGATCGGGAACAGTGTACTGCGCATGAATCCGTGTCATTTTATTTGTCAGAAGAGTAGAATTTCTGACTGTAGTACGGAGAACGGTGTACTGCGCATGAATCCTTGAATTATAATTGCCATTGCTGGCGCCATAAAAATTCCCAAGTGTAATACGGCCTTAATGGAAAAGAGCATGCTTTATTGAAAGAATCGTAAAGAAAAGTGCCAGTTTTATGGTTAGCAACACTTTATTCACTTGTCGTTATGATGTTACGTGCACTTCCAGACTTGATTAAACCGTTTGATTTATGTCCGACATATGTCTACCTGATGCTGTAGTTAGTGTATGTGGGGCGACTTAATAATTTATGCTGATTCTTATTACAGAATGCATTTCCATTAAAAATACGAAAAAAAACAGCGTATTCAACGCGTAAGATAATTTTCTAAATTCAGCACGCCCGTCATATCAATTTCGGTGGTTTGAGTTCAAGCAGGAGTTTTTATAAGTAATAACTTTTAAATAAATAAAATGTTTTCGCTCTTACAAAGACAAACGTGGTCTGTTTTATCATTTCAAATGTATATCGCTATTTTATCGTCGGCAAATATAGAAAAATAATTTTGCAGCAAAGTGATTTTTTGTCGTTTTTAGGCGGTATCGTACTGACTGCGTCTCATAACCCCGGCGGTATCCGCAACGACTTCGGCATCAAGTACAACATTGAAAATGGGGGCCCCGCGACGGACCACACGTCGGACAGGATCTACGAACTCACCACCAAGATCACGCAGTATAAGACGACCCCCACCCTGGAGACGGACAGGATGATCGATATTTTGGGGACTAGCAAATTTAATGTGAGTACGATGTACTATTTCTTTTGTTGTGATTTCAGCTGATAACTGCGTAAAAATTTTTTACATGCAACTTTCAGTCCTTAGCATATAACTTACTCAGTGGCGGTTCTTCCACAGGAGCACATGCGCACGTGCACCCCCCCAAAACAAAACGAATAAAAAATATTAATTTATATTCATCGGTCGAGGTAAATGACGATTATGACGAGACTTGCTCGCACGTGCGATTAAATAGTGCAGTTTCTCTGTAGTAACAGGTGGCGGGTGGCAGCGGGGGAGAGCGGGGCTATGGCCATTTAACATGGAAAAGGCGCACAGTTCTTGTGTGCACCGCGCTTGTTGTCTGTTCGTGCATCTAGTTAGAAATTCGAGCGTTGACGGTGTACTATTTAAGAAATAACTTTAGCTCTTTGAGTTTGGAGCAAAAAATGGAAGTGAAGAATGCGGGAACACCTAAACCCGAAATTAATTTAACGCAGACCACAAAGGGTAAATCTAGGGACTTTATTAGAAAGTTTAAAAATGAAATATATGAAAAAAAATTTATAGAGGGTATTCCAAACTTAATGAGGCTGTTATTGATCAATTTTCTACAATTTACAACCGAAGAATGGACTTTACGTTTAAGCACTATTGTGTAGGGTCGATAAATGTTGTGTATTTCGACAAATGATACTCGGTATGATTTTAAACCATTTTATTTAAGGATTTAAACTAAAAAGCATTGAAAATATGAAGAATGCCAACTTGTCAGTCTCGTGGCTCGATTCGTTCTGGTCATAAAACAGTTAACTATTGTTCTCGTCTCGGTTGCGCCTAATGACGTAGCCCGTAGATGGCGTAGTGGTATTAGACATCATTCGGTTTTCTTGATAACTCGTAGATGGCGGTAGTAGTATTGGACATCATTCGGTTTTCTTGATACCTCGTAGATGGCTTTAGTAGTATTAGTAGTGGACTGTATAAATATTGTTACGAGGGTTGCATGCGACGACGTTAAGATCCGACAGCTATACACACTAAGAAAACCTTTCTTATTTTCCAAAAGTTGTATTTCCTTGTGTAAAATTAAAAAATAAATAAAAATGTTTTACCTAACGCATTTTCTTATTACTTCTTTTCTTTCTACATTTAAAACGCCTAGAAAGTAATTGTTTGGTCGTTACAAAAAAATAATTTCACCCGCCACTGGACGATGATCTTTTGCGCGGACATATATAATTCCTCTAATTAGATACTATAAGGAACCTATTAAAAAATTACCAGGTGTTTTTTAGATTATTTATTTTTAACATCCGATTTACTGAAAGTTGCCTGTAAAAAAATGTTGACACCATACTATACTACGAATTTATAGACTAATTAAAAAGTAATTTTTTTAAATTTCAGGTTGACGGTAGAGAGTTTACCGTCGATATAATCGATTCCACTAAGGATTACGTAGCTCTGATGAAAGAGATATTCGATTTCAACAAATTAAGAGGCCTGATTCGCGGCACCGATAAAAGGCCTGCTTTTAGTATCTTGTTGGATTCCATGAATGGAGGTAAGAGTTAAACATGTAAGAAAAACCAATGTCTTTTAATGTCACGTCAAATTTTCTTATTTATCATTAATGTATCTGTAAACCGAATTTTTACGTTTTCTGATTCTATTGGATGAGATAATTTAATGAAATTTTCAATCCGACGTTTCGTTTTATCGCAACCATCATCAACTTTAAAGAGTAGTAACATTTTATTTTACGCTTTATGACTTTATATTCTGAATCCAACGATATATCATACCTTTTATTTATGGGACGTTTCGGACTAAAAATCCTTATCTTCAGTGCAAATATGCAATTTATTTAAAATATTTTCCAGTGACCGGCGTCTACGTCAGAACGATCTTCGTCGAAGAACTGGGCGCCTCTCCCGACAACAACGTGCGCCGGGTCGTTCCCCTCGACAACTTCGGCGAGATCCACCCGGATCCTAACCTCACTTACGCCAAGGACTTGGTGGACAAGCTAAAAGAGGACCAGAACTACGATCTGGGGGCCGCGTTCGACGGTGACGGCGACCGGAACATGATCCTGGGGAAGAACGCGTTCTTCGTCACGCCCAGCGATTCGTTGGCCGTTATCGCGAATAATCTCGATTGTATTCCGTACTTTAGGAAGAACGGCGTGACCGGGTTCGCTAGGTCGATGCCTACGGCCGCCGCCGTCGACAGGTAAGGGCCCGTCCATCATGACATTTGCAATGACATCATGACACTCGCAAAATTCCGCCACCCTTAAATTTTGAACAATTTTGATATTTTAAACTTTTTTATTTTTTATGCGATTTTCATGATTTTATTATCAGTTTGTAGATCCATTTTTTGTGTTTTTCCTTACTTATTTTATAAAGTAACATTTTTCGATTAGGCTATATTGATATATTAACTGTTTTTTGTCGTAATTTCAAAACACCCTGTAGGAAAATTGAGGTGGATAATTTTATTTGCATACTGTTTCTTGTAATCTTTGATGTTTTCTAAACATTTAGTTTTTTGATTCATTCCATTATCTCATTTCTGCTGCGAGCTGCAAAATTTCAAATGAAACGCTGATTTGAAGCCTATTTTTATTAAGAAAAACAAACACTAGGTATATCATAAAGTTAATTAACAAAAACAATTTTAATATCGTGTATTTCCTCCTCTCGCAGCAGTGACAGCTTGCAGCCTTCGTGCCATTGAATATCCTTTCTTGATGAATAGCCTGATATTCTTCGGTCAGCGTCTTGCAAGGTTTGTGGTTGTACAGGACGACATCGATCGGCCCTTTAAAGTTGATCCCAATGATGTTCGATTGGGTTGAGATCCGGGCTACATGCGGACCATTCCAATCTTGGAAGTCCAACTTCATCCAGATATTCGCTCACTACATGTGCAACGTGAGGTCTAGCATTAATGTAAATTGGTTCCCAATGAATGCTGTTGCTGTGCTAGGAGAAAGCTATTAACCAACATCTTCTAAAGTACCTGGAAGGCTTCAACATTATCAGCGATCATCAATATGGTTTTCGGAAGTCCAGAGCTACTGGAGATCTTCTAGATTATGTCACCCATCTTTGGAACGACGCTATCGAACATCATGGGGAGTCTCAGGCTGTTGCACTAGATATTTCTAAAGCTTTTGTTCATGTTTGGCATGAGGGGCTTCTAAGTAAACGGCGATCCTATGGTATGCCCAGTCCATTCTGTGCATGGTTATCTAACTTTCTTAAGGACCGCTCTCTGCAAGTGGGGATTGACGGATTTCTCTCAGACACCTTCACCATCAATGCCTGTGTTCCTCAAGGGTCCATATTGTCTCCCACTCTACCTTCTAGTGAAAACGAAAAATCTGATATTTAGTTTTGCTGATGATAGCACACTTATCTCATCTTTCTCTTTGAATGCACAGACATCGGCTGCCGACGCACATCTTCGCAGACAACATGAAGTATCACGCCTCAACAAAGACCTGGAAGAGATTCTGGCTTGGGGTGACGGTAACCAAGTCGAATTTAACGCTAAAAAACCCAGGCAGCAGTTTTCTCTAAAAAGGTTAACATTACAGAACCGGATAGAGTCATGGACGGACACGCAATCCCACTGGCTTCATCTATTAATTTGCTGGGTGTCAATCTGGGAGGAAATATGTCTTGGCATAACCACGTTGTGACAATCGCCAAGATAGCTTCTCAGAAACTTGGTGTACTCTTCCGAACCAGAAAGTTGTACACACCCCAACGACTTTTGACACTATACAAAGCCCAGATTCGACCATCACTAGAGTATTACTCTCATGTCTGGAGCTCTGCACCCAAACATACTCTTCGGCTACTGGATTCCATCGAAAGGAGGGCCATTCGTCTGATTGAGACCACGAGCTGACTAAGAACCTCGACACCCTAGAACATAGAAGCCAGGTTGGGGATTTGACTTTCTTTTACAGATATTTTCATGGAAAGTGCTCGGCTGACCTTGCCCTTTTAATTCCGCCCAGAGCGGCGAATAGCAGAAATACACGACGAACCCCTGCCGCCCATCCATATGTGGTTAAGCTTAGTACTGCTCGCACTTCATTATTTAAGAATTCTTTAATCTGGAGGACTTCATCCTTATGGAACGACCTTCCCGAGGTCGTTTTTCCCAACGAATATAACCTCCAACGATTCAAAACCAACGTGAATCGCTTTTTGCGCACGCCAACGTCGATAATTTTTAACCGAAAGCTTGACTTACATTTTCTAAAAATAACATCGTTTCATTTAAAATTTTGCAGCTCGCAGCAGAAAAGAGATAATGGAATGAATCAAAAATGGAAATGTTTAGAATACATCAAAGATTACAAGAAACAGTATGTTAATAAAATTATCCACCTCAATTTTCCTACAGGGTGTTTTGAAATTATGATAAAAAGCAACAGTTTGATTTACTCCTGTATAATATAGCCTAATCGAAAAATGTTGCTTTATAAAATAATTAAGGAAAAACACAATAAACGGATCTACAAACTTATGACAAAATCATGAAAATCGCATAAAAAATAAAAAAGCTACAAAATATCAAACTTGACCAAACTTTCAGGGGGTTTGTTCGGAATTTTGTGCCGGAGATTGCATAATGGTGAAACTAATTTTTAATCATATTTTCAGAGTCGCTGCTAAACTAGGCAAGGAAATGTTCGAGGTGCCGACCGGGTGGAAATATTTCGGTAACCTGATGGACGCCGGGCGGCTTTCGCTGTGCGGCGAGGAGTCTTTCGGCACCGGGTCGGACCATATCCGCGAGAAGGACGGCCTCTGGGCGGTCCTCGCCTGGTTGTCCATTATCGAGCACAAGAATATGGGCGTCGAGGAGATATTGAAGGAACATTGGAAGACGTACGGAAGGAATTACTTCGCTAGGTGAGAGATTATGGGGGGGATTCACTAAGTGATAAAATTGTAAGCATGTGCTATAGTTCTGGTTATATACAGGTTGTAACAAGTTCGTCCTTGCCATTGGGATTTTCGGAAACGTTAAGAGATACGATGCGAAACGTCGCATTAAAGATCTGATGATGCCATCTTGTGGAGAATATAAAGTAGCAATGAGGAAGTGAAATTTATTTTGGGTATCATTTAACTGGTTACCAAAATATTCTTATTTTTGCGAACAGAAAAATGTAATCGGTCAGCCATGACAGCAAACATTTCTGAATCGGTCAGTAATTAATGTCATACTAGAGTGCTCTAAATTATTTTGGTACGCAAATTAAATATACACAGTGTGTAAAAAGTCCCGGAACAGTCAATTATTTCAAAAATGGTGCACAATATAAAAAAACTTTCTGTATAAAAGTTGTTGGTCTTAAAGAAATTTATTAAACTTAGATCCCTGTAATTATACAGGGTTGCCCAAAAAGTCGTGGTAACCGAAACTTCATTTTTTTTAAATGGAATGACCCTTTTTTGATCACATTTTCTGATTCCTCTAAACATTCTAAACAACAATTATAGAACATGTCATATGGCTAAACCTATTAGTTTTAGAAATAATTTGAGTTGAAGGACATAAATGCGATAGGTACGATATTACCTTTTGCATTGTTTCGAGTCGGCTCAAATGTTTTACGTTAAAATTAAAAGAAAAACATTAAACTCGTGTAAAATGAACCTCACTCAAGTTGTGTCAAAATTTTAATAACAACTAAATTATTAAATACAAGCAGCAAAATTAACAATAACTTGAAAAGAACAAAAATAAAATTAAGTGTAAGTCGTTATTTAATTAAATGCTGAAAATGTCCTCCTCCCACAGTTTGACAATGGGCTAGGTTATAATAAAATTTGTCGATGACGTTTTGTAACATTTCTTGGTTAATAGTTGCACATTCTTCAATAATTCTTCCTCTTAATTCATTCAGATCTGCAGGTATTGTCACAAATACTTTATTTTTTAGGTGTCCCCAAAGAAAATAATCAAGGGGCGTTAAGTCTGGCGACCTAGCAGGCCATTCTATGGGGCCTTAATTATTTCTAAAACTAATAGGTTTAGCCATATGACATGTTCTATAATTGTTGTTTAGAATGTTTAGAGGAATCAGAAAATGTGATCAAAAAAGGGTCATTCCATTTAAAAAAAATGAAGTTTCGGTTACCACGACTTTTTGGGCAACCTTGTATAATTACAGGGATCTAAGTTTAATAAATTTCTTTAAGACCAACAACTTTTATACAGAAAGTTTTTTTATATTGTGCACCATTTTTGAAATAATTGACTGTTCCGGGACTTTTTACACACTGTGTATAAGCTGCTATGAGCGATCCACTAATCAGGTATTGGTAAGCAATCAGCGGGTAAGCAAAATATTTAATCTTGGTCATCAAAAAATAAAATACGCAATAAAACCTGAAATAGTGACAGTGCCCTGGGAAAACATGTGAAAACCCGTCCCCGCTACACCTTTTGGGCCTTGACTGCTACACCGAATGAAACCACACGCACGCAATTAGCTACTCGTATCATGCGACTACTTTCGCTCCGCCCACAATAACGAACTTTGCCGATTATTCAAAACAAACGCAATCCAATGATTTATATTGATAACCATTCTTTTAATATGCAAACCTCTGAAGTAAACTGCTTCTAGACATGCTTATTTCTACTGACCAATTGTAAAATCTTGCTGACCAAGTAATTATTTCGCAGCTCGACTGTTAATTAAGCGAACACATGATATTACAAGCGGACTGATATCGGTTAAATTATTGACAGTTTGTAGCATTTTTGCAGAACGAGTGTTGCAGCCTGATTTTTATTTATTGCAAGCACAATCTTTTTATGCTGATCAAATGATTTAATGGCTATTTTAATAACGGCAAACCATTTAATTACTTCTCATTTATTTTTGGATATCTTTTCGAACAAAGTAAAAAGAACGAGATTTTGATATTTTTGCGGCCAATTTAACCGACTTGGTATCTCTTACCGTTTCCGAAATCCCAAATGGCGAAGGAGGAATTTGTTACGTCGTGCATAAATGGCCGTTTTATTCTAGGTACGATTACGAAGAAGTAGAAATTGCAGGAGCGGGCGCCATGATGCAGCGTCTCGAACAGCTGCTGGCCGATTGCAGTTTGGTCGGGAAGACGTACTGCGGTGCAGGAAAATCGTACAGAGTCGCCAAGGCCGATAATTTCTCCTATGTGGATCCTATTGATAAATCTGTCGCCAAGAATCAAGTAAGTCGAGTGGATTTTCCTGTTTTATGGCATACGTTCCACAGCCGGTTGCCAATTTCATTCTGCACACGGTCGATTATGGACGCGTTTCTAACTGTCAAATTCAAATTCAAAATATGCTTTATTGTTATAAGAGTTGTCTCTTGTTAACAAAGCTGTTAATGCTGCTAGGTCGTTAATATAAATTAAAAATAATAGTGGTCCGAGGACGGAACCCTGCGGCACACCCGACCGAACATCCAAAAAATGACGATGATCGCCCCATAAGGTATGACTGAAGCCAGTCAAGAACGTTACCCCTAAATCCATACACTTCGAGCTTTCGCAGCACTATTCCGTGGTCGACGCAGTCGAATGCCTTCGACAGATCACAGAACACTGCCGCAGCAGGCTCTCCGTTATTCAGTCCCACGTACAAGTCCTAAAGAACATAAAAAATGGCGTCACTCGTATTCTTTGATTTTTGAACGGCTGCATTCTTGCCCCTTCCAAACGAAGCCCATGTGTATAATTGACGGTATTTAGATGTCTCGAAGATCGATTTGATAGAGTTGCCAAATAAGAACGATTTTGACTATGGTAAACAGTTATAATATCACTTATGACCATTTGTTGAATTTTTTTAGGGAATCCGTATTTGTTTCGACGATGGATCGAGGCTAATCTATAGATTATCTGGAACAGGCAGCAGCGGTGCCACCGTAAGGGTCTACATAGAGTGCTACGAAAAGGAGAATGTGTTGACTGATGCACAGGTAGGTTATTTATCGACCATTGTGCGGGGTCTGCTACATTACGTTGCGTGAAAAGACTCTGTTACGTTACCAGGTCGGAAGGTGGCTTTTCCAGATTATTTGTTCGAATTGTAATCAGACGGGATGATTTAAACTGTTAAATAGCTCGGCCTCATTATGTAACAAAATTTCTCTCTGGAGACACTGATAGATAGGAAGAATTCACAATGCGCTGAACTCCGGAATCGACGTGACATTAACGGGGTGTTAATCCCCGGGGTTTAAACCCGAAGTTCGACTCTGTCTAAACCAAAAAATGTTTAATGAGACTTTTTAAAGGGGGGAAACCTTTACGTTTATTCTACTGCTGATGATGACCTTCCTTAAGGTCGAAACATGTCCAACAATTTTGATCTTTGTCTCAATGTAAAGATCACACCAAATCACTTTGATAATCAACCAACGGTAACCAAACTGACGTTCTACTTAAAATTACAACATTTTGTTTTTATTTTATGTGTCCTAGGTGACTAAAAAAAGGACAGAGGTAAAATTAATTTAATTTTTTTGCAAGGGTTCAAATAAAACGTGAAATATCACCAAAATTAGTAAAGATAGGCATAGGAAGACATAGGAAAGCTTAAAGGGGATTAAAAATCCTTCAAGAAAAGGGATTCAAATACAGGGTGTTTCATTTAAAAAATTTACGAAAATTAGGGTTGTTTAATCTGTGTTACCTTAGGGGACAACAAACCCGTCAACATTCATCTTTCCATTATGAACATACAGGGTGTTATGGAAATTACTTATTATATTTAAACTGGCAAATCCTGAGATGAAAATAAATTGAAGAAAAATAACCATAAATGCCGCTTTGAATTATTAAGCGAGATATACACTTTATATGAAATCTCAAAATTTAAGTGGCCGCTAGTGAGGACGTTCGCAATCAATAGTTTATTGAGGCAGTTTCGAGGCTCAAAAGAGGTTAGCGCATTATAGACGGTGTTGTCATATTGCAACACAGAACACGTGTTCCGTTTTTGACAACAAGACGTATTTGACACGCGTTATCACTTCTTTTTCAAACTTTTTAGAAAAAAAAACTAAAATTTCAAGGTACATACTCTCTTACCTTCTTATTTTAAAATAATCCGTTTTATAATTAAATTCCATAAAAAATAAAACACAAAAAGTATGTTTTTCAACAGCTCAACAGTAGATAATATCACACAAATTTGAAATCACAACATTTAATATTATGAATTATTTCACAAAATCGGGTACTGCTACAACTAACAAGACGTTTAAAATTCGTATACGTCTAAAGCACGTGGAACCCTCGACACCGTCACTCCACCCCCGAGTCTCGAAACATACTGAAGCAACGATAGTGGCGCGCGGCCGGTATCCAAGCAAGGACGAGACACGCGGCGTGATCTTACATCACTGTTAGTATACTCTAGTGACCCACATTGTTGCTAAGTGAATCCAGATGGAACGGGGCGACGGTATGTGGGTAAAAAGGGTTTTTACCTTGGTATTTAGATATTCGATTTAAAAAAGAAAGTATTTAGACTTTCTCTAGGACACCCAAGGAGTCACCTATTTAAATCTAATACGTCATTTCCATAACACCCTGTATTTTCTTTCAAATTATTATAACTTATAAAATATTACACATTTAACTGAACCATGTTTTCTCACAAATTTAAGGAATGTTCCAATCTATTCGGTAACGTTGCAAAAATGTATATAAATAATTGTTGGGCTATGTATAGAATTTCACGGTGAATTCGAATATGTAAAAAATATACAGGGTGTCCCAGAAGATGCACCTCTTAACCCTTAATAACTTTCCTAAATAAAGTTTTCCGGTATCTTTAATGGTACAGGAAATATTGAATTTCTCTTCGTAAAACGGCCTAAGGAATCGCACTATGGAATATTAGCAAGTCATTAAGGAACACCCTGTATATTCAAAGTATATGACTATGAAAGGGACGACTTTTAAACTAACGCTTGACCAATGTGAATTTTTATCTTGCAGGTTCAGTTGAAGCCCCTGGCCACTATCGCTTTAGAGATAGCGCAACTAAAGAAATTTACTGGCCGAGACGAACCTACTGTCATCACATAAATAATTATATCTGTGCATGTAACAGTTCCTTCCGTACACGGCGATCCAAAACTGTCACATTGATGCGAAGCGCAAACCCAACCGTTTATGGTACAAAACTGACGGTTTTGGTCAGGTCTATGCGAGTACATTTGCTCGCTTGAAGGTATAGTAGTTTACTTTATACCTTTACTTCAATAAATCAACTGCCAGATTAAACCCCATTGTGTAGATGCCAACATCTACGAACCGCAATAGATGGGTGCATGGGTAGATGTATCTACATAGCGATTCATTTTTATTTTGAATTAATGAGACGCCTACTTAAAATGGTATAATAATTAGGGGTGCAGGGGAATAACATTGGTACTCCGGCTCTGCCCGAAAAGATGTACATTAGAAGGATAATTAGGCTTTTATGGCAGTCTAAGGATCAATGGCATAAAGTAAACTTTACTATAAGGCTTCAACTTTGAATCACCGTGTACGGGCGCGTATAGCTTACACACTCACAATTTAGTAACGTTTTCTATAACAGTTTTTACAATGTAATGCGTGTAGCGACTACATAAAACAGCTGCCTTTTGAAAAAAAAATTACTTATATAGTAGAATGAGATATTTTATAACGTACTATCTATATCGATTTTTTTTTTTTAAATCTTGTTTAGAGATATTTATTGTATTTTTATATTTGTTTTACAAGTCCAAAGTTCTTATGGTTTAAATCAAAATTTATATTCCTATTTTTTTTTTCCAACGAATACATTTTTGTTAATGTTTAAACCACATTGTTTTATTTCTCCCTGTCGGGATGAGCGGCCTATTGAAAAACCTTAGGAATTATGACATTTGTTTGAAATATTGGTGCGCGCTATAAAAGATGCGGATCTTTTTATCGATTTCCTATATCCATCTAAAACCGTTTTTGAACTTTCATTGAAATATTATGTTATTAACGAGCATTTACCACGCCTTACTTTATAACTACTGCAGCTAAACATTTAAAAATTTGAACAAGATATGGGTCTTTGTTTTTATACCGGGTATTTTAAAAATTATTCCTTTCTGGTATTACATATAGTCGGAGAGGCGGTGACAATAGGGGGTCCGTGAAGTGGAATATCAGTAATTCGGTTTTTCGTGGAGTTTAGGTCGCCCTCTACAACTTTTATATCTGATGAAATGCCGTAGAGCGTTGCTGAGAGGCGCTGTACCGCTTTAGATAGGAAATTCTCAATAAATTCAAAATTATATCGAGCCATGTCTGAAAATGAATTTACAGCATCTGCGTGACCCCAAAGTCACGGGAAATACATTTTCTGACAAGTCAACCCTTGCATATACTTTTCCGAGCGTGTCAAAAAAAAATGAATGGTAAAATTATAAAGTCTCAAGTGACATGGGTCCAAGTGGGCTTAATCGATTTGTATTCACCTGGAGGTGTAAACAATTTTCTGATAAAAAGAATATTGCGAAAGTGCAGCAGACTACCGCGTCAAAAACATAGAATGCCCAAAGACTGGATCACTCGCTAAATCCACACTCCAAATTATTTAAGAACTTGTTCTGTATAAAATAAGGGTACACGCACACTACGCGCACACTATACGCCTCTGAAAACAATTACAATAACTACCCCTCTACCTCTACACCCTAAAACTTGCTTATTTGATTAAATTCAAATAAGAAAGGGTTAAGAGCTGTAACCGAAACACACCAAGCAACGCTTCAAGGCTTAACCTAAAAAATCATACTGATGATAAACAAAAATAACACGTCTAAGTGAAAGGAGTTACAGGTATCATCCCTGACTCAGACGGTGAGTTTTAGTCGGTTGGCTCGTCTCCTTCTGAGGCGGATCCCCTCCTTCAGAGCGGATGATATTGATGGTCTTTCCCCACAATGTTGCTAGCCCGACACTACCTTGCAGCCGCGTCTGTAAGGTGTCTGTGCGCAGATTTCTCATCGTGTGTCCAAAAAAAAAAAACTTTCAAGGATATCGTGAAAAGGAAGACTATGAAAGTCGGTAAGAAGGTGCACGAAGTAAGACTGCAGAGAGATCTCTTTGGACAATTGCTGACTGCATCGCTCTCTCAAAAATAGATTTAGAGAAAGTTTTGCAGTACCCGATTACTCCAGTCCCGCTTTCTCTCTGTCATACCTTACTCCGGTATCTCTGCGTAATATTGTCAGAATTCCGCCTAGCTAGGTACGATTCTTCTGAAATTTTTTTTCCCACAATATTTGGGTGTCGAGGAATGTAGGGTGACAATTTTCTGACATGTCACGATCGTTTTCCGAATTTCCTCCGAGATTTTAAGAAAATTCCAATAATGAAATGGCGAGACCTGGAACGACAAAAAATTTTTCACATAATCTTTAACATATAATGTTCCATTCAAGAAAGTTTCAACTTCAAATTCGCTTTTTTTTCTTTTTTTTTTGACACGCTCGAAAAAGCATATGCAAGGGTCGACTTGTCAGAAAATGCGTCTCCCGTGACTTTGGGGTCACGCAGATGCTGTAAATTAATTTTCAGACATGACTCGATATATTTTGAATTTATTGAGAATTTGCTATCTAAAGCGGTACAGCGCCTCTCAGCAACGCTCTACGACATTTCATCAGATATAAAAGTATATCAATAATTGTCACCGTCTCTCTAACTAATAATAGATATTCACAAGTCAATGACATAGGGCTTGCTAAGCCCTCACAGCTCTACTTATGCCCATCCACATGTGGTTAAGCTTAGTACTCCTCGAACTTCACTATTTAAGAACTCTTCCCGAGGTCGTTTTTCCCAACGAATATAACCTCCAACGATTCAAAACCAACGTGAATCGCTTTTTGCGCACACGCACCACTCCCAGAGTGCCCTAAAGGATTTTTCCTATAGTGCTTGTTTGATCATAAAAAAAAAAAAAAAAAAAAAAATATCTTATAAGCAGCCCTAATCACTAGTGTCGGGAAAAACCGATGATTTTAATAATCGAGTACTTGATACTCCGAATGATTTTAATAAAATCAAGTGAATCGCTCGAGCGATTAATCACTTCAAATTTTTATGACTAAGAAGAATGCGTTGATAAAACACCAGGGGTTGTTTTTGTAAGTTTTAGAGTGTTTAGTCTAGAGTTTTTATTAAGGAAAAACAGTCGATTCTGATTTAAAATTATATCCTTTAATTTTTTTAAGAATTTACAATCAATACTATCGATAGTCGGCCCTATCGATAGTCTAAAGAGTTACTATCGATAGTACTATCGAAACTATACCAACCTTGATACGTGGTAGAGTTGTTGAGTAATACATTTTACTTATGGTTGACATATTAAGTTCCCACCTATACCTGCTTTTTATTGAAAAAAAACCATAATAATATTTGTAATAAAAAAATATACATATATAAAAAACAAAAAATAATTATACAGTGTCACCATTAAAGTCCGCACCATATGGAACTTTTTTTTATTAATGAGGTTAGTTGAAATTAAATTTCGGCAATCGTTTTTGCTTCAAATTAGACTAAAAATTATATAATAAAATGTCACCATCTGTCATTCGGTATCTGTCAAAAATTACATTCTAATCAAAAAATGCTGAAAAATGGCATTGTTTTACCGAATTTCAAAAAATTTTATTAGAAAAAGTTGTTTCTAGTACAATTCTTGGCCTAAATACAAAGTTTCAGTTTTCTAGCTCAAAGTTGATTTTTTTGCCATTTTTTCTAATTAACTTTTTTTTTATTTAATGTAAGTTCGCTTAATGGATATTAAACTATTTGCTTATACCATACTCAATATTTTATTTAGTTTGTATGAGCTTTTTTTTACTAGAATGCCACAGGTGGTGCAAAGTTATCCTAATTTAAAAATTTTAACAGATAGACGTCAGATGTTTCGTTTTTCAAATGACAAATACATCTAAATATTTGATAAAAATTTTATTTTATACTCCACAAATTAAGACAATTTCTATTTTTTCTTGAATGGACAACATTGGTGATAACACTGAAAACTATAACTTGCGAAAATATTCACATTTATGACATTTCTTTTATTTATTCGGCACTCTAATTCGTTTTTTTCCATAGCCTACTTATAAAATTCAAAATTGCTTTGATATTTTATTGTGGATAAAAAGAAAATGTGTCTAAATTTTGAACTAATCTGATATCTGGGAATATTATTATAAGTTTTTTAAACTTCTTAGGTGTATGTACTATCAAAAAAATGGAATATCTGACGTCTATCTGTTAAAATTTTTAAATTAGGATAACTTTGCACCACCTGTGTCAAATTTTTTTGCCTCTAATTTTAAATTTCGAAAAAAAATGGCATTCTAGTAAAAAAAAGCTCATACAAACTAAATAAAATATTGAGTATGGTATAAGCAAATAGTTTAATATCCATTAAGCGAACTTACATTAAATAAAAAAAAAGTTAATTAGAAAAAATGGCAAAAAAATCAACTTTGAGCTAGAAAACTGAAACTTTGTATTTAGGCCAAGAATTGTACTAGAAACAACTTTTTCTAATAAAATTTTTTGAAATTCGGTAAAACAATGCAATTTTTCAGCATTTTTTGATTAGAATGTAATTTTTGACAGATACCGAATGACAGATGGTGACATTTGATTATATAATTTTTAGTCTAATTTGAAGCAAAAACGATTGCCGAAATTTAATTTTAACTAACCTCATTAATAAAAAAAAGTTCCATATGGTGCGGACTTTAATGGTGACACTGTATATTATCAGGAACAAATGATCAAACAAGATTAACTAATACTGATCTTAATAATAAGCGAATAAACACAAACGAAAAAGAGAGAAAATTTAAAAAATTTAAAATAAATATTTATTATGCTGCAAAAAGAAGGGCATGTCAACATTTTCTGCATTTAGACGGTTTCTCTTCTTTAAAACAGATTTATGATCTAGTGCTGAATTTGGTTTATTTTTAATTTAAGTTTTTTAAATCGAATTCCGTGAACTTAAATTTAAGAAATACTAATAACATGCGAGTTTAAACTATCGATGATTACTTAAAACAATCGATAGTTTTCGATAGTAACAAACTATCGATAGTATCGATAGTGCCATCGATAGTATTCCACCACTACTGGCTAGCCAGTCAAAACCAAACCCATGTCGAATAATCGAGTGAATCGCTTGGAATTCCAATTCACCAAGCGATGACGTCACCGACTGCTCGACCGGCAGCCTAGTCGTTTACATGTGATCAGGTAGGGTATTTAGCAGGCACGTAACTACGGGTGGGCACAGGTTTAGCTAAAAAATTGTAGTAGCCACCAAAAAAATTCCAGAAATTTATTTATTTGTGAATAATGAATTTTTACCACGTGTCTCGATACCGAACAAAAAAACTGCAAAAAATCACCCAAATATGTATTTATTGTTCGGATTTATTCGTGTGCTTTTTTAAACCAAAAAGTATTACCAAGAGTTATTTTTCTTCACATCTTTCTCAATCTACGAGCATAAAATAAGTAGATATGTATGTAATCTTAGTTACGCGACTGGCAAAATAAGAAAATAGGTGATTATTTTGTTAAATTCATGTTTATAGTTACCTAAAAGTTCCCGTTTAAATTTAAGAATGTTTACTATAAGATTACCAACGAATTTTTCTATATCTTTTGTTAACCATTTTGTTCGTTTTGTTATTTTTCTAACAATTTCTATTATTATGTTATTTTTGAGAAGTTTTCTCGGGTTTATAGTAATTAAAAATTATATCCTTTAATTTTTTAATATTAATCGGAGACCTAAACTAAGCCGCCGGCTAGCCAGATAAAACAAACCTTTACAACACCCATGTCGCGATGACTCCGCTAAGGAATTTGGCATACTTTTTTTATATGCACCTTCTCGTTTATGTGCCTTTAAGAAAGACGTTTGTCGTGTACCTGCTCAGCATCAAACTCGAACGTCGCCAATCGGATGACGCGGCGCGTAGACCGGAGGTCATATATGTCAAGTGACAGGCGATATTTTTCGTTGTTTCGCCTGAATTTATAACTAGAGTATTTCCTATCGAGCGAAAAACTGTTCGAATATACGAGCAGTTTTTTAACTCGATCACACTACAGCGGTACAATTCCGTCGGCGTCAAGCGAAGCTCGGGTATCGAATGAAAGATAATAAGTGACGAGCGACGCTTTACGCCTGAATAGATAACTGGAGCGGTTTTTTTAATAATCGAGAGATCAAGCGGTTTTTCGCTCGAGCGATCACAACACTAAATAAAACGCCAATTTTAAATAATTTTTATAATAATACATCAATTTCTTTATATCAATCTACACAGCATGTTACATCCATACGCACATCAAAATAATGCAAAAATAAAAATCCATAAAAAAGTAGTAATAACAGCGAACAATTTCAAGTCTTGAATAAAAACGGACACCGAAAAAAAAAAACGCCTTGAAATAACAGAATCTTTTTTTTAAAAGTAGAAATTCTTAGCCATGACAATTAGGGAGCGTTGCCGACGGTTCCATTACCATTTTATATTTTTCGATTGCTACATTCGGAGCGATTTCGCTTTAAAATCGAGATTTATACTGTCTTCATGTTAACGAATACACACAAAGCCCAGTAATAATTGTACAGATCACTATAATCAATCACTGGCAGGAACCGTAACAATGGATATAGTTTTTTTTCTGCCGTTATACGTGCAACATAGCTAAAAAAATTGATTTAAGAGTGATGTTTCCAATGCATTTCAAATTTTGGCATATCTGAGTTTAACACTGTCAAAATTACACCGGGTGCGCATACAAAGAACCGGGCATCGAATTCATAGCGGAAAGATGATTTTCAGACCAGAGATACGACTATGAATGGCCTCAAACAAACAGTAAAAGGAAAAATGACGATACATATAAAAATCAATATTGCTTACCCTGTATATCTGGCGAACCAGTAAGCTTCCGCCTACGGCTGCACAATAGGCTTCGATTTAAAAACTAATACATTCTGTTAAAGGCCGTTTTACCCAATTTTTACTTGAAACCAAAACAATTTTTAAAAACTATGTCCGTAAAACCGGAATATGGTCGTTTGGATCGCCTTAAGGCCGTTTTACATGCTGTAAGACGCAAGAGATCTCACCCAGTGCAGCTTAACGGCTTTGTTCGATATTTCCGCAAGTTCTGAAAGTAGTAAATTTCAGTTTTGCCAAGACGCTATAAAAGTCCCAGCATTTTTTACAATGTTGGGAATGACCTGCAGTGAACGGGCGTCTCGCTTTGGTGACGGCTTGCAGCATGTAAAGCGGTCGTTAGCCTTACTTAGGCGATACTTATCCAAGAGTCACTTACGTTGACAGGTGACAAAAGAGTAACCACGGCCTAAGCTAGGCGACGCAAACGACCGCTAAAGCTTCGGCGCCAACCGGACTTAAGTTCAGCGCGAGATGGACAATATTTTGACAGTGTTTACCACAACTTTCACCTAAAAACGTCCGTCAATCTTTTAAAAATCTCAACAGAGCGACACCTTAAGTACGAAAATAACAAACAAACAAAGAAATGCTAAATCGGAATGCCATTTTGTGTACGGACATCTGCGCGCGGCTCTAACCTCTCCTTACCGAAAAATACTGACTCAAAATACAAACGAAACGAACAAAAAAAAAAAAAATAACTTCATATGAGGCTAACGTATAAAATATACAAACAATTTTTTCATTTTATTTTACTAACGCTAGAGATTTTTATTAAATATATTATTTAAGGTAGAATAGTATGCGTGTGATTTCATTTATCTTTAAATAGTAGAATGGAGAAATGCAGGCTATAGGATATGCGCACGCGAATTTTCGTAGATTTCTTGTAAAAAATGCCTAGTTTTGTTATCGATACACTTATTGTTTTCTTTTATTATCGAATTTGGTCAGAACTCTATTTTCCAACAAACGCCGGGAAAAATTTCAATTACTCCTCTTTTTCCGATGATATTTTACATGGCTTTAGCTGCCAATGCTAGCGCTACAATATTTTCAAGAAGACAACGTTAGTAAGTTCACACGAACATAACCTCCGAACTGACTTCGCCTTTTTAATTAAAAACGAATGGAAGCGAGAGTCAGTAATTGAAATTTTTAGCCAAAAACCCATCAATTCAACGTCTTCTACCCGCGAAAAACATCAAAGCCTCCTTTTCCTAACCTTCGCCTATAAACACCTCTGCAACCGATTAATGATATTTTATTCGGGGGGGCTACAAAACATAAATTAGACAAAAAAAATTCTTCTAAGCGACAGATTTGTTTCTTCTAAAAAGATCCATAGGTTTCCTTTCGCTCATAAAAAATCCTCTCGAGGATTTTTCGCTCACGCACTCTTTTTGCACTCGTACGTTCACAGTCACCCGAGGGAGCATACTTTAAGATAAGTAAGACTTTCAGTGGCCCGCGGTAGGACTTACGAAAGGGGCCTCGTAACAATTTCGGTTTTGATTCTATTCAATCAAGCAAAAAATAGCCTAGCGTATAAAAACTATTCTCAAAAATACGGAAGTAAAAGGTAACAAAGCAGTCTAAAAACGGCCCCTTAAGATATCTCGCCGAGAGCCCCTTTTTTATTAAGAGACTAAAAACAGAGTTACGGCTAATTATAATATTAATAATAATACAGTATGTACCAGGGTCCACGCGGACCCCCATGCACGTATTGGGCGCGGACCGGTAGACCAATTTCCCATTCAGACAGGTGCAAAAGTTGTCACGAATCGACAGGTGTCAAGTTTCGACAAGCTTATGACAACAATATTGTTAAATAACTTTACAACAAACGTCGGTCGACAATCCGACACATATTCAATAACAAATCCGAAAAGCCTACAGTTTTCCCGTGCTCCTGCGAAATTCGACGACCCGCCAAAATCTGACAACCCGTAAAGTGTGACATAGACGTCAAATTGACAACGTTTTGCGCCTGTCAAATTGGAAAACCTAAACCGGACGCGTGCGTGATCCCGTGGTGTGATTTTTGAATGAGCCCGCGCCCCGCACTACAACAACACAGCACTCGACAGTTCGGTATTTAAGATGGGGCCCCCCTGCAGGGGTCCCTGGGGGCGCCTTAAGATTATGACACGTCCTGGTCCTCGACGTCCTGGAGCTGCTCTTTGGGTTCGGCTTCTCCTGAAAATAATAAAAAGAATAATTAAAACCAAAAATTTTTTTTGGAAAATATCGTCAAAATTCCCCGAGTTCACCACTCTATTCATTTTACCAATTCAGGAGCATAAATAAACATCAGCGCGTGACAGCCACATGCTCGATGCATAAACTTATTGCCATGGGTCAATCGGCGATAAAACTTTCGATGTTGGCCAGATGCGTTTCTTCACAAGTTGAAGTTGTACACACCTCAACAACTTTCGACACTATACAAAGCCCAGATTCGACCATCACTAGAGTACTGCTCTCATGTCTGGAACTCTGCACCCAAACATACTCTTCGGCTACTGGATTCCATCGAAAGGAGGGCCATTTCTCTGATTGGAGACCACAAGCTGACGAAGAACCTCGACAGCCTAGAACATCGAAGACAGGTTGGGGATTTGACTCTCTTTTACAGATATTTTCATGGAGAAAGTGCTCGGCTGACCTTGCCCTCTTAATTCCGCCCAGAGCTGCGAATATCAGAAATACACGACGAAGCACTGCCGCCCATCCATATGTGGTTAAGCTTAGTACTCCTCGAGCTTCATTATTTAAGAATTCTCTCATCTGGAGGACTTCATCCTTATGGAATGACCTTCCCGACGTCGTTTTTCCCAACGAATATAACCTCCAATGATTCAAAACCAACGTGAATCGCTTTTTGCGCACACGCACCACTCCCAGAGTGTCCTAAAGGATTTTTCCTATAGTGCTTGTGTTTGATCATAAGAAAAGGTCGTAGTTCCGGTCATTCATGCGTGATTAGACATTGTACCGTTTTATTGCTCTTAATGCGACCCTGTGTGCTGTTTTGGTCTACTGAATTGGGAAAATGAATAGACTATAGTTGTTTCCTGTATATTTCTTGGTGGAATCAACATTATCTTTTCCACTTTTAAACTAATGCAGGAGGAAGAACCTATATTACCCAACCTAAATTTAAATTATTGATAACCAACATCATTTTGTATTTGTGCGAGATTAAACGCATGTATTGACATGAACCAAAAAACAAAACATAAAGAATAGATGACTCTAAATGAAAAGAGGTATTTTGAAATAATATTGCTACTTGATAATTACACAGGGTGTTTTGAAATGAGATTAAAATAAACATTTTGATTTTCCTTGTATACTATGTCGAATAACCAATGTTACTTAAAACTTGTAAGAGAACCGTTAAAACTGATGGTGTACCTACAGTTCTCTAAAAAAAAAATAACTAATATAGGACTAAAAGCCTAATACTTAAATCAAAATTCTGTAAAGACCGTTTTTTCTGCACGAGTGTACTTCTACATCCAATGATGGTGCTTTGATTGTACTATCTGAACAAACCCGAGTAAACAAACTAAATAATACATACAACAAGGCGGTATTCCTCGTTTGACGTTACAAATATTATTACCGCCTTCACCAGACTACCGCCCCGTACTAGTAGTAATAGTAGGGAAAAAAAATGAACGAACCCTCACCATCACCCTGCATATCGCTGGTCCACAACGTCAGGTTGTCCCTGAGGAGTTGCATGATGAGCGTGCTGTCTTTGTAGCTCTCCTCGCTGAGCGTGTCCAGCTCGGCGATGGCGTCGTCGAAAGCGGCCTTGGCCAGACGACACGCGCGATCCGGACTGTTGAGTATCTCATAGTAAAATACGGAGAAGTTCAGCGCTAGACCCAGCCTGAAAAGGAAATAATAATAATAATAATAATAAGATATTGAAAGAAGGCTTTACCACGTTGACATCGATAAAAAGGTGCATCCTTTCTTATATCGATAAAAATGTCTCTTTCTAAAAATTAGGTGGTAAAAATATAAAGCAAATCTTTCTAGTTTATAAGAGACTCATTTCTCCCAATCTCCCCCTTACCTGATTGGATGTGTGGGAGGTAGTTCCGTGGTGGCGATATCGCTGGCGCTTTTGTAGGCTACTAACGAGTGCTCGGCGGCGTCTTTACGATCCGTGCCGGTGGCGAATTCGGCGAGGTACCTGTGATAATCACCCTGGAAATACAATAACGGCTCAATTCCGATATAAATCTATAAAAATATACATACGACTGTCGTAGAAAGTTCAGAAAAAAATTTATCGACATGGCATCAATGGCTTCAGTCGCAAATTACCTCAAAAAAACATCATCGAGTGAGAGAAACAATACCATTATACACCGTGTCCAAGATAAGGAGGGCCAGTACAGGGATCTCGGAACCGTAAGAGATACGACGTCGGTTAAATGGAGGTAAAGTTGCGCATTTACGTGCCTAATAATATACCGTTTTGAAAGTTTTAAAATTCCGAGTAGTTCCGGAGATATCCCGAAAAAAACGAAATTCTGAAAAATCACATCGCCACTTTTTCCGCTCTATCTAACAGCGTTAATTGTTTTGTAATCCGACGAGTCGTCTTCGAAGGGCCATTATCACCTTTCTTTTCTTAAATGAGGTTCTGTTTTCCTGAGATTGAAATTTGAGACCTTTTTTTCTTACGAATGCAACGATTTATGACACATTGTGGGTTAATGACGTTTCGAGAGTTTTTTGAACAACATCAGGAAATTTTGGGATACGTTCCTGTATTTCTCCTAATTTTATAAATAATATCTCATAAGTAAGCTCTAAATTTTTACTTATGTTGGACTAGTTCAATAAATAACAAAATAATTTAATAATAAACCACCATAAAGTAAAAATTTAGAGCTTACTTATGAGATAGTATTTATAAAATTAGGAAAAATACAGGACCGTATCCCAAAATCTCCTGATGTTGTTTAAAAACCCCTCGAAACGTCATTAAACCATAATGTGTCATACATCGTTGCATTCGGAAGAAAAAAGCTCTCAAATTCCAATATCAGGAAAGCAGGACCGTATTTAAAAAAAGAAAGTTGATAATGGCCCTTCGAAGACGACTCGTCGGATTACCAAACAATTAACGCTGGTTAGATAGAGCGGAAAAAGTGGCAATGCAAAAGTGCAATTTACTTTAGAATTCGATCTGAAAAAAAAACAGGAAAAAAATAAAACGATTTTTCAGAATTTCGGTTTTTTTCCGGATATCTCCGGAACTACTCGGAATTTTAAAGCGTTCTAAACGGCATATATTATTAGGCACGTAAATGCGACGACTTCGTATCTCTTACGGATTCCGAGATCCCTGTATTGGCCCTCCATATCTTGGACACGGTGTATAACAGAAGTCTATTTGTCGTCAGGCGGCGACTTCCCATGATGTAATAAACACAAGGTAAGATATCTAGCAGTTCCTAGTTCCTCTGGTGCGCGAAGTGACGCAAATTCCACGTAACTAAGCCTTGCACGATCTCATGTAAGATATTTTCGTCTGGAAAGTGAAGTGTCGGAACTGGAGGGTTACTTGACCAAGCCTCCTTGCGTGATATCATACCTCGTGTTATTGTATCGCGGGTTTGTTCATATTGGTTAAGTGAAAACTGTACAAAGTGAAATTTGCGCATTACATGTTTAGTAATGTAATAAATGAGCAAGCTCTAATATTAGCGTGGCCGATGCTAAAATAAGACAGCACTTCTACTATCTTGTAATTGGACGATAGTGTTCAGGATCATTAAAGAATATCCCAGAAAAACGGTAACTTACCTTCATTTTATAATAGAAAACTTTGCTCTCTCCTGTTGATGCGGCGGGGATTAAGTGTTTGTCCAATACCGATAAAATGTCCGAGCAGATATCCCTCAATTCTTTTTCAACCTGTCAAAATAGCAAAGTATAATAGAAAAATCACAGAAACAATTAAAGGTATACTAAAAATCGTAAAGGCACGTCAATTTTATCGGTTTAATCCCCTAGGAGGTGTAGATGTGACCCTTAAATGGGAAGGGTGGGGAGGATCAAGTGGGACGTCATTTTAAAGGTCGTTTTCCAATAATACCATAACTTATTATTTTTGTAATATTTTCCAAGAAGTAGACACCCTGTATCCCTATTAAAGAGTTCATAAATGGGTTTATGAGTCCCCCTCCTACTAGAACACAATATACAAATTGAATAACATTATATCTTTATATAGAAGTCGGATCCAATAAAACAATTTTAGTATCACGTCGTATAAAAATAACACTGATTAAAAATATCGTTATGTAATGTTATAATAAAAAGTACTTTACGATACCACAATAGTATATTAAGATACAAGTTTCATAAGACATTATCTTGGAGCACGTGTTTAACTTAGAAAACGACCCGCGAAGCGGGGAGTTTTCTATAGTACAAGTGCTCGCTAATTGTCTTATGAACCGTGTATTTTATAATACTTTTTCTATTTGGGTCTTTAAAGTCCGATAAACTTTAAAAAATATAGTAGATTTTTTCCATTTGACTTAATATTTTCTTTTTGGGTTGGCAATACTTTTACAATTTCATAAAATGTTACAAGTATCAAATATGCCATGATAGAAACAATTGAACAAAAAAAAGCTTCTTCCCATCCGTCATAATTAAAAATAAATATATTATTAAAGTTAATAAAAACGAGTTAGGAAGAAAGTTGTACTCCGTCAGAAATACGAGAAATTGCAGAAAATAATCTAGAAAAACTTTTAAAAAGAATATGCACAACTTTGAGTTAAGGTGCGAGCAGAACAAAGTTCAAAATATTGAACAAAATAATAAATAATACTATTGAATAAAATATTGTGTCGACACAGAATCTGACAGGAATAACAATAATTAATGCCCAGGAAATGTCTATACAGTAACTATAAATATGTATATATAAAGTAATATGTATAAGGAGGTAAAGAGTAAAGCTTTTTACTATTTTTCCTTTTTTTCATCTTAGAACCTCGTGTAAAGATGAACTTTAATTTCAAAATGAACGTATTCTATATCAAATTTAAAATTAAAACCTTTTAAAAGGGATTTTTATTATAAAAACTTTTTTAAAAAAGAATTTTCGTTATGTTTACCTTAGAATAAAATAAACTTTAGTTTTCACCCTTTATTTTATATACTTGAATTTTTTACATATTCAAAAAAGTTTTTCTTTTCCTGCTTGGCTAGTTACTTCAATGTCATAGGTACACCGTACACCCCCTTTTGATGTTTTACTTTCCACTGAAGATGAAGGCTTAAGCCTTCAAAACATGTAAGGTTTATGGTTTTATTTATTTCTATTAAACTAGTGGAGCAGACTGTGAGTTTCTTTACCTCCTTATAACTTCACTCCACTTTGAGATGGACTACTTCAAGAAAATTAATATGTATAATACTATATTGAATTAATAATAAAAATAGTACTTTACTGAATAAAACTTTAGAAATAGAGCATAAACTGGAAGATATTTTTATTATTTTTAGGTTATGTTGTTGTATAGTTGTGACTAGAAATTAGTTGACGGACACCGTCAGCATGTTATATATTTCCGAGTATAGGTATTTCGGATAAATATCTAGTAAAAATTATCTATTTGCAAGGTTAAGGTTGGTATTTTAAAGTTTTCTATAAAATTTTTTTTGTCAAATCCATAATGCCAAGAAAACTAATTTCAACGAAATCAAAGTAAGCGTAAAATTCGAACCCCACTTGCTGCCAACATAAAAAAAAATAAAATTTCAGTTTCATAAAGTGGCAGATTATTGAATTTTTTTGCATTGCATATGAAACCCAAATAGAGAAACCAAATTTGACGCGTGTGACAATTACCTCACGTACCTATCACCATACATTCATTCTAAGTGTTAATATAACTGTTTAATATTGGCAAACCAGCCTTTCTACATTTGCACTGTAAGTGTCACTTCTATACTAATGATACTCTGTGACTGAAATGTCAACTGTCACTTTTGTCAATTGTATGCAGGGTTGCCAATATGTGGGTAATTCCCCAAAATGTGGGGAATTTTGTTGAATGTGGGGATTCTGTGGGGAATTGTTATTTGTGGGGAATTTTACTGAACCTGAGATTTCCCGATTTAATTTAAATTATCTAGGTAACTAAATATCATATTTGACGGTCACCGCTGATATGTGCAGTTTTAGTTATTGGGGGAGGCTCTCATTTCTTTAAAGGCCTTGACCGTCCTTGACTAAACGCTTTACGTTGACTCACTCGGGGTGGTTAGTCTTATTTTCGACTGCGTTCGGCCTAGCTCGGCCCGACTCCGGCGCATGGTATAAAGAACCGTTGGCTTTCTTTATAGCAGCAGCTTTCTTTCCATCCTAGTTTTCGAATTTAACTTGACGATAATTATTGTGTGTTTGTGTATAATATATCGGATTTGTGATTGATAACTTTGAATAGTTGATCAACAGGTATCTATATCGGCTATCGTATTTAGTACTATAGGTAGGTGAGTATATTTTATTTTTTTATATAATATGCAGGTTAAGCAGAATCCAGTTAATTATTATTTATTAATTTAATAATATTAAAATAACCATTTGTTAAATATTATGTTTATTTGTTAATTTAATAATATTAAAATAACCATTTGTTATATATTATGTTTATTTGTATTGTAATACAATATTTATATTAAAGTATAAGTTTTTTTACAAAGATGAATAAATAATCGTTTTGTTTATGATAAATTCCTATTCCCCAAATTTCAAAATACTATATAACGCCGAATAAATTCTAATGTGGGGTATTGTGGGTAATCGCGAACCTTGTTGTGGGTATTTCTTCCGAGAAGCATTGGCAACCCTGATTGTATGTCTTAAGAAGAAGAACATGGTATGGCGGTGTCGTTCTCAAATGTATTGTACGTTTAATTGCTTTTATAATGTTTTCCAATTATCTTTCATATTATGTTTAATATAACCACGTTTGTTTTGGACAATATCCGTGTTTTAATCTAACACTAAGAACCATATAAGTTTATAGCGCTTTAAATCCAAAAATTACGGCGAAATACAATTGACAAAACTTATATGCAGTAATGACATCGATTTAGATGCGATATCGACTCATAATTCATAATTTACAACAGTCGCTATAGGTTTAGGTCGGACATTTGCCACATTCTATCCTCATATCAATGACATTGAGGCACCTTACCTGTTGTCTATATTGCCTAATCATTTCGAGCTTGTCGTCCGCCCCCTTCGACTCTTCCTTCTGTTCGATCGAAGAGATTATCCTCCAGGACGCCCGACGGGCCCCGATCACATTCTTGTACGCTACAGAGAGCAGGTTCCGTTCCTCGACGGTCAGTTCCAAGTCGAGCTTGGCGACTTTTTTCATTGCTTCAACCATTTCTGGAATAGAAGTAAGTGTTTTATCAGCAAAGTTTAAAAACGTTAAAAAAAATTGTACAAATTATATATTAATTTGTTCAGTTGTTCAGAATCAAAATGCAGCAACATGCGCAGAACAGTGGCGGCTCGTGACCTATGATAGAGGGGGTTCACAAGTATGGTGAAATTATTTTTAAAATTTTATTTTTGTGTAACGACCAAACAATTACTTTCTAGGCGTTTTAAATGTAGAAAGAAAAGAAGTAGTAAGAAAATGCGTTAGGTAAAACATATTTTTATTTATTTTTTTAATTTTACACAAGGAAATACAACTTTTGGAAAATAAGAAAGGTTTTCTTAGTGTGTATAGCTGTCGGATCTTAACGTCGTCGCACGCAACCCTCGTAACAATATTTATACAGTCCACTATCTACGAGCTATCAAGAAAACCGAATGCTGTCCAATACTACTACCGCCATCTACGAGTTATCAAGGAAACCGAATGATGTCTAATACCACTACGCCATCTACGGGCTACGTCATTAGGCGCAACCAAGTCGAGAACAATAGTTAACTGTTTTATGACGAGAACGAATCGAGCCACGAGCCTGGCAAATTGGTATTCAGTGTTTTTTAGTTTAAATCCTTAAATAAAATGGCTTAAAATCATATCGAGTATCATTTATCGAAATACACAACATTTATCGACCCTACACAATAGTGCTTAAACGTAAAGTCCATTCTTCGGTTCTTAATTGTAGAAAATTGATCAATAGCAGCCTCATTAAGTTTGGAATACCCTCTATACATTTTTTTCATATATTTCATTTTTAAACTTTCTAATAAAGTCCCTAGATTTACCCTTTGTGGTCTGCGTTAAATTAATTTCGGGTTTAGGTGTTCCCGCATTCTTCACTTCAATTTTTTGCTCCAATCTCAACGAGCTAAAGTTATTTCTTAAATAGTCCACCGTCAACTATTCATTTTAACTTAATAAATATATAATATTAAAACATACACGCTCGAATTTCTAACTACATGCACGAACAGACAACAGCGCGGTGCACACAAAAACCGTGCGCCTTTTCTATGTTAAATCGCCATAGCCCCGCTACCTGTTACTACAGAGAAACTGCACTACTTAATCGCACGTGCGAGCAAGTCTCGTCATAATCGTCATTTGCCTCGACCGAGGCACGGTTGCCGGATCTATACAGTTTGGTTTGACGGGATGATAAAATATTAGGGCGGGTCGGACCTTTTTAGTTTGACGGTACGATAAAATATTAGGGAGGGTCGGACTTTATACGATAAATAATATTCAATGAATATAAATTAATATTTTTTATTAGTTTTGTTTTGGGGGTGCACGTGCGCATGGGCTCCTGTGGAAGAACCGCCACTGGCGCAGAAGGACATTTGCAAGCGGTCGGCTCTGCGAACCTATTTTCATATATTCTTTTGACTTGACTTGCCAAATTTTCATTATCTTGTCGACCCGAATACGGGTCCAATCAATGTATTATGTATCCATGAGTAGGACCCATTTATTTTCCGGCATATATTTTATTTAATTCGACAAAGAAAATTTATGACTGTTTACTAAAACAAACATTGTTATATCCACTGCGTGTTTGCGCCCCATAAATGAAGAAACGGCTCTTTTCGCTTCCAACGGTAAAGGCATAGTGTGACAGAGTGCACTCAGATATAATAATAAGGACCTTGTTCGATATGTTTCAATTTTTATTGCACGAAATCGTGACTAGCTTGTAAAGGCCGCATTAGAGTCTGCAATTGTGAAGCTGCAAGTTAATTTTTGGTGAGAGTTGCAAGCAATATTTCATGCAAATCGTTTTACAATCGATAATTCTATTGCAGTTGCTGTTTCAGCGGCGCGGGCTACCAACCCAGCAAAAAAAAGTCCCGTGAAACTATTAAATTACGACGCTTAAAGCCGTATTAGAGTCCGCAATTTTTGTCCCTTGCGCCGGCAATGCACGTATTCATGCGCACTAAACCGTTCTCGACCAGCTGGCCCAATACTGCTCGCATTGCCGGCGCAATGCGAGAATGGAATCCATATTACGGTCGGCAATTCTAGCCTTCTGGGAATTAAAATTGCACGCCTCCTTCATGCGCAGACCGCCGTTCTCGATCAGCTGTCTCGCATTGCCAGAAATGGGGCACGCGTCATTTTAATTGCCATTGCCGGTGCAAGTCTGAGTAGAGATGGATTATTCTGTTATTTTTAAATGTTTATTAGTTGGTCGAAGCACCTATGAACAGCTAATGGCTATATAAACTAACTGGTACTGAAATTAACAGTTCACATTCTTTTTTAAGCATATGTACTGCTAATTCGTAGCAACTTTTTTGAACTGCCATTTGTAAGTAGCAGTAGCTGCTTTAACTGCTAATCAAAACGAACAGGTTTGCGCATCTCTAATTCTGGGGGGTATTTTAGGGAATTCGACACTAATAACTGCTGTTCTGACTGTTAGCAATGCGCCAGCTGATCGAGAACGGTTTACTGCGCATGAATTCGTGCAATTATAATTGCCATTGCACCGGAAATTTTTATTGCCGACTCAAATACGGGTTTTAAACTCCGCAAAACACAACTAAGAACTGAATAAGAATATAAATACAAAACACGAATAGACGATCAACAACAATAGACACACGAGACGCATTGTAAGGTTAATATTTAGTAACTTTTATTTTTGGTTAGTAATATGAAAATCACTGTTTCCACCAGACCCGTTTATTTGGAACGTCTTGCAAATATATTGCTGGCACCTTAATGCGCTGCCTTCCTTCAAGTTTATTGCAATTGCAGAATGACTGTTATGCGGCCTTCAAATAAACAATTGTTGCAGCATTTCGATGACTAGTTTTTTTGAATAACTTCTGCAAATATGTCTCATGAATGACGCATGAGAATACTTTCGGTGGATTTATTCGGGTTTTTTTCAAACGATTATTAGTATTACATCTTCTTCTTTTTAATCGGTATGACCGGGTACACGTCCGAAAGGACAGAAACGGCACAACCCGAACAAAAAACCCCATTTTATAATTCATAGCCAAAGAAAATCTAAATAATCCACTTCAAAGGGTCGGTCCCAGGAAAATCCTTTTTTTTTTTGTATTATTTCTCTATATGCCGGGTTTTTTTTCTAATCCGTGTGACGACAGCTCGCGTTTCTCGGTTTTCTATCGATCGTAGCGGCGGGAAACGTCGCTATCGGGTCTTTGAAACGCGATTTTCACTTCGCCCCGGGATTTACCACAATCGAGGAAAATTTGCGGGCAAAAGTATTGAAAATTTAAATGGAAAATGGCAAAATCGAAAATTTTCACGATGTTTTGTTGCGAAATGTTTCAGTATTGCACTTTTGTACAGAAAAATATTTTCCCGACAAGAAGAAATTTTACTGGCTTGATAAGCAACAAGTTCTCGTGATGTCGTCGACGATAAACGTCTTAAACGGAATGAAATTCATAAGAAGAAATTACTTGCACTAAAATATCGACCATGTAAATAAAGGTAACAGACCTGTGGTTTATTTCGAGAGGAAAAAATCCGAGAAAAATTCGCGCGACTTAACAAAGCGCCAGATGAAAATCAAATTTTAATTAGTTTACTTTAAATTTACTTATTCAAACAAGTCCGGTGACGACACTCGCGCCAATAAAACTGGGAGTTTTAGCACAGTAACAGAAGATTATAATTTTATGATGAAACCTACAACTAAGAACGAGGCAAGTACACAGATACATAAGTCTGTTTTGCTTATCAAGTGATTATGTCATACAGGGTGATGAATCAAAGTTGAACATAGGAAATCCCAAGTCATTTTTGAGGTGGTTTGTTCATGCGCCGAGCGCAAATTAATTTTGACATTGATAAAACTAGCATCAGTGACAATATTTTCGTTATTGGTTATGTTCAGTTTTATGTCAATTTTTGGCAATCGCGTCATAGAAATTATTTGCTGGTGTCTGCTGTATTACTTGAACTATAAGAGTTTCGTGGTCTTGCAATCACGTTTAATTGAACGGCTTAGGATTGGCTCACCAAAACGGATTCAAACTCGGCACATCGGTTTACCATGTCGGCCTCTTCAATAAATTATAATGCAGTTTTTCTATACAATGCACAAGGTGTCCCGTTTGCGACACTTTTATATGGTATCTCCGTAATTGTTAGTGCTATCAAAAAAGTAACGTAGATGTCATGTGCTCTTTTTGGGTCAAACTTAAAATGGTAAAATCCATATTTGAAAATTTTCGCTCGCTTAAGATACGGGGGAAAATCAAAAAATTGACAATTCCTAAATTACCCTATATTTTCTTAGTTAAAAGAGATACAGAAAAATGTTTTAAACATAAGTTTATTTATATTGATTGTTGAATAATCTGCCGTTTTCAGAATAAGTATACGGGGTCAGGTAAAAAAGTTATCGGACCTAACCTCATTTTTTTTCTTAAATGGAACACCCTAATCTAAATAAACAATAATGTTTAAATAAATCGCCTAGGAAATATCATCCATGGTGTGTTATACAGAGTGGCCCATCGAAAACAGTCCAGCAGGTTTACGGCTGTGTACGTGAAAATTAAAACAAAAACCTCGGACCCGTAAACTTGTGGTTTCAGGGGGACACGTTTCACTATTAATTTCATCCCTGTAACCTCAACCCCCCTAGGGGCGGCTACTGCCCTTGTTTCTTCAAATGGGAATGGGAATGTTGTGATACATCTTTTTAAAGGGCATTAAATTCACTTTAAAATGACGTTTGTTTTGTAAATTTGAGCTACGCGCCGCCGAGCAACGGAATTTGAAACATTTCACTGCACCTCTTATCAAGTACACAGGTTTGTGCCTAAACAATTTTTTGTCAACAAATTACACCATATGTTCTTCACAATGCCCGAGAACACTTTGAACAGTTGTTGCACTATTGTATGGAGGTGAATGGCGGACATTTTCAATATTTAATAAGATAACATGTAAGTATTACTCAATAAAATTACATTTTTTAAAACGCAATTTCTCGGCGGCGCGTAGCTGCCATTTTAAAGAGAATTTAATGCCCTTTAAAAAGATGTATCACAACATACTCATTCCCATTTGAAAAACAAAGGCAGTAGCCACCCCCGCTAGGGGGGGGGGGGTTGAGGTTACAGGGATGAAATTAATAGTGAAACGTGTCCCCCTGAAAACACAAGTATACGGGTCCGATTTTTTTTTTTATTTTCACGTACACAGCCGTAAACCTTGCTGGACTGTTTTCGATGGGCCACCCTGTATATTTGAAAGAAGAATTTAAAATAGTATCTTTTTAGATTAAAATATACAGGGTGTGAGATTAGGTCCGATAACTTTCTTACCTGACCCCGTATACTTATTCTGAAAACGGCAGATTATTCAACAATCATTATAAATAAACTTCTGTGGTAAAACATTTTTCAGTATCTCTTTTAACTAAGAAAATATAGCGTAATTTTGAAATTGTCAATTTTTTGATTTTCCCCCGTATCGCTTAAGAGAGCGAAAATTTTCAAATATGGATTTTACCATTTTAAGTTTGACCCAAAAAGAGCACATGACACCTACATTACTTTTTTGATAGCACTAACAATAACGGAGATACCCTATAAAAGTGTCGAAAATGGCTTCTTTCCCCGGTTGAACTGTATAATATTGCTTTAACTGTCTTTCCGGGTTATTTTTCAATTACCATCGGTACATCGCTCTAAGAGTACTTTACAGCACCCGCCTAGTCTATTCCTAATTGTGGCGATGCCAATTTTCTACTCTTCAAGTGAAACGCTATCTGATAATTGTCAGACAAGTGAGAAATTAATCATAATAAAACATTACAGGTATTTCTCGATATTATACACAAACTGAAGAACAATATGCAATATTTTTACTCTGCTTTTAATTTCGGCACCTAAATTCCGAGACACGACATACCTTCGACAAAACAAATGCCCAACGGCTTTTTAACAGTTTAACACATGGCCGCGAATTTGCATTTCAATGCGAATACGTAGTTCTCGTACGCTGATTATCAAATAAACCGTTTCGATTGATAAATTTAATTTAACAACTTTTTTTAAGGACAAGCTTTTTTTATCATGTACGAGGTGTCTGGTAAGCACCTCCTAATCTCTCGGGAGCATACAGAAGAGATCAAAATAAACCTAATTAGCGAAGATACAGGACCCCAAAAGGGTACCCAGCCATCGACTCTTTCGGCTTGAACTTTTGAACCGACAGGTACAATTTAATGAAAATTTAATATTTTATAGAAGCCATAATAGTTAGAGGGACGGTGACAATAGGGGCTCCGTGAAGTGGAATATCAGAATTTGGTTTAGGTCCCCCTCTACAACTTTTATATCTGATGAAATGCCGTAGAGCGTTGCTGAGAGGCGCTGTACCGCTTTAGATAGGAAATTCTCAATAAATTCAAAATTATATCGAGCCATGTCTGAAAATGAATTGACAGCATCTGCGTGACCCCAAAGTCACGGGAAAGACATTTTCTGACAAGTCAACCCTTGCATATACTTTTCCGAGCGTGTAAAAAAAAATTATGAGTGACATGGGTCCAAGTGGGCTTAATCGATTGGTATTCACATGGAGATGGGTCGTAAACAATTCTCTGATAAAAAGAATATTGCGAATCATTTTTCCCGTCATACAACTGAACGATACCTGCCTTCCGGTATCTCTGCGTAATATTGTCAGAATTCGGCCTAGCTAGGTGCGATTCTTCTGAAATTTTTTTTCCCACAATATTTGGGTGTCAAGGAATGTAGTGTGACAATTTTCTGACATGTCACGATCGTTTTCCGAATTTCCTCCGAGGAGATTTTAAAAAAATTCCAATAATGAAATGGCGTGACCTGGAACGGCAAAATTTTTTTCACATAATCTTTAACATAGAAAGTTTCAACTTTAAATTCGTTTTTTTTCCTTTTTTTTTAATTTTAATTTTTTTAACACGCTCGGAAAAGTATATGCAAGGGTTGACTTGTCAGAAAATGTGTTTCCCGTGACTTTGGGGTCACGCAGAAGCTGTAATAGTACATTACGTATCAAGGGCCGTAAAGCCTCCGACGGCCCGAGATATGTACCGTATTTTTTTTTACAAGTGCTCCGAAGCTTTGATGCCAAATAAATAAAGAAATTGTTCAGACAGTTTTCCTGTCTACATGACATGAAAACACTCGCGCATGGAGAATGTAAATATCTATTTATTATTTTTGACAAATAGGCTCGGTGGCCTAGTGGTATAGCGTACGCCTTGTGATCTGAGAGTCGCGGGTTCAAATCCCGCACTCGGCATCTCTGGTTTTATTTATTTTTTTACAAGTGCCCGAGTCTTTGAGGCCATATAAATAAAGAAATTCTTCAGACATTTTTCTAAAAAATCTTTGAAAAATTAACTGCCAATTTAATTTATATATAATCCGCTATTTATTATCGCTTGTAGTATGGCTCGGTGGGTAGAGTGTCCGCCTGGCGATCTGAGGGTCGCGGGTTCAAATCCCGCACCGACAATTCTGGTTTTATTTATTTATGAGCACATGGTGACTCGAAGCGCTTCGATACTTTGCCGCCCGCTCTCTTGGAAAACGCCACTTTCGATGAAATGAACAAGCATGAAAAGAGGCACTTTCGGGGCCATTGTAAAAAAAAATCATTTTCAGACATGGCTCGATATAATTTTGAATTTATTGATAAGTTCCTATCTAAAGCGGTACAGCGCCTCTCAGCAACGCTCTACGGCATTTCATCAGATATAAAAGTTGTAGAGGGAGACCTAAACTCCACGAAAAACCAAATTACTGATATTCCACTTCACGGACCCTCTATTGTCGCCGTCTCTCTAACTATAAAGAGTCATTAAACTACACAGTGTGTAAAAAGTCCCGGAACAGTCAATTATTTCAAAAATGGTGCACAATATGAAAAAACTTTCTGTATAAAAGTTGTTGGTCTTAAAGAAATTTATTAAACTTAGATCCCTGTAATTATACAGGGTTGCCCAAAAAGTCGTGGTAACCGAAACTTCATTTTTTTTTAAATGGAATGACCCTTTTTTGATCACATTTTCTGATTCCTCTAAACATTCTAAACAACAATTATAGAACATGTCATATGGCTAAACCTATTAGTTTTAGAAATAATTTGAGTTAAAGGACATAAATGCGATAGGTACGATATTACCCTTTGCATTTTTATAAGCTGGTACTAGAATGTTACAAAACGTCATCGAAAAATTTTATTATAACCTAGCCCATTGTCAAACTGTGGGAGGAGGACATTTTCAGCATTTAATTAAATAACGACTTACACTTAATTTTATTTTTGTTCTTTTCAAGTTATTGTTAATTTTACTGCTTGTATTTAATAATTTAGTTGTTATTAAAATTTTGACACAACTTGAGTGAGGTTCATTTTACACGAGTTTAATGTTTTTCTTTTAATTTTAACGTAAAACATTTGAGCCGACTCGAAACAATGCAAAAGGTAATATCGTACCTATCGTATTTATGTCCTTCAACTCAAATTATTTCTAAAACTAATAGGTTTAGCCATATGACATGTTCTATAATTGTTGTTTAGAATGTTTAGAGGAATCAGAAAATGTGATCAAAAAAGGGTCATTCCATTTAAAAAAAAATGAAGTTTCGGTTACCACGACTTTTTGGGCAACCCTGTATAATTACAGGGATCTAAGTTTAATAAATTTCTTTAAGACCAACAACTTTTATACAGAAAGTTTTTTTATATTGTGCACCATTTTTGAAATAATTGACTGTTCCGGGACTTTTTACACACTGTGTATACTACAGTACATATTTTACACAGGAAACTCAGGAACTTGCCACCACACTCGTGGGGTCGAAATTTTGACCAGTCTCATTTGACAAAGCTGCGAACTGATTTTTTAAATTCCTTAGTCATTCCTCTTTAGAAAAGGGTACTCTTGATTTATTGCGATAAACTGGTTAAAAAGGTTTTTATACGAAACGCTCAAAAGTTACTAATGCTAAAAATCACGTCGCGAATTTCATTCACCGGCAAAATTAATATTTTAGTAATAATATACGAGTAATAAAATTTATTGTTTATTTTAAAAATTACTGGCCAAACTTTAGACTTTTAAAACACCCTTAATACATAATTTTATTTTTACCTGTTTGTGTTTAGCATAAAACCCGCTTTATCTAGAAAACCTTTTTTAAAGAGGAATGACTAAAGTAATTAAAAAAAATCAGTTTTCAGCTTTGTCAAATGACACCGGTCAAAATTTTGTTCTAACGAGTCTGATGGTAAGTCACTTCCTGACTTCCCTGACGATGTAAAACATCTACTGTAGAATGGTTTAACGACTCTATAGCTTCCATAAAATATTAAAATTTCAGTAAATTATACCGTGGTAGGTTCAAAAGTTAAGAGCCAAATAAGCAAATCACCGGGTACCCCTTTGGGGGCTCTGTATCTCCCTTAAGGGGCCCTTTTTCTATGACAAATTAGATTTATTTTGACCTCCTCTGTATGCTACCGAAAGATTAGGAGATACTTACTGGACACCCTCTATTTAGGGACTGGGCAACAATAACCAAATCACGTAAGCTAAAAAACCCTAAACAACAGAATCGAATCGGTCGCAACCGTGTTTACGCGGACGGGAGAAAAATAAAAATTCATTATCTCAATTAACATAATCTCCGAAACGAAAATTACAACCAAAAAACGGTGTAACGCGTTACCAAATTAATTAATTACCACGGAACAGATAAGTCTATAAATATAACGCGAATTGACAACCCAAAAATCATTATCTAACAGCTATCTTGTGCGTCAAACACAAGCTTCCGGTTATCGTCCAGTTATTTACTTAACCTCCAGTTATGTTTGCAGAACATATTGGCGCCGATACTAACAATTTACGTGAATACCTTTTGTTTAATGTCCCAAATTAGGAAGAAAGGGCTATATTTCGATTTAAAGAGAATATAACAGCCAAGTGTACAGTAGAATTCTTATAGCTACCAAAGAAAAATTATAAATTCGTTGAAGCGGCTGAATATTGGCTCTGTGAAGAAACATTTTTAGGGTTGTAAGTTACCAACCTTGTCTTATAGTTGTAGGATGACTTTATATGTGTTAATACATAAAATACATATGCATACATGGCAGTGGCGTCTCGTGACCTATGATAGAGGGGGTTCACAAGTATGGTGAAATTTTTCTAGGCGTTTTAAATGTAGAAAGAAAAAAAGTAATAAGAAAATGCGTTAGGTAAAACATATTTTTATTTATTTTTTAATTCTACACAAGGAAATACAACTTTTGGAAAATAAGAAAGGTTTTCTTAGTGTGTATAGCTGTCGAATCTTAACGTCGTCGCATGCAACCCTCGTAACAATATTTATACAGTCCACTACTAATACTACTAAACCCATCTACGAGCTATCAAGAAAACCGAATGATGTCCAATACTACTACCGCCATCTACGAGTTATCAAGAAAACCGAATGATGTCTAATACCACTACGCCATCTACGGGCCACGTCATTAGGAACAACCAAGACGAGAACAATAGTTAACTGTTTTATGACAAGAACGAATCGAGCCACGAGACTGACAAGTTGGCATTCTTCATATTTTCAGTGTTTTTTAGTTTAAATCCTTAAACAAAATGGTTTAAAATCATATCGAGTATCATTTATCGAAATGCACAACATTTATCGACCCTACACAATAGTGCTTAAACGTAAAGTCCATTCTTCGGTTCTTAATTGTAGAAAATTGATCAATCAAGCCTAAGTTTGGAATACCCTCTATAAATTTTTTTTCATATATTTCATTTTTAAACTTTCTAATAAAGTCCCTAGATTTACCCTTTGTGGTCTGCGTTAAATTAATTTCGGGTTTAGGTGTTCCCGCATTCTTCACTTCAATTTTTTGATCCAAACTCCTACAACTACAAGACGAGGTTTGGTAACTTACAATCCCAAAAATGTTTCTGCTCATTTTTTAAATATCATCGGTGTATTTATTGAACGTCCCCTGTAACGACTGCAGTAATACCCGGTACTCAATAAATTAGAAAATAAGACACCGTAAAAAACGGTACAGAATGACGTTATACAGGGCGTTCACCGTATCGGCGATCGTTCTAAAATCGGTAGAAAACACCGGAAATTGTCTATTCAATAATTGCGTAACAATCGGATGGTCTTTTATGGAAATCAAAGAATGTTGCTTAGTAATAAAAACGCCTTCGTTCGTCCGCCGACGACGCGTAGGATCGAATTTTTTTATGGAAAACTTAGGGCAAATGACACACTTTTTTATTGAACACGTAACTAAATCGTGACTCAAAGTTTATTGAGAGATTTTATGAGGTTTTTACCATATAAATTAAACCTCGGTATCTAATTTTACCTTCTTTAGGATCGATTATTTTGACTTTTCATCAGAGCCCCAACTGTCAAGCCGACGTTTAAATCTTGTGCGTATTTAGAACCGTTTATGGCAAAAACCCTTAAACTAAGAGGTGCCAGGGGTTAAGGGGGCCCTAGAGTTCTAAATGTGACCATGATTCATGACAGTGGCATTTCCAAAATACCTTAAATACCTGCCTAAGAAAGGAAATCGATAAAGCCAATGACATTTTGGTCTACGCAAAGTTCAGCTAAAAAACACAATTTCCATCAATAAAGCTGCTTGTAATTATTACCAGGGATGTGTTTTATTTATTTAAACTAATAGAATTATTGAAAAACCTTATCGGTCTGTCAAAAACGTCAATAATGGTAGCGGAGCGTCCAAAGACCGCCAGCGGAAAGCGGCTTTGCAAAGGATCATCGGGAAGAAAAATGATTTTCCAAAAATACACTTACCATCATATCGCTCAGCCTGTTCGGCTAGCTTAGCCTTGTAAACGTTGTCCTCCCTTTCAGACATTTTCCGATGATTTTGGATTAATTTTCACGACACTACACTCACAAATCGGCTCTTGTCTCACAAATTACCAATATGGCCGCGCCCGCCACACTGATGACGATTATCGACGAACTAGCTCTTCGTGCGCTATCGGTTTATAATTCTCGTAGGCGGCAAATTTAAACAGAGGATTTCTTAGTTTTTAATATATTCTTGCATTATTTTCGTTCTGAAAATGGGAAATTTATGGTATTTTGACAGTTTTTTCCAAAAATCTTTAACCGACAGCTTTCAAAATTGTTATTGGTAACCACCATTGTTGTTTCACATGGCCCTCTCGAACTAAAAATAGCGATTTTATCACACGAAGATTATACCATTTTTTCCTGATCTTCTGCAAATAAATAATCGTAAATTAAAATCTTTTGTGAATTACTTTGCAGCCTTATCAATACCTGTATGATTTAATTATCAATCATTTATCACGAGTCATACAGGGATATAGTATGGCCATGAATTCAAGTCGAAAACCAGGTATACATCTTTATAGAGTGTACCAAATATTAGAGAACACAAATTATATTATTCTATGTTTGCAGTAATTCCGATTTGTACGTTATAGAATAGAATAAAGAAAAAAAATTCAAGCGGCAGTCACCGGGAACTTCAGAACGAGTGTTCACACCCCTCGGCCTGTAAACCGATTTGTATTGGGTGGATTTTAGTGGTATAAGCCGGGGCTTTGTTGTCCTGAGTCACGAGACAAACAGAAAAGAGTGAAAAATACATAATAATAATAATAAATGGCATTATTGTAAAGGATTACAAAAGGCGAAGTTGAGGTCGGGCCTCCTAGCTTAACCTAGATATAAAGTTTAATACAAACGCTATAAGTTGATATAATCTAACTGCCCATTATGCGCTGCGCATAGCAAGCAGTCAGAGCATAAAAAAGAGGAATACAGAAAAAATAAGAAAATATAAAACAACAGGAAAATGATAAATTAGTACAATTCACATTCTTCGATCTGACCGATTCCTATACATTAGAAAATGAACCCAATAGAATTATAAAGAGAAAAGAAATATAGGGATAAGTATATCCTTACAAACTACATGAATCTATCTATCGAGGCTTTTATTAGCCTCCTAAATTTAAAATCTGAACACAATTTTAATTCTGAATCAACTTTATTATATAATTTCGCTATATTAAATGAGAAAGATCTTTGGAAATAGTTTGTACGATACACTGGAGGGGTAATAATGAGTTTATGACGCAGATTCAAATTATGCGAGTCATATCGAAATTTAATTTTTTTATATAGATAGTCTGGGCACTTTTTACAAAGAATTTTATTATATAAAGTGAGTGCATGCAACACCCGTCTTTGATCCATTCTTAGCCATTCAAGTTCACGTAACTTAGCAGGAACACCACGATCGTACTTTCTAATGCCACCTATCAGCCTTACACAACAATTCTGTACTAATTGAATACGACAAGCATCCTCACCCAAAAGACAAGCACCATATACAACATCTGTATAGTTAAAATGTGACAAGACCATCAGGGACTCGCACAACATCCTTTAACTAAATGTTATTCACACAAATCTTAACACGATCCACGTAAGCCTCTCTACAATGACCTTTTCCAAAAAATAAAACTTGAGACTTGCTGGGGTTCAGACTTAAACAATGGGCATGGGAAACATTCAATAGGATATCCAGGTCGGCATTTATTTTCCGGTTAGCCTCATCAATGGCATCAGGTGAGGATGAAATATAGATCTGCGTGTCATCAGCATAGAAGTGAACTGAACAGTGTTTTAGGTACGTATAAAATTGAGACGTATACAGAGAAAACGACAATGGACCAAGTATCGAGCCCTGCGGAACACCACACCAGAGGAATGACCTTTTCCAAAAAATAAAACTTGAATGAGACTTGCTGGGGCTCAGACTTAAACCATGGGCATGGGAAACATTCAATAGGACATCCAGGTCGGCATTTATTTTCCGGTTAGCTTCATCAATGACATCAGGTGAGAATGCAATATAGATCTGCGTGTCATCAGCATAGAAGTGAACTGAACAGCGTTTTAGGTGCGTATAAAATTGAGACGTATACAGAGAAAACGACAATGGACCAAGTATCGAGCCCTGCGGAACACCACACCAGAGGAATGACCTTTTCCAAAAAATAAAACTTGAATGAGACTTGCTGGGGCTCAGACTTAAACCATGGGCATGGGAAACATTCAATAGGATATCCAGGTCGGCATTTATTTTCCGGTTAGCTTCATCACTGGCATCAGGTGAGAATGAAATATAGATCTGCGTATCATCAGCATAAAAGTGAACTGAACAGTGTTTTAGCTGCGTATAAAATTGAGACGCATACAGAGAAAACGACAATGGACCAAGTATCGAGCCCTGCGGAACACCACACCAGAGGAATGACCTTTTCCAAAAAATAAAACTTGAATGAGACTTGCTGGGGCTCAGACTTAAACCATGGGCATGGGAAACATTCAATAGGATATCCAGGTCGGCATTTATTTTCCGGTTAGCTTCATCAATGGCATCCGGCGAGAATGAAATATAGATCTGCGTGTCATCAGCATAGAAGTGAACTGAACAGCGTTTTAGGTGCGTATAAAATTGAGACGTATACAGAGAAAACGACAATGGACCAAGTATCGAGCCCTGCGGAACACCACACCAGAGGAATGACCTTTTCCAAAAAATAAAACTTGAATGAGACTTGCTGGGGCTCAGACTTAAACCATGGGCATGGGAAACATTCAATAGGACATCCAGGTCGGCATTTATTTTCCGGTTAGCTTCATCAATGGCATCAGGTGAGAATGCAATATAGATCTGCGTGTCATCAGCATAGAAGTGAACTGAACAGCGTTTTAGGTGCGTATAAAATTGAGACGTATACAGAGAAAACGACAATGAACCAAGTATCGAGCCCTGCGGAACACCACACCAGAGGAATGACCTTTTCCAAAAAATAAAACTTGAATGAAACTTGCTGGGGCTCAGACTTAAACCATGGGCATGGGAAACATTCAATAGGATATCCAGGTCGGCATTTATTTTCCGGTTAGCTTCATCAATGGCATCCGGCGAGAATGAAATATAGATCTGCGTGTCATCAGCGTAGAAGTGAACTGAACAGTGTTTTAGGTGCGTATAAAATTGAGACGTATACAGAGAAAACGACAATGGACCAAGTATCGAGCCCTGAGGAACACCCCACCAGAGGTTTCTTGCCTCAGAGAAAGTTCCATTAAGGTTAACTACCTGCGTCCTATTTGTCAAATAGCTTCTAATCAAGTGACAAGCGTGGTCCTGAAAACCGAGATAACCAAGAATGGCAATCAAAAGAGCATTGATTCAGTTTATCGAAGATTTCGGTATAATCCAAAAGGACCAGCATTGCCGGGTCTCCACGGTCTGTAGCCGGAAATATATCGTCGGTTACCTTGAGTAACGCCGTGATCATCGCACAGCAGCCGTGGTTCGGAACCCGCGTTAAACGTCCCCTCGAGATTGGCCCTGGCAGCGAACGAAGAGAAAAAATTGAAAAAAAAACACCATTTTTTTTAAAGCAATGTATATTTATTTACATTATCACATATTAGGAAAAGCAGTAAACTTTTTAACTTCCATATTCTCACCAATAATATATACAAAAAATAAAGTTTTAATAAAATCATATAACTTTACAAAAAAAAACGTAAATTATAATAACAAATAGATGTTATTTACAAAATTTCACAATCCTTTTCCCTTACCAAAAACGCACAGGTGCAATAACTTATCTATATTTATATATAAAAAAAAACTCCTCACCTATAATTTGACATGTTTTGATGATTTTTCAATGCTCAAGAGTTCAAAGTTGTTGCGTTCTTCTCTTTTCTTAAGAGAAATCACACGCTAGAAAATTGTCAGCGTCAGTCAGCGTTTAATTATCGTATTCCAGTATTTTAAAACTAGTCCGGGACTAACTATATCACCATGCGCGTCTCCTCGCTAACACGCATGCGTGCGCGGTACTTTGGTTAATCCCCTATAACGTTTAAGGCTGTGATCGTTGGACGCGATCATTTTTTCTGGCGAACGATTACCTTTCAGTTTAACAGGTATTAACATAATACCGATTATTATTTAAAGTACCCATTCCGGATTTTCAAAATTATCACCTATTAAAAAATAATATAAGTTGAGTCCACATAATTCGCACAATTTTTTATTCAGTCCGACAAAAATAAGGAATCTTAGTAGTGATCGGCCGATAACGAATATTTTTTAGAATCTCCAGCGGCTTAAGATGAGGATCCCAAACAATCCCAAATTAGCAATCAGAGCCATCTATGTTGCATCAATTTAATTAAAAAAATATGCCGCTTGTTGGCAGGTTAGGAAGAGACGAGAGTCATCAGCTGATCAATATTTCTTTTCGTGAAGTTTTAGCCGTTAATGATAAAGTTTTTTAGTTAATTTATTGATATTTAGATTGTCTCACATGTCGATTGGGGTATCAACAAGTTTCAGGAAGATCTGTCACAAAAATTTGAAAATTGTTCATATTTGAAATTGTTATTATTATTCCTATAACATGAACAATTTTCAAATTTTTGTCACAGATCTTCCTGCAATTTGTTGATACCCCAATCGACATGTCAGACTACTAAAAAACTTTATTATTAAGGGGGTCGTCTACCCAATAGGTGGCGCTTCAAGCGCTATATTCTACAGTTCGTTGTGTGGATAGAAAGCGAGATACAGAGTTGCCGTTTGGTACACGTCTTTATTCATATATCATTAGTATGAGCGTCGTATTTTTTTAAAATTTTGAAAATTGCGGAAGTTGTGGTCCTGAGACGGTCGATACGAAAAATCGGCAACGCTGCAGAACTCCGGTGATTGTAGGCGACTCAGGAGTCTGAAAGGAAGCGACAAAAAAAATCAGCATCTGCACACTCTTAGCTATGTCCCCTACCAGAATCAAAAGAAAAGAACAAAAAATCAGACTTTGGCGTAATTTAAAAAAAAATGGATTTCTTCGTTTTTTTTAAAGGTTTGTTTTTACGACAGTCATTGATGTACCGGTTATAGCGATGCATGCACTAAAGATCTGTGCCAAATTTCAGCCGAATCCGTTGGGAACTCTCCGAGATATCGCCGGAGTTTCCCGGAAAAACATTGTTTCGAGAAAACCGAGATTGAAAATCCGAGGATTTCAGTCACGGCAGCGCTTGCCTTTTCATCTGTATCTCCGTTAATTATGGAAGAAAAAAAAATCCTCTGGCACAAATGTTCTTGAAACCCTAGAGACTAAATTTATGTGAAAAAATACCCGATATTTTCAAATTTCTGGGTAGACGACCCCCTTAACGGCGAAAACTTCAAATATTGATCAGCTGATGACTCCCGTCTCTTTCCAACCTGCCAAAAAGCGGCATATTTTTTAATTAAATTGATGCAACATAGATGGCTCCGATTGCTAATTTGGAATTGTTTGGGATCCTCAACTTAAAGATGTTTTACAACGTTGCCACTATTAACAATTTTCACTTATATCAACGTATATTGAATAGTTATAAATCTTATAAGAATGTGGCGCCGATACCGATATTATATCGGTATCGGCAAAAAAGCCTTATCCGCCCATCACTACTGTGTAGTATTTATTATATCGTCAACTGTCCGTCGTCGCCTCTAAAAGAAACAACTTTTTTACGTTGAGAGTTATCATACGAGCATTATTGTTAGTATAGTGAACCCTTCGAAACTAGACCGGCGAAGCTCACCAAAACAGCCGATAAAATTGTATTTCGGGGTTTAGTTAAACCTGATGCCGTAGTGGATCTATCAGTAGACTAACATCAGTTTATTTCTTAAGGGATTGTCAAGGTTTCTCTCATTCTCTCGAGTACATATCATTTTTCAACTCGTTTTATTTCGATATTAAAATTTTATAACCACAAAGTCGCGTTTGTTAAAATTCGAAAGAAAACGTAAACAACCCTGTATAATTTTAAAAAACACTAATTTAATCCTTAAAAAACTCTGGACATGGCTTATTAGGAAAGATGTACACAATCGGACAAAAAATAGAATCGATATAAACCGACATCGAACAACCCGCTATGGAATTAATTTATTTTATAACCTGCACCTATTTTTTAACGATAACTTTAACTGGAGCTATGCACGGCAGTAAAAATCCCTATTATTTTTTCGGAACCGCGCCGCACATCAGCGCGCAACTATTTTCTAGTCCCAATTTTAACGTTCGCGTTCACTTGCAGACGCGAGAATTATGAATGAGCGACGTAAACGAAGATAGAAAAGGCTAGAAACATGCCGCAAACGATCACTAAAAGCCGTATTAGAGTCGGCAATAAAAATTTCCGGCGCAATGGCAATTATAATTGCACGAATTCATGCGCAGTAAACCGTTCTCGATCAGCTGAAGCATTGTCAACAGTCAGAACAGCAGTTGGTAGTGTCGAAATCCCTAAAATACCCCCAGAACTAGTGATGGGCAAACCTGTTCGTTTTGATTAGCAGTTAAATCATTTACTGCTACTTACAAATGGTAGTTCAAAAAAGTTGCTACGAATTAGCAGTACATATGCTTAATAAAGAATGTGAACTGTTAATTTAAGTACCAGTTAGTTTAAATAGCCATTAGCTGTTCATGGGTGATTCGACCAACTAATAAACATTTAAAAATAACAGAATAATCCATCTCTACCCACACTTGCACCGGCAATGGCAATGAAAATGACGCGTGCCGCATTTCTGGCAATGCGAGACAGCTGATCGAGAACGGTGTACTGCGCATGAATCCGTGCAATTTTAATTGCCAGAGGAATAGAATTGCCGACTGTAATACGGATACCATTGTCGGCAATTTTTCCTCTTGCGCCGGCAATTATAATTGCACGTATTCATGCGCAGTAAACCGTTCTCGATCAGCTGGAGCATTGTCGACGGTCAAAACACCAGTTGGTACTGTCGAAATCCCTAAAATATCCCCAGAATTAGAGATGTGCAAACCTGTTCGTTTTGATTACCAGTTAAAGCAGCTACTGCTATTTACAAATAGGAGGTCAAGAAAGTTGCTACGAATTAGCAGTCCATAAGCGTAATAAGAATGTGAACTGCTAATTTAAGTACTAGTGGGTTTAAATGGCCATTAGCTGGTCATGCCTGCTTCGACCAAATTGCGCCGGCAATGGCAATTAAAATGGCGCGTGCCCCATTTATGGTAATGTGAGACAGTTGATCGGGAACGGTGTACTGCGCATGAATCCGTGTCATTTTAATTGTCAGAAGAGTAGAATTTCCGACTGTAATACGGAGAACGGTGTACTGCGCATAAATTCTTGCAATTATAATTGCCATAGCTGGCGCAACAAAAATTCCCGACTCTAATACGGCTTTTAGTGCGCATGAATAAGTGCAATTATAATTGCCATTGCTGGCGCAAGAGACAAAAATTGCCGACTCTAATACGGCTTTTAGGAAGAAAGATTATTCTAAAACGATAAACTTTTCTTTAAAAAAAATCCGTTAAAAACTTCTAAAAAAAAAATCACCTGCTGTGAACAATAATAATTAAAAATAAATTGCGTAATTATCCACAATCTTAGCGCGTCTTATTCAGCCGATTATCTCCGTTTACCTAAAGAGTACGACGAGACGCGCACGATACTCTTCGACAATTTCAAATTCGTAACGTATTATTACTTAAAATTACAAAACGGCTCCTCTAAAACACGGATCATTTACTGCCGCTCAAGGAAAATGGCGAAAAAGAAGGGGTTTTCAGACTTCTCACTTTATAAGGCGGAAATTCTGACGTCAAATACGAACCGTACAACAAAAGTTTACCGGTAGCTTACTGGTAGTTACGTAAAATCGCGCCCGTTCAAAGTTCACTCGTTAAAACATTATACACGTGTAACTGTGTATGGTTAGACTGTGAGAAAGTTAAAGATAAACAAGACACCGCTGTAGTATTTTTTTGAATGATACGACTTCTTACGTAAGTATTTAATATGCATGGAGGCAAAATAAACACAACAACATCCAATTTTTTAACGTTATTTCGACTTTTCCGTTACCGATTTTAGTACCATTCTATGCCGTATCTGTCAGTGTCAATACTGCCAAAAAGCTACCTTTTTGTTGTCTCTCCGACGGTTCAGATGTTGGCAAATGAATTATTTAAATGACTGTTATGGATTTTCCTTTAGAAAATACCCGATTACGTGTATATAAAATAAATCTTCTCTAAAATATATCCGGACATTCCGACCAGTTGCCTTCTTCTTTGCATTTCCAATAGTTGCCCTTATATATATGTGTTATGACGTCGCTGCTTTCTTCAGTTTTTTGTTCGAACCAGAGGGGTTTGTAGGGGGTATATGGCCGACCTAGAAAAGAACAAGAGATTATACAGAGTTTGAGACGATTTTAACTAGTGTTGGGAAAAACCGATGATTTTAATAAACGAGAGATTTTAATAATCGAGTGAATCGCTCGAGCGATTAATCACTTGAAATTTTTATGACTAAGAAGAATGTGTTGATAAAACACCAGGGGTTGTTTTTGGAAGCTTTAGAAGTTTAGTCTAGAGCTTTTATTAAGGAAGACAAATTTACAATCTGGCTAGCCATTCAAAACAAAACCCATGTCGCGATGAATCCACGGGAAGGGATTTGGCATACTTTTTTGTATGCACCTTCTCGTTTATGTGCCTTTAACAAAGGCGTATGTCGTGTCAGACTTCTGAGCGTCAAACTCGAACGTCGCCAATCGGCACATTTCGGGTGGCGCCCGAAGATCGGCTATCAAGTGAAACGCAACCATTCGATTTTTGTTGTCAAAGAGCTTTTTTTTAAAATAAGACGTATGAACCACACAACACGCAAAATCTAAATGTCAATATTTTAATTTTACCATTTGCGTCTAATACACGGGAATTGTATTACATTTTCGAAGAAAAACGTTGCCTGTTTTGTCCTTTTTCATCATAGACAAAAGAAGAAAGGGGACGAATAATTCCGGTTTACGGGCCGTCGCAGAAAGTGTTACCTAAAATTGATCGGCCGCCATTGATAGGGAGCCAGACAATCGAGGTGGCACCCAATGTATTTTGGTGATTTGTGGTGAGAAGGGCTATTATAAGAATTCAGTTTATTTACAGAAAAATGGTGAATTGTTGTGCCTATAGCTGTAAAAGTCGTAATGAACGAAAGAAGCTTGGAATTACTTCCCATCGGTAAATATTCAAATTGTATTTTTTGCATGCATTTATTTTATATTAGATATCTCCCTTGTAAGTTTAGCAGTATATATTATTTGAAACTATGATTAAGGCCATAGTTAAAGCTACCTTCCTTTGTAATTTGTACTAGATTTGTTGCACTTTTCATTCAAGATTTCTAATAAGAACCAGGTAATAATTGCCCTTGGAGAGGGTGTGTCACTCAATGGCGTACCTGCATGATTTGTATATTTTGAAACAATTAAATTATTTCTTATTTAATTTTGGTTAATTATTAGTGAAAGCATTATATTATTTCGAATGTATACCAGTGTTCTTTTTTTAAAGGAAGCGATTAACGTTTGTCTTGAATCGTTGAAGGTCATAGTCTTTGAGAAACACGACTTCAGGCGAAGGTCGTTTCACAAGGATGGCGTCCAGTTAAAACTTATTTTAAACCACTAGGCTCACACATTGTTGTATTGTTTTTAGATTTCCGAAAGATCCACAAAAAGCAAACATTTGGGTGCAGAACATGGGACTTATAGATGGGACACCTTCTCCTGCCTACAGGATTTGTTCAGAGCATTTTGAGAAGTCCTTCTTTATAAAGTTGAGGAAAGAGTACGATTACTTGGAGGTGCTGTGCCAACAATATTTTCAAAACTACCAGTAATTACATTTTGTTGCTTCTTTGGAATAAATTTTGAATCGACCAATTTTGTTGAAAGATATTTAAATTTCACAACCTTTCCTATATGAAATTATATTTTTGGTTAATAAAATTAATATTTACTAAGCATTCATAAATTATTGAGAAGCAGAAGAACATTTGTACTCAGTAAGGGACACAATATACAAATTCAATTCAATCAAAATATTACTTCCATATTCCATAAATAATAATTTTGTACTGGAATAATACTAAGAAAATATTCATGTAACGCCACTGCTAAATCTGATAAGGAGCCAGGCGGTAACAAAATAGCTTCAGGTTTTACGCGTCCCCTCTCTTCCTTTGTCTATGTTTTTCATTAACTGACATAAAAATAACAAGTCTTTGATATTATTGTATAAGTTATGATACACATTCATTCTTTCGCCGGCCTAACACATGTCGAGAGGATATATTCATTATTCAGCACGATTCTTATCAATAGATGTTACCTTCCGCCGCAGCATTCTCAGCTTCAGTTTCTCGCTGTCTTCTCACTGTTCTTTGTTTCTCTTCTATTCTAACTTTTTCCTTATTGGCCTCCTCCCAGTTACCTTCCTCCATAAGCCTAAAACATAAATAACGGCTATCATTGTTGGTATCTATTACAGGGCGCTCCTAGAATGAATGTAGAACCAAAGATATGCCATCCAGTTGTCACATTCTTACGAGCCATAATTCTTTGAAGCAAGCAATGTCATTATTAATGACCATGTAAGGTTAAACCGGGATGAAGCATTAATGATATAAGACATTTGAAAGTAGTGATGGTTATTCTCTGGTTAGGAGGTAGTAGAAACTCTGTAAACTAGCATAAGTAATGTCAATATTATCGGGTTTATTCCAAGGATCTTTGGTTTACGGCCTTTGAAATAATTGGCAAATTGTTTACCGAGTAGGAAATGCCTAACATTCCCGGACGACTGTGCGTATGTCTAGGCGCAAGCCGAGACTTAGCAACACAAAGTCCAGGTATGTGGCTTTTCCTACGAGGTAAACATACTATTTTTCAGCAAATCGTTTAAAAATCGACAGATATTGGTTAATTTTGAAAAAATCGCGAATAATTTTATTCACAAATAAATGGTGCTTTGAAATTCGTAATAAAATTGGTTGCGTTACTATGGAAACGTATTAATGTTGAATTGTCAAACTTGACGCATATAAATTTATTGTTGGTGTTTCCGAAAGCAAAACAGTATAAAAAAAGTGATGATGAATTTGCCATTTCTGGGACTCCTCCAGAGCTGGTTGAGGCAGTGAATACTGCTTCATTAGAATTATTGCCAAAGAAATGAAGAGAAAAGTACGAATATGCATATAAACGTTTTATGGACTATCGCAAGAGCAAAAACAAGAGTCTTTCTCTTTCTTCCTAGACCTTTGTTTAAAGATGAAATCTTCAACATTATGGGCCAATTATTCAATGTTGAAGCCAACCCTTGCAATTAAACACAATGTACATATATCTACATAATCAAAACTTCGTTCTTTATTGAAACGGCAAGCTCAAGGTTATAGGGCAAAGAAATCTAAGATTTTAACGAAGGAAGAAATCTACAAATTTATCCAGGAAGCTCCAGATAAAGAAAATTTAATGATTAAGGTAATTTACAAGGTTTTCATTTCTATATAGATTACACATTTATTTATTTCTTAGGTGGCTTTAATATTTGGTATTTCTGGAGCCTGTATAAGAGAATGAGTTAGTCCGAATGACTCTACATGATGTAGAAGACCTAGAATCTAAGCTTTTAATTAGAATACCTGATTCGAAGACCAGAAAACCAAGATCATTTGTAGTTAATCAGATGTACTTGAATGTTTATCGAAAGTTTGTTTCGCTAAGACCAGATCATATGAACAGTGACCGATTTTTCTTTAAATATCAGAGCGGAAAGGGTTGTAGACAAGTGGTAGGAATACATCAATTTAGAAAATGCCTAAAATAGTTGCTACTTATTTGAACTTTCGTCGGTCTTCTGCAACAATATTGGCTGACTCTGGTGCCAACATAACTAGGGCATGGCGGATGGAAGTCATCAAACGTTGCTGAAGGATATATTGAAGAATCTCTGAACAATAAGGTTGAGGTGGCAAATAAAATTTTCACAGTACAAAATATTCAACAAAATAACCCTACTACCTCGCATGTTGTCCAGAATGCTTCTCATAGTTCTAATAATGTTCCTCCAATTTTCAATAATTGTACTAACTGTCAAATAACTGTGAATATAACAAACTAATTTTAAAATGTATTCTGCAATGCATTGAGGTTTCAAAATATGAATTAATCCCTTATGAACAACGTGTTTTCGATCATTTATGCAGAACACTAACAAGTGTAAGGAAATATCATTTCCTTACAGTAAGGAAATGATCGTTTCCCTAACAGTTATTTTCCGTTGCCCAGCAACGACTAAATGTAAGGAAATATTGACTTTTTCTTTCAAAAATCAAAAATTAAAAATGTCAATATTTCTGAACGATTTTCGGAAAAATTCCTAATTTTTCAGTGTTTATGGGTTAGATTTACGAATGGTTTGTGGAAAAAATAGTAATTCTTAACTCGATGTGGTAAGACTGTGCCAAGTCTGCCGTAAACTGAAAAAAAAAACCTCTTAAGTCACGTCCGTCGATTGTTTGTTTTTCCTAATCAAGACATATCAAACCGGTCAGAGGTTAGAATAAAGACAGAACAGACAGAAGATGAAAAGAGATGGGGATTCTACAGATCACAGGGCCAACACTCCATTCATAAATCTGTTGGAAAGTGAGTTTGTGATTGTTTGAAATGTTATTGAAAATCAGTAATGGGTGGAAGAGTGACAAAACATGTTGGTCTCGCTAATGGCAACAATGTTGAAGTCTGGTTAAATCAAAGATCTTACAAGGTTAAATCCAATAACGTTTAAAAGGTTATGGAGCGGTCTTCATCCTTTCGGAGCGGAGCTAGTCTGGGCAAAAAGCCCAACAAGGGCGTATAATTTACTTTGAGATTCTTTACGTTTAACTATATTTTCTATTCAAAAAGTGTAGTTTCGAATATTGGATATTTATAAAAAAGATAGAAATATTGATCCAGTTTTTATATACAGTGTATCCAAGGATGGATTTAACTATTTATGCTTAGCATCAATATTTTTGGTGTATTCATTACTGGATGATACTCTCCAGATATAAAAGTGTATATTTCTAGCCAGATTGTCATATTTATCACTAAGACATCTTGGAAAATCCCAATTAAAAATTTGTAAATTTGACAATTACAACTGGTTTAAGGTTAATCCGCAATTGCTCTTAAAATAAGTTTATTTCTAACAATTTTACTATAAACTGTGAAAAGGATGATTCTTTAAAATAATATTATTATACTTAAAGGTATCAAATAAATCGTGAAATAATCCAACTGCACTCTGGACATCTATCTTTAGTTTATTACCTGCTCACATGCATTGGGTGTGGCCAATTAGCAAGGAGGGAGAAACGGAATGGGTGATGCAAACTCAAAATCAAATTTCTAAATATATTTACTAACCTGTGAAATTTTAATTTAACACCATTGCATCTTCTAGTGAAGTATTTTATGGCCGCACATGACTCAACCATCTTGTAAATGCAAGATTTATATTAAGAAATAAACCAACTCGACTGCTTTTTGCCCGGACTAGCACCACGGACCGGTCCATAACCTTTTAAACGTCAATGGTTAGTCAGAAATCATATCAATACAATCATATTAAAACATAACCATACTTACCGAAGAAAAGATAAATCCTTGCTTAAATGATCCACTCTTTTACAAACTATACATGAATGCACCATCATTGTTTATAATAAAGACGATTTTTCACCAATACTCAAAAAAAAATAAAAACAACCAAGTATATAAACACTCCCTTAAAAGCGGTTAGCAGCGAGTAGCAACAGTGTATTCTTCTTCCATTGATAAAGTTTGATCGTTTGCCGTCGAGCGTACTATCTTTTAACTTGATGTTGTCAGAGTGCAGTCGGTTTATTTCAAACTTTTATGTATAATAATAATAATATTTTTTTTCTAAATCTCTCAAGGCCTATTCACAATTTATATTAAAATTATTGGGATTTTTTTAAAAGCAATTGCGGATTAACCTTAAACCAGTTGCAATTGTCAAATTAACAAATTTTTAATTGGGATTTTGCAGATACCTTAGCGATAAATAGGACAATCTGGCTATGCTGCAAGCATAACAGCAAGGTGGGGAGTGCACGTTTACAGTCCTTACGGCGACTTCAAATGTAAACAATTCTATCTGGAGTTTGTAAGATCTTTGCTACAGATAGAATCCCTATCTCGGTTTATAGGGAAAAATATTCCGGCCCAAAATCAAATGTGCCCACTTTTTGACGTAAGATCAACTTTTTGACAATCTGTTCATTATTACTATATAGAGAATAGGTATCACCGGTATAATCGTAGGGATTGATTTAGATAAAGTCAACTGTACCTTTGGTCGGGCCGCAACCGCGTATCCGTCGGCGCCACTCCCTCCTCGAGTTCGTTCATCTGGGCGGCCAGCAAGGTGAAGTTGTAGAACTTGTCGGAATCAGGCGGTGGATCCCTGCGCTTCCACGCGAGCTGGGAGTTTCCCGTTTGGTAGACGGGATTCGACGCGGTGCCGCTGTTTCCAATTACTTTGGCTATTTCGACCTGAAATATTTCAAAAAAATAATCAATGCCGGGCTCGAAATTAATACAGGGCCTTATGGACCTGAATTATTATATTTAAACCCCCCCAAATCCCCAGATGAAAATTCCTAAACAAACCCAGATGATTAATCAAGAGACGTCAGCGATGTCGTCAATTTTATTGGAGAATAAACAATTCACATTCTAAGGTATATTGTAAACAACTTCCCAGAAAAACAATCAGCGGCTCTGAAAATTAGTGTAATTTTTCTTTACCGTTTTCTGTTAATTTGACAAGAGACATCAGAGACATGACGTCGCCTTCGAGCGTTCGGAACGTACTTTTGATAAAGCCTTTATCAGAACCTGCTTTCGCGTTTGACTATACCGGATTAACAACTGTCATAGTTGGCATTTGTGTTAAATAAAATTCTTTGTTGTGTTTCAGTGTTTGTGTGTTAAATTTACGTATTGTTTGTGGAAAAAATAGTAATTCTTAACTCAATATGGCAAGTGTGCCGTCAACTTAAAGCGGGACACTTTATTTCGGTATGCCTTCGCCATTCTGGCCAGACCTACCCAGCCGTGTTTTTTCGTATGAACAGTTTTTTGTGGTCTTCCTTATCTCAAAGGCCCACGTCGATACGGTACCAACTGCCTGCTATTTGATTTCATTTTGCTGGCAGCTTCTCGACGTTCTGTGTGTAGAGTTTAATTAAGTGTTTAAAATCTACTCCTGAGTCTGTAGTGCTAGGTAGGTGAATTACCTTTGACTATTATTATATAATATTCGTACGTTTCAATGTAATCTGAAAGTACCTGCTTAAAACGCCACTCTATGACGACTAATTATGTTTTTTCTCTATTTGCTAGTAAAATCAAAGTCATTAAATCAACCTGTTCCTCAAATCAACGTGTACGATTATTCACCCCACCTACTCACCATCCTGAGATCTGTTACAAACTGGATAAAAATATAGAACTTTGAGTCACGTCCGTCGATTGTTTGTTTTTCCTAACCAAGACATATCCGACCGATCAACTGACACAATGAAAACGGAAACAGATAAAAAGAGATGGGGAGTCTACAGATAAAAACCCCCATCTCTTTTTGTTGTGTTTATTTTCGTAATAACTGGACGTGTTTGTTTCAAGTCGATGGTTCCAACAACCAAGAAAAAATGTAAGTCAACTATTTCAATAAAGATGACAACAAAAAAACGTCTCGTGTCCTATCGCGTAAAAAATGTTATCAACTGAAACAATAAAATTTAATTTGAAAAAAAATATATATACAACGTGTCCAAGATAAGGAGGGCCAGTACAGGGATCTCGGAAACCGTAAGAGGTACGAAGTCGGGTAAATGGAGGTAAAGTTGACGACATTGACGTGCCTAATAATATGCCGTTTAGAAAGTTTTAAAATTCCGAGTAGTTCCGGAGATATCTGGAAAAAAACGAAATTCTGAAAAAAACCTAAATCCTGAAAAATCGTTTTATTGTTTTCCTGGGTAAATTGCACTTTTGCATCACTTTTTCCGCTCTATCTAACAGCGTTAATTGTTTTGTAATCCGACGAGTCGTCTTCGAAGGGCCACTATCAACTTTCTTTTTTTAAATACAGTCCTGTTTTTCTGATGTTGGAATTTGATAGCTTTTTCCTTCCGAATGCAACAATGTATGACACATTGTGATTTAATGACGGTTCGAGGGTTTTTTGAACAACATCAGGAAATTTTGGGATACGGTCCTGTATTTTTCCTAATATTATAAATAATATCTCATAAGTAAGCTCTAAATTTTTACTTATGTTGGACTAGTTCAATAAATATCAAATAATTTAATAATAAACCACAATTAAGTGAACAAAATACAGAAACATTATTTCAAACTTCTGTTGATTCGGGATTTAAAAGAAAAGTAGGCGCTTGGAACAAAAAAATTAAGATGGTGACGCGTGATTTTTTCTAGTTTCCAGAAAATATGGAACATATATTTACAAATGCTGAAAAGTTTGATATTCTATCGCATGTTTTATTTTATCTCAAAAAAAATTGTTATGTGGCAGTTAGAAGATGTTATTTGTGCTTAGAGAATAACGGAAATCATTTTGAACACCTGATTATGTAGTTCCTTACTTTTTTCGTTGTTCATTTTATTGCTGTTTTGGTATGATTTTTGTTCACTTATTTGTCGTTTATTGTTAAATTATTTGTTATTTATTGAACTAGTCCAACATACCCTATCCCAAAATTTCCTAATATTGTTCAAAAACCCTCGAAACGTCATTAAACCACAATATCTCATACATCGTTGCATTCGGGAGAAAAAGCTCTCAAATTCCAATAGCAGGAAAACAGGACCGTATTTAAAAAAAGAAAGTTGATAATGGCCCTTCGAAAACGACTCGTCGGATTACAAAACAATTAACGCTGTTAGATAGAGCGGAAAATGTGGCGATGCAAAAGTCCAATTTACTTTACAATTCGATCTCAAAAAAACCTAGGAAAACAATAGAACGATTTTTCAGAATTTCGGGTTTTCCGGATATCTCCGGAACTACTAGGAATTTAAAACTTTACCTCCTTTTAACCGACTTCGTATCTCTTACGGTTTCCGAGATCCCTGTACTGGCCCTCCTTATCTTGGACACGTTGTATTATAATTTTCTGCCGCCTTACCTGATCGTCCCACGTCCCGTTTATCACCCACTTGACATGCCCGTTCTTCATGGCCACGCCCTTAACTCTTCTCTGTGAATCCCGTGTGAAATAGGAATACGGGATATATTTCAATTGGCAGTTGATGCCGGTGGCTTTGCCTTTGCCGGTAATCTCCATATCACCTTTAAAAATTTGATAGCGTGAACGAAGCGCGAAAATAATGATCCATGCACGTAAAAACCAGCGCAGCAAAGTTGTATTTTGTCAATTTCTCGACGTTGTCACAATTTTGATTATATCCCACAAAACATAGACTTTTTTTATTAATTTTTGGATACTTGTTTATGCTACTCGATAAAATAATGTAATGTACTGAATTATGAATAAAATTTAAAAACTGCAATACTTTCTTTAAAAATTCGTATCTTCTTTTAAAAAGCAGCTAATAACCTGAATCAAAAAACATTGCGTTAAGATAAGATTGCCCTTCAAAACAAAACATAATAAAGAAAGATAAATTCTACCGCTCAAAGGGAAAACCCATCTCAAAAATGACAAAATAGCACCTCTCCACTGGTATAGCAAAATCTATTAAACTTACCATGTTGATCCACCCATAATTTTCCTACGATTATATTGTGAACGGTGGTGGTAACTTTCCGCCAAGAATATTTGTTTCCACTCTTTAAAAATTCGACTTGAGCACTACCTAAAGGAATAATCTAAAACAAATAACACAAATTACCAAAAATAAAGTCGCCGACGTCGAGAAAAAACTTTTTGTTTTAATCCAGCCTACCTGTAAATATTTTCCCCTAAACTTGGAAGTCATGGTGAACTCTTGCCAACAATGCCAGTCGCTTCCCTCGCAATACTGCGCCACGATTGGCGGATGATGCGAAACTTGTTCACTTAAACATTTCCAACCTTAAAATTAAAATTATTTATAGATTCCAGATCAACTATCATGTTTTAGGGACATTACTGTGGCAACGCTGTACGGGCGTTTTTAGGAATTTGTCATAATTCATCATTTCTAACGCTACAGTGTTGTCAAGCTGTTGTTTGTGATCGATAGTCTTTTTGGATTGTTCTTTAATATTTTTTCGAACTAGAACTACAGCGTTTAATGGAAATGACTTATTATATTTAAATGGGTGACTTCTAGGGTGTCCTAGAGAAAGTCTACATACTTTTTTTTTTAAATCAAATATCTAAATACTAAGGTAAAAACCCTTTTTACCCACATACTGTCGCGCCGTTCCATCTGGATTCACTTCGCAACAATGTGAGTCACTAGAGTATACTAACCGTGTTGTCAGATCACACCGCGTGTCTCGCCCTTGCTTGGATACCTTCCGCGCGCCACTATCGTTGCTTCAGTATGTTTCAAGACTTGGGGGGGTGGAGTGACGCTGTCGAGGGTTCCACGTGCTTGACGTATACGAATTTTAAACGTGTTGTTAGCAGTTCCCCATTTTTTTTTCTGTTGTGAAATAATTCATAATAATAAATATTGTGATGTGATTTCGAATCTGTGTGATATTATCTACTGTTGAGCTGTTGAAAAACATACTTTTTGTGTTTTATTGTTTTATGGAATTTAATTATAAAACAATTATTTTAAAATAAGATCGAAGGTAAGAGAGTATGTACCCCTTAAAATTGTAGTTTTATTTTCTAAAAAGTTTGAAAAAGAAGTGATAACGCGCGTCGAGACGTCTTCTTGTCAAAAAGTGAACACGTGCGTTTACAATTCTGTGTTGCAATATGACAACACCGCCTATAATGCGCTAACCTCTTTTGAACCTCGAGACTGCCTCTGACTATTGATTGCGAAGGTCCTCAGGAGCGGCCACGTAAATTTTGAGATTTCATATAAAGTGTATATTTCGCTTAATAAGTCAAAGCGCCATTTATGGTTATTTTTCTTCAATTTATTTTCATCTCAGGATTTGCCGGTTTAAAATAAGTCATTTCCATAACACCCTGTAGTTATTATTTACAATTTTCGTCAAACTTCAATATTCTAACTTCCGATTAATATTTAGCTTAAAGCTAGAATTAAAGCTGTAATTTTTATATTCACCTAAATCGTCGGTTCTGTCACATTCATACGTTTCTCCTAGTAGGGGGTTAAAAGGCTTTCCGGTCCTATTCGACGTAGTGGCATATGAAGAAATAGTAAAGGCGGCAACAAGAGCCAGCTGCTCACAGGGATCGGTACATCTAGAAAAAGTATTTTTTTTAAATATTTTTATCACTTTTTTAAAACCTCATTAGAGTCGGCAATTTTTGTCTCTTGCGCCCGCAATGGCAATTATAATTGCACGGATTCATGCGCAGTACACCGTCTTCGATCAGCTGGCCCAATAGGGCTCCCATTGCGGGCGCAATGCGAGAATGGAATCCGTATTGCAGTCAACAATTCTACTCTTCTGGCAATTAAAATTGCACGGATTCATGCGCAGTACACCGTTCTCGATCAGCTGTCTCTCATTGCCAGAAATGGGACAAGCGCCATTTTAATAACCATTGCCGCTGCAAGTCTGGGTAGAGATGGATTATTCTGTTATTTTTAACTGTTTATTATTTGGTCGAAGCAGCTATGAACAGCTAATGGCTAGTTAAACTAACTGGTACTTAAATTAGCAGTTCACATTCTTTATTAAGCATATTATGTGCTGCTAATTCGTCACAATTTTTTTGAGCTGCCATTTGTAAGTAGCAGTTGCTGCTTTAACTGGTAATCAAAACGTACAGGTTTGCCCATCTCTAATTCTGGGGGTATTTTAGGGATTTCGACAGTACCCACTGCTGTTCTGAATGTTGGCAATGCGCCAGCTGATCGAGAACGGCGCATGAATACGTGCAATTATAATTGCCATTGCAGGCGCAAGAGAAGAATTGCTGACCCTAATACGGCTTCTAGAGTGAGCCAAAAAACCGTTAAAAAAAATTATCGTCACTTACTTTGCTGCTCGGTCTAATATATCGGCATACTCATAGTCCTCGGTTAACCTTTGAAGCATACTTAAGGGCTCGTTAAAGTTGACGGGCATGGGTATTTTCGACAGGTCCTTGCCGATACAGTTTTTCATAATCGACCACAAGTTTAGGGGAAAATTGGGTTTGTCCCCGATCCTAGTTCTCCTGCGACGCCTACCGGCTAAAACATGTAATTATTACTTGCTATAATTCTTGCCGAGACTACATTTATGATTATGTTTCATGCAAACAAATACCAACCTTTAGCAACATTATTAGTCTGAGCCACTGTTGTATCTGTGCTACTTGCATCACCCTTAGAGAGATTGGAGGGATGCTTACCACCTGTAAATACCACAACCTACAGAAAGAAAAAAAAAATTTTAATGGTAATATTCTGTCACCGAGATCCTAGAATGTGTGCAAATGTGATACATATGACAAATAGTTTGTCACATTCATACACCCGTGTAAATTTTGTGAATCTTGAAAACATCTATCCTTATTTCGATTAATTCTAGCATTTTAAGTTCTACATCTATACCTATTATAATAACCGCTTCCTAAAACTATAAAATCCTTACCTGCTTTGTCTCCTGCGTCTCCTCAGTCTCGCTCGAGCTATCTGAGCTATTTCTTCTTACTCCCGTCCTGGTCCTTATGTCAAGTGTAAAATGATCATTAGCATTAGAATTCTGCCCCCCATCAGTTACAGCGTCGAAAAATTCGTTTTCATCCTCCTCCTCTGCCTCACTAGCACTCACTACAAATATATAATCGATCAAAAATATGATAAAAATCGGTACGAGTGTGAAAAACACAAAAATTTTGAGGGTAGTGAAAAAAAATTTGATTCAATCAAAAATATATAGGTTATGCTTTGACAGGAACGTAATGACATCTTAAAACAATGACACTGAACAATGGCAAGCGCTTATTTTATTGCCTAGCCTACTAAAATAATTATCGTGGGATGTGTTCCATTTTTGTATTATTGTTCAAACTTTAATTCAGACCCAGACGGTTCCAGAGTGAATGCATATGAAACAGATATAAAGAGAAAACTTGTGTAATAAATAAGTAAAGTTAATCCCAAATTGCCCCTTTGGGTAAACCCAGAATATGTAAACCTCCTCCTACTATGCCACTTTTTGGTTTACGCAATGTAAATAAACATTTCCTGAGGCTCTTACTTTGATTTGTCAAACGATTAGTCCTTGACAACGCCTTGTGTGAATGGTTTTTCATTTTAAATTGGTTTGAAAATATCTAGAGAAGCACTTTGGCCAATAATTGAAATAATTCACCACACACCACTTTTCACACAGGTAGAACTGACGCGTAACAGCTGATTGGTCGCGGCCCACCTGATCGAGATGGTTGCAAGTGACACGTGATGATTTTTAAGCCACCAGTGATTTTTTAAATGTCAAAAAACGATAAAATATGGGTAAACCACTTTAAAAAGTCAATCACATTGTTCGATAATGCATTATCGCTCACCACCACACTTTTATCACTTCAAAAACGCAACACGCGTGCAAAGGAATTTTTAGCGACCAATCAGCGTCACGCAGGATACGGCATCGGTCTCCCTATTGGCGCTTCCGGCAGTACGGAAATTCCCGCCGAATATTTCCATATTCAAAATTTAATCGCAGGTCGATTTATTTTTAAAGATGTTATGCAACTTTGGGCCGGGATAAACAAATATGTAAAGTGGACTAATAAAAAACTAGTTGGGTAATTAAATATGGAGGCCGAGAATGAGCAAGTGTTAAATCAATATCGCGTCGGCCTTGAGCCGGACCGACTTGCATCGTACCGGGGCGTTTCGAAAAGAACGAAGCGAAAAATGTGCAAAATGCACGAACCTGTTTCTTCGGAATGCCATGGCAACGGATAAAATGTCACGAGGAAAGACAGGCGGCCATTTTTGATGTGAGCGAGTGCCGAAAGGAACTGTCATAGGTGACAGTTCTCCTCATAGATGGCGTGAACTTGCCTGAGAAAGCCATCAGGTTTGTTCGCAGAGTTTCCGCCATTATCATTTCACCCACGGCAACGTAGCTCTGGTAGTTAAGGCCACCCAAACGAACCAATAGACTGGTCATTATACGTATGTATTTAAATATTGAAAATTCTTTTAAAAGCCCATTAGATTAGAAACTTTCCAAACGTCGTTAGTCCGTAATACAATGCTCGTTAAAATACCGACGGCGAAAACAGTTGTCGGTTTAGTTCTATTTCAAAGTAAATAACAAATTATTCATCGCTTCAATCTAATTAGCGGGTATAACAACAATTTGAGTAATTTATTTATTTAGTTTGTGATTCAGGAAACAAACAAGAACGTGGATATAATATTATTGAACTTTGGATGCGATTAAGGCTGTATATAGTGTAAGAATGTTGCCAATATTTGATGATATTGGCAATAATATTGATCGTGTGAGGCGAACAAACTACAAATTAATAGGTAAAAATATGTGCTGAATGTACCTCATCGCCATCTATAGCTTTCACAGGCTCGTCTTATACAGGGTGTTATGGAAATGACTTATTATATTTAAATGGGCGACTCCTTGGTTGTCCTAGAGAAAGTCTACATACTTTTTTTTATCGAATATCTAAATACTAAGGTAAAACCCCTTTTTACCCACATACTGTCGCGCCGTTCCATCTGGATTCACTTAGCAACAATGTGGATCACTAGAGTATGCTAACAGATGTCAGATCACACCGCGTGTCTCGCCCTTGCTTAGATACCGGCCGCGCGCCACTATCGTTGCTTCAGTATGTTTCGAGACTCGGGGATGAAATGACGTTGTCGGTGGTTCCACGTGCTTGACGTATATTTCTGTTGTGAAATAATTCATAATAATACACGATGTGATGTGATTTCAAATTTGTGTGATATTATCTACTCTTGATTCTGTTGCAAAAAAAATTCTTTTGTGCTTTATTTTTTGATGGAATTTAATTATAAAATGGATTATTTTAAAATAAGATCCAAGATAAGACAGTATGAACTTTAAAATTGTAGTTTTATTTTTCTAAAAAGTTTGAAAAAGAAGTGATAACGCGGGTCAAAGACGTCTTGTTGTCAAAAACTGAACACGTGCGTTTACAATTCTGTGTTGCAATATGACAACACCGCCTATAATGCGCTAACAACTTTTGAACCTCGAACCTGCCTCAACAAATATTGATTGCGAAGGTCCTCGGGAGCGGCCACGTAAATTTTCAGATTTCATATAAAGTGTATATTTCGCTTAATAATTCAAAGCGCCATTTATGGTTATTATTCTTCAATTGATTTTCATCTCAGGATTTGCCGGTTTAAATATAATAAGTCATTTCCATAACACCCTGTATTAGTTTTCATTCGGAAGGAAACTAAAACTTTTAGTTGGCCAGCCCAGTTCCATTTCGATTGTGGTCATAATTTAATAGCATTATTTCACCGACCGCTTGTTCCAACATTGTCGAAAATATACAATCTGCCAAGTTAACATTAAAAGCGAAATAAACTCACCCGCCCTGTGCGCGTGCGCCGCCCTCTCCAGCTTCGAGTGCTGCTCCGCCAACGTCTCCACCATCTCCTGAAGCCGCTGTCTCTGTTCTCTCTCGTGCTGAAGCAGCTTCACCAACTTGTGTCCGTGCGTCTGGGCCGTTTTCAGGTACTCCCCACATGACTGGAAAAGACAGACCCCAGTTAAACAATCACCACCTTCAAGTCGCAGAGGAAAGATAGGTCGGCGCTATCTCAATTTTTTTCCTCGTCACAGAGGAACGATACATAGGTCGTCACAGAAAAATACTAGGTCCTATTTAGAACAAGTACTTACATTAATCATGGCACTACTAGAAATCCTAAACAACGTAGCCCTCTCGCAGACTTCCTTCGCTTTGCTCGTTAACAAATCCGGATCCGGATTCGATTCTATTTCGCTGAGCGGCTTTGCCAGATTTTTCCAGTGTTTTCCTAAGAGTTCGCCGCATATCTGGAAGCAAATTTAGGTATTTAAACGTAACGAAAAATCTGTCGCTTCAGTCGAGCATTGCGGAATACTAAAAACAGATTTTTGTATTTAAATTCGCAGTTGAAACTTGGCCAGCGCGTATTTTTTTAAATATGCTGGATCTTTTTTTTTTTTGATTTGCAGCCAATTTTATATAGATAGGCTTGCAACATCTTTAGGACTCCGTATAAATTGCCAATGCCTATGATTTTTAAAGCTGTTTAGGGTGGATATTATAAAAATGGCAAAAGTTAATTTTGATTTTAAGGGTCAAGTTAACTTCCCTATAAAAAATGATGGTGTTATAAAATTTTCAAAAGAATTAAAAAAGGAAGAATTTTTAACAACCTAACCCAAGTATTTCATCATTCTTTATCTTAGACAAGTGTTTACCGTGTTGATTTTTTTACGCCTTGCAGTCATGGTCAATTTTTCAGATGATAAAATTATTATTCTTCTATCTAGCGTGGAATTATAGGTTATGTCAACAAAAGCCTTCAAAAACCGTAATCTCCCTGCAGTTAACTTGAGACTGTCATGTAACATGCAGACTGTCAACTTAACTCCAACCTGTGACGTCAAACCACAAGTTAACCTTCGTTCATCTGTCAATAAAGCTTTATAATACCCACCCTTAGAGTCGTCAATTCTTCTCTGGCGCCTGCAATGGCAATTACAATAAAACGTATTCATGCGCACTAAACCGTTCTTGATCAGCTGGCGCATTGCCAACAGTCAGGACAGCAGTTGGTACTGTCGAAATCCCTAAAATACCCCCCAGAATTAGAGATGGGCAAACCTGTTCGTTTTGATTACCAGTTAAAGCAGCTACTGCTACTTACGACGAATTAGCAGTACATACGCTTAATAAAGAATGTGAACTGCTAATTTCAGTACCAGTTAGTTTAAATAGCCATTAGCTGTTCATAGGTGCTTCAACCAACTAATAAACAGTTAAAAATAACAAAATAATCCATCTCTACTCAGACTTGCAGCGGCAATGGCAATTAAAATGGCGCTCGCCCCATTTTCTGGCAATGAGAGACAGCTGATCGGGAACGGTGTACTGCGCATGAATCCGTGCAATTTCAATTGCCAGAAGACTAGAATTGCCGACTGTAATACGGATTCAATGCTCGCATAGCGCCCGCAATGCGAGCAGTATTGGGTCAGCTGATCGAGGACGGCGGTACTGCGCATGAATCCTTGCAATTATAATTGCCATTTGCTGGCGCAATTGCCGACTCTACTAACATATATATAACTCTAATACGGCTTTTATAAAACAAAATTTATCATTACAATGTTAATAACAATAACGCTGCATCTGACGTAAGAAACGCAAGAGACTGTTTTCATGTAGAATTGTCCAGGCTACTCGGAAAAAATATTCACATGGAAAAATCTCAATGGCGTATCACTTTTTTTGTAAAAAATCAGAATATATATTCGCCGGGACGCCACTGGCGGATCGATAAAATAACCTTCCTAACTAAAATATGCGGTCTTACATGTCATTAACACATACCAAAATTGAAAACGATATCTAAAGTACTTTCGAAGATACGAAAAAATAACGATTTAAATATACAGGTGTCCCACTTATAATGGAAACAAGCTTATATCTTCGGTACTTCTGAATCGATTGTTTTGAATTTTGGCATAGTTACGTACCATTATAGAGTGCACTTTTCTATTGTTTAAAATTTTAGTTAGCTCATTGGCGTACGGATTTATAGGGGCTTTTTAAACAATAATCGATTCACCGAAACTATAAGCTAGCTTCCATTATAAGCGTAAATTAACCCTGTACGTTCGCATAAACTTTTCTTTATAAAACGACCTAAGATGAAAATAAATCCAAAACAATTACCTGTAATTCATTTAGGGCGCCCTCCAGCTTCCGCATAACGTCCGGTTCCTCGGATAATCCGGATTCGTCCGCCTCCACGTCGTCCTCCTCCGATTCCATGTTCCTTCTGCAAAAACACGTCGTTATTATCACCCGGAACACGACGCAAAAGTATAATGTCATTATTAACTTAACAGAAACCGTATTCCGGCCGATAAAACAACATAACCTGCCCGCGCGTTTTAAACCGAATGATTTTATCAAAACTGTATTTTATGATTACGAGTTAAGCCTGTTATGGAAAACATGGTTTTTATGGACTAGACGGATTATCTTGTGACAGGATGAATTAGTGGAAAAATACAGGGTGGCCAATTAGTGCGACAAAGCTCAATATCTCTTTTACCGCTAGGGATAGCGGAAAACTTTTTTCACGAAAGTTATTAAGCGTTAAGAAGTGCAGCTTTTAAAATTATTTTCGACCATGCAGGGTGCTCCAAAAGGGCGGTGTGATAAAAATTTCATATTTTTTAAATGGGACACTATGTATATTTTTACATATTTGAATTCACCGTAAAATTCTGTACATAGCACAGTAATTATTTGTACACATTTTTGCAACGTTGCCAAATAGATTGGAAAATTCCTGAAATTTGTGCAAAAACATGGTTCAATGAAATGTAATGTAATATTTCTTAACTTATAATAATTTGAAATAAAATATTTTTATGTCGTAAAGAGGAATGTTGACAGAAGTCCCCTATGATAACACATATCAACATTTTTATACAGGGTATCTTCTATGGATATGCCAACATTACGAACTTGAAACCTGAGTTTCGTAAGTTTTTTAAATGAAACACCCTGTATATGATTACTTTATCTTGTAGATATTTTAATCCCTTCTATTTTTTATTAAGGTCTTTCTATGCCTATTTCTACCAATCTTGGTGGTATTTCAATTTTTATTTAAACTTGAGCAAAAAAAGTGGATGTATTTTACCATTGTCCTTTTTCTAGTCACCTATGACAAAATAAAAACAAAATGTTTAATTTAAAAAAAAAATTATTTATTCATACGGGAGGATACGACACAAAAATATTTTCGCGATTCAAGCTTGTGGACAATTCCTACAGTAAATTATTACCTAATTATTTGTTCATATAGTGACCCCCACTAACTTGAACACATAATTCAATACGTTTTTTAAAAGAATGAGTCATGTCTCTACACATTTTCAACTGTTTTCAAAGTATTACTCGGCAAATGCCTAGAAACATTCTTTTAAAAAACGTATTGAATATGTGTTAAAGTTAATGGGGGTCACTATGAACAAATAATTACGCAATACTTTGAAAACAGTTCCAAATGTGTAGAAACATGACTCATTCTTTTGAAAAACGTATTGAATTATGTGTTCAAGTTAGTGGGGGTCACTATATGAACAAATAATTAGCTAATAATTTACTTTAGAAATTGTCCACAAGCTTGAATCGTTAAAGTATTTTTGTGTCGTATCCTCCCGTATGAATAAATATATTTTTTTTAAATTACATTTTGTCTCTATTTTGTCATAGGTGACTAGAAAAAGGACAATTGGTCACTTTTGTTTGCTCGAGTTTAAATAAAAATTGAAATACCACCAAGATTGGTAGAGATAGGCATAGAAAGACCTTAATAAAAATTAGAGAGGATTAGAATATCTACAAGATAAAGTAATCATATACAGGGTGTTTCATTTAAAAAACTTACGAAACTCAGGTTTCAAGTTCGTAATGTTGACATATCCATAGAAAATACCCTGTATAAAAATATTGATATGTGATATCATAGGGGACTTCTGTCAACATTCCTCTTTCCGACATAAAAATATTTTATTTCAAATTATTATAAGTTAAGAAATATTACATTACATTTCATTGAACCATGTTTTTGCACAAATTTTAGGAATTTTCCAATCTATTTGGCAACATTGCAAAAATGTGTACAAACAATTACGGTGCTATGTACAGAATCTTACGGTGAATTCAAATATGTAAAAATATACATAGTGTCCCATTTAAAAAATATGAAATTTTTATCACACCGCCCATTTGGAGCACCCTGTATGGTCGAAAATAATTTTAAAAGCTGCACCTCTTAACGCTTAATAACTTTCGTGGAAAAAGTTTTCCGCTATCCCTAGCGGTAAAAGAGATATTGAGCTTTGTCGCACTAATTGGCCACCCTGCATATATCTGTATGTATGTAATAGAATTTTATAAAAAAGAAACGTTTGGACAAAATTAGGTGCAGTATTTATTATTACTTTTAGCGCAATTCAAGTGTAAGTTTTAAGTGTCCCTTAATCATTGTTTTTCTTTATACTAAACAGTAATCGTATCGTTATTCTGAGGATGATCTTATAAAGGTTGAAAGGTCCGAACTAAAGTATTATATTAATACTCCACAAAGTATCGAAAATACATCCTGTACAAAATTTGATGCATTAAAGGATAATTGCTAATCATAATTAAATCCAAAAGGAAATCTTATTTACATAGCCTTCGCCTTAGCGAGTTCCAACGCCGTCACCCAGGACTGTCTCTCCACCTCTGACGACGCCTTAATATGGAAGGTCTGCGTGCCCCCATTGGAGATAACGAACGTACACGGGTCTACAGTGTAGATGAGGGCTCCGTGAAGAGAGATGCTGCCTCTACAGGTGTGCGCCATCTCCGCCTGGTTCCTGGAACAGAGATAGTAGATTTTGTGGGGGATAGACGATGGATGGAGTATTAAATGTTTTTCCAATGTGCTTAGAGGGATATTTTTTTTGTTGCAGTAGGTATACTATACAGGGTGTTATGGAAATGACGTATTATATTTAAACCGGCAATGCCTGAGATGAAAACAAATTGACGAAAAATATCCAAAAATGGCGCTTTAATTTAATATGCCCTGTACATGACCTTATGTCAAACCAAAAATGACCACGTCAGGAAGGTAAACAAAGCAACATATGGCAAAAAACGTCACTGAATCTTGAACAGTGTTGTCATATCTTCAGGGTAAACTCTTTAGAAAGTCAATAACCGTTTGACAGATTGCAAGTTGTTTATTTTTCAGCGTACATTATTATAAACTTTTACGTTCAGTTCAGTTCGCTAGGAAACAATCTCTGATTTATAAACTTGAACTGACTCGAACGAACCACCGCGGAGTTTTTAAATGGTCAGGTATGTTCTCATTTGTTCAATTCGAACGACACACGTCAGATCTGGACAACTTAAAAGTTTATAAATGCCACTTACCCTTTAGAAAAAAAATGCAATTTTATTTAGCTTTTCGGACTTATTTAACACCAACTTTATTTATAAAAAAAACACCAAGTACCTAGGTAACTTGAACAAAAACAAACCGGCACAATAAAATCACATAACACATTTCTAAGTACCATTCAATCTGAATTAGTATTTTAAAGTGCTACTGTGTAGACAAAAATATGCCCTTATTGTCTGAGTGGTCTGGGAAATAATGTATTTAACATCTAAAATTTTTTAAAATAAATAACACGTTGGTTCTCTCGATCGATATCGGCCTGCTTCTTTAAACAGCTGATTGTGGACAATCGGGCTAATATTTAAAAATACAGCGTTGCCACTTTCGATGTTTTATAAGCGACTATCATAAATTGCCGAATTTCCTTCTATAATATTACTTTCCTGTATAATTATAGTCTCGGAAATGGCAACCGCGCTGGCTCTAGAGGCTGGCTGGCGACTGGTCCGAAGACGGACTAGACCATTATTTCAAAGGGTAGTTCTTGTAAATTGTTAACATAATTGTTTCATTTTATCTTTAGTAAGGGGTTAATGGCCCATAGAAATTAGCGTTTTTAATATTTCTATTGCGAAATGATTAAGTGCTCTTGTTCTATGTGTGTTATTGTAAAGTGTAATTATGCGTTAGTGTTGGGGTTTAGTGATAAGCTTATTATTATGCACTCCCACACTATCATCAGGACACGTGATGAGCATAAAGTTTTTCCCATAGAAAAAAGAACTGAAAGTGTCTGCCCTGGATTCCTTAATCGCGTCCTGGATTTACTTTCTAAGTAAGCTAAATATTTATTTTTATAACAAACTAAAGCTTTGCACTTTTAAACATTTTGGCAACATTGTTCCTGAACATCTGTTTATTAGCCAGCTGGGCAATGTAATATGTTCATATATGAATGCGCCGAGGAGTTGTGTGTGGGTGTAGGTGTGAATTCCCCACTTTTTAAACGTTCGATTCAAAAAAAAATATGTAGCGCTTCGCTAGGACACCCCCAGGAGTCACCCATTTAAATATAATGCGTCATTTCCATAACACCCTGTATTTAGGTTACAAACATTCATAAATGTCTATCAATCCTGACCATTTATAAATGTCAATTTTAAACTATACAGGGCAGGGAGAAACAGACCAAACTACAGGAGAGTATTGTATACGTGAAAATAATGTAGAAAACTCATCTTCTCCGATCCAAACAACAAACTAACCTTATTTTCACTTGTCACCGGGGTTTGTTCGGTCCGACCCGACTCACCCTGTAGATAGAACTGAAACCCCCTACCCCCGTTTACCGAAAGGGTCCGACTTAGTTACCATAGAAATTAGAACCTGGGCTCGTCGTTTCGATTTTTAAATGCCATATAAAAAACTGTTAATTTATTTTGTTAGTTTTGGGATTAGATAGATAATGGATGATGTTGCGAAAATATACTATATTTTATTAGTGACGTCAGTCGGTACATACTTTCTTTATAAATAAATTATGTGTAATAGAAAAGATCTTATCTTACAAATCCGACAGGTGTGTAAAATTGAAAAAATTACAGTGATAATGTGGCCGATGTTGTTTAAGATTTGTCGAGCTTAGTTTTGTATTTGAAGCGCATATTACACAGGGTGTCCCATTTTTCGACACTTTTATAGGGTATCTCCGTAATTGCTAGTGCTATCAAAAAGTAATGTAGGTGTCATGAGCTCTTTTTGGGTCAAATTTAAAATGGTCAAATCAAAATTTGAATATTTTCGCTCGCTTAAGAGATTCGGGGGAAAACAAAAAATGTACAATTTCAAAATTGCCCTATATTTTCTTAGTTAAAAGAGATACAGGAAAATGTTTTATACATAAATTTCTATATATTGATTGTTGCATAATCTGCCGTTTTCAGAATAAGTATACGGGGTCAGGTAAAAAAGTTATCGGACCTAACCGGATTTTTTTTTAAATGGGACACCCTGTATATTTTAATTTAAAAAGATACTATTTTAAATTTTCTTTTCAAATATATAACACACCATGGATGATATTGGTTTCCTAGGCGATTTATTTAAACTTTATTACTTACTTCAAACCACAGTAGACCATGAAACAAAAGCCGATTCCTAGAAACAACTAGGTCGACTATTAACATTTAACGTCAATTTCATTTTTACATATTCATTTGCGAAAATGACCTATCAACATCAACAAAATGTCATATTGAAAGTGGAAAAAACCAAGAAATGGAGTAAAATGAAAATGTATATTGTGTTTGCTATCCGGAAAGACGGTAACCATTTAAGGACATATTCCGAACATTTGCGATGATTCCCGGTATTTTTTACCTTAATCTGAATCTTTTATTTCGTTTCAAAGTAATAAAGTTTAAATAAATCGCCCAGGAAACCAATCGCATCCATGGTGTGTTATATATTTGAAAGAGAATTTAAAATAGTATCTTTTTAGATTAAAATATACAGGGTGTTCCATTTAAAAAAATGAGGTTAGGTCCGATAACTTTTTTACCTGACCCCGTATACTTATTCTGAAAACGGCAGATTATTCAACAATCAATATAAAGAAACTTCTGTGTAAAACATTTTTCTGTATCTCTTTTAACTAAGAAAATATAGGGCAATTTTGAAATTGTCAATTTTTTGATTTTTCCCCGTATCTTTTAAGTGAGCGAAAATTTTCAAATTTTGATTTTACCATTTTAAGTTTGACCCAAAAAGAGCACAAGACACCTACATACTTTTTCGATAGCACTAACAATTAAGGAGATATAAAAGTGTCGAAAATGGGACACCTTGTACAGTCATTATTGCTTTGAATAAAAAAATTTACTTAAATAGAAGTTTATTCGATATAAGTAACGACGACTTTCAAGCTGAAAATAACCATATTTTCCAAGCAATCTCTAGGCATCGCTTGTGTATAATGAAAAACCAGCCAAACATACACGTCTATTCTGAAATACTAGGTCTTATACTTATCGGCTTGTAGGTAGGCAGCTTAGGAAAAAGTCTAACAAAACATGTATAAACCTAAACTCTACATCAAATTACAAGTAAAAAAAGCGAAGCTAAAACGGTTCCTTATTCTCCAGGCGCTGGTTGGGAACCCCCGGTTTAGGCTTTCCAACAGTGAACGACCGAGTGTATGTGTTTTTCTCATATACCGTATAGCATGGATAACTGAACCAAACATACCGCAAGTATAAATAATTGATTCGGAATTTTATGGGCAGAACCCGGAAAATTTAAAAATAAAACCGATTGACCGATAGCAATGTGCTTATGCATCGAGCACGCGCCGTCGTTTGTTTATGCTCCTCAATTGGTAAAATGAATAAAATATAGCTCCTATTTTTTATATTATGGATGTAACCAAAAATTGTCCACCATCATGCTCGACGTAAAAACACCGCAATTAAGTACAAATTTGTGCATTGCATGTTAATACATTATGTGATTCTAGTCAATAATAATGCACGATAATTAAACATAATTAGTGGACATTTCTTTAATCACAGGTTATACACAGATACTTATACCCGTGAAGGTTGTAGTTCAGAAAAATATCTTTAATTGACAATACATCTACACAGTGAACCCTATGGATGTACGTGATATCTCTAGTCCTACTTATTAAAAGCATTATTCTTGGGTCCATTTTCAGACAAAAACTTCATATGAACATACGTCCTAAACGTCTTAACTTTTGAGATACAGGGTGTTGAAGATTTTCCAAAAATCTTTTTTATTAATATCTGTGCTGCTCTAGTTTTTGTGAAATTTGGTACACACTTTCTATTCACCATTTTATAATTTTTTGAATGATCAAACACAAGCACTATAGGAAAAATCCTTTAGGGCACTCTGTGAGTGGCGCGATTCACGTTGGTTTTGAATCCTTGGAGGTTATATTCGTTGGGAAAAACGACCTCGGGAAGGTCGTTCCATAAGGATAAAGTCCTCCAGATGAAATAATTCTTAAATAATGAAGTTCGAGGAGTACTAAGGTTAACCACATATGGATGGGCAGCAGTGGTTCGTCGCGTATTTCTGATATTCGCCGCTCTGGGCGGAATTAAGAGGGCAAGGTCAGCCGAGCACTTCCCATGAAAATATCTGTAAAAGAGAGTCAAATCCCCAACCTATCGAGGTTCTTTGCCAGCTCGTGGTCTCCAATCAGACGAATGGCCCTCCTTTCGATGGAATCCAGTAGCCGAAGAGTATGTTTGGGTGGAGAGCTCCAGACATGAGAACAGTACTCCAGTGATGGTCGAATCTGGGCTTTGTATAGTGTCAAAAGTTGTTGAGGTGTGTACAACTTTCTGGTTCGGAAGAGTACACCTAGTTTCTGAGACGCTATCTTGGCGATTGCCACAACGTGGTTATGCCAAGACATAGTTCGTCCCAGATCGGCGCCCAGCAAATTAATAGATGAAGCCAGTGGGATTGCGCGTCCGTCCATGACTATATCCGGTTCTGCAATGTTAACCTTTTTAGAGAAAACTGCTGCCTGCGTTTTTTTAGCTTTAAATTCGACTTGGTTACTGTCACCCCAAGCCAAAATTTCTTCCAGGTCTTTGTTGAGGCGTGATACTTCATGCTGTCTGCGAAGATGTGCGTCGGCAGCCGATGTTTGCGCATTCAAAGAGAAAGATGAGATAAGTGTGCTATCGTCAGCGAAACTAAATATCGGATTTTTAGTTTTCACTAGAAGGTCGTTAATGTAGAGTAACAAGAGAGTGGGAGACAATATGGACCCTTGAGGAACACCGGCATTGATGGTGAAGGTGTCTGAGAGAAATCCGTCAATCGCCACTTGCAGAGAGCGGTCGTTAAGAAAGCTAGACAACCATGCACAGAATCGACTGGGCATACTATAGGATCGCAGTTTACTTAGAAGTCGCTCATGCCACACACGATCAAAGGCTTTAGAAATATCCAGTGCAATAAATAATGTATAACATGCTTTTTATTCCAACCAGTGGCGTTCGTGCGGGGACTGCCCTCGGAATTCTTGAATAAATGAATGGTACGCCACTTCTGTTTGTTTAAATAAAAATTATTTTGGAAATTCTCGTTCCTCGCTGAGCAAAAGTCGTCTCTTGATTTTTTTCTGTCGTTTGACGTACAGTTTTCGTATAAAAAAACAGTTTTGACAATTGTCCACCTAGTTTAGTTGTCATCTATTTAAGTCATTAACCTTAACAAATTAATAAAAAAACATGACAATCCCTAACACCCTGTATCTCAAAAGTTCAGGCGTTTAGGAGGTATGTTCATATGAAGTCATTTTTTGAAAATGGACTCAAGAATAACATCCTTAAAAACGCAGAGCGAAATTTCAAACTGGGTCGCAAATTTCTCTGTGAACGGATACAAATGCCAAACCTTCAACTGTCAAATATTCTTATTCTTGTTCCATTTCTGCTTTGTTTGGAGACAGTCTGTCGTTTAGGAATGGATATTTACAGAATAATAGAATATAAGTGTAACCAAAACATGCCAAAACTAAACAGAATCGGTAAAAACTACAAGTCAAAAGTAACCGAACCCACAATTCCGTACCGGTACGCGGATTATTCGGACGATTGCAAATCAGTTGGCAAACGATACATTTTGCTCTACGAAAACCGAAGTTTTGATCGGCGGCCGCATATTTTGCCTGTGAACACTTTAAACCAACTGCGCATGCCGTATTAGAGTCGGCAATTTTTGTCTCTTGCGCCAGCAATGTCAATTATAATTGCACGGATTCATGCGCAGTACACCGTTCCCGATCAGCTGTCTCCCATTGCCGGAAACGGGGCAAGCGCCATTTTAATTGCCATTGCCGGTGCAAGTCTGGGTAGAGATGGATTATTCTGTTATTTTTAACTGTTTATTATTTGGTCGAAGCAGCTACGAACAGCTAATGGCTATTTAAACTAACTGGTACTAAAATTAGCAGTTCGCATTATTTATTAAGCATATGTGCTGCTAATTCGTCGCAATTTTTTTGAACGGCTATTTGTAAGTAGCAGTAGCCGCTTTAACTGGTAATCAAAACGTACAGGTTTGCCCATCTCTAATTCTGGGGGTATTTTAGGGATTTCGACAGTACCGACTGCTGTTCTGACTATTGGCAATGCGCCAGTTGATCGAGAACGGTTCAGTGTGCACGAATACGTGCAAGTATAATTGCCATTGCAGGCGCAAAAGAAGAATTGCCTACTCTAATACGGTTTAAAAGGCCGTATTAGACTAGGAAATTTTTTCTCTTGCGCCGGCAATTATAATGGCACGTATTCATGCGCAGTAAACCGTTTTCGATCAGCTGGAGCATTGTCAACGGTCAGAACAGCAGTGGGTACTGTCGAAATCCCTACAATATCCCCAGAATTAGAGATGTGCAAACCTGTTCGTTTTGATTACCAGTTAAAGCAGCTACTGCTATTTACAAATAGGTGCAAAAAGTTGCTGAAGCAGTCCATAAGTTTAATAAAGAATGTAAACTGCAAATTTAAATACCAGTGGGTTTAAATGGCCATTACCTGTTCATACCTGGTTCGGCCAAATAATAAACAGTTAAAAATAACAGAATAATCCATGTCTACCCAATTGCGCCGGCAAGGGCAATTAAAATGGCGCCTGCCCCATTTCTGGTAATGAGAGACAGCTGATCGGGAACAGTGTACTGCGCATGAATCCGTGTCATTTTAATTGTCAGAAGAGTAGAATTTCTGACTGTAGTACGGAGAACGGTGTACTGCGCCTGAATCCTTGAATTATAATTGCCATTGCTGGCGCCATAAAAATTCCCAAGTGTAATACGGCCTTTAGAGTCGGCAATTTTTGTCTCTTGTGCCGGCAATGGCAATTATCATTGCACGGATTCATGCGCAGTACACCGTTCCCGATCAGCTGTCTCTCATTGCCGGAAACGGGGCAAGCGCCATTTTAATGGCCATTGCCGGTGCAAATCTGGGTAGAGATGGATTATTCTGTTATTTTTAACTGTTTATTATTTGGTCGAAGCAGCTACGAACAGCTAATGGCTATTTAAACTAACTGGTACTAAAATTAGCAGTTCGCATTATTTATTAAGCATATGTGCTGCTAATTCGTCGCAACTTTTTTGAACGGCTATTTGTAAGTAGCAGTAGCCGCTTTAACTGGTAATCAAAACGAACAGGTTTGCCATCTCTAATTCTAGGGGGTATTTTAGGGATTTCGACAGTACCAACTACTGTTCTGACTATTGGCAATGCGCCAGCTGATCGAGAACGGTTCAGTGTGCACGAATACGTGCAAGTATAATTGCCATTGCAGGCGCAAAAGAAGAACTGCCTACTCTAATACGGTTCTAACTATTCCTGACAATGGCAATGAAAGAACCCATAGTTATCGGAAAGGGATCGATTATTTGCTTTCTCTATTCTACAAGTGAACAAAAACGGGAAACGACTTGAAAGTAAAATGCAAAGCACTTACCTCTTGCGACACAATCTGAAATAAAAACAACCTTACTTAGTGCATTTTTAGTAATACTAGTAGGTTCTCGATACTTACTGTTTAGAATGGGAATAGAAAGAGATTTCTGGTAAAATGAAGTTTGAAATAGCTACGAAACAAGGCACTAAACTACTAGAAATATTTGGTAACAATTCAAAAACTACTAAGATACGATACGGACAAGAAACAAATATATGCGCAGTCACATAAGAGCTTGTCCAGATAAGGCGTTTTACGCATGTGGACGGAATATACGAATCGCGTCTCAAACGCTTCATCTGGACAAGCACTAAATCATCCAGTTACTTCAAGCCGTATTAGAGTCGGCAATAAAAATTTCCGGCGCAATGGCAATTATAATTGCACGAATTCATGCGCAGTAAACCGTCCTCGATCAGCTGGCGCATCGCCAACAGTCAGAACAGCAGTTGGTAGTGTCGAAATCCCTAAAATACCCCCAGAATTAGAGATGGGCAAACCTGTTCGTTTTGATTAGCCGTTAAAGCAGCTACTGCTACTTACAAATGGACCAAAAAAGTTGCTACGAATTAGCAGTACATATGCTTAATAAAGAATGTGAACTGTTAATTTAAGTACCAGTTAGTTTAAATAGCCATTAGCTGTTCATAGTTGCTTCAACCAACTAATAAACATTTAAAAATAACAGAATAATCCATCTCCACCCAGACTTGCACAGGCAATGGCAATGAAAATGGCGCGTGCCCCATTTCTGGCAATGCGTGACAGCTGATCAAGAACGGTGTACGGAGTATGAATCCGTGCAATTTTAATTGCCAGAAGACTAGAATTGCCGACTGTAATACGGATTCCGTTCTCGCATTGCGCCGGCAATGCGAGCAGTATCAGGCCAGCTGATCAAGAACGGTTTAGTGCGCATGAATACGTGCAATTGCCGGCGCTAGAGGCAAAAATTGCCGACTCTCATACGGCTTTTGAAAAATGACGATACAAATACAAGGTTTACCGATAAAATTCGTATCGGGTACTTCCTCCGTGAGCATTGATAACTTCATGCGTATCACTCTGCATTATAGACTTCGTTTGTTGAAATTATATTTATTTTTAATTAAGCAAAAACCACGAGGAGTAATAAAATGTCGCATTTATTGTAAACGAGACGTTTTTTCGACAATAGTGTAACGTATTCAGAAGTAACGGTAACTTTTTTGTTACCTAGAATGGCACAGCATCGGCCAGTGTCCAACCCACATATAACTCTCATCGGTTTAGCTTAAAAAATAAATTAAATTCAATTTTTATGTAAGATATTTCAAATTTTAAGAATTTTACATACATCTAGATCTTATGTGTGCTACCCCGTACAATTAGAAGTAACAGGACGTAAATTACTCTGGCCTAAACTCTAGAATCTGTTTTCTATACACCAACCCACAAAAATTATTAAAATTGGTTTATTATTAACTAAATAGCACCTTTGGACGCATTTTTGAATATTCGATTATTAATTTCTGCATTCTTACTTTACGGTGTTATTTCCTTGTCAGGCTGTCAGAGTAATTTTCTCAGATACCCTCCGCGGGTTTGTTACCCGTACTAACCGCGGATCCAGGGGGGGGGGACAACCCCCCCCATCAATTTAACACGAAAAAAATCATATACAGGGTGTTCCTTAATGACGTGCTAATATTTCAGGGTGTGATTCCTTAGGTCATTTTATAAAGAAAAGTTCATATGAACATATGTCCGCAACGGCTTCAATTTTTTGCTACAGGGTGTTGAATTTTTATTTTTTAAATGGTTATTTTTTCATATCTCCGAAAGTACTTTAGATATTATTTTCAATTTCGGTATGCGTTAATAGGATATAGAACCACAAGTTTTAGTTAGAAGAGTTATTCGATTGTTCCACCAGTGGCGTCCCTGCAAACATGCCCTCTGATATTTTTACAAAAAAGATGGTACGCCACTGACATGTTTCCATGTGGATATTTTTCTGATTAGCCTGGTCAATTCTACATGAAAACGGTCCCTTGAGTTTTTCTCGTCAAGCGCACCGTTCTTGATTAAAACCACTAAATTCAATTGAAACTCATTATTATTAAAATTGCTAAAATAATTAATGATAAATTTTATTTCATAAAAATTGTTGGAAATGCCCACCTTCACTTAAAAGACATGCTTCCGCATGTCTTCGCATCGAATTGCCCACTCCAACAATTTTTATAAAACAAAATTTATCATTAATTATTTTATCAATGTTAATAATAATGAGTTTCAATATGAATTTAGTGGTGCGTCTGACGAGAAAAACTCAAGGGACCGTTTTCATGTAGAATTGACCAGGCTAATCAGACAAAATATCCACATGGAAAAACGTCAGTGGCGTACCATCTTTTTTGTAAAAAATATCAGAGGACATGTTCGCAGGGACGCCACTGGTGGAACAATTGAATAACTTTTCTAACTAAAACTTGTGGTTCTATATCCTATTAACGCATACCGAAATTGAAAATAATATCTAAAGTACTTTCGGAGATAACACCCGGTAGCAAAAAATTTAAGCCGTTGCGGACATGTTCATATGAACTTTTCTTTATAAAATGACCTAAGGAATCACACCCTGAAATATTAGCACGTCATTAAGGAACACCCTGTATACCGGTTTAACTAATGCGGTACCGCCTTGGATACCCTTTGACAATCAACCCCGTCCCTATAAAAAGCCACCCTAACAAAAACCTCCTCAAAACACAGAAACATACAAAAACCACAACAAAAACTGAAAACAAAAAACAGCAACCACACCACGCAAACGAAATTAAAAAAAAATGATTGTGCAGGGCCTCACACCATGATTTCTGTCATTTTTTGACGCTTGTATATGTTATGATTGATTTATTTTTGGGCGAAAATTCGTTACTTACCCTCCTTTGAATTTTCTGCGACGCCTGATGGACAACGTAGGGGCGATCCCATGGTTTTCGGCCCTGCACAACATACCAAAAAGGGTCTTTTAGGTTATAGAAATAAAATTGGCTCGGTTCTAGGTTGATATAACATTTTTGGGTACTACATATTATGCGAATCTATGGTTAACTACGTTCCCTTTTTAGTGATCGGCCGATCAGTGGCGGCTCGTGACCTATGATAGAGGGGAGGGGGTTCACAAGTATGGTGAAATTTTTCTAGGTGTTTTAAATGTAGAAAGAAAAAAAGTAATAAGAAAATGCGTTACGTAAAACATATTTTTATTTATTTTTTAATTTTACACAAGGAAATACAACTTTTGGAAAATAAGAAAGGTTTTCTTAGTGTGTATAGCTGTCGGATCTTAACGTCGTCGCATGCAACCCTCGTAACAATATTTATACAGTCCACTACTAATACTACTAAAGCCATCTACGAGTTATCAAGAAAACCGAATGATGTCTAATACCACTACGCCATCTATGGGCTACGTCATTAGGCGCAACCAAGACGAGAACAATAGTTAACTGTTTTATGACGAGAATCGAGCCCCGAGACTGACAAGTTGGCATTCTTCATATTTTCAGTGTTTTTTAGTTTAATTCCTTAAATAAAATGGTTTAAAATCATATCGAGTATCATTTATCGAAATACACAACATTTATCGACCCGATTGTAGAAAATTGAATACCCTCTATAAATTTTTTTCCATATATTTCATTTCATTTGTAAACTTTCTAATAAAGTCCCTAGATTTACCCTTTGTGGTCTGCGTTAAATTAATTTCGGGTTTAGGTGTTCCCGCATTCTTCACTTCAATTTTTTGCTCCAAACTCAAAGAGCTAAAGTTATTTCTTAAATAGTCCACCGTCAACTATTCATTTTAACTTAATAAATATATAATATTAAAATATTGAAACATACACGCTCGAATTTCCAACTAGATGCACGAACAGACAACAGCGCTGTGCAGACAAAAACTGTGCGCAATTTCCATGTTAAATCGCCATAGCCCCGCTATCCCCCGCCACCTGTTACTACAGAGAAACTGCACTACTTAATCGCACGTGCGAGCAAGTCTCGTCATAATCGTCATTTACCTCGACCGAGGCACGGTTGCCGGATCTATACAGTTTGGTTTGACGGGATGATAAAATATTAGGGAGGGTCGGACTTTTTTTAGTTTGACGGTACGATAAAATATTAGGGAGGGTCGGAGTTTATACGATAAATAATATTCAATGAATATAAATTAATATTTTTTATTCGTTTTGGGGGTGCACGTGCGCATGTGCTCCTGTGGAAGAACCGCCACTACGGCCGATACGGATATAAATATTGGCACATACATATTTAATATTAATTATTTTAATAATTTGTAAGTGAAAATCCATTTTTAAGAATCTCGAGCGGTTTTGGGAATAACTTCTTTATCTAGTAAATCTGAACTGTTTCTCGTTCCTCTGATTTACCTAATACAGATATATTCTTTGTTACTATTATCGCTATTTTCTCCCATCGTGTTTTTACTTGCATTACAAAAAATTAAAATATTGCACAGCACGATCGCTATCTGTGATAGCAATGCATTAATATTACTTCGATTCAAGAACTAAGACAGTGCCGTAGCTGGCTTTTTTCTAAAGGGGTACTGGGATGGCGTCCTTCACCTTATTATGACAAAAAGCAAAACCAACCAAACCGTTTGCGCTAAAAGGTGTGATAATTATTGTAAAAGCCGTATTAGTCGGCAATTCTTGTCTCTTGCGCCTGTAATGGCAATTATAATTGCCATTGCACGCGCAAGAGAAGAATAGCAGACTCTAATACGGCTTTTAAGATAATATTGGAATTCGGACATTATTTTTTTTATAAAATTTAGGGCATTCCCTCCCACGAATCCGGTCACAGATTAGAGAAAAGTAATACTACATTTGGAAAAAAAAAACGTCAAAAAATTAGATATCTTGGTATAATAAAACTTTCAAACATCAAGGGACAACATCTATTGTCGAAAGGTCAATCAATTATTACTAGGTCCCATAATAAACAGTTCTACTCGTAACCTGTTTAACCTGCATTGACGTAAATTACAAAAATAACTTCCATTAACACTTATCAATACATTATTTGAAACTCAATTGAAAGGCTATTAAAAGCCCCTTGGATGAACTGCATCAGTTAAGAAAATTAAGATGTAATAAAATAAGTGGTCAATGTGAGAGCCCTATGGGATTCCCGCACCCACAAACATGTAGTTTTTGATAAGTAATTATGAACGCTATAAATTCTTAAAATATTTGGGTTGTTGGCATCAAACATGTTATTATTTTGCCAAAAAATGAGACAGGCGTTGTGAATTTATTTACATTATATAAATACTTTTTGGTATTTTAAACCGATGAATGGTTTTAACTTCAACAATGTTTTTGTTCTTCTCAGAGACAGAATCAAGTGTTTCTCTGTCCAAATAAAAGAGAAACAATTTTTAAAACCAGATACTTATTTTGATGTTTTATTGATGGCATTAAAAATGTACAGTCTTTCTTACCTTAGCAAACTAAGTACAAGTACTTCTAAAGACACAGACATACAACACCAATATATTATCTCACTACACTTCGCTAAGGTAGAAGGCATACAGATACACAGTTTGTTTAATACAGTATTTTTAAATTCATACAGTTTCATACAGGGTCATCTTACGTACTTCATTCTGTACATCATTAAAATGACAAATTTTAGGCATCTCACTTGCAATAAATTACAAATACAACATCGACCCACAACTTTTTCTACAAACACAACAAATACACCTGCTTTCATGCCAAAAAACAGAAAGTTTATAGCTTTTCGGTCGTTATTACTATTTCTTAGTATTTTTGTATTTAAGATTTGTAGCTACTCGTCTTAGAAACCAAATTATTGTTTAAAATCCACAACTTATGTTTCAGGCAATGAAAAATTGAACAAAAAGGGGTAAAATCATGAACCTACTAATATTCTATATTTTTGGTGCTATACATTGTCAATTATTGTCTCTTTCTCTAGATATTTAAGCCAAAATTCTAGTATTTCAAACTTTTATAGTTTATAGAATACCCACCTTATCATAGACTTTACGTTACTTAATTAAAGTTTAAAGTGCTCAGTAATTACATGCTAATTATTATAATTTACCTAGAACCAATAATACCTACTATATGTGCTTAGTTTTTAAATTAAATACATATATAGATTACGAGGATGTCTGAATATTCTTTGAATTGCAATAAAACAAAGGAGCGATTTGTTGAAATTATAGTTTAAACAAGATAAAAATGCATTTGAATTATAAACGCAATTGGCAACTTACCGAGACAATAATCGAAGGATTATTTTACTAATATACGTTATATACAGGGTCTTGCACCAATCTAACAGGTTTTCTCAAACCATAATAACCTGTGGAAAATGCAGTAAAAGTAGGACACCAAAACAATAAAATCAATAATACCACTTCACAAAATCTTCTGTCGAATTAAGGCAAGGCCCTATAGGGTTCAACTAAACTAATTAATTATCAATATCTACCAATTAACCAGTAACATCGATTAAAAAACTAATTTACTACGAACCTGTAGTACGATAAATGGCCATTTTGAAGAACGAACCAACGTCTCTGGTAACCCTTGAGGTAATTTGTCCACTTGAACAGCCAGCCTTTCATGGTGGGTTCCACTTGGGAGCCCCCCGATTTGGTGGTAACACCATCACCCATATTCTAAACAAAATTAACGCGGATTTTTCTGCGAAAAGGGGAGTAAACTTTGAAATATTCTCACACGTCTTCCATATTGAACTTTTTGACAAGGGTTTGTTCGATAAATATCCGAGATATTCCTAAAGAACAACTACTGTATAATCATCCTTTTCTAACTTATTAAGAGCGTATAGGACGTACGTCCATAACAATTCAAAGTTGTCAAATTGTTGTCCGTGGGCAACACGACGCAATTTTTGAACGTATCATGACAGGTTATGCAGTAACCGCTGCGCAGTTGTCAAACTCGTGGGCGTTTATGTGGCAAATGATTCATTTGGCGCTAGCTACTAAGCAACATTAAAAAGCAATTTTGATAAATAGTTATTTAGAAGCGGGAAATATAAAAACTTCATCAAAGTCTATTTAGAATCATTGTTTAAAACCGTTAATTGATGTATAAATTATATAGTTGTCTCCTCATTATACCTAATGCCTTTTTATGATAGAATGTGTGCTCTCTACCGTATATCAGGCTTTTAAAAGCTATAAATAACCATTCTATTTCTACTGTTAAGTTAAATATTGCACAAATACAAATACCTTGGCACTGATAAATAAAAATATGCGAAAAATCAAGCCGAACATGCAAATTTTCAATAAAATTTGGCATAATTATTCCTGGCAGTCGTCCAAACTATTATTTACACTTATAGATGTCATATGCATATACACCTTACACGTAAAAAATGTTTGGTCGATATTTATCCAGTCACCAGGCAGCGAAATGTCATTTCTCTACCAGGTTGGCAAACTGTCACTATTCTCCTAGCTCTAAAGAATTGTCTTTTGTGATTTAATAATTATTAATACAAGTGTACTGCTATGGAAGACTTATTTTTGCTAACCCTTAAAAATATGAGTACATTTTCTGTGGAATTACGCTTTTTTTCCGACGCGGATTTGGCTTAATAAAATGTATTCTATATTATTTTTAAAATCTTATTTCAATCGGATAAATCTGGCAACCCGGCGTATAGGAATTCAAGATGGCGCGAGCCATTTTGACGTTCTAAGCAAGACTAAAAAGTTTTTTCGAATTATTTTTAATATTTTTGTTTGTTTTGTTATCAAAATTTTCGGAACCCATTAAGCTAAGTGCCCCGTGTCTCTGTGTGTGGTGTAACTGTCCTAAAAATAAATCGGTCACCCGGAAATCCAAAGGAAAAGTTAACAACTCATCAAAGGAACACACAGGTTTTATTGTTTTTTGAATTTTCAAGTCGAGGCAAACTAGATTAAGAAGTTATTAACATTAAAATCCATAATTAAGAGCTAAGAACCAAGGAAACTAAATATACAGCAATAAGCAACAAAGCAAAACAAGCAAGAACCTCATTTACTTGATCTGTAAATACATACAATATAGTTATTTCTTCTCATAATAATTAACATAAGGATCAAGGCACACTAGGAAACGCAAATTAAGCTATGGAAGCAATACAATATGAGCTGGCTCGTAACATGACCCTGTTGTTTTTCTTCGAACGTCTGCTCGATAAAGGAGAGCCCCGTACTCTACACGATTTAAGCTGTCAATTTGGCTCAAAGGGGTTCACTAAAGAAATGAGACAGATCGCCGGGGGCTCTCAAAGTGGTCTTAAAAAGTTTCTCGGGCAGTATCCAGCACTGTTTTCTGTGGAGGGAGATTATGTGACCATTAATACTTTCCAAAACTTGGGGAGTAAAAGTGCAGCCAGTAAGTAATATTTTTTTAGTGATTAGTAATTGCTGTAAGTAATATTTTAGTATATTTCTGTCCTCATGTGAAATCTTTGAATTTACAAAAATGAAAGTAGTATGCAGTGTAGTCTAGAAGAAGAAAGCTACAAAATATGGAATATAAATCATGAGAATAAGGCGGATATTTCAAATACAATCAGAAAATACTAAAATACATACTTCATTGCATACCATAGCTGACATAAAAATCTAATTACAATAATAAACATTAATGTAGATTCTGCATTGTTTAAAAATAAATTAGGCTGTATAAGCCAGGAATTGATGACACTGTTAATAAAATAAACTCTCACAATTCATTGAAGTATAAATAATTAATTGTTAAATGTTAGGATTCACTTTGATGGTTTCTCATGACTGACTATACAGTTTGATAAATTAGGGTATATAATTAATTAAATTAGCAAAATCAGTTTAAAACTCAGTAGAAACATATACATTTATTTACATGCAAAGAAACGGCCATTACAAAATTTATTATTAGGTAATATGTAAATGCAAAATTACACTGGGAAACAAATTTCAACTTTTTTTTTGTTTCCTGAACAAAACCTATTTTTTTGGATTCAACTGTACCCAAGTAACTAAAAAATACCTATTAAAGATTTTAGTTGGCTCGCAAAAAAAAAAATCTCAATTATTTGTTACAAAATTTTAATTCATAGGCATATACAATGGACATACAAAATACAGATAACAATATATTGTTGGTTCAACAAAAGCAACTAAATAGCACATTTTTATCATTGAATCCAAAGTTTAGACACTCATTTTGCGCTTCTTAGCTTGCCTTTTGAAAGCAGCCTCTGGGGCATCTCTCGTAATAGTCCAGCAGTAGTCGGCTAACATCTCACAGTTCCATTTTCCCTGATATCTTCTTTCCATGTTCGAAATATCCTGGTGGAACCTCTCACCGTGTTCGTCACTTACAGCACCACAATTTTCCGGAAAGTAATCCAGATGAGAATCCAGGAAATGAATTTTCAACGACATATTACACCCTAGGTTTTGGTAACACAAAAGAAGTTGAGCAACCAGGTCTTTATAATTTTCTGCTTTTATGTTTCCCAAGAAATTTTTTGCAACCATTTTAAAGGCATCCCAAGCGTCTTTTTCCTTGCCTTCAAGTATGGAATCGAATTGCGCATCTCCGAAAAGTTTCCTAATCTGGGGACCCACAAATATTCCCTCTTTAATTTTAGCGTCACTGATTCTAGGGAACTTTTCTTTTAAATAACTAAAAGCACGGCCTTCTTTGTCCATTGCCTTCACAAAATTTTTCATAAGTCCCAATTTTATATGAAGTGGCGGTAGTAAAATCTTTTCTGGGGCAACTAATGGCGCGCTGGTCACATTTTTCTTTCCTGGCTCAAAAGACTCTCTCGGTGGCCAAATTTTCTTTCTGTAGTGATCCGATCGTGCTCGACTGTCCCATTCGCAGAGGAAGCAGCAGTATTTGGTATAACCTAGCTGCATTCCAAGCAAGATCGCCACAACTTTTAAATCCCCACAAATTTGCCATTTATATCTTTCATATTGTATGGTCTCAAGTAACAATTTCAAATTGCTATATGTTTCTTTCATATGGACTGCATGACCAATTGGGACTGAAGGCAATTTGTTTCCATTATGGAGTAACACAGCTTTAAGACTTACTTTTGAGGAATCAATGAAAAGTCTCCAGTCTTTTGGATCATAGTCCAGATTTAAAGCTGCCATTAATCCCTCAATGTCCCTACAGGCTACCAAATTGTTATCCATGTTAAAAAATGGTGTTAGGTTTTTCTGACGGCTTCGGTACACAGAAACTTTTACTTCATCTTCAAGTAAATTCCATTGTTGCAATCGAGAGGCCAATAGTTCTGCTTTTGTCTTGGGCAGTTCCAAATCCCTTATAAGGTCACTTAATTCACTTTGACTTATTTTGTGAGGCTTTTTACTTGGAAGTTCACAGACAAAATCGGAGTCTTGCGAGGTTGATGGGTCGGCGACATTTTCCGGTACACTACCGTTTGAATCCTCTTGATCATCATCAGAATGAAGGGTATATTCCTGAGGTGGATTAGGTATAGGCAACTCGTCACTATGAGGCACCGGGCGTATGGCGGATTGTAAATTTGGATACTGTATCGCAGACCTTTTTTTCTCTGAAAAGCCTTTTTTGATGGAAGGTGTCAAACAAAAGTAACAGTCAGTAACTTGGTCTTTCGGTTCTCGCCAGATCATAGGAACAGCGAAGGGCATCTTACGGTTTTTTCCACTTAGCCAGCCGCGAATGTTGGACGCACATTTGTAGCAGCAGATATGGGGAGCCCAATTTTTATCCTGGTCTCCAACTTTGCAGCCAAAATACAAGTGGTAAGCCTTTTTTATTAAAGGGCTAAGCGTACGTTTTTGTTTCACAAAAGTCATTTCACCACATATATAACAAAAATGATCCGGCTTATTTACACAAACTCGCGACATGTTGCTCAAAACTCTCTAATTTCTCAAATACGAACAGCTCTCGATCAACTGGTGGTTGAAATACAACTAACTAACAATTTAGGATTTATATTATATGTATTTAAACCCCTTATAAAGTACACCTGTTATAATAAATCCAGGTATTTCTCATTTAATGGTGAAATTTTCCCATATATTAAGGGCAGGTAGGTAAATTATCATAATTGGGATGGATCTATAAAACCGGAGCCAACTGAGCCTTTTGCAAGACAGATTGTTAATTAGTATAATAAAATAAGTAAGATTTTGCTATTTTGGTCTCGGAAACATTTTTGCTGTTCCCCAGTGTTATTACTATGTATATGTATGTATGTACAAATAAACATAACATAACAAAAATACACTAGTTTTAGTTAGGATGTAGTACTAAAAAAATCTAATAACGTAGTTTGACGTGTTTGCGTTTTATACTTGCAATCTAGAAAATATAATTCCAAGTCTGATAACAATTCCAGTGCTGCAGAGTCACCCCTATTCTTTGCATACTCATATAATTCCTTTACCATACTAATGGCTTGTTGATAATTGGTGACAGTTGTTTGATTACTGCATTCAACTTCTTCATTAGAGTCATCAGATATTGATGTGGTTTCAGTTGGACTACATAATTGGTAGGAATGGGGTCACTATCATCTTCTAATAGCACATTGCTATCAATGTTAATGAACTCGCCCAAATCATTGTTGTCAAATTACAAACTTCCACAACATCAATATTCTCTCTCAGACTCAAAACGCGACATTTTTGTGCCATTGATTTTAACCTTACAACTCACAAATAAACGGCGGACTGCTGTTGGGGAATCACACATACTTTCATTCGGCAAAGTCTTTCGCGCTGCCACACATACGCGACTTATTCGTCTCCCAAATACTTTTAAAAAAAAATTGTAACTTTAAAGGAGGGTTTTCGCACTCTTTGTATGAAAACAGCCTGTCCGCGTCCGCCCAAAGGAGAGTCCGCCCAAGAGAGGCTGATTTTCATGGAATTTCATATACCTAGTTCCGGACTATGAAAAAATGTCCGCTTAATAGAGATGACCGCTTGTTAGAGGTGTCCGATTGTACAACTATCAGTTTTAAATGTCATTATTCAGCCTAAAACTTTATTTATTTATACTATGGATGGGATGACCTTTGGATTTTTGGACAAGACCGATTTTGATCATATCCTCCTTTTTTTTTAGGTGGCAAGGACTACAATACATTGGCAGTTGAATATTTTTCAGAAAAACTGCTACAGTATGGAGAAGGCACGGAAGTGCCCATAAGGAGCCTGTTGGGACACAGGTAACAACGAAACATGCCTTTAATAGTCAAATAATTATGAATTTACATACAAAAATTATGGTAAATCGAATTATTTTAGGTCCCAAGCTTCACCAGAAGTGCGCCACGTCTCGGGGCAACACTTTCACGAATTCAGGGATTTTCTATTTAAGCACTCCGAAGACTTCTTAATAGACGACGAAAAGGAAACTGTGGTTTTAACAAATTTTTCCGAGGTTTGTACTTGTTATTGTCTTCTGATATTTTTCGTAGACATTAATAGAGATACAAATAAGTGTTTTTTTTTAAATATAATTTTCAGGTACATTCCCAGTTCCCAAACACGGAGATGCACTTTCAGCCAGAGGTCCAAATAGACCCGCAAGAAACGCAGACCTTGCTGGACTTTTTGGCGCAGTGTATCGAACTTAAGGTAAAAAAATATGGCAAAAATTCACGGAACACGAACACTGCATTATTTATTTTTAGGGGCCTATATTAGTCGAACAACTCTTCCAGATAGTAAGCTATAATCTTCCAGAGGGTATATGGTCGAACCTTTTCAATACGCCCACCCAACTTTCGAGTTTTTTAAGGCTGTTCTCCGATAGTTTCCATATACAGGCGAACTTGGTTACTCTGTTGCAAACGCCCAAGATTAATCAAAAGCACATTACGGCTCAGGTATGTAAATGTAATAGCCGTTTGTAGAACCGGTGTTGTTTGTTATACAGTGTGTTTCGAAAAATAAATCGATAGTTTAAAAAGTCCGAAAATTATTTCCATATTTTAGGTTGATTTAATTAAAGAAAACAAGGTAAAGGAACTGGAAAGGACCAGCGAAGATATTAAAAACGCCAAAAATATTACCAACAATAACTTACCGGAAAAACATGAGAAACCTCGAAGCGACAAATTACCCAATCAAAATTCACTCGAAAAGGTAAGTTAGTTTCTACGAAAAAAAGGTTTTAACATGGTTAAGAAACACTTCTCGGCCTTGTGACGAAATGAGTCATTTCTCATACTGTAATAACTAACAGGTTTGTTCACAGTTAGAACCTAACACTATGAAATGAATAAAAAATGTTTTACTAAGTAATCACTATTAAATAAACAAATAATTAATCACAGATCAGTAACTCGTCGAACCACCAGACGGAAAGGAGCCCGCCCGTCTCGCCCGTTAAAAATAGCCCGACGAGCCCGAGATCTCTGAGCGACAGACTGAAACAGCCAAAATTGCAGCAGAAACAAGCGGATGCTCAGCAACAAAAATCTTTGAGTCCTGAGCCACCGACCGCGCCCAATTCCGCGAGCTCCGAGGATAAGAAGGGTGTGAGTTTTAGAATAGGTAAGGAATATTTTTGTATACAGGGTGTTATGGAAATGACGTATTATATTTAAACCGGCAATTCCTGAGATGAAAACAAATTTAAGAAAAATATCATGTGGTGCCCCTGTTCAGAAGGTAAACACAGCAACATATGGCAGTGAATATTGAACAGTGTTGTCATATCTTCAGGGTAAACTCTTTAGAAAGTCAATAACCGTTTGACAGATTGCAAGTTGTTTATTTTTCAGGGTACATTATTATAAACTTTTGCGTTCAATTCGCTGGGAAACAATCTCTGATTTATAAACTTGAACTGACTCGAACGAACCGCCACGGAGTTTATAAATGGTCAGGTATGTTCTTATTTGTTCAATTCGAACGACACCCGTCAGATCTGGACAACTTAAAAGTTTATAAATGCCACTTACCCTGCAATGCAATTTTATTTACCTTTTCGGACTTATTAAAACCAACTTAATTTATAAATAACACCAAGTACTCACATCACAAAATCACATTAGTTTTCGCGTCACAACACATCTAAATACCGTTCAATCTGAATTAGTATTTTAAAGTGCTACTGTGTAGACAAAAATACACCCTTATTGTCTGGGAAATAATGTATTTAACATCTAAAAATTTTAAGAATAAATAACACGTTGGTTCTCTCGATCGATATCGGCCGGCTTCTTTAAACAGCTGATTTTGGACAATCGGGCTAATATTTAAAAATACAGCGTTGCCACTTTCGATGTTTTATAAGCGACTATTATAAATTTCCGAATTTCTTTCTATAATATTACTTTCCTGTATAATTATAGTCTCGGAAATGGCAACAGCGCTGGCTCTAGTCGCGGAGAGTTCTCGGAAAGAAAGTTCGACGACTGGTCCTAAGGTGGACTAGACCATTTATTTTAAAGGGTAGTTCCTGTCAATTGTTAACATAATTGTTTCATTTTATCTTTAGTAAAGGGTTAATGGCCCATAGAAATTAACGTTTTTATTATTTCTATTGCGAAATGATTAAGTGCTCTTGTTCTATGTGTGTTATTGTAAAGTGTAATTATGCGTTAGTGTTGGGGTTTAGTGATAAGCTTATTATGCACTTCCACACTATCATCAGGACACGTGATGAGCATAAAGTTTTTCCCATAGAAAAGAGAACTGAAAGTGTCTGTGCCCTGGATTCCTTAATCGCGTCCTGGATTTACTTTCTAAGTAAGCTAAATATTTATTTTTATAAGAAACTAAACTTTTACACTTTTAAACAGTTTGGCAACATTGTCCCTGAACATCTGTTGATTACCCAGCAATGTAATATGTTCATATATGAATGTGCCGAGGAGTTGTGTGTGGGTTTAGGGGTGAATTACCCCACTTTTTAAACGTTCGATTTAAAAAAATATATATGTAGCGCTTCTCTAGGACACCCCAGGAGTCACCCATTTAAATATAATACGTCATTTCCATAACACTCTGTATTTTGTAACAAAGCCGACCGCATCTAATTTACTTACCACTGTTTCTATTTTTTGTAGGTAAGTTTTCTAAATCAGCTGTGGAACAGCAACAACCTCCTGTGGCCCAAGTTCAGGCGCCCGTGGTGGCACAGGCTGAAGCTGCAGAAGCCAAAGGCGTAGCCGCGAAACAGACCAATTATAATCAAAGTTTGAAGCAGAGGATCAACAGCTTGGTTCTGAAGACATTACAAGAGAATACTGGTAAGAATGAATGACTAATGTGCAACACCAGCGTACTGCGTACACAACTGTTCCTGCAGAAATGTGACCAACAACAATTTCTCGATTGTCACTGTGAAAAAAGGTAATTTTTTTTTTTAGGAAGAGATCGGCAGACGATGATGAACCATCAGCAGTACAACGACTCGTGGAAAATCAAGTTGTTTCAGAATACAAGGGTTATATGCAGCGTTAGAGAATGCCAAATGGTCGTGGACGAAATAATGAATAGAAGAAACAACGGCAGGGTAATGAAGGATATACATATGTATACTCCCCGGCAGTAAATTCCGGACAAAGATAATGTCGTCAGGTTTCTAGTCCTGTAACTTTTTAGATTGTTTACGGATCTGGGGAAAAAAAAGCAACCTGTAGACTTGTGTCTCGGAATGTTAGTCTAAATTTTAGTTTTCAAAAAATTACCGATGTCTTGAGCAGGGCAGAAACCTTTTTACCCTTAATTTCTAAACGTCCTGTGGAAAAATTGAGCGGTAGATTTTAGCTTCATTATGTCTTGTTTTGAAGGGTATCCTTTTCTTAACATAATGTTTTTTGGTTCAGGTCATTATCTGCTTTTTAAAAGAAGATACGAATTTTTATAGAAAGTAATGCAGTTTTTCAATTTTATTTACGATTCAGAAAATTACAATATTATTTTATCGAGTAGCATAAAAAATAACCAAAAATTGATAGCCCCCATTGCCATCTCGTGTTCTTATCACCTCGAGGCAATATAGTCTATTAATGGATGGATATTTGTTTATGCTACTGAATAAAATAATAATGTAATTCTCTGAATTGTGAATTAAATTGAAAAACTGCAATACTTTCTTTAAACAGTTGTATCTTCTTTTAAGAATCAGATAATGACCTGAATCAAAAAACATTGTATTAAGAAAAGGTTACACTTCAAAACAAGACATAATCAAGCTAAATTATACCGCTCAATTTCAGGGTTGTTTCGTTTTAAACATTTTGTATAAAACAATCGTTTTAAACAATCGTTTGAGTTTAAAACAATGTTTTGTTAAAAATGTCGTAAACAGGTAAATTAAACACACGTTGTTTTTTTTTAGTAAATTGATTATTAATTATTATTAATTTATGCAACAACTTGGTGTGAAAAATATTCACGATGTTCTACTGCACGAAATGGTGTGTTCGTCGCATATAAATATCTGGCTATTTGTATATCCATCTTTTTCTTGCCTGATTCGCTCGTTCGAATAATAAAACGTGACATGCTGCTACTTGATACTGACCCAGTAGAAGTAGACGATTTCTAGAGCACCACAGCGTTCTATCATCTAGCAAACTAAGCATCTTGAGAATGTCATGATTCTCGGCAAGAATCCTAAATGTCGTAAAACTCTATGATTAGAAGACATTCTGAGATGTCCACTGGGAAAAGGAGTTTAGTTATCTTTTAAATTCTACTAAAAACGTTGAAAACATGTTTTAAGCTATGTTTTTAATAAGGTTTTATTTGTTTAAAACATGAACTTTAAAAGCAAAAAAAAAACTTGTTAAAACAAAAAAAAACCGTTTAAAACACAAAAAACCCTGGTTTTGTTTAAAATTAAAAAATACACGTTTTTTGCAACCCTGCTCATTTTTTCCACAGGGCGTTAAGAAATTAAGGGTAAAAAGGTAACTTTTGTTTTTGCCTGTATAATCGGCAATTTTTTGAAAACTAAAATTCAGGCAACATTCCGAGACGCAAGTCTACAGTTCGTTAAAAATTTCACCAGGATCGGAAAACAATTAAAAAGTTACAGCACTATAAACCTCTTTGTCCGGAATTTATTGTCTTATTGTGTATAATGAGCGCAAAGCAAACAAGCCTTTTGTTACGGTTGTCCGGTTATTTGATTATAAATCTTCCGCAGGCTCGCAATACTCAAGGTCAAGGCGACAGCTGGCCATTCACAAACGACAAAGTTATAGTGGGTTTCGATTGCGAAGGGATCAACTTGGGAATCAAAGGACAGCTGACGCTGATGCAAATAGCGACGATGGCAGGCTTCGCGTACGTTTTCGATTTGATATCTTGTCCGCAGATGATCGAGGCAGGGCTCAGGAGAGTTTTGGAAAGCCCTGATATTATTAAGGCAAGTTTTAATTCGTATTTTTAGGGATAACGGAGAAACCCGGCAACAATTCCTCAATCATATTTTCTCCTCAGATTGTCCACGACTGCCGAAACGATTCAGTGAACCTCTTCAGTCAATTCAACATCACTTTGAACTGCGTCTTCGACACTCAAGCCGCTCACGCGGTCCTGACCTTCCAGGAAACCGGACGGCCTGTTTACAAGGCGAAAAGCGTCGCTTTGAATGCCTTGTGCGAAGTTTATGGTGGCCCTGTGAATCCCATGAAGGATCAGTTGAAGAATATTTACAGGTGCGTATACGTTGTAAAATATTGTACCGTGTGTCTCGAAAATCCGTTCGTATTTTAGGAGGGATCAAAAATATTGGTCGAGACGGCCGTTGACTAGAGAAATGATACTGTACGCATCGGCCGATGTGCTGAGTTTGGTTAGCGACAAGATTTTCTATCCCATGGTTAACTCTGTCAAGGAGGAAAATCGGAACCTAATGGTGGAACTGTGTGAGGAACAGGTGAGAAGAGAAAAACGAGCACTTTAAGCAGGCAATATTTGTCCATTTTCTTTTAGATATTTTTGCATATAAATCCGGATGACGTGAAGTTAAAGAAAAGACAAAGAAAGACTGAGACGGAGGTGAAGGAATTGAGGGCCAAGTTGGCGCAAGCAATAAAAAGCGTGGTGTTGAGTAATAGAGAAGTCAGATTATTAAGGTAAATGTATTAACGGCCACGGTAACAATATATGTCGTCTTCTTCTCAGAATTCGACCGTTTCCTTGACTTTGTGGACTTGTGCACCAACGGTGCCATGTCTGCTGTCTTCCGTTGGTCAGTCAGGTCATTTATTTATCGAAATTTCATAGTATTATACATGTTTTTTCGACTGTCCCCCGTAGGATTGGGTTATTCGAACTACTCCAATACGAGGTACGATCGAAAAAAATATTTTTATAAAATAAAACTTGTGTAAAAATGGTTGCATGCTTTCTAGGTACATCGAATTGACCGAGGAAGAAAAAGAGAAACTCAAATCTTCGGCTAAGGTGGCGAAAAAACTGGAAAAACTTGAAAGTTTGGGACAGGAGAGGGATAACGACAGTTCTGACGACGAGGCAGAGAACGATGCCGACTATCCTAGTTTTGATAGGTGAGTCGGCCGTCTCGATTACACGCAAAATATATGTTCGATAGGTTTAAGCCTACAAATTAGTTGTTTGCAATTTTTTGTCCATTATTTTGTGTTTTACAAGGAAGCACGAAAGATTCTAGATTTAAGAGGATATACTATCAGTGGCGGTTCTTCCACAGGAGCACATGCGCACGTGCACCCCCAAAACAAAACGAATATAATATAGTATAAAGTCCGAACTTCCCTAATATTTTATCGTACCCTCAAACTAAAAAAGTCCGACCCTCCCTAATATTTTTTTATCATCCCGTCAAACCAATCTGTATAGATCCGGCAACCGTGCCTCGGTCGAGGTAAATGACGATTACGACGAGACTTGCTCGCACGTGCGATTAAGTAGTGCAGTTTCTCTGTAGTAACAGGTGGCGGGTGGCAGCGGGGCTATGGCGATTTAACATGGAAAAGGCGCACAGTTTTTGTGCGCATCGCGCTGTTGTCTGTTCGTGCATCTAGTTAGAAATTCGAGCGTGTATGTTTTAATATTTTAATATTATATATTTATTAAGTTAAAATGAATAGTTGACGGTGGACTATTTAAGAAATAACTTTAGCTCTTCGAGTTTGAAGCAAAAAGTTGATGTGAAGAATGCGGGAACACCTAAATCCGAAATTAATTTAACGCAGACCACAAAGGGTAAATCTAGGGACTTTATTAGAAAGTTTAAAAATGAAATATATGGAAAAAAATTTATAGAGGGTATTCCAAACTGAATGAGGCTGTTATTGATCAATTTGCTACAATTAAGAACTGAAGAATGGACTTTACGTTTAAGCACTATTGTGTAACGTCGATAAATGTTGTGTATTTCGATAAATGATACTCGATATCATTTTAAACCATTTTATTTACGGATTTAAACTAATAAACACTGAAAATATGAAGAATTCCCACTTGTCAGTCTCGTGGCTCGATTCGTTCTCGTCATAAAACAGTTAACTATTGTTCTCGTCTTGGTTGCGCCTAATGACGTAGCCGTAGAGGGCGTAGTGGTATTAGACATCATTCGGTTTTCTTGATAACTCGTAGATGGCGGTAGTGGTATTAGACATCATTCGATTTTCTTGATAGCTCGTAGATGGCTTTAGTAGTATTAGTAGTGGACTGTATAAATATTGTTACGAGGGTTGCATGCGACGACGTTAAGATCCGACAGCTATACACACTAAGAAAACCTTCGTTATTTTCCAAAAGTTGTATTTCCTTGTGTAATATGTTTTACCTAACGCATTTTCTTATTACTTTTTTTCTTTCTACATTTAAAACGCCTAGAAAGTAATTGTTTGGTCGTTACACAAAAATAAAATTTTAAAAACAATTTCACCATACTCGTGAACCCCCTCTATCGTAGGTCACGAGCCGCTACTGTAAACTATATTATGTAGCTTTTGCTTTACACTCGCTCTCGTTCATTTTTAGCGATATGACGTCCCCGAGGAACTCGGAACCCACTAGTTTAACTGAATCTATGCAAATGGTAGATTCAATATTAAATGACAATAAAATTGATAGGCTGGATAAAATCGAGAAGTTGGGTGAGTGTGTCATTTTACGAACGAAATTTGACTAACGAACCTTATGATATTTCATGTCCTTTTATGTTGCCTTATTTTCAGAATCGATTCTTAGTTCCGCCGCCCTGTTACCAAGCGACGCCGATGTTGCCAAATGCTCGTGTAACTGCCACCTGAACAAAATGAACGGTTTGAAACCGGAACGGGTTCTGTCGCCAACGAACCAATACGTCAGTAGTAGAACCGACGAGAACGATATGGTGAAAGTTAAAGTAAGTGAAGTATATATTTTTTTAATAATATTGTCAAAAAGAAATCGAGTTTTGAAATAAATAACGTTTTTTTTTCAAGGAGAATCATAGCAACGTCAGTACTCAGTCCCTCAGCACCGGAGACATAGTCGTCACTAAGATTTATTTTAACGAGTCGGCCGACTAAGGAACGCTGGCTCAGAGATTTTTTAACGTTTTTTTTTCCCGTGAATCAGGGTTTTGCGAACGAGGTGGGATATTTTTGATTGTTTAAATGTAGAATGTTTTGTCGAGGTTGGAATCGACAGGTATGAGATGGGGGATACTGAATGTCATTTCGGGTATCTTTTTGAGACACCCTGTAAATTAAAGTTTGTCCGTATTGATGATAAGGAATATCAAGACCGAGTCGTGGAACATTTGATTTCGCGCCTATTTTTCCAAATGAGGTGGTAAATTTACTTTATAGAGCCCTTACACGTTCAATAGTATTGTCAATATTTTTATTATCAATATATTGTCCATATAGACACTTGATATGGCCACAAATTCATCAATATATCGACAATGCTTCAATATTTTGCCTCACAGTCTCGCCATCAATATTATTGTCAATATCTTTAAATATTGACAATATATTGAACGTCTGAGGCAGTGTTGAAAGGTATCTGGGTGAAATATCACCAGATCTGGTCATTTTATGAATAATCTGCTGATTGATGATAAACTTCTGGTGATTTTTAGTTCATTTGCATATTTTTTGTTAACAGGATGACATAACATATACTTTAGGCGACATTTTACGAACGAAATTTGACCAACCCGAAGCTGAAATATGCAAATGAACTAAAAATCGCCAGAAATCGGACTTTTTTTAAAAAATTTTCACCAAAGTCACCAGGTTAGTCATAAAATTATAGAAAATCGCCAGATCTGGTGAAATTTCACCAGGTAACGCTGGTCTGAGGCCTGCTTTACGGCCTTGTTAAACAGGTTATTTTTTTCTAAGGCTTCTACAGTTTATTGTTTTTTCCAAAAATAACTTTTTGTCTTAATATATTTACATCAAAGCGTTATAGAGGCACTAAAGTAGCACTTTTACCGCCTAGACGTTTAAGATAAGCTTTAATATTCTAGGGAGTAAAAGCCTTTTTTAGTGCCTCAATAACAAGGAAACAAATCTGCGAAAAAATATATTGTATTGTATATTATGTGAGTATAGTGTGACATATAGTATCCCCTAAATGTTTTAAAGGGTTTGTTCGGGAATGTTTTGTATTGGTATACTCACCCCGTATACAGGGTGTGTTCGAATTTTTAAAGCAATAATAATTATTGTTGAGTGATGTAGTTGAGCATAAAGTACAACAGATTTGATATCTATAGGATTGAAAATTTGTAGGAAATAGTCGAACAAAGGGATTCCCAAACTTTTTCAGTTCGCAGTGCCATTTCCCAAATATTTTCATGGAGCCGTGGCGCTCACTTTGGGAACCCCTTGTCTAGCACAAAGAATATTTAGGACCGGTTGTATAAAACAATTCTGAACTTAGGTTCAACGGAACGCCGAACAACCTGTGAACTACGTTCATTCAATATTACGTTGTTCAATATAAATTGAACTTTAGTTCAGCTGAACCAGGATCAGTTTATGTTGGCATTACTATTATTTAGTTACTTTTATTTTTTTTCTAGATTTTTGACATAAAATATAACCTTTTATTTGATTTGGCGTTTGGCGGGCTTGCTTTCCAGGCTTTTCTATCTACTCTGTGTAATTTCATTAAATTCCTACATTTTTATAAACATACCGGTTGTACAACAACTTTTTTACTTTGAACTAGAGTTCAAGACTGAACTACAGTTCAAAGTGTTTATACACCGGCCCTTAAGGATATAGTCAAAATCGGAGTTATTTGGTTGGTCTAGAAGTTATCTTGATTTTTTTGTTCTCCGCAATGGGATTCGCTCTGGTCACTACTTCTAACTACTACTAACTTCCTGGATGATAGATTTCAGAGCGTAGGTGATTCTCTGATTCCTCTGTCTGATGACGTTTCGGTGATGTCGGGGGTTCCGCAGGGTAGTGTTGTGGGTCCTTTGGCTTTTTCAGTCTAGATTACCGGTCTTCTGACGCAGGATATTTTTTCACGACAGATAGCTTGTGCGCTGACGACCGTATTATTTATAGATCTATCTCTACGATTAATTTATAAAAGAACATTCATAGAGTAATGTAGGTTTTTTTTACAAGGTATGATTTAATGAGTTTGAGCCGCCAAATAAAACCGACTTTGACTATAATTTATATTATATGATTTCGGGATGTTCGCATTCTGGAGAATGCATACTGTTTATTTTATGCTCTTCCAGTATACTAAATAACCACCGAAACAAGGTACCATAGACTTAGTTATAAGACAGAACTAATATTTAATGCTCAATAACATTTTTTTTAATACCTAGTTACATAAATCAAATGTAGGAAAGTTATTAGATATTCACTTATGGCCTTACGGAAACTAAGTGCTTTAGTTGAAGTTACTAAACGAATTTTAACATTGACTTACTGTACATTAGTGTAGATAGATTTTTTCACGATAGAGTATGAAATGTACGTTTCGGTACTTTTTTTTAAAGCTCGTTTAACTGCCGGTAGGTAAGAATATCTATCCATGATTGTTTTTACGTACATTTCATTACCGTGTGATATATCGTTAAGTTGGACATAAGAAATCCCGTGTAATTTATGTGGTGGGTGAATTTTGGCTCTCCTGTACATTTTATCGAAAAACTACATTATAACTTCTTGAAGAGGCTGATATGGTGAATCCATATGCCGAGTTTCAATACATTTTGGTGAGCCAATCCTTAGTTATTCAATTAAACGTGATGTAAAAACAACGAACTCTGAACTATGAGTTTCGTGGTTTTGCGATCACGTTTAATTGAATAGTTTAGGATTGGCTCAGCAAAATGTATTGAAACTCGGCATATGAGTTCACCATATCAGCCTCTTCAAGAAGTTATAAGGCAGTTTTGCTATAAAATGTACATGGGAGTCGATATTCAGCCGCCACAAAAATTACATGGGATTTTCTATGTTCAACTCGACGATAAATCGCCCGGTATAATTTTTTTTTCCAAAAATACATCGTTCAACGTTACAAATTTTAATATTGTGATCAATTTTTATCTTAATTTCTGCCAGGTATTTTTGAAAAAAAAAATTATACCGGGTGATTTATCGTCGAGTTGAACATAGAAAATCCCATGTAATTTCTTAGGTGGCTGAATATTTGCCCCCCTGTACATTCTATAGAAAAGCTGAATTATAACTTCTTGAAGAGGCTGATATGGTGAATCCATATGCCGAGTTTCAATACATTTTGGTGAGCCAATCCTTAGTTATTCAATTAAACGTGATGTCAAAACAACGAACTCTGAACTATGAGTTTCGTGGTTTTGCGATCACGTTTAATTGAATAGCTTAGGATTGGCTCAGCAAAGTGTATTGAAACTCGGCGTATGGGTTCACTATATCAGCCTCTTCAAGAAGTTATAAGGAAGTTTTTCTATAAAATGTACAGGGGAGTCGATATTCAGCCGCCACAAAAATTACATGGGATTTTCTATGTTCAACTCGACGATAAATCGCCCGGTATAATTTTTTTTTCCAAAAATACATCGTTGAACGTTACAAATTTTAATATTGTGATCAATTTTTATTAGGTGGCTGAATATTTGCCCCCCTGTACATTCTATAGAAAAGCTGAATTATAACTTCTTGAAGAGGCTGATATGGTGAATCCATATGCCGAGTTTCAATACATTTTGGTGAGCCAATCCTTAGTTATTCAATTAAACGTGATGTCAAAACAACGAACTCTGAACTATGAGTTTCGTGGTTTTGCGATCACGTTTAATTGAATAGCTTAGAATTGGCTCAGCAAAATGTATTGAAACTCGGCATATGGGTTCACCATATCAGCCTCTTCAAGAAGTTATAAGGCAGTTTTGCTATAAAATGTACATGGGAGTCGATATTCAGCCGCCACAAAAATTACATGAGATTTTCTATGTTCGACTCGACGATAAATCACCCGGTATAATTTTTTTTTCCAAAAATACATCGTTGAACGTTACAAATTTTAATATTGTGATCAATTTTTATCTTAATTTCTGCCAGGTATTTTTGAAAAAAAAAATTATACCGGGTGATTTATCGTCGAGTTGAACATAGAAAATCCCATGTAATTTCTTAGGTGGCTGAATATTTGCCCCCCTGTACATTCTATAGAAAAGCTGAATTATAACTTCTTGAAGAGGCTGATATGGTGAATCCATATGCCGAGTTTCAATACATTTTGGTGAGCCAATCCTTAGTTATTCAATTAAACGTGATGTCAAAACAACGAACTCTGAACTATGAGTTTCGTGGTTTTGCGATCACGTTTAATTGAATAGCTTAGGATTGGCTCAGCAAAGTGTATTGAAACTCGGCGTATGGGTTCACTATATCAGCCTCTTCAAGAAGTTATAAGGAAGTTTTTCTATAAAATGTACAGGGGAGTCGATATTCAGCCGCCACAAAAATTACATGGGATTTTCTATGTTCAACTCGACGATAAATCGCCCGGGTTTGTTCGGGTTTTTCAAAAATACATCGTTCAACGTTACAAATTTTAATATTGTGATCAATTTTTATCTAAATTTTTGCCAGGTATTTTTGAAAAAAAATTTTTTTTGCGAAAATTTTTACAGAGATATGTTACAAACGATATTCTTAAGATATTTAAAAAAAGACATAGGTGCCTTATAGAGTTGCGTTCTTGATACATAGAAACGGCATGTTTTTGGAAATTTTCGCCCAAAAATCACTTTTTTAGGTATAAATATTAAAACTAACATGATATTGTGCTGTCCTTTATTATTTTACAGATTTAATGGTAAGTACAGGCGGTAGATGTATAGGGTGGCCCAATAATTACTCGAGCATTGAAAGCCTGGCACCAGTATTTTCCCCCATAACGTGCAATATTAGTTGGGCCATTCTATATAACTATGTTTTTTTTTTATTGGCATTTATTTTATTCGACCAAAATAATTTTAACTCTTTTTGTTTCTTTATTTGAAGCAAATTTTTAACAAATTCGTCGCCATATTAATTTTTTATTTATCGTAAATACTGTTCTCTTTTTGAAAAGTGATACATGTTCTCGTATTTAATTCGTACTAATATTTTATATGGTTATATTTTGGGTGTTTTTTATTCCACAGAAAGTATTGGGTTATAAAATTTTGTTCGCGAGTCTGTCACAAGCTATTAGCTTCTGAGAACGGGGCTACTGACGTCGAGCGTTGTATGGATGGTGCTTAATGTTACATGGAATTTGACTATCAGCTTTGTTGCGGTTTCTAGCGGTACTGGCTTCGTTTTGGAATCCCGGTACCTTCTGTAGAATAAAAAATGAATAGTTCATACTAAAAGCTACTTAATTTTTATTTATAAATATATTTATTCAGTCTTTCTGTCTTAGATAACCATTTTAAGACAGAAAAGGCTCTTTTAACCAAGTTAACGTTATATTAAGCAATATTTGTGTATTGTTAATACATACTATGTTTGCTGGTAATGGTGTTATTATTATACATATTATTTTTGTTTGTAATTTGTTTCGATAAAGTCAAATTTAATAAATAAAGATCCACTGACCAAATTTATTTCGATATGTGATTTACAAGGCTTGCAAAATCCCACTTTTACCAATAACAAACTTAAAAAATAGTGCTTAGTATCCCTTTATACAGGGTGTTCCTTAATAACGTGGTAATATTTCGTAGTGTGATTTTTTAGGTCATTTTGAGTTTGTTTTAATCAATAACGGTACAGTACGTTTCACGAAATTTGGATACGACTTAATGATTTCCTGGGTCGGTCCCATTGTGTCGACAAGAGCTTGGCAATAAACAAGTGAAGTATGAAGGGACGGACTAAGGAAAACAAGTAATGATATGATTACATTAAGGTAATCAAATGAAATAACATTTTTTAAAAATATTACTAGTCATATTTATTTACATTTATAATGTCATTCTATAGATAGTTCTGTATCGCTATCCTCATCAAAATTAATTATAATTGGATTAATTATGCGATCCAGACTAATATACGAATTTTCTACAGTTATTACGTGACGCACTGAATTTTTCCAACTACCTGGGGGAATATCATTAAAGCATTTTCGTATTAATTCTACAACACTAGAACTTAAAGTCGGAGAAATATTTTCAGACCTAACCAGTGATTTTAACTGGTGCCACATATGCTCTATGGGGTTAAAAATGCAATAATAGGGTGGGAGCCGTAGCACTGTATGTCCAATTTCTTCTGCCAATGTGTCGCACACATATACTTTTTTTATACAAAATGTCTTTAAAACTTCTAAAAGATCACTTTTTTTTATAACTTTCTTCAAAATATATATCATTCGCCGCCATGTAGTTCTGAATCTCCAATTTTGTATTATTTGAGTTTGGAGCTTTATGTAATTGGCGACTGTGATAGCTCGCATTGTCCATTACTATCACGCTATTCTGAGGAATGTTTGGTAAAAGACAATTCTTGAACCATTCCTTAAAAACTAACAAATTTTACCACAAAAAGATATTTAAATATAAATTAAGCAACCTAACCTACCTGATGTGCCTATATTTAATTATAATTATTACAATCCGGTCCTTTCCACATAATAATAACAAACGATCATAAATAATGGGATGGCCCCCAGGTACTTTTACTGCAGTCACTAAGTTATTTATTTTTCGTGAAACAATCTTTACGTCTGACGAGGAAAACGCAAGAACCCGTTTTCATGTAGAATTGACCAGGCTAATCAGAAAATATATCTATGTGGAAGAAGGTCAGTGGCGTACCACTTTTTTTTGTCAAAAATATCGGAAAACACTGGATTTCAATGGAAATAACGCATCATTTATTATCTTATCGTAAAACGGATTTGTTGGTTCATATATGACATATAACACCCTGTATATAGCTTCAAACACCCCTCAAATAAAATCTATCTATTTTTATTTTGATTCAATGGATTCAAATTTTGGGCAGCTTGTCCTAGGTTGCCGAACATATTGCCCATGTTTCCCAATCCTTGTACGAATCCGGGGATTCCCTCGGTGATCACGCTTGCGGGCATCAAGGCTCCTTGGACGGTCAGGAAGAACAATTTTACATCCTTGAGGGCGCTATTGACGGATTGTGTTCGGTTTAAGAGGTTTTCGAACGGGTTTGGAAGAATGGCGTTATTGTTTCCTAAAAAAAAAACCAGTGGCGGAAATAAATTTCGATTAGGACGATGATTTGTGAGTTTCCTGTATATTTTATATAAATTTTTCAGTGGCAGAAGTATTCTTTTTCATACTTCCAACTTTTATCAGGAAACGACATTTGGATAACAGGGTGATAAAAATGTTTTTCATGTGGAGCGTTACTTTTTGTTTACCATTGTATATTTTCCAAATTTTTTTGTTAACCTCTGTATATACTACTATATTATACACACCATCTTTGTTGTTGGCATTTTGTGGCTTAAAGAGATCTGCTATACCTGCCCCTAAAATGAAAAAATATTGATTGATAGCTGGGTAAATGCGCTTAACTATGTTCTAATTTATAAATTTGTACTTACTATCTTGTCCCACTCTGTCATCATCTATCGAATTTTCAGTAATATTGTCGTCTATCGGCTTCAATTCTACCAAAACTAAAAAATTATGCAAATGAGTAATTGGAAAATTAATCGAGTACTGATTTGACTACCAAATAATGCAGAAAACCAAACGCACGTGCTCACAATATAAACCATATTAAAATTTATTTGCAATTTGGCAAAATACTATTGCAAAACAATGTCGCAATTACATTTATAGTTTTTTAAAACCTATTTAGATAAATAAAATAATAATTTTTAGGTCACTGCATGTCTTCCTATGTATTTACAATCCTATCTCTTATTATGTGCATGTAATTAAAGCCGGGGCATAAAGATAAATGTATTAAATGGGGCTCGACATACAATTATTTACCATAATAATATATTTTGTATATTGTCACTTCAAATTGCCTGTAGTATATATCTGCTCGGATTAAATATACCGCCGCGTGCCCCGATGCCTCCTCTGTGAAATCGCCTTCATCCCAATAAGGCTTTAGTATTTTAGCAACAATGGTATTACGTCTCATATATTTGCCAACTGAACTTGCTTAAATATAGTTCCAAAATCATTCGCTAGCTGGCAGCAGTATCGAAAAAACGACAAAAAAATAAACAAAATAAAACATGGCGTCCTACGATACGTGCAATGTGTGTCTGTTTCTCACGAATTAATTAATTTTAATTGCCCCGGGATTAATTATAAATGTAACTAAACGCGTATAAGGTGCTTCGCGACGATCTAACCTATAAAAACAATCGGAACGGTGTGTTTTTAAGAGAAACGCAGCCCCCAAAATGTTCCGTTTTTTGAGTGGCAGGAAGGGAAGGACCGCGGGGGCTGATAGAGCAGGTGGTAGAAATGTAAATAAAAACACGAACAAAAATGTCATTCAGTGCAAAGTAATCCTGCTGGACGGGACCGACTTAAGTGTGGAACTTTCGGTAAGTTTTTTTTTAGGAGGCCCCAAATAATAAAAATTTGGGGTTTTGTCATGCTTTAGTTAAAAATACTTACGGCGGCTGTGTTTGTGTTGATTGAATTTGGCTCTTCCTGTAATCATGTGGGCGGTTTTCGCACTTCTTTTGTTACCATTATATCTAAAAGGAAACAGTGAGGCCCAAAAAACCTTGACTTTATTAGTTTTAATTTTACAGGGTGCGCGAAACAAATAGAATCATGTCAAACATAACGGTACATTTACCTTTCTCGGCCTGTATTTTTGCAAAAAAAAAAACAAATAAAAAAAATAGGCCAGTGGCCCATTGATCTTGAACTGTCTATTTGTTGTATTATTAGGAAATCAATGAAATGAATAAATTACAGTTATGCTTGAGTGAAGAAAGCACTGCTAAGTATTTCAATTGCTAAAGTAATTTTTTCAAGTACAGGCACCTACTTAGCTTGTTAAATTTATGTTATACTTCTGAGAATTTTATTTATGAAATGTGTTTAATTAAATAAAATTTTAAATAATTAGAAGAATATAATTATTAAACTCACTTACATCGGTTACTGACTGTATCTATTGCAAGTTAACCGGATTAAAATTGATGATTATTTCAGGACTGATAGATTTTGGGGGTGTAGATTGTGAATCTATTACATTTCTTGTACAAAACGCGGGGCTTTTTGAGATATTCCTTCTAATAAAAGGTTACGTTTTGGCAATGCATTTATTGGTTATAGGGGACCCTAGGCCCGTTACGCAATTCGGGGCCCCTCACCACTTTGTTTGTTCGTTTTGAATATAGTCACAATGTTAGATTTTAAGAACCTATAAAATATTTTTTTGCTATAAAAAGTTTAGTACCAACTTTTTTTAATTTTAGACAATCTTCCGCATTAGGAAGTAGACGAATCTACATTTTGTGTCTTTCAACAATTCAACATAATATATTTTAAAATTTACTCAGTGAGAATACACTGAACCTCGCTTAGAACATTGGCCATGACCATCCCAATCCTTTTATTTATTTTTAAATACAATATTATTTAAATTAAAAGGGATAAATAATGTTGGCACCTAATTCAGTCATAATCACCTGTAATTAAATCTGAAAAATTCAAAGAAATTGCCTGTTATTATTAGGTACCTACTTAGTAACATAATTACATAAAAAAATGTGCTGAGAACTTTAAATACGGAGATAACAATGGGTTTTACTTTCTATTTTAAATGTTTCGGTTCGCGTCTATTGTTTTCTTTTAAGATCGCGCGAAGTCGAGGATATTTTATTGAATTAGTTATGGAAGATATGGGTCATTCTAGCTGGTATGATATTTTTGACAAGAAAGTTTTTTTTTTAAATAATAGGAGAATAGGCGTCTTCCCCTAAAATTTTTTATTGTTGATAAAAGTCGGCGTGGGCGCATAAAAGAATGATACGTTTGTTATTGGAAAAGGTTACTTAAAATATACAAATATAGGAATTTCAGAAAGTTTTTGCCTGTTTTTTTTTATGATCAAACACAAGCACTATAGGAAAAATCCTTTAGGGCACTTTGGGAGTGATGCGTGTGCGCAAAAAGCGATTCACGTTGGTTTTGAATCGTTGAAGGTTATATTCGTTGGGAAAAACGACCTCGGGAAGGTCGTTCCATAAGGATGAAGTCCTCCAGATGGAACAATTCTTAAATAATGAAGTTCGAGGAGTACTAAGCTTAACCGCATATGGATGGGCGCCAGTGGTTCGTCTTGTATTTCTGCTATTCGCCGCTCTGGGCGGAATTAAGAGGGCAAGGTCAGCCGAGCACTTTCCATGAAAATATCTGTAAAAGAGAGCCAAGTCCCCAACCTGTCTTCGATGTTCTAGGCTGTCGAGGTTCTTCGTCAGCTCGTGGCCTCCGATCAGACGAATGGCCCTCCTTTCGATGGAATCCAGTAGACGAAGAGTATGTTTGGGTGCGGGCTCCAGACATGAGAGCAGTACTCTAGGTCGAATCTGGGCTTTGAATAGTGTCAAAACTTAAGATTAACTTTTTGTGAAATATTGTTTGATAAAAGCCAATATATGTATTTTCTAATTTCAGAAAAAAGCGAAAGCAAGAGATCTGTATGAGCAAGTATTTTATTCACTGGACTTAATCGAAAAGGACTATTTTGGACTGCAGTTTACAGATGCTAACCATGTAAAGCACTGGTTAGATCCTACAAAAACTGTTAAGAAGCAAATCAAAAGTAAGTTTATCCTGTAAATTACATACAACTTTTAAAATAAGTTGATGACCTTATGACATTTTTTTTTTAAATTGTTATTTTTTAATACTTTTTTGTACAGGAACGCCACTGGTGAACCAATAGAATAACTCTTCTAACTAAAATAAGTGGTCTTATATCCTACTAACACATACCGAAATTGAATATGTCTGAAGAAGTTGGCTGCTTAAGCTAAAAAACATAATCTCAATAATCTACATAACCTCAGTAATCTCACTTACCGTCGAAATATTAATCCGGGGTTAGAATAGTCGACTTTCTTACACACCACGCACTGACGAACCATTGTATATAGCTAATAAATAGCTCTAAATAATTCTAGTTCTTCGAAAAAATACTAAAACTTAAACCAAAAACACAATAGATCCCAAACACAGCTCAAAAACGCTCTAGGGTTAGAAATGAATGATTTATGACATATTTAGTATTTTTTTTAATATCTAAAGAACTATCGAACAAACACGAACACCCTGTAACAAAAAAATTTTGTTCATATGAACTTTTCTCCATAAAGTGACTTAAGGACTCAACACTCTGAAATATTAACACGTCAATCTGTATACATTTTCAGTCGGTCCACCGTATACACTAAGGCTAAAAGTCAAGTTCTACTCCTCCGAACCCAATAACCTCAGGGAGGAATTGACGAGGTACCAGTTCTTTTTGCAATTGAAGCAAGATATCCTCGAAGGAAAACTAGAGTGTCCCTATGATATAATCGTGAAATTATCCGCATATGCGTTACAGTGTAAGTATAACACTCCGTTAACTTTTAACACAGTTGGGCACTCCCCCGGCTCAATATTTATTTATTTTTTTAGCCGAATTGGGCGATTACGATGACACCCAACACACGGCCGCCACCGTGTCCGAGTTCCGTTTCGTTCCCAACCAGTCGGAAGAGATGGAAATCGACATATTGGACGAGTTCAAGAAATATAAAGGATTGACGCCGGCCAGTGCAGAACAAGCCTATTTGAACGAAGTCAAGTGGATGGAGATGTACGGCGTCGATATGCATACAGTATTAGTAAGTTTCGCCTGTTGCTGTGCATAGTTTTTATTCTTTCCGCAACACCCTCTAAAGTAAAACCACATGTAGTATATATAAACAGTATATTGCTAATACCATCTGCAATTATGTCCCCGCTATGGGCATCGAAGGGGGCGTTGTGAGTTTGCGCAGGTCGGAAATTTCCTTGTGTAAGGAAACATTCGACAGGACCGGATTTCAACTTTTTTAATGCAAATTTCACTGGTTAGTTAGGAAAAATATTGCAATGATCCGACGGTGCCCTGATGAGCTTTATTTTAACTTTCATCCGACGTCGTATGTTTCTTAACCAAAAGTTTAAGAATTTATTTATTTATTTATTCAGAAAAATATCTACATAACACAAATATATATATATATGTCGAAAGAATACATAAAAAATTCAAACGCTTTTAACGTGGTACCTAGGTGAGAGCAGCACCTGTATGTGCCATATGAATAAGTTTGTAAGTAAAAGAGGTAAATTACAAGTAATACATACATTAACCTGACGTGAATTTGTGTGAGAATCTACATCAACCACTGAACAACGTATTATTCTAAAAAATGTCTATAAAAATTCTTATAATTTTGATAGATATAAATTTTGGCAGTTTCACTAAATTTGTTAGGTTTATACAACACTTTGATCGCTATCGGTAAAGTATTGTAACATTTTGGCCCTAAGTAATTAAAAGAATTTTTAAAAAACTCACTATTTGGCTTTGGAACTGTAATGTACTTGTTGGAAACATTTCTAGTGACATGCCAATTACTTATAGGGTTTTTCAAAAATTCATGTTTATTCATGTAACAGCAGATGGTATGAATATACCTTCTGCTGTTACGCATCTAATATTTTGAATTTTTTCACTATATAACAACACAGTAGAATGTAATCGGCTTTTCTTAAAAATAATTTTTAAAATCTTATTTTGAATGACATTTAATGGTCTCGGCGCCATTCCATATAGACCTCCCCACGCTAAGATTCCATAACGTAAAATAGATTCAACTAAACTAAAGTACAATGTTATCAAGAGATCCAAATTAAGAAATTGTTTCATAAGATAGAATTTGTAAACTAAACATCTAAGTTTTTTTGCTACATAGGTTATGTGAGAGTCCCATTTCAAATTTTGGTCTATAATAATGCCCAAATATTTAGAAGTTTTAGTTTCTTGTTTTTCAGAGTACAAGTTTGCACATGTCAATTTTTCAAATTGGAGACGATCAACCGATGTTGAACGACTATATTGACTATTTTGGGAATTATTATCAGCTACTAATGCACCAAATTAAAAATACATTAATTTTAAGGTTAGGTAGTGACCACATATACATTATATTATATACGAGTGACACTCTCTTCTCTTTTTACAAGCTTTTTAGTGAAATTCGGTTCCGAAGATCGGATAATGTGATAAGCAAAATATTTTCGTATATAATATATGTACATACCTGAAATACTTTATACCTGGTATTGATCCACGACTTTTGCAAGAAAGCACCATGCACTTATGTCCTTTCATCTTAAACAAAACAAGTCCCTTACCTACCAAACAGCAAATCGAATCACCACAAATTAAAAACTCCTTTACAAAAATTGTTGTTAGATAATGAAAGTTTATAAGCACTAATATACCGACAACAATGTGGATGAACCACTTTTTATTCTATAATTTGAAAAAGCATCCAGAACCAAGGATGGCGACGGATAACAACAAGCAAATAATGTCGGGCCGGCTTTGACGCGATCGATAAAATTTCCACCCTACTGCGCAAACTCAATAGGCCCGCGCCATCTTCCATAGCGGGGACACTATTTGTATTTTGGAACGTTCGTATTGGCAATATACTGTTTATATACAGGGTGTCCGGGAACATGTGGGAAATCTCCCGGATATGAAGAAAAAACGTGAAAAGAATACTATAGGTTCATATAAACTTCTTTCGTATCGGCCTCCTCTTCGGAGATATGGGCTCCCAAAGAGCACCAATGGAATCAAGTTTTTTACACATAATTATTGAACCACCTGGTATATTTCAATTATTTTTTAATATGATGTATACCAGGTAAGACCCGTCAAATTACTACCCAAGAAACTGTTGTGAATTACTCACAGCTGCAGGGACGGACTAGCTGTAACACTCATGGGCCCATTTTTTTACGCCCTGTATGATGAGAACTTTGGACAATGTTTTTTACATACCTTTAACTATTGGCTAAAAATTAAGTACTCTTCATTCATGTCGCTAATCCTAACCGTTTTCGAGAAAACGTCATTTTATTTACACTGCGTCTCCTAACTGCTCATGGGCTAAATATGAAAAAGCGGAATCTTGAAGGTTGAACATTGGATCGGAACAAAGAGATGTATTGAAATACCCGAAGCACATGATGTATATGAAATGCCGTTTTTTCGAAAACGGTTAGGATTAGCGACATGAATGAAGAGTACTTAATTTTTAGCCAATAGTTAAAGGTATGTAAAAAACATTGTCCAAAGTTCTCATCATACAGGGCGTAAAAAAAATGGGCCCATGAGTGTTACAGCTAGTCCGTCCCTGCAGCTGTGAGTAATTCACAACAGTTTCTTGGATATTAATTTGACGGGTCTTACCTGGTATACATCATATTAAAAAATAATTGAAATATACCAGGTGGTTCAATAATTATGTGTAAAAAACTTGATTCCATTGGTGCTCTTTGGGAGCCCATATCTCCGAAGAGGAGGCCGATACGAAAGAAGTTTATATGAACCTATAGTATTCTTTTCACGTGTTTTCTTCATATTCGGGAGATTTCCCACATGTTCCCGGACACCCTGTATATGCGTGTGAAACCCTGTATTTATAAAAAATATATAAAATTTTTGTTTCGTTATAATGTTTTCTGTTCTCTAGGGAAAAGATAGTATGGAATACAAGCTAGGTCTAACTCCCACCGGGATACTGGTTTTCGAAGAGCCCGATATTAAAATAGGCCTGTTTTTCTGGCCCAAAATCAGCAAGTTAAACTTTAAGAAGAAAAAATTGACGCTGGTAGTTGTAGAGGACGACGACGAGGGTAGAGAACAGGAGCATACGTTCGTTTTTAGGTAAATATTATTAAAGGGGGTTACGTCATCTACAAATGTTTTTGTAATAAACTGTGTAATATTTTTTTGTTCCGTCAGATTACACAACGAAAAGGCATGCAAACACTTGTGGAAGTGCGCGGTCGAACACCACGGCTTCTTCAGGCTGAGGGCTCCGGTAAAAGGCCCCTCGGCCAGACAGAACTTCTTCCGAATGGGCTCGCGGTTCCGGTACTCCGGCAGGACGGAGTATCAGAGTACCTATCAGAATAGAGCGAGGAGGACCGTGCAGTTGGAAAGAAAACCGAGTCAGAGGTAATTAGGCACATAGACTTATAATATAAAAGAGAGACGAAACATTCCATTCATAAAACACCGTTTGTTTACAATCGTACATACTTACACGGTTTCAGATGTCTGAAGAAGTTGGGTTTAAAAAATGGCAACCTCACATCACTGCTTAAGCTAAAAACATAACCTCAATAATCACACTTATCGCCGAAATATTACTCCGGGGTTAGAATTGTCGACTTTCACACACCGCGCACCGACGATCCATTGTAGATAGCTGATAAATTGCTCTAAATAATTCAAGTTCTTCGAAAAAATACTAAACCTTAAACCAAAAACACAGTAGATCCCACACAGCTCAAAAACACTCTAGCGTTAGAAATGAATGATTTCTGACATTCCTAAAATTCGCTTCTGGTAAAAACGCTCTTACAGCGTTTTGATATTTTTAGGGAAACTATAAATAACTTTACAAGGAGTGTATGTTAAGAAACAAACACTAGTATTTTATTTAAGGGTATCATTTAACTTGTTAGCAAAACATTCTTATTTTTGCGAACAGAAAAATGTAATCGGTCAGCCAAAATGGCTAGTTGGTCAGCAACTTATGGACAGCAAACATTTCTGAATCGTGACAGTGCCCTGGGAAAACAAGTGAAAACCCGCCCCCGCTACACCTTTTGTAGCCGATTTCCTTCTGTATTCAGCAGAAGAAAACGCAAGAAAGTGACATAAATTGACAGTGCCCTGAGACCTCTGAAGTAAACTGCTTCTAGACATGTTTGTTTCTACTGACCAATTGTAAACTCTTGCTGACAAAGTAATCATTTCGCAGCTCGACTGTTAATAACGGCAAACCATTTAATTACTTCTCTTTATTTAATGGGTACACCTGCCATACGCATTCAATATAATTAATATAACTTGCGGTTTGAAACACTGGCGGCAGATCTAGGGCAATAAGAAGAAGTTTGGCATCATTGATTTCTGCTCAAAACTCTCTTTGATCGGTACAAAATGTGTTATTTTTTGTAAATGTTTCTATTTTTTATTTTAAAGGTATGGAAGAAGACAGAGCCATGTCTTGAGGGAGAGACAAAGACAGCAAGCTGTTGTCACCAATAGTAATGGTAAGATATTTTTTATATATTTGAGATCATTAACACAAATTACTGTTAAAGGTTTATAGAATACATACCATGGGTCATCTTATGACGAAAAGTTCATAAAATGAATATATATTTATGTTTTTTGCTTTACGTTGTTGAAGTTTTTTTTTTATTCAATAACGGTACGTCTAACGAGAAAAGCCCAAGAGATCGTTTTCGTGTAGAATTGACTATCGGGCTAATCGAAAAATATCGACATGGAAAAATGTCAGCGGCGTACCACTTTTTTCGTAAAAAAATACCGGATAATACGTTGGCAGGGACGCCACTGGTAGATCGATAGAATAACCTTCCTAATTAAAATATGTAGTTTTATATCTTATCGACCCATACCAACATTGAGAATATTATCTAACGCACTTCCGGAGATATTAAAAAAAATCGATTTAAAAAATTCTGTTGCGCAAAATGTAAATGAACTTGTCTTTATAAAATGACCTAAGGAATCACACTATGGAATATTAGCTCGTCCTTAAGGATCACCCTGTATAATTTTCACAGAAGGTCCTCGCACACCGTCCAAGGCCCCCGATGGCGCGCTACCTTCGTCCGGCAGAGGTAGCGAACGATCGTCTAAGTCTAACGCCACAAATGCCACCGACGAGCCGATCTACTGCCAAGTAAAGGACGATTTGACCAAGACCTTGACGCCTACACCTTCGACGCCAACGCGTAAGTAAATCAGACTTGTATTCGCTCGAAGATGAGCAATGATGGTCAAATGTGATTTGTGGCGGTATTTATTACGTCAAGATAGAATAAAGAGAATTAAGTACGCCTATAATCAACTTTTTACCTTCCTTTGCCTTTTTTTCTCCTGGTTTATTTTTTTTGCATTCCAGGACCGAATTCGTTGGGATTGGGAGGCCAGAACAGTTTCGGAAAGGGTTCGATAGGGCAAAATTCCTTTGGCAAGTCGTCTGTAGCGTGTGGATCAACTTACAGGTAAGGATATTAAATACCCCTGTAAGTAGTATTAAATATTGTATATTTAGTTATGAAAAATTGTATTTTGTTTGAACAATCCACATATTCACACCCAAAGAGGGAAAACATTTTATTTATAGGTTCAACTGTATGACTATTAACTAAAAACGTTCTCAATGGCGTTATTTCAGTTATACTCAAAGTAAAGTAGCTTTAAAAAAGATTACCTTGATTAAGGATCGAGTCGATTAGTTGTACTAATGTACTTTGTTACTTACAGCCCTGCCTTATCTAACAGCAGCAAAAACGACTCCATGAAACGGAACAAATCGGTCACACCGACCAGTCCTTGTTCGCCCATCAGTCCCACGTCTTCCAACGCCGACAGCCAGCTGGACATTTTGTTGAAGAGCCTCGCCAAGGAGTCGCTGACCGGTGTGTCGAGGGACGAGTCCAGAAACAAACTCGAAGGTAAACAATTATTGATATTGTCGAAAAATACACACGGAACATATATTTTTTGTATTTCTAGACACTGAGAACAGTAGCGGTTCCAAGTCTCTTCCCGCCGAGATTCCGAACAATATAACGAAGAAGACCGGCAGCGCGAAACCTTTGCCTCCCGGACAGATCAAATGCAACATTTTGAAAGGTATCTAATTCGTTTTATTATGTTTAATGATATAAGACATTTTCTAGGCAAGTTAGCAGTGCCTTTTTCTCATTTTTGCAGATGAAACGCTTTCTTGTATCATTTTTATGGGCTTATTACAAATATCATACCGGCGTCTTTTTTTTTTAGCTAAAATGGAAGAGGAGCTACAAAACTCGAAGCTTACGAATCAGATGTTTGTTCAAGCGCCGAAAGAAGAAGAAACGTCTCTTAATGCTGCCACTTTCATAGCTGTTGTAAGTCGATATCTGACTATTAAGTTATCTATTCTGCGGTTACAAGATGATAGTAAGGGATTTTATGGAGTTTTTACAATTATATATCTCTTAAAATAGCAATTAATTCTAGTGTGAATAAGGTCTTATGACAATGTCAGTAAGCTGTCAGTGTCTAATCAAAGTTTGACGGTCGCATTGTCTTTTGAAATGCAATTAGAAATTTATTGTGCTTGTTACTACTATTTGCTGATCTTTTTTGTCGTAGCTGCTATCGTCATTTATATGACCACAGCCCGTTCGAACCAAGCAATCGTATGATCCTAACAAAGTCTATAACAATTAATAGAAAATTTCGAGGGCCAGAGACTAGGCACTAATACAAAGTTTCCTAATTATTTTCGATGAATCTGTGTAAAATGTAAAAAACAGGTATTTTTAATGATAAACTTAGACTAGAACTAACTATCGAGAAGTGTAAAGCACCATATACTTTTTAGTATAACTATTATTTGTTACGCTGCTTCAAGATATGTTCTTATCCCTTGACTGCCAACCACTGAAATAAATTTCTGTCATATCCATGGGTTTTTGACTAAACATCGTAAGCGACAATGATCTTTTCATTCGATCGTCAATCTGGGAGGAAATATGTCTTGGCATAACCACATTGTGGCAATCGTCAAGATAGCTTCTCAGAAACTTGGTGTACTCTTCCGGACCAAAAAGTTGTACACACCTCAACAACTTTTGACACTATACAAAGCCCAGATTCGACCATCACTAGAGTACTGCTCTCATGTCTGGAGCTCTGCACCCAAACATACTCTTCGGCTACTGGATTCCATCGAAAGGAGGGCCATTCGTCTGATCGGAGACCACGAGCTGACGAAGAACCTCGACAGCCTGGAACATCGAAGACAGGTTGGGGACTTGACTCTCTTTTACAGATATTTTCATGGAAAGTGCTCAGCTGACCTTGCCCTCTTAATTCCGCCCAGAGCGGCGAATATCAGAAATACGCGACGAACCACTGCCGTCCGTCCATATGTGGTTAAGTTTAGTACTCCTCGAACTTCATTATTTAAGAATTCTTTCATCTGGAGGATGGAACGGACCTTCCCGAGGTCGTTTTTCCCAACGAATATAACCACCAACGATTCAAAACCAACGTGAATCGCTTTATTCGGTTTTTTTAAACTGGTTTATGTTCAAAAACAAAATAATGAGAAGAAAACTTTGTACTGTAAAATTTGAGGCACGTCGCTGATCATGTTTTGTCAAAAACCCATGGATTTTATGATTCCTACTTCTTCTCGACTATTTTTTAATTGTTTTTTAGGGCGGCGATAAACTAACTTTGACCGTAAGCGGCCCGCCCAGCATAGAACCTGTCAAGGAACCGGTCAAGAGGTGCACGACGCCTATTACAGTGACCTTTTTCGGGCAGGCAATGAATGATGGAAAATTAGGTATACTTATTGCTAGTCTTAGAGTTTTCCGAATGTCATAATTTAAATTGTGGTGGATCGCTTCCTGGTTATACTGAAGGTAGATTGTTAGTTTAAACAGAATGCCCTGTATATTTGGGAGTTCGATTCTGTGTGGACCTGTATCTGATGTAAACCTCCATGTAACTTTTGTTATTTTCGTATACATATGTACATACCTGAAATACTTTATACCTGGTATTGATCCACGACTTTTGCAAAAAAGCACCATGCACTTGTGTCCTTTCATTTTAAACAAAACAAGCCACTAACCCACCAAACAGCGAATCGAATCACCACAAATTAAAAACTCCTTTACAAAAATTGTTGTTAGGTAATGAAAGTTTATATAAGCACTAATATACCGACAACAATGCGGATGAACCACTTTTTATTCTGTAATTGGAAAAAGCATCCAGAACCAAAGATGGCGACGAATAACAACAGACAAATAATGTCGGGCCGGCTCTGACGCGATCGATGAAATTTCCACCCTACTGCGCAAACTAAATAGACCCGCGCTATTTCCCATAGCGGTGGACACTTTTTGTATTTTGGAACGTTCGTATTGGCAATATACTGTTTATATTATATACAGGGTGACAATTTAAAAACTTGAAATGGCCATATATTAGAAACGAAAAACTGAAGAAAAAAACGCAAAAAACAGTTTCTATAAAACGAAGGGGGAACAAAAACTAGGGGGGCATAGCCCCCCTAGGCGCTACCCGCGCAGGGGCCTCCGGCATCCACCTACATGTGTTTTTGTTATTATTACCTAGCCGCTCCGCGGCGGGGCTCCGCCGTTCACCTGCATGCGACAGATTCCCACTAGGCGCTAACCGCGCAGGGGCCTCAGGCATCCACCTAGATGCGTTTTTGTTATTACCTAGCCGCTCCGCGGCAGGGCTCCGCCGTTCTCCTGTATACGATAAATTCGTCTACATGTGTTTTTTTGTTATTATTACCTAAATTTGACCACCGATTTGGGTGGATGCACCGAGAAGCTTAAATGCAAGTTGATGCTTTAATTGGTTGGCCACACTCCTGCGGACTGTGATGGGGGTACATAGCACCCAAATTCGTTCATTATAACATACGTTAACGTTTCACATTTTAAGGAACCAGCTATAACCGATTGCGAAAAATCCGTTCACTATATTACGTATCGAATAGAGAAAAATATGTCAAGAATGACAGCTCTCAAAAAATAAACAACATTTTCGGATTCCTTGAATTCGAATTACATAAAAACGATACCAAACTTGTGAAATTCCGTTGACCTTGTACCTATTACTGACTTAAGAAACGTCAATTTGACAGCTGTCAAAAAATTGATAAAAATTTCGGATTCCTCATACTCAAATTATATCGACACGATACCAAACTTATTAAAACATGTCTACAAAAAAAATGTCAAAAATGACAGCTGTCAAAAAATAAATATATTTTTCGGATAACTTATACTCAAATTATATAGAATCGATACAAAATTTTTGAAATTTTGTTAACCTTGCACTTATTCTTTACTAAAGAATCATCAATTTGACAGCTGTCAAAAAAAAAATTTAATTTTCGGACTCCTTGCATTTGAATTACATAGAGACGATACTAAACTTGCGTTATTTTGTTCTCCTTGCACATATTACTAACCTAAGAAACGTCAATTTGACAGCTGTCAAAAAATATATAAAATTTTCGAATTCCTCATACTCAAATTATATAGAGGCGATACCAAACTCGTGAATTTTTGTTAACATTGCAACTATTACCAACGTAATATACGTCAATTTGACAGCTGTCAAAAAATTAATAAATTTTTTGGATTGCCTGCATTCGAGTTATACGAAATCGACACCAACTTTGCGAAATTCTGTTACGATTACGACTATGATCGACAGTTAACCGAAATCAAAGAATTGTTAAAAATGACAGCTGTCAAAATATGAATTAAATTTTCGGATTCCTTGCCCTCGAATTATACGAAAACGACACCAACTTTGTGAAATTCTATTAATCTTGCACTTTATACTAACCAAGGAAACGTCAATTTGACAGGTGTCAAAAAATTTAAAATATTTTTTAAATCCTTTTAGCAATATTAACATAACGTACTAGTTGAATTTTCTTCAAATTGCCAATTTATCAAATTAAGCCTATTTTTCCAGACGGTGTGCCTGATTTATTCAAATCTGATGAATTTAAACACTTGCCCTTGTCTAATTTTCACTAAATACTGTAAAAGCCACGCCTTTGATGCATTTCGAGCGAAAGTTGGAAATTTTGCTGTCACCGTTACGAATTTTCTTAATTTTCTCCAAGATCGAACCTGTTTCTGCTAACTTTATATATATCAAAATGTTCGGAAAAGATGAGGGAATCAGATAAACCTAGAAAGAAATCTCCAACAGGAAAGTTATAGAAGATATAGCAGAATAAACTTGACTTTTAATAAAAAAAATTTCGAAAAAATTTATAAAATATTTTTTTTATCCGCCAAAGGATATTTTGGGGTCACGCAGTCGATGTGGAACGTAAAGGTAATTTATTCCTTTAAACGATAGGCTAAAGAACGATTGAAAAAGTTACATACACTAGCGTACAGATGGATTTTAGTAAGAGGATGTCATAATTAGTTATTATTACTTAATCGATTGTAGTTATTTTTGTATAAGAAATTAAGAAACTAAATTATGGTTTATAATCGTGCTCTGATGTGCTCTTTCTGATGACATATATAACATTTCGATGAAATATTATTTTACCCCTTAAAAAGGAAAAAGAAATTTTTACGAAATCATCAAGTTCAGTCTCTCGCAAATTTCTCCATTTTATAGGTCTTTTAGCATGATATGATGTATTGTGAAATATTAGTATTTGAGATGACCTATCCACCGGTTCGAACCCGGTGCCAATCTATAAGACAGAAATCGAATAATTCATTATCGAAAATGACCCTGCATTTTCATGTTTTCCAACTTTAAAAAAATCAAAAAATTGACTTCCCGACATTTTATTGAAAAAATCTCGCGACGAGTTTTTCTAAATAAGTTTCTTGATAACATACTAAAATATAAACTGAATCGTTTAAGTTTTACGAGACCGGCAAGTCGTAGAAAGAAATATTTAATTTTTTGCACATTTTCTGACTATTTCGTTTAATAACTTATTAACGGGACACCCTGTATAATGTCGTACATCGGCTAAGTATACGCCATATATACCAAAGTATACCCCAAAAGTTTCATTGCTCCAACGTGAGACGTTTAGAAGAAATCGAATAACTGGTTTCAAGATGCACCCTGTTTCGGCGCTCCCATAAGAGCAATGTAAATATGTCGTTGCAGACCATTTTGGAAATCGGGAAAATGGTAGGAAATTTTCGATTTTGGGCAACGATAGGGGTCATTATCGAAAGCCGAAATCCCATAGAATCTTTTCCATACCATTTCCTTTCTCAAATCGGTCAATTAACTTCAGGATCTCGCTAAGAAAAAGGCTATTTTGGCCCATTTCGGCCGAATTTTGACAGTCAACAAATTGGGTTAATTTTATTCCAAGGCATGCTGATTAAAATCGACCAAGTGTGCAGATTTGCAAAAATTGGCCGTCCCAGCTCGGAAAAACGTCGTTTTTCTCCCGATTGAAAGGAAATTTAAAAAATTTTGAAAGATAATAATGTTGAGAGAAAAGATGGACGGAAAGAATACGCCTATAAAGAACTCTCCGAGATGATATTTGTAGGAGTTATTCGTGACTAAACAAAACTTTTAGTGAAAAATGGTTGAAAATGGATATACTTAATTTTTTTTAACCCTTTAGATCGTAATTCGAAACGCGCTCTTGGTATGAATCTTAAAGTACCATCATTCCGCTTGACGAAAAAGCAAAAAAATATGGAAAATATTAAATAGGAAAGCGTATAGACGAAATTAAGTGTAGCGGTGACAAAAAAAACCAGTTCCAAATTTCTAAAATTCAATCGTTAATAGTAATTTCGGTATTTAACTCGAAGAAATCAAATTATACGTTTCCAATGTGGTCTACCTAGATCTTTCAGGTAACGTAAACTAAAATTCGATCAAAAGCCGTTTTTACCTCGAAAAAAATTAAAATCCGTCCATTTTTACCCCGAAATATCAACTTGTTCAGTATTTTCAAATTTTTCCCATTTTCTAATAACTTTAGGTATAGATAGATGTATTGATGGCACCTAGTTTTTGAGATGGGAAATCGAAAATTTTAAACTGCGTGACGCTAGGACCCACCCAGTTCGAGCTATTAGGTACCAAAAATGACCCTTTTTTGTCAAATTTCGACTTTCAAAAATTCTTTTAAATTACTTCTAATCGTCGTACGATACCCAATTTCAATAGGGTTCTGTAGCGACCGGTCCACTCCACACTCCGAAAATTTAAATCGAAAAAATTGAGTTTTGCGACTTGAAATGTGTCCCAACGGGAATCGCCGAAAAGTCGACTTTGACGCTTAATAACTTCGAAACGGTTCACCCTGTATATTTTAAAATTTGAGACAACACGCGCGCACTATCCAAAATTAAAACCAAAAAGTTTCATCGTTTCAACTCTGATAGTTTTCTCGCAAAAAAATCACAACCTCAAAAATGTCAAAAGATACGACGACGACGACGACAACGGACGAACTCAAGGTCACACGTAAGCCGTAATACATAGCATCCGAAGGGTGCTATGTAACAAGCGTATTAGCCCACCCCTATCTGCAACCCCTTGGACAGGGTTAGATAAACCCTTAAAATCTTAAATAGAAAGGGGGGGTCGAGTGATACATCATTTTGAAGCTCTTGAAAAATGCTTTCCAATAGAAAGGTACATTTCAGGAAATTCTTCTCTGTTTATTGAGGAAAACAATAAATGAAAAGACAATTTTGAAATTTTTTATTATCAGTTAATTAAATGTTCAAAATGATTTCCGTTGTTTTGAAGACAATAATAAAGCCTACTTTCAAATTCTTCACGTACATTTGCAAAGGTTTCTCTGGATATAGCACGGCATTCCTGAACTATTCTATGCTGAAGTTGCTCTAGTGACTCAGGTTGCGTTTTAAAAACCACAGATTTTAGGTGACCCCACAAAAAGAAGTCAAGGGGTGTTAGGTCCGGGGATCTAGGTGGCCATTCAACAGGACCTCTTCTTCCAATCCACTGGTTGGGATAATTATCATCCAACCACTGCCTAACGGGAACTACATAATGCGGAGGTGCTCCATCCTGTTGGAAATGTAGTAAGCGTTCTTCTAAAGATAAATTTCCGAGTATGTCCCTCTGATTTTCTAATTCTCGCACTATTACTGGTTCGATAGACCTCTGTAGCATTTCAGCATACCTGTCGCCATTTAAATCTCCTTGTATAAATATTGGGCCGATAATACCAATATACCAGCCCAAACATTAATTTTCTGGGGGTACTGGGTATACCCTTCTCTAAATACGTGGGGGTTCTCGTCATTCCAGTAACGACAGTTTTGCTTATTAATATGCCCATTTAAATAAAAGGTACACTCATCACTGAAGCAAATATTTTTAACTAGTCGAGGTTCTGCCGTAATTCTATCTGTCATTATTTCACAAAACTGTATTCTTCTGTCAGGGTCGTCGTCACCAAGTTCTTGCAGTATGTGCAGTTTTTCTTATTGATTCACGAGATAATCCAGTTGCTACAGCTGCTTGACGAGTTGATAAAGTTTAATTCATTGCAAACTGCCCCAGAATTTCAATTTGCGCTGCTTCGTCGGCTAGTCTCGGTTGATTTCTCTTTATATTCACGACAGAACCAGTTTCTTTAAATTTGGCTACTAGTTGGCGAACATACTCCGGGCTTACATTTTGACCTGGATGCCTTTCGTTAAAACGTTGAGCTGTTCTTAAAAAACGTTGATCCTGGGAACCATAAATGAAAATAATTTCTACCCGTTCAGCTGTGCTGTAGACCATTGTTAAAGATAAGAAGTGCTGCTTTTCGTTTAAACTGAACCGAAAGTTAACTGTTCTTAAAATAATAATACTAGTAGAAGTTACCTTTAAGGTAAATTCTGTGATAATAAAATGCGAATATTTATAAACAAATTTTTTTTTTCGACAAATAGCAAATAAACCAAAACGAAATACCGAGGCTTAAACTGTTTAGAATTCTTAAGAGATATATCTTAATATGCCAGGATATTGGTAGCAATCATTTTGAACATTTAATTAACTAATAATAAAAAATTTAAAAATTGTCTTTTCATTTATTGTTTTCCTTAATAAACAGAGAAGAATTTCCTGAAATGTACCTTTCTATGGTACCATTGGAAAGCATTTTTCAAGAGCTTCAAAATGATGTATCACTCGACCCCCCTTTCTATTTAAGATTTTAAGGGTTTATTTCACCCTGTCCAAGGGGTTGCAGATAGGGGTGGGCTAATACGCTTGTTTTTGTTCCCCCTTCGTTTTATAGAAACTGTTTTTAGCGTTTTTTTCTTCAGTTTTTCGTTTCTAATATAAGGCCATTTCAAGTTTTTAAATTGTCACCCTGTATGTGGTGCTGAGTAATTAGATAAAGAATGTAATTCTACACATAATGGCAAATTAAGATACAGGGTATTCCATTAAAAAAAATATGACTTGAGTATTTCTTGTATTATACCAGAAAGGTATACTTTTTAAAGTATCCTGTATAAAACATGTCTAGTATTTTTATGACATAACAAGACCCGTAAAGTCGTTAGACATAAGAAAATATATATAATTTCAAAAGTTTATTATTATCCATTTTTCTTTTTGACAGAAATCTGTCAAGTAGCGAACAATACCTCGGAAAAGCTGGACAACGACGAGAAGAACCTGAATCCGTTCGCAAACTACCTGAAGGACGAAAATTTAAACCCGTTCAGCGGTGCCAACAGCATGGTGTTCAGCAAAAACAATCCCTTCGTCGATATCTCGGGAAGCGCCGAGGACAACGAAGTGAAAAGTGACAAGGATAGTGAGAAGAGCGACGGAAACGGGAATAATAATAGTTTGGAGGTACGAACATTGGTTGTTTTTGATATAATGTGGTAGTTTTTATTATTTAGATCGTCGACGTGAAACAAACATGGATCTGGTATTTCTATGTACTTTGTACATGTCAATAAACGTACTTCATAAAATGACCTACCCAAGGAATTAAGGAACACGCATTATGGTAGTATTTATTAAGGTGTTTCGTTTCTTCCATATCAAGAAATTAATTTTTTTTTTCCAGTCCAATGAAGATAGCGACCCCCCAGAAAAACCCCCGACGCCTATGAGTCCGAACTTAAGCAAGCTATCGCCATGGCTCGTGTCTCAAGAGGTGATTTCGTCTCCCGTTGCCAAGGTTAACACTACGGAGACGGCGATTATTCGAAAATCCGTCATTACAACGCAGCTATAGCCGTTTTTACTGAACTTAACTATAAAATGGCGATCATACTGTGTCGATATTTTTTTATCATGAATACAGCTACGATTTTAAGAATACTTATAGTTCCTTCTGTGTAAAGTAATTTTTGTTCGACAAGGAATCTATTTCTTCGTATTCTTTGTTTGTCCGGTCCTTCGCCGTGCTTGTAACAGTGATAATTTTTCTCGTTTTGTTCTAACCTTATGCAAGATACTGTAATGATCAGGGGCGTCCCGATATGGCGCAGGGGGCGAAGCCCCCTACAATATTCACACAGTTGGCTGCTCTGAAATCAAACGTTTCTGTAACTTTTACATTCGAATTTGTAACAGACGCCCCTGGTAATATATGTATTTTATGAAACCTTGATATTGAAGACTTTTTGCAAAAGCTGTCTATTGGCAAACGCAACGACTATCTTAGTACAAAATCTTGATTCTTTAATGGTCCAACGTGTGTACTACCTACCATGATACAATAAACAAAAGGTATGATATGTAACCGTTCCTTTTGTATCTCAGATATACAGCGTGACCACGGATTGACCCCCGATTGTGTACGACCCAACGGCATATAATTTTCTCAAGTTTATATACCGGGCGTTTCAGGTCAAGCAGCAGTTTTTATGCAGAATAACTTTTTTCATAATTCCACAAAAAAAGGTTTCCATATTCGGGAGTCAATGCATGGACACACTGTAGATATTAACACGAATTATATTTTTAAATAATATTCCAACTAGCAACTTCCGGGACAGCTCGAAACTTCAACATTATTCTTTATAAAGAAATGAATTCACAACAAATCTGACGGTAGTTCAAATAACCCACTCACACGGAATCAAAATATACCCTAAATTAAACAAAGAGGAGTTGTTTTCCTTCATGATATTTTTTTATTTCAATGAGTATTCGATTTATACTTCGCAGATCTGACGTTTTGATCTAAGCTAGGTTTTTAATAGAATTTTTACTCGAAAATAAAGATGTATACATTATTGATTGTGATAAATCTCCGATATTTTTATAGCCCTATACTTATATATACCCCGAAATTTTAGCGTTAGTCTTACGCGCTTACCTTATTTTAAAATTTTTATTTTCAGTTTTTAATTATACAGATTTTTTATCTTTTTTTACTCTCATGCGTGGTGTTTCTTTTTGACGCGAGTTCAAGCGATGGAATGGTATTTTTGCACTCACGACTAAAAAGGACGAACTGGTCAGACAGGATATGACGTAAGCGCAAAGTTCATACTGTAACTGTCAAATTCTCTCCCGACATCAATTAGGCTCTCGATTTTGGCTCCGTCGCTTGAAGTCGGCGTTTGCACTCTACTTTTCTTCGTACTTAAATGACAATTTTACTAGTTTGTAAGATACATTCCGCATATTTGTCGAATTATTAAATTTTATTGATAGTAAAGATATAGGTGTAAATTTTAAGGTGCCTTATTAGACTTTTTACAAGTTGAACTATATCAGTATTTATTATAGCTTGTTGCTTCCACTTGAAACGATTATATTATACAGGGTTTGTAAGAAAGATACGGGATGGCTTGTTTGCCATTGCCATCCCGTATACAACGTGTCCAAGCAAGTTGTGTATGGGCATCATTTTTATTATGCGATTTATAAAAGAAAGTGTCTCCTCCTAAGAAGCGCTGCTTGGTAAGAAACTAAGGGCCGATATTTCAATAGTCATCTTAAGGTACAGAATGACATAAGTCATCCTCAACACAAGTTTAACAGTATACAGGGTGTTATGGAAATGACGTATTATATTTAAATGGGTGATATATTTTTTTTTAAATCGACCGTTTTAACAGTGGGGTAACAAACACTCTTACTCACAGGTCAGTCCGCGCTACTGTACAACATTTCACCCAGAGCCAATGGCAATGTTGTCAAACTTAATGTAAATCTGAAATTCCATATAAAATTATCCAAATAAATTATTTTCTAGCTACTTGTATTTATCCTTATACCTAAAAAGCGAGGAAATCCAGGCACAAACACAATCAGTTTTATTTCTTTTTCATGGGAACACTCCTGGAAACACTTTATGTACAGACAGTAATAGTGAAACAGAAGCGATAGCTTTTGAAAATACAATAATACAGATTATTAGATTTTATTACACGCGACGAAATTTTACGTCCAGAAGAAAGGCGTCAATAAAAACAATATTCAAAGATTATTTATGGACGAGCAAGATACACGCGTAAACCGAAAAAACAGAACGGATTGCTGAGAGTGTGTTGGTGATCGACGAGACGCAACGTATCCGGCCGCTGGTTGGTCTACAACTAACAGACGCAAGCGTGCGGCGCTATATGAAACTACGTCGCTCAGCCGATGTAAGGCGTCAAGAGGTCATTGGAATTTGACGTACGTGGCTATTACTATTCCATATGTTTTTCGGGTTGTTTAAAACATAGTCCGTAGTAAATGTTCTTCGATTAATTGTACAAAAAGGTATTACAGAATGGAAGTGTTTAAATTATTTTATTTTGTCTAAAGAGTTTAAGGTGTACATATGACAACACCGGCCAGAATTCCTTGATTGCTTACATGTATCGCAGTGCCACACAGGTGTTTTTCTGGTTTGACGTCAGGTCACTTTTACCGCTCAATGAATTGAAAGCGCCATTTATTGGTATTTTTCTTCAATTTGTCTTTATCTCAGGAATTGCCGGTTTAAATATAATACGTCATTTCCATAAAACCCTGTATAATAAATTTTTTTCTTCGTAAATCTAAGCAGAGCTCTTTAGAAAGAGATACTTTTTTCATAAAACGTACAATAAAAAGTTTTCCATTTGCGTAGAACGTCCTCGGACACATTGTATATTAAGATCGAAAAAAATGTGTAATTATCTCTATTGGTCAGAAATTTTTACTCACCCTGTATACAGGGTCCAATAAATAGGCTTTAACTAGATGATTCCAGTAATGTAAGTGCCATTCCATAACAGAGTGTTTTTTTTATAGCGGTTTATATATTCATCAGCTTCTCTAGACTTGTACGAATGTATCCGTCCTTACGAATCAAAATATACCAACTATATTTCATATAATAAAGATATTTTATCTATGTTTTAAAATTGTTCGTTTTATTTCCCTCCTATAGGTTATGGCGTGATGAATTTAAAAATAAAACGTTGTTTTTAAACGTTTTTATTCATTAAATAAAAATATGCCATTTTAATACAACTTTAACACAAAATCGATCCTACTATATAGTTAGTATTAAAAGTAATATATTTGCAATTTTCACCGAGAACTTTGTATAAAAATCATTCTCAAGCCAGTGTACCGTTTTAAAAAGATACAAAATTTAGGTATCAAGGTTCTTTTTAATAATCATCAATATTTTCAATAAAAAATAAATATGTTAGTTTCTTACTACAGGGTAAGTATTTCACTTGCTTTCTCTTCAAGAAGTTTTTCCATAGTACCGACGTGCGTGCACCATTCTTGCAGTCTCGCTACCATGCTTGCGATTTGAGTTCTGTCTAATACTCTCGGCTGTACCCAGGTCATATTGACTGTACTGGCCACCTAAAAGAATGTAAGGTAATGTTACCACCAACAGAATAAATACTGTCCACCTTTTTTGTCAATGAGGACCGATATCTCAAAGTCACCTTAAGATCAGTGGCGGCTCGTGACCTATGATACAGAGGGCTCACAAGTATGGTGAAATTTTTCTAGGTGTTTTAAATGTAGAAAGAAAAAAAGTAATAAGAAAATGCGTTAGGTAAAACATATTTTTATTTATTTTTTAATTTTGCACAAGGAAATACAACTTTTCGAAAATAAGAAAGGTTTTCTTAGTGTGTATAGCTGTCGGATCTACTAATACTACTAAAGGCATCTACGAGCTATCAAGAAAACCGAACGATGTCCAATACTACTACCGCCATCTACGAGTTACCAGGAAAACCGAATGATGTCTAATACCACTACGCCATCTATGGCTACGTCATTAGGCGCAACCAAGACGAGAACAATAGTTAACTGTTTTATGACGAGAACGAATCGAGCCACGAGACTGACCAGTTGACATTCTTCATATTTTCAGTGTTTTTTAGTTTATATCCGTAAATAAAATGGTTTAAAATCATATCGAGTATCATTTATCGAAATACACAACATTTATCGACCCCACACAATAGTGCTTAAACGTAAAGTCCATTCTTCGGTTCTTAATTGTAGAAAATTGATCAATAACAGCCTCATTATGTTTGGAATATTGTCAATAATTTTTTTTTCATTTTTAAACTTTCTAATAAAGTCCCTAGATTTACCCTTTGTGGTCTGCGTTAAATTAATTACGGGTTTAGATGTTCCCGAATTCTTCACTTCAATTTTTTGATCCAAACTCAAAGAGCTAAACTTATTTCTTAAATAGTCCACCGTCAACTATTCATTTTAACTTAATAAATATATAATATTAAAACATACACGCTCTCTAACTAGATGCTCGAACAGACAACAACGCGGTGCACACAAAAACTGTGCGCCTTTTCCATGTTAAATCGCCATAGCCCCGCTATCCCCCGCTGCCACCCGCCACCTGTTACTACAGAGAAACTGCACTACTTAATAGTTCCCTCGCCGCAGCCGTCGGAGAACGTCGATTTCAGGAGCGAACCGAAAAAACCGTTGGAAGCCACGCCCCGCCCACCGTATTTTGTCTTTTTGAAGACAAGATCGGTGAAGAACTACAAGAAAAAACGTGTAAACTTGATTTTCTTATAAGAAAATCAAGTGTATGCCGTCCATACATCGTTAATACAACAAAAATACTAATACACAATCATTTTAGATTCCCTTAACCCCAATATCTTTAGCGCAAGGATGTCGGAGCCATCCGAAATCGAAAAGATGCGGTCTGAGATGACTGCATGGAAACGAGATACATTCCTAGAGATGAACGCCACCATTGCAAGCGCTAGAATAGAAATACAAAGAGAAATACAGACGGAATTCCACACAATCATCGTAGCCAAGGACAAAGAGCTTGGTGATCTCAGAGAAACCATTTTAAGGTTAGAATCAGAACTCCAAGTCCAAACAGCTAAAAACGCAGTAATCGCTTTACCCCCCCCGGAATTAGAATCCGTAGTAGAAATGCACGTGGCCACTGAGTCTGAACCCGATAGTTCAGACCCAGAGGACACTGCTTTTCAAAAGGTTGTGAACCTGCGAAAGCAAAAACGTAAAAATGTCACCAAAGCCGAGACTAGTGTTGCAAAGCGGACTAACTTAGAGTTTCCCGCTCTGCCAACCCCCAAAATCACTCCCCCCAATTTCCCGAAGACCACAAACCCCGCGTTAGTCAATCAATTAAAGAAAAACGCAGAAAAAGCCACAAAAGACACCCAAAAAATTGTGACCGTGTCAGGCTCTAGACAAGAAACCGTTACGTCACAGTCGACGGGAAATAACGAGGGGATTGATATTGTGACCGAGTCAGCCCCCAGATTGAAGGTGCCCCCCATTATTATACGCGACAAAACGAAATATAATGACGTTACCAGACATCTGAAAGCCAGTAACATTGATTACGGAAAAGCGATTAACGTCCCGGAGGGCGTTAAGATACATCCAGGCACACCGGTAGCCTACAATAAAATTCTGGCTGTCTTAAACAGCCAGAATATTCCATATCACTCGTTCCGCTTCTCGGACGAGAAAATGTTGCACGTCGTGATTCGCGGCGTACTCGAAACTTGGTCTACGGCTAAGATCAGGGCCGACCTAGAGGAGCTAGGATTCACTCCATCAATGGTTCAACGATGGAACCATAAGAATGGTTTGCCAATGCCTCTGTGTTTGGTAATTTTACCAAAAACACAGAATGACATTTTCAAACTGGACTCTCTAGATAACTTAAGAGTGCGCGTCGAGTCACAACGCGCAAAGCAAACTAACACTCAGTGTCATAGATGCCAAATCTATGGACACTCACAAGTAAAATGCACTGCACCGGTCAAGTGCATGAAATGCGCCGGGAATCACAATTCGCGCGATTGTGTAATAACGGCTGAACAAAAGCCAAAATGCGTCAACTGTGATGGGGAGCATACCTCCAACTACAGGGGTTGCGTACGCCACCCTCTAAAATTGCAAGAGGCAGCTGCCATCCGGAAAGCAGCAAGCCCTGGCAACTTTAGATGGGGGCAACAAAATAACAACAAACTGTTGCAAACCCAACAGCAGCAATCTAATCCCGTAGTTCCACAGGTAGGAGCTCCACAAGTAGTGACGACTGATATGCTTCAGAGCACAATGACGTCACTGATGACTCAATTTACCAAGGCAATGCAGCAACAACTGTTAGCCTTGGCACCCCTGATGAGAGCAAATAACAACAATAACCCATAGTGACCCCACACCCTGTGCACTTTCTAAAAATTGCAACTATAAACATTAATGGGATTAAAGGCAAAAAATTAGAACTAATCAACTTTTCAGAAGAACATTGCCTTGATGTGATCCTGGTACAAGAAACATGGTTAAAAGGAACAAGATTTTCCTTCCCAAATTATAATATATTCAGAAACGATCGCGAAAACAGACCTCTTGGCGGAACCATGATTCTTGTTAAGAAACACATCCAAGCAACCTCTATGCCAAATCCGGATAGTAGCAATGTGATAGAAGGTACATACGTTAAGATCGGATTGAATCGCGGGTCCATGGTGATCGGATCCGTTTACTGTGGCCACCGCCTTCAAAACGATATTAACAGGGAGTGTCTTCGCAATATATTCGACAATGACAAAACAACTATAATCGGAGGAGATCTGAATGCAAAAAATCGAAACTGGAACTGCAGAATGACCAACCCCAGAGGGCTGGTGCTATACAATAATTCTGATGTTTTTGATTACCATATATTACCACCAGAGGGCCACACACACCTAAGCGCTAACGGTTTACCGGAACTACTAGATATATTCGTGATCAAGAACACAGATCGTATATCACAGCCGAAAGTAATCAATGATCTAACATCTGATCATCTCCCAGTGATAATCGAATATGGTGACCCACGCAGGAGGGGTATTAGCGTCATAACCAAAACCAAAACTGACTGGAAAAAATTCCAGGCACAGCTGGAGGGTTGCGACGTTATCGCTCCCCTTGTAGGCAAACCGGACGTCGATGAGGCTGTGAATGTGCTCACAAAGAACATACAGCAAGCACATGCTAGAGCAACATCAACTAAAACAGCTGATTACTCGAAATATGGTAACTTTAGTCAAGATCTCAAAAACGAAATAAGAGCGAAGAACCGTCTCAAGAATAGAGCATACAGAACTGGAGATCCGAGGATCAAACGACAGGCAAACCAGGCAACCCAGAAGGTAAAGCAGTTAATAAGCGACTTGGAGTCCGAAAGATGGGAAAGAAAGGTAGAAAGCCTAAATATACAAGATAATAGCCTCTTCCGGATGGCAAGCTCGCTTATTAAAGGCAGCAAGACACCAATGCCGCCCATAACAACAGGCGACAACACTGTAATAACAGAGCCTCAAGAAAAAGCGGAAAAATTCGCTGAAGCGCTCTACGAGCAATTCAGCGAAAATCCGGCTACAGATAAAGCCCTAGAAAATCGGATTAACAGGACTGCCGACATATATAAAAGCATGGATCATCCTCCCGAACCAAACCTGCAAGAAATCACAGCAGAGGACGTCAAAAAGATCATACATTATGTGAAGGTCAAAAAAGCTCCCGGGCTAGACGGAATAACCAACCTGTCACTGAAAAATCTACCGGAGAAAACAATAATGGACATAGTTAACATCGCAAATGCTATGATGAAAATTGGACACTTTCCTGCCCCATGGAAACAGGCAAAAATCATCATGATAGGAAAAACAGGCCAAAACAGACGAAAATTGAGTAGCTACAGGCCAATCAGTCTTTTGTCTAACATAAGCAAGATAGTGGAACGGTTAATCTCGGGTAGGCTTTCAGCCTTTGTCGAAACTAACAACTGTCTACCAGTGGAGCAATTCGGCTTTAGAGCTAACTTGTGCACAGTAAGGCAAACGACAAGACTGGCCTCTAACATAATCAATGGATTCAATAGACGGAGGGACACAGGAGCCGTCCTATTTGATATCAGTAAGGCTTTTGATAAAGTATGGCATAACGGCTTAATTGTCAAAATGATCAGGATGGGAGTACCAAACTATATAATAAAGCTTATAGCCTCCTATCTTGAAAACCGATCTTTTAAAACATATGTTGAAGAACATTATTCAACATCTAAAATAATCAGGGCCGGAGTCCCACAAGGTTCGGCAATAGCACCCCTACTTTTCAATATCTTTACTTCAGATATCCCAACGCATCCGTCTAGTGAAGAATACATATACGCAGACGACACAGCGATAACAACAACGGCAAGAGACCCGAAAGAAATAATGCTGAAGCTAAAACAAAACATCATCACTCTGGAAAAATGGCTCAGCAAATGGAAAATAAAAATCAATCCAGACAAGACCCAGGCAATTTACTTTACCAAGAACTGTTCAAGGTTCAGAAGACCGGAAGGCAGAGTCACTGTTGGAAACAAACTGATCGACTGGAGCCCGAGCGTAAAATACTTGGGACTTCATTTCGACAAACGCCTCAATTGGAAAGTAAATACAGCCAATATACTGAAGAAAGCCAATGCACAACTTGGCGCTATATACCCGATGCTTAACAAAAGAAGCAAGTTAAGCACAAGGACGAAAGTCACGATGTACAAGGTGTTCATCAGGCCGCTGCTATCATACGGGGCAGCGTCATGGTGCACACTGAGTGAACCTGACTTAAAGAAGATACAAGTAATGCAGAACAAGGTACTTAAAATAATACTGAATACACCTAGATACACTAGAAATGACATTATACACCGAGATCTCCAAATTGATACAATTTCGGAGTTTCTCGACAAACTAATCATAAAATATCATACTAAGGCGAATCTGACCAATAACGAGAAGATAGCCGCATCGCACATTCCTAAACTACCACACCACAAACACAAAATGCCTAAAGACTGGATCACTCACTAAAATCCAAACTCAAAATTATTTAAGAACTTGTTCTTCATACAATCATACTATACACAAAACACTACACGACTATTGTAAAAATACACCGCCTACCACACACCTACCGCCAACATGTTAGGAGCCCTTATATCTTGCTCATTTGATTAAATTCAAATTAGAAAGATACTAGAGCTGACACCAAACATCATCAACAACGCCTAAAGGCTTAACCCAAAAATCATACTTATGATAGACAAAAATAACACGTCGAGTGAAAGGAGTTAAAGGCTTTATACTTGACTCAAACGGTGAGTTTAGTCGGTTGGCCCGCCTCTCAGAGGCGGATCTTTTCCCTCAGAAAAGATGATGTTGATGGAGGTATAATCCCCACAAGTTGCTAAGCCCGACACTACCTTGCAGCCGCGTCTGTAAGGTGTCTGTGTGCAGATTCTCATCGGCTGTCCAAAAAAAAAAAAAAAAAAAAAATGCACTACTTAATCGCACGTGCGAGCAAGTCTCGTCATAATCGTCATTTACCTCGACCGAAGCACGGTTGCCGGATCTATACAGTTTGGTTTGACGGGATGATAAAATATTAGGGAGGGTCGGACTTTTTTAGTTTGTCAGTACGATAAAATATTAGGGAGGGTCGGACTTTATACAATAAATAATATTCAATGAATATAAATTAATATTTTTTATTCGTTTTGTTTTGGGGGTGCACGTGCGCTCCTGTGGAAGAACCGCCACTGTTTAAGGTAGAGAACAACATAAATTGTCCTTAACAGAAGCTTGACAGTATATTGAAGTTCCTTTTAACTGTCATCTAAAGGAATAGACCTTTAAGGACTCAAATTAATTAAAAACATAGTTTTTTTAAGGTTTACCATGACGTTAAGGCTACCTTAGCTGAGGTCTAACTTCAGGTGACAATCAAATATCAGCTCTGAGTCTCTTATTGTCTATCTGGTTGGTAAATTTAGTTCAGGTAAAAATTGTAACTTAATTTACCTGATCGATTGCTCCTTTAACCAGCCCTTGTGACAAAGCCTTCATAACCAAAAGTTCAATTTCATTGATGGGCAACTTTGTTTCTCTGGCTATTTCAGCAAATGTCAGTTGTCTGTCGTGGGATGGTCGCTTAAAGGTCATCTGAAATGAAATACAGTTGTTTTGCAATGGTAATGTTACAGAAAATTAACAAATACAAGCATAAAACTTTATATCCACATACATACCTCCATAAGACACAGTAAAGAGATCTTCTGCCTTAGAAACAGCTCCTGAGCAGCCAAATCAGCTATGGCTCCCCATTTTGGCTTCATCTGTTCGAATTTGTTGATGTCCCCAGAGTTAAAGGCATACAGTAACTCTACCAACCAAGCGTTTTCAGTGTTTTTTAGAGATTGTAGCACAGCGTGGGCTAGGAGTTCTCCTAGATTGTAGACTCCTTCACCTAGTGGCAACAATCATTATTACTATTCAGCAATAACAAAAAGGTCATCACAGACACCAAAGTGTTCCCAATTAAACCCTATTTCTTACCAAGTAGAGCTGCCAATCCCAAGAAGAATGCATGTTGCATTTTTGTTTCCTCTGAAAGTGTATCCAATTCTATGCAGCCCAAATATCGTAATGCCGTGCGGTAGTACTGCGCATGGTCCCCCTGTATTCTGTAATACTGAGATGCCAACAAGTAAAATCGCCCGTGGACTGCTGTGACTCCATCAGCATTGTCTAGGGTTGCCTCGACTTCTTCTATGATTTTCTTCGTTGCCTCCAAGTCATTAAGTTTTTCTAGGAAGATCTGACCCGCTAATACTGCAAAGAGAATGAGATATTAAAAATATCTATAATGGCATCGGAAAACAGAAATCTTATTATTCTTTTGCTTTTTAATATAAAAATATAATATTTGTACCTTTGCATAAATTTTGAGCATCAGGGCTAATTTTAACTTTAGGTTCTGTTTTGGCCAAAAAGTCTGTGGCATCTTTGGGTTCCTTAAACTGCTCTACAAGAACTGCTATAATTTCTACTAAAGAAAGTGGGTTTATCCTAAAAAATACCAATTTTCCCAAAATAAAGAAAACACCATTCAAACCTATTTCAAATAAAAAAAACTTGTGTATGTACTTACTTATTTTCAAATGTCTGAACAAAGTTATTGTAAAGTTGTATAAGGTTGTCTCCCTTTTGTAATTCTGGTTTCCTTATCAAAACTAAAAGTTTTAAAGTAAGTTGATGCCATAATCTGAAAAATATTAGCCTTATGACATTTCATATTAAACAAAGAGGTAATACGTGAGTGACTTGCACACATGGAAGTAATAACTAATAAGATTATCTTACAATAGTGAACCTCTAATCGGCATGGGAGTACATTAGAAGATAAGTTTGCAAAGATATAACAAATAAATGATCTGTAAAAGCCGAAATTCGTCAAAAAGTAGGGTTAGTACACGGTAACAAAGGCGCCCCAAAACTGCCTTATTTCCCATAAACTAGAAAAAATAATGTCACTCACTTTTTATTATGTAATTCTTCTAAAGCAGCCCATTCTGTAACAAGGTCTTTCGGGCCTTCTCTTTGTTTTCTCGATAAATAATCAGTAACATTTTGTTGTTGTGCACTCACGGCGGCCATTTTGACAATGACTCTAAAAAATTTGACTGACAAAATTTGGTTAAAAAATCTCTTGAAGCCAATGAAGTTTCGAGAAGACTAGAACACGTGTAGAAATCGCCTTCACAAAGATGCTACGTTCTTCATGCCTCTTCAAATTACTATCGCCATCTATTAACAGATATGATAACTTCTGGCGAGAAACTCTATAAAGCCCCAATCAAATATCCATATTGCTATCCTTGTTTGCTTAATGGATTCTGTATATTCCTCTTCTTTTTCAAACTTCATTAACATATTATGCAACTATTTAAAAAGGATAGAGAAATTTAATTAATATTTAAACAGCCTTTATACATTCCACATATAATGTGATAAATATTTATATTAAAGAAAACAGCTAAAATAATATCGACTCCATCTATCGCCATTTTGTACCTCCTGCTTGTTATGTTGTTTCATTACGAATTTAAATCAAACTACCAAACTTCTATATTCTGTCTCTTTCTATCCCACATAGTTCCGTATATACTGTCTGTATAAACAAGGACAGAACATGATCTTGACGTATCAACGGTAACTAAACGATTAGAGAACTTTTGTAAACAGAAAACTGTCATCTTTGAGAGCGTGCCCCACCTAGCTTGACTTGTCGGAAGAAAAACCGTTAAAACGCTGCCGTACCGCTCCCATATCATCGCCGAAAATAGTTTGGTTACCTTCGCGCGAGTCCTCGACCGCTTTTTCGTTAGTTTGTTCCACCATCGTGTTCAGAACTGACCGTAAATCCGCTCCTAAAGTGACCGCATTTGGTAGTGCAGTTTACACAAGTTCAATCCGACGTTAGACCATGACTTCGAGATCGAAAAAGGCCTCTACGCCGGCATCTCAGCCGCCCCCGCGGCCTTCGAGCCCCCTGAGCCCAACCCGACATTCTAGGTTGCAGGAAAAGGCCGATTTACAAAATCTCAATGACCGTCTGGCATGTTACATTGAGAAAGTCAGGTTAGTTATCGTATTTTACTAGAAATATTGGGACTTACTTCTAATTACCTAAACACAGACACGACATTGACGTGGTAATAATAATACACATAAAATTCCGGTAGTAAACCGAGCCCTATTAACCGTGAAATAGGGTAGAAATCTCTGGTTTTAAGTTGCTTTTTGCTTCCAAGCATATCTTATGTGAAATATTTCTATTCCTAGGTACCTGGAGGCTGAAAACAACAGACTATCCCGCGAAATCCAAACCTCCCAAGAAACAGTTACAAGGGAAGTATCAAACATCAAATCTATGTATGATCATGAGCTCAGCGATGCTCGTAAGCTCCTAGATGAAACTCACCGTGAAAAAGCCAGGTTAGAAATTGACGTTAAGCGTCTGTTAGATGAAAACGACGAACTAAAGACAGATCTAGCCAAGAGGAGCAAGGATCTCACCTTGGCGGAAAACTCTGCAAGAATTTACGAGACCCGTTGCAATGAATTGCAGTTGAAGTACAATCAAGCGAATGCCGATGCTAAGAAAGCGATTGGAGATTTGAAAGATATGGAAAGGGAGAGGGATAAGCTGAAGAAGTTGCTGGATGAGCACAGGAAACAACTGGAAGAAGAAAGTCTGGCCAGGGTTGAGGTGGAGAACAGTAATCAGAGTTTGAGGGAAGAGTTGTCATTCAAAGATCAGGTGAGTTTGCTTAATTTTTAGTTTCTGTGGAATAAATCCTAGCTTTATGATTTACATTCAATGTAAATATTGACCTACATTACAGATACAGTTTGTTTCTAAAATTTTTCAAAATTCTAAATGTAGGTTCAATTTTCTTTGGCTACCAGGTATAAATATGGGTCCTATATAGTTACATTTACATTTTTTAAGTAAGTCGGTACTTAATATCGTAATATAATGATCTTAAAAATATTTGCCTAGTATGTAAACAAACAATAGTGGAGTTATCACAATATGGTACCTGCATGGTAAACTTCTATTTATATACTTGTAATATGTATTTTTAATTCTTTCGGCAACTGATAAGGATAATGATAAGGATTAAAAATGCAAACTTAAAGTTTCTATAATCCTTTAATCTTTGAAATTATTTATGTATTTATTGGTACCTCACTAAGTTTATTTCAAAATTATGCTAATTATATTAGATTAAATTGCAAATGTCGTTTCTGTTATTCAAAGTGGGAAACTGACAAATTAAGAGGCACAAAATTACATTGTTGAATATAGTAATACCTATTTATTCGTTAATTTACACTTTCACTAGGTATCGGATATTTTTGTGTTAAAAATCCAAATTCTACAAATAATTGACCCAAAAAGAGAGAATGAATGAGTTGGTTTTATTTATTAATATTGATTTGAAACCTTAACCTATATTGTGATGTTCACCTAGAGAAAATCTATTTAAAGCTATCAAGATAAATAGGGTGACATTTATGGGGGATCATGGATACAGGGTGTTCCTTAATCGCGTCCTAATATTTCAGATAGTTTTATGAAGAAAATATACAAAATTTATCATTATAAAAAAATGTCAATAATAAATTCGAATTTAATTTAATTTAAAAGTTTAAATGTTAAAATAATTAATATTAAAAGATAATGATTTTAAAAAAAAATTCAACGCACCATGTAGCAAGAAATTTTAGCGGACATCTGAACCTTTCTTCATACGTACAGTCATTAAGGAACACTCTGTATAGAAGATCAAAGAATTTCAACTATATTTGTATATACTGAATGAAATCATTCAACTTTTTTAAAAGTGTTTCGTCATTGTAGTGATAAGAAATTCAATTAGTGACAATTGAATGATTAAATCACAATTTTTCTGACTAAACTATATTTTTTCTCTGAAATATATGAAATTGTTTGTTAAAACCCACTGGGTGCCCTTATCATTTATCGTTATCCGTTATCAGACCATAAATCGAATAAAACTACTTTTACAACATTGTATAATTTGTATACAATTTAAAAACACTGCCAATTTTCGGAATTTCTTATTTAAAAAGTTTATACATCTCTAGTTTTCATTCTGTTAATACTTTGAATATCCACTTTGATCCACACTAATTATTGATTAAATAGAATGAATAGAAACTATGAATGAACTGTAATCTTCCAAATACTTCACTCTCATAAAATTACATTATGTGTGGTATTTGGATATGACATCACAGGTATCGGAAATATCGTGGGCGGCAATAAAAAAATAACCTTTCGAAACGGGTAAAAATGCAAATAGTTTTATGTAAGAGATGCAGTATCCCACGCAATGTTATGTAGATAAGCTAGCTGTATATACACATCGACACCATTTTATATCTATCGATTAATTATTAACATTATAATGTCGAGGATAATGTTTAAACATGACCGAAATGTACAGCGTGTTTAAAATAATTTGTTGACGATCACACATACGTTCACAGTTTCAGATAAGTTAGACCACTCGCTTTTATCCTTAGGCAGTGATTTTTTAGGATCATAAACTACGGGATCACTAAAAAGAACCACGTGACTTTTGTAGATTTTCGAAATACCTACAACAACATTATTTACTGTTTAAAAAATGGGAAATCCGGCTTGGAATTTTACAATAACGTTGTTAAAATGCAATTAGATAATTTCGATCTAATTAGACCTAAACAGGAAAAAGTTGTGGGTATTTTTTTAAAGAAATTCGGATAGTGTGGTGCGTACAGTGTTGCCACAGTAATTTGCTTTTATTAGGACTAAATAATATTACAAGTAGAAAATTTAAACAACATTACATACAGGGTGGCCCATCGAATACAGTCCAACAAGGTTTACGGCTGTGTACGTGAAAATTAAAAAAAAAACCTCGGACCCGTAAACTTGTGTTTTCAGGGGGACACGTTTCACTATTAATTTCATCCCTGTAACCTCAACCCCCCTAGCGGGTGCGGCTACTGCCCTTGTTTTTCAAATGGGGATGGGTATGTTGTGATACATCTTTTTAAATGGCATTAAATTCTCTTTAAATCGCCCGATTTATCTCCCCTTGATTTCTTTTTGTGGGGACATCTAAAATCCAAAATTTATGCCACCCAACCCGAATCCTTAGAAGATTTACGGAACCGCCTTACTAATGAATGTCAACAAATTACACCAGATGTTCTTCACAATGCCCGATAACACTTTGAACAGTTGTTGTACTATTGTATGGAGGTAAATGGCGGACATTTTCAACATTTAATAAGATAACATGCAAGTATTACTCATAACGCAATTTCTCGGCGGCGCGTAGCTCAAATTTGCAAAACAAAGCGCCATTTTAAAAGAGAATTTAATGCCCTTTAAAAAGATGTATCACAACATACCCATTCCCATTTGAAAAAACAAGGGCAGGAGCCGCCCCCGCTAGGGGGGTTGAGGTTACAGGGATGAAATTAATAGTGAAACGTGTCCCCCTGAAAACACAAGTTTACGGGTCCGAGGTTTTTTTTTAATTTTAACGTACACAGACGTAAACCTTGCTGGACTGTTGTCGATGGGCCACCCTGTATATTTAGTATAATATTTTTACTACACATGATAAATGTTATCATCACACAGGGTAATCTTCAGAAATTTCTCATCATTGATTTCTATTGAAAACAATACTGTCTACCTTTTATATTATGTATGTGGAAAAAACTACAAATTCAAATCTTCTAAGGTTAAAATTAGAAATTATAATCGTTTAGAACGGGCTACCTCGACCTGGGACATCCTGTATAAGAAAGCTCCGCCAGGCTGACGATTTGAGGTCAGCCACTAAATTTTTTTACCCAATTTTGTCATCGATTACAATGAGAAATAGTCGGAATCGTATTATTTGTACAAATTTAAATAAGAATGTAATCAATTTGGTAATTATTCCATAAGATGTATCGAAATAAAAATGATCACAGAGCAAGCCTAAAAAGTAAACAGTATTTACTATTTCAGTTAGGCTTGTCGATGATCAAGCAATTGTTTACAAGAGTTCTTGAAATGTCACCAACTAATGCTTCGAGAATAAATTCTCTATGTGGGTTAGTTAAATCAATACTTTACCGAAAGGGGAAGGTCGCAGTTACTAAGTAAATATTTTTTTCTACTTAGGATAACTAGGAACTCGTTTTCGCGTGTTTATGGGTTTTCTTTTTACTAAAAGAAAATGGGTATTATGGTATTACTGTATTTTCTATGATAGTAAAATTTCGAGGTACTAAAATTTATGTAAATAAGCATTGGGCAAGGTTATAAATAAACTAACGATATTAAGCATTAAAAATTTACTTCCCCGTGTTTATAGACAGGAAGCTATCCGAACTCGAGTGTAAACAACTGAATTTAGGCCTTACTTCAAATATAAAGGGTGTCCCAGAATATGTGGGCAACCTCCGGGGTTCAGATAGAACACTTACAAATAACAGGAGAAGTTCATAGTTTTCTTCCTACGCCCCCTCCCACGGAGAACGGACGTCTCTGGAAATCGTTGATTTTTAAATAATTTCTTGGTACTAATTTAATAATTTTTTAGTATAATGTTTACTAGATGAGTCTCCTTGAAATTCGCCCTTTTAAACACATTTGGCTTATTTAGTTTGACAGGGACGGACTACACTTAACACAAAAATGCTTGTTTTTACACCCTGTATGATGAAGGAACGACAATAATATTTTTTTTGGATACTCTAAACCTTAAGCTGAAAAAAGGAATTGTTTTCGAAAAAAAAAAATTTTTGTGCATACATTAAATGCATGTCGGCATATTCAGTATACGTAAATTCCATTACTAAGTTGGTAACTAATAAGACGAAGGAGAAAAAGTTCAAATTTCAAGACACTGGCATAAATATTCTTATTTAAATCGGTACATGTGGAACATACCATAAGGGAATTTTATGAACATAAAACAACAACTAATGCAAGAAAGAAAACATATTGAACAAAAATATATTTTTTTCGAAAACAGTTCATTTTATCGACATTGATCAAGAGTACCTTTTTTTAGCTTAAGGTTTAGAGTATCCAAAAAAAATATTATTGTCGTTCCTTCATCATACAGGGTGTAAAAAAAAACCATTTTTGTGTTACGTCTAGTCCGTCCCTGTCAAACTAAATAAGTCAAATGTGTTTAGTAGGAAGAAAAATTTATATAAACTTCTCCTGTTATTTTTAAGTGTTCTGTCTGAACCCCCCGGGATATTGCCCACATATTCTGGGACACCCTGTTGATAATGGATTTCTAAAAAAGAAGCGAACTAACTGTATTAGTGTTGCTTTTTATTCTACACAATAATTCAAAAAGAGGTTTTTAATTTTAAAACCCGGCTTTGGATTTTTTTGGTTGTATGTGCTTGTTATATGTTTCTAAATAATGTAGGAGAGCCGCCATTCAACTTGGAACCGCGTAATTCACACCCCCCATGTAATTTATGGGCGTATGATTGATTTTTATTGGGAGGTATTACTTGAAGTTAGCTTCTTCCTAGAGAATAAATTAAATAGAATAATTTTTATGGACGTTTAATTATTTTGTTTGTCGTGTTACATTTTAAGGATTTTAACTATACGCTATGGGTATTGTTTTAGTGACATATTCATCAACAAACATGTGCTTTTTAAACACCGCAACGTGTGGTTGTTCCTCAAATAACATTGACCTAGAAACACCAACATAGCACAGATCACAACATACCTATTACGAAATTCGACGATCCAATCGGTGACTTCTATTAAAAAAATGAAAAATATTCGAATTTTATTTAGACGGTGACATCACATTTATATTAAAAATTCGATACTAAAAATTCTATATTACACATGTCGCTGGTAAACTAGTTTAAATGTACCGTCGCTTGTCCAAGTAGTGAGTGCCACAGATGTTTTTTTCCCCCTGGTGTATAAAAATAACAATACGCTTATCTGAATAGTTATAATAGAATGTAAAGTCGAAGGGACAAGTAACGAGACGATGATATCATTTCTAAAGATAGTTTGAAGGCTATTAAAAATATATTCTTACGCGATATCTATATCTGGGCGATGTTAATATAGATATGATTTAATTTAAATAATGCGGACTATTGAAAATAATAAAAACAATTTTAAAGTTATTTATGCTAATTGGTTTTCAGGTCATTATTATTAATAATAATTTTGGTATTTTGCCGAAATAATTAGGAATAGGCTAATTTGTGTTTTACTGAAATTGGAGATAGGCAACATCAACCTATATCGTTTTTGAGGGATCGTTTAACGTGGTATAGCATAGCATAAAAAAATTATGTTATTAAAACTGGAACGCGAGACCCTAAAAGCCGTATTAGAGTCGGCAATAAAAATTTCCGGCGCATTGGCAATTACCATTGCACGAATTCATGCGCAGTAAACCTTTTTCGATCAGATGGCGCATTGCCAACAGTCTGAACAGCAGCTGGTAGTGTCGAAATCCCTAAAATACCCCCAGAATTAGAGATGGGCAAACCTATTCGTTTTGATTAGCAGTTAAAGCAGCTACTGCTACTTGCAAATGGCAGTTCAAAAAAGTTGCCACGAATTAGCAGTACATATGCTTAATAAAGAATGTGAACTGTTAATTTAAGTACCAGTTAGCTTAAATAGCCATTATCTGTTCATGGGTGCTTCGACCAACTAATAAATATTTAAAAATAACAGAATAATCATCTCTACCCAGACTTGCAATGGCAATGAAAATGGCGCTTGCCCCATTTCTGCCAATGAGAGACAGCCGATCGGGAACGCTGTACTGCGCATGAATCCGTGCAATTTTAATTGCCAGAAGACTAGAATTGCCGACTGTAATACGGATTCCATTCTCGCATTGCGCCGGCAATGCGAGAAGTATTGGACCAGCTGATCCAGAACGGTTTAGTGCGCATGAATACGTGCAATTATAATTGCCATTGATGGCGCAAGAGACAAAAATTGCCGACTCTACTACGGCTTTAACTAACCCAACTGTCGCCGTTCCTCTACTCTCGACTGTACATAATAAAATGTTTATTTTAAAATTATAATTATTCCGAGTCATTCAGAAATGATATTTTGTGTAATTCATTTACATAAACGGTTGTTTTGTGTATTTATTTTCAGAATGTGTAATCGACAGGATGTTAGGTAACTTTATAGTTCTTTACGGCAGTGTTGATAAAGTACCATTCATTTTTTTAAAAATACTTTGATACAAATAATCCTCTACTTTTTGTATGTCCACTCACAACTTATTGTTCTTTATAAAAAATCAACGACGTACAGTGATACCTCGAGATACGAGTTTAATTCAATGTCAATTTGCTCGTATCTCAAAGCAATTTTCCCCATTGAAATTAATTGAAATGCCATTAATCCGTTCCAGCCCCAAAAATGCTACCCCCATTTGCCTGAATAAGAAAATAGTACATTACGTATCAAGGGCCGAAAAGAGGCTTTTACGGACGAGATGCGGAGATGGCCGACCGAGCCGAAGGTGGGGGAGGACACCGCACGAGTCCGGAAAAGCCTCCGACGGCCCGAGATATGTACCGTATTTTTTTTACAAGTGCTCCGAAGCTTTGATGCCAAATAAATAAAGAAATTCTTCAGACAGTTTTCCTGTCTACATGACATGAAAGCACTCGCGCATGGAGAATGTAAACATCTATTTATTATTTTTGACAAATAGGCTCGGTGGCCTAGTGGTATAGCGTACGCCTTGTGATCTGAGAGTCGCGGGTTCAAATCCCCCACTCGGCATCTCTGGTTTTATTTATTTTTTTACAAGTGCCCGAGTCTTTGAGGCCATATAAATAAAGACATTCTTCAGACATTTTCCTAAATATCTTTGAAAAATTAACTGCCAATTTAATTTATATATAATCCGCCATTTATTGTCGCTGGTAGTATGGCTCGGTGGGTAGAGTGTCCGTCTGGCGATCTGAGGGTCGCGGGTTGAAATCCCGCACCGACAATTCTGGTTTTATGTATTTATGAGCACATGGTGACTCGAAGCGGGCGGGAAAAATCTTTCCCGCCCGCTCTCTTGGAAAACGCCACTTTCGGTGAAGAGAACATGCATGAAAAGAGGCACTTTTGGGGCACATGTAAAAAATATGTATTTATAAATAGCAAATTATATAAAAACATAATAAAAGAGAATGTGAAGCAAGAAAAAACTGGTTTTATAAAGTGTACATACATATTTGTATTTTGGTCACTTAAATGCAGCTTACGCACAACTTAAATGCTACTGTATGCTTAATTTTAGTCACTGGTCTCTGCCCATTTCGCCGGATTAAAAAAAAATTGTCCTAGGAGGTTTGTAGCTTCCTCCCTTTCAGAATGCTTCGGCAATGAGTTAGGCAAGTGTCATGAAATAGCTCCGATGCACGACCAGTTGCAACTTGGGTGCAGCGTCGCAGCTGATCGTTCCTCGTATCTCAAATGTCGCTCGTATTTCAAAACAAAACTTCGCTCGCTCGACAGCTCGTATCTCAAATAGCTCGCATGTTAGGGCACTCGTGTCTCGAGGTACCACTACTATGTATGAAAGAAAGTTATGTGTCTGTGCCCCTAAAAGTTGATTGACTACTACAGGACAGGGTGGCGATTTGAGAACTTCCCCACCCATATAAAAATCGGACAGACACGCCTGTGAGTGGTAGATGTTACCCTTAACATCTTAAATGGAAGCCAGTGCACATCATTTTCAAGGTTGTTTAAATCTCTTTCTAATAATACGAGCGATTCAGTTGCAATATAATAGATATAAATTAAATATTATAAATAGTTTAATATTTGGCCTGGCATGTTCTATGGCCATTAAGAAAATTGGGACAAACTTTCTTTAATATCGATCCGTTTTCCGGGTAGGAGCATTATTTCGTCATCCACTAACCTTGGTAAATTTATACCTCCTATAATTTTTTTTAAAGTGCTATTTATAAAAAATCGTTTTAACCTGTACTTTGACCTATTTCGAAAACTGCAATCTTTTATGGGATCCGTATTAAATAACCGAAAATATAGCTACTCGGACAAAGTTTTGTGACTTCTTTTGGGAGTCGAACGCGGTTCTCTTGCCGTTAATGTAAACGGGTTATCAAGTTTTACTTTACTTCTATATCTTATGACATATTAGTACATGTTTTTGATCAAATACGTTTATTTCTTCATTCAGGTCTTCCAACAACAGCTCACGGAGACCCGCACCCGCCGTCAGATCGAAATCAGCGAAATCGACGGGCAGCTATCCGAAAAATATGAGGCGAAGCTTCAGCAGACCTTGCAGGACCTCAGGGACCAATACGAAAGCCAAATGGCCAACAACCGAGCTGAGATTGAGATGCTCTATGAAAATAAGATCAAGGTACAGTACGTTTCACGAAATTTGGATACGACTTAATGATTTCCTGGGTCGGTCCCATTGTGTCGACAAGAGCTTGGCAATAAACAAGTGAATTGATTCTATTAATGTAATCAAATGAAATAACATTTTTTTTAAATATTACTAGTCATATTTATTTACATTTATAATGTCATTCTATAGATAGTTCTGTTTCGCTATCGCTATCCTCATCAAAATTAATTATAATTGGATTAATTATACGATCCAGACTAATATACGAATTTTCTACAGTTATTACGTGACGGACTGAATTTTTCCAACTACCTGGGGGAATATCATTAAAGCATTTTCGTATTAATTCTACAACACTAGAACTTAATGTCGGAGAAATATTTTCAGACCTAACCAGTGATTTTAACTGGTGCCACATATGCTCTATGGGGTTAAAAATGCAATAATAGGGTGGGAGCCGTAGCACTGTATGTCCAATTTCTTCCGCCAATGTGTCACAAACATATACTTTTTTTATACAAAATGTCTCTAAAACTTCTAAAAGATCACTTTTTTTATAACTTTCTTCAAAATATATATCATTCGCCGCCATGCAGTTCTGAATCTCCAATTTTGTATTATTTGAGCTTGGAGCTTTATGTACTTGGCGACTGTGATAGCTCGCATTGTCCATTACTATCACGCTATTCTGAGGAATGTTTGGTAAACGACAATTCTTGAACCATTCCTCAAAAACTAACAAATTTTACCACAAAAAGATATTTAAATATAAATTAAGCAACCTAACCTACCTGATGTGCCTATATTTAATTATAATTATTACAATCCGGTCCTCTCCACATAATAATAACAAACGGTCATAAATAATGGGATGGCCCCCAAGTACTTTTACTGCAGTCATTAAATTATATCCTTTTTTCGTGAAACAATCTTTAAGGTACAGTTGAATCGGGGAAAGAATGGAAGGGCGTCATGACATGTAACAGTATGATTCAAATGGAGATACGTCGGACGTGATTATCATTATGAATGATATGATATTACTGTAAAGTTATGGCATACTTATTATGGCATATATATTATGGTATAATTCAAAGGTTTTCCATGTCAAATTTGACTAATCCTTGGAATTTTTCAACAATTCACCATACATTACTTTTAGAACCTACAATCGGCAGCTAATCGTCATTCTACGGCTGCTTCCGCTGCCCTAGACGAAGCTCGCCAAGTACGTACGAGGATCGACACTCTGAGCAACAGAGTGACCCAGCTGGAAAATGAAAACGCCGGTTTGGTAGCCAGAGCGCGCGATTTGGAAAAACTCTTGGAGGTAAGAGAATACCCAACTTATAATTTCCCTCGTATAATTTCCCAAAACGGATATAACCTGAAACGTGTAAATTGTTTCTTAGAACGCTCGTCTGAGACACGCAGAAGATCTGGCCAGTTTGGAAGCGGAGCTGTCGAGACTGCGCGAAGAAATGTCCATCCAGTTGCAGGAATATCAGGATTTGATGGACATCAAGGTGTCGTTGGATCTGGAAATTGCCGCGTACAGAAAACTGTTGGAGTCCGAGGAGGATAGATTGAAAATTACACCTGGCAGAGGTAGGTAAAGGTAATATCCCCTGAGGGGCATAATAATGATTCTTGTGAACATATAAGGTTTATACAACGTGTCCAAGATAAGGAGGGCCGGTACAGGGATCTCGGAAACCGTAAGGGATACGAAGTCGGTTAAATGGAGGTAAAGTTGCGCATTTACGTGCCTAATAATATGCCGTTTAGAAAGTTTTAAAATTCCCAGTGGTTCCGGAGATATCCGGAAAAAAACGATATTCTGAAAAATCGTTTTATTGTTTACCTGGGTTTTTTGAGATCGAATTCTAAAGTAAATTGCACTTTTGCATTGCCACTTTTTCCGCTCTATCTAACAGCGTTAATTGTTTTGTAATCCGACGAGTCGTCTTCGAAGGGCCATTATCAACTTTCTTTTTTTAAATACGGTCCTGTTTTTCTGATATTGGAATTTGAGAGCTTTTTTTCTCCCAAATGCAACGATGTATGACACATTGTGGTTTAATGACGTTTCGAGGGTTTTTTGAACAACATCAGGATATTTTGGGATACGGTCCTGTATTTCTCCTAATTTTATAAATTATTTGTTATTTATTGAACTAGTCCAACATAAGTAAAAAATTTAGAGCTTACTTATGAGATATTATTTATAAAATTAGGAGAAATACAGGACCGTATCCCAAAATTTCCTGATGTGTTCAAAAAACTCTCGAAACGTCATTAAACCACAATGTGTCATACATCGTTGCATTCGGGAGAGAAATAGCTCTCAAATTCCAATATCAGGAAAACAGGGCCGTATTTAAAAAAAGAAAGTTGATGATGGCCCTTCGAAGACGATTCGTCGGATTATAAAACATTTAACGCTGTTAGATAGAGCGGAAAAAGTGGCAATGCAAAAGTGCAATTTACTTTAGAATTCGATCTCAAAAAACCCAGGAAAACAATAAAACGATTTTTCAGAATTTCGGTTTTTTTCCGGATATCTACTCGGAATTTTAAAACTTTCTAAACGGCATATTATTAGACACGTAAATGCGCAACTTTACCTCTATTTAACCGACTTCGTATCTCTTACGGTTTCCGAGATCCCTGTACTGGCCCTTCTTATCTTGGACACGTTGTACACTATACTGGTTTATATTCCTGTAACGTTTTAAATTGTTTTCCGATCTTGGTGACATTTTTAGCAAAGTATAGACTTGGGTCTCGGAATGTTAGTCTGAATTTTAGTTTTCAAAATATACTGAATCTTGATCATTTTATACAGGCAGAAACAAAAGTTACTTTTTTATCCTCAATTTCTTAACGCCCTGTGGAGAAATTGAGCGATAGAATCTGGCTTCATTATGCTTTGTTTTGAAGTGTGGCCTTTTCTTAACATAATGTTTTTTGATTCACGTCATTATTTGATTCTTGAAAGAAGATACAAATTTTTAAAGAAAGTATTGCAGTTTTTCGATTTTATTCACAATTTAGAACGTTACATTATTTTATCGAATAGCATAAACAAATATCCAAAAATTAATAGCCCGTATTGCATTGAAAGTATGCCATGACACATAATTTAATAATTTAATGTAAAGAAAGAAGAGATTTGCTTTTAAATGTTTCAATATATTGAGAGGAATTACTCAACATGTTTCGGCTTTCTAGGCCCTTATTAAGAGATGAATACTAAACTTAAAAATTATTTTACGGGTCTTTATACAGTCACTAATAAACTTTTTTATTGCCTAAGAATTAGGGTTTTCCCCCAGATTAGTGTAGGTAGACTTGAGAAAGCTGTCTATCACGGGCGTGTTTGTTCGTTGTGACAGCTTTTTCAAGTCTACCTACACTAATCTGTTGTAGAGGTCTGCACCCAAACATACTCTTCGGCTACTGGATTCCATCGAAAGGAGGGCTATTCGTCTGATCGGAGACCACGAGCTGACGAAGAACCTCGACAGCCTAGAACATCGAAGACAGGTTGGGGATTTGACTCTCTTTTACAGATATTTTCATGGAAGGTGCTCGGCTGACCTTAATTAATTCCGCCCAGAGCGACGAATAGCAGAAATACACGACGAACCACTGCCGCCCAGCCATATGTGGTTAAGCTTAGTACTCCTCGAACTTTATTATTTAAGAATTCTTTCATCTGGAGGACTTCATCCTTGTGGAACGACCTTCCCGAGGTCGTTTTTCCCAACGAATATAACCTCCAACGATTCAAAACCAACGTGAATCGCTTTTTGCGCACACGCACCACTCCCAGAGTGCCCTACAGGACTTTTCCTATAGTGCTTGTGTTTGATCATAAAAAAAAGAAGGAAGTTTATTAGTGACTGTATAAAGACCCGTGAAATAATTTTTAAGTTAAATATTCATCTTGTTGTAATGCTCTGAAAGAGGCCTAAAAACCCGAAACATGTAGAGTAATCCTCTCAATATATTGAAACATTTAAAAGCAAATTTCTTCTTTCTTTACATTAAATTATTTAAAAAATGTTTCATAAAGAACCAACCGCGGAATCAGTCGAGTACAGGGTTTGCCATTTTCGATACTTTTATAGGGTACCGTAACTGTTAGTGCTATCACAAAACTAATGTAGGTGTTATGTGCTCTTTTTGGGTCAAAAAAATGATAAAATCAAAATTTGAAAACTTTCTCTTGTTTAAGAGATACGGGGGAAAATCAAAAAATTGATAATTTCAAAATTACCCTATATTTTCTTAGTTAAAAGAGATGCGGTAAAATGTTTTATACAGAAGTTTCTTTATATTGATTGTTGAATAATATGCCGTTTTCAGAATAAGTACCTATCCTAATTTTTTAATCTAAAAATATGCTATTTTAAATTCTCCTTTCAAATATATAACACACCATGGATGATATTGGTTTCCTAGGCGATTTATTTAAACTTTATACCTTAAAACCAAAGTAGGCCATAAAACAAAAACTAATATCCTAGAGACAACTATGTTTACATTCTAGTTGTTATTATTAACATTTAACGTCAATTTCATTTTTTACATATTCATTTGTGAAAAAGACTTATCGACATTTTGAAAAATTTGATGATATCTATCATCCATGGTGTGTTATATATTTGAAAAGAGAATTTAAAATGCTATCTTTTTAGATTAAAATATACCGGGTGTTCCATTTAAAAAAATGAGGTTAGGTCCGATAACTTTCATACCTGACCCCGTATACTTATTCTGAAAACGGCAGATTATTCAACAATCATTATAAATAAACTTCTGTATAGAACATTTTTCTGTATCTCTTTTAACTAAGAAAATGTAGGGTAATTTACAAATTGTCAATTTTTTGATTTTCCCCCGTATCTCTTAAGCGAGCGAAAATTTTCAAATTTTGATTTTACCATTTGAAGTTTGACCCAAAAGGAGCACAATGACATGACACCTACATTGCTTTTTTGATAGCACTAATAATTAGGGAGGTACCCTATAAAAGTGTCGAAAATGTACATAATTTAATGTTCTGAATTAAATAAAAATGAAAAACTGCAATACTTCCTTTAAAAATTTGTATCTTCTTTTACAAAGCAGTTAATGACGTGAACCAAAAAACATTGTGTTAAGTACTTCAAAACAAAGCATAATGAAGCTAAATTCTACTACCCAATTTTTCTACAGGGTGTTAGGAAATTGAGGGTAAAAAAGTAACTTTTGTTTTGCCTGCATAATAATGAAGATATCGGTGTTTTTTGAAATTTAAAATTCAGGTTAACAGGAAACCTGTTTAACATTATCTTTGCGCGCAATTTATTGTCGAAGAGTGTATTATAATAACATCCTTTCTTCTTTCAGAACGCGAAGTTTCACACACTAGTACCCGCAGCTCGTCGCAACGTCACACGCCCAGCCGTTTGGGGGCTAAGCGCAAGCGCACCCTGATGGAGGAAAGCCACGAGTCCAGCGTGTCAGATTTCAGCGTGACCGGCTCCTCCAAGGGCGAGGTGGAAATCGCCGATTGCGATCCGGAGGGAAAATTCGTCAAGGTGCACAATAAGAGCGGACAGGAGGTTGCCGTCGGTGAGTTAAAAGCCGTACTTTCCAACCGGATTTTGCGGGCGATAAACTGTTTATTACTGCACGCGTTTTTCGTATCGGTAAAACGTTCTATAAATTCTTTCAGGTGGATGGCAAGTGATCCGCAAGGCCGGTCTCGACGAAACCAAGTTCAAGTTCAACCGGTCCCTGAAAATCGAACCCAAGGGCACCGTGACCGTCTGGTCGGCTGACTTGGGGAAGGACCACGAGCCACCGCACGATTTGGTCATGAAGAGTCAGAAGTGGGTCGTCGCCGATAACATGACCACGAGCTTGTTGAATTTGGAAGGGGAGGAGGTCGCCGTGTCGGAAAGGTGAGCGAAAATGGGTAATGTTAGTGGGGAAATGTTGGGTTCCGAGGACTTTTTCTTCGTGTCGCTGGACTTGAAGGGTAGCAGGAATTAATGATGATTTTTGAGAAATACAGGGTGAAGCCTGAGGAACAGACCAAATTCCAGGAGCGTATTGTACATGGTGTGCTGTTTACCCATAATTCTCTGTTTTAAATTTTCTTAATACATTTAAACGGCATGACACATTATTTTATGCTACAAACATAGCTACAAACTTTGTACATGTGAATGTGACAACGAAAAAGAGACGGATATTCTATCTGTAGAATCTCTCTTTTTATCTTCTGTCTGTCTGTCTGTCGTATCCACATATATATTTATATTGCCAATACGAACGATCCAAATTACGAAAAGTGTCCCCGGTATGGGAGATGGAATGGCACCATTGAGTTTGCGTAGTAGGGATCGATCGCGTCAGAGCCGGCCCGACATTATTTGTTTGTTGTTATTCGTCGCCATCTTTGGTTCTGGATGCTTTTTCAAATTACATAATAAAAAGTGGTTCATCCACATTGTTGTCGGTATAGTAGTGCCTATAAACTTTATTAGTGACTTGTTTTGTTTAAGATGAAAGGACACAAGTGCATGGTGCTTTTTTTGCAAAAGTCGTGGATCAATACCGGGTATAAAGTATTTCAGGTACATATATACGAAAATATTTTGGTTATCACATTATCCGATCTTCGGAATCGAATTTCACTAAAAAGCTTGTAAAAAATGAAGAGAGTGTCACTCGTATACAATATAATATATATATGTGGTCACTACCTAACCTTAAACTTAATGTATTTTTAATTTGGTGCATTAGTAGCTGATGATAATTCCCAAAATAGTCAATATAGTCATTCATTCTTAATTTCTGGTTTAGAAAAAAGTGAGGTTAAGAAACATACGACGTCGGATGAAAGTTAAAATAAAGCTGATCGTGTCGATTGTTAGAAATATTCGGACGGAATTTGGCACCAAAAGTTTACACCAATCAGGGCACCGTCGGATCATCATATCGTCAGAAATCGTATGCATGGAACGCCGTCTTAAATCGAACTAATCGAAATTTTGATTGCAATATTTTTCCTAACCAGTGAAATTTACATTAAAAAAGTTGAAATCCGGTCCTGTCGAATGTTTACTTTCATAAGGAAATTTCCGAACCGCGCAAACTCACAACGCCCCCTTCGATGCCCATAGCGGGGACATAATTGCAGATGGTATTAGCAATATATATGTGATAAGGACATGCGACTTTTTTTACATTATTTTCACTTGTACAATAAGCTTCTGGAATTTGGCCCGTTCTACTCCGTTCGCCCTGTATAAATCATTGTAACTAACAATTATTACAAGTATAGGTGGGTGAACACTTTTTTCTAGGAATGGGAATATGCATGGTAGTTGTTTTTATCTTATTATTGCATTTGTGTGTATTTGCTCTATGTTACTATGTTTTTGTGTTTAACTATTGATGCTTTAGCCCATCGTTGCTCAACCCGGGGGGTTTGTCACCCTTAAAATCTTAAATGGGAAGGTGGCACATCAACTTTGATAAAAGATAAAATACATAGCGATGTGGTCATAAGATTGATTTAATTTATTTTTCGGCATTTAGGGGATTTCACCACTAACCAACTGAAAAGGTTAAGAAACGATGCTTTAGCCTGTTAATTTTATTATGTTGAATGGTTTGTTCGGGTCTGATTTTGTCGTTGCTTTTATTTTTGTAAAATAGTCCAAAAAATCAGATATTGTCTGGTCGTTTATTGTTTTTTTTTCTAGTTGTAAATCCCCCCCATTGCATGTGTTTTCATATAGCGCGAAGAAAAGGACATTAACTTAATAGCCATTCCTATAATAAGTATTAAATCGTCCCCTTTCCCTTTGTCGCCGTGTTACCCTCCTATTCATCCCTATTTTTCTTTCCAGGGAAAAAAGGCAACTGTCTAACTCCCACCTAAGACACCGAGAGTCAACGGGCGGCTTTCGGCCACTCTTCTCTTCGTTGTGGGGGACAAATAGTTTGTTAAATATGTAGTGTGTAGACGTAATGTTTAGCTTTAACCCTAATGGCATATTGGAATATTATTATTATACTTTATTATATGTTTGTAGTAAATGAATATTTTTATTTACAGACCACGCGTTCCTATATCCGGGGAAAATGTGTTCGTTCATCGGGAAGACGCGCTCCCGATTGGCTGGCGAATCGTGGGTTTCTTTTTCGAATGTAAACGGTGCGATTAATAAGTGATTTTGTACATACAGACTACATGGACATGCACTAGTGATCAAGCCTACGATTCGTCCGTGTCGATTCGTTCACGCCCAATATCTCGTAAACATACAAACGTTCTTTTATCTTTCGTTTGCAGGGTAAAAAGACAACTGTCCAGCTCGCACTTGAGACACCGAGAGATGGCGGGGGGGTTTATCGGTGACGAGGAGCTCCACCACCAGGTGGGTGACCCGCAGGGGGACGAAAAATGTCGACTGATGTGAAGTAGCCATCCCGTTTTACTTACGAAGTGAAATGTAGGCACTTTAAGGTAAGGGTAACGGCGCGAAGTGAGTCTTTTTGTGCAAGAAATGATGCGAGTAGGGGTACGTATGATGACGACATTTATTTGCGGTTGTGTAAGGGAAAATTGAAGTTATATGTCGGAAGTGTGAGGTTTTCTGATTTCATTTGCGGAAATGTTTGAGTGTATCAAAATAATTAATCCCGAGTAATTTTTTGAGATGTACATTTTATAGAAAAAGCGCATTATAACTTCTTGAAGAGCCCGATATGGTGAATCCATAAGGCGAGTTCCACTAGTTTTTAAACGTGATGGAAAAACCACGATCCTCTCATAGTTCCGATAATAAAGCAAACACCAGCAATTAATTTCTATTGCTTAAAATTGAGGTAAAGCTGACCATAACGAATAATGAAAATATTATCGCCGACACTAATTTTCGTTTGGTCATTGTAAAAATTTAGTTTGCTGGTGTTTGGTGTATTATCTGAACTACGAGAGTTTTTGTGGTTTTGCCATCACGTTTACTTGAATAGCTTAGGATGGGTTCACCAAAATGTATTCAAACTCGGCACGTGGGTTTATCATGTCGGCCTCTTCAAGAAGTTATGAGGCAGTTTTTCGATAAAATGTACAGGGGAGCCAAAATTCCAGCCACCTTAAAAATTACATGAAATTTCCCATGTGGCACTTTACAGACCTCGGGCGGTCTGCTTCTGTAAAGCGTCCGTTTGGTAACATCCTAAGCGTTTTGATCCCATCCTTATTCTTATCAGTTTTTGCACACAAAATCACTTTTTATTGAGAAGATCTAGAAAGTACGTCAATTTTTGAAGAGAGGAACAAAAAAGGTTATATTTATATTCCGAGTGTTTTAGGCGGAGCTTATTTTTATGTCGTTGGTCTGGCGGGGCGTTTTTTTTTCCCAGTGCATTTTGTCTCATTTTGGGGTGATATTTACTTATTACCTAATGATTGTTGTCCTCTGTTCGTATATTTTTCCATTTATTTCGTAGTTTTCTTTTTGTTATATGGGTAAATCTACTCACCTTCAAATTCGATCCATTCAAAATTTTGTCGATTTAAATGAATTTGTGTAAAAATTGTAGATAAATGTTTCGGTTTTGATCAAGTTTTTCAATTTTTTAGAAAGCTGTATACATGTTGAAATATGCAGGTAACACCCTGTGAGGTAATTTTGCATTCTTAACTCTAATGAAGAAGCTTTTTTGCGAAGTTTAATCCATTCTTAACAGATTACTTTTTTACTTATCTTGATATCTTTCTCGGTTCAAGAGATACGATTTTTATTACATATTCCATCGAAAATTTCTAATTTTAACACTTTTTGCAGAATATTTTTATTTTAGAATAACACTATAGCGGTAAAGAACAAAACAATATTAAAAAACATCTTTTGAGGAAATATGTAGTGTTTTCTTAAAAAATTCGTATCTCTTGAACCGAGAAAGATATCAAGATAAGTAAAAAAGTAATATGTTAAGAATGGATTAAACTTCGCCAAAAAGCTCCTTCATTGGAGTTAAGAATGCAAAATTACTCCACAGGATGTTACAAACTTAAGGGAAAAACATACATTTTTCTTTTTCTGTATATTTCAACATTTATCTACAATTTTTTACAAAATCATGGACTAAGGAAAAAGTTACCATACATTAAAATTGCACAAAAATTTTGAATGGATCGAATTTTAAGTCGTTGAGTGTATTATTAAAATTGCAGATTTATGAAAAATTATTTATTAGTTTGCGACATATGTATGTAACTATCACCCCAAAAAATCCTATTTTCTTCTAGAAGCAATATTTTGCATAAGAAATGTTCCATTTTGGCAAAAATGCGCCTTTTTTTACAATTTTCTTTAAATTTAACAGTCGTTTGCCGTTAAATTTAGGGAAACACAAAAAAAAGACCTATTTTTGTCAAATATCTTTTTATTTTTTTATACTAGATTCATATCAGCATAAGGTTCTTTAGTTAAGATATTTTCCTTTTCCGCTATTTATACGGAATTATCGAGTTTATGATGTGAAGACTTTTATATATTTTTATTTTATATAAGTATTAGATGATTGTAGAATTTGAGTTTTTACCGCCGTAAAACTATCTTGTGTGTGGTCATTTTTTGAATGGAATTAATAAAATTTTGTATTGAAAATGTATTGACATTTTTTTCTCTCGAAACTTTATATGTATCGATTTTTGGATCATGTCTGTGTCTTGTTAAAGTGGTATTTTTTGTGAAACCTTGTCGGTAATGTTGCACCGATCTGCACATGTGAACCGTTATTAATATTTTGGAAAGGGAGCAGCAACATTCTAACCCCCCAGTCGCTTATAACGTTGTTGCTCCGGTAATTCGCTTCTTGGCGTAACCAACACTTGTCATAATTGATGGGAATTATCATCCTAAGAGGCAAGTGCGCGATGGGCGTTTTTACATTACACAGAAATGATACCTTAGATAAAGCTTTAAAGCTTTTATATCATTCTTCCAGTCTTTAGTTAGATAAGTAAAAGTTAAGTATATAAAAAAAAACGCTAAAGCTTTCTGTATTTTTCTTTTGTGTTCAAATAAACTAAATGTAAACCTTAATCGTTAGTTTTTTTAATTTTTATGTGCCTTAACTGACACGCTTCGAGGTAAAGAAGTAAGAGTTTTTAGAAAGTGTTCTTTTCTTTCGAAAGTTTATTGAAAGGTGCACGCTCGATAATCCGGATGGATTAGAACGACGCGATAATCCGAACGAATAGCCGGAAAGTATCGGATCGATGACAAATAAATACGGATTATAAAGGAATTTGTTGCTGGTGACGAGGAGTCTGGATGAATACAGGTCCTTAATTACGAATTATAGATTAGTTTGACGACAAATAACGGACGGATTATAGCGATAGCATTTCAGATTATCGAGTATGTACCCTACCTAGTTTAATAGATATGTAGGTAGATTTAAAAAACATATATCCCAGTTAAAAAGTTAGTTAAAAGTGTAGTAGTACCTATGATTTTCTATTTGTGTACCTACAAGAAACTGTTTTACACATAACAAATAAAAACTTATATTTTCACGAGAGTAAGTACAGTTTTATTTGGTCCATCCTCTGAAATTTGTTTATTTTGGTAACTGTGCAGTCACATGCGTGTTTTGTGATATTTTAGCGATTTTAAGAACAATTCTTAAGGCTGTTTTAAGCGGGTATATTACATGCCGTATGATTACCTGCAAGAGATCTTACCCAGCTGATCTATTCTAGCTTGCGTTTTGCACAGTGGCGGTTCTTCTTCCACAGGAGCACATGCGCACGTGCACCCCCAAAACAAAGCGAATCAAGAATATTAATTTATATTCATTGAATATTATTTATCGTATAAAGTCCGACCCTCCATAATATTTTATCGTACCGTCGAACCGAACTGTATAGATCCGGCAACCGTGCCTCGGTCCAGGTAAATGACGATTATGACGAGACTTGCTCGCACGTGCGATTAAGTAGTGCAGTTTCTCTGTAGTAACAGGTGGCGGCTGGCAACGGGGATAGCGGGGCTATGGCGGTTTAACATGGAAAAGTCGCACAGTTTTCGTGTGCACCGCGCTGTTGTCTGTTCGTGCATCTAGTTAGAAATTCGAGCGTGTATGTTTTAATATTTTAATATTATATATTTATTAAGTTCAAATGAATAGTTTGCGGTGGACTATTTAAGAAATTACTTTAGCTCTTTGAATTTGGAGCAAAAAATTGAAGTGAAGAATGCGGGAACACCTAAACCCGAAATTAATTTAACGCAGACCACAAAGGATAAATCTAGGGACTTTATTAGAAAGTTTAAAAATGAAATATACGAAAAAAAATTATAGAGGGTATTCCAAACTTAATGAGGCTGTTATTGATCAATTTTCTACAATTAAGAACCGAAGAATGGACTTTACGTTTAAGCACTATTGTGTAGGGTCGATAAATGTTGTGTATTTCGATAAATGATACTCGATATGATTTTAAACGGTTTTATTTAAGGATTTAAACTAAAAAACACTGAAAATATGAAGAATGCCAACTTGTCAGTCTCGTGGCTCGATTCGTTCTCGTCATAAAACCGTTAACATTGTTCTCGTCTTGGTTGCGCCTAATGACGTAGCCGTAGATGGCGTAGTGGTATTAGACACCATTCGGTTTTCTTGATAACTCGTAGATGGCGGTAGTAGTATTGGACATCATTCGGTTTTCTTGATAGCTCATAGATGGCTTTAGTAGTATGAGTAGCGGAGTGTATAAATATTGTTACGAGGGTTGCATGCGACGACGTTAAGATCCGACAGCTATACACACTAAGAAAACCTTTCTTATTTTTTTCTTTCTAAAAATGTCACCATACTTGTGAACCCCCTCTATCATAGGTCACGAGCCGCCACTGGTTTTGCCGGTAATCAGCATGTAAAACGGCCTTTATAATCGCGAAAAGTCATATTTGCACTAAATTTTGGATTTTTTAAAAAACAAGCACATGCGTATAAAATATGTAAGCAATATGGCAACATTGGACACGTAGCAATGAGACAAAACATTGCGATAACTAAACTTAACAAGCGTGCCAATTTATGTTTTAAAAACTCATAAAATCAGGTATGGCGCTTTTAAATCAATAATAATCAGAGAGCCTTAAAAAAATACGTTAGTCAGAAGAAAAACTCTGTAGGGAGGGCCACAAATATAAGGGGGGGCGAATAAATTTAAAAATAAACGAAAGTACCTAAAAAAATACACAGGGTATGGTATACAATTAATTAATGCAGCCGATTACGGCAAACGACCTCCGATTATAACGCTTTTACAAATAAGGAATCCTAAAAATACGGATTATCCAACAATTCCCCACATTATCATTTTAATAGTCCAAGAAATGATGTCACGCTAGGTCAATATCTTCGAGGTGAGACCGTTCTAAAAATAGTCGTGTGACGTCACAATTGACTAATAAATCAAAAATGTCTCCGGTGGGGTTATCGAGTATCGCCCCTGCAGTTCGGCGAAAATTATAATAGATAGCGCCAGTAACGGTTCTCCGAAGTTCATCAGTCATTACGTAGATGGCGAAGGTCTAGCGACTTGACGCACTATCGTTCCTCTGCGGTCTAGTCCTAATATTTTCGCCGGGCAACCAGCAATACATTTTAATATAAACAAGAGGACACGGTGCCCGCGATAATTAAACTGATCACAAATTGAACTGACCACACCTGGGACAAAAAGCATGGAAAGAAACCACATTTTCTGTAAAAAAATTTAATTTGTTTACAAAATGTAATAAATAATAAATGGAGACTAGGTACTACCAATGATGTATAAATTAATATAAGTACTAGTATATATAACTCGAGTTCAAAAGTATGCAAAATATACAAAAAAATAATATTAGTATTAGTTTTTTTAAGTTAGAAATTTTATACACCCTGTGAATATGATTTTTATCGTTAAGAAGAGAAATGGTAAAAAAGTGTATCAGGGAAAGTTTCCATAAATTTGTACCTAACGAAAATGAGAAAAAATAAACAATATTGCACTCTAATCCAAAAATATCACATATTTTTGTGTAAAATGGGTCTTAAGAGGGTATATGCATCCTCTTAAATGGGATATATTCACATTTTCTTTTCATCAGTCTAGAAATGGCATTACTATATTATTATAAAGAAAAACTATTAGAATAGAATAATGCACTTAACATATACACCTAAAATAGTATATGCATTACGCATAAGGCTCGGTGCCATGACGCATAAGGCTCGGTGAAATAGTTCACACACTACGGCAGCTCTGCAGTAGCGGAACGTTGTTGTTTTCCGTCCGGAGGAGGCCGCACGGCGTCCTTCGGTTTATTATTTGCGTTGTGCAATACCGAGCAATTTGCTCGCTTGCTGTATTGGGACCTGGCGAATGTCCATGGCGACTGACAAGACAACAGCGCCTATCACTGCGTCTTATTTCCGCACAATGTCTGCGAGGAAAGTAAGCAGTTCTATGGAGTGTGCGGAAACCGCACGGCATGGCCGTCGCGATTCCTGTCGTGGGCACCGAGTCTTATTCGTATTCGTTTTTTATTGTGAATTTCTTAAAGCCGTATTACAATGGCTATTATAATTGCAAGGATTCATGCGCAGTACACCGTTCTCCGTATTACAGTAGGGAATTCTACTCTTCTGACAATTAAAATGACACGGATTCATGCGCAGTACACCGTTCCCGATCAGCTGTCTCTCAGTGCCAGAAATGGGGCACGCGCCGTTTTAATTGCCATTCCCGGTGCAATTGGGTAGAGATGGATTATTCTGTTATTTTTAACTGTTTATTATTTGGTCGAAGCAAGTATGAACAGCTAATGGGCATTTAAACCCACTGGTACTTAAATTAGCAGTTCACATTTATGTACTGCTAATTCGTAGCAACTTTTTTGACCTCCTATTTGGAAATAGCAGTAGCTGCTTTAACTGGTAATTAAAACGAACATGTTTGCCCATCTCGAATTCTGGAGGTATTTTAGGGATTTCGACAGTACCAACTGCTGTTCTGACTGTTAACAACGCTCCAGCTGATCTAGAACGGTTTACTTCGCATGAATCCGTTCAAATTTAATTGTCAGAAGAGGAGAATTTCCGATTGTAGTACGGATTCCATTCTCGCATTGCGCCGGCAATGCGAGCAGTATTGCACCAGCTGATCGAGGACGGTGTACTGCGCATCCTTGCAATTATAATTGCCACTGCAGGCGCAAGACAAAAATTGCCGACTCTAATACGGCTTTAAGGTTCGTCCACGGAGCAGCGAGAAATAGTTACAAAACCGCCTAAGGCCTGTGCGCTTGGTTTAAAGTGTTCACAGAAGCGAAATCTGTGTATACGGATTTAAAATTGACCTTAAATGTGTGTGCGTCTTACACTGTAAATAAAAATGGTTTAAATAGCACCTAGAGCAATGTTCATTTAAATCTTTAAATAATTTTATTTTGTCTTAAACGAATTTGATTCTCAATTTAAAGAGAAAAATTTACCACATCCTCCGTAAAAAAACGACCTATATGTATGTATAATTTTGTTAGTATAAATCTTTGTATTCCTAAAAGTATAAAAAGTGTGCTAACTATAATAATTTAAGCGTCCCTATTAGGCCCAGTTTTTACTATCGTTTAAATAAGCTCGTGGGATATCCTGTAGTAGTAGAGAAATATATTAACTAATTATTTACACCTTGGATTTTTGCAGTTGTCATCGGGGAAAAGGACCGAAGATTTTGATTTTTTTTAGAATACAATTTGCTACATAAAACAGGGTGCCAGTTTAAGCGTGATTAAGTTAAAAAAATAAATTTTTTTAAAAAATACTGGCCTTAATGACCAATTTTGTGAATTTAAGGGCAATTTATGAAGAAAAGTACAGGGTGTCCCATTTTCGACACTTTTATAGGGTATCTCCGTAATTGTTAGTGCTATCAAACAAGTAATGTAGGTGTCATGTGCTCTTATTGGGTCAAACTTGGGTAAAATCAAAATTTGAAAATTTTCGCTCGCTTAAGAGATACGGGGGAAAATCAAAAAATTGACAATTTCAAAATTACCCTATATATTCTTAGTTAAAAGAGATACAGAAAAATATTTTATACAGCTTATTTATATTGATTGTTGAATAATTTGCAGTTTTGAAAATAAGTATACAGGGCCAGGTAAAAAAGTTATCGAACCTAACATCATTTTTTAAATGGAACACCCTGTATATTTTAATCTAAAAATATCCTATTTTAAATCTCCTTTCAAATATATAACACACCATGGATGATATTGGTTTCCTAGGCGATTTATTAAACTTTATTACTTTAAACCACAGTAGACCATGGAACAGAAGCTAATATCCTAGAAACAACTATGTTGATTATTAACATTTAACGTCAATTTCATTTTTACATATTCATTTGCGAAAATGACCTATCAACATTTTGAAAAATTTGATATGTTATCAGTTTATATTGAAAGTGGAAAAACGAAGAAATGGCGCAAAATGTATATTTTGTTCGCTATCCGGAAAGACGGTAACCATTTAAGGACACATTCCGAACATTTGCAATGATTCCCGTTATTTTTTATCTTAATCTGAATCTTTTATTTCGTTTCAAAGTAATAAAGTTTAAATAAATCACCTAGGAAACAAATATCATACATGGTGTGTTATATATTTGAAAGGAGAATATAAAATAGTATCTTTTTAGATTAAAATATAGTGTGTTCCATTTAAAAAAAATGAGGTTAGGTCCGATAACTTTTTTACCTGACCTCGTATACTTATTCTGAAAACGGCAGATTATTCAACAATCAATATAAAGAAACTTCTGTATAAAACATTTTGTTGTATCTCTTTTAACTAAGAAAATATAGGGTAATTTTGAACTTGTAAATTTTTTGATTTTCCCCCGTATCTCTTAAGCGAGCGAAAATTTTCAAATATGGATTTTATCATTTTAAGTTTGACCCAAAAAGAGCACGTGACACCTACATTACTTTTTTGATAGCACTAACAATAACGGAGATACCCTATAAAAGTGTCGAAAATGGGAGACCCTGTACATAAGAACAGGGTGTTGATTTTTTTTTAAATCATTATTTTTTATCTCCGGAAGGACTTTAGATACTATTTTCAATTTTGGCCTGTGTTATTAATGGGTTATAAACCTATATATTTTAGTTTAACACATTAGTATATCGACCCCGCCAGTCGCGTCCCCGCAACCATGTCCTCCAATATTTTTTACCAAAAAAGTGGTATGCCGCTGACATTCCTCTATGTGGATAATATATCTGACTAGCCTGGTCAATTCTATATGAAAGCGGTCTCTTGAGTTTTCCCCGTCTCTCATTATTATGCATATAAAACACAATTTATCAATGTTAATTAATAATGCGTTTCAATTCGAGTGTGATTGTTTTAATCAAAAAACGGTGCGCCTGACGAGAAAAACGCAAGAGACCGATTTCATGTAGAACTGACCAGACAAATCGGAAAAAATATCCACAAGGAACAATGTCAGCGGCGTGCCACTTTTTTGTACAAAAATATCACAGGATATGTTCGCAGGGACGCCTCTGGTGCGTCGACAGAACACCTTTTCTTCCTAAAATATCTGGCTTTATATCCTATCAACGCATAATAAAATTGAAAATAACATCTAATGTACTTTCGGAGATATTAAAAAATAACGATTTAAAAGAAACACACCCTGTAGCAAAAAATGTTCTTCATAAAAATACCTAAGGAATCACTCTCACAAAATATTAGCGCGTCATTAACGAACACCCTGTATATCAATAAAATCAAGTAGAAGTTTTTACCACAATGATTCAGGCTTCGTATAGCTAATTTGCGGTTAGAATATTTTCTACGCACATAAACAGTCAACATTCTAAGCGTTGGTTAAGCTAAACCAAGCCCTCTAGTACAACCAAGGTTTGACAACTGCAAGTAAAAAAAAACGGGCCCTAAATTTAACAAAACATTTCAACTTTTTAACCCCTAATAGAATTCGTTATCGCTCGAATGATTAGAGCCTGTATTTTTAAACTCACTTAACCCCGATATATTTGACATTGACAGCTTTAGAGCCAGCTCCATGGCGTTCGATTGGTCCGCAGATGTTCCTGAAACTGCGCCAGAGAAAACAAATAAATACAACAGCTCTGGGGGAAAAAAAACTTACAAAAAATATATTACATTTGCAACATAATCTGATATTTGAAAAATATTATTAATTTTGTATTTCTAGCGAACCCTGTACATCTCCATTGACATTGAGTTAGAAGTTGCTTTTTTTATTATATATATGATGCAAAGTCTTTCATACACACTGTAAAAAGGAAGAGGACGGACAGAAAAAAAGCAACAGGACTCTTAACAAATTGTACACGCCACATCACCCCTTTTCGATTTCTTTTTCAACATAATCAAAGTGTCAATATCGACTGACTCAGTTTCGCTGTCAAAATTTGATTGTATGACACCGCCATCTTCCTCCGCAGTCTCGCTTTTAATTTTCTCAACGTCAATACTTTTTTGACACTCTAATGACGACATGTCATCCGGAGCACTATTTAAGTCTTCATTTTTATTACCGCAAGAATCCACACGGGTCAACAAACAACTGTCAAACTGACACTCGACAAATTTCTCGTTATCATTCCGACAGTCCACAGTGCAGCTGGGAAGGTCAGCAATCGATAATACTTGTTCCTGTAGTCGTTCAATGCTTATATCCGTTTGACTACTTTTTGACGGTTTCTTGACAGAGACTGTCAAAACTTCATTCGATTGTTGGTCGGTGTCAAATGGAGTTTGAGCTAATTTCGAGTAGTCCTGTCTTTGAACAGCGAAATTCAGCGAATCGGGGTTGTCATATTCTTCGTGGGGTTCTATTTTTTGACAACTGTCTTCTGTGCTTAGGACGTAATCTCTTAAAGACTGATAAACGCTGGCTACCTGGGTATCGATGTCAGAATTCAAAGGACACGTCTCAACCCGTTCCGAACGGTTCTGATTAATATTTTCCATGTTATTTGGATCGCGTATCAAATTTTGACTTTGCTTGCCCTTGTCGCATTTGTCGTCTTTGACGTAAAGGATTTTAATGTCACTCACAAACCCAGAACACGTATTTTGGCTGGGTTTACCGAGATTCTTAAGACTTTCTCTTAAATTTTGACACTCCTCGTCGAATTCCGAGCTTTCGGAGTCATTATTTTGACATTTTTGGATGTTTTTCTCTATTTCTTGGCACATTTTTTTCTCAAATTCGTTCCCGAAATCGAGGTCCTTTTCCGACGCCCCGAAAATATGTTCCTTTTCAAACTCTTGATCGTCTCGGCGCGCGTGTTCCGAAAATTTATAACCATAGTCTTTTTTTAACACCTCGACTGTCTTGGAAAATTTCTTTTTGACAACGTCACTCGCCTCGGCTAGTATACTCGACAGATAATCGGCTAATTCCTCGTACGACGTTTCACCTTTCATATGCATCTTCAAGACGGCGCCTACCTGACAATGAACGCATTTCTTGGCGAGCTTCTCGCACTCGAAGCAAGATGGCGTTGGGTTGAGGGAAAACGGCGTCTGCCTGGTGGCAGATGGCGCGCTTTTATCACAAACCGGCGACTGTTTGACAGGAGACGACATTTTTTTCTCGACTCGTTTCTTCTTTTTCGCTTGCTTGACTTCCTCGCGTATTTGACAGTTCATGCATTGTTTCTGAAACTTTTCACATTCCTTGCACGACGTTACTTTGTCGATAGGCGACATATTGTTTTGACCGTACGTTTTCGGCGACTTTCTCTTCGATCTGACAAATAACAGTTCACTGGAAGGTATGTGAAGTTCCTTCCCGGCTCTGTGAAGTTTTTTACCCTTCTCGATGGTTACCTTAGGTATAAGGCCTATATTTTCGTAAAACTGAGGCTCTTTTATAAAGAAATCGTTTGTAGAGTCCACTTTTATGATAGACTTATGGATTTGCTTCGCTTCTCTAGGCGGCATAAAGGCCTTTTTCAGTTCAAATAGGTCCGGGTCCTTGACTAGTACGACGTCTGTTTGAGAATAATTGCTTTTAAAGGATATTTGAGGGAACAGAAGAGGTAAGGTTTGGAGTAGGACAGGTAAGGACTCGTTGTCTAAAAAATAGGATTGCTTTCTCATTATTTACCTATACAATGTGTCCAAGATAAGGAGGGTCAGTACAGGGATCTCGGAAATCGTAAGAGATACGAACTCGGTTAAATGGAGGTAAAGTTGCGCATTTACGTGCCTAATAATATGCCGTTTAGAAAGTTTTAAAATTCCGAGTAGTTCCGGAGATATCCGGAAAAAACCGAAATTCTGAAAAATTGTTTTATTGTTTTCCTGGGTTTTTTTGAGATCGAATTCTAAAGTAAATTGCACTTTTGCATTGCCACTTTTTCCGCTCTATCTAACAGCGTTAATTGTTTTGTAATCTGACGAGTCGTCTTCGAAGGGCCATTATCAACTTTCTTTTTTTAAATACGGTCTTGTTTTCCTGATATTGGAATTTGAGAGCTTTTTTCTTCCGAATGCAACGATTCAACATTCTGGTTTAACGACGTTTCGAGGGTTTTTGAACAACATCAGGAAATTTTGGGATACGGTCCTGTATTTCTCCTAATTTTATTTGTGGTTTATTATTAAATTATTTGTTATTTATTGAAATAGTCCAACATAAGTAAAAATTTAGAGCTTACTTAGGAGGTATTATTTATAAAATTAGGAGAAATACAGGACCGTATCCCAAAATTTCCTGATGTTGTTCAAAAACCCTCGAAACGTCGTTAAACCAGAATCTGTCATACATCGTTGCATTCGGAAGAAAAAAGCTCTCAAATTCCAATATCAGGAAAACAGGACCGTATTAAGAAAAAGAAAGCTGATAATGCCCCTTCGAAGACGACTCGTCGGATTACAGAACAATTAACGCTGTTAGATAGAGCGGAAAAAGTCTCAAAAAACCGAGGAAAACAATAAAACGATTTTTCAGAATTTCGTTTTTTTCCGGATATCTCCGGAACTACTCAGAATTTTAAAACTTTCTAAACGGCATATTGGTAGGCACGTAAATGCGCAACTTTACCTCCATTTAACCGACTTCGTATCTCTTACGGTTTCCGAGATCCAGAACTTCGTTTGTGGGGGGGGGGTCAATGAACTTATGCCTTACAAGTTTTGCTAAAATGTGTTCGAGTTTGTTTTTTTAATGTGGTACGCCACTGATATTTTTCCATGTGGATATTTATTTACTAGCCTGGTAAATTCTACATGAAAACGGCCTCGTGCGTTTTTATCGCCAGACGTACCGTCCTTGATTAAAACTATTATTAACAATGATAATGATAAATTATATTTTATAAAAATTGTTTAATAATAACTTTTAAATTGAATTTAATTAAGAACGGTGCGTCTGACGAGAAAAACGCGAGAGGCCGTGTTCACGTGGAATTGTTCAGGCTAATCGGAAAAAATATCCAAATGGAAAAATGTCAGTGGCGTACACTTTTTTTTGGAACAAATATCAAAGGACACGTTTGCTGGGACGCCACTGGTGGATTTTCTAATTAAAATACCGCTTTCACTTACCTTCTTGCGCGGCAACTTTTCCCAAAAAATCCGGCAGCGTTTGCAAAATCAGGGCCAGACACTGGGCCACATTATAACTGGGGGCGCAACACAGGGCCGGCGTCAGCCCCTCGTTATCCACCGCTAAAACGTTGGCCCCTTTCCGCAGCAGCTCTCGGGTAACGTCCACGAGGCCGTTGCGAGCCGCCAAATGAAGGACACTGGAACAAAAAAAAAATATACATCGCAGAGACGCGGAACGGAGCTACAGAAAAATATTCGCTTACGTCTTTCTCTCATTGTTGGGAATATCGATCAACTTGGCATCGTGGCAGTTTTCTAATAGTAGTAAGGCAGTCTGATGATGCTTGTTAAGGCACGCCCAATGCAAGGCAGTGTTGCCGTCGTTATCACAGGCTGATAGGTCTATCTTACAGGTCAGAAGTAATTCTGTAACAGAAAAAGATCAAAGAGTATTAAGTGGTGTTCCGCGAGGGTCAGTATTAGGTCCTTTATTACATATGTATAAGATCCGCCCTTACCGACTATACTAGATTGTCCGTACTGCGCGGCGGCGATGACGGGGGTCCTCCCCTCCTCATCCACAACATGAGGCTCCGCCCCGTGTCTCAAGAGCAGGGCGGCGCATTCGTTGTGCCCGTGCAGGGCGGCTATATGCAGGGGTGTCCTTTGCTTGTCGTCCTTGAGGTGGACTATTTTGTCCCCGAAGTGGATAAGAAGGTGTTCGAGGCACGATTTGGAACCGGAGAAGCTGAAAGAAAAAAAATACCATAGCCTATTATACAGGGTGGTTGTTCCTTAAGACATTCTTATAGTTATAATACAAAAATCTTAATAATAACGAGAAAAACGCACGAGACTAATCAGAAAAAAACATCCGCATGGAAAAATGTCAGTGGTGTACCACTTTCGTTTCGTAAAATATACCGGGGAATTGTTCATAGGGACGCTACTGGTGGATCCATAGAATAACTGGTGTAACTAAAACATGTGGCTTTATATTCAATTAACACATACCAAAATTGAAAATAATATCTAAAGTACTTTCGGAGATATAACAAAAAACAAATTCAAACTTTTCGTCATAAAATTACCTACGAATCACACTCACATATACTATATAAACAGTACATTGCTAATACCATCTGCCATTATGTCCCCGCTATGGACATCAAAGGGGGCGTTGTGAGTTTGCGCAGTTCGGAAATTTCCTTGTGAAAGTAAACATTCGACAGGACCGGATTTCAACTTTTTTTAATGTTAATTTCACTGGTTAGTTCGAATTAAGACGGCGTTCCATGCATACGATTTCTGACGATATGATGATCCGACGGTGCCCTGATTGGTGTAAACTTTTAGTGCCGTTCCGTCCGAATATTTGTAACAATCGACACGATGAGCTTTATTTTAACTTTCATCCGACGCCGTATGTTTCTTAACCTCACTTTTTCTAAACCAAAAATTAAGAATGAACGACTATATCGACTATTTTGGGAATTAATAGCAGCTACTAATGCACCAAATTCAAAATACATTAATTTTAAGGTTATACATATATATTAGATTGTATACGAGTGACACTCTCTTCTTTTTTTACAAGCTTTTTAGTGAAATTCGGTTCCGAACAAACAAATAATGTCAGGCCGGCTCTGACACGATTATTAATAATCATACGACGCACGCGCAGTATATCGAAGAAATTCTTACCAAGCACAATGCACCGAAGAATAAGAGTTCCCTTCCAGTTCCTTGAACAGGTCCTTAGCTAAAAGATGCTCCACACAGTGGGAATGACCTATAAATAAAAAATAAATAACATTGGTCTGGAGTAGGTAGGCAAGTATTCATATTTTCGTTGTAGATTCTCTGATGACGTTTTAAAAGCGATAATTCAAAACGTCGGGTAAGTATTTATCAGCTTTGGTATCGTTCGGCCTCGTCCCGCTTACCGTGGTAGCACGCCCAATGCAATACGGAGCACTCCTGGTTGTCCTTGCTTAAAATATCCTCGCCCTTCATGTATTCCATCAGCAACTGGAGACACGTCAGGTGACCGCAAGCCGCCGCCAGATGGAGCACCGTCTTGCCGTTGACGTCTCTCGTTTTCACTTCGGCGTTGCTCGACAGGAGGAGCTGGACGACATTGTGTTGGCCGTTGACAACCTGTCGAAGAAAAAGAGACCATATTTTTTGTTGTTGTTTTTATAAGAAAAATTTGTTTTCTCTTCTTTAGCAACTACTTAAACAACTAATTTCAAATCAAAAACAAACGGAAACAAATAATTTCACAGCAAAAAACATTTAGTTGCTGTATACAGGGTGTTATGGAAATGACGTATTATATTTAAACCGGCAAATCCTGAGATGAAAATAAATTGAAGAAAAATACCCATAAATGGCGCTTTCAATTAATAACCGGATTATATCACCTTATGTTAAATCAGACAAACACATGTGGGGCACTGGCGTAACATGTAAACAATAAACACTGAGGTCTGCAGGGTCAAAAGATGTCAGCGCATTTCGGCCGGTGTTGTCATATCTACACGGCAATCTCTTTAGAAATTTTTTTTTAATTATAACAATTTTTAATTCTCTCCTTTATGAACAAATATGATTCCAGAAAACCGACGGCGAAAGATGTTTTGCAAAACAAATCATGGTAATATCACAGACAAATTTCAAATTCGTTACAAGCACAGGAAAGTAAACAGGTCAAACGTCATTGACCTTTTCAATAATAATTATCGTTCAAACTCTTTTAAAAAAATGCAATTTTATTTAAGACACATGCTTTCTTACCTTTACTTATTTAAATACAATTGTTAGTTTCATAATTTCACACAAGCCACACAGAATCTAAGTTTTAGGAAAAAACCTCTCACATAACCTAAAAAATAGCAGCTATTCATATGGAAAGAATATACGCGAACGCTGTTTTAATTTTGGTCCTTTTTTTTCGCGTAGACTTATTTATTTAACTAATTTAAAACACACACATTTTAAATACACACAATGCAATCCTTCAATTTAAAAATGACATTTTATCTACGAACCATAAAACAGTTAACCTACGAACGAAGGAAAAAGATACCTTTAAAACTCGGACTAGAGATGGGCAATATTTGACAGTTTGCTATTTCACGAGATTCTTCTCTAGTACTTGGCTATTTTCCGTGAGATCTCTTGCAAGGCGTTTAATTGTTATGGCGTTAATGGAATTTCGACCAAATTGAATAAAATGATAGTGGTAGCTGATAATACTGCGACTGTACTTTTTCTTTTGAGAAGCTTAAAAAATTAAATTAGCCAGCTCTACTCCAAATGACAAGACAGACGAAAATTTTATATTCTTTCTCACGCGGCCATCTCTTTCACACAATCCACTCGGCGCCGGGCCGACGTAGGTCTATGGGTACAAGCGTGCGACTTGCAAGTGTCAGTAATAGAAGAACAGAGTTAGGGTGCGGTCGCCTCTGTTGACAACCATTTACACTCTCGGCTATCCGCTTTGTTTTCAGAAGGCACGCGTATAATAGTTGTAATGATTTTCGGGCTACGCGTCCAAACTTTGTATATTATTTGACATTGTTTTTATAGACGAACCTAAGTTGCTCAGTTAAAACGAGTAGTTTGTTTTGAACGTTTGACTTGACAGAAAAATGGAATATCGCCGACAAATAAGTCAAATTTCGTCGCGTCGCGTGTAATAAAGTCTAATGATCTGATCCGAGTGTATTTTTAAAAAACTTGTGCCTGGAGGTATAAAGATAAATACAAGTAGGTAGATAAATAATTTATTTTTATAATTTTATATGGAATTTCAGCTTTGCATTAAGTTTGGAAACGTTGCACGTAACATCTGTTTCCTGATAAGCCACCATAGGGCGACGTTTCGAACAAACCCGAACACACACCGGATAAGGCGTTTCTTTAGGACACCCAAGGAGTCACCCATTTAAATATAATACGACATATCCATAACACCCTGTAGACGCGTTACACGATGGATTGCGGCAGTTGATCGACGGCGAGCGATGGCGCCAATCGCAGAACCTGGCAACATTTTATAGGTCGCTTCACTATTGAGATTTTTATTAGTTTTAACGGACAATTATGCAGCGAATCACTTTATTTTTGATTAACTTTATGTAATTTTGTGGCAACTATACCTACCGCTCTGAACAGACAAGAGTGTTCGTCGGTATCGACGATATTTGGATCAGCTCCGCACTTTAACAGAGCTTGGACACATTCTATGTGATTCCCCGAGACTGCCAACATCAGCGCCGTCCGTTGTTGCCTAAAATAGAAGAAATCATATCCAATATCCAAAAGGCACATGTTTTAATATTATTTTTATAAATTTAATCGTCCCCACTCACCTGTCGACCATATTGACGATGTTCTGGTCCTCGCTGTTATGCAACAATAACGTCAAACATTGAGAATGCCCGTTTTTGGCGCTGTAGTGTATGGCCGTCATAAGGTTGACGCTATCGCACAGCGATACTTTGGCGCCGAAACGCAATAAAAAGTGGACGCACTGTATGTGACCTTCTCTAGCCACCAATATTAGAGGAGTGATACCTGAAAAACCGATGAAGCGGGTCGTGAAGGTACAAAAATAGGTTTTCTTTATTATAAAAATGAGTAAAAGGAATAGGAAATTATATTACTTTATATAGGGTGTTCCTTAATGACGTTCTAATATTCTATGAAAGAAAGTTCATATGAAAATATGCACGCAACGGCTTACAAGGTTTTTACGTATAAATAAATGGACATATAAATTTACCTATGAATCACACTCTGAAATATTAGCACATCATTAAAAAACACCCTGTATAAAGAGATAAAGTAAGTGTCCGTATAATACATATTATACAGGGACGTTATACAAAATAAGGTATTGCTTTATGCATAACAAATTAATGGGTTGTAAAGGAATACAAGTGTTTGCTTACCATGCTCCGTCTGAATATTCACATCGCTGTATTTAGTTAGAACGGCTCTTAGCACATCTACATTGCCCAATTTTGCCTAAAAAATCGTACTAGTATTAAATGTGTGTACTTTTCAAGTGAATTGGTTTTTACACTGGAGTACATTGCCACCAGATGGCGATGCGGTATATTCTAAAAGCCGTATTAAGGCCGTATTAGACTCGGCAATTTTTTCTCTTGCGCCGGCAATGATAATGGCACGTATTCATGCGCAGTAAACCGTTTTCGATCAGCCGGAGCATTGTCAACGGTCAGAACAGCAGTGGGTACTGTCGAAATCCCTAAATTATCCCCAGAATTAGAGATGGGCAAACCTGTTCGTTTTGATTACCAGTGAAAGCAGCTACTGCTATTTACAAATAGGAGGTGCAAAAAGTTGCTGAATTAGCAGTCCATAAGTTTAATAAAGAATGTAAACTGCTAATTTAAGTACCAGTGAGTTTAAATGGCCATTACCTGTTCATACCTGGTTCGGCCAAATAATAAACAGTTAAAAATAACAGAATAATCCATGTCTAACTCGCCTGCCCCATTTCTGATAATGAGAGACAGCTGTTCGGGAACGGTGTACTGCGCATGAATCCGTGTCATTTTAATTGTCAGAAGAGTAGAATTTCTGACTGTAGTACGGAGAACGGTGTACTGCGCATGAATCCTTGAATTATAATTGCCATTGCTGGCGCCATAAAAATTTCCGACTGTAATACGGCCTTTAGAGTCGGCAATTTTTGCCCCTTGCGCCGGCAATGGCAATTATAATTGCACGTATTCATGCGCACTAAACTGTTCTCGATCAGCTGGACCAATACTGCTCGCATTGCCGGCGCAATGCGAGAATGGAATCCGTATTACGGTCGGCAATTCTAGTCTTCTGGCAATTAAAATTGCACGGATTCATGCGCAGTACACCGTTCTCGATCAGCTGTCTCGCATTGCCAGAAATAGGGCACGCGCCATTTTCATTGCCATTGCAAGTCTGGGTAGAGATGGACTATTCTGTTACTTTTAAATGTTTATTAGTTGGTCGAAGCAGCTACGAACAGCTAATGGCTATTTAAACTAACTGGTACTTAAATTAGCAGTTCACATTCTTTATTAAGCATATGTACTGCTAATTCGTAGCAACTTTTTTGAACTGCCATTAGTAGTAGCAGCTTTAACTGCTAATCAAAACAAACAGGTTTGCCCATCTCTAATTCTGGGGGTATTTTAGCGATTTCGACACTACCAACTGCTGTTCTGACTGTTGGCAATGCGCCAGCTGATCGAGAACGGTTTACTGCGCATGAATTCGTGCAATTATAATTGCCATTGCACCGGAAATGTTTATTGCCGACTCTGCTTTAACACCAATTGATTATTATCGGCAACTTGCCGATGCTGCTAAAATTAGTTTTGTGCAAATAACTCTTACAGGGTTATGAATTGCGACAGGGCTGTGATTAGGAAAACGTTTGCTTTTTAATTCAGCATCGAATGACATAAAAATATACAGGGGCTCGAATTGAAAATAAGAAAAATAAAGTGCTTTAAAGTTTGAAACGTTTCACAGTCAACTTTGGACACTCTACCCTGTACAAATCGTATCAACAAAGTTTTCCAATTTTTTTTCGCTTATATGTATCGCAGAAATAGGCAATAAAATATAGGGAATGTAATGTATGTCACATTGTTTTGGGACTCACTGTATATTCAAAGAAAGGCGCACTAGTGTACAGGTAAAGGGTGCAAAATACCGAAATCCTAAATTAATTAATAACCGAGCTCCGGGAGAGGGGAGGTGAGACGCAGGACCCTGTATACAACAAATTTGCATAGAAAATTGTACTTACCGCTAAATGTAACGGTGTAATATCCGGAGATCCACCCTCCTTTTTAAAAACTGATTCCTCGGTTACGTTCAACAATAATTTGACCCCCTCGACGTTTCCGCACGCTATCGCATAGTGTAACGTCGAGAAACCTAGGAAAAATGTTGATAAAATTTAAAAAAATTACATACATATAATAAAATTAACAAGTTACTCACCCCTCGCGTCCCTTATCTTAGGATCCGCCCTATGGTTTAACAAATACTCCACGCACTTCGCTTCATGATCATATGCGGCGGCTAGATGTAATGGGGTACATCCCTCTATGTCCCTGTTGAAAAATCATTTTTAATGTGAAAATTATAATCTATCTATACAACGTGTCAAAGATAGGGAGGGCCAGTACAGGGATCACGGACACCGTAAGAGATACGAAGTCGGTTAAATGGAGGTAAAGTTGCGCATTTACGTGCCTAATAATAGGCCGTTTAGAAAGTTTTAAAATTCCGAGTAGTTCCGGAGATATCAGGAAAAAAACGAAATTCGGAAAAATCGTTTTATTGTTTTCCTGGGTTTTTTTGAGATCGAATTCTAAAGTAAATTGCACTTCTGCATTGCCACTTTTTGCGCTCTATCTAACAGCGTTAATTGTTTTGTAATCCGACGAGTCGTCTTCGAAGGGCCATTATCAACTTTCTTTTTTTAAATACGGTCCTGTTTTTCTGATATTGGAATTTGATAGCTTTTTTTCTTCCGATTGCAACGATGTATGACACATTGTGGTTTAATGACGTTTCGAGGGCTTTTTTGAACAACATCAGGAAATTTTGGGATACGGTCCTGTATTTCTCCTAATTTTATAAATAATATAGGCTTTTTCTTTGTTGTCTAGGGGTAGTGAGGCAAGAAACTTTATACACTTAAGGTTTTTTAGGTATTTATTCGGATAATAACTATTGTTGATATGGTTTTACAGTATTTACACTATAGTTGAAACTTCCGTCGTCTTCCGTCTTTAAAAAAAAAGATGTATTCGCCCGTCGTCTAGCAAACACGTCTCTCGTCTTTACTTTAATATAGAAATATTCGCCCGTCGTTACGCGAACACGTCTTTCTTCCCTTTTTTAATAATTATCAGATTCCGCGACCCCCGCGGCGTCGTTCGTCTTCGTTGCGTCTCTCCGTCTTAATTCTCTTCTTCCCGCTTTCTTTTCCCCGTCGCTACTCACCCCCCGTCTTCCCGCTTCATCCCTTATCCTGATGCATTTTGCGCTAGAGGAGCTGACGGTGCGACTGCACGAACCTATGATGACGACATAGTGGTTCAGCCAGTCAGCTTGCCGGCACCCGTGACTCTCAGCCAATCGAAATTGCGGCAGGGCAAGCTCTCAAAATAGGAGCGTGAAAGTCCTAGCCGTCAGCTCCGTTCGGCGCAAGTAATCCCTGAAATGACGCGATCCAAGGCAGAACCCGAATAAACCAGGACAGTACTATACATCCTAATATTATAATAATACAAAAAAAAACAATATAGAAATTTCCTACAATAATATTATCTCATAAGTAAGCTCTAAATTTTTTACTTATGTTGGACTAGTTCAATAAATAACAAATAATTTAAATATAAATCACAAATAAGTGAACAAATATCATTCCAAAACAGTAATAAAACGAACAACGAAGAAAGTATGGAACTAAATAATCACGTGTTCAAAATAATTCCCGTTATTCTCTAAGAACAAATAACATCTTCCAACTGCCACAGTTTTTTTGAGATAAAATAAAACATGCGATAGAATATCAAACCTTTCAGCATTTGTAAAATTATGTTCCATATTTTCTGGAAAATAGAAAACCTCTTAAAACGCTCTGAAACGATCACAATGGGAATGTTAAGTGAAACAAATCACGCGTCACCATCTTATTTTTTTTGTTTCAAGTATTTTGTTCACTTATTTATGGTTTATTATTAAATTATTCGTTATTTATTGAACTAGTCCAACATAAGTAAAAAATTTAGAACTTACTTATGAGATATTATTTATAAAATTAGGAGAAATACAGGACCGTATCCCAAAATTTCCTGATATTGTTCAAAAAACCCTCGAAACGTCATTAAACCAATGTGTCATACATCGTTGCATTCGGAAGAAAAAACGCTCTCAAATTCCAATATCAGAAAAACAGGACCGTATTTAAAAAAAGAAAATTGATAATGACCTTTCGAAGACGACTCGTCGGATTACAAAACAATTAACGCTGTTAGATAGAGCGGAAAAAGTGTCAATGCAAAAGTGCAATTTACTTTAGAATTCGATCTCAAAAAAATCAGGAAACAATAAAACGATTTTTTCCGGATATCTCCAGAACTACGCGGAATTTTAAAACTTTCTAAACGGCATATTATTGGGCACGTAAATGCGCAACTTGACCTCCATTTAACCGGCTTCGTATCTCTTACGGTTTCCGAGATCCCTGTACTGGCCCTCCTTATCTCGGACACGTTGTATATCTATTCATTATCCCAATTCAGAGACCAAACAAATACACGTGAACAGCACACAGGGTCGCATTAAGAACACTATAACAGTACAATCTCGAACCACGCATGAATAGACTTGAAATAATAGCCTACACTGAATTGCATCGGAAGTTTTAGCGCCGTTTGACCAACAGCAATGAGTTTGTGCATCGAGCGCGTGGCTATCATGCGCTGATGTTTTGTTCTTGAATTGACAAAATGAATAGAGTATAGTAATAGTTGTAGTCATTACAAAAAACCATTCTGCAATTTTGTTGTGTTGAGCTTTTTTAAGGTTTACCTTGACATTCAAGTTAATGTATTTTTAATCGCGTACCACTACATTTAGTTATACCTATCGTTGATGGGGCTACCGATTCCCACCAAAGTGAACACGCACTGGAAATGTCCTTGAGCGGCCGCGTAATGCAACGGCAGACGTTCGTGGTGGTCCTTCAGCTTGAAATCTGCTCCGTTACTTGTCAGAAGATCCAAACATTCTATCGACCTAAAAAATATACAGAGTGTTCCTTAATGACGTCCTAATATTCTGAGAGTGTGGCGATTCCTTAAGTTATTTTATGAAGAAACGTCTTGGCGGCTCAATTTTTTTAAAAGTTGTTATTTTTTAATATCTCCGAAAGTACTTTAGATATCATCCTCAATTTTGGTACGTGTTAATAGTATATAAAACCACGTATTTTAGTGTTAAAAATTATTCTATCGAGCCACCAGTGGCGCCCCTGCAAACATGTCCTCTGGTATTTTATACAAAAAAAGTGGTACGCCACTGACATTTTTCCATGCCGGTATTTTTTCCGATTAGCCCGGTCAATTCTACATGAAAGCGGTCTCTTGCATTTTTATCGTCAGGCCGTTCTTGATTAAAACAATTAAATCAAAATTGAAGCTCACTATTATTAACATTGATAATGAAAATTGTTGTTTTATAAAAACTTAATAGGCACAATATAGACCGTAGTGTCTGCGTACCAAATCGAATTACCAAGCGCATTCTCCCATAACAAGTGATCCTTAATGTCATTTATACATAATATGAACCGAGGAGACAATACACTGCCCTGTGGCACTCTTAAGTTTTTTTGTCGGAACTAAGATAATAAACGATTTTAAATCTTACCCTTTATAAGCAGCGCAGTGAGTTGGAGTTCTTCCACTATCATCCGTCTCATTCAAGTTGACACCGGTTTGTAGAAATTTCCTGCAACATTCTACATACCCGGAAAGGCAGCACATGTGCAACGGGGTCCTTCCTTCGTACCTAAAAATTCAATCGAGAAAGCATTTTAAAATTATATTTTATACAGGGCGTTATGGAAATGACGTATTATATTTAAACCGGCAAATCCCGAGATGAAAACAAATTGAAGAAAAATAGCCATGAATGGCGCTGTGAATTATTAAGCGAGATTATACACCTTATATGAAATCTGAAAATTTACATGGCCGCTACTGACGACGGTCGCAATCAATAAAATAAAAGGTCCGCAGTGTGAAAATACCTCAGCGCATTTGGGCCGGTGTTGTCATATCTACACGTCAAACTCTTTAGAAAAAAAATTATAATTTTAACAATTTTTCATTCTATCATTTATGACCAAATATAATTCCAGAAAACCGACGGCCAAAAACCCCGCTCCTTCCGGAAATCTAGCCCCATAATGATACAGCGTGTGGCAACATTGTTGTCAGATATATTTTCAGTTTCAGACGGACTGCGTTGGGATACAGTTGATCTTATTTTATAACCAATACACGCACGCACGTGTGTTTGTTATAAGTGCGTATTGAATTAGTGTGACAAGTGCCTATCTTCAAAAAACTAATTTGACAGATGTGTGTATTTCTTTAAGTGATTTATGGTAATTTGTTCAGTGTTTCATTATGTGTTCTGTGTCTCTGACGATATACAGGGTAATGTTCTGAGATTGGGAGAAAAACGCCGAAGGGGTTTTAGTAGGGTATAAACTTTAACCACTAAAACCGAAAAAACTGAAGATGTTTGTGCCCTGGATTACTTGCTAGTGTACTGGCACCTAGATTCACTTCTATTTGGAAACTAGGTAAGCTAAATATTTATTTTTATAAGAATCTAAAGTTTTACACTTTTACACAATTTGGCAACATTGTGCCAGAACAGGATTTTGCCGCGGATTGACCTGTGGGTTTATGGGTGAATTTACTCACTTTTTAAACGTTCGATTTAAAAAAAAATATATGTAGCGCTTCTCTAGGACACCCCAGGAGTCACCCATTTAAATATAATACGTCATTTCCATAACACCCTGTATAATAACGGGTTTGATCGATGATGAGACATATAATATATATGTAAGGGAGACAGAATTGTTTCCTTTTGGTCCCGATCGGACATTGTTTTTAACAGGAATCAATGATGAGAAATTTCTGTTGCCGATTGTCCTTTACTCCAGACCAAGTTTCCTAATAACATCATATTATAATGTTTTAGGGAAATAACCGTGGCAACACTGTACGGGCGACCCCAACATTAATTCATTCATTTCTAACCCTACAGTGTTCGTGATCTGTTGCGTTTTCGGATTATTTAGTATTTTTTCGAACTAGAACGATTTAGAGCTATTTATTAGCGATCTATAATGGTTCGTCGGTGCGTGGTGTGTAAGAAACTCGACTATTCTAGCGGGATTAATATTCGACGGTAAAGGATTATTGAGGTTATGATTTTTAGTTTAAGCAGCGGCGTACCTAATTCAATAATTTAAGTAAATGTTGTAAAACATGCGGATTTCCTTATATCGTCTGAATTTAAAAAAAAAATACCTACAGCGATTACCTGTTTATGTCGAATTTTAGATCGAAATTATCTAATCGCGTCATAGATTAATTTAAAAAAAAATAAAATCACTTATATTTTATGATCCAAAAAAAAACCCACAAGCTACGGCATTGGTAAGCAAAACAGAGAGTGGACGCGCAACTTACAGCGTTGCCATTTTATAAAGCCATCTCCTATCTAACCTATCTGAAACTGTGGAAGTAATCAAACAAATGGAATGTTTAGTCTCCAATATAAATATTTTATATTGTCTATGGGCGTACCACAACTATCTCTTACCCTTTCTTAGTAGGACTAGCTCCATAACTCAACAAAGTATTCGCCAGTATATCGTGTCCGTATTGGGCGGCGATATGCAAGGGAGTAGAACCGTTCTTATCAGCACAATCTATTAATGCTCCTTTGTCTATTAATGTCTTGCTTCTTGTAAATCTACACAGAAATAATTATGGTAAAGTCACGTGTTTCACTACAAGAAACCAAACTTTTTCCAGTGCCTCTCGAAATAAACCGACAAAAGGCCCAGAAAACTTACACCGGCAAAGATTAGACGCTAAAAATAACCAATTATTACCTTCCGTGTATAGCTGTCATGTGCAAAGGTGTCCTGCCGTCGGTACTGCATCTGTTAATGTCAACACCGTTAGCCAATAGAAAGGCGAGACAGTACACTCCGTGTGTGGAAGCGGCTGCCACGTGTAACGGCGTTTGACCTGTCAAAAAATGATTTTGTTTATCCACAATCGAATCGTATTTCTAACAGTGGAGGCTCGTGACCTATGATAGAGGGGGCTCACAATATGGTGAAATTATTTTAAAATTTTTATTTTTGTGTAATGACCAAACAATTACTTTCTAGGCGTTTTAAACGTAGAAAGAAAAGAAAGTAATAAGAAAATACGTTATTTAAAACATATTTTTATTTATTTTTTAATTTTACACAAGGAAATACAACCTTTGGAAAATAAGAAAGGTTTTCTTAGTGTGTATAGCTGTCGGATCTTAACGTCGTCGCATGCAACCCTCGTAACAATATTTATACAGTCCACTACTAATACTACTAAAGCCATCTACGAGCTATCAAGAAATACGAATGATGTCCAATACTACTACCGCCATCTACGAGTTATCAAGAAAACCGATTGATGTCTTATACCACTACGCCATCTACGGCTACATCATTAGGCGCAACCAAGACGAGAACAATAGTTGACTGTTCTATGACGAGAACGAATCGAGCCACGAGACTGACAAGTTGGAATTCTTCATATTTTCAGTGTTTTTTAGTTTAAATCCTTAAATAAAATGGTTTAAAATCATATCGAGTTCATTTATCGAAATACACAACATTTATCGACCCTACACAATAGTGCTTAAATGTAAAGTCCATTCTTGGGTTCTTAATTGTAGAAAATTGATCAATAACAGCCTCATTAAGTTTGGAATACCTTCTATAAATTTTTTTTCATATATTTCATTTTTAAACTTTCTAATAAAGTCCCTAGATTTACCCTTTGTGGTCTGCGTTAAATTAATTTCGGGTTTAGGTGTTCCCGCATTCTTCACTTCAATTTTTTGCTCCAAACTCAAACTTAACTTAATAAATATATAATATTAAAATATGAAAACATACACGCTCGAATTTCTAACAGATGCATGAACAGACAACAGCGCAGTGCACACAAAACTGTGCGCCTTTTCCATGTTAAATCGCCATAGCCCCGCTATCCCCCGCCACCTGTTACTGTGCGAGCAAGTCTTGTCATAATCGTCATTTACCTCGACCGAGGCACGGTTGCCGGATCTATCCAGTTTGGTTTGACGGGATGATAAAATATTAGGGAGGGTCGGACTTTTTTAGTTTGACGGTACGATAAAACATCAGGGAGGGTCGGACTTTATACGATAAATAATATTCAATGAATAAAAATTAATATTTTTCATTCGTTTTGTTTTGGGGGTGCACGTGCGCATGTGCTCCTGTGGAAGAACCGCCACTGATTTCTAACTAAAATATGTATTTTACCTAAATAATCACACACTGAAATATTAGTAAGTCATTAAGAAAATGTATAAAATACATCCAGTCCACTGTACTCACCTCTAAAATTGACAGCTTCAATATCAGCTCCTGCCATAGCCAGCTCTTGACAGCAGGCCAAATGCCCATTGAGACAAGCGACGTGCAAAGGGGTGTTTCCATAGGCATTTTGTGTATTTACCTCGGCTCCCGAGTTTAAGAGGAGTCTGGTGACGGTTTCTATGCCTAGGAAAAAAAAATACCGCATTATAACATCAAAACGATAATCTACTGTATCAAAAGCTCTTAAAAAAACTGTGTGAAAGAAGGAAATTAAAAAATCCCAGGGCATCTAAAATACTTACCACTAGCCGCAGCTACATGAAGAGGAGTGTACTGATTCCTGTCTTTGGCATTTATATCCGCTCCGTATCGTAGCAAGTGCTCCACAGTATCAATGTGACCCATCTGCACTGCACAGTGTAGCGGCCTAGAAAATCAGAAAAAAATTATTTTCAAGTTTGAAGGATTTATCGTGAACAAGACTGGAGAAAGTGAATAATTGTAAAAATATATTCACCTGCAATCCTTTTTATCGCAAGCGTTGACGATACAGCCTCTCTCAATCAACAGTTCCGCTACGAAAGTATTTCCGTTGTAGGCAGCGTGATGTAGGGCCGTCCTACCGGACCTGTCGGTCACGTTTGGATTGGGGACCACATCTAAAAGTTTCTTCACGCAGTTGTAAGCGTCGTGAGCCGAAGCGATATGAAGCGGCGTTTGCCATAATCTGGAATTCAGTGGCCTTATTACAATCGGCAATTCTATCTCTTGTGGCAATACAAGTTGAAAGGTATGCGCGGTAAAACGTTCGCGATCATCTGGCGCATTTCATGAAGAATTTTAGGGAGTTTGACACTACCGCTGCTGTTCCGACTTTTGGCTGAAATGAAAGATGACAGAACAAACCGACCACACTTTTAAAACGAACAAAAGAAGAGTATCACTGTCCCAAAAGTTATAGTTGTTAAGATGGAGGTTTTAAAGTTGGTCTCAAGGTTGAATTACAAAGAACACTTTGATTTTAGATCACTTCAAACGGCCTGGAAACTAGGAAATATGAAAACTTTGACGTTTCCGTTTGTTCCGTCATCTCTCATTTCTGCTAAAAGTCAGAATAGCAGTTGGTAGTATCGAAATTACTAAAATTTTTCAGCAATGCATGGCTCTCTTAAGGCCGTATTAGACTAGGCAATTTTTTCTCTTGCGCCGGCAATTATAATGGCACGTATTCATGCGCAGTAAACCGTTTTCGATCAGCTGGAGCATTGTCAACGGTCAGAACAGCAGTGGGTACTGTCGAAATCCCTAAAATATCCCCAGAATTAGAGATGTGCAAACCTGTTCGTTTTGATTACCAGTTAAAGCAGCTACTGCTATTTACAAATAGGAGGTGCAAAAAGTTGCTGAATTAGCAGTCCATAAGTTTAATAAAGAATGTAAACTGCTAATTTAAGTACCAGTGGGTTTAAATGGCCATTACCTGTTCATACCTGGTTCGGCCAAATAATAAACAGTTAAAAATAACAGAATAATCCATGTCTACCCAATTGCGCCGGCAAGGGCAATTAAAATGGCGCCTGCTCCATTTCTGGTAATGAGAGACAGCTGAGCGGGAACAGTGTACTGCGCATGAATCCGTGTCATTTTAATTGTCAGAAGAGTAGAATTTCTGACTGTAGTACGGAGAACGGTGTACTGCGCCTGAATTTTTGAATTATAATTGCCATTGCTGGCGCCATAAAAATTCCCAAGTGTAATACGGCCTTTAAACTTTTATTGTTGCAAGAGTAGAATTGTCAACTGTAGTACGGCCTTTTAGTCAAAATTGGTCTTATTGGGGACAGGTATATAAGTTGTAACCACTTTCTCATTGTCACTTTCCCTGTATAAAATACGGTTAGCATTTAGAACAAAGGAATCAATGCATAATAATACCATTCGATAACTGAATGGTAATTATCAATTTGTAAAAACATTAAATCTATTTATAAAATGCCACAGTTAATTAAAAATACAGCAATAAATAAAATGAGATTACTATATACCTATACATAATATATATTATTATGGACAAATTATTCTTGCTTAAAACAATGTACAAAAGTTTTGACAAGGTCTTTATTGGGAATCCTAATGGAACAAATGTGGAAACGGAATCTACATATTGAATGGGAACAAAACTTTCAAATTGATGATTCCTTCCACATCTGAAAAGCACTAAAACCACTGTAGATAGCTCTTACCGGTCCCTTGCAGAAACATCAGCTTGATAGTACAACAATATATCAATTGTGTCCTCCGAATCAACAGCACAAGCTCTATGTAAAGGGGTAACCCATTTGGAATCTTTTGCATTGACCCGAGCTCCATGTTCTAACAGAATAGTAGCTATTTGGGAATCGCCCTTGAACGCCGCTGCATGTAAGGGTGTCCTTTTTTCACAGTCTTAAAAACGAATAATAGGCACATAAAATACTTGAAGGTATTATGAGAATCATGTTAATTTACTTACCAGTGCCGTTAGCATAGTCAGGGTGGTCTATGTACTGTCCCACAGCTTCCGCGAGACCCGCAAAAATTGCCTGAATAAGGTGAGGCTAAAGCAGAAAAATAATTTAGTTAAGGGCAAAGAACCGAAATTCATAACCTCAAAATTATCAAACTTAAAAAAATATATATTTTACCTGTTCTTTTAGCTGCAAAATCACCATTTTAACAATTGTACGTTGCAAAAATATAAAAATAGACCTTATTGCATTATTTATCAAAATAAAGATTAAAATAACTTTTTAAATACGCAAGGAAAATGTCAAATTTTGACCTCACTTCTTTTGTTGTTTTGATTTTTTCAATTGGTTAACGTCATTTTGGTTGTCGAACTTTCGAGTTATAGAAAGAGGAGGGAATGAATTTTGTGTGCTTGAGAGGAAGATAAAATATGATGACCATCGCTAAAAATAGCTTTGCCCTCGTTGCTACGTAGTAAACGCCGTTAACCGCTATAGAGGCATATTCCAGTCTCCGTTGGAATCGGGGAGGCCGACCACGCCTACTCTGTGGCGATTAAACTGCTCAATGGATGAAAGGCAACATTTCCGAACATCTCGAAAACGAAATTTGATAAACATAATAATATACAATAAGTTTACGATTTTTTTTTATTACAAAATCTATTTATTATGAAATAAAAATAATAAATAAAAAGTACTTTTTTCTTAATAAAGCAAAAATATCAATAAAATAAAAGTCACAAGCGTTTTAATTTCAAAAATAATTATTATATCTAGATCTAATAATTTAAAAATTACTGTTCTTCAACAATTAAAATTGGGCTCACGTAGATATCTTTAAGGACAGCATTTTATCATTGTATTTTTTCTTTTAAAGCGGTTTAAAGATGATTTTAGTGTGAAAAAAGGAATGTATAAATTCAGAATCTGGCCATGTATGAGGAGATTTAAAAAATATAATTACTGGCATGTTTGTAAAAAGGCAAAATAATTCTTACCTAAATTAAGTTAGTGTCAGTGCCTATTTTTGATTATACGGGGCCCGACGCCCGTCACTCAACCTTGGGTCTGTTAATTATAGAGTCGGACTGGACGAGCGCGGGGGGTCCCAGGCCTATTGGGAAAATAACCTCTGAACACGCAACCCGAGTAAAGTAAAAATGGCTTGCACTTGCACAATCCAAGTGATTTCACTTCCAGCTACACTGGGGATTCAAAAATCCCTTAAATTGCACCACGGTTTGTAGAAAATAAGAAATGAAATGGCAAGAAGGCCTTTATATCTTCACACTAAAAATCCTCTGTACATAAGATAATTTCTTAGTCTTTAAAATAAGTAAATTGTATTTTTTATGGACAAGAAAACATTTCAACCTCTTTTTTTTAATGATATCAGAAAATTTTACCTCTTCTTGTTTCAGCTTCACAAAGTTATTAAAAAATTAAAAAATGATAGTTTTATTAGGAACATTCAATAAGGTTCCTCAAAATTGTCTTTCACATTGGCAAAACGTTATTTTTTGAGTATCCACTCATAAAAGTCATTGATGAAATCAGTTTTGGATTATTCATGAAAAAATGATGAAAACCAAACATTGAAAAAATTGAGGAACTGTCCATTTTCACTTTTTCAAGCATAAAAGGTAAAAATTTCCAACAATTCTGATATTAATACACATCAACACTTAGGCAGTTAAAAGTTGTCGAATCTCATTACTCTCTGCTGATTCTAAGTAGGACTTGCCATCGGGGGCCACTCCATCTTTTTTGGCCCCTTTCTGGAGAAGGAGCTCCACACAGGATTTGTGGCCCTCCCATATTGCTGCCAAGATAGGTGTTATGCCATGTTTGTCTGTAGACTGGAAGTAGAAATATTTAATGTGTGAATTAAACCAAATTTTATCACACTTTTGTATTTTCTAGAAACTTACATTTACATTTGCCCCAGCTGAAATTAAGTACTCTATGACATCTTTTTGGCCATAATCTGCTGCATACAATATCAGTGGACGACCATCTACCTCTTGGTTAACATCCACACTCTAGTATCATAAAAAAATACATGGTTAAAACACAATACTTAAAAACCTAGAAAGTTAAAAGTAGATAATTATACCTGGAAGATGATCAATAGAATTATTAATGCCTAATTTAATTATTGTGTATGCTTCACTGATATTAGACCTACTTGCTCACTTAAATTCCTGAATATAATCCTATGACTAGCGCTTTTCAGCAAATTAGAAAAATACAGCCCCATTTGAACATAATTTTGTTATAAAAACAGAAAGAAAATTATATGGAATGACTCACTTTTGTCAAAGGGGCTGTAAGACCGGCCTGTGTTTCTCAAAAGGTACCTGGAAAACTAATTACCTTCTTTGCTATAACGTCCTTAACTTGGTCCAAATCTCCGTTCTTGATTGCCCAAACAAATTCACTGCTCATTTTTGTTAAGTATTTGCCGTTTTCTTAAAAAAACACCTTTTTTGGAAACTTTTTACCAAAACGTCACCGCGACAGACGACCTTGGAAATACTGTCAAACTGTTACTGTGCGTGCGATCACAAGATAATAGCAACGATTCTATATAATAGACAGTGTCCCCATCGAACGTACGGCCTATTTCTTCTTTGTGTTCGTAACGACCGTTGTTGCCAAACTGTTTTATGGATGCCATGTTGTCAAACAAATTTCAGTTCATTTCGCCGCAAGTTTAGTTCATATGTGTTTTTGGAAAAACTTTCAATACATGGTTGATATTTGGCGAGGGAACAGTGGTTTAAAATACAAGTTATTTGCTTATTCTCTAGGAAGGCTGCACCGATAAAAATCTGGGTGAAAATGGTAAAAATATAAATTCCATTTAATATTTTTAAGGTTAGGTTAGGGTTTGGTCTTTTTGGCCTCTTTTCCACAAGAATATCTGTTAAATTTAAAATGTTGAGGCTATTTATAACTAATAATGTGTTTTCTTTTATTTGTTGTCGGTTAAATCCACTCATTTTGCTTATAGGTAATATATTAAGTCAACTTTACTTATAGTGCAACGAGAAAAGTTTCTTAGTTGTATAAACCTGATTTTTTAGGATCCAATTATACCGCCGCAAGGCTTCGTTCCCCCTCCAGGGATAGGGACTCCTCCGCTGATGCCCCAGGTAAGGATATATAGGCCTATTTTAGTATTATGCTTTTGGCAACTTGAATTCTTTTCTAGGTACCCAGAGCTGCGATGCCTGGTTTCCCCCCTATAATACCTCCTTTCAGTGTACCACCCCCTGGTTTTGGCGCGGCTATGCCCCCGTCTGTAGGTGCAGTAGGGCCTGCAGTGGGTACCTCCACTGATCAACAATGGACTGAACACAAAGCTCCGGACGGGAGAACTTACTATCATAATGCTACGACAACACAAAGTTCTTGGCAAAAACCTGATTGTTTAAAAAGTCCAGGAGAGGTGGGTATTTCATGTTTGTTTTTTATTATTTGGGAATACCTTACAAAGGTAAAAATACAATTAATCTAAAAGTGTTCTAATAACAATCTCATGAATTTATCATTTAAGAAATCATTTTTGTGTGTTTTTAATAGTTATTGCTGTCACAATGTCCGTGGAAAGAGTACACTGCTGATAATGGTAAAATATACTATCATAACGTCAACTCTAAGGAATCCCGATGGGTTGTTCCCCCGGAACTCGAAGAGATTAAGAAAAAAATTGCTGCTGAAGAGTAAGTTAATAACAGTGACATTAGATTGAGTTTGACCCGAACTTGACTGCCTTTTCTACTTTTTAGGGCTAAACCGAAATCTGCTCCTGCAACCCCGAACGACGTAATGAGTCCCCTACCCACATCGGCTCCTATATCAGGGGCTAATTCTCCTAATCTTTCAAATTCTGGTAAGAGTGAGATTACAAGTTTTTAGGCCACTAAAACACAGTTAAAAGTATTGGCAAAAACAACATTCTCTGCAATATTTTAAATAATATGTCGAATATTTTCAGCTTCAGATCCCGGGCAAAAAAGCAACGCCCTAGAAGCCGCAATGGCCGCCACTTTAGCTGCTATCGCGATACCGACGCCCCCGCCTCGACCCGGTAAGAATTATTTATTTAGTGTTGTGTGTTTTTTTTTCACTCGCTCGTTTTATCCAACATTTTTTTAGATGAAGATTCGAATATGTCGAATCACAGCGAGAAAAAAGAATCGAGAACCGGGACTCCAGAACCGAAAATCTACAAGGACAAAAAGGAAGCTATGGAAGCGTTCAAAGAGTTGCTCAAAGAAAAGAGCGTGCCATCAAACGCGACGTGGGATCAGTGCGTGAAGATCATCCAGAACGACCCCAGATACGAGTCTTTTAAGAAGCTAAATGAGAAAAAACAGGTAGAATAGATTTAGAGTAAGAAATTTGGCATGGCGTGGGATGCGATATCTAATGAAAGCATAAAGTGGCGAATTAAAGTAGAAGATCGTTTTATTTTAGGTTTTCAATGCTTATAAAACTCAAAAGCAAAAGGACGAAAAGGAAGACCAGCGAATCAAGGCAAAGAAATCTAAAGAAGAGCTGGAAGAATTCTTACTGAAGTCTGATAAAATGACTTCCACTACAAAGTATTATAAATGTGATGAAATTTTCGGACATTTGGAGGTAAACAATTAGGCACCGCAAAACGTTGATAAATTGATGTAGGAATGTGAAATTTTAGGTGTGGGAACACGTGAGTGACTCTGACAGAAGAGATATCTATGACGACGTAGTTTTTGCACTGGCGAAAAAGGAAAAAGAGGAAGCCAAGACTTTGAAGAAAAGGAACATGAAGAAATTACACGAAGTGTTGGAGTGTATGACTAAAATAAATTATGATTCCACGTGGAGTGAAGCACAGGTGACATTTTTTATGTTTTCTTCTAAGGTGTTGATATTACGTGTAGAATGTACGATTAATACAAAGACAATATGTCTTTTAGGTCATGTTATTGGACAATGCGGCTTTTAAGAACGACGTGAATTTGTTGGCCATGGACAAGGAAGACGCCTTAATCGTTTTCGACGAACACATTCGGGTGTTGGAGAAGGAGTATCTTGAAGATAAGGTAAAACTACTAAAAAATATCTATTGGGCCGGGGAAAGAATGAATGTGTGCCATATTTTCACAGTAACATCAGAGAGCTGTTTTTTCAATGTCTATTTGTATTATCAGTTAGAAAATGGATAAAGCAGATAATTTTTTCTATGGAAACGAAATACAATTCCAGTGTATCAGATGGAATAGGCAAGATTAAAATATTGATATTTATATTTTGTGTTTTGTGTGATTCACAAATTTATCAAGTTTCTAAATGAAAGTACTTTGCTATATAGAATTTAATCATCAAAATCAGTTTATTAGAAGTATTAGTTACAAATTTATTTCCTTTTCTGTAAGTAGTGTAAGTATTGTCTATTTAAATACCAATGTATGGAAAAATTGTTATTTTCCGGACCACCTTATACAATAATGGCGTATTTTTGTGTACACAGTAGCACTTTAAAATACTATTTCAGATTGAATGGTACTACCAAGAATAGGAAGCCTTTTTCATTGATAGGATGTCACCACCTGCAGACCGGTTTCGAACTCTTTTGTTCTCGTCAGTACATGGTAGGTGTCCATACCTATCATCAGAGAAGACTCTATACTTCACGCTGTATTATAGAGTCTTCGCTGATGATAGGTATGGACACCTACCCTGTACTGACGAGAACAAAAGAGTTCGATACCGGTCTGCAGGTGGTGACATCCTATCAATGGAGAAGGCTTCCTTTTCTTGATAGTACCATTCAATCTGAAATAGTATTTAAAGTGCTACTGTGTAGACAAAAATACGCCCTTATTGTATAAGGTATCATCGGGTGGTCTGGGAAATAATAATTTTTCCATACGTTGGTATTTGATATTAATATCACCTGACTTGACACTACAATAAAGAAGCATTTCATTCTCGGCCTTCATAATGTTAATAACGTTTATTCGCTGCTGACGGGATTTGGTCTTATTTCATCTACACAATCTCCACCTGTTTAAAAAAAAAATTACTTTTTTCTAAAAAACATTTTTTTTTTCAAAAAAACAGATAATTTGACCTTACTTTGTAACTAATGCAGTTAAAAATTTGAGAACATTTAGAAATGATATGGGTCTTTTAATTTCATAAAAATGCTATACAATTTTTGTACAGGGTATTTCAAAAAATTATACCTTTCTGCTATAATATAATAAATACTAGGTATGTAGGGGTCCTATTTTCGACACTTTTATAGGGTTTGTTGTTGTCTGTAATTGTTAATGCTGTCAAAAAAGTAATGTAGGAGTCATGTGCTCTTTTTAGGCCAAACTTAAAATGGAAAAATCAAAATTCGAAAATTTTCGCTCGCTTAAGAGATACGGGGGAAAATCAACAAATTAACAATTTCTAAATTACCCTATATTTTCTTAGTTAAAAGAGATACAGAAAATTGTTGTGTACAGAAGTTTATTTATAATGATTGTTGAATAATCTGCCGTTTTCAGAATTGGTTTACGGGGTCAGGTAAGAAAGTTATCGGACCTAACCTCATTTTTAAAAATGGAACAGCCTAGGAAACCAATATTATCCATGGTGTGTTATACAGGGTGTCCGGGAACATGTGGGAAATCTCCCGGATATGAAGAAAACACGTGAAAAGAATACTATAGGTTCATATAAACTTCTTTCGTATCGGCCTCCTCTTTGGAGATATGGGCTCCCAAAGAGCACCAATGGAATCAAGTTTTTTACACATAATTATTGAACCACCTGGTATATTTCAATTATTTTTTAATATGATGTATACCAGGTAAGACCCGTCAAACTACTACCAAAGAAACTGTTGTGAATTACTCACAGCTGCAGGGACGGACTAGCTGTAACACTCATGGGCCCATTTCTTTTACGCCCTGTATGATGAGAACTTTGGACAATGTTTTTTACATACCTTTAACTATTGGCTAAAAATTAAGTACTCTTCATTCATGTCGCTAATCCTAACCGTTTTCGGAAAAAACGTCATTTTATTTACACCAGTCCCCTAAATTCTCACGGGTTAAATATGAAAAAGCGGAATTTTGAAGGTTGAACATTTGATCGGAACAAAGATATATCTTTTACTGAAATACGCCAAATACATGATGTATATGAAATGCCGTTTTTTCGAAAACGGTTAGGATTAGCGACATGAATGAAGAGTACTTAATTTTTAGCCAATAGTTAAAGGTATGTAAAAAACATTGTTCAAAGTTCTCATCATACAGGGCGTAAAAAAAATGATCCCATGAGTGTTACAGCTAGTCCGTCTCTGCAGCTGTGAGTAATTCACAACAGTTTCTTGGGTAGTAATTTGACGGGTCTTACCTGGTATACATCATATTAAAAAATAATTGAAATATACCAGGTGGTTCAACAATTATGTGTAAAAACTTGATTCCATTGGTGCTCTTTGGGAGTCCATATCTCCGAAGAGGAGGCCGATACGAAAGAAGTTTATATGAACCTATAGTATTCTTTTCACGTGTTTTCTTCATATCCGGGAGATTTCCCACATATTCCCGGACACCCTGTATATTTGAAGATAGAATTTAAAATGCAATCTTCTTAGATTAAAAAAATGGGGTTAGGTCCGATAACTTTTTTACCGGACCGCGTATACTTATTCAGAAAACGGTAGATTATTCAACAATCAATATAAAACATTTTTCTCTATGTCTTTTAACTGAAAAAATATAGGGTAATTTTGAAATTGTCAATTTTTTTGATTTTCCCCCGTATCTCTTAAGCGAGCGAAAATTTTCCAATTTTGATTTTACATTTTAAGTTCGACCCAAAAAGAGCACATGACACCTACATTACTTTTTTGATAGCACTAACAATAACGGAGATACCCTATAAAAGTGTCGAAAATGGGATACCCTGTACTGAGCAATTAGATAAACAATGTAACACATACATAATGGTAAATTAACATAAAACGTGCTTAATTTAAAAAAATTGACAAACCCTGAGCAAACCCCCTTAAATATAATTAAGTCTTTTCCCCTATAGCCCACATATTGGTTATTTTTGTTAATAAAATTTACATGCAGATACTGCCGTTTTCTAAAAACAGTTATTTGCATCTAGGAAAGGGAAAAAAGACGTAGAAGACGTCAAAGTAGAAAAAATCGCGATCAATTTTTATCGTTGCTGGATCATTTGCATGAAGAAGGAAAGCTGACGTCCATGTCCTTGTGGGTCGAATTATATCCCATTATATCCGCTGATATACGGTTTTCTGCTATGTTAGGTAAGGTTTTTGCTATTCTATTACAATTGTTTTTTTCCCATTATACAGGGTGTTCCTTGACGACGTGCTAATATTTCCGAGTGATTCTTTCGGTCATTTTATGCAATAGCTTAAATTTTTTGTTCTTGTGTTGAATTTTTATTAGAAAATCGTTATTTTTTTGAATATCTTGGCAAGAACTTTAGATATTAATTTGAATCTTGGTATGTGTTAGTAGGATATAAAACCACATATTAGTTGAAGCCGTATTAGAGTCGGCAATAACAATTTCCGGTGCAATGGCAATTATAATTGCACGAATTCATGCGCAGTAAACCGTTTTCGATCAGCTGGCGCATTGCCAACAGTCAGAACAGCAGTTGTTAGTGTCTAAATCCCTAAAATACCCCCAGAATTAGAGATGGACAAACCTGTTCCTTTTGATTAGCAGTTAAAGCAGCTACTGCTACTTACAAATGGCAGTTCAAAAAGATTGCTACGAATTAACAGTACATACGCTTAATAAGGAATGTGAACTGCTAATTTAAGTACCAGTTAGTTTAAATAGCCATTAGCTGTTCATAGGTGCTTCGACCAACTAATAAACAGTTAAAAATAACAGAATAATCCCTCTCTACCGAGACTTGCACCGGCAATGGCAATGAAAATAGCGCGTGCCCCGCGAGACAGCTGATCGAGACGGTTTAATGCGCATGAATACGTGCAATTATAATTGCCATTGCCGGCGCAAGAGACAAAAATTGCCGACTCTAATACGGCTTTTAGAAAAGCTATTCCATTGATCCACCAGTGGCGTCCGTGCAAACATATCCTGTGATATTTTTTACAAAAAAACTGGTACCCCGCTGGCATTTCTCCATTTGGATATTTCTTCTGATTAGCCTGTTCAATTCTACGTGAAAACGATGTCTTGCGTTTTTCACGTCAGACGCCATTAAAACAATTAAATTCAAATTTAACCTCATCGGGACTATCGGCGCCTCTTTAAGGAACACCCTGTAGATGTACTGTTTGTTTACGTGCGGTTTAAATATTCCTAAATATTATTTTTCAGGTCAGTCCGGTTCGACGCCGCTAGATCTATTCAAATTCTACGTGGAAGACCTCAAGTCCCGATTCCACGACGAGAAAAAAATAATCAAAGAAATCCTCAAGGAAAAAAATTTCGAGGTCAAGGCGTCGACGACCTTCGATCAATTCGCCACGGTGATCTGCGAGGACAGGCGGAGCGCGACCTTGGACGCGGGCAACGTCAAGTTGACGTATAATTCGTTATTGGAACGAGTAAGAATTATTTTCAATTTTAATAATTAAGAACGAATCTTCCTATAAATATTTATAACGTAAATTTGCCGAATAAACCAGGAAAAGTCGTTTCTACCTATGAAGGCAGCATTAATTTCCCTACTTTTAGGGATAACATACACTTGGCAACAATCGCCATCCTCTCGATCTGGAGCAAGTGTTGTTTTTTTAAACAGACTAAAAATGACTTGGCTGCCTTGAAAAATGTTTGTTCCCGATTGGAGGATGATTGTTGCTAGGGAATCCAATCCCGTAAATGATGGATTAGACGTGCGGGATTTGCGGACTCCATGTGGGTGCTGTATGTTAATAAAAAGCTGTTTTATGCAATTAAAAGCAGAGTAGAGTAGCAGGAAAATATTTATTGCATATAGATACAATACAATAATACGACTAGTTTAACGGTTACATGTTACATTGATTCACTCTCTTCTTCTGTATGTTCTTCTGCTGCCGCCCATGCGCATAGCATAAGGTTCGTTCCAACCACCCTAAAAATCGTACAATGTACGGTCACGCACATGCGTAGTAGTCGAAAGGCGTTCCAACCGAGACAAAACGGTGTAGCTGGCGATCCCTTTGGTGTTCCAACCAAATTGTGATCGTTCGCAAACCAGTTCCTGAACGGTAAAAACGATACATGGCCAAGACCAGGAACCGCTTGTACTGACTTGCGCCCTAAGAATTTTAACCGTTGTTTTTGTATTCCTGGCATTCATGCAGTTCTTTTAGCCTTGTTTTGTAGGAGTTGTTGCTTAATATTTTGATTATTTAATTTATTCTTATTAAATTTGTATAATCCGGTTCCCAAACCTACAAGATAGTCTTAACATTAAACGTTATTCTCTTTCATGATTATTAAATACAACAAAACGGAACGAAAAAAGATAATACTCAAGCTTAGACGAAGAAATCAAAACAACAAAAGTAGGGTTGTGATTTATGAATGTTATGATAATTAACTAATTACTAAACTTCTTTCCTAGAATCAGACAGGCGATCAGCTGAGAATTTTACACAGAATGGTCACAAAAACGTACCAACCTTGCCTCCCTTGTGCATCGGCAACAAACAGTGCAAAATTAACGCCTGCGCACAAAATCGATTCCAACAGTTTCGTGACGTTTCTAGAACGATACAAAAATAGGGTGTTGGAACAAACCTATAGTGGATGATGTGCCGATAACAGTTTGCCACGTTCTTCATGACTGCAGCACCATCTATCGTTGCTGCGATAATATCTCGTTCAAGGTGAATGTCGAACTCCTTCAGTTTTTTTTTTCAAGAGCGATTACACATGATTCTGCAGGGCATAACTTACATTTAGCTGTAAGACCATCTTCAGACTTTAAAAAATAATTTCAAACTAAACTTGAACCTTAATTCTCTTAGTAAGCTACACTGACACTCATTTTTGTGATTGCTGTTTAAATTCCATGTTTATATTCAACCACTTGATAAATGTCACTAGATACTAGTAGAATAACGCCCTTACTTTCGCACGTACGCAAGAAAACTGTTCTGTCTAACGTATTTCCAATAGCCCAGCAGGGCGGGAAATCCCCGACGTGTCGACCAAAAATATTGCAGTTCATTGTTTGCAATCCCGCGGATCCGTGGGATCGATGGGCTCAATCCCGCAGGTTTGCGGAATTACAGTTTGGATCCGGGATTGGATTCCCTAATTGTTGCCAAATCGTTTGTCCCCAAAAATAGGGAAATTTATTCAATTCAAAAATTAATTTAGTTTAATTTCTTTCTTGTTCAGGCCGAGATGAAGGAAAAAGAGAGACTGAAAGAAGAAAGCAAAAGGATTAAAAAGTTGGAAGCCGCCTTTAAGAATTTGCTCAAGGATATGAATGTCGATTTCGAGAAATCCTGGGACGAAGTCAAAACGAAAATAGAAAAGGAGGCCGAATTCAGGGCGTTCGAAGATGATTCTGAAAGGGAAAAAATTTATAAGGTAATTCAGTATTTTTTTTAATTATTAGGCCATCGAATAGAAGATGACTTTGCGATTAATCTTTCGTATGCGTAAATGTTTATTTGGACTAGTATTATAATTCTATATACAGTGATGGGCTAAAATATGGAACAAATTCATTTAAAAATCAGGTTTTATTTTTTTGTAAAAACGCTCGGACACGTCGATTATAATTTTTTCTTCCGGATTTTTTGCCTCAAAAACAAATTATACTGGGTGTGTGAAAAAGTAGATGTTGTAAAATTTTTTTGTATTTTAAATAGAACCACCCTATTTTTACTTATCACATAAATTCTACGTCAAATTCTGAGCATAATTCATGTAGCATACTCTATCCTTATCTCTAACGGTTTTAGAGAAAAATTACATCTTAAAAAAGAAATTTCTTTAAAAAAGGTACATGTACCTACTTAAAGGTAAACAGGTAAATTTAAATTAATTGTTACTACGATAGCAAGTCATGTGTCAATCAAAAAGAATTTTAAGTATAATTTTGAAAAAACGGTGATCATGGTGCATTTAAATGAAACTCAAAGAATCGAAATTTTAATTTTAATTGGATGTGGAGACAAAACAAGAAGTCAAGAAGAAGTTTGTAACTTGTTTAGCGCTAAGTATCCAGAACGACGGATTACAAGATCTACAGTGAGTAAAATTGAGAAAAAATTCAGGGAAACAGGGAATGTAAAGGATCGTCTACGGCCAGGTCGTCCAAAAATTAGTGAAAACACAAAATTGAACATTTTGTTAGAAGTTGAAGATAATCCCCATAGTGCATCCACTGAAGTAGCCCTTAATAATGATGTTAGCCGACGATCTGTTTTGCGGATATTGAAACAAGAAAAGTACCATCCGTATAAAATTAGGTTGCTGCACGAGCTAAACGAAGCTGATCCCGACCGCCGACTACAGTTTTGTGAAACTATGATGGAAATTTGCAACTTAAATCTATTTTTCCATCGCAGCGTACTTTTTAGCGATGAAGCCACGTTTTGTTTGAATGGTTCGGTAAACAGACAAAATTTTCGGTATTGGAGTACAAATAATCCCCGTTGGATGAGAGAACAGCATACGCAATACTCACAAAAAGTAAATGTTTGGGCAGGGATATTAAATGATAGAATTATTGGACCTTTTTTCTTCAATGGAAATCTTACAGGAGACCGGTATTTACAATTTCTTCAAAATGAATTAATTCCCACACTAGCAGCGGATTTTCCAAATCCGAATCAGCCTAATCTACCAGAAGCGTCTATTTGGTTTCAGCAGGATGGTGCTCCGCCTCATTTTGCTCGACAAGTACGAGAATATTTGAATACTATTTTTCCCGAATGATGGATAGGTAGAAGAGGACCCATAGAATGGCCTGCAAGATCTCCCGATCTTACACCAATGGATTTCTTTCTTTGGGGTTATTTGAAATCAAAAGTGTATAAGGTAAACCACAAAATTTGGAAGACTTAAAATTTAAAATTAGATATGAAATTAGGCAAATTAATGAAAATACTGTAAATAATGTTTTAGAAGGGTTTTTAAGTAGATTGGCATATTGTCAAGAAGTTAATGGTTTGCATTGTCAACACTTAATAAAATAATTTTTCAAAATTATACCTACATCTACCCAGTATAATTTCTTTTTGAGGCAAAAAATCCGGAAGAAAAAATTATAATCGACGTGTCCGAGCGTTTTTACAAAAAATTAATACCTGATTTTTAAATGAATTTGTTCCATATTTCAGCCCATCACTGCATAAACTTAGCTTACCCCCACCTGCGCCCAGGGGTGGGGGGTGGTTAAAATTGCAAATTATTCCTCCTTCAAAACCAAACAACTGTTTCCCCAGACATTTTCCGCTGCAATGCGGCACCGGAGTTATTCCGGGGTACCGACCTTTTTTCAACACCGTGCATATTTAAAATGTTAAAAAATAATTGTTAATTGTTAAATTAATCACCACTACCTTCTTTTCTTTAGGAGTTCCAGCACGAGATGGAGGAATCATGCTCGCACCACCACTCGCGCTCTCGCAAGTCGAAGAAGAAAAAGAGCAAGAAGTACCGCAGTACAAGTTCGAGCGAGTCAGAGGAAAAAGAAAAGGAGAAAGAAAAGGTTCGTTATTTTAGCTTTGTTTCGTAAATTTATTAAGGTCTGGTCATTCCATCCGCAGCTGTGCATGCGGCGACACAATATATACAACGTGTCCAAGTTAAGGAGGGCCAGTACAGGGATCTCGGAAACCGTAAGAGATACGAAGTCGGTTAAATGGAGGTAAAGTTGCGCATTTACGGTCCTAATAATATGCCGTTTAGAAAGTTTTAAAATTCCGAGTAGTTCCGGAGATATTCGGAAAAAACCGAAATTCTGAACAATCGTTTTATTGTTTTCCTGGGTTTTTTTTGAGAACGAATTCTAAAGTAAATTGCATTTTTGCATTGCCACTTTTTCCGCCCTAACTAATCTATCTTCGAAGGGCTCAACTTTCTCTTTTTAAATACGGTCCTGTTTTTCTGATATTGGAATTTGAGAGCGTTTTTTCTTCTGAATGCAACGATGTATGACACATTGTGGTTTAATGACGTTTCGAGGGTTTTTTGAACAACATCAGGAAATTTTGGGATACGGTCCTGTATTTCTCCTAATTTTATAAATAATATCTCATAAGTAAGCTCTAAATTTTTACTTATGTTGGACTAGTTCAATAAATAACAAATAATTTAATAATAAACCAGAAATAAGTGAACAAAATACAGAAACATTATTTCGAACTTCTGTTGATTCGGGATTTAAAAGAAATTGAGATGGTGACGCGTGATTTGTTTGACTTGACATTCCCATTGTGATCGTTTGAGAGCGTTTTTAGAGGTTTTCTATTTTCCAGAAAATATGGAATATAATTTTACAAATGCTGAAAAGTTTGATATTCTATCGCATGTTGTATTTTATCTCAAAAAAATTTTATGTGGCAGTTAGAAGATGTTATTTGTGCTTAGAGAATAACGGAAATCATTTTGAACACCTGATTATGTAGTTCCTTACTTTTTCGTTGTTCGTTTTATTACTGTTTTGGAATGATTTTTGTTCACTTATTTGTGGTTTATTATTAAATTATTTGTTATTTATGGAACTAGTCCAACGTAAGTAAAAAATTTAGAGCTTACTTATGAGATATTATTTATAAAATTAGGAGAAATACAGGACCGTATCCCAAAATTTCCTGATGTTGTTCAAAAACCCTCGAAACGTCATTAAACCACAATGCGTCATACATCGTTGCATTCGGGAGAAAAGAAGCTCTCAAATTCCAATATCAGGAAAACAGGACCGTATTTAAACAAAGAAAGTTGATAATGGCCCTTCGAAGAAGACTCGTCGGATTACAAAACAATTAACGCTGTTAGATAGAGCGGAAAAAGTGGCAATGTAAAAGTGCAATTTACTTTAGAATTCGATCTCAAAGAACCCAGGAAAACAATAAAACGTTTTTTTTCCGGATATCTCCGGAACTACTCGGAATTTTAAAACTTTCTAAACGGCATATTGTTAGGCACGTAAATGCGCAACTTTACCTCCATTTAACCGACTTCGTATCTCTTACGGTTTCCGAGATCCCTGTACTGGCCCTCCTATCTTGGACACGTTGCATATGTGCTCTGTTTTATCTGTTCCGCCCTAGAAATTACATAATATCTCTTTAAAGGAAAAAGAAAAATATAAAAAATCGAAGCACAAATCACGAAGTCCCACGCCCGAGTCGGAGAGTGAGACGGAGTACGTCAGTAAAAAGAAGAAGTCCTCGAAAAAGAAGCATAAAAGGAAAAGTAGATCTGTAAGTGTATAGTTTTTTTTAAATATGACTTTGTACTTAAAAATTAAATAGCTCTAGCTGAACCGTTTGGTATCGATATCTCAAAGTTATCACGGGTTCTAGTTACTAACTATCCAAACACCAAGCTGAAGTACAAATTATTTAATGTGGAATTTTGACAATTTGGATAAAAATCGTTCTTTCGCCTTTGCACGTCTTGCACTAATACGTAGGGCTGCGAATTTACCGTTGCCATTCAGTGTCGTCGCTCGCCGTGGGCCGTGCCGACTTATAGTCGACTTCAAGGCTTAATTTTGTTGGTAATAGTTCGTCGAACGGGGCGCGAAAAACCCCCATACCATTGGAAATAGCATACTTTTTTACATATTAAATGGAAATGACGACACTCCGCTGGTCGAGACCGAAGATACAGGGTGTTATGGAAATGACGTATTATATTTAAACCGGCAATTCCTGAGATAAAGACAAATTGAAGAAAAATAGCCATAAATGGCGCTTTCAATTCATTCAGCGGTAAAAGAGACCTGACGTCAAACCAGAAAAACACCTGTGTGGCACTGCGAACAAAAACAAAAAAAAATGTAAGCAATTAAGGAATTCTGGTCGGTGTTGTCATACGTACACCTTAAACTCTTTGGACAAAATAAAATAATTTAAACATTTTTCCATTCTGTAATACCTTTTTGTACAATTAATTGAAGGACATTTACGACGGACTATGTTGTAAAGAACCCGAAAAAACATATGGAATAGTAATGCCACGTACATCACTAGGTCAAATGCCAATGAGCTCTTGACGCCTTACATCGGCTGAGCGAAGTAGTTTCATATAGCGCTGGACGCGTGCGTCTGTTAGTTCAAGACCAACCAGCGGCCGGATATATTGTGTCTCTCGTCGGTCACGAACACACTCTCAGCGATCCGCTCTGTTTTTTTCGGTTTACGCGTTTGAATATTGTTTTTTTGACGCGTTTCTTCTGGACGTCAAATTTCTCGCGTGTAATAAAATCTAATAATTTGTAGTATAATCTGTATTATTGTATTTTCAAAAGCTAACTATCGGTTCTGTTTCACTATTACTGTGTGTACATAAAGTGTTTCCAGGAGTGTTCCTATGAAAAAGAAAAAAAACTGATTGTGTTTGTGCCTGGATTTCCTCGCTCTTTAGGTATAAGGATAAATACAAGTAGGTAGAAAATAATTTATTTTTATAATTTTACATCGAATTTCAGTTTTACATTAACTTTGGCAACATTGCCATTGGCTCTGGGTGAAATGTTGTACAGTAGCGTGGACTGACCTGTGAGTAAGAGTATTTATTACCCCACTTTTAAAACGGTCGATTTAAAAAAAAAATATGTAGCGCTTCTCTAGGACACCCAAGGGGTCACCCATTTAAATATAATACGTCATTTCCATAACACCCTGTATATTCATGTTTGTCTAGGTTGATTTGATAATACTACGAATAACATTATATTACAATTTATTATATTACATGTAAGTTTTGTTGTTCTAATTGGAAATTACATGATTCTTTTCTGTTAACGAATTTTGCAACACAATTCAGAAACGGCCGGGCATACGATACCTACCTACCAACCTATAATAGTAATTTGTAAATGTAAGCCATGTAATTTAGTTGAAATATAGTATGGCGCGCACGCCTAAGGGTGGAAACGAAAATTCGCAGCTCTAAAACCCATAAAACCTGAAGAAATTCCACACCAAAAAGTGTAAAGTGATTTTCACATCGAAAAAAAAAAATAATTATCAGTTCTATTTTCTGATACTTTTTGTGTTAATTACTAGTATATTCTTTTTAATATATATGTTAAATTCTGTTACCTCTGTTAATAAATCAAATGGTTATTTTTTTTGTTATAAAAAAAATCTGTTTTTTCTTTGTTGTTAGAGTTCTCCTTCAGCAGAAAGAGGCAAAAGCGGAGAAATAAGTGAGAGTGAACTAGAGAAGCAGCGGGCCTTACTATTGGCCAAATTGAAAGATGAAAGTGATTAACATAAGATTTAAAAAAACCATCAAAATATTATAAGACTATAAAAAGTAAGAGAGAGAAAATCGCAACGGCCCACTGGCCGGTATTGGGCTGGAGGAGATAAAATCGATACGTCAGAATTCGTAAACCTATCGTTCCAGTTGAATAAAAACTAGACACAGCTGAAAATATTGTAATCTTTTTGACGTGAGCGATTTTATCTTCTTACAAGCGCGGTCTTTCTGTCATGTGAAACTAGTGCAAAAAAATTGTGGCGTTATTGAATTTTAAGTGTTTTTTTTTGATATTGTATCTATTACGAACGACCTAACATTTTCATTTTACGATCTACATCATGGTAAGTATCAAAGTCTGCTTTGTTCTACATCTTTCTCTTGAAAAACTCTCTAATGTAAGAGTTATGTGTTTTTGTTTGTTACCGTGTACAGTAGTTAGAGAGACGGTGACAATAGGGGGTCCGTGAAGTGGAATATCAGTAATTTGGTTTTTCGTGGAGTTTAGGTCCCTCTCTACAACTTTTATATCTGATGAAATGCCGTAGAGCGTTGCATTAGATAGGAACTTATCAATATATTCAAAATTATATCGAGCCATGTCTGAAAATGAATTTACAGCATCTGCGTGACCCCCAAAGTCACGGGAAACACATTTTCTCACAAGTCAACCCTTGCATATACTTTTCCGAGCGTATCAAAAAAATTTAATGGAAAAGTTATAAAGTCTCAAGTGACATGGGTCCAAGTGGGCTTAATCGATTTGTATTCTCATGGAGATGAGTCGTAAACAATTTTCTGATAAAAAGAATATTGCGAAAGTGCGGTATTTTTTCTCAAATTTTTTTTTATTAAAAGTCTGGTTTTTTCTGCTATATTTTCTAAAATATTCCCCGTGGAGAATTATTTCTAGGATTATCTGATTCCCTTATCTTTTCCGAACATTTTGATATATATAAAGTTACCAGGAACGTGTTCTATCTTGGAGAAAATTAAGAGAATTCGTAACGGTGATAGCGAAATTTCTAAACTTCGCTCGAAGTGCATGAAAGGCGTGGCTTTTACTGTAATTAGTGAAAAGTAGACAAGGGCAAATGTTTAAATTCATCAGATTTGAATAAATCATACACACCTTATGGAACAATAGGCTTAATGTGGTGATATTGCGAATATAATATCCCGTCATACAACTGAACGATACCTGCCTTCCGGTATCTCTGCGTAATATTGTCAGAATTCCGCCTAGCTAGGTGCGATTCGTCTGAAATTTTTTTTCCACAATATTTGGGTGTCAAGGAATGTAGTGTGTCAATTTTCTGACATGTCACGATCGTTTTCCGAATTTCCTCCGAGGAGATTTAAAAAAAAATCCAATAATGAAATGGCGAGACCTGGATCGATAAAATTTTTTTCACATAATCTTTAACATATAATGTTCCATTCTAGAACGTCTCAACTTCAAATTTGCATTTTTTAATTTTTTTTGACACGCCCGGAAAAGTATATGCAAGGGTTGACTTGTCAGAAAATGTGTTTCCAGTGACTTTGGGGGTCACGCAGATGCTGTAAATCCATTTTCAGACATGGCTCGATATAATTTTGAATTTATTGAGAATTCCCTATCTAAAGCGGTACAGCGCCTCTCAGCAACGCTTTACGGCATTTCATCAGATATAAAAGTTGTAGAGGGGGACCTAAACTCCACAAAAAACCAAATTACTGATATTCCACTTCACGGACCCCCTATTGTCACCGTCTCTCTAACTACCGGTTATAGCAGAATATACATTTTTTTATTAAATTTTATAACAGTTCTGGCATTTTTTGGGCTATTTTCATCATTTTAGGAAAAAACTATAGCAGAAAGGTTGCATTTTAACAAAAAAAAGTCACATTCCCATTGGGCTTGCACCCGTTAGTTTATTTTTTCCACGGTAGCTCTAAAATTTGTTCTCTATAAATTTTAGGGAAAATATAGAAGACTTATTGAACCAGTAGTTTTGTGAGTGGTTGTGTTGTATCTTTGAATTATTAAAACGATTAAAAATAAAATTTGAAACGATGATGTGTACAAGAGAAAGCGGACTGCACAGTGTAAAATACATACTTGGTTGTATAATAGAAATACTTTTTTAGAACACAAGTTTTTTTCTTATTTGTTAATATTTTTACTAACCACAGCAGGATATGCATGGTATAATGACACAAGGTATGATTGCACGTCGGGTTTGACGTGGCTTGTGACGTCACTAGCGATTTTTAAATCTCTTATGGAGGGTTACATTGATGTCGGTGTTTCTAGCTCTTTTCTGAAGTTATTAAAAGGTTTTACGCATGTAATGGTATTTGAAATGAAAGCATAATATATGGCAAGTATTTACGTATATTAATTTCATAGAAATATGACACACAAGTTCCACTAAAAAAAGAAAAGATTCCGACAAATTTTTGCCGCCATTTGAGCCGGCCGACGATAGCCGAAAGCTGCTCGGCGACCGCTTCTGGCTTTGAAACAGCGTTGCCAGTCGTTTTCAATTGTAATATATCCATTACTATTTTAACAATTCAATTTTTAACATTCTTGTTGTGGAGCTCCCCATATGAAATTTATGTTCAATCTGGAGGTGACCCCCGTATCATGGGAAAGTAACTACCTTTTTTTTCGTACTCTTTTTATTCTGACACCGTTTTTTAATATTCTATTAGGTTTCGAACCGTCAACCTATTACTTTTGATCAAGGATTTCTGGCGACACTGCTACATGGTTGCCGTAGTTTTCTATGGAAATTTTGTACGAATATGCTCAGCCCGTTTTAATTCAAATGATTTTGTGCGAAATTTAAGAGAAGAATTACTGGGATATTCATCAAAAACAAGATCAGTACAAGTACTCAAAGAAGAAACCATCCCTTCTAATAATTTTGCCTTTGTATTTTAAATTTACCCCTTATATCAACATTGGTCAGATCATTAATATAAATTAGGAAAAGCAAAACATACGTTGTTTTATTTATTTTGTTAACATTTACTTCTTAAGTATTTTCCACTGAAGCTGATGAGGGTATATGCCTTCGAAACATGTATGGAAATTAAAATATTGTTTATTTAACTACTGAAGCAGACTATGAGTTTCTTTACCTCTTCATAAGTGCACTCCACTGAGAGATGGACTATTTAAAAAAATAGTTTAATTTGTTTATAACTACTTAGGTCGTATTTTAGCTTTAATCATTGTTGTAGGTTCATGAAATAAATATACCTAAATACCATGATATTATTCTTTCATTTCACATACCATTAAATGCGTAAAACCTTTTAATTAAAACTGCGTCAGAGTAAAAAGAGTACGAGTATGAGTTATGTTACTTTCCTATTAGTGGAGTCGTCCTGGCGAAATAAACGGCTCGAAAATCCCTTTTCATGGAGAATTGAACAGGCCAATCATAAAAAATATCCACATGGAAAAATATCAGTGGCGTACCATCTTTTTTGTAAAAAATAACAAAGGACATGTTTGCAGCGACGCCACTGGTGGAACAATTGAATAACTTTTCTAACTAAAATTTGAGGTTCTATATCCTATTAACACATGCCAAAATTAAACATAATATCTAAAGTATTTTCGGAGATGGCCATTTCTTGTATGCCGCGCCTAGCGCGCATTTGGGAAAATAAAAAAATTTCGCCAATCCCACCTCGTAGCTGATAAAAAAAATGAACAAATTGATCCAGCCTGATCCCCGTATCTCGATTAATAAACTACTTATTAGCATTTATGTAAAAAATTTCCAATCCCCCTTACTCCCCTCCTAATTGCCCCACCAAGCCCAGCCTCCGGCCCATCAAAGTACTCGGTATCACCCGTTAATTCGCGAAAAAATGATGCTACAACTCCGCCCCTTCTCGAGATATAGTTAATTAAATTTTATTGTTTTTGCAGTTAAAAATCGCGTTAATTCGCGAACTCATTGAGATATCGGGATCGGGTTTGTTCGAGCTTACGCGCTCTGTCAAGCTCTTCAAGTTTGCTGTTCACGTTTTTTTTTTGTTGCATCAAAATCGGCCGAGATATTTTCAATTTCCCGTTGTAGGTTAGATTTACGGGGGCGTGCCCCCCCCCCCCCCCCCCTGCCCCTATGCGGCGCCCTACACAAATCATTTTAGAATGTCGAGAGGATCCTACTGTATCGATTGGGAAAAAAATACTCGATTTCGTCGAGGGATTTTCGAATACCGGAACGACTCCACTATATTAGATGGGGGCCACCTTCAGATTGAACATAAATTTCATATGGAGAGCCCCACAACAAGAATGTTAAAAATTGAATTGTTAAAATGGTAGGTAATGGATATATTACAATTCTAAAAGACTGGCAACGCTGTGTCAAAGCCGGCCGGCTCAAATGGCGGCAAAAATTTATCGGAATCTTTTCCTTTTTTAGTGGTATTTGTGTGTCATATTTCTATGAAATTAATATACGTAAATCTTGCCATCTATTATTCTTTCATTTCATATACCTTTACATGCGTAAAACCTTGTAATAACTTCAGAAAAGAGTTAGAAACACTGACAGCAATGTAAACCTCCATAAGAGATTTAAAAATTACTCTACAGATGACGTCACTGCGCACGGCAGACGAAATTGGGAGGGCTAGGTATCTTACCTTGTTACATTCTTTATACCATGGGCATATGGACAGCTGCCGCGCAAACGCGTAAACAACTTATGCGATTTCATTAAATTCTGGACGGTTGGCATCATCGCTTGCCATTGAGCAACTGCGGCGATGCGTGTTGTAGCACAAGTGCTTCAACGCGCGTCGAACCGTGTACACGTCGTCTCGATTCTGTTGGCTCGTTGCTGGTTGCCTTCAGTGTATCTTTCGCAAATTGTTTTCTGTTGCTAGATTTTTCCAAATATTTAGAAAGACCCCGTATTTAGTTTAGATTTTTTTGGGGCATATTCTTGGACCCATAATTACGATCTGTTATACCGTTCCCGAAATCCCAATGTAGGAGGACGAATTTGTTACACCCTGTATAACCGCTTCCAGCACACATACAAGTGATCTCCATCCTTTATAATAACTTTTATTTATTTTCTATACATAAATATCACTTTAAATAACCATACAATTAAACATCTTATATACAAACAGCTATTTACAATATCTGCGTCGCCACGCTGTTCGTAAAATAAATAAACGCCCCGGTCAAGTTTATAAATGTCGCCCCCAAAAACACTCCTAGCCATTTTCCGTCGGACATGGCTACCAAACTAGCCGTTACATGTCCGCATAATATGCCTGGGATAGTTGCTATGGTGTTGCTGATAGCAAACGTGGTCCCCGCGTGGTTAGGGGCTACGTCCACATGGTTGCTGAGATGCCCCGCGGAGTTACAGGCGCTCAGTCCCATGGAGATGCTTACTAGAATCAGGGCGAACGCCAGGTGCTCTACCACCCCGAACATAGCTAGGAATAGAGCCGGTCCGATAAGGCCTATACAAGTCATGAGTCGTCTGACGTTCAAAACGCTCCAACTTTTGTTCAGAAGCAGCCCATCGGCTACATGTCCAGAGATAACTCCGAATATAGAGTTGACGATGTAGGGAACAGCTGTTAAACTTAGACTGTGAGAGTTGGCCCCCAAAAACGTATGCATGTACGTGGGTAGCCAGTTCATTATAATGTACGAGGACCAGTTCATAGCGAAATGCGCCGCGTATATAGCCCATAAGGGTTTGCTAAAAATAAAGTCCGCCCAACGGATGTTGTGCGATATAACTTTGGGCATATGCAAAGGGATGCTTTCCTCTCCCCCGAAAACATCTCGGGGATAGAAAATGTACCAAAGGAACACCCAGATGAATCCGAAAGAGCCGAACCAAAAGAAACAGGCTTCCCATGCAAAGTGCGGGCACAGGATCGAGGCTACGGTCTGTCCTACAGAGCCGCAGGCGAGAAGGTATGAGAAAGCGCGGGAGCGTTCTTCCACCGGAATACTGTGGGCAAATAGGTGGAAGATGGTTGGAAGACCTGTAAATAAAAATAAACTCATTTTAATGCTGGATTTGGTGTTAAGTTGTCGTAAGATTCAAAATCGGGTAGCGCGTTTTGTTTTGACCGTAGTCCCTGTTATTTATTGGTAAACAACTTACCTAAACCTTCAGCAAATCCCAAAATTATTCGACACACAACTAGTGCAGCCACACTGCTGGCCAAAAATGGAGTAACAAATGTAGCTATACTCCATAGAAGCACACTGAATATTAGGACGTTTTTCGCACCCAATTTTGACGCCCAAAAACTACCTGAAAAACATAAAAATGAACACCATTATTTTCCAGAACCGAAGTGTATAGAACCAAAGTATTGCTTACCTATAATTTGACTTGTGAAGTACCCTAAAGCAAAAGCAGATAAAATCCAGCCTTGTAAATGCAAGTTCCATCCAAAAACCTTCGTCATGGGTACTATAGCTATAGGCATAATTACCCTATCGGCACTGTTTATAAAATTAGCGAGGCTGCACAACGCTACAATCCGTGATGTTCGCGTGAACCACCTTATTCTTGCCATCTTAAGTTAAATCTAGGGTATATTTATACTGTTGAAGCCTTTTTGGTTTTCTTATCACAACCTGGAGATGTATGCGGTTAAACTTTGGAATTATCAGTCGAAAGTTGAAGATTTTACAGTTTGATGCATTGTATTTGAAGCTTTACGGCCAGAGGCACGTTGGAGAGGCCTCCTTTGCTATTTTTTTTTTTAAATTCTCGTTAAGTTATTCATTATTCTTGCACTTCAGTTATTGTTTACGCAAAATGAACAGCTGGCAATTAAAACGTCAATCGATCTTCGTTAAATATGCTAGTGGCATTAGATCGAAATTTAGGATTATGCTACGTGTTTAGTGCCATTCCTGCTTAAAAAAAGAGATTATTCCTAAACCTAACCTAACTTTATTTGCTGCGATACGATTCCGGTAAATGTTTATGTTTTTACTTGAAATTAGAAAAAAAAATGGATCCTATCATAAAATAGTTAGTAGACTTGTGTCAAGATGCGTTTCACGCGTCCAGTAAGGCAACTAGCAAGCAACCCTACCGTAGAAGCCCTAAGAAAGGCCATATTAAAAAGCATTTCGGAGGCGGCCCCACATATTCAAGCAGCTAAAGAAAATCAGGTGAAAATTCTAGGGCAAAAGTTTAGCCAGTTCAACGACTGGTATATGAGAGTTACTGGGTTGGATAAAGTCCATTTGGCTCAAGAAAAGGTCACGGCATTGCAGGTGGGTAAGTCTACTTTTTTTAGTTTGTTTTACTAAAGGATTCTGGTAGATACTTAAGAATGTAATTTTCTAGCCTATTAGTATGTAGAAAATAATAATTTCTAATTCTCTTTGTCAAGAATCAACTGTTACAAATTCAAGAAAAGAGACGGGATGTAGGAAGACAGCTAAATGAAGTCAGACAGAAATCTATGGAATTACAAGATGAGGTGCACAAAGTTAAAAGGCAGGATGACTTGGAAAGGTTTTTGGATCTTATGAAAAGAGAAACGGAGGTAGGTAAACATTTTAGTTATTTTTTAAGTAAGATTGAAGTTTTAAGAGCTCCCGCAAATAAGTTTAATTAAAATCATGTAAATGGTTTTATCTCCATTGCTTTCAGGTCCTTAAACTGGAAAAATCCATTTCGAAAACCTTCCAAGACTATGACCAGACCGAAAGAGAGCTTTTTACTGCTTTTTCCGACTCTATTCGGGACTCTCATGAAAAACAAAGAGCCCAAATGGAATATACGAAATATTTCGGCATAGTTTTGAGTATAACCGGTTCGTTTCTAGCTTTCGTTTACTCCACCCTCCGTAAAGAGCAGCTGAAAAAAATTATAGACGAACGGTTGCAGACTTTAAATACTTCCGATGGTCATATTTTTATTGCCGAGGTAGTACAGTCCAATAAGAAAATTATGGAGGAAGTTGTCGCCAGTAAAAAGGCTTTAGGTGACCTCAAGCACGTTGTAAATACTAATTTTGCTAGTTTAGGCAATGTACAGAGGGACGGGAGGGCTGTTCCTTTAATGGTAATAGAAAATGAAACCGATGAGGATTGGTTTGGGATTAGAAGTAATTATATTAAACTTTTTGGAGTGGTTGTAGGGGCATGGTTGTTAGCTAAAGCTTTATCAGGGTAGTACTGAGTTTAGTCAAGATGTGCTGTTATGCGGCATAGTATAAAAGTTTAATTATAGCAGGTGTCACAAGTCTAAGGAGAGATAAGATTAAGAAAAGTTAGTTACAGGAAATCAGCATTTAAAGAAAGTTAATAAATGTGTAGTGTAGATATAAAAATACATTTTGGTTAAGAAATCTATATACTTGTTAATAAGCTCCTTTAGAATTTTAAGAAATATAAATATATGAAATATGACATTATCACAAATATTTTAAAAACAGTATATTCACCACAGTTCCCATACCAACTTTCATAACGTTCCCTATTTTACCCGCGTCTCCCCTATTGTCGGTCTGTATCCCTGTTTTTTGTGTTATCCACGATGCATATATTGAAACGCGTGTAAAAACCGATGGCGCCCCCAAATCGCATTGCTTTGATCCAAATGATACAATTCCTATTTGCTTCCTGTTGACTAGCAGGGGTCCCCCGGAGTCACCTTGGCAGGATCCCCGAAAGCCCGCACCTAGAAAAATACAATATACCCAATATATTTAAGGATGGAGTCTGTGAAAGTGGTAAAAAGGCTCTGGGACTGAAGGAAACGGTTCCATTCTCGACATTAATCGATCCTCCTACATATTATAAGATTGTGAATACAAATCAATGTTACCTGAAGTACACAGATGCTCGTCTTTTATAATATCTCGAGTTGAAGAATATACGAGTAGTTCACATAAGGCGTTGGGTATTACTTGTACGGTCACATATCTCAATTTAGACGAGAAAAATTCTAAAAATAAAGAATTTCGTCATTTATACTATTTAGCTTCAAATAAATAAATACCGCCTTTATGGGATAGTTTAACGTTATACCATTGATCTTTCGATTGCCATAAACCAGAGTACAAATTTTATTTACTGTAAATACCCAATAATATGACATGATAATATAAAACACCCTGTATAAATAGCAAAATGTACCTTTAATTCAAAATAAAAATAAATCAATATACACTCCGCCTCCCTGAAATTTTAGTCAAGGTTGATATTGTATAACTTTTTTATTTTTTATGCGATTTTCATGATTTTGTTATCAGTTTGTAGATCAGTTTATCGTGTTTTTCCTTAATTATTTTATAAACTAACATTTTTCGATTACGCTATATTAAACAGGAGTAAATCAAACTGTTGTTTTTTGTCGTAATTTCAAAACACCCTGTAGGAAAATTGAGGTGGATAATTTTATTTACATACTGTTTCTGGTATTCTAAACATTTCGTCCTTTGATTCATTCCATTATCTCATGTCTGCTGCGAGCTGCAAATTTTTAAATAAAACGCCGATTTGAAGCCTATTTTCATTAAGAAAAACAAACACTAGGTATATCAGAAAGTTCATCAACAAAAACAATTTTAATATCGTGTATTTACTCCTCTCGCAGCAATGACAGCTTGCAGTCTTGGTGATATTGAACGAATAACTTTACTTATCCTTTCAGATTCTATTCCATTCTATTCAAACTAATTCTTCCGGAGTAGATGGCATATCTTCTAGAATGTTAAAATATTGTAGTCCTTATATAGATAAGTACGTCACTCATATTATCAACTGTTGTTTGGAGTCTAACTATTTTCCCGACCAATGGAAGATCTCTGTGGGCAAACCTTTTGATATTAGGATAATTAGTATCTTACCTGTTCTTTCCAAAGTGTATGAGAAGGTCTTATATTATCAATTATTTCAATACTGTATACAAAATTCTATTACACTGGATAGTCAGTGCGGTTATAGGAAGGATTTTAGCACCTCTATAGCATTGGTTGAGGTTACTGATGGTACAATGACGGCTATTGATAGGAAATTGAGTAGTGTTCTGATTCTTTTGGATTTTTCAAAGGCTTTCGATACCCTTAATCATGAACTTTTCTTTGCTAAACTTAAATATTATGGCCTCTCAGATCTTATCAAATCATATTTCACTAACCGTTATCAAAAAATTTCTTGCAATAATAACTTTTTAGATAAAGTTCAAGTTCTCTCAGGTGTGCCACAGGGATCTATCCTTGGACCGCTTCTTTTTATAATTTATACATCTGATATCTTAAAATCTTTTCAATTTAGTAAAGTCCAGGCTTACGCGGATGATACGCAGGTTCACGTCCATTTTGACCATAATGATTATCTTGCCGTGTCTAATTTAATTAATGAAGATCTGTCTACATTAAAAAAGCTTTCTTCAGAACATAATTTGAAGTTAAACCCATTAAAGTCATGTTTGATGTTTTTTGGTACCAAAAATAATATATCTTTCTTAATTGAAAATATTAATATAACTCTTGATGGTATTAATCTTCCTATTATTAAGTCGGCAAAAAATTTGGGTATAATTATTGATACATAATTAAGATTCAAGGAACATATTAAAAAGTTAATTCAAAAGTCCTATTTGACTTTAAAAATTTTGTATAACAACAGTCATTTTCTTAATTATGGTTTGCGTAAAATGCTTTGTGAGTCTCTTGTTCTGTCTAGCTTTAATTAATGTGTTTGGGTATTTTGGATAGGAATACAGAAAGTTCAAAATATTTGTTCTCGCCTTATTTTTGGTCTAAGAAAATTTGACCATGTTTCACATACATTTAAAGATCTTGGATGGCTCAAAATGCACAATCGCCGACCTCTCCATTTGGGAAATTTCTTTCATGGGATTTTGAGTAACCCTGTTTTACCTCTGTCTATAAAAAAATAAGTTCCAATTTCGCGATGATATACATTCACGTAACATAAGATTTTCTAATAAAATTACTCTTCCTCATTATCATAGTGCCATGTTTCAGAGAACATTCACTTATAATTGTATTAAATTATATAACAATTTACCGGATTATCTTCTTTCTCTCAACTCTAACAAATTTAAAACTTTGTATAAGAAATAATTAGGGAAAACCACAATAAAATGATCTACAAACTCATAACAACATCATGAAAATTGCATAAAAAATAAAAAAGTTATAAAATATCGAACCAAAATTTAAGGGTGGCGGAATTTTGTGCCGGTGAGTATAGATATGTAGTTATATTTTCAAGCCGACCCTGCACCCATTTATAGCGGTTCAAAGATGTCGGGACATTCACAGTGGGGTTTAAACAGGCAGGAAGGTCAACGGTATAATGTAAACTTTACTATACCTGATCTGAAAATCCCCCACCCTAAGCAGATAGCTGCCTCGCCAGAATAAGTCTTTGATCCACCAAACAACGTAACCGTACTAATAGAATTACTCAAAGTAATATTTTCTGGTAAACGAACCAATGCGATATCTTTTTCTAAAGTTTTCAAGTGGTATCCTTCAGGATAGATGAACGATCCGTTGTCTGTAATTTCCAGAACTGTTTGGGACGGTTCCTGTTGAGATAAGTCATGTACTCCTAAGATAACCGACACTGAATGAATTCTAAAAAATGGGAAAGTTCACAGCAGGATTCAGGATCTGTGTGCCCATAGGCTGCAACCTACGTAGCCTGTACTTCAATCGACTAGAAAACCAATATCATCCATGGCGTGTTATATATTTGAAAAGAGAATTTAAAATGCTATCTTCTCAGATTGAAATATACAGGGTGTTCCATTTAAAACAATGAGGTTAGGTCCGATAACTTTTTTACCCGACCCCGTATACTTATTCTGAAAACTGCAGATTATTCAACAATCATTATAAAGAAACTTCTGTATAACACATTTTTCTGTATCTCTTTTAACTAAGAAAATATAGGATAATTTTGAAATTGTCTATTGTTGATTCTCCCCCGTATCTCTTAAGCGATCGAGAATTTTCAAATTTTGATTTTACCATTTTAAGTTTGACCCGAAAAGAGCACATGACACCTACATTACTTTTTTGATAGCACTAACAATAAGGGAGATACCCTATAAAAGTGTCGAAATTGGGACTCCCTGTACATAATATATACAGGGTGTCCCATAACTAATGGTACACAGGAAAACTGCAGATTCCTTGGGTAAAAATACTGCGATTTGGCCATACTTAGTTTAGTTCAATAGCTGGTAATAACCGAGATACAGGGTGTCCAAGTAAAAATTTAATTTTCAATTTTCCTAAATAATTTATTTCTGAATCAATTTTTTTTTTGGGGGAAAGGAATTTGAATTTGTTAATACTTTTGATGTAGATTGTAGGGGGCGCTCTCTGCAGTACTTTGTATACATAAAAAGAAGTGTAACTTTCTTGGGCCTTAGTATAATTATGTTTTTATTAAAAATATCTGTTTTTTCCGTCATTTTTAAGCAATAAAGGTATACTTTGTAAATGTCGCTCCGACTAACCGTTTTCGAGATATTTTCAATTACAATTTCTAATGCGCCATTTAAATAGTGATTTGTTAATGTGAAATTTGTCACAGTAGGCTTTGGTAAAAACAAATACAATGAAAGCACTTTGCAACCTCATTTCTGTCAAAGTTTGTTTTCGTTTGTCAGCATTGTGGGTGTTTTTAAGGAGTTTTAGAAGATACTGTTATCAAAAATTAAACTAAAAATGCCGCGACATAACTTGTTTTCTAACAGAGAAATGCGAGACATGGTATTACGCACAAGAAAATTATACTAAGGCACAAAAAAGTTACATTTCTTTTTCTGTATCCAGAGTAGGTACCGCAGAGAGCGCCCCCTATAATCTACATCAAAATTATTAATAAATTCAAATTCCTTTCCCCCAAAAAACCCTAGTCACAAAATATTGTGCAAAAATATTGATTCAGAAATAAGTTATTTAGGAAAATTGAAAATTAAATTTTTACTTGGACACCCTGTATCTCGGTTATTACCAGCTATTGAACTAAACTAAGTATGGCCAAATCGCAGTATTTTTACCCAGGGAAACTGCAGTTTTCCAGTGTACCATTAGTTATGGGACACTCTGTATATATTTTTAAAATTTGCATACTGCACTGTTTGGAGTTGAAATTTACCTATCCTTACTTGTAAACGCAGTGTGCAGCTGTCAATACCCATTGGCTACTAATCAAGGTGCCACCGCACAGGTAGGTCTTCATATCGTTTGGTTTGAGTATACGTAGAGCGACTTGAAACGGATACTCGTGCGGAGACACTATTGCACCACCGATGATCTTTTGGCTTTTATTTTTTTCGCTTTGGAGGAACCAATTGCGCGAATATACCGCTTCTGAACGTGCAACCTAAAACATAGGACGAAAGAAAGGCGATATCCCACTTCTGATGGGATACTAATCAGCATATCCGTGAATTTTTCAATGACAGTATTTGTCTTTTTTTATGCGCTAATTTCAGCGATCAATATTAAAAGTATTAGGGTAAAAGTACGGACCCTAATCATTTTACTAAAAGAGGAGCCGACACTCGTCAGCCAGTGGTGGAAAAGTTAAATCATCAAAAAAAAAATACAATTGGCAACATCGGAATCGCACATCTATTATAACATTAAAATTGGCAACAACGCTCCGGTGCAAAGATGTCAACTGACAAAAATTCCTTCAAAATCGAAACGGGCGAAGTTCCTGAACTCTTTTGGCGTCTCGTGTAAATGAACAAAAACGGTAAAACTGGAATGAACAAATTATATATTCGTAGTGAATAATGTTAAATAATAGTGTTTGCAGTTGTTGCAGTAATTTTCGGTGTGTATTAATAACAGCAAATGCTTATTGGATAGTGATTTTATGCAACATTTCTGTGATTTTTTTTGGTACAACGCTTGTTTCATCCAAGGATTTTTTTTATCGGATGTGTTCCATTTGAGGTAAGCTTTTCAATGAACCTAACATTTTTATGAAAATCGAATAAGGGGAGTTATCCCTTATCGTATACTTAGGCCTATATTAAATAGTTTTCATAAGGTATATGCCGTTGCTATACTTAAGTATCTCGGTGGAGAAATATAACGGAGAGTAAAAAATGTCGAACATTTCTATTGATTACCACTCTAAAATTGAATCCTTTGGGCTACGAGCTATTGTCCCATTAAATTATTACCTCTCCTCTCACTATGCTTCCCATTTTCTGATCATCAATTTCGTGTCCTTTATTTCCAGACACACATAATAAAATGAAAATTGATGGTACAAGAAAACTTGAGACGCCATTTTCTTTGCGTCTTGTTTTTTGCATGATTGGGTTTTCACAAAAGCGCAAATTTTTGAGGTATCGCTTGTCTAAAATTGACAGAAATCGTCTCTGTGTCGTTCGTGAAAAAGTCAAGTTGTACAGACGTGGGAAAAAAATCTGTCGTGTGAGCACAGTCTAAACTCATATTAAGCAGGCTTCTTTGTGGTAATATTTCTGGTTAGACTATGAGGCGCTTTGAGTTAATAAGCGAAAAGAATCACCTTATATCATTGTCATGACGCGTGCACTGCTGAAAACCCATGTGATTAGTCATCAGCGACGTTGTCAATTTTAACCGTTATTTCTCAAACTTTCATAATTTCAATAAAGATGAGAAGAAACTATTTCTTTTGACGGAAGGTCGGAGCACGCGAAGTCATTTGGCAACATCGCAATAATACAATTACCATATCATAGAGGGCGGGCAAACAAATGATACATTCTATTTGGGTTTCATAATGGCTACATTATGAAATGCAAAAGAATTGAATAACCTGCCACTTTATGAAACCGAAATTTAATTTTTTTTATGTTGGCAGCAAGTAGGGTTCGAATTTTAGGCTTATATTGATTTCGTTGAAATTAGTTTTCTAGACATTATGGATTCGACAAAAATTTAAGTACTATTTTTATATATTTATAGTTAGTGTAGACATTTCCTGAGCATTAATTGTTATTCCAGTCGGATTCTGTGTCGACACAATATTTTGTTCAATAGTATTATTTATTATTTTGTTCAATATTTTGAACTTTGTTCTGCTCGCACCATAACTTGAAGTTTTGCATATTCTTTTTAAAAGTTTTTCTAGATTATTTTCTGCAATTTCTCGTATTTCTGACGGAGTACAACTTTCTTCCTAACACGTTTTTATTAACTAATAATATATTTATTTTTAATTATGACGGATGGGAAGAAGCTTTGTTGTGTTCAATTGTTTCTATCGTGGCATATTTGATACATTTTATGAAATTGTAAAAGTATTGCCAACCCAAAAAGAAAATATTATTTCAAAAGGAAAAATCCACTATATTTTTAAAAGTTTTTCATACTTTAAAGACCCAAATAGAAAAAAGTATTATAAAATACACGGTTCATAAGTCAATTAGAGCACTTGTACTTTTGTGCTGCTCGAGGGAGATTAAAAAAATATAAAATAAATGTTTCTCCAATGATAATATCGTAAAAATAAACCACCTTTGTCTATTCCAATTTATATAATTTAATAACCATAAAAAGGGATGTGGAGGGGGCGATATATATTTCTCACAAGAACAAGATTCTACCAAGCATAGTCCATTGCAATATTTGAACTTCATCGTTGAAAACAATTTGATCAGCAGTTTCCCGGAGTGCTGCAGTTTATTGCGTTTATTCTTGACCCTTTAAATTTTGCCCACTGGGCCTTTTTCCTTAAATCCGCCACTGGTTACCATATTTATAACGGTTTCTTACAATTAAAAACATTTTTTGTCTCATGTTACCAAGATAATCTTTTTGGCCACGATTCTGTACTGTAAAGAAGCAGTCGTCGGCAAAAATTAATATTTAAAAAGGATTTTTATTTCTATTGGAATTTGACCAGGGAATAAAATATAAACTATATACAAAACCGGCAATTTCAACACATGTGACTAGTCAAAATTGGATGCCATGTCATACAAGAAATAAGCAAAAATATCAAGTCTTACCAAAAATATATTAAAAAGTAAAATAATACGAAAATGTTATCTAGTTATATAACGTAATATCCCTGCACACAACATAAACGTTTTCACAGACGATCCTGTTTTGCACCGATCTACCCCATTCTTTTTCATGGGCAACCCGGTATATATGCTAATCCAAAAGTAGTACGACGAAACTCGAGCGTAAGCCGAAGGCTCTCCGGCTTCACAATCCATCGGCCCATAAGTCACGATTCCCACTAGTACGCCACCTATTATAAAGGGTCCCCCTGAATCTCCGCCACAGTGACCAACGGACCCTTCACCTAAAAAATAAAAATATTCTTGCCTGTATATGAACATAGCAGAATTATTATCCTCTTCCTATCTTATCCTGGGATTTACCGACTCTGATGTGGCGGACCGAAATGACTTTATGAATGAATTTATTTTAATAAACATATTTGCAACGGGGTTCACAAGTATGGTGAAATTATTTTTAAAATTTTATTTTTGTGTAACGACCAAACAATTACTTTCTAGGCGTTTTAAATGTAGAAAGAAAAAAAGTAATAAGAAAATGCGTTAGGTAAAACATATTTTTATTTATTTTTTAATTTTACACAAGGAAATACAACTTTAGGAAAATAAGAAAGGTTTTCTTAGTGTGTATAGCTGTCGGATCTTAACGTCGTCGCGTGCAACCCTCGTAACAATATTTATACAGTCCACCACTAATACTACTAAAGCCATCTACGAGCTATCAAGAAACCCGAATGATGTCTAATACCACTACGCCATCTACGGCTACGTCATTAGGCGCAACCAAGACGAAAACAATAGTTAACTAACTGTTTTATGACCAGAACGAATATTTTCAGTGCTTTTTAGTTTAAATCCTTAAATAAAATGGTTTAAAATCATATCGAGTATCATTTATCGAAATACACAACATTTATCGACCCTACACAATAGTGCTTAAACGTAAAGTTCATTCTTCAGTTCTTAATTGTAGAAAATTGATCAATAACAGCCTCATTAAGTTTGGAATACCCTCTATAATTTTTTTTTCATTTTTAAACTTTCTAATAAAGTCCCTAGATTTACCCTTTGTGGTCTGCGTTAAATTAATTTCGGGTTTAGGTGTTCCCGCATTCTTCACTTCAATTTTTTGCTCCAAACTCAAAGAGCTAAAGTTATTTCTTAAATAGTCCACCGTCAACTATTCATTTTAACTTAATATATATATAATATTAAAATATTAAAACATACACGTTCGAATTTCTAACTAGATGCACGAACAGACAACAGCGCGGTGCACACAAAAACTGTGCGCCTTTTCCATGTTAAATCGCCATAGCCCCGCTATCCCCCGCTACCACCCGCCACCTGTTACTACAGAGAAATTGCACTACTTAATCGCACGTGCGAGCAAGTCCCGTCATAATCGTCATTTACATCGACCGAGGCACGGTTGCCGGATCTATACAGTTTGGTTTGACGGGATGATAAAATATTAGGGAGGGTCGGACTTTTTTAGTTTGACGGTACGATAAAATATTAGGGAGGGTCGGACTTTATACGATAAATACTATTCAATGAATGTAAATTAATATTTTTTATTCGTTTTACCAACAAAAGCTAATATCCTAGAAACAACTATGTTGACTATTAACATTTAACGTCAATTTCATTTTTGCATATTCATTTGCGAAAATGACCCATCAAGATTTTGAAAAATTTGATATGATATCAGTCTTTATTGAAAGTGGAATAAATGGCGCAAAATGTATATTTTGTTCGCTATTCGGAAAAACGGTAACCATTTAAGGACATATTCCGAACATTTGCGATGATCCCCGTTATTTTTTACCTAAATCTGAATCTTTTATTTCGTTTCAAAGTAAGAAAGTTTAAATAAATCGCCTAGGAAGCCAATATTATCCATGGTGTGCTATATAATTGAAAGGAGAATTTAAAATAGTATCTTTTTAGATTAAAATATACAGGGTGTTCCTTTTAAAACAAATGAGGTTAGGTCCGATAACTTTTTTACCTGACCCACTGATACTTATTCTGAAAACGGCAGATTATTCAACAATCAATATAAAGAAACTTCTGTATGAAACATTTTTCTGTATCTCTTTTAACTAAGAAAATACAGGGTAATTTTGAAATTGTCAATATTTTGATTTTCCCCCATGTGTCTTAAGCGAGCGATAATTTTCAAATTTTGACTCTACCATTTTAAGTTTGACCCAAAAAGAGCACATGACACCTACATTACTTGATAGCACTAACAATAACGGAGATACCCTATAAAAGTGTCGAAAATGGGACACCCTGTATGTAATAATAATATTTAAGGACAGATATAGCAATAATAATTTAAAAATCTTCAGTTTCGTCGGAAGGAAAACAGAAACTACAGGAACGTACTAGGGGCATTTTAATGAAGATGGTCAATTTATGGAACAAAACGTCGGAAACCTGTAAGTGTTTTGTACCGCTCAACGTACAATTTAGTTCCTCTTTCATAATTTAAACAAATAAATCGAGACCAATATTAAAAAGAAATAAGTTGATGATGGTGACCCAAAGACGAGACGTCGCATTAAAGATCTGATGCCATCTTGTGGAGAGTAAAAAGTAGCAATGAGAAAGTTGCGCCAATTTAACCGACTTCTTATCTCTTACCGTTTCCGAAATACCAATGGCGAAGCACGAATTTGTTACTTACCACATCGATTACCTACCTGATGTACACAGATGCTTTCCCGTAATATACGGTGCAAATACGGAAAATTTTCTACATTCGTTTTGCGTTATAACTTTCAAGTCCACATATCGTAATATAAATGAACCGTAACCTAAAACAAAATAATGCCGGGTTTGTTCGGGTTTGTTCGGTTCGCCGTTTCCTTCTACCGTTCGTTGATACGAAATTGGACCATTTATAAACTTGACGTTGGCGACAATAACATAACCCTTTTCTATACAGGGTGTTATGGAAATGACGTATTATATTTTAACCGGCAAATCCTGAGATGAAAATAAATTGAAGAAAAATACCCATAAATGGCGCTTTCAATTAATGACCGGATTGTATCACCTTATGTCAAATCAGACAAACATATGTGGGGCACTGGCGTAATCTGTAAACAATCAACACTGAGGTCTGCAGGGTCAAAAGACGTCAGCGCATTTCGGCCGGTGTTGTCATATCTACACGGCAAATTCTTTAGAAAAAAATTTATAATTTTTGACAATTTTTAATTTATGAAATATGATTCCAGAAAACCGACGCGACGGCGAAAGATGTTTTGCAAAACAAATAATGGTAATATCACACACAAATTTCAAATTCGTTACAAGCACAGGAAAGTAAATAGGTCAAACGTCATTGACCTTTTAAATAAGAATTATCGTTCAAACTCTTTTAAAAAAATGCAATTTTATTTAAGACAGGTGCTTTCTTACCTGTACTTATTTAAATACAATTGTTAGTTTAATAATTTCACACGAACCGCACAGAATCTAAGTTTTAGGGAGAAACCTCTCACATAATCTCAAAAAATATCAGCTATTCACATGGAATGAATGCACGCGAACGCTGTTTTAATTTTGATCCTTTTTTTTTCTCGCGTAGATTTATTTATTTAACTAATTTAAAACACACACATTGTCAAAAACACGCAATGTTAAAAATTACATTTTATCTACGAACTCGGAATAGAGATGGACAATATTTGACAGTTTGATATTTCACGAGATTCTTCTCTATTACTTGGCTATTTACCGTGAGATCTCTTGCAAGGCGTTTAATTGATATGGCGTTAATGGAATGTCGACCAAATTGAATAAAATGATAGTGGTAGCTGATAATACTGCGACTGTACTTATTCTTTTGAGAAGCTTAAAAAATTAAATTAGCCAGCTCTACTCCAAATGACAAGACCGACGAAGATTATTTTCTTTCTCACGCGGCCATCTCTCCATCTCTTTCACACAATCCACTCGGCGCCGGGCCGATGTAGGTCTATTGGTACAAGCGTGCGACTTGCAAGATGAACAGCGTTAGGGTGCGGTCGCTTCTGTTGATAACCATTTACACTCTCGGCTATCCGCTTTGTTTTCAGAAGGTACGCGTATAATAGTTGTAATGATTTTCGGGCTACGCGTCCAAACTTTGTATATTATTTGACATTGTTTTTATAGACGAACCTAAGTTGCTCGTTAAAACGAGTAGTTTGTTTTGGACGTTTGACTTGACAGAAAAATGGAATGTCGCCGACGAATAAGTCAAATTTCGTCGCGTCGCGTGTAATAAAATCTAATGATCTGATCTGAGTGTATTTTTAAAAAACTTGTGCCTGAAGGTATAACGATAAATACAAGTAGGTAGATAAATAATTTATTTTTATAATTTTATATGGAATTTCAGTTTTGCATTACGTTTGGCAACATTGCACGTAACACCTGTTTCCCGATATGCCACCACAGGGTGATATGACGAACAATCGCCGGATGAGGTGTGGGTTTATGGGGCTGGACCCCACTTTTAAAAGGTCGATTTAAAAAAAAAATATGTAGCGTTTCTCTAGGACAACCAAGGAGTCGCCCATTTAAATATAATACGTCATTTCCATAACACCCTGTATGTGCATTAAATCATCTTAAATAACTGTAGAACGGTGTGTCCAAACATGCAATTTAATAAAAAATACATTTAAATGTTTGTAGTCTTGAAGACCCCTTTAGGATGGGCTCTTTTTGGCTAGAAGTTGCTTTATGGCCGTCAAAACCTACTACTCCCCTGGTAGTATAAATGTAGTAGAAACTACAAAATCACCGAATACCAACTTACCCCCGTTAGCCGTCATGCCCCATCCCAAACATCTACCAATTGCCCCAACATAACTTATATTGTCCATGGCCAACTGTACAGGCTGAATGTGATCGGTCAATTCGGCCTTTCTCGGTAATTTTATCAACCCAAGATCGTTCCTGTGAGACCTTGGATGGTACATGGGGTAGGGCATGAACGTCCTGGAATCCAAACTTAACCTGCCCTCCTCGGGGACCGAAAGATCGTAAGCTCCTAGCTGGACTACGACCATGTGGGCGCTAAAAAATAATTTATAATTCTTCTTCCGCTTTATAGTGGCGTCTGTGAGTCGGAAAAAGATACGAACCCCCCCGTATCCGAGGATGCTGAACACGATGGCGGCGTCAGAATTTCTCATTTGGGTTGCGCAACCCCTCAAAACGACCAAAAACCACCCCCCAGAGGGGTTAAACGCGGTTCAAGAGGTTTCCCTGCAGTGAAATTTCAGTTAGAAAAGTTTTTCAATTGTTCCACCAGTGGCGTCCCTGCAAACATTTCGTCTGATGTTTTTTACAAAAACGATGGTACGCCACCGACATTTTTCCATGTGGATATTTTTCTGATTAGCCTGATCAATTCTACATAAAAACGGTCTCTTGAGTTTTTCTTGTCAGATGCACCGTTCCTGATTAAAACCACTATATTCATATTGAAACTAATCATTATTAACATTGATAAAATAATTAATGATAACTTTTGTTTTATAAAAATTGTTGGAAATGGCCACCTTCACTTAAAAGGTATGCTTCGCCCGTTTTCGCATCGAATTGCTAAGGAGGGCCAGTACAGGGATCTCGGAAACCGTAAGAGATACGAAGTCGGTTAAATGGAGGTAAAGTTGAGCATTTACGTGCCTAATAATATGCCGTTTAGAAAGTTTTAAAATTCCGAGTAGTTCCGGAGATATCCGGAAAAAAATGAAATTCTGAAAAATCGTTTTATTGTTTTCCAATATCCATAAAACTGTTATGTGGCTGTTAGAAGATGTTATTTGTGCTTAGAGACTAGCGGAAATCATTTTGAACACCTGATTATGTAGTTCCTTACTTTTTTCGTTGTTCGTTTTATTACTGTTTTGGAATGATTTTTGTTCACTTATTTGTGGTTTATTATTAAATTATTTGTTATTTATTGAACTAGTCCAACATAAGTAAAAGATGTAGAGCTTACTTATGAGATATTATTTATAAAATTAGGAGAAATACAGAACAGTATCCCAAGATTTCCTGATGTTGTTCAAAAAACCCTCGAAACGTCATTAAACCACTATGTGTCATACGGGAGAAAAAAGCTCTCAAATTCCAATTATCAGGAAAACAGGGCCGTATTTAAAAAAGAAAGTTGATAATGGCCCTTCGAAGACGACTCGTCGGATTACAAAACAATTAACGCTGTTAGATAAAGCGGAAAAAGTGGCAATGCAAAAGTGCAATTTACTTTAGAATTCGATCTCAAAAAAACCCAGGAAAACAATAAAACGATTTTTCAGAATTTCGGATCTCGGAAACCGTAAGAGATACGAAGTCGGTTAAATGTAAAGTTGCGCATTTACGTGCCTAATAATATGCCGTTTAGAAAGTTTTAAAATTCCGAGTAGTTCCGGAGATATCTGGAAAAACCCGAAATTCTGAAAAATCGTTTTATTGTTTTCCTGGTTTTTTTTTTTAGATCGAATTCTAAAGTAAATTGCACTTTTGCATTGCCACTTTTTCCGCTCTATCTAACAGCGTTAATTGTTTTGTAATCCGACGAGTCGTCTTCGAAGGGCCATTGTCAACTTTATTTTTTTTAAATACGGTCCTGTTTTCCTGATATTGGAATTTGAGAGCTTTTTCTCCCGAATGCAACGATGTATGACACATTGTGGTTTAATGACGTTTCGAGGGTTTTTTGAACAACATCAGGAAATTTTGTGATACGGTCCTGTATTTCTCCTAATTTTATAAATAATATCTCATAAGTAAGCTCTAATTTTTTTACTTATGTTGGACTAGTTCAATAAATAACAAATAATTTAATAATAAACCACAAATAAGTCAACAAAAATCATTCCAAAACAGTAATAAAGCGATCAACGAAATAATCAGGTGTTCAAAATGATTTCCGTTATTCTTTAAGCACTAATAACATCTTCTAACTGCCACATAACAGTTTTTTTGAGATAAAATAAAACATGCGATAGAATATAAAACTTTTCAGCATTTATAAATTTATGTTCCATATTTTCTGGAAAATAGAAAACCGCTTAAAACGCTCTCAAACGATCACAATGGGAATGTCAGGTCAAACAAATCACGTGTCACACTCTTAATTTTTTTTGTTTCAAGAGCCTACGTTTCTTTTAAATCCCGAATCAACAGAAGTTTGAAATAATGTTTCTGTATTTTGTTCACTTATTTGTGGTTTATTATTAAATTATTTGTTATTTATTGACTAGTCCAACATAAGTAAAAATTTAGAGCTTACTTACAATAAAACGATTTTTCAGAATTTCGTTTTTTCCGGATATCTCCTCTAAACGGCATATTATTAGGCACGTAAATGCGCAACTTTACCTCCATTTAACCGACTTCGTATCTCTTACGGTTTCCGAGATCCCTGTACTGGCCCTCCTTATCTGGACACGTTGTATGTCTATGATCGTCGTTTCCTAACGCATGTGGGCGATGAAATTTTAAAAAAATGTTATTTGATGGTGGAAGTTTTAATTTAATTTTGTACACGTTATGTGCATTTGTAACCCACTTATTTTTACATCAATTCTTTCCTTAAAAAAATTGTTACGTAGACTTGGAAACGTCGGAAACTTACTCGAGAAGACAGTGTCCCGCCGTGAGTACCCACTCATCAGTGATCAAGCTACCTCCGCATTCGGTGTTTCCATAAGTCTTAACGATGAACAATTTCGCCATAAAGGGGTACTCGTGGGGCTTCGTGACTTTGCCCTTGATAATCCTAAGGCTTGTATCTGGTTTCCTGTCCATGTTGAATATGAGGCCAGGCCAGGCGAGTACTTTCTTGTCCTCCTTAAAAAGAGTTTTGTTAGAGATGCCAATGGAAAATTTCAACTGACATGGGGGTCGCGGACAGTGGCGGCTCGTGACCTATGATAGAGGGGGTTCACAAGTATGGTGAAATTATTTTTAAAAATTTATTTTTGTGTAACGACCAAACAATTACTTTCTAGGCGTTTTAAATGTAGAAAGAAAAGAAGCAATAAGAAAATGCGTTAGGTAAAACATATTTTTATTTATTTTTTAATTTTACACAAGGAAATACAACTTTAGGAAAATACGAAAGGTTTTATTAGTGTGTATAGCTGTCGGATCTTAACGTCGTCGCATGCAACCCTCGTAACAATATTTATACAGTCCACTACTAATACTACTAAAGCCATCTACGAGCTATCAAGAAAACCGAATGATGTCCAATACTACTACCGCCATCTACGAGTTGTCAAGAAAACCGAATGACGTCTAATACCACTACGCCATCTACGGGCTACGTCATTAGGCGCAACCAAGACGAAAACAATAGTTACCTGTTTTATGACCAGAACGAATCGAGCCACGAGACTGACAAGTTGGCATTCTTCATATTTTCAGTGTTTTTTAGTTTAAATCCTTAAATAAAATGGTTTAAAATCATATCGAATACCATTTATCGAAATACACGACATTTATCGACCCTACACAATAGTGCTTAAACGTAAAGTCCATTCTTCGGTTCTTAATTGTAGAAAATTGATCAATAACAGCCTCATTAAGTTTGGAATACCCTCTATAAATTTTTTTTCATTTTTAAACTTTCTAATAAAGTCCCTAGATTTACCCTTTGTGGTCTGCGTTAAATTCATTTCGGGTTTAGGTCTTTCCGCATTCTTCATTTCAATTTTTTGCTCAAAGAGATAAAGTTATATTTTAAATAGTCCACCGTCAAACTATTCATTTTAACTTAATAAATATATAATATTAAAATATAAAAACATACACGCTCGAATTTCTAACTAGATGCACGAACAGACAACAGCGCGGCGCACACAAAAACGGTGCGCCTTTTCCATGTTAAATCGCCATAGCCCAGCTATCCCCCGCTGTCACCCGTCACCTGTTACTACAGAGAAACTGCACTACCTAATCGCACGTGCGAGCAAGTCTCGTCATTTACCTCGACCGAGGCACGGTTGCCGGATCTATACAGTTTGGCTTGACGGTACGATAAAACATTAGGGAGGGTCGGACTTTATACGATAAATAATATTCAATGAATATAAATTAATATTTTTTATTCGTTTTGTTTTGGGGGATGCACGTGCGCATGTGCTCCTGTGGAAGAACCGCCACTGATCATGGGGAGTCGCTGTTGCACTGGATATTTCTAGAGCCTTTGCTCGTGTTTGGGTCGATTCTGTGCATGGTTGTCTAGCTTCCTTAAGGACCGCTCTCTGCAAGTGGCGATTGACGGATTTCTCTCGAAACACCTTCACCATCAATGCCGGTGTTCCTCAAGGGTCCATATTGTCTCCCACTCTCTTCTTACTCTACATTAACGACCTTCTAATGGAAACGAAAAATCCGATATTTAGTTTTGCTGATGATAGTACACTTATCTCATCTTTCTCTTTGAATGCACAAACAACGGCTGTGGACGCACATCTTCGCAGACAGCATGAAGCCTCAACAAAGACCTGGAAGAAAGAAATTGTTGGGGAAACACTACCCTTTTCCCTCATAAATTCCTTATAAAATACTTAAATTTGCATAAACTTATATTCCAGAACATATAAACACGTTTCGACAACTCTGGACAAGATACAAAAACATACGACGATTCTATTAGACAAAACTTATTTCCCAGTGCATTCCGTCCTGCTCAAATAGTCAAAACTTGCTTCCGACGTTTACTTTCAGCCCATATCACATGTTAAAACTACCATAAGAAAAATCAATACTTCAAACCTTGAAATATTCACTACGTAAATACCCATCTTTGGAGCAACCACAATAAAAATGTCATATCGAATATATTAAATTCTGTAATAAACAAACTACCGAAGGGTTAGTACTCAGGTGCTTTCTAACTATCAACTTGAATAAAGAACATAATTACCTAATTGTACCATGCATACGACATACTAATTACATAAATCACCCGACAATTATAACATTCCCTTGCGTTTTGGCTATACAAACTCGTCATCCCCCAATGGTACAGGCGCGAAGCGCCCATCGCATAGCGACAGATTATCTGGGCTGTGATTGGCCAGAGAGACGTACGCCGTACCGCTCCCCGTCGACCGAGTGTTTCACCACGCTAGAAAGACATTGTTGTCTTGCCTGTGACAGGGTACGGTTAGAATAAACACAAATTAGTGAATTTCGCAAATAATTACGCCCCACAAGTTTAAAAAGTCAGCAATCATTGCCGACACGCAGTATCGGCTCTTATTTACTACGAAAACCACGGCAGATAAATAAACCGGGTTTTCAAACCACGATTAGTGAATCGGATTACATCGAACTTTCTACCTATCTAAACTGAACTTTTTACGTTTCTACATCGAACTTTCTACCTTTCTAATTGAACTTTCGACCATTCTACATCGCGGCAATCCGACGGAACCGGGAACTTTGAACTACCTACTACAGCAAAGTGCATATTACCATGAACTATACATTAAACTAATTTAAGCAAATATCATTACTCGTGAACCGAAGCGTTAACAGTCAAAACAGGCAGGTTTACCATCAAAAATAAACCCTTTTGTACCGTACCCATACATCTAACCGTTGAAAATAGATAAGTTATTTGTGATATATTTCTGTGTTTGTTTTTACGCCTAATTAACAGAACCAGTGAAATTCCTATGCTACACAGTACTACAAAACCCGATTGGACTTCAGGATATAACACCGTAGCCCAACAGAAATTTTGGCTTGGGGTGACAGTAACCAAGTCGAATTTAACGCTAAAAAACCCAGGCAGTAGTTTTCTCTAAAATATTAATTTGCTGCCTTTCCCATGTTAAATCGCCATAGCCCCGCTATCCCCCGCTGTCTCCCGCCACCTGTTACTACAGAGAAACTGCATTATGCCCCGCCTACTTAATCGCACATGCGAGCAAGTCTCGTCATAATCATCATTAACCGCGGTTGCCGGATCGAGAGCCTATAATATACAGTTTGTTTGACGGTACGATAAAATATTAGGGAGGGTCGGATTTTATACGATAAATAATATTCAATGAATATAAATTAATATTTTTTCATTCGTTTTAGGGGTGCACGTGCGCATGTGCTCCTGTGGAGGAACCGCTACTGGTCGTGGATTTCCTTGTATACTTTAAAAATAAATTAGAAACATTTAGGATAGGTACAGGGTGTTCATTTTTGGGTGGTTTTACTGGGTCTCTCCGTTATTAGTAAAGATAGACGGATGCGGTTCTCGCAGCACTTTGTGAAACAAAAGATGTCCCAATTAGAATTTTTCTAGGCCTCCTCGTTTTTGATATACGGGATGTTTTTGAGACTTTTACATTTCGGGACACCTCCCCATATTTCGGTTACCCTGTAACTTATCAAAAAGCAATAAAATGTTCTCTTTGTAGTTTTTTACGTAGAATCCAATGACGCGCTCAGATTCGTTCAATAATTTTCAAGGAAAAGCAAACTTGCTTTTTTTAAATTATGTTTTTTAATAATGTAAGTGAGCTTTTTAACAAGCTTCTCAAAAATATACAGGGTGTTCCTTAATGACGTGCTAATATATCAGCGTGTCTTTCCTTAGGTCATTTTATAAAGAAAAGCTCATATGAACATAATGTCCGCAACGGCTTAAATTTTTTGCTACAGGGTGTTGAATTTTTATTTTTTAAATATCTCCGAAAGTACTTTAGATATTGTTTTGAATTTTTGTATGTGTTAATAGGATATAGAACCACAAATTTTAGTTAGGAAAGTTATTCAATTGTTACACCAGTGGCGTCCCTGCAAAAAGTCCTCTGATATTTTTTACAAAAAAGATGGTACGCCACTGACATTCTTCCATGTGGATATTTTTTATGATTAGCCTGATCAATTCTACATGATGACGGTATCTTGAGTTTTTCTCGTCAGATGATAAATTTTGTTTTATAAAAATTGTTGGAATGGGCAATTCGATGCGAAGACTGACGAAGACTGGCGGAAGCATGCCTTTTAAGTGCGATTAAATATAAGAAACAAAAAACGAACGTTTATAGAACTTTTTCATAAATATATAAAATTGTCCTCCAATTAACTGTTAGACATGTTTCTCTCATAGTTATTATTTATTATTATTATTATAGGATTTGTTTCAATTGAAGCACATACAAATTTTCGGAATACACAAACTTACCCTTATTTTTAATGCCAAATAGAAAATGAAAATGAATACAATAGTTATCAGAATATTATAAAGTTCCATTTAAAATAAGGAAGTTGACATCGACTTCCGGTATAACCGGAAGGTCCCCCATGTTGAAAATACCCGAACGACATTAGCATACTGTATAATTTTCAAAAATTTCCTATGTATAAAAAATCAAAGAAAAAGTCCATTTTCTCCAAGAGACCGTGACTTTGAGTTCACCCCTTGCTAGTTCCTATGTATAGTTCTCCATATACCGATCGCGGCGGTTCCCGGTGGGACACACATGTATATTTGATATTCATTTTAATAATTATTTTATTTCGAACTTATTATAGATAATGAATATTTCGTACAATTAAACTCATGATATTTATTTAAAACATGTTTTTTCGATTTTCCAGAGCAGAGTTCCTATTACTAATACTTACCGCGGAATTATTTTGTCCATTAATTCTACAGATAAAGGAAACAATAAAAGTAAAACTTATCAAGAACCATTTATATTCCGTTTTCTCACTTGGTGTTTTTACCATTAAAATCATTTCAAGAAATCGTACTTTAAGTATATGCTCTTTGACAATGACAATTGACAGTTGCCAGTGTCACAATCATACCTTCGAACCTGTTAAAAAAATATGGGCTGTATTCATGCAGAGCCGATCGATTTATAAACGATTTTTGATGGGTGACGTCACGATGCGCATCGATTTGTAGTTCTGCTGAATGCCTTTCGCTATCAGTTTTTTGTTTGGTTAGGATCCCCTCTTAATATTATCATCAAATATTACCTTTTTATCTCTACGAAATGGATAATTTTATTTTTAATGCTCCTTTTCACTAGCGTAGATCGCGTATAATATGTTTTTTCTATTTGGGTTTCATAATGGCTACATTATGAAATGCAAAAAACCTGCCACTTTATGAAACTGAAATTTTATTTTTTTTATGTTGGCAACAAAGTAGGGTTCGAATTTTAGGCTTACTTCGAATTCGTTGACATTAGTTTTCTAGTCATTATGGATTCGACAAAAGTTTTTTTATAGAAAACTTTAATATACCAACCTTTAACCTAGCAAATAGATCATTTTTACTAGATATTTATCTGAAATACCTATACTCGGAAATATATAAATGGAAGATGTTGGCCCACCCGGCATCGCCCGGTGAGATACCATTGCATCGGTTTAGGTGGCGTGAAGTTTGCTCCTTGAGTTAACTTTTGCTCATTGAGTTGACGTTTCGTCGCTGTGCCGATGTTTCCGGTTACCAGGGTAGGACCCCCCCAAAAATAGCATGATGGAAGCTCCAGGCCCAAAATACTCCGGAGGTAAACTCGCCCCCCATTCGGATCTCCGGGCGGGGGCTGGACTTGGGGCCCCATCACGCGAAGTTCATCAAACAACACCCATTTCCGACAATTTACTGGGATCTAACAACACTCAACGAAGAAATGGTGTGGCACCTGCAGTTGCTAACCAACCCAGAACTAGCAACTTCAAAATTGATTTCTGCAATATTAGGGGGCTTAACACGAACATCAATTCAGTCCACCAGCACTTACAATCTTCCAAGCCTCACGTACTCGCACTGACCGAGACAAAGGTCAGATCGTCAACAAACACCGTCAGCTATTTATACCCTGGATACGATTTTCATTTCCGATTCCGACGCAACTTCGGCGTATGTCTTTTTATTCGAGATGATCTCTGCTGCCAACGAGAACCTACACTGGAACCGAAAGACTTTGATGTAAAGTGGTTTAAAATATCAACACCGAAAATCACCAAGTTTATCTGCTGCCTTTACCGTCCTCCAAGCGATACCCATTACAGAGACCTTTTCTCATCACTAGCCAATACAATCGACTTCTTGCAAACCAACCATCCAAATGCCGAGATTGCTATCTTTGGTGATTTTAACGTCCACAATGTCAACTGGCTTAAATATTCAAATACAGACGATGAGCAAGGCCGCGAGGCCGAATCCTTCGCCATCAGTTCTGGTCTAACTCAACTCGTAGAAGAACCAACGCGGATTCCAGACCGACCTGGAGATTTTGCTAGTCTTTTGGATCTTTTCTTAACGTCAAATCCCGATCTATATAAAGTCACCGTACAGCCTCCGTTAGGATCTTCCGATCACAAACTTATTTCAACTCTAAGCGAACTACCAATTAATTCTGAACAACCTCCTAAACCTCGCAAGATATGGCATTACAGATCGGCCAAGTGGGAAGACCTGAAAGACCATTTTCGGACTTTTCCTTGGATGAGCGTATGCTTCTCTTCTGATGATCCATCCGTCTGTGCTGGGGAGGTCTCCGACGTCATTCTAACGAGCATGGAAGCATTTATCCCCTCCTCCCAAAAACGCCCTTCCAACGGCAAGCCCTGGTTTAGCAAGGATTGTGAGCGTGCTGTCAAATCAAAAAATCTGGCTTACCGACAATGGCGTAAAAACCCTACCACTGAGAATCGTACCATCTTTATTACCGCTCGAAACCAATGTAAGCTAACAATAGATCAAAGCAAAGAAGCCCATAACGTGAGGATCAGAAACAAACTTCTTGACTGTCCAAACGGATCAAGATCCTTTTGGTCAGTCGCTAAGGCCGTCAGCCAAAATTTTACCAAATCAACTATTCCACCTCTAACACGTCCCGATGGTACAATAGCATCCACAGCCGGAGACAAAGCAAACTTACTTGCTGAACTATTTGCTTCGCATTACACTGTAGATTTCCAGGGAAGAACACCACCCGACATTCCTGCAGTTGAATCCGAAATGACCGAAATCGTGTTCCGTCAGCGTCCCGTCAAACGAATCCTGAAAGGACTCGACGTCAAAAAAGCTACTGGTCCAGACGAAATTCCTATTATAGTTCTCAAGACATGCGCCGATGAACTAACACCAGTATTTTGTAGACTTTTCAACTTATCCTACAAAAATAGAATATTTCCATCTTGCTGGAAGACGGCGCGAGTCCAGCCTATTCCAAAGAAAGGTAAGAGAACCCTGCCTAATAACTATCGACCAGTCGCATTGCTTTCAGTTATATCAAAAGTAATGGAGAAAGCTATTAACCAACATCTTCTAAAGTACCTGGAAGGCTTCAACATCATCAGCGATCATCAATATGGTTTTCGGAAGTCCAGATCAACTGGAGATCTTCTAGCCTATGTCACCCATATTTGGAACAACGCAATCGAACATCATGGGGAGTCTCGGGTTGTTGCGCTGGATATTTCTAAAGCTTTTGATCGTGTTTGGCATGAGGGGCTTCTAAGTAAACTGCGATCCTATGGTATGCCCAGTCGATTCTGTGCATGGTTGTTTAGCTTTCTTAAGGACCGCTCTCTGCAAGTGGCGATTGACGGATTTCTCTCAGACAACTTCACCATCAATGCCGGTGTTCCTCAAGGGTCCATATTGTCTCCCACTCTCTTCTTACTCTACATTAACGACCTTCTAGTGAAAACTAAAAATCCGATATTTAGTTTTGCTGACGATAGCACACTTATCTCATCTTTCTCTTTGAATGCGCAAACATCGGCTGCCGACGCACATCTTCGCAGACAGCATGAAGTATCACGCCTCAACAAAGACCTGGAAGAAATTTTGGCTTGGGGTGACAGTAACCAAGTCGAATTTAACGCTAAGAAAACCCAGGCAGCAGTTTTCTCTAAAAAGGTTAACATTACAGAACCGGAAATAGTCATGGCCGGACACGCAATCCCACTGGCTTCATCTATTAATTTGCTGGGTGTCAATCTGGGAGGAAATATGTCTTGGCATAACCACGTTGTGGCAATCGCCAAGATAGCTAGCTTCTCAGAAGCTTGGCGTACTCTTCCGAACCAGAAAGTTGTACACACCTCAACAACTTTTGACACTATACAAAGCCCAGATTCGACCATCACTAGAATACTGCTCTCATGTCTGGAGCTCTGCACCCAAACATACTCTTCGGCTATTGGATTCCATCGAAAGGAGGGCTATTCGTCTGATCGGAGACCACGAGCTGACGAAGAACCTCGACAGCCTAGAACATCGAAGACAGGTTGGGGATTTGACTCTCTTTTACAGATATTTTCATGGAAGGTGCTCGGCTGACCTTGCCCTCTTAATTCCGCCCAGAGCGACGAATAGCAGAAATACACGACGAACCACTGCCGCCCATCCATATGTGGTTAAGCTTAGTACTCCTCGAACTTCACTATTTAAGAACTCTTTCATCTGGAGGGCTTCATCGTTGTGGAACGACCTTCCCGAGGTCGTTTTTCCCAACGAATATAACCTCCAACGATTCAAAACCAACTTGAATCGCTTTTTGCGCACACGCACCACTCCCAGAGTGCCCTAAAGGATTTTTCCTATAGTGCTTGTGTTTGATCATAAAAAAAAAAAAAAATGCTGACGGTGTCCGTCAACTAATTTCTAGTCACAACTATAAAACAACATAACCTAAAAATAATAGAAATATCTTCCAGTTTATGCTCTATTTCTAAAGTTTTATTCCATAAAGTACATATTTATAGTCACTGTAGACATTTCCTGGGCATTAATTGTTATTCCTGTGTAATATTATTTATTATTTTGTACAATATTTTGAACTTTGTTCTGCTCGCACCAATGGCACATTCTTTTTAAAAGTTTTTCTAGATTATTTTCTGCAATTTTTCGTATTTCTGACGGAGTACAACTTTCTTCCTGACTCATTTTTATTAACTTTAATAATATATTTATTTTTAATTATGACGGATGGGAGGAAGCTTCGTGTGTTCAATTGTTTATATCATAACATATTTGATACTTGTTCGGAATCGGAAGGATTATCGAGCCCATAGTTATAGGTATTGGCATAACCACGTTGTGGCAATCGCCAAGATAGAAACTTGGTGTACTCTTCCGAACCAGAAAGTTGTACACACCTCATCAACTTTTGACACTGTACAAAGCCCAGATTCGACCATCACTAGAGTACTGCTCTCATGTCTGGAACTCTGCACCCAAACATAGGTACTCTTCGGCTACTGGATTCCATCGAAAGGAGGGCCATTCGTCTGATTGGAGACCACGAGCTGACGAAGAACCTCGACAGCCTAGAATATCGAAGACAGGTTGGGGATTTGACTCTTTTACAGATATTTTCATGGAAAGTGCTCGGCTGATCTTGCCCTCTTAATTGCGCCCAGAGCGGCGAATAGCAAAAATACACGATGAACCACTGCTGCCCATCCATATGTGGTTAAGCTTAGTACTCCTCGAACTTCATTATTTAAGAATTCTTTCATCTGGAGGACCTCATCCTTATGGAACGACCTTCCCCGAGGTCGTTTCTCCCAACGAATATAACCTCCAACGATTCAAAAACACCGTGGATCGCTTTTTGCGCACACGCACCTATCCCAGAGTGCCCCAAAGGATTTTCCCTATAGTGCTTATGTTTGATCATATAAAAAAAATCATACCTTCGAACCTGTTAAAGAAAGACCGATGGGAATTCTTGCATGATGTGGCTAATCGAAATTGGGCCCCAAGTCGTACAAAAAATAAATAAAAAATACCAAGTCGTACAAAAGAATATATTAAAAAGGAAGATAACACATAGTTTGTTTCAAACCCTTTAAATATAACGTAAAGTCACTGCACCCAACATAAACGTTTTCATAGCCGGTAGTGTTTTACACGAAACTACACCATTTTTACTGTTTGGCTCGGGCAATCCCGTAAACGTCCTAATCCAAAAGTAGTAGGACGAAACTCGTGTGTAAGCCGAAGGATAACCCTCGCCACAATCCTCTGGCCCGAACGATACGACGCCTACTTGCTTGCCATTTGCCATCAAGGGTCCCCCTGAATCTCCGTCACATGTACCGACGAGGCCTTCACCTAAAAAATACAAATATTCCTGCCTGCACAGTAGATTGTCCCCTAAGCAACAACCAACAAAACAGCAACATAATGTTTTTCAACAATTTGTTCGTTCCGGACAGCTCGGAATGACGATTAACCGTCACACACCACATATATATAACCATTATATTGCCAATACGAACGTTCCAAAATACAAAAAGTGCCCCCGCTATGGGAGATGGCGCGGGCCTATTGAGTTTGCGCAGTAGGGTGGAAATTTTATCGATCGCGTCAGAGCCGGCCCGACGTTATTTGTTTGTTGTTATTCGTCGCCATCTTTGGTTCTGGATGCTTTTTCAAATTACAGAATAAAAAGTGGTGGTTCATCCACATTGTTGTCGGTATATTAATGCTTATAAACTTTCATTACCTAACAACAATTTTTGTAAAGGAGTTTTTAATTTGTGGTGATTCGATTCGCTGTTTGTTAGGTTAGTAACGTGTTTTGTTTAAGATGAAACGATACAAGTGCATGGTGCTTTTTTGCAAAAGTTGTGGATCGATACCAGGTATAGAGTATTTCAGGTATGTAGGTACATAATATATATGAAAATATTTTGCTTATCACATGATCCGATCTTCGGAACCGAAGTTCACTAAAAAGCTTGTGAAAAAAGAAGAGATTATCACTCGTATATAATATAATATATGTATATGTGGTCACTACCTAACCTTAAATTTAATGTATTTTTAATTTGGTGCATTAGTAGCTGATATTAATTCCCAAAATAGTCAATATAGTCATTCATTCTTAATTTTTGGTTTAGAAAAAAGTGAGGTTAAGACACATACGACGTCGGATGAAAGTTAAAATAAAGCTCATCGTGTCGATTGTTACAAATATTCGAAAGGAATTTGGCACCAAAAGTTTCCACCAATCAGTGCACCGTCGGACATCATATCGTCAGAAATCGTATGCATGAAACGCTGTCTTAAATCGAACTAACCACTGAAATTTGCATTAAAAAAGTTGAAATCCGGTACTGTCGAATATTTATTTTCACAAGGAAATTTCCGAACTGCGCAAACTCACTATTACCCGTTCGATGTCCATAGCGGGGACATAATTTCAGATGGTATTAGCGATATAATGGTTATATATATGTGTCACACACACGCAGTTTTCGAATAAATTAGAAGATCTGCATACAGTTTGTCCTATACACTTCGAAAAAATATATACCTCCTACTTATACACGGTCCAACTAACATTTTTAGACACAAATTGGACACACATTATTTGCTGAGAAACGTTTCGAAACATTGTCGATTAAAATTATAAAGTTGTATCGAGACATATGTGTTACGAAACTTTTGCGACACATTTTCGAATCCAGTTACTAGAAACACTTAACGACGTGCTTGTTTCGAAATATTTTACAAACCATAGTGTGGATACATTAACGACACGCGAAGATAAATATTTTTCGAAACATTTTTAGTTAAAAGTTTTGGTAAGACCCACGATTGCATTGAATTTCCCATAAGAGATTTTTTATAGCATCGGTGTACGTTTATTAGCGATAAATAAGCAACTTCTTGATATTATTTATATTTAAGCTGTTATTATTGATGCATTTTCAACCACAGATTGAAGTAAGTGTTTTAGGTGCATTTTTAATCACCATCTGAACAAGTTTGAGGTTATGTTATTGTTTAGCGAGATTTCACTTGTTATTTTTCTGTAAAAAAAGCTTACTGTACTGTATTTATCAATATAAAGTATGGCTATAGGGTGGTTATACTCTATGTTGATAAATACAGTGCAATAAGCTGTTTTTAACAGAAAAATAACAATTTAAATCTCCCTATGCAGACAATAATAACATAACCTCAAACAAGATGTTGATTAAAAATCTTCAAAAAACACTTACGTCGATCTGTTTCTGAAAATGAATCAATAATAACATTTAATATACACATAATCAGGAAATTGCTTATTTATCCCTTATAAACGTGTATCCATGCTTTAAAAAATCTCTTATGGGATTTTCAATTTCAATGTAATTTTAGTTTGGAAAGGTATTTGAAATCACGCATCTCGTGACGTCAGACTTAGGCTGTCCATACAACAACTCCTAGAAAACCAATCATTGTTTTCTGTGCATACAAGCAAACCTTTTTTTCTGTGGCATTCACCATCACCTTAACAAACCTTTTATATTTCTATGCATCATGGAAACATTATAGAAGCCAAAGACTAGAAATTGTGTGTCGAGTCCATTTTAGACCAGAATAATTTATTGCTTTCTAGCGGCCATTTTGGGAAATGAATTTTCATTTTGTTAAAATGAGTTTTAATGAAATTTCTGCATCTCTGCAAAGCCAAAAGTTGTTAGATAAGTTAAGTCGATTTATAAAAGAAATAAATAAAATTTTGATAATATTTTAATTTTAATTTTTTGACAAAGTAGTTATATTTTTTTCTGTAAATGAAAATAAATCGAAGGCACGTTAAAAATATAACTTATAGGAAATATGCTTATAACGATTATCATGGCGAAATTATTGTTTCGTATTGTATTTCTTTTATTACAACAGTGAATGTATCCTAATTGTTTTGCGCATGGTTTAACATAGCCCCGTCCCTTTATACTGTCATTTTTGAATAAACATAAGTAACAGATTAGAAATATTTTCGAAACATTTTCGATAAAAGTTTCGATTGTGCATCGAAACGGCGAAAGTCACAGCTAGTACCAACCATTTGGAAACACGTGTAAATGTCCCATTTAAAATGTATACGTTTCGAAAATATTTCCAATTTTATTGCCAACAATTTCCAATTTTGATCGGAAACAGAAACGATAGTTACGATACATGTACCATATCTAAAAATGCTACTTGGGGGTATTACAAATTCGGCCTTGACCATTGGGTGAGATATGAAATCGGTTAAATTAGGGCAAAGTTGAGTAATTATGGGCGAAATAATATGGCGCAAAAGAATCAAAAATAGTTGAAAAAATCTAAAATTTTGCGTTTCGGTTTTTAGTTTTTCCTGACTTTGTTCGAAGAGATGTCCGAAAATGAATTTCATTTTCTCATTGCTACTTTTTTTTCCAAGATTGCGGGATCTGATCTTTTTGTTTAAATAATGAAATAGGACCGAAATCTACGTCCAGTGGTATACAAAACTTACTGGTTTTCCGACGTTTTGTTCCTTAAATTGATCATCTTCATTAAAATACCCATAGTACGTTCCTGTAATTTACTTTTTTTTTGATTCGGTATAATTCGAAAATGTAAAACTAACCTCTTAAAAGTCTTGGGTTGCTGGCTTTAAAAGTCAAATTTTATTTGCATTAATAAAATAAATTACTTGTACTTACAGTACCTAGTAGTAGTACGTAATAACAATAACAATTAAAGACGGAAATAGCAATAATAATTTAAAAATATTCAGTTTCTTCGAAACAAAAGTAAATGGGGGGGTCCCATTTTCGACACTTTTATAGGGTATCTCCGTAATTGTGAGTGCTATCAAAAAAGTAATGTAGGTGTCATGTGTTCTTTTTGGGCCAGACTTAAAATGCTGAAATCAAAATTTGAAAGTTTTCGCTTGATGAAGAGATACGGGGGAAAATCAAAAAAATTACAATTTTAATATTGCCCTATATTTTCTTAGTTAAAAGAGATACGGAAACATGTTTTATACAGAAGTTTCTTTGATTGTTGAATAATCTGCCGTTTTCAGAATAAGTATACGGGGTCAGGTAATGAAATTAACGGACCTAACCTCATTTTTTTAAATGGAATAGTACCCTATATATTTTAATCTAAATAAAAATATACTATTTTAAATTCTCCTTTCAAATATATAACACACCATGGATGATATTGGTTTCCTAGGCGATTTATTCAACTTTATTACTTTAAAACACAGTAAACCAATCAAACAAAAGCTAATATCCTAGAAACAACTATGTTAACTATTAACATTTAACGTCAATTTCATTTTTACATATTCATTTGCGAAAATGACCTATCAACATTTTGAAAAATTTGATATGATATCAGTTTACATTTAAAGTGGAAAAAACGAAGAAATGGCGCAAAAAGGTATAGCCATATTGCCTTTTTCTAAATAAATATCAATTACCGCTACTTATTTCCTCTCAGGAAAGATATGGGTTTCTTAGATTAAGGACAAATTATAAAAATTCTCTTTAAAATACTATCTGATATAGCAATAAACTTTATAATTACAACAGTTAGGTATAGCCATATTGCCTTTGTCTAAATAAATATCAATTACCGCTACTTATTTCCTCCCAGGAAAGGTATGCGTTTCTTAGATTAAGGACAAATCATAAAAACCCTCTTTAAAATACCATCGGATTTAACAATAAACTTTATTATTGCAACAGTTAGGTATATCCATATTCCTTTGTCTAAATAAATATCAATTACCGCTACTTATTTCCTCCTACCTGGCGGTAAAAAAGTTATTGGGCCCAATCCCATTTTTTTAAATGGAGTACCCTGCATATTTTAATCTAAGGAGATTGCATTTTAAATTCTCCTTTCAAATATATAACACACCATGGATGATATTGGTTTCCTAGGCGATCTATATTACTTTAAACCACAGTAGGCCTTGAAACAAAAGCTAATATCCTAGAGACAACTGTTGTCGACAGTCGACATTCTAGTTGATATTAACATTTAACATCAATTTCATTTTTACATATTCATTTGTGAAAATGACTTATCAACATTTTGAAAAATTTGATATGATATCTATCATCCATGGTGTGTTATAAATTTGAAAAGAGAGTTTAAAATGCTATCTTTTTAGATTAAAATATACAGGGTGTTCCATTTAAAAAAATGAGGTTAGGTCCGATAACTTTCTTACCTGATCCCGTATACTTATTCTGAAAACGGCAGATTATTCAACAATCATTATAAATAAACTTCTGTATAAAACATTTTTCTGTATCTCTTTTAACTAAGAAAATATAGGGTAATTTAGAAATTGCCAATTTGTTGATTTTCCCCCGTATCTCTTAAGCGAGCGAAAATTTTCGAATTTTGATTTTACCATTTTAGGTTTGACCCAAGAAGAGCACATGACACCTACATTACCTTTTTGATAGCACTAACAATAACGGAGATACCCTATAAAATGGGACACCCTGTATTTTAATGAAGATGGTCAATTTAAGGAACAAAATGTCGGAAAACCAGTATGTGTTGTATAGCACTGAACGTAGATTTAGGTCCTCTTTCATAACTTAAACCAAAAAATTGAGGCCCGTATTAAAAAATAAGTTATAAAGACGAAACGCCGCATTAAAGGCCTGATGATGTTATCTTGTGGAATATTTTGAAAGCCCCTGTATTTGTTTTTGATTCTTTTGCGCCATATTATTCTCGGTTCATAATTACTCAACTTTGCATCAATTTAACTTACTTCGTACAGCTCGACAAGCGAATCTACAGCTACGCGGTATCGGTAAGGGGGAAGCAATATCTTTTAAAACATGGCCGAGTCATAGGCGTGCTATTATTATCTTAATATGAATATTGAATTGAAATGAATAATTTGTATCACCAGTGCAATATATTAGGCCTTTCCATTATTTTGGTATTTTCGCCAATAAAATCCATTTGATTTCAACATGCACTTCAAAGTTTCACGGGAAAACGGAAAGTTTATGTCACTTCCAGCTGTTGTAGCAACTTTTTTAAGGTTAGAACCACTTTTAGTTTCTTCTAACAATGTCATTTTTTTCGACAACAGAGAGACGGGCCCTTTTTTGACAGGAGATGACAACAATTGATCCGGGTTATTTTCTTTCCTTTCAGTATCTTCTTTGTGACTGTTTTTTGCTGCACCCACGCTTACTCCCGTATACATTGCGACTAGCTTTCGCTTAAGTGGCAATTTAAATGTACCTATTAATTTGTGATTCCTCTTCACACATCCTGTACACATTGGCAATCACTTCACGGGTTTGACTATGAAGGGTTTTACCAGGGTATATTCATTCATTATCACAGTTTTAAAACAAACCCTATCACTACGCAACTGGATGAAGCATATTGGACATCGCCGAACAAGCACGCTGGCACAGTAGGCGTGTCACCAGACGCGTGTCGTCATCCTCTGTCTGGGATATAACCTATCAAATTAGCTCTAGCCACCGGTTACCCATGGTTACCGTTAATATTGCACCATGTTGCCCTATTTTTAGATTAGAAGTACCTTGCATTTAAATATTAAAATAAATCGTATGAAAAAAAGTTTTAAGAACATTGAAACTATAATAGAATATTAGTTTCTTATATACTTATGACAATTTACTTTAAATGGGTAAATTTAATTTTAGGGTTTACTTGGTAACATGTTATTAAATTAAAATTTAATATATGTAACAACATTGTTAACCCAAGAAATTTTCTTGCCCGCATTCCTTTTGTAGCTACGGATAAAGTTGTCGACCTGTATTTCTTACCGTTTCCGAAATTCCGATGGTGAAGGTCGAATTTGTAACACCCTGTATACCACATCGATTACCTACCTGATGTACACATATGCTTATCTACAATATACCGGTCAAATAGGATAAATCCTCTACATTCATAATTCGATATTATTTTCAAGTTCACAGATCGCAATTTCTTTGCAGTTTCTCCTAAAAAAAATAATGACGACGCTCAGTACAAAGTCTATATACAGTGCGTCTATAAATTCTGGCACAAATTGATTTACAATTCGAGGATTTGTTTTTTTTAACCACTAGGACACCAGGATTAATATCTTTTAGTATACTAAATATTAATTGAGTGCCGATACTTAAGGTCGTGAATCCTTGGGTGATTTTAAGAAGAAAAGTTAATATTAACATATGTCCGAAAGCTCTTCATTTGAGCTACAGAATGTTAAAATTTAAACAATAACTTTTTTATCATAATTATAATCACTCTTGGATATTTTTATGAAATTTTGTATAGTATTTGCAGGATTATACCGTTGATCTTTTGACTGCAATAAAACCTCATTCCCTTCGACCATAAAATAAATAAGGAAATCCCAAATTTTAAAACCTTTTCGAGCAGAGCCGGACCAGGTATACAAATTCAATTTATACCTATGCCTGATGCATATATAAATACAAAGTGATTTTTAATAATTTTAATCTTTAGTGGTTTTTCGGCGAGTAATTTTTAGTTAGGCTTATTAGTGCTAGAATGTGGCGTCCTTGGAATTGTGCTGATAGGGGGGCATCTTCAAGTGTTATTTTTAAAAGAAAGCATTTATCTACCGATGCCAAACTAATAATTAAAAATGTGTATCAATCGTTGTTGAGTAGAAATTTTAATTCGACGGATGCTTTAGCAGAGACGTCTACTTTGACAAAAACTCCTTTATATATTTATAAGAGACATAGTACTTAAACCTGTTAATCCTAGAAAAAATCGGAGTGATTCTGGCACATTTAGAAGCATTGAGAAAATGACATGGATTTATTAAGAAGAAAGATTTACCAAATGTATGAGGCACAAACTGCACCCACTTTGATTTCCCTCAAAGAGCGGCTGATTAAAGACGAAACAAATATCTCTTGTAGCCTTAAGCCTTAGGAAAATATTGCGTCAAATGGGTTTTAAATACCGAAGCATTGATAAAAGACAAGCATTAATGGAATCTCAACGTTTACGGGAATGGAGACTTAAATATTTAACAGCTGTTAAACAATTTAGAGAAGAAAATCGTCCAATTATATACCTTGACGAAACATGGTTCGATACCCATGACACTCCAAGAAAAGGTTAGGATGATTCTTCCAAAAAATGTCAAACCAAGGCACCATCAAATAAAGGCAAAAGAATCACAATATTACATGCTGGTTCAGAGAACGGGTTTGTTCCAACTTGTCTGTTGCTTTCAGCTAAAAACATAGCAGATTCTTCTTTAGATTACCATCAAGATACCGACGCACAACTTTTTGAAGATTGGTTTAAACATAAACTCCTTAAAAATATACCTGAAAATAGCGTCATTGTAATGGACAATGCTAGTTATCATAGTCGGCAAGCAAAAATCATTCCCAATTCTAATATTACAAAAGCAGAAAACCAAAATTTTATGATTGAAAATGATTTATATTTTGAAGAAACTTACAAAAAACGAGAACTAGAACTAAGAAGTATTAAAAGCTTTTAAAATAAAGGAATACGAGTGTGACAAACTTGCAGCAGAAAATGAACATACAGTGTTGCGTCTTCCTTCGTACTATTGTATATTCAATCCTATTGAGCTAATATGGCACCAATTAAAATCGGCGGCCGGATACGTTGTGGCTCGTCGATCACCAACACACTCTCAGCAATCCGCTCTGTTTTTTCGGTTTACGCGTGTATCTTGCCCGCCCATAAATAATCTTTGAATATTGTTTTTATTGACGCGTTTCTTCTAGAAGTCAAATTTCGTCACGTGTAATAAAATCCAATAATCTGTAGTATAATCTGTATTATTGTACATATTTTCAAAAGCTAACTATCGTGTCTGTTTTACTATTACTGTGTGTACATAAAGTGTTTTCAGGAGTGTTCCCATGAAAAAGAAAAAAAACTGATTGTGCTTGTGCCTGGATTTCCTCGCTCTTTAGGTATAAAGATAAATACAAGTAGGTAGAAAATAATTTATTTTTATACTTTTATACAGAATTTCAGTTTTACAATAAGTTTGGCAACGTTGCCATTGGCTCTGGGTGAAATGTTGTACAGTAGCGCGGACTGACCTGTGAGCAAGAGTGTTTGTTACCCCAGTTTTAAAACGGTTGATTTAAAAAAATAAAATATGTAGCGGTTCTCTAGGACACCCAAGGAGTCACCCATTTAAATATAATACGTCATTTCCATAACACCCTGTATAAAGTAATATGTATAATACTATATTGAATTAAAAATAAAATAGTGCTTTATTGAATAAAACTTTAGAAATAGAGCATAAACTGGAAAATATTTTTATTATTTTTAGGTTATGTTGTTTTATAGTTGTGACTAGAAATTAGTTGACGGACCCCGTCAGCATTATTTCCAAATATAGATATTTCAGATAAATATCTAGTAAAAATTATCTACTTGCAAGGTTAAAGGTTAATATTTTAAAGTTTTCTATAAAATATGTTTGCAGGGACGCCACTGGTGGAACAATTGAATAACTTTTCTAACTAAAATGTGTAGTTCTATATCCTATTCACACATACCAAAATTGAAAATAATATCTAAAGTACTTTCTGAGATATTAAAAAATAACCATTTAAAAAATAAAAATTCAACACCCTGTAGCAAAGAATTTAAGCCGTTGCGGACATATGTTCATATGAACTTTTCTTTATAAAATGACCTAAGGAATCACATCCTGAAATATTAGCACGTTATTAAGGAACACATTATATATTTTATCGAAATACGCCAAATATTGATGCAGTCAATAAATCTCGAGACAAAAAGTTTATAGCCCGACCAACGGGAGGGCTATAATTTGTCAAGGGATTAAAAAACACTTTGGTCCTGAGGTGTATATACTATTTTATGTATTTTAGGATAGGTAAAACGTTAAAAAAAATTAAATGCCATCATCGAAGCGGCTGATGTTACCATATCAACGACCAAATGACAAGTTATGACAAGTAACTAAGTAAAACAAAAGTCACTCGATAAATATTAGTCAAACACGCTACATCCACTGAAAGACGTTTATCGCGATGGAACAAATCGAAAAGGCAGCTCAAGAGGCTGTGGGCCAATTATTACCAAGAAAATCTGGAGAACAATATAAAAAATAGTTATCTGAGTTTATAAAATTTCTTGCAAAGAACGGAACGTAGAAGAATTTACAGAAGAAAAGGTACTATTAGCATATTTCTTAGAAAAGTCAAAAAAGCTTAAAGCATCGTCACTGTTGAGTGTATATTCGATGATAAAGGCCACAATTGCAATATAAGTTATTTTTTATAGTTTAATATATTTCTAAACACGTTACACTTTTGTTGCATCCATGTCATGTTATATTTTCTAATAAAATTATTGAAAATAAATTTCGAAATTTATATTTTTTTGCAAAGAAATTTACTTTAAATCCCTAAGTACCACTTTTTTCCCTGAAAATAGGGATTAAAAGGGTATTTTGAATCCCTAAAGTACATAAAGGTATGTAAAACACGTTGTCCAAAGTTCCTATCATACCTGGTGGTGCAATAATTATGTGTAAAAACTTGATTCCATTAGAGCCCTTTGGGAGCCCATATCTCCGAAGGTATACGAAAAAGGTTTATATAGTAGGTATATGAACTTGTAGTACTGTTTTCACTTGTTTTTTTCCGACATTTTTCGGGACACCCTGTATATTTACCTTAAATTGTGAAGAAAAACTGAAAAAATTTCTTTCACTTTCCTTTTCTTCATTCTTCCTCTTATTTCATTTATTTTGAAACGATATAATTAGTTTTTAATTAGAATTGACGTCCTTGTTTATTTTCACTCACACAGTAGTAGTTCATTGACGTTGACGCATTTTTAAGCCAAGACTCGTGAAAAAACTACTACTCCCCTGGCAATATAAATGCTGGAACAAACTTAGTCCCCTGGCAGTTTAAATGCCGTGCAAACTATAAAATCACCAAATATGAACTTACCCAGCGAAGATATGCCCCATCCCAAACATCGAGCAGTTACCCCCTCATAACTTACATCGTCCGTGGCCAACTGTACAATCTGTATGTATTTGTTCAATGTGACCTCCTCGGGTGTTTTTATCAACCCAACATCGTTCCTTGAAGAAGCATCATGATACAAACCGTGTATTAGGAATTCCTTTGAAACAAAACTTTTGCTGGCCTCCTCACTTACTGTTCTATCGTATACTCCTAGCTGGACCTGAACTTTGAAGGCACTGAAATAGTATATTACATAACGAGCGTTAGTAGTGGTAGAAGGGCTGAACCTTCTTGTTTAAATCATTATATATTAATTAATTACACAAGTCGGCATAATTTTTGTAACATCGATGAGAATTGTTATTTTGCGTTTCATTTAGGAAGTTATTAAAACACTTTTTCCCATAAATAGCACGTCTCATTTTCAAGTACCTGCTTCTCTTTTATACAGGGTGTTATGGAAATTACATGTATTATATTTAAACCGGCAATTCCTGAGATGAAAACAAATTGAAGAAAAATGTCCAAAAAATGGTGCTTTAATTTAATATGCCCTGTACATGACCTTATGTAAAACCAAAAATTACCACGTGGTGCCCCTGTTCGGAAGGTAAACACAGCAACATATGGCAGTGAATCTTGAACAGTGTTGTCATATCTTCAGGGTAAACTCTTTAGAAAGTCAATAATCGTTTGACAGATTTCAAGTTGTTTATTTTTCAGGGTACATTATTATAAACTTTTACATTCAGTTCACTGTGTGTAAAGTTTGTTTTAACTGGCTAGCCAGCGGCGTAGTTTAGGTCTCCGATTGTAAATATTAAAAAATTAAAGGATATAATTTTAAAATTTTTATTTACTATAAACTCGAGAAAACTTCTCAAAAATAACATAATAATAGAAATTGGTAATGAAAAATAACAAAACGAACAAAATGGTTAACAAAATATATAGAAAAATTCGTTGGTAATCTTATAGTAAACATTTTTAAATCTAAACAGGAACCTTTTTATTACTAAACTCAAGAAGACTTCTTAAAAATAACATACATTATAGAAAATGTTAATGGAAAATAAGAAAACGAGCAAAATAGTTAACAAAACATAGGTATCGACAAATTTTTTGGTAACCAAAAGTAAGCATTCTTAAATTTAAACAGGAACTTTTAGTTAACTATAAACATGAATTTAAAAAAATAATCACCTATTTTCTTATTTTGCCAGTCGCGTAACTAAGGCTAAATTTTTGAAGGGTACACAGTGGGCACCTGATAATTTAAAGTGGAAGAATTTGACAAGCCATTTTAAATATCTACTTATCCTATGCTCGTAGACAGAGAGATGTGAAGAAATATAACTCTTGGTAATAGTTTTTGTTTTAAAAAAGCACAAGAATAAACCCGAACAATAAATACATATTTGGGTGAGTTTTTGTTTGGTATCGAGACACGTGGTAAAAATTCATTATTCACAAATAAATAAATTTCTGGAATTTTTTTGGTGGCTACTACAATTTTTTAGCTAAACCTGTGCCCACCCGTAGTTACGTGCCTGCTAAATACCTTACCTGATCACATGTAAACGGCTAGGCTGCCGGTCGAGCAGTCGATGACGTCATCGCTTGGTGAATTGGAATTTCAAGCGACTGAAAAATTTGAATCGTTGGAGTTTAATTCGATGGGAAAAACGACCTCGGGAAGGTCGTTCCACAATGATGAAGCCCTCCAGATGAAAGAATTCTTGAATAATGAAGTTCGAGGAGTACTAAGCTTAACCACATATGGATGGGCGGCAGTGGTTCGTCGCGTATTTCTGCTATTCGTCGCTCTGGGCGGAATTAAGAGGGCAAGGTCAGCCGAGCACCTTCCATGAAAATATCTGTAAAAGAGAGTCAAATCCCCAACCTGTCTTCGATGTTCTAGGCTGTCGAGGTTCTTCGTCAGCTCGTGGTCTCCGATCAGACGAATAGCCCTCCTTTCGATGGAATTCAGTAGCCGAAGAGTATGTTTGGGTGCAGAGCTCCAGACATGAGAGCAGTACCTACTCTAGTGATGGTCGAATCTGGGCTTTGTATAGTGTCAAAAGTTGTTGGAGGTGTGTACAACTTTCTGGTTCGGAAGAGTACCCCAAGCTTCTGAGAAGCTATCTTGGCGATTGCCACAACGTGGTTATGCCAAGACATATTTCCTCCCAGATTGACACCCAGCAAATTAATAGATGAAGCCAGTCGGATTGCGTGTCCGGCCAGGGATATTTCCGGTTCTGTAATGTTAACCTTTTTAGAGAAAATTGCTTCCTGGGTTTTTTTAGCGTTAAATTCGACTTGGTTACTGTCCCCCCAAGCCAAAATTTCTTCCAGGCCTTTGTTGAGGCGTGATACTTCATGCTGTCTGCGAAGATGTGCGTCGGCAGCCGATGTTTGCGCAATCAAAGAGAACGATGAGATAAGTGTGCTACCGTCAGCAAAACTAAATATCGGATTTTTAGTTTCCACTAGAAGGTCGTTAATGTAGAGTAAGAAGAGAGTGGGAAATAATATGGACCCTTGAGGAACACCGGCATTGATGGTGAAGGTGTCTGAGAGAAATCCGTCAATCGCCACTTGCAGAGAGCGGTCCTTAAGGAAGCTAGACAACTATGCACAGAATCGACTGGGCATACCAAGGATCGCAGTTTACTTAGAAGGCCCTCATGCCAAACACGATCAAAAGCTTTAGAAATATCCAGTGCAACAGCCCGAGACTCCCCATCATGTTCGATTGCATTGTTCCAAATATGGTGACATAGGCTAGAAGATCTCCAGTTGATCTGGACTTCCGAAAACCATATTGATGATCGCTGATAATGTTGAAGCTTTCCAGGTACTTTCGAAGATGTTGGTTAATAGCTTTCTCCATTACTTTTGATATAATTGAAAGCAATGCGACTGGTCGATAGTTGTTAGGCAGGGTTCTCTTACCTTTCTTTGGAATAGGCTGGACTCGCGCCGTCTTCCAGCAAGATGGAAATATTCCTTTTTTGTTGGATAAGTTTAAAAGTCTACAAAATACTGGTGTTAGTTTATCGGCGAATCTCTTGAGAACTATAATAGGAATTTCGTCTGGACCAGTAGCTTTTTTGACGTCGAGTCCTTTCAGGATTCGTTTGACGGAACGTCGACGGAACACGATTTCGGTCATTTCGGATTGAACTGCAGGAATGTCGGGTGGCGTTCTTCCCTGGAAATCTACAGTGGAATGCGAAGAAAATAGTTCGGCAAGTAAGTTTGCTTTGTCTCCGGCTGTGGATGCTATTGTACCATCGGGACGCGTTAGAGGTGGAATAGTTGATTTGGTGAAATTTTGGCTGACGGCCTTAGCGACTGACTAAAAAGACCTTGATTCGTTTGGACTGTCAAGAAGTTTGTTTTTGATCCTCACGTGGTGTTTTTATGTATTATTATTTCATTTCGCATACCATTAAATGCGTAAAACCTTTTGATACCTTTAAAATAGAATTTAAAACGCTAACGTATAAATCTCCATAAGAAATTTAAAAATCACTCTCCCTGTGATGTCAATGCGCGCGGCAGACGATATTGGAACGGTTCCATATCTTACCTTTAGTTATTGTATCATGCTACTTACTCTTCCAAGCAGTGTGCCGCCGTGAGTATCCATCGAGTGGTGATCAAGGTACCCCCGCAGCGGACTGTATCGAAGTCTATATAGGCCCGCACCAGCACTACAAAGGGGAACTCGTGGGGCTTCGTGACGCCGCCATTGATGATCCGATTCGATCCATCTGGTTTCCGGTCCTTATTGAATATGAGGCCTGGGGGCGCCGTTCCACGTCTCTTCACAACCGCTTTGGGCTTAAAAAAAGAAAACGGACAGATGCTGGCTGGATAGTACGGTGGACTGATCTACAGTAAAAATAGGCCAACTGCGATGTACAGTACGTTTCACGAAAATTGGATACGACTTAATGATTTCCTGGGTCGGTCCCATTGTGTCGATAAGAGCTTGGCAATAAACAAGTGAAGTATGAAGGGACGGACTAAGGAAAACAAGTAATGATATGATTATATTAATGTAATCAAATGAAATAACATTTTTTAAAAATATTATTTACATTTATAATGTCATTCTATAGATAATTATGTTTCGCTATCGCTATCCTCATCAAAATTAATTACAATTGAATTAATAATACGATCCAGACTAATATACGAATTTTCTACAGTTATTACGTGACGGGTTTGTCGGGTTAAGCATTTTCGTATTAATTCTACAACACTAGAACTTAAAGTCGGAGAAATATTTTCAGACCTACCCAGTGATTTTAACTGGTACCACATGTGCTCTATGGGGTTAAAAATGCAATAATAGGGTGGGAGCCGTAGCACTGTATGTCCAATTTTATACAAAATGTCTTTAAAACTTCTAAAAGATCATTTTTTTTATAACTTTCTTCTAAATATATATCATTCGCCGCCATGTAGTTCTGAATCTCCAATTTTGTATTATTTGAGCTTGGAGCTTTATGTAATTGGCGACTGTGATAGCTCGCATTGTCCATTACTATCACGCTATTCTGAGGAATTTTTGGTAAAAGACAATTCTTGAACCAGTCCTCAAAAACTAACAAATTTTACCACAAAAAGATTTAAATATAAATTAAGCAACCTAACCTACCTGATGTGCCTATATTTAATTATAATTATTACAATCCGGTCCTTTCCACATAATAATAACAAACGGTCATAAATAATGGGATGGCCCAGGTACTTTTACTGCAGTCATTAAGTTATATCCATTTTTCGTGAAACAATCTTTACATCATGTATCTGGCGTATTTCAATAAAAGATACATCTTTGTTCCTATCAAATGTGGAACCTCAAAATTCCGCTTTTTCATATTTAACCCGTGAGACGTTAGGAAAGTGTAGCGTGGAATGGCCGTGGTGGAACTATACAACATTCTTCAGTCGTTCGATGCCTTGGTTTTACGCATCATGGTAAACCTACCGATTGGGGAATAGGTGCACAATAAGGGGATAGGCGTTACAACAAAACGTTTAGGCGTTTTGGTGCGAACGCTAAAAATACAGAGTTCCTATTTGTGTGGAGTACTTACTGTGGTTTTATATTTTCCATCATTTCCAAAGATAAAGAAAACAATAAAAATATAGCTTATCAAGATCCATTTATCCTTCGTTTTCTCACTTGGTCTTATTACCATTAAAGTCATTTCAAAAAATCGTAATTTCAGTATTTTCATTCTCTTTGACAATGTCAATTTCCAGAAAGTTGTTTTGTCAGTGTCACAATCATACTTTCGAACCCGTTGAAAAAGATTTGCAGTGGGCGCATTCAGCAGAACCCATCGATTTATAAGCTATAAGCGATTTTTAATGGGTTTGTTCATCACTATGCGCATCGATTTGTAATTCTGCTTAATGCATTTTGTTTTTTGTTTGGTTAGGATCCCTTTTAAACACTTTCATCAAATATTACGTTTTTGTCTACGAAATGGACAATTTTACCTTTAATGCTACTCTAGCGGAGATCGCATACTGGGTGGTGCGTTTGGTCAGGACACATATGATTACCAATATAAAGTGCGAGATGGTCAAATATTCGCTCCCCTATTTATGTTAGCTCAAAAATGTACTTAAACTTTTTAAAGACTAATTATATTTAAAGTATAATGTCCTTGTTCAATTTAAAATGTATTTTTCTAGTAATTGAGGAGTTATTGTGCAAAATGTATTGTATTTTTTAAATGACGGACCTGACACATTTCTGACAGTACACCACCAAATAAATAATTAAAAATTTGTCAATGTCATTTTATGCCAATGTTAAGGTTAGGGATATGTTTAGAATAAAATTATTTATTCAATAACTGTCATAACCTTCCAGTAAAAAAGATCAATAGACAGTAAATTATCTCTTTATACTACACAATAATCAACCAAGAACGTAATGACAAAATTTAACTTAATTTAAAGTTGACTATTTCTGCCGTCGTACCATTTAATCATTGTAACTTTTTCCTCAACCGAATAGCTCATATGTCGCAACGAATACTTATAACCAGGAAGAAGACAAACTGCCGTGCTAAATAATCGAAGCAGGCATGATACGGCGACATCCATTATGCCTGGCGCGCACGTGCTTTTCAAATGTAACTTTTGTCCAAATTTTTATTACTGTCAATATTTTAAAGTGACATTTAAGCAAAGAAAACATCGAAACCCTTTCATTTGATTTACTAAGTAGAGAAAATCAAATATTAGGATTTTGACATATGTCTTCAGCTGTAAATATCGGTTTAAAATTGTCCTTACATACTTTTATATTATTATTGAACTAGTAACGAAACTAGAAATAAAGAATTCAGAGATTGAAGGTTGTAATTAGTTTTATTAAAAAATAGGAAATAAATCATAATTTACATAAAATATTTTACCATCTTCAACTTCAAACAAATCAAGGTCTGATATTGACACAGAACGATTGACACAAAAGGATAAGCGTATGGAGTAACCTGCCTGGCTGTGACGTCACTTGCACGGCCTACTTATATGCTTCGATCCCCTGCTCAAATCAGATGCTTTTCAAATGTCATTTTTGTCCAAATTTTTATTACTGTCAATATTTTAAAGACGTTTAACCAACAAAAAACATTCAAAACCCTTTTATTTGATTTACTAAGTGGTGAAAATCAAATATTAGGATTCTGACATATTTTAAGCTGCAAATATCACTTTAAAATAATCCTTACTCACTCTTATATCATTTATTGAACTAGTAGCGTAACTACAAATGAAAAATTAAACTTCAAAAATAAGCCTGTAAGTAGTTTTGTTAAAAAATAGGAAGTAAATCATAATTTACATAAAATATTTTACCATCTTCGACTGGGTTCTAGGCCCTAGTAAATATTTGAGGCTTCAAGTCCGAGCATATTTTTGGGCCCCATATGATTTATGAAAAGAAATTATTATTGATGCTTACTATCAGTAAAGATAACTAAATGAATATTTCAATCACAAATTACTCACTTGCACCAAAAAGGAAAAGACGCTTCTCGTGAAAAGATTAGAAAATTAAAAATTATTTTAGAATTTAAGGACGCTTCGCTTTCGTCATTTTCATTCACTTTACTTATCATTCATATGTTGCTTGATTATATTCCTTGCCAGACGAAGAAAATTGACTTGTAAAATTATTTAACAACTCGGCCTGTTCGCATTTTATGTCTGTCTCTGTCTGCATCAACCTTTCCCGATTCGGTAAAGTGAGACAAATATGGCCAAGATCAAATCGCCTTCATTAAACACGCCCACTTTATTTCTTCCAGATATAGCTACGTAAGTCTGATATTGACCCATAGGGATATTTGGCATACATGGAAAAGTAGGTCTTAGCGGCGATAGGCATGGCGTGACGCCACTTGCATGGCCTTCTTACGTGTTTCGATCCTCCTCATAAGAAGTCTCACCGGGCTGCTTGATTATAAGGGTGATTACTGGCATTCTCATTTTTACCTGAATTAAAATAAACAGAATCGTACTCCAGATTTAAACTAGTTTGAACATAAACATATAAGATAAATAGACAGAATTGTTTTTATTCTGTCAGGCTCGAACAAGGTTTTAAACAGTAATCATTATGCCTGTGTTTGAAACCGAAAAGTATAATATTATCCCAGCATGAAATCGCAATGTTTTAAGGAAATCACAGTAGCAACGCTGTATGCTCATTTCTACGTGCCAGTGTAAAAATGATCCTGCAGTTTAATATTTTCATTCATTTTCGTCGGCAGTGTTGTTATCGGTTTATCGCTTCTTCTATTGTGATTGTTTGTGGTCTATTGTGTTTTTGGATTAATTTTTAGTGTTTTTTCGAACTAAAACTATTTAGAGCTATTTATTAGCTATCTACGATGGTTCGTCAGTGCGTGGTGTGTAAGAAATTCGACGATTCTAACCCCGGCTTAATATTTCGTCGGTAAGTGAGAATAATAAGGTTATGTGTTTTTTTAGCTGAAACTGTGGAACTGTGCATTATTGTAAATAAATGGCGTTTTATGAATGGAATGTTTTGTCTCCCCTTATATTATATGTTTATGAGTTTGAAGACAGAATTTTCTTAAAATCTCGGTATGTGGAAAAAAGTTTTTGAGAGGTCCTTTCCGATTTTGGTTTTCCAAGACGAATATATCTTAGGGGTAGTTACTTTTAAGACCTTGACGAACTGCAGTAGAAATTGGAAATATCTCTCCCTTGAGTCGTGAAGTTTGGCTGACGCTACCTCTTCATAGTTAAATTAAAAGGGAATACCGATCAAACTTCACAAAAACTCGTGACTGTAATGATTGGTCGGTTGCCATGTACCTATCTGAAGACAATGAATAGAGAGTGTTGTAAAAAATACCTTTTTTCCAATTCCATAAAATTAATGAATTTATTTCCGTGAAATTATTCTAAATAATTTAATAAGGAAATTGGATCGAAGGTTGACGTAATCTTTCAATATGCTTCATCAGCAAAAATCATGAGAGCGTCTTTACGGGCGTCGACGGCAAGAGATTAGATGGTTTAAGAGTGACGCAATGTAGCCTTGGGAAGGATGAAATAAAAAATTGTTTTAGAAGTCGGTCGATTTTTTGGTATCCCCGATTTTATTTTTCTTTCAAAACGGGGTCCGCAATGGTGACTACAGGTTTCAGCGTGTTTTTATATCAAGAATTCCGAAAACAGCGCCGGAGAAAATTTTTATCTTCGCCTACTCGTGTTTCCGGCGAGTTTAAAAAATACTGGACTGTCATTAAACACTCGTAGTTTCCGTGCGAGTATAATAACTCTAGAATCTCATAGTTAGTGCGAGTCTAAATAACAACTAAAATTGATTTACGAAAACTCGTAGCTGTCCGTGCGAGTATAAATAATGCTGCGATATCTTCGAATCACCCGATTGTGACATCAGTAAGTGTTAAAATATCTTAAGTTAGCATTAGTAGTCACTACCGCGCGTTATAATTTTTTAGAAATTATTAGGGTAGTTGAGATCCCTTTGGTTGGGAATATAATGTTAGCTTAGGTTTATTTTTTATTGTAAATAATGTAAATACCAAAATTTAAGCGAAAGTCAAGAGTTCGTGATAGGATGAATGTTAGGATGGTTGGATTCTCTATGAGAGAAAACATGTTAGTATAGGTTAAATTATTATTGTACATAAAAATAATTAACCCCCGAGTATTCCGGTTCGTGAGACTCGACTAACGAAAGGACTAACCCCTTATTACGCAAGTATATATTACAAGATAGCTTGACCAAAAATTAGGCCTCGTCCTACGTTCAAACAACTATACTTCAAATTAAAATCAGTCCTTTTCTTCTTAGACAAGATTCTTGTCCTCATTTCTTCATGTGCTCTCGTGGACTGCTGACAGCTTCCCGAAAGCGGGGAAAGGATGGTGGGTCCACCCAAGACCGAGTGACACGTGTGTGTCAAGTCGGCAATGGCGTTAATTGCTTGGAATCCCTGACAAAAAACACCTATTCGATTCGAAAAACCATAATCGAGAAAATTGCGTTCGAAACTACTTAATAATCTGATTAAATTAAATTCAAATAAAACTTAAGGGGAAACTTGGTTATACGGGGGCTATCAAAAAACGTCTTACGTGAAACGCGCAGATAAGGAGAACGTTTAGAGTTACCTATCATTTATTAAGCGCAAAACGGACGGACGTTTCGGGCTACGTACTCCACTCATATCATGGTATAATGTACGTACGTTCCGCTTGAAAAAATTCCTTCGTATAATAATAAAAAATATCATATCGTTCAAGAAATATATTTGAAAGGAAATTTACTCAAAAATTTAGTCTAGTTTCTTGCAAGCCCTTTAAACATAACGTAAAACCCCTGCAACTAACATGAACACTTTCGTATACGGTCCCAGTTTGCACCATTCTCCCCCACTCCTGCCTATGCGCAGCCCTGTCTGTTTGTTAATCCATTCGATATATCGCGGAAGTCTTATGTATACAGAAGGCATCCCTGTCCCACATTCCTTTGCCCCGAACGCGACGATGCCAACTTGTTGTCCGTCTACTATCAGGGGCCCCCCCGAATCTCCTCCACAGAAACCGACTCCGCCTCTACCTAAAACATAACATTATTCTATACTAAAGATATTACAAACTACAGATAGTTATAAATGTACATTTCTAGCCTACGCAACGAATGCAACCAGTCTTTCCCACCTCTTTCGGTCATTATTGCAGCATAGCCAGATTTACATATTTATCGCAAAGGTATCCCAATTAAAAATTTGATAAGTTGACAATTACAACTGGTTTAAGATTAATCCGAGCTTATTTCCCAATAATTTTACTATTTAACTGTGAAAGGGCGATGAGATAATCTTTAAAAAATATTAATATACTTGAAAGTATCAAACGACCATTGAACTAAGCCAACTGCACTCTGGCAACATCTATTTTTATTTACTGCGCTACGATTCGGACCAAAATGATGAAAGAATTACTAATCTCGTGAACATTGCGACGTTAGCGCTTTGATCTAACGGATTGATTATATATTTTGGTTGATTTGTGTTTTTTTGTGAATATCGGTTTTACAATCGTCTTTATTATAAATAATCATGGTGCATTCATGTATGTGTAGTTTGTAAAAGAGTGGATCATTTAATAAAGATTTATCTTTTCATGGGTAAGTATGGTTATGTTTTAATATTTAATCATTCGATATAACCAATTGTGTAGGAATCTTGAAAAATCGTCTGAAAATTGAAGCATTATTTATTGTTATATTATGAGAAGTAATTAAATGGTTTGCCGTTATTAACAGTCGAGCTGCGAAATGATTACTTGGTGAACAAGATACCAAACATGCTAAGCTCATGCGGGAAACCCTGTGAGGATAGGTACCATCCCGCTTAAAAGTAACATATTTTAAAAACCTTCGCTGAACCCCCTCCAAATTGTCACTGTGAATGCCATATCCCGGGGACCACACTACAGATCCATATTCCAATTTCGATCGCACATAGGCACTGATAAAGTCTGGAATAATCGATTTTTCTTGAAAACGCAAAACTTTTTCGAAAAACGCTCGTACCCGTCGATTTTATTTTATTCTTTGAAATTTTTTGGCGTTCTTCAATATTATACCGGATGCGCCAAAAACGCTAGGCAAGTGTCAACTTCACTTTTTCAAATAGAACACCCCTTTTTTTCTCCAATATTCAGATTCCTCTCTAAACTCTAGACAAGTTTCATATAACATATTGTATGGCTAAAGTCAACAGGAATTGAAATACAGGGCCCACAATAAAAATCAAGGTATAATTTTACGGTCTAGGTATTTACCTTCTTACCGGTTTCTACATAATAACTTAGTTACGTAAATGTCAAAACATTTAATATTTACTCCAAAGTTGTCACTTTTACCCATAAAAATGTTTCTAACGGAAGCTGAGAGAATCGAAATATTAATAATAGTAGGATGTGGAGATCGAAAGAGAACACAAATAGAAGTTTGTGAGTATTTTAATGATAAATATCCAAATAGAGAACACATAAATCAGGCAACTGTTTCCAAAATTGTTAAGAAGTATAATGAAGTTGGTCACGTTAAGGATAAACCTAGAAGTGGACGACCTAAAATTTCCGACGATGTCAAACTTGATATTCTAGTTTCGTTGGAAGAGAGACCACATTCGAGCACAAGAAGCATTTCTCAAAATGTTCAAAATATCCACGATTCAACGGTGGCAAAGTTCCTGAAAAAGGAAAAATGGCATGCATATAAATGTCAAGGAGTACAGGAACTTTTGGAAGGCGACCCTGACAGAAGGAATGAGTTCTGCGAAATTCTCATGGATAATTACTTGATTAACGATGCATTATTTCCGAGTAACATAATTTTTTCCGATGAGGCTACTTTTTTCTTGGATGGCATGGTAAATCGTCAAAATTGCCGGTATTGGTCCAGCGAAAATCCCCATTGGTTCCGAGAAATTCATACCCAGCGGCCGAGAAAAATTAATGTATGGGCAGGAATAATTCGGGATACTGTTATAGGACCCTATTTTTTTGAGGAAAATTTGACTGGCCAAAGATATTTGCAGTTTCTTGAAGAAGACCTCGCTCCAGCGTTGATTGCCCTATTTCCCGATCGGAACATTCCTGACTCACATGATACAACTATGTGGTTTCAGCAGGATGGTGCACCAGCCCACTATTCGGTCGAAGTCCGTAGATACCTGAATGAGTTATTTCATCATCATTGGATAGGTCGACGGGGTGAAATAGAGTGGCCTGCGAGGTCCCCCGACTTAACGCCATTGGACTTCTTTCTGTGGGGCTATATTAAGGAAAGGGTTTACAAAAATAAACCAGAAGATATTGATGTTCTCAAAACGCGTATAACAACAACCATAAGACAAATTACCCCAGAAATTGTACATAATGTACATTTGGAATTTGTTGAGAGATTGGGACATTGTAGAGCCGTAAATGGACACCATTTTCAACACTTACTCAAATAATTTTTTAGATTGTTCACTGTATTACCAATTTCCTGTTAGAATTTTTTTTCTAGTATTCTAGTATTTGTCATGGAAAACAAGCTTTAAAATTATACCTTGATTTTTATTGTGGGCCCTGTATTTCAATTACTGTTGACTTTAGCCATACAATATGTTATATGAAACTTGTCTAGAGTTTAGAGAGGAATCTGAATATTGGAGAAAAAAAGGGGTGTTCTATTTGAAAAAGTGAAGTTGACACTTGTCTAGCGTTTTTGGCGCATCCGGTATAATATTGAAGAACGCCAAAAAATTTCAAAGAATAAAATAAAATCGACGGGTACGAGCGTTTTTCGAAAAAGTTTTGCGTTTTCAAGAAAAATCGATTATTCCAGACTTTATCAGCACCCTGTATAAACTGATGATTCGTAAAATCCCTTGTATATCGTAGAATGAACCCATGCCTCAGAAATAACAGTGTGTATGTGAGAACAGAAGGAAAGTTTAGTATCAAAAATTATTCCAAGATCTCTAAACTCATTAACGAGTGAAACTGACCGATTATTATCAATCGTATAATCTTATACAATAGCTAATGACTTCGTAGTATACGAAACAACTTTACATTTTAGTATATTTAGCTGTAGATTATTTTCAGCAACGGTCCCAAAACCGATCCTTGGGGAACACCAGAAGCTGCAGTGTATTGTGATGATTTAATGCCGTAAATTTGAACATATTGCTTTCTATCCATTAAGTATCATTTAAACAACGAAATCAGCGAATCGGAAAATTATTGAGTTTCTTAATTAATAGTCTATGGTCAAGTCGGTCGAAAGCTTTAGTAAAGTCAAAATAATGTATATACAGGGTGTTATGGAAATGACGTATTATATTTAAATGGGTGACTCCTGGGGTGTCCTAGAGAAACGCTACATATTTTTTTTTCAAGTCGAACGTTTAAAAAGTGGGGTAATTCACCCATAAACCCACACACAACTCCTCGGCACAGTCACATTACACTGAGCAGCTGTGTAATAAACAGATGTTCTGGCGCAATGTTGCCAAATTGTTCGTGTAAAATCTCTTCTTATCTCTTCTTATAAAAATAAATATTTAGCTACCTAGTATCCAAATAGAAGTGAATCCAGGTGCCAGTACACTAACAAGTAATCCAGGGCACATAAATCTTCAGTTTTTTTATTTTAGTGGGTAAAGCTTATATCCCACTAAAACCTCTTCGGCGTTTTTCTTCCAATCTCAGAACATGACCCTGTATATCGTTAGAGACACAGAACACATAGTGAAACACTGAACAAATTACCATAAATCACTTAAAGAAACACACACATGTTTCAAATTAGTTTTTTGAAGATAGGCCCTTGTCACACAAAATCGCTACATACATTCTTTACCAAACACACAAATAGGAGATGGGACACAAATTGGCACTTTATAAACTAAAACGTTCAGCAATTATTTTATCTGCTGCATCCAATATCTTATATCGCAACTGATCCATATTTTCGACTTAATAAACTATTTCTTTATTCATCGTACCCCATAGAAAAAAATTGCATGGTGTCAGATCCACTGACCTTGCGATTTCCAGTCTCTTACTAAAGGAACAATTTCTAATATGCCTCCGACTTGATTTTTCTGTATGTACTAAACATTTTCACACTTATTCGCACTGTCACAGTTGATTAAATATCCCGAAAAAACTCTTTCGCGCGAGGCCGCAGAGGAATGTCTTGTTGTCAAGCAAATGTCAACTTCTAACCTTCTGTCGATTTATACTAGAGATGGCTAATCTTTGGTTTTAAAATCCCGCTGTGAAACGATCGATTTAATTTTTTTAAGCTTTTCGAATGAAATAGAGCACCAGAGCAGCGATTAACAAGTTTTTAATCTTTATTGGTATCTACAGCAGTGAAGGAAAACAATAAATAAGTGCTGTTGATTATTATAATTATTTATTTCAACCTTTTTTGGTGAATGCGCTGGAATCTACCGGAAAACATGCATTGCACTAGTACATCTCTAGTTTTTGACAGCTCGTGTTTTAAATGCTTCAGTTCAGATGTCATTTTTAATTCGAAGAAATGTTATTTACATTTTACAATGTGTTTTTTAATTAAAAACAAAAGTTCATACAAATCTAGGCGAGACAACCCAATGTTAATAAAAGCGATGTCTCCAAGTGAATTTTGTGTGTGTTTTGGCCAGTGTTTATGTGAAGTTTTGCGATTATGGTTATGGGTTATGTGATGTGCCGGTTTCTTTACTAAAACGCTGTATAAGTTTTTATAGAAATTGACATTAATTTTTAAATAAGACCGACAAGGTAAGGGTATGTGTGTGGCCTAAATAAAATTACATTAAAAAATCAGTCAGCCAATCAAAAGTCAAAAGGTCATTGACATTTGACCTAGTTACGTAGTTGCGTATTTCAAACTTAAAGAGTGTAAGGTGTAATTCTGACAACACCGGTGAGAATTCGTATGTGTCGCAGTGCCGTACAGAAGTTTTCCTGGTTTGACGTCAGGTCATTTTTACCGCTGAATGAATTGAAAGCGCCATTTAAGGATATTTTTCTTCAATTTGTATTCATCTCAGGAATTGCCGGTTTAAATATAATACGTCATTTCCATAACACCCTGTATAATATATAATAATTTAATGATAATGTTGATCATATGGAAGGTATAATGAATCAGTGAATTTATTTCCATTTGCATCTATTCTTTGACCTAATTATTTCCTGTTAGCATGGAAAAATCATGGCTTCATCCCTTAAGGCCTTATTACACTTGGCAATTTTTATGGCGCCAGCAATGGCAATTATAATTCAAGGATTCAGGCGCAGTACACCGTTCTCCGTACTACAGTCGGAAATTCTACTCTTCTGACAATTAAAATGACACGGATTCATGCCCAGTACACTGTTCCCGATCAGCTGTCTCTCATTACCAGAAATGGGGCAGGCGCCATTTTAATTGCCCTTGCCGGCGCAATTGGGTAGACATGGATTATTCTGTTATTTTTAACTGTTTATTATTTGGCCGAACCAGGTATGAACAGGTAATGGCCATTTAAACCCACTGGTACTTAAATTAGCAGTTTACATTCTTTATTAAACTTATGGACTGCTAATTCAGCAACTTTTTGCACCTCCTATTTGTAAATAGCAGTAGCTGCTTTAACTGGTAATCAAAACGAACAGGTTTGCACATCTCTAATTCTGGGGATATTTTAGGGATTTCGACAGTACCCACTGCTGTTCTGACCGTTGACAATGCTCCAGCTGATCGAAAACGGTTTACTGCGCATGAATACGTGCCATTATAATTGCCGGCGCAAGAGAAAAAATTGCCTAGTCTAATACGGCCTTTAGCAAAAAAAGATACCTGGGCTACAGCGTTGCCATGTATCTGAACACGATGCATAGAGATTTATTTTATTCATTTAATATTGTGGAAAATGATCATTTTTACATATCTTCACATATTCTGTTCGGGTTGATTCTTGACGATATTTTAGAATTTATTTTATTGCTGGTAATTTTAGATGTTCTAATTGGCATTTACATGATTCTTTTCTGTTATAATTAACATTAATCTGACATGTCCAGCTACATCGCGGCCGGCACCTCAAGACTTTGCGGAAGATTTCAGAAAAATGAATCTACTTCACATGGAAGCATCTCATCGATTGATTTACTTACCTGATGTACAAATATGCGGGTCTCTCACAAACTTGTCGAATGGCATAGTAAAATTCATACACTCCTCATTCGATATTATTTTCACGTTCAAATATCGTAATACTTTTGAGTGATCTCCTAAAAATAATAATAATGACGGGGCTTAATACAAAGTCTTTAGTACTATTTTTTTTTTAAATTCCTCTTTGCGAGATTTTCTAAATAATTAAACAAATCGATAAGATTATCGAAAAATCGTTGTTAAAAATATTAAAATCGATTTCATTTAAATAAAAATATCTTTCACACACTCGGTAATTGAGTCCATATAAAAAAGTTTGTTGGCTTTACAAATATACAGGGTGTTCCATAATGTATACATAATATACAGGGTGTCCCATAACTAATGGTACACAGGAAAACTGCAGATTCCTTGGGTAAAAATACTGCGATTTGGCCATACTTAGTTTAGTTCAATAGCTGGTAATAACCGAGATACAGGGTGTCCAGGTAAAAATTTAATTTTCAATTTTCCTAAATAACTTATTTCTGAATCAATATTTTTGCACAAAATTTTGGTGACTAGGGTACTTTTGGGGAAAGGAATTTGAATTTGTTAATAATTTTGATGTAGATTATAGGGGGCGCTCTCTGCGGTACTTTGGATACATAAAAAGAAATGTAACTTTTTTGTGCCTTAGTATAATTATATTTTTATTAAAAATATCAGTTTATCCGTTATTTTTAAGCAATAAAGGTATACTTTGTAAATGTCGCTCCGACTAACCGTTTTCGGGATATTTTCAATTACAATTTCTAATGCGCCCGTTGAAATTTTGATTTGTAAATGTGAAATTTGTCACAGTAGGCTTTGGTAAAAACAAATACAATCAAAGCACTTTGAAACCTCGTTTCTGTCAAAGTTTATTTTCATTTGTCAGCATTGTGGGTGTTTTTAAGGAGTTTTTGAAGATACTGTTATCAAAAATTAAACTAAAAATGCCGCGACATAACTGTTTTCTGACGGAGAAATGCGAGACATGGTATGTTTATACGCACAAGAAAATTTTAACAGACGCGGAGCACATCGGCGGTATTTGGAAATGTATCGAAATAGAAGGCAGCCAGATATTAAAATTTTTAGAAGCCTATACGACAGACTGGGAGAAACAGGATCCTCTACTATTACGACGCAAGGATCCTGTTTCTTCCAGTCTGTCGTATAGGCTTCTAAAAAATTTAAAATGAAACATTTCCAAATACCGCCGATGTGCCCCGCGTCTGTTCAAATTTTCTTGTGCGTATAAACATACCATGTTTCGCATTTCTCCGCTAGAAAACAGTTATGTCGCGACATTTTTTGTTAAATTTTGGATAACAGTATCTTCAAAAACTCCTTAAAAACACCCACAATGCTGACAAATGAAAATAAACTTTGACAGAAATGAGGTTTCAAAGTGTTTTCATTGTATTTGTTTTTCCCAAAGCCTACTGTGACAAATTTCACATTTACAAATCAAAAGTTAAAAGGGCGCATTAGAAATTGTAATTTAAAATATCTCGAAAACGGTTAGTCGGAGCGACATTTACAAAGTATACCTTTATTGCTTAAAAATGACGGAAAAACTGATATTTTTAATAAAAATATAATTATACTAAGGCACAAAAGAGGTACATTTCTTTTTATGTATCCAGAGTACCGCAGAGAGCGCCCCCTATAATCTACATCAAAATTATTAACAAATTCAAATTCCTTTCCCAAAAAAAACCCTAGTCACAAAATTTTGTGCAAAAATATTGATTCAGAAATAAGTTATTTAGGAAAATAGAAAATTAAATTTTTACTTGGACACCCTGTATCTCGGTTATTACCAGCTATTGAACTAAACTAAGTATGGCCAAATCGCAGTATTTTTACCCAAGGAATCTGCAGTTTTCCTGTGTACCATTAGTTATGGGACACCCTATATATTGTACGCTTTTCCTTGCTGCAAATTTGATTGATGGTTCTGTATGGGTGTAGAGTGGTTAATTAGTTTTCATCTCAGAGCATAATTGTAATATTATTATATAATATATTTATTATTAGGACTTGTTACCAGTCATAAGACATTATGTACTGTTTTTAGTTCAAAAATAAAGTGTTTTCAAAAAAAAAAACTCTCCGTGGACACATTGTATAGTGTGTAACACAGATGATCTTATCTGTATAGGCCCGAGGATGACATCATAGAGGTCGAAACGTAGATCAAAATAAAATATAGTTTGTTTTTCTGTCCTGTATCCAACCAGTTAACCCTTTTGGCAACTTATCAGTGTGATCACTTCAAGAAAAAAATAGAGAAACCGCAAGACGCATGAAAACCCTAAAGCAATTACTCCCCTGGCAGACTATAAAATACCAACTTACCCATCAGAGTCAAGCCCCATCCCATGACTCTTGCACTTTTCCCAACATAACTTACATCGTCTAGGGCCAACTGTACCGGCTGTATAGTCCTGTTAAATTTCACATCAGATGGTAGTTTTACCAACGCAATATCGCTCGTTTTATTTTTTATAGTATATTCACTGTGTAAAATGAACGTGATGGATTTAATGGGTTTGCCAAGTCTGTCCGTACGGTGGGCTCCTAGATGGACAAGCACGTACAAGGCACTAAAAAAGAATTTATCCATCGCATTTACCATGGCCTACTGTATATCGCATTTTGAGGTTTTTTTTAGTGTCGTGATCGCTCGAGCGAAAAACCGCTTGATCACTCGATTAGTGAAATAACCGACATCGCTCGATTATTAAAAAAACCGCTCGAGTTATCTGTTCAGGCTAAAACCGTCGTCCGTCACTTATTATCTTTCACTCGATACCCGAGCTTCTCTTGACACCGGCGGAAATGTACAACAAACCCGTATATTCGAACAGTTTTTCGCTCGATAGGAAATACTCTAGTTATAAATGCAGACGAAAACCCGAAAAATATCGCCTGTCACTTGATAGACGACCTTCGGTCTACGCGCCGCGCCATCCGATTGGCGACGTTCTAGTTTGACGCTGAGCAGGTACACGACATACGTCTTTCTTAAAGGCACATAAACGAGAAGGTGCATATAAGAAAGTATGCCGAATCCCTTAGCGGAGTCACCGCGACATGCATTTTGTAAAGTTCTCAAAAATAACATAATAATAGAAATTGTTAATGAAAAATAACAAAACGGACAAAATGGTTAACAAAATATATAGAAAAATTCGTTGCTAATCTTATAGTAAATATTTTTAAATCTAAACAGGAACTTTTTATTATTAAACTCAAGAAGACTTCTCAAAAATAACATACATTATAGAAAATGTTAATGGAAAATAAGAAAACGAGCAAAATAGTTAACAAAACAGTATCGACAAATTTTTTGGTAACCTTAAACATACTGATCACCGACCTATAACTATGGATACGTATAACTTATGGGGGTGTTCATAAATAATGTATTTTTCTAGCCTACACAACGAATACAAACAGTCTTTCCCACCTCTTTCGGTAATTATCGCAGCCTAGCCAGAGTGACATATTTATCGCAAAGGTATCTTGCAAAATCCCAATTAAAAATTGGTTAATTTGACAATTACAACTGGTTTAAGGTTAATCCGCAATTGCTCTTAAAATGAATTTATTTCCCAATAATTTTACTATAAACTGTGAAAAGGCGATGAGAGATCATTTAAGATGAGGATCCCAAACAATCCCAAATTAGCAATCAGAGCCATCTATGTTGCATCAATTTAATTAAAAAATATGCCTGTTTTTGGCAGGTTAGAAAGAGACGAGAGTCATCAGCCGATCAATATTTCTTTTCGTGAAGTTTTAGCCGTTAATAATAACGTTTTTTAGTTAATTTATTGATATTCAGATTGTCTGACACGTCGATTGGGGTATTAACCAAGTGTCAAGAAGATCTGTGACAAAAATTTGAAAATTGTTCATATTTAAAATTGTTATTATTATTTTTCATACCGTTTTCCAATCCTTTAACTTTACAAATTCAGATTTAAATTTAAAAAATTAAGTATATTTGGCTAAACATTCGCATAAAATAGTGCCTGTTTGGCAACCTGTGATTAAACGCAACAGAATATTATTATACTTAAAAATATTAAACTAATCTTGAACTAATCAAACTGCACCCTGGCAACATCTATTTCTATTTTACTACTGCCCTAGGATCCAGGAGCCAAACTATGAATGAATACTAATCTCGTAAACATTACAACGTTGGGGCTGTGATCTGATTGTTTGTTTTTTTTGTGATTATTGGTGAAAAATCGTCTCTGTTATAATCAATCATGTGTAGTTTGTAAAAGAGTGGATCATTTAATTAAGGATTTATCTTTTCATCGGTAAGTATGGTTATGTTTTAATATTTAACCATCTGATATAACCGGACTTCAACATTGTTGCCAATCAACCAATAAAGACGTAGTTCTCTCTTCCACCCATTATACAGTGTGTCCACTGATTGACTATCGAAGAGGGAAAACTTTTTTATTTGTGGGTTTATGAAAAAAAGTTATTTTTCATAAAAACTCCTGCTTGTTCTCCAACGACCAAAAAGTATATTATTTTTTCAAATTTATATACCGGGTGTTCAGAATTTAGAAAAATATGAAAAAAGCTAAGAACAAAGTACCCTTATGTGTAAAGATAGGATAAAAACTAATTAGTAAAAGTTGTTGTGGTTGAGAACCTACGTCTCATTACCAAGTTTTGACTTATTAGCTAAATGTACCGAGACAGGCAAAAAATTCCAACTCATAAAATATGATTTGCTTTAAATTAACGCATTTTGCAAATTAGTTAATCTTTAGAACGTATTTCTTTGTATAATATTTATCTTTATACGAGGAATTGTCGAAAACGGCTAAGTAACTACCCATGTTATTAAAAAATCAATACGTTTTAAAATAAAACCGTGCACTATTCATAATTAAACGAATTTATTAGAGAACGAATGAAGAGTAAAAAATTGTAACAAGTATAACAAATGTAAGTGAAAAAAGGCAGGTTATCAGCAAAAAAAAACTATTCAAAGGTTTCTCCACCAACCTCCTCGCATCGTTGGACTTTCTTAATAAATGCTTTATATGCATTTCGTATCTCTTGCAAAGGGATAGCCTGAATCGCTTCTCTAATTCTAATTTTTAAATTGTCAAGATCAGGTTCCAAATGAGATGCATACACTTTCTGGGTAAGGTAGCCCCATAAGTAAAAATCCATTATTGTAAGGTCGGGACTTCTTGGCGGCCAAGGGATTGGTCCATATCTCCCAATCCAGCGCTCCGGAAATTGTCGATTCAACCATTCCCGCACAATAACAGTGGAATGCGCAGGATGACCATCTTGTTGAAAATATGCAGTTTACCTGTCAATAAGTGGCATATTATTTAAATAATGAAAAAAAATTGAATTTAGCATTTCTAAATAACTATGCTGATTCATATTTGCTTCAAAGAAGTACGGTCCAATTATTCCGTTGTACGTAACTGCACACCAAACGTTAACTTTCTTGGAGTACTGTCTTCTGCAATGAATTCGAAAATGGGGATTCTCAGTTGACCAGTAACGTACATTTTGGGAACTAACCACTCCATTAGTTGAGAAAGTAGCTTCATCGGAAAAAATAATATTATGAAAAAAGTTTCTATTTTGTAAGTATTTCTGACCAACCCATAAGCAAAAATCAAGTCTTTTTGCATCATCATTTGCTTCTAGAGTATGAACAAATTTAGGTTTATATGGCCTGACTTTATTAGCTTTAAAAATTATTTGCAAATATGATTTACTAATGTTTCCAATATGGGATGCTCTAATCCTTAGCGATGTTTTGGGAAAATGCCGAACGGAATCCAGCGCAAGAGTTGCCCCAACATTTTCTTCTGCATTGATAGGAGTCTTCTTCTTTTTAATATTTAAAACGCTTCCTGTTCTTCTAAATTTTGAAACAATAGATTTAACTGATATTCGGTTAACGGTAATATTTGGCCATTTCTCGTTAAACATTCTTGTGACATACGAGTATGAGATATTTTCCCCTAAACCATAACATTGGACAATAAATACTTTTTGTTCTAACGTTAGCATTTTTTTTCACTGTCATAAATTAAGCAATATGACATTGACAACATTTTTATTTGTTTGTTCATTTGTTAAATACGTCGCTCCGCGATGTGTTTTCAACGCCGTCTTGTCGGTAAAATGTACGTCCATTGTCATCGCAACGTATACTATAAAGTTTTTACAAAGAAATACGTTCTAAAGATTAACTAATTTGCAAAATGCGTTAATTTAAAGCAAATCATATTTTATGAGTTGGAATTTTTTGCCTGTCTCTGTACATTTAGCTAATAAGTCAAAACTTGGTAATGAGACGTAGGTTCTCAACCACAACAACTTTTACTAATTAGTTTTTATCCTATCTTTACACATAAGGGTACTTTGTTCTTAGCTTTTTTCATATTTTTCTAAATTCTGAACACCCGGTATATAAATTTGAAAAAATAATATACTTTTTGGTCGTTGGAGAACAAGCAGGAGTTTTTATGAAAAATAACTTTTTTTCATAAACCCACAAATAAAAAAGTTTTCCCTCTTCGATAGTCAATCAGTGGACACACTGTATATGGGACCTTTGGATGTAACGATAGTAAAAAACTTTCGATACGTGAACAATGGATATCAAAATTCGAAAAGTGGCTTTTCTGTGATGGGGACAAGGCCTTCTTTTATGGGGGAGAATTGATTGTTTTTTGCCCAGTAAAGAAGGTCTTGACGTGCCAAGATATTGCCGTGTAATCATATTCATTAAGGGCGTAGTGTTCGCCGGTTAAGGTCAATAATTGGTAGGCATTGCGCATTAACCATTACGATCAGCTTTGTTTACATGCGCGAGGCCATAAATTTGCCACTTTTACTTTTAGAGTTTGGCTATCCATAGTTATAGGTAGTTGATACCGATACGTAAACTTGGCGACGGCGCACTGTGGTCTAAACGGGGTTTTTACGGCGACAAAAGTGTTTTTAAAGTTCAATCACGATAAAAACATATTTTTGCACTATTATTTATATTTGTATTGATTAGTACACAATATTAATACCAAATAAACTTTAAGGTCGACTTATGCTATAAAGTCGTGCACAAATTGATTTCAAATTCAGGATTTTTTTTGTAATGATTGACAAGTCAATTAGTACCTAAGTACTTTTAGTTGCACATTTTTTAAGGTAACCCATAGGGTGTTCCAGGTGGTAGGTATGATGTTGCAATAATTAGTAATTGTTGTTAAACATTAAAACGTCAATCTTTCGGAAACCGGTATTTCTAAGGGTATGGTTGGTTATAGAAACAAGATTTTATTATAAAAGTCGAAATTGACACAATACAGGGTGTTATGGAAATGACGTATTATATTTAAACCGGCAAATCCCGAGATGAAAATAAATTGGAAACGGGTAAAGATTGTTTCACGAAAAATGGATATAACTTATTGACTGCAGTAAAAGTACCTGCGGCGATCCCATTATTTATGACCATTTGTTATTATTATGTGGAAAGGACCGGATTGTAATAATTATAATTAAATATAGGCACATCAGGTAGGTTAGGTTGCTTAATTTATATTTAAATATCTTTTTGTGGTAAAATTTGTTAGTTTTTATTTCTTGCTGGAAGAGTTTAGTTGTATTACCGATATTATTTTACAAAACGTATAAAAAAACAGTAGGTGGCGTCCATGGAAAAACATTGATGGTGCTTCTTCTAGTGTTACAGTAAAACAAAAGCTCCGTCAAATAAAGGAAAAAGAATAAGCATTTTACATGCTGGGTCAGAAAACGGTTGGGTTTCAAATGCCTTGTGGCTTTCTGCAAAAAAACATTAAAGACTCTTGTGTGGACTACCATGAAGATACAACGGCCGAACTTTTTGAGGAATGGCTCAAGAATTGTCTTCTACCAAACATTTCTCAGAATAGCGTGATAGTAATGGACAATGCGAGCTATCACAGTCGCCAATTACATAAAGCTCCAAGCTCAAATAATACAAAATTGGAGATTCAGAACTACATGGCGGCGAATGATATATATTTTGAAGAAAGTTATAAAAAAAGTGATCTTTTAGAAATTTTAAAGATATTTTGTATAAAAAAAGTATATGTTTGTGACACATTGGCAGAAGAAATTGGACATACAGTGTTACGGCTCCCACCCTATTATTGCATTTTTAACCCCATAGAGCATATGTGGCACCAGTTAAAATCACTGGTTAGGTCTGAAAATATTTCTCCGACTTTAAGTTCTAGTGTTGTAGAATTAATACGAAAATGCTTTAATGATATTCCCCAGGTAGTTGGAAAAATCCAGTCTGTCACGTAATAACTGTAGAAAATTCGTATATTAGTCTGGATCGTATAATTAATCCAATTATAATTAATTTTGATGAGGATAGCGATAGCGAAACAGAACTATCTATAGAATAACATTATAAATGTAAATAAATATGACTGGTAATATTTAAAAAAAATTATTTCATTTGATTACATTAATATAATCATATCATTACTTGTTTTCCTTAGTCCGCCCCTTCATACTTCACTTGTTTATTGCCAAGCTCTTGTCTACACAATGGGCCGACCCAGGAAATCATTAAGTCGTATCCAAATATCGTGAAACGAACTGTACCTGTATGAACAAACCCGATGAGCTTTAGCCTAATTGATTATTTAGGAATAAAAACAAACTGTCTAATATGCATTTCTAGGCAATGAATTTTGCCCTTTTTGTCGCCGTAAATTTCATTTTTAGACTATAGTGCGGCGTCGGTTGGACATGCAGAAACTTACTCGAGAAGACAGTGTGCCGCCGTGAGTATCCATCTATTACCGAGCAAGGAGCCCCCGCAAAATAATCTCTTTCTGGCTTCACTATTTCCCTTCACGATATACATGAACACTACATATGGGAAAGCGTGTGGCGACGCGGCGTGTCCTTTTATAATCCTCGGCGATAGTCCGTCTGGTTTCCTGTCCTTATTGAACATACGGCCAGAGGGCGCCTTTACACCAACAACCTCCTCTTCGACCTTAAATTTTTTTTTGTTATGGAGAACAATGGTGAATGTCAACCCTTGGTTGGTACGGGCGTTACAACAAAGCGTTTAGGTGTTTTGGTGCGGAACGCTAAAAAATACAGAGTTCCTATTTGTGTGGAGTACTTACCGTGGTTTTATATTTTCCATCATTTCCAACGATAAAGAAAACAATGAATATAAAGCTTATCAAGAACCATTTATCCTTCGTTCTCTCACTTGGTGTTATTACCATTAAAGTAATTTCAAGAAATCGTAATTTCAGTATTAGTGTTCTCTTTGACAATGTCAATTTGCAGAAAGTTGTTTTGTCAGTGTCACAATTATACTTAAGGGTTAAAAGGGGTTTGCAGTCGTTGGTTTGCAGTGGGCGCATTCAGCAGAGCGCATCGATTTATGCGATTTTTAATGGGTAACGTTACGATGCGCATCGATTTGTAATTCTGCTGAATGCATTTTGTTTGGTTAGGATCCCTTCTAAATATTTTCATCAAATATTACGTTTTTTTCTGTACGAAATGGATAATTTTATATTTAATGCTCCTCTTCATTAGCGGAGATCGTGTATAATATGTTTTTATAATTATAGTTCACTTCTTTCGTCATTTTTTATAAATTTTACCTGACAAACAAAACTGACATAAATCGCTGTCAAATCACAAATCGCTTTTTAAATATCGATGGAAAAATGGCGTCCGATTTCCCATCGAATTCTGAAATTTTTTTTTAGTGCATTCAGCAGATGATTACTAATCTCTTACAAATCGATGGGTTCTGCTGAATACGCCCAATATTTCACCCAGAGCCAATGGCAATGTTGCCAAACTTTATGTAAAACTGAAATTCCATATAAAATTATAAAAATAAATTATTTTCTATCTCCTTGTATTTATCCTTATACCTAACGAGCGAGTGAATCCAGGCACAAACACAATCAGTTTTTTCTTTTTCATGGGAACACTCCTTGAAACACTTTATGTACACAAAGTAATAGGGAAACAGAACCGATAGTTAGCTTTTGAAAATACAATAATACAGATTTTACTACAGATTATTAGATTTTATTACACGCGACGAAATTTGACGTCCAGAAGAAACGCGTCAATAAAAAAATATTCAAAGATTATTTATGGACGGGCAAGATACACGCGTAAACCGAACAAACAGAGCGGATTGCTGAGAGTGTGTTGGTGATCGACGAGACACATCGTATCCGGCCGCTGGTTGGTCTTCAACTAACAGACGCAAGCGTGCGGCGCTATATGAAACTACTTCGCTCAGCCGATATAAGGCGTCAAGAGGTCATTGGCATTTGACCTAGTGACGTACGTGGCTATTACTATTCCATATGTTTTTTCGGGTTGTTTAAAACATAGTCCGTCGTAAATGTTCTTCAATTAATTGTACAAAAGGGTATTACAGAATGGAAAAGTGTTTAAATTATTTTATTTTCTCTAAAGAGTTTAAGGTGTACATATGACAACACCGGCCAGAATTCCTTGACTGCTTACATGTATCGCGCCATTTATGGCTATTTTTCTTCAACTTGTCTTTATCTTAGGAAGTGCCGGTTTAAATATAATACGTCATTTCCATAACACCCTGTATACAATAATTTTTAGGCTTGCATTTATTATTATTATTAGTTACGTTTGTTTCAGTAATTATCATAATGACGACCCTATGTTCCTGTAGGAAGTATATAGGTTCCCCTATTTTATTTCGTATGCCGTTGGCATTCCAAAATGAGATTTTCAGGTTTCTATATTATGTTATACTATTGTTCATAACAAACTCAATCGCCGCCTTAGCTCTTTCAAATGTATCAGTATGTTTATTGCTAGCTAATCGATTTAAACTTTTATTGATGTCAAATGTGTAACTAATATTTTTCGCTGTTGTTTCAGGTAAGTGAGCATGCTTGGTGTTGGAAGCATCCGTTTAGGGGTACGATGAATAAAAGGTTTATAAAGAGTCAATCGAAGATATGGATCAGTTGCGAAATAAGATATTGGATGCAGCGGATAATATTTTTCAAGGCGCCCACTTTACTACCAGTGAAGCGGTCGGTTATTTTCAATATCTTCCATTCTAAAAGAGACGGGAAAAAGGAATAATAGTTTGGAGTATTGCCAAATATCGTGTTGAAATGTGCTTTTGTTCGCGAAACCGGTGCCCTGTGTAATAAAATCTAATAATCTGATCCATTATATTAGTCCTCTGTCATTATGCGTAGTTCTGTGCTGTCATGAAAACCTAAGATGTCCCGACCATAAATAAAGTGTTCTTATGAAAAATAAAAAATAACTGATACGTATGTGCCTGGAGGTCCCGCTCTTTAGCTATAAGATAAATACACGTAAGTACATAATTAATTTTTATAATTTATATGCAATATCAGTTTTACATTAGGTTTGGCAACATTGCCATTGGGCCTGGGTGATGTGTTTACAGTAGCGCGGACTGACCTGTGAGTAAGAGGCTTTGTTACTTCACTTTTAAAACGGTCGATTTAAAAAAAAATATGTAGCGCTTCTCTAGGACACCCAAGGAGTCATCCATTTCCGTAACACTCTCTATATGTCGGTACCATTTTGTTTTTATGAAAATTTTTGTCTTAAAAATCGGGCTCTGGGCATTTCTTTATAATAATTACATGAACTGGTCCCATTTAATTTTTTTGAAATTATTTTGTCCTTCTGATGATAAGTAAAAAGGTTTACGTACGTTATAAATAAACACAGCCCCTTATTAGTCACCAAGCAAAGCATTAATGAATTAAAAACTTTTACAGGGCTGAAATACGTAATTCTAAGAAAAGAGCTCATGACGCCTATATAGCAGACTGTGGGAATCCGCAGGCAGAAATGTGGAAGATACTGAGGGGTAAGACTGGTAAGGAGATTTTAGCTAAACTCCACCAACTGATAAATCATTTCGTGACTTTTTGCCAAATGTACACAATGTTCGTGAATTTCGTTTCCACTCTGCTACTTTTAATGAGGTACGGCAGAAGGTTTCCAATTTGAAGAATAGTAAAAGTAATGATTGCTTCAACCTTAATGTAAAAATTATTAAAACTTTAAAAAACCTTTTGATATCGCCTATGACAAGATTAATCAACCACTGCATTAGTGCTGGAGTCTTCCCGACTGTTCTTAAGAAGGCTAAGGTTGTTCCAAATCTTTAAAAACAAGTAATCTATTGATGATCCTACTAATTATCGTCCCATATCATTATTGCCAGTTTTTTCAAAGGTCTTTGAGTCTATCCTGAAAGATCAGATATGTGAATACTTTGAGCGGTACCACCTGTTCTTCCAGGGTCAGTATGGTTTTCGCAGCCACTACCCTTGCAATCAACAACTTAATTGACTATGTAACTGAGGGCATGGAAGAGGGCCAGGATACTTTTGCATCCTTTTATGACTTAACCAAGGCTTTTGACTGTATTTCTCACGATATTTTGATGCAAAAACTCTTATCCTATGGTTTTGATCCTGGTAGTCTCTCTCTGATGGGTTCGTATCTTTCTGACCGTACACAGTATGTCTCATTCAACCGGGATGTTTCTCAGCAGCGAAGGATTGGGCATGGTGTGCCCCAGGGTTCAGTATTGGGCCCGATACTGTTTCTAATCTACATTAATGATCTGCCCAATTTTCAGCATGGTTCAAGACTGGTTCTTTTTGCTGATGATTCAACCAGCATTATAAGATATAGTCCGGGTGACAGTCTGGCGGATCTGGCTGGTGGAACCAGGGAAGGTATAGAGAGTTGGTTTTTGGCGAATCGGCTCAGTCTCAATGGATCTAAGACACAGAATCTAAATTTCTCTCTCCGTATGGGAGTTCCTGAGATGCAGTGTGACCAGCATGTGAAATTCCTTGGAGTTTTCCTTGATCCGGGGCTTACCTGGCGGGTACATGTGTCTCAGCTTTGTGGTAAGCTCTCTAAATCTATTTACCAGATTAGGTCATTGTCTCAGTGTGTATCGGTATCGACATTGATGACTGCTTATCATGGCTATTTCGCCTCCCACATGTCCTATGCTGTGGGGACACTGTGCCCATGCGGGGAGGGTTTTTGGGCTACAGCGTAGGTGTGTGCGTGTGATTGCAGGTTTGGGGTGGCGTGACTGTTGTCGCCAATCGTTTAGGGAGTTGCAAATACTAACTTTTCCCAGTCTGTACATTCTTAGTTGCTTAAATTACATCAAGAAAAACATGTCTCTTTTTCCCACCAATTCCGACCTGCATTGTTACCCTACTCGTGGTCGAGACTGACTTTTACTGTGTTCACTTTTACAATGTACTTCCTACCCATATTAGAGGGCTGGAGGATGGGCTGTTTCACACCACGCTCAAAAAGTATCTCATTCTTAAAAACTTTTACTCTTTTGAGGATTATCTTAACAATAATTTTAATGACCTAGTGTAATTGTGTGATTTTCTTCCTTAAATGTCTCTGTTTGTATACTATACTAGGTTTTTATTGTGTGTTTTCTACAGCTTTTAACGTATTTACATATTTTTAACGAGTAATGTTGCCTTGGTGTAGTGTTATTGTAAATTAATGTTTATTTATGTAGACTTTTATATTGTTCAGTATCTTTTCTTTACATATAACATATGACTTGTAAAAACACATTATGTGTAATTTTATGAATAAATTCTATCTATAATAACCTAGCAATTAAACCCAAATATTCATTTTTCTCAAAAACGTATAATGCATTATAAAAAAAATAATAATAAAATAGTGAACATTTCTGACATTATCCTAGAGGGTTTGGAATATGGGCCCCCTCAAAAACTGTAATAAAAACGTTTTATATTATGGCGACAAATGAATAAATACGCCATAAAATAAAAAACAATCCTCTTAGCAAGAAAAATATACAGAAGGCCAAACTATCTGCAAAAATCGCACAAGTAGGCATCCTTGCCCGCCCCATTCCCGGTATTTTTATGTGCCCATAAAAGACTGTTGTAAATCTGGTTTTTTCCAATTAAAGAAAATTAATGAGGATTTTACGTTAGATTATTTTTTAAATAATTTAACAAATAAATGGATGAAAAATCAGACCGATTTGATTTCGTAATATGCATCATCATCAAAAAATTATTACAACGGTTTTTTTTCGCGGCAGGAGGCAGCGGGGAAGTTAGTCGATGTTTTGGGTTCTTCAGGCACGCGGCGGCCGCCGGCTTGAGGTTTCCAGAGTCGTACTCAACCGCGGTTTCGTTTTATAATTATTTTCTTTTACGTAAGGGGTCCGTATTTCGGCTACCGGTTTTAGAGTGTTCGTCACCGAAAAATCCGAGAATACTCACCCGCGGATCATTCCCTCAGTAAAATTTAATTTCAACTACTCGTGTTTCCGGCGAGTTTAAAAAATACTGGGCTGTCATTAAACACTCGTAGTTTCCGTGCGAGTATAAAAAACGCTGGAATGTCTTCCAACACTCGTATGTTTCAGTGCGAGTATAAAGAACTCTGGAATATCTTCAAACACTCGTGATTTGGTGCGAGTATAAATAAAACCCTAAATATCTTCGAACACTCGTGTATTTTGGGGCGAGTATAAATAAAACCTAAAATTGATCTGCGAAAACTCGTAGCCGTCCGTGCGAGTATAAATAGTGCTGCGATATCTTCGAACACTCGTCTTTCGTGCGGGTATAAATAAGTCTGAACTGGAAATAAAATTCACCCGATTGTGACGTTAAAAAACATTCCGGAATAAGTAATGGTTACTGAAAATATTCAACAAGAAGTGACGGTAACTAAAATTATTATTAGTCCTAAAACAATGAAATATCTTAAGTTAGTATTAATAAGCCTCTACCGCGGTTCAAAAAGTTTTGGACATTATAGGGTAGTTGAGATCTCTTTAGTTGACAAAAAATATTAGCTTAGGGTAGTTTTCTATTGTACAAAAATGTAAATATCAAAGTAACAGTGAGAGTACGTGATAGAAGATGAGTGACAGGTTGGTTGATTTCTCCTAAGTTGAGAACCCCTTATTATGGTAGGTTAAGTTTCATTGTACATAAAAATGTAAACAATTAACTACGAGTACATCGGGTCGCAATACGCAACTGACGAAAGGACTAACCCTTAAATAACCCTCAATGACAACATCATGACAACACATGTCAAATCATTCATTCTTTCTTAGACAAAATTCTTGCCCTCATTTCTTCATGTGCTCTGGTGGACTGCTGACAGCTTCCAGTTAGCGGGGAAAGGATGGTGGGCCCACCCAAGACCGACTGACACGTGCGTGTCAAGTCGGCAATGGCATTACACCTGGCATCCCTGACATAGCACCGAAAAATCGAAAAAACTTATTGAAGCAAAGAAAAATCGCGTCCGATTTAGCTAATTGGGAACGGTTCATATTGCTATGGTTTTTTCATTACTTGCTAAGACTGGCCACTTTACTCAACGTGTCGACCAGCACTCACACATATATTCAAAATTTAATGATTAAGAAAGTTAGATTGGCTCTAAATAAATAATTCCTGGGTGGGGAATTCACCTTTGGATAGAATTCAAAAATTAGGGACAAAATTAAATTTCCAAAAAATAGCCGTCTACTTAATAATCTGATTAAATCAAATTCAAATAAAACTTAAGGGGAAACTTGGTTATACGGGGGTTATCAAAAAACGTCTTACGTGAAACGCGCAGATAAGGAGAACGTTTAGAGTTACCTATCATGTATTAAGGGCAAAACAGACGGACGTTTCGGGCTACGTACTCCACTCATATCATGGTATAATGTACGTACGTCCCGCTTGAAAAAATTCCTTCGTGTCTTTTTCTCAATTCGGCGACAATATGTTATAATCCGAACACCCTGTATACAGGGTCCGCAAACGGAGCGTGGACAGAAGATTAAATCGTTATCGAAGATCTTATCAACAATACTGAAACAGCTTGAGATATTGGATTAAAAGCGGCATGTTTTAAAAGTATTTTACATTATACAGGGTGGCCCAAAAAAGTGTGACAGCATAAAGTTATATTTTTTTAAATGGGACACCCAGTATTTAATTGCATATTTAGGTTCGTATTATCGTTTATAAGTGCCTCGAATTTTATTTAATTTGGTTTTGTAGTTTCGGAGAAATAAATTAAAAACTAAAAAAAAAGGTTTGCAGTCCTGAATAAAAAAATCAAAAAAAAACAATCCAGAACTATTTTTTTAACCTCGGCATTAAGTGAAATTTATGACAAGAGGTCTAGAGATACATGAATGTAATTGCGTTTATTTATTTTATACAAGGTGTTCATAATAAGCTTTCAAAAACCCCACATTTTAAAATAATTTTTCTCAAGTTTTTCAAATGGAATACCCTGTATATTATTTGGCTATTTGACGTAGAATTGATAGACAATTTTTTTTTGTAATACAAGCATATAAGTTACATCCAGTCGTTTTCGAAATAATTGTAAATATCATAAATTATGTTGTTTAAATAGAGTTTTTATTGGGAAATTTTGTTATTGGCGACTAGACTAATAATTGTAAACTAAAGTAAATGTTCAAAATAGTTTCCTTTGACTTAATTTAATGATTTTCCTCTACTGCCAACAGAACTCTTAATTCATTTTCTTCAGTAATACCGGGTTTATTGATTATCATCCTTTTTGTGTACGCTGTGCTTCCTGTTGCTACAAATCTTTGCAACAACTTCACGAAGGTTTTTGGTCTCGGCTTTCTCTTAATAACTTGGTTATACGGGGGCTATCAAAAAACGTCTTACGTGAAACGCGCAGATAAGGAGAACGTTTAGAGTTACCTATCATTTATTAAGCGCAAAACGGACGGACGTTTCGGGCTACGTACTATACTCATATCATGGTATAATGTACGTCCTTCGTGTCTTTTTCTCAATAAGGTGACATGTCATCGGAAGCTCTAATCCACAATATGTTAATTCCCCTAATTTTGTGTTGGTGCAAATAAAGAAATAATAATCAAGATTAAGATTAATTTCAGATCACCTAATCCTGTATCAAATGGTGCGAACGCTCATAAATAATAAAATATATCATATCGTTCAAAAAATATATTTGAAAGGAAATTTACTCAAAAATTTAGTCTAGTTTCTTGGAAGCCCTTTAAACATAACGCAAAACCCCTGCAACTAACATGAACACTTTCGTATACGGTCCCAGTTTGCACCATTCTCCCCTACTTCTCGCTATGCGCAGCCCTGTATGTGTATTAATCCAACTGATATATCGCGGAACTCTTGAGTATGCAGAAGGCAGCCCTAAATTACATTCCTCTGGCCCGAAAGAGACGATGCCAACTTGTTTTCCGTCTATCATCAGGGGCCCCCCTGAGTCTCCTCCACAGGAACCGACTCTGCCTTGACCTAAAACAAAAAAATTGTTCTATACCAAAGATATTACAAACTACAGATAGAAAAATGTACATTTCTAGCATTCGGCAACGACTGCAAACAGTCTTTCCCACCTCTTTCGGTCGTTATTGCAGCATAGCCAGATTGACATATTTATCGCAAAGGTATCTTGTAAAATCCCAATTAAAAATTGGTTAATTTGACAATTACAACTGGTTTAAGATTAATCTGAGCTTATTTCCCAATAATTTTACTATTTAACTGTGAAAAAGGCGATGAGAGAAATATACTTGAAAGTATCAGACGAATATTGAACTAAACCAACTGTACTCAGGCAACATCTATTTTTATTTACTACGCTACGATTCGGACCAAAAAGATGAAAGAATTACTAATCTCGTCAAAATTGATTGGACGTTGGCGCTTTGATCTAACGGATTGATTATACAGTGAGTCCCAGAAGAAATGTCTAAATTCATTTAAAATTCAGCGGTAAGCTTTTTCAAAAAACGCTCGTACCCGTCGATTTTGATTTTTTAATTTTTTTTTTGTGGTAATTTCATGTATACAGGGTAGCTCAAAAATAAGTTACGACCATCAACTTCATTTTTTCAAATGAAAACATATATTTTTTATTTCATTTTTGAATTTTGCATTGAATTCTAAGCATGTTTCATGTACCATGTCCTATACATAAACTCAACAGTTATTGAAAAAATTAGGATATATCATTTAGGGAATCCAACGATCTATCAAATCTTCTGGCAATATGGCATTTTGGGCTCCATAATAAGTAAGAGTGTACTGTCTCACTGTCACCGTTTATTTCCATAGAAACTGTATGACAATTTTATTTCAAATAAGTATAATTATTGTTAAGCGTAGTTTCAAAGTTGCGGTTTTCACAATAATGGTGAAGTTAACGGAACGGGAAAAAATTGAAATTCTATGCATGGTTGGGTTTGGTGATAAAACACGTACTCAAATAGAAACAGCCCAATTATTTAATGAAATCCATCCTGATCGTCCTCCCATATGTCAAAAGATGGTGAGTAGAATAGAGGCTAAGTTTAGGGAATTCGGTCATGTTAGAGATTTGCCTAAATCTGGTCGTCCTACTCGAGATGAAAATGAACAACTTGACGTTTTGCTTTCCTTGGAAGAAAATCCATGTACTCCCCTGTCGCACATTGGGGCCGATTTACACATGCCGAAATCTGTTGTTCACCGAGTAGTTCAAAAGCACAAATATCACCCATACAAAGTTATTCCAGTGCATGAGTTATTTGAAGATGATTTCGATAGGCGAAGTGAGTTTTGCGGACGCATGCAAAATATGTGCAATCTAGATAATAATTTAGTAAAAAATATTATTTTTTCGGATGAAGCTACGTTCTATTTGAATGGTAATGTGAACAGACAAAATTGTCGATATTGGGCAACAGAAAATCCGTATTGGATGATAGAGGTTCACAGCCAGTACCCTAAGAAAATAAATGTTTGGTGTGGAATCGTACGCGAAAGAGTAATTGGTCCATTTTTCTTTGAACAGTCTTTAACTGGACAAGTATATCTCGAATTTCTCCAACTAGAATTAATTCCAGCATTAGTGGCTTTATTTCCGAATCCATTGGATCCAGACTCCCCTGACGAAGAACTGATATTCCAACAAGATGGTGCTCCTCCGCACTATGCGGCCACTGTGCGCACATTTTTGGATCAAACCTTTCCCAATCGGTGGATTGGAAGGAGAGGACTTTTTTTGTGGGGTTACCTCAAATCAAAAGTATTTGTTAACAGGCCAAACAATATGCAGGAGTTGAAAGAAAGGATCCGAAGAGAAGTGCGTGTCATAACTCCGGAAATGGTTGGAAACGTGCAAAGCGAGTTTATTGATCGTCTTGGATATTGTCAAGCCGTAAATGGCGCACATTTTCAACATTTAATTTGATTTTGTTGTGTTTTTTTTTAATAAACAGGTCTTACTTATAGATATGTTCAATCCTAATTTTTTCAATAACTGTTGAGTTTATGTATAGGACATGGTACATGAAACATGCTTAGAATTCAATGCAAAATTCAAAAATGAAATAAAAAATATATGTTTTCATTTGAAAAAATGAAGTTGATGGTCGTAACTTATTGAGCTACCCTGTATACATGAAATTACCACAAAAAAAAAATTAAAAAATCAAAATCGACGGGTACGAGCGTTTTTTGAAAAAACTTACCGCTGAATTTTAAATGAATTTAGACATTTCTTCTGGGACTCACTGTATATTTTGGTTTGACAGTCGTCTTTATTGTAAACAATCATAGTGCATTGATGTGTAGTTTGTAGAAGAGTGCACTGATAATAATGAAACCATTAGAAAGTTTGTAAATCCCTAAATCGCATCGGCAGCAACATTGTCGCTTAACACTATTAGAGTAATCATAATCATTATAAAAGTATTTTCTATCGGTTACAATCTCGCTTATTTAAACATTTCTTATATTCGGAATTGGCCATGTTTAGACGTTTAGCAAATCAGTTCCCCGCGCTTATATACAGGGTGGCCCATCGAAAACGAAACAGAGACATTAACTGGCAGCTCAGTTCTTTTTTGGAAAAACGCTCAGACCCGTCGATTTTGTTTTCGAGGGGGACACAAAATCGGAACACAACACACGTTTACTAGGCCATGTAAGAAAAAGGAACATTCGTCGGAAAAGCAAGTGTTGAATAGAAAATGTTCCTCGTTTATAATTCGTTCACTCATATCTTCACAAAATTGTAATCGCCGATCAAAATCGTCTTCATTAAGTTCTTGTACAAGGTGAATTTTATACGGATGAAAACTATGGGCCTTCAGAATCCGTTGGATACTACATCGACTAACACCACACACAGTATCCAATTTGCGGGTACTTAACGTAGGATCTACATAAACTTGCCCTAAATCCCCCACTTCTATTGCTTCGTTCCTTATGGGATTTTCAATGTTGCGTTTTTTATTGGCGACTGATCCAGTGTCCCGAAATTTAGCTATAAGTTCTAGGACATATTTTCGATGCACGTTACTGTTCTCATGTCGCTCATTAAATATGTGTGCTGTTCTATTAGCGCACTGATTATTTCCGAAAAATATTTCGATAATTTCAATCCTTTCTGCCGTGGAATATACCATGGTTAATTTATGAATAAAGCGGTAAAAGGTATTTTAACAACAGAGTTTGGTCGAATCAATCGCAAACTATGTACAAATTCCTATTTAAAATAAGTACGAGACATTCCCTGCTTATCTTTCTTCAATAAACCACTTTTTACGCGACAAAAACCGCTCCAATCGCTATTTTGAACACCAAAATGATAAACAAACCATGGGCGTAGTGAAGAAAAGCATTAAATTAATAAGTAACTGCCTTTACTCAAATTTCTTCTGAAAGTAGTACAAACTAATCAGATGTACCTATTAAAGTGTACTGTACAAACCCGTCCAGGGGGCTGCACTTGTTGACGTGATTTTTTTCCAATTTTGTGTCCTCCTCGAAAACAAAATCGACGGGTCTGAGCGTTTTTCCAAAAATGAACTGAGCTGCCAGTAAATGTCTCTGTTTCGTTTTCGATGGGCCACCCTGTATATAGGCATATTTAAAATTGAGCATAATACTCGCAGCGCTCTGTCGATAAGGTGTTATTAGAAATCTTATATTGCGAAATTAGCCGAATGACATTCCTTCTCCGAGCTAGCCCGAATCACGTCCACCATTTTAATCTCGAAGACTCCGCGCCGTCGTCGCAAGTGTTTTTATTGATGTGTAATTGTGTATTGAAAAAAGTGAAAACTAAAGACATTCAAGGCTCAGGCTGTGTATCATTCATAGTAAGTATGCATTCTATAAACTATAATCTATAATAAAGTAGTATAATATAATACTGTATTATTTTAAATCATTTTAGTAGATCTCTGGGTTTCATTTCACCATCCATGCGCACGACATATATTATTTTAAGTTTAACCCAAAAAGAGCACATGACACCTACATTACTTTTTTGATAGCACTAACAACTACGAAGATAGGATATTTCCTATAGTGCTTGTGTTTGATCATAAAAAAAAGTAAGGTTGGTATTCTTTCTTCCTGTATACAATCCTGTATTTTCTAGGAATAAATTAATAAAACTGTTACTAAGATTGAAAGATATTATTAATAGGAAATGAAAATAAATATTACACTTATTAAATTACTGTGTTCTTCTTTTTTTCCCCTTACAAATCTCAAAAAGCCTTCACCCGTCTATAAATCTTCAAAAAAATAGAAATCTTTAGCCCTATACGGTTTTATTTTAAATGTGGTTAATTTTCTTAGTTTGGATAAGCCACTGACGAGTCTCGAAACAACAGATCGCGTTTACGACCAGCAAGACTTCAACATTGTTGCCATTCAGCCAACAAACATCTGGTTCTCTCTTCCACCCATTACTGATGTTCACAACATTTCACACAACCACAGCTTCACTTTCCAAGAGTTTTATGAATGGAATATGGGATTTGTAAACCTTTGTTCTATACTCTATTCTATATACAGGGTGTTATGGAAATGACGTATTATATTTAAATGGGTGACTCCTTGGGTGTCCTAGAGAATTATATAATAACTATGATATTATCCGGCGGAGCTGTCTGACAAACACATGTTCGTGCAATGTTGCCAAACTGTGTAAAGCTGTAAAACTTTTAGTTTCTTTTAAAATTAATTATTTAGCTTACCTTAGGATACAAGGAAAGTAAATCAAGGATACTCTATGCTCATCACATCATGCTCACACTTTATGCTCTACACGTGCCCTGATAATAATGTGGGACTGCCTAATAGCTATTAAGAAGTAAACTCAAAGTCACAGTCTACTCCTCGCTTGCTTATACCCACGAAAACTCCTTCGTCCTCTTCTTTCCAATCTCAGGACATGACCGGCATATCTAAACTAACTAAATCACTTAAAGAAACAGACAGACACCCACAAGTTTCAAATTAGATTCTTTGAAGATAGGCACTTATTATCAGATTATCCGACCTAAAGGAATATTTTCTAAAAGTTCTGGCAGGTCGTTTTGCAGGATATGTGGTCCTATTAGGTGATTATCAATAATACCTGCCGATATGTTCAAGAAAAACCTTATCTGGCTATTGGTCTCGCTAATTAAATATTCCATCTCGGGTTAAGCCGACCTCATCTGTGAACTATCCTTCGGAATTATTCGAATATTTTTCTTCAATTTATTTTCATCTCAGGAATTGCCGGGTTAAATATAATACGTCATTTCCATAACACCCTGTATAGTCTTTTCGATGTAGAGACAAATTTCGTCGCGTTTTAACGGCTCTACGAAGAGCGGAACTACATAAGAAATAAAATTAAATCAATGAAGTTTTTCTTTCAGTATAGGATGGCAAATTTTATAAAGACACATTTAATGATATATTTTGATCATATGGAAGGAATAATGAATCAGTATAACAAAATATCTTGCATTTATTTCCATTTGAATCTAATCTTTGACATAATTATTTGGCTATGGCTATGGAAAAATCTTGCATGGCTTTGTCGCTTAAGGCCGAATTACAGTCGGGAATTTTTATGGCGGCAGCAATGGCAATTATAATTCAAGGATTCAGGCGCAGTACACCGTTCTCCGTACTACAGTCGGAAATTCTACTCTTCTGACAATTAAAATGACACGGATTCATGCCCAGTACACTGTTCCCGATCAGCTGTCTCTCATTACCAGAAATGGGGCAGGCGCCATTTTAATTGCCCTTGCCGGCGCAATTGGGTAGACATGGATTATTCTGTTATTTTTAACTGTTTATTATTTGGCCGAACCAGGTATGAACAGGTAATGGCCATTTAAACCCACTGGTACTTAAATTGGCAGTTTACATTCTTTATTAAACTTATGGACTGCTAATTCAGCAACTTTTTGCACCTCCTATTTGTAAATAGCAGTAGCTGCTTTAACTGGTAATCAAAACGAACAGGTTTGCACATCTCTAATTCTGGGGATATTTTAGGGATTTCGACAGTACCCACTGCTGTTCTGACCGTTGACAATGCTCCAGCTGATCGAAAACGGTTTACTGCGCATGAATACGTGCCATTATAATTGCCGGCGCAAGAGAAAAAATTGCCGTGTCTAATACGGCCTTTAGCAAAAAAGAGACCTGGGCTACAGCGTTGCCATGTATCTGAACACGATGCATAGAGATTTATTTTATTCCTTTAAATATTGTGGAAAATGATAATTTTTACATATATTCACATTTGGTCCGGTTGATGACACTTGACAATGTTTTAGAATTTATTATATTACTGGTAATTTTAGTTGTTCTAATTGGCAATGACATGATTCTTTTCTGTTATAATTAACATTAATCTGACATGTCCAGTTACATCGCGGCCGGTACCTCAAGACCTTGCGGAAGATTTCAGAATAATGAATCTACTTCACATGGAAGCATCTCTTAGAAAGAATCATCGCATCGATTGATTTACTTACCTGATGTACAAATATTCGTGTCTCGCAAATACGACCGAAATGGTCCAACATTTCTACAGTCAGCATTCGATATTATTTTCGAGTCCACGTATCGTAATACATTCGAACTCGCTCCTAAAATATAATTATGGGTTTTAATACAACAGCGCAATAAAAATCCGATATTTGGTTTTGCAGACGATAGCACACTTGTCTCATCTTTCTCTGTGAATGCACAAACAACGGCTGCGGACGCACATCTTCGCAGACAGCATGAAGTATCACGCCTCAACAAAGACCTGGAAGAAATTTTTGCTTTGGGGTGACAGTAACCAAGTCGAATTTAACACTAAGAAAAGCCAGGCAGCAGTTTTTGTCTGTCTGGCTTATAAAAAGGCCTCTAAAAAGGTTAACATTACAGAACCGAATATAGTCATGACAGGACACGCAATCCCACTGGCTTCATCTATTAATTTGCTGGGCGTCAATCTGGGGGGAAATATGTATTGGCATAGCCACGTTGTGGCTTCTCAGAAACTTGGTGTACAAAGCCCAGATTCGACCATCACTAGAGTACTGCTCTCATGTCTGGAGCTCTGCACTCAAACATACTCTTCGGCTACTGGATTCCATCGACAGGAGGGCCATTCGTCTGAGCAGAGACCACGAGCTGACGAAGAGCCTCGACAGCCTAGAACATCGAGGACAGGTTGGGGATTTTCCTCTCTTTTACAGATATCTCCATGGAAAGTGCTCGACTGACCTTGCCCTCTTAATTCCGCCCAAAGCGGCGATAAGCAGAAATACACGACGAACCACTGCCACCCATCCATATGTGGTTAAGCTTAGTACTCCTCGAATTTCATTATTTAAGAATTATTTCATCTGGAGGACTTCATCTAGGGAACGACCTTCCCGAGGTCGTTTTCCCCAACGAATATAACCTCCAACGATTCAAAACCACGCTTTATTCGCACGAGGCCACTCCCAGAGTGCCATACAGGATTTTTCCTATAGTGCTTGTGTTTGATCACATACAGAGGTGTTATGGAAATGACTTATTATATTTAAATGGGTGACTCCCAGAGTGTCCTAGAGAAAGTCTACATACTTTTTTTTTAAATCGAATATCTAAATACTAAGGTAAAAATCCTTTTTGCCTACATCCTGTCGCGCCGTTCCATCTGGTTTCAGTTAGCAGTGTTGTCAGATCACACCGCATGTTTCAGCCTTGCTTGGATACCTACCGCGCGCGACTATTGTTGCTTCAGTATGTTTCGAGGCTCGGGGGTGGAATGGCGTTGTCGAGGGTTTCACGTGCTTGATGTATACGAATTTTAAACGTTTTGTTAGTTGGTAACATTACCCGATTTCGTTCTGTTGTAAAATAATTCACAATAATAAATGTTGTGATGTGATTTCAAATTTGAGTGATATTACCTATTGTTGGTTCTGTTGAACAGCATACTTTAGCTTAGATCGAAAGTAAGAGAGTATGTACCTTAAAATAGTTTTTTTTTTCTAAAGAGTTTTAAAAAGAAGTGATACGTGATGACGCCTTGTTGTCAAAAACTGAACACGTACGTTTACAATTCTGTGTTGCAATATGACAACACCGGTTACAATGCGCTGACCCCGTTTGACACCTGAGACTGCCGCAATAAATTAATGATTGCGAACGTTGTCAGGAGCGGCCACGTAAATTTTGAGATTTCATATAAAGTGTATATTTCGCTTAATAATTTAAAGCGCCATTTATGGTTATTTTTCTTCAATTTATTTTCATCTCAGGATTTGCCGGTTTAAATTAACTCCTGGACAAAATTAACGCAACATCATAAATTTCCTATATTTTTTATGCTATTTTTTTTTCTGAATTTATGATCCGATTTGAATGATTTTTTTTTGCATTGTCGGTTCCTTGACAATGTCCTAGTTTTCGCTGTTTATGATAAAAATTTAATTTTCGATTTATACTGGGTTTATTAAAGATGCTATGTTTTTTTCCGAAAATTCGTATCACCCTGTGGAGTATATTAGCAACCGAAGCAAATTGCAGTTGACATTAAACGGTAGGTCCATCTTTTCCCAACATTTTCTTTTTTGGTTTACTTCATTATCCCTGTTATTAAAGGAGATACACCGTTTTATAGCGTAACATGTTTTTATAGACTTTAACATTCAACACATTCATTGTTAAATGTTTTCTAGTTTCAAGATTAAAATACTCGTCGGGCAACTGGGCATACGAAACGAACGTTTAATAAGCAGTTTCCGAACAGTTTTTATCAGTATGGCGAACTTGAAAACATTTAACAATGAATGTGTTGAATATTAAAGTCTATAAAAACATGTTACGCTATAAAACGGCGTATCTCCTTTAATAACGGAGATAATGAAGTAAACCAAAAGAGAAAATGTTGGGGAAAGATGGACCTACTGTTTAATGTCAACTGCAATATGTTTCGGTTGCTAATATACTCCACCGGGTGATGCGAATTTTCGGAAAAAACATTGCATTTTTAGTACTCCCAGTATAAATCAAAAATTAAATTTTTATCATAAACAGCGAAAACTATGACATTGTCAAGGAACCGACAATGCAAAAAAAAATCATTCAAATCGGATCATAAATTCAGAGAAAAAAATAGCATATGGCAAATTTATGATGTTGCGTTAATTTTGTCCAGGAGTTTATAATAAGTCATTTCCATAACACCCTGTATATATTTTTTAAAAAACTGTCGCTTTCGGCCAAGACGCATGAGAACCCTAAAGCAACTACTCTCCTGGCAGAAGAAAAGCAATAGACACTAGAAAATACCAACTTACCCCAAATTGTCAAGCCCCATCCCATGACTCTTGAATTTCTTCCAACATAACTTACATCGTCTAGGGCCAACTGTACCGGCTGTATATTCTTGTTAAATTTCACATTAGATGGTAGTTTAATCAACGCAACATCGTTCGTTATATACTTCGCGTTATAATGGCCGTGTTTAATGAACGTGGTGGCCTTAATAGGTTTGCCAAGTCTGTCCGCATAGTGGGCTCCAAGATAGACTTCGATGAAAGCGGCGCTAAAAAATAATGTATCCTTCGCATTTACCATGGCCTACTGTATATCGCATTTTTTAGGTTTTTTTTTAGTATAAACCCAGTATACATTTATGTAAAGTCCAAGGTATGCTTAATTAAGTAAATAAATAATATACAGGGTGACAATTTAAAAACTTGAAATGGCCATATATTAGAAACGAAAAACTGAAGAAAAAAACGCAAAAAACAGTTTCGATAAAACGAAGGGGGAACAAAAACAAGCGTATTAGCCCACCCCTATCTGCAACCCCTTGGACAGGGTGAGATAAACCCTTCAAATCTTAAATAGAAAGGGGGTCGAGTGATACATCATTTTGAAGCTCTTGAAATATGCTTTCCAATGGTACCATAGAAAGGTACATTTCAGGAAATTCTTCTCTGTTTATTAAGGAAAACAATAAATGAAAAGACAATTTTGAAATTTTTTATTATTAGTTAATTCAATGTTCAAAATGATTGCTACCAATATCCTGGCATATTAAGAGATATCTCTTAAGAATTCTAAACAGTTTAAGCCTCGGTATTTCGTTTTGGTTTATTTGCTATTTTTTTTGTCGAAAAAAAAAATTTGTTTATAAATATTCGCATTATATTATCACAGAATTTACCTTAAAGGTAACTTCTACTAGTATTATTATTTTAAGAACAGTTAACTTTCGGTTCAGTTTAAACGAAAAGCAGCACTTCTTATCTTTAACAATGGTGTACAGCACAGCTGAACGGGTAGAAATTATTTTCATTTATGGTTCCCAAGATCAATGTTTTTTAAGAACAGCTCAACGTTTTAACGAAAGGCATCCAGGTCAAAATGTAAGCCCGGAGTATGTTCGCCAACTAGTAGCCAAATTTAAAGAAACTGGTTCTGTCGCTAATATAAAGAGAAATCAACCGAGACTAGCCGACGAAGCAGCGCAAATTGAAATTCTGGGGCAGTTTGCAATGAATTCAACTTTATGAAATCGTCAATGATAATAAAATGCGAATATTTATAAACAAATTTTTTTTTCGACAATAAAAAAATAGCAAATAAACCAAAACGAAATACCGAGGCTTAAACTGTTTAGAATTCTTAAGAGATATATGCCAGGATATTGGTAGCAATCATTTTGAACATTTAATTAACTAATAATAAAAAATTTCAAAATTGTCTTTTCATTTATTGTTTTCCTTAATAAACAGAGAAGAATTTCCTGAAATGTACCTTTCTATGGTACCATTGGAAAGCATTTTTCAAGAGCTTCAAAATGATGTATCACTCGACCCCCTTTCTATTTAAGATTTTAAGGGTTTATCTCACCCTGTCCAAGGGGTTGCAGATAGGGGTGGGCTAATACGCTTGTTTTTGTTCCCCCTTCGTTTTATAGAAACTGTTTTTTGCGTTTTTTTCTTCAGTTTTTCGTTTCTAATATATGGCCATTTCAAGTTTTTAAATTGTCACCCTGTATAGGGTGTCCCATTTTTTTATTTTTGTTAATATCTCAAAAAATAAATTATTTAGAGAAAAAGTGGCTACGCCACTGAACTTTACGTAGCCATCCCTAACAAAGTCAGTTTTTACCTTTTCGATAAGTTAACGCGTAACGGAAATACGAGGGGTGTCTTAAAAGCGAAGATTTTCATTAGTGATGGGAAAAATCGATGATTTTAATAATCGAGTACTTGATACTCGAGCGATTTTAATAATCGAGTGAATCGCTTGAAATTCCAATTCACCAAGCGATGACGTCACCGACTGCTCGACCGGCAGCCTAGCCGTTTACATGTGATCAGATAGGGTATTTAGCAGGCACGTAACTACGGGTGGGCACAGGTTTAGCTAAAAAATTGTAGTAGCCACCAAAAAAATTCCAGAAATTTATTTATTTGTGAATAATTTTTACCACGTGTCTCGATACCAAACAAAAAAACTGCAAAAAATCACCCAAATATGTATTCATTGTTCGGGTTTATTGTTGTGCTTTTTAAAACAAAAAGTATTACCAAGAGTTATTTTTCTTCATATCTTTCTCAATCTACGAGCATAAAATAAGTAGATATTTAAAATGGCTTGTCAAATTCTTTGACTTTAAATTATCAGGTGCCCACTGTGCGCCCTTCAAAAATGTAGACTTAGTTACGCGACTGGCAAAATAAGAAAATAGGTGATTATTTTTTTAAATTCATGTTTATAGTTACCTAAAAGTTCTTGTTTAATTTTAAGAATGTTTACTTTTGGTTACCAAAAAATTTGTCAATACCTATGTTTTGTTAACTGTTTTGCTCGTTTTCTTATTTTCCATTAACATTTTCTATAATGTATGTTATTTTTGAGAAGTCTTCTTGAGTTTAATAATAAAAGGTTCCTGTTTAGATCTAAAAATGTTTACTATAAGATTACCAGCGAATTTTTCTATATATTTTGTTAACCATTTTGTTCGTTTTGCTATTTTTCATTAACAATTTCTATTATTATGTTATTTTTGAGAAGTTTTCTCGAATTTATAGTAAATAAAAATTTTAAAATTATATCCTTTAATTTTTTAATATTTACAATCGGAGACCTAAACTATGCCGCTGGCTAGCCAGTTAAAACAAAACTTTACAAAACCCATGTCGCAAACCCCGCTAAGGGATTTGGCATACTTTTTTATATGCACCTTCTCGTTTATGTGCCTTTAAGAAATACGTATGTCGGGTACCTGCTCAGCGTCCATCTCGAACGTCGCCAATCGGATGGCGCGGCGCGTACACCGAAGGTCGTGTATCAAGTGACAGGCGATATTTTTCGGTTTTTTTCCTGAATTTATAACTAGAGTATTTCCTATCGAGCGAAAAACTGTTCGAATACGAGCAGTTTTTTAACTCGATCACACTACAGCGGTACATTTCCGCCGGCGTCAAGCGAAGCTCGGGTATCGAGTGAAAGATAATAAGTGACGGGCGACTGTTTTCGCCTGAATAGATAACTCGAGTGGTTTTTTTTAATAATGGAGCGATGTCGGCTATTTCACTAATCGAGTGAACAAGCGGTTTTTCGCTCGAGCGATCACAACACTAATTTTCATAGTCGCAATGTAGCTTAAAAACTAAGAAAGCCCTGATAAATTGGACACCGGAATCTTTCGTTTCGCTAGAATGCAGTGAGAACGGCAACAGTTTATCTTTGATAAAAACTCTGATACCCCCCAGAAAGTGTCGAAAATGGGACACCTTGTACATTAGGATTCATCATTTAAGAGCACTTATCAGTGACCTCCATTATGGAAAAAAGGTGTGACAAACTACAAGAAAACTATTGGATAGAATTTTTTAAAATTTTAAATTTAGCTTCGAAAAACTACATGACGACTATATTATCATGAATTTTTCGAAAAAGAGTTTTATTTTTTCAAAACGGGAAATAACGGTTAAATTGAAAAAATAGGGTTATATCTACAGTCATTTTTGAAAGTATTGCATACCCTATCAATAATCTCAATTAATTTAATAATTTAGTTTTAATGCAAAAAAATGCCACACCGAGGTTTTCAGGAAATATATCTAATATTGCAACTATCTAAAGCGATTTGGCAACGCTTCGGGTGATCAAAGGCAAAAGAATATGGAAAACGTATCCTGCTTCCTCGATACGGCAGGCCAGCGCGCTGGCTTGTCGTGTCTTGGAATGGCGGTGTTGTCACATTGTTCAATGACGATGCGGTTCGCTGATAAATACTCTTAACTTTTTTTCCTTAAACATACTGACCACCGACCTATAACTATGGATACGTATAACTTATGGGGGTGTTCATAAATAATGTACTTTTCTAGCCTACACAACGAATACAAACAGTCTTTCCCACCTCTTTCGGTCATTATCGCAGCATAGCCAGAGTGACATATTTATCGCAAAGGTATCTTGCAAAATCCCAATTAAAAATTTGTTAATTTGACAATTACAACCGGTTTAAGGTTAATCCGCAATTGCTCTTAATAAATTTATTTCCCAATAATTTTACTATAAACTGTGAAAATGCGATGAGAGATTCCTTAAAAGAATATTATTATACTTAAAAATATTAAACTAATCTTGAACTAATCAAACTGCACTCTGGCAACATCTATTTCTATTTTACTACTGCCCTAGGATCCAGGAGCCAAACTATGCATGAATACTAATCTCGTAAACATTACAACGTTGGGGCTGTAATCTGATTGATTTGTTTATTTTGTGATTATTGGTGAAAAATCGTCTCTGTTATAATCAATCATGTGTAGTTTGTAAAAGAGTGGATCATTTAAATCAGGATTTATCTTTTCATCGATAAGTATGGTTATGTTTTAATAGTTAACCATCTGATATAACCAGACTTCAACATTGTTGCCAATCAGCCAACAAACATGTAGTTCTCTCTTCCACCCATTATGGGACCTTCGGATGTAACGATAGTAAAAAACTTTCGATACATGAACAATGAATATCAAAATTCGAAAAGTGGCTTTTCTGTGATGGCCACAAGGCCTTCTTTTATGCGAGAAAATAGATTGTTTTTTGCCCATTAAAGAAGGTCTTGACGTGCCAAGATATTGCCGTGTAATCATATTCATTAAGGGCGAAGTGTTCGCCGGTTAAGGTCAATAATTGGTAGGCATTGCGCATGACCCATTACGATCAGCTTTATTTACATGCGTGAGGCCATAAATTTGCCACTTTTCCTGTTAGAGTTTGGCTATCCACAGTTATAAGTCGTTGATACCGATACGTAAATTTGGCGACGGCGCACACAAGCGAATTTCAGGTAAAAGCTGGTCAAAATAGATAAAACCAAAGTTATAATTATGTCGTAAAATCATTAGCACTTAATTAAGAAACAACCAGGGTGTCATAAATCACCCCTGTTATATTTATATTATGGCCAACCTTAAGATTATTTCAGTTCAAAGTTTGTTTTTCTAGTGTGGTGTGTCAATTAAATTAGAGTGGTTGAAAACCATCATGGAGCCTATTGCTGGTGGTAAGTACAATCCTATAAATTTTTCAAATTAAAAATATTTACACTAGTACTTTTGATTTCATACATTTTGTTAATATTAGTTAAAATAAATTAAACAATTTTTTTTTTAAATTTTGTATCAGGCAAAATGTGAAAAAGGGCGCGTTAGAATGCGACCAAACTATTGGTTTACTATTCTTTGAAGGGTTCTGAATAAGGTCCAACTGAGAGTTGCTGCGACTATTTGCCGAAAATTGAATTAAAAAAAAATTTGTTAGGTAAAGATTGTTTCACGAAAAATGGATACGACTTAATGATTTCCTGGGTCGGTCCCATTGTGTCGTCAAGAGCTTGGCAATAAACAAGTGGAGTATGAAGGGACGGACTAAGGAAAAACAAGTAATGATATGATTATATTAATGTAATCAAATGAAATAACATTTTTTTTAAATATTACTAGTCATATTTATTTACATTTATAATGTCATTCTATAGATAGTTCTGTTTCGCTATCGCTATCCTCATCAAAATTAATTATAATTGGATTAATTATACGATCCAGACTAATATACGAATTTTCTACAGTTATTACGTGACGGACTGAATCTTTCCAACTACCTGGGGGAATATCATTAAAGCATTTTCGTATTAATTCTACAACACTAGAACTTAAAGTCGGAGAAATATTTTCAGACCTAACCAGTGATTTTAACTGGTGCCACATATGCTCTATGATAATATCGTAAAAATAAACCACCTTTGTCTATTCGAATTTCTATAATTTAATAACCATATACAAGGGATGTGGAGGGGGCAAAAATCTAAGATATTAAAAACAAAATGCAATCTTTACCATATTTATAACGGTTTCTTACAATTAAAAACATTTTTTGTCTCATGTTACCAAGATATCTTTGTCGCGAAATTCGCCTGTGTGCGGCGTCGGGTATGCACGCCGAAACTTACCCGTCAAGACAATGCGCCGCCGTGAGTATCCATCTATTACTGAGCAAGGAGCCCCCGCAAAGGGACGCGAATTCGCTGCTGTATCCAGCCACAGCGTACAATAACACTAGAAATGGGTAAGCGTTTGGCGACGCGATGTGACCACCAATAATCCTCTGCGATCGTCCGTCTGGTTTCCTGTCCTTATTGAACATAAGGCCCGGGGGCGCCGTTACACCAACAACCTTTCCGACCTTAAATTTTTTTTTTGTTATGGAGAACAATGGTAAATGTCAACCGAAACGTGGACCCCTGATTTCAAGAGTTTCTTGCGTAGGGGGATATCGGGGTAAGATGACTGGGGAAAGTCGACTAAAGTCTGTTCGTTTTATGAAGTCTGATATCGGATTAAATCATTAAAGGTTGTTAAACAGTAAGACGGTTAAGTTAACAATACCTTAGCTATACTTGATCGTACCGAACATTCCACTGGTTCACTGTAGTCGGCTGAGCAAAATCAGCGGTTCCAAAACAAAATTATCTTAGAATTATGTACCGCGATAAATATTTTAATCTAAACTGCTGGCCATTTGCTTTCGAGCAAGAAAAATTTCGCCTAAATTTAAAAGTTAATATTTTCTGAACCAGATATGACCTCGATCTCCGGTTTTTAATGGTTGATAGATTTGTCCCTTAGGAAACAATTGCCAAAGTTGGATTGTCTTAAACTGTCAGAAAATTTTATATACAGGGTGTTAAAGAGGACGATGATTTTTGCACCAATTTCAATAGCATGTAACTTTCACAATAATATTTTTAAATTTTATCACTGTACGTCAATTGAATCACTGGTTCATAGCAAAGAAAGTAATCTGGCAAATTTTTCATATCTGCTATATTTTAAGAGATACCCATTTTTTTCAAAAACTTTGCTTTTTTTCAACTTTTGTTAGCTAGATCCCACTGTGCGTTGTATCGTGCAAACTTTGCAAGTGATTATTATACCTTATGAAAAGCTTGTTTATGTTCAGTAACAACAATTGTACCTAAATGTTGTGATGTGCAGTGGCGTACTTATAATCACATATATGTCTATGAGTATCTCACAATTTTTTTGTATTGGAAAGTACTCGCGCCCCTAGATTAGGCAAGTTGTTTTTCATATCGCGCTACAGGTATATTATACAGTGTTTAATTTTAAAAAAGATAATTTTTTTATTTAATTGTTTGAAAAAATTTATTTAGTTTAATTTTAGGAATAGTGTCGTGTTAGAAAGTTAGAAATTAATAAATAAATTTCTTCAAACAATTAAATAAAAAAATTATCTTTTTTAAAATTTTGTAGACACTGTATAAAATACCTGTAGCGCGATATGAAAAACTAAAAAATAAGGAAAAACTTGCCTAATCTAGGGGCGAGTACTTTCCAATACAAAAAAATTGTGAGATATTCATAAAGCCTAGACATATAAGTGATTATAAGTACGCCACTGCACATCACAACATTTAGGTACAATTGTTGTTACTGAACATAAACAAGCTTTTCATAAGGTATAATAATCACTTGCAAAGTTTGCACGATACAACGCACAGTGGGATCTAGCTAACAAAAAGTTGAAAAAAAGCAAAGTTTTTGAAAAAAATCGGTATCTCTTAAAATATAGCAGATATCAAAAATTTTACAGATAACTTTCTTTGCTATGAACCAGTGATTCAATTGACTTACAGTGATAAAATTTAAAAATATTATTGTGAAAGTTACATGCTATTGAAATTGGTGCAAAAATCATCGTCCTCTTTAACACCCTGTATATAAAATTTTCTGACAGTTTAAGACAATACAACTTTGGCAATTGTTTCCTAAGGGACAAATCTATCAACCATTAAAAACCGGAGATCGAGGTCATATCTGGTTCAGAAAATATTAACTTTTAAATTTAGGCGAAATTTTTCTTGCTCGAAAGCAAATGGCCAGCAGTTTAGTTTAATTTTCACTCGTAGTTTTTTTTATTTATCAAATGAAAAAGATTTTGCGTCAATAAGTTAAAGATGTTCTCAGGTACTTTTTCTTGGATTTTAGTTATTCTGGGATCATTATAGTTAAATCTATATAATAATCACTATTTTCCAAGAAATAATTAAAATTTGCAGGAGCGCAGGATGGTATGTTCTATTTTCAATAAGCAGTACACAGCCGTAAACCTTGCTGGAGTGTTTTCGATGAGCCACCCTGTATATACAGGGTTGCCCAGAAGTCCGGAATAAAATTAATATAGCCTTAACCTGTAACTTTTGGGGAAAACGCTCGGACACGTCAATTTAGTTTTATATATGCTCACATTTTGACGTTATTCGTTTGTTTTTGATTTGTCAAAGATATGACGTCATCGATCTTTCTTTTAAATAGAAACATACAGCTTGTGATACATCATTTGAAAGCTAATATCTCGTACAGTATGTTCATAAATTTTAGCGCGATTCTGTCAAGCTAATTCAAAATGGCGACTGTTAAAAGTTTTTAAAAATCTCTATTTAAATAAGCGGAAATTATAAATCATTGATAGTTTTTTTACCTTTCAAGGTAAGAAATCTTCTGAACGCGACACAATGAAGATTAGCAGTACAGTACAGTAACATAACAGTTTAATTAACCCCCCTTAGTTAGAGAGACGGTGACAATAGGGGGTCCGTGAAGTGGAATATCAGTAATTTGGTCCCCTCTACAACTTTTATATCTGATGAAATGCCGTAGAGCGTTGCTGAGAGAGGGAAGAAGAAGGCTTTAGATAGGAAATTCTCAATAAATTCAAAATGATATCGAGCCATGTCTGAAAATGAATTTACAGCATCTGCGTGACCCCCAAAGTCACGGGAAACACATTTTCTGACAAGTCAACCCTTGCATATACTTTTCCGAGCGTGTCAAAAATATTTAATGGAAAAGTTATAAAGCCTCAAGTGACATGGGTCCAAGTGGGCTTAATCGATTTGTATTCACATGGAGATAGGTCGTAAACAATTTTCTGATAAAAAGAATATGGCGAATCATTTTTCCCGTCATACAACTGAACGATACCTGCCTTCCGGCATCTCTGCGTAATATTGTCAGAATTCCGCCTAGCTAGGTGCGATTCTTCTGAATTTTTTTTCCACAATATTTTGGTGTCAAGGAATGTAGTGTCATGTCACGATAGTTTTCCGAATTTCCTCCGAGGAGATTTTAAAAAAAATCCAATAATGAAATGGCGAGACATTTTTCACATAGTCTTTAACATACAGGGTGTTATGGAAATGTCGTATTATATTTAAATGGGTGACTCCTTGGGTGTCCTAGAAAAGCGCTACATATTTTATTTTTTTCAAATCGACCGTTTTAAAAGTGGGGTAATAAACACTCATACTCACAGGTCAGTCCGCGCTACTGTACAACATTTTACCCAGAGCCAATGGCAATGTTGCCAAACTTAATGTAAAACCGAAATTGCAATAATAAATTATTTGCTACCTTCTTGTATTTATCCTTATACCTAAAGAGCTAGGAAATCCAGGCACAAACACAATCAGTTTTTTTTCTTTTTCATGGGAACACTCCTTGAAACACTTTATGTACACAAAGTAATAGGGAAACAGAATCGATAGTTAGCTTTTGAAAATACAATAATACAGATTTTACTACAGATTATTAGATTTTATTACACGCGACGAAATTTGACGTCCAGAAGAAACGCGTCAATAAAAAAAATATTCAAAGATTATTTATGGACGGGCAAGATACACGCGTAAACCCAACAAACAGAGCGGATTGCTGAGAGTGTGTTGGTGATCGACGAGACACAACGTATCCGGCCGCTGGTTGGTCTTCAACTAACAGACGCAAGCGTGCGGCGCTATATGAAACTACTTCGCTCAGTCGATGTAAGGCGTCAAGAGGTTATTGGCATTTGACGTAGTGACGTACGTAGCTATTACTATTCCATATGTTTTTTCGGGTTGTTTAAAACATAGCCCGTCTTAAATGTTCTTCAATTAATTGTACAAAAAGGTATTACAGAATGGAAAAGTGTTTAAATTATTTTATTTTGTCTAAAGAGTTTAAGGTGTATATATGACAACACCGGCCTGAATTGCTTACATGTATCGCAGTGCCACACAGGTGTTTTTCTGGTTTGACGTCAGGTCACTTTTACCGCTGAATGAATTGAAAGCGCCATTTATGGCTATTTTTCTTCAATTTGTCTTTATCTCAGGAATTGCCGGTTTAAATATAATACGTCATTTCCATAACACCCTGTATAATAATGTTCCATTCTAGAACCGTCTCTCTAACTATATGCAACATCGTCTAAGCGAAAAATGTTAACCATAAATTTATTTACAAACTGGTTAAAAAATCTTGACAATCGGATTAAAAATAAAACGGTTATAAAACATCAAACTTTTGATGTGGCTGAATTTTTTTCCGGCTAGTGTATATTCTGAACACGTCTCCTTGGCAACAAAGCGGCGTACACAATCTGGATCGAGAGGGCGCCAGAGTCGCTTTATCCCCGGCTTTTTAAATTTTTTGGCAGGATCATAAAGTTATATTTGCAATTTGAGCCTTCAAATCAGACGATGCGAGTAAAAATTTCTACGGGTCCGTTACACTATTCGGACACGAATTTTAAATTTTTACTATTTTTTTCTAAAAGTATACATTTTTAGTAGTAATATTCAATAAAAAAATTTGCGGAATACTCAGTAATTTTTAAGAAATTAATTAATAAAAATCCTGATTTTGTGGTTTTTGAGTGATTTGACAAGGTTCTGACCCCAACAATTTTAGCGATGTTGCCGGATTTATAATTTTATAACAAAAATAAATAGTAAAGGTTCTGTGTAATGACTACACTTGAGCACCCACGGAATTCAACAATTTTTGAAAATGTAATGGAAAGATATGGTTGTAGAAAAAGAAAACATAAGAAAGTTAGGGTAAGTTAGGTTAGGGTAAGTTACATAAATTGACACTGCCCTGGGAAAACCACCGAAAACCCCCGCTACACCTCTTGTAGCCGATTTCCTTCTGTATTCGGGAAAAGAAAACACAAGAAAGTTACATAAATTGATAGTGTCCTGGTAAAACAAGTGAAAATCCGCCCCGCTACAGCTTTTGGAACCTCATTCCGCCACGCGCCTCTTATGGACGCCGCCACCGGCGGCGTGGCTGTGTTTGCGACCAGCCAGGCAACCACTTTGTGGTCGCCACCGGTGTAGTTTAAATATCTGCCTAACAGGAATATTCATATTTTGAAAAAAAAGATCCCGAAAACAAAGGATAATCTTTCCGGCATTTGCAACAATAAAAGCAGGAATTAAAGGCATTTGCATTAACTTTCTGCCTAATAGTGCATACGAGACGACAATTTCTGGTTTTGCATCTGAAATTATCTCTAATCAATCCTATGTATTGTATTGTAAATATTTTGCAAAATCCACATCATACTTACTTGTAATTGCGTCAACATTATCTATATTTGCTATTTCCATTTTATTTTGATTTGTTCTTCCCTTTTCCTATCTTTTATTAGCTATATAGGAAAAAAATATTGCACAAAAACGGATATTTTTGGGCCTTTCTATCGCAGTTAACCTTCTTAAAAAATATTGCTTAGTCGTGACATAACTACATTGACAATAAACTGCGGTCTTATATCGATATAAACAAACCCGAACAACCTAAAAACTGTATTATTGCAGAAAGCTTTTCTATGTGGCAACACTGTTAAAATACCGAATTTTGCAAATATACATGTTCGCAGCGTCAATTTTAAGAATCAACAATTTTACGCCCATTTTTGCCTTTAAACTCAAATTTTATGAATTAATGTGTGTTTTCCGCATCTAATTTTACTTAAAAGTATTAATATTACACAATCAAACAAAAAAAAAGGTAAAAATACAAGTAATTAGTGTGTCCGAATAGTGTAACGAAACCATTTCTACTTTTTGTTTTTCTCTCTCAACTTAATTCTTACCTGTTACGGACTCTACGTAACGATTCAGCTAAACGGGCAAGAATAATCCTGCTTGAACCTATGCCATCCCGATAAGCCTTCCGGAGAAGAAAAACGAACAATAAAAAGGAAACGGCTGCAACAGCCAATGTTTACACGACAAAGAAATATTATTTTATTTTAGTCTGTTGGTACAGAACACTAAAAAAACCCGAATTTCTGTCCCTCTGGCACACTTACCGTAGTTTCATTTTGTCCTTGCAATCCAGAGATACACAAGACAGTAAAAACAAAGCCTATAAAGAATCTTCTATCTTCCGTTCTCGCACTTGGTACTCTTTTCATTAAAATCATTTTAAAAAATTTATTCCCTCATACAAAGTCAATGTCAAATAAAACGCATTGTCGCTTTTGTGCTGGTGGAAAACCAGTATCAATTCCTACACCTTGTCGTTTCGTTCTGTGGCTACCAAAACTATTTAAAGTATGCAGACGAGATTTTATCGATGTTGTCAAATTACTTACCAAAAATCTAATAAGTTTTATGAAATTTATTATTTATACCTCCTATGAATACAGAATTGAACCTAATAGTTAAAAAGTTAGAAAATATTATTATTCGGACTGAAAAACAGAGGTATTTTGAGTTTTAATTAACATGTTCACACCTGATTTTACGACCAAAACGAATTTTTTATAAAAAATTCTGCTTGTTTAGACTTTTAGTTTAAAAACAACATTTTATAGATTTTAGTATTTTTATATTTAATTTTAAAATAATAGTAGCACGCCCATGGATTGTCCCGATGACCAGAAGAGATCCAATTTTAGTAATAAAAAATTTAAAAAGTCACAAAGTCGTCTCGTCAAAATTATATCCTCAATTTGGTAACATATGTTTCACCCTTAAATGGGCATCATCAGACCTAAAAGTTATATTATACAATTTCAAAGAAAGACCATTATTTAAGAATTCCTCCTCGAACTTCATTATTTAAGAATTTTTTTCATCTGGAGGAGGTCATCCTTATGGAACGACCTTCCGGAGGTCGTTTTGTCCAACGATTCAAAACCAACGTGAATCTCATGAACCAGAGTGCCCTAAAGGATTTTTTTTTAGTGCTTGTGTTTGATCATAAAAAAAAACAATAATGACCCATTCTATAAAACCTACCTAATCTTCTTCTTTTAATTAAATTAACGATAATGTGTTGTACAGTACGTTTCACGAAATTTGGATACGACTTAATGATTTCCTGGGTCGGTCCCATTGTGTCGACAAGAGCTTGGCAATAAACAAGTGAAGTATGAAGGGACGGACTAAGGAAAACAAGTAATGATATAATTATATTAATGTAATCAAATGAAATAACATTTTTAAAAAATATTACTAGTCATATTTATTTACATATATAATGTTATTGTAGATATAGTTCTGTTTCGCTATCGCTATCCTTATCAAAATTAATTATAATTGGATTAATTATACGATCCAGACTAATATACGAATTTTCTACAGTTATTACGTGACGGACTGAATTTTTTCAACTACCTGGGGGAATATCATTAAAGCATTTTCGTATTAATTCTACAACACTAGAACTTAAAGTCGGAGAAATATTTTCAGACCTAACCAGTGATTTTAACTGGTGCCACATATGCTCTATGGGGTTAAAAATGCAATAATAGGGTGGGAGCCGTAGCACTGTATGTCCAATTTCTTCTGCCAATGTGTCACAAACATATACTTTTTTTATACAAAATGTCTTTAAAACTTCTAAAAGATCACTTTTTTTTATAACTTTCTTCAAAATATATCATTCGCCGCCATGTAGTTCTGAATCTCCAATTTTGTATTATTCGAGCTTGGAGCTTTATGTAATTGGCGACTGTGATAGCTCGCCTTGTCCATTACTATCACGCTATTCTGAGGAATGTTTGGTAAAAGACAATTCTTGAACCATTCCTCAAAAACTAACAAATTTTACCACAAAAAGATATTTAAATATAAATTAAGCAACCTAACCTACCTGATGAGCCTATATTTAATTATAATTATTACAATCCGGTCCTTTCCACATAATAATAACAAACGGTCATAAATATGGGATGGCCCAGGTACTTTTACTGCAGTCATTAAGTTATATCCATTTTTCGTGAAACAATCTTTACATAATTGAATTTAGAATAAGGAAGTCCTAAAATTTACATTATAAAATCAGGACCGTATTAGAAAAAAATCAATTTGATGATGATTGCTTGAAAACGAAACGTCGTATAAAAAAGTTGTTATGTATTCTTTGAGTTCGCTAAAAGTTGCTGTGAGAATATTTTGTCAGTTTTGCTCTAACTCTAATATTACAGTCGAAAAAAATTAAATAAAAAATTCAAAATTTCAGTTTTTCTTAAATAACTTAAATCTTACCAAAACTTTATGGATGCTCGTTCGTGCTTTGATTGCGATACGTTTTCCCCATTTAATCGAAGTTGTATCTGTTACCATTAACGCCATAGAGGCCCTCCTTATCTTGGCCACCCTGTTTATTAGTATTTACTTGGTTTTACTAAATTTATTAGAACAGTTTGAAGCAGTGGCGTAACTACGTCAGAAAAACTTGTGTTCGGCGACGGTAGCCCCCCCCCCCCCTACTTTATAGAAAACGACATTTCTAAGCGTAGAACATAAGTTTATTTACAGCCGTCAGTCGCATTACAGGATTCATAACATTTAAAAAGATTTTTTTCGACTTTTTGCATTCGCAAATGCTGTTACCAAGTTTTGTACATCCATCTTTTTCGCTATATTATTCTCGATTGAAATTAGAGCCAGAGAGCTTAATCGTTTTTGTCCCATCGTATTGCGAAGATAATTTTTTATTATCTTTAATTTCGAAAATGATCTGCTTTTGCGACGGTAACTGGGATGGTGAGAAACAGACAACATGCTGTAACAATTTCAGAAAAACTACTGCTTGAGGAATAATTTTTTAAGAGAGTGGCCCCCAAAGATCTGTGATTTTTCATGAATTTTCCGTAATCCACGCAGAGCTGGGCAAATACTTTTTAAAAGTATTTAAATACTAAATACTTAATTAAATTCAAAAGTATTTAAATATTAAATACTTTTTGAAGTAATGAAGTATTTAAATCTTAATTACAAAAAGTATTTAAATACTTTTTAGGTTTAAATACTATATTTAAATACTTTCTAAGTATTTAAATACTTTCTAAGTATTTAATTACTTTTAAGTATCTATAAATACTTTCTGAGTATTTAATTATTTTTTTTTTAAATATTTATAAATACTTTTAAGAATGAAACACAAAATTTAAATACTTTGTAAACAATTACAGTCGAACCTCTATAACTCGAACCTCTCTTTAACTCGGACTTTCTAGTGGTTTTTGTACATTTTCCAAGATTTCTATGTACATATTTTAATGGTACATAGACATAATGTATGTAATAAAAAAAATGTTTTGGAATATTCATGTGGTTTTCCCTTCTCTCTTCCAACCCTCTGTAACTCGATCTTTTTTGGTTGTCCCTTCAAGTTCGACTTATAGAGGTTCGACTGTAATCACTTTTAAAAATATTTAAATGGTATAGTAGTATTTTTGTCAAGTTGAATAGGTAGGTACCTCAATCCTCAAAATATTTTAGAATCAAATAAGATTTAACAGCAATAAAAAGTGTGTTTTGTAATATTTTATTGGTATTGACAGTAAATTTTAATTAAAAAACCACGACAACATAAACTTAAGGGTACAGGAATAAAACAGGAATTGTCCATATTTATCGAAATCGAGATTACTAACGCAACCTGTTGGCACATGTTGTTACTTTTCATGGGCAAAATATTAGCCGAATAAAACTAGGAACGTCTGTAGAAATTAGAGTCAAAGTTTTACTGTACTGAAATAAAACTAGGGATGTCCATACTAAAAAATGCATTTTATCTCAAAACTCTGATTTTCTGACAATCCTTATTTTATCCCTGTATTCTTCAACTGATAAAATAAAAAAAGACTTTCTACCTAAACCTAATTACTCAAAATTTGTAATGCAAGAATAATAATTTATAATGTAATGTTTTAAATGTTCGATGCGTTAGCTTTCATAAGAACAAGATTTTCGAAATTATCGTCTGATAAAGCATGTCGTCGTGGCGTATTAATGAATGTTGCAAATGAAAACATTCTTTCAACTGGGGCAGATGAGGGAAGAGTAGTGTCATATTTCAAAAATAATTTGTTGATAATGGGATATTTTCTCAGCATTTCCATGTCTGTTTGTGAGTCTTGCATATCTTGTGAATGCTTTCAAAGTGGGGACGATTTGCTTCCGTGAGAGAAAATGCAATGTAGTTAGTCTTTTGTACATTAAGTACATTCTTTTGTTATATGATAAAATTAAGCTGCAAACTTGAAGCTGAATTATATTTTTAAAAAACACACTTTAATAAATACAAAATACATTAATAACTTCGTATATTACGTAACATGTGCTAAGATTATCGTATTATTTTTAATTACTTTTGCCTGATTTCTCCAGTTTTTTTTTTCTGTTTCATCGTATATGGGGGGTAATTACAACCAAGGGCCCCCCTCCTTTTATACGCGCCTGCATGACCTATTTTCGAGATTCCTACGCCATTGATCAGGATGAACAGCTATGATTTTCGGTCCAGAATCATTTTCTGATCATCAAAGCTACCATTTCGTTCCTTCCACTTGTGTCAGCATCGTACGGAAACTATCTTTCGCTTCCTGACACGCGTGACAAGTGCAAACTTAGAATTTTCCACATGAACCATATTTAAATAGAAAACAGTACTTGAATAGTAAAAAGTATTTAAATACCCCAAAAAAGTATTTAAATACTCCAAAAAGTATTTAAATACTAAAAAAATATTTAAATACTCAAAAAGTATTTAAATACTAAAAAAGTATTTAAATACTCCAAAAAGTATTTAAATACCGAAAGGAAAATAAAAAATTATTTAAATACTAAATACTTTTGCAAAGTATTTGTGAAATAAATACAAATACCTATTATAAAAAAGTATTTAAATACAAAAAAGTATTTAAATAAAAAAAAGTATTTGTGAGTACAAATACTGCCCAGCTCTGAATCCACGACACCACAAAGGTGATGGTCACAAAAATGTGTGCAGCTTTCTAAAATTTCCCAGGCCCCAGCCTTGCAGGTCCCCCGAAGCTCGGGGGCCTGTGTTCCTCGAACACATGGAACACCGGTAGTTACGCCACAGTTTGAAGACATGTGACTGGTCAAAATTGGATCCCATTTCGCACAAAAAATAATCAACAATATCATGCCGTACAAAAAATATATTAAGAAGGGAACTAATATACAAGAATGTAACCTAATTTCTTTCACGCCGTTTAAATATAACGTAAAACCAATACATAAACACCCAACATAAACGTTTTCATAGACGGTCCCGTTTTGCACCGATCAACTCCATTCCTCGGTTGTGGTTGTGGCAACCCGGTATATATCGTAATCCAAAAGTAGTACGACGAGACTCGTGAGGAAACCGAAGGATCCCCGGATAGACAATCTCTTGACCCGAACGACACGATACCCACTTGTACGTCCTCTACCATCAAGGGTCCCCCTGAATCTCCGTTACAGGTACCAACGGTACCTTTACCTAAAAAATAAACGTATTCTTGCTTGTATATGAACATAGTAGAATTGTCCTTATCCTATCATGTCCTAGGACGCTCATCTGGCTGGCCATAATGATCGGCCTCTTCATGATCAATATCTTTCACGAATGTCCTCTCAATCGCCGTGATATAACAAGACGCATGCGCGTCAGGTACGCCGGTTGGTTTGCATTCGGATCGCAACCAGCGAGCGTGATAGACTTCAGCTGCAACGTTTCGTTTGCTGAGGTTGCACTTCAGTTTAGCTAAATTATAGGTGAATGACAACGGGACAAGATATAGTAACCAGTGGCGGCTCGTGACCTATGATAGAGGGGGTTCATGAGTATGGTGAAATTTTTCTAGGCGTTTTAAATGTAGAAAGAAAAAAAGTAATAAGAAAATGCGTTAGGTAAAAAAATTTTTTATTTATTTTTTAATTTTACACAAGGAAATACAACTTTTGGAAAATAAGAAAGGTTTTCTTAGTGTGTATAGCTGTCGGATCTTAACGTCGTCGCATGCAACCCTCGTAACAATATTTATACAGTCCACTACTAATACTACTAAAGCCATCTACGAGCTATCAAGCAATCCGAATGATGTCCAATACTACTACCGCCATCTACTAGTTATCAAGAAAACCGAATGATGTCTAATACCACAACGCCATCTACGGGCTACGTCATTAGGTGCAACCAAGACGAGAACAATAGTTAACTGCTTTATGACGATAACGAATCGAGCCACGAGACTGACAAGTTGGCATTCTTCATATTTTCAGTGTTTTTTTAGTCTAAATCCTTAAATAAAATGGTTTAAAATCATATCGAGTAGGTATCATTTATCGAAATACACAACATTTATCGACCCTACACAATAGTGCTTAAACGTAAAATTCATTCTTCGGTTCTTAATTATAGAAAATTGATCAATAACAGCCTCATTAAGTTTGGAATACCCTCTATAATTTTTTTTTCATATATTTCATTTTTAAACTTTGTTTAAAGTCCCTAGATTTACCCTTTGTGGTCTGCGTTAAATTAATTTCGGGTTTAGGTGTTCCCGCATTCTTCACTTCAATTTTTTGCTCCAAACTCAAAGAGCTAAAGATATTTTTTAAATAGCCCACCGTCAACTATTCATTTTAACTTAATAATTATATAACACGCTCGAATTTCTAACTAGATGCACGAACAGACAAAAACTGTGCGCCTTTTCCATGTTAAATCGTCATAGCCCCGCTATCCCCCGCTGCCACCCGCCACCTGTTACTACAGAGAAACTGCACTACTTAATCGCACGTGCGAGCAAGTCTCGTCATAATCGTCATTTACCTCGACCGAGGCACGGTTGCCGGATCTATACAGTTTGGTTTGACGGGATGATAAAATATTAGGGAGGGTCGGAATTTTTTAGTTTGACGGTACGATAAAATATTAGGGAGGGTCGGAGTTTATACGATAAATAATATTCAATGAATATAAATTAATATTTTTTATTCATTTTGTTTTGCTTATGTTGTTTGCATAAGTAGTTAAGCTTAGGACTCCTCGAACTTCATTATTTAAGAATTATTTCATCTGGAGGACTTCATCCTTGTGGAATGACCTTCCCCAGGTCGTTTTTCCCAACGAATATAACCTCCAACGATTCAAAACCAACGTGAATCGCCTTTTGCGCACACGCACCACTCCCAGAGTGCCCCAAAGGATTTTTCCTATAGTGCTTGTGTTTGATCATAAAAAAAAAAAATGTTGCAGCATCCACTAATTTATGAAAAAATAGGTTAGAAAACGCAACGTTGCCAACTCTGAGGCTTAGATAAGTCCGCAAATATTTCCTACGGTGCATACCATGTTTTATCTAAGGCAGCTTAACGAAATAGGATGGCTTAAGTTAAGTTTTGGCTAAACGGAGAATAGGGGCCTAAATAGTGAATTGTCACTTCAACACTACGCCGGACCTTCGCGGTGCGCGCACTCCTTTGTGGTGCGGGGCCCTAGGCCGGAGGCTGTGTATGCTTAAATCCGGCCCTGCTACTTACCGCATCGATTAGGTACCTACCTGATGTACATATATGCTTTTCTATAATAGACTGGGCTAATAGGGGAGATTTTTTACATTCATCATTCGATATTATTTTCAGGTCCACATATCGTAATACGTCTGAGTGCCTTCCTAAAAATAATAATAATAATGACGGGACTTAATACAAAGCCTATACAATGCCGCCCAGAAAGTCTTGCTCAAATTGATTTAAAATTCAGGGATTTGTTTCTTCTTTAAACGCTCGGACACATCAATTTTAGTCGCACATTTTTAAAGGTAAGACGTTGGTATACAACGTGTCCAAGATAAGGAGGGCCATTACAGGGATCTCGAAAACCGTAAGAGATACGACGTCCGTCAAATGGAGGTAAAGTTGCGCGTTTACGTGCCTAATAATATGCCGTTTAGAAAGTTTTAAAATTCCGAGTAGTTCCGGATATATCCGGAAAGTAATATTATAGAAGGAAATTCGGCAATTTGTGATAGTCGCTTATAAAACATCGAAAGCGGCAACGCTGTATTTTTAAATATTAGCCCGATTGTCCAAAATCAGCTGTTTAAAGAAGCCGGCCGATATCGATCGAGAGAACCAACGTGTTTTTTATTTTTAAAATTTTTAGATGTTAAATACATTATTTCCCAGACAATAAGGGCGTATTTTTGTCTACACAGTAGCACTTTAAAATACTAATTCAGATTGAACGGTACTTAGATGTGTTGTGACGCGAAAACTAATGTGATTTTGTGATGTGAGTACTTGGTGTTTTTTATAAATTAAGTTGGTTTTAAATAAGTCCGAAAAGGTAAACAAAATTGCATTTTTTCTAAAGGGTAAGTGGCATTTATAAACTTTTAAGTTGTCCAGATATGGCGGATGTCGTTCGAATTGAACAAATGAGAACATACCTGACCATTTATAAACTTCGCGGCCGGCGGTTCGTTCGAGTCAGTTCAAGTTTATAAATCAGAGATTGTTTCTCAGCGAACTGAACGTAAAAGTTTATAATAATGTACCCTGAAAAATAAACAACCTGAAATCTGTCAAACGGTTATTGACTTTCTAAAGAGTTTACTCTGAAGATATGACAACACTGTTCAAGATTCACTGCCATATGTTGCTGTTTTTACCTTCCGAACAGGGGCACCACGTGGTAATTTTTGGTGGTTTGACATAAGGTCATGTACAGTGCATATTAAATTAAAGCACCATTTTTGGATATTTTTCTTCAATTTGTTTTCATCTCAGGAATTGCCGGTTTAAATATAATACGTCATTTCCATAACACCCTGTATACTAAAAAATGTCAAGAAATTATTCTGATTAGTCCAAACGGAATGTTCGCTGTATTAACAGTTCATTGACGTTGGCGTATTGTTAATAAATGCAATTTTAAGAAACGAATTTAAAGCGAATTCACAAAAATTACCGAATATGTATTTCCAGTATTCGTATTCCAATAATCGTTTTCGGTTCCAGTAGTTGAGACGCATGAAAACCCAAAAACTACTACTCCCCTGGCAGTACAAACCAACTTACCGTCATTAGTCTCGCCCCATCCCAAACATCTACCAGGTTGCCCAACATAACTTAAATCGTCCGCGGCCAACCGCACGGTCTGTATGAATTTGTTCAATTTGACCTTCCTGGGTAATTCTATCAACCCAATATCGTTTCTGTTAGACTTTCTATGATACATGGGGTAAGGTATGAACGTAGTGACATTAAAAGTTCTCCTGGACTTCTCATCGACCGATTTATCGTAAATTCCTAGCGTGACCCGAATATGGGTGGCACTGAAAAATAATTTAAAATTATCCTTCCACGCTAGCAAGCGGTACTCCTGGGCGCAATGTTGCCAGGTGGAAAAAATTTAAATCACCAGAAAAAGTTTCCAGATTCAATAAAAAATCTCTCGATCCCCTTTTAAACACATTGTTTATAAGAAGGGGAGGGGGAATATAAAACAATGTTTATGAACCGTATTATTTAAATTAACTGCTCCGAAAACTATCTCGACACATGGACTACTTGCTGTAGGCACAGGGCCAACACTCCATTCATAAATCTGTTGGAAAGTGAGTTTGTGATTGTTTGAAATGTTATTGAAAATCAGTAATGGGTGGAAGAGTGACAAAACATGTTGGTCTCGCTAATCGCAACAATGTTGAAGTCTGGTTAAATCAAAGATCTTACAAGGTTAAATCCAATAACGTTTAAAAGGTTATGGAGCGGTCTTCATCGTTTGGGAGCGGAGCTAGTCTGGGCAAAAAGCCCAACAAGGGCGTATAATTTACTTTGAGATTCTTTACGTTTAACTATATTATCTATTCAAAAAGTGTAGTTTCGAATATTGGATATTTATAAAAAAGATAGAAATATTGATCCAGTTTTTATATACAGTGTATCCAAGGATGGATTTAACTATTTATGTTTAGCATCAATATTTTTGGTGTATTCATTACTGGATGATACTCTCCAGATATAAAAGTGTATATTTCTAGCCAGATTGTCATATTTATCACTAAGACATCTTGCAAAATCCCAATTAAAAATTTGTAAATTTGACAATTACAACTGGTTTAAGGTTAATCCGCAATTTCTCTTAAAATAAGTTTATTTCTAATAATTTTACTATAAACTGTGAAAAGGATGATTCTTTAAAATAATATTATTATACTTAAAGGTATCAAATAAACCGTGAAATAATCCAACTGCACTCTGGTCATCTATCTTTAGTTTATTACCTGCTCACATGCATTGGGTGTGGCCAATTAGCAAGGAGGGAGAAACGGAATGGGTGATGAAAACTCAAAATCAAATTTCTAAATATATTTACTAACCTGTGAAATTTTAATTTAACACCATTGCATCTTCTAGTGAAGTATTTTATGGCCGCACAAGACTCAACCATCTTGTAAATGCAAGATTTATATTAAGAAATAAACCAACTCGACTGCTTTTTGCCCGGACTAGCACCACGGACCGGTCCATAACCTTTTAAACGTCAATGGTTAGTCAGAAATCATATCAATACAATCATATTAAAACATAACCATACTTACCGAAGAAAAGATAAATCCTTGCTTAAATGATCCACTCTTTTACAAACTATACATGAATGCACCATGATTGTTTATAATAAAAACGATTTTTCACCAATACTCACAAAAAAAAAATAAAAACAACCAAGTATATAAACACTCCCTTAAAAGCGGTTAGCAGCGAGTAGCAACAGTGTATTCTTCTTCCATTGATAAAGTTTGATCGTTTGCCGTCGAGCGTAGTATCTTTTAACTTGATGTTGTCAGAGTGCAGTCGGTTTATTTCAAACTTTTATGTATAATAACAATATTTTTTTTCTAAATCTCTCGAGGCCTATTCACAATTTATATTAAAATTATTGGGAAATAAATTTATTTTAAAAGCAATTGCGGATTAACCTTAAACCAGTTGCAATTGTCAAATTAACAAATTTTTAATTGGGATTCTGCAGATACCTTAGCGATAAATAGGACAATCTGACTATTCTGCAAGCATAACAGCAAGGTGGGGAGTGCACGTTTACAGTCCTTACGTCGACTTCAAATGTAAACAATTCTATCTGGAGTTTGTAAGATCTTTGGCTGTAGGTAATATACAATTAAAATTAATGAATTTGGACATCTACGAAAAAGCACAATTACAATCGCATACCTATCTGTTTCCATCCAAAGCTAAATGTTTTTTGATGTAGCCGCACAGTTTTAAATTTTTAATTATATATTGAACTCTTGTTACGATCATTTCACTTTCATATGTGTTTTAATAGGTTTTCCCCAAAAATCGTAAGATCTGGGGAATTTTCCTCAGACCTGGCAACGCTGCCTGGGCGCAAAGAAGGTTCTCGCGACCTCTCGCGCCCGCATAGACATATAATAAGAGAGACAAAATTGTTAAATTTTGCCTCGATCAAAGATCGACATTGTTTTTTAAATTATCTGCTCGTAAATTATTTATTGTTTCCTATAATAACATCATATTATAATGTTTTAGAGAAATCCCGAGAGATTAGGAAGTACTCACCGGACACCCTGTATACAGGGTGTTATGGAAATGACGTATTACATTTAAACCGGCAATTCCTGAGATGAAAATAAATTGAAAAAAAATATCCAAAAATGGTGCTTTAATTTAATAGGCCCTGTACATGGCCTTATGTCAAACCAAAAATTACCACGTGGTGCCCCTGTCCGGAAGGTAAACACAGCAATATATGGCAGTGAATCTTGAACAGTGTTGTCATATCTTCAGGGTAAACTCTTTAGAAAATCAATAATCGTTTGTTGTTTATTTTTCAGGGTACATTATTATGAACTTTTACGTTCAGTTCGCTGGGAAACAATCTCTGATTTATAAACTCGCACTGACTCGAACGAACTGCCGCGGAGTTTATAAATGGTCAGGCATGTTCTCATTTATTCAATTCGAACGACACCCGTCAGATCTGGACAACTTAAAAGTTTATAAATGCCACTTACCCTTTAGAAAAAAAAATGCAATTTTATTTACCTTTTCGGACTTATTTAAAACCAACTTAATTTATAAAAACACCTCACATCACAAAATCACATAGTTTTCGCGTCACAACACATCTAAGTACCGTTCAATCTGAATTAGTATTTTAAAGTGCTACTGTGTAGACAAAAATACGCCCTTATTGTCTGGAAAATAATGTATTTAACATCTAAAAATTTTAAAAATAAATAACACGTTGGTTCTGTCGATCGATATCGGCCGGCTTCTTTAAACAGCTGATTTTGGACAATCGGGCTTGACGGGTTTGTTTGTTATAAGCGACTATCATAAATTGCCGAATTTCCTTCTATAATATTACTCTCCTGTATAATTATAGTCTCGGAAATGGCAACCGCGCTACCACCAGTTTTCGGAGGCAGGAAGCATCTTGAAGTTGGCTGGCCCATTATTATTTAAAAGGGTAGTTACACAATTGTTTCATTTTATCTTTAGTAAAGGATTAATGGCCCATAGAAATTAGCGTTTTTATTATTTCTATTGCAAAATGATTAAGTGCTCTTGTTCTATGTGTGTTATTGTAAAGTGTAATTATGCGTTAGTGTTTAGTGCTTTCATGTAATCTGATAATAGGTGCATATCTTCAAAAAACTAATTTGAGACTCGTGGGTGTCTGTGTGTTTCTTTAAGTGATTTAGTGCAATTTGTTCTGTTTCATTGTGTTTTTTTCCTTTCGACGATATGCCGATTATGTTAAGAGATTGGAAATAAGAGGACGAATGGGGTTTAGTGATAAGCTTATTATGCACTCGCACACTATCATCAGGACACGTGATGAGCATAAAGTTTTTCCCATAGAAAAGAGAACTGAAGGTGTCTGTGCCCTGGATTCCTTAATCGCGTCCTGGATTTACTTTCTAAGTTAGCTAAATATTTATTTTTATTAGAAACTAAAGTTTTACACCTTTAAACGGTTTGACAACATTGTGCCAGAACATCTGTTGATTACCCAGCTGGGCAATGTAATGTAATGTGTGTGTGTTTAGGGGTGAATTACCCCACTTTTTAAATGTTCGATTTAAAAAAAATAAAATATGTAGGTAGCGCTTCTCTAGGACACCCCAGGAGTCAGCCATTTAAATATAATACGTCATTTCCATAGCACCCTGTATGTTATTTGATGAAAGTTTTAATTCACTTTTGCACATGGTTATGTGCACTTACTTGTAACGTAACACACTCGTTCGTCATGTTAACTCTTTCCTTATACATACTGATACGTAAACTTGGCAACCGCGTCACTGGACGATGCCGAAACTTACTCTTTAATGCAGTGTGCCGCCGTGAGTACCCACGCAGGGGTGATCAAGGTACCTGCGCAGTGGCCGATATCCAAATCTCTTATAAAGGGGCACAGTTCCACCATAAAGGGGTATGCGCGTCGCGTCGCGACGTCGCCGCTGATTATCCTTCCTTCTAATATCCTTTGTCCTAATTTCCTGTACATATTGAACGTGATGTCCTTAAAAAAAGTTTTGTTAGGGATAGCAATGGAAATTGTCAACCGTAACATGGATCCCTGATACGGAGAGTCTCTTGTATACTTTTAAAAGAAATTAGAAAAATTAAGTAAGGCTGACATGCAGATGCGGTTCGTCCACAGGAGCACATGCGCACGTGCACCCCCAAAACAAAACGAATAAAAAATATTAATTTATATTCATTGAATATTATTTATCGTATAAAGTCCGACCCTCCCTAATATTTTATCGTACCGTCAAACCAAACTGTATAGATCCGGCAACCGTGCCTCGGTCGAGGCAAATGACGATTATGACGAGACTTGCTCGCACGTGCGATTAAGTAGTGCAGTTTCTCTGTAGTAACAGGTGGCGGATGGCAGCGGGGGATAGCGGGGCTATGGCGATTTAACATGGAAAAGGCGCACAGTTTTTGTTCGTGCATCTAGTTAGAAATTCGAACGTGCATGTTTTAATATTTTAATATTATATATTTATTAAGTCAAAATGAATAGTTGACGGTAGGCTATTTAAGAAATAACTTTAGCTCTTTGAGTTTGGAGCAAAAAATTGAAGTGAAGAATGCGGGAACACCTAAACCCGAAATTAGTTTAACGCAGACCACAAAGGGTAAATCTAGGGACTTTGTTAGAAAGTTGAAAAATGAATTATATGAAAAAAAAATTAATAGAGTGTATTCCAAACTTAATGAGGCTGTTATTTGATCAATTTTCTACAATTAAGAACCGAAGAATGGACTTTACGTTTAAGCACTATTGTGTAGGGTCGATAAATGTTGTGTATTTCGATAATGATACTCGATATGATTTTAAACCATTTTATTTAAGAATTTAAACTAAAAACAGTGAAAATATGAAGAATGCCAACTTGTCAGTATCGTGGCTCGATTCGTTCTCATCATAAATCAGTTAACTATTGTTCTCGTCTTGGTTGCGCCTAATGACGTAGCCCGTAGATGGCGTAGTGGTATTAGACATCATTCGGTTTTCTTGATAACTCGTAGATGGCGGTAGTAGTATTGGACATCATTCGGTTTCCTTGACAGCTCATAGATGGCTTTAGTAGTATTAGTAGTGGACTGTATAAATATTGTTACGAGGGTTCCATGCGACGACGTTAAGATCCGACAGCTATACACACTAAGAAAACTTTTATTCTTTTCCAAAAGTTGTATTTCCTTGTGTAAAATTAAAAAATAAATAAAAATATGTTTTACCTAACGCATTTTCTTATTAATTTTTTTCTTCCTATATTTAAAACTCCTAGAAAAATTTCACCATACTTGTGAACCCCCTCTATCATAAGTCACGAGCCGCCACTGCTGACATGCCATACAATTTATGGGAAATAATTTTTTTTTTAATTTTGTTCGATAAATCTGCCTTTATTTTGTTCACGTAAACACTATATCTTGATGAACAAAAGTGAACAAAAAATACTAAAATTTTAACACTTTTTCAGTCTGTCATGCCATGGGTCATACAACACAACTCTAAAAATACAAAGGACCTTAATCGAGGAGGATACGGCTTTGGTTGACAGTCTTTGAAGAATACACTAGTCGCATTCTTAGGTAGGTTCGGTAGGTAACGTCCCAGAAAAACAATCGTGGAGCTCTGAAAATTAGTATCTATAATTGAGGAGCTCGGGTGCAAAATCGGATATATCCACTTTTTACACAAAATCAATTTTCCGAGGTTTTCGAATCATTTTCGTGGGATCTATCGACTGATCTATTTATTTGCGAGCAAAATCTGATATAACTCGTTAAATTGGTTAGGAAAAGCGAACAAAACCGGTTATAACCAATAAGCAATAATAGCAAAAGCGTATAAAACCACTTTAGCGAATCTGTATCTTTTCCGCGTCCAAAGTTTTCGGAAGGGTGGAGAAAATTCTAAGGAAAAATGCAGTGGCGACAACCAAACAAGAATATGTGGACCCTTATTCAGAAGTGGGATCTGTTAAATCGCTTGGTTTGCATTGGCAGATGTATAACATAAAAGAACTTCTAAAGGTATTTAGAAAGGTTAAAGGAATTTCCATCCAATTGCAAAAGAATTGAATTACAAAAATGTATAAACAAAAAAAATGAAGTTACTGTTGAAATAAGAACTCTTCAATACCATCGATTTATTTCACATAATGCTTGGCAATATCTGTTAAAAAAAGGAAAATCTGACAACATTCGGCTAAATATGGCACGACTTGGTAACTCTATCCCGGACAAAAAGAAAAAAAGTTTATGCCTCTTGATGAAGGAGCATTATGGGGAAGAATGGAAAAGTAGGGAAGATCTTCTATGGTATAGGAACCTACTGCAGGTCAACAGTGAGGAAATAAATGAAGATGTAGAAGGAAATAATAACCAAGACGCTGAAGATAGGGCCTTAGATTGTTTACAGCCGTACACATTTAAAAATATATTTTCTTTATTATTTAAAAATAAATAAAACGCCTATTTATTTTTAAAAATGATTCTTATTTGGGTGCAAAAACGGATATATCCATTTTTTTTTTTCGTAATTGCACAGAGAATTTAACTTTTTTTATAAAAAAAAAAATATACATTACTCTGATTAGTACCCGGTTTTGCACGCGAGCTCTTCAATCGTTTTGTCCTTTTCTGTTCCTTGTGGTTTTTCAGTGTTTGTCGGTGAAAAATACAAAGTTCCTATTCCTCTGGAATACTTACCGTCGCTTCATCTTGTCCATCAAGTCGAGAGATAAAGGAAACAATAAAAATAAAACTTATCAAGAACCATTTATATTCCGTTTCCTCACTTGGTGTTATTACCATTAAAACCATTTCAAGAAATCGTAATTTAAGTATGTCATTCTCTCTGACAATGTCAATGTCGGGAAGGTTGATTTGTCAGTGTCATAATAGATTTTCAGCATCTTTTAAAAAATATTCGTTGGGGAACATGACGTCAGGAAGGTCGTTCCACAAACATGACGTCCTCCAGATGAAAGAGTTCTTAAACAATTATGTTCGAGGGGTTCGAAGCTGAACCACATATGGATGGGCGGCAGTGGTTCGTCGTGTATTTCTGCTATTCGTCATTCTGCGTCTGCGACCAGATGAACGGCTCTCCTTCGTACATAGTAGACAGCAATACCGCGTCCATGTTTGTTTCAAGTCAATGCATAACACCCTGTAAAGATTGTTTCACGAAAAATGGATATAACTTAATGACTGCAGTAAAAGTACCTGTGGCCATCCCATTACTTATGACCGTTTGTTATTATTATGTGGAAAGGACCGGATTGTAATAATTATAATTAAATATAGGCACATCAGGTAGGTTAATTTGCTTAATTTATATTGAAATATCTTTTTGTGGTAAAATTTGTTAGTTTTTGAGGAATGGTTCAAGAATTGTCTTTTACCAAACATTCCTCAGAATAGCGTGATAGTAATGGACAATGCGAGCTATCACAGTCGCCAATTACATAAAGCTCCAAGCTCAAATAATACAAAAGTGGAAAGTTATAAAAAAGTGATCTTTTAGAAGTTTTAAAGACATTTTGTATAAAACAAGTATATGTTTGTGACACATTGGCAGAAGAAATTGGACATACAGTGCTACGGCTCCCACCCTATTATTGCATTTTTAACCCCATAGAGCATATGTGGCACCAGTTAAAATCACTGGTTAGGTCTGAAAATATTTCTCCGACTTTAAGTTCTAGTGTTGTAGAATTAATACGAAAATGCTTGAATGATATTCCCCCAGGTAGTTGGAAAAATTCAGTCCGTCACGTAATAACTGTAGAAAATTCGTATATTAGTCTGGATCGTATAATTAATTCAATTATAATTAATTTTGATGAGGATAGCGATAGCGAAACAGAACTATCTATAGAATGACATTATAAATGTAAATAAATATGACTAGTAATATTTACAAAAAATGTTATTTCATTTGATTACATTAATATAATCATATCATTACTTGTTTTCCTTAGTCCGTCCCTTCATACTTCACTTGTTTATTGCCAAGATATTGTCGACACAATGGGACCTACCCAGGAAATCATTAAGTCGTATCCAATTTTCGTGAAGCGTACTGTACCTCGGAAATACGTGAGTTTATGACCTTTTGAGAGATTTGTAGATTCAGTTCTTAACAACTTGGGTGACTCCACAATTATAGTAAATTGTGTAATAAAAGTTAGATTTTTTTGTCAAAAAGTATATTGTCTAGTAAATTAGAAAGCCTGTCTAAAGGGGAAGTAAAACTTTAGAAGGAATTGTACTAGCCGGGAACATTTCTTAATTAATGAAAAAAATGTATGTAAGTATGAAGTATTTACAAGTTAATAAAACAAGTGTATGTCAAAGCTAATTCGTGTCTAATTACCTAACTTTGGAGCAAACATCTATTAAAAAATACAGGAATTCAGGCGTAATTAAATAAAAATTATCCGAGGGTGTCCTTTCAACCCCTCTAAATTAGTAACATCAGATATCAAAAATAAGGGTCATTCGATACTAACACAGGAATCTTCCGAACCCTGCGAAAAGTGTTTTATATAGCCCACCTTGTAAACTAAATCAAGCCGCTCGGATTTTACCAACAGAATATACAGGGTGGTTGCTATAATACTCAATTTTTTTGTTTCTAATTTTTATTTTATTTGTTTTTGTCAGTTACAGAAATTACATCGTACAATCGCTTACTAATTACTGTTTAAATAACACACATCGCACCGTACATTGCCACTATGCACAGCTCTCTAAGGTGGCCGATCTTAGGCGCACTATCACTGGTTTTGCCTGTAATAGAAATACCTGTTTTTCTTGTTATCCAATCCGTGTATTCCGTGATGCGTGTGAAAACCGCGGGAATTCGAGAGCTGCATTCTTGACTACTAAAAGATACGATGCCCACTTGTAACCCGTGTAGAATTAGTGGTCCACCCGAGTCGTACTGACAGGGGCTCCTTCCACGCTTATCTAAAAAGGTAACATATTACAGGATAAGCCGGGAGGAACGTATAGTACCAAGAAAATATTGAAATATTGAAAATATATTTTTTTTACATGTGCCCCGAAAGTGCCTCTTTTCATGCATGTTCTCTTCGCCGAAAGTGGCGTTTTCCAAGAGAGCGGACGGGAAAGTATCGAAACGGGCGGGAAAGATTTTTCCTGCCCGCTTCGAGTCACCATGTGCTCATAAATAAATAAAACCAGATTTGATGAACCCGTGACCTTCAGATCGCCAGGCGGACACTCTACCCACCGAGCCATACTAATTCTTTGGCCTTTTTAACGATATCACGAGTATGCTTAGGTAGATCCATATTGAGAAAAATACTCCTTTGAGGATCCGCCGTAATATGACATACCGAGATGTTTAAAGCAACCAACTTCTTCTTTTCTAGCACCCTATCCTTAACATCCTGTCGTTTGAATATTACCATGACATGTTTGCAAGGGCTCCCTGCTTGGTAAAACCTTTACCTCATAATCATCCTCAGGAATTTCGTCGAGCTTCAATACATTTGAGATTTTCCTTACATCCCCCTTGACATTATCGTCACCTATAATACCAATCACAACAATATTCTTCTGCCTCTCAGACACCTCCATGGAGGGTGTTGCCTTTTCATATGTATAATTTCTTGTTCCAATTCCCCAACTCTATTTTTAAGACATATGTGTTCCTTTCTTAAGCACTTATTTTCTAACTAACAGACTTCTGTAGTTCATCAAACATACTTTTCAGTGCATTCAGAAGTTCTTTATTGGTAGGCTCAGGGATATCAAAAATGTTTTATCTGAGGTTTTAATTGATCTTCTACTCAGCCTTCTATCCACATCCTCTTCCCTATCAGACTCACCAATCACATCCCCATCACTTTCACTGTCAATACACCAATCGCACAACCACTTTTCGGATGTCTTACGCAGCTCATAGTCTCTAAATTCATCATCTGTCAACCCAGATGTTTGTGGAAAAACCCTGACAATTTCAAACAATCACAGCTTTACTTCCAGGAGTTTTATGAATGAATTATGGCATCCGTAGTTTACAATACCGTTGAATATACATGAAATAATAAAAATAGAAATTTTGTGAATTTTCAAAAATTGAAATGAATATTCCGAATAATTCGGCTATTTTTTGCGTTAATTCAATTATTTCAGTTATTTCAATCATTATGCAATTAATGTATAGTTTTTGCAGAATTATACCGTTGATCTTTTGACTGCAATAAAACCTCATTATCCCTTCGACCATAAAATAAATAAGGAAATCCCAAATTTTAAAACCTTTTCGAGCAGAGCCGGACCAGGTATACAAATTCAATTTATACCTATGCCTGATGCATATATAAATACAAAGTGATTTTTAATAATTTTACTCTTTAGTGGTTTTCCGGCGAGTAATTTTTAGTTAGGCTTATTAGTGGTAGAATGTGGCGTCCTTGGAATTGTGCTGATAGGGGGCATCTTCACGTATCGGGAATGGAGACTTAAATATTTAACAGCTGTTAAACAACTTTGAGAAGAAAATCGTCCAATTATTTACCTTGACGAAACATGGTTCGATACCCATGACACTCCAAGAAAAGGTTGGGATGATTCGTCCAAAAAATGTCAAACCAAGGCACCATCAAATAAAGGCAAAAGAATCACAATATTACATGCTGGTTCAGAGAACGGGTTTGTTACAAATTGTCTGTTGATTTCAGCTAAAAACATAGCAGATTCTTCTTTAGATTACCATCAAGATACCGACGCACAACTTTTTGAAGATTGGTTTAAACATAAACTCCTTAAAAATATACCTGAAAATTGCGTTATTGTAATGGACAATGCTAGTTATCATAGTCGGCAAGCAAAAATCATTCCCAATTCTAATAATACAAAAGCAGAAATTCAAAATTTTATGATTGAAAATGATTTATATTTTGAAGAAACTTACAAAAAACGAGAACTGCTAGAAGTATTAAAAGCTTTTAAAATAAATAAGGAATACGAGTGTGACAAACTTGCAGCAGAAAATGGACATACAGTGTTGCGTCTTCCTCCGTACTATTGTATATTCAATCCTATTGAGCTAATATGGCACCAATTAAAATAGTATTTCTCCTACATTAAATGCATCTGTAGTAGAATTAATTAAAAACGAAGTAAGAAAACTTTCTGCAGACAGCTGGAAAAACTGTGTACAGCATGTAGGTACTTAAGGTGGAAAATTCTTACAATTGTATGATTACATATGTTCAACCCTTAATTATAAGTTTAGGCTTAGATGAAGATAGTGATAGTGATACAGAGTTAAATTTTGAATAAATCATCAATAGTTTCTTAGAATTTAATTAATTTTTATTGTACTTGTTATCCTAATAGTTATACTTTTAAATTATATTATTTTCAATTATCATTATTTTACATTTATTATAAAAAATAATTCATGTGGTGTGGTATACATTTTCAAGCCGGCTCTGATCCCATTTATTGAGCTTTGAAGAGGTTCAGGCGTATACAAAAGGGGTTTAATCAGGTAGTTTATTTATGGCAGTAAGAGTCAACGGTATAAGTCTGCAACAACTATACTCCGTATATACCACCATATACCCAAGAAGTTTCAATCCTCCAACTTGAACGGTTTAGACGGAAAAAATAAAATGTTTCAAAATTTTTGGAAAGTCCCATAAGGATAATGACATTTGGTGAATATGTCATGTTCGATCCACCGACCTATGGATACGTACAACTTAAATTTTATGAGTGATAAAACGACGACCGTCCAGAACCGAAATCACTCGTATCGATGTAACGATACGTGGACAATAGATATCAAAATTAATTCTGAAAGTAGCTTTTCAGTGATGGCCACAAGGCCTTCTTTTATGCAAGAAAATAGATTGTTTATTGCCCGGTAAAGAAAATGCCAAAATATTGCCTTGTAATCATTTTCATTAAGGGCGAATTACGGTCACGGTAAATGGTTTATCAGTCGGCATTGCGCATAACATCTGACGATCAGCTTTTTATACATGCGCGAGGCCATAAAATTGCCACTTTTGCATTTAAAGTTTGGCTATCCATAGATATACAGCTCGACAAGCGAGTCTATAGCTACGCGGTATCGGTAAGGGGGAAGCAATATCTTTTAAAACACGGCCGAGTCATGGGCGTGCTATTATTATCTAAATAATGTAATATATATTCGTTCATGGCACGAATATATTTGTATCACCAGTGCAATATATTAGGCCTTTTCATTAATATTCCTCGCTTATTTTGGCATTTTCGCCAATAAAATCCATTGGATTTCAACATGCACCTCAAAGTTTCACGGGAAAATGGAAAGTTTATGTCACTTCTCAGCTGTTGTAGCAACTTTTTTAAGGTTGGAAATACTTTTAGTTCCAAATAAAACTTTTGTATTGTTCTCCTAACAATGCCAAAGTCGAAGCCTTCGATTTTTTCGACAGCAGAGAGACGGTCCCTTTTTTGATAGGAGATGACAATAATTGATTCGGGTTATTTTCTTCCTTTCAGTATCTTCTTTGTGCATGTTTTTTACTGCACCCACGCTTACTCCTGTATATATTGCGAGCCTTTCTAGCTTTCGCTTAAGTGGCAATTTAAATGTATTAATTTGTGATTCCTCTTCACGCACCCTGTACACATTGGCAATCACTTCACGGGTTTGACTATGAAGGGTTTTACCAGGGTATATTCATTCATTATCACAGTTTTAAAACAAACCCTATCACTACGCAACTGGATGAAGCATATCGGACATCGCCGAACAAGCACGCTGGCACTATAGGCGTGTCACCAAGCGCGTGACGTCATCTTCTGTCTGGGATATAACCTATCAAATTAGCTCTAGCCACCAGTTACCTATGGTTACCGTTGATATTGCACCATGTTGCCCTATTTTTAGATTAGAAGTACTTTAATGAAAAAATATTTTATTTTGCATTTAAATATTAAAATAAATCGTATGAAAAGATAGTTTTAAGAACATTGAAACTATAATAGAATATTAGTTTCTTATATACTTATGACAATTTACTTTAAATGGGTAAATTTAATTTTAGGGTTTACTTGGTAACATGTTATTAAATTAAAATTTAATATATGTGACAACATTGTTATCCCAAGAATTTTTTTTGCCCGCATTCCTTTTGTAGCTACAGTTAAAGTTGTCGACCTGTAGGTCGGTGGTTCGATCAGACAGTTTGAAAATGAGTATAGGCTACCTGAAGTGCAAAGTTGGCGATGCGTAATTGAAACCTTGTAAATTGTTTGATCCCACTTCTTCTGACATTTTCTATTCGATATTATGCACAACTTCACCCATCTTAGATTGCACTGTATATCTCCTAAAAATAAAAATGACCTATAGAGTACGGGGTGGCTCATTTTCGCTACTTTCTGGGGCTATTAAAGTTATTATCGAAGTTAGAATGTTGCGGTTTAGTGTTCCCAAGGTTCCGGTGCCAAATTTGTCATGGCGTTCTTAGTTTTTAATCTACAGGGCGATTTCGAAAATCTTCGCTTTTTATACACCCCTCGTATTTCCGTGACTCGTTAACTTATCCAAAAGATAAGAACTGATCTGAAATGTTTGACATGGGACGCCCTAAATATTATTGATTGTTAATACCTTGCTCTTTACCAAAATCTATAGTTGTTTATATTTATATTCAAGAAGAACCCAAAATTGCGATCCTTTTAATAATTTTACATATAACAGTAGGCCATGGTCAACAGGTCAGTAGGTAGAGATCTGTCAAGTTTTGACCGTTTGTTTCTAATAAATTAATCGTGGCCTACTGTTATAAGCAGTGCAGGATTTAAGCGTAGGCTACATAGGCTGCAGGCTAGGGGCCTGCGACACAAAAGGGGGCTCGCATCAAATAAAGAGGGGCCCGCACCACGAAGGCCCCGCGTAGTGCTCTGACACCGGAATCTTTCGTCTCGTTGAAAAGTGGGACACTAAAGTGAAAACCTCAACATTCTATTATTGATAATAACTCTAATAACCCCAGGAAGTGTTGAAACACATGCACTTATAATAAATTGACCCTACGTGTATATGAAACCGTCTAAACGCAATCCAGAAATAACAGTTGTCTAATATACAGACGCGGACAAGAAAAGCTCACTCAATCAACGATAGCATACGACAACTTTTTTCTTCTATAAAAAACATTTTTTGTTGCGTTTGCCTCTACTTATACTCTATTCGTTTTACCAATTCAGGAGAATAAACAATCGTCAGCGCGTGATAGCCACGTGCTCGACGCATAAACTTATTGCTGTTGGTCAATCGGCGATAAGACTTCCGATGCCTGCGATATGCATTTCAGGATCGTGGTCCGGTGTAGGCTATTATTTCAGATGGTACTGTTATACAGTGAGTCCCAGAAGAAATGTCTAAATTCATTTAAAATTGAGCGGTAAGTTTTTTCAAAAAACGCTCGTACCCGTCGATTTTGATTTTTTAATTTTTTTTTTGTGGTAATTTCATGTATACAGGGTAGCTCAAAAATAAGTTACGACCATCAACTTCATTTTTTCAAATGAAAACATATATTTTTTATTTCATTTTTGAATTTTGCATTGAATTTTAAGCATGTTTCATGTAGCATGCCATATACATAAACTCAACAGTTATTGAAAAAATTAGGATTGAACATATCTATAAGTAAGACCTGTTTATTAAAAAAAAACACAACAAAATCAAATTAAATGTTGAAAATGTGCGCCATTTACGGCTTGACAATATCCAAGTCGATCAATAAACTCTCTTTGCACGTTTCCAACCATTTCCGGAGTTATGACACGCACTTCTCTTCGAATCCTTTCTTTCAACTCCTGCATATTGTTTGGCCTGTTAACAAATACTTTTGATTTGAGGTAACCCCACAAAAAAAAGTCCAGCGGAGTTAGGTCTGGCGACCTAGCAGGCCATTCGATAGGTCCTCTCCTTCCAATCCACCGATTGGGAAAGGTTTGATCCAAAAATGTGCGCACAGTGGCCGCATAGTGCGGAGGAGCACCATCTTGTTGGAATATCAGTTCTTCGTCAGGGGAGTCTGGATCCAATGGATTCGAAAATAAAGCCACTAATTCTGGAATTCATTCTAGTTGGAGAAATTCGAGATATGCTTGTCCAGTTAAAGACTGTTCAAAGAAAAATGGACCAATTACTCTTTCGCGTACGATTCCACACCAAACATTTATTTTCTTAGGGTACTGGCTGTGAACCTCTATCATCCAATGCGGATTTTCTGTTGCCCAATATCGACAATTTTGTCTGTTCAATTCAATTCATTTTCAACATTTAATTTGATTTTGTTGTGTTTTTTTTTAATAAACAGGTCTTACTTATAGATATGTTCAATCCTAATTTTTTCAATAACTGTTGAGTTTATGTATAGGACATGCTACATGAAACATGCTTAGAATTCAATGCAAAATTCAAAAATGAAATAAAAAATATATGTTTTCATTTGAAAAAATGAAGTTGATGGTCGTAACTTATTTTTGAGCTACCCTGTATACATGAAATTACCACACAAAAAAAAAATTAAAAAATCAAAATCGACGGGTACGAGCGTTTTTTGAAAAACTTACCGCTGAATTTTAAATGAATTTAGACATTTCTTCTGGGACTCACTGTATATATATATTTCATTTTCTATCAATATATTGATCTTAATGCGACCCTGTATGCTGTTCGAATTGGGAAAGTGAATAGACCATTGACCTGTAGAGGAGTAACGAAAAATATAGTAATTATTATTAATTCAATTAAAAAATTAATTTTTACTTTATTTTTATTTCTTTCTTGAGGTGCAAGAGTGTCGTCTGAGCTCTTCTGCTGGTTTAAATTTATATGAACTCACCTGACTCGTCCTTTCCCCATCCCAAGCATATAGGCCGGGCGCGTTTGAAGGTATTCGAACCCGAAGCTAGCCGCACGGGCTGAATGAAATGGTTGAAATCGACACGGGCCGGTAGTTTTATCAATGCGATATCGTGGCGATAGTTCTCTCTTTCGTATTCTCTGTGAATTATAAAATCTTTAGGTGTGACCTCGACGATCTTCGACAGGCTTTCTAATTTCTTTATGTCGTGGACGCCTAGGTACACTTTTACCTTCTTGGCGCTAAAAATTTCAAATCAGTGCTTTAGTCCAATGGCGGGTACCGACCCAGGTTAGCTGGCTACTAAATAATTATAATGGTTATTTATATTTCGTTTTAATATAATTCTTTATTCAACTGGAATATTCATTAAATTATCCTATACTCGAACTCCACAATTGTAGACTGTGACTCATGTTATAGTCCGAACAACAATGCACCGAATGCGGTTGATAATATCTTGTACGTTTACCCGCTATTGTCTGTTTAAAATTACCTAAAAAGCCGCTTCCTCGCGCTTATTTGGTCGCAAACGCGCGGCGTAGCCAAACTGTAGTTTTATCCAGCTTTATATTATTTATAGTAATAGGATTTGCACGGGGAACTGATCAGCGGGTAAACGTTTAAATATAGCATGGCAATAGTGTTTGATATTATTGTATCAGCTGCAAACTGTTGAGAGAGGCGTAACCAGCTGGTTTTACTGTATTTTCATAGATAATTTAATTATTGTTGTTGCTGTTTTTCTATTATTCACTAATAGTGTTATTTGTGCTAGTGGTAAAAATGCAAACTACTGCATCAACTAGCAGTCCACCTTTAAAAAAAAGACGACCTAATTTAACACAGAGGGAACAAGACATGATAAAATATGTGTATGAAGGTATTCGGACCCGAAATTCGGATTTATCTGTGCTAGATGCAACGGAACTATGTGCTTCTTTAACGAAAGTATCGGCTAGTACAGGGGTGGGAACCTGCGGTTCGCGAGCCACATGCGGTTCTTTGGATGTGAAGCTTTAGTTTCATACCCAAATATTATTTATTTTATCGAAAAAAAAAAACATTAAAAATTCGTTCTGAATCGATTAACGAGAATTAGGCACCGATTCTATCTCTCAGCCACTGGTACTCGCTTTTCACGGCACCCCTCCCCCGTGACACGCGTCGTTACTGTCGCCAGTCCGTCGAAAGCTCTCGAATGACGCCGTCGTCGGATGTTTCTATGTAGGTTTTAATTCGTTTTCGACGCAAGACAATTTGGCGTCTTCACCAGCGCTTTGGCTGTGACCAGGGGCTCGCTAGCCGCATGCGGCTCTTTCCATGTCAAGTTGTGTCTCTTTCGATGTCAAATTGCGGCCGTTGGTGGCTCTTTAAAAACTGAGAAATTGTGTAAATTATAACTTTTGGCACTTCCGTCTGAAAAGGTTGCCGACCCCCGGGGCTAGTACAGTACTCAGGACTTTAAAAAATAAGAAGAACAAGAATAACTCGAAAGTTCAGAATCATGTAGGCCAAAAAAAAAATCGTACTTGATGATGCGACAAAATATGCAATTCGTAGAAAAGTACGGTTTTTATTTTAAGAATGAAATTCCCACATACAAAAAAATTACGTCGGAAATAAAAAAGGACGACTCATTGCCAAAAATATCGTTAATTCAGTAATTGCCTGAAATTGTGAGAATTTTCAATAAAAAGTACTTATACAGGGTGAGTTTTTTAAAGTGTTACAAGGCGATATCTCGCAAACGGTTTAAAATATTTTCTTGAAATTTTAATGAGGTAATAGTGAGATGGGGGGACATATTTAAACATATTTTTGTTATCTACCCCCTTTCCCCATTTTGAGGGGTGGGGGGTAACTTTGAAATTTTAAATAGGAATATGTACTTTTGTTTATTAAATTCTGATATACGTAAAAAACTACGTATTTGTACAAAAAAAAATTTATGTTAGCTCCACTGGTTACCGAATTATAATTAATTAGGTTATAAAAATTTAAAAAATATTATTTACCCTTTATCGCCTGTCATGTTTCAGAAGATGTTCGAAATGTCTCCCTTCAACTTCCAAACACTTTCTCACTCTTTTTTTAAACGAATTTCGTACCCGCTCTAACATTTCAGGTGTCACTAATAAGCAGGCAAAGCGGATTCGGTCTTTCATATTGTCTATAGTTGTAGGTGCAGTCGTCATCACTTTGTCTTTTATAAATCCCCAGAAGAAAAAGTCAAGAGGGGTCAAATCCGGAGACCTAGCAGGCCAATTGACCTGACCAGCTCGACCAATCCACCTGTTTTCAAACAATTCGTTTAAATGATTACGGGCCTGTATTGCATAATGCGGTGGAGCTCCATCCTGTTGAAACCATATGTCAGGATTTATGTTTTGGTTTAATAATAGTGGTAATTCGTTCCTTAAAAAATCTGTATACATTTCTCCATTTAAATGGCGTTCAAAGAAATGCGGTCCAATAACCCTATCTCCAATTATACCACACCAGACATTAACTGACCAAGGATGTTGATTTGGCATGGGGATTTTCCGATGCCCAGTAGTGCATATTGTGTCTATTTACCTTTAAGAAAACAAACAATAAAAAAAATTAATTTCTACCGACAAGGGATAACTTAAAATCCTACCTGGCCACAATTCTGGAAACTAGCTTCATCAAAAAAAACAACATTCTTTAGAAACCTGTTATTTCCTTGCATTTGCCCTGTTACCCAAATGCAAAATGTAACGCAATTTTCAAAGTCTTGCCCATAAAGCTCTTGGTGGAGTGTAATGTGGTATGGATGAAATTTGTACATATTGCAATATGGTCACAACCGATTTTTGGCTTATTCCAGCATCTGCAGCAAGCCGTCTGGAACCTACATGCAGGTTAATAGCTACCATTCCTAAAACTCCAACTGCCCTATCTGCATCTGTTTTAGTTCGCTTCCGAAATCGTGGTTTTGACTTCAGCACACTAAAATTCGCTTCCATGTTCAAGTCAAAACGACGCATTTCCATGTAAACGAATAATAATTTTGAAATAAGTGAACTTGATTTATTTTAAATTTAGTTATTTTTTAAATCCAATAGAAATTTAATAATAAATTAATTATAATTCGGTAACCAGTGGAGCTAACCAAAAATTTTTTTGTACAAATACGTAGTTTTATACGTAGATCCGAATTTAATAAACAAAAGTACATATTCCCATTTAAAATTTCAAAGTTACCCCCCACCCCTCAATATGGGGAAAGGGGGTAGATAACAAAAATATGTTTAAATATGTCCCCCCATCTCACTATTACCTCATTAAAATTTCAAGAAAATATTTTAAACCGTTTGCGAGATATCGCCTTGTAACACTTTAAAAAACTCACCCTGTATAAATTTTTAATTTTACGCGCCGCTGGAAGTCTATTTCCTTCTCGCTCAAATGCAGTTGTCGTTTCATTTTGTCATAGATGAATCACTGTCTACAATTGTGGTCTCCGAGTATATAAACTCACTACTCAAGACACTGTGCCGCCGTCAGTATCCATTGGTCGGCTAATAAGGTGCCACCGCAAATATCATTGTAAATTGATTCGATAGATATTAGTAGGGCCACTTGATAAGGGTACTTGTGTGGCGTGAGTTCCGCCCCTCCAACGATCCTTGCATTCATAAGGGGGGGTGGTCTGTGCAAGGGGACTATAATGCCGGGACGACGCGTCTTGACGTCGGTGCTGTTCTGAAAATGTCGTGTGCAAGTTCTTTATATTGAAATTCAAATGTCAACAATACGCATTCGGCAGAACTAAAGTCTGTTTCGTTGCCGTTGATAGCTCGATACCCTCATTAAAGATTCAAAACAAGGGCCCGGTGGCCTAAAATATTTTACCTATAAAATGGTCTTTTTACGTACATCTAGCATAAAGATGAAGAAATTTTGACCTATTCCACCGGGTAACAGATAAAGTAACAATAGAGCCATAAAATGAAATGAAAGGATAATGATTAAAACGGCCCATCATGGTCGGAGAGTTGGGTTTTTAATGTAACCGCTTATTATTTTATTTAAATGTAATAGATTTTATGATTTTATGAATTTATTTACAAGAAAACTAATTTATTTACAGATCAAAAAATATTGACAATTTCATTTCTTCATGATAGTCTTTAGTAGAATTCGACTGGAATTGTAATAATCCATGATCCAAAAAGCCATTTGAACTTCCTATATGAGTTATAATAAGTCTGCGTCCCTTTCCAGATGGTGGTCTAAGTCCTGTTGACCAGCCTTCCATGACAGCTTGTCGAGAACTTAGGACATTTTTATCTTGCCAAACTTTAGATACGGTGTGCCCTTCGTTCAGCCAAGTTTCATCCAAATAGAAAATGTTTTTGCCTTCGCTGCGGTATTTTCGGATGGACCTTAAGTATTGACGTCTCCAGCAAATAATATCTGCTCTATCAATAAGAAAAGATTTTCTGTTTTGCTTCTCCCATCGAAAGTTCATATCATGAAGTATTTTCCATAGTTTCGTTCGTGATAGCTGTGGTAAGTCCTCGTCGTAGTTAATGGCTTGTAAAATTTTGTCTATAGTTGGTATTTCCTTGGCAAAATAAAAACTATGTACTTTTCTTCTAATACCATTTTTAATGAAATTGTCAATTTCTAACGGTTTCTTTCCTGGGAGTGGTTTTGGCTCACTGAGGTTCTTAGATTTTCTTTCACGCAAGAACCTATATATAGTAGCCTCTCCAACTCCTACCATATTGGCACACTCTGCAATGATGCTACGAACATCACTTGCAGGTTTCTGGTACACTAGAACTAGAGCATCATGCACGTTTAATATTAATGTCTTTTCTCGGAGAGAATATGCACTCTTGCTAATTTGACGAAGACACGTTGGCGAAAAACTTGAAGCCATTGTTACAAGTATAGGAAATAATTCAACTTTGAGATAACGCAGTATCTAAATACAACTAAATACATAGTTTGACAAACGCACATCAAATGGCGTAATAACATCCTAAAGCAGACAAAAATAGGTAAATTAATTACCCCTGTTGTACCTACTTTAACCCTAATCCTACTTAACAATGGACAGAGGCCAATTTTCTTATTAAATAAGGTAATTACTATTGGCAACGCCTATGGTTTACGGTTGTTTTATGGCTTCAACCCTCGATATGAGCTATCAACTGCAACAAAACGGACTTTACAAAGCGCTTCGCCTCGTTACGTCACCGATTGAAAATCGATTAATAATCGATTGGTTCTACTGAATGTAGCCAAATACAGGAAAAACAAACAATCGACGGACGTCGAGTCAAAAGTCTATACAATAGAACAATAACAATATTTAAATTTAACACACAAACACTGAAAAACAACAAATAATTGTGTCTGTTTGAAGGTTGTAGACAATGGTGTTTCTTAAATAATAGAAAAGTTTTGGACTTGCATTGTCTTTATTTGTTATATATCACAACGTTTCAACTGGTAAGTATCTCCAGTCGTCTTCAGGTGAATACTAAATAAGAAAAGTAACTACAGGTCTATTTATACTAGCTATGTGCACTAGCTAGTGTAAATAGCTATTATAATTTTCAAAGCTCCCCGATTGTTTTTCTGGAAAGTTGCTTACAATCCAGGTTTGTTCGCTACTGCGTTTGTGATCGAGTGTGTTTGTGGATTAGTTTTTAGTATTCTCTCGAACTAGAACTAATTATTAGCTATCTAGAGTGGTCTGTTAGTGCGCGGTGTGTAAGAAACTCGACGATTCTAACCCCGGATTAATATTTCGGCGGTAATTAATTTCAAGTAAATATTGCAAAATATATTAATTTTTTTATATTATCTGGATTTCTAATTATTATTTATTAACTAATTTCGTTATAACAAAATTATTGTAAAGTTAAAGTAGTGAGACAGAAGCCATAGATAACTAAAATGTTTAAATAAAAAAACTTCATTTTTTATATAATCCCAAAAAACCGCAAACACTGCACTGGTAAGAATAACAGCGAGTGGAGGCGCAGCTTACAGCGTTGTCATTTTTCTAACTTATCTGACACTGGGGAAGTATGATGATTGTAAACAAATGGTGTTTTATGAATAAAAGCCCATCGATTTATAAGCGATTTTTCATCGGTGACGTCACGATGTGCATTGTTTTTTGTTTGGTTAGGATCCCTCCTAAATATTTTCATGAAATAATTACATTTTTTTCTTTACGAAATGTTATTTTTAATGCTCCTCCTCAATAGCGGAGATCGCACTTCTTTCATAATTTTTTATAATTGTCAAACTTTTCAAATTCGATGAAAAAAATGGCGTCCGATTTCCCATCGATTTGTGAAATCGATATTATTTTAGTACAGTCGGGAGACGATTACGAATCGCTTACAAATCGATGGCCGCTGCTGAATGCGCCTAATGGCTTTTATTTAACTTACCCAACCGTATTATCTACTTACCGTCTCAGAAACTTGCTCTCGGTCTTGTCCTTTACCTCCAGAGATACACAAAAATAAAAAAAACCGTAGACATGGGCCTCTGATACCGAGAGTCTCTTGTATACTTATTAAATTAGAAAAATTAAGGATAGGGACAGGCAATAGGGCTGACATGCCATACAATTTATGGCAAATAAATGTTTTTTTTAAATTTATTCAATATTTAGTACATAAGTATGGCCTTTATTTTGTTCACGTAAACACTATATCTTGATAAACACAAATGAACAAAAATTACTACAATTTTATCATGCCATGGGTCATACAACACAGCTCTAAAAATACCGAGGACTTTAAATCACGGAGGAGGATACGGCTTTGGTTGACACTCTTTGAAGAATAAACAAGTCACATTCTTAGGTACGTTCGGCAGGTAACTTCCCAGAAAAACAATCGTGGAGCTGTGAAAATTAGTATAATTGTTATTTTTCTGTTGCTTGTTGTTTTTCAGTGTTTGTCGGTTAAAAATACAAAGTTCCTATTCCTCTGGAATACTTACCGTCACTTCATCTTGTCCGTCAATTCGAGAGATAAAGGAGACAATAAAAATAAAACTTATCAAGAACCATTCCGTTTTCTCACTTGGTGTTATTACCATTAAAACCATTTCAAGAAATCGTACTTTAAGTATGTCATTCTCTTTGACAAGGTCGGGGAGGTTGTTTTGTCAGTGTCACAATCGTTTTTCAACATCTGTTAAAAACTATTCGTTGGGGAACACGACATCGGGAAGGTCGTTCCACAAACATGACGACGTCTTCCAGATGAAAGAGTTCTTAAACAATTATGTTCGAGGGGAACTAAGCTGAACCACATATGGATGGGCGGCAGCGGTGCGCCGTGTATTTCGGCTATTCGTCACTCTGCGTCTGCGATCAGACAAACGGTTCTCCTTCGTACAAAGTAGACAGAAATACCGGATCCATGTTAGTTTCAAGTCAATGCATGTCATATTAAACGAATTAACCATAAAAGACACATTTCCGTAAATCAACGATACTCAATTTTTTGTTTCCAATATTTATTTTATTTGTTTCTGTCAGTTACAGAAATTACATCGTACAATCGCTTACTAATTACTGTTTAAATAACACACATCGCACCGTACATTGCCACTATGCACAGCTCTCTAAGGTGGCCGATCTTAGGCGCACTATCACTGGTTTTGCGTGGAATAGGAACACCTGTGTTTCTTGTTATCCAATCCGTGTATTCCGTGACTCGTGTGTAAACCGAGGGAACTCCAGAGTCGCAGTTTGAAGTACCATAAGATACGATGCCCACTTGTAACCCGTCAACCATTAGTGGTCCACCCGAGTCGCCTCCACAGGAACCCTTTGCATGCTTACCTAAAAAGGTAACATATTACAGGATAGGCCTGGAGGAACGTAATTAATTTTGAAAATATATAAATTTTTCAATAAATATACACAAAGATATTACAAATTACAGATAGAAAAATGTACATTTCTAGCGTACGCAACGACTGCAAACAGTCTTTCCCACCTCTTTCGGTCATTATTCCAGCATAGCCAGATTGACATATTTTTCGCAAAGGTATCTTGCGAAATCCCACAGGGCCAACACTCCATTCATAAATCTGTTGGAAAGTGAGTTTGTGATTGTTTGAAATGTTATTGAAAATCAGTAATGGGTGGAAGAGTGACAAAACATGTTGGTCTCGCTAATGGCAACATTGTTGAAGTGTGGTTAAATCAAAGATCTTACAAGGTTAAATCCAATAACGTTTAAAAGGTTATGGAGCGGTGTTCATGGTTTCGGAGCGGAGCTAGTCTGGGCAAAAAGCCCAACAAGGGCGTATAATTTACTTTGAGATTCTTTACGTTTAACTATATTTTCTATGCAAAAAGTGTAGTTTCGAATATTGGATATTTATAAAAAAGATAGAAATATTGATCCAGTTTTTATATACAGTGTATCCAAGGATGGATTTAACTATTTATGCTTAGCATCAATATTTTTGGTGTATTCATTACTGGATGATACTCTCCAGATATAAAAGTGTATATTTCTAGCCAGATTGTCATTTTTATCACTAAGATATCTTGCAAAATCCCAATTAAAAATTTGTAAATTTGACAATTACAACTGGTTTAAGGTTAATCCGCAATTTCTCTTAAAATAAGTTTATTTCTAATAATTTTACTATAAACTGTGAAAAGGATGATTCTTTAAAATAATATTATTATACTTAAAGGTATCAAATAAATCGTGAAATAATCCAACTGCACTCTGGTCATCGATCTTTAGTTTATTACCTGCTCACATGCATTGGGTGTGGCCAATTAGCAAGGAGGGAGAAACGGAATGGGTGATGCAAACTCAAAATCAAATTTCTAAATATATTTACTAACCTGTGAAATTTTAATTTAACACCATTGCATCTTCTAGTGGAGTATTTTATGGCCGCACAAGACTCAACCATCTTGTAAATGCAAGATTTATATTAAGAAATAAACCAACTCGACTGCTTTTTGCCCGGACTAGCACCACGGACCGGTCCATAACCTTTTAAACGTCAATGGTTAGTCAGAAATCATATCAATACAATCATATTAAAACATAACCATACTTACCGAAGAAAAGATAAATCCTTGCTTAAATGATCCACTCTTTTACAAACTATACATGAATGCACCATCATTGTTTATAATAAAGACGATTTTTCACCAATACTCACAAAAAAAAAATAAAAACAACCAAGTATATAAACACTCCCTTAAAAGCGGTTAGCAGCGAGTAGCAACAGTGTATTCTTCTTCCATTGATCGTTTGCCGTCGAGCGTAGTATCTTTTAACTTGATGTTGTCAGAGTGCAGTCGGTTTATTTCAAACTTTTATGTATAATAATAATATTTTTTTTCTAAATCTCTCAAGGCCTATTCACAATTTATATTAAAATTATTGGGAAATAAATTAATTTTAAAAGCAATTGCGGATTAACCTTAAACCAGTTGCAATTGTCAAATTAACAAATTTTTAATTGGGATTTTGCAGATACCTTAGCGATAAATAGGACAATCTGGCTATGCTGCAAGCATAACAGCAAGGTGGGGAGTGCACGTTTACAGTCTTACGTCGACTTCAAATGTAAATAATTCTATCTGGAGTTTGTAAGATCTTTGCAAAATTCCAATTAAACTTTGTTAATTTGATAAATTACAACTGGTTTCAGGTTAATCCGTACATTTGGTCTTAAAATAAATTTATTTCCCAATAATTTTACTGTAAACTGTATCAAACGAACCTTGAACTAATCCAGTTGCACTCTGGCAACATCTATTTCTATTTTACAAATGCGCTACGGTTCGGACCCAAAAGATAAGCAAAAGATGCATGAATACTAATCTTGTAAACATTGTGATGTTTGTCCTTTGATCTGATTGTGTTTTCTTGTGATTATTGGTGAAAAATCGTCGTTATTATAAACAATCATGGTGCATAAGTATGGTTATGTTTTAATAATTAACCATCTGACATAATCAGACGTCAACATTGTTGCCATTCAGCGGGCACACATTTAGTTCTCTCTTCCACCCATTACTGGTTTTCAATAACATTTCAAACAATAACAGCTTCACTTTCCAAGAGTTTGATGAATGGATTAAGGGATTTGTAGTTTACAATACATTTGAATATACATGAAATATTAAAAATAGAAGTTTTGTGAATTTTCAAAAATTTAAATGAATATCCCGAGTAATTCGGGTATTCTTTGCGTTAACTCAATTATTTCAATCACTATTCAATTAAAGTACTCCGCAGAGCCGTAGCAATTCGGTTTTGGGTGAGGGGGCAAAAAAAATACGAAATGTAACGTTTTTTTGAATATATAATATACACATATGACACGCTGCGGGCAAAAACGCAACTAGTAAGAGACAGACTTATGTGAAACATCATTTTCTCTGTCCTTACTTGTTGCGTTTTTGCTCCCAGCGTGTCATATGTGCCTGCATATCTGCCTTTACAGACGGTCGGTAATGCAGATAACCATGCTGCTCATGTCTCATGCGTCAAAATGAAATGTAGTATAGTAGTATTTATGTGTCAAACGAGGTGTGTGCTTTATCACTTTTCTATGCCTTTTGTGTTCATCAACAAAATTATCTTGTAATACAAAAATGAGTAAAAGGATTGCGGACGAAATATGTGCAAACCCAAAACAACGGAAACTCACCAGTTTCTTCGCACAAAAAGGCGAAGAAATAGCTTCACCTTCAGGTACACGCAAAATTTTGTTACAGTTGTTGTTGTAAGTTGTTCTTTTTCATGTAATCAAAGTGATAGAATGTGGTAAATAACCACTACGAAAATCGTCACAATTGACATTACATGAGACAAGCAGCTATTTTGAGGTGTGTTGCCCTGTTAATATCTCGAAAATCCGCATGATTATCTCGGAAACCGAGAAACTTTGAGTGTTACTAAATGGGAAATCAACACGGTTTTTCTAGGATTTAATTATTTGAAAGTAAGCGATCATTGAAAATAATGAAACATAACCTCGTAAAGGGAAAGGTTTACATTATATTATTAATGTACCGAATTTTTCATTGTGGGCTAGGTTTGAGTGAATAAACAGAAAAAGAAAGGCAAAAAGCTTAATGTGACACGATCTGGGACATTTACTTTATTATGAAACTTTCTAAAATGTATTTAAACCTTAAAATAACCCTAGAATTTTCTGGAACCTTTTAGAACTTTATAGAATATTTTCAAACTTTCTAGAACTTTCTGATAAATTTTAGAACATTCTATAACATTATAAACCTTTCCTGTAGAATCTTTCGGAACGTTCTACAACTTTCTAGAACCTTCTTTAACTTTATGAAAAGTTTAGTAATATTTTTGAACCTTTTGTAATTTTTGAAAACATTTCAGTATTTTATAACACTTTCTAGTACATTCTGCAACTTTTTGAAAAATTATAGAATATTGTACAACAATTTGGAAATTTCTACAATATTTCAAAACAACTTTCTAGATTATTTAAAATTATTCTAGAACCGCCCGGAACTTTATAAAGTATATTAAAGAGTTCTAAAATTTTCTAGAAATTCCGAAAAAATTATAGCATTTTATACAATCTTTGGAAAATTTCAGGAATATTTCAAAATTTCGTGAATATTTCAAAATTTTCTAGAACGTTCTTAAATTTTCTAGAATCTTCTAGGACTTTCTTTGCACCTTCTAGAATTTTCTAGAAAATTTAGTAGCATTCTGAAACTTTCTAGAATATTCTACAACAACTCTAGACAATCCTGGAATATTCTCCAATTTTATAAAACATTTTAGAACGCCATACAACTGTCTAGGATATTTGCAAACTTTCTAGAATCTTCTAGAATTTTAACAAATTTTTAATTTGTTAAAATTTTGGTACAGTTGCTCCGGATCCGGAAACCACATCTAATTCAATCACATCCGAGCCACAAGCCACAACATCGGCCACTGTTTGTACTGAAGGTGAGACCAGCGATTCGAGCACTGTGACTGTTAATGTGACATTGAATGTTACTGCTGACGCGGAAATAGGTAAATGAATGCTTTTCTTTGTTATTTGGAATTATTGGAAATTATTCCCAATTCATGCTTTTGTAGATGTTGTTAGTTCTGCTAAAATAGTGCCGAGCGTCCCCGATGACATCATGCCTTATGGCACACTGAAAAATATGGACCCTCAAGTTCTGCATTTGCCCGCTGATTTTCTGTTTCCAGTGACGGATAAGAGAAAATTCAATCCAAAGTATTTGAAAGAATATGTTTGGCTTGAGTATTCTGTCTCGAAAAATTCTACTTTTTGTTATGCGTGCCGTCAATACTCTCCAACTCATGAACGAGACAACGTTTTCAAGTTTAGTGGTTTCTCTAATTGGAAGGCTGCTGCAGAATCAAATAAGGGCTTCAAAAGGCATCAAACCTCCATTGCTCATGTGAGCAGTATGGCCAAATGGGCTGAAGCACTTGAACGACAGGCAACCAATACGTCTGTTATCGAATTGGCATCGGGGAACGTATTGCAATATCGTCGCAATTATATGAAAAAAGTAATTGAGGTAACCCACTATTTCGTATTTCTATTTATACGTTGCAGCATATTCAGATTTAATTAATAATGCAATTTTTGTAGGTTATTATTTTTTTGGTTGTAAATGAGCTAGCCTTTCGAGGCTCGTATGACATCGAACAACATATCGAACTTGGCTTGTTCGAAAAATTATTCGTGTATACGAAAGCCAACAACAAAGATCTTAATAAGTGGGAATCGCATATGCCACATCACTACACATATCGATCTCCGGAAATCCAAAATGAAGTAATCGATCTTTTGGCTTGTATGGTACGTGAGGCAGTGGCTAAAGACATAATGGAATCAGATGTGCCATATTTTTCGCTGTTAGAGGATGGCACGAAAGATAAGCAAAACGTGGAATGCGTTGCGATTGGTGCAAGATACGTGCGAGACGGTCAACCTCAGGAATGCATAGTCTCTATGGAGACATTCGAAGAATTGAATGCTGAGTACGCAGCCAAACAAACGTTAAAAATTCTCAAAGATAATGAGATATGCGATACAAGATTATTATGGTAAAAAATTTGTCTCGTATTACTTTGTATGAATATTTTTTTCATTCGTCTCTTTTTGCAGCCAATCCTACGATGGTGCCAGCGTGATGAGCGGCAAAGATGGTGGAGTGCAAAAGTTGATTCAGAACGAGCTGAAACGGAAAATTCCGTACATACACGATCTAAATCACATTTTTCATTTGGTTATAATCAAAACAATTGGAGCTATTCAATTGGTGCAACAATTCTTTGACCAGGTGTGGCGTTGAACGATTTTATTTACTTTCGATTGTTTTGCCTAATGCATGCTTAATTTCGCAGGTGAGACACATAGCGGCATTTTTCGGTCGCCATAAAGTGCGGCAGCATTACGAGGGTCATTCAATTCTCAAATTGGTCGAAACCCGTTGGGTTGGTCATCTACGCGCTTCAAAGTCCATTTTGAGGGAATTTGAACACATTATGGAAACCTTGCCAGAAATAAATAGCCGCGGTGGATTTAGTGGTGATGATATAGCATTAGCTGCTGGTTTATCGCACGTAATGTCGTCTTATGAATTTGTGTTCACGTTGATATTCATGACGGATTTGCTGCAAACAATCGAACCAGTTACAAATGCATTGCAGGGCAGAGCAATTGGGTACAAAGACTCGATGCCGCTCATTCGAGCAGTTTATGCAACGATCGAGCAAATGCGAACTGAACATGTTTTCGAGAAATACTTTTCTCAAACTGAACAGATGATACAGAAATTACAATCCATGGGTCTTGTTACTCCCCCAATTCGCTCCAGACCAATCCGAAACCGACGCCAGTCAACAACAAGACTGCAAGATTCTGTCATCGAAGAAACAATAGGGGAAAGGAGCGAAACAACAGTCATCTTGAAATCAACATATTATGACACAATCGATACTGTGTTGATTGAAATGACAAATCGCTTCTTCAAAGACGAGGCAATTCTGACTGCTATCGATACAGCAGATGAAATGAATTTGGAAAAGCTACAACCTTTAACCGAGTTGGGAATTAAGTTACCCAGTGAAATTGAGCTCAAAGTAGCCAAAGCATACATAGATGGAATTCGAGACAGAAATGATGAGTTGAACAAGAAAAAGCCGAAAGAGGAAAACATTAAGACTGTGGTACTTGCGGAGCTTTATAAGGTGCGGCAAGGAATGAATAATGTCTATAACCTTTTCGCGGCCATCGAAACTTTTCCATCCGGAACTGCCATTTGTGAATCGTCATTTTCGACGTTAACAAGAATTATGCGCCCTGCTCGCATAGGCATGGCGACCAAAAGATTGAACAATTTAACATATTTGGCATTCGAAAATAAGCGACTTGCGGCTATTGATATAGACACGGTCTTAAGAAGATTCAATGCGCTTAAAAATCGTAAAGTGCAGCTGTTTTAAAATTATTCTGTTAATACTCAATAAAAAATACTATCTAGTCTATGCTAAACTATGCTTTTGCTGTTGCTGTTGTCGTTTTACTTGCTATTTTTTTCCTCCCTAATTTTTTTTCTCATTTCTCCATTCTCCCCACCACCTTTTTAATTTTATTTTTCCAAAAGCCGTGAGGGGGCAATGCCCCATCTTGCCCATACGTTGCTACGGCTTTGGTACTCCGTATATACCACCATATACCCAAATAAAGGGTCCGCCATCTAACGTTTTTTTTTCAACTAGTTCTTATTTCGTGAATGGTAACACTTAGCTCATGTCTGATTTGACAGATAATTAGTTTTATCCTTCCGCTGAACGAATATGATTGTGTACACGCTTGAACAACGCTGGGAAATATTGCAACATTACTTTGAAAATCATGGTAATGTTGCAGAATGTGTGCGAAAATTGCGTACGGATTTTGGAAGAAGAGAAGCACCGTCAGCTCCGTATGTTCGTTATCTCGTGAAAAGGGTGAAAGAAACTGGCATCCTCATCGATAAACCAAAGCGTGAAAAGCCAAAAACAGTGCGTACACCCGAGAATATTGCTGCTGTGGCAGAAAGTGTGCGTGAAGCGCCATCAACATCAATTCACCGTCGTTCTCAACAATTTAACATTTCGGAGACATCATTGAGACGAATTTTGCATAAAGACCTTGGTATGACGCCATACAAAGTCCAATTGGTTCAGGAGTTGAAGCCAACTGACCATCCAATGCGTTTTGGCTTCGCTAAGTGGGCCTGCGATCGACTTACAGAAGATGCCGATTTTGCCAAAAAAATCATATTTTCAGATGAAGCTCATTTTGATCTTGGCGGATATGTAAACAAACAAAATTGTCGCATTTGGGGCACAGAAAACCCGCACGCATACATTGAAAAGCCGACGCACCCAAAACGAGTCACTGTTTGGTGCGGATTTTGCCCAGAGGCATAATTGGGCCATTTTTCTTCGAAAATGAGCAAGGAGTCGCCGTTACAGTCAATGGCGATCGTTATCGGGCCATGTTGAACGAATTTTTGTTCACAAAAATTGAAGAGGAGGATATTGGCAACATTTGGTTTCAACAGGACGGCGCTACGTGCCACACAGCCGAAGCTACACTCGATGTTTTGCGCCCTGTTTTTGAAGATCGCATTATCAGCCGCAGAGCTGATGTCGTTTGGCCACTTCGGAGCTGCGATTTGACACCGTTGGACTATTATTTGTGGGGTGCCGTCAAAGATAAGTGTTACGCCGACAAGCCAGAGACAATTGACGCTTTAAAGGACAATATTCGTGAAGCCATTGGTGAAATACAGCTGCACACAATCGATAATGTGCTTAAAAATTGGACCGATCGTGTAGGCTACTGCATGGCCAGCCGAGGCAGCCATTTGAATGAAATTATTTTTCATTATTAACCGGAAGGATTGTACTTTCAAATAAAAAAAGAAATTTGAGAAATATTCAGTAGTTTTTTTTATAGCATTTTCAAAAAAAAAGAAGTTATCTGGCGGACCCTTTAGTTTCAATCCTCCAACTTGAACGGTTTAGAAGGAAAAAAATGAAATGTTTCAAAATTTTTGGAAAGTCCCATAAGGACAATTGGTATCATTATCAAAAGATGAGATCCTACATGAGGCATTCTGGCCTATTTCGAACTTCGAATCGTTAAATTAACGTCACAATCTCGCTAAGAAAATCGTCAATTGCGCCGATTAAAAATTTATCAATGAAGCTTATGATGAGAAGAGCGGTATACTTATTGACACTTGGTGAATATATGTCATGTTCGATCCACGATTACGACCGTCCAGAACCGAAATCACTCGTATCGATGTAACGATACGCGGACAATAGATAAGAAAATTAATTCTGAAAGCAGCTTTTCAGTGATGACCACAAGGCCTTCTTTTATGCAAGAAAATAGATTGTTTATTGCCCTGTAAAGAAAGTGCCAAAATATTGCCGTGTAATCATTTTCATTAAAGGCGAAACATTGGGCATGACATCTGACGATCAGCTTTGTTTACATGCGCGAGGCCATAAATTTGCCACTTTTGCTTTTAGAATTTGGCTATCCGTAGATATAGATCGGTGGTTCGATCAGACAGTTTGAAAATGAGTCTAGGCTACCTGAAGTGCAAAGTTGGCGATGCGTAATTGAAACCTTGTAAATTGTTTGATCCCACTTCTTCTGACATTTTCTATTCGATAGTATGTCCAACTTCACATATTTTAGTATCCTCGATCCCATTCCTAAAAATAAAAATGACCTGTACAGGGTGATTCACGACGAGCGTGCATTAGAACTTTATGGAGAACCACTGAATATATGTTCCTGAAACTTTGGGGATTTGGGTTTATCGATATGCTCTCTTTATCTAAAATATTGACATGTTTCTGTCATTTCCGGTTATACCGGAAGTAGCTGCCAACTTTCGTTTTTTAAATACAACATGGTAATTTTTATTACATTTTTCGATTAAGCATTAAATACTAAGCACATTTTATAGAAAATGTTTTTTTCAGACTCTATTAGTTTTTGAGATATCTGGACGTTTTGTAATTATTTGGCAAATGCATGACGATGAAATAATCCATATAATTTTTTTACCTTAGCGCTTGGACTAAAAATTTCTCACCGAATAGCTAGAAGATCATCAAGTCTCAAAAACATTTCAAATTCGGCATAAAATGTACAGGGTGGTCACAATTCAAGCCTCATTGTTAAAGAATTGAACAATTAAAAACTTTCTTATTTTAAATGGAACACCCTGTATATTTTTATTTAATTTGATGGCAAATTAGTTGTTCTTTATAAATAGTATTTACTGTCCTATACCTATATCAAAGCGTTTTCTCAAAAAATCCAATTTTATTCCGAAAATACTATTTGTTCAAGTGTGCTATGAAAACAATTGTACTTAGGGGCTGTATACTGATATCTATACGGAGGAAAAGTGATTGGTATCAAAACGATGGGGCTCCAGCACACAACGTCCAAGTTGTTAAGACTGCCCTAAACAGACTTTTTCATGAACAGTGGATTGCAAACCAAGGTCCCTTCCACTGGCCAGCTCGTTCGCCAGACTTAACTCCACTGGACTTTTTCATCTGGGGAACCATTAAAGATAAAGTTTACGCGCGTCCTATCACCACGAAGGAAAATCTAATTGAAAGGGTGAAGGCAGCATTTCAATTTCTCACAAGAAATTAGGAATGCTACAAGAAATAACATGATGAAAAGAATACATAAATGCTTGGAAGTAAATGGCAATCATTTCGAACATATTTTAAAAATATAATCAAAAGATATTAGGTATAATTTTCAAACACATTTTTAATTAAAGAATTTAAAGTTTATAAACGTTGTTTCCTTGCTATTTTTAAAAAAATAATATTTAAACCATTAAATTTAAAACAATTTAAAACAATCAACTGCATTTTATTTATAAATTATTAAGAAACACTTTAGAATATTGTATTTTCAAGCAATCAATCACTTTTCCTCCGTATAGACATCAGTATACAGCCCCTAAGTACAATTGTTTTCATAGCACACTTGAACAAATAGTATTTTCGGAATAAAATTGGATTTTTTGAGAAAACGCTTTGATATAGGTATAGGACAGTAAATACTATTTATAAAGAACAACTAATTTGCAATCAAATTAAATAAAAATATACAGGGTGTTCCATTTAAAATAAGAAAGTTTTTAATGGTTCAATTCTTTAACAATGAGGCTTGAATTGTGACCACCCTGTACATTTTATGCCGAATTTGAAATGTTTTTGAGACTTGATGATCTTCTAGCTATTCGGTGAGAAAAAATTTTTAGTCCAAGCGCTAAGGTAAAAAAATTATATGGATTATTTCATCGCCATGCATTTGCCAAATAATTACAAAAAGTCCAGATAGCTCAAAAACTAATAGAGTCTGAAAAAAACATTTTCTATAAAATGTGCTTAGTATTTAATGCTTAATCGAAAAATGTAATAAAAATTACCATGTTCTATTTAAAAACGAGAGTTGGCAGCTACTTCCGGTATAACCGGAAATGACAGAAACATGTCAATATTTTAGTTAAAGAGAGCATATCGATAAACCCAAATCCCCAAAGTTTCAGGAACATATATTCAGTAGTTCTCCATAAAGTTCTAATGCACGCTCGTCGTGAATCACCCTGTAGAGTACAGGGTGTCCCGTTTTCGACACTTTCTGGGGGGTATTAAAGTTATTATCGAAGATAGAATGTTGCGGATTAATGTCCCAAGGTTCCGGTGCCAAATTTGTCATGGCTTTCTTAGTTTTTAATCTACAGGGCAATTTTGAAAATCTTCGCTTTTTATATATAGTTGTTGCAGAATTATACCGTTGACTCTTACTGCCATAAATAAACTACCTGATTAAACCCTATTGTATACGCCTCAGCCTCTTCAAAGCTCAATAAATGGGATCAGGGCCGGCTTGAAAATGTATACCACACCACATGATTTATTTTTATAATTTAAAATAAATAGATAGGTATTTTTAGTTTTAGGTACCTATAATAAATGTAAAATAATGATAACAATTATTAACAACCCCATTAAAAAATAATTTTTTACTTTATTTTTATTTATTTCCTCTGAATAGCCGCCACTGTCGGTGGGTCGTCTTAGCTCTATGAACTCACCTGACTCGTCGGCTCCCCATCCCAAGCATATAGCCGTGGCGCCTTGGAAGGTATCCGAGCCCGAAGCCAGCCTCACGGGCTGAATAAAATCATTGAAATCGATACGAGCCGGTAGTTTTATCAATCCGATATCGTTGTAAAAGTTTGTGTAGTTTACGTATTTGCTGTGAATTATAAAATCGGTAGCTTTGACGATCTTCGACAGGCGTTCTAATTTATCTAAATTGTGAAAGCCTAGGTGGACTTCTACCTCCTTGATGCTAAAAATTTGAAATCAGTGCTTTAGTACTTTAGTCCGATGGCGGGTGCCGACCCAGGTTCGCTGGCTACTAAATAATTATAATGGTTATTTATATTTCGTTTTAATATCATTCATTATTCCACTGGAGTATTCATTAAACTATCCTATATTTATTTAACAATTTAATAAATTTGTTATGTCCAAATCGCCCCTGTAGCGGAGTATTATACAGGGTGTTCGCTAACTAAATGGTACATGGAACTGAGATACAGGGTGTTAAAAAAGTTAAAACTTCATTTTTGTTTTTCTCTGATATCTTTGAAAGAAACCAAAGTTTTTTTATAAAAATTTGGCAATTATGGTTTTTTTAGGACGAGAAATTTTTTTTTGTACAATTTTAATGTGCAATGTGGGGGGAGCTGCCTGCGGCATTATTCGCATATACAGTATGTCCACGGATGGGGTTTACAAGAGGACAAATGGACTCTAAAAATTGAAAGATACGAAAGAAGTCACTCTTAATAAACGTTTTTGCTTATCTACAAAATACGATTCGTCATAAGAAACTGCAAAAATGATATTTTGCTGAAGAGTAAACATACTTTATTTTGAAAGATACGAAAAAAAGTCACTCTTAATGAATGTGTTTTCTGCACAACAAGCCGAAGTAGAACAATCCATTAAAAGGTTTACCTATGTAAAAATTATTTCCCAAAAAGTATTCTCTGGCACACCTCTGACTGGTGAACCTAGTTAAAATCAGCCCGGTGAGACTGCTTATGGGGGGATCGAAACACGTAAGAAGGCCATGCAAGTGATAGCTATATCTGAAAGTCAAAGACGTGAGTGTATTTGTTCGGGTTTGTTCGACTTGATCTAGGCCATATTTGTCTCCCTTTAATGAATCGGAGAAGGTTAATGCAGACAGAGACGGACACAGAATGCGGGCAGCACAAGTTCTTAAATTATTTCACAACCGAACATCCTTCGTCTGGAATGGAATAAAATCAAGTAACGTATGATTTATAATGTGATTGAAAATGGTGGAGGAAGCCCATAATAATAATGATGGTGCATTACTAGGTTAGTAGCTGTACATATAGAATTGTATTTACTTTGATTTGTTTGAAGTTGAAGATGGTAAAATATTTTATGTAAATTATGATTTATTTCCTATTTTTTAATAAAACTAATTACAACCTTCAATCTCTGAATTCCTTATTTCTAGTTTCGTTACTAGTTCAATAATAATATAAAAGTATGTAAGGACAATTTTAAAGCGATATTTACACCTGAAAACCTATGTCAAAATCCTAATATTTGATTTTCTCTACTTAGTAAATCAAATGAAAGGGTTTTGATGTTTTCTTTGCTTAAATGCCACTTTAAAATATTGACAGTAATAAAAATTTGCACAAAAGTGACATTTGAAAAGCACGTGCGCGCCAGGCATAATGGATGTCGCCGTATCATGCCTGCTTCGATTATTTAACACGGCAGTTTGTCTTCTTCCTGGTTATAAGTATTCGTTGGTTAAAATAATAATGACACTTATGGTGAGAGGTACTTGTTGTCAATGTCTTTATTTAATGAAGTTATTATTTAAGTAGAAATGCTATCTACTGAACAAAGAGTTTTTATAATACAATGTTATGGGGATGGTCAAGTTTCATACCGCTACGTCATGGAACAATTTACCGAGAAATTTGTAGGAATCCGAATAACTAGGATGGCAATCTGCAAGTTAATAAAAAAGTTCAAGAGACTGGTTCGGTTTTGGATCAAAAAAAAAAAAGATGAAATACGACCATGATGATGCTGCTACAGTCTTAGTTCTTCATTCTGTTGAAGAAAATCCTATGACGTCCCTTAGAAATCGTGTTACTCAGTTAGAAGTTGTGAAAAAAGTCAAATTCAGAAGATCCTTAAAGCAAATAAATTGTATCCGTATAAACCGCACTTTAATCAAAGATTGGAAGAGGGAGACGACGCGAAACGACTTGATTTTTGCCTGTGGCTAGGAGACAAAATTTTAAGTGGAAATGTTGATTTTTTATAAATGTATCATGTTTTCTGATGAAAGTACATTTTCAACAAATGGAACCGTTGCAACCCAGCACGTTAGGTACTGGTCTTTAGAAAATCCCGAATTCGGAATTATGACGAGAAGACAATATTTCACAAAAGTGAACGTGTGGTGTGCGATATCTATCCATGGCATTATAGGGCCATATTTTTTTGATAACACGTGCAATAGATTATCATATTTAGAAATGCTGGATACATTTTTCAATGATGAACTCGAAAATCTACCATTAAATTTTCGACAAAATATGTATTTTCAGCAAGATGGTTATCCAGCCCATTTCGCTCGTGAGGTTAGAGAATGGCTTGACCGCAGATTTGGTCCAAGGTGGATTGGCAGGAATGGCCCAGTTGTGTGGCCCCCAAGAAGTCCCGACTTAACCTTGGCCGATATGTTTTTATGGGTCCGTTTAAAACAAATTGTTTTTGCAACCGCAATACCAAATGATATTGAAGTGCTGAAGGGCAGAATTATCCGGGCTGTCCAATCGATATCTCAGGAAGAAATCAGAAATTCTATCACTTATTTGAGAAAGCAATTAGAAAAATGTGTCGAGTATGGGGGTAGAGTTTTTGAATTATGAAATCGTTATCGTATTCTTTTCATGTTAATAAAAATGTTCATATTATTATTATTATTATAATTATTTCATTAAATAAAGACATTGACAATAAGTATCACCTATTCATTATTCAAGTAAAAACGTTTATTAAGAGTGACTTTTTTTCGTATCTTTCAAAATAAAGTATGTTTACTCTTAAGCAAAATAACATTTTTGCAGTTTTTACCCACCCTGTATAAAAAAATTGAAGTTTCTTATGATGAATCGTATTTTCTAGACAAGCAAAAACGTTTATTAAGAGTGACGTATCTTTCAATTTTTAGTCCATTTGTCCTCTTGTAAACCCCATCTGTGGACATACTGTATATCAGGTCATAACTTTTTTGTGCCTCAGTGTATTTAAGTTTTTAATAAAAATAATACATTTCTGAAATTTATTACGTAAAAAAGGTATATTAAGTTTAGGTAGCCCAGAGTTACCGTTTCGGAGATATTTGCATTTAAATTGTTTAGTGCGTTAGCTCAGGCACGCAAATAATATTTTGTTACTTCTTACCAATTAACTTTTACATGATAATTAATGTTCTAGTAATGGTAATTTGGAATAATAAATGCAATAATTGAATTGTTCTTTAACTTACTTTAATTAAAATAACTTTGACCCTAGAAAATATCGTGTCGAAAGAAACCGACAGCAATGAAAACACAAACTTACGATAAACTGAAAAATGAAACATTTTCTGTTCCATGGCAACTGCATCTCTAAATTTTATTTGTTTTCTCATAGGTTACTTTATAAACAAAATTTTTGTTTGCAAATTAATCATAATTGGGCAAGGTGCACTAAACAACTTAAATGCAAATATCTCCGAAGCGGAAACTCTGGGCGACCTGAACTTAGTATAGGTACCTTTTTTACGTAAAAAATGTGAGAAAAGTATTATTTTCATTAAAAACTTAAATATACTGAGGCACAAAAAAGTTATGACCTAATAAAAGTGCAAATAATGCCGCAGACAGCGTCCCTACATTGTACATCAAGATTTTACAAAAAAATCAATTTCTCGTCCTAAAAAAACCATAATTGCCAAATTAAAAAAAAAACACGTGAGTTTCTCGCAAAGTTATTAGAGAAAAACAAAAATGAAGTTTTAACTTTAACACCCTGTATGTCAGTTAACATCAAGTTTCGCATATAGGTGAGTATAATTAAATCCTAATATTTTTATGTAAGGAGTCTGTGGTTTTTCCATGTACCATTAATTAGCGGACACCCTGTATGGTATAATACACCACAATTCAATTCTGCCTCGTACATCGGTTCGGGTCTGTTCGTTCTGCCTCGTATATCGGTTGGGCCAGTAATATTCTGCCATATAACATTGAAATAACAGAAGCCTCGTTGACACCCATGCCCTGTCGCCGATATGCAACCCAACATACAACAACTAATTTCTAATTGAATGTAAAGATACGGTCCCAAGGCCACCGGCAAATTTGTTCCGTCGGAATGTGACGTAACGGCAGCGCAGGTTGACGTTCATCTGGGGCGAGAAATTTCGATCGACATGTTTTTTGAAATACCCGGGCGCGGCCACTGCTGGATCAATAGAACAGAAAACTATCGCGCATCCTCATTGGTAATAAAAATAAATAATTTAAACTTTTAAAAGTAATTTTACCCAGAGACAGATGTAGGCATGATCTTAATGGGATGTTATGTAACTATAAACTTACTCTATAAGACAATGTGCCGCCGTCAGTATCCATTGGTTGCCGAATAAGGTGCCACCGCAACTCGTATGGATAACTTCGTTTAAAGGTATTCGTAGATACACTTGATAAGGGTACCTGTGAGAACGGGCTATCGCCCCTCCAAAGACCCTGGAATGCATAGGGGGGGATGGTCTGTCCAAGGGGACTATAATGCCCGGACGACGCGTCTTGACGTCGGTGCTGATCTGAAAAGGTCGTGTGCAAGTTCTTTATATTGAAGTTCAAATGTCAAAAATACTATATGCATTCGGCAGAACAATCAAGCGCTTCTCCTCTGTACGTCACCGATTAAAAATCGATTAATAATCGATTGGCTCTACTGAAGGAAGCCAAAATACAGCGAAAACAAACAATCGACGGACGTCGAGTCAAAAGTCTATGCAATAGAACAATACAATATTTAAATTTAACACACAAGCACTGAAAAACAACAAAGAATTTTAATTAACAATAACGACAAATATGACAGTTGTTAATCTGATAGTGTCAAACGTGAAAGCAGGTAGGAAAGACGGCCGTTCCAATAAGGGCTTTATAAAAACCATGTTCTGAACGCTCGAAGACGACGTAATGGCTTTGTCTAATTAACAGAAAACGACAAAGAAAAAGTATACTAATTTTCAGAGCTCCCCGATTGTTTTTCTGCAAAGTTGCTTACAATCCAGGTTTGTTCGCTACTGCGTTTGTGATCTAGTGCGTTTGTGGATTAGTTTTTAGTATTCTCTCCAACTAGAACTATTTATTAGCTATCTAGAATAGTCTGTAAGTACGTGGTGTGTAAGAAACTGGACTATTCTAACCCCGTATAAATATTTCGGCGGTAATTAATTTCAAGTAAATATTGCAAAATATGTATATGAATTTTTTTATAATATCTGAATTTCTTCAAAAAATACCTACGATTACCTGTTTATGTCTAATTTTAGTTCGAAATTATCTAATTGCGTTATAAAAATTATTGTAAAGTTAAAGCATAGATAACTAAAATGTTTAAATAAAATAACTTTTTATAATTGTTTTTATAATCCTAAAAACCGCAAGCGCTGCACTGGTAAGAATAACAGCGTGTGGACGCGCATCTTACAGCGTTGCCATTTTTCTAACTTATCTGAAACTGGGGAAGTATGATGATTGTAAACAAATGGTGTTTTATGAATAAAATCTTTTGTCTCTCTTCTCACGTGGTGTAAGGGGGAGCATTAATAGAGATAATGAATGGCTGAGCCCATCGATTTATTAGCGATTTTTAATCGGTGACGTCACGGGGCGCATTGTTTTTTGTTTGGTTATGATCCCTCCTAAATATTTTCATGACAAACAAAACTGACATAAATCGCTCTCAAATTTTTTTAATTCGATGGCTTTCCCATCGATTTGTGAAATCGATTTTATTTTAGTGCAGTCAGGAGACGATTACTAATCGCTTACAAATCGATGGGCGCTGCTGAATGCGCCCAACGGCTTTTATTTAACTTACCCAACCGTGTTTCCTACTTACCGTCTCAGGAACTTGCTCTCGATCTTGTCCTTTACCTCCAGAGATACATAAAATGGTTAAAATGATACATAGGATGAGCGTCATGTTCGCGACTGATGCTCTTTCCATACAAATCATTAAATATCCTTCTCCTTCTTACCAATACATTGCGAGCACGATTTACTTCGTCAATGTCAATTATTTTTATTTTTTATCTTATGACACATGATGATACGTGACATTCCTACGTCATTCGTGGAAAAATTGAATGCCGACCGCACATCGAATAGATGACCGAACAATCCCGATACATAACACAGGCCAACAAAATAAAAAAAAATTTTTGGTGCCTGAGATGTGAGAACTGATTTTAGATATACTTAATGTGCTGATTCGAAAACCGGCATCAGATATTTTCTATCAGCTCTAGTTTTTGAGATAGAGACTAATTGAATTTAGTTCTAATAAAAGGCAAAAATAAATAAAGCTACATCTCTTTAAAATTCAAAATGGCATCCTCCAGCAGGCGTAGCTGTGTAAACCATCCAGATGTTTTTTGTTATGTATGTGGCGAATACACTTTGAAAGAAAGTAGAAAAACTATTTCTGAATTTGTGAAAAGGTCTTATCTTGCCTATTTTGGCGTTCATTTAGGAGATCAAGATAAATCCTGGGCTCCACATGTGGTGTGTAAAACATGTATTGAACATTTGCGACAGTGGACAATTGGAAACAGAAAGTGCCTGAAATTTAGTGTACCAATGGTTTGGAGGGAACCACATAACCATTATGATGACTGCTATTTTTGTCTCGTTAATATTAAAGGCATAAATAGGAACAATCGACATAAATGGACATATCCTGATCTAGATTCTGCAAGAAGACCTGTACCGCACTCTAAGGAAATACCCATTCCAACCTTCAGCAGTCTTCCTGAAATCCCGGAAGATGATACAGAAACATCAACGTCTGATGAAGTTCAAAGAATGCAATCAGAAAACGCCAGCGAATTTGAAGCAGATTTAGCAACTCCTGAGTGTTTTAATCAACAAGAACTGAACGATCTCGTGAGAGAACTTTACCTCTCAAAGGAGTGTGCTGAATTACTTGCATCCAGATTAAAAGAAAAGAACCTTCTTTATCCAGGCACTAATGTTACATTTTATCGTAAGAGAGAAAAGGATCTGCTGCCTTTTTTCACTCAGGAAAATAAGCTGGTATTCTGTAACGATATAAAAGGACTCCTACAAAAAATGGGTTTGTCAGAATACACTTCAGACGATTGGCGCCTTTTCATTGACAGTTCAAACCGTACTTTAAAATGTGTCCTTTTACATAACGGTAACAAATATGCCTCAATTCCTATTGGACATTCTACTACCATGAAAGAGGAGTATAAAACAATATCACAAGTTTCGAAACAAATTAAATACGAAGAACATCAGTGGGCAATTTGTGTTGATTTGAAAATGGTGAACTTTCTCCTTGGACAGCAAAGTGGATATACAAAATACCCCTGTTTTTTATGTCTTTGGGACAGCAGAGCTAAAGATCAGCACTGGGTTAAGAGAAAATGGCCTTTAAGAGATACTATCGTTCAAGAAAAACAAAACGTAGTGAATGAACCTTTGGTTACGAGAGAAAAAATCTTACTACCACCCTTGCATATCAAGTTGGGTCTTATGAAGCAGTTTGTGAAAGCGTTAGATCGAGATGGAAATGGTTTTGGGTACTTGTCAAGTAAGTTTTCTAGGATTAGCACGGAAAAACTAAAATCTGGTATATTTGATGGTCCTCAAATAAGGCAACTTATGAAAGATCCACAGTTCACTACATCAATGAATGAGGCTGAATCTAACGCTTGGGTTTCATTTGTTCAAGTAGTTAAAAATTTTCTTGGAAATCACAAAGCAGACAATTACTTAGAATTAGTGGAAACTATGCTTGCAAATTTTCATATTCTCGGTTGTAACATGAGTATAAAAGTTCACTACCTCCATAGCCACTTAGGCCGCTTTCCAGAAAATTTAGGTGACTGTAGTGAAGAACAGGGAGAAAGATTCCATCAGGATATTAAAACTATGGAAGATCGATATCAAGGACGATGGGATAGCCACATGATGGCCGACTTCTGTTGGAGCCTTCAGCGAGACTACACGGTAAACTCCATGCTAGAAAGTCGTATAAAAGAAAATTTGTAGGTGATAGTGACTAATATGAGTATGAATGTATGTTAAGCTACGTTTCATAATAAATATTTAATTATATATGTTTTTGTTTTGTTACTGGCAATAGTCATAGTTGTAACGTAAAATATATAATAGAGGTTAAAAAAAGTAAATAATTCGTATTTTAAAAACTAGATCTGATAGACAAAATCTGATGGCTATTTCGGATTCTCCACCCAAAAATTACCCAGGAACAATTAAAAAATCGCCGGCACCAAAATGTGTGTTAGCCAGTGAATTACTCGTACTTTTCCTTAATTCCTTACCAGTCGCCTTCTTTATTGAGCACTAAAAAAAAATCGATTTCACAAATCGATGGGCAATCTGACGCCATTGTTTCAGTTCAGAGTTCCATTTAAAATAACAATGGTGCCATTGGTGCCACCGGATTTAGGTAGAAGTGGCAACGCGCAATTGCTGAATATATTTTAGAACGATAGATCATGGTCGGTTATCTCTAAAATCAAATTTTCAAAACAAACGTATCACCCGTTTTCCGGAAACGCCTAACGTTCCATCCACCGCGAATCACCCTGTATATACTTCATCACTCACGTCTAAGTTATGTTTGTTGACTTTCAACGTCAAAAAAGTATATTTCCTTCATTTTTAAAAATAAATATCCAAACAAAAAACGAATATAAACAAACTGGAACGCAATTTAAGGTCCGGTATTATTTAAACATTTTGTTTGTTAATATTTAAAATTGGGTGCGGCCAGGCCCTCTATCTGGAACTATACAGGATGTCCGGGAACATGTGGGAAATCTCCCGGATATGAAGAAAACACGTGAAAAGAATACTATAGGTTCATATAAACTTCTTTCGTATCGGCCTCCTCTTCGGAGATATGGGCTCCCAAAGAGCACCAATGGAATCAAGTTTTTACACATAATTATTGAACCACCTGGTATATTTCAATTATTTTTTAATATGATGTATACCAGGTAAGACTCGTCAAACTACTACCTAAGAAACTGTTGTGAATTATTCACAGCTGCAGGGACGGACTAGCTGTAACACTCATGGGCCCATTTTTTTTACGCCCTGTATGATGAGAACTTTGGACAATGTCTTTTACATACCTTTAACTATTGGCTAAAAATTAAGTACTCTTCATTCATGTCGCTAATCCTAACCGTTTTCGAAAAAACGGCATTTCATATACATCATGTATTTAGCGTATTTCAGTAAAAGATACATCTTTGTTCCGATCAAATGTTCAACCTTCAAAATTCCGCTTTTTCATATTTAACCCGTGAGTAATATAGCCTAATCGAAAAATGTTACTTTATCAAATAATTAAGGAAAAACACAATAACCGGCAATATGGAGGCTGAAATTTTTGAGTATTGGTTCGAGGAAACACTTTCAAAAAGTTTAGAAAACCCTTCCTTAATTGTTTTAGACAATGCCTCTTACCATTCGAGACTCGGAAGAGAAATTTCCTACAAGCAGCTGGAAAAAGGAAAAATTAAGAGAGTGGTTGTCAAAGAAAAACATAAACCATCTATTTTTAAAAAGTGATCTTTTAAACAAGTGTAAAGAGATTTAAAAAAAAAACTATGTTGTTGACGAATTAGCCCTCAAATATGGACATCAAGTTTTGAGATTGAATCAATTGAATTGATATGGGGGTAATAAATAAATCATGAAAATCGCATAAAAAATTTAAAAGTTATATAGTCAAATATCAAACTTGAGCAGTATTTCAGGTTGGCGGATTTTGTGCCGGTGAGTATATACAGTGAGGACGTAAAGTAAGGAATAAATTCATTACCTCGCAAACTACAATTTTTTTAAAAAATCGCTCGGACCCTTCGATTTTGTTTTTCGAACGCGCATATTCTGACATAAAATGTAGATATACAGGGTGTTGCAAATAAGAGTGACACAAATTTTTTTTTCTTAAATAGAACCCACTGTATATTATTGCATGTACGGATTCTTCGGAAAATCCTAAACATTTTTCATGTAGCATGTGCTATACCTTAGCCCAAGCGTTTTGGAGTTATTCTCATTCAAAATTTGAAAATCAGATATTTCGCAATCAATCAAGACTTGCATTGATTCATGCACGCTGAGGAAAACCTGTAGTCAGCATGCGTGAAGTGCAAGAAAAGTCAAGTAGGCTTTGGAATTCTGATGCAAGAACCAAAAGAATTAATGTCAATAGTTACTGTTATTGTCACTTTTATGTGTATTTTCCTAACGTTTTACTAGTTTTCAAAAGACTCATTTCGTTTTTTCATAACTAAATTAAATTAAAATGCGGCTCACTGAGAAACAGCCCATAGAGGTTTTGATGATGATGGGCTACGGTGATAGGGTTAGAACACAGCAAGAAACTTGTGAGTTATTTAATCAAAAATACCCCAATCGTCCGCCAATATCACAATCGACAGTAAGCAAAATTGAGTACAATTTTAGGCAATTCGGTATGTAAGAGATGTCCCTAGATTTGGTCGTCCTCAAGTTGATGAAAATCAACAATTAGAAGTCTTACTGGCAGTTCACGATAACCAGCATGTGGTGTCTAGGCAGGTAGCAAGCGACGTGGATATTGAAAAAACAACAGTTCTTAAAATACTGCATACAAATAAATACCATCCTCATAAAATGCAAGTTCTCCAAGAACTTTTGGAAAGGGACTTTGAGAGGCGCCTTGAATTTTGTGAGCGTTTACAGGATATGTGTTTCGTAAACAGAAATTTTGTAAAAAATATAATTTTTTCCGATGAGTCCACATTTTGCTTGAATGGTGACGTAAATACCCAAAATTATCGATATTGGTCCGATGTAAATCCACACTGGATGAGGGAAGGACACACACAATTTAATCAAAAGATCAATGTGTGGGCTGGCGTTGTCGATGACATTGTTATAGGGCCTTTCTTTTTTGACGGAAATTTAACAGGCGAGAGATACTCGAGTTTTTTAGAACAAGAACTTGTTCCAGCCCTGGCCACCCTTTTTCCTGAGTTAGAACGTCCCGATTTGCAACATCATAATATCTGGTTGCAACAAGATGGTGCTCCCCCACATTTCGCTGTGGGAGTTCGTACATATTTGGACGATACTTTTCCAAACAGGTGGATTGGAAGAGGTGGTTTTATTATTTTTTTTATTATTATACCCGAACAAACCCGATTTAACACTACTCGACTTTTTTTTATGGGGATACCTTAAGGGAAAAGTATTCAAAAGCCAGCCTGCAAATTTAGATGATTAAAACATCGCATCCGGCAGGAAATTCGTCAAATTACACCCCAAATGGTTCGAAATGTTCAGCGAGAATTTGTAGATCGGTTAGGCTATTGTCAGTTGACCAACGGAAGACACTTCGAACATTTACTTTAGAAAAATTATTTTTAAGTTCACCTAACTGTTTTTTCGATAAATAAGACATTTTTAAAATAATTTTATTCTTTGTTTTCTCCATGACTTTTTCCACTTTTCAAATTTTGAATGAGAATAACTCCAAATCGCTTGGGCTAAGGTATAGCACATGCTACATGAAAAATGTTTAGGATTTTCCGAAGAATCCGTACATGCAATAATATACAGTGGGTTCTATTTAAGAAAAAAAAAATTTTTGTGTCACTCTCATTTGCAACACCCTGTATATCTACATTTTATGTCAGAATATGCGCGTTCGAAAAACAAAATCGAAGGGTCCGAGCGATTTTTTAAAAAAATTGTAGTTTGCGAGATAATGAATTTATTCCTTACTTTACGTCCTCACTGTATTATAAATGAAACTAATACTGGATATACTAATAATAATATATATTTTTACTTCTCCGACTAAATCCTTTCTTAATACAAAAGTTCGTACTTTTTTAAACTTATCTAACACTAAAGGTACACACCACAAGTCCGAACAAACCGGATTTTTTTCCCCAGTGTTCGTCCAAAAATGGGTTTGTATTCTGTTCCGTTTTTCGACAACGAATAATCCCAGCACTCGTATCGATCTCACAAGTAATTTAAAATCGCTACGCTTAGAACCATCCCCATAGACGTCCCCAGGAACGTTCCTCCTATTCGACCTCCTCCACGATTATTCTCGAGATTCTCGAGATTCTCGATGGCAGTTCCGTTCCAATTCCCTATGTTTTCTGTTATCCAGGAGTTGAATTCCGTCACCCTTGTGAATACCGAGGGTAATCCGGCGGCGCAGTCTGTGACCCCGAAGGAAACGACGCCTACTTGGACGCCATTGATGATTAGTGGGCCCCCTGAGTCTCCGTTGCAGGAGCCTACGAATCCATCTCCTAGAATATTGGAAACGTTTTCTAGTGACATCGCGATATACTTAAAAATATATTTTTTTTTTCGGAAAAATCATTTTTAAATGAATTTTCAATGTGTATAGATTTACCTGAAGTACATAGATGGTGATCTACAATATATGGAGCGTAATCTTCATAAGTGCTGCAGTTTTCATTTGTTATTACTTGTGTGTCTACGTATCTTAAGACGCTTGATAGAACTCCTGAAAGGAAAGGCATATTTTAAAAAATATGTAAGAACTACAGCGGGATCATTTTATAAATTCGGCAACTTATATAGGGTGTAACAAATTCGTCCGTCCCCCATTGGGATTTCGGCAAAGGTAATAAATCAAGATGGCATCACCAGATCTTTAATGTGACGTCTCGTCCTTGGGTCACCATCATCAACTTTTTTTTTAAATACGAGGATGGATTCTTCTGGCTAAATTATGAAAGAGGAACTAAATCTACGTTCAGGGGTATATAACACTTACTGGTTTTCCGACGTTTTGTTCCTTAAATTGACCATCTTCGTTAAAATACCCCTATAGTATGTTCCTGTAATTTACATTTCTTTCAAAAAGAATTCGGCTTAAGAGCTGCGTTTACCAAGCGGAAGTTCATGCCATACAAGCATGTGTACTACAAAATCTTGAAAAGGGCTACCACGACCAAAAGATTTACATCCTTTCGGACAGCCAAGCTGTCTCAAAGTCTCAGGGGCCCTGAACCGGTGTTTGGAATATCAAAACAGGCAACAAAAACAACATTAGATAGATGGTCGAAAAAACATCACCTATCTCGGATGGCAAGAGTTACCTGGTCTAATACACGCAAGGGCCTTAATGGGAAAACCATCGAAAATACTATCGAATGGGATGCTAACCCTGACGCGGCCCCAGTTGAAACAAGTGATGGGTCTGCTAACAGGCCACTGCCACTTGCGAAAACACCTTCAAGGGATAGGGATAAACAACGGATCCATTGAATGTAGACTCTGCGGCGAAGAGGATGAAACCGCCTCACACATAATATACCGCTGCGTAGCGCTGTTCCGTAGAAGACAAAATATCTTCGGGAACACACAACGTGGTGACAACCTCCCACATGACAAGCTTGGTAGAAGGTTACTGGACCTCATAGAAGGAACAAACATCTTCTAACAAGATCGGGGTACACACTAAGCCGGAAGGCGAGTGATTTGAAGTTCGGGCCTTTAAACCGACCCCCGCCTTTAACCAACCAACCAACCAAGAGAATCTAAATATCAGTAAATTAACTCAAGAACTTTATTATTAACGGCTAAAACTTCACGAAAAGAAACATTGATCAGCTGATGATTCTCGTCTCTTTCTAACCTGCCCGGCATATTCTTAAATTTTAACTCGATGCCTTTTTTTAAAAAGTCTTAATAAAGTGGAGTGAAATTTTATTTGTAGTTTTATTTGGTTGGGGTTGGGAGCCAGATAATACCCGGAGGCCTTTCACTCTGTTTCCAAATATTAGTTATAATAAAAATACAAAATATTTGATTGTTTGGAAAAATGATAAAAACTATGTTGTTTTTTTTTTTAAATGAGACACCCTGTATTTTATCTGCGGACCTGAAAGCTCTTGATGATGCCCCGGCACTGTTTCTTAGTGCGAACTGAATCTACCCAACCTCCGGATAATATGGTGACTCAGAATTGTGGCATTTACGACTTGATTCTATTGTCTCTAGAAACTAAAACCAATAATTTTTTAAAATACTGACTCAAGTCATAAAGCAAATCTAAAAAGTAAACACAATAATAAGTGTAATACAAATTATGATTTAATTTTAGGATTAGCGATTACGCACCACGAATTATTATTGTAAATTTTAGGAAAAATACACCTAAAACGGTAATACAGGGTGTTATGGAAATGACGTATTATATTTAAATGGGTGACTCCTGGGGTGTCCTAGAGAAGCGCTACAAATTTTTTTTATTAAATCGAACGTTTAAAAAGTGGGGTAATTCACCGCTAAACCCACACACAACTCCTCGGCACATTCATATATGAAGATATTACATTGCCCAGCTGTGTAATCAACAGATGTTCAGACACAAGGTTGCCAACTGTGTAAAAAAATGTAAAACTTTAGATTCTTATACAAATAATATTTAGTTTACCTAGTATCCAAATAGAAGTGAATCCAGGTGCCAGTACACTAGCAAGTAATCCAGGGCACAGACATCTTCAGGTTTTATTTCTATGGGAAAGCTTTATGCTCATCACGTACCCTGATGATAATGTGGAACTGCATAATAAGCTTATACCCACTAAACCCCATTCGGCCTCTCATTTCCAATCTCTCGGAACATTTGCACTAAATCACTTAAAGAAACACACAGACACCCACGAGTTTCAAATTATTTTTTTAAAGATATGCACTTATTTATATTAGATTACACAAAAGCAATAAATACTAACGCATAATTACTTTACAATAACCTACCGTATAGATAAAACAACAGCACTATAGGATATAAATTATTTCGCAATAGAAATTCAGAAATAATAAAAACGCTAATTTCTAATGGGCTAATCAAACTTATTAATCCTTCACTGGAGAAGAATGATGAAATAATTATGTTGATAGACAGGACAACCCCTTCAAAATAAATAGTCTCGTCCAACTAGCGCGGTTGTCATTTCCGAGACTATCATTATACAGAAAAGTATTACAGAAGGAAATTCTGCAATTTATGAATATAACCATATAAAACATCGAAAGTGGCAACGCTGTATTTTTAAATATTAACCCCAGCCCCTGCTGTCGCGAAAAGAATAGGCAACCCGCTCGATTGTCAAAGATCAGCTGTTTAAAGAAGCCGGTCAGTTTCCTACTGTTTTTTCAAGCAGATTTGTGTGTTAAATTGTGTGTTAATACTTAAACCCGAGTTTAAATTATTAAGTTATTTGTTCTTTTCGCGACGGCAGTGCCTCAGTCCAGCAGTTCAATATCGATCGACGGAACCAACGTGTTATTTATTTTTTAAATTTTTAGATGTTAAATACATTATTTCCCAGATCACTCAGACAATAAGGGCGTATTTTTGTCTACACAATAGCACTTTAAAATACTAATTCGGATTGAATGGTACTTAGATGTGTTCATGAGACGCGATTTTGTGAGATTATTGTGCCGGTTTGTTTTTGTTCGGGTTACCTAGGTACTTGGTGTTTTTTTATAAATTAAATTGGTTTTAAATAAGTACGAAAAGCTAAATAAAATGCATTTTTTCTAAAGGGTAAGTGGCATTTATAAACTTTTAAGTTGTCCAGATCTGACGGGTGTCGTTCGAATTGAACAAATGAGAACATAGCTGACCATTTAAAAACTCCGCGGCGGTTCTTTCGAGTCAGTTCAAGTTTATAAATCAGAGATTGTTTCCTAGCGAACTGAACGTAAAATTTATAATAATGTACCCTGAAAAATAAACAACTTTCTAAAGAGTTTACCCTGAAGATATAACAACACTGTTCAAGATTCAGTGACGTTTTTCGCCATATGTTGCTTTTTTACCTTTTGTTACCTTCCTGAATATTTATTTTTATAAAAAACTAAAGTTTTACACTTTTAAACCGTTTGGCAACATTGTGCCTGAATATCTGTTGATTACCCAGCTGGGCAATGTTCATTATCCCACTTTTTAACCGTTCGATTTAAAAAAAAATATATGTAGCGCTTCTCTAGTACACCCCAGGAGTCACCCATTTAAATATACGTCATTTCCATAACACCCTGCATATTATTAATACAAAAAAATCAACTTACCCAAAATCGTCCGACCCCATCCCAAACATCGTCCAAATATTCCACTGTAACTATCGGTGCCTCCGGCTATCTCTATCGTACTAATGTTACTTGTCAAAGTGACATTTCTGGGTAGTCGTACCAGGGCAATGTCATTTTGGAGAATGGTTTCATCCCAATATTCGTGAATGATGAACGTACTGGTGTTAAAAATAATCCGCGTCGCTTCCACTTGGCTTATGTCATGGGCTCCTAGGATTACTTGTACCGAGGATGCCCTGAAATTTACCTATATTAGAAAAATAACACGGACAACACCTCCACGCACATTATTTGTGGCGCGGGCCGTCGTTATGTGGTGCGGTCCCATAGGCTCCATCCTATGTTGCCTATTCAGTGGCGGTTCGTCCACAGGAGCGCATGCGCAGGTGCACCCCCAAAACAAACCGAATAAAAAATATTAATTTATATTCATTGAATATTATTTATCGTATAAAGTCCGACCCTCCCTAATATTTTATCGTACCGTCAAACCAAACTGTATAGATCCGGCAACCGTGCCTCGGTCGAGGTAAATGACGATTATGACGACACTTGCTCGCACGTGCGATTAAGTAGTGCAGTTTCTCTGTAGTAACAGGTGGCGGGTGGCAGCGGGGGATAGCGAGGCTATGGCGATTTAACATGGAAAAGGCGCACAGTTTTTGTGTGCACCGCGCTATTGTCTGTTCGTCCATCTAGTTAGAATTTCGGGCGTGTATGTTTTAATATTATATATTTATTAAGTTAAAATGAATAGTTGATACTTGTGATCCCCCCCTCTATCATAGGTCACGAGCCGCCACTGGTTTAAATCTTAATAAATTGTTATTTCAGCACGCCTATGGTAATACGCGTTCAAGCATTTGCCTCCCCCCGCTGTTCATAGGGAAACGTTCAAATATAACTGGACAAACAATAATACTTACTGATCAACACAGTGGGCGGCAGTGAGTACCCATTCGGTGGTGATTAAGGTGCCTCCGCAGAAGTACATGGAACCCTGTACTGAAATGTACAGAGCCACTTGGTAGGGGTACGCGTTCGCGGCCGCTATACTCCCGCCGATAATCCTCTTGGAGACGCCGCTGGGTTTTCTGTCTTTGGGGAACTGAACTCGCGAGGGAGATTCTTTGGCTGGTATTGCCTGTGAATGAAACAAACATTGGAGAAGATGTCTAAAAATAATAATTATTAAAATATTTACCTCCTCACTTAACACCGTAGTCCCCCCTTCGTCCTCACTTAACACCGTAGTAGTTTCCTGCTCGCTTAACACAGAAGTCGCTTCTTCCTTACTAATTTCTTGTCCTACACCGCCCGAAACGCACAAAACTATTAAATATAAACACAAAAAACTTCTCCATGATGCCATTTTCTTACGCGATATTTTTTACGTAATCTCTCTTCGCGAGAATTTTTTTTAATTGATCATGATGTTCCAGTAAATACATGAGGCGACGTATTATTTACACATCAATTTTATGGCCGTGTTTAGATTAGGATAATCCATTATTTGGGTTTGTTATTGATAATTTGCGAACAACAGGAACAATTTTTATTAATATGGTTGAAAGATCAGTCTTTCTTAACATACCATAAACCCAATTGTTCCAAGGAAAGTTGGATTGTTGTTACGTAAATTCCAGTGATTCTATTATCATTTTTCTTATTTATATGTTCGATTCGGAACTGCACGTGTCTAGCAGCGTTATCAACGTACTTTTTTTTAAGTTATATGTACAAAATGTGACTGTTTCTACATTCTTAAGATTAGTTACATTTTCGTTTGACGCTTACCTTGATACCGGTTATCAGTTGCATCAGCGCAGAACTGGTAATCTTTGCTGTTACGTGAAAGGGGTCATAAAGAGCTGCATAGAGTGGCCTAAATAAATAGTTTTTTTTCTCTGCATGTTTGACATTTTATCTCTGTTGACAGGGAACAAGATTTTTATTTATTTTTTATGATCAAACACAAACACTATAGGAAAAATCCTTTATGGCACTCTGGGAGTGGTGCGTGTGCGCAAAAAGCGATTCACGTTGGTTTTGAATCGTTGGAGGTTATATTCGTTGGGAAAATCGACCTCGGGAAGGTCGTTCCACAAGGATGAAGTCCTCCAGATGAACGAATTCTTAAATAATGAAGTTCGAGGAGTACTGAGCTTAACCGCATATGGATGGGCGGCAGCGGTTCGTCGTGTATGTCTGCTATTCGTCGCTCTGGACGGAATTGATTAAGGTCAGCCGAGCACCTTCCATGAAAATATCTGTAAAAGAGAGTCAAATCCCCAACCTGTCTTCGATGTTCTAGGCTGTCGAGGTTCTTCGTCCGCTCGTGGTCTCCGATCAGACGAATAGCCCCCCTTTCGATGGAATCTAGTAGCCGAAGAGTATGTTTGGGTGCAGAGCTCCAGACATGAGAGCAGTACTCTAGTGATGGTCGAATCTGGGCTTTGTATAGTGTCAAAAGTTGTTGAGGTGTGTACAACTTTCTGGTTCGGAAGAGGACCCCAAGCTTCTGAGAAGCTATCTTGGCGATTGCCACAACGTGGTTATGCCAAGACATATTTCCTCAAAGCAAATTAATAGATGAAACCAGTGGGATTGCGTGTCCGTCCATGACTATTTCCGGTTCTGTAATGTTATCCTTTTTAGAGAAAACTGCTGCCTGGGTTTTTTTAGCGTTATATTCGACTTGGTTACTGTCACCCCAAGCCAAAAGGTCTTTGTTGAGGCGTGATACTTCATGCTGTCTGCGAAGATGTGCGTCGACAGCCGATGTTTGCGCATTCAAAGAGAAAGATGAGATAAGTGTGCTATCGTCAGCGAAACTAAATATCGGATTTTTCGTTTTCACTAGAAGGTCGTTAATGTAGAGTAAGAAGAGAGTGGGAGACAATATGGACCCTTGAGGAACACCGGCATTGATGGTGAAGGTGTCTGAGAGAAATCCGTCAATCGCCACTTGCAGAGAGCGGTCCTTAAGAAAGCTAGACAACCATGCACAGAATCGACTGGGCATACCATAGGATTGCAGTTTACTTAGAAGCCCCTCATGCCAAAGACGATCAAAAGCTTTAGAAATATCCAGTGCAACAACCCGAGACTCCCCATGATGTTCGATTGCGTTTGCGATATGGTATTGTCACTTATTGCAAAGTATTACTTAATTATATCTTGTATCCATGGTAATGACACAACGGCTGACTTGATTTAGCATTTGAAAATTATTTGATTACCGTCAGCCGCGCTGGTATCAGGTAAGGATCCATATTTTTCAAATTATCTCCAAAACGCATAGTTTGATCGAAATTTTATGAGGGAGAAAAAATAGTTTATTTTTGAATTATTGAATACCTAAAAAAATATAGTTTGGAAGTCACTGGCGTACGCACTAAAAAATAGGGGTGGTCAGCGGGAACAAACCCGAACAAACTCCCCCTATTTTGAATATTTGACAATAGTTTCTTGTTTTGTTCCTCTCAAAAGGTGTAGCTTCCTGTGCTGAAGCAATATACCAAATTTGAAATTAATATCCCACTCGAACTATTAAAAAAAATCAGTTTTTAATTTCAAACTTTAACACCCTGTATATCGCACATGAGGGTCAAAAATTAAAAATTGCATTATAAAAGTAATATTATTTTTGCTGAAGGAATATATGGTTAACGGATTGACCTCCTTTTTCCGGACACCCTGTATTATTGTAATAATATGTTTTTCAATATTAAATCGTCGTTTTTCCCGTCACAGAAAAAAATTGTGTATTATACACGGGAAAAATATTAGATTTTAGTTCACGGAATTTTGTCACAACAACAACAACAACAACACAACTTCGAGCTAAAATCTAATACTTTTCTCCCTTGTATAATATAGAACTATTAAAATATGCAGTACATTTTTATTTTATATTCCCAAAGTCACAACTCGCTCTTTTAAAAAATATTTGCTGCCCTCGCGGCTTCAATAAACCTTCAGCGAACTAAATCGCATTATAATCATAATCAAACGTATTGTTATCTAAATCTTTGTAAATACAATGGTAAGAGATAATTAGTTTTATTGGATCCCTGTCGCTGTATTCATACATGATAATTAGTCATAGACGACCATCAGGATGATATTTTTCCATTTTCCAATACCATATTGCAACTAAATTAAATTACTTACCTTTACAAATTACTATTATATGTATATTTATTTATTTATTTATATTATTGCTATTTTATATGCTATATCCGCAATTGCTCTTAAAATAAATTTATTTTATTGCATTTTTAACCCCATAGGTGGCACCAGTTAAAATCACTGGTTAGGTCTGAAAATATTTCTCCGACTTTAAGTTCTAGTGTTGTAGAATTAATACGAAAATGCTTTAATGATATTCCCCCAGGTAGTTGGAAAAATTCAGTCCGTCACGTAATAACTGTAGAAAATTCGTATATTAGTCTGGATCGTATAATTAATGCAATTATAATTAATTCTGATGAGGATAGCGATAGCGAAACAGAACTATCTATAGAATGACATTATAATAAATAAATATGACTAGTAATATTTAAAAAAAATGTTATTTCATTTGATTACATTAATATAATCATATCATTACTTGTTTTCCTTAGTCCGTCCCTTCATACTTCACTTGTTTATTGCCAAGCTCTTGTCGACACAATGGGACCTACCCAGGAAATCATTGAGTCGTATCCAAATTTCGTGAAACGTACTTTCATGTACATTTACAGTATCTGTAGTTTGTAATATCTTTGGTGCTGATAGTAGGTACGTGCGAAGAGGACAATTTATAATTTACCGACCTGATTTTTAACGACAGGGGTCGAATTCCATATTCTATTGTTTATTGTGCAAGTGGGTACTTCACAAAACATAATTTTCGGAAATGTCAAATTGTACAATTCCTGTTTTCGTTGACTGTTTCCAACGAGAGACGAGATCTTTTATCTCTTATCAATAAATCCCTTATTTACTTAATTAATTTTTAAATTATTAGGCATAAATATTACTCCAGACACATGGGGTAGACTGGGAAAACGGCGACAATTTCCACTTCATTTTGTATTTCAATTATCGATGGGTTAAGCGAGAAACGTCGTAACCCACATATTTCTGAAAAATACGATTTTCGCGCCACTTTTTTCGGCCGTCAGATTTGCGTATTTTGACCATTGACTAGCAACAAACAGCGACCCGGTATTTATATCTGCTTTATACACGTCAATGTGACGCCTGTTATTACGAAAATAAACACAACATATTTTCTGTCTGATTCTGTCTTTGTTAGGAAAAACAAGCAATCGACGGACGTGACTCAAAAGTCTATATTTTTATCCAGTTTACGACGGACTTGGCACTGTCTTGCCATATTGAGTTAAGAATTACTATTTTTTCCACAAACTACAGGGTGTTATGGAAATTACGTATTATATTTAATTGGGTGACTCCTGGGGTGTCCTAACGAAGCGCTACAAATTTTTTTTTTAAATCGAACGTTTAAAACGTGGGGTAATTCACCCCTAAACCCACCCATGATCATATTACATTGCCAAGCTGTGTAATCAACAGATGTTCAAGCCCAATGTTGCCAACTGTGTAGAAAATAACTTTAGATTCTTATAAAAATAATATTTAGTTTACCTAGGATCCAAATAGAAGTGAATCCAGGTGCCAGTACACTAGCAAGTAATCCAGGGCACAGAGACATCTTCAGGTTTTTGTTTCTTTTTCTATGGGAAAAGCTTTATGCTCATCACGTACCCTGATGGTAATGTGGAACTGCATAATAAGCTTATACCCACTAAACCCCATTCGGCCTCTTATTTCCAATCTCTCGGAACATTTGCACTAAATTACTTAAAGAAACACACAGACACCCACGAGTTTCCAATTATTATTTTTTGAAGATATGCACTTATTATTAGATTACAGATTACAATAACCTACCGTACACATAAAACAACAGCACTATAGGATATAAATTATTTCGCAATAGAAATTCAGACATAATAAAAACGCTAATTTCTAATGGGCTAATCAAATTTATTAATCCTTTACTGAAGAAGAATGATGAAATAATTATGTTGATAGACCCTTCCATCCCTTTAAAATAAATAGTCTCGTCTAACCAGCGCGGTTGCCATTTCCGAGACTATCTTTATGAAGAAACGTATTACAGAAGGAAATTCTTCATTTTATGAATATAACCTTATAAAACATCGAAAGAGTGGCAACGCTGTATTTTTAAGTATAAACCCCAGTTGAGTAAAAAAGAATATGCAACCGAATATGCAAGATCAGCTGTTCCTCCAAAATTAGCCGGCCGGGGTTTCATACTGCTGTTTCAAGCAGATTTGTGTGTTAAATTGTATGTTAATACTTAAACCCGAGTTTAAATTATTAAGTTATTTATTCCTTTCGCGACGGCAGTGCCCCAGTCCAGCAGTTCAATATTGATCGACGGAACCAACGTGTTATTTAGACAATAAGGGCGTACTTTTGTCTACACAGTAGCACTTTAAAATACTAGTTCAGAATGAACGGTACTTAGATGTGTTGTGACGCGAAAACTATGTGATTTTGTGATGTGAGTACTTGGTGTTTTTTTATAATAAAACATATCTGACCATTTAAATACTCCGCGGCGGTTCGTTCGAGTTCAAGTTTATAAATCAGAGATTGTGTCATAGCGAACTGAACTGAACGTAAAAGTTTATAATAATGTACCCTGAAAAATAAACAACTTGCAATCTGTCAAACGGTTATTGACTTTCTAAAGAGTTTACCCTGAAGATATGACAACACTGTTGACATATGTTGCTTTGTTTACCTTCTTGACAGGGGCATCACATGGTCATTTTTGGTTTGACATAAGATCATGTACAGGGCATATTAAATTAAAGCGCCATTTTTGGATATTTTTCTTCAATTTGTTTTCATCTCAGGAATTGCCGATTTAAATATAATACGTCATTTCCATAACACCCTGTATTCTTAAATTTAAGACACAAACACTGAAAAAATTTATAATGTTTTTAGTTTCCCCTGCAAATTTTGGGCCGAATGCCATCGTTATATTTCAGCGTACGAATTACTTTAAATTTAAAATAATAAAAATATGTATTCCCTTTATAAACCCCTACTACTCGACTTTCCCCCATTATTATAAGTGTTTCAAGAAACCACTGACTTTTTTTCGCAAGAAATATTTTTTCTATAAGATACGATGGGACTTGATCGTACTTGAGAAACTTCAATAGAACTGATAATGATAATATGTTTAAATAACTCCATTGTATTTAAGAAAAAGTTATATAGGTGTAATTTGTTCGCAGACGATTAAACGAGACAAATTTATTTTTGCAAGACAATGAAGTATTTTGTGATATTTGTTTTGTCGGCACTAGCGATATGTGACACGTCGCTTGGCGCATCTAAGGTAATTATACACTAAACTAATTTTATGTCATATGACATAGAAACTATTTTATATTGTTAATCTTTAATGTTACAGAAATATACTAAAAATTATTTATAGTCGATTAGCACGATTCTCTAAGGTCTGAAGAAACTTATCACATACAGGGTGGCCCATCGAAAATAGTCCAGCAAGGTTTACGGCTGTGTACGTGAAAATAAAAAAAAAACTCGGACCCGTAAACTTGTGTTTTCAGGGGGACACGTTTCACGATTAATTTCATCCCGGTAACCTCAACCCCCCTAGCGGGGGCGGCTACTGCCCTTGTTTTTTCAAATGGGAATGGGTATGTTGTGATACATCTTTTTAAAGGGCATTAAATTTTCTTTAAAATGGCGCTTCGTTGTGTAAATTTGAGCTACGCGCCGCCGAACAACGGAATTTAAAACATTTCACTGCACCTCCTATCAAGTACACAGGTTTGTGCGTAAACAATTTTTTTTTAAAGTAATAAGTATCAGTCAATTCAACTTTATATTCAGTAGCTCGTAGCTGAAATTTACAAAACAAAGCGCCATTTTAAAGAGAATTTAATGCCCTTTTAAAAGATGTATCACAACATCCCATTTCCATTTGAGAAAACAAGGGCAGTAGCCGCCCCCCGCTAGGGGGTTGAGGTTACAGAGATGAAATTAATAGTGAAAGGTGTCCCCTGAAAAACCAAGTTTACGGGTCCGAGGTTTTTTTTTTAATTTTCACGTACACAGCCGTAAACCTTGCCGGACTTTTCAATGGGCCACCCTGTATATTCATATTCATTGACTTGAAACAAACCGGTTATACACGTCACTGAGACGCCTGTTATTATGAAAATACACCCAACAAAAAGAAGACGGGGATTCTATCTGTATAATCCCGATCTCTTTTTATCTACTGGCTGTTTCTGTCTTGGTTAGGAAAAACAAACAATCGAGGGACGTGGCTCAAAGGTCTATATTTTTTTCCAGTTTACGGCAGACTTGGCACACTCTTTCCAGATTGAGTTAAAAATTACTATTTTGTCCACAAACAAACAATAACGACAAATATGACAGTTGATAATCCGGTAGCGTAAGAAGGCTGTTCCAATAAGGGCTTTATAAAAACTACTTTCCGAACGCTCGAAGGCGATGTACAGGGTGTCGCATTTTATAGGGTATCTCGGTAATTGTTAGTGCTATCAAAAAAGTAATGTGTAGGTGTCGTGTGCTCTTTTTGGGTCAAACTTAAAATGGTAAAATCAAAATTTGAAGATTTTCGCTCGCTTAAGAGATACGGGGGAAAATCAAAAAATTGACAATTTCAAAATTGTCCTATATTTTCTTAGTTAAAAGACATACAGAAAAATGTTTTATACAAAAGTTTCTTTAAAATGAATGTTGAATAATCTGCCGTTTTCAGAATAAGTATACGGGGTCAGGTAAAAAAGTTATCGGACCTAACCTCATTTTTTTAAATGGAATACCCTGTATATTTTAATCTAAAAAGATAGTATTTTAAATTCTCCTTTCCAATATATATCACACCATGGATGATATTGGTTTCCTAGGCGATTTATTTAAACTTTATTACTTTGAAACGAAATAAAGGATTCAGAAATAATGGGAATCATCGTAAACGTTCGGAATATGTCCTTAAATGGTTACCGTCTTTCCAGATCGCGTTCCAGATTTCTTCGTTTTTTCCACTTTCAATATAAACTGATATCATGTCAAATTTTTCAAAATGTTGATAGGCCATTTTCGCAAATGAATATGTAAAAATGAAATTGACGTTAAATGTTAATGTCAACATAGTTGTTTCTAGGATATTAACTTTTGTGTCATGGTCTACTGTGGTTTAAAGTAATAAGTTTAATAAATCCCATAGGAAACCAATATCATCCATGGTGTGTTATATATTTGCAAGGAGAATTTAAAATATAATATTTTTAGATTGAAATATATAAGGTGTTCCATTTAAAAAAATGAGGTTAGGTCCGATAACTTTTTTACCTGGCCCCGTATACTTATTCAGAAAACGGAAGATTAATCAACAATCGATATAAAAAAACTTCCGCATAAAACTTTTTCTTTATCTCTTTTAACTAAGAAAATATAGGTAATTTGGAAATTGTCAATTTTTTGATTTTCCCCCGTATCTCTTAAGCGTTCATTTTACCATTTTAAGTTTGACCCAAAAAGAGCACATGACACCTACATTACTTTTTTGATAGCACTAACAATTACAGACAACAACAAACCCTATAAAAATGTCGAAAATGGGAGACCCTGTACTGTCTTTGTCTAATTAACCGAAAACGACAAAGAAAAATTATCCTAATTTTCCTCCCTGTTTTAAAATCATTGCGTATATTATATTCTTATAATTTGATGCTGTTAATAATTCTACCTACAAGTTAAAATATCGGGCCTAAGGCCAAGTCCTGCATCTGTCAATTACCTGCCAATTCCGGAAATTGACAATTTGTCAATTTTAACTTATGGGTGTTTATACCCTCAAATAGACCCTAAAGTTTTGAGGGTGCCCTCAACGTTTATAGGGTACAATACATTTACGTAGCTAGATTCAAAAGAAGTTTTGGAATTATTGGTTCCGTATTAGACCATTTCGGTATGTAAGGAAAAAATCTGCGTTCCGTAATTCCTTCGCGTACGACTATTTATTTTATTTAATAATTTTAGGATGTAACTTGGGCCAAACATTCGTTCACCTTTCCCTACAATAGGATGGCATCTTCGAATCCCGGCCTGCGGATCGTCGGGGGCGATGTCGCCTCACCGAACCAATTTCCCTATCAAGTAGGCCTATTTGTCACTAAGAGTTTGGAGACCGTGTTCTGCGGCGGCTCACTGATCTCCACCACGTATGTGCTGACGGCTGCGCATTGCGTTGCGGGGTAAGATCGAAAATACCACTGAAAAATTACCGTTTAGAGCCAAGCAGGCGGTATTTTATGCGAACGTTAGTTAGTTTTTTTCTAATATAAAACTGGATTCGCAAAGTTAAAGGATTGGAAAACGGTATGAGAAAATTCCGTTAAAAAATATAATGTTATAAGAATAATAATAACAATTTCAAATATGAACAATTTTCAAATTTTTGTCACAGAACTTTCTGAAACTTGTTCATACCCCAATTGACATGTCAGACAATCTAAATATCAACAAATTAACTAAACAACTTTATTATTAACGGTTAAAACCCGACGAAAAGAATTATTGATCAGCTGTTGGCTCTCGTCTCTTTCTAACCTGCCAAAAAGCGGCATATTTTTTAATTAAATTGATGCAACATAGATGGCTCCGATTGCTAATTTGGGATCCTTATCTTAAACTCGATTTACCAATTACAGTGCAATGTACATACAATTGGCTTTTGGAGCTCATAATATATCGAACGGGGACGAGTCCACCAGGCAAAGTCAGTCCAGTTCGGACTATGTTGTTCATCCAGATTGGGATAGCAGCACTTTAACAAGTGACATAGCCCTGGTGAAGCTTGGCAGCGCCGTTACTCTTAACCAGTATGTCCAAATTGTCCAGCTCGCGTCTGGAAGCAGTGATTATGCCGGAAAACAAGGTAAGGCGATGATTCGGCACACCTATCTACCGCTCACCATACAATATAAACACAAGGTATGATAACGCGCAAGGAAGCGACGCACGTGGCGAGCAGCTTCTCCCCCCCCCCCCCCCAACGGTTGTGATAGCAGCCGCATACGACTCTCCTATTATTCTTTAATAAACTCCAGTGCCCGTGTTGACGGTGCGATTTCATCACTTGACGAAATTGGAGCGGCTAGATATCATACCTTGTGGTTATTGTATAATGCGTACCGCTGACAGGGCTGCTGCGAAGTGACAGAAGTACGTGTATGTTTCTCGTTTGTTTAGGTACAATCACTGGATGGGGCAAAACTCAAGATGCTCAACAGGCGATAACCGAGCTTCTTCGGTACGCGATAAATACCATTCTAAGTAACGACCAGTGCAAGGCAGCCGGGACCGAATACGAGGCCATTATTAAAGATGTCCACTTATGTTTTTCAGGGAATGGTAAGATTTTTTAAAATTCTGTAATCAAGTTAAAGTTGGCCTTTTTTGATCGAATTTTGAATAAAATAATAAATACAGTGAAACCTCTCTTAGGCGGACACCTACGGGACCGCCTAGGAGAGGTGTCCGCCCTTGGGAAATTTGTTAGTAGGTAATATGTAAATGCAAAATTATTACTATGTATATGTATGTATAAATAAATAGAACATAACAAAAATACACTAGTTTTAGTTAGGATGTAGTACTAAAAAAATCCAATAACGTAGTTTGACGTGCTTGGGTTTTATACTTGCAATCTAGAAAATGTAATTCCAAGTCTGATAACAATTCCATTGCTGTAGAGTCACCTCTATTCTTTGCATACTCTTGTAATTCCTTTACCATACTAATGGCTTGTTGATAATTGGTGACATTTGTTTGATTACTGCATTCAACTTCTTCATCAGAGTCGTCAGATAGTGATGTGGTTTCAGTTTGGACTACATAATCGGTAGAAATGGGATCACTATCATCTTCTAGCACATTGCTATCAATGTTAATGAACTCTCCCAAATCATTGTTATCAAATTACAAACTTCCACCACATCAATATTCTCTTTCAGACTCAAAACGCGACATTTTTGTGCCATTGTTTCGATTTTAACCTTACAACTCACAAATACACGGCGGACTGCTGTCGGGGAATCACACATACTTTCATTGGGCGAAGTCTTTTCGCGCTGCCGCGCATACGCGATTGGTTGCCTGTTTGTCTTCAGAGAGTATTTTGCACCGTACTTATTCGTCTCCGAAATACTTTCAAAATTTTTTTTGTCCGTTTAAAGGAGGGTTTTCGCACTCTTTGTATAAAACCAGCCTGTCCGCGTCCGCCCAAAGGAGAGTCCTCCCAAGAGAGGTTGATTTTTGATGGAATTTCATATACCTAGTTCCGGATTATAAAAAAATGCCGCTTAATAGAGATGTCCGCTTATTGGAGGTGTCCATTATGAGAGGTTTCACTGTATTAGCATGTTATTAACAAACACACTGTATAATAAATGTTTTTGAATATTACCTATACTTACACTCACTTTGTTTAAAGGTAACAAAGGAATCTGCCAAGGAGATAGCGGCGGACCATTGGTAACTGACGGAATTCAAGTAGGAGTCACATCTTTCAGCTACCAGAGCTGCGAGGCCAGCAAACCCTCGGTTTTCGTACGGATAACCAAATTCATCGATTGGATCAAAGCGAACTCGAACGTTAACGTTTAAAAAGTTTTTATCGTATTGTTTTTAATGAATTATGATTTAAGAAATCCTGTCGTTTTATTTTGCGGTTACGAAAAGAACATCGGTCGACTCGCCATCGTGCTGCCGTCGTTTTTTAAACATCGGTAAAAATAGTACGGCACCCCGATGAACGTTCTGCAGTCGATGATGATTTCGTTTCGTCGATTTAAAGATGGCGTCGCGTAGGTTTCGCACGTGTATGGAAAGGAGACTAAAATAATATACATTCTCGTACAAAAAACATAGATTTTATTTGACGGCTTCGAAACAATACATAAAATATAGCTATTTGTTTTAATAGCAGTTACATTAACGAGGGGTGCGTCATACGGACTGTATAAATTCTAGACATCTATTAACATCCGGTTATCCCAGTGGCGGATACAATATCGTCATACACACTCCTTCAAGTACGATTCTAAATCCGCCCCTGCTTTAACCCACATAGAAATATTTTTAATTAAAAATAAACGGATGACGTTGATCGGTACTATGGAAGAAAATTGTTAAAAAATACACGTTAAAAAATCTTCAAGAGACGGTGCGTCGGTTCTGTAAGATCTTTTTTGCAAATTGAACACGACCATAAGCACGATATTGATAAAAAAAATTATTTAATAATTTAAGCGTGTTTTTTTTTCATATCATAAGGTTTTTTTTCCTATTTTGGGCTTACATAGGGTTGCCAATACCATCTAACAGCCTTTTTCCTTATAAGGCTTGGTTTGGAAAGACTTATAACAATTTTATAAAAGCTTCGGTTTGCAAATTTGTCATACAGGGTGTCCGCTAATTAATGGTACATGGAAAAACTACAGTCTCCTTACGTAAAAATATTAGGATTTAATTATACTGAGATACAGGGTGTTAAAGTTAAAACTTCATTTTTGTATTTCTCTAATAACTTTGAGATAAACGTTTTTTTACAAAATTTGGCAATTATGGTTTTTCTAGGACGAGACATTGATTCCTTTGTGCAATGTAGGGGGTGCTGTCTGCGGCATTTTTCGCGCATTCATAAGGTCATAACTTTTTTGTGCCTCAGTGTATGTAAGTTTTTAATAAAAATAATACTTTTCTCATATTTTACGTAAAAAAGGTATACTAAGTTCAGGTCGCCCAGAGTTACCGTTTCGGAGATATTTGCATTTAAATCGTTTAGTGCGTTAGCTCAGGCAAGCAATTAATATTTTGTTACTTCTTACCCATTAACTTTTACATGATAATTAATGTTCTAGTAATGGTAATTGGGAATAATAAATACAACAATTGTTCTTTAACTTACTTTAATTAAAATAAGTTTGACCCTAGAAAATATCGCGTCGAAAGAAACCGACAGCAATGAAAATACAAACTTACGATAAACTCGAAAATGAAACATTTTCTGTTCCCATAGCAACTGCATCTCTAAATTTTATTTGTTTTCTCATAGGTTACTTTAAGAAAAATATTTTATTTGCAAATAATAATTGGACAGGGTGCACTAAACAATTTAAATGAAAATATCTCCGAAACGGTAAGTCTGGGCGACCTCAACTCAGTATACCTTTTTTACGTAATAAATATGAGAAAAGTATAATTTTCATTAAAAGCTTAAATACACTGAGGCACAAAAAGTTATGACCTAATAAATGTGCAAATATTGCCGCAGACAGCGCCCCCTACATTGTACATTAAAATTTCACAAAAAAAATCAATTTCTCGTCCTTAAAAAACCATAATTGCCAAATCTTGTAAAAAAACGTTGGTTTCCTGCAAAGTTATCAACTTTCGGATATAGGTAAGTATAAATAAATCCTAATATTTTTACGTAAGGAGTCTGTGGTTTTTCCATGTACCATTAATTAGCGGACACCCTGTATTAAGGTATGGCGTGATACTTTTTTATTTTTGGCAAGTCTTTCTGCAATTGCAGTAACCTTATAGGAAGGCATGCGCATTACGGAGCGACCTGATTTCCGTTTGCAATATTCTTGCAGCTTGCCCACTGTAATACTAAGGCCGCATTAGAGTCTGCAATAATTTTGCAATTTTGTTGCTGCAAGTTAATTTTTGGCAAACAATATGTCATTCAAGTCGTTTTACAGTCGGCAATTCTATTGCAGCTGCGGTTTCCACTGCGAGGGCTGCCAACCCAGTACCGTGAAACTATCAAAAATACGACGCTTAAACACGAATACACGATCAACAATACAATATGTTAATATTTAGTAACTTTTATTTTTGGTTGGTAAGGGAAAAATCACTATGTTTCCCACCAGACTTGCAACAGAAACAGCAACAAAAATCGAGTAAACCCGATTTTTTGGCAAGTCTTGCAAGTTGCAAGAATATTGCACAAATAAGTCGGCTGGCTGCTTAATGCGCATGCCTTTCTTCAAGTTTATTGCAGTTGTAGAAACACTTGCCGACAGTAATGCTGTAAGGATATTCTTACAACCTTCATAAAGAAAGAACTATGGCTGCTGGTCGCCATATTGCCCTAGGAAAAACCTATAAAAAACATCGAAGTAAGCCATGCATTTGTTGCCAACATGAAAAAATTAAATTCAGGTGATTAACATTTTAGACTTTAAACCAAAATAGAAAAACATTGTTCCTAACTGTTGCGGAAAGTATATTTTCCGCACTCGTCGGGAAAGTAACTATTTCGTTGCCTTTAAACGTAATAAATCACAAAGTTTCCGAAACGATTATATAAAGACCGAATTCATAACTGATTATAAAATTACAAAATAAAATAACAAAGCGGGAAAAAATATCCCGCAACGAAAACCTCTCATATACAGGGGGTTTGGAAATGATTATGTATAAATTTGTTGGATTTGCGGGTATGTATCACATATATACATATATAAACAGTATATTGCCAATACGAACGTTCCAAAATACGTGTCCCCGCTATGGGAGATGGCGCGGGCCTATTGAGTTTGCGCAGTAGGGTGGAAATTTTATCGATCGCGTCAGAGCCGGCCCGACATTTGTTTGTTGTTATTCGTCGCCATCTTTGGTTCTGGATGCTTTTTCAAATTACAGAATGAAAAGTGGTTCGTCCACATTGTTGTCGGTATATTAGTGCTTATAAACTTTCATTACCTAACAATAATGTTTGTAAAGGAGTTTTTAATTTGTGGTGATTCGCTGTTTGGTGGGTTAGTGGCTTGTTTTGTTTAAGATGAAAGGACACAAGGGCATGGTGCTTTTTTGCAAATGTCGTGGATCAACATCAGGTATAAAGTATTTCAGGTATACATATATACGAAAATATTTTGCTTATCACATTATCCGATCTTCAGAAACGAATTCCACTAAAAAGCTTGTAAAAAAGGAAGAGAGTGTCACTCGTATAAAATATAATATATATGCGGTCACTACCTAACCTTAAAATTAATGTCATTTTAATTTAGTGCATTAGTAGCTGATAATAATTCCCAAAATAGTCAATATAGTCATTCATTCTTAATTATTGGGTTAGAAAAAAGTGAGGTTAAGAAACATACGACGTCGGATGAAAGTTAAAATAAAGCTCATCGTGTCGATTGTTACAAATATTCGGAAGGAATTTGGCACCAAAAGTTTACACCAATCAGGGCACCGTCGGATCATCATATCGTCAGAAATCCTATGCATGGAACGCTGTCTTAAATCGAACTAATCGATTGCAATATTTTTCCTAACTAACCAGTGAAATTTACATTAAAAAAGTTGAAATCCGGTCCTGTCGAATGTTTACTTTCACAAGGAAATTTCCGAACAGTGCAAACTCACAACGCCCCCTTCGATGCCCATAGCGGGGACATAATTGCAGATGGTGTTAGCAATATACTGTATACGAGTATATGTGGTATGTATATATACATAGGGTGAATCGGGTGGAACGTGGTGGTGGAACAAACTCCTGGTGCGTATTTTATACGTGCAAATAATGTAAAAGTGTATTATGTCCTTATTCGATTTTGATTTGTTTTCAACTTATACAGTGTCACCATTAAAGTTGAAAACATAATGGGGACAATTTTTATTTTTCGAACAATACACTCATGGCGTTCAATCCGCTCCTCCCGTCTCACTCTGTATAGTAAACCATTTCCATAACACCGCGTAAAGTAACACGTTGACCTATACTCTGTGCCAGGAAGTATATTTTTTTTCCCTTAACATTAACAACAACAAAAACGATATATAAAAACAGTTTACAGACTTTTTGGATAAATAAGGCCTTTCATCAGATCGAAGGAGTTTCCGTCCGGCTGAACCGAACTGATTTTTCCATCGGACGTTCTGACCGTCAGGTAGCCGTAATCGTCGATGCCGACGACCCTTACTTTTTGAGATTTGCCCCCCTTCGAGGTTATCGTGACTATGGAATCGCTGGAAATAAGAAATAGGGTGACCGATGAACATTTTGATAGTGAAAGAAATAAAAGTCTGCCAGTCTGGACCACAGATATAGAATATTTGCCTTTCTACTTTTGTCAAACTCATCGTTGGACGCGTTTCGCCGTATCACGGCTCGCCAGCAGTGTTGCCAGGTGAAAAACAATAGAAATCACCCGATTCAAAAGTACATACCTATATTATTATAAGGATCGAACAATGCCAAAATATACAGGGCGTTAAATTTAAAATAACAATTAGAGTGGAAAGAAAATTATTCTTCTGGTAATAACTCCGAAACGAAAAAAGATATAGGACTGCGGTTTTCACGTTTTCTCTTGAACATGTAATCTACTTTCAGATTATATCATAATTATACCGTATGATTTAGGGTTTCGGGATAAAATCACAAATACTGTTATTATTGCAAATTGCGCCCTCTAGCAATTTTACTAGGAACTATCGTGTACCACTGGATGCGACAATTAAAAGTACTTACATTTCTCTTCTAATCAAGCTAAGGTTTACTAAAATTGAACAAATCGTTTAGAAGTTACAGCAATTTAAATGTTATGAAGGTCGGCACGCCAATGAGCTTTAGACCAAAATGATACAGAATTGCCCAAACTGTCTAACGCTGTGGGAATATTTGGAGAAATTTAGAAGTTTAATATTTACTTTTTTCCATTGTGCCCCCTTGCGGCGAAATGCGCGACTTAAACATAATTTTCAGGATATAGCCTTAATGAAAACCCCGTATATAGTATGTCACAAAAGGGATAAAACATATTTTGATGAGCAAAAAATATTGGTAAAATGGCTACAGTGTATTTCATGTCATCCTGTGAAAAAAACTATGCAAATGATTCTAAAAATCGCCGGAAATCCCTTTTTTAAAAAAGGTTAATAATCACCAGGTTATTCATAAATTCACCAGAACTGGTGAAATGTCACTAGACCTGGCAACACTGCTCGTCAGTAAGCGTAGAGTCTGACAAAAAGAGAAGGGTCTTTGCAACGATATCAAGTACCCCGAATGAATATCAAGACTCGTCGCGACATCTCGCGGTATACTTGATAGTCTCTTTTAATCGATAAACAATTATTACGGTCTCTTTGAGAAACATGGACGATTTTCTTCAATTTGTACTTACTTATGCAGCCAATATTCATAGTAGTAGTCGAAGAAATAGTCCGCGTCGCCCATCTGATACCGATCGATCAATTTCTCGGTTTCGTTGAAAACTTGCGCCAAAAATTTCTCGTGTGTGATTTCCGGAATGTTGGTCCCGGTCTTTTGATTCACGTCTCGGATTATTTCATTTATACAGGTGGTCGGGTTTGGGTTGCTTAAATTTATACCACACCCTGAAAATAACCATCAACTATTATAATATTGCAAAAAAATGGAAAACCAAAAAAATTTTTTATTATATTTTAAGAATGTTACCCTCGCGGAGGAACCGGAAGAATTTTTTTTATAAGTAATTATACTATATTTAACACTACTCACAGAAAAAGGAAACGAATTTGCAACTAGTGGTTGTTATAAGAACTGATTTTGTTAATTACGTTCTATAATGTATATATATTTCCATCCAGCAGGAAGACGGCGCGAGTCCAGCCAATTCCAAAGAAAGGTAAGAGAACCCTGCCTAACAACTATCGACTAGACGCATTGCTTTCACTTATATCCAAAGTAATGGAGAAAGCTATTAACCAACATCTTCTAAAGTACCTGGAAGGCTTCAATATTATCAGCGATCATTAATATGGTTTTCGGAAATCCAGATCAACTGGAAATCTTCTAGCCTAGCCTTCACCCATCTTTGGAACAACACAATCGAACATCATGGGTGGTCTCGGGCTATTGCACTGGATATTTCTAAAGCCTTTGATCGTGTTTGGCATGAGTAAGTAAACTGCGATCCTATGGTATGCCCAGTCGATTCTGTGCATGGTTGTCTAGCTTTCTTAAGGACCGCTCTCTGCAAGTGGCGATTGACGGATTTCTCTCAGACACCTTCACCATCAATGCCGGTGTTCCTCAAGGGTCCATATTGTCTCCCACTCTCTTCTTATTCTACATTAACGACCTTCTAGTGAAAACTAAAAATCCGATATTTAGTTTTGCTGACGATAGCACACTTGTCTCATCATTCTCTTTGAATTCACAAACATCGGCTGCCGACGCACATCTTCACAGACAGCATGAAGTATCACGCCTCAACAAAAACCTGGAAGAAATTTTGGTTTGGGGTGACAGTAACCAAGTCGAATTTAACGCTAAAAAACCACAGGCAGCAGGTTTCTCTAAAAAGGTTAACATTACAGAACCGGATATAGTCAAGGTAGGACACGCAATCCCACTTCCGCTGCATCTATTAATTTGCTGGGCGTCAATCTGGGAGGGAATATGTCTTGGCATAACCACGTTGTGGCAATCGCCAAGATAGCTTCTCAGAAACTCGGTGTACTCTTCCGAATCAAAGAGTTGTACACACCTCAACAACTGTTGACACTATACAAAGCCCAGATTCGACCATCACTAGAGTACTGCTCTCATGTCTGGAGCTCTGCACCCAAACATACTCTTCGGCTACTGGATTCCATCGAAAGGAGGGCCATTCGTCTGATCGGAGACCACGAGCTGACGAAGAACTTCGACAGCCTAGAGCATCAAAGACAGGTTGGGGATGTAAGTCTTTTACAGATATTTTCATGGAAAGTGCGACGAACCACTGCCGCCCATCCATATGTGGTTAAGCTTAGAACTCCTCGAACTTCATTATTTAAGAATTTTTCATCTGGAGGACTTCATCCTGATGGAACGACCTTCCCGAGGTCGTTTCTCCCAACGAATATAACCTCCAACGATTCAAAACCAACGTGAATCGCTTTTTGCGCACACGCACCACTCCCAGAGTGCCCTAAAAGATGTTTCCTATAGTGCTTGTGTTTGATCACAAAAAAAATATAAAGCAAAGTGGTTTTTAAAAAAGGAAAAATTCGTGAACCACACGAAACACTTACGTTTAACAAAACGAGCCGAAGGCGAGTTTGGTAAATCACGCAAATGCGGTAAAGGCACCTATCGTAAGTGTATTGTACGATATTTTATCTACAAGCCTGTTTTAGGGCACCAATATTAAAAACTAAAAGAGCATTGTTTTAATTCGTTATCAACAAAGCATTAATATCAGGTTGCTAGGGAAATAAGTTATAAAAATTTAATAGTTGGCTTTTATATGACATGTAATTACTTTACCGCATTAGTGCGGTAAAGTGCTACTTACCGCACGGGAATAGATAAAAAAAATATTATTAGGATTTGTTTAATAACGAAACTAACTTACCGATGTTGACGCAACAAATAGCACCCAGTGTTATCGAGGTAACGACCAGGCCGCCCACCTTGACGCATCCATTGACGTACAGGTCATTGGGCCATTTGATTCCTATTTTTATATTCTAAAAAAATATATTTTTGCAACCAAAGCGTAGAAATCCAGTAGTATTTTTGACTCAAATTACAGAAAAACTAATAAACAATGAAAAAACAGTTAACTTCATCTGATTTCATAAAAATTTAGGGAAAACCATATAATATTATGGAAAAATTCATTATGCCATTAATTAAAGATTGTTTCAAGAAAAATGGATATAACTTAATGACGCCGTAAAAGTACCTGGGTCATCCCATTATTTATGACCGTTTGTTATTATTATGTGGAAAGGACCGGATTGTAATAATTATAATTAAATATAGGCACATCAGGTAGGTTAGGTTGCTTAATTTATATTTAAATATCTTTTTGTGGTAAAATTTGTTAGTTTTTGAGGAATGGTTCAAGAATTGTCTCTTACCAAACATTCCTCAGAATAGCGTGATAGTAATGGACAATGCGAGCTATCACAATCGCCAATTACATAAAGCTCCAAGCTCAAATAATACAAAATTGGAGATTCAGAACTACATGGCGGCGAATGATATATATTTTGAAGAAAGTTATAAAAAAAGTGATCTTTTAGAAGTTTTAAAGACATTTTGTATAAAAAAAGTATATGTTTGTGACACATTGGCAGAAGAAATTGGACATACAGTGCTACGGCTCCCACCCTATTATTGCATTTTTAACCCCATAGAGCATATGTGGCACCAGTTAAAATCACTGGTTAGGTCTGAAAATATTTCTCCGACTTTAAGTTCTAGTGTTGTAGAATTAATACGAAAATGCTTTAATGATATTCCCCCAGGTAGTTGGAAAAATTCAGTCCGTCACGTAATAACTGTAGAAAATTCGTATATTAGTCTGGATCGTATAATTAATCCAATTATAATTAATTTTGATGAGGATAGCGATAGCGAAACAGAACTATCTATAGAATGACATTATAAATGTAAATAAATATGACTAGTAATATTTAAAAAAAATGTTATTTCATTTGATTACATTAATATAATCATATCATTACTTGTTTTCCTTAGTCCGTCCCTTCATAATTCACTTGTTTATTGCCAAGCTCTTGTCGACACAATGGGACCGACCCAGGAAATCATTAAGTCGTATCCAATTTTCGTGAAACGTACTGTACCTCATTATTTCCTGTAAGTCTTTTAACAGCCTTCACAACAGCGACCATCTGTAGATGTTGGATCAATGTCAACGATTTTCCCAAATTAGTGATGGTAGAAATATGGAGTTGTATGGAAAACGACATACTGCCCGCCGGACTAAGCCACTTATTATTCGCTCTACCTGTATAAATTAATTTATTTTAATGGCGTTGTTGTTGGGAACGACATTTGTGCTTTTCTTTATCGGAAATCCGTTCTTGCACTTCAATTATGTTATGAAATATTTTTCCCGTAATTGGCCACTCATTTTACATAGGCCTGGCAAATTTGAGTCAAATCGGCTGAATAATTTAGGAATTATCCTGGGGAGAGCCATACAAAACATCATTTAATTCACTTTTTGATGGATTTTAATTTTTATACGGAACAAATGGTATCAACGCGAGCGAATCGGCGGGTACAAATATATTTCCCGTAATTGGATACTCATTGTACATAGGCCTGGCAAATTTGAGTCAAATCGGCTGACTAATTTAGGAACTATCCTGGGGAGAGACATACAAAACATCATTCAATTCGCTTTTTGATGGATTTTAATATTGATACGGAACAAATGGTATCACCGCGAGCGAATCGACGGGTGCAAATATTTTGCCCGTAATTGGGCACCCATTTTACATAGGCCTGGCAAATTTGAGTCAAATCGGCTGAATAAATCAGGAATTATCCTGGGGAGAGACATACACAACATCATTCAATTCGCTTTTTGATGGATTTTAATTTTGATACGGAACAAATGGTATCACCGCGAGCGAATCGACGGGTGCAAATATTTTTCCAGTAATTGGACACCCATTTTACATAGGCCTGGCAAATTTGAGTCAAATCGGCTGAATAATTCAGGAATTATCCTGGGGAGAGACATACAAAACATCATTCAATTCGCTTTTTGATGGATTTTAATTTTGATACGTAACAAATGGTATCACCGCGAGCGAATCGACGGGTGCAAATATTTTTCCAGTAATTGGACACCCATTTTACATAGGCCTGGCAAATTTGAGTCAAATCGGCTGAATAATTCAGGAATTATCCTGGGGAGAGACATACAAAACATCATTCAATTCGCTTTTTGATGGATTTTAATTTTGATACGGAACAAATGGTATCACCGCGAGCGAATCGACGGGTGCAAATATTTTTCCAGTAATTGGACACCCATTTTACATAGGCCTGGCAAATTTGAGTCAAATCGGCTGAATAATTCAGGAATTATCCTGGGGAGAGACATACAAAACATCATTCAATTCGCTTTTTGATGGATTTTAATTTTGATACGTAACAAATGGTATCACCGCGAGCGAATCGACGGGTGCAAATATTTTGCCCGTAATTGGACACCCATTTTACATAGGCCTGGCAAATTTGAGTCAAATCGGCTGAATAATTTAGGAATTATCCTGGGGAGAGACATACAAAACATCATTCAATTCGCTTTTTGATGGATTTTAATTTTGATACGGAACAAATGGTATCACCGCGAGCGAATCGACGGGTGCAAATATTTTTCCAGTAATTGGACACCCATTTTACATAGGCCTGGCAAATTTGAGTCAAATCGGCTGAATAATTCAGGAATTATCCTGGGGAGAGACATACAAAACATCATTCAATTCGCTTTTTGATGGATTTTAATTTTGATACGGAACAAATGGTATCACCGCGAGCGAATCGACGGGTGCAAATATTTTGCCCGTAATTGGACACCCATTTTACATAGGCCTGGCAAATTTGAGTCAAATCGGCTGAATAATTTAGGAATTATCCTGGGGAGAGACATACAAAACATCATTCAATTCGCTTTTTGATGGATTTTAATTTTGATACGGAACAAATGGTATCACCGCGAGCGAATCGACGGGTGCAAATATTTTTCCAGTAATTGGACACCCATTTTACATAGGCCTGGCAAATTTGAGTCAAATCGGCTGAATAATTCAGGAATTATCCTGGGGAGAGACATACAAAACATCATTCAATTCGCTTTTTGATGGATTTTAATTTTGATACGGAACAAATGGTATCACCGCGAGCGAATCGACGGGTGCAAATATTTTTCCAGTAATTGGACACCCATTTTACATAGGCCTGGCAAATTTGAGTCAAATCGGCTGAATAATTCAGGAATTATCCTGGGGAGAGACATACAAAACATCATTCAATTCGCTTTTTGATGGATTTTAATTTTGATACGTAACAAATGGTATCACCGCGAGCGAATCGACGGGTGCAAATATTTTGCCCGTAATTGGACACCCATTTTACATAGGCCTGGCAAATTTGAGTCAAATCGGCTGAATAATTTAGGAATTATCCTGGGGAGAGACATACAAAACATCATTCAATTCGCTTTTTGATGGATTTTAATTTTGATACGGAACAAATGGTATCACCGCGAGCGAATCGACGGGTGCAAATATTTTTCCAGTAATTGGACACCCATTTTACATAGGCCTGGCAAATTTGAGTCAAATCGGCTGAATAATTCAGGAATTATCCTGGGGAGAGACATACAAAACATCATTCAATTCGCTTTTTGATGGATTTTAATTTTGATACGGAACAAATGGTATCACCGCGAGCGAATCGACGGGTGCAAATATTTTGCCCGTAATTGGACACCCATTTTACATAGGCCTGGCAAATTTGAGTCAAATCGGCTGAATAATTTAGGAATTATCCTGGGGAGAGACATACAAAACATCATTCAATTCGCTTTTTGATGGATTTTAATTTTGATACGGAACAAATGGTATCACCGCGAGCGAATCGACGGGTGCAAATATTTTGCCCGTAATTGGACACCCATTTTACATAGGCCTGGCAAATTTGAGTCAAATCGGCTGAATAATTCAGGAATTATCCTGGGGAGAGACATACAAAACAACATTCAATTCGCTTTTTGATGGATTTTAATTTTGATACGGAACAAATGGTATCACCGCGAGCGAATCGACGGGTGCAAATATTTTTCCAGTAATTGGACACCCATTTTACATAGGCCTGGCAAATTTGAGTCAAATCGGCTGAATAATTCAGGAATTATCCTGGGGAGAGACATACAAAACATCATTCAATTCGCTTTTTGATGGATTTTAATTTTGATACGGAACAAATGGTATCACCGCGAGCGAATCGACGGGTGCAAATATTTTTCCAGTAATTGGACACCCATTTTACATAGGCCTGGCAAATTTGAGTCAAATCGGCTGAATAATTCAGGAATTATCCTGGGGAGAGACATACAAAACATCATTCAATTCGCTTTTTGATGGATTTTAATTTTGATACGGAACAAATGGTATCACCGCGAGCGAATCGACGGGTGCAAATATTTTGCCCGTAATTGGACACCCATTTTACATAGGCCTGGCAAATTTGAGTCAAATCGGCTGAATAATTCAGGAATTATCCTGGGGAGAGACATACAAAACATCATTCAATTCGCTTTTTGATGGATTTTAATTTTGATACGTAACAAATGGTATCACCGCGAGCGAATCGACGGGTACAAATATTTTGCCCGTAATTGGACACTTACCCACTGCCCCTAGCTGTTCCCTACAAATGACAGCGACACCATGCGTCAGTTGACTGTGAGTTAATATCGAATGAGTAGTGGTCAAAACGTCACTATATATCACCAGTCTCCCTATGTACTTGGTATCAAGCGTCTAAAATTTCCAAAAAAAAGTTAAGGTAGAGTAAATTTCACTATTTTTACGGCAATAAACTTGGCAACAATCACGGGCATCCAATAACGAAGGTATCTGACGATAAGATCGGAAACATTTTTTCACATGTAATTTTTTTTTTAAATCTTACCTCGAAGTAACTGACGGTATTGAAATTATGAGGGCACGCGTGTATCAATACGGGTAAAAATGTCCGATTAGGATCGTCGTATCTGTCATCTTTTCCACAAAACAGCACGTGCATATCGCCCACCGTCATCTCATTGTCGCTTATGCAAAGAGTTTCATTCAGCATGCTTAATTTGAGCTAAAATAGAAATGACATTAAAATATTGAATATACATACATGTCAATACGCGCGCGGCGGTTATCCAAACAAGGGCGAGACACGCGATGTGATCTGGCATCACTGTAGTTTAATACAGAGGTCAGCCAATATATCTTATTATGTTATTACCGTCGCCGAGAATAGGGAAATAAAACTTGTATCAATATATTGTTTTAACGGCATCAGCCAATAACATTTATTTCTTTATAAACGTTGTAACAATATTCTTACAGCAAATATATTGTGAGCCGTATATATTCTTCATGAAAATGTTCTTACAAGCATTACAAGTGATCTGTAAGCGTAAAACCCCCAGATTTCATACATAAAAGTTGTGTAACCCCAGATTTGAAACATAAAAGGTGTGTAACAGCATTTAGGAGACATGTCCACCTAGTTACACAGCAAAAAAGCTTACAGAACCATGTAAACGTTGTAACAATATTCTTACAGCAAATATATTGCGAGTCGTATACATTCTCCCTGAAAATGTTCTTACAAGCATTAGAAGCGATCTGTAAGCGTAAAAACCCCAGATTTGAGACATAAAAGTTGTGTAACAGCATTTAGGAGACATGCCCACTTAGTTACACAGCAAAAAAGCTTACAGAACCATGTAAACGTTGTAACAATATTCTTACAGCAAATATATTGCGAGTCGTATACATTCTCCCTGAAAATGTTCTTACAAGCATTAGAAGCGATCTGTAAGCGTAAAAACCCCAGATTTGAGACATAAAAGTTGTGTAACAGCATTTAGGAGACATGCCCACTTAGTTACACAGCAAAAAAGCTTACAGAACCATTTTCCTATATACTATAACTTCTTTTGATATTCTTACAGCTGCTCAAGAAAACTTCTATACAACAATTTTATAATTTGATTATAAGAAGATTTTTACAGTGTAATATTGTAGCTTCTTGACCTTTTATGAAGCTGTTATAAATCTCGGAGAAGTTATATTTGGTCGCCCATACTTACGTCATGTCTTCCAAGAAAATACGCCGGAGTGAGGTCCGGTATTAAGTTCGGATTGTCACAATCCAATTCCAAATGATTCGACAGAATATCATTGAGAATTTCTAGTCGAGCTTGATTACTGTCTTTCAACGCTTCGAACTTATTTTCGTCTTCAATAAATTCATTGGGATCAATCTCCAAATGGACCTAAAAGAGATAAATTCACCGGATAGGGAGATTTAATTCATAAATCAGCTTCCAGCTGACCATTAATTATCAATTGACGGAGACCGTTGATGTCTATTTCGAAGAGCAACCGCAAATACCTACCTGCGAGAATATTGCCCTTCCTTCGGATCCTTTAACGGTGGCGAGGAGTAAACTGGGCGTTTGCCACGTCTCCTCGGCCCCCAGAACTTGCACCTGCACGGAGTAGTCCTTGCCGCCGTGTTGAATTTCCACAGCCGATGGAGTCCTTGGAGCTATCGGACTAGAACCGCTACCGCTAAGGAAAAATATTCAAACTTACTTTAAGCTAGAGGCGCTCCTAGGTTGAATAATTTAGGAATTATCCAGGGGAGAGACATACAAAACATCATTTAATTCACTTTTGATGGATTTTAATTTTTATACGGAACAAATGGTATCAACGCGAGCGAATCGGGGGGTACAAATATTTTTCTCGTAATTGGACACTCATTGTACATAGGCATGGCAATTTTGAGTCAAATCGGTTGAGTAATTTAGGAATTATCTTGGGAAGAGACATACAAAACATCATTTAATTCACTTTTTGATGGATTTTAATTTTTATACGGAACAAATAGTATCAACGCGAGCGAATCGGCGGGTACAAATATTTTTCTCGTAATTGGACACTCATTGTACATAGGTATGGCAATTTTGAGTCAAATCGGTCGAGTAATTTAGGAATTATCTTGGGGAGAGACATACAAAACATCATTTAATTCCCTTTTTGATGGATTTTAATTTTTATACGGAACAAATGATATCAACGCGAGCGTATCGGCGGGTACAACTATTTTTCTCGTAATTGGACACTCATTGTACATAGGCATGGCAATTTTGAGTCAAATCGGTTGAGTAATTTAGGAATTCTCTTGGGGAGAGACATACAAAACATCATTTAATTAACTTTTTGATGGATTTTAATTTTTATACGGAACAAATGGTATCAACGCGAGCGAATCGGCGGGTGCAAATATTTTTCCCGTAATTGGACACCCATTGTACATAGGCATGGCAATTATGAGTCAAATCGGTTGAGTAATTTAGGAATTATCCAGGGGAGAGACATACAAAACATCATTTAATTCACTTTTGATGGATTTTAATTTTTATACGGAACAAATGGTATAAACTCGAGCGAATCGGCGGGTACAAATATTTTTCCCGTAATTGGATACTCATTGTACATAGGCATGCCAAATTTGAGTCAAATCGGATGAATCATTTAGGAATTATCTTGGGGAGAGACGAGAACTGGCGATTTTTCTCACTAACTCAAAGCGTCTTTTATGGTTATTTGTCTGCAGGTGTCTGCTTGGTTTCCATCTCAGGATTGGCGGAGTTAAATATAATAAAGCAATTCCAAAACGCTCTGTATACAGGGCGTCCCAAAAGTCCCAAATCAATTTTTGAATTAAGCGATTTATTTGTAACATATTCAAGCAGCTCGTTGTGAATACCGAACATAACCGAATACAATAGCTGTTATTTGTATTACCTATTGTTAGATGCATCAGAGTCCTTAGAAAATTGTTTCTTGGCCGGCGAGGCTTGATAACAGAAAATATGGTGCATCATCTTGACATTTTTCCATTTGCCATAAGAAAAACGAACTAGCTCGTGTTCCCTCACCTACAATAAAATCTGTTAATACGATTGTCGGCAGAGCGTAATTTTTTACATGCCTCGGCTGTAGTAAAGGTATGTAACACGCTATAGAGAAAGTCGCTGCATAGACAAAGCAGCTGTCCTCCGTTCAACAAATATTTCATAAGATTGGACGTTAAATTCGGCTCCACAGCTCCACAGACTATGACTAAGGCGGTCGAGTCGATCCAGGTAGTCTGTTCGGTCAGTGGAAGATCATAAATAATGTACCTAGAAACGTACCGCTTTAGAAAATTTGTTATGTTGGCACTGGCGCAAGCTAACCATATAAATATTTTACAAACTCATATTCGACTGCTCATCAGACTACCGTGGTTTTCTAAAACTAACACAGCGCGCTATGATAATTTCTACGGTAGCCCGATGCAAAGTTAACTTTTAGGCTTTTCAATGTTCCAGAGGAAACTTTTGTAATGCCTCTCGTAGATCTTCGTACTATATACTCACTTGTCTCTATTCAAAATGCTACCTAAAACTTCTTTGACATTGTCCTTAGCCACTGTACTATCGGCATACACCAAAATATTTGGCGGTTTGACGTTTCTAAGTACATCTCTGTCTACCATGCATTCGTTCGAATCAGAGGGTGATAGAATATCTTCGGTTTCTTCTATATTTGATCCGTTTCGGTCATCAGTTAGGGCGTGTGCTTCGTCCTGGGGATTTTTGGAAGTTTTGTGGGGCATATCTCCATCACCTAATAAAAAATATATACAGGGTGGCCCATCAAAAACAGTCCAGTAAGGTTTACGGCTGTGTACGTGAAAATTAAAAAAAAAACTCGGACCCGTAAACTTGTGTTTTCAGGGGGACACGTTTCACTATTAATTTCATCTCTGTAACCTCAACCCCCTAGCGGGGGCGGCTACTGCCCTTGTTTTTTCAAATGGGTATGTTGTGGTACATCTTTTTAAAGGGCATTAAATTCTCTTTAAATTTGATTTGATCGTGACATAAAAAATGGTTTATTCTATTGAGGAGAGTGGAAATTATTGAATTGAATCAATGTGCAAGAGTAACGGCAACTTTGTTTAATGATAGACATCCAGATAGACACGTACATCATGGTTATATCCTAGAATTAGTTGCAAAATTTCGGCAAACTGGTTCAGTGGCAAATAAAAAAAGGATCATTGAAAATCCGGTAAGAAATGAAGCAGTAGAAGTAGATGTTCTGGGTCAAGTTAGTATGAATCCAACATTAAGTACCAGAAAAATGGGAATTTCGCTGACCAGTGTACAGAGAATTCTAAAACATTATAAATGGCACCCTTACAAAATTCAACTTCTCCAAGAATTGAATGAAGATGATAATGACCGCCGTTTACACTTTTGTGAAGTAATGTCAGAACAAGTATTAAATTATCCGAACTACCTTTTTAACGTTTGCTTCTCAGATGAATGTTCTTTTTTTCTTAATGGCACTGTCAATCGACATAACTGTCGTTACTGGTCCGACACGAATCCAAGGATTTACCACGAGGTTCATACTCAAAATCCTCAGAAATTAAACGTTTGGGCAGGTATTTTCGGTGATCACATAATTGGACCATTTTTCTTACCGGGAAATTCAAATGGAGATACTTATTTAGACTTGTTGGAGAAAGCTGTCAACCCAGCGCTGATGGAAATTATGGAAAACGACCAATGTTACCAGGAAGAAAATCCAATATTTCAACAAGACGGGGCTCCCCCCATTATGCATTACCCGTACGCCACTTTCTGGATGAAACGTTTCCTGGTAGATGGATTGGGAGGAGGTGGTGCTATTGAATGGCCCGCGAGATCGCCCGATTTATCTCCCCTTGATTTCTTTTTGTGGGGACATCTAAAATCCAAAATTTATGCCACCCAACCCGAATCCTTAGAAGATTTACGGAACCGCATTACTAATGAATGTCAACAAATTACACCAGATGTTCTTCACAATGTCCGAGAACACTTTGAACAGTTGTTGTACTATTGTATGGAGGTGAATGGCGGACATTTTCAACATTTAATAAGATAACATGTAAGTATTACTCAATAAAATTTTTTAAAACGCAATTTCTCGGCGGCGCGTAGCCCAAATTTACAAAACAAAGCGCCATTTTAAAGAGAATTTAATGCCCTTTAAAAAGATGTATCACAACATACCCATTCCCATTTGAAAAAAACACGGGCAGTAGCCGCCCCCGCTAGGGGGGTTGAGGTTACAGGGATGAAATTAATAGTGAAACGTGTCCCCCTGAAGACACAAGTTTACGGATCCGAGGTTTTTTTTTAATTTTCACGTACACAGCCGTAAACCTTGCTGGACTGATGGGCCACCCTGTATAAAACAACATAATGAAGTGGATCTTTTAAATAATACACCTTACCTTGTTCTTTTTCTACCATATTTTGTTCATCTTCGTCGTCGTCGCATGTAGCTGTACTTCTTACGAGTTTCTTCTCCTTACTGGACGTTCTGCTTTCTTGCTTTAATTTTTCGGGTGCTTTCTGCTCGGAACTCGTACTTGGCCGAGGTTCATCGGCCGATTTTCTAGCATTCTTGTCTTGTTCCGCAGCATTTTTGGCTTTATCATGATTTTTTATCGATTCTTTGTGTTTGGTATTCGTGTCCACTGGCTTACTTTCATTCTTATGAATCTTTCTCTCTTTACCACTCTCACTTTTAGTCTCCCTGAAATCTCCACTCCTCCTAACTGTCTCAATTTTGCTTGACGTATCTTTTTTATGATGACTTGTCTCGTCTCGCTCCAATCCGTTTTTAGATTCAGTCTTTACATCCTTGTCTTTTTTATGATGTTTCGATGAGTCTGCTTCATCTTTGGATTTGAATTTTTTATAGTCTCGGGGTTTTTCTTCCTTTGTCGCCGGTTCTTTTTTGGAAGGTTTATCTAAAAAGAAAAAAATTATCAGTTAGCGAGCGGAAAGGTTTGTTCAATTGATATATTTACCTTTTTCTTGCTTATGTCTCTCAGAACTCTTCTCTTTGTCCTTCTTGCTATGCTCCGCCTTATGCCTTCTGTAGTCCGAACAATTCACGTCCAAAGTATGTCTATCCTTGTCATCTGTCGTTTTTTTGTCCTTCTTAATCGGCTTGACTTCCGACACCGGTACTTTCTTCAAATCCTCAGGCTTGGGCGTGCCATTATCGATGGTTATTTTCGGATTTGTCGCGTCCCGTATCTTAGAGTATATGTCTTTCACGTCGGTGACAAACCTGCGCCAATGAACCGGCGCTAGAGAATATTTAGCGGTACTATCTAGGGAGAATTGCCGCTCGAATTGAATTTTCTTCGCTTTACCTTCAACATCGACAGTCTCGACCTTTAATAGCTGAAGCTCGTGGTTGATATCGCAATCGGTCTGCGAAAAACAATGCACCAGCTTCGTCAGCTTGTCCATGTCGGTTTTGAGAATAGCTTCGAAATTTTCACCCGCCTTCCAAGCGATTAATTCACCGAAGTTTTCCATTTGCAGTATTTCGGCTTGGTGCTTTTTGTATGATTCCAAGACGGCCTGGCATAAAATGTAAATGCTGGCATTGTGCACTGGCCGTTTATTTTGTTTAAAATATATCGGGAAATATTTTAGATCTCTCGGGAATATCGCCCATTGCTGGGAGAGGTTTATTCTTTGCTGAAAGTTTTAAAAATATATGTAGTTTATGTGTAAAAGCTCAAAATACTGAGCAGAAAATTCTTTCATCTGGAGGACTTCATCCTTATGGAACGACCTTCCCGAGGTCGTTTTTCCCAACGAACATAACCTCCAACGATTCAAAACCGACGTGAATCGTAAAAATTTTGAATAACGTATTAGATAAAGACAAAAGTTATAATCGTAATTAAATATAGATTTGTCAGCAGTTAACTTACAGTCATGGGCGATGGAGCAAGTTAAAGATATTATTTTAAAACAACAACACGGATTTTTTCCACGTAGGTCCATTGAGAGCAATCTGGTGGAATTTACAGATTTTATTTTAAGAAGTATGGATGATCGGAAGCAGATTGATGTTGTGTACACGGACTTCAGTAAGGAATTTGACAAAATTAGTCATTCCATACTGATGTAACGTCTTGCTGATGTCGGTGTGCATAGCAGCTTGTGTGATGGATTTGGTTCTACTAGTGATCAACGTCCGTTGGTGGTTTTTATACTAAACCTTTTAACGTGCCGTCTGGTGTGTCTCAGGGCAGTCACCTTGGTCCCCTATTTTTATCATATACATTAATAACGTACAACAATGCTTTAAATTTTCTACATTGATGTACGCAGATGACCTCAAATTTTTTCGAATAATCAGGGTGCCAGGGGATTGCCATTTGCTGCAAGATGATCTTAATGCCTTGGTAAGATTTTGTGAAAGTCAGAGTTTATTTCTTAATCTAGGGAAGTGTGTATCGATTACGTTTACCAGAAACAAGAATGTACACAATTTTCGTTATACTGTTAATAATAGTGATCTCGAATCAGTTAATGAAATACGCGATTTGCGTGTTCTAATGGACACTAAGTTAATTTTTAGCTCTCACATTGAACAGGTTATCAATAAGTGTAATCGATTTTTAGGATTTATTATAAGAAATAGTTTAAATTTTAATAATCCTCAAACAGTTCTAAACTTGTATTATGCATTTATATTTAGTAAACTTAGTTTTGCATCGGTCGTTTGGAACCCTCAGTACGCGGTTTACCAGCGAAGGCTGGAAAGTATTCAAAACAAATTTGGTGAACGGTCTTGTTGATTCGCCAACGCCGAGGTCAAAGTTAAGCTTTAATGTTCCGGTTAGGGACTTAAGACTTCAAGATACTTTTAATATTCCACTTAGAAACACAAATTCTGGAAAAAATTCTCCTCTCTGTAGAGCGACTAGGGCATGTAATAGGCTTTCTTTAGCGATGGAAATGTGCACTAGCAAGTAATCCAGGGCACAGACATCTTCAGGTTTTTGTTTTTTTTTTCTATGAGAAAAGCTTTATGCTCATCACGTACCCTGATGATAATGTGGAACTGCATAATAAGCTTATCAACCCCATTCGGCCTATTATTTCCAATCTCTCGGAACATTTGCACTAAATCACTTAAAGAAACACACAGACACCCACGAGTTTCAAATTAGTTTTTTTGAAGATATGCACTTATTAGATTACACAAAAGCAATAAATACTAACGCATAATTACACTTTACAATAACCTACCGTACACACAAAACAATAGCACTATAGGATACAAATTATTTCGCATAGAAATTCAGAAATAATAAAAACGCTAATTTCTAATGGCATAATCAAAATTATTAATGATGAAATAATTATGTTGATAGACCCTTCCATCCATTCCTTTCTAGTCTAAGCTTCCAGCCCTTTAAAATAAATAGTCTCGTCCAAGCAGCGCGGTTGCCATTTCCGAGACTATCATTATAAATAAAAGCATTTCAGAAGGAAATTCTTCCTTTTATGAATATGTCTACCATGCATTCGTTCGAATCAGAGGGTGATAGAATATCTTCGGTTTCTTCTATATTTGATCCGTTTCGGTTAAGGCGTGTGCTTCGTCCTGGGGATTTAGTTTTTTTGAAGATATGCACCTATTATCAGATAATCTGATAGTAATCTGATTCAGATTACATTCAAAATTTTAACCCCAACCGCTTCTGTCGCGAAAAGAATAGGCAACCTGGTCGATTGTCCAAAATCAGCTGTTTAAAGAAGCCGGCCGATTTTCACACGCCTTATCCTACTGTTTTTACCAAGTTCCAAGCAGAGTTGTGTTAAATTGTGTGTTAATACTTAAACCCGAGTTTAAATTATTAAGTTATTTGTTCTCTTCGCGACGGCAGTGCCCCAGCCCAGCAGTTCAATATCGATCGACGGAACCAACGTGTTATTTATTTCTATAATTAGATTTAAAAAATGAGTAAAATCAATGCTATAAATGTTCATACATTTTAGGTTAACATAATTTAATGTATACTTTAAGCATTAATAACTCCCACTAGCAAATACCACAACGTGGATGCTATATTGGGCTCAGTGCCTGTTGTATCTCTATTTTTGTAAATAAATAAATAAAATAAGGTATGGCCGACAGCACGAAATAAATAACTCCTCTTACCTTCGGTACGATGGTACATCCGATTCGATTCTCGTTTCGGAACAACAAATTCTCGAAACTTCTAGTCTTCTTCGTATCGAAAATAACCGATTCGTCGCAAACCAAAAGCGCATTGTTCGCGTTGAGGGTGCCGCTCAGTTTGTTTTTGAGGGAGCCGAGTCGCCACCACTGTAGAAGAGTCGCGTACATGTAGTAAAGGGTAAAGATCATCTTTCTTCGGAAGAAACTCTACGGCTATCTACTCTAGTACTCTCTACTCTCTACATGTTTCGGATTTCCCTTTATCGTTGTCTGATTTAGTATAATTCTAAAAGAAAAAAATATGGACGTTAGTAGAAGATGAGCTATTATTAGGTTCGTTTGCAGAGCGAAATTTCCAAAGAATCCAAACCCACAATTCCGTGTCAATCCGCGGATTATGCCGATGGTTGTAAATCAATTGGAAATCGATACCTTTGATCGGCGTTCGCAGATTTTGCTTCTGTGAACGCTTTGACCCAACTGCGCACGCCTCGGGCGGTTGGTTTATTTGCGACTGCTCTGCCAACGAAGCCGTAAAGCCCGATTAGTACTAAAAAAAGTATTAAATCTACCCGATTTCTTATCGTACGGCAGCCCGTTACCAGGATTTCAGACTGATCACGACCTAAAGTTTTTGGAGTTTTTTCGTGATTTAATAAGGACTTGAGAAGGAAATTAACAAGACGGACATTGGCAACGTTGCGAAATCATTGAGAATCATCTCTACATACAGGGTGGCCAATTAGTGCGACAAAGCTCAATATCTCTTTTACCGCTAGGGATAGCGCAAAACTTTTTTCACGAAAGTTATTAAGCGTTAAGAGGTGCAGCTTCTAAAATTATTTTCGACCATACAGGGTGCTCCAAAAGGGCGGTGTGATAAAAATTTCATATTTTTTAAATGGGACACCATGTATATTTTTACATATTTGAATTCACCGTAAAATTCTGTACATAACACCGTAATTATTTGTACACATTTTTGCAACGTTGCCAAATAGATTGGAAAATTCTTAAAATTTGTGCAAAAACATGGTTCAATGAAATGTGTAATATTTCTTAACTTATAATAATTTGAAATAAAATATTTTTATGTCGGAAAGAGGAATGTTGACAGAAGTCCCCTATAATAACACATATCAATATTTTTATACAGGGTATTTTCTATGGATATGCCAACTTTACGAACTTGAAACCTGAGTTTCGTAAGTTTTTTAAATGAAACACCCTGTATATGATTACTTTATCTTGTAGATATTTTAATCCTCTCTAATTTTTATTAAGGTCTTTCTATGCCTATCTCTACCAATCTTGGTGGTATTTCAATTTTTATTTAAACTCGAGCACGAAAAAGTGGTTGTATTTTACCATTGTCCTTTTTCTAGTCACCTATGACAAAATAAAAACAAAATGTTATAATTTAAAAAAAATATATTTATTCATACGGGAGCATACGACACAAAAATATATTAGCGAGTCAAGCTTGTGGACAATTTCTAAAGTAAATTATTAGCTAATTATTTGTTCATATAGTGATCCCCACTAACTTGAACACATAATTCAATACGATTTTCAAAAGAATAAGTCATGTTTCTACACATTTTCAACTGTTTTACTCGGCAAATGTCTAGTAACATTCTTTTGAAAAACGTATTGAATTATGTGTTCAAGTTAGTGGGGTTCACTATATGAACAAATAATTAGCTAATAATTTACTTTAGAAATTGTCCACAAGCTTGACTCGCTAAAATATTTTTGTGTCGTATGCTCCCGTATGAATAAATATATTTTTTTTAAATTATAACATTTTGTTTTTATTTTGTCATAGGTGACTAGAAAAAGGACAATGGTAAAATACAACCACTTTTTCTTGTCGAGTTTAAATAAAAATTGAAATACCACCAAGATTGGTAGAGATAGGCATAGAAAGACCTTAATAAAAATTAGAGAGGATTAAAATATCTACAAGATAAAGTAATCATATACAGGGTGTTTCATTTAAAAAACTTACGAAACTCAGGTTTCAAGTTCGTAAAGTTGGCATATCCATAGAAAATACCCTGCATAAAATTATTGATATGTGTTATCATAGGGGACTTCTATCAACATTCCTCTTTCCGACATAAAAATATTTTATTTCAAATTATTATAAGTTAAGAAATATTACACATTTCATTGAACCATGTTTTTGCACAAATTTTAGGAATTTTTCAATCTATTTGGCAACGTTGCAAAAATGTGTACAAATAATTACGGTGTTATGTACAGAATTTTACGGTGAATTCAACTATGTAAAAATATACAGTGTCCCATTTAAAAAATATGAAATTTTTATCACACCGCCCTTTTGGAGCACCCTGTATGGTCGAAAATAATTTTAGAAGCTGCACCTCTTAACGCTTAATAACTTTCGTGAAAAAAGTTTTCCGCTATCCCTAGCGGCAAAAGAGATATTGAGCTTTGTCGCAATAATTGGCCACCCTGTATGTAAAAAAGAAGTGGTCCTAATAGTTATCGCGCCTCGTCCGTTCTTTTTATTTTTGACTGAGAGTGATGTTTTTGATGAGATGAAAATAGTAACTGACATTTTCCGTGCGGTGAATAGTTTTGGTTTGAGAAAAATCGAAAATTGTTTACAGTGGATAATTCAACTTAACACGCCTCGTCCGTTTTACTTGTCGGATGTTAGTTTTCGTTATTCGTGACCGGAAATAAATGAGAACGGACATTTTCATCGACGCGCAACCGAAGTATTGGGTCCTTAGGTATGTTATTTTCTTTAACGCTGTTCGAGTTATCGCGCCTCGTCCGTTTTCAAGCAGAAATCGTGTATTGTGGCTCGCAAAACGGTGGAAAAATATGAACCGACATTTTTACACACGTATTTTTTAGCAAACCCGTTTTCAGTCAACACAGCACGTGTATCAATAATAATGCTACATGGGGACTTAGATCCTGAGTTGTTATAGACAACCAAGCCACACAGCAAGCCGTCCCATGCGGGCGCCGTGTACCGCGAGCATGAAATATACAGATACAAGATCCGACTCCGCTGCTCTCCCTGCAGCTGCGCAACACGGAAAATGTCCGTTCGACTCGATTTACTATTTTTTAGAGTGTTATCAACAATTTAAAAAAAGAATTGACCAGGGCGCTGTAACTTTTTTATACCCCTTTTCTTTACATCTTTTATTTAAACTATGGAATTTTTGCAACACTCAAAACGTCCGTTGTCGATGAATTCGCGTTTTTTTTTTATATTTTTAATATGATTTCATCAAGAACGGACAAGGCGTAATAACAAAAATACGATCTGCTTTGTTACGGACTGAAATCACTCTGACGGGTAAGCGCAGCGTTGCCGAACTTTTTCGCTTCGAGAAAACTTTCTCATTTTTTTAATAATCTAGCGATTAGTCATTGACTAGATGAAGGCGTGATAACAGGACATTTTGGTAACGGGCTGTCGGACTATTAGACGTTAACAATGAAATCTTTCCATAGGTTATTTTTATAACAAAAATTTATTTACATACATACTGTCAACAGACTGATTATGTGGACATTTGTTATTATTATAAGAGTTAAGGCCAATAATAATTTTGTTTTTCTGTTTTGTTCCGAAAATGTAGGAAAATTTTTTGCGCTATTTGGGGAAAATACTGCGTAGAGGGACTGAAACGAACATACCTACAGGAAAATTAATCAATATCCTTAAAAAATAATTTTCCCTAAATTATTTCTTTTATTACGTGACGTTCTAGTTGCGTTAATCGACAAAGAAAAACACGTTTTAGCATAATTTCGAGCTTCTCAACAATGTCCCCTTCGAAACGAAAATCCTTACTTCTTCTGTGAAATCATTAAATAGGTCATTATTTCTTCCACAACAGTAAACAATATTAATTACAGTAATTTAAAATTTTTTTCAATAACACAATCACAAAAAAAAACAAAAGGCATATGTCACTGTTTGCTGGTGATAACACGAACAAACAACTTATCTCGTTTTGAGTCGTTCTTCTGATAAAAGTTTGTTGATAATTGCCATTAAGATCACGGGGGGGTGTATTTTTATCGATTGGAGCTTCTATTTTCTTTTGTACCATTCAAAATTCAATCGATTTGTCAATCGCTTAACTCATTTTCTTCTATGCCGATTATCTGTGGTTACGTGACTCACCCATGACTCAGAGGTATGCGAGGAAAATGATTACGTTCGTCCTGGACATTAAACTATCACACAAAGTCACTTGGACTTCTATTTTCTTTTGTATAATTCAAAATTCAGCGATTTGTCAATCGCTTAACTCGTTTTCTTCTATGCCGATTATTTGTGGTTACGTCACTCACGCATGACTCAGAAGAATTCGAGAAAAATGCTTATGTTCGTTCTGGACATCAAACTATCACACAAAGTCAGTTGGAGCTTCTATTTTCTTTTATAGAATTAAAAATTCAATCGATTTGTCAATCGCTTAACTCATTTTCTTCTATGCCGATTAATCTGTGGTTACGTCACTCACGCATGACCCAGAAGTATGCGAGGAAAAGGCTTACGTTTATCCTGGACATCAGCGTGACTCAGAAGTATGCGAGGAAAATGATTACGTTCGTCCTGGACATCAAACTATCACCCAAAGTCACTTGGAGCTTCTATTTTCTTTTGTAGAATTAAAAATTCAATCGATTTGTCAATCGCTTAACTCATTTTCTTCTATGCCGATTAATCTGTGGTTACGTCACTCACGCATGACCCAGAAGTATGCGAGGAAAATGCTTACGTTTATCCTGGACATCAGCGTGACTCAGAAGTATGCGAGGAAAATGATTACGTTCGTCCTGGACATCAAACTATCACACAAAGTCACTTGGACTTCTATTTTCTTTTGTACAATTCAAAATTCAGCGATTTGTCAATCGCTTAACTCGTTTTCTTCTATGCCGATTATTTGTGGTTACGCCACTCACGCATGACTCAGAAGTATGCGAGGAAAATGCTTACGTTCATCCTGGACATCAAACTAACACACAAAGCCAGTCGCAGAAAAAGCGATTCTTGACTTTTAAATAAATTTGCAGCCTTCGTGGTTTAACCGACTGTAAGGGGTAGATTTTACCCTTAAAATCTTTAATGGGAAGGCACATCCGCGGCTTTCTCTATACCATCATGTAAAAGGTTCTTTAAAACTCTTTCCAGTAATACCATAACTGAATCCTCTTTCTCCTCTTTCAGTAGAATTATTAGGGATTTGGAGGTAGCAACCCTGGACCTTGACCAAACTTCGCCCGGGTTCAGTACAAATTTCGCCAAATCTAGACTAAAATAATCGAAGTTCTCATTCGACAAGGTTTCCTCAAAATCGGTCAAGTTGTTTTTATACTTGCCATTGACCCTTGTACAGGATGTCGCAATTTTGGTCAAATAAAATTAACAAAACTGTTGTTTTGTAGTGTATCCATTTGTTGTCCATAGGTTCGTTCAACGAGTCAAAAAAGAGCAGATCGAGCAAATGCGCAGTACATACCAGTACGCGAACGATTCTGACGATTGCAAATCAGCTGGTGATCGATACATTTGGTTCTACGAACACTGAAATTTTTTGTCAGCGGTCACAGATTTCGCTGCCGTGCCATTCGCGCACTAGGTGGATTTTAGTGGTATAAGTCATAGCGTTATTGTCAGGCGACATGCATAAAATTCGATAATAACGGTCACCCTGTACATCGTATCCGCTGTGAAAAGAATAACATCATTATCTTTTACATGACAACGGATTTTAACCGACCAATACCGATCGAGCAAATAACAAAGAAAAGAGAAAGAACGACTCAGGGGTACCCGTTTCAACAAAATTATCTTAGTACTATTCTTAGTTTCGTTTGTATTGTTATAGTTGACAGTAAACAATAGATCTTCGGTATAATTGCTATCGGAGATAACAGAGGCTATATAGACGGTTACGATATCGCGTATCACTTCGACAGGGGATAGAATCATAAAAACGCCATACAAGTGATGAAGGGAGACAAGAAGATGATGGTTATGGAAGTAAAGATTGCTACCCTGGCGAAATTAGGGGCCAAAGGTATGGTTTAGGTTAAATTACATGCTCAATAAACGGTTCAAGATTCCTAATAGGACCCAGAGTATAGGAACTAAACTTATTATTGTTGTGTGAAACTACATCGCTCTAGAGCTAGAAAGAATATCTCAAAAACTAGCATCTCCCGCCGAATTAGTAATTTACGTCCCTGTTACTATATACAGGATGTCCCATAACTTATGGTACACAGGAAAACTGCAGATTCCTTGGGTAAAAATACTGCGATTTGGCCATACTTAGTTTAATTCAATAGCTGGTAATAACTGAGATACAGGGTGTCCAAGTAAAAATTTAATTTTCAAGTTTCCTAAATAACTTATTTCTGAATCAATATTTTTGCACAAAATTTTGTGACTAGGGTTTTTTTGGGGGAAAGGAATTTGAATTTGTTAATATTTTTGATGTAGATTGTAGGAGGCGCTCTCTGCGGTGCTCTAAACACATAAAAAGAAATGTAACTTTTTTGTGCCTTAGTATAATTATATTTTTATTAAAAATATCAGTTTTTCCGTCATTTCTAAGCAATAAAGGTATACTTTGTAAATGTCGCTCCGACTAACCCTTTTCGAGATATTTTCAATTACAATTTCTAATGCGCCCGTTTAAATTTTGATTTGTTAATGTGAAATTTGTCACAGTAGACTTTGGTAAAAACAAATACAATGAAAGCACTTTGAAACCTCATTTCAGTCAAAGTTTATTTTCATTTGTCAGCATTGTGGGTGTTTTTAAGGAGTTTTTGAAGATACTGTTATCAAAAATTAAACTAAAAATGCCGCGACATAACTGTTTTCTAACGGAGAAATGCAAGACATGGTATGTTATACGCACAAGAAAATTTTCCAAATGTATCCAAATAGAAGGCAGCCAGATTTTAAAATTTTTAGAAGCCTATACGACAGACTAGGTGAAGCAGGATCCTTGCGTCCAAAACGTAATAGTGGAGGATCCTGTTTCTCCCAGTCTGTCGTATAGGCTTCTAAAAATTCTAAAATCTGGCTGTCTTCTATTTGGATACATTTCCAAATACCGCCGTTAAAATTTTCTTGTGCGTATAAACATACCACGTCTCGCATTTCTCCGTTAGAAAACAGTTATGTCATGGCATTTTTAATTTAATTTTTGATAACAATATCTTCAAAAACTCCTTAAAAACACCCACAATGCTGACAAATGAAAATAAACTTTGACAGAAATGAGGTTTCAAAGTGCTTTCATTGTATTTGTTTTTACCAAAGCATACTGTGACAAATTTCACATTTACAAATCAAAATTTAAACGGGCGCATTAGAAATTGTAATTGAAAATATCTCGAAAACGGTTAGTCGGAGCGACATTTACAAAGTATACCTTTATTGCTTAAAAATGACGTTAAAACTGATATTTTTAATAAAAACATAATTATACTAAGGCCTAAGAAAGTTACACTTCTTTTTAAGTATCCAGAGAACCGCATCAAAATTATTAACAAATTCAAATTCCTTTCCTCAAAAAAAACCCTAGTCACAAAATTTTGTGCAAAAATATTGATTCAGAAATAAGTTATTTAGGAAAATTGAAAATTAAATTGTTACTTGGACACCCTGTATCTCGGTTATTACCAGCTATTGAACTAAACTAGGAAGGAATCTGTAGTTTTCCGGTGTACCATTAGTTATGGGACACCCTGTATATACTGGAAAAAATCAGCAATTTTTATTATTCACCCCCATTCTCTTGATAATAACTAACACAATAAAATAACCAAGGCTTATAAATCTGACCTTTAGCACTTGAATACAGCATCAATTCATATGCAGGTAAAAAAATGGACATTATTTATACTACATAGATAATGATCGTGTTGACGTGATAACAAACGAGAAATAAAAATTTGTTGAGATACAAAAACAGTTAGCTCGGTTCGCTCAAGACAGCAGTTTCAAAAAATATACAGAAAGTCGTTATATTTTCCCACGCAAATTTCCTCAGTTTTTTTTTATAAGGAATATGTTAAATTATACTAAACGCGATATCTCACTCAGTAGGTAAAGACCTATGTTGTCGGTTTCAAAATATCTCGCCGCTAAATCAACATTCGAAGCAAAATCGTCCCAACGAAACTCGATATAAAATTTACAAAAACGAAATTTATGTATTCCAAACTAAACCCGAATCTGAGCGATTGTTTTTGTGCAAATAACAACAATATAGGTGACCGCGTTTCGAAAGTTATGAGTTCGTCGTCGGGGAAATTTGACAGGAGCAGAAAGAGGAACAACGTATGCGAAGGAAAGACGAAAAACATAGGTGGGTTATTTTTCTATTTCGTTCGCTGGTAAATTAAAAATGTCATGACAGCCAGACGGACCTTTTCACAAATAATATGTAAAAAAAATTCCTTCAAGTTCTAGTTGGACTCCTTGACTTTTGACTCCCCAATTGTAAATAACTTAGCCAATCGTATACCTAATCGGACGATAATTATTAAGCCAATATACATTCAGGAAGTAATTGATATCAATATTAGAAGTTTCTACAAAATATTTATGCTAAAATGTTTACGAATTAGATAAATATTATAAATAAGTGATACTTTTTGTGCCATTTTTTATACGAATATCTTAGCGAGAAGCTATTGACCCCTTCAGTGGCGCGCGCAGAATTTTTGTTAGGAGGGTGACCTACAGAATGAACGTATCAAAGACCGGTTATTTTTAGTGTTTTATCAGTCAATGAAAAATGATAAAACGAACGTTTTTCTTTGGAAAACGAAATACAGTTCCGGCGTATTAGTCGGAAATGCCAAAATTAAAATATTGATATGTCATTATTGACATTTATATTTAGTGTTTCGTGTGGTTCACAAATTTTTCGAAATTATTTTATTATAGAGAATTTAATCATCAAAATCAGTTCTTATAAAGAACTAGTGGTTGAAAATGCGTTTCCTTTATTAGTTATAAAATATGTCTTTTGTTTAAATAACTTATAACGACCAGTGGTGGAACCGGGAGTGGCTAATGTTCCATCGGTAAGGACGAAATAACGTACTATCACTTTAAAAGGGGATTTTTTACTTTAATATTGTACAGGGTATCCCATTTTCGACACTTTTATAGGGTATCTCCGTTATTGTTAGTGCTATCAAAAAAGTAATGTAGGTGTCACGTGCTCTGTTTGGGTCAAACTTAAAATGGTATAATCAAAATTTGAAAATTTTCGCTCGCTTAAGAGATACGGGGGAAAATCAAAAAAATTGACAATTTAAAAATTACCCTATCTTTACTTAGTTAAAAGAGATACAGAAAAATGTTCTATACGGAAGTTTCTTTATATTGATCGTTGAATAATCTGCCGTTTTCAGAATAAGTATACGGGGTCAGGTAAAAAAGTTATCGGACCTAACCTCATTTTTTTTAAATGGAACACCCTGTATATTTTAATCTAAAAATATAGTATTTTATATTCTCCTCTCAAATATATAACACATCATAGATGATATTGGTTTCCTAGGCGATTTATTAAACTTTATTACTTTAAACCACAGTTGAAAATGAAACAGAAGCTAATATCCTAGAAACAACTATGTTGACTATTAATATTTAACGTCGATTTCGGTTTTACATATTCATTTGCTAAAATGACATTTTGAAAAATTTGTTTATATTGAAAGTGAAAAAAAAACGAAGAAATGGCGCAAAATGTATATTTTGTTCGCTATTCGGAAAGACGGCAACCATTTAAGGACATATCCCGAACATTTGCGATGATTCCCGTTATTTTTTTACCTTAATCTGAATATTTTATTTCGTTTCAAAGTAATAAAGTTTAATTAAATCGCCTAGAAAACCAATATCATCCATGGTGTGTTATATATTTGAAAGGAGAATTTAAAATAGTATATTTTTAGATTAAAATATACAGGGTTTGTTCGGGTTTGTTCGGTTCCATTTAAAAAATGAGGTTATGTCCGATAACTTTCTTACCTGACCCCGTATACTTATTCTGAAGACGGCAGATTATTCAACAATCAATATAAAGAAACTTCTGTATAACACATTTTTCTGTATCTCTTTTAACTAAGAAAATATAGGGTAATTTTGAAATTGTCATTTTTTTGATTTTCCCCCGTATCTCTTAAGCGAGCGAAAATTTTCTAATTTTGATTTTACCATTTTAAGTTTGACCCAAAAACAGCACATGACACCCTGTACAGTTTCTTTATATCTACGACCTTCATAATGTTAATCACGTCAATTTGATCAACATAATCGAATCATACTGGCACAGTAGATACCGCATGTTCATTCTTTTCTCGGCTCAATTGCATGGAATATTTTGAAGGGGTTGAAAACATTTGTGAAATGTTATTATATAAGGGAGGGGCTTCTAGCTCCCCTAGGTGCGCCCCCTCTGTCTTTTCACAACGCCGCATAGCAACAAACAAAAAATGTTAACTTTTTGATAAAAGCTTTCCTCACCATATAAACATACAAACAATACAAAAAAAACAATTTGATATAATTAAAATGTGTTTATCTGAAATTTGGAGATAAATTTTAAAAGTAATTATTAATTATAATAATTATTTATAAATAAAAGAAGAAAATATTAATAAAGTCTTTGAGCGAGCGGCGGGGAGATTTTAGGTTCGCGTTTCAGTGCGATTTAGTCATGCATTCTCTTTATTTTTCAGAAATTAGGAAAGAAGAAGTTATGGCCATAAGGACTAGATTTCCCAATAAAATACCTGTAAGTACATTTTTTTAAATACACGAATGAGCATCAGGAAATTTGAACTAAAGGTATTTTGTGGCACATCATTTTAAAGGTCTTTCAAATCTCTTTCCAATAATACCATAATTAATTGTTTTTTGAGCAGTAGTTTCCAAGAAATCCCTTTCAAAAATGGATTTATTCATGTAATGTAAATGTTTAAGCTATTACTTTGCCCCTGGTAAAAAATTGGAAAGGGATCGCCCGGAGTCGACTAGACCGGACCCGTAATTATTCTACTAAGAGGAGTCAACATAATAAATTTTTTTAAACAATTACCTAAAAGCCTTCTTTTCTAATTGAGACCCCTTCAGCTCAATAATAGACTAGCCACAACATTTCATATGGCAATAATGGAAACAATACGGCACAAAATGCAATACAAAAATTAGTCTAAACCATCTTCGCTTCAGATTCGCTAGATGGCGTGAAGGTGGCCAAAATGTCTTAGGCCCATTCTATACGAGCCACAAAAACGCGACCGGTTAGTCGCTCAGTCGCTTGAAAATTTTGCCCATTCTATACGAGCGTGTTGACGCCGCGCCTTTGTAGCGCGTATAAGCGGCGAGTGAAACGCGACCCATTCTAGACTAGCGACAAAACGCCTCATATTTGCTATGGATCCCGTACAAGTTGGGTGTATCGCTGTTCACCAATTAACGGTATTAAGTTTTTTGGCCAAAAAACCTAAAAAAGACGTTGGTGGGTACAACCGGGTGGTGCTAAGCGCCTGACCTTAGGGGTATTTCATCTTAGCTTCGTAGATCATCGGAGATATCCTGAGAAATTTTTTCAATACTACCGGATGTCTGTAGAGACATTTGACGAACTTGTTTGCAAAGACACCAAACACAACAATGATCTAGTCGTGGACTGCTCAACTACAAATCGGCTCGGCCGGCCAGACGCTTGCAAGTTGCTACATGTAGAATGACACGCCGGTCTCCGGCGCGCGACTTTTACGCAACCTCTTGCGTTCAACACGCCTGCACGCCAACGAAGCGTACACACGCGACCGCAAAGTTGCCCGTATAGTATGCCCCATTAACACTCTGTGGTTCTGTGAAACACGCGTGTCGCTCGCCGGCAAACGGTCGCGCTTTTGTGGCTCGTATAGAATGGGCCTAAGACCATATTTATATTGTATTGTATTTTGTGCCTATTGTTTCTATTATTGACTTAAAATATGAAATGTTGTGTCCATGGTGACATGGCCTTACACAAAGTTCCGGTAGACTAGGATCAGTGACGGATCGGGGGGGGGGGGGGGGGGGATATAGAGGTCAAAGCCCCACACATAACTAACATTTAAAATGGGTGCCACTGACTACGACGACTGTACCGATTTGTTCAGTTCAAATATTGTTATTTTGTTGTATTTATTCTTATTGTTAGAATTAAAATAAAAATTGATATTATATTGTAGGTGATAGTGCAAAAATATTGGAAAGACAGTCAACTACCTCAACTGGACAAGTCAAAGTTTTTGGTGCCTCAAGATATTACCATGTCGCAATTTCAAACTATCATTAGGTAAGTTTAACAAAACTGGTTTTTAGCCCAGCGAATTAGAAAAGCTCGCGAGTGGTAGAAAGTTTTATTTTTCCGATGCCATTACATGATGACATGATACACAAGTAACCTAGGTCAGTGCTTTTATTGGTGCACATACAAGTAATAGAGTAAACGTATTGCATAAGATTTCATCGGTCGGTAATTGAAACAAAAATCCAGATTTAGGCGTCTAAAGTTTACTGACTGAGACGATATTTCTCAAAACAGGAAGTCTGCGTTGTTAAAAAATCGTTTATTTTATTGAAACTTATTGATTAGGTATGGATTTATAGTTCATAAACTTAAAATAGTTCATAAATAGGAACTAGGGTCTGTAATTCATTTTTTAAATAGTCGAGTGACGGGTACCCGACAATAAAATCGTTTGGTCGCGGTACCGGGTAAATGTTGCCTTTAAAATCTTAAATGGGAAGGGGGGCCCACGTGTTATATCATTCTAAAGGTAGGTAGTTTCAATATATTTCCGATAATAGCATAATTTAATTAATAATCACAATCAAAAACGTTTCTTTTTACAAATTAATGATTAAATTGCATAATAACTCAATATAGTGTCCTCATTAGTACAAAGTCAAATTGTATTAATTTAATAAATATGTTTTAACTGCATAATCTTAACCATGGTAAGGCCAAAAAGGTGTAATAAACATGATAACTGTAATTATTTTTAGATTTATATTATATCCTTTATTGCAAACAGAAAAATAAATAATTTTAATTAATACTGGGACAATCATCACCCTGATAAGCCTTAAAATACTATCAGGTTAGGGTCTATTGGCATCTACAGACAATTCACCGTAAAAGTATGTGTTATTTTAGGATTTAGACACCTCTCAGACACCTTCACCATCAATGCCGGTATTCCTCAAGGGTCCATATTGTCTCCCACTCTCTTCTTACTCTACATTAACGACCTTCTAGTGAAAACTAAAAATCCGATATTTAGTTTTGCTGACGATAGCACACTTATCTCATCTTTCTCTTTGAATGCGCAAACATCGGCTGCCGACGCACATCTTCGCAGACAGCATGAAGTATCACGCCTCAACAAAGACCTGGAAGAAATTTTGGCTTGGGGTGACAGTAACCAAGTCGAATTTAACGCTAAGAAAACCCAGGCAGCAGTTTTCTCTAAAAAGGTTAACATTACAGAACCGGAAATAGTCATGGCCGGACCCGCAATCCCACTGGCTTCATCTATTAATTTGCTGGGTGTCAATCTGGGAGGAAATATGTCTTGGCATAACCACGTTGTGGCAATCGCCAAGATAGCTTCTCAGAAGCTTGGCGTACTCTTCCGAACCAGAAAGTTGTACACACCTCAACAACTTTTGACACTATACAAAGCCCAGATTCGACCATCACTAGAGTACTGCTCTCATGTCTGGAGCGCTGCACCCAAACATACTCTTCGGCTACTGGATTCCATCGAAAGGAGGGCTATTCGTCTGATCGGAGACCACGAGCTGACGAAGAACCTCGACAGCCTAGAACATCGAAGACGGGTTGGGGATTTGACTCTCTTTTACAGATATTCTCATGGAAGGTGCTCGGCTGACCTTGCCCTCTTAATTCCGCCCAGAGCGACGAATAGCAGAAATACACGACGAACCACTGCCGCCCATCCATATGTGGTTAAGCTTAGTACTCCTCGAACTTCACTATTTAAGAACTCTTTCATTTGGAAGACTTCATCCTTGTGGAACGACCTTCCCGAGGTCGTTTTTCCCAACGAATATAACCTCCAACGATTCAAAACCAACGTGAATCGCTTTTTGCGCACACGCACCACTCCCAGAGTGCCCTAAAGGATTTTTCCTATAGTGCTTGTGTTTGATCATAAAAAAAAAAAATAAAAATTTTTATCGTAAAATAAAAACCCCTCATTAGGCGTTTAGAATTTAAAAATATAGTTAGTTATATTGAATATACACTATATGTAAAACCAAAAATATGTTAAGAATGAACTTGACGCCCCTCTTCTCTACTTATAAGTTCCTATTTTATTTCAGGAACCGAATGCGGATGAACCAAAATCAAGCCTTATACCTCCTCGTAAACGAAAGATCAATGCTTAGTCTGTCACTTACGCTGGGAGAAATATACACCGAACACGCTGGACCGAATGGCTTTCTGTATATCACCTATGCTTCTCAAGAAGTTTTCGGACAACAGCTGGGTCAATCGAGAAGTAAGGAAGATTTAAATGAAACTGAAATTTTTAAAGAAAGTATTCAGAAAATGATATCTGCGGAAACCATTTTTGTAAAAGGGAGTCGATATACTCCGTGCCAGCATACCGTTATAAGCAAAAATCTATGTTCTATCGGTTTGTCGTGATATTAACAGAGGAGATTGATTGAAAAAGACTGTTTTTAATTGTTAGATTTAAGTTTTTATTTCGACTGTTCCTACTATATGTTTCTTGCTTATATTAATGTAACATTTATGTGACTGGTTTATTATTCAAGTGGCTTCATGTGCTATTAAAATATATCAATGACGAATTGTAATTATTACGAACATGGTCCAAGAAAGTTCTAAGGTTTGTATCGAGATAAAAACATACAGGCACCATAATGCTCAGAAAAAAATATTATTTGTAAAGCATTCAATTCCCTGTTAAAATGTTTGTATATGTAGGACAAAATAGATTATTTAATTGTTTTACTGTTGTATGAATGGCATATAAATATCTTTAATATTTCTTTATAATAAAATTTTAAACAAGATTATTTTTTTTCTATACGTAATAATCCGCAACAAAAATAATTCCTGTATTTCTACTAACCAGAAAAAGGATATTCCGGGGGTATATGTGATAAGTAAGGCCCTTTCCGTTCCTTATAAATTTGTGTGAAGGTTAATAAAATACAAAAGCTCTATTCATAGGCGTAACTAGAGGGGGGGCCAGGTGGGCCGTGCCCACCCCAGATTGGTCTGGTGCCCACCCCAGTGTTTCCGAAGTTCAAAGCCATACATACGTCATAGTGACACTGGCCATTAAAATCCTACTAGACTAGGGGTCAGGCCCCCCCTACAAAATCATTCTAGTTACGCCAATGGCTCTATTTCCACCTTACACCAACCCGAACAAACGCTATAACTTACGTTTAATTAAATTAAGTTTAGTGGGTTTTTAAACAAAAACAATATTTCATTGATCCATGTTCCATAACATAAATAATGCAAACTCATATTTAATCTTTATTGCTCGATAACTGATTATAAACTAAAGCAAACGAAACATGTTTTAATTCAGAATATGCATCATCATCATCTATTTTTCCAGTTTTTAATAAAGAAAATTACGGAAATCACTTACCTTCTTTCCCATCCAGCAGAAAAAAAATGTATAAACTAACCAATGTTGCCACACAATACAACAATATTCATATGACTACAGCTGATACTATAATTTCCAGAAAACATAAATAATTAAAATTAATTAACATATGTCCGCATTATTTCATATAGCCTTTATGCATTATAAAAAAGATAAATCAAATTTATACTTTACTTGGCTATCGTCAAAACTATAAAATTAAGGAACAAACATGTTATAATTGCGTAAATATAAAGAACTGCGGCAACACTGTCGACATCTACTTTGTAGTAAAGAAGAACGCTTGCAACATAAGTCGTTAGTATCATGCAACATCATTTATTAGTTTGCCAACAGACTTTTAGCAACAAGAAAATGCGTTTACCCAAATTTCCCTATGATCGCAGAGAAGAAAAGATGTACGTTGATGACCCAGCGTAGACCACCATTCCTTTGTGCTAAAACAATTCACAGAGAATAACTAAGTTGATACGATACGTGTATTATCTTCACGATCGTTTTTCTTTCACCAACAGAATGCGGGAAATTCAAATGTTTAAAGTGGGCTTTGAAAATTTGCCAAGTTGGAAATACTTCAAAAATTTCAAATTTTCGGTAGATGTAAGGGACAAAACTTGATGTTTAGAGAGCGCGAAACTCGAAGACATGATCCTATGATATTTAGACGATGTTACGCAGCATATTCAGGTAAAATCTCATAAAATTATTGAATTTTTTACAGGGCTAATTTACCCATTTCCGAACATCTTCTCATCATTTCTATTTTAGCTTAATTCAGCGGATAATCGATTCGGACAAGAAATACAACAACACAAAATCAGCGGCGGTAATCTACTGCCTCACAAATCCCGATAACACTGTAAACATGGACCTGGAAATAGACGGAAAGCGACGAAAAGTCATGAAAAATCTCGAACAGAAAGAAAACTCACCCATCGACCACACAGAAAAATCCTTTTCCATTAAAACTGACCAGGGAGACAGCTTTAAGTGCACACATAAGGCGGATGTGAACATAGTTCCAAAAGGGCAGAAAAAACCGGAACAAGATGAGCCGAATAGAACGGTATTTTTAAATAAAACAGAAGAACATAGCGAGGCCCAGGATGTTGATGAGGAAATACAGCCGAATGTCAAGGATCTACTTGAACATTTCCCAACGAAACGGATGGAATTGTCCCCAAAAGGTTAAGTTTTTTACACTGCTAGCTTCCCCGAACGAACCCAGAGTCCCGCGTAAGTGTATGGCCACAACGGAGCATCGCACAGCGCCCTCGCTCATAGCTTGGCACCATAGCACCGCACAGTAGTGTCCACAAACATCGAGATATAAACATGGACTGTGCGCTGTCATCTTCTTCCACGTGTCCCCCTGAAAACACAAGTTTACGGGTCAGATGTTTTTTTTTAATTTTCACGTACACAGCCGTAAACCTTGCTAGACTGTTATCGATAGGCCATCCTGTATGTATTCTCATATGTTCAAAAAAGCGTTGGAAATATTTCCTGAGATCATTATAAAGGTGATAAAATTCTCAATTGAATCTTGGCTTTACGTTAATGGGATGAACTGGCAATTTTGATTTTTGTTTAAGCATTTAAGTACCACTTTGTTATATTAGAGTCTTCATCGGAAGAAGATAACAACGCAAAGTCCATGTTTACATCTCGATGTCGAGGGACTACTGTGCGAAGCTGAAGCGAGGCTGTGCGGTGCTATGGTACCAGGCTAAGGGCGAGGGGCGGTGCTGCGCCGTTGTGGACACACACTAAGGGCGCGCGCACTATTCAGGAGGCTTGTAAACGAAGCAAACCCTTGCAGGTGCCCTGAAGAAGCCAAATTACACCCTTTAAATACTGATATATATTTTTTTTTTCAGAAAGAGATCAAATTTCTTCGCTCCTAGAACAAATCGAAAAAATGAAAACCGGTCTACAGAGATTACAAGAAATCGCGCTTCAGTTCAACAGTTCTGAACGCTTCAATGAAGACGTCAACTATTTAATCAATAATGTGAGACCGTATTTGGAGAAAAATGCCAACAAGGCCAAAGGAAAAAATATATCATCAAACACATAAAAAAATGTAATGCGTATGTAAAGTCCTAAAAAAATGGTACTAGAAGTGTGTTGTTTTCTCTAAAACCATCATCTATTCTTAAAAAGCGGAGTAAGTAATATTTTTATCTCAAAAAACTTATTCACGATTTAAAAAAAAATCTATGCCATTTTTGATGGGACCGTATGGTAACTTTGTCCCTTTCAAAATCGTATTGTACGGAAGTGATATTTTTTTGTAGCATATTTTCGAGTGTGTTCACCGTTTCGATGCAAATTGTAAGTGTAATAATAGTATAGGGTGATTTTCTGTAATAAATAAAAAAATCCTTCTTGATAATATTTTTCATTTTTTTCTCTTATTAATAACTGAACACAATTAAATCAATTTAAAAAACCTACAAGCGAACAAGTTCGCTGAAATTCTGTAAACATATTTAATAAAACGTAAAGTGATAGGAAAAATTTTACAAGGTTTCAAAAATAAAAAATAATTTAGAAAATTTACGGTTTTTACCGTATTAATATAATTCCATATATTTTAAATAAATACAATACGTATGTGAAATAATTATGTATTATTTTAAGGAGAACAAATTTGGCAAGATTGTATCTAATCATTCGCATGTTTTATTATACGAAATCATTGCTACCTGTAATTTATAATAGGTCATACAGACTGGCGGAAATGGCTAAACTTCTATAAAATAACGAATTGGTATATTTCAAAATAAAAATATGCAATAAAAAAGGTAATGTTCTAAGTTGCAATTATTTTCCTTTCCGTCAATATTTCAGAGTATGATTCCTTGGGTCATCTTATCAAGAAAAGCCCATCAACATAGACAGGGTGTACGCTAATTAATGGTACATGGAAAAACCACAGACTCCTTACGTAAAAATATTAGGATTTAATTATACTTACCTATATCCGAAAGTTGATATTAACTGGCAATTATGCTTTTTTTAGGACGAGAAATTGATTTTTTTATGAAATTTTAATGTACAATGTAGGAGGCGCTGTCTGCGACATTATTCGCACATTCATTAGGTCAAAACTTTTTTGTGCCTAAGTGTATTTAAGTTTTTGATAAAAATAAACTTTTCTAATATTTATCACGTACTAAATTCAGGTCGCCCATACCTGCCGTTTCGGAGATATTTGCATTCAAATTGTTTAGTGCGTTAGCTCAGGCAAGCAAATCATATTTTGTTACTTCTTACCAACCAACTTTTACATGATAATGGTAATTAATGTTCTAGCAAATTGGAAATAATAAATACAACAATTGAATTGTTCTTTAACTTACTTTAATTAAAATAACTTTAACCCTAGAAAATGTCGTGCCGAAAGAAACCAACAGCAATGAAAACACAAAGTTACGATAAACTAAAAAATGAATCATTTTCTGACAAAGCTATCTTACAATAATCAACAAACAAATAGCAACATGGAGGTTTCATAGCAACTGCATCTCTAAATTTCACTTGTTTTCTCATAGGTTACTTTAAGAACAAAAAATTTGTTTGCAAATTAACAATAATTGGGCAGGGTTCACTAAACAATTTAAATGCAAATATCTCCGGAACGGTAACTCTGGGCGACCTGAAATTAGTTACCTTTTTTTCGTAATAAATATGAGAAAAGTATTATTTTCATTAAAAACTTAAATACACTGAGGCACAAAAAGTTATGACCTAATAAATGTGCAAATATTGCCGCAAACAGCGCCCCCTACATTGGACATTAAAATTTCACAAAAAAATCAATTTCTCGTCCTAAAAAAACCATAATTGTCAAATTTTGCAAAAAACCGTTAGTTTCTCTCAAAGTTATTAGAGAGAAACAGAAATGAAGTTTGAACTTTAACACCCTGTCTCTCAGTTAATATCAACTTTCGAATATAGGTAAGTATAATTAAATCCTGATATTTTTACGTAAGGAGTCTGTGGTTCTTCCATGTACCATTAATTAGCGGACACCCTGTATACAGGGTGTCCGGGAACATGTGGGAAATCTCCCGGATATGAAGAAAACACGTGAAAAGAATACTATAGGTTCATATAAACTTCTTTCGTATCGGCCTCCTCTTCGGAGATATGGGCTCCCAAAGAGCACCAATGGAATCAAGTTTTTTACACATAATTATTGAACCACCTGGTATATTTCAATGATTTTTTAATATGATGTATACCAGGTAAGACCCGTCAAATTACTACCCAAGAAACTGTTGTGAATTACTCACAGCTGCAGGGACGGACTAGCTGTAACACTCATGGGCCCATTTTTTTTACGCCCTGTATGATGAGAACGTTGGACAATGTTTTTTACATACCTTTAACTATTGGCTAAAAATTAAGTACTCTTCATTCATGTCGCTAATCCTAACCGTTTTCGAGAAAACGTCATTTTATTTACACCGAGTCCCCTAACTGCTCATGGGCTAAATATGAAAAAGCGGAATCTTGAAGGTTGAACATTGGATCGGAACAAAGATGTATATTTTATTGAAATACCCGAAGCACATGATGTATATGAAATGCCGTTTTTTCGAAAACGGTTAGGATTAGCGACATGAATGAAGAGTACTTAATTTTTAGCAAATAGTTAAAGGTATGTAAAAAACATTGTCCAAAGTTCTCATCATACAGGGCGTAAAAAAAATGGGCCCATGAGTGTTACAGCTAGTCCGTCCCTGCAGCTGTGAGTAATTCACAATAGTTTCTTGGGTAGTAATTTGACGGGTCTTACCTGGTATACATCATATTAAAAAATAATTGAAATATACCAGGTGGTTCAATAATTATGTGTAAAAAACTTGATTCCATTGGTGCTCCTTGGGAGCCCATATCTCCGAAGAGGAGGCCGATACGAAAGAAGTTTATATGAACCTATAGTATTCTTTTCATGTGTTTTCTTCATATCCGGGAGATTTCCCACATGTTCCCGGACACCCTGTATACTATGTCCGCATTATTTGCTACAGCGTGTTGAAATTTAAACCGTTATTTTTTAGTATCTCCAAAGTTGGATATTAATTCCCATTTTGGTATGTGGAAAGTTATTGTATCGGCACACCAGAGGCGTCCCTGTAAACATATTTTTTACGAAAAAAATGGTACGCCACTGACATTTTTCCATGTTATATCCATTTTATCATTCTCAATGTTAATAATGGGTTTCAATTCAATTCTTTTAAACAATAACAGTTCGCCTAGCGCGAAAAACTCAAGACATCGTTCTCATGTAGAATTGTCCAGGCTAATCAGAAAAATATCCACAAGAAAAAATGTCAGTGGCGTACCCCGCTTTTTGTAAAAAAATATTAACACATACCGAAATAAAAAATAATAATTTAAAGTACTTTCGGAGATATTAAAAAATAACGACATAAAAAAACACCCTGTAGCAAAAAATTCATACCCTTGAAATCCTAGCCCGTCATTACGGAATATGTTTGGAACTTAACGTGAATTCTAAATATGTAACTCTAATGGGAGGAGGTCGATTATGTAAAAAAAATTTACAGCGCTATACGCTTACCGTGACGAAGGATTGTAACAACTACCTAATATACTTGTCATGTTTATACTCATTCTTAGAGCACCATAAGGTTATATATAGTGCTGTCAAGTCGTTTACAGACTCACCGCATAAGTTTTGATGGCAATTTTTGGCCGTTCATCACATTTTTTCCGCTTGCAAAATTTTTCGTCTCACTTAAGCAAAACACCGTGTGTATCTTTCACTCGAAAAGATCAACCAACAAAACAGAGGAAAACAACAAACTAAAAACGGAAATAAATTTAAAAAAACTATTATTACTAATATAAATTACATTGGTATCTCCTAAAATACATATTTCTAATATTTTCACAGATTTTTTTTAAGATGCGTTGTCCAAAACGGAATCGCGTCGCTCTCAACATACCGAGTGTTCCATATATTTTTTTTGTCATCTAATGATTGATTCTAAGTAAAAACATCTAGGGGCTTATTCTCGAGTTAATTATACGAATTCCTATAAAATATAAATTCGAATGTGCTTAGTTATAGGGAACGTCGAGGTTTAAGAATAAGCTCTTAAATTATCGGTACCTAGTTACTTTTACCGTATTTTATTTCGTCGCGCTCTCGGGGCCAAAACGCAACGCCGTCGCGTATTTAAAAAACGCATCTTTATGGTGATCAGTATAGATGCAGCTTTGTATAAAAGTTGATTCCATACAAAACTTGTATGTTTCTTACCTTTCGACGAATCTAGTTAAGATGGTGGACAATATGAAGTCAAAATTAATGTTTACAAAGTTACAGAGGTGCGGATTTACTCGGGTTATCAGCATAATTAGTCTTTATAGTAAGCGCGTATCGGAACAGGATGATCCAGATATACAACGTGTCCAAGAGCGTTCTACACAAACGGGGAAACTTTTACTTATGAACGTGTTTTAAAAAATAATATTTAATTCAAATTTTGTATTTGTACTTCAAACAAGATTTGAAACAACTTGATTATTTGTCGTTTTGCTCAAATATTAAAAATAGGGGTAGTTCTCCCTCGGACCACTTTTACATTCTTGTACTTTTTGAGAACCCATACAGGGTGTTCCTTAATGACGTGCTAATATTCCAGGGTATGATTACTTAGCTCATTTTATAAAGATAAGTTCATATGAACATATGTCCGCAACGGCTTAAATTCTTTGCTACAGGGTGTTGAATTTCTATTTTTTAAATTGTTATTTTTTAATATCTCCGAAAGTACTTTAGATATTATGTTCAATTTTGGTATGTGTTAATAGGATATAGAACCGCACATTTTAGTTAGAAAAGTTATTCAATTGTTCCACCAGTGGCGTCCCTGCAAACATTTCGTCTGATGTTTTTTACAAAAAAGATACGCCACTGACATTTTCCCATGTGGATATTTTTTCTGATTAGCCTGGTCAATTCTACATGAAAACGGTCTCTTGAGTTTTTCTCGTCAGCCGCTTTCTTGATTAAAACCACTAAATTCATATTGAAAATCATTATTATTAACAATGATAATAACGGGTTTCAGTATGAATTTAATGGTTTTAATCAAGAACGGTGCGTCTGACGAGAAAAACTCAAGAGCCAGTTTTCATGTAGAATGGACCAGGCTAATCAGAGAAAATATCCACATTGAAAAATGTCAGTGGCGTACCATCTTTTTTGTAAAAAATATCAGAGGACATGTTTGCACGGACGCCACTGGTTGAACAATTGAATAACTTTTCTAACTAAAAGTTGTGGTTCTATATCCTATTAACACATACCAAAATTGAACATAATATCTAAAGTACTTTCGGAGATATTAAAAAATAACCATTTAAAAAATAAAAATTCAACACCCTGTAGCAAAAAATTTAAGCCGTTGCGGACATATGTTCATATGAACTTTTCTATTTAAAATGACCTAAGGAATCACACCCTGAAATATTAGCACGTCATTAAGGCACACCCTGTATAATATAAAACAATTTTCTCTTCGTAAATCTTAAGTTTCTTGCCAATTGGAGCTTTTTAGGAAGAGACATTTTTTTCATAAAACACTTTATAAAAAAGTTTCCCGTTTGTATAGAATGGAATTTTGGTTCCAAATTTTGCAAAAGAGCATAAGATCTCACTTTTCAAATAACTTTTGAAAATTTTTTTTCAATAATCCAGCCAAACGACTAGTCACATGACAAACGGCTTACTAAGTCTTTAGGTTACCAATAATGCAGAGACAATCGTCGGAAAATGCCGTTATAATATTTCAATAATGAATAAATTTTCCATACGCGGTCAACTTTTCGCCCGTCACTGTATAAACACCAATATTGCCATCGATCGATGATGACGCTTCGATAACCCGAAGATAAAAAACATACTCCTTAGGCGGATTTTACAATTTAAATATCCCCAACGTCTGGTTCTCGCTCGCTCCGAATCTACCCTACTCTATGTAACAGTCATTTCATTCACTCGTCCAAGCAAAAAAGTGCCCTTTTTGAAAATACTTTTTTTTCGCCCTGTAACAGTTACAAAATAAAAACTAAAAGCCCCCGCTTTTCCGTCGACTCAGTCTCTAATTTTTCTCGTCCAGATTTTTTTCTTCTACTTTCTCGGCGTCGGTCGATAGCGCCTCGATCAACGCTTCCACGCAGTTCTTGGGAATAACGGTGCCTGGAAATTAAAACGATATAAATATACAGGGTCGTTAATAAGAACAGCTAATTAGTTTCCGAGAATTTTCAAGGATCTTAAATCAAGTCATCTTTTATAAAGCCCTTAATGGAACGGCCGTCTTTCATACCTGCTTTTACGTTTGACACTACCCGATGAACAACTGTCATAATTGTCGTCTTGCGCCCGCAATCGCAATTATCATTGCACGTATTCATGCGCAGTAAACCGTTCTCGATCAGCTGGCACAATAATTCTCGCATTGCGAGCGCAATGCGAGAATGGAATCCGTATTACAGTCGGCAATTCTACTCTTCTGGCAATTAAAATTGCACGGAATCATTCGCAGTACACCGTTCTCGATCAGCTGGCGCAATCAGTATTGAATTGCCGCTGCAAGTCTGGGTAGAGATGGATTATTCTGTTATTTCTAACTGTTTATTAGATGGTCGAAGCAGCTATGAACGGCTAATGGCTATTTAAACTAACTGGGTACTTAAATTAACAGTTCACATTCTTCATTAAGCATATGTACTGCTAATTCGTCGCAACTTTTTTGAGCTGCTATCTGTAAGTAGCAGTAGCTGCTTTAACTGGTGATCAAAACGAACAGGTTTGCCCATCTCTAATTCTGGGGGTATTTTAGGGATTTCGACAGTAACTGCCGTTTCTGACTATTGGCAGGCGCAAGAGAAGAATTGACGACTCTAATACGGCTATTATTGTTAAATAAAATTCTGTGTTATTTTTCAGCGTTTGTGTGTTAAAAATAGTAATTCTTAACTCAAAATATGGCAAGCCTGTGACAAGTCTGACGTAAACTGGAGAAAAATAAAGACTTGAGTCACGTCAGTCGATCGGTTGTTTTTCCTAACGAAAAGATATCAAACCGATCAGAGGTTAGAATGAACACAGAAACAGACAGAAGATAAAAAGAGATGGGGATTCTAGCTGTAGAATTTGTTGTGTGTGTACAAGCAGACAGAAATACCGTATCCATGTTTGTTCGGGTTGTTGTTCGGGTTTGAATTTCTAATAAATTTTTTCGTGAATCTTAAATTATCTTTCTGGTGGAGTAAAATCGCATTTAGCGCTAAGATCAAGCGATACTTACCCACTATTTTCAAATCCTCTTGCGTCCTCAACCTAATCACTTGCATTTTGTTCTGAGCTCCCCCTCTAGCCGCTAGCACACCCTCCACCCGACTCCACACGGACAACACACTGCCACTCACTACATGATATGTTCGCCTCCTCAAACCTAGAAATAAAGAGTATATTTCACAATTTTTTCTAGTTTTTATCCATCCTGTACTAATTCAGTTTTGGGGGGTTTTACATTCCCGTTTAAACTTTCGCTATTTTTTAAATGTTTGCAACTCCCAGCCCCCTCCCCCTCTAAATACACATTCTTCCCGATGCTTACCGACTTCACATTCGTGTCCAGCAGTGGCGTTCCGACAGTTACCCCTCCAGTACGCGTGCGAGCACGTAGTCACCGACGAGTCGTACTGTTCGGTCCACGACTTTTCCGCATCTGCAGATTCCACCTACAAAACAAACAAAGTATGCAAAAACACGATAAATAATACAACTGTGCTATTAACCAGGCGACAGACAAAATTCCCACCGAAGGCAATCTTCCTCATTATTAGCTAATAATAAAATAGGTAGAAAAGAATGCGATCGTTCCTGGTATAAGCGGTAGTTCAAATGAACCATAAATACGAGGTCCGTGTAAAAAAAATTTCGTCGCGCGCATATTCATACATACAGGTCGACAACTTTATCTGTAGCTACAAAAGGAATGCGGGCAAGAAAATTGCTTGGGTTAACAATGCTGTCACATATATTAAATTTTAATTTATATATTACCAAGTAAACCCTAAAATTAAATTTATCCATTTAAAGTAAATTGTCATAAGTATATACGAAACTAATACTATATTATAGTTTCAATGTTCTTAAAACTTTCTTTTCATACTATTTATTTTAATATTTATAGGCAAAATAAAATATTTTTTTATTAAAGTAGTTCTAATCTAAAAATAGGGCAACATGGTGCAATATCAACGGTAACCATGGGTAACCGGTGGCTAGAGCTAATTTGATAGGTTATATCCCAGACAGAGGATGACGACACGCGTCTGGTGACACGCCTATTGTGCCAGCGTGCTTGTTCGGTGATGTCCAATATGCTCCATCCAGTTACGTAGTGATAGGGTTTGTTTTAAAACTGTGATAATGAATGAATATACCGTGGTAAATCCCTTCATAGTCAAACCCGCGAAATGATTGCCAATGTGTACAGAGTGTGTGTGAAGAGGAATCACAAATTAATACATTTAAATTGCCACTTCAGCGAAAGCTAGAAAGGGTCGCAATGTATACGGGAGTAAGCGTGGGTGCAGTAACATTCACAAAGAAGATACTGAAAGGAAAGAAAATAACCCGGATCAATTGTTGTCATCTCCTGTCAAAAAAAGGGCCCGTCTCTCTGCTGTCGAAAAAATCGAAGGCTTCGACTTTGGCATTGTTAGGAGAACAATACAAAAGTTTTATTTGGAACTAAAAGTGGTTCCAACCTTAACAACAGCTGGAAGTGACATAAACTTTCCGTTTTCCCCTGAAACTTTGAAGTGCATGTTGAAATCAAATGGATTTTATTGGCGAAAATGCCAAAATAAGCGAAAAATATTAATGGAAAGGCCTAATATATTGCACTGGTAATACAAATATATTCATGCCATGAACGAATATATATTATTACATTATTAAGATAATAATAGCACGCCCATGACTCGGCCATGTTTTAAAAGATATTGCTTCCCCCTTACCGATACCGCGTAGCTATAGACTCGCTTGTCGAGCTGTATACAATATAACATATGTTTTTTCAATCAACGTTAAACAAATACAAAAATAACACCACCGACACGCGCTTACCTTTTTGTATTTCTTCTCCAATTCGACCAGGTTTTCCTGCCTAAACTGCAATCCGGTATTCGGCCTGTATACCGAATACATTTGATCTTTCTTGCTATCCGATTTTTTTTTGTTCGCGCCCGCAGTGCTCACGTCGACCGCTATAGCCAGTATAGCGGTGTGTTTACTATTTCGAACCTGCAAACGTATTTTAAATAATTATTTTACCATCCAAAAACCATTGTGCGTCGTAGTATCGGGTCGCGTAATATAAATTACCTGATGAGAAAGCCAGAATCCTTCGTTCTCGCCGGCCAAGTCCGAGAATTTGTCGAGGGCCTCCGGCCACGACATGCCCCTCTCCACGTGGACCGTGTGGAACTCCGTGGGCGCCGTGCCGGTCGCATGTTTCCTAAGGAATGTGACACAACGAACTCGCTTCACTACTTCGCCGCCCGCGCCCAAATCCAATATACCTAAGAGAATTATTTATGAAAATAATGCCACCACAACTTCTAGTTTTCCATCCTAGTATCGAAATAAGCCGTTTTTTGCGCTAATTCGAACAATTTTGTAAAGATAAAATACGTAAACGAAAAAATTGATAGCCATTCGGCTGCTACAAGATAGTAAAAGAGCTGTCAAAGTTACCTTTGACAGGTCCTCGACTTACCTAAATCAAATCTGCCACTTCTCTTTGCTTGTGTAATAATTGCGGCAAGAGTGTCTGTGAAATATCTGGAAAAGGTACAAGTTATTAATTAATGAAATTAACTGCGTCGAATTATATTATACAGTTGAGCGGAGAAAAGAATGAGAGTACGTCATCGCATCTAACGTGTTTCAAATCGAGATGTATGTAATATGTATGTCGACCAAATAGGATAAAACCACGTCATCAGCTAATGGAGGTGACTAACATTATGAAGGTCGTAGATATAAAAAACGTTTTTTAGGAGATATAAAAAAAACTCGTTACTCTTGGAACAGATCAACGTTTCATCTAGAATAGTACATTACGTATCAAGGGCCGAAAAGAGCCGCACGAGTCCGGAAAAGCCTCCGACGGCCCGAGATATGTACCGTATTTTTTTTTACAAGTGCTCCGAAGCTTTGATGCCAAATAAATAAAAGAAATTCTTCAAACAGTTTTCCTGTCTACATGACATGAAAACACTCGCGCATGGAGAATGTAAATGTCTATTTATTATTTTTGACAAATAGGCACGGTGGCTTAGTGGTATAGCGTACGCCTTGTGATCTGAGAGTCGCGGGTTCCAATCCCGCACTCAGCATCTCTGGTTTTATTTATTTTTTTACAAGTGCCTCGAGTCTTATAAGGCCATATAAATAAAGAAATTCTTCAGACATTTTTCTAAAACATCTTTGAAAAATTAACTGCCAATTTAAATTATATATAATCCGCTATTTATTATCGCTTGTAGTATGGCTCGGTGGGTAGATTGTCCGCCTGGCGTTCTGAGGGTCGCGGGTTCAAATTCCGCACCGGCAATTCTGGTTTTATTTATTTATGAGCACATGGTGACTCGAAGCGGGCGGGAAAAATCTTTCCCGCCCGCTTCGATACTTCCCCGCCCGCTCTCTTGGAAAACGCCACTTTCGGTGAAGAGAACATGTATGAAAAGATGCACTTTCGGGGCACATGTGAAAAAAAAATTATTTCACGCTTACGAATACTATTGCGATGTTTCTATAGAAAACATTAGAGATGAAATAAATTCGTCCTTGCCAATGGGATGTTATAGGTTATACAAACAATACCTATATCCGAAAGTTGATACTAACTCAGATACTTAATATTAAAAATTTGAGAAAAATCAACGGGTTTTCACAAAATTTGGTAATTATGGTTATTTAGGACAAGAAAATTTTTTTTTTGTGAAAATTTAATGTCTGCGGCATTTTTCGCACATTTATTAGGTCATAACTTTTTTGTGCCTCAGTGTATTTAAGTTTTTTATGAAAATAGTACTTTTCTCATATTTATTACGTAAAAAAGGTATACTAAGTTGAGGTCGCCCAGAGTTACCGTTTCGGAGATATTTGCATTAAAATTGTTTAGTGCACCCTGCCCAATTATCATTAATTTGCAAACAATTTTTTTTCCTTAAAGTAACCCATGAGAAAAGAAATAAAATTTAGAGATGCAGTTACTATGAAACCTCCATGTTGTTATTTGTTTGTTGATTATTGTAAGACAACTGTGTGAGAAAATGTTTGAGTTTATCGTAAGTTAAGTAACAATATCGAGACACGATTTGTTTTCAAACGCAGAAATGCGGGATACGTTGTGTGCATACGCGCAGGAAAATTTTAATGGACGAGGTGCCCGGAGACGATATTCGAAACTCTATCCAACAACCTGATTTTAAGATCTTCAAAAATATTTACGACCGATTAGACGAAACAGGTACCTTTCGTCCTAAACGGAATTCCAAATAACTCACACAGCTATCTTACAATAATCAACAAACAAACAACAACATGGAGGTTTCATAGCAACTGCATCCCTAAATTTCATTTGTTTTCTCATAGATTACTTTAAGAAAAAAATTTTGTTCTCGTCCTAAAAAAACCATAATTGCCAAATTTTCTAAAGAAACGTTGACTTCTCTCAAAGTTATTAGAGAGAAACAAAAATGAAGTTTTAACTTTAACACCCTGTATCTCAGTTAGCATCAACTTTCGGATATAGGTAAGTATAATTAAATCCTAATATTTTTACGTAAGGAGTCTGTGGTTTTTCCATGTACCATTAATTAGCGGACACCCTGTATAGCCAAGTACTTTAGTTTAGGATCTTGCAAAATCTGTGAACCACACGAAACACAAAATATAAACGTCCATATTACTTATGACGCAAATTGCCGCTCCCTTGCCCAACTGTATAACTTATTTACAAATACTAAACGTCCAAAGTATGTTGTAATAAATATTTTTAAATACTTACTTGAATAACCTATTCTGTAACTCTACAGGCATACCTAGTATGCGATTAAGGAACTTGGACATATTATTGTAATCTTTATCTAACGACAGCACTCCGGGCATGTTTTCGCTATTCACTATCATCCCCACACCAATCTAAAATAAAAGTTCATCAAACACGTCGTATCTTCAGAAAGTAAGATTTTATTGTATTTCAAACTTTGACGCTTTGTTCTAGGAAAGAAGCCACACATCGGTCGACTTAACAAAATATCTGGGGAACTCCCTTAAACAACAACTTACCAAAGCCCCCGCAACATCTTTAAAGAAGTCACCCTTGTAGTCTTTCGGTGGAGGCACCACTGGTGTCTCATAGCTACAAATAAAACAAATTTTATAAAGGGAGACAAAAATACAAGCAACTAATAGATTTCTATAACAATTGGCTTCACAAGAAGCGATAGAATAGACATTACCCGATAAATATTGCCACAATACTCACCCCATGACCGCTTTCATTGTCGCTTCGAGCGCCGCTCTACCATATTTATTATCTATATTAAATTGGCTAAGATCTCTGGTTTCCGTCGCTCTCCTGTCGCCGTGTGTCAAAGCGCCTAAACTTTCTAACCTAGAAAAACGATTCAAAGATAGTCAGGTTCAACCGTGACGTGCTCGAGCGTTAGAACAGATGTGTCCCCGTTGTTCTCCAGTTTACACACGCACAAAGTACAAAAAAAAATCATACCTTTTGGCGACTATCGAAGCAAACCTCCTCTCGCCGGCCAAGTCAGAAATGAGGAAAATATATTCGGGTGCATTCACTTGGTTACTTCTGTGGGTCCTGCCGAACTGCTGGATCGCTCTGTCGGCAGACCAGGGAAGTTCCAGGGTTATATGTACCCTTCTTCTTTGGTTTTTAACCCTACGGTCACTATAAAAGAAAAAAATTAGTAAACAGTATGATGGCAAAACTAAATGAAGGGAAAAAAACCTTTCTTCAAACGTCACCAATTTACCTTTGCAATGAAATACCGCTGGACGCGGCTTCCGAAATAATAGCGACATCCTTTTCTCCGTCCATGAACCTCTGTTTCTCCGTCAAATTCAACGTTTCCAGCGGCACGTCTACCTCCGATCGGCTCTCGTATTGAATACCTCCATCCTCCGTTTGGACTACTCTACCTTTTCTACCTAACGGAGTAAAAATATCAGTAATAAATTATTTACAATAATTTTGCCAACCTTAGACTATACCTGTCATTTCGGCGACATTTTCCGGCCCTCCCAACTCATCAATCAGCTGATCCAATGTATTTGGCGGCAGCTTGTCGCCCAACCTCTCGATGGCAGACAACAACTCTTCTTTCATACTACAAGCCCGCTCGATGGCGTCCATAGGTGGCGCCGACGTCCTTATATCAGATCCCCCATTTGCTTTCGCTACAAAAAAACAAAAAGAGTGAGCGAGCTTGATCTGCGAAAGGCATTCGATACGGTCATAAATAAAATTGACATTAAAAATGTAGGCCTAATTATACTATTTTTATTGTATGTTTTAATTTTTGTCCTATCTATTGACCGACATTAGGGCCTTGTAGTCCGCTTATAGGCCTTGTAGCGACACCTACTATGTTTAGTATGCAGGGTAGGGTTTCATACCTTTGTTAGTTTTCTGCGTCAATAGTAGAGACAATTTGTCCTGAGTCGATTGACGTTTTTTGGGCGAATTCTTTTTCTGTTTCTTTCCCTTCTTCTTATTCCTACTCCACGGGTCATTATCTGAATCACTATAAATTAAAAAAAAAGGATCAGACTAAAAACACCAACCAAAAAAACAAGACAATTTTCGTCGAAAAACTGATTAAAAATAAATACCTATCCGAGTTAAAGGGATTAAAATCGCTCGACTGATTGGAGTCACTACGTTCCTCCGAAATCTCACTTTCGTTATCTGACATTTGGAAATCCGAGTCACTCTTTATACTATTCTCACTATCTGACGTCGACCATTTATTCCTTTTTACCGCTCTTTGCGCAGCTTGCCTCATGGGCTTTCTTTTAACAGCAGAACTACCTTCTTGCGAGTTCCCGTTGACGGATTTCTTCGTGGTCTCGCTTCCTATACCGAGCAATTTGTGGATTCGATTCCTATCCGGAGCTGGAAAGTGTTTTTCTACTAGGGTTTGGAACACACCTATCGAAACACGAAACATGTATACAGGGTGTTTCGTTAATGACATGCTAACATCTCCGAAAGTATCTTACCTAAGGAAACACTGGAGATATTAGCACCTCATTAAGGAGCATCCTGTACAATTAGTAAAAAGATAGTCCCAAAAAAATATTCATTTCTCACTTACCCTTTGCCGTCGACACAAAATCCGTTAACTCTCCATCGTCTCGCTCCAGCTGTTCCAAAGTTCTCGCTTCCCCAGTGCTCTGTAGCCCTATAACCACACATTTCCCCATTTTGATGGCTTCGTGGGCCACCGCCACGGCATGGGGTACCTTCGCTGCTATACACAGATACTTGAAGAACCTACAACGAAATATTATGTTAAAAACTACTTAAATCATATATTTTTTGGCAATTCCCGGATACAAGAAAAGGAGGTATGTCCATTCGGAATTGCACCATCCCACAATTTCTGAATTACCTTTGATGGGCGGACCAAAACTGTCCCCACATGGTCTTCCTCATGCGATTTTCGGCGTCCACCAGTTCGGCGGCTTCGTGGAACTTCTGCATCGCCTCCACCCACAGCTTGACACTAGCGTCGTATACTTTTTCAAAGTCTTTAGACAGCGGCACCTCTTCGATTTTGAATGCCACCCCGTGGAAACTTAGCTGACGCGCAATGTACATTCCTACGACACAAAAGCCTATTGTAGTAATTGAACAAACTTTTTGTTTAAAATATAGGGTGTCAAATTTAATTTTTCGCTTCGACAGGTATAGGAAAGAGGCCATGCCATTTTAAAGACAAAATAATTCCTAATAAACAAGGTATCTTTATTCGAGTCGATAAACCACCTTTTAGGCTCAAAGGAAAAAAAATTATCAAGTTTTTGACTTTTTGTTATATGGCCATATTGTTGTAAAACTGGCTCTTTCGAATTAACGAAAATTAATGAGGATTTTACGTTAGATTATTTTTTAAATAATTTAACAAATAAATAGGATGGAAAAAACATAATCTTTCCACATGCGAAATCAGATCGACTTGATATCGGAATATGCATCCTCAGCAAAAAATTATTACAACGGTTTTTTTTTTCGCGGCAAGAGGCAGCGGAAAAGTTAGTCGATGTTTTGCGTTCTTCGGGCACGCGGCGGCCGCCGGCTTGAGGTTCCCAGAGGCGTACTCAAACGCGGTTTCGTTTTTACAATTTTTTTTCTTTTACGTAAGAAGGGCGGTCCGGTCCGTATTTCGGCTACAGGTTTTGGAGTGTTCGCCCAAAAATTCCGAGAATAGTCACCCGCGGATCTTTCCCTCAGTAAAATTTAATTTCAAACACTCGTAGTTTCCGTGCGAGTATAAATAACGCTGGAATCTTTTCCAACACTCGTATGTTTCAGTGCGAGTATAAAGAACTCTGGAATATCTTCAAACACTCGTGATTTGGTGCGAGTATAATAAAAACCTAAATATCTTCGAACACTCGTGTATTTTGGGGCGAGTATAAATAAAACCTAAAATTGATCTGCGAAAACTCGTAGCCGTCCGTACGAGTATAAATAAAAACCTAAATATCTTCGAACACTCGTGTATTTTGGGGCGAGTATAAATAAAACCTAAAATTGATCTGCGAAAACTCGTAGCCGTCCGTACGAGTATAAATAATGCTGCAATATCTCTCGTCTCTCGTGCGAGTATAAATAAGTCTGAATTTGAAAGACATCTGAAGTGAGAGGAAAATTATTCTATAGATACTTTGCACCCAAAGCCTAGAATAATTTTCGAAATCAAAATTCACCCGATTGTGACGTTAAAGAACATTCCGAGTCCTAAAACAATGAAATATCTTAAGTTAGTATTAATAAGCCTCTACCGCGGTTCAAAAAGTTTTGGACATTATAGGGTAGTTGAGATATCTTTAGTTGAGAAAAAATATCAGCTTAGGGTAGTTTTCTATTGTACAAAAATGTAAATATCGAAGTTAAAGTGAGAGTATGTGATAGAAGATGAGTGACAGGTTGGATGATTTCTCCTAAGTTGAGAACCCCTTACTAGTGTAGGTTAATTTTCATTGTACATAAAAATGTAAATAATTAACTACGGGTACTTCGGGTCGCGTTACTCAACTGACGAAAGGACTAAGCCTTAAACAACCCTCAGAGACAAAGACAATTAAAATTAAATAAATAAAAGCACTCCGTGTTCCAATATAATAGCTTGCATTGTTATTGTATTCATTGGATATGCCCGAGCCAATACCATAATAAGTATAGCTTGAACAAAATTTAGGCCTCGTCCTACGTTCAAACAACTATATTTCAAATTAAAATCATTCATTCTTTCTCATGACAAAATTCTTGCCTTCATTTCATCATGCGCTCTGGCGGACTGCTGACAGCTTCCAGTTAGCGGGGAAAGGATGGTGGACCAACCCAAGACCGACTGACACGTGCGTGTCAAGTCGGCAATGGCATTACGCATCCCTGACATAGCACCGAAAAAACTCATTGAAGTAAAGAAATATCGCGTCCGAAAATAGTTAATTAGGAACGGTTCATATTTCATTACTTGCTAAGACTGGCCACTTTACTCATAGCGTCGACCAGTTCTTATATATTCAAAATTTAATGATTAAGAAAGTTAGATTGGCTCTAAATAAATAATTCCTGGGTGGGGAATTCACCTCTGGATAGAATTCAAAAATGGGGACAAAATTAAATTTCCAAAAAATAGCCGTCTACTTAATAATCTGATTAAATTAAATTCAAATAAAACTTGAGGGGAAACTTGGTTATACGGGGGCTATCAAAAAAGTCTTACGTGAAACGCGCAGATAAGGAGAACGTTTAGAGTTACCTATCAGTTATTAAGCGCAAAACGGACGGACGTTTCGGGCTACGTACTCCACTCATATCATGGTATAATGTACGTACGTTCCGCTTGAAAAAATTCCTTCGTGTCTTATTCTGAATTCGGCGACAATATGTTATAATCCGAACACCCTGTATATAAAAGACATGCATACCTCGTAGCTTCATATCCATGGCGACTATTTCCATGGCGCCGACGCCGCGTTTCTCTACGGCCGAAATGAAGTCGGCGAATTCCTTGAATGGAGTCCCCTCGCCCCAAAGGCCGAGACGTACCATGTAGGCCATGTTGCGAGGCTCCGACGCACCGGTAGCGGACGCGTAGACCACCCTGGCTTTGGGCAGTTTGTTTTGTACTTCCAAGACTGTCAAACCTGTCAAAAAGAAATGTATATTTATCACATCAGCCGGACATACGAATTAATTTATAACCGTTACCTGTTTTAGTCGGTTTCGAGGATCCGACAGGACACAAATTTTTCGCCCTGTGGCATTCGTCGAACACGATCAGTCCGTCGAAATCCTGTCCGCACCACTGCAGTAATTGTTTCAGACGAGATTTGTATTTTCCGCCAGCGGAATTGCTCTCGCCGATCAAGGCCGAGTACGTGCTGAATATCACGCCCTTTTTCACGTTATTGTTTATGGCCGATGAAATCTTTGCGTACTAAAAAAAAACATACGTTTAAGGAGAAAAAAGACAAATAAGTCTATTTTCTGTCTATAAATTTAACATTTATTTTTCAACATTTTTAATATACAGTCCAGCAAGGTTTACGGCTGTGTACGTGAAAATTAAAAAAAAACCTCGGACCCGTAAACTTGCGTTTTCAGGGGGACACGTTTCACTATTAATTTCATCCCGGTAACTTCAGCCCCCCTAGCGGGGGCGGCTACTGCCCTTGTTTTTTCAAATGGGAATGGGTATGTTGTGATTCATCTTTTTAAAGGGCATTAAATTCTCTTTAAAATGGCGCTTTGTTTTGTAAATTTGAGCTACGCGCCGCCGAGCAACGGAATTTGAAACATTTCACTGCACCTGCACAGGTTTGTGCGTACTACTAATGAATGTCAACAAATTACACCAGATGTTCTTCACAATGTCCGAGAACACTTTGAACAGCTGTTGTACTATTGTATGGAGGTGGATGGCGGACATTTTCAACATTTAATAAGATAACATGTAAGTATTACTCAATAAAATTACATTTTTTAAAACGCAATTTCTCGGCGGCGCGTAGCTCAAATTTACAAAACAAAGCGCCATTTTAAAGAGATTTTAATGCCCTTTAAAAAGATGTATCACAACATACCCATTCCCATTTGAAAAAACAAGGGCAGTAGCCGCCCCCGCCAGTGGGTTGAGTTTACAGGGCTGAAATTAATAGTGAAACGTGTCCCCCTGAAAACACAAGTTTACGGGTCCGAGGTTTTTTTTTAATTTTCACGTACACAACCTTGCTGGACTGTTTTCGATGGGCCACCGTGTATAAAGTTCTGATATTTACAATATCCTCCGAAAACATTTGTTGGAAATCTTTTATTTTTTATGGGCCACCGTGTATAAAGTTCTGATATTTAAAATATCCTCCGAAAACATTTGTTGGAAATCTTTTATTTTTTTTTAATATAATTTTAAGAATATATTTTTGTGATATATTTAACTTATTAAGTACTGTGCCATACGCACCACCCCAGACAATTGTCCCGTATCGTATTAGCGACTCCACAAATACTTTATAAACCATCACCAATGTTTTCTCATTTAGAAATTCCCTTAATATATAAAATTCGTGTACGAGTCTACGTATTTTATTTATTATATATTATATTTTTTATCATAATTGGTCAACCAGCACACCAAGATATTTTGTGTGGGTTACATCAGCAATTCTATCATTACCGATAGTAATATCTGTAAAATTGGGATGACCAGCCCTTGTTAATGAAAAAGCTATGTAATTTGTTCTATTTAGATTAATTGATAGTTTATAAGTTTCCAAACAACTCTTAACCAATTTAAAACCTTCTATTGTCTAAATATGTTATAGACTTACAATAAAAAAATAAATAAATAAAATAGCTTTAATTATCTAACGGTACAGAAACATACCATTTATAAGACAATTTAACTTAACCTAACTACAACAGCATACAGCTCAATTTAATTTTGTGTTGCTTATATTAACATATACTCAGCACAGCTCTTTTAATTTCATTTTTATTTGTAAAAAATAAATCTACTTTGTCATGCAAGGAGTCAAAGCTTGCACACATGCTGTATATTGGGGATTTATGAAGTATATTTGTATTTGGGATATGCAGGTAGAACAGATTTGTTTTTGGTCTTAGATGTAGTATCGGAGCATAAAAGTTAATTTGACCAAGTAAATATGATGACTCAACGTAGTTATTACATATTTTATATAATGTATGTATTTGGTGATATCTATGTCTGTCTTCAATGGTGTTTATTTTAGATCTTTGAAGTAGTATTTTGCTGTCACAACCCCTTGCAGGATAAATGTTGTCCACTTTATATGCAAGGTATTTTAATAATTTACGCTGCACTGACTCCAACTCAACCATGTATTTGTCATAGTAGGGGGTCCAGACAACACAGCAATACTCAAGCTTTGATCTTACATAAGCAAAATACAGAGTTCTAATGGCCTCCACATTGGTGAAATGTTTGCAAATACGAAATATAAATCCTAGCATCCTTATGGCAGAGTTACAGATATTCTCTGTATGCTCCGCAAATGACAGTGTTGTGTCAAACATTACTCCCAGGTCCTTATAGCTATTGCAGGATGATATTGCGTTAGCATTCATATGATATTGATAAATAAGTTTTGTATGTTTTTTAGTAAAAGTCATTGTCTTACATTTGTCTATGTTAAGTTCTAAACGGTTGTTCAGGCACCACCCCACTATTCTGTCAATGTCACGTTGCAGCGCATAACAGTCATTAATGGTCGAGATTTTACGATATATTTTTGCATCATCTGCATATAACAGCATATTGCTTAGCACAACCTGCCATATGTCATTGACAAACAGAGCAAAGAGCAGTGGAGCCAGAACTCCCCCCTGTGGCACACCACTAGTTTGTACAAATGTTTTGGATTTATGCCCATTACACTCTACAAATAAATTTCTATTATACAGGGTGATTCACGACGAGCGTGCATTAGAACTTTATGGAGAACTACTGAATATATGTTCCTGAAACTTTGGGGATTTGGGTTTATCGATATGCTCTCTTTAACTAAAATATTGACATGTTTCTGTCATTTCCGTTTATACCGGAAGTAGCTGCCAACTTTCGTTTTTTAAATACAACATGGTAATTTTTATTACATTTTTCGATTAAGCATTAAATACTAAGCACCTTTTATAGAAAATGTTTTTGTCAGACTCTATTAGTTTTTGAGATATCTGGACTTTTTGTAATTATTTGGCAAATGCATGATGATGAAATAATCCATATAATTTTTTTACCTTAGCGCTTGGACTAAAAATTTGTTCTCACCGAATAGCTAGAAGATCATCAAGTCTCAAAAACATTTCAAATTCGGCATAAAATGTACAGGGTGGTCACAATTCAAGCCTCATTGTGAAAGAATTCAACCATTAAAAACTTTCTTATTTTAAATGGAACACCCTGTATATTTTTATTTAATTTGATGGCAAATTAGTTGTTCTTTATAAATAGTATTTACTGTCCTATACCTATATCAAAGCGTTTTCTCAAAAAATCCAATTTTATTCCGAAAATACTATTTGTTCAAGTGTGTTATGAAACCAATAATTGTACTTAGAGGCTGTATACTGATGTCTATACGGAGGAAAAGTGATTGATTACTGGAAAATACAATATTCTAAAGTTTTTCTTAATAATTTATAAATAAAATGCAGTTGATTGTTTTAAATTTAATGGTTTAAATATTATTTTTTTTAAAAATAGCAAGGAAACAAGTTTATAAACTTTAAATTCTTTAATTAAAAATATGTTTGAAAATTATACCTAATATCTTTTGATTATATTTTTAAAATATGTTCGAAATGATTGCCATTTACTTCCAAGCATTTATGTGTTCTTTTCATCATGTTATTTCTTGTAGCATTCCTAATTTCTTGTGAGAGATTGAAATGCTTGCTGCCTTCACCCTTTCAATTAGATTTTCCTTCGTGGTGATGGGACGGGCGTAAACTTTATCTTTAATGGTTCCCCAGATGAAAAGTCCAGTGGAGTTAAGTCTGGCGAACGAGCTGGCCAGTGGAAGGGACCATGGTTTGCGATCCACTGGTCATGAAAAAGTCTGTTTAGGGCAGTCTTAACAACTTGGGCGTTGTGTGCTGGAGCCCCATCGTTTTGATACCAATCACTTTTCCTCCGTATAGACATCAGTATACAGTATCAGTATAATTGTTTTCATAACACACTTGAACAAATAGTATTTTCGGAATAAAATTGGATTTTTTTAGAAAACGCTTTGATATAGGTATAGGACAGTAAATACTGTTTATAAATAACAACTAATTTGCCATCAAATTAAATGAAAATATACAGGATGTTCCATTTAAAATAAGAAAGTTTTTAATGGTTGAATTCTTTCACAATGAGGCTTGAATTGTAACCACCCTGTACATTTTAAGCCGAATTTGAAATGTTTTTGAGACTTGATGATCTTTTAGCTATTCGGTGAGAAAAAAATTTTAGTCCAAGCGCTAAGGTAAAAAAATTATATGAATTATTTCATCGTCATGCATTTGCCAAATAATTACAAAAAGTCCAGATATCTCAAAAACTAATAGAGTCTGACAAAAACATTTTCTATAAAATGTGCTTAATATTTAATGCTTAATCGAAAAATGTAATAAAAATTACCATGTTGTATTTAAAAAACGAAAGTTGGCAGCTACTTCCGGTATAACCGGAAATGACAGGAACATGTCAATATTTTAGTTAAAGAGAGCATATTGATAAACCTAAATCCCCAAAGTTTCAGGAACATATATTATTATTCAGTAGTTCTCCATAAAGTTCTAATGCACGCTCGTCGTGAATCACCCTGTATAGATATGATTTTAAGAGACTCAGTAATTGATTACTAAATCCCAGAATTTGAAGTTTATGCAATAGTAATTGATGATCAACAGTGGCAAATGCCTTTGAGATGTCCATGTATATAATGTCAACTTGACCATGATCATCAAGTTCTTTACTTACAAATTCAGTAAGTTCTGACAGATTGGTTGTTGTGGATTTTCTACTGAGAAACCCGTGTTGATGCGGATCGAGTAGCAAAAATAATTTTGTCATAAACGCACATCTCAAAGACCTTTGCAAAGTTTGATATCTGTGCAATTGGCCTATAATTTTCTATTTTATTTCTATTTAGAACTTACCTTTAGTTTATTCAGAGGATGGACCTCAATTCTACCGGCCCCAATGTCCTTTAGGTCCCTCTCGGCGTCGTACTTCAGATCGTTCGACACCGACACCCATATGGCCCTTTTCCGACCTTTAATGTAGTTCTCGAAAATTATACCTGCTATGGTACGGCCTTTACCTACGCCAGCGCCGTCACCTACAAAACGTCGCGTTTTAAAAGTACGCAGCAGCAACAAATTCAACTAAAAACCAGAATTAAATCTGATGATTGGCCCTTTTACTGGGTACACAGTAGATTTGGTTATCGGTATTGGGGTTAATATCTCGAAAACAGTTGGACAATGTATGAAGCTTATACTACCCGTCACACAGTACTTAAGGGACGCAGGCCCTTGAGCTTCAAAACTACATTAATTTAGCATTCCAGTCAAATCCCAACCGATAAAGAATTGTGCACAATTGAGAACACTTTGTCGACTAAAATGCAACTTAATCAAAAGTCAAAATATACAGGGTGCTCTAAATGACGTGCTAATAATTCAGAGTGTGATTTCTTGACGGTAAGTTCATGTGAACATGTGTCCCTAACATTTTGCTACAGGGTGTTGAAATTTTTTTTTTAATCGTATGTTTCAAGTTGAATATAATAATTGTTTTAATCGTCGTTGCGGGCATATGTTCATATGAACTTTTATTCATAAAATGACCTAAGGAAACACCCTCTGAAATACTAGCACGTCATCAAACTACACCCTGTATAAATATTCCTTACCTATCAAAAACCCGGCCCTATGGCCACCGGGCAGAATATGTTCGTGCGCTTGAGACGCGTACGTCATACTTTCCAACTGCAAGGCTGAAAGGGCGCCAGTTTTGATGCTGTCTTCTGGTACAGACAGGGTGTACCATACATCCACGGGAGCTACAGACGACAGAGAGGCCGTTTCTACCACTGGATCCGGATGTTTTTTCCCTTAAAAATTAAGTAAGTAAAGTAATAAAAGTAATTCAATGAATAAAGCATACGATACAACGTTACTGTGAGTGCATTCTTACCTAGGACCCTATATTTTAATTTAAAACGTATTACCTAATTTCAACTTGGAAGGCATGTAATCGGCATACGTCTCGGCCACGCCCAATTCTTCATCGTCGACCTCCTCCTCCTCCTGGTGATGCGGCAGCGGCTTGTTGTCCATTTGATTCATCCACATTTGTTGGACGGCCTTTATAATAAAACAAATAGAATCAATCCAAAACAACATATAAATTTCTGGGAAAAACTTTTACCTTGTTGCTCAATTGGCCGGCCCATGGAGTCATGGGTCCGGTATTATACAGCATGGCCGACAGATTCTGTAGAAATGGATTCCCGTATGGGTTGCCGCCCATTCCGAAGGCCGCCATTTCCACTAAAGACAGAAATATGTTTTTTAAAAACGTTATTGGACACCAAACGGAGTTCTAAGTTTGGTTTAGTGAAACAAGCAGCAGAAAAATCGAGTGTATTTCAGTTTCCGTGTTATATATACAGGGTGTTATGGAAATGACTTATTATATTTAAATGGGTGACTCCCGGGGTGTCCTAGAGAAAGTCTACATACTTTTTTTTTTAATCGAATATCTAAATTCTAAGGTAAAAACCCTTTTTACCCACATACTGTCGCGCCGTTTCACCTAGATTCGCTTAGCAACAATGTGGGTCTCTAGAGTATACTAACAGTGATGTCAGATCACACCTCGTGTCTCGCCCTTGCTTGGATACCCGCCGCGCGCCACTATTGTTGCTTCAGTATGTTTCGAGACTCGGAGTGGAATGACGCTGTCGAGCGTTCAACGTGCTTGACGTATACGAATTTTAAACGTTTTGTTAGTTGTAGCATTACCCGATTTTTTTCTGTTGTGAAATAATTCATAATAATAAATGTTGAGATGTGATAAATTTGTGTGATATTATCTACTGTTGGTTCTGTTGCAAAACATACTTTTTTGTTTTATTTTTTGATGGAATTTAATTATAAAACGGATTATTTTAAAATAAGATCGAAGGCAAGAGAATATATACCTTAAAATGATGTTTTTTTTTTCTAAAAAGTTTGAAAAAGAAGTGATACGCGCGGCAAAGACGTCTTGTCAAAAACTGAACACGTGCGTTTACAATTCTGTGTACAATATGGCTCAAAACTCACCATCGTGTAGAATTATAAGAAATAGTAATGCGTCTGTTAATATAGATTTATTTTCAATGTCTCTACGCAGAGTGAAGAGCATCTTAAAAAATGGGTAAATAATATATTTTGAATATTTGTTCTATAGCCTTACTTCACTCTGTCATGTGCACAATAATTGCAATGCTGAATATTCTAAGAATGTATTTATGTTGCTTTTGTCTTCATATTTTGATTGATTTGTTGTATATTTAGGATTTCTTATGTATTTCAATTTTGTTTATATAATTTGTATGAACATCGTGTGGATACTCTTTTGGGTATTTCTTTTACCTGTTTGTATTCCTGTTGGCATAAATAAATAAATAAATGTCAACACCGCCTACAATGCGCTGACCTCTTTTGAGACTCGAGACTACCTCAATAAACTATTGATGGCGAACGTCCTCAGTAGCGGCCACGTAAATTTTGCGATTTCATATAAAGCGTATATTTCGCTTAATAATAATTGAAAGCTCCATTTATGGGTATTTTTCTTCAATTTATTTTCATCTCAGGATTTGCCGGTTTAAATATAATAAGTCATTTCCATAACACCCTGTATTTGTATTATGTCTGGCTAAAAATATTATGATAAATACATATTATTCTAAAAAAGCATTTTTATAGACAATTTAAGCGCATGCAGTTCTTGGTGTTTATACGCAGTGCATAAAAATCCTAGGATTACAGTTCGTGCCTGAAATGTGATTAAAAAGCAGTATTTCATTTTACATAAATATTTAACAAATCGGTAAGATCTGAGACAATATCATCTGTCGATTTATAGTAAAATGCAAGAATAGTAACCAAAAGTGTTAAGTATTAAAATTTATAAAAAAAACTGTACTATCTAAAAAGCCCCCCAAAAAATCCTCTAATAAATCGTTTTACACCCCCCTGCTTCCACACATCTATATTTAATGCATCCCTACTCTCTACCAGTCACTACGTTTGTCTACAACCCTCTTCTTTTCCTATAAAAAAATGTCAAAGTTAAATATAGCGTTTTTTTTAGCACAAACAACTAAAAACTAAAAAAAAATATGTAGAACCTTTTTTTATAGGAAAAAATAAAGCAATACATCAAAACCTCTCTGTCCACTTACTCTGCTGCAAAAACTGGGCAGCATTAAAAGCGGCCGCGGACGCAGAGGCGGCCGAGGAGCCTCCGGCGCCCCCTTGGGGCCCCACGCCGAACATGTTGCCCATGGGACCCCCCGTTAAGCTGCTCAACATCGACGCCATAGCGGCGAGGTTGCCCATATTGGAGGCGTTCGCCTGGCCGCCGTAGGGTGGCGCCACTGTTGATAGGGGGGGGAAGTTATATATGAAGTCGTCGTTTTAGAAGAACTGGAATCCCTTTGGTTTATTTTAAAGCAAATTTTACTTAATCGAACTGCGTTTTGTTGGCGTAGCTCGCAACAATAACATTGTAACAAAAAAGTTTCTAAATTATATCCTTAATAAACGTAGGGGATTCCAGAACAAAATCTTTAAAAACCTCTATTATGCTATGTACCGAAAAATCTTCAAAAAAAAAAACTCTAAAACCTTCATACATCAAACACAAAAACCCATAAACTAAACCAAAGGTATTAAACAAAAAACTTAAAACTAAACAAAAAAAAAGTCTGAAAAAGGATTTCTTCATCTGTGTTGCATCGCCTGCATTTAAAGTCGTATTAGAGTCGGCAATTTTTTCTATGACATTTATAATTGCACGTATTTATGCGCAGTAAACCGTTTTCGATCAGCTGGAGCAGGGGTCGGCAACCTTTTGAGACGGAAGAGCCAAAAGTTATAATTTACACAATTTCTCAGTTTTTAAAGAGCCACCAACGGCCGCAATTTGATATCGAAAGAGACACAACTTGACATCGAACCCCTGAGCTAGAGCATTGTCAACAGTCCGAACAGCAGTTGGTACTGTCGAAATCCCTAAAACCCCCCAGAATTAGAAATGGGCAAACCTGTTCGTTTCGATTGCCAGTTAAAGCAGCTACTGCTATTTACAAATAGGAGGTGCAAAAAGTTGCTACGAATTAGCAGTCCATAAGTTTAATAAATAATGCTAATTTAAGTACCAGTGGGTTTGAATGGCCATTAGCTGTTCATACCTGCTTCGACCAAACAATAAACAGTTAAAAATAACAGAATAATTCCTCTCTACCCAGACTTGCAGCGGCAATGGCAATTAAAATGGCGTGGGCCCCATTTCTGGCAATGAGAGACAGCTGATCTGGAACGGTGTACTGCGCATGCATCCTTTCAAATTTAATTATCAGAAGAGTAGAATTTCCGACTGCAATACGAATTCCATTCTCGCATTGCGCCAGCTGATCGAGGACGGTGTACTGCGCATGAATCCTTGCAATTGCCATTGCGGGCGAAACAAAAATGGCCGACTCTAATACGGCTTTTACAGTCGGCATTTCTATTCTTGCGGCCATTAAAATTGCACGAAATCATGCGCAGTACACCGTTCTCGATCGGCTCGCGCAATTAGTCGTGCATTGCCAGAAATGGGCCGTGCGCCATTTTAATTGCGCACCTTTGTTGAGCTGCTATTTGTAAGTAGCAGTAGCTGCTTTAACTGGTAATCAAAACGAACAGGATTGCCCATCTCTAATTCTGGGGATATTTTAGGGATTTCGACAGTACCAACTGCTGTTCTGACTGTTGGCAATGCTCCAGCTGATCGAGAACGGTTTACTGCGCATGAATACTGCAATTATAATTGCCGGCGCAAGAGAAGAATTGCCGACTCTAATACGGCTCCTATATCCTTTAAATTATAAAAATAACCCCTCAGAAAAAAAAAATAATACAGTTTCTTACAATACAAACAACAAAAACCTATATAAAACCATATTACTCTTTTATTTACAACACATACATTAAAAATGATCTACTTATATCCGAATTATTTTTAGTTTAGGGTAATTTCGTTTTCATAGAGGTTGCCAATTTGAAAACTTCCAACCATTAATATGTCGCTTTCAGTAAAAAATATTAACAAGGGTCAATTTTATTGTGAAGGGGACCGCTATTATAGAATATTCGCACCCTCCGTCGTTTAACCCTCTGGAATGTTACCCTTAAAATCTTAAATGGGAAGGGGGGTGGGTCAAAGGGCACACCAGTGTAAAGGTCATTTAAATCTACTTGAGTAGAAAAAACTACTACACAAAAAATAATAAATTATTGTATTTAAACGACAACGAGAAACCCGTTTAAGATTTTAAGGGTCACAGCTACTAATCCCAGGGGGTTAAACCACAATGTGTCACTCCGCTTTAATTTCACTGATATCAAAAAATAACAATCACGTTTCACAAAGTGATTAAAAAATCACTATATCGCTCACCACTAGACAAAACTTTAAAACATGTGACATCGAAATAAGTCACTGTACATTTATTTTAAAATCCAGTGAAATCTATTAAAAACTAATTTGACGCTGCTCATTTAAAATGGTGCATTTCTTTGTCTATTAGAATAACCTTAGAAGATAAAGCGAATCAATTGAAAGAATAGGGGATTGAGTTTAGTACTAAAATAAATGGAAAAATCACATCACTGAGTAACTTTTCTTGTCACATTATAGCTACACTCAAAAAAATATATATTATTTTCAACTTACTTGGTTGCCTCATCATATCGTAAGCGCTAGGATGTATATTCATCCCGGGCATGCCCGCCATCATCTTAGTGTTCAAACCCATCGACCCCATTGGACCCATTTTCATTTCGGGCTTGATATCCTTTTCTTGCTTCAACTTGATGTCACGGTTCTCACCGATAGCGGCGGCAGTTGCAAGGTCCTTGCCACCACCTTTAAAAAAATAGTCAGAATACTTCTATCAATTTTTTTTTGTGGACAAAACTACTAGATTTCAGAAAAACGCAGGGTACAGGGGAAAAAAGGTGGGATGTTATCGTTAATGTTAGTTTTTAATGTATTATAATCTGTGGCTAACTTCCATGTAACTTACCCGGCACTTCAATCTTATCGGGATCCTCGTCGTCGTCGAAGTCACTCCCTGACAGCTCCTCTTCGTCCATGGCTTTTTTTGACTAGCGAAAGAAGTCAAAAACAATGTTATTTTTCAATAAGATAGTTATATTAAAAGATCTGTAAAAAAATTAAAATACTAGGTATTAATAGGATCTACTTAGACAAGAAATGACCTGTTTTAATCTGTTTCGGTTATCGAGGTATCCTTTTGCTTGCAGGTGTCATTAAAAATAGTAATTTATTGTGTACCTACAAAAACTTTCTTTACTTTGGACTTTTCTTTTCAAATAATACCAATTGCAGAAGCTTTTTGAACACATTTTGGTAATAATCTATTATGTATGCAAACACCACAATAAAATTCAATTTTTTTTCAGAAACAAGGGTGTTTTTCAGGGGAAAAGTTAGATTTTGAAATATTCCTTCTTAAAGTACCATATTTTTTAGGGGTTAATGTAGCAAAATAGCACATTTGTCCTTTATCTTGATGAATAACTGTTTTCATATAATACATAATGAAAAATAATATTCTTGAGTCTTTCAAAGTACATTACTCATCAATTTTGATAAAGTGGTGTTCCTAGAAAAGGTAATCACCAACAGCTATTAATTATTAATTGATTAAACCTTTAATTCGGTACTTTACTGCAAAATTTACTTTCAATCATATTGACTAATGAAAATATACTCATTAGCATATGAAATGAACAAACCCATTCTGTAAGTAGTCATTAGACAAAGTTTTTGGGCTTTAAACCAAAAATCATTGAAGCCAAAACGTTAAAATAATCCAAGCTGGTGTTCATAATGCAAGAAATGATGCAAAAAGGAACAAAGATAAGATCTAAGACATGACTAAGAAATACATGCCTTATTTTTATTTTAAGACAAATATGGCGTAAACCAACGCCCTAATGGCAGTCTACGATCTATAACCTAGGCCTAGGTCCTAACAGACTTAAGCTAGATCAGTATAAGGCCCCATATCCTTAAAAATCGAACATTGTTTTTTTGTATTTTTTGGTTATGAATTTTTAAAGACAAGTCCCAAGCTAAAAAAAGAAAAAAACGCAGTAAACTAAAAAATCAATGATTCCAGCTACTTTGGGGAATAGAAAAGCGGCTACCAAAGGGAAAATTAAAAGAAAATCGCAAAGAAAAAGGCAAAAATAAACAGATTAAAGCAGGGGAAAGAACGACAATGACAAAAAAAATGACATACCATTTTTTTCGGTCAACTATTTTTCATGCAAAATCGAGGTAAAGCGCTCAAATTTTAGCTAGATTACAAAGTCTATGTTATCTACTTCACTTTAAATTCAATAACTAACTTACAACTTTCTTAAAACGGGGCATTTTTTAGATTTTAAGGAGAAACACAACGAAGAACCTGTGCAAAACACGCCAAAACGCCATTCAACTACCCATAATCCTCTGCAGCCACAATGCCAAGTTGGGACAATTAACTTTCTCACGTCAATTATGTAAATCACAAAAAAACATAACTGTACATGCCAGTTTAAAACATAATCATGTCAAGATATATATTTATTTATATGTTTTATTAAAGATTTATAGAAAATCTCTTTCACTCTTAAGTATTTAAGAAATGAACAGCACACAAGGAAACAATTTCTGGAATATCAGATTAAATCTAATATCTGGCAACACGAGACTCTGGTTGCCAACATTGATTTCTAGGGAGAAAAGAAGAAAAGACAGCAAAAGACACCAAAAAGTTAGGGACTTTTTAATTAGTCTGATTCACAGTCTCGCCGCTAGGAGGCTCATTAAAAACATCTAGTTTTTTTGTTTTTGCAGCAGTGGCTACATCGATTGTATCATGCGTGAACTACCGATCAATAAGTCCTCGACCCTTGACATACTAAACACTGGAGAAAATAAGTTATTCTAAAAATTAATATACACTGCATCTAGCATTCAAATACAATACAGAAAGGTGAGGCAAGCAATAGAAATTCAAAAATATCCCTAACATCAAAAAATATATTAAATATTCACATACTTCAAATTCACTATCTATAGAATTAGTATGTCGACGAGGAATTATAACCGTTTTGAATAAAATACCGCTGTTGTAAACAAAAAAAATCTTTTGATAAGAACGGTAATTTACTGATAATAATTTACTTCTGTTTAGTTTTAGGTAAGCCATACAAGTGTATGGTGGCTATTTTACTAACTTTGCAGTAATTTTCGAGATATTGCACAAGATTTTTTCAGTTTTTAGTTCTAACCTCCAAATTTTCCAATCAAAATGTGGCCCGAAATAGAAGTGGCAAAAAACGAGAAAAGAAGGGAAATAGTGCTCAGCGGCCCCGAGATCAGCGAAAGAATCAAGAAGGAAGGCTTGAACAAAGAAATATACAACTTGACAGACCTGAATTACCTGACTGTGACCGATACATGTCTGTCCGAGGTGTCCTCTGATATCTCTAAATTGGAAAACTTGCAAACGTTAATTCTACATTCTAACAAGCTGGAATCATTTAGCGAAGCCGCAACCCTACTTTCGAAGCTAAAAACTTTAGATTTATCAAGGAATTCGATTAAAACACTGCCCGATGCTATAGGTTTGCTATCCCAAATCGCTATGCTAAATATCTCAAACAATCAGCTGGAAAGCTTTCCAATTTTGACCAATAATTCTAAGCTGATTGTCCTGGACTTGTCAAATAACAATTTGACGGATTTTCCAAATGTATGTGGCGCAGAATTAACAAATTTAAGTGAGCTAAAGTTACATGGGAACAAAATAGAGGAAATTCCGAGCAACATTAACGTTTTACCAGCATTAAAAGTTATGGATATTGGTGAGAATAAAATTAAAGTATTACCTGGGGAGTTGGCAGAGTGTCACAAATTAAAAGGTCAGTATTTTTAATCAAAATAACCCTCAACAAAATTTATTTCGACTTGAGTACCTCTCTACTAATTTAAGAAGTGTTTCATTTCTTTGTTATGCCTAATATTGTGTAACAGTTATTTATACCAAATCTTTGTTGGTTTATTTTAGATTTAAACCTAAAATCGAACCCTATTAGTGACCGAAGACTTCTAAAGCTGATAGATCAATGTAGGACCAAGCAAATTATCGACTATGTTAAACAAAACTGTCCCAAAGCGTCGAACGGTGAAAACGCAGCGCCTAAAAAGGGGAAAAAAGGTGGCAAATCACGACAGAAAAGTGGTGATTCCGAGAACAGCCAAAACAATGAATCTGACGAGACTTCCTATAAGTACACTATCACGGTTAAACCTGCCAATGAAAGTAATAAGGTTATTGTAGATAGTTGTGTCAAAATTGTGAGGGAACACATTGTCTGTTGTGTTGTAAACAACATCAAATTTACAGAAAACACTTACAAGGATTTTATAAAGTTACAGAATAAGCTTCATGATGGGGTATGTGAAAAAAGACATGCTGCCACTCTTGCTACCCATGACTTAAAAAAACTGGTAAGACCATTTCATTATACTGGGTGTCCCTGATAAGAATGCACATTTCTGTATCTCCTACTGTTAACTATATCTCTATAGTGTATTCTCATCTGGGACACCCCTGTATGTACAAAAGCCCTGTTTTCCCCTAGCTGCATGATACTAGCCCGTAGTTTTTATTTACTTTTAGGGCTCCGCTGTCATAAAATACACAACCTTCCCACCAAATCAATTGAAAATAAAGCCACTAAACAGACCGACGGAAATGACAGGTACAGAACTCTTCACCAGACTTCAAGCCGAAGCGAATAACTTGAGGAAGGAGAAGAAGAGAAGCACTTACTCGGGGATTCACAAGTATCTCTATCTGATCGAAGGGAAACCGGAATATCCTTGTCTGATACTGTTGAACGATAAGGGAGATGTGATTTCTTTTCCTCCCATTACAAATTCCGATATTTCAAAGGTAATAGTTATTAATTTTATAATTCATTATTCCACTTCAAATAATATGTTTTTCTTGCAGATTGAACCCTCAACGACACAAATGTTCATAGAAGTGACGAGCTCTCTCTCCCAGTTCATTTGCAAATCCGTTCTAACAGATATTTTAAGAGAAATGGTCAATTTGTTCGATGACGATCTGGAAGTACAACAGGTAAAAATTCTGGACCAAGAAGAGAAACTGAGACTTGTTTTTCCGGCGAGAAACGACTTGAAGTTTGATGAGAATGTGCCTATAAGGGTTCTTAGAGATTAGATTTTTTATGTATCATCAGTAAGTAAGGTTATTTTTAAACTAGGACTAAACATTTATTTTTTTGTACACTTATTTACCATAATACTTCATCACTGAACGGTTTAACAAACTAATTTGAGAACGAATTCCACATAGAGACTCTAACGGTGGCGATATGTCATTGATTTTGGATTATATCACCCTTTTTCTTGTTTCTCTTTACATAATTAGAATTTTTTGTAATAAAAATATTAGTTCTCCTAAAAAATTTCCGATTACAAATTTTTAATTTATAATAGAAATAAAGAATAGGTTAGCGAGAAGTTACCAGTTTATTGCTTTTTATACGATGGTTCTACATAATTTATTTCATACGTGTTCAGTATTGGTAGTTTTTGCTTTTACCTTTAAGTTTTTTTTTTTATAATAACGAAAAATGTAAAATTGTTAAGAAATAAAGGATATTTTGAGTATCGGTTTTTCTAGTATTTAGTGGCGTCTGTGAGTCGGAAAAAGACCCGAAAAATCGAAATATCTTCGGCCGGAACAAGAGTACCTCCCCCATCCCCCCGTTTTCGAGGATGCTGAACACGATGGCGGCGTCAGAATTTCTTATTGGGGTTGCGCAACCCCTGAAAACGGCCAAAAACCACCACCCCGAGTGGTTAAACGTGCTTCAAAATGTTTCCCTGCAGTGAAACACACTTTCCTCCCGTTGTTGTGGATGCTGAGCACGGTGGTGGTGTTGGATATCGCTTCCGACCCCTCCACCGGCCTATACTCGCCCCTGAAAGGGGTGAATTTTTATTTTTCAAGTATCGGCTGCAAATATATATTCCCACCGGTTTTCGAGGATGCTGAACACGATGGTGGCGTCGGAATTTCTCTTTGGGGTTGCGCAACCCCTCAAAACGGCTACCCCCCCCCCCCCCCCCCCCCGAGGGGTTAAAGGCGCTTCAAGAGGTTTCCCTGCAGAGAAACACACTTTCCCCCCGTTTTCGAGGATGCTGAGCAAGGTGGTGGTGTTGGATATCGTGTCCGACCCCTTCCAACTCCTCCATAGGCCAATACTCGCCCCAGAACGGGGTGAATTTTTATTTTTCAAGTATCAGCTGCAAATATATATTCCCCCCGGTTTTCGAGGATGCTGAACACGATGGTGGCGTCAGAATTTCTCTTTGGGGTTGCGCGACCCCTCAAAACGGCTAAAAACCACCCCCCAGATGGGTTAAAGGCGCTTCAAGAGGTTTCCCTGCAGAGAAACACACTTTTCCCCCGTTTTCGAGGATGCTGAGCACGGTGGTGGTGTTGGATATCGCTTCCGACCCCTCCACCGGCCTATACTCGCCCCTGAAAGGGGTGAATTTTTATTTTTCAAGTATCGGCTGCAAATATATATTCCCACCGGTTTTCGAGGATGCTGAACACGATGGTGGCGTCGGAATTTCTCTTTGGGGTTGCGCAACCCCTCAAAACGGCTACCCCCCCCCCCCCCGAGGGGTTAAAGGCGCTTCAAGAGGTTTCCCTGCAGAGAAACACACTTTCCCCCCGTTTTCGAGGATGCTGAGCAAGGTGGTGGTGTTGGATATCGTGTCCGACCCCTTCCAACTCCTCCATAGGCCAATACTCGCCCCAGAACGGGGTGAATTTTTATTTTTCAAGTATCAGCTGCAAATATATATTCCCCCCGGTTTTCGAGGATGCTGAACACGATGGTGGCGTCAGAATTTCTCTTTGGGGTTGCGCGACCCCTCAAAACGGCTAAAAACCACCCCCCAGATGGGTTAAAGGCGCTTCAAGAGGTTTCCCTGCAGAGAAACACACTTTTCCCCCGTTTTCGAGGATGCTGAGCACGGTGGTGGTGTTGGATATCGTGTCCAACCCCTCCACCGGCCTATACTCGCCCCCGAAAGGGGTGAATTTTTGTTTTTCAAATATCAGCGGCAAATATATTCTCTCCCCCCCCCCGTTTTCGAGGATACTGAACAAGATGAAGCGCGTTTAACCCCTCTGGGGGGTGGTTTTTAGCCGTTTTGAGGGGTTGCGCAACCCCAAAGAGAAATTCTGACGCCACAATCGTGTTCAGCATCCTCGAAAACCGGGGGAATATATATTTGCGACGGATACTTGAAATATAAAAATTCACCCCTTTCGGGAGTGAATATTGGCCGGTGGAGGGGTTGGAAGGGGTCGGACGCGATATCCAACACCACCACCTTGCTCAGCATCCTCGAAAACGGGGACAAAGTGTATTTCTCTGCAGGGAAACTTCTTAAAGCGCCTTTAACCCTTCTGGGGGTGGTTTTTGGCCGTTTTGAGGGGTTGCGCAACCCAAATGAGAAATTCTGACGCCGCCATCGTGTTTAGCATCCTCGAAAACGGGAGGGGAGAGAGGTACTCTTGTTCCGGCTGAAAATATTTGGATGTTCGTCCGAATCACAGACGCCACAATTTACGAAAATTCAGCAACATTTTGGTTTGGTCCCAAAAATTTCCCGCCTCTGCATACAAGGGGGCTTTGCACAAATACTTGCCCCGGGCCGAATTTCTGAAGTTACGTCCCTGGTCCATTGTCGAGATATTCAATGAAAGCCAAATCGTAAGCAGCGCAAAATTAAAGTTTTCAACATTTACTTTCAACTACGTATATTAAATGATTTTATTATTTAATAGTAACAACAAAAACTTAACCACAAAAAGGGTAAATATACAGGGTGTTCCTTTATGATGTCGTGCTAATTTTCGGATTGCGATTCCTGAGGTTTAGATCATTTTATATTTTCAAATGCTTAATCTTTTTGCTACAGGGTGTTGCATTTTTTTATACCTCCAAAACCACTGTAGATATTATTTTTAATTTTGGTATGTGTTAAGGAACACCCTGTATTATATAAAAATTATAAGCACACAAAGACAATCTTTACAAAACTATTTATCCGTATTAACAAAACAAACAACTACATATTCACAATAAATAAGAAAAATTATAAAAAATATAAACATTAGATTAAAAAATGCATAAATCACATTGCCATAATGCATTAGGTATCTATACACTAAAGGAGTTTGGGTAGAATAAATGTGTATCCTTTGGTAACACTATTTGTATGTCCCTAACACTAAATAAGGACAGAAATTTCATTACAATAATTTTTTATAGGGGACTATACCCATAGAATCTTAAGTTTTGGCCCAATTTGATAAAAAAAAATATATATGTTGCCTCTTAAGCCCACTAAGGTTATGTTTCACGTAACTTTGGTATAAAATTCGAAACCTCACTTGACAGTGAAGCGAGACAATCCTGATAATTGATCATGTTCTTATTCTTTCTTTTTTAAAAGCTGTTTGCGCTCATTAATGTCGATGATTGCCAGGTTTTTGGAAGCCACAACGCAATGTAGGAGAGAGATGAAAGTCTTTGCTATCATTATAGGGGCACTGAAATACAGTATAATCCTGAACAAGCTCAGTCCAAGCACTAAAAAAAAAAGTATATGTTAATACTATGTATTTATCCTTTATAGAATATAGAAAAAGCCATTATACACTTTGAAAGAATACAAAATGTATTTTAATTTTGACAATTACATAATGAACTAAAATAATCTTACCTATAGGTCCCTCAGTAAAATATAGAAGATACAATGAGGCAAAGAATGCCTCATTACCAGCACACATAACGAACAAAACTGTTCGATTGGTATAGTACACATTCATTATGGGATTCTCCGACATGTCAATAAATTTGTGGCTTTGTTTTCCTTGTAGAATTGACCTAAAAATACAGAAAATATTTTAGCACACATTTCTTGTAATATCATGACTAGTTCTAATGATCTGGCCTGAATGTGTATTTATTTTTGTATGATGACACTGATAATTTGATGACCTTGTCGCTTTATGTGTGCTTTGGAACAAAAAAATAATGTATGTCCTTACGAATGAAGATAAATCCAATGACACCATATATCAATACACATGGAGAGGAGTAGAAGGAACATGTATTTGGGGTACAAGTGAGCTAATACAGCTACAAGTCCCATAGTACCACATCTATCAGTTAGTTGGTCCAGCATTGCTCCGAATTTGGTTCCTTGGTTAAAATATCTTAAAATGTAAATAATAAGTGTATGAATATATTAATGTAATATTTTTTTTATAGATCTATTTAATAAATATTATTTTACTACATGCACAATCCGTCAAAATTGAATTCGACTTAAAAAAGCAATAAAATGGTATTACCTTGCTGCATGGCCATCGAAGGCATCAAGCAAGGCAGAAACGACATAGCAAACAGTGGCTATAATATAATTTGTCGGCATAAAATAGAACGCTATTAATGCCAGTATGACCCTTGCATATCCTGAAACGGAAAATTATGTAAATAAACAGTAAAATATGAAAAGAACATTTTTAAATTTAAACCATGATCTCATGAAAGCGCTAGTAAAACTATAGTTATTTATGGTTTCGTATAACAAAAGCCTTACCGATTAAATTGGGTACAAAAATAAATATATTTTCTTCAGTTTCCTGGGTCATTTTGCACTTTTCTTTATTTTTTTTTAATCAAAAATCAAACGTATTTGTTGATTTATTGACGAAAAATTTCTGACATGCGCCCTCCCGGGATACTTGTCATCTGTCAAGTTTTGACAATTACTGCCACGCTGCCAAACTATGCGTGCCCTTTAATGCGTAATAAAATTTTAGAACATAATGTATGAGTGACTGCATGAAAATTAATTAGCAAAATGAACCGACTCCGAGAATTCCATTATAAAACTAATAGAATTGAAAAATTGTGTAAATTTTTAAATTCCATTAAAGAGTGATCTTAGAATCTGCTAACTTTATCAAGATCTGGCAACGTTCCTTATAGTAATGTTGGTTGCCTAATTAAGTAGTGACATTTTTAATATCGTTAATTTATGCCATTTATCATTTATTTTAATTTATAGCTGTGCCAAAATAAGAAAATTGTAAAACTAAAAATAACGGCTTACTTAAAAATATAGATGCTATTTTAAAATTAACTGATAAAAATTTAAATTAATGGTTGTAATTCAAACTTTCACCGAATGATGTCGCCACGTTTGGCTGTCACTTTCAGAAAGTTTGCTAGTGATAATGGCGGATGGTGAAAATGTGAGTTTTCTGATTTTCGCGAAAATTTCGGCAATTTAGACTTTAAACTGCACTGAACGGTCTCGGGAAAATTTTGCGCGAACGTGTGGTGTAAAAGAATTTGCCTTAATTATGCCCCAAATACATTTCAAATAAGAATTTACGTTGAGTTAAGTGAAGGCTTATTTTTGTGTAATTGGGCTGTTGGACATGGCCCCATTGCCTGATAATGATAAAGCCCCAGACAAAACCGACAAAAATAAGGAGGATAAAGATAAGGACAGCCCTAAGGAGTCCCAGAAAGATGAAAAAGTAAGTACTATGAAATTCCTCATAGGTTCTATTTTGTCTTCTGTAAGCAAAATTTCATATTCAACAACATTTGGAAGTAAAGTTCTTTCGGAAAAGTAAATATAAACGACCTTAAGAATGCTATCCACCCATCGATAATCAGGTTACTTGTTTCTAACGCAAATCACCCAAATAGAAATGACATGGTCACTTTTTTTTGACCAAATTGAATTCCAACCTTATTCAAGGTCTTTTTAATTATTGTTGATATTGCATGCAAAATTGAACTTTTTTCGGTCTCATTGGCCTAAAAATTGTTGCTTAAATATTTCCAACCAAATTCTGTATTGGCTCTTCTAAAATAAGTTTTATTTTGGCTCATTACAATCTTGTGTGGGTGGAAATTGGAGTTATTAATATATATCGTTTTACGTTTAAGAAGGGAATGATCCAAATGTTTTGGTCTGGCTTTTTTCGGGGGGGCTACTTACTTTTTTAGGGGTCGTTTGTCAGTTGTATTAAATGTTTCATAATATCTAGAGCAAAACACATAAAAGTAAATTTAGAACATCATTTACTGAAAAAAGTTAACTTTCTGAATGAAATTACCTGGTTTGTTCAGGTAAAACAAGCTGCAACCCTTGTTTTTAAAAAATTATTCTATAATAGTCTGTTAAAGTCGATGAACTCTGGGCAACAGACACAAATAAATGAGATACAGAATATTTACACTCCTTGATTGACAAACAGAAATTAGTTGAATGTCTGAATTTTTTGGCACAGAATTACTTTCTAGTATTTTTATTTGAAGCAAAGTAACAAGGATAAAAGTTGACCTGCTCCTTTCTTTTTTTCAGACATTATCAAATTTAAATGACAGGGAATTGAAAGCTTTGCTAGATGAAGCAATAAACTACAAGAATCCCAAAGACAGGGAAGGGAAAAGTGAGCTTTTTAATGTAAGTATTGTTGCTGCCAAACATTCACAGCAGACTTTACTAAAGGGTTTCTAATTAATTTAATCATTTAGTGTTGAATGTATGTTATTTTGTGTATTATCTTCTTATTGCTACTTTACCTAAAAGATAAAGGAAACCTACTTTTTTTAACCAACGGTTTAGAGAGTTTGCCTTTGTCTCTGTGTTTGAACCATGGTCAGGTGATTAAGTTGAGTAGGTACAAAGGACCACTGAATTATGAGAAATAAGTTATTCAGGTAGCAAGGTTTAAATTAAATCTTATTTTGAGGATGGGGTTCATCAGTGCCCTCTGTATAAATAATAGGTCATAGGGTTGGTAGGTAGGTAAAATTTATCAGTTCCCAATCATCTCAAAGGGATAGTACTTTCTAATTTTAATTTAGGTGGAATATTTGTTGCCAGTCCTAATCCCTAACAATTAGTAACCCTAAGAAGATATTTATTTGTTTAGTGATTAATTCAGTGCCTAGGTATATAAAGTCCATATGTTTGAAAAGAAAATGATTTATCTTCTTCTTTCTCACATTTAAATCACTATATCGGTAAAAGAATTAGTCTAAAGCGATGTTAATTTTGCCACAGGACCTGCTACTCGAGGCTGAAGAGACCGAGCGTATCGCCCGTGCCACGTCGGCGGGGGGTTCCGAGCTGGTACGCCACTGCAATCCGGCGGCGCGAAGGCAGCGTCACAGCGGGGGCCCCAGGGGGCGTCGCTACGGAGGCCCGACTAGCTCCGGGTTGATGGGCAGAAGTGTCAGCGAAAGGTAAGCCTGGTCGTTAACTTTTCAACCAGATAAAATCGCTTTCACTTTAAAGTACTAGGATTGTAATTGGTTTTTCCTTTAGGGGCACACACGGCGGATCTCTGGATAATCTGGCTAAAGAAGAGCTGTACGAGGCGACCTGTAGGAGACTGAGGGGCGCCAGGAAGTCCAGCACCAGTTCTAGCGGCGCTTCGTCCAGTTACGGTGGTAACCAAGTGAGAGTGAGCGCTAGGCAACGAGAGGGCGGTAAGTTCGTTGTCTCTATTTCAATAATCAAGCGATGTTGGTTATGTCAATAATCGAGTACTCGAGCGGTTTTTCCCTCGAGCGATCACAACCCTATATACAAGCATGTTATGATTTATTCTTTCCTTTGGCGTCTACCAACTTAAGAGCCTATATTACTATAGTATAACTGTGTCATATACAGGGTATAGCTTCCACGATGACAACAAATTTCTTTCTTGCAAACCAGATCAACGGACAAACACAAATTTCAAATCTAAAGCACATGTAAACAAATGATTTCACAATAGAACTTTACGATAGTGATTGAGACGATGCGGTTAGATCTTATATCTGCATTGTTGAACTATGCTCGTGTACATTTCAATTTTAGGCTTGATAACTTTGATTTTTAGCCCAATTTTAGCGATTTTTTAGATAACTGTAGATAGAACTATCATTTTTAACATATCTGCTACAAATTTTAAACAACATTAGTAATTCGACATATTATACAACAAGGATAATTGAAATGTTGTTTTTTTATCTTATTTCAAAACATTTCATGCTTTTTTTAGCCATTGATGGATTTCTCTAACCTCTAATTAATTTTTTAGTTTAATAAATACAAGTATTTTGTGTTTTAATTTCTTGTCCCCATGTTTCCCATCCATTTGGCATCTTTTTTTTCATAGAAAGATGAGGTAAGTAAGTAAATGGAACATAAAAATCACAAAGAAATTACTTTTTTGATGGTGACCTACTCAATTTTTGTAACACAACCTACGTGCACCACGCGAAACAAACCCTAAAAAAAACGGTTGAAAAGAGACCAAACAGTATGGAATATGTATCTTTACGTGTCTTTGTTCATATTCTTTTTGATGAGTTTTAAAAAAATATTTGGGGCGCTCACTGAATTCTTTGTACGCACTTTTTCCCTCCACCTCGTATCGACGAAAACAAAACATCGCCGCAAAATCCAAGGCCATCGGAGTCGATTCGCTTTTCCATGCGATGTCGTCAGTTCCTCCCGCGACCTGGCAACCGCGCCTCTAAGCAGAAGCCTAACCTCAAAGTTCACTTTTTTCGCCCTTTTCTTTGGTGTCATCCCAGCGCTATTTTTTTAGTTTTCGGCCCTTTTCAGGGCCTTAGAGACATTTAGGATGTAATAAGGGACTGATTAGAGCGTTCTAGTGAGTAGAAATCGCGTAATTTACAGATAATTTCAGTGTTTTTCGGTCGTTGCAAGGTTGGATCTTAACCGAAATTGAAACGTCATGGCGGAGAGTCTTCCCGTTTCCAACTTGTTGAAAAATTCCAAGGAGGAACAAGGGCGAAACGGCCTATTGAGGTCCATAACCGGGAATCAGGTGAAATGTAAGTGAAAAGGGGTCCAGCGGTCCCGTAATTTCCTATTTGGCGGCCGCCGTGTGTTGCTCCGCGGACGACTTGATCGATTTTCGGTCGGCCGTGTCACCCAGTTTTTTCGTCGAGGCCGTCGCCGATTTTCGCTTTTTTTCCTCTTATGCAATTCGATTGTAACGGATTCTTTTGTTTTATTTTCGAAATCGATCCTCTGGATTGATATTCCAAATATTTCGGTTCGATTTCCTAAGAAATTTGATGCAAATCGGGATACGATTATTCTGTCGTTGCGGCAGCAGCGAACAGCTGATAACGATAATGAGATTCGTTTCATTCTTTTGGTTATGATTTTTTTCCATATTTTAAACGTCTCGAAGCGACTTTAAGCATTATTATAGAAAGTACTTACGTGGGTAATCGTATTTTTTTATTCGGACTTTCTAATTAAAGGTGTTTTTGTTTTAAAATGAATAATGTTCTTTGAGTGTTTTGTGTGATTTGTATGTGCAGGATACCCCTTGGGGTTTGTGACAGGTACCGATAATTTTTCTAACATTAAACAGTGGCCGTTCCAGGACTTACTGGGCCACGGACGTTAGGTTCCACAGGAAATATATTTTACTAATGTTATGCGTGTATAAATAGGTACAAGTAGCCTGTGGGATGTTCCTTGAATTGGATATTAATTTATTTAGGTGTTGGGGTACGTTGTCGATTTTATATACACACAATGCCAGAATTGGTAATTCTTATAGGAATGGTGTATAATGGGGTATAAAATAAACGAGCAAGCTCATTTCAAGATTAGAGATGTTAGGGTTTTATGCATAATTTTGATATCCAGTTCGGGTTTGCCTCACAATGTGTATACGTCAAACAAACCTAATTTATTTCTTTTGTAGCCATTTTTTTAACCGAGAACATAACTTCTCTTCCTACAGAACTAAATCATTTTCAAAAAAAATAATAAATATTTGATAAACTCTGATGAAGGTTTATTAAAAGAAGGTCATAAGCCTATCATAATTTTAAACTTATTATTCGTACAAGATAGACTAGTAAATGTTCAATATAACCTCTATAAATATATTATTTTTCCTTTACAGGCAGCCTACCGTGCAACGTGAACTCTGGGGATACCTCAAGAGACTTCCTGGAGGAGGCCAAGCGGACCAGGGAGATGAGAGACAAGGACTACGCCGTCGTCGACATGGAGACGGAGCGGTTGCTGGAGAATGACCTTCTTGCCAGGTACATCGTATGGTAAAAATCCGACTTGTTTCAGTTTGGGTGATGGTTAACGTGGTTGACACGAGCACAAATGTTTTTGGGGGTGGAAATTACATCTGTAGGACATGGTGCGAGCGGTTTCATTCGGGTTTGGTCCCGACAGGCTGGACAAGTCGGGGTACTTTGTTTTTACTTTGCCTTTCCAAAGAGGTAGTTTGACTGCTTAATAAAAGCGAAGTTTTTTAGTTTTATGACTAACACCATAAAGTGAACACAGTGTTAATATACAGGGTGTCCGGGAACATGTGGGAAATCTCCCGGATATGAAAAAAACACGTGAAAAGAATACTATAGGTTCATATAAACTTCTTTCGTATGGGCCTCCTCTTCGGAGATATGGGCTCCCAAAGAGCACCAAAGGAATCAAGTTTTTTATACATAATTATTGAACCACCTGGTATATTTCAATTATTTTTTAATATGATGTATACCAGGTAAGATCCGTCAAATTACTACCCAAGAAACTGTTGTGAATTACTCACAGCTGCATTGACGGACTAGCTGTAACACTCATGGGCCCATTTTTTTTAACGCCCTGTATGATGATAACTTTGGACAATGTTTTTTACATACCTTTAACTATTGACTAAATATTAAGTACTCTTCATTCCTGTCGCTAATCCTAACCGTTTTCGAGGAAACGTCATTTTATTTGCACTGATCCCCCTATCTTCTCACGGGCTAAATATGAAAAAGCGGAATTTTGACGTTCATCATTTCACAGGAACAAAGATGGATCTCTTACCGAGATACGCCAAATACATGATGTAAATAAAATGACGTTTTCTCGAAAACGGTTAGGATTAGCGACATGAATGAAGAGTACTTAATTTTTAACCAATAGTTAAAGGTATGTAAAAAACATTGTCCAAAGTTCTCATCATACAGGGCGTAAAAAAAATGGGCCCATGAGTGTTACAGCTAGTCCGTCCCTGCAGCTGTGAGTAATTCACAACAGTTTCTTGGGAAGTAATTTGACGGGTCTTACCTGGTATACATCATATTAAAAAATAATTGAAATATACCAGGTGGTTCAGTAATTATGTGTAAAAAACTTGATTCCATTGGTGCTCTTTGGGAGCCCATATCTCCGAAGAGGAGGCCGATACGAAAGAAGTTTATATTTATTTATTTATTTATTTATTTATTTACTTTACCTGCCTTATAGGAACATTTCCCAACTACAATGAACCTATAGTATTCTTTTCACGTGTTTTCTTCATATCCGGGAGATTTCCCACATGTTCCCGGACACCCTGTATATATTTTTTTAAATATAAATTGTATTTTTATAATTCAATTTTTTTTTCGTCATGTTTAGGGGTTATGAGGAAAGACTTATCGATGGCGGGGGTCCCAGCCAAGGAGGGCCTTCGAATCAAGTAGACACCTCGAGCCTCGGAACGGTGGGTGGACCCGCTAAGTATACAAGTAAAGCTACACTACAAATTCAATGTAAGTATCCAGATTTAGTTGTTTTATTAATATTTAAAATAAAACATGGGAATTATACGGGGTGTTCCACATAAGAATGCACTCTACAGGGTTCTAATTTAAAAAAATTCCTAATATTTGGGCAAAACAGAATTTTTACCATTTTGTTCTTTTTGTTTTCTGGTTCTATTTGAAGAGATATGTGAAATTTTCACTTTTTCTCCTCTAGATACAATGTGTTATGAAAATGACGTATTATAATAATAATAAACCTTCTTTATTTCAAATTAATTAATAAAATGAACACAATGTCACATAAAAAAAACCTTAAAAGCTATATTCCAAAAATTCTGTATATGGTTCAATATTAACTAGGACACGTTTTAGTTACCTTTTAAGGGTTTTAACATTATAGATAGTTTTTATTGCAAGGGGAATTTTATTAAACAATTTTACACACATGTAGTATGGGCTTTTTTCAGTAATAGCTAACCTATGTGTTAGATACAATAAATTTTGATTTCTCGTGTTATAATTATGGTCGTTGCCACTATCAAACTTATCTCTGTTCCTAAAAACAAACAATATACATTCAAAAATATATAACGCATATGTTGTCATAACATTAAGTTCCCTGAAACTGCCCCTACAGGAGCACATATATCCCAGTTTTCCCTACAGGAGCACATATATCCCATTTTTTTTTATTTTTCGGATTACTCTTTTTTGCATGACAAAAACTCTATGCATTCCCGTACAACCACCCCAGAATATAATTCCATATCTAAGAACAGGTTCAAAATTGGCGCAATACAGAATTTTTTGAGAACATGTATTTACATAGCGCGTTACAACACTCAAACCGAAACCTATTGACCAATCCAACGACCTGTCAAATAAATTTTTTAGGTTATCTGGTGGGCAAACAAAGGTCGTGTCCATATGTTTACTGTTAAGCTTGTAGCGTTTTTGGAGCGTTTTACTGTGATTGTGTGGTCTTTTGTTAACAAATTTATTATTAAAATAGATTCATTTAAGTGTATATAATAAGTATTTGTGGAAGAAAAATGCCGACAACGTGTATTGTGGTCAAATTGTGATCGCGACCATTTCCTTAGTTTCATTTGATTCGCAGTAAAAAAGACTATTCATTACCCACAAATAAACGATTTATCAAAGAAAAGGCAGAATATGTGATTAATAGAGCAGCTATCAAGAGGGAAGATCTTACAGAATCAATTTTAAGAAACCAGAGAGTGTGTAGTTAGCTATTTAAATGGCCCTACTCGAAGAGAACTTTAAAATACATATTTTTAAAAACAATTCATGTTAAATAAGGATATTTAGTATAAGTACTTTATGATACGCACTGAATTATATATATAAATAAAACAATATTTAATATAAATAATATATTTACCAAATGGAAAATACGGAAACAAATTATTATTAAATAAAAATAAGTAAGCAAGGTTTTGAGTTCATATTTGAATAAATTTACCATCCCTTCTTTGAACACTGAAGGTAAAGCTACCTCTGTCTTAACGAACCAGAAACTGTGCCGAAGTTCATATTTGCAATTGGGATAATGGGCAGTTCCGTGGACAATAACGGCAGGTACATCGGTACAAAAAATCATACCTTTATTTCTGTTGATATATTCCACAGCAAAAATTGGTTTAGCACTGGCTTTTTGTGAATGCTTCACATGAAAAAGAATATTATATACATTAAGTAACATAAAGTATTGCATTCCGAAAATTGAGTGACCCGCCTTAAATTTTTTTAGTTCAAAAGTGAAAGATCTTATAAAAAAGTTGGTCACTCCTGCACTAGGTATCAAACACTTGAAGTAAACAAAAATAATTACCTTTCCAAGCATGACATAGAACTCATTTACAACCTTCGTTCCAAGATTTATAACAGAACTGGCTGAAAAATATTAATGAGCTTCAAGGGTTTTGTAGGCTTTCATCTGCTCATGTGAATAAAAACTATGTGTTAAGGCTACAAAAATCGAAATACGAGATGATAGGCCACTGGTAGAATCCCATTAATGGTGTAGCCCAAATCAACAACTGCCATGGTAAAAAGATTCAAATCCTTTATTAATTTCAGCTTCATTAGAAATCTAAAACAAATTATAATTTTATATCATTGAATATGATATTCAAGAATAGAATTTTACTATTTAAATGAGAAAAATGCTCATGAATCTTAAATTGAAAGTATAATCAAAATGTAAACAAACATACCTCTGGTCTACGTCTGAGCATTATTGCAATAATTTCTTCAAATATGAACTCTGCATGATAAAACACACTGGTACGTTTTCACAATTAAATGGTCTTAACAGAACTAGCCAGAACCAGCAAATATTTAGAATTTAGATGGTTTAAAACTCGCAAGAAAGGTAATAAACCTATCTAAATCAATGCAAACAATGGGTTTGTTTGCCCACCAAGGAAATTTTGACAGCTGAAAAGTCACGTGGTTTGGATTGCCTAATTCTGCCCAGTTTCAAACATAAACTATCAATATGCTGGTCCCATGACAAAAATTCATCTATTACAAGACCTAAGAATTTTGTTTTATGTTCCAATGAGTAATCGTTGTTTACTATATTTAAATGTTGGGGAATTATCAGTTGATTGTTTTTTGTTCTGAATATAATTAAATTAGTTTTGCTATCATTAATGATCATATTATTTTATTTATATTTAAATGGGTGACTCCTTGGGTGTCATGGAGAAGCGCCACATATTTTATTTTTTTTAAATCAACCGTTTTAAAAGTGGGGTAACAAACGCTCTTACTCACAGGCCAGTCCGCGCTACTGTACAACATTTCACCCAGAGCCAATGGCAATGTTGCCAAACTTAATGTAAAACTGAAATTCCATATAAAATTACAAAAATAAATTATTTTCTACCTACTTGTATTTATCTTTATACTTAAAGAGCGAGGAAATCCAGGCACAAACACAATCAGTTTTTTTTTCTTTTTCATGGGAACACTCCTGGAAACACTTTATGTACACACAGTAAGAGTGAAACAGAACCGATAGTTAGCTTTTGAAAATACAATAATATACTCCAGATTATTAGATTTTATTACACGCGACGAACTTTGACGTCCAGAAGAAACGCGTCAATAAAAACAATATTCAAAGATTATTTATGGACGGGCAAGATACACGCGTAAACCGAACAAACAGAGCGGATTGCTGAGAGTGTGTTGGTGATCGATGAGACACAACGTATCCGGCCGCTGGTTGGTCTTCAACTAGCAGACGCGAGCGTGCGGCGCTATATGAAACTACTTCGCCCAGCCGATGTAAGGCGTCAAGAGGTCGTTGGCATTTGACCTAGTGACGTACGTAGCTATTACTATTCCATATGTTTTTTCGGGTTGTTTAAAACATAATCCGTCGTAAATGTTTAATTAATTGTACAAAAAGGTATTACAGAATGGAAAAGTGTTTAAATTATTTTATTTTGTCTAAAGAGTTTAAGGTGTACATATGACAACAACGGCCAGAATTCCTTGATTGCTTACATGTATCGCAGTGCCACACCGTTGTTTTTCTGGTTTGACGTCTGGTCATTTTTACCGCTGAATGAATTAAAAGCGCTATTTATGGGTATTTTTCTTCAATTTGTCTTTATCTCAGGAATTGCTGGTTTAAATATAATACGTCATTTCCATAACACCCTGTATTTACGTTTTCAATACGACGTTTCGTTTTTTCGTAACAATCCTCAACCATTCTGTTTCTTACATCGTAGTAACATTTTATTTTATGCTTATAAAAAATCTTTATATTCTAAAAAAAGTTATCTTCAATGCAAATAAGAACCTTATTGAAGATATTTTTCTTTTATTGTTGTATTTATACTCCAGTTGGCATAAAAACTGTTTTTTTTTATTTGACATTATTCGCAATAATAATTAAACGTTAATTATTTTTCATTTGCAAAAACTAGTCGCGTTCAAACATAAAAATATTAACGATAATAGGTATGATATGTGATATATTCAATTTTCGTCTTTTTGGTTTATAATTAACATTTATGCCAAATTTCTGCGCTCTACGTTCAACGGCTTCTAAACAAAAAGGCTGTGGAACACTTAACATGTATAATATATTTCCCATGATACTAAACCATTTTCAATAAACAAAATACCTCTTGCCCGTTGGCTTAGATAGTGATATTTTCTTAAATTCAACCACTAATTCATGTGAAACCGCCGATAAGAACTAATAGATAACGCTGTTTTCGAAATTTCACAATAAAGGAAGCAAATTGGAGATATTTCTATCACAGAAAAATAGTTGTCAGTGAAGTAAGAAAAATGACTGACTTATTGGTAAATTTATTTAAATTTTGTCGTGGTTTTCCCAGTACTGAATATTATGTTTCCCTTTTTCGAGGTGTGTTATGAACAAGCAGGTACGGTTTTGCATATTTTTATTTATATTTTGGTGAATAGGAGGAGATTTATTTTATTGGCAAAATGAAGCGCTTCATACATGTTTTCACAGGGATTTTCTACAGGGTACACCAAGTAATGTGGCCTATTAGAAGTATCTCGAGAACTAAATGAGATTTTATTTTTAAATTTGGCTGCGGCTATAAGAGATGGTTTTCTACATTTATAAAATAAAAATCATATGTTTTTAGCGGTTACAGCTAGAAAGCTGAAATTTTGACAATAGTTTCACAAGACCATCGAAATTTTATAATTTTGAACAGTATTTAATTAGTTTTATACAGGGCGTCTCCATAACAATATTCTTGAGGGAGATGAATTATTGCAAACATTTTCTATTTTTTTTAAATGGGACATCCCTGTATTTGATATGTTTTGCCAATGGAGGATCGAATTTTCTATCTAATGATATTAAGTTAAGCCTATCTTCGATATTTTCGGACTTATAGCGAAATTAAGAAATTACCTTATAAAAACATATTTTTTGGCCGTTGGCTGTGGATGGATTCATAGAAACAAAATAATGAGAAGTCCTGTATAAAATTAATTAAATACTGTTCAAAATTATAAAATTTCGGTGGTCTTGTGAAACTATTGTCAAAATTTCAGCTTTCTAGCGTTAAAAAATCACAAGATTATTTATAATTCAAAAACTCTTAAAGATAGGTATATGATATTAAACAGAAAACTGTTCTAGATTTTTATCTAGATTCCAAAAAAATATAATATATAGGGTAATTCATTTAAAATCCCGAAGTTGCTACCACTTTCGGTATGATCCGGCAACACCGCACCATCCGAAATATTTTATAAACGTAGAACACCATCCATCATACATCATTAGCCACAGCCAAATTTACAAAATAAAATCTCATTTAGTTCGCGAGTATGTAATATGCCACTTTACTTGGCGTACCCTGTATACCTATATCCTCTAATAACATTGTAAAATGAATACGGAATTCCACCTAGAATATCCTCTTCTATAATTATTCTAGATCGTTGAAAAATATTTGAAATAACCAGAAATAACACGGATACTGTTTGTCATTTCTATTTTATTTATTTATTTATTTATTTATTTACGTATACAACATTTACAAGTATGATAAAATTATACAGCTTAAACTAACCTAAGATTATTTTCTTAGCAGAGATTTTAAATTTATAAAGAGATATATTAAAAAAGTTCAGTCTATTACAACGGCGTATCCAGCTCATGCGTCTGGGGGGGGTAATTCATCGGCTAGAATACTAGATCATAGCAACTTTAAGGAGTCAGGACAAAAATTAAACAACGCTTAAGTAATTACTAAAATTAAATTACTTGCTAGTATTCAATATTTATTGGTTTACAAAACAAACAAAAAGTAAACAAATCAATCCTAAAATCTAAGTTTTTATTTAAAAAAAAGACGTTTTTTACAAGACAAAATCTAATTTTCTGTTTTTCGAAAATACAAAACGGTTTATTATGGACTCCGTCTTTACTGTAATATTTTGATGGATATGTAGCAAGGCTAAACCGACAAGTCGGTCTTGCCCCATAGTACTTCTTAACCATGTGAGTAGGCGTCGTAATGCCGAGAATGTTCTTTCAGGAGTAGCGTTACTGCTAGGTAGTGTTAAACCTATTTGTAACAGGGATTTTATTCGGGGAAATATATTTTTATCGCAGTTTTGATATGCTAGTAAAATGGTTTGATCCAAATTATTTTTTTCCCTTAGACTTGCTAGTAACAGATCAATTTCCCCAGATAACTCGTTTTCAATAAAGCTTTTACTAGAACCTTCAATAGTACTTAAATAGTTTGATAATTCTGTAATATCTCTACTAATCTCAGTTTTAGATTTATTAACCAATATTGAAGGTACTAAAAGACTAAAGTCAAACATTATCATGTTTTCATCTGAAAACCGAAAAGTTAGGTCATCAATTATGTTATCCAATAAAGGAATATACACCGAAATTCGATAATATTCTTCAGGATTAGCCACAGAAGGATTTGCCCTATTTCTCTGCCTTTGGGTGAGCCTTGGAATGTTTACATCAAATTCCAAGTCATTGCACAATTTTGAAATTTGTTTGAATAGTGATTCAAAATTTAAAGTTGCATTTTCTCGTCTCAATTTTAATGTATTTATTATATTAGTGATCAAGTTCTTAGCATATGCCCTATCTAGTAACATTTTTTGTAACTGCCTACTTAGATTAATTGTTACACTTAAAATATTTGACAAACAAACTAAACTTACAATAAAGTGGCTAGTACTTATTGCACTTATTAAACACTGTGCTTTTGACGAAGATTCTGGATCTTTAAAACTAGAAATAGTACTTAAAGCATCTACGATGTTTGGCAAACTGTCAAGAAAAATCAAAACTGATTCGTGGCGTTCGACCCATCGCGTTTCGCAAAGCGATTTAAGGTTATGGTTATTCTTCTGCTTTAAAATAAAGTTCCTTTTTGATGAGTTATTAAAAAATGCAACAACCTCTTTGATAATACCGACTGCATTTCTAACATCTTGTACATTATTGCACTTTGAAATAGATAAATTTAAGGAATGACTCATGCAGTGGCATTTAATAGCATTTGGAAGATTTTGTTTTAACCAAGCCACCGCACCTTTTTGTTCACCTATCATAACATTACACGTATCAGTCCCAATTGCCACACAGAAATTTAAGTCAAACTTATATTTCTCTAGAAACCGCATAACCGTTTTTGCTAGAATTTCTCCTGTAAGGCAAGGTTCCACGACAGAAGAAGAAGATCCTGATTCTTCGCCTTCGTAGTTAGAGCGGTAACAATCAATGAACGCAAGAAAACTTTCTTGAGCTTCACCATCTTGAACGTATCTTACGTTCATTGACATTTGAGACGTGTGGTTAATATCGGTCGTCTCATCAAACATGATGCCATAATATTTACTTTTTTTTACGTCTGTTACAATTGTTTCAATTATTTCATCCCCTATACAATTGATAAGTTCATTTTGGATTACGCCACTTATATATGTAGCTTTAGCTGAGGTCGTTTCTAAATGTTTTTTTAAAATCTCATCCCCGCAAGAAATTCGAAGTTTTAACAATTCCCGAAAATTGCCCTCATTTACTGGGGACTGAGAGCACTCAGACTCAAATGTTAAAAAACCACTGTCTCTATGACCCCTTAAAGGTATGTTTTGCCTCCCTAAAAAGATTATAGATTCAATTATTGGCACTAACCGCTATTTTCTAATACTTTTTTGTTGCGCTCTTTGTCTAAAATATTACAGATATTTTGTTCGGGGCTTTCAAAACTTTTCAAAAAATTCAAAGCATATAATTTTGCTTCTTGATGATACTTATGGTTAGAATGGCTTAAAAGGTCTCCGTCTTTTCCCCAAAGCTTAGAAAACTTATTTACGGGAGTATTTACAAATTTATTTAAGGGAGTACTTTTGTGTATCCCTCCAAATTTTGCAAAAATCGAGCAGAATTTACATAATAATCCGTTTTGTTGTTTCGAGTACGTAAGCCACTCATGCGTAGTGAAATGTTTCTTAGATAAATAAAATCTTACATCCTTATTATTTTTTTTATGAATAGAAAAGGGATACTCAAAACTTTCATCTGGCACAAAGCATTTCTTAAGCAAATCAAATTTTTCTTGATCAGTTAATTTTTTACCCAAAAAGTTACCTAAATCTAAATCAAATCCAGTTGTTGATTGATAATCTTCTAAAAATATTGGTGCATCCAAATCTGTCGATGTCGATGTAGACGGCTTCGGTGGGGTTTGCGGCTCTGGCAGGAGTGGTTGGGGGGTCTCTGTCATACCAGACTCTGGCATGACGTTTTCATTTTCTGAACTGGAACGTAACAATAACGGGTCTGGGGTGCCCTCAGAAATTGACTGTTCGTTAGTTTTTTTGGCCTTAAAAAAGCCAAAATTTTCCAATGTTCCCTTTCTTTTTGACATTTTGATTGGCGTAATAAAACTAAAATCAATAAGATAAGAATTTTTTTAAACTAATATTTACTTTTTTTCTACCTATAGACTAGAAAATAAAATTCAAATATTCGATAGGTACTTTTTAAATGCACAGCCAGACATAAATAAACCAATACCAAACCAACTACAAATTTGCAATGATTTTCTTGTGTCTATTTACACCGTGCCACACAGGTGACAGGACAGACCAGGCAAATATTGTATCAAAACAAATTTTGCCTGGTACTTAAATCCGCCCCTCAGCCCCCAAAAAAATACTGTAGTTCTGCAATATATTTATGTAGCTAATTATATATAATTTTCTTACCTTTATATCCACCTCGCCACTTGACTGTCGGCACTGTCGTGATTATGGTATTTATAATTAGGTATTTAAGTTAGAATAAGCAGTAAGCACAATCAGAAGCTGTCTGACGTCGATCGCCTCATCTAAAAGTGAATAACAAAACGACGAAACCGTGAAACCGAATTCTGGGATTCCCCAAAAACTTTTAAATGGCATGCGCATGCGGGCACTGTGCACACTATAGAAAATAAGTTCAGTAATAAGAGAGACAAGAATGGGATCAAGCGTCAGCCGCAGCCTGTTAAGATCGCAGCCACGTCGCAGCAGTACATGGCACGTGGCAGACAGGCCGATCTCTTTTTAATAATATTAGGCTCTGACAATAACGAATCATCTTGGGGGGGGGGTAATTACCCCCATTACCCCCCCCTTGTATACGCCGGTGGTCTATTATAATAATGGTTAACATTAGTAGCGATTCTATTTATTGGGCTGCTTAATAGATAATTGGTACGACAGTATGGCACGTGCAAAAGGGCGTGAGTACGGGTCTGATAACCAGGTACATGAATAGAAAAAGCCTGAAGACATTCAGGACTTCTAATAAAGTTATTAAGTATTTTGAACAGAAAGCAGACATCATAGTACTCCCTCCTACAGGCAAGCGTAGTCAAGTTTAGGTAGGACATGGTCTGGTTGTTAGTAAAATTTGTCCCTGACTTATAAATTATATGACGGGCAAACCTTACAAATCTAGTTTGCACACTCTCAAGTCTGTTTGTGTGGATTTGGTAGTATGGTGACCAAACTATAATCGAACATTCCAACAGAGATCTCACAAGTGAAACGTACAGAGACTTTAAGGCATTAAGATTTTTGAAGTTCTTACACGACCTCTTAATGAATCCTAGCATCTTATTTGCTTTGCACACCACCTTCTCAAGGTGTTCCGCAAATGTTAACTGGGTGTCGAGGTATATACCGAGATCTTTAACCAACGAAACCTCCTTCAAGGGAATATTGTTAATAGAATATTGACAAGGAAAGGAGCTTTTTAACCTGCTGAATCTCATAAAGCAACATTTGTCAATATTGAGGGACATATCGTTAGATTGACACCAGGAAAAAATAGTATTAATATCTTGTTGCATAGTAATAATGTCTTGGAAGGAGGCTATGCGTTTAAACAGTTTCAGATCATCAGCAAACAATAAATGATATGATAACAATAAGTTAGCCAGATCATTGATAAATAGACAAAACAGAAGGGGTCCCAGATGGGACCCTTGGGGAACCCCAGAGGTAACTTTAAATGGCTGAGATAAATACCCATTGATTTTAATTGATTGATTTTGTTTCGTGTGTTCACAAATTTCCTAAGTTCCTAAACGAAAGCACTTTGCTATATAGAATTTAATCATCAAAATCAGTTGATAATAATTTCTGGTTACAAATATGTTTCATTTTCTGTAAGTAGTGTTAAATGTTGTATATTTAGTTCTAAAAAAAAATAGGTTAGGTCCGATAACTTTTTTACCTAACCCCGTGTACTTATTCTGAAATCGGCAGATTATTCAATAATCATTATAAAGAAACATCCGTATAAAACATTTTTCTGTATCTCTTTTAACTAAGAAAATATGGGGTAATTTTGAAATTGCCATTTTAAGTTTGACCCACAAAGAGCACATGACACCTACATTACTTTTTTGATAGCACTAACAATTACGGAGACAAACCCTATAAAAGTGTCGAAAATGGGACACCTGTACATACCTCGCTTATCGTCCTAATGTTTTTTTTGCCTTTCAGCCAATCGTGCCTCAAATGTAGACGACCCTCTACCTCTGGACCTGGACAATGCGTCCTCCGACAAAAAGACCATCGACGCCAACACACTGGCGAAGGTGGTGCAACATAGCAAGTATCAGGTGATCATACCGGCTTACCCAGCGAAGGCGACTGGTGTCGAAGAGAAGGTTGGTCTTAACAATACTCTATATAATAATAATAATAATAAGGTATTTTTATGTATTTTACACGGGTAATAAAATAAAATTGTAATCTTTACGAATTCCCGGCCATAACGCACGCTTTCGATGTACGATTCTATAAGGGTGTGAAACGGCTTTTGTTACGTAAAATAGTTTTTCTATTTTCAGAAAATGGACGAAAACGGAAACGCCGTCCACCAGACCAAAGAGAAGAAGAAGAAGAAACAGAGCGACAAGAACGTCGTCGTTTTAAAGTCCGAAAACGTAAGTCGAATAGTTTAAAATGGGTGAATCGAGCGTTTTTATAAAACTACTATACTACAGGAATTCTCTGTGTAGAAACGGCAGCTCTTTTTATCTTCCGTCATGGTTAGGAAAAACAAGCAATCGACGGACGTGACCGAAAAGTCTATTGATACTTTGCATTTATCATATTGCGTTAAGAATTACCATTTTTTTTTTCACAAACAACGCTTAAATTTAACACACAAACACTGAAACATTATTATTAACATTGATAAAATAATTAATGATAAATTTTGTTTTATAAAAATTGTTGCAAATGGCCACCTTCACTTGAAAGGCGCTTCCGCCCGTCTTCGCATCGATTTGCCCACTCTAACAATTTTTATAAAACAAAATTTATCATTAATTATTTTATCAATGTTAATAATAATGAGTTTCGATATGAATTTAGTGGTTTTAATCAAGAACGGTGCGCCTGACGAGAAAAACTCGAGATCGTTTTCATGTAGAATTGACCAGGCTAATCAGAAAAAATATCCACATGGAAAAATGCCAGTGGCGTACCATTTTTTTTTGTAAAAAATATCAGAGGACATGTTTGCAGGGACGCCACTGGTGGGACAATTGAATAACTTTTCTAACTAAAATTTGTGGTTCTAAATCCTATTACCAAAATTGAAAATAATATCTAAAGTACTTTCGGAGATATTAAAAAATAACCATTTAAAAAATTAAAATTCAACACCCTGTAGCGAAAAATTTAAGCATTTGTGGACTTATGTTCATATGAACTTTTCTTTATAAAATGACCTAAGGAATCACACCCTGAAATATTAGCACGTCATTAAGGAACACCCTGTATACAGGGTGTCCGGGAACATGTGGGAAATCTCCCGGATATGAAGAAAACACGTGAAAAGAATACTATAGGTTCATATAAACTTCTTTCGTATCGGCCTCCTCTTCGGAGATATGGGCTCCCAAAGAGCACCAATTGAATCAAGTTTTTTACACATAATTAGTGAACCACCTGGTATATTTCAATTATTTTTTAATATGATGTATACCAGGTAAGACCCGTCAAACTACTACCCAAGAAACTGTTGTGAATTACTCACAGCTGCAGGGACGGACTAGCTGTAACACTCTTGGGCCCATTTTTTTTACGCCCTGTATGATGAGAACTTTGGACAATGTTTTTTACATACCTTTAACTATTGGCTAAAAATTAAGTACTCTTCATTCATGTCGCTAATCCTAACCGTTTTCGAAAAAACGGCATTTCATATACATCATGTGCTTCGGGTATTTCAATAAAAGATACATCTTTGTTCCGATCCAATGTTCAACCTTCAAGATTCCGCTTTTTCATATTTAGCCCATGAGCAGTTATGGGACTCAGTGTAAATAAAATGACGGTTTCTCGAAAACGGTTAGGATTAGCGACATGAATGAAGAGTACTTAATTTTTAGCCAATAGTTAAAGGTATGTAAAAAACATTGTCCAAAGTTCTCATCATACAGGGCGTAAAAAAAATGGGCCCAAGAGTGTTACAGCTAGTCCGTCCCTGCAGCTGTGAGTAATTCACAACAGTTTCTTGGGTAGTAGTTTGACGGGTCTTACCTGGTATATATCATATTAAAAAATAATTGAAATATACCAGGTGGTTCAATAATTATGTGTAAAAAACTTGATTCCATTGGTGCTCTTTGGGAGCCCATATCTCCGAAGAGGAGGCCGATACGAAAGAAGTTTATATGAACCTATAGTATTCTTTTCACGTGTTTTCTTCATATCCGGGAGATTTCCCACATGTTCCCGGACACCCTGTATAGGATGCACTAAAAAAAAAATCTTTGATCCCAATGTCAAAAAGTTTAAGGGATTGAGGGACCGTTATATGTGATCACCCTGTACATATTATAAAGTATTTTGTGAAATGTTGTGTTGGAACAAATAAATATGAACAAACTACCTACAATTTGTACTTTAAATTCCAGATCGAAGGTCACAAATCCGAAATCATCAACAACGTCGACCAGTTGCTGCACTATATAGAGGGCACGACGGAAAACAACCTGAAACCGCGCCCGGTCCAGTCGTCCAAGTCGAAGCAGCTGCACAAGCAACACGCATCGGAAGATGGCGGCTCAAAGCAGGCGAGCAAGAAGAGGAACTCGAAGTCGGGGGTGAAGGAGTCCGGAGGGGGTGCGGTCGGCGAAGGAAGACACGAATTGAAGGTAAGGGGAATATTGTCGTCTATCGCTATTTAAATGACTTCTCTAGTAATTAGTAGAGATGGGGGAAGCTAGTCACCCCAAAGCCCTGCCCTTGCAAGCAGGGTTGTTTCGGTTTAAACAATTTGTATAAAACAATTTTTTTAAACAATCGTTTGAGTTTAAAACAATGTTTTGTTAAAAATGTTTAAAACAGGTAAATTAAACACACGGTTTTTTTTTTGAGTAAATTGGTTATTTAACAGGCGTATACTTATTTTTTGCAACGACTTGGTGTGAAAAATATTTATTGATAAATAGTAATAAAACTACTTACTAAAACAGTAATTTCCATTCAAATTAACAAAATAATAAAAGTTAGGTACCTAATGAACATCATGCACAGAACTTTGGTTCAAAAAACTACAAATAAGTGTAAACCCATAAGAAAAAAAAAGGAATAAGGTAAAAATGTATAATAGTCACTGATCAGAAGTGACATCAGTTAGCGCCATAAGTGGGTGCATTAGAATTTAGTTCTTTAAAAATTGTAATCAACTTAGCTGCTCTGACATTGCCTAGCTTATTGCGGAGTTTGGAATGAACTAAACCATAAGACGAAAAAAGTCTTTCTATGTTGGCGGACGAAGCAATAGCTGTATGTAGCTGTCGGACAAGTTCCATTGCTCTTGTATTTAAATGTTTAATAGACCGCCACCATGCTAATGGTTTTACATTTTCAAGTATCTGTTCAGAAAACATATATGGTGCACACCTAGCCTGAAAATTAACAATCGTTGGCATTGCCTCTGAATGGTAGGTTTCTACATATTCCATGGCAATTTCTTTTTTTTTTTTCAATTTCAATTTCATTTATTGATCAATTTTTCAGTACAGCAGTACAAAAAAAGAACCATAAAGGTGTAGATCACAAATCCTATCACAATTTCTATATATATATATAATGGAACATACTAAATCAATAACAAAAAACAATCAACGTGCAACATACAGAGATCAATTAACTAAACACAAAGTCGAAAATAGAATAAGTTCAAACAAAATATGCACAATTGGGCAAGACAGCCAATAACATAACAGACTATAAAAATATTTAAAATATATAAAATTTACACAATATAATATTATTTAAAAAATTTACTAAAACAACAGCCTGATAGAGTCAAGCGCTAGGCGGAAATCAATCTAGGGATGGAATTTTCCAAAAATTCATCAAATGAATAATTTGCCGAAGATATTAAAATTTTCTTAATTTTTGATTTAAATTTCCCGGAGCTTAACTGTCGCACACCATAGGGAATAGCATTATACCATACTTTGCCAGCATGAAAAACGGTCTCCATAGTTAACCTTAGGTGAGATTGGGGTACACGTACAGCATTTCTATTCCTAGTAGGGTACTCATGCGAACACTCACTTCTACCCAAGTACATATTATGAAGAGAGGTTACACACTCATAAATAACCAAGTCATAAAGGGTTAGGATTTTTAAAGATTTGAATAAAGGTTTGCAGTGTGCTATTCTATTGGCCTTACAGATGACTCTGATAGCCCTCTTTTGCATGAGAAATATACTGTGAAGCCTACCAGCAGTTCCAAACCCCCAAAACATCGATCCATATCTTAAATGCGATTCAAATAGAGCATAATAGACCTGGCGAGAGATGTGACCGTCGTCCAGTTCCTGCGATACAGTTCTTAACGCAAACACAGCAGATGCTAGACTTTTGGTCAACTTATCTATATGGTTATCCCACTTCAGGTTTTGATCCAACATAACTCCCAGGAACCTATAGTCTGAGACTCTAAGAACGGTCGAGTTATTAACAGTTAATGATAATGCAAGATTTTTATTAAAGGTCATGAATTTTGTTTTATCGACATTTAGCACCAGCCTGTTAGCATCAAACCACTGACTTATCAGCGACAAATCTTTATTAATTTTAAGCTCCAACAGGGTTGGGTCCTCATCGGTCCAACAGATGGAGGTGTCATCCGCAAACATTGTAAAACTGCCAGAAATCTGCAAGTTACTAAGGTCGTTGATGTATATCAAGAACAGTAGAGGACCCAGGACTGATCCTTGCGGCACCCCATTTGCGATTTTTCTATTATCAGAACGAACGGTCCCCTCCCCATCGCCCGGGACTTGTACTGTTTGCTCCCTGCCTGATAAGTATGATTTAAACCATCTCAATGTAACCCCCCTAATACCATAATATTCCAATTTATTTAGTAATATATCGTGATTCACGCAGTCAAAGGCCTTCGCCAAGTCACAGAAAACCGCGGTAGTGAATTTTTTATCGTTCAACCCTGAGTAAACCTTTTCCAAAAATGAGTAGATAGCAGCACCAGTACTTTTTTTACTTTGAAAACCAAACTGCGAAGCCGATATAATATTGTACTTATCAAGAAAGCCAGTCAAACGTACTTTCACTAAAGTTTCCACAATCTTAGAGAAAACAGATAAAAGTGAAATTGGTCTAAAATTTGCTGGGCTTTTGACATTACCACCCTTATCAATGGGAATTACTAACGCCAGTTTAAGGGTATCAGGAAATATCCCTTCTATAAAAGAGCTATTTACAATGTCGGAGATAATTTCAAGGACGCTTATAGGTAATTGTTTAACTACCTTTAGAGATATTTGATCCAATCCACAGGAATTGGTTTTTTTAAGATTTCGTACGACATCCAAGATCTCAAGCGCGGTAGTAGGCCTCAGATAGAAACTATTTACAACCCTCATTCTATTTTCCCTGAGAAACGACATTGCACTAGAGTTAGAGTGTGCCGTTATATTTTTTGTGACTTCAGATGCCAGGTTCACATAGAATTCATTCAAATAGTTTGCAACATCCAGTGGTTTTGTAATTTCGAGGGAATTAGCTTCTAGTTTAATATGCTTTTTTTTTCTATTACAGTCCCTTCCAGAAATTGTATTTATTATTGACCAGGTTTTTCTTTTAGAGTTTTTAGCATTGATTATTTCTTTAAGATAAAAACTATTTTTTGCTGCCCTAATTGTTTTTTTTAGTGTTTTTTTGTATCTTTTAAAGTAAGAAATAATATTTAGATCTTTGGTATATTTAGCAATGTAATGTAGACATCTCTTATTCCTGCAAGAAATCCTTATACCTCTAGTTATATAAGATTTATTGCTAGATGATGTTCTTTTAAAGGGAAAGCAGTCTGCTATGGCTCTCATTATTTGTTGCTGAAAATTATAAAACTTTTCCGTCGGTTCATAACCCACAACAGAGAACCAGTCTGTACCGTCCATGACAGACTGAAACTTATGCAGATTTCTGGCAGAGTAATTTCTACGCGATACGTAATCCCGGCTTTCCATCGTTGGTACCTTAGATGAAATTTTTCCCAATACTATTTCATGATCGCTCAGATCAGTATGTCTAACTTCAACAGTAACAGAAGCATTTTTTAGTTTAGTGCAAAAGTAATCTATAAGAGAACAACTAGTTTTTGCAATTCTAGTAAATGTCTTTACTTCCATTCTCAAATCAAAAGAAATGAGCAAACTCCTCATTCTGATAACCTCCTGGGAATCATGAAAATCAATGTTAAAATCACCAACCAATATAATATTTGCATGGCCTGGTAAAGAGTCCAGTACAGTAAAGAGATTTTCATAAAAAGTATTAAGGTTACCTGAAGGGGACCTATAAATGTTAATAATGTAATAATTAAAGTGCTCAACAAATGCACAAGTAAGTTCAAAATGTTTATCAGCATTTACCTCTTCGCACCTACTTAGATTTTTACATTCTAAGTGATCCCTCGCCAATATCATAGAACCACCCCCCCTGAGTTCCCTTCTCACGTAATTCGAGACAATATAATACCCCGGTAGGACTAGATTTTCGTGATCTTTTAAGTGATGTTCAGTTAAGCAGATTATTTCAGGGTTTTCATATTCCTCCAAACAAACAGAAAATTCAGTGTGTTTGTTCCTTATGCTACATATGTTCACTGATAAAATACTAAAACTAGGTTCTAAATCTAAAACATTTGAATCGCAACTAGAGTCGGAACTACCCACGCTACAGCCGATTTGCCCGGAATTATCTATAAAAAATTTGTTATGAAATTATTTTCCACACTGAGATTATTCACATTGCAAGTTGTAGGTTTGATAAATACAAGATTGCCTTTCGATTTTACCTGTTTTGTAGCATACATCAATCTATCCACTATTGTACTATATCTGTGCATTTGACCATAATCACTATTTACATCTATGCATACCACAGCACCCTCACCATAGATGTTCAAAGTATTTGAGTACTCATACAGTTTTGTAGTAATTGCCTTTGAGTTAGTCTGTCTGCCTTTGAGTTAGTCTGTCTGCCCTAAAACGATGATCAAGCAAGTTTGCTAAAAAATGAACTGGAGTTAGGGCCATCTCCAAACGTTCTATAACCTTATTTACGTCACTCATTGCAAATTCCCCATTTGATTTTTTGTTTTCAAACGTCTTCAATAATTCGAGCCATAATTCTGTCGCTTCTCCTATCGTGCAAGTGTTTTTTTGAACTTTATCTAGAGCCACAACAATACATTTTAATTTTTTGTGATACTCCTGTGCAGTAACTTTTAAATTAACGTCAGTAACTAATTTTATTATGATGTCGTTTTCAATAAGTATTCTCTAAGTACACTCATCAAATAATATTGGCCAGTTTTTCAAATAACTCTCCGAGCAGTCTGATAAAGTGTTCTAGCGAATATCCTAAAGTAATACGAGAGCGGAGTCACTAGCTTCTTTAAATTTTGCGGCAGCGAAATGCACATTTCTAAAGTATTTGCAAACTTTCTTTACGTTACTTTTGACTCCCTACACTTCTAAATCGTGAACAAGTAAGTTGAATATATCAGCTGAACAATCATAAGTTATTATATCCTTTCGGTCTAATTCAAGAAAAAGTTTTTTCCTCATTTTAGTCATATTCGAAGTGTTGTCTGTTACTACACTGGTAACTTGACATTCATACTTTTCGTCGCATTTTTGTATAGCTTTCAGTAGTTGTAATACTCTGATGTGTGGCTACGGACTCTATTAGATGCACCCGTTCACTTTCTATATCTGTGACCGTCAGGGCTAGACAAACTTTCTTCTGACACAAACTATCTTTCATTGTTGTTTGTACTGAGTTATAAACCGTATCGAGTAAATTGTTGGAAACAACATTTCTGTTTGGTGGTGAATATCCTGGACGTAGCCAATTAATCAACAGTTTAAACTCACGATATTCTACTGCACGAAATGGTGTGTTCGTCGCATATAAATATCTGGCTATTTGTATATCCATCTTTTTCTTGTCTTCGTAGGAATAATAAAACTTGACATGCTGCTACCTGATACTGAACTAGTAGAAGTAGACGACTAGTAGAAGTAGACGATTTCGAGAGCCCCACAGCGTTCTATCATCTAACAAACTAAGCATCTTGAGAATGTCATGATTCTCGGCAAAAATCGTAAATGTCGTAAAACTCTATGAATCTTCTGAGATGTTGTGCAACCCTGCTTGTAAGGGCACCACCCATGAATAAATAAGAAATGATGTTATCTGTATTTTGGTTATAATGCAACTTAGTCGACAAAGTGTTCTCAACTGTGCATAATTACTTATCGGTTGGGACTTGACTAAAATGCTAAATAAATATATTTTTGAAGCTCAAGGGCCTGCATCCCTTAAGTACTGTGTGACGGGTAGTATAAGCTTCAAACATGCGATTTTGACAGTTCGCCCTAAGATTTATATTATTGTATATTGGTATTGCTATTTGTTAAAATGGATTAATGATTTTAAATGATTTTGCTGACATTATTGACGGTAAACATTTTTGTTTCCAGAAAAGTAACTCTCTTGGTGAAATTTCTGGAATGAAATTGGACAGAGAGTTCGAAGCCTTCAGCAGCGGCAAGAAGAACAAGCAGGAGAAGGAGGAGGAGAATGTCGTTTTGAGGGGACACAAGCCTTCGTTGGACAGGGCGAGAGAGAGGAGGTCGTGGGGCAACGTGGAGGTAAAACGAATAAATCTTAAACGAGAACTCATCGCTAATAGTTCCATGTTGTGTTTTATTTGCAAAGAATGTATCATAAAATGTGATTATTATTTCCAGGCTCCGTCCTTTCAAACTTTGTACAACGCCTCGTCATTGGAGAACCTGGAGACATCGACCGATACCTGGGAAGTGACCAGGCCGAAGAAGAAGAGCAAAAAGCGCCGAAATAGGTAGGGACATATTTTTGATAATAATTAAATATTTTTGATAATAAATCCCCGTAACGAAAATAATGACCATATCTTAATGTTTTTTTTTCTAGTGTTAGTAGTGCCAGCGGTGCAAGGCAAAATTCGTCTGCCAGCGGGGTGTCGTCTACAATCAGCAATGAAGATCGTAGATCCAGAAGGGCCCCCTCGCCTGATTTAGGTGTTATGGTAGTTGGTATGTGTCTACCTATATTTCTGATTAATATCTTTGTTTTCCATATTACACGGCGTTATGAAATTATGGGCTTATATATTATTATACAGGAGCACATGCGCACGTGCACCCCGAAAACAAACCGAATAAAAAATATTAATTTATATTCATTGAATATTATTTATCGTATAAAGTCCGACCCTCCCTAATAGTTTATCGAACCGTCAAACTAAAAAGTCCGACCCTCCCTAATATTTTATCATCCCGTCAAACCAAACTGTATAGATCCGGCAACCGTGCCTCGGTCGAGGTAAATGACGATTATGACGAGACTTGCTCGCACGTGCGATTAAGTAATGCAGTTTCTCTGTAGTAACAGGTGACGGGTGGCAGCGGGGCTATGGCGATTTAACATGGAAGAGGCGCACAGTTTTTGTGTGCACCGCGCTGTTGTCTGTTCGTGCATCTAGTTAGAAATTCGAGCTTGTATGTTTTAATATTATATATTTATTAAGTTAAAATGAATAGTTTGACGGTGGACTATTTAAAAAATAACTTTAGCTCTTTGAGTTTGGAGCAAAAAATTGAAGTGAAGAATGCGGGAACACCTAAACCCGAAATTAATTTAACGCAGACCACAAAGGGTAAATCTAGGGACTTTATTAGAAAGTTTAAAAATCAATTATATTAAAAAAAAAATTTATAGAGTGTATTCCAAACTTAATGAGGCCGTTATTGATCAATTTTCTACAATTAAGAACCGAAGAATGGACTTTACGTTTAAGCACTATTGTGTAGGGTCGATAAATGTTGTGTATTTCGATAAATGATACTCGATATGATTTTAAACCATTTTATTTAAGGATTTAAACTAAAAAAACACTGAAAATATGAAAAATGCCAACTTGTCAGTCTCGTGGCTCGATTCGTTCTCGTCATAAAACAGTTAACTATTGTTCTCGTCTTGGTTGCGCCTAATGACGTAGCCGTAGATGGCGTAGTGGTATTCGACATCATTCGGTTTTCTTGATAACTCGTAGATGGCGGTAGTAGTATTGGACATCATTCGGTTTTCTTGATACCTCGTAGATGGCTTTAGTAGTATTAGTAGTGGACTGTATAAATATTGTTACGAGGGTTGCATGCGACGACGTTAAGATCCGACAGCTATAAACACTAGGAAAACCTTTCTTATTTTCCAAAAGTTGTATTTCCTTGTGTAAAATTAAAAAATAAATAAAAATATGTTTTACCTAACGCATTTTCTTATTACTTTTTTTTCTATCTACATTTAAAACGTCTAGAAAGTAATAATTGTTTGGTCGTTACACAAAAATTAAATTTTAAAAATTTAAAAATAATTTCGCCATACTTGTGAACCCCCTCTATCATAGGTCACGAGCCGCCACTGCTTATTATACTTGAATGGGTGTCTCGTAGAGTAACACTACATTTTTGTGGACCATCTAATGACACCATCGCTTGCCGTCGACCAACAGCCGCGATGCGTGATGGAATACGTCTGTACCGCTACTAGATTCAATCGATCGAGACAAAAACAGTGTGGCGACGCGCGTCAAGCCTGTGGTGGCCTCGAGTGTATGGAAAAATGTTTTCCGTTGTAAAATTATTTGTTTCCATATTTATTGAAATTGTGAAAGGTTTGTTTTCATGTCAGGATTCCCGGGTAAAAAGGTAATAAGACAATTTCATAACGCCCTATATGGTTTTTAAGAAATCGTTGATGTCGTTTTCCTATTCCCAGTGTTTTTATGCATTTTTTTTTATTTTCAAGGTGTATCGCACGTAAAAACTACCCGATCGATGCCTCACAGCGAAAAGAGCAACGATTCCTCATCGGACGTGGATTCTGTGCACTCTCTACCGATGGACGGACCGATTTCTTACGCTGATATAGGTACTGGCTTTAAAAAAAATAAAGCCACTCGTGTTAACACAGACTTATCTTTTCCAGCGAAAAACATTGAAAAGAAGAAGCCCAGTCCCGAAAAGCAAGACCGACCTAACCCCCCGTACAAAGAAAAGTCGCCACTTTCTCTCAAGTTCCCCGAGAACGATCCAAAGTCGCCCGTAAGCTCTCACAACGCATCTCTAGTAACGAGTCCTCAAGAAAAGACGCCTGGTTTGTCGAGTAGCGCTAGTCTAATTAGTCCTATCCCGGTTAAAAGTGTTGTACCCGACGTGCATAACATTAAAAGTTTCCCGGCTATAACTGGAAGTGTAACGAAGAGTTCTCCTCCCGCGATAAGCACCACGGCGAGTTATCACACTCAAAACGTAACGACCACAAGTGACAAGGCTGTGCAATCGACTTTAACATACGAGGAAACGTTCGCGCGTGAAAAAACGCCCCCGGTCGCGCAGAAATCTGGTTCGGTGGGCGTGACGTTACAAACCGTACCAATGGAAACGACGCAGGGCGGGGCGTTGGCGCAGAGCACGCCCCTTGCCGGCAGTGGAGCTCCTGTAATGGACATGGCTCCACAAGTCACGCCCGCGGTGAGCGTGGCGACGGCGCTGACTCCGCCCAGTGGGAACAAGAGACAGGCCTCGCCGAATAGCAGCGCGGGAAAGAGCAAAGGGGGTAAGGAAGGCGGAAAAGTAGGCGTGTCTAACAGAGAGACGACCGGAACGCAGATGAGCGCCGTTCAAGGATTCTTCGGAGGACAGGGTGACGTTCAGGGTGAACTGTCGGTGAGTCGGCTTTGTTTTTTGTTGCTTAAAAGTGGAATACTTTTATCCGATGGGCAGCAGATTCGTTGGATGGCCATTACGAATAGCACGTGGATAAAAATACTCCACTTGTTTCATAACCCTTTCCGCTTTTTGCTTGGTTATGGTTTTTTTATTGGGTTGCGCTGCAATTTTTTCTAAACGTGTGGCTTTTTATTTTCGTCTTAAGGCTTTTAATCACTATTAGATTATGAAATATTTTCACTAACTTTTTGTTTGTATTTTTTTAATAATGTGACTACAAGTCGACAACTTTATCTGTAGCTACAAAGGAATGCGGGCAAGAAAATTTCTTGGGTTAACAATGTTGTCACATATATTAAATTTTAATTTAATAACATGTTACCAAGTAAACGCTAAAATTAAATTTACCCATAAGTCATAAGTATATAAGAAACTAATGTTCTATTATAGTTTCAATGTTCTTAAAACTTTCTTTTCATACTATTTATTTTAATATTTAAATGCAAAATAAAATATTTTTTTATTAAAGTCCTTCTAATCTAAAAATAGGGCAACATGGTGCAATATCAACGGTAACCATGGGTAACCGGTGGCTAGAGCTAATTTGATAGGTTATATCCCAGACAGAGGATGACGACACGCGTCTGGTGACACGCCTATTGTGCCAGCGTGATTGTTCGGCGATGTCCAATATGATTCATCCAGTTGCGTAGTGATAGGGTTTGTTTTAAAAATGTGATAATGAATGAATATACGTAAAACCCTTCATAGTCAAATCCGTGAAGTGATTGCCAATGTGTACAGGGTGGGGGAAGAGGAATCTCAAATGAATACATTTAAATTGCCACTTAAGCGAAAGCTAGAAAGGGTCGCAATGTATACGGGAGTAAGCGTGGGTACAGTAAAAAACATTCACAAAGAAGATACTGAAAGGAAAGAAAATAACCCGGATCAATTGTTGTCATCTCCTGTCAAAAAAAGGGGGCGTCCCTCTGCTGTCGAAAAAATCGAAGGCTTCGACTTTGGCATTGTTAGGAGAACAATACAAAAGTTTTATTTCAAACTAAAAGTGGTTCCAACCTTAACAACAGCTGAGAAGTGATATAAACTCTCCGTTTTCCCGTGAAACTTTGAAGTGCATGTTGAAATCAAATGGATTTTATTGGAGAACATGTCAAAATAAGCGAAAAATATTAATGGAAAGGCCTAATATATTGCACTGGTCATACAAATTATTCATGCCATGACAAATATATATTATAATATTACATTATTAAGATAATAATAGCACGCCCATGACTCGGCCATGTTTTAAAAGATATTACTTTCCCCTTACCGATACCGCGTAGCTACAGACTCGCTTGTCGAGCTGTAGATATGTGACCTAAAATTCAGGATCTAGAGAATAGGTTTGCTTCGTCTCGTTTTAATATACAGGGTGTCCCAGATAGGAATGCACTCTACAGGAAATGATCAATTTAGACAAAAAGTTCAGAATATTTCCGAAAATATTTGGGCAAATATGATTTCGTTCTTTTTGTTTTCTGGTTCTATTTGAAGATTTTTACATTCTCATTGTCACTTTTTCTCCCTCTATAAGACAATTCGATTAAATTTTCAATCCGACGTTCCGTTTTTTTCGCAACCATCGTCAACTTTGAAGATGAGTTTTTTTAGTCCGAAACATCTTAATAAATGATAGGTGTGATATATTGTTCGATTCAGACTATAAAGTTGTGTTCATAAACTGACATAAACCATAAAATATTACATACTACTATTTAAAAAACAAAGTTGATGATGATTGCGAAAAAACGAAACGTCGGATTGAAAATGCAATTGAATTATCTTATAGCGGAGAAAAAGTGGCGATGAGAATGTGAAATTTATTTTCCCATACATTCGCCGGCACAAAATTCCGCCACACTGACTTTTTTATTTTTTATGCGATTTTTATGATTTTGTCATCAGTTTGTAGATCCGTTTATTGTGTTTTTCCTTAATTAATTTATAAAGTAACATTTTTCGATTAGGCTATATTATACAGGAGTAAATCAAACCGTTGTATTCTATAGTAATTTCAAAATACCCTGTAGGAAAATTGAGGTGGATGAATCTTGTAATCTTTGATGTATTCTAAACATTTCGTTTCTTGATTCATTCCATTATCTCATTTCTGTTGCAAGCTGCAAAATTTTAAATGAAACGCTGATTTGAAGCCTATTTTTATTAAGAAAAACAAACATCAGGTATATCTTAAAGTTAATTAACAAAAACAATGTTAATATCGTGTATTTCCTCCTCTCGCAGTAATGACACCTTGCAATCTTCGCAGCAGCAGAAATGAGATAATGGAATGAATCAAAAAACGAAATGTTTAGAATACATCAAAGATGACAAGAAACAGTATGTAAATAAAATTATGCACCCCAATTTTCCTACAGGGTGTTTTGAAATTACGATAAAAAACAACAGTTTGATTTACTCCTGTATAATGTAGCCTAATCGAAAAATGCTACTTTTTAATATAATTAAGGGAAAAACACAATAAACGGATCTACAAACTGATGACAAAATCATGAAAATCGCATAAAAAATAAATAAGTTTTAAAATATCAAACTTGACCAAAATTTCAGGGTGGCGGAATTTTTTGCCGGCGAGTGTATCTCTTCAAATAGACTCGGAACGAAACCTGAAAGATTCGGTTTTGTCCTAATATCTTTAAAAGTATTCGGGTTTTCTAAATTTGAACACATGACGTTGCGGTATTTCGGTATATCTTATGGTTACCGATATCTCCGTAGAATGTATTCTTAGCTGGGACACCCTGTATTTCTGGCTCCGTTGCTCAAAAGAGAAGGAAAATCTCTTTAATGACGGACGTGGCTTCTAGTTTGATTTTATTTCTAGTGTAGTGCATTACTAGCGCGTTTGTAGATGGCCACAACGGCGCACCGCCCCTCGCCCATAGCCTTGTACCATAGCACCGCACAGCCTTCGCACAGTAGTCCCTCGACATCGAGATATAAACAGGGACTGTGCGTTGCAATTTTCTTCCGATGAAGAAGATTGGTTTTAGACTCTAATATAACAAAGTGGTATTTATATGCTTAAACAAAAATCAAAATTGCCAGTTCATCCCATTACCTTAAAGCGACGATTCAATGGAGAATTTTATCACCTGCACAACTCTACCTCCATTTAACCGACTTCGTATCTCTTACGGTTTCCGAGATCCCTGTACTGGCCCTCCTTATCTTGGACACGTATATACTTTTGATTATATCGTAAGCAACTGTGAAAGGAGAATAAATAAAAATCGGAAGAACTGTCATTCTCAACCTATAACAGTGGAAAAAAGAGTAATGGTATTTTCATATGTTCAAAAAAGCGTTGGGAATATTTGCTTAGATCAATATAAAAGTAATAAAATTCTCCATAGAATCTTCGCTTTGCGTTAATAGGATGAACTGATAATCTTGATTTCTGTTTAAACGTATACCACTTTGTTACATTAGCGTCTAAAATAATATCTTCTTCATCGGAAGAAGATGACAACGCACAGTCCATGTTTATATCTCGATGGCGAGAGACGAACTGATCGACAGGCAAGGCAATGAGCGAGGGTCGGTGCACCGTTGTGGCCATAGACTTGCTGGCGATTTAGCATGATGATGATTTAATTTTGAAAAACTTGGTACCTATTTAAAAAAGGTTTCTCAATAGGAGGTAAGTACAGCATCCATCGGTAAACCGGAGTTTGTACGCGGTTTGTGCGCAAATGAGTCGGCAATCGATCCTGCCGAAAAATACTCGGTATCGAAAAAGCGCAATATCATTGAAAATTTTCAATGTTTGGCTAAAAATTGAATTTTTAATTATATGACAAATAGGTAATTGATAACATTCCCGATAAGAACGATTTTGCTACTACGTATTATTCTGAAAATCGCCCACTTAACCCCATTTCCGTGTTATCTTTGCAAAGCACGAATTTCTATTTGTGTTGATTATTATTTAGGTTTAAGCCAGCCGATCGGACAATACAGTAGCTAATTTTATTATATAAGTACGGTTTTCTTGCCACGCATATCGATTTATACGATACTGTGCCAAAAATGGTCCGTCGTATTGCAAAAGGACAGGTAAGGAAAGTAATTTTAATACACCTTTACGATTTCGTCTCTGTAAATTAGCTTTCCGATGAAAGGGCGCTTTTCCACATCGATTTGCGCGTGTAATGATTCATTTTAGTTCACTCGTTAGGTAAATATCTATTTCGCAGCGTTCCGTAAAGAGTTGGGAGCTTTTTGAGTGGAAATATGTGTTGTTTAGCTATTACAGAAAGTTGCTGCAAAATCTACAATTCCATTTCAACAAACGCCGTAGGTATTTAAAAAGCCGTATTAGAATCGGCAATTTTTGTCTCTTGTGCCAGCAATGGCAATTATAATTGCACGGATTCATGCGCAGTACACCGTCCTCGATCAGAACGGGCCAATAATGCTCGCATTGCGGGCGCAATGCGAGAACGTAATCCGTATTAATGTCGGCAATTCTACTCTTCTGGCAATTAAAATTGCACGGATTCCCGATCAGCTGTCTCTCATTGCCAGAAATGGGACACGCGCCATTTTAATTGCCATTGCCGGTGCAATTGGGTAGAGATGGATTATTCTGTTATTTTTAACTGTTTATTATTTGGTCGAAGCAGCTATGAACAGCTAATGGCCATTTAAACCCACTGGTACTTAAATTAGCAGTTCACATTCTTTATTAAACTTATGGACTGCTAATTCGTAGCAACTTTTTGCACCTCCTATTTGTAAATAGCAGTAGCTGCTTTAACTGGCAATCAAAACGAACAGGTTTGCCCATCTCTAATTCTGGGGGTATTTTAGGGATTTCGACAGTACCAACTGCTGTTCTGACCGTTGACAATGCTCCAGCTGATCGAGAACGGTTTATTGCGCATGAATACGTGCAATTATAATTGCCGGCGCAAGAGAAAAAATTGCCGACTCTAATACGGCTTTTAGAGTTTTGATTTGTTTAAATTTCAATTCATAGGTGAATTTTTGTAAGTTATTTAGTTAAAAATAAAAAGTCACACCTTTCTACATTATTTGTATAGTTTAATTAATTATAGGAGGTTATTAAATTACTACCTGGGATATACATTTATTTACTTTTGTAGAAAATATCCTTCATCCGGGTCTTATAGCATTTTCTAGTTCTCTTTAACGTACAGGGTGTCCGGAAATGATGTTTTTTAAAAAAAAATTGAATATCTCCGAAAGTACTTTTAGACATTATTTTCAACGTTGGTATATGTTAATAGGATGTAAAACCACATATTTTAGTTAGAAAAGTTATTCTATCGCTCCACCAGTGGCGTCCCTGCAAACTGATACGTCCGATACTTTTTACAAAAAAGGTGATGCGCCACTGACATGTTGCCGTGTGGATATTCTCTCTGATCAATTTTAGTATGGTAGCATTGACCTGGATTATCAGAAAAAGTATCCACGTGGAAAAATGCCAGGGGCGTACTATAGCTTGTTTCTAAAATATATCAGCGGACATGGTCGCAGTGATGTCACTGGTTAACATATACCAACATTGTCTGAAAGTACTTTCGGAGATATTAAAAAATAACGATTTAAAGAAACACAAGTTGTAGCAAAAAGTTTAAGCTGTTCTAGTATCGCCCCTTAAAATAGGCATCGTCATTTTAGAACACCCTGTATTTCTGACGTCATAGATCTCGTCGACTTCGATGACATCACCCTTCATCGTATCGCACCGTAAAATCACGCATCATGCACCACCCAAAAGTAAATCATAATCACCCAAAAATATACCACAAACCCATATACTGCCTCCCGCCATTCAAGGAAAGAGTACGGTGGTTCTTATGAACGAACATTTATATACAGTGAAGCGAAAAACTGGGGGGTTTATTTAAGTAAACATTGTGCTCTTCAATTGATGGCATACCTATAAAACTAACCACACCACCTGAAACTAACCACCACCACCACCGCCCATCGATCATGAACCCACCCACTCAACCTTATTCCAGTTCTTTGCGCAGATCATGAAGGACCCCGCCCAGTACGCCGTTCAACGGATGCCGCCCGATATTGTCGACGTGGCAACGCTGGAAAAGATGCAGTTCATGAACTATTCTAGTCCGACGGGGAATACCACGGTCTCGACGCAAAGCGTAAGTAGATAGATAATTTGTTTAAAACTAAAAGTACTTCTATATTTTAAAATGCATCTTGATAATTAAAATGTTTTCTATTTTGCTTTCAGGTAGCCCCGCTGAACGCCACACCAGTGTCGTACACGCAGACCCAGAGCGGGGGCGGCTTGTACCCCGACGGCCCCGCCCACGCCGGCGTCAAGGGTAAGAGGAGGAAAGGGGCAAGCAATGGCGGGTCGAGGAACAGCGAGCCGCGCGAGGAGATCGGCGGGGGAGTCGGTAGTTCTGTCTGTGATAGTAGTTTGGAGGAGAGGGGTGGTGGTGGCGGCAGGATGGTTAATGGGTGAGTAGAGTACTAAAAAAAACAACATTTTTGGTGAACTAAATATTCTAATTCCTTTATCCTCCGGTGCAAGTGCAAATTTAACAACACACAAACACAATTTTCAAATAATTATGTGGATTATAATATTTCCCATCATTACTGATTGTTAGTGTATTTTTTCTACTCCTATATTAGTAAGAACCTACTTACACACTGTCTATTGTTACGTAATGATTGTTACGTAATATACATATTATATTTAGTTGTGCTGACGATAGCAGAGTTATCTCATCTTTCTCTTTGAATGCGCAAACATCGGCTGCCGACGCACATCTTCGCAGCCAGCATAAAGTATCACGCCTCAACAAAGACCTGGAAGAAATTTGGGCTTGGGGTGACAGTAACCAAGTCGAATTTAACGCTAAAAAACCCAGGCAGCAGTTTTCTCTAAAAAGGTTAACATTACAGAACCGGAAATAGTCATGGCCGGACACGCAATCCCACTGGCTTCATCTATTAATTTGCCGGGCGTCAATCTGGGAGGAAATATGTCTTGGCATAACCACGTTGTGGCAATCGCCAAGATAGCTTCTCAGAAGCTTGGGGTACTCTTCCCAACCAGAAAGATGTACACACCTCAACAACTTTTGACACTATACAAAGCCCAGATTCGACCATCACTATCCTTCGAAAGGAGGGCTATTCGTCTGATCGGAGACCACGAGTTGACGAGGAACCTCGACAGCCTAGAACATCGAAGACAGGTTGGGGATTTGACTCTCTTTTACAGATATTTTCATGGAAGGTGCTCGGCGGACCTTGCCCTCTTAATTTCGCCCAGAGCGACGAATAGCAGAAATACACGACGAACCACTGCCGCCCATCCATATGTCGTTAAGCTTAGTACTCCTCGAACTTCATTATTTAAGAATTCTTTCATCTGGAGGACTACATCCTTGTGGAACGACCTTCCCGAGGTCGTTTTTTCCAACGAATATGACCTCCAACGATTCAAAACCAACGTGAATCGCTTTTTGCGCACACGCAGCACTCCCAGAGTGCCCTAAAGGATTTTTCCTATAGTGCTTGTGTTTGATCATAAAAAAAATACAGGGTGTTATGGAAATGACGTATTATATTTAAATGGGTGACTCCTGGGGTGTCCTAGAGAAGCGCTACATATATTTTTTTAAAATCGAACGTTTAAAAAGTGAGGTAATTCACCCATAAACCCACAGGTCACTCCTCGGCACAATCATATTACACTGCCCAGCTGTGGCGAAATGTTGCCAAACTGTGGAAAAGTGTAAAACTTTAGATTCTTATAAAATATTTAGCTTACTTACAAATTAAATCCAGGCCGCCGACACGTATAAGGAGTCCAGGGCACAGACACCTTCAGTTCTTTTTTCTATGGGAAGGGGTTTATGCTCGTCACGCGCCCTGATGATAGTGTGATACTGCATAATAAGCTTATACCCACTAAATCCCATTCGGCCTCTTATTTCCAATCTCGGAAGGTAACCGGCGAACGCGTGCTCTAAGACCGTAGAAAAACATATACAATAAATACAATACAATAATACTTTATTTCTTTTCTTTATCAACAAATATCAAAATTCAATTGTCAAGTTTACAATAATATAATTTAATCAAAGGATCTTAAACTAGAAGTTACTTAAATTATTTTAAGACATCATTAATAAAGAGAAAGAGGGAGAAACCGGAAAAAAGCACCTAGATGACTGAACACCTGTATGTGCTTAGAAAACAGGAATGATATAAAAAAGGAAAAAAAAGGAAATAAAAAAAAAAAAAAACAAGAACAAACTCTATACAAAAAAAAGACCTAGGTTAGTTCGAACAGACAACAGGAAACCTGTTAGCCTCTAAAAAAGTGACATAAAGACTTCCATATTGTCAAAAATAAATCTCCGACATTTTATCTTAAACAATCTAATTCTAGTGACATTTTTTATGTGTAACGGTAGAAGATTAAAGATTTTTGGCGCCAAATAATTGACAAACCTGAGATTAACATTAGTGTTACTATTTGGTATGATAATTTTCCTATTAGCCTTGCCTCTAGTATGATACGGATGGAAAATGTAATTTTTCAGTTTATGATTTTTATAAACAAAAGAACATACTTCAATGACATACAAAGCACGAACATTAAATACTTCCCCAGTGTAAAGAAGTTGTGTTGAAAAACGTTTATGTTTCTTATAAATTACCTTAAGAATATAATTTTGTGCCAAATTTAAGGGTTTTAGGGCATTATTGTAAAGACCACCCCACACAACTATGCCATACCTTATTAAGGACTCGACAATAGCTTTGTAAACTGCAATTAGAAGTTTCTTACCCAAGATTTCTCTTAGGATGTAAAACCTGTAAATTAGCTTTCTTACACTTTTTGCCAAGTGAAGAACATGCTGGTCCCACTTTAAGTGTTTGTCAATAGTTATCCCCAAATATCTTGTCGATGGAACTTCATTAATTAAGTCATCCAAATTATCAATTTTAATATATTCAAAATCGGGGCGATTAGCCTCATTTAAGGAAAAGGAGACATAGTTTGTTTTCTTAACGTTGAGGGATAATTTAAAAGTATCAAGCCAATTTTTTATTTTATAAATTCCATTAATTGTATTATGTTTTACCTCGTGCCAGGTTTTTCCAGAAAAAATAGCAGCTGTGTCATCAGCATATGATATTATGGATCCATTATTTAAATTCAATTTAGTTAAGGAGTTTATGTATAAAATGAAAAGAATTGGGCCCAGTACGGTACCTTGTGGTATACCTATTTTAACATCCAGAGGATCACTCAAGATATTGTCGATTTTAACAAACTGGTTTCTATCCCTTAGGTAGCTTTGAAATACCTCCAACGCGGCTCCCCTAACACCGTGCCTCTGTAATTTCTCCAAAAGCAGGTCATGAGGCACCGTGTCAAAGGCCATATTTATTGATTCTTTACGAAAGGGATAAATTTTCACCGACTTTATTTTCTTTCAGGATTTCGGACGAGACGTTCTCGTCGCCGGAGCCGTGCCAACAGCCCGACTGCAGCCCCCCGCCGGTCGTCATCCTGTCCGGTCACTCGAGGGACGCCCCCCTGGGACTGATCTTCGGCTTCGACATAAACGAGCAACTGTTATTAGAAGACTCGGGTGGGGGCGGCGACACGGGATTAGTTAGTGGACAAAATGTTAGTGAGAATGTAAGTAAACCCTCGGTGCAAAAATAATTTGACGAAATGTAAGATTTTTTTTTTGTTCTCTTTTAGATTTTAACCGAAAATCATATAGAAAGGTTACCATGTGGTAGTGACGAGTGGGCGACGCGGTTTAAACCTCCATCCAACGACAAGGGACCTCCGAAACATAATCATGAAAAAATCGTTAGTTTTATTTCAACCGGTAAGTGTAACGCATTTTCTTTTCCCCTTTTACTGATTTTTTTTAAATTCACAACCAACCTGGGTGGTTATGTATGCAACTACAGTACGAAAACTTTTATATTTATTGTATTCAGTATGGCAAATGCAAAATGCTTTCTTCGCACTGTCCGTTAGCTCAAAATTCGATTCTCTAAATTTATCCTAATTGCTTATTTATAGAACAGGCATTGTAAATATCAAAATAGTAACTAAAGATCTACCTTAACAAAACTCTAACCAAAAAGTGCGATATTTTTAATAATTTACTTTACTTATAACAGTAGGCCATGGTGAATTTATTATTTATTATAATTGCACGTACTCATGCACAGTAAACCGTTCTCGATGAGCTGGCGCATTGCCAACTGTCAGTACTGTCGAAATCCCTAAAGTACCCCCAGAATTAGAGATGGGCAAACCTGTTCGCTTTGATTACCAGTTAAAGCAGCTACTGCTATTTACAAATAGGACGTGCAAAAAGTTGCTACGAATTAGCAGTACATCTGATTAATAAGGAATGTGAACTGCTAATTTAAGTACCAGTTAGTTTAAATAGCCATTAGCTGTTTATACCTCCAGGTACAAGTTTTTTAAAAATACACTCAGATCAGATCATTAGATTTTATTACACGCGATGCGACGAAATTTGACTTATTCGTCGGCGACATTCCACTTTTCTGTCAAGTCAAACGTCCAAAACAAACTACTCGTTTTAACTGAGCAACTTGGGTTCGTCTATAAAAACAATGTCAAATAATATACAAAGTTTGGACGCGTAGCCCGAAAATCACTACAACTATTATACGCGTACCTTCTCAAAACAAAGCGGATAGCCGAGAATGTAAATGGTTATCAACAGAAGCGACCGCACCCTAACGCTGTTCTTCTATTACTGACACTTGCAAGTCGCACGCTTGTACCCATAGACCTACGTCGGTCCGGCGCCGTGTGGATTGTGTGAAAGAAATGAAGAGATGGCCGTTTGAGAAAGAAAATAAAATCTTCGTTGGTCTTGTCATTTGGAGTAGAGCTGAGCTAATTTAATTTTTTCAGCTGCTCAAAAGAAAAAGTACAGTCGTAGTATTATCAGCTACCACTATAATTTTATTCAATTTGGTCGAAATTCCATTAACGCCATATCAAGTAAACGCCTTGCAAGAGAACTCGCGGTAAATAGCCAAGTAATAGAGAAGAATCTCGTGAAATATCAAACTGTCAAATATTGCCCATCTCTATTCCGAGTTTTGAAGGTATCTATTTCGTTCGTTCGTACGTTAACTATTTTATGGTTCGTAGATAAAATGTCATTTTTAAATTGAAGGATTGCATTTAAAATGTGTGTTTTTTAAATTAGTTAAATAAATAAATCTACTCGAGAAAAATAAGAACCAAAATTAAAACGGCGTTCGCGTGTATTCTTCCATGTGAATAGCTGGCTATTTTTTAGGTTATGTGAGAGGTTTTTCCCTAAAACTTAGATTCTGTGTGGTTTTGTGTGAAATTATGAAACTAACAATTGTATTTAAATAAGTAAAGATAAGAAAGCATGTGTCTTAAATAAAATTACATTTTTTTTAAAGAGTTTGAACGATAATTATTATTTAAAAGGTCAATGACGTTTGACCTGTTTACTTTCCTGTGCTTGTAACGAATTTGAAATTTGTGTGTGATATTACCATTATTTGTTTTGCAAAACATCTTTCGCCGTCGGTTTTCTGGAATCATATTTCATAAATTAAAAATTGTCAAAAATTATACATTTTTTTCTAAAGTATTTGCCGTGTAGATATGACAACACCGGCCGAAATAAAGACGTCTTTTGACCCTGCAGACCTCAGTGTTGATTGTTTACATATTACGCCAGTGCCCCACATGTGTTTGTCTGATTTGACATAAGGTGATATAATCCGGTCATTAATTGAAAACGCCATTTATGGGTATTTTTCTTCAAATTATTTTCATCTCAGGATTTGCCGGTTTAAATATAATACGTCATTTCCATAACACCCTGTATTTGAATGTTTAGGAAGATCTATTATTTTCTGAAAATAACTAAAAATGGATAAATTATATGACATTTTAATAAGAAACGTTTTTTTTTCTAGCGTGGGAAGCCGTTATCAACCAAAAAGTACATTACTACTCGGATAGTTTATAAGAAAAATTAGGGACCCCTTTCCCGCGACAGTGAACAAGTGAGAAAAATCCTGACAATATAGTCTAAAGAAAAGTGCTTAAAAAACTATTTTTAGTAATTAAAAAAAGAAACCGGTTAATTTATTTAAAGACGCAAACGAGTTAAGGAAAAAGGAAAAAATATAAATACTAGTCAAAACCCGATATACCCAATTGGGTATATCAACATAAAGAAGTGTTTTTCCTTTGAATATATGGAGAGATTGTACGAGAGAAAGATGCATATATTTTAAAAACAGCCCGAGTAAATATAGTGAACGTATTTACCAAATATAACATTCGTAACCAGTGAATGGTGTGATGAAGTGAAAAATAGTGCTTAAACAAAAACGGAAGACTTTTACAAATATATATATATATATATATACCCGGTCCCCTTAAGATGACGAAAGATGGAAGATACCGAAAAATGTCACCTAAAACAGCAATATCGAGAAGTAGATAACGATCGGGGCCCCAAAGTGCCGCCCCGCAACGGACTTAAGCATTTTGGGGCCGGCTTTATTTATTTTTTTGTTAACGAAACGTAGCGAACTATTTTAATGTTAAATGGAAAGGAATGAGTTACGGTTTGTTCGGAGGTTGGTTAGAGGGGGTCGATTTTGGGAATTTTCACCTTTTTTTCTAAAATTAAATAAATATACGAGGTGGTACTCTTTGGGTCTCCTAGCGATATAATGAACCATTTTCAGAAGCATCAGTGTAGTAAATTTTTTCATTATACAGGGTGTCCGCTAATTAATGGTACATGGAAAAGCCACATACTCCTAACTTTCTAGAGAAACTAATGTCTTTTTACAAAATTTGGCAATTATTTTTTTTAGGACGAGAAATTGAATTTGTGAAATTTTAATGTAGATTTTTCGCACATTCATACGGCATAACTTTTTTGTGCCTCAGTGTATTTACGTTTTTAAGAAGAATAATACTTTTCTCATATTTATTACGTAAAAACGGTATACTAAGTTCAGGTCGCCCAGAGTTACGGTTTTCGAGATATTTGCATTTAAATTGTTTATTGCGTTAGCTCAGGCAAGCAAATAATATTTTGTTACTTCTTACCAATTCACTTTTAGATGATAATTAATGGTAATTGGGAATAATAAATACAACAATTGGATTGTTCTCTCATTTACTTTAATTAAAATAACATTGACCCTAGAAAATATCGTGTGTGTCGAAAGAAAACAACAGCAATGAAAAAACAAACTTACGATAAACTCAAAAATGAAACATTTTCTCTTCCATAGCAACTGCATCTATAAATTTTGTTTCCTTATTGGTTACTTTAAGAAAAAAAAATTATTTGCAAATTAATAATAATTGGGCAGTGTGCACTAAGCAACTTAAATGCAAATATCTCCGAAACGGTAACTCTGGGCGACCTGAACTTAGTATACCGTTTTTACGTAATAAATATGAGAAAGGTATAATTTTCATTAAAAACTTAAATACACTGAGGCACAAAAAAGTTATGACCTAAAAATGTGCGAAAAATGTCGCAAATAGCGCCCCCTACATTCTACATTAAAATTTCACAAAGAAATCAATTTATCGTCCTAAAAAAACCATAATTGCCAAATTTTGTAAAATAACGTTAGTTTCCTGCGAAGTTATTAAGAGAAAAACAAAAATGAAATTTTAACTTTAACACCCTGTATCTCCGTTAATATCAATTTTCGGATATAGGTAAGTATAATTAAATCCTAATATTTTTATGTAAGGAGTCTGTGGTTTTTCCATGTGCCATTAATTAGCTGACACCCTGTAGATTTCTCGGAAAATTTCATTCTTGCTAAAAGTTCGTGTCGAATATTTCTTCTAGTACGGCGGGAGGAAATCAAAAATGTCACAATCGGGAAAAATTTCGGTCAGAAAAGTATTTTATAATTGCAAAATAAACGTATGAAAAAATTAACTGTTTGTAAAATTTTAAAAAAATATATTTATTTTTGATATTTTTTTATCCGATTAAGTACGCCACTGGCTATGTGCCGTGTCTATTTTTTTTTGTATCTCCCGCCTTATTAAAGAAATATTTGACAATCTATTAACCTCATTAGAGGCTTGGAACATGCCCCAAGTTTTATCAATAATAACATTTTCTGAGAAATCATATAAAAAACGGTTTCCGTTTGTTGCAAACTTCCTTGACCACCCTGTATATTGTTAGCACATGGCATGTTCATGACAGTGGTGCGGTAAAACCGGTTTCAACAGATTCACCGGTTTTACCGAAAAAGTACAATTTTTTCGATCGAATAGATTAGAAATTTAAGCTAAAGGGCGATAAATGTAATTTTTCAATCGTTCTCGTCTCGAAAACCAACTCTAGCATACAGGGTGTTCAATATTAAAAAACACACTTTTAAGTAACATTTGTGTTAAGGCAAACGTTTCGACTCTTATCTCGATGGCCTGCTTACATAGAGAGTAATCCACCCTGTATAATTACCAGAAGGTTTGATGGTTTTAAAATTGTTATATAAGTTAGTATACATACGGCGGTTACCAAAACATATACAAGGTGTTTGGATAATGCATCAGGAGACTGGACAAGGTGATTCTACCTGTTAAAATAAAGATAACAAGCCGAAAACCCGATACTTTTCGAGTATATTTGGCACAGGAACTACGCTCAACGACTTCTATCGTTCTGTTATACAAATGTTTCTTTACTGCGCCACCAGAGGGCCACTTTACCCGAGATTCAAATTATATTTTTGTCATATCTTTGTTGTTTCGACGGTTATTGGAAAATAGGTCATGTCAATTTGAAAACAAAAGAATACCGAATAAAAAAGGTACTCTTTAGTCGAGTCGATAAACCGCGCCGTTTAGGCGCCAAACGGGAATTAAAGTTTTTGTTAGCATTAAATCAGTATCCTGATGCATTATCTGAGCACCCTGTATATGAAAAAGTAACTTGCAACGTCTACGGAAATTTATTGAAGAGAGAACATTTTTTTTTTGCAAGTGCCCCGAAAGTGCCTCTTTTCATGCATGTTCACTTCACCGAAAGTGGCGTTTTCCAAGAGAGCGGGCGGGAAAGATTTTTCCCGTCCGCTTCGAGTCACCATGTGCTCATAAATAAATAAAACCAGAATTGTCGGTGCGGGATTTGAACCCGCGACCCTCAGATCGCCAGGCGGACACTCTACCCACCGAGAGCCATACTACAAGCGATAATAAATAGCGGATTATATATAAATTAAATTGGCAGTTAATTTTTCAAAGATGTTTTAGAAAAATGTCTGAAGAATTTCTTTATTTATATGATGGCCTCAAAGACTCGGGCACTCGTAAAAAAATAAATAAAACCAGAGATGCCGAGTGCGGGATTTGAACCCGCGACTCTCAGATCACAAGGCGTCCGCTATACCATTAGGCCACCGTGCCTATTTGTCAAAAATAATAAATAGATATTTACATTCTCCATGCGCGAGTGTTTTCATGTCATGTAGACAGGATAACTGTCTGAAGAATTTCTTTATTTATTTGGCATCAAAGCTTCGGAGCGCTTTTAAAAAAAATTCGGTACGTATCTCGGGCCGTCGGAGGCTTTTCCGGACTCGTGCGTAAAAGCCTCATTTCGGCCCTTGATACGTAATGTACTATTACATAAATTTATTCTATAATTAACCAAAATTAATCGAACCCTTAACGAAAATATATTGAGGAACTTTTTTTCCAGTTATTTAATTTTTCTATTTTTTACTACAATATTGTATGTCGTAATTGAATGTAATTTTTTATCGCGAATATTTTTACTGTGACCAAAAAAATTAATGACACGCATTGTGATCCCCTCGAGCCAAAACTCCCACAAACCTTATAAAAAAATGAAAAACTAATATAGCCTCAATGAAACTAAATAATCCACTTACATTTTTCTTTTTCAGTTACAATAATTTATTTCTTACAAAAAATTGTTACTTTTCTAGTTGTTTTTATGTATAAAATATTACAATAAACCGCCATATTTTTAGGGGGGATCTTCATGTCCATCGGTTAATATTTAGTGATATTAATCGAATTAAGAACGAAATAATCCAGTTTTTTCAAGCCGGGTGCAGGCCAAATGGGCGAGCGAAAGTAAGATCATGTCTATATGAATGCCCACTTGATTTGTTCGGGTTTTAAAGCATACGCTTTAAAATGAACATGACTTTGATCCTTGGACCCGGTTTAGACAGAAAATTATAAACTATCGTTCAGCGATTAAAATTATTTAATATTAACCCGGGTTTATGTAGATCCACCCTCGGACAGCAGAAAAAATGGTCGGTTTTGAATTTTTTAGTTAACATTTTTTAGGAAAATGATTTTTCAAAGGTACGTGTTTTGCGATAGATATTTTTGTGATAAGAATTAGAATAGAAAGCGAATCGTTTGAATATTAACTTGGGAAAAATCACCTTTCTAGAAATATGCGCGTAATTTTCGCTTTTTTATATAAAACTGTGGAACAAAAAATTGGCAAAAATATTAAAACTTATATCAATATAAATAATGTAAAAAAGGTCTGTAAATTATTCTTAGCTAGATATCCTACCCCGGAGAACAAAAAAGCTTTAAATAATTGCATAATGCGCAAATTAAAGCAAAATCGCGTTGTCCGGTCGCTGATGGGGGGACCCTGTATCTGGGACACCCTGTATTGTAAGTATACAGAATATTCTAATTTGACATCCATAAAATCATGACCCCCAAGAACACATTGTTTGCCTCTCGGTAAGATTATTATTTACATTGAAACAGATATTAAAAATATTTCACCTTTTACCTCAAAAACTAATTGGTTCAGTCCTGGAATTAATTCACGAATACTCTGTATACAGGACCCGCTCTCAGCGAATAGATTACACGTAAATTCGTTATATAAATGTGTATTTTCTAGGGTTTTTTTGTTAATTATTTCGTGTCAGTGTGTTTCTGTTAAGACATTTACGTTTTTCTCGAGTCGTAGGATTTGTTTTCTCTTAGATGAAGATTATTATTTATTTTTTGATGTCACAGGGTATTCTTAAAAAGACTAGTGTCGATTTTTTTTAGTAGAAAATTATTAGCTAGACGGTCCAGTGAATTGAGTACAGGGTGGGATTGGAAAGTAATTTTCCTTGGTATTTTTATAATATGTACGGTGAGCGGCAAAAGTTTGCCACATATGGGAAACTTTGAAACTGGAAAATTGACAAATATACAGGGTGGCCCATCGAAAACAGTCCAGCAAGGTTTACGGCTGTGTACGTGATAATTAAAAAAAAATCTCGGACCCGTAAACTTGTGTTTTCAGGGGGGGGCACGTTTCACTATTAATTTCATCCCTGTAACCTCGACCCCCCTAGCGGGGGCGGCTACTGCCCTTGTTTTTTCAAATGGGAATGGGTATGTTGTGATACATCTTTTTAAAGGGCATTAAATTCTCTTTAAAATGGCGCTTCGTTTTGTAAATTTGAGCCACGCGCCGCCGAAAAATTGCGTTTTAAAAAATGGAATTTTATTGAGTAATACTTGCATGTTATCTTATTAAATGTTGAAAATGTCCGCCATTCACCTCCATACAATAGTACAACAACTGTTCAGTGAAATGTGTCAAATTCCGTTGCTCGGCGGCGCGTAGCTCAAATTTATAAAACGAAGCGCCATTTTAAAGATCTATCACAACATACCCATTTCCCATTTGGAACAACAAGGGCAGTAGTGGCCCCCGCTAGGGGGGTTGAGGTTACAGGGATGAAATTAATAGTGAAACGTGTCCCCCTGAATACACAAGTTTACGGGTCCGAGGTTTTTTTTTTAATTTTCACGTACACAGCCGTAAACCTTGCTGGACTGTTTTCGATGGGCCACCCTGTATATTTTGTCATGTTAAACCTTGTTCAAAATTAGAAAAAAAGGCATTTCGTAAGAATATTGTTCCCCACAAATAACTACATATGCATGGTTTCCAGATACAGGGCCTGGCCACATCCGCGTTAAAAAGCTAATTTTTCAATTTTAACAAATAAAATTTACGTTGCCAACTTTTTGCTGGCTACTGTATAATATAATTTTTTTTTTAACATCAAACTTATTATCTTCTTAACCTACCTGTATACATGTACTTTGAAGGCTTTATACAGGGTCTGTTCAAAAACTAATAACCATTTCGAAATATTTCGTTTAAATCATTGAAAATTATTTTCCTTATCGCCCTTTACGAATGTGTAAAATAAAACTGTATAAAAAAAGTATCATGGGAATCAAGAATTGTATAGTTCTTTTCTAATAATAAGCTTCGTCGTTTCGTCTCGACCTCTGTCGACGTCCCAGTGAGCTTATAATTCGAAAAGAAGTATACTTTAAACATATTTATGTTGGGAATATCATAATATTGTTAAAAGTATGTGATAATTTTCGTTATAGGATATTAAATGATAGAAAATATATGTTGATTTATCGAAATACTAAAGCACAGTTATGTTGGTGGTACGGCAATAAATAAAACTAGGTCCAAATTTCGTCTTCTGTTATTGTTAATTTCAAAATTATAGTTTTAAACTATCATACATAAAGCTTTTTAAGTTCAGTAATCATCTGATGATAACATACATCGGCATTATCGGAAATACCTTTTGGGAAATAAATCGGGAAGAACGGTAAAGTTGGATTTTTATTCTTTAATGTAATTTAATAGAAATAAAAATTCTCTTCATAAATAAAATTGTTTTTTGCAAGGAATAAAACCGAATGGTGACGAACGAAATTCCTATTACAGGGGATCTTAAATAACTCTTAATATATAATTATAATTAATTTTGTGCTTACCGAACCCACTAACTCTTAAAGCCCAATGCCCAATGCTAATACATTCATTATCGTTTAAATAAGCCGAACAGAGAATTATTATTTAAATTATTACAAAAATCCTACTTTACGTACGTTTTGCTTGCCACTAATCTGCTAATACTAAAAACCCGAACAAACCCAAACAGAAGAATCTTTGTCATCCCTACAGTAAGACAACTGCCTTACATTGTCCTTATTAATAGTTTTTGCCTAGTATTGTCTATTGGCTTCAGTTGTCGTCCTTCTATATCTGATTTTAAGTAACATAGACTGTAATTTGAAAATTCGTCGAGCAAACGATTTTTAATTTCATTTAACGACAACAAGGAATAGGCAAAACAAGAACAAGTTTGTAAAACTCGATCTATGAATCTTTTATCTAAGTCTAAGTGGAGTCGTTCCGGTATTCGAAAATCCCTTGACGAAATCGAGTAATTTTTTTTCCTAATCGATACAGTAGGATCCCCTCGACATTCTGAAATGATTTGCGTAGGGCGCCGCATGGGGAGGGAGGGGGCACGCCCCGTAAATCTAACCTACAACGGGAAATTGAAAATAACTGGGCCGGTTTTGATGTGCGAGGCAAAATTGAAGAGCTTGACAGAGCGCGTAAGCTCGGAACAAACCCGATCCCGATATCTCGATGAGTTCGCGAATTAACGCGATTTTCAACTGCAAAAACAATAAAATTTAATTAATTATATCTAGAGAAGGGGCGGAGTTGGGGCATCATTTTTTCGCGAATCAACTGGTGATACCGAGTACTTTGATGGGCCGGAGGCTGGGGTTGGTGAGGCAATTAGGAGGGGAGTAGGGGGGATTGGAAAGTTTTTACATAAATGCTAATAAGTAGTTTATTAATCGAGCTACGGGGATCAGGCCGGATTCAATTTGTTCATTTTTTTTCAAAATTATCATTAATTTATTTTATCAATGTTAAAAATAACGAGTTTCAATATGAATTTAGTGGTTTTAATCAAGAACGGTGCGTCTGACGAGAAAAACTCAAGAGACCGTTTTCATGGAGAATTGAACAGGCCACATGGAAAAATATCAGTGGCGTACCATCTTTTTTGTAAAAAATATCAAAGGACATGTTTGCAGCGACGCCACTGGTGGAACAATTGAATAACTTTTCTAACTAAAATTTGTGGTTCTATATCCTATTAACACATACCAAAATTAAACATAATATCTAAAGTATTTTCGGACATGGCCGTTTCTTGTATTGCCCAGCGCGCATTTGGGAAAATAAAAAATTTTCGCCAATCCCACCTCGTAGCTGATAAAAAAATGAACTAATTGAATCCGGCCTGATCCCCGTAGCTCGATTAATAAACTACTTATTAGCATTTATGTAAACGAGAAAAAAATGATGCCCCAACTCCGCCCCTTCTCGAGATATAATTAATTAAATTTTATTGTTTTTGCAGTTGAAAATCGCGTTAATTGGCGCGAACTCATTGAGATATCGGGATCGGGTTTATTCGAGCGTACGCGCTCTGTCAAGCTTTTCAATTTTGCCTTCCACATTTTTTTTGGAGCATCAAAACCGGCTTGAGTTATTTTCAATTTCCCGTTGTAGGTTAGATTTACGGGGCGTGCCCCCCTCCCCCCCATGTGGCGCCCTACACAAATCATTTCAGAATGTCGAGGGGATCCTACTGTATCGATTGGGGAAAAAAATTACTCGATTTCGTCGAGGGATTTCGAGCCGTTTATTTCGCCAGGACGACTCCACTATAAATGTTTTTTTTATTTAGTACAAATTAGGGCTGAATTGGTATAAATATAACCTACCATGCCGTTCTCCCAGTTCGCTACCTCGAAATAACGGAAGCAGATGAACTAGAAATAATAATATTGGATATGAATATAGAATATTGAATATTTTATAAAAAAATTATGTGAAATTAAAAAATTCTTCATATTTAATAGTATTCTTAAAATATTCTTTTCTTCATATGCTGACATCACTGCTTCACAGCGGGACAGTTACGTTTGTTCTTAAGGTTTACACTTCAATGGTCTCGGCTAGATTGAAGTCCGGGAGTTCGACTCCAGATATAGATCGTCCGATTTTACACTGTGTCGTTTGTTCTTTAATTTTCAAAATTCACAGGTGGAAGTTAGTTAAAATCAGCGATACAAGGACGACTGCTACTTTATTGTTCCTAGCGCAACCCGGTAGAATTTTAGGTGTATAATTACGTTGGAATTTTTATAATGTATGTATAGGTAAATATATTTTTCTCCTAATGTATATTTAGAATCGCCACATATGTTTATTTTTACGTATTTGTACATAGCTAGATGTTTCTATTATTTTTTTAAAAGAAAAGCTTTTTCGGTAAATCAGTATATATTCGATTTTTATTATTATAAACAGAAACATACTGTATAATGATTAAAAAAGCTTCGTCGCTATCTGAAATTTAGGCCGTACGTTTAAAATTTTGAGTCGATTAAAAGAAATTTTTAATGGGCCACTGTTTTTTTGTGATTAAGATGCTTGTGAGAGTCTGGTGTTTTTTTTTATATCGCGATTATGTTCTATTGATGGAGTGGTTGATTTTTGTTTACGAGTTATCAAAGTAGTCGCATTTTTTATGTTAAATTGAAACTGGATATTCAAATGGCTCTGAAATACAAGGAAATAGTTGTTTTAAAGGGTATTTTTCGCGAAAATTAATTCTAAAAAAAGGAAAACTATAGATTTTGATTTTTTTAGGACTAATTTTCTTTGTAATAAGTCTCGGTGTAACTTTTTTTACTTGATTTTCGAAGCTATTTTGCATTTACAGTTTGTAAAGTTGAATTTTTCTTCTCCTTTGTATATTTTAAAGAGTACCAATAGGAAAATTAATAATTTGTGAAATTAATAATAACACTGTCAGGAATTTATGGGCAATACTGGAGCGCAGTATCAGAAATATGGAGCAGTATTTTTTCTCTATAAACCGATTTTTTTTGTTAGCTGTAGAATGTAGTCCGTTTTTTCAATTTCAAAAATTAATTTATTTCTCCAAAATGCGTTTGCGCAAGTTCAACGAAATACAATTTTATCGTATTTGAAAGAGGCAAAAAGAATTTCTTTTCGCGTCTTTTCCCCCAGGAAATGTCCGGATTCCGAACCGATCGCTCTAAAGGTTTGAGATTGAAGAAAAAACACCCAAGTCACAATAAGTAATTTATTTTTTGTTGATAATTATAGAATTTATGGAAAGCGCGCGCCGTTTTTCATACACGCGTTGGAACCAAGAGAATTTGGGTAAGTTGATTTGAATAAAAAGATTTTTGTTTTAATATTTTTTTTATTTATCGAAAACGCCTTTGTTGCGCTCCGATTTCTATTATTTATACAGGGTGTTATGGAAATGACGTATTATATTCAAATGGGTGACTCCTTGGGTGTCATAGAGAGGCGCTACATATATTTTTTTTTTAATCGGCCGTTTTAAAAGTGGGGTAAAAAACACCCTTACTCACAGGTCAGTCCGCGCTACTGTACAACATTTCACCCAGAGCCAATGGCAATGTTGCCAAACTTAATGTAAAACTGAAATTCCATATAAAATTATAAAAATAAATTATTTTCTACCTACTTTATACCTAAAGAGCGAGGAAATCCAGGCACAAACACCATCAGTTTTTTTCTTTTTCATGAGAACATTCCTGGAAACACTTTATGTACACACAGTAATAGTGAAACAGAACCGATAGTTAGCTTTTGAAAATACAATAATACCGATTATACTACAGATTATTAGATTTTATTACACGCGACGAACTTTGACGTTCAGAAGAAACGCGTCAATAAAAACAATATTCAAAGATTATTTATGGACGGGCAAGATACACGCGTAAACCGAAAAAACACAGCGGATTGCTGAGAGTGTGTTGGTGATCGACGAGACACAACGTATCCGGCCGCTGGTTGGTCTTCAACTAACAGACGCGAGGGTGCGGCGCTATATGAAACTACTTCGCTCGGCCGATGTAAGGCGTCAAGAGGTCATTGGCATTTGACCTAGAGACATATGTTTTTTCGGGTCGTTTAAAACATAGTTCGTCGTAAATGTTCTTCAATTAATTGTACAAAACGGTATTACAGAATGGAAAGGTGTTTAAATTATTTTATTTTGTCTAAAGAGTTTAAGGTGTACATATGACAACACCGGCCAGAATTCCTTGATTGGTTACATGTATCGCAGTGCCACACAGGTGTTTTTCTGGTTTGACGTCAGGTCACTTTTGAATTGAAAACGCCATTTATGTCTATTTTTCTTCAATTTGTCTGTATCTCAGGAATGGCCCGTTTAAATATAATACGTCATTTCCATAACACCCTGTATATAATCGATCCGCGAGAAGTAGCCTTCCAATAACGTCATTGAACTTTAAATTGAAATCTTCGTCGGAAAACTCATTATTGGGTTTTTCCCCCATGATCCAACAAACACAAGGTAAGATATCTAGCGCGCGCATTGGCATCAACGGGTGATCAACTTTTAAATTGCTTATGGAGTTGTTGTTACTAAGCCACGCCTTCTTGCGCGATCCACACCTTGTCTTTATTGTATCACGGTTTCCTCCAGTTCTTCATTTGTTATTATTTTCTCGTAAATTCTAAATCTCATATTTTTCGAAAGCTAACTTTGAACTGAAAGAGTGTATGTATTTTTTTTTTATTAATTTTGAATCCCATACCAACCGGAACAAACCCTCTGTAGATATCACAAACTAATGTAAACTATGTATAAATAGCTGTAAGAAAATAGAGAAGAATGCGAAAAAAATTACATTAATTTTTTAATGCCTGTAATATGAAGGACACAGGTTTTGCTAAAGAAAGTTTAAAAACTAAAATTGCCTCCAAGTGATTTAGTTTTAAACAAAAAAAAAACTTAATTTTGCAACGAACTTATGCAAATTGAATTTTAGAAGTCGGATCATTTTAAAAACTCTTAACTGTGGAAAACTACGATCCAAAGTTTTTTGGGCTTTGTTTAGTGTTAATCTGTCAAAAACATCTTTTACTCAAAGGTATGTGTTCTGCAAACAGGACAATGATAGAGAAGAATATGTTAAAGTTTTGTTGATCATATTTTTATTTGGGTTGATTATTTAAAACGGCGTCAGCCGTTCGAATAATCAAAGTTCAGAAGCTTTACCTTTTACAGACGCAAATAAATCGCCATTTTGTAAAGTTTTATCAGGTTAAATGTTTTTTGTTAAGTATGGGCTCCCTCAAAGAATAACCCTATTAATAAAATAATTAGGTATTCCTTTTTTTTCAGTTAAAAATATCGAATCAAGTACTTTATACAGGGTGTTCTATTTAATATAAGAGTCTAATACATCTTTATCGATTCTTAAAGAAATATCAATCGCAACTGTTCCCCTCAATATGCTTAAATGGAACGCCCTGTATAATGCTAATACTGCTTGTAAGGAGACTATTACAAAATTGTTTCAAAAAGGCAACAGTTTCGCGAATGATCGTTATAATTTTTCGGAGATATGTTTCTCAGATTACCGTTATGTTTGCTTTATAAAAAATAAACGATTATTTATTTTAGAGGTATTTTTATTATCTTCGTGTAATTTATGCCACGGTCAAAGTTTAATTTACTATTATTGCAACGCTCAGTATATACAAAAATTATTGACGAGCGTCGTTACTTTTAAATAACTACCATCGGGAGGGACTTGATGACTATGGCGTTCCATTTTAGATCTTCCGCGTGGATTGGCTCTTTGGTAATTTTTTCGGTAAAATCCAGGCTCTTATCGAAATTTGAAAATATACACTCGTTCGGCGAATCGGCGACGACGTTGTTATTATATCTGTAACCTTCCAGACTTTATTAATGTAATTCCGTAAGTGTAGTTTCAATAATAATGTTGTTTTATTAAAGAAGTTTGTTATTTTTATTAATTTCCAATAATTATTGTGCATATTTGGTTGCTTGATAATTACGAGTAACGTAGCGCCATCTAACAGCGAGAATAAGATAATCAACTTAAAATTTATAGATGGCGCCGCTGATTTCTAGTTAATAATCCGGCAACCAACTATACACACTCATGTATGTTTGGTTGCATGATAATTACTAATAATGCAGCGCCATCTTAAATATTTAATTTTTGATCTAATAAAATTTTAAGTATAGCTAACTTTCCAACTACCTATTCAGGTTGCAGGTTATGGAAAATGCGGCAATTTTGAGAAATCGCGATTTTTGACATTTTTGTCGAGATCCCTAACATTAAAATCCTAAGGGTCGGTATACGCCAAATTAACCTGCACTTTCCAACGACTTATTCTGCAGGTTAAGGCCAAAGCGGTGTTGCCAAATGTTGCAAAATTTCCCAGAATTTAAGGATTTTAGGTTTTTACTGAAATTCCCTAGATTCTAGGGAAATTCCAATTTGGCAACACCGCAAATTCGAAGGGCTGAGCAACTTAACCTCCGGTTAACTTTGTGGAAAATCTTACCCTTAGCCAACTTTTCATTTTTACGTATTTTTATACTAAATTTCATCAAATAACATTTTTTTTGGTTAAAATCCTAAGGGTCGGTATACGCCGAATTAACCTGCACTTTCCGACGACTTATTCTGCAGGTTAAGGCCAAAGCGGTGTTGCCAAATGTTGCAAAATTTCCCAGAATTTAAGGATTTTTAAAGGTTTTTGCTGAAATTCCCTAGATTCTAGGGAAATTCCAATTTGGCAACACCGCAAATTCGAAGGGCTGAGCAACTTAACCTCCGGTTAACTTTGTGAAAAATCGTACCCTTAGCTAACTTTTCATTATTACGTATTTCTATACTAATTTTCGTCAGATTATTATTTTCGTATATAACATCCCAGAATTCTTGATATATATACCAATTTGGCAACACCATATATTAGTAGTTCAATCTAAAGTTCATAGATGGTGCTACTATATACGAGGTAATTAGCCGGCAACCAAATATACACACTAGTGTATATTTGGTTGCCTGATAATCACGAGTAATGCAGCGCCATCTATTAAACATCTGAGGAACTAAGCATTTTGTTTTTCTTTCTTTGTAACAGATGGCATTATCATTCTTGGTATATTGGCAACCAGACATTCAGTATATTTGGAAGCTCAAACATATGTCGAGGGGAAATAAAACATTGTTATATCACTACCACCACGGTGGTAGTGGTTATATTCACCGAAATCTTTATTAAGTATAATTAATACTTTATTATTAGCTAATGTTTATTATGATCTAACCCTGTAAAAAGGCAATAAGAGGGTAGATTCAAAGTCAGACTTTCGCATGTCATCCATATTTCTAAGAAATATGGATAACCCCCGACAAGGGGAAGCAAAATTTTAGAAATGATGGAAGAACCGCAATCTTTGTATGAAATATTGCGAAATGAAATAAAGTTTGTACCACACAAACAAACTCTTTGGTTTTATATCATAAAAATAGAATAAATTTGGTAAAAGAGTAATATTTTATCTTCTGATGTCTATTTATCATTTCTTGGCAGTAAACCAGGATGGAGCTATATAAGGGGACCGAAGCCCATCAAAATTTCGAAAACCCTTCAAAAACATTTTTACTTATACGAGTCCTCCGCAGAGACAACCCCCTCGGATTTAGTGCTGCTGGTTACGGCCATGAAATGTATAACTAAAATGCCAGGTCAATCAATGTTGTAAACTACAAAGAAACATGGTTGTCACCTGGATAAATAAACGCATAAAAACTGACGTTCTACGTTCCTTTAAAAGCGTACCCCATTTGTCTACTGGTGTCGCCGACAATGTCAATGACACTTTCGCAATCGCTAACCTCAGAATTAGTTCCGGACAAACCGGAACTGCTCGGCGGACGTTCGCGACCTATTGATGTCAGTGAAATCCTAGCGGGAGCTGCCGAAGATGATACATCAAGGGCTGTTTGATTACCTGCAAGAAAACTTTATAAAATAGCTATAGCCACAGGAAAACTGCTACAAAATAAATACTTTTAAGATATGAGCACGTCATTTTAGGAACACCCTGTATAAAACAATCTAAAAGGCTACCACCCCTTCTCCTTCGACTCCCCCCTACGAATTCTACCCAATTTTCCTAAACGAATTAACCAAACAACCCCGTCTTAGGGAAATTCTCCAAGTTCGCTCCATCATCTCGCCAATTCTGGCCCCCCCCCAGAAGGCGGATGGTCCCGAGTCACGCGGAGAAATTTACCCAAATTCCCAGAGAGTTTGCTAATTGTCCTTGATTGCCCCGAGATTGCCGAGATTTTGCGGAAAATGTTAAATGACGTCTGTCGAATGCAGTGGCATACCTCGGTAGAGTATTACGAATTTTACAGAGGGATGTTTTCAGGGCCGGATTTAACGTTGGGGGGGCGGGCGCTGGGGCACTGTTATTTTTGGGACTCATGCAAGGGCAGTGAGTTTTTTTCGACATTGAAGGCTAAAAAACAAAACAAACAAATTAGTGTAGTTAAAATTCGTGCAATTGTTGTCGTGTCTGTCGCTCCTTGCGATTCCCCGGCGCCCCGCAGTTTTCAAGCGTGTAAAATTAATGCATAAAACTTTGTCAGACATTTTTTTATACAGGGTGTTGATTGTATAATGACGTGCTAATGAATTATGAAGTAAAGTTCATGTGAACATATGTCCGCAACGGAACGGCTTAAATATTTTGCTACAGGGCTTGTTGACATATTTTTCTTCAAATCGTTACACTATTTTAATATATCCGCGAAAGTACTTTAGATACTATTTTTAATTTTGATATGTGTTAAAAGGATATAAAAGTACCATTTTACTGTAGCATGTGCCTCCTGCTATAAATCGAGGTGTTGCTATGATGGTATGTTGCCATTTAAAAAAAAAGGATACAAGCGGTTTTATTAAATAAAATGTAGTTCTTTACCTTAACTCAACTGCAATGAAATTAGAGCCACTCCGTTGCAACCCCTGGTTCCCCGGGGTAATCCCGAGCTCCTGCCAAATAATCAATTACCAATTGACCTCTGCCATACATATTTTCCACCTTGGACTCGGCAATGTTGGTAAGGCAAGCAAAGCGGTGTTTTGTCGTCTTTCCGTTGTTTGGATAGATCTTGCTGGCGAAACCCAGCCATGTGCCACCTGTTTTGTCTGTTTCTAGGTCTCTTCCTAAAAAAATAATGTATCAAATACTCATTTGATTTGACAAACCCAACTCTGGCAACTTCGCTAGTCGCTATGTAGTTTTAGTTTAGTTTGTAAAAAATTCGGGTTGCTACAAGCCAGCCTAGGCCGTCCATAACTATTTATGGTCAGAACGAAAACGACTTTATCAAATACATAGTATGTTGATGTCTGTGATAAGTTATTTATACAACAAAAAAACAATTTTTACATATCGTTTATATATTTTAAAACATAACAAGATCGTTTTTTTTTAACAGGGTGGAAACAAATATACACAGTAGGGGCCTACAGGTACATATAAAAAGAAAAGTATAATTTCAAAGGAAAGCAGTTTTTCAGAAAATTTTAATCATCGTTTTAAAGTATTCAGCACTGTTGTAAAATAAAAGGCACACAACACAGATACTCACCAGTTATAAGACCGGCTTCTGGACATCTTAAAACCCTTTGGAAAATTCATCTCACTTCGAAGCGAACAGTCTTTTATTCACTTTCTCGGGGCTCCGCCTTCGAATGGATAAATACCAATGCACATTGTAAATAGTTCCTACCTAGACAGAAAATACACGAAAGAACATTGTTATTGCAAATGATCATCCTAAAGTTGCAAGAAAAATTAACGATTGCTTTTGAAGTTCAGCCAGAAGACAATATTTAATATTAAACTAATATTTTATTATCTTAAGACACAAACACATTATTGTTTATTTACTTTTAACCCAAAAAAAATAGCAATTCTCGTTCTTTTCCTCATGGCGTTATCTAATTTTGTAATATGGAAAAGCAATACAAATTTACTTGTGCGCGACAAAGAGGGACATCACCCTTGGAACAGTGGAGAGATGGAAGAGATCGATACATTTTAGACAAGGAGAGTATTCCTTGTAGGCAACTCGTTTCGGTGTATTGTTGGTTGCCAGCTCTCACTCGCACGAAGGAAACATGTCGCGACCTCGCTGAATACAATCCTTACCTATAGTATATTTACCAAATGTAGAAATATTTGACATTTCAATTTTAAAAATACGATTGGCTCTTCGTTATGCCGCAAGTATATTTAAATTCGAGGAATCATAGTTCTCAACATGGTAGGCAGGGGAATCGGTCAAAAATATCCTAACGTTCGTTATAAATGTACAATTTAAAATAAAAACCTCAGTATTAACGTCACAATATATATAGTTTTATCCGTATAAAAATATGCAGGATTTTAACATAATACATTTTAAAACCTCAACAATACAATAGTTGAATAAAATTCCGACACGCATAAAATATATTTACAAATAGATCACTTCGAATCCTTTCGTAAGCTATTTATCGACATTACATAAGATTTTATCACAAAAATACTTCCTACAGGCCCTAAAATAAACAATTGTCTACCGTACAAATCCAAGAAGTACATTTGAATTCACACGAAGAGATTACAGTCGAAAATAACGTTCGGCCTCTCAATTACAATTTAATTAAATGACTTATTCAGCTCATCGTATGTGGTTTACTTACATGAACCGCCACGGATAAGGAAGGGGCCTATTTACAACTGTATTGGTTTGTAGATATTTAAATTGTACAGGGTGTCCCATTTTCTGGGGGCTATTAGAGTTCTTATCAAAGTTAGAATGTTGCGTTAAAAAATGGGACACCGCAACATTCTATCTTTAATAATAAACTTAATAACCCCAGAAAGTGTCGAAAATGGTACCACCCTGTACCGGGTGTCCCACTAAGAATGGCTCTCGGCCGTATCTCTGAAAGTGCTAGTCGTATGGCTCGCGGAAAAATTTTTTAATAGGAAAAGTGATCATAAGAAATTGCTGGAAATTATTTTCAAGTTTCTCAGTCGAGCGCTAGAGGGCGCAACCGTAACGGTAAATCCGTAAAGCTCAGTTTTTTCAAAAGTTGCCGCGTTAAGGTATTTTGAAAATAGCATTTTCGTATACTTTAAGGTTTTATGAAGAAAATTTACTTATGACATATAATTGTCACTTTTAAAATAAAGTGGTGGGGGAAGGTTGCACATTATTTTAAATAAATTCCTACAACTCCGGGTTGGCTGAACAGAATTTAGTGAACTTTGTTTTGTTAAAAAGAGGTTCCCTTACTCTATACTTTACTGTATAAACTATGACAATATGACTTTTAAAGTAGGCGCTAGAGGGAGCTATTTTACAACTTAACAAACATTGCGCATTTTTTCAAAAATTTTAAATACAACAGTATATTTAATTTTACTTCATCACAAAGATCAATAAAAGCCTAAAGAACTGGCGAAAACCACAACTTGATGTCTTTTGTCAAACCGGAGATATTAACAATAACAAAAATAAACACGGAAAAATATGATTATATTTAAGTCTCAACGGTACAGGTTTTTTCAAAAGTCAAATAGACCTTGCAAAAACAAAATATAATTAGGTATATATATAATATAATTTTGACGTAATAAAAACTTTGACGTGAAAGCACCTAATTTTAAATTATATTTTGTTTTCCAAGGCCTATTTGACTTTTGAAAAAACCTGTACCGTTGAAACTTAAATATAATCATATTTTTCCGTCTTTATTTTTGTTCTTGGTTAATATCTCCGGTTTGAAAAAAGATATCAAGTTGTGGTTTTCGCCAGTTTTTAGGCTTTTATTAATCTTTGTGATGAAGTAAAATTAAATATACTGTTGTATTTAAAATTTTTGAAAAAATGCGCAATGATTGTTAAGTTGTAAAATAGCTCCCTCTAGCGTCTACTTTAAAAGTCATATTGTCATAGTTTATAGAGTAAAGTATAGAGTAAGGGAACCTCTTTTTAACAAAACAAAGTTCACTAAATTCTGTTGAGCCAACCCGGAGTTGTAAAGTCTGTTTCGTTGCCGTTGATAGCTCGATACCCTCATTAAAGATTCAAAACAAGGGCCCGGTGGCCTAAAATATTTTACCTATAAAATGGTCTTTTTACGTACATCTAGCATAAAGATGAAGAAATTTTGACCTATTCCACCGGGTAACAGATAAAGTAACAATAGAGCCATAAAATGAAATGAAAGGATAATGATTAAAACGGCCCATCATGGTCGGAGAGTTGGGTTTTTAATGTAACCGCTTATTATTTTATTTAAATGTAATAGATTTTATGATTTTATGAATTTATTTACAAGAAAACTAATTTATTTACAGATCAAAAAATATTGACAATTTCAATAATTATAACTCGATAAAATGGTCCTCAGAAGAATCTGAAGAGTCATCATGTCCTACGCTTATTACTAAAGGCTCAATTTCCATAGTTGTGTCAATTACGTTGTCAAGTTCCCACATTTTTTGTTCCTCTACTATAGCATGTTTTATGGCGTTTTGCCAATTTTCTGATGACACATTTGCTAAAGAATGAAGCAAGAGGTGTCGCACTTCTTGCATTTTAAAAGTTTTGTTATTTCTAGCAACATATCCTTTTACTTGAGCCCATATTAATTCGATAGGATTTAGCTCACAATGGTAAGGTGGTAAACGGAGCACTATAATACCTCGATCTCTTGCCATCTCGTCAATAACATACTTTTTATACTGTGATTTATGTAGCCTAACAATATCCAAAAGTTCTTTTTTTTACCATGGTATTATCGTAACTCAATTCCTTTCGTTGTAACCAGTTTACGATTTCCGCCTTTTTCCATGAAGTTGTGGGAAGATTCTCTTTTAGCCTAGAGTGATAGCTGGCATTATCCATCACTATTACAGAATTAGCGGGAATGTATTCTATCATTTGCTTAAAATATTCCTCGAAAACATCAGCAGTCATTTCTTCATGATAGTCTTTAGTAGAATTCGACTGGAATTGTAATAATCCTTGATCCAAAAAGCCACTTGAACTTCCTATATGAGTTATAATAAGTCTGCGTCCCTTTCCAGATGGTGGTCTAAGTCCTGTTGACCAGCCTTCCATGACAGCTTGTCGAGAACTTAGGACATTTTTATCTTGCCAAACTTTAGATACGGTGTGCCCTTCGTTCAGCCAAGTTTCATCCAAATAGAAAATGTTTTTGCCTTCGCTGCGGTATTTTCGGATGGACCTTAAGTATTGACGTCTCCAGCAAATAATATCTGCTCTATCAATAAGAAAAGATTTTCTGTTTTGCTTCTCCCATCGAAAGTTCATATCATGAAGTATTTTCCATAGTTTCGTTCGTGATAGCTGTGGTAAGTCCTCGTCGTAGTTAATGGCTTGTAAAATTTTGTCTATAGTTGGTATTTCCTTGGCAAAATAAAAACTATGTACTTTTCTTCTAATACCATTTTTAATGAAATTGTCAATTTCTAACGGTTTCTTTCCTGGGAGTGGTTTTGGCTCACTGAGGTTCTTAGATTTTCTTTCACGCAAGAACCTATATATAGTAGCCTCTCCAACTCCTACCATATTGGCACACTCTGCAATGATGCTACGAACATCACTTGCAGGTTTCTGGTACACTAGAGCATCATGCACGTTTAATATTAATGTCTTTTCTCGGAGAGAATATGCACTCTTGCTAATTTGACGAAGACACGTTGGCGAAAAACTTGAAGCCATTGTTACAAGTATAGGAAATAATTCAACTTTGAGATAATGCAGTATCTAAATACAACTAAATACATAGTTTGACAAACGCACATCAAATGGCGTAATAACATCCTAAAGCAGGCAAAAATAGGTAAATTAATTACCCCTGTTGTACCTACTTTAACCCTAATCCTACTTAACAATGGACAGAGGCCAATTTTCTTATTAAATAAGGTAATTACTATTGGCAACGCCTATGGTTTACGGTTGTTTTATGGCTTCAACCCTCGATATGAGCTATCAACTGCAACAAAACGGACTTTAGGCATTTATTTAAAATAATGTGCAACCTTCCCCCACCACTTTATTTTAAAAGTGACAAAAATATGTCATAAGTAAATTTTCTTCATAAAACCTTAAAGTATACGAAAATGCTATTTTCAATATACCTTAACGAGGCAACTTTTGAAAAAACTGAGCTTTACGGATTTACCGTTACGGTTGCGCCCTCTAGCGCTCGACTGAGAAACTTGAAAATAATTTCCAGCAATTTCTTATGATCACTTTTCCTATTAAAAAATGTTTCCGCGAGCCATACGACTAACACTTTCAGAGATACGGCCGAGAGCCATTCTTAGTGGGACACCCGGTACAGTATAAATATCTACAAATCAATACAGTTGTAAATAATCTCCTTATCTACGGGCCACCCTGTACTTGACGCATGTTTAGGGTCTGTAGGGCAGTTGTATAACTATTGCAACCGAAGTTACAATAAATTACAACACGTTTTTCATTAAAAACTATAATAATTGGGATTTGATGAGCGTGGTGTTCCATTTCGGATTAGCCGGGTCGATTATTGGCTCTTCCATAGTTATTTCCGTGAATTCCAGGTTCCAGTTTTTGTCTATCAATATTATCGTATGCGTCCTAAAAATTAGAAATATTGTTAATTAAGAAAATTATCTCTCTCGTCTCTTTAAAGCATTTTTTAAGACTTCCTTCCACATATTTATTTATAGTAGGAACATACCTCGTTCCATAGCCAGCTTCCGAGTAATCCACGTATACTGAAGATAGTTTTTCTTCATCCCCAGGTCCCCTTCTCTCCAATTCTTTATCTGGTAAATACCTATAAAAAAAAAATTAATAGCTTCGTTCGCAGAGCAGTAGAAAACGAATCTAATCCTATAACTCAAAATACGAACGGCCAAACATATTAAACTCCCTCGTAACTTACTTATTTCTGTCCTTCAGCAGCGCGACAAGCTCCTCCTTGAGGTCATCTTTCGTCAAGCCTCTTTCGATAATTTCCCAAAATTTCTCCTTGCCATGTACCACCTTCATCAACGGAGCCGAAATACCGCTGTTCCCGAAACTTAATGTGTGCTTCCCCGTATAAACCGAGTCTATTTGAGGATTATTGCTATGATGATACGTCACCGGACTACCGTTTTTGCTAAAAGGAAAATAGCTATGTTACGAGTGCCGTAAGAAATTCGTTAAAATACGAGAAAAATACAGTAAGCTTGGTGTAGAATAAACGGATGCATGACTATCTGTCTTTATTGGTTGGGTTTTTATGTCAAGTTGTTGCTTCGGACTGTTAAGAATAAAACAATGAACAGAGACAGGTATTCCCCTGTCTCCAAGAAGGGCCATGCAATGACATGAAGTAAAAAAAGGGTTTTTATGTCAAGTTATTGCTTTGAATAGAACAATTAATAGAGACAGGTATTCCCTTGTCTCCTAGAAGGGCCATGCAATGACAAGAAGTAAAAAAAGGGTTTTTATGTCAAGTTATTACTTCGAATAAAACAATAAATAGAGACAGGTATTCCCCTGTTTCCTAGAAGGGCCATGCAATGACATGAAGTAAAAAAAAAGGGTTTTTATGTCAAGTTGTTGCTTCAGACTGTTAAGAATAAAACAATAAATAGTGTACCTGTATTCCCCTGTCTCCTAGAAGGGCCATGCAATGACATGAAGTAAAAAAAGGGTTTTTATGACAAGTTATTGCTTCGAATAAAACAATAAATAGAGACAGGTATTCCCCTGTCTCCTAGAAGGGCCAGGCAATGACATGAAGTAAAAAAAGGGTTTGTTATTGGGTCAAGTTATTGCTTTGAATAGAACAATTAATAGAGACAGGTATTCCCTTGTCTCCTAGAAGGGCCATGCAATGACAAGAAGTTAAAAAAATGAGTTTTTATGTCAAGTTATTCCTTCAGACTATTATTAAGTACAAAACAATAAATAGAGACAGGTATTCCCTCATCTCCTAGAAGGGCCATGCACTGACAAGAAGTAAAAAAAGGGTTTTTATGTCAAGTTATTGCTTTGAATAGAACAATTAATAGAGACAGGTATTCCCTTGTCTCCTAGAAGGGCCATGCAATGACAAGAAGTTACAAAAATGAGTTTTTATGTCAAGTTATTCCTTCAGACTGTTGTTAAGAACAAAACAATAAATAGAGACAGGTATTCCCCTGTTTCCTAGAAGGGCCATGCAATGACATGAAGTAAAAAAAGGGTTTTTATGACAAGTTATTGCTTCGAATAAAACAATAAATAGAGACAGGTATTCCCCTGTTTCCTAGAAGGGCCATGCAATGACATGAAGTAAAAAAAAAGGGTTTTTATGTCAAGTTGTTGCTTCAGACTGTTAAGAATAAAACAATAAATAGTGTACCTGTATTCCCCTGTCTCCTAGAAGGGCCATGCAATGACATGAAGTAAAAAAAAGGGTTTTTATGTCAAGTTGTTGCTTCAGACTGTTAAGAATAAAACAATAAATAGTGTACCTGTATTCCCCTGTTTCCTAGAAGGGCCATGCAATGACATGAAGTAAAAAAAAAGAGTTTTTATGTCAAGTTGTTGCTTCAGACTGTTAAGAATAAAACAATAAATAGTGTACCTGTATTCCCCTGTCTCCTAGAAGGGCCATGCAATGACATGAAGTTAAAAAAAGGGTTTTTATGACAAGTTATTGCTTCGAATAAAACAATAAATAGAGACAGGTATTCCCCTGTTTCCTAGAAGGGCCATGCAATGACATGAAGTAAAAAAAAAGGGTTTTTATGTCAAGTTGTTGCTTCAGACTGTTAAGAATAAAACAATAAATAGTGTACCTGTATTCCCCTGTCTCCTAGAAGGGCCATGCAATGACATGAAGTAAAAAAAAAGGGTTTTTATGTCAAGTTGTTGCTTCAGACTGTTAAGAATAAAACAATAAATAGTGTACCTGTATTCCCCTGTTTCCTAGAAGGGCCATGCAATGACATGAAGTAAAAAAAAAGGGTTTTTATGTCAAGTTGTTGCTTCAGACTGTTAAGAATAAAACAATAAATAGTGTACCTGTATTCCCCTGTCTCCTAGAAGGGCCATGCAATGACATGAAGTTAAAAAAAGGGTTTTTATGACAAGTTATTGCTTCGAATAAAACAATAAATAGAGACAGGTATTCCCCTGTTTCATAGAAGGGCCATGCAATGACATGAAGTAAAAAAAAAAGGGTTTTTATGTCAAGTTGTTGCTTCAGACTGTTAAGAATAAAACAATAAATAGTGTACCTGTATTCCCCTGTCTCCTAGAAGGGCCATGCAATGACATGAAGTAAAAAAAGGGTTTTTATGACAAGTTATTGCTTCGAATAAAACAATAAATAGAGACAGGTATTCCCCTGTTTCCTAGAAGGGCCATGCAATGACATGAAGTAAAAAAAAAGGGTTTTTATGTCAAGTTGTTGCTTCAGACTGTTAAGAATAAAACAATAAATAGTGTACCTGTATTCCCCTGTCTCCTAGAAGGGCCATGCAATGACATGAAGTAAAAAAAAAGGGTTTTTATGTCAAGTTGTTGCTTCAGACTGTTAAGAATAAAACAATAAATAGTGTACCTGTATTCCCCTGTTTCCTAGAAGGGCCATGCAATGACATGAAGTTAAAAAAAGGGTTTTTATGACAAGTTATTGCTTCGAATAAAACAATAAATAGAGACAGGTATTCCCCTGTTTCATAGAAGGGCCATGCAATGACATGAAGTAAAAAAAAGGGTTTTTATGTCAAGTTGTTGCTTCAGACTGTTAAGAATAAAACATTAAATAGTGTACCTGTATTCCCCTGTTTCCTAGAAGGGCCATGCAATGACATGAAGTTAAAAAAGGGTTTTTATGACAAGTTATTGCTTCGAATAAAACAATAAATAGAGACAGGTATTCCCCTGTTTCCTAGAAGGGCCATGCAATGACATGAAGTAAAAAAAAGGGTTTTTATGTCAAGTTGTTGCTTCAGACTGTTAAGAATAAAACAATAAATAGTGTACCTGTATTCCCCTGTCTCCTAGAAGGGCCATGCAATGACATGAAGTAAAAAAAGGGTTTTTATGACAAGTTATTGCTTCGAATAAAACAATAAATAGAGACAGGTATTCCCCTGTTTCCTAGAAGGGCCATGCAATGACATGAAGTAAAAAAAAAGGGTTTTTATGTCAAGTTGTTGCTTCAGACTGTTAAGAATAAAACAATAAATAGTGTACCTGTATTCCCCTGTCTCCTAGAAGGGCCATGCAATGACATGAAGTAAAAAAAAAGGGTTTTTATGTCAAGTTGTTGCTTCAGACTGTTAAGAATAAAACAATAAATAGTGTACCTGTATTCCCCTGTTTCCTAGAAGGGCCATGCAATGACATGAAGTAAAAAAAAAGGGTTTTTATGTCAAGTTGTTGCTTCAGACTGTTAAGAATAAAACAATAAATAGTGTACCTGTATTCCCCTGTCTCCTAGAAGGGCCATGCAATGACATGAAGTAAAAAAAAAGGGTTTTTATGTCAAGTTGTTGCTTCAGACTGTTAAGAATAAAACAATAAATAGTGTACCTGTATTCCCCTGTTTCCTAGAAGGGCCATGCAATGACATGAAGTAAAAAAAAAGGGTTTTTATGTCAAGTTGTTGCTTCAGACTGTTAAGAATAAAACAATAAATAGTGTACCTGTATTCCCCTGTCTCCTAGAAGGGCCATGCAATGACATGAAGTTAAAAAAAGGGTTTTTATGACAAGTTATTGCTTCGAATAAAACAATAAATAGAGACAGGTATTCCCCTGTTTCCTAGAAGGGCCATGCAATGACATGAAGTAAAAAAAAAGGGTTTTTATGTCAAGTTGTTGCTTCAGACTGTTAAGAATAAAACAATAAATAGTGTACCTGTATTCCCCTGTCTCCTAGAAGGGCCATGCAATGACATGAAGTAAAAAAAAAGGGTTTTTATGTCAAGTTGTTGCTTCAGACTGTTAAGAATAAAACAATAAATAGTGTACCTGTATTCCCCTGTTTCCTAGAAGGGCCATGCAATGACATGAAGTAAAAAAAAGGGTTTTTATGTCAAGTTGTTGCTTCAGACTGTTAAGAATAAAACAATAAATAGTGTACCTGTATTCCCCTGTCTCCTAGAAGGGCCATGCAATGACATGAAGTTAAAAAAAGGGTTTTTATGACAAGTTATTGCTTCGAATAAAACAATAAATAGAGACAGGTATTCCCCTGTTTCCTAGAAGGGCCATGGAATGACATGAAGTAAAAAAAAAGGGTTTTTATGTCAAGTTGTTGCTTCAGACTGTTAAGAATAAAACAATAAATAGTGTACCTGTATTCCCCTGTCTCCTAGAAGGGCCATGCAATGACATGAAGTAAAAAAAAAGGGTTTTTATGTCAAGTTGTTGCTTCAGACTGTTAAGAATAAAACAATAAATAGTGTACCTGTATTCCCCTGTTTCCTAGAAGGGCCATGCAATGACATGAAGTAAAAAAAAAGGGTTTTTATGTCAAGTTGTTGCTTCAGACTGTTAAGAATAAAACAATAAATAGTGTACCTGTATTCCCCTGTCTCCTAGAAGGGCCATGCAATGACATGAAGTAAAAAAAAAGGGTTTTTATGTCAAGTTGTTGCTTCAGACTGTTAAGAATAAAACAATAAATAGTGTACCTGTATTCCCCTGTTTCCTAGAAGGGCCATGCAATGACATAAAGTAAAAAAAAAGGGTTTTTATGTCAAGTTGTTGCTTCAGACTGTTAAGAATAAAACAATAAATAGTGTACCTGTATTCCCCTGTCTCCTAGAAGGGCCATGCAATGACATGAAGTTAAAAAAAGGGTTTTTATGACAAGTTATTGCTTCGAATAAAACAATAAATAGAGACAGGTATTCCCCTGTCTCCTAGAAGGGCCAGGCAATGACATGAAGTAAAAAAAGGGTTTGTTATTGGGTCAAGTTATTGCTTTGAATAGAACAATTAATAGAGACAGGTATTCCCCTGTTTCCTAGAAGGGCCATGCAATGACATGAAGTAAAAAAAAAGGGTTTTTATGTCAAGTTGTTGCTTCAGACTGTTAAGAATAAAACAATAAATAGTGTACCTGTATTCCCCTGTCTCCTAGAAGGGCCATGCAATGACATGAAGTAAAAAAAGGGTTTTTATGACAAGTTATTGCTTCGAATAAAACAATAAATAGAGACAGGTATTCCCCTGTCTCCTAGAAGGGCCAGGCAATGACATGAAGTTAAAAAAAGGGTTTTTATGACAAGTTATTGCTTCGAATAAAACAATAAATAGAGACAGGTATTCCCCTGTCTCCTAGAAGGGCCATGCAATGACATGAAGTAAAAAAAGGGTTTTTATGACAAGTTATTGCTTCGAATAAAACAATAAATAGAGACAGGTATTCCCCTGTCTCCTAGAAGGGCCATGCAATGACATGAAGTAAAAAAAGGGTTTTTATGACAAGTTATTGCTTCGAATAAAACAATAAATAGAGACAGGTATTCCCCTGTCTCCTAGAAGGGCCAGGCAATGACATGAAGAGTAAAAAAAGGGTTTTTATGTCAAGTTGTTGCTTCAGACTGTTAAGAATAAAACAATAAATAGTGTACCTGTATTCCCCTGTCTCCTAGAAGGGCCATGCAATGACATGAAGTAAAAAAAAAGGGTTTTTATGTCAAGTTGTTGCTTCAGACTGTTAAGAATAAAACAATAAATAGTGTACCTGTATTCCCCTGTTTCCTAGAAGGGCCATGCAATGACATGAAGTAAAAAAAAAGGGTTTTTATGTCAAGTTGTTGCTTCAGACTGTTAAGAATAAAACAATAAATAGTGTACCTGTATTCCCCTGTCTCCTAGAAGGGCCATGCAATGACATGAAGTAAAAAAAAAGGGTTTTTATGTCAAGTTGTTGCTTCAGACTGTTAAGAATAAAACAATAAATAGTGTACCTGTATTCCCCTGTTTCCTAGAAGGGCCATGCAATGACATGAAGTAAAAAAAAAAGGGTTTTTATGTCAAGTTGTTGCTTCAGACTGTTAAGAATAAAACAATAAATAGTGTACCTGTATTCCCCTGTCTCCTAGAAGGGCCATGCAATGACATGAAGTTAAAAAAAGGGTTTTTATGACAAGTTATTGCTTCGAATAAAACAATAAATAGAGACAGGTATTCCCCTGTTTCCTAGAAGGGCCATGCAATGACATGAAGTAAAAAAAAAGGGTTTTTATGTCAAGTTGTTGCTTCAGACTGTTAAGAATAAAACAATAAATAGTGTACCTGTATTCCCCTGTCTCCTAGAAGGGCCATGCAATGACATGAAGTAAAAAAAGGGTTTTTATGACAAGTTATTGCTTCGAATAAAACAATAAATAGAGACAGGTATTCCCCTGTCTCCTAGAAGGGCCAGGCAATGACATGAAGTAAAAAAAGGGTTTGTTATTGGGTCAAGTTATTGCTTCGAATAAAACAATAAATAGAGACAGGTATTCCCTTGTCTCCCAGAACGGCCACGAAATGACGACCTTTGATCGTTTGATGTATTTTTAATAAACGATCAATATTTGCGTAGATTTGCAATAAGTATTTTGTATGAAAACAACTTTACAGATAAATGATGTCAGTCATTTCTGAGGACACAACGATTTAGAACAAATATATTTTAAAAAGCCGGTAAATGTTTATTTTTTGGTAATAATTCTAGCCAGTTACTTAATAACGGGCATAATGTATATAAAGAGATTAAATAATTTATAAACGTATTGAAATGTTGACAATAGTTGTGTACATTGCAATTTCTATTGTGAATTGTCATCGAAGACTTTGAACTGAGTCTAGTTTGCAAAATATATCAAATAAATGATTCTACCAAATTCAAAATTAGAGCCCTACCTCGTTGGCAACCAATGTTGTTAGTTACAGTCAATCAACAGATCCTTGTATTTATTTTTAACACTATAGTGTCTGAAGCAATCCACTTTTACCATCAATAAATGACATTTCAGAAAGTTGTGTTAAACAGTCTAATAGTGTTTGTAGATAAATGAATTTTAGGACCTTTCTACTTACCTCAATTCCACCACGATAAAATTATATCCATTATATTGCAACCCCCCTTTCCTCAAATCGCTTACATATTCAGTATAGTTTCGAGGACTTTCTAAGTAGTCGATGATAAGACCACCCCTTCCCGTCGCGTTTTCCACTTTGGGCCCGGCAATGTTCGTCAGGCAAGAGAAACAGTGTTTCGTACTTTTTCCGTTTTCTGGGTAGGTTTTGGTCGCAAAGCCTAGCCACGTGCCTCCTTCTCTTCCCGGTTCCATGTCTCTCCCTAAAAAAAAATATACAGCTGGACTACTCGAACTTTTCGTTGTTGTTTATACCATATATTCAATATTGGCTTCCCTGTACATTTAATCGAAAACCTGCATTATAACTTATTGAAGAGGTGAACATGGTAAACCCATGTGCCGAATTTGAATACATTTCGGTGAGCCCATCCTAAGCTATTCAATTAAACGTGATGGTAAAACCACGACGAAACTTTCATACAAAAACGAAAATTAGTGCCAATGGTAATATTTTCATTATTCGTTTTATGTTCAGCTTCATAGAAATGATTTGCTGGTGTTTGCTGTATTACCTGAACTATGAGAGTGGCTCACCAAAATCCATTCAAACTTGGCACATGGGTACACCATGGCGGCCTCTTCAAGAAGTTATAATGCAGGTTTTCGATAAAATGTACAGGGGAGCCAATATTCAGCCAGCTCAAAAATTTCATGGGATTTCATATGGTCCTAACGATCCGAACAAACCCGGTATATACTTTTTACTACCATCGTACAATACAAATTCAAAGACCAAATTCGTCGGCAGTATTACTTTCGTCCTCCATTGTATGTTTATCAAATGTATAATAACTTTGGCTGACGTCATTCAGAAACAGATAGGTAAACAGTTATTTTATCAATCAATAATTAATATTTTTAATACGTTTACCTGGTAGAGGTTGAATAACCTCATAAAATACAGCGATAAATTTAAGGTCTATGAATCCTCAGGTATAAAGAATAATACATTATTTCCTATGCTACTATATTATACAGGATGTCCTGATTTTAATATCAGGAACACAAAGAATATTGCCACTAGGCTAATCAGAAAAAATACCCATATGGAAAAATGTCAGTGGTGTACCACTTTTTTTGTAAAAAATATCATATTTGCAGGGAAACCACTGGTGGACCAATAGAAATATTTTCCTAACTAATATATGTTGTTTCATATTCTATTAACAGATACCAAAACAGAAAATACTATCTAAAGTACTTTCAGAGATATTAAAACGCAAATAAAAAAATAAATCAACAACTTGAAGCCTTTGCGGACATATGTTCATATGAACTCTTCTTCATAAAATTACCTGATTTTAAGGAATCACACTATGAACTATTATCATGCCATTAAAGAACATTAGCGCTGCATACATACATAATATGTACAGGGGTCCCATTTTCGACACTTTTATAGGGTTTGTTCTCCATTGGCGTAACTAGAATGATTTTGTAGAGGGGGCCTGGCCCCTAGTCTAGTAGAATTTTAATGGCAAGTGTCACTATGACGTATGTATGGTTTCGAACTTCAGAAATACTGGGGTGGGCACCAGAGCAACCTGGGGTGGGCATGGCCCACCTGGCCCCCTCCCTAGTTACGCCTATGGGTATCTCCGTAATTGTTAGTGCTATCAAAAAAGTAATGTAGGTGTCATGTACTCTTTTTGGGCCAAACTTAAAATGATAAAATCAAAATTTGAAATTTTTTGCTTGTTTAAGAGATACGGGGGAAAATCAAAAAATTGACAATTTCAAAATTACCCTATATTTTCTTAGTTAAAAGAGATACAGAAAAATGTTTTATACAGAAGTTTCTTTATATTGATTGTTGAATAATCTGCCGTTTTCAGAATAAGTACACGGGGTCAGGTAAAAAAGTTATCGGACCTGACCTAATTTTTTTAAATGGAACACCCTTTAATCTAAAAAGATACTATTTTAAATTCTCCTTTCAAATATATAACACACCATGGATGATATTGGTTTCCTAGGCGTTTTATTTAAAAAAATGAGGTTAGGACCGATAACTTTTTTACTTGACCCCGTATACTTATTCTGAAAACGGCAGATTATTCAACAATAATTATCAAGAAACTTCTGTATAAAACATTTTTCCGTATCTAGTTTAACTAAGAAAATATAGGGTAATTTAGAAATCATCAATTTTTTGATTTTCCCCTGTATCTCTTAAGCAAGCGAAAATTTTCAAATTTTGATTTTACCATTTTAAGTTTGACGCAAAAAGAGCACATGACACCTACATTACTTTTTTGATAGCACTAACAATTACGAAGATACCCTATAAAAGTGTCGAAAATGTGACACCCTGTACAATACATGTCTTGTTTAGTAAACCAATAATACTCAAAACGACTTACCAGCTATGACTCCACTGTCCGGACTTTGAAAAGCTGCTTTAGCAGGCCTCCGATAATACTCATCTCTGTTCGTTGCCACTATAAGTCTGTATTCGTTATCTCGAGGGTCGGGGTTCGTATGAAGGAATAAAATACACATCGTGAAAATTCTTTACCTAGGCAAAAAAATCGGTATTACGATCGGTATCGTACAAGGGTATGGTAATTATTATCCTATGAGCAAGTACTTAATAAAAATCATGTCGTTGTCTTTGAACTTTACACTCACCTATGCAAAATTTCAAAAAAGATGGGTATTAAATATTCTAGCGAAACGCTTTCAAATTTCTCACGTTTATTTATTAGCTTTAATTATACACATACCTACGAAGAGAAATTATTGCGAACGGTGTTTTCACAAACGGTGATTTATTATTATTGTTTCCAACAGCTGATTGTGATCTATAAAATATAACCAGATTGTTTACTTAATTCGTTTACATCGTCGCACGTCACTCCGAGTAGCTTGCGCAACATCAAACTCATTTATCATCACTTATCTGACAAAGATAAGACGATAGTATAGGTTAGTTGGGACCAATGTTTTTCTGACAAGGATAGACTGATTAGCACTAAACAGTTTAGACGAGGAAAGCATTATTTGTAATATAATATAAATAATAAATATGTCGCGACCTCCTTGAATACGATCCTTAGCATATACTACATTTACCAAAAGTACAAATATTTGAACATCTTACAAATGAATGGTTCTAATAAGTACACAGCCAGCTGTCTAGTATTAATTTTATGGTGTTGATATTCTTTTTATTTGGTGGGAGAATTAATGTGGGCTTATTTGGTAGACTTAGTAGTTTTTCATTTAAAAAAATATATAACAATGATAATACATTTTGAGTATAGTAGCAGCAATTATTGCAGATGTCCAACAGTTTTTTGAACTTTATGGTATGTAAATAAGATATTGGCAAACATGTTATCATTTTTTAATTTTTATAAAGTCTTTGTGCCTGGCTACAATGTCAGCCACTATCAATTCTTCTATCTCCATCCCACTTTTAACTTGCTCTTGTGACAGAACGATTTCGTAGTTATCGTCGGGAGTTACAAATACCACCCTTGTACTACGCGTTTGAAGCAAGTTACCAACGACTAGCTAAAAAACGTATCTATTAAGAATGGGATCATTTATCCAGGGTGCCAGTTTGAAAACTTCCCTAAAAAATGCTTTTATTCCTTCCCTCAGTTTTACCTACCTTATGTTTATAATTATTCAAAGCTCCCCTAGCCTTGGCTATCAATATATTTTCATCAGTTTCCAACTTGAATGATACGACAAATGCGTTGGGAATCCACAAACTTACTAGGGGTCTTAAAAGCTTAGGCACAAGCTGTAGCTGTATATTTGGTGCCCCGTCTCCCGACTGTATTTTATGTGTTGGCTGAAAATAACATAATAATCATAACACAATACATACAGCAGGAGGCTGTTCCTTAATGACTTGGACTTTGGTCAATAGCCAATTGATTTTATCAATAAAGCCCATTATAATATTAATAAAATAACGAGAAAACGTAGTTTCTACTTAACAATCCACAACCCAATTTTAACAACATAAACTAACCATATTACTGGCAGGTATATAAAAATCAGACACAGCAGCTGCTGAATAAAGTAAGGCTTTCGGTCCGAACTGCGTCAAACATTCACAAGCTGCTCTCAATAACCAAAAGTATTCGGATACTGTCGTAAAGCCTACATACAATATCCTGCCGGTTTGTTGGGCTAGCTTGTACGCAGCTAAAATGGGGGCTAGCATGGCAACACACTCTTGTTTCACTAAAATAACATTAATACGAAAGGTGCGATATATTTATACTAAAAAATTCGCCGCCTTAGAAGCAGTGTTCCGTTTTCCCTAGCGTCATATTCGTTTTACGGGCAATTAAAATTTTACAATATCACTTAAAGAATATCTACCTGTTATAGTAGTACCTGGTCCCTTCTCATCTAATTCCAACGTATCCATGAATTTTTGTCCACTGAAATGTCGCTTGAAGGGCTCCAAACATTTAGGTCGATAAATAAAAATAACAACATAACCCTGCTTTATAAAGTACTCTGCACTGGTGGTCCTCTAGTGCCCGCACTGAAGTTATCCACGAATCTCACAGTGTTGTGTTCCAGAGGTACTATTGTACCACCCGACTAAAAAAATATCAATGAATGATGTTACAAATATTATTCTTTGCTTCAAACAGGCATGTGCGATTATAGGCTTCATCTCTTGTTTTAAAGGACTGTTTAATAAATTAATATATGAACAATTGTGTATGTCACTGGGAAATTTTGAGAAGCATACTTTAACGGTGGTATTGTTCTATCAAGGCGTTTAACTGGCAAGGTCTGCTTTTCTTTATAACAAGCTTGCTAAACTACAGTCGGATATACTGCAACTTGCAGATGCTTGCACCCACGCCCGACGACACATTCCCATAAACATAACCTTAAAATTCGCCCCAACTTACTGTAACAAGTACTATCCTTTCATCATTTTTCTTGTGCGTTTCACAAAACTCTTGTAAAAGTTTTCTGTTATCTTCGAAATCGGTTGGCGGCAAATGGGTGGCGTAAAATTGTTCCCAGTCCGAAGCCATTCCTCACGTGTTCTATCCACAGTCGACACTCGACAGTCAACAATTATTTTTTTCTTTTATGAAATTTTATGAAGAAAAAGTGTCGAAAATTTCCTCCATTGGTTCAAATTCGTGATCCCAAAATATAAAGTTCAAAACAACGATGAGTTGTGCTTAAAATTGCATAATGTCTGACAAGGATAAATTCACAATTCACTAGACAAAGAAAACATATTATACAGTAGCTTTATCAAATAAAGAAATATTTGACATCTCAAAATACAAAAATCTTTTATACTGACCTGTCATAAGCATTCCACGCGTCTACAAACAAAAAAACAGAAATAAGTTTTGAGTACTACGCAATCCAGCCATTTTAGACCAATCAAATCGCAGCAAATTAAATCGCACGGCGCGGCGCCTTTCCATTTCAAACTTGAACTTCTCGGGTCACGCAAATTTTTTTCGTTTCCCATTAACTTGATGCCAAGGCAATTTGTTGTAGTCTATTTTTTTTATTTATTGTTTATTAAGGTTCAGCCTTGCTTCTTTGGGTAAATTCAGGGTTAACATGTATTCGCGTAGGAGATATTTTTAAAATTAATTTTATGGACAACAAGCTTTTGTATTGAATCGGTCTTATTCGTGCCTTTCTTATCCGCGGTAAAGTTTCGTAGTGACGTCGCGACGCATGCATTTTGGGCGCCTGCATCGATTTATCCTCAATTAAATGCTAAAAATAAAAACACACGTTTATTATTGTGTTAAACGTGTAAAAATAAAATAGGTGTTTTTTGTTAATCAAATTAGTAATTTAACATATACGTACTTGACATATTTTACAATGGAACACCAACCGTTGGACGTCTTAGGGCAAAATACATTTATAGATACGGCTAAAGGTAAGTTTTTGTTCGGGTTATATAGTTTTCCTTTGTTTAAACAGATATTATTTATAGATATCTATCTTGTGGTGTTTTTACCGAAATCCTTTCATATGCCAGTTAATTTGAAGCATTAATATCTCGCTTTCAGCAAGACAAGGGGGACACTTTTAAAGAATATTTGCAGCTTTCGTGGTTTAACCCCCTGGGGAGGGGCAGATGTTACCCTTAAAATCTTAAATCGTGGCGTAAATAGTGGCACATCATTTCAAATGTCGTTTAAATCGCCTAGAACTCCCAATTTAAAAATAAATAATGTTGCTAATACATACATATTATGAGAAGTGTAAACCTTACAAAGGTCTTCTTATTACTAATGTATTACTCGTCCACATTGTAAAAATTAGTGTTGTGATCGCTCGAGCGAAAAACCGCTCGAGTACTCGATTATTGAAATAACAGAAATCGCTCGATTATTAAAATAACCGCTCGAGTTATAAATTCAAGCGAAAATCGTCGCTTGTTACTTATTACCTTTCACTCGATACCAGTGGCGACTCGTGACCACCAAGTATGGTGAAATTATTTTTAAAATTTTATTTTTGTGTAACGACCAAACAATTACTTTCTAGGCGTTTTAAATGTAGAAAGAAAAGAAGTAATAAGAAAATGCGTTTTTTTATTTATTTTTTAATTTTATACAAGGAAATACAACTTTTGGAAAATCAGAAAGGTTTTCTTAGTGTGTATAGAGTGCTTAAACGTAAAGTCCGTTCTTCGGTTCTTAATTGTAGAAAATTGATCAATAACAGCCTCATTAAAGAAGAAGAACTACTTGTTATGTTTCACAGTTTTTATTTCAGTTGCCTGATACGCGTATTTCGACCTTTTCAGGGCATTATCAAAGGAGTACTCCTTTGATGATAATGCCCTGAAAAGGTCGAAATACGCGTATCAGGCAACTGAAATAAAAACTGTGAAACATAACAAGTAGTTCTTCTTCTTTACCTTCCGCACAATGGAAATTACGTTTCACCAAGAATGCAGCCCAGCTCAAATAAGCCTCATTAAAGTTTGGAATACCCTCTTTTTGTCATATATTTAATTTTTAAACTTTCTAATAAAGTCCCTAGATTTACCGTTTGTGGTTTGCGTTAAATTCATTTCGGGTTTAGATCTTCCCGCATTCTTCACTTCAGTTTCTTGCTCCAAACTCAAAGAGCTGAAGTTATTTCTTAAATAGTCCACCGTCAAACTATTCATTTTAACTTAATAAATATATAATATTAAAATATTAAAACATACACGCTCGAATTTCTAACTAGATGCACGAACAGACAACGGCGCGGCGCACACTAAAATTGTGCGCTCTTCCCATGTTAAATCGCCATTGCCCCGCTATCCCCCGCTGTCTCCCGCCACCTGTTACTACAGAGAAACTGCATTATGCCCCGCCTACTTAATCGCAAATTTAGTCTCGTCATAATCGTCATTAACCTCGACCGAGGCACGGTTGCCGGATCGAGAGGCCTATAATATAGTTTGGTTGACGGTACGATAAAATATTAGGGAGGGTCGGACTTTATATGATAATTAATATTCAATGAATATAAATTAATATTTTTTTTTCGTTTTGGGGGTGCACGTGCGCATGTGCTCCTGTGGAAGAACCGCCACTGCTCGATACCCGAGCTTCGCTTGACGCCGACGTATATTCGAGCAGTATTTCGCTCGATAAGAAACACTCTAGTTATAAATTCAGGCGAAAAATCGAATTGTTGCCTTTCACTTGATACCCGATCCTCGCGCGCCACCCGAAATGTGCCGATTGGCGACGTTCGAGTTTGACGCTCAGAAGGCTGACACGACATACGTCTTTCTTAAAGGCACATAAACGAGAAGGTGCATATAAAAAGTATGCCAAATCCCATAGTGGAGTCATCGCGACATGGGTTTTGTTTGGACTGGGACTGGCTAGCCAGCGGCGATTGTAAATTCAAAAAAAATTAAAAGATGTAATTTAAAAAAAAAATCAGAATCAACTGTTCTTCCTTAATAAAAACTCTAAGACTAAACTTCTAAAACTTACAAAAACAACCCCTGGTGTTTTATCAACACATTCTTCTTAGTAATAAAAATTTCAAGTGATTAATCGCTCGAGCGATTCACTCGATTATTCAAGTCGCTCGAGTATCAAGTACTCGATTATTAAAATCATCGGTTTTTCTCAACACTAGTCAAAATGAATATTTGTAATACATATTTCTAGACAAAAAGATTACCGATTATCAATTTCAAGGTATAATAAATTAACAAAGATTTCTGATAATGATAGAAACGCACTTAAGTAGGTAACAAACATACCTAATTGTATTTGTTTCATTTTTTGTGGAAATGTTGAATATATACACAAAAATACATGTTTCACTTCCTATTTTACATTATTTTTAGGGTTTCGTACCAACATAAAAAAAACAACAGAGTATTTACGGAATCACCTTGGTGTGCCTGTCTGCCTGTTCGTCGGAGACCAATCAAATGCCCAAAAATATTCCATACATGACGTCCATTTAGTACGAAACCCTAAAAACAAAATGGCGAAGGCGTCGCTAATGCCTAGTCTTAAAAATCGCATGTATTGGGGTTATCTACAGGTTATCACAAGCGCTAGTAGACCTTATGAATAATTTCTATTGTCTTAGCACCATTCCCCAGCACTATAACGAGATAAAACGGCGTTATCATTATCAGTACGTACCGCGAAATACTAATACCTACTTTAAAAAACGAGATTAAAGATCGTACAGAGGTGACGCGCTGCATACAAGCAACGAAAATAGTTATATTTTAATCTATACCTGTTAATTTTAATGATTATTATTTCTAATTATTTTGTTCGTGTCACTGTGTTAAAATAATCGGCTGTATAACGAAGGTTTTCATAATAATGCAATAATAATTATATAAGCACTTTTAAATGTAGTTAAACCACAATATTAAAATAAAACGCGCGAACCGGTACAATTAGGAAAAGCATTTATTTACAGCAATATGTCGTTTAAAAATAACTAGTTTCATTCTTGTGCGATTACTTATGTCAATGATAATTTTGGATGTGTCAAAAATCCGTGCTTAATTGCGATAGATTTAATTTAACGATGAGAAGGCGAATCGAACTAGCTATTGGTGAGTGGTTTTTCGTAAATAATTAACCGTCAATTTGAAATCATGTATTTTTTTTTAATTACTTTTAGACATTCCCGAAAAACACATTATACAATTATGCCACTACAAACAAAAATCAAACTGGGACTGTGGAGTTTCCTGTGTCCTCATGGTACTACCGAACAAACATAGGCAACATTTAGTGAACAATTTAAGTAGGATATGTAGAAGTGAGGGTTTTCACAAAAGGTATGTTTTCACGACAATCCGGAAAGTTCTTGTTAAATACGCGCCTAGAGTTTCGATTTGGCTCTGTTGTTTTTATTATACAATTTGAAACAGTAACGATAAAGATTGATGCCCAATTTGAAGGCATAATAGGAATGCTCTGTTTCTCTTCTATCCTATAAGCATATACATATAGGGTGTTATGGAAATAACGTATTATATTTAAACCGGCAATTCCTGAGATGAAAACAAATTGAAGAAAAATAGCCAAAAATGGTGCTTTAATTTAATATGCCCTGTACATGACCTTATATGTCAAACTAAAAATTACCACGTGGTGCCCCTGTTCGGAAGGTAAACACAGCAACATATGGTAGTGAATCTTGAACAGTGTTGTCAGATCTTCTGGGCAAACTCTTTAGAAAGTCAATAACCGTTTGACAGATTTCAAGATGTTTATTTTTCCGGGTACATTATAAACTTTTACGTTCAGTTCGTTGGGAAACAATCTCTGATTTATAAACTTGAGCTGACTCGAACGAACCGCCGCGGAGTTTATAAATGGTCAGGTATGTTCTTATTTGTTCAATTCGAACGACACCTGTCAGATCTGGACAACTTAAAAGTTTATAAATGCCACTTACCCTTTAGAAAAAAAAATGCAAGTTTATTTACCTTTTCGGGCTTATTTAAAACCAACTTAATTTATAAAAAACACCAAGTACTCACATCACAAAATCACATTAGTTTTCGCGTCACAACACATCTAAGTACCGTTAAATCTGAATTAGTATTTTAAAGTGCTACTGTGTAGACAAAAATACAGCCTTATTGTCTGGGAAATAATGTATTTAACATCTAAAAATTTGAAAAATAAATAACACGTTGGTTCTCTCGGTCGATATCGGCCGGCTTCTTTAAACAGCTGATTGTGGACAATCGGGCTAATATTTAAAAATACAGCGTTGCCACTTTCGATGTTTTATAAGCGACTATCATAAATTGCCGAATTTCCTTCTATAATATTACTTTCCTGTATAATTATAGTCTCGGAAATGGCAACCGCGCTGGCTCTAGTAGCGGAGAGTTCTCGGAAAGAAAGTTCGAAGATGGACTAGACCATTATTTCAAATGGTAATTCCTGTCAATTGTTAACATAATTATTTCTTTTATCTTTAGTAAAGCATTTAAGATATTGCACCTCGCAGCAGAAATGAGATAATGGAATGATCAAAAAACGAAATGTTTAGAATACATCAAAGATTACAAGAAACGGTATATAAATAAAATTATCCACCTCAATTTTCCTACAGGGTGTTTTGAAATTACGACAAAAAACAACAGTTTGATTTACTCCTGTATAATATAGCCCAATCGAATAATGCTACTTTATAAAATAATTAAGGAAAAACCAATAAATTGATCTACAAACTGATAATAAAATCATGAAAATCGTATAAAAAATAAAAAAGTTATAAAATATCAAACTTGACCAAAATTTCAGGGTGGCGGAATTTTGTGTCGGTGAGTATACTATAATATGAATAAAAGTATTTTCTTCTATTTTAGTACTTGGACCATAGATCTTTGTTACCTGTTAAAAAGGTACGACGTAGATCACCTATTTTATACCATCACCATGGGTGTTCACGAAGGATACAGAGGGAATAGTTTTTATCATCATATTTTGACCAAAGTAAGCATGAGATTTTTATCACCAATTACATAATAGAAAGGAGAAACGTTGCAAAAAGTTATTTTGTGGGAAAAACTGAAACGCAAATTTTAGTGGAGTCCTGGCGAAATAAACGGCTCGAAAATCCCTTGACGAAATCGAGTATTTTTTTTCCCCAATCGATACAGCAGGATCCCCTCGACATTCTGAAATGATTTGTGTAGGGCGCCGCATGGGGGGTGGAAGGGGGCACGCCCCGTAAATCTAACCTACAACGGGAAATTGAAAATAACTCGGCCGGTTTTGATGCTACAAAAAAAAAGTGAAAGGCAAAATTGAAGAGCTTGACAGAGCGCGTAAGCTCGAATAAACCCGATCCCGATATCTCAATGAGTTCGCGCCAATTAACGCGATTTTCAACTGCAAAAACAATAAAATTTAATTAATTACATCTCGAGAAGGGGCGGAGTTGGGGCATCATTTTTTCGCGTTTACATAAATGCTAATAAGTAGTTTATTAATCGAGCTACGGGGATCAGGCCGGATTCAATTTGTTCATTTTTTTATCAGCTACGAGGTGGGATTGGCGAAAAAATTGTATTTTCCCAAATGCGCGCTGGGCGCGGCATAAAAGAAGTGGCCATCTCCGAAAATACTTTAGATATTATGTTTACTTTTGGTATGTGTTAATAGGATATAGAACCTCAAATTTTAGTTAGAAAAGTTATTCAATTGTTCCACCAGTGGCGTCGCTGCAATGTCCTTTGATATTTTTTACAAAAAAGATGGTACGCCACAGATATTTTTCCATGTGGATCTGATTGGCTTGTTCAATTCTCCATGAAAACGGTCTCTTGAGTTTTTCTCGTCAGACGCATCGTTCTTGATTAAAACCACTAAAGTCACATTGAAACTCATTATTTTTAACATTGATAATTTAATTTAATTTAATAATAAATCCCCCCCCCCCAAACTCCCCTCCTAATTGCCCCACCAACCCCAGCCTCCGGCCCATCAAAGTACTCAGTGTCACCCGTTGATTCGCGAAAAAATGATGCCCCAACTCCGCCCCTTCTCGAGATATAATTAATTCAATTTTATAATAAAGTTAAGTTAAGTTAATTCGCGAACTCATTGAGATATCGGGATCGGGTTTGTTCGAGCTTACGCGCTCTGTCAAGCTCTTCAATTTTGCTTTTCACATTTTTTTTTGTAGCATCAAAACCGGCCGAGGTATTGTCAATTTCCCGTTGTAGGTTAGATTTACGGGGCGTGTCCCCTTCCACCCCCCATGCGGCGCCCTACACAAATCATTTCAGAATGTCGAGGGGATCGTACTGTATCGATTGGGGGAAAAAAATTACTCGATTTCGTCAAGGGATTTTCGAATACCGGAACGACTCCACTATTTTCGATTTTTCCAAATATTTTGAAAGTCCCTGTAGTTATTTCTGATTTTTTTGCGGCATATTGTTGGGCCCATAATTACGTAACTTTACCCCCAATTTAACCGACTTCATTTCTCCTACCATCACGCCTGTGTGTCGAAATCATATATTAAACCCGATTTTTCTATTTCAGGATGAAACGCGCGTAAACCGGAAATTTCAAGAAGCTCCCCGAAACAACATACTAGTAAAAAAATCCTCGGTGTCCATCCTCCACATACTCGAACATCTCCTACACGGTCCGGTCATCATTCTGACCAACGCGAGACTGCTTTGCTGTGATATTTGCAAGTTCAACAAGATCTCAAACGAGCTGAGGAAGTGCCTGCCGTGGCCCACGTCCTACCAAGGACATTACATTGTCCTCTGCGGGTACGACATGGGTAGCCAGAAGGTGTTTTATAGGAATCCGTCCTTTGGAGATCGTAAGTACCCCCTCTACACTCTACAGGATGTTTCTTAATAACGTGGTAACATTTCAGTCCCTGCAACCATGTCCACTGATAGTGGTACGCCACTGACATTTTTCCACGTGGATATTTTTTCGTGATTAGCCTGGTCAATTCTACATCAAAACGGCCTCTTTCGTTTTTCTCGTCAGATGCAGTTTTCTTCATGATAAATTATTTTATAATTTGAATGAATCAATTGACTACAAAAACGCAAGAGACCATTTTCATGTAGAATTGACCAGGCTAATCAATCATCTTACTAAAATATGCTGCCCTATATCCTATTGACACATGCCAAATTTGAAAATAATATCAAAAGTACTTTCGGAGATATTGAAAAACAACGATTTAAAATCAAAAATTCAACACAAGTAGCAAAAAATTGAAGCCATTGACCAAAATGACATAAGGAATACTCTGAAATATTATCACGTCATTAACGAACACCCTGTAGATGGTAGTAAGAAAGAAACGTGTTTTATTACATATGTTTTTTATCATTTACATTAATAACATACAACAATGTTTTAAATTTTCTACATTTTTGATGTACGCAGATGACCTAAAATTTTTTCGAATAATCAGGGTGCCAGGGGATTGCCATTTGCTGCAAAATGATCTTAATGCCTTAGTAAGATTCTGTGAACGTCAGAGTTTATTTCTTAATCTAGGGAAGTGTGTATCGATTACGTTTACCAGAAATAAGAATGTACACAATTTTCGTTATACTATTAATAATAGTGATCTCGAATCAGTCAATGAAATACGCGATTTGGGTGTTATAATGGACACTAAGTTAATTTTTAGCTCTCACATTGAACAGGTTATCAATAAGTGTAATCGATTTTTAGGATTTATTATAAGAAACAGTTTAAATTTTAATAATCCTCAAACAGTTCTAAATTGGTATTATGCGTTTATATTTAGTAAACTTAGTTTTGCATCGGTTGTTTGGAACCCTCAGTACGCGGTTTACCAGCGAAGGCTGGAAAGTATTCAAAACAAATTTTTACGGTTCTTGTCACGAAAAACATATTCATATTCATATTCATATATTCATATTCATATTCATATTCATATATTCATATTCATATATTTTATGAATGCTATAGTCAATAGCAACTATAAGCCTATAATGGAAAAATTTTCTGTAATGCCACTTACTGAGAGACGAATGGTTTCCGATGTAGTTATGAATGGTCTTGTTGATTCGCCAACGCTGAGGTCAAAGTTAAGCTTTAATGTTCCGGTTAGGGACTTAAGGCTTCAAAATACTTTTAATATTCCACTCAGAAATACAAATTCTGGAAAAAATTCTCCTCTCTGTAGAGCGACTAGGGCATGTAATAGGCTTTCTTTAGGGATGGAAATGTTCGATATGTCTATAATTAGATTTAAAAAATGTGTAAAATCAATGCTATAAAGGTTCATAGATTTTTTAGGTTAATATAATTTAATGTATACTTAATTTAATAACTCCCACTAGCCAATACCACAGTGCCTGTTGTATCCCTATTTTTGTAAATCAATAAATAAATGTCCGTTAATTCTATTTCTCTTCTATTATCATAATGCTATTTCCTTTTCAGATGTATGTGTTATGCCCATTTCAAACCTAGAAGAGGCCAGAAAAAGCTACGGAACAGACGAAGATATTATATTCATATACAAATAAAAATTCTCAACCGTCTACAATACTAGGGCGGGTTTTGAAATTCATCGACATTGCTCATCTCTTATCGATGTCCGAATTGGATGATGAATTGAAAAATTTGCTCTTTGTATAGCAAAAGTAAAAGTTTCCTTGTACCAAAGAAATGGGCACTATAGAACGATTTAAATTTATAGCCCCAAGTATTGCCTACATCATTTTTTGCATACTTTTTAGCAATGATATTAAAAATATATAGATTTTTTTTTGTATTACTGTCCATTTTCATCCAAAACTGTAACAAGGGGGTTGTCGAATAGAGGAAAATGTCGTACATTTGGCTAAATAAAACTGTATAAACAGGTACAATTAAAAGAAAAGGGAAAACAAAGCTCACATTCCTTTAAATTTATTTGTACTTTATTTTCACAAAACTTGATCAATCAATGGGATTGTTAAATAAGTTACTAATCGAGAACATGGCGCACGCAGGTATTTAAAATACAATATTTGGTAGTGATCTGAATTCTATAAGATTAAAACATAACATTCTATAAAATTCACAATAAGAATTTCCCAGATAAAAAGGTAAACAATAATGCAAAGATTATGGATGCATCGGGTGCACAGTCAGTTTTATGGGGTACCAAGCCGGTACAAGAAAAACACAAAAATAAAGACATGAAGGTACAAGTATGCAAGATGACATTTTTCGAAATTATTTTCTAAACTTGTACAGAAACGGCGTAATACTAATGACCGCCTGAAAAAATGGGCAGTTGGGTACCTGTTACCCGGCTTTTAAAAATCCACTTCCCGATGCATCCTGGTACAGATCACATTCCTATTTAGACATGTATGCATATAGACAACAGCCCCAACCTCGCAGAAGTTAATTTAAATAAAATGTATTTTTTCCAATAAACAATCGTTTAGGTTTTCACTACTGGAAATATAGTTTTTATTTCTTAATCATTTGCAAAACTGCTCCAACACAATCCTCTATCTTTGGAGTTTCTTTATAGAAAACAAAGATTCAATTCAATATACTTTTCAATTCAGATTTCAAAAACGAACAAATATGTTTCAGAGTCGGACACCTATTTATCTGAGAAAGATACTACAAGCTACACTAAACCTACGAAAAATAAATTCGAGAAAAACACGGCCAATATTACTAAGATTAGTCACTAAACCACCAAAATTACAAAAAGTAACTTGATAAAAGGCTTAATATTAATAAAATCTAAATACTGGCATATCATATTAGTATAAAAATGAGTAAACCGCTCAAAACCTTAATATAAAAAGCTTCCAAAATTATGGTTCCAATTTTTGTTCACCCTACTGGAATAAACATTGTTCAAAATTTTGATTCTAGAATTTCTTTTAGCAAAAATCAGTCTAACAATTGTAATGTTGGATTATTCTTATTATCTAGCAGTGAGCATTTGATTTTTCTGAGAGCAAATTAGATAAATAAATAGTAACTATTGTTGTCAGGCCCCGACTTATTTCCATGTTAACTTAGTTAGGGCACTACTACAATAGAAATCTAATAATTGTTAAAAACACCTTACTTACCATCACATTTTCTAACCTACAAGTATTTGAGTATGTGCATGTTTATACAGCATCTTTGCAGATCCTTGAAGCCATTTCTTGTAGAGGCTCTAGTTCTTTTCGACTTACTAGATCGAATTCTGTGACGAAGTAGTAGAAATGCTTATAGCAAGTGTTCACATGTGCCTCCTACAAGAAACCCTAGCTATGAGTAAGATACAAACACTAATAATATAATAATAATACCCTGACCTAAGGAATCACATTCTTAGCATATCCTAAAGGAGCACCTTGTAATATTTCTTAAAGTAGTATAAGTACTTTTATTTTTATGTATTAATAACAATATACATATACATTCTTAAAAAAAACTTACCGCTGATATCGCTACAACATTTTGAAAATGATGAATATACACATGCACAAATACTCTGTGGAGTCTCGCAAGTATTTTACTACAATGGCTGGAAAAATTCTTGGGAAATGGTAAATCACTAGTACAAGGAAACAAAGCCTGGTTATTTATCTGCATTTCTATCCAATCCATGAGGTAACTTATGTATTCCCTCGCCGGCAGAGGGGTCGGTTTCTTAAACTTGTCTCCGTCCGCCCAAAGATATTCAAATCTGGGCCCCCCCGACATTGTAGGACAAGTTTGTTGTGTACAATATTCGCTGATTGTGCCATAGATCAAGTTTATTCGGTTGAAAAAATCCACAACTAAAACCATAGTCGTTAAAAATAATGATCACTTTAAACGGACGGAAAAAGCCTACCGTGTACCGCAATCCAATCATTAAGATCTTCACCCGGAGGCAACTTAACGGCGGATCTTAGATTTATACCGGAGTTAAGGCTGGCACAAGCTTGCTTGTGTAAACTGTACCTTATTGTCCCTTGAGGGAACTTCTTTTTTGGTCTAAACGTCTAAAATTAGTAAATAGAAAAAATTAATATTTGCTTAGAGATTACGGCATCGCTATTTTTGTAATAAGAAATTGTGGGTGTTGATAAGTTGCGTGATTTATTGAAATAATTACCTTTCCCTTTTGGAAGAAGTCTAGAAAGTTATTTAAAGCTATTTTCAGGCCAAGATATTAAAAATTCATTAAATTTCAGCCCTTTGTTTAGATATATTTTTAAGGTTAGATAAACTATAAATGACATTGACGTTTGGCAGTTTTGTAAACATCTAGTCCTAAAAATCGAAGTTCTGCCGTGTCGAGTTGATTTCTTGTCATCACTAATTATTAAAAAGCCTCTATGAAATTCTTCAATTGTACTGCCATCTAGCGGGTGGCGAATCAAATTCGATCAAAAGGGCCCTTATGTCAAAAAATTGGCAAATAGAATGGCGTCGCGATGTTTGTGATTTTTTGCAATAACATTTAAAGTAATCAACAACTTTTGATTTATTTTTATGTACCGGAAAAATATCATTCCTCAATTCAGTATCAACAAATTCAAAACTGAATAAATACGCGGTAAAACCGCTCACAATGCGGTATATTCAAAACAGGAGCAGGTGTGAATCCAGAAACATCAATAGAATTTAAATTTCCACAATTAAAAATGCCGTATTTAAAGACTCACAGGTGTTGAAGATGGAATTAAAGCTCTGTAGAATATGCGGACAAAGTGGACACGACTTCATACCCATATTCAAGACGGAAGGATTGAAAAATAAGATAGAAACATGTCTTCCTATAATTGTATGTTTGAACATGATGGATTATTAAAAAATTACTGTAAAAGTACTGGGTTACTCCAGTCGATTTAGTGCTTTTAATATTTAGCAATAGCCCTAGATGTTTGTCCTTACAAATTTGCTTAAAACATTCAGTGATAGAAAAGTCAAATTTTCGCAGATTTGGATGATTCGTTGAGCGTTTTATTCTTTACGTATTAACGTTTTGTTCTTTCTTTTGTAGATTTCTCCACACTGCCTACTTCCAGAAACTCTATGCTCAGAATGTCTAAAAACTATAGAAGACTTTTATGTTTTCTTGAAAAACTGTCTTCAAAACATTATCATACTTGAATCTCAACTGGATATACAAGATTCATGTCTGCGAACGAAAAGAAAAAAAGATAAGGGGTGTTCTGTTGATCTGCCCTTGTCTAGTAATAGTAAGAGTGTGCAAACTGAGGATTTTTTAGATGTTTTACTTGGAAATAAATCAGTTTTTAAGGATTGTGACCAAGATTTTCCACTTACCAGTGAATTCCTTAATAAAGAGGCTAAGAAATATGACTCCCATAACATCTTAGTTGATTATGAAGTACTTTCAGATTCAAGCTCTGAGTATGAGAACAATTCAAATACTGGACAAGTGATTTTTGGAGAAAAAATAAAAAGTTTAAATCATTTTAATCATTTAGTTGATAATTTAGTCTTTACAGGCAGGCCTACAGATTTTTACAGGCCTTGTGATAGACTTGAGTCTTTCGAATCAAGTCTTATAACCGAAATTTCCGATAGAAAGAACTTGAAGAAGCGTAAAAGTGAGAGTATCGAAAACATATCGACTAAAATTTGTAAATTCGATTATGGGAATAAAAGGAAATGTAGTAAACCGAAAAAAGTGGAAAAGACTTATGAAAAAAGTGAGGAAGATGATGAAGCACAAGAGAACATTCGGGAGATTAAAAAAGAAGTGTACACCGATGATATAAATTTAAATGACGAAGTGAATGTGGAAGATAAAGAAATGGTAGGATTTCTGTTTAGATCAATGTTAGTTTGTTGTTGGCAAATAATAACATACAACAATTTTTAGGGCAGCGGAGGAGCGACGCTTCATGAAACTTGTCTGCTGTGCAATGTTCAGGTTGATGGTGGTGCCTCAAGTTTAACAGAACATTTTGTGAAAATTCATGCAAAAGAATACTATCAAAGGAATACAGAGCTGTTAAAGAGAAATGAGGTTACACCTGAGAAAAAGAAGAAGAATTTGCCAAGTTTGGTTAAGATTTCTGATTTAAAACGGAGTGAATCGATAGGTAAGAATAGCTTACATTGCTTAGCATAAAACTGCATGCACATTTTTTCTCTTAGCAGAACTAATACTTTATATTTTTTCACAGATGGTTGTCCAATATCAGAGGAACCCCCTATTTCACCCCTAAGAGTCTCCTGTCCAAATTGCCGAGCATCTTTTACCACTAAAACCGAACTTTTCATACACCTACAATTGGAACATTTAGATATTTCCACGTATTTATGTGGGATTTGTCTCAAACAAGTAAACTCTGTAACGAGTCTGAAACGCCATATTCAGAATTGTTGTAAGAGTAAGCCCGTTGTGACGAGGTACTATTGCGAAGTCTGTTATTTTGGAGAGAACAATTATAGGAGTTTAGAGTCTCATGTTTTGGTGCATGGGTTTTTGTTGGAGAACTGTAGAAAGGAGGTTGGTTTATATGTTAATGCAGATGCGACGCGCGCCCTGGTGCTCCTCGAGGCGTTGGAAACCAAAACTTACTTATATAGGGTGGCCCATCGAAAACAGTCCAGCAAGGTTTACGGCTGTGTACGTGAAAATTAAAAAAAAAACTCTGATCCGTCAACTTGTGTTTTCAGGGGGACACGTTTCACTATTAATTCCATCCCCGTAACCTCAACCCCCCCCTAGCGGGGGCGGCTACTGCCCTTGTTTTTTCAAATGGGAATGGGTATGCTGTGATACATCTTTTTAAAGGGGATTAAATTCTCTTTAAAATGCCGCTTTGCTTTTTAAATTTGAGCTACGCGCCGCCGAGAAATTGCGTTTTTAAAAATGTAATTTTATTGAGTAATACTCACAAAAAATTGTTTACGCACAAACCTGTGTACTTGATAAGAGGTGCAGTGAAATGTTTCAAATTCCGTTGCTCGGCGGCGCGTAGCTCAAATTTACAAAACGAAGTGCCATTTTAAAGAAAATTTAATGCCCTTTAAAAAGATGTATCACAACATACCCATTCCCATTTGAAAAAACAAGGGCAGCAGCCGCCCCCGCCAGGGGGGGTTGAGGTTACAGGGATGAAATTAATAGTGAAACGCGTCCCCCTGAAAACACAAGTTTCCGGGTCCGAGGTTTTTTTTTAATTTTCACGTACACAGCCGTAAACCTTTCTGGACTGTTTTCGATGGGCCACCCTGTATATACTCCATTTTTAGGTCAAAAACTTTGATCCAGAAGACTACATTCAGAAAAACGCAAATTTTCAGCATAATTCCGTGTCGCCAGTAAAGAACTTTTCATGTTTGGAATGCAGCCGGTCCGATTTCGATTCAATCCGGAAATTTTCCATACACAGAAGGAACGTACATTCTATCTACCATTGTGACTTATGTAATAAGGTAATTATCAAACATAATGTTCAATGCTTTGTGGAAGAATTATGAAATTTAAGTATATTAAAAATACAAGAAAATCGGAGATATTTATCTGCAGAAACCTAATTTGCTTGCCTTTTTACCAATTAAACTGTATTTTTGACTGTTTTTATACTTTCTGTCGCTTACAGAATTATTCAGGTAACCCAACAATCATTTAGAACTTTTAGTTGTATTTTTTTTTTGTCATTCTATATAGTATTATGGAAGAAACTCCCACCTATGGAAACACGTCCACAGACTTCACAAAGGTCATCCCAGTGTCACCTGTCAAATCTGTTTGAAAACTAGCGCTTCAAAATATCATTTGGCTCAACATTTCGCGAAAATTCACCAACTCAAAACCGCCGTCAAGAAGGAAGAAATCGACTACGAGAATGATCACAATGATGCCCAAAAATTCGTTGAAATTGATTTTACGAAAAATGAGAAACGAGTAAGTAAAGTGTTTTTCTGGAAAGTTGTTTCCAACCTACCAAGGAATGTGAATTGTTTATTCTTCAAAGACTGTTAACCAAGGCCGCGTGCTCCTTAATTCACACAGGCGAAGTCCTTTTGGGGGGGGAGGTCAATATTTTTGGTTGGTAGTCTATGGTTTTTGTTGGGTATTTATTTAGTTAGGGGGGGCTACCCGTCTGATTTACCCTTGTGTGTTTATTTTTAGGATTCTACGTCAGACCAAGAACCTCAGAACAGTTCCTACGACGAGAACTCGGTAAATCAATGCAGCCAATCCGACAACGACATTTCTTTGGACGTCAAAGAAGCGCCCAAAGAGATCGATCCATCCCACGACTTGTACACTAACATTCTAACCAATTACAACCCTCCCAAGAATGACGGCGATTTCAAATGTCCAAAATGTGGCAAAGGTTTTCACAAGAGAATGTTGCTGAGAAAACACAAGAAAAATTGCAGGTAACTATTGTGAGAGAGAAAATATTTTAGTGTGTATTAAATTTTTATTTTTTATTTTAGGCCAAAGTTACAAAAAGACCTTCTGACAAGATGCAAGTCTTGCGCAAGAATATTTAAAGATCGCCAGAGTCTCGCCAAGCATCTGATCAACTACCATTCCGATTATGTGTGTGAAATATGCAGCGAAAAAGTGCCTAGCAAGTGTGAAATTGTCACCCACATAAGGTATTCCTGTGGTCAAAAGAATCAATCCATTTAATAACAAATCCCAAACAGCCGGTCGCCAAAAAACTGTTGGTTAATTGTTAGCAGTTACAGACCAAGCGTGCGCAGAGAAAATTTAATTTATATTTGTTATTATATTTTCTTTTGTCCATATATTTTAATTATTAAGGTGTATTTTTAGTAAAAAAATTAACCATTTTTCTTTAGATTTCAACATCCTTCAAGTCATTTAGTTTGCAGCGTTTGCGAAAATATCCTCAGGTGTAAAGATGACTTGTTAGTCCATTTAGGAGACCACGAGAATTCCAATGTATGTCAGTATTGCGGAGATGCCTTATCTAGCAAAGTTAGTAGAGTATAATTATTTCATTTCATAAATCCTTTATAGTTAGAGAAACGGAGACAATAGGGGGTCCGTGAAGTGGAATATCAGTAATTTGGTTTTTCGTGGAGTTTAGGTCCCCCTTTTACATCTGATGAAATGCCGTAGAGCGTTGCTGAGAGGCGCTGTACCGCTTTAGATAGGACATTCTCAATTAATTCAAAATTATATCGAGCCATGTCTAAAAATGAATTTACGGCATCTGCGTGACCCCAAAGTCACGGGAAACACATTTTCTGACAAGTCAGCCCTTGCGTATACTTTTCCGAGCGTGTCAAAAAAAAAGTTAAAATTTAAAAAAGAAAGAAAAAAAGCGAATTTGAAGTTGAAACTTTCTAGAATGGAACATTATATGTTAAAGATTATGTGAAAAAAATGTTGTCGTTCCAGGTCTCGCCATTTCATTATTGGAATTTTTTTTAAATCTCCTCGGAGGAAATTCGGAAAACGATCGTGACATGTCAGAAAATTGACACACTACATTCCTTGACACCCAAATATTGTGTAAAAAAAATTTCAGAAGAATCGCACCTAGCTAGGCGGAATTCTGACAACATTACGCAGAGATACCGGAAGGCAGGTATCGTTCAGTTGTATGACGGGAAAAATGATAACTGGTGATTAAGACAAGCAAGACACGACTCACCAAAGTTTTTTCGTCCTCTGAATCGATGGAATGGGTTTCAAACCCCATCCCCAATACCGTGTTCTGGTAAAATTTAAGAAAATATTACAATTCTGAGGTTATTTCGCGCACGGGAAGCAATTGGCGGACTTTTCGATAAAATACCGCACTTTCGCAATATTCTTTTTATCAGAAAATTGTTTACGAGGCATCTCCATTTGAATACAAATCGATTAAGCCCACTTGGACCCATGTCACTTGAGACTTTATAATTATTCCATTAATTTTTTTTTGGACACGCTCAGAAAAGTATATGCAAGGGTTGACTTGTCAGAAAATGTCTTTCCCGTGACTTTGGGGTCACGCAGATGCTGTAAATTCATTTTTGGACATGGCTCGATATAATTTTGAATTTATTGAGAATTTCCTATGCAAAGCGGTACGGCGCCTCTCGGCAACGCTCTACGGCATTTCATCAGATATAAAAGTTATAGAGGGGGACCTAAACTCCACGAGAAACCAAATTACTGATATTCCCCTTCACGGACCCCCTATTGTCACCGTCTCTCTAACTATTAATTTGTATATTTTAACTAATTGTATGGTTTCCTTGTAAGACGCATTTTTGCTCGAGCCTTAAATCACCGTTAATTATTTTAGGTAAAACTGAAAATGCACATTCTAAGCCTCCACAGAAAAATCCTCAGTCTGAGCTGCGGGATTTGCCTCAAACTTTTCGAAAACCAGCATGTTTTAAAAAATCACGTGACATTAGTCCATAAGGATCGCCTGGACCCTCTGACGTCATGTCCGATTTGCGGGAAAAACTACGGATCGAAATGGAAAACCTTCGATCACGTTAATAAAAGTCACGGGAGAATTTTCAAGGCATGTAAGGTAGGTGTTTGGTTTTCAGCATATTTCTGTTATCTAAATATTTTTTGCGTATGCCTCGTATGTCTGGGTCATTTGAACTACTCTTACGAGGAACGATCGACAAGTTCCTGAAACCTCCTTTTTTTACAGATATGTCTGGAAATATACGAAACAGACACAGAACTGGAATGTCATATAAAAACTGCGCATCTAAGTCAGCCGATTTCCATGAGCAGTCAAGTGAAACCGAATCCGGTAGCCATATTGAATGCTTCGGTTAAAAGTGAGGCGCCTCCAGCTAGTGTAAATAACAATCGGAATGATATGGAGAGCGATAGCGAGGACAATACAGAGGAGACGGAGAATAATACTCAGAGTAGTGATAGCGAAGGTGAGTTGAGAAATAAGGTGTTTATTAATTTTTAAAAAAAAATTATTGTCATTTATCTAGTTTGTTGTACTAAACCTTTATCTCGGATATGTATTTTCGAATTTAGATGAGGAAAACAGCGGACCAGACCAAACTGAAAGCCGGAAATTACCCGTGGATAACAATTTTTTAACCTGTCCAAGTCAAGAAAACAAGATTTCCCTGCTGGAGCGAAGACTATTAGCAAAAACAGTCGTCCAAAGTAATATTGCCGACGAAAAAACTTCTGCGAGCAATTTCCAAAGCAAGCAAGACCAGATTGATAACGGTATGACTATGACAGATAATAAAAATTCATCTTGTTAACGTCAAAGACTAGAATATTGTAAATCGGGAAAAACACATACAAAAAAATTCTAAATACATTTTTAAAAGTACGCTTTATGTTTTTCAGGCGATTTAAAAAAAGATAATTCAGGGCTACTGAGAATTAAACACGAAGAAGACAGCTATGTGAGCGACAAGAAGAGCTATAGCAATAATTTAATTCATCATACTAAGAGGACAGTCTATGTGAACAGTAACGATCCTTCCTTTTGTGAGATATGTCACAAGACATGGCCGGCTAAAAAGCATTTGTGGCAGCATTATATCAGGTAAAGGCGACTATACAGGGTGTTATGGAAATGATTTATTATATTTAAACCGGCAAATCCTGAGATGGAAATAAATTGAAGAAAAATAACCATAAATGGCGCTTTAAATTATTAAGCGAAATATACGGTTTATATGAAATCTCAACATTTACGTGGCCGCTACTGAGGACGTTCGCAATCAATAGTTTATTGAGGCAGTCTCGAATCTCCAAAGAGGTCAGCGCATAATAGGCGATGTTGTCATATTGCAGTACAGAATTGTAAACGCACGTGTTCAGTTTTGACAACAAGACGTCTTTGACGCGCGTTATCACTTTTTTTTTCAAACGTTTTAGAAATAAAAACTACAATTTTAAGGTACATACTTGCTTATCGTCGATCTTATGTTAAAATAATCCGTTTTATAATTAAATTCCATAAAGAAATAAAACACAAAAAGTATATTGTGCAACAGAACCAACAGTTTTGAAATCACATCGCAACATTTATTATGAATTATTTCACGACAGAAAAAAAATCGGGTAATGCTACAACTAACAAAACGTTTAAAATTCGTATACATCAAGCACGTGCAACCCTCGACAGCGTCATTCCATTCCCGAGTCTCGAAACATACTGAAGCAACAATAGTGGCGCGCGGCGGGTATCCAAGTAAGGGCGAGACGCGCGGTGTGATCTGACATCACTGTTAGTATACTCTAGTGACCGACATTATTGCTAAGTGAATCCAGATGGAACGGGGCGCGATAGTATGTGAGTAAAAAGGGTTTTTACCTTAGTATTTAGATGTTCGATTAAAAAAAAAAGATATGTACACTTTCTCTAGGACACCCAAGGAGTCACCCATTTAACTATAATAAGTCTTTTCCATAACACCCTGTATTTAAATGAATAAAATAAATCCCTATTCATTGTCTTCTTCAGATATATGGCAACCCTGTAGTTTTGTGCTCTGTTTTTTGCTAAGGGGCGAAACCATGCAAGAGAAATAATTAGGTCAAAATTAACTGAAATGTAAATAAATTCAAGATAAGTAGTTATACTGACTCACTATTCGTTTCATAAAATATATCATTATCAAATTCGACATCGTACACTAAAACAAAAACTTCATTGCTTTAATTTTATTTGTTACGTAGTTCCGCTCTTCGTAGCACCGTTAAAACGCATAGAAATTTGTTTCTACGGCGCCGTGAAAGGCGGGGAAGCAATACATTTTTCTCCCATCGCTCTTAATACGTTAACGTTCAAATAAAACGGGGCAAACAATAACTAAGTACTCATTACATTACCGTTTTGTCTACAGATGCCATAAGAAGATTGCGGCAACTGTATGCGGAATATGTCTGAAAACGAACCGGAACTACGAGAGTCTCCAAGTGCATCTCAGAGAAACGCATCCCACTTTGTTGCACGGACAAGGATTTGGATCGAATTTCATTTGCAGGATCTGCGGAAGGCAAGTAATAAATTACAGTGGCATATTTTCAATTTCTTCTTAGTCTGGAGCTCGGAAAGCGTTGATCTTACCTTATAGGCCATGTAAAACTAACTAATTAAAAACAATCATTCTATACAGGTTTGATAAAAGTTTTGGACTTTTGATAGGTATCATAATGCGAGCTCAAAATTGAGCCTCCACATGGTGATTCATGAAAACTTCGACTGGAAATTGCTGGATCGATTCCCACCGATTCTCAGATATCAGCCGAATGTCAAGAACGTCTCGAAGCAAAACGGACAAAAACGCAATGGAAACGGATTAAATTATGAGCCGGAAAAGGTAATAAAGTAAAGATTGTTTCACGAAAAATGGATATAACTTAATGACTGCAGTAGAAGTACCTGGGGCCATCCCATTATTTATGACCGTTTGTTATTATTATGTGGAAAGGACCGGATTGTAATAATTATAATTAAATATAGGCACATCAGGTAGGTTAGATTGCTTAATTTATATTTAAATATCTTTTTGTGGTAAAATTTGTTAGTTTTGAGGAATGGTTCAAGAATTGTCTTTTACCAAACATTCCTCAGAATAGCGTGATAGTAATGGACAATGCGAGCTATCACAGTCGCCAATTACATAAAGCTCCAAGCTCAAATAATACAAAATTGGAGATTCAGAACTACATGGCGGCGAATGATATATATTTTGAAGAAGGTTATAAAAAAGTGATCTTTTAGAAGTTACATTTTGTATAAAAAAAGTATATGTTTGCGACACATTGGCAGAAGAAATTGGACATACAGTGCTACGGCTCCCACCCTATTATGGCATTTTTAACCCCATAGAGCATATGTGGCACCAGTTAAAATCACTGGTTAGGTCTGAAAATATTTCTCCGACTTTAAGTTCTAGTGTTGTAGAATTAATACGAAAATGCTTTAATGATATTCCCCCAGATAGGTAGTTGGAAAAATTCAGTCCGTCACGTAATAACTGTAAAAAATTCGTATATTAGTCTGGATCGTATAATTAATCCAATTATAATTAATTTTGATGAGGATAGCGATAGCGAAACAGAACTATCTATAGAATGACATTATAAATGTAAATAAATATGACTAGTAATATTTAAAAAAAATGTTATTTCATTTGATTACATTAATATAATCATATCATTACTTGTTTTCCTTAGTCCGTCCCTTCATACTTCACTTGTTTATTGCCAAGCTCTTGTTGACAGAATGGGACCGACCCAGGAAATCATTAAGTCGTATCCAAATTTCGTGAAACGTACTGCACTCGAATTGTACTTTTATCGGTGTTATTGAACAAGATCAGGTTTTTTCCTATTTCCTTTTTTTTTCTGTTCATTACTAACGAACCATGATGTGTGAGACCGAGTATTTGATATCCTAGGGGACTGGATCGTGGTTCGAATCCCACGTTAAGCTGTAGTTCTCCTCGGGAACGTGAAATTCAATTTTTTCGGTACATTTGAGGCAATAGGTTACATATTTACCGTGAATGTTTTAGGTGAAAAAAGAAGTTGATGTTTTTACCGGAAACGATGAAATGTACGACGACATGATAGAACAAGTTGAGGAGTCCACTTCTTCTAGCGAAACGGAGGCGACCAATAAACCTCAAGGTCAGTGTAAGTCTATGAAAAACTATCCTTTTTAGTTTGTAACAGTTTGTAACTTCGCCTTTTTAGTATATTATTATACAGTGTGTTCAAATAATGCATCAGGATACGTGGAGAGGCGATTCTACATATTACATTCGCAATATAAAAAAGTCGAAAACTTTTTTGCTTCCAGTTGATTGATTCTTTACTGCTAACATAAACCTTTATTCTAGTTTTGCGCCTAAAGCCGCAAACACTATTATCACGTCACGTGAATTCACGTGTTGCCATATCGGCAAAATAGCACATGCTGTCACGGCTTAGAAACAAACTACGTACACTGCAGATCATTTTTATTACATATTTTGTGTTTGTCAAGATGGCAAGTGAATCTTGTAGCCTTCTAGCGTTAAACTCTGACACAGTGTTATCACGCGTGCCGAATATGTAAATTTGCAGAAATAAAATTGTGCTGTCAAGTATGACTTGCCGTGAGCTGCATGAGGTGGCTATAGTGTACTCTTAAACCTATTTATAAGTACGCATAAACCGCCTTGTAGATATTTCGGGTATGCCGTGACATTGCGTGATAGCATGTGATCTCACGTGACGTGATAATAGTGTGTTTGCGGCTTAAGCTGCGTGCTTATAAATAGGTTTAAGCTGCAGATACACTATTAACACGTCACGTAAGATCACATGCTATCACGCAATGTCACAGCATACCCGAAATATCTGCATGGCGGTTTATGCGTGTTTATAAATAGGTTCAGAAGTACACTATAGTCACCTCATGCAGCTCACGGCAAGTCATACTTGACAGCACAATTTTATTTCTGCAAATTTACATATTCGGTACGCGTGATAACACTGTGCCAGAGTTTAACGCCAGAAGGCTACAAGATTCACTTGCGATCTTGACAATCACAATCACACATTTTGACGATATGACAACACGTGAATTCACGTGACGTGATAATAGTGTGTTTGCGGCTTTAAACGATGTGGTTTATCTGCTCGAATAAAGAGTTCTCCTCTTTTATTAGGTGTTCATTTATCTTCAGAATGGAAATGGAAAACGTTTTATTAATTTATATATTTTTCAGATTCTACTACAGACTCGGAAGATAACAACGTTGTCCCCGCACAATCACACAATAAAACAATTCCGAACAGACCCGAAAATACCCTTTCTTTCAGCAACCTTCTCCAAACTCTCAAAAATCACAGTCAGTTCCAAATCTTGAACAAGATCGACAATAATTCCTTGCTCAACGTTGCCAGTCCCTTAGAGGATGCTTCCAAAACGAATATTTTAAATAACGATTCCAAAAGTATTCCCTATAAAGTTTCAAGTACCGCTTCGAATCTCCATGGTGATAGAATTCATGAATTGGAACATACATATGCTAGTATAAGTAATGTTTCAAGTGTACCGTTGAAAATATCGACTCATCCGAAAATCTCAAATAACGCACAAGCACAAGCAAATATTCTAAGTCATAGTTCCAGTAATCATGCTCAAAATTTAGGTACTAATGCTTACGATAATGCTCAAAATACTCGGTACGTGAAACGTAGTTACTTAAGCGAAGAAACTTCCTCGAGTATGAGCGATTGTGGTCGAGATGGCGGCCAGAAGAACCAAGATGGTGGGCGGGATAGTCAGAGTTCGGTGTTAGATGGAGATTTGTCCCAAGACTCGCAGAAAAGTGACGATAGTGTTGACAAGGTTCTGAAGAAAGACGGTGGTGCCTCGAGAAATCTTTTAAGGTACCTAAGACCTGACTTTCAACCTAAATATGGTAATTTTTACGAACTTTTTTTCTTATTCCAGACTTAAACCTGAAGAACTGGATTCGGCAATTAAATCCATCAGTGACCGGGACGCGGAGCCCGTCGTGACGGTAAATTACAATGATTTTTCTGAACCGATACAGTCTACCAACTGCCTAAATGAAACGGAGATTGAAAATGCCGTGGGTAGTATACTCTAGTTTTAAGTATTTGATGTTTTTTTTTTGCTATGTGATGTATTTTCTGTGTTTTTTGAAAACCCCGTAATTTTCTGCGCTATACAGGGTGTTATGGAAACGACGTATTATATTTAAATGGGTGACTCCTTGGGTATCCTAGAGAAGCGCTACATATATTTTTTCAAATCGACTGTTTTAATAGCGGGGTAACGAACCCTCTTACTCACAGGTGACTCCGCGGTAATGGATCACAGCACCCTGTGACAGTGTATCACAAACACCTGTTAATCGCAATGTTGCCAAACTGTGTAAAAATGTAAAACTTTAGTTTCTTATAAAAATAAATATTTAACTTACTTGGAAAGTAAATCCAGGACGCAGACACCTTCAGTTCTTTTTTCTATGGGAAAAACTTTATGCTCATCAAGTGCCCTGGTGATAGTGTGGGACTGCATAATAAGCTTATACCCACTAAACCCCATTCAGCCTCTCTCTACACTAAATCACTTAAAGAAACACACAGACACCCACCAGTTTCAAATCGGTTTTTTTGAAGATATGCACCTATTAGATTACACAAAAGCACTAAATACTAACGCATAATTAATAATACTACCGTACACATAGAACAACAGCACTATAGGATACAAATTATTTCACAATAGAAATTCAGAAATAATAAAAAACGCTAATTTCTAATGGGCTAATCAAATTTATTAATCCTTTACTGAAGAAGAATGATGAAATAATTATGTTGATAGACAGGACATCACTTTAAAATAAATAGTCTCGTCTAACTAACGCGGTTGCCATTTCCGAGACTATCATTATACAGGAAAGTATTACAGAGGGAAATTCCGCAATTTATGAATATAATCTTATAAAACATCGAATGTGGCAGCGCTGTATTTTCAGCCCAAATAGCTACATATCGATCGACCTAGTAAACCCGAATATGTCGAACGTGTTTAGTTACTTTCAAAATTTTTAGATGGCAAATACCAATGTATGGAAATTTATATTATTTCCCAGAACAATAGGGGCGTATTTTTGTCTACAGTAGCACTTTAAAATACTAAAAACTTAGATGTGTTCATGAGATGCACACCTACGCGAAAACTAATGTGAATTTATGTGGCTTTGTTTTGGTGTTTTGTGAGGCGATTGTGTCGGTTTTTGTTCGGGTTATTTACTTGGTGCTTTTTTATAAATTAAGTTGGTTTAAAATAAGGCTGAAAAGGTAAATAAAATAGCATTTTTTTTTTTCTAAAGGGTAAAGTGGCATTTAAGTTGTTCAGATTCGACGGTGTCGCTCGAATTGAACAAATGAGAACATACATGACCATTTATAAATACCGCGGCGGTTCGTTCGAGTCAGTTCAAGTTTATAAATCAGAGATTGTTTCCCAGCGAACTGAACTGAAAGTAAAAGTTTATAATAATGTACCCTGAAAAATAAACAACTTCAAATCTGTCAAACGGTTATTGACTTTCTAAAGAGTTTACCCTGAAGATATGACAACACTGTTGACATATGTTGCTTTGTTTACCTTCCTGACAGGGGCACCACGTGGTAATTTTTGGGTTGACATAAGGTCATGTATAGGGCATATTAAATTAAAGCGCCATTTTTGGATATTTTTCTTCTATTTCTTTTCATCTCAGGAATTGCCGGTTTAAATATAATACGTCATTTCCATAACACCCTGTAGAATTACGTTTTATAATAATCTAGTCAGTCCGTAACGCGGAATAAAAACTGATTGTTTTGAATTAACCAACTCATTGTCTGTCATAGCAGTTTAACGTAGAGGGTTGAAATTTTGCCAAATTATCAGCTAATATACATTACATTGATATTTTTCAGTATTTGATAAGGTTTTTTGAGAATTCTTACCATTTTTGATAAATTTATTGTGATTTTTTGCCATATTTTATACATTTTAAGATATTTTTTGTTGTGGTCGTTAGATTTAGATTGATTTATTTTAAATAATAACGAGGATTTCGTATTGTGGATTGTTTTAGTCGAAACTATGACGTTTCAGGACAACTACGTAATTTTGTTAAATTCTCCAAAATATCCACACAGTAAAGAACTGAAATCTTCTATGAGAACCAGTACCAGTATTTGTAGTACTTAAAGGTAGAATATAAGAGAGTTTCCATTTTTGTGATTTGGCGTTTAGTTACCATATAGAACGTTACTGTTTTAAGACGAGTGCTAAGTATAGTAAAGTTTAGATTATACCGTTCACCTTTCTGCAATAAATCAACTACATACATTATTAAACCCCATTGTGTAGGTCCCAATATCTTCGAACCGCAATAAATGGGTGCAGGGGTCGGCGTGAAAATATAGCCATCTACGGATCGGTTTATTGTTATTTTTTAAAGCTGCTTAGAATGGTATAATAATTAGAGATGGAGGTAAACAAAATCTGTACTCCGGCTCTGCCCGAAACGATGTAAATTTGGGGCATTTTATGGTCGCAGGGATAATTATTAGGATTTATTTCCAAACCAAATACAAAAACCCGCGATTTAATAATAAATTAGCACTATACAGTGTGTTCCTTAATGACGTGCTAATATTTTAGGGTGTGATTCCTTAGCTCATTTTATAAAGAAAATTTCATATGAACACATGTCCGCAACGGCTCAAATTTTTTGCTACATGGTGTTGAATTTTTATTTTATAAATGGTTATTTTTTAATATCTGCGAAAGTACTTTAGATATTATTTTCAATTTTGGTATGTGTTAATAGGATATGGAACCACGAATTTTAGTTAGAAAAGTTATTCAATTGTTCCACCAGTGGCGTCCCTGCAAACATATCCTTTGATATTTTTTTACAAAAAAATGGTACGCCACTGACATTTTTCCATGTGGATATTTTTGATTAGCCTGGTCAATTCTACATGAAAACGATCTCTTGAGTTTTTCTCGTCAGGCGCACCGTTCTTGATTAAAACCATGAAATTCATATTGAAACTCGTAATTAATTAACATTGATAAAATAATAATGAGTTTCAATATTAATTTAGTGGTTTTAATCAAGAACGGTGCGCCTGAAGAGAAAAACTCAAGAGACCGTTTTCATGTAGAATTGACCAGGCTAATCAGAAAAAATATCCACATGGAAAAATGTCAGTGGCGTGCCATCTTTTTTGTAAAAACATACGAGGACATGTTTGCGGGGACGCCACTGGTCTAACAATTAGAATGACTTTTCTAGCTAAAATTTGTGGTTCTATATCCTATTAACACATATCGAAATTGAAAATAATATCTAAAGTACTTTCGGAGATATTAAAAAATAATCATTTAAAAAATAAGAATTCAACACCCTGTAGCAAAAAATTTAAGCCGTTGCGGACATATGTTCATATGAACTTTTCTTTATAAAATGAGCTAAGTAATCAGACCCTGAAATATTAGCACGTCATTAAGGAACGCCCTGTATATTAACAGTAATGCTTACTAGACCCTAGAAGATAGATGATACTCGTGTTTACATAATTTATTTTTTTACTCTGTGTCCTAGATATAATCGTAAATATAAAGTAGATTACCTATATAGTATAAAGCGGTTTAAATATAAATAATATGAAATAAACGATTTCAAATTTCTTGGATTTAATGAAATAGGTAAAACATTTTTGATATGGTGGGGTACCAGGAACTGAAATACGTGGGCTGTATAAAAAAATAAAGTGCAGATTGGTTTACGATTATCTCAAATATTTTTGTGATTGTAATATTATAGAAAAAACTTACCTTTTAGAATGTGTTGTACCTTCCCAGTGAAACTCAAAGTAATAAAATAAATGTATTTTCCATATAACAAACGTGTTTCTTTTCACTTTAAATAAGATTACGACCTTAGACTAGAAAAAATTCCTAATCTGAGCTTACGACCCTATAAAAAATTTTAAATTCTATAGATCCAGCACGCACTATATTTTCCAATAGAAAAATGCGTCCCAAATTTCCCTCAAATTGTTGCTACACTCTTAGATCCTTTGAGTCTCCTTTGACACACTGATCTAACCTCCAAACGCACTGAAGTCATTGCTGTCACTTGTATTTGTATGAAAAAGAACAGGATGGACATATACTCCCGGCTAGGATTGTTTTGAAAATCGCTCGAGAATGGATTAATTTTAAAATTTTAACCTATATATTATGTAGAAACCAACGTTCGCGGTTGTATTCATAAACAGAAGATAATTTATAGTTAAAATGAATGTTGTTTTATCTCCGTTGTAAATAGAAAAAATGGGGCAGAACGAACAATGTCTTTACAATGGGAATCACATAATTCCCATTTTTCAACGAAACATGTCCGAAGACAGGAATTTAAACATTAATATATGCGATGTTAGGGACAAATTGGTAAGTGAAAATTTTTAATAATAATGCTCTTGGGTATGTATATTCTTGGATAAATATTTATTTTTAGCAAATTAAATTAAGGGACTTATCAGAATACTCATTTAACTATACGGAGACTATAGACCTAGGCGATTTTGAAATCATTCGTGTTCATCAGTCCCTGGACATCAACTATATAGAATTTAAGGCCAATGTTATTGAAATGTTGTATCAGTTTCACAAGAAGGAAATGTAAGCATGATTAATAGAATATATTTTGTTATTTTAGAATCCAGGCCATTTTTGCTCTAATTTAAAATAAAAATATTTTTAGGTTTATAAAATGTAATTTGTCTGAAAAAGGTTGCACTCTGACTTTCTACACAAAGTCGAAAATAAAGAGCATTATCTATCTTACCCTAGAGTTACACTTGACTGACCAAAAAGAAATAATTTCTGAGATGTACATTGAAATAAATGACCTACAGGTAAGTGAAAAATAAGTATGTATGACTTTATTCACAATCTAAGCAACATTATCATTCATAATAATAGTAGTTTGAAGGGGTTTAGATTGTGACTTTGATTCCCCAAGACAAGAGTGCATTATCAATGGTAATTCCATTTAATAACTAGGTACAACTCACATACTAAGCAACATTATCATAAGCTGAGCTGTTTAGACTCTGAATTAGTTCGTTTTAACTGTAACAGTACACTGAAAAAGAGTTTCGTCCTTTTATTTTTTGTAATTTTAAGGAGACCAACAAGAGACTTCAACAACAACTTTCTAAAACAAAAAAAGTTGTACAAGAGAAGGAATTGGCAGTTCAAGATCTTGAAATGGCAAGGAAATCAGTTGTAGACCAGTTCTTTAAGGTATGAAAATACGCTAATTTATTGTAGTCAGGGTAATATATATATATATATATATATATATGTAATAACTCATAATATGCCCTTTTCCTATAATTTGTTTTCAAGTTCTGATGCCATCGATGTCTACACATTTTCTGCTTTGTTTAAGAAGGAAGCCTGTTCCTCTTCCGATTGTTACAGCGACAAATTTAATACTGTAATAATTTGTAAAGGACATTTATTTATTTAAATATATTCTAGGATTTACATCAAATCGAGAATCTGTTCACCATCAAACTCGGTCACATTCAAAATCAAGTGCTTAACAAAATATCGACCTTCAAAGTTCAAATTTCGGATCTACAAAAGAACGTCAAGATTCTGAAGCAAGAAAATAATTTAAAAACAGACTCCAGCGATAGACTGATCAAAACCATGGAAAGCCTTCGATTGGAAACTATGGAGAATGCCCTGGTTATAGAAGAATTAAAAAAGGACAACAAATCGTTGGGTGTTTTGAGAGTGAATTTGGAAAAGATTATTGCGGATTTGAAGCGAAGTTTGGACGATATGCAATGTGTTAATAAGAATTTGGAAAGAAAGAAGGTAATGCAATGATTTATTGTTTAAAATATAATAATATTTCATGACAAAGGGAACCAATTGCTTACCAAACATGTCAAGAAAATGTTTTGTTACCTTTGGAATAGATTCACGTTTCATCTAGGAAAATATGAATACTATTACGATTTTTAGATTAGCTTTCCATTTTTAGGCCGACCTTGAAAGGGATTTAGAACATTTTAGCATCATTGTTACCGAAAAAGAGAGCAAAATAGATGAATTGTCGAAGGATTTGGTGCAAGCAAATAACATGCTAGTCGGATTCAATAATCACTATGACACTAAAGCGCAGCAGGTAAGTTTTATCTCGGGAGGGGGATTGTTTGGTGGCTGTATGTTTGTCTGGCACAGAAAAGGTTCCTTTGCAGAAATAGTTATAAACTGCCCTACTAACGAACCTATATTGTTGTATATGAGGCGTGTGGATCATTATACTGGTTCAACTACAGTGGAACCTCTCTTGGACGGACACCTACGGGACCGTCTAAATGTGTCCGCCCATGGGAAATTTGTTATTAGGTAATATGTAAATGCAAAAAAATATTACTATGTATATGTATGTACAAATAAACATAACATAACAAAAATACACAGTTCTAGTTAGGATGTACTATGTAGTACTAAAAAAATCTAATAACGTAGTTTGACGTGTTTGCGTTTTAAAACTTGCAATCTAGAAAACGTAATTCCAAGTCTGATAACAATTCCATTGCTGTAGAGTCACCTCTATTCTTTGCATACCCTTATAAGTCCTTTACCATACTAATGGCTTGTTGATAATTGGTGACATTTGTTTGATTACTGCATTCAACTTCTTCATCAGAGTCGTCAGATAGTGATATGGTTTCAGTTTGGACTACATAATCGGTAGGAATGGGGTCACTATCATCTTCTAATAGCACATTGCTATCAATGTTAATGAACTCGCCCAAGTCATTGTTATCAAATTACAAACTTCCACAACATCAATATTCTCTTTCAGACTCAAAACGCGACATTTTTGTGCCATTGTTTACGAATTTAACCTTACAACTCACAAATAAACGGCGGACTGCTGTCGGGGAATCACACATACTTTCTTACGGCGAAGTCCTTTCACGCTGCCACGCATACGCGATTGGTTGCCGGTCTGTCTTCAGAGAGATTTTACATCGTACTTCTTCGTCTTCCAAATACTAAAAATTTTGTCCGTTTAAAGGAGCGTTATCGCAATCTTGGTATGAAAACAGCCTGTCCGCATCCGCCCAATCAATCGATGTTTTTAAAGCCAGTAACAAGAAACGAGATAGTTGAAATGGCTAATAAACTAAAAAATAAATATAGTTCTGGGTTTGATGAAATTCCTACTACCATTGTTAAGATTTCTAGTAGTGCATGTAAGAATATTTTATGTTATATAATAAATAACTCATTTAAATACGGCATATTTCCTGAAAATTTAAAAGTTGCAGTAATAAAACCGCTTTTTAAGAAAGGTGATCCAGAATTAATGGATAATTATAGACCAATAAGTTTATTGACAGGTTTTTCAAAATTGTTCGAGATGGCAATGTGTTCAAGACTAGCAAATTTTCTAACAAGCTGTAATATATTTAGTAAAAGTCAGCATGGATATTTAAAGGGTCGATCTACACAAACAGCAATTTTTCAGTTCATTCAGACAGTTCTGCATCACCTTGAAGCTAGTAATTTGGCAGTAGGTATGTTTTTGGATTTGTCAAAAGCATATGATTGCTTAGATAGAGAGATACTAGTAAGAAAGCTTGAAATGTACGGGATAAGAGGAAATGCTCATAAATGGATAACGGGGTATCTTAATAACAGAAAACAAAAAGTCTGTGTTATGAAAGATGGAAAATCTTATCACTCAAAGATATTATCTAGTAGTATAGGTATAGCTCAGGGAAGTGTATTAGGGCCCATACTATTTATCATTTTTATAAATGATTTAAATAATCTAATTCAAGCCAATCAAGATATAGTTAATTACGCGGATGATACTAATTTACTTTTAGGGGGCAAAAGTATAAATCAACTTGTCACAGAGTGCAAAAATTTTCTTAATAGGGTTACACTATGGTTTACGGAAAATAAACTTGTTTTGAATGAAAATAAAACTAATGTTATACTTTTTAGAACAAAATTATCTAAGGTGGAAAGGCCAGTTGACTTTGCTCATGATCAAGATACAATTAATTTTTCAGAAACAACAAAATTCTTAGGGGTACAGATTAATGAATTCTTAGATTGGTCCGCTCATATCAAATGTATGTCACAAAAACTTAATGCTGTTTGTTATGGTATTCGTGTTACTGGTAAATACATGAATGAGAAAACTTTAAAAACATTGTATTTTGCTAACTTCGAATCCTGTTTAAAATATGGCATTATATTTTGGGGCAGGGATAGTCAAATTCAAAGTATATTTGTAATTCAAAAACGATTGGTCCGAATAATTAAGAAATTAGATTATAAGAAAACTTGTCGTACCATCTTTAAAGACACAGGACTGTTAACAGTATATGCATTGTATATCTATGAATGTTTAGTGTTTTTCTTTAAAAATAGAAATTGTTTTCAAGCCCCAATTTGTCATCAACATAACACGAGAACTGTAAATGTAAATTACCCCATACATAGGCTAGCTCTTACTGAAAAGTCACCCAATTATATGTGCTTGAAATTATATAACAAACTACCCGAGAGTATAAAGACAATTAGCAGCGAAAAACGGTTTAAGATGGAAATCAGGAAGACTTTATTGGAATTAGAGCCATATAATCTGGATGATTTTCTAAGGATGTAACAGAATGATATTGCAACTTTTTGGTGTTCTAAGATGACGTTGTTTCACTTTGTGTTTGTAATTTTTATTTGGAAATTATGTAACATGATTTTGAAATAAATAAATTAAGTAAGTAAGTAAGTAAGTAAGAGGTTGATTTTCATGGAATTTCATATACCTAGTTCCGGATTATGAAAAAATGTCCGCTTAATAGAGATGTCCGCTTATTAGAGGTGTCCGTTATGAGAGGTTTCACTGTATTCAACATCTTGTGAGTTCCGACTTCCACCTTGATAGTTAATGTATTTAAATTAAAGGTAGAGGAACTTCAAGATGCCCTGCTGGTAAAAGACAGAATGCTGAACGAACAAAAATGCCAAGTGAGGGAAATTCTAAAATCCTTCGAAGACTACAGGGTGAATTTTAACGCCGACAAGTTCGAAAATATACGAAGGGATCTTTTAATGTCGACGAAGAGGATCGGAGATTTAGAGGAGGAGGTGCGGAAGCTAAACAAGAGTAAGTTGAGTTTTTCCGGTTTATTGTAAGAAATAAAAAAACTTGTACCGGGTGTCCCATTTTCGACACTGTCACGGGGGTAGTAGAGTTACAGTCCAGTTTTTCTCTCACCCTGTAGATTAAAAACTAAGAGAGCCATGACAAATATGACTTAATAATCACTCAAATACCCCCAGAAAGTGTCGAAAATGGGACACCTTGTACATACCTACATACTATTTTCAATACATTTTTTTTTAGTTAATGCCCTTTTATCACACAAAGTCAGCCAAGGATGCTTTCCCATGAAGTAGTGACAGATTCACGAATCTCATTCTCAAAACCTATTTGTGATGTATACGGGGACATATACTAAATAAATGACTTATTCCAGTCATTATTAGTTGTTACCCCATCAAGTGGCAAATTTTTGATGTTTTGTAGTATGCAGGACCACTTTTCTTTGAGTTTGTATATGTAGAATTTTATTTTAGTTCACATGGCTTTAAGTCGAATAAATCTAATATTAATTATTTGTAAGCACCTGTTATTAGTTTTTAGGAAATAAAAGTTATTTTTTCATTTTTTTAACTACCTTCGTTTTATTTCTTACGAAAACACAACTCGAAATTATATTTTCGAATCGCCCGCCTTTTGAAAGAAAAAAAACGACCAAAGGTGAAAGATGTCGTTAGCGTATTTAGTTTAGACGCGACGTTTATCTTTTCGTCTTTATCGCATGCACGAAACGCGTTTACGTCGTCATGGCAACCTATGCTACGCCCTCCACCATCTGTCCGACGTACGTCTTTACTGAATACCCATTGATGAATAAAATTTATTCGGTTCGAATAACGCAGAGTATCGTGCTAGCTTTGTCTATCTTATAAGGTCATTACGGAAAAAGAATGTCGGACAACTGTTCGATTGGAGTGAAGAGAGGAATGATTAGCATCGCAGTCGGGTGATGGCCGACTGGCGTCCATTAGTCAGTCCGCGTCCGCCATTGTGGTTACGAGTGGCCATATTTGTTCGTCCATCTTTTATAAACAACTCTTAAATTATGGCGGACCATCCTAATGTGATGTGCGAGGTGGAAATAAATCCGGATATCCAAGAATGCGTGGAAATAGAGACGATTCCCATCGATATGACCGATACTGTTGAAACCATAGTAGAATACGGGGAGCCCATGATGACACCACAAGGCCTTGAAGGCCGGGAACTTATTTTAGAGACTCATGAAGAAATCATCGACGATTCCGGGGACCCCCTGAACCTGTACGATGTCCCAGTTCCCGATCAAGGGGATCTGTACGTCGAGGCGACAGCTGGCCCCTCGAAAAAGCGGAAACACATAAAAAATCGCGGAATAATTAGACGAGAAAACGAGTTTTTGCTCAGCGATATGCACGTTGAAACAAAACCGAGAAAATGGGAACAGAAACAGGTGCAAATCAAAACAATGGAAGGTGAATTTTCCGTTACCATGTGGGCTTCAGGGGCCAGTGACGGTAGGTCTCTTGATTATATTATTTATCAAAAATTACCAAAATACCCTGGCAATCACCTCGAAGGAATTTTCCGTTGATACAGCGATTCTATTGGTTGACTGGCTTGAAGGTCAATAAGGTCACCATTTACAAACACTACAAAAGGCTTTGGAGCCCTAAATTTTATTAAAAATGTGTTTTTTAATGAAAAATACTCGGGAAACCGCCGTTTGTTATGATCGAAAGGCAGCCATACTAAATTTTCTGCCATGTTTTAAATGGCCGCATGAATTAGCAATGGAGGACAATCATGGCGGCGGTCGCCGCTTTAATTTGAATTACGTTTCAATTTAATTAAATGATTTTCAACTTCTTCGGAAACAATTTTTGAAAACATTTAAATATCCATAGGGAATGCTTGAAAATTTAAAAATAACTTTCTTGCATAGATTGAAAATTAATCTATGAGAAGTTAATTTTTCATTCTATTTTAGGACGAAGTTCCAGATTCTGCCACTACTCAACCGTGGCGGTATATGTCGATAATTTAATAATTCGCGTACCCATTGTTCTCTATCTCTTTCCATTAGAAAGATCAGAAAAAGACAGCTCGCGATAGGCATGTGGGGAATTGTTCTGATGATAAACTGTTCGAAATTTGAAATTCACTTGATATATCTAAGAGTAGCGTTTTTCATTGGGAAAACTCACTTTATTGAATCAATTTACTTTTTATAACATAAATAAAGGTAGAAAATGCCCATCTTTACGCACACCATAGACGGAATTGAAAACGAAAAAAATACACTAACACAACATAAGTTTTTTTAACGGAAAATATAAATAAATACTACTAGCAATGTTTTTATTCCCATGTTCTTTAGATGAAGGATCTAATCCAGAACCAGACCCCGATTACACGGAATACATGACCGGTAAGAAGTTGCAGCACGAAGGTATGCCAGGCCTGGATCTTTCGGATCCCAAACAGCTCGCCGAGTTCGCTAGACCTGGTTTAAAGAGCCCTAGAGTAAGGAGGCCGAACCAAGATATGTCGGAGAGGACTATAGGTAAGTCAATAATAGCTTTCCATGGAGTGTTCTTTCACTGTATTTTAATTCAGGAAGTTAATTCGGTTTTTGTATTTTTCCAGCATGTCCTCATAAAGGCTGCAACAAAATGTTCCGGGATAACTCAGCGATGAGAAAACACCTCCATACACACGGGCCTAGAGTACACGTGTGTGCAGAATGTGGCAAAGCTTTCGTGGAAAGTAGCAAATTAAAAAGGCATCAGGTAAGAGAAGTTATATTATGTAAAATTATCGTTATTGTTTGTATTTTCATTGTTTATTATGCTTTTCCCTCCTGTTTTAGTTGGTCCATACTGGAGAGAAACCATTTCAATGTACCTTTGAAGGCTGTGGTAAAAGATTTAGCCTTGATTTTAACTTAAGGTAAGCAAACTTATTAAATTTAGTATACCAAAATCAGGGGCCTAAATACATCAGTAGAATTAGGTTTTGCTATACTTTTAAGGGTTCTGTGTATTAAAACTGGAATATCAGCCCTTTCTCTCTGATAATTTGGATCTTAGAGGGCTGAAATTTGGCACGGTTGAGCTATTGGACTGAAGGTTTAAAATGTTCAATATTTGATGGATTTCAGAGGGTATTTTGGGGATCGGTAGAGTTTTTTTCTGTTCCTAGTTTGTAATTTTCTATAAAATTTATATTTTTTTGCTTATTAATTTTAGGACACATGTAAGGATACACACAGGTGATAGGCCCTATGTATGTCCCTTTGACGGTTGCAATAAGAAATTTGCTCAATCGACGAATCTCAAAAGCCATATCTTGACACACGCCAAAGCCAAGTAAGTATGTCACATATTATTTGAAGGGCGGGGGAATATCCATCCACGATTAAAAATGAGAATAATGAGATAATTATTTTAGTTAGATTTTTAAAACTTTGATTCTAATTTTCTTAACGATCAATTAACTGGAGTTTTTAGTTTAAAAATTATAAATTAAAATTTTGGTTTGGTTCTGCAAAGTGTTTTTGGAGATTCCTGTATATCTACTCTACTATATGAATCTATAAGGTTGTTATAGTTAGAGAGACGGTGACGATAGGGGGTCCGTGAAGTGGACTATCAGTAATTTGGTTTTCCGCGGAATTCCGTAGAGCGTTGCTGAGAGGCGCTGTACCGCTTTAGATAGGAAATTCTCAATAAATTCAAAATTATATCGAGCCATGTCTGAAAATGAATTTACAGCATCTGCGTGACCCCCAAAGTCACTGGAAACACATTTTCTGACAAGTCAACCCTTGCATATACTTTTCCGAGCGTGTCAAAAAAAAAAAAAAATAAAAAAAAAAAAAAATGCGAATTTGAAGTTGAAACTTTCTAGAATGGAACATTATATGTTAAAGATTATGTGAAAAAATTTTTATCGATCCAGGTCTCGCCATTTCATTATTGGATTTTTTTTAAATCTCCTCGGAGGAAATTCGGAAAACGATCGTGACATGTCAGAAAATTTTCACACTACATTCCTTGACACCCAAATATTGTGTAAAAAAAAATTTCAGACGAATCGCACCTTGCTAGGCGGAATTCTGACAATATTACGCAGAGATACCGGAAGGCAGGTATCGTTCAGTTGTATGACGGGATATTATATTCGCAATATCACCACATTAAGCCTATTGTTCCATAAGGTGTGTATGATTTATTCAAATCTGATGAATTTAAACATTTGCCCTTGTCAGCTTTTCACTAATTACAGTAAAAGCCACGCCTTTCAAGCGAAGTTTAGAAATTTTGCTGTCACCGTTACGAATTCTCTTAATTTTCTCCGAGATAGAACATGTTTCTGGTAACTTTATATATACAGTGTGTCCGCCGATGAGGGTACCAAATAGGGAAAAAATCATTATTAGTAGAGATGTAAAATTACCGGTAATTTAAAAATCGGTAATATTACCGGTAATATTACGCAATATTACGGTAACATTGGTAATTTATAAAAAAAACAGCTTTTTAAGTAATACAAGTTTTTTTTATTTCAAAACTGTAAAACATTACGAAAAACAATAAGAACGTTTTTTTAAACTAGTCAGAGTCAGAATGGACTACGTAATAGAGTGGATAATGGTAAATCATCCTCATCATCATCCCCAACCTCGTCATCTGATTCTTCTTTCTCTTTCGTTAATTGAGTCAAGTCTATAACTTCGAAACCGATATCTTCTTTTTCTATTTCTTCCTCAGTATCTTCTACTATTCTCGAATGAAACCCGATAAAAGAGAGTATGGAGGAGCGGAAAAAAAAACAATATTTCCAATGGTACCGATCTTGCGGTAATATTACGTAATATTACCAAAATTACGGTAACATTACCTCGGTAATATTACCCTTTACATCTCTAATTATTAGTCATTTTACGACCAAAAGTCATTCATTATAAAAAGTTCTGCTTGTTGAGAAAATCAATTGAGGATAAAAAAATTTTAGATCCGATGTACAGGGTGTTAATAAATTAGGAAAATATGAAAATGCTTCAAGAGAGAACTACCATTATTTATTATTTTTTTCAAAAATTTTATAAAACAAAGTTGTTTATAAACTAACGTAAAGTGTAAATACAAATTTTGAAATAAAAATTCGAATTTTTAAAAATAAAATAATAACAGTGGTGTTTATGTAATTACTTGCATTTTACAAAAAAATCAAGATACGTTCATGTTACGTCAGCATCTTATTTACATCTGTCAGTATTCTGATTTCGTGAAGGCATTTTCGAAAATGTTAACCAAAGAAGAGCGTATTTATTTAATACAATGTTACGGTATTGGAAATTGGAAATACGCTCTTCTTTGGTTAACATTTTCGAAAATGACTTCACGAAATCAGAATACTGACAGATGTAAATAAGATACTGACGTAACATGAACGTATCTCGATTTTTTTGTAAAATGCAAGTAATTACATAAACACCAATGTTATTATTTTATTTTTAAAAATTCGAATTTTTATTTCAAAACAACTTTGTTTTATAAAATTTTTGAAAAAAATAATAAATAATGGTAGTTCTCTCTTGAAGCATTTTCATATTTTCCTAATTTATTAACACCCTGTACATCGGATCTAAAAATTTTCTAACGTCAATTCATTTTCTCAACAAGCAGAACTTTTTATAAAGAATGACTTTTGGTCGTAAAATGACTAATAAAGATTTTTTCCCTATTGGGTACCCTCATCCGCGGACACACTGTATATCAAAATGTTCGGAGAAGATAAAGGGAATCAGATAAACCTAGAAATAATTCTCCAAGGGGAATATTTTAGAAAATATACCAGAATAAACCAGACTTTTAATAAAAAAAATTTTGAGAAAAAATACCGCACTTTCGCAATATTCTTTTCATCAGAAAATTGTTTACGACTCATCTCCATAGGAATACAAATCGATTAAGCCCAAAAGAATATGCCAGGGCTGACTTGTCAGAAAATGTGTTTCCCGTGACTTTGGGGGTCACGCAGATGCTGTAAATTCATTTTCAGACATGGCTCGATATAATTTTGAATTTATTGAGAATTTCCTATCTAAAGCGGTACAGCGCCTCTCAGCAACGCTCTACGGCATTTCATCAGATATAAAAGTTGTAGAGGGGGACCTAAACTCCACGAAAAACCAAATTACTGATATTCCACTTCACGGACCCCCTATTGTCTTCGTCTCTCTAACTATTAACGGTATTGGACAAAATGCTTCGACTCAGATATTGATCGAGGATCCTCTAGATACTCGCCCAGTCGCATTAATAAGCGGCTTTACCGTCACTGTTGATACCTTCGGCGACGTATTTTGTTATTAGGACAATGAGAATGCACTTAAGAGGAATTTTATGACGAATGAGCGCGTCGCGCGCCTACATCCGAATTCCTTATTTTAGATTAACAACGTTTAAGTTTTGTACAACGGTATTATTACACTAAAAACATGAATCGATTCTATTCAGTATTAGTACTTCTTTTTAGGTCGAGGAACAATGTACAAAGTAGGTCCTCCAACAATATCCAACTCATACAGTCCCCTTTTGTACAAGTCGAGGTGGCAGATCCTGAATATATTGTATATACCGATTAATAAGGGTGAGTATATGTAGTTTTTGGTTTCTTCTAGTTTTTTTTTAAATGTTTTCAAATTACCACCTTATTTTAAAGGCCGTATTAGAGTAGTAAATTTTTTCTCTTGCGCCGGCAATTATAATGGCACGTATTCATGCGCAGTAAACCGTTCTCGATCAGCTGCAGCATTGTCAACGGCCAGAACAGCAGTTGGTACTGTCGAAATCCCTAAAATACCCCCAGAATTAGAAATGGGCAAACCTGTTCGTTTTGATTACCAGTTAAAGCAGCTACTGCTATTTACAAATAGGAGGTCAAAAGAGTTGCTACGAATTAGCAGTCCATAAGCTTAATAAAGAATATGAACTGCTAATTTAAGTACCTGTGGGTTGAAATGGCCATTAGCTGTTCATACCTGCTTCGACCAAATAATAAACAGTTAAAAATAACAGAATAATCCATGTCTACCCAATTGCGCCGGCAATGGTAATTAAAATGGCGCGTACCCCATTTCTGGTAATGAGAGACAGCTGATCGGGAACGGTGTACTGTGCATGAATCCTTGCAATTATAATTGCCATTGCTGGCGCCACAAAAATTCCCGACTCTAATACGGCTTTAAGAATAATAATGTTTTCTGGCGACAAATTGACTGTCATGTTAATGATCTCTTCCTATCACATTAATCTACAGGGCGTTATGGAAATGGTTTACTATAATTAAATGGGCGACTCCTTGGGTATATGGTGGGTAAATCGACCGTCTAGGAACTAGGTAAAAAAAAATCCCTAAAAAATAGCGGTGAGGCTCGATGCTGTTCGAGACGTGAAGGCGGTGTTGTTTCTCGATAAATATGTCAAATTTACCAGTTGTGATTATTTTAACGTCTAACCGCGTCATCTCGTCCACTACCGTAACGTTCTGTTATGTTGTGAAATAATTTGCTTCCGTGTGAGTGTTGTTTATCTGGTTTGCAATTGATCCATTTTTATTGCCGTCTTTGTGTAAATTGTTGAGGTTAGAACTTCTAGCATACATTTCTTTCTCTAGAGTTTAGACTAACGTGTAAAATTGATATCAATGACGACTCTTGACTAATCACATGAGTTTGTTTACGAAGTATCAGTAGTGCACGTGTGGTTTTATGACAAAGAAATACGTTGATTTTTCTTGATTATCAACTCAAAGCGCCGTTTTGGTTATTTGTGTGCAATTTGGAACCATCCCAGAATTCGCGAGATTAAAAGCCGTATGAGTCGGCAATTTTTGTTGCGCCAGCAATGGCAATTATAATTGCAGGGATTCATGCGCAGTAAACCTCATTCCAGAAATAGGGCATGCGCCATTTTAATTGCCATTGCCGATGCAATTGGGTAGAGATGGATTATTATGTTATTTTTAACTGTTTATTATTTGGTCGAAGCAGGTATGAACAGCTAATGGCCATTTAAACCCACCGGTACTTAAATTAGCAGTTCACATTCTTTATTAAACTTATGGACTGCTAATTCGTAGCAACTTTTTGCACCTCCTATTTGTAAATAGCAGTAGTTGCTTTAACTGGTAATCAAAACGAACTGGTTTGCCCATCTCTAATTCTGGGGGTATTTTAGGGATTTCGACAGTACCAGCTGCTGTTCCGACTGTTGACAATGCGCCAGCTGATCGAGACCGGTTTACTGCGCATGAATTCGTGCAATTATAATTGCCATTGCAATGGGAATTTTTATTGCCGACTCTAATACGGCTTTAAACATAATAAGCCATTTCCATAACATCGTGCACGGTTAATTTTTGTAATCAAACTACTACCGCTGATTGTACTTCCATCCTATTTTTAACCTTTTTTTTAATTTGCAGGACTTGTGTACATACTAGTTAAGAACAAACAAGAAAATCTACCTTGTAAAAACCAAAAATAGTTACTTTAGTTAGTTTATTTTTCAATCTAACCCTTGTACAGATTATTTTTCTTTTGTATTATCTTATTTCAAATGTGTTACCATGTAACATACGTTTTTCGGTGTGTATTTTGTGATAAGTACATACATATAGTAGGAAAGGGTTCTTTTAGTCGCCTAGCTGCCGTTGTACACGTAGCGTTAATTTCAACTCGCGCTTGGCTATATTCCCGAACTAATAACTTATTCTTCCTTAAATTTTTAAATATATTATGCATTTTCTTTGTTCTCGACACGGTTTCGTCCTTCTTAAGGTATGCAGATGTGCCAATTTTCAAACAAACATCTTCAGTAATTCGTATAATATTTGAGGAGTGATTTTTCAAAGGGCCATATTTCCATTAGAGATAAATTTTCAGAAACCGCATATTTCTGTAGATGGTGGGAAATGTACAGGGTGTCCGATTTTCGACAATTTTATAGGGTTTGTTTGATCTCCGTAACTGTTAGTGCTATCAAAAAAGGAATGTAGGTGTCATGTGCTCTTTTTGGGTCAAACTTAAAACGATTAAATCAAAATTTGAAATTTTTCGCTCACTTAAGAGATACGGGGGAAAATCAAAAAAGTGGCTATTTCAAAATTACCCTATATTTTCTTAGGTAAAAGAGATACAGAAAAATGTTTTATACAAAAGTTTCTTTATAATGATTTTTAAATAATCGGCCGTATTTAGAATAAGTATACGCGGTCAGATAAAAAAGTTATCGGATCTAACCCCATTTATCATCCATGGAGTGTTATAAATTTGAAACAGAGTTTAAAATGCTATATTTTTAAATTAAAATATACAGGGTGTTCCATTTAAAAAAATGAGGTTAGGTCCGATAACTTTCTTACCTGACCCCGTATACTAATTCTGAAAACGGCAGATTATTCAACAATCATTATAAACAAACTTCTGTATAAAACATTTTTCTGTATCTCTTTTAACTGAGAAAATTTAGGGTAATTTAGAAATTGTCAATGGTGTTGATTTTCCCCCGTATCTCTTAAGCGAGCGAAAATTTTCGAATTTTGATTTTACCATTTTAAGTTTGACCCAAAAAGAGCACATGACACCTAGATTACTTTTTTGATAGCACTAACAATAACGGAGATACCCGATAAAAGTGTGGAAAATAGGACACCCTTGTGGACCAGATGTATTATTAGTGGTTTGAATTTAAAAAAATATTAGAAATGTTATTATCAATAATAATTATTTGGAAATAAGACCTTTTGTTCGATACTACAGGAAATAAAACCTTTCGTAGGGAATTTAATAAAAAATTACAACACTTCGCGCTGCACAGTACATTCTTACCACGAAACATTCGACTACATTCCACGACTCACGTTTTCTATGATCAATGCATCGAGTTTTAATGTTCTAACATAATGTAAAGGAAATACGTCTGCTACTTGCGAAAACACCTTCAACGGATAGGGCTAAATAACGGATCCATTGAATGTAGACTCTGCGGGTTTGTCGGGCGAAGAGGATGAAACCGCCTCACACATAATATACCGCTGCGTAGCGCTGTCCCGTAGAAGACAAAATATCTTCGGGAACATACAACGTGGTGACAACCTCCCACATGACAAGTTGGTAGAAGGTTACTGGACCTCATAGAAGGAACAAACATCTTTTAACAAGATCGGGGTACACAATAAGCCGAAAAGCTGCAGTGATTTGAAGTTCGGGCCTTATTTAAACCGACCCCCGCCTCTAACCAACCAACCAACCAAAGGAAATATGACCAAGTTACTGTATGACCATCTTAGAAATTATTGAGGAACTGTGGCGTTTTGTTTCAAATTTAGTACCTAACAAACTAAATGAACCATTTGTGGAAATATGTCTTTTGTACACATATATATAACCATTATATTGCCAATACGAACGTTCCAAATTACAAAAAGTGTCCCCGCTATGGGATATCGCTTGGTACCATTGAGTTTGCGCAGTAGGGTGGATATTTTATCGATCGCGTCAGAGCCGGCCTGACATTATTTGTTTTTGATATTCATCGCCATCTTTGGTTCTTGATGCCTTTTCAAATTACAGAATAAAAAGTGGTTCATCCACATTGTTGTCGGTATATTCGTGGTTATAAACTTTAATTACCTAACAACAATTTTTGTAAAGGAGTTTTTAATTTGTGGTGATTCGATTCGCTGTTTGTTAGGTTAGTAACTTGTTTTGTTTAAGATGAAAGGACACAAGTGCATGGTGCTTTTTTGCAAAAGTTGTGGATCAATACCAGGTATAGACTATTTCAGGTATGTAGGTACATAATATATACGAAAATATTTTGCTTATCACTTTATCAGATCTTCGGAACCGAATTTCACTAAAAAGCTGGTAAAAAAAAGAAGGAGTGTCACTCGTATACAATATAATATATATGTGGTCACTAACTAACCTTAAAATTAATGTATTTTTAATTTGTTTCATTAGTAGCTGATAATTCCCAAAATAGTCAATATAGTCATTCATTCTTAATTTTTGGTTTAGAAAAAAGTGAGGTTAAGAAACATACGACGTCGGATGAAAGTTAAAATAAAGCTCATCGTGTCGATTGTTACAAATATTCGGACGGAATTTTGCACCAAAAGTTTCCACCAATCAGTGCACCGTCAGACATAATATCGTCAGAAATCGTATGCATGGAACGCTGTCTTAAATCGAACTAACCAGTGAAATTTGCATTAAAAAAGTTGAAATCCGGTCCTGTCGAATGTTTATTTTCACAAGGAAATTTCCGAACTGCGCAAACTCACTATTACCCGTTCGATGTCCATACCGGGGACATAATTTCAGATGGTATTAGCAATATAATGGTTATATATATGTGCTTTTGTATGAAATTCCTGTTTAGATATTGCTTTCTTCATATAAGATATAAGGCATTTTGAATGGTTCTATCGCCGTTAGAAGATGCGTTTTAACCTTACGATTTCATTTTCGTCGAAAGTTAATTTGGGTGTAAAAATGGAAATAAGGCCCTTTGAAAAATCACCTGGTTTGCAACATTACATACTTTTTTAATAACTAGTATAATAAGAACAGGCAAAAGTTTTAAAAAACCTCTGTTAATGGCAAAGGTAGTTTGTGGACCAAAACCCTCCAAATCATCTTTAAAATAAGCTGTAGGCATTTTTAAAAAAATTATTTATCAATTAACGGGATACCCGTACCCTATACCTACGTCTGAGCTCAGGATTTACAGGAAAGCTACAGCAAAATTTATTTTATTAATTTATGCACTACAGATATTGCAGTGGCGTGAGTGAAAATCCCGGTTCTTGCTTTGCATTTCAAAATTATTCACTGTTTAGAAATGGGGAATCCGCCTAGGAAGCTAACAATAGTTTTATTGTAACCTAATTAGATAATTTCGATCTAAAAGACATACATAGTTAATCGTTGTAGGTATATTTTACAGAAATTCAAATAATATGACGAAAAAATCTATATTTTTGCAATATTTACTTAAAATATACGCCATTGCTTAACCAAAAAAAAAAAACATAACCTCATTAATCTCACTTACCGATGAAATATTAAGCTGAATTTATAAACTCGACGTTGACGGTGCTGTTTGACGGTGACGGTACAGCTTAAACATATTGAAATGCATAAGACCATTTATATTTGACGATGACGGTGCAGTTTGACGGTGGGTGACGGCCGACATGAACCAATTTTAGCTGAATTTATAAACTCGACGTTGACGATTGACGGTGCTGTTCGACGGTGACGGTACAGCTTAAACATATTGAAATGCATAAGACCATTTATATTTGACGATGACGGTGCAGTTTGACGGTGGGTGACGGCCGACATGAACCAATTTTAGCTGAATTTATAAACTCGACGTTGACGATTGACGGTGCTGTTCGACGGTGACGGTACAGCTTAAACATATTGAAATGCATAAGACCATTTATATTTGACGATGACGGTGCAGTTTGACGGTGGGTGACGGCCGACATGAACCAATTTTAGCTGAATTTATAAACTCGACGTTGACGATTGACGGTGCTGTTCGACGGTGACGGTACAGCTTAAACATATTGAAATGCATAAGACCATTTATATTTGACGATGACGGTGCAGTTTGACGGCGGGTGACTGCCGACATGAACCAATTTTATCTTTTGACGGTGGACGGCCGTAGCAACGTTCGTAGCAAGTTTACGCAGCCAATCAAATCGTGTTTGCCTGTCACGTGATATTTAGTAAATATTATTTTATTTTATACCATCTTATTAACCATTTTAAAGTGTACTGTTGATAAGTGTTGATAGTATCATTCAGATCACATAAACACCTAAATTAATATAATCACATAAAAATACAGAAAAACCGAGAAAAACAGGTTATGTTATCGTCGCCACCGTCAAGTTTATAAATCCAGCTTTTTACGGCACCGTCAAACGGCACCGTCAATCGTCAAACGGCACCGTCAATCGTCACCGTCGAGTTTATAAATTGGCCTTTAATCCGGCTAGAATAGTCGAGTTTCTTACACACCACGCACTGAAGAACCATTGTAGAACGCTAATAAATACTTCTAGTTCGAAAAAACACTAAAAATGAATTCAAAAATACAATAAATCACAACCGTAGTAGATAATAAGCATAAACAACAATTTTATCCGCAAAATGAATATGATTTCTAAACTTCACGGTTACAACACACGTACTACAATCGGCAAGGACATGCGTACAACGTTGCCACGGAAATTTCCCTAAAACATTGCAATTTGATGTTGACGTTGAAATTACCGCTCGCGTGCAGTGGCGCTTAGAGTGAACCAGGCGACTAAAATAATGCGCCTTGTCCTGTTCGCGACTGAGTTTTAATAAATTTCGAGCGATTATGTTTCATTTTTAGACTTAGTGAGGTGTATGCAAGATATTTGACATACAGGGTGGTTCATACCGCATATCTGTGGTTAGATGGCAAACCTACATCATAGATGGCTTCCTCGGTGTTAAACATAAACTTATTGAGAAACATAAGACCGCGAGGACATATTATTTGTAGCTTTGACATTGGAACGACGATATGTAGGTATTTAATATCGCGCTATCTTGTAGATTATAAGTAATAAAAGTGTATTGTGATTTGAAAATGATGTAACAGAAGACGGTGACATTTTATTTTTCTAAGATTGTAAAATAATTTTAAGACCAAAGAATGAAGGTTTACTTACATACATTTTTTCCTCTAATTCTAAGATTTTTTATGTTGGTATAATATTATGAGCGGATAACAATGTAACCGTTTTTTTTTTTAAAAGTATTTCCAATTTTTTTTTTGTTTTTTTCTTTGTTTACATTGTCTCTAGTACGTTACTGCAACTCTTTCTAGTATTTTTAGTAAAATTACATTTTTTTTCAATCGTATCGCTTTCATTCGTTGGCCTAGTAGGTTTATTCTAAACAACTGTAAATATTGTGAAAATATTAGCCGTTAAGTTTGCCTCGTCTGTAAATAATAAAGTAATTTTTTTAAAACAAGCGATTGCGTGTTATTTTCACGCAATAAACGTACTCTGGAAGGTACCAATTGCACTATACCGATATTGTACAGATATTACAATGGGACAATCCCCCAACAGTGAAAAGAAAGTTCTTATAACCCGTAAAAGAGATCTTGTAAGTTGAAAAACTTCAGATTTGCTACATAAAAGTTGCATTACTCGATCAACAACCAGGTTATTACCACATATAAACTCCTGGACAAAATTAACGCAACATCAAAAATTTGCCATATTTTTGATGTTATTTGTTTTCTGAATTTATGATTCGATTTGAATGATTTTTTTTTGCATTGTAGGTTGGTTCCTTGACAATGTCATAGTTTTCGCTGTTTTTGATAAAAATTTAATTTTCGATTTATACTGGGTGTACTAAAAATGCTATGTTTTTTTCCGAAAATTCGCATCATCCTCTGGAGTATATTAGCAAGCGAAACATATTGCAGTTGACATTAAACGGTAGGTCCATCTTTCCCCAACATTTTCTTTTTTGGTTTACTTCGTTATCTCTGTTATTAAAGGAGATACACCGTTTTATAGCGTAACATGTTTTTATAGACTTTAACATTCAACACATTCATTGTTAAATGTTTTCAAGAAGGTTTCAAGAGTACAAAACGAACGTTTAATAAGCAGTTTCCGAACAGTTTATATAAGTATGGCGAATTTTATTTGACATCTGCTGACACATCGCTTGCAATGTCAGAAAAAGTCCATAGTCTACTTGAAAACATTTAACAATGAATGTGTTGAATATTAAAGTCTATAAAGACATGTTACACCATAAAACGGTGTATCTCCTTTAATAACAGAGATAATGAAGTAAACCAAAAGAAGAAAATGTTGGGGAAAGATTGACCTACCGTTTAAGGTCAACTGCAATATGTTTCGGTTGGTAATATACTCCACAGGGTGATGCGAAATTCTGGAAAAAAACATAGCATTTTTAGTACACCCAGTATAAATCGAAAATTAAATTTTTATCATAAACAGCGAAAACTATGACATTGTCAAGGAACCAACTTACAATGCAAAAAAAAATCATTCGAATCGGATCATAAATTCAGAAAAAAAATAGCATAAAAAATATGGCAAATTTATGATGTTGCGTTAATTTTGTCCAGGAGTTTATATAAACAGTATATTGTTAATACCATCTGCAATTATGTCCCCGCTATGGGCATCGAAGGGGGCGTTGTGAGTTTGCGCAGTTCGGAAATTTCCTTGTGAAAGTAAACATTCGACAGGACCGGATTTCAACTTTTATATTTATATTTATTTTATATTATTATAGAGTATTTTCGATTAGTTCGGCGTTCCATGCATACGATTTGTGACGATATGATGATCCGACGGTGCCCTGATTGGTGTAAACCTTTGGTGCCAAATTCCGTCCGAATATTTGTAACAATCGACACGATGAGCTTTATTTTAACTTTCATCCGACGTCGTATGTTTCTAAACCTCACTTTTTTCTAAACCAAAAATTAAGAATGAATGACTATTTTGGTAATTATTATCAGCTACTAATGCACCAAGTTAAAAAATACATTAATTTTAAGGTTAGGTAGTGACCACATATATATTATATTGTATACGAGTGACACTCTCTTCTTTTTTTACAAGCTTTTTAGCGAAATCCGGTTCCGTTCGGATAATGTGATAAGCAAAATGTTTTCGTATATATGTACATACCTGAAATACTTTATACCTGGTATTGCAAAAAAGCACCATGCATCCGTGTCCTTTCATCTTAAACAAAACAAGCTACTAACCTACCAATCAGCGAATCGAATAACCACAAATTAAAAACTCCTTTACAAAAACTGTGGTTAGGTAATGAAAGTTTATAAGCACTAATATACCGACAACAATGTGGATGAACCACTTTTTATCCTGCATTTCAAAAAGCCTCCACCACCAAAGATGGCGACGAACAACAACAAACAAATAATGTCGAGCCGGCTCTGTGACGCGATCGATAAAATTTCCACCCTACTGCGCAAACTCAAAAGTCCCGCGCCATCTCCCACAGCGGGGACACTTTTCGTATTTCGGAACGTTCGTATTGGCAATATACCGTTTATATATATGTGGTTAATACAGCAGCTGTATAATATCTATTTTTATTCTTATCAGTTATTAAAACATCTATAAAACTGATATTTTAGCTTAGCTTCCATAAAACTGTTATAAAATTTATAAGAGACGTCTGCTATAGGAACCTCTAGGAAAAAACGCGCCGACATACTCCAGAACACACACAAATCGGACGAACGGGAGAAAAATAACACACAAGTACTGTAATACATTATATTTAGCTGTTTTACTTTTCGATATACTGAAATGGATAGATTATTAGATTACTTTCTTGTAACCAAGCACCCGCGTTTAAAATTTCATTTAAAATTACGTTAGTCGTACCTGGTATAGCGATAAACAATTCTAGCGCTTGCTATGGATCGGACACTTTAAACACAATATACCGGGGTGTCCCTAGAAGAATGAATACTATGCGGAACTAGAACATCGTACTATTCAGCGGTCGTACTAGTCACAACTAGAGTTATTACGGATAAGCACAACGTTCGAACTACTAGAGATGGGGAATTTAATACCGGAACTGGATACACTACCTAGAACGAGTACTTCGTTCGATTAGGATCGGTTAATTTGGAACTGATCAGCAGAATTTCTTGGATTATCTCATCCTGGCCCATCGTCAAAAAATGTATTTGTTGTAGCGTTGCCAATATCTAACAAAAACCGTAAAAACGAAGTATTTATCGATAACTTTGTGCTTTCCATAACAATCTATGACCGTAAGATACAACTTTAGTTTTGGGAGGCCGAAAGCTTCTTAAGAGTGCAATAAAAACTAATTTATTGTCTCCCATCTACACACATATACCTAAACAACTTCGTATATCCCGATACAGGAACCCATACTGTTCATTCTTATATAGAACACCCTTTTACACGATACTCGTCTATGAAGCACCCTTCAGGGTGCAGAAAACCTTAAGCCTTTCATCCTTGTAACTGCTTTAATAATTTTTATTAAGACAATAGGACCGTGCAAAAATTTCGTCTTATTTTATGTGATACATACGCGGCCACGTAGTCATTTATGTTAAGGAAGAATTAATCTATACAATATTACAAACCCTTTACTCGGTCCCGGTATTTTTATGGAACTAATCAAAAAAAAAAAACGTTACAAAGTTAAAAAGACAAGTAGGTTTCTTTCTACACCCTCGAGTGATTTCTTTTTTGGTCGAGCACGACGGAAACACCAAATAGGTAATGAAAATCCACATAAAGCGAAAAATCCGAACGAATATTCAGATTTGATCCGGTTGCTCGACTTTTAAACGTACTCGATGTCTCGAGTTTCAACTCAAAAATATAAATAAATTCATTGCTAAAATTAGTTCGTGCCATACCCTTACCAACTTTGACCGGGAATATTTTTTAAAAATTAATTTGTTTTCCGTATACTGCGTACTCTCCGCCTCACTGTATACAGTGTGTCCTAAAAAGTATGCGCTATTTAGGAAACTTCCGTATTATTAGTTTCTCAGAAAATTTTATTCTTGATAAAACTCTGTGCTTGCCTTGAAACTAGTGTTGGGAAAAACCGATGATTTTAATAATCGAGTACTTGATAATCGAGCGATTTTAATAATCGAGTGAATCGCTCGAGCGATTAATCACTTGAAATTAAATTAATCACTTGAACCAGGGGTTGTATTTGTAAGTTGTAGAAGTTTAGTCTGGAATTTTTATTAAGGAAGAACAGTTGATTCCGATTTAATCGCCGCTAGCTAGCCAGTCCCAGTCAAAACAAAACCCCTGACGCGATTTGGCATACTTTTTTCTATGCATCTTCTCGTTTATGTGCCTTTAAGAAAGACGTATGTTGTGTCAGTTATTTCAATAATCGAGTACTCGAGAGGTTTTTCGCTCGAGCGATCACAACACTACTTGAACCAGTAAGCGAGTATTTTAGATTTCATATACGGCTCTTAGTGCGGCATCAAATTCCATTTTCTGAAATCGCGTCAAGAGTGAAGTACCTTAACTTATAAAGATACGACAAAATTTTATAAGGAAACGGTCTTCCACAACTTTTTATTTTACTCAATTTTTCTCGATTTCTTCTTAAAAGGGACGCAACTGGTGAATGTTTTGTTCTAGTGGTATTAGTATACTTGCCAAGTAACTTTAAAGTCCATTTCAGATAGAAATTTATCACATAGTTGCAAAATGTGTCAATTTTTCCACAGATCAGCGCCAATAATAAAGAAGTCTCCTCAATGGCGCATACTTTTTTTGGACACACTGTATAACATGTCACAAGATACTATAACTGCGCGAAATCACCATCTTAAAGAACACGAACACACACACTTGCCAGCCTTATTATTGGCGCCCTCAAGTCACGTGGCTGTCGAAAATTAGCAGAAAATAATCCAAAAAAAAACAACAAAGAGACAAATCGATAGAAACAAACCAGTCGAATTCTCCGCTTTACGTCGATTCTCATCAACCGAACGTATAAAAAAAACATAGCTAACCAAATATTGCACAAAATAAACTAAAAAATGCCGTTTTATTTTAAATCTTTCTTTTTCATAAACGTGTGATCCATACAGGCTAAACTATCCAAGCGGAATCTAACACTCCTGCTGTTTCGAAGTTTGGCTATTCCTGAACCCCGGGGGGCTCGAAATTTGTGTATTTATATCATTTGAAAACCAATTCAGGTTATTTATGTTCGGCGGGGTATTTATATGTGTGAAAGCGTTGACGGCAGGCGGCTGTATCTGTTGTGTGAACGTAGAGAATGGGGTAGCGTTTGGGGGGTAGTCGAATGGCCTCAGGGGGCCGTTTGGTGTAATTGGTTGATTTCCTAGGGGGGGAAGCGTGGCGTACGGGTCCCGGATCGAGGGGGCCAATTGGGGTACGTGGTAGCTTCGGCTGGAGGAAACGATGGCCGGGTCTAAGACTTTCCAGTCGTTGCATGTATTTGAGACATCTAAAAAATATAACGGTGATGATTTAACATCTACGATACAGGGGGTTCCTTAATGACGTCCTAATATTTCAGAGTGTTAGTCATTAGATCATTTTATGAAGAAAATTGTGCTAGTGTTGTAGTTAGAGAGACGGTGACAATAGGGGGTCCGTGAAGTGGAATATCAGTAATTTGGTTTTTCGCGGAGTTTAGGTCGCCCTCTACAACTTTTATATCTGATGAAATGCCGTAGAGCGTTGCTGAGAGGCGCTGTACCGCCTTAGATAGGAAATTCTCAATAAATTCAAAATTATATTGAGCCATGTCTGAAAATGAATTTACAGCATCTGCGTGACCCCCAAAGTCACGGGAAACACATTTTCTGACAAGTCAACCCTTGCATATACTTTTCCGAGCGTGTCAAAGAAAAATTAATGGAAAAATTATAAAGTCTCAAGTGACATGGGTCCAAGTGGACTTAATCGATTTGTATTCACATGGAGATGACTCGTAAACAATTCTCTGATAAAAAGAATATTGCGAATCATTTTTCCCGTCATACAACTGAACGATACCTGCCTTCCGGTATCTCAGCGTAATATTGTCAGAATTCCGCCTAGCTAGGTGCGATTCTTCTGAAAAGGTTTTTTACACAATATTTGGGTGTCAAGGAATGTAGTGTGTCAATTTTCTGACATGTCACGATCGTTTTCCGAATTTCCTCCGAGGGGATTTAAAAAAAATTCCAATAATGAAATGGCGTGACCTGCAACGACAAAAATTTATTTCACATAATCTTTAACGTATAATGTTCCATTCTAGAAAGTTTCAACATTAAATTCGCATTGTTCTTTTTTCTTTTTAATTTTCATTTTTTTTTTGACACGCTCGGAGAAGTATATGCAAGGGTTGACTTGTCAGAAAATGTGTTTCCCGTGACTTTGAGGGTCACGCAGATGCTGCAAATTCATTTTCAGACATGGCTCGATATCATTTTGAATTTATTTTAAATTTCCTATCTAAAGCGGTACAGCGCCTCTCAGCAACGCTCTACGGCATTTGATCAGATATAAAAATTGTAGAGGGGGACCTAAACTCCGCGAAAAACCAAATTACTGATATTCCACTTCACGGACCCCCTATTGTCACCGTCTCTCCAACTATTACAAGGTGATGATTTTTTTTTTATATCCCCAAAAGTACTCGAACTTTTCTTGTTTATAACAATTCACTTAAGAGTAGAGATGTAAAGGGTAATATTACCGAGGTAATGTTACCGTAATTTTGGTAATATTACGTAATATTACCTCAAGATCGGTAACATTGGAAATATTGTTTTTTTTTCCGCTCCTCCATACTCTCATTTATCGGGTTTCATTCGAGAATAGTAGAAGATACTGAGGAAGAAATAGAAAAAGAAGATATCGGTTTCGGCGTTATAGACTTGACTCAATTAACGAAAGAGAAAGAAGAATCAGATGACGAGGTTGGGGATGATGATGAGGATGATTTACCATTATCCACTCTATTACGTAGTCCATTCTGACTCTGACTGGTTTAAAAAAACGTTCTTATTGTTTTTCGTAATGTTTTTACAGTTTTGAAATAAAAAAAACTTGTATTACTTAAAAAGCTGTTATTTTTATAAATTACCAATGTTACCGTAATATTGCGTAATATTACGGGTAATATTACCGATTTTTAAATTACCGGTAATTTTACATCTCTACTTAAGAGGCGTAGGATTTAATTGTTTTAATCAAGAACGGTGCGTCTGACGAGACAAAAGCACGAGACAGTTTTCATGTAGAATTGACCAGGCTTATCAGAAAAAACGTCCACACGGAAAATGGCGTCTCGCATTTTTTGCAACAAATGTCAGGGGACCAGTTTGCAGAGACGCCACTGGTGGCGCGATCGAATAACTTTTGTAACTAAAATATGTGGTTTTAAATCATATCAACATATACCAAAATTCAAAATATTATCTAATGTACTTTTGGAGATATTAAAAAATAACAATTTAAAAAATAAATGACCCAAGGGATCACACCCTGGAATATTAGCACGTCATCAAGGAACACCCCGTATAAGACCCTAGGGAGACGAATACTCACTTTTTTGCGGTGGCATTTGAGAATTATAACTACTAGGCCAATTATTTGTGGAACTATTTATTTGTTGTTGACTATTTGACATACTCAAGAAAGGTAAAATTTTACTACCTGCAAGAGAAACAGACCATTATTAACAGCAACGGCTTAAATTTACAGTGCGCATGTTCCAGTTTGACACCCCGAAACTTACCGAAAGAATTCATATGTGCCGCTTGCTGCTGCTGCTGTTGCTGCGTTAAAAAACCGGGTGGGGGAGGTGGTATGTGACTGCCATTTTGATTATTGTTAACTAGCCCATTTATTTGTCCTGTACGACCTGAAAAAATAAATATATGAACAAAAGCGTACGGTTTACGTTTCGTAATTAATTTGTAAAAAAAAATGTACCTGTATTATTTAAACCAATGCCATGTGTCTTGTGATTCTGCTCGTTCGCCATCATTTCTGCTAATGCTTTTTGTGTCTCCTGGAAGGGATCGAAATCTAGCTCGGCTTCTGAATTTCTGGAATTTTGCGTCGGGGGAACTACCTACGATTAAAATAATAAAAGGTTATACAGGGTGTTTCGAAAAACATGTTCTATGGCAGCGTTTCTCGAACATTTTTGACCGCGGATCTCTTTCGATTATAGAATTTTGTTGTTGACCCCCCTGGCCGCTCGCTACAAAAAGCATTAAGGCCCATTCTATACGAGCCACAAAAGCGCGACCGTTTGCCGGCGAGCGACACGCGTGTTTCACAGAACCATAGAGTTTTAATGGGGCATACTATACGGGCAACTTTGCGGTCGCGTGTGGACGCTTCGTTGGCGTGCAGGCGTGTTGAACGCAAGAGGTTGCGTAAAAGTCGCGCGCCGGAGACCGGCGTGTCATTCTACATGTAGCAACTTGCAAGCGTCCGGCCGGCCGAGCCGATTTGTAGTTGAGCAGTCCACGACTAGATCATTGTTGTGCTTGGTGTCTTTGCAAACAAGTTCGTCAAATGTCTCTACAGACATCCGGTAGTATTGAAAAAACTTCTCAGGATATCTCCGATGATCTACGAAGCTAAGATGAAATACCCCTAAGGTCAGGCGCTTAGCACCAACCGGCTGTACCCACCAACGTCTTTTTTTACGTTTTTTGGCCAAAAAACTTAATACCGTTAATTGGTGAACAGCGATACACCCAACTTGTACGGGATCCATAGCAAATATGAGGCGTTTTGTCGCTAGTCTAGAATGGGTCGCGTTTCACTCGCCGGTTATACGCGCTACAAAGGCGCGGCGTCAACACGCTCGTATAGAATGGGCAAAATTTTCAAGCGACTGAGCGACTAACCGGTCGCGTTTTTGTGGCTCGTATAGAATGGGCCTAATAGGCAACGATCTGAATAATATATGACTGGCTGCGGCAAATGTTCTTAACGAGATGGATAGTACTGCTTTCTTCTTCCACACGGCTTGATTTGTAGAAACTGCACCCTTATAAAGGGTGTCCGTTAATTGTACATGGAAAAACCAGATACTTCTTACGTAAAAATATTACGATTTAATTATACTTACCTATATTCGAAAGTTGATATTAACTGAGATAGAGGGTGTTAGAGTTAAAACTTCATTTTTGTTTTTCTCTAATAACTTTGCAGGAAACCAACTTTTTTTACAAAATTTGGCAATTATGGCTTTTTTAGGACGAGAAATTGATCTCTTTGTGAAATTTTAATGTACAATGTAGTCTGCGGCATTTTTCGCACATTGATACGGTCATAACTTTCTTGCGCCTCAGTGTATTTAAGTTTTTAATAAAAATAATACTTTTCTCATATTTATTACGTAAAAAAGGTCGCCCAGAGTTACCGTTTCGGAGATATCTGCATTTAAATTGTTTAGTGCGTTAGCTCAGGCAAGAAAATAATATTTTGTTACTTCTTACCAATTAACTTTTACACATGATAATTAGTGCTCTAGTAATGGTAATTGGGAATAATAAATACAACAATTGGATTGGTCTTCAACTTAATTTAATTAAAATAACTTTGACCCTAGAAAATATCGCGTCGAAAGAAATGAACAGCAATGAAAACACAAACTCACGATAAACTCAAAAATGAAACATTTTCTGACAAAGCTATCTGTGCATGGTTGTCTAGCTTTCTTAAGGACCGCTCTCTGCAAGTGGCGATTGACGGATTTCTCTCAGACACCTTCACCATCAATGCCGGTGTTCCTCAAGGGTCCATATTGTCTCCCACTCTCTTCTTACTCTACATTAACGACCTTCTAGAGAAAACGAAAAACCCGATAGTTAGTTTTGCTGATGATAGTACACTTTTATCATCGTTCTCTTTGAATGCACAAACATCGGCTGCCGACGCACATCTTCGCAGACAGCATGAAGTATCACGCCTCAACAAAGACCTGGAAGATATTTTGGCTTGGGGTGACAGTAACCAAGTCGAATTTAACGCTAAAAAAACCCAGGCAGCAGTTTCCTCTAAAAAGGTTAACATTACAGAACCGGATATAGTCATGGACGGACACGCAATCCCACTGGCTCTATTAGTTTGCTGGGCGTCAATCTGGGAGGAAATATGTCTTGGCATAACCACGTTGTGGCAATCGCCAAGATAGCTTCTCAGAAACTTGGTGTACTGTTCCGAACCAGAAAGTTGTACACACCTCAACAACTTTTGACACTGTACAAGGCCCAGATTCGACCATCACTGGAGTACTGCTCTCATGTCTGGAGCTCTGCACCCAAACACACTCTTCGGCTACTGGATTCCATCGAAAGGAGGGCCATTCGTCTGATTGGAGACCACGAGCTGACCAAGAATCTCGACAGCCTAGAACATCGAAGGCAAGTTGGTGATTTGACTCTCTTTTACGGATATTTTCATGGAAAGTGCTCAGCTGACCTTGCCCTCTTAATTCCGCCCAGAGCTTCGAATATCAGAAATATACGACGAACCACTGCCGCCCATCCATATGTGGTTAAGCTTAGTACTCCTCGAACTTCATTATTTAAGAACTCTTTCATCTGGAGGACTTCATCCTTGTGGAACGATCTTCCCGAGGTCGTTTTTCCTAACGAATATAACCTCCAACGATTCAAGTCCAACGTGAACCGCTTTTTGCGCACACGCACCACTCCCAGAGTGCCCTAAAGGATTTTTCCTGTAGTGCTTGTGTTTGACCATAAAAAAAAAAAAAAAAAAAATCTTAAAATAATCAACCAACAAATGACAACATGGAGGTTTCGTAGCAACTGCATCTCTAAATTTCATTTATTTTCTCATAGGTTACTTTTTAAGAAAACAAATTTGTTTTCAAAATAATAATAATTGGGCAGGTGAGTTTATCGTAAGTTTGTGTTTTCATTTTCATTCTACTTCAAAAGAGGGTTCATGTACGGGGTTAAGAGTCGCGAATCTTGTAAACCATTATTTTTGTCACATAAGATTCTTCCCTTGTTTGTCTGTTTACACTAGATGTATAAAAAATACAGAAATATGCTGTCTGTTGAGTCAGTACACAACACTCGACGATCGTTCATGATTGATCTTCCAATACCATCCTCGTCTCAGACAAGAAACTCAATTATATTTAACAGCAAGAAATTGTTTAATCACTTTCCTCAAACCTTAAGATAAATTCAAGGTGAAAAAAATTTGAAAATCAAGCCAAGAAATTGTTATTGGGTAAGGCTTATTATACGTTGGACGAGTTTTTTGCCGATTCATTTAGCTGAAACTCCGTGCTATATTGCTGGTCATTGCTTGTGCACAGTGTTTGGTTGCATTCAGGTTGCTTCTTGTTTTTGCATGGTGTACTTTCTGTTTTGTTTGTATTGATTCGACTTGGATGTATTGTATCATTATTATTTATAGTATTACTTATTTATTTATTTTTATTATTACTTGTTTATTTCATTTTTTTAAACAGCTTTGTTAACGAGAGCCAACTCTTATAACAATAAAGCATATTTTGAATTTTAATTGCTGTTTGGTTTCTTTTGACACGATATTTTCTAGGGTCAAAGTTATTTTAATTAAAGTAAGTTAAAGAACAATCCAATTGTTGTATTTATTATTCCCAATTACCATTACTAGAACATTAATTATAATATAAAAGTTAATTGGTAAGAAGTAACAAAATATTATTTGCTTGCATGAGCTAACGCACTAAACGATTTAAATGCAAATATCTCCGAAACGGTAACTCTGGGCGACCTGAACTTAGTATACCTTTTTTACGTAATAAATATGAGAAAAGTATTATTTTTATTAGGTTTGTTCCAACACCCTATTTTTGTATCGTTCTAGAACCGTCACGAAACTGTTGGAATCGATTTTGTGCGCAGTCGTTAATTTTGCACTGTTTGTTGCCGATGCACAAGGGAGGCAAGGTTGGTACGTTTTTGTGACCATTCTGGGTAAAAATCTCAGCCGATCGCCTGTCTGATTCTAGGAAAGAAGTTTAGTAATTAGTTAATTATCATAACATTCATAAATCACAACCCTACTTTTGTTGTTTTGATTTCTTCGTCTAAGCTTGAGTATTATCTTTTTTCGTTCCGTTTTGTTGTATTTAATAATCATGAAAGAGAATAACGTTTAATGTTAAGAATATCTTGTAGGTTTGGGAACCGGATTATACAAATTTAATAAGAATACATTAAATAATCAAAATATTAAGCAACAACTCCTACAAAACAAGGCTAAAAGAACTGCATGAATGCCAGGAATGCAAAAACAACGGTTAAAATTCTTAGGGCGCAAGTCAGTACAAGCGGTTCCTGGTCTTGGTTTTTACCGTTCATGAACTGGTTTGCGAACGATCACAATTTGGTTGGAACACCAAAGGGATCGCCAGCTACACCGTTTTGTGTCGGTTGTTCCAGCCTTTCGACTACTACGCATGTGCGTGACCGTACATTGTACGATATTTAGGGTGGTTGGAACGAACCTATTAAAAACTTAAAATACACTGAGGCACAAAAAAGTTATGACCTAACAAATGTGCAAAAAATGCCGCAGGCAGCGCCCCCTACATTGTATATTAAAATTTCACCAAAAAATTAGTTCCTCCATCCTAAAAAAACATAATTGCCAAATTTTGTAAAGAACCGTTGGTTTCCTGCAAAGTTATTAGAGAAAAACAAAAATGAAGTTTTAACTTTAACACCCTGTATCTCAGTTAACTTTCGGATATAGATAAGTATAATTAAATCCTAATAGTTTTACGTAAGGAGTATGTGCTTTTCCATGTACCATTAATTCTGGTTCGGCATCAAGTCCATTTCGATATTTTGTTTGTCAGACACTCTATTTCCACTTAGTGGTTCGCGGACCCCTAATTAATTGCTCGCGGACCTCCCAAGGGGTCCGTGGACCCCAGTTCGAGAAACGCTGTCCTATGACATTGGCGATAGAAGCAACCAATCATTACCTGTGGTTTTGCATATAAGTTGTGTAAAGAGCCTATTCCGCCATTTAACAATGATGTATCGCCGTTTGTATATGTGGGGGTCGGTATTCCATTCTGATATACAGTCTGAAATATAATAAATACATAATTTATACAATCGCAATCCAAATTATTTTAAAAATTTGTTATTATTCTTTACTTACTTCAGCTACCTATTTATTAGCTATTCATATACGTCGCGGAAAACTGCAATTTTGCACACCAAACAGACACTCGAAATAATTTACGAGAATATTGTTATAAAAAAAAACGTACCGTTTGTGCTCCGCCGAAATTATTTTGCTTCAGTCCGAGATTCATGAGTTGCTCTTCCAATTGTTTCTGTTGTAATATGTGATGATAGGAGTTGTGGAGACCGTTGAAACCGTTCTGATAGGGCGTGGGACTGGGTGGTTCCTATAAAAACAAATAAAACAAATAATACTTATAGTTTTATTCGGGCCGGATGCCGGGAGAAAAGTAGCAAATGTTTTGTTTGTAGACGATTATATTCCTTACAACTTTATTTCCAGAACCTTTTTTGTAGAAATCATGTGTAATGCGGGCACAGTTACTCGCGAGCATGCTTGAACAGATCGAGGCGTGTGCGAACTGTAAAATAAATAATACTTATAATTTTACAGTTCGCACACGCCTCGATCTGTTCAAGCATGCTCGCGAGTAACTGTGCCCGCATTACACATGATTTCTACAAAAAAGGTTCTGGAAATAAAGTTGTAAGAAATATAATCGTCTACAAACAAAACATTTGCTACTTTTCTCCCGGCATCGACGCTATGTAAGATATATGGTTGGTTGGTTGGGGAAAGGCCCAGGATGGACATAAGCATTCCTCTGGGACCTACGCCACAGTATACCAAGCGGAAGTTCATACCATACAAGCATGTGTACTACAAAATCTTGAAAAGGGCTACCACGACCAAAAGATTCACATCCTTTCTGGCAGCCAAGCTGCTCTTAAGGCTCTGAACTCCAATCGGTTCACTTCAAAACTTACACTGAAGTGCCATATCAACCTAAAAGTACTGGCGGCCAGGGGGAACAAGGTGGAACTCTTGTGGGACCCTGGTCACTCCGGGATATTAGGAAATGAAAAAGCGGTTGAACTAGCGCGAGCCGGATCTGCTCAAAGTCTCAGGGGCCCCGAACCGGCCTTTGGAATATCAAAACAGGCAACAAACACAACATTAGATAGATGGTCGCAAAAACAACACCTATCTCGATGGCAAGAGTTACATGGTCAAATACAAGCACGGGCCGTAATTGGAAAACCATCGAAAATACTATCGAATGGAATGCTAACCCTGACGCAGCCCCAGTTGAAACAAGTGATGGGTCTGCTAACAGGCCACTGCCACTTGCGAAAACACCTTCAACGGATAGGGATAAACAACGGATCCATTGAATGTAGACTCTGCGGCGAAGAGGATGAAACAGTCTCACACATAATATACCGCTGCGTAGCGCTGTCCCGTAGAAGACAAAATATCTTCGGGAACATACAACGTGGTGACAACCTCCCACATGACAAGCTTGGTGGAAGGTTACTGGACCTCATAGAACATCTTCTAACAAGATCGGGGTACACAATAAGCCGCAAGGCTGCAGTGACTTGAAGTTCGGGCCTTTAAACCGACCCCCGCATTTAACCAACCAACCAAGATATACGACTTACCTTTGAATTATATTTATGAAAATCACTAAAGAACTTCGACATATTTTGATCTAGGCCATTCGAAATGTGTCCAGGGGCTTGCGGGGTACTTGTCTCGTGTGGTCTCATATATCCATTCGTTTTACTAGCCAAGGCGTCCATAAGGTTTTCCTGTAACTTCGACATTTCGTAGAATCCACTAAAATTATCTACACCTAAAAATAAACAGTCAAGTTATAGCCGTGCTCCCGTGAGAGGTCTCCAATATCCATGCGGCGCTGGATAAACGATGTCTTGGTAGAGAAAAATCTTAAAAACCCACCGTAATTAATTCTTTACCTTTTCCAAATCCAGCTTCGTGTGGTCCCAAGGGTCCACCGAACCCGGCGTAACTGGGTAATTTACTAGTATCCCTCTGTTGCAATTTCTGCTGTAACAAATCGTGTTCCCTCGACTGCTGTCCTGCGAAACCAAAGGCTGCCGCCCAGTCTTCCGTTGTATTTATATTTGGTAGTGTATCTGTCAGAACCTAAAAAAACACATAGAAACACTAACGGCTGCGATATGTACCTTCCTAGGCGTGGCTTCATATTTAGGAAGGCGTGGCTTCATATTTAGGAAGGTGTGGCTTCATATTAATTTAGGAAGGTGTGGCTTAATATTTGGGAAGGCGTTGCCTAATAGTTGGGAAGGCGTTGCCTAATAGTTGGGAAGGCGTGGCCTAATATTTGGGAAGGCGTGACTATTAAAATACAACGACACAATGACTCGACACGCCTTCGCAGGAATGGCTTACAGAAGTCCCGCCTGCCGGTGCAAGAATGACCGACTATGTATCTTAATTCCGTTCAGTACTCACCTGATGACCTTGCTCGTCTTGCAGCCCTTCCCCCAACGGCCTGGCCGCGCCCATCTCCCCGTCCAACCTTTCCTCCGCCCGCTCCTCCTTACTCCTGCCGTTGTCCGCGTTCTGCAACTTGTTGAACCCGCTTGAACTGAAGTAAGAGTTGTTGTCCTCGGCCTGCCCGCCCACCAGACTGTGCGGCAACTTCGTGACGAACGAAGCGTTGCTATTTGTCTGATAGGTGCCGGTGGGCGGGGCGTTGAACGTCGGCGGCATATCCGTCAAAGAGGGAGGCGTGATCGAGTGGAGAGGCGGCGATTGCGTGCTCGGCGGTGACGAGGAGGGGCTGGGCTCGCACGAGAGCCCGGGCGAGGAGAATGTGTCCGTTTCCTTTGCTGTAAGAGAAAGAGTATCGAGAATAGGCAACCCGTGACTTAATAGTTGAGCAAATGAAACCTATGGTATATTCTCGTTTTACTTACCTTCCGATTTACAATTAATTATAGGTTGACTACCGTTGCTACTTGTACTATTCGTCCTATTATCTTGTGACGCTTTACTGTCGCTACTAAAGCTATTTTTTCCATACTCTCTCTTGTCTTTCGTTCTACTGTCTCCTCCTGCATTATTTTTCGTCTTTCCTTTCCTGCCCTTTTCTTTCTCTTGTTTTTTATCTTTATCTAACTGTGGCCAATTTTCTTTATTTGTTCCCCCACTGCCGTCTTTGCTAGATGTGTTCCCATTAACCTAAAATTATAAAGGTCGGGTTTAGTCAATATCGAGCAAGCACTATTTATATGGAAAAATTCAACCTGTTCTCGCATACAAACTTACCGCAGCCGCCCCTTCTTTCGCTCCCTTCTGTCCCTTGACCTCGGCGACCCCCGCCTGCCCGCCCTGCGCCTTTGCCCTCGCCAGCAGCTCTTCGTGCAGCTTCTTCTCGTACTCCTGGTGCTTGCCCACGTGCATCTGCTCCTTGGTGAAACTGGCGTCAGGGTCTCCTTGAAACAAAGCGAGAAAGCGACTATTAAGGCGAAATGGGTGGGACAGAGATAAATAAACGACGTGGTACTTAAGAGAAATTTTGTATTATGGTTAAGAAAAAAAGAAAAGGGTGAATCCGCCGAGACTCACCATATTCGTGCAAGTACATGCAGTCGGCCTTCGGACAGGGCTGGTTCCTCATGAAGTGGGAACAGTACTTGGTCGTTCCCAGGCTGGATTTGATCACCCTACTATCTATCGTGACGTTGTTAACGGCCTGGATGGCCTTTAAAGCGTCGTCGCTTTTCAGATAGGTTACATAGGCACCTGGAGGAAGTATAAGTAGGTAGGTTCACAAAAAATATTAAAAAATAACGATTTTAAAATGAAATAAACAATTTTTTAAAAAAATGTCAACACCATGCAGCAAAAAATTTAACCGATTGCCCATGATCGGTAACCTAAAAACTAATTTTGACGTTTGTCACGTGACGACTCGTTTGGCTGGAAAATTGGAAAAAAATATATTTTATTATGTAGAAGGTAGTGCATTGCATTGGATTAATGATTTCTTAAGTGACAGGTATCAAATGACTAGAGTGGACGACAAACTATCAACTAAAAGGGAAAATAAAGTGGGTGTTCCGCAGGGAAGTGTGCTGGGTCCATTACTGTTTATTATTTATGTTAACGATATTCATATAGCTTTAAAAAACTCGTTTGTGAATTTATTTGCGGATGATACCCTTATTTGTGTATCAGGAAAAAACTTTAGGGATATAACTGATCTTTTGAATAGCGAACTTAAAATAATGTATCACTGGCTTTGCCAAAATAAATTAAAACTGAACACATCAAAGACAAAGTGTATGATAATAGGTTCAAAAGTAAATTGTAAGAAGTATGCCGAATTAGGATTAACCCTTAACATAAATGAGTCTGAAATTAGTTTAGTGTCGGAAATAAAATATTTGGGAGTCTTTTTGGATCCTCAGCTTGTTTTTACGAATCACGTTGATTACCTTTGTAAGAAATTAGGGAAAAAAATTGGTTTTTTCTGTTGCGTTTCGGATTGTTTGTCCCAGTGGGCCAAGACACTGGTTTATAATACAATCATCTTGCCTCACTTTAATTACTGTTGTTCTTTATTAATATCTTGTACTCAGGAAAATATACACAGGCTGCAGGTTCAACAAAATAAGGTTATACGAATTATTCTTAAATGCAACAGGTATATCCCGGTAAGAACTATGTTACAGAGGTTGAATTGGCTGTCTGTGGAACAGAACATTAGAAAGGCGAACTTGGTTTTAATATATAAAATTGAACATGAGCAGCTACCAATATATTTTAATGCTTTTCTTAAAAAAAGATCAAATTTTCATAGTTATGACATTCGCTCTGGGCAACATTATAACATTGAGTCAGTTAAAACCACATCTCTACAAAAATCGCTATTTTTCGAGGGAGTTCGTCTTTTTAATGACCTCCCTGAGGGCATTAAGGAGGCAAATGGGTTAAATGTTTTTAAAAGAAGATTGTTTCTTTATTTGAAGGATATGTAGAGTAGAGTAGGATTTATCATTTTTGTAACTGACATATAAACACTGTTTTGTAACTTGTATTTTTTAGTAATAACTAGCCAAGTGCTAAATAAAGATTATTATTATTATTATTATTATTATTATTATTATCATGTAAAACTGGTATTATTTCATGACAAAACATATTTTCCCCAATTTTCCAGAAAAACGAGTAGCAACCACTGACCTATATCTATGAATAGCCAAACTCTAAAACCAAAATTGGAAAAATTTATGGCCTCGGGCTTATAAAGCTCGTCAGATGTCGAGCGCAATTTGCTGAGAAACGTTTCGAAACATTTTCGATTAAAATTATAAAGGTGTATCGAGACATGTGTTACGAAACTTTTGCGACACATTTTCGAATCCAGCTACTAGAAACACTTAAAGACGTGCTTGTTTCGAAATATTTTACAAACCATAGTATCGATACATTAACGACACACGAAGATAAATATTTTTCGAAAATTTTTTAGTTAAAATAATAAAGTTTTGGTAACACACAAGATTGCATTGAATTTCCCATAGGAGATTTTTTTATAGCATCGGTGTACGTTTATTAGCGATAAATAATCAACTTCTTGATATTATTTATATTGTAGGTGTTATTATTGATCCATTTTCAACCACAGATTGAAGTAAGTGTTTTAGGTAGAATTTTAATCACCATCTGAACAAGTTTGGGGTTTAGCTAGATTTAAATTGTTATTTTTCTGTGAAAAAAAGCTTACTGTACTGTATTTATCAACATAAAGTATGGCTATAGGGTGGGTATACTCTATGTATACAGTGCAATAAGCTGTATTTAACAGAAAATTACAATTTAAATCTCCCTATGCAAACATAACCTCGAACAAGATGTTGATTAAAAATATTCAAAAAACACTTACGTCAATCTGTTTCTGAAAATGAAACAATAATAACATCTAGTATACAAATTATATCAGGAAATGGGTTATTTATCCCTTATAAACGTGTAACGATGCTTTAAAAAATCTCTTATGGGATTTTCAATGTACTTTTAGTTTGGAAAGGTTTTTGAAACACGCCTCTGGTGACGTCAGACTAAGGCTGTCCAAACCCAACCTTTGTTTTCTGTGCAAACAAGCGAACCTTTTTTTTCTGTGGCATTCACCATCACCTTAACAAACCTTTTATTTTTCTGTGCATCATGGAAACATTATAGAAGCCAAAGACTAGAAATTGTGTGTTGACACAATGATTTTTGGTTCTTATGTGCAATAACTAGGTATATGAAATAAAATAACTTTTAGGAAATATACTTATAACGAATTCATCATGGCGAAATTATTGTTTCATATTGTTTTTCTTTTATTTTACAACAATAAAGGTATCCCAATTGTTTTGCGCATGGTTTAACATAGCCCCGCCCCTTATACTATCATTTAAACCGATAAAGTAACAGTTACGAAATATTTTCGAACATTTCCGATAAAAGTTTCGATTGTGCATCGAGACAGCGAAAGGCACAGCTAGCACCATCCACTTGGAAACACGTGTAAATGTCCCATTTAAAATGTATGTGTTTCGGAAATATTCATTTTTGTTGCCAACAGTTTCCAATTTTGATCGGAAACGGAAACGATAGTTACGATACGTGTACCATAATGTGTCTAAAAATGCTACTCGGGTTTTCACTCATCAAATTAAACTTTTTACTGCGCACCCCATAAGTTGTACGTATCCATAGTAATAGGTCGATGGTAGCCACGTACAGAGACAAATTATTAAAAAAAAAACTTTCCCATATGCGGCCAACTTTTTGTCAGTCACTATATAATTCCGTTAAAATTAGTAATGCCGCCATACGTACTTGCACTGGGACCTTGCGAGCCCGCATAGGCAGTCGATTGGTTTATCACCACCTTGTGGATCTTCCCAAACTTCCCGAAGTACTCGTGACGCTTCAGGATCTCTGGGTCTGCTAGTCTTGGCGGTAAACCAACGACGAACACCTACGGAACAAATAAAACATATTCAAAGTCATGATACTGGAACGCAGGTTATCCCAGTCGAGTATATGCAAAAAGTGACTCGTATTTACATCTACACGCGCAATTGTCCGCCTAAGCTTGATTTTGCTAGGCGAAGTGTACAGTGTGTGGTGTACAGTTGAAACGAGCAAACAATGAACGTCATCGCCCGTACCAGTACGATTCAAATTTGAGATTATGTAGTATGTATGATGAAATGTCCTTCACAGGATGTTGGAATGTTAATACTTTAATTTTGCTATTTCCGTCTAATACGCTGCAATTGTATTTCGTTTGTCTGTTTTATCCTTTTTCATTAACTGATAAAACAACTTCAATTATACTGTAAAATTCATTCTTTCCCGGACCCAACTGTAGTGAAGGTCACGTGTATGAAACCTTAAAAAAGAAAAAAAACTTACCAAATTCCTCTGCACCACTCTCACGCTGGCCAAATGCTTCCTGTTCTCCGACAATTTGGCCTTGCGCAGCTGGTCGCGCTGTCTCTTTTCCGCTTTTAACTTGGCCACCTAAATATTGACAGTAATGTCATTTAGTCATAATTGTACCACACAAAGGGCAGTACAGAAGTTTCATCCCCCATAATGAACAGAAAATATTTTTTGTAGTCTTCTTTTTTTTGTTAAACCCTCAACTTTACCCAATTCGGGACTCCAACCGCGGATAAACTGTACGTACTAACCACATATACAGGGTTGCCCAGAAGTTCAAGGTAAGAAATCTTCATTGTGTCGCGTTCAGAAGTTTCTTACCTTGAAAGGTAAAAAAACCATCAATGATTTATAATTTCCGCTTATTTAAATAAGAGATTTTTAAAAAACTTTTAACAGTCGCCATTTTAGAATAGCTTGACACAATCGCGCTAAAATTTATGAGCATACTGTACGATATATACATACTTTTTGGTAGGAAAAAGGATCAGTCATTTTATCAAGATCGGGTAAGAGTTTTAATAAATAATGAGCAACTTAAACTGGTTAGTGCGGCAAGAAACCTGGGTCTGGTCATTGATACCGGCCTCAGATTCTCTGAGCACGTCAGTATGTGTATTAAGAGGGCTTTTGCGAATCTTAAGTTAATATACGCTCAACAAAATATTTTAAATGAGAAACTTAAAAAAATGCTCTGTGATTCCATCGTATTGTCACATTTTAACTATGCCGATGTTGTGTACAGCCCATGTCTATTGGATGCTGATGCCCGAAGAATTCAGTTAATTCAAAATTGTTGTGTACGTTTAATAGGGGGTATAAGGAAGCGTGAAAGGGGAGTGTCTGCAAAGCTGAGAGAAATAAAATGGTTAAGAATGAATGAACGTAGGGTGCTCCATTCCTTAGTTCTTTTTAATAAAATTATTAGTAAAAAATGTCCGGACTACCTATATAGGAGTATTAAATTCCGTAGTGATGAGCACAATTTAGATCTCCGTCATAAATGTATTTTAACGACCCCAGCACATACATCTTCTTACTTTGAAAGATCATTTATTTTTAATATCGCTAAACTATACAATATGGTTCCCTTCGATATCAGATGCCTTTCTGGTTTGCAATTTAAATTATCAATTCAACATATATTACCTGTTTTTGTTTGAATCTGTCTTATTGCTTTAATGAAATTGTACTTCTAAATGAAAATTATTAAATTGAGTAACTAATGTAAATTATATTTTTTTATATAATGTTAGGTATTGTGTAGGTTAAGTGAGGAAGCGTAGTCTTCAACTTCGCCCTTTGTAGCTTTTAAATGTTACAATAAAGACATAATTTATTTTATATATTAGCTTTCAAATGATGTATCACAAGCTGTATGTTTCTATTTAAAAAAAAGATCGATGTCGTCATATCTTTGACAAATGTCTATAAAAAAAACAAACGAATAACGTCAAAATGTGAGCATATATAAAACTAAATTGACGTATCCGAGCGTTTTCCTCAAAAGTTACAGGTTAAGGCTATATTAATTTTATTCCGGACTTCTGGGCCACCCAGTATATAAACAGCATATTGCTAATACGAACATACGAACGTTCCAAAATACAAAAAGTGTCCCCGCTATGGGAGATCGCGCGGGCTCATTGAGATTGCGTAGTAGGGGGGAAATTTTATCGATCTTGTCAGAGCCGGCCCGACATTATTTGTTTGTTGTTATTCGTCGCCACCTTTGGTTCTGGATGCTTTTTCAAATTACAGAATAAAAAGTGATTCATCCACATTGTTGTCGGTATATTAGTGCTTATAAACTTTCATTACCCAACAACAATTTTTGTAAAGGAGTTTTTAATTTGTGGTGATTCGATTCGCTGTTTGGTAGGTTAGTGGGTTGTTTTGTTCAAGATGAAAGGACACAAGTGCATGGTGCTTTTTTGCAAAAGTCGTGGATCAATACCAGGTATAAAGTATTTCAAGCATGTACAAAAATACAAAAATATTTTGCTTATCACATTATCCGGAACCGAATTTCACTCAAAAGCTAGTAAAAAAAGAAGATAGTGTCACTCGTATACAATATAATATATATGTGGTCACTACCTAACTTTAAAATTAATGTATTTTTAATTTGGTGCATTAGTAGCTGATAATAATTGCCAAAATAGTCATTCATTCTTAATTTTTGGTTTAGAAAAAAGTGAGGTTAAGCAACATATGACAGTTAAAATAAAGCTCATCTTGTCGATTGTTACAAATATTCGGACGGAATTTGGTACCAAAACTTTACACCAATCAGGGCACCGTCGGATCATCATATCGTCAGAAATCGTATGAATCGAAATTTTGATTGAGTGTTTACTTTCACAAGGAAATTTCCAAACTGCGCAAACTCACAACGCCCCCTTCGATGTCCATAGCGGGGACATAATTGCAGATGGTATTAGCAATATACTGTTTATATATATATGTGGTACTAACACCCTGTATGTACGTAAAATATTAAAGTTGACAGCTACGTCCGGTATAAGCGGAAGGGACAATAAATAAACCCTTACGTTTTATTTAAGAAAGGCAAATCGAGAAACGTACACCCTGTATAATATGGGATACTAGAATATTCTATACCTTTCGGTGAATGTATAAAGTAGGACTCCTCGCAGGCCGTTTACTGTTGGTTTATTTTTTTACCTGTTCGCGCGACAACGGGATGAAATCGGCCGGATTCTCGGAATACGCCTTGCGGCAGGCCGGACACAGGCCTCCGTTCTCGTCCAGGCGAATTCGGTGCCAGCAAAAACGGCATATCTGAAAGAACAAACAAAAAAAGATTAGCTTATTTTCAAGTTGCAATATTGCAGAATTCAATTAAATAATAATTATAAATAACATTATTATTGTTATTATCAGACGCCGATAGATAAGATTATTTATTTCCCGAATAATTCAAAACAGAACAATACCTAAGTCTAGGAGAACTTGTGAAAATAAATAATTACAGTGAAACCTCTATTGGGCGGACACCTACGGGGCCGTCTAAATGTGTCCGCCCATGGAAAATTTGTTATTAGGTAATATGTAAATGCAAAATTATTACTATGTATATGTATGTACAAATAAACATAACATAACAAAAATACACTAGTTTTAGTTAGGATGTAGTACTAAAAAAAATCTAATAACGTAGTTTGACGTGTTTGCGTTTTATACTTGCAATCTAGAAAATGTAATTCCAAGTCTGATAACAATTCCATTGCTGTAGAGTCACCTCTATTCTTTGCATACTCTTATAATTCCTTTACCATACTAATGGCTTGTTGATAATTGGTGACATTTGTTTGATTACTGCATTCAACTTCTTTATCAGAGCTGTCAGATAGTGATGCGGTTTCAGTTTGGACTACATAATCGGTAGGAATGGGGTCACTATCATCTTCTAATAGCACATTGCTATCAATGTTAATGAACTCGCCCAAATCATTGTTATCAAATTACAAACTTCCACAACATCAATATTCTCTTTCAGACTCAAAACGCGACATTTTTCTGCCATTGTTAACGATTTTAACCTTACAACTCACAAATAAACGGCGGACTGCTGTCGGGGAATCACACATACTTTCATTCGGCGAAGTCCTTTCGCTCTGCCACGCATAGTTGCCGGTCTGTCTTCAGAGAGTTTTTGCACCGTACTTATTCGTCTCCCAAATATTTAAAAAAAAAATTTTCCGTTTAAAGGAAGGTTTTCGCGCTCTTTGTATGAAAACAACCTGTCCGCGTCCGCCCAAGAGAGGTTGATTTTCATGCAATTTCATGTACCTAGTTCCGGACTATGAAAAAATGTCCGCTTAATAGAGATGTCCGCTTATCAGAGGTGTCCGTGATGAGAGGTTTGCCAAGAAACTTCGTGTACTTTGCACTAGAAACGGGTTTTCTCCTGGTAATAAAGTTAAAACCCAACTATATAGGAATATGCTATAAATTATTTTTGGTTTACGCCACTATCTACCAACCATTCACAAAACGTAATTTAACATTTTCAAAGGTGTTCCACTTTATTTTTAAACGCTGCGTGGGAAGACATAATAAATATTAAGTAAAATAAACATTTTTACTACCAAATTTAATTTTATTACGTTATTAGTTACCTCTTACCGCAGGTGTACCAGATTAAGAACAACACGATGATTTCTATATTTTATTGTTTATTTATCGACCTTTATTATTTTTAAACCATTATCAATAATTATTTATACATATAAATGATGTAGTTTTTTTACATAATTTCAGATAGAAAAAGTAGGTTGGCTACTGATAATGTATATAAACAGAAACAAATTAAATGGATATAAATTTCGTTGAATATGTATATATTTAACTTTCACAATGAGTTTGGTAATTTTAGTTTTTTTTTTTAATAAATGCGGGTCTAAGGTTGTAGATTCCATAGAACATAAACTATGTCATTTTAAATGGTCAACAGATTTAATAAAATTGGCAATGGCAATTTAGGTAATCGGGGGAGGAGCGGGGAGGTTTGTTGTGGCTTTAACTAAATTGAAAATAATTTCAACAAATAAAATCTATAATACCGAGTGCTACGAAAAATTTCTATTTCGTGTACAGTGAAACCTCTCACAACGGACACCTCTAATAAGCTGACACTTCTATTAAGCGGACATTTTTTCATAGTCCGGTATATGAAAATCAACCTCTCTTGGGCGGACTCTCCTTTGGGCAGACGCGGACAGGCTGTTTTCATACAAAGAGTGCGAAAACCCTCCTTTAAACGGACATTTTTTTTTTTAAAGTATTTGGAAGACGAATAAGTACGGTGCAAAAACTCTCTGAAGACAGACCGGCAACCAATCACGTATGCGTGGCATCGCGAAAGGACTTCGCCGAATGAAAGTACCTGTGATTCCCCGACAGCAGTCCGCCGTTTATTTGCGAGTTGTAAGGTTAAAATCGTAAACATAGGCACAAAAATGTCGCGTTTTGAGTCTGAAAGAGAATATCGATGTTGTGGAAGTTTGTAATTTGATAACAATGATTTGGGGGAGTTCATTAACATTGATAGCAATGTGCTATTAGAAGATGATAGTGACCCCATTCCTACCGATTATGTAGTCCAACCTGAAACCACATCACTATCTGACGACTCTGATGAAGAAGTTGAATGCAGTAAATCAAACAAATGGCATCAATTATCAACAAGCCATTAGTATGGTAAAGGAATTATCAGAGTATGCAAAGAATAGAGATGACTCTACAGCAATGGAATTGTTATTAGACTTGGAATTACATTTTCTAGATTGCAAGTATAAAACGCAAACACGTCAAACGACGTTATTAGATTTTTTTAGTACTACATCCTAATTAAAACTAGTGTATTTTTGTTATGTTTATTTGTACATACATACAACGTGTCCAAGATAAGGAGGGCCAGTACAGGGATCTCGGAAACCGTAAGAGATACGAAGTCGGGTAAATGGAGGTAAAGTTGCGCATTTACGTGCCTAATAATATGCCGTTTAGGAAGTTTTAAAATTCCGAGTAGTTCCGGAGATATCCGGAAAAACACGAAATTCTGAAAAATCGTTTTATTTTTGCCTGGGTTTTTTTAAGATGAATTCTAAAGTAAATTGCACTTGCCACTTTTTCCGCTCTATCTAACAGCGTTAATTGTTTTGTAATCAGACGAGTCGTCTTCCAAGGGTCATTATCAACTTTCTTTTTTTAAATAGGGTCCTGTTTTTCTGATATTGGAATTTGAGAGCTCTTTTTCTTCCGAATGCAACGATGTAGGACACATTGTGGTTTAATGACGTTTCGAGGGTTTTTTGAACATCAGGAAATTTTGGGATACGGTCCTGTGTTTCTCCTAATTTTATAAATAATATCTCATAAGTAAGCTCTAAATTTTTACTTATGTTGGACTAGTTCAATAAATAACAAATAATTTAATAATAAACCACAAATAAGTGAACAAAATACAGAAACATTATTTCAAACTTCTGTTGATTCGGGATTTAAAAGAAAAGTGGACAACAAAAAAAAACGATTTTTCAGAATTTCGTTTTTTTCCGGATATCTTCGGAACTACTCGGAATTTTAGAACGTTCTAAACGGCATATTATTAGGCACGTAAATGCGCAACTTTACCTCCACTTAACTGACTTTGTATCTCTTACGGTTTTCGAGATCCCTGTACTGGCCCTCCTTATCTTGGACATGTATACATAGTAATAATTTTGCATTTACATATTACCTAATAACAAATTTCCCATGGGCGGACACCTCTATTAGGCGGATACATTTAGACGGTCCCGTAAGTGTCCGCCTAAGAGAGATCTAACTGTATTTAGTAAACAAAAATAAACTTATCTTTAACCAAACGTTAATTTTTTTTTGTAATTAATCCCGGGATTCCTTACTCCTTATCCCGAAAATTTCGGGATTGGAACAAAGCTTCAGGACTGACACCCCTAATGTAGGCAGGTTTATCCAGCTAAATATACTTGGTTTAAAGAGTGGGTTGCTCAGTCTAATTCCATCATATGATTCTGTCAAAAATTGACGCAAAGGGATTGACGGAGTCAATAAATTTTAATCAGCATTCGAAAATAAAGAGTAGCGGATTCACTACGGCCGTCATAGCTTGATGATATAAAGCCGTACAACTGTTGCAATTCTTACCTGATAGCCACAAGTGCACGGGAAGAAATTGAAATCGTCCACCTCCAACGGTTCCATGCACAGCGGACACTCCACCTGCTCCTCCCCGCTTTGATTTAACACTGACATCTCGCTTCCTTAAAACTCTGCTTTCCAAAACCTTACGCTCGGCCTAAGATTTCAAAAAAAAGATGACTTACTATCGTATATGCATGCATTTTTATTTTTGAAAAATTTGGAATCTTGTTAAGTTACAAAAAAATCCAAATGTTTTCCGCTGTCCCGGTTTAGTGATGACTTCCATGATTACAGGCAACATTTTTTGTAATACATTTAGGTATTTCCCTTCAACGTTTTATAGCACTTCTGTAGTGAAATGTATTATTTGTACTTTTTATATATGTCACCCATGTTGCGTGATATGGACAAATAAAAATATTTTTTAGAACAAAAACTTTATTTTACTTTTAGATATCCACATAATCCTCTTCATCTGATATTGTTATACAAAGCCATTAAGATAAAACACACTATTATAGAGTCAACGAACTCTGTTTTTTATCTTGTTTAAAAAACATATTTTTAATTTTTCTGATTAAATTCCCCTTTATTATTAAAGTGTTTCTCCACAAAATTAATTCTCGATTAAACCACACAAAGAATAGAAGAAAAGAAAGTTTTGGGTGAATAATTTGTACTCTATCTACAAAGTTTTAAGCAATTGTTGTAAATAAACAACTAGGTATAAAAGCTTTCGAAAAACTATTATATTAAAAAGAAATAGTCATTAAACTTCAATATCCTTCACATCATTACAATGACAAAGGCTGAATGTTTAGATAAATCAATAATTACAACTAAAAATAGCTCTAAAAAACAATTTATAACAAAGTCTGATGACAATATCGTATATGATATAATTTTCAAATAAATGTATGGATTTTGCTGTTTTGCAAGTGGGTACATAAAAGAATCAATACAACTGTCAAATTTAAAGGTGGACCCATATGGAATTTTAACTGTAATAGGTGTTTTAAGGATGTAACAAGTCTTTGGGGGGATTTATATGAAATACCAAACAGGAAACTACTAACATATAGCAAAACTAAACAGGCATCTCGAAAAAACATACCCAAGAATTACAGTAACCTACGAAGAAGCTACTTTAGATAAAATTTCATAAAGACACTTACTGAGAATTAAGTATGACTAAAAATATGTTAATTATAATGACAATAAAACCAAAATTTCACCATAATTCAACGTAAAAACACAATAAACGTAGGATAATCCATCCTAGGTCATCATGTTATTTCCTAGAATCCTTTGTTAGGAGATTCAAGGATTTTCCTGGGATAAAATAAAGACCACAATAATTATTTTAAAGTATTCGAATTCATTTCACCTGTAAAATATCCTTTAAAGTGATCGAAACAGTTAAAAGTAACTGTTTTCTGGCAGGATTCACCTCAAAATTAGATAAAATGTCAAAAAAATTTAGAACATCTGTCAAACTGCTGCCAAGTATTAATTTTTTTTCACGAAATTCTTTGAAGGTGTTTCCATCGGGAATCCGATTAAAATTGCCCGATTTTGCTCGCTTTAATTCACGAAAACATTGACAAAAATTACTGGACACAACCCTTCCTTATAAGTACAAAAAAATTCGAGCCAAAAACTTATTGTGTGAATTTTATGCAATAACTTCAGGATTTCGCGAAGGTGTTTTCGGAATTATTTGGGATGTAACTTCGGGTTTTTATACACCTACTTACGCGCGAAGGTCTGCACTTTTCTTTTAAAATAGAGAAACCAGAAAAAATCACAGGTAATATGTAGGAAATTCCTGTATTTACTTACTTTAAATTTCTGATTAGACAGTTACCAATATGGCGACTTTGATCTAAAATCCTTGCGCACAAATCGACGCAATGCGCTTAATCTATTATCGCGTGATCATTTATCGTCGGCTGGTTACCCCGTGATATATCCATTTCACTCGGGCTTATGTGACCTCGCGTATGACAACATATGCTTGGGGTCGTCCGGATTGACATGTAGCTAGGCTGGCATGTAAACGAATAACGCTAAAGACACGTTTACAACACAACAATTCTGTCAAAAGAGGACGTGGTTAAAACCTCGGATGACAGCTACGTTTAAAAATACAATTTTTTATTTCAAGTAAGGAATACCGTTTATTCCGAACGTCAGTTTTCTCTGGATTGGATTTTAATTAAAAATTCAAAGTCGTTGTATTGACATTGTAGGAATTATATTTTTAGTTGTACAGCCAGTACGATTGTACCTACTAGTTAACTGTTTTATGGTACCTACTTATTTTTTGGAGACGGGATGTCAACCAGCCCCAGATTACCCATGAATAAAAATAAATTTTACTTTCTATTTACTGAATTTTAATTTTAAAACAAATCTGTATAACTTATTGATGCAGTTTAGCACGTATTTCCCTGCTATTATGAGTTATAAACAAGTTTTTAGTGGTTTTTTTTTTTGCATTTTGTAGCACAGGCGTGCCTTTATTTGAATTTTGGGGATGTCATCAGACAGAAATTTAAAAAAGTTTGAATTAAATAGGACTAGCATGTAGTTCTTTATCCATATTTGTTATATCTGTATAATGGAATTATAGAAACCCTGCGTTATAAAAATTGTAAAATATCTAGACAAAATAAAACTTTTTTAAGTAAAAAAATAAATACTAATCAGTTTCTTCCTAAAATTATTTTTATTAAACTAACAGTTAATGTACCACAGGATTCAAAGGTTCAGCCTTAATACTTGCTAAATTTAGTCTGTTATCTATTTCATCATCTATTTGGCCTATAATAGCCCTAAAAATGGGGAAAAAAATTGTAATTATGACACTTTCCAACCACAACACCGTGCATTTAACGGTTTATTACTAAAAATAAACTAGTTTTTTTAATAACCTAGAAATATAAATACTTACACATTGTCCCCTCGTATAATGTGAAGTCCTAACATGACTTGCTCCACTCCAGCAGTAGTGGAATATACTCTCTCGTGAGATTCATCTAAAATTATGTTGATTGTCTGATCAAAACCCTTGAGGGTACCCTAAAACAGGAAGAATAAATTATGGATTCTCTAATCACATAAATACACCCGTTTTGTCAATTTTGGGGGCTATACTTACAATAAAGTTCCTTCCATCGGAAGTTATAATTGAAACAGTATCTATAACTAAAATTAAGGAAGTAATGTCGTATAACATTAATGGTTTGCTAAAAATAAATTAAAAAAGGATACGGTTGACAAAACTGTCCAGTCCTGAAGCCATTCTTTGAAGAAAAATCGCTTTTTTAGAAACTGTAAACAAGATTTTTAAAAATCACTATTTTTCTGAGGCTATGTTGACGAGAAATTACTTCATCTTTGAGTGAAACAAGGACAATGCTTTGTAAGCAACAGCTCCACATAATTCTTCCTCTGTCGCTAATCGACCGAAGCCGCTTTTGTCAAAGTAAATTTTGTGGTGTTTGTGGTTATGTTATGTTTCGTGTTTTATATTTATATTAAAGCTGCTGCCAAGAACTTAAATTCTTTATTCTTAAACATATAATATACAATGGCAGAAATTTCAACTGCCTCAGCATCCTCTGAAGAAGTCTCCAAAGAACCCCCAGTATGCCTTTTAGTCTTAGGAATGGCAGGAAGCGGAAAAACATCCTTGGTCACCCGGCTAGCCGACGGTTTCAAAGGAAAGAAGCCCTATGTGATGAATCTAGACCCCGCCTGCATTAACTTACCATACTTCGCTAACATCGACATTAGAGACACCGTTAATTATAAGGAAGTGATGAAGCAATACAAACTTGGACCTAACGGTGCAATTGTTACGAGCCTGAATCTGTTCTCCACCAAGTTCCCTGAAGTTATAGATTTTATTGGAAAATGTAAAAATGAGCATTGTGTGTTGGATACTCCGGGACAAATCGAAGTATTCGCTTGGAGTGTTTCAGGTTAATATTTAAACATTAATATACATGTTGTTTTAAAGTCCCTCTGTATGCCAACACTAGTTCATTAAAAATCTCTCTTTTTTAGGCTCCATAATTACAGAAACATTAGCTTCCACATTCCCAACTGTGATCCTATATGTTGTAGATTGTGTCCGTAGCACAGCTCCAGTAACTTTTATGTCGAACATGTTGTATGCCTGTTCTATACTGTACAAAACCCGTTTACCCTTTATAATATGCATGAACAAGGTAGATATTGTCGATGCCAGTTATGCCAAGGATTGGATGACGGACTTTGAGAGTTTTCAGGAAGCATTGGGTAAATTTAGAGAAGATATTTATAATGTCAGTAAAAATTATTCAAAAAAGTTATTTTTTAGAGGCAGATGACAGTTATGTTAGTAACCTGACAAGATCCATGGCTTTGGCACTAGACGAATTTTACCAAAACCTTAAGGTTTGTGGGGTAAGTGCCGCTACAGGGCAAGGAATAGACAAACTTTATAAGCTGATAGAGGAATGTAGGATCGAATATGAAACGTAAGTAGTTAAAATATACATTGATTTAAATTAAAAATAAAAATAACATTTTTCAGTGAATATCGTACAGAATGGGAACGAATAAAAAAAGAAACAGATATGAAGAAGAAAGAAGAGGAGGATATTGCCGCTAGTGAGAAGGAAGGGGACGAGAACCCATCACTCTTGACATCTAAGCCGATAGGAGTCGAGTTGTCAGATGTTTATTTGAGGAATCCCGGAGGAGACAGTTCTGAGGACAGCGAGGGAGAGGAGGCACCATTTACTGGTGAGTAATTAACTATAGGTCTTTTTACGATTTGCTACGTTTTAGTGCTCCATACTAAAATTATGTGTGTATGTGTATGGGTGATTCCCCGACAGCAGTCCGCCGTTTATTTGTCAGTCATAAGGTTAAAATCGTAAATAATGGCAGAAAAATGTCTGGTTTTGAGTCTGAAAGAGAATATTGATGTTGTGGAAGTTTTTAATTTGATAACAATGATTTGGGCGAGTTCATTAACATTGATAGCAATGTGCTATTAGAAGATGATAGTGACCCCATTCCTATCGATTATGTAGCCCAAACTGAAACCACATCACTATCTGACGACTCTGATGAAGAAGTTGAATGCAGTAATCAAACAAATGTCACCAATTATCACAAGCCATTGGTATGGTAAAGGAATTATAAGAGTATGCAAAGAATAGAGGTGACTCTACAGCAATGGAATTGTTATCAGACTTGGAATTACATTTTCTACATTCCAAGTATAAAACGAAAACACGTCAAACTACGTTATTAGATTTTTTTAGTACTTAATCCTAATTAAAACTAGTGTATTTTTGTTATGTTATGTTTATTTGTACATACACATACATAGTAATAATTTTGCATTTACATATTACCTATAATTTTCCATGGGCGGACACCTCCATTAGGCGGACACATTTAGACGGTCCCGTAGGTGTCCGCCCAAGAGAGGTTTCACTGTAGTTACTTATGACGCAAACACAGACTTAAGACTCGAACAAAACTTTAAGATGTTGAATTTGAAATTTTAAGGGGTATTTTTGTGGATTTGTTGTGGGTCTTTGAGGTGAAAGCAAAATTTCAAAAAAAAATCCATATCATTATGAAGTTCACATTTAAAAACGTATGTTCGCCTCGCACTGGACCGTTTTTTTTTTTATTTATTAGATGAGTCTAATATAGAAGAAGAAGAAAACGCATTCAGGCAAGCATTAAAGCAACAAAGAGATATGCAGATTACGAGAGCCAAAGAGGCGGAAAAGAAGAAAAACGCACAGCTTGCAGATAAACCCGCTGGATAAAAATATAAATTGAAATTTTTTTAAGGCGTGATATAAGTTATTGTATAAAAATTAAGTGATTAAACGATATTTTATAAACAAAGTTACGTTTTTGCTCCACCTCACAGTCTAAATGCTATTACAGTACGTTTCAATTTCCCGGGTCGGTCCCATTGTGTCGACAAGAGCTTGGCAATAAACAAGTGAAGTATGAAGACACGGACTAAGGAAAACAAGTAATGATATGATTATATTAATGTAATCAAATGAAATAACGTTTTTTTTAAATATTACTAGTCATATTTATTTACATTTATAATATTCTATAGATAGTTCTGTTTCGCTATCTCTATCCTCATCAAAATTAATTAGAATTGGATTAATTATACGATCCAGACTAATATACGAATTTTCTACAGTTATTACGTGACGGACTGAATTTTTCCAACTACCCGGGGGAATATCATTAAAGCATTTTCGTATTAATTCTACAACACTAGAACTTAAAGTCGGAGAAATATTTTCAGACCTAACCAGTGATTTTAACTGGTGCCACATAATATGCTCTATGGGGTTAAAAATGCAATAATAGGGTGGGAGCCGTAGCACTGTATGTCCAATTTCTTCTGCCAATGTGTCACAAACATATACTTGTTTTATACAAAATGTCTTTAAAACTTCTAAAAGATCACTTTTTTATAACTTTCTTCAAAATATATATCATTCGCCGCCATGTAGTTCTGAATCTCCAATTTTGTATTATTTGAGCTTGGAGCTTTATGTAATTGGCGACTGTGATAGCTCGCATTGTCCATTACTATCACGCTATTCTGAGGAATGTTTGGTAAAAGACAATTCTTGAACCATTCCTCAAAAACTAACAAATTTTACCACAAAAAGATATATAAATATAAATTAAGCAACCTAACCTACCTGATGTGCCTATATTTAATTATAATTATTACAATCCGGTCCTTTCCACAGAATAATAACAAACGGTCATAAATAATGGGATGGCCCAGGTACTTTTACGGCAGTCATTAAGTTGTATCCATTTTTCTTGAAACAATTTTTACCATATGATAGAATTTGAACCATATTTTTTTTAACCCATAAGCAGTTCGCACGAGATTGTTATGTCATCATAATAATGGCATTATTTATTATTCAAGGCGCATTCGGTAATTGGTGAAGGAATGACGTGAAATGTCGATAACATTTAATAAAATCAAAATACAAAAAAGGAGAACTGTAATTGTGTATAAAATAGCTCAAGGCGCCCTTGAAAGATTCGCTGATGGTTCTTAAACGGGTTCTTAATTAGATCGCCACTGTAGGTTAGTTGCGAAGCATTTTTATTTACTGTAAATAAACGAGCATATTCGGATTTGTACGTGCAACATAATTTTTGCGTTTGTTTAAAATATATGTGTTCCAGCCTGATGTATTCATACCGTTTGCCGTAGAGTGGTGAAATTTGGACTTATAGGTAATAGTGAGCCGCAAATAAAGACCAAAGTGCAGTAGGGTATTTTAGAGGTATTTTTTTTTTGTAGTGACAACAGTTTGAATATTTGAGGATAGTGGTTTTTTTTTTGCAGATACCGATATTTTAGTTGCCGATATCGATACAATATCGGAAGTCGGTGTCAACTTGCTTATTTTAAACGGAACACCGTATATGTTTATTACATTTTTGGATTCTACGCAAGATTCTCACCAGATTTGATTATATCATGTCTTATACCTACTAAGTCTAACGATGTTTGACATATTTAAGTTTTTATGTCCAAAATGACGTTTACGGAACTTAAATTATTAATTGTTGCTATTATAGTTAGAGAGACGGTGACAATAGGGGATCCGTGAAGTGGAATACCAGTAATTTGGTTCTTCGTGGAGTTTAGGTCCCCCTCTACAACTTTTATATCTGATGAAATGCCGTAGAGCGTTGCTGAGAGGCGCTGTACCGCTATAGATAGGAAATTCTCAATAAATTAAAAAGTATATCTAACCATGTCTGAAAATGAATTTACAGCGTCTGCGTGACCCCCAAAGTCACGGGAAACACATTTTCTGACAAGTCAACCCTTGCATATACTTTTCCGAGCGTGTCAAAAAAAAAATGAATGGTCAGCAAGATTTTACAATTGGTCAAAAAACATGTCTAGAAGCAAATTTACTTCAGAGGTTTGCATATTAAAAGAATGGTTATCAATATAAATCATTGGATTGCGTTTGTTTTGAATAATCGGCAAAGTTCGTTTTTGTGGGCAGTCGCCCAAAAGGTAGCGGGGGCGGGTTTTCACTTGTTTTTCCAGGGCACTGTCTCTATTTCACGTTTTATTGCCTTTTTTTTTGATGACAAAGATTGAATATTTTGCTTACCCGCTGATTGCTTACCAATATCTGATTAAAAGTGGATCGCTCACAGCAGCTTATATATTAAATTTGCGTACCAAAATAATTTAGAGCACTCTAGTATGACATTAAATACTGACCGATTCAGAAATGTTTGCTGACCATAAGTTGCTGACCAACTAACAATTTTGGCTGACCGATTACATTTTTCTGTTCGCAAAAATAAGAATATTTTGCTAACCAGTTAAATGATACCGATTTTCAAATGGTCAGTGACAGCTTCATACACCTTAACAATGCCGATATATTTTGCCGATATCGATTGTCGGCAAGATTTGCCGATAAAATACTCACAATTCTTCTTACTATAATAATAAATAGTTCTCCCATCCTGTTTTTGATGTTCGGCCACTAAAAACAACCTTGTGAGCTAATTTTTCATTGTTCTAATGGTATTTCGTCCTCGCAATTAAATGTGCAACGGAACAATTATCTGTTTCATTTCACTAATTTATTGTTAATTATTTTAAAATGAATGGCTATATACCGCTTTACTAATGTATCGTAATTACATTATATAATTATTAAAATAGTCCTCTACGATATATTATTATCAGAACACAGTGGCGGCACGCGTTCATTTTGAACAGGGGGCAAAATATGTTTTCAATATCTTAATTTTTCAGTATATTAATACCTATAATTTTTTTTTATGATCAAACACAAGCACTATAGGAAAAATCCGTTAGGGCACTCTGGGAGTGGTGCGTATGCGCAAAAAGCGATTCACGTTGGTTTTGAACCGTTGGAGGTTATATTCGTTGGGAAAAACGACCTCGGGAAGGTCGTTCCATAAGGATGAAGTCCTCCAGATGAATGAATTCTTAAATAATGAAGTTCGAGGAGTACTAAGCTTGCCACATATGAATGGGCGGCAGTGGTTCGTCGTGGGCGGAATTAAGAGGGCAAGGTCGAGCACTTTCCATGAAAATATCTGTAAAAGAGAGTCAAATCCCCAACCTGTCTTCGATGTTCTAGGCTGTCGAGGTTCTTCGTCAGCTCGTGGTCTCCAATCAGACGAATGGTCCTCCTTTCGATGGAATCCAGTAGCCGAAGAGTATGTTTGGGTGCAGAGCTCCAGACATGGGAGCAATGCTCTAGTGATGGTCGAATCTGGGCTTCGTATAGTGTCAAAAGTTGTTGAGGTGTGTACAACTTTCTAGTTCGGAAGAGTACACCAAGTTTCTGAGAAGCTATCTTGGCGATTGCCACAACGTGGTTATGCCAAGACATATTTCCTCCCAGATTGACGCCCAGCAAATTAATAGATGAAGCCAGTGGGATTGCGTGTCCGTCCATTACTATATCCGGTTCTGTAGTGTTGACCTTTTTAGAGAAAACTGCTGCCTGGGTTTTTTAGCGTTAAATTCGACTTGGTCACTGTCAATTATTAATAAATTACCCTTACATCATTATTAATGTCATATGGTCCTTTATCAGCAATGTCATTATTATAATAACTTAAAATAACTCTTAAGCGAGGCTAGTTCGTTGGTTCCCCACCATATGCGCCGCCCCTGCCAATAAAGGATCAATTAAAAATTTATGCTTTTTTTGATATTATAGTATGTTCGCTATATGTTTACAACACATACTTTTTTTTATCAGTGTTGCATACCACACGGGTTACATTTTTCCATAAAAAAATAACTACATATAGGTATGTATAGGTTTATAAAAACAGCATTAAAATGTAACTGTAACAATAGACAGTTACTGTAATAGTAATTTCTCGCAATCGTCGTAAAATTGTTGAAATTCTATCATATTTTAACGTTGCGAGCTTAAAAACTACTTGGTAACGAAAGGGCGAAATTTTGCATATTTAATATACTGTTTGTTTCGATATTCATACTATACGGGGTATATCTACTATAAAACAAATGAAATACTTTTAAAGGTTGATCTAGTGATTAAAAAACATGGACAAATGTTTGGATGTAAACAAGCTCTATGAGAGCGATCCGAAGCTGAAAAGGGAGGACGTCGGGATTCTTCTAACGTGGTGCCGTCAGCAGAGGCACTTTCCAAAAATCTCAGGTACGTATCAAAACTTTTTTTTTAAGTGCTGCAAAAAAATTGAATATTTCCAAAAAAATATATACAGGATGTCCGCTAATTAATTGTACATGGAAAAACGACAGACGCCTTACGTACAAATATTAGGATTATACTTACCTATGTATATCCGAAAGTTGATATTAACTGAGATACAGGGTTTTAAATTTAAACGTCCTTTTTGTTTGTCTCTAATAACTTTGAGAGAAATTAACGTTTTTTTACAAAATTTGGCAATTGTGTTTTTTTAGGACGAGAAATTGATTTTTTTGTGAAATTTGAATGTACAGTGTAGGGGGCGCTGTCCCCGGCATTATTTGCACATTTATTAGGTCATAACTTTTTTGTGCCTCAGTGTATTTAAGTTTATAATGAAAATAATACTTTTCTCATATTTATTACGTAAAAAGGGTATACTAAGTTCCGGTCCCCCAGAGTTACTGTTTCGGAGATAGTTGCATTTAAATTGTTTAGTGCGCCCTGCCCAATTATTATTAATTTACAAACAATTTTTTTTAAAGTAACCTATGAGAAAAATTTAGAGATGCAGTTGCTTTGGAACAGAAAATGTTTAATTTTTTGAGTTTATCGTAAGTTTGTGTTTTCTTGCTGTTGGTTTCTTTCGATACGATATTTTCTAGGGTCAAAGTTATTTTAATTAAAGTAAGTTAAAGACCAATCCAATTGTTGTATTTATTATTTCCAATTATCATTACTAGAACATTAATTATCATGTAAAAGTGAATTGGTAAGAAGTAACAAAATATTATTTGCTTGTCTGAGCTAACGCACTAAACAATTTAAATGCGAATATCTCCGAAACGGTAACTCTGGGCGAATTAAACTTAGTATACCTTTTTTACGCAATAAATATGAGAAAAGTATCATTTTTATTAAGACCTTAAATACACTGAGACACAAAAAGTTATGACCTTATGTTCGAAAAATGCCGCAGACATTGTACATTAAAATTTCACAAAACCATAATTGCCAAATTTTGGTAAAAAACGTTAGTTTCTCTCAAAGTTATTAGAGGAAAACAAAAATGAAGTTTTAACTTTAACACCCTGTAGCTCAGTTAATATCAACTTTCGGATATAGGTAAGTATAATTAAATCCTAATATTTTTACGTAAGGAGTCTGTGGTTTTTCCATGTACTATTAATTAGCGGACACCCTGTATATTTCCGCCGGTGATACTACAATTTTATATTTTGGCGAGTCTTTTTCCAATATTCAAGGTGATATTACTAATGATTTGAAAATTATACTTTCATGGCTGCAATCCTATAAACTTTCTTTAAACTTTGAAAAGTCATCTTTCACGTTTATTTCTAAATGTGCAATTACGAACAATATTTCACCAATAATTTGTAATGGAAATGAAATTAAATATGCAAAATCCTTAAAGTTTTTAGGCTTATACAGGGTGTCCCATAACTAATGGTACACAGGAAAACTGCAGATTCCTTGGGTAAAAATACTGCGATTTGGCCATACTTAGTTTAGTTCAATAGTTGGTAATAACCGAGATACAGGGTGTCCAAGTAAAAATTTAATTTTCTATTTTCCTAAATAACTTATTTCTGAATCAATATTTTTGCACAACATTTTGTGACTAGGGTTTTTTTGGGGAAAGGAATTTGAATTTGTCAATAACTTTGATGTAGATTGTAGTGGGCGCTCTTTGCGGTACTCTGGATACATAAAAAGAAGTGTAACTTTCTTGGGCCTTAGTATAATTATATTTTTATTAAAAATATCAGTTTTTCCGTCATTTTTAAGCAATAAAGGTATACTTTGTAAATGTCGCTCCGACTAACCGTTTTCGAGATATTTTCAATTACAATTTCTAATGCGCCCGTTTAAATTTTGATTTGTAAATGTGAAATTTGTCACAGTATAGGCTTTGATAAAAACAAATACAGTGAAAGTACTTTGAAACCTTATTTATGTCAAAGTTTATTTTGCTTTGTCAGCATTGTGGGTGTTTTTAAGGAGTTTTGAAGATACTGTTATCAAAAATTAAACTAAAAATGCCGCGACATAACTGTTTTCTAACGGAGAAATGCGAGACATGGTATGTTTATACGCACAAGAAAGTTTTAACAGACGCGGGACATCGGCGGTATTTGAAAATGTATCCAAATAAAAGGCAGGCAAATTTAAAATTTTTAGAAGCCTATACGACAGACTGGGAGAAACAGGATCCTTGCGTCCAAAACGTAATAGTGGAGAATCCTTAATTTTTGATAATAGTATCTTCAAAACTCCTTAAAAACACCCACAATGCTGACAAATGAAAATAAACTTTGACATAAATGAGGCTTCAAAGTGCTTTCATTGCATTTGTTTTACCAAAGCCTACTGTGACAAATTTCACATTTACAAATCAAAATTTAAGCGGACGCATTAGAAATTGTAATTGAAAATATCTCGAAAACGGTTAGTCGGAGCGACATTTACAAAGTAAACCTTTGTTGCTTAAAAATGACGGAAAAAATGATTTTTTTAATAAAAATATAATTATACTAAGGCACAAAAAAGTTACATTTCTTTTTATGTATCCAGAGTACCGCAGAGAGCGCCCACTACAATCTACATCAAAATTATTGACAAATTCAAATTCCTTTCCCCAAAAAAACCCTAGTCACAAAATGTTGTGCAAAAATATTGATTCAGAAATAAGTTATTTAGGAAAATTGAAAATTAAATTTTTACTTGGACACCCTGTATCTCGGTTATTACCAGCTATTGAACTAAACTAAGTATGGCCAAATCGCAGTATTTTTACCCAAGGAATCTGCAGTTTTCCGGTGTACCATTAGTTATGGGACACCCTGTATATAGACGAAAATTTAAATCGGAGAGAACATGTTGAAAACCTTCGAAAAAGCGTATCACCACTCATTGGAATATTATTTAAAATTCGAGATTATATACCTTTAATACATTTAAAAAACATTTATTATTCTTTAGTTTATTCAAAATTTCAATATTTAATGTCAGTTATTTGGGGATCTGCATGTGCCACAATATTAAATCCTTTAAAAAGAATACAAAACAAATTTATAAAATGTATGTATTCATAAACTAAATTTTTTGGAACCGACAACAAATTTGTATAAACCAAGAGGATATCTAGATCTGAATAGTTTATATAAATTGAAAATCAGTATACTAATTCATGCAATTAATAATCAAAATAAAAAATCTTGTATAAAATGTGTAAAATCAACTCATATACACAATCATAATACCAGAAATATTGACCATTTAAAAAGAAATCAATTTTATTTGACGGAATAAATATTTATAATACGTTACCTAAAGTAGCAAAAAAAATTCGAAGAAATTCTTTCTGGAAAATATACGAATTAATTAATAAAGCAACCATTTATAATAATTAATATTTTATATTGATTAATTAGATTTTAATAATTATTATTTATGTTCTATGTTATTAATATTCCCTGAAATGGACTAAATTAGCTCGTTGGGAATTAAATAAACATTATTATTATTATTATTAATCTATTGCCATTGCCATCGTAACTCAAGAATTTCGTAAAACCTTTTTAGAACTTCAGGCGGCCCTCGTCCTTCACGCCTGCTTCAACAGCGTAGAACAAGCGAAAACATGCATAGAGAATTACCTCACTATACGAACCATGGTTCCCGATATCTTCTCCAGCTATAACCCCGAGAAAGACCCCGCTTTAAAGGAGGCAATGCAGATTTCGTAAGTAGATTAGATATTCCTCACATTCCGCGACTTAAGCCCTGGTTTTTATTACATTTCGTTACGAAATATTTCGTTGGATTGGAACGGAAAAGTTCGTCGTTGGTCATTTGGTCACATGTGTGGTTTTTACTGCAGTACAAGTGCGTGGTTAAAAATGGATGCTATTAGTAGATTCATTTGTACAGGGTGATCACGTATTATGTCCCCCATCTTAACCTTTTTATTTTACATACTTGAGAAAAATTAAAACGGTAAAATTGGTAGGTATACAAGGTTTTTAAAATAGTATTTGCCACGCGCTTGTACTGTCGTAAAACCCACACATGTGACCAAATGACCAACGACGAACTTTTCCGTTCCAATCCACCGAAATATTTCGTTACGAAAAAAAAACAGGGCAAAATCAATAAATTTTTCACAAATTTTTTAGACTGGTCGCGTTCCTCCCGCAGAAAACCAAAGAAGGGTACAGTGTTCTTCTCGCGAAACTCATGGATACCAACCCCGATAACTACAATCCCCAGATAGGCAACAAAATATTCGATATGCAGGCCATGAGGCTGATTCATACCGAGGGTCCTGGTAATGGGATCGTTGTAATATTCGACATGAAAGGAGGCGTATTCGGCCACGTTACCAAGATAAATTTAACCGAATACAGAAAGTTTCTGGTGTATTTCCAGGTATAACTTTCTTTTCCGTCAATTTTTTGCATTTAAATGGTGAACTGATGTGTATTTTTTAGAGCGCCATGCCTATTAGACTGATGGCTGTCCACTTTATCAACCTGTTACCACTGACGGATAAACTTATGAACTTATTAAGACCGTTCATTAACAAGGAAATGTTTCAAAAGGTACAGTACGTTTCACGAAATTTGGATACGACTTAATGATTTCCTCTGGGTCGATCCCATTGTGTCGACAAGAGCTTGGCAATAAACAAGTGAAGTATGAAGGGACGGACTAAGGAAAACAAGTAATGATATGATTATATCAATGTAATCAAATGATATAACATTTTTTTAAAAATATTACTAGTCATATTTATTTACATTTATAATGTCATTCTATAGATAGTTCTGTTTCGCTATCGCTATCCGCATCAAAATTAATTATTATTGGATTAATTATACGATCCAGACTAATATACGAATTTTCTACAGTTATTACGTGACGGACTGAATTTTTCCAACTATCTGGGGGAATATGATTAAAGCATTTTCGTATTAATTCTACAACACTAAAACTTAAAGTCGGAGAAATATTTTCAGACCTAACCAGTGATTTTAACTGGTGCCACATATGCTCTACGGGGTTAAAAATGCAATAATAGGGTGGGAGCCGTAGCACTGTATGTCCAATTTCTTCTGCCAATGTGTCACAAACATATACTTGTTTTATACAAAATGTCTTTAAAACTTCTAAAGGATCACTTTTTTATAACTTTCTTCAAAATATATATTATTCGCCGCCATGTAGTTCTGAATCTCCAATTTTATATTAGTTGAGCTTGGAGCTTTATGTAATTGGCGACTGTGATAGCTCGCATTGTCCATTACTATCACGCTATTCTGAGGAATGTTTGGTAAAAGACAATTCTTGAACCATTCCTCAAAAACTAACAAATTTTACCACAAAAAGATATTTAAATATAAATTAAGCAACCTAACCTACCTGATGTGCCTATATTTAATTATAATTATTACAATCCGGTCCTTTCCACATAATAATAACAAACGGTCATAAATAATGGGATGGCCCAGGTACTTTTACGTTATATCCATTTTTCGTGAAACAATCTTTACGTCGTCAACTGAGAATCGGACTGTATATGTGAATTTTTACAGGAACCTTTTAGAAGAAATACTTTTGTTCATAAATCTAAAATTTGGCGTTTCGTTTCCTATTTTTTTCCGTCTTTGTTCAAAGAGTCTGAAAATAAATTCCACTTCCTCATTTCTACTTTTTATTCCAAATATTTTGAAAGGCCCTGTATTTGCTTTTGATTTTTTCTGGGACATATTATTGGGCCCATAATTACGTACCTTTGGCCTAATTTAAACGACTTCGTATCTCTTACCCTTCCCGAAATCCCAATGGTGCAGTACGAATTTTGTTATACCCTGTATATTATATTTTAGTTTATTTTCCATTCAAATAACGACAATTTGTACAAATATATCCCGAAAGAGATAATGCCAGCCGAATATGGTGGACAAGGAGAACCGGTAGATGTAATTTTCGGTATGTAACAAAGAAAATATACACATAGACTCAAAAGTTTTGCATCACTCTGATTATCGAATAAGTAATTACGTCATGGTAAAAAAGTTCATTGATAAGTTTAAAATAAAAATGAGTTTTAAAGATTTTTATTTTACCACAACATTTTAAACCTTCCAAAAAAAAAACTTAACAAAAGTAAAATTTATTTATATTGTATAATTTGTGAAATTTAAAAAAATATAGCTTCTAATAAGGTGTATTTCCTCCTCTGGCCTCAATGCATGCTTGAAGACGTAGCCGCATGCTGTGTGAAGGTTACCAATCCGTTCTTGTGGAATAGCCTGACATTCCTCGGAAGCAGCGATGACAAGCTCCTGGAGAGTTCCAGTAGGGGGGATTTCTTCTAACGCCAACTGTCCTAGGGAGCATGTCCCAAGCATGTTCTGTCGGGTTCATGTCAGGGGACAAAGCAGGCGACTCCAAGCGATTGATTCCCTCACTTGCTAGATATTCATCCAGAGCTCCAGTACGATGGGACCGGGCATTGTCGTCCATAAACACAAAATTGTTACCTACAGCCCCTCTCCACGTCCTAACATAAGGATGTAGAATATCCCTAATGTACCTGTCGCCAGTCATTGTGCCTTGAACGTGGACTAACTCGGTACGCTCGTCAGACCTAATATCTGCCCAAAACATGGCGCTTCCTCCGGCGAATGGAGGCAAGGGGCGAGCATGGGCAAGTTGAGCGGTTCTTGTTGGTTCTCTCCAAACATGAATTCAGCGACTATCGTTTACCAGACAAATAGGACAGAATTCCAAAATTCTTCGGGTAAGCGAACGTGCGTTTCAGCCCACTGCAGTCGACGAACTAGCTGGTCATATTGTAGTTGTGAAACTCTTACTGGTCGCCGACATCTTAAACCGGATTCAAGAATTCGTCTTCTTAGTGTAGAGACGGATACGCGAACTCCAATTGCATGCGTAACATCTCTCTGAAGTTGTGGGACTGGCATAGTACGATTTCTGCGAATTGTTAACGTAATATAGCGGTTCTAATGTTCGTTAGTAACACGCCTTCTACAACTTCGTTGTCTGTCTGGCACAGAATTGGTCTCTAGATAGCGATTCCATATGAGAGAGACAACACTTTGAAACACCCCTATTGTTTCAGCAACAAACCTTTGGGAATGACCTTCTTCAACTAAAGCTACTATTCTTGCACGATCAATTTCAGATATTACTCGGCGATTCATTTTTACACACTGAACCGACAAATTTAACTGGCCAGCGCCAACAAAATACAACACTAAAAACGATATCTTAAACAAATGTTTTGATAATATTTTTTTTGCTACAAAAAATGGTATCGTTTTAACCGATAAACATAAATGAACATTTAGAAAATAAATTCATTCCTGAAATTATCTTAACATGCCACAATCAGAGTGATGCAAAACTTTTGAATCTATGTGTAAATCCTAACAAAATTGAAGGGTATAGTTTTTGCAGAATTATTTCGTTGATCTTTTGACTGCAATAAAACTTCATTATCTATTCGGCCATAAAATAAATAGGGAAATCCCAAATTTTAACACCTTTTCGAGAAGAGCCGGACCAGGTATACAAATTCAATTTATGCCTATGCCTGATGCATATATAAATACAAAGTGATTTTTAATAATTTTAATCTTTAGTGGTTTTCCGGCGAGTAATTTTTAGTTAGGCTTATTAGTGGTAGAATGTGGCGTCCTTGGAATTGCGCTGATAGGGGGGCATCTTCAAGTGTCGGGAATGGAGACTTAAATATTTAACAGCTGTTAAACAATTTAGAGCAGAAAATCGTCCAATTATTTACCTTGACGAAACATGGTTCGATACCCATGACACTCCAAGAAAAGGTTCGGATGATTCTTCCAAAAAATGTCAAACCAAGGCACCATCAAATAAAGGCAAAAGAATCACAATATTACATGCTGGTTCAGAGAACGGGTTTGTTCCAAATTGTCTGTAGCTTTCAGCTAAAAACATAGCAGATTCTTCTTTAGATTACCATCAAGATACCGACGCACAACTTTTTGAAGATTGGTTTAAACATAAACTCCTTAAAAATAAACCTGAAAATAGCATCATTGTAATGGACAATGCTAGTTATCATAGTCGGCAAGCAAAAATCATTCCCAATTCTAATAATACAAAAGCAGAAATTCAAAATTTTATGATGGAAATGATTTATATTTTGAAGAAACTTACAAAAAACGAGAACTGCTAGAAGTATTAAAAGCTTTTAAAATAAATAAGGGATACGAGTGTGACAAACTTGCAGCAGAAAATGGACATACAGTGTTGCGTCTTCCTCCGTACTATTGTATATTCAATCCTATTGAGCTAATATGGCACCAATTAAAATCCAATATTAGGAGAAATAATATTTCTCCTACATTAAATGCATATGTAGCAGAATTAATTAAAAACGAAGTAAGAAAAATTTCTGCAGACAGCTGGAAAAACTGTGTACAATTGCATGATTACAAATGTTCAACCCTTAATTATAAGTTTACGCTTAGGATGAAGATAGTGATAGTGATACAGAGTTAAATTTTGAATAAATTATCAATAGTTTCTTAGAATTTAATTAATTTTTATTGTACTTGTTATCCTAATAGTTATACTTTTAAATTATATTCTTTTCAATTATCATTAATTGTTATCATTATTTTACATTTATTTTAGGTACCTAACACTAAAAATACCTATCTATTTATTTTAAATTATAAAAATAAATCATGTGGTGTGGTATACATTTTCAAGCCGGCCCCGATCCCATTTATTGAGCTTTGAAGAGGTTCAGGCGTATACAATAGGGTTTAATCAGGTAGTTTATTTATGGCAGTAAGAATCAACGGTATAATTCTGCAACGACTATACAGAGAAAAATACAATCTAAAAAATTCCAGAAGTTTAAATTTGTATTTACTTTATAGAAAAGAGTAAAAATGTCATCTACGATTTCCAATGGTTCTTTGATTACCAGGAGACCAACGTGGTGGACGAAAGTAAGAGAATAGGACCCAGAAAAAACGCGGACAGTTTGTTTGGTTTCGACGGGACATTTAAAAAATTGGACGTAGATTAAAAATGCAATTGTATTTTTATTAAGAGAAGCAAAATAAACATAATAATTTTCTATTATTTATTTTGAAAAACCAAATATACCTATACTATCGGCGTAGTATTGTGTGTAAGAACGCAGATATAGTCACAATCGGCACTTATTTTAGCGAATAAATCAAATATATACAGTACAACAAAGGACTGTAATGCACAAAAGTCTCGTAGGGTGAAAGAGAGGATTTTTGCCACTGTCATGACTTTTTCATCTCGTACACCCATACTGTGTCAATACCCTGTCCCACCGTCCTGACAGGTGTCATATTAGGCAAAGGAAACCGGCATGCTATAATGTTGCAGTCGTATTTACACTCGTTTAAAAACTTTTTTTCTAAATCTGACATCTAAAAATATTATATGGATAATGAGAACGGCTAATAATGTAATAAACAATTAAGCAGCCTAAAAGTTATTATCATAAGGAAACTGCATATTAGGTTTTTAGATCGTGAATTAGATGGATAATGTTTTTTTGTAAATATGATACTCACCATTTGTTCAACTCCAAAAATCACAATATTATCATACTTGGAAACATTGTACTTCCAAAGATCTTTTCGAAAAAACTTTGTTTTGGCGCCCAATCCGTTTCTTATGGAGGTAACCTTTGCATATAACACTAACCAAGGATTTAACTCTACTCCGTGTGATAAAAAGTTGTTTTTAGCAGATTCTACAATGTAAACATGATTTAAGCATATAACATTCTGTCGCCGTTATTTTTGTATTAAGACACGTTTAGTAGTGGCACAAAATAACATTCACCTAGCACTATACGACCATCTCCTGAGCCCAAATCTAAAAGGGTACCGCTTCTCCCTTTTAGGGCAGATATAATATTGATCAGTTGATCGTTTGTGGCTGGTATGTATGGCAAGCAAAACTTTCTTAATGCTGGACTTACGAACGGGGCACAAATTATTGTGAGGCCTACCGCTAATCCACCTAAAAAATGAACCAATTACAGTTTGAATTTTAAAATAATTTAAAATTATTTTACCCGTAACGCCAACTAATATTTTGCCTGTAGACGACAACTGGAATTTGTTCTTAGTTCCCAATGATTCTAGATCTATCTCATCCAATCCACTCATTTTGGAAATCTTTTTTTAATCGTGAAATGCCAAAACCCTAATTATATAATAACAGATAAGTCAAATAATTCATGAACAGTTGTTCAGATCAGCTGACAGTGACATTTGAAGTAAGAATGAAGCAGTTTATCTTTTTACCGACACTGATTGATGTCGCTCTCTTTTTCTAACTTAATTTACGGTAGGGACGACAAGGAGAGGCTTATTTAAATTTGGGTGTGACCATAATTGAATCTTCTGTGGTTAAAGCCGCGTTTACACTAAAATTTTAATGTTTACTTTTTGAATAATTTTGTCAAAATGAGAAATAGGTTATTTTGAAGTACTCCAATTCAATCTTTAAGCAAAAACTTATCTATATAGGCTTAATTAGATAATAGTATTGCCGGCATGTCATAGTTCTACATGATTTAAGCTGAAAATGAGTGTAATGCACGGAGTGAAACGTATTTTACACAGTGTACATGTCCTTCGAAGCCTAAGTTCCAAGGCACTTGCTCAAGATGGTAAATTTAATATTTTTAGCGTTGTCAATAAAAATACAAATAGTCTTCCAGATAGTTAAGAATGATTTGACTCATTTTAAAAATAGTAATTTGGCAAACTGGTTAAAATTCAATTCTTTTCTAGCTTCTCTCCAAATACCATCCTACTTTTCCCTATGTGATAATTTTGCTAATAATCATAAAGAAGCAGAAAACCTAGTTAGTACTATTTGTATACATTACGATTTTTTGAGCGACGATGAAGAAAGCTGCCTTATGAATGAATTGGACCCCTACATGAAGAAATTGCACTATGAGTTCGACCACTGGGATGATGTAAGTGTAGTGGGTGCTCTCTCATTGCTTGTAATTCATTTTATGTAAAGTAAATTTTCAATAGGCTATTCACGGATATAGGGAAACGGAGAGACTAAAATGGAATGAAGAAAATACAATGATTCTGGACAGGGTAAGAAATCTTGCTTTCCCACCCGACGTTGCCCCTTTGAAATTTGTACACATCTTGGATTTGGAGAAAAAGGGATGGATAAAACCGCATATTGATGCAGTTAGGGTAAGATTCTTTCCATATACAGATATACAGTTTGTCTAAGTAATCTACAAATCCTGAATTACAATCATACACACGAGAAACCATTAAATAAAACCAGTTTTTCCCTAAACTTTTATTCGTGAATTTTATATCTATGAAGGAAAACATGTTATAAATTATAAAAAGTTTATTTCTTCTTATCAATGTTGCCGGTCCTTGCTACCGTCTTCTCCCAGTCGTCCTTATGTCCTGGCTTTGTGAACTTTTTAACCTTGGGCTTTTTCTTATGAGCTCTTTTAGAAGGTTCCAAGATATTCCGTTTTTGGAGACTTTTAAATCTAAAAATAAAAGTACGTAAGTCCAAACTTAGACAAAAAATTTCCTTAATGTTACCTATCACTCAGTAAATTGCCTTCTTTTTTCAAGGACCTCAAATTTCCAGTTATATCGACTCCCATCTGAAACTCCGGGTCGGGAGTTTCAAACTTAGTCGAACTCAGCACTTTGGGCTCCAGCTTTTTCTTTTCAGCCCTGATTTTTCTTATTTTCCGTAGTTTCTCCTGTTTCTTTTCCATATTTTCCAAATTTCTCTTTAATATCTTTAGTGTGTGGATATCGCCAATTTTTTTCTTATCTGTTTTTAGTTCCTTTCTTTGTTTTTCGAGTTCTAGCTGTTCTCGCTGCTTCCTGCGTTGTTGAAGGGTTTTTTTCTTGTTTTTAACTGGAGGATTAACACTGATGCGGTCCAAGTCATCTTCTTCATCCTTTATTTCTGCTTCATCATTTTTTTTTAATGGCATACCCTCCGACATTTCTACCATCCACTCTGTCTGTTTTTGATCTGGTGATATTTTCCTAAACATATTTCTTGTAACCCTAGTAAAAAAAACATTTTTTAAAATACTTTTACATGTTTAATTGATATTTTTTTACCTGGCTAAATGTGCCTCTTCTTTTATGATTTTTACTTCTTTTTCTGCAACAATTCTTAGTAGATCTTGGTGATCTTTAAGCGAGGGGTTGTATGACATTCCAGGATGGGGCACCTCTACAGCTAATAGTGGACTTTTCTTTTGTTGTACATCTTTTACTATTGCTTTGACAGAAACACCTGAAATTAGTTAACATAAAAAGCCTACCAAAAAAAACACAATACCCTTGAAAAATTCAAAATAAAGCAAAATATATAAATTCTCCAGAATTTACATACCTGTATTTCTTAAATTGTGCACTTTAGTGTTTTTTTCCGTCCAAGGATCTGTTTCAATGGAATAAACTTTATCATCACTCCAAATATCTTTAGAAATATCCCCACGTTTCTCCTTTTTCTCTCGTTTTATCTCGTCCAACCTCCTTTCAGCTATTGCATTGATTTCTTTAGCCTTAAGCACTCCGTTTTGTCTATTTTCATTCTCCTTTTTCTTCACTAAATCACTTTTGCGTTCCTCTGGAGTCCTGACTCGATTTCGCTTCTTATTGGGATCAGGGACGTTTGTGTGGGGATCCAACGCTGAGAAACCCTTTAGGGGCCTTGTTGCTCTCTGTTTGCGCGTTTGGCGTGAATAAACTAACTCTTTGCTGGGTTTAGTGTCGACTACAAAAAGCTGTTCGTTTGTAACTGTTTCTAAAGGAGCTCCCAGACGTTCTTCCTCACGCTGCTCGTCTAAGAATTCTTCGATATCCTGAACTTTTGTGTGTTTTCTCCATGCTAGTTTCGATTTTTTGGATACACGTTTTCTTTTAATGCCTGAAATTGCCATTTTGACCAGTTTCTAGTTGTGCAAAAGAAAACATGTAACTTAAAAGGATCTAACCTTAAAGGTTCGTCTTCTTTTTTTATTCGGTTTTTGGAAATAGCTTAGCGACTTGTCGGATGGCGTAGCTTATTTTTCCTCTGTGATATCAACTAGACACTGGGCCGTACTTAAATATTACTTCTAAAGCATACATTTATTTTTTTTAGTTTTGTGGTGATACCATCGCTGGGCTGAGCCTTTTAACAGATAGCATTATGCGTTTAGTCCACGATAAAGATAAAAGTCTTAACGCAGATATTTTACTAAAAAGGAAGTCATTGTATATCATGAAGGGCACAGCAAGATTCGACTATACGCATGAAATTTTGAGCAACGAAAATAGCGTGTTTAAGGGAGAAAAAGTGGTCAAAGATAGACGAATAAGTGTAATTTGTAGAAACGAGCCAGACCCTAAATATAAAACTCCTTAGCCAAAAATATGAAATAAGCTTATTTTTTTACTTTAGAAGTCCACGCCGCTATGTCTTACGCCGGTATTCTCCGTAAGCATTTGATCCAGATTAGATGCTCAATCCCGCTTAGATCATATTTTTGCTATGCACCGTCAATATTTGACATTTCTAATTGAGATTAAAGTAATCCGTCAAGGTTGAAATATTGCATTTGATCCAGATTAGATGCTCAATCCCGCTTAGATCATATTTTTGCTATGCACCGTCAACATTTGACGTCCCTAATTGAGATTAAAGTAATCCGGAAAAGTTGTTGGCTTAAGCGTGTTTTTATTACATTATATTATTTTATATTGGTAATTTAAGATCGAATGGAGAGCCACCGCCTGTTAAAAATACTTGTTTGGTATTTTCAGGTAATTTTTTATCAGCAGCCGGATTGCTGAACAGAAAAATCATTTTCGAATGGCAAAACAACGCTTGTTTTAGAACTTTGCTACTCCGATTGATTTTTCTATCGTTTTCTTCCTTATGAAATGGGATTTCTAAAAGGGGTTTGTTCGAAACTTTTTCGAAATGATTTCGATTAAGTATTAAACTTTTGTGTCCATACCTGGCTCTTTTCCTCTATGTTTACTCGGCTACTTTTTTTGGAATTACCCATTTTTAAGAAATACTAAAAAAAATAACGTACAGACTTGTCAATAATAATTCTCGCTAAAACCATTCTGATTTTACATTATTAATTTTTTAAGTTGCGTGTGATTCGAAAGCAGTAAAGTTTGCTTACTAGTTTTGTTAATAAAAAGAATGAATGAGTATAACAAATCCTGCAAAAATTTGGTAACAAAATGTGGTGAAGAACAACACAAAGGTTGATGTGAATAATTTATTAGTGCATCATTTCGGAGATGAGTGGAAAAATGATCCACGTCATTTACAAATGCGTCATAGAAAAGAACACAGTTCCAGAAAACGAAACCGTCGATGATGAAACGACACTATGTGAGAATGTCAAAGAGGACGTGGAATTTTCTATTAACTGTTTTTGCATTTTTTTGTCCCCTCCATCCGCTATTTCTTCTTTGTATTTTTTTTACTGAATTTAAAGTTTTTTTTATTTTTTTTATATGAATAAAAATAATTAAAGAAAAATTATCTTGCGTTATTTTCAAAGCTTCTTCAAGCAACTTCGATTGTTATTTTTATAACGTATAATATTCAAATATTTTTTCAAAACAACTCTTATGTTTTTCAAACATTTAAAAGAAAAAAAAATTAGTATATGTGATGTAAATGCAATAAAAAGGGAAAACTATCTTAATTGTTTATATTTAATGAATTATTAGTTTTTTCTTCTACAGAGAAATTAGGAAACATGGAGATTGTCCACTTTGAAACTACACTTCTCATTTAATTGTATAAAAATCCAGTATTGCCAAATTGTTAACTCGGATTCCCAAAACGATTACGGTGCATAACAAATAATCCGGATTCAACTAAGCTGGATTTGCCAATCTCAATTAAATCTTAAAACACGTGTTTCCGTGTTTGACTTTGACATAATTTTCTTTTGTGTCATGTTTGGAAATTAGTAGTTAATATCAAAATTGAAGAAAAAATTTTCATTGAAGATGATTAGGAGATGTTAGTCATCATAAATGTTGCTCTTAAAAATAGTTTTTGGTGTAATATAAGATTCGTTTTTGTAATGTAACAGTTTTAGTACTTTATTCAATTTTTTTTTTGAATTTGCTTGCAATTTAAAACTGTTTTCAAGCAACAAATAACTTTTAAAATTGAATCTAATATTACAAGCCAAATTATTAAGTATTTATGTTGCCATTTTTGTCAAATGAAGAATCAAAACTAAGACAGCTTGTACTGTTCATAAAATAATAAACTAAAAATTATTTCCTAGCCACCTGAAGAACCGCGGGGCGTAGTTTTGTCTAATATTGTAGCGCTTAAAATTCTAATTCAGATTGAATGATACTACCAAGGAAGGGAATCCCTCTCCATTGATAGAATATCACCACCTGCAGACACGTTCTGAACTCTTTTGGTCTCGTCAGTACAGGGTAGGTGTCCATACCTACCATCAGAGAAGTCTCTACTACTTCAAGCTGTATTATCAACCGTACTCGAGAACAAAAGAGTTCGAAACCGGTCTGTAGTTAGTGACATCCTATCAATGGAGAGATTTCTTGCTAGTATTTGATATTAATACCACCTCAAAAAATACACATTGTTTTTTAATATATTTCAATCATAAAAACATTCTTTTATTTAGCCACAAAAAATTAGAAACAATTTATTATTGGTATTGGAACATACATAAGTACCTAAAACGAGCTCGAGAAATAATCTTTAACACGAAAGATCAACTGATCTTTAACACGAAAGTATATTCAGCTGCAAATAAAATAGCACCCTCGCGACTGCAAGAGTCGTTGGTTCCAGCTATACATGGCAATGCACTGTTGATATGCTTCCATCTTTGTGGGCTATCTTTTGTGGGCCTTTATTTCCTCTCTACTTCTAGCACTAAATATGAAAAATATCAATCCTTTGTAATAGGTGGAACTCCATGAATTAAATTATAGATATTGAAAGTTCAGTGTAAGGGGGTCCATATTATGTATTAAGTTTAGCTTCGTTTGATATCTGTAAACAAATATTTTACTTCATAAAAAGGGAAAAGAAACTGCCAATGTTTCGTAAACAAAGGCAAATGAGATTTTTCAGCTTACCTCTCGCGGATTTCAAGCAATTTTCCAATGATAATGTCTTTAAATATTCACTCTGCATCTTAAAAATATATTAAACACCATTGTTTCCAAAAACTCACAAAACTTTGAAGAAAATTCTGTTTTAAAGGCTATAAATCGCGAATTTCAATGATTTCTTAATGCACGTCAGAACAGAGTTTGCCATCAGGTCAAACGAAAGTAGGGTTATGTCTTACGTCAACCCCATTTTCCACGACATATTTGTTGAAATCCACTGTTGCCAATTTGTTAACTTGGATTCCCAAAACCGATTACGGTGCATAACAAATAAGTCAGATTGAACTAAGCCGGATTTACCAATCCCAATTAAATCCTAAATACGGAGAATACGGGCGTTAATTAGTAGATGGAAACGTCTCTAGAATATGTTGCCGGGTCATTAATTTATATAGGGAAGTACGGTCCTGTTTTTCCTTAAGCCTGATTTACATAACTTTTTCAAGACAGACTTAAAAAAAGAAGAAGAACAGATGATTACTATCAAAATATTACCCCATTGTTTTGATGTTGACGTAAAATAAAAATAAACTGAAAAATTTCGGAATTTTCGTGGAAAGAACGAGTATTCAAGCATGGCGGAGCCGGAAAATCAAGATAACGACCAAGATGATCAGAACTTTCCTATGGAAATAGAGAACGGTCATATTACCGACTCAAATTCTGGAGCTGAAGGCGACAGTTCTGGTAAGAATTAATTTTTTAGACTATGTCAGTATTTGTAGCATTTCTTTAAATTTCTATTATTTTCTTCACTTTTAGAAGATGAAAACTTACAGCTTGTAAATGCTTCAACTGGTGAATATGACAGGGACATTCCTACGACTCATGGGGTAAGAAAGATATATTTGCTCCAATTCTTTTATGATGTTATTTGTCCGTTTTGGCCTTTTCGTACTACACAACACTTTTTCTATCATTTTTAATAATCTATTTTGCTTTTTCTTTAGTATTTAGGCAAACTAAATCCTTTAAGTGGCTACACCCTGTTTGAAGATGGAGACATTCTTCGCAATATATTTGCCATTTATACAAACACTCTGGTGTTCCCAGGTTTTACTCTACCGTTAGTAATGAACAATGATTTTGAAAATAGAGTGATGAAGAAATTTATAGACGAACACAACAAAGTTTTTGTTTTACTATGTGCCAAGTAAGTTTTTCTTTTTGATTTTAATGTTTTCATTAAACTAGTGAGTCCGAACAAACCTAAGAAATCGTATGCCATCAATTAGCTAATAAAAAACTTTGGGTTTTTCTTTAAAAAAACAATTTTTTAGCTCTGGTTACAGCGGTCTGTATGAATACGGTGTTACCATGGAAATCTTCGAGACTAACCTGAGGCATAATCTGTTACATATCAAAGCTAAAGGCAGACAGAGATGCAAGAGAGTAGCAGACTCGAAAATAGAAAATGTTGCAGGTAAAAGAGTGTTGTACTTGGACTGTTCTGAAACTGGTTTTAAATATAAAGCTTTGATTTTTAGGTAGAATAAAGCTAGTCACTGTCAAGATGCTTGCAGAGCCCCCTATAGTAGCGCCTCTTGAAGACACACAACTTTATGCCTTAAAACACAAAAGAAAATGGAGAATGGACAATGTTGATGATTTAAAACAGTGTAAACGTTTTAGAAGGTACATAGATAGCCTAGACACAGATTAGAATACGTATTTCTTGTGTAACATTTTATGATGATATTGTACTACTGAAATTTTCAGGTTTCACACAGCGCAGTTTCCGTTGCCTAGTTGGGTATATGAATTAAATGAAGTTAGTTATTACACCAAGACACTGATAGAAGGACTCAGTTCATACGGGAAAGGTAACGATGAATAGTTTTAAACTAGGTTTAGTTTGTATTAATGGCAACAGAACGTTCTAAAATATTGTTTACTTTATACTATATCCATTTGAAGGAAACTAAAAAAATTTATTTTCGTGTTTTATTTTGTTGACTGTTTTAGAATATATACCGAGCGATCCAGAAAAGCTGTCCTACTGGTTTGTACAGAACTATCAGCTGAGTCACAAAGAGAGACTTAAAATTTTGGGCCTGAGGAGCACGTTGGAAAGACTGAAGCTGGAATGTATTTATTTGAAGTTGGTAAATATTTTTTGACAATTATTTTCACATTATAATGTTGTTTTTTTCTATAATTTTAAAATCAGTTACAAAAACGGTATTTTTTGCTCATCTGATAAGAGCACCCTGTATAATACATTTTTCCACCTGTAGGGCAGAATTATGTGTTGTGAAAATTGTGAGGCTCAGATAACGGATCCGACGAAAGTTTTCGCCATGTCCAAGGATGGGATACAGAGCAACTATGTAAACCCTGGTGGGTATTTTGTAACTTTAGTTTAAAAAACTAGGGCTAAGAAAAATCGTTGTTTTAACTATATTAAGTTTGTTATCGTGCTGCTTTTTAGGGGGACATGTCTATGAAACAGTAACCGTACTATCTGCCACGGGGTTCCAATTGGTTGGCCATCCTTCTAGGCAGTTTTCGTGGTTCCCAGGGTAAGAGGTTTTAAAAATTCTGTAGTATTTTTTTTTGCCGATACCGATTATATACCGATGTACCGATATAAAGATCGGTATCGGCCGATCACTAGTTCCCAGCCCGTTTCTGGCATCCAAAGGCGTCTATTCCGTAAAGTAATCAACACATTGTGTACAACTCTTTAATTTGTTTTTAAGATACGCGTGGACAATCATGCAATGCACCAACTGCAACAACCACCTCGGATGGAAGTTCTCCAACAATACCTTGACGCCGAAAGAATTCTACGGCTTGGCGAAATCAGGTTTTAAAGTTTTGTCGCAGAAACCTTGGCCCGACCTAGAGGAGCTTCGCCAAGGGAACATCAGCTATGCGGAGAATTACATAGGGCTATAGGTTCGGAGTAAGTTTGCCATTGGGAGACGTGTTTTCGACATTTTTAGGTATTTTTTGATAGAATTCTAACTGTTTCTTCTAGATGTTGCCAAAATAGCTAAAAACCTTGTAATTTCGGTTTATTACCGTTTTGTTTACTGGTATTTTAACCTATACATCTGTGTCATCGATAATTCTGGGCTTGTTTCATTTGGAAATTCATTTTGAAGAGATAAAAGACACTGCGATAACTAAACTTAACAACTTTATGCACTGAATAATCCGGGCCAATTGACAAAACGGGAATAAGCCGTGATTTCTGATATTTATTTTTAAAAAAGGATTATTTTTATTCAGGAAATTTACAAATCAGGCGACAATTTTTTGATCCGCTTTTAACTTATGATAGATTAGTGTTTGTTTGAAGGTTAGAGACAATGCTGTATCATGAGCACATATCTAAAACATTACATTGCCAATACCATATGCAGTCTCCGCTATGGGCATCGAAGTGGGCGTTGTGAGTTTGCGCAGTTCGGAAATTTCTTTGTGACAGTAAACATTCGACAGGACCGGGTTTCAACTTTTTTAATGTACATTTCACTGGTTAGTTAGGAAAAATATTGCAATCAAAATTTCGATTAGTTCGATTTAAGACGGCGTTCCATGCATACGATTTCTGACGATGTGATGATCCGACGGTGCCCTGATTGGTGTAAACTTTTCGTGCCAAATTCCGTCCGAATATTTCTAATGATGGACACGATGAGCTTTATTTTAACGTTCATCCGACGTCGTATGTTTCTTGACCTCACTTTTTTCTAAACCAAAAATTAAGAATGAATGACTATATTGACTATTTTGGGAATTATTATCAGCTACTAATGCACCAAATTAAAAATACATTAATTTTAAGGTTAGGTAGTGACCACATATATATTATATTGTATACGAGTGACACTCTCTTCTTTTTTTACAAGCTTTGTAGTGAAATTCGATTCCGAAGATCGGATAATGTGATAAGCAAAATATTTTCGTATATATGTACATACCTGAAATACTTTATACCTGGTATTGATCCACGACTTTTGCAAAAAAGCACCATGCACTTGTGCCCTTTCATCTTAAACAAAACAAGCCACTAACCTACCAAACAGCGAATCGAATCACCACAAATTCAAAACTCCTTTACAAAAATTGTTGTTAGGTAATGAAAGTTTATAAGCACTAATATACCGACAACAATGTGGATGAACCACTTTTTATTCTGTAATTTGAAAAAGCATCCAGAACCAAAGATGGCGACGAATAACAACAAACAAATAATGTCGGGCCGGCTCTGACGCGATCGATATAATTTCCACCCTACTGCGCGAACTCAATAGGCCCGTGCCATCTCCCATAGCGGGCACACTATTTGTATTTTGGAACGTTCGTATTGGCAATATACTGTTTATATATATGTGATCGTGAGTGATAGACGTATTTCGGACTTTATTTATTATTTATAACACGACGTTTCAACTGGTAAACGACATCTCCAGGAGTTTCCAAATGTTTCTTATGTCTAAATAAGGTTTGCTTTAAGCAGTCAGGATTTTGATTTATGGCGGCTGCTTCTTTGAATTTCCCTTTTCGCCAATGTGCTTCATTGAGTATGATTTCTGACGCACAGAGTACAAAATACGTCTTATCACTTATGATAGATTGATGCGATCTGGAAAACTGAGACGGAATAAGGTAGGTAATGCAGATCAGATGAAAAAATTGAAACGTTTTGTTGCAAATGTGTGTGTTTTTAAGAATGTTCATTCTTCTCTGACTTTGACTGTGATATACAAACAATTAATATGAGAGTGAAATTTATTATAATTACTGTTGTTTTTTGTAAAAATTTGTGCAGTCCAGAAATAATAACTTCTATAGGTATAGTCGCAGACGTAGCAGGTTTTAACTTTATGTAAGACATCGTTTCTCAGACGCCCGGGGGTGGTCGCGATCAGTTGTAGGACCGATGTAGTTACAATTTGTTTAAAAAAGGTACTTTTCCTCTCGACTCATGAATCAAGCATACAGAACTGGTGATCCGAGAATCAAAACACAGGCAAACCAGGCTACTCAGAGCGTCAAAAGGTTATTAAGAGATACAGAATCTGGAATCTGGGATAGGAAGGTTGAGAGCCTGAATATTGAAGATAACAGTCTGTACAGAATGACTAGATCACTGACAAAAGGCAGCAGACAACAAATGCCACACATAATAACAACAGACAACGTGACGATCACTGAGCCCCGAGAAAAAGCTGAAAAATTCGCTGAAGCTCTTTACGAGCAGTTCAGCGAAAATCCAACCACCAACAAAGCAGCAGAGGATCGGATCAACAGAACTGTAGAGATCTTCAAAAGCATGGATCATCCGCCCGATCCAAACCTGCAACACATCACTGCAGAAGAAGTAAAGGGTCTGATAGCAAAGACCAAAATAAAGAAGGCACCCGGTATAGATGGCATATCCAACAAAGCATTGAAAAATCTACCGGATAACACCATTAATGACATAGTCTGCATAACAGATGCAATGCAGATCCTTGGACACTTTCCTATCGCCTGGAAGAAGGCAAAAATCATAATGATAGGAAAGGCAGGCCAGAAGAAAAATCTGATAAGTGGTTATAGGCCGATTAGTCTACTGTCTAACGTGGGCAAGTTAGCGGAAAGGTTAATCTCGGGTAGGCTTTCAGCCTTTGTCGAAATTAATCACTGTATACCAGAGGAGCAGTTCGGCTTTAGAGCAAATCTGTGCACAGTTAGACAGGCGACGAGGTTGGCCTCCAACATACTTAAAGGATTCAACAAGAGAAAAAGCACTGGAGCTGTGCTGTTTGACATCAGAAAAGCGTTTGATAAAGTATGGCACAACGGGCTAATTCTAAAAATGATAAGGTTAGGAATCCCCAACTACTTGATAAAGGTGATAGTTTCTTATCTGGAAGATAGAACTTTCCAAACCTGGGTAGATGATGAGCTATCTACAGTTAAAAACATAAGAGCAGGCGTGCCTCAAGGATCAGCTTTAGCCCCCCTACTATTCAACGTTTACACAGCGGATATTCCCCAGCTCCAGTGGTGTGACAAATATATATATGCGGATGACACAGGCATCGCAGTGACAGGAAGGAGCCCCCGACTAATACTGGTCAGGCTTAAAAGGAACATAGCCATTCTGGAAGAGTGGCTAAAAAAGTGGAAGATAAAGATAAATCCCGATAAGACTCAGGCAATTTACTTTTCAAAATCGCGTTACAAATTCCCGGCGGGGAAAGTCAAGGTTGGAAACAAAGATATAGACTGGCAACAAAGCGTTAAATATCTAGGTTTGCACTTTGACAGAAAGCTCAATTGGAAAGTAAATACAGCCAACACCATCAAGAAAGCCAATCAACAACTAGGCGCAATATACTGTCTGCTGAACAAGCGCAGCAAGATCAACTTAAGAACGAAGGTCACCCTCTATAAGACTTTCATCAGGTCAACGATGACATATGGTGCGCCAGCGTGGTGCACCATTAGTAAGAGTGACAGGAATAGAATTCAGGTGATGCAAAACAAGGTTCTAAAAATCATACTTAACATGCCGCGATACACAAGAAATGACGTCATCCATAGAGATCTCGAAATAGAAACAATCCCCGAGTTCTTCGATAAAACCATCGCGAAATACCACGCCAAGGCTAACATTGCCGACAACAGTCTGATACGTGCATCACACGTGCATTCAGAGCCAAATACATGTTATAAACTACCTAAAGACTGGATCAGTCGCAACCGCGATTGATCCAAGAATAAGGGTCTCAAAAACAAAAATATAGGGCCTTGATTGCTGAACCAAATTCAACCACAACTCCAAAAACGACAGCCTACGCCTACCCACTACGCCTACCCTATACGTTCGGAGCTCCTGAAAATTTGTTCATTCGATTAAGTTCGAATGGAAAAATTGCAGGAGCTGTCACCAAACAAAGCGCATAGCTTAAAAGCTAGATACAGAGACAAACATACACGATTGCAGACAACACTATCGAGTGAATATGAGTCAAAGGCTAATTGCCTTACTCCCGCGGTGAGTTTAGTCGGTTAGCCTACCCTCGTTAACCTACGAGGATGTTCTTTTCCTTCAGAAAAGATGATGTTGAGAGGGCCATATAATTCCCCCAAGTTGCCAAGCCCGACACTACCTTGCAGCCGCGTCTGCAAGGTGTCTGTCTGCAGATTCTCATCGCTTCTCCAAAAAAAAAAAAAAAAAAAAAATTTTCCTCTCGACAATTATCTGACTTATTTATGAAGGCCCCTATTTCTTGGCATGGTTAAAATGAGCAATCTAGTCCGGATTTTTAACACAATTAACTATTTTTACAGCTTCGGACAGAACATTTTTGTTGTAAGCGCGTGCCTGTGAAGAGAGCAGTGCGCCTGCGTGTTTTTTTGCCATTTAGGGGCTCGCGACACTCACACGTTTGAGAAACGATAACGTAAGATAATATTAGACGTAGAAAATTCATATCATTCATCAATTTGATATTTTCAGGTACGTTTTCTACGTAATTAATTTTTTGCAGCGTACCTGTTGTATTTTCGTTATCATTGCGCCGTTTAGCTGCAGTAATTTTTCGGTTTCTGTGTTTTTAGTTTTACGAATAGTTTTCTTCGATTATTTTATAGGACGACAGAAGTACAAATAAATTTGTATACATGGTGTTGATTAAGTACCTGGCCAAACTTGAGTGTGTTATTCCTTGCTCAATTTTACGACGAACAGTTTAAATGAACTTAGGTACTGAACGGCTTCGTTTTTCTTATACAGGGTGTGAAATATTTTTGTAAATTGAACCCTTTTCTAATATTGGTAACGCATTTTACAGCTTAAAACTATTAAAAGTTATTGCAGCTGTCACATTTGTTTAAAAAATTGTTATGAACCCAATAAAATTATAAAGAAAAAATAAATTTAAAATTTTGGGTACTTTCACACGCCCCCAACAGAATAAGCAAATACCCTAATTACAAATAAAGTGATAAGCAAAATATTTTCGTATACAGGGTGTTTCGGGAGGAAAGGGAAATATTTTGGGAACATGTTCAGAAGGTCAAAATAAAAGAAATTAACCCATATGTTTTAATCCGATTCTTAACCGTCTCTGAAATAATCGGTTCTAAAGTTTTTTTTGTAACTATTTTTTATTTCAAAAGCAACACCAATAGATACTAGTAAAACAACAACATTCCACTAATTTAGAATGTTTTCGAAAATACCCCCACCAACTTCAATACAAGCTGCACCACGTTTGTTAATCGCTCGTGTTGCGCGTTGAGTTGCTTGGGGATTGTTTATAATAATCCTTCCACGGTTTCTACTCGTGTTTCGTATACTAGTGATTTCATCCACCCCCAGTGGCAATAATCCAGTGGGTTTAGGTCTGGTGACCTCGGTGACCAAGCTTGAGGTCCTCCTCTGCCAATCCAACGATCAGGAAAACGATTATTCAAGAAATTACGCACCCGGCGACTAAAATGAGGTGGGGCTCCATCGTGCTGAAAGAACATTCGGTGTCGAACAATTAGCGGAACATCATCCATCATGTGTTTTAAATGGTCCAAAAACCGTAAATATCCATCTCCAGTAAGACGCTCATTCAATACAAAAGGACCAAACAACTGGTCGTGGAGCATTCCACACCACACATTAATACTGAATCGATGTTGAAAGTTTCGTTCAAACGTGGCATGAAGATTTTCATCTGACCACCGATGTTCATTGTGACAGTTATTGATTCCATCGCGGGTGAACTGAGCTTCATGGCTAAATAAAATGTATTTATGTAGGCCTCGATTTTGTTGGATCCATTCACAAAATTGAACCCTTAAGCCATAATCACCTTCTTGAAGATGTTGGACCGGTTGAACATTGAAAGGCTTTAAACCGTTTTTTCCAAGTGTCTTCCAAACGCCCACATGTGATTCTAATCGAAGTTCTTTCGTATTCCGCCTCGTATTAACACCTGGGTTCTCTTCAGCCATATCCAGAACATTCTCTTCATTTTCCACATTTAGACCCGCCGCTCGTTCAGAATCAATCCTGTTTCCTGAGCATTTGCAAAAACTTTTTGAAACACTTCGATTAGGAACTCTTCGATTTGGAAAACGACTTCGGTATTCATCAACAGCCAGTAATGCGCTACCATTACAGAAACCATACACGAATATCATGTTAGCATACTCCCTATGGGTGAATGTGTGAGGCATTACCTATGGAACCTTTTGTCTTTTCGAGTCGAAACGCTCAGAATAAATCAAACTGACAACCATGCTTGTCAATTAAATTAGGCATTGACAAGCAATGAAATACCTACAAACTGGAGTTAGAAATACAAAACTTCTTAATTACTCCAAAACTTTACAAAAAATAGTTACAAAAAAAACTTTAGAACCAATTATTTCAGGGACGGTTAAGAATCGGATTAAAACATATGAGTTAATTTCTCTTATTTTGACCTTCTGAACATGTTCCCAAAATATTTCCCTTTCCTCCCGAAACACCCTGTATATGTATGTACCTGAAATACTTTATACCTGGTATTGATCCACGACTTTTGCAAAAAGCACCGTGCACTTGTGTCCTGTCATCTTAAACAAAACAAGCCACTAACCTACCAAACAGCGAATCGAAACACCACAAATTAAAAACACTTTTAAAAAAATTGTTGTTGGGTAATGAAAGTTGATAAGCACTAATATACAGACAACAATGCGGATGAACCACTTTTTATTCTGTAATTTGGAAAAGCATCCAGAACCAAAGATGGCGACGAATAACAACAAAGAATAATGTCGGGCCGGCTCTGACGCGATCGATAAAATTTCCACCCTACTGCGCAAACTCAATAGGCGGGGACACTTTTTGTATTTTGGAACGTTCGTATTGGCAATATACTGTTTATATATATATACAGGGTCCGCAAACGAAGCGTGGACGGAAGATTAAATCGTTATCGAAGAACTTATCAACAATATTAAAACAGCTTGAGATATTGGATTAAAAGCGGCATGTTTTAAAAATATTTTACATTATACAAGGTGGCCCAAAAAGTCTGACAGCATAAAGTTGTATTTTTTTAAATGGGACACCCAGTATTTTATTGCATATTTAGGTTCGTATTACTATCGTTTATAAGTGCCACAAATTTTATTTAATTTGGTTTCGTAGTTTCGGAGAAATAAATTAAAAACTAAAAAAAAAATTTTGCAGTCCTGAATAAAAAAATCAAGAAAAACAATCTAGAATTTTTTTTAACTTCGGCATTGGGTGAAATTTATGACAAGAGGTCTAGAGATACTATGAATGTAATTGCGTTTATTTATTTTATACAGGGTGTTCATAATAAGCTTTCAAAAACCCCACATTTTAAAATAATTTTCCTCAAGTTTTTCAAATGGAACACCATGTATATTATTTGGCCATTTGACGTAGAATTCATAGACAATTTTTTTTTGTAATACAAGCATATACGTTATATCCAGCCGTTTTCGAAATAATTATAAATATCATAAATTATGTTGTTTAAATAGAGTTTTTATTGGGAAATTTTGTTATAAGCGACTAGACTAATAAATGTAAACTAATGTAAATGTTTAAAATAGCTTCCTTTTACTTAATTTAATGATTTTCCGCTACTGCCAACAGAACTCTTAATTCATTTTCTTCATTAATAACGGGTTTATTGATTATCATCCTTTTTGTGTACGCAACGCTTGCTGTTGCTACAAATCTTTGCAACAACTTCTCGAAGGTTTCTCGGCTTTCTCTCAATATCTGGATATCTTTCAGCATACACTCGGCTCGCGAGGAGGCAATTTCTTGCACATTCACCCAGTATAAAAATCATATTTACCATTTCTAAAGTTGTAAAATTCGTCATCTTGTGTAAGTTAGTACTTACTTCGACGCCTGAATAAATAAATAATTTTCTTTTTTTGTCATAGTGACAATCTAAACAAAAAAAAATCATGGCAACTCGATTAAGAATAAAAAATAAAATTAAATAAATAAAAGTAGCAAAAATGTAGGCTTTTAAAATTTATATCGAAATAACTAAAATACGGTAAACTCTAAGAGTAATAGGAAGCTATTTTGAATATTTACTTTAGTTTACAATTATTAGTCTAGTCGCCTATAACAAGATTTCCCAATAAAAACTCTATTTAAACAACATAATTTATGATATTTATAAGTATTTCGAAAACGGCTGGATATAACTTATAAGCTTGTATTACAAAAAGAATTGTCTATGAATTCTACGTCAAATAGCTAAATAATATACAGGGTGTTCCATTTGAAAAACTTGAGAAAAATTATTTTAAAATGTGAGGTTTTTGAAAGCTTATTATGAACACCATGTATAAAATAAATAAACACAATTACATTCATAGTATCTCTAGACCTCTTGTTATAAATTTCACTCAATGCCGAGGTTAAAAAATAGTTCTGGATTGTTTTTTTTTTGATTTTTTTATTCAGGACTGCAAAACTTTTTTTTTTAGTTTTTTATTTATTTCTCCGAAACTACAAAACCAAATTAAATAAAATTTGTGGCACTTATAAACGATAGTAATACGAACCTAAATATGCAATAAAATACTGGGTATCCCATTTAAAAAATATAATTTTATTCTGTCTCACTTTTTTGGGCCACCCTGTATAATGTAAAATATTTTTAAAACATGCCGCATTTAATCCAATATTTCATGCTGTTATAGTATTGTTGATAAGTTCTTTGATAACGATTTAATCTTCCGTCCACCCTTCGTTTGCGGACCCTGTATGTGGGAATAACACCCACAAGTTTGGCCACATATTTAAGTAACACCGCCTGTATAGTAAGTATTCAATTTTGTTGCAAAGGACCGAGACCAGACGGCCCCGCACGGTGTTCGATTCAATTTCAAACCAACGTTAAATTTATCTGTTAATCAGTCGGGCCTTACTTTAGATGGTAGATATAGTTAGCAAGAAGTAATAAGTAAAATTAGTACTACTGTAAATAATAAAAACACTTGTGTTCAATAATTAAGTCATTTTATTGCAAAATCAATTATTTGTTACATTATTACCTATTTACAATAATATACATAATGGCTATTTCTAAAAATGTACAGTAGCGGACTCGTTATTTTGGATAGTATTAAAGTGTGTCGTTTTATTAGCTGCCAACTGTCCAGTTAACGTATATTTTCGTTAATTAAATAAAATTTAATTACCGTGGAATAATGGCATAAGTTTAAAAAATCATTTAAAGGTTTCGTCGTCATTACCCGACCAACATGTTGTATAAATTTTCCCTGAGAGCGTTCTTGCAACCGTTAAAAGATATCTATAAGTGAAAAAAACAAAATTTACTAGATAAAAGTTGTGTAACAACATTTAGGACACATCAGCAACCGAGTTATACAGGGTGATTCACGACAAGCTTGCATTAGAACTTTGGCGGAGAAGTACCGAACGAATGTTTCCGAAACTTTGGGAATTTAGGTTTATCGATACATGCTCTTCAACTAAAACATTCACATGTTCCAGTCATTTCCGGTTATACCGGAACTAGCTGTCAACTTAACCATTCAATTCTAATCAAATTTGATAGAATATCTTTTTGTCTAACTTTGCCAGTTTTTGAGATATCTGGGCTTTTTGTAATTATTTGGCAAAAGTGCATGGTGATGAAATAATTTACTTTTTTTTACCTTTGCTCTTGGACTAAAAAAAAGTGTCTTACCCAATAGCTCGAAGCTTATAAAGTCTCAAAAATATTTCAAACTTTGCCAAAAAATTTACAGGGTGGTCACAATTCAAGGTTCATCGAGTTTGTTATAAAGAGGAACTAATTTGTCATCAAATTAAATAAAAATATACATGGTGTTTTCATTGAAAATAAGAATTTTTTATTGTTTGAATTCTTTCACAATGAACCGTGAATTGTGACCACCCCCGTACGTTTTCTGGCGAGTTTGAAATATTTTTGAGATTTGACGATTTTCTAGAGTTATTCGGCGAGTAAATTTTTTTTTAGTCCAAGAGCTAAGGTAAAAAAATTATCTGGATTATTTCATCATCATTACAAAAAGTCCATAGCTCAAAAACTGGCAAAGTCAGACAAAAAGATGTTCTGTAAAATTTGCTTAGAATTCAATGGTTAATCGAAAAATATAATAATAATTGCCATGTTGTATTTAAAAAACGAAAATTGACAGCTACTTCCGGTCTAACCGGAAATGACGGGAACACGTGAATATTTTAGTTAAAGAGAGCGTATCGATAAACCAAAATCTCCAACGTTTCAGAAACATACGTTCAGTAGTTTTCCGGAAATTTCTAATGTAAGCTCGTCGTGAATCACCCTGTACATAGCAGAGAAGCTTATGTAACCATTTTGCTGTATAATGTAAGTTCTATTGACGGTCTTACAGCGAGTTAACAAAAAACTTGTACAACACAGATTTATAATTTGGTTGTAAGAATGAAAAGAAGGCAGACAAAAAAGAAAATGACGTTTTTTTTTGCGGAAATTAAATCTCTTATACAAACCCGAACAAACCCGTATAAAGTTTCCTTTTTATTTCCGCCACTGTACTAGAGATAAAAAAATAAATAATTACCGAAGAATCTTCTAAATTTTCAATAAAAAATGGCCGCAGTTGGATTTTCTTAAATCGACAATTATAATCGCAGAACTGAAGTCACTTTTAAGTAAAAATTGTATTACAAAGAACGATATAATGTGTTTAGGTACAGTCGTGGCAAAAAAAAAGTTTCATTACGATACCGATTTCTCTCCTCGACTGTACAGGGTGTCCCATTTTCGACACTTTTATTGGGTATCTCCGTTATTGTTAGTGCTATCAAAAAGTAATGTAGGCGTCATTTGCTCATTTTCAGTCAAACTTAAAATGGTAAAATCAACATTTGAAAATTTTCGCTCGCTTAAGAATTTAAAATAGTATCTTTTTAGATTAAAATATACAGGGTGTTTAGGCATTTAAAAAAAAATGAGGTTAGATATTCGAAAACTTTTTTACCTGACCCCGTATACTTATTCTGAAAACGACAGATTATTCAACAATCAATATAAAGAAACTTCTATATAAAACATTTTTCTGTATCTCTTTTAACTAAGAAAATATAGGATAATTTTGAAATTGTCAATTTTTTTGATTTTCCCCCGTATCTCTTAAGCGAGCGAAAATTTTCAAATTTTGATTTTACCATTTTAAGTTTGACCCAAAAAGAGCACATGACGCCTACATTATTTTTTTGATAGCACTAACAAGTACGGAGATACCCTATAAAAGTGTCGAAAATGGGACAACTTGTACGTAAATGTTCGCAAAAGCAATAATAAAATTATTACGAGTACAAAAAACGCTAGCTAACACTGCTACTGGGTAAAAAAACTTAAAAATAACATATTTAAGGCCGTTTTTCGCCGTTCGCAATATTCCATACCCCGAAAAACAGCCTCAACAAAAAAATAAATAATTTCTTACAATTATTTTACAAATTTAATTTAAATAAAAGCCGTATTTCTTTCAAGTATGTACAATCTTAGGAATGAAAAATACTTGGTACAGTTTCGTATGTACAAGGTAAAAACTACCTTTAAAAAGGTTTTCAGTCAGAATCGTCGTTCTCTCTTGGAAGCGGAGGGATAAGAACCAACCCGTAACTCGTTTTCGGACGTTTCCAAGTTTCGGAAAATGATACCCGAACTTTTGTCTCGTCTTCTAAATCAAAATTTGCCGATATTTTTTTATTTAAAATAAAAAAAAACTTAAGTCAAACTTTGGAATAGCCGTTCAGTCTTGATCAAAAATATATAAATTGAATATTAAATTATTTACTTACAATATACCGATACAAAAATATTTACAGCGTTCTAGTTATATTGCGTAAGTCATTCGAACCCCTCACAATTTACATTTCGATCGCCATGTACAAATGTTGTGTCTTTTTGGCACAAATTTCATAAACTGTACACGGTATTTTCAATTAAATTTCAATTGTAACAGTTCCGTTTCTGTACAATTACATTTTAAGGAACCTAAAACTTCAACGAGCGATATAAAACGCTGGAACGATGCCTACGAAGGGGAATGTCCTCTATTTCCCCTACCTCCGTCCCTATCTCGATCTCTGTCGCCTCGATCGCCCCTACCGTCTCTTCCCCCGCCTCTTTTGAAGTTCCTATTACCTCGGCCACCTCTGTAGCCGTCCCTATTACCCCTTCGTCTTCCATCTCTGTTATTGTTATAACCTCGTCCTTGCCTGAAGTTACCTCCTTGCGGCCCCATGTTGCCTCCTTGGTGGCCCATGTTACCTCCTTGATGTCCCATGTTACCTCCTGGATGACCCATGTTACCTCCTTGATGCCCCATACCGATCGGGTCATCGTATCCGTAATAGTCGTCGTTGTAACCTCCGAACTGTGGCTCCATACCTCCGAATTGGCCAAAGGGACCTGGAGGAGCGTTCCCTAGGAGACCACCGTTCCTAGGGTCAAAGTTAATAGGGAATTCTTGGGACAATCCTTGCGGCACCGACGTGGGGATGTGCGGTATTCCAGGGGCGGCCCCTAGCAGTCCTTGCTGACCCATTAGAGGCTGGCTAGGAATTAGTGGGTTCATTTTGGTGATGTTGGCGAGGATCGAGAGGACGTCGCCTCCGTGGTTGGTGGAACCTAGGGGAGCTTGACTTGTGATAGCCTGTAAGAGAAATATATAGATGTATTTTTTGTACGTGCGGGTTTGTTCATTGTGGGTAACATAGCGATTTCAAAAATAAACAAACCTGAGGTAGCAAGTTCAAATTGCTCAAAAGATTGTTCAGAACGGGGTCGTTCATGCCGCCTCCCCCGCTTTGGTCGCATCTCGCGAGCTCTTGGTTGAGCAATAGTTTCTGGTTGCTGGTTAAGCTCTGGTAGAACTGGGACGATTGGAGCATGTTCAGTTGCTGCGAGTAGCTCATCTGTATCTGAGATTCTTGGGATTTCTCTTCCAGTTTGCGCAGTCTGGAAATACATTTGTTAAAATAAATATATACATATGGTATTTTTTGGTAAATTTATATCTTTTTACAACCAAACAAGGAAACGTACCTTGGGTCGACCCGAATACCGGCGCTCTGTTTGGGACTGGCCTTCGGTGATGCGGGACTGTCTTTCTCGTCGACGCTCAATCGAAAAATCTTCCTCAATCTCGGATCTCCGGTTTTTTCCGCATCATTTATACTGAGCTTTAATCCTGTACAAATATACTACTTTAGTAAGAATTTATTCACAAAATCATATATACACTGTCTCCAATATAAGGAGGGCCAGTACAGGGATCTCGGAAACCGTAAGAGATACGAAGCCGGTTAAATGGAGGTAAAGTTGCGCATTACATGCCTAATAATATGCCGTTTAGAAAGTTTTAAATTCCGAGTAGTTCCGGAGGTATCCGGAAAAAAACGAAATTCTGAAAAATCGTTTTATTTTTTTCCTGGGTTTTTTTGAGGTCGAATTCTAAAGTAAATTGCACTTTTACATTGCCACTTTTTCCACTCTATCTAACAGCGTTAATTGTTTTGTAATCCGACGAGTCGTCTTCAAAGGGCCATTATCAACTTTCTTTTTTTAAATACGGTCCTGTTTTCCTGATATTGGAATTTGATAGCTTTTTTTCTTCCGAATGCAACGATGTATGACACATTGTGGTTTAATGACGTTTCGAGGGTTTTTTGAACAACATCAGGAAATTTTGGGATACGGTCCTGGATTTTTCCTAATATTATAAATAATATCTCATAAGCTCTAAATTTTTTACTTATGTTGGACTAGTTCAATAAATAACAAATAATTTAATAATAAACCACAAATAAGTGAACAAAAAAAAACATTCCAAAACAGAAATAAAACGAACAAAACTACATAATCAGGTGTTCTGAAACACCATGACCAGCACGTTCGCCTGATATGACACCGTTAGATTTTTCCTCTGGGGCATGTCGAAAATTGTGTTTATAAACACAACTTCGAAACAGAAGACGAACTTGAAGCCTTTCAAAGTATTACGCCAGAAATGTTGTCAAATGTTTTAGAATCGACAGTTAGAAGATGTTATTTGTTATTAGAAAATAACGGAAATCATTTTGAACACCTGATTATGTAGTTCCTTACTTTTTTCGTTGTTCGTTTTATTACTGTTTTGGTATGTTTTTGTTCAATTATTGGTGTTTATTATTTTTTGTTCATTTATTTGTGGTTTATTATTAAATTATTTGTTATTTATTGAACTAGTCCAACATAGGTAAAAATTTAGAGCTTACTTAGGAGGTATTATTTATAAAATTAGGAGATATACAGGACCGTATCCCAAAATTTCCTGATCTTGTTCAAAAAATCCTCGAAACGTCATTAAACCACGATGTGTCATACATCTTTGCATTCAGAAGACGAAAAGCTATCAAATTCCAATATCAGGAAAACAGGACCGTATTTAAAAAAATATGGTCGACAACGGCCCTTCGAATACGACTCGTCGGATTACAAAACAATTAACGCCGTTAGATAGAGCGGAAAAAGTGGCAATGCAAAAGTGCAAGAATTCGATCTCAAAAAAACCCAGGAAAAAATAAAACGATTTTTCAGAATTTCGTTTTTTTCCGGATATCTCCGGAACTACTCGGAATTTTAAAACTTTCTAAACGGCATGTTATTAGGCACGTAAATGCGTAACTTTAATTCCATTTAACCGACTTCGAATCTCTTACGGTTTCCGAGATCCCTGTACTGGCCCTCCTTATCTTGGACACTGTGTATACCATGCCAAATTTTAGCTCTCCATGTCAAACGGTCTCTTAGAAACGGAACCATGACGGACACAGGATAAGTGAAACACGAAAAACTATTCAAAAAATCAATTTCAAAGAATCATTTCATTTCAACAAGGAAAAATATCTTAGCCGGCTGTCGATAGCCAAGATAACTTATAAGACTGCTACCAGAGGTCGTTGTTTTTTACAATTACAATACAACAGTCACGTAACAGTACTCGGATTCGAAACGTTTTCGTTTACCTGTATAATCCGGCCTGGGTATTTCGACTATCGACACTCTCCAGATCATCGGTAGATGGGAATTCACGCTGGCATCGATCTCCGTGGCGGGGGTGTAATTCTGCATCCCCTTGAACGGCAGGGCCATATTACGTAAGTCCACGTCAGGCCTTAAAGAACCTGGAACCGTAAAAAAAATTACAATTTAAAAATGTGCATCTATTATTATTTTTAACGGTTGGTTTTAGCTTTTGCAACGTTAAGCAACTAGTTTATTTTTTATTAAATCTTATAGGTACCTTTATATTCGTCATTTTCAATCTTCAACGCCGCTTTCTTCATATCCAACCCTCCCTGTTCATATATGCTCAATTTTTCCGCTTTCTTCGCTTTTTCTTGACTATCCGTCGATCCTTGTCGCGACCTGTGCCTGGGATCGGTCAGCCTCGGGTCTTGTCTCGGATCTTGTCTGGAATCTTGTCTCGATATACTATGTTCTTGAGAGGAACTGGTACTAGATTGGCTCGACGATCTCGGGTCCAGAAGCTTTAAAAATATTAAATAGTAGTTGAAATAATATAAAAATTAAAGGTAGGTATAAAAGGGTAGAAATAATTACCATTCGAGCCATCCTGGGATCCTGCAGACCGGTACTACTGGCTCTGGGGCTATAGCCCCCTTCGGGCTTCGAACTGGGGCTGCTACTGGGTCCGCCTCTCTCTACTTTACTATCAGACGAGGGCAAGTTCTTATTTTGGCTCATAGAGGTCAGGAGTTTAGTTACTTCGGCGGAAATGTCAATTTTTGATAGGTCGCCCAATTTCCCGACTATATCGGCCGTTTTTGTATTGAACTGAGGCGGCGAGAGAAATGACGAGCTAAAAAAAGAATTCAAAGTTGGAGTAGATGACTTAATGTGCTTTGCGGAAACGCCGAGCTTATTAATATCACGTTCGCTTACTTCAAACTTTCGACGCTACTGTGGTCCAACCCCTGACTAGCTACGTCCTTTTCCGCGGTACCGCTACTGTCTATACTGTCGTTTCTTTCCCTCCGACCGGTCTCTTCTTCCTCGACTTTGATTGTCAAACGATTTTCGTCGTCATCGTCGTCGTCCGAGTACCAGTTTATATTTTGAACGTCCACGTCGTAATTACTCTGATGAAAATAAAAATATCAGGAGATTCAGAAGTGGGATTAATATTTTGTTGGAAGGTTTACAATTTTGAAGTTCCGAAAATTCGATGACACGCTTTGCTTCTTTAGTTTAACAGGCCAAATAAACTCCTGGACAAAATTAACGCAACATCATAAATTTGCCATATTTTCTATGCTATTTTTTTTTCTGAATTTATGATCCAATTTGAATGATTTTTTTTTGCATTGTAGATTGGTTCCTTGACAATGTCATAGTTTTCGCTGTTTATGATAAAAATTTAATTTTCGATTTATACTGGGTGTACTAAAAAGGCTATGTTTTTTTCCGAAAATTCGCATCACCCTGTGGAATTTATTAGCAACCGAAACATATTGCAGTTGACATTACACGGTAGGTCCATCTTTCCCCAACATTTTCTTTTTTCGTTTACTTCATTATCTCCGTTATTAAAGGAGATACATCGTTTTATAGCGTAACATGTTTTTATAGACTTTAAAATTCAACACACTCATTGTTAAATGTTTCCAAGTAGGTTTCAAGATTAAAATACTCGTCGGGCAACTGGGAATACGAAACGAACGTTTAATAAGCAGTTTCCGAACAGTTTTTATCAATATGGCGAATTTTATTTGACCTTTGTAACTTTAAAACACAACATCTGCTGACACATCGCTTGCAATGTCAGAAAAAGTCCATAGTCTACTTGAAAACATTTAACAATGAATGTGTTGAATATTAAAGTCTATAAAAACATGTTACGCTATAAAACGGTGTATCTCCTTTAATAACAGAGATAATGAAGTAAACCAACGCATGGACGTACCACATAATGTGGGACGAACGCCGATGCAATAGCGACTCTCAAATTTAAGGAAAAATAGAAAAAACATACGAACTACCTTTTCCGCGAACGACCTAAAAAAAGGGGGGGGGGGGGGGGGGGGGGGACAATTGCCCACTCTTGTCCCTTATAAACGACGCCCATGCTGATATGTCCCTATCGCACGAATTCATAGTTAATTTTTGCAAATTATTTGAAAAGCACCAAAGAAATCATCGAAATCAGCCTTAAGATCGTAATGAACTTACCAATTGAGAAGCTGTAGCTTGACTCTGCAATGAACTTTGTGGCTCTACCGTGTTGTCCTTCTGATTGGCTGTTATTCTTGCTAGCAGATCTCTAGTAGCCTAAAAAAAATGTTGTTGTTTTTTTTAAGCAGACCAAGGATTTTTCTACAAAGTGTCAATTTCTTGAAGCTACGAGTATAACCCCACTCTGTGGAAGCCGCGCAATTTGGACTATTTATTTTGGTACTTACCGCTGGCAATTCAAAATTCTCCACGACATTCTTAGAGTCGCTTTCTTTCTTGTCTTCCCCAGTGTCTATGTGAAGTTCGTCTTCCGTGTCAGTCTGACTTTGGGGTTTCTCTTCGAACGGCTTCGGTATTTCCTGTCTTATATCCACGTCCATAGACTGACTGGAAAATCTGTCCATTGGCGTTTGTCTAACATGAAAAAAAGTGCGCGTGTTAATAATAGAAAAATTGGTCAGGTACACGGAGGAGAACTGATTTGTCTCGAGCGTTATTTACGATTTTACAGTTTACATTACTTTTTCCATGATACTATCCACAGTATTTACCTAATATCGATATCCTTAGTGTAGGGTAACACATTCGCCGACCTGATATCGACGTCCTTGTTATACCGGTCCGCCTCGTAAGAAGTTTTCGACTTTTCCGGCGTTCCCGATTTCATAGTCGGTGCAGTCGAGGGCATAGTCGGCAGAGTCCTCATATCGATGTCCCCATTACTGAAAACAACACACGGTAACGGTTCTGATAAAATCAGTTCGCGTCAAAAAATTGGAATATTCACTCTTTACTTGCTTTTAAAGGGTTTTCCAATAAGAGGTGTTATTTTGAATAGACCGCTATTTCGGTAGATGTCACTTTTGGAGCTGTAATTTTTTTGTCAGTTGACAAGTAGAAACTACGCCATTAATAAAAATGGAACGATACACGCTTCAACAACGCATTGAAATTATTAAAATTCACTATAAAAATGGTGAAACTTTGGCAGAGACGGTTCGTAAAACTTGAACATTTTTGGGTCGTCGTGAAGTTGGTGGGAAAATTCGAGCTGTTAAGACAAGTTAGTGATGTGAAGAATAAAACCCGTGCACGTCGCTCATGAACAGCCGAGAATATTGCTGCTGTAGCCGAAAATGTTGAAGAAAACCCAGATTTGTCCATTCCTCGTCGTTCTTTGGAATTAAACATTCCACAAACATCATTACACCGTATTTTGCATAAAGATTTGGGTCTTAAGGCTTATAAAGTTCAGTTAACACAAGAACTCAAGCCGGCCGATCATCAACAACGGCGTGTCTTTGCCGATTGGGTCCTTGAAATGCATGAAAAAGATCCGGAATTCCATCGAAAAATCATCTGGACTGATGAGGCCCATTTCCACCTCGGTGGCTTCGTCAACAAACAAAATTGTCGCATCTGGGGCTCGGAAAACCCAAGAGTTATTGTTGAAAAGCCTTTCTATCCTCAACGTGTGACTGTTTGGTGCGGTTTATGGTCCGGCGGGGTCATTGGACCTTACTTTTTCGAAAATGAGGCTGGAGCACCAGTTACGGTGAATGGATTGCGCTATCGAGAGATGATTAATGATTTTTTATGGCCGGAATTGGATGGTATTGATCTGGACAACGTTTACTTTCAACAAGACGGCGCTACGTGCCACACAAGCAACGAAACCATTGATCTTTTACGGGAAAAGTTTCCGGACCGTGTTATCTCTCGAAGAGGTGATCACAATTGGCCACCGAGATCTTGTGACTTAACACCTTGCGACTTCTTCCTTTGGGGCCACGTGAAAGAGAAGGTCTACGCCAACAGCCCAGCGTCGATTCAAGACCTCAAAGATGGAATTCGTGAGGCTATGGAGGACATACGGCAGCCACTTTGCGACTTGGTTATGGAAAATTTCATGAAAAGGATATGGTCCTGTAGGCGTGGTCGTGGTGGTCATTTGGCAGATGTTATTTTCCATTATTAACGGCATACCTACCTCTGTAGAATGAAATAAACATCCGATCATTTATCTCAAAAAATGGCATTTTCCTTTCAATATCAAAATAACACCTCTTATTGGAGAATCCTTTAGTTCAATGCAATTTAATAAACGTATTATATTACATTTTGTAAGCTTTTTAGATTTTTCAGGCCATAAATTTTGTGTTGCTTCATTGGCTTTATTCAGTATTTCGTCTGGAACGCATTGAAATGAGTTTACTTCCTTGGAATCGGAACTATTTCGTTCCATTTTTAATGTTTTCAAATACAGTGAAACCGCCCTTAGGCGGACACCTATGGGACCGTCTAAATGTGTCCGCCTAATAGAGGCGTCCGCCCATGGGAAATTTGTTATTGGAATATGTAAATGGAAAATTATTACTATGTACATGTATGTACAAATAAACATAACATAACAAAAATACACTAGTTTTAGTTAGGATGTAGTACTAAAAAAAATCTAATAACGTAGTTTGACGTGTTTGCGTTTTATACTTGCAATCTAGAAAATGTAATTCCAAGTCTGATAACAATTCCATTGCTGTAGAGTCACCTCTATTCTTTGCATACTCTTATAATTCCTTTAAAATACTAATGGCTTGTTGATAATTGGTGACATTTGTTTGATTACTGCATTCAACTTCTTCATCAGAGTCGTCAGATAGTGATGTGGTTTCAGTTTGGACTACATAATCGGTAGGATTGGGGTCACTATCATCTTCTAATAGCACATTGCCATCAATGTTAATGAACTCGCCCAAATCATTGTTATCAAACCACAAACTTCCACAACATCAATATCGTCTTTCAGACTCAAAACGCGACATTTTTGTGCCATTGTTTACGATTTTAACCTTACGACTCACAAATAAACGGCGGACTGCTCTCGGGGAATCACACATACTTTCATTGGCGAAGTCCTTTCGCGCTGCCGCGCATACGCGATTGGTTGCCGGTCTTCAGAGAGGTTTTGCACCGTACTTATTCGTCTCCCAATTTTTTTTTGTCCGTTTAAAGGAGAGTTTTCGCACTCTTTGTATGAAAACAGCCTGTCCACGTCCTCCCAAAGGAGCCCAAGAGAGGTTGTTTTTCATGGAATTTCATATACCTTGTTCTGTACTATAAAAAAATTGTCCGCTTAATAGAGATGTCCGCTTATTAGAGGTGTCCGTTATGAGAAGTTTCACTGCATTTGACATTTGTAAGGTAACAATAGCAATGCGGCGCCCAGGCAACGAACGACGCGGATGTTGTTTTCACGGCAACTTGATATTATAAGCGTTCAGAGAGCAGGTAAAAAATTACACGTTACAGCAAAAAATGGCCAATTTTGGTTCATTATTAATGAAATAACAGCTTTTTAATTCGGACGTGCAATTTTGAATAATCAATAATTAATCGGGGCAGTGTATAAATCACCTTTTTGCCGTAAAATAATATGTCAGTTGAAGCTACGCTTCGGAATATTGTATAGAAGGCCTTAACTGTTTTGTCAGTGACCTTTATAAAGCTGATTTACTTTATATCGTGTACAAAAAATTATTACCGATTGATCCTCATGTCCTGATCCGTCCCGTAGGCGAAATTCTTCATGGGAAACCCAGCGGCCATGTTGGCGGCTTCCTGCTCTTGTTGCCAGCGAGATTGCTTGTCTCTGTTCCTGTTTGCTTTCGGCACTTTGAGTTCTATTGAAAATAACGTGTTAATTAATAATTCTAATTAAATCAATATTAAAATAAACTTGCGTGCAAAGATCATTACAATATAATTTTTATATAGTTTTAGGCTTGATAACTTTTTATTTTTAATCCGATATTAATATCTAATGTTACCTAAAAATTGTACAAGACACATTTTAGCTGATAGCAGTACAGGGTGTCCCAATTTCTACACCTTTACAGGGTTTGTTCGAGATACGGGGAAAAATCAAAAAATTTACATTTGCGAAATTACCCTATATTTTCTTAGTTAAAAGAGATCCAGAAAAATCTTTTATACAGAAGCTTATTTATTTTTATTGTTGCATAATTTGCAGTTTTGAGGGGTCAGGTAAAAAAGTTATCGGACCTAACCTCATTTTTTTTAAACGGAACACCCTGTATATTTTAATGTAAAAAGATACTATTTTAAATTCTCCTTTCAAATATACAGGGTGTCCGGGAACATGTGGGAAATCTCCCGGATATGAAGAAAACACGTGAAAAGAATACTATAGGTTCATATAAACTTCTTTCGTATCGGCCTCCTCTTCGGAGATATGGGCTCCCAAAGAGCACCAATGAAATCAAGTTTTTTACACATAATTATTGAACCACCTGGTATATTTCAATTATTTTTTAATATGATGTATACCAGGTAAGACCCGTCAAACTACTACCCAAGAAACTGTTGTGAATTTCTCACAGCTGCAGGGACGGACTAGCTGTAACACTCATGGGCCCATTTTTTTTAACGCCCTGTATGATAAGAACTTTGGACAACGTTTTTTAAATACCTTTAACTATTGACTAAATATTAAGTACTCTTCTTCCTGTCGCTAATCCTAACCGTTTTCGAGGAAACGTCATTTTATTTGCACTGATCCCCCTATCTTCTCACGGGTTAAATATGAAAAAGCGGAATTTTGACGTTCATCATTTCATAGGAACAAAGATGGATCTCTTACCGAGATACGCCAAATACATGATGTAATTAAAATGACGTTTTTTCGAAAACGGTTCGGATTAGCGACATGAATGAAGAGTACTTAATTTTTAGCCAATAGTTAAAGGTATGTAAAAAACATTGTCCAAAGTTCTCATCATACAGGGCGTAAAAAAAATGGGCCCATGAGTGTTACAGCTAGTCCGTCCCTGCAGCTGTGAGTAATTCACAACAGTTTCTTGGCTAGTAATTTGACGGGTCTTACCTGGTATACATCATATTAAAAAATAATTGAAATATACCAGGTGGTTCAATAATTATGTGTAAAAAACTTGATTCCTGCTTTTGCCATATCTCCGAAGAGGAGGCCGATACGAAAGAAGTTTATATGAACCTATAATATTCTTTTGACGTGTTTTCTTCATATCCGGGAGATTTCCCACATGTTCCCGGACACCCTGTATAACACACCATGGATGATATTGGTTTCCTAGGCGATTTATTAAACTAGGTTCGGTAACTTTTTTTACCTGACACCGTATACTTATTCTGAAAACGGCAGATTATTCAACAATCAATATAAAGAAACTTCTGTATGAAACATTTTTCTGTATCTTTTAACTTTGAAAATATAGGGTAATTTTGAGATCGGCAATTTTTTGATTATCCCCCGTATCTCTTAAGCGAGCGAGAATTTTCAAATTTTGATTTTACCATTTTAAGTTTGACCCAAAAAGAGCACACGACACCTACATTACTTTTCTGATAGCACTAACAATTACGGAGATGCCCTATAAAGGTGTCGAAAATGGGGCCTAAAAATAAAAAAAGCCTAAACTTTATCAAAATTTTGTAATGACCGTTTTCTTTGCCCGTGAATGTATCACATTTTTAGATTATGTTACTTTTGTGAGAGTGCAAAACGAGTTTAACGTTGCCGGGCCTATATCGATTTCCTGTTGCACCAATCGTGTACGTGGAAATTATCTTCCTGTTAGCGTTAACCGGAGATTGATATAACCGGCCTTAACAATGTGTTTAGCATGAATGTTACAATGTTCCATCGTGTAATCCCTGAAGAGTGTAAGTTAATACGGTTTTATTGTGACATTTAATGGCAGAACGTAATTATTTTTATACGACTCGTCAGTCCGTCGACGAATTATCGTTTTACCTACTTAAACAACTTAAAATGAAAAAACCATTAACGTTAGTAAAAATTCCTCCTATCCAAGCTCCACGGCGCATTAGAAATATTACCAAATCAGACACACAAACGCTTAAATTAACAAAAAAAATAAAATAAAATAAACACCAACCAAAGCATAACCTCACCCCCCAAAAACAAGAAATAAAAATAGAAAAACTAACCAAAATCTAACCCCTGGGCCAACTCTCGAGGCACCGGGACGCTAATATCAAACAAGGACGGTATCCCACCTTTTGTGCCCTCCTTCTCCCTCTGGCCGCTCTCCTTATTATCGCCGGAAGAGGCCCCGAAAGGCGCACTATCCTCCCGGTATACTCCCGCACCTCCCGAGGAGTTGTTCTGGGGGCCGAAACTTTGCGACGAAGAAACGTGCGCCGACGTGTTGTTGGGCGAATCGCTGAATTGTTCGGCGAGCTTTTTCTGCGATTGGTTGATGAGATTGAGGGCCTCGTCCTGCGAGAGGCGCGGGAAGCCCTGCAGGATGTCCCGAGGAGCGGTCTCGATGTGTTTGAAGAGGATTTGTTTTAGGCCTGGAAAGGAAAGATTTGAGCGTACAGAATGTAAAGAAAGAGATTTATGTTATTGGTTGTATACGAGGAGGATCTTAAATCGAGGAGGATACGGCTTTGGCTCACAGTCTTTGAAGAATACACGATTCACATTCTTAGGTAGGTCGTAAACTTCCCAGAAAAACAATCGGGGGAGCTCCCAACATTAGTATCATTTCTCTTTGTCGTTTTCCCTTAATTAGACAAAGACATTAAGTCGCCTTCGAGCGTTCGGGTATTTTTTATAAAACCATTAGTGGAACGGCCGTCTATCATACCTGTTTTCACGTTTGACAGCACCAGATCAACAACTGTCATATTTGTCGTTATTGTAAAATAAAATTCTGTTTTCCTCTGTGTTTGTGTGTTAAATTTAAGTATCGTTTGTGGAAAAAATAGTAATTTTTAACTCAATAATGATAAGACTGTGCCAAGTTTGCCGTAAATGGGATAAAAATGTGGACTTTTGAGTCACGTCCGTCGATCGTTTGTTTTTCCTAACCAAGACATATCAAACCTTAAGCGGAAATTTTTTTAATTTTAGAGATGAACAAACCTGCCATTTTTGAGATTCATTTAGAAAATACATCACAAGGAGGTATTCTACTTGTAGGCCACCCAGTATATGCATAAAACACTAAACGTACGTTTATATACAGGGTGTTCCTTAATGTCGTGCTAATATTTCAAAGTGTGATTTCTGAGGCCAATTTACGAAAACAAAATTCATGTGAAATTTTTTTGAAAAATCATTATTTTTTAATATCTCCGAAAGTACTTTAGATATTATTTTCAATTTTGGTATGTGTTAATAGGATATAGAACCACAAATTTTAGTTAGAAAAGTTATTCAATTGTTCCACCACTGGCGTCCCTGCAATTTTGTCCTCTGATATTTTTTACAAAAACGATGGTCCGCCACTGATATTTTTCCATGTGGATAGTTTTTCCGATTAGCCTGGTCAATTCTACATAAAAATCGTCTCTTGCGTATTTCTCGTCGGGCGCACCGTTCTTGATTAAATTAATTAAATTCAAATTTGACGCTTACAACATTGAAAATGATAAATAAAAATAATGAGTTTCAATTGCGTCCGACAAGAAAAACGCAAGAGGCCGTTTTCATGTAGAATTGAGCAGCCTAATTTGAAAAAATATTCGCACGGAAAAATTTCAGTGGCGTACCACTTTTTTTGTAAAAATATCAAATCTATATTAGCAGGGACGCCACTGGTGAATCTATAGAATAAGTTTTCCCACTAAAATGTGTAGTTTTATATCCTACACACGCATGCCAAAATTGAAAATAATATCTAAAGGACTTTCGGAGATATTAGAAAATAACGATTAAATAAAAAAATTCAACACTCTGAAATATTAGCACGCCCTTAAGGAACACCCTGTATACATATACAAAAACGAACCTTCCGACAGTGGCGCACCATGGGCGAATTTACAATCGTCCCCTGCCGTGCACTTCAGGCCCGTATGGTAGAACTTGCACGGGAACTCGCTATGCATGTACGAACAATTCTCGCCTTTGGCACAGCAGTCCATCAGGTAGAACTTGCACAGTTCCAGTTTCATCGGGGGACTCACTTCATGGGAGTACGGACAGTCATTCTGAAAATTATTAAAAGTTTTAATAAACCTAACCTATAAATGCGGGGTTTTTTTCGATTTCTGTTAAATTTTTGCCTCACTTACTTTTTGACATTTGCCTTGCATGTAGAAAACGCATACACCTTGAGAATCTTGCAGTTGTATTTTGGGTTGTTCTTCTCTGTTCGCACGCCTTAGATCTCTTTCTCTTCTTCTATCTCTAGCTTCCTTCTTTCGTTTATTTTTTGTAGATTTTCGTCTAGATCTAAATTCGGAAAAATGTGTGTCATTAACGAGAAAAAGCTTATCTTCTTCTGGTAACCTTTAAGGGGTTACAAGTCTATTCCATTCGATTATTTCTTACCTGTCCTCCCTCTCGTCAGAGCTAAACTCAGAATGATAACTCTCCTCCGATCTGGATATGCTCCTGGACCTCCTTTGGTCCGTTTGCGGCCCATACACGGTTCCCGGCGGGTGCAATCGCATGTCCGCCCCAGGAGACCCGCTCCTGATGTTCAACATTTCGTTCTCGTCGATTTCTGAGCGCGGCGAGTCTTGCACCCTTCTGTGCTTACCCTGTATGAAAAAAAATTAGATTGAACAAATTCGAGGGAAAGATTTTGAAATATTTTTAAAAAAATGTAAGCTACAGCTCGACAAGCGAGTCTATAGCTACGCGGTATCGGTAAGGGGGAAGCAATATCTTTTAAAACATGGCAGAGTCATGGGCGTGTTATTATTATCTTAATAATGTAATGATATATATTTTTTCATGGCATGAAGATATTTGTATCACCAGGCCTTTCCATTAATATGTTTCGCTTATTTTGGCATTTTCCCCAATAAAATCCATTTGATTTCAACATGCACTTCAAAGTTTCACGGGAAAATGGAGAGTTTATGTCACTTCTCAGCTGTTGTAGCAACTTTTCTTAAGGTTGGAACCACTTTTAGTTCCAAATAAAACTTTTGCATTGTTCTCCTAACAATGCCAAAGTCGAAGCCTTCGATTTTTCCGACAGCAGAAAGACGGGCCGCTTTTTTGACAGGAGATGACAACAATAATTGATCCGGGTTATTTTTTTCCTTTCAGTATCTTCTTTGTGAATGTTTTTTACTGCACCCACGCTTACTCCCATATACATTGCGACCCTTTCTAGCTTTCGCTTAAGTGGCAATTTAAATGTATTAATTTGTGATTCCTCTTCACACACCCTGTACATATTGGCAATCACTTCACGGGTTTGACTATGAAGGGTTTTACCACGGGTATATTCATTCATTATCACAGTTTTAAAACAAACCCTATCACTACGCAACTGGATGAAGCATATTGGACATCGCCGAATAACCACGCCGGCACAATAGGCGTGTCACCAGACGCGTGTCGTCATCCTCTGTCTGGGATATAATCTATCAAATTAGCTCTAGGCACCATGGTTACCGTTGATATTGCACCATGTTGCCCTATTTTTAGATTAGAAGTACTTTGGTAAAAAAAATATTTTATTTTGCATTTAAATATTAAAATAAATAGTAGAAAGTTTTAAGAACATTGAAACTATAATAGAATATTAGTTTCTTATATACTTATGACAATTTACTTTAAATGAGTAAATTTAATTTTAGGGTTTACTTGGTAACATGTTATTAAATTAAAATTTAATATATGTGACAACATTGTTAACCCAAGAAACTTTCTTGCCCGTATTCCTTTTGTAGCTACAGATAAAGTTGTCGACCTGTACTCTCTATCTCTCTTCCCTACCTTAGCTCTGTCCTTGTCCCTGTCATCTTTCTTCCGTTTCTTCCCTCTTTTTTCTTCTTCTTTAGGTTGAGGTACTTCCTCACCACCGCTGAGGGCGGCCGCTTCCTTTTCCTTTTTGTTCAATATTGTTGCCAGGGTTTTTTCGATGGTTTTTGCAAAATCGTCATCTAAAAACATGCAAATCTGAATTTTGGAAAACTGGTATCGATTAGCGATTACTTAAATCGATAATAACATTTACGTCTTATAAATCCACTTGCAGTACTTCCGCTGTTCGTCTAAACGAGGCGAAGTCGGATTAAACAAGCAAAGTGATAGTTTTTCTAAACTAAACAAACATCCATTTCCTTGCTTACAATTCGATAAAACTTAGGGACAAGATTACCTGCGAAGCGCGGATTATCATGTAATCAATCCTCTCCTGCTTTTGGTTTAGTTTAAAAAAAAAATGTTCAGTGTAAATAATCCTAAATGCCACTGTACTCTTAAAGTGAACGGCATATACATATAAGTTTATTTTAGTTTCAGAATTTTATTCCTAATATTAGGATATTAAAAAAAATAACAGTTGGGTATTTTAATTACTTTTAATGATGACAGCAGCTGTCATTTTTGACATTACAAGTTTCTATACAGAGTGTACTGTATATTTGCAACAAAAAAAATCTAATCTATTGCACATGAACAACTTTTTTATTATTGATTCAACCAAAATTATAACTGTGTATATATTTTTTCCGCCCTTAACACCCCCACTCTCTCCCCCCTCCCCCCCATGACGACTACCGTCCCCCATTGACTGGTTCCCATAAAAAAACATACAAACAAATAAATAGGTCGAGACTGAAATAGAAAAACTTTATTTCTGGCGTAGTTCAACAACCTATTTATAGCAAAAATAATAAAATTATGTAAAATGAAAATTCTCCGATTGTTATGCATCAAAGTGTGAATGCCTTTTCACAAGCCGTGTGCAGTGGCGGTTCTTCCACAAGAGCACATGCGCACGTGCACCCTCAAAACGAATAGAAAAATATTAATTTATATTCATTGAATATTGTTTATCGTATAAAGTCCGACCCTCCCTAATATTTCATCGTACCGTCAACCAAACTGTATATTATAGGCACTCGATCCGGCAACCGTGCCTCGATCGAGGTTAATGACGATTATGACGAGTGTTGTTCGCACGTGCGATTAAGTAGGCGGGGCATAATGCAGTTTCTCTGTAATAACAGGTGGCGGGAGACAACGGGGGATAGCGGGACTATGGCGATTTAACATGGGAAAGGCGCACAATTTTAGTGTGCGCCGCGCCGTTGTCTGTTCGTGCATCTAGTTAGAAATTCGAGCGTATATGTTTTAATATTTTAATATTATATATTTATTAAGTTAAAATGAATAGTTGACGGTGGACTATTTAAAAAATAACTTTAGCTCTTTGAGTTTGGAGCAAAAAATTGAAGTGAAGAATGCGGGAAGACCTAAACCCGAAATTAATTTAACGCAGACCACAAAGGGTAAATCTAGGGACTTTATTAGAAAGTTTAAAAATTAGATATATGAAAAAAAATGTATAGAGGGTACTCCAAACTTTAATGAGGCTGTTCTTGATCAATTTTCTACAATTAAGAACCGAAGAACGAACTTTACGTTTAAGCACTATACACACTAAGAAAACCTTTCTTATTTTCCAAAAGTTGTATTTCCTTGTGTAAAATTAAAAAATAAATAAAAATATGGTTTACCTAACGCATTTTCTTATTGCTTCTTTTCTTTCAACATTTAAAATGCCTAGAAAGTAATTGTTTGGTCGTTACACAAAAATAAAATTTTAAAAGTAAATTCACCATACTTGTGAACCCCCTCTCATAGGTCACGAGCCGCCACTGGCAGTGTGTAAAACAGCTTTTCGGTCCTTCTTTAGTATTTGCTTTGGAATTTATTTTTAACATTGCATTTTAAGTAAAAATACTTACCCACTGGATCCACGTCTTTCCTAGTCTGTTTCTCCCATTTTTCCCTTTCCCTCAACATTTTTTCTCTCTTCCTCAAGTGCAAAATGCTCCTCTCGGCTTCCGTCATGTGTTTATGCCCTTTCTCACCCCTTCCCTTCTCCTTACCCCTCCTGCTTTCCCTCCCCTTTTTTCCCTCAGGAAACCTTTCCTTGTCGTCCGAAAATCGGTCTTTATCACTAGACCGGTCGCTACCAGTAGGCTCCCTCGCTTCCCTGGTAGGCGCCCCGTGGCTGTCGCTATCGGAAGCATTTCCATGGGATTTCTTCACGATAGGGACGGTGGGTTGTGCACCGGCGGTGATAGGGAGAGGCGTAGGGGTAGGCTCGGCGGGGATGGGTTCCGTAAGGGTAGGTTCCTCATCGTCATCCGTTATTTCGCCGTCTTCTATGTCTTCGGGAGGTTTTTCCGCGGAGGAATTTTGACTGGAAGGCGTACTATAATGGGAAAATATTCTTGGATAAAAAAATTTTTTTAAAATAAATAACAGTTTTGTAAACTGTTTTTTTCTTTGCAATTTCTAAAGGTATTGAATTATCCGTTTAAGGCCCAAAATAACGCCAAAATAAACTGAAACAATATTAAATAAAAGGTCATTTGTTAGATTTGTGTTCTATTTATAAATTGTGTTAAAAAACAGCGGGATTTACTTTGTTATACCAATTTATTTTTGTAATAAACGGATTTCGGTCTACGAAAATCTGCAGCTTTTTTCACTGCTATGAGGATGAGGTAATCAGGTCGCTCCAATTCAATATATTGATATTAGTCTAGCGTATAAGTTATCCTGTATGAGAACTTGCACTAATTACAGTGATATTTTGTCGGTGCGAGCGAAAAACTGACTTGTTCATCTCGCAGAACACGAACGTTCTGTGTGATTTAATGTCAACTAAGTGAAGCAACCACCAGTCGTCTTATTCACTGTTTCGACTGGACGAGCGTTTTGCTGTTTTACCGCCGTATAAATTAAATTCAATTAAATTAGAATCTATCTAAAGGGAAGAAATGATTTTTTAGAGACCTAGAACAACCTGCTTTATTGTGCGCAGACTTTAATAAAAGCGTTGTAGGTACTTATTGTGTTTTTCTGTTATTGTTTATGCCCTATACTGGCACAGTCTGTATACTCTTTCCCCCTCGCCTTCGCAATTGCTAAATCGGCTTAGAAAAAATATACCATCACTAGAAAAATTGAGAGGCGTTTCTAACGTTAAACTAGGACGAGAATATCTTGGTTTATATTTCCCAACGTTTCCCTTTTTATTAAAACTTTATCAAGGGCCAATAGAAGAGTCTTTAAGGCCCACGTTTCTTTGTTAATGGACAAGGAGATTTTCTGGATATACCCCATTGGAATTCAGTTTCCTGACACGTGTTTCGGCCTTTTCACGTCATTTTCAAGGGAGTCCTTGTATTCCTTCAAAGGAGTCTTACTTGTACTCCTTTGAAAATTACCTGGGAAGGCCGAAGCACGTGTCGGGAAGCGGAATAAAAGTAGTTCTTCCTATTTCGTTCCTACATAACGAATTTTGGTTAATACTTAGTCGCCTGAACTGAATTATCAACTGGGGGGAAAGTAGCCATTGCCCTAGAATGGAGAAATTTCCCCTTGAAACCCTAGATTTTGTACAGGACAGACAGCTGCCATACCAAAATTGAAAAGGCAGCTTCGGTCGCATACAATTTACAAATGGAAAGTCGTCGATTCGTTGTACCGATTTTCGAAATTAAGTTTCCGGATTTTTTCAACAAGGCTGTAATTTATCTCTCACAATATTAAATTGTATTTCTTTACAGAGCCTTGAAGATGCGAAACAAATAAAAATATAGCGTATATGTACTAGCAGACATCTTCCTTTAAAATTTAATGAATGTTATTTACAGTCTAGACTACCTAGATTAGTTAGAAATATTAATAAGGCTTAAATATTAATTACTTTTTAACAGCAGGATCCCTGATTTATCAAATTTCATTTGCTCGCTATTATTAAGTGTATACAGCAGCGTACGTGGATAATCGATTTTTGTTCCTTTATACCACCCTTGTATTTTTCGAACCCAAGAACGCAGCTTTGCTCGAAAATAACGTTGGCCAAATCTTAGCGTGTCATTGCGAAAACTCGTCACGTAATTTCAATAATTTCCTTTAAAAGATATGTTAATTTAAATAGCAAATATCGCTGTTTTATTACTGAAAGCTTTTAAGGAGAAAACAGGAAAACAAATCTTCCGCCAAATCCGGGTAAAGACCGTTTGAAATATTGCTTTTTAACGGAACGTTGTCGTTCCGTTAAATTATTGTTATGCAAAACTTAACTTTTTTATCAGCAATTTTATTCTACCTACTTCCTGATTGCCTTATCATTTTGCTAACATACGTATTCATTGTTCTTAGAATTCTATAATCAAAATATTAATATTGGATTTTTTTTTATAAGGATCACTCAGGCATATAATTCCTATTTGTAATATTTCTAATTTCATCATATTTTTGGCTTACCCACCATAATCGCACGGCTATTTAGGGAAGAGTATACAGAGTGTCCCTTTCTTACCATTTCAATTTTTTTTAATATTTCATTTGTATGTAAAATAAGGATAAGCCTGCTTAGGTCACTTCTATGTTTGCTAATTTAAAATATAAACCTGGAAGCCATCTTGAAACCAACCAAAACCCTTATAAGAGGCGGTTATAGCAAAAGCCACGAGCTGGACGTTTTAAATTTCCCGCTTTCGGGTAAACTTTCACAAAAGGGCGTAAGATGGAGCAACATCACCTCGTCGGCTTGGCAAAAAACAACAGAAAAATCGATATCATATTCAAGGCCAACCACATCGACAACGGCCTATTTACGATATGGCTGCTGTTGCCAGGCCGTGCAAAGTACGTATAAATGACGTCATTCAGTGACTGCGTTCCAATTTTCTGCAGAGACATTTTTAGATCAAGAGAAAGTGGGTGATACTTGAAAGCAAAAGAGACGGGGAAAGTGATACATATATTTTTATAACTGAAGTAGATTTGAATAAAAAAAAATGTATTAGAACCAGATCAAAAAACTTTAAAAAATTAATTTTAAATTATAGCATCGCCTAAATTTTAAAATCCCAACACCTTCAGTAAATTGAATGGTTCTGTTATTGAATCGTGCAAATAAGGTTAACGATAACCTAGTAATAGATTATTTAAAGTGTTTCAAGGCAAGGTCACCTGTTTTATATAATACACTAATTTTACGAAAAATTAAATTTTCCATGTTTAAGTGGACCGAGCTAAAATAATATAAATACAGTTTATGTTGTTTGATCGATATTTGAGCATGGTACAAAAAAAAATTGACAAAAAGAGCAGTAAAACTTAAACTGGAACACAGCCACCGACGTTATCATCGTTCAATGGAGGTCAAAATAATTTTGAATTTATATTTTGAAGAAATATGGTAAATAGCGAGATTTAGTAAAGAAATATGCTAATATTAGGTTGCAAAACGATAGAAAATAGATGTAAACAGTTAATTTTCCTAAAAATGTAACAATAAACATGATTTTTTTACCTTTTATCGACTAAGAGTGGCAACATTGTACGTCATGAAATGACGCACGTTCTCTTTGTTATAGAAAATGGCCTAAAATCCGGCTATTTCGCTTTTTTTCATGGTTTTTCACAAGATCTTTTGCGGAAAAGATAAAGCGAATATTTAGCCGTATTTTTGCCAATTTTTTGGCCCTGTTGAAGAGTATTTTCTGGTCAAAATTAGGAGTTAGTTGTCCACGCCTACGCCCATCGACTTATCAAACTACGCTAAAAATTGACGTTTCTAGCGTTTTTCGCGATCAAATCGACTTTCAACGTAATTTTAACATATTTCTGGCCTCGAAACGGATAGATTTTGAAATTGCTGGCGTAAAAATTAATGCAAACCTTTTAATATCACATACGAGCGCCATTGCGACCTAATTATATTCACTAGGCAGGAATATGTTATGAAATGGCATGAAAAAGTCACTCATTCACTGAAATCTGTCCTGAGCAGCTCATGGGACAGACATAATTATTTAAATTACTCATATTTTCATATTTTAACCGACTGTTCTCTTTGGCGAGGAGACCACAAATGATTTTCTCCCGTGGAATTCGGATTATTGAGCTCGTCCTCCCAGAAACCGACCAATCACCGCTTGGCAGTTGTTAATTTGCGCCAATCACGCCACAGCTGCATCTACATCTCGAAGGTTTTCGACCTTCTAGCGTCCGCATTTTGCGTGCCACGTCTCGCCTCACGCTATTTACGACCTTATGTCGTGTTTACATAAGTTGATTCTTGAATTTCTTTTAAAGTACTCTAAATAAATATCGCCAAAAATCAAAACTTTAAAAAAGGAATAATTCTCTAAGTTTTTCAGATGCGCCTTGCTTCTAAATACACCATTTAACAAGGCATCTGTCAACATCCACAAAAAAAGTAGCTTTTGTGTTTTATTTGGAACGTCAGCGTAAAGTAGAAGAACGCATTTTGATTGGTGATTTTTTTCTTCTATTCCTAATAGCTTACGTTAAAAAGAATTTCAAAATATAAGTAAGAATCAAATAAAAATGCAAACAATGCCTAAGCATAGAACTATTGTCGCCCTCTTATGAGCAGATATCGAACTGCATTTTAAGTTGAGAATTCTTGACAGAAAACTGTTGTAGCAAGATGGCTACAAAATTAGAATCCTGAAAACCATAAATCTTTGCAAGTCACTTTATGCTTTACAGTGACGATAAATTTATATTTCGGAGGAGCTGTGTTATTGGTTGGACTAGAAATGACGTTACAATCATTCAACCAATACATTGGTTCCCAATGAGCTCTTCCGTGGTTGCCGAATGAAGAAATTAAATAATTTTTCCGTCTCTCGCTACTTACATGAAACGGTAAAGGAGGGACATACACTTGCAGGCACAGAACAGAATAAAGGTAAACGGTTAGCTGATGTACCGAAGCCGATAATAAAATAAACAGGCAGGTATAATTTTGCTAAATAAAAATGTTTAACTGGCCTATGCTGCTGTGTGTTATATCCATCTTTCTCCAACAAACTTCAATTCGTATCATCCTACCCTTTTCAAAAACTTTTTAAGATGATTAGTTCTTGTATTCAACAGCAGTTTTCTTAACAACAAACAAAAAATTGATAGGTTAGAATCACGATCATTTTAAGCCGTTGAGTTGAGCTAGAACTGAACCCGCTAATCTTTCTTTGTTTTACGACAATCGTATGTAGGATAGGGTCACCAACTTTTAATTTTTTTTTGTTCAAATTTTTAAATCCATTACTGCATATTTTGTTTGGAATTTTGTTAGTTAAAAATAATTGCATAAATAGGTATTAGTTCTCATGTTTTTTTGCCTTAATAATTTTAAATTATAATTATTCTTTTTGAAAAAACAAATGAATCCGTGCGTCATTCCAACGCCTTCTGAAGATACTGTGGGGGATGGAAGGTGGATGTCGATGGTAAGTTTTTATGATATAATTTCGATTCAATTTTAAAACAAGATAACTAACAATCATTAAATTCGATTGATTCATAATTTTTTCGTTGGAGTTTTATCTTTATGTGTACAGCAATTAAAAATAAACGTTATTATATTTATGACTTCAATTAACTAAATTCAATTATTACAAGGTGATAATTCAATGAACAGGTAGGATAAGAATTAGGCGAATTTGGGTTAATATTTTATGTTCCAAACATCATGGGTAGCGGTAGACATCGCTAAATTGCCTCAAATCAATCCGTTCTGTGGTTGTTTTCGGTAGTTAGACGCAAAAATTTGGAAATTATACCATTCAGAAACTTTCTTATTCGAAAATTTAATGTTCATGAATTCCTTTCGTGAAAAATTGATGACAAGCCCAAATTTATTCCGTTCAAAGTCAGTATAGTGTGGTCGTATCACCGGAAATAGCAAATAAAATAAGTTAAATGAGCTATTAAGTAATTTACCAAATTGCAATAGGCGCCTTAAGTACCTACCTAAGTTGAGTAGATATACAGGGTGGCCCATCGAAAACAGTCCAGCAAGGTTTACGGCTGTGTACGTGAAAATTAAAAAAAAATTCGGACACTATTAATTTCATCACTGTAACCTCAATCCCCCTAGCGGGGGCGGCTACTACCCTTGTTTTTTCAAATGGGAATGGGTATGTTGTGATACATCTTTTTAAAGGGCATTAAATTCTCTTTAAAATGGCTCTTTGTTTTGTAAATTTGAGCCACGCGCCGCCGAGAAATTGCGTTTTAAAAAATTAATTTTATTGAGTAATACTTACATGTTATCTTATTAAATGTTGAAAATGTCCGTCATTCACCTCCATACAATAGTACAACAACTGTTCAAAGTGTTCTCGGACATTGTGAAGAACATCTGGTGTAATTTGTTGACATTCATTTGTAATGCGGTTCCGTAAATCTTCTAAGGATTCGGGTTGGGTGGCATAAAATTTGGATTTTAGATGTCCCCACAAAAAGAAATCAAGGGGAGATAAATCGGGCGATCTCGCGGGCAATTCAATAGCACCCCTCCTCCCAATCCATCATCCAGAAAGTGGCGTACGGGTAATGCATAAGGGGGGGGGGGGGTTGCCCCGTCTTGTTGAAATATTGGATTTTCTTCCTGGTAACGTTGGTCGTTTTCCATAATTTCCATCAGCGCTGGGTTGACAGCATTCTTCAACAAGTGATCACACAATGTGATCACCGAAAATACCAGCCCAAACGTTTAATTTCTGAGGATTTTCAGTATGAACCTCGTGGTAAATCCTTGGATTCGTGTCGGACCAGTAACGACAGTTATGTCGATTGACAGTGCCATTAAGAAAAAAAGAACATTCGTCTGAGAAGCAAACGTTAAAAAGGTAGTTCGGATAATTTAATACTTGTTCTGACATTACTTCACAAAAGTGTAAACGGCGGTCATTATCATCTTCATTCAATTCTTGGAGAAGTTGAATTTTGTATGGGTGCCATTTATAATGTTTCAGAATTCTCTGTACAGTGGTCCGGGAAATTCCCGTTACATCAGACATTTTTCTGGTACTTAATGTTGGATTCATACTAACTTGACCCAGAACAGCTACTTCTACTGCTTCATTTCTTACCGGATTCTCAATGATCCTTTTTTTATTTGCCACTGAACCAGTTTGCCGAAATTTTGCCACTAATTCTAGGATAAAACCATGATGTACGTGTCTATCTGGATGTCTATCATTAAACAAAGTTGCCGTTACTCTTGCACATTGATTGTTTATAAAATACAATTCAATAATTTCCACTCTCTCCTCAATAGAATAAACCATTTTTTATGTCACGATCAAATCAAAAGAAAATAATAGCGCAGAAATAACGTATGTAGATCTTGAGCAACCACTTTACTGAAGATAAAGTTGAATTGAATAATATTTATTACTTAAAAAAAAATTGTTTACGCACAAACCTGTGTACTTGATAAGAGGTGCAGTGAAATGTTTCAAATTCCGTTGCTCGGCGGCGCGTAGCTCAAATTTACAAAACGAAGCGCCATTTTAAAGAGAATTTAATGCCCTATTGATTTTTTCCATTTCAGCACAACAGATTCGCCCAGCAAGCCAAAACGAGCGAACCGGAAGTTGTCTTTATAGGAGACAGCATAATTCAGCAGTTGCAATTTAGTTCGCTGTGGACAGACAAAATCAGTGCCTTACATTGTATTAATTTTGGAATAGGAGGAGACAGGTAGAGAACGCGTCATTTAAGTTCACGCTATATACGTCATTATTTTCCCACTTATAACTATACAGGGTGTTTGATTTACCTGATTATCCTGGTAAATTTTACATGACAATGTTCTTTCGCGTTATTATCAAACTTCTTGATTAAGGAATTAGTAAATTTTTCATAAATATTATTATTTTTTAGAGTTGAAAATGTTCTTTGGCGCATAAAAAATGGGGAATTCGATTTTAACACAAAAATTAAGGCTGTCGTTTTATTCGTCGGGACCAACAACACGGATTGTACTCCGCACGAAATATTCGAAGGAATTTTGGAAATTGTTAAGGAAATTAAACACATGCTGGGAAACGTTATTATTGTCATCCCTGTAAGTACTATTTTTTAAAAACTTTACAGTGTGTGCCAAAAATAAGCGGGGCTTTTTTTGACTGCCGTTTGTACAGGGTGTCCCATTTTCGAAACTTTCTGAAGGGTATTAAATATATTATCAAAGATAGAATGTTGAGGTTTTCACTTAGTATCCCACTTTTTAACGAAATGTCATGACTCTCTGAATTTTTCTCCTCGTTAAAAATGGAACGTTGAAGTGAAATCTGCAACATTCTACAGGGTGTTATGGAAATGACGTATTATATTTAAACCGGCAATTCCTGAGATGAAAACAAATTGAAGAAAAATATCGAAAAATGGCGCTTTAATTTAATATGCCCTGTGCATATGACCTTATGTCAAACCAAAAATGACCACGTGGTGCCCCTATCAGGAAGGTAAACAAAGCAACATATGGCGAAAAACGTCACTGAATCTTGAACAGTGTTGTCATATCTTCAGGGTAAACTCTTTAGAAAGTCAATAACCGTTTGACAGATTGAAAGTTGTTTATTTTTCAGGGTACATTATTATAAACTTTTACGTTCAGTTCAGTTCGCTGGGAAACAATCTTTGATTTATAAACTTGAACTGACTCGAACGAACCGCCGCGGAGTATAAATGGTCATGGTATGTTCTCATTTGTTCAATTCGAACGACACCCGTCAGATCTGGACAACTTAAAAGTTTATAAATGCCACTTACCCTTTAGAAAAAAAAAATCAATTTTATTTAGCCCTTCGGACTTATTTAAAACCAACTTAATTTATAAAAAAACACCAAGTACCTAGGTAACTTGCACAAAAACAAACCGGCACAATAAAATCACATAACACATCTAAGTACTATTCAATCTGAATTCGTATTTTAAAGTGCTACTGTGTAGACAAAAATACGCCCTTATTGGCTGAGTGGTCTGGGAAATAATGTATTTAACATCTAAAAATTTTAAAAATAAATAACACGTTGGTTCCGTCGATCGATATTGAACTGCTGGGCTGGGGCACTGCCGTCGCGAAAAGAACAAATAACTTAATAATTTAAACTCGGGTTTAAGTATTAACACACAAATCTGCTTGAAACTTGGTAAAAACAGTAGGAAACCGATAACTCGTGTGAAAATTGGCCGGCTTCTTTAAACAGCTGATTTTGGACAATCCAGCGGGTTGCCTGTTCTTTTCGCCGGCTGTGGTTAATAGTTAAAAATACAGCGTTGCCACTTTCGATGTTTTATAAATAAATTGCGGAATTTCCTTCCATAATATTAGTTTCCTGTATAATTATAGTCTGGGAAATGGCAACCGCGCTAGCTCAAGTTAGTTCTCTGAATGTGCACAAAGAAAGCACCTTGGACGCGACCATTTATTTCAAAGGGTAGTTCCTGTCAACATAATTGCTTTATTTTATCTTTAGTAAAGGGTTAATGGCCCATAGAAATTAGCGTTTTTATTATTTCTATTGCGAAATAATTTAGTGCTGTTTAGTGTTTACGTGTAATCTGATAATCGGTGCATATCTTCAAAAAAACTAATTTGAAACTCGTGGGTATCTGTGTTATTCTTTAAGTGATTTAGTGCAAATGTTCCAAGAGATTGGAAATAAGAGGCCGAATGAGGTTTAGTGGGTATAAGCTTATTATGCAGTTCCACATTATCATCAGGGTACGTGATGAGCATAAAGCTTTTCCCATAGAAAAAAGAATTGAAGGTGTCTGTGCCCTGAATTCCTTAATCGCGTTCTGGATTTACTTCCTAAGTAAGCTAAATATTTATTTTTATAAGAAACTAAAGTTTTGCACTTTTAAACAGTTTGGCAACATTGTGCTTGAACATCTGTTGATTACCCAGCTGGGCAATGTAATATGTTCATATATGAATGTGCCGAGGAGTTGTGTGTGGGTCTAGGGTTGAATTACCCCACTTTTTAAACTTTGATTTAAAAAAAATATGTAGCGCTTCTCTAGGACACTGATAATAATTCTAATTCGCCCAGAAAGTGTGGAAAATAGAACACCCTGTACAAGGAATAAAACAAATCTGGTTTCAGACACTTCTTCCAAGAGGGCAATTCCCGAATCCCTACAGAGAACGGAACGACCACGTGAACACCTTCCTCATAGACAAATTTTCCAACGAAGCGAACAAAGACGAACTGACAGAAAATGTCTATGTAGTCATCGTACATGAAAACATAGTAGGCAACGATCAAACCATTAGTCATCACATCATGCATGACTACTTGCATTTGACCAATAACGGATATACAAAAATTTATGAAAAAGTGTACGAGAAGTTGTGTGAGTTGCTCAAAATCGAACCTATTAAATAAAATGTTTTATATTTATACACTTAAAAAAATAGTTTTTATTCAAGAAGCAGCTTCAATCGGATTTTATCCATCTGAGAGAATAGCAGATCTTTCATGCAAGCAGAAAAATATCCTTGCTCGGCACTATACCAGGTGATTCATCGTTGTGAGTCGAACATAGGAAATCCCATTTAATTTTTGAGGAGGAGCCGATATTCGGTCCCCTGTACATTTTATAGCAAAACTGCATTATAATATTTTGAAGAGGCCGACATGGTAAATAGTGGCGGTTCTTCGCGCACCCCCAAAACAAAACGAATAAAAAATATTAATTTATATTCATTGAATATTATTTATCGTATAAAGTCCGACCCTCTCTAATATTTTATCGTACCGTCAAACTAAAAAAATGTCCGACCCTCCCTAATATTTTATCATCCCGTCAAACCAAACTGTATAGATCCAGCAACCGTGCCTCGGTCGAGGTAAATGACGATTATGACGAGACTTGCTCGCACGTGCGATAAAATAGTGCAGTTTCTCTGTATGGCGATTTAACATGGAAAAGGCGCACAGTTTTTGTGCACCGCGCTGTTGTCTGTTCGTGCATCTAGTTAGAAATTCGAGCGTGTATGTTTTAATATTTTAATATTATATATTTATTAAGTTAAAATGAATAGTTGACGGTGGACTATTTAAGAAATAACTTTAGCTCTTTGAGTTTGGAGCAAAAAATTGAAGTGAAGAATGCGGGAACACCTAAACCTGAAATTAATTTAACGCAGACCACAAAGGGTAAATCTAGGGACTTTATTAGAAAGTTTAAAAATTAAATATATGAAAAAAAATTTATAGAGAGTATTCCAAACTTAATGAGGCTGTTATTGATCAATTTTCTACAATAATTAAGAACCGAATAATGGACTTTACGTTTAAGCACTATATTTCGATAAATGACACTCGATATGATTGTAAACCATTTTATTTAAGGATTTAAACTAAAAAACACTGAAAATATGAAGAATGTCAACTTGTCAGTCTCGTGGCTCGATTCGTTCTCGTCATAAAACAGTTAACTATTGTTCTCGTCTTGGTTGCGCCTAATGACGTAGCCCCTAGATGGCGTAGTGGTTTTAGACATCATTCGGTTTTGCTTGATAACTCGTAGATGGCGGTAGTAGTATTGGCAGGGCCGGATTATCATAGGGGCCACTGGGGCCAAGGCCCCAGGGCCTCCACCATGGGAGGGCCTCCACCACCCGTAAAGAAAAGTTTTCGAAATAACTGTTTTTCACCAATTTGAAAAGCAAATGCGTAAGATCACGTTACCACTCTAGTAAAACGTAATAAATACTGAACCAATTGTATTTATATCTTTCATAAAGCGTAATTCGATGTTAAACATATCATCGGCTGTATTTATTCGAAACGTTACAAATTCGTTTTAATTTCCCGCTTGACTGCAGGGACGTGGGCCCCCACCACACCTGGCCCCATGACATTAATTTGTTTGATCCGGCCCTGAGTATTGGACATCATTCGATTTTCTTGATAGCTCGTAGATGGCTTTAGTAGTATTAGTAGTGGACTGTATAAATATTGTTACGAGGGTTGCATGCGACAACGTTAAGATCCGACAGCTATACACACTAAGAAAACCTTTCTTATTTTCCAAAAGTTGTATTTCCTTGTGTAAAATTAAAAAATAAATAAAAATATGTTTTACCTAACGCATTTTCTGATTACTTTTTTTCTTTCTACATTTAAAACGCCTAGAAAAAATTCACCATACTTTTGTTGAGTCCTGAAAAAAAAAACCATTTGGTTATCAATTAATGAATTACCACTTATAACCAGAGAACAACATTAATTACTAATAAATCACAATTAATATGAAATTAGAAAGCTAAGTGCAGGTAATACATAAAAATCTTAATTGTCGTCGACTGATGATAACCTGACAAACGTACGCCTTCAAATTACCCATTGTACTTAGTGCACCATTCTTCGACCTTAACATCTAGACAATTTTTGAGATGTAGAGCATATTACTGTCTTTCCGCTCTGGTGGCTGTTTATGATACGGGTGCATGGGGAATTGTCGCGAAGCATTTTACGTTTACGTTACGTACCAAGCAACGACGACGTTATCAACTGTAAGAATAACTCGAGTTTCTTTAGTTCAATTCATTGACTTGAAACAAACATTGACCCCGGCATTTCTATCTGCTTTGTACACGTCAATATGACGCCTGTTATTAAGAAAATAAACACGACAAAAAAGAGATAAGGATTCAGGATCTGTAGCATAACATCTCTTTTTATCTTCTGTCTTCAGTTTAATCTCTGATCGGTTTGAACAAAAAATCGACAGACGTGACTCCATGGTCTATATGTTTATGCAGTTTACGGCAGACTTGGCACAGTCTGGTCATATTGAGATAAGAACTACTCTTCGTTCCATAAACCGTACTTAAATTTAACACTCGAACACTGAAAAACAACAAAGAATTTTATTTAACAATAACGACAAATATGACACAGTGGCGGCTCGTGACCTATGATAGAGGGGGTTCACAAGTATGGTGAAATTATTTTTAAAATTTTATTTTTGTGTAACGACCAAACAATTACTTTCTATGCGTTTTAAATGTAGAAAGAAAAAAGTAATAAGAAAATGCGTTAGGTAAAACATATTTTTATTTATTTTTTAATTTTACACAAGGAAATACAACGTTTGGGAAATAAGAAAGGTTTTCTTAGTGTGTATAGCTGTCGGATCTTAACGTCGTCGCATGCAACCCTCGTAACAATATTTATACAGTCCACTACTAATACTACTAAAGCCATCTACGAGCTATCAAGAAAACCGAATGATGTCCAATACTACTACCGCCATCTACGAGTGATCAAGAAAACCGAATGATGTCTAATACAACTACGCCATCTACGGCTACGTCATTAGGCGCAACCAAGACGAGAGCAATAGTTAACTGTTTTATGACGAGAACGAATCGAGCCACGAGACTGACAAGTTGACATTCTTCATATTTTCAGTGTTTTTTAGTTTAAATCCTTAAATAAAACGGTTTAAAATCATATCGAGTATCATTTATCGAAATACACAACATTCATCGACCCTACACAATAGTGCTTAAACATAAAAGTCCATTATTCGGTTCTTAATTGTAGAAAATTTTTCAAACATTTCATTTTAAACTTTCTAATAAAGTCCCTAGATTTACCCTTTGTGGTCTGCTTTAAATTAATTTCGGGTTTAGGTGTTCCCGTATTCTTCACTTCAATTTTCTGCTCCAAACTCAGAGCTAAAGTTATTTTGTTAAATAGTCCACCGTCAACTATTCAACAAACACAAAAACTGTGCGCCTTTTCCAGGTAAAATCGCCATAGCCCCGCTATGCCCCGCTGCCACCCGCCACCTGTTACTACAGAGAAACTGCACTACTTAATCGCACGTGCGAGCAAGTCTCGTCATAATCGTCATTTACCTCGACCGAGGCATGGTTGCCGGATCTGTACAGTTTGGTTTGCGGGATGATAAAATATTAGGGAGGGTCGGACTTTATACGATAAATAATATTCAATGAATATAAACTAATATTTTTTATTCGTTTTGTTTTGGGGGTGCACGTGCGCACGTGCTCCTGTGGAAGAACCGCCACTGATATGACAGTTGTGAATTCGGTAGTGTCAAACGTGAAAGCAGATATGTAAGACGGCCGTTCCCATAAGGACTTTAGAAAAAGTACTTTCCGAACGCTCGAAGACGACGCCTAATTAATTTTGACCGTATAAAGCCCAAATTCGTCCATGCACTTATATCTGGAGCTCTGCGCTCAAGCGCACTCTTCAGCTACTGTATTTTGTATTTCATCGACAGAGGAGTCGTTCCCCACCGAATATAACCTCCAACGATTCAAAGCCAACGTGAATCGCTTTAATCGCACATGCATCACTCCCAGAGTGTCTTAAAAGATTTATCCCATAATTCTAGATGGTTGATTATGAAAAAAGGCTTTCGGGACCCAAAAGGAGAGTTATTCGGTTCCGAAAAGTAATTTAAAAATTTTTTCGTTATTAATGGAAAACTCTCTCTCTGTTACGGACAAAAAAAATACTTGCAGATGACATTTTCCACACAATTTCACACAATGATTGCCCTCTCCCCGTCGTACATGGCAGATTATTTGGTTTAAGAAAAATATAGTATTAAATTCATCGAGTTAACGCCAACTTACACAGTGAAAAAAATTGCTTAATTTGAAGGATAAACATTTTACCCTTATATGTATGTTTTTGACGTATGTACATGAGATAACAATAATACTATCGGCAGTTGATTATTGTAATATATAGGCAAGGGTTGGCATCCTTTTTTTTTATCGTGGTAATATATAATAATGTTTTTCTTAGTGTTTTCAATTTTCGTCATTAGTGTTGGCGTAGTAACGAGTTATGATAAGGATTTATCGGTATATTTCTTAAGTGACAGTGAGGATAATTTAAAAGAAGATTATCAGGTTTTGGGACGACCTTTTAGAAGACAGAAGTTTGTAGACGTATATTCTAATTATCCAGATAAACACGTAAGTTAATTGGAGGGCGAGCCATATTAATCAACATACATACAGGGTGTCCCATAGCTTATGAGCTGGAGATACTATAAACACGGTTCAACATATCGGATTGCAACTTGTCCGGTATGATGTTCTTATCAGCAAGAAATGAGAATTTATAGAAATTTTTAAGTTTTGCATGAGATGGCACTAGTTGCATACGTTTGGGTTTAATAAATCTATGACTTTTTCTTACAATGAAGTATTTTTAATTCAATATTCTCAAAGAAGGGGTATTTTTAAACTATAAAGGTATACATATACAGGGTGTTCCTTAATGACGTGCTAATATTTCAGGGTGTGATTCTTTAGGTCATTTTATTAAGAAAAGTTCATATAAACATATGTCCGCAAAGGCTTAAATTTTTTGCTACAGGGTGTTGAATTTTTATTTTTTAAATGGTTATTTTTTAATATCTCCGAAAGTACTTTAGATATTATTTCCAAGTTTGGTATGTGTTAATAGGATATAGAACCACAAATTTTAGTGAGAAAAGTTATTCAATTGTTCCACCAGTGGCGTCCCTGCAAACACGTCCTCTGATATTTAAAAAAAAAAGATGGTACGCCACTGACATTTTTCCATGTGGATTTTTTCTGATTAGCCCGGTCAATTCTACATGAAAACCGTCTCTTGAGATTTTCTCGTCAGACGCACCATTCTTGATTAAAACCACTAAATTCATATTGTAACTCATTATTATTAACATTGATAAAATAATTAATGATAAATTTTGTTTTATAAAAATTGTTGGAGTGGGCAATTCGATGCGAGGACGGGCGGAAGCATGCCTTTTAAGTGAAGGTGGCCATTTCCAACAATTTTTATGAAACAAAATTTATCATTAATTATTTTATCAATGTTAATAATGAGTTTCAATATGAATTTAGTGGTTTTAATCAAGAACGACGAGAAGAATTCAAGATACTGTTTTCATGTAGAATTGTCCAAGCTAATGAGAAAAAATATCCACATGGAAAAATGTCAGTGGCGTACCATCTTTTTGTAAAAAATATCAGAGGATATGTTTGCAGGGACGACACTGGTGGAACAATTGAATAACTTTTCTAACTAAAATTTGTGGTTCTATATCCTATTAATACATGCCAAAATTGAAAATAATATCTAAAGTACTTTCGGAGATATTAAAAAATAACCATTTAAAAAGTAAAAATTCAACAACCTGTAGCAAAAAGTTTAAGCCGTTGCGGACATATGTTCATATGAACTTGTCTTTTAGCACGTCATTAAGGAACACCCTGTATATTTATAACCATTTTCGAGATATTTCCATTTAGACATCACAATGCATCGAAAGGAAACAAAGTAAAAATGGAAATATCTCGAAAACGGTTAGATATTTAAGATCGAGCAAGTATACCTTTTTAGTTTAGAAATTGCCCTTCTTTGAGGATATTGGATTAAAAATACTTAAGAATAGGTAAGAGATCATAGACTTATTAAACCCAATGTATATAACTGGCGCCCTCTAATGTGAAACTTAAAAAAACTCTACAAATTCTTATTCCTTACGCATAAAAACACCAAACCGTCAACTTTCAATACGTTGAACCGTTTTTAAATTATGGCTTATTTTTTCGAAAATAACCTATCACTTTCAACACCCTGTATTTTAGAACCAGAAACATTTCGAAAAAACTTATATGACTTAATTGCTCTAGTATGATGTTTAGTACCACCAGTTGCCCATAAGTTATGGGATATCCTGTATATAAGGTTGTAAGAATATTCTTAAAGAGCAACTTTTTTGAGCTTCAAGTTGTATAAATTTAAAAGTCTCAGATTGCCAAGCAGGGTACTATTTTATACGAACGTTTAGCCAAATATACTTAGTTTTTTTCTAATCTAAAACTGGATTCGTAAAGCTAAAGGATTGGAAAACGCTATGAGAAAATTGCGTTAAAAAATATAATGTTATAAGAATAATAATAACAATTTCAAAGATGAACAATTTTCAAATTTTTGTCACAGATCTTCCAGAAACTTGTTGATACCACGATCAACATGTCAGACATTGTCAGACAATCTAAATATCAATAAATCAACTAAAAGAAACTTTATTAACTTCACGCGAAGAAATATTGATCAGCTAATGATTCTCGTCTCTTTCTAACCTGCCAAAATGCGATATATTTTTAAATTAAATTGATGCCACATAGATGGCTCTGATTGCTAATTTGGGATTGTTTGGGATCTATAAGTGTCAAAACATCAGATTTGCTTCAGAGAAGTTGTATAACGGCATCAGCAAGAAAGTATGCTAGTGTGCTAGTTAAGATAGTAATAAAAAAATTATGTCATTGACGGTCATGATAAAGCTGAGCTTTTTCAGGAAGTGGAGAAATCAGTCCGCAGAAATTACAACCTACAAAGCAACGACCAAAAAATCCATAAAAATACGGATTTTCCGATAGACAGAAAAGATACCCTAAATTTTCAAAATCTGGATGACGCATGGGCTTCGTCAGATACAAATGCATTGCAATCGGAACATGGACACTTCCAATCGGATCGAATATTCGATTCCGAATCACATATTGGGAACGACGACGTGTTGGAATATTTTGACGATAAAATTTATAAGAACGGTAACAACTCACAAATAAATTAAAAACATATTTTATTTTAAAATAACCTTCGCATTACGTCCATTAGCTGATAACATGGTTTTGTCTTATATGATTTACATAATCTCGATTAGAATCAGAGGTGTATGATGACGAAGCATATTTCATTCTTTCCCCGCTTCAACAGTATGTCTATGGCGTCTGCTCATGTATGATTATTTTAGGGATTTTTCCTTATGTTTATATGTAGACGATCAATTTAACAAAATAAGTATACAGGGTGTAACAATTCACCATTGGAATTTCGGAAACGGTATACGAAGTTAGGTATACGAAGGAAAATACAGGGGCTTTCAAAATATTTGGAAGAATCTAAAGTTTTGCGTTTCGGTTTTTATTTTTTCCTGTCTTTGTTCGAAGAAATGTCCAAAAATACATTTCACTTTTTCATTGCTGCCTGATTCTCCACAAGATGGCATTATTAGCACTTTAATGTGACGTTCCGTTTTTGGTTCATCATCATGAGCTTAATTTTTCTAAATACGGACCTGGATTTTTTTGTTTAAATTATGAAAGAGCGCTTAAATCTACGTTCAGCGGTATACAACAATTGCTGGTTTTTCGACGTTTTGTTCCTTAAATTAATCATCATCATTTTGTTTAAAAAATTCGCTTTAATTCGAAACTGTAAAACTCGATACCTATTTTAAAATGCCTTAAAAAGGTGCTGGCTGCAAGAGTCAAATTTTATTTGTAGGTACTTATACTAAGTAGAAATTTGATAAAACTATTAGTATGAAATTGAAAACGAATACACTATAACACTTTAATTCAATATATCCGTAATTGTTAGTGCTATCAAAAAAGTAATGTAGGTGTCATGTGCTCTTTTTGGGTCAAACTTAAAATGGTAAAATCAAAATTTAAAAATTTTCGCTCGCTTAAGAGATACGGGGGAAAATCAAAACAATGATGTTACGAGGTCCGTTAACTTTTTTACCTGACCCCCTGACTTATTCTGAAAACGGCAGCTTATTCAACAATCAATATAAAGAAAGTTCTGTATAAAACATTTTTCTGTATCTCTTTTAACTAAGACAATTAGGGTAATTTTGAAATAATCATTTTTTTGATTTTCCCCCGTCAAATTTTGCTCTTACCATTTTAAGTGTGACCCAAAAAGAGCACATGACACCTATATTACTTTTTTGATAGCACTAACAATTACGGAGATACCCTATAAAAGTGTCGAAAATGGGATACCCTGTACGTAAAAATAATAATAATTAAGGACATAATAATAATTTTGATAAGCTACAGTTTCTTCGAAACATAAGTAAATTAAACGTACTTGGGGTATTTTAATGAAGATGGTAAATTTAAGGAACAAAACGTCGAAAAACCAGTAGTCTTTGTCACCTCCTGAACATAGATTTAGTTGTTTCATAATGTAAACAAAAAAATGGTGACTCAAAGACGAAACGTCGCATTAAAGATCTGACGGTGGCATCTTGTGGAGAATGTAAAGTGGCGATGAGAAAGTCAACTTTATTTTTGGACATCTCTTCGAACAAAGTCAGGAAAAAATAGAAACCGAAACTCAAAATTTTAGATTTTTCCAAATATTTTGAAAATCCCCGGAATTTTTTTTTTGATTTTTTTGCGGCATATTATTTGCCCCAATTTAACCGACTTCGTATTTCTTACCGTTCAAGAAATCCCAATGGTGAAGGACGAATTTGTTACACCTTGTATAGGCTCCCTCTAGGACAGTGGTTCCTAACCTGGGTTCGATCGAACCCCAGGGGTTCGGTGAGTCAGTCTCCGGGGTTCGGCGGAGGTCAAAACACACACCCGACTCATACACGCCCCCAATTTTTTCAAATTAAGAAGGGTTCGGTGAACGCGCATATGAAACTGGAGGGGTTTGATAACTCCAACAAGGTTAAGAACCACTGCTCTAGAACAACCATTTGAATATGATAAGATTAACCATTTGCATAAGTTTGTGTCCACAATGGCACACCAACCCTCGCACAGCCTCGCTTGAGCTTCACACAGTAATCCCTCGACATCGAGATATAAACATGGACTGTGCGTTGTTATCTTCTTCCGATGAAGAAGGTATTGTTTTAGACTCTAATATAACAAAGTGGTACTTATATGCTTAAATGGCCGGGCACGCAATCCCACTGGCTTCATCTATTAATTTGCTGGGCGTCAATCTGGGAGGAAATATGTCTTGACATAACCACGTTGTGGCAATCGCCAAGATAGCTTCTCAGAAGCTTGGGGTACTTCCGAACCAGAAAGTTGACAACTTTTGACACTGTACAAAGCCCAGATTCGACCATCACTAGAGTACTGCTCTAATGTCTGGAGCTCTGCACCCAAACATACTCTTCGGCTACTGGATTCCATCGAAAGGAGGGCTATTCGTCTGATCGGAGACCACGAGCTGACGAAGAACCTCGACAGCCTAGAACATCGAAGACAGGTTGGGGATTTGACTCTCTTTTACTGATATTTTCATGGAAGGTGCTCGGCTGACCTTACCCTCTTAATTCCGCCCAGAGCGATGAATAGCAGAAATACACGACGAACCACTGCCGCCCATACATATGTGGTTAAGCTTAGTACTCCTCGAACTTCATTATTTAAGAATTCTTTAATATCTTCTTCGTCGGAAGAAGATGACAACGCGCACAGTCTATGTTTATATCTCGACGTCGAGAGACAAACTGATCGACAGGCAAGGGCAATGAGCGAGGGTCGGTGCGCCGTTGTGGACACTACTGTACGGTGTTATGGTACCAATCTATGAGCGAGGGCGCTGCGCGGTGCGCCGTTGTGGCCATACACTTACACGCTGTAGTTTTCATATTAAAAATATTTTTAGATAGGAACAACTATCATTATCCCGAACACGACACGCCATTTATAACCAAAAACAGCATTTCGCAGACCGATAAAGAAAAAAACAAACTGCCCCAAGACAACGATCGAAACGATTTTGTTTTCTTACAAAGTCAAATAGCTGTGCCGGACGCCGATAATTATGGCAGTTTTCACGCTTCTCCTGATTTTAATTCCGAAACGATACGACCTAATTTTCTGACAAGAAAGAATAATTTTACTAGATGGCATTCTAATGTTCAAAAAATTCCGTTAATTAGAAAAAAGTAGGTACAAATACCGCCAAGGTGCTATATGTATACAGAGTGTTCCTTAATGACGTGCTAATATTTCAGGGTGTGATTCCTTAGGTCATTTTATAAAGAAAAGTTCATATGAACATAGGTCCGCGACGCCTTAAATTTTTTGCTAGAGGGTGTTGAATTTTTATTTTTTAAATCGTTATTTTTTAATATCTCCGAAAGTACTTTAGCCATTATTTTCCATTTTGGTATGTGTTAATAGGATATAGAACCACAAATTTTAGTTGGAAAAGTTATTCAATTGTTCCACCAGTGTCGTCCCTGCAAACATGTCCTGTGATATTTTTTACAAAAACGATTGTACGCCACTGACATTCTTCCATATTGATATTTTTACTGATTAGCCTGGTCAGTTCTACATGAAAACGGTCTCTTGAGTTTTTCTCGTCAGACGCACCATTCTTGATTAAAACCACTAAATTCAAATTGAAACTCATTATTATTAACATTGGTGAAATAATTAATGATAAATTTTGTTTTATAAAAATTGTTGGAGTGGGCAATTCGATGCGAAGACGGGCGGAAGCATGCTTTTTAAGTGAAGGTGGCCATTTCCAAGAATTTTTATGAAACAAAATTTATCATTAATTATTTTATCAATGTTAATAATAATGAGTTTCAATTTAAATTTAGTGTGGTTTTAATTAAGAACGGTGCGTCTGACGAGAAAATCTGAAGAGACCATTTTCATGTAGAATTGACCAGGCTAATCAGAAAAAATATCCACATGGAAAAATGTCAGTGGCGTACCACCTTTCTTGTACAAAATATCAGAGGACATGTTTGCAGGGACGCCACTGGTGGAACAATTGAATAAATTCTCTAACTAAAATTTGTGGTTCTATATTCTATTAACACATACCAAAATTGAAATTAATATCTAAAGTACTTTCGGAGATATTAAAAAATAACCTTTAAAAAATAAAAATTCAACTCTCTGTAGCAAAAAATGTAAAATGTTCATACGAACTTTTCTTTATAAAATAACCTAAGGAATCACATCCTGAAATATTAGCACGTTATTAAGGAACACCCTGTATACTGATTAATTAATTTTATTAATAAATTAATATAATTAAAATAATAATTTCCCCTGAATATTTCGGAATTTGACAGTATTTTTTAAGCTCTACAACTATCTCCCCCGAAACGATAAAATCGAACACGAACAGATACGTAGAAATGGAACTTTCACACGAAAACAAATTAAAAGATAAAAATTCAGGAACTCCAAATACAAGAAAGCGTATAAGTGACCTTTTGAAAAAATACGTCGCCCAAATTTTTATTGAAAAATATGCAGATAAAAAAGTGGATCAAGATAAATCGATTCTGGGAAGTAATATAGGTTTGGAAAATGAAGATAAGCATACAGTAGGGTAAGTTTAAGGGTACCTAACTATAACCGATATAAAATTGCTTCTTTTAACCAGGATTTTTATTCTGTGCTAGCTGACCGGAGTGTGTGTATGGGTCGAAATTTTTTTACAGGCAACTTTCAGTCCATAGCATATAACTTACTAAAATAAACTATTTGCCTGTAGGAACGATTATAATTTGCGAAATATATGTTGCTTCCTGCATTAGAAAGCAATTTTAAAAGTATGTATCGCCGGTCACGTGTCCCCAGTCAATAATTTCTTACTTTACCCTTTTATATTTCACGTCATTTTACTAAAGTTACTTTCATATATAAATAATTTACACTCCTACTACAATTTGTATTGAAACAATAATGTTCAAAGATCAACAGTTTAGTTTCTCTAACGCAATTATTAACCAGAAGTTCCGTCCCCGCAGTCGCATGTATCGCCGGTCACGGCAGATATTGCTTATAAATAACGCCACTACAGGTCGGCCTAATAGTTTCACAAATATGACGGTATGTGTTTGAATTTGAGTAAAGCGTGCTCCTGTTTAGGTAAGTTCCTTATTATTTAGGTATAAACTAGAACATCGCCTACTTTTTACCAGGCGTATGTTTTTATGTTGTATCGCCGGTCACAGGGTTAACTGAGACCTAGTAGTCTTAATTAAGGGAAAAATACTACACGAAGTCATGCTCTTGAGTACAGATGCTCATTTCAGTCTAAAAAAGTTTAAGAAATAGCTTGTATTAGCTGTTATCCACGAGTTTGTGCATTTTGGTATGATGATGTGCAAGTTTCGTTTACACCTAGGTAGATTAAAAATATAACTAATTTTCTTAGTATTTTAACGTTCTATAAGGAACATTCCAAAACTTTAAGCCAATATAAGACGGGGCTGCTATAAATAATAGGAAAATGGTTATAGTGACTGATTAAAATAACTCAGTTCCAAACATTGGCGTTATATGATTCAGAAGAGTAAAATTAGCCAAGTGACGGGCGTTAAATTATTAAAAAGCCGATGCTATAGACCAAGATCTTTGTGACGATGATCTTTTGCGCGGACATATATAATTCCTCTAATTAGACACTATAAGAAACCTATTAAACAATTAACAGGTGTTTTTGAGATTATTTATTATTAAAATTCGATTTGCTGTAAGTTGCCTGTAACCTATGTGTGTACTCCATCGACTACAATAATGTTTTCTTTGTAATTAAATCCATAAAAACTACATTTGAACGATTTTAGCGCCCAAAACATCTCCACGCACCCAAAAAACCCCAAAACCGACCAAGAATCGAAATTTTTCACCACCAACACTCTCTGGGACCTGAAGAACAAAACCCTGACGAAAATCAAGAATCTTTTCAGCATCTTCACGGTGATCAAATTCGACAATGTAGAGTGCAACGCCACCAACTGGGCAGGCACTTGGCAGGGAACGTGCTACACTTCTGTAGAGTGTGACATGATGAACGGGACCGCCCTTGGTAACTGCGCGAACGGATACGGGGTGTGTTGCGTTTGTGAGTATTTTTTAAGCTTCTCTTTACGTTCATAGTAGGTATTTTTTGGAAATAATACTCTTTTTTAGTTAGGGGAAGTTGTGACGATACCTCAAGCGGAAACTGTTCCTACTTTAAAAGCCCAAACTATCCAGATTATTACCCTTCAGATGGTAATAACGTCATAATCCCCCCTACTACGACGATGGCGCCTGGAGCATCTACGAGTTATCCTACACCAGATCCTAGGTAAAATTGTTATAACCGAATAACGTTGTGAAATGTTTCACTTAATAGAAAATGGGTACTTTTTCTAACTAGTCTGCAAACAGTAGTAGGAAAATGCTAATTCTTACGTACCGAGTGTGTTTTTGCATGTCGGATATCAGGAGTTGTATGTATAGGGCTATGTTTACGGTGTTTTAGGCTCCATTGGTACTATTATAACCATGGGGATGGCGACGCCGAGTTGGATAACCTGATGAGGGGAAAACAGTCACCCGAAACGCTGTCTTGTATTTTTTCCGTCGAGAAAAGTGATGACGGAGTGAATCAGCTTAGAATCGATTTTATTGATCTAGATGTAAGTAAACGTTTGTGTGGAAAAATAAATAATTATATATTTGATGGTGGTGGACCACCGTTCCTCAATCTTTTGAATGTCTTAACCCCCCTATACAGGGTGTTCGCAGTGGCGTAGCTTGGCATATGGGGCCCTTTTACTGCTTCAAATACCTAACAAAGCACAGACTACCAAAAAATAAAATCAGAACGTCTCTAAATAAAAAAAGCTTTTTTTGAATTATGTATTACATATTTTTTAGCTAGCAGGGCCAACCAACGGCACGTGCATGGACGAAAGGCTGGTAATCACGGGTCAAAATGCGAACGACCAAATTCCTGTTATATGTGGATATAACACAGGTCAACACGGTAGGAAAATTTTTACATGTATAGATGGTGTTATGGAAATGACGTATTATATTTAAATGGGTGACTCCTAGGGTGTCCTAGAGAAAGTCTACATACTTTTTTTTTTAATCGAATATCTAAATTCTAAGGGAAAAACCCTTTTTACCCACATACTGTCGCGCCGTTAAATCTGGATTCAGTTGGCAACAATGTGGGTCACTAGAGTATACAAACAGTGTTGTCAGATCACACCGCATGTTTCGCCCTTGCTCGGATAACTGCCGCGCGCGACTAACGTTGCTTCAGTATGTTTCGAGACTCGGGATTGGAATGACGCTGTCGAGGGTTCCACGTGCTTGATGTATACGAATTTTAACCGTTTTGTTAGTTGAAGCATCACCCCATATTTTTTCTGTTGTGAAATAATTCATAATAAGAAATATTGTCATGTGATTTCAAATTTGTGTGATATTACCTACTGTTGGTTCCGTTGCAAAACATACTTTTTGTGTTTTATTTCTTCATGGAATTTAATAATATAAAACGGATTATTTTACAATAAGATCGAAGGTAAGAGAGTATGTACCTTAAAATTGTAGTATTTTTTTTCTAAAGAGTTTGAAAAAGAAGTGATAACGCGGGTCAAAGACGTGTTGTTGTCAAAAACTGAACACGTGCGTTTACAATTCTGTGTTGCAATATATGACAACACCGCCTCAATAAACTATTGATTGCGACTGTCCTCAGTAGCGGCCACGTAAATTTTCAGATTTCATATAAAGTGTATATTTCGCTTAATAATTCAAAGCGCCATTTAAGGTTATTTCTGTTCAATTTATTTTCATCTCAGGATTTGTCGGCTTAAACATAATACGTCATTTCCATAACACCCTGTATTTTATAACATAAATAAAAATATTTTTAATTAAGAAAATATCAATCGCATTTTTTTTAAATTTCAGTATATGTCGACGTTTCGGACCTTACCGACCCCCTTCAGTTGATGGTTCTGTCATCGACAGGGGCGCGCAAAAGATTCAAAATTCGCGTGTGCCAGTATACCGATTCGTGTTCCACGTCACAAAGTAATTGTTTGCAGTATTATACGGGGGTACGTGGAACAATACAGAGTTTTAACTACGACCAGCCGGCCATGTTTAACAGGAGCAGACCGGGATATTTCGTAAGTTTTTATAAATATGGCGGGAATCAAATATTTGCTAAAACGGCGCAATCTATTCATGTTCTAGAATAATCTGAACTACGCCATATGCATCAGACGAGAAGATGGATACTGTTCTATTACATACTCGACTGTGAGAAATGGTCAGACGTATCCGTTCCAATTAGTTAACCGATTACCTAGTAAGTATAACCATAACCATTAACTATTGTATTCACAGAAAATAATCATATGATCATCTTCCACAATATTTAAATGAATAAAATAAATTTCAATTCATCGGCTTCAGATATATGGCAACACTGTAGTCGCGGTCTGTTTATTGCTATAAGGGGCGAAACCATGCAACATGTTTCCATAGCGTTTCATTAAGTTAAGAAGTAATTAAGTCAACATTGACTCAAATGTCAATAAATACAAGATAATTTTTATACCGACTCATTATACAGGGTGTTACGGAAATGACTTATTATATTTAAACCGGCAAATCCTGAGATGAAAATAAATTGAAGAAAAATAACCATAAATGGCCGAAATTTACGTGGCCGCTCCTGACGACCTTCGCAATCAATAGTTTATTGAGGCAGTCTCGAGGTTTAAAAGAGGTTAGCGCATTATAGGCGATGTTGTCATATTGCAACACAGAATTCTAGACGAACTTGTTCAGTTTTTGGACAACAAGGCGTCTTTGACGCGCGTTATCACTTCTTTTTCAAACTTTTAGAAACAAAAAACTACAATTTTAAGGTACATACTCTCTTACCTTCGATCTTATTTTAAAATAATCCGTTTTATAATTAAATCTCACAAATTTCAAATCACATCACAACATTTATTATTATGAAGTATTTCACAACAGAAATAAAATCGGGTAATGCTACAACTAACAAAACGTTTAAAATTCGTATACGTCAAGCACGTGGAACCCTCGACAGCGTCATCCCAATTCCCGAGTCTCGAAACATACTGAAGAAACGATAGTCGCGCTCGGCAGGTATCCAAGCAAGGGCGAAACATGCGGTGTGATCTGACAACAATGTTAGTATACTCTAGTGACCCACATTATTGCTAAGTGAATCCAGATGGAACGGCGCGACAGTATGTGGGAAAAAAGGGTTTTTACCTTAGTATTTAGATATTCGATATAAAAAAAAAGTATTTAGGCTTTCTCTAGGACACCCAAGGAGTCATCCATTTAAATATAATAAGTCATTTCCATAACACCCTGTACTATTTTATCAAATTTGATATCCGACGCTAAAACTTTTACTTTCATTTTATTTCTTATGTAGTTCCGCTCTTCGTAGCGCCGTTAAAACACATAGAAATTTGTCTCAACAGTGGCGTGAAAAGCGAAGAGGAAATTTTGTGACGGATCAGACAATAGTAAGAAATAAACGTTTGAAGGGGTCTAGCAAAATAAATTGTGGCAAATATTTACAACGTTTGTAAAGTACATTTTGAGAAAAAAGTACCGTTTTGAACGTCTATGGTAACAGGCTTTCTAGCGTAAGGTCTTTATACTTTTCTCCCCCCGCTCGTCACACGAAAACGTTCAAATAACACTGGGCAAACAGTAACTATAACCTCAAAATTATATTTTCTGTGCGACGTTGCCAGACGCCGATGAACTAACTTAAAGGTACCTTATTACATTTAACTGCGTTTAGTGAGGTGCAAAGGAACAAAAGATTGCTCGTTTTGAAACTTTTGTAAGCCCGAAAAGCAATTCATACAGATGTAAAAAAATACAAATGGCGGATTTAATATGGCCGCCGAATTCTACAGACATTTTTGTTTCGTACATTATCGTATGGGTACTGATACTTTGTGTATCTTCTTTTTTAGATGGCCAGCTGACAGTTCCCGCAGGTCAAGCGGGTGTCGACATTTTAAATTGCCCAGATGACTACATTATCATTGATGGGACGCGATTGTGTGGCGATAGATTCAACGATGGATCTACAGTGTCGAATTTCAGTTTGAACTCGCCAGTTACAGGTCAATTCGCAAACTTTCCACCATTGATATCACTCGAGTCTTAATATTTCGCTTTCATCAGTACCTACATAATATTAAAGGGGACGCTTTTGAAGAATATTTGTAGCCTTCGTTGTTTAACCTTCTGTGAGGGGTAGTTATGCTACCCTTAAAATCTTAAATGTGCCGACTATTTTCACACACGACTGTGTCTGCCAAAGGTATTGTAAATTACAGATCCCATAATCCATTCATAAAAGTCTTGGCAAGTGAAGCTGTGATTGGGTGAAATGTTATTGAAAATCAGTAATGGGTGGAAGAGAGAACTACATGTTTGTTGGCTGAATGGCAACAATGTTGAAGTCTGTTTATATTAGATGGTTAAATATTAAAACATAACCATACTTACGCATGAAAAGATAAATCCTTATTTAAATGGTCCTTTCTTTTACAAACTACACATGAATGCACCATGATTGTTTATAATAAAGGCGATTTTTCAACAATAATCACAAAAAAAAATACAAATCAACCAAAATATATAAACAATCCGTTAGATCATAGCGCCAACGTTGTAATACTTACGAGAAAATTCATTCATATTTTGGCTCCTGGATCGTAGCGCAGTAGTAAAATAGAAATAGATGTTGCCAGTTGGATTAGTTCAAGATTCGTTTGATACTTTTAAGTATACCTAATAATATTTTTTTTAAAATCTCTCATCGCCTTTTCACAGTTTATAGTAAAATTATTGGGAAATAAATTTATTTTAAGAGCAATTGCGGATTAACCTTAAACCAGTTGTAATTGTCCAATTAACCAATTTTTAATTGGGATTTTGCAAGATACCTTTGCGATAAATATGTCAATCTGGCAATGCTGCAATAATGACGAAAGAGGTGGGAAAGACTGTTCGTATTCGTTGCGTAGGCTAGAAATGCACATTTTTCGATCTGTAGTTTCTAATATCTTTGGGCTAATCTAAAACAATTTTCTATTATATTTCGACCTTTTACACGGCGAGATAGGCAAAAAAATAAAGAAAGTGTGTGATATGCATCGTAAATCCTTATAGAACCACTTAAATTTAGTTTTGTCACCTTGTTAGGGTATTGCATGTTAATATTAGGGTTTATTAGTCCCTACCAATTTCAAACAGACTATACTTATAAAGACAATGACTTCGTTTAGTAGCAAATGATTCGTGTAGAACTTCAAAATGATCAATCGCTATCATCTGGTACCAACTCTAAATGCATTTTTTTTTTCAGATTCCAGTGCGGGTCCTATAGTATTGAATGTTCGTACCAACACGAACGTGACCGGGTTAGGATTCAAACTCTATTATACGCAAAATCCATGCCCCGATACAAACTGATGGATAAGCTTATTTAACTAGATATAGAAGCCATAAATGATATTTATTTTTATTTATTTATTATTTTTATTTATTCACTATAAAATCAAAATAGGTAATACATCTCTATCTAAGACACATTATTTGTTTTATTTTTACATTATATTGGTTGGTTTCTAAACCTTTGTACAAGGTGTCCATTTTTCGGTGGTTTTACAAGGTATCTCCGTGCGAAATAACATGTTCTCTTTGTAGTTTTTTACGTAGAATCCAGTGACGTACTCAGATTTTTCTACGTTTGCCGTATAATTTTGGTTGTTGATCAGTGGCGTTTCTTCCACAGGAGCACATGCGCACGTGCACCCCCAAAACAAAACGAATAAAAAATATTAATTTATATTCATTGAATATTATTTATCGTAATATATTTATTATTAATCACAAAATATTTGATCGTACCGTCAAACTAAAAAAGTCCGACCCGCCCGAATATTTTATCATCCCGTCAAACCAAACTGTATAGATCCGGCAACCGTGCCTCGGTCGAGGTAAATGACGATTATGACGAGACTTGCTCGCACGTGCGATTAAGTAGTGCAGTTTCTCTGTAGTAACAGGTTGCGGGTGGCAGCGGGGGATAGCGGGGCTATGGCGATTTAACATGGAAAAGGCGCACAGTTTTTGTGTGCACCGCGCTTGTTGTCTGTTCGTGCATCTAATTAGAAATTCGGGCGTGTATGTTTTAATATTATATATTTATTAAGTTAAAATGAATAGTTGACGGTGGACTATTTAAGAAATAACTTTAGCTCTTTGAGTTTGGAGCAAAAAATTGAAGTGAAGAATGCGGGAACACCTAAACCCCAAATTAATTTAACGCAGACCACAAAGGATAAATCTAGGGACTTTATTAGAAAGTTTAAAAATGAAATATATGGAAAAAAATTTATAGAGGGTATTCCAAACTTAATGAGGCTGTTATTGATCAATTTTCTACAATTAAGAACCGAAGAATGAACTTTACGTTTAAGCACTATTGTGTAGGGTCGATAAATTTTGTGTATTTCGATAAATGATACTCGATATAAACTATTTTATTTAAGGATTTAAACTAAAAAACACTGAAAATATGAAGAATGCCAACTTGTCAGTCTCGTGGCTCGATTCGTTCTCGTCATAAAACAGTTAACTATTGTTCTCGTCTTGGTTGCGCCTAATGACGTAGCCGTAGATGGCGTAGTGGTATTAGACATCATTCGGTTTTCTTGATAGCTCGTAGATGGCTTTAGTAGTATTAGTAGTGAACTGTATAAATATTGTTACGAGGGTTGCATGCGACGACGTTAAGATTCGACAGCTATACACACTAAGAAAACCTTTCTTATTTTCCAAAAGTTGTAATTCCATGTGTAAAATTAAAAAATAAATAAAAATATGTTTTACCTAACGCATTTTCTTATTACTTTTTTTCTTTCTACATTTAAAACGCTTAGAAAGTAATTGTCTGGTCGTTACACAAGAATAAAATTTTTAAAATAATTTCGCCATACTTGTGAACCCCCTCTATCATAGGCCACGAGCCGCCACTGTTGTTGATGTTCCCTATATTCTCTTATACAACTTTTACACTTATTTTTAATGGTTGTAAGAATGTTCTCAAATATTTGCTGTACAAATATTCTTACAACTTTTATAATAAAGAAAGATTTATTTATGTTCATAAACAGGATTTTTCCATTTCAACATTAACTGACATCTTTATCGATAAGTCTCATAAGTCATATCCTACACCCTTTGTCTTTGACCCGTTTTTCTACCCACGTGTCTACTTTTAAATGTCACAGGAAACCCTAGAGTCCTCAGTTTTGTCAGCCCACTTCTCTACAGCCTACAGAAAATATATTAAACGGTTTTCTGTTAATATTTGATTCTCTAGGGAACTTCCAAAACCTACAATCTTAACTTGTCCTATATCCTTAAATAGAAAACGGGTAATTCCGAGATTATAGGATATTTTCAACGAAATGCTTTTGATAAAAATAATATTCAAATAAATTAATTTCAATTATTTAATCAATTGAATCAAGGGTATTGATACCGGACTTATACCTCAGTACCTTTATTTTTGAAATAAACATACACAAATACTGTTGCGGAGGGGAAAGAATGACATTACAGGTACAGTACGTTTCACGAAAATTGGATACGACTTAATGATTTCCTGGGTCGGTCCCATTGTGTAGACAAGAGCTTGGCAATAAACAAGTGAAGTATGAAGGGACGGACTAAGGAAAACAAGTAGGTATATGATTATATTAATGTAATCAAATGAAATAACATTTTTTTAAATATTACTAGTCATATTTATTTACATTTATAATGTCATTCTATAGATAGTTCTGTTTCGCTATCGCTATCCTCATCAAAATTAATTATAATTTGATTAATTATACGATCCAGATTAATATACGACTTTTCTACAGTTATTATGTGACGGACTGAATTTTTCCAACTACCTGGGAGAATATCATTAAAGCATTTTCGTATTAATTCTACAACACTAGAATTTAAAGTCGGAGAAATATTTTCAGACCTAACCAGTGATTTAACTGGTGCCACATATTATGCTCTATGGGGATAAAAATGCAATAATAGGGTGGGAGCCGTAGCACTGTAGGTCCAATTTCTTCTGCCAATGTGTCACAAACATATACTTTTTTTTATACAAAATGCCTTTAAACTTCGAAAAGATCACTTTTTTTATAACTTTGTTCAACATATAGATCATTCGCCGCCATGTAGTTCTGAATCTCCAATTTTGTATTATTTGAGCTTGGAGCTTTATGTAATTGGCGACTGTGATAGCTCGCTTTGTCCATTACTATCACGCTATTCTGAGGGATGTTTGGTAAAATACAATTCTTGAACCATTCCTCAAAAACTAACAAATTTTACCACAAAAAGATATGTAAATATTAATTAAGCAACCTAACCTACCTGATGTGCCTATATTTAATTATAATTATTACAATCCGGTCCTTTCCACATAATAATAACAAACGGTCATAAATAATGGGATGACCCAGGTACTTTTACGGCAGTCATTAAGTTATATCCATTTTTCTTGAAACAATCTTTACAATACTGTACATACAACGCTGTATGCTATATTTTTACGGGTTATAGTACACATAACCCTGAAGTTTAGGGCGGCGGTGCTGTTCACGCTTATTCGCTACTGCTTTTGTGATTAATTTTTAGTGTATTTTCAAACTAAAAGTATTTATAGCTATTTATTAGCTATCTGCGATGGCTCGTCAGTGCGTGGCGTGTAAGAAACTCGACTATTCTAACCCCGGATTAATGTTTCGTCGGTAAGTGAGCGTTGCCATTTTTTAAAGCCATCTTTTTCTAACTTATTTGTAACTCTAGAACTGTGTATGATTGTAAATAAATTGTGTTTTATGAATGAAATGTTTTGTCTCCCCTTTTATATTATACCTATGTCTATGGTCTCTATTGCAAAAATCTACACTTAATTTTTGTACTTTCTTTTAAAATAACTCTAGTAAATCTCAAAAAACGGCGCCACAAGCTCGAGTTCAAGCTTCCATTGCTAAATTATCTTCGGATTTTTGCCAATTTTGACACAGAAGACAAACGGGGACACAAATGTCGCGATAGCTCAGAATGGGCCAAATATTCTTGAGAACACATTGCCGTTCTCACAGAATTAACTAATTGCGTATTTTCTCAATTATTTACGAAAACATTTGACAATTTAATATTTGTTTTTTATAAATTATCGTTTATAATGTCGGGACGAGACGTTTTATTTCGTTACTTCGTTAATGTGATTCTAATCTCACGAACTGTTATAAAAAAAAGTACGAAATGTCATAGATAGATTATTTATTTATAACGTATATTATAAGCGCAGCGATATGAATGTACAGTTGCGATAAAATAAATTCGATAAAGACCTATTATAATCTCACCACGTAGATTACGAATCTATACACAACTGGCTATGTAATATGTAAAAAGTTGTAAAATTTTGAGAAAATGACAAAGATATTTTAAATCAGAACTACGGGTTCTTCATAGTCACACAGATTGTCATGATCAGCATTAAATTGGCATTTCTATTCTCCGGTGTCGCGAAATGGTTGGATATGGTCATTAAAATGAGTTTTTAAACGTGGATGCGACCACTTTTGAGCCGAAACCACTGCAATAATCGATAGAAATGGTTTTGGACGCAAGCTCCTCAATTAGAACGTAATTTACCTACGTCGCATTTGCACAAGCCGGACTGATGATGGTCAGCGATGACGTTTTCAGTATTCAACAAAAATGTATAGAAAGGTCAACATTTTTTACAGACAACTTAATCTCAAAAACACCTGTTCATTTTTTAATAGGTTTCTTATAGTATCCAATTAGAGGATGTACAGTGATGGGCTAAAATATGGAACAAATTCATTTAAAAATCAGGTTTTATTTTTTTGTAAAAACGCTCGGACACGTCGATTATAATTTTTTCTTCCGGATTTTTTGCCTCAAAAAGAAATTATACTGGGTGTGTCAAAAAGTAGATGTTGTAAAATTTTTTTGTATTTTAAATAAAACCACCCTATTTTTACTTATCACATAAATTCTACGTCAAATTCTGAGCATAATTCATGTAGCATACTCTATCCTTATCTCTAACGGTTTTAGAGAACAATTACATCTTAAAAAAGAAATTTCTTTAAAAAAAGGTACATGGACCTACTTAAAGGTAAACAGGTAAATTTAAATTAATTGTTACTACGATAGCAAGTCATGTGTCAATCAAAAAGAATTTTAAGTATAATTTTGAAAAAACGGTGATCATGGTGCATTTAAATGAAACTCAAAGAATCGAAATTTTAATATTAATTGGATGTGGAGACAAAACAAGAAGTTTGTAACTTGTTTAGCGCTAAGTATCCAGAACGACGGATTACAAGATCTACAGTGAGTAAAATTGAGAAAAAATTCAGGGAAACAGGGAATGTAAAGGATCGTCTACGGCCAGGGCGTCCAAAAATTAGTGAAAACACAAAATTGAACATTTTGTTAGAAGTTGAAGATAATCCCCATAGTGCATCCACTGAAGTAACCCTTAATAATGATGTTAGCCGACGATCTGTTTTGCGGGTATTGAAACAAGAAAAGTACCATCCGTATAAAATTAGGTTGCTGCACGAGCTAAACGAAGATGATCCCGACCGTCGACTACAGTTTTGTGAAACTATGATGGAAATTTGCAACTTAAATCTATTTTTCCATCGCAGCGTACTTTTTAGGGATGAAGCCACGTTTTGTTTGAATGGTTCGGTAAACAGACAAAATTTTCGGTATTGGAGTACAAATAATCCCCGTTGGATGAGAGAACAGCATACGAAATACTCACAAAAAGTAAATGTTTGGGCAGGGATATTAAATGATAGAATTATTGGACCATTTTTCTTCGATGGAAATCTTACAGGAGACCGGTATTTACAATTTCTTCAAAATGAATTAATTCCCACACTAGCAGCGGATTTTCCAAATCCGAATCAGCCTAATCTACCAGAAGCGTCTATTTGGTTACAGCAGGATGGTGCTCCGCCTCATTTTCCTCGACAAGTACGAGAGTATTTGAATACTATTTTTCTCGAACGATGGATAGGTAGAAGAGGACCCATAGAATGGCCTGCAAGATCTACCGATCTTACACCAATGGATTTCTTTCTTTGGGGTTATTTGAAATCAAAAGTGTATAAGGATAAACCACAAAATTTGGAAGACTTAAAATTTAAAATTAGATATGAAATTAGGCAAATTAATGAAAATACTGTAAATAATGTTTTAGAAGGGTTTTTAAGTAGATTGGCATATTGTCAAGAAGTTAATGGTTTGCATTTTCAACACTTTTTCAAAATTATACCTACATCTACTTTTTGACACACCCAGTATAATTTCTTTTTGAGGCAAAAATCCGGAAGAAAAAATTATAATCGACGTGTCCGAGCGTTTTTACAAAAAATTAATACCTGATTTTTAAATGAATTTGTTCCATATTTTAGCCTATCACTGTATATGTCCGCGCAAAAGATCATCGTCACAAAGCTATTGGTCATAGCATCGATTTTTTAATAATTTAACGCCCGTCACATGGCTAATTTTACTCTTCTGAATCATACAACGTGTCCAAGATAAGGAGGGCCAGTACAGGGATCTCGGAAACCGTAAGAGATACGAAGTCGGTTAAATGGAGGCAAGTTTTAAAATTCCGAGTAGTTCCGGAGATATCCGGAAAAAAATCGAAATTCTGAAATATCGTTTTATTTTTTTCCTAGGTTTTTTTGAGATCGAATTCTAAAGTAAATTGCACTCTTACATTGCCTCCGCTCTATCTAACAGCGTTAATTGTTTTGTAATCCGACGAATCGTCTTCGAAGGGCAATTATCAACTTTCTTTTTTTAAATACGGTCCTGTTTTTCTGATATTGGAATTTGAGAGCATTTTTCTTCCGAATGCAACGATGTATGACACATTGTGGTTTAATGACGTTTCGAGGGTTTCTTGAACAACATCAGGAAATTTTGGGATACGGTCCTGTATTTCTCCTAATTTTATATATAATACCTCATAAGTAAGCTCTTAATTTTTTACTTATGTTGGATTAGTTCAATAAATAACAAATAATTTAACAATAAACGACAAATAATAATTATTTATTGAACTAGTCCAACATAAGTGAAAATTTAGAGCTTACTTATGAGATATTGTTTATAAAATTAGGAGAAATACAGGACCGTATCCCAAAATTTCCTGATGTTGTTCAAAAAACCCTCGTAACGTCATTAAACCACAATGTGTCATACATCGTTGCATTCGGAAGAAACAAAGTTCTCAAATTCCAATATCAGAAAAACAGGACCGTATTTAAAAAATAAAGTTGATAATGGCCCTTCGAAGACAATTAACAAAACAATTAACGCTCTTAGATAGAGTGGAAAAAGTGGCAATGTAAAAGTGCAATTTACTTTAGAATTCGATCTCAAAAAACCCAGAAAAACAATAAAACGATTTTTCAGAATTTCGTTTTTTTCCGGATATCTCCGGAGCTACCTACTCGAAATTTTAATACTTTCTAAACGGCATACTAGTAGGCACGTACCTTGGACACGTTGTATAACTAATCGAGAAATTTTATAGACCTATAATTATAATAAATCATAATTTTCTCTTGGGCCAATTCTTACAATATACTTAATTTGTTTTTATTTTATTAAATGTTTTGTTTTGGCATTTATGAGAAGTTCTAATGGTATAATCGTTTTTTTTTATGAACTACTGTACATTTAAAGAGTCCATTACAAGGAGAAATCGTCAATTTTTCTATAGATTATGTCAAAAAAAAAATTAAATATGACAGTCTCTTTTGACATGCCCCATATAAATGACTATCTTTCCGTCCGAAAAATAGGTTAAAATTGATTTTCATTTGTTTATATGATGCGTTTCTATGGCTATACATCAATTATGAATTTGTCTTTGAGCGATAGGCATCTTTCAATGAGTTATAAACGAGGAGGAACATTTTTTCCCCATTAATGTGCATAATCTGAAAGTTAATAACTAACATTCGAAAGCGTTATGCAGGGAGTGGACCTCTTACTGATAAACAAAGCGTCATAAACTTTTTTTCTTGATGGTACCGTTCGAACCAAGCCTCATACTTTTGCGGGTTTGTTCGTTAATGCCAGTTAATGAAAATGGATAAAACCAAAGGTATTGTAAATTACAGATACCATAATTCATTCATAAAGCTCTTGGAAAGTGAAGCTGTGATTGTGTGAAATGTTATTGAAAATCAGTAATGGGTGGAAGAGAGAAATACATGTGTGTTGCCTGAATGGCAACAATGTTGAAGTCTGGTTATATCAGATGGTTAACTATTGAAACATAACCATATTTACCGATGAAAAGATAAATACTTATTTAGATCAAGGGCCTAAAATCGCTGTTTACGAGATTAGTATTCATTCATCTTGCTTATCTTTTGAACCCGAATCGTAGTAAAATAGAAACAGATGTTGCCAGAGTGCAGTTGGATTAGTTCAAGATTCGTTTGATACTTTTAAGTGTAATAATATTTTTTTAAAGAATCTCTCATCGCCTTTTCACAGTTTATAGTAAAATTATCGGGAACAAATTTATTTTTAAGAACAATTGCGGATTAATCTTAAACGAGTTGTAATTGCCAAATTAACAAACTTTTAATTGGGATTTTAGAAGATACCTTTGCGATAAATATGTCAATCTGGCTATGCTAATAATGACCGAAAGAGGTGGGAAAGCTGTTTACAGTCGTTGCGTAGGCTAGAAATGTACAGGATGTTATGAAAAAAATTACGTATTATATTTAAACCGGCAATTCCTGAGATAAGGACAAATTGAAGAAAAATAGCCATAAATGGCGCTTTCAATTCATTCAGCGGTAAAAGTGACCTGACGTCAAACCAGAAAAACATCTGTGTGGCACTGAGATACATGTAAGCAATCAAGGAATTCTGGCCGGTGTTGTCATATGTACACCTTAAACTCTTTAGACAAAATAAAATAATTTAAACACTGTTCCATTCTGTAATACCTTTTTGTACAATTAATTGAAGAACATTTACGACGGACTATGTTTTAAACAACCCGAAAAAACATATGGAATAGTAATAGCCACGTACGTCACTAGGCCAAATGCCAATGACCTCTTGACGCCTTACATCGGCTGAGCGAAGTAGTTTCATATAGCGTCGCACGCTTGCGTCTGTTAGTTGAAGACCCAACCAGCGGCAGGATACGTTGTATCTCGTCGATCACCAACACACTCTCAGCAATCCGCTCTGTTTTTTCGGTTTACGCGTGTATCTTGCCCGTCCATAGATAATCTTTAAATATTGTTTTTATTTACGCGTTTCTTCTGGACGTCAAATTTCTTCGCGTGTAATAAAATCTAATAATCTGTAGTATAATCTGTATTATTGTATTTTCAAAAGCTAACTATCGGTTATGTTTCACTATTACTGTGTGCACATAAAGTGTTTCCAGGAGTGTTCCCAGTTTTACATTAAGTTTGGCAACATTACCATTGGCTCTGGGTGAAACGTTGTACATTAGCGCGGACTGACCTGTGAGTAAGAGTGTTTGTTACCCCACTTTTAAAACGGTCGATTTTAAAAAAATAAAATATGTAGCGCTTCTCTAGGACACCCAAGGAGTCACCCATTTAAATATAACACGTCATATCCACAACACCCTGTATTACTGGTAAGTTTGGTTATTGTAATTGAAAATTACATGATTCTTTTTTTTAACGATTTTTACAATTAACGGCCTTCCGACGTTGAGAAACGGGCTGGACATAGAATATGTAAATCTATACTAGTCTATGTAACAATGATGAATTCCTTGATTTTTACCAACATCAGTATCGCCGGACTGCCACGTCCTTTTTATTTTGCCAATCGATAAGACAAACAATTTGTCCAATAGTGTTCCAATACGTCATATATTTTCCCCTGTAAAGATATAGTCAGTTTCCTCCGAACATTCACTGGCAACAGTTGATTTCCCTAGTTTTATCCCTAGTTTTATTTCGGAAACAAAACTTTTATATTAAAAGTTTATATTTATATTTGAAGATATTGGAATTTTTCACTTGGATTCCTCAATGTTAAACTAAAACTTCTCGAAAATAATATAACGATTAAGCCTGACCATGATAGCCAATAAGTTAATTGCATGTAAATAACATAATCTGATTAATAGGGTTGTGACGCAGTGTGATTAGACTCTAAAAAAAAAAAAGACTTTTAGAAATTGCCATTTTAAAAAATTACGTAAACATAACCTATAAAATCGTGCAAGGTTTTCCGGGCGCGAAGAAATTTTAGCGTATAGTGTTTCACATATGACCTTAATGAAACTGAACAGTGTAGTACAATCTCCCACAATGGACAACAGTTGTGGCAACACCAACGGAAAAGATTTCAGTCACATGTTTATAGAAAATGAAAAATTCTCAGGGTCTAATTGTAAGTAAAATCCAAAATATTCTTATGTCGAACAATTGTTCTTGTGCGTGTTTTCTTTTAAATTGTATGTAAACGTTTTATAGTAGTTGTATTAGAAAGTATATTCGAATTAACTATAAATCCTATTTATTTTACTTGGGTATTATAGGAAAATATCTCGCCAGCGTACAGAGAAGGTCAAAATCATACTGGTAGTTTTATACAAGGTGTCCAATCGGGAACCGCCCCGATCTACCTATATTTGAAAACCTATACATGGGAAAATTGAAAAAAATTGGATTAGTATGTTAATGTGGTCGGAAGTCGGTATCAACTTGCTTATTTTAAATGGAACGCGCTATATTTATTACATTTTTGGAGTCTACCTAAGTACACTACTAAGTGACATATTTAAGGTTTTATGTCTAAAATTACTTTCGCAGGCCTTAAAATAACATTTAAAATTTTTAATATATAATATACTGAATAGCAAAAGACAATAATAGACACCTATAGGTGCAAAACACCCGTATGTGTCGAAACCTCAAATTAGACATATTTATGTATATTATTATTTTGTAGTTCTATTTATATTATCTATATTATAATTCTATGTTACACGCGTTACTGAAACATGCCCACAATCCTTATCGATTTAGTGAATTACTGAAAAAAGTATTGAAAACTTTTCTGTATTCCGGTAAACATACTGATTACACTTTTTTTCGGTAGAGTGATCTACATAGTTTAGCTTGGTCTTATACCGATAAACAAAATTACATATACTGCTAATATATAAAGTTCTGATATTTACAGTATCCTCCGAAAACAATAAATTTGTTGGAAATCTTTTATTTTTTTCAATATAATTTTTAGAATATATTTTTGTGTTATATTTAACTTATTAAGTACTGTGCCATAGGCACCACACCTAACAATTATTCCATATCGTATAAGCGACCCCACAAATGCTTTATAAACCATCACAATGTTTTCTCATTTAGAACATAAAATTTGTGTATGTGTACATAGTCAATATGTGGGCTCCACTTCATAAATTGGTCGACCAGCACACCAAGATATTTTGCGTGGCTTACTTCAGCAATTCTATCATTACCGATAGTAATATCTGTAAAATTGGGATGACCAGCCCTTGTTAATGAAAAAGCTATGTAATTTGCTTCATTTAGATCAATTGATAGTTTATAAGTTACCAACCAACTCTTAACCAATTTAAAACCTTCGATTGTCTTATTTTCAACTTCTTCCCAATCTTTACCACTAAATATCATAGCCGTATCGTCAGCATAAGATATATATACCTCCTATATTTTCTGTTAAAAGAGCATTAAGATAAATGATAAAGAGGATCGGGCCCAAAACCGCTCCCTGAGGAACACCAATTTTGATCACCCGTCTCTCACTCAATGTATTATTGATTATAGCCGTTTGTGGTCTTTCTTGCAGATAATTTTTTATTAAATTGAGTACAACTCCTCTTACGCCATGAAAATAATTAATAATTATAATTATTAACTTTTCCTTTAAGAAATCCTTTATTATATAATTTGGGTTGGAGATTCCTTGTTGAAAAGGACCTGTTGTAATAGAATTTTTATAATATTATTAAACTATTAATCAAAAAATGGGATTAAAAATGAAATTGAGAACACTGCAAAAAATGTACATTTTCAAATGGAAAACCCCCAAATTTTATAATTATTTTCTAGATAGCATTAAAAATAAGGGTTTAAAATAAGCAAGGTGATACCGACTTCCGGTATAACCGGAAGTATCCCATCATATTGACAATTTAAGCCGAGCTTGTTCGTGTTTGTTCATGCCAAAAATATTTTCTAGTTTCCCAAAATAGACACCTATCAAAATTTTGACACAACGAGTGCCCGTTTCGGGCTTCCTTGGCTACGTACAAGAATGAGTCTAGTATGAGTTTCTTAGTCCATATGGACTGCACAAACTCACAAAATTTCATTAAAATATACAGAGTTGATTAAAAACCGATTAAATGTAGGTAAATGTACTTACTATTACCAATTATTTTGACCTTCCCTGTACGCTGGCGAAATCTTGCCCTGTACTAACCGGACACCCTGTATATCTAATGAAAAACTTATACACCTGGGTATCATAGTTTCTTAAGTAATGATGGCAAATAAAAATACGAGCGTCATATTTTTATAAATTTTATCATTTTCACAACAAATTGAGAGTCATACATATACAAGGTGTTCCTTAATGGCGTGCTAATATTTCAGGGTGTGATTCCTTAGATCGTTTAATAAAGAAAAGTTCTTATGAACATATGTCCGCAACGGCTTAAATTTCTTGCTACAGGGTGTTGAATTTTTATTTTTTAAATGGTTATTTTTTAATATCTCCGAAAGTACGTTAGATATTATGTTCAATTTTGGTATGTGTTAATAGGATATAGAACCACAAATTTTAGTTAGAAAAGTTATTCAATTGTTGCACCAGTGGCGTCCCTGCAAACATGTCCTCTGATATTGTTTACAAGAAAGATGGTCCGCCACTGATTTTTTTCCATATGAACATTTTTTCTGATTAGCCTGGTCAATTCTACATGAAAACGGTCTCTTGAGTTTGTCTCGTCAGACCCACCGTTCTCGATTAAAACCACTAAATTCATATTAAAACTCATTATTATTAACATTGATAAAAGAATTAATGATAAATTTTGTTTTATAAAAATTGTTGGAAATGGCCACCTTCACTTAAAAGGCATGCTTCCGCCCGTCTTCGCATCTAATTGCCTACTCGTTCAAATATTGAAATTTTTATGAAACAAAATTTATCATTAATATTTTATCAATGTAAATAATAATAAGTTTCAATATGAATTTAGTGGTTTTCTGACGAGAAAAACTCGAGAGACCGTTTTCATGTATAATTGACCAGGCTAATCAGAAAAAATATCCACATGGAAAAATATCAGTGGCGTACCATCTTTTTTGTAAAAAATATCAGAGGACATGTTTGCAGGGACGCCACTGGTGGAACAATTGAATAACTTTTCTAACTAAAATTTGTGGTTCTATATCCTATTAACACATACCAAAATTGAACATAATATCTAAAGTACTTTCGGAGATATTAAAAAATAACCATTTTTAAAAAATAAAAATTCAACACTCTGTAGCAAAAAATTTAAGCCGTTGCGGACATATATTCATATGAACTTTTCTTTATAAAATGACCTAAGGAATCACAGCCTGAAATATTAGCACGTCATTAAGGAACACCCTGTATAAATTTTCACATTTTATTTTTCATCTTTTTCGTTCTCTATTTTCCCATCCGTCCTGCGTTGTCGACACAACTGTCATGATACAATAAAAGTTTTGTGAATAATTTGGTGCCCGTGGTTTCACCCGACGTTTCTCTTTTTCCAGCCTCATCAAGGCGCCAAAGCACCGATAGCGTAAACAGCGTCAACCTCCCTCTGGAACCCAATCCGCTGCGACGAGAGCTGATGAGGGAGCTCACTCCTCACCCGCACAGTAAAGGATCGACTACGATCGTCGACCTAGTCGATAAGACGAAAACGAGATCGAAATCGTTGGTGAACATACCGAAGAGGACGAGGAGTCCGAGCTTCGAACACGACGGCTTGGGGGATATTGAAGAAAGTCCGAAGTTTAATAATTATAGAAGGGGGTCGTGGCAACAAGAAAGGGTAAGGGTAAGTAAGGTTCGGTTATGGACGAGCTTATAACTGGTTGCTGGTTTTTGTCTCTTGTAAACGGCTACAAATGCCAAACCTTCTTCATTGACTTCTTAACTTAATCTATAAGCATGGTATAAATAACTAAGAGGTATGATTCTGCGCGGATGGAGGCGTGGCTTGTGACGTCAACGGGCGAGTGATTTTTAAATCTCTTATGGAGATTTACATTGCTGTGTGCGTTTTTAACTCTCTTTTAAAAGGTTTAAAAGGTTCCACGCATTTAATGGCATGTGAAATAAAAGAATAATATCATGGTATTTAGGTATATTTGTTTCGTGAACATACAACAAAGATTAAAGCTAAAATACGACGTAAGTAGTTATAAACAAATTAAATTATTTTTCTTAAATAGTCCATCTCTCAGTGGTGTGAAATTATGAAGAGGTAAAGAAACTCATAGTCTGCTTCAATAGTTAAATAAACAATATTTTAATTTCCGTACATGTTTCGAAGGCATATGTCCTCATCAGCCTCAGTGGAAAATACTGAAGTAAATGTTAACAATATAAAAAAAACCGTATCCATTCTTATTTTTTGTTTTTATTCTAAGGCAAGCGGCAGCCTTATATTTCTATCAAATTTCTTTGCCTGGTTATCCATGTCACAACCGAACACAGCGCACCTCATTTTATGAAAATTCAGATATTTATTTTAATAAACACACACGACTAAATAAGAAACAGTTCTGGTGAACTTTCGAAACTTCCATGGAGAACTACGGCAAACGGCGCTACGTGGCGGCCAGTGTTGCCGGAAATCTTTGATCAAAAGTAATAGGTTAAACCGGTTCGAAACCTAATAGAATAGTAAAAAAACGGTGTCAGAGTAACAAGAGTACGAAAAAAAGGTCGTTACTTTCCCATGATGGGGACCACCTCCAGATTGAGCATAAATTTCATATGGGGAGCCCCACAACAAGAATGAACATCTAAAAAATTGTTAAAATAGTAATGGATATATTACAATTGTAAAAGACTGACAACGCTGCGGTGGCAACGAGCAGGGGTCGTCGAGCAGTTTCGGCTATCGTCGACCGGTTCCGATGGCGCGGCGGTTGTTTTAAAAGTTTGTCGGAATCTTTGCTTATTTTGAAATTAATATACGTAAATACTTGTCATATATTATTCTTTCATTTCACATACCATTAAATGCGTAAAACCTTTTAATACCTTTAAAATATAATTAAAGACACTAACACCATATAAATCTCCATAAGAAATTTAAAAATTACTCTCCCTGTGACGTTAATGTATATATGTTATCTTTAGTAATTGTATCATGACCTACAGGGTGTTATGGAAATGACGTATTATATTCAAACCGGCAAATCCTGAGATGAAAATAAATTGAAGAAAAATAACGATAAAATGCGCTTTGAATTATTAAGCGAAATTATACACTTTATTAGAAATCTGAAAATTTACATGGCCGCTACTGACGACGGTCGCAATCAATAAAATAAAAGGTCTGCAGTGTGAAAAGACGTCTGCGTATTTCGGCCGGTGTTGTCATATCTACACGGCAAACTCTTTAAAAAGGAATTATAATTTTAACAATTTTTCATTCTATCGTTTATGAACCAATATGATTCCAGAAAACACGACGAAAAGCGTTTTGCAAAACAAATAATACTAATATCACACACTAATCTCAAATTCGTCACAAGCACAGGAAAGTAAAAGATCAAACGTCATTGAATTTTTGAATGGTTATCTTTCAAACTCTTTAAAAAAATTCAATTTTATTTAAGACACATGCTCTCTTACCTTTACTTATTTAAAAACAATTATTCGTTTCATAATTTCTATAAAAAAAACTAAGTTTTAGGAAAAAAACTCTTGCCAAACTTAATGTAAAACTGAAATTGCATATAAATTATAAAAATTAATTACTTACTTGTATTTATCTTGTAACTAAAGAGCGAGACATCCAAGCGCATACATAATCAGTTGTTTATTCTCTTTCATAAGAACACTTTATGTACGGGACACAGATTTTCATGGCAACACTGAACAACACATAGTGGAAGAGAACTAATAAGTTTTTTGTAAAGACACTATCAGATTATTAGATTTTATTACACGCGACGCGACGAAATTTGACTTGTTGACGTTGTGAACGGCAGCTGTTGCGTCCAGAAGAATCTACCGGTCTTAAACTTACATATTACAACATACTGCGGGCTGTCAGTATGAAACAGACAGCGTCTGTCAAGTCAAATTTCGTCGCGTCGCGTGTAATAAAATCTAATAATCTGATAGTGTCTTTACAAAAAACTTATTAGTTCTCTTCCACTATGTGTTGTTCAGTGTTGTCGTGAAAATCTGTGTCCCGTGCATAAAGTGTTCTTATGAAAAAAATAAACAACTGATTATGTATGCGATTGGATGTTCCGCTCTTTAGTTATAAGATAAATACAAGTAAGTAATTAATTTTTATAATTTATATGCAATTTCAGTTTTAGATTAAGTTTGGCAACATTGCCATTGGGTCTGGGTAAAATGTTGTACGGTAGCGCGGACTGACCTGCGAGTAAGAGTGTTTTTACCCCACTTTTAAAACGGTCGATTTAAAAAGAAATAAAATATGTAGCGCTTCTCTAGGACACCCAGGGACTCACCCATTTAAATATAATAATTAATTTCTATAACACCCTGTGTTATTTTTGCTTATTTCTGCTTTTTTTAGAACCAACCTTTCGTTTTGAAATGGATATTTTCTTAATGAAAATTTATACAATGTTAAGCTGAAAATATTAGCTGTAAAAATATCGTACAACCTTTATAAAGACAGAAATGTGCACCTGAAGACGTCTAAAAAACTAGAAATTAAAACAAAGCAGAAATAAGAACACATTTATGAATCGTTCTGAAAATAAAATCCGTTCTATATGTACACGGACATTTATGTATAACATCTTCATTGAGCTAAAAATAGCGTTTCAATCTATTCTTGGTCACGTAAAAAAAATTCCCTTTAATATTTAACGGTGATGTGTCAATGAAGGTACATACGTAGAAGCCCCGGATTGACGTCAGGTGATCTTTTAAAATTGATAGTTGGACATAACTTCACGTCATATTTTAATATAAATAATCGATAGTGAAAATAGGATTTATGGGGATTTTCACGTAGGTATATGAACACATATCCGAAGCGACATAAATTTTTTGCTACAGGGTGTTGAATTTCTCTTCAATGGTTATTTGTTAATATCTCCGAAAGTACTTTAGATATTATTTTCAATTCTGGCATGCGTTAAGACTACATATTATAGTGAGCAAAGATATTCTATTAATTCACCATAAAAGCGATCTCTTGAATTTTTCTCGCCAGGTGCACCGTTCTTGAATAAAACAATTAAATTCAAATTGGAACAATGATTATTAACATTCAACAAAAACCGATGATTTTAATAATCGAGTACTTGATACTCGAGCGATTTTAATAATCCTGTGAATCGCTCGAGTGAATCGCTTGAAATTCCAATTCCCCAAGCGATGATGTCACCGACTGCTCCACCGGCAGCCTAGCCGTTTACATGTGATCAGATAGGATATTTAGCAGGCACGTAACTACGGGTGGGCACAGGTTTAGCTAAAAAATTGTAGTAGCCACCAAAAAAATGCCAGAAATTTATTTATTTATGAATAATGAATTTTTACCACGTGGCTCGATACCAAACAAAAAAACTGCAAAAAATCACACAAATATGTATTTATTGTTCGGGTTTGTTTATTATTGTGCTTTTTTAACTCGAACAAAACGTATTACCAAGAGTTATTTTTCTTCACATCTTTCTCAATCTACGAGCATAAAATATGTAGATATTTAAAATAGCTTGTCAAATTCTTCCACTTTAAATTATCAGTTGCCCACTGTGTGCCTTTCAAAAATTTTGGGTTAGTTACGCGACTGGCAAAATAAGAAAATTGGTTATTATTTTTTTAAATTCATGTTTATAGTTACCTAAAAGTTCCTGTTTAAGAAGGTTTACTTTTGGTTACCAAGAAATTTCTCGATACCTATGTTTTGTTAACTATTTTGCTCGTTTTCTTATTTTCCATTAACATTTTCTATAATGTATGTTATTTTTAAGAAGTCTTCTTGAGTTTAATAATAAAAAGTTCCTATTTAGATCAAAAACGAATTTTTCTATATAATTTGTTAACCATTTTGTTCGTTTTGCTATTTTTCATTAACAATTTCTATTATTATGTTATTTTTGAGAAGTTTTCTCGAGTTTATAGTAAATAAAAATTTTAAAATTATATTCTTTAATTTTTTAATATTTACAATGGGAGACCTAAACTACGCCGCTGGCTAGCCAGTTAAACAAAACTTTACAAAGCCTATGTCGCGATGACTCCGCTAAGGGATTTGGCATACTTTTTTATATGCACCTTCTCGTTTATGTGCCTTTAAGAAAGACGTATGTCGTGTTACCTGCTCAACGTCAAACTCGAACGTCGCCAATCGGATGGCGCGGCGCGTAGACCGAAGGTCGTGTAAGTGTGACAGGCGATATTTTTCAGTTTTCGCCTGAATCTATAACTAGAGTATTTCCTATCGAGCGAAAAACTGTTCGAATATACGAGCGTTTTTTAACTCGATCACACTACAGCGGTACATTTCCGTCGGCGTCAAGCGAAGCGCGGGTATCGAGTGAAAGATAATAAGGGACGAGCGACGGTTTTCGCCTGAATAGATAACTCGAGCGGTTTTTTTTAATAATCGAGCGATGTCGGTTATTTCAATAATCGAGTAATCAAGCGGTTTTTCGCTCGAGCGATCACATCACTAATTAACATTGATAATAAAAAAATTGTTGGAAATAGCCACATTCAATTTGAATTTTATTATTTTAATTAAGAACGCCGCGACAATAAAGCGCTTCTTGTAGAATTGATCAGGCTAGTCAGAAAAAACATCTACATGGAAAAATAAGGTACTTTCGGAGATTTTAAAAACACCCTGTATAATTGAATTTAAATTTTAGCCAACATTTAGCACCCTCCTTTCGATCAAGGACGCCTTCGGTCCCCAATTGGACAACGACGCCAACGTAACGCTGCCTGGCACTCCGCTTCCATCTTTAGTACAAGATTCTACTGATGATGATTTCACCACCGACTTACCACCCACGCCAGATTGCGAAAAAACGATGGTAAGAATGTGATTCATTTTTGTAATTAATAAGTGATAATATAACTGACAAGGGGTGAACTCAAAGTGACGGTCTCACAAATTATATATGTTTCGCCCATCTGGGCATCATCAGATCGGAAGAATATTTTTATTAGATATAAGATAATTATAATATAAGATAAATTCTAGGAGCAGTGCCCACACTCTTAGTTCCAGCCATTGGTGACAAACACAGCGTGTACGCCTATGCACTCCGTCCGTTGCCAAACATATTCTCGTTGCTAGGGGGCGTGTCTTCTTTCTGCCAATCGTTACCCTTCGTGTTCAAAAACGCTTTATATCATGATACAATAAAGACAGTGACGCACATTTGGCTAAGTCACTATGCGACGCGAGATATTTTCAGAGGGAAGTTACCTGGAGAGCAGTGGCGGTTCTTCCACAGGAGCACATGCGCACGTGCACCCCCAATGAATATTATTAATCGTGTAAAGTCCGACCCTCCCTAATATTTTATCGTACCGTCAAGTAAGCGGGGCATAATGCATTTTTTTTTTTTTTGGACAACCGATGAGAATCTGCACACAGACACCTTACAAACGCGGCTGCAAGGTAGTGTCGGGTTTAGCAACTTGTGGGGATTATACCTCCATCAACATCATCTTTTCTGAGGGAAAAGATCCGCCTCCGAGAGGCGAGCCGACCGACTAAACTCACCGTCTGAGTCAGGTATAAAGCCTTTAACTCCTTTCACTCGACGTGTTATTTTTGTCTATCATAAGTATGATTTTTGGGTTAAGCCTTTAGGCGTTGTTGATGATGTTTGGTGTCAGCTCTAGTATCTTTCTAATTTGAATTTAATCAAATGAGCAAGATATAAGGGCTCCTAACATGTTGGCGGTAGGTGTGTGGTAGGCGGTGTATTTTTACAGTAGTCGTGTAGTGTTTTGTGTATAGTGTGATTGTATGAATTTCAATTCAATTTCAATTTCATTTATTGATCAATTTTTCAGTACATTAGTACAAAAAAAGAACCATAAAGGTGTAGATCACAAATCCTATCACAATTTCTATATGTATATATAATGGAACATACTAAATCAATAACAAAAAACAATCAACGTGCAACATACAGAGAACAATTAACTAAACACAAAGTCGAAAATAGAATAAGATCAAACAAAATATGCACAATTGGGCAAGACAGCCAATAACATAACAGACTATAAAAATATTTAAAATATATAAAATTTATACAATATAATAATATTTAAAAAATTTACTATAACAATCCCCCCCAAGACAGCCTGATAGAGTCAAGCGCTAGACGGAAATCAATCTAGGGATGGAATTTTCCAAAAATTCATCAAATGAATAATTTGCCGAAGATATTAAAATTTTCTTAATTTTTGATTTAAATTTCCCGGAGCTTAACTGTCGCACACCATAGGGAATAGCATTATACCATACTTTGCCAGCATGAAAAACGGTCTCCATAGTTAACCTTAGGTGAGATTGGGGTACACGTACAGCATTTCTATTCCTAGTAGGGTACTCATGCGAACACTCACTTCTACCCAAGTACATATTATGAAGAGAGGTTACACACTCATAAATAACCAAGTCATAAAGGGTTAGGATTTTTAAAGATTTGAATAAAGGTTTGCAGTGTGCTATTCTATTGGCCTTACAGATGACTCTGATAGCCCTCTTTTGCATGATAAATATACTGTGAAGCCTACCAGCAGTTCCAAACCCCCAGAACATCGATCCATATCTTAAATGCGATTCAAATAGAGCATAATAGACCTGGCGAGAGATGTGACCGTCGTCCAGTTCCTGCGATACAGTTCTTAACGCAAACACAGCAGATGCTAGACTTTTGGTCAACTTATCTATATGGTTATCCCACTTCAGGTTTTGATCCAACATAACTCCCAGGAACCTATAGTCTGAGACTCTAAGAACGGTCGAGTTATTAACAGTTAATGATAATGCAAGATTTTTATTAAAGGTCATGAATTTTGTTTTATCGACATTTAGCACCAGCCTGTTAGCATCAAACCACTGACTTATCAGCGACAAATCTTTATTAATTTTAAGCTCCAACAGGGTTGGGTCCTCATCGGTCCAACAGATGGAGGTGTCATCCGCAAACATTGCAAAACTGCCAGAAATCTGCAAGTTACTAAGGTCGTTGATGTATAACAAGAACAGTAGAGGACCCAGGACTGATCCTTGCGGCACCCCATTTGCGATGTTTCTATTATCAGAACGAACGGTCCCCTCCCCATCGCCCGGGACTTGTACTGTTTGCTCCCTGCCTGATAAGTATGATTTAAACCATCTCAATGTAACCCCCCTAATACCATAATATTCCAATTTATTTAGTAATATATCGTGATTCACGCAGTCAAGGGCCTTCGCCAAGTCACAGAAAACCGCGGTAGTGAATTTTTTATCGTTCAACCCTGAGTAAACCTTTTCCAAAAATGAGTAGATAGCAGCACCAGTACTTTTTTTACTTTGAAAACCAAACTGCGAAGCCGATATAATATTGTACTTATCAAGAAAGCCAGTCAAACGTACTTTCACTAAAGTTTCCACAATCTTAGAGAAAACAGATAAAAGTGAAATTGGTCTAAAATTTGCTGGGCTTTTGACATTACCACCCTTATCAATGGGAATTACTAACGCCAGTTTAAGGGTATCAGGAAATATCCCTTCTATAAAAGAGCTATTTACAATGTCGGAGATAATTTCAAGGACGCTTATAGGTAATTGTTTAACTACCTTTAGAGATATTTGATCCAATCCACAGGAATTGGTTTTTTTAAGATTTCGTACGACATCCAAGATCTCAAGCGCGGTAGTAGGCCTCAGATAGAAACTATTTACAACCCTCATTCTATTTTCCCTGAGAAACGACATTGCACTAGAGTTAGAGTGTGCCGTTATATTTTTTGTGACTTCAGATGCCAGGTTCACATAGAATTCATTCAAATAGTTTGCAACATCCAGTGGTTTTGTAATTTCGAGGGAATTAGCTTCTAGTTTAATATGCTTTTTTTTTTCTATTACAGTTCCTTCCAGAAATTGTATTTATTATTGACCAGGTTTTTCTTTTAGAGTTTTTAGCATTGATTATTTCTTTAAGATAAAAACTATTTTTTGCTGCCCTAATTGTTTTTTTTAGTGTTTTTTTGTATCTTTTAAAGTAAGAAATAATGTTTAGATCTTTGGTATATTTAGCAATGTAATGTAGACATCTCTTATTCCTGCAAGAAATCCTTATACCTCTAGTTATATAAGATTTATTGCTAGATGATGTTCTTTTAAAGGGAAGAACAAGTTCTTAAATAATTTTGAGTTTGGATTTTAGTGAGTGATCCAGTCTTTAGGCATTTTGTGGGGCATAATGCAGTTTCTCTGTAGTAACAGGTGGCGGGTGGCAGCGGGGGATAGCGGGGCTATGGCGATTTAACATGGGAAAGGCGCAGAATTTTAGTGCGCGCCGCGCCGTTGTCTGTTCGTGCGTTAGAAATTCTAGCGTGTATGTTTTAATATTTTAATATTATATATTCATTAAATTAAAATGAATAGTTTGACGGTGGACTATTTAAAAAATAATTTTAGCTCTTTGAGTTTGGAGGAAAAAATTAAAGAAGGCCTAAACCCGAAATTAATTTAACGCAGACCACAAAGGGTAAATCTAGGGACTTTATTAGAAAGTTTAAAAATGAAATATATGAAAAAAAATTTATAGAGGGTATTCCAAACTTTAATGAGGCTGTTATTGATCAATTTTCTACAATTAAGAACCGAAGAACGGACTTTACGTTTAAGCACTATTGTGTAGGATCGATAAATGATACTCGATATGATTTTAAACCTTTTTATTTAAGGATTTAAACTAAAAAACACTGAAAATATGAAGAATGCCAACTTGTCAGTCTCGTGGCTCGATTCGTTCTCGTCATAAAACAGTTAACTATTGTTCTCGTCTTGGTTGCGCCTAATGACGTAGCCGTAGATGGCGTAGTGGTATTACACATCATTCGGTTTTCTTGATAACTCGTAGATGGCTGTAGTAGTATTGGACATCATTCGGTTTTCTTGATAGCTCGTAGATGGCTTTAGTAGTATTAGTAGTGCACTGTATAAATATTGTTACGAGGGTTGCATGCGACGACGTTAAGATCCGACAGCTATACACACTAAGAAAACCTTTCTTATTTTCCAAAAGTTGTATTTCCTTGTGTAAAATTAAAAAATAAATAAAAATATGTTTTACCTAACGCATTTTCTTATTACTTCTTTTCTTTCTACATTTAAAACGCCTAGAAAGTAATTTTTTGGTCGTTACACATAAATTTCTATCATAGGTCACGAGCCGCCACTCCTGGAGAGTTATTCGACAATGCCTCCTTGCGTGATATCATACCTTGTGTTATTGGAGCGGATAATAATTATTTTATTCACATTTTAATCAAATTAGTAATAACTGTCATTACTGCCTATTAAATAAAACGTTATTAACAGACACGATTTTAAAGCATGGTTTCAACTATTCAGTATTTTTTTTTATATTTGCTAAGCGAACACGTGAACGACTCGTATTCGAAATTATAATAAAATTACGAATCAATACTTCGCAAATAGAAAAATAGGAGCGTACAAACAACTAATTATATGAATTATAAATCGTTATTCTGTTATTAATAAATAAAAAAGCAACCAGGTATTAAATTACGAATATTGAGGTTAAACCTTTTACTCGAGCTGTCTTGTCCGTTTAGTCTGAATTGATTATAAGTTGGAAAAATGTCTATTATAGAAAATTATTGACCATTTTCGTAAATTTGAAGTTATATCGTAACAATCGACCTGCTGACGAAATCATAAATCATAAATTAAATTCCCTCGTAAATACACTTTTAGACATATTTAATAAAAATATACTTATTTGTTCTTTGGGTTTTCGGTCAATTCTTAATAAAGCGAGTTATCAAATTTGTGACGTTTCGGTTTATTTCATTTTAAACCATCATCAGACTACAATTAAAGGAAAACATTTCTTTAGTTTTTAAGGACATGATTTGTGAAATATGATGGGAAAACATTTAGTTTATAGCAATCTAATTATAATAAAAACATACCTTATGTAATTGCACTATCACAATCACTTTAACATTTAAAATAGAAATTAGTTACAATTATACCTAGGGTGATACAACATCTTCATAATAAGTAAATATGTTAAAGTGATTGTGATAGTGCAATTACATAAGGTATGTTTTTATTATAATTAGATTGCTATAAACTAAATGTTTTCCCATCATATTTCACAAATCATGTCCTTAAAAACTAAAGAAATGTTTTCCTTTAATTGTAGTCTGATGATGGTTTAAAATGAAATAAACCGAAACGTCACAAATTTGATAACTCGCTTTATTAAGAATTGACCGAAAACCCAAAGAACAAATATATTTGAACAAACGGCCAGGAATCAATACTATTTAATAAAAATTGTATATTTCATGAAGTATGAGAGATAAACATATGAATCAAAAAAGGAAAATGTAAAGGAAACATTAGCCTTTCATTTGGCTGTATCGACAATCATAGTCCGGCAGCCCGTTACCAAATATCCTGTTATCACGTCTTCATCTCAGTGGCGGTTCTTCCACGGGAGCAAATGCGCACGTGCACCCCCAAAACAAAACGAATAAAAAATATTAATTTATATTCATTGAATATTATTTATCGTATAAAGTCCGACCCTCCATAATATTTTATCGTACCGTCAAACCAAACTGTATAGATCCGGCAACCGTGCCTCGGTCGAGGTAAATGACGATTATGACGAGACTTTCTCGCACGTGCGATTAAATAGTGCAGTTTCTCTGTATGGCGATTTAACATGGAAAGGGCGCACAGTTTTTGGTGTCTGTTCGTGCATTAGTTAGAAATTCGAGCGTGTATGTTTTAATATTTTAATATTATATATTTATTAAGTTAAAATGAATAGTTGACGGTGGACTATTTAAGAAATAACTTTAGCTTTTTGAGTTTGGAGCAAAAAATTGAAGTGAAGAATGCGGGAACACCTAAACCCGAAATTAATTTAACGCAGACCACAAGGGGTAAATCTAGGGACTTTATTAGAAAGTTTAAAAATTAAATATATGAAAAAAAAATTATAGAGGGTATTCCAAACTTAATGAGGCTGTTATTGATCAATTTTCTACAATTAAGAACCAAAGAATGGACACTCTTGTGTAGGGTCGATAAATGATTTTAAACTATTTTATTTAAGGATTTAAACTAAAAACACTGAAAATATGAAGAATGCCAACTTGTCAGTCTCGTGGCTCGATTCGTTCTCGTCATAAAACAGTTAACTAGTGTTCTCGTCTTGGTTGAGCCTAATGACGTAGCCGTAGATGGCGTAGTGGTATTAGACATCATTCGGTTTTCTTGATAGATCGTAGATGGCTTTAGTAGTATTAGTAGTGGACTGTATAAATATTGGTACGAGGGTTGCATGCGACGACGTTAAGATCCGACAGCTATACACACTAAGAAAACCTTCCTTATTTTCCAAAAGTTGTATTTCCTTGTGTAAAATTAAAAAATAAATAAAAATATGTTTTAAGTAACGCATTTTCTTAGTACTTTTTTTCTTTCTACATTTAAAACGCCTAGAAAAATTTCACCCGAACAAACCCTCTATCCTAGGTCACGAGCCGCCACTGCTTCATCTAGTCAATGACTAAAAATAAGAAAATTTTACTCGAGCGAGAAAGTTCGACAACGCTGCGCTTACCGGTCAGAGTGATTTCAGTCCGTAAGAAAGCAGATCGTCTTTTTGTTATTGCGCCTTGTCCGGTCTTGATGAAATCATATTAAAAATATAAAAAAAAAACGTGAATTCATCGACAACGGACGTTTTGAGTGTTGCAAAAATTCCATAGTTTAAATAGAAGATGTAAAGAAAATGGGTATAAAAAAGCCCGGGTCAATTTTTTTTTAAATTGTTGATAACACTCTAAAAAATAGTAAATCGAGTCGAACGGACATTTTCCGTGTTGCGCATCTGCAAGGAGGGCAGCCAAGTCGGATCTCGTATCTGTATAATTTATGATCGCGGTACACGGCGCGGGCATGGGACGGCTTGCTGTATGGCTTGGTTGTCTATAACAACTCAACATCAGCTATGTCCATATATTGCATTATTATTGATACACATTTTTTTCTTGACTAAAAACGGTTTTGCTAAAAAATACGGGTGTAAAAATGTCACATGTTCATATTTTTCCCCCATTTTCCGAGCCACAATACAGGATTTATGCTTGAAAACGGACGAGGCGCGATAACTCGAACAGCGTTAAAAAATGACATACCTAAGATCCAACACTGCGCTTGCGCGTCGATGATAATGCCCGTTCTCATTTTTCTCCGGTCACGAATAACGAAAACTAACATCCGACAAATAAAACGGACGAGGCGCGATAAGTTGAATTCTCCACTGAAAACAATAATTGTCGATTTTTCTCGGAACAAAACTATTCACCGCACGGAAAATGTCAGTTACTATTTTAATCTCATCAAAGACATCATTCTCAGTCAAAATATAATTTTTCCTTTACAAGGAAACAAGCGTTTTATATTTACGACCTTCATCATGTTAATCACGTCCATGAGCTGCTTGGTTTGTCTTATTTGATCTGCACACATACATCTCGATTTGAATCATACTGTTAGAGGTGACGACGTAAGTTTATTATTTCACCGTCTCAACTGTACTTATCGCGCGAGTACATTACGCCCTGACAGCTTTTTTCTTTTAGAATTTAGACCCTGACAGTTTGCTGTTTCGCGATGGAAGAAGGAAGGTCGATATGGTATTGGTGTACGAAGAGGAGGAGTTAGGTGTGATGACGGAAGCGGAGGCAAAGAGAAGAGACAATAGAAAAGTGTTTCAGGTAAATAATATCTACTAGAGACACCGTTTAATTAAAATTCATATTGTTTTCGAAGAAAGTCAAACATTTTAGTTATAGGTACGTAGTTGATACCAAGGTGATTGTAAGATGACAGAAGTTACAGGGAAATATATATGTATACATTGTTGGAAGCATAAATGCTGAAAGAATTTCTTGCTTCATGAAGACCAAATATGGCATAGTTAAACGGGACCATGTCAACTGTCAAATTTGACATTATCTCCACAGAATGTCGAAAACAGGCATCTATTAATCGAATTTAAAAAAAATTTGTTTGGAAAAGTTGTTTGCATTGTAATTTTATGTCCACGTGCCAAATTTCATTCACTTTATGATAATTTTCGTTTTATATCTATTTTCATTGAAAGCGGAAGTCGACCCGACCACCGTAAATATATTCATTTATACCAGGGGTCGGCAACCTGCGGCTCGCGAGCCAAATGCGGCTCTTTGGATGTGAAGCTGCGGCTCTTTAGTTCCATACGCAAATATTATTTATTTTATCGAAAAAAAACATTAAAAACTCGTTCTGAATCGATTTACGAGGATTAGACACCGATTCTATCTCTCAGCCACTTGTACTCGCTTTTCACCGCACCCCTCCCCCGTGACACGCGTCGTTACTGTCGTCGGTCCGTCGAAAGCTCTCGAATGACGACGCCGGATGTTTCTATGTAGGTTTTAATTCGTTTGCGACGCAAGACAATTTGGCGTCTTCACCAGTGCTTTGGCTGTGACCAGGGGTCGGCAACCTACGGCTCGCCAGCCCCATGCGGCTCTTTCGATGTCAAGTTGTGTCTCTTTCGATATCAAATTGCGGCTAAACCAATTGGCTCTTCCGTCTTAAAAGATTGCCGACCCCTTATTTATAGAATACTCATCGTCTAAATTCGTTCTTTACATCAAAAATTCTACAAAAATGTAGTCATTTTCCTCAAATAATTAAATTACAGTTTTAAAACTCCTCATAACTTTTAAAGATTTAACCAAAACAAAGTTTTGTTTTTAAATAATAAATACCTTGAAGAAAAATGGAAAACTTTTTAGCAGGTACAAATGAACATACAGCGTTGCCACTGTGATTTCCTTAAAACATTGCAATTTGATGTTGGGATAATATTATACTATTCGGTTTCATACGCAGGCGGTACAGTACGTTTTACGAAAATTGGATACGTCTTAATGATTTCCTGGGTCGGTCCCATTGTGTTGACAAGAGCTTGGCAATAAACAAGTGAATTTTGAAGGGACGGACTAAGGAAAACAAGAAATGATATGATTATATTAATGTAATCAAATGAAATAACATTTTTTAAAAATATTACTAGTCATATTTATTTACATTTATAATGTTATTCTATATGTAGTTCTGTTTCGCTATCGCTATCCTCATCAAAATTAATTATAATTGGATTAATTATACGATCCAGACTAATATACGAATTTTCTACAGTTATTACGTGACGGACTGAATTTTTCCAACTACCTGGGGGAATATCATTAAAGCATTTTCGAATTAATTCTACAACACTAGAACTTAAAGTCGTAGAAATATTTTCAGACCTAACCAGTGATTTTAACTGGTGCCACATATGCTCTATGGGGTTAAAAATGTATGTCCAATTTATTCTGCCAATATGTCACAAACATATACTTTTTTTATACAAAATGTCTTTAAAACTTCTAAAAGATCACTTTTTTTATAACTTTCTTCAAATTATATATCATTCGCCGCCATGTAGTTCTGAAACTCCAATTTTGTATTATTTGAGCTTGGAGCTTTATGTAATTGGCGACTGTGATAGCTCGCATTGTCCATTACTATCACGCTATTCTGAGGAATGTTTGGTAAAATACAATTCTTGAACCATTCCTCAAAAACTAACAAATTTTACCACAAAAAGATATTTAAATATAAATTAAGCAACCTAACCTACCTGATGTGCCGATATTTAATTATAATTATTACAATACGGTCCTTTCCACATAATAATAGCAAAGGGTCATAAATAATGGGATGACCCAGGTACTTTTACGACAGTCATTAAGTTATATCCATTTTTCTTGAAACAATCTTTACATTTAGGACTCTCAGTACAGACTCATTGATTACTGTTTAAAACCTTGTATGATTCTGACAGAATAAAAACAATTCTCTCTATTTATTAATTAAATGTTTTTGCTTACAACTCATTCAAATATCGTAATTTTGGCGACGTCAATAATACCTAGCTGTAAACACGTTATTTATTAAAGACAACTCTCTAAAAAAAAACTAATAAAATATTAATTTATCTTTTAAGGAAAATTTAGTAAAAGAAGGCTTAGAACTCGAACTAGAACACAAAGACTTATCTTTCGATGGTCGGACGTGGTTTCTAAAGATCCATCTTCCATGGAAAACGACCACGAGATATGCGGCCCTTATGAACCTAAAACTTCCCGTCAAAAGATTTATCACGATTTCGGTAAAAGCGTGGGTAAGATAATAAAATATTTATTGATTAATAATAAGTGAATAATTTATAAGATAAAATATATCGATTTACTTGAAAACCACGTAACTTCTAGGATGATAAAAAAGACCAAAATAAGGGCAAATCGCTGTTGAAACGATGGCAGCAGCGGTGGCGGATATTTTTCGAATATGATCATGATTTAATACCCGAGGAACCGTCTTTTTACGACGCCACTGAGGGAGGCGATAGAGAAGAGCAGTAAGTGAAATACTAAAAAACTTTTTCTTTTTTTGTCGGTTTGCAGGTGATATTGGCCTGATAGCAAGGCCTAGTAGGCCTAAATTAGTTACCGTCTTACGGGCCATTCTTCCAATACCTACTATGCTACTATACAAACCGCTGTGCTTTGTTGTTTACTGTAAAGTAAATACAGGGTGTTCCGTAATGACGTGCTAATATTTCAAGGTGTGATTCCTTAGGTCATTTTATAAAGAAAAGTTCATATGAACATATGTCCGCAACGGCTTAAATTTTTTGCTACAGGATGTTGAATTTTTAAATGGTTATTTTTTTAATATCTTCGAAACTGCTTTAGATATTACTTTTCAATTTTGGTATGTGTTAATAGGATATAGAACCACAAATTTTAGTTAGAAAAGTTATTCAATTGTTCCACCAGTGGCGTCCCTGCAAACATCTCCTCTGATATTTTTTACAAAAAACATGGTACGCCACTGACATTTTTTCATGTGGATATTTTTCTGATTAGCCTGGTCAATTCTACATGAAAACGGTCTCTTGAGTTGTTCTCGTCAGACTTCTCGTTCTGGATTAAAACCACTAAATTCATACTGAACCTTTCATAATTAACATTGATAAAATAATTAATGACAAATTTTGTTTTATAAAAATTGTTGGAGTTGGCAATTCGAGGCGAATACGGGCGGAAGCACGCCTTTTAAGTGAAGGTGGCCATTTCCAACAATTTTTATAAAACAAAATGTATCATTAATTATTTTATCAATGTTAATAATAATGAGTTTCAATATGAGTTTAGTGGTTTTAATCAAGAACGGTGCGTCTGACGAGAAAAACTCAAGAGACCGTTTTCATGTAGAATTGACCAGGCTAATCAGAAAGATATCCACATGGAAAAATGTCAGTTCATATGGACTTTTCTTTACAAAATGACCTAAGGAATCACACCCTGACATATTTGCACGTCATTAAGGAACACCCTGTATAATACTGATAGAAAAATTTAATTTGGTTTCTGTTAGGTTTGTGGTTAAGGATAGAGCGACGACCTATTCAAGTGCCCAGCGGAGTTTGATAGTAATGCAGATTTTGCTGAGAGTGAAATTTGACGATACCGATAAGGTAAGGACATTTATATAACCATTGTTCCCTAAGAAATACCAGTTTCTGACCCGAAGAGGGTGTAGATTTTATCTATAAGAGTGTAAAATTGGCTTCAAGTCATATGCACTAGTGTAGATTCAGTCTTTGCTTCAATTTTCGGGAAATATAAATTTCCTGCTATGATACCTGACAGGTGTGCTTCGGCCCTCTCCGGACCATTATCGCAGGAGTACTAAGACTAGATTGTACTGCGTGTACTGTAACGCCAGAGTCCATGAACAATATGAAATACGAGTAATTTTTATTTCCCCAATATACAGATTCATTTGCATACATATACATTTAGGAGAATAATTTATTTTTAGGTCGGAATAAGAAGACTCTTAAATAATAACACGTTCCTGGCTTGTTTTCCATTACACGAAGGAAGATGGGATCGGCCTGAAACTGATGGAAGACAGCTGGATAGAAGGGTAAATTTATACTTTGTTCAACCAGTATGGATTGGCTGGTGTGAGAAATACTACATATTTGTAAAATAGCAATTTATATTGATGGTACTGGAACTGTTCCCGATGAACTAATCGGGTTAAGATTTTACTATGAGTTATATACAGGGTGTCCGGGAACATGTGGGAAATCTCCCGGATATGAAGAAAACACGTGAAAAGAATACTATAGGTTCATATAAACTTCTTTCGTATCGGCCTCCTCTTCGGAGATATGGGCTCCCAAAGAGCACCAATGGAATCAAGTTTTTTACACATAATTATTGAACCAACTGGTATATTTCAATTATTTTTTAATATGATGTTTACCAGGTAAGACCCGTCAAATTACTACCCAATAAACTGTTGTGAATTACTCACAGCTGCAGGGACGGACTAGCTGTAACACTCATGGGCCCATTTCTTTTACACCCTGTATGATGAGAACTTTGGACAATGTTTTTTACATACCTTTAACTATTGGCTAAAAATTAATTACTCTTCATTCATGTCGCTAATCCTAACCGTTTTCGGAAAAAACGTCATTTTATTTACACCAGTCCCCTAAATTCTCACGGGTTAAATATGAAAAAGCGGAATTTTGAAGGTTGGACATTTGATCGGAACAAAGATGTATCTTTTACTGAAATACGCCAAATACATGATGTATATGAAATGCCGTTTTTTCGAAAACGGTTAGGATTAGCGACATGAATGCAGAGTACTTAATTTTTAGCCAATAGTTAAAGGTATGTAAAAAACATTGTCCAAAGTTCTCATCATACAGGGCGTAAAAAAAATGGGCCCATTAGTGTTACAGCTAGTCCGTCCCTGCAGCTGTGAGTAATTCACAACAGTTTCTTGGGTAGTAATTTGACGGGTCTTACCTGGTATACATCATATTAAAAAATAATTGAAATATACCAGGTGGTTGAATAATTATGTGTAAAAAACTTGATTCCATTGGTGCTCTTTGGGAGCCCATATCTCCGAAGAGGAGGCCGATACGAAAGAAGTTTATATGAACCTATAGTATTCTTTTCACGTGTTTTCTTCATATCCGGGAGATTTCCCACATGTTCCCGGACACCCTGTATATAGTATATTATTACTATACGTTATCTACTTTTTAGTTACTATACTTAGAATGGGCGAATTTTGGAAGATTGTTGAAGCGACAACCTCTCAACATGGTGAGAAAGTATTTCGGGGATAAAATTGGACTGTACTTTTGTTGGTTAGGTTTCTATACGAAAATGCTTATATCACCAGCGATCGTGGGTCTGTTGTGTTTTTTGTATGGAGTATTTACTATAGATACCGATGATAATATACCGACGTAAGTAAATTTTTCTGTTGTTATAATAACCCTTTTACATATTATGTGCTTTAAATGTAATCTTGTAACGTGCATATCAAAATGTTTACATTTACTTGTCTGTCTAGCACTGCCGTGTGAGTTTGGACTGTATGCACTCAATATTTGCAGGAACTGTTCGGTAGAGAGCCGGGTAAGTGAACGTGTTCATTTAATGTCTACCGATACAGGGTGTTCCTGCACGATCGATCGTTTTCATGTAGAATTGGCCAGACTAATCATAGAAAATATCCACATGGAAAAATTGCAGTGGCGTACCACTTTTTTTGTAAAAAATATCCCTAAGGAATCACATTCTGAAATTAGCCCGTCATCAAGGAGCACTCTGTATCAGAAAAGCTTGAAAATCGAAAAAGACCGTTTATCATGAATAGTAATGTCCCTTAGACTGTGAGTTAATTGTAACCTAAGAACAATATGGTGTAAAAATGTAAAAAAAAACAAATCCATAGAAAACTTGAATGTGTATGACGTTTTAGACGAGAAATATGCGACCAAAATGGACCAGGAAACATCACCTTATGCCCCTTGTGCGACAAAGCGTGTAGCTATACGAAATTATCCAGTAGTTGCAAATTTGCCCAACTTACATATTTATTTGACAATCCGGCAACCGTATTTTTTGCCATCTTTATGAGTTTATGGGGTAAGTGTATTAAAAAAAAATCGGCAAGTTTTTCAATATTTTCTCTCCCTTTTATATTATATATATAGGGTGTTATGGAAATGACTTATTATATTTAAATGGGCGACTCCTTGGGTGTCCTAGAGAAAGTCTACATACTTTGTTTTTTTTAAATCGAATATCTAAATGCTAAGGTAAAAACCCTTTTTACCCACATACTGTCGCCCCGTTCCATCTGGATTCGCTTAGCAACAATGTGGGTCACTAGAGTATACTAACAGTGTTGTCAGATCACACCGCGTGTCTCGCCGTAGCTTGAATACCGGCCGCGCGCCGCTTCATACTTCAGTATGTTTCGAGATTCGGGAGTGGAACGACGTTGGTTCCACGACCTCGAGGGTTCCACGTGCTTGACGTATACGAATTTTAAACGTTTTGTTAGTTGTATTGCCCGATTTTTTTTTGTTGTGAAATAATTCATAATAATAAATGTTGTGATGTGATTTCAAATTTTTGTTGAAAAACAGACTTTTTGTGTTTTATTTTTTATGGAATTTAATTATAAAACGGATTATTTTAAAATAAGATCGAAGGTAAGAGAGTATGTACCTTAAAATTGTAGTTTTTTTGTTTCTAAAAAGTTTGAAAAAGAAGTGATAGCGCGCGTCAAAGATATCTTGTTGTCAAAAACTGAACACGTGCGTTTAGAATTATGTGCTGCAATATGACAACATCGCCTATAATGCGCTAACCTCTTTTGAACCTGGGGACTGCCTCAATAAAATATTGATTGCGAAAGGCCTCGGGAGCAGCCGCGTAAATTTTGAGATTTCATATAAAGTGTATATTTCGCTTAATAATTTAAAGCGCCATTTATGGTTATTTGTCTTCAATTTATTTTCATCTCAGGATTTCCCGGTTTAAATATAATAAATCAATTCCATAACACCCTGTACTATGCAGGGTGTTATGGAAATGACGTATTATATTTAAACCGGCAAATTCTGAGATGAAAATAAATTGAAGAAAAATAACCTTAAATGGCGCTTTGAATTATTGTACGAAATATACACTTTATATGAAATCTGAAAATTTACGTGGCCGCTACTGAGGACGTTCGCAATCAATAGTTTATTGAGCCGGTGTTGTCATATCTTGCAACACAGGTTTTTTACAACAAGACGTCTTTCACCCGCGTTATCACTTCTTTTTCAAACTTTTTGAAAAAAATACTTCAATTTTTAAGGTACATACTCTCTTACCTTCGATCTTATAATCCGTTTTATAATTAAATTCCATAAAAAAATAAAACACAACAAGTATGTTTTGCAACAGAATAATAGGTAATATCACACAAATTTGAAATCACATCACAATATTTCTTATTATGAATTATTTCACATCAGAAAAAAAAATCGGGTAATGCTTCAACTAACAAAACGTTTAAAATTCGTATACTTCAACCCTCGACAGCGTCATTCCACGCCCGAGTCTCGAAACATATTGAAGCAACAATAGTCTCGAGCGGCAGGTATCCAAGCAAGGGTGAAACATGCGGTGTGATCTGACAACACTGTTAGTATACTCTAGTGACCCACATTGTTGCTAACTGAATCCAGATGGAACGGCGAGACAGTATGTGGATAAAAAGGGTTTTTACCTTAATATTTAGATATTCGATAAAAAAAAGTATGTAGACTTTCTCAAGGACACGCTAGGAGTCACCCATTTAAATATAATAAGTAATTTCCATAACACCATGTATACATCAACGGCCATAGAACTTCTTAAAAGTGAAATAATTTTCCAGCGACTGTATTTTTGGAGATGTGGCGAAGAAAACAGAGCGTCATTCAGTGGGAGTGGGATCTACAGGGTACAGAACAAGACGAGGAACCAAGACCAGGTATAGCAGTTTCATTACTTATCGTTTTTTAATAATTGTATCGAGAAGATTCCTGTGTAAAATGCTGTTTTTTTTCTTTCTAGAGTTCGAGACAAGTGTAAAAACGTTTAGAACAAATCCCGTTACTAGAGAAAAAGAGCCGTATCTACCGTTATCGCTAAGAGTAACTAGATTTGTCATAACAGGCAGTGCTGTATTTTTTATGGTAAGCATTTTATCTTTGTGCGATAACTATCTTTAATAGCTCTAACATTGTTGCGATAACGACGTTTGTTTTTCAGTTATTTGTGGTTCTATGCGCGGTACTTGGAACGATAATATACAGACTGTCACTGGTTACGATTATATATGGGAGCGGAAATCTGTTCCTTAAAAGTCATGCCAAAATTGTCACTTCTGTTAGCGCGGCGCTCATGAATCTTATATTTATTATGTCTCTAACTAGAGTAAGTATAATGTATCTGGCACATTAGTAGTAGTGGCGGAGGGGTCCTTATGCACCTTATTTTACATCTGGGATGGTGTGCTTGCACTTCTTGTCACTACAAACCTTGACGAATCGCGTTCCTACGAAGAATCTTACTGCAGAGCCCCTCAATCGCCTCTTGTCTCTCCAGAGGACATTAATTAAGTCACCAAAACCTTAGGTTCAATCCATCTGGAATCAATATCAAGACAGACGTCCTTAGTTCTCTAGGGCTCCTTTTGTAACTGCACAGCATCTATACTGTGTAGTACGGTGGCTTGGGCAAGCAAACTAAATAAGTCTAGGCGGGCTGCCATCTCCAGTACTTCGCACCAAAAAAATGTATAGTAAAATTTAGGATTTTTTGTACATGGTGAGGCGGGAGGAACGTGCCAAACTCCAGGAGTGTACAATAATTCAACTAAATATAATAATTATCTGTTTTTTAGTTGTACCATAGATTGGCAATATACCTAACAAATTTGGAAAGTCCCAGGACAGATACAGAGTATGAAGATTCTTACACTTTTAAAATATTTTTATTTGAATTTATGAACTTCTACTCCTCCTTGATATACATCGCATTTTTTAAAGTAAGTATTGTTTACAAGATCCATATTTTCGTATAGTTCAGTCGTCCTAATTTTTAGGGTCGATTTTATGAGTATCCAGGAGACTTAATAAGTAGGAAATCCGAGTTTTTCCGAGTCAAAGGTGACATCTGCGACCCGGTCGGGTGCCTTAGTGAACTGTGTATCCAGCTGGCCATTATTATGATGGGGAAACAAGTTTTTAACAATTTTGTTGAAATATTTAATCCGTAAGTGAATCATAAATCGGAAATATCCTTAGTTTATGTAATTGTTGGGAATAATATGACTCAAATTTCCTGACATAGAAACTCCAAAAAAATACTATACTTGATCTAACGAAAGGACTGAGGGCGTCAAAACAAAATCACGTGATCTATCAAAGTCATAATGTTTGTGTATAGTTGCATTGAGGATCGACCGGAAGTTTATTAAATTTTTGAATATGTATAAACTTCATAATTCTGCATAATACAGGGTGTTATGGAATTGACTTATTATATTTAAACCGGCAAATCCTGAGATGAAAATAAATTGAAGAAAAATAACCATAAATGGCGCTTTGAATTATTAAGCGAAATATACACTTTATATCAAATTTCAAAATTTACGTGGCCGCTCCTGAGGACCTTCGCAATCAATAGTTTATTGAGGCAGTCTAGAGGTTCAAAAGAGGTTATCGCATTATAGGCGGTGTTGGCATATTGCAACACAGAACACGTATTCAGTTTTTGACAACAAGACGTCTTTGACATGCGTTATCACTTCTTTTTCAAACTTTTTAGAAAAAAAAAACTGGAATTTTAAGGTGCATAGTCTCTTACCTTCGATCTTATGTTAAAATATACGTGTTATAATTAAATTCAATAAAAAAAATAAAACACAAAAAGTATGTTTTTCAACACCTCAACAGTTGATAATATCACACAAATTTGAAATAACATCACAACAATTATTATTATGAATTATTGCACAACAGAAAAAATCGTGTACTGCTACAACTAAACGTTTAAAATTCGTATACGTCAAGCACGTGGAACTCTTGACAGCGTCAGTCCAACCCCGAGTCTCGAAACATACTGAAGCAACGATAGTGGCGCGCGGTCGGCATACAAGCAAGGGCGAGACACGCGGTGTGATCTGACAACACGGTTAGTATAATCTAGTGACCCACATTGTTGCTCAGTGAATCCAGATTGAACGGCGCGACAATACGTGGGTAAAAATGGTTTTTACCTTAGTATTCCATTAATAAAAGAAGTATGTAGACTTTCTCTAGGACACCCAAGGAGTCACCCATTTAAATATAATACGTCATTTCGATAACACCCTGTATAACTTGTGTGCCTTTCTATAAAAATAGGAACATAAGCGACATTCAAGTATATACAGTATAACGCATTTTTTTAGAAAATTCTACAACTGGTGGAGATATAGATCTCATAGATCGAACACCAAAGATTTGACAAGAAAACACACAAGATGGGAACAAGACTATCACTTACAAGATCCTGGTCGGCTGGCCCTCTTCGATGAATACTTAGAAATGAGTAAGACTTTGTTGTTCTTCCGTCATACAACATTCTCCTTTATATGTAATTTTTTCTTGTAGTTCTCCAATATGGATTCGTAACTCTTTTTGTAGCGGCATTTCCCTTAGCTCCGCTGTGTGCCTTATTAAATAACATAGCCGAAATACGTTTGGACGCGTACAAAATGGTGACGCAAGCGAGACGTCCCCTGGCGGAAAGAGTGGAAGATATCGGAGCGTGGTACGGGATACTAAGAGCTATAACTTATGCGGCTGTGGTATCAAATGTAAGCTGGATGATGCAAATTGGAAACCATTTTGGCTTAAGAAAACTAACTTATTTTTAGGCGTTCGTGATAGCTTATACAAGTGATTTCATACCGAGAATGGTTTACAAATATAAATACTCGCCTAACGAGGACTTGGTAGGATATATGGACTCTTCTTTATCAGGTTAGTAAAGATTTTAGATTTAACAATTGCTTGCCTCTAAAAATACTTTAAATTATAGGAATAATATGGCCTGGTCGGCGTCATAGCAGGTTTAGGCCGCGTTATGTATAAAGAGCCGTATAATTTTGGCCTACTATGTACTATTACTAGGCCGTAGTTACCAGTTAAAATTTATGCAAATCAACACGTTTTGTGTGTTATTTCTTTTAGTTTTTAATACTTCCGATTACCATGATGACATGGGTGGTAACGATGATGAAGTCACTCCTGACAGCTGTCAGTATCGAGGTAAGACACTTCGCTGCAAATATATGATGATTTTTAAATAAATATACTATATTTTTTAGGATATAGAAATGGTCCTAATGATACCGATCCTTACGGGTTGAGTCCTCAATATTGGCATGTGTTTGCGGCCAGACTGGCGTTTGTGGTAATTTTTGAGGTAAGCGTTAAACGAATTAAATTAAAAGCAGCAGGATATTTTCTCTGTGAAAGTTCACGAGAAACTGTGATTAAAAATTCAAAAATATTTTATTTCAGCATGTCGTCTTTGCCTTAGTCGGAATTATGCAGTATGTGATTCCAGATGTTCCATCAGAGGTATTCACTTTTATTTAATTTTTAAAGCATGATTTCAAAATTACTTTACAAAATCGATTCTATGAATCTAACATAACACAGTCTAACGCTAAATTACCATAAAGTATCCGCCCAATAGGAGTTTAGACTTTTTTGCTACAGGGTGTTGAATTTTTTTTAAGCAATAGTTATTTTTTAATATCTCCGAAAGTATCTTAGATATTATTTTCAATTTTGGTATGTGTTAATAGGCTATAAAATCACATATTTTAGTTCGAAAAGGTATTCTATAGATCTACCAGCAGCGTCCCTGCTAGCCTATCTTCTGGTATTTCTTACAAAAAAGTGGTACGCCACTGACATTTTTCGATGCGGATATCATTTCTGATTCGCCTGATCAAATCTACATAAAACCAGCCTCTTGCGATTTTGTCGTCAGATGCACCGTTCTTGATTAAGACAATTAAATTCGAATTGAAACTTATTATTATTATTTACATTGACGATAATAAATTTTGTTTGATAAAAATTTGCCACCTTTGATTTAAAAATTAAAGAACTTTTGGCGATCTTAAAAAGATAACGATTTAAAAAAATTAACACTCTGTAGCGGGAAATGTAACCCGTTGCGGACATATGTTACACCCTGTATGAATGTACAGGGTGTCCCAATTTCGACACTTTTATAGGGTATCTCCGTAATTATTAGTGCTGTCATGTGCTCTTTTTGGGTCAAACATAAAATGGTAAATTTCAAAATTACTCTATATTTTCTTAGTTAAAATATATACAGAAAAATGTTTTATACGGAAGTTTCTTAATAATGATAGTTGAATAATCTGTCGTTTTCAGAATAAGTATACGGGGTCAGGTAAAAAAGTTATCGGACCTAACCTCATTTTTTTTAATGGAATACCCTGTTTTTAATCTAAAAAGATGGCATTTTAAATTCTCTTTTTCAATATATAACGCACCATGGATGGCATTGGTTTCTTAGGCGATTTATTTAAACTTTATTCCTTGAAACCAAATAAAAGATTCAGATTAATGTAAAAAATAACGGGAATCATCGCAAATGTTCGGGATATATACTTAAATGGTAGCCGTCTTTCCGGATTGCGAACAAAATATAAATTTTCCGCCATTTCTTCGTTTTTTCCACGTTTTTTCAATATAAACTGATATCATATCAAATATTTCAAAATGTTGATAAGTCATTTTCACAAATAAATAAGTATGTAAAAATGAAATTGACGTTAAATGTTAATAACAACTAGAATGTCAATATAGTTGTCCCTATGGTTACATTAGCTTTTGTTTCATGGTCTACTGTGGTTTAAAGTAATAAAGTTTAAATAAATCGCCTAGGAAACCAATATTATCCATGGTGTGGTATATATTTGAAAAGATAATTTAAAATGCTATCTATTTCGATTGAAATATACATGGTGTTCCATTTAAAAAAAAATGAGGTTAGGTCCGATAACTTCTTTACCTGACCCCGTATACTTATTCTGAAAACGGCAGATTATTCAACAATCATTATAAATAAACTTATGTATAAAACATTTTTCTGTACCTCTTTAAACTAAGAAAATATAGGGCAATTTTGAAATTGTCATTTTTGTGATTTTCCCCCGTATCTTTTAAGCGAAAATTTTCAAATTTTGATTTTACCATTTTACATTACTTTTTTGATAGCACTAACAATTACGGAGATACCCTATAAAAGGGTCGAAAATGAGGTTTCAGGTTTGGAAAAATGTAAAATATTCATACCATTTGTAATAAATATTATTTAAAATATTTACTCCTATTTATTTATAATAAAATATTTTCGTATCTTATTAGTTAAAGACTGAAATGCAAAGGGAAGCCCTCCTAGCCAAAGAAGCAAAGTACGAACATGGTCTTAAGAAAACAGACTACGACTATGATGATTTAATGAACACAATTCGTGAAAATGATACTGCCTACAGGAACAACGAGGGCAAAATAGGTATTTACTTAATTTCCACAACTACTGGTTACGAGAGTAAACCTTGTCGTAACTGATTACGAAAAGTTTATTTAACATATCTATTTTTATATATACGTTTTTTTTATAGGTATTCGAGGCTCCTGGGCGAGGAGACTCAGTAGACTTTCAGATGGACTCGACGCTCATGTAGAAGTAGTGAGCAGAAAAAGACACTCTACCTCGTCTACAGTATTGGAGTGTTCGTAATATATATTCTTAAAATTATACAATAATATTTTTAAAATGAGCACATCACTGTTTTTTAAACGGTTCAATATAAAATATTCATTTACAGCCATGCCATCAATTTTTAAATTTTCTGAAAAATAAATTAAATATCATCAAAAAAACAAAGTTTACGAACTAAGTTTTCATAGAACTAAAAAGATCTAAATTATCAATCAGTTATATCCCACAAAGGTTCGATCAATCTGTAAACGTGCTGTGTCCAGTGCCACCAAACTTATGTTAAGTTAATGAAAAATACTAGAAAGATCGCAGTTATTTCTGAATTACTTACTTTGCACCAAACCTGAACAAGAACCTTTTGTACAAATGTAACCCGGAAAGGTCCGAATAAGCAAAGATCTCTTTAATTAATCGTTATCGAACACCTTACCTGAGGCACTGTATCACAAACACCTGTTACGCGCAATGTTGCCAAACTGTGTAAAAATGTAAAACTTTAGTTTATCAATGCAATGCGACAACAGTAAAGACTTAAAACAGCAGTGATGAGCTCAGACTTGTAAATCTACCCTTTGGCTTTAAAATATAAGTGCCTTTTTGTTTGTATGCTGTGTGATGAAAGCGATTTTGTGAATAAGATTTTTTCCTAAAAAAAGTATTGTTTTTTTTTTTGATAATTTACCCAACCAAATTGTTTTTTTACCTAGAAACAGTAAGTATAACGTTAAAATAAACCATATAATTACTAGTCCAATGTTTGATATACATTTTTAATATGTGAATCCACAGTTTTGTTCCATATTCTTTAAAAATAACAAAAAAAAATGGAAATCTATAAATGTTCAACCTACACACTGCTTTGAAGATCCGCCAGATATATTAATTATAGAGAAACGTTACGGTTATCTAACTTTTTGTTTGGAACTAATATATTATTTATCCCGCTTAACTTTTTTGTTGTTATTAAGGTCAATATAATTAATGCTTTCTATTTATCGTGGATTGTAGGTGGATAAATTGACTCGATTACAAATTAGACTAATTCTTATTCATCGTAGTACCGTATATAAGTAGGAAAAACCATTATCGACTAAAATTATTGCATCCGAGTACCTTCAATATTTTTTAACACTGACTAGTAGCGTCATCTTTTAGATATAATACTACTAATAGCTTTTTTATGACAATGTGATTTCTATCCACTCAAGAATAAAGTAAAGATTCCTGTAAAAGATATTTTCTAACTAGACAAATAAAAGTAAGGTTAGGAACAATTTACCTTTTATATAACACCACGTCCATTCGAAAGGTCACTTAAGAAGCCCCGAAAACCCCAAAAAGATGTTTCGCGGTGCCGTAATTCGGGCCCAGAGTCTCTTGAAACCTGCTGTTCAACCTGTAACTGCGAGAAGCATCGCCTCGACCCCGAATCTTCTGAGCAGCCACTCTACGGAGACTGATGAACAATTTGACCAAAGGTATGAAAAATATTTCAACCAAAAGGATCTTGACGGTTGGGACATCCGTAGGGGCATCACAGAGTTGTGGGGCCACGATTTAGTAGCTGAACCCAAGATCATTGCCGCCGCCTTGAAGGCTTGTCGTAGGGCCAATGACTATGCTATGGCTACCAGGATTCTGGAAGCTATAAAATTCAAGTCTGGTAACAAGCAAAACGAGATCTATCCCTGGATAATTCAGGAATTGAGGCCCACTTTGACAGAGCTTGGACTTAACACTCCCGAAGAATTGGGTATCGACAAGCCTGAGCTATTCACTCCCTCCGTTTTTGATTTATAAGTTCGAATTTTTAGAATTTAGGTGTAAAACTGTGACTGTAGAATCTTTATTTATTTTATTTATTTAACCAAAGAATACTCTAAACGCACTAGTCTTTATTGTTTTTTTGTTTTGTTAAGTTATAGCCTCTATGGTAGATGTATTCGAATATATAATGTTTAAAAATACCCTTTTAATTTTTTACTATCTTTACCAAATTTAATCGGTTTACTTATGAAAAACGGATTACTTTTCTGTCAGAATTCTAATTCAAATATCCCTCCATTGAAATAGCTGAAACAGTTATCTACCTTACCGACCTTGAGGGTAATTGACAAGGACAATGACGCACCCCCTCAATCAACCTAAGCTAAGACTTATTCCTATTTCTATCCTTCTTCAATACAAGCAAGACGTTTAATCCAAGTTATGTGGCGTATGCCTTAGCACTTGACACACTTCCAGAAAGTCATTTATGACAGTTAAGGCACAAACATTTCCCTCTAATTTGAATAAATAAACCTGTTTAAAAGGTGAAACTTCAGCGAAAAAGTGTTTCAAAGTAATTAATAAACCCCCATAAATGTGAAAGAACACAAAATGCCCGCTTCCATAGGTGTGAACCTACGGGTAACTGGCAACTGCCGCCAAGGTGGTCGCAAATATATGGAGGATTTCTTCTCGGTTGCTTACCAGGTAGGTATTTGCGCATTTAGCGGGAATTTACTTTTTTTTTATAATGTTTAAAATAAAACTTATCTTACAACCACTCCAAAATTGAAAAAAGTTTTATGACAATATTACTCATTGTCGTTTTACGATATGCCTTCAATTTAGATTAAATTCTAGCAAACAGAAGACGAAAAGGACTTAGAATATGCCTTTTTTGGCATCTACGACGGTCATGGAGGTGCAGAAGCAGCTGCTTTTGCTAAGGAGCGCCTCATGGAAACCATAATCAAGCACAAAAACTTCTGGAGTGATAATGATGAAGATGTGCTACGAGCCATTAAGGATGGATACATCGCTACACATTATGCTATGTGGAGGGAGCAAGGTACTTTATAGCTATAGTTTAGTATATTTTAAGGTGTTTAGAGATGGAGGATAATAATAATAATAATAAAATCCATCAAAAAGTGAATTAAAAGACTTTGTATGTTGAACAAACCATATTATAGGATTAATATATGAATTTAAATTTTTTATAGCAAATTGGCCGAGAACTAGCTCTGGTTTGCCAAGTACTGCAGGTGCGACTGCCTCAGTGGCCTTTATAAGGAGAGGAAAGATTTACATTGGACATGTAGGAGACTCTGGAATTATTTTAGGTTAGTTCCGGTGACCAAAATTTTTTATTAGTAATAAATATAATGAACTTTTTCTTATGTTTGTTGTGGTTTTAAGGTTATCAAGAGCCTGGGAACACAGAATGGAGGGCTAAACCTCTTACCAAGGACCACAAACCCGAAAATCCTGATGAAATGAAGAGAATTGAAAGTTGTGGAGGAAAAGTTGTTGCTAAGTCAGGTAACTAACAAACCCTTCATACATTAAAACATTTCATAGAGCCTAATTAATAATTGATTGATATTTGAATGTCGATTTTTTTAAGGAGTTCCCAGAGTTGTATGGAACAGACCTAAAATCGGCCACCAAGGGCCTGTAAGAAGGTCCACTCCAATAGATGAAATTCCTTTTTTGGCGGTAGCAAGAAGTCTTGGGGATCTGTGGTCATACAACTCGCAGATTAACCAGTTCATAGTTTCACCTGATCCGGATTGTTCAGTGTTGCCAATTGATACAAATATTCATAGATGCCTTGTCTTTGGTGAGTTTTTAATAAGACTTGTACAGTTCAGAGCTAAAATTTTACTGTCCTACAGGTACTGATGGTCTTTTTAATATGTTAAGTCCCTCGATGGCAGTTCACATTGTGCAACGGGCTGAGCGACATAACGAGTGTGCGGCACTTAGCGACGCCGTCAACAAAGTGTGGCTTAATCCTAGCAAATTGCTAGTCGAAAGAGCTTTGGATAGATGGCAAGCGACAAGAATGAGGGCCGACAATACCTCAGTAGTGACGCTGATGTTGGACCCCCCCGGGCCTCCTAGGGCTCAAGTTTTGAAGGACCGTAAGAAGAATCTACCTGAAAGTGGCCTTAAGATTATGACTAGGTATGAATTTACAGGGGCGTTCCTTAATAATGTGCAAATATCATTGTCATTTTATGAAAAAGTTAATTTTTTTAATATCTCCGAAAGTACTTTAGATATTATTTTCAATTTTGGTATGTGTTGATATTATATAAAACCGCATATTTTAGTTAGAAAAGTTATTTTATCGATCGACCAGTGGCGTCCCCGCAAACTTGTTCTGGGATATTTTTGTCAAAAAAAGTGGTACGCTAATGACATTTTTCCACGTGGATATTTTTTCTAGTTAGCCCGGTCAATTCCACATGAAACCCGTCTCTCATGTTTTTCTCGTCAGACGCACCGTTTTTGATTAAAACAATCATTGATTTTTAAAAACACTATTAAAAAAATTACCTAAGGAAATCGCACTTTGAAATATTAGCAAGTCATTAAGGAACACCCTGTATAGTATTTGTGCTTGTAACTGATTTGGTAGTCTGTCATGTTCTTGGGAAAAGTGTCAAATTTGTATAAATGAAAATTCTATTATTTTAGATACGACGGTAGTACCTCGCAAGAATCCCCCGGCAGTGATCAAAGTGATTGTTCCCGAAGTGTTCAAACCACGGAGATCTCTGAACCCGCTTCCCTTGAAACTATGGCCAAACCTAGTGTTCCTCTGGAGAGCAACGAAAACGTTCTCGCGCCCAAGACTCCCGAAAAAGAGAAAATTGATGAACGATTTAGTAAATCTGGTGAAAAAGTCAGTTTAGAAAGTGCAAACAGTAATATTCCTGTATCTACCAGCGATTTATTAAATAGTCTTCCTCTAAAAGAAAGAAACTTTGTACCAAAACTAAGAGAAAGTACCAGTTTTGATCCGCGAGAGTCACCTCGACTGTCCGATGTTGGTAAAGAAAACAATACCAATAAAATAGAAGACAATACGATTCAAATCCATGAAATTTCTAGTAGCAATATCGAGGAGAGCACTTTAGACGAAGAGGTTCATCCTGAAAAGGTCGAGACGAGCGAGATAGAGAAAGATACTAAATGTGTCTTGAGAAGTAGCGCGAAAAAAATTGTTAAATTTGTGGATAGTGAGGAAAAGAAGGCGCCAAAACGTAAGATGGAAGTGGAGGAGGCTGTTCATAATCAACGGAAAAGTTTGAGGTTGAGCCTTACCCAGAAATTTCTTGAGGACGGGAAGAAACCCGCTCCCTGCACTCTGGCGGAGGAAAAATTGAAAAAATTAGCCGAGGAAGCTGAAAAGAGGAAGAACATGTCCGAAAAGCAGAATCTCGAGGCGAAACGTAAGAGTGATCAAGAAAAAACGACTGGCAACGCTGTGAATAAAAAACTAAGCATAACACAAAAAATATTAAAGAGCAAAAAGGTGAATCTGAAGAAAAAATCATTGTTGAGGGAACAGTTGACTAAGAAAAATCTGAAGAATGTTTTGGGCACGATGATGGGTAAAACGATCAGGGGAAATGGTCTTCCGCATATCAAGATCGAGAATAAGAACAAAAAAGTTGAGAAAAAGCAGGATAAAGTTGAACTGCCGGTAAAGGTTAAGGAAGTAGTCGTAAAAACGCTGGAAAAACGCGCTAAAATTGGCGAGCAAAGTGTGAAAGTCGAAGAGAAGACTCGCAAGGTGTTAAAGAGGGAAGAAAAAGTCCCAAAGTCGCTCAAGAAGGAAGAAAAGGTTCAGGTTAAACCAGAGAAGGCCAAGAATCCTGTAGGGAAACCAAAAATCGATGGAAAAGTCATCTCAGGTAAGAAATTAACCCGCCAATTAGTAACAACTTTTCTAAGATACCGCTTTGGGTTGGTAAGTACACCGCAAGATGTCACTGCCGTAGACATTCATTAGAGTCGGCAATTTTTATGGCGCCAGCAATGGCAGTTAAAGCAGCTACTGCTATTTACAAATAGGAGGTGCAAAAAGTTGCTGAATTAGCAGTCCATAAGTTTAATAAAGAATGTAAACTGCTAATTTAAGTACCAGTGGGTTTAAATGGCCATTAGCTGTTCATACCTGCTGCGGCCAAATAATAAACAGTTAAAAATAACAGAATAATCCATGTCTACCCAATTGCGCCGGCAAGGGCAATTAAAATGGCGCCTGCCCCATTTCTGGTAATGAGAGACAGCTGATCGGGAACAGTGTACTGCGCATGAATCCGTGTCATTTTAATTGTCAGAAGAGTAGAATTTCTGACTGTAGTACGGAGAACGGTGTACTGCGCCTGAATCCTTGAATTATAATTGCCATTGCTGGCGCCATAAAAATTCCCAAGTGTAATACGGCCTTTACAAAAATCCTTCTCCTTTTGTCAGACTCTAGCAGTGTTGCCAGGTCTAGTGAAATTTCACCAGATCTGGTGATTTTGGTTATTGCATTTTTATATTTATAAATATTTTCAGGAAAACTTATCAATTTTAAACGACAGTCTGTCAAAAGCGCCAGCATCAGGCCCAAGGACAAAGTCCCTGTAGCCGTTCGAACGAGAGGCAGACCATTCAAGAATGTCCTTTCGGCCAAGCCCGTCATCAACAAAGCCGAGAAGAAACCTGATATCTCGAAAACTACAAAACCTACATCAAAAGGATATATTAAAAAGAGAGTGGAGATGCCTAACAAACGTGAAAATGTTCCTAGGAGTCCTAAGAAGGCGAGAGTGAATGACACGAAGAGCACACGAGAAACTAGGAGTTCTTCGGGTAATAATGGGTCGCTGAGGAGCTCTACCAGGGGCTCGAAGCTAAAAGAAGACGCTAGAGCTGTTCCTCCAAAAGCAAAAGGATCGCTTACAAGCCAGTCATCCAAGAAAAGCACGCTGAGGCAGAGGATACAAGACAAAACCAAAACATTAAGAAGAACAGTTCTAAGGAAATCAAGGTAAGTATGTCAATAAGCTGTCAAAAGGTTTTTGTGCCATTTTGTGTGTTTAGCTTCTCAAATTTGACTAGATACACATTATGGCATGAAATTAAGGCTAAAACTGGTGTCTAAAAGGTCTCAATGTACCTAAGTATAGTTTTATACGAATTTAATAAATATATTTTAAAGCAGATATAAGAAAAAGTATAGTGATTTTTTTAATTATTATGGCGTATTTAACATATGGATAGATAGCCGATTATGTTTGTTTTTTTTTTCTTTAGGTATTTGTATAATGTAAAAAGTAATCATCAAGGAAAGTGGTTTTTGTTTTTTTGGAAAAACTAGTCATTTAGATCGATTTTTATTGAGAAGGTACCAGACCACCGCAGCGCAGTAGTTAAATCAAATTTTGAAGTATGTCGGTTGCATTCACAGGGCCAACACTCCATTCATAAATCTGTTGGAAAGTGAGTTTGTGATTGTTTGAAATGTTATTGAAAATCAGTAATGGGTGGAAGAGTGACAAAACATGTTGGTCTCGCTAATGGCAACATTGTTGAAGTGTGGTTAAATCAAAGATCTTACAAGGTTAAATCCAATAACGTTTAAAAGGTTATGGAGCGGTGTTCATGGTTTCGGAGCGGAGCTAGTCTGGGCAAAAAGCCCAACAAGGGCGTATAATTTACTTTGAGATTCTTTACGTTTAACTATATTTTCTATGCAAAAAGTGTAGTTTCGAATATTGGATATTTATAAAAAAGATAGAAATATTGATCCAGTTTTTATATACAGTGTATCCAAGGATGGATTTAACTATTTATGCTTAGCATCAATATTTTTGGTGTATTCATTACTGGATGATACTCTCCAGATATAAAAGTGTATATTTCTAGCCAGATTGTCATATTTATCACTAAGACATCTTGCAAAATCCCAATTAAAAATTTGTAAATTTTGACAATTACAACTGGTTTAAGGCCACTAAGGCATATTGTACACTAAAGTGATTAATTAAATAAGTAAATTAAAATAATATGTACCTAAACAAGTTAGATCAAATATATAAAAATAAATTATATAAAACCTGTCTTCACGTACTTGTTACACTGCAACCGTTGTTTAAATATAGAAAAATAAAGATGTAAAATATTTTGACGGGACTGTTCCTTTCTTCAGTATTTTATTCCCATGTACATTACCTACATAATCTTCTTTTGTGAAGTGTTTCTCACAAATAACTGTTGTATCACCTGGACTATAATTATTATTCCTTCTAAGGGCATGTATCCAAATTTGCCGTAGGCTACGGCCCTTTAGTATCCTAACGAAGTGGATAAACATTTGGTACATTCTTAAACAAACCGAATTTTCATAGTGATGCAAACTCAAAATCAAATTTCTAAATATATTTACTAACCTTGAAATTTTAATTTAACACCATTGCATCTTCTAGTGAAGTATTTTATGGCCGCACAAGACTCAACCATCTTGTAAATGCAAGATTTATATTAAGAAATAAACCAACTCGACTGCTTTTTGCCCGGACTAGCACCACGGACCGGTCCATAACCTTTTAAACGTCAATGGTTAGTCAGAAATCATATCAATACAATCATATTAAAACATAACCATACTTACCGAAGAAAAGATAAATCCTTGCTTAAATGATCCACTCTTTTACAAACTATACATGAATGTACCATTCTTTATTATAAACAATGATGGTGCATTCATGTAAAGACGATTTTTCACCAATACTCACAAAAAAAAAATAAAAACAACCAAGTATATAAACACTCCCTTAAAAGCGGTTAGCAGCGAGTAGCAACAGTGTATTATTTACTATAATCCGATACATTGATAAAGTTTGATCGTTTGCCATCGAGCGTAGTAACTTTTAACTTGATGTTGTCAGAGTGCAGTCGGTTTATTTCAAACTTTTATGTATAATAATAATATTTTTTTTCAAAATCCCTCACAATTTATATTAAATTATTGGGAAATAAATTTATTTTAAAAGCAATTGCGGATTAACCTTAAACCAGTTGCAATTGTCAAATTAACAAATTTTTAATTGGGATTTTGCAGATACCTTAGCGATAAATAGGACAATCTGGCTATGCTGCAAGCATAACAGCAAGGTGGGGAGTGCACGTTTACAATCCTTACGTCCACTTCAAATGTAAACAATTCTATCTGGAGTTTGTAAGATCTTTGGTTGTATTTCATAATATTTTCAAACCTAAAACTAACGTCTCATTGGCTGGTAAGCCAAGGGAGCTTCTAAGACTGTCACCAGAGGTCGTGTTCCTGACGGTAATTGGCCATAGCGGTGAGCGATATCGTGATTTTTCAATCACGTTGCGAAACGTGATTGATATTTTGTGATATCAGTGAAATTAAAGCGTGACGTGATCTCGGTTTATAAATTTTTATCACTGCTAAGCGAGATATTATAGATAATTTACGTAAGAGAATATTGCGCGCGTCGTAAAATAATTAGTGGGTGATGGTCGATGGATTTAAATTATTTATTATGTATACTACTTTTACTACTAAAGGAGCTGTAACAAAAGGAAACTAATATCTGTAAAAAATATTACACAACATTGACAGCACATTTTTTTTATACAGGGTGGGTAAAAACTGCAAAAATGTTATTTTGCTCAAGAGTAAACATACTTTATTTTGAAAGATACGAAAAAAATGCACTCTTAATAAACGTTTTTACTTACTTGAATAATGAATAGGTGATACTTGTTGTCAAATGTATTTATTTAATGAAGTAATTATAATAATAATAATACTACGAACATTTTTATTAACATGAAAAGAATACGATAACGATTTCATAATTCAAAAACTCCACCCCCCATACTCGACACATTTTTCTAATTGCTTTCTCAAATAAGTGAAAGAATTTCTGATTTCTTCCTGAGATATCGATTGGACAGCCTGGATAATTCCGTCCTTCAGAACTTCAATATCATTTGGTATTGCGGTTGCAAAAACAATTTGTTTTAAACGGACCCATAAAAACATATCGGCCAAGGTTAAGTCGGGACTTCTTGGGGGCCACAAAACTGGGCCATTCCTGCCAATCCACCTTGGACCAAATCTGCGGTCAAGTCATTCTCTAACCTCACGAGCGAAATGGACTGGACAACCATCTTGCTGAAAATACATATTTTGTCGAAAATTTAATGGTAGATTTTCGATTGAAAAATGTATTCAGCATTTCTAAATATGATAATCTATTGCACGTGTTATCAAAAAAATATGGCCCTATGATGCCATGGATGGATATCGCACACCACACGTTCACTTTTGTGAAATATTGTCCTCTCGTCATAATTCTGAATTCGGGATTTTCTTGTTGAAAATGTACTTTCATCAGAAAACATGATACATTTATAAAAATCAACATTTCCACTTAAAATTTTGTCTCCTATCCACAGGCAAAAATCAAGTCGTTTCGCGTCGTCTCCCTCTTCCAATCTTTGATTAAAGTGCGGTTTATACGGATACAATTTATTTGCATTAAGGATCTTCTGAATTTGTTTTCACAACATCCAACTGAGTAACACGATTTCTAAGGGACGTCATAGGATTTTCTTCAACAGAATGAAGAACTAAGACTGTAGCAGCATCATCATGGTCGTATTTCATCTTTTTTTTTTTTGAGGTCCAAAACCGAACCAGTTCTCTTGAACTTTTTTATTAACTTGCATATGGCCATCGTAGTTATTGGGATTCCTATAAATTTCTCGGTAAATTGTTCCATGACGTAGCGGTATGAAACTTGACCATCCCCATAACATTGTATTATAAAAACTCTTTGTTCAGTAGATAGCAACGAATACTTATAACCAGGAAGAAGACAAACTGCCGTGTTAAATAATCGAAGCAGGCATGATACGGCGACATCCATTATGCCTGGCGCGCACGTGCTTTTCAAATGTCACTTTTGTCCAAATTTTTATTACTGTCAATATTTTAAAGTGACATTTAAGCAAAGAAAACATCAAAACCCTTTCATTTGATTTACTAAGTAGAGAAAATCAAATATTAGGATTCTGACATAGGTTTTCAGCTGTAAATATCACTTTAAAATTGTCCTTACTTACTTTTGTATTATTCTTGAACTAGTAACGAAACTAGAAATAAAGAATTCAGAGATTGAAGGTTGTAATTAGTTTTATTAAAAAATAGGAAATAAATCATAATTTACATAAAATATTTTACCATCTTCAACTTCAAACAAATCAAGGTAAATACAATACTATATGTACAGCTACTAACCAAGTAAATATATGCACCATCATTATGATTATGGGCTTCCAATTTGTTTGTTTCGTAGCATACTCCTGGCAACATTAGTGATCGAAGTCCTCTTTAATGTTCAGTCATTATAGGATTCTCAATTAAACTATGAAAAGAAAGAATTATTATAATAATATATTACCGGACTTATCAAAATTCTGGCTACGGGTTAATATAACTAAGCTGTAATTATTATGTTGTAGCTTTTGACTTCTGGATTGTAAAATTTAAGTAAAATTCTTTAAAAATGTGTTTGTTGCTAGTTTGCGTGACAAGTTTGGGACATAATGGGACAATTTTATAATGTAAAATAACAATAACGAATAAAAATTAGTAAAAAAATATTTCAATCATAAATTACTTACCTGCAACAAAACGAGAAGGTCCGTTTTCTTGAAAAGAATAGAAAATTAAAAATTATTTTAGAATTTAATGACGCTTCCTCCGCCATTTTCAATCACATTATAAATCATATGTTACTTGATTTTAACCCCTTCCAGACAAAGGATGTTCGGTTGTGAAATAATTTAAGAACGTGTGCTGCTCGCATTCTATGTCTGCCTCTGTCAGCATCAACCTTCCCCGCTTCAATAAAGGGAGACAAATATGGCCTAGATTAAATCGAACAAACCCAAAGTCCGATATTGACACAGAACGATCGACACAAAAGATAAACGTATGGAGTAACCTGCCTGGCTGTGACGTCACTTGCACGGCCTACTTATATGCTTCGATCCCCGCCATAAGCGGTCTCACCGGGCTGGCATTTCTACTTAAATAATAACTTCATTAAATAAAGACATTGACAACAAGTACCTATCACCTTAAGTGTCATTATTATTATAATAACTAGGTTCACCAGTCTGTGGTGTGCCTGAGAATACTTTTTGGGAAATAATTTTTACATAGGTAAACCTTTTAATGAATTGTTCTACTTCGGTTTGTTGTGTAGAAAACACATCCATTAAGATTGACTTTTTTCGCATCTTTCAAAATAAAGTATGTTTACTCTTAAGCAAAATAACATTTTTGCAGTTTTTACCCACCCTGTATAAAAAAAATTGAAGTTTCTTATGATGAATCGTATTTTCTATACAAGCAAAAACGTTTATTAAGAGTGACTTTTTTTCGTATCTTTCAATTTTTAGTCCATTTGTCCTCTTGTAAACCCCATCCGTGGACATACTGTATATGAAATGTGATTTGAGAAAATCCACCAAAAAGGAATAAGGCGCAAAGTCCCGTATCACTCATGTTATTCAAACGGTGATATGCGAAAATGGCCTTTATTATTTTATCACAATTGGTGTGGTACAACACAATAAGGCTGATTATAGCAAATGTAATTCTGTTTCTAATGGTGTTACAACAAGTCAACCCAATGGGAATAAATTTTAAACAAAAAGATAGGTTTAATGATCAGTAAAAGTGAAATACGTACTCAAAAGTGATTTGTTTAAACTGTGATCACATCATGCTTTTTATTGCTGCTAAGGAACTGTGACTACCTGTGATTTGTTGATATCAGTAATATCGCCCACCGCTAATTGGTCGATACAGTAAACATATGAAAGTATTTTTTTTGTAAATATTTGATTACTTTTCGTATTATACAGAAAAATCCTAGTTAGGGGTTATTTTTTTTTATTCAGTTGGTAGAATAAGATGATTTTCCATCTTACCTGCCATATTATTGGTATTATAGATTTTTTTAGTCCTAGCGGGTTGTTCTTTTAATTTTTTTAGTATAAAGTATAAAAAAAACGGCGTTCAATTATATTTTTAGGAGTTTACGGTGATCTTAAGTTTTTAAAAATGTTTGCTACCTGATAATGACAGTAAATACCATTTTTATCGCGAAAACGTGGAATTTTTAATAATTATTTTATGGTTTTTATAAGCGCGGTAAAAATGTTATTTTTCGGTCATAAAGTCCCATTTTATAGCCATAAGCTATAAATTTCTTAGCTTTGTTATTTTCAATAAATGGTACGTGCGTTTTGGTATAACAATCGCATATTTTAGGTATGTTTAAATTTAGCTTGAGAGCACAGAGTTGGGTTACTTTTTTATTTATATTTGTAATTATTTTTGCAATTTTCTTATTTTATTAGGAACTTAAGGCAATGGGGCAACACTGTCTTAGGCTTTACAACTACTGTTAAAATTTTCAATAAAACTTATATGTTAGGATTATTGTTATAAAATGGTTAACATTGTTGCATGTGAAAGGTAATCCGTATTGGCTCCAAAAAAAGCATTTTTACGGTTTGATTTCGACTTTTGTCATACTTATATCGTTTTCAAGTTATACCTAAGGCAAAATATAGTATTTTCACGTTTTATTTTACGTATCTTTTATGGAAAAAGTTAGAAAAACTGTGCCTTTGTTACCAAAAACAAAATAAATATGTTTAAGCAAACTGTAAATGAACTATATTTGTAAAAGATTTATTATTTTCTCTAAATAAAGTTTATAGTTAAATGAATAAGGTGTTTCTTATGCGCGACGGTTCGAGTGTATTTATAAAACTAGTGCGAAAAGGAAATGTTTTCGGATGCTACCAACTCGTAAGTGAATTAAATTCTATTGAGACATTAGAATGTTGACATTTATATTTTGTGTGGTTCACAAATTTTCCAAGTTTCTAAACGAAAGTAGATGTTTCGGCTATATGAATTTATCATCAAAATCAGTTTATAAGAACTGTTTGTTACAAACAAAAAATAAAATCGGCAAAAGAAAACACAAGAGAGTTACATAAATTGACAGTGCCCGGGACCTCTGAAGTAAACTGCTTCTAGACATGTTTTCTTCTACTGACCAATTGTAAAATCTTGCTGACCAAGTAATCATTTCGCAGCTCGACTGTTAATAACGGCAAACCATTTAATTACTTCTCTTTAAAAATCGTTCTCCCTTTGAAGTCACTGCGCGCGGCAGACGAAATTGGGACGGTTAGATATATTACCTTTAGTTATTGTATCATGGCTGTAGCCCAGGATAGCCTAACACGTAATATACAGGGTGTTATGGAAATGACGTATTATATTTAAATCAGCAATTCCTGAGATGAAAACAAATTGAAGAAAAATATCCAAAAATGGCGCTTTAATTTAATATGCCCTGTACATGACCTTATGTCAAACCAAAAATTACCACGTGGTGCCCCTGTCAGGAAGGTAAACAAAGCAACATATGTCAACAGTGTTGTCATATCTTCAGGGTAAACTGTTTAGAAAGTCAATAACCGTTTGACAGATTGCAAGTTGTTTATTTTTCAGGGTACATTATTATAAACTTTTACGTTCGGTTCAGTTCACTGGGTAACAATCTCTGATTTATAAACTTGAACTGACTTAAACAAACCGCCGCGGAGTTTATAAATGGTCAGGTATGTTCTCATTTGTTCAATTCGAACGACGTCAGATCTGGACAACTTAAAAGTTTATAAATGCCACTTACCCTTTAGGAAAAAAAAAATGCAATTTTATTTACCTTTTCGGACTTATTTAAAACCAACTTAATTTATAAAAAACACCTCGCATCACAAAATCACATAGTTTTCGCGTCACAACACATCTAAGTACCGTTCAATCTGAATTAGTACTTTAAAGTGCTACTGTGTAGACAAAAGTACGCCCTTATTGTCTAAATAACACGTTGGTTCCGTCGGTCAATATTGAACTGCTGGACTGGGGCACTGCCGTCGCGAAAAGAACAAATAACTTAATAATTTAAACTCGGGTTTAAGTATTAACATACAATTTAACACACAAATCTGCTTGAAACAGTATGAAAACGACCTGTTTATTTTGGAGAAACAGCTGATCAGCAGAAACGGTTGACGACTGGGTTTTATACTTCAAAAATACAGCGTTGCCATAGTTTCTATGTTTTATAAGGTTATATTCATAAAAGGAAGAATTTCCTTCTGAAATGCTTTTATTTATAATGATAGTCTCGGAAATGGCAACCGCGCTGCTTGGACGAGACTATTTATTTTAAAGGACTGGAAGCTTAGACTAGAAAGGAAAGGATGGAAGGGTCTATCAACATAATTATTTCATCATTAATAATTTTGATTAGGCCATTAGAAATTAGCGTTTTTATTATTTCTGAATTTCTATGCGAAATAATTTGTATCCTATAGTGCTATTGTTTTGTGTGTACGGTAGGTTATTGTAAAGTGCAATTATGCGCTAGTATTTATTGCTTTTGTGTAATCTAATAATAAGTGCATATCTTCAAAAAAACTAATTTGGAACTCGTGGGTGTCTGTGTGGTTCTTTAAGTGATTTAGTGCAAATGTTCCGAGAGATTGGAAATAAGAGGCCGAATGGGGTTTAGTGGGTATAAGCTTATTATGCAGTTCCACATTATCATCAGGGTACGTGATGAGCATAAAGCTTTTCTCATAGAAAAAGAAAGAAAAACCTGAAGATGTCTCTGTGCCCTGGATTACTTGCTAGTGTACTGGCACCTGGATTCACTTCTATTTGGATACTAGGTAAATATTATTTTTATAAGAATCTATAGTTATTTTCTATACAGTTGGCAACATTGGGCTTGAACATCTGTTGATTACACAGCTTGGCAATGTAATATGATCGTATATGAATGTGCTGAGGAGTAACCGGGTGGGTTTAGGGGTGAATTACGTTAATTATTATAGAACGGTTGATTTAAAAAAAATATGTAGCGCTTCTCTAGGACACCCCAGGAGTCACCCATTTAAATATAATACGTCATTTCCATAACACCCTGTATAGCCCTAGTTACAGAGCCCCTTATTTTAAAAAAATATAATATTAAATTTCCATAAGGCAAAAAATCGAAGGGAAAGGATCTGTGCAAAGGAACCATCATCATATCACAATTTAAACTTTATTCAATCAATACTTGATAACTGCGCAGATGTGTTTCTACAGTATGCTAAAGTGCTATATCGATATTTCTATAATAATATAATTTTATTTTACTATATTATATTTTATATTAGAATATTTCACAAACCGAGAACAAATTCAATTTTTCTAACAGTCATTTTTAGTCACGCTCGAATGCCGATGATTATACAGGGTGTTGCTAAGTAAGTAAAAAAATAATGACACAATTATTTATTCTATAGTACCAGGGGTTCGATTTTTTTTATCGAAACGTACAAGGTGTCCCATTTTCGAACTTTTCTGGGATTATTACACATATATACAGGGTGTCCGGGAACATGTGGGAAAACTCCCGGATATGAAGAAAACACGTGAAAAGAATACTATAGGTTCATATAAACTTCTTTCGTATCGGCCTCCTCTTCGGAGATATGGGCTCCCAAAGAGCACCAATGGAATCAAGTTTCTTACACATAATTATTGAACCACCTGGTATATTTCAATTATTTTTTAATATGATGTATACCAGGTAAGACCCGTCAAATTACTATCCAAGAAACTATTGTGAATTAGTCACAGCACAGCTGCAGGGGCGGACTAGCTTTAACACGCATGGGCCCATTTTTTTTACGCCCTGTATGATGAGAACTTTGGACAATGTTTTTTACATACCTTTAACTATTGGCTAAAAAGTAAGTACTCTTCATTCATGTCGCTAATCCAAACCGTTTTCGAAAAAACGGCATTTCATATACATCATGTGCTTCGGGTATTTCAATAAAAGATACATCTTTGTTCCGATCCAATGTTCAACCTTCAAGATTCCGCTTTTTCATATTTAGCCCATGAGCAGTTAGGGGACTCAGTGTAAATAAAATGACGTTTTCTCGAAAACGGTTAGGATGAGCGACATGAATGAAGAGTACTTAATTTTTAGCCAATAGTTAAAGGTATGTAAAAAACATTGTCCAAAGTTCTCATCATACAGGGCGTAAAAAAAATGGGCCCATGCGTGTTAAAGCTAGTCCGCCCCTGCAGCTGTGCTGTGACTAATTCACAATAGTTTCTTGGATAGTAATTTGACGGGTCTTACCTGGTATACATCATATTAAAAAATAATTGAAATATACCAGGTGGTTCAATAATTATGTGTAAAAAACTTGATTCCATTGGTGCTCTTTGGGAGCCCATATCTCCGAAGAGGAGGCCGATACGAAAGAAGTGTATATGAACCTATAGTATTCTTTTCACGTGTTTTCTTCATATCCGGGAGATTTCCCACATGTTCCCGGACACCCTGTATATGTGGGTTATTATCAAGGATAGAAGTTGCTGTTTTCACTTGAGTGCCCCCCTTTAGTTTAGCTTTGGAGATATTAACAAAAGGAAAATTTTGACCATACATTTTTCTTTTGTTAATATCTCGAAAACTAAACTTTTTAGAGGAAAACTGGTTATTCCACTGAACTTTACGCAAAAGTCTCTAACGAGACTTGATAAGTCAGCGTGTAACTTAAAAGTGAATATTTTCAAAATCACCCTGTAGATTAAGAACTGAGAGAGCCATGACAAATTTGACACCGGAATCTTTCGTTTCGTCAAAAAGTGGGACATTAAAATGAAAATCGCAACATTCTATCTTCGATAATAACTCTAGCGCCCCCAGAAAATCAGACACCCTGTACGTTTTGCGTTTTTTGCCGATCGCCTCTACTAATTTTATGAAATCTGCATCTACTTCCTTAGAAACATCCTGTATTTAAAATAAAACTTAGTTACAAAATTTGAAAAAATGATAATTTAATAAGGAAAAATATTATCTATATAAAATGACTAAAGCTAAACAGCCTGAAATAATAAAAATTCTCCCAATTTATTAACTTGACGTCCTAAAACGCGATCATCGTTTTGACGTGACGAACTTTATTATTCTCTTGACCAGAATACGGGGCCACTCAAACGACAATCAAATAATAATGATTGGAATATGAAATGTCAATACACCATTTTACAATTCAATTGACTACTCAATAGTTTAAGAAATAAATAGGTTCTTCATATTTAACGCTACCCCCTGGTTAAACTATACACAAAAAAAATATGTGAAAACCGTGGTGTAAAACCTCAGTTACTGCTACTGCTCGATTTTTTTTGGGCCGCCTTCTTCGCGTGGTTTTTACTTTTCATGTGCTGTATGAACTGGGCGTCAGAATTCGAGGTTATGTTGCACGAGGGACAGTAGTAGTCGCCGGAGGGCGTGCGGTACACCGACAAGTTGAGTTCGTTTTCGGTTATGGAGCGGGAGGATTCGGTTATACTTGGCGTCGGGGGTATGTAACCTAAAGAAAGATTTACTTATACGATAACCGACAGAACCGGTACCCTTTTATTATAAAGACATTTGTGTAAAAATTCATCACCTATAAAATCCGGGAAAACATCAACAAAGATACAGGGTGTCCCATTTTCGACACTTTTATAGGGTATCTCCGTAATTGTCAGTGCTATCAAAAGAAGTAATGTAGGTGTCATGTGCTCGTTTTGGGTCGAACTTAAAATGGTAAAATCAAAATTTGAACATTTTCGCTCGCCTAAGAGATACGGGGGAAAATCAAATAATTGACAATTTCAAAATTAACCTATATCTTCTTAGATAAAAGAGATACAGAAAAATGTTTCATACAGTAGTTTCTTTATGATGATTGATGAATAAGTATACGGGGTCAGGTAAAAAAGTTATCGGACCTAACCATATTTTTTTAAATGGGACACCCTGTATATTTTAATCTAGAAAGATACTACTTTAAATTCTCCTTTCAAATATTTAACACACCAGGCGATTTATTAAACTTTATTACTTTAAACCACAGTAGACATGAAACAAAAGCTAATATCCCAGAAACAACTATGTTGACTATTAACATTTAACGTCAATTTCATTTTTACATATTCCTTTGTGAGAATGACCTATCAACATTTTGAACAATTTGATATGATATCAGTTTAAATTGAAAGTGGAAAAACGAAGAAATGGCGCAAAATGTATATTTTGTTCGCTATCCGGAAAGTTGGTAACCATTTAAGGACATATTCCGAACATTTGCGATGATTCCCGTTATTTTTTACCTTAATCTGATTCTTTTATTTCGTTTCAAAGTAATAAAGTTTAAATAAATCGCCTAGGAAACCAATATGTGTTATATATTTTAAAAGAGAATTTAAATTGCTATCTTCTTAGATTAAAATACAGCGTGTCTTCGGAAGTTCTTACCAAATGGGAAACTTTTTAATTATTAACTCTACGAAAAAAAGTGACCCTTCCTAAAAAGTCCTGCTTGGTGAGAAAATAAATTTGCACAAGAATATTTGTATGTTGGACATACAGGGTGGCTTCAAAAAGTACCGGGTTTAAAATTTATAAAAGACGTCGGCTATATTTACAAAACTAAAAACTTGGAGAGTGCATGTTTAAAGGCTAATAAACTATAACAATTACACAATAAAAACTCTACTTAAGAGAAGTACTTTTATGACGGATAAAAATTAGTTCACTAATTTCTATGAGGTGGCCAATTTCTAATTTCCCAATAACAAATAAAACTAAATGACTCCAAAAATTATCTAGGCCTCCACATGGCCCCCGTCTTTTTGCATACAAATGAAAGCCTACTTATCCAGAAATACTTATTATCAAATCTTTACGACTATTAGTTTTGTAAATATAGCCGACGTCTTTTATAAATTTTAAACCCGGTACTTTTTGAAGCCATACACAATATTCTTGTGCAAATTTATTTTCTCACCAAGCAGGACTTTTTAGGAAGAGGCACTTTTTTTCGTAGAGTTAATAATTAAAAAGTTTCCCATTTGGTAAGAACTTCCGAAGACACGCTGTATACAGGGTATTCCATTTAAAAAAAATGTGGTTAGGTCCGATAACTTTTTTACCTGACCCCGTATCCTTATTCTGAAAACGGCAGATTATTCAACAATCATTATAAAGAATCTTCTGTATAGAACATTTTTCTGTATCTCTTTTAACTAAGAAAATATAGGGTAATTTTGAAATTGTCAATTTTTTGATTTTTCCCCGTATCTCTTAAGCAAGCGAAAATTTTCAAATTTTTGATTCAACCATTTTAAGTTTGGCCCAAAAAGAGCACATGACACCTACATTACTTTTTTGATCGTACTAACAATTAACGAGGTACCCTATAAAATTGTCGAAATTGGGACACCCTGTACTGTTGTAAGAACCATTATAAAGATAGAATTGCTGAATTGGGTTATGTACTAATTGAATTCATAGCAGGGGGCGCAGTTCTGTCGATATCCTTGTTAGTGCAATAAATGGTAAAAATAGAAAAGTTAAAAAATATATAAAAAATTCAATTTAAAACATGTTTTAGAGAAACCGTCCTTAATTAGATAATCTCCTACCTGCTTGATCTATCAGGTCCCTCTGTTCACTATACTTGTTCAGTCCCACTTGTTTAAGCTTCTTCATGTGCTTTTGTCCACTGAAATTACAGGTAAACAATTATTGAAAGCATCGACATTGGAAAAAAATCGTCAACAAACCAGGTTTAAAAAAAAGGATTTCTCTAGGACACCCACATATATACATATAAAGAGTATATTGCCAATACGAACGTTCCAAAATACAAAAAGTGTCCCCGCTATGGGAGATGCAAAAGTCGTGGATCAATATCAGGTATGTACATATATACGAAAATATTTTGCTTATCACATTATCCGATCTCCGGAACCGAATTCCACTAAAAAGCTTGTAAAAAAAGAAGAGGGTGTCACTCGTATACAATATAATATATCTGTGGTCACTACCTAACCTTAAAATTAATGTATTATAATATAGCTGATAATAATTCCCAAAATAGTCATTCATTCTTAATTTTTGGTTTAGAAAAAGTGAAGTTAAGAAACATACGACGAAAGTTAAAATCAAGCTCATAGTGTCGATTGTTACAAATATTCGGACGGAATTTGGCACGAAAAGTTTACACCAATCGGGGCACCGTCGGATCATGATATCGTCAGAAATCCTATGCATGGAACGCCGTCTTAAATCGAACTAATCGAAATTTTGATTGTATTATTTTTCCTAACTAACCAGTGAAATTTACATTAAAAAAGTGGAAATCCGATCCACGCCCCCTTCGATGCCCATAGCGGGGACATAATTGCAGATGGTATTAGCAATATACTGTTTATATATATGTGAGGACACACGATTAAATATAATAAACCATTTTCATAACAATCTGTAGGCAAAGTTGGTAAACTTTGGAACTGGATTCGGTATCCAGCGAATCCGCCCTTCTTGTTTCATAACCAGTTCGGCCGGTACAGAAGTGAATTTAAAAATGTGCTGTGGAAATTATGAACAGAACCGCAGTGACACAGTAGAGCTGTTTTATTTAACGAAACTAAGTTAGAACCAAAACCTAAACTCTAGAAAAAAAGGACATAATTAATAAATAATATGTAACACATTAATACTCGTAATAATGGGCACATTACGGTGCGGAAAAATTAATTTTCCCCCTGCTTGCAGAGAGTCCTATTTTTTTCGTAGACATCACCGGCTAGATTGAAGTATTTTTTTACCCTTTTGGATAAAACTGAAAAATTTCGTGGTTTTCCACCAGTCTAATTTGATCTCTAATAAAAATAGCGACTTTTCAGTCACGTCCGTCGATTGTTTGTTTCCCTAACCAAGACATATCAAACCGATCAGTTGTTACAACGAAAAACTTTGTTTGGTTCAAAGAAAAACACAAGGATTTGATAGGTCAAATTAACACACTCACCGGAAATGATTCTCCAACTGTTCCTGGCAAGTCGTATTGATATCGCAAACGTCGCAGTGGAACTTCTGGGGCGGCTGGACTTCCTTTTTCTTTTTCGCCGGCGGCGGCCCGGCGCTCTCCTGACTGCTCGCCGCCGCCTCTGGTTTAAATTCCACGCCGAAATTGTCCTCGCCGTTTTCGAAATTGAACGATTTCGATTTTAGAGCCCTAAATTATAAAATTATTTTTTTGAATTTTGTCCAACGTCGTTCGTTGCGTAATGACTTATACAGGGTGTCATGGAAATGACTTATTATATATAAAAGGGTGTCCTAGAGGAAGTCTACATACTTTTTTTTTTAATCGAATATCTAAATACTAAGGTAAAAACCCTTTTTACCCACATACCGTCGCGCCGTTCCATCTGGATTCAGTTAGCAACAATATGGGTCACTAGAGTATACTAACAGTGTTGTCAGATCACACCGCATGTTTCGCCCTTGCTTGGATACCTGCCGCGCGCGACTATCGTTGCTTCAGTATGTTTCGAGACTCGGGAATGGGATGACGCCGTCGAGGGTTGCACGTGCTTGATGTATACGAATTTTAAACGTTTTGTTAGTTGTAGCATTACCCGATTTTTGTGTGAAATAATTCATAATAAGAAGTATCGTGATGTGATTTCAAATTTGTGTGTTATTATCTACTATACTTTTGTTTTTTATTTTTTTTTATGGAATTTAATTATAAAACGGATTATAAGATCGAAGGTAAGAGAGTATGTACCTTAAAATTGTAATATTTTTTTCTAAAAAGTTGTCAAAAATCAAAAACAGAACACGTGCGTTTACAATTCTGTGTTGCAATATATGACAACACCGCCTCAATAAACTATTGATTGCGAACGTCCTCAGTAGCGGCCACCGAAATTTTCAGATTTCATATAAAGTGTATATTTCGTACAATAATTCAAAGCGCCATTTATGGTTATTTTCATCTCAGGAATTTGCCGGTTTAAATATATAAAAGTCATTTCCATAACACCCAGTATATTTCAATTGAAGACACTAAATTTTCAAACCTACTTGGTCCGCACCCATTTGCCGCTGTCGTCAAAGTAACCCTGTCCAGCGGGGGCCTTCCAACCCATAATAGCCCTAGAAATAAATAGAAAGTGTGAAAAAAACAGATTTTTTTAAATAACCTCCGATATTTTTGACAAAAAAAGTGATACGCCAGACATTTTTCCATGTAGGTACTTTTTCTGATTAGCCTGGTCAATTCTACATGAAAACTGTCTCTCGCGTTTCTCTCGTCGTGATTAAAACAAATTCATATTGAATCTCGTTATTATCAACAGCGATAAATTCTTTGTAACATACTTACTTCTGATGCGCTCTGCCCATGTAATGCGATTCAGCATGTAACCTTCCCGTCAAATCAAGGTCACACACGTCACAGTGGAACCACGTAGGGTTTTTATCAGCATCCTACAAGAAAACGATGCTATAAAACACTAAACAACAATTTTTTACTATTCTTGAGTCAAGAATACGTTTCGCTCGCTTACTTCTTGCGTCTTCTCGCTAGAAACCTTTGCTCTCTTCGGCAGGGGTTCCCCGGTTTTCTCGCAGTACGCTATCAGCCATTTGCGAATTTGCTTCTCGTGGTTTTTCGACTTATAGTGCATCTTCGCCGTCTGGTTACTGGACAGTTGAGCTGTGCAGAGTTTGCAGTAGAGAGGCTGGAAAAGACCCTTCAATTCTTTGGGCAGGGTTTCGTCTTGTAGATCTGGTACAGTGTTTTGGACTGAAAAATCAAATATTAGACCCCCTAAATCTAGCCCATAGATGTTTATTATAAGAGATCAAATATCCGTAACTAATAACGTTCGTTATACTTACAATAATTGGTACCGTAGTTTTTTGGCTTCTCTTTGATGTCCTTCAACGTGTTGTAGATGTTTTGCTTGATGGGTTCGACTCCACTGCCCGGCGGAGGCGGGGGCGGCGGTGGTTGGTTGAAATTCCGTACTGCGCCTGCCAAAATCTCATTTGTGTTATAGTTATCGTAGCCTGTAAGGGGGCCATTTGGAAAGGGAATAAATTGGAAGAAATAATAAAAAAAAAGCTAGAAATGTAACCTATTGTATAAAAAAAACAACTAAGATAGTTTTAAAAGTATATTTGAAACAATTACCTCCGTAATAATAAGTTTTGTTGTTTTGATTTTGCTTATTCTTATTGTAATATCCTCTGTCACGATTGTAAATATTATTCAGATTGTTAGAATTGCGGGTAGCTGCAAGGTAAAAAATACATAGGAAAACAATAGGAAATGGTAGGATTACCAGGATAAAAAGGATGAAGGAATCGGAGCCATTTGAGCTAGCCTGTATGTTTACTTGTATTATCGTCGTTCACATCGAAAATCCTCCATTGCCAGTCAATAAGGACGACTTTTTAGGTGTTACAGTTTACAGACTATGCCAAGGTTCTGTGCATGTATTCATTAATGCTTATTTTGTTAATTTGAAAGAAAATATTTGTGTTCGTCGGGCGTTGCATCCTTAAGTCGACCATAGGAAATCCCAGGTCATTTTTGAGGTGTGTAATCAGACTGACCGTTTATAATGTTCCAACGTCGTAATTTCGTTCCCGCTCGCTCTGTTGTTGTAACGGCCACGACAGTCAACAGATTATATCGGTGCGAATGACGCAATGGGGCATTGGAAGGGACGAATGAAGGATTTCTACGTGGAGACGAACGACGAAGTTAGTCGGTTTTCTGGTATCCACAGAACCGCGCTCACCAGCGATTCGATCTTATCAAAACGGGTGCCGCAACGGTGGCTACAGGTTTCAGAGTGTTTTTACACCAAGCAATTCCGCGAACAGCCAGCCGCGGATTTTCCCTGAGAAAATTTTCATCGTCGCATACTCGTGGTTCCGGCGAGTTTAAATAATACTGGAATTTCCCCAAACACTCGTATATTTCAGTGCGAGTATAAATAATTCTTGAATATCGTGTTATGATTTTTTTGGAAATTATTAGGGTAGTTGAGATCTCTTCAGTTGAGAAAATAATGTTAGCTTAGGGTAGCTTTATATTGTAGAATAAAATGAATCTAAATTTAAATGGAGTACCTGACAGAGGAGTTATAGGTTGGTTTGAAACGCAGAATTTTAGTGTAGGATAATTCTTTATTGTAAATAAAATGTAAATAATTATCGCATTAGTACTACGGGTCGCGTTACTCGACTGACGTAAGACTAACCCTTAAATTCACCCTCAATGACAACAGACAGTAAAATTAAATAAGTAAAAGCCCTCCGTGTTCAATATAATAACTTGCATTGTTATTGTATTCATTGGACATGCCCGAGCCAATACCAAAATACAAAGTATAGTTTGAACTATACTTCAAATTAAAATCAATCATTTACTTCTCAGACAAAATTATTGCCCTCATTTCTTTATGCGCTCTGGTGGACTGCTGACAGCTTCCAGTTGGCGGGAAATGGATGGGGGGCCCGCCCAAGACCGACTGACACGTGCGTGTCAAGTCGGTAATGGCATTATGCCTGGCATCCCTGACAATAAACAACGAAAAATCGTAATCAGAGAAGTTATTTGCTGGTGTTTGTTATATTACCTGAACTATGACAATTTTGTGGTTTTGCCATCACGTTTAATTGAATAAGTTAGACATGGCTCACCAAAATGTAATCAAACTCGGCACATGGGTTAACCATGTGGGCCTCTTCAAGAAGTTATAATGCAGTTTTTCTATAAAATGTACAGGGAAGTCAATATCCAGCCACCTCAAAATTAGACCGTATTTCCTATGTTCAACTCACATCACCCAGTATATTTTTCACAAGGTCTCGCATAAGTATAATCTTGTTAAATCACTTTATTGTAAAAACTAAAGCATTCAAGCATTGTTGTTGTTTGTACAAAGTATCTAAAACAACAACCCTGCTTTTTCCCTTTTTTTGTCATCTTTCCTGGTGTATTCCATCAGGGTTTTCTTATTTAAGGGGGTGGAAACAGATATTCTATTCTTATTTACCTGAATTATTCGAAGGGATATTATTTCTATTTTGGTTATTTGCATTATGTTCCTGGTTAGTATAGTTGGAATTGTTATCATTAGTGTAAGCTGAAAAAATTAGAAAACAAAACATAATTCTTAATAAAAATAAAAAACGTAAAATAAATTAAAATTATAAAGGATAACAAATAAAAAACATATTTTGACAAGTCAAACCTGGGCCCCTAATTATGATAATTTCTTGGGATGTTTTAAAGGAAATTACTAACTAAATATAGATTCATGCAATGGGGACAGATTATTGAAATAACAGACAAAAAACTGGCCAAAATTGTAAGCATCAAAATATTGGCATTATTCCCAATGTTTGTTAATAATATTAAAGCAAAAATTTGTCATTTTGTAAAACCTACCTTGTCCATATTGTTGATAATACTGCGAGTAATTCTGATAATAAGCCGAAGCTGCACTGGGGTCATAAGGATAGTTGTAATAGGAGTTCGCTAAAGGAGTCTGAGCAGAAGATTGTGACGAAGTATTATACGGTGAGTTGGTTGAAGTTGAGCTGGAATTGTTAAAGTTTCTACCGCCAGCTTGAGTAGCGGGACGCTTGGGTATCCGGTAATTTTTATCCAGGTCTTTCTCTGTGGAATACGAGAGTATAAATATTAATACAGGAGATCTAAAGTAAATAACACACTGTAGCAACCGAGCTAAGTGAAAATTTGTGTTATGAAACTGTTATTGTAACAATGCAGCTTGAATAAATGCTTTATAATGATAACTATCGAGTTCAAGGTGCCAATAAACACATAGAACTCGTAAATGTTGTCGATCAAACAAATACATTTACATACCTGAACCCTATATTTTGGATGTGATTATGGGTATTTTTGGTAAAACTATGGTAATAGTAGATTTACCTGGATAAAATTCTCCGTCTGCAGTGGCCTGCATACTTCTTTAAACCGATTTTGCAGGAAAAAAGAGAAAAATCGGCGAAACTTGGCCGTAAAGCCGACAAAATTCACAAATGTCAATAAAATTTCGAAGCGATTTCGATTGAAATTTGAATAAAATCATTTGCATGGTTGTAGCCTCGGCAACCAGAGACGTTACCAATATTCCAATGGTGGTCCAAAACTGCTGTTATGCGGCTACCCATTAAGAGATGGCGCTACATGATCTTAAAAGTTACACCATTATTTTTTTGTTAGGAATGCAAAGAACTAATTTTTTCGGCTTCCTCTTTTCCATTCGATTCTCTATAAATATTATATTAATTACATCGTGTTAAATAAAAAATAGTGATCAAATGGACAAGGACGAGGACCTAAGGAATCATAACTCGGAAATATCAGTACTTGCAGGGTAAGTTATTATGAATTAAAATGTTTCAGTGGTTTTCTAGATATGTATTTGCTTTTGAAAATTTATACATTGGTAAAGTAAAAGTATTAGCTGAAATGGGTCCAATCGCCGGGTCCAATGGTAGAGGTGCTGGTATTATTTATAATATGTGATGAGTGAGTCCGATTTGGTTCAGGTTTTAATTTTATTAGAATTTTTCCCCAACAGGTTTGATTGTCAGTTCTTTAATCTGAAAAAAAAATAGGTACACTCGGAAACCTGCAATGTTTCTATTACATAAAATAACACGTTTAGCTCTATATACAGGGTAAGTCGAGATGAACGGATAAAAATTGTATATTGTACAGGAGTAAGGGTGTCCCATTTTCGACACTTTTTGGGTATATACAAGGGCCTACAGTTCAAAGTCACCTAAAATTGATTTGAGGGCCAACTAGGTCCTTAAAGATGTATTCCTTTAGATGAGAGATGAAGAGAACTTTAATATATACTGTCAAACTTGTGTTAAAGATGACTTATGTCATTCTGTACCTTGTGCTTTGAAATATCGGTCCAATTTATTAGAAATGAAAATCGAATAAAGCTGATAAGAGTGATATTATGAGTTACAATACGCTCCCGTTCAAAATCCGCGGAAGCCCGTTCCTCCCTACTCACCCTGTTTACATTTTTATTGTTTTGTTATAAATTAAATTGCTCCATACCTGTACATGAGGCGGAGTCGATAAAACGTAGACAACAGCATCGGCAATATCTTCACCTTTCAGTATTTTGCTTTTGACGAATATTGCGGATAAGTCATCAGGATTTATGCCTGCGGCTTGAACTATTTCCGATTCGACAGCTCCTGGGCTGATACTCTGAAAATTGAAGAAGAAAAAAATATATAGGGATAAAGAATTTGTGCTCCATTCTTACAGTCACTTTAATTTGACTGTCCTCGTGAGCCAATTCTAGCCTCAAAGATTCGGATAGAGCTGTTACTGCGTGCTTCGAGGCCGGGTACATATTGAGGCCTGCAAACACTGACGGTACAGAGTGTCCCAGGATACTGTTCACGTGTACGATATGCCCGTCTAAGTTATTGGATTTCATTATTTGGATCGCCTCGCGGGTTGCTATAGACAGGCCCATGATGTTGGTATCTGAAAAAAGAACTTCTCTATAGTATATCACGAAGTGGTATTTCTACACTGTTTACCTAGAATAGATCTCCACATTTCCGTATCTCCATTGGCCAGACTTGTAGCGTGAATAATTCCAGCGTTATTAATAAGAACATGGACTGGCCCCAACTTTTCGGTGACCCATTTAAAGGCCTCCAGAATGTCTTCTTCCTTTCTTATATCGCATTTTACCCCGTGCAATTGTCCTTTTTCGTTGTGCAGTGTTTTGGCTAAGTGTTCGATTTTTTCTTTACGCCTTGCGAATCCTGCGACCTAAGGAAAGCGAATTTACAAAATATTTGTTAATAAATATTATACAGGGTGTCCGCTAATTAATGGTACATGAAAAACCCACAGACTCCTTAGGTAAAGATATTAGGATTTAATTAGACTTGATTTTTGTTTTTCTCTAATAACATTGAGAGAAACTAACGTTTTTTTACAAAATTTGGCAATTATAGTTTTTAGGACTAGAATTTGATTTTTTTTGTGAAATTTTTATGTACAGGGTGAGTTAACGTAAAGGTCATTTTCTCCTTTATGTTAAGAATTAGATAAAAACTTGAAATACAAAAGTTGTAGAGATCATTAAGGTGTACATTCTAAAATTATATTGGTGTATACAGGGTGGCCCACAAAGAAGTTGTGAATATAAGTTACGTTTTTTTAAAATGGAACACCCTGTAGTTCTATCAATTTTTGGATTATGCATAAGATTCTGAATATTTTTCATATATAATGTTATACATTAAATCTTATAGTTTTTCCAATATTTCCATTTTTTCAGAAAAATGTCAGTTTTCAGCGTTGGATTTAATTGTTAATACCTACACTACCTCTGCAAATTAAAACTTCGTATTTGGTATGGACATTATATGGAGTTAAGGCAAATAAACTATGGAAACAAATTTATCTCACTTTTTACAGGGTGTTCAAAATAAATTTTCGAATTTCAGTAACTTTAATCAACAAAATCGGTTTTTTAAATGGTACACCTTGTATATTTTATTTTTTTCTGATAGAATATGTAATTATCTTTAACTTTTATTTAATATATCATATGTTTATTTTGAATACTTTTCGACATATTTTAATTTTTCTTTATTTTTCATTGTTAATTTCCGATATTTATATTATAACATCGTAGTTGCAATGAAAAAACAAAAGGTATCAAGATTTTGACAGAAGTACTTAATACTGAAATACCTAGTAACGTTTGTTATTCGATGTAAGAAGTGTGTAGGAAGAAATTAAGTATGGATTTCCCTAAAAATGAGCTTATTGACATGATTTACACACTTATTGGAGAGTAAGAAAAAAATTGGAATATAGAATACGAAATGCTTGCAGGACAGTATCAGCATTTATGCTAAGGAGAGTACAGCAAAACTTAATAAAACATTAACATTGAACATAAAAAACGTTAATTGTAAATATTCTTTTCCACAAGTTTGTTGCTACTTATTTCCATTTCCATTTTATTATAAATGATATGTTTTGAAAATTTACCTCGTTTGATTTTGTCCTGGGGACTCCACAGGTTTTTTTGTTTTTTTCATTGCAACTAGGATGTTATAAATATAAATATAGGAAATTAACATTGAAAAATAGAGAAAAATTAAAATATGTATGTCGAAAAGTATTAAAAATAAACATATGATATATTGAATAAAAGCTAAAGAGAATTACGTATTCTATCAGAAAGAAATAAAATATACAGGGTGTACCATTTAAAAAAACCGAGATTTTTTTGATTAAAGTTACTGAAATTCGAAAATTTATTTTGAACACCCTGTAAAAAGTGAGATAAATTTGTTTCCATAGTTTATTTGCCTTAAGTCCATATAATGTCCATACCAAATATGAACTTTTAATTTGCAGAGGTAGTGTAGGTATTAACAATTAATTCCAACGCTGAAAACTGACATTTTTCTGAAAAAAATGGAAATATTGGAAAAACTATAAGATTTAGGGATATAACATTATATATGAAAAATATTCAGAATCTTATGCTAAATCAAAAAATTGATAGAAATACAGGGTGTTCCATTTAAAAAAACGTAAGTTATATTTACCACTTCTTTGTGGGCCACCCTGTATACTCCAATATAATTTTAGAATGTGCACGTTAATGATCTCTACAACTTTTTTACTCTATCGTTGACTCACCCTTTTCCATATTTATTACGTAAAAAAGGTATACTAAGTTGAGGTCGCCCAGTTTCGGAGATATTTGCATTTAAATTGTTTAGTGCGTTAGCTCAGGCAAGCAAATAATATTTTGTTACTTCTTACCAATTAACTTTTATATGATAATTAATTTTCTAGTAATGGTAATTTTGAATAATAAATACAACAATTGGATTGGGTTTGTTAACTTTGACCCTAGAAAATATCGTGTCGAAAGAAACCAACAGCAATGAAAACACAAACTTACGATAAACTCAAAAATGAAACATTTTCTGTTCCATAGCAATCCAATTGTTGTATTTATTATTCCCAATTACCATTACTAGAACATTAATTATCATGTAAAAGTTATTTGGTAAGAAGTAACAAAATATTATTTAATGTAAAGAAAGAATAAATTTGCTTTTAAATGTTTCAATATATTGAGAGGAATTACTCTACATGTTTCGGCTTTTTAGGCCTTTTTCAAGAGCATTGCTCTCATCTCAATATATTGAAACATTTAAAAGCAAATGTATTCTTTCTTGACATAAAATTATTTAAAAAATGTTTCATAAAGGGCCGCGGAACCGCGGAATCAGTCGAGAAATATTATTTGCTTGCCTGAGCTAACGCACTAAACAATTTAAGTGCAAATATCTCCGAAACGGTAACTCTGGGCGACCTGAACTTAGTATACCTTTTTTTACTAAATAAATATGACAAAAGTATTATTTTCATTAAAAACTTAAATACACTGAGGCACAAAAAAGTTATGACCTTATGAATGTGCGAAAAATGCCGCAGACAGTAAAGTACATTAAAATTTCATAAAGAAATCAGTTTCTCGTCCTAAAAAAATCATAACTGGCAAAAAAAAAATGTTATTAGAGAAAAACAAAAGTTAAATTTTAACTTTAACACCCTGTATCTCAGTTAATATCAATTTTCGGATATATGTAAGAATAATTAATTAAATCCTAATATTTTTACGTAAGGAGTGGTGTGGTTTTTCCATGTACCATTAATTAGCGGACACCCTGTATAGGTTTAGGTACTCACAATCATTCCATCTTCTGCTAATTTCTTGGCAATTGCCGCCCCGATGCCTACACTAGCACCAGTAACTATGGCCACTTTTCCCATCCATCTGTCCATCGAAACGACCATTATGCGAAGGAAACGAAAAGGAAAAACAATCCGGGCACTTCCAATTCTCGAGAATCCGTTTCAGTTTCTTTTCCTTGCGGAAAACAGACACTGAACGTTTTTCTTTAGTTGTAATAATAAATGTAAATTACTTGAGGCTAATTTTTTGCGTCTTCTTTTTGTACGAAATTTTATATTAGATGTATCATACTCTTCCTTCTTGCTTTTATGTTAGAATTAGTTCAGTGGCGTACCTTCCCGCTTAAAGTATAAGCGATAATTGTAACTCCAATGTCCTATGCGATATTCCATCATCGTCCTGATGAGGCATAAGGGGTCGAAACAGGTCAGTAAAGTTCATTTTTCTATTTGGGTTTCATAATGGCTACATTATGAAATGCAAAAAATTGAATAACCTGCCACTTTATGAAACTGAAATTTTGTTTTTTTTATGTTGGCAGCAAGTAGGGTTGGGACTTACTTTGATTTCGTTGAAATTAGTTTTCTAGGCATTATGGATTCGACAGAAATTTTTTATAGAAATCTTTAAAATACTAACCTTTAACCTTGCAAATAGATCATTTTTACTAGGTATTTATCTGAAATACCCATACTCGGAAATATATAACATGCTGACGACGGTGTCCGTCAACTAATTTCTAGTCACAACTATAAAACAACAAAACCTAAAAATAATAGAAATATCTTCCAGCTTATGCTCTATTTCTAAAGTTTTATTCAATAAAGTACTATTTTATTTTTAATTCAATATAGTATTATACATATTACTTTATAGTATATACGTATTTATAGTTACTGTAGACATTTCCTGGGTATAAATTGTTATTCCTGTCAGATTCTGTGTCGACACAATATTTTGTTCGATAGTATTATTTATCATTTTGTTCAATATTTTGAACTAATTGTTCTGCTCGCACCATAACTCAACGTTTTGCGCATATTCTTTTAGTTTTTCTAGATTATTTTCTGCAATTTCTCGTATTTCTGATGGAGTACAACTTTCTTCCTGACTCATTTTTATTAACTTTAATAATATATTTATTTTTAATTATGACGGATGGGAAGAAGCTTTGTTGTGTTCAGTTGTTTCTATCATGGCATATTTGATACTTGTAACATTTTGTGAAATTGTAAAAGTATTGCCAACCCAAAAAGAAAATATTAATTCAAATGGAAAAAATCTACCATATTTTTTAAAGTTTTTCCGACTTTAAAGACCCAAATAGAAAAAGTATTATAAAATACACGGTTCATAAGACACTTGTACTTTAGAAACGACCCGCTTTGCTGTATAAGAACAGCCACTTGTGTATGCTTGGTATCGTTTTGAAAATAACGCGGTTCAGGGACTGTAACTGTTCTTGCGCCCAGCCCAGCTCTTGTTACGCTCCTGAATTCGGCAACCTTGAATAATATTTTCGTGTTGTTTTTTCAGTTCGTACTCGAAAAGAATATTTAAAAAATTTTGGTAAATATTATAGTATAAATAATAAGTAGGGGGCTATTATGAAACATGAACAAAGAAAACTTCAGCTGATCCGACATGCAACATATCGTGTCATCGAAAAATGACAAAAATATTAATTTCGTACTTAATTTTGTATTGTTTTGGGTTCGCAAATTGAATAGCATTTATGTATTGTTTGTAAATTGAAGAAACCAAACGGAAAAATAAATAAACTGTTCTTCCCAAAGATATTACAAATTACACATGGAAAAATGTACATGTCTAGCCTACGCAACGACTGCAAACAGTCTTTCCCACCTCTTTCGGTCATTATTGCAGCTTAGCCAGATGGACATATTTACCGCAAAGGTATCTTGCAAAATCCCAATTAAAAATTTGTTAATTTGACAATTATAACTGGTTTCAGGTTAATCCGCAATTGCTCTTGAAATAAATTTATTTCTCAATAATGAAAAGGCGATGAGAAATTCTTTAAAAAAATATTATTATACTTGAAAGTATCAAACGAATCTTGAACTAATCCAACTGCACTCTGGCAACATCTATTTCTATTTTACAAGTGCCCTACAATTCGGATCCAAAAGATAAGCAAAATATGAATGAATACTAATCTCGTAAACATTGTATATATTTATTAAGTTAAAATGAATAGTTTGACGGTGGCCTATTTAAAAAATAACTTTAGCTCTTTGAGTTTGGAGCAATAAATTGAAGTGAAGAATGCGGGAACACCCAAACCCGAAATTAATTCAACGCAGACCTCAAAGGGTAAATCTAGGGACTTTATTAGAAAGTTTAAAAATGAAATATATGAAAAAAAATTTATAGAGGATATACCAAACTTAATGAGGCTGTTATTGATCAATTTTCTACAATTAAGAACCGAAGAATGGACTTTGCGTTTAAGCACTATTGTGTAGGGTCGATAAATGTTGTGTATTTCGATAAATGATACTCGATATGATTTTAAACCATTTTATTTAAGGATTTAAACTAAAAAACACTGAAAATATGAAGAATGCCAACTTGTCAGTCTCGTGGCTCGATTCGTTCTCGTTTGTTCTCGTCTTGGTTGCGCCTAATGACGTAGCCGTAGATGGCGTAGTGGTATTAGACATCATTCGGTTTTCTTGATAACTCGTAGATGGCGGTAGTAGTATTGGACATCATTCGGTTTTCTTGATAGCTCGTAGATGGCTTTAGTAGTATTAGTAGCGGACTGTATAAATATTGTTACGAGGGTCGCATGCGACGACGTTAAGATCCGACAGCTATACACATTAAGAAACCCTTTCTTATTTTCCAAAAGTTGTATTTCCTTGTGTAAAATTAAAAATGTTTTACCTAACGCATTTTCTTATTACTTTTTTTCTTTCTACATTTAAAACGCCTAGAAAGTAATTGTTTGGTCGTTACACAAAAATAATATTTTAAAAATAATTTCACCATACTGGTGAACCCCCTCTGTCATAGGTCACGAGCCCCCACTGCCCACAGATTAACAAAAAAAATAACGTATATTTTGATGTCGGGGAAGTACCTATAAAGAACGCATATTCCCATTTTTTACATAGATTGAAAGATATTGACAGTGGCGTATCTAGTGAGGGAGATGCGGTGTGTTCATCTGCTGTATAATATGTACGATTCTTGGTTACAAAAAAGAAATATACCTATTTCAGTAACATATTTATTTGTTTATTTTTACAAATTTAAGAAACATTTTGAATATAAATTAACATTAATTATAAACGTTCACCGACTGGCCTTAGCATAAGCTCTGCAACCTAAAACAAAAAGTTACAATCGATTTTGGGTCATAAATGTTTTTTCTGTTATTAATTATAATGACCGATGATTGCTTCGTAGTTAAACAACACGAAAATCACATATCTTCATTTAAGCAAGCAAATTGCCAAACAAAGTTGTAGATTTTATCAAAAATCGACAACATCGCTGAAGACTGACATCTATTGACTAATCATATGGGTTTGTTCACAAATTTCCAGTAGCACACGCGGGTTTTATGACAATGACATAAGGTGATTCATATCGCTTATTAACGCAAAGCGGCATTCATGGTCATTTTTCTGCAATTCGTTTTCGTCTCGGAATGTTTTCGTACTACTCGTGTTTATTCTTACCATATATATATAAACAGTATATTGCTAATACCATCTGAAATGTCCCCGCTATGGGCATCGAAAGGGTAATAGTGAGTTTGCGCAGTTCGGAAATTTCCTTGTGAAAGTAAACATTCGACAGGACCGGATCTCAACTTTTTTAATGTAAATTTCACTGGTTAGTTAGGAAAAATACTTCAATCGAAATTTCGATTAGTTCGATTTAAGACGGAGTTCCATGCATACGATTTCTGACGATATGATGATCCGACATTTCCCTGATTGGTGTAAACTTTTGGTGCCTAATTCCGTCCGAATATTTGTAACAATCGACACGATGAGCTTTATTTCTTTTCATCCGACGTCGTATGTTTCTTAACCTCACTTTTTTCTAAACCAAAAATTAAGAATGAATGACTATATTGACTATTTTGGAAATTATTATCAGCTACTAATGCACCAAATTAAAAATAAATTAATTTTAAGGTTAGGTAGTGACCACATATATATTATATTGTATACGAGTGACACTCTCTTCGTTTTTTACAAGCTTTTTAGTGAAATTCGGTTCCGAAGATCGGATAATGTGATAAGCAAAATATTTTCGTGTATATATACATACCTGAAATACTTTATACCTGGTATTTATCCACGACTTTTGCAAAAAAGCACCATGCACTTGTGTCCTTTCATCTTAAACAAAACAAGTCACTACCTAACAGCGAATCACCACAAATTAAAAACTCCTTTACAAAAATTGTTGTTAGGTGATGAATGTTTATAAGCACTGATATACCGACAACAATGCGGATGAACCACTTTTTATTCTGTAATTTGAAAAAGCATCCAGAACCAAAGATGGCGACGAATAACAACAAACAAATAATGTCGGGGCGGCTCTGACGCGATCGATGAAATTTCCATCATTCGGCGCAAACTCAATAGGCCCGCGCCATCTCCCATAGCGCGGACACTTTTTGTATTTTGGAACGTTCGTATTGGCAATATGCTGTTTATATACAGTGATGGGCTAAAATATGGAACAAATTCATTTAAAAATCAGGTTTTATTTTTTTGTAAAAACGCTCGTCGATTATAATTTTTTCTTCCGGATTTTTTGCCTCAAAAACAAATTATACTGGGTGTGTCAAAAAGTAGATGTTGTAATTTTTTTTTGTATTTTAAATAGAACCACCCTATTTTTACTTATCACATAAATTCTACGTCAAATTCTGAGCATAATTCATGTAGCATACTCTATCCTTATCTCTAACGGTTTTAGAGAAAAATTACATCTTAAATAAGACATTTCTTTAAAAAAAGGTACATGTACCTACTTAAAGGTAAACAGGAAAATTTAAATTAATTGTTACTACGATAGCAAGTCATGTGTCAATCAAAAAGAATTTTAAGTATAATTTTGAAAAAACGGTGATCATGGTGCATTTAAATGAAACTCAAAGAATCGAAATTTTAATTTTAATTGGATGTGGAGACAAAACAAGAAGTCAAGAAGAAGTTTGTAACTTGTTTAGCGCTAAGTATCCAGAACGACGGATTACAAGATCTACAGTGAGTAAAATTGAGAAAAAATTCAGGGAAACAGGGAATGAAAAGGATCGTCTACGGCCAGGTCGTCCAAAATTGAGTGAAAACACAAAATTGAACATTTTGTTAGAAGTTGAAGATAATCCCCATAGTGCATCCACTGAAGTAGCCCTTAATAATGATGTTAGCCGACGATCTCTTTTGCGGGTATTGAAACAAGAAAAGTATCATCCGTATAAAATTAGGTTGCTGCACGAGCTAAACGAAGACGATCCCGACCGCCGACTACAGTTTTGTGAAACTATGATGCAAATTTGCAACTTAAATCTATTTTTCCATCGCAGCGTACTTTTTTAGCGATGAAGCCACGTTTTGTTTGAATGGTTCGGTAAACAGACAAAATTTTCGGTATTGGAGTACAAATAATCCCCGTTGGATGAGAGAACAGCATACGCAATACTCACAAAAAGTAAATGTTTGGGCAGGGATATTAAATGATAGAATTATTGGACTTCAAAATGAATTAATTCCCACACTAGCAGCGGATTTTCCAAATCCGAATCAGCCTAATCTACCAGAAGCGTCTATTTGGTTTCAGCAGGATGGTGCTCCGCCTCATTTTGCTCGACAAGTACGAGAGTATTTGAATACCTACTATTTTCCCCGAACGATGGATAGGTAGAAGAGGACCCATAGAATGGCCTGCAAGATCTCCCGATCTTACACCAATGGATTTCTTTCTTTGGGGTTATTTGAAATCAAAAGTGTATAAGGATAAACCACAAAATTTGGAAGACTTAAAATTTAAAATTAGATATGAAATTAGGCAAATTAATGAAAATACTGTAAATAATGTTTTAGAAGGGTTTTTAAGTAGATTGGCATATTGTCAAGAAGTTAATGGTTTGCATTTTCAAAACTTAATAAAATAATTTTTTTAAATTATACCTACATCTACTTTTTGACACACCCAGTATAATTTCTTTTTGAGGCAAAAAATCCGCAAGAAAAAATTATAATCGACGTGTCCGAGCGTTTTTACAAAAAATTAATACCTGATTTTTAAATGAATTTGTTCCATATTTTAGCCCATCACGGTATATGTGATTCTTACCTGTAAATGAGGAGGCGTCGACAATATATAGACGACAGCATCAGCGACATCTACCGGTTTGATTAAATGCTTGATAGGACCGTCGCCTTGTTCCCCGATATTTTTTCTGACAAAGAATTCGGTATCGTCAACTGGTCCGGGACTGAGACTCTGAAATACGAAAGTTCTAATAAATATTTATTTCGATAATAAACTCCTGGACAAAATGAACGCAACATCATAAATTTGTCATATTTTTTATGCTATTTTTTTCTCTGAATTTATGATCCGATTTGAATGATTTTTTTTGCATTGTAGGTTGGTTCCTTGACAATGTCATAGTTTTCGCTGTTTATGATAAAAATTTAATTTTCGATTTATACTGGGTGTACCAAAAATGCTATGTTTTTTTCCGAAAATTCGCATCACCCTGTGGAGTATATTAGCAAGCGAAACATATTGCAGTTGACATTAAACGGTAGGTCCATCTTTCCCCAACATTTTCTTTTTTGGTTTACTTCATTATCTCTGTTATTAAAGGAGATACACCGTTTTATAGCGTAACATGTTTTTATAGACTTTAATATTCAACACATTCATTGTTAAATGTTTTCAAGTAGACTATGGACTTTTTCGGACATTGCAAGCGATGTGTCAGCAGATGTTGTGTTTTAAAGTTACAAAGGTCAAATAAAATTCGCCATACTGATAAAAACTGTTCGGAAACTGCTTATTAAACGTTCGTTTCGTATGCCCATTTGCCCGACGAGTATTTTTGTCTTGAAACCTACTTGAAAACATTTAACATTGAATGTGTTGTATATTAAAGTCTCTAAAAACATGTTACGCTATAAAACGGTGTATCTCCTTTAATAACAGAGATAATGAAGTAAACCAAAAAAGAAAACGTTGGGGAAAGATGGACCTACCGTTTAATGTCAACTGCAATATGCTTCGGTTGCCAATATACTCCACAGGGTGATACGAATTTTCGGAAAAACATAGCATTTCTAGTACACCCAGTATAAATCAAAAATGAAATTTTTATCATAAACAGCGAAAACTATGACATTGTCAAGGAACCAACCTACAATGCAAAACAAAAACATTCAAATCGGATCATAAATTCAGAAAAAAAAATAGCATAAAAAATATGGGAAATTTATGATGTTGCGTTAATTTTGTCCAGGAGTTTATTATTAAAAATCGTAATTATCTAGAACTGACCGTGACTTTAATATTTGAATTGATCCCGATCAGTTCGAGCCTTAAAGTCTCGGTTAAAGCGGTTAAGGCGTGTTTCGAAGCCGGATATACGTTGACGGTGGGTATGTCGTAGACGAAGTGTCCCAAAATACTGTTGACGTTGATTATCTGTCCGCCTATTTTGTGTTTCGACATGATTTTGATCGCTTCTTTGGAAACTATACACGGTCCCATGATGTTTGTTTCTAAAAAAAACGTGTTGTTATCGTTTCTTTAGTTTTTGAGGTATTATTATATTATACAACGTGTCCAAGATAAGGAGGGCCGGTACAGGGATCTCGGAAACCGTAAGAGATACGAAGTCGGTTAAATGGAGGTAAAGTTGCGCACTTACTTGCCTAACAATATGCCGTTTAGAAAGTTTTATAATTCCGAGTAGTTCCGGAGATATTCGAAAAAAAACGAAATTCTGAAAAATCGTTTTATTGTTTTCCTGGTTTTTTTTGAGATCGAATTCTAAAGTAAATTGCACTTTTGCATTGCCACTTTTTCCGCTCTATCTAACAGCGTTAATTGTTTTGTAATCCGACGAGTCGTATTCGAAGGGCCATGATCAACTTTATTTTTTTAAATACGGTCCTGTTTTCCTGATATTGTAATTTGAGAGCTTTTTTTCTCCCGAATGCAACGATGTATGACACATTGTGGTTTAATGACGTTTCGAGGGTTTTTTGAACAAAATCATGATATTTTTTTACTTATGTTGGACTAGTTCAATAAATAACAAATAATTTAATAATAAACCACAAATAAGTGAACAAAATACAGAAACATTGTTTCAAACCTCTGTTGATTCGGGATTTAAAAGAAAAGTAGGCGCTTGAAACAAAAAAATTAAGATGGTGACGCGTGATTTGTTCCACTTGACATTTCCATTATGGTCGTTTGAGAGCGTTTTAAGAGGTTTTCTATTTTTCTAATGCTGAAAAGTTTGATATTCTATCGCGTGTTTTATTTTATCTCAAAAAAACTGTTATGTGGCAGTAGAAGATGTTATTCGTGCTTAGAGAATAACGGAAATCATTTTGAACACCTGATTATGTAGTTCTTTACTTTTTTTCGTTGATCGTTTTATTACTGTTTTTTAATGATTTTTGTTCACTTATTTGTGGTTTATTATTAAATTATTTGTTATTTATTGAACTAGTCCAACATAAGTAAAAAATTTAGAGCTTACTTATGAGATATTATTTATAAAATTAGGAGAAATACAAGACCGTATCCCAAAATTTCCTGATGTTGCTCAAAAACACTCGAATCGTCATTAAACCACAATGTGTCATACATCGTTGCATTCGGGAGAAAAATTCAAATATCAGGAAAACAGGACCGTATTTAAAAAAAGAAAGCTGATAAAGGCCCTTTGAAGACGACTCGTCAGATTACAAAACAATGTAAAAGTTCAATTAACTTTAGAATTCGATCTCAAAGGAAAACAATAAAACGATTTTTCAGAATTTCGTTTTTTTCCGTATATCTCCGGAACTACTCGGAATTTTAAAACTTTCTAAGCGGCATATTATTAGGCACGTAAATGCGCAACTTTACCTCCATTTAACCGACTTCGTATCTCTTACGGTTTCCGAGATCCCTGTGCTGGCCTTCCTTATCTTGGACACGTTGTATATTTACTGGAAGGGTCGGAAGTTTGTATTTTTCCTTCTTACCGAGCACTTTCCGCCATTCATCTACTTTTCCATCATACAGGGTCGTATGCGCCAAAGTACCAGCGTTGTTTATCATAATGTGAACAGGTCCAATTTTCTCGATTTCCGCGAAGGCCTTTTTCACATCTTGTTCGCTAGTTATGTCACATTTCACTGCGTATAATTTTCCCTTCTGATTGGTTAGTTTCTCGGCAAGTTCCTGTATTTTTTCTGCACGCCTAGCCAATCCTACTACCTATTTAAATTTTATAATAATGTGAAAAAATTACTACTAAAGATTGTTTCACGAGAAATAGATGTAACTTAATGACTGCAGTAAAAGTACCTGTGGCCATCCCATTACTTATGACCGTTTGTTATTATTATGTGGAAAGGACCGGATTGTAACATTCCTCAGAATAGCGTGATAGTAATGGACAATGCGAACTAGCTATCACAGTTGCCAATTACATAAAGCTCCAAGCTCAAATAATACAAAATTGCAGATTCAGAACTACATGGCGGCGAATGATATATATTTTGAAGAAAGTTATAAAAAGTGATCTTTTAGAAGTTTTAAAGACATTTTGTATAAAAAAAGTATATGTTTGTGACACATTGGCAGAAGAAATTGGACATAGAGTGCTACGGCTCCCACCCTATTATTGCATTTTTAACCCCATAGAGCATATGTGGCACCAGTTAAAATCACTGGTTAGGTCTGAAAATATTTCTCCGACTTAAGTTCTAGTGTTGTAGAATTAATACGAAAATGCTTTAATGATATTCCCCCAGGTAGTTGGAAAAATTCAGTCGGTCACGTAATAACTGTAGAAATTTTAGTCTGGATCGTATAATTAATCCAATTATAATTAATTTTGACGAGGATAGCGATAGCGAAACAGAACTATCTATAGAATGACATTATAAATGTAAATAAATATGACTAGTAATATTTTAAAAAAATGTTATTTCATTTGATACATTAATATAATCATATCATTACTTGTTTTCCTTAGTCCGTCCCTTCATACTTCACTTGTTTATTGCCAAGCTCTTGTCGACACAATGGGACCGACCCAGGAAATCATTAAGTCGTATCCATTTTTCGTGAAACAATCTTTACCTTCTAGAGTAAGAACTCTTTACTTACGTTTATTCCAGCTTCGACTAATTTCTTCGATATCTCGGCACCAATCCCAGCACTAGCACCAGTTACCACAGCGACTTTACCGACCCATTGGTCCAAGGATGGCACCATTTTTTAGAAAAACTACAACAACAAAATTTTAAATCTTTTACTCTCAAATGTAAAATTCTGAAAATTCCTGCCTGCTATAGATCTTTTTTTAATATATAATGATAACCGTGGTTTTGTCCGTGTGTTCGTGAAGAAATCTTGACACCTACTGATGTATTTTTAGAACAATCTTTATTGGACTGCTGCTATCTTTGCGTTAGACTGGGTAAAACGCGAGCAAATATTGTTTATTTCTTGTATAAATGGTAAATGAAATGTTGTTTTCTGAAGGTTAACTTCCGCAGCGATTGCATTTCAATCTCCTTTTAATTATTGTTATAATTATTTCATAAATTACGATATTTTTTCTTACAGATTGTCTGATGAATTGCTTTTTGGAAAGGCTCGTTAGTTGCGTTACCTAAGGGGGAGTAAAGTAAGGGTAAGTTAAATAAAAGTCAAATAAAAAACTTAACCTGTAGTTACATGCATGCGGTGAGACCATCGATCTATATCTATGGATATTCAAACTCTAAAAGCACAAGTGGCAAATTTTTGGCCTCGCGCATATAAACAGAGCTGCTGATCGTCAGATGTCATGCGCAATGCAAAAAACAAAAATGTAACCCTTAAAGTCGATACGGTATACGAAGTCCGCTAAGCAATAAAACATCTTGAGCAGAGTAGTCGGTGGCTCTCAAACAATAAATTATATTTTAGGTATTTTCTAAATAAAATAATTTAAAGTAAATAAAAAATTTGTTTAGGTAAAGAAAAATAATTAATTTTTAGCTTTTATAGTATTTAGGCAAATTAGCTTTACGAATTATTTTTTTATAAAGTTTTGTTTCTAAAAATTGCCATCTTTTTGAAACATTTTTTTTATTTGGGTTTCATAATGGCTACATTATGAAATGCAAAAAAATTGAATAACCTGCCACTTTATGAAACTGAAATTTTGTTTTATGTTGGCAGCAAGTAGGGTTCGAATTTTAGGCTTACTTCGATTTGTTGAAATTAGTTTTCTATGCATTATGGATTCGACAAAGAATTTTTATAGAAAACTTTAAAATACTAACCTTTAACCTTGCAAATAGATCATTTTTTTAGATATTTATCTGAAATACCTATACTCGGAAATATATAACATGCTGATGGTGTCCGTCAACTAATTTCTAGTCACAACTATAAAACAACATAACTTAAAAATATTAAAAATATCTTCCAGTTTATACTCTATTTCTGAAGTTTAAATCAATGAAGTACTATTTTTATTTTTAATTCAATATAGTATTATACATATTACTTTATATATACATATTTATAGTTACTGTAGACATTTCCTGGGCATTAATTGTTATTCCTGTCAGATTCTGTGTCGACACAATATTTTGTTCAATATTTTGAACTTTGTTCTGCTAGCACCACAACTCAAAGTTTTGCATATTCTTTTTAAAAGTGTTTCTAGATTATTTTCTGCAATTTCTGGTATTTCTGACGGAGTACAACTTTCTTCCTGACTCATGTTTATTAACTTTAATAATATATTTATATTTAATTATGACGGATGGGAAGAATATTTGTTGTGTTCAATTGTTTCTATCTTGGCACATTTGATACTTGTAACATTTTATGAAATTCTAAAAGTATTGCCAACCCAATAAGAAAATATTAATTCAAATGGAAAAAATCTACTATATTTTTTAAAGTTTTTCAGACTTTAAAGACCCAAATAGAAAAAGTATTATAAAATACACGGTTCATAAGACAATTAGAGCACTTGTACTTTAGAAAACTCCCCGCTTCGCGGATCGTTTTCTGAATTAAACGCGTGCTCTAAGATAATGTCTTATGAAACTTGTATCTTAATATACTATTAGAATGGAGTCGAACCCTTTTATATGGTCTGTCCAATTCCTCTTCACTCTTTTTTTGAAGTCTTGTTAAGGTCTTATCTGAAGTGCCGCAAGCATCGGACGTTCGTTTTTGCACTGCCAAAACAGACACTAACGGACCGGAGTTATATTTTTCTAAATTAAAATAGCGTTCCACTTGTAATACCAAACGGCGTTCATCTGGAGGTAAACCCCTTAATAGGCGTTGCGTCACCTTGCTGAACATTTTCCATGACTTTGCCTTATATAACTTAAAGGCAAAAAGCATAACTACTTATTTAAAATAGAACATACCGTCGTGCACTTGAGCAAATTTTAATTATTTCTTGGAAAATAGTGATTATTATACAGGGTGTTATGGAAATGACGTATTTATATTTAAATTGGTGACTCCTTGGGTGTCCTAGAGAAGCGCTACATATTGTATTTTTTTTTTAAATCTACCGTTTTAAAAGTGGGGTTTGTACGTCAAGAGGTCATTGGCATTTGACCTAGTGACGTACGTGGCTATTACTATTCCATATGTTTTTTCGGGTTGTTTAAAACCTAGTCCGTCGTAAATGTTCTTCAATTAATTGTACAAAAAGGTATTACAGAATGGAAAAGTGTTTAAATTATTTTATTTTGTCTAAAGAGTTTAAGGTGTACATATGACCACACCGGCCAGAATTCCTTGATTGCTTACGTGTATCGCAGTGCCACACAGGTGTTTTCTGGTTTGACGTCAGGTCACTTTTACCGCTGAATGAATTGAAAGCGCCATTTATAGCTATTATTCTTCAATTTGTCTTTTTCTCAGGAATTGCCGGTTTAAATATAATACGTCATTTACCTGAGAAGATCTTTAACTTGTTGACGCAAAATGTTTTTCATTTGATAAAAAAAAACTATGAGCGAAAAATAAACAGAATAAAAATATTTATCGCGGTACATAATTCTAAGATAATTTTGTTTTGGAACCGCTGATTTCGAACAATAACATTTAGCCGAATACAGTGAACCAGTGGAATGTTCGGTACGATCAAGTATAGCGAAGGTATGGTTTACTTAGCCGTCTTACTGTTTAACAACCTTTCCGATATCGGACTTCATAAAACGAACCGACTTTATACGACAAATTTGCAAATCGAAGCTTGGCTATACCTAAAACTAGTGTTGGGAAAAACCGATGATTTTAATAGTCGAGCACTTGATACTCGAGCGATTTTAATAATCGAGTTAATCGCTGGAGTGAATCGCCTGAAATTCCAATTTACCAAGCGAGACGTCACCGACTGCTTAACGGGTTGCCTAGCCCTTTACATGTGATCAGGTCGGGTATTTAGCAGGTACGTAACTACGGGTGGGCACAGGTTTAGCTAAAAAATTATAGTGTCGCCAAAAAAATTCCAGAAATTAATTTATTTGTGAATAATGAATTTTTACCACGTGTCTCGATACCAAACAAAAAAACTGCAAAAAATCACCCAAATATGTATTTATTGCTCGGGTTTATTGTTGTGCTTTTTTAAAGAAAAAGTATTACCAAGAGTTATTTTTCTTTACATCTTTCTCAATCTACGAGCATAAAATAAGTAGATATTTAAAATGGCTCGTCAAATTCTTCGACTTTAAATTATCAGGTGCCCACTGTGTGCCCTTCAAAAATTTAGGCTTAGTTACGCGACTGGCAAAATAAGAAAGTAGGTGATTATTTTTTTAAATTCATGGTTATAGTTACCTAAAAGTTCCTGTTTAAATTTAAGAATGTTTCCTTTTGGTTACCAAAAAATTTGTCGATACCTATGTTTTGTTAACTATTTTGCTCGTTTTCTTATTTCCCATTAAGATTTTCTATAATGTATGTTATTTTTAAGAAGTCTTCTTGAGTTTAATAATAAAAAATTCCTGTTTCGATTTAAAAATGTTTAATATAACATAACCAACTAATTTTTCTATATATGTTGTTAACAATTTTGTTCGTTTTGTTATTTTTCATTAAGAATTTCTATTGTTATGTTATTTTTGAGAAGTTTTCTCGAGTTTATAGTAAATAAAAATTTTCAAATTATATCCCTTATTTTTTTAATATTTACAATCGGAGACCTAAACTACGCCGCTGGCTAGCCAGCTTTCGGATCGCGCGTCGTGTAAAACGAAGGTCATTATAACAGTTGATATTTTTCGGTTTTTCGCCTGAATTTATAACTAGAGTATTTCCTATCGAGCGAAAAACTGTTTGAATATACGAGCAGTTTTTTTAATTCGAGCACGCTACAGCGGTACAATTCCGTCGGCGGCAAGCGAAGCGCGGGTATCGAGTGAAAGATAATAAGTTACGAGCGACGGTTTTCGCCTGAATAGATAATTCGAGCTGTTTTTTTAATAATCGAGCGATGTCGGTTATTTCAATAATCGAGTGATCAAGCGGTTTTTCGCTCGAGTGATCACAACACTACCTAAAACCGTTATGGACCATAACATTAAGAGTAAGGTAACTAAAGAATTACCACCAACCAAACGCCTTAATATTTATTTGCTTTTCCTGTCCTTCGAATAAATCCTCATTCTCGATCCTCGTAAATATTGACCCATAAATGCAATTATCCGTTTAATTTTACCGAATTTTCCCCAAGAGCTCGACCATACGCACTACCAAATGTTATTTCGGCGGGATATCACGGCTGTCACTTAAGTTTGACAAGCACTAATCGGCGGGACCGACGCCCTCATTCGAGCTCTAATTGGGGGACGGATAAATCGAGTCGCCCTGGCCCTGGAGATGCACGCGCGACGCGACGTTCAATTGTTCCGCGTATCGGGTTACCTCGGCCACCCCTATATATTTCAACGAAGGTGTTTGTGTAGATTGGAATGGTTTAGAAGTACGGGTTTTCGGTAAGCGGCCGAAAAGTGGCACTTTTCCGTACAGGTTCACTTTCAACGTGCTACTGCAAGATGCAATGAAACGTTAAGTATTCATTGAAAGGTGGAAAAATTTGAAAAACCTCCTAACGACGCTCTTACAACCATTGAAAGAGATCTGTAAGTGTAAAAATACCAGATTTATTACATAAAAGTTGTATAACACGCTTGCAGAGCCATTTGCAGAACCATACAACATCAGTTCTATAAATCGTCTATAAAATAGTTACAATTTGGTTGTAAGAACATTCTTACAGCGTAATATTGTAGGCATTTGACCCTAAAAGCCGAAATGTATCACTGGAGACATTTATACAACAAATTTGTAAATCGGGAGCTGTTATAAAACTTCTTTTTTTATGATCAAACAGAAGCAAAATCCTTTAGGGCACTCTGGGAGTGGTGCGTGTGCGCATAAAGCGATTCACGTTTGTTTTGAATCGTTGGAGGTTATATTCGTTGGGAAAAGCGACCTCAGGAAGGTCGTTCCATAAGGATGAAGTCCTCCAGATGAAAGAATTCTTAAATAATGAAGTTCGAAGAGTGCTAAGCTTAACCACATATGGATGGGCGGCAGTGGTTCGTCTTGTATTTCTGCTATTCGCTGCTCTGGGCGGAATTAAGAGGGCAAGGTCAGCCGAGCACTTTCCATGAAAATATCTGTAAAAGACAGTCAAATCCCCAACTTCGATGTTTCAGGCTGTCGAGATTCTTCGTCAGCTCGTGGTCTCCAACCAGACGAATAGCCCTCCTCTCGATGGTATCCAGCAGCCGAAGAGTATGAGCTTTGTATAGTGTCAAAAGTTGTTTAGGTGTGTACAACTTTCTGGTTCGGAAGAGTACATCAAGTTTCTGAGAAGCAATCTTGGCGATTGCCACAACTTGGTTATGCCAAGACATATTTCCTCCCAGTTTGACGCCCAGCAAATTAATAGATGAAGCCAGTGGGATTGCGTGACCGTCCATGACTATATCCGGTTCTGTAATGTTAACCTTTTTAGAGAAAACTGCTGCCTGGGCTTTTTAGCGTTAAATTCGACTTGGTTACTGTCACCCCAAGCCAAAATTTGTTCCAGGTCTTTGTTGAGGCGTGATACTTCATGCTGTCTGCGAAGATGTGCGTCTGCAGCCGATGTTTGTGCATTCAAAGAGAAAGATGATATAAGTGTGCTATCGTCAGCAAAACTAAATACCGGATTTTTCGTTTTCACTAGAAGGTCGTTAATGTAGAGTAAGAAGAGAGTGGGAGACAATATGGATCCTTGAGGAACACCGGCATTGATGGTGAACGTGTCTGAGAGAAATCCGTCAATCGCTACTTGCAGAGAGCGGTCCTTTAGAAAGCTAGACAACCATGCACAGAATCGACTGGGCATACCATAGGATCGCAGTTTACTTAGAAGTCCCTCATGCCAAACACGATCAAAGGCTTTAGAAATATCCAGTGCAATAGCCCGAGACTCCCCATGATGTTCGATTGCGTTGTTCCAAATATGGGTGACATAGGCTAGAAGATCTCCAGTTCGATCTGGAACAAACCCGAAAACCGCATTGATGATCGCTGATAATGTTGAAGCCTTCCAGGTACTTTAGGAGATGTTGGTTAATAGCTTTTTCTATTACTTTTGATATCACTGAAAGCAATGCGACTGGTCGATAGTTGCTAGGCAGGGTTCTCTTACCTTTCTTTGGTATAGGCTGGACTCGCGCCGTCTTCCAGCACGATGGAAATATTCCTTGTTTGAAGAATAAGTTAAAAACTCTACAAAATACTGGTGTTAGTTCAACTGATATAAATCATAAATCTTATAAGGGAAATCTGCTTAGTTGGGATAATAAAATACGGAAAATTACTATATACATAGGGATTTATAGTCAGTATGTAATACTTCGGGTATATACATGCAGATAACTGACTAGTGACATTCAGTTGACATTTAAGGGCGAAATTATGCGGTGGACGAATAAAACGATTAACCTTTCAAGAGCCCTTGATGCTCTGTTTGGTGTTCGACCCATTACGAAACCTTATAATGTCTATTGTTAAAAAGGGTAATGGTAAAATTATACAGGGTCGGAGTATTAAGCCGGGTCCAGACCAACTAGGCAAGCAGGATCGAGCGAGAGGACTGTTCACGTGGTCACGCCATCTCCATCTTGACGCTTATATACATTTTATACCCGAAAAATTTCTCACGAATGATTCACCCCTCCGTCACGACACAAACTGCAAACAAATTAAATTATCTCGAACATACCTATCTCCTTATTACAGGGTGTACTTTTATTAGATTTGTTTTCATTAAGGGGGTATATATATAGACGTTATTAAGGATGTATTCTGAACACTTACGGGGGTGTGGCACAGTTAACTTTATTAATCCGCGTACTTTGTAGTCGCAACTTGGATGAATAGGCCCGGAATGAGAGGGGTGAATTGTTTCGAGAGGGTGGTTTATGGTCAATAGGTCTCTATCGTACGAGCTTCTTATTAAAATGCATCAAAAGGTTATAATAGAAACATATTTTATGGGATTAGCGTTTCGGATTTTGAATACAGGGTGTTATGGAAATGACGTATTATATTTAAATTGGCAATTCCTGCGATGAAAACAAATTGAAGAAAAATATCCAAAAATGGCCTTATGTCAAACCAAAAATGACCACGTGGTGTCCCTGTCAGGAAGGTAAACAAAGCAACATATGGCGAAAGACGTCACTGAATCTTGAACAGTGCTGTCATATCTTCAGGGTAAACTCTTTAGAAAGTTAATAACCGTTTGACAGATTGCAAGTTGTTTATTTTTCAGGGTACATTATTATAAACTTTTACGTTCAGTTCGCTGGGAAACAATCTCTGATTTATAAACTTCAACTGACTCGAACGAACCGCCGCGGAGTTTATAAATGGTCAGGTATGTTCTCATTTGTTCAATTCGAACGACACCCGTCAGATCTGGACAACTTAAAAGTTTATAAATGCCACTTACCCTTTAGAAAAAAATGCAATTTTATTTAGCTTTTCGGACTTATTTAAAATCAACTTAATTTATAAAAAGACACCAAGTACCTAGGTAACCCGAACAAAAACAAACCGGCACAAGAATCTTACAAAATCGCGTCTCATGAACACATCTAAGTACCATTCAATCTGAATTAGTATTTTAAAGTGCTACTGTGTAGACAAAAATACGCCCTTATTGTCTGAGTGGTCTGGGAAATAATGTATTTAACATCTAAAAATTTTAAAAATAAATAGCACGTTGGTTCCGTCGATCGATATTGAACTGCGGACTGGGGCACTGCCGTCGCGAAAAGAACAAATAACTTAATAATTTAAACTCGGGTTTATGTATTAACACACAAATCTGCTTGAAACTTGGTAAAAACAGTAGGAAACCGGCCGGCCTCTTTAAACAGCTGATTTTGGACAATCGACCGAGTTGCCTATTCTTTTCGCGACGGTAGCGACTGGGGTTAATATTTAAAAATACAGCGTTGCCACTTTCGATGTTTTATAAGGTTACATTCATAAATTGTAATGATAGTCTCGGAAATGGCAACCGCACTAGTTGGACGAGACTATTTATTTTGAAGGGGTTGTCCTGTCTATCAACATAATTATTTCATCATTCTTCTTCAGTGAAGGATTAATAAGTTTGATTAGCCCATTAGAAATTAGCGTTTTTATTATTTCTGAATTTCTATTGCGAAATAATTTGTATCCTATAGTGCTGTTGTTTTATGTGTACGGTAGGTTATTGTAAAGTGCAATTATGCGCTAGTATTTATTGCTTTTGTGTTCTAATAATAAGTGCATATCTTCAAAAAAACTAATTTGGAACTCGTGGGTGTCTGTGTGTGTTCTTTAAGTGATTTAGTGCAAATGTTCCGAGAGATTGGAAATAAGAGACCGAATGGGGTTTAGTGGGTATAAGCTTATTATGCAGTTCCACATTATCATCAGGGTACGTGATGAGCATAAAGCTTTTCCCATAGAAAAAAAAACAAAATCCTGAAGATGTCTGTGCCCTGGATTACTTGCTAGTGTACTGGCACCTGGATTCAATTCTATTTGGATACTAGGTAAACTAAATATTATTTTTATAAGAATCTAAAGTTTACATTTTTTACACAGTTGGCAACATTGCGCCTGAACATCTGTTGATTACACAGCTTGGCAATGTAATATGATCATATATGAATGTGCCGAGGAGTGACCGGTGCGTTTAGGGGTGAATTACCCCACTTTTTAAACGTTTGATTAAAAAAAAAAAATGTAGCGCTTCTCTAGGACACCCCAGGAGTCACCCATTTAAATATAATACGTCATTTCCATAACACCCTGTATGTAAGGATACTGTTATAATGAAGGAACAAAGTTGATCGAGATATATTAATGATTAACAAGTCTTTAACTGCCTGGGTACCTATGTGACTATTTTTTTCTGCAAAATATGCTTAGAAAAGTCTAGTTTTAATTCGCTACGTCCCATGCGGATCGGTGTTTGGGTCACGGCACTTGTAATTTGAATCGCGCCAAATTTGAGCTTCCTAAGTCAACCCGTTTGTGATAAAATTACCTAAAAATAGGTCACCCGATTTTAAATTTTAATCTATTCTTTTTAATTAAGAAATAACTTCTAGATGAAAAAAAAAATGCATTAATCGACAATGGGCCCCCGCGGTCCCGTATTCTAAAGAGGGCGGCATCTTCCCGCTATATTAGCACCTTTATACGGCTTTATCCTGCTTATCTTTTGTTTTGTTGCCCGGCTTTGTAAGTCGAGTGCCCCTACGGGAAGAGGTCGGGAGGAGAAGCTTGGTTTAAGAGGGTGGGGCCTACTATGACGAACGGCCGGGAAATAAAACTTTGAAAAAGAGTGTTTTGTACAAGTGGATATACTGTAAGAAAAGTCATATGTCCTATTTTCATTTATTTTCAAGTTATAGTGTAGGCAGTGGCGGTTCTTCCACAGGAGCACATGCGCACGTGCATCCCCAAAACAAAACGAATAAAAAATATTAATTTATATTCATTGAATATTTTTTATTTTTTTAGACCCTCCCTAATATTTTATCATCCGGTCAAACCAAACTGTATAGATCCGGCAACCGTGCCTCGGTCGAGGTAAATGACGATTATGACGAGACTTGCTCGCACGTGCGATTAAGTAGTGCAGTTTCTCTGTAGTAACAGGTGGCGGGTGGCAACGGGGGATAGCGGGGATGTGGCGATTTAACATGGAAAAGGCGCACAGTTTTTGTGTGTTCGTGCATCTAGTTAGAAATTCGAGCGTGTATATTTTAATATTTTAATATTATATATTTATTAAGTTAAAATGAATAGTTTGACGGTGGACTATTTAAAAACTAACTTTAGCTCTTTGAGTTTGGAGCAAAAAATTGAAGTGAAGAATGCGCGAACACCCAAACCCGAAATTAATTTAACGCAGACGGCAAAGTGTAAATCTAGGGACTTTATTAGAAAGTTTAAAAATGAAATATATGAAATAAAATTTATAAAGGGTATTCCAAACTTAATGAGGCTGTTATTGATCAATTTTCTACAATAAAATTAAGAACCGAAGAATGGACTTTACGTTTAAGCACTATTGTGTAGGGTCGATAAATGTTGTGTATTTCGATAAATGAGACTCGATATGATTTTAAACCATTTTGTTTAAGGATTTAAACTAAAAAACACTGAAAATATGAAGAATGCCAACTTGTCATTCTCGTGGCTCGATTCGTTCTCGTCATAAAACAGTTAACTATTGTTCTCGTCTTGGTTGCGCCTAATGACGTAGCCGTAGATGGCGTAGTGGTATTAGACATCATTCGGTTTTCTTGATAGCTCATAGATGGCTTTAGTAGTATTAGTAGTGGACTGTATAAATATTGTTACGAGGGTTGCATACGACGAGGTTAAGATCCGACAGCTATACACACTTTCTTATTTTCCAAAAGTTGTATTTCCTTGTGTAAAATTAAAAAATAAATAAAAATATGTTTTACCTAACGCATTTTCTTGTTACTTTTCTCCTTTCTGCATTTAAAACGTCTAGAAAGTAATTGTTTGGTCGTTACACAAAAATAAAATTTTAAAAATAATTTTACCATACTTGTGAACCCCTCTATCATAGGTCACGAGCCGCCACTGAGTGTAGGTAATTATACTGAAAGAAAAACGTGGTTAAAAATAGTAAAACCAAAGGTATTGTAAACTACAGATCCTATAATCCATTCATAAAATTCTTGGAAAGTGAAGCTGTGATTGTGCGAAATGTTATTGAAAATCAGTAATGGGTGGAAGAGAGAACTACGTGTTTGTTGGCTGAATGGCAACAATGTTGAAGTCTGGTTATTTCGGATGGTTAAATATTAAAACATAGCCATACTTACCGGTGAAAAGATAAATATTTATTTAATTGATCCACTCTTTTACCAACTACACATGAATGTACCATGATTGTTTATAATAACGACGATTTTTTGCCAATAATTACAAAAAAACACAACTCAACCAAAATATATATACAATCCGTTACATCACATCGCCAACGTTGTAATGTATACGAGATTAGTATTCATTCATATTTTGGCTCCTGGATCGTAGCGCAGTAGTAAAGTAGAAATAGATGTAGCCAGAGTGCAGTTGGATTAGTTCAAGATTCGTTTGATACTTTGAAGTATAATAATCTTTTATTAAAGAATCTCTTATCGCCTTCTCACAGTTTATAGTAAAATTATTGGGAAATAAATTTATTTTAAGAGCAATTGCGGATTAACCTTAAACCAGTCGTATTTGTCAAATTGACAAATTTTTGATTGGGATTTTGCAAGATACCTTTGCGATAAATATGTCAATCTGGCTATGCTGCAATAATGACCGATTGAGGTGGGAAATACTGTTTGCAGTCGTTGCGTAGGCTAGAAATGTACATTTTTTCTATCTGTAGTTTGTGATATCTCTCAGTAAAACTAATTAGAAATATTTAATAAACATAAACATGATAGTAAATATGAAAAGTTTTTGTAAAATTTACTAAAATTTTTTGCTCTTTTTTTGTTTAGTTCTTAATTTTTGATTAACCATAGTACTATCGTGCCGATAAAAAACTAGGACAACAAAATCACAAAACTGGGAACGGATATACATATCTCATAGACTATAAAAGGTGCTCGACAGCTGTAAAGGTAAAAACACATAACTTTTAGGAAGTAACCTAGGTTACATAATTTAACGTTTTATATTTTTCGATACGAGGTGGCATCAAAATATCTTATTTCTTTTATAAACTTGAGCGGCAGTAAACAATTAGGTATATATAACGTCGCCTAAAAATGAAAACGAAACTAAATAATAAAAGAAATTTAATAGAAGGTTGCAAAAATACAAACGCAAAATTTGTCGAAGCAACAAAACATTTTTAATATTTGGTCATAGAACTATTCCTGTTTATTACTTCTTGAAGCCTTTGCGGCATACTTAAAACTAGGTTTCTGCATAATTCGCCTGTTACTTCATCCCAAGCTTCATTTATCCTGTGGCGTAATTCATCTCTGTTTCGTGGCCGCCGAAAATCATGTTTATACAATGATTTCACCATTTTGCCCCGAATGTTTTCGAATGGGTTCAAATCGGGACTCTTCGAAGGCAAGGGAAGAACTGCTATATTATTTTCTAGGAGAAAATTTTGCACTATTTAACTATTTTCAACTGACCCCAAATCCTGGAGAGGTCATGGAATTTTACAGCTGTTGAAAAGTCCGAACCCTGTCCGATTTCGACTGTCAACGATCGTCGTTTGCCGAACGACGTCCCCTTGCGAGGACATTTTCGTTTTTTTTATGTTAGGGTGAAAGGAGTCCGGTCGGCGAGCCGCTTAGCGGGCCCACCATTTAAATTTAAATACACAAGCGGCGGCCTCGACACTCGCCTGTTATTCAGTTTAGAAGTGACATCTTTGAGATGTCGCCCTTAAAGGACTGTCAGGGATAAAGGACCCTTAAGACTTGACGTAACAATGCACTTTAAATTACGTAGTTTTTTCGTTAAAGGGAAAATGCAGGTCCATTTGCTAGAATAGATCGGTTGGAGCATTGCCGGAAGAGTTTTAGGGATTTCGATACTACCAACTGCTGTTCTGACTTTTGGCAGAAATGAAAGATGACAGAACGTCAAATTTTTCATATTCGTTGGCAACGAATACTTATAAACAGGAAGAAGACAAACAGCCGTGTTAACACATCGAAGCAAGTATGAACAAACGAACAACCCAGGCATCCATTGCGTCTGGAATCAGCTGACAAACGCACGTGCTTTTCAAATGTCACTTTTGTCAAAATTTTTATTACTGTCAATATTTTAAAGTGACATTTAACCAACAAAAAACATTCAAACCCCTTTTGTTTGATTTACTAAGTAGTGAAAATCAAGTATTAGGATTCTGACATGTTTCAAGCTGTAAATATCACTTTAAAATAATCCTTACACGCTCTTATATTATTTTTTGAACTAGTAACGTAACTACAAAAGAAAAATTAAACTTCACAAATAAGCTTGTAAGTAGTTTTATTAAAAAATAGGAAGTAAATCATAATTTACATAAAATATTTTACCATCTTTAACTGGGCTCTGGGTCCTAGCAAATATTTCAGGCTTCAAGTCCGAGCATATTTTTGGGCCCCATATGATTTATGAAAAGAAATTATTATTGATGCTTACTCTCAGCAAAGATGACTAAATGAATATTTCAATTACAAATTACTCACTTGCACCAAAAAGGAAACGACGTTTTTCGTAATAGATTAGAATATTAAAAATTATTTTAAAATTTAAAGATGCGTCTTCTCCACCATTTTAAATCATATCAGATGTTGCTTGATTTCCATGCCCGCCAGACGAAGGAAGTTAGCTTGTTTAACACTTCGTGCTGTTCGCATTCTATGCCTGTCTCTGTCTGCAGCAACATTCCCTAATTCAGTAAAGTGAGACAAATATGACCAGGATCAAGTCGCCTGCATAAACACTCACTTTTGAGCTTTCCATATTAACTCTACGTAAGTCTGATATTGACGCTTAAATGATAGAGTGAAACAGATAGATAAAAGTAGGTTTCTTGTGAGCGTATGGAGCAGAGTAGGCTTAGCATCACTTCTTACGTGTTTCGATCCCCCCCCATAAGCAGTTCGTTGGTTTCGATGCTGATTGAAGGGATCGGTTCCTGAATATAATCTCGAGACTAAACTTTAAAACTTCCATCTTAACAACTAAGTATATAACTTTAAGGGTAGTGATACTCCTCTTTTGTTTGTTCTGTCATCTCTCAGAACAGCAGTTGGTTGTCTCGAAATCCCTAAAATTCCCCCAGAATTGCAGCGTCAATAGCAATTAAAATAGCGCAAGACCCTTTTATGGACGTACTGTGCCAGCTGGTCGCTTCTTTCAACTTTCATAGCCGCAAGAGTAAAATTGTGGACTGTAATACGGTCTTTACTCTCTAAAGCCGACATTTTTACTAGCTTATTTCATTGTAGAGAAGAAAATAGGTACAATTTTAGTAATTTTTCATTCGCCGAGAAAATTTCTATGGCTAATCATATAAATAAATAAAAATAATGCTCAATTTCAGACTTGATTTTCTCGCGAACCGATAGATCGATTTCCCTAATTTATTTTATTCAGATTTCAGTTTTAGGCTTATACAGGGTGCAAAAATGAGAATAGACGTTAAATTTGAGACAACCTGTAGAGAGCATTAGCAGCAACAACGAGTGTATGATGAAATCATACTGTTTTCCAAACATTTTGTTCCGTGCTGTTAAGGAAATTACAGCTCAAAACATCACAGAGTCTTCATTAAATAAAGTTGTTTCACATACAGGGTGGCCAATTAATGCGACAAAGCTCAATATCTCTTTTACCGCTAGGGATAGCGGAAAACTTTTTTCACGAAAGTTATTAAGCTTTAAGAGGTGCAGCTTTTGAAATTATTTTCGACCATACAGGGTGCCCCAAAAGGGCGGTGTGATAAAAATTTAATATTTTTTAAATGGGACACTATGTATATTTTTACATATTTGAATTCACCGTAAAATTCTGTACATAGCACCGTAATTATTTGTACACAGTTTTGCAACGTTGCCAAATAGATTGGAAAATTCCTAAAATTTTGTGCAAAAATATGGTTCAATGAAATGTGTAATATTTCTTAACTTATAATAAATGTTGACCGAAGTCCCCTATGATAACACATATCAATATTTTTATACAGGGTATTTTCTATAGATATGCCAACAATACGAACTTGAAACCTGAGTTTCGTAAGTTTTTTAAATGGAACACCCTGTATATGATTACTTTATCTTGTAGATATTTTAATCCTCTCTAATTTTTATTAAGGTCTTTCTATGCCTATCTCTACCAATCTTGGTGGTATTTCAATTTTTATTTAAACTCGAGCAAAAAAAAGTGGATGCATTTTACCATTGTCCTTTTTCTAGTCACCTATGACAAAATAAAAACAAAATGTTGTAATTTAAAAAAATATATTTATTCATACGGGAGGATACGACACAAAAATATTTTAACGATTCAAGCATGTGGACAATTTCACAATTATTACCTAATTATTTGTTCATATAGTGACCCCCATTAACTTGAACATATAATTCAATACGTTTTTCAAAAGAATGAGTCATGTTTCTACACATTTGGAACTGTTTTCAAGATATTGCCTAATTATTTGTTCATAGTGACCCCATTAACTTTAACACATAATCAATACGTTTTTCAAAAGAATGTTTCTAGACATTTGCCGAGTAATACTTTAAAAACAAAATGTGTAGAGACATGACTCATTCTTTTAAAAAACGTATTGAATTATGTGTTCAAGGTATTGGGGGTTACTATATGAACAAATAATTAGGTAATAATTTACTTTAGAAATTGTCCACAGCTTGAATCGCTAAAATATTATTGTGTCGTATCCTCCCGTATGAATCAATACTTTTTTTTAAAATTACAACATTTTGTTTTTATTTTGTCATAGGTGACTAGAAAAAGGACAATGGTAAAATACATCCACTTTTTTTTGCTCGAGTTTAAATAAAAATTGAAATACCACCACGATTGGTAGAGATAGGCATAGAAAGACCTTAATAAAAATTAGAGAGGATTAAAATATCTACAAGATAAAGTAATCATATACAGGGTGTTTCATTTAAAAAACTTACGAAACTCAGGTTTTAAGTTCGTAATGTTGGCATATTCATAGAAAATACCCTTATAATAATATTGATATGTGTTATCATAGGGGACTTCTGTCAACATTCCTCTTTCCGACATAAAAATATTTTATTTCAAATTATTATAAGTTCAGAAATATTACACATTTCATTGAACCATGTTTTTGCACAAATTTTAGGAATTTTCCAATCTATTTGGCAACGTTGCAAAAATGTGTACAAATAATTACGGTGCTATGTACAGAACAGAATTTTACGGCGAATTCAAATATATATAAAAATATACATAGTGTCCCATTTAAAAAATACTAAATTTTTATCACACTGCCCTTTTGGAGCACCCTGTATGGTCGAAAATAAAAAGCTGCACCTCTTAACGCTTAATAACTTTCGTGAAAAAAGTTTTCCGCTATCCCTAGCGGTAAAAGAGATATTGAGCTTTGTCGCACTAATTGGCCACCCTGTATGTTGCACTGTGCAATACATGTTCTGGTATAAAACTGTGTATTTTCTTTGATATATTACAGATATCAGAGAAATTAAAGGAACCAAATGTTTAGAAAACATGAGGCTACAGTATAATTTCATAATACACCCATTGTTGTTGCTAATGTTCCCTTTAATTAATAATTTAACGAAAAAAAAACTTTTCTCATTTCTGCACCCTGTATAAGCCTAAAACTGAAATCTGAATCGATTTATCGATTCGCGAGAAAATCAAGTTTGAAATTGAGCATAATTTTTGGTTGTGCGTTATTTTTGCTGCTAAGTGTATATAATAAATTCTTCGTTTGTTTTTGAACGGCTATAAAACGGGAGCAAGGGAGACCTGTAAAACCTGGAAAAAGAGACATTTGGGGAACACCGGGGATGGCGCGAGGGGAAAAGTGGTAATGCCAAGCGTATAGTCGGAAAATTAAACTTTATTGGAAAAATTAAGGGCAGAATAGCATTCGTTAGAGCAATTTGCGGCATATGGACGAGAAAATTGACGGATATCGGGAAAATGGCAAATTGGAAATGCGATTTTCTTTTAGATTGATACATCTGGCTTTCATTTTGAGACGAGATTTAAGAGTAAAATGTTGTTTATAAGTTGAATTACTTATTTACTAATTAATAACTATATTAAAAAGATTCGTCGGTGCGTGGTGTGTAAGAAAATCGACTATTCTAACCCCGGATTAATATTTCGGCGGTAAATGAGATTATTGAGGTTTGCTGGCTTAAGCAGTAGTGTAGCTAATTCTATATGAGAAGTAATTAAATGGTTTGCCGTTATTAAAATTGGTTCGCAGCAAAAAATAGCCATTAAATCATCATAAAAAGATTTTGCTTGCAATAAATAAAAATCGGGCTGCAACACTTGTTCTGCAAAAAATGCTACAAACTGTCAACAATTTAACCGATATCAGTCCGCTTGTACTATCATGTGTTCGCTTAATTAACAGTCGAGCTGCGAAATGATTACTTGGTCAGCAAGATTTTACAATTGGTCAGTAGAAAAAAACATGTCTAGAAGCAGTTTACTTCAGAGGTTTGCATATTAAAAGAATGGTTATCAATATAAATCATTGGATTGCGTTTGTTTTGAATAATCGGCAAAGTGATACGAGTAGCTAATTGCGTGCGTGTGTTTTCATTCGGTGTAGCAGTCAAGGCCCAAAAGGTAGCGGGGGCTGGTTTTCACTTGTTTTCCCAGGTTACTGTCAATTTAAGTAACTTTCTTGTGTTTTCTTTTGCCGAATACAGAAGGAAATCGGCTACAAAAGGTGTAGCGGGGGCGGGTTTTCACTTGGTTTCCCAGGGCACTGTCACGATTCAGAAATGTTTGCTATCCCTAAGTTGCTGACCAACTAGCCATTTTGGCTGACCATTTATCCAATTGTATTTCGTTTCCAAAGACAATCGTCGTCTGTTTTATCCTTTCTCATTAACTGATAAAACAAATAGATGAATACTAGGTTTTTGGTATTACTGTAAAGTTACATGGTCCACGAAGTAGCAAAATTGTTAAATTAAAACATTTTTTTCAGTTACTATCACTTGGTTTTTCGGGTTTTACATAAGGATGATATCTCGATTATTAATTCAACGCGCCATTTATGGTTATATTTCCTGAATTAGATTTCATCTCAGGATTTGCATGTTTAAATACAGGGTGTTATGGAAATGGCTTATTATATTTATATAGGTGACTCCATATACTGTCGCGCCGTTCCATCTGGATTCACTTGGCAACAATGTGGGTCACTAGAATATACTAAACGTGTTGTCAGATCACACCGCGTATCTCGCCCTTGCTTGGATACCAGCAGCGCGTCGCTATCGTTGCTTCAGTATGTTTCGAGACTGTCGAGGGTTTGTTAGTTGTAGCATTACCCGATTTTTTTTCTGTTGTGAAATAATTCATAATAATATGTTGATGATTTCAAATTTGTGTGATATTATCTACTTCAAAAACATACTTTGTGTTTTACTTTTTTATGGAATTTAATTATAAAACGGATTACTTTAAAATAAGATCGAAGGTAAGAGAGTATGTACCTTAAAATTGTAGCTTTTTTTTTCTAAAAAGTTTGAAAAAGAAGTGATAACGCGTGTCAAAGACGTCTTGTTGTCATAAACTGAACACGTGTTCTGTGTTGCAATATGACAACACCGCCTATAATGCGCTAACCTCTTTTGAATCTCGAAACTGCCTCAATAAACTATTGATTGCGAATCTCCTCAGGAGCGGCAACGTAAATTTTGAAATGTCATATAAAGTGTATATTTCGCTTAATAATTCAAAGCGCCATTTATGGGTATTTTTCTTCAATTTATTTTCATCTCAGGATTTGCCGGTTTAAATATAATAAGTCATTTCCATAACACACTGTATAATAAGCAGTTTTCGTTAACACCCTGTATATTTTGTGCTAAAAATCCATAATTAATATGCAACGCAATTTACTGACAAATAAACCTATTGTCGTATATGGGACTAATGTTTTATTGTGAATCTAAGCATATTTAGACAACGTTTCTTATATATCTATGCATAGATACTATTATTTTATTACCATATACATTTCTTAATAAGTTTACATACAAAATGTTAATATTATTTATAAGCTAAATATATGTAAAGTACTTCTATCGATCTAAATATTTATTATTTTCCGTCGTGGTCCATAAAATGTACAGTTTAATTTTGATCAAGCCTAAACCACAATATGGAAAATGCAATAATATGACATAGTTTGGCTAAGAATTCTTATCAGACCCGGTCACCACTGTACATTATTTCTTAGGGGTAAAAACCGGAATTAACACAAGGAATTTGTAAGTTAAAGTTTGAGAAGAGAGAAATTTTGTGAATAAAATTAAATATCCCAATTTTTAACTCTAATCATAAATATATGAGGTTGACTGTCTAGAGGCCTTTACTTTTTAAAGTTGGGCGATTCAGAAATTGCACTTTCGAAGCCTATAAAAGACACAGATGTGTTAAAGAAGGAAATTCCAAATTTGACCAGATTGAGAGCACTAAATTTTGCAATTTTTTTACACCTAAGTGGGATTATACCATCGCAGGAATCAGGTGTTCTATGTATATTATTTAAGAAGCGATATGAAATTATGTAATGATTCCGACTGTTTAGTATGTATTTTGGGTAGTTTCAAGTCGCACAGAGTGATATAGGAGCTGCATTTTACAATTAACAATTCAATTAAAAAGCGCGATTTAATTTATGTAAATTTTTAGTAATGTTGGCTGTTAGCACCCTATTGTCAAAATTTTATTTACATTAGATAATATTTAAAAATCATCATCTTTTGACGTGGAACTATAGAATCGTCTGGAATATGATGCCGGCGATCTGTCGAACAGTCCCATAATTCCAAACCACTTCCGTTGGTATGCGAATATGCCGAATAGAATGACAGGAATGGCTATTAGGACACCTAAACAATAATTGAAACAACTGTTTACATTGCTACATCAAAATGTCACTACGATTAACAATTACTTCGTTCTCTTAATAAATAAATAGCTATTTTATCAACTACAAACCTGCTAAAATTCCAACTAGCATAGCTGCATCCTTCTCTGGCTCAGCGCCGTATACATCCAAGCATCTCATTTTATATTCTCGTTCATATAGTTCCACAAAGGTGTAATCTATCATTTCTATTGGGGCGCCACATCTGCAATAGCGAGATTTTTAGTTAGAATTTTTTGAGTGCAGACAATTTTTTTATACAGGTTTAGGACAGGGTGGAAATGACTTATTATACAGGGTGATATGGAAATTACTTATTATATTTAAATCGGCAAATCCTGAGATGAAAATAAATTGAAGAAAAACAACCATAAAGGCACTTTGAATTATTAAGCGAAATATATACTTTATATGAAATCTCAAAATTTACGTGGCCGCTCCTGAGGACCTTCGCAATCAGTAGTGTATTGAGGCAGTCTCGAGGTTCAAAAGAGATTAGCGCATTATAGGCGATGTTGTCATATTGCAACACAGAATTCTAAACGCACATGTTCAGTTTTTGACAACAAGACGGGTTTGACGCGTGTTATCACTTCTTTTTCAAACTTTTTAGAAAGACAAAAACTACAATTTTAAGGTACATACTCTCTTACCTTCGATCTTATTTTTAAATAATCCGTTTTATAATTAATTTACATAAAAAAATAACACACTCGATCTTATATTTAAATAATCCGTTTTATAATTAATTTCCATAAAAAAATAAAACACAAAAAGTATGTTTTTCAACAGAACCAACAGTAGATAATATCACACAAATTTGAAATCACATCACAACATTTATTATTATGAATTATTTCACAACTGAACGAACAAACCCGAACAAAACGTTTAAAATTCATATACATCAAGCACGTGGAACCCTCGACAGCGTCATTCAACTTCCTAGTCTCGAAACATACTGAAGCAACGATAGTGCCGCGCGGCCGGTATCCAAGCATGGGCGAGACACGCGGTGTGATCTGACATCACTGTTAGTATACTCTAGTGACCCATATTGTTGCTAAGTGAATCTAGATGTAACGGCGCGACAGTATGTGGGTAAAAAGGGTTTGTACCTTAGTATTTAGATATTCGATTTAAAAAAAAAGTATGTACACTTTCTCTAGGGCACCCAAGGAGTCACCCATTTAAATATAATAAGTCATTTCCATAACACCCTGTATACGCACCTCACTAAAATATCATGAAAATATTTCAAGCCCTTTCCGAGATACCGTGTTGTAAGTCCAAACGTGACTTTAAGACACAAGTCACTGACTTAAGTATATTTTTTCCTTGTTTTACTTACCTGACTTGTGTCGCTTTTTCCGTCTCTATTTTCAGATGGACAGGCATCAGATCTTCGATCATCCATTGATTCTCGCACTCGCACGTCCACGGATTGGCCCTGATGTCCAGATCGGTCAGAGCGTCCCATCTAGCTAGAAAGTCGCCGTCCAGGAAGGCCAGCTTGTTGTTCGATATATCTAGCTAAAGGAAAAGTATAAGATGCGTGATTCCTGATTCAAGTAAGTCTATTGTGTAACTAGAATATACAGTTGATCCGGGGAAGGAATGAACGTGCGTCATTACCTGTAACAGTATGATTTAAATCGAGTAGATGTAGATCACATAACAGAAAACCACGCTAATGAACTTGATTAACATTGTGAAGGCCATAAACAATATACTACAAAAATGATACAAATTTGTAAGTTGATAGTTCTTATAAACTGATTTTGATTAGTTTTCACGATTAGTAAAGTACAGGGTGTCCCATTTTCGACACTTTTATAAGGTATCTCCGTAATTGGTAGTGCTATCAAAAAAATAATGTAGGTCTTAGGTACTCTTTTTGGGTAAAACTTAAAATGGTAAAATGAAAATTTGAAAATTTTCGCTCGCTTAAGAGATACGGGGGAAAATCAAAAAAATGACAATTTCTAAATTACACTATATTTTCTTAGTTAAAAGAGATACAAAAAAATGTTTTATACAGAAGTTTATTTATAATGATTGTTGAATAATCTGCCGTTTTCAGAATAAGTATACGGGGGCAGGTAAAAAGTTATCGGACCGAACCTAATCTTTTAAAACAGAACACCCTGTATATTTTAATATAAAAGATAGCATTGTAAAAGCTCTTTTCAAATTTATAACACACCATGGATGATAGATATCATACCAAATTTTTCAAAATGTTGATAAGTGAGTATGTAAAAATTTTCTTTTATAGACTTAAAAGTTTATAGACTTAAAAATTTTGTGAAGCACACGAAACACAAAATGCAAATGTCAACAATGACATGTTAATATTTTAGTTTAATTATTTCCGTCCAATATACTGGAATTGTATTTCGTTTTCAAAGGAAAACGTTCGAATGTTTAATTCTGTTTCATTAACTGATAAAACAAAAGATATGTATTAAAAATAACAGGTAAAGTTATGACGCTCGTTCATTCTTTCCCCGGTCCAACTACATGTTGGTTGAACAAACCCAAACCCGAACAAACCCAATTAGTGTTGTGATCGCTCGGATTTGTTCGCTCGAGTACTCGATTATTGAAATAACCGACATCGCCCGATTATTAAAAAAACTGCTCGACTTATAAATTCAAGCGAGAATTGTCGCTTGTTACTTATTACCTTTCATTTGGTACCCGATCTTCGCTCGACGCCGTGCGCCTCCCGAAATGTACCGATTGGCGACGTTCGAGTTTGACCCTCAGAAGGCTGACACGACATACGTCTTTGTTAAAGGCACATGAACGAGAGAGTGCATACAAGAAAGTATGCCGAATCCCTTAGTGGATTCATCGCGACATGGGTTTTGTTTTGACAGGCAAGCCAGCGGCGATTGTAAATTTTTAAAAAATTAAAACATGTAATTTAAAAAAAAATCAGAATCAACTGTTTCTTAATAAAAACTCTAGACTAAACTTCTAAAACTTACAGGAACAACCCCTGGTGTTTTATCAACACATTCTTCTTAGTCATGAAAATTTCAAGCGATTCACTCGATTATTAAAATCGCTCGAGTATAAAGTACTCGATTATTAATCATCGGGTTTTCCCACTTAATTATTAATATACAGGGTGTTATGGAAAATACTTATTATATTTAAACCGGCAAATCCTGAGATGAAAATAAATTGAAGAAAAATAACCATAAATGGCGTTTTGAATTATTGTACCAAATATCAAAATTTACGTGGCCGCTACTGAGGACGTTCGCAATCAATCATTTATTGAGGCGGTGTTGTCATATGTCATAACAACACTTCTTTGACCCGCGTTATCACTTCTTTTTCAAACTTTTTAGAAAAAAAAATACTACAATTTTAAGGTACACATACTCTCTTACCTTCGATCTTACAATCAGTTTTAAAATTAAATTCCATAAAAAAAGTATGTTTTGCAACAGAACCAACAGTAGGCAATATCACACAAATTTGAAATCACATTACAACATTTATTATTATGAATTATTTCACAACAGAAAAAAATCGGGTAATGCTACAACTAACAAAACGTTTAAATTTCGTATACGTGGAACCCTCGACAGCGTCATTCCACGCCCGAGTCTCGAAACATACTGAAGCAACGATAGTCGCGCGCGGCAGGTATCCAAGCAAGGGCGAGACATGCAGTGTGATCTGACAACACTGTTAGTATAACCTAGTGACCCATATTGTTGCTAACTAAATCCAGATGGAACGGCGCGACAATATGTGGGTATAAAAGGTTTTTACCTTAGTATTTTGATATTTGATTTTAAAAAAAGTATGTAGGCTTTCTCTAGGACACCCTAGGAGTCACCCATAAGCCATTTCCATAACACCCTGTGGGGTGTATCGATTTAATATTAAAAAATATTTACCTTTTTGATAAGCGGCCAAATGGTGCCCCCGCCTTCGTTGATCTTCGCGAGGGCGAACGGGTCGATATGCGTCAATCTAATATTGCCGATAACGTGGAGCTCTTCAAGACCCGTCAAACCTGATAGGGCTTCTTTTCCAATGCGCTCGAGATTGGCCAGTTGAGACATGTGTAGGACTTTGAGAGACGGCATGTCCGGGAAACCACTAAAAGAGTATTTTTAATCAATAAATTAATTATTAATTAAAATGTTTAAATACCGCTTACTTTTCCTTGGTCAAGTTGGTGAATCCCGTATCGTTCAAATACAGTATTGTCAAATTGTGCACCTCTGCCAGCGTATCGGGAATTTTCTCTATGGGATTGCCGCTCAAATCCAAAATCGACAGGTATCTTGGGGTGTGCAGCAGTTGATCTGGCAGGCTTTTTATTTGAGTATAGCCCAAGTACAGTTCCTGGAAATCGAAACGACATTGACAGGAAACGATAATTTATTACGGTATTTTTTGTTTATCTTTTGTTGCAAGGTTGATTCAGTGCGCATGTCTGGTTATAGGCGAGTTTTTAACCGGTTGCTTTATTCTGACGATTGCAAATCAGTTGGCTGTCGATACATTTTGCTTTACTAATCGGCGATCACAGATTTTGCTTCTGTGAACATTTTTGATTGTTCTCGCCAGATATGTCAAGTGTCACGTGACATTAATGACTTGCCTGCTTATTTCTGATTATTTATTTTGCCTAGGTTTGTATGACATTCCAGGACATTCCGGGACCGTACTAAAATAGTACGTACGTTTATTTTTTAAATGAAACATTACAGTCGCCACACAAAAGTATTACCTGATATTTTCTTCTTCTAATAGTTCCTATCCGTTCGATATTTAACTGAAATAAAGCTCAACTCACTCAGAAAGAAATAAAACATCTAGAATTTTTTTTATTAATATTAAAATGCACCTTAGTTTCTCTAACGGTGGTAGTATCAGCTGAGGTAGAAGGCAGACAATAATTATGCTCCATAATTATTATTTTCGCTTAAAAACAGACACATAAAATATTAACCTATAAATTTTTCGTTACCTACTGTGGTTTACCAGATACACAAACAACTCAATATGTAGTTAATCAAAGTTTTCAAAACAAAATAAACTATACTAAAACGACGGAAATACACTTTTAAAACTTATTAGCACCAATTAAACTGGAAAAATATAAAAACACAACACGCTCAATGCGGTTCGTATAAAACTGGGGTATTTGATTAAGTCCCCAAACAGCTGATCGATGACATATTGCTGATGTCAACTGTCGAAAGAGCTTGAGGGTTCGCTGCAAAGGCTATAGCTAGAAAAAATTCACAAAACATTCCCGTTCGCCTCCAAAATGCAGGTTGTCAGATTTTTACAATGTTCCATCGTTCTCTAGAGGTGCAAATTCCAAGGTTAAAATAAATACTTACCCTTAGAAACGGTAAAGAATCGATAGCTATTATCGTATGCTTATCGATCATTTGCAGAGGATTGTAGCTTAGATCCAGAATCTCCAAATCGGTTGTGTGCTCGAACAGGTCCATGTTAAGCGAGTGCAATCTGTTATGGTCCAACCTTAGCTCTTTTAGAGATCTCAGAGGTAAGAGACGTTCTTCTAAGTAGAGTCCCTAAGAAGACAAATACTGAAAATTTCATTCGATAAATATACACGGTGTTCCAGAATAACTTAGGTCATTTTTATCAAGAAAAATTCATAATATGAACATAAATATGTCCTCGACGGCTAATAGTATACAGGGTGTTATGGAAATGACTTATTATATTTAAATGGGTGACTCCTTGGGTGTCCTACAGAAAGTCTATATACTTTTTTTAATCGAATATCTAAATACTAAGGTTAAAACCCTTTTTCACACATACTGTCATGCCGTTTCATCTGGATTCAGTTAGCAACAATGTGGGTCACTAGAGTATACTAACAGTGTTGTCAGATCACACCGCATGTTTCGCCCTTGCTTGGATACCTGCCGCGCGCGACTATCGTTGCTTCAGTCTGTTTTGAGACTCGGGAATGGGATGACGCTGTCGAGGGTTTCACGTGCTTGATGTATACGAATTTTAAACGTTTTGTTCGTTGTAGCATTATCCGATTTTTCTGTTGTGAAATAATTCATAATAAGAAATATTGTGATGTGATTTCAAATTTGTGTGATACTATCTATTGTTGGTTCTGTTGCGAAACATACTTTTTGTGTTTAATTTTTTTTATGGAATTTAATTATAAAACGGATTATAAGATCGAAGTAAGAGAGTATGTACCCTAAAATTGTAGTATTTTTTTTTCTAAAAAGTTTGAAAAAGAAGTGATAACTCGTGTCAAAGACGTATTGTTCTCAAAAACTGAACACGTGCGTTTAGAATTCTGTGTTGCAATATATGACAACACCGCCTCAATAAACTATTGATTACGAACGTCCTCAGTAGCGGCCACGTAAATTTTTAGATTTCATATAAAGTGTATATTTCGTACAATAATTGAAAGCGCCATTTAAGGTTATTTTTCTTCAATTTATTTTCATCTCAGGATTTGCCGGTTTAAATATAATAAGTCATTTCCATAACACCCTGTATAAAGCCTGTGGCGTCCCTGTAAATTGTCCTCATATTTTTTTACATGCCACTGACATCCAGGTGGATATTTTTCTGATAATGTTGACGAGTAAAAGGTCTCTTGCGTTTTCGTCGTCAGACGCGCCCGTTCTTGATTAACACAATTAAATTCAAATGTTTTATGGAAATGAACACGTCATTATATGGAACACCCTGTATGATTACCACCCGTTCTTACCTTAAAAGCATCGGGCGTCAGCAAATCCAAATCGTTGCTGCTCAGAATGAGGATCTTGAGGCTTTGCAAATTTTTAAAAACGCTGTCGGTAATCCTATAAATGTTACTATTGGCCAGACTCAGAAACGTCAAGTCGCTCTTGGGAAACGTGAAATTTAACTCGACGAAGTCCTGCTTGGTCAGCGTCATTTCGGCGTAGGGGTACGATTGGTTGTCGGCCGGATTGATCCATGTCGCCAGGCTAGTTATGACGTTTTTGACGTCATTCTCGCACGTCACTTTGGCGGGGGAGGAGTTGTTGACGAAGATGCAGTTGCAAGAGTCGCAGAGGGGTAGTTTTGGGGTTTGGGAGTAGGTTAACCTCCCAACCTGAAGAAACCCGAACACCCCTAAGGGTGTGAGGCTGAGGACGATGAGGAGGTAGATACTTGGAATTTCATATCTGAAATGTGGGACATGATTATTGATATACAAGGTGTTCCTTAATGACGTGCTAATATTTCAGGGTGTGATTCCTTAGGTCATTTTATAACGAAAAGTTCACATGAACATATGTCCGCAAGGGCTTAAATTTTTTGCTACAGGGTGTTGAATTTATATTTTTTAAATGGTTATCTTTTAATATCTCCGAAAGTACTTTAGATATTATTTTCAATTTTGGTATGTGTTAATAGGATATAGAACCATACATTTTAGTTAGAAAAGTTATTCAATTGTTCCACCAGTGGCGTCCCTGCAAACATGTCCTCTGATATTTTTTACAAAAATGGTGGTACGCCACTGACATTTTTCCATGTTTTTCTGATTAGCCTGGTCAATTCTACATGAAAACGGTCTCTTGAGTTTTTCTCGTCAGACGCACCGTTCTTGATTAAAGGCACTAAATTTATATTGAAACTCATTATTATTAACATTGATAAAATAATTAATGAGAAATTTTGTTTCATAAAAATTGTTGGAGTGGGCAATTCGGTGCGAAGACGGGCGGAAGCATGCCTTTTAAAAGGTGGCCATTTCCAACAATTTTTATAAAACGTATCATTAATTATTTTATCAATGTTAATAATAATGAGTTTCAATATGAACTTAGTGGTTTTAATCAAGAACGGTGCGTCTGACAAGAAAAACTCAAGAGGCCGTTTTCATGTAGAATTGACCAGGTTAATTAGAAAAAATATCCACATGGAAGAACGTCAGTGGCGTACCACCTTTTTTGTAAAAAATATCAGAGGACATGTTTGCAGGGACGCCACTGGTGGAACAATTGAATAACTTTTCTAACTAAAATGTGTGGTTCTATATCCTATTAACACATACCAAAATTGAAAATAATATCTAACGTACTTTTGGAGATATTAAAAAATAACCATTTAAAAAATAAAAATTCAACACCCTGCAGCAAAAAATTGAAGCCGTTGCGGACATATGTTCATATGAACTTTTCTTTATAAAATGACCTGAGGAATCACACCCTGAAATATTAGCACGTCATTAAGGAACACCCTGTATAGTTATTATTGTACATTCACAAGAAGGATAGATTAATAATATCCAGTACCTGTCATTTTTGATCAGTAATTGTATGTTAATATAAGTATTTTGACACTTTTTATTTCAAAACTGGAGAATAAATTAAAGTTTTCTGTTTTTTTTTTTCCGAAAGCCATTTATATTTATTGTTTTTTTGTTACACCTCGTACTATATGCTTTATTCTCAAAAGGTGGTGGTAATATGTAGTGTTGTGATCGCTCGAGCGAAATACCGCTCGAGTACTCGATTATTGAAATAACTGACATCGCTCGATTATTAAAAAATCCGCTCGACTTATAAATTCAAGCGAAAATCGTCGCTTGTTACTTATTACCTTTCACTCGATACCCGAGCCTCGCTTGACGCCGACGTATATTCGAGCAGTTTTTCGCTCGATAGGAAATACTACTCTATTCGAAAAATCGAATCATCGCCTTTCACTTGTTACCCGATCTTCGCGCGCCACGAGATACGTAATTTAAAAAAAAATCAGAATCAACTGTTCTTCCTTAATAAAAACTCTATACTAAACGTCTAAAACAACCCCTGGTGTTTTATCAACACATTCTTCTTAGCAATAAAAATTTCAAGTGATTAATCGCTCGAGCGATTCACTCGATTATTAAAATCGCTCGAGTAACGAGTACTCGATTATTAAAATCATCGGTTTTTCCCAACACTAGTAAAATGTTGTTATCAGTTTCCATATAAACATCTATTAAAATGATTAATCGGGCAAATATCACAGGTACTTGGAAAATTGAAATTATGAAAAAAATAAAGTGATAAATTTTCCTAAAAATTCAGCTTCTAAAAATTAACTAAAAATAGTTCTAGAATTCTTTTAAAAAGGGTGATTTAATTTAAGGCGTACCTATCAATAGATGCAATGACCAGAAAGGCTGTTTAAGGCCTGTATATGATTCTTTCGTAGAATCCAGTGGGGTGCTAAATTCTTTTCTATCGGGGTTTCACCTGAAATATTCCTAATGGTTCTAATAATTCAGAGACAGCGGCTACGATCCAGTACGTGTGTACTGTCTCTCGCATTGAACGCCAAAATTAACCCATATAAGATTTGATGTGAGTTATGATTTATGCCAGTTGTATAAAAGCTGTCAATGTGTTGTATAATAAATACAGAAATAAAATTTGGTGGGTTTGTATGTGATATTATTTTGCACGGACTTCATTTTGTCACTTCCGGTTTCACCGGAAATGACCTCAACTTTGGATTTTTAAATGGAGTTAGCAACAGTGCAGGTACCCTGTATATTCTAATCGTACTCCGCTCCAATCGGTCAGGATTGGTAAAATTTCCTTTATGGAGAAGTGAACCTGCTTATCAGTAAACGACACATTAAAACAAACAATACACCTTGCATTTGTACTGACCTCCTTTTTATAAGTAACACCATAATTTCTAATTATTTCAGTATATAAGCCAAACACACTAATTGTCCTTCGAATACTAAAAACACATAGCGCGAAAGGCGTCGAAGTTTTTTCAGTAATTTTCGGAAAAAACGTCAAAAATATGGTTATTTTACACGAAACTAAACAGGTAACGATATAATCTACGTTGGTGCTATATTTACAATAATCTGAGTAATATAATTTATCCTTATCAGTATCAAGTGCGGTTATCAGGTGGAAAATATTGTGACATATTTCGTTTCGCTGTGGCATTTTGGGAAAGATGAAAAAGGTGCCATTGATAGATAGATAAATCGTTAAGATTAGATACATATAATATGAATTTTGCAATCTATATTATTAGTTTTTCTTCAAAGAACAGTGTCATCCATGACTAACGTTTAAAATGGGTGAGGTAGGTAAGATTAAATGGCTTAAGCACAGTGGCGGCTCGTGACCTATGATACAGGGGGTCACAAGTATGATGAAATTATTTTTTAAATTTTATTTTTGTGTAACGACCAAACAATTACTTTCTAGGCGTTTTAAATGCAGAAAGAAAAAAAGTAATAAGAAAATGCGTTAGGTAAAACATATTTTTATTTATTTTTTAATTTTACACAAGGAAATACAACTTTTGGAAAATAAGAAAGGTTTTCTTAGTGTGTATAGCTGTCGGATCTTAACGTCGTCGCGTGCAACTCTCGTAACAATATTTATACAGTCCACTACTACTACTAAAGCCATCTACAAGCTATCAAGAAAACTGAATGATGTCCAATACTACTACCGCCATCTACGAGCTATCAAGAAAACCGAATGATGTCTAATACCACTACGCCATCTACGGCTACGTCATTAGGCGCAACCAAGACGAGAACATAGTTAACTGTCTTATGACGAGAAGGAATCGAGCCACGAGACTGACAAGTTGGCATTCTTCATATTTTCAGTGTTTTTTTAGTTTAAATCCTTAAATAAAATGGTTTAAAATCATATCGAGTATCATTTATCGAAATACACAACATTTATCGACCCTACACAATAGTGCTTTAACGTAAAGTCCATTCTTCGGTTCTTAATTGTAGAAAATTGATCAACAACAGCCTCATTAAGTTTGGAATACCCTCTATAAATTTTTTTTCATATATTTCATTTTTAAACTTCCTAATAAAGTCCCTAGATTTACCCTTTGTGGTCTGCGTTAAATTAATTTCGGGTTTAGGTGTTCCCCCATTCTTCACTTCAATTTTTTGCTCCAAACTCAAAGAGCTAAAGTTATTTCTTAAATAGTCCACCGTCAACTATTCATTTTAACTTAATAAATATATAATATTAAAACCTCACACTCGAATTTCTTACTAGACGCACGAACAGGCAACTGTGCGCCTTTTCCATGTTAAATCGCCATAGCTCCGCTATCCCCCGCTGCCACCCGCCACCTGTTACTACAGAGAAACTGCACTACTTAATCGCACGTGCGAGCAAGTCTCGTCATAATCGTCATTTACCTCGACCGAGGCACGGTTGCCGGATCTATACAGTTTGGTTTGACGGGATGATAAAATATTAGGGAGGATCGGACTTTATACGATAAATAATATTCAATGAATTTAAATTAATATTTTTTATTCGTTTTGTTTTGGGGGTGCACGTGCGCATGTGCTCCTGTGGAAGAACCGCCACTGATTTTAAGCTATTAATAACAGACGACACTAAAAACCACGGAAACCCCGGAAACATTCGGCATCTTTCGGAGATCCGAATCCGGAAAGCTGGCGGGCATTTTGAATTGTGATGCTTGACAACTTGCACGTTTCGGAGGATCGGTTGCCTGGCGCACAGCTCGTGAACAATACCGTTGGTTGCGACTTTCTTTGGTCGTAGACTTCAAAATAGATAATTATGTTATCGCTTCAGGCCCCTTCAGTATATAAAATTTCTGTTTAGGTTTTGTGGATTATTTTGCTTTCTTTGTAGCAAATATGGTTTTAATTCTGGTCTCGTCTTTATTTTGAAGTACTAGAATCGTTTTTAATATTAGTAAAATGGTTAATTGTGTACCAAATTACGTTAAAATCTTGATTTATATTTTGATACATATATACTGATTTATTGCTTGTCATGAAATATTGGACAAAAAATATTAAAACTTCTTTTTGGTAAAATATGCCCTGAAAATTAGTTATTAAATGCCACCCTTTATTAAATATGTGGTGTACTCAAGTCACCTTTATTTAACTGAAATAAAACACGGGATATTTTGAACTGTTTCTTTATTGTCGGTCAAAAAGTCAGGATGGGGGAACAATGTGGTCAACCAATTTATGTAGCAAAGCAAATTCATGCACACAATTAAACTTATGATACTGCTGAAACCACTAAAACTACATTACAATGACTAACAAAATAAAAAACATACATAATAATATAGTACTTTATTTAAACTTACGTAGTTTTCAGAAATCCGCAGCTTCGATTACAACCCGTAAGAAGAAACTGCAAGAAACTTAAGAGGGATGTTTTTTCAAATTCCTTATTATCCTGCAATATTTTTACAATTTACAAAAGGTACAACACAATAAGCATAGCTAACATCTAAAAAAATCCTAAACCATACTACGCAACTACAATAATTAATTTTTTAATTATAAAATACAAAATCCAGCCCTGTCACCATACAAAATAAAAACCCTTAACCAATATTATTTCTTTCTCTTTGCTGGAAAGAATTCTTGCTTTTCTAATTTCCTTTTATGAACTGCGCTTACTGCTGATCTATTTTCTTGTTCCATCACCAAACTATAATTTGCCCCATACACCTTATAAAAAAAATAGCTTCATTTTTAGAATACACTTCTCCATTCGTTTAGAGTATTTGCTGACATACCTACGGATAATAGAAATATGTTATAAAATAAGGCAACATTAAAGGTGCATTCTATATTTTTACCAAATGAATTACTACGATTGCAAGTGTAGGATTTTTACACATGATCATTATATCGTTTTGTCCTGGCCGCTGCATAGGTCGTCTGAATTTTTTGTTCTTCATACCATTGTTCATAATCTTCTTTGCTAAAAAAATTATGTGTTTGCATTTGTAAAGTTATTTTGTGACTTACCTCTAACCTACCTACGTTTCTAGTTTATTATAAGTTCCACAGATTAACTCAGTTCCAATACACAATGGGGAAATAATATGCGATTTCTTAGTATCGGAATTATGCTGTTGGTTATGAACATTTTTTACATGTCTGTTCTTTGCTGAAACACAAGAAACCTCCAAATTGCAGAACGGGTACGTATTGTTCTGTTGGGCATCCATGCTTGATGATTGCAAAAGTAGATAAACACAATATTTTTCACAAAATAAATCAGAAAGCAAAGAGATTCAAGAATAACGTGTTAACACAGCGATCAAACAAAAAACTCTAAAAAAGGGCGGCAAAGAGTTATAAATGTTAGGTTAGGTATTGTTCACGAGCTGTGCGCCAAGCATGCGATCCTTCGAAACGTGCAAGTAGTTGTCAAACATTACCAATATTACCAAATTACCATTCAAAAGGCCCGCCAGCTTTCCGGATTCGGATCTCCGAAAGATGCCGAATGTTTCCGGGGTTTCCGTGGTTTTTAGTGTCGTCTATTAATAACGAACAAACATAATTATCAGGAAAGAGATATCGCTCGTAAAAATTAAAAATATACAGGGTGTTCCATTAAAAAACAATTTTAGGCCGCTGTTGTTCTGTTTTAAGCCTTTAAATACCAAGTTCATACTTTGCTCTACGGGAAAACTTAAACAAGATGGCTATATTGATTAAAAGAAAATACAGGGAAACTCAAAAATAAATTAGTTCAGTCTGGGTTGGATGGTCCTGTACAGGATGTCTCATTTTCGACTCTTTCTGTGGCTATTATAGTTTGTTATCAAAATAGAATGTTGCGGCGTTCACTTTAGTTTCCCCCTTTTTAAAGAAACGGAAGATTTCGGTGTCAAAATTGTCAGTTTTTAATATACACAATTTGTGGCAATTTGTTTCTAATAAATTGTCCATGGTCTACTGTTATAAATGACCAATATTATCCATGGTGTGTTATATATTTGAAAGGAGAATTTAAAATAGTATCTTTTTAGATTAAAATATACAGGGTGTTCCATTTTAAATAAATGAGGTTAGGTCCGATAACTTTTTTACCTGACCCCGTATACTTTTTTTGAATGCGGAAGATTATTCAACAATCAATATAAAGTAACTTGTGTATAAAACATTTTTCTGTATCTCTTTTAACTAAGAAAATATAGGGTCATTTTGAAATGGTCAATTTTTTTTAATTTTTCCCCGTATCTCTTAAGCGAGCGAAAATTTTCGAATTTTGATTTTGCCATTTTAAGTTTGACTCAAAAAGGGTACATGACATCTACATTACTTTTTTGATAGCACTAACAATAACGGAGATACCCTATAAAAGTGTCGAAAATGAGACCCTGTACATAAAAACTAACCAAAATGTTTATTTTTTTTTCATCACCAACAAGAAGTTATCCATTTCGGTGTGCAGAAGTTATTTCTACGTGGAACTAAATACCATTAAATAATAAAACCCATAAAGAGTTAGTAAGCTTGATTTTTTTGTTAAAAATATTTAAAATTACTTTATTTAAAATGCTCACGCACAGCTTCTTGCTGAAAATTACACCATATACATTTTAATTAAACATATTCCCACAAGTCGCACAGATAAGCACAAAAATCGTGGTATTCTTAACGAGAAGGCGCCCGTATCTCTACGAAAATAATGAGGCCCTTAAAGAATGCAGCTCTGTATTTTGCAACTCTATCGCGATTTAAAAAAGAACTAGAGTGCTAGAGTGGTGTTTGTTTAGAGACGTGACGTGCCCTATCTCTTTTTAAGAAGCGAAAATAATGAGCTGGTTTATTTGAAATTCCTTCTTAAATAGTATACACCAAAAACATTTAATTAATAAATAGACAGAATTCTTTTTTTCTATTTGGGTTTCATATTGGCTACATTATGAAATGCAAAAAAATTTAATAACTTGCCACTTTATGACACTGAAATTTTATTTTTTTCCATGTTGGCAACAAGTAGGGTTCGAATTTTAGGCCTACTTCGATTTCGTTGAAATTAGTTTTCTTGGCATTATGGATTCGACAGAAATTTTTTATAGAAAACTTTAAAATACTAACCTTTAACCTTGCAAATAGACCATTTTTACTAGATATTTATCCGAAATACCCATACTCGGAAATATATAACATACTGCTGATGGTGTCCGTCAACTAATTTCTAGTCACAACTATAAAACAACATAACCTAAAAATAATAAAAAATATCTTCCAGTTTATGATCTATTTCTAAAGTTTTATTCAATAAAGTACTATTTTTAATTCAATATAGTATTATACATATTACTTTATATATGTATACATATTTATAGTTACTGTAGACATTTCCTGGGCATTAATTGTTTTTCCTGTCAGATTCTGTGTCGACACAATATTTGGTTCAAAAGTATAATTTATTATTTTGTTCAATATTTTGAACTTTGTTTTGCATATTCTTTTCAAAAGCTTTTCTAGATTGTTGCCGATTATGATAACTAGCATTGTCCATTACTATGACGCTATTTTCAGGTATATTTTTAAGGAGTTTATGTTTAAACCGATCTTCAAAAAGTTGTGCGTCGGTATCTTGATGGTAAGCTAAAGAAGAATCTGCTATGTTTTTAGCTGAAAGCAACAGACAATTTGGAACAAACCCGTTCTCTGAACCAGCATGTAATATTGTGATTCTTTTGCCTTTATTTGATGGTGCCTTGGTTTGACATTTTTGGAAGAATCATGCCAACCTTTTCTTGGAGTGTCATGGGTATCGAACCATGTTTCGTCAAGATAAATAATTGGACGATTTTCTTCTCTAAATTGTTTAACAGCTGTTAAATATTTAAGTCTCCATTCCCGTAAACGTTGAGATTCCATTAATGTTTGTCTCTTATCAATCCTTCGATATTTAAAACCCATTTTACGCAATATTTTCCTAAGGCTTGAAAGGCTATAAGAGATATTTACTTCATCTTTAATCAGCCGCTCTTTGAGGGAAATCAAAGTGGGTACAGTTTGTGCCTCATACATTTGGTAAATCTTTCTTCTTAATAAATCCATGTCATTTTCGTCGATGCTTCTAATTGTGCCAGAATCACTCCGATTTTTTCTAGGATTAACAGGGTTAAGTACTATGTCTCTTACCGACCATAAAGGAGTTTTTGTCAAAGTAGACGTCTCTGCTAAAACATCCATCGAATTAAAATTTCTACTCAACAACGATTGATACACATTTTTAATTATTAGTTTGGCATCTGTAGATAAATGCTTCCTTTTAAAAATGACACTTGAAGATGCCCCCCTATCAGCACAATTCCAAGGACGCCACATTCTACCACTAATAAGCCTAACTAAAAATTACTCGCCGGAAAACCACTAAAGATTAAAATTATTAAAAATCACTTTGTATTTATATATGCATCAGGCATAGGTATAAATTTAATTTGTATACCTGGTCCGGCTCTGCTCGAAAAGGTTTTAAAATTTGGGATTTCCTTATTTATTTTATGGTCCAAGGGATAATGAGGTTTTATTGCAGTCAAAAGATCAACGGTATAATTCTGCAAATACTATAAATGCATTTTTGTCAGTCAGTCAAGTCAGCTTTAGTACTCTGCGACAAAAATGTGATTTCGGATAAGCAAATATAAATGTTAGGTTTGTTTTTGACCCTCCATGACTTCCCGTGTGGTGATCAGAAGAATCGCGTTTGTTCGGATTCAGGACAAGCCTAATATTATTGAAAATTCCCGATTGTATGCACAAACCAAGACATAATATTTTTGGTGTCATTTTATGGATTAGATAAGACATTCATTCATCGTTACCCAGGGTACCCACGCATTCGGCGCCTACGGCGATAGGCTTTTTTTTACCTTTTCGGGGATCGCGACACCATAAGAACTGGATTTAGAACTTTTAGAATTGCCGCTCTACAACGTCAAATTCATTTTCCAACGGCTAACGGCATATTAACCCCCTCAAACAACTAAAATCCCATAATTAGACGGAGTTATTATTAAAATAATTGTTAATTTCGGATTTAACAACTTTAATGAAACACATTGTTCGTCCAATTTCGGCCTCGGATGCCGTTCAGAAAGCCTCAAACGCTGTTTCGACGGTCTCGGGGGGGTTTTTTTGCGATGTGGAATGGCCGATCCGCACCATAATGGACAAATAATACATGAAAAATCGAATCGACAAGACAATTATTGTCAGTCGATTGTCATTCAGTGGCGGTTCTTCCACAGGAGCACATGCGCACGTGCACCCCCGAAACAAAACGAATAAAAAATATTAATTTATATTCATTGAATATTATTTATCTTATAAAGTCCGACCCTCCCTAATATTTTATCGTACCGTCAAACTAAAAAAAGTCCGACCCTCCCTAATATTTTATCATCCCGTCATACTAAACTGTATAGATCCGGCAACCGTGCCTCGCTCGAGGTAAATGACGACTATGACGAGACTTGCTCGCACGTGCGATTAAGCAGTGCATTTTTTTTTGGACAACCGATGAGAATCTGCACACAGACACCTTACAGACGCGGCTGCAAGGTAGTGTCAGGTTAGCAACATTGTGGGGAAAGACCATCAATATCATCTTTTCTGAAGGAAAGGATCCACCTCTGAAGGAGGACGAGCCGACCGACTAAACTCACCGTATGAGTCAGGTATAAAGTGTTTAACTCCTTTTCACTCGACGTGTTATTTTTGTCTATCATAAGTATGATTTTTGGGTTAAGCCTTTAGGCGTTGTTGATGATGTTTGGTGTCAGCTCTCGTATCTTTCTCATTTGAATTTAATCAAATGAGCAAGATATAAGAGCTCCTAACATGTTGGCGGTAGGTGTGTAGTAGGCGGTGTATTTTTACAATAGTCGAGTAGTGTTTTGTGTATCGTGTGGTTGTATGCAGAACAAGTTCTTAAATAATTTTGAGTTTGGATTTTAGTGAGTGATCCAGTCTTTAGGCATTTTGTGTTTGTGGTGTGGTAGTTTAGGAATGTGCGATGCGGCTATCTTCTCGTTATTGGTCAGATTCGCCTTAGTATGGTATTTTGTGATTAGTTGGTCGAGATACTCCGAAATTGTATCAATTTGGAGATCTCGGTGTATTAAGTAGTGCAGTTTCTCTGTAGTAACAGGTGGCGGGTGGCAGCGGGTGATAGCGGGGCTATGGCGATTTAACATGGAAAAGGCGTACAGTTTTTGTGTGCATCTAATTAGAAATTCGAGCGTGTATGATTTAATATTTTAATATTATATATTTATTAAGTTAAAATGAATAGTTGACGGTGGACTATTTAAGCAATAACTTTAGCTCTTTGAGTTTGGAGCAAAAAATTAAAGTGAAGAATGCGGGAACACCTAAACCCGAAATTAATTTAACGCAGATCACAAAGGGTAAATCTTGGGATTTTATTAGAGATTTAAAAAAGAAATATATGAAAAAAAAATTATAGAGGGTATTCCAAACTTAATGAGGCTGTTATTGATCCATTTTCTACAATTAAGAACCGAAGAATGGACTTTACGTTTAAGCACTATTGTATAGGGTCGATAAATGTTGTGTATTTCGATAAATGATACTCGATATGATTTTAAACCATTTTATTTAAGGATTTAAACTAATAAACACTGAAAATATGAAGAATGCCAACTTGCCATTCTCGTGGCTCGATTCGTTCTCGTCATAAAACAGTTAACTATTGTTCTCGCCTTGGTTGCGCCTAATGACGTAGCCGTAGATGGCGTAGTGGTATTAGACATCATTCGGCTTTCTTGATAACTCGTAGATGGCGGTAGTAGTATTGGACATCAATCGGTTTTCTTGATAGCTCGTAGATGGCATTAGTAGTATTAGTAGTGGACTGTATAAATATTGTTACGAGGGTTGCATGCGACGACGTTAAGATCAGACAGCTATACACACTAAGAAAACCTTTCTTATTTTCCAGAAGTTGTATTTCTTTATGTAAAATTAAAAAATGTAGTTTTAATCGGGCTGATCGAGCCTGACGTACTTGTCACACTCCCAACTATCAGACTACTCGATTGCAAATTTGTTGTATAAAATCCCGGGATTTTCGGGATAAAGAGTATCTAATCCCGAGACTACCCAAAACAAATTAATATGAGAAACATTGTATTTACTAAATACACTTAATAGAAATCTTTCCTACTGTTAACAAAATGAAAAAATAAACATTTGAGGGCTAAATTTCGGGATTTTCGAGATTGATTTTTCCGTCGAGATCCCGGGATTTCGGTATCTGGGATTGGCACCAATCCAATCCATGGTCACCGCATCAATCTACTTGAACAAAACGATTGATGCGGATGGTCCACCACCTCGTATCATCCCTCCGACCCCCGCCATATCAAACCTTACTTCCTCTAATATACCGCATATTGTTCGCTAAACGGGCATTTAGCCCCGAAATCCCGGTCGCCACCCCCCGGATCTCTCCAGGGGATGAGGCACGGACCGTTCTCATTGGTCCCCTCGAACTCCGCCCTTGGATGCGTCGCCAAGCAACGCAAATCTACCCGTTAGGTTTCGTATGCCAGGTTGTTAGGTAAGGGATACACTTAAGGTGTATTGTGTGGATGTTTTATGCGGGGGGGATGATTGGGGAAGAGCGTGGTATGCGATGTTCTAAGGGGGGAATTTGAGGTATTATATGTAGTATTAAAATAAATAATTTTATTGATCGAAAATCAATCCGTCTAGATACTATTTTTGTAATGTCTTGTTTAATTACTCTCGAAATGAGGCAGAGGGCAGGGGCACTTGAGACGGTTCGAAAAATATCCCTTACGGATGGACAAGTCAGCTTTCACGTAGAACAGGGTGTCCCATTTTCGGCACTTTTATAGGGTATATAGTGCTATCAAAAAAGTAATGTAGGTGTCATGTGCTCCTTTCGGGTCAAACCACAGGGCCAACACTCCATTCATAAATCTGTTGGAAAGTGAGTTTGTGATTGTTTGAAATGTTATTGAAAATCAGTAATGGGTGGAAGAGTGACAAAACATGTTTGTCTCGCTAATGGCAACAATGTTGAAGTCTGGTTAAATCCAATAACGTTTAAAAGGTTATGGAGCGGCCTTCCTCGTTTCGGAGCGGAGCTAGTCTGGGCAAAAAGCCCAACAAGGGCGTATAATTTACTTTGAGATTCTTTACGTTTAACTATATTATCTATTCAAAAAGTGTAGTTTCGAATATTGGATATTTATAAAAAATATAGAAATATTGATCCAGTTTTTATATACAGTGTATCCAAGGATGGATTTAACTATTTATGCTTAGCATCAATATTTTTGGTGTATTCATTACTGGATGATACTCTCCAGATATAAAAGTGTATATTTCTAGCCAGATTGTCATATTTATCACTAAGACATCTTGCAAAATCCCAATTAAAAATTTGTAAATTTGACAATTACAACTGGTTTAAGGTTAATCCGCAATTGCTCTTAAAATAAGTTTATTTCTAATAATTTTACTATAAACTGTGAAAAGGATGATTCTTTAAAATAATATTATTATACTTAAAGGTATCAAATAAATCGTGAAATAATCCAACTGCACTCTGGTCATCTATCTTTAGTTTATTACCTGCTCACATGCATTGGGTGTGGCCAATTAGCAAGGAGGGAGAAACGGAATGGGTGATGCAAACTCAAAATCAAATTTCTAAATACATTTACTAACCTGTGAAATTTTAATTTAACACCATTGCATCTTCTAATAGTGAAGTATTTTATGGCCGCACAAGACTCAACCATCTTGTAAATGCAAGATTTATATTAAGAAATAAACCAACTCGACTGCTTTTTGCCCGGACTAGCACCACGGACCGGTCCATAACCTTTTAAACGTCAATGGTTAGTCAGAAATCGTATCAATACAATCATATTAAAACATAACCATACTTACCGAAGAATAGATAAATCCTTGCTTAAATGATCCACTCTTTTACAAACTATACATGAATGCACCATGATTGTTTATAATAAAGACGATTGTTCACCAATACTCACAAAAAAAAAATAAAAACAACCAAGTATATAAACACTCCCTTAAAAGCGGTTAGCAGCGAGTAGCAACAGTGTATTCTTTACTATAATCCGATTCATTGATAAAGTTTGATCGTTTGCCGTCGAGCGTAGTATCTTTTAACTTGATGTTGTCAGAGTGCAGTGGGTTTATTTCAAACTTTTATGTATAATAATAATATTTTTTTTCTAAATCTCTCAAGGCCTATTCACAATTTATATTAAAATTATTGGGAAATAAATTTATTTTATAAGCAATTGCGGATTAACCTTAAACCAGTGGCAATTGTCAAATTAACAAATTTTTAATTGGGATTTTGCAGATACCTTAGCGATAAATATGACAATCTGGCTATGCTGCAAGCATAACAGCAAGGTGGGGAGTGCACGTTTACAATGCTTACGTCGACTACACATGTAAACAATTCTATCTGGAGTTTGTAAGATATTTCGGTCAAACTTAAGATGGTAAAATCAAAATTTGAAAATTTTCGCTCGCTTAAGAGATACGGGGAAAAATAAAAAAATTGACAATTTAAAAATTACCCTATATTTTCTTTGTTAAAAGAGAAACAAAAAAATGTTTTTAACAGAAGTTTCTTTATATTGATTGTTGAATAATCATCCGTTTTCAGAATAAGTATATGGGGGTCAGGTACAGAAGTTATCGGACCTAACCTCATTTTTTTAAATGGAACACCCTGTATATTTTATATATGGATGATATAGGCGATTTTTTTAACCACAATAGACCATGAAACAAAAGCTAACATCCTAGAGACAACTATGTTGACATTCTAATTGTTATTAACATTTAACGCCAAGTTCATTTTTACATATTCATTTGCGTAAATGACCTATAAACATTTTGAAAAATTTTATATGAAATCAGTTTAAGTATATTGAAAGTGAATAAAACGAAGAAATGGCGCAAAATTTATATTTTGCTCGCTATCCGGAAAGACGGTATCCATTTAAGGACATATTCCGAACATTTGCGATGATTCCCGTTATTTTTTACCTTAATCTGAATCTTTTATTTCGTTTCAAAGTAATAAAGTTTAAATAAATCGCCTAGGAAACCAATATCATCCATGGTGTGTTATATATTTGAAAGGAGAAGCTAAAATAGTATATTTTTAGATTAAAATATGCAGGGTGTTCCATTTAAAAAAATTAGGTTAGGTCCGATAACTTTTTTACCTGACCCCATATACTTATTCTGAAAACGGGAGATTATTCAACAATCAATATAAAGAAACTTCTGTATAAAACAGTTTTCTGTACCTCTTTTAACTAAGAAAATTTAGGGTAATTTAGAAATTGTCAATGTGTTGATTTTCCCCCGTATCTCTTAAGCGAGCGAGAATTTTCGAATTTTGATTTTACCATTTTAAGTTTGACCCAAAAAGAGTACATGACACCTACATTACTTTATTGATAGCACTAATAATTACGGAGATACCCTATAAAAGTGTCGAAAATGGGACACCCTGGACAATAATACCCAGCATCGAATACTTGCAGGTCAGTATAATGTCGTTGTTTGTAAGTTTGTGAAATAATTCATAAAATCTTTTGTAAAATTTTGTAAATTTTTAACACATGTATTCCCAAGCGGTCATCCATCCAAATTGTAGCCTCGCATTCCCTTGCTTGACGTCATCGATCGATGGTATGTTTCCTATTATGTTCTCGAACAAACCCGAACAAACCCATTATTTGTTAAGAAGATCGAAAATTAAATTTATTATTCTAACTATACGTTTTTAGAAATTATGTGTGAGCTATCACAGTCGCCAATTACTTACATAAAGCTCCAAGCTCAAATAATACAAAATTGGAGATTCAGAACTACATGGCGGCGAATGATCTATATTTTGAACAAAGTTATAAAAAAAAGTGATCTTTTAGAAGTTTAAAGGCATTTTGTATAAAAAAGTATATGTTTGTGACACATTGGCAGAAGAAATTGGACCTACAGTGCTACGGCTCCCACCCTATTATTGCATTTTTAACCCCATAGAGCATATGTGGCACCAGTTAAAATCACTGGTTAGGTCTGAAAATATTTCTCCGACTTTAAGTTCTAGTGTTGTAGAATTAATACGAAAATGCTTTAATGATATTCCCCCAGGTAGTTGGAAAAATTCAGTCCGTCACGTAATAACTGTAGAAAATTCGTATATTAGTCTGGATCGTATAATTAATCCAATTATAATCAATTTTGATGAGGATAGCGATAGCGAAACAGAACTATCTATAGAATAACATTATAAATGTAAATAAATATGACTAGTAATATTTAAAAAAAATGTTATTTCATTTGATTACATTAATATAATCATATCATTACTTGTTTTCCTTAGTCCGTCCCTTCATACTTCACTTGCTTATTGCCAAGCTCTTGCCGACACAATGGGACCGACCCAGGAAATCATTAAGTCGTATCCATTTTTCGTGTAACAATCTTTACCTACTATATTATTTTGGTACGTATTTACCATTAAAATTGTAATTAATACAATATTTTATAAGAAATCGTCTTTTTCCATGTATGAATTGATTGCAAAAACTATCCTCATCACTTTATTAGTCCATGCTCATAACATATTTCCCGCCGAACACCCCCTAAATAACCTACCTAAACTAATAAGTCGGAAAATCAGCACTAAAACCCTATCAGCTTTGGTCTCCTAATCCCCGACGACCCCCTATCGAAAACAAGCCCCTACGGCCCTTCACAATAGAATGCCGCCTTAATGCGACGTAACAGAATTAGCCTTAATCAAGTCTATTAGGGCTCAGATTTGGCCCTTTTGCTCCATGAAATGCACCGTTGCCAAATATACAGGGTGTTCCTAATGACGTGCTCATAGTTCTGTAGTAGGTAGGCATGCTTCTGCAGGCAATTTGAATTTAATTGTTTTAATCAAGAACGGTACGCCCGACGAGAAAAACGCGAGAAACCCAGTGCCGGCTCGTGGCCTATGATAGAGGGGGGTTCATAAGTATGGTGAAATTATTTTTAAAATTTTATTTTTGTGTAACGACCAAACAATTACTTTCTAGACGTTTTAAATGTAGAAAGAAAAGACGTAATAAGAAAATGCGTTAGGTGGAACATATTTTTATTTATTTTTTAATTTTACACAAGGAAATGCAACTTTTGGAAAATAAGGAAGGTTTTCTTAGTGTGTATAGGGTGCTTAAACGTAAAGTCCGTTCTTCGGTTCTTAATTGTTGTAGAAAATTGATCAATAACAGCCTCATTAAAGTTTGGAATACCCTCTATATGTTTTGCTCCAAACTCAAAGAGCTAAAGTTATTTTTTGAATAATCCACCGCCAAACTATTCATTTTAACTTAATAAATATATAATATAAAATATTAAACCATACACGCTCGAATTTCTAACTAGATGCACGAACAGACAACGGCGCGGCGCACACTAAAATTGTGCGCCTTTCCCATGCTAAATCGCCATAGCCCCGCTATCCCCCGCTATCCCCCGCTGTCCCCCGCCACCTGTTACTATAAAGAAGCTGCATTATGCCTCGCCTACTTAATCGCACATGCGAGCAAGTATCGTCATAATCGTCATTAACCTCGACCGAGGCACGGTTGCCGGATCGAGAGCCTATAATATACAGTTTGGTTAACGGTACGATAAAATATTAGGGAGGGTCGGACTTTATACGATAATTGACGGTACGATAAAATATTAGGGAGGGTCGGACTTTATACGATAAATAATATTCCATGAATATAAATTTTTATTATTTTTTTATTCGTTTTGGGGGTACACGTGCGCATGTGCTCCTGTGGAAGAACCGCCACTGGAGAAACCCTTTTCATGTAGAATTAACCAGGCTAATCAGAAAAAATATCCGCAAGCAAGAATGTCAGTGGCGTACCACTTTTTTGGTAAAAAATATAGACAATAACTTTTCTAACTAAAATATGTGTTACTATATCCTCTTAACACATACCAAAATTGAGAATAATATAATAATAATAATAATAATAACACTTCTTTATTTCAAATTACAAGTTACTAGGTAATTACTAACTACAAGGCAACTATAAAATGAAATGACGTCACAAAAAGCGATAACGACAAGAACTCACTGAAGTCAAAAGTCCCAATCAAAAAAGTCTCTCAAGGTATATGGTTCCATTTCAATTAATAACCTCTTTATTGACCTTTTCCACACTCTTATATTACTTATCCCTTTAATGTTAATAGGCAATCTATTATATAATTTAACGCACATGTAATATGGGCTTTTTTCAGAAATTGTTAAATGGTGACGTGGATACAAAAAATTCAGAGTTCGAGTACCGTAGCTATGCTCATTAAGTTCCTGGAAAATTTCTTTGTTTTTGAATAAGAACATTAAACACTCGTAAATGTAAAGTGCATGTATTGTCATTATATTTAACTTTTTAAAAACGCCTCTACGGGTCTCGAGGTACTGTAATCCCTGCATCAACCTCACCACTCTTTTTTGCATTACAAATACTCTTTGTACTCCCAAACTACTTCCCCAAAAAAGTATACCGTATCTTAAAATCGACTCAAAATTTGCATGATACAAAGTCTTAATTGTTTGAAAATTCATGTAAGACACAATCCTTATACCATATGCAACGGAGCCAAGCCTCAAACACAGCCGACTCACATGTGACTCCCATGACAAAAATTCATTTATTATCACCCCCAAAAACTTGGTTTCTGTTTCCCTATGGAGCTCCGTTCCATACAGTTCAAGACTATTTGGTAGATCTATTTTATTTTGCTTAGTTCTAAAAATTATTATGTTAGTTTTATCCTTATTTAAGATTAATTTATTTTTACTAAACCAATCGTTAATCTCCCCAAGGGCCACCTCAGCTACATGAATCAGTTCTGCAAAATCTAAACCACCAACAAGCATGTTGGTATCATCACAATAGTTTGTTAAGGAAACATTATTTGCATTTACAGTTAAATCATTTATAAAAATTATAAACAATATAGGCCATAAAATGCTACCCTGAGCTATCCCCATCAAGTTTTCCCTGAAAGCCGATTTAACCGTCCGATTCCCTTCCTGAATTATGACCCGCTGATGTCTATCTGAAAGTTATCTGTAGTACTTTCGGAGATATTTGACAAATAACGAACTTTTCCTCATAACGACCTACAATATAAAGAATCCCACTCCGAGATATTAGTATCAAGTCATTAAGAAACACCCTGTATATAACAGCGATGAACTGTAAATTCGGCAACCTCGCCGTTATCCCCCCAACCGACCTACCTACTTGGCATTATCATCCTTGCTTGCCGGCTCGTGCCGCCGTGACATCAACTCAAATAATCCACCCCAAAATGACAAAATCGGGGCGAAATCATCCCCGGGAACATCGAGTATCGAAACTGCCTTCCCCCATTTAAGGGTAGCAAACTAGAAAACGGGGCGGTAACTCCAGCGATCATAGAGGGCTTTGGCCAAAATAGCGGCCAGTTAGCGTTTGGCGTTTGTTTTAACCGATCTGACGTTCTGGATGTTGGAAAATAGTTCGATAGGTTGATTAGAAATAATTTTTCTCGACAAAGTTTGCGCAATTTAAAATCTCTTTTTGTTTTTCAATGAAAACCGAACAAAATCGTTTGAGGAAGTTAAAAAGCTGCACTTTTCATTTGATCTTAGTGTGCTGTGGAACGCGTCTTGATAGCCGAAGTTGGCTGTGATTTCTAGGTACATGTTGGAGCGCGATTCGGTCGTTTTATTTTGACAGTTATTAGAAAACAGTGTGTGTAGTTGTTCTGCTAAATACGAGTGTTTCGTTCAAAAATAAATAAAAACTCAAATAAATTCGGAAAAATTAAGGTGCGGGGTTCGATATTATATGGTAAATGTTACAAATAAAAAAACGCACAAAGCTTTAAAAAAAATGAATCGAAAAGACTACGTCCAAGAGTCCACGAACATAATAACCCAAAATCGAACGAGTTTTTTGATTGAGGACATTCTGTACCGGCAAAAAGAGTGCGGTAACCCCGAAAGTGATCCGGCATACGTCGATTTTCCATCGAATTACAACAATAGCAACGTCAAGGCGCCCTTGAAATCCTCGGAAAACTCGGGCCATCCGAGAGCGTTCCATGCCCCTCAAAGAATACAGGAACATAGCAGTAAACATCCGGATACGGGGTCGTGTTTGAATAGTTCGAATTGTAAGGAGTATGGGTCCCCTCAGACAGGATATTTTCAGTCGAATTTGGTGCAGGGAGGCGGTATTCAGGGTTTCCAGGCGCCCGAGAGCGGATATATTCAGGTCATGGGAGCTTTGGGGGCTTATTTAGGGGCGCCGTATAAGAGTATGGGGGATCCGTATTTTTTGACACAAGGTAGTGTTCTATTTCCTTACATTAACGTACATAGAGTATACGATGAGTGCATTCAAATTGTACAATGTTTAATTTAAAAAGATCACGTTTTATACAGCTTCTGGACTGTTGAACGGGTTGTGATTGTACTGTTTGTTTCAAATTCACAAGCTGTTTGTTATTTTGGTGTGTAAACAGGGACGATTACACCATGGTATAATATAATAAAATAAAAACACTGCGATAACTAATCTTAACAACTAAACAATAACTTCTTGCACTAGTTAATTGGGCGAGCCGACAAAACGGAATATATCGCGCATATACAACGTGTCCAAGATAAGGAGGGCCAGTACAGGGATCTCGGAAACCGTAAGAGATACGAAGTCGGTTAAATGGGGGTAAAGTTGCGCATTTACGTGCCTAATAATAGACCGCTTAGAAAGTTTTAAAATTCCGAGTAGTTCCGGAGATATCCGGAAAAAACCGATATTCTGAAAAATCGTGTTATTATTTTCCTGGGTTTTTTTGAGACCGAATTCTAAAGTAAATTGCACTTTTGCATTGCCACTTCTTCCGCTCTATCTAACAGCGTTAATTGTTTTGTATTCCGACGAGTCGTCTTCGAAGGGCCATTATCAACTTTCTTTTTTTAAATACGGTCCTGTTTTCCTGATATTGGAATTTGAGAGCTTTTTTTCTTCCGAATGTAACGATATATGACACATTGTGGTTTAATGACGTTTCAAGGGTTTTTTGAACAACATCAGGAAATTTTGGGATACGGTCCTGTATTTCTCCTAATTTTTATAAATAATATCTCATAAGTAAGCTCTAAATTTTTACTTATGTTGGACTAGTTCAATAAATAACAAATAATTTAATAATAAACCACAAATAAGTGCACAAAGTACAGAAACATTATTTACTTCTGTTGATTCGGGATTTAAAAGAAAAGTAGGCTCTTGAAACAAAAAAATTAAGATGGTGACGCGTGATTTGTTTCATTTGACATTCCCATTGTGATCGTTTTAAGAGGTTTTCTATTTTCCAGAAAATATGGAACATAATTTTACAAATGCTGAAAAGTTTGATATTCTATCGTGTTTTATTTTATCTCAAAAGAACTGTTATGTGGCAGTTAGAAGATGTTATTTATGCTTAGAGAATAACGGAAATTATTTTGAACACCTGATTATGTAGTTCCTTACTTTTCTCGTTGTTCGTTTTATTACTGTTTTGGTATGATTTTTGTTCACTTATTTGTGATTTATTATTAAATTATTTGTTATTTATTGAACTAGCCCAACATAAGTAAAAAATTTAGAGCTTACTTATGAGATATTATTTAAAATTAGGAGAAATACAGGACACAGGACCGCATCTCAAAGTTTCCTGATGTTGTTCAAAAACCCTCGAAACGTCATTAAACCACAATGTGTCATACATCGTTGCATTCGGGAGAAAAAAAAGCTCTCGAATTACAATATCAGGAAAACAGGACCGTATTTAAAAAAAGAAAGTTGATAATGGCCCTTCGAAGACGACTCGTTGGATTACCAAACAATTAACGCTGTTAGATAGAGCGGAAAAAATGGCAATGCAAAAGTGAAATTAACTTTAGAATTCGATCTCAAAAAAAAAAACCAGGAAAACAATAAAACGATTTTTCAGAATTTCGGTTTTTTCCGGATATCTCCGGAACTACTCGGAATTTTAAAACGTTCTAAACGGCATATTATTAGGCACGGAAATGCGCAACTTTACCTCCATTTAACCGACTTCGTATCTCTTACGGTTTCCGAGATCCCTATACTCCTTATCTTGGACACGTTGTATAGAAATCAAATGGATCTCGTCGTCCTCAATAGGTAAAGCAATACAAATAACTTGACCACGCGACGGGTAATCGATCTTTCCTCGTATAATTCTTCGATTTTTGCTCGTATAAGACGCATTTACACGCTATTTTCTATTTTTCAGGGATACCATTTCACCACACTCTGTTTGGCAGTTCTGCAAGTGAGATTTCGTTAAATGCTTTAAAACATTGTCGAAGAAGGAAAGCGAGGACTGTGTTCAGCGATCCACAGTTAACAGGTAATTTTTGTGCTATTTTGGTCCTTTATTACCAGGGGAAGGGGGGGTGGGGGGTGTTACGAAGTAATAATAGGTACTTTAATAGTATGCAGCATTGATATGGTATTTTTTGACGTCTCAATCTTAAATATCAAATTGTCATTATTGTCAATGTCTTCAAGATTGTGATTCACCTCGTGAATTCATCAAATTCTAAAAACTCTATAGGAATGTTGTACGTAAATTTTTTATAATTTAATTATGAACATAAATTTTTTTTAATAGTAAATACTAGAAAAACCGAGCGGTAAGGTCAGTTCTCATTATACTCAATTTAAAAAGCGCGACATTTTTACCGAAGTTACAGTTTATGTGGCAAATCTCCGGTTTTTACACGAACCCTATAAATTTAGGTCTCGAGAAGCGTTTCTCAGCCCAGCGATACCTGTCGACCCCCGAACGGGTCGAATTGGCCGGCGCGCTAAGTCTCAGCGAGACGCAAGTGAAAACGTGGTTTCAAAACCGCAGAATGAAGCACAAAAAACAAATGAGAAAGATGCAGGAGGAGAAGACGAGCGGGGGGGCCAAGAAGACGGAGGGCGGGGAGAAGAGCAGGACTAGCGTACCTGGTGAGTTATTGAAACAAAAAAGTTTAGTTCATTTTTCTCAAATCTTTTAATTTACCCCCTTTGGTAACGGACAAGTTATTAAATTGGTATTTTATATAAAGGTATAGTTAAATGTTACATTTACTTAAAAATGTTTATGACCAACAAGTCCGAAGGGGGGTTTCCACCCTTCACCCTCTTTGGGTGCGCCACTGCACAACAAGGATATACAGTCGAACTCGATAGTGTGAACATCGCCTAACGGAAATCTCGCATAGTGTGAACAAGGTGTTACTTATACAAGAGCACCGTGTACCGTGAACCAACTAAACCTTCGCTAATGGAAACAAAGTCATTTACCCTAAAAATTTACATTCTGTGGCAGTCGTTGTTCCGCGGTGCTGCAAATCCCCGATATATGCGGTACTTCCCCACCGCGGGCGCTGTGTTAGCTAGAAATGCATACGTTTTGTGCCAGTTGTTCGATGTTAATGCGTATTTGGGTCACGTAATTTCGGTAAATATCGGTGAAATGTCGCTTAAAAATCCAAAGTATTACGTATTTAGCAAAAAAAATATGGTGTGGCAAAATCCACAATTTGTAAAATAAAACAAAGAAAGGAATTGATTTATAAAGCTGTGAAAGAGACATATGTGGGCCCAGGTAAAAGACAAACATTAAAGAGTTCGGGATTTCCCAGAATGGAAATAAATTATGTAAGTGGTTCCTGGAGCAAAGAAGTAATATGATTAAAAAGAGATTTGGAATCCGCTTTTTGAAAATTTCTGGAGAGAAATTGTCCTCACAGCCAGAACTTGTCGATTCATTTAAAATCCAATTAAAAACAAAGTAGAAGAACTTCGTAACACATTAGACCAACTTTACAATGCTGATGAATCAAGGACTTTACTGGAAATTATTACCAGACAAAACATTTGTCTCGGCGACGAAAAACTGAAAAGCAGTGAATAACTTTCTTAGCTTGCAACGTGAAGTTGAAGAAACTGAGATAACGAGAAGTTGAGATAGCCGAAGAAAATCCGGAATCACTCCATTGGTTTCACTAGATAGAGTTATAGTCTTTAAATGTAGTAAACCAGTGGGCTGAGGAAAGCTATAATGATCTTGTCGTTATAAAAATGCCAAGAGACGATGCCATTATGCAGAAAATTAAAAATCCCCGAAAACACGACTTTTTAACAACAAATAATTATTTATCCCTTTTTTTTGTTACCTACTGTTTGTTTTAATGAGTATTACTAATTTATATGTTTAGGTATTATGTTGGTTATAAAAAGTTCTAACATATTAAATATAACCTCCGTTAACGTGAATAAATCGATAATGTGGACGGGCGTTGTTTTTGTTCGGTTCACACTATTGAGTGTTTATTGTATTGATAGTTTTCACTGACTTTCATCCATGAAATATACAAATTTTACTATCCTTTTTTTTGTTAATTCATTTTCCTATACTGAGAATAATACAGGGTGTTACCCTTCGAATCTTAAATGGGGAGAGTCGCGTGTCGTTTTGAAATAATAACCTAAAAACCATAAACCTCGGTGCAGGTCAGGTTCTAATTAGGTCCGTTTTTGTGAACGCGATTTCTCGGAAACTAGTACTGAAAAAATAATAAATATGGGATTTAAACGACCATAAAATGGTGTGACACCTGACCACCCTTCTCATTTAAGATTTTAAGGGTGACAACCCCTCCCGGGGTGTTAAACCACGAAGGCTTTCACCAGTGGCGGTTCTTCCACAGGAGCACATGCGCACGTACACCCCCAAAACGAATAAAAAAATATTAATTTATATTCATTGAATATTACTTATCGTATAAAGTCCGACCCTCCCTAATATTTTATCGTACCGTCAGCCAAACTGTATATTATAGGTTCTCGATCCGGTAACCGTGCCTCGATCGAGGTTAATGACGATTATGACGAGACTTGCTCGCATGTGCGATTAAGTAGGCGGGGCATAATGCAGTTTCTCTATAGTAACAGGTGGCGCGAGACAGCGGGCTATAGCGATTTAACATGGGAAAGGCGCACAATTTTAGTGTGCGCCGCGCCGTTGTCTGTTCGTGCATCTAGTTAGAAATTCGAGCGTGTATGTTTTAATATTTTAATATTATATATTTATTAAGTTAAAATGAATAGTTTGACGGTGGACTATTTAAAAAATAACTTTAGCTCTTTGAGTTTGGAGCAAGAAATTGAAGTGAAGGATGCGGGAACACCTAAACCCGAAATTCATTTAACGCAGACCACAAAGGGTAAATCTAGGGACTTTATAAAAATTTAATATATGAAAATAAAAATTTATAGAGGGTATTCCAAACTTTAATGAGGCTGTTATTGATCAATTTTCTACAATTAAGAACCGAAGAACGGACTTTACGTTTAAGCACTATTAAGAAAACCTTTCTTATTTTCCAAAAGTTGTATTTCCTTGTGTGAAATTAAAAAATAAATAAAAATATGTTTTACCTAACGCATTTTCTTATTACTTTTTTCTTTCTACATTTAAAACGCCTAGAAAGTAATTGTTTGGTCGTTACACAAAAATAAAATTTTAAAAATAATTTCACCATACTTATGAACCCCCCTCTATCACAGGTCACGAGCCGCCACTGGCTTTCACAATAAAATTGGCGTGTTTTTCCGATTTTTAATTTTATTTACTGGAACCGAGATTTAAATGGTGGAAAGTTTTCAGTTACCATTTAGAACAATTATTAATAACGTTTTGGTTAGTAATAGTATTGATTTTTTAATAGCCAGTGTTTTAGTTTAAGAAAATCTATCCGGTTTCGCATTTCCGTTCTCCACTAACAATTATTCTGGAAACGCCGCCTTAATTGGCGACTTAACGTCACGTGACGACTAGCCGACGTCACCGGTCTCATAATACGGAGTTAATGGGATCCCGTGGGACTTGTTAGATACGAGAACCGGGACGCGGGCGGCCGGCATCGAATCGGAGAATTTTAAGCCGATTTGTCTCTACAATTTTATTGACGACGGCAACGTTGTGTTGGTCGATGGTAAATTTCAGTGGTTTACCATCACTTTGTAAAAAATATGAAAGAACATGTTTGTAGGAACGCCACTGGTGAATCGATAGCATAACTTTTCAACTAAAATTTGTAGTTTTATATTATGCCATTAACACATACCAAAATTTGAAAATAATATCTAAAGCACTTTCGGAGATGTTAAAATATAATGATGTAATGAAGAAAGATATGCCAACAAACCCTGTGTAGCAAAATATTTAAGCCGTTGCGTTGCTGACATATGCTTACATGAACTTTTCTCCATAATTCACTGCACGTCATTATACAGTGTCACCATTAAAGTCCGCACCATATGGAACTTTTTTTTATTAATGAGGTTAGTTAAAATTAAATTTCGGCAATCGTTTTTGCTTCAAATTAGACTAAAAATTATATAATCAAATGTCACCATCTGTCATTCGGTATCTGTCAAAAATTACATTCTAATCAAAAAATGCTGAAAAATGGCATTGTTTTACCGAATTTCAAAAAATTTTATTAGAAAAAGTTGTTTCTAGTACAATTCTTGGCCTAAATACAAAGTTTCAGTTTTCTAGCTCAAAGTTGATTTTTTTGCCATTTTTTCTAATTAACTTTTTTTTTATTTAATGTAAGTTCGCTTAATGGATATTAAACTATTTGCTTATACCATACTCAATATTTTATTTAGTTTGTATGAGCTTTTTTTTACTAGAATGCCATTTTTTTTCGAAATTTAAAATTAGAGGCAAAAAAATTTGACACAGGTGGTGCAAAGTTATCCTAATTTAAAAATTTTAACAGATAGACGTCAGATATTCCATTTTTTTGATAGTACATACACCTAAGAAGTTTAAAAAACTTATAATAATATTCCCAGATATCAGATTAGTTCAAAATTTAGACACATTTTCTTTTTATCCACAATAAAATATCAATGCAATTTTGAATTTTATAAGTAGGCTATGGAAAAAAACGAATTAGAGTGCCGAATAAATAAAAGAAATGTCATAAATGTGAATATTTTCGCAAGTTATAGTTTTCAGTGTTATCACCAATGTTGTCCATTCAAGAAAAAATAGAAATTGTCTTAATTTGTGGAGAGAATATGCCTCACCGGCAAGTATCTGCCATTTTTAATGAGAGGCATCCAGAAAAAAATTTGCAGCATAGCACTGTTTCAAGAATAATGTCAAAATTTAGAGAAACTGGATCTGTTCGAAATAATTTTAAGAAACCTCACGCGGCAAGTAAATACGATGAAGCAGCACAACTTGATGTTTGTTTAACTGTTATTGACCACGGTCAAAGTAGTGTAACCAAGATAAGTGATGCAACAGGGTGCAAGAGGGAAAGCGTTAGAAAAATTCTTCAGAAAAATCGATTTCGGGCATATAAACCCAAGTTTATAAACACATTAAAAGAACGCGATTTTGATATCCGACTTGATTTTTCGTTTTGGTATCAGGGACAATATGAGGAGAATATTCTTTTTCCATACAAGATATTATGGACAGATGAAGCCACTTTCTCTTCGAATGGTACCTTGAGCTCACAAAATTGCCGAACAAACCCGAACAAACCCAAGAAAATCCTAACTTCACAATTGAATGTCGCGACCAGTATCATTTTAAAACCAATGTTTGGTGTGGAATTTTGAAAGATGAGCTTATTGGACCATACTTCTTTAGAGCAAACTTAACTGGTGAAAGGTACCTGAATTTTCTTGATAACGAGATTACCGAAGTTTTGGATAACATGCCCTTACACCATAGACATAACTTATGGTATCAGCATGATGGTGCACCCATACATCAAACTGTAGCAGTGAAAGAACGCATAAACCAATTATTTCAAAACAGAGTTATAGGGCGTGATAGAGAATGTCACTGGCCACCCAGGTCGCCTGACATAACCCCACTAGACTTTTTTCTGTGGGGTTATCTTAAGCAGAAAGTTTATAAGAATCGACCGTTTAGAAATATCGAGCATTTGGAACAAACGATAGGACAGTGTTGTGCCGATATAAGACCAAGCTTTTTACAAAATGCTGTCAAAGACGTTTATAGACGGACGGGTGTTTGTATAGAGCGAGAAGGACGTCACACTGAAATGTGAAATTTATATTGCTTTTGTGTTACCTATTTAAAATGATTAAAGTTCCTTTTTGTTCCTTTTAATAACAATGATAGTTTTAAGTATAAAATAAAATTTTTATCAAATATTTAGATGTATTTGTCATTTGAAAAACGAAACATCTGACGTCTATCTGTTAAAATTTTTAAATTAGGATAACTTTGCACCACCTGTGTCAAATTTATTTGCCTCTAATTTTAAATTTCGAAAAAAAATGGCATTCTAGTAAAAAAAAGCTCATACAAACTAAATAAAATATTGAGTATGGTATAAGCAAATAGTTTAATATCCATTAAGCGAACTTACATTAAATAAAAAAAAGTTAATTAGAAAAAATGGCAAAAAAATCAAGTTTGAGCTAGAAAACTGAAACTTTGTATTTAGGCCAAGAATTGTACTAGAAACAACTTTTTCTAATAAAATTTTTTGAAATTCGGTAAAACAATGCCATTTTTCAGCATTTTTTGATTAGAATGTAATTTTTGACAGATACCGAATGACAGATGGTGACATTTGATTATATAATTTTTAGTCTAATTTGAAGCAAAAACGATTGCCGAAATTTAATTTTAACTAACCTCATTAATAAAATAAAGTTCCATATGGTGCGGACTTTAATGGTGACACTGTATAACCAACACCCTGTATATAAAAAAATGTCCGGCAAAGTCTTATGCATTCATTGAAAACTACGGGGCACCGGGGGAATCACAAAAAGCGACAGACACGACACAAGTTGCATGAATTTTAACTACACTAATTTGTTTGTTTGGTTTTTTAGCCTTCAATGTCGAAAAAAAAATACTCTAACTCGACACTGCCCTTGCATGGGTCCCAAAAATAACAGTGCCCCAGGGCCCAGCCAACGTTAAATCCGTCCCGTAATTCGTAATACTCTACCGAGGTACGCCACTGCATTCGACAGACGCCATTTAACATTTACCCCAAAATCTCAGCGATCTCGGGGGCAATCAAAGGACAATTAGCCAACTCTCTGTGAACTTGTGTAAATTTCTCCGCGTGACTCGGGACCATCTTAAACATGTTCATTAGGGGGTCGATTCGCCTTCTTGGGGGGGCCAGAATTGGCGAGATGATGGAGCGAACTTGGAGAACTTCCCTAAGACGGGGTTGTTTGGTTAATTCGTTTAGGAAAATTGGGTAGAATTCGTGGGAGGGAGTCGGAGGAGAGGGGGTGGTATAGCCTTTTAGATTGTCGTATACAGGGTGTTGCTAAAATGACGTGCTCATTTCTTAAGAGTATTTATTTTGTAGCAGTTTTCCTGTGGCTAGCTATTTTATAAAGTTTTCTTGCAGGTAGTCAAACAGCCCTTGATGTTTCATCTTCGGCAACTCCCGCTACGATTTCACTGACATTAACAGGTCGCGAACGTCCGCCGAGCAGTTCCGGTCTTTCCGGAACTAATTCTGACGTCAGCGATTGCGAAAGTGACATTGACATTGTCGGCGACACCAGTAGACAAATGGGGTACGCTTTTAAAGGCACGTAGAACGTCAGTTTTGTATTTTTTTGACTAGATGTTTGTTGAGCAGTGTATATTGGCCGTGGGGATTACCACCATCTGCCAGGATGCGTGACGCGGAAACGTACGCGACAAATTGGACGTAAAACGAAAAATTTAACTCTATTGGAAAGTTTTTAACAAACTACATTTATTTTTCCTGTTCTCGACCATGTTTCTTTGTAGCTTTAACATTGGCAATTTAGTTATACATTTCAGGGCAGTAACCAGCACTAAATACTATGGAGGGGGGCTCTGTGGAGGACTCTTATAAGTATAAAAATATTTCTGAACGCCATTCAAAATTTTGATGGGCTTCGATCCTCTTATATAGCCCCATCCTGCATGGTTACTGCCCTGATACATTAACAAGAAATGTTAAATATAGACATCAGAAGATAAAAGATTACTCTTTTACCTAATTTATTCTATTTTTGTGATATACAACCAAAGAGTTTGTTTGTGTGGTAACTATAAACCTTATTTCATTTCGCAATATTTCCTTTTAAAAACGTAGCGAATCGGTTTAATATCGGGGTAGATACAAAGATTGCGGTTCTTCCATCATTTCTAAAATTTTGCTTCCCTTTGTCGGGGGCCATTCATATTTCTTAGAAATGTGGATGACCTGCGAAAGTCTGACTTTGAATCTACCCTTTTATTGGCTTTTTACAGGGTTAAATCATAATAAACATTAGCTAATAATAAAGTATTAATTATTGTAACTTAATAAAGATTTCGGTGAATATAACAATGTTTTATTCCCCTAGACATATGTATAATGGCAGCCAAATATACAATAACGTCAATGTCTGGTTGCCAATATACCAAGATTGATAGTAGCGCCATCTGTTATTAAGAAAGAAATACTAAATTTTTAGTTCTTCAGACGTTTAATAGATGGCGCTGCATTACTCGTAATTATCAGGCAACCAAATATACACTCATGTGTATATTTGGTTGTCGGCTAATTACCTCGTAAATAGTGGCACCATCTATGAACTTTAAACTGCATTCCGAATATATGGTGCTGCCAAATTGGTATATATCAGGAATTTTGGGATGTTATTATATAAGAAAATAATATAATCTGACGAAAATTAGTATAAAAATACGTAAAAATGAAAAGTTAGCTAAGGGTACGATTTTTCACAAAGTTAACCGGAGGTTAAGTTGCTCAGCCCTACGAATTTGCGGTGTTGCCAAATTGTCATTTCCCTAGAATCTAGGGAATTTCGGCAAAATCCTTTAAAAATCGTTAAATTCTGGGAAATTTTGCAACACTTGGCAACACCGCTTTGACATTAACCTGCAGAATAAGTAGTTGGAAAGTGCAGGTTAATTTGGCATATACCGACCCTTAGAATTTTTATAAAAAAAAAATTTAATTTGATGAAATTTAGTATAAAAATACGCAAAAATGAAAAATTAGCTAAGGGTACGATTTTCCACAAAGTTAACCGGAGGTTAAGTTGCTCAGCCCTACGAATTTGCGGTGTTGCCAAATTGTAATTTCCCTAGAATCTAGGGAATTTCGGCAAAAACCTTTAAAAATCGTTAAATTCTGGGAAATTTTGCAACACTTGGCAACACCGCTTTGGCGTTAACCTGCAGAATAAATCGTTGGAAAGTGCAGGTTAACTTGGCGTATACCGGCCCTTAGGATTTTAATGGTTGGGAATCTCGACAAAAATATCAAAAATCGTTCCAAGATTTCTCAGAACTGCCGCTTTTTCCATAACCTGCAGAACAATAAGTCGTTAGGAAGTGCAGGATAATTTGCCGAATGCCCACACTTAGGATTTTATGATATCAGAAAATATATAAGATGGCGCTGCATTACTAGTAATTATTATTCATCCAAACATACACGAGTGTGTATATTTGGTTGCCGGATAAAATTAAAGATTAGTGGCGCCATCTATGAACTTTAAATTGAATTACCTAATTAATTCTTGTTTTTTTTTTTCCCTGCTAGATGGCGCTACATTTCTCGTAATGATCAGGCAACCAAATATGCAGTAGATAATTGAATAGAAATAACGACAAACCTCTTTAATTTCATTAATACAACTTTATTATTGAAACTACACTTACGAAATTACATTAATACAGTCTGGAAGGTTACAGATATAATAACAACTGCATTTCCTATAAATCGTCCCTGATCCGCCGTAAATGGTATCATGGCGTAAGCGCAAATAATATACAGGGGATAATCTGGTGAGTATTTAAGATTATATTGAATAAATGGCAAAGATCTATTGTTTTGACACCCTGTTATAGATTGCAATAATTATGAGATACTGATATGAGACCTTAAGGTTAAATACAATTTTTTTAATACAATACAATTCTTTTCGGAAAATGAAATTTAAACTTCGCGCGTAAATATCGGCGTTTATGCCCAAGTGGCAGATCAGCGACGAAACGTTATCATAAAATTGACATACTTTTAAACTTAAACACGTTAAAATATTGGACAAGTGTTAAAGCATTACCAAATGCATATAATAAAAATTCTATACAGGATAAACAGATACAAAATAAAATTAATCGTTATAAACAAAAAAGTACAATAAAAATAACAAAGTTAACTAAAATTATATGTAAATAAAAAGTGAAACGAAATGAGGTTATAAAAGTTTGGCTTAAATAATGAGCTTCGAGCTCGAAAAGGGCTTCTTTTTACCCCTCGATTAATTTTTAGTTATGGAATAAAAAAAATAACCAAGCGTTAATCGAAAGGTAACCTAGAATACGCTAAAAATACTATTAAATGGTCCATTATAAAACTCGTTTGGTAAAAGCATATTTATATTATCTTCCTTTCTATACTGGGATAGAAATTGTCTCACTCTCTCCTATGGTATAGAAAGGAGAAGGATGCAAATACAGGGTGTTCCTTAATGACGTGCTAATATTTCAGGGTGTGATTCCTTAGGTCATTTTATAAAGAAAAGCGCATATGAACATATGTCCGCAACGGCTTAAATTTTTTGCTACAGGGTGTTGAATTTATATTTTTTAAATGGTTATTTTTTACTATCTCCGAAAGTACTTTAGATATTATTTGGTATGTTTTAATAGGATATAGAACCACACATTTTAGTTAGAAAAGTTATTCAATTGTTCCACCAGTTGCGTCCCTGCAAACATGTCTTCTGATATTTTTTACAAAAAAGATGGTACGCCACTGACATTTTTTAAAAGCGGATATTTTTCTGAATAGCCCGGTCAATTCTACATGAGAACGGTCTCTTGTTTTTCTCGTCAGACACACCGTACTTGATTAAAACCACTAAATTCATATTGAAACTCATTATTATTAACATTGATAAAATAATTGATGATAAATTTTGTTTTATAAAAATTGTTGGAGTGGGCAATTCTATGCGAGGACGGGCGCAAGCATGCCTTTTAAGTGAAGGTGGCCATTTCCAACAATTTATATAAAACAAGATTTATCATTAATTATTTTATCAATGTTAATAATAATGAGTTTCAATATCAATTTGGTGGTTTTAATCAAGAACGTCTGACGAGAAAAACGTAAGATACCGTTTTCATGTAGAACGGACCAGGCTAATCAGAGAAAATATTTACATGGAAAAATATCAGTGGCGTACCATCTTTTTTGTAAAAAATATCAGTGGACATGTTTGCAGGGACGCCACTGGTGGAACAATTGAATAAATTCTCTGAATAAAATTGGCGGTTCTATATCCGATTAACACATACCGAAATTGAAATTAATATCTAAAGTACTTTCCGAGATATAAAAAAATAAAAATTCAACACCCTGTAGCAAAGAATTTAAGCCGTTGCGGACATATGTTTATATGAACTTTTCTTTATAAAACGATCTAAGGAATCACACCCCGACATATTAGCACGTTATGACGGAACACCCTGTATACTCGTATCGAACGAGATTCTCGAATGGAATGAGAGGACCGAAGCGAAAGAAAACTAACCGGTAAAAACGTGAAGACTCCGGAACCCCTTGGAGGCAAAATAAGTTAAGACTGTGAACTAGTTAACAAGCTTTTTTTTTGTCCAACAAAAACCCTGTGTAGGCGCACGTAATATAAAAAAAACACCTAGAACGAATAGGAAGCACACCAATTCCTTTAAAAATTCCTACTATTGTATACAGGGTGTGTCTTAATCGATGCTCCCCCATTTGCCACCCCGTATTACGCGGTATTATTCTCATTTCATCATTTATACGGCTATTTTGCTAGTTTTTTTTTGGCTCTCTCAAACAACACAGGGCGATATAAAATATCAGGGACAACTAACTAACTATACTGGGTAAAAAACTAGCGTTCTTAAACGTAAATGTCCACATTTTTGGCAACTACTTCACCAAAACCGCTTTTCAGTACATTTTTAATCTACCTAACTAAGAGAAATATTAAACAGACGACAGCCGTTGAACAATGGAATGATTTTTAAAAGAAATTACCCTAGTTAGTACAGAATGTCCCATTTTCGACATAAAGTCAAAACCGCAACATTCTATCGTCGAAAATGGGACACCCTGTACGTAAGATCAATAAAACTTCACTTAAGTAATTTTCCCATCAATTTCCTGTTATCGGGCAGAGGTTTCGGTTGTTATTTATACAGCCATCAGCAGTCCCACAGAACTCCAATGAAAAAGAAAGATTTTGATTTGAAGGAAAGTTTGGCAACTTAGTAAGTAAAATGTGATACTTGCGTATTTACGTGAAGCATTCGCATTTCAACTTCAATTATTGCTGATTTTCTTATTCTTAAACTATAATACGTTAAAGGGTAAAAAATTTTTTACAGGCAACTCTCAATCCTTAGCATATAACTTACTAAAATAAACTATTTGCCTGTAGTGCCTAACGCAATTATTAACCAGAAGTTCCGTCCCCGCAGCCGCATGTATCGCCGGTCACGGCAGAAATTGCTTATAAATAACGCCACTACAGGTCGGCCTAATAGTTTCACAAATATGACGGTATGTGTTTGAATTTGAGTAAAGCGTGCTCCTGTTTAGGTAAGTTCCTTATTATGTTTATTTAGGTATAAACTAGAACATTGCCTACTTTTTACCAGGCGTATGTGTTTATGTTGTATCGCCGGTCACAGGGTTAACTCAGACCTAGTAGTCTTAATTAAGGGAAAAATACTACACGAAGTCATGCTCTTGAGTACAGATGCTCATTTCAGTCTAAAAAAGTTTAAGAAATAGCTTGCATTAGCTGTTATTAACAAATTTGTGCATTTTTGTATCGCCGGTCACAGTTATCGGAGATAAATTAATGTGAAGGTTTGTTATCCGAAGCTATATACAGTATTTATTTATTAACCATTTATAATGTGCAAGTTTCGTTTACACCTTAGGTAGATTAAAAATATGACCGATTTTCTTAGTATTTTAACATTCTATAAGGAACATTCCAAAACTTTAAGCCGATATAAGACAGGGCTGTTACAAATAATAGGAAAATGGCTATAGTGACCGATTAAAATAACTCAGTTCCAAATATTGGCGTTATATGATTCAGAAGAGTAAAATTAGCCATGTGGGCGTTAAATTATTAAAAAATCGATACTAAAGACCAAGATTTTTGTGACGATGATCTTTTGCGCGGACATATATAATTCCCCTAATTAGATACTATAAGAAACCTATTAAAAAATTAACAGGTGTTTTTGGGATTATTTATTTTTAACATCCGATTTACTGAAAGTTGCCTGCAAAAAATTTTTTTACCCTAAAGAGCCGCACTGTATAGCGCAATTCAGTCGGCCTGATGATGGTTGTATAAATAACAACCGAAACCGGTATCCGATAAAAGGAAATCTGTATAAAAATACCCGAACAATTTAAAGAGATATCGTTATAGACGTCATAAGATTAGGGAATGGCCAATATTTGTTATTTGCATGTTTCAAACGCAAATTATATGTATATAATCTGATTTTATGTGTTGTATTAGAAAAACAGGGAATAGAAATCTTAATTTCAAGAATCGATATCATTTCTGTGATGCACCTGGCTCAAACCAGCGACGTCGCTCTGGATAATCAAGGCACGGGATGCACTGTGGACAACCCATGTTGCTTAAGAAATTTTTTAAATACGGCCCTGTTTTACGTCTATAATGCACATCCTAATTGCCCCTTAACGTCTGGTTATCCAACGCGATCGCTGGTTTAAACCCAACATTAATTTAAGACTAAATTATTAATAACAAACAACGTAACTACAGAAATTTAAAGCCGAATGTGTTGGTTGTTGCACTTAATTCCTAAACGATTTGTTTTTAAATGTTAATAAATATTAATACGATAAACGAAATATAGTTAAAATCACAGTGTATTAAATAAGTTCGCTTTTTATTTTATAGATGAGTTATGATCTGGCAAAAGGATGCAAGCGCCTCGAGACCGATGGAATTAGTAAACAGATCCGTATAAGTTACAATAATTAAACCAACAGTTGACTAGTATTTTTTTAAAACCATGTTTGTGAGTTTAACGAGGTAGATTATTAATTAATGTTTCGAATTTGAGGTTAAATCAGTCTTCGATATACAGGGTGTTACATTTTCATAACGCCCTATACCTATGACGAAAAGTAAGGTTTTTAAAAACTTTTTGAATGATATTTGAGCATATCTTTTTCAACAAGCCTTGTATTATATTGCCCTCCGATAACCAGTTTCCTCTATTGCACTTACACCCACATTGCCTGAACAGCGAGAGAATAGAACGAGTAGGTAGGTTAGTTTTTGAACGCTCCTCGTATGCCGAAGTAGTTCAAATGAACCTCGTATAGGAGGGCTATTTCAAACGTAACACGCTTTATTTAGGCTGTGTAAAGACTATAATATGTGAACGGCTTTCTGGAATACGAGTATATGTCAATCGAAATGTGATAAAAAGTGACATATTATACCGTTCTTCCCGTGACGGCCACTTTTTTACACGAACAATTCGAAAAATATACCGGGCGAACATCAAATGTTCGCCGAGTGTATTTTCTGCTGCATCATGTCGAGTAGGATATCCGAGTATTGCTGCATCAGATCGATGACGGAACCGGAACCGCTCGCGCCCTTCGACACCAGGTCGTTCAGTTTCTTGATGGCGTCGGTCTGGTTCACGTCGATGTTGCCGTTGTTCTGTTTGAATTCGTTGAATATGCAGTCGTGGACGACCTGAAGCAGACATTATTGGTTACGTTTATATTTTTAGGTGTAACCACAGTGGTTAGAAACGTGAAACCGACTACACGTCGACGCGATACGCTGGTTCCCTTGAAATAGCCAATGTTGATCGGTTGAGGTGCTCTTTCTCAACAAATAGGGCGACAATATGTCAACAACGCAGATACAAACTCCAACCGCGTTGGTTTGTGTTTGTTTCCAAATTTCGAATGTTATTCAGTGAGATATATCGTCATCGACCTACCTTATGAGTTCGTATAAGAGACATCTTGATACAGTCCAAGGCTTCGGACTGGGAATCCCCGGCCTCTTCATTCTCTTTGAGCTTCTGGTAGATTTTGACAACGTTGTCGGCCGTTGACACCAGCTGTCTACTGACGTCTTCACACAGTTGATTTGAAACTGGGAAAAAAGATATTTAACTTAATTGTTAATCTTAATTTAATACGAGAATGTTTTATATATCCTATATATTTTATACAGGGTGTTATGGAAATAACTTATTATATTTCAACCGGCAAATCCTGATATGAAAATAAATTGAAGAAAAATAACCATAAATGGCGCTTTGAATTATTAAGCGAAATATACACTTTATATTAAATCTCAAAATTTACGTGGCCGCTCCTGAGGACCTTCGCAATCAATAGTCTATTGAGGCAGTCTCGAGGTTCAAAAGAGGTTAGCGCATTATAGGCGATGTTGTCATATTGCAACACAGAATTCTAAACGAACGTGTTCACTAGATAATATCACACAAATTTGAAATCACATCACAACATTTATTATTATGAATTATTTCATAACAGAAAAAAAATCTGGTGATGCTACAACTAACAAAACGTTTAAAATTCGTATACGTCAAGCAAGTGGAACCCTCGACAGCGTCAGTTAAACCCAGAGTCTCGAAACATACTGAAGCAACGATAGTAGCGCGCAGACGGTATACAAGCAAGGGCGAGACACGCGGTGTGATCTGACAACACGGTTAGTATACTCTAGTGACCCACATTGTTGCTAAGTGAATCGAGATGGAACGGCGCGACAGTACGTGGGTAAAAAGGGTTTTTACCTTAGTATTTAGATATTCGATTTAAAAAAAAACTATGTAGACTTTCCCTAGGACACCCAAGGAGGCACCCATTTAAATACAATAAGTCATTTCCATATCACCCTGTATGTTCGAAAATACATAATTATGTTAAAAAAAAGCTTGAAACTTATTTTATATAGTTTTTACAGACATTACCAGAAATAATACACGAATACGGTATATTTTATTAATAATAATGACATCTTTTCTCCGGTTACAAATTGATACTAAAGGCTGCTAAAGTTTAATTTGCATAATGATATTTGTTAAATAGTAGGCGAGAAAACGTCAAGCTCGACAATCTTGACGTAACTTATGCTAATTTTGACAGCTCCTGTACAATCTCGTAACCGGAGAACAGTAATCGATGAAATTAATGGCGATTAAGCAACGAGGTGCGATAAAAAAAAAACACTTACACTCAATAGACGAGAGATCGATACTCTCGCTAGACAGGTCGACATCCTCGTTTGTTAGAGTGTCGTCGAAGTGTATCGAGTGCCGTGACGCTAAAAATTAGAAAAGAGGCCGGTCTTAGTCGTGTTAATGGGTTAAGGTGGTACGATGGTGAATTGATGGTAAGTCGGTGTTCAAAATACAATGTTAAAAAGTGGTTAGATTCAACTACAAAAATAAAACTATAATACACTGTAGATTTATTTACGCGATTGAGTCAAAATAAATCTCTTCGCCCTCATCTAGGAAACCAATATTATCCATGGTGTGTTACATATTTGAAAGGAGAATTTAAAATAGTATTTTTTAGAGTAAAATATACAGAGTGTTCCATTTAAAAAATTGAGGTTAGGTCCGATAACTTTTTTACCTGACCCCGTATACTTATTCTGAAAACGGCAGATTATTCAACAATCAATATAATGAAACTTCTGTAAGAAACATTTTTCTGTATCTCTTTTAACTAAGAAAATATAGGGTAGTTTTGAAATTGATAATTATTTGATTTTCCTCCGTATCTCTTAAGCGAGCGAAAATTTTCAAATTTTGATTTTACCATTTTAAGTTTGACCCAAAAGGAGCACATGACAGCTACATTACTTTTTTGATAGCACTAACAATCACGGAGATACCCTATAAAAGTGTCGAAAATAGGACATCCTGTACATAATCACTATAAACAATAATTTTCACGTAAATAAACCTACAATTCATGTACTTTTTATGTAACTACTGCATTACTGTTCACAAGCGAAGTTAACCATTAAACAAAAATTACTTTATTTACTAAAATAATCACCAAAAATCTACACTACCAAAATGACAAATGACAAATTTCCCCGCTTACCTCGTTTCTGATCTTTATTGTTCATATGCCGCTTCGCATTCTGACCATTCTCGAAACTCAGCTGCCTGCTCATCCTGGGTGGCACCTGGGGCTTCTTCGGCACCGTTTCCTCGTCGTCCGACGTCGATATGTTGTCTACGCCGACTTGGTTAAGATTACTGGTAGAATAACTCTGCTTCTTCCTACTCTGCAACGATTTCTGATCCCTGATCTTATTGTGCGAGCTGATGGTCGGTCTCATCAGCCTGGACACCTTCTTTTCCTGCCCATCGTTCTCGGAATCCGAGTGGTCCCGATTGAGGACGACGCTCGACTTGCTGCGCATCATCGAGTTGTTCTTCACGTACCTGGGGGTCATCCTGGCGGGCGGGGCCGGTTTCTTGCCTATGGAGGAAAAATATATATTGATTAGAAACGCGGTTACGTAATAAAGATAATGATTTCTATAAGGATAGGTAAAAGAAACGTAGCAAAGAGGAAGTGAAATCGGAAGAGTATATTTTGAAGAAATCGGTTCCATGTAATCTAAAGAAAATAAATTGTATTTTTAAACTCTCTTATCATGAATAAGAACTTTATTTACGCCGGAGATATCTACCATTTATGTAAAGAGTTGTTATATATTAGTAAGTAGATTAAAATTAGTATAGAGATTAATATAAGGAACCATGCATAATAAAAAACAGCTGAAGTGCAAATTGTATGAACCATTCGACAGAATATTTGAAAATATACACAGGGTGTTCCTTGATGACGTTTCAGAGTGTGTGTTCATATGAACATATGTCCGCAACGGCCTAGAATTTTCGTTACAGGACGTCGAATTTTTTTTTGAATGGTTATTTTTTAATATCTCCGAAAATACGTTAGATATTATTGTCAATTTTGGTATGTGCTAATAGTATATAAAACCACATATTTTAGTTAGAAAAGTGATTGTATTGATCCACCAGTGGCGTCCCAGTAAACATGTCCTCTGATAGTTTAAGAAAAAAAGTGGTACGCCACTGACATTTTTCCAAGTGGATATTTTTTCTGATCAGCCCGGTCAATTCTACCTGAAAACGGCCTCTTGCGTTTTTCTCGTCAGACGCATCGTTCTTGATTAAAACAATTACATTCAAATTGAAACTCGTTATTATTAACACTGATAATGATAATTTGTGCGCAGGCACGCCACTGAATAGAATAACGTTCCTAACTAAAATATGCGGGTTTATATCCTTGTTAGCACATACCAAAATTAAAAATAATATGTAAAAAACTTTCGGAGATAATAAAATAAAAATGATTTAAAAAAAAATGTCAACACCTTTTATCGAAAAGCTTTTTTTCGTAAAAAGGCCCTAAAGGTATGGTTTCGGTGGAACTGCTCGCAGTAACGTCTAGCAGTCACGACCAGCCGTTAACTGCCGAGTGTTTTCCCTGCAATTGCTGAAAGCTATCGGTAGCCATTATACCCGCAGGGAAAAGCAGACGTACTGTGGTATCTATGTATACAGGGTGTCCGCTAATTAATGATACATGGAAAAACCACAGACTCCTTACGTCAAAATATTAGCATTTAATTATACTTACCCATATACGAAAGTTGATATTAACTGAGATATAGAGTTAAAGTTAAAACTCCATTTTTGTTCTTCTCTAATTTGACAGAAACCAACGGTTTTTTACAAAATTTGGCAATTGTGGTTTATTCAGGATGAGGAACTGAATGTACAATGTAGGGGGCGCTGCCTGCGGCATTTTTTGCACATTTATTAGGTCATAACTTTTTTGTGCCTCCGTGTATTTAAGTTTTTAATGAAAATAATACTTTTCTCATATTTATTACGTAAAAAAGGTACACTAATTTCAGGTCGCCCAGAGTTACCGTTTCAGAGATATATGCATTTATATTGTTTAGTGCCTATTATTAATTTGAAAACAAATTTTTTTTTTAAAGTAACCTATGAGAAAATAAATGAATTTAGAGATACAGTTGCTATGAAACCTCCATGTTGTTATTTGTTTGTTGATTATTGTGTTTCGGCATTGTTACTTAACTTAGGATAAGCTAAAAAATTAAACATTTTTTTACACAGCTATTTTACAATAATCAACAATCAAATAACAACATAGCAACTGTAGCAAATTCATTTGTTTTCTCATAGGTTACTTTAAAAAAAATTTTGTTTGCAAATTAATAATAGGCACTAAACAATATAAATGCATATATCTCCGAAACGGTAACTCTGGGCGATCTGAAATTAGTGTACCTTTTTTACGTAATAAATATGAGAAAAGTATTATTTTCATTAAAAACTTAAATACGCTGAGGCACAAAAAAGTTATGACCTAATAAATGTGCAAAAAATGCCGCAGGCATTGTGCATTAAAATTTCACCAAAAAATCAGTTCCTCATCCTCAAAAAACCATAATAGCCAAATTTTGTAAAAAACCGTTGGTTTCTGTCAAAGTTATTAGAAAAAAACAAAAATGAAGTTTTAACTTTAACACCCTGTATCTCAGTTAATATCAACTTTCGGATATAGGTAAGTATAATTAAATCCTAATATTTTTACGTAAGGAGTCTGTGGCTTTTCCATGTTCCATTACTTAGCGGACACCCTGTATATCCGAATATTTTGTCGGATTTCTAAATTGTTATTATCCTTATGTTGATCGTCGTATAATTGATGAAATTTGCCGACTTCTGAAATGAGCATTTCATCATCATCCTACGCTAAAAAATTTTGCTACTAATGGCAGAACTGAAACTGTTTCGTACACAATCGAATAACATCAAAGGCTTTTAGAAGCAAATTTGGTTAAAAAAAAATTACATGCAAGCAGTCACGTTTAGACTGGTCTCCGAGCAGTAGGTACACCGCAGTCGACTGCCAACCGTTAAAGCGTGACGTCTCGGACGTTCCAGGGAAACCACATACAGTGATACCTCGAGATACGAGTTTAATTCGTGTCGTAACCTTGCTCGTACGTCAACTTGCTCGTATCTCAAAGCAATTTTCCCCATTGAAATTAATTGAAATGCCATTAATCCGTTCCAGCCCCGAAAAATGCTACCCCCAATCGGTATTGTTACGTGTTTTTGAATAAGAAAAATGTATTTATAAATGACAAATATTGTATAAAAACATAATAAAAGAGAATTGAAAGCAAAAAAACTGGTTTTATAAAGTGTACATACATACATATTTGTATTTTGGTCACCTAAATGCAACTTACACACAACTTAAATGCTACTGTAATGCTTAATTTTAGTCACTGTTTTTCTCTTCACTGGTCTTTGCCTTGTTCGCCGGATTAAAAAAAAACTGCCCAAGGAGGTTTGTTTCTTCCTCCCTTTCAGAATTAAATAGCTACGATGCACGACCAGTTGCAACTTTTTCGCGGTGTTTCGCAGCTGACCGTTCCTCGTATCTCAAATGTCGCTCGTATTTCAAAACAAAACTTTGCTCGCTCGACAGCTCGTATCTCAAATAACTCGTATGTTAGGGCACTCTCCAGGCACCACTGTATTCGATTTTCCTAAAGACCAGTGCTACTGCCAGCAGTTCTACCGAAACCATACCTTAAGGAAAGACACTTCGAAATATTAGCAAATTATTAAGGAACACCGTGTATATACGAGCGGCAAAACGAAGCTTAGCATAGTAAATAGGAGTTGGTTTTTTTTGGGGGCGCGTCTCCTTTAAAGACCGTGTGACCGTTTACACGTAGCCCATAAAAGGTAGCTCCAGCAACAATAACGGCATATTTCAATCGGTCTCACCGGGAAATGCTCAGCGCTCAATAACGATCGTTTCCTCCAGACATCCTCGATTACTTAAAAGTAACTAAAATTAACATTCTCGCTATAAAGCCGTGCCACCAAGGGGCACTTTTCCTCCGCGCGCATACTTACTGGGCTCGGACTGTTTCCTTTTAGGCACAGTCGGTACGTTCTGCATGCTCAAATCGGACAAACTACAAGACCTGCGCAGGCTCGAGTCCGGACTAGAGGTGTCGTCTAAATATACTGCAAACATGCAAAAAATCGGTGGTAATGTGGGGTGATCGGAAAAAATAGGGGCGATATTGGGTGTCTCGAGTATTTATCGGAAATCGATAAATTATTCTAAACACCAAACAAAAAAAAAAAAATAAAAAAACAGAGCATGCGTTGGGGATAAGGCCATGCCAGCACTAGTTTGAAGCAGATCGATATTTTAGCGAATAAAATCGATTAATTAAAATTAGTCGAAAAATCGGTAGGGGGATAAAAAAAGCACATCATACGCAGTGAAACAATAAAACAATATATCAAAGTATTAAAATAGAAAATGTATTTAATTTTTGTTCCTTATTATTTATACGTCCATTATATACAGGGTGCCACTCTTAATATCTCGCTCGGAAAGACATGTCAATTAACCTCCTGGAAGGGGAAGATGTCTTAAATGGCAGTATATTTAAACGGCTCCCTTCCCATTTAAGATTTTAAGGGTAACATAATACCCCTCTCAGGAGATTAAACCACGAAGGCTGCAAATAAATTTGACGTGTCTTTCCATATTATTTACTGGAAGCGACATATAAGGGTGAGAAGTCCTATTAGATCCTATTAAATGACGTACAGGGTGTCCCTTTTTGGATACTTTTATAGGGTATTTCCGGAATTGTTAGTGCTATCAAAAAAGTAATGTAGGTGTCATGTGCTCTTTTTGGGTCAAACTTAAAATGGTTAAATCAAAATTAGAAAATTTTCGCTCGCTTAAGAGATACGGGGGAAAATCAAAAAATTGACAATTTCAAAATTACCTTATATTTTCTTAGTTAAAAGAGATACAGAAAAATGTTTCATACAGAACTTTCTTTATATTGATTGTTGAACAATCGGCCATTTTCAGAATAAGTATACGGGGTCAGGTAAAAAAGTTATCGGACCTAACCTCATTTTTTTAAATGGAACACCCTGTATATTTTAATCTAAAAAGATAGCATTTTAAATTCTCCTTTCAAATATATAACACACCATGGATGATATATTGATATGATATATAATATAACTGTTCTTTGGGTTTTCGGTCAATTCTTAATAAAGCGAGTTATCAAATTTGTGACGTTTCGGTTTATTTCATTTTAAACCATCATCAGACTTATGTAATTGCACTATCACAATCACTTTAACATATTTACTTATTATGAAGATGTTGTATCACCCTAGGTATAATAATTGTAACAGTTACAGTGATTGTGATAGTGCAATTACATAAGTCTGATGATGGTTTAAAATGAAATAAACCGAAACGTCACAAATTTGATAACTCGCTTTATTAAGAATTGACCGAAAACCCAAAGAACAAATATATTTGAACAAACGGTCAGGAATCAATACTATATAATATAACTTTATTACTTTAAACCACAGTAGACCATGAAACAAAAGCTAATATCCTAGAAACAACTATGTTAACATTTAACGTCAATTTCATATTTACATATTCATTTGTGAAAATCAACATTTTGAAAAATTTGATATGATATCAGTTTAGTTTATATCGAAAGGGGAAAAAACGAAGAAATGGCGCAAAATGTATATTTTGTTCGCTATCCGAAAAGACGGCACCCATTTAAGGACATATCCCGAACATTTGCGATGATTCCCGTTATTTTTTACCTTAATCTGAATCTATTATTTCGTTTCAAAGTAATAAAGTTTAAATAAATCGCCTAGGAAACCAATATCATTCATCGTGTGTTATATATTTGAAAGGAGCATTTAAAATAGTATCTTTTTAGATTAAAATATACAGGGTTTTCAATTTAAAAAAAAATGAGGTTAGGTCCGATAACTTTCTTACCTGACCCCGTATACTTATTCTGAAAACGGCAGTTTATTCAACAATCAATATAAATAAACTTCTGCATACAACATTTTTCTGTATCTCTTTTAACTAAGAAAATATATGGGTATTTTTGAAATCGGCAATTTTTTTATTTTCCCCCGTATCTCTCTTAAGCGAACAAAAATTATCACATTTTGATTTTACCATTTCAAGCTTGACCCAAAAAGAGCACATGACACCTACATTACTTTTTCGATAGCACTAACAATTCCGGATATACCCATGCGACACCCTGTACATTATAGGCCACAATTCGATTAAAAACATAAATAAAATTCCTTACGTCAAAAATATGACGCAACGAATTGTATTATCTTCTCGATCAGAATACGGCCCGAAAAAATATCTACACTAAAGACATCGATAGGTGACATGCCAGCAAAGCTTTGACATCTACATTTCTCCATGCAACAACATCGCAGCAGCGTCGGATGCAAATCTGCCAAAACGCCATGACACTTATTCGACAGTTATCGTCACCTTCAGCCATCTTCCCCTCTCTACTTTGCACCGCCGCCATATCCGTCTTCGACTGGCCATCGTTGCCGCTTTTACTTTCGAAATTCAATCGTCTCTCTACGAAACTCGGCAAACTCAGATTTCTTCGTCGATATTTGACGGGCGTCGCTTGCAACTTGGTCAGATCGTTGTAGTAGCTTTGCGACGTCGTCATACTCTCGTACATGGACGAGAGCGCCTTGACCTTACTTTTGGAGACGTTCGTTCGGTATATATCCACCAGGGTGTTTATTTTGTGGATTTTTCGTTGTATTTCGTTGAGTATCTTTATGTTCTGCAAGGCTCGCGCTATTTTATCTTGCGGCGAACGTATCCTATCGGATTTTTCGGGCTAAAATAAAACATAACGCTAAAAAATCTTACGGTAGAAACCCGGGCGATTCACCCCGTACCTCTTCCTCGGACTCGTTAAAACCCTGACGATGGGTCTGTTTTTTCAAAACGTTCTCCAACTGTAGCGCGGCATTCTTGTTCATACACGAACCCTTACTCCACACGTTCACCTCCAAACTATCGAAAAGATTCCTAGTGGACTCACAGTCCGAGGTCCGAGTGTTCAAGTTCACATCGAGCGAGTCAAAGTCCATTTTTGAGGGAGGGGATTTTTTGTCCAAACTGTCATACAGTTCGGTTAGGATCGTGTTCTGTCGGTCCGACTTTTGATAGAATTCTTTTGCGGTGCTATAAATGTAAATAATAAAAAGATTACGTAATTTAAAGCTGATAATCGTTAAAATATACAGGGCGTTTGTTCGGACAAATGGACTAATATCTCTGTGTATAGATTCCTTAGGTTAATTTATGAAAAAAAGTTTGTGTAAAGTACTGTAAATTGAAATTTGAAAAGTACTTTATACAGGGTGTTATGGAAATGACTTATTATATTTAAATGGGGTGACTCCTTGGGTGTCCTAGAGACAGTCTACATACTTTTTTTTTAATCGAATATCTAAATACTAAGGTAAAAACCCTTTTTACCCACATACTGTCGCGCTGTTCCATCTGGATTCACTTAGCAACAATGTGGGTCACTAGAGTATACTAACAGTGTTGTCAGATCACACCGCACGTCTCGCCCTTGCTTGGATATCTGCCGCGCGCGACTATCGTTGCTTCAGTATGTTTCGAGACTCGGGCATGGAATGACGCTGCCGAGGGTTCCACGTGCTTGACGTATACGAATTTTAAACGTTTTGTTAGTTGAAGCATCACCCGATTTTTCTTCTGTTGTGAAATAATTCGTAATAAGAAATGTTGTGATGTGATTTCAAATCTGTGTGATATTACCTATTGTTGGTTCTGTTGCAAAACATAGTTTTTGTATTTGTTTTTTTTTGGAATTTAATTATAAAACGGATTATTTTAAAATAAGATCGAGGTAAGAGAGTATGTACCTTAAAATTGTAGTATTTTTTTTCTCTAAAAAGTTTGACAAAGAAGTTATAACGCGGGTCAAAGAACACGAACACGTTCGAACAATTCTGTGTTGCAATATGACAACACCGCCCCAATAAACTATTGATTGCGAACGTCCTCAGTAGCGGCCACGTAAATTTTCATATTTCATATAAAGTGTATATTCCGTACAATAATTCGAAGCGCCATTTATGGTTATTTTTCTTCAATTTATTTTCATCTCAGGATTTGTCGGTTTAAATATAATAAGTCATTTCCATAACGCCCTGTATATGATTTTCAATTTTGGTATGTACGACGAGCAGCACATGGAAAAATGTCAGTGGCGTACCAGCTTTTCTTTTAAAATATACGGTTTTATATCCAATTAACACATACCAAAAGGAATCGCACTGTGAAATATTAGTACGTCATTAAGAAATACCCTGTATAGATTTTACTAGAAAAATACCTCTCCGAGCTATTCCCCGAACAAAATCTATTGCTTTTTGGGTAGCTCGAGCCAGCTTCGACCTCACAATCGACATTTTTCTCTTTGAAACAAAACTCTATGGTGTTCTCGCCGGTCAGAACCAACTCTTGGAACTCCCTTTTCCGATTGTTCAAAAAATTGGAATTGCTCCTATTCCCACCTAAAAAAATATACCGAAAGTAATGCAGCGTGGCAAAAAAAATTACATTTTTAATTCAAACGCAAAATTACCCGCTTTCGTCGCTAAATCGTCAACATCTTTACTGCTGTTGCTGTTATTTTTATAAAAATCTTCCTTACGAATGTACTCGTATGTGGTTTTACTTTTCTTAGCTTTCGAGCTGTTTCTTCTCACCGCTTTAGGCGGTTTATGAGTGATCTTTTCACTGTTATTTAGAAGCCCTTTCGCAAAAAGATGTCTATCTAAGCTCGACGTTTCCTAAAAATGAATTTGCAGCATTTACTATAGTACTTTGCACAACAAGAGTGGGGATTTTTCATTTTCAAATCAAAACAAAGGTGCATAATATGAAATGAGAAGTAATTAAATGGTTTGCCGTTATTAAAATTGGGTCGCAACAAAAAATAGAAATAAAATCATTTGATCAGCGTAAAAAGATTTTGCTTGCAATAAATAAAAATCGGGCTGAAACACTTGTTCTGCAAAAAATGCTACAAACTGTCAACAATTTAACCGATATCAGTCCGCTTGTAATATCATGTGTTCGCATAATTAACAGTCGAGCTGCGAAATGATTACTTGGTCAGCAAAATTTTACAATTGGTCAGTAGAAAAGCAAGTCTAGAAGCAGTTTACACTTCAGAGGTTTGCATATTAAAAGAATGATTATCAATATAAATCATTGGATTGCGTTTGTTTTGAATAATCGGCAAAGTTCGTTATTGTGGGCGGAGCGAAAGCAGTCGCGTGATAGGAGTAGCTAATTGCGTGCGTGTGTTTTCATTCGGTGTAGCAGTCAAGGCCCAAAAGGTGTAGGGTATTAAGGGGGCGGGTTTTCACTTGTTTTCCCAGGGCACTGTCACTATTTCACGTTTTATTGCTTTTTTTTTGATGGCCAAGATTAAATATTTTGCTTGCCCGCTAATTTCTTACCAATATCTGATTAAAAGTGGATCGCTCATAGCAGCTTATACAGGGTGTCCGGGAACATGTGGGAAATCTCCCGGATATGAAGAAAACACGTGAAAAGAATACTATAGGTTCATATAAACTTCTTTCGTATCGGCCTCCTCTTCGGAGATATGGGCTCCCAAAGAGCACCAATGGAATCAAGTTTTTTACACATAATTATTGAACCACCTGGTATATTTCAATTATTTTTTAATATGATGTATACCAGGTAAGACCCGTCAAATTACTACCCAAGAAACTGTTGTGAATTACTCACAGCTGCAGGGACGGACTAGCTGTAACACTCATGGGCCCATTTTTTTTAACGCCCTGTATGATAAGAACTTTGGACAACGTTTTTTAAATACCTTTAACTATTGACTAAATATTAAGTACTCTTCATTCCTGTCGTTAATCCTAACCGTTTTCGAGGAAACGTCATTTTATTTGCACTGATCCCCCTATCTTCTCACGGGTTAAATATGAAAAAGCGGAATTTTGACGTTCATCATTTCATAGGAACAAAGATGGATCTCTTACCGAGATACGTCAAATACATGATGTAATTAAAATTACGTTTTCTCGAAAACGGTTAGGATTAGCGACATGAATGAAGAGTACTTAATTTTTAGTCAATAGTTAAAGGTATGTAAAAAACATTGACCAAAGTTCTCATCATACAGGGCGTAAAAAAAATGGGCCCATGAGTGTTACAGCTAGTCCGTCCCTGCAGCTGTGAGTAATTCACAACAGTTTCTTGGGTAGTAATTTGACGGGTCTTACCTGGTATACATCATATTAAAAAATAATTGAAATATACCAGGTGGTTCAATAATTATGTGTAAAAAACTTGATTCCATTGGTGCTCTTTGGGAGCCCATATCTCCGAAGAGGAGGCCGATACGAAAGAAGTTTATATGAACCTATAGTATTCTTTTCACGTGTTTTTTTCATATCCGGGAGATTTTCCACATGTTCCCGGACACCCTATTTAATATGCGTACCAAAATAATTTAGAGCACTCTAGTATGACTGACCGATTCAGAAATGTTTGGTGTCCGTAAGTTGCTGACCAACTAGCCATTTTGGCTGACCGATTACATTGTTCTGTTCGCAAAAATAAGAATATTTTGCTAACCAGTTAAATGATACCCCATATGACATTATATCCACTCAGTTAACTGAAATAGCTTTCATATCAATTCTGTACATTGTGAAGGAACCAGAACCTATACACGTGGGAGTAGAAAAATGCATTCTTTACAAAACTTTACATACCTGAATATTATTTCTATTAGTATTTTTCTCAAAATTAATCGTCGACAGCGTGAAACTATTCCCGTTATTCTTATTATGTCCTTTTTCCTCGAAAATTTCGAAATTCTGATCGGGTTTATTGTTGAGAACGTTACAAAATTTACTCTTGTATTGTTTGTTTTTCTGAGCCATGCTCGGAATGAACATCTCGCCATTGTTGGTTTTTTGACTTTTGGCCGCTTTAACGGGCACATTCTCCTTGCTGGTTTTCGAACCCGATTTATGTTTGGTATTTGAAGTTTCGACAAAAAATGCAACCTGAAAATAATTAAAAAAAAGTTGTTATTTTTAATATCTCCGAAAATCCCTTAGATATTAGTTTCAAGTTTGGTATGAAGAAATAGGATATAAAATCAAATATTTTAGTTAGAAAAGTTAATCTCACGATACACCAGTGGCGTCCCAGCAAGCATGTTCTGATATTTTGTACAAAAAATGTGTTACGCCACTGACATTTTGCCATGTGGATACATTTTCTGTTTAGCCTGGTCAATTCTACATAAAAACCATCTCTTACGTTTTCTCGTCAGACGCACCGTTCCGAATTAAAACAATTGAATTCAAATTGAAACCTCGGCCACCTTTAGAGGTATGCGTCCGCCCGCAATTTGAATTCAATTGTTTTAATCCAGAACGGTGCGTCTGACGAGAAAACGCAAAAGACACGTCTCGTGTAGAATTGACCAGGCTAATCAGAAAAAAATATCCCCATGGAAAAATGTCGGTGGCGTACCATCTTTTTTGTAAAAAATATCAGAGGACATGTTTGCAGGGACGCCACTGGTGGAACAACTGAATAACTTTTCTAACTAAAACTTGTAGTTCTATATCCTATTAACACATACCAAAATTGAAAATAATATCTAAAGTACTTTCGGAGATATCGCCCAAAAATTTAGGTCGTTATGGACATAGTACATGTCCTTCATCAAATGATCTAAGGAATTACAAAAAATTAATGCCAATATTGACAATTTTCCTCACCGGTTTCTTTCCCGACGCCTGCGCGATGCTGCTCTCGAACTTCAGCAGCTTCTTCTGGAAATCCTCGGACCCCCGCGCCTTCTTAGCCACAATCTCCTGAGGCGTTTCGAAGTCCGTCTGAGTCTGGCATGTCTTGACGCTCATTCTCAGTCTTTTACTCGTCGTATCGCCCAGTGCCGAACTCACACCGCTCTGTTTGGCGGTGAAATCGATTTTATCGACGGTTTTGCCACCAGTGCTATAGTGTTTGGTGTAGGTGGCATAAGAAGTGGGCGTAGTACGGTGTTCCATCGGTATGTTATACGAGTGCTCGACAAAGTTCTTCGGAAGACTGGATGACAATTCTATGTCGTAGGATATGTTCTTCGGTAGACTTTGTGAGTGAGGCATGTTGTATTTAGCCTAAAAATGGCGTGAAAGTTACTGTTTGGATACAACAACATGTTATGGCGCTTTGAATTAAAAAACGAGAAAAATAGCCTTATGTCATTGCCATAAAAAGGCGCGTGCACTACTGAAAATTTGTAAACCAACCCATACGATTGGTCAAGAGTTGTCTGTCGTCAGCGTTAGAAAATATCCTAAGTTATAATTTATACCTCAATTAATTCTACAATTGCCATAAAAATTTCTCCGTATTGTAGAACATTATTTATATTAGCACGGCACTGCCTATATAAATTAATATCAAAAAATTAAGTGGAATTCGTACACCTTTAAAACGATATTTCTTCACACGAGTTTATTAATCGATTAAGAAAAAAACGTTGTATACAGATTATGGAAATGACGTATTATATTTAAACCGGCAATTCCTGAGATAAAGACAAATTGAAGAAAAATACCCATAGAAGGCGCTTTCAATTCATTCAGCGGTAAAAGTGACCTAACGTCAAACCAGAAAAACACCTGTGTGGCACTGCGATACATGTAAGCAATCAAGGAATTCCGGCCGGTGTTGTCATATGCACACCTTAAACTCTTTAGGCAAAATAAAATAATTTAAACACTTTTCCATTCTATAATACCGTTTTGTACAATTAATTGAAGAACATTTAAGACGGACTATGTTTTAAACAACCCGAAAAACATATGGAATAGTAATAGCCACGTACGTCACTAGGTCAAATGACAATGACCTCTTGGCGCCTTACATCGGCTGAGCGAAGTAGTTTCATATAGAGTCGCACGCTTGCGGTCTGTTAGTTGAAGACCAACCAGCGGCCGGATACGTTGTGTCTCGTCGATCACCAACACATTCTCAGCAATCCGCTCTGTTTTTTTCGGTTTACGCGTGTATCTTGCCCGTCCATAAATAATATTTGAATATTGTTTTTATTGACGCGTTTCTTCTGGACGTCAAATTACGTCGCGTGTATTAAATTATTATATTTTCAAAAGCTAACTATCGGTTCTGTTTCACTATTACTGTGTGTACATAAAGTGTTTCCAGGAGTGTTCCCATGAAAAACAAAAAAACTGATTGTGTTTGTGCCTGGATTTCCTCGCTCCTTAGGTATAAGGATAAAATATACAAGTAGGTAAAAAAATAATTTATTTTTATAATTTTATATGGAATTTCAGTTTTACATTAAGTTTGGCAACATTGCCATTGGCTCTGGGTGAAATGTTGTACAGTAGCGCGGACTGACCTGTGAGTAAGAGTGTTTGTTACCCCACTTTTAAAACGGTCCATTAAAAAAAAATAAAATATGTAGGTAGCGCTTCTCTAGGACACCCCAGGAGTCACCCATTTAAATAAAATACGTCATTTCCATAACATCCTGTATAAAAGTTTTAAACAAAGAATATTGGAACGTCCCTTTTTTTACACATATCTCTTTACATCATTTATTTTTTAATTTAGCAACCATATATCGATTTTCCGATATACTATAATTAATTCTAAACAACTTTGTCAAAAGAATTTTCCTAAAATTACAGTTTTTTTATAAACCGAAATTCTTTTTCTTCGTCTAGAAGCAATTAATAATCCATCTCAGTCGCCCACTGATGCTATCTCTTTCTAACATCAGTGGCGAGCCGCTAGATTTCAATAATAAATTAAAAGCAATAAAAGAACACCCCCCCACGTAACAACTTATGATATCTCTTACCTCGCTTAACAACTGCTTCCTCTTGTCCTCAAATAACACCTCTAGAGGGGCGCTCTTGCAGTCACTATCGTTAGATAGGACGCTTTCCAAACTGTTGCAGTAACTTTTCGGCCTACCCGTATAAAAGTCGCTATACTCCAGGTTGTTATCGTCGGAGAGTAGGCTCTCTTGGCTTCCCGGTATCGACAAGTTCTGATTGAGGTAGAATGATTCGCTTTTTGGAATTTCTTCTAAAATATTATCGACGGTTGAAAGTACAGTTGTACAATTCGATTTTTATATTACTTGGTAACATCCCTACTTACCTATATACTCTTCCTGATACCTATATATCTCATTATTAGATACACATCTTCTAGGAGGTACAGTCTTTTTATTTTTCTTCGTACCGTACGAAAACAAATTATAATCCTCCAAAGAATCGGAACTAAAATTCGATTCGTCGTCTTCGACATTTTTAGTTTCCTCTACTTTCTCGCCGCCCTGTACGCCGCGAACGGGTTTTTCCCCGCTTTTATCGCTAAATCCTTTATCAATTTGGTCGTACTTTTTGCTAAAATCTTGGCTGAATTTCTCTATATCGCTGCATATTTGTTTGAAACCTTCGTCGGTGGATTTCGATTCGAAATCCAAAAAATAACTAAAAAAATGTTTTATTTTTAAGCAGAGTATAATCTAGGGTCCCTACCGGTATAGTACAGTGCGTACAAGCAAGTTTTCATTATACGGGAGAGTCTTCTTTAAAAATAAATTAGTAAAATTTCATATACAGTGTGCCCCACTAGCAACCAATTCGATCTATACAGGGTGTTATGGAAATGACTTATTATATTTAAATGGGTGACTCCTAGGGTGTCCAGAGAAAGTCTACATACTTTTTTTTTAATCGAATATCTAAATTCTAAGGTAAAAACCCTTTTTACCCACATACTGTCGCACCGTCCCATCTGGATTCAGTTAGCAACAATGTGGGTCACTAGAGTATACTAACAGCGGTGTTAAATCACACCGCATGTTTCGCCCTTGCTTGGATATCAGCCGCGCGCAACTATCGTTGCTTCAGTATGTTTCGAGACTCGGTGGTGGAATGCCGCTATCGAGGGTTCCACGTGCTTGATGTATACGAATTTTAAACGTTTTGTTAGTTGTAGCATAACCCGATTTTTTTTCTGTTGTGAAATAATTCATAATAAGAAATATTGTGATGTGATTTCAAATTTGTAATATTACCTATTATTGGTTCTGTTGCAAAACATACTTTTTGTGTTTTATTTTTTTATGGAATTTAATTTTAAAACGGATTATAAGATCGAAGGTAAAAGAGTATGTGCCTTAAAATTGTAGTCTTTTTTTTCTAAAAAGTTTGAAAAAGAAGTGATAACGCGGGTCAAAGACGTTTTGCTGTCAAAAACTGAACACGTGCGTTTACAATTCTATGTTGCAATATATGACAACACCGCCTCAATAAACTATTGATTGCGAACGTCCTCAGTAGCGGCCGCGTAATTTTTCAGATTTCATATAAAGTGCATATTTCGTACAATAATTCAAAGCGTCATTTAAGGTTATTTTTCTTCAATTTATTTTCATCTCAGGATTTGCCAGCTTAAATATAATAAGTCATTTCCATAACACCCTGTATATTGAAAACTAAAATTTTGAAAATCGAACAGTATGCTAATGTTGATGATGGAGGGCAACTCGGTTAACATATTTTCAATATGGTAGCACTTCCGGTTATACCGGAAGTGGGTGTCAATTGCCGAGCACTGCAATACCGATAGAATAAAACAAATTTACTTACCTAAAACTCTGTCTCTGCTGGGCACCATCCCCACACCTCTTCTGCTCGGCAAAGTCGGCAAACTGCCTTTCCTCACTCACGGGACTCACCGGCAAACTCTTGTGCAACTTATACTTGGTCAAAGTTTTATCCAGTTTGAGTTTTCGCGGCCGTATGAGCTCGCTTAAGCTCCTCTCGGGACTTTTCGTGGCCTGTTCCAGACTCTCACGGAACGTCTTACTCTCCCGATCGAAATTGGGGCTCGTTAAATGGCTCAAGTTCAAAAACTTGGTTATTTTGGACGCGTTTTGACTCGCCGAACTACTCGCACTACTCCTCTCGAAATCACTCAACCCCAACATCTGATTCAAATTACTCGTATTGCGCTCAATATCGCTCATGTAACATCCGCACAATTGCAGATCGGTAGGCACGCTCCTACTGTTGGGAACCGTTTTACCGGCGGGCGTGTAGGAAACGGTTTTACCGGCGGGGAAGACGTAATCTGCTCTATCGACTGTGCACACGCTGCAGGTTGCTGCGTCTGTAGTGCTGTTAGTTGGCATGTTAGTCGAATCTGCCATTTAGTGGGGGGTGAATTGGAACATAATTACGTGTTAGTAGGGGGTTGGAAGGTAGTTTGCTCGCTTGGTTAAAGCACGATTTCGTTTTTCGAAAATAAATATATGATTTGTATATGGTTTTTAAGGCCTGCTGTATAAAAGCTAAAAAAGGTCAACAGGTCCTAAAAGACACTATAACATCAATTTAAATCCGAGCGCACCCCGTACAACCGGTAGTTCAAATGACTCGCGTATACGGGGTCGTATCCCAAAAAAAACGTCCTTATTGAAACAAAATTTGCTTTAACCAGTTCGGGAACTACCATTTTACGAATTGTACTACAAACTGTAAGTAATTGTTAGTACCACCAAACTACAAAAATGTAAATAGCCGTCTTACCTTGTTTTTTCGACCACTTATCTCTCTCCGGTATATGGCTTAAATCGTGGATTGACTGGCTGTATTTTAGTGGACTAGAATGGCCAACCTAACAAAAAAATACACGTTTAAGGGCGCGCCGAGATTGCGTGATAAGCTTATTATTTGAGACGGTTACTTCTTAGTAAGGGGTTTGTTGGAGAATATGAGTTAATTCCTGTCTCCTAATATCATCCTCTTCAGTTTGCAATCATCGAAGATTCCAAACGGGTGGAAATCCTTTGAAAGAAAAGATGGAGGCACAAAAATTATTCAAACGTCGCGGAAGCAAAAAATGAACTTTTTCTACGATCGTTAGAAAAATTATATTTTTATTACGCAAAAGAAAGCAAGTAATTTTATGTATTTGTTATACAGAGTGTTATGGAAATGACTTACTATATTTAAATGGGTGACTCCTTGGGTGCCTAGAGAAAGTCTATATACTTTTTTTTTAAATCGAATATCTAAATACTGAGGTAAAAACCCTTTTTACCCACATACTGTTGCGCCGTTCCATCTGGTTTCACTTAGCAATAATGTGGGTCACTAGAGTATACTAACAGTGTTGTCAGATCACACCGCGTGTCTCGCCCTTGCTTGGATACCGGCCGCGCGCCATTATCGTTGCTTCAGTATGTTTCGAGACTGGGGGTGGGGATGACGCTGTCGTGGGTTCCACGTCTTGACGTATACGAATCTTAAACGTTTTGTTAGTTGTATTACCCGATTTTTTCTGTTGTGAAATAATTCATAATAATAAATGTTGTGATGTGATTTCAAATTTGTGTGATATTATCTATTGTTGGTTCTGTTGCCAAACATACTGTTTATGTTTTATTTTTTTATGGAATTTAATTATAAAACGGATTATTTTTAAATAAGATCGAAGGTAAGAGAGTATGTACCTTAAAGTTGTAGATTCTTTTCTCTAAAAAGTTTGAAAAAGAAGTGATAACGCACGTCAAAGACGTCTTGTTGCCAAAAACTGAACACGTGCGTTTAGAATTCTGTGTTGCAATATGACAACATCGCCTATAATACGCTAACCTCTTTTGAAGCTCGGGTCTGCCTCAATAAACTATTGCTTGCGAAGGTCCTCAGGAGCGACCACGTAAATTTTGAGATTTCATATAAAGTATATATTTCGCTTAATAATTCAAAGCGCGATTTATGGTTATTTTTCTTCAATTTATTTCCATCTCAGGATTTCCCGGCTTAAATATAATAAGTCATTTCCATTAGACCCTGTATAAATAACTATTTTTCTTACACTTTCTAATTTCTTCTTGGTTTCAGCTATCCTTTTGCTCAACTCCTGTCTCTTTTTCATAGCTTCCGGATCGCTTCTCGTCAGTTTGACGGCGTTGATGGCCTCTATGTTCCGGTTACCGCTGTTCGTGAGAAATTTGGAGGAAAAGGACGACTTATTGCCTGCAAAAGTAATTTATTAGTAACTTATCTATTTGTCCATGTAAAAAGTCCGGAGTTCATCAAAACGATTTTTTACTTACTCGGCGTGTGATGTTCTGTTTCAGCTCCGGACATACTTTCAAAGGTAGACTGTAGATATCTTTCTCTAGTGACCAGCTGATCGAGGGACTCGGAGCTGACCGAGAAGAGGGACATGGGGTTCCTGTCTGTGTTCTCACCACTCGGCGTGGAAGCCTGTAACAGAAAACAAACGTACAGTTAATTTTTTTGGTGTGTAAATAGTATAGAAGGGAAAATAAACAGCACGGGATGTTCCACTCGATTCATAAACTGGCTAGACCAATCGTCGTTTCTATAAGAAAGTTTTTCGATAGGACCTCGTATACGCGAGTCATTTGAACTACCGCTCATACGAGGTGCAATCGATTTTAAAATGAATAGTATTGTAACTCTTAACAATGGAATAAAAAAAAACGTCTAGACGCCTGCCTTAGTGGTTGTGTGTAATAAATCAATACTTACGTCATCGTCGTCATCATCCGAATCGTAACTGCCGGTCGCCGGCTGTTGTATAACGATCTGAGGCGTCTTCTTCTTCCTCTGTGACTTTCGCAGTTCGTCCGCGTCCATGTTGGTCACCGTGAACTCGTTGCCGCTCGGCGAGTCCGCCAGGGACGGATAATACAGCGGCCGATGTCTTGAAAATGATAAAAATATTACTTCGACTGGATCGAATCAAATACAGGGTGTTCCTTAATGACGTGCTAATATTTCAGGGTGTGATTCCTTAGGTCATTTTATAAAGAAAAGTTCACATGAACATATGTCCGCAACGGCTTAAATTTTTTGCTACAGGGTGTTGAATTTTTATTTTTTAAATGGTTATTTTTTAATATCTCCGAAAGTACTTTGGATATTATTTTCAATTTTGGTATGTGTTAATAGGATATAGAACCACAAATTTTAGTTAGAAAAGTTATTCAATTGTTCCACCAGTGGCGTCGCTGCAAACATGTCCTTTGATATTTTTTACAAAAAAGATGGTACGCCACTGATATTTTTCCATGTGGATGTTTTTTTTGATTAGCCTGGTCAATTCTACATGAAAAAGGTCTCTTGAGTTCTTCTCGTCAGACGCACCGTTCTTGATTAAAACCACTGAATTCATATTGAAACTCATTATTATTAACATTGATAAAATAATTAATGAAAAATTCTGTTTTATAAAAATTGTTGGAGTGGGCAATTCGATGCGAAGACGGACGGAAGCATGCCTTTTAAGTGAAGGTGGCCATTTCCAACAATTTTTATGAACCAAAATTTATCATTAATTATTTTATCAATGTTAATATAAAGAGTTTCAATATGAATTTAGTGGTTTTAATCAAGAACGGTGCGTCTGACGAGAAAAACGCAAGAGACTGTTTTCATGTAGAATTGACCAGGTTAATCAGAAAAAATATCCACATGGAAGAACGTCAGTGGCGTACCACCTTTTTTGTAAAAAATATCAGAGGACATGTTTGCAGGGACGCCACTGGTGCAACAATTGAATAACTTTTCTAACTAAAATTTGTGGTTCTATATTCTATTAACACATACCAAAATTGAAAATAATATCTAACGTACTTTCGGAGATATTAAAAAATAACCATTTAAAAAATACAAATTCAACACTCTGTAGCAAAAAATTTAAGCCGTTGCGGACATATGTTTATATAAACTTTTCTTTATAAAAACAACACCCTGAAATATTAGCGCGTCATTAAGGAACACCCTGTATAAGAAAATAACCGGGCCGGCGTTCGCTACGACAAAATACACATACATTTTCTTATGCAAAATAAATACGCTGCCTATAAAGAAAGAAATCAATGATATAACGAACAGTTTTCGAGATATAACAAAATCTTACCTATATTCGCTATCACTGTCCAAGTCGCCGTCGTGCGCTGTGGACTCTGCGTCCCCTATGGCGCTGTCGTCAGTCAAAACCCCTCTCCTATTCTTGTCTCTTATTGTCACGTTCGGCGATATCTACAACAAGTTCCCCTTATAAGATTCGATTATGATTTGTAACGGTTTTATAAAAGCTCCCGAGTTGTCAATTTGTTGCATTAAGATCCATTTTGGTTTTTAGGATGAAAAATATTCCGCAACAACCAAATTACAAATCTGTTTCATTATAAGTTATAAAGCACAATGGTTCTGTAAGCTTTTTCCCTATATAGCTAGATTTGCAGTTCGCAGCGCAACTTATAGAGCTTGAAGTTCGATATATTTGCTGTCAGAATATTCTTCTGACAACGGTTATAAGGACAGAAACGTCGGACGAGCAAGGAATAACTGACCTTTGAAGTCGGTGTCGTGGCTTCTTTCCTAGATTCTTGGTACAATTTAACTTCAGTACCGCTATCCAGAGAACTGTCCTTCGAACCGTCCGAGTCGAACCTTTTATCTGCAAAAATCAGACGAAAAAAGAAAAATAACAGTAAATGAGGATTTTTTAAATAAATACCTCAATTTGAACAAAAAATACTCACCCATAACAGGAAACGGTAAAGGCTGACTGCTGTAAAACGTTTGTACTCCCGTCTTGGTCTCCGCCCGTTGCGCCCAGCGCCCCTTGGGCGCCGCCACGCCCTTGTTGTGGCTCGGCGGCTGACTAGATTCCTCGGTGAGCTGTTTCTTGGCCCACTGGGGCAGCTGGCCTATACTGAACCTAAAAAAGACATAGGTCAATGGGTCGTAGTCGGGGCAAGGAGATAATAAAACTCGTTAAGTCAAAAATATTGACACTAGTTGTGAAACGTCAAGTCAAAAGTTCGGACAGGCCCTAATGTAAATAATTACGAAGCAAATCTGAATAATCGTACCTATAATTAGTATCTACATTGGAATTTCCATCGTACAGATCGAAATTGGTGCCGTCATTGAACAGTTCCGTTTCCAACATTTTTCCTTGCCTCATGGCCTGTTGACTGAGCCTGGCCTGCATCGTTATCACCATGTCATGAGGGATCCTCCATACAAATATACAACTGAAAATCAATAAGATGGTAAAGTAGGATTCTTGTTTTTGATGGAATTAAAATAGAAATAAAAATTCTCCTCAAAATATGAATACCAATCAAATAATTTTGAAATTTTGACTGCAACACACTAATTTTGTAATTATCTCTGCAATTACCAAACCCACTAAGAATGAAAAACAGGTCCGTAAATAATCATTACCTGCATTAACTCTTAAAGAACAATGCTAATACATTTATTATCATTTAAACCAAAAGTACATAATAAATACGCGAAATAATAATTCCGTATTAAATATTCAAAACCCATACCGGGGAATCACGTGGAATGTGAACATCATCACTTATAATCTATTATGTTTATATGAAAGGACCAAAGTAGATCATTAATTTATGTAGGTCCACCCTGTTTTTATTGGTACAGTTCGTTTCACGATATTTGGATACGACTTAATGTTTTCCTGGGTCGGTCCCATTGTGTAGACAAGAACTTGGCAATAAACAAGTGAAATATGAAGGGACGGACTAAGGAAAACAAGTAATGATATGATTATATTAATGTAATCAAATGAAATAACATTTTTTTTAAATATCACTAGTCATATTTATTTACATTTATAATGTCATTCTATAGATAGTTCTGTTTCGCTATCGCTATCCTCATCAAAATTAATTATAATTGGATTAATTATACGATCCAGACTAATATACGAATTTTCTACAGTTATTACGTGACGGACTGCATTTTTCCAACTACCTGGGGGAATATCATTAAAGCATTTTCGTATTAATTCTACAACACTAGCACTTAAAGTCGGAGAAATATTTTCAGACCTAACCAGTGATTTTAACTGGTGCCACATATGCTCTATGGGGTTAAAAATGCAATAATAGGGTGGGAGCCGTAGCACTGTATGTCCAATTTCTTCTGCCAATGTGTCACAAACATATACTTTTTTTATACAAAATGTCTTTAAAACTTCTAAAAGATCACTTTTTTTATAACTTTCAAAATATATATCATTCGCCGCCATGTAGTTTTGAATCTCCAATTTTGTATTATTTGAGCTTGGAGCTTTATGTAATTGGAGACTGTGATAGCTCGCATTGTCCATTACTATCACGCTATTCTGAGGAATGTTTGGTAAAAGACAATTCTTGAGCCATTCCTCAAAAAGTTCGGCCGTTGTATCTTCATGGTAGTCCACACAAGAGTCTTTAATGTTTTTTGCAGAAAGCCACGAGGCATTTGGAACCCAACCGTTTTCTGACCCAGCATGTAAAATGCTTATTCTTTTTCCTTTATTTGACGGAGCTTTTGTTTTACTGCAACACTAGAAGAAGCACCATCAATGTTTTTCCATGGACGCCACACACTGTTTTTTTATACGTTTGGTAAAATAATATCGGTAATACAACTAAACTCTTCCAGCAAGAAATAAAAACTAACAAATTTTACCACAAAAAGATATTTAAATATAAATTAAGCAACCTAACCTACCTGATGTGCCTATATTTAATTATAATTATTACAATCCGGTCCTTTCCACACAATAATAACAAACGGTCATAAATAATGGGATCGCCGCAGGTACTTTTACTGCAGTCAATAAGTTATATCCATTTTTCGTGAAACAATCTTTACCTATTGTTAAACTCGAGGATTTACCATTGTTATTGGGAAAATCCTTTAATCAGGAGCGTGCACTGTGGGACTCTTTTTTAACTAACACTCTAATATACAGTCCTGGATAAGAATGCACTCTACAGAGATCTCGTTAACCGTCATAGGACATACAGAAATGATGAAAAAATTCTTATAATTTCCGAAGATTTCGTCCTTTTTATTTCCTTATATTCTATTTGAAGATAATTGTGAAAATAAATTACACATTTTCATTGCCACTTTTTCTCCTTTATAAGACAATTTAATTAAATTTCCAATCCGACGTTTCGTTATTTCGAAACCATCATCAACTTTAGTTTTTTTAAATAGAAGTAACATTTTATTTTATGCTTTATGAACTCCACTTTATATTCTGAATCCAACAATATATCACACCCATTTTTTATTAGTATTTTGTGTTCGAAAATGAAAAATAATTTATGTTAAAAATTATTATGTCAAATAAAAAAATACGTTTATAAACGTCACACGATAACCGATGGACTTACCCGTCTCCACTGGCACTGATCAATCTCCTGCAATCGTTGGTAAACCTGAGCCCTGTTGCCAGTTCGCTGTGCCCGCACATCGTTGCCATACACTCGCCCGAGTAGTAATCGTACACGGACAGACTCTTGTCCGTGCAGGATGTGGCCAGATAGATGCCGGATCTATCCAAGACGACCTAGATAAGTAAAGAAATGTATAAATTATCGTTCCATAAACCTTAATAACTTTCACCCCGCTACAATACATTATTAACATCTGTACTTCCCCGATTTTACTCGTACTAGTTGCTATTTTATTCCATGATCGGAATGTAATAGGAATAAAGATATAAAGAAGTTACCGCCAGAGCGGCATCGGTCCATGCGACGGCTTCGTTACAGCCCGATCAAGCCTGACACCGCCAGGGAGACGAGGTTGTGTCGGCTTCTTTATATCTGCTCGCAAAAAACAATACAACGTGTCCAAGATAAGGAGGGCCAGTATAGGGATCTCGGAAACCGTAAGAGATACGAAGTCGGTTAAATGGAGGTAAAGTTGCGCATTTACGTGCCTAATAATATGCCGTTTAGAAAGTTTTCAAATTCCGAGTAGTTCCGGAGATATCCGGAAAAAATCGTTTTATTGTTTTCCTGGGTTTTCTTGAGATCGAATTCTAAAGAAAATTTGTTTGTAATCCGACGAGTCGACTTCGAAGGGCCATTATCAACTTTCGTTTTTTAAATACGGTCCTGTTTGTCTGATATTGGAATTCGATAGCTTTTTTTCTTCCGAATGCAAAGATGTATGACACATTGTGGTTTAATGACGTTTCGAGGGTTTTTTTAAACAACATCAGGAAATTTTGGGATACGGTCCTGTATTTCTCCTAATTTTATAAATAATATCTCATAAGTAAGCTCTAAATTTTTACTTATGTTGGACTAGTTCAATAAATAACAAATAATTTAATAATAAACCACAAATAAGTGAACAAAATACTGAAACATTATTTCAAACTTCTGTTGATTCGGGATTTAAAAGAAAAGTAGGCGCTTGAAACACAAAAAATTAAGATGGTGACGCGTGATTTGTTTCACTTGACATTTCCATTGTGATCGTTTGAGAGCGTTTTAAGAGGTTTTCTATTTTCCAGAAAATATGGAACATAAATTTACAAATGCTGAAAAGTTTGATATTCTATCGCATGTTTTATTTTATCTGAAAAAGACCGTTATGTGGCAGTTAGAAGATGTTATTTGTGCTTAGAGAATAACGGAAATCATTTTGAACACCTGATTATGTAGTTCCTTAATTTTTTCGTTGTTCGTTTTATTACTGTTTTGGAATGATTTTTGTTCACTTATTTGTGGTTTATTATTAAATTATTTGTTATTTATTAAACTAGTCCAACTTAAGTAAAAAATTTAGAGCTTACTTATGAGATATTATTTATAAAAATAGGAGAAATACAGGACCGTATCCCAAAATATCCCGATGTTGTTCAAAAAACCCTCGAAACGTCATTAAACCACAATGTGTCATACATCGTTGCATTCGGGAGAAAAAAAGCTCTCAAATTCCAATATCAGGAAAACAGGACCGTATTTAAAAATAGAAAGTTGATAATGGCCCTTCGAAGACGACTCGTCGAATTACAAAACAATTAACGCTGTTAGATAGAGCGGAAAAAGTGGCATTGCAAAAGTGCAATTTACTTTAGAATTCGATCTCAAAAAAACCCAGGAAAACAATTAAACGATTTTTGAGAATTTCGTTTTTTTTCGGATATCTCCGGAACTACTCGGAATTTTAAAACTTTCTAAACGTCACTAAATCAGGCACGTAAATGCGCAACTTTACCTCCATTTAACCGACTCTTACGGTTTCCGAGATCCCTGTACTGGCCCTCCTTATCTTGGACACGTTGTATATGTATAATATTTAAGAGCAGATTTTTATTTGCATTGGAATTCGATCAGAGAATAAAATATCAATAATTATACTAAATTTTGTAAACAATTATATTGCATTTACCTTTATGAGCGATCCGTCATCCCCCGTGCTGCCCTTAAACGTTTTCGTATGCTTGCCGGTGGTGACGCTGTATATTCTGACGTTCCTATCTTGACAGGCGGTCAGAATGTGCTTCTGTCCGGTGTCCACTTCCATGTCGTACAGGGTCGTTTTGCCCGTGGCGTTGTTGTCGCGTGAAAATTGGGCCTTTCCATTAAACTGATTTAATAACAATTTACGTATTAATATAAAACGATCGAAACCTAAGAAACGGTTACTCCGTGTGCCGATAAGTTAACTATCAGATAAAATGTGACTACGATTAATTAGTAATAAAAATTTAACGATACGCGTTCGTAGTAAAGTAGCAATTTTTTGGCTTCCATTTGAACTGTTTGAAACGTTTTTTTTTATGTTAACGAAAACTTTAATTCCAGTTTTGCGCCTAAACGACGCGGTTTATCGACTCGACTGAAGAGTACCTTTTTTATCAGGTATTCTTTAGTCTTTTTCCGATAATTGTCAAATTAAAAAAGATATGCGAAAAATTAAATTTGAATTTCTGGTAAAGTGTACCGGGTGTCCCACTAAGAATGGCTCTCGGCCGTATCTCTGAAAGTGTTAGTCGTATGGCTCGCGGAAACATTTTTTAATAGGAAAAGTGATCATAAGAAATTGCTGGAAATTATTTTCAAGTTTCTCAGTCGAGCGCTAGAGGGCGCAACCGTAACGGTAAATCCGTAAAGCTCAGTTTTTTCAAAAGTTGCCGCGTTAAGGTATATTGAAAATAGCATTTTCGTATACTTTAAGGTTTTATGAAGAAAATTTACTTATGACATATTTTTGTCACTTTTAAATTAAAGTGGTGGGGGAAGGTTGAACATTATTTTAAATAAATGCCTACAAATCCGGGTTGGCTCAACAGAATTTAGCGAACTTGGTTTTGTTAAAAAGAGGTTCCCTTACCCTATACTTTACTGTATAAACTATGACAATATGACTTTTAAAGTAGGCGCTAGAGGGAGCTATTTTACAACTTAACAAACATTGCGCATTTTTTCAAAAATTTTAAATACAACAGTATATTTAATTTTACTTCATCACAAAGATTAATAAAAGTTTAAAAAACTGGCGAAAACCACAACTTGATATCTTTTTTCAAACCGGAGATATTAACAAGAACAAAAATAAAGACGGAAAAATATGATTATATTTAAGTTTCAACGGTACAAGTTGTTTCAAAAGTCAAATAGGCATTGGAAAAACAAAATATAATTTAAAATTAGATGCTTTCACGTCAAGGTTTTTATTACGTCAACATTTTCATCGTGTCCAAAGTATTGTGCCATTGTATTTATTGTTGTGCCGTTGTATTAATTTTTGAAAATGCCTATTTTACTTGAAGAAGCGGTTGATATCATCGCGGTGTATTTTGAATGTTTAAGCAATTCAAGTATTGCTGCAAGGGTTTATGCAATGCGATACCCCCAAAGGCGTCGATATGACAGTAGAATGTTTAATCGTTTAGCCCAACGTTTTCGTACTACGGGAAGTATTCTTCGCCCTATATATCGCAGACGAAGTCGAGGTCGAACCGAAGAGAACATAATTAACGTTTTGGCATATGTGGAACTTAATCCACAAATTAGTATTAGGGGAATTGTCCGAGAATTGGGAGTTACTCGCACTACTGTGAATAGGATTTTACTAGAAGAAAAGTAAGTAATAACTAGGTATTAACTTTCAAATAATTTAGAAAAATGCCAATATAGCTTATACTAGTAGCTCTCAAGTCAAAATAATGGGTATTTTGTTTTTCTTTAGGCTACATCCCTACCATGTTGTGCTCCATCAGGCTTTGACCGTACCGTTGAAATCATATTTTTCCGTGTTTATTTTTGGTCTTGTTAATATCTCCGGTTTGAAAAAAGATATCAAGTTGTGGTTTCCGCCAGTTTTTTAGGCTTTTATTAATCTTTGTGATAAAGTAAAATTAAACATACTGTTGTATTTAAAATTTTGGAAAAAATGCGCAATGTTTGTTAAGTTGTAAAAGAGCTCCCTCTAGCGCCTACTTTAAAAGTCATATTGTCATAGTTTATACAGTAACGTATAGAATAAGGGAACCTCTTTTTAACAAAACAAAGTTCACTAAATTCTGTTGAGCCAACCCGGAGTTGTAGGCATTTATTTAAAATAATATTCAACCTTCCCCCAGCACTTTATTTTAAAAGTGACAAAAATATGTCATAAGTAAATTTTCTTCATAAAACCTTAAAGTATACGAAAATGCTATTTTCAACATACCTTAACGCGGTAACTTTTGAAAAAAACTGAGCTTTAAGAATTTACCGTTACGGTTGCGCCCTCTAGCGCTCGACTGAGAAACTTGAAAATAATTTCCAGAAATTTCTTATGATCACTTTTCTTATTAAAAAATTTTTCCGCGAGCCATACGACTAACACTTTCAGAGATACGGCCGAGAGCCATTCTTAGTGGGACACCCGGTATAATCCGTTTTCTAAATAGACACATAAACAATTACTCACCTCTCCCAAAGACCTAAATATCAGACTTTTGTCGGCTCCACAAGAAACCATTTGAATGTTGTTCGAATGGTTTAAGAATCTCACAGCTGTAATGCTCGATGAATGATCGTCTAGAGTTTGAACAAAGTCGTATCCCTAAAAACAGGACATTTAATTCAATAAATTGCCTTAAGAAAAGACGCCGTCAAGCCACTAATAATTAGATAGACGCTGACAATAGGGGGTCCGTGAAGTGGAATATCAGTAATTTGGTTTTTCTTGGAGTTTAGGTCCCCCTCTACAACTTTTATATCTGATGAAATGCCGTAGAGCGTTGCTGAGAGGCGCTGTACCGCTTTAGATAGGAAATTCTCAATAAATTCAAAATTATATCGAGCCATGTCTGAAAATGAATTTACAGCATCTGCGTGACCCCCAAAGTCACGGGAAACACATTTTCTGATAAGTCAACCCCTGGCATATACTTTTTCAAGACTCGGATTAGTAAAATAACTTTAACAAAGGAGACGCTATTACATGTATAAATAAATCTATAAAATAATTTATCTAATCACTTTACTGACCATTTGGAAAATCCCACTGTTACTATTATATCCCCTACACCCTACACCATCTGTATACCTGTAATAATATTTTAAGATTGTACACTTTGTTAGATATAGAAAAATATTCATTCATTCTCAATCTGAAGAAGCCACAGTGATAGCGAAACATGTCATTTTTAAGAATACAGGGTGTCCGGGAACATGTGGGAAATCTCCCGGATATGAAGAAAACACGTGAAAATAATACTATAGGTTCATATAAACTTTCGTATCGGCCTCCTCTTCGGAGATATGGGCTCCCAAAGAGCACCAATGGAATCAAGTTTTTTACACATAATTATTGAACCACCTGGTATATTTCAATTATTTTTTAATATGATGTATACCAGGTAAGACCCGTCAAATTACTACCCAAGAAACTGTTGTGGATTACTCACAGCTGCAGGGACGGACTAGCTGTAACACTCATGGGCCCATTTCTTTTACGCCCTGTATGATGAGAACTTTGGACAATGTTTTTTACATACGTTTAACTATTGGCTAAAAATTAAGTACCTGTCGCTAATCCTAACCGTTTTCGAGAAAACGGCATTTCATATACATCATGTATTTGGCGTATTTCAGTAAAAGATACATCTTTGTTCCGATCAAATGTTCAACCTTCAAAATTCCGCTCTTTCATATTTCACCCGTGAGAATTTAGGGGACTGGTGTAAATAAAATGACGTTTTTTTCCGAAAACGGTTAGGATTAGCGACATGAATGAAGAGTACTTAATTTTTAGCCAATAGTTAAAGGTATGTAAAAAACATCGTCCAAAATTCTCATCATACAGGGCGTAAAAAAAATGGGCCCATGAGTGTTACAGCTAGTCCGTCCCTGCAGCTGTGAGTAATTCACAACATATTCTTGGGTAGCCATTTGACGGGTCTTACCTGGTATACATCATATTAAAAAATAATTGAAATATACCAGATGGTTCAATAATTATGTGTAAAAAACTTGATTCCATTGGTGCTCTTTGGGAGCCCATATCTCCGAAGAGGAGGCCGATACGAAAGAAGTTTATATGAACCTATAGTATTCTTTTCACGTGTTTTCTTCATATCCGGGAGATTTCCCACATGTTCCCGGACACCCTGTATAGTGGAAAAGAAATATAACGTAGTTTTATTGTTTCTCATAATATTAAAAAACATGACAATTATTATAGAAATATTTATAGAATAATTACATGCTTGGTGTCGAAAACGTGAATCAGCCTATCCCTGCTAGCGCTAGCTAGCATATTGTACATGCTATCGTTGGCACAATATTCCAGACACAAAACTTCGCTGTCGTGAGCCTCTATCTTAAAAAGTTCTTTCATTTGAGACGTATCATGTATTCGAATATTTCCTACAAATAATACATCGCATTAGACCAGAAACTATATTATATCCTAATCTAGACCGTGAAACGGCCTCCGTTCTTACCCGATCTATCCCCACTTGCCAGATGTTTCCCATCGGGACTGACCCTTATGCATCGGACGCCATTTTTACCATCGTATGACGTCTGGTCGGGTTGTTTTTCGTTGCTAACCGTTCCCGAGATATCTAGGTCCTTTATGTACGACAGTTCTTTGTCTACGTAGACGACTTTTAGTAGTTCCTGAAAAAGTGGTTGTATAATAAGGAATATTATTACAGAGGGATAAAACTAAGAAATTATCACTTACGTTACTATAAATATTGTGCTGGTACATGTCCTTTTTGTTCTTCTCGCTCATTTTATCCAAGCTCCATATCCTGATGGTATCGTCCGAGCCGCACGTTAAAAAGCTTCCTGGGGGGAAGGGGCTGTTAGACGGTGCCATTTCTACCCCCCAGATGCAGGCCGAATGGTAGAGGAAGGAGCACGACTTACCCACCTACCCAAATAAAAATGTTACCAATTAAGAGGAGCAGGAGAGGAGTTTATAAATGCGGAGAGGAAGGACGACAATACTCTAAGACTTACCCTTTTAATGTTAAAAACATCCCAAATATATAGGGAGTGATCGTTATATACTGCTGTTAGTTTATTGTTAGCTTCGTCATACGAGACCGCTATAGTATCCGGATACTTGGCGTCTGGTGGCGGTGATGCCATATGTCTAAAAGAAAGGGAGTTCTTTCTTAGAAAAACCAAATGTAAGAAAACTATACTAATTTAGAACAATGATGAAATTTGAACAGTCTTGTATAGAAAAGATATAGCTAATAATTAATCCTTACTGTATATTCGTCCCGAGGGTAACGTCTACCCCTAAATAGTGACATCGAGGCAACGTGGTCACAAACCTGAGGTTGGAGGGGTCGAAACACCGTATTATACCTTCCGCGCAACCTACGAAAATATATTTTTGTCCTACTGTAATGCAATTGGCACTGGTTGTCTAAAAATAGAAACATTATTGTTATTTTTCAAAGTTTGATAACTAAACTAAATAATAGAAACACGGGTTTGTTCGGGGGGGGGGGATTAAGTTAAAATAATATAATAACTTTCAAACATTGCTGAACATAAAATCAAAAGGTACGAACTTTCATTTTTCTATTGATCGTACCTCGTAGAATAGGTAGTTCAAATTCAAATGATGAACATAATACAAGGACTGATCAAAAATACCCAATTTTCAATTTCACAGTAACAATTCCAAATTCACTTGATATAAAAATCTACAAGGCGATGAGAAGTTAAACATTTCCTTGTCTTGACGTGTGTGCAAAAATAAACTTGGAATTTTAGACACTCGCTTCTTAATAATATCTAAATATATAAAATACTTACCCTTAATTCTACCCACTTATCTAAGAGTCTTCTATTATTAAATTCACACAGCAAACCTGACCTAAAAAATTAAAATTATTAATGATTAATGACATTTCCGATGGCTTCCTTAGTAAGTTATTTTGTAAATTGTTTAAATTTTTATTGTATTATAGTTGTTGCAGAATTATACCGTTGACTCTTACTGCCATAAATAAACTACCTGATTAAACCCTATTGTATACGCCTCAACCTCTTCAAAGCTCAATAAATGGGATCAGGGCCGGCTTGAAAATGTATACCGCACCACATGATTTATTTTTATAATTTAAAATAAATAGATAGGTATTTTTAGTTTTAGGTACCTATAATAAATGTAAAATAATGATAACAATTAATGATAATTGAAAATAATATAATTTAATTATAACTATTAGGATAACAAGTACAATAAAAATTAATTAAAATCTAAGAAACTACTGATAATTTATTCAAAATTTAACTCTGTATCACTATCACTATCTTCATCTAAGCCTAAACTTATAAGTAAGGGTTGAACATTTGTAATCATACAATTGTAAGAATTTTCCACCTTAAGTACATGCTGTACACAGTTTTTCCAGCTGTCTGCAGAAATTTTTTTTACTTCGTTTTTAATTAATTCTACTACAGATGCATTTAATGTAATAGAAATATTATTTCTCCTAATATTGGATTTTAATTGGTGCCATATTAGCTCAATAGCATTGAATATACAATAGTACGGAGGAAGACGCAACACTGTATGTCTATTTTCTGCTGCAAGTTTGTCTCACTCGTATTCCTTATTTATTTTAAAAGCTTTTAAAACTTCTAGCAGTTCTCGTTTTTTGTAAGTTTCTTCAAAATATAAATCATTTTCAATCATAAAATTTTGAATTTCTGCTTTTGTATTATTAGAATTGGGAATGATTTTTGCTTGCCGACTATGATAACAAGCATTGTCCATTACAATGACGCTATTTTCAGGTATATTTTTAAGGAGTTTATGTTTAAACCAATCTTCAAAAAGTTGTGCGTCGGTATCTTGATGGTAATCTAAAGAAGAATCTGCTATGTTTTTAGCTGAAAGCAACAGACAATTTGGAACAAACCCGTTCTCTGAACCAGCATGTAATATTGTGATTCTTTTGCCTTTATTTGATGGAGCCTTGGTTTGACATTTTTTGGAAGAATCATCCCAACCTTTTCTTGGAGTGTCATGGGTATCGAACCATGTTTCGTCAAGGTAAATAATTGGACGATTTTCTTCTCTAAATTGTTTAACAGCTGTTAAATATTTAAGTCTCCATTCCCGACACTTGAAGATGCCCCCCTATCAGCACAATTCCAAGGACGCCACATTCTACCACTAATAAGCCTAACTAAAAATTACTCGCCGGAAAACCACTAAAGATTATGTGCATCAGGCATAGGTATAAATTGAAATTGTATACCTGGTCCGGCTCTGCTCAAAAAGGTTTTAAAATTTGGGATTTCCTTATTTATTTTATGGTCGAAGGGATAATGGGGTTTAATTGCAGTTAAAAGATCAACGGTATAATTCTGCAAATACTATACCACAGTGTTTGTTAAGAGTTATGATGTATTTTATAGGTTCTCGTTCGTAAAAATTATTCGCTATTGAGATGACTTACCTAGTAATCGCATACGTACTATCTCCACATTCTCCCTTACCACAAGCTACATCACAGAAATAATTGTTTCTTTGCTCGCCCAAAATGGCCGATCTGCCCATCAAGGGTACCGCTTCTTTGTACTAAAAACACATAATATAATATCAAAGAATTGTTATTTTTAATGGCACTTCGTTCTATCAGTTAATGAAAAAGGATAAAACACGACGTTTTTCTTGCGAAACGAAATAAAATTCCAGTGTATCAGACGGAAAATGCAAAATTAAAATATTGACAAGTCATTATTGACATTTATATTTTGTGTTTCGTGTGGTTTACAAATTTCTAAACGAAAGTATTTTGATATACAACGTGTCCAAGATAAGGAGGACCAGTACAGGGATCTCGAAAACCGTAAGAGATACGAAGCCGGTTAAATGGAGGTAAAGTTGGGCATTTACGTGCCTAATAATATGCCGATTAGAAAGTTTTAAAATTCCTAGTAGTTCCGGAGATATCCGGAAAAAACCGAAATTCTGAAAAATTGTTTTATTGTTTTCCTGGGTTTTTTTGAGATCGAATTCTAAAGTAAATTGCACTTTTGCATTGCCACTTTTTCCGCTCTATCTAACAGCGTTAATTGTTTTGTAATCCGACGAGTCGTTTTCGAAGGGCCATAATCAACTTTCTTTTTTTAAATACGGTCCTGTTTTTCTGATATTGGAATTTGATAGCTTTTTTTGCTTCCGAATGCAACGATGTATGACACATTGTGGTTTAATGACGTTTCGAGGGTTTTTTGAACAACATTAGGAAATTTTGGGATACGGTCCTGTATTTCTCCTAATTTTATAAATAATATCTCATAAATAAGCTCTAAATTTTTACTTATGTTGGACTAGTTCAATAAATAACAAATAATTTAATAATAAACCACAAATAAGTGAACAAAATACAGAAACATTATTTCAAACTTCTGTTGATTCGGGATTTAAAAGAAAAGCAGGCGCTTGAAACAAAAAAATTAAGATGGTGACGTGTGATTTGTTTCACTTGGCATTCCCATTGTGATCGTTTGAGAGCGTTTTAAGAGGTTTTCTATTTTCGAGAAAATAAGGAACATAAATTTACAAATGCTGAAAAATTTGATATTCTATCGCATGTTTTATTTTATCTCAAAAAAAACTGTTATGTGGCAGTTAGAAGATGTTATTTGTGCTTAGAGAATAACGGAAATCATTTTGAACACCTGATTATGTAGTTCCTTACTTTTTTCGTTGGTCGTTTCATTACTGTTTTGGAATGATTTTTGTTCACTTATTTGTGGTTTATTATTAAATTATTTGTTATTTATTGAACTAGTCCAACATAAGTAAAAATTTTAGAGTTTACTTTTGAGATATTATTTATAAAATTAGGAGAAATACAGGACCGTATCCCAAAATTTCCTGATGATGTTCAAAAACCCCTCGAAACGTCATTAAACCACAATGTGTCATACATCGTTGCATTCGGGAGAAAAAAAGCTCTCAAATTCCAATATCAGAAAAACAGGACCGTATTTAAAAAAAGAAAGTTGATAATGGCCCTACAAAACAATTAACGCTGTCAGATAGAGCGGAAAAAGTGGCAATGCAAAAGTGCAATTACTTTAGAATTCGATCTAAAAAAAAACCAGGAAAACAATAAAACGATTTTTCAGAATTTCGTTTTTTTCGGATATCTCCGGAACTACTCGGAATTTTAAAACTTTCTAAACGGCATATTATTAGGCACGTAAATGCGCAACTTTACCTCGTATCTCTTACGGTTTCCGAGATCCCTGTACTGGCCCTCCTTATCTTGGACACGTTGTATAGAATTTAATAATCAAAAAAGTTCTTATAAGAACTATTATTATTAGTTAGAAAATTGTTTCCTTGTCTGTAAATAGTGTTAAATATTGTATATTTAGTCATAAAAAAATATTTTTTGTTTGATAAGCTGTAACAACCAGTGCTGGGAACCGGGAGCATCTAATGCCCTATCGGTAAGGATAAACGTTTCATCTCTAGAGTTAAGTTTCAACGAATATATTTTGAAAAACTCCAAAAAAAATGAGCCAAGAAATTGGAACGTATAAGTATGCCAACAAATTGTTTCATATCACCGATATACATTTAAAGAGAATTTCTGACGTAGTCGAGTCGAATTTTCCAGGTAAATTTTATTATAAATTGATTTTCATTTGATGGATTATGATTAAGTACTAAAAATAAGCCGTCAATGGAAGAGAAAAAAGCTTTCTTGCGACTAACCCTTAATGTATGGATGTATTGATATTTTTTGCAATTATGATATAGTACAGGAATTCCAGTGATCTGCGATTTTTTGACATTATGTTGCCGACAGGAAAAGGTAAACAAAATAAATGCCGCAGATATACGTGTAAAAACATACATTTTAATGGTAAAAATGTGCCTTTGGCTTACCTTATTTTTTCCAGTCTCTAAAAACCAGAACTTCACATGTCTGTTGCCTACGGTGACGAAATAACTGCCATTTTCGGCGAATGCTATCGCTTTCACTTTGGTACTAACTTTATTACTAGCAATCTGAAAAATAGTCAAATTTGAAAGCGATCAAAATGAAAATAAAAGGTTTTTGTAAAACCAATTTAAGGAAGAAAATTAGGTTTCTGGCTGTGGTTTAATCAATAATTAACCAGACAACTACAAAATATTATTACTATTATTATTAGCTTAATTATTCTTGATTTACGAACTAAAAGTGATAATAATACCGACCTTAATGTTGTTTTTCCATTCCCATACATTCACTATCATGTCATGTTGGGTGCCTATGCTTACTACATATTTGTTGTTTGGAGAAAAAGCCTAAAAAATTATTTTTGTTTAATAAAAAACAAACTTTGTTATGTCAACAAGGTGACAGAGTTCCGGAATTTAAAAATAATCCGTTATGACACGATACAAGTCTTTGAGAATACTTTTACCATAGACATATAATATAAAAGGGGAGACAAAACATTCCATTCATAAAACACCATTTGTTTACAATCATTCATACTTCCACAGTTTCAGAGAAGTTAGAAGAAGATGGATTTTAAAAATGGCAACGTTGTAACCTGCGCGTCCACTCGCTGTTATTCTTATAAGTGCAGTGGCTTGCGTTTTTTAGGATCATAAAAATTTAAACTATTTTTATTCAACATTTTATTTATTAAAAAGGTAAATGTTGTAAGTATTTTTTAAAGAAATTCAGATAATATACAAAAATCCGTATATTTGGCAACATTTACTTAAAATATAGAATTAGCTACAGCTAAAAATGCATAACCTCGATAATTCCATTTACCGCCGAAATATTAATCCGGGGTTAGAATTGTCGAGTTTCTCACTCGCACGCACTGGCGCAACATTATAGATAGACAATAAATAATAGTTCGAAACAATACACGAAATTAATCCAAAAAGAACAACACTGCAGCGTTTGAAATGAATGAATTATGACAAATTCAGGGGCGTACGTAGTAAAAGCGCCCATTATTAGGAAACTATAAATCATTTTAGTAGAAAATATTCTTAATTTTGCGAACAGAAAAATGTAATCGGTCAGCCAAAATGGCTACTTATGGACAGCAAACATTTCTGAATCGTGACAGTGCCCTGGGAAAACAAGTGAAAACCCGCCCCCGCTACACCTTTTGTAGCCGATTTCCTTCTGTATTCGGCAAAAGAAAACACAAGAAAGTTACATAACTTGACAGTACCCTGGGACCTCTGAAGTAAACTGCTCCTAGACATGTTTGTTTCTACTGAACAATTCTAAACTCTTGCTGACCAAGTAATAAATTCGCAGCTCGACTGTTAATAACGGCAAACAATTTAATTACTTCTCTTAAAAAACACACACATGTAAGTGCTTAGTATAATATTTTTACTTAATAGGTACATGACAAATGCATTCTTCAATATAATTAATATAACTTTCGGTTTCACACACAGACGGTAGCTCTAGGGCGATCATTGATTTCTGTTAAAAACGATCTCTGATCGGGACAAAATGTAAACAATTCCGTCTTCTTCTATATTATATGTCTATGACTTTTACTAACTCATCGTGATATTTCGCAATACTATTATCTATTTGACGCAACCAACATGTGCAATATTTAACAGTGTGATTCAAAATGAATTAAATAGTCCATACGTTGATATTATAAGACTCCTTACCACGCAATTCACTCCGTACTTGTGACCTAGAAATTCGGCCACTTGTTGGGGTTGCGGTGCTAGTCCGGGATGCCCCGATTGGGGCTCTGATAGGAGGTCCCATACTCGAACCGCGGGCTGGTGGCCACATTCGCCTAGGAAGAACAGTATTACTTTCGTGTGTTTGTAGATGATGTGATGATTTTTATTTCCCATGAATATGCATGCTTACTTTCTTTTGCATGCAAGAAAGTTCCGAAATCGGATATCTCTTTCCAATAATACAAAATTTTATTATTTTTTTGAGTCGTAGTGAATAAACTAAGAGAATAATGATAAATTCTTACCTGTCACTATGTACCTGCCACACGAGGAATAGGCCAAAGATGTAATGGTTTTTCTACTTATATTGATTATGTGATTTTGCTGCTCCGTCCTAGTATTAAAAAGTACCACGGTACACCTGAAACAAAATAAAAGATGATAAAATCGTATTGCCAAGATAGAATAAAATCTGTTTTACATTATCCCATTTCCCTGTCCAAGAAATTGTACAATTTGTTGTACAATATTGTTGGGATGAAAAATAATTTGCGTTTTAAACTTATCAAATTTATGGTACAATAAATGTACTAGGAGTCTGGCGCATTAAGTCAGTGGTTTTAGAGAAATGTTTGCTTTTATGTTGGTAAGGCTTATAACCTATCTAATTGTGTTTTTATTTTTAACTAAGGTTTTGAATGTTTGTATTAATTTATCAATTTTTATTCAGATAATCTGATATTTCAGAACTTTGTGTTTCAATGTTGGTAACAACAAAATAGTATATACCCATCTACTTGTGTTTTTAATTTTAACTAAGGTTTTGAATGATTGTATTAATTTATCAATTTTTATTCAGATAATCTGATATTTCAGAACTTTGCATTTCAATGTTGTTAACAACAAAAATGGTATGCTTATAACCCATCTAATTGTGTTTTTAATTTTAACTAAGGTTTTGAATGTTTGTATTAATTTATCAATTTTTATTTAGATAATCTGATATTTCACTCTTTTTGTTTCAATGTTGGTAACAACAAAAATGGTAAGGCTTATAACCCATCTAATTGTGTTTTTAATTTTAACTAAGGTTTTGAATGTTTGTATTAATTTATCAATTTTTATTCAGATAATCTGATATTTCAGAACTTTGCGTTTCAAAACGTGAAAATGGCGACTGTTTTGGATGAAAAATAGGACCTTGCACTATTTTACGTACAATTTTGTAACTTAATAGAATTTATGACACAATTTACTGTATGAAACTATACAATTTAAATTGTACAAGAAATTCGACAAGAGAAGGGATAATGTAAAACAGCTTTAACACATTCTTCTTGCGACCCCCTTTGTTTGACAAGCGAGATACTCGGGTTCCAGAAACACGAAACAAACTTGTTGTTGAGTGGTTTCATATTTTCAATAAATTTTTTCTAATTACGAAATAATGTTCTATGGAAATAACGACCATAGAATATGCCATTACATCACTATTTCCTTTAATAGAACCGTCACAGTTCACAGACTTTTTGTCACCTATCAATTTTCAGACAGGTGGGCCGTTATTAACAAATATAACAATGGACTTCTCCGACTACATTACCGAAATATATTCAAAATTATTCGAACTCGTCGTTGGACAAATCTTTAAACAATTCTTCTCTACCTTTTTGGTTCCATTTGGGGAATTCTCGGAAAAAGTTAGTCGAATGATGTGGTCTATTGTGTGTAGGACGGGTTTGGTCCGGGTGTAGGTTCAATTTGGGAAGCTTGTAACGTTGGATCTTTATTCATCGGTAGAATTTAAAATGAAATTAAAACTATAGCTTAAAATAATTAAATTAATACAGGGTGTTATGGAAATTACTTATTATATTTAAACCGGCAAATCCAGAGATGAACATAAATTTAAGAAAAATAACCTTAAATGGCGCTTTGAATTATTGTACGAAATATACACTTTATATTAAATCTGAAAATTTACGTGGCCGCTACCGAGGACGTTCACAATCAATAGTTTATTGAGGCGGTGTTGTCATATATTGCAAAACACCGAAAGTTTTAAATCGGGTTTGTCCGGGAGGCGTCAGTAACTTTTACACATTTTATGAGCAAAGAATACAATTAATCAAATGTTAAGGTTAATTTCTGCTTTAGTTAGAGCTAGCCTCCAAACCCACAGCACGCGTATTATTCTGACGATTGCAAATCAGCTGGTAATCGATACATTTTGGTCTAAGAACACCGACTTCTTGGTCGGCGTCAGCACAGATTTTGCTTCTTTGAGCAGTTTGTAACTTTTTCTGACTACTCTGCCAACGAACTTAATATTATTCTCTAAATTAGTTACTAACTCAAAATAGCAGTATTATTAATCAATTTATCCGGCACAATTTTCTATTGCCTAGTTTTCTTGTCAGAGACTGTGCCGCTCCCTTTCTTAAACCTCTATCTTTTATTTTTAACCTATCGCTTAAAACTAGTTCTTTTCCTGATGTATGGAAGGAAGCAAGGGTCACCCCAGTACTCAAAAAAGGTAATGCCAGTGTGATATCCAATTACAGACCTATCTCTATATTGTCGGGGCCTTTGCCAAGGTCTTCGAGATGGCGGTTTATGAATGTACTTTTAATCAGGTAAAACTGCTTATCTCACCTCATCAACACGGTTTCTTCAATGCTCGTAGCACAGTGACTAACCTGGCTTGTTTTACCCAGTTTGTTGGGCAGGCTATGGATGACCGCAAGCAAGTAGATGCGATATATACGGATTTCGCGAAGGCCTTCGACAGAGTTGACCACTCCATCCTGTTACATAAACTGGCCGGCTTGGGTTTTGTTAATAAATTTGTCTCTTTTCTTAACTCATATCTTAGGGATCGTGTACAATATGTGATGATTCGTGGTCATAAATCCTTTACTTTTTTAGCCTCGAGTGGTGCTCCGCATGGTAGTAATTTGGCCCCCTTATTATTCCTCTTGTTTATCAATGACATAAGTGTAAATCTATCCAGCAAAGTACTACTATTCGCTGATGACTTGAAACTTTTCAGAATAATACTTGATATAACGGACTGTATATTATTGCAAAGGGATTTGAACATTCTGGAGATGTGGTGTAAGACAAACTATGTCTTTTACGAACAAAGCCGATTACGTTTACTTTGATTATACTCTTGATAACACAACCATTGAGCACTGCGGAACGTTTAAAGACCTCGGGGTAGTTTTCGACAATAAGCTTTCCTTCTCCCACCACTTTAGGAGCATTCACAGCAGTGCGATTAAGGCCCTGGGATTTATCATACGGAATTCGACTGATTTCTCAAACACCAAAACCCTGAAAACCCTTTATTACAGTTTTGTGCGGTCTAAGTTGGAGTATGGTGGTGTTATTTGGCATCCGGTCTTTCATAAATATATTATTTTATTAGAGAACGTACAAAGAAAGTTTGTCAAGTTTATCGCCTATAGAGAAGATGGTATATATCCTACCCGGGGCACTAACCAGAATGCACTGTTGTCTACATTCCAGATGCCATCGCTCCTCAACCGCAGATACCTCATGTTTATGCAGTTTTCGTATCGTATTTGCTGTTCGCTCATAGATTCTCCGGAGCTGCTGTCTTGTATTCTTTTCCATGTTCCTCTTCGTTCAGTTAGGCACCATCCCGTCTTTTATCTCCCAACTCCCTACTCTAACTTTCTGATTAAAACACCTGTATACCAATCCATGTTGATTTTCAATAATACCCTTAATGACATTGATGTATTCGGTTTGTCCAATACCCAATTTACTAAACTTATAAAGCATAAACTGTTACCTTGATGCAACCATTATCTTTCTCTCTTTTTTTTTCTTCTTCTTTTTCCTATCTCTTGGATTTTTTTGTTGCTTATGTATAATTTTTTTTTACAGGTCATATTGTCTTGTAATTGGATTTTACTCTGTTAGACAATAAAGATTATTATTATTATTATTGCTGAAAAACTCTTAAGATCGTCTGTCTACGTGACCCAAAGAGTCTAGCCCTCTATTTCGAAAGCAATCTTGTTAAGTAAAAATTTATACCATCAATCGAGTGACCCAAATTGAAAATTTAATGGGTCATATCGGCCGGGCTCAAGTTTATATCGCAAATTTGATTGATTTTCGATATTGTTTGTTATTTTTACAGGGTGAAATAAATAGTGAGACTATTTTAAAGGACCACGGGGTCTTTTTCTATTGGACTTTTATTTATTTATTTATTTATCAAATTAAATCTCACATGACATATGTATATAATACACACGCCACTGAGGTTACGTCATTAATCACAAAGTTACAATTCCTACATTAATAAGTTATACCTCGCAACATTTAATTTCAGAACTATTCAAAACCAAAACCCTACATGTCCAGAAACTCGTCCACACTATATGGTTCCAGACTAATCAATAAATTTTTTATTTTTTGCTTGAACTTCTTCTCGGTCTGTATTATCTTTAGATTATCGGGAAGCTTATTAAATAATCTCAAACACATATAATGTGGGCTTCTCTCACTTAATGTTAGACGATGCCTAGGGTAATTTACATTTTGGGTTCTTGTATTATACTTATGTTCAGATGAGATACCAAATAGCTGTCTGTTTTTAAAGAAAAATAATAGGCATTCGTAAATGTATAGGCCATACACCGTTAGGATTCCATTGTTCTTAAAAGTCGTTCTACAAGTCTCTAGGTACTTCATTTTTTTGATAATCCTAATTGCTCTTTTTTGTATTACAAATAAATTCTGAGCGTGGGAGTGTGCCCCCCAAAAAATTATTCCGTAACTCATAAGGGACTGAAAATTGGCGAAATACAGTATTCTAAGTGTGTTTTCATTCATGTACTTGCTGGTTAATCTTATGCCATAACATACGGAATTGAGTTTCCCGGAAACAGTATTAATATGGTATGACCAGTCCAAATGCTCATCAATGTAAACCCCCAAAAACTTAGTTTGTTTGGAAAAGGGTAGTGACACTTCACCAACTTCAAAATTTTCTGGTTTTTCGACTCTTGATAGCTTAGTTCTAAATAGTACACTATCAGTTTTTTTTTTCATTCAGGAATAAGCCATTTTGTCTAAACCATAACTTTACTTCATTGAAGAACATTTCACTAGCATCCAATAATTCGGGAAGATTAGTTTTTCCTGTCAATAAAGAAGTATCATCGGCATACTTTAAGATCCTTTTCGAGGGATCCATCAAATTAATTAAATCATTTACAAAAATAACAAAAATGAGGGGCCCCAATATACCTCCCTGTGCAATTCCGTATTTTGATCCCAGCGGCTCTGACCTACACGTAAACCCCTCCTTTTCAACACTTACATACTGTATTCTATCATTTAAATATGATTGTAACCATTTTAGAGCATTTCCCCTAATACCATAGAGGTTTAATTTTTTTACAAGTATTTCCCTATCTAAACAGTCAAACGCCTTTGATAGGTCTAGAAACATACCAATAGCCAGGCATCCATCCTCTAAATATTGCAACACGGTTCTGATTAGTTCGAAAATAGCTGTTTGAGTAGACTTTCCACTCAGAAATCCATGTTGATTTGCATTACGTAAGGCGCCCGCGCCCCGGTGACTTGAAGTAAAGTGAGGTTTTGGCTTTTGTTTGTTTGTCTAGGCAGGAAACTTTTTTACGAAGTTTTTTTTAAAATGTTATTTTAACTAATATGCAATTTACATATTATACATATTGGCAACGTTTTAACCCCAATTAAGCCAACCATGACGGAATTTTAAACGTTTTCTTTATTTTATGCATAATTTTTGTGCACTCGTGCGTGAAGCGTTCGCGAGAACCGATTGTAGTCTTGCGAATTATTGGGATCGTCCGCGCGCGGTGATTGTTAAAGCTCGAACATCTTCTAAACCACATACAACTGTATAAATCTGTCTTCCACTCTCTCACGTCAGTCAATGAAGTAACTGATACTTATTTAAATATTCTTTCTTTCTGCAAAAACTTTTTTTTAATTTATGAACAAACACCTGCAGTTTTTAACTTTTTCACGTTGGTTTTGAAGATGTCCGAGAGAAATCCTTCAATGGCCACTTCCAGAGAAAGCTAGACAAGCACTATAGGAAAAATCCTTTAGGGCACTCTGGGAGTGGTGCGTGTGCGCAAAAAGCCATTTACGTTGGTTTTGAATCGTTGGAGGTTATATTCGTTAGGAAAAACGACCTCGGGAAGGTCGTTCCATAAGGATGAAGTCCTCCAGATGAAAGAATGATTAAATAATGAAGTTCGAGGAGTATTAAGCTTAACCACATATTGATGGGCGGAAGTGGTTCGTCGTGTGTTTCTGCTATTCGCCGTTCTGGGCAGAATTAAGCGGGCAAGGTCAGCCGAGCATTTTCTGTGGACATATCTGTAAAAGACAGTAAAATCCCCAACCTGTCTTCGATGTTCTAGGCTGTCTAGGTTCTTCGTCAGCTCGTGGTCTCCAATCAGACGAATGGCCCTCCTTTCGATGGAATCCAGTAGCCGAAGAGTATGTTTGGGTGCAGAGCAGTATTTTAGTGATGGTCGAATCTGGGCTTTGTATAGTGTCAAAAGTTGTTTAGGTGTACAACTTTCTGGTTCGGAAGAGTACACCAAGTTTCTGAGAAGCTACCTTGTAGATTGCCACAACGTGGTTATGCCAAGACATATTTCTTCCCAGATTGACGCCCAGCAAATTAATAGATGAAGCCAGTGGAATTGCGTGTCCTGCCATGACTATATCCGGCTCTGTAATGTTAACCTTTTTAGAGAAAACTACTGCCTGGGTTTTTTAGCGTTAAATTCGACTTGGTTACAGTCACCACAAGCCAAAATTTCTTCCAGGTCTTTGTTGAGGCGTGCTACTTCATGCTGTCTGCGAAGCCGATGTTTGTGCATTCAAAAATATGAGATAAGTGTGCTATCGTCAGCAAAACTAAATATCGGATTTCTCGTTTTCACTAGAAGGTCGTTAATGTAGAGTAAGAAGAGAGTGGGAGACAATATGGACCCTTGAGGAACACCGGCATTGATGGTGACAGAACATGGACAGAATCAACTGGGCATTATTATTTATACCATAGGAAATAATGTATTTTACTTTTAAAAATAAATAACACGTTGGTTCCGTCGATCGATATTGAACTGCTGGACTGGGGCACTGCCGTCGCGAAAAGAACAAATAACTTAATAATTTAAACTCGGGTTTAACTATTAACACACAATTTAACACCCAAATATGTTTGAAAAAACAGTAGGAAACCGGTCGGCTTCTTTAAACAGCTGATCTTGGACAATCGAGCGGGTTGCCTATTCTTTTCGCGACTGCAGCGACTGGGGTTAATATTTAAAAATACAACGTTGCCACTTTCGACGTTTTATAAGGTTATATTCATAAATTGCAGAATTTCCTTCTGTAATACTTTTCTGTATAATGATAGTCGCGGAAATGGCAACCGCGCTAGTTGCACAAGACTATTTATTTTGAAGGGGTTGTCCTGTCTATCAACATAATTATTTCATCAATCTTCTTCAGTGAAGGATTAATAAGTCTGAGTAGCCCATTAGAAATTAGCGTTGGGCATTATTATTTATACCATAGGATCGCAGTTTACTTATGAGCTCTGCATGCCAAGCACGAGCAAAGGCTTTAGAAATGTCCAGTGCAATAGCCGGGGACTTCCCATGATGTTCGATTGCGGTTCTCCCTCGTAGCTATAAGTTTTACTTTACGTGAGAGATTGGCGATTGTTAAAATTTTCTGCCAGGTTTACTAGGTACCATAAAAGATAAACCGAGATATAGAATTTATATATTATACGTAGAAATATCGACAAACATTATTATCCACAATAATCGTAAAAACCCTATTGTTTACTGGTTTTACGTGCCTTAGTAATAATGGGAAAAATCAACTGCTTGACATTTAACAAAAAGACGGATAAATGCAAGTAGAGTTCGTGCGATAAGTTTTTGTACAAATTTCTCTTAACAGACTATTTTTTGAATCGGTGAAATAATACAGGGTGTTATGGAAATTATGTATTATATTTAAATGGGTGATTCCTGGGGTGTCCTAGAGAAGCGCTAGATCTTTTTTTTTAAATCGAACGTTTAAAAAGTATAATTAAATCCTAATATTTTTACGTAAGGAGTCTGTGGTTTTTCCATGTACCATTAATTAGCGGCACGGCACCCTGTATAAAAGAAGGAACAGAAAATTGAAAATAAAAAAGTTTCCCCATTTTTTACAACCGGTTTTCTCCAACACAATATCCCAATTATCAGAGTCCAAGTTTTACGAGAAAGATTGTACAGTTTCCCAACTTCAATTCTACCTTTGACATTCAGTTTCACCTCATAAAATTTTAAATCCAATTTTAAAAAAGGAATAAAGTGATTTTTTACCGGAAAACGTATAATTGCAATAAATAATTTAAGAAAAGTCAAAGTTTACTTTACAATTAGAGGAAAGCGTAGGAAATAACCTTTCGCGCCGTATTATTTTCATATCCGCGAAAGTTTTCAACGACGCACATCAAGAAATTATTTATAATTGATTTTAAAAATCATTTTTATGAAGCCATTAAGTTAACCACCGAAAATATTAAAATTCACTTAACTAATTATTTTGTTAATTACAGTTTTTTTTTTCATAAATACTTCAATCTAATTTGGCCGAAATAATTGGGCGAATTAAACAATTACAGTGATGGAATGGGACGAGTCAATTTGCTCGTTTTGGTAAATTAGGAAATTGCTGTCGCTTGTTGTTAGAGATGGGAGGTTCAGAACTGCAGTATTGAACACTACAGAGAAAGCAAGCAGCATACAGGGTGTTATGGAAACGACGTATTATATTTAAACCGGCAATTCCTGAGATAAAGACAAATTGAAGAAAAATAGCCATAGAAGGCGCTTTCAATACATTCCGCGGTAAAACTGACCTGACGTCAAACCAGAAATACATCTGTGTGGCACTGCGATACATGTAAGCAAGCCGGTGTTGCCATATGTACACCTTAAACTCTTTAGACAAAATAAAATAATTTAAACACCATTCCATTCTGTAATACCTTTTTGTACAATGAATTGAAGAACATTTACGACGGACTATGTTTTAAACAACCCGAAAAAACATATGGAATAGTAATAGCCACGTACGTCACTAGGTCAAATGCCAATGACCTCTTGATGCCTTACATCGTGTGAGCGAAGTAGTTTCATATAGCGCCGCACGCTTGCGGTCTGTTAGTTGAAAACCAACCAGCGGCCGGATGCGTTGTGTCTCGTCGATCACCAACACACTCTCAGCAATCCGCTTTGTTTTTTCGGTTTACGCGTGTATCTTGCGCGTCCATAAATAATCTTTGAATATTGTTTTTATTGACGCGTTTCTTCTGGACGTCAAATTTCGTTGCGTGTAATAAAATATAATAATCTGTATTATTGTATTTTCAGAAGCTAACTATCGGTTCTGTTTCACTATTACTGTGTGTACATAAAGTGTTTCCAGGAGTGTTCCCATGAAAAAGAAAAAACTGATTGTATTTGTGTCTGGATTTCCTGGCTCTTTAGGTATAAAGATAAATACAAGTAGGTAGAAAATAATTAATTTTTATAATTTCATATGGAATTTCAGTTTTACATTAAGTTTGGCAACATTGCCATTGGCTCTGGGTGAAATGTTGTACAGTAGCGCGGACTGACCTGTGAGTAAGAGTGTTTGTTACCCCAATTTTAAAACGGTAGAAATAAGAGATTCAGATTAAGGTAAAGAATAACGGGAATCATCGCAAATGTTCGGAATATGTCCTTAAATGGTCCACAGTAGACCATGAAACAAGAGCTAATATCCTAGAAACAACTAACATTTAACGTCAATTTCATTTTTACATTTCCGGATAGCGAACAAAATATACATTTTGCGCCATTTCTTCGTATTTCCACTTTCAATATAAACTGATAACATATCAAATTTTTCAAAATGTTGATAGGTCATTTTTGCAAATGAATATGTAAAAATGAAATTGACGTTAAATGTTAATAGTAAACATAGTTGTTTCTAGGATATTAGCTTTTGTTTCATGGTGTAGTTTAAAGTAATAAAGTTTAGATAAATCGCCTAGGAAACCAATATCATCCATGGTTTGTTATATATCTGAAAAGAAAATTTAAATTGCTAACTTTTTAGATTAAAATATACAGGGTGTTCCATTTAAAAAAAATGAGGTTAGGTCCGATAACTTTTTTACCTGACCCCGTATACTTATTCTGAAAACGGCAGATCATTGAACAATCATTATAAAGAAACTTCTGTATAAAACATTTTTCTGTATCTCTTTTAACTAAGAAAATATAGGGTAATTTTGAAATTGTCAATTTTTTGATTTTCCCCCGTATCTCTTAAGCGAGCGAAAATTTTCAAATTTTGATTTTACCGTTTTAAGTTTGACCCAAAAAGAGCACATGACCCCTACATTACTTTTTTGATAGCACTAACAATTTTATTACGGAAATACCCCATACTGAGAGTGTCGAAAATGGGACACCCTGTATATTCACATTGAAGGAAACAGGGAAAAGCGGAGAATACAGGTCTCTACAGAATTACGATGTCCAGTAATGTCTTTTACCAATACTTTGAAGAAATTTGGACTTTGTATGGCACTTTATATAGAAACAGCAAAAGCACTCGGCTTTCTTTCTTGACAAACAGAAAAAAATGTTATTAACTTTAACTCGTCCGCAACGAAAACTAATATTCCAAAGTAGTTTCTCATTTTCCGCGAATTTCCTTCAATTTCCTCCGCTCCGTCGGGAGTAATTTTCCAATTTAGCAACTCGGCAAATTGTGAAAATCTGTTTCTAACTGATAGGAGAGAATATTAACGACGCTCGCCGATGTAACCTAGATTTCTTTCAGTAGTCAAAAATAGTATTTGCAACAACTAAATGACGTATCCATGTAAAGTGTGTTTCACGTTACCCCAGTTTTTGACGTGTAAATATGACAACACCAGTCAACAATCACTGGCGTCATTTGAGAGCTTAATTGACCTATCACATTGATTGTTTACATGTCTCGCCACTTGTTATCAAGAGGTTTCTTCGGGTTTGACAGAAGGTGGCTTATCTCGTTTATTAATTTAAAGCGCCATTTATGGTTACTTTTCAGTGTCTCCGGTAGTGTTAATTTAGCAAGAAAATATTTATCTCCCATACCCATTTCCGAATCGGAATTTAATTCGAACCGCAACTAAACAGAATTAACGCAAGCAACAAAATAACTCGCCAATTAAACAAGGCAGCAGCTGTTCAAAAGTAATAAATCAACATAATTGATCCATCCTTAATAACAGTAATTTATTAAAATTAAAATCCTTGAACGACCTTTGTTTAAAGTTTATTAGACAAATTATAATACTTGCCAGTTGCCGATCGTATGTCGGATAATGCCACTCATTCCTTTATTTCGAGTAGCGATTCCTTTCTTTTGACAAATGAAATCAGCTAGTTGTGTAACTAGTGTAATAACATTCAGTCTTCTATAGTTTTACCTCTGAATTCCAGTAGACACGTCCATTTTATTGTGAAGAGAGACTCGTGTGAGAGACTACCCCTTGGAGGGGTAGATACGAATAGCAGAGATGAAGACCTTAAGAACCATCGCAGGAAAAACACTTAGAGAGGAAGAAGCAGTGACATAAGAGCAACGTGTAAGGTGGAGGATATAGTTAGATGGGGAAGGAAAAGAAGGAGATATTGGCGTGACCATACAGGGTCCGCAAACGAAGCGTGGACGGAAGATTAAATCGTTATCGAAGAACTTATCAACAATACTAAAACAGCTTGAGATATTGGATTAAAAGCGGCATGTTTTAAAAATATTTTACATTATACAGGGTGGCCCAAAAAAATGTGACAGCATAAAGTTATATTTTTTTAAATGGGACACCCAGTATTTTATTGCATATTTAGGTTCGTATTACTATCGTTTATAAGTGCCTCAAATTTTATTTAATTTGGTTTTGTAGTTTCGGAGAAATAAATTAAAAACTAAAAAAAAAAGTTTTGCAGTCCTGAATAAAAAAATCAAAAAAAACTATCCAGAACTATTTTTTTTAACCTCGGCATTGAGTGAAATGTATGACGAGAGGTCTAGAGATACTATGAATGTAATTGCGTTTATTTATTTTATACAGGATGTTCATAATAAGCTTTCAAAAACCACACATTTTAAAATATTTTTCCTCAAGATTATCAAATGGAACACCCTGTATATTATTTGGCTATTTGACGTAGAATTCATAGACAATTCTTTTTTGTAATACAAGCATATAAGTTATATCCAGCCGTTTTCGAAATAATTGTAAATATCATAAATTATGTTGTTTAAATAGTTTTTATTGGGAAATTTTGTTATAGGCGACTAGACTAATAACGGGTTTATTGATTATCATCTTTTTTGTGTACGCAGTGCTTCCTGTTGCTACAAATCTTTGCAACAACTTCTCGGAGGTTTCTGGTCTCGGCTTTCCCTCAATATCTGTATATCTTTCAGCATACACTCGGCTCGCGAGGAGGCAATTTCTTGCGCATTCACCCAGTATAAAAATCATATTTACCATTTCTAAAGTTGTAAAATTCGACATTTTGTGTAAGTTAGTACTTAATTTCGACAACTGAACAAATGTAAATAATTTTATTTGGCTGTCATAGTGACAATCTAAACAAAAAAACAAATCATGGCAACTCGATTAAGAATAAAAAATAAAATTAAATAAATAAAAGTAGCAAAAATGTAGGCTTTTAAAATTTATATCGAAATAACTAAAATACGATAAACTCTAAGAGTAAAAAGAAGCTATTTTGAACATTTACTTTAGTTTACAATTATTAGTCTAGTCGCCTATAACAAAATTTCCCAATAAAAACTCTATTTAAACAACATAATTTATGATATTTACAATTATTTCGAAAACGGCTGGATATAACTTATATGCTTGTATTACAAAAAAAAATTGTCTATGAATTCTACGTCAAATAGCCAAATAATATACAGGGTGTTCCATTTGAAAAACTTGAGGAAAATTATTTTAAAATGTGGGGTTTTTGAAAGCTTATTATGAACATCCTGTATAAAATAAATAAACGCAATTACATTCATAGTATCTCTAGACCTCTTGTCATACATTTCACTCAATGCCGAGGTTAAAAAATAGTTCTGGATTGTTTTTTTTTGATTTTTTTATTCAGGACTGCAAAACTTTTTTTTTTAGTTTTTAATTTATTTCTCCGAAACTACAAAACCAAATTAAATATAATTTGAGGCACTTATAAACGATAGTAATACGAACCTAAATATGCAATAAAATACTGGGTGTCCCATTTAAAAAATATAACTTTATGCTGTCTTTTTTTGGGCCACCCTGTATACTGTAAAATATTTTTAAAATATGCCGCTTTTAATCCAAGACCTCAAGCTGTTTTAGTATTGTTGATAAGTTCTTCGATAACGATTTAATCTTCCGTCCACGCTTCGTTTGCGGACCCTGTATAGATAGGATGAACCAAAGTAGACTAGCATACATCGCTAAGGACGGAAAACCAGCAGGCCGACGACCATTAGAAAGACCACCCAAAAGATGGAATGACAGCTGGAACTCCATTTCACAGGAAAACCAATAATACCAGCGAAGCTTTCGCAATTAACACACCTTAAGGTCTACTTAAAGATTAAGAAGAAGAAGAATAGATATTATTGAAAAGAGATTTTAAGGGCCTGAAAATGATGTGCCGCTTCCTCCCCCTTCCCATTTAAGATTTTAAGGGTAACATCTACCGCTTCGAAGGGGTTAAATCAGCCAATTTCTCGATTCGAACGATGACATAGGAAATTATTTCCCAATAAATAAGAGACCAAGACAGTGACATTATTCTTAATAAATCTATATATGTGTGTGTGTTTGTCAAATACAAAGTGGACGATAACTTTCAGCAAAACTAAGAGTATTAAGGCCATTTAGGTTATTTGTTCGACTTCAATCCGACGTAGGCCTTGGAAGTGTGCCAGCCTGATTATTTCGAGAAATTCGCTCGATAGATAGGTGAAATAAAGTGGATCGAATAGGAACGCGTCAAGATATATTGTTGTCTGGCAGGGTTGATTTAAGGGAAAAATGGAGGCCACTAGTATTATTAAGAGCTGCCGACGCTTGTCGTTTCTCGAGTCAAGGTTGATATCAAGAACTTACCCTGCTGGATAGGCCACAATTCCATTGTTATCAGTTCCTAAAGCGGCGTTGCTGGGGACGGTGACACCCAGCACCTTCTCCAACTTTATCTAAAAAAAAGGAAAATAAAAATATTAATGTTAAATTGGTGAGTAACTGTACAGTTTAGTTTTGCAGAGAAGCTCTGTTAAAGGTTTTTCTTGAATTGATGTGTTAAAAATTGGAGAAGTTACAAGCTTTTTTAGTAGCTTTTAAAAGAAAAAACGCGCAACTAACATTTCAAACAATAGATAAATGCGTCCTAGGATCATACGATCAACCCCAAAAATTTAAAAATACCAAAAATACAAGCTAGTTTCCATTATAAATGAGACACCCTGTATAATCTCGAGGAAACATTCATTATCATTTAACACAGCATAGGAATCGGATTAATTTCGTGAATGTGGGTGTTAAATTTTTATTTTTTAAATGGTTATTTTTTAATATCTTCGAAAGTACTATCGATATTATTTACAACTTTGGTATGTGTTAATAGGATATAAATCCACAAATTGTAGTTAGAAAAGATATTCAATTGTTCCACCAGTAGCGTCCCTGCAAACATATCCTCCGATATTTTTTACAAAAAAGATGGTACGCCACTGACATTTTTCCATGTGGATCTTGAGTTTTTCTCGTCAGACGCACCGTTCTTGATTAAAGCCACTAAATTAATATTGAAACTCTATTAACATTGATAAAATAATTAATGATAAATTTTGTTTTATAAAAATTGTTGGAAATGGCCATCTTCACTTAAAAGGCATGCTTCCGGCCATCTTCTCATCGAATTGACCACTCCAACCATTTTTATAAAACAAAATTTACCAGTAATTATTTTATCAATGTTAAGAATAATGAGTTTCAATATGAATTTAGTGGTTTTAATCAAGAACGGTGAGTCTGACGAGAAAAACTCAAGAGACCGTGTTCATGTAGAATTGACCAGGCTAATCAGAAAAAATATCCACATGTAAAAATATCAGAGGACATGTTTGCAGGGACGCCACTAGTGGAACAATTGAATAACTTTTCTAACTTAAATTTGTGGTTCTATATTCTATTAACACAATGACATATCAAAATTGAAAATAATATTTTTGTTGGAGACGTCTTGTCTGGTTCACAAAAAATTCCAAGGTGCAATTAATTCCGTTTCATTGTACAATATACTGTTTCTACTCAAACTAAGAATTCTATTATATACAAGAGTAAGAAAATATTTAATTCGCCAAATTGATAATTACAAAAAATTTAGAACAGAAGTAAAATTTTTACTACTTTACATCTACTCAGTAGATGAATTTTTCAATGATAAATTTTGATTGACTTTTGGAAGTGACATATTATGTGTATTTGGTATTGTGTGTAATATTGTAGTTATTATTATTGTGTATTATATTTTTACTTTTATGTCACTTTGTATTGTACTGGTGATTCATATCAATTTTCTTTTATGTCTCTTATTTTCGTACTATATTTAGGACTCACAGCTTTGTTTATGGGAATATCTTCTTTTAAACAATAAAGCATATTTTGACTTTGACTTTGACTATCTAACGTACTTTTGGAGATGTTAAAAACTAACCATTTAAAAAATAAAAAGCCAACACCCTGTAGGAAAAAATTTAAGCCGTTGCGGACATATGTTCATATGGACCTTCCTTTATAAAATGACCTAATGAATCATACCCTGAAATATTAGCACGTCATTAAGGAACACCCTGTATATGTGATCTTTTTGGACTACAGATTTCTTTCTCTTAAACGAATTAAAAATCAATACTCATACCACAAAAATAGCCTCGAAGGTTTAAAAAAAAAAAACAGAGTATTAATTAAATAAATAACCATTTAACAGAAGCCTTAAGTGGTTAATCCACGTTTATGATCCGTTGTTATTTTAGACGTAGATAATAGAGAGTTGCGGCTAAATAACTTAAATATTTCAAAAAACGATTTCTTCATTGGTATAATGTCGGTCAGACTGTGCGTTATATGCCGTTTCTTTTTTTTGTGACCGCACCTGTATTATTTTTAGCTGTAAAATACATTTGTTTCAAGCAAACTTATATGCTATACAGGTTTAGTCTCGGAAATCAGCTAACTGAGGTTTTTCCGCTAATTTGTAATAAAAACTCGCTATTAGATAACCTAGTTCGATAATTTCTTCTAAACCCACGTTAGAAAATACAAGTTTACCGGTAAAAATTAAACAATGCAACGCGTTAAGTTATTTAGTTCTTATTTTGTTCAATTTTTCCGCTTCGCTAGTTGCCAAGGCCATTCGCGAGGGGACCTACACCTTAACGTGGGCTCCGAACCGCGATTCTCAGTTATGCGATGCACCCCCAAAGGGGTGTCAACCCTTAGTTTACTATTACTACTATATCGGGTCGTTGACCATCAGAAATATTATATATATAATAATTGTTAGTGCTATCAAAAAAGTAATGTAGGTGTCATGTGCTCTTTTTGGGTCAAACTTAAAATGGTAAAATCAAAATTTGAAAATTTTCGCTCGCTTAAGAGATACGAGGGAAAAATCACAAAATTGACTTAGTTAAAAGAGATACAAAAAAATGTTTTATACAGAAGTTTCTTTATATTGATTGTTGAATAATCTGCCGTTCTCAGAATAAGTATACGGGGTCAGGTAAAAAAATTATCGGACCTAACCTCATTTTTTTAAATGGAGCACCCTGTATATTTTAATCTAAAAATATACTATTTTAAATTTTCCTTTCAAATATATACATATATATCACACCATGGATGATATTGGTTTCCTAGGCGAATTATTTAAACTTTATTACTTTGAAACGAAATAAAAGATTCAGATTAAGGTAAAAAATATCGGGAATCATCGCAAATGTTCGGAATATGTCCTTAAATGGTTACCGTCTTTCCGGATAGCGAACAAAATATAAATTTTGCGCCAAAAAAAGTAAACAAATAAATTAATTTCTTCGTTTTATTCACTTTCAACATGAACTGATTTCATATAAAATTTTTCAAAATGTTTATAGGTCATTTTCGCAATTGAATATGTAAAAATGAAATTGACGTTAAATGTTAATAGTCAACATATTTGTTTCTAGGATATTAGCTTCTGTTTCATGGTCTACTGTGGTTTAAAGTAATAAAGTTTAATAAATCGCCTAGGAAACCAATATCATCCATGGTGTGTTATATATTTGAAAGGAGAACTTAAAATAGTTTCTTTTTAGATTAAAATATACAGGGTGTTTCATTTAAAAAAAATGAGGTTAGGTCCGATAACTGACCCAGTATACTTATTCTGAAAACGGCAGATTATTCAAGAAACATTATAAAGAAACTTCTATATAAAATATTTTTCTATATCTCTTTTAATTAAGAAAATATAGGGTCGTTTTGAAATAGTCAATTTTTTTATTTTCCCCCGTATCGCTTAAGCGAGCGGAAATTTTCAAATTTTGATTTTACCATTTTAATGACCCAAAAAGAGCACATGACACCTACATTACTTCTTTGATAGCACTAACAATTACGGATATACCCTATAAAAGTGTCGAAAATGGGACACCCTGTACAGGGGAGCTAATATTCAGCCACCTCTAAAAATAAATGGGATTTCCTATGTTCAACTCAACTAAGGTATTTAGTAATTTTGAAGCCATATGTAATTATGTTAATATTTATTTTTAAAGAAATTAACCAAAAATAACAAAAAAAAAATGATGTAGGAAGTTGTATAAGATTTACAAAGAGAAAAGGAAAAAATGTCAAAATAAGATTGATTATACGCTTATAGTTATAATAACGTTACTAATTGTTATTAAAAATTTAAATATATTAAGCCGTAGAATGTATATTTCACAATAATTAATAAGAACCTAATAAATAGTCGTATATAGTACATACAGTTATTATTATAGTAATTTTTTACTTAACGTTAAAAGTAAAAATATTACTTATATAATTTATTATTTATGATTTAATAATTATTTGTAACTGTCTTACAACATGTGTATGTTTTTTTCATTAGCAATGTAAACTGTACATAAATAAATATAATAATGAACGCTGGCTGCTCGGCGTTTTAGCCTTTGAAATATACTGATTTACATCACTTCAATTCAGTCATCTTTTTAAATGGACACCTATAATTTGTATCCACCTGCGCACGTTTTGGGTTCTATTATATCAATAGCCAATAATATTTCTTTTCGTTAATAAAATAACTGCAGTTGTTCCAAAGATATTAGAAACTACAGATGCAGTGGCGGCTCGTGACCTATAATAGAGGGGGGTTCACAAGTATGGTGAAATTAGTTTTAAAATTTATTTTTGTGTAACGACCAAACAATTACTTTCTAGGCGTTTTAAATGTAGAAAGAATAGTACATTACGTATCACGGGCCGAAAAGCCTCCGACGGCCCGAGGTATGTACTGTATTTTTTTTTACAAGTGCTCCGAAGCTTTGATGCCAAATAAATAAAGAAATTCTTCAGACAGTTTTCCTGTCTACATGACATGAATATCTATTTATTATTTTTGACAAATAGGCTCGGTGGCCTAATGGTATAGCGTACACCTTGTGATCTGAGAGTCGCGGGTTCAAATCCCGCACTCGGCAATTGGAAAACGCCACTTTCGGTGAAGAGAACATGCATGAAAAGAGACAAAATATATTTTTATTTATTTTTTAATTTTACACAACGAAATAAAACTTTTGGAAAATAAGAAAGGTTTTCTTAGTGTGTATAGTGCTTAAACGTAAAGTCCGTTCTTCGGTTCTTAATTGTAGAAAATTGATCAATAACAGCATCATTATTTTTGCAATAATTCATCTGCCTCAGAAATATTGTTATGGAGACGCCCTGTATAAAACTAATTAAATACTGTTCAAAATTATAAAATTTCGATGGTCTTGTGAAACTATCGTCAAACTTTCAGCTTTCTAGCTGTAACCGCTAAAAAGATACGATTTTCTTTTCAGGTAACGATACGGCGTTAAAAAATCACAAAATTATTTATAATTCAAAAACTCTTAAAGATAGGTATATGATATTATACAGAAAACTGTTCTAGATTTTTAACTAGATTCCAAAAAAATATAATATATAGGATAATTCATTTAAAATTCAAAAGTTGCTACCACTTTCGGTATGACCCGGCAACACCGCACCATCGAAAATATTTTATAAACGTAGAAAACCATCTCTTATAGCCACAGCCAAATTTTCAAAATAAAATCTCATTTAGTTCTCGAGATTCTAATAGGCCACTTTACTTGGGGCATTCATTCATTTAATATAACGAAGTGCCGGTATAACCGGAAGTACCACCATATTGAAACATTAGCGGTTAACGGTGTGACACCGCGTATGTCTATGGGTAAAATCTCCACTTAATGAATTAAATGCAAAAAAATATTGTTATCGAGTGTAAAAAGCATTCGGTTTCCGTCTGTACCGCGATAATTAATACTAACTAAGTTCGAAAGGATTATATATTTTTAATAAATTTAAAAGAGGAAAAGATTATTATCATCTGCTTATTTTAAACGATTAATTGCAGATAACAGAAGTAATAAACAATGTAAAAGTGAAAGCATTTTGCAAAAAGTACGTTCGACTTATGCTTAAACTTGCTTTAAGTACTTCTTAAAATCAGTACTTATTCTATGCTTTTACACTATTTTTACGACTAGCTCTTAATATGATTTACGGGCATCAGGAAATCCGGAAATTGTTTGAAAATTATCACTTTCTAAATATTTGTTAACTAAAGTTACATACGGGGTGGCCCATCGAAAACAGTCCAGCAAGGTTTACGGCTGTGTACGTGTACACTACGTACATTAAATTCTCTTTAAAATGGCGCTTTGTTTGGTACATTTGAGCTACGCGCCGCCGAGAAATTGCATTTTAAAAACTGTAATTTTATTGAGTAATACTTACATGTTATCTTATTAAATGTTGAAAATGTCCGCCATTCACCTCCATACAATAGTACAACAACTGTTCAAAGTGTTCTCGGACATTGTGAAGAACATCTGGTGTAATTTGTTGACATTTTCAACATTTAATAAGATAACATGTAAGTATTACTTAATAAAAATTACATTTTTTAAAACGCAATTTCTCGGCGGCCCGTAGCTCGAATTTACAAAACAAAGCGCCATTTTAAAGAGAATTTAATGCCCTTTAAAAAGATGTATCACAACATACCCATTCCCATTTGAAAAAACAAGGGCAGTAGCCGCCCCCGCTAGGGGGGTTGAAATAGTGAAACGTGTCCCCCTGAAAACACAAGTTTACGGGTCCGAGGTTTTTTTTTAATTTTCACGTACACAGCCGTAAACCTTGCTGGACTGTTTTCGATGTGCCACCCTGTATAAAGAGAGGCGGCAAAATATACGGAAAAATGTTGAAACGAAACAAGTAGGAGATCGATTGTCATTACAAGGTTCAAAAAAGCGGAAAGAAAAATATCATTTCTTTCAATAGGATAAATAAAAATCCTGTTTCAATTTGAATTTAATTGTTTTACTGAAGAACGGTGCGTCTGACGAGGAAAACACAAGAAATCAGTTTCATGTAGAATTGACCAGGCTAATCAGAAAAAATATCCACAAGGAAAAATCTCAGTGACGTACCGCTTTCTTTGTAAAAAATATCAGAGGACATGTTTACAGGGACGCCACTGGTGGAACAATTGAATAACTTTTCTAACGAAAATATGCGGTTTTATATCCCATTAACACATACCAAAATTGAAAATAATATCTAAAATACTTTCGGAGATATTAAAAAATAAATCAACACTCTGTTTAAATTTGAATAATTGTTTTAATCAAGAACGATGCGTCTGACGAGAAAAACGCAGGAGACCATTTTCATGTAGAATGTACCAGGCTAATCAGAAAACCAAAAATGATAATAATATCGAATATACTTTCGGGGATATTAAAAAACAACGATTTAAAAAAAATGGTAACACCCACACAACACCACAAAAAACTCTCGGAAATATTATAAATTCGGATATATGTTTTCTAATAAACTAATGGAAAGTAAATTTCAATCAGTCATCATTAAAATTCGCACATAAATGAGCCCCAATAATTTTTTCCTTCTACGATGTATAAATATAAATTATTCTAGTTGGTAATTCATAAAAAGTATAACATGGGACTAAATCAGGTGTAACACTTTTTATAAATGTTAATAATAAACAATATTAATTAGAGTAAACTGAAAAGCGAGCTAAAAGGATGGCAAGAAATTTATATGAAAATCGTAGTTTATTTAACAGAAGGAGGCCGAAGGAACTGGTAGCTCGAGAGCAGTGACGGCGACGAATACACGGCAACAAACAACATTTTTTAAATTTTTTCTGATAGAAATTCTACAATACAGTACTCAAAACAAATCTTCCAGCGCCATAATTATGCTTATCACACCCAGAGGTTGCGATAAGCATGCAAACCAAGGACCCAGTAATAGTTTTAGTATTTTTTTTTTAGTTTATGTTTTAGGACTAAAATTAGTATGTAGCCCGTCCATATAACCACGGGTTAGCCAGCTTTAGAAATGTATTAGTACGATTATTTTCGAAATTTTCGAAAAAATTACCTGGTAGGTACAAAGAATTTCCTTCTCAATGATCGGCGAAGAATTTCTTGGCATCATCTTGTCGGATGACGTTGGTTCGCGACAAATTTATTTGATCGAAATTTTTTTCGATGTAAAATTATTTTTGGTTTAGTTTAGTGTTAAAAATAACGTATAATTAACACAATACGTTAACTAACACTGTTTTTTCTATAATCGTTATCTAATAAAAATTCAATAACCAATTTATTCACTAAAGACGTTTAAATTTAGCTCTTAGTTTTCCCACTTATGTTTTCAATATGTCATTATTTTTATATGTAAGAATACGTCAACCAAATTGTGTCTTTTGTTGGTTAAATTTTTTGGACTTGACTTGAATTTATAAAGTAAAACACAAAAGGGCGAATAAATTTATCCTCTTTAGTGAATGAGGGGGTCAAATTTTAGTAATAATTACACAGGGTGATCAAAAAAAATATGAAAAATTATTGACATATGAAATCCAAAAAGGTATTATACAGGGTGTCCGCTAATTAATGGTACATGGAAAACCCACAGACTCCTTACGTAAAAATATTAGGATTTAGTTATACTTACCTATATCCGAAAGTTGATATTAACTGAGATACAGGGTGTTAAAGTTAAAACTTCATTTTTGGTTTTCTCTAATAACTTTGTAGGAAACCAATGTTTTTTTACAAAATTTGGCAATTATGATTTTCTTTGGACGAGAGATTGATTTTTTTGTGAAATTATAATGTACAATGTAGGGGGCGCTGTCTGCGGCATTTTTCGCACATTTATTAGGTCATAACTTTTTTGTGCCTTAGTGTATTTAAGTTTTTAATGAAAATAATACTTTACTCATATTTATTACGTAAAAAAGGTATACTAAGTTCAGGTCGCCCAGAGTTACCGTTTCGGAGATATTTGAATTCAAATTGTTTAGTGCACCCTGCCCAATTACTATTAATTTCTCGTCCTAAAAAAACCATAATTGCCAAATTTTGTGAAAAACCGTTAGTTTCTCGCAAAGTTATTATTAGAGAAAAACAAAAATGAAGTTTAAACTTTAACACCCTGTATCTCAGTTAATATCAATTTTCGGATATAGGTAAGTATAATTAAATCCTAATATTTTTACGTAAGGAGTCTGTGGTTTTTGCATGTAACATTAATTAGCGGGCACCCTGTATAAGGTGAATCGGAAGGAACCCCTGGGACGTTCTTCCCGATTCACCCTGTACAGTAATATTAATGTAAGAGATAATTCTTAATCGATTTGCATTCAACCACCCCCGTATATATGAAAAATTTCCTTGTTCTAATTATTTTCCACAAAAGAAGCTTAAAACAAAGAAAAATATTGCTCTGATAACCAATGGAAATGCATTATGTAAGTATGTCTCGTGTAATAAACGGCTTTTACACCGTATATCGTTTTGAATAAGTCGTATAGGTTTACAGAAATGCGTTCGAGGGTGTCGAGTGTCCATCTATACCATGCGTAACACCTACAAACAAAAAAAAACAAACATAAAATATCGGTTTCCAACGAACGAGGCCTTGGATTTGTTTTCTATGCTAATTCTCTTATGATTAATTAATCGATGAATGATGATGATGTCTTGCGAATTATGAGAAACATCTTGGTCGAGTAGTGCAATGAAAAACATTTAATAACAGAGAGTATGCAATAAATAATAGAGAGTATGCAAATAAGACAATGTAGATTCGAATAAAATAACAAATAAAAAGATAATTATATTATAATAAGTTTCGTTTGTATCCGTTTCGTCAACTCGTTTTTTTTATTATACAGGGTGTCCCACCGGGAACCGCCTCGATCTATAAAGGGCGTATCACCGGGAACCGCCGAGATCGATATATGGCAACATGGACATTTTTGACGATTGGATATTAAGCAAATGTTGATGGGGGCAACTAGGCTAAAATATTTTCAATATGGCGGCACTTCCGGTTATACCGGAATTAGGTGTCATCTTGCTTATTTTAAATGAAACGCCTTATACAGGGTGTCCCAGAATATGTGGGCAATCTCCCGGGTTCAGATAGACCACTTAAAAATAACAAGAGAAGTTAATATTAATTTTTTCTTCTTACTTCTTCTGACGCCGAGTTCCATTATTATTGTCGTCACGTCAAAAAAAACATATCTCCAGAACTGCCTATCCTAATGCAGATGTAAATTTTTCACAACTCGAGATAAAAGAGATGTTACGTTTATCGCTTTCGTCGCCCACCTAAGGAATATCGTAAAGGCCAAATAGGCGTATTTTTATAGATTTTTAATGACTAAATAAATCGATACATGATGGGCAATAAATTCTCCATAATACGGATTACCCCAGATTTTGCAAAATTTTACCAAATATTTGTGATCAAAAATGGATCACGAAGGTCGCATGACATAATCGTAAAAAAATGCGAAGAACGCGATCTATCAAGGTCATAATGTTTGTGCGGAGTTGCATTCAGGGTCGAGCGAAATTTCATTAAATTTTTGAAAATGTATAAACATCAAAATTGTTGATTATATAACTTTTATGCATTCTTTATAAAAATAGGAATATAAACGACACGCAAGTATGTAAAAATTAATGAAAATTTAAGTCACGAATAAGAAAACAAACGACTTTTACGTCGGTGTAGCTCAAACCTGTTTAAATGCCGCTGCTGTAATGTACATAACTTAGATCAGGTAAGGTACAAGAAGTGTGGTACAAGGTGTCCCATTTTCGACACTTTCATAGGGTATCTCCGTAATTGTCAGTGCTACCAAAAAAGTAATGTTAACTTAAAATGGTAAAATCAAAATTTGAAAATTTGAAAATTACCCTATATTTTCTTAGTTAAAAGAGATAATGTTTTATACAGAGGTTTCTTTATAATGATTGTTGAATAATCTGCCGTTTTCAAAATAAGTATACGGGATCAGGTAAAAAAGTTATGGGACCAAACCTCATTTTTTTTAAATGGAACAACCTGTATATTTTAATCTAAAAAATACTATTTTAAAATCTCCTTTCAAATATATAACACACCATGGATGATATTGGTTTCCTAGGCGATTTATTTAAACTTTATTACTTTAAAACGCAATAAAAGATTTAGATTAAGGTAAAAAATAACGGGAATCATCGCAAATGTTCGGAATATGTCCTTAAATGGTTACCGTCTTTCCGGATAGCGAACAAAATATATATGGGCCATTTCTTCGTTTTTTTCACTTACAATATATACTGATTCCATATCAAATTTTTCGAAATGTTGATAGGTCATTTTCGCAAATGAATATGTAAAAATGAAATTGACGTTAAATGTTAATAGTCAACATAGTTATTTTTGTAGGATATTAGCTTTTGTTTCATGGTCTACTGTGGTTTAAAGTAATAAAGTTTAAATAAATCGCCTAGGAAACCAATGTCATCCATGGTGTGTTATATATTTGAAAGGAGATTTAAAATAGTATCTTTTTTGATTAAAATATACAGGTTGTTCCATTTAAGAAAATGAGGTTAGGTCCGATAACTTTTTTACCTGACCCCGTATACTTATTCTAAAAACGGCAGATTATTCAACAATCATTATAAAGAAACTTCTGTATAAAACATTTTTCTGTATCTCTTTTAACTAAGAAAATATAGGGTAATTTTGAAATTATCAATTTTTGATTTTCCCCCGTATCTCTTAAGCGAGCGAAAATTTTCGAATTTTGATTTTACCATTTTAAGTTTGACCCAAAAAGAGCACATAACACCTACATTACTTTTTTGATAGCACTAACAATTACGGAGATGCCCTATAAAAGGGTCGAACATGAGACACCCTGTACAGGGGCGGTATTTAAACCGGGTTGAATGCTACCGACGTAAAAGTCGCTTGTTTGCTTATTCGTGACCCAAATTATCATTAATTTTTACATACTTGCATGTCGTTTACGTTCTTAGTTTTATAAAAATGCATGAAAGTTATATAATCAACAATTATGTAATTTATACAATTTCAAAAATTTAATAAAGTTCCGGGCGACCCTTAATGCAACTCTGCACAAACATTCTAACTTTTATAGGTTAGGTGATATTGTTGTGACGTCCGTTCGTTCGTTGGACATAGTATAGGGTTCCGGGGTAATACAGAAAACTATAAATAATTATATTCGCTTTCCGCATATTTTCCGGAAGGCGCCGATATCCTACGTCAATCCCTATATATCATTAAACCGTATATGTCATTGAATATATTACAAATTACTTGCTATTATTATAAGGAGGTAGTTTATTTTAACAATAGCTTTTCGATATCTAGTTTTATTGTTAATAAATAATAGTCGAGATCTTAAAACTGTTTATTGTCCATGGGTATTATTTCCTGGCAAGTTCAAAGTCGCCGCGCAATTTAGTAATAAATTCGACATTAAAATTGACATTTTTGTAACGTTTTCATCGAAGAAATGTACATACGTACTTCTTTTTAGGACCCACACGCTTAAACGAAAAATAAACGCTAGAGTTAATCATTAGGATCACTTTTTCTTTGACAAGGTCGGCGCGTTGTTCCTCGGGTATTTTAAAATTTGCATTTTTTACGTAACCACATTTTAAGATTTTTGCATAAAATAGCAATCCTTTATTCGCCAAACACGCAGATGTTTGACAATAAACAATTCGGTTGAAATGTGAAACAATGGTAAGTAAAAGAATAGTCAAAATGAGTGCAAACGCTGTGTCATCCGATGTTTCTCCCTCTTTGTCATCTTCTAGCTATTCGGTGAGAAGAAATTTTTAGCCTAAGAGCTAAAGTAATCAAATTATATGGATTATTTCATCGTCATGCATTTGCAAAATAATTACAAAAAGTCCAGATATCTCAAGAACTAACAGAGTCTGGCAAAAACATGTTCTATAAAATGTGCTTGGTATTTAACGCTTAATCGAAAAATGTAATAAAAATTACTATGTTGTATTTAAAAAACGAAAGTTGGCAGCTACTTCCGGTATAACCGGAAATGACAAAAACATGTGAATATTTTAGTTAAAGAGAGCATCTCGATAAACCTAAATCCCCAAAGTTTCAGAACCATATATTCAGTAGTTCTCCAAAGTTATAATGCAAGCTCGTCGTGAATCACCCTGTATATGTGTGGATCCTACACCGAAAACGCACATATCAATTCGCACATGTCAGTCGATTGAATGACCTGAATCATCGATGAGTCCCTTGAATGGTGGGAGCTTGACTCGCGTCGCCAATGCGATTCTAACAGTGTCGGCAAGACAATGGCCGCATTGTATATCATCGTCCATATTTATCTTTCCTCCGAGGTGCTCTCATTGGCGCCATTTAACCTGTTCCCCAATTTAAGTTTCACCTACTAAACGTACGCGAGCCATTATTCAGTTGAAACAATGGGTCTTCTCTCGGTTTACTCTCGATTAAATGCACACGCTTGTTTTTAACATGCTATTAAATGAAATTATGAAGAAATCGCTAAATAATAATTAACTTATACAATCCCATTGCCGTATCTCGTTAATGTGCGAGCTCACAAAGCAGCCGAATTCGGATCTACCTCCGCGAGGGTAACTTCTTTCAGCTGGTCCACCTGTTTTATAATACGTATTTGTTCTGTCCGATTTTTTTTATTCGAAGTCACTTTAGCGTCACATTTTGCAGGCGATGACCAATTTAAACATTCTATGTACATATAGAGACACCTGAAGAAGCCATCTAACGAAGACGAAACCAACTAGCCAAAAAGATAGGAAAAACTGTGTCTACCAGATACCCTGCGAATGTGGCCGATCGTATATTGGGGAAACACTACGGCCACTAGAAACAAGGATTAAAGAACACAGAAACAACACTCAAAAAGGAGAAACGGAAAAATCAGGTGCACCTGACCATGCCTGGACACACGGCCATCACATCAGGTGGACAGAAGCCGAAATCCTGCTCAAAGAACCACACTGGAGGAAGAGAAAGTTCAAGGAAGCTGCTACCATACACCTGAACCCAGGCTGTTTTAGTAAGCCTCATACTTCATGCCAGTAGAAGAACAGCAAGAAAAAATAACATTTCAGGGTTTTTTTGCAGTGCATTTGAAAGAAGAGTTTATTTGACTGACATATGTCGCAGCCTTTTAGTGTAATCAGCCGTTTCATGAAAGTCTGCTCTTCTCATGAAACGCTGCCAAACACTGAAACAAATAACTTTACGCCCAAAGGCTATAAATTGTAGACGTTACATGATACGTAAGCCTGTTTTGGTCTCTTGATGAAAACGAGCACTTTGCACTTGATGTAATAAAATGAGTATTGTATAATCTGAAAATGGCGACTTCTAGTAACATTCCCTCAGCGCTTGCAAAAAAACAGACTACGGAAGAAGATCGTATGAAAATTATCAATGAAAAAGATTCAGTTGTCGAAATGTGTGATGCACATGAAGGTCTCGCTGATGAAGATGCTGATATTACCAATATTGTAGCGCAGGAAAAAAATATAAACAGATTTGTAAAAATTGTTTATATGTTGTTAACATTGCAGAAGTTAGCCAAACAAATGTTCTGCCAGTAAAAACATTTCTGAAGAACGCGACGAAGCTAGAAATAAAACTGAAGAAGCAGCCCAAAAAAAAAATGTTAAGTAATTAGGCAAAAAAACGCCGACTTTTACTGTAGCGATTGTGTATTACTGAATATTCCCAAAGTTGACAGAGGTCCAGGAGATTCCACGAATATGATTTGTTTGATAATAGATCAGAAAAATGGCGTAAATCAGATTGCTTTTTGTATAAAGGGATGGTTTGGTGCTGAAAGTCTTACTGTTGAGGGTTCAGCATTTCTGAATAAAGAGGAAATCCCCTTGGAAAAATCACTCGGCTTAAGAGAAGCTGTGTCATTGGAATCAGGTGGTCAAGGCATACTAGTAGAATTTTAACGCTAAAAAAACCCAGGCAGCGATTTTCTCTAAAAAGGTTAACATTACAGAACCGGAAGTAGTCATGGCCGGACACGCAATCCCACTGGCTTCATCTATTAATTTGCTGGGCGTCAATCTCGGAGGAAATATGTCTTGGCATAACCACGTTGTGGCAATCGCCAAGATAGCTTCTCAGAAGCTTGGGGTACTCTTCCGAACCAGAAAGTTGTGCACACCTCAACAACTTTTGACACTATACAAGGCCAGATTCGACCATCACTAGAGTACTGCTCTCATGTCTGGAGCTCTGCACCCAAACATACTCTTCGGCTACTGGATTCCATCGAAAGGAGGGCTATTCGTCTGATCGGAGACCACGAGCTGACGAAGAACCTCGACAGCCTAGAACATCGAAGGCAGGTTGGGGACTTGACTCTCTTTTACAGATAATTTCATGGAAGGTGCTCGGCTGACCTTGCCCTCTTAATTCCGCTCAGAGCGACGATCGGCAAAAATACACGACGAACCACTGCCGCCCATCCATATGTGGTTAAGCTTAGTACTCCTCGAACTTCATTATTTATGAATTCTTTCATCTGGAGGACTTCATCCTTGTGGAACGACCTTCCCGAGGTCGTTTTTCCGAACGAACATAACCTCCAACGATTCAAAACCAACGTGAATCGCTTTTTGCGGACACGCACCACTCCGAGAGTGCCCTAAAGGATTTTTCCTATAGTGCTTGTGTTTGATCATAATAAAAAAAAAAAAAAACTGAAATGTTCGTGTACACCTAGCAAACAACAGTGTACTAGGAATAAGTATATCTGTAAAAAAATAGCGTACTTTGTAATTGCCGTTGACATAATAGCTTGCCGTGCTTTAATAAGTAGCATATGGTTTGTTTATTTTTTTTTTTAATAATTGAGGATTCTACTTTCATTCGTATTTTTTGTTGATCCTGTACTGTAGCTAGCCGCTATGATAACATATTTGAAATAAAAGTTATTTCGTTGTTAATTCAGTAAGTGCAAAGTAGATTCGGAGCGTTACCATGAAAAGTCCAGTAAAGTCAGTCACTTAACGTAATTTTGCTCGTTTTCATCAAGAGGCCGAAACAGGCAGACGTTTCATGTAACGTCTACAAGCTAGTTTAAATCTCTTTCCAATATTACCATAATATTTATTATTTTTTAAGTGGTTTCCAAGAAATCGCATTCCAACAATGGTCCATTTTTGGATTATTTATTTATATTTCAATTTAAGTTCGATCATAGAATTTAACATCCAATTTTAATAATTAATAGTATTATTTCCGAACAACTTTCTTCCTTTGCCCGGAGGACCTTTTAAGGGCACCACTACGCAATTAAAATACTTTAACATGATTTGATAGATAGTTCCGTATAAGAAGCGGAACTTTCACCTATAAGGTATTACAAAGAACGTCAGTCAATACCCTTTAACGCTAGAGAAAGAAACACCCAATCATAACAAAATTTTTAAAAAATTTAACGTATGATTTTGTAGTTTTAGAGTTCACAGGAAAATGATCGGTTAAGTCCACGTCAAGCGCGCGTAGAATTTCTTCTGTGGGTACTATGCGCTATCATAGAAATAACTGAAATAAGTCAAGCTAGAGAATGACCACCAAGCCAAAAAATGGGCTATAGCTGCGTTTAATCAAATGTTAGCATTATTTTATGCGAACGTTTAGCCAAATATACTAAGTTTTTTTCTAAGCTAAAACTGGATTCGTAAAGTTAAAGGATTGGAAAGCGGCATGAAAAAATTGCGTTAAAAAATATACTGTTATAAGAATAATAATAACAATTTCAAATAGGAACAATTTTCAAATTTGTCACAGATCTTCCTGAAACTTGTTGTTACCCCAATCGACATGTCAGACAATCGAAATATCAATAAATTAACTAAAAAAACTTGATTATTAACGGCTAAAACTTCACGAAAAGAAATATTGATCAGCTGATGACTCTCTTTCTAACCTGCCAAAAAGCGGCATATTTTTTAATTGAATTGATGCAACATAGATGGCTCTGATTGCTAATTTGGGATTGTTTGGGGTCCTCATCTTAAGGACTCTGGACGTGGCTACCTCCAGAGAATGATGCGGAATTATTTTACTGCCCGTGATAAATATTATATTAGCCAGAATAATTTCTAACTGTCGGTGACGTGGTATGGTGAAAAGCGCCAAATATCTAAGCATAAATGAAGCCCACAGCGTTAAATGTAAGTGAACTGAACAATAAACTTGAAGAAAGGCATCAATGCCTCATGCCAAAAATGAACCTGCAGCAACAAAATTGCAGTTTGCAGGGCTACCGCCTGATTTTCGTCTATAATAAATAACCTTTCATCTTGCAGATTTTAAATATCAATTGTCAAAATAAATCATCACAAATCCGTGTTTTTTTTTATTAGTCCCAGATGAGGAGGTTTCACGTACTCTCCCACGAAAAACTCGTTGGCAGTAGATTTTCTCGATATGGCTAACAGGTAAAAACACTCTTATTTTTCTTGCTCATTGCCTCGTTCATATTTGGCTTGTTCACGTTCTTGTACGCACACATACATACTTGGTTGACGTGTACATACAGGGTGTTCCGTTCGGATAATCCATGAGAGGTGATTCTACATGTTATAATAATAGTATAAAACAAATAATATAATATAACAAAAAATAGAAAACTTTTTTTTTGTTCCCTTTTCGAAACTTTTATAGGGTATTTCCGTAATTGTTAATGCTATCAAAAAAGTAATGTAGGTGTCATGTGCTCTTTTTGGGCCAAACTTAAAATGGTAAAATCAAAATTTGAAAATTTCCCCTCGCTTAAGAGATACGGGGGAAAAACAAAAAATTGACAATTTCAAAATTACCCTATATTTTCCTAGTTAAAAGAGATACAGAAAAAGATTTTACAGAAGTTTCTTTATAATGATTGTTGAATAATCTGCCGTTTTTAGAATAAATATACGGGGCCAGGTAAAAAGTTATCGGACCTAACCTCATTTTTTAAAATTTAACAAACTGTATATTTTAATCTAAAAATATACTATTTTAAATTCTCCTTTCAAATATATAACACACCATGGCTGATATTGGATCCATAGGCAATTTATTTAAACTTTATCACTTTGAAATAAAATAAAAGATTAAGATTAAGGTAAAAAATAACGGGAATCATCGCAAATGTTCGGAATATGTAAAGATTGTTTCACGAAAAATGGATATAACTTAATGACTGCAGTACAAGTACCTGTGGCCTTCCCATTATTTATGACCGTTTGTTATTATTATGTGCAAAGGACCGGATTGTAATAATTATAATTAAATATAGGCACATCAGGTAGGTTAGGTTGCTTAATTTATATTTAAATATCTTTTTGTGGTAAAATTTGTTAGTTTTTGAGGAATGGCTCAAGAATTGTCTTTTACCAAACATTCCTCAGAATAGCGTGATAGTAATGGACAATGCGAGCTATCACAGTCGCCAATTACATAAAGCTCCAAGCTCAAATAATACAAAATTGGAGATTCAGAACTAAAACACATTTTGTATAAAAAAAGTATATGTTTGTGACACATTGGCAGAAGAAATTGGACATACAGTGCTACGGCTCCCACCCTATTATTGCATTTTTAACCCCATAGAGCATATGTGGCACCAGTTAAAATCACTGGTTAGGTCTGAAAATATTTCTCCGACTTTAAGTTCTAGTGTTGTAGAATTAATACGAAAATGCTTTAATGATATTCCCCCAGGTAGTTGGAAAAATTCAGTCCGTCACGTAATAACTGTAGAAAATTCGTATATTAGTCTGGATCGTATAATTAATCCAATTATAATTAATTTTGATGAGGATAGCGATAGCGAAACAGAACTATCTATAGAATGACATTATAAATGTAAATAAATATGACTAGTAATATTTAAAAAAAATGTTATTTCATTTGATTACATTAATATAATCATATCATTACTTGATTTCCCTAGTCCGTCCCTTCATACTTCACTTGTTTATTGCCAAGCTCTTGTCGACACAATGGGACCGACCCAGGAAATCATTAAGTCGTACCTATCCATTTTTCGTGAAACAATCTTTACTTAAATGGTTACCGTCTTTCCAGATAGCGAACAAAATATACATTTTGCGCCATTTCTTCGTTTTTTCCACTTTCAATATAAACCGATATCATATCAAATTTTTCAAATGGTGGTCATTCTAGGTGTTTACTTATTTCTATGACACCACTTACAAAAAAGCAAACAAACTTGTCACTAATAGTTCTTATAAAAAATGATGATTAAACTGTACCTAAGTATCAATGAAAACGATCTCCGATATTTGTATATTGTAAGAGGGTGTGGATACCTAAAAAATCGCTTAATTTCTCGTATCCCCGTATCCGTTAGCTATTTTTAATCATCATCATTCACGAATTGATGTTTATACAACGTTGTTATTGTTAGTATATTTACTATTATTTACTATTAACTTCAGCAACGCATTTGTTGTATAATCCCTGTAATATACCAAATTGTGTAAGTTTTTTTTATTGTTATTACTAGTTACGTGTAAGTTTACAAAACACGTATAAATAGTGGAGATAGTTATTTAAACAATGTGTTATCGCATTCGGACAGGTGTGATAAAATTTATAAACAAACTGTAAAACGACTTTATCAAGGATAGGCGTGGGGAAAAATATATTTTATATGAAAATAAACAATTTCTAAGTGCTTGTAATACTAATAAATGAAAAAATGTTGACAAGGGCGAGCCGAACTCGCTGAACTGATAAATTTGTTCAATCGGACACGTCTTTGCTTTTTTCAAGCAATCAAGGAATTCTAGCCGGTGTTGTCATATTTTAAACACTTTTCCATTCTGTAATACCTTTTTGTACAATTAATCGAAGAACATTTACGACGGACTATGTTTTAAACAACCCGAAAAAATACATGGAATAGTAATAGCCACGTACGTCACTAGGCCAAATACCAATGACGATGTAGTTTCATATAGTGCCGCACGCTTGCGTCTGTTAGCTGAAGACCAACCAGCGGCCGGATACGTTGTGTCTATTCGATCACCAACACACTCTCAGCGATCCGCTCTGTTTTTTTCGGTTTACGCGTGTATCTTGCCCGTACATAAAAAATCTTTGAATATTGTTTTTATTGACGCATTTCTTCTGGACGTCAAATTTCGTCGCGTGTAATAAAATCTAATAATCTGTATTATTGTATTTTCAAAAGCTATTGGCTCTGTTTCACTATTACTGTGTGTACATAAAGTGTTTCCAGGAGTGTTCACATGAAAAAGAAAAAAAACTGATTGTGTTTGTGCCTGGATTTCCTCGCTCTTTAGGTATAAGGATAAATACAAGTAGGTAGAAAATAAGTTATTTTTATAATTTTATATGGAATTTCAGTTTTACATAAAGTTTGGCAACATTGCCATTGGCTCTGGGTGAAATGTTGTACAGTAGCGCGGACTGACCTGTGAGTAAGAGTATTTATTACCCCACTTTTAAAACGGTCGATTTAAAAAAAATAAAATATGTAGCGCTTCTCTAGGACACCCAAGGAGTCACCCATTTAAATATAATACGTCATTTCCATAACACCCTGTATGTAGGGGAGGTACGGTCAATTATTGGGGAAACAACAACCACAACATTAAACTTTAAGAGTCCAACCGACATTATTATCATGCTGTAAAGAATCGGAAAGGACGTCTGTCGACCTTTTTGCCATGTAAGATTTTAAGGGTAACATCTATCCCTCGCAGAAGATTGTTAAATCACGAGGGCTGTAAATATTCTTTAAAAGCGTTTTAATATTAATTAATAATTGTAATTGGAAGCCTAACATGGCGACGTTTAAAATGAGTGTTTCGGTTGTCCCAACAATATATCCCTCGACCTAATTGTGTATAGACTTTTAAGATGAGGATCCCAAACAATCCCAAATTAGCAATCAGAGCCATCTATGTTGTATCAATTTAATTGCGCTGTTTGGCAGGTTAGAAAGAGACGAGAGTCATCAGCTGATCAATATTTATTTTCGTGAAGTTTTAGCCCTTAATAATAAAGTCTTTTTAGTTAATTTATTCATATTTAGATTGTCTGACATGTCGGTTGGGGGGGGGTATCAACAAGTTTCAGGACGATATGCGATAAAAATTTGAAAATTGTTCATATTTGAAATTGTTATTATCATTCTTATAACAGTATATTTTTTAACGCAATTTTTTCATACCGTTTTTCAATCCTTTAACTTTACGAATCCAGTTTTAGATTAGAAAAAAACTAAGAATATTTGGCTAAACGTTCGCATAAAATAGTGCCTGTTTGGCAACCTTTGATTAAAAATCTTAATTTAAGTTAAGTAATTAAAATATCAAATCATGTAGAACGACGTTTACAATCAGAAAAATATCATCTACAATACGAACCGATTATGGAAAATCTACTGCGACTAATTGGCAACACTGGTACATATACAATATACGTACATTTCCAGTCCAGTATGTAGTTACAAAGAATACAAAGTTTACTAAACGGTACTTAGTGTCATTAAGACTTTCATATTAGGTGGTTCCAAGTACTACTACACAAGTGGACTTGAAAATATAAATTATTAAACCATTACTGTTATGCAATTGATTTAGAATTGAATATTAACTCTTCGGCATATTATATATCGTAAATTATATTTAAATTCCAACAATAAGCAATAACAATTAAATTGTAGTTACAATAAAATTAAGGGAACTGTTAAGGGCGACGATATTTGTTGAGGTCCTCACCAAAACGCTGAATTTCCAATATTTTATGAAAAAGGAACTTTGAACGCAAATATGTTCCAGTTACTAAATTCTTTCGAAATCTTAACTGAAGTTGCGACAAAACGCGACAAATCCTGTGTCAAAAACCGCTATGAAATCATTAAGTTGTCACAATTTTGCCAGCTAGAATTGCTGTTTTATTCGTCACAACAAAACGTTACATTTCCACCTTGTACAGGGTGTCCCATTTTCGACACTTTTATAGGGTATCTCCGTAATTGTTAGTGCTATCGGTTTTTCTAGTATATACAGTGTGTTCCATAATGACGTGCTAATATTTCAGGGTGTGATTCCTTAGGTCATTTTATAAAGAAAAGTTCATATGAACATATGTCCGCAACGGCTTAGATTTTTTGCTACAGGGTGTTGAATTTAAATTTTTTAAATGGTTATTTTTTAATATCTCCGAAAGTAGTTTAGATATTATTTTCAATTTTGGTGTGTGTTAATAGGATACAGAACCACAAATTTTAATTAGAGAAGTTATTCAATTATTGTTCGACCTGTGGCGTCCCTGCGTACATGTCCTCTGATATTTTTCCATATGGATATTTTTTCTGATTAGCCTGGTTAATTCTACATGAAAACGGTCTCTTGAGTTTTTCTCGTCAGACGCACCGTTCTTGATTAAAACCACTAAATTCATATTGAAACTCATTATTATTAACATTGATAAAATAATTAATGATAAATTTTGTTTCATAAAAATTGTTGGAAATGGCCACCTTCACTTAAAAGGTATGCTTCCGCCAGTCTTCGCATCAAATTGCCCACTCCAACAATTTTTCATTATTTTATCAATGTTACATGGAAAAATGTCAGTGGCGTACCATCTTTTTTGTAAAAAATATCAGAAGACCTGTTTGCAGGGACGCCACTGGTGGAAAAATTGAATAACTTTTCCAACTAAAATGTGTGGTTCTATATCCTATTAAGACGCACCAAAATTGAAAATAATATCTAAAGTACTTTCGGTGATATTAAAAAATAACCATTTAAAAAATAAAAATTCAACACCCTGTAGCAAAAAATTTAAGCCGTTGCGGACATATGTTCATATGAACTTTTCTTTATAAAATGACCTAAGGAATCACACCCTGAAATATTAGCACGTCATTAAGGAACACCCTGTATACTATAAATTATTGACCAAATTTAGCAATAATTGGGCGTGGTCCTAAAAAAACCCAGTTTATATTCTGAATCCAACGGTATGTCAAACCTATTATTTATTATTATTATTATTTTGTGTTCGAAAATGATGCGTTTTTGAAAATGAAAAATAATTTATGATACATTATTAATAAAGATTGTTTCATGAAAAATGGATATAACTTAATGACTGCGGTAAAAGTACCTGGGGCCATCCCATTATTTATGACCGTTTGTTATTATTATGTGGAAAGGACCGGATTGTAATAATTATAATTAAATATAGGCACATCAGGTAGGTTAGGTTGCTTAATTTATATCTTACTTATATCTTTTTGTGGTAAAATTTGTTAGTTTTTGAGGAATGGTTCAAGAATTGTCTTTTACCAAACATTCCTCAGAATAGCGCGATAGTAATGGACAATGCGAGCTATCACAGTCGCCAATTACATAAAGCTCCAAGCTCAAATAATACAAAATTGGAGATTCAGAACTACATGGCGGCGAATGATATATATTTTGAAGAAAGTTATAAAAAAAAGTGATCTTTTCGAAGTTTTAAAGACATCTTGTATAAAAAAGTATATGTTTGTGACACATTAGCAGAAGAAATTGGACATACAGTGCTACGGCTCCCACCCTATTATTGCATTTTTAACCCCATACAGCATATGTGGCACCAGTTAAAATCACTGGTTAGGTCTGAAAATATTTCTCCGACTTTAAGTTCTAGTGTTGTAGAATTAATACGAAAATGCTTTAATGATATTCCCCCAGGTAGTTGGAAAATTCAGTCCGTCACGTAATAACTGTAGAAAATTCGTATATTAGTCTGGATCGTATAATTAATCCAATTATAATTAATTTTGATGAGGATAGCGATAGCGAAACAGAACTATCTATAGAATAACATTATAAATGTAAATAAATATGACTAGTAATATTTAAAAAAATGTTATTTCATTTGATTACATTAATATAATCATATCATTACTTGTTTTCCTTAGTCCGTCCCTTCATACTTCACTTGTTTATTGTCAAGCTCTTGTCGACACAATGGGACCGACCCAGGAAATCATTAAGTCGTATCCAATTTTCGTGAAACGTACTCTATCAAAAATAAAATACTATACTATACTTTTCAGGTGGTATTAAATATCAAATACCAATGTAGGTATGGGAAAATTATTATTTCCCAGACCACCCGATTTGAGAATCTTGGATTAAAAATACCTAATAACAGGTAAGAAAAAAATCGTAGATTTATTAAACCCAGTGTATGTCACTAGCGCTCTCGAGTGTGAAACTTAAAAATTTATACGAATCTTACTCATAAAAACATCATATCGCCAACTTTCCATGCGATACATTGAACCATTTTCAAATTATGGCTAATTTTCGAAAAGAAACTCTCACCTTCGACACGCCGTATTTTTAGAACGGGGGGAAACATTTCGAAAAAACTAGTCAGTTTTATTCCACAACGGACCAACTTTATCCGTCTCCCCTTTATGTTCCATATAAGGCATTCTCGACGTCATACCTTTATAAAAACAAAAGTGAGAAACTTCGGTATAAAGAAAAACGAATGAAAAAAATTTAAGGCATGATCCGAAATCTTGATTAATTATTTTTTAATTGAATGGGTGTGAGAGAATTCCGCGTCAAGTTCAATATCGTGTTTTATCCGGAAAAAAAAAGTGAAAGCAAAAATATAATAATCTTTTCTTTCATCTTTGGTTCTCCGATCGCATGGACTTGTCAGTTTATTTACGTGTGAGAATTGAAACAAAGTAAAATTTAAAGAACGGCAATTCAATCAACTACGATAAAATAACCCGGTTTATTTATTTGCATTAGACATTTTGAATTTCACTTGAAGAAGAGGCACAATGAAAATGATAAACATAATATACATTCGACATCAGCCTACGGTACGAATCGGTCCTATTCCTCGAACATAGCAGTGAATTAGGGGATTCATTATCGGCAATTCGGGATTCCGTAAAAAATATATCTATGGTAAGACACCGAGATTCCCGGGACTGTACAGGGTGTCCCAGAATATGTGGGCAATCTCCCGGGTTCAGATAGAACACTTAAAAATAACAGGAGACGTTCATATAAATTTAACCCCCCCACGGAGATACGGGTCCATATCGGACGTCCCTGGAAATCGTTGATTTTTAAATTATTTTTTAAGCATTAGGTGTAATTTAATAATTTTTTAGTATAATGTTTACTAGATGAGTCTCCTTAAAATTCGGCCTTTTAAACACATTTGGCTTATTTAGTTTGGCAGGGACGGACTAGACGTAACACAAAAATGCTTTTTTTACACCCTGTATGATGAAGGAAAGATAATAATATTTTTTTTGGATACTCTAAAGTCTAAACCTTAAGCTGAAAAAAAGGTACTCTTGATCAATGTCGATAAAATGAACTGTTTTCCAAAAAAAATATTTTTGTTCGTACATTAAATGCATGTCGGTATATTCAGTAGGTATACGTAAATTCCATTACTAAGTTAGTAACTAATAAGACAAAGGAGAAAAACCGCAAATTTCAAGACACTACCATAAACTGACACTGGCATAAATATTCTTATTTAAATCGGTACATGTGACCATAGAAACAATGAGGGAATTTTATGAACATAAAACAACAACCAATGCAAAAACCATATTGAACAAAAATATTTTTTTTTTCGAAAACAGTTTATTTTATCGACATTGATCAAGAGTACCTTAAGGCTTAGAGTAACCAAAAAAAAATATTATTGTCGTTCCTTCATCATACAGGGTGTAAAAAAAAAGCATTTTTGTGTTACGTCTAGTCCGTCCTTGTCAAACTAAATAAGCCAAATGTGTTTAAAAGGGAGAATTTTAAGGAGACTTATCTAGTAAACATTACACTAAAAAATTATTATATTACACCTAGTACTTAAAAAATTATTTAAAAATCAGCGATTTCCAGGGACGTCCGTTATGGGCCCGTATCTCCGTAGGGGGGGCTGTAGGAAGACAAATTTATATGAACTTCTCCTGTTATTTTTAAGTGTTCTATCTGAACCCGGGAGATTGCCCACATATTCTGGGACACCCTGTATACAGCGTGTCAAAAAAACTTTGTATTTTTAATAAATAGTTATAGTTATAAATAAATTTGATCCAGTACAAAATACAAAGGGTGTGTGAAGGTGGACATTTCCAATAAATTTTTATAAATCAAAATTTATTACTACCAATATTAATAATAATGAGTTTCAATGTCATTTTTTTTTAAATTAAGAACGATGGTTCTGACAAAAAAAATGCAAGGGACCGCTTTTATGTAGAATTGACCAGGCTAATCAGAAAAATTATCCACATGGAAAAATGTCAGTGGCGAATCACTGTTTTGTAATAAATATCAGAGAACACGTTTGCTGGGACGCCACTGGTGGAGCGATAAAATAAATTTTCTAATTAAAATATGTGGTTTGTTATCCTATTAACGGATAACAAAATTGAAAATAATATCTATAGATTTTAAAAAATTATGATTTAAAAAAAAGTACCATTTTTTTCATAAAATTATCGGAGGTATATTACACTAGTGGACTAGTGCCTAAAAATTTTCGATAATTTTGCATGAAAGCGTATTGCCTAAAAGCAACAAGAGTTCATTTTCATATTTTGGCGAAATATTTTACAAAATTTAAAAATGAACGAATGTTGTTTTTCAAAGGAAATACGCTTAAATGCAAAATTATCTGAGAATTTTTATGCACGAGTGTAATTTAGGGAGAAAATTACTCGAATAATGGTTAAAACAACTTTATATTACCACTTTTAAATAAAGAACTAAAAAAATTAGTAACTATTAATAACGCAATTGTAATAATATTTAATATTTGAGTTTGTAGCTGGAAAATAAAAATAATAAATAAACGTCAAAAAGTGTCATTATCTTTGTCAATAAACAATAAAAACTTGGCGGGTTGTTTTCGATAGCTAGAGGGGTTGTTTTCGATGTAATCATGCGAAAACAACATATGTAGCTAAATGCATGAGTGTAATTTTCGAAGAAATCACACTCTGAAACATTAGCACGCCATTAAGGAATACCCTGTAAGTTTTTAATAAGAAAAAGGCATATTACGAACTAAAACCACCTACCTGATGATAACTCATTATAACATTCCAAAGAAAACTACACAAGTGCACACATGACTCGCACAAATTCCGAAATTTTTATACCTTACATTCGCGAAATGTAGACTCGCCCTTAAAACCACCCCGTCCCGGATATTCCCACTAGCGCTCGGCAAGGAGTTAATATATATTACGTTTCCCAGCAATTAGTTTTTTAATAAAATATTAAAAACTCGTAAACATACTTATACCCACAGAAAAAACATGTTTCGCAAAGGTGGCAAAACAAAAAAAAAACAAACGCTGTTACATGCACCTTTATATCGCTCGAATCGAAAAACAACTGAACGTCAGTTGTATGGAATAATGTTAAAAAAATCCTACGCGCCAAAGAAATGGTCAAACACGGCCGGCGGCGATATCTAGCGTGCTATGGAGGCGGCGTTGTCGGATGGAGTGAAGTTTCAGATTGAAAATCGTAAGGAATAGAAAAATATTTAAAATTTAAAAACCAATACCCTCTTTTGTTAGGTTGACGCGTACGGCATGCTTGTTCCAATGGCATTGTTAAAAAAATACCTTGTTCGTTGCAGTGCTGCTAACAAAATGTCAAAAAATACATATTAAAAGTATATTTATATAATATGGCAACAGCGCTTTTACGTTTTGTTGTCGTATTTCCCTTCTCTTCGTTTGTTTTGGCATGAGCAAGGTGTTGCTCATTTGTTTAAACTATTTTATTCATAAAGCGACTAATGCGACAAACCTGCCTCGGATTAATCTCGCTTGTACCGGTGCATATTAAGAAATACGTGGTGTATATACAGGGCGTCCCAAAAATGTCAAGGTTTAGGGTTCCGCACCAAAATTGCAAAAAATAAACAGTTACGGAATGACAACCTTTTGTTCTCGGAGACCTTTGACGTACAGAGATAGAATTGGGTACAAAAAAAACTGTATTTCGCAACTATAATTTTACTGCTATGACTGTATAAAGTCTTCACACTCATCACTCATCAAACTGAACAATAAGGTCCTAATTCTAAAATTACTTTAAGGAAAATACGAATGACCTGGCAACTCTGCTAGTAGGCCAAGACAGAAACCATTAATCCTTCCTTATCTATTTTGTCTCAATTTTATAGCACATATTTGTAAAGTTACTATCGGGAAAATACGATGCATCTGGCAACTGTGCAAGTGGGTCAAGAAAGAAACCATTAATATACCATTTATTTAGTCACAATTTTACACATTCTAGCCAACTTTATGCGTATTTGGAAAATTGAACGAAATAAGTTATATTTTAAATTTGTCGTTTTTCTGGGACACCCAATAATCGTTCAATTGTTTTATTAATTGTTTAACGCGTATCATGTACCAAACGGTATACTATACAACATACACTATAATACACATCCTGTGTTGAATGCGACGTGACATTTAAGAAATGGAATAGAGACGCGTTCTGAAAATGTATGACGTACACCCAGTGACAGAAACGACTTTCTGGTCTGTCTAGTTTTCGTTTTTCAACAAAAAAAATTTCAAACAGTCAAAATGTCGCGAATTTTGTTGATGCAAGTTAGTTTCTGGAAAGGTTACCAATAGGGAATCCAATCCCGCAAATGCGGGATCACGCGCTGATTTTGCGGGATTGACATTGCCGGATTCAACGTGCGGAATTTGCGGGACTCGATGTGGGTGCTGTATGTTAATAAAAAGTTGTTTTACGTAATTAGAAACAGAGTAGAGTAGCAGGAAAATATTTATTGCATATAGGTACAATACAATAGTACGACTAGTTTAACGGTTACATGGATTTTGAAAGTATTTTCGGAGAAAAGATAACATGTTTAATGTTTCATCTTTTAGATTTGATCTTATTTTATTGCACATGTATCCTGCAGCTGCGTTCAGCTTCGACACTTGTCGGCGGAATAGATTTTACACAATTTGTAGCCATGATTCGCCTGTAAATCTCATTTTCTTAGGTAGCACAGAAGAACCACTAACATCTGAGCGCTTAGCAATAGAACTAAACGAACTACTCCAGCTGCTGGTACTAGCTTTAATTTCCTGTGTTATTTTATCAATATCAACACTAGCGCTGCTGCTCGGGACTTTCAAATTAATATTATGCTTTGTTTGTAAGTGGGTGTGAAGACCTTTGGTGGACAGAGCAGAGATTTTGACAATGCTAGGGCATAACTTACATTTAGCTGTAAGACCATCTTCAGACTTTAAAAAAACAAATTCCAAACTAAACTTGAACCTTTATTATCTTTGTAAACTACACTGACACTCAATTTTGTGATTGCTGTTTAAATTCCATGTATTATATTCAACCACTTGATAAATGTCACTAGATACTAGTAGAATAACGCCCTTACTTTCGCAAGTACGCAAGAAAACTGTTCTGCTTAACGTACTTGCAATAGCCCAGCATGGCGGGGAATCCCCGACGCGTCGACCAAAAATACCGCAGTTCACCAGCAGGCTTGCGGGATTAAAGTTTGGGTGCGGGATTGGATTCCCTAGTTACCAATATATCCCGACATGTGTAACAGCATTTAGAAAACATCAACAACCAAGTTAGACAGCAAAAACTCTTACAGAACCATTTATAATGTTCTAGCGAGACCTTTATACAACAAATTTGCAAGTAGCATCTTCTCCAGTGTATATTTCACATATTATAATATTAAAGTATTCAATACAATATTGTATCTAATAAGTTAAACAAAAGTAATTATTAATGAAAGTCGATAAAAATCACGCTTTATTATAAAAAAAACATAGTCATTGAATTATCGGAGCTTATAACAAGCAAATTAATTGTTATTACCTGGCAATTATGTCTTTTTTAACAAACGATTATTGTTATTGTTAAGATTCTCATTTCAGATTTTAATTTTTTTTCTTCTTCTCTAGGTGCCATCTCCGCTGCGAAGGTTGGCAATCATCAAGGTGATTCTTATTTTTGAGACCGCAGCCCTAAATAGTTCGTTGCTGCTACATCCGAACCATTCCCTCAGGTTCTTCAGCCATGAATTACGTATCCTTCCTACCGATCTTCTTCCTTGGATTTTTCCTTGCATAATGATTTGCAATACTCTATATTTCTCTCCTCTCATAACATGTCCCATATACAACAGTTTCCTTCTTTTAATTGTTGGAATCACTTCTTTCTGTTTGTGCATACGCATCATTACTTCCACATTGGTTACTCTCTCCACCCATGAAATCCTCAATATTCTCCGGTATATCCACATCTCAAATGCCTCCAGTCTTCTCTCGTCAGCCACCTTCAGTGTCCAGGACTCCATCCCATAATACAGTATATATTTTTAATGGTCAGTAAATGTATAATGGGCAAGTAAGTCCAAATGAGCGTCAGATAAAACCGTTGAAGGGTTGAATGTTGAAACACCACCAAAGAATATTACGTATTTTTTCTACGATCGTTAAGAGAACTATATTCGCTTTAACAATTAGCGTTGAAAAAGAGGTAACGTGTCATTTTTTCATTTCCCTCTGAATGATTATAATATCAAGTTGCCATGAAAACATCATCCGTGTCGCTCGTTGCCTGGGCGCCGCATTACTATTGTCATCTTACAAATGTCAATAATATTTTATAACATGTGGGAAATCTCCCGGATATGAAGAAAACACGTGAAAAGAATACTATAGGTTCATATAAACTTCTTTCGTATCGGCCTCCTCTTCGGAGATATGGGCTCCCAAAGAGCACCAATGGAATCAAGTTTTTTACACATAATTATTGAACCACCTGGTATATTTCAATTATTTTTTAATATGATGTATACCAGGTAAGACCCGTCAAATTACTACCCAAGAAACTGTTGTGAATTACTCACAGCTGCAGGGACGGACTAGCTGTAACACTCATGGGCCCATTTTTTACGCCCTGTATGATGAGAACTTTAAACAATGTTTTTTACATACCTTTAACTATTGGCTAAAAATTAAGTACTCTTCATTCATGTCGCTAATCCTAACCGTTTTCGAGAAAACGTCATTTTAATTACATCATGTATTTGGCGTATCTCGGTAAGAGATCCAGTTTGGTTCCTATGAAATGATGATCGTCAAAATTCCGCTTTTTCATATTTAACCCGTGAGAAGATAGGGGGATCAGTGCAAATAAAATGACGTTTCCTCGAAAACGGTTAGGATTTGCGACAGGAATGAAGAGTACTTAATATTTAGTCAATAGTTAAAGGTATTTAAAAAACGTTGTCCAAAGTTCTTATCATACAGGGCGTAAAAAAAATGGGCCCATGAGTGTTACAGCTAGTCCGTCCCTGCAGCTGTGAGTAATTCACAACAGTTTCTTGGGTAGTAATTTGACGGGTCTTACCTGGTATACATCATATTAAAAAATAATTGAAATATACCAGGTGGTTCAATAATTATGTGTAAAAAACTTGATTCCATTGGTGCTCTTTGGGAGCCCATATCTCCGAAGAGGAGGCCGATACGAAAGAAGTTTATATGAACCTATAGTATTCTTTTCACCTGTTTTCTTCATATCCGGGAGATTTCCCACATGTTCACCCTGTATAGACATAATTTCGATTCCGAAGAAAAAAAACTCATATCAATGCGCTCCAGACGCAATAATTAATAAAGCCAATGAAGCAACGCAAAATTTATTGCCTGAACAATCGAAAGAAGCTTACAAAAAGGAATATAATACGTTTATTAAATTGCATTGGAGCAAAATCAAGTGAAGAGTTTCAGCGACCGGATATTACTGACGTATTTTCAAGAAAGCTAAAACATCTTTCTTCTTCGACTTTACGATCGTGCTCTTTCAAGCTAAAATCAACATTAATTCTGAATAATTAAGCAAATATCCCAAATTTATTGAATTTCTAAGTGATAGTGATTGGAGGTTGGTTTTACACCAATAATATATGTTTTAATTTCGGAAAAGAAAACTGAGAAAAAATATTGAATGAAACTTTGCATACGGGATTTCGGCGCTGAAGTTTCCTATTCATCACAAAAGTGCTTTCAAATCTCCCGTAATTGAAAAAAGTATCGCCGAGCGACAGGCAACAAAAAGAGCGTGCCTAAAGGTATGGTTTCGGTAGAACTGCTGGCAGTAACGCGTGGCCGCGACGTCTGGCAGTGAAGCACTGGTCTTTAGGAACATAAATTAGTTCCCTTAGAACGTCAGAGAAGTCACGGCTCAACGGTTGGCCGTCGACTGCTGTGTACCTACTGCTCCGAGATCAGTCTAGATTTTTTTTTTGTTTTTTTTTATGATCAAACACAAGCACTATAGGAAAAATCCTTTAGGGCACTCTGGGAGTGGTGCGTGTGCGCAAAAAGCGATTCACGTTGGTTTTGAATCGTTGGAGGTTATATTCGTTGGGAAAAACGACCTCGGGAAGGTCGTTCCACAAGGACGAAGTCTTCCAGATGAAAGAATTCTTAAATAATGAAGTTCGAGGAGTACTAAGCTTAACCACATATGGATGGGCGGCAGTGGTTCGTCGTGTATTTCTGCTATTCGTCGCTCTGGGCGGAATTAAGAGGGCAAGGTCAGCCGAGCACCTTCCATGAAAATATCTGTAAAAGAGAGTCAAATCCCCAACCTGTCTTCGATGTTCTAGGCTGTCGAGGTTCTTCGTCAGCTCGTGGTCTCCGATCAGACGAATAGCCCTTATTAGTGATGGTGGAATCTGGGCTTTGTATAGTGTCAAAAGTTGTTGAGGTGTGTACAACTTTCTGGTTCGGAAGAGTACCCCAAGCTTCTGAGAAGCTATCTTGGCGATTGCCACAACGTGGTTATGCCAAGACATATTTCCTCCCAGATCGACGCCCAGCAAATTAATAGATGAAGCCAGTGGGATTGCGTGCCCGTCCATGACTATATCCGGTTCTGTAATATTAACCTTTTTAGAGAAAACTGCTGCATGGATTTTTTAGCGTTAAATTCGACTTGGTTACTGTCACCCCAAGCCAAAATTTCTTCCAGGTCTTTGTTGGGGCGTGATACTTCATGCTGTCTGCGAAGATGTGCGTCGGCAGCCGATGTTTGTGCATTCAAAGAGAAAGATGAGATAAGTGTGCTATCGTCAGCAAAACTAAATATCGGATTTTTAGTTTTCACTAGAAATTAATCCAGAAACACAATAAATCACAAACACACACAATGAATGAATTATAACAAATTCCTAAAATTTCAGGGGATCCCGTAGTAAAACGCCCGTACGGTGTTGCCACGGTAATTTCCCTAAAACGTCGTATTTTATGTTATTAGGAAATCATAAATAATATTACGAGTAGAAAATTTAAAAGATAGTCAAATATTTATTCATCATCCTTATTTCTGTTAAAAACGATGTTTGATGGGCACAAAATATAAACAATTCCGTCTCTCTTTTATATGATAATATGTCTACGGTGCAGACAGTTTTCTACAAGATTTTTACAGGAAATCACGCACAACAACAAGAACCATTAGGCGATTTCTTGATCTTGCATATTGCTATATTCGTGTTTCAAACTTCGGCCTCTTCACAAAATAATTTAGGAAAAGGAACAACATCGGCCTAAACGAATAAGCTTCGAAACTGTAAAACTTCAGTAGTTTCGCAATTCGATTCCCTCGGAGACCGGCAAGGTCTAGCGATAATAAATTCCCCTAGACCTTATTTTAGTGCCTTTTAAAGACGAGAAGGTAGATAAAGTATACTGTATTTTATGCAAAATGGTTTGGAATTTTGAACGCGACAAAAATTTGAATTATTTATTTCATGTACCACTTTCGACACTTTTATAGGGTATCTCCGTAATTGTTAGTGCTATCGAAAAAGTAATGTAAGTGCCATGTGCTCTTTTTGAGTCAAACTTAAAATGGTAAAATCAAAATTTGAAAATTTTCGCTCGCTTAAGAGATACGGGGGAAAATAAAAAAATTGGCAATTTAAAAATTACCCTATATTTTCATAGTTAAAAGAGATACAGAAAAATGTTTTATATAAAAGTTTCTTTATAATGATTTTTGAATAATCTGCCGTTTTCAGAATAAGTATACGGGGCCAGGTAAAAAAGTTATCGGAGGTAACCTCATTTTTTTAAATGGAACACCCTGTATATTTTAATCTAAAAAGATAGCATTTTAAATTATTTTTCCAAATTTATAAAACACCATGGATGATATTGGTTTTTTAGGCGATTTATTTAAAATTTATTACTTGTAGGCCAGGAAACAGAAGCTAATATTCTAGAAACAACTATGTTGATATTCTAGTTGTTATTAACATTTAATGTCAATTTCATTTTTACATGTTCATTTGTGAAAATGACTTATCAACATTTCGAAAAATTTGATATGATATCAGTTTACATTGGAAGTGGAAAAAACGAAGAAATGGCTCTAAATTTTTCTGAAAACGGCAGATTATTCAACAATCATTATAAAGACTGAACTTCTGTATACAACATTTTTCTGTATAAGTATCTCTTAACTAAGAAAATATAGGGTAATTTTGAAATTGCAAATTTTTTGATTTTCCCCCTATCTCTTAAGCGAGCGAAAATTTTCAAATTTTGATTTTACCATTTTAAGTTTGATCCAAAAAGAGACACCTACATTACTTTTTCTACTACTGTATAAATAAATCAACTTTCGGGCCGTAGCAACACGAAAGAAAACGAAAGTAAATGTTACAGTTACCTGAATATTATCCGTTGCTAGCTACGAAAGTAGGTTGCTAGCTACGAAAGTAATACTTTCGGTGCCAGGACAAAAAAAACTGCGAAATATCTATATTTTTGTTCACAGAAATAGTCAATTTAAGCATGGAATATTGTGACCATAAGGACGGAGGTGATAGGGCTTCAGATTTCTCTTGGAAGTACGCTAGCATTACATTTTCGTCAATTTGTGAAAGGTTTTTCTCCACGAACCATTCTAGAAACAGGTTGTACGTTTGACAGTACCTATCTTTCGACTTTACGGGTAAGAGTGAGGCACATGCCAACTCGGCCGCCTTCTGTATAGCTTCGTTTTGGTCTTGAAACAACATTTTCGACAATCGAAATTAAAAAATTCGAACTGACAGACTTTGACAGTACTCAAATAACTAGTTGTCATGGATTATTTTACAGGTGCATTTTATTATAATTTGAATAAAATCAAAGTTCATTACTTAATAATATAATTGATCAAAGAACAGTAGTAGAAAAAGTTTAATACATTACACGCTGCAAAAGTCCTTTCAGGTGCTCGGAGTTTTTTAAATAGCCTCGGCTTCGCTACGCTTCGCCTCGCCTATTTAAACACACCTCGCACCAAAAAGTAAACTTTCGCAGCTTGTAATGTAAATAACTATTTTTGGTAGTACTTACAATTACGGAGATACCTGTATTGCCTGAACTATGAGAGTTTCGTGCTTTTGCCATCACGTTTAAATGAATAGGATTGGCTCATCAAATTGTATTCAAACTCGGTGCATGGATTTGCCATGTCCGCCTCTTCAGGAAGTTATTAGGCAGTTTTTCGATAAAATGTACAGGGGAGCCAATATTCAGCCACCTCAAAATTGACGTGGGATTTCCTATGTTCAACTTAACGATGCAACACCCGGTACACGGCAAACCTTTGCCCGACCCTGTATAATTGCACTTACCCTATCCGTTATTCTTTCCTCCGGCTTGCCCCGCTTTAAAGATTTGGCTCTGATGACTCGCCCATGTCCCCCCGCGTCTACTTCATCCATTGTTTTAATTTTTTCCCTTCCGAATTTCGTTTGTTTTTCTTTATCAATTCCGGTTGTTTTTTTTTCTCCTCCTTTCGGCTACATTTTATCTCAGAGTTTCCTCTAATCGGCTGTCGAATGCGGCATTTTTGGGTTTCTATAAAAAAAAATATATTCATAGAAAAATCATTTTTCGGTTGCACCGTCAATAATATTCTTACATATACAGGGTGGTCTTTAATGAAAGCGCCATAGCGTAACCACATATTCTACACATCAAAACAATAGGTTTCCTAATTATGCCGTAGTAAAATGTTTTCGTTGTCGTTAAAGATTAATTTCTAAAAAAAATTTTTTATAACTCAAACTGTTTTCGAGATATAGACATGCAAATTTGTAATTGGGGGGTTTTTGAGGAGGGTGTATATCATAAATTGTTGAAACGATTTTTTTTTTATGATCAAACACAAGCACTATAGGAAAAATCCTTTAGGGCACTCTGGGATGTGCGCAAAAAGCGATTCACGTAGGTTTTGAATCGTTGGAGGTTATATTCGTTGGGAAGGTCGTTCCATAAGGATGAAGTCATCCAAATGAAAGAATTCTTAAATAATGAAGTGCGAGGAGTACTAAGCTTCTGCTGTTGCCGCTCTGGGCGAAATTAAGAGGGCAAGGTCAGCCGAGCACTTTCCATGAAAATATCTGTAGAAGAGAGTCAAATCCCCAACCTGTCTTCGATGTTCTAGGCTGTCGACGAAGACGAATGGCCCTCCTTTCGATGGAATCCAGTAGCCGAAGAGTATGTTTGGGGGTAGAGCTCCAGAAATAAGAGCAGTGATGATCGAATCTGGGCTTTGTATAGTGTCAAAAGTTGTTGAGGTGTGTACAACTTTCTGGTTCGGAAGAGTACACCTAGTTTCTGAGAAGCTATTTTGGCGATTGTTACACCGTGGTCATGCCCAGACATATTTCCTCCCAGATTGACGCTCAGCAAATTAATAGATGAAGCCAGTGGGATTGCGTGCCCGTCTATGACTATATCCGGTTCTGCAATGTTAAACCTTTTTAGAGAAAACTGCTGCCTGGATTTTTTTAGCGTTAAATTCGACTTGGTTACTGTCACCCCAAGCCAAAATTTCGTCCAGGTCTTTGTTGAGGCGTGATACTTCATGCTGTCTGCGAAGATGTGCGTCGGCAGCCGATGTTTGTGCATTCAAAGAGAAAGATGAGATAAGTGTGCTATCGTCAGCAAAACTAAATATCGGATTGAAATATTGAATCAAATTGTTTGTATGTATGTTTATCAAATAATTTGTAGAGGGCGCAAGTTACGCCCTACAAGCCTACTATAGTATTACGCCAAAAAAAAATTCCGGATGTGTTATTGGGATTCTGATTCTGGTAATTTCTAAAGAAAAACTGTAGGTATACTTCATTTATTTTGTTAAATCAGTCCCTGTTTGTTTTTCTGCTGTTTAAAAAACCTTCAATTAAACAGTTTTATAATTTGGTTGTAAGAACACTCTTACAGCGGTAATATTGTAGCTACTTTACCCCCAAAACAAAAGTTAATCACGGGAGACCATTATACAACAACGATGCAAATCAAAAGCTTTAATAAAACTGTTATAAATAAATCATAATAATCTCCATCAACAAAACCAATAAATCGCAATAATTGCTGTCACAGAGGATTGGTAGCTCGGCGCCTGCGTTCGTCTGCAGACATTTGTTTTTCAAAAGCGACCTGGACGTTTGGGCTCCTTGGGAAACCTTTTTAATTATTTATATTCTCTTATGTCGTGAGTACTTACTATAAAATGTATAATATCGCTTTAGAAACAAGCGATGGACAGTTAACTTAGCATAAAGTAGCCGTTTTCATATTTTTAAAGAACGAAACGTTCTTGTTATACTCGTTTCGAGAAAAATGTTACATTTCATCACTGCCGACTTGCGACTATGTATCTCCTAGAAAAATAAATCATATACTGGGTGTCTCGGTAGTAACCTACTATGGATACGTACAACAACAAAATTTTATGGATGTACACTGTGTCCCATTTTCGACACTTTTATAGGGTATCTCCGTAATTATTAGTGCTATCAATAAAGTAATGTAGGTGTCATGTACTCTTTTTGGGTCAAACTTAAAATGATAAAATCAAAATTTGAAAATGTTCGCTCGCTTAATTTCTTAGTTAAAAGAGATACAGAAAAATGTTTAATACCGAAGTTTCTTTATAATGATTGTTGAATAATCTGCCGTAGTCGGAATAAGTATACGGGGCCAGGTAAAAAAGCCATCGGACCTAACCTCTTTGTTTTAAATGGAACACCCTGTATATTTTAATCTAAAATGATAGCATTTTAAATTCTCTTTTCAAATATACAGGGTCCGCAAACGAAGCGTGGACGGAAGATTAAATCGTTATCGAAGAACTCATCAACAATACTAAAACAGCTTGAGATATTGGATTAAAAGCGGCATGTTTTAAAAATATTTTACATTATACAGGGTGGCCCAAAAAAGTGTGACAGCATAAAGTTATATTTTTTTAAATGGGACACCCAATATTTTATTGCATATTTAGGTTCGTATTACTATCGTTTATAAGTGCCTCAAATTTTATTTCATTTGGTTTCGTAGTTTCGGAGAAATAAATTAAAAACTAAAAAAAAAAGTTTTGCAGTTCTGAATAAAAAAATCAAAAAAAACAATCCAGAACTATTTTTTAACCTCGGCATTGAGTGAAATTTATGACAAGAGGTCTAGAGGTACTATGAATGTAATTGTGTTTATTTACTTTATACAGGGTGTTCATAATAAGCTTTCAAAAACCTCACATTTTAAAATAATTTTTCTCAAGTTTTTCAAATGGAACACCCTGTATATTATTTGGCTATTTGACGTAGAATTCATAGACAATTTTTTTTGTAATACAAGCATATAAGTTATATCCAGCCGTTTTCGAAATAATTGTAAATATCATAAATTATGTTGTTTAAATAGAGTTTTTATTGGGAAATTTTGTTATAGGCGACTAGATAATAATTGTAAACTAAAGTAAATGTTCAAAATAGCTTCCTTTTACTTAATTTAATGATTTTCCGCTACTGCCAACAGAACTCTTAATTCATTTTCTTCATTAATAACGGGTTTATCATCCTTCTTGTGTATGCAGTATTTCCTGTTGCTACAAATCTTTGCAACAACTTCTCGAAGGTTTCTTGTCTCGGCTTTCTCTCAATATCTGGGTATCTTTCAGCATACACTCGGCTCGCGAGGAGGCAATTTCTTGCACATTCACCCAGTATAAAAATCATATTTGCCATTTCTAAAGTTGTAAAATTCGACATTTTGTGTAAGTTAGTACTTAATTTCGACGACTGAACAAATGTAAATAATTTTATTTGGATGTCATAGTGACAATCTAAACAAAAAAAATCATGGCAACTTGATTAAGAATAAAAAATAAAATTAAATAAATAAAAGTAGCAAAAATGTAGGCTTTTAAAATTTATATCGAAATAACTAAAATACGGTACAGTCTAAGAGTAAAAGGAAGCTATTTTGAACATTTACTTTAGTTTACAATTATTAGTCTAGTCGCCTATAACAAAATTTCCCAATATAAACTCTATTTAAACAACATATTTTATGATATTAATAATTATTTCGAAAACGGCTGGATATAACTTATATGCTTGTATTACAAAAAAAAATTGTCTATGAATTCTACGTCAAATAGCCAAATAATATACAGGGTGTTCCATTTGAAAAACTTGAGAAAAATTATTTTAAAATGTGAGGTTTTTGAAAGCTTATTATGAACACCCTGTATAAAGTAAATAAACACAATTACATTCATAGTACCTCTAGACCACTTGTCATAAATTTCACTCAATGCTGAGGTTAAAAAAATAGTTCTGGATTGTTTTTTTTGATTTTTTTATTCAGGACTGCAAAACTTTTTTTTTTAATTTTTAATTTATTTCTCCGAAACTACAAAACCAAATCAAATAAAATTTGAGGCACTTATAAACGATGGTAATACGAACTTAAATATGCAATAAAATACTGGGTGTCCCATTTAAAAAAATATAACTTTATGCTGTCACATTTTTTTGGACCACCCTGTATAATGTAAAATATTTTTAAAACATGCCGCTTTTAATCCAATATCTCAAGCTGTTTTAGTATTGTTGATAAGTTCTTCGATAACGATTTAATCTTCCGTCCACGCTTCGTTTGCGGACCCTGTATATAACACACCATGGATGACGTTGGTTTCCTAGGCGATTTATTTAAACTTTATGACTTTAAACCACAGTAGACCATGAAACAAAAGCTAATATCATAGAAACAACTATGTTGACATTCTAGTTGTTATTAACATTTAACGTCAATTTCACTTTTACATTATTCATTTGTGAAAATGACTTATCAACATTTTGAAAAATTTGATATGATCAGTTTATATTGAAAGTGGAAAAAACGAAGAAATGGCGCAAAATGTATATTTTTTTCGCTATTCGGAAAGACGGCAACCATTTAAGGACATATTCCGAATATTTGCGATGATTCCTGTTATTTTTTACCTTAATCTGAATCTTTTATTTCGTTTCAAACTAATAGAGTTTAAATAAATAAATCGCCTAGGAAACCAATATCATCCATTGTGTGTTATATATTTGAAAAAAGAATTTAAAATGATATATTTTTACATTAAAATATACAGGGTGTCCCATTAAAAAGAACGGGGTTACGTTCGATAACCTTTTTACCTGACCCCCTATACTTATTCTGAAAACGGCAGATTATTCAACAATCAATATAAAGAAACTTCTGTATAAAACATTTGTCAGTATCTCTTTTAACTAAGAAAATTTTGAAATTGTCAATTTTTTGATTTTCCCCCGTATCTCTTAAGCGAGCGAAAATTTTCTAATTTTGATTTTACCCTTTTAAGTTTGACCCAAAAAGAGCACAATAGCACTAACAATTACGGAGATAATGGGACACCCTGTACGATATTAAAAATATATATATCATATCGAAATTAATTTAAAAGCGGTTTTTCAGTGATGGCCACAAGGCCTTCTTTTATGCAAGAAAATAAATTGTTTATTGCCGTGTAATAATTTTCATCAAGGGCGAAGTACGGTCCTGGTCGCCGGTCAAGGTAAACAGTTTCTCAGTCGGCATTGCGCATGACATCTGACGATCAGCCTTGTTTACATGCGCGAGGCCATAAATTTGCCACTTTTGGTTTTAGAGTTTGGCTATCCATTGGTGAGGCCAACTCATAGGACCACCGCTACCAATCCAAAGCCCTGAAAAGCTCTCGTCCAAATGTGACCTATCAGAACAACGACATTATTCAAACGATTTTGAGCCTCGAAAGGATCGTACGCCATAATATGCGATAAGAAGCGAAAAACACCTTTTTATGTAGAACGTAGTTGGCTTTGTGTTTTACATAGATAGTCAATTCAAGGATATTTTATTTTATTTAAAGCGTATTAACTAGTCAAAATTTGAACCATTTACAAGAACGATCGATTTTTTTATATACTCTTCCATTTTGTTCCGTTCCTCCCGACCCTGTAGTAAGCAAAAAAAGTTTGAAGCGTACTCCTGCGGACAATAAAAAAATAAAGGGTTTTCCAATAAGAGGTGTTATTTTGAATAGCCCGCTATTTCGGTAGATGTCACTTTTGGAGCTGTAATTTTTTTGTCATTTGACAAGTAGAAACTACGCCATTAATAAAAATTGAACGATACACGCTTCAACAACGCATTGAAATTATTAAAATTCACTATAAAAATGGTGAAAATTTTTCAGAGACGGTTCGTAAAACTCGAACATTTTTGGGTCGTCGTGAAGCACCTTGTCGGACCGCAATACAGAAGTTGGTGGGAAAATTAGAGCTGTTGGGACAAGTTAGTGATGTGAACAATAAAACCCGTGCACGTCGCTCAAGAACAGCCGAGAATATTGCTGCTGTAGCCGAAAATGTTGAAGAAAACGCAGGTTTGTCCATTCCTCGTCGTTCTTTGGAATTAAACATTCCACAAACATCATTACACCGTATTTTGCATAAAGATTTGGGTCTTAAGGCTTATAAAGTTCAGTTAACATAAGAACTCAAGCCGGCCGACCATCAACAACGGCGTGTCTTTGCCGATTGGGTCCTTGAAACGCATGAAAATGATCCGGAATTCCATCGAAAAATCATCTGGACTGATGAGGCCCATTTCCACCTCGCTGGCTTCGTCAACAAACGAAATTGTCGCATCTGGGGCTCGGAAAACCCAAGAGTTATTGTTGAAAAACCTCTCTATCCTCAACGTGTGACTGTTTGGTGCGGTTTATGGTCCGGCGGGGTCATTGGACCTTACTTTTTCGAAAATGAGGCTGGAGCACCAGTTACGGTGAATGGATTGCGCTATCGAGAGATGATTAATGATTTTTTATGGCCGGAATTGGATGGTATTGATCTGGACAACGTTTACTTTCAACAAGACGGCGCTACGTGCCACACAAGCAACGAAACCATTGATCTTTTACGGGAAACGTTTCCGGACCGTGTTATCTCTCGAAGAGGTGATCACAATTGGTCACCGAGATCTTGTGACTTAACACCTTGCGACTTCTTCCTTTGGGGCCACGTGAAAGAGAAGGTCTACGCCAACAGCCCAGCGTCGATTCAAGACCTCAAAGATGGAATTCGTGAGGCTATGGAGGACATACGGCAGCCACTTGGTTATGGAAAATTTCATGAAAAGGATATGGTCCTGTAGGCGTAGTCGTGGTGGTCATTTGGCAGATGTTATTTTCCATTATTAACGGCATACCTTCCTCTGTATAATGAAATAAACATCCGATCATTTATCTCAAAAAATGGCATTTTTCTTTCAATATCAAAATAACACCTCTTATTGGAGAACCCTGTACATTCTGAACTCCTGTAAAGCAACCTCTTTATGGTAATATCACTTAGACTATGAATAACATAGAACTAGTTTCTACCGTATAGGTGCCATGGGGAGCCCGTTATGCACGCGTAAAAGTCCACGTCACTTATAAATGAATAAAAAGTATTAATTAAATTAATTAAAAGTATTATTATTATTATTAAATCAACGTTTCCATATCTAGATTATCTCATGTACGCCGAATTGCATCTACATATTAGCTCTTGCTTCGTTGAATTGAATTGCATTGGTTCTTTGCATAGAAATGTTGATCTAAATAATTTTAAATGTCAAATATACATGGAAGTATCGGCAAAGAAAGAAAGTAATTGTTTGCTCGACGGCCATCGTCCTTCGGAACACAAAAATTTAAAGACCATCCTAACGGACATTTATATCGTTTAAAAGTTGTAAGAATATTGTTATAGAGCTTCAAGCTGTATAGATTTTCCTTGAAAACATTCTTACGGCCATTGAAAGAGATCTACAGTGAGATAACCCCCACTCATCCCCATGCCAACTTTTGACCCCACTAATTTTTTTTTTTAAAATTTAGATGTGGCCCTTGACCGTTTGACGCAAGAATGACAGTTCTAACTGTCAAAATGGCGAATGAGCGCCATTTTGGTAAAGAAAATTAAATAGAAAGAGGGGAGCCTTAAGGGCCGATATTTCAAAGTCACCTTAGGTATAAAATGACATAAGGCATCCTTAACACAAGTTTAACAGTATATTTAAGTTTTCTTCTAAATCTTATCCAAAGGAAAATATTAAGAATTTAAAACGTAGTTTTTTTAGGGTTTAGCTTAACGTTAAGGCTACCTTAGTGAAGGTCTAATTTAAGGCAACATTCAAATATCGACCCTAAGACTTATCTTTTGTTAAAAGCCACCGATATGAAATATACAGGGTGTTCCTTAATGACGTGCTAATATTTCAGGGTGTGATTCCTTAGGTCATTTTATAAAGAAAAGTTCATATGCACATGTGTCCGCAATGGCTTAAATTTTTTGCTACAGCGTGTTGAATTTTTATTTCTTAAATTGTTATTTTTTAATATCTCCGAAAGTACTTTGGATATTATTCTCAATTTTGGTATGTGTTAATAGAATATAGAACCACAAATTTTAGTTAGAAAAGTTATTCAATTGTTCCACCAGTGGCGTCTCTGCAAACATGCTCTCTGATATTTTTTACAAAAAAGATGGTACGCCTCTGACATTTTTCCATGTGGATTTTTTTATTAGCTTGGTCAATTCATGACATGAAAAAGGTCTCTTGAGTTTTTCTCGTCAGAAGCACCGTTCTTGATTAAAGCCACTAAATTCATATTGAAGCTCATTATTATTAACATTGATAAAATAATTAATGCTAAATTTTGTTTTATAAAAATTGTTGGAAATGGCCACCTTCACTTATAAGGCATGCTTCCGCCCGTCTTCGCATCGAATTACCCACTCCTACAATTTTTATAAAACAAAATGTATCATTTATTATTTTATCAATGTTAATAATAATGAGATTCAATATGAATTTAGTGGTTTTAATCAAGAACGGTGTGTCTGACGAGAAAAACTCAAGAGACCTTTTTCATGTAGAATTGACCAGGCTAATCAAAAAAAATCCACATGGAAAAATGTCAGAGGCGTACCATCTTTTTTGTAAAAAATATCAGAGAGCATGTTTGCAGAGACGCCACTGGTGGAACAATTGAATAACTTTTCCAACTAAAATTTGTGGATCTATATCCTATTAACACATACCAAAATTGAAAATAATATCTAAAGTACTTTCGGAGATATAAAAAAATAACCATTTAAAAAATAAAAATTCGACACCCTGTAGCAAAAAATGTAAGCCGTTGCGGACATATGTTCATATGAACTTTTCTTTATAAAATGACCTAAGGAATCACACCCTGAAATATTAGCACGTCATTAAGGAACACCCTGTATTTTATCGCAACAAAATAACATTATCTTTTGTGAGAACAGATTTGATCATAAAATTAATTGTAATGATTTTTTTAAACAATAGATCGTTTGTCTCGAACTATAAATCGGTAAGATACGTTCAAATTTCTTCTAGTCGTGGTCTAATTTTCATTGTTTTCTTAGCAATCGGACGTCGCCTTTTCGATTTTACTCTTTTTTATTACAATAATAAATTGCGTTGTTTGAATGATGTTCCACATAGCGATTAGCGAAACGTTTGCCTTGCAAAAATAAGCACGTTATACTCCACCAATCGCCTTTGACTCTGGTTGCAAACATTTCATGTATAGTATTTGCAGAATTATACCGTTGATCTTTTGATTGCAATAAAACCTCATTATCCCTTCGACCATAAAATAAATAAGGAAATCCCAAATTTTAAAACCTTTTCGAGTAGAGCCGGACCAGGTATACAAATTCAATTTATACCTATGCCTGATGCATATATAAATACAAAGTGATTTTTAATAATTTTAATCTTTAGTGGTTTTCCGGCGAGTAATTTTTAGTTAGGCTTACCTATTAGTGGTAGAATGTGGCGTCCTTGGAATTGTGCTGATAGGGGGACATCTTCAAGTGTAATTTTTAAAATAAAGCATTTATCTACCGATGCCAAACTAATAATTAAAAATGTGTATCAATCGTTGTTGAGTAGAAATTTTAATTCGATGGATGCTTTAGCAGAGGCGTCTACTTTGACAAAAACTCCTTTATCTTCGGTAAGAGACATAGTACTTAAACCTGTTAATCCTAGAAAAAATCGGAGTGATTCTGGCACATTTAGAAGCATTGACAAAAATGACATACATGGATTTATTAAGAAGAAAGATTTACCAAATGTATGAGGCACAAACTGTACCCACTTTGATTTCCCTCAAAGAGCGGCTGATTAAAGACGAAACAAATATCTCTTGTAGCCTTTCAAGCCTTAGGAAAATATTGCGTAAAATGGGTTTTAAATATCGAAGGATTGATAAGAGACAAACATTAATGGAATCTCAACGTTTACGGGAATGGAGACTTAAATATTTAACAGCTGTTAAACAATTTAGAGAAGAAAAAACATGGTTCGATACCCATGACACTCCAAGAAAAGGTTGGGATGATTTTTCCAAAAAATGTTAAACCAAAGCACCATCAAATAAACCGACGCACAACTTCTTGAAGTGGTTTAAATATAAACTCCTTAAAAATATACCTGAAAATAGCGTCATTGTAATGGACAATGCTAGTTATATTAAAAGTTGAAAAAAACGAAGAAATGGCGCAAAATGTATATTTTGTTCGCTATCCGGAAAGACGTTAACTATTTAAGGACATATTCCGAACATTTGCGATGATTCCCGTTATTTAATCTGAATCTGTTACTTCGTTTCAAAGTAATGAAGTTTAAATAAATCGCCTAGGAAACCAATATCATCCATGGTGTGTTATATATTTAAAAGGAGAATTCAAAATAGTATCTTTTTGGATTAAAATATACAGGGTGTTCCGTTTAAAAAAATTAGGTTAGGTCCGATAATTTTTTTACCTGACCCCGTATACTTATTCTGAAAACGGCAGATTATTCTACAATCATTATAAAGAAAGTTCTGTATGAAATATTTTTCTGTATCTCTTTTAACTAAGAAAATATAGGTTAATTTAGAAATCATCAATTTTTTGTTTTTCCCCCGTATCTCTTAAGCGAGCGAACATTTTACAATTTTGCTCTTACCATTTTAAGTGTGACCCAAAAAGAGCACATGACACCTACATTACTTTTTTGATAGCACTAACAATTACGGAGATACCCTATAAAAGTGTCGAAAATGGGATACCCTGTACGTGGGAAATTAATAGTGGAAGTTAACCCAACGGTTATGGGCGAGTTTCTAAACCCACAATTCCGTACTAGTACGCGGTTATTCTGACGATTGCAAATCAGTCGGTGATCGATACATTCTGCTCCGCGAACACCGAATTCCCGGCCAGCGATCGCCGATTTTGCTTCTGTGGACACGTCAAGATCCCCGTATCATACAGGGTGAGCCTGAATGACGTGCTAAAAACTGAAAGTGTGATTTTTCACAAATTTTTCAAAACAACACCGATACGCTGCTGTCGGCTTCGGGAATTTTTAAGGCGTATTGAGCTCGTTATTTACGACGTTATTTTCACATTATGACGAAACAAACGAAGGTAATAATTTTGCGCCCAATTGAGCATCGACTGAAATAATCGCTATTTACGACGGCATTCAGATGTCAGTCGGTATGAATGGGCATATTTAATTTGTACAGTGCCCATATTAAGTTTATACGGGGGTAAATGAAAATTAAAATTGGCTCGCAGCAGAAATAGCCATTAAATCATTTGATCAGCGTAAAAAGATTTTGCTTGCAATAAATAAAAATCGGGCTGCAACACTTGTTCTGCAAAAATGCTACAAACTGTCAACAATTTAACCGATATCAGTCCGCTTGTAATATCATGTGTTTGCTTAATTAACAGTCTAGCTGCGAAATGATTACTTGGTCAGCAAGATTTTACAATTGGTCAGTAGAAAAAAAACATGTCTAGAAGCAGTTTACTTCAGAGATTTGCATATTAAAAGAATGGTTATCGATATAAATCATTGGATTGCGTTTGTTTTGAATAATCGGCAAAGTTCGTTATTGTGGGCGGAGCGAAAGCAGTCGCGTGATACGAGTAGCTAATTGCGTGCGTGTGTTTTCATTCGGTGTAGCAGTCAAGGCCAAAAAGGTAGCGGGGGCGGGTTTTCCCAGGGCACTGTCAATTTATGTAACTTTCTTGTGTTTACTTTTGCCGAATACAGAAGGAAATCAAAGGGCACTGTCACTATTTCACGTTTTATTGCTTTTTTTTTTGATGACCAAGATTAAATATTTAGCTTACCCGCTGATTGCTTACCAATATCTGATTAAAAGTGCATCGCTCATAGCAGCTTATATATTTAATTTGCGTACCAAAATAATTTAGAGCACTCTAGTATGACATTAATTACTGACTGATTCAGAAAATGTCCATAAGTTGCTGACCAACTAGCCATATGAGCTGACCGATTACATTTTTCTGTTCGCAAAAATAAGAATATTTTGCTAACCATTTACCCATTAAAAAAAGGGGACAGCAGACCAGTGTGTGTATTAAGATACGCAGGGCCCATTAGTCCCAGTGACCAATTTTAGGTTAATTTATGTATACAGGGTGCTCCCGAATGACGTGCTAATATATCAGAGTGTGATTTCTTAGGTCGTTTTCTAAAGAAAAGTTAATATGAACTGCAACGGATTAAATTTTTTTTTAAATCGTTATTTTTTAATATCTCCGAAAGTACTTTAGATATTATCTTCAATATTGGCATGCGTCAATAGGATATAAAACCACATATTTTAGTTACAAAAGTTATTTTATCGATTCACCAGTGGCGTCCCTGCAAACATGTTCTCAGAAATTTTTTACCAAAAAAATGGTACGCCACTGACATTAGCGCCGTCGACTCAACAACCATAGGAGAAATACAAGGGGAAGAATTTAGATGGAAAGTTAGAGAAGTTCTGGAAAAATAAAGGCCTCCAAAACAAAATATTGGCAAGGAAGAAGCAATCTCTCTTGCAAAACTTCGCAAGGATTCGACTATCAAGATTCTACCAGCCGACAAAGGGAATGCAACCGTCATCATGGATATTCGGACCTACAATCAAAAAATCGAAGAAGTCTTGGAAAAAGGAAACTACACCCTCATTTCCAAAGATCCGACCGCCACCATCGAGAGAAGAATCTACAGAATACTCAAGAAATTTGAACGATACATACCAGATAACACACGGACACGCCTAACACCACACCACAGTAAGCCTCCACACCTCTATGGTCTGCCCAAAATACAGAAACATAACATGCCTCTAAGACCCATAACGAGCTCTCGCAACTCCCCCACATACGAGCTAGCAAGATTCTTACTCCCCCTACTCCAACCACTCCAAGGAAATGGCACATCGTTTGTAAAGAATTCACAACACTTCGTTCAAATAATAGGAGGGATGGAAGTACAACCAGGAGATCAACTTGTAAGTTTTGACGTCGAAAGCCTTTATACTAACGTCCCTTTAAAAGGTGCACTTAATGTCATCAAAAGCAGACTTGAGGAAGACCAGACTCTACAAGAAAGAACACCGTTACCTATCAATGCCATCATGGAACTATTAGAATGTTGCCTCAACAATTCTTATTTCCAAGAAAAAGATAGGTTCTTCAACCAAGTGGATGGACTACCGATGGGCTCTGCTCTTTCGCCGATAATCGCCAACATTTATATGGAATGGTTTGAAACTGAAACAATAAAAGAAGCAACAAAGGAACCAAAAACATGGCTGAGATATGTCGATGACACCTTTATTATTTGGAATGGAAACGATGATGAACTCAAGGAAATCCTACAGCACATAAACAGCTTCGCACCGACAATCAAATTCACCATGGAGAAAGAAGACAACAATCAACTACCTTTCCTAGATGTCAATGTAAAGAGAAATGGCAACACCATCGAAACTTCAGTGTACAGGAAACCTACTCATACAGGTCAATATCTGAATTATACATCAAATCACTCAAACAACACAAAACATGGGATAAACTTGTAGATAGAGCAATCACCATTTGCAACTCAAATGAAACACTCAAAACAGAAACTGACCACATCAAGACCGACCTCAACAAAAATGGCTATCCCACGAAATTAGTTGATAAAATTTTGGAAAATCGTAAGACTCGGCCAAAGACACCAAAAGGAGAGACAAAAGAGGCTCAACCAGTACTCAACATTCCATATGTCAAAGGAATAACCGAGAGAATTAGAAGACTAGGACAACGATACAACATCAGAACGGTATTCAGCTCGAGAGACACCTTAAGAAGCCATCTAACAAAGACGAAACCAACTAGTCAGAAAGATAGGAAAAACTGTGTCTACCAGATCCCCTGCGAATGTGGCCAATCGTATATTGGGGAAACACTACGGCCACTGGAAACAAGGATTAAAGAACACATAAACAACACTCAAAAAGGAGAAACTGAAAAATCTGGTGCAGCTGACCATGCCTGTACACACGGCCATCACATCAGGTGGACAGAAGCCGAAATCCTGCTCAAAGAACCACACTGGAGGAAGTTCAAGGAAGCTGCTACCATACACCAGAACCCTGGCTGTTTTAGTAAACCTTCATTAGATTTAAGAAATATCTGGAAGCCCTTGTTAAGTAGATGTAAGCTTAGAATTACTAATATCGCGCAAAACTGAACGCACGACTGCACCCATCTCAATTATGCTTCAGTGCACATAGCTAGTATAAATAGACCTGTAGTTACTTTTCTTATTTAGTATTCACCTGAAGACGACTGGAGATACTTACCAGTTGAAACGTTGTGATATATAACAAATAAAGACAATGCAAGTCCAAAACTTTTCTATTATTCACCTTGTATATTATTTTGCAACAATACTTCTCCCATTTATGGGCGAAGTTACAAATCCTACTGACGTAATACTTAAGGCAGTTTAGTTAAGTAAGTCACCGTCCAATGACTTACGATAATTCAATAATTAATAACATTTTCTTAAATTAAATTCCTATCTAGATATTATGGAATGTTGTAGAATTCAGACAATTATTTCCTAGTTATTTACAAATATAGTTAAACTTCTCTTAGGCGGACCACGGGACCGTCTAAATGTGTCCGCCTGATAGAGGTGTCCGCCCATGGGAAATTTGTTATTGGGTAATATGTAAATGCAAAATTATTACTATGTATATTTATGTACAAATAAACATAACATAACAAAAATACACTAGTTTTAGTTAGGATGTAGTACTAAAAAGATCTAATAACGTAGTTTGATGTGTTTGCGTTTTAAACTTGCAATCTAGAAAATGTAATTCCAAGTCTGATAACAATTCCATTGCTGTAGAGTCACATCTATTCCTTGCATACTCTCATAATTCCTTTACCATACTAATGGCTTGTTGATAATTGGTGACATTTGTTTGATTACTGCATTCAACTTCTTCATCAGAGTCGTCAGATAGTGATGTGGTTTCAGTTTGGACTACATAATCGATAGGAATGGGGTCACTATCATCCTCTAATAGTACATTGCTATCAATGTTAATGAACTCGCCCAAATCATTGTTATCAAATTACAAACATCAATATTCTCTTTCAGACTCAAAACGTGACATTTGTGTGCCATTGTTTACGATTTTAACCTTACAACTCACAAATAAACGGCGGACTGCTGTCGGGGAATCACACATACTTTCATTCGGCGAGGTCCTTTCGCCCTGCCACGCATACGCGATTTGTTGCCGGTCTATCTTCAGAGAGTTTTTGCACCGTACTTACTCGTCTCCCAAATACTTTAAAAAATTTTTCGTCCGTTTAAAGGAGGATATTCGCACTCTTTGTATGAAAACAGCCTGTCCGCGTCCGCCCAAAGTAGAGTCCGCCTAAGAGAGGTTGATTTTCATGGAATTTCATATATCTAGTTCCGGACTATGAAAAAATATCCGCTTAATAGAGATGTCAGCTTATTAGAGGTGTCCGTTATGAGAGGATTCACTGTACCATTCATTTGTAGTCCCAACTAGCAGGCCTCTTATAAGATTTGGTTAAGAGAGCGTTATGATTTATTTTATAACAGTTCATATAAAGGTGTCCAACGATACAATGTCGCTTTTAGGGTGAAATAGCTATGATATCTTCCTTCTGGTGACCTTCTAGTGAAAACGAAAAATCAGATATTTAGTTTTGCTGATGAACGCACACTTATCTCATCTTTCTCTTTGAATGCACAAACATCGGCTGTCGACGCACATCTTCGCAGACAGCATGAAGTATCACGCCTCAACAAAGACCTGGAAGAAATTTTGGCTTGGGGTGACAGTAACCAAGTCGAAATTAACGCTAAAAACCCAGGCAGCAGTTTTCTCTAAAAAGGTTAACATTACAAAACCGGATATAGTCATGGACGGACACGCAATCCCACTGGCTTCATCTATTAATTTGCTGGGAGTCAATCTGGGAGCAAATATGTCTTGGCATAACCACGTTGTGGCAATCGCCAGATAGCTCCTCAGAAACTTGGTGTACTCTTCCGAACCAGAAAGTTGTACACACCTCGACAACTTTTGAGACTATACAAAGCCCAGATTCGACAATCACTGGAGCTACTGGATTCCATCGAAAGGAGGGCCATTCGTCTGATTGGAGACCTCCACAGCCTAGAACATCGAAGACAGGTTGGGGATTTGACTCTCTTTTACAGATATTTTCATGGAAAATGCTCAGCTGACCTTGCCCTCTTAATTCCGCCCAGAGCGGCGAATATCAAAAATACACGATGAACCACTGCCGCCCATCTATAGGTGGTTAAGCTTAGTACTCCTCGAACTTCACTATTTAAGAATTCTTTCATCTGGAGGACTTCATCCTTATGGAACGACCTTCCCGTGATCGTTTTTCCCAACGAGTATAACCTCCAACAATTCAAAACCAACGTGAATCGCTTTTTGCGCACACACACCACTCCCAGAGTGCCTTAAAGGAATTTTTCTATAGTGCTTGTGTTTGATCATAAAAAAAAGATATTACACTGTTACAACGTTCTTACAATGAAATTATAGAACATTTTTTAAATAGCTGTGAGAACTTTCATTATACAGCAAAACGGCTCTGTAAGCTTTTCTGCTGTATAACTTGTTTATTGATGTTCCCTAAATGCTATTACACAACTTTTAGGTATAGTAAATCTGAGTTTTTACACTCATAGGCTTTAATAGCTGTCAGAACGTTCTCAGGGAAAAATTATGTAGCTTGTCAAATATTTGTTATAAGAATATTCTCACGACTTTTATAAAGAAAGAAATGTGCTCGACCAACACTTTCTAGATTTTTCTCTGGGCAGTGAGTACGTTACTTTCCTCTCGCTACTTCTTATGCACGGTAACTGTTATCGTCGGTAAACTACTAATAATAGTCCAGTTCGAATCTAAATAGTAATTGAACCGCAGCGCGCAGAGCACTAAAGAACAGCCACTATAAAACAAATTATAGGTATTTTTTTTAATGCCAGTCTACGATTTGCTTAAAGATTTCGGTTGCTTTTAAAAAGTCTCTTACCATGACTTACAACATTCACGTACTACTTATAACATTTTACGAAAATACATATAATCTCATGGTTTCTATATTATTTGTCTATATCTATGGCTGCCATACGCTGTAATTTATAAGCAACATAATTGTTAGGCAACCCATTAAACATAATAACTTCTTGGGTAAAGTAGAATTGAGATAAGTTATTTGTTTGTTGTTAGTCGTCGCCATCTTTGGTTCTGGATGCTTTTCAAATTACAGAATAAAAAGTGGTTCATCCACATTGTTGTCGGTATATTAGTGCTTATAAACTTTCATTACCCAACAACAATTTCTGTAAAGGAGATTTTAATTTGTGGTGATTCGATTCGCTGTTTGGTAGGTTAGTGGCTTGTTTAAGATGCACAAGTGCATGGTGCATTTTTGCAAAAGTCGTGGATCAATACCAGATATAAAGTATTTCAGGTATGTACATATACGAAAATATTTTGCTTATCACATTATCCATCTTCGGAACCGAATTTCACTAAACAGCTTGTAAATAAAGAAGAGTGTCACTCGTATACAATATAATATATATGTGGTCACTACCTAACCTTAAAATTAATGTATTTTTAATTTGGTGCATTAGTAGCTGATAATAATTCCCCAAATAGTCAATATATATTCTTAATTTTTTTTTTAGAAATAAATTAGCTTAAGAAACATACGACGTCGGATGAAAGTTAAAATAAAGCTCATCGCGTCGATTGTTACAAATATTCGGACGGAATTTGGCACCAAAAGTTTACACCAATCGGGGCACCGTCGGATCATCATATCGTCAGAAATCGTATGCATGGAACGCTGTCTTAAATCGAACTAATCGAAATTTTGATTGCAATATTTTTCCTAGCTAACCAGTAAAATTTACATTAAAAAAGTTGAAATCCGGCCTTGTCGAATGTTTATTTTTACAAGGAAATTTGCGCAAACTCACAACGCCCCCTTCGATGCCCATAGCGGGGATTGTATTAGCAATATACTGTTTATATACGTATATGTGAGCAAATCCCATGTAGAACTGTCATAATTCACAAATTAACGAGATCTAACTCAAGCTATATAAATATTGAGGTTAAGTTATGAATTTTATTATTTTCTTGGAACGATGTATTTATTCAAAGGTATGATTTAGTTAATTTTGCTTTTTTTTTTGGTATTTAATCTGATTAAACAATCAGAAACTATAAATTTTTATAGACGGTATATACTAATTAGCATAAGCTATTACTTTTATCAACAACCAGGTAAGACAATTAAAATGTTCAAACAATTGGGCATTGTATTTGTGGTCGTAGAAAAATTTGTTTATAGGGTGTCCCATTTTCGACACTTTTACAGGGTATCTCCGTAATTGTTAGTGCTATCAAAAAAGTAATGTAGGTGTCATGTGCTCTTTTTGGGTCAAATTTAAAATGGTGAAAACAAAATTTGAAAATTTTCGCTCGCTTAAGAGATACGGGAAAAATAAAAAAATTGACAATTTCAAAATTACCCTATATTTTCTTAGTTAAAAGAGATAGAGAAAAATGTTTTATACAGAAATTTCTTTATATTGATTGTTGAATAATCTGCCGTTTTCAGAATAAGTATACGGGGTCAGGTAAAAAAGTTATCGGACCTAACCTCATTTTTTTAAATGGAACACCTTGTATGTGTTAATCCAAAAATATACTATTTTAAATTCTCCTTTCAAATATATAGCACACCATGGATGATATTGGTTTCCTAGGCGATTTATTTAAACTTTATTACTTTGAAACGAAATAAAAGATTCAGATTAAGGTAAAAAAATAACGTGAATAATCGCAAATGTTCGGAATATGTCCTTAAATAGTTACCGTCTTTCCGGATAGCGAACAAAATATAAATTTTGCGCCATTTCTTCGTTTTTTCCACTTTCACATTTTTCAAAATGTTGATAGGTCATTTTCGCAAATGAATATGTAAAAATGAAATTGACGTTAAATGTTAATAGTCAACATAGTTGTTTCTAGGATATTAGCTTTTGTTTGATGGCCTACTGTGGTTTAAAGTTATAAAGTTTAATAAATCGCCTAGGAAACCAATATCATCCATGGTGTGCTATATATTTGAAAGGAGAATTTAAAATAGTATATTTTTGGATTAACACATACAATGTGTTCCATTTAAAAAAATGAGGTTAGGTCCGATAACTTTTTTACCTGACCCCGTATACTTATTCTGAAAACGGCAGATTATTCAACAATCAATATAAAGAAACTTCTGTATAAACATTTTTCTGTATCTCTTTTAACTAAGAAAATATAGGGTAATTTTGAAATTGTCAATTTTTTGATTTTCCCCCGTATCTCTTAAGCGAGCGAAAATTTTCAAATTTTGATTTTACCATTTTAAGTTTGACCCAAAACGAGCACATGACACCTACATTACTTTTTTGATAGCACTGACAATTACGGAGATACCCTGTACATTATTTGTGTGAAAGTGATTTGCTCAAACAAGGAGGTATTTGTCGCGGAAATTCGCCGCTTTCAACACTCGTGTATTTCTTTTTTTTACGGTCAAACACAAGAACTATAGGGAAAAACCTTTAGGGCACTATACTATACAGGGTGAGTCGGGAGGAACGGACCAAATTTCAGGAGTGTATTATACACGCGAAAACAATGTAAAAAAACCCATATGTTCTTATCGGATATTCATTTGTTTTCAAGTTATAGCGCAATATCCAATATTTTTTCTACGTTCCACTTTTATCAAAATTTTCACATAATTAGAGTATGCCATGCTCAGGATTCTAAACTATTTGACACCGATGTTGTCTTGACAATGTATCAGTCTATTGTGGCAGTAATTAAACGTTTATTTTCAAGTTTGAGTGATTAAAGTGATACAAAATGCCAAATATTTATTCAAATTTAGAATATGCAAATATGGTGTTTATTTATGGTTTCTGTAATGGCAGTGCTACAGCTGCTGTTGAAGAATATCGTCAACGGTATCCACATCACAGACATCCGACTAGAAACGTGTTTATCAGAGTGTTTAGTAATTTGTGCGAGAATGGTAATCTTCCCAGTGCCAACATTACATCTGAACGAGCTACTCGACAAGGTTTAGGAGAAGTAGAAAATATTCAAGCTCAAGAAGAATTGGTACTCAATTGGACATTTCACAAAAAAGAGTATTAAACACACTCCACGAGCAAGGCTTATATCCATACCATGTACAGAGAGTACAGCACCTAGAACCGGAAGATTATGCTAATCGTATTGAATTTTGTCGGTGGATAAATAATAATCATCGTGTTGTATCGCATATACTTTTTACAGATGAAGCAACATTCACCCGTGACGGTATTAATAATACTCGTAACTCTCATGTATGGTCAATCGAAAATCCCCACGCAACAGTTGAAAGTAATTTTCAACATAAGTTTTCGGTTAATGTGTGGTGTGGTATGCTCGATAGCTATTTAATTGGCCCTTTCATTTTGGAGAATCGCCTCACAGGAGACAACTACCTACATTTTTTACAACATGAGTTACAAGGACTACTAGAGGATGTTCCTGTAAATATCAGAAGGCGAATGTATTACCAGCACGATGGAGCTCCTGCACATTTTGCTCGTCAGGTCAAGCAACATTTAGACGAAACATTTACAGGCGTTGGATTGGTCGCGGTGGTCCTATTAATTGGCCTCCAAGATCTCCAGACTTCACAGCACTAGACTATTGTTTATGGGGTTGGTTTAAAAATGAAGTGTACAAAGTAAAAGTGGACACTCGGGATGCACTAATTCGACGTATTAGAAATACTGCAGCCAATTTTAAAGAAGAAAGAAATGAAGCAATTAGAAGAGCAGAAAATGTTTAGAAGTCAATGGCGGTATTTTTGAACATTTATTAAAAGAACGCTATGATTAGGAAACCGTTAATATATGAACTTTTCTTTATTTGGTATTGCGCTATAACTTGAAAACAAATAAATATCCGATAAGAACATATGGGTTTTTTTACATTGTTTTCGTGTGTATAATACACTCCTGAAATTTGGTCCGTTCCTCCCGACTCACCCTGTATAACACTAAGATCATAAATAACTCTTTAATCCTAATCTATACTTTTCACCAATAGGCACAAACCGGCATCTCTAAGGCACCGCCACTGATGTCAGTATAAAAATACAAACCGCGACAAGGCTCCAAGTAGAAAATTGAATAAACGAAAAAAAACCATCTCTTTATAAATTCGTATTGTTAATATTCGACCTTGCCGAGATGTTCGAATGTTAACTTTATTTATTAAGAATAAATTTTCGTTTACTTTGATTTGCAAATGAGATGAAATAACCGCTCAAAAAGACTTTAAATTTAAGATACATACCTCTGTGTACCTGTAAGGTAATTTTTATTTTTAGCACGAACAAAGTGCGATTTATGAATATATATGTGGCCCACGCGAATTTTTTTAAACTGATGCTATTTGTTGCCGTTGCATACAATATTATATAAGATTATAGACAAAACAAGTCGCTACGTAATACATAGATGGAAAAATCGAAATATCGTATACCGGGTGATGCATCGTTAAGTTGAACATAAGAAATTCCGTGTAATTTTTTCAGATGGCTGAATAATGGCTCTCCTGTAAAGGGTGTCCCATTTTCGACACTTTTATAGGGTATCTCCGTAATTGTTAGTGCTTAGTGAGACTTAAAATGGTAAAATCAAAATTTGAAATTTTCGCTCGCTAAGAGATACGGGGGAAAATCAAAAAATTGACAATTTCAAAATTACCCTATATTTTCTTAATTAAAAGAGATACAGAAGAATGTTTTATACAAAAGTTTCTTTACAATGATTGTTGAATAATCTGTCGTTTTCAGAATAAGTATACGGGGTCAGGTAAGAAAGTTATCGGACCTAACTAACCTCACTTTCATAAGTGGAACACCCTGTATATTTTAATCTAAAAAGATAGCATTTTAAACTCTCCTTTCAAATTTATAACACACCATGGATGATAGATATCATATCAAATTTTTCAAAATGGATATTTCTAAAGCCTTTGATCGTATTTGGCATGAGGGACTTCTAAGTAAACTGCGTTCCTATGGTATGCCCAGTCGATTCTGTGCATGGTTGTCTAGCTTTCTTAAGGACCGCTCTCTGCAAGTGGCGATTGACGAATTTCTCTCAGAAACCTTCACCATCAATGCCGGTGTTCCTCAAGGGTCCATATTGTCTCCCACTCTCTTCTTACTCTACATTAACGACCTTCTAGTGAAAACGAAAAACCCGATATTTAGTTTTGCTGATGATAGCACACTTATCTCATCTTTCTCTTTGAATGCACAAACATCGGCTGCCGACGCACATCTTCGCAGACAGCATGAAGTAGCACGCCTCAACAAAGACCTGGAAGAAATTTTGGCTTGGGGTGACAGTAACCAAATCGTATTTAACGCTAAAAAGGCCCAGGCAGCAGTTTTCTCTAAAAAGGTTAACATTACTGAACCGGATATAGTCATGGGCGGACACGCAATCCCACTGGCTTCATCTATTAATTTGCTGGGCGTCAATTTGGGAGGGAATATGTCTTGGCATAACAACGTTGTGGCAATCGCCAAGATAGCATCTCAGAAACTTGGTGTACTCTTCCGAACCAGAAAGTTGTACACACCTCAACAACTTTTGACACTATACAAAGCCCAGATTCGACCATCACTAGAGTACTGCTCTCATGTCTGGAGCTCTGCACCCAAACATGCTCTTCGGCTACTGGATTCCATCGAAAGGAGGGCCATTCGTCTGATTGGAGACCACGAGCTGACGAAGAACCTCGACAGCCTAGTACATCGAAGACAGGTTGGGGATTTGACTCTATTTTACAGATATTTTCATAGAAAGTGCTCGGCTGACCTTGCCCTCTTAATTCCGCCCAGAGCAGCGAATAGCAGAAATACATGACGAACCACTGCCGCCCATCCATATGGGGTTAAGCTTAGTACTCCTCGAACTTCATTATTTAAGAATTCTTTCATCTGGAGGACTTCAGCCTTATGGAACGACCGTCCCGAGGTCGTTTTTCCCAACGAATATAACCTCCAACGATTCAAAACCAACGTGAATAGCTTTTTGCGCACACGCACCACTCCCAGAGTGCCCTAAAGGATTTTTCCTATAGTGCTTGTGTTTGATCATAAAAAAAGTGTCTCAATATTTTCATTATTCGTTATGCTCACTCAGCCTTACGTCAATGGCAATAGCGTCATAGAAATTAGTTGCTGATGTTTGCTGTATTACCTGAACTATGAGAGTTTCGTGGTTCTGCCATAACGTTTAATTGATCAGCTTAGGATTGGCCCATCAATATCTATTCAAACTCGGCATATGGGTTTACCATGTCGGGCTCTTCGAGAAGTTTTAATACAATTTTTCGATAAAATATACAGGGGAGCCAGTATTCAGCCACCTCAAAAATTACATGGGATTTTCTACGGTCAAAACTTCTAAAGCTCGAATATGCGTATTTGTCTTGGTAATTCTTCCCCCATCTTAGCTATAATAATCGTAAAAGCGTCTGTAAAATACTGTAAATCCTTCTTCGTCTCAACATCAGGCAAAGTTTATCCACACGATTTCAATGGTCAAAGGTCGTGTAAACACTTAGTCGGTAATTAGTCAATACAACCTTGCTTTGAAATGCAAATGTACATACGCAAGTTTTAAATTACTTATACCGTTGCCTTTACCTATATTTTTATCACGTAACCCCAAATACGTGAAATAACAAACAACAATAATAATTATTGCGGAAACAATGAAAGTCCTATCATACGTCGTAAAATACTTTAATTTATAAGGGCCTAGGCGTTTCGGCCTGAGAAGGTCATCATTGGGGCTTTAGGTCCTAAGATCTAAAACGTATTTGAAACAAGTGTCTCAACACACAATGTTTTCTGCGTTCAAATACACAATAAAATTATGAACGACACAAATACTACGAAAATTAGGGTTTTTACCCTTCCAACATGCAACTTTAAGGTAGGGCCGCTTAGCATGGGTAAATAAAAGGGCATTTTCCACCCTCTATCAGAAATATAAGCATTTTATCGACTTTAGGTGTAAATAAACTGTGTGCTAAGTGCATCAACCTCATTCCCATTTTTTAAATTTTATTATCAACTACATTTTGCTTGTTTGTAACCAACAATAATTTATTTATTTACTTTATTGTATTTACGCCTACACAATCATGACAGAATGTCATTCTAGTTTTTTGTAATCAACAAAAACTGTTTTACTGTTTATTATGGGGCCAGGCATGATAATTCCACAAAAAACAAGTGAAAAAAATGACAGTTTGAATCGTTCAAACAAAAACATTACGACTTTTTTAATTCGACTAAAAAGCCGTTTTATAAAGAAAGTTCCTTGTTCTGTAATTTAATAATAATTATCTAGAAATAGGTATAACGGGTTTTAGTTCGTAGTTTATAATAGCAAATATCTCAGGTATAATTCTTACCTAACCTCACTAGGATCGATTTTAATTTTTTTTTGCTGATTTAATTACGTTTCATCCGTTTTCTTATAGTAAACGCTTGTGCAAACACTTACATTACTGACTAGTCTTGCCTCTCGAAGTTTATCTGCTCACTTTGTAGGTTTGTACACTATTTTTTTACGAAAAACACAACACGAAACCGTCGAAACCCCTCGGCGACTCGTAATCAACACACAGATATCGCCATATTGAATTTGCCTATCACTTGTTTCGTTCGTTCGCAGTAGCTTGGCACGTGTGTAGCGGATATTTTTGAATTTGAAAGAAACAACTTTGTAAAACTATGGGAACTGATATAAATTTAATGGAACAACTCTTGATATCAATAATTGTCCTTTATAATATGGCCTTTAATTCCTAATCATTTTTATTAAGGATAATCTTATAAGCAGAGACAAGTGTCAAGGGATGTGGATTGAAGTCGAATGGTCCACGACGTTAGAGGGAGATAGGCAAATTAAATAAAGCCCATTAAAAAGAGATAAATGGCATTAAAATCTTACAAGGGTTTCTCAAAAAGTTAATGCGAGATTTTCTACTCTATTATAGTTGAAAATTTTGTAATTTGTTCATAGAAATGCTAAAACTTCGCGAATGGAATTTATAATGCATAATCAAAGACTATTTATATGGTAACTTTTATTTCAAAACAAAAATATGTATATAAATATCTAAATCGATAAAATACTATCACAACTTTGACGGATATCACTTAAAATATTCACTATCACTCGGATCTTAATTAATTATTCATTTTTGTTACTATTATAGATACAGGGTGTCCTCTTCCATAGAAAATCAGGCACAACTGCTGGATTTGTATCGAATGTAAAATAGTTTCTTTAATATTCTGTGTTTTTGTAAATGGATAAAAAATCTATCGTAATTTTTTTCTACATTTTATCCACCTATTGTTTAAACGTTATCTACATAAATATCATGTATTTCAATGTGTGATGGTCAATCAAACCTATTTGCTGTCAATGTCAATATAAAAAGTATACGACCAATTGACTTGTTTCCTCCATAAACATCAACAGCATCAGCTAAAGCATATACGCTGGCAACACATATATATAACCATTATATTGCCAATACGAACGTTCCGAAATACAAAAAGTGTATCCGCTATGGGAGATGGCGTGGTACTATTCAGTATGCGCAGTAGGGTGGAAATTTTATCGATCGCGTCAGAGCCGGCCCGACATTATTTGTTTGTTGTTATTCGTCGCCATCTTTGGTTCTGGATGCTTCATCCACATTGTTGTCGGTCCTAACAACAATTTTTGTAAAGGAATTTTTAATTTGTGGTGATTAGATTCGCTGTTTGGTAGGTTATTAGCGGCTTGTTTGGTTTAAGATGAAAGGACACAAGTGCATGGTGCTTTTTTGCAAAAGTCGTGGATCAATACCAGGTATAAAGTAGGTATTTCATATACGAAAATATTTTGCTTATCACATTATCCGATCTTCGGAACCAAATTTAACTAAACAGCTTGTAAATAAAAACGAGAGTGTCACTCGTATACAATATAATATATATGTGGTCACTACCTAACCTTAAAATTAATGTATTTTTGTTTTGGTGCATTAGTAGCTGATAATAATTCCCAAAATAGTCAATAATATAGTCATTCATGCTTAATTTTTGCTTTAGAAAAAAGTGAGGTTAAGAAACATACGACGTCGGATGAAAGCTTTGAATATAAAATGAACAGAAACGAGCATTGCGAAAACCGCGCACGCTTAAGCGAGAGACAGAAACGGCCATCTCCACGAATGACTCATGTTTTGCTTCTTGATCGTGACTGTTGGAAACAAATTGGATTTTTGATAGTTTTGAGCAGTTTCAAATGTTAATAAGCGTTGTAATTAGTGTAATATAATAATTTTTTGGTGGTTTTAGTGATAATATCATCATTTAGCAATAATATCTAAATAAATTGTTAAAAAATTTTCATTATAATATTACTGGGACAATAACGAAAAAGATGGTTAGTTGTGTATCTATGGTTGTTCCCTGACACCAAAACATCCAAATTCTGGTGTAACATTTCACAGAGATGTGTTTTTAATGCCAATTTTATTGAATATTTAGAAATAAAAACTCATTTCGTTTGAATGAAATTTAAAGGTTATCCAATAAACGTATCACATAGGCGTACCTGGGGATAAAATTATTATTTTGTATTAATTTTATGTTACATGCAATATATATGCTCTACGTCACTGACCAGACAGAAGCAATAGTCGGCCATATTGAATCTCCATTCCGGTCTCACTTATCTTAACATATGCTCCTTCCTGTTCGTTTTATATTCAAAGGATGAAAGTTAAAATAAGCTCATCGCGTCGATTGTTACAAATATTCGGACGGAATTTGGCAACAAAAGTTTACACCAATCAGGGCACCGTCGGGATCATCATATCGTCAGAAATCGTATGCATGTAACGCTGTCTTAAATCGAACTAGTCGCAATTTTGATTGCAATATTTGTCCTAACTAACCAGTGAAATTTACATTAAAAAAGTTGAAATCCGGTCCTGTCGAATGTTTACTTTCACAAGGAAATTTCCGAACTGCGCAAACTCACTATTACCCGTTCGATGCCAATAGCAGGGACATAATTGCAGATTGTATTAGCAATATAATGGTTATATATGTATATGTGGCTGGCCACGCAATGTTACATGCAAATAGTAATAAAATTAATTTCTTAAATTTACTAAAACTAAAATTCTCTTTAAAATTTTACGAAAAATACTACTTAATATATTAGGTATTGTTTAACTGTATATTTTTAAAATATGTACCTATTTAGTTAGCGGATATTTTTATTTTACCCTGTATATGTACTCCTTCTAAGCTTGTAGACGTATTTTTTCCCAAATAAAGTCAACCGTGTTTTAAGCTACAAAAATAAAAATATAGTCAAGATTATTACAACAAAAAAAAGAAATAATGTGCCTTTTAAATAAAAATACAAAATAAAGTAACTATCAATACATAATAAATTAATCAAAAGCTTCTATACTTACTATTTATGGTCTAACTAAAACTACACAGCATACAGGATTTATAATATAGCCTATAGAGTCTACAAATGGTACGATCAATATCTACATATACAAAAAAAAGAGTCTACTAAAAATAAAACATACTGCGAATTAAAAATATACAAACTAATACAATTATCAAAAAATTCTAATCGTTATACAGGGTGTCCGGGAACATGTGGGAAATCTCCCGGATATGAAGAAAACACGTGAAAAGAATACTATAGGTTCATATAAACTTCTTTCGTATCGGCCTCCTCTTCGGAGATATGGGCTCCCAAAGAGCACCAATGGAATCAAGTTTTTTACACATAATTATTGAACCACCTGGTATATTTCAATTATTTTTTAATATGATGTATACCAGGTAAGACCCGTCAAATTAGTACCCAAGAAACTGTTGTGAATTACTCACAGCTGCAGGGACGGACTAGCTGTAACACTCATGGGCCCATTTTTTTACGCCCTGTATGATGAGAACTTTGGATAATGTTTTTTACATACCTTTAACTATTGGCTAAAAATTAAGTACTCTTCATTCGTGTCGCTAATCCTAACCGTTTTCGAGAAAACGTCATTTTATTTACACTGAGTCCCCTAACTGCTCATGGGCTAAATATGAAAAAGCGGAATCTTGAAGGTTGAACATTGGATCGGAACAAAGATGTATCTTTTATTGAAATACCCGAAGCACATGATGTATATGAAATGCCGTTTTCTCGAAAACGGTTAGGATTAGCGACATGAATGAAGAGTACTTAATTTTTAGCCAATAGTTAAAGGTATGTAAAAAACATTATCCAAAGTTCTCATCATACAGGGCGTAAAAAAATGGGCCCATGAGTGTTACAGCTAGTCCGTCCCTGCAGCTGTGAGTAATTCACAACAATTTCTTGGGTAGTAATTTGACGGGTCTTACCTGGTATACATCATATTAAAAAATAATTGAAATATACCAGGTGGTTCAATAATTATGTGTAAAAAACTTGATTCCATTGGTGCTCTTTGGGAGCCCATATCTCCGAAGAGGAGGCCGATACGAAAGAAGTTTATATGAACCTATAGTATTCTTTTCACGTGTTTTCTTCATATCCGGGAGATTTCCCACATGTTCCCGGACACCCTGTATGCAGGGAGGTACAATACAAACTGAGCATGCATTAGTGTCTCTAGTTCGCTACAAAATAAAGTTACCAAAAATTGATCGTAGATGGCAGTACTTCGGCTTTATTTCGAATGTGTTTCCTGTATAATAATTAATGATTATTACTGTAGCAGCTAAAAGTTCAAAACTAAAAAAAATACAGAAAAGTTTTCCAGGCTTTTACATCCTCTCAAGCTAAAAATTGGGCATTAATCCTTCTAAATAAATAATTTTGGTAAAAGAACAGGAACACATATCTGGTATGTATGATATTTCTGATAAAATGGCGAACGTACAGTGTGTACCATTTTCGACACTTTTATAGGGTATCTCCGTTATTGTTAGTCTTTATCAAAAAAGTAATGTAGGTGTCATGTAGTCTGTTTGGGTCAAACTTAAAATGGTAAAATCAAAATTCGAAAATTTTCCTTCGCTTAAGAGATACTGGGGAAAATCAAAAATCACAATTTCTAAATTACCCTGTATTTTCTTACTTAAAAGAGATACAGAAAAATGTTTTATACAGAAGTTTATTTATAATGATTGATGAATAATCTGCCGTTTTCAGAATAAGTATACGGGGGTCAGGTAAGAAAGTTATCGGACCTAACCTCACTTTTTTAAATGGAACACCCTGTATATTTTAATGTAAAAGGATAGCATTTTAAACTCTCTTTTCAAATTTATAACACACCATGGATGATAGATATCATATCAAATTTTTCAAAATGTTGATAAGTCATTTTCACAAATGAATATGTAAAAATGAAATTGACGTTAAAGCTGAATTTATAAACTCGACGTTGACGATTGACGGTGCTGTTTGACGGTGACGGTACAGGTTAAACATATTGAAATGCATAAGACCATTTATATTTGACGATGACGGTGCAGTTTGACGGCGGGTGACGGCCGACATGAACCAATTTTATCTTTTGACGGTGGACGGCCGTAGCAACGTTCGTAGCAAACTTACACAGCCAATCAAAATCGTGTCTGCCTGTCACGTGATATTTAGTAAATATTATTTTATTTTATACCATCTTATTAACCATTTTAAAGTGTACTGTTGATAAGTGTTGATAGTATCATTCAGATCACATAAACACCAAAATTAATATAATCACATAAAAATACAGAAAAGCCGAGAAAAACAGGTTATGTTATCGTCGCCACCGTCAAGTTTATAAATCCAGCTTTTTACGGCACCGTCAAACAGCACCGTCCAACTGCACCGTCAATCGTCACCGTCGAGTTTATAAATTGGCCTTAAATGTTAATAACAACTAAAATGTCAATATAGTTGCCTCTAGGATATTGGTTTTGTTTCATGGCCTACCGTGGTTTAAAGTAATAAAGTTTAAATAAATCGCCTAGGAAACCAATATCATGCATGGTGTGTATACAGGGTGATTCACGACGAGCGTGCATTAGAACTTTATGGAGAACTACTGAATATAGGTATGTTCCTGAAACTTTGGGGATTTGGGTTTATCGATATGCTCTCTTTATCTAAAATATTGACATGTTTCTGTCATTTCCGGTTATACCGGAAGTAGCTGCCAACTTTCATTTTTTAAATACAACATGGTAATTTTTATTACATTTTTCGATTAAGCATTAAATACTAAGCACATTTTATAGAAAATGTTTTTGTCAGACTCTATTAGTTTTTAAGATATCTGGACTTTTTGTAATTATTTGGCAAATACATGACGATGAAATAATCCATATAATTTTTTTACCTTAGCGCTTGGACTAAACATTTTTTTCTCACCGAATAGCTAGAAGATCATCAAGTCTCAAAAACATTTCAAATTCGGCATAAAATGTACAGGGTGGTCACAATTCAAGCCTCATTGTGAAAGAATTCAACCATTAAAAACTTTCTTATTTTAAATGGAACACCCTGTATATTTTTGATTAATTTGATGGCAAATTAGTTGTTCTTTATAAATAGTATTTACTGTCCTATACCTATATCAAAGCGTTTTCTCAAAAAATCCAATTTTATTCCGAAAATACTATTTGTTCAAGTGTGCTATGAAAACAATTGTACTTAGGGACTGTATACTGATGTCTACACGGAGGAAAAGTGATTGGTATCAAAACGATGGGGCTCCAGCACACAACGTCCAAGTTGTTAAGACTGCCCTAAACAGACTCTTTCATGACCAGTGGATCGCAAACCAAGCCACTGGCCAGCTCGTTCGCCAGACTTAACTCCACTGGACTTTTTCATCTGGGGAACCATTAAAGATAAAGTTTACGCGCGTCCCATCACCACGAAGGAAAATCTAATTGAAATTTCTCACAAGAAATTAGGAATGCTACAAGAAATAACATGATGAAAAGAATACATAAGTAAATGCTTGGAAGTAAATGGCAATCATTTCGAACATATTTTAAAAATATAATCAAAAGATATTAGGTATAATTTTCAAACACATTTTTAATTAAAGAAATTAAAGTTTATAAACTTGTTTCCTTGCTATTTAAAAAAAAAAATTTAAACCATTAAATTTAAAACAATTTAAAACAATCAACTGCATTTTATTTATAAATTATTAAGAAACACTTTAGAATATTGTATTTTCAAGCAATCAATCACTTTTCCCCCGTATAGACATCAGTATACAGCCCCTAAGTACAATTGTTTTCATAGCACACTTGAACAAATAGTATTTTCGGAATAAAATTGGATTTTTTGAGAAAACGCTTTGATATAGGTATAGGACAGTAAATACTATTTATAAAGAACAACTAATTTTCCATCAAATTAAATAAAAATATACAGGGTGTTCCATTTAAAATAAGAAAGTTTTTAATGGTTGAATTCTTTCACAATGAGGCTTACATTTTGACCACCCTGTACATTTTATGCCGAATTTGAAATGTTTTTGAGACTTGATGATCTTCTAGCTATTCGGTGAGAAAAAAATTCTAGTCCAAGTGCTAAGGTAAAAAAATTATATGGATTATTTCATCGTCATGCATTTGCCAAATAATTACAAAAAGTCCAGATATCTCAAAAACCGAAACATTCAGATGAAAAGATGTTCTATAAAATGTGCTTAGTATTTAATGCTTAATCGAAAAATGTAATAAAAATTACCATGTTGTATTTAAAAAACGAGAGTTGGCAGCTACTTCCGGTATAACCGGAAATGACAGAAACATGTCAATATTTTAGTTAAAGAGAGCATATCGATAAACCCAAATCCCCAAAGTTTCAGGAACATATATTCAGTAGTTCTCCATAAAGTTCTAATGCACGCTCGTCGTGAATCACCCTGTATATTTGTAAAGAGAAATTAAAATGCTATCTTTTTATGTTTATTTAAAAAAAAATGAGGTTAGGTCCGATAACTTTCTTACCTGACCCCGTATACTTATTCTGAAAACGGCAGATTATTCAACAATCATTATAAATAAAGTTCTGTATAAAACATTTTTCTGTATCTTGTTTAAATAAGAAAATATAGGGCAATTTTGAAATTATCAATATTTTGATTTTCCCCCGTATCTCGAAAATTTTCACATTTTGATTTGACCATTTTAAGTTTGACCCAAAAAGAGCACAGGACACCTACATTACCTTTTTGATAGCACAGTTACGGAGATACCATATAAAAGTGTCGAAAATGGGACACCCTGTACAATTAATACGAATTAGAATTAGAGTAACATAGTATACACATCACAGACATAGAGGATCGAACGGGTAACGGACGAATAACTCTAGATAACGGAGGTGACAAAGTTAATATTTCGTTTTGTTTGTTTAGATTGGCAAAAATTTTAAGTTTAATAATGATTATAATATCTCTTGGAGGAATCTTTGTTTATTTCTTGTTCTACTCTGCCTAAAAGAAACTGATGTTCCCAGCCTTTAAAAGGGGGACTTTTTAAAGGTTTTAACCTAATATGTAGTCATGCTAGTCCTTATGAGGACAGTTATCAAACTTTTGAAACGAGCTGAGTACTGGCATCTACGTCATCGTCGATAGGTTCCTTAATATCATTCACACTAACCGTTCCGCCGGAACTGGCCTCCGTCGAATTCGGTAAGGGGGAATTGCCGCTGTTGGCGTCCTCGATGGCTTTTCGGAGTTCTTTAAGGCCTACGACACCAACTAGTTTACCTAGAACAGCAGTGCTTAGTTATTTTATTAAAATAAATAGCAATAAACGAAAACGACAAGCTTAACATGAATGCGACTGAATGTCGTAAACAAAATCTAGTCTTACCGATAGCCGTTACATAAGCATGGTTTACCCCCACCATTGAAAACAGCGAGTGGACTTTCAATAGTGACGTCCTCTCGACCAACTGGAAGGGAGCGGGGTCGATGTGACAGGTCGCAAAGTCAACGGGCTGTTGCATTTGTTCTTCTTCCCATTTTCTTTGGTCCTCTGGGCTCATGTCACACACTCGCTCTTTTGGCTATGGAATATAAAAAGATATTTTCTATAAAATAAATGTACTATAATGCTATAAAAGAATAATTTACAGAACAGCGATATGTATTCTACTAAAGACTGTTCGTTTTATGACGTCCGATATCGGATTACATCATTAAAGGTTGTTAAACAGTAAGATGGTTAAGTTAACAATATCTTCGCTATACTTGATCGTACCGAACATTCCACTGGTTCACTGTAGTCGGCTGAGCAAAATCAGCGGTTCCAAAATAAAATTATCTTAGAATTATGTACCGCGATAACTATTTTTATCTAGTTTATTTCACTCATAGTTTTTTTTATTTATCAAATGAAGAACATTTTGCGTCAATAAGTTAAAGATGTTGTCAGGTATTTTTTCCTAGAATTTAGTTATTTTGGGATCATTATAGCTAAATCTATATAATAATCATTATTTTCCAAGAAATAATTAAAATTTGTTCAAGTGCAGGATGGTATGTTCTATTTTAAATAAGTAGTTATGCTTTTTGCTTTTAGTTTGTTTCTCATTATTGTGTATGATATGTATAATGCCAAGGAATATGTTACCCTCAAAGCTATTCTTGAAAGGATAAAGAAGAAAGAACTTTGCGATATTGGAACTACCAGTTTGTCCATCATTTTAAAAGATCTGGACTTCAAATACAAAAAAACGAACAACAGAAAAGTGCTTTGCGAGCTGTCCAATAATGTTTCAAAAAGATGGCAATTTTTAAGAGAATATTTAAGAAACAAAAAATGGGAATTGTCAAGGCAAGTTGTTTTTCTTGACGAAACAAAATCGTCTTGGCAGAATGATTCGAAACATTGCTATTCCAGTACCCGTGCCAGAAATGGAAAAAGATATATAATAAAACATGCTGGCAATGAAGAAGTTTACAAAAGGATGATATACCTAAGTTAGGTCCACACATATTACAAACTACAGATGGAAAAATGTATATTTCTAGCGTAGGCAATGACTGCAAACAGTCTTTCCCACCTCTTTCGGTCATTATTGAAGCATAGCCAGATTGGCATATTTATCGCAAAGGTATCTTGCAGAATCCCAATTGAAAATTTGTTAATTTGACAATAACAACTGGTTTAAGGTTAATCCACAATTGATTTATTTCCCAATAATTTTACTATAAACTGTGGAAAGGCGATGAGAGTTTCTTTAAAAAAATATTATTATACTTAAACGTATCAAACGAATCTTGAACTAATGCAACTGCACTCTGGCACCATCTATTTCTATTTTACTACGATTCGGACCCAAAAGATAAGCAATAAGATGAATGAATACTAATCTCGTACACATTACAATGTTTATTATACAGGATGTTATGGAAATGACGTATTATATTTAAACCGGCACTTCCTGAGATAAAGACAAATTGAAGAAAAATTGCCATAAATGGCGCTTTCAGTTCATTCAGCGGTAAAAGTGACCTGACGTCAAACCAGAAAAACACCTGTGTGGCACTGCGGTACATGTAAGCAATCAAGGAATTCTGGCCGGTGTTGTCATATTGTACACCTTAAACTCTTTAGACAAAATAAAATAATTTAAACACTTTTCCATTCTGTAATACCTTTTTGTACAATTAATTGAAGAACATTTACGACGGACTATGTTTTAAACAACCCGAAAAAACATATGGAATAGTAATAGCCACGTACGTCACTAGGTCAAATGCCAATGACCTCTTGACGCCTTACATCGGCTGAGTGAAGTAGTTTCATATAGCGCCGCACGCTTGCGTCTGTTAGTTGAAGACCAACCAGCGGCCGGATACGTTGTGTCTCGTCGATCACCAACACACTCTCAGCAATCCGCTCGGTTTTTTCGGTTTACGCGTGTATCTTGCCCGTCCATAAATAATCTTTGAATATTGTTTTTATTGACGCGTTTCTTCTGGACGTCAAATTTCTCGCGTGTAATAAAATCTAATAATCTGTAGTATTGTATTTTCAAAAGCTAACTATCGGTTCTGTTTCACTATTACTGTGTGTTCATAAAGTGTTTCCAGGAGTGTTCCCATGAAAAAGAAAAAAAAAACTGATTGTGTTTGTGCCTGGATTTCCTCGCTCTTTAGGTACAAGGATAAATACAAGTAGGTAGAAAATAATTTATTTTTATAATTTTATATGGAATTTCAGTTTTACATTAAGTTTGGCAACATTGCCATTGGCTCTGGGTGAAATGTTGTACAGTAGCGCGGACTGACCTGTGAGTAAGAGTGTTTGTTATCCCACTTTTAAAACGGTCGATTTAAAAAAAATAAAATATGTAGGTAGCGCTTTTCTAGGACACCCAAGGAGTCACCCATTTAAATATAATACGTCATTTCCATAACACCCTGTATATTTTGGTTGATTTGTGTTTTTTTTATGATTATTGGTGAAAAATCATCTTTATTATAAACAATCATGGTGCATTCATGTGTAGTTTATAAAAGAGTGGATCATTTAAATAAGGATTTATCTTTTCATGGGTAAGTATGGTTATGTTTTAATATTTAACCATCTGATATAACAAGACTTCAACATTGTTGCCATTCAGCCAACAAACATCTGGTTCTCTCTTCCACCCATTGCTGATTTTCAATAACATTTCACACAATCACAGCTTCACTTTCCAAGAGTTTTAATGAATGGATTATAGGATCTGTAGTTTACAATATCTTTGGTTAGGTTTCTTATAAGCGAATCATATATCTATCATATCGTATGTGTACTATGTGCTTACCAATTGTACTTTTTTCGCGGCCGTTGGACTCATCGGGACAATTTGAGCTTTATTATCTAGGGACCCCGCATGATTGAAAATCTGCTGACTTCCAACATTTTCAACGTCTTGCAATTGAGCCGATTTTCTACAAAAAGAAAATAACATATGCATGATATACACGTGATTTTGTAAATAATAACATCTTACCTGAATATAGCTTCGAATGCAGACCTAATGCGGCTTTCAGCCCCCGTAACAGTAGTGTACGGGGTACTGCCAGGACTGGTGCCGAGGAACGGGGAGAACCCTTTCAATGTGAAAGAACTCGTCTTCTTGAGGATGGACTTCTTCGGTTGGGTACCGAACATTGGACTGTGATATGTGTGCTGGAATAATAAGACAGAAATGAAACATGACTTCTTCATACTCTGACAATAAAGAGATAATACTATACCTGGTTCTGATCTAGTTGGTTTTCGGACAACTGTCTTTGTAACATATCCGGTGCGGGGCTGACTTGGAACCTGGAGGGTCTTCTCTTCCGTTCCTCGGCTTGCTTCTTTGCTTCTTCCCGTGCCTTTTCTTCCGCCTCTCTTTGTCTTATCGCAGCGATCTGTAATCTTCTTTCTTTTCCTATGTGCTTTTCTATTAGCTAAACGACAATAAGTTATATTTATATCTAAAGAAGGTATAGAGTATAGATGATCATTATCGGTTCGATTCTACAGTGAGTCCCAGAAGAAATGTCTAAATTCATTTAAAATTCAGCGGTAAGTTTTTTCAAAAAACGCTCATACCCGTCGATTTTGATTTTTTAATTTTTTTTTGTGGTAATTTCATGTATACAGGGTAGCTCAAAAATAAGTTACGACCATCAACTTCATTTTTTCAAATGAAAACATATATTTTTTATTTCATTTTTGAATTTTGCATTGAATTCTAAGCATGTTTCATGTACCATGTCCTATACATAAACTCAACAGTTATTGAAAAAATTAGGATTGAACATATCTATAAGTAAGACCTGTTTATTAAAAAAAAACACAACAAAATCAAATTAAATGTTGAAAATGTGCGCCATTTACGGCTTGACAATATCCAAGACGATCAATAAACTCTCTTTGTTTGCACGTTTCCAACCATTTCCGGAGTTAAGACACGCACTTCTCTTCGGATCTTTTCTTTCAACTCCTGCATATTGTTTGGCCTGTTAACAAATACTTTTGATTTGAGGTAACCCCACAAAAAAAAGTCCAGCGGAGTTAGGTCTGGCGACCTAGCAGGCCATTCGATAGGTCCTCTCCTTTCAATCCACCGATTGGGAAAGGTTTCATCCAAAAATGTGCGCACAGTGGCCGCATAGTGTGTAGGAGCACCATCTTGTTGGAATATCAGTTCTTCGTCAGGGGAGTCTGGATCCAATGGATTCGGAAATAAAGCCACTAATGCTGGAATTAATTCTAGTTGGAGAAATTCGAGATATACTTGTCCAGTTAAAGACTGTTCAAAGAAAAATGGACCAATTACTCTTTCGCGTACGATTCCACACCAAACATTTATTTTCTTAGGGTACTGGCTGTGAACCTCTATCATCCAATGCGGATTTTCTGTTGCCCAATATCGACAATTTTGTCTGTTCACATTACCATTCAAATAGAACGTAGCTTCATCCGAAAAAATAATATTTTTTACTAAATTATTATCTAGATTGCACATATTTTGCATGCGTCCGCAAAACTCACTTCGCCTATCGAAATCATCTTCAAATAACTCATGCACTGGAATAACGTTGTATGGGTGATATTTGTGCTTTTGAACTACTCGGTGAACAACAGATTTCGGCCTGTGTAAATCGGCCCCAATGTGCGACAGGGGAGTACATGGATTTTCTTCCAAGGAAAGCAAAACGGCAAGTTGTTCATTTTCATCTCGAGTAGGACGACCAGATTTAGGCAAATCTCTAACATGACCGAATTCTCTAAACTTAGCCTCTATTCTACTCACCATCTTTTGACATATGGGAGGACGATCAGGATGGATTTCATTAAATAATTGGGCTGTTTCTATTTGAGTACGTGTTTTATCACCAAACCCAACCATGCATAGAATTTCAATTTTTTCCCGTTCCGTTAACTTCACCATTATTGTGAAAACCGCAACTTTGAAACTACGCTTGACAATAATTATACTTATTTGAAATAAAATTGTCATACAGTTTCTATGGAAATAAACGGTGACAGTGAGACAGTACACTCTTACTTATTATGGAGCCCAAAATGCCATATTGCCAGAAGATTTGATAGATCGTTGGGATCCTAATTTTTTCAATAACTGTTGAGTTTATGTATAGGACATGGTACATGAAAAATGCTTAGAATTCAATGCAAAATTCAAAAATGAAATAAAAAATATATGTTTTCATTTGAAAAAATGAAGTTGATGGTCGTAACTTATTTTTGAGCTACCCTGTATACATGAAATTACCACAAAAAAAAAATTAAAAAATCAAAACGACGGGTACGAGCGTTTTTTGAAAAAACTTACCGCTGAATTTTAAATGAATTTAGACATTTCTTCTGGGACTCACTGTATATAGCAATCTTAGAATGAATTTGTGACATTACTGACAGTGATAGTTTGTAACATCAACTTACCTGTATCAGTTGCAGCCGTTGAATACTACCCAAAAGGACCATACTTGGCGGTCTGTCCACCAGAGGGAAGCTCTGTAACCTCCTGTTTTCTTTCAGTACTTGTTTTAGTTCCTCGTAAGTTATTCCATAAAATATATATTTAATATCACGGACCATAAAGTTTTCTACGTAAACGCTATACATACCTACAGAATAAAAACGTATTAAAATTGAGAAACGATAACCGACACCGCCTATATTCACTATTATCAGCGCGCGAGCGATCTAACTTTCCTTCGCGCCTCCTCGGTTTTGGTCGACATGGATCGGAGCACGAAAGAAAGACAGTGCCGCTAGAAGCCACGTCAGAGCAACTACACATGATTCATTTTGAAATGAAAACTCTTTTGAGTACGTTCCGTTTCGTTATACAGGGTGTCCGCTAATTAATGATACACGGAAAAACCACAGACTCCTTACGTAAAAATATTAGGATTTAATTATACTAACGTTTTTTTACAAAATTAGGCAATTATGGTTTTTTTAGGACGAGAAATTGATCTATTTATGAAAATTTAGGTCAAAACTTTTTTGTGCCTTAGTACATTTAAGTTTTTAATGAACATAATACTTTTCTCATATTTATTACGTAAGAAAGGTATATTAAGTTGAGATCGCCCAGAGTTACCGTTTCGGAGACATTTCCATTTAAATTGTTTAGTGCACCCTGCCCAATTACTATTAATTAGCAAACAAAATTATTTTCTTAAAGTAAGCTATGAGAAAACAAATGAAATTTAGAGATGCAGTTGCTATAAAATGCGGGATACGTTGTGTGAATACGCGCGGGGAAATTTTAATGGACGGGTGCCCAGAGACGATATTCGGAACTCTATCTAACAACCTAATTTTAAGATGTTCAAAAATATTTACGGCCGATCAGGCGAAACAGGTTTCTTTCGTCCTAAACGGAATTCCAAATAACTCACAAAGCTATCTTACAATAATCAACAAACAAATAATAACATGGAGGTTTCATAGCAACTGCATATCTAAATTTCATTTGTTTCCTCCTAGATTACTTTAAGAAAAAAATTTGTTTGCAAATTAATAGTAATGGCGCAGGGTGCACCAAACAATTCAAATGCAAATATCTCCGAAACGGTAACTCTGGAAGACCTGAACTCAGTATACCTTTCTTACGTAATAAATATGAGAAAAGTATTATTTTCATTAAAAACTTAAATACACCGAGGCACAAAAAGTTATGACCTAATAAATGTGCGAGAAATGCCGCAGGCAGCGCCCCCTATATTGTATACAAAAATTCCATAAACAAATCAATTTCTCGTCCTAAAAAAACCATAATTGCCAAGTTTTGTGAAAAACCGTTGGTTTCTCTTAAAGTTATTAGAGAAAAACATCATCTCAGTTAATATCAACTTTCGGATATGGGTAAGTATAATTAAATCCTAATATTTTTACGTAAGGAGTGTGTGGTTTTTCCATGTACTACCATTAATTAGCGGACACCCTGTGTACTGCGGCGAAAATATTGATGTAACTGTATTAAGAACTTGTATTTTCATCCCAAGATAAAATTATTAATAAAGTAGGTATATTATACATGGTGTTATGGAAATGACTTATTATATTTAAATGGGTGACTCCTTGGGTGTCCTAGAGAAAGTCTACATACTTTTTTTTTAAATCGAATATTTAAATACTAAGGTATAAACCCTTTTTACCCAGATACTGTCGCCCCGTTCCACCTGGATTCACTTAGCAACAATGTGGGTCACTAGAGTATACTAACCGTGTTGTCAGATCACACCATCTGTCTCGCCCTTGTTTGGATACCGGCCGCGCGCCACTGTCGTTGCTTCAGTATGTTTCGAGACTCGGGGGTGGAGTGACGCTGTCGAGGGTTCCGCGTGCTTGACGTATACGAATTTTAAACGTTTTGTTAGTTGTAGCAGTACCCGATTTTTTTTCTGTTGTGAAATACTTCATAATAATAAATGTTGCGATGTGATTTCAAATTTGTGTGATATTATCTACTGGTGGTTCTGTTGAAAAACATACGTGTTTTATTTTTTTATGGAATTTAATTATTATAAAACGGATTACTTTAAAATAAGATCGAAGGTAAGAGAGTATGCATCTTAAAATTGTAGTTTTCTTTGTCTAAAAAGTTTGAAAAAGAAGTGATAGCGCGCGTCAAAGACGTCTTGGTCAAAAACTGAACACGTGCAATGTGTTGCAATATGACAACACCGCCTATAACGCGCTAACCTCTTTTGAACCTCAACACTGCCTCAATAAACTATTGATTGCGAACGTCCTCGGTAGCGGCCACGTAAATTTTGAGATTTATATAAAGTGTATATTTCGCTTAATAATTCAAAGCGCCATTTATGGTTATTTTTCTTCAATTTATTTTCATCTCCGGATTTGCCGGTTGAAATATAATACGTAATTTCCATAACACCTTGTAGTTAACTATATTCAATATTTGTGTAAAAAAACTACTTACCGCTACTGCTAGGCAACAAATCCGGTAAATACGGTAATTTCTTAATCAAAATAATACTGTCGTACAAGCTAGGCGCCAGCAAGCTAGCTATAGCGTTCGAAATCAGCACGGCTATCATAATGGGAATGATGTGCGTGATTTGTCCAGTCATTTCGAAAACTATCACAGACACTGATATGGTATGAGTCACCGAGCCCGAGAACGCCGCCGCCCCTACCGTGGCGTAGCCCCCGGGGATGATTTGGGCTATGTTACCTCCATACCTCATACCTAAATTATCAACAAATAATATTCGGAATTATTATCGAAGGACGACGGCCGGCCACTGTTTTATAGTAGGCCCGAATTGCACTGGCGATCTGCAAGCTATAACGGTGGACCTACTAATATACAATAGAGGCCGTAAAAAATAGTATAAGTACGCTAAAATCGAATGTAAACTTACCATTAGGGAACCACATGTGCATTAGTTCTCCTACTATTCTGCCGATACCAGCGCCTATTTTGAAAACGGGGATGAAACTCCCGCTGGGCACTGGGATCGTGGAACAAACTATGGAGGCGATAAACTAAAAAAAAAAAAATTGAAAATCTTATCGAAAAACATTTGGGGATTAAAAACTGACGTATAAGTATTTTCGCATGACTTACTGTAAATAAGACATAACAACTTAAGCTAAAAATCACGCCGGAATATTCAGTCTTCCAATGTTTGATTAAATTTTCTTCGAACGGTGTGTGGTTCGTTTTGGTCCAGGTAAAATTACTAAACAAAGCCATAACTTGGTTGTGTGTAGTCAAATCCCCTTAAAAAAATTAAAAACTCAGTATAAAAGGTATATACAGGGTGTTATGGAAATGACGTATTATATTTCAACCGGCAATTCCTGAGATGAAAACAAATTGAAGAAAAATATCCAAAAATGGCGCTTTAATTTAATATGCCCTGTACATGACCTTATGTCAAACCAAAAATTACCACGTGGTGCCCCTACCAGGAAGGTAAACAAAAGAACATATGGCGAAAAACGTGAGTGAATCTTGAACAGTGTTGTCATATCTTCAGGGTAAACTATTTAGAAAATCAACAAACGTTTGACAGATTTCAAGTTGTTTATTTTTCAGGGTACATTAATATAAACTTTTACGTTCAGTTCAGTTCACTGGGAAACAATATCTAATTTATAAACTTGAACTGACTCGAACAAACCAGCGCGGAGTTTATAATGGTCAGGTATGTTCTCACTTGTTCAATTCGAACGTCACCCGTCGGATCTGAACAACTAAAATTCCACTTTACCCTTTAGAAGAAAAAAATGCAATTTTATTTACCTTTTCGGCCTTATTTTAAACCAACTTAATTTATAAAAAAACATCAGGTAACCGAACAAAACAGTCACAAAACACCAAAACAAAGTCACATAAATTCACATCGCGCATCTCGTGAACACATCTAAGTACCATTCAATCTGAATCAGTATTTTAAAGTGCTATCGTGTAGACAAAAATACGCCCTTATTGTATAAGATTTTATCAGCTGGTAGTCTGGGAAATAATATAATTCTTTCATACAATGGTATTCGACATCTAAAAATGTTGAAACTAACCTTTGAACCTGTTCCTATCTTCACGTGTCTGTTGTCTATCTAAAAATACAGCGTTGCCACTTTCGATGTTTTATAAGATTATATTCATAAACTGCCTAATTTCCTTCTATAATATTACTTTCATGTATAATTATAGTCTCGGAAATGGCAACCGCGCTGGCTCTAGTAGCGGAGAATTCTCGGAAACAAAGTCCAAGGTGGACTAGACCATTTATTTCAAAGGGTCGTTCCTGTCAATTGTTAACATAATTGTTTCATTTTATCTTTAGTAAAGGGTTAATGGCCCATAGAAATTAGCGTTTTTATTTTTTCTATTGCGAAATGATTAAGTGCTCTTGTTCTATGTGTGCGGTAGTGTTATTTTAAAGTGTAATAAAGCATTAGTGTTTAGTGCTTTCGTGTAATCTGATAATAGGTGTATATCTTCAAAAAACTAATTTGAAACTCATGGGTGTGTGTTTGTGTTTCTTTAAGTGATTTAGTGCAATTTGTTCTCTTTCACTGTGTTTTTTTATTTCGACTTTATGTATGTTATATTCCGAGACTGGAAATAACAGGCCGAATGAGGTTTAGTGATAAGCTTATTATGCACTCCTACATTATCATTAGGACACGTGATGAGCATAAAGTTTTCCCCATAGAAAAAATAACTGAAGCTGTCTGCGTCCTGGATTCCTTACAGTGTCCTGGATTTACTTTCTAAGTAAGCTAAATATTTATTTTTATAAGAAACTAAAGTTTTACACTTTTAAACAGTTTGGCAACATCGTGCCTGAACATCTGTTGATTACCCAGTTGGGCAATGTAATATGTTCATATATGAATGTGCCGAGGAGTTATGTGTGGGTTTAGAGGTGAATTACACCACTTTTTAAACGTTCGATTTAAAAAAAAATGTAGCGCTTCTCTAGGATACCCCAGGAGTCACCCATTTAAATATAATACGTCATTTCCATAACACCCTGTAGATCAGGATAAATGTAATTTTAAAGACAAAATAATACCGAATAAAAAAAGGTACATTTATTCGAGGCGATAAACCAACAGCGTTAAGACACAAAACTCGAATTAAAGTTTTTTTAGTTTCTTAAAATCAGTCTGTAGCTTACCTGCCATAAACTGACCGGTACCGAGAGGAAACGTCAACGTGGACACCATCAGAGCGATGATTCCGGGATAGAGAAACCGACTGAAAAAGATTTACTACTTTTTAATACAATTTTAAGGCATAAATAAAAATATAACCGGAAACTCACTTTTTCTGTAGGAAACTGTTGATCGCCTTGCTGTTCCTCATACCCATGACGTATTGTCTGTGGACCCATACGTAGAAGGCGCCGCCCAATCCACAAAAAGCCCTAAAAAGAAGCACGTTCCGTATTATAAGCCTACTTTGTAAAGTCAATGTTTGAATTTCGATCGTAGAACCGCAACATCAGCGTGATCGCCTCAAAAAGCAAGTTGTTCAATTTTTAACACTGTTCAGCTTCCGAAATTCCAATATTGGAATATACAGGGTATCCGCTAATTAATGGTACATGGAAAAACCACAGACTCCTTACGTATAAATATCCGAAAGTTGATATTAACGGAGATACAGGGTGTTAAAGTTTTTGTTTTTCTCCAATAACTTTGCAGGAAACCAACGTTTTTTTTACAAATTTTGGCAATTATGGGTTTTTTAGGAAGAGAAATTGATTTTTTTTATGAAATTTTAATGTACAATGTAGGGGGCGCTGTCTGCAGCATTATTTGTACATTTATCAGGTCATAACTTTTTCGGTTTCCGTAATGGATTCGGCACGAGAGAGGCCCTATTCAGTATGCAGGTATTAATCCAACGTTGCCGGGATATATCAGTCGACGTGTATGCCTGCTTCATCGACTATGAGAAGGCTTTTGATTGTGTCAATCATGAACGGCTTGTTAGATTGCTACAGAGGATTGGTCTGGATGGAAAAGACATTCGAGTTATTGCAAATCTGTATTGGGGATAAACAGCATCAGTAACTGTGGAGAATAGTAAGACCGAACAGATCAAAATCAAGCGAGGAGTTAGACAGAGGTGTGTTCTTTCGCCTATACGTTTCAATCTGTACTCGGAGGAGGTACTTGCGGAAGCACTGAGAGATACGAGACAAGGAATAATCCTAAACGGAGAATCGATAAACAACTTACGCTATGCAGACGATACAGTTTTATTGGCAGCGAGTGCCGATGATCTGCAAATGTTATTGGAATGCGTAAATGAAAAAAGTCAAGAAGCAGGACTAAAATTAAATATCAAAAAGACCAAAGTAATAAGAGTAAACGGGGAATTAATCGAACAGGTTTCAAGCTTTAAATACCTGGGTACTTGCGTAAATGACCGCTGGAAATCCTCCACGGAAATTAGGGCTCGAATTGAACAGAGTCGAGCTGCGTTCAATAAAATGAAGAAAGTTTTATGCTGCAGAGACCTGCCCTTGATGCTAAGAGTGCGACTGCTTCGTTGCTATGTCTTCTCAGTTCTCCTGTATGGCGTGGAGGCTTGGACATTAACAAAAAGTTCTAGCGATCGGATCCAAGCTTTTGAAATGTGGTGCTACAGGAGAATACTCCGAATATCTTGGGTCGACAGGGTAAGGAACATGGACGTTCTTCAATATCTCAACAAGGATTTGGAAGTGATGATCACCATTAAGGAGAGGAAATTGCAATACTTTGGTCACGTAATGCGTAGCGAAAGGTACAAACTGCTACACAACATTATGCAGGGCAAGATAGAAGGCAGACGGGGTCCTGGTCGCAGGCGTACCTCTTGGCTCAAGAACCTTAGGGAATGGTTTGGAGTCAATACAACCACTTTATTTAGACGGGCCGTTAACAGGGCTCAAATTGTGTTGATGATAGCTAACATCCGCCGAGGATAAAGCACCAGAAGAAGTGTATTTAAGTTTTTAATGAAAATAATACTTTTCCCATTCCGTCCAGAGTTACCGTTTCGGAGATATTTGCATTTAAATTGTTTAGTAAACCCTGCCCAATTATTATTAATTTGCAAACAAGATTTTTTTCTTCAAGCAACCTATGAGAAAACAAACACAATTTAGAGATGCAGTTGCTATGGAACAGAAATGTTTCATTTTTGAGTTTATCGTAAGTTTGTGTTTTTATTGTTGGTTTCTTTCGTCACTATATTTTCTAGGGGCAAAGTTACTTTAATTAAAGTAAGTTAAAGAACAAACCAATTGTTGTATTTATTATTCCCATTTACCATTACTAGATCACTAATTATCATGTATAAGTTAATTGGTAAGAAGTAAGAAAATATTATTTGCTTGCCTGAGCTAACGCACTAAGCAATTTAAATGCAAATATCTCCGAAACGGTAACTCGCGGCGACATGAACTTAGTATACCTGTTTTACGTAATAAATATGAGAAAAGTATTAGTTTCATTAAACACTTAAATACACTGAGGCACAGAAACATTAAAATTTCACAAATAAATCAATTTCTCGTACTAAAAAAACCATAATTGCCAAAAATTTTGTGAAAGAACGTTAGTTTCTTAGTTTAACACCCTGTATCTCAGTTAGTATCAACTTTCGGATATAGGTAAGTATAATTAAATCCTAATATTTTTACGTAAGGAGTCTGTGGTTTGTTCCATGTACCATTAATTAGCGGACACCCTGTATAAGACAATTTTATCAAACTAGTAAAAAAATCTATCGGCTAGACTTACCCTATAAGGGCGAAAACGAACAATTCCTGCGGATCGAATGGAAAGTCCATTAAAAAATTAGTCCTGAAAACGGCCGTCACGGTGTCGGCGCTCTGGAACCACACGGCCAACAGCCTAAACGTGGTGGCGCCGCATACAGCCGCGAAGAACCCTCTCCAATAATTTCTTACCGCGAAGTAAGTCGTCGTTACTTCTATACTAAAAAGTACACCTAAAAATTAATAAAAAATAGTTAATTTTCGCACCCTAATAAAAGCACCATTTAATTACCTCCCACGGGAGCCGCGAAGCAACTGGCTACCCCTACAGCGCACGCCGCTGCCAACATCTCCGTCGTCCTGCTTTCGTTCTCGTAAATTCCTTGGAATCCTGTTACTAGCTTACTCAGTAACGTCGCTGAGATACTTGCTATATGTACGAAAGGACCTTCTTTACCTAGCGGCACTCCGCTGCCTAAAAATGTGTGTCTGTTTTTAAATTCAAATAATCAATCGATAAAAAGTTAACTGTGACTAGCGCCCCGGTGGCATTCATACAAATACTGGCTGTACTATGTGGGTGTCCCATTCTCGCTATTTTTATCGAGTATCTCCGTTATTGTTAGTGCTATCAAAAAAGTAATGTAGGTGTCACGTGCTCTTTTTGGGTCAAACTGAAAATGGGAAAATCAAAATTAGAAAATTTTCGCTCGCTTAAGAGATACGGGGGAAAATCAAAAATTTACAATTTCTAAATTATCCCATATTTGCTGAGTTAAAACACATACAGAAAAATGTTTTATACAAAAGTTTCTTTAAAATGATTGTTGAACAATCTGCCGTTTTCAGAATAAGTATACGCGGTTAGGTGAAAAAGTTATCGGACCTAACCTCATTTTTTTAAATGGAACACCCTGTATATTTTAATCTAAAAAGATACTATTTTAAATTCTCCTTTCAAATATATAACACACCATGGATGATATTGCTTTCCTAGGCGGTTTATTTAAACTTTATTACATTGAATCGAAATAAATGATTCAGATTAAGGTAAAAAATAGCGAGAATCATCGCAAATGTTCAGGTTATGTCCGTAAATGGTTGCCGTCTTTCCGGATAGCGAACAAAATATAAATTTTGAGCCATTTCTTCGCTTTTTCCACTTTCAGTATAAGCTGATATCATATCAAATTTTTCAAATTGTTGATAAGTCATTTTCACAAATGAATATGTAAAAATGAAATTGACATTAAACGTTAATAACAATTAGAGTGTCAACATAGTTGTTTCTAGGATATTAGCTTTTGTTTCATGGCCTACTGTGGTTTAAAGTAATAAAGTTTAAATAAATCGCCTAGGAAACCAATATAATCTATGGTGTGTTATATATTTGAAAAGATAATTTAAAATGCTATATTTTAGATCAAAATATACTGGTGTTCCAATTAAAAAAATGAGGTTAGGTCCGATAACGTTCTTACCTGACCCCGTATACTTATTCCGAAAACGGCAGATTATTCAACAATCATTATAAAGAAACTTTTGTATAAAACATTTTTAACTAAGAAAATATAGGGTAATTTTGAAATTATCAATATTTTGATTTCCCCCGTATCTCTTAAGCGAGAGAATATTTTCAAATTTTGATTTTACCATTTTAAGTTTGACCCAAAAAGAGCAAATGACACCCACATTACTTTTTTGATAGGACTAACAATTACGGAGATGTCCTATAAAAGTGTCGAAAATAGGACCCTGTACATGCTGCAAAAACTTATTGTTTGGTTGTTAAGTTTAGTTATAGCAGTGTTATATTGTAATTTGCGTTATAATAGAGAGGGATTTGTATGAATACCGGAGCCGGGCACTGTAGCATTTAATTTGCTAATATTTAAATGCTACTGACAGTCGTTACTAACCTAGGGTAGCCGTTAATCCTATTATTTTTGCTACTAATGTTTTAAATGTCAGATATTCCTTGAGTGCGACGCCCCGCAGTATGGTTTTCATTTCCGGTATTCCAGAACCTAAAACCCGTGCGAATTATTAATTAACCGTAGTTATCGAGGCCAAACGACCTCTAAGAAAACCACGTTACACTAAACACGAGATAAGATATCCCTCGGGAAGGCGCGTGGCTTAGGGACGTCAATATGTTCACGTTCCTGTGGTGCCCAGAATAAAAAAAACACTAACAACAACACGATTCTCCATAAGGAACTTAAAAATTAACTCACACAAACGAAATTTGAACGGATTGATATCATACCTTGTGTTTATTGTATCGTTTAGAAATACGGCTGTGATTAAGTAGCCAGAGAATGTTTTAGCTTTGAATATCAACCAATTAATCATACGTTTTAGGAATTCTCGTTACCTATGGATTGTGGTGCCACCAGGTGTACAAATCCTGCACTAAAAAGTATTAATGTTACCGGCAAACAAACCCATGATGCATACTGGGCTGCCGGGTGATATGTCAAGTCATTGTATAACCATATCCTTGCTAGAAATTAAAAAAATACCTTTCAAAAATTGATTTCTCCTCGGAATTAGTTACCAAAAAACTGTGCTATTGTGAAAAATCAGTACGTACCTGTATTGCACATGGATATACCAGTATCCATAACGAAACTTATAATAGCCATAATTATTCCTAATAGGGCCAAAAAGACCCAGTCTTCCCCTAACCTCGCAAACGTGTGTTTCCATAGGAACGATATACTTTTTGCTAGTTTCCCTAAAACAATAAAGAATATAATAAAAGGAATGGCCAAGGGCGAGTCGAAGACGCGTACTGTTAGCAATAATTATTTCTACACTCCCCAAAAATAAAATTGTTGTTTGGAAAAAATTATTTTTTGAAAATCGCAAAAATTACGAAAAAAATTATTATTTTTTGGAAAAAATTTTGTCAAGATTTATTTTTCGAAGATAATTTATATATTTTTTTGGAACAAATTTAAAAAAAACATACTTTTTTGAATTTTGGAAATTTTTAAGAAAGAATATTTGAAACTATTTTGAAAAATAATTGTTGTTAACCCGACCGGGTTAGACACCGAAGAAACTCGAAAATCGCGAAAATTATGATTATTTTTTGGAAAAAATTTTGTAAAAATTTTCTTTTTTTAAGATTTTGCAAAATTTTAATTTTTCGAAAATATTTTAATATATTTTATTGGAAGGGTTTGTTCGGGTTTGTTAAATTTTGGAAAATTTTAAGAAAAAATATTTGAAACTATTATGAAAAATAATTTTTCTATTCATTTTGGAGAAGAAAATTTTTTGAAAAATAAGTTTTTGGAAAAAATTATTGCAAAAATGAAAAGAAAAAAAAAAATATTTAAAAAAAAAATAGTTTGAAAATAATTATATTTTGGAAAAATTTTTTAAAAATTAATACAAACCCGAACATATTTCTTCGGTATTTTCGACATTTTCGGGTTTCTTCGGTGTCTAACCCGATCCGGGTTTGTTTGGTGTCTAACCCGGCCGGGGGGCCGAAGAAATCCGATAAGGGTGAAACTTTTAGCAAAGTATAGCCTTGTATCTTGGGATGATATCCTGAGTTTTAGTTATCAAAAATAATCATGTATTGATCATTATACAGGCAGAAACAAAAGTAACTTTTTTACGCTTAATTCTTAACGCCCGGATGCTTCATTATGTTTCGTTTTGAAGTGTGATCTTTTCTTAGCATAATGTTTTTTGGTTCACCTCATTATCTGCTTTTTAAAAGAAGATACAAATTTTTAAACAAAATACTGCAGTTTTTCAATTTTAATCACATTCATTCATTGTAGTGTCATATGCATTGATTGTTTCCAAAACGATTTTTCGATAATATAAGGTGTTTAGAAGAAATCGTAATTTTTTTGTTACCTTCTTAAAAAAATTTAACACTTACAAATATCATACAAAAAACTTTTAATAGCAACCATCCTAAAGGTAAAAAAAGGTAACGGATTCAGGAAACCATTTTGTCGCACTCTAAACGACCCGCGCCGCGCGCTGCACAGAATGCACAGAACCTCGGTCTGTATCAAAATGTTAAAAACTGAGACAAGTATTGGTTTAATCATTAATAATGGTCAGTTAATAAGGCGTCGTATCTACACTTTTACGAAATAATATCGTTATCTGTTGATTTCTGTCGGTCAAGTCATATGATTCAGATTTTTTTTAATGTTTATTTCTCAGTTCAACGTTCACATGAAAATATCTCTTTACACAAGATTCTTGTCAACTCAAACTTATTTAGTGGGATTAAGAATTCACCTCTGCCAGCAAAGTTTCAATATTTTCGCTTTGATGCTCTAAACGAATTCCTAACAATAAAAAAGGTGCAAATGGTGCAAAATTATTTTTTTACGTCAGAAAAACTATATTTTTTTTAAGCAAATGAACGAATAAAATTGATAATTTTTTAACGAGTAAACAAAAATAATTTAGCGTTAACAAGAAAAATGGCGTAACGTGCCATGTTTCCACTTCTCTCTGCTCTCTGAATACTTATAATATCAAGTTGCCATGAAGACAGCATTTGCGTCGTTCGTTGCCTGGGCGCCGCATTGTTATTTTTACAAATGTCAACTCATTTCAATGAGCTCCGGACGAAATAATTAATAAAGGCAATGAAGCAACACAAAATTTATTTCCTGAAAAATCGGAGGAATACAATAGTATTAAATGGCATTTGATCAGAAGCAATTGTCAACATATTTTTAAGAAAGGTAAAACATTGTTATACACCAATATACAGGGTGGCCGCTAATTAATGGTACACGAAAAAACCGCAGACTCTTTGCGTAATAATATTAGGATTTAATTATACTTACCTATATCCGAAAGTTGATATTAACTGAAATACAGGGTGTTAAAGTTAAAACTTCATTTTTGTTTTTCTCTAATAACTTTTAGAGAAACTAACGTTTTTTTACCAAAATTTGGCAATTATGGTTTTTTCAGGACGAGAAATTGATTCTTTGTGAAATTTTAATGTATTAATGTTCTAGTAATGGTAATTGGGAATAATAAATACAACAATTGGATTGTTCTTTGACTTACTTTAATTAAAATAACTTAGAAAATATCGTGTCGAAAGAAACCAACAGCAATGAAAACACAAACTGACGATAAACTCAAAAATGAAACATTTTCTGTTCCATAGCAACTGCATCTCTAAATTTCATTTGTTTTCTCAAAGGTTACTTTAAGAAAAAATTTTGTTTGCAAATTAATAATAATTTGGGGGTGCACTAAACAATTTAAATGCAAATATCTCCGAAACGGTAACTCTGGGCGACCTGAACTCAGTATACCTTTTTTACGTAATAAATATGAGAAAAGTATTATTTTCATTAAAAACTTACATACACTGAGGCACAAAAAAGTTATGACCTAATGAATGTGCAAATAATGCCGCAGAGAGCGCCCCCAACAATGTACATTAAAATTCCATAAAAAAATCAATTCCTCGTCCTAAAATAAACTTAATTGCCAAATTTTCTAAACAAAACGCTAGTTTCTCTCAAAGTTATTAGAGAAAAATAAAAATGAAGTTTTAACTTTAACACCCTGTATCTTGGTTAATATCAACTTTCGGTTATAGGTAAGTATAATTAAATCCTAATATTTTTACGTAAGGAATGTGTGGTTTTTCCATGTACCATTAATTAGCGGACACCCTGTATATTTTTGAAAAGAAAACTGATACGATCCGAGAAAAAATATTTTCTAAAACATAGGCATAAAGTTCCTTGTTTCACATGCGGGATTGCGGCACTCGCCTAGGGCGCGTGCGCTCCAATTTCCCGTTCGTGAGGAAAGTAATACTTTATGCAATTGTTACCTAAATAAGTATTGCTTATTTAGCTCACTATTACCTTGATATCCCCTAAGTTCTCTTTTTCTAGCTTTTTCCTCTTTTATTCGTCTTTTTTCTTGTGCTTTTAGACCTTCTAGCTTTGCAAATTCTCCTAGCTGCCGACTATATCGGCCATACATCTACAAGCAAATAAACATAAATAAATAAATAAATAATTATTTTTTGTAAAAGGTAAATCTGTCACAAATACAGCAAGTATCTCTCTTGAACGGACTCCCTCTTATAAGGAGGATCTCCCTTATCTCTCCATGACCTGGCTCGCCAGGGAGGCAGTAGTCCACCTCTTTCCGAGCTCAACGAACACAATTTGTACGAATTATTTCCCTTCATCGTCACTTTACCAATAATAACGTTCCTATAATTTTATGTAAATGTAATTTTTCTATTCTATTTTTTGCCAATTTTGAGATCCTTAAATTTTTTATTCCATGGTGGGACTACAGTGACATTGTGTCATTCCTATAAGCGTGACTAACAAATTTGCACGAAACGATTCTCTTTTGTTTACTTTTTAAATTTTTTCGAAACATTTCACGTGAAAGAATTTTGGGTAAATAGTTTTAATTGTTATCACTTGCATGACGCTTCTCACACTTTCTGGTTACTTATACTAGTACGTTGGCTTACCAAACATAATAAGCATGTATAAAATAGTATATTACGTAAAGATTGTTCCACGAAAAATGGATGTAACTTAATGACTGCAGTAAAAGTAACTGTGGCCATCCCATTATTTATGACCGTTTGTTATTATTATGCGGGAAGGACCGGATTGTAATAATTATAATTAAATATAGGCACATCAGGTAGGTTAGGTTGCTTAATTTATATTTAAATATCTTTTTGTGGTAAAATTAGTTAGTTTTTGAGGAATGGTTCAAGAATTGTCTTTTACCAAACATTCCTCAGAATAGCGTGATAGTAATGGACGATGCGAGCTATCACAGTCGCCAATTACATAAAGCTCCAAGCTCAAATAATACAAAATTGGAGATTCAGAACTACATGGCGGCGAATGATATATATTTTGAAGAAAGTTATAAAAAAAGTGATCTTTTAGAAGTTTTAAAGACATTTGCATAAAAAAAGTATATGTTTGTGACACATTGGCAGAAGAAATTGGACATACAGTGCTACGGCTCCCACCCTATTATTGAATTTTTAATCCCATAGAGCATATGTGGCACCAGTTAAAATCACTGGTTAGGTCTGAAAATATTTCTCCGAATTTAAGTTCTAGTGTTGTAGAATTAATACGAAAATGCTTTAATGATATTCCCCCAGGTAGTTGAAAAAAATCAGTCCGTAAATTCGTATATTAGTCTGGATCGTATAATTAATCCAATTATAATCAATTTTGATGAGGATAGCGATAGCGAAACAGAACTATCTATAGAATGACATTATAAATGTAAAAAAATATGACTAGTAATATTTTAAAAAAATGATATTTCATTTGATTACATTAATATAATCATATGATTACTTGTTTTCCTTAGTCCGTCCCTTCATACTTCACTTGTTTATTGCCAAGCTCTTGTCGACACAATGGGACCGACCCAGGAAATCATTAAGTCGTATCTATTTTTCGTGAAACAATCTTTATCAAGATGGAAAGTGTTTCATTCCTGTCGAGAGAGTCGGTAGTACCTAAATCTCGAGACAGTAATGAAACTTTTCACCGAGGTTTGTATACTATTTTATTTACAACCAGATCTAACATCCTCTTCTTATTATTTTGAATTAAGATTATTAATAAAAGATAAATGTAATTTTGACTTTTCCATTGAAAAATTAGACAGAAATTTCAAATAACCCCAGGTGGTAAAATAACGTAGGTAATAATACACATCAAGATGGCAAATATCATTCTTTGAATATGGTTTCCAAGTCACTAAACCATATATTATTTTAACAACAAAAACATATTTGATTTTGCTGCTACTTCACCATAAATTCGAGAAGCAGCAAAATTAATAAAATAAGATCTTCTGCCAACTAAAAGCCGCCCGAGATATTACAAGGCATATATAACTGTTTCAAAGAATAGTGTACGGGAAACAAAGTTCAAAATCCTGGTTCTGAGTCGGCGCTATTAGCTTATTTCAGTGAAAATACCAAGACAAAGAAGATGTCAACGATTTGGTCACAATATTCAATGCCGAGGACCACTCTATCAATTAGGGAAAAAGTAGACATATCTAAACAAGCAAAGCTATTAGCATTTTAAAAAAAAGTGAGTTCGTATATTATTTTGAGATATCGATTTTTAAAAAAATTACAAAAAAATAATTTACTTTCCACCCGGGTGGAAAATAAAAGTAAAAAACGTAAACTTTCCACCTTTTAAAGATAGATGAAATGTCATTATTAAATGCATGGTTGTAAATAAACACTTTTTATTATGAAATATTAATATCTAAAGTAAGCAAGGAACTGTAAGTAAATTAATAATTATAGTAAGCTGACTTACTAATAAAACTCTCTCGACTATTAAAAGTAAGCAAACTTGATAATAACAAATATCGCTTACTATGGTGCCATGGTATTCCTCCTCTTGGGGTGGCAGAGGATAAAAGGCGGTGTAGTGCTCGAACTTCTCACTCTTCTTCTTCTTCCGAAGAAATTTTTCGAAATCCTCCCAGTCTCGGTCGGTAGCTTCGACCTCATTTTCTTCGGACAATCCATCTGACGCTTTATCCATTATTTTTTATGTTTCGTAAGTTTTTTTTTATAATTACTATTTATTGGAATTAGTACCTTAATTTTATTTTGTCCCGACTGTACAGATTTACAATTTATGTGCTTTAAAGCTCGCGTTGGGCAAATTTTTAAGGGTCTGCCTGCCGTGGCACATATTGTTGTTTCAATGATCAAATTATATAATTGTTTATATAGGCTTTTTTTTAGATAGCTGTAAGAACATCAATAGAACTTACATTATAAAGCAAAATGGTTCAGTAAGCTTATTTGCTGTATAATTTGGTTGTCCATGTCTCCTAAATGCTGTTACACAACTCTTATGTAGCAAATCGGGGGGTTTTGTGCTTATAATAGTTGCAAGAACGCTCTCGGGGAAAATTTATATAGCTTGAAGCTGGAAGAATATTCTTATAGACTTTATAAAGAATGCGAGATGTTAGCTGGAGCCCAAGTTAGCCGAACAAACCCGAACAAACCCAAATAGTCAATAACAGGCGAACAGAGGAGTAGTCGTCTTGATTGACGGAAAAATCAACAAACAAACCTGCAAGAAATTTTGTCTTGTGATGACAGGTAACCAAGTAGAATTTAATGCTAAGAAAACCCAGACAACAGCTGCCTCTAGAAGTGTTAACATTGCAGAACCGGATATAGTCATGGCAGGAAGGACACACGCAATTCCATTGGCTTCATCTATTAATTTGCTGGGCGTCAATCTGGGGGGAAATATGACTTGGCATAACCACGTTGTGGCAATCGCCAAGGTAGCTTCTCAGAAACTTGGTGTACTCTTCCAAACCAGAAAGTTGTACACACCTCAATAACTTTTGACACTATACAAAGCCCAGATTCGACCATCACCGCGAATTCTGCTCATTCAGGTCTGGCGCTCTGCACCAAAGTATACTCTTCGGCTACTGGATTCCATTCATTTCCCCTAGAGCGACGTATAGTAGAAATACACGCAGAACCGCGACCGCCCATTCATCTGTGGTTCAGCTTCGTGCTCCTCGATCTTCATTGTTTAAGAACTCTTTCATCTTCCCAACGAATATAACGTGAGTCCGACTAATACCTGACTGATTATAATAATTGAAACAATTGGAAAACAAGAGCAAACCGATTGATAATCCAGACGGAGATTTTTCTCAGAAAAATTCCTTTATTTAAAGATGACTTCAAATCTGACACGATGTTAATAAAAGGCGAATTACGACATCATAATTGTTGCACTAACAATAATTAGACAAATTACTTTTTAACGATCGTACAAAGAATTGGTCGTCTACATATTTTTTTTTTCATTGATTAAATACAGGTTTGTATCAAACCAGACAATCGTTAGAAAACAATCAGTTTTATTTTAAAGACGAAAATAACGTTGATTTAATGAAGAATTTAATTCAGTTCTGGTGATGATTTTTTTCCTACAGGACTCTCGATTAAATTTTAAGCAGGTTTGTTTTGTCCAAGGTCGGATCCAAGGGATCATGAAAAGTTTATTTATACAGGGTGTTGAATATTAATTTTTTAATATCTCCGAAAATACTTTGGATCTTATTTTCAATTTTGGTATGTGTTATTAGGATAGAGAACCACAAATTTTAGTTAGAAAAGTTATTTAATTGTTCCACCAGTGGCGTCCCTGCAAACTTGTCCTCTGATATTTGTTACAAAAAATGTGGCACGCCTCTGATATTTTTCCATGATTTTTTTCTGATTAGCCTGGTCAATTCTACATGAAAACGGTCTCTTAAGTTTTTCTCGTCAGACGCACCATTCTTGATTAAAACCACTAAATTCATATTGAAACTCATTATTATTAACATTGATAAAATAATTAATGATAAATTTTGTTTTATAAAAATTGTTGGAGTGGACAATTCGGTGCGAAGACGGGCGGAAGATGCCTTTTAATTGAAGGTGGCCATTTCCAACAATTTTTATAAAACAAAATTTATCATTAATTATTTTATCAATGTGAATAATAATGAGTTAATATGAATCTAGTGGTTTTAATCAAGAAATCGAGAAAAACTCAAGATACCGTTTTCATGTAGAATTGACCAGGCATCAGAAAAAATATCCACATGGAAAAATGTCAGTGGCGTACCATCTTTTTTGTAAAAAATATCAGAGGAAATGTTTGCAGCGACGCCACTGGTGGAACAATTGAATAACTTTTCTAATTAAAATTTGTGGTTCTATATCCTATTAACACATACCAAAATTGAAAATAATATCGAAAGTACTTTCGGAGATATTAAAAAATAACCATTTAAAAAATAAAAATTCAACACCCTGTAGCAAAAAATTTAATCCGAACTTTTCTTTATAAAATGACCTAAGGAATCACACCCCGAAATATTAGCACGTCATTAAGGAACACCCTGTATACATGTGTACGGCGGAATCGCCGCTTACATTCCTAGATGAAGATCTTTAAAAAATCATCATTTTTTTTTCGAATAAATTCCTCAAAATTTGGCAGTTGGTAAGGAGTAGTGTGAAGTCAATTTTTCTCTGCCACCAGTGGCGTTGCCAAATGTGACTAAGTCCACATTTTCTCCGTAAAAACTAGTACGCCAATTGTTTTTTTTTTTTAATTTTTTGTTATTTTTAAACTACAAAATCTACAAACAAAAAAGGCCTCTTCCATTTTTTCGCTTAAAACTAACCAGTTCTTATAGGAAAACAAAAAACATTGGGACTGTGACTGTGAGGTGGTAAAGTTTGTGGTCCTGCACGTCCCATCCGGTGATTAGGATGGTACTTGTTGTGGGCAATACAAAAACCCAACCAATTCACAGTCAAGGCGACATTACCAGAAAGAAACCGCTCAATGTGAATTCAGACTGTGGTCTTTTTTTCTGACCACGCCGGTACGGACAATTGACGATGAAACAAAATTGCGATCGTATTGAAAAGAACGAATTTTACATTTGCAAAACTAGTTAAAAATTGCATCATTTTATTACGAAAAATTTTACAGGGCCCCTAATTAATTCAGGGCCCGGGGCACAAAGTCAATTATATTATGCTATTATTATCGTTTGAATTTTGAATCCATGCTTGCAAAAAATCGAATAAAATATTTAATTTTTTATCATGTACTATTTTCATGCGGAGAAAAAATTTCAATAAAAACCATTAAAAATTAGTAAAAAATATTTCTAATGTTTTTGTCAAATTTACTAAAACCTTTGTATAATTAACTAAAATATTTTTTTCACTATACAATAAGCCGTTGCGGACGTATGTTCATATGAACTTTTCTTTATAAAATGACCTAAGGAATCACACCCTGAAATATTAGCACGTCATTAAGGAACACCCTGTATATCGGTATAGACTTTACGCGACAGCGTATTACTTTCCGTAACTTTTGCTTGTACGACCCCCCCCCCCCCCTTCCCACCCCTAATATAACGCTTCCAGTCAATAATATTAAAAATCGAAAAGACACTGCAATTTTATTGCGAACGGGGACGCCTTTCAAAAATATTTGCAGCCATCGTCGTTTAATCCCCTGGGAGAGATCGATGTTACTATTATTCATGGAAATTCTTAAACGGTGACTTTGTCCCTGGACTCCTAATCATTCAACTAAAAGAGGAGTCAACACGATAATGTGTTTTTAAAATAATAACCTAAAAACCATAAATACCAGTGCAATCACGTCCATGTTTGGAAAGCGATTTCTCGGAAACCACTACTCAAAAAGAATAAATAACGGTTATGGTAAACGATGTGCCCCTTGACCTTCCCATTTAAGATTTTAAGGGGAACATTATAGGTACCTACCCCTCCCAGGGGGGTAAGCCACGATGACCGCAAATACTCGTTAGGAACCTCCCCCTTCACAATAAAATTGACTTCTCTCTCCGATTACTGTTATATTAATAGCTTGCAATAATTATCATAGACACATTGCACGAACGCAATCCTCTCGAAACTCTTAAAAAGCGAAACGACTATATATATCCGGGCGGGTGCGAGATTTTCGCGAATCTTTCCTCGCAAAATGTCAAGATAAACTATTTTATTTAACAAGAACCAACCGGGGGGGGGGTTCTAAATTGTCTAAAACAACTTAAAATTGACCAATTTGCTCATTAAATGGGTCCCGAGTCGTGGTGGGTTGAAGTTTGTTCAAGTATATTGTAATTTTTCAATTGACACGAATGTGCCATTGAGATTTACACGTAATTATCATGTAAAAATCGGAGCACAGCGATTTCTGTTGGTCCGTCTGTCACAACCCTTTCTCTGAGAAACCGGTTCACTTAGGAAGCTGAAACTTGGCATGCCAAGCGGTAAGGGGCGGTGTTCGGGCTGGTTCAAATAAATATCTTTGAAAAATCAAAATAGTATATTAAGATACAAGTTTCATAAGACATTATCTTAGAGCACGCGTTTAATCTAGAAAACGATACGCGAAGCGGGGAGTTTTCTAAAGTACAAGTTCTCTAATTGTCTTATAAACCGTGTATTTTATAATACTTTTTCTATTTGGGTCTTTAAAGTCTGAAAAACTTTTAAAAATATAGTATGATAGAAATGCCATGATAGAAACAATTGAACACAACAAAGCTTCTTCCCATCCGTCATAATGAAAAATAAATATATTATGAAAGTTAATAAAAATGAGTCAGGAAGAATGTTGTACTCCGTCAGAAATACGAGAAATTGTAGAAAATAATCTAGAAAAACTTTTAAAAAGAATATGCAAAACTTTGAGTTATGGTGCGAGCAGAACAAAGTTCAAAATATTGAACAAAATAATGAATAATACTATTGAACAAAATATTGTGTCGACACAGAATCTGACAGGAATATCAATTAATGCCAGGAAATGTCTACAGTAACTATAAATATGTATATATAAAGTAATATGTTTAATACTATATTGAATTAAAAATAAAAATAGTACTTTATTGAATAAAACTTTAGAAATAGCGCATAAACTGGAGTATATTTCTATTATTTTTAGGTTATGTTGTTTTATAGTTGTGACTAGAAATTAGTTGACGGACACCGTCAGCATGTTGTATATTTCCGAGTATAGGTATTTCAGATAATATCTAGTAAAAATGATCTATTTGCAAGGTTAAAGGTTAGTATTTTAATGTTTTCTATAAACATTTTTTGTCGAATCCATAATGCCAAGAAAGCTAATTTCAACGAAAATCAAAGTAAGCCTAAAATGCGAACCCTACTTGCAGCCAACATAAAAAAAATAAAATTTCAGTTTCATAAAGTGGCAGGTTATTCAATGTTTTTGCATTTCATAATGTAGCCATTATGAAACCCAAATAGAAAAATATGTTTTAAAATGTACGTTAATTATAAAAATACTCAGAAATATATTTAATAAAATGTTATAGTCAAAATATTTTTTTTCTACGATGCAAGAAATTGGTTATTTTTAACAGGTTAAGAAAGTAATTTAGCGTTAATGTTGCCGTAACCTGTCATTTTCTCACTTCTATCCCAATGCTTATAATATCAAGTTACCATGAAACGGCATCCGTGTCGCTTGTTGCCTGGGCGCCGCATTGTCATTGTTACCTTGCAAATGTCAATAATATTTGAAAACATCAAAAATAAGAAACAAATAATTCCGATTCCGAAGAAGTAAATTCATTTCGATGCAGTCCGGACGAAATACGTAATAAAGCCAATGAAGCAACACAAAATTTAATGCCTGAGATATCGAAAGAAGCTTACAAAAAGGAATATAATACGTTTATTAAATTGCATTGGATAATAACAATTTCAAATATGAACATTTTTCATATTTTTGTCACAGATCTTCCTGAAACTTGTTGATACCTCAATCGACATGTCGGACAATCTAAATATCAATAAATTAACTAAAAAACTTTATTATTAACGGCTAACACTTCACGAAAAGAAATATTGATCAGCTGATAACTCTCGTCTCTTTCTAACCTGCCAAAAAGCGGCATATTTTTAAATTAAATTGATGCAACATAGATGACTCTGATTGCTAATTTGGGATTGTTTGGGATCCTCATCTTAACGTATTTTCAAGAAAGGTAAAACATTTTTAAATCTTCGACTTTATTATTATGACCAAACACATAATAAAAGTTTTAAAAAATACGGAATTCGCACGCGGTGTATCTTAGTGGTATAAGTTATGGCGTTACTGGCGTCAGGCGAAAAATAGAAAATAGTGAAAAGTGGTCCCCAATCCCTAGCCCTGTCACGCCGATAACCACGCCGGATCAGATCGGATATCTCGTGGGTTACATACGTCCCAATCGGTAGGCCATACCGCAATGCGATTAAACAAGGGCTGATACCCCGTGGAGGGCCGAGCGTATGACCGAAGATCGTGGTTCCGAGTCCACGTGAAAGAGGAAAAAAATCGGAAAAATAAATACATAAAAGCTACTACATCTACTTACATCATTAAACGTAAAAAGACGAATTTCCTCATATCTTTAATGCGACTAAAATAACTTATACTGTCAAAAAGCGAATTTGTAAAACACTACATTTATGAAAAACCATATTTTTGATGAATAATATGTACCTGTACCAATATCGTAGTTGTATCATCTAAATAAGAAAGAAAACGTTACACGTCGGCCTCATACAGCCTACAGAACCGTCAAAATAAACAAAACGAAACCCATCGATCTATTTACGTATATATCCGATGAAATTTTTTTTATGTATAAACAATAAGGCTCCAATAATATCAAATATTGATGAAATTATTTTCTTTAATGATTTATCTTGTCAATAATGCTATTTTTAAAGTCGTATTATTATTCAGCGACTGTGATTTTGCTAAAATAATCTTAATTTATGTTTATATGGCGGGCAGTTGGTTGTTGTTGCACATTTCAGTTGCCGTTCTCAAAATTGAAATCGGATTTTTCTCAATTCAGATGTGACAAGGAAGCACCATGTGTCCTCGACCTGTTATAATATTGGGAAATAGCTAGATAATCCCAAAAACCAAATTTAAAAATATGCCAAAGGAATGAGAATAGTTTTTCCGAAAAATTCGTCGCGCCAACTTTATTCATTGTGGAAATTATTTTATTAAAGTCAAAATATTTGGCACCGCGACTGGAATTATTTATAAAAATATAAATATCGGTACATAGGCATATTCGTAAATATTGCATACTTAAGATTAACAATTTTATTAATTTGTAAATGAAACCCCATTTTTAGAATCTCCAGCGGCTTTTGGAATAACTTCTTTTATAGCGATTGTGAACTGTTTCCTTCCTTTGGTCGTCCGTCACCATTTGGGATTACGGAAACGGTAAGAGATACGAAGTCGGTTCAATTGGAGCAAGGTTGCGTAATTATGGGCCCAATAATAGGCCCCAAAAAAATCAAAAATAAATACAGGGGTTTTCAAAACATTTGGAAAAATATAAAATATTGAGCTTAGGTTTTTATTTTTTCCGGATTTTGTTCGAAGAGATGTCGAAAAATAAATTTCACGTTCTCATTGTTACTTTTTATTCTCCGCATGATGGCATCATCAGATATTTAATGCGACGTTTCGTCGTTGGGTCACCATCATCGACTTAATTTTTTTTAATACAGTCCTGGATTCTTGGTTTAAATTATGAAAGAGGACCGAAATCTAAGTTCAATGATATACAATACTTACTGGTTTTCCGACGTTTTGTTCCTTAAATTGACCATCTTCATTAAAATACCCCTAGTACGTTCCTGTAATTTACCTTTTTCTTAAATTCGGTATAATTTGAAAATGTAAAACACACTGAGAAAGTGCTGGCTTTAAGAGTCAAATGTTATTTGTATTAACAAAATAAATGACTTGTATTAACAATAAGTACATTTGATACAACTATTAGTTGGAAATTAAAAAAAAAACCGTAGTAGTACAGGGTATCCCATTTTCGACATTTGTATAGGGTATCTCCGTAATTGTTGGTGCTATCAAAAAAGTAATGTAGGTGTCATGTGCTCGTTTTGGGTTAAATTTAAAATGGTAAAATCAAAATTTGAAAATTTTCATTCGTTTAAGACAGTGTTTCTCAAAGTGGGCGATAGCGCCCCCCTGTGGGCGCTGGAGGCTTTCAGGGGGGCGGTAGAAGCCTTGGAGAAAATTGGGGGGCGTCAAGGCGGTCTAGGGGGGGCGATAGAAGACTGTTTCGATAATGATTTCATCTTGCCCAAAAAAAAACAATTATTTAATTAAATTAAATTAAAAACCATCGATTATCGTAGTGAATTATCGATGTTCGTCAAACATCGATAATTATCGCACGCCCCTACTTGTTAATCTAAGGGTTGTTCGTTTGGTCTGCTAGACCTGCTGGAGATATCAACATCCGATCTAAAAGCATTGCGTTGACGTCATCTCAAGCAGATTCCAGCAGGTCTAGCGGACCAAACGAACAACCCTCTAACTTGCTCAGTACCTGATATTAACAAACTCGTTAAAGTGCATCAAATTCATCCTTCACATTAGATTAGTATTATATTTTTGTAATCAGATAGATTTTTTGTAATTATTGTGAATAAAAATACTTCTAAATATGATTAAGTATGCGTTTCAATTGCTCTCATTGAAAATACTGATGATTAGGAAAAAAAATCTGGGGGGCTCTAGAAAAAATTTTATTCGCAAAGTGGGCGGTAGGCCAAATAAGTTTGAGAACCACTGGTTTAAGAGATACGGGGGAAAATCAAAAAAATTACAATTTCTAAATTGCCCTATATTTTCTTAGTTAAAAGAGATACAGAAAAATGTTTTATACAGGAGTTTCTTTATAACGATTGTTGAATAATCTGCCGTTTTCAGAATAAGTACACGGGGTCAGGTAAAAAAGTTATCGGACCTAACCTTTTTTTTTTTTAATGGAACACTCTATATATTTTAATCTAAAACGATAGCATTTTAAATTGTCTTTTCAAAATATAATACATATTAGTTTCCTAGGCGATTTATTTAAACTTTAGTACTTTGAAACGAAATAAAAGATTCAGACACCCTGTACGTAATAAGAATGATAGCAATAATAATTTTAAAATCTTCAGTTTCTTCGAAATAAAAGTAAATTACAGGAACACACTAGGGGTATTTTAATGAAGATGGTAAATTTACGAAACACTGTCGGAGACATTTAAAAATAACGAATTAAAAAAAAATTAAACACTCTGTAGCAAAAAATTAATCCGTTGCGGTTCATATTAACTTTTCTTGACAAAACGACCTAAGGAATCGGCACTCCGATATATTAGCAAGGAACACCCCCGTATCCTTTGACAAGTCTATTCTTCTTCGATACAGGGTGAAACGCTATTTTTTAAATTTGAACTTGACAGAAATTTAAAAATGTGCACGTCGAGACCGCTTGTTCCTTTTTCCTCGCTGTACAATCATACGAAATTAGTTTTATTAAGCCAATTGAAAGATTACTAAATTGTTTTTGTTTTAATCCGTTCGATCTACTTAGTTATTACTTGATAAATTTTTTCAAAGGGAAATGAAAATAATAAAATAAGGTTCGAAATGGACGACTGACTTATAACGCGCGGTCGACCTACACCCGACTGCTTTCTCTCTTTTTTACTTAACCTCCACCTTCAACGAATTAATGTTTATTTACGTAAGCAGACATGTGGGTTTTGTATGGACACCACAATTATTTTATAAATTTGAAATACAGTGTCACATTAAAGTTGAAACCGTAATGGGAAAAAATGTATTGTTCAATTTAGGTAAAATTTCACGTCACCATAATTGATTGACATTGACATTGATTTTGATACTAAAACAGGTCAGATTTGTTAAATATTGATTATAATGGAATACGAAGATTTAGAGTTTGAAAGTACACCTCCAGATATTGTTCAAAAAGCATCCGATGTTTGTAATAATTTGCTAGCACATCAAGACAAAAATATGAAATCGCTTACAGTAACTTTATGGACTGGAGAATGTAAGACAAGGTGAATTCTTTTTCTGAAAATACTTTCTTAGTTTATTTTCAAGAATTATCAAGAAAATTAAAACCATCCACATTATGGTCCCAGTACTCGATGCTGAAGAGTACCATAATTATTAAAAACCGTGTTGATATATCAAAATACGTATCTCCGCTCTCTAGAGCCAGCGCGGTTGCCATTTCCGAGACTATAATTATACAGGAAAGTAATATTATAGAAGGAAATTCGGCAATTTATGATAGTCGCTTATAAATTATCGAAAGTGGCAACGCTGTATTTTTAAATATTAGCCCGATGTCCACAATCAGCTGTTTAAAGAAGCAGGCCGATATCGATCGAGAAAACGAACGTGTTATTTATTTTTAAAATTTTTAGATGTTAAATACATTATTTCCCAGACCACTCAGACAATAAGGGCGTATTTTTGTCTACACAGTAGCACTTTAAAATAATAATTCAGATTGAATGGTACTTAGATGTGTTATGTGATTTTATTGTGTCGGTTTGTTTTTGTTCAAGTTACCTAGGTACTTGGTGTTTTTTTATAAATTAAGTTGGTGTTAAATAAGTCCGAAAAGGTAAATAAAATAGCAAGCTTTCTAAAGGGTAAGTGGCATTTATAAACTTTTAAGTTGTCCAGATCTGACGGGTGTCGTTCGAATTGAACAAATGAGAACATACCTGACCATTTATACAGTCCGCGGCGGTTCGTTCGAGTCAGTTCAAGTTTATAAATCAGAGATTGTTTCCCAGCGAACTGAACTGAACGTAAAAGTTTATAATAATGTACCCTGAAAAATAAACAACTTGCAATCTGTCAAACGGTTATTGACTTTCTAAAGAGTTTACGCTGAAGATATGACAAAACTGTTGCTAATTTTTAGTAAACTCCTCATATCTTTAAAGATTTAACCAACGAAGAGGAGAGTCGCGTTTTTTAAATAATAAATACATTTAAATAAATGAACATATTATAATAATAACGCGGTTGTTTATAATTACGGTGGTAGGGTCGATTTCCGTTAAAATAATTTAAAAAATAGATAGAAAACAAAAATTATCATAAGTGATTCAAATTTGGTATATGGTTATAAAATTACAATACAGGCAACTTTTCAAAATATTTTTTTTTCTAAATTCGACCAATAAATGCCATTTTCGACATTTTGCAAATTTTACAGTTAACAAAAGCCGCATAGTCCCATTTAATTCGAAATTAAATCGAACAACACATTTTTTCCCAATACGGTTCCAACTTTAATGACGACACTGTACATCAGCCTAGATTCTAATAACATAATTAAACATATGGGATTTCCGACACGTGTGTAAATGAGTACCTTAACCCAGCTCTTGTTTCTTAAGGATACTTTTTAACAATGGCAAATCTCAAATAATTAATTAAACTTGGATGGAAAAAAAATTATTGCATGTAATTTATTAAAAATTCAGCTAATTTTGTCTTAATTTGTCAAGGAATTTCGTACGACGATCTCTAGTATTGTTTGCCCAGCTGTAATTGAACGTTTCCTTATGAAATGAATTTGAGAATCTTGGATTAAAAATACTTTAAACAGGTACGAAAAATATCATAGATTTATTTGACCTGGTATACAACGTGTCCAAGGTAAGGAGGGCCAGTACAGGGATCTCGGAAACCGTAAGAGATACGAAGTCGGTTAAATTGAGGTAAAGTTGCGCATTTACGTGCCTAATAATATTCCGTTTAGAAAGTTTTAAAATTCCGAGTAGTTCCGGAGATATCCGGAAAAAACCGAAATTCTGAAAAATCGTTGCATTGTTTTCCTGGGTTTTTTTGAGATCGAATTCTAAAGTAAATTGCACTTTTACATTGCTTTTTCCGCTCTATCTAACAGCGTTAATTGTTTTGTAATCCGACGAGTCGTCTTCGAAGGGCCATTATCAACTTTCTTTTTTTAAATACGGTCCTGTTCTCCTGATATTGGAATTTGAGAGCTTTTTTCTTCCGAATGCAACGATGTATCACATTGAGGTTTAATGACGTTTCGAGGGTATTTTGAACAACATCAGGAAATTTTGGGATACGGTCCTGTATTTCTCCTAATTTTATAAATAATATCTCATAATAAAGGTCTAAATTTTTACTTATGTTGGACTGGTTCAATAAATAACAAATAATTTAATAATAATCCACAAATAAGTGAACAAAATACAGAAACATTATTTCAAACTTCTGTTGATACGGGATTTAAAAGAAAAGTAGGCGTTTGAAACAAAAAAAATTAAGATGGTGACGCGTGATTTGTTTCACTTGACATTCCCATTGTGATCGTTTGAGAGCGTTTTAAGAGGTTTTCTATTTTCCAGAAAATATGGAACATAATTTTACAAATGCTGAAAAGTTTGATATTCTATCGCATGTTTTATTTTATCTCAAAAAAACTGTTATGTGGCAGTTAAAAGATGTTATTTGTGCTTAGAGAATAACGGAAATCATTTTGAACACCTGATTATGTATTTCCTTACTTTTTTCGTTGTTCGTTTTATGACTGTTTTGGAATGGTTTTTGTTCCCTTATTTGTGGTTTATTATTAAATTATTTGTTATTTATTGAACTAGTCCAACATAAGTAAAAATTTAGGACTTACCTATGAGATATTATTTATAAAATTAGGAGAAATACAGGACCGTATCCTGAAATGTCCTGATGTTGTTCAAAAAACCCTCGAAACGTCATTAAACCACAATGTGTCATACATCGGTGCATTCGGGAGAAAAAAGCTCTCAAATTACAATATAAGGAAAACAGGACCGTATTTAAAAAAAGAAAGTTGATAATGGCCCTTCGAAGACGACTCGTCGGATTACAAAACAATTAACGCTCTTAGATAGAGCGGAAAAAATGGCAATGCAAAAGTGCAACTTACTTTAGAATTCGATCTCAAAAAACCCCAGGAAACCAATAAAACGATTTTTCAGAATTTCGTTTTTTTCGGGATATTTGGGAGCTTATAGAAGCGGACATGATCTATCTTTGAAAAATATTTTTAGCCATGCAGTGTTGCCGCTCTACTTGAAAGTATTAGCAACTTTGATAATTCAAACGGAACACCTCGTGTATTAATTTTGTTTTAGAATCCTTATTAATTTCTTAATAACTTTCCTTAATATTTTCCTATACCTATTTGTTATAGTTCTCGAGATAATAATTAATTTCACTTTTTTTGTCGGGAAACATGTCCTACTAAAAATGATGATATTTTTAAACTCTGACAAATTAAAGCACTGAAATTTGGTATGGAGTCGGGTTATATCCAGAGGTCTTTCACCCTCTTTCCAAATATTAGTTATAATAGTACAGGGTGTTTCAAAATACAAATATTTTGATGGTTTGGAATTTTAAATGAAATACCCTATATTTTATTTGTTGTCCTAAAACTATTGAAATTGTCTATCTTCCTATGTATAATATTACTATACCTATCTTGAACAGTTTTTGACTTATGAGCATTTATTTAGCAAAATTAATTATTACTGATAACAATCACACTTTTTAGACCAATTTGGCAAGTAGCCAATCGAAATTGTTCTTTTGGTAAATCCGCCACCGAATCATCAAACGATTTGGTGTATCATGTTACGTAAACACGAAAAACCATCCTATTAAACTCAATCAAGTGTTGAAAATTGTGGTTTCTAAATCAAATTTGCGATCTGAAATTTGCTTTTAACGATTTTTTTTACGTCCGCCTCCTGACTTTTTAACCTTCATGTCGTAGAACTAGCCATAAGTATAATTATTATTTAAAATATCGTTTAAACTCTATACAATATCAAGGTTAAATTTTAGAATGAGTCGAAATGCAGTAGTTCCTCGTAGTTTTTAAAACAACATGCTTTTTTCTTTTTAATGTATACAGGGTGTCTCGAAATGCATGTGCCAGCGCTAGGGTGGTGATTCCTTACTTAAAAATCAGACAAATAATAGTTCCTATCAACATGGGTCCGCAGCTGATTTGTTTGCAAGATACAGGGTGTTCATATATGGAATAGCCAAATGTTCCGGAACAATTAATTACAGGAGAACTAAAAGTGATATCATATCCGGTTTTTCGACAATCGACAGGACTAATATTTGACTGTTTCACTGTACATTCCCTATGCCAATAACGTCATCAACTGTCAAGGGTGACGTCACTTTTATGTTTATTAAATGGAGTATATTATTAGTTATTCTAAATTCCCAATACATTTAACAACATTTTTCTATAAAATACCATATGTCTAAGTTCAATTGTTTCGGAAATATTGACAAGTAAATAAAGAAAATCAATACATTTTATTTTAAAATAGTATATTAAGATACAAGTGTCATAAGACATTATCTTAAAGCACGCGTTTTCTAAAGTACAGGTGCTGCCGTGCAATACAAGAACCTAGTAAGTCGTAAAAGTAAATTTTAAGACATTCCATTTAAAAATTGCACAACTTCTTTAATATTTAATTTATTGTTCTAAAATTTTAAACACACTAAGCTCTTGTTACATAGTTCCGTTTTCCAAAATATCATCGATTTTTATTAACAAATAACCAGTTAAATAAATATTAAAAGCTTACTACTCTATTTTATAGTAAGTCGACGTTACTAGGTTCTTGTATTGCACGGCAGAGTGCTCTAATTGTCTTATGAACCGTGTATTTTATAATACTTTTTCTATTTGGGTCTTTAAAGTCTGAAAAACTTTAATATAGTAGATTTTTTCCATTTGAATTAATATTTTCTTTTTGGGTTGGCAATACTTTTACAATTTCATAAAAAGTGCCATGATAGGAACACTTGAACATAACAAAGCTTCTTCCCATCCGTCATAATTAAAAATAAACATTATGAAAGTTAATAAAAACGAGTTAGGAAGAAAGTTGTACTCCGTCAGAAATACGAGAAATTGCAGAAAAACTTTTAAAAAGAATATGCAAAACTTTGAGTTATGGTGCGAGCAGAACGAACGAAAAGAAAGTTTAAAATATTGAAGGAAATAATAAATAATATTAGGTATAGAACAAAATATTGTGTCGACACAGAATCTGGCAGGAATAACAATTAATGCCCAGGAAATGTCTACAGTAACTTTAAAATGGCGCTTTGTTTTGTAAAGTGTAAAGAGAATTTAATGCCCTTTAAAATGATATATCACAACATACCCATTCCCATTTGAAAAAACATGGGCAGTGGCCGCCCCCGCTAGGGGGGGGGGGGGGGGGTTGAGGTTACAGGGATGAAACGGGTCCGAGGTTTTTTTTAATTTTCAAGTACACAGCTGTAAACCTTGCTGGACTGTTTTCGATAGGCCACCCTGTATATAAAGTAATAGGTATAATACTATATTGAATAAAAAATAGTACTTTATTGAATAAAACTTTAGAAATAGATCATAAACCGGAAGATAATTCTATTATTTTTAGGTTATGTTGTTTTATAGTTGTGACTAGAAATTAGTTCAAGGACACCGTCAGTATGTTATATATTTCAGATAAATATCTATTAAAATTGATATATTTGCAAGGTTAAAGGTTAGTATTTTAAAGTTTTCTATAAAAAATTGTTGTCGAATCCATAATGCCAAGAAAACTAATTTCAACGAAATCAAAGTAAGCCTACAATTCGAACCCTATTTGCTGCCAACATAAAAAAAATTAAATTTCAGTTCGTGTGTTCAGTCACAAAGTGGCAGGTTATTCAATTTGTTTGCATTTCATAATGTAGCCATTATGAAACCCAAATAGAAAAAATAAGTAACATCACCCCTTGACAGAGCTTATTCTTGGGTCCATTTTAGGAAAAAACCTCATATTAATGAACACCTTTAAGATTTTCATCTTTTTTTAATAATTTGTTAAGGTTAATGACTTATGTACGTCACAACTAGACTAGGTAGACAACTGTCAAAAATTGCATAACAGAGAGCAAATGAATGAATTACATTTTTTTATACGAAAATTGTACGTCGAACGACAAAAAATCAGGAGACGACATTGGCTCGGCCAGGAATGACGATTTCAAAAATAATTTTTATTTAAAAAAAAAGAAGTGGCGTACCATTCCTTTATTCAAAACTACCGAGGGCAATTCCCGCACGAGCGCCACTGGTCGGAATAAAAAAACATGTTATACATCATAAAATGTCCCTTGATGAATAGAAAGTGTGTACAAAATTTCACAAAAATATCTAGAGCAGTAACACAGATATTAATAAAAACAGAGATTTTTCAAAAAAAATCTAAAAAGTTAAGACGTTTAGGACATAATATGTTCATATGAGGGTTTTCTCTGGACGAAAGAATAACCTCCCCTGTATACATATATGTTTTTCCATTAAAAAAAATAAAGGTTTATTACTTTAATGATATTTTAACAATGCTCTTTTTTAGCATCTAATAAAAACATAAAAAGTTATTTATAATGCTCCTATGACGCGAATCAAAATTATTAAACACACCTGTTATTATTTTTTAATACTATATTAATTCTGATTGTAAACGAACAACAATGGGATACAAATTATTTACAAATAATTATTTGGTCTCACAAAAACTATGGGAAATATTTTTTTTTGCGTTCTTTAAATACCATTAACTTATGTTACTTTGAAATTATTCGATCTGATATCGAACCGACGTTCACCTAAATGGCTGGGCGCCGGCGGGTTTATTCTTCACATACATTTTCTTCGATTGAAGAGCATTTTATTTCTATTTAAATACGATCGAACAATAAAAATCTTAAGAAATAAAATCCAGTCCCAGAACACCGAAAATCGTGTACTCACCAAGGTATTTTGGTATCCCAAGCCATATTTCTCATTATTCTTGCCTTCTGCCCCTTTGATACCATCAATTTCGTTGAAAGTTCTACTCTCCATCCAAAATCAAGATGACGATTTTCAAATTTAACGTCAGATCTACCCGTAGCTTCTGGTACAAGCGATAAGTGAACGGAGTGCTCTGTATATTTTACTTATGTATTGAACGATTCGGTTGGTGGTTCTTGGAGATGTCAATTTTCGCGAGGGCTATCTGCAAAAAAAAAATATCGAGATTGAATGCCAATCTGTTCAGGATTCTCTCTTATTTAAAAATGTTACTATTTTTGCCATTTTGGACGTTATTGAATAATTTAGAGGATCTCCAGAACAGCACTGCATGCGACAAAACGTATCGTGCTACCTGAAATTGTTTAGTGTCACTAACTGTACACACAAGCATTCGTTGTACCATTCACCTAAAAGTCAGTTGAACAATGGAGTTCAACATTTTTTTTTTTTAACCGAATGCTAAACACGCTTGTGTTTGGTAAGTGATACTTTTTATGACTGATTATGATGATTTTTCTCTAAGAATTTTTAAGTATGTTTGCAATTTCGTCTTATCTGTACGCTTAGCTAATTTTTAAGGAGGGGTTAGGTGTTTTGTGTGTAATAAGGTAAGGATTGTTATCATTTGCTATAAAAGTAATACGCTTGAAGTGGGACCGTGGCGAAGTCATTGATGTTTTCGCGTTGGTGCAAGCGAGACGTATCAAAAAAGGCCGCTTTTTTACACGCGTTTTCTAAATACATTATTCCTGTGGGCGGAAACTCCGCGACAAGAAACCCGTGCATAAATAGGGCCTTATGGAACAATGTGTTTAGAAAACGCTGCAACAAGAAACGCGTACATAAAAAGGGCATAAGTTCGTATCCACAACGGCGTTCCGACCCTCGCTCATCGCCTGGTCATAGCACAGCACAGCCTCGCTTGAGCTTCGCTCAGTAGTCCCTCGACATAGAGATATAAACATGGACTGTGCGTTGCTATCCTCTTCCGATGAACGAGATATTGTTTTAGACTCTAATATAAGGGTCCATATTATCTTCCACTCTCTTCTTACTCTACATTAACGACCTTCTAGTGAAAACGAAAAACCCGATAGTTAGTTTTGCTGATGATAGCACACTTATATCATCTTTCTATTTAAATGCACAAACATCGGCTGCCGACGCACATCTTCGCAGACAGCATGAAGTATCACGCCTCAACAAAGACCTGGAAGAAACTTTGGCTTGGTTTGGGGTGACAGTAACCAAGTCGAATTTAACGCTAAAAAACCCAGGCAGCAGTTTTCTCTAAAAGGTTAACATTACAGAGTCGGATATAGTCATGGACGGACACGCAATCCCACTAGCTTCATCTATTAATTTGCTGGGCGTCAATCTGGGAGGGAATATGTCTTGGCATAACCACGTTGTGGCAATCGCCAAGATAGCTTCTCAGAAACTTGGTGCACTCTTCCGAACCAGGAAGTTGTACACACCTCAACAACTTTTGACACTATACAAAGCCCAGATTCGACTATCACTGGAGTACTGCTCGCATGTCTGGAGCTCTGCACCCAAGCATACTCTTCGGCTACTGGACTCCATCGAAAGGAGTGCCACTCGTCTGATTGGAGACCACGAGCTGACGAAGAACCTCGACAGCCTAGAATATCGAAGACAGGTTGGGGATTTGACTCTCTTTTACAGATATTTTCATGGAAAGTGCTCTGCTGACCTTGCCCTCTTAATTCCGCCCAGAGCGGCGAATATCAGAAATACACGACGAACCACTGCCGCCCATCCATATGTGGTTAAGCTTAGTACTCCACGAACTTCATTATTTAAGAATTCTTTCATCTGGAGGACTTCATCCTTATGGAACGACCGTCCCGAGGTCGTATTCCCAACGAATATCACCTCCAATGATTCAAAACCAACGTGAATGGCTTTTTGCGCACACGCACCACTCCCGGAGTGCCCTAAAGGATTTTCCTATAGTGCTTGTGTTTGATCATAAAAAAAAATGTGTTTAGAAAACGCCGCGACAATAAACGCGTGCATAAAAGGGGCCTAATCGGGCGAATAACACCGCGCCGCAGGCGGATATTCTTGCATTAAATCATGTTGACGAACATCAACGTGACTGCGCCCCTGTAATAAGAAATTAAAAAGTTTTATGGTTAATAACTGGTTACTGGTACCAAAAAAGTACAACCAATACATAAATACTACATATTATACAAAGTTTATTAAAAACAGCAATAAAAATTGGTATGTACTGCAATGAAATTTCAGAAACCGATTTAGTTACGAAACTGAACACATATGTATAGTTACAGAGGCGGCTTAAAAAACCTATTTAATTCACCCAACATAATTCAATTAAAGTTTATACTGTGCCTGGTCAATTCTACATGAAAGCGGTCTCTAGCGTTTTACTCGTCGTTGATTAAAACAATTAAAATATAATTGAAACTCATTCTTTTAAAAAATAATGAATTTAATGTTTTTAAGCAGAAAAAAATATCCATATTTGGAATAATGTCAAGGGCGGACCATAAAAATATCAGAGGACATGTTGCTGGCTGGTAGATCGATAATATAACTTTTCAACTTAAAAATATTTGGATTTATATCATATTAACACGTACCAAAATTGAAAACAACATCTCAAGTACTTTCGAAGATATTAAAAAAATAACGATTTACAAACACCCTATAGAAAAATTTTTTTTGCACAAGTTGACATAAGGAATTACTCTAAAATATTAGCAAGTCATTGGGGAACACCTTGTACAAAAACGATTTCGCTCGCTTAAGAGATACGGGCAAAAATCAAAAAATTGACAATTTCAAAATTACCCTATATTTTCTTAGTTAAAAGAGACACAGAAAAATGTTTTATACAGAAGTTTCTTTATATTGATTGTGGAATATTCTGCCGTTTTCAGAATAAGTATACGGGGTCAGGTAAAAAAGTTATCGGACCTAACCTCATTTTTTTAAATGGAACACCCTGTATATTTTAATCTAAAAAGATACTATTTTAAATTCTCCTTTCAAATATATAACACACCATGGATGATATTGGTTTCCTAGGCGAACATTTGCGATTAATCTGAATCTTTTATTTCGTTTCAAAGTTATAAAGTTTAAATAAATCGCCTAAGAAAATCATATCATCAATGGAGTATTGTATATTTGAAAGAAGAATTTAACATAGTATCTTTTTAGATTAAAATATACAGGGTGTTCCATTTAAAAAAATAAGGTTAGGTCCGATAACTTTTTTACCTGACCCCGTATACTTATTCTCAAAACTGCAAATTATTCAACAATCAATATAAAAGAACTTCTGTATAAAACATTTTCTGCATCTCTTTTAACTAAGAAAATATAGGGTCATTTTGAAATTGTCAATTTTTTGATTTTCCCCCGTATCTCTTAAGCGAGCGAAAATTTTCGAATTGTGTGTCGAAAATTAAGTGTCGAAAATGGGACACCCTGTACATTGCCCCATCATTGACGGATGTAAGTACCCCAATTCTGAGGAGGCTGGGAGAAAATGGAGGGGGGGGGGGGACTTTTTACTATTACATATTACTGACTTTATCGACTGCCTCCTAATTACTGTAAGATTTGTACCTGTTTTAAGCAAATTATGTACTTTATTCTAATTATCAAATTGTACGGCTGTTGCCAAGGTGTCATTGATAAAGTCATCAATCAAATTATTTACCGAGATTTTTCCGTAAACTCAAGCCCGGTAATTTTCCTGCGATTTTTATCGCTACTGTTTACAAAAATGATTAAAATAATTTGCGTATGCCGACTTATCCATTAAAATTATTAATTATTCATTGTTCGGCGTATCATAGGTTTTCTCCATCTGTCAACTAAATTAAATAACCGTAGATTTGTGGGTTTGTGCAACCTTCGAAATTACAATAAAAATATTAAAAAATATAATAGCTTTCTATCGCAATTAAACTATACGGTTAACTCGAGGGAAATCATTAAATTCCACCTCAGGGGAACATCATTTCTGTACACGATAATAAATCATAAGCAACTCTATTACCATGCCAAATTTCAGCTTTCTATATGAAAAGGTTTGTAACACGTGCCGCGACAGACGTGGAAACAGACACCGAAGTGATTCCACGAGTCTTATTTTCGTACCAATAACGACTCATTACGTTTTTATACAGAGTTGAAGAGATATTTAGCTGGGGGCCAGCCCTTACATCGGCATCGCCCTCTTGTCAGTGGCGACTCGTGACCTATGACAGAGGGGGTTCACAAGTATGGTGAAATTATTTTTTAAATTTTATTTTTGTGTAACGGCCAAACAATTACTTTCTAGGCGTTTCAAATGTAGAAAGAAACAAAAGAATAAGAAAATTCGTTAGGTAAAACATATTTTTATTTATTTTTTAATTTTACACAAGGAAATACAACTTTTAGAAAATAAGAACGGTTTTCTTGGCGTGTATAGCTGTCGGGTCTTAACGTCGTCGCATGCAACCCTCGTAACAATATTTATACAGTCCACTACTAAAGCCATCTACGAGCTATCAAGAAAACCGAATGATGTTCAATACTACTACCGCCATCTACGAGTTATCAAGAAAACCGAATGATGTCTAATACCACTACGCCATCTACGGCTACGTTATTAGGCGCAACCAAGACGAGAACAATAGTTAACTGTTTTCTGACGAGTACGAATCGAGTCACGAGACTGACAAGTTGGCATTCTTCATATTTTCAGTGTTTTTTAGTTTAAATCCTTAAATAAAATGGTTTAAAATCATATCGAGTATCATTTATCGAAATACACAACATGTATCGACCCTACACAATAGTGCTTAAAAAGTCCATTCTTCGGTTCTTAATTGTAGAAAATTGATCAATAACAGCATCATTAAGTTTGGAATACTCTCTATAATTTTTTTTTCATATTTTTCATTTTTAAACTTTCTAATAAAGTCCCTAGATTTACCCTTTGTGGTCTGCGTTAAATGAATTTCGGGTTTAGGTGTTTCCGCATTCTTCACTTCAATTTTTTGCTCCAAACTCAAAGAGCTAAATGTTATTTCTTAAATAGTCCACCGTCAACTATTCATTTTAACTTAATAATTATATAATATTAAAATATTAAAACATACACGCTCGAATTTCTAACTAGATGCACGAACAGACAACAGCGTGGTGCACACAAAAACAGTGCTTCTTTTCCATGTTAAATCGCCATAGCCCCGCTATCCCCCGCTGCCACCCGCCACCTGTTACTACAGAGGAACTGCATTACTTAATCGCACGTGCGAGCAAGTCTCGTCATAATCGTCATTTACCTCGACCGAGGCACGGTTGCCGGATCTATACAGTTTGGTTTGACGGGATGATAAAATATTAGGGAGGGTCGAGCTTTTTTAGTTTGACGGTACGATAAAATATTAGGGAGGGTCGGACTTTATACGATAAATAATATTCAATGGATATAAATTAATATTTGTTATTCGATTTGTTTTGGGGGTGCACGTGCGCATGTGCTCCTGTGGAATAACCGCCACTGACTCTTGTGCGTATTTTATGGCGTGTGTTACAAAACATTTTTAATCTTGGCATTATTTCTTTATTAATAATGATATTGATGAATCGATTGTCTATCAAGTGTCTGATTTTGTCATCGAACCCGAACAAAATAAATCTTATCAATCCCGGAATTATTAAAGAGTTTTTGCTATCGAATTAGCGTTGGCGCCGTCTACTGGATTCCATTTTTAACTCGTTAAAAAAGGAATTTAGCTTTAAAAAAAAGTGCTGTAACATGTAATTCTTTGACTTCTCTTTGCCATGAAATTGTTATCGTTACCTTACAAATGTCAATAATATTTGAAAACATCAAGAAGGCTAGGCGAAATAATTAATAAAGCCAATGAAGCAACACAAAATGTATTGCCCGAAAAATCGGAGGACGCTTACAAACAGGAATATAATACGTTTATCAAAGCAAGTAAAGAGTTTCCGCTGATGAATGAACTAGCACCAGTATTTTGTAGACTTTTTAACTTATCCTACAAACAAGGAATATTTCCATCGTGCTGGAAGACGGCGCGAGTCCAGCCTATACCAAAGAAAGGTAAGAGAACCCTGCCTAGCAACTATCGACCAGTCGCATTGCTTTCAGTTATATCAAAAGTAATGGAGAAAGCTATTAACCAACATCTTCTAAAGTACCTGGAAGGCTTCAACATTATCAGCGATCATCAATATGGTTTTCGGAAGTCCAGATCAACTGGAAATCTTCTAGCCTATGTCACCCATGTTTAGAACAACGCAATAGAACATTATGGGGAGTCTCGGGCTGTTGCACTGGATATTTCTAAAGCTTTTGATCGTGTTTGGCATGAGGGGCTTCTAAGAGGACTACTACTCTGGAGGACTACATCCTTGTGGAACGGCCTTCCCGAGGTTGTTTTTCCCAACGAATATAACCTCCAACGATTCTAAACCAACGTGAAACGCTTATTGCGCACACGCACCACTCCCAGAGTGCCCTAAAGGATTTTTCCTATAGTGCTTGTGTTTCGAAGGCGAGCTTCATCCAATGGGTATCAACTAAGAGTTTTTATCGACGATTTTTTTTAAGCGCTAAAAGAATCTATATTATTTTCTCGACTCAATAATTGATAGACAACGACCGCGTGAGGCAAAATCTTTTTAATCTGTATTGGCGTGGGGATTATGATTTTTTAATCCGTTGGATTGTTCGCGATCAATTGGGAATAAAAACTTATCTTATGTATTACATATTATATTACCGCCAATAATTAATTGATATTCATGGGCAATTGACGACAAACATTTACGAACGTTTTGGGAATTTAAAAAGGATTTTTAAGGGATTAGATTATAGGCAGCATTTATAACGGGCCTAATCCAAAAGCCATTTTTAAGTAAACGTTAAGCTTATCAAAGAAAAAAATTACCGGCGTTTATATTTTTATTGGGGCTTTTGTTCGCTGGTAACGCGTACACAAAACACAAATTACTTTTAACTTTGGGGACATTGGGGTTTAAATTTTATTTACCATTTTGTCGAAACACTGTTGCTTTAAGACAATATTTGTTAAAATTATGAGCGGGAAGAACTGATACACTTTCCTCCCTTGTTATCTAAACATTGTATTATACAGGGTGTAACAAATTCGTTGCTGACCATTGGGGTTTCTGAGAGATACGAAGTCGGTTAAATTCACATATATAGCTAATAGCTTCTCAGAAGCGACGTATAACAACAAACAAATAATGTCGGGCCGGCTCTGACGCGATCGATAGAACTTCCGCCCTACTGCGCAAACTCAATAGGCCCGCGCCATATCCCATAGTGGAGACACTTTTTGTATTTTGGAACGTTCGTATTGGCAATATGATGGTTACATCTAGGTATGTGGTTAAATTGGGGCAAAGTTGAGTAATTATGGGCCCGGTTTCCGAAATCCCTATGGTGAGCAACGAACTTGTCACACCCCGTATAATACGTAACAACCGTTACCCATATGTTACGACCAAATTATAAAGCTGATTTTTTTTCTTAAAGCTGTAAGAACATCAATATAACTTACATTATATAGCAAAGTGGTTCTGCGTAAGCTTTTGGCTGTATAACTTGATTGTTGACGATTCCTAAATACCGGTACACAACTTGTATGTAGCAAATCTGGAGTTTTTACACTGACAGACCTTTTAAGTGGTTGTAAGAAACTTCTCAGGAAAAATGTATAACTGATAAATTACAAAAAAAAATCCACCTCACCTGCGATATTGTTATTTGTTCTCCATCAGAAAAAAAAATAATAATAAAAACACTTACAATTCACCAGCTAATGATACTAAATCGAAGTAATAACAAAACTATAACTAGATACTTAGACTACCAATTATTTTCGTACAATAATAAAAGTTGGTTTGTTTTGAAATCATCAAAACAAACTTGGCCGGGCTCGGCCACCGTATTCGCCAGACTCGAGACCAACATACTTTAAAGATAGGTACTAAAATAGAGGAGATTGTGATTGTGTTTTCTTGGATTGAGGCCAAGAAAATTGTTAAAAGATAATACGATTATTAATTAAAAATTGGGGAAGAGTAGGGGAAAGCGGTGCATTACTATTAAAGAATATAATCAATGAAGATGCTTGCAAGGGCGCTTCCAGAACTTCAGTTTGGGAGGGGGGATAAGGTATAAAATTAAAGACCTGTTATTTTTGAAGTATCTTTGTTTTATCAGTTAATGATAAAGGATAAAACAGACATCGTTTTTCGACAGGAAATGCACCTCCAGTGTATTAGATGGAAATGGCAAAATTAAAATATTGACATGTCGTTGTAGTGACATTTATATTTTGTGTTTCGTGTGGTTTACAAATTTTTCAAGTTTCCAAACGAAAGTAATTTCCTATACACTATAATTAAGTATGGGCGATTCTTTGGGTGATTCGAGGACGTAAGTTCATATAAACATGGATCCGCAAATGCTTCGTTTTCAAGATACAGGGTGTTAAAAACATTTTTTTATCGGGTTTTCGTACATATCTTAAATATCCTTTTCTTGATATTGTTGAAATTTGGCAGTGTTATTTGTAGCTGACAACTGTCAAGTTAAATGCTGCAATTATTTTCCAAAGCAAACCTCGATTAAAAAAGAAAATGTCCATGCATCTCCAGGGACATGCATCAAAGCGGTTTTTATTTTTTTTTCTCGAAAACAAAGTAAGATACGAAAAAAATGCAAGAGATAAAAGTGTTGTATTTTTAGTTGCCTAATCCGAGAAAAATATAAAAATTCCAAAAAAGCCAGTGGCTTACTTTTTTTACACTCTGTATACAGGGTGTTCCTTAATGACTTGCTAATATTTCAAGGTGTGATTCCTTGAGATCATTTTATAGAGAAAAGTTCATATGAACATATGTCCGCAACGGCTTAAATTTTTTGCTACAGAGTGTTGAATTTTTATTTTTTAAAATGGTTATTTTTTTAATATCTCCGAAAGTACTTTAGATATTATTTTCAATTTTGGAATGCTTTAATAGGATATAGAACCACATATTTTAGTTAGAAAAGTTATTCAATTGTTCCACCAGTGGCGTCCCTGCAAACATGTCTTCTGATATTTTTTACAAAAAAGATGGTACGCCACTGCCATTTTTCCATGCGGATATTTTTTCTGATTAGCCTGGTTAATTCTACATGAAAACGGCCTCTTGAGTTTTTCTCGTCAGACACACCGTTCTTGATTAAAACCACTAAATTCATATTGAAACTAATTATTATTAACATTGATAAAATAAATGATGATAAATTTTGTTGTATAAAAATTGTTGGAGTGGGCAATTCGATGCGAAGACGGGCGGAAGCACGCCTTTTAAGTGAAGGTGGCCATTTCCAACAATTTTTATAACATAAAAATTATCAATAATTATTTTATCAATGTTAATAATAATGAGTTTCAATATGAATTTAGTCCTTTTAAGAACGGTGCGTCTGACGAGAAAAACTCAAGAGACCGTTTTCATGTAGAGTTGACCAGGCTATTCAGAAACAAAATCCACATGGAAAAATGTGAATGGCGTACCATCTTTTTTGTCAAAAATATCAGAAGACATGTTTGCAGGGACGCCACTGGTGGAACAATTGAATAACTTTTCTAACTAAAATGTGTGGTTCTATATCCTATTAAAGCATACCGCAATTGAAAATAATATCTAAAGTACTTTCGGAGATATTAAAAAATAAAAATTCAACACTCTGTAGCAAAAAATGAACTTTTCTTTATAAAATGACCTAAGGAATCACACCCTCGTCATTAAGGAACACCCTGTATACAGGGTGTCCGCTAATTAATGGTACATGCGTGGCAGCACCCTTTGGAGCTTTACCCCACCGTACCCTTACAGGGTATCAAAAGACAATTTTTTGAGGGCACACATATTGCCCCGCTTTTTAAAAACACTTCTCGGTGCAACATAAGCAACTATTTATCTGTATTTACGTAACTGAATGATTGATTTTCAGTTATTACCGGCGAGCGAGAGATTTTTCAAATCTTCAAGGGGTTCTTCGAGTGTTTCTATGAAACGCGGGGTAGTGCGGGGTAGTGTACACATTAATTGCATTATTTATCAAGTATGTTTTTTTTTTGATAAGAAGTAGCTTAGTTGGTCGAGTGTTTTATGTAAAATGTGATCCGAATAAAAATCATTGACCCAACTCGTTATTGGAATTTTGTATTATATTTTCGATTAAATCGAATAGTTATTTTCGCGTGTTCTTAATAACTTTATAAAGAAAAACATGTGGATTGGGAACACATGACGTCGACATTCAAAAGAACAGTTAAACGTCATCGTCACGTCATCGTGCGTCATTACGCGAGTACAACTCGCCTTTGTCCAGGGTCGTTCTTCTCTTATTATTTTTAATTTATTTAACTGCCGTTTAATGATAATGAGTTTTCCCACTTAGACTTTCATCTAATGACGGGTCAGAAGGGATTCCCCTAAATAAAATAATTCTAAATACTTATTAACACCATGTCTGGGCTCATTAAAAAAAAGGAACTTACCCGAATACCGGCTTTAATTGGTTACATGAAATTCTATGCATATATTATAAAAAGTGAAATAATTTGTTTGTTAATAATTAATATTAATTAGGCGAATAAACAAATTAATTTCTATTCTACAGAGCATAGGCGTAACATTGGGAATCGTACTTATATTAAATTCGCATCGCTACGAAGCCAAAGAGGGTCTCTTAATAGGCGTTTAGACGCTGAAATAGACGGATTTTTGTTTGCCATATCTGTACAGTGTACAGGGTGTACCATTTTCGACACTTTTATAGGGTATCTCCGTTATTGTTAGTGCTATCAAAAAAGTAATGTAGGTGTCATGTGCTCTTTTTGGGTCAAACTTAAAATGGTAAAATCAAAATTTGAAAATTTTCGCTCGCTTAAGAGATACGGGGGAAAATCAAAAAATTGACAATTTCAAAATTACCTTATATTTTCTTAGTTAAAAGAGATACAGAAAAATGTTTTATATAGAAGTTTCTTTATGTTGATTGTTCAATAATCTGCCGTTTTCAGAATAAGTATACGGGGTCAGGTAAAAAAGTTATTGGACCTAACCTCATTTTTTAAAATGGAACACCCTGTATATTTTAATCTAAAAAAATATCATTTTAAATTCTCCTTTCAAATATATAACACATCAGACTTATTAAACTTTATTGCTGTAAACCACAGTAGACTATGAAACAAAAGCTAATACCCTAGAAACAACCATGTTGACTATTAACATTTAACGTCAATTTAATTTTTACATATTCATTTGCGAAAATGGCCTATCACCATTTTGAAAAATTTCATATGATATCAGTTTATATTAGGTTTGTTCCAACACCCTATTTTTGTATCGTTCTAGAACCGTCACGAAACTGTTGGAATCGAATTTGTGCGCAGGCGTTAATTTTGCACTGTTTGTTGCCGATGCACAAGGGAGGCAAGGTTGGTACGTTTTTGTGACCATTCAGTGTAAAAATCTCAGCTGATCGCCTGTCTGATTCTAGGAAAGAAGTTTAGTAATTAGTTAATTATCATAACATTCATAAATCACAACCCTACTTTTGTTGTTTTGATTTCTTCGTCTAAGCTTGAGTATTATCTTTTTTCGTTCCGTTTTGTTGTATTTAATCATCATGAAAGAGAATAACGTTTAATGTAAAGAATATCTTGTAGGTTTGGGAACCGGATTATACAAATTTAATAAGAATAAATTAAATAATCAAAATATTAAGCAACAACTCCTACAAAACAAGGCTAAAAGAACTGCATGAATGCCAGGAATACAAAAACAACGGTTAAAATTCTTAGGGCGCAAGTCAGTACAAGCGGTTCCTGGTCTTGGCCATGTATCGTTTTTACCGTTCAGGAACTGGTTTGCGAACGATCACAATTTGGTTGGAACACCAAAGGGATCGCCAGCTACACCGTTTTGTGTCGGTTGGAACGCCTTTCGACTACTACGCATGTGCGTGACCGTACATTGTACGATTTTTAGGGTGGTTGGAACGAACCTATTGAAAGTGGAAAAAACGAAGAAATGGCACAAAATGTATATTTTGCTCGCTATCCGGAAACACGGTAACCATTTAAGACACATTCCGAACATTTGCGATGATTCCCGTTATTTTTTACCTTAATCTGAATCTTTTATTTCGTTTCAATAAATCGCTTAGGAAACCAATATCATCCATGGCGTGTTATATATTTGATAGGAGAATTTAAAATAGTATCTTTTTAGATTGAAATATTTCCATTTAAAAAAATGAGGTTAGGTCCGATAACTTTTTTATCTGACCCCGTAAACTTATTCTGAAAACGGCAAATTATTCAATAATCATTATAAAGAACCTTTTGTAAAAACATTTTTTTGTATCTCTTTTAACTAAGAAAATATAGGGTAATTTTGAAATTGTCAATTTTTTTGATTTTCCTCCGTATCCCTTAAGCGAGCGAAACTATTGACTTTCTTTGGTCCAAACGTATTAGTGTTGTTATCGCTCGAGTGAAAAACCGCTCGATTGAAACACCGCTCGAGTACTTGATTATTGAAATAACCGACATCGCTCGATTATTAAAAAAAACGCTCGAGTTACAAATTCAGACGAAAAATCGAATCATTGCCTTTTATTGATACCCGATCTTCTCGCGCCACCCGAAATGTGCCGATTGGCGACGTTCGAGTTTGACGCTCAGAAGGCTGACACGACATACGTCTTTGTTAAAGGCACATAAACGAGAGGGTGCGACCAAAAAGTATGCCAAGTCCCTTAGTGGGTTCATCGCGACATGGGTTTTGTTTTGACTGGGACTGGCTAGCCAGCGGCGATTGTAAATTTTTAAAAAAATTAAAGAATGTAATTTAAAAAAAAAATTAGAATCCTTAATAAAAACTCTAGACGAAACGTCTAAAACTCACAAAAACAACCCCTGGTGTTTTATCAATACATTCCTCTTAGTCATAAAAATTTCAAGTGAATAGTCGAATAGTCACCGGTTTTTCCCAACACTGGAACGTATTATATTCCTTCTTGTCAGCTTCTTTCGATATTTCAGGCAATACATTTTGTGTTGCTTCATTGGCTTTTTTAATTATGTCGTCTGGAGCGCATTGAAATGGGTTTTCGTCTTCGGAATCGGAATTATTTCTTTCCTTTTTTGATGTTTTCAAATATTATTGACATTTGGATGGTAACAATTAATAGCAGTGCGGCACCCAGGCAGCGAACGACGCGGATGCTGTTTTCATTGCAACTTTTTTTTAATTTATTAAAAAATTATAGTTCCTATAACGATCGTAGAGAATAATAATTTATTGTACCTTGACGCCTCATAACGAGTTGCTACTGACGAACGCCGAAACTCTTTAAGATGAGGTTAATCTGGGTATTCATAATTAATGTAAACATTTACAAAACTAGTTGAACTATACTTGTTCCACAAAAAAATTAAAAAATATGACCATGATCGCCCATATTGTTAATTTTGAAAATTAACACTAAATCACATGCACACGATCGTTGTGTTATAAATATTAAGAAAGAATGTCGTCAATCAATATCTTACTCAGGAGGTACTAATTGGAGTATAAGTAAAAAGTAAACTTAAAAAAATGACGAAAAATGAGTTCAAAACCTATATTTTTGACCTTTTGAATAATTTTGCGAATTGAAACAGTAAATAATCGATCGGGCGAGTAAAGTTCGATTTTTGGCGGATCAATCTGGTATTTTTTGTGTCAGGTAAACATAAACTTAATGTTCTGATTATCCAATTTATCATTTATCCATATATAGGGTGTTGAAAAAAGGTCGGTACTCCGGAATAACTCCGGTGCATCGCATTGCAGCGGAAAATGTCTGGGGAAAAAGTTGTTTGGTTTTGAGGGAGGAATAGTTTGCAATTTAAACCATACCCCCTCCTCCACTATTACGTTTTGGACGCAAAGATCCTGTTTCTCCCCGTCTGTCGTATAGGCTTCTAAAAATTTTAAAATCTGGCTGCCTTCTATTTGGATACATTTGCAAATACCGCCGATGCCTGTTAAAATTTTCTTGTGCGTATAAACATACCATGTCTCGCATTTCTCCGTTAGAAAACAGTTATGTCGCGGCATTTTTAGTTTAATTTTTGGAAAAAGTATCTTCAAAAACGCCTTAAAAACACCCACAATGCTGACAAATGAAAATAAACTTTGAGATAAATGAGGTTTCAAAGTGCTTTCATTGTATTTGTTTTTACCAAAGCCTACTGTGAACAATTTCACATTTACAAATCAAAATTTAAACGCGCGCATTAGATATTGTAATTGAAAATATCTCGAAAACGGTTAGTCGGAGCGACATTTACAAAGTATACCTTTATTGCTTAAAAAGGACGGAAAAACTGATATTTTTAATAAAAATATAATTATACTAAGGCACAAAAAAGTTACATTTCTTTTTATATATCCAGAGTACTGCAGAGGGCGCCCCCTATAATCGACATAAAAAATTATTAACAAATTCAAATTCCTTTCCTCAAAAAAACCCTAGTCACAAAATTTTGTGCAAAAATATTGATTCAGAAATAAGTTATTTAGGAAAATTGAAAATTAAATTTTTACTTGGACACGCTGTATCTCGGTTATTACGAGCTATTTAACTAAACTAAGTATGGCCAAATCGCAGTATTTTTACGCAAGGAATCTGCAGTTTTCCTGTGTACGATCAATTATGGGACACCCTATATAATTTTTTTTTTCAAATTCATACAGATCACGCGTCATGCAAATTCACCGGTTCATTTTACTGAAAGGAATCGAACACTTATACTGTTAGAAAAAATACATACCCAGCTGCAAAAGATGGCAGAAGAACACCTTTGCAGGAAAACACCCGAGTCAACTTAAAAAAAAAAACGATTGCGTAGCAGGACGGAAAACAAATCACAAACTTTTCACTCGCAACTAAAATCACAAATAATCTCGAAAATCTCGGCAAATTATCATTTAAAAGTAAACAGAACAGGTTTCAAGATAAGTGTTATCTTTTGACGAATAGTCTTTGACACTTAAAATTTACAATAATTGCTCGATGCAGGTAATCATCTGGCAATAATGAAGTTTACACGGTTTCGAGCGATCCACTCGATTATTAAAATCGCTCGAGTATCAAGTACTCGATTATTAAAATCATCGGTTTTTCCCAACACTGCAACGTATTATATTCCTTCTTGTCAGCTTCTTTCGATTTTTCAGGCAATAAATTTTGTGTTGCTTCATTGGCTTTTTTAATTATGTCGTCTGGAACGCATTGAAATGGATTTTCGTCTTCGGAATCGGAATGATTTCTTTCTTTTTTTGATGTTTTCAAATATTATTGACATTTAGACGGTAACAATTAATAGCAATGCGGCACCCAGGCAGCGAACGACGCGGATGCTGTTTTCATTGCAACTTGATATTATAACAATTCAGAAAGAAGTGAAAAAAGACACGTACACGGTTTTTAATTTATTAAAAAATTATAGTTTTTATAACGATCGTAGAGAATAATAATTTATTGCACCTTGACGCCTGATAACGAGTTGCTACTGACGAACGCCGAAACTTTTTAAGATGAGGTTAATCGGGGTATTAATAATTAATGTAAATATCTACAAAACTAGTTGAACTATACTTGTTCCACAAAAAAAATAAAAAATATGACCATGATCGCCCATATTGTTAATTTTGAAAATTAACACTAAATCACATGCACACGATCGTTGTGTTATAAATATTAAGAAAGAATGTCGTCAATCAATATCTTACTCAGGAGGTACTAATTGGAGTATAAGTAAAAAGTAAACTTAAAAAAAATGACGAAAAATGAGTTCAAAACGTATATTTTTGACCTTTTGAATAATTTTGCGAATTGAAACAGTAAATAATCGATCGGGCGAGTAAAGTTCGATTTTTGGCGGATCAATCTGGTATTTTTTGTGTCAGGTAAACATAAACTTAATGTTCTGATTATCCAATTTATCATTTATCCATATATAGGGTGTTGAAAACCCTAGTCACAAAATTTTGTGCAAAAATATTGATTCAGAAATAAGTTATTTAGGAAAATTGAAAATTAAATTTTTACTTGGACACGCTGTATCTCGGTTATTACGAGCTATTGAACTAAACTAAGTATGGCCAAATCGCAGTATTTTTACGCAAGGAATCTGCAGTTTTCCTGTGTACGATCAATTATGGGACACCCTATATAATTTTTTTTTTCAAATTCATACAGATCACGCGTCATGCAAATTCACCGGTTCATTTTACTGAAAGGAATCGAACACTTATACTGTTAGAAAAAATACATACCCAGCTGCAAAAGATGGCAGAAGAACACCTTTGCAGGAAAACACCCGAGTCAACTTAAAAAAAAAAACGATTGCGTAGCAGGACGGAAAACAAATCACAAACTTTTCACTCGCAACTAAAATCACAAATAATCTCGAAAATCTCGGCAAATTATCATTTAAAAGTAAACAGAACAGGTTTCAAGATAAGTGTTATCTTTTGACGAATAGTCTTTGACACTTAAAATTTACAATAATTGCTCGATGCAGGTAATCATCTGGCAATAATGAAGTTTAAACGGTTTGCGGTTATTGTCCAAACGTGTACGTACGAATGGTTAATATATATTTATTTAAAAAGGTATGCCGGGTTTTTAAGGTATGCGTCTTCAAACGACGCGGGATTTGTGATATTAATCGAATATCGCTGTATATCTGTTCATGGTTTTGCTAGCTCGCTTCTGATACAACTATAACGACTATAGTCCAGCTCGTTTACTATGATATAGAAGCCGATTGGATGGGAAATGATCCCCTGTCGCTTTAGTCGCACTTTTAAAACATACAACTGGACAAAATTTCGGCGACATGGTCACCAAGATAACTGTGCCGAGAAGCAGGAAAATAACGACGGTAATATATTAAATAAAATCATGTACTATTTTGATCAAAACATTCTCGCAAAAATCTGTTTTTTCTTCACCATAATTCGCAAGCCTCACAAATCAAAGATCGGACCCGTCCTCAGCGATTGTAACTTTTTTTGAGCTGCTCACTCTGCACTGCCCGCAGTACGGTCGAATGTGGCCCTGTCTGACGCCTTTCTATGCGGCAATTCAGGAAAGTAATTTTGCAGGAGGAAATTATACAAACTATGATATGATAATTCAGAGAGTAATTCTTTGAATGCGCAAACATCGGCTGCCGACGCACATCTTCGCAGACAGCATGAAGTATCACGCCTCAACAAAGACCTGGAAGAAATTTTGGCTTGGGGTGACAGTAACCAAGTCGAATTTAACGCTAAAAAAACCCAGGCAGCAGTTTTCTCTAAAAAGGTTAACATTACAGAACCGGAAATAGTCATGGCCGGACACGCAATCCCACTTGCTTCATCTATTAATTTGCTGGGCGTCAATCTGGGAGGAAATATGTCTTGGCATAACCACGTTGTGGCAATCGCCAAGGTAGCTTCTCAGAAGCTTGGGGTACTCTTTCGAACCAGAAAGTTGTACACACCTCAACAACTTTTGACACTATACAAAGCCCAGATTCGACCATTACTAGAATACTGCTCTCATGTCTGGAGCTCTGCACCCAAACATACTCTTCGGCTACTGGATTTCATCGAAAGGAGGGCTATTTGTCTGATCGGAGACTACGAGCTGACGAAGAACCTCGACAGCCTAGAACATCGAGGACAGGTTGGGGATTTGACTCTCTTTTACAGATATTTTCATGGAACAAACAAACGAACAAACCTGTACTCCTCGAACTTCATTATTTAAGAATTCTTTCATCTGGAGGACTACATCCTTGTGGAACGATCTTCCCGAGGTCGTTTTTCCCAACGAATATAACCTCCAACGATTCAAAACCAACGTGAATCGCTTTTTGCGCACACGCACTTCTCCCAGAGTGCCCTAAAGGATTTTTCCTATAGTGCTTGTGTTTGATCATAAAAAAAAATTTGCTTATGAAATGATTATGCTGAAAAGTTGATATGAACATTGAACATACACGTGTCCAAGGAAGTTATGCACAAATGGGACACTTTTTTATTATGCATTTTATGAAAAAAAGTGTCTCTTCCTATAACGCTCTATTTGGCAAGACACTAAGGGTCCATATTTGAATGATACCTTAAATCAGACCTTAGCTAAGGTAGCCTTAACGTTATGGTAAACCTTAAGTCATCCTTAACACAAATTTGACAGTTTTTTTTTATGATCAAACACAAGCACTATAGTAAAAATCCTTTAGGGCACTCTGGGAATGGTGCGTGGGTGCAAAAAGCGATTCACGTTGGTTTTGAATCGTTGGAGGTTATATTCGTTGGGAAAAACGACCTCGGGAAGGTCGTTCCATAAGGATGAAGTCCTCCAGATGAAGGAATTCTTAAATAATGAAGTACGAGGAGCACTAAGCTTAACCACCTATGGATGGGCGGCAGTTGTTCGTCGTGTATTTCTGATATTCGACGCTCTGGGCGGAAATAAGAGGGCAAGGTCAGCCGAGCACTTTCCATGAAAATTTCTGTAAAAGAGAGTCAAATCCCCAACCTGTCTTCGATGTTCTAGGCTGTCGAGGTTCTTCGTCATCTCGTGGTCTCCGATCAGACGAATGGCCCTCCTTTCGATGGAATCCAGTAGCCGAAGAATATATTTGGGTGCAGAGCTCCAGACATGAGAGCAGTACTCTAGCGATGGTCGAATCTGGACTTTGTATAGTGTCAACAGTTGTTGAGGTGTGTACAACTTTCTGATTCGGAAGAGTACACCAAGTTTCTGAGAAGCTATCTTGGCGATTGCCACAACGTGGTTATGCCAAGACATAATTCCTCCCAGATTGACGCCCAGCAAATTAATAGATGAAGCCAATGGGATTGCGTGTCCGTCCATGACTATATCCGGTTCTGTGATGTTAACCTTTTTAGAGGAAACTGCTGCCTGGGGTTTTAGCGTTAAATTCGACTTGGTTACCGTCACCCCAAGCCAAAATTTCTTCCAGGTCCTTGTTGAGGCGTGATACTTCATGCCTGTCATTGACAGTATATTAAAGTTCTTTTTAACTCCCATCTCAAGGAATATACCTTTAAGGGCGACTTTAAGGACGACTTAGCGCGTCAATTGACTCTCAAACTAATTTAAAACATAGTTTTTTAAGGTTTACCATATCGTTAAGGCTACCTTAGCCGAGGTCTAACTTAAGGTAATAACGACCCTAAATCTTAGGGCCGATATATTCGAATGTGAATGTGCATTAACGAAGAAAAAAAATGTATTATATTATACAGGGTTCTCAAAAAGTACAAGAATGTAAAAAAGGTCCAAGGGGGAACTGTCCATATTCTATCGACGACAAGCGGCGTCCCTGCATGCCTCTGATCTATTTTACGAAAGAAATGGTACTCCCTGTAGGTGTATAAAGAGTTAAAATGAAAATTAAAAATATAAAAAAAAAATTTAAAAACAAATCTCTCGGTCGTTATAAATTCTACGTTGACTGAACTGCACAAGGGGTTCCCCAAGACGTCATTCAGGTGACGTACGACCGATGTGGCAAATTTAGTCCATACGAATTACAGCCGTGGCGAAAGCCAACCTTTGTCAATCATTTTATTACCTGTTTTATCTATTCTAAAGAGGTTTGTTTTCCAACCAAGGGGACTTTATCGGTGTTGCTTCGTCGCCCCATGAGTTGTTCTATAATCTATACGATTGAAAGGTACTCTATAGCTTCAGCAATCGCATCCTATACAACGTGTCCAAGATAAGGAGGGCCAGTACAGGGATCTCGGAAACCGTAAGAGATACGAAGTCGGTTAAATGGAGGTAAAGTTGCGCATATTAAATTATTTGTTATTTATTGAACTAGTCTAACATAAGTAAAAAATTTAGAGCTTACTTATGAGATATTATTTATAAAAATAGGAGAAATACAGGACCGTATCCCAAAATTTCCTGATGTTGTTCAAAAAACCCTCGAAACGTCATTAAACCACAATGTGTCATACATCGTTGCATTCAGAAGAAAAAAAGCTTTCAAATTCCAATATCAGAAAAACAGGACCGTATTTAAAAAAAAGAAAGTTGATAATGGCCCTTCGAAGACGACTCGTCGGATTACAAAACAATTAACGCTGTTAGATAGGGCGGAAAAAGTGGCAATGCAAAAGTGCAATTTACTTTAGAATTCGATCTCAAAAAATCCCAGGAAAACAATAAAACGATTTCTTTCTTTCTTTTAAACGGAACACCCCGTATATTATTTGGAATCACCTTTTAGTTCTAATAATATTTCCTTATGTAACGTTCCTATATATATCTCTTACTGTTTCCGCGATAAAGCGCAAAACATTACCGTAATTAAATTACTTCTAAATTTATAGTCTGAAATCATGGAAAGTCGAAATTGTGGTGACAGCACAAGAATAATAATCCAATGTATTCAATCCCCATAGAAAAATCGTTTCGATATCATACAGGGGGGAGACTAAAATTATGTCTGGTTCCGTTACTTTTAAAAAGCGGTCAAATGGCTTTCTTTTTTAATCGAACCCCGTATATTATTTTTAAAATGAAAAGGTTATATTTTCTTTCCGTACAAATAAACTTATTTATTTTACAATGGGTATCATTTTACTGGTTAGCAAAATATTCTTATTTTTGCGAACAAAAAAATGTAATATGGTCAGCCAAAATGACTAGTTGGTCAGCAACTTATGGACAGCAAACATTTCTGAATCGGTCAGTAATTAATGTCATACTAGAGTGCCTCTAAATTATTTTGGTACGCAAATTAAATATATAAGCTGCTATGAGCGATCCACTTTTAATCAGATATTGGTAAGCAATCAGCGGGTAAGCAAAATATTTAATCTTGGTCATCAAAAAAAAAGCAATAAAACGTGAAATAGTGACAGTGCCCTGGGAAAACAAGTGAAAACCCGCCCCCGCTACACCTTTGTAGCCGATTTCCTTCTGTATTCGGCAAAAGAAAACACAAGAAAGTTACATAAATTGACAGTGCCCTGGGAAAACAAGTGAAAAGCCGCCCCCGGTACACCATTTGGGCCTTGACTGCTACACCGAATGGAAACACACGCACGCAATTAGCTACTCGTATCACGCGACTGCTCACAATAACGAACTTTGCCGATTATTCAAAACAAACGCAATCCAATGATTTATATTGATAACCATCCTTTTAATATGCAAACCTCTGAAGTAAACTGCTTCTAGACATGTTTTTTTCTACTGACCAATTGTAAAATCTTGCTGACCAAGTAATCATTTCGCAGCTCGACTGTTAATTAAGCGAACACATGATATTACAAGCGGACTGATATCGCTTAATTGTTGACAGTTTGCAGAACAAGTGTTGCAGCCCTATTTTTATTTATTGCAAGCAAAATCTTTTTATGGCTATTTTTTGCTGCGAACCAATTTTAATAACGGCAAACTATTTAATTAATTCTCCTTACAATGGATGGCTCTGGTTCTCGTTATAGTTTACATTATATCAAGCTTACGTAAATAACATATAGATGGCGCTTACAGTTTTCATAAGTTTTTACCCATAATTGTGAATACCTTCGCCATTCTGTACAGGAACCTAATGTTTTCATTGGAAAAAAGCATTCTCGGGTGGATCAAGATTAATATTATAGCACACCATGTATCTTTATACGTTCATTTTAGGATACTTTTTATGGGTACCGTTGTTTACTAACAGCCGACCAAATATTTGGAGTTAAACACCGAACCTCTATTGACTGTACATCGTATAGTATTTACAATATTTACCAATACTTAACGGGTAAGAAGAAACGGCGGTAAGTAAGTACCTGGCTAACAATTATCTATAGGCAAAAACACCTTCAAGCGAACCGAAAATATTGACGCATGCACTGTTTATACTCGGTTAATTTTTTTACGAGGTTACATAATAGCTTATCCAGTGGCGTAATAGTATTTTATCTACGCCCGACGTTAAGAACTTCCTAATGTCGTTCGTTTTAATTATTGGAGCGAGATTTTAAGGGTGGGGAGTTTTCAAATTGACACTCTGTATACAGGGTGTCCGCTAATTAATGGTACATGGAAAAACCACAGACTCCTTACGTAAAAATATTAGGATTTAATTGTACTTATCTATATCCGAAAGTTGATAATGAGATACAGGGTGTTAAAGTATAAACTTTATTTTTGTTTTCCTCTAATAACTTTGCAGGAAACCGACGTTTTTTACAAAATTTGGCAATTATGGTTTTTTTAGGACGAGAAATTTTAATGTAGGCGGCATTATTTGCACATTTATTAGGTCATAACTTTTTTGTGCTTCAGTGTATTTAAGTTTTTAATGAAAATACTACTTTTCTCATATTTATTACGTAAAAAAGGTATACTAAGTTCAGGTCGCCCAGAGTTACCGTTTCGGAGATATTTGCATTTAAATTGTTTAGTGCATAAAATTATTATTAATTTGCAAATAAAATTTTTTTCTTAAAGTAACCTATGAGAAAACAAATAAAATTTAGAGATGCAGTTGCTATGGAACAGAAAATGTTTCATTTTTGAGTTTATCGTAAGTTTGTGTTTTCATTGCTGTTGGTTTCTTTCGACACGATATTTTCTATGGTCAAAGTTATTTTAATTTAAGCAAGTTAAAGAACAATCCAATTGTTGTATTTATGATTCCCAATTACCATGACTAGAACATTAATTATCATGTAAAAGTGAATTGGTAAGAAGTAATAAAATATTATTTGCTTGCCTGAGCTAACGCACTAAACAATTCAAAAGCAAATATCTCCGAAACGGTAACTCTGGGCGACCTGAACTTAGTATACCTTTTTTACGTAATAAATATGAGAAAAGTATTATTTTTATTAAAAACTTAAATACACTGAGGCACAAAAAGTTATGACCTTATGAATGGGCGAAAAATGCCGCAGACAGCGCCCCGCCTCCTACATTGTGCATTAAAATTTCACAAAGAAATCAATTTCTCGTCCTAAAAAAACCATAATTGCCAAAATTTGTAAAAAAACGTCGGTTTCCTTCAAAGTTATTAGAGGAAACCAAAAATGAAGTTTTAACTTTAACACCCTGTATCTCAGTTAATATCAACTTTCGGATATAGGTAAGTATAATTAAATCCTAATATTTTTACGTAAAGAGTCTGTGGTGTTTCCATGTACCATTAATTAGCGGACACCCTGTATACATAATTGAAAAGAAATACAATAGTAATTTGTTTTCTGTTGCATTTTTAGGGGTGCGCTAAGGCTACCATCAGGAGGGGAGCCTTAAACATAGCGGCAACTTGCCTTATATCTACGCCTCTGAAAATTATATCCAAAATGACTTAATTGGTGGTAGAATTCTGTTTTATTTATTTACTCTAGGTACATAATAGGTAGTGGAGTACTATACTACAGAATTATAGTACTTTAAATCAAATAGTTTATTAACGTACGTGTAAAACGCCGGTGCAAAATTTTGAAAATAATTAGCAAAGAAAGTGTGAAAATGCTGCATAATTTTTAAAAAGTTCTTTTATTAATTAAATTTAAGAAAGGATTTTTGCAAAAATGAGTGGGAGAGGCAAGTTTTTGCCTTGTTCCCAGGTATACGATGCTAAATATAATACTGTTCAGGTATTAATTTCATTTTTAATTAAAATTTTGAAAAAAAAAATGTTCGAATATACTTAAGTTCGCACCATATGGAAAACTTATTTATTATTAATTTTACGAAAAAAAGTTATTCTTTATAAAAAGTTCTGCATGATCCAAAACCTAATATGCAACCATCAGATGTTAAATTTTTTTAGCCGTATACGAGGTTTGTCAAAAAAATATGAATTTTCCCCAAGAGTAAAGTACCTTTATTTTTGATAATATCGAAAAATGTAATTAAGAAAAGTTGTTCGATATGAAAAACTATGTTCTAATATGCAATTACACCGATTTTTTTTTTTAATTTTTACAAATATTTCTTAATCACGGATAAATTTGTAAAAAATTTTAAAATAAAATTGTTGTTTTAATGCATATTAGAGCATAACTTTTCATATCGAACAACTTTTCTTAATTACATTTTTCGATATTATCAAAAAAAAAGGTACTTTACTCTTGGGAAAAATTCATATTTTTTGACAAACCTCGTATACGGCTAAAAAAATTTAACATCTGATGGTTGCATATTAGGTTTTGGATCATGCAAAACTTTTTATAAAGAATAACTATTTTTCGTAAAATTAATAATAAAAAAGTTTTCAATATGGTGCGAACTTAAGTGGACACACTGTATATTTTTTAAATTTTAATATTTTATCAAGTAGTTTAAAAAAAATATATCGTCATCTAAGGAAATAGGGAGCTTACAAAAGAATATTTTTAGTATTACAATAAATCTCTCGAAGATCTATACGAATCATTGCGAGAAAAGAAATTAGCCGACAAAAGGAAACAAAGAGAATTGCAAAAAATCAGGAGGCGCGAATTTGAAACGCATCAAGGTTTGTTACGAACAAAACATCCTTTTTTGACTTTTAATATTTCTATTTTTCCATTTAATTTTCCTTTTAAAGTTGTCTTTTATTTTATGTCGTTTGTTTCTTTGCTCTTGTTTCTTATTTCACTGTTTTCTTTGTCATTTTTTGTTATATTTTAATTTTCCTTCCATTAAATCTTCTTCTCATTTTTTCAGGCAAATTCTACAGGGTGTGTGCAAGAGTATGGCGCAGTACCTTCGGTCACTTTGGAGAAGATTGGATTTTTCTGGCTGCCCTGGGTATATTCGTGGCCATCATAAGTTATACTATAGATCAGGGCGTGGCAATGTGTACCAAAGGTAACCAAAATATTTTAAAACATTACTTGTGACATAAAATATAATGGATAAATATATATAAAGTCATTTCCATAACAAACTGCAGTAACGTCTCAAATGGTAGCATCGTTAGATAATTTATGTTTCTTTTAGCAAGAATGATGCTATATACAGAGCTGTCGGATAGATATTTTGCAAAATGGGTAGCGTGGGTGTGCCTTCCAGTTATTTTAATATTATGGGACGTCGGCATTACCTCCTTGATAGCACCGAAGGCCGTAGGTAATGAAAAAAGCCGCCGGGCATTATTTCGTTATACAACGTGTCCAAGATAAGGAGGGCCAGTACAGGGATCTCGGAAACAGTAAGAGATACGAAGTCGGTTAAATAGAGGTAAAGTTGCGCATTTACGTGCCCAATAATATGCCGTTTAGAAAGTTTTAAAATTCCGAGTAGTTCCGGAGATATCCGGAAAAAAACGAAATTCTGAAAAATCGTTTTATTGTTTTCCTGGGTTTTTTTGAGATCGAATTCTAAAGTAAATTGCACCTTTGCATTGCCACTTTTTCCGCTCTATCTAATAGCGTTAATTGTTTTCTAATCCGACGAGTCGTCTTCGAAAGGCCATTATCAACTTTCTTTTTTTTAAATGCGATCCTGTTTTTCTGATATTGAAATTTGATAGCTTTTTTTCTTCCTAATGCAACGATGTATGACACATTGTGGTTTAATGACGTTTCGAAGGTATTTTGAACAACATCAGGAAATTTTGGGATACGGTCCTGTATTTCTCCTAATTTTATAAATAATATCTCAGTAAGCTCTAAATTTTTTACTTATGTTGGACTAGTTTATAATAATTTAATAATAAGCCACATATAAGTGAACAAAATGCAGAAACATTATTTCAAACTTCTGTTGACTCGGGATTTAGAAGAAAAGTAGGCGTTTGAAACAAAAAAATTAAGATGGTGACGCGTGATTTGTTTCACTTGACATTCCCATTGTGATCGTTTGAGGGCGTTTTCAGTGGTTTTCTATTTTCCAGAAAATATGGAACATAATTTTACAAATGCTGAAAAGTTTGATATTCTATCGCATGTTTTATTTTATCTCAAAAAAACTGTTATGTGGCAGAAGATGTTATTTGTGCTTAGAGAATAACGGAAATCATTTTGAACACCTGATTATGTAGTTCCTTACTTTTTTCGTTGTTCGTTTTATTACTGTTCTGGAATGATTTTTGTTCACTTATTTGTGGTTTATTATTAAATTATTTGTTATTTATTGAACTAGTCTAACATAAGTAAAAAATTTAGAGCTTACCTATGAGATATTATTTATAAAATTAGGTGAAATACAGGACCGTATCCCCAAATTTCCTGATGTTGTTCAAAAAACCCCCGAAACGTCATTAAACCACAATGTGTCATACATCGTTGCATTGTAATTTACTTTAGAATTCGATCTCAAAAAAACCCAGGAAAACAATAAAACGATTTTTCAGAATTTCGTTTTTTTTTTCGGATAGCTCCGGAACTACTCGGAATTTTAAAAATTTCTAAAAGGCATATTATTAGGCACATAAATGCGTAACTTTACCTCCATTTAACCGACTTCGTATCTCTTACGGTTTCCGAGATCCCTGTACTGGCCCTCCTTATCGTGGACACGTTCTATATGGAGTGACTGTATTCCAAATTGTAAACATCATCCGGGAGTAAGAGGAGGTGGTGTAAGAAAACGGGAGCTCGCTCAATGGCAATGACTCCATCGTTTGCAGCGCCGTCTACTCCATTCGCGTTACTCCAGCCTAAAGTTTAAAATTCGGAATACACCCGCCAAACGCTGGGGGTTACTAGCACTGTTCCGTTTTAGGCTCCGGCGTACCGCAAATAAAAACCTGCCTCAGAGGAGTATACCTCAAAGAATTTCTCACGTTCAGAGTCCTAATAGCGAAATGGATGGGGATAACTGCCACGCTGGGTAGCGGGATGCCTCTGGGCAAGGAGGGGCCTCTAATACAAATGTCGAGCATTTTAGTGACGAAAATGTCAAAATACCTGTCAAGTTTCAAGAGCGTTTACTTGAACGAAAATAAGAAACTAGAATTGATTGGTGCGGCGTACGCTGTGGGCGTGGCTTGTACTTTTAACGCACCAATTGGAGGTTAGTATACATTAAAACCGGGTTATTTTTGCAACTGGTGTAGAAACTAAGTCATTGTCGATAGGATAAGTTTTATCGGGATAGTTTTCGATGTAATTGAGCAAACACGAAGCTTAACTGTGTCCCTGGATGTACAGGATGTCCTATTTTCGACACTTTTATAGGGTATCTCCGTAATTGTTAGTGCTATCAAAAAAGTAATGTAGGTGTCATGTGCTGTTTTTGGGTCAAACTTAAAATGGTAAAATCAAAATTAGAAAATTTTCGCTCGCTTAAGAGATACGGGGAAAATCAAAAAATTGCCAATTTCGAAATTACCCTATATTTTCTTAGTTAAAAGAGATATAGAAAAATGTTTTATATAGAAGTTACTTTATATTGATTGTTGAATAATCGGCCGTTTTCAGAATAAGTATACGGGGTCAGGTAAAAAAGCTATCGGACCTAACCTAATTTTTTTAAATGGAACACCCTGTATATTTTAATCTAAAAATAGAGCATTTTAAACTCTCTTTTCAAATTTATAACACACCATGGATGATAGATATCATCAAATTTTTCAAAATGTCTTTTTCACAAGGAAATATATAAAAAATTAAATTGACGTTAACAACTAGAATGTGAACATAGTTATCTCTAGGATATTAGTTTTTGTTTCATGGCCTACTTTGGTTTAAAGTAATAAAGTTTAAGTAAATCGCCTAGGAAACCAATATTATCCATGGTGTGTTAGATATTTGAAAAGAAAGTTTAAAATACTATCTTTTTAGATCAAAATATACAGGGTGTTCCATTTAAAAAAAATGAGGTTAGGTCCGATAATTTTTTTACCTGGCCCCGTATACTTATTCTGAAAACGGCAGATTATTCAACAATCATTATAATGAAGCTTCTGTATAAAACATTTTTCTATATCTCTTTTAACTAAGAAAATATAGGGTAAATAAAAAATTGTCAATTTTTTGATTTTCCCTCGTATCCCTTAAGCGAGCGAAAATTTTCTAATTGTGATTTTATCATTTTAATCTTCACCCAAAAAGAGCACATGACACCTACATTACTTTTTTGATAGCACTAACAATAACGCGATATCCTATAAAAGTATCGAGAACATAAAACATAAACATTAAAAGTAATTTAAAAATCACTATCGAACATTATTATTTCTTATGGCCAAGGCTATTTACCTCACTAGTGATATAATGTACAGCCATACAATTCATAATAGCTTAATTTCATAATGGATACATAGGACAATGCTCCCTTACAATATTTTTAAAATTGAAACACTCGCCATCGGCTCGTTTGCCGTATTTATTACATCATATGTACTGTTGTTTCAGGAGTTCTCTTTAGTGTGGAAATTTCGACTGCGTATTATGCAGTTAGAAATTATTGGAGAGGGTTTTTCGCTGCCGTGTGGGGAGCCACTGTTTATAGGTAAAATGTTATAGTTGTTGCAGAATTATACCGTTGACTCTTACTGCCATAAATAAACTACCTGATTAAACCCAATTGTATACGCCTGAACCTCTTCAAAGCTCAATAAATGGGATCAGGGCCGGCTTGAAAATGTATACCACACCACATGATTTATTTTTATAATTTAAAATAAATAGATAGGTAGGTATTTTTAGTTTTAGGTACCTATAATAAATGTAAAATAATGATAACAATTAATGATAATTTCTAAATAATATTTTATTTTTAAAGTATAACTATTAGGATAACAAGTACAATAAAAATTAATTAAATTCTAAGAAACTATTGATAATTATTTATTCAAAATTTAACTCTGTATCACTATCACTATCTTCATCTAAGCCTAAACTTATAATTAAGGGTTGAACATTTGTAATCATACAATTGTAAGAAACGTTGTAAACGTTCCGATTCCATTAATGTTTGTCTTTTATCAATGCTTCGGTATTTAAAACCCATTTTACGCAATATTTTCCTAAGGCTTGAAAGGCTACAAGAGATATTTGTTTCGTCTTTAATCAGCCGCTCTTTGAGGGAAATCAAAGTGGGTACAGTTTGTGCCTTATACATTTGGTAAATCTTTCTTCTTAATAAAACCATGTCATTGTCGTCAATGCTTCTAAATGTGCCAGAATCACTCCGATTTTTTCTAGGATTAACAGGTTTAAGTACTATATGTCTCTTACCGAAGATAAAGGAGTTTTTGTCAAAGAAGACGTCTCTGCTAAAGCATCCATCGAATTAAAATTTCTACTCAACAACGATTGATACACATTTTGAATTATTAGTTTGGCATCGGTAGATAAATGCTTTCTTTTAAAAATGACACTTGAAGATGCCCCCCTATCAGCACAATTCCAAGGACGCCACATTCTACCACTAATAAGCCTAATTAAAAATTACTCGCCGGAAAACCACTAAACATTAAAATTATTAAAAATCACTTTGTATTTATATATGCATCAGGCATAGGTATAAATTGAATTTGTATACCTGGCCAGGCTCTGCTCGAAAAGGTTTTAAAATTTGGGATTTCCTTATTTATTTTATGGTCGAAGGGATAATGAGGTTTTATTGCAGTCAAGATCAGATCAACGGTATAATTCTGTAAATACTACAACATAATTAATGGAAATAAACAGCTAAAAGAAAGTGACATTTATTCAGCAAAGAGAAATGTTGGTCGGGTGGTTCAATTTAAATTATTTCTTATTTTAGATTACTCTACGTGTGGATTGACGGAACTGACACTATAAGAGTCGTGTTCCCAACTAGTTTCATAAATGATTTTCCTTACGATCCTCTAGAGCTAATATCCTTCGCAATTTTGGGGTAAATTGATTCAATAGATTTATAATAAACTTTCTAATGCCGCTTAAGCCCTGGTTTTTATTACATTTCGTTACGAAATATTTCGGTGGATTGGAACGGAAAAGTTCGTCGTTGGTCATTTGGTCGCATGTGTGGTTTATACTGCAAGTAAAAGTGTGTGGTTAAAAATGGGCGATATTAGTAGATTCATTTGTACAGGGTGATCACGTATTATGTCCCCCCCATCTTAACCTTCTTATTTTACGTACTGGAGAAAAATTAAAACGATTAGTATACAAGGTTTTTAAAGTAGTATTTGCAATGGGAACAAATATCATTTAGATCTGTTGATTTACAAGTAGGGTTGGTTTTACTCAACATGATGTTGAGGCCCTTTGTTAGACACCTATTTTATAATATGCAACCAAGTAATTTACGATTTAGTTATGTACAGGATATATAAGGCGATACTAACTTGTGATTGTATGATATTAGTAAATCATAATAAATTACTTTTGAATAACTTATGAAGGGAAAAACACTTTTTCAGTGATAAGGGACCCCGAATTGCGTAACGGGTCTAGGGCCCCCTATAACCACGAATAGGCACATTGTATATTCCGATTTATTAATAATAATAAAGTCGGCAAATATAATGAGCGTGTTTAGTTACGCCGATTATTTATTCTTCCGTAGATTTTCTTGCCCTGTTGCCAGTTTGAGACACCGCACGGCTAATTTAATTTGTCAATTTAAAATGGTATTTTTCATTTTAAACTCTTTTATTTTTTGGTTCTTTTCGAAGTCCCTTTAACTACGAGGCCGTAGGCTAGAGCCTAGTATGCCTAGTGATATATCCGAAAACAAAGAACCAATAACCCGTGTCACTTAATAATGACAAACGTCAAGCGGAATAACTTTTCGTTGACGAAATTTCGTCGGTATTCAACCTTTTGGATTTGAACGAAGTTTCTCGGCTGCACATTATTATTTTTGTGAACTTTTATTTTATTAACTATGAGTGTAAAATACCATAAATTAGAGTTTAGTGCCTTAGATGATGAATTGTTGATCGAAAGTAAAAGTAGATAGATAGAGGATAAAAGAACATCCACCCATAATATATGCAAAAAAAATTAAAACTTTTAAAGACATACAAATGAAGGAGAATATTTGGAAAAAAATAGCGGTAGAATTTGGATCAAATAAAACAGGTACGTTCAACCCTATTTGTAAATCAACAAACCTAAATGATCTTTGTTCCCATTGCAAATACTATTTTAAAAACCTTGTATACCAATCGTTTTAATTTTTCTCAAGTACGTATAATAAAAAGGTTAAGATGGGGAGACATAATACGTGATCACCCTGTATAAATGAATCTACTAATATCGTCCATTTTTAACCACGCACTTGTACTGCAGTAAAAACCACACATGTGACCAAATGACCAACGACGAACTTTTCCGTTTCAATCCACCGAAATATTTCGTTAACGAAATGTAATAAAAACCAGGGCTTTACGTCATCGAACGTTCCGCAACGAACGTTGGACGCAAACGGCTTGAAATTACAGTGCGGATACTCTATCTAATTCCTTTGTTCTATACGGTCTTCTTTAGGGTTATATGCGGCGTTGGCGGATCATTTTATATATTTTGCAAACGGGGATTTTCCAGATGGACCAAGGACAACAAAAGACTGAACTGGATTAAAACACAAAAGTTCGTATTTATCTTCATAAAAATATTTTTTTTACTGATCGAACAACAATCATCACTTTTCAGCCGATTCATTTATCCGTGCTTCATTGTCCTCGTCATATCCACTGTGACGTGGCCTCCCGGAATTGGTCAATTCATGGCGGCCGATCTGTCGCCGAGGGACCAAGTGGTCCAATTGTTCAGTAATTTTACGTGGACCCAGGCCAATCATACGATTGCCCAAGAGGAAGTTGTGGGTCACTGGAGGACCCAGCGGACCAATATTTATGGTAACTTGGTGGTATTTATTTGGTATCAAGTAAGTGGTATGTTTTCTGCTTAAATCCGTCCTCTAGATTAGTACAGCCATATAGACCAATAGGTCATTTTGCGTTTTAGGCGGTAGCCTCAATTTTGGCATCATCCATGCCGATTCCTAATGGATGTTTCATTCCGAACTTTAGGGCCGGTGCTGCCCTCGGCAGAATAGCCGGGGAACTTATGGCAACTTGGTTTCCTGCAGGTAAGTGGTGAACCGCGTTTTTTATTCCTCTATCTATACATTTATCATCTTAGGTGTACGCTACAAAGGAAAAATCACCAAGATCCTCCCGGGCGCCTACGCCACCGTCGGCGCCGCCGCTTTTAGCGGCGCCGTCACCCACACCCTCTCCACGAGCGTTATTCTCTTCGAGATGACGTCGCAGATTAGTCACGTGATTCCTGTTCTGATTTCCAACCTGATAGCCAATGGGATAGCCAGGTTTTTCACACCCAGCCTGTACGATTTGGTAATACAGGCGCAGAAGTTACCGTATTTACCCGATTTGTTACCGAGCAGCAGCGGTATGTTCCTTAATCCTTCAAAACACTATGAAAAATTTTTTCCATTTAACAACATTTGAATGAGGAAAAACCTTTTTTAGCAATTTACCGAATCTTCGTCGAAGACTTCATGATAACAGACGTCAAATTCATCCACTTGGGCGTCACATACCGCGACGTCAAAAACTTACTCAAAGCCAGTAGGGACATAAAAGTGTTCCCATTGGTCGACAATGTACACACCACGATTCTTTTGGGCAGCGTGTCACGTGATGAATTGATCAATCTGATCGAAAAGCAAATCGGATACCAACGGAGATTGGAGATTGTAGGAAAGGAGGTAGCAGATGGGATGACGAAGGAAGGAGATAGCGACAAACAAAGTAGCGAGGTAGGTATGAACAGGTGTTCTCCCTAACAAACAAAAGACGTGCTTTCATAATTTTGTTTTTTAACAAAAACAACGCGTTTTATCATTTCAAAACGGCGATCCATGTAAAGATTGTTTCACGAAAAATGGATATAAGGTTGCTTAATTTATATTTAAATATCTTTTTGTGGTAAAATTTGTTAGTTTTTGAGGAATGGTTCAAGAATTGTCTTTTACCAAACATTCCTCAGAATAGCGTTTTAGTAATGGACAATGCGAGCTATCACAGTTGCCGATTACATAAAGCTCCAAGCTCAAATAATACAAAATTGGAGATTCAGAACTACATGCCGGCGAATGATATATATTTTGAAGAAAGTTATAAAAAAAGTTATCTTTTAGAAGTTTTAAAGACATTTTGTATAAAAAAAGTATATGTCTGTGACACATTGGCAGAAGAAATTGGACATACAGTGCTACGGCTCCCACCCTATTATTGCATTTTTAACCCCATAGAGCATATGTGGCACCAGTTAAAATCACTGGTTAGGTCTGAAAATATTTCTCCTACTTTAAGTTCTAGTGTTGTAGAATTAATACCAAAAAGGCTTTAATGATATTCTCCCAGGTAGTTGGAAAAATTCAGTCCGTCACGTAATAATTGTAGAAAATTAGTCTGGATCGTATAATTAATCCAATTATAATTAATTTTGATGAGGATAGCGATAGCGAAACAGAACTATCTATAGAATGACATTATAAATGTAAATAAATATGACTAGTAATATTTAAAAAAAATGTTATTTCATTCGATTACATTAATATAAACATATCATTACTTGTTTTCCTTAGTCCGTCCCTTCATACTTCACTTGTTTATTGCCAAGCTCTTGTCGACACCATGGGACCGACCCAGGAAATCATTAAGTCGTATCCAAATTTCGTGAGACGTACTGTACCTAGTTTATTATAAATTACCAACGTTGCACTTCAACAGATAAAATGATCACCGTTAGGGATTGTATTGCCCCCAATAAAACGTTTTCCTCTTTTAGAGCCACGAGGAGATCCGCAAGAAAATTTTCGACAAGTATAATGTCACCAAAATGAGCTTCTCGAGTCGATCTCAAAGGAAGAAAGATCTTATTAGAGAGAAGGTAAGTAATTATTTCGATTTACGGTGACCCTGTCTGTAGTATTTCCTCTCTTCTTTCATCTTCTAATAGATCTATCTCCTTTCTATCAATTCCTGATTCAACATCTTTAGAAACATGTAGAAGACACAAATTTTAAACAAATCTCCTTTCCTCATTCGGCTCCAGCTGACTGCAGTTCGCATCTGCGACCTACCTCGCACAGAACAAGCCGCCTGGGAAGAAAAACAACTGAATGAAGAAGTGGACTTCTCCAATACACAAGTGGACCCGGCCCCCTTTCAGTTGGTAGAGCGGACTTCCCTCCTCAAAGTCCACTCGCTCTTCTCCATGATGTCCCTGAACGTCGCCTACGTCACATCCATAGGGAAGCTGGTCGGGGTAGTAGGAGTGAAAGAATTGAGGAAGGCCATCGAGGGGGCCAATAGTGGGGTATTGCCAATGGAGAGTATAGAACAGGGGGGTAAAGAGGGGGAGGGCGTGCCGTTGATTGAAAAGAAATAAACCGAACTATTCTAGCAAGCAATAAACACGTAAAACCTGTTTTTTTTTTAATCATTATCAGTTATATTGTTACAAAGATACTTTGATAAATTGTATTACATGCATTAAATTAAATACCCCTATTCCTCCTGCTCCTGGTCGCTCCTATTCGTTTCCTCGTACCTCCTTCACGTAATCTGAAAACAGGAAAAGAGTGGAGAAGTTGTACGCCCTTGGTAAAAAAAAAAAATCTGTCGGAATCACGATCTAAACTCGTAAAAAAAGGAATTTCTTATGATAATGGTGGTTACACTGTGAGTGAGATGAAACTCTATAGAGGTAGTCGTACCATTCTTACCTTTTATGAATTCAATATGCTCGATATTTCGTTTTTTCGCCTCCGAAACGCATCTGTCAAATTCCTCGATTTCTCCACTCGAAAAATGGGCTTTCGCCAACAGCAGCCAGGTTTTGAGGCCGTCCTCGTCGATTTTAAGCGCCCAATCTTTGAGATCGGTTTTAGCCTTGTCATGGAGCCCTAATTTGATATACGTCAGTGCCCTGTTGTTGTATAGAAGTGCGCTGTCTTTAATTTGCCCGATTGCCTAAAAATTTACGTATACAGGGTGCCTCACATCAGAATCCACTCTACAAGGGATCTCGTTGACCATCAAATTAGAGAAAAGTTGGGCGTTAGTGAGTTAGGCATCATAATGTTTTCAAATTTAAAAATTTCCGAATATTTTCGAAGATATCTGGGCAAAATCGATTTCTGATTCGATTTCAGGAGATGTGTGAAAATAATTTGCATTCTCGTTGTCACTTTTTCTCCTCTATAAGATAATTTAATTAAATTTTAAATCCGACGTTTCGTTTCTTCGCAACAATCATCAACTTTTTTTTAAATGGTAGTAACATTTTATTTTATGTTTTATACACTCCACTTAATATTCTGAATCCAACGACATGTCACACGTATTATTTATTAGGCGTTTCGGACTAAAAAAATCATCCTCAATGCAAATAAGCACGTTATTGAAAATATTTTTATTGTTGTATTTATAAGTACTCTAGTTGGCATTAGAAACTAATTTTTTATTTGACATTATTTACAATAATAATAATAATGTAGCATAAAATATTTTTCGATTTCAAATCGTTGTTGGATTCGGAATATCAAAATAGTATATTAAGATACAAGTTTCATAAGACATTATCTTAGAGCACGTGATCACTACAGAAACCGACCCGCGAAGCGGGGAGTTTTCTAAAGTACAAGTGCTCTAATTGTCTTATGAACCGTGTATTTTATAATACTTTTTCTATTTGGGTCTTTAAAGTCTGAAAAACTTTCAAAAATATAGGAGAGATTTTTCCATTTGAATTAATATTTTCTTTTTGGGTTGGCAATACTTTTACAATTTAATAAAATGTTTGAAGTATCAAATATGCCATGATAGAAACAATTGAACACAACAAAGCTTCCTCCCATCCCGTCATTAATAAAAATGAGTCAGGAAGAAAGTTGTACTCCATCAGAAATACGAGAAATTGCAGAAAATAATCTAGAACAACTTTTAAAAAGAATATGCAAAACTTTGAGTTATGGTGCGAGCAGAACAAAGTTCAATATATTGAACAAAATAATAAATAATACTAGGTATTGAACAAAATATTGTGTCGACACAGAATCTGATAGGAATAACAATTAATGCCCAGGAAATGTCTACAGTAACTATAAATATGTATACTATATAAAGTAATATGTATAATACTATATTGAATTAAAAATAAAGATAATACTTTATTGAATAAAACTATAAAAACAAAGCATAAACTGGAAGATATTTCTATTATTTTTAGGTTATGTTGTTTTATAGTTGTGACTAGAAATTAGTTGACGGACACCGTGAGCATGTTATATATTTCTGAGTATAGGTACTATTTCAGATAAATATCTAGTAAAAATGATTTTAAAGTTTTCTATAAAAATTTTTTGTCGAATCCATAATGCCAAGAAAACATGCAATAATAGGGTGGGAGCCGTAGCACTGTATGTCCAATTTCTTCTGCCAATGTGTCACAAACATATACTTTTTTTATACAAAATGTCTTTAAAACTTCTAAAAGATCACTTTTTTATAACTTTCTTCAAAATATATATCATTCGCCGCCATGTAGTTCTGAATCTCCAATTTTGTATTATTTGAGCTTCGACCTTTATGTAATTGGCGACTGTGATAGCTCGCATTGTCCATTACTATCACGCTATTCTGAGGAATTTTACAATCCGGTCCATTCCACATAATAGTAGCAAACGGTCATAAATAATGGGATGGCTACAGGTACTTTTAAGTCTTATACCCATTTTTCGAGAAACAATCTTTACTTTATTGAATAAAACTTTAGAAATATAGCATAAACTGGAAGATGTTTTTATTATTTTTAAGTTATGTTGTTTTATATAGTTGTGACGGACACCGTCAGCATGTTATATATTTCCGAATATAGATATTTCAGATAAATATCTAGTAAAAATGATCTTTTTGCAAGGTTAAAGGTTAGTATTTTAAAGATTTCTATAAAACATTTTTATCGAATCTATAATGCCTAGAAAACTAATTTCAACGAAATCAAAGTAAGCCTAAAATTCTAACCCTACTTGCTGCCAACATAAAAAAATAAAATTTCAGTTTCATAAAGTGGCAGGTTATTCAATTTTTTTGCATTTCATAATGTGGCCATTATGAAACCTAAATAGAAAAAGCATAAAATGTTACTACTATTTAAAAAAAAAGTCGATGATGGTTGCGAAAAAACGTCTCATATCTCTAAATAGAATCAAATTTTGTATAATCCCAGATCCCTATAGAGTACATTCATATCTGGGAAACCCTGTATATGACGCGCAAAGCTCGAAAACGGCCAGTGCTCGATATTTTTGCTCACTCTTAGGTTTGGCCTTTTTATAACGACAAAAGTCCGAAGTTCCATTCATTATCGGGCTTTGGCCATCTCTACACATCCGAACCTGTAATTGGGCCATTACGAATCTTGACAGAAATCTTTCGTAAATCAATAGAAAGTCTCCGTCAGTATAAAATTCTAAAAAAAGGAGGCTGGGACCATGTGTTATTCAAATTGGTAGTTAAAGTCAATTTATTTTGTATCATTTAAACGGTTATCTAGTTGTATGTTCTTGTTGTGCTCGAACAAACAGGTGAAGATGTACAAGACATTGCGATAACCAAACATAACAACTAAACAGTCACTTATTGCACTAGCAACATAAATAGCTAGGAAATTCGTGTGGACCGAATCGTCAAATATTTTTAACTGTCCTAATACACTTATGAAAAAACCTTAAAATATGATACTTTTCCAAAAAAAAAGGCTCTGTTGACGAAAACCTGGAGGTTCAGGAATAGGGATATGACATTGATTTGATTTAAAAAATATTATACAGGGGGGTTCCATTAAAAAGAACAGCCATGCACCGCTTTTTGCAGTAACGAAAATAAACATAATTTTTACCAACCCCTGTATGATATCGAAGCGATTTTTCTATGGGGATTGAATACGTTGGGTTTCCTTAATCTATCAGCAAAATTTTAACTTCCCCATAAATTCCGAACCAAATTTACGAGTGTTTAATTATGGTCATGCTTTGCGTAATATCTCGGAAACAGTAAGATATACAGGGTGTCCCATAACTAATGGTACACAGCAAAGCTGCAGATTCCTTGGGTAAAAATACTGCGATTTGGCCAAACTTAGTTCAGTTCAATAGCTGGTAATAACTGAGATACAGGGTGTCCAAGTAAAAATTTTATTTTCAATTTTCCTAAATATTATTTCTGAATCAATATTTTTGCACAAAATTTTGTGACTAGGGTTTTTTGGGGAAAGGAATTTGAATTTGTTAATAATTTTGATGTAGATTGTAGGGGGCGCCCTCTGCGGTACTCTGGATACATGAAAAGAAATGTAACTTTTTTGTGCCTTAGTATAATTATATTTTTATGAAAAATATCAGTTTTTCCGTCATTTTTAAGCAATAAAGGTATACTTTGTAAATATCGCTCCGACTAACCGTTTTCGAGATATTTTCAATTACAATTTAAATTTTGATTTGTAAATGTGAAATTTGTCACAGTGGGCTTTGGTAAAAACAAATACAATGAAAGCACTTTGAAACCTCATTTCTGTCACAGTTTATTTTCATTTGTCAGCATTGTGTGTGACTGGGAGAAACAGGATCCTCCACTATTACGTTTTGGACGCAAGGATCTTGTTTCTCCCAGTCTGTCGTATAGGCTTCTAAAAATTTTAAAATCTGGCTGCCTTCTATTTGGATACATTTCCAAATATATTTCTTGGGCGTATAAACATACCATTTCTCCGTTAGAAAACAGTTATGTCGCCGGCATTTTTAGTTTAATTTTTGATAACAGTATCTTCAAAAACTCCTTAAATACACCCACAATGCTGACAAATGAAAATAAACTTTGACAGAAATGATGGTTCAAAGTGCTTTTCATTGTATTTAAAGTATACCTTTATTGCTTAAAAATGACGGAAAAAACTGATATTTTTAATAAAAATATAATTATTTTTTTATTTATTTATTTTTTTATTTATATATACTTTATTTAGCACTTGGCTAGTAAAAAGAACAAAATAAATACATATTTACATACATTGTTTACAAATACAAAATGCTAACATAAGCTCTGTCCTCGCAAATACACAAAAAGTTTTCTACAAAAATACAGTCAAAACTAGAGGTGAGCTCCTTATCACATCGGGAAGCGCATTAAAACGGCGAAGTCCCTCATAAAAAAGAGTTTTTTGTAGACCAACAGATTTTACATAGTGAATGTTGTAGTTTCTTGCTGATCTGATACCATAATTGTGACAGTCATATCTTCTCTCAAGATATGAGTTGAGATAATGAGGCAATAAATTGTTTTCCATTTTGTATATTAAAATGAGGTTCGCCCTTCCAATCCACTGCCCGACGTTCAACCAGCCCAACTCTGTTAACATACAATCTATTGGTGTATATTTATTACATCCGAGCAAAATCCTCATGACCTTATTTTGCTGTACCTGCAATCTACCAATCTCCTCCCCCGTACATGAAATTAACAAAGACGTACAGTAATTAAAATGCGGCAAAATAATTGTTTTATAAATTAATCTTTTTGTCCATTGAGACACACAGGAAGATACTCGATAAAAAAACCCAATCTTTTTTGCCAACTTTTTACAGAGATAGTTAACATGAGCAGAAAAATTGAGCTGCGGATCCAAAATTATTCCGAGATATTTAATTTCACTTACATATGTGATTGGAGTATTATTTATGTACAGCGATAAATTTAACTCATTAAAAGCATTACATTGTGTCTTTGAACCAATTATCATACAATTCGTTTTTGTTGCATTTAACTTTAATTTATTCTGGCATAACCAGTCATATAAAATGCTGAGCTCACTATTAAGAACAGTAACTATTTCTCGCCAATTCTTACCAGAAACAGAAATTAGGGTGTCATCCGCAAATAAACTGACAAAACATTTTTTAAAGACTTATAAATGTCATTTATATATATTATAAATAAAAGTGGACCCAGTACGCTACCCTGCGGGACACCTAGTCTAGTAATACTATTTCCAGACACTGTATTATCTATTTTTGTCCTTTGGAACCTATAATTTAAATAGTCACCAATCCAGCTTAATGCGTTACATTTCTTTTCATGTATCTAGAGTACCGTAGACAACAAAATGATTAACAAATTCAAATTCCTTTCCTCAAAAAAAACCCTACTCACAAAATGTTGTGCAAAAATATTGATTCAGAAATAAGTTATTTAGGAAAATTTAAAATACAATTTTTACTTGGACACCCTGTATCTCGGTTATTACCAGCTATTGAACTAAACTAAGTATGGCCAAATCGCAGTATTTTTACCCAAGGAATCTGCAGTTTTCCTGTGTACCATTAGTTATGGGACACCCTGTATATAGGAACGTTACATAAGGAAATATTATTAGAACTAAAAGGTGATCCCGAAAACTTAATAATATACGGGGTGTTCCGTTTAAAATAACAAAGTTGCTACAATATTTCGATAGAAGTGGCAATGTCGCAACGCTGAAAATATTTTAAATCGATGCAGCAGGTGCTGCTGATATAAGGGGCGATCGTATTACTCGTTTTTCCATATACGTCTAATACATGGCCCAACGATCTTTGGCCGTGGCGTTCGCCTGGTCAATTCCACACGAAAATAATAAAATGAATAATAAAAACTTCCCTCGTTCCCATATTAAAAGACCATTTAACTCACCTTGTTATACAAAACTAGGGCTCGTTCGAATTCACCTCTTCGAAACGCCAAAGTGGCTTGTTTTTTAAACGTTTCCATCTTTTCGGTTCGCACAAGTCGATCTTTGTAACGCCTATCTGCATCCTTGGACACCTCATCCATAAATGCCTCTAAAAATTGAATTACATTACTTTTTATTGAAGAAAATAACACTGGACAACAACTTTTAGGCTATTAGCTGTATCTTGTATCAAAATGCATTTTTCCTGTTAATTTTGGAATGCTGAATACAAAAATGATAATGAAATTAAAAACAAAAGTTTATTTTATTTTTTTTTAACAAAATAATAAACCTAGATAATTTTACACTTTTAAGAGTCACTAAATACGCTGTAATGACGCCATTTACGGCAACGTCATTAGGCGCAACCAAGACGCGAACAATAGTTAACTGTTTTATGACGAGAACGAATCGAGCCACGAGACTGACAAGTCATATTTTTAGTGTTTTCAGCTTAAATCCTTAAATAAAATGGTTTAAAATCATATCGAGTATCGAAATACACAACATTTATCGACCCTGCACAATAGTGCTTAAACGTAAAGTCCATTCTTTGATTCTTAATTGTAGAAAATTGATCAATAACAGCCTCATTAAGTTTGGAATACCCTATATAATTTTGTTTTCATATATTTCATTTTTAAACTTTCTAATAAAGTCCCTAGATTTACTCTGCGTTAAATTAATTTGGGGTTTAGGTGTTCCCGCATTCTTCACTTCAATTTTTTTTGCTCCAAACTCAAAGAGCTACGGTTATTTCTTAAATAGTCCACCGTCAACTATTCATTTTAACTTAAAAAATATATAATATTAAAATATTAAAACATACACGCACGAATTTCTAACTAGATGCACGAACAGACAACAGGGTGCACACAAAAACTGTGTGCCTTTTCCATGTTAAATCGCCATAGCCCCACTATCCCCCGCTGCCACCCGCCACCTGTTACTACAGAGAAACTGCACTACTTCTTTAGTTTGACGGTACGATAAAATATTAGGGAGGGTCGGACTTTATACGATAAACAATATTCAATGAATATAAATTAATATTTTTTATTCGTTTTGTTTTGGGGGTGCACGTGCGCATGTGCTCCTGTGGAAGAACCGCCACTGCTCAATAATACGGTGTTGTGAAGATAATACGTATTCTAAGCTCAAGTAAGTATTACTTTAACAGTACACTCACCTTTGGACATTCCATCTGGATTTCTATCGTCTTCTATCAAAGCCCTTCTATTGATAAACGTCCTGTCCGTGGCAACCTTCAACGTCCCCTCGTCCAAATTGTCCGCGACGGTTTCTTTGTCTTCCCCCAAGTATTTCTTAGCCTCTTCGTCGCCGATTTTTTGCGTTTCCTTATCTTTGGAGGCAAGTTTCCTTATTATACCGTCAACCTTAAAAATAAACGATTTGACTTTCTTAGTTTGAACTAGCTTGGGGATTGGAACACACTAGCAAGTAGGAATATCTGAATCTACCACCTAGAGATTTGTGATGATTTTGTACGCTTTTTGCTGTATACAACTTGTCCAAGATAAGGAGGGTTAGTACAGGGATCTCGGAAACGGTAACAGATACGAAGTCGGTTAAATGGAGGTAAAGTTGCGCATTTACGTGCCTAATAATATGCCGTTTAGAAAGTTTTAAAATTCCGAGTAGTTCCGGAGATATTCGAAAAAAACTGAAAAATCGTTTTATTGTTTCTCTGGATTTTTTTGAGATCGAATTCTAAAGTAAATTGCACTTTTACATTGCCACTTTTCCGCTCTATCTAACAGCGTTAATTGTTTTGTAATCCAAAGAGTCGTCTTCGAAGGGATATTATCAACTTTATTTTTTTAAATACGGTCCTGTTTTCCTGATATTGGAATTTGAGAGCTTTTTTTCTTCCGAATGCAACGATGTATGACACATTGTGGTTTAATGACGTTTCGAGGGTTTTTGAACAACATCAGGATCTTTTGGGATACTGTCCTGTATTTTTACTAATTTTATAAATAATATCTCATAAGTAAGCTCTAAATTTTTTACTTATGTTGGACTAGTTCAATAAATAACAAATAATTTAATAATAAACCACAAATAAGTGTATAGTATCTCTTACGGTTTCCGAGATCCCTGTACCGGCCCTCCTTATCTTGAACACGTTGTATATTGGTTGTTAATTCAGTTACGGAGTCTTTTTAGCAACTGCTATGTGACAAATCTGGAGCATACACATCACATCAGGGAAAATTTATACAGTTGAAAACTCAAAATATTTCCTATAACAATAGTCTAACAAACATTATAAAGAAACAACGGTTGATTTGCTTGAGGAAAGCCGTTCGGCACAGGACGCGCATGGTCAAATGGACAATTCTAAATCCTCATATTACATAAATAATACCTCTGTAACTTTATGCATAAAATTATTGAATTCCTCGTCCAACTTTCCCATACTAGCAACATTTTCCATAATTTGTTCACGACACTCCATTTTAGTGAATCTGTTACGGTTATCGATCAAACTTCTTTATCGATCGAACGTATACGGTTCTGTCAATGAGTTTTGACTGTTTGTCACTGACAATACGTCAAATAAATAAATTTGTAAACAGGTTTGTCGATACCGGTGCACCAGCAGTGCTGGCAGAACAGTTAATAGTATGTTAAGATACAAGTGTATTTGTATTATTAGAATTGGGAATGATTTTTGCTTGCCGACTATGATATCCATTACAATGACGCTATTTTCAGGTATATTTTTAAGGAGTTTATGTTTAAACCAATCTTCAAAAAGTTGTGCGTCGGTATCTTGATGGTAATCTAAAGAAGAATCTGCTATGTTTTTAGCTGAAAGCAACAGACAATTTGGAACAAACCCGTTCTCTGAACCAGCATGTAATATTGTGATTCTTTTGCCTTTATTTGATGGTGCCTTGGTTTGACATTTTTTGAAAGAATCATCCCAACCTTTTCTTGGAGTGTCATGGGTATCGAACCATGTTTCGTCAAGATAAATAATTGGACGATTTTCTTCTCTAAATTGTTTAACAGCTGTTAAATATTTAAGTCTCCATTCCCGGCACTTGAAGATGCCCCCTATCAGCACAAAAGGACGCCACTAAAAATTACTCGCCGGAAAACCACTAAAGATTAAAATTATTAAAAATCACTTTGTATTTATATATGCATCAGGCATAGGTATAAATTGAATTTGTATACCTGGTCCGGCTCTGCTCGAAAAGGTTTTAAAATTTGGGATTTCCTTATTTATTTTATGGTCCAAGGGATAATGAGGTTTTATTGCAGTCAAAAGATCAACGATATACTTCTGCAAAAACTATAAGAAGGCCTTGGAAGTGATGCTAAGCCTTCTCTGCTCCATACGCTCACAAGTAACCTACTTTTATCTATCTGTTTCACTCAGCGTCAAGCGTCATTATCAGACTTACGTAGAGTTAATATGAAATGGCAAAAAATGATTGTTTATGCAGGCGACTTGATCCTGGTCATATTTGTCTCACTTTACTGAATTAGGAAAGGTTGCTGCAGACAGAGACAAGCATAGAATGCGAGCAGCACGAATTGTTAAACAAGCTAACTTCCTTCGTCTGGCGGGAATGAAAATCAAGCAACATCTGATGTGATTTAAAATGGTGGAGAAGACGCAGCATCTTTAAATTTTAAAATATTTTTTAATTTTCTAATCTTTTCACGAAAAACGTCGTTTCCTTTTTGGTGCAAGTGAGTAATTTGTAATTGAAATATTCATTTAGTTATCTTTACCGAGAGTAAGCATCAATAATAACTTCTAAATCCTAAATCATATGGGGCCCAAAAATATGCTTGGACTTGAAATATTTGCTAGGACCCAGAGCCCAGTCGAAGATGATAAAATATTTTATGTAAATTATGATTTACTTCCTATTTTTTAATAAAACTACTTAAAAGCTTATTTCTGAAGTTTAATTTTTCATTTGTAGTTACGTTACTAGTTCAATAAATGATATAAGAATGTGTAAGGATTATTTTAAAGTGATATTTACAGCTTAAAACATGTCAGAATCCTAATATTTGATTTTCACTACTTAGTAAATCAAATAAAAGGGCTTTGAATGTTTTTTTGTTGGTTAAATGTCACTTTAAACTATTGACAGTAATAAAAATTTGGACAAAAGTGACATTTGAAAAGCACGTGCGTTTGTCAGCTGATGCCAGACGTAATGGATCCCGGGTTTGTTCGTTTGCTCATACTTGCTTCGATTTGTGAACACGGCTGTTTGTCTTCTTCCTGTTTATAAGTATTCGTTGCATTCAGAGAGAAGTGAAAAAATGGCACATTACGGCACTTTTATAACGCTAAATCTATTTTTTAACGAGTTAAAAAATTATCAATTTTACGCATTCCTTTGCGTAAGCGGTACTTTTTTTACTGCTAAATTATTTTTTTAATGAGTTAAAAAATTACCAATTTTACGGATTAATTTGCGAAAAAAATATGGTTTTTAAGACGATCGTTGAAAAATTCTAATTTGTGGGCAGTCTAGGACGATAGTCCGTAAGTTCAAACTCCACGGCCCGGTAAACTGATTCGGTATCGGTGGATTGTACTGCTATAAGTCATGGCGTCGCTGTTCGGCGTCATGCGAAAAATCGGGACGAGTGAAAAATGGATGACCAACATCCCTACCCTATTCGCGCAGGAGGATGAGATCGGATATCTCGTGGGTCGGTATCGCAATGCGAGAAACCAATGGTTGATGAATAGCCTTCGGGGGAGCATCGTATGACCGAGGATTGTGATTCGAAGCCCTCGTTAAACTGTAGATCCCCACAAGAATCGCCCTATTAGGCAAACGGAGAGGAAAAAACACATACTAAAATAAAAATTAATATTCAAAGTAGGTACAGGGTGTTCCATTTTCGACACTTTTATAGGGTATCTCCGTAATTGTTAGTGCTATCAAAAAAGTAATGTCGGTGTCATGTGCTCTATTTGGGTCAAACTTAAAATGGTAAAATCAAAATTCGAACATTTACGCTCGCTTAAGAGATACGGAGGAAAATCAAAAAATTGACAATTTCAAAATGACCCTATATTTTCTTAGTTAAAAGAGATACAGAAAAATGTTTTATACAGAAGTTTCGTTATAATGATTGTTGAATAATCTGTCATTTTCAAAATAAGTATACGGGGTCAGGTAAAAAAGTTATCGGACCTAACCTCATTTTTTTTTTAAATGGAACACCATGTATATTTTAATCTAAAAAGATACTATTTTAAATTATCCTTTCAAATATATGGATGATAGTGGTTTCCTAGGCGATTTATTTAAACTTTATTACTTTGAAACGAAATAAAAGACGGAAATACACTTTTAAACGTATTAGCACTAATCAAACTCGAAAAATATAAAAACAAAACACGCTCAATACGGTTCCTATAAAACTGGGGTATTTGGTTAAGTCCCCAAACAGCTGATCGATGACATATTAATGATGTCAACTGTCGAAAAAGCTTGAGGATTCGCTGCAAATACTATATCATATCAAAATTTTCAAAATGTTGATGTCATTTTCACAAATGAATATGTTAAAAATGAAATTGACGTTAAATGTTAATAGTCAACATAGTTTTTTCTAGGATTTAGCTTTTGTTTCATGGTCTACTGTGGTTTACAAGGGCGGATCCAGAACTTCGGTTTGGGGGGGTCAAATTTCGTTTTGGGGGGGTCATACATGGAAAAGTTACGAAAAGTAATACCCTGCCGCGTTAGTCAAACCGGTATATATGGCATGCCCCCCCCGGGTCCGCGCTTGGTGCTTTAAAGTAATAAAGTTTAATAAATCGCCTGGTGTGCTATATATTTGAAACGAGAATTTAAAATAGTATCTTTTCAGATGAAAATATACAGGCTGTTCCATTTAAAAAATGAGGTTAGGTACGATAACTTTTTTACCTGACCCCGTATACTTATTATGAAAACGGCCGATTATTCAACAATCAATATAAAGAAACTTCTGTATAAAACATTTTTTTGTATCTCTTTTAACTAAGAAAATATAGGGTAATTTTGAAATTTTCAATTTTTGATTTTCTTCCGTATGTGAGCTAAAATTTTCAAATTTTGATTTTACCATTTTAAGTTTGACCCAAACAGAGCACATGACACCTACATTACTTTTTTGATAGCACTAACAATTACGGAGATACCATATAAAAGTGTCGAAAATGGGTAACCCTGTACTTTCGGAGATATTAAAAAATAACGATTTATTGGCGAAATTTAAAAAATTCCTCACGTTCCAATGCCATTTTTATAATGAACGAATAGAGAATAATGGAACTATACCGACTTTTATGAATGAAACGCCACAAACAATAAGCTATTTATGTAATTCGTCCATATATGATTTTTTTCCATCAAACAATCATTCGTTATGATATGGTAATTTTTGTTTCCTAATTGAAAAGTTAACGCCTTAATTACACACTTTTACATTTTCATTGAATTGTTTTGGTTGACGCATACTTGTGTCGCTGCACATTTACATACTCAATTGATTGTTTGTCTTATGGAATGCGCGCTCAATTAATTGACAATTAAGATTTGTTAAATTCCCCTTTACTTAGGGATTTGGTTCACATAGAAAGGACTTAGATTTGTATACATACAGGACTAAAATCGCCAATACCCGTCAATTTTAAATGCATGTTTTCGCAAGAAAAAAATATACAGGGTGGATTGCAAAAGTGTTAGGTCGACCGACGATTATTTTTGAATCATACACCCTGTATAAATCAGGACATTTTTCACGTAACATGGCCTTAAACTTATCTTCATGCATGCGTTTTTTGTCGCGGCGTTTTCTAAACACATTAATCTACAGGTAGACAACTTTATCTGTAGCTACAAAAGGAATGCGGATAAGAAAATTTCTTGGGTTAACAATGTTGTCGCATATATTAAATTTTAATTTAATAACATGTTACCAAGTAAACTAAACAAATTAAATTTACCCATTTAAACTAAATTGTCATAAGTATATAAGAAACTAATATTCTATTATAGTTTCAATGTTCTTAAAACTTTCTTTTCATACTATTTATTTTAATATTTAAATGCAAAATAAAATATTTTTTTATTAAATTACTTATAATCGAAAAATAGGGCAACATGGTGCAATATCAACGGTAACCATGGGTAACCGGTGGCTAGAGCTAATTTGATAGGTTATATCCCAGACAGAGGATGACGACACGCGTCTGGTGACACGCCTATTGTGCCGGCGTGGTTATTCGGCGATGTCCAATATGCTTCATCCAGTTGCGTAGTGATAGGGCTTGTTTTAAAACTGTGATAATGAATGAATATACCCTGGTAAAACCCTTCATAGTCAAACCCGTGAAGTGATTGCCAATGTGTACAGGGTGTGTCAAGAGGAATCACAAATTAATACATCATATTGCCACTTAGGCGGAAGCTAGAAAGGGTCGCAATGTATACGGGAGTAAGCGTGGGTGCAGTAAAAACATTCACAAAGAAGATACTAACAGGAAAGAAAATAACCCGGATCAATTGTTGCCATCTCCTGTCAAAAAAAGGGCCCGTCTCTCTGCTGTCGGAAAAATCGAAGGTTTCGACTTTGGCATTGTTAGGGGAACAATACAAAAGTTTTATTTGGACCTAAAAGTGGTTCCAACCTTAAAAAAGTCGCTACAACAGCTGAGAAGTGACATAAACTCTCCGTTTTCCCGTGAAACTTTGAAGTGCATGTTGAACTGATAGATGCAGAGTCTGATATGTGGGATAGGAAGGTCAAAAGCCTGAATATCGAAGATAACAGTCTCTACAGAATGACAAGAACTCTAACGAAGGGCTCACGCAAACAGATGCCGCCACTAACAACCGCAGACAACGTCATTCTGACAGACGCTAAAGAAAAAGCTGAGAAATTTGCTGAAGTTCTTTACGAACAGTTCAGCGAAAATCCAGCCAACAACAAAGCATCAGAAAACCGGATTAACAGAACTGTAGAGATCTATAAACGCATGGATCCCCACCCCGATCCCAACCTGCAACACATCACAGCAGATGAAGTGAAAGGTCTAATAGCCAAGACCAAAATAAAGAAGGCACCCGGTATTGATGGCATCTCCAACAAAGCCTTAAAAAATCTACCGGACAACATCATAAACGACATAGTCTGTATAACAGAAGCAATGCAGACCCTCGGACACTTCCCTGTCGCCTGGAAGAAGGCAAAGATCGTAATGATAGGGAAGGCTGGACAAAATAAGAAACTCCTGAGTAGCTATAGGCCAATCAGTCTACTGTCTAACTTGGGCAAATTAGCGGAAAGGTTAATCTCGGGTAGGCTATCAGCCTTTGTCGAAATTAATCACTGTATACCAGAGGAGCAGTTCGGCTTTAGAGCAAATCTGTGCACCGTTAGACAGGCGACAAGGTTCGCCTCTAATATTCTTAGGGGTTTCAACACCAGGAGACACACAGCGGCCGTGTTATTCGATGTAAGCAAGGCGTTTGATAAAGTATGGCACAACGGGCTTCTACTAAAAATGATTAGGATGGGAGTACCTGACTACCTGATAAGACAGATTGCGTCTTATCTGGAAGACAGGTCTTTCCAAACATGGATTGACGAAGAACTGTCATCATCAAAGAATATTCGAGCTGGTGTACCTCAGGGTTCAGCAATAGCCCCCCTGCTTTACAACATCTACACTGCTGACATGCCGAAGTTTCCCATGTGCGACAATTACATATACGCAGACGACACGGCGTTTGCAGTATCAGGAAAAAGCCCTAGAATACTAACCCTAAGGCTCAACAGGAACATCGCCCTCTTTGAAGAGTGGCTCTCAAAATGGAAGATCAAAATAAACCCGGACAAGACTCAGGCAATTTACTTTTCCAGGGCACGCCTCAAACTCCCAACGGGGAAACTCAAAGTGGGAAACCAGGATATCGACTGGAAACAGAGTGTTAAGTATCTTGGTTTACACTTCGATAAAAGGCTGACCTGGAGGGTAAACTCAGCCAACATCATGAAGAAGGCCAACCAACAACTTGGCGCTATATACTGTTTACTCAACAGAAGGAGTAAACTCAATCTAAGAACGAAGGTAAACCTCTACACGACATTCATCAGATCAGCGATGATGTATGGTGCCCCAGCCTGGTGCACCCTATGTAAGTCGAGCCTTCAACAAATACAGGTAATTCAAAACAAGGTACTAAAGATAATAGTTGACACTCCTCGATACACACGGAACGACATTATACACAGAGACCTCGAAATTGCTACAATTTCGGAGTTTCTAGACAAAACCATCACCAAATACCATACTAAGGCTAACATTGCCAACAATAGCACGATCGCTGCTTCACACATACATTCACGACCTAACGCTACATACAAATTACCGAAAGACTGGCTCACGCGCAACCGCGTCTGAGTCCAAAACAATCAAAATACAAAAAACAACAAAGATTGCCTTGCTTTGCACAACCTGCAAAAACCAGGTGTAACATGACGACTACGCCTACCCTACTACCCACTACCTTATACGTTCGGAGCTCTCGAAATTTTTTCACTCGATTAACTTCGAGTGAAAAAATCTCTAGAGCTGGCACCCAACATAAATGTATAGCATAGCTAAATCAAAATCAGAATATGCAGTTAACCAGTCATATAGCGAAATCGAGTTATAGGTATGATACCTAATTCAGACGGTGAGTTTTAGTCAGTCGGCTCGTCTACCTCGTAGGCGAAACTTACACTCTGTAAGTTGACATTGGTCTGGTCTTTCCCCGCAATGTTGCTAACCTGACACTACCTGGCCCCCGCGAGGGTCAGGTGTCTGTAAGCAGATTTCTCATCGTGTGTCCAAAAAAAAAAAAAAAAAAAAAATGATTGGTATGTAAACCTACCTGTACTGACGAGAACAAATAAGTTCGAAACCGGTCTACAGGTGGGTTGCATCCTATCAATGGAGAGGGCTTCCTTTTCTTGGTAGTAACATTCAATCTGAAATAGTATTTTAAAGTGCTACTGTGTAGACAAAAATACGCCCTTATTGTATAAGGATCATCGGGTGGTCTGGAAATAATAATTTTCCATATTGGTATTTGATACATATTTATGGTTACTGTGCATTAATTGTTATTCCTGTTAGATTCTGTGTCGACACAATATTTTGTTCAATATTTTGAACTTTGTTCTGCTCGCGCCATAACTCAAAGGTTTGCATATTCTTTTTAAAAGTTTTTCTAAATTATTTTCTGCAATTTCTCGTATTTCTGACCGGAGTGCAACTTTCTTTCTGACTCATTTTTATTAACTTTAATAATATATTTATCTTTAATTATAACGGATGGGAAGAAGCTTTGTTGTGTTCAATTGTTTCTATCATGGCATATTTGATACTTAAAAGTATTGCCAACCCAAAAAGAAAATATTAATTCAAATGGAAAAAATCTACTATATTTTTTAAAGTTTTTCAGACTTTAAAGACCCAAATAGACAAAGTATTATAAAATGCACGGTTCATAAGACAATTAGAGCACTTGTACATTAAAAAACTCCTCGCTTCGCGGGTAGTTTTCTAAATTAAACGCGTGCTCTAAGATAATGTCTTATGAAACTTGTATCTTAATATACTATTATGCACGCGTTTCTTGTCGCGGCGTTTCCAGAACGCCGCGACAAGGAATGCCACGACAGGAAACGCGAGCATAAAAGGGCATAAGGTACCCCTTATGCACGCGTTTCATGTGCGGCTCTCATGACCCCCCCCTCCCTTCTGGATCCGTGCTTGGTCGGTGCATAACCCGGTATATTGTCTGTCGTTCGGTTTGACAAAAATGAAGGTGTGTATAACGCAAAACATGCTAATTACTTCCGAGAATAAAATTGTACACCTGTGGAACGCAGACGTGCACGTAGGAAAACGATTTTTCCGAGAAAACTTTCGCGGAGAATGGAAGTCAGCATAAAAATTGCTCGGTGGATCGAGTTTATTCACCGGCCGACAATTGGTTGTTTAATTTTATTGTTTATATGGGTTAGTACTATTTGGGCCTGATAGGCAATAATTGGATTCCCATGGCATCAATTTTTTTTTAATATGCTAACTATGTCTTACGCAATGAGCTCAGACAGAATCGAATAATTTTTGAGTCGCTCTACCGGAAATTTTATTCAAATCGGTTGAGATTCTTTGGAGCTATAGAGTTTTAAAAATGAGGGTAAAAAATTCGTTTGCCCATCTTTTTGCTGACTAGTTTAGTTGCAATATTACACTGTAAGAATGCTCCAAAAGTTTTAAAGAAGTTTTTTTTTAAATGCCGTAAGAACATCATTAGAACTTACATTATACGCAGTGGCGGTTCTTCCACAGGAGCACATGCGCACGTGCACCCCCAAAACAAAACGAATAAAAAATATTAATTTATATTCATTGAATATTATTTGTCGTATAAAGTCCGACCCGACCCGATTATGACGAGACTTGCTCGCACGTGCGATTAAGTAGTGCAGTTTCTCTTAATCTTATCTTATGAGGCTGTTATTGATCAATTTTCTAGAATTAAGAACCGAAGAATGGACTTTACGTTTAAGCACTATTGTGTAGGGCCGATAATTGTAATAATTCGAATGATAAGATGCTACGTGTTGTCTATACTGTATTATGGGATGGAGTCCTGGACACTGAAGGTGGCTGACGAGAGAAGACTGGAGGCATTTGAGATGTGGATATACCGGAGAATATTGAGGATTTCATGGGTGGAGAGAGTAACCAATGTGGAAGTAATGATGCGTATGCACAAACAGAAAGAAGTGATTCCAACAATTAAAAGAAGAAACTGTTGTATATGGGACATGTTATGAGAGGAGAGAAATATAGAGTATTGCAAATCATTATGCAAGGAAAAATCCAAGGAAGAAGATTGGTAGGAAGGAGACGTAATTCATGGCTGAAGAACTTGAGGGAATGGTTCGGATGTAGCAGCAACGAACTATTTAGGGCTGCGGTCTCAAAAATAAGAATCACCTTGATGATTGCCAACCTTCGCAGCGGAGATGGCACCTAGAGAAGAAGATAATTGTTGTGTATTTCGATAAATAATATTCGATATGATTTTAAACCATTTTATTTAAGGATTTAAACTAAAAAACACTGAAAATATGAAGAATGCCAACTTGTCAATCTCGTGGCTCGATTCGTTCTCGTCATAAAACAGTTAACTATTGTTCTCGTCTTGGTTGCGCCTATGACGTAGCCGTAGATGGCGTAGTGGTATTAGACATCATTCGATTTTCTTGATAACTCGTAGATGGCGGTAGTAGTATTGGACATCATTCGGTTTTCTTGATAGCTCGTAGATGGCTTTAGTAGTATTAGTAGTGGACTGTATAAATATTGTTACGAGGGTTACATGCGACGACGTTAAGATCCGACAGCTATAGACACTAAGAAAACTTTTCTTATTTTCGAAAAGTTGTATTTCCTTGTGTAAAATAAAAAAATAAATAAAAAATATGTATTACCTAACGCATTTTCTTATTACTTTTTTTTGTTTCTACGTTTAAAACGCCCAGGAAGTAATTGTTTGGTCGTTACACAAAAATAAAATTTTAAAAATAATTTCACGAGCGAGTGATTATACAGCTTTATTACTGTATAACTTTTATGTAGCAAATCTGAGGGTTTTTACTCTAATTAGAGAGGTTTTGGTTGTAAGAAGGTTGTTAAATAACTGTAAGGACATCAATAGAACTTATATTATACAGCCAAATAGTTCTGTAAGTTTCTTTGCTGCATAACCTGGTTGTTGATGTTTCATAAATGCTCTTACACAACCATTATGTCACTAACATCGGGTTCTTACGCTTATAGATCGCTTTTACTGGTTTTAAACGGCTCGAGGCTCACAATATCTGCTGTAAGAATATTCTTACAGTCCCGATGCCAAATTTCTGCTTGGTAGGTTAAGTGGTATGTGAGAAAAAGGCTCGTCACATCCGTTTTCCCAATTTTGAACCCGAACGCTTAAACTTGTGTTTTCGATACGTCAGTGTTTTTAAATAAATATTATTAAATATTTTCTGTTATACAATTTTACTATAATAAACAACAACATCATTTGTTGTATTTCGACAATGATCGTACGATATGTTAATGAACCACTGACAGCAGTAAACAATAATTATTGGTAAAAAATTCAAAACAATTTGTGAGTCAGTTAATATAGTCAAAATCGGTATATTTGGTAGCTATATCTATAATCAATCACCTTTAATAGAGTTATTTCATTTAAATTCATTTAAAAATACCCCGTAAACAACCAAACAAAAGTAAAGCCAAAGGTATTGAAACTGCAGATCCCATAATTCATTCATAAAACTCTGGGAAAGTGAAGCTGTGATTGATTGAAATGTTATTGAAAATCAGTAATGGGTGGAAGAGAGAACTACATGTTTGTTGGCCGAATGGCAACAATGTTGAAGTCTGGTTATATCAGATGGTTACATATTAAAATATAACCATACTTACCGATGAAAAAGTAAATCCCTATTTAAATGATCCACTCTTTTACAAACTACACATGAATGCACCATGATTGTTTATAATAAAGACGATTTTTGACCATGGTAATATAAAAATTGATGTTGCCAGAGTGCAGTCAGATTAGTTCAAGATTCGTTTGATACTTTTAAGTATAATAATATTTTTTTAAAGAATCTCTCATCGCCTTTTCACAGTTTATAGTAAAATTATTTGGAAATAAATTTATTTTAATTAACAAAATTCACCAAATTTTAGGTTATTGGTCGTATATTGTATCAAAATGCATTTTTCTTGTTAATTTTGAGATGAACTAATATTAAAAAAAAAGTGTATTTTCGGTTTTAGCAAACCTAAAATAGTAAGACCAGTAACCTCAACAACTTTTGACACTATACAAAGCCCAGATTCGACCATCACTAGAGTACGGCTCTCATGTCTGGAGCTCTGCAGCCAAACATACTCTTCGGCTCCTGGTTTCCATCGAAAGGAGGGCCATTCGTCTGATCGGAGACCACGAGCTGACGAAGAACCTCGACAGCCTAGAACATCGAATATAAGGTTGGGGATTTGATTGATTCTCTTTTGCAGATATTTTCATGGAAGGTGGTTAAGCTTAGTACTCCTCGAACTTCATTATTTAAGAATTCTTTCATCTGGAAGACTACATCCTTGTGGAACGACCTTCCCGAGGTCGTTTTTCCCAACGAATATAACCTCCAACGATTCAAAACCAACGTGAATCGCTTTTTGCGCACACGCACCACTCCCAGAGTGCCCTAAAGGATTATTCCTATAGTGCTTGTGTTTGATCATATAAAAAAAAAAAAAAGATTTAGTTGATTTTATTTTATATACATTTTCGGTGTTGTCCAGTGATTGGGATTTTGCAAGATACCTTTACGTTAAATATGACAATCTGGCTACGATGCAATAATGACCGAAATAGGTGGGAAAGACTGTTTGCAGTCGTCGCGTAGGCTAGATATGTATATTTTTCTATCTGGAGTTTCACAAGATCTTGGATCTTGTCTGTACACAAAGAGGATAAGCCATCTAAACTTTCTCAAATAAATTTTGGTCCACTTTGAATATTATTAAACCAACTTGTAACTACAAAGTAGAGTTATGGACAGACGTTTCGAAAAAAAACTTGGCATACGACTTTTTGGCGAAAATCTGTTAATAGTCCGATTTCTAGAACGTTTATCCAGATGTCCAAATTTTGAATTTTGCCAAAAAATATCCACACGTCCGATGTTACCTATATGGACCGTACTTGATGAAATGTACTACGCCAATTAATAGTCGAATATTATAAAATTCACGTCTTAATTAACTTAACATTTAACATTTTTAATATATAATATAATATAATGAATAGCAAAAACCAATAATTGACACCCGTATGTGTCGAAATCTAAAATTAGACATATTATGATTAGTATTTGTATTTTTATTTATATTAATTATATTATAATTCTATGTGATACACGTTACTGAAACATGCCCACAATCCTTATTGACTTAGTGAATTACTGAAAAAACTATTGAAAACTTTTCTGTATTCCAATAAACATACCGATTACACTTTTTACTAAAAGTTTTTATATTTTTAATTGATTTTATATTATCTGGGAGTAAATTTAATGATTTTGGTGCTAAGTAATCCATAAACTTTTTATTGGAGATTGTTAAATTTTTTGGTAATTTAAATTTGTTATTAGATTTAGTCCTTGTTTCGGTAGAGTGATCTACATAGTTTAGCTTGGTCTGACACCGATAAACAAAATTACATATACTGCTAATATATAAAGTTCTGATATTTACAGTATTCTCCGAAAACAATAAATTTGTTGGAAATCTTTTATTTATTTTTTTAATATAATTTTAAGAATATATTTTCGTGTTATATTTAACTTATTAAGTACTGTGCCATAGGCACCACCTCCGACAATTATTCCATATCGTATTAGCGACTCCACAAATGCTTTATAAACCATCACCAATGTTTTCTCATTTAGAAATTCCATTAATATATAAAATTTGTGCATCAGTTTACGTATTTTATTAGAAACATAGTCAATATGTGGGCTCCACTTCATAAATTCTATCATTACCGATAGTAATATCTGTAAAATTTGTTGTGAATTTGTTAATGAAAAAGCAATTTTTTTTTTTTTTTATGATCAAACACAAAACACAAGCACTATAGGAAAAATCCTTTAGGGCACTCTGGGAGTGGTGCATGTGCGCAAAAAGCGATTCACGTTGGTTTTGAATCGTTGGAGGTTGTATTCGTTGGGAAAAACGACCTCGGGAAGGTCGTTCCACAAGGAAGTAGTCCTCCAGATGAAAGAATTCTTAAATAATGAAGTTCGAGGAGTATTAAGCTTAACCACATATGAATGGGCGGCAGTGGTTTGTCGTGTATTTCTGCTATTCGTCGCTCTGGGCGGAATTAAGAGGGCAAGGTCAGCCGAGCACCTTCCATGAAAATATCTGTAAAAGAGAGTCAAATCCCCAACCTGTCTTCGATGTTCTAGGCTGTCGAGGTTCTTCGTCAGCTCGTGGTCTCCGATCAGACGAATAGCCCTCCTTTCGATGGAATCCAGTAGCCGAAGAGTATGTTTGGGTGCAGAGCTCCAGACATGAGAGCAGTATTCTAGTGATGGTGATATGTAATTTGTTTTATTTAGATTCATTGATAGTTTATAAGTTTCCAATACTATGTGTCGTTTCAATCTTTCTTATTTTAAATCTAACACCCTGTGTTGTTTAATTGGATGGCAAATTAGTTGTTCTTTATAAATAGTATTTACTGTCCTATACCTATATCATAGCGTTTTCTCAAAAAATCCAATTTTATTCCGAAAATACAATTTCTTCAAGTGTGCTATGAAAACAATTGTATTTTTTTTATACTTAGCCTGTATACTGAAGTACTGAAGAGATACTGAAGAAAAATCTAATTGAAAGGGCGAGGGCAGCATTTCAATCTCTCACTGTACAAGAAATTAGGAATGCTCCAAGAAATAGTATGATGAAAAGAATACATAAATGCTTGGGATTAATCGATGTAATCGATAGTATCGTAGCACTCTTTATTATAGCCTTTATTCCTTGAAATGTCAGGCGGGTAAGAATATTCTCACAGTAACTATTCGGAGCCTCAAGTTGTATAAGTTTTCCCGTAGAACGTCCTTACAACAATTAAAAAAGATATCGCAGTGAAACCTCCCATAACGGACACCTCTAATAAGCGGACATCTCTATTAAGCGAATATTTGTTCATAGTGCGGAACTAGGTATATGAAATTCCATGAAAATCAACCTCTCTGGGCGGACTCTCCTTTGGGCGGACGCGGACAGGCTGTTTTCATACAAAGAGTGCGAAAACCCTCCTTTAAACGGACAAAAAAATTTTTAAAAGTATTTGGGAGACGAATAAGTACGGTGCAAAAACTCTCTGAAGACAGACCGGCAACCAATCGCGTATGCGTGGGAGCGCGAAAGGACTTCGCCGAATGAAAGTATGTGTGATTCCCCGACAGCAGTCCGCCGTTTATTTGTGAGTTGTAAGGTTAAAATCGTAAACAATGGCAGAAAAATGTCGCCTTTTGAGTCTGAAAGAGAATATTGATGTTGTGGAAGTTTGTAATTTGATAGCAATGATTTGGGCGAGTTCATTAACATTGATAGCAATGTGCTATTAGAAGATGATAGTGATCCCATTCCTACCGATTATGTAGCCCAAACTGAAACCACATCTGACGACTCTGATGAAGAAGTTGAACGCAGTAATCAAACAAATGTCACCAATTATCAACAAACCATTAGTATGGTAAAGGAATTATAAGAGTATGCAAAGAATAGAAAGGTGACTCTACAGCAATGGAATTCTTATCAGACTTGGAATTACATTTTCTAGATTGCAAGTATAAAACGCAAACACGTCAAACTACGTTATTAGATTTTTTAGTACTACATCCTAACTAAAACTAGTGTATGTTTGTTATGTTATGTTTATTTGTACATACATAGTAATAATTTTGCATTTACATATTACCTAATAACAAATTTCCCATGGGCGGCCACCTCTATTAGGCGGACACATTTAGACGGCCCCGTAGGTGTCCGCCTAAGAGACGCTTCACTGTATTAGGGAAAAAATCCCAGATTTGCTACATAAGTTGTGTAACATCAGTTAGAAAACAACCACAACCAAGTTATACAGCAAAAAGCTTACTGAACCATTTTGCTGTTATAATCTAAGTGTCTATTGGTTTCTATAAAGCAGTGTAATTTGGTTGTAAAAACATTCTTATTGCGTATTATTGTAGCTACTTGATGAGACGTTTATGCAAGAAATTTGTAAATCGAGAGCTAAAAAACCAGAGTTAACAACGACCACGCTAATAATTTTTTGTTGTTGACATAAAAATGAAGACTTTTCAAGACATCCCGTATAATCGTTACATTATGTTCTTATAGTTAGCATCAGCGTGCCGTCGCCCGGCGGCCATATTTAAATTAATGTGAATTATGTAAGGTGTCTAGACTATTTTAAATTTATAAATATGGATCATCCACGAAGCCAACATTGGCTCAGACAGACCCTATGTCGAGAATGGTATTATTCTTTCATTTTTTTGTTTTTATATTGCACTTGTTTTGACCGCGTTGCAGGCCTAGTAACTAGGGCCACAATAGTCCCTGATATATACAGGGTGAGTCGGGAAGAACGGATCAAACTCCAGGAGTGTACTGTACTGTCCCATTTTCGGCACTTTTATAGGGTATCTCCGTAATTGTTAGTGCTATCAAAAAAGTAATGTAGGTGTCATGTGCTCTTTTATGTCCAACTTAAATTGGTAAAATCAAAATTTGAAAATTTTCGCTCGCTTAAGAGATACGGGGGAAAATCAAAAAATAGACAATTTCTAAATTACCCTATATTTTCTTAGTTAAAAGAGACACAGAAAAATGTTTTATACAGAAGTTTCTTTATATTGATTGTCGAATAATCTGCCGTTTTCAGAATAAGTATACGCAGGTAAAAAAGCTATCGGACGGAATTTTTTTAAATGGAACCCCCTGTATTTGTTAATATAACAAGATAGCATTTTAAATTCTATTTATATATTCTCTAAATTATATATAATTCGTAATATAACACACCATGGATGATAGTGGTTTCCTAGGCGATTTATTTAAATTTTATTACTTTGGAACGAAATAAAAGATTAAGGTAAAAAATAACGGGATTCATCGCAAATGTTCGGAATATGTCCTTAAATGGTTACCGTCTTTCCGGATACCGAACAAAATATACATTTTGCGCCATTTCTTCGTTTTTTTCACTTTAAATATAAACTGATATCATATCAAATTTTTCAAAATGTTGATAGGTCATTTTCGCAAATGAATATGTAAAAATGAAACTGATGTTAAATGTTAATAGTCAACATAGTGGTTTCTAGGATATTAGCTAGGTCTACTGTGGTTTAAAGTAATAAACTGTAATAAATCGCCTAGGAAACGAATATCGTCCATGGTGTGTTATATACAGGGTGTTATGGAAATGACGTATTATATTTAAACCGGCAATTCCTGAGATGAAAAGAAATTGAAACAATATAACCAAAAATGGCGCTTTCAATTAATAACCGAATTATACACCAAATAAACATACCTGTTACTAATGACCAAATGTAAACAAAGCAATATTGAGATAGGTCATGGCCAAAAAGTCACTGAAATTTGAGCAATGTTTTCGGTTAAACTCTTTAGAAGGTCAACAACCGGTTGACAGAAGATGTTTATTTTTAAAGGTATATTTCTAAACTTTTACGCTCAGTTGTTCGCTGGGAATTTTTTTTTTAATTTAAGCTCTGTTACCTTTTCGGTATTATTTAAAACAACACATAAATGCACATTAATTAACGCACACACAACACTTTTGCTGGTTACAAAAGGAGTTTTTTGCATGGATGAATGATTTATGAACATAACATTTTTTACAACTACTTTCAATATTGTTCTAATGGTAAATAACAGATATACAAGTTGATGAAGGTAATATGTACTAATGACCGTGCCAAACAAAACTTTAAACTCAATTTTCTCTAAATAATTAGTAAACAAACAAACAAACTCGTTTGATTTGACATTTTCGTTCTTCTTCTTTTTTTCTGTATGGCATCACTACACAACAACACTACACTGTTGCCACCTGCTGGTGTATTTTTTATAAGATGCTGTTTTATAAGATTATATTCATAAATTATGTCATTTGCTTTTGAATATTACTTCTCCGTATAATTTTCAGTCATATTTTTTAATCGAATTTTCAATTTAATGTTTTGGCGCGAAAAATTTCAATGTTCCAGTTTCAAAACTGGCAACAGCGCAATAGTTCTGGTATTTTCCTAAATGTGCAAATTGCTATAGAGGGATATAAATTATTTTCTAATATTATAAAGGACCCCGCAGTTTTTAAATGGAAATTGGGTTTCACTCAAATTTACTAAAAAGTATTGCATCATACGAATTGTATTATCCTGATAAAATGTCTCCATGGGCGCAACGAAAAATAATGACAGGATTTCGAGATACGAGCCATGCAAGGTGGTGATGTTTCAAGTCCAAAAGTCGTATCTGACCGGTACGTATTACGAATAATGATCAATATATTCACGTATATTCTCATAAACATCGTACATATAAATATAGATAGATATCTACCCTCTTCATGTATATGCACACATACACGAGATTTTCGGATTCAACGCCACCCGAGAATGAGAATATACGTGAATATATTGATCATTATTCGTAATACGTACCGGTCAGATACGACTTTTGGACTTGAAACATCACCACCTTGCATGGCTCGTATCTCGAAATCCTGTCATTATTTTTCGTTGCGCCCATGGAGACATTTTATCAGGATAATACAATTCGTATGATGCAATACTTTTTAGTAAATTTGAGTGAAACCCAATTTCCATTTAAAAACTGCGGGGTCCTTTGCTATTCAAACTCAAAATGCCAAGAACTTCAATCGAACTAACGGACATTGTCTTGTGCTATGGAGCAGCACAGGAAAATGCCCTATACATGGAGCTTGGCTTTACCCGAGATGGAATATTTAATCAGCGAGTTATAGAGGAGAGAGAAACCCAAACACACATTACTATAATCATATCATTACTTGTTTTCCTTAGTCCGTCCCTTCATACTTCACTTGTTTATTGCCAAGCTCTTGTCGACACAATGGGACCGACCCAGGAAACCATTAAGTCGTATCCAATTTTCGTGAAACGTACTGTACTTAATATACTATTCTCTGACGGTCTATGACATGATACCACATGAAAAGTAAAAGGTCCAACACAGTCCCCGCTGTGGATCAACGACGATAATTAATATTCGAATGTCGTTTATGGCACGCCGATACCGCAGGAAAATATCGAAATTTAAAATTGAGATTCGGAATACGTGAATTTTTAATCGATTCTTGCGGGTGTAATGCGACTGCGAAAGAAACGGAATTTTTTCGATCGCTTAATACATTTTTGGTCTGGAAAGAGTTTTTTTTTGCATTCGATGTGTATTCATTGATATGTTTTGGTGTTAATGCACTTTAAATCGTCGGCCATTGGCACAGAAATCGGAGGGCATCCTATACGAATATGGTATGAAAATAAATTGCAGAAAAATAATTATAAATGGTATTTTGCGATACCATGCGAAAAATTCGTCATGTTATGTCTTTTCTTCCACTCTGAAAGTCGTGCACGTCACTGCTGTATTTGTAAACAAACCGTCATTGACAACAATCTTTCAAATATTGTATGCCCAGGAAAAATGCGAGCAAAAAATTAGGGTATGTTGCCGTTAGTTGTGTTGTAGAAATCGTTAACAGAAATGAATCATATATACCATTTTCCACAATATTTAAACGAATAAAACAAATATCTATTCATTGTCTTCAAATATATATGGCAACGCTGTAGCTGAGGTATGCTTTTTGCTAAGAGGCGAAACCATGCAAGCTAACAAGGTAAAAACCCTTTTTACCCACATTCTGTCGCTCCGTTCCATCTGGATTCACTTAGCAACAATGTGGGTCACTAGAATATACTAACAGTGTTGTCAGATCACACCGCGTGTCTCGCCGTAGCTTGAATACCGGCCGCGCGCCGCTTCATACTTCAGTATGTTTCGAGACTCGGAAGTGGAACGACGTTGGTACCACGACGTCGAGGGTGCCACGTGCTTGACGTATACGAATTTTAAACGTTTTGTTAGTTGTATAGCCCGATTTTTTAATAAATGTTGTGATGTGATTTCAAATTTGTGTGATATTATCTACTGTTGGTTCTGTTGAAAAACATACTGTTTGTGTTTTATTTTTTTATAGAATTTAAATGTTTTCTTTGTCTAAAAAGTTTGAAAAAGAAGTGATAGCGCGCGTCAAAGATGTCTTCTTTTCAAAAACTGAACACGTGCGTTTAGAATTATGTGTTGCAATATGACAACATCGCATACAATGCGCTGCAATGAACCTGGAGACTGCCTCAATAAAATATTGATTGCGTAGGGCCTCAGGAGCGGCCACGTAAATTTTGAGATTTCATATAAAGTGTATATTTCGCTTAATAATTCAAAGCGCCATTTATGGTTATTTTTCTTCAATTTATTTTCATCTCGGGATTTGCCGGTTTAAATATAATACGCCATTTCCATAACACCCTGTATAATTAAATGTGATTTATCAAATTGACATCCTATACTAAAACAATCAACTTCATTGCTTTAACATTATTTCTTATGTAGTTCCGCTCTTCGTAGCGCCGTTAAAACGCACAGAAATTTGTTTCTGCAGTGGTAAGTTTTCACAGTGACATCCTGTAGTATGTTGAATGGGTTCTATGACTTTTATATTTTTCAATTATACTAATACTAAAAATGCAGCGAGATGGGGGGGGGGGGGGTAGGGGGCACCTCCTGTGGAGTCAGGAGTCAACACCACGTGGCCCCTGCCTCCTAAGCACGCCAGTGATAGATCGCCCCGAAGCTCCACCAGGGCGCGTGCTAAACCGATACTCAATAGAGAAAAAGCTAATGATAATTCTCAAATTATTTTTTTTAAATAATTATGATTTCCTACTTCCGAAAGAAACAAAGACCTTTGCTTACCAATCGATTACGAATTCCGCCCGACTGATGCAAATCAAATGCACATTAGAGAACCGCCTACTTAAAATACATAAAGATGCTCTTCTTTCCCCATTTGATTCACAAATCGTCTTGAGCTTTGCGGTTTTTTTTAACAGTTTGATGACCTTTTTTTGGAATTTTTAATTCGTCGTTGAATTTGCAATAGCATTGTATAATATGCAGAACGAGTTTTCCAAATGTACAAAAAATGGATCTGGCGGCTCCGCAGTTAAGAGTTCGTGGGTTCAAACCCCGCGGCAGATAAACCGATTCGCACTGGGTGGATTTTAGTGGTATAAGTCCGGCGTCATGCAAAAAATAAGGAAGAGTAAAAAATGTATCGTACCCAGTGGCGGTTCTTCCACAGGAGCACATGCGCACGTGTACCCCCAAAACAAAACGAATAAAAAAATATTAATTTATATTCATTGAATATTATTTATCGTATAAAGTCCGAGCCTCCCTAATATTTTATCATCCCGTCAAACCAAACTATATAGATCCGGCAACCGTGCATCGGTCGAGGTAAATGACGATTATGACGAGACTTGCTTGCACGTTTCTCTGTAGTAACAGGTAGCGGGGCTATGGCGATTTAACATGGAAAAGGCGCACAGTTTTTGTGTGCACCGCGCTCTTGTCTGTTCGTGCATCTAGTTGGAAATTCGAGCCTGTATGTTTTAATATTTTAATATTATATATTTATTAAGTTAAAATGAATAGTTGACGGTGGACTATTTAAGAAATAACTTTAGCTCTTTGAGTTTGGAGCAAAAAATTGAAGTGAAGAATGCGGGAACACCTAAACCCGAAATTAATTTAACGCAGACCACAAACGGTAAATCTAGGGACTTTATTAGAAAGTTTAAAAATGAAATATATGAAAACAAATTTATAGAGGGCATTCCAAACTTAATGAGGCTGTTATTGATCAATTTTCTACAATTAAGAACCGAAGAATGGACTTTACGTTTAAGCACTATTGTGTAGGGTCGATAAATGTTGTGTATTTCGATAAATGATACTCGATATGATTTTAAACCATTTTATTTAAGGATTTAAGCTAAAAATCACTGAAAATATGAAGAATGACAACTTGTCAGTCTCGTGGCTTGATTTGTTCTCGTCATAAAACAGTTAACTATTGTTCTCGTCTTGGTTGCGCCTAATGACGTAGCCATAGATGGCGTAGTGGTATTATTTGGTTTTCTTGATAAGTCGTAGATGACAGTAGTGGTATTGGACATCATTCGGTTTTCTTGATAGCTCGTAGATGGCTTTAGTAGTATTAGTAGTGGACTGTATAAATATTGTTACGAGGGTTGCATGCGACGACGTTAAGATCCGACAGCTATATACATTAAGAAAACCTTTCTTTTCCAAAAGTTGTATTTCCTTGTGTAAAATTAAAACATAAATAAAAATATGTTTAACCTAACGCATTTTCTTATTACTTTTTTCTTTCTACATTTAAAACGCCTAGAAAGTAATTGTTTGGTCGTTACACAAAAATAAACTTTTAAAAATAATTTCACCATACTTGTGAACCCCCTCTATCATAGGTCACGAGCCACCGCTGATCGTACCCCCTTTTACGCCGGTAACCAGGAAGGATGAGACCAGTACGCACTCTCCAATCGGTAGTTCCTAGCGAAATGCGCGTAACCAAGGGTTGATAACCCGTGGGGGAGCCGTGTGCGATCAAAAATCTTCGAAAAAATTATTGTGAAACGTATAATATCCTTTTTAGAATCAAAAACATTATATATGAAAAACGGCATGGTGTTCGTGGTGGCAAAGCTACTATTCCAGCTCTATGCTCGGTCATAGGAACTATTTATAAGCAAGCAGAGAAGGGAAAGAAGCTAATGGGTCTGTTCGTGGACCTAACAAGGGCCTTTGACTGTGTGGACCATGATATGTTAGTGTAAAAAATAGAGGATTTTGGTATTCGTGGGCTATTAAATTTATATTGACAAAACTGCAGTGAGTACGGGTTGTTTGACGTTCAGCAATCCGCTCACGTAAGGGTTGATGTTGTGAGGTGTTCCGCACGGCAGTGTGTTGGGGACATCACTTTTATATGATATAGAAACGACTTCTTATTCTGAGCTTGCGGATGATTTTACAGTACTTAGTTTTAACACAAATGAATTTATGTGCGAACAAACCCGAACAAACTTGCTCTAAATCAAAAAAAAACTTTTTCCTTGAAATTTCATACCTACGGGGCAAACTACACAAAAAGTCAGCTACTAAAGCCGGACCCACACGACTGGTGTACTTGGCCAGGTACATCGGCTTACAATTAAATGCTCGATCAATTACTCAAGTTTCTTCATTAAAACTGCACGGTAATCATTTAATTTTATCGATAAAAGAAAAGAAACGACGTGGAGGCCATTATACCTGCCAGATTCGATCCTATTTATAATAACGACGGTAAATATTTTGAAATACTACGACCTTTTACTATTCCTTATTATTTATTTATATTTTGATTTTGAAGGTTTTCTTTTATATATTTTCATAGCAGACAGACAAGAGATTTGCAAATTTGAAATTTAAAATCTCGCGACGGAATAAATCAAAAATTTCGGAACAAATTTTCTACGAAGTATACATTGCCGTCGACAGAGACGGACTTGGGAATATTTATTTCAACAAAATACGATTCGTTATTATTTTAAAATATTTTGGGTGATATCGGGTTTGTTCTGGGGCAAAAACCTATTTTTTAACAACAATTATGCCTATTATTATTAGCAATGTTGATAATACAAAATTTCCTCCCCCCGCGTTTCACGCCACTGTAGACAAATTTCTGTGCGTTTTAACGGCGCTACGAAGAGCGGAAGTACATAAGAAATAAAATTAAAGCAATGAAGTTTTTGTTTTAGTGTAGAATGTCAAATTTGATAAAACACATTTAATAATATATTTTATGAAGTATAATGAGTCAGCACAGGGTGGTCCCATTTTCGAGGGTATCTCCGTAATTGTTAGTGCTATCAAAAAACTAATGTAGTAGGTGTCATGTGCTCTTTTTGCGTCAAACTTAAAATGCTAAAATGGAAATTCGAAAATTTTCGCTCGCTTAAGAGATACAGGCGAATATAAAAAAAAAGACAATTTCAAAATTACCCTATATTTTCTTAGTTAAAAGAGATACCGAAAAATGTTTTATACGAAAGTTTTTTTATAATGATTTTTGAATAATCTGCCGTTTTCAGAATAAGTATACGGGGTCAGGTAACCTAATTTTTTAAATGGAACACCCTGTATATTTTAGTCTAAAAAGATAGCATTTTAAATTATGTTTTCGGAGGTAATTACACTAGTGCCAAAAAATTTTCGATAATTTTGCATGAAAGCGTATTGCCTAAAAACAACAAGAGTTCATTTTCATATTTTGGCGAAATTGAAAATGAACGAATGTTGTTTTTCAAAGGAAATACGCTTAAATGCAAAATTATCTGAGAATTTTTAGGCACGAGTGTAATTTAGGGAGAAAATTACTCGAATAATGGTTAAAACAACTTTATATTACAACTTTTAAATAAAGAACTAAAAAAATTAGTAATTATTAATAACGCAATTGGAATAATATTTAATATTTTAGTTTTTTTAAACGTCAAAAAGTGTCATTATCTTTGTCAATAAACAATAAAAACTTGGCGGGTTGTTTTCGATAGCTAGAGGGGTTGTTTTCGATAGCTAGATGTAATCAATCGAAAACAACACCTCTAGCTTAATGTATGAGGATAATTTTCAAAGATATAACACATCATAAATAATATTCGTTTCCAAGGCGATTTTTTTAAACTTTATTACTTCAAACCACAGTAGGCCATGAAACAAAAGCTAACATCCTAGAGACAACTATGTTGACATTCTAGTTGTTCGGGTTTGTTCGTAACATTTAACGTCAATTTCATTTTTACATATTCATTTGTGAAAATGACTTATTAACATTTTGAAAAATTTGATATGATATCTATCATCCGTGGTGTGTTATAAATTTGAAAAGAGAGTTAAAATGCCACTTTTTAGAGTAAAATATACAGGGTGTTCCATTTTAAAAAAATGAGGTGAGGTCCGATAACTTTCTTACCTGACCCCGTATACTTATTCTGAAAACGGCAGATTATTCAGCAATCATTATAAAACATTTTTTCTGTATCTCTTTTACCTGAGAACATATAGGGTAATTTAGAAATTGTCAATTTTTTGATTTTCCCCCGTATCTCTTAAGGGAGCGAAAATTTTCAAATTTTGATTTTACCATCTTAAGTTTGACCCAAAAAGAGCACATGACACCTATATTACCTTTTTGATAGCACTAGCAATAACGGAGATACCCCATAAAAGTGCAATCAACAACAAATTATCCATTTATTCACATTTGAGTCAATTTTGACGTAATTTTTTTTTGAGCTTAATGAAAGGCTATGGAAAAATCTTGCATGGTTTCACCCTTACTAAACAACATATAGCCACATATCTGTCTTATTTTGTGTGGAAAATGACAATTTTTACACATTTTCACGTTTGTCTAGGTGGATTTGCTAACAATGACTACCGCATTTTAAAGGCAAGAGCCTCCATGGATTGAACAGATATTGTTGATATACTACTATATATTATTTTCGGCGAGCAGATATCACGAAGCCGAAGGTGCCTCCTGAACTAGGACCGATGCCGGCCTAGCGGCGTCGGACTTCAAACAAGCCGTCGCCAATAAAAATAATATTTAAAATAAATAAGTTAAGAGAGACTTTGTATTTCCGTGGGAATTCGATCAGAGAATCAAATAATCAACTATAACTAATAAAGACGATTTATTACTATTGTTTCGTTTGCTTTCGATCATTTACTAGTACGGTCCTGTACAGACAATATGCTATAAATTTTCATCTATTTCAATAAATTTGTTATTTATCCGAAATCTGCCAAACTATCAAGGTAACGAAAAATAAGCTCAGTGACACCACCTCTAGCGGCCGTGAAAAACACTTAATTTTTTATCAGTGACATCCCTATGTTGAGAAACTGTTTTGAAAAAAATATAGGTATGTGTTGTTTCCTTTATATATTCTCTCGAACTAAAATTATTAAGAATTTATTGTTGGTTTTTGTATAGTTGATAATTGATATCGATAATGTGCAGGTGTACAGTACCGTTTTTAGCTAACAAAAATGCATTTAGATACAGTTGCGACTCACAGTCTAAGCCATAAGAAAGTTGCTTTATTGGCGTTTAGCCTGTGCAATATTTTTTTACATTTTAACATTTTTAATATACATATAATATAATATAATGAATAGCAAAAACCAGTAATAGACATCCGTATGTGTCGAAATATAAAATTAACATATTATGTCTTATTTTGTATTTTTATTTATATTATCTATATTATAATTCTAACACACGTTACTGAAACATGCCCACAATCCTTATTGATTTAGTGAAAAAGTATTGAAAACTTTTCTGTATTCCGATAAACAAACTGACACATTTTACTAAATTTTTTTATATTTTTAATTGATTTTACATTATCTGGGAGTAAATTTAATGATTTTGGTGCTAAGTAATCCGTAAACATTTTATTTGCGGATGTTAAATTTTTTAGTAAATTAAATTTGTTATTAGATTGACTCCTTGGTTCGGTAGAGTGATCTACAAAGTTTAGCTTGGTCTTACACCGATAAACAAAATTACATATACTGCTAATATATAAAGTTCTGATATTTACAGTATCCTCCGAAAACAATAAATTTGTTGGAAATCTTTTATTTTTTTAAATATAATTTTAAGAATATATTTGTGTGTTATATGTAACTTATTAAGTAAAGATTCTTTCACGAAAAATGGATATAACTTAATGACTGCCCTAAAAGTACCTGGGCCATCCCATTATTTATGACCGTTTGTTATTATTATGTGGAAAGGACCGGATTGTAATAATTATAATTAAATATAGGCACATCAGGTAGGTTAGGTTGCTTAATTTATATTTAAATATCTTTTTGTGTTAAAATTCGTTAGTTTTTGAGGAATGGTTCAAGAATAGTCGTTTACCAATCATTCTTCAGAATAGCGTAATAGTAATGGACAATGCGAGCTATCACAGTCGCCAATTACATAAAGCTGCAAGCTCAAATAATACAAAATTGGAGATTCAGAACTACATGGCGGCGAATGATATATATTTTGAAGAAAGTTATAAAAAAAATGTGATCTTTTAGAAGTTTTAAAGACATTTTGCATAAAAAAAGTATATGTTTGTGACACATTGGCAGAAGAAATTGGACATACAGTGCTACGGCTCCCACCCTATTATTGCATTTTTAACCCCATAGAGCATATGTGGCACCAGTTAAAATCACTGGTTAGGTCTGAAAATATTTCTCCGACTTTAAGTTCTAGTGTTGTAGAATTAATACGAAAATGCTTTAATGATATTCCCCCAGGTAGTTGGAAAAATTCAGTCCGTCACGTAATAACGGTAGAAAATTCGTATATTAGTCTGGATCGTATAATTAATCCAATTATAATTAATTTTGATGAGGATAGCGATAGCGAAACAGAACTATCTATAGAATGACATTATAAATGTAAATAAATATGACTAGTAATATTTAAAAAAAATGTTATTTCATTTGATTACATTAATATAATCATATCATTACTTGTTTTCCTTAGTCCGTCCCTTCATACTTCACTTGTTTATTGCCAAACTCTTGTCGACACAATGGGACCGACCCAGGAAATCATTAAGTCGTATCCAATTTTCGTGAAACGTACTGTACTGTGCCATAGGCACCACCCCAAGCAATTAGTCTGTATCGTATTAGCGACTCCACAAATGCTTTACAAACCATCACTAATGTTTCCTCATTTAGAAATTCCCTTGATACAATACAATTTGTGTATGAGTCTACGTATTTTATTAGAAACATAGTCAATATGTGGACTCCACTTGATAAATTGGTCAACCGGCACACCAAGATATTTTGTGTGGGTTACATCAGCAATTCTATCATTACCGATAGCAATATCTGTAAAATTGGGATGACCAGCCCTTGTTAATGAAAAAGCTATGTAATTTGTTCTATTTAGATTAATTGATAGTTTATAAGTTTCCAACCAACTCTTAACCAATTTAAAAATAGAAGGTTTATTTTTAACTTCTTAATAATATCATTTTAATTATAACTACAGTTTATAAATTCAATTTTTTTTCTATTTTATTTGTCGCAGTTGTGATGTTGTTCTTCTGTTTCTGACAATTTTAGAAAATATAACAAATATTATGCGAATATACGTATATTGCAATAACAAATTATTTATATTTTTGACTCGATAATAACATAATAATAACTACAATTAAGAATTCGACGAAATATTTTCGAAAAGTATAAATTTGCATTGTTTAAATAAAGATGAAATCACACTCCACAGGGTGTTGCTTAATGCCGTGCTGATATTTCGGAGTGTGATTACGAGTGATTTTAAGCATTACGCTTATTTGCTGAATTTTATAAGCAACCGTGAAATTATTTCATTTTTACACGAATTACGCAAAACTGAGTTTCTTTTCCTCCCTTCGTGCTTATTTGATCTTTTTTCTATTTGGGTTTCATAATGGCTACATTATGAAATGCAAAAAAATTGAATAACCTGCCACTTTATGAAACTGAAATTTTATTTTTTTATGCTGACGGTGTCCGTCAACTAATTTCTAGTCACAACTATAAAACAACATAACCTAAAAATAATAGAAATATCCTCCAGTTTATGCTCTATTTCTAAAGTTTTATTCAATAAAGTACTCTATTTTTATTTTTAATTCAATATAAACTGCTGGCCATTTGCTTTCGAGCAAGAAAAATTTCGCCTAAATTTAAAAGTTAATATTTTCTGAACCAGATATGACATCGATCTCCGGTTATTAATGGTTGATAGATTTGTCCCTTAGGAAACAATTGTCAAAGTTGGATTGTCTTAAACTGTCAGAAAATTTTATATACAGGGTGTTAAAGAGGACAATGATTTTTGCTCCAATTTCAATAGCATGTAACTTTCACAATAATATTTTTAAATTTTATCACTGTACGTCAATTGAATCACTGGTTCATAGCAAAGAAAGAAATCTGTCAAATTTTTTATATCTGCTATATTTTAAGAGATACCGATTTTTTTGAAAAACTTTGCTTTTTTCCAACTTTTTGTTAGCTAGATCCCACTGTGCGTTGTATCGTGCATACTTTCCAAATGATTATTATACCTTCTAAAAAGCATGTTTATGTTCAGTAACAACAATTGTACCTAAATGTTGTGATGTGCAGTGGCGTACTTATAATCACTTATATGTCTATGCTTTATGAATATCTCACAATTTTTTTGTATTGGAAAGTACGCGCCCCTAGATTAGGCAAGTTTTTCCTTATTTTTTAGGTTCTCATATCGCGCTACAGGTATATTATACAGTGTCTACAAAATTTTAAAAAAGATAATTTTTTTATTTAATTGTTTGGTTTGACGGCAGCTAGCGTTATTTAATATTAAAGTGCCTTTCAATGTAAGTTTAATTTTAGGAATAGTGTCGTGTTAGAAAGTTAGAAATTAATAAATAAATTTTTTCACACAATTAAATAAAAAAATTATCTTTTTTAAAATTTTGTAGACACTGTATAATATACCTGTAGCGCGATATGAGAACCTAAAAAATAAGGAAAAACTTGCCTAATCTAGTGGCGAGTACTTTCCAATACAAAAAAATTGTGAGATACTCATAAAGCATAGACATATAAGTGATTATAAGTACGCCACTGCACATCACAACATTTAGGTACAATTGTTGTTACTGAACATAAACAAGCTTTTCATAAGGTATAATAATCACTTGCAAAGTTTGCACGATACAACGCACAGTGGGATGTAGCTAACAAAAAGTTGAAAAAAAGCAAAGTTTTTCAAAAAAATTGGTATCTCTGATAAAATTTAAAAATATTATTGTGAAAGTTACATGCTATTGAAATTGGAGCAAAAATCATCGTCCTCTTTAACACCCTGTATATAAAATTTGCTGACAGTTTAAGACAATCCAACATTGGCAATTGTTTCCTAATGGACAAATCTATCAACCATTAAAAACCGGAGGTCGATGTCATATGTGGTTCAGAAAATATTAACTTTTAAATTTAGGCGAAATTTTTCTTGCTCGAAAGCAAATGGCCAGCAGTTTAGTATTATACCGTTACTGTAGACATTTCCTGGACATTAATTGTTATTCATGTCAGATTCTGTGTCGACACAATATTTTGTTCAATAGTATTATTTATTATTTTGTTCAATATTTTGAACTTTGTTCTGCTCGCATCATAACTCAAAGGTTTGCATATTCTTTTTAAAAGTTTTTCTAGATTATTTTCTGCAATTTCTCGTATTTCTGACGGAGTACAAATTTCTTCCTGGCTCATTTTTATTAACTTTAATAATAGGTATAGGCATTTATTTTTAATTATGACGGATGGGAAGAAGCTTTGTTGTGTTCAATTATTTCTATCATGGCATATTTGATACTTGTAACATTTTATTAAATTGTAAAAGTATTGCCAACCCAAAAAGAAAATATTAATTCAAATGGAAAGAAACTACTATATTTTTTAAACTTTTTCAGACTTTAAAGACCCAAATAGAAAAAGTATTATAAAAATACACGGTTTATAAGACAATTAGAGCACTTGTACTTAGAAAACGCGTGCTCTAAGATAATGTCTTATGAAACTTGTATCTTAATATTCATAATTTTTAAAAATAATACAAAATGTACAAATTAATAAAATATAACAAGAAAATATTTATAAAGGCTTCATTTACGCTAGAAACCATTTTAAGATGGGGAACTTGGCAAATGCTGCTATGTACTATGCCGATAAATTTAGGGAATTTAGAAGCTTGATACTTCAATTTGACGGTACAAGAAGCAAATCGATTCAAGAATGTCAGGAATTTTTACGAGAAGCTACTGCACATAGTATTCCCGGATATATCGGTCAAACAATGAAAGAAAAATTGGTTCAGACTATCTCAAAGGGTAAAGGGTTCCAAACATTGCAAAAAATATCTACCATTTTGAGTGGTGATTCGGATTTTGAAATATATACAGCAATTAAACTGAAATTTAAATATCCACCAATAAATATCCAGTGTAGACCAGACAGAAGATATAATTTTACCACGGATAATTTACAGAGACATTTATAATTACATCTTGCAAAGAATTAATAAAAATAGCAGCATATACAGTGAAACCTCTCATAAGGGACACCTCTAATAAGAGGACATCTCTATTAAGCGGACATTTTTTCATAGTTCGGAACTAGGTATATGAAATTCCATGAAAATCAACCTCTCTTGGGCGGACTCTTCTTTGGGCGGACGCGGACAGGTATGCGTTGTAGAGCGAAAGGACTTCGCCGAATGAAAGTATGTGTGATTCCCCGACAGCAGTCCGCTGTTTATTTGTGAGTTGTAAGGTTAAAATCGTAAACAATGGCACAAAAATGTCGCGTTTTGAGTCCGAAGGAAAATATTGATGTTGTGGAAGTTTGTAATTTGATAACAATGATTTGGGCGAGTTCATTAACATTGATAGCAATGTGCTATTAGATGATAGTGACCCCATTCCTACCGATTATGTAGTCCAAACTGAAACCACATCACTATCTGACGACTCTGATGAAGAAGTTGAATGCAGTAATCAAACAAATGTCACCAATTATCAACAAGCCATTAGTATGGTAAAGGAATTATGAGAGTATGCAAGGAATAGAGGTGACTCTACAGCAATGGAATTGTTATCAGACTTGGAATTACATTTTCTAAATTGCAAGTCTAAAACGCAAACACGTCAAACTACGTTATTAGATTTTTTTAGTACTACATCCTAACTAAAGCTAGTGTATTTTTGTTGTTAAGTTATGTTTATTTGTACATACATATACATAGCAATAATTTTGCATTTACACATTACCTAATAACAAATTTCCCATGGGCGGTCACATTTAGACGGTCCCGTAGGTGTCCGCCTAAGGGAGGTTTCACTGTAAATAATAAATGACAATATTATCATCACAACTTATTTTACTCTTTAATTTTTGCTTAATTTGCTTATTTGATGGCTTTTTTGATAAATTTGGTGATTTTTTTAGCACTTTTTGTCCATTATTTTTATGCTTTTTTCCATTTTTTTTGCACCCCGGGATTTCAGCTTTAATTTACACCTGCCTCTCCCATGAAAAGGGGGAGGGGGGTTTGTTGGTTGGGTATTGAGCAAAAAACGAAACCTAGAATTAAAATGTTGCCCAACGATATATTAATAAATCACACGCCGTAGGCGATGGCATTCACACAGTTCGGTAAAAAAACAGTATAAAACTTATTTTTCCGTTTAATTCAAACAAAAACTGTCTCGCAAAACACCCCGCGTTTTTTTTCGCTCACCCCGTAGCGAAATAACCAACCGCGCGACATTTTTAACACCTCCGCGTTCTCGCGACATTTTTTCTACCCAATGATGACGCTCTGTCGCCCAACTGTCTAGCGGTCCTAGCACGATCGGACAGAGACGGACGGGACGCGTGCGACCCTTTCTCTCTCTCGCTCGCGCGCACGTCTAGTGTCTATTATTAAAAGGCGGCAAGATGTTTAGTTTAAAACTAACCGCGAGCAAAATCGGTTTTGAGGAATCGGAGTGATTGTTTTAATTCGTGAATTAATTCGAAAATAATTCGCGAACTATCGGAAACTCGCAGCCGGAACGTAAATGCAGAGTTTTATTTGAATTTTTTTTTTGAAATTTTTTTACCTGTGTTCGAGAATATATCGTTTTTGTGCCGAAACGAGAATCTTGTGCGGTTCCTTTTTGCCGGCAAATCGTATAAACTGTTTGTGGAAATGTATTCTAGATTTTTTTGACGTCCTTCCTAAGGTAACAATTCCGTTTTACTTCAATATTCTTATAAGCAAAAAAAATCTATGTCTGGCAATGTTAAATAAATTATTGATTTTATACAGGGTGTCCCATAACTAATGGTACACAGGAAAACTGCAGATTCCTTGGGTAAAATACTGCGATTTGGCCATACTTAGTTTAGTTCAATAGCTGGTAATAATCGAGATACAGGGTGTCCAAGTAAAAATTTAATTTTCAATTTTCCTAAATAACTTATTTCTAAATCAATATTTTTGCATAAAATTTTGAGACTAGGGTTTTATGAGGAATGGAATGGATAAAATGGGTATAAAAAAGGATATATAAAAAGGCAAGTAACTTTCTTGGTATAATTATGTTTTTATTAAAAATATCAGTTTTCCGTCATTTTTAAGCAATAAAGGTATACTTTGTAAATGTCCCTCCGACTAACCGTTTTCGGGATATTTTCAATTACAATTTCTAATGCGCCCGTTTAAATTTTGATTTGTAAATGTGAAATTTGTCACAGTAGGCTTTGGTAAAAACAAATACAATGAAAGCACTTTGAAACCTCATTTCTGTCAAAGTTTATTTTCATTTGTCAGCATTGTGGGTGTTTTTAAGGAGTTTTTGAAGATACTGTTATCAAATATTAAACTAAAAATGCCCGCGACATAACTGTTTTCTAACGGAAAAATGCGAGACATGGTATGTTTATACGCACAAGAAAATTATAACAGACGCGGGGCACATCGGCGGTATTTGGAAATGTATCCAAATAGAAGGCAGCCAGATTTTAAAATTTTTAGAAGCCTATATGACAGACGGGGAGAAACAAGATCTTTGCGTCCAAAACGTAATAGTGGAGGATCCTGTTCCTCCCAGTCTGTCGTATATAGGCTTCTAAAAAATTTAAAATCTGGCTGCCTTCTATTTGGATACATTTCCAAATACCGCCGATGTGCCCCGCCGTCTGTTAAAATTTTCTTGTGCGTATAAACATACCATGTCTCGCATTTCTCCGTTAGAAAACAGTTATGTCACAGCTTTTTTAGTTTAATTTTTGATAACAGTATCTTCAAAAACTCCTTAAAAACACCCACAATGCTGACAAATGAAAATAAACTTTGACAAAGTGCTTTCATTGTATTTGTTTTTACCAAAGCTTACTGTGACAAATTTCTCATTTACAAATCAAAATTTAAACGGGCGCATTAGAAGTTGTAATTGAAAATATCTCGAAAATGGTTAGTCGGAGCGACATTTACAAAGTATACCTTTATTGCTTAAAAATGACGGAAAAACTGATATTTTTAATAAAAATATAATATACTAAGGCACAAAAAAGTTACATTTCTTTTTATGTATCCAGAGTACCGCAGAGAGCGCCCCCTATAATCGACATAAAAAATTATTAACAAATTCAAATTCCTTTCCCCAAAAAAACCCTAGTCACAAAATTTTTGCAAAAATATTGATTCAGAAATAAGTTAATTAGGAAAATAGAAAATTAAATTTTTACTTGGACACCCTGTATCTCGGTTATTACCAGCTATTGAACTAAACTAAGTATGGCCAAATCGCAGTATTTTTACCCAAGGAATCTGCAGTTTTCCTGTGTACAATTAGTTATGGGACACCCTGTATAAAATACGGGGTGCGCCTTAATAGCGTTCTAACATTATTTAATAAAGAAATGTTCATATGAACATATGTCCGCAACCGCTCACATATTTTGCTACAGGGTGTTGATTTTTTTTTAAATCGTTATTTTCTTAATATCTCCGAAAGTGCTCGAGATATTTTTTCCAATTTTGGTATGTGTTAATAGGGCATGAAATCACGTATCTTAGTGAGAAAAGTTATTCTATGTATCCACCAGTGGCGTCCCGGCAAACACGTCCTCCGATATTTTTAACAAAAAAAGCGGTACGCCACTGACATTGTTCGATGTGGCCATTTTTCCGATTAGCCCGGCCAATTCTGCACAAAAACGGTCCCTTGAGTTATTCTCGTCGGACGCATCGTTCTTGATTGAAACAATTTAATTCATATTACAGCTCATTATTATTAACATTGATAATGATAAATTTTGTGTTTGAAATATTATCGCGTCATTAAGGAACACCCTGTATGTACCATCCATGTATATTTTCATGACATTACAAATTTAAAAAATAAAAAACAATTATTAACAAACCCGGATACCGAAATTCCGGGATCACGAAAATCCCGGGATTAAGCCCTGAAATCCTGGGATAAATTATGCAGGACGTCCCAGAATATGTGAGCAATCTCCCGGGCTCCGATAGAACACTTAAAAATAACAGGAGAAGTTCATATAAATTTTTCTTCCTACGGCCCCCCTTACGTAGATACGGGCCCATAACGGACGTCTCTGGAAATCGTTGATTTTTAAATAATTTTTTAAGTACTAGGTGTAATTTAATAATTTTTTAGTATAAAGCTAATTAGATGAGTCTCCTTGAAATTCGCCCTTTTAAACACATTTGGCTTATTTAGTTTGACAGGGACGGACTAGACGTAACACAAAAATTCGTTTTTTACACCCTGTATTATGAAGGAAGCCAATAATATTTTTTTTGGATACTCTAAAACTTAAGCTGAAAAAAGGTACTCTGATCAATGTCGATAAAGTGAACTGTTTTCGAAAAAAAATATATTTTTGTTCAATATGATTTATATTCAGTATACGGAAATTCCATTACTAAGTTAGTAACTAATAAGACAAAGGAGAAAAACCGCAAATCTCAAGACACTACCGTAAACTGACACTGGCATAAATATTCTTATTTAAATCGGTACATGTGAAAAAAACCATAGCAACAATGAGGGAATTTTATGAACATAAAACAACAACCAATGCAAAAAACCATATTGAACAAAAATATTTTTTTTTCGAAAACAGTTCATTTTATCGACATTGATCAAGAGTACCTTTTTTCAGCTTAAGGTTTAGAGTATCAAAAATATTATTGTCGTTCCTTCATCATACAAGTGTACAAAAAAAAAAACATTTTTGTGTTACGTCTAGTCCGTCTCTGGCAAACGAAATAAGCCAAATGTGTTTAAAAGGGCGAATTTTAAGGGGACTCATCTAGTAACCATTATGCTAAAAAATTATTAAATTACACCTAGCACTTAATAAATTATTTAAAAAACGACGATTTCCAGGGACGTCCGTTATGGGCCCGTATCTCCGTAGGGGATGCCGTAGGAAGAAAAATGTATAAGAACTTCTTCTGTTATTTTTAAGTGTTCTATCTGAACCCGGGAGATTGGCCACATATTGTGGGACACCCTATATAGTTACGATCAAGTTTTGGAGATGACACACTGATTTTTTTAAGTTCTTCTTTTTTTCAGAAATGTTTCTTTTTTCATTTTGTTAACAGTAGGTAAGATTTCTATTTAGTGTATTTAGTAAACACAATCTTTCTCATGTTATTTTTAATTTTTTTTTGGAATTAGTCCCGGGATTAGATACTCTTTATCCCGAAAATCCCGGGATTGAAACAAAGCTTGGGGCGTGGCACTCCTACCAATTACAGAACCCCATCACGCAATGTGGATTCACCTCGTTATTATTCATCTTAGCTTCCTCCAAAAATATATTTCTAATATTTTAATTAAAATATAGTCCATTCGATCCCAGCATACTGTACTAATCGCACTTATACCTCAAATTCAAAAGCGTCTAAATCCGACAGATTTTTGTTTATTCTTTAAAGACATATTCAAACCGAAGTGCACAAGAGTTCTGCGACGTGAGTATATTTTGGTTTTACCAAAGTCATTAACCTTAACAAATTATTGAAAAAACATGAAAATCTTTAACACCCTGTATCTCGAAAGTTAAGACGTTTAGGTCATATCGATACATGCATCGGAATAACATTGTAAGTGACAATGACAATTTCAGAGTTCAAAATAAATTTCAATGTTTCAAACCTAAAATTTGGTTTGTTCGGGTTTGTTCAAAATGATTTCCGTTATTCTCTAAGCACAAATAACATCTTCTAACAGCCACATAACAGTTTTTTTGAGATAAAACAAAACATGCGATAGAATATCAAACTTTTCAGCATTTGGAAAATTATGATCCATATTTTCTGGAAAATACAAAACCTCTTAAACACTTTCAAATGTTGATAACGATCACAATGGGAATGTCAAGTGAAACAAATCACGCGTCACCATCTTAATTTTTTTGTTTCAAACGCCTATTTTTCTTTTAAATCCCGAATCAACAGAAGTTTGAAATAATGTTTCCGTATTTTCTTCACTTACTTATTTGTGGTTTATTAGTAAATTATTTGTTATTTATTAAACTAGTCCAACATAAGTAAAAATTTAGAGCTTACTTATGAGATATTATTTATAAAATTAGGAGAAATACAGGACCGTATCCCAAAATATCCTGATGTTGTTCAAAAAACCCTCGAAGCGTCATTAAACCACAATGTGTCACACATTGTTGCATTCGGGATAAATAAAAGCTCTCAACTTCCAATATCAGAAAAACAGGACCGTATTTAAAAAAAGAAAGTTGATAATGGCCCTTCGAAGACGACACGTCGGATTACAAAACAATTAAATTGTTAGATAGAGTGAAAAAAGTGGCAATATAAAAGTGCAATTGACTTTAGAATTCGATCTCAAAAAACCCAGGAAAAAAAATAAAAACCATTTTTTAGAATTTCTTTTTTTTCCGGATATCTCCGGAACTACTCGGAATTTTAAAACTTTCTAAACGACATATTATTAGACACGTAAATGCGCAACTTTACCTCCATCTAACGGACTTCGTACTGTAAGAAAATATAAATGTTGAGAAATATAGCACATAATTTTATTAATTAAATTTGAAATTAGAAAAATATTTACCGTCATTATTTCCTTTTTGCAGGTTTCCTGGGAACAAAAAAACAGATACCCTTGACTGTGACGTTAGCGCCCCATGGTTCAGGTACCTAAAAAAAAAACGAGTAAAATAATAAAACAATTATCGTAAATAGCATTTTCCACAAAAAACTCTCAAAAAATGACCACGATAACCGTTCTACCTCAATCCTCAAAAAGGACTATGCCGTCATTATCCTCCGCCACCATTCTATGTACAATACTACTGTTCAACTTATTAGCTTACGCGAGTTGTGCACCGAGTTCGAACCCAAGACACCCCACAGATCCGAAAAACGAATTCGAAGGAGCCTTAGAGAATTTCCTTAACGCCTACTATGACGAAATGATGTCCAAACAACTTGAAAGTGACGACCGTTATAAAACCACTGACGACTCTGTAAGCTCGAAACGAGCCAAAACGATGTTACATGACGTAGAAGGGAGTGCGACCAAGCAGAAGCAAGGAGAGGACGAGGGGAATGTCGATAAGGACATCTACGATCAAATGCAGGGGGACCAGCCGGTGAGCGATGAGGCAGTAGGGGACAATGGAGTCATTTTGAACTACAACGATGGGACTCGAAATATGACGGATCAGTTTATCAAAAGCAGGGACAGGTGAGTGACAATTTGTTTTTTAGTGGACAATTTAAAATTATACCTCTATACTATATTCAACGAACAAATGAGGGCGTGCCAATAATATCACATAACCTATAAAAGTTATAATGTTTATGCAGAGTTGCATTAAGGGCCGAACGGAACTTTATTCAATTTTTGAAATTGTATAAGATTTTCTTATGTAATTTTCTATTTTTTTCGGGTTTCTTGAACAATTAAAAGTATGTTTTCATGAAAAATCATGTTATGAACGAAGCAGGGTCCCAGGAAAGCTTACCTTACTAGAAGCCACCAGTAAATTTCAAATAATATGTGTCAAAATGCCATAGGTTGAGACTTCCCGTACAAAATTTAATTAGCTTCTCCTGGGACACTGCTGGGTAGGGAATCCAATCCCACAAATGCGGTTAAAAACAGAGTAGAGTAGCAGGAAAATATTTATTGCATATAGGTACAATACAATAGTACGACTAGTTTAACAGTTATATTGATTTTGGAAGTATTTTCGAAGAAAAAATAACATGTTTAATGTTTTATCTTTTAGATTTGATCTTATTTTGTTGTACATGTATCCTGCGGCTGAAAACGCACGTTCAGCGTCGGCGGAATAGATTTTACACAGTTATATGCAGCTTCCAAGTACATTCCTCTCCTCCCTCCGCATTCAAAAAGTGTCATCTCATGTTTTAGTAACTCGGGCGAGCACAGATACAGGCGAAGACTCTGACACCCATGCAGTACAAAGGTTCCAAGTTCTTGGATTGTTTTCTTTTTAATTGATTCTCCGTAGGTCATTACCATACCTTGAATTGTACTGGCAGAAGAAGGCAATTTGTGACCCTCTGATCCGAATAGTTGGTGCATATCGGTCGATGTGATAAACGTTGCAAAGGGTATACCACCTTTAGCTACCATTCGAGACACTCTTTCCTCTATCGAACTTTAAATGTTCATTTTCTTAGGTAGCACAGGAGAACCACTAACATCTGAGCGCTTAGCAATAGAACTAAACGAACTACTCGAGCTGCTGGTACTAGCTTTCATTTCCTGTGTTATTTTATCAATATCAACACTAGCGCTGCTGCTCTGGACTTTCAAATTAATATTATACGCTTTATTTTTAAGTGGGTGTGAAGACCTTTGGTGGAACGAGCAGAGATGTTGATAATGCTAGGGCATAACTTACATTTAGCTGTAAGACCATCTCCAGACTTTAAAAAATAATTTCAAACTAAACTTGAACCTTTATTATCTTTGTAAACTACACTGACACTCAATTTTGTGATTGCTGTTTAAATTCCATGTATTATATTCAACCACTTGATAAATGTCACTAGAAACTAGTAGAATAACGCCCTTACTTTCGCAAGTACGCAAGAAAACTGTTCTGTTTAACGTATTTTCAATAGCCCAGCATGGCGGGGAATCCCCGACGGTACCGCAGTTCATTATTTGCTATCCCGCAAATCCCGCGGATCCGCGGGATCGATGGATACATTCCCGCAGGTTTGCGGGATTATAGTTTGGGTGCGGGATTGGATTCCCTACTGCTGGGATTTAAACGTTTTTTTTTTCATCGAAATATACTTTTAATCGCTCAAGAAATCCGAAATTAAATTAAAACTACATGGTATTTCATAAGAAAATCAAAACATAATGTCAATACCTGACAAGTGGTAGGTCTGACAACGTCGCACGCTTAGAAGAAAAATGCCCATTGCCAAACTTCTGTGACACAATGTACTATACAGGGTGTCCCATAACTAATGGTACAGAGGAAAACTGCAGATTCCTTGGGTAAAAATACTGCGATTTGGCCATCATACTTAGTCGAGTTCAATAGCTGGTAATAACCGAGATACAGGGTGTCCAAGTAAAAATTTAATTTTCCATTTTCCTAAATAACTTATTTCTGAATTAATATTCTTGCACAAAATTTTGTGACTAGGGTTTTTTTGGGGAAAGGAATTTGAATTTGTTAATAATTTTGATGTAGATTATAGGGGGCGCTCTCTGCGGTACTCTGGATACATAAAAAGAAATGTAACTTTTTTGTGCCTTAGTATATTATATTTTTATTAAAAATATCAGTTTTTCCGTCATTTTTAAGCAATAAAGGTATACTTTGTAAATGTCGCTCCGACTAACCGCTTTCGAGGTATTTTCAATTACAACAATGCGCCCGTTTAAATTTTGATTTGTAAATGTGAAATTTGTCGCAGTAGGCTTTGGTAAAAACAAATACAATGAAAGCACTTTGAAACCTCATTTATGTCAAAGTTTATTTTCATTTGTCAGCATTGTGGGTGTTTTTAAGGAGTTTTTGAAGATACTGTTATCAAAAAATAAACTAAAAATGCCGCGACATAACTGTTTTTTAACGGGGAAATGCGAGACATGGTATGTTTATACGCACAAGAAAATTTTAACAGACGGCGGGGCACATCCGCGGTATTTGGAAATGTATCCAAAAAGAAGGCAGCCAGATTTTAAAATTTTTAGAAGCCTACGACAGACTGTGAGAAACAGGATGCTCCACTATTACGTTTTGGACGTAAGGATCCTGTTTCTCACAGTCTGTCGTATAGGCTTCTAAAAATTTTAAAATCTGGCTGCCTTCTTTTTGGATACATTTCCAAATACCGCGGATGTGCCCCGCGTCTGTTAAAATTTTCTTGTGCATATAAACATACCATGTCTCGCATTTCCCCGTTAAAAAACAGTTATGTCGCGGCATTTTTAGTTTATTTTTTGATAACAGTATCTTCAAAAACTCCTTAAAAACACCCACAATGCTGACAAATGAAAATAAACTTTGACAAAAATGAGGTTTCAAAGTGCTTCTATTGTATTTGTTTTTACCAAAGCCTACTTTGACAAATTTCACATTTATAAATCAAAATTTAAACGAGCGCATTAGAAGTTGTAATTGAAAATATCTCGAAAACGGTTAGTCGGAGCGACATTTACAAAGTATACCTTTATTGCTTAAAAATGACGGAAAAACTGATATCTTTAATAAAAATATAATTATACTAAGACACAAAAAAGTTACATTTCTTTTTATTTATACAGAGTACCGCAGAGAGCGCCCCCTATAATCTACATCAAAATTATTAACAAATTCAAATTCCTTTCCCCAAAAAAACTCTAGTCACAAAATTTTGTGCAAAAATATTGATTCAGAAATAAGTTATTTAGAAAAATTGAAAATTAAATGTTTACTTGGACACCCTGTATCTCGGTTATTACCAGCTATTGAACTAAACTAAGTATGGCCAAATCGCAGTATTTTTACCCAAGGAATCTGCAGTTTTCCTCTGTACCATTAGTTATGGGACACCCTGTATATACCCAGTTCATCTACAATTATATATCGTCAGTTTTTAACACTATAGCTAGCGAACTCGACGATTTGGCTAATTCTACATATACAGGTTCAATTCTCGAAGAAAAGTTAATTAGTAAAAGTGTTCGTAAAAATTTTAAGTATCTGTAGAAATCGGAAATCGCGAAAATATTTTGAAAAACTACTAACTACTTTGACTCCGATTTCGAACAAGACTATAAAACAGTAACTAAATAGACTATTCGTTTATCAAAGTTAAAGGGTAATAAAAATTTAATTTTAGCATTATACATCGGTTCCAAAATGTATTTTTATAACATATTTATGTGAACTATGAATATGCGAAAATATTTAGGAAATGGGAAACGTCTTTAATGCTTTTTTATTTATAGTATTATGCAAAACATATGAAATTCAATTACATGGGTACACACAGGGTCATTCACTACTAATTTTGCTCATTTAGTTTACTTTGTTTACGAAGCCCCCGACCTATATCTTTGGATACGTATAACTTATGGGGTACGCAAAAAAAAAAGTAATGTTATGAATGAAAAAATTGGTCGGTGCGCACGGTTTACCGGTCATATTTTTAAAGGTTGCTCATCGTTTGTCTTGCGCACAGTGTTGTCGCCATCAGATAGGCAACCGCGCCGGTATTGGTGCCGGTTTGGTTGCCAACCAACGACGTGAACCAACGACGACCATCCAGAACCGAAATCAGTCGGATGGATGTAACGATATTAAAAATCTGTCGATACGTGGACAATAGATATCAAAATTAATTCTAAAAGTCGCTTGCCAGTGATCTTCTTTTATGCGAAAAAATAGATTGTTTATTTCCCAGTAAAGAAGGTATTGATGTGCCAAAATACAACGTGTCCAAGATAACGAGGGCCAGTACAGGAATTTCGGAAACCGTAAGAGATACGAAGTCGGTTAAATGGAGGTAAAGTTGCGCATTTACGTGCCTAATAATATGCCGTTTAGAAAGTTTTAAAATTCCGAGTAGTTCCGGAGATATCCGGAAAAAACCGAAATTCTGAAAAATCGTTTTATTCTTTTCCTGCGTTTTTTTGAGATCGAATTCTAAAGTAAATTGCACTTTTACGTTGCCACTTTTTCCGCTCTAACAGCGTTAATTGTTTTGTAATCCGACGCGTCGTCTTCGAAGGGCCATTAGCAACTTTCTTTTTTAAATACGGTCCTGTTTTTCTGATATTGGAATTTGATAGCTTTTTTTCTTCCGAATGCAACGGTGTGGTTTAATGACGTTTCGAGGGTTTTTTGAACAACATCGGGAGATTCTGGGTTACGGTTCTGTATTTTTCATAATTTACTTGATAAATAATATCTCATAAGTAAGCTCTAAATTTTTACTTATGTTGGACTAGTTCAATAAATATCAAATAATTTAATAATAAACCACAAATAAGTGAACAAAATACAGAAACATTATTTCAAACTTCTGTTGATTCGGGATTTAAAAGAAAAGTAGGCGCTTGAAACAAAAAATTTAAGATGGTGACGCGTGATGTGTTTCACTTGACAGTCCCATTGTGATCGTTTGAGAGCGTTTTAAGAGGTTTTCTATTTTCCAGAAAATATGGAACATAAATTTACAAATGCTGAAAAGTTTGATATTCTATCGCATGTTTTATTTTATCTCAAAAAAACTGTTATGTGGCAATTAGAAGATGTTATTTGTGCTTAGAGAATAACGGAAATCATTCTGAACACCTTACTTTTTTCGTTGTTCGTTTTATTACTGTTTTGGTATGATTTTTGTTCATTTATTTGTGGTTTATTATTACATTATTTGTTATTTATTGAACTAGTCCAAAATAAGTAAAAAACTTAAGGCTTACTTATGAGATATTATTTATAAAATTAGGAGAAATACAGGACGGTATCACAAAATTTCCTGATGTTGTTCAAAAAACCCTCGAAACGTCATTAAATCACAATGTGTCATACATCGTTGCATTCGGAAGAAAAAAAGCTATCAAATTAAAATGTCAGAAAACAGGCCCGTATTTAAAAAAACAAAGTTGATAATGGCCCTTCGAAGCTTCGAAGACGACTCGTTGGATTACAAAACAATTAACGCTGTAAGATAGAGCGGAAAAAGTGGCAATGAAAAAGTGCAATTTACTTTAGAATTCGATCTCAAAAAAAACCAGGAAAACAATAAAACGATTTTTCAGAATTTATTTTTTTTTCCGGATATCTCCGGAACTACTCGGAATTTTAAAACTTTCTAAACGGCATATTGTTAGGCACGTAAATGCGCAACTTTACCTCCATTTAACCGACTACGAATCTCTTACGGTTTCCGAGATCCCTGTACTGGCCCTCCTTATCTTGGACACGTTGAATAGGCGTGTGATCATTTTCATTAAGGGCGAAGTACGGTCCTGTTCGCCGGTTAAGGTCGATAGTTTATCAGTTGGCATTGCGTCTGACATCTGACGATCCGCTCTGTTTACATACGCGAGGCCATAAATTTGCCACTTTTGCTTTTAGAATTTGGCTATCCATAGATGTAAAATAATGTTACATCTAGAATAAAATGTAATCGCTTTAAAAATACAACTTACTAATATTATTTTCTTCTTTTTTAACTTAGACGGGAAGGAGATGAAAGGTAACTAGAAGCTTTAAGAGTTGACTTTGAAAACGAGCGTTTTTTATTTTTTTTTATTGCTGCCTTATAATTTTACGGGGTCCGATGTAAAGAGGTCCAAATAACTGATAGAATGTGAGTTAATTGCCAGGCGAAACGAGATCATTTACATCTGCAAAAAATTCAAGCTAGGTTTCAGTGTTACTGCTGGCTACAACTTGTCAAAATTTCTAAACTTCTTATCGATTTTTAACATTCGTTTGGTTCACTTGGATCTGTCTACCTTGGCCCCATGTATGCGATAATATTACAATAAGGGTCATCTATTGGGTGTCCATTTAAAAACTATTCCCATCCTTAATATATCACTTCCAGTATACAGGGTGTCCGCTAATTAATTGTACATGGAAAAATCACATACTCCTTACGTAAAAATATTTGGATTTAATTATTACTTTGCGAGAAACTAACGTTCTTTTACAAAATTTGGCAATTATGTTTTTTTTAGTACAATGTAGGGGGCGCTGTCTGCGGCATTGTTCGCACATTTATTAGGTCATAACTTTTTTGTGCCTCAGTGTATTTAAGTTTTTAATGAAAATAATACTTTTCTCATATTTATTACGTAAAAAAGGTATACTAAGTTCAGGTAGCCCAGAGTTACCGTTTCGGAGATATTTGCATTTAAATTGTTTAGTGCACACTGCACAATTATTAATTGTTAACAAAACAAAATTGTTTTCTTAAAGTAACTTATGAGAAAAATAAAATTTACAGATGCAGTTGCTATGGAACAGAAAATGTTTAATTTTTGAGTTTATCGTAAGTTTGTGTTTTCATTGCTGTTGGTTTCTTTCGACACGATATTTTCTGGGGTCAAAGTTATTTTAATTAAAGTAAGTTAACGAACAATCCAATTGTTGTATTTATTATTCCCAATTTCCATTACTAGAACATTAACTATCATGTAAAAGTGAATTTGTAGGAAGTAACAAAATATTATTTGCTTGCCTGAGCTAACGCACTAAACAATTTAATTGTAAATATCTCCGAAACGGTAACTCTGGGCGACCTGAACTTAGTATACCTTTTTTACGTAATAAATATGAGAAAAGTATTATTTTCATTAAAAACTTAAATACACTGAGTCACAAAAAAGGTATGACCTAATAAATGTGCAAATAATGCCGCAAACAGCGTCCCCTACATTGTACCGGGTGTCCCACTAAGAATGGCTCTCGGCCGTATCTCTGAAAGTGTTAGTCGTATGGCTTGCGGAAAAAATTTTTAATATGAAAAGTGATCATAAGAAATTGCTGGAAATTATTTTCAAGTTTCTCAGTCGAGCACTAGAGGGCGCAACCGTAACGGTAAATCCGTAAAGCTTAGTTTTTTCAAAAGTTGCCGCGTTAAGGTATATTGAAAATAGCATTTTCGTATACTTTAAGGTTTTATGAAGAAAATTTACTTATAACATATTTTTGTCACTTTTAAAATAAAGTGGTGGGGGAAGGTTGGACATTATTTTAAATAAATGCCTACAACTCCGGGTTCGCTCAACAGAATTTAGTGAACTTTATTTTGTTAAAAAGTGGTTCCCTTACTCTATACTTTACTGTATAAACTATGACAATATGACTTTTAAAGTAGGCGCTAGAGGGGCTATTTTACAACTTAACAAACATTGCGCATTTTTTCAAAAATTTTAAATACAACAGTATATTTAATTTTACTTCATCACAAAGATCAATAAAAGCCTAAAGAACTGGCGAAAACCACAACTTGACATCTTTTTTCAAACCGGAGATATTAACAAGAACAAAAATAAACACGGAAAAATATCGGTACAGGTTTTTTCAAAAGTCAAATAAAAACTTTGACTTGAAAGCACCTAATTTTAAATTAGATTTTGTTTTTCCAAGGCCTATTTGACTTTTGAAAAAACCTGTACCGTTGAAACTTAAATATAATCATATTTTTCCGTGTTTATTTTTGTTCTTGTTAATATCTCCGGTTTGAAAAAAGATATCAAGTTGTGGTTTTCGCCAGTTCTTTAGGCTTTTATTGATTGATTTTTGAAAAAATGCGCAATGTTTGTTAAGTTGTAAAATAGCTCTAGCTCTAGCGCCTACTTTAAAAGTCATATTGTCATAGTTTATACAGTAAAGTATAGAGTAAGGGAACCACTTTTTAACAAAACAAAGTTCACTAAATTCTGTTGAGCGAACCCGGAGTTGTAGGCATTTATTTAAAATAATGTTCAACCTTCCCCCACCACTTTATTTTAAAAGTGACAAAAATATGTTATAAGTAAATTTTCTTCATAAAACCTTAAAGTATACGAAAATGCTATTTTCAATATACCTTAACGCGGCAACTTTTGAAAAAACTAAGCTTTACGGATTTACCGTTACGGTTGCGCCCTCTAGTGCTCGACTGAGAAACTTGAAAATAATTTCCAGCAATTTCTTAAGATCACTTTTCATATTAAAAAATTTTTCCGCAAGCCATACGACTAACACTTTCAGAGATACGGCCGAGAGCCATTCTTAGTGGGACACCCGGTACATTAAAATTTCAAAAGAAATCAATTTCTCGTCCTAAAAAAGCCATAATTGCCAAATTTTGTAAAAAAAAGGTTTTTTTCCTGCACAGATATTAGAGCAAAGCAAAAATGAAGTTTTAACTTTGTATCTCAGTTAATATCAACTTTCGGATATACATAGGTAAGCATAATTAAATCCTAATATTTTTACGTACTGAGTCTGTGGTTTTTGCCATGTACCATTAATTAGCGGACACCCTGTATAATATGAAAAATCGGAAAGACACGTCAATTTTAATTGTCAAGGGGAAGCTATAAAGTGCCTTTGTGGTTTAACCCCCTGGTAAGTGTAGACGTTACCCTTAAAATCTTAAATGGGAAAGGGGAACGTTTAAAATGATGAGCCACTTGACCCCAATAACCGTTTTGAGTTTACAATAACAAATTATTAATTTAATTGGTATTTTTTGTTTGCACTAACAATAATTTATCAATGAACGTCCGAAATACTACTACGGTTATCGAAATCAGTCGAATGTGGGCTAAATAAACAGTTTTTACGTTACCGATAATAAAACTGTAACAATCGGAAATTAATATTATTTATTGATGTATTTTTCAAAAATATAATTAACGATTATTGTTGCATAATTCGTATATCCCGGCGATGAAAATCTTCCATCTAGTTCACGGTCTAAATGAAGCGGCTCCTTTTTGACGATGCTGCTTAGGCTGTAACTTGAATTGGAAGTGTACCAGTGTTCGAACCCCACCACCCTTATACAGGGTAAAGTTTAATTTCTAAATTAATTTTTTCATTTCATTTTTCAATCAATGTATTCCCGTTTTTCAAATAACTTGTAGATGGCGCTGGTTAATTCTTACTTCAAACGGTATTGTAAACTACAGATCCCATAATCCATTCATAAAACTCTTGGAAAGTGAAACTGTGATGACTGTGTGAAATGTTATTGAAAATCAGTAATGAGTGGAAGAGAGAACTACATGTTTGTTGGCTGAATGGCAACAAGGTTGAAGTCTGGTTATATCAGATGGTTAATTATTAAAACATAACCACACTTACCGATGAAAAGATAAATCCTTATTTATTATCTCTCTTTTACAAAGTACACATAAATGCACCATGATTGCTTATAATAAAGACGATTTTTCACCAAATATCACAAAAAAATACAAATCAACCAAAATATGTAATCAATACGTTAGATCAAAGGACAAAAGTCGCAATGTTTACGAGATTCATTCATATTTTGGCTCCGAATCGTAGCCCACATGTAGGGCAGTAGCAAAATAGAAATAGATGTTGCCAGAGTGCAGTTGGATTAGTTCAAGATTCTCTTGATACTTTTAAGTATAATAATATGTTGCACTGGATATTTCTAAAGCCTTTAATCGTGTTTGGCATGAGGGAATTCTAAGTAAACTGCGATCCTATGGTATGCCCAGTCGATTCTGTGCATGGTTGTCTAGCTTTCTTAAGGACCGCTCTCTGCAAGTGGCGATTGACGGATTTCTTTCAGACACCTTCACCATCAAAGCCGGTGTTCCTCAAGGGTCCATATTGTCTCCCACTCTCTTCTTACTCTACATTAACGACCTTCTAGTGAAAACTAAAAATCCGATATTTAGTTTTGCTAACGATAGCACACTTATCTCATCTTTCTCTTTGAATGCGCAAACATCGGCTGCCGACGCACATCTTCGCAGACAGCATGAAGCATCACGCCTCAACAAAGACCTGAAAGAAATTCTGGCTTGGGTGACAGTAACCAAGTCGAATTTAACGCTAAAAAAAAACAGGCAGCAGTTTTCTCTAAAAAGGTTAAGATTACAGAACCGGATATAGTCATGAACGGACACACCCACTGGCTTCATCTATTAATTTGCTGGGCGTCAATCTGGGAGGAAATATGTCTCGGCATAACCACGTTGCGGCAATCGCCAAGATAGCTTCCCAGAAGCTTGGTGTACTCTTCCGAACCAGAAAGTTGTACACACCTCAGCAACTTTGACACTGTACAAAGCCCAGATTCGACCATCACTAGAGTACTGCTCTCATGTCTGGAGCTCTGCACCCAAACATACTCTTCGGCTGCTGGACTCCATCGTCTGATTGGAGACCATGAGCTGACGAAGAACCTCGACAGCCTGGAACATCGAAGACAGGTTGGGGATTTGACTCTCTTTTACAGATATTTTCATGGAAAGTGCTCGGCTGACCTTGCCCTCTTAATTCCGCCCAGAGAGGCGAATATCAGAAATACACGATGAACCACTGCCGCCCTTCCATATGTGGTTAAGCTTAGTACCCCTCGCACTTCCTTATTTAAGAATTCTTTCATCTGGAGGACTTCATCCTTATGGAACGACCTTCCCGAGGTCGTTTTTCCCAACGAATGTAACCCCCAACGATTCAAAACCAACGTGAATCGCTTTTTGCGCACACGCACCACTCTCAGAGTGCCCTAAAGGATTTTTCCTATAGTGCTTATGTTTGATCATTAAAAAAAATAAAAAATTGAGGATTTTTTAACCTTAAACCAGTTGTATTTGCCAAATTAACAAATTTTTAATTGGGATTTTGCAAGTTACCTTTGTGATAAATATGTCAATCTGGCTATGCTGCAATAATGACCGAAAGAGGTGGGAAAGACTGTTTGCAGTCGTTGCGTAGGCTAGAAATGTACATTTTTCCATGTGTAGTTTGTAATATCTTCGTATACTTCATTTATTGTGCTAAGTCAATCTATGTTCGAAATATTTGCATTTTTAAACAACATAGGACAACGTTGCACGTTTAGTTTATTTTCAACTCTATGGCGCGTTCATTACAGACCCGACCACCCTGTATAAAGTGGCCTTTAATATGTAGAAAAAACTTAGTAATTCCGAACAAAGTTTTTTGTAATCAGAAAAAAAAAACGGTCGGATTTTAAAATTCCCGGATTTTGAGAGGTGATAAATGAATCGGTCAGGTAAAATATTCTGCGAAAATCATCCGCCAGAGTCATCGTTTCTAGTAAGTCTCTTCCTGGGAGGTCTCGTCTTCTCCTTCCACGAAAGCAGATAGTTAATTGATTGCTATAGTTTTCAGCGAAATAATTTAGAAAGGGCGCCTAACTTCGTTTCCGGGTATACTATGGCGAGACAGTTTGCTGTGTCAAGGGTTCGTCTGTCCATCAGTCTAGACCGCCATCGATATTTCTCAAAAATAATAAATGGTCAAGATACTACGTGTACAGGGTGTCCGAAAGCAGAGCGAACTTTCTTAACGATTGCAGACGCGATGCGCGAATGGAATCCGTATTAAGGCCGTATTAGACTCGGCAATTTTTTCTCTTGCGCCGGCAATTATAATGGCACGTATTTTCGATCAGCTGGAGCATTGTCAACGGTCAGAACAGCAGTGGGTACTGTCGAAATCCCTAAAATATCCCCAGAATTAGAGATGTGCAAACCTGTTCGTTTTGATTACCAGTTAAAGCAGCTACTGCTATTTACAAATAGGAGGTGCAAAAAGTTGCTGAATTAGCAGTCCATAAGTTTAATAAAGAATGTAAACTGCTAATTTAAGTACCAGTGGGTTTAAATGGCCATTACCTGTCCATACCTGGTTCGGCCAAATAATAAACAGTTAAAAATAACAGAATAATCCATGTCTACCCAATTGCGCCGGCAAGGGCAATTAAAATGGCGCCTGTCCCATTTCTGGTAATGAGAGACAGCTGATCGGGAACAGTGTACTGCGCATGAATCCGTGTCATTTTAATTGTCAGAAGAGTAGAATTTCTGACTGTAGTACGGAGAACGGTGTACTGCGCCTGAATCCTTGAATTATAATTGCCATTGCTGGCGCCATAAAAATTCCCGACTGTAATACGGCCTTAAACGGCCCTTATTGCGTTGCATGGTATAAATGCCAAACCTTCAACTGTCAAATCTAAGAATTGACTTCTTAGCTTAACCTGCAAGTATTCTTAGTCGTGCTCATTTCAGCCATGGAATGGATATTTAAAGAATAATCGCAAGTAAATTTAACAACAACATGCGAAAACTAAAGAGGTAAAAACAACAAGTCAATGTAAACACACAGTCGATCACAGATTTTACACCTGTGGACACTTTAAATCAACTGCGCGTGCCTCGACCAGGTTGTGACTATTCCTGACAGCTCTGCTAACAAACCTATTGCAATTTAGGACTAGAAATGACAAAAAAAAAACATTGTCAAAAAAATGTCAAAATTTTATAGTTCTTGGCGCACCCGTACGTTTCCAGTCACCTTACGAAACAGTAAATTTCAGGAAATACTCAAGATTTTTCTCACCTCGTCATAATGGGCCAATTATCTCGGAAACTGGTGATTTGTACACCTGCACAGACATAAAAGAACCCTCCAATATTATTTTTATATAACGTGTTTTATTTTATTTTTTTAAATGTGTATTCTAGGCTCTAGTGAAAGCCAGACACCGCGTAAGGTGTGGAAGAATGTTTTGTTTTGTTAATTACGTCGCAAAATGTAATGGGAACACCTGACCTAGCAGAAATTAGCGAAAAAAAAAACGATTTATTTTTTTTTTTTTTTTCTATGCGCTATTTGCCCTTTCTATACAGTGTGTTGCCTACGTAGGTATTTCAGAATGTAATTTAATAGTTAATAAATATATTTCAAGAAAAAGAGTTTATACAGGGTGTTCCTTAATGACGCGCTAATATTTCAGGGCGAGATTCCTAAGGTCATTTAATAAAGAAAAGTTCATATGAACATGTGTCCGCAACGGCTTACATTTTTTGCTACAGGGTGTGGAATTTTTATTTTTTAAATGGTTATTTTTTAATATCTTTTTTAATATCTCCGATATTATTTTCAATTTTGGTATGTGTTAATAGGATATAGAACCACAAATTTTAGTTAGAAAAGTTATTCAATTGTTCCACCAGTGGCGTCGCTGCAAACATTTCCTCTGATATTTTTTACAAAAAAGATGGTACGCCACTGACATTTTTCCATGTGAATATTTTTTCTGATTAGCCTGGTCAATTCTTCATGAAAATGGCCTTTTGAGTTTTTCGCGTCGTTCTTGATTAAAACCACTAAATTCATATTGAACTCATCATTATTAACATTGATAAAATAATTAATGATAAATTTTGTTTTATAAAAACTAAAAGGCATGTTTCCGCCCGTCTTCGCATCGAATTGCCCACTCCAACAATTTTTATAAATCATTAATTATTTTATGTGAATAATAATGAGTTTCAATATGAATTTAGGGGTTTTAATCAAGAACGGCGCGTCTGACGAGAAAAACTCAAGAGACCGGTTTCATGTAGAATTGACCAGGCTAATCAGAAAAAATATTCACATTGAAAAATGTCAGTGGCGTACCATCTTTTCTGTAAAAAATATCAGAGGAAATGTTTGCAGCGACGCCACTGGTGGAACAATTGATTAACTTTTCTAACTATAATCCTATTAACACATACCAAAATTAAAAAGAATATCGAAAGTACTTTCGGAGATATTAAAAAATAACCATCTAAAAAATAAAAATTCAACACCCTGTAGCAAATTTAATCCGAACTTTTCTTTATAAAATGACCTAAGGAATCACACCCCGAAATATTAGCACGTCATTAAGGAACACCCTGTATACATGTGTACGGCGGAATCGCTTACATTCCTAGATGAAGATCTTTAAAAAATAATCATTTTTTTTCGAATAAATTCCTCAAAATTTGGCAGTTGGTAAGGAGTAGTGTGAAGTCAATTTTTCTCTGCCACCAGTGGCGTTGCCAAATGTGACTAAGTCCACATTTTCTGCGTAAAAACTAGTACGCCAATTGTTTTTTTTTTTTAATTTTTTTTTTTTTAATTTTTTGTTATTTTTAAACTACAAAATCCACAAACAAAAAAGGCCTCTTCCATTTTTTCGCTTAAAACTAACCAGTTCTTATAGGAAAATAAAAATCATCGAGACTGTGACTGTGAGGTGGTAAAATTTGTGGTCCTGCACGTCCCATCCGGTGATTGTTGCGGGCAATACAAAAACCCAACCAATTCACAGTCAAGGCGACATTACCAGAAAGAAACCGCTCAATGTGAATTCAGACTGGGGTCTTTTTTTCTGACCACGCCGGTACGGACAATTGACGATGAAACAAAATTGCGATCGTATTGAAAAGAACGAATTTTACATTTGCAAAACTAGTTAAAAATTGCATCATTTTATTACGAAAAATTTTACAGGGCCCCTAATTAATTCAGGGCCCGGGGCACAAAGTCAATTATATTATGCTATTATTATCGTTCTCGCTAAATTTTGAATCCATGTTTGCAAAAAATCGAATAAAATATTTTATTTTTTATCATGTATTATTTTCATGCGGAGAAAAAATTTCAATAAAAACCAGTAAAAATTAGTAAAAAATATTTCTAATGTTTTTGTCAAATTTACTAAAACTTTTGTATAATTTACTAAAATATTAAAATTTTCTTTATTATGATTGTTTAATAATCTGCCGTTTTTAGAATAAGTATACGGGGTCAGGTAAAAAAGTTATCGGACCTAACCTCATTTTTTAAAATGGAACACCCTGTATATTTTAATCTAAAAATATAGCATTTTAAATTCTCTTTTCACACCATGGATGATATTGGTTTACTAGGCGATTTATTTAAACTTTATTACTTTGAAACGAAATAAAAAATTCAGATTAAGGTAAAAAATAACCGGAATCAGCGCAAATGTTCGGAATATGTCCTTCAATGGTTACCGTCTTTCCGGATAGCGAACAAAATATAGATTTTGCGCCATTTCTTCGTTTTTTCCACTTTCAATATAAACTGATATCATATCAAATTTTTCAAAATGTTGATAGGTCATTTTCGCAAAATGAATATGTAAAGATGAAATTGATGTTAAATGTTAATAACAACTAGATGTCAATATAGTTGTTTCTAGGATATTAGCTTTTTTAGTTTAAAGTAACAAAGTTTAAATAAATCGCCTAGGAAACCAATATCATCCATCGTGTGGCATAATATATTTAAAAACAGAGTTTAAAATGCTATCTTTTTAGATTAAAATATACAGGGTGTTCCGTTTAAAAAATGAGGTTAGGTCCGATAACTTTTTTTACCTGGCCCCCGTATACTTATTCTGAAAACGGCAGATTATTCAACAATCATTATAAAGAAACTTTTGTATAGAACATTTTTCCGTATCTCTTTTAACTAAGAAAATATAGGGTAATTTTGAAATTGTCAATTTTTTGATTTTCCCCCATCTCTTAAGCGAGCGAAAATTTTCGACGACCGACTGCGGAGAAGTAAATAATTTGCGCGAGCACTACCATATTATGTGTAATATAATTGCAGTAACTTGTGTTATTTCTTTTTCGTCATACTGTTGGGGTTATGCAAATGTGCGAACCTAATTTCAACCCGCCACTGCTTTGGTCTAAGGTCACAATATCCAAGCTAAAATTTTCGTTGCGGATCTGCCAACAAGATGTTCAAGACCGTCTGCCGGTGTGCCAGACCTGTCAAAAAGGTCATCGTTTCGTTATAGGCGTGAGACGTGGTGCGACGAACTTTTTTTCTGCCAATTAATCGGTCGTCAGCTTGTGAAAAACAGTGGAAAACAACCGGATAGTAATTCTGTCTAGTAGGCTAGTGAAACCCACAAGACGATAAACTTTGGGACTCATTGACCCGATCAAAAAATCTATAAAAATTATCGATAATATCTGCCAGAGGTCGTCAACACTTTTGGCGCCTGAAGATAACGACCCTCCTTCCTCTAATTTGTGAGAAGAACCTGAGATAAATTGTGTTTGATTTAGGAGGGGGAGGAGGTTCAGTTTTTTCATGGCATGCTAAAATTTCAAAGTGCGATTCCCGCAACGGCTTAAATTATTGGCTACAGGGTGTTTTTACGATTAGCCCGGTATATTCTACATGAAAACGGCCTCTTGCCTTTTTCTCATCGTTCTTGATTAAAATAATTTCTTAAATTTAAATCGAGAAGGCGGTGAGCAATTTTCATAAAACAAAATTTATTGTTATGAATGCTATTATCAATCAGTTTAATTTTGAATTTAGTTGTTTTAATCAAGAACGGTGCGTCTGACGAGAAAAATACAATAGACGGCTTCTATGTAGAATTGACCAGGCTAATCATAAAAAATATCCACATGGAAATATATCAGTGGCGTCCCTGCAAACATGATATTTTTTTACAAGAAAATGGGTACGCCACTGATATCTTTCCATGTGGATATTTTTTATGATTAGCCTGGTATATTCTATATGAAAACGGCCTCTTGCCTTTTTCTCGTCCTTCTTGATTAAAATAATTTCTTAAATTTAAATCGAGAAGGCGGTGAGCAATTTTCATAAAACAAAATTTATTGTTATGAATGCTATTATCAATCAGTTTAATTTTGAATTTAGTTGTTTTAATCAAGAACGGTGCGTCTGACGAGAAAAATTCAATAGACGGCTTCCATGTAGAATTGACCAGGCTAATCATAAAAAATATCCACATGGAAATATATCAGTGGCGTCCCTGCAAACATGATATTTTTTTACAAGAAAATGGGTACGCCACTGATATCTTTCCATGTGGATATTTTTTATGATTAGCCTGGTATATTCTATATGAAAACGGCCTCTTGCCTTTTTCTCGTCCTTCTTGATTAAAATAATTTCTTAAATTTAAATCGAGAAGGCGGTGAGCAATTTTCATAAAACAAAATTTATTGTTATGAATGCTATTATCAATCAGTTTAATTTTGAATTTAGTTGTTTTAATCAAGAACGGTGCGTCTGACGAGAAAAATACAATAGACGGCTTCCATGTAGAATTGACCAGGCTAATCATAAAAAAATATCCACATGGAAAAATATTAGTGACGTCCCTGCAAACATGATATTTTTTACAAGAAAATGGGTACGCCACTGATATCTTTCCATGTGGATATTTTTTATGATTAGCCTGGTATATTCTATATGAAAACGGCCTCTTGCCTTTTTCTCGTCCTTCTTGATTAAAATAATTTCTTAACTTTAAATTGAAAAGGCCGCCGAGCAATTTTTATAAAACAAAAATTATTATTATGAATGTTATTATCAATCAGCTGAATTTTGAATTTAATTGTTCTAATCAAGAACGGTGCGTCCGACGTGAAAAATACAATAGACGGCTTTCATGTAGAATTGACGAGGCTAATAATAAAAAATATCCACATGGAAAAATATCAGTGGCGTATAAATTTTTTTGACAAATATCAGAGGGCATGTTTGCAGGGACGCCACTGGTGCACCGATAGAATAACTTGTCTAACTAAAAGATGTGGATTTATATCCTATGAACACATCCCAAAATTGAAAATAATATCTATAGTACTTTCGGAGATATTAACAAATAACGATTTAAAAATTTTTTTCGAAAATACACAAAATATAGTTATGAGCTTCTCTTTATAAAATGGCTGAAGGAATCGCACGTCTTTAAGGAACACTCTGTATGTAAGACAGTAGTAAAAATCAATAAGCAGTAAAATTAAACGAAAAAAAAAATATTAAAACTATTACAATCGACGGAGGTGAATGAACGAACGAAAATCGGAAGACTTCACGCAAATAATGCCGACGATGCGTAGTTGTAAACAAGGCCCGGTCTCGTCATAATCGAGCAGGACTGCGATTTCATTCATAAATTTCGATTGACGGCGCACAGAGCCGGATTTGACCAGTTTCTCCACCTCAAAACGATTATTCTTCACCTTAAACGCGATTGTGTAACAAAGTTTTTATAAAATCGACGGCAACATGTAAAACGTATATACGATTTTAGAATGGGCCCCCTTTTCCAAAGATTCAGAACATTGTAATATTTTATATCAATATTTACAAGAAGGAAGTAAAGTAACCATAGACTTATAATATACAAGGTAGACAGAGTCGTTTACATTTTGCCCCGGCTCAGAGGGCGCATTAACAGAAATCAATGATGCCAAACTTCTGCTGATTGCCCTAGATCTACCGCCTGTGTTTGTAACCGAAAGTTATATTAATTATATTGAATGCACTTGTCATATTAGATACACATAAGCAAACTGAAATATGTGTTTTTTAAATTTTGTACTCGAAAAATTATTTATATAGAGAACTATAAATGATCTACAAATTGTGGCAACGTTGTACGGGCGAATTTTTGGGAATTTGTCATAATGCATTCATTTCTAACGCTACCGCGTCTACCGTGTTTGCGATCTATTGTGTTTGGGATCTATTGTGTTTTAGCGCATTAGTTTTTAGTATTTTTTCGAACTAGAACTATTTTGAGCTATTTACAATAGTAAGAAACTCGACTATTCTAACCCCCGATTAATATTTGGGCGGTAAGTGAGATTATTGAGAACTGATGTCGCTAATCCTCTATTTTAAGTAAATGTTGCAAAATATATGGATTTTTTAAAATTATCTGAATTTCTTTAAAAAGTACCTACAGCGTTATGCTGTTTATGTCTAATTTTAGATCGAAATCATCTAATTGCGTTATGATAAAATTATTGTAGAATTCCATATAAAGTCATCTTCTAGCTTATGTGAACTGTGGAAGTATGTATGATTGTAAACAAATGGTGTTTTATGAATGAAATTTTTCGTCTCCCTTTTATATTTTATGTCTATGGCAACAACCAGTGGCGAGAACAGAATTTTTTTTCGGTTTTTTTTCTATTAAGATTTTCCCATGTGGATATTTACATGAAATAGTATATTAAGATACAAGTTTCATAAGACATTATCTTAGAGCACGCGTATAATTTAGAAAACGACCCGCCACGCGGGGAGTTTTCTAAAGTAAAAGTGCTCTAATTGTCTTATGAACCGTGTATTTTATAATACTTTTTCTATTTGGGTCCCAAATAGAAAAACGATTTTTTCCGCTTTTCTAGTCGAAAATATAAAAAAATACAATTTTACAACCATATTTACGTTTATTTTGCAATTATAAAACAAGTAAAATTTTTCCCGATTTTCAAAAATAAGGGCAGTTTACTCTAGAGCCATGGTAGATTTTTTTTGTATGTACTTAAGAAATATTTGACAATCAACCGATTAGAGGTTCGAGGGCATGCACCAGCTTTTATCAAGAATAAAATTTTCTGAGAAATCAATAATGAAAAAGTTGTTTGTTGCAAACTTTCTTGGTCACCCTATAAATATAGGTGATAAAAAATTAAGAAAATTAGGATTGTTGTATTATTTGATAGTTTTTTTTTATGAACGTCCCTCTTATTATCCTAAGAACTAGCATATTATGATAATTTGTCTATAAATTGTAAATACAGTGAAATCTCTCATAACAGACACCTCTAATAAGCGGACATCTCAATTAAGCGGACATTTTGTCATAGTCCGGAACTAGGTATCTGAAATTCCATGAAAATCAACCTCTCTTGGGCGGACACTCCTTTGGGCGGACGCGGACAGGCTGTTTTCATACAAAGGGTGCGAAAACCCTCCTGTAAACGGACAAAAATTTTTTTTAAGTATTTGGGAGACGAATAAGTACGGTGCAAAAACTCTCTGAAGACAGACCGGCAACCAATAGCGTATGCGTGGCAGCGCGAAAGGACTTGGCGGAATGAAAGTATGTGTGATTCCCCGACAGCAGTCCGCCGTTTATTTGTGAGTTGCACAGGGCCAACACTCCATTCATAAATCTGTTGGAAAGTGAGTTTGTGATTGTTTGAAATGTTATTGAAAATCAGTAATGGGTGGAAGAGTGACAAAACATGTTGGTCTCGCTAATGGCAACAATGTTGAAGTCTGGTTAAATCAAAGATCTTACAAGGTTAAATCCAATAACGTTTAAAAGGTTATGGAGCGGTCTTCATCGTTTCGGAGCGGAGCTAGTCTGGGCAAAAAGCCCAACAATGGCGTATAATTTACTTTGAGATTCTTTACTTTTAACTATATTATCTATTCAAAAAGTGTAGTTTCGAATATTGGATATTTATAAAAAAGATAGAAATATTGATCCAGTTTTTATATACAGTGTATCCAAGGATGGATTTAACTATTTATGCTTAGCATCAATATTTTTGGTGTATTCATTACTGGATGATACTCTCCAGATATAAAAGTGTATATTTCTAGCCAGATTGTCATATTTATCACTAAGACATCTTGCAAAATCCCAATTAAAAATTTGTAAATTTGACAATTACAACTGGTTTAAGGTTAATCCGAAATTGCTCTTAAAATAAGTTTATTTCTAATAATTTTACTAAAAACTGTGAAAAGGATGATTTTTTAAAATAATATTATTATACTTAAAGGTATCAAATAAATCGTGAAATAATCCAACTGCACTCTGGTCATCTATCTTTAGTTTATTACCTGCTCACATGCATTGGGTGTGGCCAATTAGCAAGGAGGGAGAAACGGAATGGGTGATGCAAACTCAAAATCAAATTTCTAAATATATTTACTAACCTGTGAAATTTTAATTTAACACCATTGCATCTTCTAGTGAAGTATTTTATGGCCGCACAAGACTCAACCATCTTGTAAATGCAAGATTTATATTAAGAAATAAACCAACTCGACTGCTTTTTGCCCGGACTAGCACCAGGGACCGGTCCATAACCTTTTAAACGTCAATGGTTAGTCAGAAATCATATCAATACAATCATATTAAAACATAACCATACTTACCGAAGAAAAGATAAATCCTTGCTTAAATGATCCACTCTTTTACAAACTATACATGAATGCACCATCATTGTTTATAATAAAGACGATTTTTCACCAATACTCACAAAAAAAAAATAAAAACAACCAAGTATATAAACACTCCCTTAAAAGCGGTTAGCAGCGAGTAGCAACAGTGTATTCTTCTTCCATTGATAAAGTTTGATCGTTTTCCGTCGAGCGTAGTATCTTTTAACTTGATGTTGTCAGAGTGCAGTCGGTTTATTTCAAACTTTTATGTATAATAATAATATTTTTTTTCTAAATCTCTCAAGGCCTATTCACAATTTATATTTAAATTATTGGGAAATAAATTTATTTTAAAAGCAATTGCGGATTAACCTTAAACCAGTTGCAATTGTCAAATTAACAAATTTTTAATTGGGATTTTGCAGATACCTTAGCGATAAATAGGACAATCTGGCTATGCTGCAAGCATACCAGCAAGGTGGGGAGTGCACGTTTACAGTCCTTACGTCGACTTCAAATGTAAACAATTCTATCTGGAGTTTGTAAGATCTTTGGTGAGTTGTAAGGTTAAAATCGTAAACAATGGCACAAAAATGTCGCGTTTTGAGTCTGAAAGACGATATTGCGGTTGTGGAAGTTTATAATTTGATAACAATGATTTGGGCGAGTTCATTAACATTGATAGCAATGTACTATTAGAGGATGATAGTGACCCCATTCCTGCCGATTATTTAGTCCAAACTGCAACCACATCACTATCTGACGACTCTGATGAAGAAGTTGAATGCAGTAAATCAAACAAATTATCACAAGCCATTAGTATGGTAAAGGAACTACAAGAGTATGCAAAGAATAGAGGTGATTCTACAGCAATGGAATTGTTATCAGACTTGGAATTACATTTGCTAGATTGCAAGTATAAAACGCAAACACGCCAAACTACGTTATTAGATTTTTTTAGTATTACATCCTAACTAAAACTAGTGTATTTTTGTTATGTTATGCTTTTGTACATACATATACATAGTAAAAATTTTGCATTTACATATTACCTAATAACAAATTTCCCATGGGCGGAGACCTCTATTAGGCGGACACATTTTAGCCGGTCCCGAAGGTGTGCGCCTAAGAGAGGTTTCACTGTATACGCCACAACAGAACAACCTGAAGGTCGTGGCAGAAACGCCAGAAGGAAAACGCGCCAAAAGTCGCGTACGAATCGCGCAAACAACGAATAATTATTTAAATTCGTTCGGAAAAAATTATTATTTATGATTTCGAAACGAACCGTCTAGCCGGTTGGGGAGTGGGCCTCTTGAATTTTCAATTTTTGAAAAAATAAATAAAACTTTGAATTTATTTTAAGAATGTTAAGGTGTCCGTAAACAGATTTTTTTTCTTCGTAAAATAATGCGAATTGCGACCATATCGACGAACGCGACTGTTTAGTTCGGCGTTCGATTTTGGATATTTTTGAATATACAGGGTGTCATTTTGTAACCCTTCCACCCTTAATACCTCGCATGCAGTAAATAATATTCAAAATCAGAGATTAATTTAATTAATTTTATTGTCCCATTTTAAATTTTTTGTGATTTAAATTCTGAGAGGGCCACCCTTAAAATCTTAAATGGGAAGGGGATCAAGTGGCATATCATTTTAAAGGTCCCTTAAATCTCTTTCCAATACAGTGAACCCTCTTTAAATGTGTCCGCCTAATAGAGGTGTCCGCCCATGGGAAATTTGTTATTAGGTAATATGTAAATGCAAAATTATTACTATGTATATGTATGTACAAATAAACATAACATAACCAAAATACACTAGTTTTAGTTAGGATGTAGTGCTAAAAAAATCTAATAACGTAGTTTGACGTGTTTGCGTTTTATACTTGCAATCTAGAAAATGTAATTCCAAGTCTGATAACAATTCCATTGCTGTAGAGTCACCTCTATTCTTTGCATACTCTTATAATTCTAATGGCTTGTTGATAATTGGTGACATTTGTTTGATTACTGCATTCAACTTCTTCATAAGAGTCGTCAGATAGTGATTTGGTTCCAGTTTGGACTACATAATCGGTAGGAATAGGGTCACTATCATCTTCTAATACCACATTGCTATCAATGTTAATGAACTCGCCCAAATCATTGTTATCAAATTACAAACTTCCACAACATCAATATCGTCTTTCAGACTCAAAACGCGACATTTTTGTGCCATTGTTTACGATTTTAACCTTACAACTCACAAATTAACGGCGGACTGCTGCTGTCGGGGAATCACACATACTTTCATTCGGCGAAGTCCTTTCGCGTTGCCACGCATACGCGATTGGTTGCCGATCTGTCTTCAGAGAGTTTTTGCACCGTACTTATTCGTCTCCCAAATACTTTTAAAAATTTGTTGTCCGTTTAGAGGTGGGTTTTCACACTCTTTGTATGAAAACAGCCTGTCCGCGTCCGCCCAAAGGAGAGTCCGCCCAAGAGAGGTTGATTTTCATGGAATTTCATATACCTAGTTCCGGACTATGAAATGTCCGCTTAATAGAGATGTCCGCTTAGCAGAGGTGTCCGTTATGAGAGGTTTCACTGTAATACCATAATTCATTATTATTGAGTAATAGTTTCCAAGAAATTTGAGATTTTTGGTTTTTAGGTTATTATTTAAAAAAAAACATTATTGTGTTTACTCCTCTTTTGGTAGAATGATTAGGGGTCCGTCGGAAGTCACTCAGGGTGACAGCCTTTCCAAGTCTTTACCAGGGGCTTAATCATCGCCTAAAAATCCAATTTAAGAGTTTAAGGGTAAAATCCTTCACAATAAAATTGACGTGGCTTTCGGATTTCTAACATTATTTCCCAGGAAACGACATATCGACCTCGAACTTCATTATTTAAGAATTCTTTCATCTGGAGGACTTCATCCTTATGGAACGATCTTCCCGAGGTCGTTTTTCCCAACGAATATAACCTCCAACGATTCAAAACCAACGTGAATCGTTTTTTGCGCACACGCACCACTCCCAGAGTGCTCTAAAGGATTTTTCCTATAGTGCTTGTGTTTGATCATAAAAAAAAATGAAGGGTGGGCAGTTTTCAAGTGAACATCCTGTATTTAGTTTCGGGTGATACATGCAAAAATCTGACACAATCCGATAACATTTATTAGAGTGACCTCTGCATTGAACAAACGATCACGTAATCCAAAATCGACTCGATTGCTTTTTTATTAAAAAAAAAAATTGGTCTCCTTAAAAACATTAAAATAGATGTTGTAAAATTGCGCTATTGAGTCCTTGATATCCAATCGATTCGACCGACAACAGATCGATATCTCATTTTTATCGGTTGTGGTAGGTGTGAAACAAGTAGAACTATAAAATTTACTATATTCATAAATTAACATAGTCTGGCCGGCTAGATTGCCGGATTTAGGATAGACGAACTTTTTTTAATATAAAAATTATAATATATGTTGTTTTGTCTGTAGTAAATAGCAAATATTTTGTATCAAATTTGGGTTTTATACAGGGCGTTTCTCAATAACATGCTAATATTTAAGGAGGTTATTCTTGGGTCCCTTTTCACAAAAAAAACTTCATATGAACATACAGCGTGTTATGGAAATGACGTATTATATTTAAATGGGTGACTCCTGGGGTGTCCTAGAGAAGCGCTACATATTTTATTTTTTTTAAATCGACCGTTTTAAAAGTGGGGTAATAAACACTCTTACTCACAGGTCAGTCCGCGCTACTGTACAATATTTCACCCAGAGCCAATGGCAATGTTGTCAAACTTAATGTAAAACTGAAATTCCATATAAAATTATAAAAATTAATTATTTTCTACCTACTTGTATTTATCCTTGTACCTAAAGAGCGAGGAAATCCAGGCACAAAGACAATCAGTTTTTTTTTCTTTTTCATGGGAACACTCCTGGAAACACTTTATGTACTAGATCCTTTTTAATCTTTGTTAATACCTAATTTCATAACAGCGTGCAAATGAATGAATTTCTTTTTTTTTATACGAAAACTGTACGTCAACGACAGAAAATCAAGAGACCGACATTTGCTCGGCACGGAATGGGATTTTCAAAAATAATTTTTATTAGACGTTTAGGATATATGTCTTTTCCCGAAAATGGAACCAAGAATAACCTCCTTAAATATTAGTATGTTATTAAGAAACACCCTGTATAAATATACAGGGCACACCAAGTAAAGTGGCCTATTAGAAGTATCTCAAGAACTAAATGAGATTTTATTTTGAAAATTTGGCTGTGGCTATAAGAGATGGTTTTCTACGTTTATAAAAATATTGTGGATGGTGCGGTATTGCCGGATCATATCGAAAATGGTAGCAACTTCGGAATTTTAAATGAATTACCCTATATACCGCGTGGTGCATCGTGGTTGGAAACATAGGAAATCCCATGCAAGTTTTAGACTGTCCAAATATTTGCTCCCCTGTTGACTTTAGAGCGGGGTTGTAAGGAGAATTTTTTAGGGTCTCTGTGTGGTGAGTGCACATGCGAAGTTTGAACAATTTTGGACAAGCCGATCTTAACTTATTTGAATAGTGTTGCGGCTGGGTTTTCATTGAAATTCAACAGGTAATTCTGCGACATCAGCATTGATCGTACTTGTCAACCTGTGATTTGTCATTGTCAAACGTAATTTGCAAACGGTAGGCTCTTTAAAAATCTTTGACAGATTCATTTTACACTGGAACTAACATTTTCGAATAAAACGAACATTATTTTCTAAACGGATCTTTTAATAGAAAACGAATTATTTTACTTACAATAGAACATATTAAATAGTATTAAAATCATCAAGAATTGCTAAAAGGGGAATGAAATAAGAGGACGTTTAAAAATAAACAAATCGTTTGGAATATTGTTAATGCTTAATTAAATGTTCAAATAAACCGCCATTTGCTGCTAAACAATATCCTAAACGATCGTAAAATTCTCTCCGAACATTAGCGAGTTGGTACTGGGTAATTCTTTCAGATTGCATTAAAATTGAATTTTTTAACTGTTCTAAATTTTCAAACCTAACACTTTGATAAAGAAAATTTTTTAAATGCCCCCAGAGGAAGAAGTCGTTTGGTGAGAGGTCAGGAGACCTAGCTGGCCAATTAATTGTTGAATTTGGACCGACAACATGCCCATTAAAGGCATTATTTAGATATTCGCGTACCATAAGCGAATTGTGGGCCGGGCAACCATCCATTTGGAACCAAATCTCCTGATTTTCATCAGCGACTTCCTCCAATGCGGGTCCAATTTGATTTTGAAGAAGATCTAAATATGTTTGACCCGTCAGATTTCCATCAATAAAAAATGGTCCAATGATGCGATGTCCAAAAATTCCTGCCCAAACATTAACTTTCTGAGGGTATTGGGTTCGAGTGCATGCAAGACGATGTTCATTTTGTAGGCTCCAGTACCGATAATTTTGTATATTCGGCTCATTATTTAATGTAAATGTGCATTCGTCTGAGAAGCAAATATTTTGTAAAAAATATCTGTTGTTGTTAGCTCGCTCCATCATTTCAAAACAAAAAAGTGATCTTCGCTCTTCATCCCCTTCTAGCAATTCTTGATGATTTTGATACTTATATGAATGATATTTATGCTTTGTCAAAGTTCGCAGTACTGTGGTGTGATGTTTTTCTACCACTTGCCCGAGAGTTCTAGTGCTGATATTTTTATTTTCTTCGACGTGAAGTAAAATATTAAGTTCTCTATTATCGTTTTCTTCAGCTCTTTCATGATTCTGTGCTGTGCATTTGCAGTTGTTTATTACAGTGCCTCTCGCCTCAAACTTAGTAATAACTTTTTGTATTGTCGACTTGGTAGGAATGGGCCTATCAGGGAAATAAACGGAAAACATATCAGATACAATACTTAAGCTATTCCCCGCATAGTACCATTTTATCATAGTGACTTTTTCTTCTACTGTGTAACTCATAATAATTACCTAATAAAATTATTACTAGTAAAAAATATAAACTTTCAAATTACGTTTGACAATGACAAATCACAGGTTGACAAGTACGATCAATGCTGGTGTCGCAGAATTACCTGTTGAATAATTTCAATGAAAACCCAGCCGCAACACTATTCAAATAAGTTAAGATCGGCTTGTCCAAAATTGTTCAAACTTCGCATGTGCACTCACCACACAGAGACCCTAAAAAATTCTCCTTACAACCCCGCTCTAAAGTCAACAGGGGAGCAAATATTTGGACAGTCTAAAACTTGCATGGGATTTCCTATGTTTCCAACCACGATGCACCACGCGGTATATGAATTACCCTATATAATATATATTTTTTTGGAATCTAGGTAAAAATCTAGTATAAATAATCTTGTGATTTTTTAACGCCGTATCGGGACCTGAAAAGAAAATCATATCTTTTTAGCGGTTACAGCTAGAAAGCTGAAATTTTGACAATAGTTTCACAAGACCATCGAAATTTTATAATTTTGAACTGTATTTAATTGGTTTTATACAGGGCGTCTCCATAACAATATTTCTGAGAGAGATGAATTATTGCAAAAATCTTCTTTTTTTTTATATGGGACACCCTGTATTTGATATGTTTTGCTTATGGAGGATCGAATTTTCTATCTAATGATATTAAGTGTTCATATACCTATCTTCAATATTTTCGAACTTATGGCAAAATTTAAAAATTATCTTATAAAAATATATTTTTTGGTAGTTGGCTGTGGAATGGATTCATAGAAACAAAATAATGAAAAATCCAATTAATAGAATTTTGCATAAACATAATAATTATATTTTTTATTTACTTAAAAAAAAGAAGATTTTTGCAATAATTCATCTCCCTCAGAAATATTGTTATGGAGACGCCCTGTATAAAACTAATTAAATACAGTTTAAAATTATAATATTTCGATGGTCTTGTGAAACTATTGTCAAAATTTCAGCTTTCTATCTGTAACTGCTAAAAAGATATTATTTCTTTTCAGGTCCCGATACGACGTTAAAAAATCACAAGACTATTTATAATTCATAAACTCTTAAAGATAGGTATATGATATTATACAGAAAACGGTTCTAGATTTTTACCTAGATTCAAAAAACAATATAATATATAGGGTAATTCATTTAAAATTTCGAAATTGCTACCACTTTCGGTATGATCCGGCCACAATATTTTATAAACGTAGAAAACCATCTCTTATAGCCACAGCCAAATTTTCAAAACAAAATCTCATTTAGATCTCGAGATACTTCTAATAGGCCACTTTACTTGTTGTACCCTGTATAGCGAAATGTTACATTTAGTTCAAAATGTCTATGACAAACAAAGAAATGCAATGTGGGGGGGGGGGGGGGGTTTCTCAACCCCAAACGAACCCCCTTGGGCGCGCCACTGCCTCTGGTTTCTTTTATGAGCGGTGATTGATTGGGCCATCTAGAGTGATAACTCTATCTTCGCAAAAACCGCTCAAGGTGGACCTCGACATTTAACAGACAGACTCACTCAAAATAAAGTAAATTCCGATATTTGCCTTGCGAAACTTTTAAAAAACTAAACTCGCCAAATTTCAGCTACCTACGTCGAACGCCTTTCGAGGTCAAAGGTTATTTCACCGACATCCCGGCCAGACGTGGTCCCCCTCGACGTCTTTCAATTTCGCCGTGTGCTCGAATCATTCAGATTGTTTGTTTCCAGCCTACTCGGATTATTTCATTTGGTAATATAAATTAAGTTACGTATGCCTAAATTAACATGTTTACTACGACCAATAAAAAATACTACACCATGCGTAGATGCGTGTTATTTTTTTTTATTGCGTTCCACACTTGGGGAGATGACCTTAAGAGTTGACTGATTTTTATAGTTCGTTCGACCCCAGATTGCGGTACCCAGTTTCTTGTTAATTCTCGCAATAAACGCAGTGCAAGTATATGCACGAGAGATAGTTCTGCTTGGTCACGGTCACTTTTGAAATGAAAATCCAATTTTCAGTTAACGTTTCGGTTCATTTTATTTAAAACCATCGTCAGAACTATTTGAACAAAAATAAAAAAGGCGTACCAACAAAATTAAAAAGAATTTTCTTGTTTTCATTCTAACCATGACTAACATAAAATAGGAATTTTGCTTTTAACCCCATCAAAAAAATGTGGTGTCTTTTTAATTTTGTTTATACGCCTTTTTCTGACGATGGTTTTAAATAAAATGAACCGAAACGTTAACTGAAAATTGGATTTTCATTTCAAAAGTGACCACGAGACCCAGGAACAAACTACCTAAAATTTTATATACAGGATGTTCCTCAATGACGTGCTAATATTTCAGGGTGTGATTCCTTAGGTCATTTTATAAAGAAAAGTTCATATGAGCATATATCCGCAACGGCTTAAATTTCTTGCTACAGGGTGTTGAATTTTTATTTTTTAAATGGTTATTTTTTAATATCTCCGAAAGTACTTTAGATATTATTTTCAATTGTGGTATGTGTTAATAGGATATAGAACCACAAATTTTAGTTAGAAAAGTTGTTCAATTGTTCCACCAGTGGCGTCCCTGCAAACATGTCCTCTGATATTTTTACAAAAAAGATGGTACGCCACTGACATTTTCCATGTGGATATTTTTTCTGATTAGCCTGGTCAATTCTACATGAAAACGGCCTCTTGAGTTTTTCTCGTCAGACGCACCTTTCTTGAGTAAAACCACTAAATTCATAGTGAAATTATTATTATTAACATTGATAAAATAATTAATGATAAATTTTGTTTTATAAAAATTGTTGGAAATGGCCACCTTCACTTATAAGGCATACTCTTTGCATCGAATTGCCCACTCCAACAATTTTTATAAAACAAAATTTATCATTAATTATTTTATCAATGTTAATAATAATGAGTTTTAATATGAATTTTGTGGTTTGAATCAAGAACGCGGCGTGCGTCTGACGAGAAAAACTCAAGAGAGCGTTTTCATGTAGAATTGACCAGGCTATTTAGAAAAAATATCCACGTGGAAAAATGTCAGTGGCGTACCATCTTTTTTGTAAAAAATATCAGACGATATGTTTGCAGGGAAGCTACTGGTGGAACAATTGAATAACTTTTCTAAATACTATTTGTGGATTTATATCCTATTAACATATACCAAAATTGAAAATAATATCTAAAGTACTTTCGGAGATATAAAAAAATAACCATTTAAAACATAAAAATTCAACACCCTGTAGCAAAAAATTTAAGCCGTTGCGGACATATGTTCATATGAACTTTTCTTTATAAAATGACCTATGGAATCACACCCTGAAATATTAGCACGTCATTAAGGAACACCCTGTATATGCTCCTAATTACATGCTAAGTATTTCAGGGTGTTGAAATTTTAAACAATATCGTTTCAAAATGTAGATTTTTTGCAGTTTTCTCAAATTTCATTTTTAATCTTATTTTTTGAACACCCTGTATTAATAGTTATCAAAATATTATAAAAATCTATTAATGCAGGTCCTTTTCAACAGGGAATCCAACCCAAATTAAACAATGAAGGCTTCCTTATAGGAAAAATTAATACTTAATTATCTTTAGGTCTGCAAACGTCATTTTTGACATAAAAACTTAAATATGTCAAATATGTTTAGACTTAGGTATAGGACATGATATACGAAAACTGCCTAGAATCATGCGTAGAATCCAAAAATATAATAATATATAGGGTGTTCCATTTAAAATAAGCAAGTTGACAGCGACGTCCGGTCTAACCGGAAGTGCCACCATATTGAAAATATTTTAGCTGAATTGCCCCCATCAACATTCCCATACTGTCCAATTTTCAAAATTTTCCTACGTATATCGTCGTTCCGTATTCATATAAAAATACCCTGCTTTACTAACTTTTTTCTCCTCAATGAAAATAATCTTTGTAGACGTCTGAAAGGCCGTAAAAACGGAAAACCCAACTTCAGACGGGATTAGTGCTAAACTCGGGTAAAACTCGGTGAAAGTGGCCTCGTTTTCCTTTTCACGTGTTTCAACTTTTTCAGGGTCCCTCGAAACGAGGACTTCCCGGGCCAGACGACTAGACTGGCAAAAAATTGAGCGACTGCTTTAAAAGTTTGCCATTATTTCGCTCGCCTTTTTATTCCGACGAACATTTGACGGACGAGTGGACGCTTTTTTGAATCGAAGTTTTCGAACGGTCGAATTTTGTAAAAATATAACATTTAAAAAAAAACATAGCAAGGATTTTCCATTATTTAATAGAATTTAAAATTAAATGAAAATTCTCGCTGAAAATAATTTGTTTTATACCGGGTGTTTCAGGAGACACGCTCACCTCTATAACTTTTTTATTGCTTAAATTACAGAAATAAAATTTGGTGGGTTTATATGCGATATTATTTTGCATATTATGTGTATAACTTCCGGTTTAACCGGAAATTACCTGAACTTTGGGTTTTTAAATGACATACCCAGAATGTTTTTAGCTGTATCGATTCAAAACACCATTCCAAATTCAACGACACACCAAACGTCCCATATAAGAATGCACAGTACAGGGATCTCGTAAACCGGGAGATACAGAGATGGTTAAATTAGAGAAAAGTTACGCTTTGCTAAACCCTTCAAAGTCACGATTCGAAATCTAAAAAATCTGATTACTTCCGAAGATATTTGGGAAAAACCGAAATTTCCCGATTTCGTTTTCATTTTTTTCTGACTCTATTTAAAAAGATATGACAAAATAAATTTCACATTCTCATTGCCACTTTTTCTGCTCTACAAGCCGGTGTTCTTAAATTTTCAATCCGACGTTTCGTTTTTCCGCAACCATCATCAACTTTGTTTTTTTAAATAGTCGGAAAATTTAATTTTATGCTTAGTAAATTCTACCTTTTATAATATGTTTCTATTTGGGTCTTTAAAGTTTGAAAAACTTAAAAAATATAGTAGATTTTTTCCATTTGAATTAAAATTTTCCTTTTGAGTTGGCAGTACCTTTACAATTTCATAAAATGTTACAAGTATCAAATATGCCATGATAGAAACAATTGAACACAACAAAGCTTCTTCCCATCCGTCATAATTAAAAATAAATATATTATTAAAGTTAATAAAAATGAGTCAGGAAGAAAGTTGTACTCCGTCAGAAATACGAGAAATTGCAGAAAAACTTTTAAAAAGAATATATGCAAAACTTTGAGTTATGGTGCGAGCAGAACAAAGTTCAAAATATTGAACAAAATAATAAATAATGCTATTGAACATAATATTGTGTCGACACAGAATCTGACAGGAAAAATGGATATAACTTAATGACTGCAGTAAAAGTACCTGGGGCGATCCCATTATTTATGACCGTTTGTTATTATTATGTGGAAAGGACCGGATTGTAATAATTATAATTAAATATAGGCACATCAGGTAGGTTAGGTTGCTTAATTTATATTTAAATATCTTTTTGTGGTTCAAGAATTGGCTTTTACCAAACATTCCTCAGAATAGCGCGATGGTAATGGACAATGCGAGCTATTACAGTCGCCAATTACATAAAGCTCGAAGCTCAAATAATACAAAATTGGAGATTCAGAACTACATGGCGGCGAATGATATATATTTTGAAGAAAGTTATAAAAAAGTGATCTTTTAGAAGTTTTAAAGACATTTTGTATAAAAAAAGTACATGTTTGTGACACATTGGCAGAAGAAAATTCGTAATAATTGTGGCCTTTTCAATAATTGCATCCTATAGGGCTTTCAATAATTGCCGCCCTTTCAATAATTGCATCCTATAGGGCTTTCAATAATTGTCGTCCTTTCAATAATTGAATCCTATAGGCCTTTCAATAATTGCATCCTATAGGGCTTTCAATAATTGCCGCCTTTTCAATAATTGCATCCTATAGGGCTTTCAATAATTGCCGCCCTTTCAATAATTGCATCCTATAGGGCTTTCAATAATTGCCGCCCTTTCAATAATTGCATCCTATAGGGCTTTCAATAATTGTCGTCCTTTCAATAATTGAATCCTATAGGCCTTTCAATAATTGCATCCTATAGGGCTTTCAATAATTGCCGCCTTTTCAATAATTGCATCCTATAGGGCTTTCAATAATTGCCGCCCTTTCAATAATTGCATCCTATAGGGCTTTCAATAATTGCCGCCCTTTCAATAATTGCATCCTATAGGGCTTTCAATAATTGTCGTCCTTTCAATAATTGAATCATATAGGCCTTTCAATAATTGCATCCTATAGAACTTTCAATAATTGCCGCCCTTTCAATAATTGTCGCCCTTTCAATAATTGCATCCTATAGGGCTTTCAATAATTGTCGTCCTTTCAATAATTGAATCCTATCGGGCTTTCAATAATTGCCGCCCTTTCAATAATTGCATCCTATAGGGCTTTCAATAATTGTCGCCCTTTCAATAATTGCACCCTATCGGGCTTTCAATAATTGCATCCTATAGAACTTTCAATAATTGCCGCCCTTTCAATAATTGTCGCCCCTATGCATTTCAATATTTGCCGCCCCAAACTTGGTAATATTGCCGAATAAAAGTAACATTATAACTTCTTGAAGGGACTGATATAATTTCTATGACGCCATTACCAAAAATTGACGTCAATCTTTACCTACATAGTTACTAAATAAGATTAAATTGACCTTTAGAGTCCATTCTTGGAACGAAATTTCATGGAAAACTACTCAAAAAATAATAAATGACGGTGTATTATTGGACAGAGATTGAAACGACCTTTAAAATGACCAATGCCACAGGACTTCGCTTCTAAGGGTAACATACGCCACTCCCAGTGGGGGTTAAATCACGAAGGCTGCATATATTCTTTAAAAGCGTCTTCAGAATAAAATCGACGTGTCGAACCTGTATTTTTATTAATCATTACATTTTCTTTACATAGTAAACACAATGAAACGAGACACTTAAAGTTACACAACAAAAAAATTATTCAGTATAAAAACAAGATAATTATCGTTTAAAAAGAACTTCCTTCCTTATTTGCCCACTTTGTCTCACGTGATATACAGGGGAAGCCTAAAAACGTGCAGTTTTTAGCAATGAAAAGAAAAATAGAACAATTATTTGTTTCTTCGTTTATACCACGGCTTGTTTTTGGCGCGGCCTTTACTGATTTGCCTCCGTAGCCAAGTTGGGCGGATGAAAAAAAATCAAGAATGTATATTCTGGCGTTCACATATTTCTAAGAAACAAATGCTATTTAAGGGGTTTGTTCATAGTTTCCTTAATGACGACAATAAAACGTTTATTTTTAACTAAACGACATGAACGATAGAGTGAGGTCGAGAAGAAATTGAACAATTCGAATGTGCAACCGTGCATATGCACGCGCGTCTCTGATCTCTAGATTACGTTGACAGCAGCTCATGCAGAACATTAGCTGTACTAGACTGCGGGTCATTCGGATAGAGTCTGTTCCGTAGACCAGCACACGTAAATATAGTACGCTATTCCGTTGATCTTTTGAGCTTCATAAAACCCTAATTATCCCTAAGACCATAAAACGCCCTAAATTTACATCTTTTCGGCCAAAGACGGCATACAAATTTTATTTACTTGCATCCCATACCATTTTAAGTACGTTTCACGAAAATTGGATACGACTTAATGATTTCCTGGGTCGGTCCCATTGTGTCGACAAGAGCTTGGCAATAAACAAGTGAAGTATGAAGGGACGGACTAAGGAAAACAAGTAATGATATGATTATATTAATGTAATCAAATGAAATAACATTTTTTTTAAATATTACTAGTCATATTTATTTACATTTATAATGTCATTCTATAGATAGTTCTGTTTCGCTATCGCTATCCTCATCAAAATTAATTATAATTGGATTAATTTATACGATCCAGACTAATATACGAATTTTCTACAGTTATTACGTGACGGACTGAATTTTTCCAACTACCTGGGGGAATATCATTAAAGCATTTTCGTATTAATTCTACAACACTAGAACTTAAAGTCGGAGAAATATTTTCAGACCTAACCAGTGATTTTAACTGGTGCCACATATGCTCTATGGGGTTAAAAATGCAATAATAGGGTGGGAGCCGTAGCACTGTATGTCCAATTTCTTCTGCCAATGTGTCACAAACATATACTTTTTTTATACAAAATGTCTTTAAACCTTCTAAAGGATCACTTTTTTTATAACTTTCTTCAAAATATATATCATTCGCCGCCATGTAGTTCTGAATCTCCAATTTTGTATTATTTGAGCTTGGAGCTTTATGTAATTGGCGACTGTGATAGCTCGCATTGTCCATTACTATCACGCTATTCTGAGGAATGATTGGTAAAAGACAATTCTTGAACCATTCCTCAAAAACTAACAAATTTTACCACAAAAAGATATTTAAATATAAATTAAGCAACCTAACCTACCTGATGTGCCTATATTTAATTATAATTATTACAATCCGGTCCTTTCCACATAATAATAACAAAGGGTCATAAATAATGGGATAGCCACAGGTACTTTTACTGCAGTCATTAAGTTATATCCATTTTTCGTAAAACAATCTTTAGGTATAAGTAGTATAAATAAATACCCAATAATATACACGGTCTCCCATGGGCCATAGAGCAACTGGAGATACCAAAGATCCCGTAATCCATTCATAAAACTCTTGGAAAGTGAAGCCGTGATTGTGTGAAATGTTATCGAAAATCAGTAATGGGTGGAAGAGAGAACTACATTGTTTGTTGGCTGAATGGCAACAATGCTGAAGTCTGGTTAAATCACATGGTTAACTATTAAAACATAACCATACTTACGAACGAAAAGATAAATCCTTATTTAAATGATCCACTATTTTACAAACTACACATGAATGCACCATGATTGTTTATCATAAAGGCGATTTTTCACCAATAATAACAAAAAAAAACACTAATCAAGCAAAATACAGGGTGGCCCATCGAAAACAGTCCAGCCAAGTTTACGGCTGTGTACGTGAAAATTACCTCGGACCCGTAAACTTGTGTTTTCAGGGGGACGTTTCACTATTAATTTCATCCCTGTAACCTCAACCCCCCTAGCGGGGGCGGCTACTGCCCTTGTTTTGTCAAATGGGAATGGGTATTTTGTGATACATCTTTTTAAAGGGCATTAAATTCTCTTTAAAATGGCGCTTCGTTTTATAAATTTGAGCTACGCGCCGCCGAGAAATTGCCGTTACTCTTGCACATTGATTGTTCATAAAATACAATTCAATAATTTCCACTTTCTCCTCAATAGAATAAACCATTTTTTATGTCACGATCAAATCAAAAGAAAATAATAGCGCAGAAATAACGTATGTAGATCTGGATCAACCACTTTACTGAAGATAAAGTTGAATTGACTGATACTTATTACTTAAAAAAAAATTGTTTACGCACAAACCTGTATACTTGATAAGAGGTGCAGTGAAATGTTTCAAATTCCGTTGCTCGGCGGCGCGTAGCTCAAATTTACAAAACGAAGCGCCATTTTAAAGAGAATTTAATGCCCTTTAAAAAGATGTATCACAACATATCCATTCCCATTTGAAAAAACAAGGGCAGTAGCCGCCCCCGCTAGGGGGTTGAGGTTACAGGGATGAAATTAATAGTGAAACGTGTCCCCCTGAAAACACAAGTTCTCGGGAAACAAATTAATTTTAAGAGCAATTGCGGATTAACCCTACACCAGTTGTAATTGTCAAATTAACAAATTTTGAATTGGGATTTTGCAAGATACCTTTGCGATAAATATGTCAATCTGGCTATGCTGCAATAATGACCGAAAGAGGTGGGAAATACTGTATGTGGAACTGGAAATTTCCAGTTTGGCGCGCCACAGGCGAACGAACTTCCGATTTGCTTCGGTATAGTTTGCTTTTGTGCGGAATAGACTATATCAAAAATAAAACAAGCATACTGTGAGCGGTTACACAATTACTTAAGATGAAAATCGCCGCCTAGCCTAGCTCGGAATGCGCTACAAAAAGTGTAGACACAAGCCAGACAGCAACGTGTCAAGATTGAACCATTCAAACGGTTAGATTGGAAAGAACGCCAATGCTGAGATGTTTCTACATAATTTTAGGGATTTCAACGCTACCAACGGCTGTTCTGACATTTGACAGAAATGAGAGATTAGAGCACAAATAGAAACGTCAAAATTTTCATATTTCCTGGGATGCATGCTTGTTTGAAGTGATCGGTGATTTAAAATCAATGCTGTCTTTCTTAATACAAACTCGAGACTAAACTTTTAAACTTCCATCGGCATCGTAATAACTATAACTTTCGGGATAGTGATACTCTTCTTCTGTTTATTTTAAACGTTCTGTCGTCTGTCATATCTGCCAAAAGTCAGACCGGCAGTTGGTAGTGTCGAAATCCCTAAAATACCCCAGAAGTGCAGCGGAAAAGACAATTAAAATGCCGCAAGACCCATTTTTGGGCGGAGTAGAATTTTCCGACTGTAATACGGCTTTAAAAGAAAAATAAAATCATAAAAAAATGGCTAAGCTTAAGTTATTTTATTTCGCCGTTAGGCAAAAACGTTTTTCTATTTTTAGCCTGCTCGTCTATAGGCTTCGATAAGCGACTGTGTCAATTGTGGCAAACCTACTGTAATATCAAGTTTCGTGATTTTTTCCTCGGCCGTCTGGAAATTGAGGCCAAAAAATGTACTTGTGCTGCAGGGTGTCTGTCTGGCACAGGTTTTGCATTCTGCATAGTCTTTTTTTTTTTTCGTAAAAAAGCCGGTTTCTTTCTCGGTATCAGTTTCAGTCAGGTCTCAAAGAAAATAAACATCGAATCAACGCCGATTCCGAAGAAGCAAACTCATTCCAATGCGGTCCAGACGAAATAATGAATAAAGCCAATGAAGCAACACAAAATTTATTGCCTAAAAAATCGAAAGCTTATAAAAAGAAATGTAAATACGTTTATAAATTGCATTGAACTAAAAGCAAGTGAAGAGTTTCAGTGAGCGGGTAGCGGGTTGATTTTCAAGACAGGTGGATCCGGTGACATGTCCAGCAACGTTCTCTAGCGAAAATTCTTTACGGCCCTGCCGGCCGTCGAATTTTTTCATAAAACATCGATCGGAGGGACGAGGTACCATCGTCCTCCGAGATAATCTTTATCATCTCCAAGAACCCGGTCGACTGGACCTATCCTAAGGTCGTTTACACCTTTCAGGCCTCGTCTAGACGAAAGATAATTAAAACGGCAGCGTGCAAGTCCACTAATAAGCGATTACTAATCAGTAGAAACATTTATTTGTCCGACAGACCAGGAAGTCTGCAGAACCGCTGTAAAGGTGGTCGTATACTATCGAGTATTACACCTACAGGAACTACAGTCGCTTATATCTAAACCAGGAAATCCTGAGATGAGTCACCTTACGTCAAACCCGAAAAACCACGTGAAAGAAACTGGCGAGAGATGTAAACAATCAATGTGATAGTAGGTTAGTCAAGCTCTTTAACTCAACAGACGTCAGCGCATGCTGACCAGTGTTGAAGTGAACACAACAACTCGAAAAATACACTTTCTCTTGCTATCATACCCTTTCGAACAATTATTTCCATAGAAATTACGTCGAAAAATGTTTTGCGAATTTTGCACCTTATTTATTAAGTAAGGAACATCCTAAACGCGAACAAATACGTAAAAATTCAAAGACTACGAGAGCAGAACTACATACGAATAGTATATTAAGATACAAGTTTCATAAGACATTATCTTAGAGCACGCGTTTAATCTAGAAAACGACCAGCGAAGCGGGGAGTTTTCTAAAATACAAGTGCTCTAATTGTCTTATAAAACGTGTATTTTATAATAATTTTTCTATTTGGGTCTTTAAAGTCTGAACTCTAAAAAATGTAGTAGATTTTTCCATTTGAATTAATATTTTCTTTTTGGGTTGGCAATACTTTTACAATTTAATAAAATGTGCCAAGTATCAAATATGCCATGATAGAAACAATTGAACACAACAAAGCTTCTTCCCATCCGTCATAATTAAAAATAAATATATTATTAAAGTTAATAAAGAAGAAAGAAAGGAAGAAAGTTGTACTCCGTCAGAAATACGAGAAATTGCAGAAAATAATCTAGAACCACTTTTAAAAAGAATATGCAAAACATTGAGTTATGGTGCGAGCAGAAAAAGTTCGAAATATTGAACAAAATAATAAATAATACTATTGAACAAGATATTGTGTCGACACAGAATCTGACAGGAATAACAATTAATGCCCAGGAAATGTCTATAGTAACTATAAATATGTATATATAAAGTATAATACTATATTGAATGAAAAATAAAAATAGTACTTTATTGAATATAACTTTAGAAATAGAGCATAAACTGGAAGATATTTTTATTATTTTTAGGTTATGTTGTTTTATAGTTGTGACTAGAAATTAGTTGACGAACACCATCAGTATTATATATATTTCCGAGTATAGGTTTTTCAGATAAATATCTAGTAAAAATACTCTATTTGCAAGGTTCCAGGTATCCATAATGCCAAGGAAACTAATTTCAACCAAAGTAAGCCTAAAGTTCGAACCCTACTTGCTGCCAACATAAAAAAATAAAATTTCAGTTTCATAAAGTACCAGGTTATTCAATTTTCTTGCATTTCATAATGTAGCCATTATGAAACCCAAAAAGAAAAAGAAAATTAAAGTACTGAAGTTTTTGTTTTAATGTAGGATGTCAAATTTGATAAAGCACATTTAATGATATACAACGTGTCCAAGATAAGGAGGGCCAGTATGTTATTTGTGCTTAGAGAATAACGGAAATCATTTTGAACACCTGATTATGTAGTTCCTTACTTTTTTCGTTGTTCGTTTTATTACTGTTTTGGTATGATTTTTGTTCACTTATTTGTGGTTTACTATTAAATTATTTGTTATTTATTGAACTAGTCCAAAATAAGAAAAAATTTAGAGCTTATTTATGAGATATTATTTTAAAAAATTAGAAGAAATACAGGACCGTATCCCAAAAGTTCCTGATGTTGTTCAAAAAACCCTCGAAACGTCATTAAACCATAATGTGTCATACATCGTTGCATTCGGGAGAAAAAAGCTCTCAAAATCCAATATCAGAAAAACAGGACCGTATTTAAAAAAAGAAAGTTGATAATGGCCCTTCGAAGACGACTCGTCGGATTACAAAACAAGTAACGCCGTTAGATAGAGCGGAAAAAGTGACAATGCAAAAGTGCAAGTTACTTTAGAATTCGATCTCAAAAAAAGCCAGGAAAACAATAAAACGATTTTTCAGAATTTCGTTTTTTTTCCGGATATCTCCGGACTACTCGGAATTTTAAACCTCTCTAAACGGCATATTATTAGGCTCGTAAATGCGCAACTTTACCTCCATTTAACCGACTTCGTATCTCTTACGGTTTCCGATATCCCTGTACTGGCCCTCCCTATCTTGGACACGTTGTGTTTTATGAAACCAATAATGAGTCAGTAACAAATTATCTTGAATTTATTTACATTCGAGTCAATTTTGACCTAATTATTTCTTGTTAGCTTAATGAAAGGCTATGGAAAAATCTTGCAAGGTTTCTCCCCTTAGCAAGAAACAGACCGCGGCGACAGTGTTGCCATATATCTGAATGGAGATGAATTTTATTCATTTAAATATTGTGGAAAATGATAATTTTCGCGTTTCTCTAGGTAGATTGACAGCACTATGCGTAACACTGGATTAAAATGTATTATATTACTCGTAAGATTAGTTGCTCTAATTGGAAATTATTGTTAAGTGAAAACAGACGTGTACGGCGTGGTAGAACGCGGGGTAATGTTCTGGGTTTTTACCTAAATATTTCGACATTGGATTAAAAAAAAGTACTAGTATACTAAAAATACCATATAAACCAATTTCAACCAATAAATCTAGTCGTACACGATCACCTTTAGCCTGCGTCCAGCCATCCTATGCACCAGACCTAGACATTCGTGAATAATTATTAGAATAAGAAAGTAACAGCCCCACTTGGCCGCTGGACCGTATATGGGTATGGCAACTCCGCATGTTTACAAGTCTAGGAGTTGTAAAAATACAAACTGTCTGTAAAAATATTGTAAAATATTGTCTAATGCAGCTACATCAGGGCCGGCGTAGGTTCTATTTCACTTATTCCTTCTTAAAAAGTATTGAAAATTAACTAAATTTCGTACAAAATATCGAATATTAGGAAATAAATTAAAAAGGCCTTAGCTTTTAACTTCTTGTCGAAAAATTATTGAAAACTTAATCCTCTCCACCAGGGTTCTTTCGTTTTAAACATTTTGTATAAAACAATTGTTTTAAACAATCGTTTGAGTTTAAAACAATGTTTTGTAAAAAATGTTTAAAACAGGTAGTAAATTCAGCACACCACCATGCTAATGGTTTTGCATTTTCAAGTATCTGTTGAGAAAACATATATGGCGTAACTGGTGCACACCTAGCCTGAAAAATAGCAACCGTTGGCATTGCCTCTAATAGCCTTTGAGTTAGTCTATCTCCCCTAAAACGATGATCAAGCAAGTTTGCTAAAAAATGAACTGGAGTTAGGGCCATCTCCAAACGTTCTATAACCTTATTTACGTCACTCATTGAAAATTCCCCATTTGATTTACTGTTTTTAAACGTCTCCAATAGTTCGAGCCATATTTTTGTCGCTTCTCCTATCGGGCAAGTGTTTTTTTGAACTTTATCTAGAGCCACAGCAAAGAATTTTAATTTTTTGTGATACTCCTGTGCATTAACTTTTAAATTAACGTCAGTAACTAATGTTATGATGTCGTTCTCAATAAGTATTCTGTTTTTAGTACACACATCAAATAATATTGGTCAGTTTTTCAAATTACTCTCCAAGCAGTCTGCTAAAGTGTTCCAGTGCATATAATACGCGAGCGGAGCTACCAGCTTCTTTAAATTTTGCGCTAGCAAAATGCACATTTCTAAAGTATTTACAAATTTTCTTTACGTTACCCGAACAAACCCAGTACTTCTAAATCATGAGCAAGTAAGCTGAATATATGAGCTGAACAACCATAAGTTATTATATTCTTTCGATCTAATTCAAGAAAAAGGTTTTTCCTCACTTTAGTCATATTCGAAGCGTTGTCTGTTATTACACTGGTAACTTGACATTCATACTCTTCTTCGCATTTCTGTATAGCTTTCAGTAGTTGTAATAAATACTACTCTATTAGATGCACCTGTTCACTTTCTATACAGGGTCCGCAAACGAAGCGTGGACGGAAGATTAAATCGTTATCGAAGAACTTATCAACAATACTGAAACAGCTTGAGATATTGGATTAAAAGCGGCATGTTTTAAAAATATTTTACATTATACAGGGTGGCCCAAAAAAGTGTGACAGCATAAAGTTATATTTTTTTAAATGGGACACCCAGTATTTTATTGCATATTTAGGTTCGCATTACTATCGTTTATAAGTGCCTCAAATCTTATTCAATTTGGTTTTGTAGTTTCGGAGAAATAAATTAAAAACTAAAAAAAAAAGTTTTGCAGTCCTGAATAAAAAAATCAAAAAAAACAATCCAGAACTATTTTTTTAACATCGGCATTGAGTGAAATTTATGACAAGAGGTCTAGAGATACTATGAATGTAATTGCGTTTATTTATTTTATACAGGGTGTTCATAATAAGCTTTCAAAAACCCCATATTTTAAAATAATTTTTCTCAAGTTTTTCAAATGGATATTTGGCTATTTGACGTAGAATTCATAGACAATTTTTTTTTGTAATACAAGCATATAAGTTATATCCAGCCGTTTTCGAAATAATTGTAAATATCATAAATTATGTTGTTTAAATAGAGTTTTTATTGGGAAATTTTGTTATAGGCGACTAGACTAATAAGTAAGACTAAAGTAAATGTTCAAAATAGCTTCCTTTTACTTAATTTAATGATTTTCCCCTACTGCCAACAGAACTCTTAATTCATTTTCTTCATTAATAACTGGTTTATTGATTATTATCCTTTTTGTGTACGCAGTGCTACCTGTTGCTACAAATTTTTGCAACAACTTCTCGAAGGTTTTTGGTCTCGACTTTCTCTCAATATCTGGATATCTTTCAGCATACACTCGGCTCGCGAGGAGGCAATTTCTTCCACATTCACCCAGTATAAAAATCATATTTACCATTTCTAAAATTCGACATTTTGTGTAGGTTAGTACTTAATTTCGACGACTGAACAAATGTAAATAATTTTATTTAACTGTCATAGTGACAATCTAAACAAAAAGAAATCATGGCAACTCGATTAAGAATAAAAAATAAAATTAAATAATAAAAGTGGCAAAAATGTATGCTTTTAAAATTTATATCGAAATAACTAAAATACGGTAAACTCTAAGAGTAAAAGGAAGCTATTTTGAACTTTTACTTTAGTTTACAATTATTAGTCTAGTCGCCTGTAACAAAATTTCCCAATAAAAACTATTTAAACAACATAATTTATGATATTTACAATTATTTCGAAAACGGCTGGATATAACTTATATGCTTGTATTATAAAAAAAAATGTCTATGAATTCTACGTCAAATAGCAAAATAATATACAGGGTGTTCCATTTGAAAAACTTGAGAAAAATTATTTTAAAATGTGGGGTTTTTGAAACTTTATTATGAACACCCTGTATAAAATAAATAAACGCAATTACATTCATAGTATCTCTAGACCTCTTGTCATAAATTTAACACAATGCCGAGGTTAAAAAAATAGTTCTGGATTGTTTTTTTTGATTTTTTTATTCAGGGCTGCAAAACTTTTTTTTTTAGTTTTTAATTTATTTCTCCGAAACTACAAAACCAAATTAAATAAAATTTGAGGCACTTATAAACGATAGTAATACGAACCTAAATATGCAATAAAATACTGGGAGTTTCATTTAAAAAAATATAACTTTATGCTGTCACACTTTTTTGGGCCACCCTGTATAATGTAAAATATTTTTAAAACATGCCGCTTTTAATCCAATATTTCAAGCTGTTTCAGTATTGTTGATAAGTTCTTCGATAACGATTTAATCTTCCGTCCACGCTTCGTTTGCGGACCCTGTATATCTGTGACACATATGCCTATTATAGGTTCATTATGGACGTTACTCCAACCGTCAAGGGCTAGACAAACTTTCTTCTGACACAAATTGTCTTTCATTGTTGTTTGTACTGAGTCATAAACCGTATCGAACAAATTGTTGGAAACTACATTTCTGTTTGGTGGTGAATATCCAGGACGTAGCAAATTAATCAGCAGTTTAAACGCACGATGTTCTACTGCACGAAATGGTGTGTTCGTCGCATATAATTATCTGGCTATTTGTATATCCATCTTTCTCTTGTCTGATTCGCTCGTTCGAATAAAAAAAAATTGACATGCTGCTACTTGATACTGAACCAATAGAAGTAGACGATTTCGAGAGCACCACAGCGTTCTATCATCTCACAAACTAAGCGTCTTGAGAACGTCATGATTCTCGGCAACAATTCTAAATGTCGTAAAACTCTATGAATAGAAAACATCCTGAGATGTCCACTGGGAAAGGAGTTTAAGTTTAATAATTAAATTAATCTTATAAATTCTACTAAAAACATTGAAAACATGTTTTAAACTATGTTTTTAATAAGGTTATATTTGTTTAAAATATGAACTTTAAAAGCAAAAAAAAACATGTTTAAAACAAAAAAAAACCGATTAAAACAAAAAAACGCCTGTTTTGTTTAAAATTTAAAAATACATGTTTTTGTGCAACTCTGCTCTCCACCTCTTTCTACAGTAGTAGAGAGGAAAGCCATCCCCCCAAAGGTTAAATTAATGATATTTTTTAAAATATTAAGGGTTTTGGAAAAAAAAAATTGTAAGTTCGGCCCTGCGCGTCCGAAAAACGACCGCACTTAATTCCTCGCGACTTTTACAGTTAAATTATTACGACACCTGGGTTATTTTATCGAGTTGTCTGCAAAAACAGGTAGCGCTCTAAAAAGCATCATTTTTTGCACTCAAAATGCAAATGTTATTATTTTGTTTTGCAACCGAGGAATTTTTCTGTTTTTTTTTGCACAGAAAGTGTATAGTTTATTAACCTTAGGACTGGGTGATGTAATTTGACCTTTTACAACCATTTCTGGTCAAAGATAATCGTCGTAATGATGTGTCGTGAATCTCTTAAGGTCGTATTACAGTCGCCAAGTCTTTCTGCAATTGCAATAAACTTGCGACGGCATGCGCATTAAGAAGCCAGGTGATTTCTTTTTGAAATATTCTTACAACTTGCAAGATTGGCCGAAAAACGGGGCAAGTCTGGTGGAAAATATAGTGATTTTTACGTTACCAACCAAAAATAAAAGTTAGCGAATATTAACCTTAAAATAGGTCTCGTGTGTTTATTGTTGACCGTGTGTCAGTGACGGTTCGTGACCTATGATAGAGGGGGTTCACAAGTATGGCGAAATTATTTTTAAAATTTTATTTTTGTGTAACGACCAAACAATTACTTTCTAGGCGTTTTAAATGTAGAAAGAAAAAAAGTAATAAGAAAATGAGTTAGGTAAAACATATTTTTATTGACTTTTTAATTTTACACAAGGAAATACAACTTTTGGAAAATAGGAAAGCTTTTCTTAGTGTGTATAGCTGTCGGATCTTAACGTCGTCGCCTACAACCCTCGTAACAATATTTATACAGTCCACTACTAATACTACTAAAGTCATCTACGAGCTATCAAGAAAACCGAATGATGTCCAATACTACTACCGCCATCTACGAGTTATCAAGAAAACCGAATGATGTCTAATACCACTATGACATCTATGACTACGTCATTAGGCGCAACCAAGACGAGAACAATAGTTAACTGTTTTATGACGAGAACGAATCGAGCCACGCGACTGACAAGTTGGCATTCTTCATATTTTCAGTGTTTTTTAGTTTAAAACTTTAAATAAAATTGTTTAAAATCATATCGAGTATCATTTATCGAAACACACAACATTTATCGACCCTACACAATAGTGCTTAAACGTAAAGTCCATTCTTCGGTTCTTAATTGTAGAAAATTGATCAATAAGTTATGGAATACCCTTTATAAATTTTTTTTCATATATTTCATTTTTAAACTTTCTAATAAAGTCCCCTAGATTTACCCTTTACGGTCTGCGTTAAATTAATTTCGGGTTTAGGTGTTCCCGCATTCTTCAGTTCAAACTCAAAGAGCTAAAGTTATTTCTTAAATAGTCCACCGTCAACTATTCATTTTAACTTAATAAATATATAATATTAAAATATTAAAACCTACACGCACGAATTTCTAACTAGATGCACGAACAGACAACAGCGCGGTGCACACAAAAACTGTGCGCCTTTTCCATGTTTAATCCCCATAGCCCCGCTATCCCCCGCTGCCACCCGCCACCTGTTACTACAGAGAAACTGCACTACTTACCGAGGCACGGTTGCCGGATCTATACAGTTTGGTTTGACGGGATGATAAAATATTAGGGAGGGTCGGACTTTATACGATAAATAATACTCAATGAATATAAATTAATAGTTTTTATTTGTTTTGGGGGTGCCCGTGCGCATGTGCTGCTGTGGAAGAACCGCCACTGCCGTGTGTTCATGTTTATTTATATTCTTATTCAGTTTTTAGTTGCGGAGTTTAAGCGTCGTATTCCGATTTACGGTACTTTTTTGCGGGGTTGGCAGCCCTCGCCGTTGAAACCGCAACTTCAATACAATTGCCAACTGTAAAACGATTTGCATGTCATATTGCTTGCAACTTTCATGCCATAAACTTGCAGCAACAACATTGAAAACGTATTGCAGACTCTAATCCGTTGGTTGGTTAGTTTTTTTTATAATTTTGTATTTATCTTGCATTTCTAGGTTACGCAAAGAAAATTGGGTGGAATACCTGAAATCTCAAATTCTCATTCACATTGGACGGAGTAACTCGACCTTCACGAAACCTCCCGAGGACCCTCCCTTAACAGATTTTAATATAACCGATATCATACCCAAGATATTCAACACAACGACTCTGGACGATGATCAGATCACTGAAAAAATCAGGAGTTTTTATCCGTCTTGTAAGTAACCATATATTTGAAAGGAGAATTTAAAGTAGTATCTTTTTAGATTAAAATATACAGGGTGTTCAGTTTAAAAACTAGAGGTTAGGTCCGAGAACTTTTTTACCTGACCCCGTATACTTAATCTGAAAACGGCAGATTATTCAACAATCATTATAAATAAACTTCTGTATAAAACATTTTTCTGTATCTCTTTTAACTAAGAAAATATAGGGTAATTTTGAAATTGTAAATTTTTTTATTTTCCCCCGTATCTCTTAAGCGAGCGAATTTTCTAATTTTTATTTTAACATTTTAAGTTTGACCCAAAAAGAGCACATGACACCTAAATTACTTTTTTGATAGCACTAACAATTACGTAGATCTATAAAAGTTTCGAAATTGGGACACCCTGTACTGTGTATAAAACTTTATAGTTTCCTATTTTTTAATTAGAGATTAATTCTTAAAAACAACAAATATTAACTTTGAATAAATACATCGTTCCAAGAAAATAATAAAACTAATAACCTAACCTCAATATTTATTGAGAAGGAGTTAGATATCGTTAAATTATGAAACTATTACATAGGATCTGTTTAAAACAATATTCAAATTATAATTAAAACAAATATAATTACATAAATCACGTTTCCTTGCCCTGTATGAATATTATATCCTTGATAATTGTAAAAATCAAAAACAAATCGGTACTTAACCCATTTCTACGTTACCCAAGCAGTTATCATGTTTAATGGGTTGCCTGACAATTCAATGTTATTCTTTTTTTATATTTATCATGAAAAACCTAAGAGGATCCACACAATTCCCAGTTCAATTAATTCTTAAAATAGACAAATTAAATAACCAAATTTCCAGGTGAAACCCCTCAAAACCAAGACCAGGACGCCTGGAAGGACGTCGAGGACATCATGAACCTCTACTTCGACTTCGATTACAACACCGACAACAAGAACAGCAACATCGCCTCGGCGACGTTACGCCTGTACCGGCTTCCTCAGAACGGCACCAGCAAATTCAACACGAAAAAGGACGATTGCGAGAACGTGGACAGTGTCGAGGAGGACAAGCTGTTGAGGGTGTCCGTGTACTGGTACGCCAAGCTGCAGAAGAAACGTCGAGGTAAAATGGACGGTAAAAAATTACTTTTTTTTATTTATCTACATATTAGGTACCTCAGTATTAATTTTAAAAAATACCATTTTGTTCTCCATCCTCTTATCTACAAAACCCATTTTACAAAAAAGTGGTACCTGTTTTAGTTCGGAAGTTATTAAATATTTTCAATCGAAAGTCGCGCAAGTCGCGTGGAACAATCAGCGCACCGGGCCAATTGAGCTCTGTGCAGTGTGAATCATTAATATTTCCATCCCTTGCGTCGTTCAAAAGCGTCGTTTTGCCACTCTTCGAAGCGTCGCGCGCATAGTGACTTGCGATCGAAAATATTTAATAACTTCCGAACTAAAAGACGTACCAATTTTTCGTAAAATGGGTTCTGTAGATGAGAGGATGGAGAATAAAATGGTATTTTTTAAAATGAATTTAAAATAGATTAAGAGCATGTTAAAAAAATTTAAACAATGTGTAAAATAAAAAAAAAACCGATATTGATCCGATCAGTTCAACTGGAGATGTTAAATTTCAAATATGAGAAGTTTGGAGGAAACCGAGCAAATTATCAAAAATTTATGAGTAGATATTTTCGAAGAAAAAACTTTTTCAGCAAATTACCTCAAAATACGTGTCAACTAATTTCATCTAAACAGGGTGTTATGGAAATGACTTATTATATTTAAATGGGTGACTCCTGGGGTGTCCTAGAGAAAGTCTACCTGCTTTTTTCTAAAAATCCAATATCTAAATACTAAGGTAAAAACCCTTTTTACCCACATACTGTCGCCCCGTTCCATCTGGATTCAGTTAGCAACAATGTGGATCACTAGAGTATACTAACAATGTTGTCAGATCACACCGCATGTTTCGCCCTTGCTTGGATACCTGCCCCGCGCGACTATCGTTGCTTCAGTATGTTTCGAGACTCGGGAGTGGGATGACACTGTGCAGGGTTCCACGTGCTTGACGTATACGAATTTTAAACGTTTTGTTAGTTGTATTACTCCATTTTTTTAATTTAAATAATTCATAATAAGAAATATTGTGATGTGATTTCAAATTTGTGTGATATTACCTATTGTTGGTTCTGTTGCAAAACTAACTTTTTGTGTTTTATTTTTTTATGGAATTTAATTATAAAACGGATTATTTTAAAATAAGATCGAAGGTAAGAGAGTATGTACCTTAAAATTGTAGTTTTTTTTCTCTATAAAGTTTGAAAAAGAAGTGATAACGCGCGTCAAAGACGTCTTGTTGTCAAAAACTGAACACGTGCGTTTAGAATTCTGTGTTGCAATATGACAACATCGCCTATAATGCGCTAACCTCTTTTGAACCTGGAGACTGCCTCAATAAACTATTGATTGCGAAGGTCCTCAGGAGCGGTTTGTAAAAGAATGCCACATATGTATTTATTTTATATATTTATTTCAGTCAAACGCCGCCTGTCCGACAGTAAAGTCGTCACCGAAAACTCCCGCTGGGTCGAACTCAGCGTCAAACCAGCGACCAAAGCGTGGACGAGAGCCGCCGCCAAGAACCTAGGTCTGGCCATCCTGGTGGAAGACCAAGAAGGAAAATCGCTGCGGGCGGACAAATTCTTCAAAGGAGCTTCATGCACGGTTGGAGTTTGTGAGTGTGCTTATTAACAAACTAATTGCGCTTGTGAACGAAGACCGATACCTTGTTTATGTACGGGTTTGTTCTAAAATAGGCATAGAAATCGAAATTCCTTTTTACAGCAAAAGGTATTCGCTTATTCGAAAAAACAGTTTCCAAAAGAAAAATCAGCAATCAACAGTTACGAAAAAATGTTAAACATTTAAGGATTCCAAGTTTAGCCATCTCGCAGTCCTGAAATGAATCCTTTTGATTTTTATTTAATGGGGTCGCTTAAAGTCTCTTGTTTGCTATAAAACACATGTATTTAGATGAAAACGTTAAAAGTTCAAAATACTACAACGAAACCAGTAGAAATCGGTCTTTGTTGACATAATCTCCTTTAATACGCTAAAAATACTAGGAATTCTGCTCAATCTATTGCACGTAGAAACCCATGTCTCGTAGATAGTATTCTAGCTTAGGGTAAACTTTTATAATGGTGGATATCCAACAACACATGATACGTCTTGCTCTAGGAACACCGAATTTTTCTGTGTTGTTACGAAAACGAGGCAATGGCGTAAATCAGGACTACTATCTACAGGGTGTCCCATTTTCCACACTTTTATAGGGTCGTAGTCTCCGTAAAATCAAAATTTGAAAATTTTCGTTCGCTTAAGGGGAAAATAAAAAAATTGACAATTTCAAAATTACCCTATATTTTCTTAGTTAAAAGAGATACAGAAAAATGTTAAATACAGAAGTTTCTTTATATTGATTGTTGAATCATCCGCCGTTTTCAAAATAAGTATACGGGGTCAGGTAAAAATGTTATCGCACCTAACCTCATTTTTTTAAATGGAACACCCTGTATATTTTAATCTAAAATGATAGCATTTTAAATTCTCTTTTCAAATATATAACATACCATGGATGATATTGGTTTCTTATGCGATTTATTTAAACTTTTCTTTATTTTCCTGGGTTTCTTTTTACAAACGAACAAAATATAAACTTTGCGCCATTTTTTCGTTTTTTCCACTTTCAATATAAACTGATATCATATCAAATTTTTCAAAATGTTGATAAGTCATTTTCATGATATGTAATAAATAACTGGAATGTCAACATTGTTGTTTCTAGGATATAAGCTTTTGTTTCATGGCCTACTCCCGTTTAAAGTAATAAAATTTAAATAAATCGCCTAGGAAACCAATGTCATCCATGGTGTGTTATATATTTGAAATGATAATTTAAAATGCTATCTTTTTAGATTAAAATATACCGGATGGTCCGTTTAAAAAAGTGAGATTAGGTACGATAACTTTCTTACCTGACCCCGTATACTTATACTAAAAACAACAGATTATTGAACAATCATTATAAATAAACTTCTGTATAAAACATTTTTCTGCATCTCTTTTAACTAAGAAATTATAGTCATTTTTTTTTTGGTTACCACCCCCCCCCCGTATCTTTTAAGCGAGCGAAAATTATCGAATTTTGATTTTGCCATGTTAAGTTTAACCCTATTCGTCTGATCGGAGACCACGAGCTGACGAAGAACCTCGACAGCCTAGAACATCGAAGACAGGTTGGGGATTTGACTCTCTTTTACAGATATTTTCATGGAAGGTGCTCGGCTGACCTTGCCCTCTTAATTCCGCCCAGAGCGACGATTAGCAGAAATACACGACGAACCACTGCCGCCCATCCGTATGTGGTTAAGCTTAGTACTCCTCGAACTTCATTATTTAAAAATTCTTTCATCTGGAGGACTTCATCCTTGTGGAACGATCTTCCCGAGGTCGTTTTTCCCAACGATTCAAATCCAACGTGAATCGCTTTTTGCGCACACGCACCACTCCCAGAGTGCCCTAAAGGATTTTTCCTATAGTGCTTGTGTTTGATCATAAAAAAAAAAAAAGAAAAAAAAAAAAAAAAAAAAAAAACCCAAAAAGAGCACATGACTCCTACATTACTTTTTTGATAGCACTAACAATTACGCAATTACGGAGATATCCTATAAAAGTGCCGAAAATGGGACACCCTGTACTGTATATGTTTTAATTGCTTATTTTAAAAGTTTATCCTATGGATGTAATCATGTAACTGCTGCTAAATTGTCATGTTGAGGATTTTTTCAATAACTAATGACATTTTTTTTGCAGCAACCCCCAAGCCGATCCCCACCATTGTCCGCGACGCCTCCCACGTCCAGGCAGACGAACTTGACCGAATTCATAGCCTACTTGGAAGAAATTCAACGACAGCCGTTTATAGGTAAAAAAATAATAATAAAATACACTAATTATTCAATTCTATAGTTTTAAAAATGGCCCTACTTGAGGTCTACCTCGTTTATAACTTGACGTCACTTGTCAAAATTTCATAGCTCAATCTAGCTAAAGCAATACCAAAATAACATACAGGGTCTTATGGAAATGACGTATTATATTTAAATGGGTGACTCCTTGGGTGTCCCATAAATACTAAGGTAATAACCTTTTTTACCCACATACTGTCGCGCCGTTCCATCTGGATTCACTTAGCAACAATGTGGGTCAGTAAAGTATACGAACCGTGTTGTGAGATAACACCGCGTGTCTCGCCCTTGCTTGGATACCTGCCGCGCGCCACTATCGTTGCTTCAGTATGTTTCGAGACTCGGGCGTGGAGTGACGCTGTCGAGGGTTCCACGTGCTTGACGTATACGAATTTTAAACGTTTTGTTAGTTGTAGCAGTACCCGATTTTTTTCTTGTTGTGAAAAACTGAACACGTGTTCTGTGTTGCAATATGACAACACCGCCTATAATGCGCTAACCTCTTTTGAACCTCGAGACTGCCTCAATAAACTATTGATTGCGAAGGTCCTCAGGAGCGACCACGTAAATTTTGAGATTTCATATAAAGCGGCATTTATGGTGATTTTTCTTCAATTTATTTACATCTCAGGATTTGCCCGGTTTAAATATAATAAGACATTTCCGTAACACCCTGTATATACGATGGCAACCATGCATATTTCAACTCACTTGTTTCTTTATAAAGGTCTTAGGAATATTGTCAGCTTCAAGCTGTATAAGGTTTCCCTGAATTAAAAGCGATCTATAAGTGTAAAAAATCCAGTTTTGCTCAATAAAAGTTGTGTAAAAGCATTTAGGAACCAACAACAATCCAGTTATACAGCAAAAATGCTTACATAATCTTTTGCTGTATAATATAAGTTCCACTGATGTTCACGGGAGACCTTCATATAACAAATTAGCAAATCGGTAGCTGTTATAAATCTTTCTTAACCAAATCTACCAATACAAAGCCACCGGAACCAATTTTGACATCCCAATTAAAAGACGTTCATTTTTCAGTGACATACTCCTGCTCCCAACCGTAGACATTTGCTACCTGGAATTCCCCGACAACACCGACATCTCTCACTATAATAGCGCGCGCATAAACGCGTGCAACCTCCGGAAAATCCACGAAGAAAATCAACGGCTCGCCGAACGCGAACGAGTCGAGCGACTGGCGACGCTGCAATTCCCCAGCGCGAGGCATATCCGTCATCAGCGGCAACACCGCCAGAGCAAACTGAGCGTCGGCGACGTCGGCAATCTCAAAATGGCGGACGAGTTCAGCAATATGGCGGCGTCCGGCCGTCAAATGTCTGAATTGGAGAGTAGTTTACGGAGTAGTATAAACAATAAGCAAATAGTATTTACCAGAGAGGAATTGGAGCAGTTTCAGAGAGATAGGGGATTAAATCGGTAAAACTTTCATAAATATTTAGGGTTTTAGGTCTTTTTCTTTAGCGGGGCAGTGGAAAAATACATTTTTTAAAGATTTTATGCTAAAAATATGTTATTTATTGATTGGACGAATAACCACTAAAAAATTATTAAACATATCATGAAAATACAGTACGGCAGTCCGGCAAGTAGCACGTCTTAAATATATATATACAGGGTGGTTGATTAGTGCGAGGAAGTTAAATATCTCCGTTGTTCCTAAAAATATCGAAATTTATTAAATACAAAGGTTCTAGGATAAATAAAAGCGCACATTTTAAAAATATTTTTGGATATACAGGATGCTCCAAAAAAAACGGGGCATCATATAAGTAATTTTTTTTTAAATAGTATCCCCCAATTATTTTTGTCTCATCGAATTCGGCATAAAATTTTGCATAAGATATGCTATTTTATTTTGGTGATTTATACGACGTTGCCAGATTATTCAATTTTTCCTAAAATTTTCTCGAAAAACATCATATCAAAAAAAATATTTTAAAATATTACTAATTTAAACTAAACAAGAAATTTTTATATTTTTATAAACCTTAGAGGTGTCCCAATAATTTTACTAAAAAAAGGCATCAATATCGTATATAGGGTGTTTTTTACATCGGTACAAATGTAGCAATCTTTAGATAAATATTACTCGATTTTTTCAAATGGACCCCCCTGTATATTATTATGTCAGTTTACAGATAATTGCAACCTCTTTAAATAGGTAATTATAATAAATGCTCTAAAACGTAACGTTCTTTTAATATTTTATGTTTTATTTAAAAAATGTAAAAATATCGGCACTTTCAAGTGTTTTCAAGTATTTTAAAATATTTTTTTTGATATGATGTTTTTCGAGAAAATTTTGAGGAAAAACTGAATAATCTGGCAACGTCGTAGAAATCACCTAAATAAAACAGCATACCATGTAAAATTTTATGCCGAATTCGATGAGACAAAAAGAAATGGGGGGTACTATTTTAAAAAAAATTACTTATATGATGCCCCGTTTTTTTGGAGCATCCTGTATATCCAAAAATATTTTTAAAATGCGCGCTTTTATTTATCCTAGAACCTTTGTATTTAATAAATTTCGATATTTTTAAGAACAACGGAGATATTTGACTTCCTCGCACTAATCAACCACCCTGTGCGTTGTTGCCACATCGTGAAAAGTTTCCGAATAAAAGAAACGCGAACGTATACCTACTATTTATATGAATTTTCCACAGCCTCAGCTCAAGCTTCTCTAAAAAAATTATAGAAAAATAAAGACTGTATTAGCGTTAAACCGTAGTAAGCATTTCATTTTATTTAAACTTCGAATACATACAGAGTCCAACATAAAGTCTGCAACTGTTTTATTTTGTTTCGAATACTTTTATTAATTATTTCTTTAGAAATGCATAGTTATTTGTCTTTGATTTTAATTAAAAATTATAAGTTACATTCGTTATGGGGGACTCAGGGCGAGAGAAAAATACTATTTTGTAGTATTAGGTTTAAAAATTAGGTCTAATCGTAAAAACCAAAACATATCTTTATTGACCTAAATAATTAGGTATAGAAAATCGTTTAAAAGTTAATTAGGTCTATTTTACCTAAAATTTAGGTACCTACTAGGAACTGTTATAGACAAGTATATTAAGTAGTTTATTATAAAATAGACAATTACTTTGAAAAGATAGTACTATTATAGTTGACAGTTAATAAGGATACAGGGTTCTAAAAAAAGTCTCGGGTCTATTCTATCTATGTCGCTTCTCACCCTTTAGCTAGGGCACCATTTTCTCTAAAGGATGACAGATCCCCCTGTCATTGTGTTCGCTATAGTATATGTTAATGTTAATTTATTGTCAAGTATTACGAAATTCTTGTCGGAATCAAATCGAATAAATAATTTTAAAAAATATTGTATAAAAATATCATATCATCAGAGGAAAAAAGCGCACAGTCATATAAGCGTACAGGAAAAATACGTACACGGAAAAATGTACACGACGTAAAAAACGAGAAACATCAAATCATCAAAAAAAGTCTTAGCTTCAATGTAGCTTTTTTATCACCGAAGCTGGTGCGTTTTGCATTGCAAAAAGCAACCTAGTTTGAGAAAAAAAAATGTGTTGTGCTTTTATGAGTTATAAAATAAACTCCTGGACAAAATCAACGCAACATCATAAATTTCCCATATTTTTGCTGTATTTTTTTTTCTGAATTTATCATCCGATTTGAATGATTTTTTTTGCATTGTAGGTTGGTTCCTTGACAATGTCATAGTTTTCGCTGTTTATGATAAAAATTTCATTTTTGATTTATACTGGGTGTACTAGAAATGCTATGTTTTTTTCCGAAAATTCGTATCACCCTGTGGAGTATATTAGCAACCGAAGCATATTGCAGTTGACATTAATTAAACGGTAGGTCCATCTTTCCCCAATATTTTCTTTTTTGGTTTACTTCATTATCTCTGTTATTAAAGGAGATACACCGTTTTATAGCGTACCATGTTTTTATAGACTTTAATATTCAACATATTCATTGTTAAATGTTTTCAAGTAGACTATGGACTTTTTCTGACATTGCAAGCGATGTGTCAGCAGATGTTGTGTTTTAAAGTTACAAAGGTCAAATAAAATTCGCCAAACTGATAAAAACTGTTCGGAAACTGTATTTTAATCTTGTAACCTACTTGAAAACATTTAACAATGAATGTGTTGAATATTAAAGCCTATAAAAACATGTTACGCTATAAAACGGTGTATCTCCTTTAATAACAGAGATAATGAAGTAAACCAAAAAAGAAATAGTTGGGGAAAGATGGACCTACCGTTTAATGTCAACTGCAATATGTTTCGGTTCCTAATATACTCCACAGGGTGATGCGAATTTTCGGAAAAAAACATAGCATTTTTAGTACACCCAGAATAAATCGAAAACTAAATTTTTATCATAAACAGCGAAAACTATGACATTGTCAAGGAACCAACCTACAATGCAAAAAAAATCATTCAAATCGGATCATTAATGCAGAAAAAAAATAGTATCAAAAATATGGCAAATTTATGATGTTGCGTTAATTTTGTCCAGGAGCTTATGTTTTATCGTCCTCGTAGATATGCTTGTATATTTAGTATTATTTTAGAGAAACTCATTGTTCTTTTAATTTAATTATTGTTAGGAATATTTTGTATTTTATTTATTTATCAGGAAAAGTTATAGACAATAACAATACTAAAAAGAGTGGCAGCACCCATTCTATCTTAGCTCAATTTTTAACAATACTTTCGAATCGCTATATTTTTTCGTGTTTTATTTATTTATTTTTAACCCATTTTTGTTCCTAAAAACAACTTTTTTTTTCTTTAAAAAAAATGTCAAAAAAACATTTGTCCAGATTTTGGACCATCAAATACAAAGATATATAAATTCAAAAAGTACTCAGAAAAACGATACCGATTGGACGAAATTTAAACATCTTTTTACAGGAAAAAAAATGTATGTTGCCTTCAATGTACTTACTTTTAGAAAATTAGTCGAATTTTAGGTAAAAATTATTAAATTTGTAAGATAGGTTTATTTTTTATTTAACGTAAGTTGTATTAAAAACTAGTTTATGTTTAATAATTTGTAAATAATGTATTATATTCATGTCGAAATAAAATAAAGCCGAAAAACTGTGAAATGTCTGTTATTTCGATATATTTTAATTAAAATTTTAAAATAACAAAAATAGTAATTTTTATAACAAAATGGATCATTATTATTGCTAATAATAAGGAGTTCCGATATTGGAATTTATGTAGTTATTTTAATCAAGAACGACCTGACGAAAAAAGCGCAAGATACCGTTTTCATGTAGAATTGACCAGGCCAATCAGAAAAATGTCAGAGAACATGTTTGCAGAGACGATTCACCAGTGGCGTACAATTATACAAAATTACAAAACAAACTATATAAATTCCCTTAAATAAATTTTTAAAATTTACCTCAAGTTTTCCACTTTTGACTTCACTACCATGACCAACCTTCCCCTACAAGTGTGACGTTACTATTTCAACAACTTGTGACGGCTCCCTTTCTATGTGAATATACATATTTTCACTAGAAAGCTCCATCGGAGTGTCTGCTCCATCGTACTGGTCAGTACCGCCATGTTCCGCTGCAGTATTCGACAGCATTTCCAGTGATTCAATGTTCTCTGTGATAAAATTAGTTTTTTCGTGATAATTTTTAACAGCGCTGCTTACAGAAACTTCGTTGAATGGGGTATTGTTAATCACAGAGTAGTTCTGTTGCTCAAAACGAGTATCTTCTGGAAGTTTGTTGCCCTAAAAATAAGTAAATGCTCAATCAAAAACATACACAGGCTATAACTGTCTGAGTACAACAACAGAACTCTTTCCAATCCCCTGGAATTACAAGTGAGGTCGAATTACAATCGCGACGGTTTTCCTCGCAAAATCATTATTAGTTGACTCACGTCCACAGGGGATTAAGCAAATTTTGTGTTCAAAAGTCAAAAGGTTCAATTTCTTTTTATACTAAATGTGCAGATATTGCTTACCGTTAATACAGCACTAAAGGCATCGTGACCACTTTCAAAATTATTTTCATTCGCTTCTAGTTTATGTCTGTCATCACTTGGTTCTTCAATTTGAATAATAATTTTTTCTGTGGTTTCGTTGGTTTTTTGTTGCCTTTCCCAGCCATGTTGTGTTTCTTTTATTTTAGTGCTTTCTAAAATACATTAGCCTTGTTTATCAAACTGTTGAAATATGGAGAAAAAGCTGCGTTACCTTTTCCTAATAATTCCACAATATTATTATACTCCTCGAACAAATCTATTTCACAATTTTTGACCAATCTGGATGGCGACCTCTTCACTATAGATTTTATGCAATTGACTACAATCATTTCACTATTTAAAGCATTTTGTTTAATCCTGTAATACTTTTCGAGAGGCTCGAAACATTTTACACAAGCCACTGGTTCTAGAGTTATAGATAGGTCCTAGAAAATAAATGGTGATCATTGTAGTCAACAATATCTATAATATTATTCACAGTCCAAACTATCACACAAAAACTTACTAGTTCAGGCACAGTCGCAGCAATTATCTGGGCGTTTTTAGCCCCTTTTTTCTCTGAAATCTCAACAAAATCATCTCCGTTGTAAATAAGTTTGAGGCACAAACGACAGACGTTTAAGGGCAGCTTTTTCTGGGGTAAAACATGAGGACGAAGTTTCAGTTTTGTCTTAGGAACGTATTTGCATCTTATGTAATTTTCTGCATCGTTGGGAAGCTAGAGAAATAACAAAATATCAGGCATGTCTACTATAAGGTTTTTTTGTGTTAATTAGAGGGAATATTTGAAAAACTAGACTTGTTCAATAAAAACTTAGTGTATTCTTACATCAAAATGATCTTCACAACAAAACAAAACCTGGGATTTAGAACCTATTGCCTTTCCTATACGAGAGGGCCATTTCTCTCTACCCTCTAAATTAGCGCCAATTTTGAAGAATTGCTTCTTTGAAATTTCTTGGACATTGTTACAGTATGGTACACAGCACTTTTTTTGTTTGGTTAGAGCCATATTTAATTCTCTATTAAAATTACAAAAACAAAAACATAAATTCTGTGCTTTCCTACAGTTCCAAACAACCACGGGAAAAGTGAGGTTAGGACGTTTCAGGACGCAGCCAGTGTTGCCAGACGAGAAAGATAGAAAATCACCTTGTATTCCAAAAACACAAGAAATCACCAGTTTTAAAATATTAGTCTAAAAACAGGATAAACCATGTTTTAATGACCGTATTACAAAAAAAAATGATAAAGTCGATAAATAATTATATAGTCATCGAGCCAAAAATAATTTGATGAGCAAAAATAAAAGGTAAAATGATGTCTAAGTTTAATTTTATGTCATTCTGTTAATAAGAAATAAACTTTAAAAAAAATCACCAGACTTGACCTAACACCAAGAAATACAAAAAGTTAGTAAAAAGTTTTCACCAATACCAGATCTGGTGATATCTCATCAGACCTGGCAACACTGAAAGCACACCGAAATTGTCACAAAGTAGACAGGGGCCGATCATATCACTCTAATGTTCTCACTATTTTATTTGTAGTCACTGCATAATTTTAAGGTACCTAGCGTCATCTGCTGATACAAGTCTAAAATTTCTGTAAAGGACTCGTTGATGATTGGAAACAATTTTACTATCTTAACCGATAGAGGGCGCACAACCATCTTTAATTTAAAATCTTGCCGGGAATTTCATATCAATCTTGGAATTTCCTAGCCAATAACACCGTAAACTGGTTCCGATAGCTTCTGTTTAGTTCTGATTTTGTTTATTCGTCTCTATGTTGTGCTTCTTCTGGGATTTTTCATATTCTTTTCAACGTTACAGTTAACATTTACATTCCAGTGCAAAATTTTATATAGTAAACAGCGCTGGTCCTGAACCATTAAAATAGTTAGTTTTTGTGGATATTTTTTATAAGGTGAGAGAAAGACATTTTTCCTTTGCATGTGGTTTAGCTGCTTTTAATTGCAAATTAACAATGGGAATTGTTGTTATTGTTGTTACCAGGTATTTTAATAATGAATACCTTCTGTTGTGTTGCAATTGGTCCTGACGTATATTTAATTACGAGGTAGACATTTATAATACTTAAAAATCATCAGGATATATATTATGTATTAAAATTATATAGAAAAGTCATATTTCAATAATTTTAACTGATGATTTTATAATAGATATACAACGTGTCCAAGATAAGGAGGGCCAGTACAGGGATCTCGGAAACCGTAAGAGATATGAAGTCGGTTAAATGGAGGTAATGTTGCGCATTTACGTGCCTAATAATATGCCGTTTAGAAAGTTTTAAAATTCCGAGTAGTTCCGGAAATATCCGAAAAAAAAACGAAATTCTGAAAAATCGCCTGGGTTTTTTTGAGATCGAATTCTAAAGTAAATTGCACTTTTGCATTGCCACTTTTTCCACTCTATCTAACAGCGTTAATTGTTTTGTAATTCGACGAGTCGTCTTCGAAGGGCAATTATCAACTTTATTTTTTTAAATACGGTCCTGTTTTTCTGATATTGTAATTTGATAGCTTTTTTTTCTTCCGAATGCAACGATGTATGACACATTGTGGTTTAATGACGTTTCAAGGTTTTTTTGAAAAACATCAGGAAATTTTGGGATACGGTCCTGTATTTCTCCTAATTTTATAAATAATATCTCATAAGTAAGCTCGAAATTTTTACTTATGTTGGACTAGTTCATTAAATAACAAATAATTTAATAATAAACCACAAATAAGTGAACAAAATACAGAAACATTATTTCAAACTTCTGTTGATTCGGGATTTAAAAGAAAAGTAGGCGCTTGAAACAAAAAAATTAAGATGGTGACGCGTGATTTGTTTCACTTGGCATTCCCATTGTGATCGTTTGAGAGCGTTTTAAGAGGTTTTCTATTTTCTAGAAAATATGGAACATAATTTTACAAATGCTGAAGATATTCTATCGCATGTTTTATTTTATTTCAAAAAATCTGTTATGTGGCAGTTAGAAGATGTTATTTGTGCTTAGAGAATAACGGAAATCATTTTGAACATCTGATTATGTAGTTCCTTACTTTTTTCGTTGTTCGTTTTATTACGGTTTTCAAAACAGTGTTTTGGAATGATTTTTGTTCACTTATTTGTGGTTTATTATTAAATTATTTGTTATTTATTGAACTAGTCTAACATAAGTAAAAAAAAAATAGACCTTACTTATGGATATTATTTATAAAATTAGGAGAAATACAGGACCGTATCCCAAAAATTCCTGATGTTGTTCAAAAAACCCTCGAAACGTCATTAAACCACAATGTGTCATACATCGTTGTATTCGGGAGAAAAAGCTCTCAAACTCCAATATCAGAAAAACAGGACCGTATTTAAAAAAAGGAAGTTGATAATGGCCTTTCGAAGACGACTCTTTGAATTACATAACAATTAACGCTGTTAGATAGAGCAGAAAAAGTGGCAATGCAAAAGTGCAATTACGGAACTACTCGGAATTTTGAAACTTTCTAAACGGCATATTATTAGGCACGTAAATGCGCAACTTTACCTCCATTTAACCGACTTCGTATCTCTTACGGTTTCCGAGATCCCTGTACTGGCCCTCCTTATCTTGGGCACGTTGTATTCAATCCTGTGACTAATTTAGAAGATTTAATCAATATACGATATTTTATGACGTAAAAATAAAGTCAATAAAATATTTATTATTTTTTAAAAATAGTCCATCTCTCGGTGAAGTGAAATTATGAAGAGGAGAATAAATTCATTGTCTGCTCTACTAAAAAAAAATTGTATTATTTCTTGTCTTCCAAACAAATCGATTTAAATTTTTTTGAATATATTTACATTCCAACATAATAATATTGTTAATCTCCTCCATAACTTGGCTAATGACATTTTAAGTTATTCTTTTACCTGGATTTACGATGGTTTTCGGTATTAACTATAGCTTTTAAGGTGCATCGTGACGTTTCCGTGAATTTTACCAGTTGGAAAGTTTTAAATAGGTAAAGTATATTCCAGTCCCTTTCGTTGACCTTTTAATCGCTATAAACACAATTTAAAGCTCTCTGACCCTGGCGCTTTCTAAGAATCTTGGCAAATTTATACTTATTTATTGACGTACCTCATTGCCAATGCCGGAAAGTATTGCTATACTTGCTGGCTATAATGGCAGAATTTTTAATAAATCCTCCGTGTTGTAAACTCCTCACTCGAATATAAAACATGTCTTTACGCACTTACACAATGTAATATTTGCTCTGTCAGTTAATGATAAAACATAAAACTGACACTTGTGTTTCGTGTGGTTCACGAATATTTCAAATTTCTAAACGCAAGTATACTTTGCTATATGTAGAATAAAATCAGTCCTTATAAGAACTAGTGCCAAATTTGTTTCCTTTTCGGTAAGCAGTGTTAAATATTGTATATTTAGTTATAACAAATGGTATGCTGTTTGAATAACCCATAACAACCAGTGCTGGGAACCGGGAGTCTAACGTCCCATCGGTAAGAACGAACATTTCATCTCCAACAGCTTGGTTCCTACGAAAATATTTTGAAAATCGCAATGGTTTTTACAAACTGGGATTTAGAATTTTGGAACAAAATCGAAGAAACAAGTTCCTTAATGATTTCCTATTATAGGATACTTTAAAAATTTATACAATGGGTCAAAAACAAAGTTCAAATAAATATTTGTGGGTTATCGTGTCATTGATTTGGATAAACATTAATTCTATGAAATGCATTTACAATATCATATTATTTACATAGTCAATAAGTCAACTGCCGAACGAATTCCACATTAGAGAAATAACACTTTCCGCACTCGTTCGAGAAACAGCTATTTATACGCATGGGTGTGGTTAGAAAGTTTTGTAGAGGGGGCGTAATTTTATAAACTTAAAAACCAGGACACCAGCGGTAGCAACAAGGGAAAAAGCTCGCTACGAACGAAAGCGCCGCAGGCGAAATTATTTAGGGACTCCGCCCCACGAGCAAACCCAAAATACACATCTAAATTTAGTCCATAATTTTTAGTAAATACGAGAAAACCCGAGCGGTAAGGTCAGTAAGGTGTTCTCATTATACTCAATTTAAAAAGCGCGACATTTTTACTTAAGTTACAGCAGACGAACAAAAGTAATTTTTTTTTCAAGAAGAGTTTTTTTCCTTTTTCTCAGGATTTTTCAGTATTTTTAAAATGATCCCGGTTTTACGAGCTATATACAAAAAGAGACAGCGGAAAACGAACCAAACAATAGCTCCATACATATTTATTTTAAGTAACATTGATTAGTATGCTTATTTGTATTTTAATGGTATTCTAGGGTTGTAATGCCAAATATGCAATAATTTCATCGTAAATTGCTTCAATGTCAAATAGTTCTTGGGGAAAAATATAATCCACTAAGGTCCGAAAATCTAGATTTAATGTAAATAATAACGGTGCCAAAAAAATTTTTATAAATTTGTTTATACAGTGTGTCTGTCTACTTAAGTTGGAATCATATGGAAAACTTTTTTATTATTGGTTTTATGCAAAAAAGTTGTTCTTCATAAAAAGTTCTGCATGGTCTAAAACTCGAAATGCAACTTACAGTTATCAAAATTTCCCAGTCATATACGAGGTATATCAGAAATTACGAATTTTGCTCAAGAGTAAAGTACCTTTATTTTGACAATACAGAAGAATGTTATGAAGAAAAGTTATTTTGAATTAAAAGTTATATTCAAATATGCAATTACAGTTATTTAGCCTGAAAATTTAGATTTTGTGATTATTTACTAATCATTCCGTATTAATTATTAAAACAATTTCTATTTTTTCTTCACAACTTAGTAAAGCCTGCCATTTCTAATGTATTTTATATATACCAACACACTATGACAGTCCGTGTCAAATATTTCTCGTCAGTGCATCCTAGATTACGTTAAATTGTATCAAGCCAGAATAATTAATACGGAATGATTAGTAAATAATCACAAAACCTAAATTTTCAGGCTAAATAACAGTAATTGCATATTTGACTATAACTTTTAATTCAAAATAACTTTTCGTCATAACATTTTCCTGTATTGTCAAAAATAAAGGTACTTTACTCTTGAGCAAAATTCGTCATTTCTGATATACCTCGTATATGACTGGGAAATTTTGATAACTTTTTTTCATAAAACCAATAATAAAAAAGTTTTCCATATAGTTCCAACTTAAGTAGGTACACTGTATAGCAGCTTCGGATCCGCTATATTAGAATTTTCCTCGTTTGGCCTAGCTTCGATTAAGAGAAATATTTTTGAAGAAACAATAGCCGACTATGCACTGCCTCGAATGTCAAATTTACTTTAGACTTTACAAATACGTACCAAATTTGAGAAAAAATAGAAAAACGAACGAACTGGGGGGAACTGCCCCTCTTGCCCCTTATAAACGAGGCCCATGTTTATACGTATCTATAATATTTAACCCAACGGCGTTATTTTACTTTGTCGGACTTATAGAGAATGAATGTCTCTTTATTTTTTACAGCCATGTTGATCTACCTATTCGCCCTATCCTCGCTGGTCAACACCATAGTTCAGGGGCAACTAGAGTCCCCATGCCCGGACATCCTCAGATATGAATCCAGAAACGAGGAAGATTTTGATAGGTGGTACGGTGAACTGACGTTGAGCACCCCCGAAAGCTTGGAGGGTTTGTGGTTGAAGATTATTTTAGATAGGAAAGCTGATTTGTTAGGGGTAAGTTGATGGCTGCTGTTATCTTGTTCGTCGCAAAAAATGATATGTTAATAATATATGTATGTATTCATGTTAAAAACGCTCTAAATCAAGGGCCTATGTTTGAGTCAACATTTAAGTTAAATCCTCTCCTTAAAGAATTCAGATCATCTGATGAAATTTATGTAAATTATATCTTAATTGGCTTGTTTGTTTTGTTCTTGTGAATTGTGGTTGTTGATACGACACCGTCCGAGTAATATACTAGACAAAAAGAACCTTTTCTCTCTCAGTGGAATTTTTTTGATTATTTAATCGTCCGTTTTTTTATTATTAGTCGGTACGAACGCGGACATATTAAAAAAAAATTAACCAAGTTTTATAATTAAATCATAACATATTCTTGATCATAAAAAAAAATATATACAACGACATCGGCGGCGTCTGAAGTCTTAACCGCAAGTTAACGGATCAAGTAGGTTCTTGTGTAAGAGAAAACTGTCATTTTTTATTATAAACTATTTTAAATCTAACAAACCAAACATTTTATTTGTTGTATACAAGTCGTATAAAACAATTAGGGGCGTATAGAACTGTGTGTAAATGGATTTTCTGACACTCTTAAGCTACAAGTTTCATAAGACACAGCACGCGATTAAGCTAGAAACGACCCGCGAAGCGGGGAGTTTTCTAAAGTGCTCTAATTGTCGTATGAACCGTGTATTTTATAATACTTTTTCTATTTGGGTCTGGCTGGAACTATTATTTTTAGGGTATGTTGTTTTATAGTTGTGACTAGAAATTAGTTGACGGACACCGTCAGCATGTTATATATTTCCGAGTATAGGTATTTCAGATAAATATCTAGTAAAAATGATATATTTCCAAGGTTAAAGGTTAGTATTTTAAAGTTTTCTATAAAATTTTTTTGTCGAATCCATAATGCCTAGAAAACTAATTTCAACGAAATTGAAGTATGTCTAAAATTCGAACCCTACTTGCTGCCAACATAAAAAAAAAGAAATTTCAGTTTCATAAAGTGGCAGGTTATTCAATTCTTTTGCATTTCATAATGTAGCCATTATGAAACCCAAATAGAAAAAGACCCAAAGAAAAAAACACAACCAAACTGTAAATAACGATTAATGAATCATTCTTAGAAGAAAATAAGAAGTATGGGAGAACCAATAGATACTAATCGGGTGGTGTTATATTATTTAAGACATTGCGTTGACATTTAAATTTCTTTTTTCAGAATTGGTTTGCAGATGCTGTTTCAAAAGACAATATAGAATACGCCATAAGAAATCCGTCATATACGTTAGAAGCTGGTCCTCCAGTTTTAATAAGATTTTTCGTTAAATATAACGCCGCGACCACCGTCCCTACGGTAAAGAAAATACTGCTAAATGGTAAGTGAGACTTTAAAATTTTTATTTTTTCATTTCTTCGTATTTTTAGCGGCACTTGAAATGGTGTAAAATACCTCCTTTAGCTCCTTTGCATATATTATATAATATACTGTTATGTTCTTTAGCATCAAATTGTTATTAACTAAACTATTCAAATTTACAGACTACTTAAACATGCTGATCATTAATTTTCGTTTTAAAGGAACAGGTTATAATCAGTGTAGTCAGAAATGAGTTTTGTTCGATACTAGATAGCTCTTAAAAAAAGTACTAAAAAGTACTAGATTTGTTGTACATTTGTTGACAATACCTAATCCATGCGAAAGCTGATGAGGAAAAAACAAAGAAAAGAAAAGGTAATTGATCCCGTGTTTCACAAAACCGACGAGCAAAAAAGGAATCCATCCGCGTCCCCAAAAATCTGACGAGCAAGAAAAGGTCGTCCATTTCGTCATTAATTATTGAGATACGACATCTTATCATTTTCAAAAAGTACTACAGTGCAACCTCGATAATCCGAACCTTCGTTACACCGCATTCTTCAATAATCCGACCAAACATTTCAACTGCATTGTGTACTTTATGATCAGGATTTGATAGTACAGTGCAACCTCGATAATCCGAACCTTCGCTACACCGGATTCTTCAATTTACAAAAATTACAAATTACTTCACAAAATAATATAAAATTTAATAAGTATGCTTCTGTTTTCAATAATTTTTGTTCATGTACTATTTTCTAGTTGTTTTGTATTAAATGTTTCGTTTTTCAATAAAAAAACTGTCTCGCTTCAATAATCCGGATGACCGCGGATTTAATTAGTCCGGATTATCGAGGTTGCACTGTATAGTAGAAATTACGAAATGGCAATAAAACGTGCAACAAAGAATTACGGCGTCTAACCTTCTTTCTTTCTTCTAAACCAATCATAGGCATGAAGTCAGCAAGTACCAACCCTCAATTGCCTATCTTTGTTAGGTGTGAGAAATTAAAGCGGAACAAAGAACTTTTTCCGAGGTACCCAAAAATGCAGGTACGGCCGAGGAATTTTGGGGTTTATTCACACATTACACTAGACTAGAATATTTGGTGCAAAACGTTTCTAAAATAATACGTTCCGGGTCTGTCCCAATAACCCACCAGCATTCACCACAGATACCCATCACGATACAAAATACACCCTCATATTACATTATGTCCCTCTTCCTCAGGTACACGCTTGGGTACCTGGTAAAAGATAGAACACTAAGACTTATGTGATTTATTATTTTAGTGTTATTGAAGGACTTCAACTGGATATTCCCTTTAATTTATTCTTGCTTTTGATTTGTATGAAAACAAAGAATACCCTGTAGCGATCTCTGTTGCACGTTTTATTGGGGTTTCGGTCTTTTTAAATAATATCTATATAGCTTTGAGCCCGACGGTACTAAATGTCGCGAAAAAGTACTAAATCTAGTACTATAGTACTAATACTGGTTATAATGCAGATGTCGTTTACTGTAAGAACATTGTGGTTTTATTGCTGGTTTGTTGAAAGTAGGAACAAGTTTATCAAGCTACAAGCTAATATATATGGATTATTATGTACTTAACACTAGTCGTATGCACTGGTCTAGTTTCAGTTAACAAAACAGGATCTTGGATGATGATGAATTTACCTGAGACCCGAGAACAATAACACAGTAAACAAACAATGTTTAGAATGAAACTCTCTCCCACATTCCCAAGATCTCTTTTATCTCACTTGTAGAGATCGCGTCGCAGCTGACCGTATTTCAAAACAAAACTTTGCTCGCTCGACAGCTGGTATCTCAAATAACTCGTATGTTAGGGCACTCGTATCCCGAGGTACCACTGTACTAGTTATGCTGCTTTGTCACTGCCAGGTCTGTTTCTTATATCTGAATGTACGAGTCCATAAGTAGAAAACATCCCCTTTCGATATCAGCCGACGATGCATAGGAACACAAAATAGAAATCACTATCGGGAGCACTTGCTTAATTTCCGAATTGACATCTTCTTGAGATCTCCACCACTGTACTGCTGTTACATTTTTCATTATTTCCTTTGAAAATAGAGTTTTGTGAAAAGGGTCCGACTTAATTAGTAACGGTAATATTCCTGTGACTGCAAAATGTTTGGAAACAATGTGTAGAGCATCTCTCTTTTCTTCAGCTAGTAATGGATATTCTTCTTTGTTTATTGTAGGACCCAAAATATACGCCAAAAAGTGAACGGGTGTTAGGCCGGTATTAGACTATCAAATATATTTGACAAAGAACTTTTATAAAATATTTTGTAGCATTTCTTTGATAATATTTCGTTTATAAAAGTTTATACTAGTATTACACTGTCAAAGAACTTTGACAATTTTTGAAGGAACTTGTCACGTTTTTACAATTAAAAATGAACGATAGACGTGCATTAGCTTGTCTAGCGTTAAGTGCTGCCGTGATTACAATGTGTTTAGTATTAAAAAACAAAAAAAAGAGCCAGGCGCCTTTGGGTAAGGCCCTGGGTGGCAAGACGTAATTTAAGGGGTGTCCACCACAATATCCTTCGGAAGTTACGAGTTGAAGGTATTAGGCGTTATAAAACCTATTTAAGAATGGACGAGGACACATTTAACTTTATTGTTATAAAGATATCACCATTGATATCCCGACAGAATACACATTTAAGGAATTGTATCAGCGTTGAGGAACGCCTTATGGTTACCCTTCGGTTTATGGCAACAGGAGAGAGTTATGCTAGTTTATGCAGTCGCATACCTCAATGTACCCTTTCAGGCATAATCCCAGAAACTTGCAAGGCAAATAATGAAAATAAATAAATAAATATATCCAGTCTTTTATTTCGGTTTTTGTAATCCGGGTGTTGATGGTTGTACAATATTTCGAACCTTTCATACTCCGAAATTAGCAATTGTGTTGTTGAAATGCACCAGACAAACTTATTTTCCGCCATGGTATTATATACCAATACCAGTCGCAGTCAATGTCAAATGTATGCCTTATTATCAGAAAATGAGGTTACTACCATTACCGTGTTGTTATATTTTATAAAATATCTTTTATAAAATAAATATTTTAGAAAAGAACTGATATTACACTTCAAATATTTTATAAAATTTCTTTTATAAAATATCTTTGTCAAATATATTTGATAGTCTAATACCGGCCTTAGAGCTTGAACATATCTGTTAAATTTTTTAAAAATTTAAAAAATCATGATTTTTATTAAAAAATCATCGATTTTTGATTAAATCATGTTGAAACCTAAAATTTGTTTCTAAGATAATACACTCGCGGCCAAAATAATCGAACCACGCAATATTTGGATACATTTTCTTAAAGAAACATTACAGTTTCCACGGACGGACTTGGTAAAAATCAATGGAGGAGGTATGACACTAATAATAATAATAATGGTAATTTTGTAGGTAAACAAATATGTCCGCCCCACAATACTGGCCCTACCGAACCGGTACTACACATCAGTAAACCGAGACCCCCGTCGCCATCTTCCACTGGGCTTAGTGCGGACGGATTCCAATCCAGTACTAACAGTAGCATCAATCGTCCTAATAGATGGAGTAGTACTACTCCAGGAGCTGACATCTTGTCTAGTGGTGAAATCGGCTTAAATAGGTAAGTTGTTTTTACAAAATTTGGGGCCTCTAGCCGCAAATTAATCTGTAACCATTATTATACTACAAGCTATACAGGGAAAGGAGGCGGAGTGTCCATAATTACGCTGCCACATGGTTCAGTTATCGCAGCAAACCATAATATGGACATTCTCCTTCCTTTCTTGTACCATTCAATTCATCTGTATAATCTGGCCATTGAAAAATAACGCACTTTCTCTCTTTCACACACTTCTTTCATTCTCTCGTCTATCTAATAGCCCCAATGTAACACTTTTAGGCCTGAAAACGGTCTATCGCCCGGGTCGAAAGGCGACGATCAATTTTTCAATGGCGATTTTTACGTTGCCTCATCTGAAAACCCTACTTCCAGGCCTGTCACGGTGCCGAGACAACCGGTACAATGTGGTACAGTCTCGCAGAGGCCCAGTCCTTTGATCAGCCATGGACAGAACACTACACCAGGTAAGTGCAAGTTGGTGCAGTCCCATAAATGCAGGGTGTTATGGAAACGACTTATTATATTTAAATGGGTGACTCCTTGGGTGTCCTAAAGAAAGTCTACATTTTTTTTAATCGAATATCTAAATACTAAGGTGAAACCCCTTTTTACCCACATACTGTCGCGCCGTTCCATCTGGATTCAGTTAGCAACAATGTAGGCCACTAGAGTATACTAACAGTGTTGTCAGGATCACACCGCATGTTTCGCCCTTGCTTGGATACCTGCCGCGCGCGACTATCGTTGCTTCAGTATGTTTCGAGACTCGGGAATGGATTGACGCTGTCGAGTGTTCCACGTGCTTGATGTTTACGAATTTTAAACGTTTTGTTAGTTGTAGCATTACCCGATTTTTTGAAATAATTGTGAAATAATTCATAAAAAGAAATATTGTGATGTGATTTCAAATTTGTGTGATATTACCTATTGTTTGTGCTGTTGCAAAACATACTTTTTGTGTTTTATTTCTTTTATAAATTTAATTATAAAACGGATTATAAGATCGACGGCAAGAGAGTATGTACCTTAAAATTGTAGTATTTTTTTTCTAAAAAGTTTGAAAAAGAAGTGATAACGCGGGTCAAAGACGTTTTCTTGTCAAAAACTGAACACGTGCGTTTACAATTCTGTGTTGCAAATTATGACAACACCGCCTCAATAAACTATTGATTGCGAACGTCCTCAGTAGCGGCCACGTAAATTTTTTAGATTTCATATAAAGTGTATATTTCGTATTTTTCTTCAATTTATTTTCATCTCAGGATTTGCCAGTTTAAATATAATAAGTCATTTCCATAACACCCTGTATACAAAACTTATTGTTTTGGTGGAAGAAAATAGTCAGAAAGCAGTCAGTTTGGACATTTCTGTTTAAAGGAAAAATTAACTGGTTTGGCAGCCCTTTGCATACTTTAGGATGAAAACAAATACAGCGCAGTTCAAATCTATAGTGTTGTATCAATAGTAATCACAAATTAAATATAGCCTGTGGTATTTCCTAATAGAACACTAAGTATTAGCTTTATTTAAGTATCCTAATACTAAAAAATTTAAGGGTGAGTCCGAGAAGGGAGGCCGAAAAGATTTTGATCGCCCAGGGACGAAAAAAGACCTAATCCGCCCCTGGATGTGACGGTTATGTAGATTAGAAAGTTGTGTAATAAAAAATGCGCTTGTTATTTGGAGAAGTAACTTCGTGAACGAAAAAAAGAATTGTTTGTTCGAAGGTTATAAGTCGTCTTCAGGTGAATACTCAGTATCACATGTTCACCAGTTGAAACGTTATGTTAAAAGTCCAAAATAAGTTTATTACTCAAAAAAAAGAAGAGAATTGATGCAGGAAAAAACCCAGAGAGACGGTTACAATATGGGGGTCCGTGAAGTGGAATATCAGTAATTTGATTTTTCGTGAAGTTTAGGTCCCCCTCTACAACTTTTGTATATGATGAAATGCCGTAGAGCGTTGCTGACAGACGCTATACCGCTTTAGATAGGAAATTAATTCAAAATTATATCGAGCCATGTCTGAAAATGAATTTACAGCATCTGCGTGACCCCCAAAGTCACGGGAAACACATTTTCTGACAAGTCAACCCTTGCATATACTTTTCCGAGCGTGTAAAAAAAATGAAAATGAAAAAAAAATAAAAAATTCGAATTTGAAACTTTCTAGAATGGAACCATTATATGTTAAAGACTATGTGAAAAAAAATTTATCGATCCAGGTCTCGCCATTTCATTATTGGAATTTTTTTAAAATCTCCTCGGAGGAAATTCGGAAAACGATCGTGACATGTCAGAAAATTATCACATTACATTCCTTGGCACCCAAATATTGTGTAAAAAAAAATTTCAGACGAATCGCACCTAGCTAGGCGGAATTCTGACAATATTACGCAAAGATACCGGAAGGCAGGCATAGTTCAGTTGTATGACGGGATATTATATTCGCAATATTACCAAATTAAGCCTATTTTTCCATAAGGTGTGTATGATTTATTCAAATCTGATGAATTTAAACATTTGCCCTTGTCTACTTTTCACTAATTACAGTAAAAGCCCGCCTTTCACGCATTTCGAGCGAAATTTAGAAATTTTCCTATCACCGTTACGAATTATCTTAATTTTCTCCGAGATAGAACATATTTCTGGTAACTTTATATCAAAATGTTCGGAAAAGATGAGGGAATCAGAAATAATTCTCCAAGAGGAATATTTTAGAAAATATAGCAGAATAACCAGACTTTTAAAAAAAAATTTTTGAGAAAATATACTGCACTTTCGCAATATTCTTTTTATCAGAAAATTGTTTACGAGTCATCTCCATGTGAATACAAATCGATTAAGTCCACTTGGACCCATGTCACTTGAGACTTTATAATTTTTCCATTAATTTTTTTTGACACGCTCGGAAAAGTGTATGCAAGGGTTGACTTGTCGCTCTACGGCATTTCATCAGATATAAAAGTTGTAGAGGGAGACCTAAACTCCAAGAAAAACCAAATTACTGATATTCCACTTCACGGACCCCCTATTGTCAGCGTCTATCTAACTATAAAGAAATAATGTTTACTAGATAAATGTAAATTAAAGAATTTTTTTACTACGGTCATGTCCATCATTATTTGGCATTGCTATTTTTTCAAATTACAATAATTATTTCAGGTCAGTGGCCGTGGCATACAGCCCTCTATCGTTTGAAAGGGACCGAACTGATTTATACGTGTGGAGGGACCCTTATTTCCGACCAGTTTGTAGTGACCGCCGCCCATTGCGTGACTAAAACCAGGACTAACAGCCCTGTGGATAAACAATATTTAGTCGTATATTTGGGTAAGTAAAGGGAGCATGCTTATTTTAAACATGCTGTACTGGAACACTGGAACATTTTCTTTTTTAAAAATTGTATTAATTAATCTACAGGGTGTTATGGAAATGACGTATTATATTTAAATGGGTGACTCCTGGGGTGTCCTAGAGAAGCGTTACATATATATTTTTTCAAATCGAACGCTTAAAAAGTGGGGTAATTCACCCACAAAACCACACACAACTCCTCGGCACAGTCATATTACACTGAGCAGCTGTGTAATGAACAGATGATCTGGCGCAATGTTGCCGAACTGTTAGTGTAAAACTTTAGATTCTTATAAGAATAAAAACTTTAGATTCTTATAAGAATAAATATTTAGCTACTTAGTATCCTAATAGAAGTGAATCCAGGTGCCAGTACACTAGCAAGTAATCCAGAGCACATACATCTTCAGTTTTTTTGGTTTTAGTGGGTAAAGCTTATACCCTACTAAAACCCCTTCGGCGTTTTTCTTCCAATCTCAGAACATGACCCTGTATATCGTCAGAGACGCAGAACACATAGTGAAACACTGAACAAATTACCATAAATCACTTAAAGAAACACACGCATGTTTCAAATTAGTTTTTTGAAGATAGGCCCTTGTCACACAAAATCGCTACACACTAATGCATTCTTTAACAAACACATAAATAGGAGATAGGACACAAATTGGCCCTTTATAAACTAACCGTTCAGCAATTATTTTATCTGCTGCATCCAATATCTTATATCGGAACTGATCCATATCTTCGACTTTATAAACTATTTCTTTATTGATCGTACCCCATAGAAAAAAATTGCATGGGGTAAGATCCGGTGACCTTGCGATTTCCAGTCTCTTACTAAAGGAACATTTTCTAATATGCATTCGACTTGATTTTTATGTATGTACTAAACATTTTCACACTTATTCGCACTGTTACAGTTGATTAAATATCCCGAAAAAACTCTTTCGCGCGAAGCCGCAGAGGAATACCTCGTTGTCAAGCAAATGTCAACTTCTAACCTTCTGTCGATTTATAGTAGAGATGGCTAATCTTTGGTTTTAAAATCCCGCTGTGAAACGATCGATTTAATTTTTTTAAGCTTTTCGAATGAAAAAGAGCACCAGAGCAGCGATTAACAAGTTTTTTAATCTTTATTGGTATCTACAGCAGTGAAGGAAAACAATAAATAAGTAGATTATTATAATTATTTATTTCAACCTTTTTTGGTGAATACGCTGGAATCTACCGGAAAAACACGTATTGCAATAGTACATCTCTACTTTTTGACAGCTCGTGTTTTAAATCAGATGTCATTTTTAATTTGAAGAAATGTTATTTACATTTTACAATGCGTTTTTTAATTAGAAACAAAAGTTCATACAAATCTAGGCAAAACAAGCCAATGTTAATAAAAACGATGTCTCCAAGTGAATTTTGTGCATTATGGCGGCCATTGTTCATGTGAAGTTTTGCGATCATGGTTATGGGTTATGTGATGTGCCGGTTTCTTTACTAAAACCCTGTGTGTGCGGCCTAAATAAAATGACATTAAAAAATCAGTCAGCCAATGACTAAAAGTCAAAAGGTCGTTGACATTTGACCTAGTTACGTAGTTGCGTAATTCAAACTTAAAGAGTGTAGGGTGTAATTCTGACAACACCGGTGAGAATTCGTATGTGTCGCAGTGCCGCACAGATGTTTTCCTGGTTTGACGTCAGGTCAATTTTACCGCTGAATGAATTGAAAGTGCCATTTAGGGATATTTTTCTTCTATCTGTATTCATCTCAGGAATTGCCGGTTTAAATATAATACGTCATTTCCATAACACCCTGTATTATTAAAAACCTATATACTTTCACGGGAACAGCCAGTGGAACACCCTGTATATTAATGTACGTCTCTATCGTTGTTATTGACCTCTCCTTTTTCCTCTCAGGTAAACACAACCTGGTCAGCTTTGGCAGCGATGTCCAAGATAGAGAAATAGACCAAGTACACGTCCATCCGGAGTACAACTACACTGTATATTACAACGATATCGCTGTCATGAAATTGAACTCCCCGGTTGAATTTAACAACTTTGTACGTCCATGTTGTCTTTGGGACGATGGAAGCAATAATATTGAAAATCTGGTCGGGCGACAAGGTGAGTAACATAATTTCTTACATTTGTATTGTTTTTAAGAGTGAAAAATACAACTTTTTGATAGCCAGCGGAGAAAATGCATTAATCACCGACTTTTCTAGGTACTGTGGTCGGTTGGGGCTTCGATGAAAACAAACAGCTGTCGAAAAATCTTATGCAAGCTCAAATGCCTATAGTGTCGACGAGAACATGTCTTTTTTCAAACAGGAACTTCTTCTCACAGTTTATTTTCGACAAGAACTTCTGCGCCGGATTTAAAAATGGTAAAGAATGTTTTTCTGTAGATTGATTAGTGCTTATAAATCAATTCTTACTTCCAGGAACATCGGTATGCAATGGAGATTCGGGAGGGGGCATGGTCCTTCCCATATCCTCAACCAGAGGACAGAGCACTGCATGGCAACTAAGGGGTATAGTGTCGGTCGGAGTAGCCCTGCAAGGCGAGGGAGTATGCGATCCAAATCAATACATTGTGTTCACAGATGCGGCAAAGTATGTGCCTTGGATTAAAAATATATTACGACAGGCCCAAGAGTTCAAATAATATAAGAAACATTATTATATTTACAAACCTTGTACAAAATCGTACCGAAAATGTTGATGGAGCTCTCCTTTTGTTGATCTCTCACACAAACACTCTTGTTTCCAGGAATATATATAGTCTATTACCTTATAAAAGGACTAACACATAAAAATCTAAATGTATAAGCTTTATCATCAGTTGTAGTTGTGTTGGTCCTTTTAGGTTTTTATAATTATTTAATTTCTTGTGTTAATTAAAGCCTTGTAGTTATCTAGGTATATCTTATATTTAGAATCAAAAACTTAAATGGAGAAAGTTACATAAATCTTAACCCAATTTATCGAGGTCTTGTATGGACTGACAAATAGACATACTCTTGCCAATTAATTACTATATTTTTAACAACATACCTAATGTTATGTATGTGATATGAGAACAATAGGTTTTATATTTAATTTTAGACTTGTAATCAGACTGTTTCTGTATTATGAACAAATAGAATTCTATTTTTTAGTACTTGTTCTGTTTATTTCATCCGCAAACTAACAATCTACAAAAAAAAACATAAATACCTAATCAATGGGAATATACCCATTTCCCTTTCAAAATCCTATTCATAAGAATTCGTCTCCCTTCCGCCGTGCTCATACGCTTCTTATATCCATGTCTCTGTATTCGTTTTCTTTCGGAAGGTCTCGGAAAGTGACATCGAATTATGGATCTTGTAGCCTGATTAAAAAGACCTCCGGGGTTGATGGAGTTCGCTTCTTGAACCCCTTTAGTAGCTGCGCCAGTCAAGGAATGGAAATTTGAGGCAGCTTGAGTGATCTTTGGTGCAGCAGATTTACTGAAAAAGGTTGTGAATTTTCTTTGGCCCAAAATTAATATTGCCTAATAATTCTCACTTACATAGTGGTGTTAAGGAAGCCTGGGAGGATTCTAGCAAGGAAAGACATCGTTTTTGAGGCTGCCTTTTTGGTAATATTACAAGAAAAACCACTGTTTATACGATTTTTTAAAGATTTAGTTAGGCAGCGAAAGTAGGGTTAAAAAATACCTACTAAGCAGCTTACTATTTCGAGTTGCGCATTTTACTTTTTAGGATTTCGAATAACAAAACTTAATTCGTTCTAAATTTCGAAAAAGAAATAGAACTCACAATAAATCCAAACAAAACTATTGTATAGATTCTGTGGAAGAATGGTTTTAGAGAGACTAGAAAGAGTACTGTTCTGTTTTATCTTATAATTTAGCTTGACGGGTAGGATTCCTATAATTTAGGGTAATTCCTTTAAGAACCTACTTATAAGATTTGTAGTCGCTCGCGATCTTTCAATTTTAGGAGAACCGCATCGCAATACCAATTTTTTTTGCGGGATTTTCAAACGTGCGCAAAATATTTGACCTAGAATGACCGCTTTCAAGACCGGGGATTCCTTATTTCCTACTCGGCCAACAAGTTTCTTAAATAATTCTTCTCGAATTACCTTGACGCAAATGCGAACAACTTGTTTCGCCAAAGAAGAATTTGTTTTTTTATGAATAAATAGCGTAGTTTTGATTTTTGTTCGTTATATATGGACTGGTGCTATCTGAAATCGCGCACTACGAATCTTCATCGCGAAGAAGACAGTATTTAATTCTTCTACGTTTGCACTTTTCACATAAACATTTATTAAAGCGTGAGTGGCGGATTAAAGTAATAAAAAAAATTTAAAACTGGTTTTTTTAAATCCCAAAATTCGCTAGAGGATGACCACTTCATCATTTACGTTCAGATTTCATTAATTAATGACATGCAATTATTTTTGCATTTTTTAATTTAAATTGTTCCTCGCGCTGTGCTATTGTTTGTTTCCCATAGCGACGTGCGCAAAGTGTATATATCGTGTAATACTGAAATATATTCGTGAATAAGTCGAGTAAGTATCATATTAATAATTTCCCAATGTTTATGATGTATTATAACAGTTTTATAAAAGCTGTCGATTTGCAAATTCGTTATATAAACGTATCCAGTGATGCATTTAGGATTTTTGGGGCAAATAGCAACAATGTAATATAAGAATGCCCTTACAACGAAATTATAAAACTGTTTTATATAAGCTATTTTTAAATAGCTGTACATAACTTACATTATATAGCAAAATGGTTCTGTAAGCCTCTTTGCTGTATAACTGTGTTTCCTAAATGCGGGGTACACATGCATCAACGGTTTTTTTTTAAATAACATTTGTTAAAAGCATCGATTTTTGTAGCGGACTACGAGAAAGGCCAAGGCGCATAAAATAAAGTACTATAATATGCTAAAATTGTTCAGCGTGAGAGATTTTAATTTTTAAGAGGTGTTCAGACCCTTGATAGTCTTTTAACATCAGTTTTTACAAACTAAAAAAATCAGAAAATCCCATTTGTCAGCGTTTATTTTAGAACCCAATTTTACTGGTTTTTTAATTAATCTTAAAATGCCAATTAGTTTATTTTATGGTGGAACAACTATAGTATACGCCATTCGAGCTGCCGGATCATCATTAAGCAATATTGACGCAGATGAAGATCCTATGCTTCTTGCGATCCACATCACGACGACATATACAGGGCGTTCGCTAATTAATAGTACATGGAAAAACAACATACTCCTTACGTAAAAATATTAGGATTAAATTATACTTATCTATATGCGAAAGTTGATATTAACTGAGATACAGGATGTTAAAGTTAAAACTTCATTTTTATTTTTCTCTAATAACTTTGAGAGAAACTAACGTTTCTTACAAAATTTGGCAATTATGGTTTTTATAGGACGAGAAATTATACTTTTCTCATATTTATTACTATTATGTATACTAAGTCCGGGTCGCCCAGAGTTACCGTTTCGGAGATATTAGCATTTAAACTGTTTAGTGCGTTTGCTCAAGCAAGCAAATAATATTTTGTTACTTCTTACCAATTCACTTTTACATGATAATTAATGTTCTAGTAATGGTAATTGGGAATAATAAATACCACAATTGGATTGTTCGTTAACTTACTTTAATTAAAACAACTTTGACCATAGAAAATATCATGTCGAAAAAAACCAACAGCAATGAAAACGCAAACTTACGATAAACTCAAAAATGAAACATTTTCTGTTCCATAGGTTGGTTACTAAAAAAATTTGTTTGCAAATTAATAATAATATATTTGGCCATGTTGCACTAAACAATTTAAATGCAAATATCTGCGAAACGGTAACTCTGGGCGACCTGAACTTAGTATACCTTTTTTACATAATAAATATGAGAAAAGGATTATTTTCGTTAAAAACTTAAATACACTGAGGCACAAAAAAGTTATGATAACAAATGTGCAAATAATGCCGCAGGCAGCGCCTCCTACATTGTACATTAAAATTTCGTAAAAAAAAAAACAATTTCTCGTCGTAAACAAACCATAATTGTCAAATTTTGTAAAAAAAACGTCGGTTTCCTGTAAAGTTATTAGAGACAAAAAAAAAACAAAGTTTTAACTTTAACACCCTGTATCTCAGTTAATATCAACTTTCGGATATAGGTAAGTATAATTAAATCCTAATATTTTTACGTAAGGAGTCTGTGGGTTTTCAATGTACCATTAATTAGCGGACACCCTATATATAACTTAGAATATTGGAAGGTTTTATGCGAATCACTAACCAAATATTAATTTTGATGGATAAATTATAACTTTCAGCATATTAAACGTTTTTTTTTTATGATCAAACACAAGCACTATAGGAAAAATCCTTTAGGGCACTCCGGGAGTGGTGCGTGTGCGCAAAAAGCGATTCACGTTGGTTTTGAATCGTTGGAGGTTATATTCGTTGGGAAAAACGACCTCGGGAAGGTCGTTCCATAAGGATGAAGTCCTCCAGATGAAAGAATTCTTAAATAATGAAGTTCGAGGAGTACTAAGCTTAACCACACATGGATGGGCGGCAGTGGCTCGTCGTGTATTTCTGCTATTCGCCGCTATGGGCGGAATTAAGAGGGCAAGGTCATCCGAGTACTTTCCATGAAAATATCTGTAAAAGAGAGTCAAATCCCCAACCTGTCTTCGATGTTCTAGGCTGTCGAGGTTTTTCGTCAACTTCAATCAGACGAATGGCCCCGCTTTCGATAGAATCCAGTAGCCAAAGCCGAACGTAGGCTTAAACTATAATATTGTTCATTTTGACCAGAGAGGTCGAATTAATTAAATGCAATTTTTACTCATTTACAAATTAACATATTTATATAAATTTTGTTTAATGCAATTATCTAAAGTAAAGCAACCACATCAAAATTTTAATTAACCTGCGAGGATGCATATCCTGGAAAATAAGCCTTGCTAATTCGTATATCCCATAAAAAAAATGTCAAATAACGTTGCCTTGCACTTTTTTTCAGTTGTTTTAAAATAAACTATTCAACTATTATTATTGATGCCCACTTTATTATAAAAAAGCCCAAGAAAAAGGTAGACAGTGACTAAACAAATATTGTGATTTTACCTGCGACAATACATTATTTTTTATATATTATTAATTTAAATTAATGTCCCTTCTAAGCAAAGATGCGTAAAAAACAATTCCCAATAATTGACTTAAGCAATTATTTTAAAATTATTGGCCGACCAGTGATTGACCGAAGATCCACAGCAAATATTTCTCGACAACACGAAGGTGCAAATTGGAGAACAATAAAAACAACACAGTGTGGGTATTAGAGACTTTTACTGTCGCGACCAAATGTAGCTATTTGAAACGCCAAATTTTAAATTATATAGCTTTTTTGCTGTATAAATTGGTTGTTGCTGGTTTCTAAATACACTGAAACCTCCCTAAGGCAGACACCTACTGGACTGTCTAAATGTGTCCGCCTAATAGAGGTGCCCGCCCATGGTAAATTTGTTATTACGTAATATGTAAATGCAAAATTATTACTATGTATATGTATGTACAAATAAACATAACATAACAAAAATACACTAGTTTTAGTTAGGATGTAGTACTAAAAAAATCTAATAACGTAGTTTGACGTGTTTACGTTTTATACTTGCAATCTAGAAAATGTAATTCCAAGTCTGATAACAATTCCATTGCTGTAGAGCCACCTCTATTCTTTGCATACTCTTATAATTCCTTTACCATACTAATGGCTTGTTGATAATTGGTGACATATGTTTGATTACTGCATTCAACTTCTTCGTCAGAGTCATCAGATAGTGATGTGGTTTCAGTTTGGACTACATAATCGGTAGGAATGGGGTCACATACTTTCATTCGGCGAAGTCCTTTCGCGCTGCCACGCATACGCGATTGGTTGCCGGTCTGTCTTCAAAGAGTTTTTGCATCGTACTTATTCGTCTTTCAAATACTTTAAAAAAATTTTTTGTCCGTTTAAAGGAGGGTTTTCGCACTGTTTGTATGAAAACAGCCTGTCCGCGTCCGCCCAATTTCATATACCTAGTTCCGGACTATGAAAATATGTCCGCTTAATAGAAATGTCCGCTTATTAGAGGTGTCCGTTATGAGAGGTTTCACTGTATTGTTTTCATGTAGAAAATTTGGGTTTTTTACACGCCCATCCGTTTTAAAGGTCGCAAGAACGCTTTTAGGGAAAATTTAAGCAATTTGAAGAGTTTGAAGCTTGGAATGTGAATCCTTTAAAATTCTTATCACTGGCTTTTAACTTCTTAAGTTTTTTAAAGTCGCATCGCGCCCTTATAACTGCCCCTAAAAGAAAAACTCCTTATTATTGTCTTTATTTTCGCAGTCATTAGTTTTTGCAAATGGTGAATAAGAGACACAAAAGTTAATTACCTAAACGTAAACAGCAAATAAGTGCCAAAACGCGAGTTAGAATTTATAAAAACATAAACATCTTATTTTCCGTAAAAAACAATTTTTAAGATGAGTTAATAATTTTCAGTTATATGAGTTTTCTTATTATGTATTTAAATTAATAAATTCTTTAAATTAATAATGTTATTAAGAGGACTAACCTTTAACAGCCAAGTGCACGGTGAGAAAATGACTTGCAGATCACTGGCGGTTCTTCCACAGGAGCACATGCGCACGTGCACCCCCAAAACAAAACGAATAAAAAATATTAATTTATATTCATTGAATATTATTTATCGTATAAAGTCCGACCCTCCCTAATATTTTATCGTACCGTCAAACTAAAAAAGTCCGACCCTCCCTAATATTTTATCATTCCGTCAAACCAAACTGTATAGATCCGGCAACCGTGCCTCGGTCGAGGTAAATGACGATTATGACGAGGCTTGTCGCACGTGCGATTAAGTAGTGCAGTTTCTCTATAGTAACAGGTGGCGGGTGGCAGAGGGGGATAGCGGGGCTATGGCGATTTAACATGGAAAAGGCGCACAGTTTTTTTGTGCACCGCGCTGTTGTCTGTTCGTGCATCAAGTTAGAAATTCGAGATTAGCTCTTTGAGTTTGGAGCATAAAATTTTGAAATTGTAAATTTTTTGATATCTCTTTCAAATTTTGATTTTACCATATTAAGTTTGACCCAAAACGGAGATACCCTATAAAAGTGTCGAAAATGGGACACCCTGTACGTGATAAACCATTTCCATACATAACATCCTGTATATAAGTACTATACATATACATATAATATACATAAATTTAAAGAACAACCTATTAAAACTCGTTTACATTTTGTTCGAACCAAAAATACTAGGACTCTTAACAATCCCCAGTATTCTATCATAATAATAAACAAACAACCTCAAAAACCTACCAAAACAAAATATGTACATATTATATAAAACTGGTCCCGAACAAAAATCTCTTATTGTGTTTCAGTGTCTACAGTACCTAACGCAGCGATGGTCCTCCCCATTGTCCTGATTTGTCTTCTCGTGAGATTCGCGATAACTCAGCAACTGGTATCCCCGTGTCCGGGTGTGTTTCAGTACGAGCAAAGACAGAGCGAGCCGGACAGGTGGTACGGTACGGCGACTTTAGTGTCCGATTCCGAATTGCAGGGCATATGGTTTAGGATAATCTTGGATAGGCCGTCTATACAACTTGGGGTAAGTACCATATATAGTATTGTATAGTATTTGTAGTGTTCCATAATACCGATAAAACTGCATGAAAATATTGTTTGCCCAGTTTTATTTGAACGTTTCCCTATGAAGAGCGAGGGGAGAAGAAAAATGCACAAAAACCATGGTAGAAAATGCCCTTTTGACTGGTATTATTATTTAATTTATAGTTCCCTTTTCTTTACATAAGTTGTAAACATTTGCCACCATTTATTTTGCTTGACTCTTCAACTTTATATTTTGTAATTATTGTCTGATCCATTTATAGAAAAATTATTCGCAAAATGCCAACGCCGGTATCACAAACCCGAACAAACACAAAATTTCTTCTCCGCCACTGTAGAGACAAGTTTCTGTTCGTTTTGACGGCGCTACGAAGAGCCGAACTACATAAGAAATACAATTGAAGCAATGAAGCTTTTGTTTTTTGGTGTAGGATGTAAAATTTGATAAAACACTGTAATCATATATTTTATGAAATGTATACAGGGTGTCTGCTAATTAATGAGACATGGAAACACCACAGACTCCTTACGTAACAATATTAGGATTTAATTGTACTTACCTATATCCGAAAGTTGATATTAACTGAGCTACAGGGTGTTAAAGTTAAAACTTCATTTTTGTTTTTCTCTAATAACTTTGAGAGAAACCAACGGTTTTCTACAAAATTTGGCAATTATGGTTTTTTTAGGATGAGGAACTGATTTCTTGGTGAAATTTTAATGTACAATGTAGAGGGCGCTGTCTCCGGCATTTTTTTGGACATTTATTAGGTCATAACTTTTTTGTGCCTCAGTGTATTTAAGTTTTTAATAAAAATAACACTTTTCTTTTTTTTTATTACGTAAAAAAGGTATACTAAGTTCAGTTCGCCCAGAGTTACCGTTTCGCAGATATTTGCATTTAACAGGCAAGCAAATAATATTTTGTTAAAGATTGTTTCACGAACAATGGATATAACTCAATGACTGCAGTAAAAGTACCTGTGGCCATCCCATTATTTATGACCGTTTGTTATTATTATGTGGAAAGGACCGGATTGTAATAATTATAATTAAATATAGGCACATCAGGTAGGTTAAGTTGCTTAATTTATATTTAAATATCTTTTTGTGGTAAAATTTGTTAGTTTTTGAGGAATGGTTCAAGAATTGTCTTTTACCAAACATTCCTCAGAATAGCGTGATAGTAATGGACAATGCGAGCTATCACAGTCGCCAATTACATAAAGCTCCAAGCTCAAATAATACAAAATTGGAGATTCAGAACTACATGGCGGCGAATGATATATATTTTGAGGAAAGTTATAAAAAAGTGATCTTTTAGAAGTTTTAAAGACATTTTGTTTAAAAAAAGTATATGTTTGTGACACATTGGTAGAAGAAATTGGACATACAGTGCTACGGCTCCCACCCTATTATTGCATTTTTAACCCCATAGAGCATATGTGGCACCAGTTAAAATCACTGGTTAGGTCTGAAAATATTTCTCCGACTTTAAGTTCTAGTGTTGTAGAATTAATACGAAAATGCTTTAATGATATTCCCCCAGGTAGTTGGAAAAATTCAGTCCGTCACGTAATAACTGTAGAAAATTCGTATATTAGTCTGGATCGTATAATTAATCCAATTATAATTAATTTTGATGAGGATAGCGATAGCGAAACAGAACTATCTATAGAATGACATTAACAAAAACAACATTTAAAAAAAATGTTATTTCATTTGATTACATTAATATAATCTGTCTGTTTTCCTTAGTCCCTCCCTTCATACTTCACTTGTTTATTGCCAAGCTCTTGTCGACACAATGAGACCGACCCAGGAAATCATTAAGTCGTATCCATTTTTCGTGAAACAATCTTTACTTCTTTCCAATTAACTTTTAGATGATACATAATTAATTTTCTAGTAATGGCAATTGAGAATAATAAATACAACAATTGGGTTGTTCTTTGACTTACTTTAATTAAAATAACTTAGAAAATATCGTGTCGAAAGAAACCAACAGCAATGAAAACACAAACTTACGATAAAGTCAAAAATGAAACATTTTCTGTTCCATAGCAACTGTATCTCTAAATTTTATATAATAAATTTTCTCATAGGTTACTTTAAGGAAATAATTTTGTTTGCAAATTAATAATAATTGGGCAGGGTGCACTAAACAATTTAAATGCAAATATCTCCGAAACGGTAAGTCTGGGCGACCTGAACTTAGTATACCTTTTTTACGTAATAAATATGAGAAAAGATTATTTTCATTAAAAACTTAAATACACCGAGACACAAAAAGTTATGGGCTATTAAATTTGCAAAAGATGCCGCTGACAGCGCCCTCAACATTGTACATTCAAATTTCACCAAAAAATCAGTTTCTCGTCCTAAAAAAACCATAGTTGCCAAATTTTGTAAAAAAAAGTTGGTTTCCTGCAAAGTTATTAGAGAAAAACAAAAATGAAGTTTTAACTTTAACACCCTAATATTTTTACGTAAGGAGTCTGTAGTTTTTCAATGTCCCATTAATTAGCGGACACCCTGTATAATGAGTTAGTATAACAAATTATCTTGAATTCCATTCCAGTCAATTTTGACATAATTATTTTTTATTAGCTTAATGACAGGCTATGGAAAAATCTTCCATGGTTTCGCCCTTTATCAGAAGACAATTCACATAGAGATTTATATTTTATTTATTTAAATATTGTGAAAAATGATCATTTTTACACATCTTCGCGTTTATCTAGGTGGATTTGATAACACTATGCATACATTATATTAAAATGTATTATATTACTGGTAATTTCGTTGTTCTAAGTGGAAATTACATGATTCTTTCCTCTCGACGATTTTTACAACACAATAACTACTGGCAACATATCCTAATTTTTGCTCGCATTTTTTGGCTGGACATACAACTAAGATCTTATAATCCACATAAATATGCCACCTTAATCTGTGTAGAAAAACGCAATTTCGTCAATTTGGGTCAAGACAATCGCTAAAACCGGGCTGATTTTAGCGTGATAGAAATCCTCTTAAGGCAGCCTTAAGAAGAGGCCATTATACATTTAGTTTAAGCATGCAGAAGGCCACGGACCGACTAATATCAGAAAAAAGGATAGAACATAATGATTATATAGTCACAAAAAAAGATGACCGATATTAACCTTTTTATACCCGGTGTGAGCTCGTGCATCACAACATCTTAAACTTCGAATATTCTTGGAAGTAATTATACTTATATAAAATCAGGTTTTATTGATAAACAAAAAACAGATTATCATAACGATCGTATGCTAAAAATACAATAAAAATTTGGTGATTTTTATTGATTATTAGGTATACAAGTTCGCATATTATATCACTTCAATACAAGCTTATTGATTTCAACCGAACTAGTTTTATATTTACATATTTTTGTTGTTGTTTCTGGAAATAAATTTAAATATTTCAAATTCTCATATTAAATTATTTTATTGTCGTCTGTAATGGGTTATCAAATCAAAATCATAACTAAATTAATTGAATGCATTTTTCGAGTTCTGTCACAACAAAATGCAACAATCAATGAACAGTTGCAGGATTTTCCCATTGGTAAAAACAGTACGACGGGAATGTTGCTGTGTCCTTATTAACTGCATAGAAAAGTTGAGGAGGCCAAAAAGCAATGCTTTAGCAAAGCAAAAGGTAGTTATTTGGTTCCATGATACGACACGGACACATAATTTAAAAGGCGGAAATAAATCGAAACACTATTTTTGTAACTTCAAAATCGAAAACTCGATATGTAGGTTCATCTCTACGCGTCCGTCCCTAAACGTCACGCGCCCGTTACGTCAAAAAGTGAGGTTACATCAATCAAAATAAAACATTCAGTGGAAATACAAATAAAAATGATATCAAATATTTCCGTCGCGAAAATCGATTTATCGAATCTCCCGGAGCAACAACAAACATTCAACTACAAATAAAATAAGAAGTGGAACGAGGGCATGATAGTTTTGAGTCATGGACGCGAGAAGTCAAAAGTTGGAGCAGCAGAGGCAGATTCTGGAACAGAAAATGAAACAGAAAAGACTCACTTCCGGAATGGTGCAGCTTTCGGACGCCAGAAACAATTCCGGTTCGGGGAAGAGCAGAGATAGTAGCGGAAGTAGTAGGAGGGAACTTCACGGGTATGATGGACCGTTACAGTATGCAATGAGTCGGGATAATAATCCCGATCAGATCATAGTCATGTCTAGTGTGGATAGCTTAGGTAGGTATATTTAAGTATATTAAGGTAAGTATTATTTATTTTGTTAGAGCAAGCTCTATTTCAATTGAAGACAACCCCTAAATAATAGATTTTTATTACTTCACTTCCATTTTCGAAAAATACACAAATTAGGAATCTCTTTACGTGACAAGTGGAGTTCTTTAGCAGCAAAGTTATATGAATTTAATAAAAATAACATGTGACTGTACAACGCAGCGTCATACTTATTATAGTAATAAACCAAACACAGAGCTAAGGAGGTACCAATAATTTAATTTCAAATTATTGTTGTCTATGGAATTTCCAAATAACATATGCCAGAAGAAACAGTACAGTTTTCTCTGGGAATGAATCTATTTTAAAAGTTTGAAGGTGATTTACCTAATTTTGATTTTTGATTCCAAATAACACATTATGTAACATTTTTAGATGATACCTTGGTCCAAGATCTCACAACCAATAACCTATCGACCAGCGACCTCTTAGATGTAGAAGACGACGAGTCCTCCCCAGTATCCCCCAATCAAAATGGCAACCTCGCCATCCCGGTAAATCCCCTGGACGATAATTCGTTAGACGTTGCCAATGGCAATGACACTACCGGGCCCTTGGCTTCAGGAACTCTGGAGATCGAAGGGGATATGCCAAATGACGATGTGGCTGCGTTCGTGTTGGAACCGGCGCCACCCAGGGTAAATTGGATTTTTTTATCAAATTAAGGGTGTATAACTAACGTATGATTTGGTTTTCAGGTCTTGTTTCGCTGTCGTATCGCTAGAGACCGACGGGGCGTCGACAGGGGCCTCTTCCCCACATATTTCCTACAACTTGAAAGGCCCAGGGGCCGCAGAGCCCTACTTTTAGCAGCTCGTAAGCGCAAAAAGAGCGCCACCAGTCATTATGTGATCAGCGCCGACCCTACTGACTTGTCTCGTAGAGGCTCTGGGTCAGTGGGAAAGTTAAGGAGTAATGCTTTGGGGACGAGGTTCCAAGCATGGTCTGGGAGGAGTGGTGGTAAGTTTTCCTGTCATTTTATTTTAAGAGGTTTGTCTAATTGTGACTATGTTGTTAACTGTCCCACCATATCTCTTTCAGGGGCAAGCAAAATAGACGAAGAAGGCCCCGATGGGCCCCTAAAAGAGGAACTAGCTACCGTCCTGTACGATGCAAACGTTCTAGGTTTCAAAGGGCCCCGTCGTATGACAGTCTTAGTCCCGGCCCTGGCCGAGGGGCACCGCTCAGGGCCTGACGAGCCCCTTGTTGAAGCATGGAAGTCCAGTCGAACAGACCGACTAGTAGTGTTAAGGAATAAGACCCCTGTATGGAATGACGATACCCAGTCCTACGTCCTGAATTTTCACGGAAGAGTCACACAGGCTTCAGTGAAAAATTTTCAAATTGTCCATGACAGTGATCCGGAGTATGTAGTGATGCAGTTTGGTAGGGTGGCCGATGACGCGTTCACTATGGACTTTAGGTATCCTCTGTGCGCCCTCCAGGCCTTTGCCATAGCTCTGAGTAGCTTTGATGGCAAGCTGGCTTGTGAGTAGGGAGAAAAGGGGGTTTTGCGTGGTGTTTATAGGTTTCTTATGTGTCATTGATGTTTTTCTTTTTAATTTGGTCTTTGTACTTCCCCCTGTTGTTACCTGCCAGAAACTGTGATGTTTCCCATGGTGAAATAAGAGCAAAAGTAGAGCATACATTCTCTAAGAACAAGCCAGTTACGTCATAACTTTCCCGCTTGATTATACAGGGCGTTATGGAAATGACGTATTATATTTAAACCGGCAATTCCTGAGATGAAAACAAATTGAAGAAAAATATCCAAAAATGGTGCTTTAATTTAATATGCCCTGTACATGACCTTATGTCAGACCAAAAATTACCACGTGGTGCCCCTGTTCTGAAGGTAAACACAGCAACATATGGCAGTGAATCTTGAACAGTGTTGTCATATCTTCAGGGTAAACTCTTTAGAAAGTCAATAACCGTTTGACAGATTTCAAGTTGTTTATTTTTCAGGGTACATTACTTTCAGTTCAGTTCGCTGGGAAACAATCTCTGATTTATAAACTTGAACCGACTCGAACGAACCGCCGCGGAGTATATAAATGGTCAGGTGTGTTCTCATTTGTTCAATTCGAACGACACCCGTCAGATCTGAACAACTTAAAAGTTTATAAATGCCACTTACCCTTTAGAAAAAAAAATGCAATTTTATTTACCTTTTCGGACTTATTTAAAACCAACTTAATTTATAAAAAACACCAAGTACTCACATCACAAAATCACATAGTTAATACGCCCTTATTGTCTGGGAAATAATGTATTTAACATCTAAAAATTTTAAAAATAAATAACACGTTGGTTCTCTCGATCGATATCGGCCGGCTTCTGTAAACAGCTGATTTTGGACAATCGGGCTAATATTTAAAAATACAGCGTTGCCACCTTCGATGTTTTATAAGCGACTATCATAAATCTCCGAATTTCCTTCTATAATATTACTTTCTTGTATAATTATAGGCTCGGAAATGGCAACCGCGCTGGCTCTGTAGCGGAGAATTCTCGGAAAGAAAGTCCGACTGGTCCGAAGATGGACTAGACCATTATTTCAAAGGGTAGTTCCTGTCCTGTTAACCTAATTGTTTCATTTTATCTGTAGTAAAGGGTTAATCGCCCATAGAAATTAGCGTTTTTATTATTTCTATTGCGAAATGATTAAGTGCTCTTGTTCTATGTGTGTTATTGTAAAGTGTAATTATGTAGTTAGTGTTGGGGTTTAGTGATAAGCTTATTATGCACTCCCACACTATCATCAGGACACGTGATGAGCATAAAGTTTTTCCCATAGAAAAAAGAACTGAAAGTGTCTGCGCCCTGGATTCCTTAATCGCGTCCTGGATTTACTTTCTAAGTAAGGTAAATATTTATTTTTATAAGAAACTAAAGTTTTACACTTATAAACATTTTGGCAACATTGTGCCTGAACATCTGTTGATTACCCAGCTTGGCAATGTAATATGATCTCATATATGAATGTGCCGAGGAGTAACCGGGTGGGTTTAGGGGTGAATTACCCCACTTTTTAAACGTTCGATTTAAAGAAAAAAAAATTTAGCGCTTCTCTAGGACACCCCAGGAGTCATCCATTTAAATATAATACATCATTTCCATAACACCCTGTATTATAGCGCGCCTGCCAGAAATATAGTACGCCTATAGCAATCATTTTCTTGTTGTTTGTGTCTGCGTTCGACCAATCTTAATCCTGGATAATCTCGAACGTCTGATGACGTAAATGACCTGTTCTAAGACGATTCTATTTTTCGAAGGAAAACACTTTCAATGATACTTATTAAGCGATACTAGAAACTCCCACGTATTTTAACGATTTGTCAGTATTCTAGAATAAGTATTGATTTTTTTCTGATGTTTTCTTGGCATCATTTTCATTTGAATTAGTGATTTGATCACTCTAAGTGGCTGTTTATATTTAGTCTTGTTGTACAGTAGGTATTAAAAGACTAACTTTTTTTGAAACCAGGGTTTTTCTTGCTTTTCTAGCAGCTTCAAATACATTTTTTTAATACTTTGTGACTGTACAATAGGTCTATATAGTAAATAAATGGCCATGTAATATTAAAAGTGCTTTAAGATATGAAAGTAAGAGCATATTTCAAGCGATGAACTGATATTTTTGCATTAATTTCATCAAAAATGAATTTTTTCGGGAAATTTTTAAAAAAAGTATTACATTACTTTTCCTCCTCGCTGTATAATCGCGTGAATTTCTCTGGAATTCGATTATTCTCTGATATTCTCCTATTTCAATCGAAAAAGATCTGATAATTTGATTTGTACATGTTAATATTTAAGATATTTGTATTATTAATTATTATTGATTAAAATGAGCAGACTCGCTCTGTTTATATAGATATATTAAATTATTTTGGTTTGAATATCCTATTTAAAGGTTTGATAATCTTTAAAATAAGTGGTTAATCTACATGTCTGTAACTCGGTGTGCCTTTCAGTTCGTTTTATGGAATTTTGAATCTGGAAATCGGAAGCAGATGCGATTTTTGCAGCTTTGCTACCTCCTAATCTCTCTGGAGAATACAGAGGAGGTCAAAACAAACCCAATTTGTCGTAGATAGAAAATTCCCAAAGTATCCCCTAACGGAGATACAGCAGAGCCCCAAAGGCTTATTTTGGCTCTCACTTTTGAACGTATTAGAGGAATTTTAATGAAGATGGTCAATTTAAGGAACAAAACGTCGGAAAGTATTGTATACCACTGAATGTGGAGAATACAAAGCAGCAATGAGAAAGTGACATTTATTTTCGGACATCAAGTCGGGAAAAAATAAAAACCGAAACGCAAAATTTTAGATTTTTCCAAATATTTTGAAAGCCCCTGAATTTTTTTTTGCGGATATTATTGGGCCTATAATTATGCAACTTTGCGCCAATTTAACCGACTTCGTATCTCTTACCGTCTCCGAAATCCCAATCCCAGAAAATATTTGTTGTTGAGGAATATAAATTTCAACCTAGCTATATGATTCTCTGGAGGGTATTAGGGTTTTTTATGGAGTGTATTAGGGGTATCGATGCAGACATGTATATTCTGCTTCTGAATTTCAGATTAGGTATATTGATTCCTATACGTATACTATATGTATACATATTATTTATTTATACATGACTTTGAATGTTGATCTAAGAAAGACGGATAGATAGATGTCAACGGGCGAGTTTGGTTTTGTTGCTAGCCGGGCATGTCCGAGATAGGTCGATAGATTAATGTCCAAAAATTTTCGCATGGTTCCGTTTTTCTTAAACATTCCAAATTCAAAGTATGGGGTGTCCCATTTTCGACACTTTATTGTTAGTGCTATCAAGAAAGTAATGTAGGTGTCATGTGCTCTTTTTGGGTCAAACTTAAAATGGTAAATTTGAAAATCAAAAAATTGACAATTTGAAAATTATCCTATATTTTCTTAGTTCAAAGAGATACAGAAAAATGTTTTATAGAGAAATTTCTTTATATTGATTGTTGAATAATCTGCCGTTTTCAGAATAAGTATACGGGGTCAGGTAAAAAAGTTATCGGACCTAACCTCATTTTTTTCAATGGAACACCCTGTATATTTTAATCTAAAAAGATACTATTTTAAATTCTCCTGTCAAATATATAACACACCATGGATGATATTGGTTTCCTAGGCGATTTATTTAAACATTATTACTTTGAAACAAAATAAAAGATTCAGATTAAGGTGAAAAATAACGGGAATCATCGCAAATGTTCGGAATATGTCTCTAAATGGTTACCGTCTTTCCGGATAGCGAACAAAATATAGATTTAGCGCCATTTCTTCGTTTTTTCCACTTTCAATATAAACTGATATCATATTATCAAATTTTTCAAAATGTTGATAGGTCATTTTCGCAAAATGAATATGTAAAAATGAAATTGACGTTAAATGTTAATAGTCAACATAGTTGTTTCTAGGATATTAGCTTTTGTTTCATGGTCTACTGTGGTTTAAAGTAATAAACTTTAATAAATCGCCTAGAAAACCAATATCATCCATGGTGCGTTATATATTTGAAAAGATAATTTAAAATAGTATCTTTTTAGATTAAAATATACAGGGTTTTCCGTTTAAAAAAAAATGAGGTTAGGTCCGGTAACTTTTTTACCTGACCCCGTATACTTATTCTGAAAACGGCAGATTATTCAACAATCATTATAAAGAAACTTCTGTATAAAACATTTTTCTGTATCTCTTTTAACTAAGAAAATATAGGGTAATTTTGAAATTGTAAATTTTTTGATTTTCCCCCGTATCTCTTAAGCGAGCGAAAATTTTCGAATTTTGATTTTACCATTTTAAGTTTGACCCGAAAAGAGCACATGGCACTTACATTACTTTTTTGATAGCACTAACAATTACGGAGATTTGTACCCCTGTACACACCTGATCTATACGGCTAAACTGATATATTTTACAAGGAACAAGGCACCGAATTATACATAAGATTCATCATTACAATTTTGTAATTTTAGTAAATTCTTGAAATGTAATTTTGTATGGGTAAATTTACAGGTTATATTTGTGCCTTCTCTATTATATTTTGGTTTAGAATAATTATCGTTTTGAAAAAGTCATTGTATTGTATACTCAAGGTTCACTAAAAAATTATCACGACTTCACTATTATATATCCGTAATGTCTATTCTTATCTAACAAGATGATAGTGAGGGCTTGTCGGAAAAAAATTTAGTTCGGTTATTATGGCAAAAAAGTGGGCCCAAGAAAGGCCCATAATTCGAATTGAAGGTTTTAGCACGGCAGCCGGTTACCAAAATGTCCTGTTATCACGCCTTTATCTAATCAACGACTAATCGCTAGATTAATAAAAATAAGAAAGTTTTACTCGAGCGACAATCTTCGGCTAAGCTGCGCTTACCCGTTAGAGTGATTTCAGTCCGTAAGGAAGCAGATCGTCTTTTTGTTACCACACCTTGTCCGTTCTTGATGAAATCATCAAACATCAAAAAGTTACAGCGCCCGGGTTTTTTTTTTTAAATTGTTGATAACACTCTAAAAAGTAGTAAATCGAGTCGAACGGACATTTTCCGTGTTGCGCAGCTACAGGATCTCGTATCTGTATAATTCATGATCGGGGTACACGGCGCGTGCATGGGACGGCTTGCTGTGTGGCTTGGTTGTCTATAACAACTCAGCATCAGCTATGTCCCCATATTGCATTATTATTGATACATGTGCTGTGTTGACTGAAAACCGTTTTGCTAAAAAATGCGTGTGTCATATTTTTCCCCCATTTTCCGAGCCACAATACACGATTTTTGCTTGAAAACGGACGAGGCGCGATAACTCGAACAGCGTTAAAAAAATGACATACCTAAGATCCAACACTGCGGTTGCGCGTCGATGAAAATGTCCGTTCTCTTTTTTTTCGGTCGCGAATAACGAAAAATAACATCCGACAAGTAAAACGGACGAGGCGTGATAAGTTGAATTCTCCGCTGTAAACAAATTTCGATTTTTCTCAAACCAAAACTATTCACCGCACGGAAAATGTCAGTTACTATTTTCATCTCCTCAAAAACATCCCTCCGAGTCAAAAAATAAAAAGAACGGACGAGGCGCGATAACTGTTACGACCACTTGTTTTTTACATATGTAAAGATGATTCTCAATGATTTCGCAACGTTGCCAATGTCCGTTCTTGTTAATTTCCTTCTCAAGTCCTTATTAAATCGCCAAAAAACTCGAAAAACTTTAGGTCGTGATCAGTCTGTAATCCTGGCAACGGGCTGCCGTACTATTTATTATATGGTATTTAAATACACTTTCTGACGTGACCAATAGCATCGTTTTAGACGAGCCCTGCACTACCAATGCTAGGCGAGAATAGACATCAGTGTCAAGGAAGGAAGAAGAAATAAAATAAACAATATGAAAATTACATACATTCCTATAGAAACCATAAAAATAGACATAAAGTTTGTAATGTTCACAGCGTGCGGCAGAAATGTAGATTTAGTCTGTTTAGTATACACAAATTTTTATGTGAACCGTATATTTTGCCTTTGTAAATGTGTTAGGTATTTAGCTTTGTGAGTTTTGAGATTCTTAATAAAGATTCTTTTAAAAAAAAGCCTCTTTGTTTACAAACATCAAAAATTTCCGATAAAATGCGAATAAAATAGCAAACATTCAATGAACGATACGACTTGGTGCTGACTAAACGCGGAAAGCAGTTTTGACTTTTAGTGGCGTTTGACGTTATCCATTGGTACAATAAGTGCGATCAAAGATCACTACTTGTGTTATATGGATTACGGGCTTCCTCTATTTTAAATTAAAGTATTTCCGGTTTTTTTTATTCCGTTTTACGGTCGACAAAGAATTTGAACATAAGTTGTGCAGCTAACTTCAGTAACTTCACAGTTATTTATATTTAAATAAAATCGTAACACAGCGATATAACAGAGAACCTTATAAAAATTCAACGAAGCTGATTTCTATACTTATTAACTCTTTCAGAATTGGTTCGGAGAAGTGGCATTCCGAGACAACAACACTGGGTACATTATAAAGAATCGCAATCACAAGCTGAGAGCGAACGCTCCGCTAAACATTCGATTTTACGTTCGATTTAACCCAAATGAGCCTGTGCCGAAGCTCACAGCTTTGAGATTAAATGCCAAGTAAGTACTAATATAAATTTAAACTATATTTTGATTATTGTTTGGGTGGTATTTAAGTATGTGTATATACAGGGTGTTATGGAAATGACGTATTATATTTAAACCGGCAATTCCTGAGATGAAAACAAATTGAAGAAAAATATCCAAAAATGGCGCTTTAATTTAATATGCCCTGTACATGACCTTATGTCAAACCAAAAATTACCACGTGGTGCCCCTGTTCGGAAGGTAAACACAGCAACATATGGCAGTGAATCTTGAACAGTGTTGTCATATCTTCAGGGTAAACTCTTTAGAAAGTCAATAACCGTTTGACAGATTTCAAGTTGTTTATTTTTCAGGGTACATTATTATAAACTTTTACGTTCAGTTCGCTGGGAAACAATCTCTGATTTATAAACTTGAACTGACTCGAACGAACCGCCGCGGAGTTTATAAATGGTCAGGTATGTTCTCATTTGTTCAATTCGAACGACACCCGTCAGATCTGGACAACTTAAAAGTTTATAAATGCCACTTACCCTGTAGAAAAAAAAATGCAATTTTATTTAGCTTGTCGGACTTACTTAAAACCAACTTAAGTTATAAAAAACACCAAGTACTCACATCACAAAATCACATTAGTTTTCGCGTCACAACACATCTAAGTACCGTTCAATCTGAATTAATATTTTAAAGTGCTACTGTGTAGACAAAACTACGCCCTTATTGTCTGGGAAATCATGTATTTATCATCTAAAAATTGTAAAAATAAATAACACGTTGGTTCTCTCGATCGATATCGGCCGGCTTCTTTAAACAGCTGATTTTGAACAATCGGGCTAATATTTAAAAATACAGCGTTGCCACTTTCTATTCTAGACAGATATGTCCCCCCGGTGACGTAACGACAGAGGTGCCCCAAGAAACCGGGCAGCTATTTACCAACAAACCTGAGATATTGGATCCGCCTGCAGGAGGGGATACTTTTAATATTGGCAGTTCAGCGTAAGTTGTTTAGTAGTTTTCTTATAAGTTCCTAACGACGCTCGTCGTGAATCACCCTGCACATGCCATTGTATCTGCTATACTTTTTAGACAAAGGCCAAGGCCGGGAGGAAATGAAGAGGACTTTTTCCATGGTGATTATTTTGAGTTGCTGAAGCCGCAAGGTTCGAAACCGACTAATATCTTGGATCAAGCGACATGTGGAACTGTAATAGTAAGTAGATTGTTTCTAAATGAAGGTATTATCAGTAAAATACGCATTTTTTCTATAGAAAGAGCCCAGACCTCTTATTACTCACGGCCAACCGACCCAAGAAGGCCAATATCCTTGGCACGCGGCATTATACCATTCCCAAGGAATAGATTTGACATATATTTGTGGAGCTTCACTGATAAGCTACAAACATCTTATCACGGTAGCTCACTGCGTAACAAGAAGGAAAAGTACAACGACTGTGAATCCGGATAATTTGGTGGTTTATTTGGGTAAGTGTTTAATGTCTTGTCACATTTAGATATAGTAAGTACGCATGTTAATTTTCAGGGAAATTTTATCTAAGGGTATGGAAAAATCCCGGAATTCAAGACAGGCGGGTAGATACCATCTTGGTCCACCCAAAATACAATCCTCAAAGTTTCGGTACCGATATTGCCATTTTGAAACTCAGCGAAGCCGCTACACTGACCAATTACGTCAGGCCCATATGTTTGTGGGAGGGGGCGATCCAATTGGAGCATGTTGTCGGGAAAATTGGTAAGGGAGAGTCAAATTATACAAATTAAACAAGTGGGAATCTAACAAAAGTGTTTTTTGTAATAATTTTTTAATTCTGATGTTTTTGTTTAGGTACTGTGGTTGGCTGGGGATTTGACGAAACAGGAAAAGTGACGGAACAGCTGACGAGGGCCTCTATGCCTATTGTGTCACAGGAAACATGCATATACTCGTTCCCCGATTTTTATTCGAGGTTTACCAGCGCCACTACTTTCTGTGCGGGATTTAAAAATGGTAAGAAAATAATTGCCCATTATTTAAAACAATATTCTATACAACGTGTCCAAGATAAGGAGGGCCAGTACAGGGATCTCGGAAACCGTAAGAGATACGAAGTCGGTTAAATGGAGGTAAAGTTGCGCATTTACGTGCCTAATAATATGCCGTTTAGAAAGTTTTAAAATTCCCAGTAGTTCCGGAGATATCCGGAAAAAACCGAAATTCTGAAAAATCGTTTTATTGTTTTCCTGGTTTTTTTTGAGATCGAATTCTAAAGTAAACTGCACTTTTACATTGCCACTTTTTCCGCTCTATCTAAGAGCGTTAATTGTTTTGTAATCCAACGAGTCGTCTTCGAAGGGCTAAAGAAAGTTGATATTCTTTTTTTAAATACGGTCCTGTTTTCCTGATATTCGAATTTGAGAGCTTTTTTCTTCCGAATGCAACGATGTATGACACATTGTGGTTTAATGACGTTTCGAGGGTTTTTGGAACATCAGGAAATTTTTGGATACGGTCCTGTATTTTTCCTAATTTTAAAAATAATATCTCATAAGTAAGCTCTAAATTTTTACTTATGTTGGACTTGTTCAATAAATAACAAATAATTTAATAATAAACCACCAATAAGTGAACAAAAAAAATACCAAAACAGAAGTGAAACGAACAACGAAAAAAGTAAGGAACTACATAATCAGGTGTTCTGAACCACCGTGGCCAGCACGTTCGCCTGATATGACACCGTTAGATTTTTTCCGCTGGGGGTATGTCGAAAATTATGTTTATAAACACAACTTCGAAACAGAAGACGAACTGAGGAGGTTGGTGCTTGAAGCCTTTCAAAGGATTACGCCAGAAATGTTGTCAAATGTTTTAGAAAATAACGGAAATCATTTTGAACACCTGATTATGTAGTTCCTTAGTTTTTTCGTTGTTCGTTTTATTACTGTTTTGGTATGTTTTTGTTTATTATTGAATTGTTTCTTGTTCGCTTATTTGTGGTTTATTATTAAATTATTTGTTATTTATTGAACTAGTCCAACATAAGTAAAAATTTAGAGCTTACTTATGAGATATTATTTATAAAATTAGGAAAAATACAGAACCGTATTTATAAAAAAAAGTTGATAATGGCCCTTCGAAGACGAGCCGTCGGATTACAAAACAATTAACGCTGTTAGATAGAGCGGAAAAAGTGGCAATGTAAAAGTGCAATTTGCTTTAGAATTCGATCTAAAAAAACCCAGGAAAAAAATAAAACGATTTTTCAGAATTTCGTTTTTTTCCGGATATCTCCGGAACTACTCGGAATTTTAAAACTTTCGAAACGGCATATTATTAGCCACGTAAATGTGCAACTTTACCTTCATTTAACCGCCTTCGTATCTCTTACGGTTTCCGAAATCCCAGTACTGGCCCTCCTTATTTTGCACACGGTGTATACATACATACAGGCCCATTACTTCCTTGTTACGCCTCCGATTGTTAGTACACAAACTTGTCAGATAGGTTGTATCGCTGTGGTCGGAGGTGGTGACAAACGGTAAATTTGGTCACTAATATAAATTGACAGTGCCCTGGGAAAACAAGTGAGTACCCGCCCCGCTACGCCTTTTGGAGCCGATTTCCATGCATTGGCAATAAACTTGAATCTTATATCGAAATAAATAAACCCGAACAACAGAAAGATTATATTATTACGAAAAGCTTTTCTATGTGGAACACTGTTAAAATATCGGAATCAACAATTTTACGACCATTTTTACATTTAAACTCAAATTTTATGAATTAATGTGCGTTTTCCGCATCTAATTTTATTTAAAGGTATTAATATTACAAAATTAAACAAAAAAAAAGGTAAAAATACAAATAATTCGTGTGTCCGAATAGTGTAACGAAACCGTAAATACCTACTAAAAAAAAACGATACAAATTGATTTTGATGTCCCTGAAGGCCTGAAAACACTATAATGAACTATACCCTAATTTTCTCCAGAAACACTGGCGGCCATTTGCCAAATCCCGGTGTCTTACTTTCAATTTTATATTCAAAGGTGTCTTATCACCGCCATTGCCCAAAAAATAGCAAACAATACCAGCAAAATAATTTATTTCTTACCTGCTCCGATGCAGTTAGCCATAAATATTCTTAATAACGGCCTGTTTTACATCCACGATTTTCTTTTCCTTGCGATTGGGCTTCTTAATTCTAGCTGTGGAAGTCTGTATTTTATAACAAGTTTTTCGTGGGGAATTTAGGGAATTAAACGAGTTGGAGTTAGTTAGGAACTGTTACACTAAATTACAGTCTCAATTAAAACTGGCGTCACTCATTTTGCACCTTAGTTTATACGTAAAGTAGCAATAAACCTTAGACCCCCCTTGTCTAAGCAATAAACTTAACTCGACGCTTTATAACCAAACAAAGCTTTACGCGATAACCGGAACAAACACAAACTAACAACGAAAACCCGCCAAAATATGACGCGACAACGCTAAATGGTTTTTAAACTCGTCGATTGGTCAGCGACTAGCAGGGCATTCGACGTTGCCAAGCCTCGTGCACTGTTGTCGGATTGTGAAAATATTAAATAGTAGCCAAACGAACAATATTTGCTGTAAATTAATAGTTAGGTATTATTTAAGTTAATACACCAAGAAAACGTTTAGGGGAACATTACTGAGAAGGCCTAGCTCCCTTGGAGAAACCGTGTTATCAAATAAATACTATTTAAACATAATATAGCTATTCCGACATATACCGGTACATACATTTCAATATATTTGTTATATCCATACCTCTCAGGTACGTCAGTGTGCAATGGAGACTCGGGTGGTGGACTCATCCTGCCCAAGGCGGGTTCGGATCCCAACAACCCCGTATGGCAGATAAGGGGGCTCGTGTCGATCAGCGTGGCTTTGCAGAATAGATTTAGATGCGACTCGTCGCACTATGTTGTTTTTACGGACATTGCTAAATATTTAGATTTCGTTCATAAGGCGCTATCGCTTTAGGGTAGAGTTTGTGTATATGCATCGTTCGAATTACCGACATTCCGTTTACTAAATAAATTAAAGAGATTTCAGCTTATTGGGACAGTTAGTAATTTGGCGCCAACCTTAGATACACAATAAATAACGGGGCCCAGAACTGAGCCTTGTGGCACGGTACAAATGACAATCCAAATGGATACTATCCAATAACCCTCAACATATCCCCATTCCTCTCCCTACCACCAATACCACAACTCTTAAACGATATTTAAACCAATGACAACAGCTTTTTGTCAGACTTTAGCCTCAATGACGAGCCGTGATACGGCGAAACGCGTCTAAAAATGAGTTTAACAAAATGAGAAAGGCAAAATTCTATATTCGTGGTTTAGACCGACTTTTATTTCTTTCATGCCATAACATCGTTTAAAAGTGATGGGATTAATGGTAGGGAGAACGGTGGGGGGGATATGTTGCGGTGGAGTGGTAAAATAGGATTGGGTTAGTATCCATTTGGTTCAGTGTTGCCAGGTCTGGTGATTTTATGAATAATATGGCGATTGGTGAAATGTCTGTAATTCTTTCGATCATTTAACTCGTCTGTGGATTTCCTGTATCCTCTGTGTATGTTAAGCTTACAGGGTGGCCCAAAAACAGTAACGCTTCGCTGCAAAGTGGGCGACCCTGTACTATTACCTGTAAGCACAAAGTGTTTAATTGCTATTTTCCAAGTTACTGTAATATTTTAAAAATATATTTTTAGGTCGTAAGGTCCAGTATCGTCCAGTAGTAAATTATTTTGTATCGTCTATTTATTTTCTAAATAAATACAAACGAAAACGTTTTATTTAGTGTTTTATTGTTATGTAATACTCTATAATATACAAATTTTTAACTATATGGTTTATAATAGGCAATATAATCGATAATATTCTATATACAGGGTGTCCTCGTGCATATTTTTAATCTTCACTAACATCGTTTCACATACAAATCGAAATTTTTCCACCAGGACCTGAAATACAATCGGAAATTGATATCTAAGACGGTGCCGATTAAAAACACGCATGATCACCTGAAAAAATACATTTGATACCCATAAAAAAACGTTAAAGACAGGGTTAGACAAAAGTAAGCGACATTCCTAAACTTCCTTACAACCCTGTATATTTCTGGTGTTTAGATTCTTTTAAGAACCCTTCACATTATTAAGCGTTAACGCAAAAACAAGTTAATAATAAAGCTCTTCCTAGCCACGACTTTCAATAATAATTTAAAAACGATAAAGCAACCTTCACAATGGAAAAGACATGTTATCACTATTCATACCACGTAACTATTTTGTCTAAATACACTAATAAAAATAAATTATGTACAGTAAACACAAAGCTATATGTTTTTAGTTCTCTATAGCGTTTTGGCGAAAAAAATACAGACAAATTTAGATTATCGATTTTCTCGAAACCGAACCTCACCAGTCGGAATTTAGCACAATACGATTAAAACCCCGATGCGCGGAACAATAAAGGCATCACTAAATGTACGGCGGTAGATGCTTTAGTCACTGTTCGATTATCTTAACCCTTTTCTAACTTGTTTTGAATTTAAAATCAAAAATATACAGTTTGTTTTTTAATTGACGGCTAAAACTATTGCCAATGTTGCTTTCTAAGCTTATTTTACGACTAGAAGTAGCAGAGGATGTCGTAAAAAGGGCAGCTTACTAAATACAAGGGTGGTCGAGTTTTTTGCATTTCCAGTCATCAATCAGAAAACGTCCTGTATAGAGCATCCTATAAATCTAAATAAAACATGTAAAGCCTTGTCCCATAATCTCCACAGTTATGTTACTACAATATGTTTGTATTTTTAAATTGGTTTTTGAGTTTTTGTAGAAGCATCTCTAAAATTGTATGCAAAAAGTTCTTATATTTATCACATTTTTACCTTTTTCAGATTAATCTAGACCTAATAAAATTAACTAAATTATGAGGCACGTTAATCGATGCCGGGTTATTATACAGGGTGATTCAGAATAAGATGCTGATCCTTAACGTTGTGAATCCTAAAGTTTTCAGAAAAAAATCGTTTTTCTATCATAACTTTAACAACTTTCTAGCTATTTTTAGGAATTTTTCACACGTACCCTCTAAGCATCAATAGCCTTTTTTTGGTGTAGAAATTTAAAAAAAAATTTTAACCAGTGGCGTCCTGAAAGGGTCTGGACTAGACATTTTGGAAAAATATTATGTACGCCACTGCTTTTTCTCAAGATAAAAATTATTTTTAAAATACTCATTCATTTTAGGCCACATTTAATATCTTGCCTTTTTATCGTCTGACAAAAAAAATAAAAAGCATTAAATGCACATTCGCTATGTGCCTATGGTTTCTGACTAGTAGGCTATGAACTTTGTTAAGGAAACAATAACAATAACGAAATATTTAATAATAGTTTGACAGCTATTTATTTATGTACACGGCTTTCCACTTAACTTAAATTTTAAAAACGTAATACTTTTTAAACGTATAAGTATCATGGTAAATTTTACAAATGTCGACGGCAATGCATTCGAAGCCAGACAGAATACTCCAGGAATTTTTCAAAGGGTACGAGACTCAATGAGGAGAAGAGCTGAAGCATGCATTCTTGCAGGTGGTGGCCCCTTTCAACAGCTAATCTAAATTATTTTCGTTTTTGTTCACACGTTATTTAATGTTAGTTGTTTTAATTTAATTTTTAAAAATAAACCATAGGCACATAGCGAATGTGCATTTAATGCTTTTTATTTTTTTTGTCGGAAACTGTTTGTCGGACGATAAAAAAGCAAGATATTAAATGTCGCCTAAAATGAATGAGTATTTTTAAAATAATTTTTATCTTGAGAAAAAGCAGTGGCGTACATAATATTTTTCCAAAATGTCTAGTCCAAACCCTTTCAGGACGCCACTGGTTAAAATTTTTAAAAAATTTTCTACACCAAAAAAAGGCTATTGATGCTTAGAGGGCATGTGTGAAAAATTAATAAAAATAGCTAGAAAGTTGTTAAAGTTATGATAGAAAAACGATTTTTTTGTTAAAACTTTAACGCCCTGTAGTTCGAAAGTTGATAGGTTAAGGATATATGTTAAATTGAACTTTTCTTCTTAAAATCACCTAAGGATTCACAACGTTAAGGATCAGCATCTTATTCTGAAACACCCAGTATAGTGTATATACAGGGTGTCCCATAACTAATGGTACACAGGAAAACTGCAGATTCCTTGGGTAAAAATACTGCGATTTGGCCATACTTAGTTTAGTTCAATAGCTGGTAATAACCGAGATACAGGGTGTCCAAGTAAAAATTTAATTTTCAAATTTCCTAAATAACTTATTTCTGAATCAATATTTTTGCACAAAATTTTGTGACTAGGGTTTTTTTTTGGGGGAAAGGAATTTGAATCTGTTAATAATTTTGATGTAGATTATAGGGGGCGCTCTCTGCGGTACTCTGGATACATAAGAAGAAATGTAATTTTTTGGTGCCTTAGTGTAATTATATTTTTATTAAAAATATCATTTTTTCCGTTATTTTTTAACAATAAAGGTATACTTTGTAAATGTCGCTCCGACTAACCGTTTTCGAGATATTTTCCATTACAACTTCTACAATGAAAGCACTTTGCAACCTCATTTCTGTAAAAGTTTATTTTCATTTGTCAGCATTGTGGGTGTTTTTAAAGAGTTTTAAAATTTTTAGAAGCCTATACGACAGACTGGAAGAAACAGGATACTCCACTATTGAGAAGATAACAGTATCTTCAAAAACTTCTTAAAAACACCCACAATGCTGACAAATGAAAATAAACTTTGACAAAAATGAGGTTGCAAAGTCCTTTCATTGTATTTGTTTTTACCAAAGCCTACTGTGACAAATTTCACATTTACAAATCAAAATTTAAACGGGCGCATTAGAAGTTGTAATGGAAAATATCTCGAAAACGGTTAGTCGGAGCGACATTTACAAAGTATACCTTTATTGTTAAAAAATAACGGAAAAAATGATATTTTTAATAAAAATATAATTACACTAAGGCACAAAAAAATTACATTTCTTTTTATGTATCCAGAGTACCGCAGAGAGCGCCCCCTATAATCTACATCAAAATTATTAATAAATTCAAATTCCTTTCCCCCAAAAAACCCTAGTCACAAAATTTTGTGCAAGAATATTAATTCAGAAATAAGTTATTTAGGAAAATAGAAAATTAAATTTTTACTTGGACACCCTGTATCTCGGTTATTACCAGCTACTGAACTAAACTAAGTATGGCCAAATCGCAGTATTTTTACCCAAGGAATCTGCAGTTTTCCTGTGTACCATTAGTTATGGGACACCCTGTATATAGCGTGTCAAAAATTCTTATAAATAAATTAACCATAGAAAAAAAGCCGCAATGTTGTAACAAATAATAAAAAAATAACCCAAAACAGCATCGTATAACGCGACCTTCCAATAGACAAAAATCGTTTGCGGTAAATCCCCGAAACTAAAAGAAAAATCGACGTCCGAAGTTCTGACATTTTTAATCATCGGAAAGACAACCGTCAAATAAATAAATCTTATTTTTGCCATCAGACATAAAATATGGGTGTAGTGATGTCACAAGGCGGATGATATCCCTGAGTTATAGACATACTTAATATACAAATTGTATACAGGGTGGTAACTATTTAATTGACCACTATGCGTAATTTGTACGAAGTTGTTTAAATTAGAGAAAATGTGCAGTTTTTAAAAGCCGTATTAGAGTCGGCAATTTTTGTTGCGCCAGCAATGGCAATTATAATTGCAAGGATTCATGCGCAGTACACCGGTCCCGATCAGCTGTCCCTCATTGCCAGAAATAGGTCACGCGCCATTTCAATTGCCATTGCCGGTGCAATTGGGTAGAGATGGATTATTCTGTTATTTTTAACTGTTTATTATTTGGTCGAAGCAGGTATGAACAGCTAATGGCCATTTAAACCCACTGGTACTTAAATTAGCAGTTCGCATTCTTTATTAAACTTATGGACTGCTAATTCGTAGCAACTTCTTGCACCTCCTATTTGCAAATAGCAGTAGCTGCTTTAACTGGTAATCAAAACGAACAGGTTTGCCCATCTCTAATTCTGGGGGTATTTTAGGGATTTCGACAGTACCAACTGCTGTTCCGACTGTTGGCAATGCGCCAGCTATGTCAACGGTCAGAACAGCAGTGGCTACTGCTATTTACAAATAGGAGGTGCAAAAAGTTGCTGAATTAGCAGTTCATAAGTTTAATAAAGAATGTAAACTGCTAATTTAAGTACCAGTGGGTTTAAATGGCCATTACCTGTTCATACCTGGTTCGGCCAAATAATAAACAGTTAAAAATAACAGAATATTCCATGTCTACCCAATTGCGCCGGCAAGGGCAATGGCGCCTGCCCCATTTCTGGTAATGAGAGACAGCTGATCGGGAACAGTGTACTGCGCATGAATCCGTGTCATTTTAATTGTCAGAAGAGTAGAATTTCTGACTGTAGTACGGAGAACGGTGTACTGCGCCTGAATCCTTGAATTATAATTGCCATTGCTGGCGCCATTAAAATTCCCGACTGTAATACGGCCTTTATACGGCTTTAAAGCTTCTTTTTTTTTCGACGTTGCCGAATTGTTTTTGATTCATGATATAGGGCGATTTGTTAAATTTGTTGATATATTCATATTTTTCTCTTTTCAATATAAATAAAGATTTCCCCTCAAAAAACAGTCCAGCGGATGGAGACAGGCAGGCCTGTTCCCGGGCCACCTCCATTACCATTTTTTATACGCCGCGGTTGAATCTGCACCTATTTTTAGTTTCGTTGTTCTGACTAAATCTAACGAGTTATATGTCTATAACTCAGGATCCCCCTCCTCCCTCCCCCCACTACAACCCCTCCATCGATACCACCCTAACCTAAAAATCCACATTCAGTATCGGAATTGTTCTAGCAGGCACAGGAGTCGCCGGTGCCGCTCGATTTTTGCGTCTGGGTCAGTTTGATTTGATCGGGGAACTCGTTGTACAGGTCCACCGTTGAGTTTTGTTGGGCCAAGGCGTTCTTCGCTATGGCTAGGAAGGCTTGCTCAACATTGAGGCCCTCTAGAAGACAAATAGGCGAAAATTAGGCGGGGTAGGTGATGATGGGTTAATTTTAGGGCGTAGCTTGGCAGGGATGATTTTTATACAAGTGCGTGAATAATCGAGCCGTAGAATTGACGGCAATAAAAAAATATTCGATTTCCTGCAAAAACAGGGTGTCCTGGATAAGAATGCGAATGAATTCTTCAACGTTCTCAAAAAATTCCAAATATTTCCGACGTTTCGGTTTTTTCGCAACCATCATCAACTTTTTTTTTTTTTAAATAGTAGTAATATTTTATTTTCCGTTTTGTGAACTCCACTTTATATTCTGAATGCAACGATATACCACAGCTATTATTTGTTATTGTTATTATACAGGGTGCTAATTAAGTATGTGCAGTAATTTTAAGAGACGATTCTTTGGGTGATTCTAAGACGAAAAGTTCATATAAACATGGGTCCGCAAATGTTTCGTTTTCAAGATACAGGGTGCTAAAAAAAAATGTTTAATCGGGTTTTCGTAAATATCTTAGATATCCCTTCTTCAATATTGTTGAAACTTGGCAGTTTTATTTGTAGCTGACAACTGTCAAGTTAAATGCTGCAATTATTTTCCAAAGCATTAAAAATGATTAAAAAAGAAAATGTCCATGCATCTTCAGGGACATGCATCGAAGTGGTTTTTATTTCTTTTCTCAAAAACAAAGTAAGATACGAAAAAAATTCAAGAGACAAAAGTGTTGTGTTCTTAGTTGCTTAATCCGAAAAAAATATAAAAATTCCAAAAAAGCCAGTGGTTTACTTTTCCTTTCAATAATATTCGTCAAGGTGGCGCTCGGGACGCCACTGGACTCAATAAATTTAATCCCCTTAGGGCTAAATTAGCCTCTTAACACTACAAATAAAAATGCCAAATTTCAACAATATCGCCAAAAGGATATTTAAGATATTTACGAAAACCCGATAAAAAAAATTTTTTAAACACCCTGTATGTTGAAAACGAAGCATTTGCGGACCCATGTTTATATGAACTTTTCCTCTAAGAATCACCCAAAGAATCGTCTCTTAAAATGACTGCACATACTTAATTGTGAACGAAAATTAATGAAAAAATAATTTATGGTACATTATTATTATTATTACCGTAAATAATTTCAAATAAAAAAAATGTTTTTAATATCAACTAGAGTATAAATACAACGATAAAATGGAAAATATTTTCAATAAGGTGCTTATTTGCATTGAAGATGAGTTTTATTACTTCGAAACGCCTAACTGGATTTGATTGAAAATACAGGGTGTTATGGAAATTACTTATTATATTTAAATGGGTGACTCCTTGGGTGTCCTAAGTCTACATACTTTTTTTTAATCGAATATCTAAATACTAAGGTAAAAACCCTTTTTACCCACATACTGTCGCGCCGTTCCATCTGGATTCACTTAGCAACAATGTGGGTCACTAGAGTATACTAACAGTGTTGTCAGCCGCGCGCGACTATCGTTGCTTCAGTATGTTTCGAGACTCGGGAGTGGAATGACGCTGTCGAGGGTTCCACGTGCTTGACGTAGACGAATTTGTTGTAGTTGTAGCATTACCCGATTTTTTTTCTGTTAATAATAATAAGAAATATTGTGATGTGATTTCCAATTTGTGTGATATTATCTACTGTTGGTTCTGTTGCAAATCATACTTTTTGTGTTTTATTTTTTTTTGGAATTTAATTATAAAACGGATTATAAGATCGAAGGTAAGAGAGTATGTACCTTAAAATTGTAGTATTTTTTTCTAAAACGTTTGAAAAAGAAGTGATAACGCGGGTCAAAGCGTCTTGTTGTCAAAAACTGAACATGTGCGTTTACAATTCTGTGTTGCAATATATGACAACACCGCCTCAATAAAGTATTGATTGCGAACGTCCTCAGTAGCGGCCACGTAAATTTTCAGATTTCATATAAAGTGTATATTTGTGCAATAATTTAAAGCGCCATTTAAGGATATTTAAATCGTAAAAATTCCGTTTTTCCTATACGTATGATCATGAAACTAGGCAAAATATATACAGAATTCGCATCAGCTGGTCTTTTAAAGCCGACTAAAAACTAACCCCACAATTTGTATGTCATATTTTTTAGCAATTGCAAGTTCCGTCTTTTTGGTTCAAATGATGACCGCCAGATCTTAACTGTATATTGGGGATGGGATCGATCAAAGGACCAATATCTTGTTGATTTATGGCATTCTTTGCTATAACCAAGAATGACTTTTCCACATTAAAATCCTCTGAAAAATACGTTTGAAAAATATTTATACAATAACTAAAATTTATGTATTTATTTCCCTGTATACAAACTAAAAAAAAAACTTACCTTTCGCAGATGTCTCAAAATAAGGGATATTGTTCTTGCTCTGGCACCACTGTTGCGCCCTCTTGGCGCTGATGGCCCTCGGTTCCAGGTCCACCTTGTTGCCCAGCAACACAAAGGGGAAGTTCTCGGGTTCGCGGGGCGACGCCTGGATCAGGAACTCGTCCCGCCAGCTGTCGAGAGATTTGAAGGTGTTCGGAGCTGTCACATCAAAAACTGGAAATGTACAACAATATGTACAATAAAATCTTGCACAAATTGATTTAAAAATCAGGGATTTGTTTGTTTAAGAGGTGCATTTTTCAAGATGATGTTGTTTGATGTTTATGTAGATATTGGTATATAGGGTATATTATTAGCCAATCAGGGGGGGGGGGGGGGGGGTTGAACTCCGAAACACTCCCATATATCATATATCTGGCTTCGAGAAGAATTAATGTTCCATCCACATAAAAAATTTGAACATCTGTTATCGGACTACATACTTTGTACTTGCCTTGACTCATCAATTAATGAGTTATCAATTTTGTTAACATTATTGTGGTTATTTTTATTTATTTATACAAGATAAAATAGAAATTTCCCAATAATGTAATCAAATTATTCAGATTTGTTTATACTATAGATAAAAAGTATTGTTTCTAGAGTCTTTTTTATAACTATAATTGGCTTAACAAAAGCTTATGTTCATACATTAGTCATTAGTCGAACTTACCAAGAACACAACAATCTGCTCCTCTGTAAAAAGCTACACCCAAAGACTGGAACCTTTCTTGACCGGCTGTATCCCAAATTTGCATCGTTACAGTCCTACAAATAAAAATCATATTTAAATTGTGTACAATTGATATCAAGATCTCATAATTTGGTACTCACCTATCGTCTACAGTGACTTCTTTGGTTAAAAAATCTGCTCCAATCGTTGCCTTATACTGATTTGAAAATTTCCTATTGACATATTGGTTCATTAGAGACGTCTTACCAACACTGGAGTCCCCGAGGATGATTACTTTGAGAAGGACCTTCTTGCGTGATGAAGACATATTCTGAAATTGTAAAAAGTTTTTTAAAAACACTACAGAGGAGGCCCATTAGTCACGACGAAATTGCTCTGGTCGAATACGACGTATTGCGACTTTCTTTTGTTGTCTATTTGCTATTGTTTATCACTGCCACCTTATAACTAAAACCGCATGTGTTGTAAAAGGCTCTTTATGGTAATTCTAGAACGTAGTAAGTGGCTTTATAGTAAAATAATAAAATGGGGGCGGAAATGTTAATAAAAAACCATAGAACTGACTCATCTGGTCTACACAATGAAGATACAAATACAAAGTCAGCTGATTATTATTTGGAAAATAAACGTATTTAACAATAGATTTCGCCACATAAAACATTACATCAACGACAAAAAGGACTTTTACTTACTGATTATATAATTTACTTCGAATAACTTTTAAAAATACACTAAAAACCTGCGAAAAACACTGGAAAAATTTTACTGCGTAATGACAATCACAAAAGAAAATGGCGATCTGCTGTTGTTTTCGGGGATTTATTGTTCTCCCCCATTACAAGTTGGCGACAATGACATGTTAGATGCCATCTCACGACCTCAGATCCTAAATTTCAAATATCTCGCATGTCGATAACTTTACAGAAATCCCGGGAAAGTAGGTTTATGGTTCAAGAAACCCAAAAATAAAAAAAATTATGGTCGAAATTAAAAGAAATGAAAGTATTTATTAGATAATTTATTTTTTATGCTACATACATACAATAAAATTATTGTACTCTTATTTAGTGAAATTGTACAGTCAAAACTATAAAAATAAAATAATGTCTCTTTTGTCTTCTAAGGTTTCTCAAATTGTGTGTATTTCAACATTAATAACAATAAAAACTATATTATTTACGCACATTTATTTAAGGACAATTACTTCTATAGCTATAGTAACAGCCAAGAAATAAAAAAATCTAATTTGTTGACTACGTAAAAAGCAAATGAGTTATCGTAACAGTGGCACCTCCACCATTTTATAATATTTAACTTTTGTAATATAAGGTAGCTAAATATACGTATGCACAGCCAAATATATTGTTAAATATATTTCACACGAAAAGGACTGCCTTAAAAAATTAAAGACTATACTGATATGTACAGGGTGTCCAATTTTCGAGAGTTTTTAGAGGTATTATCAATGTTGCGGTTCCACTTTTAAACAAAACGAAAGATTCCGTTGTCAAATTTCTCACGACTATCTATTAATTTTTAATCTACAGGGTGATTTTGAAAATCTTCGCTTTTTAGACAACCCTCGTATTTCCGTTATGCGTTAATTTATCAAAAAGGTAAAAACTGATCTTGTTAGAGATTCTTACGTAATGTCCATAGGCGTAGGAAGTTTTTCTCTAAAAAAAATTAGTTTTTGAGATATTAACAAAAGTTATATTTTTTAAATGGGACACCCTAAATATTTTTTTTTTAATTAATTGAGCATACCTTGGGCTCTACAAAAATCTATAGTTTTTTCATTATATTTATCTTCAAATTCTTTACCTTGACGCATTTGATAATACCCCCAGAAAGTATCGAAAATTGTACACCCTGTACCTATCATATGGAAAACTTTCTTTTCAATAGTTTTAAATTTACAAAGTCGAATTTTCGATTTTCTTGAACCCCTTGAACATTTTACTGCGGAAATAATTGTTTTTGCAGCCAATTTTTTCTTATCACTGATAAGATTTGAGATTTGAGAAATCAGATAACAGGTTTTGTACTTTTTGCTCACCCATGTAGAGTTTTGTAGGTTGTAGAAAATGTTGAATGTACTGTATTCAAGAGTGAGAAAGCACTAAATCAAATACACAAAAAAAAATGGCACCTAAGAATAGTTATTTTCGCCACACTGTATATGCTTTTAAAAATATACAGTGATGGGCTAAAATATGGAACAAATTTATTTAAAAATCAGGTTTTATTTTTTTGTAAAAACGCTCGGACACGTCGATTATAATTTTTTCTTCCGGATTTTTTGCCTCAAAAAGAAATTATACTGGGTGTGTCAAAAAGTAGATGTTGTAAAATTTTTTGTATTTTAAATAGAACCACCCTATTTTTACTTATCACATAAATTCTACGTCAAATTCTGAGCATAATTCATGTAGCATACTCTATCCTTATCTCTAACGGTTTTAGAGAATAATTACATCTTAAAAAAGAAATTTCTTTAAAAAAAGGTACATGTACGGTCTAGAGATGTAAAGGTAATATTACCGAGGTAATGTTACCGTAATATTACGTAATATTACGTAATATTACCGCAAGATCGGTAACATTGGAAATATTGTTTTTTTTTTTTTTTTTTTTTTCCATAAGCCAAATCCAGTTGAACAAAACGGGGCGATACATCTCTTTAAAATTGCCGGTGAAAACAAGATGGGGTTCCTTTGTTTCTTGTATAAAAAGCTTTTTGGAGACTAAACATTCATTAAAAAGTTTAGCAGTTGATGATAGCCCAGATATTTCTGATGTTCTTTCATCAAATACAGTAAGACTTCTTCTTCAAAACGAATTTTGGTTGCAAATAGAAGCAACTTATGACTTGTTCCAGCCAATGTCTAAGTGGATAACGATTTTTGAAGCTAACGGGCCAACAATCTCAAAAGAGTTTATCTGCTTTTTTGAAATAAGGTCTATATTACGTGACAAAGTATCAAATTTATCTACTACTATGTTTGAAAACCAGAAAATGTGTTCAATTCTTGAAAAACGAGAAAATATATGTTTAAAACCCGTTCATCTTGCTGCTTACCTATTAGAACCAAGTCAACGCGGCGAGAAGTTAACTGAAGCTGAAATTTTAATTGCAACGGAGTTCATCTATGAAACTGCATGGCGTCATCCAAAGTATTCTTCACAAGTAGATCTTATTATGGAAGCACTCGCACAGTACAAAATTAGAGGTAATATTTTTGCTAAGGAATTCGTCATTTCCAGCGAAAAATCTATGTCTGGATCTGTTTGGTGGGCAGGAATTTGCTCCAGTTCTAAAATAAGTAGGTTAGCTGTAGACATTTTAAATTTACCATCGTCAACAGCCGCAACCGAAAGAACCTTTAGTACTTATGGATTTATTCATCGGCAAAAAAGAAACAGACTAACCGTGGAGAGGGCCGGAAAACTAACTTATATTGCCCATAATTATAATTTACTAAATGAAGAAGATCATTCGAGAATAGTAGAAGATACTGAGGAAGAAATAGAAAAAGAAGATATCGGTTTCGAAGTTATAGACTTGACTCAATTAACGAAAGAGAAAGAAGAATTGGGGATGATGATGAGGATGATTTACCATTATCCACTCTATTACGTAGTCCATTCTGACTCTGACTAGTTTAAAAAACGTTCTTATTGTTTTTCGTAATGTTTTTACAGTTTTGAAATAAAAAAAACTAGTATTACTTAAAAAGCTGTTTTTTTTATAAATTACCAATGTTACCAATGTTACCGTAATATTACGTAATATTACCGGTAATATTACCGATTTTTAAATTACCGGTAATTTTACATCTCTACATGTACCTACTTAAAGGTAAACAGGTAAATTTAATTTAATTGTTACTACGATAGCAAGTCATGTGTCAATCAAAAATAATTTTAAGTAAAATTTTGAAAAAACGGTGATCATGGTGCATTTAAATGAAACTCAAAGAATCGAAATTTTAATTTTAATTGGATGTGGAGACAAAACAAGAAGTCAAGAAGAAGTTTGTAACTTGTTTAGCGCTAAGTATCCAGAACGACGGATTACAAGATCTACAGTGAGTAAAATTGAGAAAAAATTCAGGGAAACAGGGAATGTAAAGGATCGTCTACGGCCAGGTCGTCCAAAAATTAGTGAAAACACAAAATTGAACATTTTGTTAGAAGTTGAAGATAATCCCCATAGTGCATCCACTGAAGTAGCCCCTAATAATGATGTTAGCCGACGATCTGTTTTGCGGGTATTGAAACAAGAAAAGTACCATCCGTATAAAATTAGGTTGCTGCACGAGCTAAACGAAGATGATCCCGACCGCCGACTACAGTTTTGTGAAACTATGATGGAAATTTGCAACTTAAATCTATTTTTCCATCGCAGCGTACTTTTTAGCGATGAAGCCACGTTTTGTTTCAATGGTTCGGTAAACAGACAAAATTTTCGATATTGGAGTACAAATAATCCCCGTTGGATGAGAGAACAGCATACGCAATACTCACAAAAAGTAAATGTTTGGGCAGGGATATTAAATGATAGAATTATTGGACCTTTTTTCTAGGATGGAAATCTTGCAGGAGACCTGTATTTACAATTTCTTCAAAATGAATTAATTCCCACACTCGCAGCGGATTTTCCAAATCCGAATCAGCCTAATCTACCAGAAGCGTCTATTTGGTTTCAGCAGGATGGTGCTCCGCCTCATTTTGCTCGACAAGTACGAGAGTATTTGAATACTATTTTTCCCGAACGATGGATAGGTAGAAGAGGACCCATAGAATGGCCTACAAGATCTCCCGATCTTACACCAATGGATTTCTTTCTTTGGGGTTATTTGAAATCAAAAGTGTATAAGGATAAACCACAAAATTTGGAAGACTTAAAATTTAAAATTAGATATGAAATTAGGCAAATTAATGAAAATACTGTAAATAATGTTTTAGAAGGGTTTTTAAGTAGATTGGCATATTGTCAAGAAGTTAATGGTTTGCATTTTCAACACTTAATAAAATAATTTTTCAAAATAAAATTATACCTACATCTACTTTTTGACACACCCAGTATAATTTCTTTTTGACGCAAAAAATCCGGAAGAAAAAATTATAATCGACGTGTCCGAGCGTTTTTACAAAAAAATAAAACCTGATTTTTAAATGAATTTGTTCCATATTTTAGCCCATCACTGTATAAATTTACGACAAAAATTGTAGAAAAATCTATAGTTTACAAATATTAGACAGTCCTCTACAAATAATCATGGAAATCTAATGGAAACAAGCAAATAAATAAGAAAAATATACAGATAGAGTTAATTATATATAGTATATTTATATGAAGAACTTTGGAAATAGATTATTTCGAAAAAAAAGAAGTAAAATTCTATTTTTGTTTATCATCTGATGTTTGGCTATCTGTAAGTTTCGTCTCAAAAGCCGTTCGACGTACAGACCATACAGAGAAGGAATTTGGGATAGTCAGCAAACGACATCAAGTTTGGGACTAAATATAGTGACTCAAATATTACTTGAATTAGTCTTAGTATGAAACAATTCTCCTTCCAAAGTGCTTATTGCAACTAGTTCAAACCGCTTAAAGTACAGTCTATTTTTTAGCAGCCTATAATTAAAAAAACTACAACCAAATTCCAAAAGTAGACTGTACTTGGTTATGAACATTCTACAATTTTAAATTGTAAAAAACCTTTAGCGACTATTCTCTCATCTACTGTAAGAGAAAATAGGGTATATCGACTATACCAATGCTTATTGTTGGTTATTTATGACCAATGTGATTGGGTGAACCAGAACTAACCAATAACACGGCATTGGTTCGCGATCGAGTTCAACTGCGAAGTCGGGATGAGGCCTAAGGTCGATAAGCAGATAGGCCAATGCACAATGGACAAAAACATATTATGATGATGATGATTTCTTTGTCCATTATTTTAGGTAGGTATGTGTATTCCTTAAAGCGGACCCGAGTTTTGGAATAAAAAGTAACGGGCGAGCATTGCCATGCGCCTTAAACCGTCGCGACGTCTAAAAGGCAACGCTATGCTGTCCTGCTGTGTTCGTCGAGTGCATGATTAATGTTATAGTTGATATTATGTTGTCTGATGGAATTCCAATAAAAATCCTCTCTTAGACGATTATTTTTTGCCGGCGACGGCTTCTTTACAGTCGGCATCTTTATATCTGCTAGCAAAAAATAACAGGCGAAAGCCCACCCCGGTTTTGTTTTGCCAGACGTGTACATACAGGGTGGTCAGAAAAATGTACAATAATCCGGACTAACTAAGATTTATATAAATTTTCACACGCTCGTAGAAAAAAATATTGTTCCTAAACGCTTGCGAAGCGTTTTTCCCGCACGCGACTGCTAGCTGCATACGAAAAAATATCACGTTCTGCACTGGTTAGAAAAACAATATTATTTATGGTGTAAAAGGCCTATTATACAGGGTGATTCAGGAGGAACGGACCGAACTGTACAAGTGAAGTGAACTCGAGTGAATATGTCTTCAATAAAAATGCATCGACTAATTGACGATCCATGCAAAGCATCAGGTCGAGCGACCTTCGGACGAAACGTTTCCAATTGGCCTCCGAGATCTCCAGATCTTACACCTCTAGACTGAAGTTTACAAGTACATCCAGATTGCTATGAACGTCCTAAATTGTTTACTTCTAAGCCAAATGATGGCGGATTTTAAATTTGTAATTCTGTTCATTGGTTTGTTAGCATCATGGCGTCATGGGTACCTAGATTGTTGTATTTTTCGTCATGAATTGGTATTTTTAATAAATTATCTCTCCTTATCTAACTTGACATAACGGTGTGTGATATCAAATTGTTGGAAAAAAGTGCTCTATCCTTTTGCCCGAGTGAGCCAATATGTTTCCATTTGAAAAAATTGAGTTTTCTGGGAATAAGACTTTGTAAAAAGGTAAACAGTGTGTAAAAAATTTAAGACGCAATGAAATTTGAAAATCGGCTTAGAAGTAAACTAATCTAGATGAAAAAATAAAAGGGAAAATTATTGAAAGTGCCAAAAAGTAACGTATGGGGTGTAAAAATCCAAAATTGAGGTTATGTGACAAAATCATGTCATAAAATGCAAAATAATATCGCATACAAACCCACCAAATTTTATTGCTGTAATTTAAACAATAAAAAAGTTATAGGGGCGACCGTTCCTTCTGAAACACCCGGTATGGGAAGATTTTTTTTATAAACCAAGCCAAGGCTAAACAGATCCTTATGTTTTTCTACAAAACTACAATAAATCTAATATCAATAAAAATTTCACGATATTCTAATTTTGACAAATATTTGGAAGCTTATTTCAGTGGTTATTATTATTTTTTTTGACAACGCTCGAATGGAAAAAAAAATAGAGAACAAAAGTCCATTTTTAATAAACGAATTTGTAAAAATAGGAAAATCGCATACAGGGTGTTACGACAATGCCTTAATATATTTAAATGAGTGACTCCTTTAGAGAAAGTCTACATACCTCTACGTCTACAACGTTGCCAAAACGCTGCGCGTGTTCCGATCTTCCGTCGTTCGTTACCACGACCAATCAGAATGGAATTTACCCCGCACGACGCTACCCCTTTGATCTACTTGGATCGAAGCTTAAGAGATACTGGCGTTGGCCTAGACGGCGTTGTTTATCGACACGAATAAAGGAGTACCTTTTTATAATAAGATAATTACGTAACACCCTGTATAAAAACAAAGTAATAGATATAAGGGCCGCTCCACACATGCAAAAAACTCAAATAATACCAAATTATTCTGAAGTCAAGCATTTAATGCTCGATTATTTATACATAATTTTTTCATAATCCAGTAACACGCTTGAGCACTTTGACGAGTCGCTTTAATGACGGTATGGACTTCCTGATCATACGAAATTCGCTCATAACAACAAAGCTTACCCCTATGACAAAAACTCACGGAAATAAAATAACAACGACGTCAAATCTTACGGAGATCTGTATGAAAGCGGCCATCATATTATGGAAGACCGGATATTAAAAAAAAACACAAAAACTATAATATTTTCAGTATAAAAAAACGTAAATTGTCTGAAAACGTTCATGGAAAATGGTAATCCTTGTAAAATATCTCCGCAAAATTTAACGCTGCCCTTCCGCGTGTCCTCGCCCTACGAAAGGAACCCTACCCAACTAAAAGAAATGAAATTTTGGCATATTGATACTTTGACTAGACGTCGGCCCCAGAAGACGTCGTGTCATTGTTTCCGGTGCCCGATTTTTCGTTATCATTGTCGTCATCGTCCTCCTCCTCTTCCAGTAATCTTTTGGCCAACTGGAGCGCCTGGAACTCGTTGTAGTGTTTTTTCCTAAAGAAATTTAAAAGTAGTTGTAATACATATACATATCACATAAAAGATTACATATCATACAAAAATTTTACTTAAATTTCCCCCCCCTATACATTTTCCCTAGAATAATGTTTGCATTTCCTTACAAATATTTTCAAATTTATCGCTTTCTTAATGTCATTAGGTAAGTTATTATATTGAACAAGTCCATTGTGGAAAACATCATTTTGACTGTAACGATTTGGAACTGTAGCTACATAGAAGTCCTCTCTGGATCTTGTTTGGTAATCGTGTACATCTGATATAAATTTGTTGCTTTTTAATAAATGTTCAGGATATAAACTATGTGTTATGTTATATATAAAAATCATTGTGTTTAGAAATATGACCTGTCTAACACTTAACATCCCTGTTATTTCTAGCATTACTTTAACACTAGTAAGTGAAATGAAAACAAATGTGACTTTTGTGCTGTTTGGAGGAGCAAGACTGGTTGAATGTTTATGCGGTTGATAGAAAGAATGTTGATGGGCAGTGGTGTGCGGTTATGAATGATTTTATAACTATGTTTAATCGGTTTTTCCCTCTAAGGGTTATTATCGATTGCAAACGTGAATTAGATTTGTTATTGACACTATCCAGACAACTACAAAATTATAATGATCAATACAAAGATAAGAAAAAAGAGTATGATAAACTTTTATAAGACTCGCGTGCAAAATCGTATGCCAATAGAGTAAACAATTCAGATAACAAGATGAAATGCATGTGGACGATCTGTAAAGAAATCACATGGAAAACAAACCATAACTTAGACATAGAAATCGAGGGAGATCCTGAAACAGTGGCGGATGGTTTTAACGATTATTTAATATCTGTTATACCTAATTTGATAAAGAATTTAAGTCATGTTCCCGTTAACTGTAACATTGCTAGGAATAATCAATCAATGTTTTTAAAGCCAGTAACAACAAATGAGATAGTTGAAATGGCGAATAAACTAAAAAATAAATATAGTTCTGTGTTTGATGAAATTCCTACTACCATTGTTAAGATTTCTAGTAGTGCATGTAAGAATATTTTATGTTATATAATGAATAACTCTTTTAAATACGGCATATTACCTGAAAATTTAAAAGTTGCAGTAATAAAACCGCTTTTTAAGAAAGGTGATCCAGAATTAATGGATAATTATAGACCAATAAGTTTATTGGCAGGTTTTTCAAAATTGTTTGAGATGGCAATGTGTTCAAGACTAGCAAATTTTCTAACAAGCTGTAATATATTTAGTAAAAGTCAGCATGGATATTTAAAGGGTCGATCTACACAAACAGCAATTTTTCAGTTCATTCAGACAGTTCTGCATCACCTTGAAGCTAGTAATTTGGCAGTAGGTATGTTTTTGGATTTGTCAAAAGCATACGATTGCTTAGATAGAGAGATACTAGTAAGAAAGCTTGAAATGTATGGGATAACAGGAAATGCTCATAAATCTTAATAACAGAAAACAGAAAGTCTGTGTTGCGAAAGATGGAAAATCTCTCGAAGATATTATCTAGTAGCATAGGTATAGCTCAGGGAAGTGTATTAGGGCCCATACTATTTATCATTTTTATAAATGATTTAAATAATCTAATTCAAGCCGATCAAGATATAGTTAATTACGCGGATGATACTAATTTACTTTTAAGGGGCAAAAGTATCAATCAACTTGTCACAGAGTGCAAAAATTTTCTTAATAGGGTTACACTATGGTTTACGGAAAATAAACTTATTTTGAATGAAAATAAAACTAATGTTATACTTTTTAGATCAAAAGTATCTAAGGTGGAAAGGCCAGTTGACTTTGCTCATGATCAAGATACAAGAACAAAAGTATCTAAGGTGGAAAGGCCAGTTGACTTTGCTCATGATCAAGATACAAGAACAAAAGTATCTAAGGTGGAAAGGCCAGTTGACTTTGCTCATGATCAAGATACAAGAACAAAAGTATCTAAGGTGGAAAGGCCAGTTAACTTTGCTCATGATCAAGATACAAGAACAAAAGTATCTAAGGTGGAAAGGCCAGTTGACTTTGCTCATGATCAAGATACAAGAACAAAAGTATCTAAGGTGAAAAGGCCAGTTGACTTTGCTCATGATCAAGATGCAATTAATTTTTCAGAAACAACAAAATTCTTAGGGGTACAGATTAATGAATTCTTAGATTGGTCCGCTCATATCAAATGTATGTCACAAAAACTTAATGCTGTTTGTTATGGTATTCGTGTTACTGGTAAATACATGAACGACAAAAACTTTAAAAACATTGTATTTTGCTAACTTCGAATCCCGTTTAAAATATGGCATTATATTTTGGGGAAGGGATAGTTAAATTCAAAATATATTTGTAGTTCAAAAACGATTGGTTCGAATAATTAAGCAATTAGATTACAAGAAAACTTGTCGTACCGTCTTTAACGACACAGGACTGTTAACAGTATATGCACTGTATATCTATGAATGTTTAGTGTTTTTCTTTAAAAATAGAAATTGTTTTCAAGCCCCAGTTTGTCATCAACATAACACGAGAACTGTAAATGTAAATTACCCCATACATAGGCTAACTCTTACTCTTACTGAAAAGTCACCCAATTATATGTGCTTGAAATTATATAACAAACTACCCGAGAATATAAAGACGAAAACGATATAATCTGGATGATTTTCTATGTATGTAACAGAATGATATTGCACCTTTTTGGTGTTCTAAGATGACGTTGTTTCACTTTGTGTTTGTAATTTTTATTTGGAAATTATGTAACATGATTTTGAAATAAATAAATTAAGTAAGTAAGTAAGTAAGTCTATGACATCCCAAAATATATCGCATCGCTTGATTTTGCATCCGCTGTGGTGTATCCTTTTCATTATTATTAAATAAAATTGAGGTGCAATAATTGAAATGCGGCTGTATTATTGCTTTATAAATTATTTGTTTTGTCCAGTGAGTTAAATAAGAACTCATTCTTCCGAGAAGGAATATTTTTTTTACACTTTTTTAGTTATGTATTCGGCATGTTGAGAAAACGTCAAATTCTCGTCCACCATGACGCCCAAATATTTGTATTGTTCTACTTGTTGTATCTGTACATTATTTACATAAATTCCACCATGAGTCTTTGTTGAAATATCATTAAACCTACTTTTTATGAGCATAAATTTTGTCTTGTCTATGTTCAAACTTAGTCCATTTTGTGTCAGCCAGCTAAATAATCCTGCTAGCTCTTCATTTATAGTATTTACAATTATATTTACATCTTTGCCTATAAAATACAATAAGGTATCATCTGCGAAAAGTTGAATATGGCGGATCTTTATATACTCCTGGACAAAATTAACGCAACATCATAAATTTGCCATATTTTTGATGCTATTTTTTTTTGAATTTATGATCCCATTTTAAAGTTTTTTTTTGCATTGTAGGTTGGTTCCTTGACAATGTCATAGTTTTCGCTGTTTATGATAAAAATTTAATTTTCGATTTATACTGGGTGTACTAGAAATGCTATGTTTTTCCGAAAATTCGCATCACCCTGTGGAGTATATTAGCAAGCGAAACATATTGCAGTTGACATTAAACGGTAGGTCCATCTTTCCCCAACATTTTCTATTTTGGTTTACTTCATTATCTCTGTTATTAACGGAAATACACCGTTTTATAGCGTAACATGTTTTTATAGACTTTAATATTCAACATATTCATTGTTAAATGTTTTCAAGTCGGGCAACTGGGCATACGAAACGAACGTTTAATAAGTTTCCGAACAGTTTTTATCAGTATGGCGAATTTTATTTGACCTTTGTAACTTTAAAACACAACATCTGCTGACACATCGCTTGCAATGTCCGAAAAAGTCCATAGTCTACTTGAAAACATTTAACAATGAATGTGTTGAATATTAAAGTCTATAAAAACATGTTACGCTATAAAACGGTGTATCTCCTTTAATAACAGAGATAATGAAGTAAACCAAAAAAGAAAATGTTGGGGAAAGATTGACCTACCGTTTAATGTCAACTGCAATATGTTTCGCTTGCTAATATACTCCACAGGGTGATGCGAAATTTCTGAAAAAACATAGCATTTCTAGTACACCCAGTATAAATCGAAAATTAAATTTTTATCATAAACAGCGAAAACTATGACATTCTCAAGGAACCAACCTACAATGCAAAAAAAAATCATTCAAATCGGATCATAAATTCAAAAAAAAAAATTGCATCAAAAATATGGCAAATTTATGATGTTGCGTTAATTTTGTCCAGGAGTTTATTTTATAATGTCATTTATGTACACTATAAACTAATTGGGACCCTAGTATAGGTCCTTGGAGTACACCAAACGCGATTTCTTTTGGCACTGATGTATTGTTCATATATCTTGTTTCCTGCGTACGATTTTTTAGATAGTTTTCAAACCACTTAATCACATTGTTACACAGACCACACTTCTTTAACTTTTCTAAAAGTAACTCACGGTCTATAGTTTCGAAAGCTCTACACCAATTATCTGTTTCTGTCTTAGAGCAGTTTTCCATTTTAACAATATAGTTTGTAAAGCCCATTCGCAAGAATTTCCTCTTCGGAATCCCGCTTGATATTTGCTTAGGAGATTGCTTTTTCAAAATAATTTATGACTTGTTCATTTACCACCTTCTCAAGAAGTTTTTTATGTCAAGTGGAGCATGGAATTTTTGGATTACTTATTTAAATATTACCAATATATGTTATCCGTTTAAATATTTCTAAGGAAACGCAAACAATATTGTAGGGAACAACAACAGGGTGTCCCATTTTCGACACTGACCCACTTTTTAATGATTATTATTATTATTATTGCAAAATGCTATTTACCTTTTTAGTTCAAATTCCTTGCGTTTCTGTTTCTCTTCATCCGTCAACACGTCTTCATCATCTGAACTGTCCGACTCAGGCTCTAGAACTTTCGGAGGCTTATCTGCTCCTATTTTTATTCTAAAAATGATGGTTCTATTGTAATAAAAATACAACAACAAAACTGAAAACAAAAATAGCAAACAAATTCTCTATAATTTGGTATACGACATTGTCTTAGCACCAGCATATTATATGTGATATTATTGCCAAAAGGTGTTTTTACTAAAGTAACTAGGTTTTGAGTTTGAACAGTCGGAACAGTCTAGTCATAAGGCAACGATATATCAAACAAGCATACATACATCTTTTGTGATTCATCCTCACTTCCTCTGTGTCAGTCAAGCAAAAACAAATATTTCATTTTAGACGCTTTTGTAACAAACTGTTTTCCTAAGTGTACCATCCCCTACATTAAGAAATTACATGGCTTACCTCTGAGCGAGATCTTCGGGATTCAGTCCGTCAATGTGGTCCATATCGACATCATAATTATATGGGGTTTTGGGTTCATCTATTTTCATGTGACCGTAATCTTTCCCTGGCGGATGGTAGGTTGCTATAATATTCATTTCGTCCCATTTTGTTTCTTTGGATCTTCTGCATTAAAAAATATAAGGGGTGTTATAAAGTTTCAAGAAGATATACATAAAAAATGTGTGAATTATTAAACATATAAGGGAAAAAAATGTTTTTCTAATCGAAATACATAGCAGGAAAAGTAAAATTCTTTAAACAAAACAAGTTATATAGGTCATGGCGTATTGTAGTTGTCATACAAAAACAACTATAAAAAGCATGATTATCTCATGGCCTCTAGGGAGTCAACTTATTCACTAAAATCACGTTAAAGTAATCAATAAAAATTGCTGTAAATGACTCACATTTTAAAAAATTGCAAACCAAAACATAACACCTTTTTAACCTTACAATTCGGTTGATCTTAATTCATAGCACCGGGTTTATAACTTACTTGGCCGAAGAATGTGTTTCCTGCGTTTCAAAACTACTAGAATTTTTCAAAATGCCTTTTGCAGGCCTTTTTTGTAAATTTTCTGACATTTTTTTAACAAAAATTGACTTGGGCAGCAATGTCAAATTTACAGGCCGTCAAACGTCAAAACAAATAATTGGAAGTGGCTCGATAAGACTCATCTTTAACGGGGGCTATCGTATTATTACGCTATTTTTTTACGTACCGATATATTGTCGAAGCCAATCCAGAGCATTATTAATTGCAAGATAATGAAAATGTTAGCTAGCCATTGAAAACATTCAGCATATAAAACTACAGAAGTTTGCTTAATAAATACATTTTCTTGTCTGGTAAATAGTTTTTCGAGAATTACAATTTTTGAGTAGTAAGTGTGGGGGAAACCTGGGTTAAACACTCACCTTGCTCAAAATTGATATATTTTGGGACGTGACTAGCTATATAGACCGCCGCTTTTGCAGACAAGTCTTGTTTTTAAGTCTTCTTTCACGTTTCACCCCTTATAAAATAAATCTATTATTATTTTGTCGGGTTTTCTTTTTATCGTTGACGTTGATTTCCACGTAATAAATAACATTGCCTAAAAGTTATGGCGTTATCAGCGAACTTTGCTCGTTTCATTCCGTAATTCCGCTAAACGATATTTATTTGCAATACCTCCCTATCTGACATAAGACCTTGTAACAGACGCTTGATACTATGTCATGCGCAAATGACTTGCCAAATTTGACATTCTAACCTTTAAAATCCCGAAAAATGTCTGTTATTATTTAGTTCTTACCATTTCATGACTTAAAACACCCTTAATTCCAACGATTCCGTGTCAAACACACATGAAATTCCCGTAAAACCACAAAAATCAAAAGATAAACAATATTGTCGCGCATGCGCAAGTTATTCTTAGCCAGTTTCAGGATCAAATTTCTTAAACATTTTTCAGTCAGTCTGGTGTTTAGCACGGAGGAGTGTTGTTGTGCGTTTTAAATCAGTGCTGTGCCCTTAAACTGTCAAATCCCGAAAAAAAACGGCGAAAAGGTAAGTGAAATTCTCGTTTAATTTACGTAATTTTTGAGAAATCAACGTTTTACGGTTAGTATTACATTTTTTTCACTGCTTTTAAGAGCTGGAGCAGACGATGCATAAAGCAAGTGCACCTTGCAGGTGCGTTATATAAAATCAAATTGCGGATGTTTCAAAGGCCTTTTTACGAGGGTTCCGCAAATTGGTTTAATAACCAATTCAGCTTATGGTGTAATTTTTATTCGAATTAAAAATATTACCAAAAATTCGTCTTTTCTATGCGGCATTGTTATGGGCATGGCCGCTGCGATGTTTTGTTTTCGTGTCAAAAACCTCTTTTGTTTTGTGGTGTTGTTTTTTTCGCTCGACATTCTTCATGGAATCATGGCCAATAACGCGATTTGCAGATTATTCTTTATTCAATCCGATACCGTTATTTTCAACAAGTACCTGCAAATTATTAAAATCAAATTATTGTACCATTATAAACGAATTTCTATATCTTGGGCCGTTGCTGTTAGAATTGGAATGCGTGGAGAATGGATTCAAAATTAAACCATGTAAAAGCGCACCTTTACGAAACGATGAAATTTAAAACACTTGGAACGAGTCCAAAAAAAAATCGGGTCTAAATATACTTAATCGTATGGGAGGATTCTTGGGTGTTTTTCGATTTCTGCTTTCGTATTATTTGTTTATAAAGTGATTCATTTATGGGATTTGATTTTTGAGGTGGCTGTTGGGTCGCATAATCGGACAATTTTTTTTTTAATCTCCGTCTAATGTTTATATGACCTATGGAAGTTTACCGTGCCGTTTTAACGTGCTCAATCTGCGTGGTGTTTGTTTACGGTACGTTAAACAAAAGTAAGGATTTAGGTAACTCTTGCATAAAAGTTGCACTTTTATAGTTGTATTTCATTTACTTATGCATTTATTTGTATTTATTATATTACAATTACTTGTGTGTGTTGTTACAATTACGTGTGATGCATCGTTATGTTGCACATAGGATGTAATTTTCGTGGTGGCTCAATATTGACTTCCCTGTACATTTTATAGAAAAACTGCATTATAACTTCCTGAAGAGGCAGACATCGTAAACCCATGTGTCGAGTTTGATTGCTCCTTGGCAGTGCCGGCTTTTTTAAAATTTTATTTTTGTGTAATGGCCAAACAATTACTTTCTAGGGCGTTTTAAATGTAGCGTATTTATTTTTAAATTTTACACAAGGAAATACAACTTTTGGAAAATAAGAAAGGTTTTCTTAGTGTGTATAGCTGTCGGATCTTAACGTCGTCGCATGCAACCCTCGTAACAATATTTATACAATCCACTACTAATACTACTAAAGCCATCTACGAGCTATCAAGAAAACCGAATGATGTCCAATACTCCTACCGCCATCTACGAGTTATCAAGAAAACCAAATGATGTCTAATACCACTACGCCATCTACGGCTACGTCATTAGGCGCAACCAAGACGAGAACAATAGTTAACTGTTTTATGACGAGAACGAATCGAGCCACGAGACTGACAAGTTGGCATTCTTCATATCGAGTATCCTTTATCGAAATACACAAACATTTATCGACCCTACACAATAGTGCTTAAACGTAAAGTCCATTCTTCGGTTCTTAATTGTAGAAAATTGATCAATAATAGCCTCATTAAGTTTCGAATACCCTCTATAATTCTTTTTTCATATATTTCATTTTTAAACTTTCTAATAAAGTCCCTAGATTTACCCTTTGTGGTCTGCGTTAAATGAATTTCGGGTTTAGGTGTTCCCGCATTCTTCACTTCAATTTTTTTTGTTCCAAACTCAAAGAGCTAAAGTTATTTCTTAAATAGTCCACCGTCAACTATTCATTTTAACTTAATAAATATATAATATTAAAACATACACGCTCGAATTTCTAACTAGATGCACGAACAGACAACAACTGTGAGCCTTTTCCATGTTAAATCGCCATAGCCCCGCTATCCCCGGCTGCCACCCGCCACCTGTTACTACAGAGAAACTGCACTACTTAATCGCACGTGCGAGCAAGTCTCGCTCAGTATTAGCGAGGGTAGGACTTTTTTAGTTTGACGGTACGATAAAATATTAAGTAGGGTCGGACTTTATACGATAAATAATATTCAATGAATATAAATTAATATTTTTTATTCGTTTTGTTTTGGGGATGCACGTATGCATGTGCTTTTGTGGAAGAAACGCCACTGCTCTTTGGCGAGCCAATCCTAAACTATTCACTTAAATGCGATGGCAAAAGCACGGAACTCTCATAGTTCAGGCAATACAGCTAAATCTTGGACATTGACAAAACGAGAGACAATATTTTCTTTATTCGTAAATTTTAGGTTTCCGTTAATTTTTGGTAATAGCGTCGTAGAAATGATTTGCTGGTATCTGCTGTATTACCTGAACTATGCGAGTTTCATGGTTTCCATCACGTTTAATTGAATATCTTAGGATTGGCTCACCAAAATGTATTCAAATTCGGCACATGGATTTGCCATGGTGGCATCTTCGAGAAGTTATAATGCAGTTTTTCTATAAAATGTACAGGGAAACCAATATGCAGCTACCTCAAAAATTACATGGTATTCTTCCTATGTTCATCACCTGGTATGTTCGTTATACATCTTTATTTTAGAAGCAAATTATGTTATTGCTAACCAATGAATGGCGGGGATCCGCCAGAATTTGCCAAGTACGTTTTTATTGGACAAAGCCGGGGCCTGTTGCCAACACCTTAACAAACGTAGTCAATTTTGACCGTATTTGTTTATAATAATAACAGTTTTCTAATAAAATAATTAAATTTAAACAATAACCTACCGAAAATCTAGAGCACCAATTATCACTGTTAAATGTATTCTTAGTTCCGGTGGTTGATTCTTTTTATAATCGTACCGAAAATCTTCAGAAAAGTATGCGAAAATAAAAGAAATTCGCCGTTTTGCACCTCTTTATAAATTTAGACGTAAGTAATAAAAAAAAAACGTAAAATTCTTCAGACCGCGAAGGAACGGTAAAATACCGAATCTTTTATTTATCAGTGATGTACGTGAGGTTCTTATTTATTTATGTATTTGAAAGTATGTATGTAAGTACGCCTCTGACGTGACTATGGAACAAAGCGCGGTCTAAATGTCGTTTAGACTGTAAACTTTGTTGGGGGTTTGTTCGTGTTGTTATTTTATAACTAGTAAATTAGTTTCACGTTTTGAAAATGCCGGATACCTGAACCAACCACATATATACAGGGTGTCCCATAACTAATGGTACACAGGAAAACTGCAGATTCCTTGGGTAAAAATACTGCGATTTGGCCATACTTAGTTTAGTTCAATAGCTGGTAATAACCGAGATACAGGGTGAAGTTCAATAGCTGGTAATAACCGAGATACAGGGTGTCCAAGTAAAAATTTAATTTTCAATTTTCCTAAATAACTTATTTCTGAATCAAAATTTTTGCACAAACTTTTGTGACTAGGGTTTTTTTGGGGAAAGGAATTTGAATTTGTTAATAATTTTGATGTAGATTATAGGGAGCGCTCTCTGCGGTACTCTGGATACATAAAAAGAAATGTAACTTTTTTGTGCCTTAGTATAATTATGTTTTTATTAAAAATATCAGTTTTTCCGTCATTTTTAAGCAATAAAGGTATACTTTGTAAATGTCGCTCCGACTAACCGTTTTCGAGATATTTTCAATTACAATTTCTAATGCGCCCGTTTAAATTTTGATTTGTAAATGTGAAATTTGTCACAGTAGGCTTTGGTAAAAACAAATACAATGAAAGCACTTTGAAACCTCATTTCTGTCAAAGTTTATTTTCATTTGTCAGCATTGTGGGTGTTTTTAAGGAGTTTTTGAAGATACTGTTATCAAAAATTAAACTAAAAATGCCGCGACATAACTGTTTTCTAACGGAGAAATGGTATTATTATGGTATGTTTAGACAAACAAGAAAATTTTAACAGGTATTTGGAAATGTATCCAAATAGAAGGCAGCCAGATTTTAAAATTTTTAGAAGCCTATATGATAGACTGGAAGAAACAGGATCCTTGCGTCCAAAACGAAAAATGTGGCGGCATTTTTAGTTTAATTTTTGATAACAGTATCTTCAAAAACTCCTTAAAAACACCCACAATGCTGACATGAAAATAAACTTTGACAGAAATGAGGTTACAAAGTGCTTTCATTGTATTTGTTTTTACCAAAGCCTACTGTGACAAATTTCACATTTACAAATCAAAATTTAAACGGGCGCATTAGAAATTGTAATTGAAAATATCTCGAAAACGGTTAGTCGGAGCGACATTTACAAAGTATACCTTTATTACTTAATAATGACGGGAAAACTGATATTTATAATAAAAATATAATTATACTAAGGCCCAAGAAAGTTACACTTCTTTTTATGTATCCAGAGTACCGCAGAGAGCGCCACAATCTACATCAAAATTATTAATAAATTCAAATTTCTTTCCTCAAAAAAACCCTAGACACAAAATTTTGTGCAAAAATATTGATTCAGAAATAAGTTATTTAGGAAAATGAAAATTAAATTTTTATTGGACATCTCGGTTATTACCAGCTATTGAACTAAACTAAGTATGGCCAAATCGCAGTATTTTTACCCAAGGAATCTGCAGTTTTCCTGTGTACCATTAGTTATGGGACACCCTGTATATAAACAGTATATTGATAATACCATCTGCAATTATGCCCCCGCTATGGGCATCGAAGGGGGCGTTGTGAGTTTGCGCAGTTCGGAATTTTCCTTGTGAAAGTAAGCATTCGACAGGACCGGATTTCAACTTTTTTAATGTAAATTTCACTGGTTAGTTAGGAAAAATATTGCAATCAAAATTTAGATTAGTCCGTTCCATGCATACGATTTCTGACGATATGATAATCCGACGGTGCCCTAATTGGTGTAAACTTTTGGTCCCAAATTTCGTCCGAATATTTGTAACAATCGCCACGATCAGCTTTATTTTAACTTTCATCCGACGTCGCATGTTTCTTAACCTCACTTTTTTTTCTAACCCAAAAATTAAGAATATTGACTATTTTGGGAATTATTATCAGCTCCAAATTAAAAATACATTAATTTTAAGGTTAGGTAGTGACCACATTATATTGTATACGAGTGACACTCTCTTCTTTTTTTTACAAGCTTTTTAGTGAAATGCGGTTCCGAAGATCGGATAATCTGATAAGCAAAATATTTTCGTATATATGTACAGGGTGTACATTTTTTGGTAGTTTTACGGGGTATCTCCGTTATTAGTAAAGATGGAAGGATGCGGGTTTCGCAGCACTGTGCTACTTTTTTGTCAAACTGAAGATGCCATAATCAGAATTTTTCTAGGCCGCCTTGTTTTTGATATACGGGATGTTTTTGAGAATTGTGCATTTTGGGACACCCCCCATATCTCGGTTACCCCGTAACGTTTCAAAAAGAAATAAAATGTTCTTTTTGTAGTTTTTTACGTAGAATCCAGTGACGTACTCAGATTTTTTCTACATTCAATAGTTTTTAAGGAAAATAAATAAATTTACTTTTTTTTAAATGGGCCACCCTATATATTTTTTAATAATATAATTTAGTTTGTAACAAGCTTCTCAAAAATATATAACACTTTATTTTTAGTCTCAGTATTAGGCCCGAAATATACGTTTTTCCAAAATATACCATTTTTTTTTAGTAGGCCATGACGGGTATTTAAAACAAACAAAAGAACTATGTGTCATAATAATAAAATCTTCTAATTCTGTCAGAGCATTCAGGTTCTCTAAGTTGTTCTAAAATTTCTAATTAATAGTGAAAAATCAGTTTGTCCTAATTATGGCAGAGCATACCTGAAATACTTTATACCTGGTATTGATCCACGACTTTTGCTAAAAAGCACCATGCACTTGTGTCCTTTCATCTTAAACAACCAAACAGCGAATCGAATCACCACAAATTGAAAACTCCTTTACAAAAATTGTTGTTAGGCAATGAAAGTTGATAAGCACTAATATACCGACAACAATGCGGATGAACCACTTTTTATTCTGTAATTTGAAAAAGCATCCAGAACCAAAGATGGCGACGAATAACAACAAACAAATAATGTCAGGCCGGCTCTGACGCGATCGATAAAATTTCCATCCTACTGCGCAAACTCAATAGGCCCGCGCCATCTCCCATAGCGGGGACACTTTTCGTATTTTGGAACGTTCGTATTGGCAATATACTGTTTATAAATATGTGGAACCAACGCCAATATATTTTTTCGGTGGCCGGCGATACAGCGCCGTATTTAAGGGGGGGGGGGGGGGGGGGCAGTTAAAAACTGTATAGCTGTTTGACCCTAAAAACAAAAATGTGTCACAGGAGACCATTATACAAGAAATCTGCAAATCGAAGGCCTCTATTGAACTATTCTTGGGAATAACACTAACAACAGCGTGCGTTTATTTACAGTCGACGAACTAAAAGCTATAAAATCTATAAACGAATGTACCTAAAATCATTTTTAACTTCTCCGAGTGATGTTCGAGTGTTTGGTCGTTCTCAGAAGCGACAAACACATGCGAAACCAAGTCAAAGCCTCCTATCTTTTATTACTACCGAAATCATTAAACCAATTTGTTTATTATCGATAATATGGTCGCATGGCCTACGCGGAACGCATAAAAATTAACAATAATATGTAACAAACTCATTAAATCAATTAATGGAGGATGTTTCGGCTGGTTTAGTCGTTTTATTACGTATAAAATTGGTTCTAAAAGTGTACTTAATAAATATAACTAATGCCATTGTTATTATTATTAATAATACAATTTTTATAATCAATCGTCCGTCCTGACATCATTTGTTTCTCCATCCTGCACTGTTTGTTTATTAAAACAATATGGCCCTTGACCGTCGCTTAATTGTTTCGGAGTGTTCTTCAATTGTTTTGTGGTCAAGAACGACTAGATGCAACGGATTGCGCCGTGCATAATAATAAGAAACAATTGCGACAAGGCCTTATTGTACAGAGTGTCCCACTTTCGACACTTTTATAGGGTATCTTTAAACTAAAAAACTAATGTAGGTGTCATGTGCTCTTTTTGGGCCAAACTTAAAATGGTAAAATCAAAATTTGAATATTTTCGCTCGCTTAAGAGATACAGGGGGAAAATCAAGAAATTGACAATTTCAAAATTACCCTATATTTTCGTAGTTAAAAGAGACAAGTACGGAAAAAAGTTTTATACAGAAGTTTCTTTATATTGATTGTTGAATAATCTGGCGTTTTCAGAATAAGTATACGGGGTCTGGTAAAAAAGTTATCGGACCTAACCTCATTTTTTTAAATGGAACACCCTGTATATTTTAATCTAAGAAGATGCTATTTTAAATTATCTTCTCAAATATATAACACACCATGGAAGATATTCGTTTCCTAGGCGATTTATTAAAGTTTATTACTTTAAACCACAATAGACCATGAAACAAAAGCTAATATCCTAGAAACAACTATGTTGACATTCTAGTTGTTATTAACATTTAACGTCAATTTCATTTTTACATATTCGTTTGTGAAAATGACTTATCAACATTTTGAAATATTTGATATGATATCAGTTTATATTGAAAGTGGAAAAAACGAAGAAATGGCGCAAAATGTATATTTTGTTCGCTATCCGGAAAGACGGTAACAATTTAACGGACATATCCCGAACATTTGCGATGATTCCCGTTATTTTTTACCTTAATCTGAATCTTTTATTTCGTTCCAAAGTAATAAAGTTTAAATAAATCGCCTAGGAAACCAATATCATGGTATGTTATATATTTGAAAGGAGAATATAAAATACTATCTTTTTAGATTAAAATATACAGGGTGTTCCATTTAAAACTGTCAAGTGGTCCTCGAGAAAAGGATATAATTAAAATCCTCAGCTACACGACACTGGGAATCGGCTGAATAAGGATATCAAATAAAACAAATAATGAGGAGTAAAAAGGCAAATTATTGCATTTTACAGTAGAAAATAATCGAAACCACCGGGCGTTGTGCTTTGCAATTATAATAAATTCTCGTAGAAAGGCTGAAAAGGAAGCTGGAGCCTCTGCGTTGTGACGTTCGCGATTTTTCGGGTTGCCAAGTTATGCTAGAAATACCGGTACATCGTCGATTTGAAACTTTTGTTATATTAACGAGACAAATACGTTATGGTTGTTGTAGGTACTTAATTTACCATTTATTTGATTTAACGTGTAACTTTTCCTATTCCATCCGTAGCGGCAACAAAGCCGGCAACATAGCATATTCGATTTTGTGACCGTCGCACCCTAGCCGACTATAAACGGGGACTGCGCGCGGGGGTCAAGGATCGCCATTGGGTCATTATTTCGCTGAACCATTTCGAATAGAATGTTTTGAGGCGCGAATATGCTTAGACCGCTTCTGCGAATCGGATTCGCCGTCTAGACTGGGTCGTACAGGGTCGGCCGAAAGTACAAACCACGGCTTGAGGGAGGTGTGTTTCCCATATTCGAGCGCGGCAGCAAGAAAAAAATATAGCCCAGAAGTGGGTAAATTATGACGTGAATAGCTTGATCTTAGATTGCGGGTACTCTACATTCTATGGTTTGATGCCCCGATTAAAAAACACACAAGCTGACAAAAAACTGCGTTACCGCATCTTTCGCAACATTTCAATCACGAGATACACGAATTTCTTTAATAATTCATTTTTTTTCTGCTCGAAACGTGTGAAAGAACGTCAGTGTTTTGTTTAAGATTGCGCGACCGGAACCATAGTACATCGCCCGCTGTAAGTTTGTTGGTAATTTAGCGTTGTTGTCACTTTTCGTTTTATTCCCCACTAGTTAGGTATACAGTGGCCACCATCATATGCAGGACCGTTCCTGGGGTGTTTGGCGCCTACGTGCAGGTTTCTTTGGTGCGCCCTAGTTTAAAAAAAATTGTCCTATTTTTAAAAATATATTTCGGGACAAACTGGTAATGTTTTGAATTGTAAGAAAAGTGATAAAAAATAATTAGAAAAATTTTTATTAATTAAATTACCAAAACAAACAAAATCACAAAAAATATTTGGTAAGTATATTCACAAGAAAATTAAAAGAGAATAAAATTAACGTAAATAAAATAAACAACAAAACATAAACAATATTATACCTAATACTTATATAGTAGGTACCTAACAGCAACATTTTAATGATAAAAAAATAAACGTTTCAAAAATGAAAAAATACTATTTTTGTAATAAACAAAACAAAAAAGGAACGATATACCTAAAATAATACACGTCTGGCTTTCACGGATGCAAGCTCGTTGATCATCTGATTATATGATCAAGAGCCTGAGAAATATCATTTTCGATCGAAATAATGGCCAAATCTGATAGGCGTTCTTGACTCATAGATGTCCTTAAATAATTCTTTATTAGTTTTAACTTAGAAAAACTTCTTTCACCTGAAGCTACTGAAATGGGTAATGTAAGGTATATCCGTAAGACTATAAATAAATTTGGAAAAAGAGACTGTAGATTTTTTTTAGTTATATAATTTAAAATGTCTATGGGAAAGGATGAATCAGTAGTATTTTTAGGATTAAGAATCTTATATGTTAAAATTTCATTATGTAAATCTAAGCCGTCAATGTCTTTAGATATTACTCTATCAATCTCAACTTGCAATTCGGTATCTAAATTTACACATGATTCTTTAATTAAGTCAGATTCTAAATTTTCAAAATTACATAAGAACCCAAATAAATTTTGAAATTTGTTTATACCATCAAACCGCTTTTGTAAAGACTGAATGGTTGTATCTAAAATTAGAAAATAAAAATCGATTTTAAATTTTTGCTTTGGATCTGCTATACAGATTCATCCTTACTTTCATATGAAAATTGTTGCTTAAATTTTCGTTGCCGTACTATTGGGAATACCTGCTCTACATCGTATTTTGCTGCTTCTTCTTTAGCTTTATTGATGAGCAAATCAAAATTTTTGTCTGAACGTTTTTCGTTAAAATAAAGATTAAGATTTTCAATTTCTTTATGGCAGTCATTTAAGTTTCTATTCGGATCTTGTAGTATTTTACTTACTATATTAATTTTTTCTAAAATATCATGCCAGATTAAAATCGAACAAATAAATTTAAAAGTCTTAATTTTATCCAATAAAGATTGTGCACTATGTTTTGTCTTTATGTCTCGTGATGTATCTTTTGTCAAAAATTCTAGGCTATTACAAATTTCTTCTGATATCTAAGAGGACGAATTGCTTTAATTCTACTTTCACTTACTGAGCAAACGTTTGGTAACATTTTTAGACATATTAAAATGATAAAATATATGATTTTTTTTTAATTTGTAATAAAGAATACTGAATGACCGTCGATTTTGCGCCCTTAAAAATTTTGCGCTTGCGTGCATGCACGCCCTGCACGCTCGCCAGGAACGGCCCTGATCATATGGGGAAAAACATTTAAAATGATGTACCACTTGGCAACCTCCCCTTTCCCAGTTAAGATTTTAAGGGTAACATCTACGTGCCCCTCCCAGGGGATTAAACCACGAAGGCATGTACAGTGAAACCTCCCTTAGGCGGACACCTACGGGACCGTCTAAATGTGCCCGCCTAATAGAGGTGTCCGCCCATGGGAAATTTGTTATTAGGTAATATGTAAATGCAAAATTTTGCGTTTTATACTTGCAATCTAGAAAATGTAATTCCAAGTCTGATATCAATTCCATTGCTGTAGAGTCACCTCTATTCTTTGCATACTCCTTTACCATACTAATGGCTTGTTGATAATTGGTGACATCTGTTTGACTACTGCATTCAACTTCTTCATCAGAGTCGTCAAATAGTGATATGGTTTCAGTTTGGAGTACATAATCGGTAGGAATGGGGTCACTATCATCTTTTAATAGCACATTACTATCAATGTTAATGAACTCGCCCAAATCATTGTTATCAAATTACAAACTTCCACAACATCAATATTCTCTTTCAGACTAAAAGCGCGACATTTTTGTGCCATTGTTTACGATTTTAACCTTACAACTCACAAATAAACGACGGACTGCTGTCGGGGAATCACACATACTTTCATTCGGCGACGCCTTTTCGCGTTGCCACGCATCCGCGATTGGTCTGTCTTCAGAGAGTTTACTTATTCGTCTCCCAAATACTTTAAAAACATTTTTTGTCTGTTTAAAGAAGGGTTTTCGCACTGTTTGTATGAAAACAGCCTGTCCAATCCGCCCAAGAGAGATTGATTTTCATGGAATTTCATATACCTAGTTCCGGACTATGAAAAAATATCCGCTTAATAGAGATGTCCGCTTATTAGAGGTGTCCGTTATGAGAAGTTTCACTGTATTGCAAATATTCCCTAAAAGCGTCGCCCTTCACAATTACATTGACGCGCCTTTCCGATGTTTGACACCCTGTATAATTAGGGGCCTATCGCTCAAAGAATAAATATCCAATTTTATCATCATCATACATGCCTTTCTCTCGTCTGTGTAATGCATAAATGTAAAAAAAATGTCCTCCTTATGTTAAAAACATCCTCTTTAATTTGATATTACTATGTAGAACAACAACAGGTATTATCAATTTTTGCCTGGGGGCACCATATGTTAAAAAATTGTAAATGATATTACAGGTGTCGTAAATGAATAAAATAATAATGGATGATGGCCTCGATGCGCATTGGTGCCATCATTTTACGTTTATCTCGAAGAATGACGTTTATTTTTAGGATAATTTTGAATTTACGATGGCATTATAGGTTAATAATCAATAAAATTTCGAAATTTCGATTGTGTTATATACAAGGGACTAATGATGGAAGATTTCCGAGAAATATTGCGAACATTCACGAATTTATCTTTTTTTATCAGGTCAAATAATTTATTAATTATTATAGTTTTTCGCTTTCCGAACCAACTAAGAATTTAAAAAACCCCCCCCGCAACAATGCTTGCAAGTAAATGCAGTTTGCGTTTCTGACGCTAGGTGTTTTATTTCATTAGAAACCAGAACGGGGAAGTCCCTAAGTAATATTCAGTGATGTGATACTCATTTTAGTGCCGTCTGATGTGCAGGGTTGTTAAAGTAGTTGATGTTACATTTACTACATTTGCTACTTTCACGTTTCATTTTTAGAATATTTTTCTTTAGATCAAATCGTAAAGCCAAAAACAACAGAAGAATAATAACCAAAAACTACTATTTTCTACTTTTTCATTCGAATTTCCAATTTTTAACATCGATTTTATAATAATAAAGTTGAGGTTATGTTGTGTTTTTGATACTTTCAGCCAATCAATCAAAATATTTATTACATTTACTACGTTTGCGACATAGTAAATTCATTTTTCTGCGACATTCAAGCCGCAAACACACTAATATCACGTCACGTGAGATCACATGCTATCACGCAATGTCACGGCATACCCGAAATATCTGCAAGGCGGTTTATGCGTGCTTATAAATAGGTTTAGACGTACACTATAGTCACCTCATGCAGCTCACGGCAAGTCATACTTGACAGCACAATTTTATTTCTGCAAATTTACATATTCGGCACGCGTGATAACACTGCGTCAGAGTTTAACTAGAAGGCTACAAGATTCACTTGTGATCTTGACAAACACAAAATATGTAATAAAAATGTGCTATTTAAGCTATTTTGCCGATATGACAACACGTGAATTCACGTGACGTGATAATAGTGTGTTTCCGGCTTAACAACCTCGCTGGTGTCTCCGTATAATAATTTATTAGTTTAGGAACATACTAGGGGTATTTTAATGAAGCTGGTCAATTTAAGGAACAAAACGTCGGAAAGTGTTGTATATCACTGAACGTAGATTTCGGTCCTGTTTCATAATTTACACAAAAATATCCGGGCCCGGATGTTAAAAAATTAAGTCGATGATGGTGACCTAAAGACAAAACGTCGCATTAAAGATCCGATGGAACCATCTTGTGGAGAATAAAAAGTAGCAATGAGAAAGTGAAATTTATTTCAGGACATCTCTTCGATCAAAGCCAGGAAAGACTAAAAACCGAAACGCCAAATATCAGATTTTTCAGCCCCCTGTATTTATTTTAGATTTTTTTTGGACCCATAATTATGGACTTCGTACCTCTTACCGTTTCCAAAATCCCAATGGCGAAGGCCGAATTTGTAACACCCCGTATTTTATATAAAAATAATTATTTTAGTTCATTTTAAATTCGATGAGAGGATAAAAATTCAACTTTACATCTAAAGTTAAATAAACACGCCTAGAAGAAAAATAAATATTTGTATTATATATTATTTGATTTTTTTAATATCTTACATAAGTGAAGACAGTCCTTTCGATATCTATTGATATAAATAAAGTTCCTCGACACGAAATTTCAATTTGTCAATATCTTACTATCGTTCCACAAAGAAAGTTTGCATTGTCGCAACCTCCAACGCCTTGATTTCGCAATAAGTCAACTAAAGTCACTCAACCATTGAAAATAAACACGAAAAGAATGTAAAATAGAACTGAGCAAATACATATCGGGCAGTGTTATACAGGGTGTTTTTTAATTGAGTGCCGAGACGTAAGGTTGTGAGCATTTTTTGACTTAAAGGATTTTTTAAAAAAATTTACCAGTGACGTTCGTCCATAAGTAAGATATGTCAGTTAATTTCACTGTTTGTAAAATTTACCATTTTTTTTTATCAGATTTTACGTCTTACGCTAATAATAATTATTTAATAATGAAAAATCAATGCCAACCGTATTGTCCTTATGAAAAGAAACGTCAAAATGTATGAAGCTTTACCCATCCTACTAATTTTTATTTTTATAATATGCTTTCCGTTTTTTTCTATTCAACCATTCAATAGCAAAAATGCTCCTTATTATTGAATGTAGAAAAAATCTGAGTACGTCACTGGATTCTACGTAAAAACTACAAAAGAAACATATTTTTAATGTTTGATAATGGTGTGTCACATGGGTGTCACATTTTTGACACTTTTATAGGATATCTTCGTAATTGTTAGTGCTATCAAAAAAGTAATGTAGGTGTCATGTGCTCTTTTTCGGTCAAACTTAAAATGGTGAAATCAAAATTACCCTATATTTTCTTAGTTAAAGGAGATACAGAAAAATGTTTTATACAGAAGTTTCTTTATATTGATTGTTGAATAATCTGCCGTTTTCAGAATAAGTATACGAGGTCAGGTAAAAAGTTATCATTTTTTTAAATGGAACACCCTGTATATTTTAATCTAAAAATATACTATTTTAAATTCTCCTTTCAAATATATAACATACCATGGATGATATTGGTTTCCTAGGCGATTTATTTAAACTTTATTACCTTGAAATGAAATAAAAGATTCAGATTATGGTAAAAAATAACGGGAATCATCGCAAATGTTCGGAATATGTCTTTAAATGGATACCGTATTTCCAGATAGCGAGCAAAATATACATTTTGCGTCATTTCTTCGTTTTTTTTCACTTTCAATATAAACTGATATCATATCAAATTTTTCAAAATGTTGATAGGTCATTTTCACAAATGAATATGTAGAAATGAAATGGACGTTAAATGTTAATAGTCAACATAGTTGTTTCTAGGATATTAGCTTTTGTTTCATGGTCTATTGTGGTTTAAAGTAATAAAGTTTAATAAATCGCCTGTTGTGTTATATATTTGAAAGGAGAATTTAAAATAGTATCTTTTTAGATTAAAATATACATGAGGTTAGGTCCGATAACTTTCTTACCTGACCCCGTATACTTATTCTGAAAACGGCAGATTATTCCACAATCAATATAAAGAAACTTCTGTATAAGACATTTTTCTGTATCTCTTTTAACTGAGAAAATATAGGGTAATTTAAAAATTGTCAATTTTTTGAGTTTCCCCCGTATGTCTTAAGCGAGCGAAAATTTTCAAATGTTGATTTTACCATTTTAAGTTTGACCCAAAAAGAGCACATGACATATACATTACTTTTTTGATAGCACTAACAATTACGGAGATACCCTATAAAAATGTCGAAAATGGGACACACTGTACAAAATTTCATAAAAATATCTAAGAGTGATTATAATTATGAAAAAAAAGTTATTGTTTAAATTTTAACATTCTGTAGCTGTAGGATTCACAACCTTTACGAATAATCGGCACTCAATTAAAAAATACCCTGTATAGTTAGCCGTTGGTCGAGTAAAAAAAATTGCACTTAAAAAAACACGGAAGACGTGGGTTAAAAACGCGTTTTTTTTTTAAAAGAACTACCCATGTTGCCATCTAATCAAAGAAATAATACTTTTAAAAAATCCAATTACCAAAATCCACCTAGTAATTATTATAAGTGATTACTTCTACTATCTTTATCAATAAACATGGCATCCGCGAAGAAAGCCCAATTTCTGAAACAACATCAAAACGATACCGCGATATACTTCATTAATTATTTCAAAGCAATTACATACAGAATGTCTATTTTTATAACAAGTTGAATCTCTCTACAGGGTGAGCCGTTTAAAAAAATATATTTTGTGTTGTTTAATAATTTAGGTCTGTGTTTGGGCCATTATTTATAATTGTGCCAAATTTTAGCCGTGTACGATAAACGGTCTCCGAGTAAAAGTTGCTCAACTAAACAATAAATGTTCCTTAAGAATCCATTCTTGGTCCTTTGTATTTATAACTTCCTATCCCAACTAACCAAGGATTTTAAATCAACGGAGGATATGGCTTTGGTTCACAGTCTTCGAAGGATACACAATTCACATCCTTAGGTAGGCTGTAATCAACTTTCCAGGAAACAATCACCCGGGTGCAAAGGAAATTATTTAAAAAAAAATCGATATCTCAAAATAATATACGAACACACTTTTTTAAAAATGCTAATAGCTTTGCGTCTTTAGATATGTTTACTTGTTCCCTAATTGATAGAGTGGTCCTCAGCATTGAATATTGTGACCAAATCTTTGATATCTTCTTTATCTTGGCATTTTCACGGAAATAAGCTAGTAGCGCCGACTCAGAACCAGGATTTCGAACTTTGTTTCCCGTACACCATTCTTTGAAACAGTTATATGCCTTGTCATATCTCGGGCGGCTTTTAGTTGGCAGAAGATCTTCTTCTACTATTTTTGCTGCTTCTCGAATTTCTGGTGGAGTAGCAGCAAAATCAAATTCCTCATTTTTCTGTTGTTAAAATAATATATTGTTTAGTGACATGGACATCATATTCAAAAAATGATATTTGCCATCTTGATGTGTATTATTACCTACGTTATTTTACCACCTGCGGTCAAAGAAAAGTCAAAATGACATTTATCTTTTAATAATAGTTTTAATTCAAAATAATAAGAAGTGGCTGTTAGATGTGGTTGTAAATAAACGAGTATACAAACCTCGGTGAAAAGTTTCATTACTGTTTCTAGATTTACCGACTCTCTCGACAGGAATGAAACACTTTCCACCTCGGTACGTAATATACTATTTTTAGTTTGTATTTCAAACGTAAGGATTTAAAAAGTTTTGGCCACCCCGTAATCTGTGTAGGTAACTGTAACGGCTTGCTTCTTCTATTTTTGGAACCTGGTTTGTTCGACTTCTTATGTACCTCACATCCAGAATAGGTTTATTTTTACAACTGGTGCATATTCTGCTTCTAACAACAAACTAATGACTTTTGATAAACCTCAACGTAAACATAAATGTATATAAATCCTTGTGTAAGACTACTTTTATCGGCGTTTTAATATCCACGAGTCCTCAGTAGCACTAACCTACGAGATTTTTGCGGTTAACGAAATTACCGAGCATACGGAACCGAAATTTGGCACAGGTTGTGCTTGTAAATTTGGGAGATACAAAGATCTTGTAAAACTCCAGATAGAAAAATGTGCATTTCTAGCCTACGTAACGAATACAAACGGCCTTACCCACCTCTTTCGGTCATTATTGCAGCATAGCCAGATTGACATATTTATCGCAAAGGTATCTTGCAGAATCCCAATTAAAAATTTGTTAATTTGACAATTACAACTGGTTTAGGGTTAATCCGCATATGGGTCTTAAAATAAATTTATTTCTCAATAATTCTACTATAAACTGTTAAAATATTATTATCTTAAAAGTATCAATAGAATCTTGAACTAATCCGACTGCCCTCTGGCAACATCTATTTTTATTTTACTATGCGCTAGGATCACAAGAGTCAAACTATGAATGAATAAAATTCTCGTAAAATTGATTGGTGCTGTGTACTAATGGAATGTTGGTTGTTTTGTGTTTTTTTTTTTGTGATTATTGGTGAAAAATCGTCTTTATTACAAACAACCATGGTGCCTTCATGTGTAGTTCGTAAAAGAGTGGATCATTTAAATAAGGATTTATCTTTTCATGTTTTAATATATAACCGTCTGATATAACCAGACTTCAACATTGTTGCCATTCAGCCAACAAACATGTAGTTCTCTCTTCCACCCATTACATTTTCAATAACATTTCACACAATCACGGCTTCACTTTCCCAGAGTTTTATGAATGGATTATTTGACCTGGGGAAAAGGCAAAGATCTTGGGAAAAAGCACGAGAGCTGTACCTACATGGTGTCCCATTTTCGACACTTTTATAAGGTATATAAAGTACGCACAGGGGATCTTTACCCTGACGTCATCGCTAACAAATAGATATCCCGACATATTTCATATCTCTGCATCTTTGTTTGGTACAGACATAAAGGCGAATACAAATTGTATATTATACGTCGTCCGGAATTAAACGTGTTAGACAGAGAAATAATTATAAAGAAGAGTTGCCAAATAATTATTTTGACTTACGCAGTACTACAAATTACAAAAACGTCATTGTGACAATTGATTCACAATTTTTTCGTTTTTATACCTTTTTGTGCATTAAAACTTCATTTACTCCTGCAAACAGTTCTTTTCAGAGCTTTTGGTATCGCTTTTTTGTGTTAGTGGTAAGTACATATTGATATTTATTGTTATTTATTTATTGTAATAAAGTATTCCTAACCCTAAAAATTGTGGATAAGTCTCCGCTCCGCTATTTTGCCATCCCAAAAACGTAAAAACACGTCTTTTTAGTTTCGAAAAAAAATAAGTAAAATGGCCCGAATTTCCAAACGCTCTGTATATGTATCGAAACTAGAAGGTTCACAGAACCAGCTTTAAGACTAAGTTTTTCAATGATAGGTAGGTAAATTGTAGAACTTATTGTACCTATTCTTTGTTAATTTTGTCAACTCTAACTTTGATTTAAATAAATAAAATAAAAATTTAAGGAATTTTTGTACACGGATTAACCCGCCGGCGCATTGTAATTCTAATAATTGTACTGTGTCTTGTCCAAGACAGTGCATGATCATTATTGCTCATAGTATCTGCACGGTGTATTTTCTAAGATGTGTTCATTGTAAATCTAATTGCACGGTGTTGCACTTTTTAATAAATTAATTCAAATGATCTCTGTTGGTCAAATCAAAAATTAAACTTTCTTTGATGTTTTTTTAATCTGTGTAATCAAAATGTCACATTCAAACCGAGTTTATCATTTTGTCAAATAAGAAGTAGGTACATAACTGCCAGTAAAAATTCAAGAATATCAGATTTATACCTACATATTCCTAACAATCTATTTTATGTAAGACCGACTCAAAATTTTGATTCGGAGTTTTAAAAAAAATTTTAAAAATCCGTATATGGGAACGTTGCTTACGTCAATTGAGGACTTTGCTGCAAGAAGGATGCAGATCCATTTTTGGTACTTGTTGGGAAATTGAAAAAAACCGTTTAGAAATTAACGTTTATATTTTAAACTGAAAAAGTAAACGCCAATCGATAATAGAGGGGTTTATTCAATATTTCAGACTATTTTGAACCTCATAATTCTTTGAGAAATGAGAAGAAAGTTATCAAAAAATTTGGAGCTGCATCTTTCTTCCACCAAACACGTAAAAAATATGTACTTACACATGTCATTGTCATTGTAAAAAAAAACAAAGTTGAGAGTGAAAGCTTTTATATAAAATAGGTATCAAAAATCAAAAGAGTAGTACATAAACTACAAAAAACCTAAAACTAAAATAAAATAGACTGGTTTTTATCAACAAGCTAAAAGTGAATTGGAAAAAAAACGAAATAATGACACTGACACTTTCGGGTTCATAAAGCTCCAAATAGAGCTCATGCATTCTCCTTATATTTAGATCTGGAGACAAATAGAATCGACGGGACTTATTTCTATTGTAATGCGACTCACGCCTTGGGAAGCTCTTGATATGCGTGCTCAAATTTTGCAATATATCGTTTGATTTTCGGTTAGGTCTACTATCGTTTTTTCCCTTGTTACTAGTTGCTGCTGAGATATCTCTGCCACGAAAAGTTTGGGCAATGAGGTCTACACGTTTCCTTGATATACCATGAATTGAACCAAAAGCATGTCTACAAACTCGTACTGATAGTTGGCCCAGCCTTACAACAAACTTGTGAGAACAAGTACGCCCTTGTCGTTGATTAGTTTTTTTAAGAATTCTTTGAATTGCGATAGTATGAATTAACCCTCCTAGATAAGTATTTTGCAAATTTCTGTCGCCTATTTTGTTAAACTTTTCTAGGATAGCGTTTCTTGTTTCTTCATCCACATTTTGAAAACATTTGTACTTACAGTTGCAGTTCGACCCAGCTGATCTCGGTCACTTCTGTACTCCTTTCCAGTTTGTATACATTTTTCCTTCTGCAAGAGCTTTTTTATTCACATTTCTTCTCCAGGTAGCAGGATTGGCACTTTTTCTGTTTTTCGTTACAGGGGGCTCATTGTTGCCAAGAGGTTCAGTGGGCTGTTCTTCCAACGTTATACGTTTTTTCTTTGGACACTTCTTCCTTGGATGAAGGTCCTGCCACATCAACATCTGAACTTTCGTCAGCGCTTGAAGGCTCATATGGTGAATCACTAGCACTAAATGGCTCTGACTCCGTTTCGCTCATGATTAAAAAACGTCAACGGACAACGAAACCGTGTAAAAACTATTACCAATAACACCTATACGGAAGCACTAATGCGACTAACGACTAGCAACGGGTCGAAACAAATCAAACCCTGGCGCAATGCCGGAAGAACAGTCCTAGCATTCCACGAAACCCAACGAACACATACGATCGTTTGGTGCAATAGGGATGCAGCTCCGGAGCTGCACCTTTCTTGCACCAAACAACGGAGGAGGCAGATACATAAATGCATGTTATTTCTTCATTTTTTATCGGAGCTGCATCGATTTTGTACCAATCGATCCGCCAAATATTTTTGCATATATCGTATATTTCAACTCAAAATGACCCAAAACTGGAGCTGCATCCTTCTTGCAGCAAAGTCCTCAATTAAAATGTTATGAAATTAGTTTTTGTTTCGACAACTTTTCTTCCACGTAATTTTGATTTGATTCATACGATTTTTATGACGTGTAAGTGATGACGTCAGGGTAAAGATCCCCTGTGCGTACTGTATCTCCGTAACTGTTTGTGCTATCAAAAAAGTAATGTAGGTGTCATGTACTCTTTTTGGGTCAAACTTAAAATGATAAAGTCAAAATTTGAAAATTTTCGCTCGCTTAAGAGATACGGGGGAAAATCAAAAAATTTACAACTTCAAAATTACCCTATATTTTCTTAGTTAAAAGAGATACAGAAAAATGTTATGCAGAAGTTTATTTATAATGATTGTTGAATAATATGCCGTTTTCAGAATAAGTATACGGGGTCAGGTAAGAAAGTTATCGGACCTAACCTCATTCTTTTAAATAGAATACCCAATATATTTTAATATAAGAATATAGCATTTTAAATAGCATTAATAATAGTTGTTATTAACATTTAACGTCAAATTCACTTTTACATATTCATTTGTGAAAATGATTTATAAACATTTTGAAAAATTTTATATGATATATATTATGCATGGTGTGTTATAAATTTGAAAAGAGAGTTTAAAATGCTATCTTTTTAGATTAAAATATACAGGGTGTTCCAGTTTAAAAAAGTGAGGTTAGGTCCGATAACTTTCTTACCTGACCCCGTATACTTATTCTGAAAACGGCATATTATTCAACAATCATTATAAAGAAACTTTTATATACAACAAACATTCTTCCGTATCTCTTTTAACTAAGAAAATGTAGGGTAATCTTGAAATTGTCAATTTTTTGATTTTCCCCGTATCTCTTAAACGAGCGAATATTTTACCCAGTTTGACTCAAAAAGAGCACATGACACCTACATTACCTTTTTGATAGCACTAACAATTACGGAGATACCCTATAAAAGTGTCGAAATTGGGACATCCTGTACATCGAGATGTAAACATTTACGTTCAGTGTGTGCTATATTTGCAAGTAAACTAAATCTTGCCTTTCGTCTGGTGTATCGACAGATCGAGGGATCGGTGAAAAGTTGAAACTATTTTCGATTTCAATGTTTTCCACTTAGAATGACAATGAAAATAATGTAAAAATGGTATTTTTAGATATATTATGTAGGTATTCGTAAAGTAGGTGAACTTGAGAGCTATTGACTTCAATAACTAGGTGAACTGATTCATTCGCTTTTATTTTTTACACGAAGAATTTAAAAATAACAATAATTACGCAGTTTTAGTTAAAAACAGCTTAGCGGAGCTCACCTGCACGTTCTTACGATCTTTAAAACCGCTGTATAATAGTTATGTTATAACGTTTTAGGAAACACATCAACAACCATGTCACGCGGCAAAAGCTTACAGAACCAATTAGGTATGTAATGTAAGCTGTATGGATTCTCTTACAGCTATTTACAGAAAAAACCATAAAACAGTTACAGGGTGTTCCTTAATGACGTGCTAATATTTCAGGGTGTGATTCCTTAAGTCATTTTATAAAGAAAAGTTCATATGAACATATGTCCGCAACGGCTTGAATTTTTTGCCACAGGGTGTTGAATTTTAATGGTTATTTTTCAATATCTCCGAAAGTACTTTAGATATTATTTTCAATTTTGGTATGTGTTAATAGGATATAGAACCACAAATTTTAGTTAGAAAAGTTATTCAATTGTTCCACCAGTGGCGTCCCTGCAAACATATCCTCTGATATTTTTTGCAAAAAAGATGGTTTCCATGCAGATATTTTTTCTTATTAGTCTGGTCAATTCTACATGAAAACGGCCTCTTGAATTTTTCTCGTCAGACGCACCGTTCTTGATTAAAACAACTAAATTCATATTGAAACTCATTAGTATTAACATTGATAAAATAATTAATGATAAATTGTATGTTATAAAAATTGTTGGAAATGGCCACCATCACTTAAAAGGCATGCTTCCGCCCGTCTTCGCATCGAATTGCCTACTTCAACAATTTTTATAAAACAAAATTTATCATTAATATTTTATCAATGTTAATAATAATGAGTTTCAATATGAATTTAGTGGTTTTAATCAAGAACGGTGCGTCTGACGAGAAATACTCAAAATACCGTTTTCATGTAGAATTGACCAGGCTAATCAGAAAAAATATCCGCATGGAAATATGTCATTGGCTTATCATCTTTTTTGTAAAAAATATCAGAGGACATGCTTGCAGGGACGTCACTGGTGGAACAATTGAATAACTTTTCTAACTGAAATTTGTGGTTCTATATCCTATTAACACATACCAAAATTGAAAATAATATCTAAAGTACTTACGGAAATATTAAAAAATAACCATTTAAAATATTTAAAATTCAACACCCTGTAGCAAAAAATTTAAGCCGTTGAGGACATATGTTCATATGAACTTTTCTTTATAAAATGACCTAAGGAATCACACCCTGACCTATTAGCACGACATTAAGGAACACCCTGTATATAATTAGGTTAAAAGAACATTCTCGCAGCGTAATATTGTACCGGGTGTCCCACTAAGAATGGCTCTCGGCCGTATCTCTGAAAGTGCTAGTCGTATGGCTTACGGAAAAATTTTTTAATATGAAAACTGATCATAAGAAATTGCTGGAAATTATTTTCAAGTTTCTCAGTCAAGCGCTAGAGGGCGCAACCGTAACGGTAAATCCTTAAAGCTCAGTTTTTTCAAAAGTTACCGCGTTAAGGTATGTTGAAAATAGCATTTTCGTATACTTTAAGGTTTTATGAAGAAAATTTACTTATGATTACTAAATTCCTACAACTCCGGGTTGGCTCAACAGAATTTAGTGAACTTTGTTTTGTTAAAAAGAGGTTCCATTACTCTATACTTTACTCTATAAACTATGACAATATGGCTTTTAAAGTAGACGCTAGAGGGAGCTATTTTACAACTTAACAAACATTGCGCATTTTTTCAAAAATTTTAAATACAACAGTATATTTAATTTTACTTCATCACAAAGATTAATAAAAGCCTAAAAAACTGGCGAAAACCACAACTTGATATCTTTTTTCAAACCGGAGATATTAACAAGAACAAAAATAAACACGGAAAAATATGATTATATTTAAGTTTCAACGGTACAGGTTTTTCAAAAGTCAAATAGGCCTTGGAAAACAAAATATAATTTAAAATTAGGTGCTTTCACGTCAAAGTTTTTATTACGTCAAAATTATATTATATATATACCTAATTATATTTTGTTTTTCCAAGGTCTATTTGACTTTTGAAAAAACCTGTACCGTTGAAACTTAAATATAATCATATTTTTCCGTGTTTATTTTTGTTATTGTTATTATCTCTGGTTTGACAAAAGATATCAAGTTGTGGTTTTCGCCAGTTTTTTAGGCTTTTATTAATCTTTGTGATGAAGTAAAATTAAATATACTGTTGTATTTAAAATTTTTGAAAAAATGCGCGATAATTGTTAAGTTGTAAAATAGCTCCCTCTAGCGCCTACTTTAAAAGTCATATTGTCATAGTTTATAGAGTAAAGTATAGAGTAAGGGAACATCTTTTTAACAAAACAAAGTTCACTAAATTCTGTTGAGCCAACCCGGAGTTTTAGGCATTTATTTAAAATAATGTTCAACCTTCCCCCACCACTTTATTTTAAAAGTGACAAAAATATGTCATGAGTAAATTTTTTTCATAAAACCTTAAAGTATACGAAAATGCTATTTTCAATAAACCTTAACGCGGCAACTTTTGAAAAAACTGAGCTTTACGGATTTATCGTTACGGTTGCGCCCTCTAGCGCTCGACTGAGAAACTTCAAAATAATTTCCAGCAATTTCTTATGATCACATTTCCTATTAAAAATTTTTTCCGCAAACCTTACGACTAACGCTTTCAGAGATACGGCCGAGAGCCATTCATAGTGGGACACCCGGTACTTATTCGACCGTAAAAACAGGAATGTATCAATAACAACTGCTATAAAACTGTTATAACTCATGCATCTCTTAACCAAATTTCCAAAGGGAAGTTCCGCTAGTTGTGAAATAACTACAACCATGCCAATTTCTGTTTTCTTTGTCAAACGTTGAGAAAAAGGGCTGTATACAGACGGACATACAGAAAAATGTCGCGTTTTGAGCCTGAAAGAGAATATTGACGTCGTGGAAGTTTTTAATTTGATAACAATACAGCAATGGAATTGTTATCAGACTTGAAATTACATTTTCTAGATTGCAAGTATAAAACGCAAACACGTGAAACTACGTTATTAGATTTTTTTAGTACTACATCCTAACTAAAACTAGTGTATTTTTGTTATGTTATGTTTATTTGTACATACATATACATAGTAATAATTTTGCATTTACATATTTCCTAATAACAAATTTCCCATGGGCGGACACCTCTATTAGGCGGACACATTTAGACGATCAAGTAAGAGAGGTTTCACTGTTTTTACATAAAAAACAGTAAATTCAATAGTTAAAAATACGTTGAAAAAGTGCCAAGGATATGAATGTATTTATTAGGAATATTCAGTGACATTTCGTATGTAAACATTTCTATTTATTCGAAACATTTCGCCCGTTTTCACACTTTTAATTTTAAAATTTGACTCAATTTAGAATGAGTTTATTTGCGGGAATTACACAAAAGTAATATGTCCCACGCGATTTTGCTCAAAATTACATTGTTTTGATCTATCGATGCTTTTCTCTATTTTATTATTAACGCCACAATCTTCTAAAACGTTCTTAATTATTTGATCTCTCAAGATAGAGTGAGAGAAAGAGATAAACCACCTAATTATCCTGGTAAATAAAATGAATTTAAATTTCAATTATTTTTTTTTGAATTTCAAAGTTGTGCTCTTGTGCTCGGTCCGAGGAGTTTGTTTCAGATTCTTATCGCGTTTCCGTTCTAAAATCAGTTTGTGTTTATAAGTTGAAAGCAAACGTACAGTTCTCATTAAAAGACCGTCGCTTATACGCATTTCGGGTCTAATAGAACATAATGCGTTAATACATAATGCATATGTGCAGGCGTGGCAAAAAAAAAATAACACAATTCATCACAGTCTAAACTAATATTGCGCGAGTACTGTAGCGCAATGCCGCTTAGACTGCGAGTGTTGCTCGCCCTATAGCATAATTAGGGTAGGAAAAATAATAATCATTTCTGTTTCTTATGTTTTTTTTTGTTGTATTTTTTGCGGGGTTGCACACCTAAGGCCTACCCTACGAGCCTCAGGGCCCGGGCGCGCGCAGGTACCGTAATACGGTACTGCCCTTAGAGTTATAGTGATCTGTACATTATTGCGTTTATCCATAATTACTTATCCTAACAGTCCTAACTGAAGATTATCGTAAACTCATGACAGCCCATATGGTGGGAACAAAGCAAGTTCCTAATGACTTCAATAGTCAGTAGCCACCAGAGTATGAATGTTATATATGTATATTGGATACTTTCAGCAACCAAACGGTAACGTCCCTACTTTGTTAGCGAATTTTAACGGCTAAGCGGCAACCTTCCCTTCAAAAGCGCCCCCCTTCTTTTTTTTTTATTATACAGGGTGTCCCATAACTAATGGTACACAGGAATATTGCAGATTCCTTGGGTAAAAATACTGCGATTTGGCCATACTTAGTTTAGTTCAATAGCTGGTAATAACCGAGATACAGGGTGTCCAAGTAAAAATTTAATTTTCTATTTTCCTAAATAACTTATTTCTGAATCAATATTTTTGCAGAACATTTTGTGACAAGTGTTTTTTTGGGGAAAGGAATTTGAATTTGTTAATAATTTTGATGTAGATTATAGGGGGCGCTCTCTGCGGTACTCTGGATACATAAAAAGAAATGTAACTTTTTTGTGCCTTAGTATAATTATATTTTTATTAAAAATATCAGTTTTTCCGTCGTTTTTAAGCAATAAAGGTATACTTTGTAAATGTCGCTCCGACTAACCGTTTTCGAGATATTTTCAATTACAATTTCGAATGCGCACGTTTAAATTTTGATTTGTAAATGTGAAATTTGTCACAGTAGGCTTTGGTAAAAACAAATACAATGAAAGCACTTTGAAACCTCATTTTTGTCAAAGTTTATTTTCATTTGTCAGCATTGTGGGTGTTTTTAAGGAGTTTTTGAAGATACTGTTATCAAAAATTAAACTAAAAATGCCGCGACATAACTGTTTTCTAACGGAGAAATGCGAGACATGGTATGTTTATACGCATAAGAAAATTTTAATAGACACATCGGCGGTATTTGGATCCTTGTGTCCAAAACGTGGTAGTGAGTGGAGGATCCTGTTTCTCCCAGTCTGTCGTCTGGCTGCTTTCTATTTGGATACATTTCCAAATACCGCCGATGTTCCCCGCGTCTGTTATAATTTTCTTGTGCGTATAAACATACCATGTCTCGCATTTCTCCGTTAGAAAACAGTTATGTAGCGGCATTTTTAGTTTAATTTTTGATAACAGTATCTTCAAAAACTCCTTAAAAACACCCACAATGCTGACAAATGAAAATAAATTTTGACAAAAATGAGGTTTCAAAGTGCTTTCATTGTATTTGTTTTTCAAAACCTATTATAACAAATTTCACATTTACAAATCAAAATTTAAACGGGCACATTAGAAATTGTAATTGAAAATATCTCAAAAACGGTTAGTCGGAGCGACATTAACAAAGTATACCTTTATTGCTTAAAAATGACGGAAAAACTGATATTTTTAATAAAAATATAATTATACTAAGGCACAAAAAAGTTACATTTCTTTTTATGGATCCAGAGTACCGCAGAGAGCGCCCCCTATAATCATCTACATCAAAATTATTAAACAAATTCAAATTCCTTTCCCCAAAAAAACCCTAGTCACAAAATTTTGTGCAAAAATATTGATTCAGAAATAAGTTATTTAGGAAAATTTAAAATTAAATTTTTACTTGGACACCCTGTATCTCGGTTATTACCAGCTATTGAACTAAACTAAATATGGCCAAATCGCAGTATTTTTACCCAAGGAATCTGCAGTTTTCCTGTGTACCATTAGTTATGGGACACCCTGTATAGAAAAAATCCTTTAGGGCACTCTGGGAGTGGTGCGTGTGCGCAAAAAGCGATTCACGTTGGTTTTGAATCGTTTGAAATCCTTAACAATAAAATAGACGTGTCTTTCAGATGTTCAATATTATTTATTGGAAGCGAGATGTTATGTACAGGGTCTCCAATTTTCGACACTCTTATAGGGTATCTCCGTAATTGTTGGTGCTATCGAAAAAGTAAGGTAGATGTCACGTGCTCTTTTTGGGTCAAACTTAAAATGGTAAAATCAACATTTGAAAATTTTCACTCACTCAAGAGATACGGGGAAAAATCAAAAAATTTACAATTTCAAAATTACCCTGTATATTTTAATCTAAAAAGATAGTATTTTAAATTCTCCTTTCAAATATATAACACGCCATGGATGATATTGGTTTCCTATGCGATTTATTAAAATTTATTACTTTAAACCACAGTAGACCATGAAACAGAAGCTAATATCCTAGAAACAACTATGTTGACTATTAACATTTAACGTCAATTTCATTTTTACATATTCATTTGCGAAAATGACCGAACAACATTTTGAAAAATTTGATATGATATCAGTTCGTATTGAAAGTGGAAAAAATGAAGAAATGGCGCAAAATGTATATTTTGTTCGCTATCCGGAAAGACGGTAACCATTTAAGGACATATTCCGAACATTTGCGATGATTCCCGTTATTTTTTACCTTAATCTGAATCTTTTATTTCGTTTGAAAGTAATAAAGTTTAAATAAATCGCTTAGGAAACCAATATCATCCATGGTGTGTTATATATTTGAAAACGACAGATCATTCAACAATCATTATAAAGAAACTTCTGTATAAAACATTTGTCTGTATCTCTTTTAACTAAGAAAATATAAGATAATTTTGAAATTGTCAATTTTTTGATTTTCCCCCGTATCTCTAAACCGAGCGAAAATTTTCAAATTTTGATTTTACCATTTTAAGTTTGACCCAAAAAGAGCCCATGGCACCTATTACATTACTTTTTTGATAGCACTAACAATTACGGTTGTACCTTATACAAGTGTGGAAAAGGGGACACCTTGTACAATCCCCGGAATTGTATCCCGTAATCGGTATCGACCGACCGACTGAATTATCGCTATTTTTTGCCGATCGATAATTTACCCATGTACCGCAAAATCTCTCTCAGCTCAGTTGGTAATGTTTCTACTTAGTATGCAAAGCAATCAGCTAGCTTAGTAGTTACTGGTCTAATGAGGCTCACGTATAGAAAAGTACAATTATAATAAATCATAGAAATAAGTAACACGACTCGCCTGTTGTATGCAAAACGGCTTCGGCGTCTTCTTAATCGTATGATTAGTGTGAATGATAATAATAATAATAACGATAACTACCGAGAGAGTTATAGAGAAATTCGGTATAATTAATTTATTTTTATTAATAAGCGAGTAAATACTAAAATATATTTTAATTTTACGACGAATGTAAGTGAAAATAATTTATTTATAACTCCAGTAGTTAAATATTTTTAAGTGTTTTTTTTTATGGTCAAACACAAGCACTATAGGAAAAATCCTTTAGGGCACTCTGGGAGTGGTGCGTGTGCGCAGAAAGCGATTCACGTTGTTTTTGAATCGTTGGAGGTTATATTCGTTAGGAAAAACGACCTCGGGAAGATCGTTCCACAAGGATGAAGTCCTCCAGATGAAAGAGTTCTTAAATAATGAAGTTCGAGGAGTACTAAGCTTAACCACATATGGATGGGCGGCAGTGGTTCGTCGTGTATTTCTGATATTCGCCGCTCTGGGCGGAATTAAGAGGGCAAGGTCAGCCGAGCACTTTCCATGAAAATATCTGTAAAAGAGAGTCAAATCACCAACTTGCCTTCGATGTTCTAGGCTGCCGAGATTCTTCGTCAGCTCGTGGTCTCCAATCAGACGAATGGCCCTCCTTTCGACGGAATCCAGTAGCCGAAGAGTATGTTTGGGTGCAGAGCTCCAGACATGAGAGCAGTACTCCAGTGATGGTCGAATCTGGGCCTTGTACAGTGTCAAAAGTTGTTGAGGTGTGTACAACTTTCTGGTTCGGAAGAGTACACCAAGTTTTTGAGAAGCTATCTTGGCGATTGCCACAACGTGGTTATGCCAAGACATATTTCCTCCCAGATTGACGCCCAGCAAACTAATAGATGAAGCCAGTGGGATTGCGTGTCCGTCCATGACTATATCCGGTTCTGTAATGTTAACCTTTTTAGAGAAAACTGCTGCCTGGGTTTTTTTAGCGTTAAATTCGACTTGGTTACTGTCACCCCAAGCCAAAATTTCTTCCAGGTCTTTGTTGAGGCGTGATACTTCATGCTGTCTGCGAAGATGTGCGTCGGCAGCCGATGTTTGTGCATTCAAAGAGAACGATGATAAAAGTGTGCTATCATCAGCAAAACTAAATATCGGATTTTTCGTTTTCACTAGAAGGTCGTTAATGTAGAGTAAGAAGAGAGTGGGAGACAATATGGACCCTTGAGGAACACCGGCATTGATGGTGAAGGTGTCTGAGAGAAATCCGTCAATCGCCACTTGCAGAGAGGGTCCTTAACAAAGCTAGACAACTATGCACAGAATCGACTGGGCATACCATAGGATCGCAGTTTACTTAGAAGCCCCTCATGCCAAACACGATCAAAAGCTTTAGAAATATCCAGTGCAACAGCCCGAGACTCCCCATGATGTTCGATTGCGTTGTTCCAAATATGGGTGACATAGGCTAGATAGACTATTAATTCACTCAACGAAAAACTTAGTCAACTTTACTATAAAAATAGTATAGTAGTAGTATTGTAAGTCTATATGTGACCGGAATAACTTTTAGTAAGAACTGTCATAAAATTTTAACAAACTGTTTTAGTAAAAATTACCAAAATATTTAGTATCTAAACCGTTTATTTTTTGTCAAATAACATTTTTTTAAATTTTACTCAAATTTTTTGTAAAATTCACTAAAATATTTTGTAAAAATGTCGAGACAAGCGGTATTCCCAAGAGGTCACCCATCCAAGTACTAACCGTGCCCAACTACGATGCTTCCTCTTACCACCTCCACCGTTCTCCAGGTAATCACGAGTTCTAATTAATCCGGTGCATCTGGTTTTCTTTCGTGTAAAATAGTATATTAAGATACAAGTTTCATAAGACATTATTTTACAGCACGCGTTTAAATTAGAAAACGACCCGCGAAGCGGGGAGTTTTCTTAAGTACAAGTGCTCTAATTGTCTTATAAACCGTGTATTTTATCATTACTTTTTCTATTTGGGTCTGAAAAACTTTAAAAAATATAGCAGATTTTTTCCATTTGAATTAATATTTTCTTTTTGGGTTGGCAATACTGTTACAATTTCATAAAATATTACAAGTATCAAATATGCCATCGTAGAAACAATTGAACACAACAAAGCTCGTCCCATCCGTCATAATTAAAAATAAATATATTATTATTCATAAAAATGAGTCAGGAAGAAAGTTGTACTCAGTCAGAAATACGAGAAATTGCAGAAATGAATCTACAAAAACTTTTAAAAAGAATATGCAAAACTTTGAGTTATGGTGCGAGCAGAATAAAGTTCAAAATATTGAACCAAATAATAAATAATAGGTTAGAAATAGAGCATAAACTGGAAGATATTTCTATTATTTTTAGGTTATGTTGTTTTATAGTTGTGACTAGAAATTAGTTGACGACACCGTCAGCATGTTATACAACGTGTCCAAGATAAGGAGGGCCAGTACAGGGATCTCGGAAACCGAATTCCGAATGCAACACATTGTGGTTTAATGACGTTTCGAGGGTTTTTTGAACAACATCAGGAAATTTTGGGATACGGTCCTGTATTTCTCCTAATTTTATAAATAATATCTTATAAGTAAGCTCTAAATTTTTACTTATGTTGAACTAGTTCAATAAATATCAAATAATTTAATAATAAACCTCAAATAAGTGAACAAAATACAGAAACATTATTTCAAACTTCTGTTGACTCGGGATTTAAAGTCCGTTTTGTTGCAGTTGATAGCTCATATCGAGGGTTGAAGCCATAAAACAACCGTAAACCATAGGCGTTGCCAATAGTAATTACCTTATTTAATAAGAAAATTGGCCTCTGTCCATTGTTAAGTAGGATTAGGGTTAAAGTAGGTACAACAGGGGTAATTAATTTACCTATTTTTGCCTGCTTTAGGATGTTATAACGCCATTTGATGTGCGTTTGTCAAACTATGTATTTAGTTGTATTTAGATACTGCATTATCTCAAAGTTGAATTATTTCCTATACTTGTAACAATGGCTTCAAGTTTTTCGCCAACGTGTCTTCGTCAAATTAGCAAGAGTGCATATTCTCTCCGAGAAAAGACATTAATATTAAACGTGCATGATGCTCTAGTGTACCAGAAACCTGCAAGTGATGTTCGTAGCATCATTGCAGAGTGTGCCAATATGGTAGGAGTTGGAGAGGCTACTATATATAGGTTCTTGCGTGAAAGAAAATCCAAGAACCTCAGTGAGCCAAAACCACTCCCAGGAAAGAAACCGTTAGAAATTGACAATTTCATTAAAAATGGTATTAGAAGAAAAGTACATAGTTTTTATTTTGCCAAGGAAATACCAACTATAGACAAAATTTTACAAGCCATTAACTACGACGAGGACTTACCACAGCTATCACGAACGAAACTATGGAAAATACTTCATGATATGAACTTTCGATGGGAGAAGCAAAACAGAAAATCTTTTCTTATTGATAGAGCAGATATTATTTGCTGGAGACGTCAAAGGTCCATCCGAAAATACCGCAGCGAAGGCAAAAACATTTTCTATTTGGATGAAACTTGGCTGAACGAAGGGCACACCGTATCTAAAGTTTGGCAAGATAAAAATGTCCTAAGTTCTCGACAAGCTGTCATGGAAGGCTGGTCAACAGGACTTAGACCACCATCTGGAAAGGGACGCAGACTTATTATAACTCATATAGGAAGTTCAAATGGCTTTTTGGATCAAGGATTATTACAATTCCAGTCGAATTCTACTAAAGACTATCATGAAGAAATGACTGCTGATGTTTTCGAGGAATATTTTAAGCAAATGATAGAATACATTCCCGCTAATTCTGTAATAGTGATGGATAATGCCAGCTATCACTCTAGGCTAAAAGAGAATCTTCCCACAACTTCATGGAAAAAGGCGGAAATCGTAAACTGGTTACAACGAAAGGAATTGAGTTACGATAATACCATGGTAAAAAAAGAACTTTTGGATATTGTTAGGCTACATAAATCACAGTATAAAAAGTATGTTATTGACGAGATGGCAAGAGATCGAGGTATTATAGTGCTCCGTTTACCACCTTACCATTGTGAGCTAAATCCTATCGAATTAATATGGGCTCAAGTAAAAGGATATGTTGCTAGAAATAACAAAACTTTTAAAATGCAAGAAGTGCTTCATTCTTTAGCAAATGTGTCATCAGAAAATTGGCAAAACGCCATAAAACATGCTATAGTAGAGGAACAAAAAATGTGGGAACTTGACAACGTAATTGACACAACTATGGAAATTGAGCCTTTAGTAATAAGCGTTGGACATGATGACTCTTCAGATTCTTCTGAGGACCATTTTATCGAGTTATAATTATTGAAATTGTCAATATTTTTTGATCTGTAAATAAATGAGTTTTCTTGTAAATAAATTCATAAAATCATAAAATCTATTACATTTAAATAAAATAATAAGCGGTTACATTAAAAACCCAACTCTCCGACCATGATGGGCCGTTTTAATCATTATCCTTTCATTTCATTTTATGGCTCTATTGTTACTTTATCTGTTACCCGGTGGAATAGGTCAAAATTTCTTCATCTTTATGCTAGATGTACGTAAAAAGACCATTTTATAGGTAAAATATTTTAGGCCACCGGGCCCTTGTTTTGAATCTTTAATGAGGGTATCGAGCTATCAACGGCAACGAAACAGACTTTAAAAAAAAAGTAGGCGTTTGAAACAAAAAAAATTAAGATGGTGACGCGTGATTTGTTTCACTGGACATTCCCATTGTGATCGTTTGAGAGCGTTTAACAGGTACAGTGTCTACAAAATTTTATAAAAGATAATTTTTTTATTTAATTTTTTGAAAAAATTTATTTTTTTAAATTTTGTAGGCACTGTATAATATACCTGTAGCGCGATATGAAAAACTAAAAAAATAAGGAAAAACTTGCCTAATCAAGGGGCGAATACTTTCCAATACAAAAAAATTGTGAGATACTCATAAAGCATAGACATATAAGTGATTATAAGTACGCCACTGCACATCACAACATTTAGGTACAATTGTTCTTACTGAACATAAACAAGCTTTTCATAAGGTATAATAATCACTTGCAAAGTTTGCTTGATACAACGCACAGTGGGATCTAGCTAACAAAAAGTTGAAATAAAGCAAAGTTTTTAAAAAAAATCGGTATCTCTTAAAATATAGCAGATATAAAAAATTTGACAGATTGCTTTCTTCGCTATGAACCAGTGATTCAATTGACGTACAGTGATAAAATTTAAAAATATTATTGTGAAAGTTACATGCTATTGAAATTGGAGCAACAATCATCGTCCTCTTTAACACCCTGTATATAAAATTTTCTGACAGTTTAAGATAATCCAACTTTGGCAATTGTTTCCTAAGGGACAAATCTATCAACCATTAAAAACCGGAGATCGATGTCATATCTGGTTCAGAAAATGTTAACTTTCAAATTTAGGCGAAATTTTTCTTGCTCGAAAGCAAATGGCCAGCAGTTTACAATATCATTTTGGTACGAATTACAGATAATTTTACAAAAGTTTTTAGCAAATTCATCCGTGACTTTTGTCGCCCAGTCCGCATATACATATGTCGGCTCTCTGCCTGATCTCTTTTCTTGAATATTCGCGCATTCCGTGAATTCCATCGCGGTTATTTTCGGCAAAAGCAGGAAACCTCCGATGATGTTTAACGTTGTAATATGTCGTAATTCCTCAGGTTTAACTCGGGAACTGTAATAATGGTTTAAATGTGTCTTCGCGTTCATGCTCGAAGCAACACATTTTTCCGCTGGTTTATTTAGACCTTCCATTTATTCCTGAGGATTTTTTTCGAGTCATAACTCATAGCTCAACAAGCAGATCTTGCAATTTTTATTGCCACAAGAGTAGAATTACCGACTGTAATATTCCATTCTCGTATTCCACTCGCAATGCAAGACGACTTGCGCCAGGTGATCGATAAAGGCCGTATTAGACTAGGCAATTTTTTCTCTTGCGCCGGCAATTATAATGGCACGTATTCATGCGCAGTAAACCGTTTTCGATCAGCTGGAGCATTGTCAACGGTCAGAACAGCAGTGGGTACTGTCAAAATCCCTAAAATATCCCCAGAATTAGAGATGTGCAAACCTGTTCGTTTTGATTACCAGTTAAAGCAGCTACTGCTATTTACAAATAGGAGGTGCAAAAAGTTGCTGAATTAGCAGTCCATAAGTTTAATAAAGAATCTAAACTGCTAATTTAAGTACCAGTTGGTTTAAATGACCATTACATGTTCATACCTGGTTCGGCCAAATAATAAACAGTTAAAAATAACAGAATAATCCATGTCTACCCAATTGCGCCGGCAAGGGCAAGTAAAATGGCGCCTGCCCCATTTCTGGTAATGAGAGACAGCTGATCGGGAACAGTGTACTGCGCATGAATCCGTGTCATTTTAATTGTCAGAAGAGTAGAATTTCTGACTGTAGTACGGAGAACGGTGTACTGCGCCTGAATCCTTGAATTATAATTCTATGATTAGTCCCGATTGGTAGATCGATGGCTATGACCAACGAATAACGAAAATACTATGACTAAGAAACGAACTAAACTTTTGCTAAATAATGAATCCGGACTAGTAGTGACTAATTCCATAATTCGGGCGATAATAAATAATGTCAAAATTTCTAACTTACTTTAAATATTTGGATGATGTCAACAGTAGTATTTTTAGCAACAGTAAAATAATAACTTTCTTAAGGGGCCCAAGACTGATGTTATAAATTTAAAAAAAAACTTACAGGCTAAATATCTCCGAAAGCACTGTAGATTTTATTTTCAATTTTGGTGTCCGTTATTAGGATATAAAACTACATATTTTAGTCAGAAAAGTTATTCTATCGAACCACCAGTGGCGTCCCTGCAAACCTGTCCTCTGATATTTTTTACGAAAAGGGTGGGAAGCCACTGGCATTTTTCCATGTGGATATTTTTTGTGGTTAGCCTGGTTAATTCTGCATAATAACGTTTCCGTTCCTGATTAAATCAATTAAATTCAAATTGACACTCGTTATTTCAACAGTTACATGTAGGATAAATCACACTGTTAAATATTAGCACACGTCATTAAGGAACACCCTGTATATGAGTTTCAAGCCCTCTGCTCACAACCTTAACTTAGTTAATCTTGCGTTAAGGGGATTTTTTATCGTTAACCATTTTTTAAATTGAAATACGCAAGTAATTGTCTGATTCATTGGTAGACACAGTGGGAGTCTTAAGGAGATTTAAAGAAATCTATAACTTTTATTTTAAACGATATAAGTGGTCCCAAACATATTGAGATTTATATGAATGTTTAATTGACACTGTGCACATGTTTATGTGGTTTTAATTGCCTACTTAAAACGGGTGACTATTATTTTTTGCAATTGGTTTTTTGTTCTAACTAATATAACGAAAAGTAGGTAAGAATGCGAGTTTTTCTAGTCCATGTATTGAAAGTTGCACTGTCCTCCCTCATTTTAGGAAGAAAACGAAACCTTTTCCTCCTTAGGATGGAAACTATTTTTCTTATGTCGATATTTTAATTTCGCCATTTCCGTCTAATACACTGGAGTTGTATTTCGTTTCCAAAGATATGCGTTGTCTGTTTTATACTTTTTCGTTGAGTGATAAAACAAAAATACATTAAAAATAACATTACTATAACTGTGCACGTTCATTCTTTCCCCGACCCGACCTACCGTATATACAGGGTGTCCCATTTTCGACACGTTTATAGGGTATCTCCGTAATTGTTAGTGCTATCAAAAAAGTAATGTAGGTGTCATGTGCTCATTTTGGCTCAAACTTAAAATGAGAGAAATTAAGAGATACGGGGAAAATCAAAAAAATTGACAATTTCAAAATTACCCTATATTTTCTTAGTTAAAAGAGATACAGAAAAATATTTTATACAGAAGTTTATTTATATTGATTGTTGAATGATTTGCCGTTTTCAGAATAAGTATACGGGGTCAGGCAAAAAAGTTATCGGACCTAACCTAATTTTTTTAAATTTTAATCTAAAAAGATACTATTTTAAATTCTCCTTTCAAATATATACCACATCATGGATGATATTAGTTTTCTAGGCGATTTATTTAAACTTTAATACTTTGAAACGAAACAAAAGGTTCAGATTAAGGTAAAAAATAACGGGAATCATCGCAAATGTTCGGAATATGTCCTTAAATCCGGATAGCGAACAAAATATACATTTTGCGCCATTTCTTCGTTTTTTCCACTTTCAATATAAACTGATATCATATCAAATTTTTCAAATGAATATGTAAAAATGAAATTTACGTTAAATGTTAATAGTTGTTTCTAGGATGTTAGCTTTTGTTTCATGGTCTACTGTGGTTTAAGTAATAAACTTTAATAAATCGCCTAGGAAACTAATAAAATCCATGGTGTGTTATATATTTTGAAAGGAGAATTTAAAATAGTATCATTTTAGATTAAAATATACAGGGTGTTCCATTTAAAAAAATGAGGTTAGGTCCGATAACTTTTTTACCTGACCCCGTATACTTATTCTCAAAACTGCAAATTATTCAACAATCAATATAAATAAACTTATGTATAAAATATTTTTCGGTATCTCTTTTAACTAAGAGAATATGGGGTTATTTTGAAATTGTCAATTTTTTGATTTTCCCTCGTATTTCAAGCGAGCGAAAAATTCTTAATTTTGAAATTGTCGAATTTTTTACTTTCCCCCGTATCTCTTAAGCGATCGAAAATTTTCGAATTTTGATTTTACCATTTTAAGTTTGACCCAAAAAGAGCAAATGACACCTACATTACTTTTTTGATAGCACTAACAATAACGGAGATACCCTATAAAAGTGTCGAAAATGGGACACCCTGTACGTAGATTATCAAAATAGAAACCTTTAAATCAAAATTAAAACGAATTAATAAAATTTATTATTTTCTAACAAGTTTTTCTTTGCACAACCTATGGGAAACTACTATCACCTGCGACTGATTGTTTTAAATTTTAATTCAAAATAACAGTTATAGAATTATATTCCGTTCTAATGTAATATGTATGCCCGGTCGCACGTAAACCATACACTCTTACAACCATTTCTAATTTTTCTATTTTAATCGCATTAAAATGAAAAAATCTTTCTCCAGATCACGTTCGGGTTGTTTGTTTTTTTCACGTATTCAGTAGGTCAGGTCAGAAATCGGTCATTTTGTGGTGTGTTTCTATATAAACTACGGTTTCCTTTTTTTAAATTATGTATTTTTTAGCGACAGATGTATAAATAACAACAGTTGTTCGGGAAAAGTTTGCGATTAACTTGTTAAATATACAGGGTGTTCTTTAAGGACTTGCTAATACTTAAGACTGTGATTCCTTATCGTTATTTTTTAATATCTCCAAAAGTACTTTAGATATTATTTTCAATTTTTGTATGTGCTAATAGGATATGAAACCACATATTTTAGTTAGGAAAATTCTTCTATCAACCCACCAGTGGCGTCCCTGTAAACATGTCATCTGATATATTTACAAAAAAAGTGGTGCGCCACTGACATTTGTCCATGTGGATATTTTTTCCGATTAGCCTGATAAATTCTACATGAAAACTGTCTCTTACATTTTCCCCGTCAAACGGACCCTTCTTGGATAAAACAATTAAATTCCAACTGGCAATGTTGGGTGCCCTGACGATTATTATAAAGGCCGTATTATAGTCGGCAATTTTTGTCTCTTGCGCCGGCAATGGCAACTATAATTGCACGTATTCATGCGCACTAAACCGTTCTCGATCAGCTGGAGCATTGTCAACGGTCAGAACAGCAGTTGGTACTGTCGAAATCCCTAAAATACCCCCAGAATTAGAGATGGGCAAACCTGTTCGTTTAGATTACCAGTTAAAGCAGCTACTTCTATTTACAAATAGGAGGTGCAAAAAGTTGCTGAATTAGCAGTCCATAAGTTTAATAAAGAATGTAAACTGCTAATTTAAGTACCAGTGGGTTTAAATGGCCATTAGCTGTTCATACCTGCTTCGACCAATTAATAAACAGTTAAAAATAACAGAATAATCCATGTCTACCCAATTGCGCCGGCAATGGCAATTAAAATGGCGCGTGCCCCATTTCTGGCAATGAGAGACAGCTGATCGAGAACGGTGTACTGCGCATGAATCCGTGCAATTATAATTGCCATTGCAGTCGGCTATTCTAGTCTTCTGGCAATTAAAATTGCACGGAATCATGCGCAGTACACCGTTCTGCAAGACTGGGTAGAGATGGATTATTCTGTTACTTTTAAATGTTTATTAGTTGGTCGAAGCAGCTATGAACAGCTAATGGCTATTTAAACTAACTGGTACTTAAATTAACAGTTCACATTCTTCATTAAGCATATGAACTGCTAATTTGTAACAACTTTTTTGAACTGCCACTTGTAAGTAGCAGTAGCTGCTGAAACTGCTAATCAAAACGAACAGGTTTGCCCATCTCTAATTCTGGGGGTATCTTAGGGATTTCGACACTACCAACTGCTGTTCTGACTGTTGGCAATGCGCCAGCTGATCGAGAACGGGTTACTGCGCGTGAATTCGTGCAATTATAATTGCCATTGCACCGGAAATTTTTATTGCCGACTCTAATACGGCTTTAAGTTTTGATAACGCAATCTGGTCCTGATTGATGATGAGCCATACCTCGAGACGAAACGTTGGCTGTTGGTCGAAGCCCGATAAACATTAGTCCAAATTAGCTAAACTGGTTTTATTTACGATCTAGCAACGATAAAAGAGGAAAGTTGTATCGTTATCTCGTTCTACGTCGTAATTTATTATGTCCTTTGCATCCGCCTAACATACAAATTGTGTCGAAATACCAAACACTACATGCTTCTAAATAAAAGTACATTAAATTCGTTTTTGGTTTACGTTTTCTTGACGTTTACGAGATGCTTTTCCAGTTTGTATAAACAAGACCGCGGAAAATATACTTCCAAGTAGTGCAACTAGAGAAAATCTTATACAAACAAGTATTTTGAGCGATTTTCTTTGCAGGCCTCTTCTATTCGAACTGGAACAATCCGTTTAGTTTATTAAGCTGTGAAGGATTTTATATAAGTGAAGCATTTTCCTAAGACACTTTTATAGGGTATCTCCGTAATTCTTAGTGCTATCAAAAAAGTAATGTAGGTGTCATATGCTCTTTTTGGGTCAAACTTAAAATGGTAAAATCAAAATTTGAAAATTTTCGCTCGCTTAAGAGATACGGGGGATAATCAAAAAATTGACAATTTCAAAATTGCCCTATGTTTTCTTAGTTAAAAGAGATTCGGAAGAATGTTTTATAGAGAAGTTTCTTTATAATGATTACAGAATGATCTGTCGTTTTCAGAATAAGTATACGGGGTCAGGTAAAAAAGTTATCGGACCTAACCTCATTTTTTTTAAATGGAACACCCTATATATTTTAATCTAAAAAGACAATATTTTAAATTCTCCTTTCAAATGTATAACACACCATGGATGAGATTGGTTTCCGTTCCATTGGTCTGGCAAAGAATTGCAAAGGGTATCACCCGGATGGGGCCCTCTTTCATAATTTCAACAAAAAGATCCAAGTCCGTATTTTAAAAAATTAAGTTGATGATGGTAACTCAAAGACGAAACGTCGCATGAAAGGTCTAATGATGCCATCTTGTGGAAAATACAAAGTAGCAATGAGAATGTGAAATTTATTTTTGGACGTCTCTACGAACAAAGTCAGGAAAAAATAAAAACCGAAACGCAAAATTTTAGATTTTTCCGAATATTTTGAAAGCCCCTGTATTCGTCTTGGATTTTTTGCGGCATATTATTGGGCCCATAATTAAGAATCTTCGACGCAATTTCCGAAATTTCAATGTAGAAAGACGAACTTGTAACACCCTGTATACAGGGTGTCCCACCGTATAGAAACGCAATATTTTGCTTAGTAGTAGTTCCATTACTCGCATTTCGGACTAATTTGCAACTATTAAATTATTTTAAAGTCAAAGTGCATTTTTATTATGCAACAGCTCTGGCTGCAACTTGCATCAAAGGATGTATTAATTGTATTTTGTCCTACTCTACTATGCACTCTGTACATAATTAGATCGAGACGGCTTTGAATCTCGATCTATATAATTTGAAAGACGGATCGACGGGAAGCGGGAAACAATGCACAACGTTTTTGAATTTCAGAATCGACGTGACTTAAACGGGTGTTTTGTTATGCAATACGGGCGTGTCTGAGATGGATCGAAATTTGGGTAAATGAGACGATTGTCACCAAAAATGGACTCCCAAATTTTTACACCGTTTGGTTGTTCTTTAGCCTCCGGAATTCAATGGAGATAGCAACGAATACTTATAAACAGGAAGAAGACAAACAGCCGTGTTAACAAATCGAAGCAAGTCCCGGCATCCATTACGTCTGGCATCAGCTGACAAACGCACGTGCTTTTCAAATGTCACTTTTTATTACTGTCAATATTTTAAAGTGACATTTAACCAACAAAAAACATTCAAACCCCTTTTATTTGATTTACTAAGTGGTGTAAACCAATATTAGGATTCTGACATGTTTTAAGCTGTAAATATCACTTTAAAATAATCCTTACACGCTCTTATATTATTTTTTGAACTAGTAACGTAACTACAAAAGAAAAATTAAACTTCACAAATAAGCTTGTAAGTAGTTTTATTAAAAAATAGGAAGTAAATCATAATTTACATAAAATATTTTACCATCTTTAACTGGGCTCTGGGTCCTAGCAAATATTTCAGGCTTCAAGTCCGAGCATATTTTTGGGCCCCATATGATTTATGAAAAGAAATTATTATCGATGCTACTCTCAGTAAAGATGACTAAATGAATATTTCAATTACAAATTACTCACTTGCACCAAAAAGGAAACGACGTTTCTCGTGAAGATTAGAAAATTAAAAATTATTTTAAAATTTAAAGATGCTGCGTCGTCTCCACGATTTTAAATCACATCAGATGTTGCTTGATTTTCATTCCCGCCAGACGCTTGTTTAACAATTCGTGATGTTCGCATTCTATGCCTGTCTCTGTCTGCAGCAACCTTTCCTAATTCAGTAAAGTGAGACAAATATGACCAGGATCAAGTCCCCTGCATAAACAATCACTTTTTGGCATTTCATATTAACTCTACGTAAGTCTGATATTGACGCTTGACGCTGAGTGAAACAGATAGATAAAAGTAGGTTACTTGTGAGCGTATGGAGCAGAGTAGGTTTAGCATCACTTCCAAAGCCTTCTTACGTGTTTCGATCACCCCCCCCCCCCCCCCCCCCCCACCTCCCCCCCCCCCCATAAGCAGTCTCACCGGGCTGGGAGATAGGGTTGTAACGAATAAACCCTAATGTAACAACCACGCGTACGCCAGGTAGGGTTGTTCATGTCGCAGAAAAATTGAGTGTCAAAAATAGTACATAACCTCAACTTTATTATTATAAATTCGATGTTAAAAGTTGGAAATTCGAGTGGAAAAGTAGAAAATAGTAGTTTTTGGTTATTGTTCTTCTGTTGATTTTTGCTTTACGATTTGATCTAAAGACATCGGCTGCCGACGCACATCTTCGCAGACAGCATGAAGTATCACGCCTCAACAAAGACCTGGAAGAAATTTTGGCTTGGGGTGACAGTAACCAAGTCGAATTTAACGCTAAAAAAACCCAGGCAGCAGTTTTCTCTAAAAAGGTTAACATTACAGAACCGGAAGTAGTCATGGCCGGACACGCAATCCCACTGGCTTCATCTATTAATTTGCTGGGTGTCAATCTGGGAGGAAATATGTCTTGGCATAACCACGTTGTGGCAATCGGCAAGATAGCTTCTCAGAAGCTTGGCGTACTCTTCCGAACCAGAAAGTTGTACACACCTCAACAACTTTTGACACTATACAAAGCCCAGATTCGACCATCACTAGAATACTGCTCTCATGTCTGGAGCTCTGCACCCAAACATACTCTTCGGCTACTGGATTCCATCGAAAGGAGGGCTATTCGTCTGATTGGTGACCACGAGCTGACGAAGAACCTCGACAGCCTAGAACATCGAAGACAGGTTGGGGATTTGACTCTCTTTTATAGATATTTTCATGGAAGGTGCTCGGCTGACCTTGCCCTCTTAATTCCGCCCAGATCGTCGAATATCAGAAATACACGACGAACCACTGCCGCCCATCCATATGTGGTTAAGCTTAGTACTCCTCGAACTTCACTATTTAAGAATTCTTTCATCTGGAGGACTTTATCCTTGTGGAACGACCTTCCCGAGGTCGTTTTTCCCAACGAATATAACCTCCAACGATTCAAAACCAACGTGAATCGCTTTTTGCGCACACGCACCACTCCCAGAGTGCCCTAAAGGATTTTTCCTATAGTGCTTGTGTTTGATCATAAAAAAAAAAAAAAAAAAAAAAAAAAAAAAAATTCTAAAAATGAAACGTGAAAATAGTAAATGTAGCAAATGTAGTAAATATAACAAAATACATAGTAAAAGCATGTAGCAAATTACATTTACTACGGTAGTAAATGTTACATTAACTACTTTAACAACCCTGACGCTGGGGCGGATAAATATATATAGTATTTGTATAAAATTAACTTCTAAAAAAAAATACACAGACACACATTTTTAACAAAGGGTTCAATTCTCTTTTATCCCAAGTAAATATAAAGAGTCTTGAAGGAAAACAAGAGAAACAAAGTAAAAAGTTGAGAAGATGCGACTTGTACAGAACCGGTTTGAAGATTATAATTTAGCATATGTGCGGGAGTGCCACTATAAAAATTTGGACAATACGTATTCCCTGTTCCAAAATAAAAAATGTATGCGACACCGCTTACAGAAAAATAAACAAATTTATAACTAATGGTTCTTATACAGGGCGAGTTTTTTAAAGTGTTACAAGGCGATATCTCGCAAACGGGTTAAAATATTTTCTTGAAATTTGAATGAGGTAATAGTGAGATGGCTGGACATATTTAAACATATTTTTGTTATCTACCCCCTTTCCCCATTTTGACGGGTGGGGGGTAACTTTGAAATTTTAAATGGGAATATGTACTTTTGTTTATTAAATTCGGATCTACGTAAAAAACTACGTATTTGTACAAAAAAACTTTTTGGTTAGCTCCACTGGTTACCGAATTATAATTAATTAGGTTATAAAAATTTAAAAAATATTATTTACCCTTTATCGCCTGTCATGTTTCAGAAGATGTTCGAAATGTCTCCCTTCAACTTCCAAACACTTTCTCACTCTTTTTTTAAACGAATTTCGTACCCGCTCTAACATTTCAGGTGTCACTAATAAGCAGGCAAAGCGGATTCGGTCTTTCATATTCTCTATAGTTGTAGGTGCAGTCGCCATCACTTTGTCTTATATAAATCCCCAGAAGAAAAAGTCAAGAGGGGTCAAATCCGGAGACCTAGCAGGCCAATTGACCGGAACAGCTCGACCAATCCACCTGTTTTCAAACAATTCGTTTAAATGATTACGGGCCTGTATTGCATAATGCGGTGGAGCTCCATCCTGTTGAAACCACATGTCAGGATTTATGTTTTGGTTTAATAATAGTGGTAATTCGTTCCTTAAAAAATCTGTATACATTTCTCCATTTAAATGGCGTTCAAAGAAATGCGGACCAATAACCCTATCTCCAATTATACTACACCAGACATTAACTGACCAAGGATGTTGATTTGGCACAGTTCTCATCCAGTGGGGATTTTCCGATGCCCAGTAGTGCATATTGTGTCTATTTACCTTTAAGAAAACAAACAATAAAAAAAAATAATTTCTACCGACAAGGGATAACTTAAAATCCTACCTGGCCACAATTCTGGAAACTAGCTTCATCAGAAAAAACAACATTCTTTAGAAACCTTGCATTTGCCCTGTTACCCAATTTTGCAAAATGTAACGCGATTTTCAAAGTCTTGCCCATAAAGCTCTTGGTGGAGTGTAATGTGGTATGGATGAAATTTGTACATATGCAATATGTCACAACCGATTTTTGGCTTATTCCAGCATCTGCAGCAAGCCGTCTGGATCCTACATGCGGGTTAATAGCTACCATTCCTAAAACTCCAACTGCCCTATCTGCATCTGTTTTAGTTCGCTTCCGAAATCGTGGTTTTGACTTCAGGCTGCCAGTAGTGCGACATCTAGTTTCCAGCCTTTTAAATGCCATTAGGCGTTAGGAAACCTTTCCGCCCACCTTAGTGAAGCTTGTCTGTAGTTTCTTCTGCACTCCCCCAACATTAACAACATATCAACTTACACACTAAAATTCGCTTCCATGTTCAATTGACCAAGCTGAGAAATAATCGTTGATATGTAAAAATTCTCAACTGACTGAAGTCAAAACAACGCATTTCCATGTAAACGAATAATAATTTTGAAATAAGTGAACTTGATTTATTTTAAATTTAGTTATTTTTTAAATCCAATAGAAATTTAATAATAAATTAATTATAATTCGGTAACCAGTGGAGCTAACCAAAAATTTTTTTTGTACAAATACGTAGTTTTTTACGTAGATCCGAATTTAATAAACAAAAGTACATATTCCCATTTAAAATTTCAAAGTTACCCCCCACCCCTCAAAATGGGGAAAGGGGGTAGATAACAAAAATATGTTTAAATATGTCCCCCCATCTCACTATTACCTCATTAAAATTTCAAGAAAATATTTTAAACCGTTTGCGAGATATCGCCTTGTAACACTTTAAAAAACTCACCCTGTAGAATGATTAAATTCTATATTGCATAGTACTGTCCTTTAGAAACTTCAAAAACTTTGTGAACCACGCGCAACACGAAATATAAATGTCATTATTTTAATTTTGTCACGTAAAAATCCTCTCCTAATATTATTTATTATTTTTTGCGAGCAGATATAAAGAAGCTGAGGTCGCCTCGTAACATAATTGTACCTCCCTGGCGCTATCGGACTGTAAAGAAGCTGTCGGCGCCGAAAGATAATTTTTAAAATAAATAATTTATTTTTATTTCTTAGTGGAATTCGATCAGGGAATAAAATATGAACTATACTCAATTAGTAAATAATAGTTTCTAATGTGATAATGGTGCAATAACTTTGTTTTGTCGACCTTTCAAGAAAACGAGTCGGTATGACTAACGTCGATTGCGAATTTATTTTTTCCTACCTAGGATATGCATCTAAGTGCATCAATGTATTTTTTGTTGTTACATTAAAACTATGCCAAGGTTAAGAGAATAGGAGGTATACCGTTATGGAATTATTTTTTTTAATGGGAAACGCGCAATTATTGTCAAGAATCTACACTCGCCGATACAAAATTCCGCCACCCTGAAATTTTGGTCAAGTTTGATATTTTATAACTTTTTTATTTTTTATGCGATTTTCATGATTTTGTCATCAGTTTGTTGTGTTTTTCCTTAATTATTTTATAAAGTAACATTTTTCGATTAGGCTATAATACGCAGGAGTAAATCAAACTGTTGTTTTTTATCGTAACTTCAAAATAACCTGTAGGTAAATTGAGGTGGATAATTATTATCTCATTTCTGCTGCGAGCTGCGAAATTAGAAATAAAACGCCGATTTAAAGCCCATTTTTATTAAGAAAAACAAAGACTAGGTGTATCATAAAATTAATTAACAAAAACAATTTTAATATCGTGTATTTCCTCCTCTCGCAGCAATGACAGCTTGCAATCTTCGTGGCATCAAATGAATAAGGTTACTTATCCTTTCTTGAGGGATAGCCTGATATTCTTCGGTCAGCGCCAGTCGTAAGTCTTGCAAGGTTTGTGGTTGTACAGGACGATGACGAATGGTCCTCTTAAGTTGATCCCAAAGATGTTCGATTGGGTTGAGATCTGGGCTACATGCGAGCCATTCCAATCTTGGAAGTTCAACTTCATCCAGATATTCGCTCACTACATGTGCAACGTGAGGTCTAGCATTATCATGCATTAATGTAAATTGATTCCCAATGAAAGGGGCAAATGGAGCAACAACTTCTTGGAGGATTTCCTCAATATAACGGTAGGAGGTTAGAGCTCAACAAATACAAGATTGATGCGTGCCTCGCTAGAAATACCCATGACATACATTTTCTAAAAATAACATCGTTTCATTTAAAATTTTGCAGCTCGCAGCAGAAATGAGACAATGGAAGGAATCAAAAATGGAAATGATTAGAATACGTCAAAGATTACAAGAAACACTATGTAAATAAAATTATGCACCTCAATTTTCCTACAGGGTGTTTTGAAATTGCGATGAAAAACAACAGTTTGATTTACACCTGTATAATATAGCCTAATCGAACAATGTTACGTTATAAAATAATTAAGGAAAAACGCAATAAATTGATCTACAAACTGATAGCAAAATCATGAAAATCGCATAAGGAATAAAAAAGTTATAAAATATAAACCTTGACTAATATTTCAGGGTGGCGGACTTTTGTGCCGGCGAGTGTAGATAGTTTTTTTTTTAAATTTAAATATTAAATTAAAATTTTTTTTAAGAGTTTGATAAAACAAATAAGTTCCTTGTTTATGATACACGTGATGGTATGACCTACCGATTGGGGATTATGTAACGCACCCCACGAGATAGATATGCGATCTCATTAAACTTGTATAGCCTCCTCTAAAAACTACGCATTTTCTAGCATGGTTTTTATACGTTTTTCTCCCCTCGCTGTGCCGATTTTTAATCAAATTTATGGAAATCTATAGGAAATAGTTAACAAATTTAGAGGCACTTTTATTGAGGTACGGAGTCTTGGGGGGGGTTTTAGTACAGATCCACCATAATTTCGACAAATCTAGCTCAATTTAGTACAGATCCACCGTAATTTCGACAAATCCATCTCAATGTAGTACAGATCAACCATAATTTCGACAAATCCATCTCAATGTAGTACAGATCAACCATAATTGCGACAAATCCATCTCAATCTAGTACAGATCCACCATAATTTGACAAATACATCTAAATTTAGTACAGATCCACCATAATTTGACAAATCCATCTCAATGTAGTACAGATCAACCATAATTTCGACAAATCCATCTCAATCTAGTACAGATCCACCCCAGTTTTGCGAAATTTACTTTTATTTCATAAAATTCATCATAATTTTGTGGCCTTGCCCTCTTCTTCCCCCACAGCTATGCCACTGCATTGCGTACTTTCTACTTGTGAAATACAAACAAATAAATGACTTTATTAGTGCCGGATGAGTCAAACGAAGAGATAAGTGCGGAATGTAAACCACTTTTTATCTGTAAATTAATTTTCTTCTTCGAAATGTTATGACGTTCTGCGATAAGTGCAGTTTCGTTCATAATGTATGTCGACCTACACACTATAATAATAATAATAATAATAAGCGTATTATTGTATCGGTATTTATAAATTTTAACAATAGAATATACAGGCGTGCACGGAACAAAAAACTTGCGACTTACCTCTTTACTTGGGACACTCTTTTCTCGATTAATAAAATGCAAACGATTGCATTAAGTTTTTGTTTCTTTCCACTTTCTTGTAATCTCTTATAAATAATCTACAATGGTTTGTTACCTTTCTAAATGAAGCGTGACCAGCGGCAGCGCCAAATTGTATTTGTGATTATCCGATTCGGGGTCAACCATTCGTCACGAATAGAATTATTTAAAATGTTTATTTAATAATTGGTCATTTTACGAAAAGTACGAGCGTCCGCATTTATACGAGGATATTTCAATTTTGTGAATCCCGCACCGAATTTATTATAGATCCACTCTAAATTTGTGAAATCTGTTTTTATTTCGTAAAATACACCATTATTTCGAGTAATCCACCATGATTTACTACAAATCCACCCCAGTTTTGCGAAATCCACTTTTATTTCGTAAAATCCTCCATAATTTCGACAAATCCATCTCAATTTAGTACAGATCCACCATAATTTCGACAGATCCATCTCAATTTAGTACAGATCCACCATAATTTCGACAAATCCATCTCAATTTAGTACAGATCCACCATAATTTCGACAAATCCATCTCAATTTAGTACAGATCCACCCCAGTTTTGCGAAATTTACTTTTATTTCATAAAATTCATCATAATTTTGTGAAATCCTCCTCAATGTAGTAGAGATTCACATGAAATTTGTGAACAACCCTTCATTTCGTAAAATTCACCATAATTTCGACAAATCCATCTCAATTTAGTGCAGATCCACCTTAATTTCGACAAATCCATCTCAATGTAATACAGATCAACTATAATTTCGACTAATCCATCTCAATTTAGTACAGATCCACCATAATTTCAACAAATCCATCTCAATGTAGTACAGATCAACCATAATTTCGACAAATCCATCTCAATCTAGTACAGATCCACCATAATTTGACAAATACATCTCAATCTAGTACAGATCCACCATAATTTCGACAAATCCTTCTCAATCTAGTACAGATCCACCATAATTTGACAAATACATCTCAATTTACTACAGATCCACCATAATTTCGACAAATCCATCTGAATTTAGTACAGATCCACCATAATTTCGATAAATCCTATCAATTTAGTGCAGATCCACCCCAGTTTTGCGAAATTTATTTTTATTTCATAAAATTCATCATAATTTTGTGAAATCCTCGTCAATCTAGTATAGATTCACCTGAAATTTGTAAAACAACCCTTCATTTCATAAAATCCACCATAATTCCGAGAAATTCATCAGAATTTACTATAAATTCACAACAATTTGGAGACATCCACCAGAATTTTATAAAATTCTTCATAATTTCGAGAAATCCATTACAACTACCTTATGGTAAATCTGCATGTGCCTACGGCAACAATGTTGATCCCGTATTTCCACTGTATATACAAGCCGAACAGCCATTAGCGGTGGTCAAAGCGATTCCATTATAATATTAGTAATTACACCACTGTAAATAGACTATTATTTTCACTATTCAAATTATTCATTATTATATTACTATAACCAGTTATAATAGTTTTTTTCTGTAGTCTTTCTCTTTCTTTCGCACGCCGGTTTCACCTTGAACCCGGTACTCGGTTATGGTGCCGTTTTCAGTGCCGACGTATACAGGGTGGACGAAAAATAACGCTTGAATAAATATACTTTATATATATCTTAGATAACTTGAATAAGTATATTTGCGGTGTCGAGCGTTAGATACCAAAATAGTATATTAAGATGCAAGTTTCATAAGACATTATCTTACAGCACGCGTTTAATTTAGAAAACGACCCCGACGTTATTTACATTTTCCCGTAAACTTCAGGATTTGTTGCGTCGGAATTCTCGACTGATCTTCAATGGATTTGCGACCTCATCGAAACTGTCTTGACTGACCGACATTAGATTCGTTCGCAGATCATTCGGACATACAGTGTTGCCAATCTGAATTTGTGAAATTACATGTTAGCTCGAAAAATTACACGCTTTTGTACACTTTTAGGGCCGATATTTCCAAGTCACCTTAAGGTACTGAATGACATAAGTCATCTTTAACACCAGTTTGACAGTATATTAATAGTATATTAAGATACAAGTTTCATAAGAGATTATCTTAGAGCACGCGTTTAATTCAGAAAATGACCCGCGAAGCGGGGAGTTTATTTAAAGTACAAGTGCTCTAATTGTCTTATGAACCGTGTATTTTATAATACTTTTTCTATTTGGGTCTTTAAAGTCTGAGAAACTTTAAAAAATATAGTAGATTTTTTCCATTTGAATTAATACTTTCTTTTTGGGTTGGTAATACTTTTACAATTTCATAAAATGTTACAAGTATCAAATATGCCATGATAGAAACAATTGAACACAACAAAGCTTCTTCCCATCCGTCCTAATTAAAAATAAATATATTATTAAAGTCAATAAAAATGAGTCAGAAAAAAATAGCAGGAAATAATCTAGAAAAACTTTTAAAAAGAATATGCTAAACTTTGAGTTATGGTGCGAGCAGAACAAAGTTCAAAATACTACTATTGAACAAAATATTGTGTCGACACAGAATCTGACAGGAATAACAATTAATGCCCAGGAAATGTCTACAGTAACTATAAATATGTATATATAAAGTAATATGTATAATACTATAAAAAAATAGTATGTACTTTAGTGAATGAAACTTTAGAAATAGAGCTAAACTGGAAGATATTTCTATTATTTTTAGGTTATGTTGTTTTATAGTTGTGACTAGAAATTAGTTGACGGACACCGTCAGCATGTTATATATTTCCTAGTATATAGGAATTTCAGATAAATATCTAGTAAAAATGATCTATTTGCAAGGTTAAAGGTTAGTATTTTAAAGTTTTCTATAAAAAATTGTTGTCGAATCCATAATGCCTAGACAACTAATTTCAACGAAATCAAAATAATCCTAAAATTCGAACCGTACTTGCTGCCAAAATAAAAAAAATTAAATTTCAGTTTCATAAAGTGGCAGGTTATTCAATTTTTTTGCATTTCATAATATAGCCATAATATAGCCATTATGAAAAGCTTAATTGTTTTTCTGACCATAAATTGCATCAAATTTACATCTTCCGTACAAATTTTTTTTACCTGCATCCCTTATTATACCATTTTTATACAATACCACTTTAATTCGAAATAAAAATAAATCGATATGTAGATAGGCTATATTTTCAAGCCGACCCTGCACCCATTTATTGCGGCTTGAAGATGTTGGGTCCTAAAAGCTGGGGTGCAATCAGGTAGTTGATTTAATGCAGGAAGGTCAACGATATAATGTTAATTAACTTTGCTGTACGCCCAGGTCGGTCTCCTATTTCGACCACCCTGTATATTTTTATGTTTTGTTTTCGAAAAAAAAGTGTTTTATAGTAGTTTTTCTCAAACAGCTGTCAGCACATCAATAGAACTTACATTATACAGTAAAATTGATCTGAAAACTTCTTGGTCGTATAACATGATTCAAAGAAGCACGTAATTTCTCTAAGATACCTGATTTTAGTAACAAAAATTGCACGTTTGTATAATTAGCAAATTATATTTGATTTCTTATATAACATGATAGATTAACAATCAAATTTTTATAATTTTTGAGCATTCCTGATGTACAACAAAATCCTCGATGTGAATCGTATCGGAAGAGAAAAACATTTTATTTCCGAAAAAACTGAAAGTACAAACGTTTACGAGTATAGTTCAGTCCATCCGTGGACATACCGTATAAATTATCGTTTTTATGCGTTGGTTTTAGTTACAGTGAACGAACAAAAATAGTAAACTTCTTAGAAATTTTTTTTCCGAACACCTACATACATGTATTATGTATTGGATGAAGAGAAAGTAACGTAAAAATTTAAATTTTTATAATTTCGGGTGTAAAAACCATACATGAATAAAATAGGTTTTTCGAATTTTGTTCGTTTAATCCGGGCTTTGTTTCGTTAATGTAAACTTATTTGTAAATCTAATATATACTTAAGTATGACAAAGAAAACTATCTCTTGTGCATACAATTGCATTTCAATCTTAAGATTTGGTTGGAAAGTACACTAGAAATTGGATTAATGTGGATCTACAGTTGGGTCGGGAAAAGAATGATGATAATTTTACAAACGAAGTTTTTCCTTGGAAACGAAATACAATTCCAGTGTATTAGACCATAATGGCAAAATTAAAATATTGACTTTTGGATTGCTTGATGGATTCGACAACAATTTTTTATAGAAATCTTTAAGATACTAACCTTTAACCTTGCAACTAGATCATTTTTACTAGATAATTATCTGAAATTCCTATAGTCGGAAATATATAATATGCTGACGGTGTCCGTCCACTATAACAACTGACTATAAAACAACATAACCTAAAAATAATGTAATTATCTTCCAGTTTATGCCCTATTTCTAAAGTTTTATTCAATAAAGTACTATTTTTATTTTTAATTCAATATAGTCTTATACGTATTACTTTATATATACATATTTATAGTTACTGTAGACATTTTCTGGGCATTAATTGTTATTCCTGTCAGATTCAGTGCCGACACAATATTTTGTTCAATAGTCTATTATTTATTATTTGGTTCAGTATTTTGAACTTTGTTCTGCTCGCACCATAACTCAAAGTTTTGCATATTCTTTTTAAAAGTTTTTCTAGATTATTTTCCGCAATTTGTCGTATTTCTGACGGAGTACAACTTGCTTCCTGACTCATTTTTGTGAACTTTGATAATGTATTTATTTTTAATTATGACGGATGGGACGAAGCTTTGTTGTGTTCAATTGCTTCTATCATGACATATTTGATACTTGTAACATTTTATGAAATTGTAACGGTATTGCCAACCCAAAAAGAAAATATTAAATGAAATGGAAAAAGTCTACTATTTTTTAAAGTTTTTCAGACTTTAAAGACCCAAATAGAAAAAGTATTATAAAATATACGTTTCATAAGACAATTAGAGCACTTGTGCTTTCTAAATTAGGCGCGTGCTCTAAAATAATGTCTTATGAAACTTGTATCTTAATATACTATTATGGCAGTCAAAAGATCACAAGCGCGGATCCAGGGGGGGGGGGGGGGGGTGTTTGTTCATGGGGGTCAAGACCCCGCCAAACCTTCAATTTAACACAAAAAATACCATATATACGGGTTTGACTAACGCGGCAGGGTATGACTTTTCGTAACTTTTCCATGCATGATCCCCTCAAAACGAAATTTGACCCCCCCCAAACCATAGTTCTGGATCCGCCCTTGAAAGATCAACGGTATATATCTAAACTTTACTTTACGATTGAGACATTGGTGGTATCAACGGTATATATCTAAACTTTACTTTACGATTGAGACATTGGTGGTAGATAACTTTAACTGGCGTTTTTTAAACTAATTATTTTAAAAGAACCGCGTTTTTCCCGGAGTGTGTGAGGAAGCGCGGACGGTGCATTCGTTAATCCCGAAGTAGGTTTAAAATTCGGAATATAATCACTAAACGTCGAGTACTGGTATGCGATGTGATCATTTGTCCAGCGCAGCGTGCGATTCGTCGTAAGCTCGAACAAAAACGGCAGCGACAAGAAGGCCACAGTTAAGAGTAGTAATTCATTTGTTTTTCTTCTTTTATATTGTAAATTATCTGCGAAATAAAAGAAATTACCGCTGGCGCGGATCGATAATTTGCCGTAACATTCGGTTGGATAATAGAGACTGTTCGTCGATTGGCTAATCGCTAAAACGCAAAAATCTTGAACCGGACGCACAAATAAACAGGTATTTAGGGTAAACACTGAAAAACGCGACGAGTTATGTCAACACAGCCCCTGTACAGGGTGTCCCATTTTCGACACTTTTATAGGGTATCTCCCTAATTATTAGTGCGATCAAAAGAGTAATGTAGGTGTCATGTGCTCTATTTGCGTCAAACTTAAAATGGTAAAATCAAAATTTGAAAATTTCCGCTCGCTTAAGAGATACGGGGGAAAATCAAAAAATGGACAATTTCAAAATTACCCTATATTTTCTTAGTTAAAAGAGATACAGAAAAATGTTTTATACAGAAGTTTATTTATAATGTTTGTTGAATAATCTGCCGTTTTCAGAATAAGTATACGGGGTCAGGTAAAAAAGTTATCGGACCTAACCTCATTTTTTTTAAATGGAACACCCTGTATATTTTAATCTAATAATATAGCATTTTAAATTCTCCTTTCAAATATATAACACACCATGGATGATATTGGTTTTCTAGGCGATTTATTTCAACTTTATGACTTTAAACCACAGTAGGCCATGAAACAAAAGCTAATATCATAGAAACAACTATGTCGATATTCTAGTTGTTATTAACATTTAACGTCAATTTCGTTTTTATATATTCATTTGTGAAAATGACTTACCAGCATTTTGAAAAATTTGATATGATCATCAGTTTATATTGAAAATGGAAAAAACTAAGAAATGGCGCAAAATTGATATTTTGTTCGCTATCCGAAATGACGGCAACATTCGGACATATTCCGAACATTTGCGATGATTCCCGTTATTTCTTACTTTAATCTGAATCTTTTATTTCGTTTCAAAGTAATTAATTAAATAAATCTGCTACGAAATCAATATCATCCATGGGTGTTATGTATTTGAAAAGATAATTTAATATGCTATATTTTTAAATTTAAATATATAAGGGTTCCATTTAAAAAAATGAGGTTAAGTCCGATAACTTTTTTAACTGACCCCGTATACTTATTCTTAAAACGGCAGGTTATTCAACAATCATTATAAAGAAACTTCTGTATAAAACATATTTCTGTATCTCTTTTAACTAAAAAAATATAGGGTAATATTGAAATTCCAATTTTTCGATTTTCCCCCGTATCTCTTAAGCGAGCGAAAATTTTCAAATTTTGATTTTAAGTTTGACTAAAAAAGAGCACATGACACCTACATTACATTTTTGATAGCACTAACAATTACGGAGATACCCTATAAAAGTGTCGAACATTCTAAGGTAAAGAGGATTTAAGCGCCCTAAAATCACCCGGCCATATTTAGCCGTTGGTTTTGATCCGAACGACCAAGGAACCGATATATCTGTAGAATACCCATCTCTTTTTAATTCTAACAGTTGATCGGTTTGATGTTGGTTAGGAAAAACAAACGATCGACGGACGTGACTCAAAGTCTATATTTTTATCCGGTTTACGGCAAACTTGGCACAGTCTTACCATATTGAGTTAAGAACTACTATTTTTTTCCACGAGCAGTACTTAAATAACACACAAATACCGAATGACAACAAAGAATTCGATTTAACAATAACGACAAATATGACAGTTGTTAATCCGGTAGTGTCAAACGTGAAAGCAGGTATGAAAGACGGCCGTTCCAATAAGGGCTTTGAAGGCGACGTAATGTCATTGTCTAATTAACAGAAAACGACAAAGAAAAAATATACAGACATGTTCAGAGCTCCTCTATCTAAGAATGTGAATTGTTTATTTTTTTATTTTGACCACATAAAGTTGTGAAAAATTAAATTTACAAAAAAGTTGTTCCCCGTTTAGCCTTTTGCGATGGCAACTAAAACAAGAATATAAAAAAATGTTTGATAGGAAACGAAGAAAGACCGAGGAATTTCGGTCGGCCTTAATATTTCGTAACTTGTGTCGCCATGTTGCAGCGGGGCGTGTGTGCTCAACACGGAATGCCAGACGGCCTATTTATAATGCGGAATCTGATTTAGAATAAGGTGTCTCCGAAAGTTCAGCGTACCTGGGAGCGTAGTGCCCAATTCGAGATACGTCACGTGCACTCGTGAAATTTTGTCTTTTTCCCACACAGATTAGCGAGATTACTTCGGAATTATACACATTTCTTATTGGCCGTAGCAATATTTTTCTATAGGTTTTTTTAAAGGACTAAATCGAGGAAGGTAAAGTACGTTTCACGAAATTTGGATACGACTTAATGATTTCCTGGGTCGGTCCCATTGTGTCGACAAGAGCTTGGCAATAAATAAGTGAAGTATGAAGGGACGGACTAAGGAAAACAAGCAATGATATGATTATATTAATGTAATCAAATGAAATAACATTTTTTTTAAATATTACTAGTCATATTTCTTTACATTTATAATGTCATTCTATAGATAGTTCTGTTTCGCTATCGCTATCCTCATCAAAATTAATTATAATTGGATTAATTATACGATCCAGACTAATATACGAATTTTCTACAGTTATTACGTGACGGACTGAATTTTTCCAACTACCTGGGGGAATATCATTAAAGCATTTTCGTATTAATTCTACAACACTAGAACTTAAAGTCGGAGAAATATTTTCAGACCTAACCAGTGATTTTAACTGGTGCCACATATGCTCTATGGGGTTAAAAATGCAATAATAGGGTGGGAGCCGTAGCACTGTATGTCCAATTTCTTCTGCCAATGTGTCACAAACATATTCTTTTTTTATACAAAATGTCTTTAAAACTTCTAAAAGATCACTTTTTTTATAACTTTCTTCAAAATATATATCATTCGCCGCCATGTAGTTCTGAATCTCCAATTTTGTATTATTTGAGCTTGGAGCTTTATGTAATTGGCGACTGTGATAGCTCGCATTGTCCATTACTATCACGCTATTCTGAGGAATGTTTGGTAAAAGACAATTCTTGAACCATTCCTCAAAAACTAACAAATTTTACCACAAAAAGATATTTAAATATAAATTAAGCAACCTAACCTACCTGATGTGCCTATATTTAATTATAATTATTACAATCCGGTCCTTTCCACATAATAATAACAAACGGTCATAAATAATGGGATGGGCCCAGGTACTTTTACTGCAGTCATTAAGTTATATCCATTTTTCGTGGAACAATCTTTACTAAATATACAATATTTAACGCTACATACAGAAAAGGAAACACATTTGTAACTAATGTTCCTATAAAAACTTTTCCTTTAGAACATTTGTGAACCACACGAAACGCAAAATGCTCATAAAGACATGTCAATATTTAAATTCTGCATTTCCGTCTAATACACTGGAATTACTATTCTTTATTTGACATTACTTACAATAACAACAATAATCAAAGTATTATTTTTAAATATATCAATGGATAGGAACAAATGATTCTATTCAGTCTCCCTGATGACCAGACCTAACCATGCTTGATTTATGAGGATATTTAAGGAAACAAATTCACCAGCAATGCGAAAATGAAGCTAATAATTCCCATAACTCGCTGCGAGCAGCATTCAAATGGAAACATTTGGGTAAACTCTGGAATTTTATCGGTGACTTATTGGATTCGCCTAATGACTAATTGTGACTATACAGCAGTGGGGGGAACAATTTTGACGATCGTCCGACCGAACCTAAAAAATTAGTTTTTTCAACTATAATTTTTAAATATTTCCGTAAATTTAAAAATCTAAAAGGTCATTCATACTTCGGATCCGCACGCTGACTGCGATGACGTACAATGTACTAAAAACTTCACGGAACGGAAATACCCAACGCACATGTTCGAGAAAACAAGAAACCAACGAATTATTCAGTTAATTCAAAACGAGAAGACGGGGACCAAGAGAGACGGACGCACGCCTCTCGTTTATGAGTGACGTAGACAGATGGATACGTAATAATTATGTATATAAGAGAAAGAAAGAAAGTTGTTTGTTTTGTTTGCGGTGCGATGGAAAAAGATAAACATACATTGTAGGGATATCAATGGGAGGTCTGTCCGAAAGGATTTGGAGTATAAAATCCGTCTAGAGGCCAAGGCACTCTCTCTCATCTCGGTGAATTTATTATTTTTTGTCCCACCGGCTGTAAAAAGATATTTGAAGTCTCCAATTGAGGACCTAAAATAACACTTTTAAGCCTAAATGGTACTTTTTATCACACGCGCGTCTCAAGCATGTACTGTACAATCCATTATACAGGGTGTCCGCTAATTAATGGTACATGGAAAAGCCACATACTCCTTACGTAAAAATATTAGGATTTAATTATACTTACTTATATCCGAAAGTTGATATTAACTGAGATACAGGGTGTTAAAGTTAAGACTTCATTTTTGTTTTTCTCTAATAACTTTGCGACAAACTAACGGCGCTATTTGCTTTTTGTGCCTCAGTGTATTTAAGTTTTTAATAAAAATAATACTTTTCTCATATTTATTACGTAAAAAAGGTATCTATACTAATTTCAGGTCGCCCAGAGTTACCGTTTCGGAGATATTTACATTTAAATTGTTTAGTGCGTTAGCTCAGGCAAGCAAATAATATTTTGTTACTTCTTAACAATTAATTTTTACATGATAATTAAAGTTCTAGTAATGGTAATTGGGAATAATAAATACAACAATTGGATTGTTCTTTAACTCACTTTAATTAAGGTACCTTTGACCCAAGAAAATTTTGTGTCGAAAGAAACCAACAGCTACAAAAATTGTATTTTAATAATTTTAAAAAAGCCATTCCATAACCGTTTTTTCTATTTTTTTCAGATGACTGACACAGTAAAAAAATCGAGAATAGTAAGTGGCGAAGACCAAGATCTTGAAGAGGCTTTACTCGAAGAATTTAACATCAGGCTAAAAAACTGCATGAGCCAAGTGTGTATATTTTGCTTTTTTTTTTATTATTTTTGTGGTCTAAAATGCAATATTAAAAAGAAAATTTACATAAAAAAACTCATAACATTGAATTTTTCACTTTAAAATGATGATTAAATATGTCGATTCCCGAGATACAACCAGTGGCGGGCTTGTTCTTCCACAGGAGCACATGCGCACGTGCACCCCCAAAACGAATAAAAAAATATTAATTTATATTCATTGAATATTATTTATCGTATAAAGTCCGACCCTCCCTAATAATTTATCGTACCGTCAACCAAACTGTATATTGTAGGCTGTCGATCCGGCAACCGTGCCTCGGTCGAGGTTTATGACGAGACTTGCTCGCATGTGCGATTAAGTAGGCGGGGCATAATGCAGTTTCGCTGTAATATCAGGTGGCGGGGGATAGCGTGGCTATGGCGATTTAACATGGGAAAGGCGCACAATTTTACTGTGCGCCGCGACGTTGTCTGTTCGTGCATCTAGTTAGAAATTCGAGCGTGTATGTTTTAATATTTTAATATTATATATTTATTAAGGTTAAAATGAATAGTTTGACGGTGGACTATTTAAAAAATAACTTTAGCTCTTTAAGTTTGGAGCAAAAAATTTAAGTGAACAATGCGAGAAGACCTAAACCCGAAATTAATTTAACGCAGACACCACAAAGGGTAAATCTAGGGACTTTATTAAAAAGTGTAAAAATTAAATATATGAAAAAAAATTCATAGAGGGTATTCCAAACTTAATGAGGCTGTTATTGATCAAGTTTCTACAATTAAGAACCGAGGAACGGACTTTACGTTTAAGCACTATACAAACTAAGAAAACCTTCCTTATTTTCCAAAAGTTGTATTTCCTTGTGTAAAATTAAAAAAATAAATAAAAATATGTTTTACCTAACGCATTTTCTTATTACTTTCTTTTCTTTCTACATTTAAAACGCCTAGAAAGTAATTGTTTGGTCGTTACACAAAAATTAAATTTTAAAAATACTTTCACCATACTTGTGAACCCCCCTCTATCATAGGTCACGAGCCGCCACTGGATACAACTCATATTACCTATATTACAAGAAACAACCCATTTTTTTAATGCGTTTGAGACCACTGTACTTTTTTTTAACTCACGCTTTAGAGTATTGTTTTTTTCGTGTGTTCACTAACCTCAATTTTAGGACGATCTGCAGAAAGACGCGGACCCTCCCGAGCCGGACGATATTTACGAAAGCATACCATCACCTACAAAAACCTCACCTCCAAAAATGTTGCCTCAAAAAACCTCGCCTAAAAATCACATCCTAGCCACCGAAGCTTTTTTACAGACGGAAATACAGCAAGATAATTACTACGACGAACCTAGAAGCCTACTCAATAATGGGACGAGGCAAAATGGTCACGATGACGTCCCTAGGGAGCCTCACGAAGAGGACATTTACGAGAATATTCCTGAGAAGACTGATAAATTGGACCAACAATACGTTCAAATGGTAGAAAATAAGGTTGAATACTCCCAACACGTAGATTTAAGTCCGCAGAAATCGTTGCACGAGGAATATGAGCCCATGGGGCTAGATGACGCCAACTCTAACCTCTACGAAAGTGTAGAACTTAAGCCTCAAAGCTTAGAGCCTGCAGCACCCAGGAAGCTCACTCCTACGTTAAACCTTCCAACCACTTTATTCACGGACTATTCTGAACAAAAATCGCCTGATGCAGAATTGAAATGCTCCGCCAAAGATAGAATGCTTTTGAGTGACGAAACTTCCACCCTCCTATTCACACAAACGGTTACATCTCCAATGCTAACCCCCAGTGAAGAGAACATAGACTTCCTCAAAGGATTTCAGAGAGATAATACCATTTCTGAAGGCACCGTGTCAAACAGCAGCCCCCCCAAGGAGATGGAGGCTACCGAAACTAGCCCTGATGTGTCCGATCCTCTAGACGAGGACAAGCCCGTCCAGAATGAAAATATATACGAGAATACCGAGTACCACAAAAATACTACGCCAGAAAACATGTACGAGAATCTCATGTTTGATAGGCAAGAGGTAGAGAAGAAGGAAAATATATATGAACACCTTGAAGATATTAAGAGTGAGGTACAGAACTTAGATGGGAAGGAAGATGTTGGAGCAGTAGAGGACATTTATCAGAACATCGAGGAGTGCTTGGGGGAGGATGGGGATCAAGTTGCCCTTAAGAATGGACGTAAAAGTCAAGATACTGACGATGGAAGCTTGGAGGAATTTATTAGGAATGAACGGGAGGTTTCTGAGAGCTTTTTAGTCAGTAAGGCCTCTAGAGCTGACAAGGTAGATAATGTAGAACCTCAAATTAGTAATGAGCCCAAAGTAAATACTGAGCTAGTAGAACAAAAGATTTGTGATCAGGATGTTGTAGATCGAGTTCAAAGTGACGTAGTGGAGTTAGAAAGTCTACATATGCCGTTAGATTCAGGTAAAAGTAGTCACGAAAGTATATGGGACAGAAAGTCATTCGAACTAGAGTCTGTTGAGACCAAGATTCACAAATATGAGATTGTTGAAAGAAGTCAGGAGGTCAAGATAACCGAGAATATTATTAAGGATGCTCAAAAGAAAGTTGAAGTTCTTACGAACGGAGAAAAGACTGTTAAATCTGTAGAGGGAAGCCAAAAGGATAGAGACACTACAGAGTCTATCCAAAAAATGTCTACCAAGGAATCTAAAGAAAAAATCTCTACAGAAACCTACAAGGAACTTATTTACCATCAAAAGTTAGAGACAAACTCAAACTATTGCGAGAAATACAGCGAAGTTGTCTCTAAGAGCTCCAAAAACGATATTATAAGCAACAGAGAAAAAGATACTGAAACAGTCCCTGCTGAAATAGTGAAAAATTTGAAAAGTCAGTTTCAAAATAAGGCTGGGGCCGAGGTGGTGGGGATAGTGAAGAAAGGGGGAGGCGGTAAAAAGGAGAACAGTGTTGTTACGGAGGTGAAGACCGCTAATATCATTAATCAGATCAAGACGAGATTTGAGGCTGGTACAGAGACTGGCGATGGAAAAAAGAGTGATGAAGTAAGTCGAATTTTATTTTGGGTAATACATATTCCAGGGATTGATACCCAGATGGTTCATTTTGTTATTGTTAGGTTGTACATGGCAGTTAAATTTTAAAGCAAAAATAGTTTTGTAATGAAGGCATGCGGAAGAAAATTCCTCAGGGTTATCAGGTAAAGTGGGTATGCAAAAAAAGGCATGTAGTTCTAATGAAGGTTCGTGTTACTGGTGTTTAAGTTTTATTAATTTTTGAGTTTATATGTTTTATTTTTGCGTTAATTTTAGTTTTTTCTTAACATCCTAATTTTCTTAAAGCTTTTTAAAATTTGTTTGAAATAAAGGTTTTGCTTTTATGATTTTTTATTGTTAATTATTTTTGTTATTTTTTTGTTTTTACTTTAGAGTACCGAATACTCAGAAACTATAGTAGAAACAAGTGCCCCCGGCGAGAAATGTATAAAAAAGAAAAAGGTGAAAAAAACGAGGAAGGAGGAAAAAGAAAATATTTCTGTCGTAAGTGTATTTGTTTTGATTTTTTTTCCGTTTCGTTTTTTAAGTTGATTTTCTTGGAGGTTTCGATTTTAGTTATGACTATTGACTGTGTAGTCAGTGTGGTGCTGTAGTGGGTATGTTATATGTGTAGCATCTACCTACAAAGTCAAGAAAAATCATGTTTTGAATATAAAACATATTTCTTAACTTTGTATTAATTTGCAGTAGTGCATTTTTGTTGTTTGTTTTTATTTAAGTATTGTGTTGTGTTATTGTTTTTTGCTAATTTAATTTTAGACTCAGAACGGAACAGAAAACGGGGAAAACTTTTACAATGTAAATGTGAAAAGTTTGGTAAGATTTTTTCACTTTTTTAACCATTTAGTTCTAATTGTTAGTTAATTACTAATCAAAATCGGTCTTAATGTTGGGGAATAGTCTTAATATTTTTCGTTCGAGAATGTAAAAATCTTGATTACTTTTTCGCGTTGTCAATTTTTGATTGACAATCAATTATCAAAATGACAGGTATATTTATAGGTTTACATGGTTGATAGCAACGCATGTTACTGATGGGGTATCATCAATTAAATGAGGTTGAGTGAATTGAAACTAAAAAAAATTGTCGATGATTTAAGCCCTTACAGACTTCGTGATTTTTCATCGGCGATCGTGACAAGTCGTCGTGACAAAACCGAAGTGTAGGGGTGAAAACTGTCACGATGGATATAGTTGCTGCAGAATTATACTGTTGACTCTTACTGACATAAATAAACTACCTGATTAAACCCTATTGTATACGCCTGAACCTCTTCAAAGCTCAATAAATGGGATCAGGGCCGGCTTGAAAATGTATACCACACCACCACATGATTTATTTTTATAATTTAAAATAAATATATAGGTATTTTTAGTTTTAGGTACCTATAATAAATGTAAAATAACGATAACAATTAATGATAATTGAAAATAATATAATTTAAAAGTATAACTATTAGGATAACAAGTACAATAAAAATTAATTAAATTCTAAGGAACTTTTGATAATTTATTCAAAATTTAACTCTGTATCACTATCACTATATTCATCTAAGCCTAAACTTATAATTAAGGGTTGGACATTTGTAATCATACAATTGTAAGAATTTTCCACCTTAAGTACATGCTGTACACAGTTTTTCCAGCTGCCTGCAGAACTTTTTCTTACTTCGTTTTTAATTAATTCTACTACAGATGCATTTAATGTAGGAGAAATGTTATTTCTCCTAATATTGGTATTTAATTGGTGCCATATTAGCTCAATAGGATTGAATATACAATAGTACGGAGGAAGACGCAACACTGTATGTCCATTTTCGGCTGCAAGTTTGTCACACTCGTATTCCTTATTTATTTTAAAGGCTTTTGATACTTCTAGCAGTTCTCGTTTTTTGTAAGTTTCTTCAAAATATAAATCATTTTCAATCATAAAATTTTGAATTTCTGCTTTTGTATTATTAGAATTGGGAATGCTTTTTGCTTGCCGACTATGATAACTAGCATTGTCCATTACAATGACGCTATTTTCAGGTATATTTTTAAGGAGTTTATGTTTAAACCAATCTTCAAAAAGTTGAGCGTCGGTATCTTGATGGTAATCTAAAGAAGAATCTGCTATGTTTTTAGCTGAAAGCAACAGACAGTTTGGAACAAACCCGTTCTCTGAACCAGCATGTAATATTGTGATTCGTTTGCCTTTATTTGATGGTGCCTTGGTTTGACATTTTTTGGAAGAATCATCCCAACCTTTTCATGGAGTGTCATAGGTATCGAACCATGTTTCGTCAAGGTAAATAATTGGACGATTTTCTTCTCTAAATTGTTTAACAGCTGTTAAATATTTAAGTCTCCATTCCCGTTAACGTTGAGATTCCATTAATGTTTGTCTTTTATCAATGCTTCGGTATTGAAAACCCATTTTACGCAATATTGTCCTAAGGCTTGAAAGGCTACAAGAGATATTTGTTTCGTCTTTAATCAGCCGCTCTTTGAGGGAAATCAAAGTGGGTACAGTTTGTGCCTCACACATTTGGTAAATCTTTCTTCTTAATAAATCCATGTAATTTTTGTCAATGCTTCTAAATGTGCCAGAATCACTCCGATTTTTTCTAGGATTAACAGGTTTAAGTACTATGTCTCTTACCGAAGATAAAGGAGTTTTTGTCAAAGTAGACGTCTCTGCTAAAGCATCCGTCGAATTAAAATTTCTACTCAACAACGATTGATACACATTTTGAATTATTAGTTTGGCATCGGTAGATAAATGCTTCCTTTTAAAAATGACACTTGAAGATGCCCCCCTAGCAGCACAATTCCAAGGACGCCATATTCTACCACTAATAAGCCTAACTAAAAATTACTCGCCGGAAAACCACTAAAGATCAAAATTATTAAAAATCACTTTGTATTTATATATGCATCAGGCATAGGTATAAATTGAATTTGTATACCTGGTCCGGCTCTGCTCGAAAAGCTTTTAAAATTTGGGATTTCCTTATTTATTTTATGGTCGAAGGGATAATGAGGTTTTATTGCAGTCAAGAGATCAACGATATAATTCTGCAAATACTATACATACCTGCCAATGCTAGATTCTGCATGACGGACTGTCGCTAATAAGATCCCCCAAATAAGATCTATTTTGATTATAATTATTTTCTTAAGCATTATAAAGTAATATAAGCATTTTGATTTGAAATAACAAAAGTTGAAAATAGCTACAGCTGGTTTTGTCTAATTTTTGCTTGCCAAAAACAATACTATTGGAATAAAATAGCAAAATCAAGTGTCCAGAAGGATTTTTCAAATAGATAGAATCACCGGATTGTAAAACCGTTTTATAGGAATTTTGTAAATAGCTGTAAGAACATCAATAGAATGTACATTCTACGGCAAAATGGTTCTGTAAGCTTTTTTGCTGTATAGCTTGGCTGTTAATGTTTCATACATGCCGTTACACAACTGTTACATAGCAAATCTGGCGTTTTTACACTTACAGAAAGAATATATAAAGCTTGAAGCTCCAAAATATTTTCTGAAAGAATAAAATAGATTTTTCTTCTCGAAAGCTGATTTTAAAATTCCTCGATGGATGCTAGGTTTTAATTTTGGCACAGGCGTGGCCAAGAAAAAGTTCCGTCTAACTCACAGTCTAAGCTCTTATATTCGTGTTTCTATACGGTACTGTTGCTTAGACTGTAAGCGAGTGGATCTTTCTCCCGCATCTGTACCCGCTGCATGGCATTTTTTAATTAATTTTTGCTTTTCTATTTCTGTTTTATTAGTGTAGATCGTTTGGTGATTTAACAAAAATCGACAAGGAACGAAATAATAAAAAGAATACTGATCGAACGGTAAGAATTTGTTTTTAGAGGATTTTTTTTTTGTAGATTTTGCGAAAAATGTTTAAAAAAGTTCAGGATTATTTAAAAAATGCTTTGATCATTAGTTTTGTTCCTTCATGTTGCAATAAATTCCATATTTATACAGGGTGCTATGGAAATGACGTATTATATTTAAACCGGCAATTCCTGAGATGAAAACAAATTGAAGAAAAATATCCAAAAATGGCGCTTTAATTTAATATGCCCTGTACATGACCTTATGCCAAACCAAAAATTACCACGTGGTGCCCCTGTTCGGAAGGTAAACAGAGCAACATATGGCAGTGAATCTTGAACAGTGTTGTCATATCTTCAGGATAAACTCTTTCGAAAGTCAATAACCGTTTGACAGATTTCAAGTTGTTTATTATTCAGGGTACATTATTATAAACTTTTACGTTCAGTTCGCTGGGAAACAATCTCTGATTTATAAACTTGAACTGACTCGAACGAACCGCCGCGGAGTTTATAAATGGTCAGGTATGTTCTCATTTGTTCAATTCGAACGACACCAGTCAGATCTGGACAACTTAAAAGTTTATAAATGCCACTTACCATTTAGACAAAAAAATGCAATTTTATTTACCTTTTCGGACTTATTTAAAACCAACTTAATTTATAAAAAACACTCACATCACAAAATCACATTAGTTTTCGCGTCACAACACATCTAAGTACCGTTCAATCTGAATTAGTATTTTAAAGTGCTACTGTGTAGACAAAAATACGCCCTTATTGTCTGGGAAATAATGTATTTAACATCTAAAAATTTTAAAAATAAATAACACGTTGGTTCTCTCGATCGATATCGGCCGGCTTCTTTAACCAGCTGATCGTGGACAATCGGGCTAATATTTAAAAAATACAGCGTTGCCACTTTCGATGTTTTATAAGCGACTATCATAAATTGCCGAATTTCCTTCTATAATATTACTTTCCTGTATAAGTATAGTCTCGAAAATGGCAACCGCGCTGGCTCTACTAGCGGAGAGTTCTCGGAAAGAAAGTTCGACTGGTCCGAAGGTGGACTAGACCATTCATTTCAAAGGGAAATTCCTATCAATTGTTAACATAATTCTTTCATTTTATCTTTAGTAAAGGGTTAATGGCCCATAGAAATTAGCGTTTTTATTATTTCTATTGCGAAATGATTAAGTGCTCTTGTTCTATGTGTGTTATTGTAAAGTGTAATTATGCGTTAGTGTTGGGGTTTAGTGATAAGCTTGTTATGCACTCCCACACTATCATCAGGACACGTGATGGGCATAATGTCCATAGAAAAAAGAACTGAAAGTGTCGGTGCCCTGGATTCCTTAATCGCGTCCTGGATTTACTTTCTAAGTAAGCAAAATTTTTATTTTTATAAGAAGCTAAAGTTTTACACTTTTAAACATTTTGGCAACATTGTGCCTGAACATCTGTTGATTACCCAGCTGGGCAATGTAATATGTTCATATATGAATGTGCCGAGGAGTTGTGTGTGGGTTTAGGGGTGAATTACCCCACTTTTTAAACGTTCGATTTAAAGAAAAAAAATATGTAGCGCTTCTCTAGGACACCCCAGGAGTCACCCATTTAAATATAAAACGTCATATCCATAACACCCTGTATACGAGGAATCGTATTTGACGGGTTTAGAATAGCAAGCCAAGCAAGATTCATTTTGATATAATAACTATTTGTCAAATTCTTTAAAAAAACACGCAAGACAACTGGGTATTTATGTAACCAGTCTATGTTATGTCAATTACAAAAATAATCCCACCCTATACTATGTGTAGTCATAAATAAAAAACGTATCAAAATAAATCCTGTGTTTCCCGTAAATTCCTTGAGACTTTTAAAGTTTGTGTCCGTCCCCTTTCAATAATCATAACATAATATAACTGCTGAATTAATTTTTGCATGCTTATAACGAATTTTTATTTTATTTTTGCTTGTTTTAAATTGTAGCGTACTAAATCATTGACAGACATGGTGTATCATTCTAACATAAAAACCATCGAAAACGTTTTCTCTGGAGTTTCAGTGAGGACCTTGGTAAGGATATACTAAAAACAGTAACATTATACTATAGAAACGTTTTTTTCTGGAGGTTTTTTCATTATTACTTTGATTAGGTGCTAAGAAAATGTCCCGTTTACTTTTTTTGGGCATACCTGTGTATGCAGAGTTGCATTAAGGGTCGATCGGAACTTTATTAAATTTTTGACCTAATGGCTACCCAATCGCGCAAGGTGCAATTTTCAATTCGAAGTCCAAGACCGTGTAGCGATTTGGCATCGTCGCGTGACCTTGCTATGACTGGCCAACAATACAGTTATTAAGTGAAAACAGACGTGTATGGCGTGGCAGCACGTGGGGCAACGTTAAGGGTTTTTACCCGTTTATACGATAAACAGTAATCATGTCGACCAATCCAATCACCGTCACAAAACCGATAGAAAACGTTACTACATTAGGCTAAGATCAAGTAAAAATTTGCTTCCCTACATTTTTTAAGCGATATATTTTTAAACTTTGTCGCAATTCGATCTCCATCCCGTTCTTGCTTTTAACTTATGGAATACGCATAGAGATGTAGTGACATTAACCATGGAAGGAAGCGTTTGGAGTAAATGCAGGAAGTAAATTTTGAGTCGCTAAGAATAGTGTTATTGCATACAGTAAAACCACTAACATTTAAACCGTCGCATTTGGCATTCGATTTAGTTTTTAATAGTGACTAACAATTTAGTTTTTTTTGCATGTTTCGTTTTTTTGCATGTACGCCAAAAATGTAGAAACAGAGGTTTAACAGCGCCGGTGGAAATAACGCAAATAAATGCCCGTTTACAGATCCGTATTTGGTGAGTATAGTTTTGAACTTTTCACTTAAAAAATATCAACGGGCGCAATTTACTGTGGGGGTAGTTTTTCCATTATACAGTGGCGGGTGGAAAGTACGCAAGTACTGGGGGGAGTTATACGCGATCTGTATCTATGAATTTTCTGTATTTTTTTTTCGTTTGTATTTTTTTGCCCGTCACTGTCTATCGACCTACAGTTGGGACGGGGAAAGAATGAATGTGCAACGTCATCACAACGTTACAGTATTATCAAATACATGTTGTATTTAATGTCTTTTTGTTTTATTATTGAATGAAAAAGGATAACACATACAATGTTTATGTTTGGGAACGAAATACAATACCAATGTATCAAGACGGAAATAGCAAAATTGAAATGTGGACTTGTCATTATTAACATTTATATTTTGTGTTTCGTGTGGTTCACCAAATTTTTCAAGTTTCTAAACGAAAGTACTTTGCTAAATAGAATTTAAATATCAAAATCAGTATACTATGTATATCAGTATACAGGGTGTTTTTTTATAACATGCTAATATTTAATGAGGTTATTCTTGGGTGTATTTTCATAAAAAAACTTCATATGAACATATATCCTAAACGTCTTAACTTTTGAGATGCAGGGTGTTAAAGATTTTCATGTTTTTTAAATAATTTGTTAAGGTTAATGACTTAAATATGTGATAACTAGTCTAGGTAGACAGCTGTTAAAACTGTTTTTCTATTTGGGTTTCATAATGGCTACATTATGAAATGCAAACAAATTGAATAACCTGCCACTTTATGAAACTGAAATTTTATTTCTTTTATGTTGGCAGCAAGTAGGGTTCGAATTTTAGGCTGACTTCGATTCCGTTGAAATTAGTTTTCTAGACATTATTGATTCGACAAAAATTTTTATAGAAAACTTTAAAATACTAACCTTTAACCTTGCAAACAGATCATTTTTAGTAGATATTTATCTGAAATACCTGTACGCGGATATATGTAACATATAACACATAGTATTATTTATTATTTTGTTCAATATTTTGAACTTTGTTCTGCTCGCACCATAACTCAAAGTTTTGCATATCCTTTTTAAAAGTTGTTCTAGATTATTTTCTCCAATTTCTCGTATTTCTGATAGAGTACAACTTTCTTCCTGACTCATTTTTATTAATGACGGGATGGGAGGAAGCTTTGTTGTGTTCAATTGTTTCTATCATGGCATATTTGACACTTGTAACAGTTTATTAAATTGTAAAAGTATTGCCAGCCCAAAAAGAAAATATTAATTCAAATGGAAAAAATCTACTATATTTTTTCTAAGTTTTTCCGACTTTAAAGACCCAAATAGAAAAAGTATTATAAAATACACGGTTCATAAGACAATTAGAGCACTTGTACTTTAGAAAACGCGTGCTCTAAGATAATGTCTTATGACACTTGTATCTTAATATACTATTTTAAAATAAAATGTATGCATTTTCTTTATTTACTTGTCAATATTTCCGAAACAATTGAATTTAGACATATGGGATTTTATAGAAAAAATGTTGTTAAATGTATTGGGAATTTAGAATAACTAATAATATACAGGGCGTTCCACTTAAAAAAATAGAAAAAGTATTATAAAATACACGGTTCATAAGACAATTAGAGCACTTGTACTTTAGAAAACTCCCCGCTTCGCGGGTCGTTTTCTAAATTAAACGCGTGCTCTAAAATAATGTCTTATATTATCTTAATATACTAATATGGTTACAAAACAAAATCTGCTTCTTACCTACTAGATCCTTTTTAATCTTTGTTAATACCTAATTTCACAACAGAGTGCAAATGAATGAATTTAATTTTTTTATACAAAAACTGTACGTCAAACGACAAAAATCAAGAGACAAAATTTGCTCGGCAAGGAATGGGAATTTCAAAAATAATTTTTATTTAAAAAAAAAAGGTGGCGTACCATTATTTTCTTCAAAAATACCGAGGGCAATTCCCGCACGAACGCCACTGGTCGGAATAAAAATACATCTTATATATCATAAAATGTCTATTGATGAATAGAAAGCGTATACCCAGTTTCACAAAAATATCTAGAGTAGTATTACAGATATTAATAAAAATAGAGATTTTTTTGTTAGAAAATCTTTAACACCCTGAATGTCAAATGTTAAGACGTTTAGGACATATGTTCATATGAAGTTTGTTTCGGAAACTGGACCCAAGAATAAGCTCCTTAAATATTAGCATGTTATTAAGAAACACCCTGTATATTATACAAATTTTTTTTCTTTTTGTGTAAATGTGTTAAATATTCCATAATATGCGGTTTCTACGAACATATTTTGAAAATAGTATTCATAAACGTGATATTCCAATTCTTGGCATGTTTTATCAGCAATTGGTTACCTTTGTGGAGAAATATTATTTTATTTTAAACAATAAATCATATTTGAATTGATAATTACATTAAAAATACGTATAATGCCGACATTTTAAAATGTAATTTTTGACAATTAAGAAGTTTTTTTTATTGACGTGGTTTCATCTTATTTTATCCACGTAATCTCGATACTATTACAGACGATGACGCAGGTTCTTTCTTTCCCCGGTTCAACAGTATGTTACATTTTATATCGTCCGATCACCTGAAATAATTAGAGGAAATATGGAATAAACACACCTCAAAGATGGCAACACATGTTTTTCTGTTGGGTATTATTAGTAAGCCTTATGATGGATAAAAACAGAAATAAATTTATAATCACTCTTAATGACGGTAACACTGTGGTGTGATGACATCGACCGAACTATCGACAATATAATAATATCCATGGTATTCCCTCTAATCGTTTTAGGCGCTCGGTGATTTCATATTAAATTTTTCTCGGTAAAAGGCGATACTTGTAATATACGATTTGATTAATATTTTAGAAATCCAGTTTTTCAAAGTTCGACGCCTTGCAGAAGAAAAACGTGCTCCATGTGAGATCGTCTGATTCGACCAAGGCACAGGAAAAGTTTAGCAATGTAAGCATCTTTTTTGTCTATGTATTTACACAATTTTCGTATACAGGGTGTTTCCTAATTTCTCTGAAAAAATGAAGGAGTGAATACTCGCCTTTTGTTAAGACGAAAATGTGATATAAAAGTTTTTCGAATGTCGCTTCGTTTTCGAAATACAGGGTATTAAAAAAATATTGCATTTTTCATTTTATTAACCACATCTTCGTCTTAAAATAAGGTGAGGATTCACGTCCTAAATTTTTTCAGAGAGGTTAGGAAACACCCTATATAGTATGTACAGGGTGTCCCATGTTCGACACTTTTATAGGGTATCTCCGTAATTGTTAGTGCTATCAAAAAAATAATGTAAAAGGGTAAAATGAAAATTTGAAAATTTTCGCTCGCTTAAGAGATACGGGGGAAAATCAAAAAAATTACAATTTCAAAATTACCCTATATTTTCTTAATGAAAAGAGATACAGAAAAATGTTTTATACAGAACTTTCTTTATATTGATTGTTGAATAATCTGCCGTTTTCAGAATAAGTATACGGGGTCAGGTAAAAAAAGTTATCGGACCTAACCTCATTTTTTTTAAATGGAACCCCTGTATATTTTAATCTAAAAGGATACTATTTCAATTTTTTTTTTTCAAATATATAACACACCATATATTGGTATCCTAGGCGATTTATTAAACTTTATTACTTTAAACCACAGTAGACCATGAAACAAACGCCAATATCCCAGAAACAACTATCTTGACTATTAACATTTAACGTCAATTTACTTTTTACATATTCATTTGCGAATATTTTGAAAAATTTGATACGATATCAGTTTATATTGAAAGTGAAAAAAACGAAGAAATGGCGCAAAATGTATATTTTGTTCGCCATCCGGAAAGACGGTAACCATTTAAGGACATATTCCGAACATTTGCGATGATTCCCGTTATTTTTTACCTTAATCTGAATCTTTTATTTCGTTTCAAAGTAATAAAGTTTAAATAAATCGCCTAGGAAACCAGTATCATCCATGGTGTGTTATATATTTGAGAGGATAATTTAAAATAGTATATTTTTAGATAAAAATATACAGGGTGTTCCATTTTAAATAATGAGGTTAGTTACGATAACTTTTTTACCTGACCCCGTATACTTATTCTGAAAACGGCAGATTATTCAACAATCATTATAAAGAAACTTCTGTATAAAACATTTTTCTGTATCTCTTTTAACTAAGAAACTATAGGGTAATTTTGAAATTGTCAATTTTTTGATTTTCCCCCGTATCTCTCAAGCGAGCGAAAATTTTCTAATTTTGATTTTATCATTTTAAGTTTGACCCAAAAAGAGCACATGACACATACATTACTTTTTTGATAGCACTAACAATTACGGAGATACCCTATACATCCTGTACATTTATGTAGGTTTGATGACAACGGTCAGAGTCCGTGAGTAATCATTCCATCAACAACTTGTAGTAAAAAATTTAAGCACTGTATACCCGTGGAAAAAAGTATTTAATCGATGTCAGTGATACCAAGTTTGTCGCTCCTATTGACCTGTTAGGGAACCAAAAACACGTCCCTGTGGAACCGTGTGGTTTCGTGTAATCCAAGTTGCGAATCACTGACCTATAACAATCCATATTGCTTTATCGTAAACAGCTCTAATCAATCGATTGATGTTTTTTTTTATCTGTTTTCCGCCCGCTACCTTATTTAGTAATAATTACCCAATTGGGATCAATAATATCAGTACCAGCCCCGCTGCCCGGCAACATCGGTGATTAGTTTTCATTAATCAAATATAAATTTGTAACAAAGAATTTCCAACGATCTTATTTGTACAATAATAATAATAATGTCGAGTACCGATTGCAAATAATTAATTAGTCACGTCGGTGAATGTGTCAATGTATGGTTGATTTTTTCTGTTAATTGACTTGATAAGAGTGGCAAACTCCGGAACTGGGTCTTTTTCGCGGCGGTGAGACGACTTCGGAGATAAGAAACTTGTACAAAAGCCGGGATTTGATCAGTCGTTTCGAAATAAGTCGAGTTTAGTTGTCGTCGTGAAGGTGCTGTACGTAAACATGACTACTTCGGATGTTAGAAGACTTTTCGAGGTAAATTTTACTTTAAAGCATATTATAACATTTTAAAAAGTTAATACAGGATGTCAATTTCAAATCTTCCCACCCTTAATGTTTCGTTTCTAGTAAATAATATTCAAAATCGGCAATTTTATTGCGAAAAATATTTTTTTTTATGATCAAGCACTACTGGAAAATCCTTCAGGGCACTCTGGGAGTGGTGCGTGTGCGCAAAAAGCGATTCACGTTGGCTTTGAGGTTATATTCGTTGGGAAAAACGACCTCGGGAAGGCCGTTCCATAAGGATGAAGTCATCCAGATGAAATAATTCTTAAATAATGAAGTTCGAGGAGTACTAAGCTTAACCACATATGGATGGGCGGCAGTGGTTCGTCGAGTATTTCTACTATTCGCCGCTCTGGGCGGAATTAAGAGGGCAAGGTGAGTCGAGCACTTTCCACGAAAATATCTGTAAAAGAGAGTCAAATCCCCAACCTGTCTTCGATGTTCTAGGCTGTCGAGGCTCTTCGTCAGCTCGTGGTCTCCAATCAGACGAATGGCTCTCCTTTCGATGGAATCCAGTAGCCAAAGAGTATGTTTGGGTGCAGAGCTCCAGACATGAGAGCAGTACTCTAGTGATGGTCGAATCTGGGCTTTGCATAGTGTCAAAAGTTGTTGAGGTGTGTACAACTCTTTGGTTCGGAAGAGTACACCAAGTTTCTGAGAAGCTATCTTATTGGCGATTGTCACAACGTGGTTATGCCAAGACATATTTCCTCCCAGATTTACGCCCAGCAAATTAATAGTGTCCTGCCATGACTATATCCGGTTTTGTAATGTTAACTTTTTGAGAGAAAACTGCTGCCTGGGTTTTCTTAGCGTTAAATTCGACTTGATTCCAGTCACCCCAAAGCCAAAATTTCTTCCAGGTCTTTGTTGAGGCGTGATACTTCATGCTGTGTGCGAAGATGTGCGTCGGCAGCCGATGTTTACGCATTCAAAGAGAAAGATGAGATAAGTGTGCTATCGTCAGCAAAACTAAATATCGGATTTTTAGTTTTCACTAGAAGGTCGTTAATGTAGAGTAAGAAGAGGGTGGGAGACAATATGGACCCTTGAGGAACACCGACAGTGATGGTGAAGGTGTCTGAGAGATATCCGTCGGTCCGTTTGCAGCCTTGGTGGCTTAAAGCCCCTGAAAGGGATAGATAGATGGTACCCTTAAAATCTGAAAGCTATTTCTTGGAAACTACTACTGGAAAAATAATAAATTATGGTGTCATTGGAAAGAGATTTAAAGGACCTTTAAAATGACGTGCCACGTAACCCTCCTTCCCATTAAAGATATTAAGGGTCACGCGCGCATATTATTTGAAAGCGTCCAAACGTGGCAAGTTTTAAAATTGGCACACTGTATGATACGAGAGACATTGAAAAAGTAGCAACGAAACAAAAGGGTATCGATTTATAATTTTTTTTATGGAATAAAGTCACGTCTCGATACCTATCAACCTATCACCTATGGTGCGAGCCCGTTCAAGTCAAAGCGAGGTTAAAAATAAAAAAAATTATTTTATTTTCTTATTATTATTGTTATTGTAGGGTACCCAAATTGAGCTGTCGACAAATTGCAAGTCGTGCGGAAAACAAGTTTTCCAAATGGAGCAAATCAAGGCGGAGAAGTCGCTGTGGCATAAAAATTGTTTCAGATGTATTGCCTGTAGTAAACAATTGACGTAAGTATGTTTTTTTTTGGGAATATCAATAACTAAATTATGAAACTTTTTTTCACAGCTATAAGAATATAACTAAATATAACTTAAATTGTACCTCAAAATAGTTATACAGGGTGTTATGGAAATTACTTATTATATTTAAACCGGCAAATCCTGAGATCAAAATAAATTGAAGAAAAATAACCTTAAATGGCGATTTGAATTATTGTACAAAATATACAATTTATATGAAATCTGAAAATTTACGTGGCCGCTACTGAGGACGTTCCCAATCAATAGTTTATTGAGTCGGTGTTGTCATATATTGCAACACAGAATTGTAAAGCACGTTTTTGACAACAAGACGTCTTTGACCCGCGTTTTCACTTCTTTTTCAAACTTTTTAGAAAAAAAATACTACAATTTTAAGGTACGTACTCTCTTACCTTCGATCTTATAATCCGCATTATAATTAAATTCCATAAAAAAAAATAAAACACAAAAAGTATGTTTTGCAACAGAACCAACAATAGGTAATATCACACAAATTTGAAATCACATCACAATATTTCTTATTATGAATTATTTCACAACAGAAAAAATCGGGTAATGCTACAACTAACAAAACATTTAAAATTCGTATACGTCAAGCACGTGGAACCCTCGACAGCGTGATTCCAGACTCGGGGGTCTCGAAACATACTGAAGCAACGACAGTCGCGCGCGGCAGGTATCCAAGCAAGGACGAAGCATGCGGTGTGATCTGACAACACGGTTAGTATACTCTAGTGACCCACATTGTTGCTAACTGAATCCAGATGGAACGGCGCGACAGTATGTGGGTAAAAAGGGTTTTTACCTTAGTATTTAGATATTCGATTAAAAAAAAAGTATGTAGACTTTCTCTAGGACACACCCTAGGAGTCGCCCATTTAAATATAATAAGTCATTTCCATAACACCCGTATAAGCGTATTATAGTAGCGTCTAGCTTATAAGTGTTCTAAATTCGACTCCTTAGTCAATTAATGCAGTATTTATTATACAGGGTGGATACATACGAAAGTAACGATGGCTCCCTATATTGTAAACCCCACTTCAAAGCGTTGTTCGCTCCGAAAGCAGTCGAAGACGAAGGGCCTCGTAAGTAGCATGCGTTTATTTAGCACCTAAACTAGAAATGATACGCCTTGATGCCAGGTTCACTTAGATTAAGAAATAAAGAAATGACAATGGCTTGGCAACATCGCATACGCTATTTCTAGTCGTGTCTTATATGAGTTTACTTGTAAAAATTCGTAGATACATGTCATTTAAATTAAGATTACATACAAACAAATCCCATGGAGTTGAACTTGTTTTCAACAAATGGATACTTACATGAATAAAAATAAAAGCGTATTCTGAACGTGAATGTATTATAGGGCCTTTTGTTATTCAATATTATGTATTTTTTTACAGCGAAACCTCGAAGACACGAACCTATAATTCGTGAAAACCAGCCCGTAGAATTACCTCCCGGTGTCGCAAGAGGTAGAAGGAAATGCGTGATTGTTGTGTTTTTCTAGGCTGTTACTAATAATTGTTGGTTTGTTCGTTTATGCGAGTAATTTAATAGCTCCTTTTGTTGCTTCCTAATACTGTCTACAGGGTGGGTGGATTTGGAACGTGAAGAAAGGCATGCGCATTACGGTGCCAGCCGATATATTTTTGCAATCTTCTTGCAACTTGTATGACTTACCAGAAAACAAGCCTGCTCGATTTTTGTTGCAGTTTCTGTTGCAAGTCTGGTGGAAAACTCGGTAATTTTGATATTACCAACCAAAATAAAAGTTACTAAATATTAACTTTAAAATACGTCGTAATAGATAGATTTGATTTATATTCTTATTCATTTTTTAGTTGTGTTTTGCTGACTGCAAGCGTCGTACTTTGATAATTTCACGGTACTCTTTTTGCTGGGTTGTTCGGGTTTGTTTAGCAGCCCTCAACGTTGAAACTGCAACTGCAATAGAATTGCCGACTGTAAAAGCCGTATTAGAGTCGGCAATAAAAATTTCCGGTGCAATGGCAATTATAATTGCACGAATTCATGCGCAGTAAACCGTTCTCGATCAGCTGGCGCATTGCCACCAGTCACAACAGCAGTTGGTAGTGTCGACATCCCTAAAATACCCCCAGAATTAGAGATGGGCAAACCTGTCCGTTTTGATTAGCAGTTAAAGCAGCTACTGCTACTTACTTACCAATGGCGGTTCAAAAAAGTTGCTACGAATTAGCAGTACATATGCTTAATAAAGAATGTGAACTGTTAATTTAAGTACCAGTTAGTCTAAAAAGCCATTAGCTGTTCACAAGTGCTTCGACCAACTAATAAACATTTAAAAATAACAGAATAACCCATCTCTACCTAGACTTGCAACGGCAATGGCAATTAAAATGGCGCACGACCCATTTCTGGCAATGCGAGACAGCTGATCGAGGACGGTGTGCTGCGCATGAATCCGTGCAATTTTAATTGCTAGGAGACTAGAATTGCCGACTGTAATACGGATTCCATTCTCGCATTGCGTCGGCAATGCGAGCAGTATTGGGCCAGCTGATCGAGTTTAGTGCGCTTGCAATTATAATTGCCACTGCCGGAGCAAGAGGCAAAAATTTTCGACTCTAATACGGCGTCAAAACGATTTGCGTGAAATATTGCTTGCAACTTTCGTGCCAAAAATTAATTTGCAGCAACAAAATTGCGAAAGTATTGCGGACTGTACTGGCGGCATTTAACAATTTTATTTTATAAAATACAATTGGAAAATGCATTTTTTGAAACGCTAATGTGCTGCCAACTTGTCGATATGCCTTGAAATAACTCGACTAACCCTGACCTCGTTTCCTTTACCTTGTCCTTGTCTATTAATTGACGAATTTTAAAACAGTAATAGAAAATTTCAAAATATATTCGTTTGGAAACGATCGCTGACTGATTTGGTTGAAAACTAAATGCAAGTGCGAGGACGAAATGTCCCATATTTTTTAAAAAAACAGAATTCTTAAAAAAAAAAGTAATTTAAATACGATTGGAAAGAAGGATTCAAAAATTTATATTGAAAATGGTTACCTGCCTGGTACATATAACTAAAAAAAATTTTAAAAAAGGAATTTCTGAGCATTTAAAATAACACGACTTGACCAAAATATACCTTTGTCACACAGGACCTGAAAAATCCACATATACAGGGTGTCCGGGAACATGTGGGAAATCTCCCGGATATGAAGAAAATACGTGAAAAGAATACTATAGGTTCATATAAACTTCTTTCGTATCGGCCTCCTCTTCGGAGATATGGGCTCCCAAAGAGCACCAATGGAATCAAGTTTTTTACACATAATTATTGAACCACCTGGTATATTTCAATTATTTTTTAATATGATGTATACCAGGTACGACCCGTCAAATTACTACCCAAGAAACTGTTGTGAATTACTCACAGCTGCAGGGACGGACTAGCTGTAACACTCATGGGCCCATTTTTTTTACGCCCTGTGTGATGAGAACTTTGGACAATGTTTTTTACATTCCTTTTAACTATTGGCTAAAAATTAAGTACTCTTCATTCATGTCGCTAATCCTAACCGTTTTCGAGAAAACGTTGTTTTATTTACATCATGTATTTGGTTTATCTCGGTAAAAGATACATCTTTGTTCCTATCACATGTTGAAACTCAAATTCCGCTTTTTCATATTTAACCCGTGGGAAGTAAAGGGACTCTGTGTAAATAAAATGACGTTTTCTCGAAAACGGTTAGGATTAGCGACATGAATGAAGAGTACTTAATTTTTAGCCAATAGTTAAAGGTATGTAAAAAACATTGTCCAAAGTTCTCATCATACAGGGCGTAAAAAAAATGGGCCCATGAGTGTTACAGCTAGTCCGTCCCTGCAGCTGTGAGTAATTCACACAGTTTCTTTGGTAGTAATTTGACGGGTCTTACCTGGTATACATCATATTAAAAAATAATTGAAATATACCAGGTGGTTCAATAATTATGTGTAAAAAAACTTGATTCCATTGGTGCTCTTTGGGAGCCCATATCTCCGAAGAGGAGGCCGATACGAAAGAAGTTTATATGAACGTATAGTATTCGTTTCAAGTGTTTTCTTCATATCCGGGAGATTTCCCACATGTTCCCGGACACCCTGTATATATAACCATTATATTGCTAATACCATCTGTAATTATGTCCCCGCTATGGGCATTGAAAGGGTAATAGTGAGTTTGCGCAGTTCGGAAATTCCTTGTAAACCTTCGACAGGACCGGATTTCAACTTTTTTAATGTAAATTTCAGTGGTTAGTTAGGAAAAATATTGCAATCAAAATTTCGATTAGTTCGATTTAAGACGGCGTTCCATGCATACGATTTCTGACAATATGATGATCCGACGGTGCCCCGATTGGTGGAAACTTTTGGTGCCAAATTCCGTCCGAATATTTGTCGGACAATCGACACGATGAGCTTGATTTTAACTTTCATCCGACGTCGTATGTTTCTTAACCTCACTTTTTTCTGGTATTGGTGCACAGCTTTTGCAAAAAAAGCACCATTTACTTGTGTCCTTTCACCTTAAACAAAACAGGGAATCGAATCACTACAAATTAAAAACTCCCTTACAAAAATTGTCGTTAGGTAATGAAAGTTTATAAGCACTAATATACCGACAACAATGTGGATGAACCACTTTTTATTCTGTAATTTGGAAAAGCATCCAGAACCAAAGATAACAACAAACAAATAATGTCGGGCCGGCTCTGACGCGATCGATAAAATTTCCACACTACTGCGCAACCTCAATGGTGCCAAGCCATCTCCCATACCGGGGACACTTTTTGTAATTTGGAACGTTCGTATTGGCAATATAAGTGGAAAATATGTGGCAACACTGTGCCACAAGACCTTTTTATTTAGGTATGATTTCGGTAGAACTGCTGGCAGACACGGCCACCCTGTATATGTTTTAAACTAATATTTTTGTCCTGTGCAGTGTACTACAGGGGACATCAGAAATTTTAGAAAGCTCACACTTACCGGAGGGACGAAACGAACTATTCTTGTTGATTAAATTCCAAAATTACGTACAGCTATAGTCAAAAGTCCCGTTTCGTTACAGACGGTACTTTTCTGGTGGCCCTCGTCTATGTCTAAATCTATTCGACTTTTTTCTATAACGATATGTCGTTTTTACAGCGAGCGACAAGCCCGACCTGGGCCTAGAAGAATTGCAGAGCCTGAACGTCAAGGAGAGGTTTCAGGTGTTCGAACACTATCAGAATCAACAAACGGAGAGTTCAGAAATAGAGAGGGGCGGCCAGAATGTCAAGAGATCGCCCAGTATACTGTCGAAGTTAGCCAGGTGAGTTTACGAGGAGTAAATGTGCTTTTTTTGTATATTCTAGCATACTTTTATACAGGGTGAGTCGTGAGAAAAGGAACCGAACTCCAGGAGTGTATTCTACAAATGAGGATCCCAAACAATCCCAAATTAGCAATCGGAGCCATCTAAGTGGCATCAGTTTAATTAAAAAATATGCCGCTTTTCGGCAGGTTAGAAAGAGACGAGAGTTGAAAATTGTTCATAATAATATTTGAAATTGTTATTATTATTCTTATATCATTATATTTTTTTAATTCAATTTTTTGATACTCCAATGGTTTAACTTTACGAATCCAGTTTTAGATTAGAAAATTAAGTATATTTGACGAAACCTTCACATAAAATAGTGCCTGTTTGGCAACCTGTGATTAAACGTAGCTCTTGATGCAAAAACTTCATAATATTATGCCATCCGATTTTCATTTGTTAGTAAGTTACCTCAAAATCTCATTTTACTGTATATTTTTTCAAGGTTTCAGAAACATGGTATGGATGTAGGAGTTGCCAACGAAGCTCTAGATGGTGTGCCCATCGAAGAATCTTCCTCCGAGGAAGAGGTAGAGGAGGAGGTCCCTGAAGGAGAAGATTCTGATTTAGTCAGGTGAGTTACAATGCGAAATTTTAATGTCGACTCGACCGCTAGATTTGAAGGGATTACTTAAATGTTTTGGTAACAATATCCATACTAGAAATATGAAGTTAGGTGATGTTATCGTCACGTGTCATATGTGACAACAAGTTGTCAAACAATGTCACACAATAAGTTAACGCTTGAATTGAACAGATGGATCTAATTTTAACGAGGTTCGAGCCCAGATACGATTATCGCCAATAAAGAAAAGTATAATTTTTTGTTAAGGAAAAAATAAATATGTTCCTTGTTTTCGTTCCAGGGCGAAAAGGGTCCAAAAAGAAAAGCCTTTCCACTTCACCGGTATGTCGGATGTGAAGAAGCGATGGGAACAGGGAGACCATGCCAGGGAGGAAAGGAGGGAGGAGACGAAACAGGAAATCCAAAATATTAGAACTCGATTGTTTATGGTAAGATGCGTTTCTCTATATTAAGTTAGGTTTAGAATTTATTCATAAAATTATTATTATAATATGACACAAAATGACACAGACCTTGATTACAATTTATGATATTTTAGTTACATGGGTTCTTTTTGGGTCAAACTTAAAATGGTAAAATCAAAATTAGAAAATTTTCGCTCGCTTAAGAGATACGGGGGAAAATAAAAAAATTGACAATTTTAAAATTACCCAATATTTGCTTAGTTAAAAGAGATACAGAACAATGTTTTATACAGAAGTTTATTTATATTGATTGTTGAATAATCTGCCGTTTTCATAAGAAGTATACGGGGTCAGGTAAAAAAGTTATTGGACCTAACCTCATTTTTTTAAATGGAACACCTCCCCCCCCCCCAAAAAATCCCCCCACTCCTCAAAAAACTCCATGTGAAACCGTTCTGACATGAAACTAACTAAGTTATCAAAAACCGCATAAAAAAGCTTCAAAAAGAACATAATTATTGAATTTACGCGATTTTCTGTAAAATCAACTGTCTGAGCCAAAATTGCAAATAATAGTCTATTACAATACAAGTACGCTAGGTACGTCTTTACCGCATGTGCGTGATGTTTAACAAAACGAGCCGAAGGCGAGTTTGGTAAATCACGCAAAGAAAAGAAATATTAATATTAATTGTAGAATTTGTAACATTTCCAAACGATATCGATGAAGGTAGTATTTTACTATCGGATGAGACACAAGAATTTAAAATTACAGATTTACTAAAACTGGAGGTTCTCTCTGCATATTGTTCTACACTATTTATTTGCTTTGCAATTTCTGTTATTTTGTACAGAATTTTCAATATAGCCCTCCGCAACACTGGAAGACTTCCATGCACCATGTCTTTTTAAATTCATGATATCCCCGCCAGCATCTACTAATATAAAAACTTGTTTTTATAGCAAGTAATTACTTACGACATTAGTGCGATAAAGTGCTTATTATAATTTATCTGCATATTTTTAATAAGCCAGCACTAAGCAGTATTTCCCAAGTAGAAAATATGTAAATCAGTTGAATAGCTGGGGAAAGGGGGGTCTGTGACCTTCCCCCCAAGACTCTGTACCTGAATAAATGTGCCTCTAAATTGTTTTACTATTTTCTATACATTTTGACTAATTTTATTAAAAATCGTCATGATACTCTGACGAAGATTTACTACGTCATTTTCTCTCAATATTGCGCCCTTCATATTAAAAATATTTTAGGGGAAACAAGAGAAAATGAAAGAGGCCTACCAGAACGCCATCATGGAAAGCGAATCAAGCACGAACTTGAGGAATAAGAATAGCTCGGAAAAAATCGAAGCCTGTGATACCAAGTCTATTAAGGAGCGCTGGGAGAAGGGGCAGGTGGCCAACGAGAGGATCGAGCGGGAGATAAGCAGGGAGGGGGAGGAAGAGGTGTATGAAAGCGGTGAGTAGTGTTTAGATGAGGATATATTTTCTTTCTATAAATCCTTTTCAATTTAAATGTTTTCATCTCTTGCAGAAATTAGCAAAAAATCCAGATCTTTGTTCCTGGAACTCGACGCCAATTCGTCGAAACCGCCGCAGGTATCCCCCGTTACCCCGCCGAAGTTAGAAGTGAGAAAAGCCAGAGAAGTAAGCAAACTATGTTTTTTTTTTAGTATAAAAACGGTTACTTTTTAAAAGTTATGAGAATGTAAAATTTAATTTCACATCACACACATCACATTTCACACTTCACTGCAGAACTTTTATCTAATTTCATGATTTCTGTATCTCCCATGGTTATAGTCAATACATTAATTTCCCATCATTATTATCAATTGGCTAAAGCTCTGGTTTTTATTACATTTCGTTACGAAATATTTCGGTGGATTGGAACGGAAAAGTTCGTCGTTGGTCATTTGGTCACATGTGTGGTTTTTACTGCAGTACAAGTGCGTGGTTAAAAACGGACGACATTAGAAGATTAATTTGTACAGGGTGATCACGTATTATGTACCCCCCATCTTAACCTTTTTATTTAACGTACTTGAGAAAAATTAAAACGATTGGTAACAAGGTTTTTCAAGTAGTATTTGCAATGGGAACAAATATCATTTAGATCTGTTGATTTACAAGTAGGGTTGGTTTTACTCAACATGATGTTGAGGCCCTTTGTTAGACACCTATTTTATAATATGCAACCAAGTAATTTACGAAATAACCTACAGAGTTATGTACAGGATATATAAGACGACACTAACTTGTGATCGTCTGATATTAGTAAATCATAATAAATTACTTTTGCATAACTTATTAAGAAAAAAAACACTTTTTGAAGTGATAAGGGACCCCCAATTGCGTAACGGGCCTAGGGCCCACTATAACCAAAAATAGGCACATTGTATATTCCGATTTAATAATAATAATAAAGTCGGTAAAAATAATGAGCGCGTTTAGTTACGCCGATTCTTTATTCTTCCGTAGATTTTCTTGCCCTGTTGCCAGTTTGAGACACCGCACGCACGGCTAATTTAATTTGTCAATTTAAAATCGTATTTTTTAATTTAAACTCTTTTATTTTTTGGTTCTTTTCGAGATCCCTTTAAGTATGAGGCCGTAGGCTAGAGCCTAGTATGCCTAGTAATATATCCGAAGACAAAGAACCGATAACCCGTGTCACTTAATGACAAACATCAAGCGGAATAACTTTTCGTTGACGAAATTTCGTCGGTATCCAACCTTTTGGATTTGAACGGAGTTTTTCGGCTGCAAATTATTATTTTTGTGAACTTTTATTTTATTAACTATGAGTGTAAAATACTATAAACTAGAGTTTAGTGCCTTAGAAGATGAATAGTTGATAGAAACTAAAAGTAGATAGATAGAGGGTAAAAGAAAACCAACCCATATATGCAAAAAAATTAAATTTAGTACATACAAATGAAGGAGAATATTTGGATCAAATAAAACAGGTACGTTCAGCCCTACTTGTAAATCAACAGACCTAAATGATATCTGTTCCCATTGCAAATACTACTTTAAAACCCTTGTTACCCTTGTATACCAATCGTTTTAATTTTTCTTAAGTACGTAAATTAAAAAGGTTAAGATGATGGGGGGACATAATACGTGACCACCCTGTACAAATGAATCTACTAATATCGTCCATTTTTAACCACGCACTTGAACTGCAGTAAAAACCACACATGTGACCAAATGACCAACGACGAACTTTTCCGTTCCATTCCACCGAAATATTTCGTAACGAAATGTAATAAAAACCCCAGGGCTTTTTAGACAATTACTTCTTTTCCCCCCCGACTGTACATTTTCTTTCCCATATTCCCAGGCATATCTAGAAAGGACCGGCAAAGAGGACACGGTAAAATCGACGGAACAAATCGAAGAGATCGAAGTGAGGACCGCCGATATCCAGGAAAAATTTAAATTTTTCGAAACGTACAGGGAGCCGGAGAAGAACAGGAAACAATTCCGCATAACGCCGCCCAGAGATCCGTCGCAAGTTAAGGTTGTTCACAGTGCTCTTTGGAGAATGTGTGTGTTATTGTTTATACTAAAACAGCACCCGCGTTTCGTTCCATCTAACCAATCGACCATCATCAAGTTGTTAATTATTTAACCTAAATTTATATTAACCCCACTTTTTTTTTAATATAGTTTGCTTCCTGATTTTGTAATTCTTGATGCTAATAATTTGCAACTTAATGCTTTGAAATGTAAATGTGTGGCCCCTGATTCTGCGAGTTTCTTTTTCTTTAGAGTTTCTTTTAAAGCCATTATTTTGATTACCTAAATACAGGTTGTTATGGAAATCACTTATTATATTTAAACCGGCAAATCCTGAGATGAAAATAAATTGAAGAAAAATAACCATAAATCGCGTTTTGAATTATTGTACGAAATATACACTTTATATGAAATCTGAAACTTTACGTGGCCGCTACTGAGGACGTTCGCAATCAATAGTTTATTGAGGCGGTGTTGTCATATATTGCAACACAGAATTGTAAACGCACGTGTTCAGTTTTTGACAACAAGACGTCTTTGACCCGCGTTATCACTTCTTTTTCAAACCTTTTAGAAAAAAAATACTACAATTTTAAGGTACATACTCTCTTACCTTCGATCTTAAGAAATTTGAAATTACATCACAATATTTCTTATTATCAATTATTTCACAACAGAAAAATGCTACAACTAACAAAACGTTTAAAATTCGTATACATCAAGCACGTGGAACCTTCGACAGCGTCATTCCACTCCCGAGTCTCGAAACATACTGAAGCAACGATAGTCGCGCGCGGCAGGTATCCAAGCAAGGGCGAAATATGCGATGTGATCTGACAACTCTGTTAGTATACTCTAGAGACCCACATTGTGGCTAACCGAATCCAGATGGAACGGCGCGACAGTATGTGGATAAAAAGGGTTTTTACCTTAGTATTTAGATATTCGATTTAAAAAAAAGTATGTAGACTTTCTCTAGGACACCCTTTTAAATATAGTAAGTAATTTCTTTAACACCCTGTATACAGGTTGTTATGGAGATGGTGGATTATTATGTTTAAATGGGTGAAGTGGTGTAACACGCCTATTAACGCGCGTCAAACCAGTTGCGCATCGCCGCGAATCTCGGCGGCTCTTGCTGGTGGGCTTGAGTTTATCGCAAAATGTTTTCTGTTGTGAAATTATTCGTTTCCAGGTGCATTTGATTTGAAATTACTTTAAATACATCTGTCTATGTCGTTTGCAAAATAAACATTTTTAATTGTAATTTGTACGGAAATTGCGGAAAGAATCGACGCGGTACAGATTATACCATAATATTTTCTATAGTTTTAAATTACGGGAAAAATAAACATCGCTCGCAGACGACTGACGTTTCTTGACGTGTCAAAAACGTTTTCGTTCGTTTCAAAACTTGAAATTTGACCCTTGTATGCATGTAAATCTTTATGTACAATATCCATCCCACTTCTGATTCCCTTGAAATTTTGTTTCGCAAAAGATAGTGCCCTTTTTGATCAAGCCCACCCTTCAGAAAACTAAGTCTATGGTTTGTTGACGTTATGATGATGTACTAACCAAAGCGCCGCATTCTATTGCAGTGTTGTCACCGACCAATTAAAAAAACCGTTATTTTCACAGCTTCTAATTTTTGTTTCTCGTTATTTATAGACTGAAACTCCCGAAAGGGAAATCTACAGGGACCCGGACGTGGTGAGATCGGAGGAATACATCGACGACTCGAAGATCGCCAAAGAAACTCATACCGCTTCGAAGATGTTGAACAAATTCAGGGAGATGGAGGAGAATTTGACCAGAGAACCAGAACCACAAGGTATGGCGTATCTGGGGGGCAAAAAAGCTTACTTCCGACAGACGACTAAACTTGTACATAACGTTTTCGACAAATAAAATTAATATCATTTGTAATGACAATTTTTTTTTTTAGGCCTCAAGCCACTAAAATGCTTTACACCCCCACCCGAACCAACCAGAGCCGAATCTCGAAGTGAGGAGGAATCATCCGAATATGAGGATGAAGAGGAGGAGGAAGTCGACCAAGGTGGAAAACTACCGGAGGATCTCATCGAAGTAAGTTAGAAACTATCGAGTGACAGGGTGGAGTCGAGGGGGTCTGTTTTTATGACTAATCAATTGCCTTTTTAATTTGTTTTTCTAGGCACAGAAAGCGGCGAGAGCGAAGCAATTGCGTGCCAAATTCGAAAAATGGGAAGTGAATGAAATCAAGCGCGAACAGCAAAATTCTATTAACGTTGTGGAGGAGACCGGAGAGGAGCAGTCCCAGATCGAATCTACGAGAGTGTAAGTAAATTATTATACCCCTTCCATGGAATCCCTATCAGCACATGTCACAAATCTAGATGAAGAGCAGTAGGGGGGGCCCAGTACTGACCCCTGAGGTACACCGCTTTCAGAGGAAATATGAAATAAGCTTTCGAGAACACAGAGTTGATTCGGAAGGAAATTGGTCCTTCGCCTTCTTTATTAAAGTAACAACACTGCGTTGCCTACGCGTTTCGGTTGAAATCACATCTTCTGGGCTAGAAGGTTGAAAAATGTAGTCCATTGTAGTTCAGTCAACTAATTTTTCTTTCTTGTTAGGTTGAGGGCAAAATTCGAACAGATGCGGGACTCGAGTACTAGTGAATCGAACAAAGTGCAGAAAATAAAGCCGAATCGTTTTGTGGTAAGTGTTTTTTTATATATCAACATTTTCTATTGATGTTTGGCTCAATGTTAACATAGTTTAACATGTTGAATTTTTAAACACGTCGAATACAATGAAAAGTGTACTTATTTGATGGTTTTCCGTCAATCGACATTTTTTTTTTGTTGTTAATCGTATGTAAAGGTAGTTTTTATTCGATTTGTTTTATTCAAAGTTTTGACGCTTGAATAAAGTACTTATCGGCATTAATTTTTATAACTTTTTGCATGTTGTTTAGTGCGGCCTTTGTCGCATAATAGCTCCGCTGTTATCTAAAATATAAACGCGTTATTTGGCAATCGGAAAATTATTTGTAAAATCACGAGAGAAAAAATCAAGTAATAACTAATTGAGCTCTGCACTTTATTAACTCTGACGTTGTGCCATCTTTAAATAGATATAGGAAATTTTGGCTGATGGTCATTTATAATAATAATAATAAGCCTTTTTTATGACATTTCCTACACTTTTATAGGGTATCTCTGTAATTGTTAGTGCTATCAAAAAAGTAATGTAGGTGTCACGTGCTCTTTTTGGGTTGAACTTAAAATGGTAAAATCAAAATTCGAAAATTTTCGCTCGCTTAAGAGATACGGGGGAAAATCAAAAAATTGACAATTTCAAAATTACCCTACATTTTCTTATGTTAAAAGAGACGCAGAAAAATGTTTTATACAGAAGTTTCTTTATATTGATTGTTGAATAATCTGCCGTTTTCAGAATAAGTATACGGGGTCAGGTAAAAAAGTTATTGGACCTAAACGGAATACCCTCGTATATATTTTAATCTAAAAAGATACTATTTTAAATTCTCCTTTCAAATATATAACACACCATGGATGGTATTAGTTTCCTAGGCGATTTTTTAAACTTTATTACTTTAAACCACAGTAGACCATGAAACAAAAGCTAATACCCTAGAAATAACAATGCTGACTATTAACATTTAACGTCAATTTCATTTTTACATATTCATTTGCGAAAATGACAACATTTTGACAAATTTGATATGATCTCAGTTTATATTGAAAGTGGAAAAAACGAAGAAATGTCAAATGCAAAATGTATATATTGTTCGCTATCCAGAAAGACGGTAACCATTTAAGGACATATTCCGAACATTTGCGATGAGTCCCGTTATTGTTTACCTTAATCTGAATCTTTTATTTCGTTTCAAAGTAATAAAGTTTAAATAAATCGCCTAGGAAACCAATGTCATCCATGGTGTGTTATATATTTGAAAGGAAATTTAAAATAGTATCTTTTTAGATTAAAATATACAGGGTGTTCCATTTAAAAAAATGAGGTTAGGTCCGATAACTTTTTTACCTGACCCCGTATACTTATTCTGAAAACGGCAGATTATTCAACAATCAATATAAAGAAACTTCTGCATGGAACATTTTTCTGTATCTCTTTTAACTAAGAAAATATAGGGTAATTTTAAAATTGTCAATTTTTTTTATTTTTCCCCGTATCTCTTAAGCGAGCGAGAATTTTCAAATTTTGATTTACTAATAGCACTAACAACAACGGAGATACCCTATAAAAGTGTCGAAATTGGGACACCCTGTACAACATGGAAAAAATGGCCTGGACATTTTTAAAACGTCATTATCCGGTTTTGTTCGTAAAACCTGATTTATCGATTTGACACAGTTAAACCGGAAATTAATTATTCTTATGTGAAACTTTTTTCCAAGTTACTTGGGTTCATCGCCATAATTCAAAAAATATGGGGTATCATATTTAAAAAAATGATAATTTTTCGATCCGCCTTGTAGAGTCGAAAATAATTTTGCGGTGTTATATTTTTGTATATTTTAGATAACTTCGCAGCTATTAAACTTCGCCACATTAAACACCAATAAAAGGCGTATTAGAGTCGGCAATTTTTTTCTCTTGCGCCTGCAATAGCAATTATAATTGCACGTATTCATGCGCAGTACACCGTTCTCGATCAGCTGGCGCAATTAGTGTTGCATTGCCAGAAATGGGTCGTGCGCCATTTTAATTGCCATTGCCGCTGCAAGTCTGGGTAGCGACGGATTGTTCTGTTATTTTTAAATGTTTATTAGTTCGTCGAAGTAGCTACGAACAGCTAATGGCTATTTAAACTAACTGGTACTTAAATTAACAGTTCACATTCTTTATTAAGCATATGTGCTGCTAATTCGTAGCAACTTTTTTGAATTGCCATTTCTAAGTAGCAGTAGCTGCTTTAACTGCTAATCAAAACGAACAGGTTTGCCCATCTCTACTTCTGGGGGTATTTTAGAGATTTCGACAGTAGCAACTGCTGTTCTGGCTGTTGGCAATGCGCCAGCTGATCGAGAACGGCTTAGCACGCATGAATACGTGCAATTATAATTGTTATTGCAGGCGCAAGAGAAGAATTGCCGACTCTAATACGGCTTTAATTATTATTTATCACTGTTTTTGCTGCTTTTTATCCACATTATATTTTTCTAATTCGTTTTCTTCTTCTGCGTATTTTTGTGTTTGTCTTATTTTTGCGTTTTTTGTTATTTTGCGCATAACATCGATTAGTAACCATCGAAAATTTAACCTCTTGAAATAATACATAAACGACTATGTCATTGATGTACATATTATTATACAGTATGTCCACGGATGGGGTTTACAAGAGGACTAAAAATTGAAAGATACGAAAAAATGTCACTCTTAATAAACGTATTTAGATATTCGATTTAAAAAAAAGTATGTAGACTTTCTCTAGGACACCCAAGGAGTCACCCATTTAAATATAATAAGTCATTTCCATAACACCCTGTAGGTTATTGAAACAAAATAAAATTTTCTATAACTAAATATACAATATTTAACACTAGCATACGGAAAAGGAAACAAATTTTTAAGTAATAGTTTTTATAAGCCGATTTCGTTGATTAAATTCTATACAGGGTGACAATTTAAAAACTTGAAATGGCCATATATTAGAAACGAAAAACTGAAGAAAAAAACGCAAAAACCAGTTTCTATAAAACGAAGGGGGAACAAAAACAAGCGTATTAGCCCACCCCTATATGCAACCCCTTGGACAGGGCGAGATAAACCCTTAAAATCTTAAATAGAAAGGGGGTCGAATGATACATCATTTTGAAGCTCTTGAAAAATGCTTTCCAATGGTACATTTCAGGAAATTCTTCTCTGTTTATTAAGGAAAACAATAAATTAAAAGACAATTTTGAAATTTTTTATTATTAGTTAATTAAATGTTCAAAATGATTTCCGTTGTTTTGAAGACAATAATAAAGCCTACTTTCAAATTCTTCACGTACATTTGCAAAGGTTTCTCTGGATGTAGCACGGCATTCCTGAACTATTCTATGGAGAAGTTGCTCTAGTGAGTCAGGTTGCGTTTTAAAAACCACAGGTTTTAGGTGAGCCCACAAAAAGAAGTCAAGAGGTGTTAGGTCCGGGGATCTAAGTGGCCATTCAACAGGACCTCTTCTTCCAATCCACTGGTTGGGATAATTATCATCCAACCACTGCCTAACGGGAGGTGCTCCATCCTGTTGAAAATGTAGTAAGCGTTCTTCTAAAGATAAATTTCCGAGTATGTCCCTCTGATTTTCTCATTCTCGCACTATTAGTGGTTCGATAGACCTCTGTAGCATTTCAGCATACCTGTCGCCATTTAAATTTCCTTGTATAAATATTGGGCGATAATACCATCTCCCAATATACCAGCCCAAACATTAATTTTCTGGGGGTACTGGGTATGCCCTTCTCTAAATACGTGGGGGTTCTCGTCATTCCAGTAACGACAGTTTTGCTTATTAATATGCCCATTTAAATAAAAGGTACACTCATCACTGAAGCAAATATTTTTAACTATTCGAGGTTCTGCCGTAATTCTATCTGTCATTATTTCACAAAACTGTATTCTTCTGTCAGGGTCGTCGTCACCAAGTTCTTACAGTATGTGCAGTTTATAGGGATAAAACTTATGAATTTTAAGTACCTTTCTTATTGATTCACGAGATAATCCAGTTGCTACAGCTGCTTGACGAGTTGATAAAGTTGAATTCATTGCAAACTGCCCCAGAATTTCAATTTGCGCTGCTTCGTCGGCTAGTCTTGGTTGATTTCTCTTTATATTCGCGACAGAACCAGTTTCTTTAAATTTGGCTACTAGTTGGCGAACATACTCCGGGCTTACATTTTGACCTGGATGCCTTTCGTTAAAACGTTGAGGCTTTATTATTGTCTTCAAAACAACGGAAATCATTTTGAACTTTTAATTAACTAATAATAAAAAATTTCAAAATTGTCTTTTCATTTATTGTTTTCCTTAATAAACAGAGAATAATTTCCTGAAATGTACCTTTCTATGGTACCATTGGAAAGCATTTTTCAAGAGCTTCAAAATGATGTATCACTCGACCCCCTTTCTATTTAAGGGTTTATCTCACCCTGTCCAAGGCGTTGCAGATAGGGGTGGGCTAATACGCTTGTTTTTGTTCCCCCTTCGTTTTATAGAAACTGTTTTTTGCGTTTTTTTCTTCAGTTTTTCGTTTCTAATATATGGCCAGTTCAAGTTTTTAAATTGTCACCATGTATAGCAAAGTGCTTTCGTATAGGAGCTTGAAAAATTTTGGAACCACACAAAACACAAAATATAAATGTCAATATTTTAATTTTGCCATTTCCGTCTAATTCACTAGACTTGTATTTTGTTTACAAAGAATAACTGGGTCTGTTTCATCTTTTTTCATAAACTGATAAAACAAAGACTTTAAAAATATTAAGTTATGACGTACAGTCATTCTTTCCCCGCCCCAACTGTATACATTACTACAAAACATCGGTACAGACAAGAAAGAGCATGCTAATTCGACTACTAGGCTAATTATTGGAGGTTCAATTTTTGAAGTTATCCAACGTACAAATTTGTTACTTTATTTTAGTTTTAACAGCAGTTCTTTTCCTAAAAAAAACATGTCAAAGTAAAAGTAACTTGAGGGAATACAAGTAATGTTGCCCTACACAATTTTACAAAACATTGACGTGGTCGGACATTGATATCAGTTTGATGAAACTGATTTTTTTAATAGGAAAAAAACTAGGAAAACTAGGAACTAATTGCATGGCCCCATTTTTACAAAACGTTTTTTTTTTCTTGCAGAAAAACACGAACGGTTTCGATTAGATGTTTTTGCGTTTATAATTCGCATAACTAATAGTTTTTATGTGTCGGCATGATCGTGATGATGTGATTTGGTTTTATTTTTAACAATAAAATTAGGATGTTACGATTACTGCAATGCCGTTGACGTATTTCGAACGAAAAACCTCCAAATTGCTTTTCATTCTTTATTCGTATCCAGAGAGATATTTCGGCCGTACAATTATTACTATATTTTTCAACATATTGAGCCGTATTCTGGGCTAGGAGATAATAGATTTTTAATTTTTTTTAAAAATTAATTTTTGCACGTTGGGGGATTTTCGCTCGAACCGTTGCTGTTAAGAAGATGCTGATATATTTCTCTCTCTCTCTTTTTAGTGAATTAAAGAAATGTTCCCAGTTCGTCCCCTAATCATGTGTCAATGTAAATTTAAATAAATTAAACTTAAAAACACCAATTTACTTGTAAGGTCACCTTCCTTCTACTATGTCTACCGATTTTCAGCCATTTTTTTCGTCTCTTTCTGCTATGTATCTTTCTATTGGGATTCTGAATGTACTATCGTGCCGATAAAAAACTAGAACAACAAAATCACAAAACTGGGAACGGATATACATATCTCATAGACTATAAAAGGTGATCGACAGCTGTAAAGGTAAAAATACATAACTTTTAGGAAGTAACCTAGGTTACATAATTTAACGTTTTATATTTTTCTATACGAGGTGGCATCAAAATATCTTATTTCTTTTATAAACTTGCGTGGCAGTAAATATATTGGGCATTTTTATTAAGAAAAAGTCTAATACCTTATTTAAACTATGTATATATAACGTCGCCTAAAAATGAAAACGAAACTAAATAATAAAAGAAATTTAATAGAAGGTTACAAAAATACAAACGCAAAATTTGTCGAAGCAACAAAACATTTTTAATATTTAGTCATGGAACCATTCCTGTTTATTACTTCTTGAAGCCTTTGCGGCATACTTAAAACTAGGTTTCTGCATAATTCGCCTGTTACTTCATCCCAAGCTTCATTTATCCTGTAGCGTAATTCATCTCTGTTTCGTGGCCGAAAATCATGTTTATACATTGATTTCACCATTTTACCCCAAATTTTTTCGATCGGGTTCAAATCGGGACTCTTCGAAGGCCAGGGAAGAACTGCTATATTATTTTCTAGGAGAAAATTTTGCACAATGCGTGCTGTGTGTATTGGAGCATTATCATACTGAAATGTAAAATTTTGACCATATACAGCGTTTATCGATGGTATCATCGCTGCATTAAGGATATTAACGTATTCAGGTGCAGTTAGTCTTCCTTCCACGATTTGGCAAATTCCTGGACCTCTGGCGCTAATCCAACCGCAGACATTTATAGAGAAGCGCCCGCTTTGGTTAGTTTTGTGAGTGTATATCTTATCATACCGCATGCCGGAAGGCCTATACACTCGAATTCTTACATTATTACACGATTGAAAAGTTTTCCTGAACCTGCTTTCGTAATAATAGTCCAATACCTTGCTATTTTTTGTTTTGCCGACAACACGGTATTTTTGTTTACTCCCAGTTTATTTGCAATATCCCTAATAAAAGCACCAACTCGCAACCGACTGTAGATTATAGCCTTTTGTTGTGGTGTTAATTGTGGCATATTTTTTAAAGAACAATTTGCTTGACAAGTTAATGATAAAGTGACAATCTATGTTGACACGTAAAATTTGTATATGACATTTTACTGGTACCAGACTCGAAAGTAAAAAATTCCTAATAGTCAAGGAGCAAATAAGAAATTTTGCTGTCATAGTTTTTTACCGTCACGATGGTACTGACGCTACGTTCCATTGTTTAGAAAAAGAAACGGATATTGGAATATAGCCGGAAGTATCGGGGGCAGGGGGTCATAATTTTAAAATTTTAGATTACGTGAGGAGTACCGGGAAAGAATATTTGACGAATATAGAAATATTTCGTTTATTGTCTCCATCGATATGTCGTTAGAAATTTGTTGCTCTGTTTACTTTTAAAACACTGTAAGATTTTCGGTGAAGGACGCGGCGGCATTCCGCATGTTTCCCTGTACTCTTCCAACTATCGTTTGCTTTAAGATCTAAGGAAGGTCTCGTTTCTTAAACAAAATGTTACGTCATTTTTATGTATGTATATATAAAAAAATAATGTAGTACTAAAAAAGAGGCAATAGGGATAGAACTTAGGACTTCCTTTTTGATATACAGTGATTTTTATTAGGAAAAGTTTTTTAGGTGAAAAATATTTAGTTAGAGAACAATTTTTACATTTTACATTGAATCGGGCGTGTGATTTTTTAAAAAGTTTAGATGTAATTAGGGATTGGTAGGGTGAAAAATGCTAAAACGGCCTTATTCTTAGTAAATGGCAGCAGTAGTGATACTTGGCTTCACCATCACTCCCCTCCACAGAGCATATCTCGGACGTGATGCGTCTTAGAGATTACGTCACTAGAGTAGCTTACCTCATTAAAAATATGACAGCTGTCACTTTTACACGTTTAAGAAAGCGGCCAGAACCACAATAATAGCAAAAACCAAAAAGCTAACTTCTTGATTCAAATTCTCGAGAACTAAATGAGATTTTATTTTGAAAATTTGGCTGTGGCTACAAGAGATGGTATTCTATGTTTATAAAATATTTTGGATGGTGCGGTGTTGCCGGATCATACCGAAAGTGGTAGCAACTTCGGAATTTTAAGTGAATTACCCTATATTATATTTTTTTGGAATCTAGGTAAAAATCTAGAACAGTTTTCTGTATAATATCATATCTCCTTAAGAGTTTTTGAATTATAAATAATCTTGTGATTTTTTAACGCCGTGTCGGGACCTGAAAAGAAAATCATATATTTCTAGCGGTTACAGTTAGAAAGACCATCGAAGTTTTATAATTTTGAATAGTATTTAATTAGTTTAAAAATCTCAAGATTATTTATAATTCAAAAACTCTTAAATATAGGTACAGTACGTTTCACGAAAATTGGATACGACTTAATGATTTCCTGGGTCGGTCCCATTGTGTCGATAAGAGCTTGGCAATAAACAAGTGAAGTATGAAGGGACGGACTAAGGAAAACAAGTAATGATATGATTATATTAATGTAATCAAATGGAATAACATTTTTTTAAAATATTACTAGTCATATTTATTAACATTTATAATGTTATTCTATAGATAGTTCTGTTTCGCTATCGCTATCCTCATCAAAATTAATTATAATCGGATTAATTATACGATCCAGACTAATATACGAATTTTCTACAGTTATTACGTGACGGACTGAATTTTTCCAACTACCTGGGGGAATATCATTAAAGCATTTTCGTATTAATTCTACAACACTAGAACTCGTCGGAGAAATATTTTCAGACCTAACCAGTGATTTTAACTGGTGCCACATATGCTCTATGGAGTTAAAAATGCAATAATAGGGTGGGAGCCGTAGCACTGTATGTCCAATTTCTTTTGCCAATGTGTCACAAACATATACCTTTTTTATACAAAATGTCTTTAAAACTTCTAAAAGATCACTTTTTTATAGCTTTCTGCAAAATATATATCATTCGCCGCCATGTAGTTCTGAATCTCCAATTTTGTATTATTTGAGCTTGGAGCTTTATGTAATTGGCGACTGTGATAGCTCGCATTGTCCATTACTATCACGCTATTCTGAGGAATGTTTGGTAAAAGACAATTCTTGAACCACAAAAAGATATTTAAATATAAATTAAGCAACCTAACCTACCTGATGTGCCTATATTTAATTATAATTATTACAATCCGGTCCTTTCCACATAATAATAACAAACGGTCATAAATAATGGGATGGCCCAAGTACTTTAACTGCAGTCATTAAGTTATATCCATTTTTCATGAAACAATTTTTATATGATATGGTATAGAAAACTGTTCTAGATTTTTACCCAGATTCCAAAAAATATATAGGGTAATTCATTTAATATTCCGAAGTTGCTACCACTTTCGGTATGATCCGGCACCACCGCACCATCCAAAATATTTTATAAACGCAGCAAACCATCTCGTATAGCCACAGCCAAATTTTCAAAATAAAATCTCATCTAGTTCTCGAGGTACTTCTAATAAGCCACGTTACTTGGTGTACCCTGTATACCTTTAAGAATATAAAATAATGACTAGTTTTCGCATTTTTCTGCCTTACCATATACAGGGTGTCGCGGGCAGCTTCTCTATATTCGACAAAATCATAACAGCGCCTAAATTTATTATAAAAAAAAATATTCGGAACCTGTTGGGTATATAGTACCTACAGGTTTTTTCGGGCACCCTGTATATAAAAATGGACTTCTCTCAATTTGTTTTTAGGTATGTTAGCTATTTTTAAATGCTTGTTGTTTCTACTAAAGTTTCATAGTTTATATCGGTATTTTTTATTATTTGTAAGAAAAACTATTACCGCTTTTTACGAACACATTGTGGTCTATTCATGTCGTTGTGTTTTTCTCTTTGTTATATGAAAATATACGGGGGCCGATTTTTTTTAGAGCGACCTCTAAACAATTTCCCTCGTATAAATACAAATACACGGTGTCGACTTTCTATTCTAGCAATATAAGTAGGAACTTTTTTGATTCTCAATGTCTAGGTCTGGTAAATTTTTCCCGAAAAATTTTTAAAAATCCGTTGCTGTTTTTATATATTAGCGTGTATTATTTGTTACTGTTACTCCTTACGTTTGAGCCGGAAAATGAGGCGCGTCGTCACCTGCAACAGTATGATTCAAATCGCGATTATGTAGATGGACCTGATTAACATTATGAAGGTCGTACCTATAAAAACTTCTTTATTGTACAGTCGAGTGTCCCCTTTTCGACACTTTTATAGGGTATCTCCGCAATTATTGTTAGTGTTATCAAAAAAGTAATGTATCATGTGCTCTTTTTGGGTCAAACTTTAAAAAAATACGGGGATAGTTAAAAGAGATACAGAAAAATGTTTTATATAGAAGTTTCTTTATATTGATTGTTGAATAATCTACCGTTTTCAGGATAAGTCAGGTAAAAAAGTTATCGGACCTAACTTTAAATTCTCCTTTCGAATATATACCACATCATGGATGATATTGGTTTTCTAGGCGATTTATTTAAACTTTATTACTTTGAGACGAAATAAAAGATTCAGATTAACGTAAAAAATAACGGGAATCATCGCAAATATTCGGAATATGTCCTTAAATGGTTACCGTCTTTCCGGATAGCGAACAAAATATACATTTTGCGCCATTTCCTCGTTTTTTCCCACTTTCAATATAAACTGATATATCAAATTTTTCAAAATGTTGATAGGTCATTTTCGCAAATGAATGTGAAATTGACGTTAAATAGTCAACATAGTTGTTTCTAGGGTATTAGCTTTTGTTTCATGGTCTACTGTGGTGTGTTATATTTGAAAGGAGAATTTAAAATAGTATCTTTCTCGGTTAAAATATGAGGTTAGGTCCGATAACTTTTTTACCTGACCCCGTATACTTATTCTGAAAACGGCAGATTATTCAACAATCAATATAAAGAAACTTCTGTATAAAACATTTTTCTGTATCTCTTTTAACTAAGAAAATGTAGGGTAATTTAGAAATTGTAAAATTTTTTATTTTCCCCCGTATCTCTTAAGCGAGCGGAAATTTTCAAATTTTGATTTTACCAATTTAAGTTTGACCCAAAAAGAGCACATGACACCTACATTACTTTTTAGATAGCAACAATTACGGAGATGCCCTATAAAAGTGTCGAAAATGGGACACCTGTACTAAAGTCTAAATATAATATTCATTGACAGAGGTAACTTACAATTGCTTCCCAAAACATGTACTTCAGAAACTTGAAAAATATGTAAACCACACGAAACACAAAATATAATAGTCAATATTTTAATTTTCCATTTCCGTCTAATACACTGTAATTGTATTTCGTTTCCAAAGAAAAACGTTGTCAAAAAGACATTAAAAATAACATATCTTTGCTATTACTGCAAAGTTAGGACGCATCTTTATTCTTTTCCCGGCCCAACCGTATGCTAGAATGTTTTAGATATTTTTTAAATTATAAAAGTAATTTTTGTAAAATTTACACGAATTATTGCTTGGTGGTGTGACCAGTAGGGTTCCCGTTAACTCACAGTCTAACCTTCTATTATCGGTTTCTTTACGGTAATGTCGCTCTTAAACTGTGAGCTAGTCGAACCCTGATATACGGTGTGACCCAAGTTGTTCTGTACGAGAAAAATCTTTGTTTTTCGAGGACACACTGTAGAGATACGTTTTTTTTTTAAATATTTGTTATGACGACTTTTATGATTATACCTTATTATTGATGTTTTAGATTGTGCCAATTTTTTAAAATATGTTGAGTGATTTTAATAAAAATTATTTATCTTCCGCTCTGTAGTTTTATTTTAGATTATAAGCGGTGAATATTGTTAAAATAGGACAAACACACAAATAACCGGAAATCGAAAAGAATTGTTATCAATGGAGTTATTTTACTTAACGAGATAATTTTTTGAATTGAGGAGTTTAGGGTTTTTTTTTTAAAGGAAATGTCAGCCGCCATAACGGAAACATGTCAAAGTTGTAATGGCAAAGTTTATCCATTAGAGAAAATTTCAATCCACGGAAACGTCTACCACAAAAGCTGTTTCAAGTGTATGGAGTGTTCTTGTGTTTTACGGTAAGAAAATAGGTATTTTTTTAAATGGGGACTTTTACGCCCTAAGGCGGAAAGTGATAATTTTGCACTGGGCGAAAACGAATTAGTCAAATTAGTACAAATCTTAACCCAAGAAAGGCCAGCGGTTTTGATGACATATCGATAAAAACTATTAAAATGGTCAAAAAAGAAATCGTTCCCATCTTGCAATCTCTCATTAAACTCTATCATTTATTACGAGTATTTTCCCAGAAAAAAATAAATTGGTAAATAAACTGATGGACAAAATTAACGCAACATCATAAATTTCCCATATTTTTTATGCTATTTTTTTTCTGAATTTATGATCCGATTTGAATGATTTTTTTTGTATTGTAGATTGGTTCCTTGACAATGTCATTGTTTTCGCTGTTTATGATAAAAATTCCATTTTCGATTTATACTGGGTTTACTAAAAATGCTGTGTTTTTTTCCGAAAATTCGTATCACCCTGTGGAGTATATTAGCAACCGAATCATATTGCAGTTGACATTAAACGGTAGGTCCATCTGTCCCCAACATTTTCTTTTTTGGTTTACTTCATTATCTCTGTTATTAAAGGAGATACACTGCTAAATGTTTCAAGTAGGTTGCAAGATTAAAATACTCGTCGGGCAACTGGGCATACGAAACGAACGTTTAATAAGCAGTTTCCGAACAGTTTTTATCAGTATGGCGAATTTTATTTGACCTTTGTTGTAACTTTAAAACACAACATCTGCTGACACATCGCTTGCAATGTCAGAAAAAGTCCATAGTCTACTTGAAAACATGAACACAATGAATGTGTTGAATATTAAAGTCTATAAAAACATGTTACGCTATAAAACGGTGTATCTCCTTTAAAAACAGAGATAATGAAGTAAACCGAAAAATAAAATGTTGGGGAAAGATGGACCTACAGGTTCATGTTAACTGCAATATGTTTCGGTTGCTAATATACTCCACAGGGTGATGCGAATTTTCGGGAAAAACATAGCATTTTTAGTACACCCAGTATAAATCGAAAATTAAATTTTTATCATAAACAGCGAAAACTATGACATTGTTAAGGAACCAACCTACAATGCAAAAAAAAATCATTAAAGTCGGATCATAAATTCAGTAAAAAAATAGCATCAAAAATATGGCAAATTTATGATGTTGCGTTAATTTTGTCCAAGAGTTTATATCTCCAATTTTTAAAAATGATCAAAAAAAATGATCCTAATAATTATAGACCAATTTCTGTTTTACCTGGAAAAAATAATGAATAAGACAAAATTGACAAAATTTTAGAAAATCAAAATATGCTATTTAGTGGTCAATATGGATTTCGTAAGTCTAAAGATACAGAAATATCTGCTATTGATATTATTACTGGCATTCAATTAACTTTTGACAATAATAAAAAAATGTTGCTTATTATCTTGCGAAAAGCATTTGATACTGTGAATCACGAAATTTTATTTTTAGAGAAAATTTAGAGGAAATATTTTCAATTGGTTTAAAAATTATTTATATAACAGAAAACAGTACGTTTATATTGACCATTGCTCAAGTTCTCAACAAAATATTACTTGCGGTGTTCCTCAAGGATCAATTTTAGGACCTACTTTATTCGTTTTATACTGGGTGGCCCAGTCCGGAATAAAATTAATATAGCCTTAACCTGTAACTTTTGGGGAAAACGCTCGGACACGTCAATTTAGTTTTATATATGCTCACATTTTGACGTTATTCGTTTTTTTTATAGACATTTGTCAAAGATATGACGACATCGATCTTTTTTTTTTAAATAGAAACATACAGCTTGTGATACATCATTTGAAAGCTAATATCTCGTACAGTATGCTCATAAATTTTAGCTCGATTCTGTCGAGCTATTTTAAAATGGCGACTGTTAAAAGTTTAAAAAAAAATCTCTATTTAAATAAGCGGAAATTATAAATCATTGATGGTTTTTTTTACCTTTCAAGGTAAGAAATGTTCATTGTGTCGCGTTCAGAAGATTTCTTACCTTGAAAGGTAAAAAACCATCAATGATTTATAATTTCCGATTATTTAAGTAGAGATTTTTTTAAAAACTTTTTAACAGTCGCCACTTTGAAAAAGCTTGACAGAATCGCGCTAAAATTTATGAGCATACTGTACGAGATATTAGCTTTCAAATGATGTATCACAAGCTGTATATTTCTATTTAAAAAAAAAGATCGATGTCGTCATATCTTTGACAAATGTATATAAAAAAAAAAACGAATAACGTCAAAATGTGATAAACCTAAATTGACGTCTCCGAGCGTTTCACCCAAAAGTTACCGGTTAAGGCTATATTAATTTTATTTCGGACTTCTGGGCAACCCTGTATATAAATTCAATTTCTAAGGTAAATCTAAAAGGGAATGTCAAATTGTTAGCGGATGATACTACAATTTTATATTTTGGCGAGTCTTTTTCCAATATTCAAAATAATATGACTAATGATTTGAAAATCATACTTTCATGGCTGCAATCCTATAAACTTTTTTTAAACTTTGAAATTCATCATTCACGTTTATTTCTAAATGTGCAATTGGGAAATTAAGTATGCAAAATTCGTGCAAAGTTTTTAGGCTTATACTATATAAACGAAAATTTAAATTGGAAGAAAGCATGTTGAAAACCTTCGAAAAGGCGTATCACCACTCATTGGCATATTATTTAAAATTAGAGATTATATACCTTTAATACATTTAAAAAACATTTATTATTCATTAGTTTATTCAACATTTCAAGATTTAATATCAATTTGTGCATGTGCATGTGCCACAATATTAAACCCTTTAAAAAGACTACAAAACAAAATTATAAAATGTATTCATAAACTAATTTTTTTGGAACCAATAACAAATTTATATAAACCAAGAGGATATCTAGATCTGAATAGTTTATATAAATTAAAAATCAGTATACTAATTCATGCAATTAATAATAAAAATATAAAATTTGTAAAATTAACTGATATACACAATCATAATACAAGAAATATTGACCATTTAAAAAAAATCAAATTAAAAGCAGCATAGGGATGAAATCTATTTTATTTGATGGAATGCAAAGAAATTTTTTCTGAAAAATATACAAATTACTTTAAAAAAACCATTTATAATAATTTTTTTTTTATTTTTATATGGATTAATTACTTATTTATGTTCTATGTTATAATATTCCCTGTAATGGACTAAAATAGCTCGTTGGGAATTAAATAAAGATTATTATTATTATCACGATGAAAAATCATGAAGTTATGCACGCGTTTCTTGATGCGAGGGCGATGATGGCGTTCATCATGCGAGCGGCAGGCGTCAAAAAAATGTGTGCATAAAACGGGACCTAAAGGACGTGAATCACTTCGTTGCTGAAACGTTCAATGCCTTCATGTTTTACATTTATTTTAGAATGGACTCGTATTCTTACAACCAGGGCCTCTTATACTGCACCCCCCACTTCAAAAGGCTCTTTATCTCCAAAGGCAACTATGATTCGGCCTTTGGCCTGGACCAACACAAAGAAAAATGGCAGAGCAGCGTTAACAATATGACGGTGGCGTAGAAAGTGATGGCCAATGAGGGAACAAAATTATTTAAAAATCGTTTCGTTTTGTTGTGATAAACGTCCTGAATATTGCCGTTAGATGTAAAACGATTTGTGATGGAAGGTTTTTGAAAGAAAAAATAGCTCACTATGGAAAATGCGTTATTTATTTTCCGCTCAAAAAAAAATAAGATACAGGAGAAATGCTTTTTCTATTTTGGTTTCATAGGCAACCTAGTTAAAAAAATACAATTCAACACCCATAAAGTATTGTGCATCCAGCGTCGTTGTCTGTATGGCTAACTGGTAGACAATGTCATCTCGAACTTAACCAATCAAAGCCAGCGGGTGTCCCATTTTCGCCTTTTTTTTGCGGTTTTCCGAGTTATTATCAAATGTTGCGGTTTTTACTTTTTAACGAAACGACAATAAGATAAAAGATAAACAATATACGCCCCAGAAAGTGCCGAAAATGGGACATGGAACACCATGTACAATTTTCTTACCAGAATGAACGGGAATTGTTACGAAAAAAAGGCCGCCTAAAAGCTGTTTTACATTATCCCATATCTTGTACAATTTATTGTGCAATAAAATTGACAAAATACTGTTGGGTAAATAGTTGGTAGTAGGGAATTAAATCCCGCAAATGCGGGATCCTGCAGCGATTTCGCGAGATTAACAATGCGGGATTAAACGTGCGGGATTCGCGGGACTCGATGTGGGTGCTGTATGTTAATAAAAAGTTGTTTTATGCAATTAGAAACAGAGTAGAGTAGCAGGAAAATATTTATTGCATATAGGTACAATACAATAGTACGACTAGTTTAACGGTTACATGTTACATTGATTTGGAAAGTATTTTCGGAGAAAAGATAACATGTTTAATGTTTCATCTGTTAGATTTGAGCTTATTTTATTGCACATGTATGCTGCGGCTGAAAACGCACGTTCAGCTTCGACACTTGTCGGCGGAATAGATTTTACACTCTGATTCGAATAGTTGGCGCATATCGGTCGATGTGATAAACTTTCCAAAGGGTATACCATCTTTAGCTACCATTTTAGACACTCTTTCCTCCATCGAAACTTTTTCTCAGATGAAAAAATCTGTAATTTCCATTTTTTTACGTAGCACAGAAAAACCACCAACATCTGAGCGCTTAGCAATAGAACTAAACGAACTGCTCGAACTGCTGGTACCAGTTTTCATTTCCTGTGTTATTTTATCAATATCAACACTACCGCTGCTGCTCTGGACTTTCAAATTAATATTATGCTTTGTTTGTAAGTGGGTGTGAAGACCTTTGGTGGAACGAGCAGAGATTTTGATCATGCTAGGGCATAACTTACATTTAGCTGTAAGACCATCTTCAGACTTTAAAAAATAATTCCAAACTAAACTTGAACCTTTATTGTCTTTGTAAACTACACTGACACTCATTTTTGTGATTGCTGTTTAAATTCCATGTATTATATTCAAATGGCCCAGCATGGCGGGGAATCCCCGACGCGTCGATCAAAAATACCGCCGTTTATTGTTTGCTATCCGCGGGATCGATGGGCTCAATCCCGCAGGTTTGCGGGATTAAAGTTTGGGTGCGGGATTGGATTCCCTAGTTTGTAGTGTTGTCTGTTTTAAACTTATCAAATTTATTGTACAATAAATGTCCTTGTATTCTGCGCTTTAAGTCGGTGATTTTAGAGTAATGTTTGCTTTTATGTTGGTAACAACGAAAATGTTGTTAAGGCTTATAACCTAAATAAATGTGTTTTTAATTTTAACTAAGGTTTTTAATGTTTGTATTAATTTATCAATTTTTATTCAGATAGTCTGATATTTCAGAACTTTGTTTTAAAACTGGCGAGAATTATGACAAGTGTCAAATTGGCGCAAGCGCAATTGAAAATTGTACCGTATTGTACAATTTATGCCACAATTGACTGTATGAAACTATATCTACAATTTAAATTGTACAATTTTTTGGACAAGAAATGGGATAATATACAACAGGTTTAGACCAAAATTGAAAAATACAGTTATTATTGTCCTATATTTAATCAAAGTTTATTTAAAATGACGTAGTACTTAAAAAAGTATAGAGTGTCTCAAATGGCCTAGCGCCAATAAATATTTTATGTACATTTATGTGTTTTTATATTTAAGTGTAGTTTAAGTTTTATTTTAAGGAATATTATTTGTCCTTATACAGTTTTTTAAACGGGCCGCATCACTTCTATATGTTACGGTGATTCCCCCGTTATCGTTCGATATAACATTAAATTTTCTTGCTATACCCTTTTTTATTTATATTAAATACATATTTATACCAATTTCTATTACCATTTCTTTTATATTATGTGATTTTTTAAATAAAATATTATTCAACGAAACGAGATGTATGAGGAATATAGGGAAAGAAGGCGGGATTTTTACAAATAATTTTATTTATATGCTTTTTTCTTTATGTTAGAAACGTTAAATTTGACGTGACTTATACCAAGGGCGGATATTTGAATATTACCTTAAGTTAGACCTCGGCTAAGGTAGCCTTGTTATGGTAAAAACCTTTGTTTTAAATTAATTTAAGGGTCAATTGAGGCGGTAAGTGGAAGATTACTACGTCAAACTGGTGCTAAGGATGACTTATGTCATTCTGTACAGGGTGTCCCATTTTGGACACTTTTATAAGGTATCTCCGTAATTGTTAGTGCTATCAGAAAAGTAATGTAGGTGTCATGTGCTCTTTTTGGGTCAAACTTAAAATGATAAAATCAAAATTTAAGAAATTTACGCTCGCTTAAGAAATACGGGGGAAAATCAAAAAATTTACAATTTCAAAATTACCCTATATTCTCTTAGTTAAAAGAAATACAGAAAAATATTTTATACATTAATCTGAATCTTTTATTTCGTTTCAAAGTAATAAAGTTTAAATAAATTGCCTAGGAAACCAATATCATCCATGGTGTGTAATATATTTGAAACGAAAATTTAAAATAGAATCTTTTTAGATTAAAATATACAGGGTGTTCCATTTAAAAAAAATGAGGTTAAGTCCGATAACTTTTTTACCTGACCCCGTATACTTATTTTGAAAATGACAGATTATTCAACAATCAATATATAGAAACTTCTGTATAAAACATTTTTCTGTATATCTTTTAACTGAGAAAATATAGGGTAATTTTGAAATTGTCAATTTTTTGATTTTCCCCCGTATTTCTTAGGCGAGCGAAAAATTTTAAATTTTGATTTTACCATTTTAAGTTTAACCCAAATAGAGCACATGACACCTACATTACTTTTTTGATAGCACTAACAATTACGGAGATACCTTATAAAAGTGTCGAAAATGCGACACCCTGTACTTTAAGGTGACTTTCTAAATCGGCCCTAACTTTGACAGGGTTTCTACCGAAGCATAGCGGTCAAAGTTAGCATAAGTCACGTCATATGGCTGTCAAGTTTGAAGTTTCCACGCCTACTATTAAAAAAGAAGCCGTAATGCGAATTTTTCTAGTGGCCCCATGTATATACAGGGTGTTCCTTAATGACGTTATAATATTTCAGGGTGTGATTCCTTAGGTCATTTTATAAAGACAAGTTCATATGAACATGTGTCCGCAACGGCTTAAATTTTTTGCTACAGGGTGTTGAATTTATATTTTTTAAATGGTTATTTTTTTATCTCCGAAAGTACTCAAGAGACCGTTTTCATGTAGAATTGACCGGGCTAATCAGAAAAAATATCCACATGGAAAAATGTCAGTGGCGTACCATCTTTTTTGTAAAAAATATCAGAGGATATGTATGCAGGGACGCCACTGGTGGAACAATTGAATAACTTTTCTAACTAAAATTTGTGGTTCTATATCCTATTAACACATACCAAAATTGAAAATAATATCTAAAGTACTTTCGGAGATATTAAAAAATAACCATTTAAAAAATAAAAATTCAACACCCTGTAGCAGAAAATTTAAGCCGTTGCGGACATATGTTCATATGCGCTTTTCTTTATAAAATGACCTAAGGAATCACACCCTGAAATATTAGCACGTCATTAAGGAACACCCTGTATACGCTCTCCGAATATCCCCCCTTCTTTCTTTACACCCTTCACTTATTATTCGATGTTTGGATCACCCCAAAGATGAGAAAATCCCTTCTCATATTTCGGCCACCGTGTACTATATGCAAACGGCCAATCGCAGGCATGCGTTCGTGTCCAAATCAATACCGCAAAAAACAGCTGACTGAAATTTATCTCGATATTCAAGTGATCCTGTTTGATTTTCGAAAAATCGTTACCTCGAGATGAGCCCGAGGTTTCAACATTAAGAGACTGAGCTTTTTTTTTAGGGTTTAATATGTAAGAGGGAGAGGGGAGGGGTAAGTGAAATCTTGTGCCAAATTTACCTAACATTTTTTTTTATAGGGGGTGTGTGTGTGTGTGTGTGGGTGTAAGGTTTTTGTAGCAGGTGATCCCAAAAGGTAAGAAAAGATTAAGAATATATTTTTTTGAAGCATGAAGCAACATTCTTTATAGAATTTTCACAATTTTGTCGACTAAGATTCGAACTAAAAGCGCTAGAACCATGATGCGGAACCTAAATTTAAAAACATGCGGGTTCCTCCCACTTTTTACGCCCTAGGGGCAAAACTGTTTGTTTGTTGATTGGAAAATGTATGTATACATTAATTATAACTGTTCTATATTTGCCATGATCAGATTCATAGACAATGTCTTCTAAAATAGTCGAAGGAAAATGGGTCATTCGAAAATATTCGAATTTTTGTTTAATCTGGACAGCCCTAAAGAAAACAAGAATTGTAAATTAAGATTTTCGGGGAATTATAATAGTGAGACATAGCTCGGGCGTGATCAGAAATACACGAAAATTGTACTAAATATAGGGTTTCCTAACTGCGGGGTGTAAATTTATGAAAAACAGGTAATATATACAGGGTGTCCGCTAATTAATGGTACATGGAAAAACCACAGACTCCTTACGTAAAAATATTAGGATTTAATTATACTTACCTATATCCGAAAGTTGATAGTAACTGAGATACGGGGTGTGTATAATACTGTTCTCATATTTATTACGTATAAAAGATAATACTAAATTCAGGTCGCCCAGAGTTACCGTTTCGGAGATATTTGCATTGAAATTGTTTAGTGCACCCTGCCCACTTATTATTAATTTGCAAACAAAAATTTTTTCTTAAAGTAACCTATGAGAAAACAAATGAAATTTCGAGATGCAGTTGCTATGAAACAGAAAATGTTTCATTGTTGAGTTTATCGTAAGTTTGTGTCTTCATTGCTGTTGGTTTCTTTCGACACGATATTTTCTAGGGTCAAAGTTATTTTAATTAAAGTAAGTTAAAGAACAATCCAATTGTTGTATTTATTATTCCCAATTACCATTACTAAAACATTAATTATCATGTAAAAGTGAATTGGTAAGAGGTAACAAAATATTATTTGCTTGCCTGAGCTAACGCACTAAACAATTTAACTGCAAATATCTCCGAAATGGTAACTCTGGGCGACTTGAAGTTAGTATACTTTTTTTACGTAATAAACATGGGAAAAGTATTACTTTTATTAAAAACTTAAATACACTAAGGCACAAAAAAGTTATGACCTAATAAATGTGCGAAAAATGCCGCTGACAGCATTGTACATTAAAATTTCACAAAAAAAACAAATTCTAGTCCTAAAAAAACCATAATTGCTAAATTTTGTAAAAAAACATTAGTTTCTCTCAAAGTTATCAGAGAAAAACAAAAATGAAATTTTAACTTTAACACCCTATCTCAGTTAATATCAACTTTCGGATATAGGTAAGTATAAATAAATCCTATTATTTTTACGTAAGGCGTCTGTAGTTTTCCCATGTACCATTAATTAGCGGACACCCTGTATAAACATGAGTCCCCGAAAACGTTTTGTTACATAACGCTTTTGGCAAACTAACCGATTCTTAGAGAGGACAGTTTTTTATTTACTTGCATGCTTTAAAACAAACTGTATCAAACAAAAGTTATCTTTATCCTCACCTTACCTTTATCCGACTTTCAATTTAAATTTAATTGTTTTAATCAAGAACGGTGCGTCTGACGAGAAAAACTCGAGACCGTTTTCATGTAGAATTGACCAGGCTAATCAGAAAAAATATCCACATCGAAAATGTCAGTAGGGTAGCACTTTTCTTGTAAAAAAAAACTCTGGGAGTTTGCAAAATTCATCTCACTGCTAGCAGAAACTTTAATTCCAGTTTTGCGCCTAAACAGCGGGGTTTATCGACTCGAATAAAGAGTACCTTATTTTGCCTTTAGAATGCAATTCGGCTAACGTTGAAAACGGGACTTCAGGAAAAAAGTTTCAAACAAGAAGCATGCGCAAGTCAATTGCCCAGAAAAAAGGCCCTATAGAAAGATTCCATAATGATTGAAATAATAGAGATAATTGAAGTAATGCTATGGCCAAAAACTGAGGCAATTTCAGTGGAAAATTTAAAAATTCCTAAAAATTGAATGTTGATAATTTATCGGAAAAATGCATATTACCTAATAATTCATGTATATCTATTAAAAAATTAACATAAATTAAAAATTTAATTTAAAAAAAAAAATTGAAAAATTCATAAATTTCCGATTTATTCGAAAAGTGTAAACCTTGCAGCAAAATGTTATTAACAAGAAAGTTGCAGATTGATACCAACTACAAGTTCGCAAAATAAACGTTCCCCTAACTCTCATAGGTTATGAGATATTGACCAAAACATGGAAATTACTAATTTGCAAATATCTCGAAAACGGCTAACTTCAGGGACAAAAGTTTCAAACAAAAAGCAGGCGCAAGTCAATTGCCCATAAAAAGGTCCTATAGAAAAAGTCCATAATGATTGAAATAGCCGAGATAATTGAAGTTTTTTCCAATAACTGCCAAAACAAAAGAGTTATGCCTGAAATTAAATCTGAGTTTTCGACATTTTGTTAATGCAGAATCGCCTCTCCAAGTACCCTGATACACCCTGTATAAATAATACCTTCTTATAGTATTTTAAAGTACTTGTTTAGTTCGATTACATAATATTTTTCAGCTTTTTTTTAATAATTGTGCCAAAATATACAAAGCGTCCGAAAAAATCTTGACCACCATTGACGATGATGGATTACATCAGGGAGTTTGATATACAATTAGAGAAAGAACATTATTATGCCGGGGAAACGATTAATGGCAACGTCATTCTGGACACCGTAGAAAATTTTAAACTAAGAAGTAAGTAATGGATTTTTTTTTACTTTCGGTATAAGCCATGCTTTAAGGCCTTATTACACTACAATTTTTATGGCGCCAGCAATGGCAATTATAATTCAAGGATTCAGGCGCAGTACACCGTTCTCCGTACTACAGTCAGAAATTCTACTCTTCTGACAATTAAAATGACAGGGATTCATGCGCAGTACACCGTTCCCGATCAGCTGTCTCTCATTACCAGAAATGGGGCAGGCGCCATTTTAATTGCCCTTGCCGGCGCAATTGGGTAGACATGGATTATTCTGTTATTTTTAACTGTTATTATTTGGCCGAACCAGGTATGAACAGGTAATGGCCATTTAAACCCACTGGTACTTAAATTAGCAGTTTACATTCTTTATTAAACTTATGGACTGCTAATTCAGCAACTTTTTGCACCTCCTATTTGTAAATAGCAGTAGCTGCTTTAACTGGTAATCAAAACGAACAGGTTTGCACATCTCTAATTCTGGGGATATTTTAGGGATTTCGACAGTACCCACTGCTGTTCTGACCGTTGACAATGCTCCAGCTGATCGAAAACGGTTTACTGCGCATGAATACGTGCCATTATAATTGCCGGCGCAAGAGAAAAAAATTGCCTAGTCTAATACGGTCTTTATGCAAAGTTTTTAAAATTATATTTATACATGCAACATTTATATTTTTTTTAGCTATCCGTGTTATTCTAAGGGGTAAGGCCCATGCAGAGTGGAAGGTGATGCTTTCCGGCGATAGAAGGACTGTAAGTTGTCACTGCTATCTCATTGTAGTTTAAGAGCTGGGTTTAATCACAGGTTGCCAACCAGGCACTATTTTATGCGAAGGTTTAGTCAAATATACTTAATTTTCTAATCTAAAACTGGATTCGCAAAGTTTAAGGATTGGAAAAAGGTTAAAAAGACGGGTGTTATGGCAATCACTCATTACATTTAAACCGGCAAATCCAGAGATGAAAATAAATTGAAGAAGAATAACCATAAATGGCGCTTTGAATTATTAAGCGAAATATACACTTTATATGAAATCTCAAAATTTACGTGGCCGCTCCTGAGGACCTTCACAATCAATAGTTTATTGAGGCAGCCTCGAGGTTCAAAATAGGTTACCGCACTATAGGAGGTGTTGTCATATTGCAACACAGAACACGTGTTCAGATTTTGACAACAAGACGTATTTGACACGCGTTATCACTACTTTTTCAAACTTTTTAGAAAAGGTACATACTCTCTTACCTTCGATCTTATTTTAAAATAATCCGTTTTATAATTAAATTCCATAAAAAAATAAAACACAAAAAGTATGTTTTGCAACAGTAGATAATATCACACAAATTTGAAATCGCATCACATTTATTATTATGAATTATTTGACAACAACAAAATCAGGTACTGCTACAACTAACACCACGTTTAAAATTCGTATACGTCAAGCACGTGGAACCCTCGACAGCGTCACTCCACCCCCGAGTCTCGGAACATACTGGAGCAACGATAGTGGCGCGCGGCCGGTATCTAAGCAAGGGCGAGACACGTGGTGTGATCTGAGAACACGGTTAGTATACTCTTTCCCTAGTCTACATACTTTTTTTAAATCGAATATCTAAATACAAAGTAAAACCCCTTTTTACCGACATACTGTCGCGCCATTCCATCTGGATTCACTTAGCAACAATGTGGGTCACTAGAGTATAGTAACAGCGATGTTAGATAACACCGCCTGTCTCGCCCTGGCTTGAATACCCGCCGAGCGCCACTATTGTTGCTTCAGTATGTTTCGAGACTCGGTGATGGAATGACGTGCTTGACGTATACGAATTTTAAACGTTTTGTTAGTAGTAGCATTACCCGATTTTTTTTTGTTGTGAAATACTTCATAATAATAAATGTTGTGATGTGATTCAAATTTGTGTGATATTATCTACTGTTGGTTCTGTTGCAAAACATACTTTTTGTGTTATTTTTTTATGGAATTTAATTATTTTAAAATAGGGTCGAAGGTAAGAGGGTAAGGGTAAGTTTGAAAAAGAAGTGATAACGCGCGTCAAGACATCTTGTTGTAAAAAACTGAACACGTGCGTTTACAATTTTGTGTTGCAATATGACAACACCGCCTATAATGCACTGACCGCTTTTGAACCTCGAGACTGCCTCGATAAACTATTGATTACGAAGGTCGTCAGTAGCGGCCACGGAAATTTTCAGATTTCATATAAAGTGTATATTTCGCTTAATAATTCAAAGCGCCATTTATGGTTATTTTTCTTCAATTTATTTTCATCTCAGGATTTGCCGGTTTAAATATAATAAGTAATTTCCATAACACCCTGTATAGGTCGGCCTCAGTCGACCTCAGGCTACTGTACGATGATTAATTTTTATAATTTCTTTTAAACGTACTGCAATATCGAATTTCTTAGGTGAAAGAAGAACAGTATTTCGTCGACCAACGACAGACTATATGGGGCGAGAAGAATTTGGACACGACCATCCCAATCTTACCGAGGGGAGTACACAAATTTCCCTTTAAGTAAGTAACCATATAAAAAATTTGTATCTTTTATGAAGGAAGATAAAGAAAATATTCATAAAATGAGCTATGAAACATTAGCCCGTCATTAACAAACACCCTGTATAGTTGAAACTTCAAATAAACGAAACTATTGTTACTTTTTAGATTCAATCTTCCAGAGTCCTCTTTGCCGTGTTCGTTTGAAAGCAGGGCGGGACAAGTGCGGTATTTTTTTAAAGTCATCGTAGACATACCATACGCCAGTCCACCGCAGGGCATGAAATACTTCACTGTCATTGGCCCGCACATCGATTGCATGGAGGAACAATATTTGGTAAATAAAAAAAATATTTTCAAAATTTTTTTTTTATTTTTTGGAAACAATGTTATTATTTAATGACGTATATCTTTCTTGTTTCACACGTTTTATATAAAATATATAATTTTTCATTTAGAAACCGACGATATTAGAAAACAGACGTTCGACATGTTGCTGGTGCTGCAAAAAGGGCACAGTCTCTCTGCGCTGTGTTATGGAACGATCCGCGTACGTATGCAAGGAGAGTATCAAACTAAAAGCTACAATAGACAATCAGGGGGAGGAGGAGGTCAAACTAAGAGTGAGGTTAGTACAGTAAACGATTCAATGGTATTACCGCGAGCGAATCCGCGGATGTAAATATTTTTCTCGTAATTGGACACTCGTGCTACACTGGCATGCCAAATTTGGGCCATATCGGTCGAGTATTTTAGGAATTATCCGAGGGAGAGACGGAGAAAACATCATTTTATTCACTTTTTGACGGATTTTAATTTTGATACGGAACAAAGGGTATCACCGCGAGCGAATCCGCGGGTGTAAATATTTTTCTCGTAATTGGACACTCATGCTACACTGCCATGCCAAATTTGGGCCATATCGGTCGAGTATTTTAGGAATTATCCCAGGGAGAGACGGAGAAAACATAATTTTATTCACTTTTTGATGGATTTTAATTTTGATACGGAACAAATGGTATCACCGCGAGCGAAGTCGCGGATGTAAATATTTTTCTCGTAATTGGACACTCGTGCTACACTGGCATGCCAAATTTGGGCCATATCGGTCGAGTATTTTAGGAATTATCCGAGGGAGAGACGTAGAAAACATCATTTTATTCACTTTTTGACGGATTTTAATTTTGCTACGGAACAAATGGTATCACCGCGAGCGAATCCGCGGATGTAAATATTTTTCTCGTAATTGGACACTCATGCTACACTGCCATGCCAAATTTGGGCCATATCGGTTGAGTATTTTAGGAATTATCCCAGGGAGAGACGGAGAAAACATAATTTTATTCACTTTTTGATGGATTTTCATTTTGATACGGAACAAATGGTATCACCGCGAGCGAAGTCGCGGATGTAAATATTTTTCTCGTAATTGGACACTCATGCTACACTGCCATGCCAAATTTGGGCCATATCGGTTGAGAATTTTAGGAATTATCCCAGGGAGAGACGGAGAAAACATCATTTTATTCACTTTTTGATGGATTTTAATTTTGATACGGAACAAATGGTATCACCGCGAGCGAACTCGCGGGTGTAAATATTTTTCACGTAATTGGACACTCATGCTACACAGGCATGCCAAATTTGAGCCATATCGGTTGAGTATTTTAGGACTTATCCTAGGGAGAGACGGAGAAAACATCATTTTATTCACTTTTTGATGGATTTTAATTTTGATACGGACCAAATGGTATCACCGCGAGCGAACTCGCGGGTGTAAATATTTTTCTCGTAATTGGACACTCATGCTACACTGGCATGCCAAATTTGGGCCATATCGGTCGAGTATTTTAGGAATTATCCTAGGGAGAGACGGAGAAAACATCATTTTATTCACTTTTTAATGGATTTTAATTTTGATACGGAACAAATGGTACCACCGCGAACTCGCGGGTGTAAATATTTTTCTCGTAATTGGACACTCATTTTACACAGGCATGCCAAATTTGAGCCATATCGGTAGAGTATTTTAGGAATTATCCTAGGGAGAGACGGTGAAAATATCAGTAGGTACTTAAAAAATAAATCTGCCAATAACCCCTAAATCTAATCCTAGAGCCGCCGCTGTCTACCACTTAATAAATTAAAGATGTAATCGGTAAGTTATATTGTACTTCTTTGCAGGTTGGAACAAATATGTGAATATTTTATAGACAGAGGAGTTCTCGGCGTGTCGAAGGACCAACGACAAGTCGTTTTTGAATATAAGTAAGTATTGGTTGAAGTATAAATTTAAGAGCTCGCCTGAACACAATTTAAAGAATTCCTGTCCTTTTTATATAAAATATTTTAGGGGAAACCCAGTAAAACCCCACAAACGAATCAAATGGGACAGTGGAAACGTTTTGGTGATTCCCCCGGTACCAACCACTTTAGTAAATATTTGTCGTTTGATACAGATATACTACGTGGTAACGGTAAGTAGCTTGTTCATGTAAAAATTGTTATAAAATCAAAATCACTAGACTCGAACGGATGGCAGATTTAAATAATGTTTTTTTCCTTCAAAAAGTAAAGTAATTTCTTTGTAAAACACTGAACGATCTTACAATGCCACTAGCAGACTTCCCTTATAGGATTTGGGTTAAAAGAGATTGAAGCTTTATAACAGTTTTATAGAAGATCTCGATTTGTAAATTGGTTGTATAATGATACATTTTTATTTTTTTGGGTCAAATATCGGCAATATTACGCTGTAAGAATGGTTGTCCAACCAAATAGATTTTTTTAATAGCTGTGAGAACATCAATAGACCTTACATTATACCGCAAATTGGTTCTGTAATGGGTTTTGCTGTATATAACATGGTTGTCGATGTTTTTTTTTAAGAATTAATTTAATTTAATTTTTTTTTTAGGTAAGTTTAGATACCCAGAAAGAACCGGACCTGGTGTCGGTCTGCACACCACTTACAATAGCAACGGTACCTTTTCGAATACCCAACAGCGACAAGCATCCTATTATAAAATATGGTAAATATTATTATTTTTTATTACAAGCTAAGAAAAAGTCGTTTGTTTGTCTGCGAATCATCCTGTATACAAGGGCGGATGCAGAACATTGTTTTTGTTTGGGGAGGGGGGTCATACAAGGAAAAGTAATACGCTGCCGCACGAGTCATAATAATAGTTGTCAGATCACACCGCATGTTTCGCCCTTGCTTGGATACCGGCCGCGCGCGATTATCGTTGCTTCAGTATGTTTCAAGACTCGGGGGTGGAATGACGCTGTCGAGGGTTCCACGTGCTTGATGTATACGAATTTTAAACGTTTTGTTAGTTGTAGCATCACCCGATTTTTTTCCTGTTGTGAAATAATTCATAATAAGAAATATTGTGATGTGATTTCAAATTTGTGTGATATTACCTATTGTTGGTTCTGTTCTGCAAAATATACTATTTGTGTTTTATTTCTTTATGTTTTACCTTAAAATTGTAGTATTTTTTCTCTAATAAGTTTGAAAAAGAAGTGATAACGCGGGTAAAATACGTATTGTAGTCAAAAACCGAACACGTGCGTTTACAATTCTGTGTGGCAATATATGACAACACCGCCTCAATAAACTATTGATTGCGAACGTCCTCAGTAGCGGCCACGTAAATTTTCAGACTTCATATAAAGTGTATATTTCGTACAACATTCAAAGCGTCATTTAAGGTTAATTTTCTTCAATTTATTTTATCTCAGGATTTGCCGCTTTATATGCTGTTTATTTGCTGTATATGCTATTTTTCGTGTTCCATTGATTGTTTGGGGTTTGGGGGTCATGACCCCCCCCCCCCCCCCCCTGGATCCGCGCTTGTCTGTATAATTACATATTTTATAAAGATACTTCATAAATTGTCTGTGTGAAAATGAAGTTATATTATTTTTTATTTTAATATTTATTATTTAATTTATATTGAAATGTACGAGCGCGTATATTCGTAATTAACAGCAAAAGCCTAATACAATTAATTTTTTTATAGAACATGCATGTTCACACGTGGAAGGAGGACAATATTTAGCTCCTGATTTCCTACTGGGACAAGTGTATGATGGAAATGAACACTATTTAAGGTACATACATCTAAAAAAACATTCTAAACATCCTATCCGGATGAATAAACATGTAGATCACTTAATAAAGCATTAAGAAAATATGAAGTTTATGCAGGACTATGATATAATAAGAATTTATATGTATTTGTCGTTTTTTTTTCTTCCAGAGAACCGATTGTCCTGTATAAACCCGTTTACGCCACAGTCGACAAGTCCGAGGAAAACTGAAAAACCGAGGCAATAAGCAAGCGCTACAGGGTATATAACCTCGATTTTAAATTATACATGTCCCTCAACGCGTGTTTTTTTCCCGAAAAATCACAGATTTCATATTATAAGTCTGTCATGCTGTGAAATTCAGCATTTCTCACGCGAGTTACCGAAGACTGAGTACCTACATTATTATTATTATTAACCCCCTCGGTGGCGGTTTCACCTTAGGTTTGCAAGTTCCGCGAATAAACCCCCCCCCCCAAAAATACAACAAAACGTAAAAAATGCATAAAAATAAAATTAACTTCAAAAGTTCAACGCATCGTAAAATCTCGCGCAATTCGACAATCCCGTTTTGTTGGGACTTTTTAAAATTGTCTACAAAAACTTCTCACAAAACCACGGTTTATACAACGTGTCCAAGATAAGGAGGGCCATTACAGGAATCTCGGAAACTGTAAGGGATACGAAGTCGGTTAAATGGAGGTAAAGTTGCGCATTTACGTGCCTAATAATATGCCGTTTAGAAAGTTTTAAAATTCCGAGTAGTTCCGGAGATATCCGGAAAAAACCGAAATTCTGAAAAATCGTTTTATTGTATTCCTGGTTTTTTTTTGAGATCGAATTCTAAAGTAAATTGCACTTTTGCATTGCCACTTTTTCCGCTCTATCTAACAGCGTTAAATGTTTTGTAATCCGACGAGTCGTCTTCGAAGGGCCATTATCAACTTTCTTTTTTTAAATACGGTCCTGTTTTTCTGATATTGGAATTTGAGAGCTTTTTTTTCTCCCGAATAATGTTTATGACGTGTATGACACATTGTGGTTTAATGACGTTTTGAGGGTATTTTGAACAACATCAGGAAATCTTGGGATACGGTCCTGCATTTCTCCTAATTTTATAAATAATATCTCCTAAGTAAGCTCTAAATTTTTACTTATGTTGGACTAGTTCAATAAATAACAAATAATTTAATAATAAAACACAAATAAGTGAACAAAATACAGAAACATTATTTCAAACTTCTGTTGATTCGGGATTTAAAAGAAAAGTAGGCGTTTGAAACAAAAAAAAATTAAGATGGTGACGCGTGATTTGTTTCACTTGACATTCCCATTGTGATCGTAGGTTTTTATTTTATCTCAAAAAAACTGTTACGCGGCAGTTAGAAGATGTTATTTCTGCTTAGAGAATAACGGAAATCATTTTGAAAACCTGATTATTAGTTCCTTACTTTTTTCGTTGTTCGTTTTATTACTGTTTCGGTATGATTTTTGTTCACATATTTGTGGTTTATTATTAAATTATTTGTTATTTATTGAACTAGTTCAACATAAGTAAAAAATTTAGAGTTTACTTATGAGATATTATTTATAAAATTAGGAGAAATACAGTACCGGATCCCAAAATTTCCTGATGTTGTTCAAAAAAACCCTCGAAACGTCATTAAACCACAATGTGCCATACATCGTTGCATTCGGAAGAAAAAAAGCTTTCAAATTCCAATATCAGAAAACAGGACCGTATTAAAAAAAATAAACTTGATAATGGCCCTTCGAAGACGACTCGTCGGATTACAAAACAATTAACGCTGTTAGATAGAGCGGAAAAAGTGGCAATGCAAAAGTGCAATTTGCTTTAGAATTCGATCTCAAAAAAACCTAGGAAAACAATAAAACGATTTTTCAGAATTTCAGTTTTTTCCGGATATCTCCGGAACTACTCGGAATTTTAAAGCGTTCTAAACGGCATATTATTAGGCACGTAAATGCGCAACTTTACCTCCATTTAACCGACTTCGTATCTCTTACGGTTTCCGAGATCCCTGTACTGGCCCTCCTTATCTCGGACACGTTGGATGTAATTTGCGGAGGCCTCGAAAATAAATCCCGAATTTGTCGTTTTTTTAATATTTTTTGCAAAATAGAATTAAAAAATATTTACCGATAGCAATTTTAAAATGTCAAATTTGAGTGTCAAGTAAGTGTCAATATGTCAAATTACTCTGTGGACCAAACAATTAAACCTATAGATAATTAAATATGTATTTAATTTAATAAAAAGGTAAAACATTATAGATGTACACATGCAAATATACCATACACACTTTTAGGACGGACAAATATCTTTTTTGTATAGTATATTCTATCAACTGGTTCACAGTGTATATTATAAACTGCTCGACAATTGAGGCGGTTCATCTAGAAATTGTTTCGTATTTTCAATGTCTTTTTCGGTCGATTTTGTTATTTACTAGCGTATTTTATACAACCAGTGGTATAATGACTTTTATTTGGTTATTTGAGAGGGATATACTTTCACACTAATTAACCTAGACCCAGAGTCAATGTCTTCAAAATCACATATTATTATGGGTATTCACAATTTTTTTTTCAATTTATAAATTTCTACCAGAATCACTTCAGCTGTTGACGAGTGTATATAGTAATATTTATAACGTAGACTGATAAAGTTTTTATAAAAAAAAAATAATTATAAAGATTCACGTTTTTCTTTGTTCCCTGTCATTTTTAAAAAAGGGTACTTTCTGTAGTCGCACAGTTATAATTGTTAGAGAATTTTTAAATGTCGTTAAATATAAATAGAACTTAAACGAATATAAATAAATAATAGAAGAATAAATGTTATTGATAATTATAACCATTTAATTAAATGTTGATGTTATAAATGTGGAGAACATAATTAAAATATACAGGGTGTCCGAAGTATGTGGAATATTGCAAATACAGGGTGTCCGTATTAAGTTATACCGTCAGTGTATCGCCATGAGAACGTTCTTACAGCCATTAAAGAGTAAATTAGTGTAAAAACTCCAGATTTGCTACAAAAAAGATGTTATAACAGCATTTAATTATATCAACCAGCAAGTTATACTGCAGAAAAGCGTACATAACCATTTCGCTGTATAAGGTAAGTTCTATTGATGTTCTTACAGCTATTTAACAAAAGCTTTATAAAACAGTTCCTTAATTGGCTGTAAGAGTATCCTTACAGCGTAATATTGTAAAAGCAAAATGTCACTCGCAAGAGAACTTAATTATTTCTCATCTACAACGTGTCCAAGATAAGGGGGGCCAGTACATGATATTTCGGAAACCGTAAGAGATACGAAGTCGGTTAAATGGAGGTAAAGTTGCGCATTTATGTGCCTAATAATATGCCGTTTAGAAAGTTTTAAAAATCCGAGTAGTTCCGGAGATATCCGGAAAAAACCGAAATTCTGAAAAAAAGTTTTATTGTTTTCCTGCTTTTTTTTTGGATCGAATTCTAAAGTAAATTGCACTTTTACATTGCCACTTTTTCCGCTCTATCTAACAGCGTTAATTGTTTGGTAATCCGACGAGTCGTCTTCGAAGGGCCATTATCAACTTTCTTTTTTTAAATACGGACCTGTTTTCCTGATATTGGAATTTGAGAGCTTTTTTTCTTCCGAATGCAACGATGTATGACACATTGTGGATTAATGACGTTTCGAGGGTTTTTTTAATAACATCAGAAAATCTTGGGATACGGTCCCGTATTTCTCATAATTTTATAAATGATATATATCTCATAAGTAAGCTCTAAATTTTTTACTTATGTTGGACTAGTTCAATAAATAAGAAATAATTTAATAATAAACCACAAATACTTAAGTGAACAAAAATCATGCCATGCAAAACAGTAATAGAACGAACAACGAAAAAAGTAAGGAACTACATAATCAGGTGTTCAAAATGATTTCCGTTATTCTCTAAACACAAATAACATCTTCTAATTGCCACATAACAGTTTTTTTGAGATAAAATAAAACACGATAGAATATCAAACTTCTCAGCATTTGTAAAATTATGTTCCATATTTTCTAGAAAATAGAAAACCTCTTAAAACGCTTTCAAACGATCACAATGGGAATGTCAAGTGAAACAAATCACGCGTCACCATCTTAATTTTTTTGTTTCAAGCGCTTACTTTTCTTTTAAATCCCGAATCAACAGAAGTTTGAAATAATGTTTCTGTATTTTGTTCACTTATTTGTGGTTTCCGGGATCCCTGTACTGGCCCTCCTTATCTTGGACACGTTGTATATAAGATAAGCCATACTGGTATTGCTTAAAATGAACATCCTATTACATAATTTGCAATATTTAAAAATTTTAAAACACCCTGTAGATAAAAACAGAGCCGTGCGAAGAGGGGCCAAACCTGAAAAAAGCCTACCTACAATATTTATGCTAAGTATACTTTCTTCGCACGGTCATAGGTAAATTGTTTTGTAGAGAAATGACAAATTATTTTATATGGTATTTTTTAAACAGAATTTACAAGTTAGCCAAAATATATTTATAGAAGAATTAATTAAAACACACTTTTTACTTCATTTTTTAACGTTTATGTACTGTTGGTTTTCGAATGCCATCCTAAATATTATACAGGGGCGGACAAAAATGGATCCATCTGATTCATAGATGTTGCATCTAATTAGATTTGTTTAAGAGGAAAATTTAAACGGAGCTGGTTATTATATAATTAACTCTAAAATAAAAATGAAGTAAAAACAATATTTTTAGAATACCAATTTTTATAAAGTTGACTTCCTTTTTTGTGATAAAACCCGTTTATATTTAGAAAAATCGTAGTTAATAAGTAACTTTACTCACCTTATTCCTTCTATACATTTTTGTTCTCGGATCCTAACCTCTACGTATACCTATATGCTCAATATTTATAAAAACAAGTATGAACCCAAGTATGGACATATGTGTGAGCCTATCCCTTTTAAGCTGCATGTAGAATATAGTCTATAAAGTAACCTAGTAGGTAAACGTTTAATTTGTAGATTAATAAAATCAAAAACTGAAATATGTACGTTTGAGGTTGGATCTGTCGTGGGCATATTTGGTGGTGGCTGTATTTAGTATTCTCATTCCTATTCATTTATTTCGCTGTGAATACTCTTCCAACACCTCTTCTTTATGCTATACTTGAATAAATTCTTTGTACTTGTATTTTATTCCATAACGGCATTAAATAAGCAAGACAACGTAGTTTTAACGAAGAAATTACAAGAATTATACAGTAACTATGTTTAGAGTACGTACTTTTATTGTTAACTGTTACAAATCACAATTATTATTGGTATATTGCTGTAAAAATAAATGTTTGTATAAGAAATCACGGCGTTTTTATTTTCACTCATATTCGACATTTATTTAAAATTTACCGGATTCGCACTGACAGCCAACGAATACTTATAAACAGGAATCATGACGTTGGACTGGATGGATAACGTTTTATATGCGCCAGTATGACCTGCAGTGGAAAGATGGCGCTTTTAAAAAAGGAGGTTTGAAGCGTTGCTATCCTATGAAATAGAAATCGGCGGTCGAAATCCACGTGTTTGCTAATGTCAAATTTTACATAACCTCAAATTATTCAGTATAATTTCTTGAGATTTTATATTTTTCACAAAAAGTAAAATACACTCTATTCCGCAAGACGGGACAATAGGTTAGTATATTCCCGTTTTTCTTTCCAAAATGTATTCATTCCGAGCACTTTTTATTTTTCATTATTTATTTTTAGGTGTCGCAAACTTTTAAAAATGGGAAAATTTCGTAGCAAATTAAAAGGCCAAAACAAGGGCAAGCGCTGGGCCAAGGGACAAAGCTCCAGCTCCAATCCAGAAACCCGTACGTACAGAGATCAGGCGAAAAGTAGGTTTTTCCAAGAAAATTTGGGTCCTACCTCTCTTACCACTGACTCCTTAAAAAAGCATGACGCTTTACAATTATTCAAGGGCCCATCGGCTCAAAAGGACGTTGAAATGGACGATGAAGTCTACGACATGGAGTCGGAGAGTAGTTTTGGGGGATCGTTTCAGTCCATGCGATCATTTGCATCGGACTGGTCTGATTGCAGCAACATATCATTTGGCAAATTCATGAAGACTTTTCATGCAGATTCTGCTCTTCACAAGGAGATGCTTGCTATCTTAGCTGCTATAACTGAAGTTATTAAACAGAGTGGTGGTTCTGAGACATCTACCGAGTATTATTGCTCTTTATTGACTACTTTAGAGACCATCTATAACAGTGTAGACAAGAACGAGGACCAAATAACAGCTGTATTAGCCCTGTTAAACATGGGCATCAAGACTGTACCTGAAGGGGTCCTTCGAAAACAATTCAACGATGTCACACTTAAAATGCTACACATACTAAAAGATTTTGCTTCAGCAGAAAACAACGTAATCATAAAATCCACGCTAGGAATTCTTGCAACCCTATTAAGAGCCCAGGAGCTGGCTGTATGGGCCCATGACTCGACCAAGCAAGTTTTCAGTGCAATTTTGAATCCGTTTTGTATCCATTCGAAGCCAAAATGGAGGAAGACAGCTCAGCATTGTGTAGCTGCTATTGTCAAAGCTTCTTGCTTTGAAAAAGCCCTTAGTCATAATGTTGCTGCAGATAAGTGTGCGGAGTTTTGTGAGGGGATTTTGGAGGGGTGTATAGGTGGGGGCTCAGGTAAAGTGGCTGTTAGTTCTATACAGTCTGGACAAACCACAATATTGCACACTTTGGGACTGTTAAAAGAAACTATTCAAAGCTATTCAAAGAGTCATATTAAGAAGTGTTGTGAAACTATTCTTCGGTTAATGACTCTAAACTACCCCATAGTAACTTCCTGTGGATTACAAGTGTTCCATTCGTTATTCTCTGCACAAAGATCTGTAGTTTCAAGCGATCTAAATGCTAAGTTGATTGCAGCTTTGTATGAGTACCAACCAAGTAATACCGATGTTCAACCAACATTGGCTTGGTTGCTCGTTATGCAAGAAGCTCATGTGCACCTGGCAGATGGGGATGTTGGCATGGCTATGAGCTTATTGCCGAAGTTTTTTGCAAATGTGTCCCAGATGTGGTTGAGTGGGAAGGCGGAGGTTATGACTGGATCTACACATTGTTTCGAGGTAAATTTGTACTCTTTTTATTAATGTTGTGTAGTCAAAAATATAGTAAATTTATTTATTTCCTCAATTTACTTCCAGGTGCTTTTAAAAGACGCCATAGCGCCACCATGCGAAAGTACCGAAATTGTCAGCCAACATCGCTCAAAACTGGAAAAGTGCTTTAACATCATTCATAGCTGTCTGAGTTACCAGTACAACACCGCGTGGCACCAGGTCTTGCACATCATTGGGGTCATGTTCGAAGTGGCCGGGGCCAATTGCAGCGATATGTTGGTGGAAACTTTGAAGAGTCTCGCCGAATTGAGGGATTCTTATAAGTTTAGGTAAGGAAATGTTATTGAAAGAAGGATTTAGGAAGCGGAAACAATCAAATTTTGCAATAGAAAAACATTCGATAATAAATTTTGTTTTATAAAAATAAAAGGCAATTGAATTTAATTGTTTTATTAATAATAATAATAATCAAATCAAATCAAATCAAAATATGCTTTATTGTCATAAGAAATCGTTGTTCTTGTTAACAAAGCAGAAAAAACTAATTAGTAAACATCAAATAAACAAAAAAAAAAGAAGTAGAGTAGTATACACAGTAAGTAGTATTGGTTTACAAATACAGAAAAACTAAATATAGAAACAAATGGTGAAACAATACATATAAAATAAAATCACTCTGGCTCACAAAAACAATCTAAACAAATCGAAATCACATAAATTTAGAATTAAAACAAAAGGCAGGTATGCAATAAGCAATCATTTACAGAATAAAAAGACGGATAAGCCAATATTGAAAAACGATATAAACAGGCACTTACAATATGATTCAATCAATCAGTCAAAATATACTCCGTTGTATCAGAATATAAATTCTCATTTGCCAAGTCCGAAGGCATATAAAAAATATAAGTATAAACATAGACAAGACATAGACATAAAAACTACTGTGACTTAGAAGTCGTCATCATAAAACTCATTCACATTGTAATAGGCCTTCGACCTCAAAATATTTTTTACCCTTCTCCCAAATACCTTAATGTTGTTAATTGACTTTACATTAGCAGGTAAGTGATTATATAACTTTACGCTTTCATAAATGATAGAATTTTTAGCGACTGTACTCCTTGGAATTGGAAGAGGCAAACTATTCCCATGACGTGTGTTATGTACATTGGTAGGTACAACACTTTTAAATTTCTTGTGGACCAAGGAGACAGTCTCCAAAATAAAGATACATGGTAATGTCAAAATACCTAGCTCCAAGAACAAGGGCCTGCAATGATCCCTAGTTCCCGCCCGGCACAAGTACCTTATTGCTCTCTTTTGTAAGACAAAAACGGAGTTAAATAGTCCTTGACAGCAGAAACCCCAAAAGGCAACCCCGTATCTCAAATGGGACTCGATAAGCGCAAAATAGGTTGTCTTTGCCATAAAAGATCCCAACTCCTTATTCACTACTCGAATGGCATAACAGCCAGCCGCTAGTTTTTTATTTAAACAAACTATATGTTCTCTAAACTTTATCTGAGAGTCAATATAAAGACCTAAGAACTTAGCGCAACCCTCATTCCTAACACGCAAACCTTCAACGTTAACCTCCCGCAACTCCGACCTAAAAAAAATGACACTGGTTTTGTTAATGTTCAAGCAGAGATGGTTAGCATCGCACCATCTCTTTATATGTCGAAGATCCTCGGAAATGACACCTCCCAGCACGTCCGAGTCCTCGCCAACCCACAAGATGGTAGTGTCATCCGCGAATATAGTGAAACGACCTCGAATGTCAATAGTGGGAAGGTCGTTAAGGTATAATAAAAAGAGAATAGGACCAAGAACTGATCCCTGAGGAACTCCATGTTTAACACCCATCACACCAGACTTCACATCACCACAGCGTACAAACTGCTCCCTGCCCAACAAATAGGAAGAGAACCAATCGTACGCTACCCCTCTAAAACCGTAGCGATAAAGTTTCTGCAGCAGTACTTCGTGACTCACGCAATCAAAGGCCTTTGAAAAGTCACAAAACACTGCCGCAGTCACATTACCCTCATTTAACCCCATATAAACATTCTCCAACAGATGGAACATGGCATCACAAGTTCCTTTAGACGCCTGAAAACCAAATTGACATCCCACCAAGATGTTGTGGTTGTTCATAAAAGTGATCATCCTCTTTTTTACAAGTTTTTCAATAATTTTTGAAAGAGTCGGAAGTAGTGAAATCGGGCGAAAGTCCGCCGGGCACTCAGGGTTCCCACCCTTAAACAATGGAATAACAATAGCTGTTTTCAGACTAGATGGAAATTTACCATGGTCAAAAGAAGAATTTATTGCCTGCGCTAGTACCTGAAGAGCTGACTCGGGCAGGGCTTCGAAAATTTTTACAGAGAGCTCATCTATACCAGACGAGGTTTTGTTTTTCAATTCCCTAAAGACGATCCTAATCTCATTAACATCAGTATGAATCAGGTAGAACGTATCGGGTACAGAAATATTATGGAGATACGACATCGGATCCTCACAGGGAGATAAACCAGAGGTTATATTTGCACCAATAGTACTATAAAATGAATTAAACTCATTGGCATCAATATTAATTGGATTTTTAGGCGAATTAGATTTTCCACGTAAAGAATTAACTACACTCCAACTCTCCTTGGCTTTATTGCGAGCCCTTTCCATTCTATCGCCATAGTGCTTACTCTTTGCAGCCTTGATAACTCGTCTATATACAGCTCTATACCTATAAAAATAATTCCAAAAATGTGGATTTGTAGTAAACTTCCTCAAGGTATGTAAAAATCTTAAGTTGATTGAAGAAATTTTTATTCCTGTAGTTATCCACGGCTTTTTTATTTTCTCCTTTATTCTACAAGTGGGAAAATTTTCGTCAAATACTCCAATAATGGCTTCATTAAATTTATCTACTGGATCATCAGATTGCAATACCAAATGCCAATCAATCCCCGCAGCCTGGCTATTGAATTTTTTAAAATTTTTAGAACTATAAAGTCTACCGTATTTAAATTTTTTCCGTTTTTTTTGTCCCCCAATATAGAATGACGAAATTACAGCTTCGTGATCAGAAAGACCCGAAGATATAACAGCAACGTTACCCTCAGAAATGTCAGAAAAATTTGTGCACACATAATCTATAGTTGTACTAGAGTACCTTGAAACACGGGTAGGTTGCCTTATGAGCATCTGCAGATTAAAAGAGGATAATAACCCTTTTAAATTTTGAGTAGCAATAGAATTCTCATCTTCATAATTTATATTAAAATCACCACCAATAAGGAGCTTAGATTTAACAGGTAAGTCTGATAAAATAACTTCCAATTTGTCCATAAAATTACTTATACTACCATTAGGTGGCCTATATAAACACAAAACATATAAAGTAAGGTCCCTACAATAGATCAATGAAAATTCAAATTCACCCTCAATACGTAAAAAATCATATCTACTAACATCATCAACAGAGAGAGACTGAGACATCTTGTCACTCAAAAATATCATTGTACCCCCATGTCCGGACTCTTCCCTACAGAAACAAGAGACCACCGAGTAATTAGGAATGTAGCATGGCTCATCTGGCTTTAGCCAGTGTTCTGTTAATAGTAGAAATCCCGGAAAATGTTGAGTTTTGAGAAAAATTTCTAATTCAGCGATTTTATTACGTAATGATTGAATATTTAACAACAGCAGAGATATGCTACCTTCCTTGGACGCTAGTCTAAAAAATCATCCGAACATGGTACCAAATTGTCGTGAATTTCATGTGATACAAAAACATCTGGAAAAACAGCATCAGGATTCAACCTTATCTGCCTTAAATTAGTAACAGGCTTACTTGAGCAAAAATTCATCATAACATCCTTTAACATAACTGACAACCTATATAGTCCCAATCCGCTCAGAAACATGCTCCTATTTATAAAATCCCTATAGAAGAGTTTATAGCGTAGATCAAGTACATCAATATTTATAGCAAAATGTTTTAAATTGGCGGTAACTGCATAAATTTTTTCATTTACACGTTGAATACAGTCTAAAGAGGTTTTGCAGTAATAATTATAGTTACTAGGCAAAGTGCACATAATTAGGTTAGTATAAAAACACTTATTGGCTAGAGATGTGATATCACTTATACGAATGTCTGAATCGTGCAAACCTGCCAAAACAATAACATAGTCCTTTTCTGTAAAATCTTTTATGAAACAGTCAACACTAGACACAACCTCCCTAAATCTTGCAGAGGGTTTACTAATAATTTGAACATTAAAATTGTCACCAAGAGTTCTCTTCAAAGGACCATATAGTTTTTTCCCATACTCATCTGTCAATACAAGAACCCTGGCAACATCTACAAATACACCAGGATCATATCTCGCACTGGCAGTACTCACCCCAGTTTGAGTTTGCCTGTTTACAAGGAATTTTTCCCATACACTTTTATTTTTCATCAGTTCAGAGTTCTTTTAAGATTCTTTAATTTGATCAAAGATAGATTTTTCTTCAAATGCATTAGTCTGTGTATAAATGTTATTGGTCTGGGCGTGAATAAATTTGGTCGATTTCTCGTTTCTCAGCTGGTCTTTCATGGTGCAAATCTCAATATGCGCTTTTTTTAAATCAGATATGTACGTCTCGTTTTCCACAGTTAGGACGTCGATGCTAGTAAGCATATTTTCTTTGAGTGCTTTAAAATCGGTTTCATTTACAGTCATCCGTTCTGTTAATGTTTCAAATTCAGTAATTTTATCTGAGAGTGCTCTGTTTTTTTCAAGCATTCCCAAAATGTCCTTGTTTAGACATGAAATCCTATTCTTCTGCTCATTTATCTGAATAACATAATCCTGTTCAGTACTAAAAACCGAATCTTCAAAATCTTGCGTTCGTCTCTTTAGTCTTTTAATATGTTTGTCCTTTTCTTCATTTTCAAGTTTCAGTTGATTAACTAGGTCATGCAAGATCTTAACCTCGTCCTCATGATCAGTTTCAATTTTTGCAATCTTTGTGTCTCTTTTTTGGGATTCTGCTTTGCTCTTCTCAAGTTGCTTAATCAACATTTTTACCTTCGGCAGATCCTTGATCACTCGCTGCCTGCACTCAGGACAGTAAAACATTAACCTTTTTTCAGCCAATGCGACCGCATGAGCTTCTGTAGTATTGATTTTTGAACAATGTCTGCAGATGAAAACTTTACAAGAGTCACAGGACGCCCCAAAAGTTTCATCCTCCTTAGGTCTAGTTTTAAAAATACATGGTAGTTGACAATTATAACACAGAAGCTCACTCATAATTCTTTCAATTTTGTAACAGAAAAATAATATGTATGTGATAAACAAACAATCTATAGCTGACAAGCCATAAAAATAAAAACAAATGTATATAGTCCGTCACTGTTCTTTTTTATTAGGAACCACCAACTTTAAAATGTCTATGTTTTTATGGTGCTTCACAAAAACAGGGGATTCCGTTGGAACTGATAAGATAATAAATTAAAATGTAGGGCTACTGATAAGAATCCTTAAAAATAAAATGTCTAAGCAGCATCAATTTTATGCATTATTAATGGTTTCATTTATTTTAGGCACAAACCAACACATTTTAGATAATTAAAAAGTACCATTACATTGCGCACAGCTACATCTAAAATAACCACACACAACTCTTTAACACATTGAAAAACATACTTTTTTGCGGAATAATTGGCATGCAATATTAGCACTTCATTATGGAACACCCTATATAAAATTTCTTCTCTTTTAGCTACAACAACGAACTTGAATATGCTGTAGGCTCAGCAATCCGATCCATGGGCCCTGAAAAAGTCTTGGACGTAATCCCCCTCAAAAAAGACAACGGCGACCTCAACATCGACCGATCGTGGCTACTCCCCGTCCTCAAAGAGAACATCAGGTGCTCGACGCTCAGCTACTTTAGGGACTCCATTTTCCCTTTAGCTAGATTTTGTCAGCAGAGAGCTACACAGCTGGCTCAGAATAACGACGGAATCGGTGCGCATAGCAGCGAGCTGCTGTATCTACAACTGTGGAATCTGTTGCCGTGCTTTTGCAATCACCCTACAGATATTATTGCGGAATTTAAGAGTCTGGCCAAGCTTTTGGGTATGGCGATTTCCGATAGGAAAGAGCTGAGACTGGCGGTGATGGCTGCTGTAAGGAAACTTATACAAAACGCTTCCGCAAACGACGACAAAGAAGATCTAGCCGAGATGGCTAGATTCGATAAGAATTATCTTCCGATTCTTTTCAACGTTTATACAACAAAGCCAATAGGATCTGACGAAGAAGGGCAACATTTGGCGTCACTGGAAACGATCAAAACCTACCTTACTATAGCTAGACCGGAGCTAACTCATCAGCTTTTTACCAACGCCTTGGAGCGGCTAAATTCTTCAAGTGATGAGCCGGAGGACCATTTCATCAAGGAATCAATTCTCGATCTGATCAGGGCGTTGATACCGTATCAGAACGCTGACAGCATAGGCACAATATATAGTCAATGCGTCAAGAACCTTCCCGAAATAAAAAACAACAAAGAACAGAAGAAAGCGTACAGGCTGTTGGAGGAAATCGTTTCTAGCGACTCCGAGGGGTGCAAGAAATTTCTCAAATCAAACAGGAAGGATGTCCAAAGGCTTTTGGTGAAGAGCCTAGATACGGCAGCTACTTCTAGCAAAGGAGCCAGGCTCAGATGTATGAACTACTTGATTAAATCCCAGCCTCAACTAGATCATGAAAGTAAACTTATAAGATCGGTGATTCCCGAGGCGGTATTGTGTTGCAAAGATATCAACGAGAAATGCAGACAAACGGCTTATACTTTGCTCAATACCATTGGGGATACGCTTATGGCGCACGATCAAATGCAACAGTTTGTAGTAATGCTTACTGCAGGGCTGGCGGGGACGGCCACGATGATTTCTTGCACTACCCTAGCCCTTGCCTCGGCTCTACATAACTTTTCTGGTGCTCTAGGGCAAGAGAACATAAAGCTCATCTTGGAGAACATAGCAACGTTGGCGAGTTGTGCTACGAGAGAAATTGTAGCTTCTTGTTTGAGTTTTGTCAAAGTATATTGTACCACTTTGCCTATGTTAATGGTACAAGCTTCTTTGGAGAATATTATGAAAGCTTTGACGGGAATGACGGAGGATTGTAAGAGGCATTTCCGGCTTAAAGTGAGGGATATATTGGATAGGTTGGTGAGGAAGTACGGGGCTGAAAGTATAACTCCTTTTGTACCTACAGATGATCAAATTATGTTTAAAAGAATTAAAAACTTGAGGAAGTTGAACGATAGGAAGAATAGAATGAAGAAGGAGAGGAAAGAGGGCAAGGAACAAGAGGAAGAAGATAGCGTCGAGGACTTTGCCGTGAAATCTAAGCCCAAGACCGTCGAGGAGATTCTGGCTGATAGTGACACGGACTTAGATGACATGGAAACTGAACAAAGTTCAACGAAAACTAAGAAGCAAGTAAGCACGTGGATCGAGGAGGATGCCGAGAGCATAGTGGACTTCACCGACCCGTCGGTAAGCAGCAAAATTAGCGCCACCAAGCCCAGACAAACAAATGGCCAGGAGCAAGCTCAAAAGAAACCAGATAAGCACAAAAATCGAGGTTTCAAAACTTCTTCAGATGGAAGATTGATAATCAAGGATGACGATTCGAGCGATGACGATGGTGATAAGAAGAAATCAGGCAAATTAAGCCTCAATATTGATAGTTCTGACTCTGAAGATGAGGCTACGAGCGTGGCCGAAACGCTGCTTCTGGCAAATCGTAAAAGAAAACGTCCTCTATCAGTTAAGAGTGGATTTAGCGTCTCTACAGCGCCTCCCTCAAAATACAAAGCAGGAGGAATTGGTATACATCGTCCAGTAAATTCTTCCTCGTCTGTCAAGAGTGGGGTGTCTAGTTCAAGCACTTTGGGAGCAGAGTTCAAGAGTAAAAAGGCTGTAGGCGATGTTAAAAGGAAAGGGAAGAAGTTTGATCCGTATGCGTATGTTCCTCTACAAAGAAGTGCATTGAATAAGAGGAAAAAGGCTAAGGGAATGGGGCAGTTGAAAAGTATCGTTAAAGGGGCTAGAAGTGGGGCTCGTAAGGGTGCCAAGGCCAAAAGGAATAGCAAGAATACATTGTAGTGTTTGTCTTAACTAGAACTATTGATAAAAGTACAGTGATACCTCGAGATACGAGTTTAATTCGTTACGTACCTTGCTCGTATGTCAATTTGCTCGTATCTCAAAGCAATTTTCCCCATTGAAATTAATTGAAATGCCATTAATCCGTTCCAACCCTAAAAATGCTACTACCCCCAATTGTTTTTGTTACGTGTTTTTGAATAAGAAAAATGTATTTATAAATGACAAGTATTGTATAAAAACATAATAACTTACACACAACTTAAAAGTCACTGCTTTCGCGTCACTGGTCTTTGCCTTTCTCGCCGGATTCAATACAAAAACTGTCCAAGGAGGTTTGTTTCTTCCTCCCTTTCAGATTGCTGCGGAAATGAGTTAGGAAAGTGTCTTTAAATAGCTCCGATGCACGACCAGTTGCAACTTTTTCGGGATGTTTCTTTTCCACGAACTGTGAAACTCTCCCGCATTCCCAAGATGTCTTTTATCTCACTTGTAGAGATCGCGTCGCAGCTGACCGTTCCTCGTCCTCGTATCACAAATAACTCTTATGTTGGGGCACTCTTATCTCGAGGTACCACTGTAATTGTATTTTATTGTGATTATTAGTATGCTAGGTTCTAACATATTTATTTAATATGTTTATTATTAAAAAGGTTTTGTTAAGAATCTACTGGTTTTATTTTCCATAACAGAATTATTGTGTTGCGTCATTTCAAATTCTTATTAGAAAACTGGTTTCATCGGTTGTCGATGTTTGTTCGTTACTTATATACTTCATCACCATCTAGTCTTAAATAGCTAGTACTGTTCCCTGTTCCCTGAGAAGTAACATCGGTAAAAAAAGGATCTGTTTTATTTGCATTTTTAAGCGAAATCTATCCGCTTCACGCAATCCTTATCGGTAAAACAGGAATTAAATTTGTTGCTGGCGTCACAAGGCGAACGTCGAGCTAGTTCATTTTTTTGACGGCGGGGGGCGACGTTAGTAGACAAATGATGAAATCATATTTTTAATCAAAGGGCGCCGTGTCGAGGGGGTAGTCTTCCTAGCGTTTCAAACGAAAAAGTTTAGATTTTTTTTCTTTTACACGTGAATTTACCCGCAAATATCATGATAAGTGCCCAGCATTTACTAATTGTGAGTTCAAAAAACACTAGTGCTCGCGAATTCGACTTTTTATAGTGGTTGGCAGTACAGGGTCTACTGACTAGTCGCACCAGGAAGAATCTCGACTACTCTATTCTATAATGGTAAGCATATTTCCTTTACTAATTTAAAACATCTTATATCTATCGGATCAAGAATGAGAACATTAGAAGGAAACATAGTAACAACTGGTGGCTTTATTTGCTTTCCGTGTTTCAAACTGTTCATTCAAACAGGTCATCTCATATAGGATAAGAGGATGACTTTATTTTGGTAAATGACTCGTATTTAACAGTATTTCACCTTTATTTTTTGACGTAGAAAGGGTACTTTTTATTGCATTTTTAGAACGCCGCCATTTTGTGTGCTAAAGACATCTGAAAAAGTTTTATTTACCAGACATGGTCAAAAGTTAGGGGAGGGCGGGCTAATTCCTCCCAAAAACTGAATTAGGTTGTACCGAACCAAGTTGTGGAAAATTTTTTGGTGAGTGACAAAATCACAGTCACAGGTTTTAGTCACAATCACATGGAAAAGGCACAGGTCGGAACTGTGACAGGAAACTCACACTTTTTCACAGCTCTAGGCATATGTATGTATGCCTACGGCCGACCAATCGTATTTATCTTTCAATGACATTAACTTACAATACAAGCACTATAGTACTGACGGTATCGAAATATGTTTCCAGTTACATAAATTATACTTTGCCAACTAATACTATAATACTCTGGACATTGCAATTCCTTTAAGGCTTAATTTTCAGAAACAAAAGGCAAAAAGTCACGGCGACTCGATGATTATTCAACCTATTAAGACGAAAAACAAAAAAAAAAAGGTCGAGACGCCGGTCGCGATCTCCTCGCCCGCCGAGACCGAAAAGAAGAAGAAGAAGAAGAGGAGAAAAAACGGCCGGACCGCGCGGCCGTTATGATAATGGGACAGAGGGCGGGCCGAACAGTTAAAACAAATGCCAGACGGCGCCACCGTCGATCGCGGCCACCCGAGATAAACGATCATCCATCTAGATGCGGCGAAGGCATTTTCGGCAGCCAAATTTATGCGATCGGCCGGTCGCCGATTCCCGAGAAGGAATGCCTATTGCCTGGGCACTGCATTGAGCCGCTGCCCCGTTGCATGGGCATTATTAATTAATTGGAAATCGCTCCGAGAAGGCTGTGATCCCAACACAATGTTATCACAGTGAATAATATTCGACATCGCACCGTCTATGACTCTATACCTTCTGGTCTCTGGCACTAACCCACTTGGGCTGTTGGCTACCTTACCAACAGGTCTGACACTTCGTCGAAGCTCCAGTTAGTACAGCTTGGGTAGCATTTCCGTGGAACTTTCCTACTATCGCGTAGATGTCACCCCAAGGTGGTATCTTACTATATTGAATCTATGAATTTCTCCGTTTCCGGTAGAGTCTGTTACGCATAAACCTTTGAATAAAGAACAACTATTCAAAGGCATAAACGGATTTCTTACATGCTCTTCCATATCGGATATGGACGGTACAGTACGTTTCACGAAAATTGGATACAACTTAATGATTTCCTGGGTCGGTCCCATTGTGTCGACAAGAGCTTGGCAATAAACAAGTGAAGTATGAAGGGACGGACTAAGGAAAACAAGTAATGATGTGATTATAGCAATGTAATCAAATGAATTAAATAACATTTTTTTTAAATATTACTAGTCATATTTATTTACATTTATAATGTCATTCTATAGATAGTTCTGTTTCGCTATCGCTATCCTCATCAAAATTAATTATAATTGGATTAATTATACGATCCAGATTAATATACGAATTTTCTACAGTTATTACGTGACGGACTGAATTTTTCCAACTACCTGGGGGAATATCATTAAAGCATTTTCGTATTAATTCTGCAACACTAGAACTTAAAGTCGGAGAAATATTTTCAGACCTAACCAGTGATTTTAACTGGTGCCACATATGCTCTATGGGGTTAAAAATGCAATAATAGGGTGGGAGCCGTAGCACTGTATGTCCAATTTCTTCTGCCAATGTGTCACAAACATATACTTTTTTGTACAAAATGTCTTTAAAACTTCTAAAAGATCACTTTTTTTATAACTTTCTTCAAAATATATATCATTCGCCGCCATGTAGTTCTGAATCTCCAATTTTGTATTATTTGAACTTGGAGCTTTATGTAATTGGCGACTGTGATAGCTCACATTATCCATTACTATCACGCTATTGTGAGGAATGTTTGGTAAAAGACAATTCTTGAACCATTCCTCAAAAACTAACAAATTTTACCACAAAAAAGATATTTAAATATAAATTAAGCAACCTAACCTACCTGATGTGCCTATATTTAATTATAATTATTACAATCCGGTCCTTTCCACATAATAATAACAAACGGTCATAAATAATGGGATGGCCCAGGTACTTTTATTGCAGTCATTAAGTTATATCCATTTTTCGTGAAACAATCTTTACCTCACCACTTGGTGAGCAACCCTTTACACGTTTTCTAGTTTTGGTGATGGAAATCCTTCGGTTTTGATCCGACCGACCTTCATAAATCACCTAGCTTCGAAAAAAAATCATAATTTACACAAAATTAATGAGTTCCTTGCGAAAATTGACTTGTCCAAACGTGGGGCTATAGGAATGGTTACCTGAGGACCCTATATATTTACGTTTTCGAAATAAAAGGACCGCAGGGGGCCTCTCGGTATGCCTCTTGTTGACAGCTTATACACGCCCACCCTGTATAATTTATTGTTTAGGTTTTCGGTGGATTTTGTAAAAATTAGATACGATACGAGAATATTATCTGTCCGATATGAAAGTGCCTTCGATTTTCAAATTAGTTATACACGGTGTTGAAGAAAGGTCGGTACCCCGGAATAACTCCGGTGCATCGCATTGCAGCGGAAAATGTCTAGGGAAAAAGTTGTTTGGTTTTGAAGGAGGAATAGTTTGCAATTTAAACCACCCCCCACCCCCTCAGCCCCCGGGCGCCGGTGGGGGTAAGTTAAGATTTTCAAATGGAACTCTATATTTTTTATTGGCGTATCGTGTTCTCCGACCAAAAATAAACATCTTTTGTTCGAAATTTTTTTTTATTCGGGCCCATCCTTCACCAATAATCACCATGAGAAAGACAAAATCAGAACCGTGTGAAAATCAGGTTTGTTCCGGGAAATACTCTTTTCTCTGTCTTGTACTAAAAACTGCCCGTGGAAAAAGTTGTTTGTATTAAATAATAAAATTTTTCGGGTTTGTCCGGGGTACGGACCTTTTTTCAACACCCTATATAAAGATATCCCATAATACACTTTTGTTTTTACTGCCAAATAGCTTCGATATAGTAAGTACTTGCATTTTACAGCAAAATGGTTGTGTAAGCTCTTTTGCTGTATAACTGCTATAGTATCAGAAAATACTTTCGGCGGGGACAAATTTTAATGTTTGTATCGTCGAATCACTTTTACCAAAAACTGCCTTTTAAGCGTTATCATCGAATTAAATAAGCAATAAAGACCTAAGCCTTGGAACGAACGCGGTTCCCTCTGACCAATCATCGGACGTTTTAACCAATTACCGCCGATACGTAATAAACAATCCTTTTAAAAGTACCGCCATTGCGAATAATCAGAAATTGATAGTTAGACTATTAGAAGTCATGGGGGCAGTGATACAAGCATTCGGGCTGTGTGTGGCACACAGATATTGTATGCCCAGCCATGCGGACAAAAAATGAGTTGTAGAAATCACACTGCTCGTTATAAGTTTCATAAAATACAGGGTGTTTCTTAGAACATGCTAATATTTAAGGAGGTTATTCTTGGGTCTATTTTCATAATATAACTTCATATGAACATATGTCCTCAACGTCTTAACTTTTGAGATACAGGGTGTTAAAGATAGATATTTTTGTGATATTTGGTACACACTTTCTATTCATCAAGAGGTATTTTATGATGTATAACATGTTTTTTTATTCCGACCAGTGGCGTTCGTGCTGGAATTGCCCTCGGTATTTTTGAAGAAATGAATGGTACGCCACTAGTTTTTTTTAATAAAAATTATTTTTAAAATTCTCATTCCTTGCTGAGCAAATGTCGTCTCTTGATTTTTTGTCGTTTGCCGAAGTGTTTTCGACACTTCTATAGGGTATCTCCGTAATTGTTAGTGCTATCAAAAAAGTAATGTAGGTGTCATGTGCTCTTTTTGGGTCAAACTTAAAATGGTAAAATCAAAATTTGAAAATTTTCGCTCGCTTAAGAGATACGGGGGAAAATAAAACAATTCATTACTTTAATTTTTTTCTCTTATGCAGTTCCGCTTTTCGCAGCGCCGTTAAAACGCGCAGAAATTTGTCTCTTCAGTAGCGTGAAACGTGAGGAGGAAGTTTTGTGTTTGTTTATTATACCGGGGTTGGCATTTTGCTAATAATTTAATAATACCTACCCATTAGAAGGACACTATTTTGTTAAAGATTGTTTCATGAAAAATGGATATAACTTAATGACTGCGGTAAAAGTACCTGGGCCATCCCATTAGTTATGACCGTTTGTTATTATTATGTGGAAAGGACCGGATTGTAATAATTATAATTAAATATAGGCACATCAGGTAGGTTAGGTTGCTTAATTTATATTTAAATATCTTTTTGTGGTAAAATTTGTTAGTTTTTGAGGAATGGTTCAAGAATTGTCTTTTACCAAACATTCCTCAGAATAGCGTGATACTAATGGACAATGCGAGCTATCACAGTCGCCAATTACATAAAGCTCCAAGCTCAAATAATACAAAATTGGAGATTCAGAACTACCTGGCGACGAATGATATATATTTTGAAGAAAGTTATAAAAAAAGTGATCTTTTAGAAGTACCTATTAAAGACATTTTGTACAAAAAAGTATATGTTTGTGACACATTGGCAGAAGAAATTGGACATACAGTGCTACGGCTCCCACCCTATTATTGCATTTTTAACCCCATAGAGCATATTATGTGGCACCAGTTAAAATCACTGGTTAGGTCTGAAAATATTTCTCCGACTTTAAGTTCTAGTGTTGTAGAATTAATACGAAAATGCTTTAATGATATTCCCACAGGTAGTTGGAAAAATTCAGTCCGTCACGTAATAACTGTAGAAAATTCCTATATTAGTCTGGATCGTATAATTAATCGAATTATAATTAATTTTGATGATGATAGCGATAGCGAAACAGAACTATCTATAGAATGACATTATAAATGTAAATAAATATGATTAGGTAGTAATATTAAAAAAAAATGTTATTTCATTTGATTACATTAATATAATCATATCATTACTTGTTTTCCTTAGTCCGTCCCTTCATACTTCACTTGTTTATTGCCAAGCTCTTGTCGACACAATGGGACGGACCCAGGAAATCATTAAGTCGTATCCAAATTTCGTGAAACGTACTGTACCTTATATCATTTAATATCATATACAAATAGAAAATAGGTGACTAGTTTGGCCACTCTAGACGGTTACATACACGCCGAAAACAGCTAAAACCATAAGAATTTAATCATAATGGACTGACTAATTTGCATCCGAGCAGGCCAGGGACAATTAAAATTGGCCCGTGGCGGCACCGGCCGATTTTAATATTGAAGACAATTAACTTTGTTCCAGGACCTACCGCGACGATTTCGTAATTATCGGTCGTGAGAGCGGAAATTTATTGGTACGGAGGTGACGATTAAGAAATTATAGATCGGGCCCGGGCGATTGATTAATTTTGGAAAATTTAATCGATAAATATTTTACCGTGATATATTAACCATATTTCTACACTGTACTGGCAAAACTTTATTATTATTTTTTTCTATTTGGGTTTCATAATCGCTACATTATGAAATGCAAAAAAATTGAATAACCTGCCACTTTATGAAACTGAAATTTTATTTTTTTTATGTTGGCAGCAAGTAGGGTTCGAATTTTAGGCTTACTTCGATTTCGTTAAGATTAGTTTTCTAGGCATTATGGATTCGACAAAAATTTTTTATAGAAAACTTTAAAATACTAACCTTCAACCTTGCAAATACATCATTTTTACTATATAGTTACCTGAAATACCTATACTCGGAAATATATAACATGCTGACGGTGTCCGTCAACTAATTTCTAGTCACAACTATAAAACAACATAACCTAAAAATAATAGAAATATCTTCCAGTTTATGCTCTATTTCTAAGTTTTATTCAATAAAGTACTATTTTTATTTTTAATTCAATATAGCATTATACATATTACTTTATATACAGGGTGTCCCATAACTAATGGTACACAGGCAAACTGCAGATTCCTTGGGTAAATATACTGCGATTTGGCCATACTTAGTTTAGTTCAATAGCTGGTAATAACCGAGATACAGGGTGTCCAAGTAAACATTTAATTTTCAATTTTCCTAAATAACTTATTTCTGAATCAATATTTTTGCACAAAATTTTGTGACCAGGGTTTTTTTGGGGAAAGAAATTTGAATTGTTAATAATTTTGATGTAGATTATAGGGGCGCTCTCTGCGGTACTCTGGATACATAAAAAGAAATGTAACTTTCTTGGGCCTTAATATAATTATGTTTTTATTAAAAATATCAGTTTTTCCGTCATTTTTAAACAATAAAGGTATACTTTGTAAATGTCGCTCCGACTAATCGTTGTCGAGATATTTTCAATTACAATTTCTAATGCGCCCGTTTAAATTTTGATTTGTAAATGTGAAATTGGTCACAGTAGGCTTTGGTAAAAACAAATACAATGAAAGCACTTTGAAACCTCATTTCTGTCAAAGTTTATTGTCATTTGTCAGAATTGTGGGTGTTTTTAAGGGGTTTTTGAAGATACTTTAAACTAAAATGCCACGACATAACTTGTTTTCTAACAGAGAAATGGACGAATCTGCAGTTTTCTGTGTACCATTAGTTATGGGACACCCTGTATATACATATTTATTGTTAGTGTAGACATTTCCTGGGCATTAATTGTTATTCCTGTCAGATTCTGTGTCGACACAATATTTTGCTCAATAATATTATTTATTATTTTGTTCAATATTTTGAACTTTGTTCTGCTCGCACCATAACTCAAAGTTTTGCATATTCTTTTTAAAAGTTTTTCTGCAATTTCGCGTATTTCTGACGGAGTACAACTTTCTTCCTGACTCATTTTTATTAACTTTAATAATATATTGATTTTTAATTATGACGCATGGGAAGAGGCTTTGTTGTGTTCAATTGTTTCTATCATGGCATATTTGATACTTGTAACATTTTATTAAATTGTAAAAGTATTGCCAACCCAAAAAGAAAGTATTAATTTAAATGGAAAGAATCTACTATATTTTTTAAAGTTTTTCAGACTTTAAAGACCCAAATAGAAAAAGTATTATAAAATACACGGTTCATAAGACAATTAGAGAACTTGTACTCGCTTCGCGGGTCGTTTTCTAAATTAACCGCGTGTTCTAAGCTAGTGCCTTATAAAACTTGTATCTTAATATACTATTTTATAATGCTGTTATAAACATTATTCTCTCTTAACCAAATCTAATTGTGAAAAAGCTTAAAAAACACCAATCGCGCGGGTTTGACATGCACCTGACCTGACTTGTTACGGAAATTATGAGACAGGCAAGACCTCGGGCACGACCAACTTCGAATAATCGGGCTCTCGACGAATATTGACAAAATTGAAATGAATATATCTGAGAATGTATCAGAACCGGGTCGTACAAGAGATAATAGACACTTAATCTGATCCTACCGCAGCAACATGGTTTCAATTAATTTGGGACCGAATTAACTTGCAAGCAGTGTTGCCAACGATACTGTGTCTTTAGATTAAAATTGTTATGTTTGCATACATGCCCTAGAATATTTTTGTCCATAACAAGGAAACAAAAGAGAATTGGGTAGGGGAGATCGAGGAGGGTTGTGACAATTTTTACTTAAAAGAAGAAGGAAACATACCACCATTATGAATTGTATGCCGCAATGTAAGTCAATCCTTGCTCTTTTAAAAACAGTCAACAAAGTCAATAAAAGTTTAAGGTTTCTGAGAAAATCCACGAAAACTGAAAATACTCCCTTTGTCACAACTCTCCTAACACCGAGGTAAATTGTGGCAGGTACCGATATAAGTTGTGACAGCTGTGTATCTAGACTAGATTTAATAGATAAAATTACTTATATATGAATTTTTTTTGCATAAAATTACTTTGCTGTCACAACTCTCCTAGGTGTCAAAAATCGCGATCGGGTCAGAATAATAATTCGTAATTTCGAAACAAGATGCAAACACAGCAAGACAATGGCACGCTTTGAAACTCCAAGCCCACAGAATATAAGAAAAAATAGCATAACCACGGGAATGTAATATATCATGATATAAATACAATCAAACATTTTAGAAAAAATGTACTTTTCGATTGTTTTTTCATGCAGACGTCGTAATCACGCAACCGCTTGTCGTGGGCCATTGGCGCGTACTGCGTCAAATAGCGCGTCTATAAACAAACAATCGTGCGCTGTTGCCACCTCGCTAACGGCCATAGATTCCGAGAAATCGTCGTTGTTACAACTCTACTCTGTCACGATTCTTCTCGGTCTCCCCTGCTGTTATTCACCAAAAATATCCTAGGCTGCGTCAGAAAAATGTCCTCAAGACACCCGCGAACAAACCACAGACAAGTTGGAACCCAACCACCTGGGCAATAAGCATGTAAAAGGGGTAATTAGGTTTCTATTGTTCTGTGGGGGCTGTGGTTCGGGATTTTCCCGATGGCCTTTTGCTTGGGTGTCATGTGTATCAAACCACGTTTCGTCGAGGTAGATAATGGGACGATTTTCTACTCTGTAGTTTCTTATAGATACTTTTTATCTCTTAGGGTCGAGCTTGAGACATACTTTATCATTGGCGTAACTAGAATGATTTTGTAGGGGGGGCCTGGCCCCTAGTCTAGTAGGATTTTAATGGCAAGTGTCACTATGACGTATGTATGGCTTCGAACTTCGGAAACACGGGGGTGGGCACCAGAGCAATCTGGGGTGGGCACGGCCCACCTGGCCCCCCCTCTAGTTACGCCTATGTACTTTATATTATATGTTCCTGATTTATATGTAATATTACGAGCCGACAACGCCGCAACCCATGGCTGTCACACACCTATTAGCCGAGACTAATGTAGATGGGCCTATCAAGCCCATTCTTATACCGTCCACGGTCCGGTCGTATGGCATATTTAATTAAATCAACCCTTTGACGTAGACGTACGCCCATGGAATGCCCATCTTGATGGGTGCGTGGCGCCAGGACCACGGATGGTTCGAATTCCGCAGCGATCGAAGTCGGGTATTTAATTTGGAGTTTGTTTTTTTATTTCGTAATTTTTCCATTTTTTGCGCTGCGAAATAATCGATGTTTGGTAGATATATTCGCGAACAAGTAATGAGAGTCGATCGGTGTTGCCAATCGGAATTTGTGAAATTACACAATTAGCTGAAATAATTACACACTTTTGTACACTTTTAGTCATACAAATACACGATTTTTGCTGTTTGAAAAAGCAAGTGTATAAGGTGTCCCATTTTCGACACTTCTATAGGGTATCTCCGTAATTGTTAGTGCTATCAAAAAAGTAATGTAGGTGTCATGTGCTCTTTTTGGGTCAAACTTAAAATTCGAAAATTTTCGCTCGCTTAAGAGATACGGGGGATCAAAAAAATGACAATTTCAAAATTACCCTATATTCTCTTAGTTAAAAGAGGTAAAGATTGTTTCACGAAAAATGGATATAACTAAATGACTGCCCTAAAAGTACCTGGGCCATCCCATTATTTATGACCGTTTGTTATTATTATGTGGAAAGGACCGGATTGTAATAATTATAATTAAATATAGGCACATCAGGTAGGTTAGGTTGCTTAATTTATATTTAAATATCTTTTTGTGGTAAAATTTGTTAGTTTTTGAGGAATGGTTCAAGAATTGTCTTTTACCAAGCATTCCTCAGAATAGCGTGATAGTAATGGACAATGCGAGCTATCACAGTCGCCAATTACATTAAGTTTAAGAAGTTTTAAAGACATTTTGTATAAAAAAAGTATATGTTTGTGACACATTGTCAAAAGAAATTGGACATACAGTGCTACGGCTCCCACCCTATTATTGCATTTTTAACCCCATTGAGCATATGTGGCACCAGTTAATATCACTGGTTAGGTCTGAAAATATTTCTCCGACTTTAAGTTCTAGTGTTGTAGAATTAATTCGAAAATGCTTTAATGATATTTCCCCAGGTAGTTGGAAAAATTCAGTCCGTCACGTAATAACTGTAGAAAATTCGTATATTAGTCTGGATCGTATAATTAATCCAATTATAATTAATTTTGATGAGGATAGCGATAGCGAAACAGAACTATCTATAGAATGCCATTATAAATGTAAATAAATATGACTAGTAATATTTAAATAAAATGTTATTTCATTTGATTACATTAATATAATCATATCATTACTTGTTTTCCTTAGTCCGTCCCTTCATACTTCACTTGATTATTGCCAAGCTCTTGTCGACACAATGGGACCGACCCAGGAAATCATTAAGTCGTATCCATTTTTCGTGAAACAATCTTTACAGAAAAATGTTTTATACAAAAGTTTCTTTATAATCATTTTTGAATAATTTGCCGTATTATTTAGAATAAGTATACGCGATCAGGTAAAAAAGTTATCGGACCTAACCCCATTTTTTTCAATGGGGCACCCTGTATATTTTAATCTAAGAAGATTGCATTTTAAATTCTATTTTAAATATATAACACACCATGAATGATATTGGTTTCCTAGGCGATTTATTTAAACTTTAAACCACAGTAGGCCATGAAACAAAAACCAATATCGTAGAGATAACCATGTTGACATTCCAGCTGTTATTGACATTTAACGTCAATTTCATTTGTACACATTCATTTGTGAAAATCACTTATCAACATTTTGAAAAATTTTATATGATATCATCCATGGTGTGTTATAAATTTAAAAAGAGAGTTTAAAATGCTATCTTTTTAGATTAAAATATACAGGGTGTTCCATTTAAAAAAAAAATGAGCTTAGGTCCGATAACTTTCTTACCTGACCCCGTATACTTATTCTGAAAACGGCACATTATTCAACAATCATTATAAATAAACTTCTGAATAAAACATTTTTCTGTATCTCGTTTAACTAAGAAAATATAGGGCAATTTGAAAATTGTCAATTTTTTGATTTTCCCCCGTATCTCTTAAACGCGCGAAAATTTTCGAATTTTGATTTTACCATTTTAAGTTTGACCCAAGAAGAGCACATGACACCTACATTACTTTTTTGATAGCACTAACAATTACGGAGATACCCTATAAAAGTGTCGAAAATGGGACACCCTGTACAGGGGTGTACCTATATAGATAGATAGAGGCGGTTACCGGGGGGGCATCCTATATATCCGCATTTTTCCGTCCCGTACGACCTAACAGGCGACCGAAAGGGAATACATTTAGTCTCTAAATGAATTACGTGCAACATAGATGTTTCTTTTTGCTAATTTTGGCCGTCCATCTGAAGCAAATTCAAAAAAAAAATTAACTGAACACATTCACAACGGTTTTTGTGCGGTTTCAACAGCTAAAATAAGTATTATTAACCGCAACTAGGGCTCCTGTCCCTCGGTCTCACGCACACTGTGAAATTATGGGTTGTTCGATTCAGTCACAGTTCGGCAGAATCAAATAACGTCATTAGACTGACGGTAGGTGCCCGTTTAAGTTTAAGTTTTCGTGGGTCCAATTACGACAGAATATTGATGGCAGTGTGATTGCCAGTTTTATAAACGCTCTCGATTTTCAAATTTGTTGTATGAAGGTCCCCCACGTGATACATTTTGTTTTAGGGTCAAGTACAGTAATATTTATACAGTCGCCGGCACAAGATTCCGCCACCCTGAAATTTTGGCCAAGTTTGATATTTTATAACTTTTTTAGTTTTTATGCGATTTTCGTGATTTTGTAATCAGTTTGTAGATCCATTTATTGTGTTTTTCCTTGATTATTTTATAAAGTAACATTTTTCGATTAGGCTATATTATACAGGAGTAAACCAAACTGTTGTTTTTTGTCGTAATTTCACAACACCCTGTAGTACATACTGTTTCTTGTAATCTTTGATGTATTCTAAACGTTTCGTTTTTTGATTCATTCCATTATCTCATTTCTGTTGTGAGCTGCAAAATTTTAAAAAAAACGCTGATTTGATGCCTATTTTTATTAAAAACAAAAAAAAAACACACTAGGTATATCATAAAGTTAATTAACAAAAACAATATTAATATCGTGTATTTCCTCCTGTCGCAGCAATGACAGCTTGCAGTCTTCGTGATATCGAACGAATAACGTTACTTATCCTTTCTTGAGGGATATCCTGACATTCTTCGGTCAGCGCCAGTCGTAAGTCTTGCAAGGTTTGTGGTTGTTCAGGACGACGACGAATAATTAAGGAAGAACAAAATAAATGGATCTACAAGCTGATAGCAAAATCATGAATATCGTATAAAAAATAAAATATCAAACTTGATCAAAATGTCAGTTTGGCGGAATTTTGTGCCGGCCAGGCTTTTTGTTTTATTACTTAGGAATGAAAAGAAATAAATATTAACATACCCCTCTAGACCCCCCCCCCCCCCACCCCCCGTTGATCCGCCGCAAACCCGAACAAACCCGATTCTACTGTAGCTAGTATTAGTTATGCGTTGTAAGTATAGAACTCTGATTTATAAAAGTCTTATTAAGCATCTGTAATAACATCATACGCAAAATGGTTCTTTAATCTTTTTCTCCCATGCAATCCAACCTTGATGGTTACATACATACTACTTTGCTTGTAACCATTGCAAAAACCACGTAATTCCCGATTTTAATATGCATATGGATGAGTATTCAATTCTGGTAATTATACATCCGCAATCACATGCTAATGCAAACTTACAACTTCAACTCTTATAAGTACTAAAGTGCTCATTAACGGTGTACTTTTTAAAGACCCTACAAGAAGAAATGTATAGGGACGGTGAAAACTGTGCCGTATAATGCACAGTCTAAGCAGCATTAACAACGGTAAAGATGGATACGACTTAATGATTTCCTGGGCCGGTCCCATTGTGTCGACAAGAGCTTGGCAATAAACAAGTGAAGTATGAAGGGACGGACTAAGGAAAACAAGTAATGATATGATTATATTAATGTAATCAAATGAAATAACATTTTTTTTTAATATTACTAGTCATATTTATTTACATTTATAATGTCATTCTATAGATAGTTCTGTTTCGCTATCGCTATCCTCATCAAAATTAATTATATTTGGATTAATTATACGATCCAGACTAATATACGAATTTTCTACAGTTATTACGTGACGGACTGAATTTTTCCAACTACCTGGGGGAATATCATTAAAGCATTTTCGTATTAATTCTACAACACTAGAACTTTTCAGAAATTTTCAGACCTAACCAGTGATTTTAACTGGTGCCACATATGCTCTATGGGGTTAAAAATGCAATAATAGGGTGGGAGCCGTAGCACTGTATGTCCAATTTCTTCTGCCAATGTGTCACAAACATATACTTTTTTATACAAAATGTCTTTAAAACTTCTAAAAGATCACTTTTTTTATACCTTTCTTCAAAATATATATCATTCGCCGCCATGTAGTTCTGAATCTCCAATTTTGTATTATTTGAGCTTGGAGCTTTATGTAATTGGCGACTGTGATAGCTCGCATTGTCCATTACTATCACGCTATTCTGAGGAATGTTTGGTAAAAACCATTCCTCAAAAACTAACAAATTTTACCACAAAAAGATATTTAAATATAAATTAAGCAACCTAACCTACCTGATGTGCCTATATTTAATTATAATTATTACAATCCGGTCCTTTCCACATAATAATAACAAACGGTCATAAATAATGGGATGGCCACAGGTACTTTTACTGCAGTCATTATGTTATATCCATTTTTCGTGAAACAATCTTTACAATTTATCCTGCATATTTTGAACACCAGCAGGAATACATATTTTTTTTAAATGGGATTAAGTCGTTGCGTCACTGGTAGCTAACAGAACTCCATTCTTCGTGTTATTCGATTGTCTTAACGTCCATTATCAAATCCATTGTTCACTTTGATTAAGTATAAACACACAAACCACCGACCGGGGGGGGGGGGGGGGGGCCGGGGGTCCCCGACGCTCCCGCTACAACAATATCAATTAACGGCGTCCCGGAGTCGTTAAGGAACACTTAACGATGCTTGACCTATGTTGGCCAAACAATGGTCCTGTGCGACATACGTAATTCAATCGGGCAATATAAGATACAAAGGAGACAATGGGATCGAGCCAGGACTGTAGCAGGATCCCAGGACGTATGCATGCGTTTAAGGACAATGACGGGTAGAGGGTGATTGATTCGTTGAAATCACGTGATTTGTTGTTTCGTATGGTTATGGGAGACGGACGATGACTTGTTAATTACTCAAAGGGATGGGGGGGGGGGGGGCTAAAAAAAGACGGCGTATGTTAAAATATTCCGAAAACTCATTTCGATGCGCTTCAGACGAAATAATTAATAAAGCCAATGAAGCAACACAACATTTTTTTTTTGTTTTTTTGAAGTAGTCCATCTCGGAGTGGAGTGAAGTTATAGTGAGGTACAGAAACTCATAATCTGCTCCACTAGTTTAATAACAAAATCAAAAACCATACATGTTTCGAAGGTTCAAACCTTCATCTTCAGTGGAAAATACATGAACATTAGGAGCAACTCATGACATTGATTCAAACTGAGCAAAGCAGGAAAAAGAAAAAATCCATTTATAAATTATAAAAAATTATTACGATAAATTTAATAAAAAATTATTTTAAAACTATTAAGAAAAATAATGCATTCAATTTTTTTTAAATTTAACGTAATAATTTTTCATAATTTATAAATGGATTTTTTCCTTTTCCTGCTTTGCTCAGTTTAAATCAATGTCATGAGTTGCTCCTAATGTTCATGTATTTTCCACTGAAGATGAAGGTTTGAACCTTCGAAACATGTATGGTTTTTGATTTTGTTATTAAACTAGTGGATGAGACTATGAAATGCTATACCTCAACATTTATTTTTGAACTTGTATTGTATTTTATATTTTGTACCATTTAAATTATTGTTGCCTACTTTACTCTTAGCAATTTAGCACATTTGCTTAGTTTTTGAACACTCTGTACGTTATATTTGTGATTTTTTTCGCGGATTAGGAGTTTTTAAGGTAAGCAAAACTTTTTATGAAGATTTTTTTCTAAAATCCGATAATATGTTGCCGATATTTTCGCACACGCTGTAGAATATATTCAGGGTGTTATGGAAATGACTTATTATATTTAAATGGGTGACTCCGACCATATTTTTTTTAATCGAATATCTAAATCCTAAGTAAAACCCCTTTTTACCCACATACTGTCGCGCCGTTCCATCTGGATTCAGTTAGCAACAATGTGGGTTACTAGAGTATACTAACAGTGTTGTCAGAGCACACCGCATGTTTCGCCCTTGCTCGGATACCTACCGCGCGCGACTATCGTTGCTTCGGTATGTTTCGAGACTCGGGAAATGGATTGACGCTGTCAAGGGTACCACGTGCTTGATGTATACGAATTTTAAACGTTTTGCTAGTTGTAGCATTACCCGATTTTTTTTCTATTGTGAAATAATTCATAATTAGAAATATTGTAATGTGATTTCAAATTTGTGCGACATTACCTATTGTTGGTTCTGGTGCAAAACATACTTTTGTGTTTTATTTTTTTAATGGAATTTAATTATAAAACGGATTATAAGATCGAAGGTAAGAGAGTATGTACCTTAAAATTGTAGCATTTTTTTTTCAAAAAAGTTTGAAAAAGAAGTGATAACGCGGGTCAAAGACGTCTTGCTGTCAAAAACTGAACACGTGCGTTTACAATTCTGTGTTGCAAATTATATGACAACACCGCCTCAATAAACTATTGATTGCGAACGTCCTCAGTAGCGGCCACGTGAATTTTCAGATTTCATATAAAGTGTATATTTCGTACAATAATTCAAAGCGCCATTTATGGCGTTATTTTTCTGGCGTTATTTTTCTTCAATTTATTTTCATCACAGGATTTGCCGGTTTAAATATAATAAGTCATTTCCATAACAGCCTGTATATCCCTCTTCCTCTAATTTATTTAAACATTGTTTAATTTTTGAACATAAATTCACTAAAAATACAGATTAGCGAAAATTACGATTTAAGAAAAATAAAACAATCACGTACCACCCGCTCACCTTAAAGTGCGGCAAATTAATTCTCGCACTGATTAAAATTCCGTACGAGCCCAACACTGGTTTAAATTTATTTCGGAACATTATTGTTAGAAAGACCGCGATAGAATACAAATTATTTAGATTAGATGGACAATCATGACCGCCTTGTTTGTATGCGTGACATAAACTCGAACTTGGGACCAGCGCGAAAGTTTTAATGGAAGTTATTGAGGTAATTGGATAGTGCTTGTCCTTGGGAGGTTCCTATTGGCTATACTATAGACTAAATAAATATAGATTGGGTGAAATGCGAGCAATAGCCAACGACAGCGCCGTCTCTAACCTTTCGGCCCCTTTGGGCGAATTCTAGAAATGCCGCCCGTGCATTACTGTACAGGGGCGGTTGCCCCCTGCTGGGCTCTTAAGACGGCCCTGACCAACAATCACTATCAATGTTAATAATAATGAGTTTCGATTTGCATTTAATTGTTTTAATCGTCTAACGAGAAAAACGCAAGGCATCGTTTTCAAGTAGAATTGTCCGGGCTAATCAGAAAAAATATCCATATGGAAAAATGTCAGTGGCGTACCACCTTTTTTGTGAAAATATCAGACGATATGTTTGCAGGGACGCCACTGGTGGAGCGATAGAATAACTTTTTTAACTAAATTATGTGGTTTTATATCATTGACACATATAGGGAATCCAATCCCGCATCCAAACTTTAATTCCGAAAACCTGCGGGATTGAGCCAATCGATCCCGCGGATCCGCGGCATTTGCGGGATAGCAAACAATGAACTGCGGTATTTTTGGTCGACGCGTCGGGGATTCCCCGCCATGCTGGGCTATTGAAAATACATTAAACAGAACAGTTTTCTTGCGTACGTGCCAAAGTAAAGGCGTTGTTCTATTAGTATCTAGTGACATTTATCAAGTGGTTGGATATAATACACAGCAATCACAAAAATGAGTGTCAGTGTAGTTTACAAAGATAATAAAGGTTCAAGTTTAGCTTGGGATTATTTTTTAAAGTCTGAAGATGGTCTTACAGTCTTATGTTACGTTATGCCCTAGCACTATCAAAATCTCTGCTCGTTCCACCAAAGGTCTTCACACCCACTTACACACAAAGCATAATATTAATTTGAAAGTCCAGAGCAGCAGCGGTAGTGTTGAAATTAATAAAATAACACAGGAAATGAAAGCTAGTACCAGCAGTTCGAGTAGTTCGTTTAGTTCTATTGCTAAGCGCTCAGATGTTAGTGGTTCTTCTGTGCTACCTAAGAAAATTAAAATTACAGATTTTTTTTCATCTGAGAGATTTTCGATGGAGGAAAGAGTGTCTCGAATAGCTAAAGATGGTATACCCTTTGGAAAGTTTCTCACATCGACCGATATTCGTCAACTATTCGAATCTTCTTCTTCTTCTAATGCCGTCTTCTCATTGAAGGTTGGCGACCACATTTCTGAATGCGTCTCTGTCTCGAGCCACATGAAACAATTCTTCAACATTCATTCCTGTCCACTCCCTTATATTGCGGAGCCAGGATTTTTTCTTTCTTCCTATTCCCTTCTTGCCCTCTATTCTTCCCTGCATTATCTTTTGCAGCAGTATATATTTGTCGTTGCGCAGAATATGACCTATGTATACTGTTTTACGTATCTTGATAATTATCAATAGCTTCCTTTCATGTCCGATGCGCCTTAGTACTTCTTCGTTCGTAATTCGATGTGTCCAAGGTATCTTTAGCCGGCGCCTATATATCCACATCTCGAACGCTTCAAGCTTTTTGATAGTTTGGGCTTTCATGGTCCAGGTTTCCACCCGGTACAGTAACACCGACCACACATAACACTCCACGAACCCCAGTCTAATCCGCAGGCACAGATTTCGAATCAGAGGGCCACAAATTGTGTAAAATCCATTCCGCAAATAAGTGTCGAAGCTGAACGTGCGTTTTCAGCCGCAGGATAAATGTGCAATAAAATAAGATCAAATCTAAAAGATGAAACATTAAACATGTTATCTTTTCTCCGAAAATACTTTCAAAATGTAACATGTAACCGTTAAACTAGGCGTACTATTGTATTGTACCTATATGCAATAAATATTTTCCTGCTACTCTACTCTGTTTCTAATTACATAGAACAACTTTTTATTAACATACAGCACCCACATCGAGTCCTGCAAATCCCGTGAATCCCGCAATGTCAATCCCGCGAAATCACCTAGATTACCTAGACACATACCAAAGTTGCAAATAATATCTAAAGTACTTTGGGAGATATTAGAAAATAACTTTATAATATGAAAAAACTTCAACACCCTGTAGCACAAATTGTGGATGTATGTTCATATCATGAACTTTTCGTTATAAAATGACGTAATTTCATTTACACTGAGTCCCCTAACTGATCCCGGGTTAAATATGAAAAAACGGAATTTTGAGGTTCGACATTTGATAGGAACAAAGATGTACACTCTTGCCGAGATACGCCAAATACATGGTGGAATTAAAATGACGCTTTCTCGAAAACGGTTGGGATTAGCGACATGAATGAAGAGTACTTAATTTTTAGTCGATAATTAAAGGTATGTAAAAAACGTTGTCCAAAGTTCTTATCATACAGGGCCATGAGTGTCACGGCTAGTCCGTTCCTGCCGCTGTGAGTAATTCACAACACTTTCTTAGATACTAATTTGAAAGGTCTTACCTGGTAGGGGAGACCGAGGAGATTTGTGACAGAGTAAAGTTGTGACAAAGACGATTTCTCGGAATCTATGGCCGTTAGCGGGCTGGCAGTAGCTTCAGTTTTCGTAAATTTTCTCAGAAACCTTATAACTTTTATTGATTTTGATGACTGTTTTGAAAAGAGCAAGGATTGAGCTACATTGCGGCATACAATTCATAATGGTGGTATGTTTCTTTATTGAGATATGTTATTTTAAGTAAAAATTGTCACAACCCTCCTCGGTCTCCCCTATACATATTAAAAAAAAAATTGAAATATACCTGGTGGGTTTGTTTTGAATAATTATGTGTAAAAAACTTGATTCCATTGGAGCTCTAATATACACCCTGTATATTAACTTCGTCATATTTACAAAAATTTTGGGCCCGCCTTTTCTAGATCCGTCCCTGGTGTATAACGATTACCGATGATTTCCTCATTAAAATATCACCCACTGGAATACCCCAATGCATTCATCCCATGACGTCACTCCGATATTATTAAACAAACACTTTCGTTGGAGACTACGAAACGGTAATTCTCTAATCGCAATCGATAAAATCAATTTCCCTTGGGAAACAACATCGCATAGCCAATAAGTCGGAGTGGCTCGCGTGACGAACCCGAACCATCGATCATGTAATCTAATTGGCCTTGCCCGGGCCGACAAAAGAACGTCGGCACCGAGTCAAAGGCCGCTTCGCACCCGTGTGGGTACTCCTGCGAGTCTTGCATGCCTTGCAGTGAAATTTATGTGTCGGGTAGGCCGTGAGTTGAAATTAACGGCGATATATATAGGGTACGTTTTTAATTTAAGCGGGCGACACGGTTTATTAGGTAATTTGTTTGTTTTTATCGGTCCGCGGACATAGAAAACTGAAATTTGGTATGGTTTTAGTTACTTATTTCGTCAATTTTATCCTCTTCGTTCGCCCGAGGGTACCTACAGGTTCATATATGCTCCGAACTGATCCGCGGTCTTATACTGCTCCCCTTATACTGCTCCCCCCGAACAAACCCTTGGTTTGTCGCATTGCGGTATGACCTATCTACAGGGTGTCCCATTTTCGACACTTTTATATGGTATCTCCTTAACTGTTGGTTGGTTGGTTGGTTAAAGGCGGGGGTCGGTTTAAAGGCCCGAACTTCAAGTCACTGCAGCCTTTCGGCTTATTGTGTACCCCGATCTTGTTAGAAGATGTTTGTTCCTTCTATGAGGTCCAGTAACCTTCTACCAAGCTTGTCATGTGGGAGGTTGTCACCACGTTGTATGTTCCCGAAGATATTTTGTCTTCTACGAGACAGCGCTACGCAGCGGTATATTATGTGTGAGGCGGTTTCATCCTCTTCGCCGCAGAGTCTACATTCAATGGATCCGTTGTTTAGCCCTATCCGTTGAAGGTGTTTTCGCAAGTGGCCTGTTAGCAGACCCATCACTTGTTTCAACTGGGGCCGCGTCAGGGTTAGTATCCCATTCGATAGTATTTTCGATGGTTTTCCCATTACGGCCCGTGCGTGTATTAGACCAGGCAACTCTTGCCATCGGGATAGGTGTTGCTTTTCCGACCATCTATCTAATGTAGTTTTTGTTGCCTGTTTTGATATTCCAAAGGCCGGTTCAGGGCCCCTGAGACTTTGGGCAGATCCGGCTCTCGCCAGTTCATCCGCTTTTTCATTTCCTAATATCCCGGAGTGACCAGGGTCCCACAAGAGTTCCACCTTGTCCCCCCTGGCCGCCAGTACTTTTAGGTTGGTATGACACTCCAGTGTAAGTTTTGAAGTAAACCGATTGGAGTTCAGAGCCTTAAGAGCAGCTTGGCTGTCCGAAAGGATGTAAATCTTTTGGTCGTGGTAGCCCTTTTCAAGATTTTGTAGTACACATGCTTGTATGGCATGAACTTCCGCTTGGTATACTGTGGTGTAGGTCCCCAGAGGAATGCTTATGTCCATCCTGGGCCTTTCCCTAAATATACCTGCGCCCACACCGTTGGCGGTTTTTGATCCATTGGTGTACCAAACTAGACCCGTGTCAACCATTTATCAAAGTTCCAGTCAATCTTGAAAGGCTTTGTGAAATCGTATGTTGCTTTCATACAATCAGTTTGCATATCCAAGAGCTCATCGTTGATTAGATCCGTGGCTCTTGTGTGTCCAATTTTTACGGGGTGTTGTGACCATTCCCCATTTGTTATTTTCCTTGAGGCGCTGCAAATAGCCTCCATTCTGATGTGGATGTCTAGGGGTATTAGTCCCAGTATGACTTCCATTGCTGCAGTGGTGGTGGTGGTGGTGGTGGTGGTGGTGGTGGTGGGGGGGGGGGGGGGTGTTCGGGTTTGTTCACACCCTGTACTCTCCCCCTTATCCTCCATGGGTGCCCCAGAGCCGCCTATTTGGGCCTAAATATACAAATATATCACGGGAGACCTTTATACGACACATTTGCAAATGGAGAGCTTCTATAAAACTGTTATAAACAGCAAACCAAATCGTATAATGGAAATCTATCCGCTTCGTACAAAGCTTGCTATAAATCCGAAGGACTCTCCAATGCATATACGGGCATAGCTCCTATTCTTTGCCGGATTACTAATATTTATTTATATCTAAAACAACAATTTGATCACTTTAACCACATCACGTACTTTCGGATAAAACGCCTGCAATAAAGATGTCCGTCGGTCCTTTTGTCGTCGAAAACTACCGAAATTACGGAATCAAGTCGCGCTTTGAAAGGTATAAATGAATTTACAAGTGTTTAATGGGGGCAATTACGTACTTTTCGGAATTACAGGTGACAACGGGAATGATATAAATAAATAAATAAATGATTAGGTCTGTGCACTGACGAGAATATAAAAATTGCCTTGTTACGTATGTTTTGATATACGTTTTTTGTTCAATTATAATTCAACAAAGCTCAATATCATTTCAGAACGGTATTAAGAAATAAATAACGCAACAGTACAGGGTGTCCCATTTTCGACACTTTTATAGGGTATCTCCGTTATTGTTAGTGTTATCAAAAAAGTAAGGTAGGTGTCATGTGCTCTTTTTGGGTCAAACTTTGAACGGTAAAATCAAAATTCGAAAATTTCCGCTCGCTTAAGAGATAAGGGGGAAAATCAAAAAATTGACAATTACAAAATTACCCTGTACTTTCTTAGTTAAAAGAGATACAGCAAATAGTTTTATACAGAAGTTTATTTATAATGATTGTTGAATAATCTGCCGTTTTCAGAATAAGTATACGGGGTCAGGTAAGAAAGTTATCGGACCTAACCTCATTTTTTTAAATCTAACAACCTGTGTATTTTAATCTAAAGTGATTACATTTTAAACTCTCGTTTAATTTATAACACACCATGTATGCTATAGGTTTCCTAGGCGATTAATTTAAGCTTTATTACTTTAAACCACAGTAGGCCATGAAACAAAAGCTAAAATCCTAGAGACAACTATGTTGACATTCTAGTTGTTATTAACATTTAACGTCAATTTCATTTTCATTTGTGAAAATGACTTATCAACATTTTGAAAAATTTGATATGATATCTATAATCCATGGTATGTTATAAATTTGAAAAGAGAGTTTAAAAGGCTGTTCCATTTAAAAAAGTGAGGTTAGGTCTGATAACTTACTTACCTGACCCCGTATACTTATTCTGAAAACGGCAGATTATTCAACAACCATTATAAATAAACTTCTGTATAAAACATTTATCTGTATCTCTTCTAACTAAGAAAATATAGGGTAATTTAGAAATTGTGAATTAGAAATGACTTTCCCCCGTATCTCTTAAGCGATCGAAAATTTTCGAATTTTAAGTTTGACCCCAAAAATAGCACATGACATCTACATTACTTTTTTGATAGCACTAACAATTACGGAGATACCCTATAAAAGTGTCAAAAATGGAACACCCTGTATAGTTTTCGAATAAAAAAAATTATATTCATTCATTTGCACTCTGTTATAATTAAAACGGATCTAGTAGGTAAGAAGCAGATTTTGTTTTGTAAAGTTAAACGGTTTTGACAGTTGTCTACCTAGTCTTGTTGTCACGTATTTAAATCATGAACCTCAATAAATTATTTAAAAAACATGAAAATCTTTAGCACCCTGTATCTCACAAGTTAATACGTTTAGGGCATATGTTCATATGAAGTTGTTTTCTGAAAATGGACCCAAGAATAACCTCCTTAAATATTAGCATGTTATTCAGAAACATATAACAAAACAATCAACACAAATTAGAAAAAAAAGACATCAACAATCGGACAGGCGAGTAACTTTATGTCTAGTCTATTTTTAAACCTACTTTGTGGTTCGTGGTTTAACACCCTGAGAGGGTGTTACCCTTAAAATGTTTAATGGGAAGAAGGTCAAGGGACATATCATTTAAAAGGTCATCTAAACCTATTTTCAAGAATATCATAGTTTATTCGTTTTGAGTAGCAATTTCGATTTCCACGAAATCGCATTCCAAAAATGAATTTTTCTATTTGTGTTTCATAATGGCTACATTATGAAATGCAAAAAATTGAATAACCTGCCACTTTATGAAACTGAAATTTTATTTTTTTATGTTGGCAGCAAGTAGGGTTCGAATTTTAGGCTTGCTTTAATTTCGTTGAAATTAGTTTCCTTGGCATTATGGATTCGACAAAATTTTTTTATAGAAATCTTTAAAATACTAACCTTTAACCTTGCAAATAGATCATTTTTACTATTCTTGGAAATATATAACATGCTGACGGTGTCCGTCAACTAATTTCTAGTCACAACTATAAAACAACATAACCTAAAAATAATAGAAATATCTTCCAGTTTGTTCTCTCTATTTCTAAATTTTATTCAATAAAGTACTATTTTTATTTTTAATTCAATATAGTATTATACATATTACTGTATATATACATATTTATAGTAACTATAGCATTTCCTGGGCATTAACTGTTTTTCCTGTCAGATTCTGTGTCGACACAATAGTTTGTTCAATAGTCTTATTTATTATTTTGTTCAATATTTTGAACTTTGTGTTCTGCTCGCACCATAATTCAAACTTTTGCATATTCTTTTTAAACGTTTTTCTAGATTATTTTCTGCAATTTCGCGTATTTCTGACGGAGTACCACTTTCTTCCCGACTCATTTTTATCAACTTTAATAATATATTTATTTTTAATTATGACGCATGGGAAGAAGCTTTGCTGTGTTCAATTGTTTCTATCATGGCATATTTTATACTTGTAACATTTTATTAAATTGTAAAAGTATTGCCAACCCAAGAAAATATTAATTCAAATGGAAAAAATGTAAAGATTGTTTCACGAAAAATGGATACGACTTAATGATTTCCTGGGTCGGTCCCATTGTGTCGACAAGAGCTTGGCAATAAACAAGTGAAGTATGAAGGGCCGGACTAAGGAAAACAAGTAATGATATGATTATATTAATGTAATCAAATGAAATAACATTTTTTAAAATATTACTAGTCATATTTATTTACATTTATAATGTCATTCTATAGATAGTTCTGTTTCGCTATCGCTATCCTCATCAAAATTAATTATATTTGGATTAATTATACGATCCAGACTAATATACGAATTTTCTACAGTTATTACGTGACGGACTGAATTTTTCCAACTACCTGGGGGAATATCATTAAAGCATTTTCGTATTAATTCTACAACGCTAGAACTTAAAGTCGGAGAAATATTTTCAGACCTAACCAGTGATTTTAACTGGTGCCACATATGCTCTATGGGGTTAAAAATGCAATAATAGGGTGGGAGCCGTAGCACTGTATGTCCAATTTCTTCTGCCAATGTGTCACAAACATATACTTTTTTTATACAAAATGTCTTTAAAACTTCTAAAAGATCACTTTTTTATAACTTTCTTCAAAATATATATCATTCGCCGCCATGTAGTTCTGAAACTCCAATTTTGTATTATTTGAGCTTGGAGCTTTATGTAATTGGCGACTGTGATAGCTCGCATTGTCCATTACTATCACGCTATTCTGAGGAATGTTTGGTAAAAGACAATTCTTGAACCATTCCTCAAAAACTAACAAGATATTTAAATATAAATTAAGCAACCTAACCTACCTATATTTAATTATAATTATTACAATCCGGTCCTTTCCACATAATAATAACAAACGGTCGTAAATAATGGGATGGCCACAGGTACTTTTACTGCAGTCATTAATCCATTAATCCATTATCCATTTTTCGTGAAACAATCTTTACTATATTTTTTAAAGGTTTTCAGACTTTAAAGACCCAAATAGAAAAAGTATTATAAAATAAACGATTCATAAGACAATTAGAGCACTTGTACTTTAGAAAACTCCCCGCTTCGCGGGTCGTATCTTAAAGTACTATTAATTTAGTCTTCTCCGTCACTGGTTGGCGAAGAGCTCCGTTTTATTACATAAACTAAACCATTCATAAAAGCCAATGTAAGGTAAATAGACATAAAAGAAAACATCGAAAAACAAAACGATCTCCCACTTTTAGTGTCACTAAAAACACAGTAAAATATACGAATATTATTATTAAAATTCTCGGGAGACGAATATCTTTCCCTTCTTAAAGTTATTACTTTCGGTCCGTTTTCTGCATACAAATCGGGCCCGTGTACGAGGACGCTGCCACCCGTATTCAAATTAGGCTCAGAGATATGGGAACATCTTTTTGACCTGAAATGGACATTACGATGTCGACCGACTAGAACGAGTGGACGGATTATTTTACTGTGTGGAAAAATTATTTATTTACAACCATGCATGTAATAATGACATTTCATCTATCTTTGAAACGTGGAAAGTTGACGTTTTTTTACTTTTACTTTCCACCCGGGTGGAAAGTAGATTATTTTTTTGTAATTTCTTAAAAAATCGTTATCTCAAAATAATATACGAACACACCAACATACAACTCATTACACAAATTTAACGACAATGAATTTTTTTTTAAATAAACCCAATGACATTTATAAAAAATAAAAAATTAACATGGTTTTTGTGTTACTTATTTACATTAAATATTATATTGGCATTATTGTAGGCAGTCACTGATATGTTTTTTTTTTATATGATCAAACACAAGCACTATAGGAAAAATCCTTTAGGGCACTCTGGGAGTGGTGCGTGTGCGCAAGAAGCGATTTACGTTGGTTTTGAATCGTTGGAGGTTATATTCGTTGGGAAAAACGACCTCGGGAAGGTCGTTTCACAAGGATGAAGTCCTTCAGATGAAAGAATTCTTAAATAATGAAGTTCGAGCAGTACTAAGCTTAACCACATATGGATGGGCGGCAGTGGTTCGTCGTGTATTTCTGCTATTCGCCGCTCTGGGCGGAATTAAGAGGGCAAGGTCAGCCGAGCACCTTCCATGAAAATATCTGTAAAAGAGAGTCAAATCCCCAACCTGTCTTCGATGTTCTAGGCTGTCGAGGTTCTTCGTCAGCTCGTGGTCTCCAATCAGACGAATGGCCCTTCTTTCGATGGAATCCAGTAGCCGAAGAGTATGTTTGGGTGCAGAGCTCCAGACATGAGAGCAGTACTCTAGTGATGGTCGAATCTGGGCTTTGTATAGTGTCAAAAGTTGTTGAGGTGTGCACTACTTTCTGGTTCGGAAGAGTACACCAAGTTTCTGAGAAGCTATCTTGGCGATTGCCACAACGTGGTTATGCCAAGACATATTTCTTCCTAGATTGACGCCCATCAAATTAATAGATGAAGCCAGTGGGATTGAGTGTCCGTCCATGACTATATCCGGTTCTGTAATGTTAACCTTTTTAGAGAAAACTGCTGCCTGGGTTTTTTTAGCGTTAAATTCGACTTGGTTACTGTCACCCCAAGCCAAAATTTCTTCCAGGTCTTTGTTGAGGCGTGATACTTCATGCTGTCTGCGAAGATGTGCGTCGGCGGCCGATGTTTGTGCATTCAAAGAGAAAGATGAGATAAGTTTAGTGTGCTATCGTCAGCAAAACTAAATATCGAATTTTTCGTTTTCACTAGAAGGTCGTTAATGTAGAGTATGAAGAGAGTGGGATACAATATGGACCCTTGAGGAACACCGGCATTGATGGTGAAGGTGTCTGAGAGAAATCCGTCAATCGCCACTTGCAGTGAGCGGTCCTTGAGAAAGCTAGACAACCATGCACAGAATTGACTGGGCATACCATAGGATCGCAGTTTACTTAGAAGTCCCTCATGCCAAGCACGATCAAAAGCTTTAGAAATATCCAGTGCAACAGCCCGAGACTCCCCATGGTGTTCGATTGCGTTGTTCCAAATATGGGTGACATAGGCTAGAAGATCTGGATTTCCGAAAACCGTATTGATGATCGCTGATAATGTTGAAGCAAGTTGGTGAATAGCTTCCTCCGTTGCTTTTGATATAACTGAAAGCAATGCGACTGGTCGATAGTTGCTAGGCAGGGTTCTCTGTTAATGTTAAAGCATTAAATATTGTGACCAAATCGTTAATATCTTCCTTGTCTTGGCATTTTCACTGTAATAAGCTAGTAGCGCCGACTCAGAACCAGGATTCTGAACTTTGTTTCCCGTACACCATTCTTTGAAACATTTATATGCCTTGTCATATCTCGGGCGGCTTTTAGTTGGCAGAAGATCTTCTTCTACTATTTTTGCTGCTTCTCGAATTTCTGGTGGAGTAGCAGCAAAATCAAATTCCTCATCTGATTCATTCATTTTTCTGTTGTTAAAATAATATATTGTTTAGTGACATGGAAGCCATATTCAAGAAATGATATTTGCCATCTTGATGTGTATTATTACCTACGTTATTTTACCACCTGTGGTTATTTGAAATTTCTGTCTAATTTTTCAATGGAAAAGTCAAAATTACATTTATATTTTATTAATAATTTTAATTCAAAATAATAAGAAGTGGATGTTAGATGTGGCTGTAAATAAAATAGTATACAAACCTCGGTGAAAAGTTTCATTACTGTCTCGAGATTTAGTACCGACTCTACCGACTCTTTTTGTCTACACTGTAGCAGTTAAAATACTATTGCAGAATGAATGGTACTAACAAAATAAGGAAGCCTTCTCTATTGATAGGATGTCACCTCCTGCAGACCGGTTTCGAACTCTTCTGTTCTCGTCAAAAACATTTCAATAAATATACAGAATTGTTTTTATTCTGTCAGAATCATACAAAGTTTAAAACAGTAATCAATGATGCCAAGTCTATTCTGAGAGTCTTAAATCTACCGCCTGCGTTTGAAACCGAAAAGTATAATATTAGTTATATTGAATGCATTTCTCATGTGTACGATTATGATTGTGAAAATATTGTTCTAAATATGTGTGTATTTTTGAAATTTTCTACTCGTAAAGTTATTCATATATATCTCAAGAACATCAAATTGTAATGTTTTAAGGAAATCACAGTGGCAACGCTGTATGCTCCTTTGTACCTGCTAGTGGAAAAATTATCCTGAAGTTTACTACTTTCATTCATTTTTCGCGGGCTGTTGTTACCGGTTTATCGCTTGTTTTTGTGATTGTTTGTGATCTATTGTATTTTTGGATTCATTTTTAGTATTTTTTTCGAACTGAAACTATTTAGAGCCATTTCTTAGCCATCTACAATGTTTCATTAGTGTTTGGTGGGTAAGAAATTCGACTATGCTAACCCCGGATTAATATTTTTATTTCAGTAATTTAAACCATAAAAAAGTTATAGGGGGTGAACGTTCCTCCTGAAATACCCGGTAGATATCTTTTAACGAAATAACGTTCTCAGGGGAAGAAGAGAATATGTGGAACATCAACAAACGTTCTAGACGGTCTATTTGACATCCTATACCCAGAATCATAACAAGACGAAGAATAAAAGAGAACAAATAATCGCGCCCGAGATCTGAACTTCGGTCGGAGAGCGCCTTGAAAAGCCCGTTACATAAATCTCACTCGGACGATCTCCCGGACTATCACGAAAGTGGATCAGAGTGGACGGTGGCGCCCTGGCGTGGTGACCGGAGTGGACCCACCGCCGACAAAAATTCAAATTTAAGTTAAACTTTTGCCTAGTCAATGTGAACAAATCGTTCTTTTGTGGAACAAACAGAATTTCAATAGATTCAGAAGTGGGATTAATGTTTCATATAAAGATTTAAGATACTACGCTAATCGAAAGAAAGAAACAAATATCAAGACGAGTGCGACGAATAGCAGCAATACAGGACGAACCACTGCCGTCCATCCATGTGTGGTCCAGAGTAGTACTCATCGACCATCATTGCTTAAGAATTCTTTCGTCTGGAGAACGTAATCCTTGTGGAACGACCTTCCTGAGATCGCGTTTCCCAACGAATATAACCACCAACGATTGAAAACCAATGTGAATAGCTTTATATAAGTTTCATAAGACATTATCTTAGAGCATGTGTTCATTTTAAGACCCGCGAAGCGGGTCTTTTTCTAAAGTATAAGTGCTCTAATTGTCTTATGAACCGTGTATTTTATAATACTTTTTCTATTTGGGTCTTTAAAGTCTGAAAAACTTTAAACAAATATAGTGGATTTTTTCCATTTGAATTAATATTTTCTTTTTGGGTTGGCAATACTTTTACAATTTAATAAAATGTTACAAGTATCAAATATGCCATGATAGAAACCATTGAACACAACAAAGCTTCTTCCCATCCGTCATAATTAAAAATAAATATATTATTAAAGTTAATAAAAATGAGTCGGGAAGAAAGTTGTAGTCCGTCAGAAATACGAGAAATTGCAGAAAATAATCTAGAAAAACTTTTTAAAAGAATATGCAAAACTTTGAGTTATGGTGCGAGCAGAACAAAGTTCAATATATTGAACAAAATAATAAATAATACTATTGAACAAAATATTGTGTCGACACAGAATCTGACAGGAATAACAATTAATGCCCAGGAACTATAAATGTATACTTATATAAAGTAAAATGTATAATACTATATTGAATTAAAAATAAAAATAGTACTTTATTGAATAAAACTTTAGAAAGAGAGCATAAAGTGGAAGATATTTCTATTATTTTTAGGTTATGTTCTTTTATAGTTGTAATTAGAAATTAGTTGACGGACACCGTCAGCATGTTATATATTTCCGAGTATAGGTATTTCAAATAAATAACTAGTAAAAATAATCTATTTACAAGGCAAAGGTTAGTATTTTAAAGTTTTCTATAAAAATTTTTTGTCGAATTCATAATGCCTAGAACGAAATCGAAGTAAGCCTAAAATTCGAACCCTACTTGCTGCCAACATAAAAAAAAAATTTCAGTTCCATAAAATTGCAGGTTATTCAATTTTTTTGCATTTCATAGTGTAGCCGTCATGAAACCCAAATAGAAAATGGATTTTTCTTGTACTGTTGGTGTTTGATAATAAAAAAAATATAGCAAAATTAGCAATTTTAATACTGACATTTATTATAAAAAAAACATAATATAGTCTACTTTTTACACGCCCTGGTATCGAAAGAATCTACGTGCGTGTGCCTAACTGGTATACCAGGAAAACCACCACATTTTTACCCCACGAAACATACAAGACCACAAATTTGGCGTTACAAAGTTACACTTAAAAAGTTATGCATGATCTAAAATAACAGAAAGTTCGGTTTCGAACAAAAGGTATTGAAAAGACCGCGGGGGCATTCGCATTGTGTTTAATTTTTTAGAGCGGCGTGTTTTGCCAAAAAATTGTAAAAAGTCGGATTTATCCAAGGATCGAACATCATGGGGGGGAGTCTCGGGCTATTGCACTGGATATTTCTAAAGCTTTTGATCGTGTTTGGCATGAGGGACTTCTAAGTAAACTGCGATTCTATGGTATGCCCAGTCGATTCTGACGTGCTTGGTTGTCTAGCTTTCTTAAGGACCGCTCTCTGCAAGTGGGGATTGACGGATTTCTCTCAGACCCTTCACCATCAATGCCGGTGTTCCTCAAGGGTCCATTTTGTCTCCCACTCTCTTCTTACTCTACATTAACGACCTTCTAGTGAACACGAAAAATCCGATGTTTAGTTTTGGCTGATGATAGTTTGGCTTGGGGTGACAGTAACCAAGTCGAATTTAACCCTAAAAAAATCCAGGCAACAGTTTTCTCTAAAAAGGTTAATATTACAGAACCGGATATAGTCATAGACGGATACGCAATCCCACTGGCTTCATCTATTAATTTGCTGGGCGTCAATCTGGGAGGAAATATGTCTTGGCATAACCACGTTGTGGCAATCGCCAAGATAGATTCTCAGAAACTTGGGGTACTCTTCCGAACCAGAAAGTTGTACACACCTCAACAACTTTTGACACTATACAAAGCCCAGATTCGACCATCACTAGAGTACTGCTCTCATGTCTGGAGCTCTGCACCAAAACATACTCTTCGGCTACTGGATTCCATCGAAAGTAAGGCTATTCGTCTGATCGGAGACCACGAGCTGAAGAAGAGCATCGACAGCCTAGAACATCGAGGACAGGTTGGGGGATTTGACTCTCTTTTACAGATATTTTCATGGAAGATGCTCGGCTGACCTTGCCCTCTTAATTCCGCCCAGAGCGGCGAATAGCAGAAATACACGACTAGCCATTGCCGCCCATCCATATGTGGTTAAGCTTAGTACACCTCGAACTTCATTATTTAAGAATTCTTTCATCTGTTCCTTATGGAACGATCTTCCCGAGGTTGTTTTTCTCATCGAATATAACCTCCAACGATTCAAAACCAACGTGAATCGCTTTTTGAGCACACACACCACTCCCAAAGTGCCCTAAGGATTTTTCCTATAGTGCTTGTGTTTGATCATCTTGAGGGCACTCTGGGAGTGGCGCGTGTGCGCAAAAAGCGATTCACGTTGGTTTTGAATCGTTGGAGGTTATATTCGTTGGGAAAAACGACCTCGGGAAGGTCGTTCAATAAGGGTGAAGTCCTCCAGATGAAAGAATTCTTAAATAATGAAGTTCGAGGAGCACCAAGCTCAACCACATATGGATGGGCGGCAGTGCTTCGTCGTGTGTTTCTGATATTCGCCGCTCTGGGCGGAATTAAGAGGGCAAGGTCAGCCGAGCACCTTCCATGAAAATATCTGTAAAAGAGAGTCAAATCCCCCAACCTGTCTTCGATGTTCTAGGCTGTCGATGCTCTTCTTCAGCTCGTGGTCTCCGATCAGACGAATAGCCTTACTTTCGATGGAATCCAGTAGCCGAAGAGTATGTTTGACCAGACATGAGAGCAGTACTCTAGTGATGGTCGAATCTGGGCTTTGTATAAACCGATATCACCACTGCCGACGAAAATGAATGAAAATATTAAACTTCAGGGTCATTTTTGCACTAGCACGTACAAATGAGCATACAGCGTTGCCACTGCGATATTGGGATAATATTATACTTTTCGGTTTCACACGCAGGCGGCAGATTTAGGACTCTCCATACAAACTTGACATCATTGATTACTATATAAAACCTTATATGATTCTGACAAAATAACAACCATTCTGTCTATTTATTAATTAACTATTTTTGCTTCCTACGATTATTATTATTATTATTATTATTATTATTATTATTATTATTATTATTATTATTATTATATTACAGTTAGTTTCAATTTGAATTTAATTGTTTTAATCAAGAACAAACCTTCTCGTCTAAAAAGTTAAAATACCTCGGTAATTTTATTTGTCCAATAAAACCGGTAGCCATATGTTATAGTTGTTATACACACAACTAAATGATAATACGGTGTTTCGTACACGTAACCTCGAAATTACTATCATCATCGAACGTAACTGCCGGTTATTTGTAACAATATAACTTGTCTTTTTCTCTCTTTCTGTTTGCCATGATGGTTTGTTTTAAATCGGTCGTTCTGGTTTCGCTTTGAGAGGCGTCTGTTCTTGGGGCTATTTAGTATAGGAAATTGAAGAAATTGTGCGCTTCATGTCCGACCCGACCCCCAAGGAACGCTTATCACTCGACCTCTGCGCGCACATATCCAATTTTTGTCTATATGCGCTAGTTAACTAAAATTAATTACACCGTCCGATTCGAAGTAGATTGTTTATGGCCAAAACAACATCCTTTGTTCTCACATACAAATTTATAGCTAATCAACTCTTTATTAATTACTCTGTGAAGATCAAAAATGGCCGCCACAGCTTCTTTCAATGTGGGAGGCCGAACGGAACACATCTGAAATAAATCAACGCGGATTATTTTTTACAGGGGTGTACTGCGGACCAATAATTGGCCCTTTCGTATCGTTTGATTGAGGCGAGTAATCAATATCTAGGTAATACCAACAAGATATTTTTGGATTCATATTTATGGCAACATGTATTTTCTTGCGACGACGTGGAAGTGCACGTATATACGGTGTGAAGGCAATTTTTGTGTCTTTCATGCGGTTTATACAGGGTGATTCACGACGAGCTTGCATTAGAACTTTATATGGAGAACTACTGAATATATGTTCCTGAAACTTTGAGGATTTAGGTTTATCGATATGCTCTCTTTAACTAAAATATTCACATGTTTTTGTCATTTCCGTTTTTACCGGAAGTAGCTGCCAACGTTCGTTTTTTAAATACAACATGGTAATTTTTATTACATTTTTCGATTAAGCGTTAAATACTAAGCACATTTTATAGAACATGTTTTTATCAGACTCTGTTAGTTTTTGAGATATCTGGACTTTTTGTAATTATTTGGCAAATGCATGACGGTGAAATATTCCATATAATTTTTTTACCTTAGCTCTTGGACTAAACATTTTTTCTAATCGAATAGCTAGAAGATTATCAAGTCTCAAAAATATTTCAAATTCGGCAGAAAATATACAGGGTGATCACAATTCCAGCTTCATTGTGAAATAATTCAACCATTAAAAACTTTCTTATTTTGAATGGAACATCCTGTATATTTTTGATTAATTTGATGGCAAATTAGTTGTTCTTTATAAATAGTATTTACTGTATATACCTATATCAAAGCGGTTTCTCAAAAAATTCAATTTTATTCCTAAAATACTATTTGTTCAAGTGTGCTATGAAAACAATTGTACTTAGGGGCTGTATACTGATGTCTATACGGAGGAAAAGTGATTAATTGCTTGAAAATACAACGTTCAAAAACGTTTTTCAATTGATTTTATAAATAAAATGCAGTTGATTGTTTTAAATTGTTTTAAATTTAATATTTTAAATATTATGTTTTAAAAAATAGCAAAAAAGTTTATAAATTTTAAATTCTTGAATTAAAAATGTGTAAAAATTGTAAAATTGTTTTAAATTTAATATTTTAAATATTATGTTTTAAAAAATAGCAAAAAAGTTTATAAATTTTAAATTCTTGAATTAAAAATGTTGTGTGAAAATTATACCTAATATCTTTTGATTATATTTTTAAAATATGTTCGAAATGATTGCCGTTTACTTCCAAGCATTTATGTATTCTTTTCATCATACTATTTCTTATAGCATTCCTAATTTCTCGTGCAGTGAGATTGAAATGCTGCCCTCACCCTTTCAATTAGATTTTCCTTCAATATCTCTTCAGCACATCAGTATACATATAGCCCCTAAGTATAATAATTGTTTTCATAGCACACTTGAACAAATAGTATTTTCGGAATAAAATTGGATTTTTTGAGAAAACGCTTTGATATAGATATAGGACAGTAAATACTATTTATATAGAATAACTAATTTGCCATCAATTAAACAAAAATATACAGGGTGTTCCATTTAAAATAAGAAAGGTTTTAATGGTTGAATTCTTTCACAATGAAGCTTGAATTGTGACCACCCTGTACATTTTCTGCCGAATTGGAAATATTTTTGAGATTTGTTGATCTTCTAGCTATTCGATTAGAAAAGATGTTTAGTCCAAGAGCTAAGGTAAAAGAATTATATCGATTATGTCATCGTCATGCATTTGCCAAATAATTACAAAAAGTCCAGATATCTCAAAAACTAATAGAGTCTGATAAAAACATTTTCTATAAAATGTGCTTAGTTTTTAAGGCTTAATCGAAAAATGTAATAAAAATTACCATGTTGTATTTAAAAAACGAAAGTTGACATGTACCTCCGGTATAACCGGAAATGATAAAAACATGTGAATATTTTAGTTCAAGAGAGCATATCGATAAACCTAAATCCCCAAAGTTTCAGAAACATATATTCAGTAGTTCTCCATAAAGTTCTAATGCAAGCTCGTCGTGAATCGCCCTGTATAGCCTCGAGCCAACAGAATCGTCCTCTTATAATATATTTGAATGAAGAGGTCTCGGGAATCTTCTGTTTCTGCTCAATATCCTACCGACTGCGCCATATAACTAGAATCGAGAAATACAGGTGTTAATTTATATAAAGTATCAGTGTATTATCCCAACTGTATAACGGTTTTATAAAAGCTATCGATTTGTTGCACATTTGTTGTATAAAGGTCTCCCGGTATTCGTACAATTGTTATAGAAAAGGAAGTAGGAAGGCTCGACCTCCTCTGTGCATATAGTTGTATGCGCCACCGAAATGAAAAGAGGCAAATATTCTTATAATGCAGGATGCAGGAGTATTATTTTCATTGGTACTACAAACTAACGATTTAAAGGCTAACTCCGCTCCTGCCTCGGAGTATTTTTTACCTTGCCATGCTCTTCCTTATTTTCTTTTCTCAATTTTTAAAGATTCATTGAGAACAGTTGTACAAACAGCAGGTTGTATTGTAATTGAACCTCGCGTATGAATCAACTGGTCGGTGTGTTGTTGAAACCGGAAAAATTGTGCAAGTATTTTGCTTCACGTGTCGTCATTTGTGTTGTCCGCCTACTCGAAGAGCTGCGAGGGGTCCATCGTTGCAAATAAACCCATTTTTCAGGGTTCCTTGTGATTTTCTTACAAACTGTTCCTGTGACTGGTGACGCGCTTGGCCATTTTTATAATAAAAAAATGCAATAATAGTCGTCAGTAAAATGTACCACCATACTGGGAGTTATAAATAAATTATTTTCAATATGCGTTCGTTGTGAAGTTTACAATATCTTAGAAATTACTTGATTTTACTAAATTTATTAGAAATTCTTACTATACCTTTTTTAGAAATGTGTATCTACAATACTATTTTGGTAGGGATTAATAATAAAAATAATTAATACAATACAGTACTCATAACGGACACCTCTAATAAGCGAACATCTCTATTAAGCGGATATTTTTTCATAGTCCGGAACTAGGTATATGAAATTCGATGAAAATCAACCTCTCTTGGGCGTACTCTCCGTTGGGCGGACGCGGACAGGCTGTTTTCATACAAAGAGTGCGAGAACCCTCCTTCAAACAGACAAAAGTCGAGAGACGAATAAGTACGGTGCAAAACTCTCTGAAGACAGACCGGCAAGCAATCGCGTATGCGTGGCAGAGCGAAAGGACTTCGCCGAATGAAAGTATGTGTGATTCCCCGACAGCAGTCCGCCGTTTATTTGTGAGTTTTAAGGTTAAAATCGTAAACAATGGCACAAAAATGTCGCGTTTTAAGTCTGAAAGAGAATATTGATGTTGTGGAAGTTTGTAATTTGATAGCAATGATTTGGGAGAGTTCATTAACATTGATAGCAATGTGCTATTAGAAGATGATTAGGGACCCCATTCCTACCGATTATGTAGTCCAAACTGAAACCACATCACTATCTGACGACCCTGATGAAGAAGTTGAATGCAGTAATCTAACAAATGTCACCAATTATCAAGAAGCCATTAGTATGGTAAAGGAATTATAAGAGTATGCAAAGAATAGAGGCGACTCTACAGCAATGGAATTGTTATCAGACTTGGAATTACATTTTCTAGATTGCAAGTATAAAACGCAAACACGTCAAACTACGTTATTAGATTTTTTTTAGTACCTACTACATCCTAACTAAAACTAGTGTAATTTTGTTATGTTATGTTTATTTGTAAGTAATATTTTTGCATTTACATATGGGCGGACACCTCTATTAGGCAGGCACATTTATACGGTCCCGTGGGCGTCCGCCTAAGAGAGGTTTCACTGTATTTATTAATCAATGCAATATTTTATAGAAATAGTATTGATTCCTGACCGTTTGTTCAAATATATTTGTTCTTTGGGTTTTCGGTCAATTCTTAATAAAGCGAGTTATCAATTTGTGACGTTTCGGTTTATTTCATTTTAAACCATCATCAGACTACAATTAAAGGAAAAGGAAACTAAAGAAATGTTTTCCTTTAATTGTAGTCTGATGATGGTTTAAAATGAAATAAACCGAAACGTCACAAATTGATAACTCGCTTTATTAAGAATTGACCGAAAACTCAAAGAACAAATATATTTTATAGAAAATCGTACAATACAATCTTTACTATAATAATTTTACTATAGTGTTTATTCCGGGCACAATGAAATATGTCAGTGACGCAACTAAAACATATGGTTTTATGTAGTGTTGTGATCGCTCGAGCGAAAAACCGCTCGAGCTATAAATTCAAGCGAAAATCGTCGCTTGTTACTTATTACCTTTCACTCGATACCAGAGCTTCGATTGACGGCGACGGAAGTGCACCGCTGTTGTAGTGTGATCGAGTTAAAAAACTGCTCGTATATTCGAGGAGTTTTTCGCTCGATAGGAAATACTACTCTAGTTATAAATTCAAGCGAACAAGCCCGATCTTCGCTCGACGCTGCGCGCCTCCCGAAATGTGCCGATTGGCGACGTTCGAGTTTGACGCTCAGAAGGCTGACACAACATACGTCTTTGTATGCCAAATTCCTTAGTAGATTCATCGCGACATGGGTTTGTAGCCAGCGGCGATTGTAAATTGTTAAAAAAAAAATTGAAGGATATAATTTAAAAATAAATCAGAATCAACTGTTCCTGCTTAATAAAAACTCTAGACTAAACTTCTAAAACTTACAAAAACAACCCCTGGTGGTGTTTTATCAACACATTCTTGTTAGTCATAAAAATTGCAAGTGATTAATGGCTCGAGCGATTCACTCGATTAGTAAAATCGCTCGAGTATCAAGTACTCGATTATTAAAATCATCGGTTTTTCCCAACACTAGTGTTATATCCTACTAACAAATACCCAAATTGAGTGTTATTAGGAGATACAAAAAATAAACAATTGAAAAACAATTCAATACCCTGGGGCGGCAAACTTTAGGGGGGCACTTACCAAGTTTCGGACGGCAAGGGGCGGAAAATTTATTAATCCCCCACTGCTATAAAGTATTAGCTCGTCATTAACTAACACCCTGTATAGAAACCGGTAACAAAACGGGATTCTAGTTAAATTTAAAAAATGTACGTCCTCTAATAATTACATAAAATATACACCCGAAAATCCCTTGAAAACCGCATCGCCAAATGGTTAACGACCAATATCCGCGATCATTTTCGGTTCGTGCAACCTCAAACTCATCAATTTCCGAGATAATCGTGCAATGAATATCGTGTACCCTTAAACTTTTGTTGTAGTCGAGAGAAAAGGTAAAATACACACGATTAGTCGGGTTTGAACATTTGGCCTGCCGAAAGGACAATTATCAAATTTACAAATAAAAATTGGGTGTAACCGTTCAAGCTACGAGGGAAGTTAAATTTCTATGGAGATGGAAACTGCACATTTTTAGCCTACGCAACGACTGCAAACAGTATTTCCCACCTCTTTCCGACGTTATTGCAGCATAGCCAGATTGTCATGTTTATCGCAAAGGTATCTTGCAAAATCCCAATTAAAAATTTGTTAATTTGGGTTTGTTACAACTGTGCTACATGTGCGCTACGATTCGGACCCAAAATATGAATGAATACTAATCTCGTAAACATTACAACCTTGGCGTTGTGAACTAACGGATTGTTTATATTATATTTTGGTTGATTTGTATTTTTTTTGTGATTATTGGTGACAAATGGTTTTTATTATAAACAATCATGGTGCATTCATGTGTAGTTTGTAAAAGAGTGGATCAATTAAATAAGAATTTATCTTTTCATCGGTAAGTATGGTTATGATTTAATATTTAACCATCTGATATAACCAGACTTCAACATTGCCATTCAGCCAACAAACATGTAGTTCTCTCTTCCACCCATTACTGATTTTCAATAAGATTTCACACAATCACAGCTTCACTTTCCAAGAGTTTTGTGAATGGATTATGGACTCTGTGGTTTACAATACCTTTGGATTCGCCACAGTACACGCAACGTGGACGAAATGGCTGCTTTCTATTTAAGAACTAAATAAAGTTTGCAGTAGACCTGCAACCTGTAGCCGTCTTATAGGCAGTAATATTTTATGATCGCAACCAGCGGGCGTGAAATGAAGAGTTTTGAATGAACCGGCCACATGTACATATCGGTGGACATAGCAAATCCCATGTCATTTTTGAGGTGGCTGAATATTGGCTCCTCTGTACATTTTATGGAAAAACTGCATTATAGCTTCTTGAAGAGGCAAACATGGTAAACCTATGTGCCGAGTTTGAATACATTTTGGTGAGCCGATCATAAGCTATTCAATTAAACGTGATGACAAAAGCACGCAACTCTCATAGTTCAGCAAACACCAGCAATTTCCTATGTTCAACTTAACGATGCATCACCCGGTATAGTGCATTAAATATATCTTCTGTTTTTGTAACATTCTTGTTGTTCATGCCGATCTAAGAAAAACCCACCAAAGCCTGGGTTTTTTTCCATAAATAAATAATTTGAAAAATGCATTATTTTCCGAGAATGCTAGAAACTGGAACACTAAATACAGGTAATATAAAAGAGGTGTTTAGTTCCCTGTCATTTTATATTTAGTCTGTCATTTATGAATAAACATATTTTAATAAATAAATGAATATTGGGCGAAGGTTTTCCAGGAAAATGTGGGAATATTATTCCCTGTCGTCCTTGATTTCTTTATAAGCGATGCGGACGTTTTTGAGAGACGGAACATCCGTTGCTTTGGATCTAACTGGGACTGACCGGGACTTTCTCTTTGAATACACAAACATCGGCTGCCGACGCACATCTTCGCAGACAGCATGAAGTATCACGCCTCAACAAAGACCTGGAAGAAATTTTGGCTTGGGGTGACAGTAACCAAGTCGACTTTAACGCTAAAAAACCCAGGCAGCAGTTTTCTCTAAAAAGGTTAACATTACAGGACCGGATATAGTCATGGCAGGACACGCAATCCCACTGGCTTCATCAATTAATTCGCTGGGTGTCAAACTGGGAGGAAATATGTCTTGGCATAGCCACGTTGTGGCAATCGCCAAGATAGCTTCTCAGAAACTTGGTGTATTCTTCTGAACCAAAGAGTTGTACACACCTCAACAACTTTTGACACTATACGAAGCCCAGATTCGACCATCACTAGAGCATTGCTCCCATGTCTGGAGCTCTGCACCCAAACATACTCTTCGGCTACTGGATTCCATCGAAAGGAGGACCATTCGTCTGATTGGAGACCACGAGCTGACGAAGAACCTCGACAGCCTAGAACATCGAAGACAGGTTGGGGATTTGACTCTCTTTTACAGATATTTTCATGGAAAGTGCTCGGCTGACCTTGCCCTGTTAATTCCGCCCAGAACGGCGAATAGCAGAAATACACGACGAACCACTGCCGCCCATCCATTATGTGGTTAAGCTTAGTAATCCTCGAACTTCATTATTTAAGAATTATTTCATCTGGAGGACTTCATCCTTATGGAACGACCTTCCTGAGGTCGTTTTTACCAACGAATATAACCTCCAACGATTCAAAACCATCGTGAATCACGCACCACTCCCAGAGTGCCCTAAAGGATTTTTCCTATAGTGCTTGTGTTTGATCATAAAAAAAATCATCTACTGATTGCACAAAACAAATCGATGAGAAATCGGACGCTATTTTTTCCTCGCCATTTAAATAGCGATTTGTGATTTGACAGCGATTTATGTCAGATTTGTTTGTCAGGTTGAGGAGTAAGATTTATAAGAAACGACGAATGAAACGAATTATAATTATTATAAAACCATTTGTTATTTTAAGAGCTGCAATCACAGGTTGCCAAGCAGGCGCCATTTTATGCGAACGTTTAGCCAAATATACTTAGTTTTTTTCTAATCTAACACTGGATTCGTCAAGTTAAAGGATTGGCAAAGGCTATGAAAAAATTGCGTTCAAAAATATAATGTTATAAGAATAATAATAACAATTTCAAATATGAACAAATTTTAGTCACAGATCTTCCTGAAACTTGCTGATACCCCACTCGACATGTCAGAAAATCTAAATATCAATAAATTAACTAAAAAACTTTATTATTAACGGCTAAAACTTCATGAAAAAAAATATTGATCGGCTGATGACTCTCGTCTCTTTCTAACCTGCCAAAAAGCGGCATATTTTTTAATTAAATTGTTGCAACATAGATGGCTCTGATTGCTCATTTGGGATCCTCATCTTAAACACTGTCAATTTAAGACGGTTAAAATTGACTATTTAGTGAATATGGCTGTAAGAAAATATATTTTACATTGTTGCATAAAACAGTTACTACTACGCTGCTTTAATTATAAATAAATAATAAAATTACAATTAATAAAATAAAACCACCTGGTTAGCCAATAAAAAGCCTATTTGTTCTAGCGCTTATGATTTCCTTTGCAGTTAATTATCTTTTTCGTTCAGATGGCGCGATCATGAACTGCGTTTCCTCGGTAAATGTCGAATCGGATATCTAACAAAAATTTCAGATAATGGGCATACTCAATCGAGCAATTTGAATTTATTTGTTTTGATCAAGAAATCGCGAGGAAAGCGCAAGAGATCGTTTTCATGTAGAATTGACCGGGCTAATCAAAAAATATATCCGCATGGAAAAATATCAGTGGCGTACCACTTTTCTTGTCAAAATATCAGAGGACAGTTCTAATGCAAGCTTGTCGTGAATCACCCTGTATATATATCCCAAGAACATCAAATTGCAATGTTTTAGGGAAATTACAGTGGCAACGCTGTTGCTGCTATTGTTATTGTTTGTGATCCATTGTGTTTTTGGATTAATTTTTAGTGTTTTTTTCGAGCCGAAATTATGTAGAGCTATTTATTAGCCACCTATAATGTTTCCTCAGTGCGTGGTGTGTAAGAAATTCGACTGTTCTAACCCCGGATTAATATTTCGTCGGTAAGTGAGAATAATGAGGTTATGTATTAATTTTTTTAGGTAAAGCAGTGGTGTAGCTAATTCTAGATTTTAAGCAAATATTGCAAAAATGTGGGTTATTTCTTCATATTATCTGAATTTCTGTAAAGAATACCTACATTTATGACCAATAAGATGATCGAAATTATCTAAACGCGTACCTTATTACAGCGTTGCCATTTTTTAAAGCCATCTTCTCCTAACTTATGTGAAACTGTACAACCGTGCATGATTGTAAATAAATTGAATATTTTGTCTCCCCTTTTATATTACGTATATGTTTATGGTGTAAACCTAGCCCTTCATATTAAACTTTTCACTAAAAACTCCGGCAACCACGAGGTGTAACACCGTAGATATTTATCATAACTAATAAACTTTGCTGCCCGGTCCAATAAAATTTATTACTTATGTAAATTAAATGTGATGAATAAAATATACGGTATCGTATTAAACATTGCGCCGAAGGCGTCTTCTCATAATTCATTAGAAAATTAACCGGACTGTGCTGGGTTGGGTGTAAAATTATTAGACAAGGTATTAGAGCTTTGTATAATTTTAGTACACACTTGCTATATTCGTGCACTTTCTTTGTTGCATCTATATGTATTAGATAAATAATATTCTGTTATATAAAGTGTTAGTGTATTATCCCAACTATATAACGGTTTTATAAAAGCTATCGTCGCCAGCAAAAAATAATAAAATATTTAAAATAATTATTCCAAGGGAATTGACATTTAACATTTTTTAACATTTTTAATATACAGGGTGTCCCATAACTAATAGTACACAGGAAAACTGCAGATTCCTTGGGTAAAAATACTGCGATTTGGCCATACTTAGTTTAGTTCAATAGCTGGTAATAACCGAGATACAGGGTGTCCAAGTAAAAATTTAATTTTGAATTTTCCTAAATAACTTATTTCTGAATCAATATTTTTGCACAACATTTTGTGACTAGGGTTTTTTTGGGGAAAGGAATTTGAATTTGTTAATAATTTTCATGTAGATTGTAGGGGGCGCTCTCTGCGGTACTCTGGATTCATAAAAAGAAGTGTAACTTTCTTGGGCCTTAGTATAATTATATTTTTATTCAAAATATCATTTTTTCCGTCATTTTTAAGCAATAAAGGTATACTTTGTAAATGTCGCTCCGACTAACTGTTTTCGAGATATTTTCAATTACAATTTCTAATGCGCCCGTTTAAATTTTGATTTATAAATGTGAAATTTGTCACAGTAGGCTTTGGTAAAAACAAATACAATGAAAGAACTTTGAAACCTCATTTCTGTCAAAGTTTATTTTCATTTGTCAGCATTGTGGGTATTTTTAAAGAGTTTTTGAAGATACTGTTATCAAAAATTAAACTAAAAATGCCGCGACATAACTGTTTTCTAACGGAGAAATGCGAGACATGTTATGTTTATACGCACAAGAAAATTTTGTAATTGAAAATGTATCCAAAGAGAAAGCAGCCAGATTTTAAAATTTTTAGAAGCCTATACGAGAGACTGGGAGAAACAGGATCCTTGCGTCCAAAACGAAAAATGTAGCGGCATTTTTAGTTTAATTTTTGATGACAGTATCTTCAAAAACTCCTTAAAAACACCCACAATGCTGACAAATGAAATTAAACTTTGACAGAAATGAGGTTATAGTGCTTTCATTGTATTTGTTTTTACCAAAGCCTACTGTGACAAATTTCACATTTACAAATCAAAATTTAAACGGGCGCATTAGAAATTGTAATTAAAAATATCTCGAAAACGGTTAGTCGGAGCGACATTTACAAAGTATACCTTTATTGCTTAAAAATGACGGAAAAACTGATATTTTTAATAAAAATATCATTATACTAAGGCACAAAAATGTTACATTTCTTTTTATGTATCCAGAGTACCGCAGAGAGCGCCCCCTATAATCTACATCAAAATTATTAACAAATTCAAATTCCTTTCCACAAAAAAAACCCTAGTCACAAAATTGTGTGCAAAAATATTGATTCAGAAATAAGTTATTTAGGAAAATTGAAAATTAAATTTTTACTTGGACACCCTGTATCTCGGTTATTACCAGCTATTGAACTAAACTAAGTATGGCCAAATCGCCGTATTTTTACCCAAGGAATCTGCAGTTTTCCTGTGTACCATTAGTTATGGGACACCCTGTATAATATAATGAATAGCAAAAACCAATAATAGACACCTAATTGCAAAACACCCGTATGTCGAAATCTACAATTATGGTACACGGTACTGAAACATACCCACAATCCTTACTGATTTAGTGAAAAAGTATTGGAAACTTTTTTGTGTATTCCGATAAACACTTTCTAGTAAAAACTTTTATATTTTTAATTGATTTTATATTATCTGGGAGTAAATTTAATGAATTTGGTGCTAAGTAATCCATAAACTTTTTATTGGCGGTTGTTAAATTTTTTGGTAATTTAAATTTGTTATTAGATTTAGTCCTTGTTTCGGTAGAGTGATCTACATAGTTTAGCTTGGTCTTACACTGATAAACAAAATTACATACACTGCTATAATATATAAAGTTCTGATATTTACAGTATCCTCCGAAAACAATAAATTTGTTGGAAATCTTTTATTTTTTTTTAATATAATTTTAAGAATATATTTTTGTGATATATTTAACTTATTAAGTACTGTGCCATAGTCACCACCTCAGACAATTATAGCGACTCCACAAATGCTTTATAAAACATCACCAATGTTTTCTCATTTAGAAATTCCCTTAATATATAAAATTTGTGTATGAGTCTACGTATTTTATTAGAAACATTGTCAATATGTGGACCCCACTTCATAAATTGGTCAACCAGCACACCAAGATATTTTGTTTGGATTACTTCAGCAATTCTATCATTGCCGATAGTAATATCTGTAAAATTGGGATGACCAGCTCTGGTTAATGAAAAAGCTATGTAATTTGTTTCATTTAGATTAATTGATAGTTTATAAGTTTCCAACCAACTCTTAACCAATTTAAAACCTTCTATTGTCTTATTTTTAACTTCTTCCAAATCTTTATCAGTAAATATTATAGCCGTGTCATCAGCATAAGGCACCTCTTATATTTTCAAATACCAATATGGAAAATTATTATTTGCCAGACCACCCGATGATCCTTATACAATAAGGGCGCATTTTTGTCTACACAGTAGCACTTTAAAATACTCGCTCAGATTGAATGGTACTACCAAGAAAAGCCCTCTCCATTGATAGGATGCCGATGCAGCCACCTGTAGACCGGTTTCGAACTTATTTATTCTCGTCAGTACAGGGTAGGTGTACATACCCATCATCAGAGAGGACTTTAACTTAACGCCGTACTATCGACGATAGTCGACAAAATACAGCGCTCAGCGCCATCTCCTAGTAGCCCCACACAATCTGAACAGACGTTATTTGATTAAATCAAATTTAAAAAATCCATTTAAGAAATGAAAAGTCTATGCTTGTCAGGTGGTATTAATATCAAATACCAATATGGAAAATTATTATTTCCCAGACCATCCGACCACCTGATGATGGGTATGTACACCTACCCTGTACTGACGAGAACAAATAAGTTCGAAACCGGTCTACAGGTGGTTGCATCCTATCAATGGAGAGGGCTTCCTTTTCTTGGTAGTACCATTCAATCTGAAATAGTATTTTAAAGTGCTACTGTGTAGACAAAAATACGCCCTTATTGTATAAGGATTATCGGGTGGTCTGGGAAATAATAATTTTCCATTATTGGTATTTGATATTAATACCACCTGACCAAGCATAGACTTTTCATTTCTTAAATAGATCTTATATATTTTCTGTTAAAAGAGCATTAAGATAAATGATGAAGAGGATCGGGCCCAAAACCGTTCCCTGAGGAACACCAATTTTGATCACCCGTCTCTCACTCAATATATTATTGATTTTAACCATTTGAGAATCAAATACGAAATATACTATCGACGAGCTTGTTTTACATGTTCCTTCCGCGACTCCCCGTGCTGTTATACTCCCGAACCCAAGACCAAAACCAGAACATAGATGTAAATATCAACATCAGGCAATTTTTAAAAAATACCATCAGTTTTTAATGATTTATCATCGAGTGAGCCCAGGAGTACCACGACGACGACGATCGAAAGTACCAATAAGCAGACCTCCCATATTGAAATATAGCCTGTTGGTACCCCGTGATTATCGCGTCCGGGCCGGCCCATTGGACCCGAGCACCTTGTTAGCGAAATCATCAACGTGTGTGACGTCACGGACGTGGCGCACTCTGGGTACCGTCGATAGGAGGCCATCGCTAACCGGTTGTCGTAACCGTAAAAACGTTCAGCCCGGCTTGGATCCCTATATTTTAACGTTTAAAAATCCGAAAATTTTATTCGATTTCGAGCTATAGAATATTAGAAATGAGGGTAAAAAAAACCGCTTGCTAATAATCTTTTTTTAAGAGTAGGTAGTTTAGTTCTCATAAGAACCCATTTTGATGATTAAATTATACAGGATGTTATGGAAATGACTTATTATATTTAAATAGGTGACTCCTAGGGTGTCCTAGAGAAAGCCTACATTCTTTTTTTGTAAATCGAATATCTAAATACTAAGTTAAAAACCCTTTTTAACCACATACTGTCGCGCCGTTCCATCTGGATTTAGTTAGCACCAATGTGGGCCACTAGAGTATACTAACAGTGTTGTCAGATCACACCGCATGTTTCGCCCTTGCTTGGATACCTGCCGCGCGCGACTATCGTTGCTTCAGTATGTTTCGAGACTCGAGCGTGGAATGACGTTGTCGAGGGTTCCACGTGCTTGATGTATACGAATTTTAAACGTTTTGTTAGTTGTAGCATTACCTGATATTTTTTCTGTTGTGCAATAATTCATAATAATAACTGTTGTATGTGATTTCAAATTTGTGTGATATTACCTATTTTTGGTTCTGTTGCAAAACAAAAACTTTTTGTGTTTAATTTTTTTTATGGATTTTAATTATTATAAAACGGATTATAAGATCGAAGGTAAGAGAGTATGTACCTTAAAATTGTAGTATTTTTCTAAAAAGTTTGAGAAAGAAGTGATAACGCGGGTCAAAGACGTCTTGTTGTCAAAAACTGAACACGTGCATTTACAATTCTGTGTTGCAATATATGACAACACCGCCTCAATAAACTATTGATTGCGAACGTCCTCAGTAGCGGCCACGTAAAGTTTCAGATTTCATATAAAGTGTATATTTCGTAGAATAATTCAAAACGCCATTTAAGGTTATTTTTCTTCAATATATTTTCATCTCAGGATTTGCCGGTTTAAATATAATAAGTCATTTCCATAACACCCTGTATATAGCACAGCACTTCTGTTTAGAAACTGGATGATATGAACTGCTTTCTGATAAATACTGATAAAAGTAAATTTGGCAACCTTGCAGTGGGTTTGACGTTTGACCGCTCACGTTGATCGCGACGTTGCCGCGTTCCTTCATTTAGCGTTAAGTTTATCGTATTATATTTAGCCGTGGGTGTCTATGTTACCGTGTGGGTAGCCCTGGGCGACGGCCACCATGGAGCGCTGAAACAGACGCCAAAGTTATAAGCATGAGCGTTTTTAATTAGCTATTTCGTGAAATTGCTGTATAATCATCATCAAAGGGCTCCTCTAGTTGATGATTAATAGATACGGAGCTATCGGAGGACGCAGGCTTGCATTATCTATTATTTTTTTTCCGATGGGCTCTTATTCTTAAATTCTTTGGCAAATATCTGTGACTGATTGTCATAGATTGTAAGGTCAGAATTACAAGAATACAGGGTGTTATGGAAATGACGTATTATATTTAAATGGGTGACTCATTGGGTGTCCTAGAGAAGCGTTACATATTTTTTTTTTAAATCGACCGTTTTAAAAGTGGGGCAATAAACACTCTTACTCATAGGTCAGTCCGCGCTACTATACAACATTTCACCCAGCCAATGGCAATGTTGCCAAACTTAATGTAAAACTGAAATTCCATATCAAATTATAAAAATAAATTATTTTCTACCTACTTGTATTTATCCTTATACCTAAAGAGCGAGGAAATCCAGGCACAAACACAATCAGTTTCTTTTCTTTTTCATGGGAACACTCCTGGAAGCACTTTATGTATACACAGTAATAGTGAAACAGAACCGATAGTTAGCTTTTGAAAATACAATAATACAGATTATACTACAGATTATTAGATTTTATTACACGCGAGAAATTTGATGTCCAGAAGAAATGCGTCAATAAAAACAATATTCAAAGATTATTTATGGACGGGCAAGATACACGCGTAAACCGAAAAACAGACAACTAACAGACGCAGTCGCAAGCGTTCGGCGTTATATGAAACTACTTCGCTCAGCCGATGTAAGGCATCAAGAGGTCATTGGCATTTGACCTAGTGACGTACCTGGCTATTACTATTCCATATGTTTTTTCGGGTTGTTTAAAACATAGTCCGTCGTAAATGTTCTTCAATTAATTGTACAAAAAGGTACTGCAGAATGGAAAAGTGTTTAAATTATATTATATTGTCTAAAGAGTTTAAGGTGTACATATGACAACATCGGCCAGAATTCCTTGATTGCTTACATGTATCGCAGTGCCACACAGGTGTTTTTCTGGCTTGACGACAGGTGACTTTTACCGCTGAATGAATTGAAAGCGCCATTTATGGCTATTTTTCTTCAATTTGTCTTTATCTCAGGAATTGCCGGTTTAAATATAATACGTCATTTCCATAACACCCTGTATGTAGACATTTTTTTTTTTAGTAAAATAATAACCTTAATAATGATTGTTATACTTTTGCTTATCCTTATACAGGGTGTTATGGAAATGACGTATTATATTTAAATCGGCAATTCCTGAGATGAAAACAAATTGAAGAAAAATATCCAAAAATGGCGCTCTAATTTAATATGCCCTGTACATGACCTTATGTCAAACCAAAAATGACCACGTGCTGCCCCTGTCAGGAAGGTAAACAAAGCAACATATGTCAACAGTGTTGTCATATCTTTAGGGTAAACACTCTTTACAAAGTCAATAACCGTTTGACAGCTTGCAAGTTGTTTATTCTTCAGGGTACGTTATTATAAACTTTTACGTTCAGTTCAGTTCGCTAGGAAACAATCTCTGATTTATAAACTTGAACTGACTCGAACGAACCGCCGCGGAGTTTTTAAATGGTCAGGTATGTTCTCATTTGTTCAATTCGAACGACACCCGTCAGATCTGGACAACTTAAAAGTTTATAAATGCCACTTACCCTTTAGAAAAAAAAATTCAATTTTATTTAGATTTTCGAACAACACCAACTGAATTTATAAAAAACACCAACTGAATTTATAAAAAACACCAAGTACCTAGGTAACTTGAACAAAAACAAACCGGCACAATAAAATCACATAACACATCTAAGTACCATTCAATCTGAATTAGTATTTTAAAGTGCTACTATGTAGACCAAAATACGCCCTTAGTGTCTGAGCGGTCTGGGAAATAATGTATTTAACATCTAAAAATTTTAAAAATAAATAACACGTTTCTCTTTTCTTTAATTAAACAGCTGATTGTGGACATCGGGTAATATTTAAAAATACAGCGTTGTCACTTTCGATGTGTTATAAGCGACTATCATAAATTGCCGAATTTCCTTATTATATTACATTCCTGTATAATTATAGTCTCGGAAATGGCAACCGCGCTCTAGACAGCCGAGATTTCTTGGAACGGTTTGATGTCCGAAGTCAGACCAGCCCATTATTTCAGAGGGTAGTTCCTGTCAATTTTTAACATAATTGTTTCATTTTATCTTTAGTAAAGGGTTAATGGCCCATACAAATTAGCGTTTTTATTATTTCTATTGCGAAATGATTAAGTGCTCTTGTTCTATGTGTGTTATTGTAAAGTGTAATTATGCGTTAGTGTTGGGGTTTAGTGATAAGCTTATTATGCACTCCCACACTATCATCAGGACACGTGAAGAGCATAAAGTTTTTCCTATAGAAAAAAGAACTGAAAGTGTCTGCGCCCTGGATTCCTTAATCGCGTCCTGGATTTACTTTCTAAGTAAGCTAAATATTTATTTTTATACTAAACTAAAGTTTTACACTTTTAAACATTTTGGCAACATTCTGCTTGAACATCTGTTGATTAATCAGCTGAGCAATGTAATATCTTCATATATGAAGTGCCGAGGAGTTGTGTGTGGGATTAGGGGTGAATTACCCCACTTTTTAAACGTTCGATTTAAAAAAAATAAAATATGTAGCGCTTCTCTAGGACACCCCAGGAGTCACCCATTTAAATATAATACGTCATTTCCATAACACCCTGTATAATGACCTGCATAACGATGATCTCCTATGCGAAGGCCGAAAACGAGCACTGTCATCGTCGGCATAGAAACGTCATTAATCGGTCATTTAAAGCGTGTTGCAGCCAAGGCGGCGGCGGCGGCCGCTAAAACAAAAGACGAACACCCCGCCGCTAGCGCCGCCACCCATGGCGCTGCGGTCGCGAGACAAATGAACGTCCAGAAGAAACATACGTCATGTACTAACGAGTTCGTGTTGCTATATACGATACTAAGAAACATATACAGGGATGGCAATAAGTCTGGACTTCTGGACCACCACGATCTTCCTGATGTTGGATAAGTCACGAGGCGCGACTCGCACTTAACCGCTTTCCTTTAGTTGGAACCGTAAAAGCATATAGATATAATATGCAAACTAGGTGAACCATCAAAATGCGAGAAGTGTGGTGCACGCGGCCGGGCTTCCCACGAATATTATTTTTTATATCGCTTGACTCTGCCACGTCGTCGACGATCTCTCGCTCTTACTTGAAGACGTGACGATGTCTTATCTCAGTTTACCGAGCACTGCGTTCCAATATACGTTCGGAAAATCCCGACTATCTGAAACAATGGCCTTTTAACGATAACGTGGATCAGTGGCGGTTCTTTCACAGGAGCACATGCGCACCTGCACCCCCGAATCAAAACGAATAAAAAATATTAATTTATATTCATTGAATATTATTAATCGTATAAAGTCCGACCCTCCCTAATATTTTATCGTACCGTCAAGCTAAAAAAGTCCGACCCTCCCTAATATTTTATCATCCCGTCAAACCCAACTGTATAGATCCGGCAACCGTGCCTCGGTCGAGGCAAATGACTATTATTACCAGACTTGCTCGCACGTGCGATTAAGGAGTGCAGTTGCTCTGTAGTAACAGATGGCGGGTGCAGGCCCGTAGCCAGGATTAGATTTTAGAGTGGGCAGTTTTTGAGGGGGCAAACTTGAAAATAATTTTTGTGATCAGATCACGTAAGATCATGAGAAAAAAAAAACATCGTTGATTTCAACATTGAGTTAACTACCTATATAATTACAAAAAATAAAACTTAAATAAAACCAAAAAACGCAACGTAGGTAAATATCTTTAATATAATTGAAGTTTTCTGTTCTTCCTTTCGTTAAATTTTTGTAAAAACACCTCAAAGTTTATGTTATTTGTTTGTTTACTCTCAAACGCTAAATATATCAGATTGGCCATTCTCTGCTGAGACTGAATCCCAAGAAATTACATAAATATACAACTATCATGGTTTTGCTAGAGTGGGCAACTTTTTCTGTCAGCATGTGGCATGTGGGCATTGCTCTTTGAGTTTGGAGCAAAAAATTGAAGTGAAGAATGCGGGAACACCTAAACCCGAAATTAATTTAACGCAGACCACAAAGGGTAAATCTAGGGACTTTATTAGAAAGCTTAAAAATGAAATATATGAAAAAAAATTGATAGAGGGTATTCCAAACTTAATGAGGCTGTTATTGATCAATTTTCTACAATTAAGAACCGAAGAATGGACTTTACGTTTAAGCACTATTGTGTAGGGTCGATAAATGTTGTGTATTTCGATAAATGATACTCGATATGATTTTAAACCATTTTATTTAAGGATTTAAACTAAAAAACACTGAAAATATGAAGAATGCCAACTTGTCAGTCTCGTGGCTCGATTCGTTCTCCTCATAAAACAGTTAACTATTGTTCTCGTCTTGGTTGCGCCTAATGACGTAGCCGTAAATGGCGTAGTGGTATTAGACATCATTCGGTTTTCTTGATAACTCGTAGATGGCGGTAGTAGTATTGGACATCATTCGGTTTTCTTGATAGCTCGTAGATGGCTTTAGTAGTATTAGTAGTGGACTGTATAAATATTGTTACGAGGGTTGCATGCGACGACGTTAAGATCCGACAGCTATACACACTAAGAAAACCTTTCTTATTTTCCAAAAGTTGTATTTCCTTATGTAAAATTAAAAAATAAATAATAGTGTGTTTTACCTAACGCATTTTCTGATTACTTTTTTTCTTTCTACATTTAGAACGTCTAGAAAGTAATTGTTTGGTCGTTACACAAAAATAAAATTTTAAAAACAATTTCACCATACTTGTGAGCCCCCTCTATCATAGGTCACGAGCCGCCACTGACGTGGATATTTAACATCTATTTCCAATCCATCTAACTGACTCAGAATCCATAACAACCATTGCTATGGCAACCATATCGCCATTAAAACTTTAGAAGCTTGTCTCGACCAAGGCATTCTTTGACTGAAGATGAGAGGGTGGTGAGGGACATAGGTTGTGTCCATAAATGTCGGGGGGTTTTCGTGTCTCAATGTTGTTTTGTCAAATCAGAGTTTTCGAACGCACCAAATAGTTTCTAAATGAACCTTTAGACCTCCCTCGTGGGAGTTAGAGTCGACTTATTCAAAAAAAGAGATAGAATAACGCGATATTACGTATCTCGTTGCTCGTACAATTTGCATATACGAGCTAGTTGACAAATAAAAATGTAATGCAAGATCTCAAGATTAGTGGAATAAAAAACGACCGTGCATCTTTGTTGCTCGGTTATGAATAGATTGGGTGTCGTGCGAATCACATTTGTTCCTATCCCATTCATAGGTTATGCGTGAGGGTTAAACACGGGTCAGTAGAACTTGAGCTGTTTCGCTTCAAATCTGTATTCGAGTTGACGGCGATCTATCTTAGAAGTTAGTGGACATGGTCATGTTAACAGTGGCGCAGCCAGAAACTGGAGGGGTTTTATTAAATTTGTGGCCCGAATCTTTAACGCCGCCACTGTCTTACGATACGGAAAGTGTTAAATTTAATATAAAAATAATAAATCTACCCATAATGGCTGTATAATATGTTTTTTTTATGATCAACTACAAGCACTCTATAGGAAAAATCCTTTAGGGCACTCTGGGAGTGATGCGTGTGCTCAAAAAGCGATTCACGTTGGTTTTTAATCGTTGGAGGTTATATTCGTTGGGAAGAACGACTTCGGGAAGGTCGTTCCACAAGGATGAAGTCCTCCAGATGAAATAATTTTTAAATAATGAAGTTCGAGGAGTACTAAGCTTAACCACATATGGATGGGCGGCAGTGGTTCGTCGTGTATGTCTGCTATTCGTCGCTCTGGGCGGAATTAAGAGGGCAAGGTCAGCCGAGCACCTTCCAGGAAAATATCTGTAAAAGAGAGTCAAATCCCCAACCTGTCTTCGATGTTCCAGGCTGTCGAGGTTCTTCGTCAGCTCGTGGTCTCCGATCAGACGAATAGCCTTCCTTTCGATGGAATCCAGTAGCCGAAGAGTATGTTTAGGCGCAGAGCTCCAGACATGAGAGCAGTACTCTAGTGATGGTTAAATGTAGGCTTTGTATAGTCAAAAGTTGTCGAGGTGTGTACAACTTTCTGGTTCGGAAGAGTACCCCAAACTTCTGGGAAGCTATCTTGGCGATTGCCATAACGTGGTTATGCCAAGACATATTTCCTCCCAGATTGACGCCCAGCAAATTAATAGATGAAGCCAGTGGGATTGCGTGTCCGTCCATGACTATATCCGGTTCTATAATGTTGACCTTTTTAGAGAAAACTGCTGCCTGGGTTTTTTTAGCGTTAAATTCGACTTGGTTACTGTCACCCCAAGCCAAAATTTCTTCCAGGTCTTTGTTGAGGCGTGATACTTCATGCTGTCTGCGAGGATGTGCGTCGGCAGCCGATGTTTGTGCATTCAAAAAGAAAGATGAGACAAGTGTGCTATCGTCGGCAAAGCTAAATATCGGATTTTTAATTTTCATTAGAAGGTCTTTTATACAACAAACTTGCAAATCGAAAGCGCTTATAAAACTGTTATAAATCATAGATCTCAACCAAATCTTATATGGGAAGCCTGTTGCTTTTGGATATCATTATTTTTCTGCACTTTGTTTATAATGTAAGGATTTGCGGATATAAATATAATAACCCATTATAACCACAACACCCTCTATAGGATTTTGAGATCTCGTAAGAACCAACGGGACATCTGGTAAAGGGCAGGTGCAGATATTTCGAAATTGATGTTAGTTTTTGAAACCCAGGCACCCTCCTGCTTTTGCATCGGTTTTAACATATTTTTAATGTTTATTTTTATTAATTTTCTTTTTAATTAGAATTAAATTCGGGTTGTAAATTTAAACATACTTATTACTACATAATACAATTTGAAATATGTATCCTGTTTATCATAAGAAGTAAGAGGAAGGACGTTTCTTCAGGGGCGACGATGACTAAAAATATACAGGGTGTTATGAAAGTACCTTCTTATGACTAAATAATGGCTGAATTTAAAATCTGCAGCAAAATGGCCATATAAAAATATTAAGTTAGTAATATTTTCTTTATACTTTATATACAGTGAGTCCCAGAAGAAATGTCTAAATTCATTTAAAATTCAGCGGTAAGTTTTTTCAAAAAACGCTCGTACCCGTCGATTTTGATTTTTTAATTTTTGTTTTTTTGTGGTAATTTCATGTATACAGAGTAGCTCAAAAATAAGTTACGACCATCAACTTCATTTTTTCAAATGAAACATATATTTTTTATTTCATTTTTGAATTTTGCATTGAATTCTAAGCATGTTTCATGTACCATGTCCTATACATAAACTCAACAGTTATTGAAAAAATTAGGATTGAACATATCTATAAGTAAGACCTGTTTATTAAAAAAAACACAACAAAATCAAATTAAATGTTGAAAATGCAAAGAGAGTTTATTGATCGTCTTGGATATTGTCAAGCCGTAAATGGCGCACATTTTCAACATTTAATTTGATTTTGTTGTGTGTTTTTTTAATAAACAGGTCTTACTTATAGATATGTTCAATCCTAATTTTTTCAATAACTGTTGAGTTTATGTATAGGACATGGTACATGAAACATGCTTAGAATTCAATGCAAAATTCAAAAATGAAATAAAAAATATATGTTTCATTTGAAAAAATGAAGTTGATGGTCGTAACTTATTTTTGAGCTACCCTGTATACATGAAATTACCACAAAAAAAAAATTAAAAAATCAAAATCGACGGGTACGAGCGTTTTTTGAAAAAACTTACCGCTAAATTTTAAATGAATGTAGACATTTCTTCTGGGACTCACTGTATACTACTACTACTTTATATATACAGGGTGGCCCAGAAGTTCGGAATAAAATTAATATAGCCTTAACCTGTAACTTTTGGGGAAAACGCTCGGACACGTCAATTTAGTTTTATATATGCTCACATTTTGACGTTATTCGTTTGTTTTTTTTATAGACATTTGTCAAACCTATGACGACATCGATCTTTTTTCAAAATAGAAACATACAGCTTGCGATACATCATTTGAAAGCTAATATCGCGTACAGTATGCTCATAAATTTTAGCGCGATTCTGTCAGGCTATTTCAAAATGGCGACTGTTAAAAGTTTTTAAAAAATCTCTATTTAAATAAGCGGAAATTATAAATCAATGATGGTTTTTTTATCTTTCAAGGTAAGAAAATCTTCATTGTCTCGCGTTCAGAAGATTTCCATTTAAAAAGTGAGGTTAGGTCCGATAACTTTCTTAACTGACCCCGTATACTTATTCTGAAAACGGCGGATTATTCAACAATCAATATAAAGAAACTTCTGTATAAAACATTTTCCTGTATCTCTTTTAACTAACAAAATATAGGTTATCTACAAATTGTAAATTTTTTGATTTTCCCCCGTATCTCTTAAGCGAGCGAAAATTTTCGAGTTTTGATCTTACCATTTTAAGTTTGACCCAAAAAGAGCACATGACACCTACATTACTTTTTTGATAGCCCTAAAGTCTGTTTCGTTGCCGTTGATAGCTCGATACCCTCATTAAAGATTCAAAACAAGTGGCCTAAAATATTTTACCTATAAAATGGTCTTTTTACGTACATCTAGCATAAAGATGAAGTTCAGCCAAGTTTCATCCAAATAGAAAATGTTTTTGCCTTCGCTGCGGTATTTTCGGATGGACCTTAAGTATTGACGTCTCCAGCAAATAATATCTGCTCTATCAATAAGAAAAGATTTTCTGTTTTGCTTCTCCCATCGAAAGTTCATATCATGAAGTATTTTCCATAGTTTCGTTCGTGATAGCTGTGGTAAGTCCTCGTCGTAGTTAATGGCTTGTAAAATTTTGTCTATAGTTGGTATTTCCTTGGCAAAATAAAAACTATGTACTTTTCTTCTAATACCATTTTTAATGAAATTGTCAATTTCTAACGGTTTCTTTCCTGGGAGTGGTTTTGGCTCACTGAGGTTCTTAGTTTTTCTTTCACGCAAGAACCTATATATAGTAGCCTCTCCAACTCCTACCATATTGGCACACTCTGCAATGATGCTACGAACATCACTTGCAGGTTTCTGGTACACTAGAGCATCATGCACGTTTAATATTAATGTCTTTTCTCGGAGAGAATATGCACTCTTGCTAATTTGACGAAGACACGTTGGCGAAAAACTTGAAGCCATTGTTACAAGTATAGGAAATAATTCAACTTTGAGATAATGCAGTATCTAAATACAACTAAATACATAGTTTGACAAACGCACATCAAATGGCGTAATAACATCCTAAAGCAGGCAAAAATAGGTAAATTAATTACCCCTGTTGTACCTACTTTAACCCTAATCCTACTTAACAATGGACAGAGGCCAATTTTCTTATTAAATAAGGTAATTACTATTGGCAACGCCTATGGTTTACGGTTGTTTTATGGCTTCAACCCTCGATATGAGCTATCAACTGCAACAAAACGGACTTTAACAATTACGGAGATACCCTATAAAAGTGTCGAAAATGGGACACCCTGTGAATAGGAAGAAAGTACGATTTTTATTTTCAAAAATTAATTTTTTGAGCCGTTTAAAAATAGTTAAAACAATTTCCTATTTGAAACGGTAGCCTATCTCCTATCTGTTCCCTAAAAGAGATTTACGGCCCGTATCCCCCGTTCAACACATGGCTCGTACACAAGGTCCCAGAAAAGGTGGGTTTAACAAAATTGTCGAGTGTAATTTAGTGTCGCAACACTACCGGCTACGTCACGCCTGTCACAATCTGGCGCGTTGCCAAGTCGTGAGAAAAATACCTGCAATCGTATTGCATGTAAAAATTGTATTTTGTTTAAATAACCTATCAGAACCTGTGCTGGGAACCAGTAGCATAGCTAAAGGGGGGCCTTTCATTACTTAAATACCCAACAAGAAGGACATTCAACCAAAAAAGCAAGTCAAAAAGCCTGTAAATTCCTTTGTTAAAATAAAAAAGTTCTTTTTAAAATATAGGAAGTATACAGTTATATCTTATGCTGACGACACGGCTATAATATTTACTGATAAAGATTTGGAAGAAGTTAAAAATAAGACAATAGAAGGTTTTAAATTGGTTAAGAGTTGATTGGAAACTTATAAACTATCAATTAATCTAAATAAAACAAATTACATAGCTTTTTCATTGACAAGTGCTGGCCATCCCAATTTTACAGATATTACTATCGGTAATGATAGAATTCCTGAGCTAACCCACACAAAATATCTTGGTGTGCTGGTTGACCAATTTATGAAGTGGCACGCCCCTTAAATCTAATCGGCAACGGATTTTCCTAAATAACTCAGCCGGTTCTGATGCTACAAAAAAAATGTGAAGGGCAAAATTGAAGAGCTTGACAAACCCGAACAAACCTGATCCTGATATCTCAATTAGTTCGCGAATTATCGCGATTTTTAACTGCAAAAACAATAAAATTTAATTAATTATATCTCGAGAAGGGGCGGAGTTGGGGCTTCAATTTTTCGCGAATCACCAGGTGACACCGAGTACTTTGATAGGCCGGAGGCTGGGGATGGTGGGGCAATTAGGAGGTGAGTTATGGGGGGGATTGTTACATAAATGCTAATAAGTAGTTTATTAATCGAGTTACGGGGCTCAGGCCGGATTCAATTTGTTCATTCATTTTTTTTTATCAGCTACGAGAGGGGACTGGCCAAAAATTATTATTTTCGCAAATGCGCGCTTGTCGCGGCATACAAGAAATGGCCACTTTTTAATATCTTCGAAAATACTTTATATATTATGTTCAATTTTGGTATGTGTTAATAGGATATAGAACCACAAATTTTAGTTAGAAAAGTTATTCAATTGTTCCACCAGTGGCGTCCCTGCAAACATGTCCTCTGATATTTTTTACAAAAAAGATGGTACGCCACTGATATTTTTCCATGCGTATATTTTTTCTGATTAGCCTGATCAATTATACATGAAAACGGTCTCTTGAGTTTTTCTCGTCAGACACACCGTTCTTGATTAAAACCACTAAATTCATATTGAAACTCATTATTATTGGCATTGATAAAATAATTAATGATAAATTTTGTTTCATAAAAATCGTCGGAGTGGGCAATTCGATGCATCTGACGAGAAAAACTCAAGAGACCGTTTTAAATGTAGAATTGACCAGGAGGAAGGAGATATCGGGATCAGGTTTGTTCGAGCTTACGCGCTCTGTCAAGCTCTCCAATTTTGCCCTTCACATTGCAATGCAATACCCCCCCCCCCCCCCCCCCCCAATGCGGCGCCCCCTACAAATCATGTCAGAATGACGAGAGGATCCTACTGTATCGATTGGGGACAAAAAATTACTCGATTTCGTCAAGGGATTTTCGTAAACCGGATTTGTTTGAACACATACGGGTGTTTTGCACCTAGGTGTCTATTTTTGGTTTTTGCTATTCATTATATTATGTGTTTTGTCTTGTTTCATCACCTATACATAATCCCGATTTGAACCATATTGTTACAATTGAGGAGTAACTGTGCAAAACGCATTAAATCCATAATATGTTGTTTTGAATAAAACTTAAAAAACTAGCAAAGTAAGTTAGAAGAAAAATTAAGATTTTTATGTGGCGCAGAATGATTTATGTAATAGGATTAAAAAGGAATATTTCCTTTTTCAATCTAAATTTTCGATTTTCACGACAATATGGTATATTTTTTAGAGGATTTACTGCATTTTGTTTAACCAGAATGTGAATTTATGTCATTTTGCCCGGTTAGTATGGATTTATTCCTTTTTGCTTACTTCTTATTTGGATTTATTGCGTTTTGCTTGAAGTAATTAAGTTTACATTACTTTTTAAGGCCAATAAAATTTAAAACTTCAGTGAAATAATTTATTAATAAAATTAGAAAAAAAAAACAATTAAATAATGTAAACATGCTTATTAATCTGAAAAATGTAAAACACAGTGCGACATCTGATTGCGAAAGTTTAACTAAGATAATTGAAATAAAAGAATGCTTTAAACAGAAATATTATTTTTTGGATTTAATGCACTTTGCTTTTAAACGTGCATTGGAATCAATCCGTTTTGCTTAGCTGAGTGTTTTTGATATGGCTATTTCTAATGGATTTAATGCGCTTTGATCGAACTGGATTGTTCTAATGATAGATTGAATAAAAAGGACTACATTTTTATATTTACCTTGAAAATTATAAAAAATGGATTTAATGCGTTTTGCACAGTTGCTCCTCAATTGATGACGTAGGTTCATTCATTCCAGTTGAATCGTACATTTTCTTCTAATAGCTCTAACAGTATAAGATTCCAAAGGATCGAAACGTCTGGTCCCCATTCCGCTCTATCGGTAATAACAGCGGGACCGGCAACGTGGCGATGCTCGCGGCAAGGCGCTTACATTTCTGACGGGCATGCCCTAGACTGATAATAATTGTAGTAACCCGCAGCTTGTTAACCCTTGATTAATTCGGGACGATACGCCCTTTTGGTCTACTGTTTCGTACGATTTGTTTTATTGCTACAATTTAATTTGTTCGGTTTCGATTAAACATGCGGTTAAAGCGGTGTTTTTTTTGAAATTGAAAAAGTGTGTTTGGTCGTTAAAAAATGCGTGTATTTTTCTTTTCAAGTGCGAAAATGGCCTTTTCAACTGGTTAATTGTCTGCCGGGTGTTGTGTATGTATAGGGCGATAACGTATAATGTCCCCCTTTCTTTTTTTATTTTTCATACTGGAGAAAAATGAAAAATATTGCATATACGGAGTTTTTAACAACGAATACTTATAAACAGGACGAATACAAACAGCCGTGTTAACAAATCGAAGCAAGTACGAACAAACGAACAAACCCGGCATCTATTACGTCTGGCATCAGCTGACAAACGCACGTGCTTTTCAAATGTCACTTTTGTCCAAATTTTTATTACTGTCAATATTTTAAACAGACAAAGTGAATTTTTTCATGTTATGAAAAAATTAAGTACACATTTTTCTATTTACGACTTACATATAAAAAATAAAGATATAAAAATTATAAATTAAAAGTAACACAAGAAAATAATCGACGGACTTGAGACTTGCACTTGACCGACTAATTTTAATCGCATCGTCCGGGAGCTGTAAAAACCTGTCTAGAGCACAAATCGTCAGTCGGCGCCGTGGCTTAGTTGGTTAAAGCGCCTGTCTAGTAAACAGGAGATCACGAGTTCGAATCTCGTCGGGGCCTACCGTTACTTTTTTTACATTTTTTTTCTCCTTTTACTGAAAATTATAGTCGTTGTTTTTTTTTCTTTGGTTGATTTTGTTTATAAATAATTTTAAAACGAATTACATATTTAATGCATCTTCTATACAGGGTGTTCTACAATGACGTGCTAATATTTCAGGGTGTGATTCCTTAGGTCATTTTATAAAGAAACATATGAACATATGTCCGCAAGGACTTACATTTTTTGCTATGGGGTGTTAAATTTTTATTTTTTAAATAGTTATTTTTTAATATCTCCGAAAGTACTTTATATATTATTTTCAATTAGGATATAGAACCACAAATTTTAGTTAGAAAAGTTATTCAATTGTTCCACCAGTGGCGTCCCTGCAAACATATCCTCTGATATTTTTACAAAAAAGATGGTACGCCACTGACATTTTTCCATGTTTTTTTTTATTAGCCTGGTCAATTCTACATGAAAACGGTCTCTTGAGTTTTTCTCGTCAGACGCACCGTTCTTGATTAAAACCACTAAATTCATATTGAAACTCATTATTATCAACATTGATAAAATATTAATGATAAATTTTGTTTTATAAAAATTTCAATATTTGAACGGCTGGGTAATTCGATGCGAAGACGGGCAGAAGCATGCCTTTTAAGTGAAGGTGGCCATTTCCAACAATTTTTATAAAACAAAATTTATCATTAATTATTTTATCAATGTTAATAATAATGAGTTTCAATATAAATTTAGTGGTTTTAATCACGAACGGTGCGTCTGACGAGAAAGACTCAAGAGACCGTGTTCATGTAGAATTGGCCAGGCTAATCAGAAAAAATATCTACATGGAATAATGTCAGTGGCGTACCATCTTTTTTGTAAAAAATATCAGAGGACATGTTTGCAGGGACGCCACTGGTGCAACAATTGAATAGCTTTTCTAACTAAAACTTGTGGTTCTATATCCTATTAGTAACACATATCAAAATTAAAAATAATATCTAAAGTACTTTCAGAGATATTAAAGAATAACCATTTAAAAAATAAAAATTCAACACCCTGTAGCAAAATATGTAAGCCGTTGCGGACATATGTTCATAAAAACTTTTCTTTATAAAATGACCTAAGGAATCACACCCTGAAATATTAGCACTTCAGCATGTTTTTGAAATACTTAAGTCATTTTTTCTAGTTCAATTAAGTATTTCCATATTCAGTAGAAGCCTAAAATTATACAAATATTCAGCCACGTCAAAAATTGCATGGGATTATATAAAGATCCTTATGCGAGACGTCTGCGCGAAAGCGTCACCAACCACTCCATATGTTTTGAACCTCCACGATCCCTACGGCTTCTTTAAAATGATATGGCACTGACGGCAAGTTATCTTATTTCGAGATATTAATAAACGATTTTACAGACTCGAGAAGATTTAATCGCGTAGAAAATGGCGTCCCCTGACGAAATAAATCGCGTCTGTCGCGAAAATTATTTTACCTTCGACTTGGAGTTCGTCCAAAAGTGATTAATTCTATTAGCTTTGAAAAGTTATTACATCCATCATTCGTCGGTTGGCAAAGAAACGTTTGAAATTATCTACGACTCTCGATTTGCATATTGGTTGTATACAATTTTTGTAAATAGCTGTATAGTTGTTGCAGAATTATACCGTTGATTATTACTGCCATAAATAAACTACCTGATTAAACCCTATTGTATACGCCTCAACCTCTTCAAAGCTCAATAAATGGGATCAGGGCCGGCTTGAAAATGTATACCACACCACATGATTTATTTTTATAATTTAAAATAAATAGATAGGTATTTTTAGTTTTAGGTACCTGTAATAAATGTAAAATAATGATAACAATTAATGATAATTGAAAATAATATAAAAGTATAACTATTAGGATAACAAGTACAATAAAAATTAATTAAATTCTAAGAAACTATTGATAATTTATTCAAAATTTAACTCTGTATCCTATCACTATCTTCATCTAAGCCTAAACTTATAATTAAGGGTAGGTAGAACATTTGTAATCATACAATTGTAAGAATTTTCCACCTTAAGTACATGCTGTACACAGTTTTTCCAGCTGTCCGCAGAAATTTTTCCTACTACGTTTTTAATTAATTCTACTACAGATGCATTTAATTAGGAGAAATATTATTTCTCCTAATATTGGATTTTAATTGGTGCCATATTAGCTCAATAGGATTGAATATGCAATAGTACGGAGGAAGACGCAACACTGTATGTCCATTTTCTGCTCTCCTTAAAAATATACCTGAAAATAGCGTCATTGTAATGGACAATGCTAGTTATCATAGTCGGCAAGCAAAAATCATTCTCAATTCTAATAATACAAAAGCAGAAATTGAAAATTTTATGATTGAAAATGATTTATATTTTGAAGAAACTTACAAAAAACGAGAACTGCTAGAAGTATTAAAAGCTTTTAAAATAAATAAGGAATATGAGTGTGACAAACTTGCAGCAGAAAATGGACATACAGTGTTGCGTCTTCCTCCGTACTATTGTATATTCAATCCTATTGAGCAAATATGGCACCAATTAAAATCCAATATTAGGAGAAATAATATTTCTCCTAATTAAATGCATCTGTAGTAGAATTAATTAAAAACCAAGTAAGAAAAAGTTCTGCAGACAGCTGGAAAAACTGTGTACAGCATGTACTTAAGGTGGAAAATTCTTACAATTGTACGATTACAAATGTTCAACCCTTAATTATAAGTTTAGGCTTAGATGAAGATAGTGATAGTGATACAGAGTTAAAGTTTCAATAAATTATCAACAGTTTCTTAGAATTTAATTAATTTTGATTGTACTTGTTATCCTAATAGTTATACTTTTAATTTATATTATTTTCAATTATCATTAATTGTTATCATTATTTTACATTTATTATAGGTACCTAAAACTAAAAATACCTATCTATTTATTTTAAATTATAAAAATAAATCATGTGGTGTGGTATACATTTTCAAGCCGGCCCTGATCCCATTTATTGGGCTTTGAAGAGGTTGAGGCGTATACAATTGGGTTTAATCAGGTAGTTTAGGCCCAGATTCTACAATCACTAGAATACTGCTCTCATGTCTGGAGCTCTGCACCCCAACACACTCTTCGGCTACTGGATTTCATCGAAAGGAGGGCCATTCGTCTGATCGGAGACCAGGAGCTCACTAATGAATTAGGAGGAGATGGACTCGATTCTCAATTATTAATGGAAATTGAAGAATATAAGGGACACTGTGTAAGCTTTGTTGAACTTCCGTTGCCTGCAGACTCTAAAGTCTAAACGGAACCATTCGGTGCGAGACGAAACAACATTAAACTTACATCTCGTCCGCCATTTTGTTGGTCAAGTCACGAGCGGGACCACCTAACTATCTGTCTGTTTATTTTCTGTTTGTTTGCTCTGACCGACTGCGTCGTTAGCTCCGCAAATACCCTAAATTCGACCGGTGGTCAGAATGGCCAAAGGTTAACCGTGTTACTGCTCATTGTAATTCCTGAGAGGCATTTCCTGCTGCCGGCGGACTACGGCCCTTCGATTAATGTTAACCAGGATGGATCCAGTTATTTACATAATTAATAGTAGAATGGCGGTAAAGTTTTACTTGGTGTGTGTGTGTGTATCATTCGATTTAGGCTAGGAAATCCAATCCCGCACCCAAACTTTAATCCCGCAAACCTGCGGGATTGAGCCCAACGATCCCGCGGATCCGTGGGATTTGCGGGATAGCAAACAATGAACTGCGGTGTTTTTGGTCGACGCGTCGGGGATTCCCCGCCATGCTGGGCTATTGAAAATACGTTAAACAGATGCGAAAGTAAGGGCGTTATTCAACTAGTTTCTAGTGACATTTATCAAGTGGTTGAATATAATACATGCTGGAATTTAAACAGCAATCACAAAAATGAGTGTAGTTTAGACAATAAAGGTTCAAGTTTAGTTTGGAATTATTTTTTAAAGTCTGAAGATGGTCTTACAGCTAAATGTAAGTGATGCCCTAGCGTTATCAAAATCTCTGCTGGTTCCACCAAAGGTCTTCACACCCACTTACAAACAAAGTATAATATTAATTGAAAGTCCAGAGCAGCAGCGCTAGAGTTGATATTGATAAAATAACACAGGAAATGAAAGCTAGTACCAGCAACTCGATTAGTTCGTTTAGTTCTATTGCTAAGCGCTCAGATGTTAGTGGTTCTTCTGTGCTACCTAAGAAAATGAAAATTACAGATTTTTTTTCATCTGAGAAAAAGTTTCGATGGAGGAAAGAGTGTCTCGAATGGTAGCTAAAGATGGTATACCCTTTGGAACGTTTATCACATCGACCGATATGCACCAACTATTCGGATCAGAGGGTCACAAATTGCCTTCTTCTGCCAGTACAATTAAAGGTATGGTAATGGCCTAAGGAGAATCAATTAAAAAGAATCCAAGAACTTGGAGCCTTTGTACTGCATGGGTGCCAGAGTCTTCGCCTGTATCTGTGCCCGCCCGAGCATCACTTGGCCATCAGTTACTAAAACATGAGATGACACTTTTTGCATACGGAGGGAATAGAGCAATGTACTTGGAAGCTGCATATAATGTGCAATAAAATAAGATCAAATCTAAAAGATGAAACATTAACCATGTTATCTTTTCTCCGAAAATACTTTCAAGATCAATGTAACATGTAACTTTACTAACGTTAAACTAGTCGTATTATATGCGAATTTTCCTGCTACTCTACTCTATTTTTAATTGCATAAAACAACTTTTTATTGACATACAGCACCCACATCGAGTCCCGCAAATCCCGCACGTTTAATCCCGCAATGTCAATCCTGCGAAATCACCGCGGGATCCAGCATTTGCGAGATTGGATTCCCTAGTTCGATTCATTGAGATACATAACATTTTCTCTTTGGGTTGGCAATACTTTTACAATTTCATAAAATGTTACAAGTATCAAATCTGCCATGATAGAAACAATTGAACACAACAAAGCTTCTTCCCATTCGTCATAATTAAAAATAAATATTATTAAAGTTAATAAAAATGGGTCAGGAAGAAAGTTGTACTCCGTCAGAAATACGAGAAATTGCAGAAAATAATCTAGAAAAACTTTTGAAAAGAATATGCAAAACTTTGAGTTATGGTGCGAGCAGAACAAAGTTCAAAATATTGAACAAAATAATAAATAATACTATTGAACAAAATATTGTGTCGACACAGAATCTGACAGGAATAACAATTCATGGCCAGGAAATGTATACAGTAACTATAAATATATATATATATATATATAAAGTAATATGTATAATACCATATTGAATTAAAAATAAAAATAGTACTTTATTGAATAAAACTTTAGAAATAGAGCATAAACTGGAAGATATTTCTATTATTTTTAGGTTATATTGTTTTATAGTTGTGACTAGAAATTAGCTGACGGACACCGTCAGCATGTTATATATTTCCGAGTATAGGTATTTCAGATAAATATCTATAGTAAAAATGATCTATTTGCAAGGTTAAAGGTTAGTATTTTAAAGTTTTCTATAAAAAATTTTTGTCGAATCCATAATGCCTAGAAAACTAATTTTAACGAAATCGAAGTAAGCCTAAAATTCGAACCATACTTGCTGCCAAAATAAAAAAAATAAAATTTGAGTTTCATAAAGTGGCAAGTTATTCCTATAATTGACGTTAATTGATACAACTTTTTCGAGAAAATCAGTGACGGTGAAATACGAAAAGTGTATCCACGACCACGTGCCTCCATTACTTACGACTTTAAACACAGCTGTGTCTAATGAACTGTTTGTACGTTGAAATCCGAAGATAAAATAAAGCTAATTACAGTACAAGTCATTAGGTAGAAACCGTAGCTCCTCATAATTCATACATCAAAACGTTTTCCTTTCCTTTTGAATCTTAGACTGTTAGAATTATTAGAGGAAAATATACAGTTGAATCGGGAAAAGAATGGGCGTGCGTCACCACCTGTAACTCGACTCAACTCAACTCAACTAAACTTTATTCTTTGTAAAATATAAAAAATTGTATAACTTATCTACTTGTATATAAAAATAAATTAAGTTGTAAAAGGACTTTGTTTTGTTTCCAAAACTACCGTCCAGACGAAACAGCTAATCATGGACCAGCTGGGGCTGATGTTGACCCTTGGTAGATGTGTGAAGTTTCGAAATAGCTATAATCGGTCCTTTCCAGTAAGCAACTTTACAAGACCGTGCAAGTTTGTGTTGTCATTGCTCTTCGTTTCTTTCGACACGATATTTTCTAGGGTCAATGTTATTTTAATTAAAGTAAGTTAAAGAACAATCCAATTGTTGTATTTATCATTTCCAATTACCATCACTAGAACATTAATTATCATGTAAAAGTTAATTGGTAAGGAGTAACAAAATATTATTTGCTTGCCTGAGCTAACGCGCTAACAATTTAAAAGCAAATATCTCCGGAACGTTAACTCTGGGCGGCCTGAACTTAGTATACCTTTTTTACGTAATAAATATGAGAAAAGTATTATTTTCATTAAAAACTTAAATACACTGAGACACAAAAAAGTTATGACCTTATGAATGTTCGAAAAATGCCGCATTATACAGGGTGTAACTAAATAAGTGTAAAACATTTAAGGGGGTGATTCCTCATCGAAAAAAAGATAGGATCTTTCATATAAAGAAACTTCATTGGAGCATCCCTTGTTAAGATACAGCCCCTTAAAGGGGGTACATAAAATTTATAAATAAACAAAACTAATTTATTAATAACAAAACATACAACATCTAGAAATCATAGTAAATGTTCAATATGTCTAGCTTCAGACATTACGCATGCGTCTAGACGTCGGCGCATTGAGCAACGTATTCGCGCGTTTTATGGCGATATGTTTCTTGTTCGTAAAATAATTTTTTGCTGCGAACTGGTTTATTTTGGGCAAAAAATTCAAGAGACATTTTTTGTTTAGAATGAAACAGGCTATCGGAAATAAATTTTTAGATGGTAAACAAATAATAAGACAAAAACTTACATTGGAAATAAATTTTAGAGGTTGCGTTTTCCACCCCTTACAACCATGGGGTAAACCAAATAAATTACTGGCTAAGTGTCTTTTTGGTAGTAGAAAATGTCAGGTTAATTTCAATATTGTAACTTTTTTAGTGCTTGTGAAAAAAATTGTTAAACACATTTTATGTACCCCCTTTAAGGGGCTGTATCTTAACAAGGGATGCTCCAATGAAGTTTCTTTATATGAAAGATCCTATCTTTTTTTCGATGAGGAATCACCCCCTTAAATGTTTTACACTTATTTAGTTACACCCTGTATTGTACATTAAAATTTCACAAAGAAATCAATTTATCGTCCTAAAAAAACCATAATTGCCAAATTAAAAAAAAAAGTTGGTTTCTCTCAAAGTTATTAGAGAAAAACAAAAATGAAGTTTTAACTTTAACACCCTGTATCTCAGTTAATATCAACTTTCACATATAGGTAAGTATAATTAAATCCTAATATTTTTATGCAAGGAGTCTGTGGGTTTTCCATGTACCATTAATTAGCGGACACCCTGTATTTCCAAATATTTGCTCGTATCTTTTAATTTTTGTAATCCTTATCTTGATAGTCATATATTTGATGAAATTTGCCGACTTCTGAAATGAGCATTTCATCATCATCCTCCGCGAAAAAACTTTCGCTACTCATGGCAGAACTGAAACTTTTTCATACACAATCGAATAACAACATTAAAGGCTTTTAGAAGCAAATTTGTTTATAAAATTTACAAGCAAGCAGTCGGGCAGTCACGCACGCAGACTGGTCTCGGAGCAGTAGGTACACAGCATGTGACTGACCGAACAAACCACATAATTTATTGTCCTAAAGACCAGTGCTCGACTGCTAGACGTCGCGGCCAGACGTTACTGTCAGCAGTTCAACCGAAACCACACCTTAACATATTATACCATCGTTCGAAGAAGTCTAGTGACACCAGTCGAGGTTTCCACAGTTACTACATAAGTTTTACAAAAACTTTTAGATACATGTTCTGTAATTGTGACTAAACATTTAAATATTTTTTTCTTTCCGTGAGCTTTTTGCTGTATTTATGTATGCATGTTGGTTGTTGATGGTTTCTAAATGCTATTATATTAAACAACTTTTATGTACCAAATATGGCGCTTTTTACACTTATAGGTTGCTTTTAATGGTTGCAAGAACCTTCTCTGGGACAATTTATACACCAAAATAAACTCCTGGACAAAATTAACGCAACATCATAAATTTGCCATATTTTGATGCTATTTTTTTTTCTGAATTTATGATCCGAGTTGCATGATTTTTTTTGTATTGTAGATTGGTTCCTTGACGATGTCATAGTTTTCGCTGTTTATGATAAAAATATAATTTTCGATTTATACTGGGTGTACTAAAAATGTTTTTTTACGAAAATTCGCATCACCCTGGGAGTATATTAGCAACCGAAACATATTGCAGTTGACATTAAACGGTAGGTCCATCTTTCCCCAACATTTTCTTTTTTGGTTTACTTCATTATCTCTGTTATTAAAGGAGATACACCGTTTTATAGCGTAACATGTTTTTATAGACTTTAATATTCAACACATTCATTGTTAAATGTTTTCAAGTACAATGTGGAGTTTTTCTGACATTGCAAGCGATATGTCAGCAGATGTTGTATTTTAAAGTTACAAAGATTAAATAAAATTCACCATACTGATAAAAACTGTTCGGAAACTACTTATTAAACGTTCGTTTCGTATGCCCAGTTGCCCGACGAGTATTTTAATCTTGAAACCTACTTGAAAACATTTAACAATGAATGTGTTGAATATTAAAGTCAATAAACACATGTTACGCTATAAAACGGTGTATCTCCTTTAATAACAGATATAATGAACTAAACCAAAAAAGAAAATGGTGGGGAAAGATGGACCTACCGTTTAGTGTTAACTGCAATATGTATCGGTTGCTAATATACTCCACAGGGTGATGCGAATTTTCGGAAAAAAATTTTTAGTACACCCAGTATAATCAAAAATTAAATTTTCATCATAAACAGCGAAAACAATGACATTGTCAAGGAACCAACCTATAATACAAAAAAAATCATGCAACTCGGATCATAAATTCAAAAAAAAAAAATAGCATCAAAAATATGGGAAATTTATGATGTTGCCTTAATTTTGTTCAGGAGTTTATTTGCTGTAAGAATATTCAGCCTTTATAACAAGGAGGATGTCCATACCTCACCATTTGGTTTATAACAAAGAGAAAAAAAAAACAATTATTTTTGTCTCTAACTTTTTTTGTGTTTAATTCGTGAAACTGATTATTTCCGTCACAAAAACAAAACTATAAAGCTGTTGTTTCTATCGAGAGAGCAATTTTCCCGTTTATTTCCAAAATATCGACTCCAGACGACGCCTCAGTTCAAGATAACTGCCGGAGTTTACACAAACACAAAAGTTTTTCCAGAGTGCACAGTGGTTCACTTTTAATTAATAGCTGACAAAATATTAAAAAAAAATGTTTGCAATGAGCTTAATAATGTTTCTTGAAGTACATAGTTGTAAATATACAGGGTGTTATTGAAATTACTTATTATATTTAAAGGGGTGTCCTAGAGAAAGTCTACATACATTTTTCTTTAATCGAATATCTAAATACTAAGGTAAAAACCCTTTTTACCCACATACTGTCGCGCCGTTCCATCTGGATTCAGTTAGCAACAATGTGAGCCACTAGAGTATACTAACAGTGTTGTCAGATCACACCGCATGTTTCGCCCTTGCTTCGATACCTGCCGCGCGCGTCTTTCTATGCTTCAGTATGTTTCGAGACTCGGGAATGGATTGACTCTGTCGAGGGTTCCACGTGCTTGATGTATACGAATTTTAAACGTTTTTCTTTCTGTTGTGAAATAATTCATAATAAGAAATATTGTGATGTGATTTCAAATTTGTGTGCTATTACCTATTGTTGGTTCTGTTGCAAAACATACTTTTTGTGTTTTATTTTATTATGGAATTTAATTATAAAACGGATTATAAGATCGAAGGTAAGAGAGTATGTACCTTAAAATTGTAGTATTTTTTTTTCTAAAAAGTTTGAAAAAGAAGTGATAACGACGGTCAAAGACGTCTTGTTGTCAAAAACTGAACACGTGCGTTTACAATTCTGTGTTGCAATATATGACAACACCGCCTCAATAAACTATTGACTGCGAACGACCTCAGTAGCGGCCACGTAAATTTTCAGATTTCATATAAAGTGTATATTTCATACAATAATTCAAAGCGCCATTTAACGTTATTTTTCTTCAATTTATTTTCATCTCGGATTTGCCGGTTTAAATATAATAAGTCATTTCCATAACACCCTGTATTAACAATAAGTATACACGAAAATGTAATTTAATTTTGTTTATTTCATAACATAGGTAATCTCTCTCCATGTGCTGCAACAAACTTGATTCTATCGGAAAGAAAGAAATAATTCTTGTTGGCACTCAATATCCTCTACAAGGAAAGAAAAACATCGCTTGACTTCATGGATCGATCTATATTTTCTGTTAAGTTCTCCACCTATTATTTGTTTCGAAAATCGAAATCCCAGTGATCGGTTGCATCATTTATGCCTTTTATTCTTGTAAAAATATTTTTTCTACTTCTATATTAGTAAGAACCTTATTACGCATTGTCTACTATTGTATTAAGTAATGACTGTTACGTAATATACAGGGTGTTATGGAAATGACGTATTATATTTAAACCGGCAATTCCTGAGATTAATACAAATTGAAGAAAAATATCCTTAAATGGCGTTTTCAATTCATTGAGCGGTAAAAATTACCTGACGTCAAACCAGGAATACCTCTGTACCGCACTGCGGCACATCCGAATTCTCACCGGTGTTGTCAGAATTACACACGATGAATAAAGAAATAGTTGATAAAGTCGAAGATATGGATCAGTTGCGATATAAGATATTGGATGCAGCAGATAAAACAATTGCTGAACTTTTTAGTTTATAAAGTGCCAATTGTGTCCTATTTGTGTGTTTGTTAAAGAATGCATTCGTGTGTAGCGATTTTGTTTGACAAGGGCCTATCTTAAAAAAACTAATTTGAAACATGTGTGTTTCTTTAAGTGATTTATGGTAATTTGTTCAGTGTTTCACTATTTGTTCTGTGTCTCTGACGATATACAGGGTCATGTTCTGAGATTGGAAGAAAAACACCGAAGGGGTTTTAGTGGGTTATAAGCTTTACCCACTAAAACCAAAAAAACTGAAGATTTATGTGCCCTGGATTACTTGCTAGTATACTGGCACCTGGATTCACTTCTATTTGGATACTAGGTAGCTAAATATTTATTTTTATAAGAATCTAAAGTTTTACACGAACAATTTGGCAACATTGCGCTAGAACATCTGTTTATTACACAGCTGCTCAGTGTAATGTGACTGTGCCGAGGAGTTGTGTGTGGGTTTAGGGGTGAATTACCCCACTTTTTAAACGTTCGATTTGAAAAAAAATATATATGTAGCGCTTCTCTAGGACACCCCAGGAGTCACCCATTTAAATATAATACGTCATTTCCATAACACCCTGTATATATCAGGTAACAGTTCCACAAATAATATTACCCGTGATATGCCCAAACCGTGAATATTTCTAATAGGATTTTATGCAAAGTTGGCTATGAAATCCATCGCGTCGCCTTGACAACGTAAATGTCAGGCAATTTTAAACGTCAACATGTTTAATATGGATATTATTTGTGGGTATATTAGTAAAGTATGAGTGACTGCGATATTCAGATTGAGAAAGCGCCACGGAAAATTACATTACAAGCTCTTCGGCAGCAAATAATTTAGTACTAGAAAAATTCAGGTATGAAAAAGTGTACCATTATTTTTGCAATAATATTTTTGTACGGATTACTAATAAAAATGTAAAGATTGTTTCACGAAAAATGGATATAACTTAATGACTGCAGTAAAAGTACCTGTGGCCATCCCATTATTTATGACCGTTTGTTATTATTATGTGGAAAGGACCGGATCGTAATAATTATTATTAAATATAGGCACATCAGGTAGGTTAGGTTGCTTAATTTATATTTAAATATCTTTTTGTGGTAAAATTTGTTAGTTTTTGAGGAATGGTTCAAGAATTGTCTTTTGCCAAACATTCCTCAGAATAGCGTGATAGTAATGGACAATGCGAGCTATCACAGTCGCCAATTACATAAAGCTCCAAGCTCAAATAATACAAAATCGGAGATTCAGAACTACATGGCGGCGAATGATATATATTTTGAAGAAAGTTATAAAAAAAGTGATCTTTTAGAAGTTTTAAAGACATTTTGTATACAAAAAGTATATGTTTGTGACACATTGGCAGAAGAAATTGGACATACAGTGCTACGGCTCCCACCCTATTAGTACATTTTTAACCCCATAGAGCATATGTATTTTCCATAGTCTTTTGTCCATGTAGATTTTCTCTATTTATTGACTGAAAATTTTACAAATTCACCCCGCCGCGAGACGGCTGAAAATGACACACAAAGAGCCAATATTCGCAGGGTCCTGCAAAAGACGGAAATAGCAGTCGGGGAAAAGGGGGCCAGGGGGGACAAACATAGTGGTAAATCGGGGGGGCAGCGAGGAAGGGGGGACATCCGTGGGTGTAAGGAGCAAAGCGTCGGCTACTCTCGGCTCGGCGCCGCTCGCGACGAGGAGGGGCGTCGGTTCAAAGCGTCGCTCGTAGGCGCCGGGCGTCGCGTCATCCCCGACGCCGCTAGCGAGCAGCCGGACGCGACAACGCTGCAAAAAGTGCTACTGGAGATGATTTCGTCGCAAGCTGGAGGAAACTGGGGGTCGGGGGGGGGGCGCTGGGGGTCCTGGAGAGATTTGGGGAAAAGATGGATTTTCTTTGAGGGACTGTGGTGCGGATAGAAGTAAAGAGAGAGCAGCGGCGTTCTCTCTGTCGAGATAAATCGCTTATTTGCTTGGGATGCTTACAGGAGTTAACAATGCTTATTTAATTTATATATTTTTTGTTTGTCTCAAAAAGCGATTTTAACAATAATAAGACATACTAGGTTTTACCTTTTTCGACAACAGTAAGAAACTGGTTAGTTTTCTGCACGGATGTAGCTACACCACGTCACAATTGATTATTCCCCTTCGAATATTGTATATCAATCATAATATATCCATCGTGCTCGAAGACGGCGCGAGTCCAGCCTATACCAAAGAAAGGTAAGAGAACCCTACCTAGCAACTATGGACCAGCCGCATTGCTTTCAGTTATATCAACATTATCAGCGATCATCAATATGGTTTTCGGAAGTCCAGATCAACTGGAGATCTTCTAGCCTATGTCACCCATCTTTGGAACAACGCAATCGAACATAATGGGGAGTCTCGGGCTGTTGCACTGGATATTTCTAAAGCTTTTGATCGTGTTTGGCACGAGGGGCTTCTAAGTAAACTGCGATTCTATGGTATGCCCAGTCGATTCTGTGCAGGGTTGTCTAGCTTTCTTAAGGACCGCTCTCTGCAAGTGGCGATTGACGGATTTCTCTAAGACACCTTCACCATGAATGCCGGTGTTCCTCAAGGGTCCATATTGTCTCCCACTGTCTTCTTACTCTGCATTAACGACCTTCTAGTGAAAACTAAAAATCCGATATTTAGTTTTGCTGACGATAGCACACTTATCTCATCTTTCTCTTTGAATGCACAAACATCGGCTGCTGACGCACATCTTTGCAGACAGCATGAAGTATCACGCCTCAACAAAGACCTGAAAGAAATTTTGGCTTGGGGTGACAGTAACCAAGTCGAATTTAAAGCAAAAAAAACCCAGGCAGCAGTTTTCGCTAAAAAGGTTAACATTACAGAACAGGATATAGTCATGGACGGACACGCAATCCCACTGGCTTCATCTATTAGTTTGCTGGGCGTCAATCTGGGAGGAAATATGTCTTGGCATAATCACGTTGTGGCAATCGCCAAGATAGCTTCTCAGAAACTTGGTGTGTACCTCAACAACTTTTGACACTATACAATGCTGTAAGCATAAGCTTAAGCTTAGTACTCCTCGAACTTTATTATTTAAGAATTCTTTCATCTGGAGGGCTTTACCCTTATGGAACGACCTTCCCGATGTCGTTTTTCCCAACGAATATAACCTCCAACGATTCAAAACCAGCGTGAATCGCTTTTTGGGCACACGCACCACTCCCAGAGTGCTCTACAGGATTTTTCCTATAGTGCTTGTGTTTGGTCATCAAAAAAATATTATAATATTGTAACTCGTTTTTAATAAAGACAAGTAGGCTGTTCTGCGACCATCGAAACAAAAATAAACAAGAAAAAGACGGGCGCAAAAATACCGATATGACATTTTATTAATGCGCAAAAAGAAGAAAGAAAAATCGAAAAAAAACTAAGCGCATCTCAGTGGCTGATGTCGCGTATAAACGTGTTTCTTTTGTTTTTACGAGGGCCTACTGAGATTAGAACTGACCAATCTGCGAACAAGAGACAATTAGCACGATGTGTGGCCATTACAATGTTGCCATCAGTTCTGATTAGGACGAATATTAAGTAAAGTACGTTTCACGCTGCTTCGTTGACCTTTTACCTGTGATAAACCATGACGTTGTTACACGTGGTGCCTCCGATTAAGCCGGCTTAAACTCCGTTGTTATTAGACCTATGTTGGTTAAATTAGCCAATTTAACCAAGATAGCAGCATTTTTCGTCTGATTAAAATAAAAAAAAGGTTGAGTAGAATAGCCGCTTTGGCTAAACTTCGCCATTTTTTGTTACGTACAAGAATAAAGACATATTATTATTATTATAAAATGGCAAAAACAGAAATACAATTGCGTTCCTGCATTATTTTAAGAAATGGAAAAATTTGAACCATTTACAAGAACGCTAGATAGAGTTTTTTTATTTACGCTATTTAGTGTTGTCAAGTCTGGTGAAATTTCACCAGATCTGGTGATTTTATGATTTTATGAATAATCTGGTGTTCCTAAGCTATTCAATTCAACGTGATGGCAAAACCACGAAATTCTCATAGTTCAGGTAATACAGAAGACACCAGGAAATAAAATTTTGACATTGAGACCGGGGGGCAATATTCAGCAACCTCAAAAATTGCATGGTATTTCCTATGTTCATATCGCCGTTGAAAATACGTAAAGGCGTATCTCGAAATTTGGTAAAAATGAGATAGATACGCCTATATACATACATTAATGTTCTTCAAGTTCTGACGACAAGGCGTATCTCTAATACGCACTGTTAATTATATAGAAAACGATAAGTAAAAGGCGTTACTCAAAATTTAAAGAAATAAATTAAGACTTAAAGGCGTTTCTCAAGATACGCCTTTCATATAAATATCAAAATGGCGTATCTCGGAGATACGTCTTAGCGTCACAACATAATTTGGTAAATAGTGCAATGGCAAGGCGGCGTATCTCAATTTTTCCTGTCGACACTAAAGCACATACAGGAAATTAGTCTAAGGTTTTTCACACCTAATCATGGGCAAAGTGAGGGGGACTCGGCACATAGTGCAATTTCTTATTCAATTAAAAAGGCAGGAGAACTTAGGGTGCCCTCCCAGCTTACACCAATTTTCCGCCATGCGAGACGGGCAAAACCTTACAATGTTTTTTCTTTGACATACAGTTATTTCCTAGATTTTAAAAACTTTAGCGAAAATCTTAGATTGCGATCAATTCGGATCAACGATGAGGGAAACCAATTCAAGTGGACCGATATATTTGAGTTTATGGTAATTAAAAATGATTCCTATAAACTGTTTTTCAAAACCAGTCATTTAAATAAAAACTATAAAGCAATGTCCTTAAAGCGGCAAGTCGGTCCCTTGCAAAAAATAAGTCTTCAACAGTTGAATAAAGAAACCCGTCCAATAACTTTAGAAAAATACAATAATCTAATGGCACTATGTGCTGGAGCTAACCCGGTAATAAGCCTACCAGAACACGTGCAGTTTTATAAAAATTTACCCCATACTACAACTTCTAAATAATTTTGTAGTTTACATTTTTTATTAATTTTTTTGTTATCTTCGACGAAGTTACCTAACTTTAAGGTAGAATATAATTAATCAACAATCACTTTTAAGCCGTTTTATGTTATACATGCTAATAGTTCTTGTTTCGTAGCCTATTTTTTTTATTATTCTTATAACTGCTGGACTATTACTATAGCTTCCTGTTGTTCACTTGCTGTATAGTTCTTTGAAAAAATAAATACTATGTTCATAAGAAATTAATTGTCTAAGATCCAACACTTCTTTACATTCGATAAGGGCGTATCTCATACGTAGAGGCAAATGCAATTGTTAATCGCATAACTTAAAGGCGTATCTTGAATAAATGTTAAAATAGTATACTTATATTAAATATATCGACAACTTGGTTTGTGCACCTTACTGACCTTACTTTGTATCAAATATCCTCCAGAGACTAAACCTCTAAGTTTATTACTTTTTAACTTGCATTTAAGATAGTAAAGCCAAATTTCTTTAAATCGCTCTCCTGAAAAGTTGTCAAAAACGAGATACGCCTTTGCGTATTTTCAACGGCGATATATGGCCATAAAAATATGCTTTACCCTCTTTTTTTGGATAATATATACAGGGTGTCCCGTTATTTTCTACCTTAATTTGAAATTTTATTTCGTTTCAAAGTATATAAATCGGCTAGGAAATCAATATCATCCATGGTGTGTTATATATTTGAAAAGAGAATTTAAAATGCCATCTTTTTAGATTAAAATATACAGATTGTTCCATTTAAAAATATGAGGTTAGGTCCGATAACTTTTTTACCTCACCCCGTATACGTAATCTGAAAACGGCCGATCATTCAACAATCATTATAAAGAAACTTCTCTATAAAACATTTTTCCGTATCTCTTTTAACTGAGAAAATATAGGTTAATTTTTAAATTGTCAATTTTTTGATTTTCCCCCGTATCTTTTAAGGGAGCGAAAATGATCAAACTTTGATTTGACCATTTTAAGTTTGACCCAAAAGGAGCACATCACGCCTACACTTATTTTTTAATAGCACTAACAATTACGGAGATACCCATTAAAAGTGTCGAAAATGGACACCCCGTACGTTTAAATCTGGTAACTTTTCATAACCATTTCTGGTGATTTCTATTTTTTCACCACTGCCTGCTTGCATAACTTGAAAACAAATGAAAATCAGAGAAGGACATAAAATTATGAGATTTTTTACATTATTTTGACGTATACAATACTCCTGGGGATTCCTTCGTTCCTCCCAACTCACCCTGTAGATTACACTACGATCTAAACCGCCTAAAATGTCGAGCGTACGAATAGCCTTAAATTCAACAACCATAATAATGATTATATTTGGCCACGTCTCCGTAAATAAGAACAGGTTGTAGTTCCCCCATTCCCATGCCAACCGTCACAATTTTTAAAGAACACAGAAAATAGCCCATTCCTAGTCATCGATACCTTCACCCTCCCAGTGTGATCTCATTCTCTTTTTTTGTGCCGACTGCTCATGTCGTATCTTTACGTGTGTGTATTTCTGTGAATTGTGCCCGTATCGCTGTCCAGTCATTATGGATGATACTTACAAACGGAAGAGGAAGGACAATACCCTGGATGAAGAGTATAGACTTCAGAAGAAGTTTAAAAAAATTATAATCTAATTTAGATAACAAGAAATATACTCAGTCTTCCACGTGACGCCAGCGGTCCTTGTCACCCTTTGCACCGGTTGTTGTATTCCCGACAAGGACAGCAACAACTACATAGGAAGATCGAGTAAGCGGCGCCGAAAGGGATCTGTACCGTTACGTTGACGAGAGTGTCATTATGGGTGATAATAGTACCCAACAAGACTTTCATGGTAAGGGCTATTACTCAATGTCATACTTGTTTATGTATTTTATCGCATATGTTTGGGAATCCCTTTTGGGGGATTATAAATTTAGAGAACTTGGAAATTATTGCCTATAGAAAGTGAATATTATTTTGATGAGTGTTTTCTCAACTTTTGTATTTTGATAACACTTAATTATTGTTTACAAATATTGTTCCTATAACAATATCTTTTACCCTAAGAACTAACTTTCTTATAGAAAGTGAATATATTATTTTGATAATAATATTTTAAGGTGAAGTTTTAGGATATTTTATTCTGATGAGTGTTTTCTCAACTTTCGTGTTTTGATAACACTTAAATATTGTTACTATAACAATATCTTGTACCCTAGGAATCAACTAGCGTATAGAAAATGAATATATTAATTGAATAATAATATTTTAAGGTGAAGGTTTAGGATGTTCTATTCTGATGAGTGTTTTCTCAACTTTTGTGTTCTGATGACACTTAAGTATTGTTTACAAATATTGTTTTGATAACAATATCTTGTACCCTAGGAACCAACTTTCTTATAGAAAGTGAATATTATTTTGATAATAATATTTTAAAGTGAAGGTTTATGATGTTTGCTTCTGATGAGTGTTTTGATAACACCTACGTATTGTTTACAAATATTGTTTTGATAACAGTATCTTGTACCCTAGGAACCAACTTTCTTATAGAAAGGGAATATTATTTTGATAATAATATTTTAAGGCGAAGGGTAGGATGTTTGCTTCTGTTGAGTGTTTTGACAACACTTGTGTTTTGATAACACCTACGTATTGTTTACAAATATTGTTTTAATAACAATATCTTGTACCCTAGGAACCAACTTTCTTATAGAAAGTGAATATTATTTTGATAATAATATTTTAAAGTGAAGGTTTATGATGTTTGCTTCTGATGAGTGTTTTGATAACACCTACGTATTGTTTACAAATATTGTTTTGATAACAGTATCTTGTACCCTAGGAACCAACTTTCTTATAGAAAGGGAATATTATTTTGATAATAATATTTTAAGGCGAAGGGTAGGATGTTTGCTTCTGTTGAGTGTTTTGACAACACTTGTGTTTTGATAACACCTACGTATTGTTTACAAATATTGTTTTAATAACAATATCTTGTACCCTAGGAACCAACTTTCTTATAGAAAGTGAATATTATTTTGATAATAATATTTTAAGGTGAAGGTTTAGGATGTTTGCTTCTGATGAGTGTTTTGACAACACTTGTGTTTTGATAACACCTACGTATTGTTTACAAATATTGTTTTGATAACAGTATCTTGTACCCTAGGAACCAACTTTCTTATAGAAAGTGAATATTATTTTGATAATAATATTTTAAGGTGAAGGTTTAGGATGTTTGCTTCTGATGAGTGTTTTGACAACACTTGTGTTTTGATAACACCTACGTATTGTTTACAAATATTGTTTTGATAACAATGTACCTTATATTCAATTTCAATATGCAATTTCTTCGCTCATAGAATCTTTTCGATGAAAGATCGGACGAAGACCAACATAACACTGGTCCTGATTTAGATCAGGTAGTGCTGTCAATTTTGGGCTGTGACACAGCACAAGACACGCGAGTGGTGCCTCCTTTTAAAAAAAATATAGCCTTGTCCTGGACAGACATTTAAAAAAAAGGCCTATCTGTAGAAGAAAGGACCTCGATCCTAAATAAATATAACCCTCCAGACAATTGTCCCTTGCTTGAAGCCTCAAAATTAAATCTGGAGGTAGACTCTGCAATTCGAGAGGTAGTGGCACGCAGAGACAAGATAATCCTTGACTTACAGAACCAAATGGGAACCGCTCTTTCCGCATTAGGTCACCTAGTCGCCTTCTATTGGAGGCTTAAGGTATGGAAAGAAGTGGAACGTTCTGGTGTGGACCTGAAGCAATAACCCAAGGCATTTAAGAAATAGTACACCATCGAGCACCTATATTGCAAATAGGAATTTAAACTCCAGAGGTCCACCCCGTCAACAAGGGAATATCAGGGTGGACGAAGACAATCACTCCAAGTCCCCAAGAACATCTCACATCAAAAATTTCCACACCAAAACGCAAGGAGAGGGGAGAACCAGAGAACCTACAGGAAGGATCAGCAAAGGAAAAAGAATCCAAGGGAGAGGTATTAAGAGATAGACAGGTATGCTTAACTAAATATGCAAGAAGATTACACGCAATTTTACACGCAATGGATGATCATCACCCAAGATATAAATAATCTTTCTTGAATATCAGGGCTTAAAATTCCTTTCCTCTCCTCTCCAATACAGAGTCATATTCCAAAGGAACCTAAATGGTCTCAAAGTGAGAAACAGATTTTATCTGACTGTATTTACAAATTAATGGTATCCGGCGCTATAAGCCCCGTCAACTTTCAAGAAGGCCAGTTTCTTTCCAATATATTTGTTGTCCCAAAGTCTGATGGTTCTTATAGACTAATTATCAATTTAAAATCACTTATCACTTTTGTTAAGACCGAACAGAAGAATTATTTTCTAGCAACATTAGACCTCAAGGACGCCTTTTTTAATTCCTGTAGACAAGAAAGATAAAAAATTCTTGAGGTTTAAGTTTGAGGGGAAATTGTTTCAATTTAATAGTCTCACCTTTGGCTTAAATTGTGCCCCGCTGGTATTGACGAAATTAATGAAACCTCTGGTATCTTTTCTAAGGAGTAAAGGTTTATTGTCAGTCTTATATTTAGATGATTTTTTGGTATTGGGCGACTCTTATGACAGCTGCAAGAAGAATATCTGTTTTACCATTAACATCCTTGAAAAGCTTGGTTTGTTAATAAATTATACAAAGAGCATGCTTGTTCCATCCTATCAATGTCACTATTTGGGTTTCATTTATTATTCAACAATATATCAGTTCGAGGAATAACAAACAGGCGAATTCTGGTTCACGCTTACAGAAAAAATTTTTTAAACCAGATATTGACCTTTTTGCCAGCAGATTAAATAATAAGTGTAAACAATTTATATCTTGGCACAGGAACCCAGATGCTTTTGATGTTGACGCTTTTACCATTAACTAGTCTTAACTAAAATTTTATGCTTTTCCACCCTTTCCTATTATTTTCAAATGCTTACAAAAGATTATCGCTGAAAAAGCCTAGCGCATCCTGGTGGTACCTCAGTGGCCAACACGACCCTGGTACCCTATCTTTCGATCCCTGTTAGTGGAAAAACCAATTATTTTTAGACTCAATATCGAATTACTTTTTTCTGTTGATGGGTCAGTTCCTCACCCTCTTTGGCGGCAACTTACCCTGGAGGTAGGAATCTTGTCCGGCAGGTTTTGCAGTTAGGCCAGATTCCACAATCGCTTCTAATACATGTTTGGCCTCTGTTACTCTGGCTACGTTAACGCAGTATGACTCTGCATTAAAGTTGTTGTGGGATTTTTGTCAATTCGATAAGATTAACATTTTTGCTGCCTCAGTACCTGATGTTTTAAACTTTTAATCTTTTCATTTCAACAAAGGCTCATCTTATAGTACATTAAACTCCTACCGATCTGCCATTACCCAAGTCTTTGGATCTGAGTTGGGCCAAGACCATAGAATTAAAAGATTTTTTAAGGTGGTTTACCAGTTGCGGCCAAGCAAGCCCAAATACTCATGTACATGGGACACAGCAATCGTTCTAAAATTCTTAAGTAGTTTAAAGTTAGCTTCAATTGAATTAGAAAACATTGTAAAGTCAGATAGGAGAATCGAGATACGGATCCATATAATTATTATAACCATATCTAATCCTACCAGTTTGATGCAGATAAATCAGTCTATGTAGCAACAGTTTTTTTACGTTATATGAAGAGAACCAAAAGTTTAAGAACAGGTGGTACCAAGTGTAGCAATCTTTTCTTGACTTTCACGAAACCTCTCTGCAATACATCAACACAGACTATTTCTAGATGGATTAAAAAGTTATGCAACTCTCGGGTGTTGATATTTCTCAGTTCGGTTCCCATAGTACTCGTCATGCAGCTACTTCGACTGCATTTAGAAAAGTTGTTACTCTTGATACCATCCGTTTAGCGGCAGGGTGGTCTACTACCTCAAAGACCTCTGTAGTGTTTTTTAATCGCCCTATTCAAAATGAGTTTAATTTTGCTCAAACCGTTCTTAGCTCATAATGACGCTAATACATAGCCTTGATGTTCTCGGAACATAATTACGAATATTTATTATTGTCTTTCTTAATATTACATATTTGATTACCATTAATAATAGTATGTCTGTTTCTTTCTTATGTTTGCATTACAATGATACATGTATACATGGGTATTTTATATTTTATGTATATTCCATGTTATGTATGTATTATTATATATTAGATATTTTAGTTAATATAATAATCTTGACTTTATCTGGTTGTTATAACCATTATTATTTGGAATTACTAATAAATTTGTAATTTTTTCCAAAAAAGATTTAGTCTTTAAACATCTACAACCTGTTCTTATTTACGGAGACGTGGCCAAATATAATTACATGATCAAATGAACTTACCTAAGTGAAGTTTGATCTTGATTATATTTGGCCACGTCGAAGTAAATAAGTCCCAACCACGCCCTTCTTCTTATCCCCAAATTATCTTTTTTGGATATTGTGTAGCTTTAAAGGAATGAGATCACACTGGGAGGGTGAAGGTATCGATGACTAGGAATGGGCTATTTTCTGTGTTCTTTAAAAATTGTGACGGTTGGCATGGGAATGGGGGAACTACAACCTGTTCTTATTTACTTCGACGTGGCCAAATATAATCAAGATCAAACTTCACTTAGGTAAGTTCATTTGATCATGTAATTATGAGCAAGTTATAGTTATAAAATTTTGATTCTTTTTGCTTACATACGGTCGCTATAAAGTTATGGTTATTATGGTATAATTTATGGGGGCATAGAGTTAGATAATTTATTACCGGACTTAAGACAGTAGCTCCGAGCGTAATGTGGTTAACTACACTGCCATTATAATAATTTAAAGATTACTGATAGATCGTTTATTTATAGTTGGTAGGAACAGTAGGCACATTTTACCATTTCGACGAATATTTCCCGTTTTCATAATTTATAGTTCCTTGCGCGAGTAAGAGAAGATTTTTTCACGCTGTTGGGTACTTACACCGAGACTTACACTCAGTGACGGGTTTACAGGTTTACACCACCCCTAAAATATACCACCAAAAAGCAATAAAACGTGAAAAACACGAATATATGCCATCCGTCGTCAACTGTTCAGCGAAAAATCCTGATTTTCTATACAGGGTGTCCCAAAATATCTCCTGGATTCAGATATAGCACATAAAAATAATGAGACGTTTTTAAATTTTTTTTTCCACTGGCCCCCTATGGAGATGTGGTCCCATCACGGACGCCCAAGGATTTTTAAATACTTTTTAAAGCGCTCGGTGTAATTTAATAACTTTTTTACGATAATTACAAGATAAGTCTCCTTAAAATGTAACCTTTTAAACACGTGTGGTTTGTTTAGTTTGCCAGTGACGGACTAGCTTAGACCCAATAACGCAATTTTTTTACACCCTGTATGATGAAAACACAACGATAATATTTTTGGATAGCTGAAGCCTTAAACTAAAGAGAAGGTACTCTTGATCGATATCGATGAAATGAATAATATGACAACATTTTTTGTCCTAATGAAATAATGTATGTACCTACAGTGTCCCATTTTCGACACTTTTATAGGGTATATCCGTAATTGTTAGTGCTATCAAAAAAGTAATGTAGGTGTCATGTGCTCTTTTTGGGTCAAACTTAAAATGGTAAAATCAAAATTTGAGAAATTTTGCTCGCTTAAGAGACACGGGGGAAAATAAAGAAATTGACAATTTCTAAATTACCCTATATTTTCTTAGTTAAAAGAGATACACAGAAGTTTCTTTACATAATTGTTGAATAATCTGCCGTTCTCTTTGGAAAATTTGATATGATATCAGTTTATATTGAAAGTGGAAAAAACGAAGAAATGGCGTAAAATGTATATTTTGTTCGCCATCCGGAAAGACGGTAACCATTTAAGGACATATTCCGAACATTTGCGATGATTCCCGTTATTTTTTACCTTAATCTGAATCTTTTATTTCGTTTCAAAGTAATAAAGTTTAAATAAATCGCCTAGGAAACCAATATCATCCATAATGTGTTATATATTTGAAAGGAGAATTTAAAGTAGTATCTTTTTAGGTTAAAATATACACGGTGTTCCATTTAAAAAAATGAGGTTAGGTCTGATAACTTTTTTACCTGACCCCGTATACTTATTCTGAAAACGACAGATTATTCCACAATCAATATAAAGAAACTTCTGTATAAAACATTTTTCTATATCTCTTTTAACTAAGAGAATATAGGGTAATTTTGAAATTGTCCCAAAATTGACCCAAAATGAGCACATGACACCTACATTACTTTTTTGATAGGACTATACCTTATAGAAGTGTTGAAAATGGGACACCCTGTACTTGTTACTATTTTTTTCAATATTTGCATTTGTTGTTGTTTCATCGTTCTGAGGTTGCATATCAGTTAGCAATCGATACATTTTACGAACACCGAACTTTGGTCAGCGTCACAGATTTTGCTTCTGCGAACACTTTAAACCAACAGTGGAAAACGAATTCGAAAAGCCATTTGGAACAACGCTATGGCATGGACGGCTGAAAAATATTCTTTTGCGCCCTCTAGAGTACAAATATTATTTTACACCCTCCAAATGAAGTATCGAAACATGAATTTTGCGCTCGGTCGGTTAAAAAAACAATTTTTTGCATCCGTTACCTGCACGGACTCGTCCACTTGGCAACACCCGAACATCAAAGCAATAACACATCTCTAGGCACGGCCACAACTTCAAACATCATAAGTTATGCTCGCGGCCTCCCATGACAAACAACCGCGGCGACCAATGGCGAGAGGCGGCGGCGTTAGGCTTTTGTTTTTTTGAAAAACGATTAAAGTAGGCGGCGACATGGTCGCTCGCTGGCGAGCCGTGTTCGCGTCGAACGGCATGGTCGAAGGAGTAATTTAACTCTTGCAAAGAAAGAGTTATCGCGGGTAACCGCGCGGCTTCGAGTACTGTCGGTGGTTCCGCCGATGTTCTTTTTACTTTATCGTCAATAAGTAGCTTGTTTTTTTATTGACCGGTACATGGTTGGTGATATTTGACTGTTACCTTAAGTTAGACCTTAGCAAGGTAGCCTTAGCGTTAAGCTAAACCTTTAAAAACTATGTTTTTTTTGTAATCAAACACAAGCCACATAGGAAGAATCCTTTAGGGCACTCTGGGAGTGGCGCGTGTGCGCAAAAAGCGATTCACGTTGGTTTCGAATCGTTGGAGGTTATATTCGTTGGGAAAAACGACCTCGGGAAGGTCGTTCCACAAGGATGTAGTCCTCCAGATGAAAGAATTCTTAAATAATGAAGTTCCGCCATGACTATATCCGGTTCTGTAATGTTAACCTTTTTAGAGAAAACTGCTGCCTGGGTTTTTTAGCGTTAAATTCGACTTGGTTACTGTCACCCCAAGCCAAAATTTCTTCCAGGTCTTTGTTGAGGCGTGATACTTCATGCTGTCTGCGAAGATGTGCGTCGACAGCCGATGTTTGTGCATTCAAAGAGAAAGATGAGATTTGTGTGCAAAACTAAATATTGGATTTTTAGTTTTCACTAGAAGGTCGTTAATGTAGAGTAAGAAGAGAGTGGGAGACAATATGGGCCCTTGAGGAACACCGGCATTGATGGTGAAGGTGTCTGAGAGAAATCCGTCAATCGCCAGTTGCAGAGAGCGGTCCTTAAGAAAGCTAGACAACCATGCACAGAATCGACTGGGCATACCATAGGATCGCAGTTTACTTAGAAGCCCCTCATGCCAAACACGATCAAAAGCTTTAGAAATATCCAGTGCAACAACCCGAGACATGATGTTCGTTTGCTTTGTTCCAAATATGGGTGACATAGGCTAGAAGATCTCCAGTTGATCTGGACTTCCGAAAACCATATTGATGATCGCTGATAATGTTGAAGTCTTCCAGGTACTTTAGAAGATGTTGGTTAATAGCTTTTTTCATTACTTTTGATATAATTGAAAGCAATGCGACTGGTCGATAGTTGTTAGGCAGGGTTCTCTTACCTTTCTTTGGAATAGGCTGGACTCGCGCCGTCTTCCAACAAGATGGAAATATTCCTTTTTTGTAGGATAAGTTGAAAAGTTTGTTTTGAATTGGTTTAGGGGTCAATTGACGCGTTAAGTGGAAAATTACCACGATTAACGCGTCAATTGACCCTTAAATTAATTTAAAACATATGAATTTACCATAGGTAAGTTTACCATAACGTTAAGGCTACCTTAGCTAAGGTTTAACTTAAGGTAACATTCAAATATCGGATCTGGATGTGGGTTATTAATCCCATTTCTTAACAAGTTAAAAAAGTAATTGAGCGTCTTGTTTTCTTCTTCTCTCTGAATGCTTCTGAGATCAAGGTACCATGAAAACAGCATCCGCGTCGTTCGTTGCCTGGGCGCCGCATTGCTATTGTCACCTTACAAATATCAATAATATTTGGAAACATCCAAAATGGAATGAAATAATTCCGATTCTGAAGAATTATCTCATTTTAAAGCGCTCCAGACGAAATAATTCATAGAGCCAATGAAGCAACACAAATTTTATTGCCTGACAAATCGAAAGGAGCTTACAGGAAGGAATATCGTTTATTAAATTGCATTGGATTTAGAGCAAGTGAAGAGTTTCAGCGAACGGGTATTGTTAACGTATTTTCAAGAACGGTAAAACATTTATGTGCTATTCCAAGCTAAAAGCAACATTAATTTTGCATATTCAAGTCGATATAAGCTAATATCCCAAACTTATTGCATTCCCAAGTGACAATGAGTTGGTTATACACCAATATATATATATTATTTATACGGGATTGCGGCAATCGCCTTCGGCTCGTGCCCTCGGGTTTCCAATTCTGGGCATGGTTGTCTAGCTTCCTTAAGGACCGCTCTCTGCAAGTGGCGATGGCGAATCTCTCTCAGACACATTCACTATCAATGCCGGTGTTCCTCAAGGGTCCATATTGTCTCACACTCTCTTCTTACTCTACATTAACAACCTTCTAGTGAAAACCAAAAATCCGATACTTAGGATTGCTGACGATAGCACATTTATCTCATCTTCCTCTTTGAATGCACAAACATCGGCTGCCGACGCACATCTTCGCAGACAGCATGAAGTATCACGCCTCAATAAAGACCTGGAAGAAATTTTGGCTTGGGGTGACAGTAACCAAGTCGAATTTAACGCTAAAAAAACCCATGCAGCAGTTTTCCTCTAAAAAGGTTAACATTACAGAACCGGATATAGTCATGGATGGACACGCAATCCCACTGGCTTCATCTATTAATTTGCTGGGCGTCAATCCGGGAGGAAATATGTCTTGGCATAACCACGTTGTGGCAATCGCCAAGATAGCTTCTCAGAAACTTGGTGTACTCTTCCGAACCAGAAAGTTGTACACACCTCAACAACTTTTGACACTATACAAAGCCCAGATTCGACCATCACTAGAGTACTGCTCTCATGTCTGGAGCTCTGCACCTAAACATACTCTTCGGCTACTGGATTCCATCGAAAGGAGGGCCATTCGTCTGATTGGAGACCACGAGCTGACGAAGAACCTCGACAGCCTAGAACATCGAAGACAGGTTGGGGATTTGTTTGACTCTCTTTAACATATATTTTCATGTAAAGTGTTCGGCTGACCTTGCCCTCGTAATTCCGCCCAGAGCGGCGAATGTTAGAAATACACGACGAACCACTGCAGCCCATCCATATGTGGTCAAGCTTAGTACTCCTCGAACTTCACTATTTAAAAATACTTTCATCTGGATGACTTCATCCTTATGGAACGACCTTCCCGAGGTCGTTTTTCCCAACGAATGTAACCTCCAAAAAAAAAAATCGTTAAAATAAGTAATAGATACTTTATGAATTTGTTTAATAAATAATTAAATCGCCGGTCGGGCAATAATAGCGTACTTCTACAACCTTGGTTAATAAATATACTATTATTCAGATGGATGTTTGGTGTATTTATATATATTATATAGCTACATATTACCTAATTTTAGTACCTAATACTGTAACAACCCGAACAAACTCCATTCGCGGAGTCGCTTTAGCACCTTGATTTATAATATGTATACACTTGCCGGTACAAAATTCCGCCACACTGAAATTTTGGTCAAGTTTGATATTTTATAACTTTTTTATTTTTTATGCGATTTTCATAATTTTGTTATCAGTTTGTAGATCCGTTAATTGTGTTTCTCCACGGCCCACCTGCCCCCCCCCCCCCCTAATTACGCCTATGGATATATCATTAAGTAAAATCGTGTATTTTCTTCTCTCCTTCTCTCACAGCAATGACAGCTTGCAACCTTCGTATGGCATCGAATGAGTAAGGTTACTTATCCTTTCTTGAGGGATGGCCTTATATTCTTCGGTCAGCGCCAGTCGTAAGTCTTGCAAGGTTTGTGGTTGCTCAGGACGACGACGAACGGCCCTTTTAAGTTGATCCCAAAGATGTTCGATTGGGTTGAGATCCGGGCTACATGCGGGCCATTCCAATCTTGGAAGTCCAACTTCATCCAGATATTCGCTCAATACATGTGCAACGTGAGGTCTTGCACTATCATGCATTAATGTAAATTGGTTCCCAATGAAAGGAGCAAAGGGAACAACTTCTTGGAGGATTTCCTCAATGTAACGGTGGGTGGTTAGAGCTCCATTTTCAACAAATACAAGATTGGTGCGTGCTTCGGTAGAAATACCTGCCAAAATCATGACTGAACCGCCCAGATATGAGATTCGTTCTGATATGATGCAGTAATTCTACGTTTGTATACCCGCTCACGACCATCCGGCGACCTTAAACAAACCCTGGATTCATCAGCGAATAGTACGTCATAATACTGTCACCGTCAAATATTCTGTCACAATAATCGCGTACTTAGCAAACGTCGATAATTTTTATCAGAAAGCTTGACCTACATTTTCTAAAAATAACATCGTTTCATTTAAAATTTTGCAGCTCGCAGCTGAAATGAGATAATGGAATGAATCAAAAAAGGAAATGTTTAGAATACATCAAAGATTACCAGAAACAGTATGTAAATAAAATTATCCACCTCAATTTTCCTACAGGGTGTTTTGAAATTGCGACAAGAAACAACAGTTTGATTTACTCCTGTATAATATAGCCTAATCGAAAAATGTTACTTTATAAAATAATTAAGGAAAAACACAATAAATTGATCTACAAACTGATAAAAAATCATGAAAATCGCATTAAAAATAAAAAAGTTATCGAATATCGAACTTGACCCAAATTTCAGGGCGACGGGAATTTTATGCCGGCGAGTGTAGATACTAATTATCACTTACAAAAAAATCGTTGTCAACGGCTTGTCATTTTGACAAGCGCATCGCAGGCTTTAATATTATATTTATTTTTAATTATGAATAATGGGAAGAAGCTTTGATGTGTTCAATTGTTTCTATTATGGCATATGATACTTGTAACATTTTATGAAATTGTAAAAGTATTGCCAACCCAAAAAGAAAGTATTAATTCAAATGGAAAAAATCTACTATATTTTTTAAAGTTTTTCAGACTTTAAAGACCCAAATAGAAAAAGTATTATAAAATACACGGTTCATAAGACAATCAAAGCACTTGTACTTTAGAAAACTCCCCGCTTCGCAGGTTGTTTTCTAAATTAAACGCGTGCTCTAAAATAATGTCTTATGAAACTTGTATCTTAAGATACTATTATAATATTTTTTGAGGTGGCTGAATATTGGCGCCCCTGTACATTTTATAGAAAAACTGCAATATAACTTCTTGAAGAGGAAGACATGATCAACCCATGTGTCGAGTTTTAATACATTTTGGTGAGCCAATCCTAAGTTATTCAATTAAATGTGATTATCAAAACCACGAAACGTGGTTTTACATTGACAAAACGAACATTACTGCCAGTGACAATACTTTTGGCTTCATAGAAATTATTTGCTGGTGGTTGCTGCATTAAATGAACTGTGAGAGTTTCGTGGTTTCGCCATCACGTTTAATTGAATAGCTTAGAATTCGCCCATCAAAATGTATTCAAAGCGCTTACCCGTCAGAGTGATTTCAGTCCCTAAGAATGCAGATCGTCTTTTTGTTACTACTTTGTTGTCCGTTCTTGATGAAATCAATCAAAAATATAAAAAAAAATCGTGAATTCATAGACAACGGACGTTTTGAGTGTTGCATGAGTGTAGATACTAATTATCACTTACAAAAAAATCGTTGTAAACGGCTTGTCATTTTGACAAGCGCATCGCAGGCATGAGTGAACCAGCCTGTTATTAGTTCTTTGTCTACCTTTTACATGTCATCAGGCCTCGGGACAAATTAAGCCAGTCAAAAACTCCAGGGGCATTAATTCGGTAATACCACCGCGATACCCCTCAATATAATAAAACTTGTCAAATTAAATTCCAACGTCCGGGCAGATCGTCTGCCTTTCCCGCTGTGCCGGACCAATAATAAAAATGATAAATCCACTCTTGGAATTCCAATAAACAGCCCCAAAAGAGCCGGGTCGAATTGGGCCCTTCGCCACAACACTCTTCGAAAAAATAACACTATAACGGTCGGATTGTAAGGATGCACTGAAAGATTTAGAATATCAAATAAATAAGAAAATATTTAATAAATTGTTTTTGGGGTCAAATATGTTCGTATAACCAAATTATAAAATGATTCATCCAAGCTGTTCTTAAGGCTCTGAACTCCGATCGGTTTACTTGAAAACTCACACGTTTTTTACATGTAAGCGCATCACTAGAATTTCTGTACGGTAAAATGTTTTTTATAATATTTTTTTGTATTTAGGTTTCATACAAGGGCGGATCCAGAGATCACAGGGTCCAGTTTCGTTTTGGGGGGGTCATGCATGGAAAAATTATGAAAAGTATTACCCTGCCGCGTTAGTCAAACCGGTATACAGGGTGTCCGGGAACATGTGGGAAATCTCCCGGATATGAAGAAAACACGTGAAAAAAATACTATAGGTTCATATAAACTTCTTTCGCATCGGCCTCCTCTTCGGAGATATGGGCTCCCAAAGAGCACCAATGGAATCAAGTTTTTTACACATAATTATTGAACCACCTGGTATATTTCAATTATTTTTTAATATGATGTATACCAGGTAAGACCCGTCAAATTACTACCCAAGAAACTGTTGTGAATTACTCACAGCTGCAGGGACGGACTAGCTGTAACACTCATGGGCCCATTTTTTTTACGCCCTGTATGATGAGAACTTTGGACAATGTTTTTTACATACCTTTAACTATTGGCTAAAAATTAAGTACTCTTCATTCATGTCGCTAATCCTAACCGTTTTCGAGAAAACGTCATTTCATATACATCATGTGCTTCGGGTATTTCAATAAAAGATACATTTTTGTTCCGATCCAATGTTCAACCTTCAAGATTCCGCTTTTTCATATTTAGCCCATGAGCAGTTAGGGGACTCAGTGTAAATAAAATGACGTTTTCTCGAAAACGGTTAGGATTAGCGACATGAATGAAGAGTACTTAATTTTTAGCCAACAGTTAAAGGTATGTAAAAAACATTGTCCAAAGTTCTTATCGTACAGGGCGTAAAAAAAATGGGCCCATGAGTGTTACAGCTAGTCCGTCCCTGCAGCTGTGAGTAATTCACAACAGTTTCTTGGGTAGTAATTTGACGGGTCTTACCTGGTATACATCATATTAAAAAATAATTGAAATATACCAGGTGGTTCAATAATTATGTGTAAAAAACTTGATTCCATTGGTGCTCTTTGGGAGCCCATATCTCCGAAGAGGAGGCCGATACGAAAGAAGTTTATATGAACCTATAGTATTCTTTTCACGTGTTTTCTTCATATCCGGGAGATTTCCCACATGTTCCCGGACACCCTGTATATGGTATTTTTCGTTTTAATTTAAGGTTTGGGGGGTCATTGCTAAATAGGTTTTATTATCATCAGCTTCTCTCATAATATCCTTAATTTCTAAGATTTTTGATTTCTTTGGCACATAGCCATCGGAGAGTCGTTTTAAATATGCCAACAATTTAGGAAACTATGATATAAATCAATATTTCTATAAATATTTAGGCAGGATCGCAACATCGAATAAGGGTTTTTTAACTTCTCTTTGTCAAAATATGCAATAAGAACATTTTCTGATATATTTTGAACTTTGTTCTGCTCGCACCATAACTCAAAGTTTTGCATATTCTTTTTGATCAACTTTACGTGATATTTGGGGAAAAAGTTTTTCTAGATTATTTTCTGCAATTTTTCGTATTTCTGACGGAGTACAGCTTTCTTCCTGACTCATTTTTATTAACTTTAATAATATATTTATTTTTAATTATGACGGATGGGAAGAAGCTTTGTCCTGTTCAATTGTTTCTATCATGGCATATTTGATACTTGTAACATTTTATGAAATTGTAAAAGTATTGCCAACCCAAAAAGAAATTATTAATTCAAATGGAAAAAATCTACTACATTTTTTAAAGTTTTTCAGACTTTAAAGACCCAAATAGAAAAAGTATTATAAAATACACGGTTCATAAGACAATCAGAGCACTTGTACTTTAGAAAACTCCCCGCTTCGCAGGTTGTTTTCTAAATTAAACGCGTGCTCTAAAATAATGTCTTATGAAACTTGTATCTTAAGATATTATTATAATATTTTTTGAGGTGGCTGAATATTGGCGCCCCTGTACATTTTATAGAGAAACTGCAATATAACTTCTTGAAGAGGCCGACATGATGAACCCATGTGTCGAGTTTGAATACATTTTGGTGAGCCAATCCTAAGTTATTCAATTAAATGTGATCATGTCATCATCATCAAAACTACGAAACGTGGTTTTACATTGACAAAACGAACATTACTGCCAGTGACAATACTTTTGGCTTCATAGAAATTATTTGATGGTGGTTGCTGCATTAAATGAACTGTGAGAGTTTCGTGGTTTTGCCATCACGTTGAATTGAATAGCTTAGAATTCGCCCATCAAAATGTATTCAAACTCGGCACATTGGTTTACCATGTCGGCCTCTTCGAGAAGTTAAAATGCAGGTTTTAGATAAAATGTACAGGGGAGCCAATATTCAGGTATCTAAAAAATTACATGGGATTTCCTATGTTCAACCCAACCATTCATCACCCGGTATAACCTGGTAGTACCAAAATGTCCTGTTATCACGCCTTCATCTAGTCAATGACTAATCGCTAGATTAATAAAAAATAAGAAAGTTTTATTCGAGTGATAAAGTTTGGCAATGCTGCGCTTACCCGCCAGAGTGATTTCAGTCCGTAAGGAAGCAAATCGTCTTTTTGTTACTACACCTTGTCCGTTCTTGATGAAATCATCAAACAGCGGACGTTTTGAGTGTTTTCAAAAATTCCATAGTTTAAATAATGGATGTAAAGAAAAGGGGTATAAAAAAAGCCCGGGTCAATTTTTTTTAAAATTGTTGATAACACTCTAAAAAATTGTAAATCGACGGAAAACGGACATTTTCCGTGTTGCGCAGCTGCAGGGACGGCAGACACTCAGCGGAGTCGGATCTCGTATCTGTATAATTCATGATCGCGGTACGCGGTGCGTGCATCTGACGGCCTGCTTGTCTACAACAACTCGGCATCAGCTATGTCCCCATGTTGCATTATTATTGATACACGTGCTGTTTTGACTGAAAACGGTTTTGCTAAAAAATGCATGTGTGTAAAATGTCAGTTCATATTTTTCCCCCATTTTCCGAGCCACAATACACGATTTCTGCTTGAAAACGGACGAGGCGCGATAACTCGAACAGCGTTAAAAAAATTACATACCTAAGATTCAACATTGCGGTTGCGCGTCGATGAAAATGTCCGTTCTCATTTTTTCCGGTCACGAATAACGAAAAATAACATCCGACGAGTAGAACGGACGACGCGTGATAAGCTGAATACTCCGCTGTAAACAATGATCGATTTTTCTCAAACCAAAACTATTCACCGCACGGAAAATATCAGTTACTATTTTCATCTCCTCAAAAACATCACTCCGAGTCAAAAAATAAAAAGAACGGACGAGGCGCGATTACTATTTCAACCACAGATGATTCTCAATGATTTCGCAACGTTGCCAATGTCCGTTCTTGTTAAGTTCCTTCTCAAGTCCTTATTAAATCACCAAAAAACTCAAAACAAATTTAGGTCGTGATCAGTCTGCACTCCTGATAACGGGCTGCCGTACTATGGTTATTGATGTTTCCTAAAGGCTGTTACACAACCTTTATATAGCAAATGTGGGGTTTTTACACTCGCAGATCTCTTTTAATGGCTGTAAGCACGTTCTCAGGAAAAATTTATACAGCATCATAAATGTTCTGCAACCGTTATAAAACATTTAAATATAATAAAAAGTATGCCCTTTATCTGCAAGGTCCCAAATATGTGTGCAAAAGGCAACAAAAACCGCCTCAATGCCGCAAAACCAATCTAGAATATCCCAGATTCCGATAAAAATGATTTACGACGGAGTATTAGCAAATTTTCCATGGTCAACCGTACCGAATGCTCCACTCTGCCAGAAAATCGCAAATGAACGCGGGCACCCCAAATATTTTCGACTTCCGAGACCGAAAGTAGCAGTATTGTCCAGAAAAAGGGGAAAGGAAGAATGGGACAATATTGTAATGCCCAAGTTAGACTACTTGTAAAATTTGATACATTAGGGGAGGTAAGGGTGGTTTGCACCAATCTTGTTATCTCGTTTCAAGTAGCAGGAAGATCCATGCATTATAAAATTAAATAAATAATACTTTTTAGTAGAGGTTATATTCGTTGTGAAACACAACCTGAAGAAGGTCGTTCCACAAGGATGAATTCCTCAAAATGAAAATAATTCTTGAACAATGAAGTTCGAGGAGTGATAAGCTGAACCGCATACGGGCGGGCGGCGGTGGCTCGTCGTGTATTTATGCTATAATTGTTGTCTTCAATTTTAATCACAATTATACTGTCACTTTTTAATTGTTGTCAGATCTTGGGGAAATTTTTAGCAAAGGATATACTGGTGTCTTGGGTGATATCCAGTTTTCAAAAAAGAATCATGTATTGATCATTGTACGGGCAGAAACCATAGTAACTTTTTTACCCTTAGTTTCTTGACGCCATGTGGAAAAATTGAGCCGTAGAATTTAGCTTCATTATGTTGCGTTTTGAAGCGTGACGCCTTCTTAACACAATATTTTTTGCACGCGTAATCTAAGATAATGTCTTATGTTTCTTTGAAGGTTAGAGACAATGCTGTATCATGAGTGATAGACGTGTTTTGGACTTCCATTGTCTTTATTTCATTTAAATCACAACGTTTCAACTGGTAAGTATCTCCAGTCGTCTTCAGGTGAATACTGATTTAAATGAAATAAAGACAATGGAAGTCCAAAACACGTCTATCACTCATAATGTCTTATGATACTATTATGCTACTCGATAAAATCATGTAATGTTCTGAATTGGCAATAAAATTGAAAAACTGCAATACTTTCTTTAAAAAATTAATATTCTTTTACAAAGCAGTTAAAGACGTGAACCAAAAAACATTGTGTTAAGAAATTGTATGAGCGTGTATTTGAAATCAAAAGTGTATTAACACACCTAAACCGCTGTTACTACTTTTTTTCAACAGCAGTGTACATTAAAACTTTTAATGAAAATTCAATATAGTGTGTAGTTTTGCTTATGTAGCAGCATTTAGGAAACATCAACAATCAAGTTATACAGCAGGAAAGCTTACAGAATCCTTTTGCTGTACAATGTATACCGGTATTTAAAAAAAAATTTAAAAAACAATTTTAACTATTAAACCTAGAGTGACGCAGGACGATTGGTGCGGATGGACAAATTCCCGTAAAATCCCGAACTTTCCTGCATTAAGAGCGATATATTTGTCATGGTGTTGTTATAGGAATGCTAATCTGATGCCGTATGATTTCATATCTCTGTCCGAATGAATCCCGAGCGAGGCTCCCTCTGGACAGGATGCGTCTGTTTTGATAAGGCTTTTGATAAGAGAAAATGTCACGAATAGTGGTCTTTATCAGTATAATTGGGGATATTGCTTTACTATCCTGGAAGAAATAAGAGTATTTAATAATTACAATACAGGATTTCTACAGGGTGTGCCGCTGGGAACCGCCTCGATCTATACAGGGTATTTTTTAATAACATACTAATATTTAAGGAGACCATTCGTGGGTCCATTTACAGAAAAAAACTTCATATGAACGGTTATATACCGGAAGTCAATGTCAACTTGCTTATTTTAAATAGAACACACTATGTATATATCTAAGCGTGCTTGACATATTTAAGTTTGTAATTTCAAAAATGAACGTTTGCAGATGTTAATATTAATTCTTCCTATAAGAAAGCCTTTATTGTTTAATTTGAGTTATATTCCCCGTTGAAAAAGGACCCCCTTGAATAGATTTTTTATAATATTTTGTAATTATTAATACAGGGCGTTCAAAAAATAAGATTAAAAATGAAATCGAAGAATATTACATTTTCAAATGAAAACCCCCAAATTTTATAATTATTTTCTATTCAGCATTAATAATAAGGGTATGTTTATACAGGGTGTTCCTTAATGATTTGTTAATATTTCAGGGTGTGATTCCGTAGGTAATTTTGTAAAGAAAAGTTCATATGAACATATGTCCGCAACGGCTTCAATTTTTTGCTACACTACTAAAGAGACCGTTTTCATGTAGAATTGACCAGGCTAATAAGAAAAATATCCACATGGAAAAATGTCAGTGGCGTACCATCTCTTGTGTAAAAATATCCGAGGACATGATTGCAGGGATTCCACTGGTGGAACAATTGAATAACTTTTCTAACTAAAATGTGTGGTTCTATATCCTATTAACACATACCAAATTTGAAAATAATATCTAAAGTACTTTCGAAGATATTAAAAAATAACCGTTTAAGAAATAAAAATTCAACACCCTGTAGCAAAAATTTAAGCCTTTGCGGACATATGTTCATATGAACTTTTCTTTACAAAATGACCTAAGGAATCACACCCTGAAATATTAGCACGTCATTAAGGAACACCCTGTATATAAGGATGGCTATTCCGAAAATTTGTAGTTTTCGAAACATTGCCAATTAATATTATTCTTGGGAGAATCGCTTCGAATCGGAAAAAACCCCGACAAAAACAAGTGGAAATACAATCTAAACAAAATTTTATTTATTTTTTCATCCGAGAGAGGGTAAAACAACCGAAATAAAGACAAAAGAACGCAGAGACAGGGTGAAGATGTCACGCGGCAACGGGAAACATTGTAAAGTCAGATGCCGGCGGTAAATCTCCTAGCGTCTACGCCGTGACGGTCGCAATTTTACGCGTTGCCGGATCGTCTTAAAAATACCGATTATGTAGAAATTCGCTATAATTAAAGAGGAGACAGAAGCTAATATACATTGAATTAACCTGTGTAAGTAGCTACACCTTCACGGTATAGTTTACATTAAACCTTATTGTGTTTGGTCCCAATCAAACCGCAAAAAACGGGTGCAGGATCGGCTTGAAAATATAGCCATCTACATATTGATTTATTATATTGAATTGAACTTACTTAAAATGGTATAATATAATTAGGGATGCAGGTAAATACAATTTTACTTCGGCTCTGCCCAAAAAGATGCAAATTTGGGGCCTTTGTATGGTCAGAAGGCTAATTAGGGTTTTATGGTAGTCAAAAGATCAACGGTATGATATAAACTATAAACAGTATAATAATAAACTGAAGGTGAAACCTGTATTTGACGTTCTGCGGATCCACTTAAACGGTAGCAGGAGAGCTGACAACATTGGGTGGGTAGTAACGCGGCAATAGAATTCGCGACCGGCATGCTTTAGTGGAAAGTGGTAAATTTGCCGCCCCGCCGTTTTATTTGACGTCTAACCACCGCCGGGAAAGAAGGAAATTTAATTTCACTGTTGTTGGGGTTTTAGAGAGCTTGATTTAGAGTGACAGTTTGGAAAAAAATGTACGGGGTGATTCTGTTAACTAAATATATTGGGACGGAGAAAGAAAGCGGGATGCCATCTAAAGGTATGGTTTCGGTTGAACTGCTGGCAGTAACTTCTGGCCGCGACGTCTGGCAATCCAACACTGGTCTTCTTAGGGAAATAAAATATGTGGTTCCCCTAGAACGTCCGAGACGTCACGGTTCAACGGTTGGCAGTCGACTGCTGTCTACCTACTGCTCCGAGACCAGTAGAGACGTGACTGCCCGAGTGCTTGGATATAAAATACACAGATACCACAGTACGTCTCTTTTTCTCAAAGATAGTACTTTCAGAGATATTAAAAAAATAAAAATTCAACACCCTGTAGCAAAAAATTTAAGCCGCTGAGAATATACAGTGAGGACGTAAAGTAAGGAATAAATTCATTATATCTCGCAAACTACAATTTTTTAAAAAAATCGCTCGGACCCTTCGATTTTGTTTTTCGAACGCGCATATTCTGACATAAAATGTAGATATACAGGGTGTTGCAAATAAGAGTGACACAAAAAAATTTTTTTCTTAAATAGAACCCACTGTATATTATTGCATGTAGGGATTCTTCGGAAAATCCTAAACATTTTTCATGTAGCATGTGCTATACCTTAGCCCAAGCGTTTTGGAGTTATTCTCATTCAAAATTTGAAAAGTGGAAAAAGTCATGGAGAAAACAAAGAGTAAAATTATTTTAAAAATGTCTTATTTATCGAAAAAACAGTTAGGTGAACTTAAAAATAATTTTTCTAAAGTAAATGTTCGAAGTGTCTTCCGTTGGTCAACTGACAATAGCCTGGGTGTAATTTGCCGAATTTCTTGCCGGATGCGATCTTTTAAATCATCTAAATTTGCAGGCTGGCTTTTGAATACTTTTCCCTTAAGGTATCCCCATAAAAAAAAGTTCACCTAACTGTTTTTTCGATAAATAAGAAATTTTTAAAATAATTTTATTCTTTGTTTTCTCCATGACTTTTTCCACTTTTCAAATTTTGAATGAGAATAACTCCAAAACGCTTGGGCTAAGGTAAAGCACATGCTACATGAAAAATGTTTAGGATTTTCCGAAGAATCCGTACATGCAATAATATACAGTGGGTTCTATTTAAGAAAAAAAATTTTTTGTGTCACTCTTATTTGCAACACCCTGTATATCTACATTTTATTTCAGAATATGCGCGTTCGAAAAACAAAATCGAAGGGTCCGAGCGATTTTTTTTAAAAATTGTAGTTTGCGAGATAATGAATTTATTCCTTACTTTACGTCCTCACTGTATGTTCATATGAACTTTTCTTTATAAAATGACCTAAGGAATCGCACCCTGAAATATTAGCACGTCATCAAGGAACACCCTGTATCTCGAAAACGGTTGAATTTGGGTATATGGTATATTACATAAATTACGTTGAGAAATATACACGATGTTCCATTTAAAAAACTTTTAGTATGAAAAACAGAAAGTTAAGAAAGAATATAAGAGAAATCTTATTTCATGGAAAATTTCATTGGCATGCTTTAATTATTTCAATCATCCCCTCTTAGCCAACAAAAATAATTGCCACCGACACAATCAAACCAAAATTCAACGAAATAGGGTGTAAATTACCAGTGTTTGTATCAAAATCAAATAAATCTCTTATCTAAACGTTCAATGTTTGGACAACCCCTGCGATTTACAATACGAGAGGGCCTAAAATATATAAAAGGGGGGCCCCCGAAAGATATAAAATTAAGTTAACCGATCCATATGCGCTCCTCCAAACACACAGATCAATGAGATCAATCCCGTCTATCCAATTTTCGGGCAGCAATCAACTGCCTGGGGGTAAAACGGTATAAATTACTAATTTTTTTGGTAAATATCTTTGTTTGGAGGCGCTGATTTTGATAAGGATGGATTTTAAGGTGGAGTAAGGAGGAAGTTATGGAAACAGTTTGAAGAATTTCACAGCCAGATGGTGACCAAGTCACGTGACTTTTACAATAATTAGTAAACATTATTTGTTTAAAAATTAAAAAACAATTAATAGTATATGTACAGTGTGTCCGCGGATGAGGGTACCCAATAGGGAAAAAATCTTTATTAGTCATTTTAGGAAAATATGAAAATGCTTCAAGAGAGAACTACCATTATTTATTATTTTTTACAAAAAAATTATAAAACAAAGTTGTTTATAAACTAACGTAAAGTCTAAATGCAAATTTTGAAATAAAAATACGAATTTTGAAAAATAAAATAATAACAGTGGTGTTTATGTAATTATTTGCATTTTACAAAAAAATCAAGATACGTTCATGTTACGTCAGCATCTTATTTACATCCGTCAGTATTCTGATTTCGTGAAGGCATTTTCGAAAATGTTAACCAAAGAAGAGCGTATGTGCAATTTCCAATACCGTAACATTGTATTAAATAAATACGCTCTTCTTTGGTTAGCATTTTCGAAAATGCCTTGTATTAAATAAATACGCTCTTCTTTGGTTAGCATTTTCGAAAATGCCTTGTATTAAATAAATACGCTCTTCTTTGGTTAGCATTTTCGAAAATGCCTTCAGGTAATCAGAATACTGACGGATGTAAATAAGATGCTGACGTAACATGAGCGTATCTTGATTTTTTTTGTAAAATACAAATAATTACATAAACACCACTGTTATTATTTTATTTTTAAAAATTCGAATTTTTATTTCAAAATTTGTATTTACACTTTACGTTAGTTTATCAACAACTTTGTTTTATAATTTTTTTGTAAAAAATAATAAATAATGGTAGTTCTCTCTTGAAGCTTTTTCATATTTTCCTAATTTATTAACACCCTGTACATCGGATCTAAAAAATTTTTATCGCCAACTCATTTTCTCAACAAGCAGAACTTTTTTATAAAGAATGACTTTTGGTCGTAAAATGACTAATAAAGATTTTTTCCCTATTGGGTACCCTCATCCGCGGACACACTGTATTAAGATACAAAGTCTGAAAAACTTTTAAAAATATAGTAGATATTTTCCATTTGAATTAATATTTTCTTTTTGGGTTGGCAATACTTTTACAATTTAATAAAATGTTACAAGTATCAAATATGCCATGATAGGAACAATTGAACACAACAAAGCTTCTTCCCATCCGTCATAATTAAAAATAAATATATTAAAGTTAATAAAAATGAGTCAGGAAGAACGTTGTACACCGTCATAAATACGGGAAATTGCGGAAAATAATCTAGAAAAACTTTTAAAAAGAATATGCAAAACTTTGAGTTATGGTGCGAGCAGAACAAAGTTCAAAATATTGAACAAAATAATAAATGTTAATACTATTGAACAAAATATTGTGTCGACACAGAATCTGACAAGAATAACAATTAATGCCCAGGAAATGTCTACAGTAACTATAAATATGTATACATATATAAAGTAATATGTATAATACTATATTGAATTAAAAATAAAAATAGTACTTTATTGAATAAAACTTTAGAAATAGAGCATAAACTGGAAGATGTTTCTATTATTTTTAGGTTATGTTGTTTTATAGTTGTGACTAGAAATTAGTTGACGGACACCGTCAGCAGGTTATATATTTCCGAGTATAGATATTTCAGATAAATATGTAGTAAGAATAATCTATTTGCAAGGTTAAAGGTTAGTATTTTAAAGTTTTCTATAAACAAAAATTGTCGAATCCATAATACCAAGAAAATTAATTTCAACGAAATCAAAGTAAGCCTAAAATTCGAACCCTACTTGCTGCCAACATAAAGAAATTAAATTTCAGTTTCATAAAGTGGCAGGTTATTCAATTTTTTTGCATTTCATAATGTTATATTATGAAGCCCAAATAGAAAAAATAAATCTTGCACACTTCTTGATGAATCTTTCTCAAAAAGTCTATGTGTGATGCTCATTTGTCACTTTACCGGTGTCAAATTTGTCGTGTGTTGAAAATCTTCAACAAACCCGTTACGCGTTAATTGATCAAAAAAGTGAAAACTGATCTTGTCAGAGAATTATACGTAAAGTCCAGTGGCGTAGCCAGTTCTTCTCTAAATGGTTTATTTTGTGAGATATTAACGACAGCAAAAAATGTTTAAATGGGACACCATTATTTTTCGCAACGACTCTAGTGACTCAACACGACCGCGAACAAACGAGAAACTCATATAAACGATGCACTTACATCAATTTTTTTTCTTCATCTAACAAGCGCGTCGTTCTTGACATACCAAATGAAGCAAGACTAGTAGTTCTTAGTACAAGGATCCTTATCGCCGGTCACTTAAATCTACGCGTAAAGATACGATTACTATTCAGACGACGGTTTGCGAAATAGTTTCGAACCGGTTTGGTTACAGTTTAGATCAGTATGTTAATGATATTAAGGCGGGGATAGTTTTCAGGAGTTTTACATGCACTTTATCCATCCACTTCGAACTATACATACAGGGTGTTCCTTAATGATGTGCTAATATTACAGGGTGTGATTCCTTAGGTCATTTTATAAAGAAAAGTTCATATGAACATTAATATGTCCGCAAACACTTAAATTTTTTGATACAGGGTGTTGAATTTTTATTTTTTAAGTCTCCGAAAGTACCTTAGATATTATTTTCAATCTTGGTATGTGTTAATAGGATATAGAAACTATTGAACTAGAACTGGATATTTCTAAAGCTTTTGATCGTGTTTGGCATGAGGGACTTCTAAGTAAACTGCGATCCTATGGTATGCCCAGTCGATTCTGTGCATGGTTGTCTAGCTTCCTTAAGGACCGCTCTCTGCAAGTGGCGATTGACGGATTTCTCTCAGACACCTTCACCATCAATGCCGGTGTTCCTCAAGTGTCCATATTGTCTCCCACTCTCTTCTTACTCTACATTAACGATCTTCTAGTGAAAACTAAAAATCCGATATTTAGTTTTGCTGACGATAGCACACTTATCTCATCTTTCTCTTTGAATCCGCAAACATCGGCTGCCGACGCACATCTTCGCAGACAGCATGAAGTATCCCGCCTCAACAAAGACCTGGAAGAAATTTTGGCTTGGGGTGACAGTAACCAAGTCGAATTTAACGCTAAAAAAACCCAGGAGCAGTTTTCTCTAAAAAGGTTAACATTACAGAACCGGAAATAGTCATGGCCGGACACGCAATCCCACTGGCTTCATCTATTAATTTGCTGGGCGTCAATCTGGGAGGAAATATGTCTTGGCATAACCACGTTGTGGCAATCGCCAAGATAGCTTCTCAGAAGCTTGGGGTACTCTTCTGAACCAGAAAGTTGTACACACCTCAACAACTTTTGACACTATACAAAGCCCAGATTCGACCATCCCTAGAATACTGCTCTCATGTCTGGAGCTCTGCACCCAAACATACTCTTCGGCTACTGGATTCCATCGAAAGGAGGGCTACTCGTCTGATCGGAGACCACGAGCTGACGAAGAACCTCGACAGCCTAGAACATCGAAGACAGGTTGGAGATTTGACTCTCTTTTACAGATATTTTCATGGAAGGTTCTCGGCTGACCTTGCCCTCTTAATTCCGCCCAGAGCGACGAATAGCAGAAATACACGACGAACCACTGCCGCCCATCCATATGTGGTTAAGCTTAATACTCCTCGAACTTCATTATTTAAGAATTCTTTCATCTGGAGGACCACATCCTTGTGGAATGACCTTCCCGAGGTCGTTTTTCCCAACGAATATAACCTCCAACGATTCAAAACCAACGTGAATCGCTTTTTGCGCACACGCACCACTCCCAGAGTGCCCTAAAGGATTTTTCCTATAGTGCTTGTGTTTGATCATATAAAAAAAAAAAAAAAAATAGAACCACACATTTTGGTTAGAAAAGTTATTCCATTGTTCCACCAGTGGCGTCCCTGCAAACATGTCCTCTGATATTTTTTACAAAAGAGATGGTATTACGACACTGACACTTTTCCATGTGGATATTTTTTCTGATAAGCCTGGCCAATTCTACATGAAAACAGTCTCTTGGGTTTTTCTCGTTCTTGATTAAAACCACTAAATTCATATTGAAACTCATTATTATTAACATTGATAAATAATTAATGATAAATTTTGTTTTATAAAAATTGTTGGTGTGGGCAATTCGATGCGAAGACGGGCGGAAGCATGCCTTTTAAGTGAAGGTGGCCATTTCCAACAATTTTTATAAAACAAAATTTATCATTAATTATTTTCTCAATGTTAATAATAATAAGTTTCAATATGAATTTAGTGGTTTTAATCAAGAACGGTGCGTCTAACGAGAAAAACTCAAGAGACCGTTTTCATGTAGAATTGACCAAGCTAATGAGAAAAAATATCCACATGGAAAATGTCAGTGGCGTACCATCTTTCTTATAAAAAATATCAGAGGACATATTTCCAGGGACGCCACTGGTGGAACAATTGAATAACTTTTCTAGCTAAAATTTGTGGTTCTATATCCTATTAACACATACCAAAATTGAAAATAATATCTAAAGTACTTTCGGAGATATTAAAAAATAACCATTTAAAAAATAAAAAAGTTTAGGACATAATAATATGTTCATATGACGTTTTCTTCCGAAAATTGACCCTAGAATATCCTCCTTAAATATTACCATGCTATTAAGAACCTCCCCATATACAGGACGTGCCACCCGGGGTGGAAAGTAAATTATTTTTTTGTACAAAATATACGAACACACTTTTTTAAAAATGCTAATAGCTTTTCGTGTTTAGATATGTCTACTTTTTCCATAATAATTGATAAAGTGGTCCTCGGCATTGAATATTGTGACCAAATCGTCGATATCTTCTTTGTCTTGGTATTTTCACTGAAATAAGCTAGCACACCATTCTTTGAAACAGTTATATACCTTGTCATATCTCGGGCGGCTTTTAGTTCGCAGAAGATCTTCTTCTACTATTTTTGCTGCTTCTCGAATTTCTGGTGGAGTAGCAGCAAAATCAAATTCCTCATCAGATAGCATTTTTCCATTGTTAAAATAATATATTGTTTAGTGACATGGAATGCATATTTGCCATCTTGATGTGTATTATTACCTACGTTATTTTACCACCTGCGGTTATTTGAAATTTCTGTCTAATTTGGAAAAGTCAAAATGACATTTATCTTTTTTAATAATTTTAATTCAAAATAGTAAGAAGTGGACGTTAGATATGGTTGTAAATAAAATAGTATACAAACCTCGGTGAAAAGTTTCGTTACTGTCTCGAGATTTAGTTACAGTACGTTTCACGAAATTTGGATACGACTTAATGATTTCCTGGGTCGGTCCCTTTGTGTCGACAAGAGCTTGGCAATAAACAAGTGAAATATGAAGGGACGGACTAAGGAAAACAAGTAATGATATGATTATATTAATGTAATCAAATGAAATAACATTTTTTTAAAATATTACTAGTCATATTTATTTACATTTCTAATGTCATTCTATAGATAGTTCTGTTTCGCTATCGCTATCCTCACCAAAATTAATTATAATTGGATTAATTATACGATCCAGACTAATATACGAATTTTCTACAGTTATTACGTGACGGACTGAATTTTTCCAACTACCTGGGGGAATATCATTAAAGCATTTTCGTATTAATTCTACAACACTAGAACTTAAAGTCGGAGAAATATTTTCTGACCTAACCAGTGATTTTAAATGGTGCCACATATGCTCTATGGGATTAAAAATGCAATAATAGGGTGGGAGCCGTAGCACTGTATGTCCAATTTCTTCTGCCAATGTGTCACAAACATATACTTTTTTTATACAAAATGTCTTTAAAACTTCTAAAAGATCACTTTTTTTATAACTTTCTTCAAAATATATATCATTCGCCGCCATGTAGTTCTGAATCTCCAATTTTGTATTATTTGAGCTTGGAGCTTTATGTAATTGGCGACTGTGATAGCTCGCATTGTCCATTACTATCACGCTATTCTGAGGAATGTTTGGTAAAAACCATTCCTCAAAAACTAACAAATTTTACCACAAAAAGATATTTAAATATAAATTAAGCAACCTAACCTACCTGATGTGCCTATATTTAATTATAATTATTACAATCTGGTCCTTTCCACATAATAATAACAAACGGTCATAAATAATGGGATGGCCCAGGTACTTTTACTGCAGTCATTAAGTTATATCTATTTTTCGTGAAACAATCTTTAACTACCGCCTCTCTCGACAGTAATGAAACTCTTTCCACCTCGGTACGTAATATACTATTTTCTATCTGTAGTTTGTAATATCTTTGGTTAATATGGATTTTATTCTAAAGGGATTGACAGCACCACCTAAGACGGGAAAACTCAAATAGTCATTGACAGCGTAAAAAACATCTCCAACAATAAACCAGTTACATTAATAGAAACATCCGAAATTGTTCCGAGCAATTTAGACCGGTCTTTACATACGGTTTACCCCGAAGGGTGGTTCGAGAGCACTCGTGCGCGACTAACGTCCACCAGCGACCCCAGCGGGGTTTTATGAAAAGCGCACATTTCGATTACGAGCATCCAGTGATGAAGGAAAGAAGTCAAATTTTAGTTTTCATCGGCTGCGTTCACTATAAATGTAATAGCATGTTACATAACCAGTATTGAACGAGATGGTCGCATAGTTTGAGTAAATCACTTTCGCTACTGGTCCTACGATCGCAAATTCAATGCCCGATTATTTGGACATTTTAACTTACCTGGCTGTAAATAATAGTATATTACGTACCGAGGCGGAAAGTGTTTATTTCCTGTCGAGAGAGTAATGAAACTTTTCACCGAGGTTTGTATACTATTTTATTTACAGCCACCATCTAACATCCACTTCTTATTATTTTGAATTAAAATTATTAATAATAGCAACACGTCCCGATGGTACAATAGTATCCACAGCCGGAGACAAAGCAAACTTACTTGCTGAACTATTTTCTTCGCATTCCACTGTAGATTTCCAGGGAAGAACACCACCCGACATTCCTGCAGTTGAATCCGAAATGACCGAAATCGTGTTCCGTCAGCGTCTCGTCAAACGAATCCTGAAAGGACTCGACGTCAAAAAAGCTACTGGTCCAGACGAAATTCCTATTATAGTTCTCAAGAGATGCGCCGATGAACTAACACCAGTATTTTGTAGACTTTTCAACTTATCCTACAAAAAAGGAATATTTCCATCTTGTTTTAAGACGGCGCGAGTCCAGCCTATTCCATAAGAGAACCCTGCCTAACAACTATCGACCAGTCGCATTGCTTTCAGTTATATCAAAAGTAATGGAGAAAGCTATTAACCAACATCTTCTAAAGTACCTGGAAGGCTTCAACATTATTAGCGATCATCAATATGGTTTTCGTAAGTCCAGATCAACTGGAGATCTTCTAGCCTATGTCATCCATTAATGGAATAACGCAATCGAACATCATGGGGAGTCTCGGGTTGTTGCACTGGATATTTCTAAAGCTTTTGATCGTGTTTGGCATGAGGGGCTTCTAAGTAAACTGCGATCCTATGGTATGCCCAGTCGATTCTGTGCATGGTTGTCTAGATTTCTTAAGGACCGCTCTCTGCAAGTGGCGATTGACGGATTTCTCTCAGACACCTTCACCATCAATGCCGGTGTTCCTCAAGGGTCCATATTGTCTCCCACTCTCTTCTTACTGTACATTAACGACCTTCTAGTGAAAACTAAAAATCCGATATTTAGTTTTGCTCTTCTTCGCAGACAGCATGAAGTGTCACGCCTCAACAAAGACCTGGAAGAAATTTTGGCTTGGGGTGACAGTAACCAAGTCGAATTTAACGCTAAAAAAACCCAGGCAGCAGTTTTCTCTAAAAAGGTTAACATTACAGAACCGGAAATAGTCATGGCCGGACACACAATCCCACTGGCTTCATCTATTAATTTGCTGGGCGTCAATCTGGGAGGAAATATGTCTTGGCATAACCACGTTGTGGCAATCGCCAAGATAGCTTCTCAGAAACTTGGGGTACTCTTCCGAACCAGAAAGTTGTACACACCTCAACAACTTTTGACATTATACAAAGCCCAGATTCGACCATCACTAGAATACTGCTCTCATGTCTGGAGCTCTGCACCTAAACATACTCTTCGGCTACTGGATTCCATCGAAAGGAGGGCTATTCGTCTGATCGGAGACCACGAGCTGATGAAAAACCTCGACGGCCTAGAACATCGAAGACAGGTTGGGGATTTGACTCTCTTTTACAGATATTTTCATGGAAGGTGCTCGACTGACCTTGCCCTCTTAATTCCGCCCAGAGCGACGAATAGCAGAAATACACGACGAGCCACTGCCGCCCATCCATATGTGGTTAAGCTTAATACTCCTCGAACTTCAGATAAATGTCATTTTGACTTTTCCATTGAAAAATTCGACAGAAATCTCAAATAACCGTAGGTGGTAAAATAACGTAGGTAATAATACACATCAAGATGGCAAATATCATTTTTTGAATATGGTTTCCATGTCACTAAAGAATATATTAATTTAACAACAAGATCAGTTGAGGAATTTGATGTTGCTGCTACTCCACCAGAAATTCGAGAAGCAGCAAAAATAGTAGAAGATCTTCTGCCAACTAAAAGCCGCCCGAGATATGACAAGGCATATAAATGTTTCAAAGAATGGTGTACGGGAAACAAAGTTCAAAATCCTGGTTCTGAGTCGGCGCTACCAGCTTATTTCCGTGAAAATGCCAAGACAAAGAAGATATCAACGATTTGGTCACAATATTCAATGCTGAGGATCACTCCATCAATTAGGGAAAAAGTAGACATATCTAAACACGCAAAGCTATTAGTATTTTTTAAAAAGTGTGTTCGTATATTATTTTGAGATATCAATTTTTTTAAAAATTACAAAAAAATAATTTACTTTCCACCCGAGTAAAAATGTCAACTTTCCACCTTTCAAAGATAGGTGAAATGTCATTATTACATGCATGGTTGTTGGTGAAATAAAAATAATAACTTCCCTTCTAATTTGCTTACGCCAATTATTATGTACTGTGTATAAAACTTTATAGTTTCTGGGTTCTTAATTAAATGAACACCTAAAACAACAAATTTCAACTAATCTTAACTTTAAATAAACACATCGTTCCAAGAAAATAATCATAACGCACTAACCTAACCTCAATATTTATAGAGATGGAGTTAGATATTGTTAATTTGTTAACGATGAAAGTTTTACATTGAATTTCCTTAAAATGATATTCAAATTCTTATTAACAAAAAATATAATTACATAAATCACGTTTACTTATCCTGTATCAAAGATATTACAAACGACAGATAGAAAAATGTATATTTCTAGCCTACGCAACGACTGCAAACAGTCTTTCCCGCTTCTTGCGGTCATTATTGCAGCATAGCCAGATATTGATATATTTATCGCAAAGGTATCTTGCAAAATCCCAATAAAAAATTTGTTAATTTGACAATTACAACTGGTTTAAGGTTAACTAGTAATTGCTCTTAAAATAAATTTATTTCGCAATAATTTTACTATAAACTGTGAAAATGCGATGAGAGATTCTTTAAAAAAAATATTATTATACTTAAAAGTATCAAACGAATCTTGAACTAATCCTACTGCTCTCTGGCAACATCTATTTATTTTACAACTGTGCTACATGTGCGCTACGATTCGGACCCAAAATATGAATTTCGTAAACATTACAAGGTTGGCGCTTTGGATTGTTCATATATCTTTGTTGATTTGTGATTATTGGTGACAAATCGTCTTTATTATAAACAATCATGGTGCATTCATGTGTAGTTTGTAAAAGAGTGGATCATTTAAATAGGGATTTATTTTTTCATCGGTAAGTATGGTTATGTTTTAATATTTAACCATCTGACATAACGAGACTTCAACATTGTTGCCATTCAGGCAACACACATGTATTTCTCTCTTCCACCCATTACTGATTTTCAAAAACATTTCGCACAATCACAGCTTCACCTTCCAAGAGTTTTATGAATGATTATCTCCGTTAATTGTAAAAATCCAAGATAAATTGGTACTCATCCCATGTCTACTTTACCCAAGCAGTTATTATGTTTAATGGGTTGCCCAACAAGCTTGACACCATCGGTCATCTGTTCAAATCACAGGGCCTACACTCCATTCATAAATCTGTTGGAAAGTGAGTTTGTGATTGTTTGAAATGTTATTAAAAATCAGTAATGGGTGGAAGAGTGACAAAACATGTTGGTCTCGCTAATGGCAACAATGTTGAAGTCTGGTTAAATCAAAGATCTTACAAGGTTAAATCCAATAACGTTTAAAAGGTTATGGAGCGGTCTTCATGGTTTCGGAGCGGAGCTAGTCTGGGCAAAAAGCCCAACAAGGGCGTATAATTTACTTTGAGATTCTTTACGTTTAACTATATTTTCTATTCAAAAAGTGTAGTTTCGAATATTGGATATTTATAAAAAACATAGAAATATTGATCCAGTTTTTATATACAGTGTATCCAAGGATGGATTTAACTATTTATGCTTAGCATCAATATTTTTGGTGTATTCATTACTGGATGATACTCTCCAGATATAAAAGTGTATATTTCTAGCCAGATTGTCATATTTATCACTAAGACATCTTGCAAAATCCCAATTAAAAATTTGTAAATTTGACAATTACAACTGGTTTAAGGTTAATCCGGAATTGCTCTTAAAATAAGTTTATTTCTAATAATTTTACTATAAACTGTGAAAAGGATGATTCTTTAAAATAATATTATTATACTTAAAGGTATCAAATAAATCGTGAAATAATCCAACTGCACTCTGGTCATCTATCTTTAGTTTATTACCTGCTCACATGCATTGGGTGTGGCCAATTAGCAAGGAGGGAGAAACGGAATGGGTGATGCAAACTCAAAATCAAATTTCTAAATATATTTACTAACCTGTGAAATTTTAATTTAACACCATTGCATCTTCTAGTGAAGTATTTTATGGCCGCACAAGACTCAACCATCTTGTAAATGCAAGATTTATATTAAGAAATAAACCAACTCGACTGCTTTTTGCCCGGACTAGCACCACGGACCGGTCCATAACCTTTTAAACGTCAATGGTTAGTCAGAAATCATATCAATACAATCATATTAAAACATAACCATACTTACCGAAGAAAAGATAAATCCTTGCTTAAATGATCCACTCTTTTACGAACTATACATGAATGCACCATCATTGTTTATAATAAAGACGATTTTTCACCAATACTCACAAAAAAAAAATAAAAACAACCAAGTATACAAACACTCCCTTAAAAGCGGTTAGCAGCGAGTAGCAACAGTGTATTCTTTACTATAATCCGATCCATTGATAAAGTTTGATCGTTTGCCGTCGAGCGTAGTATCTTTTAACTTGATGTTGTCAGAGTGCAGTCGGTTTATTTCAAACTTTTATGTATAATAATAATATTTTTTTTCTAAATCTCTCAAGGCCTATTCACAATTTATATTAAAATTATTGGGAAATAAATTTATTTTAAAAGCAATTGCGGATTAACCTTAAACCAGCTGCAATTGTCAAATTAACAAATTTTTAATTGGTATTTTGCAGATACCTTAGCGATAAATAGGACAATCTGGCTATGCTGCAAGCATAACAGCAAGGTGGGGAGTGCACGTTTACAATCCTTACGTCGACTACACATGTAAACAATCCTATCTGGAGTTTGTAAGATCTTTGGTTCAAATACAGTGATTTGAAAAGTATATTTCAACCCTCATGTTGACAAAAGAACAAAAACCATTCTTCCTCATTGGCGCAGAATTTTTTGTTTTACTCAATTATTTAATAACTTAAGAGTGCGGCGTCCGTTTCCGAGTGTACCGAGTGGCTTTTCCCTTGGGGCACATGAGTGACAGTGGTGCAATTGTCATCATCTCGATGGTTGGATGAGAAAGGCCGAACTCACCCTCCATGCAACCCCAAATGCGACGATGGACGTGACTCCGGAAACTGACGAAGTTTGGCTATTTAGGGGTCGCCGCGGTCTACGAGAACTCTATACAGGACGTTTGATAAAAACAATAGTATATTTTTCATAACTCATATTAATATTATGTGAATATACAGTGTGTACATAAAGTAAGGAACAAATTCATTATCTAGGAATCTATAAATATATTTCGGATAAATCCTCGGACACGTGTATAATAATTTTTAATGGCGCATTTTTTTCCCATACAAACTTAATATACAAGGTGGCTCATGTAGTAGATATGACATTATCGACGATTTTTTTAAATGGGAACCCCTATATTTTAGTTCAGATCTGTAATGTCCAAGAACAGCTGATTTCAAAAACATAACACACATAGGGCCTAAAATTCATAGTTTCGTTACTACAGGGTAAAACAAATAATTTTATTTAAGATATTTTTTTTTGGCTTGGGAGGCATCAATTAATTACGTGAGGCGTTTTTAGCGATTTTTCAACCCCCCTTCCCCCAATAAAAGATTTCGTGACATTTGGCTCAATCCCTTCCGCCATCACCCAATTTTATCTAAAAGCCTTACTTAATTAATGGACGCACCATAATTTGCTGTTACTTATGTTTTTTCTCAAGTAGGCTTATTTGCTGTTATGTAACTATGGTATTTAGATAATGTCATTGTCATTACATTGTATTTTTCTAGTAAGTTTATTAGAAGTAATAAATTTTATTTTAAAACATATTGAGTTACTATGCGTTTATCTTTAACACAAAGAATAGAAATTCTTATGATGATTGGATATGGTGATAGGATCCGTACTCAACAAGAAGTTTGCATTTTGTTTAACACTAAGTATCCAGCAAGACCAATTACTAGATCAACTGTGAGTAAACTTGAAATAAAATTTCGGGAAACGGGTTGAGTGGAAGATATTCCCAGAAAAGGCCGTCCAACTATTCCGGATGATAAGAAATTAGATATTTTATTGGCTATGGAAGAAGATCCCCACGATCATGGGGCGGCTGCTATGACCGTTCATAACCTATTGACGGTAGAAAAATGGCACCCGTTTAAAATCCGATTGGTTCATGAGTTGAATGAAGATGATCCAGATCGTAGGATGGAGTTTTGTCAAATATTAATGGAAGGATGTAACTTAGATCCTTTGTTTGTTGAAAATATCCTATTTTCGGATGAATCTACCTTTAAATTAAATGGAGAAGTGAACCGGCAAAACTGTAGATACTGGGCAAAAGAAATTGAAATTTGAAATTTGAAATCAGCTGTTCTGGGAGATTACAGATCTGAACTAAAATATAGGGGTTCCCATTTAAAAAAATCGTCGATAATGTCATATCTACTACATGAGCCACATTGTATATTAAGTTTGTATGGGAAAAAATGCGCCATTAAAAATTATTATACACGTGTCCGAGGATTTTTCCGAAATATTTTTAGATTCCTAGATAATGAATTTGTTCCTTACTTTATGTACACACTGTATGAATGTAACCAATCATAAAGAAGCTTATTTTTGTTCTAGAATTCATCGCGAAATATTGAATTATCAATCGGCCGTGGCAACACCATAAAAATATCCGAATACTGGCAATTTGCATGAATGAAACCGTTGAGTTGGAACAGATCGCGGGCACGGCCCCCCCGCGACGTGCGAGTGTGCCCTTACGGGTGGTCCGCAACGATTCACGCTGGTACCAACGGAGTACCAGCGACCAGGCGGCGGCGAAACCGCGAGAACCCTCGGACATTGTCGTACCGAGAACCACCGGCGAGAATGGCACTTGGGGGTTCTTTGAAAAATTCCGAAAAAATTCTTTAAATCGTCAAAAATTATTCTTAGATAAAAAGAACCGGAGTCATTGTGATTGGTGTTGTGATCGCTCGAGCGAAAAACCGTTTGTCACTCGATTATTGAAATAACCTCGATTATTAGAAGAAAACGCTCGAGTTATCTATTCAGGCGAAAACCGTCGCTCGTCACTTATTATCTTGCACTCGATACCCGAGCTTTGCTTGACGCCGACGGAAATGTACCGCTGTAGTGTGATCGAGTTAAAAAACTGCTCGTATATTCGAACAGTTTTTCGCTCGATAGGAAATGCTCTAGTTATAAATTCAGGCGAAAAACCGAGAAATATCGCCTGTCACTTGATACACGACCTTGACGCTGAGCAGGTATATGACATACGTCTTTCTTAAAGGCACATAAACGAGAAGGTGCATATAAAAAAGTATGCCAAATCCCTTAGCGGAGTCATCGCGACATGGGTTTTGGAAAGTTTTGTTTTAACTGGCTAGCCAGCGGCGTAGTTTAGGTCTCCGATTGTAAATATTCAAAAATTAAAGGATATAAGTTTTAAATTTTTATTTACTATAAACTCGAGAAAACTTCAAAAAAATAACATAATAATAGAAATGGTAAATAAAAATAACAAAACGAACAAAATGGTTAACAAAATATATAGAAAAATTCGTTGGTAATCTTATAGTAAACATTTTTAAATCTAAACAGGAACTTTTTATTATTAAACTCAAGAAGACTTCTTAAAAATAACACACATTATAGAAAATGTTAATGGAAAATAAGAAAACGAGCAAAATAGTTAACAAAACATAGGTATCGTCAAATTTTTCGGTAACCAAAAGTAAACATTCTTAAATTTAAACAGGAACTTTTAGGTAACTATAAACATGAATTTAAAAAAATAATCACCTATCTTCTTATTTTGCCAGTCGCGTAACTAAGCCTACATATTTTAAGGGCACACAGTGGGCACCTGATAATTTAAAGTCGAAGAATTGGACAAGCTATTTTAAATATCTACTTATTTTATGCTCGTAGATTGAGAAAGATGTGAAGAAAAATAACTCTTGGTAATACTTTTTGTTTTAAAAAAGCACAAGAATAAACCCGAACAATAAATACATATTTGGGTGATTGTTTGCAGTTTTTTTGTTTGGTATCGAGACAAATAAATAAATTTCTGGAATTTTTTTGGTGGCTACTACAATTTTTTAGCTAAACCTGTGCCCACCCGTAGTTACGTGCCTGCTAAATACCCTACCTGATCACATGTAAACGACTAGGCTGCCGGTCGAGCAGTCGGTGACGTCATCGCTTGGTGAATTGGAATTTCAAGCGATTTACTCGAGCGATTCACTCGATTATTAAAATCATCGGTTTTTCACAATACTAATTGTGATGGTAGTAGACCTCGAGGAAGCTAGCTACCTCCCATCCCCAATGCGTGTTTAAGGATGTTGTCGCAAAGCCCCTTAATTCCCAGGAATTCGTATCACACGGGGACTGGGTAAGAATATTTTTGCAAGCTTTATCGCTTAAGATATAATATGTTCTAACCGTTTTCCCTCTGGTACAAACGGATCCGCTCACAGTCCTAGCATAGCACCATCAGCCAGGATGCTTTCTCGAGTAGATAAAAAATATTTTTGAAAAAAAATACATTTTTCCGAACTGATGTACGACAATGAGTTCTACGGATTATCCACCATTTCTCTCGTAGCGCCGCGGCAGTGCTAAGTTACGACGTGACGTGTATTGCGATGATATGCAGATTTATAGCCCATAATTACCGTATGCCCGAGCTCAATCGTTTTGGGCTTGTTACGGTCGTAATAGAATCCTTAGATCGTTGCTCAATTGAGCGTAATAATGCAGAATTATCGGATAAACACAGAAACTCGTAATACTGTAGCGCTGGGCTCGGTTATTATACGAATTGAATAAATATTCGCCGTATCCCGCGAACGCTAAATATAAATACTGTGGGCAATTCACGCACTAGTGGAGGAAGGATTGGAGTTTGGCCGCTGTGATGGTCATGAGCAGTAGCTTGCTATTACCATTTCGTTGCGACATGGTCCCAAATAGTATTTTTTTTCATGCGGTCAATGACGTGCTAATTTTTCAGGGTGATTCCTTAGGTCATTTTATAAAGAAAAGTTCATATGAACATATGTCCGCAACAGCTTACATTCTTTGCTACAGGGTGTTGAATTTTTATTTTTTAAGTGGTTATTTTTTAATATCTCCGAAAGTACTTTAGATATTATTTTCAGTTTTGGTATGTGTTAATAGGATATAGAACCACAAATGTTAGTTAGAAAAGTTATTCAATTGCTCCACCAGTGGCGTCCCTGCAAACATGTCCTCTGATATTTTTTACAAAAAAGATGGTACGCTACTGACATTCTTCCATGTGGATATTTTTTCTGATTAGCCTGGTCAATTCTACATAAAAATGGTCTCTTGAGTTTTTCTCGTCAGACGCACCGTTCTTGATTAAATCCACTAAATTCATATTGAAACTCATTATTATTAACATTGATAAAATAATTAATGATAAATTTTGTTTTATAAAAATTGTTGGAGTGGGCAATTCGATGCGAAGAGGGGCGAAAGCATGCCTTTTAAGTGAAAGTGGTCATTTTCAACAATTTTTATAATACAAACTTTATCATTAATTATTTTATCAATGTTAATAATAATGAATTTCAATATGAATTTAGTGGTTTTAATCAAGAGCGGTACGTCTGACGAGAAAAACTCAAGAGACCGTTTTCATGTAGAATTGACCAGGCTAATCAGAAAAAATATCCACATGGAAAAATGTCAGTGGCGTACTATCTTTTTTGTAAAAAATATCTGGGGACATGTTTGCAGGGACGCCACTGGTGGAACAATTGAATAACTTTTCTATCTAAAATTTGTGGTTCTATATCCTATTAACACATACCAAAATTGAAAATAATATCTAAAGTACTTTCGGAGATATTAAAAAATAACCATTTAAAAAACAAAAATTCAACACCCTGTAGCAAAAAATTTAAGCCGTTGCGGAGATATGTTCATATGAACTTTTCTTTATAAAATGACCTAAGGAATCACACCCTGAAATATTAGCACGTCATTAAGGAATACCCTGTATATAAAGGGTGTCCGGGAAAATGTGGGAAATCTCCCATAAGATATGAAGAAAATAAGGGAAAAGAGTACTGCGGGTTCTTATAAACTTGGGGGGTTTTATTACATTTGTGGTTTATATGTTACATTTATTTAAAAATGACCAGGAGGGGGCAAACGAAAAGTAATACGCTGCCGAGTATCTATAATACGTTCCTGTCTGCATTTATCCGAAAAAACGACAAAGCAAACACAAATAAATGGACGTTTGGACGTTCCTTTCAACACCATTATTATCGCCTTTTTTTCACCCGAACAAATCATTATTTTCAAATCAAATTTCGCGGACACCCCTAACGATCCACATGTGAATAGTAAATTACCAAAACCAACTAAATAATAGTATTTGGACGTCATTATCCAGTTGTTATTGTTTTCAGCGCTAGTCCAAATGTATATTATTAAAACACATTTAATTTCGAGACCGGAATATTAGAGAGATACGGTCGCGTCCTTGCACGATCGGGTTTGTTCCTTTGTGTTACGGGAAAAATATTATTTCTTTTATGATCAGACGGTAGCACTATTAGAAAAATTCTTTAAGGCCCTCCGGGGGTGGTGTGGGTGTGGGCGAATAAAGCTATTTACGTTTATATTGAATGGTTGGGGAAACACGCCTTTAAGAAGGTCGTTCCACAACGATAACGTCCTCTAGATGACAGAATTCTTAAACACTGAAGTTCGAGGAGTACTGCGCTGCACTGTATTTCTGCTATTCGTCGCTCTGAACAGTGGGCTTGGGGGCACAGATCCAGACATTAGAGCAGTACAGTTGTTGAAGTGTATACAGGTTGTCCCAGAATATGTGGGATGCGGGTTCAGATAGAACATTTAAAAATAACAGAAGAAGTTCATATACATTTTTCTTCCTACGGCCCCCCTTACGGAGATACGGGCTCGTAACGGACGTCCCTGGAAATCGTTGATTTTTAAATAATTTTCTAAGTACTAGGTGTAATTTAATAATTTTTTAGTATAATGTTTACTAGATGAGTCTCCTTGAAATTCGCCCTTTTAAACACATTTTGGCTTATTTAGTTTGACAGAGACGGACTAGACGTAACACAAAAATGCTTTTTTTTACACCCTGTATGATGAAGGAACGACAATAATATTTTTTTTGGATACTCTAAACCTTAAGCTGAAAAAAGGTACTCTTGATCAATGTCGATAAAATGAACTGTTTTCGAAAAAAATATATTTTTGTTCAATATTGGTTGTTGTTTTAGGCCAATTTATAAACTCGACGGTGACGATAGACGGTGCAGTTTGACGGTGCTGTTTGACAAAGCTGGATTTATAAACTTGACGATGGCGACGATAACCTATAACCTGTTTTTCTCGGCTTTTCTGTATTTTTATGTCATTATATTAATTTTGGTGTTTATGTGATCTGAATGATACTATCAACACTTATCAACAGTACACTTTAAAATGGTTAATAAGATGGTATAAAATAAAATAATATTTACAAAATATCACGTGACAGGTAAACACGATTTTGATTGGTTGTGTAAACTTGCTACGAACGTTGCTACGGCCGTCCACCGTCAAAAGATAAAATTGGTTCATGTCGGCCGTCACCCACCGTCAAACTGCACCGTCATCGTCAAATATAAATGGTCTTATGCATTTCAATATGTTTAAGCTGTAACGTCACCGTCGAACAGCACCGTCAATCGTCAACGTCGAGTTTATAAATTCAGCTTTTATGTTCATAAAATTCTCTCATTGTTGCTATGGATTTTTTCACATGTACCTACCGATTTAAATAAGAATATTTATGCCAGTGTCAGTTTATGGTAGTGTCTTGAAATTTACGGTTTTTCTCCTTTGTATTATTAGTTACTAACTTAGTAATGAAATTTACGTATACTGAATATGCCGACATGCATTTAATGTATGAACAAAAATATATTTTTTCCGAAAACAGTTCATTTTATCGACATTGATCAAGAGTAGGTTTTTTCAGCTTAAGGTTTAGAGTATCCAAAAAAAATATTATTATCGTTCCTTCATCATACAGGGTGTAAAAAAAAGCGTAGGAAGAAAAATTTATATGAACTTCTTCTGTTATTTTAAAGTGTTCTATCTGAACCCGGGAGATTGCCCACATATTCTGGGACACCCTGTATATATCATCCGGGAACAAACCCGGAAAAATACACTACGTTTCTGCAAAGCTGCTTTGGCGATTAAATTAGATAGACTAAGCCACTGAAATTGTGTGTCCTGCCATTGTTTGGTTGGGTATGAAATAGCGTTAACGTTAAAGATGCTTCTGCTAACTGCGACAATAGATCCTTAATGTCCGCCGTTAAAATGGATTTAAATTTGTGTAATTTTCGATTTGGTCCGTGTTATTATAATCGCTCGAATAAGCATTGTCATTCGTAGACCTCTATTATATGCTATTTATTAAAACTAACACGGCCAATTTCGGTTATTTTACGGGCATTGGAAATCATTAGTCCATATGGTGACATCTTTAGGGGTTTCCTGCATACTATTGTTCGGCACATTAGTCTGAAACAGTGAAAAGAGTGCGGGCAAAAAATTAAAACCTAAAAGAGAGATTGTTAGGTCGTCTATATTAAATTACCTTAGAAATGAAGACTACGATCGCATTGGTATAATTTATATTAATATTGATATTTTTATATGGATAATGAATATTTGGTAGAAATAAATTCATGATATACACTCGCCGGCACAAAATTCAGCCACCCTGAAATTTTGGTCAAGTTTGATATTTTATAACTTTTTTATTTTTTATGCGATTTTCATGATTTTTTATCAGTTTGTAGATCAATTTATTGTGTTTTTCCTTAATTAGTTTATAAAGTTACATTTTTCGATTAGGCTATATTATACAGTTAAAATCAATCAATCAAACTGTTGTTTTTTGTCGTAATTTCAAAACACCCTGTAGGAAAATTGAGGTGCATAATTTTATTTACATACTATTTCTTGTAATCTTTGATGTATTCTAAACATTTAGTTTTTTGATTCATTCCATTATCTCATTTCTGCTGTGAGCTGCAAAATTTTAAATGGAACGATGTTATTTTTAGAAAATGTATGTCAAGGGTATTTCTACCGAAGCACGCATCAATCTTGTATTTGTTGAGCCGTTACATTGAAGAAATCCTCCAAGAAAATGTTGTTCCATTTGCACCTTTCATTGGGAACCAATTTGCATTAATGCCATGACAATGCTAGACCTCACGTTGCACATGTAGTGAGCGAATATCTGGATGAAGTTGGACTTCCAAGATCGGAATGGCCCGCATGTAGCCCGCATCTCAACCCAATCGAACATCTTTGGGAGCAACTTAAAAGGACCGTTCGTCGTCGTCATGTCCAACCACAAACCTGGCAAGACTTACGACTGGCGCTGACTGAAGAATATCAGGCTATCCCTCAAGAGAGGTTGAGGAACCTTATTCATTCGTTGACACGAAGACTGCAAGCTGTCATTGCTGAGAGAGGAGGAAATCCACGATATTAGAATTGTTTTTATTAATTACCTTTATGATATACCTAGTGTTTGTTTTTCTTAATAAAAATAGGCTTCATATCAGCGTTTCATTTAAAATTTTACAGCTCGCAGCAGAAATGAGATAATGGAATGAATCAAAAATCGAAATGTTTAGAATACATCAAAGATGACAAGAAACAGTATGCGAATAAAATTATCCACCTCAATTTTCCTACAGGGTATTTTGAAATGACGACAAGAAACAAACAGTTTGATTTACTTCTATATAATATAGCCTAATCGAAAAATGTTACTTTATAAAATAATTAAGGAAAAACACAATAATCGGATCGACAAACTGATGACAAAATCATGAAAATCGCATAAAAAATAAAAAAGTTATAAAATATAAAACATGACCAAAATTTCAGGATGGCGGAATATTGTGTCGGCGAGTGTATATTTGAAACATTTTCTGGAATTGAAAATCTGACACCAAAGCGACAGTTCGTCGTCGAAAGTGACGAAACCGGTGCCTGACAGAGGAAAAATATATAAAGTGCATATTGTAATTAGCCGTTAATAGCAGCCTCGATAGTTTGATTCTCCGAAGCAACTAGCATACAAATTGAATAAAACCACCTATTATCCTATATTTTAAGTGCGTATTCACGTTAAAGACCCACAAAATAAACACAAAACCTCCCTTTGGGGGTTTTACCTTTCGAGCACGATTTTATGGGTATCAGAAACCTGCGGTTCTACGTTCGGTTCGGTCGTTAAAAATCTATTAGTGCGTTTTTTAAAATAAATGTATCTCGCTGTCAGGTCGTTTTGTCAGTTTTTGATAAAAATGAAGGACTTAAGGGTCTAAGGGGAGTGGATGATATAAAGCGTGTAGAGAAGGGACATTTGTAATGGACATTTTATACAAGGAAACGTTTTTCATTCGCATGATTCGTTAGGAAAAATTCCCATAACTTTTCTAGGGGCTTGGAAAGACCAGTGTTTCTTGTCTCCAAAGTTTGTGGCGGATATTTTCAATTTTGAAAATAGTGCATATTAATAGAGATATTAAATAATTATTATACATTTAGCAGCAAAAATAACGCACAACCAAAAATTATGCTCAATTTCAAACTTGCTTTTCTCTCGAACCGATATATCGATTTCGCTAATTTTTCTTTTGAACTGTACCTTTTTTCTTTGGTAATTGCACTGTGATAGAAGTTTTTATTCAGATTTCAGTTTTAGGCTTATACAGGGTGCAAAAATGAGAATAGTTTTTTACGTTCAATTTGTGATATCCTGTAGGGTTTGTTCACAGAGCCCCCATTAAATAAAGTTGTTTCACGTATGTTGCACTGTGCATAACATGTTCTGGTATAAAACTGTGTATTTTCTTTGACATTACAGATATCAGAGAAATTAAATGAACAAAATGTTTAGAAAACATGAGGGTACAGCATAATACACCCATTGTTGTTGCTGATGTTCCCTGCAGGGTGTCTCAAATTTAACGAAAAAAAAAACTATACTCATTTTTGCACCCTGTATAAGCCTAAAACTGAAACCTGAATAAAAAATGCTATCACAGTGCAATTACCAAAGAAAAAGATACAGTTTAAAAAAAAAAATTTGCGATTTTTTTTGTTTAGATTGTCACTATGACAGCCAAATAAAATTATTTACATTTGTTCAGTCGTCGAAATTAAGTACTAACTTACACAAAATGTCGAATTTTACAACTTTGGAAATGGTAAATATAATTTTTTTACTGGGTGAATGTGAAAGTGGCCTGTGGCTGTCATAGTGAGAATCTAAACAAAAAGAATCATGGCAACTCGATTAAGAAAAAAAAATAAAATAAAATAAATAAAATGTAGGCTTATAAAATTTATATAGAAATAACTAAAATACGGTAAACTCTAAGAGTAAAAGGAAGCTATTTTGAACATTTACTTTAGTTTAAAATTAGGATTAGGACTGCAAAACTTTTTTTTTATTTTTAATTTATTTCTCCGAAACTACAAAACCAAATTAAATAAAATTTGAGGCAGTTATAAAGGATACTAATACGAACCTAAATATGCAATAAAATACTGGGTGTCCCATTTAAAAAAATATAACTTTATTTTGTCACATTTTTTTGGGACCAGCCTGTATAATATAAAATATTTTTAAAACATGCCGCTTTTAATCCAATATTTCAAGGTGTTTTAGTATTGTTGATAAGTTCTTCGATAACGATTTAATCTTCCATCTCCGCTTCGTTTGCGGACCCGGTATATATCATTACTAACAGCGCTGGGCTTCTAATATTGCATCGTGTGTTATTCGACACTTACTGATAAAGTCGATGCTTACTAATGTAGGAGTGGAAAAAGAATTTTTTTGCGCGGATGCAGTTTGAATCTAACAGTATTGTGCATCTAGAGACTCTGATACTCCAAAGCGGGACCTAAAGTGATGAAATATTTTCGGCCACAAAAAAATTTATTGCCTAAAATAAATATTGCGGTTTAACTTGACAGCTGTGTGGCTTGTATTTACATATTTGCATGGGGTAATTATAAAAATATACCTTCGTTTTGATGGTTTTATAAACGAAGTTAATAAAGGAAATTGGTTCCTTTTCAATAGCGACTTCCCTGCCGAACAAACCCCAACCGGAGTTCTGGACGCTCCCTTGCCTGACACTGAAAATATTTTCAGCCATGCAGTGTTGCCGCTTCTACTAGAAAGTATTAGGCGTCTGCACGTTACAAAATGGCAATGCCATTGTAAATCCATGCAAGTGCCGATTCCCTAAATAAGTTTGTAAGGAAACAGACCCCATAAAATTTACACTCGGAACCCATTAAAAGTAATTTCCCATTGAATTCGACGAATAAAAATTCTTCGTCAATACGTCGGCTGTAGCCGGCGCGGCGTCACACTGTCCTTTCTCACACTTTATCAGACGCAAAAAAATCTTTTTCTCAAGCCAGGTCGGTAAAAATGGATTTTATATTGGTTATAGAGCCATCTTATAACCATATAATGGCAGCGGGTTAATTTAAAGTGATTGGGTTGCGTGTCAAAGCAGCGGCGTCCGAGCGAATTGTCAAACAAAGAGTCCGTTATCGTTTTTTTTTGTTTTTTTTTATGATCAAACACAAGCACTATAGGAAAAGTCCTTTAGGGCACTCTGGGAGTGGTGCGTGTGCGCAAAAAGCGATTCACGTTGGTTTTGAATCGTTGGAGATTATATTCGTTGGGAAAAACGACCTCCGGAAGGTCGTTCCATAAGGATGAAGTCCTCCAGATGAAAGAATTCTTAAATAATGAAGTTCGAGAAGTACTAAGCTTCACCACATATGGATGGGCCGCAGTGGTTCGTCGTGTATTTCTGATATTCGCCGCTCTGGGCGGAATTAAGAGGGCAAGGTCAGCCGAGCACTTTCCACGAAAATATCTGTAAAAGAGAGTCAAATCCCCAACCTGTCTTCGATGTTCTAGGCTGTCGAGGTTCTTCGTCAGCTCGTGGTCTCCAATCAGACGAATGGCCCTCCTTTCGCTGGAGTCCAGTAGCCGAAGAGTATGTTTGGGTGCAGAGCTCCAGACATGAGAGCAGTACTCTAGTGATGGTCGAATCTGGGCTTTGTATAGTGTCAAAAGTTGTTGAGGTGTGTACAACTGGTTCGGAAGAGTACACCAAGTTTCTGAGAAGCTATCTTGGCGATTGCCACAACGTGGTTATGCCAAGACATATTTCCTCCCAGATTGACACCCAGCAAATTAATAGATGAAGCTAGTGGGATTGCGTGTCCGTCCTTGACTATATCCGGTTCTGTAGTGTTAACCTTGTTAGAGAAAACTGCTGCCTGGGTTTTTTAGCGTTAAATTCGACTTGGTTACTGTCACCCCAAGCCAAAATTTCTTCCAGGTCTTTGCTGAGGCGTGATACTTCATGCTGTCTGCGAAGATATGCGTCGGCAGCCGATGTTTGTGCATTCAATATGGACCCTTGAGGAACACCGGCATTGATGGTGAAGGTGTCTGAGAGAAATCCGTCAATCGCCACTTGCAGAGAGCGGTCCTTAAGAAAGCTAGACAACCATGCACAGAATCGACTGGGCATACCATAGGATCGTAGTTTACTTAGAAGTCCCTCATGCTCAGTTTGTGGTAGAAAAATCAAATTTTCGAGACATTCAGAAGGGTTTTTTTACTTTTTTTTTATTGATCTATAATTATAATTCATTGTTTCAATTCCTTTTAAGAGGACTCTGTACACTTTAAAAACGAGATTTCTTCCTTCGGGTTATTAATCGATTAATATTGATGCTCTCTCCTTCTAACATCAGCAGCGAACGCTACTTTCTGAGATCGCGCCGGCCAGTGCAATAGGGAGAAATCTGTAAAAGAAAATCCTCTTAAAAGTAGGCAAGAAACTGTTTAAACTAATTGATTCTACCGAATAATTTTAATGAATCAATGATATGAATTTACTGAATTAAATATCTGAATTAATTCTGTTAAAGTAAATTTAATATAATTACTTTAATTAAATCGATTTACTAATCGACTGATTAATTCAATTTAATCGAATAATTTTTTAGAAATCGATTGAATTTAATTGAATCAATACGAATGTAAAACTATAAATATAATACAGTGAAACTTCTCATAACGGACACATCTAATAAGCGGACATCTCTATTAAGCGGACATTTTTTTCATATTGCGGAACTAGGTATATGAAATTCCATGAAAATCAACACGGTTTTGGGTGGACGCGGACAGGCTGTTTTCATACAAAGAGTGCGAAAACCCTCCTTTAAACGGACCAGAAAATTTTTATAGTATTTGGGAGACGAATAAGTACGATGCAAAAACTCTCTGAAGACAGACCGGCAACCAATCGCGTATGCGTGGCAGCGCGAAAGGACTGATTCCCCGACAGCAGTCCGCCGTTTATTTGTGAATTGTAAGGTTAAAATCGTAAACAATGGCACAAAAATGTCGCGTTTTGAGTCTGAAAGAGAATATTGATGTTTGTAATTTGATAACAATGATTTGGGCGAGTTCATTAACATTGATAGCAATATACTATTAGAAGATGATAGTGATGATATGTAGCCCAAACTGAAACCACATCAATATCTGACGACTCTGATGAAGAAGTTGAATGCAGTAATCAAACAAATGTCACCAATTATCAACAAGCCATTAGTATGGTAAAGGAATTATAAGAGTATGCAAAGAATAGAGATGACTCTATACAGACATTTTCTAGATTGCAAGTTTTAAAACGCAAACACATTAAAATACGTTATTAGATTTTTTTTAGTACTACATCCTAACTAAAACTAGTTTATTTTTGTTTTGTTTGTTTATTTGTACATACATAATAGTAATAATTTTGCATTTACATATTACCTGATAACAAATTTCCCATGAGCTGACACCTCTATTAGGCGGACACATTTAGACGGACCCGTAAGTGTCCGCCTAAGAGAGGTTTCACTGTATTAAGAAATATTTATCTCTCTCGCTTGTAAGGTAGAACTTTTAAATATAATCTGGAGCTGTAAGAAAATTAAAAAACCTTTTTTTATTGTAACGCCACTGGATTTTAACGACCCAATATTGTCTTTTTGTGTCGGTCTTTTCAATCAGCTATTAAACTTTATATTGCAGAATTAATAAAACCTGAAATACCCTCCGCGAATGCGATGATTAAAAAACGTAACATATTTTGTTATACTACCCACTCTCAATATGTCGCTTCCTAATATTAAAAATCAGAAAGGCACTTCTATTTTGTTGTGAGGAGTACATGAGAATGTGCCCTTAACACCTTAAATGGGAAGGGGCACATCATTCTAAAGATCATTTAAATCTCCTTCCGCCAATAACAACATGTCGACGAGAATGAATGAAAATATTAAACATCAGGGTCATTTTTAGACTAGCAGATACAAAATAACATACAGCGTTGCCACTGTAATTTCCTTAAAACATTGCAATTTGATGTTAGAATAATATAGGTAAATTTAGCACTTTCAGTACAGACTTGGCATCATTGATTACAGTTTAAAACCTTGTATGATTCTGACAGAATAAAAACAATTCCCTCTATTTATTAATTAAATGTTTTCGAGAACTACACTGTAAAATATTTTTGACCGGTACATGGTGGCTCTCTTTATATAAAATTTACGAGATTTAAACACGGCTGACGCGGTCGGGTCCTCTTAACGTAAGAACGAAAATCCTTACCCCGCCCATTCAGGTTATGTCGATGACATTCTCCTATGGCTTATGGCAATTGCTTTTTGATCGTTTCACTTCCAGAAAACGTCACATCGGCAACCGTGCATAAAATGAGCCAATTCCCGACGTTTCCAGCATCTGGAGTTGAGAGGTCATCTTGGGGTCCGTTCGGTCGTCATGGAAACCTGGATACGTATTTTCTTGGAACGAAAATAATAATATAATTTTTCTCGGGAAAAAAATACATTTTTCTATAAGTTCAAAAAACACAAGGTTTTGGTTTTGGTGCATTTTAGGTATAAGAAAAATAGTTGACCTATACTGGCGGTTAAAAAAATATTTGGAAAAGGAAATGAACACAAAACAGAGTCAGTCACGATGATCTACGGAACTAAAAAATATATTTCTTTGCAATATTGATACTTCTCAATGAAAGATGCCGAACTTTTTAATGAATAAGATATTTTGACGTATCTATCACGTATGTATAAGTATGGCTTAACATTTACCTGTATACAGGGTGTAACTAAATAAGTGTAAAACATTTAAGGGGGTGATTCCTCATCGAAAAAAAGATAGGATCTTTCATATAAAGAAACTTCATTGGAGCATCCCTTGTTAAGATACAGCCCCTTAAAGGGGGTACATAAAATGTGTTTAACAATTTTTTTCACAAGCACTAAAAAAGTTACAATATTGAAATTAACCTGACATTTTCTACTACCAAAAAGACACTTAGCCAGTAATTTATTTGGTTTACCCCATGGTTGTAAGGGGTGGAAACGCAACCCCTAAAATTTATTTCCAATGTAAGTTTTTGTCTTATTATTTGTTTACCATCTAAAAATTTATTTCCGATAGCCTGTTTCATTCTAAACAAAAAATGTCTCTTGAATTTTTTGCCCAAAATAAACCAGTTCGCAGCAAAAAATTATTTTAGGAACAAGATACATATCGCCATAAAACGAAAATACGAAACTAATTTATATAGTGACAATTAAATTGGTCTGAAGGTAGACATATTCAACATTTACTATGATTTCTAGATGTTGTATGTTTTGTTATTAATAAATTAGTTTATGTACCCCCTTTAAGGGGCTGTATCTTAACAAGGGATGCTCCAATGAAATTTCTTTATATGAAAGATCCTATCTTTTTCTCGATGAGGAATCACCCCCTTAAATGTTTTACACTTATTTAGTTACACCCTGTATATTGGCATTTTTCGATTCTATATGTAAAAATCCAAGTAGTTAACAATTTCCTCGAACCGTTTCTGAAATAAAATTCATAAGGAATTTTTTTTATAAAAAACACATGTTAAAGGTAATTTATCTCTACTGGGTAATGAATGCAGTTTCCAAATTTGGATAAGTAAGGGCGGATATTCGAATGTTACCTTCAGTTAGACCTTAGCTAAGGTAGCCTTAACGCTATGGCAAACCTATATTCAACTATATTGTAAATTAACTTGAGGGTCAATTGACGCGTTAAGACTAAGATTAGCACGTTCTTAAAAGTCTATTGCTTTAGATGAGAGATAAAAAGAACTTCAAGCGCCGCATGCTTGCGTCTGTTAGTTGAAGATCAACCAGCAGCCGGATACGTTGTGTCTCGTCGATCACCAACACACTCTCAGCAATCCGCTCTGTTTTTTCGGTTTACGCGTGTATCTTGCCCGTCCATAAACAATCTTTGAATATTGTTTTTATTGACGCGTTACTTCTGGACGTCAAATTTCGTCGCGTGCAATAAAATCTAATAATCTGTAGTATAATCTGTATTATTGTATTTTCAAAAGCTAACTATCGGTTCTGTTTCACTATTACTGTGTGTACATAAAGTATTTCCAGAATTGTTCCCATGAAAAAGAAAAAAACTGATTGTGTTTGTGCCTGGATTTCCTCGCTCTTTAGGTGTAAGGATAAATACAAGTAGGTAGAAAATAATTTATTTTTATAATTTAATATGGAATTTCAGTTTTACATTAAGTTTCGTCAACATTGCCATTGGCTCTGGGTGAAATGTTGTACAGTAGCGCGGACTAACCTGTGAGTAAGAGTGTTTGTTACCCCACTTTTAAAACGGTCGATTAAAAAAAAAAAAAATATGTGTCGCTTCTCTAGGACACCCAAGGAGTCACCCGTTAAATATAATACGTCACTTCCATAACACCCTGTATATACATATTTATAGTTACTGTAGACATTTCCTGGGCATTAATTGTTATTCTTGTCAGATTCTGTGTCGACACAATATTTTGTTCAATAGTATTAACATTTATTATTTTGTTCAATATTTTGAACTTTGTTCTGCTCGCACCATAACTCAAAGTTTTGCATATTCTTTTTAAAAGTTTTTCTAGATTATTTTCCGCAATTTCCCGTATTTATGACGGAGTACAACTTTCTTCCTGACTCATTTTTATTAATATTATAACTTTAATATATTTATTTTTAATTATGACGGATGGGAAGAAGCTTTGTTGTGTTCAATTGTTTCTATCATGGCATATTTGATACTTGTAACATTTTATTAAATTGTAAAAGTATTGCCAACCCAAAAAGAAAATATTAATTCAAATGGAAAAAATTTACTATATTTTTTAAAGTTTTTCAGACATTTAAAGACCCAAATAGATAAAGTTTTATAAAATACACGGTTCATAAGACAATTAGAGCACTTGTACTTTAGAAAACTCCCCGTTTCGCGGAGCGTTTTCTAAATTAAACGCGTGCTCTAAGATAATGTCTTAAAAAACTTGTATCTTAATATACTATTAATTGTTTTTTAATTTTTAAACAAATAATGTTTACTAATTATTGTAAAAGTCACTTGACTTGGTCACCATCTGGCTGTGAAATTCTTCAAACTGTTTCCATAACTTCCTCCTTACTCCACCTTAAAATCCATCCTTATCAAAATCAGCGCCTCCAAACAAAGATATTTACCAAAAAAATTAGTAATTTATACCGTTTTACCCCCAGGCAGTTGATTGCTGCCCGAAAATTGGATAGACGGGATTGATCTCATTGATCTGTGTGTTTGGAAGAGCGAATTTCAGTTTTACATTAAGTTTGGCAACATTGCCATTGGCTCTGGGTGAAATGTTGTACAGTAGCGCGGACTGACCTGTGAGTAAGAGTGTTTGTTACCCCACTTTTAAAACGGTCGATTTAAAAAATATATATGTAGCGCTTCTCTAGGACACCCAAGGAATCACCCATTAAATATAATACGTCATTTCCATAACACCCTGTACTATTGATAAACTGAGGGACAGATAGTTGTAATTTTTTAAATATTAATTGCAAAGATTGATTTTAATAAACAAGGAGACGGCCTCGGCATTTTTACGCATATTTTCTTAAAAAATCGATAAATATCTTCGGAAACAATGTCGTCCGAACTAATACGACCCGTCGAAGCACAAAAAATGACAAAAATTCCATCCCTAAAATCAGTTTAATCTGACCACGACCGATCGATCTTAGTCGTGACACTTTCGGACTGTCATTCTGTTAATTATAAATGTGAAACAAAGCTTTCGGCAAGATAGTTATCTGTATTACCGATCGAGCAGACGGTGTAAAACATCGTGGAACACCGTTTCTCGAGATTGGGTTGGATTTCTGGGAAATTTTTTGAATTCCTTGGATTTTTGATGTTTATATTGTTGATAAAGATTAAAATAATATTGGTTAAAATTTATTTCCAAAAAAAATTCTCGTTTTACCGTTCTGGAACAAACGAACATTTCTTTTCTTATAAAGATTATAAGAATATTATTACAGCAAATATTTTGAACTGCATGACCTGACTTTACAAAACAAGGTTATATTATTCAGTTATATTAGTAACAAATGTAAAGATTGTTCCACGAAAAATGGATATAACTTAATGACTGCCGTAAAAGTACCTGGGGCGACCCCATTATTTATGACCGTTTGTTATTATTATGTAGAAAGGACCGGATTGTAATAATTATAATTAAATATAGGCACATCAGGTAGGTTAGGTTGCTTCATTTATATTTAAATATCTTTTTGTGGTAAAATTTGTTAGTTTTTATTTCTTGCTGGAAGAGTTTAGTTGTATTACCGATATTATTTTACCAAACGTATAAAAAAACAGTATGTGGCGTCCATGGAAAAACATTGATGGTGCTTATTCTAGTGTTGCAGTGAAGAAAATGCATTTATCTCTCGATGCTAGAGAAATTGTAAAAAGAGTATATACTTCTTTACTCAACAGAGCACTTTATGCTAGTGCTGCTGCGACTGAAACGTCTGATTTGACTAAGATACATCTGACTACAGTGAAAAGAATAGCGTCAAATCCCATTAAATCTAGAAAGAAGCGTAAAGATGCCGGTTTCACCAAATGTTTCGACGAAAGCGACAAGGACTTGATAAGTTGTAGCCGCACTAGCCTTTGGAGAGTTTTGTCGGAAATGGGATTCAGATACCGCAAAATTGACAAAAGGCAAGTACTCATGGAATCCCACCGTTTACAAAAATGGCGTCATGAGTATATAACTTCTGTAAGGAAATCCCGTTCTGAAAACCGTCCTATAATTTACCTCGACGAGACTTGGTTTGACACGCATGAAACACCATCCAAAGGCTGGTCTGATCCTTCCGATAAGTGTAAAACAAAAGCTCCGTCAAATAAAGGAAAAATAATAAGCAATTTACATGCTAGGTCTGAAAACGGTTGGGTTCCAAATGCCTTGTGGCTTTCTGCAAGAAACATTAAAGACTCTTGTGTGGACTACCATGAAGATACAACGGCCGAACTTTTTGAGGAATTGTCTGTTACCAAACATTCCTCGGAATAGCGTGATAGTAATGGACAATGTGAGCTATCACAGTCGCCAATTACATAAAGCTCCAAGCTCAAATAATACAAAATTGGAGATTCAGAACTACATGGCGGCGAATGATGTATATTTTGAAGAAAGTTATAAAAAAAGTGATCTTTTAGAAGTTTTAAAGACATTTTGTATAAAAAAAGTATATGTTTGTGACACATTGGCAGAAGAAATTGGACATAGAGTGCTACGGCTCCCACCCTATTATTTTTAACCCCATAGAGCATATGTGGCACTAGTTAAAATCACTGGTTAGGTCTAAAAATATTTCTCCGACTCTAAGTTCTAGTGTTGCAAAATGAATACGAAAATGCTTTAATGATATTCCCCCAGGTAGTTGGAAAAATTCAGTCCGTCACGTAATAACTGTAGAAAATTCGTATATTAGTCTGGATCGTATAATTAATCCAATTATAATTAATTTTGATGAGGATAGCGATAGCGAAACAGAACTATCTATAGAATGATATTATAAATGTAAATAAATATGACTAGTAATATTTAAAAAAAATGTTATTTCATTTGATTACATAATATATCATTACTTGTTTTCCTTAGTCCGTCCCTTCATACTTCACTTGTTTATTGCCAAGCTCTTGTCGACACAATGGGACCGACCCAGGAAATCATTAATTCGTATCCAAATTTCGTGCAACGTACTTTACATAAATACTTACCGAGAACACAAAAGTTCGATGCAACGGAATGGGGAGCATTAAGTCACGATTGCTCTTGATCCTTGGGGTTTATGGCGCATGTGCAAAGGTAATAATATATCGTACGGACTTTAGGATGAGCATAATATCACTTATTACCGAACTTTCGTAGTCATTTTCCGGTCTAGTCCGGTAAAATGTGATTTTCTGGCTTAAAAACCAGGATTTTTTGGCCGATCTTTCATCATCGACATCTCCAATTCAAATTTCAGGAAGTTGACTTTTGCGTAAATGATAAATTGTCAACTCAAATGTCAAATTTTAATACTTCCTGAACGTCACGTGCCAATGTACTTAACAAAAGTATCTATAGAATAAGGGTTCGTTCACTGTATAGGGTTGAGGATAGGGAGTTTTAGCAAACGATTAACTGACTACTTTAAATCACAATTATCTGGCTGATGATCAAACACAAGCACTATAGGAAGAATACTTTAAAGCATTCATCGTTGGAGATTGGGAAACACCTCAGGAAAGTCGTTCCACCAGATGAAGGAATTCCTAAACAATGAAGTTCGAGGAGTACTACTAAGTTGAAGCACATAAGGATGGGCGGCAGTGGTTCGTCGTGTATTTATCCTATAGTCGTCGCTTTAGGTTTAATTAAGCGGGCATTTGCCATGTAAATATCGGTAATAGGAAGTCAAATCACCAATCTGTCTTCGATGTTCTAGGCTGTCGAGGTTCCTCGTCAGCTCGTGGTCTCCGATCAGACGAATGGCCCTCCTTTCGATGAAATCCAGTAGCTCTGTCCTGGAAAGGACTTATTTAAATTAAACACGAAAAATTAATTATTTTAAATTGTTTTGCCAATTTCACGTTATTCGGTGTCGAAAACTCTTTAATGTTTCATAATAGAGTTGTGTATGATTGTGTACTCGGACTGCTTTTAGGGTGGATTTAATAGTTTTGGTCAAAGGGATTGAAAGGAATGACAAATAATGGGGTCTTAGGGAGAATAGTACAAGTAAACTTAGATATTATGACGAAAACATAAAATAAGTACGGGGTGTCCCATTTTCGATACTTTTATAGGGTATCTCCGTTATTGTTAATGCTATCAAAAAAGTAATGTATGTGTCATGTGCTCTTTTTGAGTCAAACTTAAAATGGTAAAATCAAAATTCTAAAATTTTCGCTCGCTTAAGAGATACGGGGGAAAATCAACAAATTGACAATTTCTAAATAACCCTATATTTTTCTAGTTAAAAGAGCTACAGAAAAATGTTTTATACAGAAGTTTCTTTATAATGATAGTTGAATAATTTGCCGTTTTCAGAGTAAGTATACGGGGGCCAGGTAAAAAATGTAATTGGACCTAATCGCATTTTTTTAAACGGAACACCCTGTATATTTTAATCTAAAAAGATAGCATTTTAAATTGTTTTTCAAATATATAACACATATTAGTTTCCTAGGCGATTTATTTAAATTTTATTACTTTGAAAGGAAATAAAAGATTCAGATTAAGGTAAAAATAACGAAAATAATCGCAAAGGTTCAGGTTATGTCCTTAAATGGTTACCGTCTTTCCGGATAGCGAACAAAATATAAATTTTGCGCCATTTTTTCGTTTTTTCCACTTTCAATATAAAGTGATATCATATCAAATTTTTCAAAATGTTGATAAGTCATTTTCACAACTGAATATGTAAAAATGAAATTGACGTTGAATGTTAATAACAACTAGAAAGTCGACATAATTGTTCCTATGATATTAGCTATGATATTAGCTCTTGTTTCATTGTCTACTGTGGTTTAAAGTAATAAAGTTTAAATAAATCGCCTTGGAAACCAATATTAGCCATGGTGTGTTATATATTTGAAAAGAGAATTTAGAATGGTATCATTTTAGATTAAAATATACATTTAAAAAAATTGAGGTTAGGTCCGATAACTTTTTTACCTGACCCCGTATACTTATTCTGAAAACGGCAGATTATTCAAAAATGATAATAAATAAACTTCTATATAAAACATTTTTCTGTATCTCTTTTAACTAAGAAAATATAGGGTAATTTCGCAAATGTCAATTTTTTGATTTTCCCCCGTATCTCTTAAGTTTTTAAGTCATTTTAAGTTTGACCCAAAAAGAGCACATGGCACCTACATTACTTTTTTGATAGCACTAACAATTACGGAGATACCCTATAAAAGTGTCGAAAATGGGATACCCTGTACTTATTTTATGTTTTCCTCATAATATCTAAGTTCTAAGTTTACTTATATTATTCTCCCTAAGACCCCATTATTTGTCATTCCTTTCAATCCCTTTGACCAAAACTATTATGATCCGGGGAAACAACCTGTAATAGTATGATTCAAATCGAGATTATGTAGATCAAATAAGGCAATGCCACGTCAGCAGCTAATTGACGTGATTAACATTATGAAGGTGGTAGATATAAAACCGTAACGTATTTTACTTGTGTTTCAAATACGATTTAATGATAATACGGAACACAAAAGACGAAGCTGACAAACAAAAGCGCGCAGTTCTCCTGTACGGAAAAAAACTACGGCCTAACGGGCCTATCAAGGGCCCCCGTTCAAACACGAAATTCCATGCCGACGTCAGTCAATTATCAGATATCTGTTTCATAGTTTTTAATTGGTATCCAATACCTTGTTGGACATGATATTTAGAAAAGCCATCGCGATGATCGGAGGCCGCCATCATCTAAAAAAAACAAGCGACCATCAGACATCAAACCCGATATATTATGTTCAGTTGTTTTATCGCGGGCAACTCTGCGATATTCAATACGAGGATTAGACAGGTGGTAAGATCGAATATAGTATTCCGAATCGATATTGAAGGGTGGAATTTTGAAACGCATCTTCCGCGATCGTACGAAATCTTTTTTACAACTTATACAGGGTGTCCCATAACTAATGGTACACAGGAAAATTGCAGATTCCTTGGGTAAAAATACTGCGATTTGGCCATGCTTAGTTTAGTTCAATAGCTGGTAATAACCGAGATACAGGGTGTTCAAGTAAAAATTTAATTTTAAATTTTCCTAAATAACTTATTTCCGAATCAATACTTTTGCACAAAATTTTGTGACTAGGGTTTTTTGGGGGAAAGGAATTTGAATTTGTTAATAATTTTGATGTAGATTGTAGGGGACGCTCTTTGCGGTACTCTGGATACATAAAAATAAGTGTAACTTTCTTGGGCCTTAGTATAATTATGTTTTTATTAAAAATATCAGTTTTTCCCGTCATTTTTAAGCAATAAAGGTATACTTTGTAAATGTCGCTCCGACTAACCGTTTTCGAGATATTTTCAATTACAATTTCTAATGCGCCCGTTTAAATTTTGATTTGTAAATGTGAAATTTGTCACAGTAGGCTTTGGTAAAAACAAATACAATGAAAGCACTTTGAAACCTCATTTTTGTCAAAGTTTATTTTCATTTGTCAGCATTGTGGATGTTTTTAGCGAGTTTTTGAAGATATTGTTATCCAAAATTAAACTAAAAATGCCGCGACATAACTGTTTTCTAACGGAGAAATGCGAGACATGGTATGTTTATACGCACAAGAAAATTTTAACAGACGCGGGATCGGCGGTATTTGGAAATGTATCCAAATAGAAGGCAGCCAGATTTTAAAATTCTTAGAAGCCTATATGACAGACTGGGAGAAACAGGATCCTTGCGTCCAAAACGTAATAGTGTCCTGTTTCCCCCCGTCTGTCATATAGGCTTCTAAAAATTTTAAAATCTGGCTGCCTTCTATTTAGATACATTTCCAAATACCGCCGATGTGCCCCTCCCCGCGTCTGTTAAAATTTTCTTGTGCATATAAACATACCATGTCTCGCATTTCTCCGTTAGGAAACAAGTTATTTTTAGTTTAAATTTTGATAACAGTATCTTCAAAAACTTCTTAAAAACACCCACAATGCTGACAAATGAAAATAAACTTTGACAGAAATGAGGTTTCAAAGCGCTTTCATTGTATTTGTTTTTAACAAAGCCTACTGTGACAAATTTCACATTTACAAATCAAAATTTAAACGGGCGCATTAGAAATTGTAATTGAAAATATCTCGAAAACGGTTAGTCGGAGCGACATTTCCAAAGTATACCTTTATTGCTTAAAACCGACGGGAAAAACTGATATTTTTAATAAAAACATAATTATACTAAGGCCTAAGAAAGTTACACTTCTTTTTATGTATAGAAAGTACCGCAGAGAGCGCCACCTACAATCTACCTCAAAATTATTAACAAATTTAAATTCCATTCCCCCAAAAAACCCTAGTCACAAAATTTTGTGCAAAAATATTGATTCAGAAATGAGTTATTTAGGAAAATTGAAAATTAAATTTTTACTTGGACACCCTGTATCTCGGTTATTACCAGCTATTGAACTAAACTAAGTATGGCCAAATCGCAGTATTTTCACCCAAGGAATTTACAGTTCTCCTGTGTACCATTAGTTAGGGGACACCCGTATACATGCTATTAGTTGAAACGTATTTCAGGATCTTGCTGAAAAAATATTTATTTTTGGAAAATATCCACACTTAATAGTACATTGTGGCATGTAGAAGGTCAACCAGATACATATGATGAAACATACCGACTTTAACTGCGGTTTCTCCTGCTGGGGCCTTTAAATTAATATGCGATTTACACTGTGTGTACCCATATTTTCGTTTCACCGATATATTGTACTAAACAAACTAACCCTAACCCTACTAATCTTCCTAATTCTTTTGTATCGATTTTCTCATTTTCTGGTCCAGTGAATAAATTTAGAAGAGAAACGAAACTGACCAGTCGAATGGGGAGAGAATTGCAAAGACAGTTTAGATTTCGTAACATAGAGGAACTAATGTTTCGTGTAAAACCGTGGGGCCTATTATAGCATATCACAGGCCGACGTAAAATTTTCTTAACAAGAAAAACAGGGTGTTCGGATCAGGATTAATATGATGTATACCAAGTAAGACACTTCAAATTACTATCCAAGAAAGGGTTGTGAATTACTCACAGCTGCAGGGACGGACTAGCTCTGGCACTTATGGCCCCTTTCTTTAAATTAAGTACTCTTCATTCATGTCGCTAATCCTAACCATTTTCGGGAAAACGTCATTTTTTTTTTATGATCAAAGCACTATAGTAAAAATCCTTTAGGGCACTCTGGTAGTGGTGCGTGTGCGCAAAAAGCGATTCACGTAGGTATTGAATCGTTGGAGGTTATATTCGTTGGAAAAAACGACCTCGGGAAGGTCGTTCCACAAGGATGTAGTCCTCCAGATGAAAGAATTCTTAAATAATGAAGTTCGAGGAGTATTAAGCTTAACCACATATGGATAGGCGGCAGTGGTTCGTCGTGTATTTCTGCTATTCGTCGCTCTGGGCGGAATTAAGAGGGCAAGGTCAGCCGAGCACCTTCCATGAAAATATCTGTAAAAGAGAGTCAAATCCCCAACCTGTCTTCGATGTTCTAGGCTGTCGAGGTTCTTCGTCAGCTGGTGGTCTCCGATCATACAAATAGCCCTCCTCTCGATGGAATCCAGTAGCCGAAGAATATGTTTGGGTGCAGAGCTCCAGACATGAGAGCAGTATTCTAGTGATGGCCGCAACGTGGTTATGCCAAGACATATTTCCTCCCAGATTGACGCCCAGCAAATTAATAGATGAAGCCAGTGGGATTGCGTGCCCGTCCATGACTATATCCGGTTCTGTAATGTTAACCTTTTTAGAGAAAACTGCTGCCTGGGTTTTTTTTAGCGTTAAATTCGACTTGGTTACTGTCACCCCAAGCCAAAATTTCTTCCATATCTTTGTTGAGGCGTGATACTTCATGCTGTCTGCGAAGATGTGCGTCGGCAGCTGATGTTTGCGCATTCAAAGAGAAAGATGAGATAAGTGTGCTATCGTCAACAAAACTAAATATCGGATTTTTAGTTTTCGCTAGAAGGTCGTTAATGTAGAGTAAGAAGAGAGTGGGAGACAATATGGACCCTTGAGGAACACCGGCATTGATGGTGAAGGTGTCTGAGAGAAATCCGTCAATCGCCACGTGCAGAGAGCGGTCCTTAAGAAAGCTAGACAACCATGCACAGAATCGACTGGGCATACCATAGGATCGCAGTTTACTTAGAAGTCCCTCATGCCAAACACGATCAAAGGCTTTAGAAATATCCAGTGCAACAGCCCGAGACTCCCCATGATGTTCGATTGCGTTGTTCCAAATATGGGTGACATAGGCTAGAAGATCTCCAGTTGATCCCGACTTCCGAAAACTATATTGATGATCACTGATAATGTTGAAGCCTTCCAGGTACTTTAGAAGATGTTGGTTAATAGCTTTCTCCATTACTTTTGATATAATAACTGAAAGCAATGCGACTGGTCGATAGTTGTTAGGCAGGGTTCTCTTACCTTTCTTTGTAATAGGCTGGACTCGCGCCGTCTTCCAGCAAGATAGAAATATTCATATAAGTCATATAACAAGAAATATCCCGTGCAACAACCTTTGGTTAATTATAACAACATTTTAACCCAAAGTTTTAGTAATAATTACCACCTTTCAAAATCCAAAACTGGAACGCATCCAAAAATGAATTTGTACTCTTTATTTTATTTATTTTAGTATCCAAATCGGCATATTTCTGAAAGAGAGGAAACTACCTGTTACAAGACGAGTCTAATCAGATAGAAACATACACAAGCCCCAAAAAAAAAGGTAGAAGATACCATTTCAAATTGTTTTACACGGCCGATCAAAGTGTCCACCGAAACGTAAAATTTTAATCTTTGGTGTTTTTAAATCACTTTTTGGGTCCTTAGGAGAGATGATACACCTTGATAGGCTTAAAGATATCGGTATAATTTTTATATGAACCATTGGTTCTTTAAGGAATTGATAACGGGATCGAGTTTGATGGTTTGTGAAATATTCTCTATTTTTTTTCAGGTTCCTATGCTTCTCCAGGGGCGTAGGCAGCTTGTCGGGGCGGTGGGGACATACTACGCTGAGGACGCCGTGCTGGACCGCAGGTGAATATATTTTTATTATCACAAACCCGAACAAACCCCCTAAAAAACAGTCACAACTCAAAAAAACCTCTTTTGAGATAAACGGTTTTAAAGTATTTATAAAACTCTGGGCCTCAATTTTTCAGTAACCATAGCAAAATATACTTTGTTTGATTTTAACCGTGACAGTAATACTTATAATTTTTTTCTATTTGGGTTTCATAATGGCTACATTATGAAATGCAAAAAAATTGAATAACCTGCCACTTTATGAAACTGAAATTTTATTTTTTTTATGTTGGCAGCAAGTAGGGTTCGAATTTTAGGCTTACTTCGATTTCGTTGAGATTGGTTTTCTAGGCATTATGAATTCGATAAACATATTTTTATAGAAATCGTTAATATACTAACCTTTAACCTTGCAAATAGATCATATTTATCTGAAATACCTATACTCGGAAATATATAACATGCTGACGGCGTCCGTCAACTAATTTCTAGTCACAACTATAAAACAACATAACCTAAAAATAATAGAAATATCTTCCAGTTTATGCTCTATTTCTAAAGTTTTATTCAATAAAGTACTATTTTTATTTTTAATTCAATATAGTGTTATACATATTACTTTATATATACATATTTATAGTTACTGTAGACATTTCCTGGGCATTAATTGTTATTCCTGTCAGATTCTGTGTCGACAAAATATTTTGTTCAATAGTATTATTTATTGTTTTGTTCAATATTTTGAACTTTGTTCTGCTCGCACCAAAACTAAGTTTTGCATATTCTTTTTAAAAGTTTTTGTAGATTCATTTCTGCAATTTCTCGTATTTCTGACTGAGTACAACTTTCTTCCTGACTCATTTTTATGAATAATAATATATTTATTTTTAATTATGACGGATGGGAATAAGCTTTGTTGTGTTCAATTGTTTCTATCATGGCATATTTGTAACTTGTATCATTTTATGAAATTGTAAAAGTATTGCCAACCCAAAAAGAAAATATTAATTCAAATGGAAAAAATCTACTATATTTTTTAAAGTTTTTCAGACCCAAATAGAAAAAGTATTATAAAATACACGGTTCATAAGACAATTAGAGCACTTGTACTTTAGAAAACGACCCGCGAAGCGCTTGCTCTTAGATATTGTCTTATGAAACTTGTATCTTAATATACTATTATAATATAATATATTTGTAAGGAAACTCTGTTTATCTGCATTAACTCACCAATGCCATTTTTTGAGTTGTGACTCTTTTCTAGCGGGGGTGCGATATGTAAACTTTTTTTAATAATCGAGCGATGTCGGTTATTTCAATAATCGAGTACTCGAGCTGTTTTTCGCTCGAGCAATCACAACACTAGTCTCAATGCTGTTATACAAGTTTTATGTAACAATTCGGGGGTATTTACACACGGAAAGAAAAACGTAGTAATCTTTCTAACCGTGCCAACTGCCCAACGTCGCTTGATTGACTAAATTTTACTAAATTTATTAGACATCAGACTTTTTTCGAAATTATTTGTATCTACAATATTATTTTGGTACGGCTTAATAATGAAAATTGTAATTAATACAATAATAAAATAATTTTTCTATAGTTTTTGTTCCGTGCACCTTTTCGCTGAGTGATGATGATGATGATGATATTGACGTGTTAGAAAATTGCCCACATAAAAATTAATGTCCCCGAGATATCTTGCTTAAATTGAATCGACAATGAAACTGCACATCCACAGACCCGATCTATAAGGAATCCTAATCATTTTTTAACTCCCCAGAGACAAAAGGTGTTTGTTTTTCTAAATGATACCTTTCTTTTTGAGCAGGTACAAAATCTGACATTAGCAACCGATCTGTTGCGGAGAACCCCTTATTAAGAATCAAAATTAGACAGATGTGAAGAATTCTGTTTACATAACAAAATGACAGAGAGAAATTGTGGGTTTTTTTTGAGAAGATCGTTTAATTTTCGTATTGGACGGAGCAAGGGGTTGGTAGAATTAAGGGAAGGTGGCCGTTTCCAACAAGTTTTTCTTCGGTTATAAAAACTACATTTTTTTAAAGCAAATTAAATGGTAATTTTTTATCGAGTTAAAAAAAGTGCCGTAATGTATACTTTTTTTTCACTTCTCTCTGAATGCTTATAATATCAAGTTGCCATGAAGACAGCATCCGCGTCGTTCGTTGCCTGGGCGCCGCATCGTTATTGTTACATTACAAATGTCAATAATATTTGAAAACATCAAAAATGGAATGAAATAATTCCGATTCCGAAGAAGAGGACCCGTTTCAATGCCCTCCAGACGAAATAATTAATAAAGCCAATGAAGCAACACAAAATTTATTGCCTGAAGAATCGAAAGCTAAAATCAACATTAACTCTGAATAATCAAGTCGCTATAAGCAAATATCCCAGACTTATTGCAGTCCTAAGTGACAGTGGTTATACACCAATATACAGGGTGTTCCTTAATGACGTGCTAATATTTCAGGGTGTGATTCCTCAGGTCATTTTATAAAGAAAAGTTCATATGAACATATGTCCGCAACGGCTTAAATTTTTTGCTACAGGGTGTTGAATTTTTATTTTTTAAATGGTTATTTTTTAATATCTCCGAAAGTATTTTAGATATTATTTTCAATTTTGGTATGTGTTAATAGGATATAGAACCACAAATTTTAGTTAGAAAAGTTATTCAATTGTTCCACCACTGGCGTCCCTGCAAATATGTCCTCTGATATTTTTTACAAAAAAGATGGTACGCCACTGACATTTTTCCATGTGGATATTTTTTCTGATTAGCCTGGTCAATTCTACATGGAAACGTTCTCTTGAGTTTTCCTCGTCAGACGCACCGTTCTTGATTAAAACCACTAAATTCATATTGAAAGTCATTATTATTAACATTGATAAAATAATTAATGATAAATTTTGTTTTATAAAAATTGTTGCCACCTTCACTAAACTTAAAAGGCATGCTTTCGCCCGTCTTCGCATAGAATTACCCACTCCAACAATTTTTATCATTAATTATATTATCAATGTTAATAATAATGAGCATCAATATGAATTTAGTGGTTTTAATCAAGAACGGTGCATCTCACGAGAAAAACTCAAGAGACCGTTTTCATGTAGAATTGATCAGGCTAAACAGAAAAAATATCCATATGGAAAAATGTCAGTGGCGTATCATCTTTCTTGTAAAAAATATCAGAGGACATGTTTGCAGGGACGCCACTGGTGGAACAATTGAATAACTTTTCTAACTAAAATTTGTGGTTCTATATCCTATTAACACATACCAAAATTGAAACTAATATCTAAAGTACTTTCGGAGTTATTAAAAAATAACTATTTAAAAAATAAAAATTCAACACCCTGTAGCAAAGAATTTAAGCCGTTACGGACATATGTTCATAGAAACTTTTCTTTATAAAATGACCACGTCATTAAGGAACACCATGCATATTTTTTAATTTCGAAAAAAAAAACTAATACGATCGTAGAAAGAATATTGCATAATGTTACTTTTTTTCACGTAAGGGATTGCGACACGCATTTTTTAACATAAGTAACTATTAAATAGCATATTACTACAACAAACAACAATTAGATTTCATGACAGTCTCTCTAAAAAAACTGTACTTATATATTTTACTTAAAAGGGAAGAAGAAAATAAATTCGAATAAAAAATAGTAAATCAAAAGTAAAAGAGAGAATTGGTGGTTCGAAACTAACTCCAGTTAAGCCACTTTGCCAGATTCCGTGGATTTAATTCTAACCGTCCCCAATATTAGCGCCCCGTTTGTAACTGTGATGCCGTTCCAGATTTTATGCGGGGGAGGAGGAGGGCGAGTTTCGCCAATGGACACAAAATAATTAAAAGCAGTTAATAACTAGTGTGCATGAAATTATATGCCAAATAGCACATACGCACGTATACGACAGGTACTGGGTAAAAACTTTACGTATCGTAATGTAAAATACCGGTACAAAATATAGAGTATCGGTAAAAATAATACAGGTACACAAAATATCGTATCGTACCGCACCGCCCATCCCTACAGTGGAGCTCCTGCACATTTCGCTCGCCAGGTCAAGCAACATTTGGATAAGTATAGATCCGGCAACCGTGCCTCGGTCGAGGTAAATGACGATTATGACGAGACTTGCTCGCACGTGCGATTAAGTAGTGCACTTTCTCGGTAGTAACAGGTGGCGGGTGGCAGCGGGGGATAGCGGGGCTATGGCGATTTAACATGGAAAAGGCGCACAGTGCTTGTATGCACCGCGCTGTTGTCTGTTCGCGCATCTAGTTAGAAATTCGAGCGTCTATGTTTTAATATTATATATTTTTTAAGTTAAAATGAATAGTTGACGGTGGACTATTTAAGAAATAACTTTAGCTCTTTGAGTTTGGAACAAAAAATTGAAGTGAAGAATGGGGGAACACCTAAACCTGAAATGAATTTAACGCAAACCACAAAGGGTAAATCTAGGGACTTTATTAGAAAGCTTAAAAATGAAATATCTGAAAAAAAATTTATAGAGGGTATTCCAAACTTAATGAGGCTGTTATTGATCAATTTTCTACAATGAAGAACCGAAGAAAGGACTTTACGATTAAGCACTATTGTGTAGGGTCGATAAATGTTGTGTATTTCGATAAATGATACTCGATATGATTTTAAACCATTTTATTTAAGGATTTAAACTAAAAAACACTGAAAATATGAAGAATGCCAACTTGTCAGTCTCGATTCGTTCTCGTCATTAAACATTTAACTATTCTCGTCTTGGTTGCGCCTAATGACGTAGCCCGTAGATGGCGTAGTGGTATTAGACATCATTCGGTTTTCTTGATAACTGGTAGATGGCGGTAGTAGTATTGAACATCATTCGGTTTTCTTGATAGCTCGTAGATGGCTTTAGTAGTATTAGTAGTGGACTGTATAAATATTGTTACGAGGGTTGCATGCGACGACGTTAAGATCCGACAGATATACACACTAAGAAATCCTTTCTTATTTTCTAAAAGTTGTATTTCCTTGTGTAAAATTATATGTCTTACCTAACGCATTTTCTTATTACTTTTTTTCTTTCTACATTTAAAACGCGTAGAAAAATTTCACCATACTTGTGAACGGTCACGAGCCGCCACTGCTCACACCACTTGACTTCTGTCTATGGGGCTGGTTACAAAGTAAACACTCGGGATACTCTAATACGATGTATTAGAAATATTGCAGCCGATATTAAAGAAAACAAGTAGCTTCCTAAACGAAGCTGATATGTTGGAGGTGCGTCCTTAAGGAGCGTGCACTTGGTGGAAAAAGTCCAGTCCGTCGGAGAAAAACCGGGAAACCGAGCGCGCAGTGCAAGAAAACGAGATTTAACAGTATAATTAGATGCAAAATGATCCAGAAACCGGTGTAGATCCGCTGCGGAGTCAAATTGGATCGCATCCAGACCCGGCCAAACCATGTCGGAATTTTAAATCGGTGGAATTTGCGTATACCGTGGCTTCATTAGTGCGCCATTCCGGAGGGGAAATTGTTTTTCGGATTAGTGGAAAAGTAAAGGAAAGTAGCTTGGAAATACATACACTTCCTGGGAGAAATGCCGCACTTTATGTCGTCTAATCGAATAAAGTTATACTTCTGTTTACACGAAGAAAAACTTAAAGTTAAATTTACTACAAAAACATTAACCATAATTTAATTAATTAATTTTTTTATAAGAAATACCCTTAAATTATGGCAAAAGTACAAAAATATTTAATAAATCATTTAATGAAAAGCTTTTGTAAAATTCACTAAAAGCTTTAGTAAAGATTTTGAGACACGCAGTCACCCATCCATTCGGTAACCTCGCGTTGCGTAGTTTGACTTCTTCGATCGATGGTATGTTCCCTCTATAAGTTCTTCACCCATTATTTGTTACGAGGATCGAAATCCCAGGGATCCGTTGTATCTGATTTAAGCCTTTCGTTCTTGTAAAAACATTTTTACAACACTTCATTTAAACCTGGTCCTTTTTACAATAATAAATACTAAAGTACAGGGTGTCCCATTTTCGACACTGTTATAGGGTATCATGTAGGTGTCATGTGCTCTTTTTGGGTCAAACTTAAAATGGCAAAATCAAAATTTGAAAATTTTCGCTCGCTTAAGAGATACGGGGGAAAATCAATAAATTGACAATTTCAAAATTACCCTATATTTTCTTACTTAAAAGAGATACAGAAAAATGTTTTATACAAAAGTTTCTTTATAATGATTGTTGATTAATCTGCCGGTTTCAGAATAAGTATACGAGGTCAGTTAAAAAAGTTATCGGACCTAACCTCACTTTTTTAAATGGAACACCCTGTATATTTTAATCTAGAAAGATACTATTTTAATTTCTCCTTTCAAATATATAACACACTATAGATGATATTGGTTTCCTGGGCGATTTATTCACACTTTATTACTTTGAAACGGAATAAAAGATTCAGATTTATAGGTAAAAAATAACGGGAATCATCGCCAATGTTCGGAATATGTCCTTAAATGGTTACCGTCTTTCCGGATAGCGAACAAAATATACATTTGGCGCCATTTCTTCGTTTTTTGCACTTTCAATATAAACTAATATCATATAAAATTTTTCAAAATGTTGATAGGCCAATTTCGCAAATGAATATGTAAAAATGGAATTGACGTTAAATGTTAATAGTCACCATAGTTGTTTCTAGGATATTAGCTCTTGTTCCATGGTCTACTGTGGTTTAATGTAATAAACTTTAATAAATCAGCTAGGAAACCAATATCATCCATGGTGTGTTATATATTTGAAAGGAGAATTTAAAATAGTATATTTTTAGATTAAAATATACAGTGTGTTCCATTTAAACAAATGAGGTTAGGTCCGGTAACTTTTTTACCTGGCGCCGTATACTTATTCTGAAAACGGCAGATTATTCACCAATCAATATAAATAAACTTCTGTATAAAACTTTTTTCTGTATCTCTTTTAACTAAGAAAATATAAGGTAATTTGGAAATTGTACATATTTGGATTTTCCCCCGTATCTCTTAAGCGAGCGAAAATTTTCAAATTTTGATTGTACCATTTTAAGTTTGACCCAAGAAGAGCACATGACACCTACATTACTTTTTTGATAGCACTAACAATTACGGAGATACCCTATAATATTATCGAAAATGGGATACCCTGTACAATAATAGCCGTCAGTAAACTCTACCATACATTTAATATTTACTATAATAAGTTTACTATAGTATTTTTTCCGTGTAGGTATTTTTTCTGATAAATACAAAATAAACACCAGCTTACAAAAGGTTTCTCAATAATTATAATCAAGACGCCGCCTCGTCAATCGGTTCGAACATCCCCATAAACAAAGCAACATCGTTCGTAAATAGAGCGCCGCAATTAAAAATACCAAGTAGGCCTTAAATGGGCGCCATTTAAAACGAAATATCTTCAATTGTTTCACCGTCGGCGATTTATCAGCAACGAGCGGGTGACAATTGCACGGGGAATGTCCGGAAATGTCGACGGCCATATTAAAAAACAAGTGACGAGCGTTCGGTGCCTCCGTCGATTGTCCTTTTGTTTGTATCATTGGTCGCGATTATTGCAAGGCTTGTTTAAGTTTAAGGCAGTACCGACAGTGGCGGATACATTTTTTTTTCAATGAAAAACCTACTATTCTTCTGTACATAGTTGCTACGTCGCACGTTTAATGTGCCACCAAAAAGAGAAGAAGAATATTTCATATATTATCACAACATAACCAATAATTTATATGTTAAACGTAATTTTGATATTTTGACTTCATTTCTAAATTGGTATAAGTAATAAATGCTCATTAAATAATCAAAAGTCACAACGGGGAATCAACAATAATGTAAGCAGCATCTCTTAGAACCTAGTGTTTAACATGAAAGGACCTAATTTTAGGTAGGTCCACCCAGTTTTTGTTAAACTCGAGTATTTGCCATTGTTATTGTTAAAATCACTTAATCAGGACCGTGTATTGGGGGAATTTCTTGATCGATTTAATACTTCGACAGCCCATGTGGGCCAAATCATTACTCACGGGCCCTAATTACCAATAAATAAAGATAACAATTACCTAACAATGGCATATAATGATTATTATACTCCAAAAAAAAAAGTACGTAAAAAAATTAGTTATACGATTCACGAACGTCACTGATTCCTTCGGCGAAAACCGCTCACCATATTAAACGAAACGTGTTAATACTAAGTCCCAATTAAAATGCGCCATACATTCAAGGTGTTTCTCATACATTACGCCGAACATGATGCCAAGTCATTGGACTGGTACTCTTCTACTTTTTTCATCCATTCTCGTGGCTATTGGTCATCCGTCACTGTCACCGAGTGATCTTTCGGTCTTGTCGGGGCTTGTCTCCCGGTTATTTTACGACGAAGCCTTCGGTTGAACCTAAATTGGGACTCAAGAGGCGTTTTTTTCATTGCATTGGTAGCAGTATTTTGGTAGCTTAATTTTAGTCGATCTGACTTTGATTGTTGTGCCACAAAAGGTTGCAATGTTGACGTCATTATAAGGCTACAGGGAGACAATATACAGGGTGTAATGAAAATGGTTTATTATTTTTAAATGGGTGATTCCTCGGGGGTTCTTATCGAAACTATACAGGGTGTTATGGAAATGATTTATTATATTTAAATGGGTGACTCCTACGGTGTCCTAGAGAAAGTCTACATACTTTTTTTTTCTTTAATCGGATATCTAAATACTAAGGTAAAAACCCTTTTTACCCACATACTATCGCGCCGTTCCATCTGGATTCAGTTAGCAACAATGTTGTGAGTGACTAGAGTATACTAACAGTGTTGTCAGATCACACCGCATGTTTCGCCCTTGCTTGGATACCTGCCGCGCGCGACTAATCGTTGCTTCAGTATGTTTCGAGAGTCGAGAATGGGATGACGCTGTCGAGGTTTCCACGTGCTTGATGTATACGAATTTTAAACGTTTTGTTAGTTGTAGCATTACCCGATTTTTTTTTTCTGTTGTGAAATAATTCATAATAAGAAATATTGTGATGTAATTTTTTGTGTGATATTACTAGTGGCGTCTGTGAGTCGGAAAAAACCCCGAAAATTGGAAATATTTTCAGCCGGAACAAGAGTACCTCCCCTCCCCCGTTTTCGAGGATGCTGAACACGATGGCGGCGTCAGAATTTCTCATTTGGGTTTGCGCAACCCCTCAATACGGCCAAACACCCCCCCCCCCCTCCCCCCAAAGAGGTTAAACGCGCTACAAGTGTTTAAACATCGTTTTTTTAATTATTTTCTGTTTTATGATTTTTTTATTTAATTAAAATTAAAAAAAAGGGAAACCTCTTGAAGCGTGTTTAACCCCGGGGGGGGGGGGGTCGTTTTGAGGGGTTGCGCAACCCAAAAGAGAAATTCTGACGCCGCCATCGTGTTCAGCATCCTCGGAAACGGGGAGGGGACGTACGTTTGTTTCGGCTAAAAATATTTCCTATTGCTGGTTCTGTGCAAAACATACTTTTGGTGTTTTATTTTTTTATGGAATTTAATGTTAAAACGGATTATAAGATCGAAGGTAAGAGATATGTACCTTAAAATTGTAGTATTTTTTTTCTAAAAAGTGTGAAAAGGAAGTGACAACGCAGGCCAAATACGTCTTGTACAATAATTCAAAGCGCCATTATGGTTATTTTTCTTCAATTTATTTTCATCTCAGGATTTGCCGGTTTAAATATAATAAGTCATTTCCATAACACCCTATATTATTGTTATTATTGACGTTACCCGTTATTCTTTGTCTTAGTCTTTCTATGGTCCAAAATTTTTGTTATATTAATTTCGAATTCAGCTTAAATACACCTCTATTAATGTTCGCCCTAATGTTAACGCCGCAAATGTAAGCAAAAAATTTATCACTCCATTGTGACGCAAAAATAAAAGATGACAGAATAAACCGGAAGCGACGGCATCGCACTCGCGTCTCACCCGGAAGTGCAGATTCGTCACAGCGGTGGCGAATGTAATAGTCGCAACGAGAGCTCCGGGGGGGTGCCACCCTCCATGTGACAAATTTTTATCGCTCTGGAGTTCGCGGACCAGAAAACATATATATTTTTGGATATAGCCGGGTAATGTAGTGTTTTGTTAAAGAGTACGGGGGCCTTTCAAATATAGTATTCCGCGGATTCTATATACAGGGTGGCCCAAGACATGTCACGTGACTGACTTTTCATAATCATAATGAGTTTTAATTTGAATTTAATTTTTTTAATCGAGAACTAGGCGTCTGCCTAGAAAAACTGAAGGAAATAGAGCTTATTATTAGGAAAACATTGTAATTTCACCATTAGTTTTAATATACAGGGTGTTCCTTGATGACGTGCTAATATTTCAGGGTGTGATTCCTTAGGTCATTTTATAAAGAAAAGTTCATATGAACATATGCCCGCAACGGCTTAAATTTTTTGCTACAGGATGTTGAATTTTTATTTTTTAAATGGTTATTTTTTAATATCTCCGAAAGTACTTTAGATATTATTTTCAATTTTGGTATGTGTGAATAGGATATAGAACCACAAATTTTAGTTAGAAAAATTATTCAATTGTTCCACCAGTGGCGTCCCTGTAAACCTGTCCCCTGATATTTTTTACAACAAAGATGGTACGGCACTGACATTTTTCCATGCCGATATTTTTCTGATTAGCCCGGTTAATTCTACACGAAAACGAACTCTTGAGTTTTTCACGTCAGACGCTGCGTTCTTGATTAAAACCACTAAGTTCATATTGAAACTCATTATTATTAACATTGATAAAATAATTAATGATAAATTTTGTTTTATAAAAATTGTGGGAAATCACTTAAAAGGCATGCTTCCGCCCGTCTTCGCATCGAATTGTCCACTCCAATAATTTTTTAAAACAAAATTTATCATTAGTTACTTTATCAATGTTAATAATAATGAGTTTAAATATGAATTTAGTGGTTTTAATCAAGAACGGTGCATCTGACGAGAAGAACTCAAGAGACCGATTTCGTGTAGAATTGACCGGGCTAATCAGAAAAATATCGGCATGGAAAAATGTCAGTGCCGTACCATCTTTTTTGTAAAAAATATCAGGGGACATGTTTGCAGGGACGCCACTGGTGGAACAATTGAATAACTTTTCTAACTAACATTTGTTGTTCTATATCCTATTAGCACATACCAAAATTGAACATAATATATAAAGTACTTTCGGAGATATTAAAAGATAATAAAAGATAACGATTTAAAATAAAATTATGCAATTGACATTGACATTGACCTGTCGCCTCTACACTACTATATTACCACGTCATTAAGGAACACCCTGTATAATTGGCATTAATTCTCGAAATAATTGCCCCCTTGTAAAGGGACCTTTACGAAGAATTGTTGTATAGTTCTTACGTCTCGACCCCGGTATATTTTTCCCTAAAATACCCGCAAATGTACCCCATCCAGAAAAAACGGCAGGGGTGGCGAAAATCACGGATATGACTTGCAAAAAACACAAGTTAATGTAGCGAATCCGTGGCTAATTGTTATTGGTTGTTAAGGCCACGTGACCCAGGGATGACACCGCGAGTGAATATACGAAATTAATGGGAAAATTAGGGTATGGAAAATTATTAATGTGATGCACGAATTTTAGTTGATATTCATGGGAAGAGAATATTTTTGGATGAGAATTACGTGGTACTGGGTGATCAAAGATATTAAAAAATTAATAGGAATTCTAAAAAAATACACAGGGTGTATTTCTAATAGAGGTGGCAGCACTGCAAGGCTGGTAATATTTTTAAAAGAGCATGTCCACTTATACAGGGTGTCCCCTAATTAATGGTACATGGAAAAGCCACATACTCCTTACGTAAAAATATTAGGATTTAATTATACTTACCTATATCCGAAAGTTGATATTAACTGAGATACAGGGTGTTAAAGTTTAAACTTCATTTTTGTTTTTCTCTAATAACTTTGAGAGAAACTAACGTTTTTTTACAAAATTTGGCAATTATGTTTTTTTAGAATTTCAAAATTATCCTATATTTTCTTAGTTAAAAGAGATACAGAAAAATGTTTCATACAGAAATTTCTTTATATGATTTTTGAATAATCTGCCATTTTCAGAATAAGTATACGGGGTCAGGTAAAAAACGTTATCGGACCTAACCTCATTTTTTTAAATGGAACACCCTGTATATTTTAATCTAAAAAGATATCATTTTAAATTCTCCATTCAAATATATAACACGCCATGGATGATATTGGTTTCCTAGGCGATTTATTTAAACTTTATTACTTTGAAACGAAATAAAAGATTCAAATTAAGGTAAAAAATAATGGGAATCATCGCAAATGTTCGGAATATGTCCTTAAATGGTTACCGTCTTTCCGAATAGCGACCATAATATACATTTTGCGCCATTTGTTCGTTTTATCCACACACAAAATGTTGATAGGTCATTTTCGCAAATGAATATGTAAAAATGAAATTGACGTGAAATGTTAATAGTCAACATAGTTGTTTCTAGGATATTAGCTTTTGTTTCATGGTCTAGTGTGGTTTAAAGTAATAAAGTTTAATAAAATTTCTAGGAAACCAATATCATCCATAGTGTGTTATATATTTCAATGGATAATTCAAAATAGTATCTTTTTAGATTAAAATATACAGGGTTTTCCATTTAAAAGAATGAGGTTAGGTCCGATAACTTTTTTTACCTGACCCCGTATACTTATTCTGAAAACGGCAGATTATTCAACAATTATTATAAATAATCTTCTGAATAAAACATTTTTCTGCATCTCTTTTAATTAAGAAAATATAGGGTAATTTTGATATTGTCAATTTTTTGATTTTTCCTCCGTATCTCTTAAGCGAGCGAAAATTAAATTTTATATAATAATAAAAATATCATTTTAAGTTTGGCCCAAAAAGCGTACATGTCGAAAATGGGACAATCTGTACAATGAAACCCGATTATTGTTTATTTATTCTTGAGAATAAGCTTATAATAAATTTCAGGTGCGACATCGCCCCCCTTGCCTCTCCTATACAACCGCGCCGCTCGTAACCCCCTCGTTACTTTCAAAATAGCATCGAAATAATTTAAGACAAAAAAAAATCGACGACATTAATGATTATAAATGATTTAACCGTAATTTTAAACATTTCATTCCCACTGTTCTCGCTAGACTCGAAGCATCTCGGTCCGGCCAAATCGGCCTTATCTCATTTCGAAGATCGGCGGTCCGATGGCATTTTTCGGCGGTGTCAAAGGCTCAGCGGAGATCAGCAGACGCCACCACCGAAGAGGCGCCGGTAGGGCCGTAGATTGTTTGCACCAAACCAGATAGTCGGTACAAACCAAGGATTTTCAATCAAGGAGGATACGGGTTTGGTTCACAGTCTTTGAAGAATAACCAATTCACATTCTTAGGTAGGTTGTGGTAAACAACTTTCCCGAAAAACAATCGGGGAGCTCTGAAAATTTGTATTTTTATTCGTCGTTTTCTGTTTAGACCAGTGGCGGTTCTTCCACAGAAGCACATGCGCACTTTCCCTCCCAAAAACGAATAAAAAAATATTAATTTATATTCATTGAATATTATTTATCGTATAAAGTCCGACCCTCCCTAATATTTTATCGTACCGTCAATTATCGTATAAAGTCCGACCCTTCCTAATATTTTATCGTACCGTCCACCAAACTGTATATTATAGGCTCTCGATCCGGCAACCGTGCCTCTGTCGATGTTAATGACGATTATGACGAGACTTGCTCGCAAGTAAGCGGGGCATAATGCAGTTTCTCGGTAGTAACAGGTGGCGGGGGATAGCGGGGCTATGGCGATTTAACATGGGAAAGGCACACAATTTTAGCGTGCGCCGCGCCGTTTTCTGTTCGTGCATCTAGTTAGAAGTTCGAGCGTGTATGTTCTAATTTTATATATTTATTAAGTTCCGTGACAAACCTGTTTGCAGCGGAACGAGAGGATTCAATGGAGGAGGATGGACAGGTGGATCATTTGGGTATTCTTAAATCGGAAGTGGAATATGCTATTAAGACCGCAAAAAACAACAAAGCTGTAGGACCCGACAATGTTCCGATGGAAATGTGGAAGGCATTAAACGACGAAAACCTGACCAGCCTTACAGAATTTCTAACTGGAATATAATATGAAACAGGTGAAATTCCAAGAGATTGGCTTAAATCAGTGTTTATTCCGCTGCCTAAAAAAAACAACCCTAAATCATGTGACGAGTATAGGATGATCAGCCTGATGAGTCACACGTTGAAAATCCTCTTAAAAATTATCCAACAGAGAATATACCGCAAATGTGAGGAACAGTTGGATGGAATGCAGTTTGGTTTCAGAGAGGGATTAGGAACTAGAGAGGCTCTGTTCGCTTTGAAAGTAATGCTGCAGAAGTGCAGAGAGTACAATAAAAATGTATTCGTCTGCTTCATCGACTTCCAAAAGGCCTTTGATCGAGTTCAACACGACAAACTTATCGAGAACCTAAAAAGTATTAACCTGGATCAAAGCGATATACGGTTAATAAAGAAGTTATACTTTAACCAAACAGCAGTAGTGCGGGTTGAAGATATGGAGACGAACGAAATCAAAATCCAGAAAGGCGTCCGACAAGGCTGCGTCCTGTCCCCGCAACTGTTCAATTTGTACTCCCAGTTTGTGTTTCGAAAGGCGCTGGAAGAGAGAGGAGAAGGGGTGAATATTGGAGGGACACTAATTAATAATCTTAGATTCGCGGACGATACTGCAATAATGGTGGAAAGTGCAGAAGAGCTACAAACACTATTAGAGAGAATTAACCAAGCGTGCGAAGAAGTAGGACTTACCATTAACATCGAAAAAACGAAATTCATGGTAATAAGTAAAAACCCGAATATTCACCCTTTTATCACAGTAAATAGAAAACAAGTAAAGCGGGTTCAAAAATACAAATATCTCGGAACAATAATTAATGACCTACTAGATCCAGATGAAGAAATCAAGATCAGGATAGTTATGGCTCGAAAGACATTTATTGCATGCTCTTCAATGTTCACAAATAGAAATCTGTGCCTGCGGATTAGACTGGGGTTCGTGGAGTGTTATGTGTGGTCGGTGTTACTGTACGGGGTGGAAACCTGGACCATGAAAGCCCAAACTATCAAAAAGCTTGAAGCGTTCGAGATGTGGATATATAGGCGCATGCTAAAGATACCTTGGACACATAGAATTACGAACGAAGAAGTACTAAGGCGCATCGGACATGAAAGGAAGCTATTGAAAATTATCTAGATACGTAAAACAGTATACATAGGTCATATTCTGCGCAACGACAAATATATACTGCTGCAAAACATAATGCAGGGAAGAATAGAGGGCAAGAAGGGAATAGGAAGAAAGAAAAAATCATGGCTCCGCAATATAAGGGAGTGGACAGGAATGAATGTTGAAGAATTGTTTCATGTGGCACGAGACAGAGACGCATTCAGAAATGTGGTCGCCAACCTTCAATGAGAAGACGGCATTAGAAGAAGAAGAAGATTAAGTTGAAATGAATAGTTTGACGGTGGACTATTTAAAAAATAACTTTAGCTCTTTGAGTTTGGAGCAAAAAATTGAAGTGAAGAATGCGGGAACACCTAAACCCGAAATTAATTTAACGCAGACCACAAAGGGTAAATCTAGGGACTTTATTAGAAAGTTTAAAAATCAAATATATGAAAAAAGATTTATAGAGGGTATTCCAAACTTAATGAGGCTGTTATTGCTCAATTTTCTACAATTAAGAACCGAGGAACGGACTTTACGTTTAAGCACTATACACACTAAGAAAACCTTTCTTATTTTCCAAAAGTTGTATTTCCTTGTGTAAAAGTTCGTTACACAGAAATAAAATTTTAAAAAATAGTTTCACCATACTTGTGTCACAAGCCGCCACTGGTTTAGACAAAGACATTACGTCGCGTTCGAACAAACCCGAGCGTTCCGAACGTACTTTTTATAAAGCCCTTATTGGAACGGCCGTCTTTTATACCTGCCTTCACGTTTGACACTGCCGGATTCACAACTGTCATATTTGTTAATGTTAAATAAAATTCATTGTTGTTTTTCAGGGTTTGTGTGTCAAATTTAGGTATTGGTTGTAGAAAAATAGTAATTTTTAACTCGATATGGTAAGACAGTGCCAAGTCGGCCGTAAAATGGATAAACATATAGACTTTTGAGGCACGTCCGTCGATTGTTTCTTTTTCCTAACCAAGACAGAAGATAAAAAGAAATGGTGGTTCTACAGATAGAATCCCCATCTGTTTTTTGTCGGTTCTGTAAGCAAATTTGTATAACTTGGTCGTTGATGTTTCCTAAATGCTGGTACACAACTTTTATGTAGCAAATCTGTGCTTTTACACGTCGTAAGAGAGACAGAGACAATTTATGCATCCTGAAGCTCAAAATATTCGCTGTGAGAGTATTCTTACAAACGCCATCCACTCTGGAGTCTTGTTAAGCATTATTTGTTTACAAATTTGCTGACTGGAATCCTTCGCGATTACTGATTAGTGAGAGCGCATTATAAGAGTTATTGGTGCAGTTCTCCAACAGTAATTCAAACCTTCCTATGTAAACGTAGCGCCATGCGGTCGTTCATGCAAGCTGCACCGTTGGCAACATGTGCAAGGAAACGCTTAGAGGAAATCGCGAGTCGCTTAAACTAATTTCTTTAATTGCTAATTATGTCATGTCTCTTAAAGCTTTGCTGTGTTTTCGCTTTTATTTCGTTTCTTTGTGCCTTAAACTTTGAAAAATACCGCGGCACCAGCACGTACTCGTTCAAATATCGGCAACGAATTGAAACTACACAGTTACATATATACAGGGTGTCCGGGAACATGTGGGAAATCTCCCGGATATGAAGAAAACACATGAAAAGAATACTATAGGTTCATATAAACTTCTTTCGTATCGGCCTCCTCTTCGGAGATATGGGCTCCCAAAGAGCACCAGTGGAATCAAGTTTTTTACACATAATTATTGAACCACCTGGTATATTTCAATTATTTTTTAATATGATGTATTCCAGGTAAGACCCGTCAAATTACTACCCAAGAAACTGTTGTGAATTACTCACAGCTGCAGGGACGGACTAGCTGTAACACTCATGTGTCCATTTTTTTTACGCCCTGTACGATGAGAACTTTGGTCAATGTTTTTTACATACCTTTAACTATTGGCTAAAAATTAAGTACTCTTCATTTATGTCGCTAATCCTAACCGTTTTCGAAAAAACGGCATTTCATATACATCATGTGCTTCGGGTATTTCAATAAAAGATCCATCTTTGTTCCGATCCAATGTTCAACCTTCAAGATTCCGCTTTTTCATATTTAGCCCATGAGCAGTTAGGGGACTCAGTGTAAATAAAATGACGTTTTCTCGAAAACGGTTAGGATTAGCGACATGAATGAAGAGTACTTAATTTTTAGCCAACAGTTAAAGGTATGTAAAAACCATTGTCCAAAGTTCTCATCATACAGGGCGTAAAAAAAATGGGCCCATGAGTGTTACAGCTAGTCCGTCCCTGCAGCTGTGAGTAATTCACAACAGTTTCTTGGGTAGTAATTTGACGGGTCTTACCTGGTATACATCATATTAAAAAATAATTGAAATATACCAGGTGGTTCAATAATTATGTGTAAAAAACTTGATTCCATTGGTGCTCTTTGGGAGCCCATATCTCCGAAGAGGAGGCCGATACGAAAGAAGTTTATATGAACCTATAGTATTCTTTTCACGTGTTTTCTTCATATCCGGGAGATTTACCACATGTTCCCGGACACCCTGTATATATACACTCGCCGGCATAAAATTCCGCCACCCAGAAATTTTGGTCAATTAACTTTATAACGCTAGGCTTACTCATAGTCATAATAATTTTTGCTAATACCCCAATTCAATTGCTTTGTAATGGCAATGGTAGGATTAGTAGGGCAGTAATCTCAAAACTTGATGTCCATATTTGAGGGCTAATTCGTCAACAACATATATTTTTTTAAATGACAGCTCTTGACACTTGTTTAAAAATAGATCTTCATGGTTTATGTTTTTCTTTGACCGCCACTCTCTTAATTCTTCCTTTTTTCAGCTGCTTGTAGGAAATTTCTCTTCGAGTCTCGTATGGTAAGAGGCATTGTCTAAAACAATTAAAGGAAGGGTTTTCTAAACTTTTTAAATGTGTTTCCTCGAACCAATACTCAAAAATTTCAGCATCCATATTGCCGTGATAATCATCAGTTTTTTTTGTTGATGAAAATATGGCACTGGCATTTGAAACAAACCTTTCTTAATTGCCAGTATGTATTATTATATACCTTTTTCCGTTACTGGCCCGGGTACTGGAATAGCAATGTTTCTAATCATCCTGCCAAGACGATTTTGTTGAAGTTCCGTTTGCATATATATTTCGTCAAGAAAAACAACTTGCCTTAACAATTCCGATTTTTTGTTTGTTAAATGATCCCTCAAAAATTGCCATCTTTTTGAAACATTATTGGACAGCTCGCAAAGCACTTTTCTGAGAACATCTTTAACTTATTGACGCAAAATGTTTTTCATTTGATAAATAAAAAAAAACAAGATACAAATATTTATCGCGGTACATAATTCTAAGATAATTTTGTTTTGGAACCGCTGATTTTGCCCAGCCGACTACAGTGAACCAGTGGAATGTTCGGTACGATCAAGTATAGCGAAGGTATTGTTAACTTAGCCGTCTTACTGTTTAACAACCTTTAATGATTTGATCCGATTATCGGACTTCATGAAACGAACCGACTTTATTTCTCAGTCTCGGGGTTGTTTCGGAGCAATATAATTTAAGCAACATACCCATTCTAAACGGTATCAGTAGGCGCCTCCGTTCACAAACCACTGTTATATTTTGCAGCAACCCGTGAAGAACGACCGACGAAGCGCACGAACCCGACCGGCAAAAAACCGACGTCGGCGAAAGGCAACAGACATACGGCCTTATCTGCATCCGAGGCGGTTTCTCTCTGCGACATATTTTTCGGTAATTAAAGCATTTAGATGGTCATTATGCGGATAAAATGGCGCCTGGCGCCTTTTCGGCTCGCGTCGGAAGTTACGGTTTTTTTTTGGGTTGTTTTAGGACCACAGTAGTAGTTCTGTAATCATTGGGTACACCCTAAAGGGACTAACCCTCTCGCACCCCTCGTCTCCCGTATTTTTTTCAGTACTTTATGTAATTACCATTAAAAAAAATCCCGTATCTTTAAGAGAGAGAAAAATACGGGAAAATAAAAGATAAAAGGGAATAAAGGAAAGGTCCAAACAAAGAAAAGACCAGCGGACGGCTGAATTCGGTCCGTGTGCAATTTTCTAAAACGATTACCCGATGGAGGAAAAATGACCAGCGGGGCTCAATGTTAAAGATCGGGCAAAACCCCAAGAAAAAAATTGTTCTGCTACCACACCACACTGGAGGAAGAGGAAGTTCAAGGAAGCTGCTACCATACACCAGAACCCTGGCTGTTTTAGTAAACCTTCATTAGATTTAAGAAATATCTGGAAGCCCTTGTTAAGTAGATGTAAACTTAGAATTACTAGTATCGCGCAAAACTGAACGCACGACTGCACCCATCTCAATTATGCTTCAGTGCACATAGCTAGTATAAATAGACCTGTAGTTACTTTTCTTATTTAGTATTCACCTGAAGACGACTGGAGACACTTACCTGTTGAAACGTTGTGATATATAACAAATAAAGACAATGCAAGTCCAAAACTTTTCTATTATTCATACTTTGAAATATTAGTACGTCTTTAAGGAACACCCTGTATTATCGCAGGAAAACACATTTATAATTATTATAATAATTTATTTTTGCCCGTACGCTTCAGTTCAGTCCCACTGGGGCCCGCTCATTCCGACCGGCAATAAAAGAAATCAGCCCTATTGTAAGTTGATACCCCCGAAACGCGTGTTCGGGCCAAAATACAAATGGATTTCAATGGATTTTTCTCGTGTAGAATGGGCCTTATTATTTTCTCCCTCGTATTTTATCCACTTTCTGAGTAATGGAACGCTTTATCGCACTGGAAAAAAACATCACGAGAAATTTATATAATAACAAAAATAATTTTGATCATTACTAATTACAATCTATACTCATCAACTAAAATCATATATTTTTTCAACCTCTAGTTTGAAAATTGCATTTTAATCACGGATATATCACCAACAGTGGCGGCTCGTGACCTATAATAGAGGGGGTTCACAAGTATGGTGAAATAATTTTTTAAATTTTATTTTTGTGTAACGATCAAACAATTACTTTCTAGGCGTTTTAAATGTAGAAAGAAAAGAAGTAATAAGACAATGTGTTAGGTAAAACATATTTTTATTCATTTTTTAATTTTACAAAGAAAATACAACTTTTGGAAAATAAGAAAGGGTTTCTCAGTGTGTATAGCTGTCGGATCTTAACGTCGTCGCATGCAACCCTCGTAACAATATATATACAGTCCACTACTAATACTACTAAAGCCATCTACGAGCTATCAAGAAAACCGAATGATGTCTAATACCAGTACGCCATCTACGGGCTACGTCATTAGGCGCAACCAAGGCGAGAACAATAGTTAACTGTTTTATGACGAGAACGAATCGAGCCACGAGACTGACAAGTTGGCCATCTTCATATTCTCAGTGTTTTTTAGTTTAAATCCTTAAATAAAATGGTTTAAAATCATATCGAGTATCATTTATCGAAATACACAACATTTATCGACCCTGCACAATAGTGCCTAAACGTAAAGTCCATTCTTAATTCGGGTTCTTAATTGATGAAAATTGATCAATAACAGCCTCATTAAGTTTTGAATACCCTCTATAATTTTTTTTCATATATTTCATTTTTAAACTTTCGAATAAAGTCCCTAGATTTACCCTTTGTGGTCTGCGTTAAATTAATTTCGGGTTTAGGTGTTCCCGCATTCTTCACTTCAATTTTTTGCTATAAACTCAAAGAGTTAAAGTTATTTCTTAAATAGTCCACCGTCAACTATTCATTTTAACTTAATAAATATATAATATTAAAATATTAAAACATACACGCTCGAATTTCTAACTAGATGCACACAAAAACTGTGCGCCTTTTCCATGTTAAATCGCCATAGCCCCGCTATCCTCCGCTGCCACCCGCCACCTGTAACCACAGAGAAACTGCACTACTTAATCGCACGTGCGAGCAAGTCTCGTCATAATCGTCATTTACCTCGACCGAGGCACGGTTGCCGGATCTATACAGTTTGGTTTGACGGGATGATAAAACATTAGGGAGGGTCGCACTTTTTTAGTTTGACGGTACGATAAAATATTAGGGAGGGTCGGACTTTATACGATAAATAATATTCAATGAATATAAATTAATATTTTTTATTCGTTTTGTTTTGGGGGTGCACATGCGCATGTGCTCCTGTGGAAGAACCGCCACTGATCACCAATAAAAGCATACTCTAATCGCCACGAACCTATACTTTAATTTGAATGGTCCCAACTTTTTTGTGCTTACACTGTATGCGCATTTTGACTGAATATTTTTATTCTCCTAACCTTTTGACATAAAAAAAGGTATACTACTTTTGTTTCGATAAATCTCACCGTTTTCGAGAAAAGCGATAACATAACATTGCTTGCTTGTGATGAATACGAAATTGAAGGAATTAAAAACTTAAAACTCTTAACTTCTTATAACCACTCAGGAAAAGGATAAGATCACTGTCAAAAAAGCTCCGTAAATCTTGAATCAACAGAATTTTATTAGCACAATAGATGAAATTTATGATCTATAAAAAATAAAAATAAAAAAATCATTTAAGGAAGAAAAAATGATGGAGATAAACGCACCTAATGATGAAGTATTTTGGACTTGGTTTGTCTTTATTTATTTATAACACAACGTTTCAACTGGTAAACATATCCAGTCGTCTTCAGGTGAATACTGAATATTTGAATGTTGACAATAAAATATATTATGTAATAACTCTTATTCGCAGAACGGTAAATATGTAAATATAAGTCCTTATGGCATTTCTGTGTGAACTTCTCCGGTAGATTTTTACATAAATGACGTACGACTATCCCCGGGTAATTGAGAGGCGCCGTATTCACGGCGTGGCCGAGAGGAAGTTAAAAATGGAGACCACCTTCGATCGTTCTCAAGAATTTCAGTCGTTATGAATTAATATTAACTAATTAAAAAATATACCCGTAATAATATATGTGTTTAAGAGGTCGTTAAGAATAACTAACGATCTGAGAAGAAAAAGAGTTAATTTCGTTAAAAATATACATATTTGGTAATTTTTTAGTTGTGTTCTTAATAAAATTGTCACAATACAACGTGTCCAAGATAAGGAGGGCCAGTGCAGGGATCTCGGAAACCGTAAGAGATACGAAGTCGGTTGTTGGGGGTAAAGTTGCGCATTTACGTGCCTAATAATATGCCGTTTAGAAAGTTTTAAAATTCCGAGTAGTTCCGGAGATATCCGGAAAAAAACGAAATTCTGAAAAATCGTTTTATTGTTTTCCCGGATTTTTTTAGATCAAATTCTAAAGTAAATTGCGCCTTTGCATTGCTACTTTTTCCGCTCTATCTAACAGCTTTAATTGTTTTGTAATCCGACGAGTCGTCTTCGAAGGGCCATTATTAACTCTATTTTTTTAAATACGGTACTGTTTTTCTGATATTGGAATTTGGAGGCTTTTTTCCTTCCGAATGCAACGATGTATGACACATTGTGGTTTAATGACGTTTCTAGGGTTTTTTAAACAACATCAGGAAATTTTAGGATACGGTCCTGTATTTCTCCTAATTTTATAAAAATTATCTCATAAGTAAGCTCTAAATTTTTACTTATGTTGGACTAGTTCAATAAATAACAAATAATTTTACAATAAACCACAAATAAGTGAACAAAATACAGAAACATTATTTCAAACTTCTGTTGATTCGGGATTTAAAAGAAAAGCGCTTGAAACAAAAAAAAAATAAGATGATGACGCGTGATTTGTTTCACTTGACATTCCCATTGTGATCGTTTGAGAGCGTTTTAAGAGGTTTTCTATTTTCTAGAAAATATGGAACATAAATTTACAAATGCTGCTAAGTTTGATATTCTATTGCATGTTTTATTTTATCTCAAAAAAACTGTTATGTGGCAGTTAGAAGATGTTATTTGTGCTTAGAGAATAACGGAAATCATTTTGAACACCTGATTATGTAGTTCCTTCCTTTTTTCGTTGTTCGTTTTATTACTATTTTGGAATGATTTTTGTTCACTTATTTGTGGTTTATTATTAAATCATTTGTTATTTATTGAATCACGTATTAATTTTAAATGTCTACTAGGGAAGTCTACATACTTTTTTTAATCGAAATACTAGACAAAAGGTCTCTAACATTTTACCCCACGTGCTGCAACTTAATATACATCTGTTGTCACTTAACAAGTGTATGTAGGTCAGTAGGTTAGCGGTGTTTGCCAAACCACAATGCGTGCTCCGACCTTGGTCGTTGAAAACGTTGAAAATTTTAAATTAAAGGATATTTCTGCCACCGACGTCTTTTGAGAACGTAACTGATCTACCGCATTGATTGTTTAAATATCCACATATACCACATGGTTTTTCGTGTTTGACGTAAGGCGACTTATTTCGCCTATGAATTCAAAGAGCCATTTAAGTCTATATTTTTACGTCAGGTGGCGGTCATTTATTTATATAAAATCATACCAGGGAAAAAATGGGAACCAAACATTTTCAACGGGTCTATTCAGGAAGATAATTACAACCTTCTATATGTATCCTTAATTTAGTAGTAAGGGACCTGCAGCTAAAGATTCGTACGAATTATTTCTTTTTCTTACACGCCTTACAGATACTTTTGCTACCGGGAAAACGGGATAATCCACATGTACTTTTGCAACCAGGGAAAGGAGGTAATCCGAATTGTTCCAGAGGTACCTGGTCCAGCGATGTGACTACCAAGGTGGCCCCTTTTCGTAGATCCGCGGAAATATGTTCGCTCGGTACCATAATAACTTGCATTCCTGCACTTACTGCTGCTCGAACTCCATTTGGCGCGTCTTCTATCACCAGGCAATTTTCCGATCCCGGCTTATCTGAGAAAAATAATCTAAACGTGTCCAAGGAAGTTCCACACAAATGGGAACCTTTTTTATTATGCGTTTTATGAAAGAAAGTGTATCTTCCTAAAAAGCTCTGCTTGGCAAGCACTAAGATTAACGATACAGGGTTGTTAAAAAGTACAAGAATGTACCTACTTCAGTTGTCATAAAATGCATAATAAAAAAGTTTCCCATTCGTGTAGAACTTCGTTGTATAATTCGCTATGTTGGTCGTACGGGATAGTCTTTTTTTCAGAGACAGATTGACATCGAGTCCTTAAGATACAAAATTACCTCGAAACCTACTAGCGGAAACCAAAAAAATATCAGGCGAAGGTTTTCCCCTTTTAACTTCCGGATCGGTACTTCCGCACACCACATGATCAAAGAGCTTCAAAAGCCCTTTATGATTGGCCGTTTTCAAGTCGAATGAATCTTGGGACGAAGACGATGCTATCGAAATAGGAATTTTGCATTTATATAGATGGTACACTAGTTTTTCCGCGCCGGGAAATACTTTGGGGTTGGGCAAAGCTGTTTTGTATTCTTTTAGAAGAAGATCGATGTATTCCGTCCAAGTAATCGGTAACTGGTATTCCTGTACTAGAAATTTAGCTAATTCATCTCTATGAAATCCCATGGTTCTTGCTCTCATCTCATCGGTGAAGTTCTTTCCGAATTTTTGAAACACGTTGTTATTGGCTTGGGTGTAACGAGGCTCTGTATCTAGAATAACACCGTCCATATCGAAGATCACATGAGTAACTTGTTTAAATTGAGTCATATCGCTGATACTTCTACTAAGCCATATTATGAAGTTTTGCTGAGAAAAATCTTTAAATAAACATTGAGAAGATTAAATTGGGTTTTAAAAATATTAAAATCAGTTCCAATTTTCTTATGTCATAATGACACCTTTCAAAATTGACCGTGAAGTCTGACTGGAAATTTGAGACACTTGTTTAGCGGTTTGACTTGGTTGAATTCGTTGTGGAAAATGAACTAAATCGATTTTCCTCGTGGAATTATTAATGTTTGTATAATATACATACAGGGTGTTATGGAAATGACGTATTATATTTAAACCGGCAATTCCTGAGATAAAGACAAATTGAAGAAAAATAGCCATAAATGGCGCTTTCAATTCATTCAGCGGTAAAAGTGAACTGACGTCAAACCTGAAAAACACCTGTGTGGCACTGCGTTACATGTAAGCAATCAAGGAATTCCGGCCGGTGTTGTCATATACAGGGTGGCCCATCGAAAACGAAACAGAGACATTTACTGGCAGCTCAGTTCATTTTTGGAAAAACGCTCAGACCCGTCGATTTTGTTTTCGAGGGGGACACAAAATTGTAAAAAAATCACTTCAAAAAGTGCAGCCCCCTGGACGGGGGTGGCACCACCCCTAAAATCTTAAATGGAAAGGGGGGGTCGAGTGATACCTTATTTTAAAGGTCTTTCAATTCCCTTTATAATGATGTAAAATTCACAATACTTCAGTTCAGTAGTTTTGGAGATTTATTGATTTTAAGCTTACATTACACTTTAATAGGTACATCTGATTAGTTTGTACTACTTTCAGAAGAAATTTGAGTAAAGGCATTTACTTATTAATTCAATGCTTTTCTTCACTACGCCCATGGTTTGTTTATCATTTTGGTGTTCAAAATAGCGATTGGAGCGGTTTTTGTCGCGAAAAAAGTGGTTTATTGAAGAAAGATAAGCAGGGAATGTCTCGTACTTATTTTAAATAGGAATTTGTACATAGTTTGCGATTGATTCGACCAAACTTTGTTGTTTAAATACCTTTTTTGTCATACGTGCGCCGTAAGCGCCTCTTACGCGACCTCTTTTCGTGACCGTAAGTAGCTCTTTTCAAGCCTCTCGGAGACAGGGCTGTAATATACCTAGAAACAGGGCTGTAATGTTTTCATTACAGCCCTCTCGCGTTCACGCTGGAAGCACACACAAACACACGGGAGAGCGAGAAGCGCTATCGTCGCCCAGTGCTTGGTTTCACGACCAACACTCTTTTTAGTGGCAGAAGGACTCGGCGCACTTTTGACAAAAAGTACGGTACGAACCTCGGGCAGTGAAGGCCTTTACTGCCCTCGGTACGTAATGTACTATTACCGCTTTATTCATAAATTAACCATGGTATATTCCACGGCAGAAAGGATTGAAATTATCGAAATATTTTTCGGAAATAATCAGCACACAGCACACATATTTAATGAGCGACATGAGAACAGTAACGTGCATCGAAAATATGTCCTAGAACTTATAGCTAAATTTCGGGACACTGGATCAGTCGCCAATAAAAAACGCAACATTGAAAATCCCATAAGGAACGAAGCAATAGAAGTGGGGGTTTTAGGGCAAGTTTATGTAGATCCTACGTTAAGTACCCGCAAATTGGATACTGTGTGTGGTGTTAGTCGATGTAGTATCCAACGGATTCTGAAGGCCCATAGTTTTCTTCCGTATAAAATTCACCTTGTACAAGAACTTAATGAAGACGATTTTGATCGGCGATTACAATTTTGTGAAGATATGAGTGAACGAATTATAAACGATGAACATTTTCTATTCAACACTTGCTTTTCCGACGAATGTTCCTTTTTCTTACATGGTCTAGTAATCCGTCATAACTGCCGATATTGGTCAGATTCTAATCCCAGAGTTTATCATGAGGTACACACACAGCAGCCACAAAAATTAAATGTTTGGGCTGGTATTTTTGGCGATCATTTAGTTGGTCCTTTTTTCTTGCCTGGAAATTTAACCGGTGAAATGTATTTGGAATTACTGCAAGACGCCATAGATCCTGCATTAACAGCCATAATTGAAAATGGGAATGATCGGTGGTACATTGCGAATAGTTTGATGTTCCAACAGGATGGTGCCCCACCACATTATGCATTACGTGTTCGACAATATTTAGATCAGGCGTTTCCAGGTCGATGGATTGGTAGAAGAGGTGCCATTGAATGGCCCCCAAGATCGCCAGACTTATCACCTTTGGATTTATTTCTGTGGGGTCACTTAAAAAGCAAAATCTATGCTACTCAACCAACATCGTTAGAAGATTTGCGACAAAGAATTGTGAATGAGTGCCTTCAAATTACTCTTCAAATATTGCAAAATGTGCGGCAACGTTTTGAGCAAAATCTTTATTACTGCATGGAGAGTACATGGTGGTCATTTCCAACATTTACTTGGCTGACGGGTCAGTTCATTCTTAATTTTTAAAGTACTTTGCTACCAAATGTATTGATTTCCACTAATGATATATTAAAGTTTTATTTAAGTTTAAAATCAATAAATCTCCAAAACTACTGAACTGAAGTATTATGAATTTTAGATCATTATAAAGGGAATTGAAAGACCTTTAAAATAAGGTATCACTCGACCCCCCTTTCCATTTAAGATTTTAGGGGTGGTGCCACCCCCGCCCAGGGGGCTGCACTTGTTGACGTGATTTTGTTCCGATTTTATGTCCCCCTCGAAAACAAAATCGACGGGTCTGAGCGTTTTTTCAAAAAAGATCTGAGCTGCCAGTAAATGTCTCTGTTTCGTTTTCGATGGGCCACCCTGTATATATGTACCTTAAACTCTTTAGACAAAATAAAATAATTTAAACACTTTTTCATTCTGTAATACCTTTTTGTACAATTAATGGAAGAACATTTATGACGGACTAGGTTTTAAATAACCCGAAAAAACATATGGAATAGTAATAGCCACCAACGTCACTAGGTCAAATGCCAATGACCTCTTGACGCCTTACATCGGCTGAACGAAGTAGATTCATATAGCGCCGCACGCTTGCGTCTGTTAGTTGAAGACCAACCAGCGGCCTGATACGTTGTGTCTCATCGATCACCAACACACTCTCAGCAATCCGCTCTGTTTTTCGGTTTACGCGTGTATCTTGCCAGGCCGTAAACAATTTTTGAATATTGTTTTTATTGACGCGTTTCTTCTGGACGTCAAATTTCGTCGCGTGTAATAAAATCTAATAATCTGTAGTATAATCTGTATTATTATATTTTCAAAAGCTAACTATCGGTTCTGTTTCACTATTACTGTGTGTACATAAAGTATTTCCAGAATTGATCCCATGAAAATGAAAAAAACTGATTGTGTTTGTGCCTGGATTTCCTCGCTCTTTACAAGTAGGTAGATAAATAATTTATTTTTATAATTTTATATGGAATTTCAGTTTTACATTAAGTTTGGCAACATTGCCATTGGCTCTGGGTGAAATATTGTACAGTAGCGCGGACTGACCTGTGAATAAGAGTGTTTGTTGCCCCACTTTTAACACGGTCGATTTAAAAAAAAAATATGTAGCGCTTCTCTAGGACACCCAAGGAGTCACCCATTTAAATATAGTACGTCATTTCCATAACACCCTGTATACTGTTGAGAAAAAATGGACGACAAAGAGGTCGAGTCATAGTACGTGGAAAAATCGACTGTATCGATTTTTTGTCGTTAAGTTATTTATCTTGTTTTACCTGTAGATGGCCATTTGTATTTGAACATTTCCGTATGAAGAGCGAGGGGACAAAAATGTATAAAAGCCATGATAGGAAGCGTCTTACCATAGGCGTGCTCAAACAATTATTTATTAAGTGGCAAATAAATAAATACACTGCACTGTTCATTCCGAAGTTGGATTCAAAATTATAGTTTTTTTCTCAAAAATGTCCCTCTTGTTTACATACGTTGTAAATATTTGCCACCATTTATTTTGCTTGACTCTTCAACTGTTTATTTGTAATTATTGTCTGATCCATTTATAGAAAAATTATTAGCAAAATGCCAACGCCGGTATCACAAACCCGAACAAACACAAAATTTCCCCCCCGCGTTTCACACCACAGTAAAGACAAATTTCTATGCGTTTTAACGGCGCTACTAAGAGCGGAGCTACATAAGAAATAAAATTAAAGCAATGAAGTTTTTGTTTTAATATAGGATGTCAAATTTGATAAAGCACATTTAATGATATATTTTATGAAACCTATAATGAATCGGTATAACCAATTATCTGGAATTTATTTACATTTCGATTCTGATCAATTATTTCATGTTAACTTAATAAAGGCTATGGAAAAATCTTGCATGGTTTCGCCCCCTTAGCAAAAACAGACCACCGCTACAACATTGCCATATAACTTTATATGTATGTCTATGTTAGAACCGGTCATTTCTATATCTCAAAAATCCGTCGCAAATATTATTTGTTTATTCTTGGTTTATTAAAAAAGAAAACATCGAAATCAGGTTAGAAATTCCACCAGTCTGTAGTGTTTCCTGAAATGAGTAGGTAGTCGGAAAACGATTTTGACAAACACACAGTCGTAAATGAGAAAAAGTAAATATATCACGGTATAGTGTGAATTTACTTAACAAACACTGTAATAATGGGTTATCGCATGCTAAGAGTAAATGGTAAATATAAACATAGGAATAGATGATTGATAAGTAAAAACATGATAGCGGCGCTAGCGAACCAACCAGGCAAAATAGAAACATTTTAAGAATAAGAAGAACAATTTGCATATACAGCGTGTGTGATAGAAAGTGTTTTTCATCCTTCATTTTATCGAAAAAAGTCACTCATGCTAGAAAGTTTTGCTTGGTTGAAAACCTCTTTAGCCATAATAGAATATCCGAAATATTGTACAGAGTGGACAAAAAAGTGAAAACAAATGTGAAACTTTTTTGTCCTTCATTTTATCGAAAAAGGTCACTGTTGCTTGGTTGAAAACCTCCATAGCCATAGTCGAATATCCGAAATATGGTACAAAAATATGGCAAAAAATGTGAAATTGATCTAAGTATAAAATGCTACATAAAAATGAGGGATAAAATATCTCATAGGTTTCTCGTCAGTATGTTTAGATAGAGAACATAATTCTAGAAAGAGCTTCAAAGCGGCATCTTGATGAATTTTTAGAGATAAGGGTATTTTATAATGATCTCATGTCTGGAGCTCTGCACCCAAACATACTCTTCGGCTACTGGATTCCATCGAAAGGAGGGCTATTCGTCTGATCGGAGACCACGAGCTGACGAAGAGCCTCGACAGCCTAGAACATCGAAGACAGGTTGGGACTTTCACTCTCTTTTACAGATATTTTCATGGAAAGTGCTCGGCTGACCTTGCCCTCTTGATACCGCCCAGACCGGCGAATGGCGGAAATACACGACGAACCACTGCCGCCCATCCATATGTGGTTAAGCTTAGTACTCCTCGAACTTCATTATTGAAGAATTCTTTCATTTGGAGGACTTTATCCTCATGGAACGACCTTCCCGAGGTCGTTTTCCCCAACGAATATAACCTCCAACGATTCAAAACCAACGTGAATCGCTTTATTCGCACACGCACTACTTCCAGAGTGTCCAAAAGGATTTTTCCTTTGTTGTGTTTGTGTTTGATCATACAAAAAAAATACTTAGATCAATTTCGCATTTTTTGGCCACTCTGTATAATATTTAGGATATTCGACTATGGCTAAGGAGGTTTTCAACCAAACAAAACTTTTTAGCAAGGGTGACTTTTTTTTGGATAAAATGAATGATAAAAAAAGTTTCCCATTTGTTAATCTTTCTACCACACGCTGTATAATTGTACAGTTAATTTGGAAACCAATTTAGAGCCGGTTAAGTCATATGTTTCTTATGCCCGCGGCTGTAAAGACATTAAAATCTATGACCAAAACCCTGTAGATATATTCTCCGCAACACAATACGAAATACCTACTCATAAAATATGTACAAAACAGAAAAAGAAGAAAGATCCTTGGCCCACTATGACTTATGACCGTTGGAGAACAATCGCGGCAGCCTTGCTCGAAACAACGAAGCATCGCGGCGAAGACAGATGAAGATCGGACCACCGGGACATCTCGTTACCGGAGCCGCGCGATGCTGCTCTCGACGGCACGGCGGCCGCGGAATAAATCATGGAGGCTGTGGAAAGAAGAGACAAACGAATAAAGGGAAGATACATTATAGGTGAGTAGTGTTTTGTTTTAGATTTCATGAAAAATGTTGGCACTAGCCAAGTATTTTTTCAAATGCATATTAAAACGTGATCTTCAGCTATTTTACGGGTTTATTTTAGCTTGAATAATGTGTCTTCAGATATTTGAATTTTTTATCTTGAATAATATTCCTTTAGATATTTATTTAGCTTGAATAATATTTCTTCTAATATTTTAAATTTTTTTAACTCTAATAACATTTCTTAAGGTTTTTGTAGCATGAATATTGTTTCTTCAGATATTTTGTAAATTGAATAATATTTCTTCAGATATCTTAATTTTTTTAGCTTGAATAATATTTACATATGCCTCTCAGCTTGAATAATATCTCTTTAGATATTTATTCTAGCTTAAATAATAAATATTTCTTCATATTATATTTTAATATTTAGCTTGAATAATATTTATTTAGATATTTATTTAGCTTGAATAATATTTCTTTAAATATTTTTAATTTCTTAAGATTTTTGTAGTACGAACAGATATTTTAATTTAATTTTAGCTTGGATAATATTTCTTAAGATATTTTTTAAATTGAATAATATTTCTTCAGATATTTTACATTATTTTTTTAACTTGAATAATAGTTGCATATATCTTTCAGCTTGAATAATATATCTTTAGATATTTCTTCTGAAATAATAAATATTTCTTCAGATATTTTCAATTTTTTCAGCCTGAATATATATCTTTAGATATTTCTTCTAGCTTAAATAATAAATATTTCTTCATATATTTTAATTTTTTAGCTTGAATAATATTTCTTTAGATATTTATTTAGCTTGACTAATATTTCTTTAAATATTTTTAATTTCTTAAGATTTTTGTAGTACGACCAGATATTTCAATTTAATTTTAGCTTGGATAATATTTCTTTAGATATTTTTTAAATTGAATAATATTTCTTCAGATAATTTACATTTTTTTAGCTTGCATAATATTTTTTCGGATATTTTTAATTTTGTAGACTCGTACCGACCCAAAAATAGGCTACAATTTCTTTGAAAAAGTCCACAATTTCAAGGAGAAGAATTCCTTTCGCAACCCACTGCCCAAACTCTACACAAAGACATATTATTACAAACCCGGGGCTACAAAAACAACTTTCCTAATACATTTACAAGACAATTTATGTAATAGACCCCCGTCTTATCTTCGTGTACCATTGCTCAAATCTCCGAAATGCCAAATCTCCGCATTACCGTAATCGATACTTTTGAAAAAGATCAACTGACCGTCAATCGGGTCGGTACGGGGGCCCCCGGTAATCTCGGTTTGTAATTGTTCGGCTATTTGACAATTATCGGCTACCTGTATTAACATTTTAAATGTTTTCGGGGTCTCTATTAAAGTTAAAGGAAACGTAAAAGTGGCGCCATGTAATTGGGCGCTGTGGGGCGTGAGAATGTACACAGTTGGGAGAATGGTATGGTAAGATCATTGGTCAAAAACACGACAAAAATATCGCCGCAGGCGAAATTTCGTGCTCCCTGTGGGGTGAGGAGGGGGGGGGGGGGGGTTCCTTCTATACCCCCTGCTTATCTACGCCCCTGTCTGCTGGTATAATTGCGCCCTTTTTTTCTTCCTCTCCTCGTCATCGTTGTATCTCCGACTGTTCGATTATGCCCGTTTGCACCGTTTTTTTTCTTTTCTTGGGTGGCGCCACTGTCAACCATCCTTTGACAGTTCTTTGCCGGCAATTATGCGTCCGCCAAACGTATTAACATATGTAAACATCCTGTATAAATTAGGATAGGGAGTTTTTGCACTTTCTCGGTCTCGTTTAGCGGCGAATGGTTAAAGTAAGTAGGACTCTAGGGGAAACCCAGAAAACCCACAGTTCCGTTGCCTAGATTATAATTGGTCAATTAAGTAGGGGAGACCGAGGTGGGTTGTGACAATTTTTACTTAAAAGAACATATCTCAATAAAGAAATATACCGGCATTATGAATTGTATGCCGCAATGTGGCTCAATCCTTGCTCTTCTAAGAACAGTCATCAAAGTCAATAAAAGTTGTAAGGTTTCTGAGAAAATCCACGAAAACTAAAACTACTCCCTTTGTCACAATTCTCCTAATACCGAGGTAAATTGTGACAGGTACCAAAGTAAGTTGTGACGGCTGTGTATCTAGACTATATTTAATAGATAAAATTACTTATACAGTGATGGGTTAAAATATGGAACAAATTCATTTAAAAATCAGGTATTAATTTTTTGTAAAAACGCTCGGACACGTCGATTATAATTTTTTCTTCCGGATTTTTGCCTCAAAAAGAAATTATACTGGGTGTGTCAAAAAGTAGATGTAGATATAATTTTGAAAAATTATTTTATTAAGTGTTGAAAATGCAAACCATTAACTTCTTGACAATATGCCAATCTACTTAAAAACCCTTCTAAAACATTATTTACAGTATTTTCATTAATTTGCCTAATTTCATATCTAATTTTAAATTTTAAGTCTTCCAAATTTTGTGGTTTATCCTTATACACTTTTGATTTCAAATAACCCCAAAGAAAGAAATCCATTGGTGTAAGATCGGGAGATCTTGCAGACCATTCTATGGGTCCTCTTCTACCTATCCATCGTTCGGGAAAAATAGTATTCAAATACTCTCGTACTTGTCGAGCAAAATGAGGCGGAGCACCATCCTGCTGAAACCAAATAGACGCTTCTGGTAGATTTGGAAAATCCGCTGCTAGTGTGGGAATTAATTCATTTTGAAGAAATTGTAAATACCGGTCTCCTGTAAGATTTCCATCGAAGAAAAAAGGTCCAATACTTCTATCATTTAATATCCCTGCCCAAACATTTACTTTTTGTGAGTATTGCGTATGCTGTTCTCTCATCCAACGGGGATTATTTGTACTCCAATACCGAAAATTTTGTCTGTTTACCGAACCATTCAAACAAAACGTGGCTTCATTTCTAAAAAGTACGCTGCGATGGAAAAATAGATTTAAGTTGCAAATTTCCATCATAGTTTCACAAAACTGTAGTCGGCGGTCGGGATCATCTTCGTTTAGCTAGTGCAGCAACCTAATTTTATACGGATGGTACTTTTCTTGTTTCAATACCCGCAAAACAGATCTTCGGCTAACATCATTATTAAGGGCTACTTCAGTGGATGCACTATGGGGATTATCTTCAACTTCTAACAAAATGTTCAATTTTGTGTTTTCACTAATTTTTGGACGACCTGGCCGTAGACGATCCTTTACATTCCCTGTTTCCCTGAATTTTTTCTCAATTTTACTCACTGTAGATCTTGTAATCCGTCGTTCTGGATACTTAGCGCTAAACAAGTTACAAACTTCTTCTTGACTTCTTGTTTTGTCTCCACATCCAATTAAAATTAAAATTTCGATTCTTTGAGTTTCATTTAAATGCACCATGATCACCGTTTTTTCAAAATTATACTTAAAATTCTTTTTGATTGACACATGACTTGCTATCGTAGTAACAATTAATTTAAATTTACCTGTTTACCTTTAAGTAGGTACATGTACCTTTTTTTAAAGAAATTTCTTTTTTAAGAAGTAATTTTTCTCTAAAACCGTTAGAGATAAGGATAGAGTATGCTACATGAATTATGCTCAGAATTTGACGTAGAATTTATGTGATAAGTAAAAATAGGGTGGTTCTATTTAAAATACAAAAAAATTTTACAACATCAACTTTTTGACACACCCAGTATAATTTCTTTTTCAGGCAAAAAATCCGGAAGAAAAATTTATAATCGACCGAGCGTTTTTACAAAAAAATAAAACCTGATTTTTAAATGAATTTGTTCCATATTTTAGCCCATCACTGTATATGAATTATAAACAAAACACACTTTTTTTGCATAAAATTACTTTAATTGTCATTTGGCATAATTGTAGGAATTACAATAACATGAAACATTAACATAACAGTATTAAATCTTTTATAAGTAGTTAACTATGGCATCATTATATCAAACTTAGGTTGTAAGAATTGACCAAAGCAAACGAACAGGAACAGAAAAAAATATTGCAAAAAGCGTGTAAAATAACCAGAAAATCACCTTTAATAGGTGCCAAAAATCGCGATCTGGCCAGAATAATAATTCGTAATTTCGAAACAAGATGCAAGCACAGCAAGACAATGCCACGCTTTGAACCTCCAAACCCACACAATATAAGAAAAAATAGCATAACCACGTGAATGTAATATATCATGATATAAATACAATTAAAAATTTTATAAAAAATTTACTTTTCGGTTGTTTTTCATGCAGACGTCGTAATCACGCAACCGCTTGTCGTGGGCCATTGGCGGCGTACTGCGTCATGTAGCGCGTCTATAAACAAACAATCGTGCGCTGTTACCACCTCGCTAACGCCCATAGATTCCAAGAAATCGTCGTTTTAACAACTCTAATCGGTCTCACCTACGGTTAATTCCAAAGATATTGCAAACTACAGATAGAAAATGTACATTTCTAGCCTATGCAACGAATACAAGCAGTCTTTCCCACCTCTTTCGGTCATTATTGCAGCATAGCCAGATTGACATATTTATCTGGCAAAATCCCAATTAAAAATTTGTTAATTTGACAATTACAACTGGTTTAAGGTTAATCCGCAATTGCTCTTAAAATAAATTTATTTCCCAATAATTGTACTATAAACTGTGAAAAGGCGATGAGAGATTCTTTAAAAATATATTATTATACCTAAAAGTATCAAACGAATCTTGAACTAATCCAACTGCACTCTGGCAACAGCTATTTCTATTTTACTACGCGTTACATGTGCGCGACGATTCGGACCCCCCCCCAAAGTATGAATGAATACTAATCTCGTAAACACTACAACGTTGCCGCTGTGATCTCACGGATTGTTTATATATTTTGGTTGATTTGTGATTATTGGTGAAAAATCGTCTTTATTATAAACAATAATGGTGCATTCCTGTGTAGTTTGTAAAAGAGTGGATCATTTAAATAAGGACTTATCTTTTCATCGGTAAGTATGGTTATGTATGTTTTAATATAAAACCATCTGATATAACCAGACTTCAACATTGTTGCCATTCAGCCAACAAACATGTGGGACCTTTGGTTAATTCCGAGGATTTCGATAATGAGATTTGGTGTGACTACGCGAAAAGTCTCCAATATGTAAAATAAGGAAAGTTATATTTATATTTGGCGAAACAGACGGAGATAGAAAAAGGAGCCAAAAGAATCGTGCAAAGAAGCTTTTTCAAGGAATAATGTAAATGATAATACACCAGTGGTACGTTATGTACAGGGTGGCCAACTAAGCGAGGTAAGCGGCTATATCTCGGAAACCGTTCACCGTACAGCTTTCGGAAGAAAATATTTATAGGAAAAGTTGCAAAGAGAAATTGCTGGAAATTATTTGCAAGTTTGTAGGCCGGCCGCTAGGGGGCGTAACACGAATAGTAATTTGTTGCCAGTCGATTTCTCTACAATTGGCATAGGTAAGGTATCTTGATAATACTTATAAATAAATCTCACTTGTATCGTGAACAGCTTTGCTTAAACACTTTTTTCTCTAGCCCTGCAAATAAAGTGGTGGGGGTAACGCAAACATCGATTTGCAAAAAATGCAATATCTCAGGAACGCCTTATCTGAAAATATTCAAATTTGTGTTATTTAAAAGAGCTCTTCTTGCTTTATTAGCTACACTTCAAGCGATGTCTATGTCATTTTTACTGTAGTCGCTAGATGGCGCTTTCAACAGATTTAACATATTTATCGTTTTTCTCGAAAAACTTAGATGCAATGGTAAATATGTTATTACACCAGTACAGAGAGGAATAAAGGCCAGACCAATCGGTGAAAACCGCAAGTTTCTATCTTTTTTCTAACCGGAGATATCAATGAAAAATTAATTTATATTCTACTAAATCTCCCGCACGGTACTTACATATGTTGCAAAAAAGAAGAAGGCTTTGAAAACAAAATACATATTATATATAATAGGAGTATTGGGAAGAAACGTTCATTTTATAAACCAAACGAAACGTATTCTAGTGCTCCCTTAAACCCTCACTGGATACGAGAAGTTCAGCACCAAGGACGTTGGAGTGTCAACGTATGGTGTGGCATAATAGGGGGTACAATTATTGGACCCAAATTCTTTGACCAATCACTAAATGGGAACCTTTTTTTGGAGTTCCTTAGGAATAAATTATGTGTTTTATTAGAAGATGTGCCTCTTGAAACCAGGTAAAATATGTTCCTGCAGCTAGATGGCTGTCCAGCACATTTTTCAATTAATGTGCGAGAATATATAGAATACGAATGAGACATATCCAGACCGATGGATAGGAAGGGGAAGCTTTTTTCGTGGCCAGCCAGGTCACCTGTTTGGACTTTTATTTGTGGGGACGATTACAAGGTATTGTATTTCAAGCTAGGTCTACGACCAGGGAAGATATGAAGAACAAAATCCTAAATGCAATTCTTCGCCTGCCAAGAGCGGAAGTGGAAGCTGCTGTTATTTCTACTATAGGAAAGCTCAGACAATGTATGGGCCAGGATGGCAGACAGTTTGTGCATTTAAGGAATACGTTTCTTTTGGTTTATAAAATTAACGTTTCTACCCAATACTCCTATTATATATAATATGTATTTTGTTTCCAAAGCCTTCTTATTTTTTGCAACATATGTAAGTACATGGAAACGAATGAAAGAGGCCTTTGTTCGGGAGTGGACAAACGATGGCTGACGAAGAAGAAGAAGAAGAATGTAAGTACCGGGCGGGAGATTTAGTAGGACATAAATTAATTAATTTTTCATTGATATCTCCGGTTAGAAAAAAGATAGGAACTTGCGGTTTTCACCGTTTGCTCTGGCCTTTATTCCTCTCTGCACTGGTGTAATAACATATTTACCATTGCATTTAAGCTTTTCGAGAAAAACGATAAATATGTTAAATCTGTTGAAAGCGCCATCTAACGACTACAGTAAAAATGACATAGACATCGCTTGAAGTGTAGCTAATAAAGCAAGAAGAGCTCTTTCAAATAACACCAATTTGAATATTTTCAGATGAGGCGTTCCTGAGATATTGCATTTTTTGCAAATCGATGTTTGCGTTACCCCCACCACTTTATTTGCAGGGCTAGAGAAAAAAATGTTCAAGCAAAGTTGTTCACGATACAAGTGAAATTTATTTATAAGTATTATCAATAAACCTTACCTATGCCAATTGTAGAGAAATCGACTGGCAACAAATTACTATTCGTGTTACGCCCCCTAGCGGCCGGCCTACAAACTTGCAAATAATTTCCAGCAATTTCTCTTGGCAACTTTTCCTATAAATATTTTTTTCCGAAAGCTGTACGGTGAACGGTTTCCGAGATATAGCCGCTTACCTCGCTTAGTTGGCCACCCTGTACAAATGTCTATCGTCATTTTTTTTTTGATTTGTAACAATGTTTTTACAACAAATATTTATATTTAAATTATTATTAAATATAATTACCATTAAATAAGTGTAAAAAGGCCAGATTCGAACATAAAAGTTGTGTGACGGCTTAAGGGAAACATCAGTAACCAAGTTATACACTAACAAAGCTTACCATTTTTCTGTATAATATAAGTTCGGTTGACGTTTTACAGCTCTATTTAAAAAAAAATAACTTTTGTAAAATAGTTTTACAATTTGGATGCAAGGACTGGTAACAGCGTAATATTGCAGCTATTTGTCCCTAAAATTATACAGGCTGTCCGCTAATTAATGGTAAATGGAAAAACCACAGACTCCTTACGTAAAAATATTAGGATTTAATTATACTTACCTATATTCGAAAGTTGATATTAACTGAGATACAGGGTGTTAAGGTTAAAACTTCATTTCTATTTTTCTCTAATAATTTTGAGAGAAAGTAACGTTTTTTAAAAAAAATTTGGCATTTATGTTTTTTTTTTAAGGCGAAAAATTGATTTTTTTTATGAAATTTTAATGTACAATTTAGACGGCGCTGTCTGCGGCATTTGTCACACATTTATTGGATTATAACCTTTTTGTGCCTCAGTGTATTTAAGTTTTTAATGAAAATAATACTTTTCTCATATTTATTACGTAAAAAAGGTATACTAAGTTCAGGTCGACCGTTTCGGAGATATTTGCATTTAAATTGTTTAGCGCGTTAGCTCAGGCAAGGAAATAATATTTTGTTACTTCTTACCAATTAACTTTTACATGATAATTAATGTTCTAGTAATGGCAATTGGGAATAATAAATACAACAATTGGATTGTTCTTTAACTTACTTTAATTCAAATACCCTAGAAAATATCGTGCCGAACGAAACCAACAACAAGAAAACACAAACTTACGATAAACTCAAAAATGAAACATTTTCTGACAAAGCTGTCGTACAATAATCGACAAGCAAATAACAACATGGAGGTTTCATAGCAACTGCATCTCTAAATTTCATTTGTTTTCTCATAGGTTACTTTAAGAAAAAAATTGTGTTTGCAAATTAATAATAATTGTGCAGGGTGCACTTAACAATTTAAATCCAAATATCTCCGGAACGGTAACTCTGGGCGACCTGAACTTAGTATACCTTTTTTACGTAAGAAATATTAGAAAAGTATTATTTTTATTAAAAACTTAAATACACTGAGGCACAAAAAAGTTATGACCTAATAAATGAGCAAATAATGCCGCAGACAGCGTCCCCTACATTATACATTAAGATTTCATTAAAAAATCAATTTCTCGTCCTGAAAAAACCATAATTGCAAAATTTTGTAAAAACCGTTGGTTTCTCTCAAAGTTACTAGAGAAAAACCGAAATGAAGTTTTAACTTTAACACCCTGTATCTCAGTTAATATCAACTTTCGGATATAGGTAAGTATAATTAAATCCTAATATTTTTACGTCTGTGGTGTTTCCATTTACCATTAATTAGCGGACACCCTGTATACAACATCTTTGCAAATCGAGAGCTTCTATAAAACCGTTATAAATCACAAATCTCTATAAGAGAAGTCTGCTAGTTTTGATTACATCCGTCCATATCTTATTTTTATGCCAGAACCGCGCCGCGCCGGTGGTGAATATCTTCTCGTCCTAATCTGCAATTCGTTTCGATTTCAGAAACTGAGCTGTCCGACATTTAACTTTTTATCAAGTCGAGGCATTTCAACGAATTACATTATACGGGCCACTTTTTAAATATTCCTTTTTTTCCGTTTACTGAAACAAGTCATCTCCATTCACGAAATGTTAATCTGTGTTACCTCTGTATGACGTTTTTTTTTTGGGTTAGAATGGTTCTAGTATACCTATGCGTCGTTTTATATTTTTGTTAACTGATTGACGCAGACTGTTATGGATATTGATTATCATAGTTAGATGGGTAACTCCTTGGGTGTCATTGAGATTGCCTACATAATTTTTAAATTAAAATCATCTCAATGCGAACCAGTGGAACGAGTCAGAAATAAGAATTTGTAGAAATTTTTAAGTTTTACATTAGAGAGCGCTAGTGACATACACTTGGTTTAATAAATCTATGGTCTTTTTCCTTACCTCTGTTATGAAGTATGTAAGATTCTCAAAGAACGGCAATCTTGAAACTAAAACGGTAACTTTCTTAATTTCTCTAGCCGTTTTCGTGATATTTCCTTTTAACATCATATGAATTTAAAAAATCATACCTAGAATTATTAAGCACAGTGTTGAAAAAAGGTCGGTACCCCGGAATAACTCCGGTGCATCGCATTGCAGCGGAAAATGTCTAGGGAAAAAGTTGTTTGGTTTTGAAGGAGAAATAGTTTGTAATTTAAACCACCCCCCAACACTGGGCGCGGGTGGGGGTAAGTTAAGATTTTCAAATGGAACACCATATTTGTTATTGGCGTATCGTGTTCTCGGACTAAGAATAAACATCTCTTGTCCGAAATTTTTTTTTATTCGGGCCCATCCTTCACCAATAATCACCATGAGAAGGACAAAATCAGAACCGTGCGAAAATCAAGTTTTTTCCGGAAATACTCTTTTTTCTCTGTCTTGTGGTAAAAAATGCCCGTGATTATTGGTGAAGGATGTTCCCAAATAAAAAAATTCTCGGACAAAAGATGTTTATTTTTGGTCGGAGAACACGATACGCCAATAAAAAATGTGGGATTCCATTTGAAGATCTTAACTTACCCCCACCCGCGCCCGGGGGTTGAGGGGCTGGTGGATGGTTTAAATTGCAAACTATTCCTCCTTCAAAACCAAACAACTTTTTCCCCAGACATTTTCCGCTGCAATGCGATGCACCGGAGTATCGACCTTCTTTCAACACCGTATATAACAAGCACCTAATGTGTAACTTAAAAAAAAATTCTTATTTCTTACTCATAAAAAACATCATACCGCCAACTTTCACAATCCGATACATTGTAGCGGTTTCAAATTAGGTTTATTTTAGGCAGCTAAACTTTAACTTTCAACACCCTGTAGTTCTAGAACGAGAAGATGTTTAGTATCTCCTATGGCCTATAAGTTATGGGACAGCCTGTATAATACGGCCTTGTCCCGTATTGAACTATTTTAGGGCTTAGGTTAGGGGACTTTATAAAAATAATCAAATCACCCACATTTTTAATTCATCTTTGACAAGGATAGCAAATTTCCTCACTGACAATAAAAATGTCCACCACTGATCTATTTTTTAGGGAGGTTCTCCTAAATCCAAACAAAATACATCTATCAAGATAACCATTGTTATTGTACGATGTAACCACCAGATTATTCACAATAAAATACCGCAGATTCTTTGAATCTCGTCGACAATCGACCAACCCGCCACTTTTCACCACCCCAATATTCGTTCTATGTTGAACAAAAACTATCGAGATACTAAATAGGTAGAAATTACCGACGACATTCGATTTCTTTTAATAATTTTGCTGTTATTCTTTGACGTAAACGTATATGCGACTTGCGGGTGCCATATTGAATTTTAATTTGGGGTAGTTGCGGTAGGTAGGGGAATATAGTGCACACAATAACGACAGGGTGTCCCTTTTTCGACACTTTCTGGGTATATTAGAGTTATTATTAAATATAGAATGTTGCGGTTGTCATGTCAAAATCGCAACATTCTGTAAAAGAGATACAGAGGAATGTTTTATACAGAAATTTCTTTATATTGATTGTTGACTAATCTGCCGTTTTCAGAATAAGTATACGGGGTCAGGTAAAAAAAGTTATCGGACCTAACCTCATTTTTTTAAATGGAACTCTATATTTTAATCTAAAAAGATACCATTTTAAATTCTCCTTTCAAATATATAACACACCATGGATGATATTGGTTTACTAGGCGATTTATTTAAACTTTATTACTTTGAAACGAAATAATAGATTCAGATTAAGGTAAAAAATAACGGGAATCATCGCAAATGTTCGAAATATGTCCTTAAATGGTTACCGTCTTTCCGGATAGCGAACAAAATAGACATTTTGCGCCATTTCTTCGTTTTTTCCACTTTCAATATAAACTGAATCATATCAAATTTTTCAAAATGTTGATATGTCATTTCCACAAATGAATATGTAAAAATGAAATTGACGTTAATTGTTAATAGTCAGCATATATTATTATATTAACTTTTATGATCTACTGTGGTTTAAAGTAATAAAGTTTAACAAATCGCCTAGGAAACCAATATCATCCATGGTCTGTTATATATTTGAAAGGATAATTTAAAATAATATCTTTTTAAATTAAAATATACAGGGTGCCCCAAGTAAAGTGGCCTATTAGAAGTATCTCGAGAACTAAATGAGATTTTATTTTGAAAATTTGGCTGTGGCTATAAGAGATGGTTTTCTACGCTTCTAAAATATTTTGGATGATGCGGTGTTGCCGGATCATACCGAAAGTGGTAGCAACTTCGGAATTTTAAATGAATTACCCTATATATAATTATATTTTTTTTGGAATCTAGGTAAAAATCTAGAACAGTTTTCTGTATAATATCATATACCTATCTTTAAGACTTTTTGAATTATAAATAATTTTGTGATTTTTTAACGCCGTATCGTTACCTGAAAAGAAAATCATATCTTTTTAGCGGTTACAGCTAGAAAGCTGAAAATTTTACAATAGTTTCACAAGACCATCGCAATTTTATAATTTTGAACAGTATTGAATTCGTTTTATACAGGGCGTCTCCATAACAATATTTCTTAGGCAGATGAATTATTGCAAAAATCTTATTTTTTTAAATGGGTATTTGATATGTTTTGCTAATAGAGGATCAAATTTTCTATCTAATGATATTATGTGTTCCTATACCTATCTTCACTATTTTCGGACTTATAGCGAAATTTATAAATTATCTTATAAAAATATATTTTTTGGTAGTTGGCTGTGGATTCATAGAAACAAAATAATGAAAAATCCATGTGACGTTATGTCTGTGTTGTTGTAAAAAAAAATAGTTAACCAATAAGAAATTTATTAATAAATAAATAAACAAAATGAAAATTACATCAATAAAATAACTAATAACTAAATTGTTTAAAATGCCCTCCGTTCGCTCTTAAACATTCATAAATTGTGGTTATAACATGTTCATTTGTCACCTCTTTCATTTCTTTCTCTTCTAGAGACCCCAAAGCTGTTCGTACTCGATTTTCTAAATCTTCGCTTGTTGTGACGGGTGTCTTGTATACTATTTTTTTAATCCTATCTCATAGATATAATTCTAGGGGGTAAGATCCGGAGACCTTGGGGCCATTTCCATGGACCGCTTCGGCCAATCAACTTTTAGGGAGTCATCACTGCATCAGGATGCAGTTCATTAAATTTTCTGCAAGTTCTAGATAAAACTCTACCACACTCCCCATGAATATAAAATAAACTTAAAATATCTAAGCTCGAATAATGTGAATTAGCCATTTTTATTACAATAACTCAGTCCTAACGTCAAATGGATTTTTCATTATTTTGTTTCTATGAATCCATTCCACAGCCAACCACACTATCAAAAAATATATTTTTATAAGATAATTTTTAAATTTCGCTATAAGTCCGAAAATAGTGAAGATAGGTATAGGAACACATAATATCATTAGATAGAAAATTTGATCCTCTATTAGCAAAACATATCAAATACATTTAAAAAAAATAAGATTTTTGCAATAATTCATCTGCCTAAGAAATATTGTTATGGAGACGCCCTGTATAAAACGAATTCAATACTGTTCAAAATTATAAAATTGCGATGGTCTTGTGAAACTATTGTAAAATTTTCAGCTTTCTAGCTGTAACCGCTAAAAAGATACGATTTTCTTTTCAGGTAACGATACGGCGTTAAAAAATCACAAAATTATTTATAATTCAAAAACTCTTAAAGATAGGTATATGATATTATACAGAAAACTGTTCTAGATTTTCACCTAGATTCCAAAAAATATATAATCTATAGAGTAATTCATTTAAAATTCCGAAGTTGCTACCACTTTCGGTATGATCCGGCAACACCGCATCATCCAAAATATTTTAGAACCGTAGAAAACCATCTCTTATAGCCACAGCCAAATTTTCAAAATAAAATCTCATTTAGTTCTCGAGATACTTCTAATAGGCCACTTTACTTGGGGCACCCTGTATAGGGTGTTCCATTTAAAAAAAAATGAGGTTAGGTCCGATAACTTTTTTACCTGACCCCGTATACTTATTCTGAAAACGGCAGATTATTCAACAATCAATATAAAGAAACTTCTGTATAAAACATTTTTCTGTATCTCTTTTAACTAAGAAAATACAGGGTAATTTTGAAATTGTCAATTTTTTGTTTTTCCCCCGTATCTCAAGCGAGCGAAGATTATCAAATTTTGATTTTACCATTTTAAGTTTGACCCAAAAAGAGTACATGACACCTACATTACTTTTTTGATTGCACTAACAATTACGGAGATACCATATAAAAGTGTCGAAAATGGGACACCCTGTACATAGAGATTATTAAAATGGCTTATGAGCGATGTGCTCAATCACTATTTTTTAGTTCAGCAGCAACAAACCCAATGTGAGCTTGTAATATCTTACATTAATGTTATGTCTATTTTTACCCAACTATCCCCTACAAAAAATGCACAGCTGTGCCGCTGCACAGAAAACTGCACAATACCTGACAATGCACCTACCTACCTACCCCCTCGTAAGGGCTCTTTGTGCGTACCTTGACGTGTGCACCAATAGAATTATTTTCGCGAAACATAATGAGGCGGCCATGTTTGCTATGTAGTGAATCGGGCAATTATTATTTATGACGTATTACGTACGTGTTTTGTTTTCGATAGATAATTTAAGAAATGACGATTTTTAAATTTTTAAATGTACACTCGCGTGCAAAGAAAACGGTCATTGCAAAATTTGCTTAAAATGTTTTCAAGAAGGTTTCAAGAGTAAAATACTCGTCGGGCAACTGGGCATACGAAACGAACGTTTAATGAGCAGTTTCCGAACAGTTTTTATCAGTATGGCGAATTTTATTTGACCTTTGTAACTTTAAAACACAACATCTGCTGACACATCGCTTGCAATGTCAGAAAAAGTCCATAGTATACTTGAAAACATTTAACAATGAATGTGTTGAATATTAAAGTCTATAAAAACATGTTACGCTATAAAACGGTGTATCTCCTTTAATAACAGAGATAATGAAGTAAACTAAAAGAAGAAAATGTTGGGGAAAGATTGACCTACCGTTTAATGTCAACTGCAATATGTTTCGGTTGCTAATATACTCCACAGGGTGATGCAAATTTTTGGAAAAAAACATAGCATTTTTAGTACACCCAGTATAAATCGAAAATTAAATTTTTATCATAAACAGCGAAAACTATGACATGGTCAAGGAACCAACCTACAATGCAAAAAAAATCATTCAAATCGGATCATAAATTCAGAAAAAAAAATATGGCAAATTTATGATGTTGCGTTAATTTTGTCCAGGAGTTTATTTCGTAATCCCTATTCTAAAAGCCCGAAGCTTTCAACTTTGCCAAAAAACGTTTTACGACCAATTTATGATATTATGATCCATCTTCTGAAATAAATCAGCCTGTCATTAACAATAAAAGACTGTTGAACTTTGTCCCTTTTTATTAGTTGCCACACACAAGCACCGTCCAGAAACGGATCCAGGAAGTATTTCACGGTATCTTAAACACCCTCAGACCGAACCTCGAGTCGGGTCTTAAAAAATGTGATATTTTTTATTTAAGCAGAACTAGTTTCGTCTTAATAATAAAATACTTTTTGATTATTTTATTTATACAGGGTGTTTCGGGAGGAAAGGGAAATATTTTGGGAACATGTTCAGAAGGTCAAAATAAGAGAAATTAATCCATATGTTTTAATCCGATTCTTAACCGTCTCTGAAATAATCGGTTCTAAAGTTTTTTTTGTAAAGTTTTGGAGTAATTAAGAAGTTTTGTATTTCTAACTCCAGTTTGTAGGTCTTTCATTGCTTGTCAATACCTAATTTAATTGACAAGCATGGTTGTCAGTTTGATTTATTCTGAGCGTTTCGACTCGAAAAGAGAAAAGGTTCCATACGTAATGCCTCACACATTCACCCATAGGGAGTATGCTGACATGATATTCGTGTATGGTTTCTGTAATGGTAGCGCATTACGGGCTGTTGATGAATACCGATCGAAGAGTTCCTAATCGAAAAGTGTTTCAAAAAGTTTTTGCAGCACATGCTCAGGAAACAGGAATGTTTCCAAGCGTAAGGATTGATTCTGAACGAGCGGCGGGTCTAAATGAAGAGAATGTTCTGAATATGGCTGAAGAGAACCCAGGTGTTAGTACGAGGCGGATTACGAAAGAACTTCGATTAGAATCACATGTGGGCGTTTGGAAGACACTTAGAAAAAACGGTTTAAAGCCTTTCCATGTTCAACCGGTCCAACATCTTCAAGAAGGTGATTATGGCTTAAGGGTAACTGTAACAATGAACATCGGTGGTCAGATGAAAATCTTAATGCCACGTTTGAACGAAACTTTCAACATCGATTCAGTATTAATGTGTTGTGTGGAATACTCAACGACCAGTTGTTTGGTCCTTTTGTATTGAATAAGCATCTTACTGGAGATGGATATTTACGGTTTTTGGAAGACCATTTAACACACATGTTGGATGATGTTCCGCTAATTGTTCGACACCGAATGTTCTTTCAGCACGATGGAGCCCCACCTCATTTTAGTCGCCGGGTGCGTAATTTCTTGAATAATCGTTTTCCTGATCGTTGGATTGGCAGAGGAGGACCTCAAGCTTGGCCACCGAGGTCAGCAGACCTAAACCCACTGGATTATTGCCTCTGGGGGTGGATGAAATCACTAGTATACGAAACACGAGTAGAAACCGTGGAAGGACTCCACAATCGGGTTTGTGGATTTTGAATGCTGCAAATATCATTATAAACAATCCCCAAGCAATTCAACGAGCAAAACACGAGCGATTAACAAACGTGGTGCAGCTTGTATTGAAGTTGGTGGGGGTATTTTCGAAAACATTCTAAATTAGTGGAATTTTGTTGTTTTACTAGTATCTATTGGTGTTGCTTTTGAAACAAAAATAGTTACAAAAAAAAATTTAGAACCGATTATTCCAGAGACGGTTAAGAATCCGGATTAAAACATATGGGTTAATTTCTCTTATTTTGACCTTCTGAACATGATCCCAAAATATTTCCCTTTCCTCCCGAAACACCCTGTATAACTTTATTTATAGCTGTAAGAACTATCAATAGTTACATTACACAGCATGTAAGTTGTTCTGTAAGGTTCTTTACTGTATAACTTGGTTGTTAATGACTCGTAAATGCTGTTATACAACTTTTATGTAGAAAAGCTGAGGTTTATAGACGTCTTTTGTGGTTGTAAGAATGTTCTCGAGGAAATTTATACATCTTGAAGCTCCAAATATTTTCTGTAAGAATATCCTAGTGCTCGCAGTGAACCCTCTGGCCAGATAATGCCAGTCTCACGTGATGTTGATGACTATTTCCTATGCCTATTTCTGGCTATTTTTTTGTATAAGTTGGTATGCATTCCAGGACCATACTTAAAGAAATTAAAACAAAAATTTATTTATCTTTCAGTTGAATGTATTTTGTATTTTCTATTTAGCACTTTGCTAGATTACATTATACCACCTCTCTATCCACTGGCTCACCTAGTGGAACTGCCACGGACCTGCGACCCCCCTCCCAACTCTAAATCTCTGCAACGCTCCAAGTTCTAAAAATAGTTGCTATAATTTTAACACACATTTACACACAAAATAGACGTAAAATTGAAAAAATAGTATAAAGCACCATTATAACACTTGTCCCCTTACAAAACTCTTTTTCTATTTGGGTTTCATAATGGCTACATTATGAAATGCAAAAAAATTGAATAACCTGCCACTTTATGAAACAGAAATTTTATTTTTTTTTATGTTGGCAGCAAGTAGGGTTCGAATTTTAGGCTTAATTTGATTTCGTTGAAATTAGTTTTCTAGGCATTATGGGTTCGACAGAAATTTCTTATAGAAAACTTTAAAATACTAACCTTTAGCCTTGCAAATAGATCATTTTTACTAGATATTTATCTGAAATACCTATACTCGGAAATATATAACATGCTGACGGTGTCCGTCAACTAATTTCTAGTCACAACTATACAATAACATAACCTAAAAATAATAGAAATATCTTCCAGATTATGTTCTATTTCTAAAGTTTTATTCAATAAAGCACTATTTTTATTTTTAATTCAAAATAGTATTATACATAATATATATACATATTTATAGTTACTGTAGACATTTCCTGGGCATTAATTGTTATTCCTGTCAGATTCTGTGTCGACACAATATCTTGCTCAATAGTATTATTTAGTACTTTGTTCAATATTTTGAACTTTGTTCTGCTCGCACCATAACTCAAAGTTTTGCATATTCTTTTTAAAAGTTTTTCTAGATTATTTTTTCAATTTCTCGTATTTCTGATGGACTACAACTTTCTTCACTCTCACTCATTTTTATTAACTTTTATTTTTATTTATGACCGATGGGAAGAAGCTTTGTTGTGTTCAATTGTTTCTATCATGGCGTATTTGATACTTGTAACATTTTATTAAATTGTAAAAGTATTGCCAACCCAAAAAGAAAATATTAATACAAATGGAAAAAATCTATTTTTTTTAAGTTTTTCAGAATTTAAAGACCCAAATAGAAAAAGTATTATAAAATACACGGTTCATAAGACAATTAGAGCACTTGTACTTTAGAAAACTCCCCGCTTCGCGGGTCGTTTTCTAATTTAAACGCGTGCTCTAACATAATGTCTTATGAAACTTGTATCTTAATATACTATTATCTAACATGGGCGGGTGCTATAATATAATACTTAATAAAACTTGTACTTTAATATATTATTATTTAATTTATGCCATTGCAAACACTTATAAACTAATATGTAATCGCGAGTAAGAAAAATAAAACCCGCCTCTGATATTAAAACATAATTTTTATTCCCCAAGACGAATAAAAACTTTTAATCTCTCCGATTGTTCTCAAGTGTCTGTTTTCGTACTTCAAAAGAGCCATTTTGATATACGATCGAAAACTACCCTTTTAATGGCCGATCATAATAATAAAATTCGAAATTAAAAATACTTAAATCAGTCAGGGAATATCGTAAAGATTTTATTTATCGGTTTGTTACAGTTTTTATGTTAATGGCTCTCGGGGTAGATAGCGATGTTGTTGTTTTTTTTTCCGTAATAACCAATCATGCTCTTCACAAATTAATTTTATTTATTTTAAAAATATACTCACCGGCACAAAATTCCGCCACCCTGAAATTTTGGTCAAGTTTGATATTTTATAACTTTTTTATTTTTTATGCGATTTTTATGATTTTATTATCAGTTTGTAGATCAATTTATTGTGTTTTTCCTTAATTATTTTATAAACATTTTTCGAATAGGCTATATTATACTGGAGTAATTCAAACTGTAGGAAAATTGAGGTGGATGATCTTATTTACATACTGTTTCTTGTAATCTTCAATGTATTCTAAACATTTCGCTTTTTGATTCATTCCATTATCTCATTTCTGCTGCGAGCTGCCAAATTTTTAGAAAATGTATGTCATTGGTATTTCTACCGAAGCACGCACCAATCTTGTATTTGTTGAGCTCTAAGCGCCCACCGTTACATTGAGGAAGTCCTCCAAGAAGTTGTCGTTCCATTTGCTCCTTCCATTGGGGAATCAATTTACATTAATAATGCTAGACGTTGCACATGTAGTGAGCGAATATCTGGATGAACTTGGAATGGCTGGCCCGCATGTAGCCCGGATCTCAACCCAATCGAACATCTTTGGTATCAACTTAAGAGGGTCTTTCGTCGTCGTCCTGTACAACCATAAACCTTGCAAGTCTTACGACTGGCGCTGACCGAAGAATATCAAGCCTATCCCTCAAGAAAGGATAAGTAACCTTATTCGTTCGATATCACGAACACTGCAAGCTGTCATTACTGCGAGAGGAGGAAATACACGATATTAAAATTGTTTTTGTTAATTACCTTTACGATATACCTAGTGTTTGTTTTTCTTAATGAAAATAGGCTTCAAATCAGCGTTTCATTTAAAATTTTGCAGCTCGCAGCAAAAATGACAAGAAACTGTATGTTCCTCCTCAATTTTCCTACAGGGTATTTTGAAATGACGACAAAAAACAAACAGTTTGATTTACTCCTGTATAATATAGCCTAATCGAAATATGCGTGTATTTCTGCTATTCGTCGCTCTGGGCGGAATTAAGAGGGCAAGGTCAGCCGAGCACCTTCCATGAAAATATCTGTAAAAGAGAGTCAAATCCCCAACCTGTCTTCGATGTTCTAGGCTGTCGAGGTTATTCGTCAGCTCGTGGTCTCCGATCAGACGAATAGCCCTCCTTTCGATGGAATCCAGTAGCCGAAGAGTATGTTTGGGTGCAGAGCTCCAGACATGAGAGCAGTACTCTAGTGATGGTCGAATCTGGGCTTTGTATAGTGTCAAAAGTTGTTGACGTGTGTACAACTTTCTGGTTCGGAAGAGTACACCAAGCTTCTGAGAGGCTATCTTGGCGATTGCCACAACGTGGTTATGCCAAGACATATTTCCTCCCAGATTGACGCCCAGCAAATTAATAGATGAAGTCAGTGGGATTGCGTGTCCGTCCATGACTATATCCGGTTCTGTAATGTTAACCTTTTTAGAGAAAACTGCTGCCTGGGTTTTTTAGCGTTAAATTCGACTTGGTTACTGTCACTCCAAGCCAAAATTTCTTCCAGGTCTTGAGGCGTGATACTTCATGCTGTCTGCGAAGATGTGCGTCGGCAGCCGATGTTTGCGCATTCAAAGAGAAGAGAGAAAGATGAGATAAGTGTGCTATCGTCAGCACAACTAAATATCGGATTTTTAGTTTTCACTAGAAGGTCGTTAATGTAGAGTAAGAAGAGAGTGGGAGACAATATGGATTCTTGAGGAACACCGGCATTGATGGTGAAGGTGTCTGAGAGAAATCCGTCAATCGCCACTTGCAGAGAGCGGTCCTTAAGAAAGCTAGACAACCATGCACAGAATCGACTGGGCATACCATAGGATCGCAGTTTACTTAGAAGCCCCTCATGCCAAACACGATCAAAAGCTTTAGAAATATCCAGTGCAACAGCCCGAGACTCCCCATGATGTTCGAGATTGCGTTGTTCCAAATATGGGTGACATAGGCTAGAAGATCTCCAGTTGATCTGGACTTCCGAAAACCATATTGATGATCGCTGATAATGTTGAAGCCTTCCAGGTACTTTAGAAGATGTTGGTTAATAGCTTTCTCCATTACTTTTGATATAATAACTGAAAGCAATGCGACTGGTCGATAGTTGCTAGGCAGGGTTCTCTTACCTTTCTTTGGAATAGGGTGGACTCGCGCCGTCTTCCAGCAAGATGGAAATATTCATATAAGTCATATAACAAAAAATCAGTACACGTCAATAGCGTATACAAATAATATGGTATATTTTTTGTATATTTTTCTCAGTTTATGTTATAAACTTATGTATAATAAACACCATGTTCCCGTGTTAGTTTCAGCATGTCCTGCACGATATCCCGACCACGCCCACCTTTCATTATTGTCATTTGTTATCAATTGACGAGCGACGAGCGCAAAAATTTAATGACATACAATTTGTTCTACATTTGGTTGGTGAGCGTTACTTTCGGCAGTTTTCGCATATAATTTTTTTCGTTTGGTTTAACAGTAAACGATATTTTTCTGCAACTATATAGAAAAATAACCATTATAATCATGTCATTTTGGGGAGATTATAATTTTATTCACTGGTAGGTCCTGCCCGTTAGTGAATTAATACCATTCATTACTCACTCTTTCATCAAAAATGCCTAGAAAATGACAGGCAGAGCCCAAGAAGCCACGTTTGTTTAGGAAACAACAACAAAGTTATACAGCAAAAAACTTACCGAACCATTTTCCCGTATTGTTTCTTACGATCAGCACTACAGAAAAAATACTTCAGGACTTCAGGGAAAAAACGATTCACGTTGGTTCTGAATGGTTGTAAGTCATATTCGTTAGGAAGCACGACCTCAAGAAGATCGTGCCACAAGGATGTCGTCCTCCAGATGAAAGAAGTCTTAAACAATGAAGTTCGATGAGTACTAAGCTGAACTGCATTCTGATGGGCGGCAGTGGTTCGTCGTGTATTTCTGCTATGGCTCTAGGTGGAAATATGCTGGCTATGTCTCTCCTTTCGGTGGAATCCAGTGGCCGAACAGTACGATTGGGAGCAGAGCTCCAGACTTGAGAGGAGTATACAACTTTTTGGTCCGGAAAAGTACACTGCGAGGCTGCCTTGGCAAGTGCCACGACGTGGTTATGTCCATACGTATTTCCTTCCAGATTGAAACCAAGCAAAACTGTGTTCTATTCGTGTTCTTACAGCTATTAAGAAGAACGTGTATAAGGGTTAAGATATTAACCCAGCTCTGCTGAATGATTCTATATTCAACTAACGCACAAAGAAACGACAGGAGCGTATTTGTATATTTTGATGAATTAGTGATAGTTTAGTTTAGTACAGCCCGATGAGACTGCCTATGCGGGGGATCGAAACACGTAAGAAGGCCATGCAAGTGACGTCACGCCATTCCTATCGCCGCTAAAACCAACGTTTTCCATGTGTGTCAAACATCCCTATGTGTCAATATCAGACTTACGTAGTTATATCTGGAAGCCATAGAGTGGGCGGGTTTAATGAAGGCGATTTGATCTTGGCCATATTTGTCTCACTTTACCGAATCGGGAAAGGTTGATGCAGACAGAGACAGACATAAAATGCGACCAGGCCGAGTTGTTAAATAATTTTACAAGTCAATTTTCTTCGTCTGGCATGGAATATAATCGAGCAACATATGAATGATATGTAAAGTGAATGAAAATGGCGAAAGCAAAGCGTCCTTAAATTATAACAAAATTTTTTAATGTTCTAATCTTTTCACGATAAAGGTCGTTTTAATGGTATAAAAGTGTATAAGAATTATTTTAAAGTGATATTTACAGCTTAAAACATGTCAAAATCCTAATATTTGATTTTCACTACTTAGTAATTAAAATAAAAGGGTTTTGAATGTTTGTTTTGTTTAAATGTCACTTTAAAATATTGACACTAATAAAAATTTAGACAAAAGTGACATTTGAAAAGCACGTGCGCTTTGTCAGCTGATGCCATGCATAATGGATGCCATAACTTTTATGCCTGCTTGGATTTTTTAACACGGCTGCTCGTCTTCTTCCTGGTTATAAGTATTCGTTGGTTTAGTATGTATCCAGTCCAGTATATTAGGGCAATTTTGCCGAGTTATTCCGCTAAAATTTCATATCAAAAACTCTCTATTTACAGGAAACCGAGTCCATCAAAAAATTATAGGCCTGCGACATCTAGGCGGGGAAAATCGGTAAATTAGCTGTAAATTGTTTTTTTTTCTTCATGTCCGTTTTTTTCCGCCGTTTTTTCATGCCGTGTCGATTTCGAGGCGGTGTTTAAAAGGAAGGAAAATTACAGAGTTGGATTTTTTGTCGTGAAAGATTTAAGCCGTTTAATTCGGTAGATGTTATTGTTATGTTACGGGGAAAAATATTACCTATTTTACAGGTAAATGCATTTAGTTCGCCGACCTTACTCCAGATAATTACGGTACTTATGTGTGGAGTGTGCAGTAAAAAAATCAAGTTTATGAATGAAAAAACGCGTAAATTGCGTTGCGTCTTTTGTTTTTTTTTTTAGAAAAATGTAAGCTAAATACAAAATATTTAAGATTTCTTGATTCAAGTATAATTCGAAGCTTCCATTAAAAATAGAAATTATAAAAATTATTGACTTACATATTTCAAAAACATTCTTGGCTGTCTTAGAAAGTATCTTAATAATTTGTTTTAAAATTATTTCTCTTAACATAAATTTTATTTCAAAACTATTATTATGTCAAAAAATTTACAATTTCAAATTACCCTATATTTTCTTAGTTAAAAGAGATACAGAAAAATGTTCAATACAGAAGTTTCTTTATATTGATTGTTGAATAATCCGCCGTCATAGGACCTAACCTCATTTTTTTAAATGTAACACCCTGTGAATTTTAATCTAAAAACATATCATTTCAAATTCTCCTTTCAAATATATAACACACCATGGATGATATTGGTTTCCTAGGCGATTTATTTAAACTTTATTACTTTGAAATGAAATAATAGATTCAGATAAAGGTAAACAATAACGGGAATCATCGCAAATGTTCGGAATATGTTCTTAAATGGTTACCGTCTTTCCGGATATCAAACAAAATATAAATTTTGCCCCATTTCTTCGTTTTTTCCAATTTCAATATAAACTGATATCATATCAAGGTTTTCAAAATGTTGATAAGTCATTTTCAAATGAATATGTAAAAATTAAACTGACGTTAAATGTTAATAGTCGACATAGTTGTTTCTAGGATATTAGCTTTTGTTTCATGGTCTACTGTGGTTTAAAGTAATAAAGTTTAAATAAATCGCCTAGTGGTTTATATTTAAAAAGAGAATTTAAAATGCTATATTTTCAAATTAAAATATACAGGGTGTTCCATTTAAAAAAATGATGTTATGTACTATAACTTTTTTACCTGACCCCTAATACTTATTCTGAAAACGGCAGATTATTCAACAATCATTATAAAGAAACTTCTGTATAAAATATTTTTTCGTATTTCTTTTGACTAAGAAAATATAGGGTAATTTAAAATTGTCTATTTTTTGATTTTCCCCCGTATCTCTAAGCGAGCGAAAATTTTCAAATTTTGATTTTACCATTTTAAGTTTGACCCAAAAATAGCACATGGCACCTACATTACTTTTTTGATAGCACTAACAATTACGGAGATACCCTATAAAAGTGTCGAAAATGGGGGACACCCTGTACTAGCAAGAAAATCTATGTTCTTGAAATAAGAAAATAATTTTTTCCGTGTCGTTATACCTACAAGACGTTCCTATCCTAATAATTTTTAGATATAAATGCAATAACGTACCCGGCAACGTGGGTACGACACGAAATCCGAACATACAAACACGAAAATAAAGCCTAAGATCTTATCGGGCCGTTATTTATTCTTCTGAAAGCATTATTGTTCTATTTGAACGCCATATATGTAAAATCACGCCGCCTTGTGTGGTTCTATTGATAAAATTATGGACCGGCCTCTGAGTCGAGACCGTCACAATTGTGCGCGTTGTCAAGTTGTGCGAGAAATACGACTATAGCGTTAATTTACTTGGGTATATTCTAACTATGTGATGTAATATGTTGTGTCCTAAATCATAGACATACGTATAATATGAAAGGGAGACAAAACATTCCATTTATAAAACGCGATTTGGTTATAATTATCTATATCTACAGGTTCAGATAAGTTACAAGCTTTGGCAATGCTGTAAGCTGCGCGTCCACTCACTATTGTCCTTATCAGTGAAGCGGCTTGTGTTTTTTAGGATCATAAAAAGTAAAGGTATTTTAATTAAAAATTGTATTTATCCATATGGATGTTGTCGCACAAAGTCCAGGTATATTGCTCTGCATTTCAAATAGAGGCAACAAAATTATTGTGTGTTTAAAAATGGGAAATCCGACTTGAAATTTGACAATAATTTATACAAGGTGTTATGGAAATGACTTATTATATTTAAATGGGGACTCATAGCCTAGGGTGTCCTAGAGAAAGTCTACATACTGTTTTTTAATCGAATATCTAAATGCCAAATTAAAAACCCTTTTTACCTACATACTGTTGCGCCGTTCCATCTGGATTCACTCAGCAACAATGTGGGTCACTAGAGTATACTAACAGTGATATCAGATCACACCGCATGTTTCGCCCTTGCTTGGATACCTGCCGCGCGCGACTATCGTTGCTTCAGTATATGTTTTGATACTCGGGGGTGAAATGACGCTGTCGAGGGTTCCACGTGTTTGATGTACTATATACGAATTTTAAACGTTTTGTTAGTTGTAGCATTACCCGATTATTTTTCTGTTGTGAAATAACTCATAATAAGAAATATTGTGATGTTATTTTAAATTTGTGTGATATTACCTATTGTTGATTCTGTTGCAAAACTTTTTGTGTTTTATTTTTTTATGGAATTTAATTAAAAAACGGATTATTTTAAAATAAGATCGAAGGTAAGAGAGTATGTACCTTAAAATTTTAGTATTTCTTTTCCAAGAAGTTTGAAAAGGAAGTGATAACGCGGGTCAAATACGTCTTGTTGTCAAAAATTGAACACGTGCGTTTACAATTCTGTGTTGCAATATATGACAACACCGCCTCAAGAAACTATTGATTGCGAACGTCCTCAGTAGCGGTCACGTAAATTTTCAGATTTCATATAAAGTGTATATTTTGTACAATAATTCAAAGCGCCATTTAAGGTTATTTTTCTTCAATTTATTTTCATCTCAGGATTTGCCGGTTTAAACATAATAAGTCATTTCCATAACACCCTGTATACATAATAATAAAATGATACATAAACTAATAAATGTTGCAGGTCAGGTGTATATTTAAAGAAATTCAGTTAATATAAAAAATCCATATAAGTATTACATTTACTTAAAAATATAGAATTAGCTACACCAGTGCTTAAGCTAAAAACAGAACCTCACTAATCTCACTTAACGTCGAAATATTAATCCGGGGTTAGAATAGTCGAATTTCTTACACACCACGCACTGACACACCATTATAGATAACTAATAAATAGTTCTAGTTCGAAAAAATACTAAAAAATTAAACACAATAGATCACAAACACCGCTCAGCAACACCATAGCGTTAGCGTTGAATGAATTATGATAAATTCCTGAAATTCAGCGTCACCCGTAGGACAAACGCCCTTACAGGGTTGCCACAGTGATTTTCCTAAATCATCATAATTTTATGTTAGGTTTTAGGAAACCATACATAATTAGGAGTAGAAAATTTTTAAAACGCACAATATATTTCCGTATAATATTTTTCGTCGTCGCCATAAGTATTACTGCCTACGTAATAGGAAGTGAGCTGGCAACGTTGCGTAGCTTGTTAACATGGCGATAACATTTGTGACTGCCATGCCCTTAGCGATAATAAATTATGGCCGACTCCGCGCCATGTTACACAAAGTTGCCCGGCAATTATGCTGGAAAAGAGGAAACAATAGAAAATTGTTTTTATTTTTGCGCAAATGGGGCACATTTACAGAATTTACTCGCTAACGAGCGAATGTATATTATTAGAGGAGGTAAATTGGGTTTGTTCGGTTGTTCTCATGGTGTATAGAAATGTACGTTTTATTTCTACGGTGGAAGATTTAATGTACGCCCATAATTAGTTAAGAAAGACATTATTTATTTATTATTACAACACCGCAACTACCGGTCGACGCCGCGCCGTTTCATTCAAAACTATGCCTCTGCGCTGGTATAGTTTTTGCAGAATTATATCGTTGATCTCTTGACTGCAATAAAACCTCATTATCTATTCGACCATAAAATAAAAGGAAATCCCAAATTTTAAAACCTTTTCGAGCAGAGCCGGACCAGGTATACAAATTCAATTTGTACCTATGCCTGATGCATATATAAATACAAAGTGATTTTTAATAATTTTAATCTTTAGTGGTTTTCCGGCGAGTAATTTTTAGTTAGGCTTATTAGTGGTACAATGTGACATCCTTGGAATTGTGCTGATAAGGGGGCATCTTCAAGTGTCGGGAATGGAGACTTAAATATTTAACAGCTGTTAAACAATTTAGAGAAGAAAATCGTCCAATTATTTACCTTGACGAAACATGGTTCGATACCCATGACACTCCAAGAAAAGGTTGTGATGATTCTTCCAAAAAATGTCAAACCAAGGCACCATCAAATAAAGGCAAAAGAATCACAATATTACATGCTGGTTCAGAGATCGGGTTTGTTCCAAATTGTCTGTTGCTTTCAGCTAAAAACAGAGCAGATTTTTCTTTAGATTACCATCAAGATACCGACGCACAACTTTTTGAAGATTGGTTTAAGCATAAACTCCTTAAAAATATACCTGAAAATAGCGTCATTGTAATGGACAATTGTAGTTATCATAGTCGGCAAGCAAAATTCATTCCCAATTCTAATAATACAAAAGCAGAAATGCAAAATTTTATGATTGAAAATGATTTATATTTTGAAAAAACGAGAACTGCTAGAAGTATTAAAAGCTTTTAAAATAAATAAGGAATACGAGTGTGACAAACTTGCAGCAGAAAATGGACATGCAGTGTTGCGTCTTCCTCCGTACTATTGTATATTCAATCCTATTGAGCTAATATGGCACCAATTAAAATCCAATATTAGGAGAAATAATAATTCTCCTACATTAAATGCATCTGTAGTAGAATTAATTAAAAACGAAGTAAGAAAAATTTCTGCAGACAGCTGGAAAAACTACAATTACAATTGTATGATTACAAATGTTCAACCCTTAATTATAAGTTTAGGCTTAGATGAAGATAGTGATAGTGATACAGAGTTAAATTTTGAATAAATTATCAATAGTTTCTTAGAATTTAATTAATTTTTATTGTACTTGTTATCCTAATAGTTATACTTTTAAATTATATTATTTTCAATTATTATTAATTGTTATCATTTTTTTACATTTATTATAGGTACCTAAAACTAAAAATACCTATCTATTTATTTTAAATTATAAAAATAAATCATGTGGTGTGGTATACATTTTCAAGCCGGCCCTGATCAAATTTATTGAGCTTTGAAGAGGTTGAGGCGTATACAATAGGGTTTAATCAGGTAGTTTATTTATGGCAGTAAGAATCAACGGTATAATTCTGCAACAACTATAATCGTAAGGGTTTTTACCGGCCATAACACCCAGTATATTGTAGAATATAGTTATTATTCAGTAAAATTAGAAAACTATTGCGAACAAAATCATAATTTTCTTCCATTTTATGATATAGGTACACTTTTTGAAATACCATTTCATGACGTAGGTAGATCTTGAATTCAGAGTGCTGGTACTCTATAGGGAGATCATACAAATCGTTCCGGTCGAGATCACTCGACGAAACGTTAAAATTAATAACACATTTGATTGACACGAACAAGTAACGTGCACAAACATAAGATGTTCACGGTCTCCCGCATTTTTATTGTTTCCAATCGTAATTACCGGCAATTTTGAGGTTATGTATTCATGTCTCTGTACTGGGAAAATGACACTGTGCGGTGTCAGTATTCATGCGTGCGTAAAAAACTTTACCTCTATTATTTGTCTAAATGACAACATGTGTTTTTCATTAAATTTTTATGTATAAGTGTACGAGTACATGAATAGAATGGCTATTTTGTTTTAGAAGTTCCAATTTTCCGTAATGTATGTTTTGTGGCATGTGATTATTATTTTTGTTGTTTTTTTTTATGGGGTTTTGATTCGGAAACGGTATTTTTGGCAATTTGTTGCACGCGAGACAATACCATATCTATACCTATTGGGAATCAAGGCGTTCGAAATTTCGTCGTCGTTACTGTACACGGAAAGAAAAACTTAGTTAAATTTACTACAAAAACATTAAAACTAACCATAATACTAATCCCATTTCTACTTTACCCAAGCAGTTATTATACAACGTTGCCAAGATAAGGAGGGCCAGTACAGGGATCTCTGAAACCGTAAGAGATACGAAGTCGGTTAAATGGAGGTAAAGTTGCGCATTTACGTGCCTAATAATATGCCGTTTAGAAAGTTTTAAAATTCCAAGTAGTTCCGGAGATATCTGGAAAAAACTCGATTATTAAAATCGTCGGTTTTTCCCAACACTACAAAATACAATTTTTTATTACTAATTATAAAATATTTAACACTATTTACAGAAAAAGGAACAAATTTGTAACCTAATCGTTTTTATAAGAACCCTTTTTGATGATTAAATTCTATACAGGGTGTCCGGGAACATGTGGGAAATCTCCCGGATATGCAGAAAACACGTGAAAAGAATACTATAGGTTCATATAAACTTCTTTCGTATCGGCCTCCTCTTCGGAGATATGGGCTCCCAAAGAGCACCAATGGAATCAAGTTTTTTACACATAATTATTGAACCACCTGGTAGCACCAATTATTTTTTAATATGATGTATACCAGCTAAGACCCGTCAAATTACTACCCAAGAAACTGTTGTGAATTACTCACAGCTGCAGGGACGGACTAGCTGTAACACTCATGGGCCCATTTTTTTTTACGCCCTGTATGATGAGAACTTTGGACAATGTTTTTTACATACCTTTAACTATTGGCTAAAAATTAAGTACTCTTCATTCATGTCGCTAATCCTAACCGTTTTCGAAAAAACGGCATTTCATATACATCATGTGCTTCGGGTATTTCAATAAAAGATACATCTTTGTTCCGATCCAATGTTCAACCTTCAAGATTCCGCTTTTTCATATTTAGCCCATGAGCAGTTAGGGGACTCAGTGTAAATAAAATGACGTTTTCTCGAAAACGGTTAGGATTAGCGACATGAATGAAGAGTACTTAATTTTTAGCCAATAGTTAAAGGTATGTAAAAAACATTGTCCAAAATTCTCATCATACAGGGCTTAAAAAAAATGGGCCCATGAGTGTTACAGCTAGTCCGTCCCTGCAGCTGTGAGTAATTCACAACAGTTTCTTGGGTAGTAATTTGACGGGTCTTACCTGGTATACATCATATTAAAAAATAATTGAAATATACCAGATGGTTCAATAATTATGTGTAAAAAACTTGATTCCATTGGTGCTCTTTGGGAGCCCATATCTCCGAAGAGGAGGCCGATACGAAAGAAGTTTATATGAACCTATAGTATTCTTTTCACGTGTTTTCTTCATATCCGGGAGATTTCCCACATGTTCCCGGACACCCTGTATATAACACAGTACTTTGGTTGATAAACTTGTGAAGAATTTGTGAACCATCAAGACACAAAAAATGACTGTCAATAATGACAGGAATTCGCTTCTAAAGAAAAACGTTGCCAGTTTTATCCCTTTTCATAAATCAAAAAGACATCCAAAATACCAGGTCGTGATATTATACTGTTAAGTTATAACGCACCTTCATTCTTTCCCTTGTCCAACTGTATAGGTACGGATTTTTCCTTGTATGTAAAGATAATGCTTAGCTAATTATGTTTTTTTTAAATAAAAACAATATACCATTGTTTAATGGTTTATAGAACCATGTAAGTCCATAGGTGATGACAAAGACAGATCTAAGATAAGCACCATATGGTACCATGGAGTACTTCCATAAACAATACCAATTATCTGAAATTTTTAAGGAAATATTACACCCACTTGTGTACCCAGTTTCCATTAAGCTTTTGCAACAATTTTATAAATTTATTCATCATTGGTTATAAAAATTTAATATCTCCTCCGTTTCGCTACATAGTAAGTTTTAGGGGCAAGTTGGTAAGTCAGCTTTCAAGCACTACCCTTGCCTATCCTTCGCCACAAATTAAAGAAGGAATGAGGGCGGCAACTTCAGTAGGCGACAAATTCAAGTGTTGCAGTTTTTTTTATTAAAAATCTTATACAGAGTATCCCAAAATTAATAGTAGGTACAGGGTGTCCTATTTTCGATACTTTTGTAGGGTATCTCCGTAATTGTTTCGCTCGCTTAAGAGATACGGGGGAAAATCAAAAAATTGACAATTTCTAAATTACCCTATATTTTCTTAGTTAAAAGAGCTACAGAAAAAAGTTTTATACAGAAGTTTCTTCATATTGATTGTTGAATAATCAGCTGTTTTCAGAATAAGTGTACGGGGTCACGTAAAAAAGTTATCGGACCTAACCTCATTCCTTTAAATGGAACACCCTGTATATTTTAATCTAAAAAGATACTGTTTTAAATTCTCCGTTCAAATATATAACACACCATGGATGATAGTTTCCTAGGCGATTTATTTAAAAAAAGCAAATCATCGCAAATATTCGGGATATGTCCTTAAATGTTTACCTTCTTTCTGGATAGCGAGCAAAATATACATGTTGCGCAATTTCTTCGTTTTTTCCACTTTCAATATAAACTGATATCATATCAAATTTTTCAAAACGTTGATAGGTCATTTTCACAAATGAATATGTAAAAATGAAATTGACGTTAAATGTTAATAGTCAACATTGTTGTTTCTAGGATATTATCGTTTGTTTCATTGTCTACTGTGGTTTACAGTAATAAACTTTAATAAATCGCCTAGGAAACCAATATCATCCATGGTGTGTTATATATTTGAGAGGAGAATTTAAAATAGTATCTTTTTAGATTAAAATATACAGGGTGTTCCATTTAAAAAAATGAGGTTAGGTCCGATAACTTTTTTACCTGACCCCGTATACTTATTCTGAAAACGGCAGATCATTCAACAATCAATATAAAACAATACACTATATCTCTTTAAACAAAGAGAATATAGGGTAATTTTTAAATTATCAATTTTTTGATTTTCCCCCGTAGCTCTTAAGCGAGCGAAAATTTTCAAATATTGATTTTACCATTTTAAGTTTGAGCCAAAAGGAGCACACGACACCTACATTACTTTTTTGATAGCACTACCTATAAAAGTGTCGAAAATGGGACACCCTGTACAGTTAAACTGCAGATTATATGGGTAAAAATGTTGCGATTTAGCCTAACTTTAGAGTTACAGCGTGTCCAAGTAAAAATTTTATTTTCTAATTTTGTAATTAACTTAATATTTAACTAATATTTTAGCATAAAATTTTTGGTTGTGGGGGCTTTTATGGGGCGAGAAATTTGTATATGTTAATAATTTTGATGTAGATTGTAGAGGACGCTCGCGGCGGCACTCCGGGTACATAACAACAAGTGCAACTCTTTTGCGCTTTATTGTATTTATGTTTTTATTAAAAATATCAATTTTCATCACTTTTACCAAAAAGTGGTGTGTGTATCGTGTCAATGTCGCTCGGAGCAATTGTTTTCGATATTTTTGCATTTATAGTGCCCACTCGTTTGAGCCGCCCCGTATATTTGCTGCACTAAACTAAACCATGCTCGGGCTCCAATTGAACAAATCAACAAGAAATTGATTTAAATTGTTTTTACGAACGGGACGAAGCCGAATAAAAATAAGGACCACTCTTTTAGATTTATTAAGTGTGGGAAGGGTCTTATTCTTTAATTAATTAATGAGGATGGGTTAATTTATAACATCACGGTGGTTGCTAGCATGTGAACATGTAGGTAAGTATCAAATTTCCTCCGTCAATCTCGGAGGAAATATGTCTTGGCATAACCACGTTGTGGCAATCGCCAAGGTAGCTTCTCAGAAGCTTGGGGTACTCTTCCGAACCAGAAAGTTGTACACACCTCAACAACTTTTGACACTATACAAAGCCCAGATTCGACCATCACTAGAGTACTGCTCTCGTGTCTCCCAAACATACTCTTCGGCTACTGGATTCCATCGAAAGAAAGGCCATTCGTCTGATTGGAGATCACGAGCTGACGAAGAACCTCGACAGCCTAGAACATCGAAGACAGGTTGGGGATTTGACTCTCTTTTACAGATATTTTCATGGAAGGTGCTCGGCTGACCTTGCCCTCTTAATTCCGCCCAGAGCGACGATTAGCAGAAATACACGACGAACCACTGCCGCCCATCCATATGTGGTTAAGCTTAGTACTCTTCGAACTTCATTATTTAAGAATTCTTTCATCTGGAGGACTACATCCTTGTGGAACGACCTTCCCGAGGTCGTTTTTCCCAACGAATATAACCTCCAACGATTCAAAACCAACGTGAATCGCTTTTTGCGCACACGCACCACTCCCAGAGTGCCCTAAAGGATTTTTCCTATAGTGCTTGTGTTTGATCATAAAACAAAAAAAAAAAAAAAACAAAAAAAAAAAATAGAGAGGAAGTTGGGGATAATTGAAAAACACCCTTATTAGATGATCACCAATAGTAACAGTCTAACCAACATGCATTTCCTTGTAAAGATTGTAAAAATATTCTTACAATGTTCTTGTAACCATTAAAACGCATCTATAAGTGTGAAAACCCCAGATTTGGTATATAAAAGTTGTGTAATATAATTTTCCTACGACCACCTACAAAGATGAGAAAACAGCATGTGCAACTTAGCTGGAAAATGTCTTATTATCACACTAGTGTTGAAAAGTGCTTTTCACACAACTGCATTTGATCAGATTACAGATGGTACCAATTTAAACAATAACAAATTCTTTTAGGTTTTTGTCATAATAATTATAAAAGAAAATAAGTAACAGAATTGGCATAAAAATCACCCACTACCACCCAATTAATAGACACCCTGTATGTTTTCATTTCATTCTATCCATAACTAATATTAACATAAAATAAGAAATTTGTCACTAACACCGTCAAAAATATTGCTTCTTCCTCTTTTATTTATACGCCTTTTCTTCTTAGTTCTGATGATGGTTTAGTATAATAAAACGAAACGTTAACCAAATACCAGAATTTCATTTCCAAGTGACCGAAACCCAAAAACAAACTATCTAGAATTGGAAAAAAAACGGTCAAGAAAACAAAACTGTAATTATAAATATAATATTTTTAGGTAAATATCTAATTTTATAAAAAAAACAATCACCACAAAAAGGGATAACCAACAATCGAAAGCGTCAAAACGCGATAATTTTAAAATTCTAATAAAAATTAAAAAACAGTCACAAAGAGAGCTCGTGCCCGCCTTCCTGTGGCCTTTTGTTCCAGATTTGCCGAAAGGGAATTGAAGCCGGCGGCACTACAGACAAAAATTAAGAGACAAAGAAAATACAGGATCTCCTTTTAAATCTGGGAATACTCGTTTAAAGGGGTTAACGAGAATTCTAATCGGGAGTGAAGTGATGGCAGATAAAGCGAATTACACGTATTGGGATATTATTAAAGGAAGGTATATCATTAATATTACCACCTCCATAGCTCCGGGCTCGCTGCCCCGTTTTCAGGACACACCGTATCTTTTATTCTTTGTAAAATGGGGGGGGGGGGGGGGGGGGCAACCCTTTGCGGCTGAAACTCATAATCGCCAATTACCCGACATCCAAAAAGGCCATAAAATCAAAACATCTTTGAAAGGATTACCGCGGCTTACTTGATACGATATTAAGGCTTTCGCGAGACAGTGTTGTCATATCTATCCCGACAACATATTGACGCCCTAAGTCTGGTTGTTTTCGGCCATTATACAATAAGCACAAGGTATGATATACAGTAGTTCCAATTTTGGTTGACGCGCGCCGTGACGTCATGGTGGTTGGAGATATTTCAAAATTGCTTATGAAGATTTACGTTGTCCTTAGCGTTTTTAATTCTCTTTTAAAGGTATTATGCCTTTGATAGTATGTAGATTTTTTCTTCAAGTTGGTACCTTCTTCCTATTTAAATAAGTAGTAGTATGGTAGTTTCTTAATAATCGCCTTGTATGTGTTCTTTGAATAAAATCACAATCCTTTAACTTTGCCCCATTTTTAAAATTAAACAAATAACTAATAATCTTCTTAAGACGTGGCAACGTTGCTCGAGCGGCGTCGCCATAGAAAACGCGTCGTAAAGCGACATTGTGAACCGGCCTTGCGATCAAATTTCCACTAATTATCGCTGGAATACAAAGGTCCTTTGATTTGAGACCGACGAGAGGAGCCATTTTGAGCAGATTTTGGAACTAAATCTCATAATATTTTGCGATAGGGTTGATATTACAAGAGTTTAATTATAGAATTTAGAGATTGTAAATTATCCCAAGGTTGTAAGAATATTCTTACAGCTAATTTGGAGGCCCAAGTATACATTTTCACTAAGAACGTCCTTACTATAACTATTATTAGCCCCAAACCACCAGATTTGCTACATAAAAGCTGTGTAGCGATTTAGGAGAAACATCAACAACCAAGTTATACAGCAAGAAGGCTTACAGAACCATTTTGTTGTATAGTATTTGCAGAATTATACCGTTGATCTTTTGACTGCAATAACACCTCATTATCCCTTCGACCATAAAATAAATAAGGAAATACCAAATTTAAAAACCTTTCCGAGCAGAGCCGGACCTGGTATACAAATTCTATTTATACCTATGCCTGATGCATATATAAATACAAAGTGGTTTTTAATAATTTTAATCGTTAGTGGTTTTCCGGCGAATAATTTTTAGTTAGGCTTATTAGTGGTAGAATGTGGCGTCCTTGGAATTGTGCTGATAGGGGGGCATCTTCAAGTGTCATTTTTAAAAGAAAGCATTTATCTACCGATGCCAAACTAATAATTAAAAATGTGTATCAATCGTTGTTGAGTAGAAATTTTAATTCGATAGATGCTTTAGCAGAGACGTCTACTTTGACAAAAACTCCTTTATCTTCGGTAAGAGACATAGTACTTACACCTGTTAATCCTAGAAAAAATCGGAGTGATTCTGGCACATTTAGAAGCATTAACGAAAATGACATGGATTTATTAAGAAGAAAGATTTACCAAATGTATAAGGCACAAACTGTACCCACTTTGATTTCCCTCAAAGAGCGGCTGATTAAAGACGAAACAAATATCTCTTGTAGCCTTTCAAGCCTTAGGAAAATATTGCGTAAAATGGGTTTTAAATACCGAAGCATTGATAAAAGACAAACATTAATGGAATCTCAACGTTTACGGGAATGGAGACTTAAATATTTAACAGCCGTTAAACAATTTAGAGAAGAAAATCGTCCAATTATTTACCTTGACGAAACATGGTTCGATACCCATGACACTTCAAAAAAAGGTTGGGATGATTCTTCCAAAAAATGTCAAACCAAGGCACCATCAAATAAATGCAAAAGAATCACAATATTACATGCTGGTTCAGAGAACGGGTTTGTTCCAAATTGTCTGTTGCTTTCAGCTAAAAACATAGCAGATTCTTCTTTAGATTACCATCGAGATACCGACGCACAACTTTTGGAAGATTGGTTTAAACATAAACTCTTTAAAGATATACCTGAAAATAGCGTCATTGTAATGGACAATGCTAGTTATCATAGTCGGCAAGCAAAAATCATTCCCAATTCTAATAATACAAAAGCAGAAATTCAAATTTTTATGATTGAAAATGATTTATATTTTGAAGAAACTTACAAAAAACGAGAACTGCTAGAAGTATTAAAAGCTTTTAAAATAAATAAGGAATACGAGTGTGACAAACTTGCAGCAAAAAATGGACATACAGTGTTGCGTCTTCCTCCGTATTATTGTATATTCAATCCTATTGAGCTAATTAAAATTAAGCGAATTAAAATCCAATATTAGGGAAACAATATTTCTCCTACATTAAATGCATCTGCAGTAGAATTAATTAAAAACGAAGTAAGAAAAATTTCAGCAGGCACGTAAATGCGCAACTTTACCTCCATTTAACCGACTTCGTATCTCTTACGGTTTCCGAGATCCCTGTACTGACCCTCCTTATCTTGGACACGTTGTATAATCGGTGTATGTCACAATCAAATTTTCAGTAGTTACGCCCCTTTGAATTAACACGGTAGAAATGTTAACAATTCCAAAGCATGACGTGAAACGCCATTTCCGTCTAATACACTGGAATTCTATTTCGTTTGCAAGAAAGAACGTTGCTGGTTTTATCCTTTTTCAGTAACTGATAAATCGAAAAGACATTAAAAATAACTGGTGTTTGATATTACTGTAAAATTATGAAGCACGCTACTCCGGGTTGGTTCGAACAAACCCAAATGTATCTCTTGTGCACATACACTTGCACTGCACCCAATACGCTTGACGGAGGCAAGGATTGCCCTTGCTTGAACAATTTTTTTAATGCATCTAACGAAACGTAAAATCCACACTTACGAACCTTCACAAATCTCGTTTTCCATTCTCCGGGCTGGTCCTAGTTTCTATTCGCCATTATTTCCACTTCTTTTATTCGAAAGAATCAAAAATACAATCGAAAAAGGATCTTCCTACTGTTTAGGCCGTTTAACATCATAGTTTCTTTTATTTCCATTGTCGACAATTTATTTCTATTGTGGACAGGACGATTTGACAATACGTTTAAAGTTTTGGAGCGAATGTCTTCGCGTAATCTTGTTGTTGGGATTGAGAGGTCAAGAATAGTGTGCTTGTTCATGTGGAAGGGGCTTACGAATTGAAACTTGCCCATGTGCAAGGGTAACGGGACTTGGAAAAAATAAAGAACCATTGCGGAAAGGATTAAGTAAAAGTATTCTACTGAATTTACAAGGAGAACAGTTTGAGAAATGATTTCGATTTGCAAATTTGTCGTATAAAGGTCTTCCTCCATCTCGTATTTTAAATTTTATATAATTACATACAGGGTACAAGATTATCAAAATACAAGATTAACAAACCTGAACAAACCCGAACAAACCCGAACAAACCCATTTTCGACACTTTTATAGGGTATCTCCATAATTGTTAGTGCAATCAAAAAAGTAATGTATGTGTCGTGTGCTCTTTGACAATTTCAAAATTACCCTATATTTTCTTAGTTAAAAGAGATACAGAAAAAAGTTTCATATAGAAGTTTCTTTATATTGATTGTTGAATAATCTGCCGTTTTCAGAATAAGTATACGGGGTCAGGTAAAAATGTTATCGGACCTAACCTAATTTTTTTAAAATGGAACACCCTGTATAGTTTAATCTAAAAAGATACTATTTTAAATTCTCCTTTCAAATATATAACACAACATGGATGATATTGGTTTCCTAGAACTCCTTAGATCAACTAACAAAACGTTTAAAATTCGTATACATCAAGCACGTGGAACCCTCGACAGCGGCATCCCATTCCCGAGTCTCGAAACATACTGAAGCAACGATAGTCGCGCGCGGCAAGTATCCAAGCAAGGGCGAAACATGCGGTGTGATCTGACAACACTGTTAGTATACTCTAGTGACCCACATTGTTGCTAACTGAATCCAGATGGAACGGCGCGACAGTATGGGGGTAAAAAGGGTTTTTACCTTAGTATTTAGATATTCGATTTAAAAAAAAAGGTATGTATACTTTCTCTGAGACATCCGAGGAGTCACCCATTTAAATATAATAAGTCATTTCCATAACACCCTGAATTTAAGGTTCTATGTTTAAAATGACGTTTGCAGACCTTAAAATATTTATCAATTTTTTCTATAAGGAAGTCTTTATTATTTAATTTGAGTTGGAATTCTTGTTGAAAACGATGTGCTTTAATAATTTTTTTTATAATATTTTGCTAACTCTTAATACAGGGTGTTGAAAAAATAAGATTAAAAATGAAATTGAGAAACTGTAAAAAATCTACCTACATTTTCAAATGGAAACATCCAAATTTTATAATTATTTTCTATTTAAAATTAAAAATAAGGGCAAGTTTGTATAAAGTTGTCTATTCCGAAAATTTGTAGTTTTCGAAAAATTGCTAATTTAATGTTTTTATAAGGCCATTTTACTGTGAATTTTAAAAATTCAGTTAGGTAGATACTCCCGGTTGGCTATGACGGCGTTGAAAAACAGTCAAGTGCTAAACAAATGTATGAAGTTTACTATTTGAAAATTATTAATACCTAATCGTGCCGGAGCTTCCTTCATGAAGTAAGATATTATAATTGTTAAGAGTGCTTTTACTTGGAAATAAAGGTATCAAACAAACAACAAGCCTTGCTCAAAGGCTGAACGTTCGAAATATACCCTTCACGCCAATAAGAAATACTCGTAAATCTGCATACACTCGCAAATTTGCTTTCTTTTGAATCGCCAATTTAGATAAACCCTTTTTCTTGTTAATCTATCATTTTAAAAAGGCCCGAAGCATTCGGCGTGACAAAAGTATCAGTTGATCTACACCTCCATTTTGTTCAAGGGCGTCCCCCTTATTCACTTTGTAGGTTCCCCTTTGACAGAGGATTGTTACCTTGCATCAGTTTTACTGATAATAGTTGACATTAAGTGATATACCCATATATAGGTTGATTTTACATCCAAAAGGATTTATAAAAATAGTTATATAATATGTGACAGATTCATAAAGTATTACTATTTTCAAAGTAACATGGTTTCATAAAATATTTTATATTCCGACGTGTCATAATGACATTATTATGGATTTCATTTTCAGTGTCAAAATGACATACTTTATAGGACTGAGTACTATAATGAAAAATAGACGCAAAAATTCTTCCTTGAAATATGCCAAAAGTACCTTTTCGTGTACGACATTGACAACCTTTTTCTGGGAACACCAAGTTTTGTAATTGACATTAGTTTTTTCTTATATGCCTTTAGACTTTTCGGGCAACAAACCAACAACTGCTTTATTGGCCAATTCTTCGATTTCTGATGGCAAATTATCCATATCATATTATATAAACGTTAAAATTAAAAATTCAATTCTGACAATGACAATACAAACAAATATTTCTATAGTTTTATTAAAATCAAGCTATTCATTTACTGACGAATACTTAAAATTCATCAGAAAAAACACAAAAATCGTCGGAATATAAAATATTGTATGAAATTCGGATCATAAACAATCATTATGGTACACGCCATGCTCACAGCTAGTACCATAATGATCGTTATTATGATCCTTATAACATAAATATCTATTTTCTACTTGGGTTTCATGATGGCTACATTATGAAATGCAAAAAAATGAATAACCTGCCACTTTATGAAACTGAAATTTTATTTTTTTTATGTTGGCAGCAAGTAGGGTTCGAATTTTAGGCATACTTTTATTTCGTTGAAATTAGTTTTCTAGGCATTATGGATTCGATAAAAAAATTTTATAGAAAACTTTAAAATGCTAACCTTTAACCTTGCAAATAGATCATTTTTACTGCATATTTATCTGAAATACCTATACTCGGAAATATATAACATGCTGACGGTGTCCGTCAACTAATTTCTAGTCACAACTACCTAAAATAATAGAAATATCTTCCAGTTTATGCTGTATTTCTAAAGTTTTATTCAATAAAGTACTATTTTTATTTTTAATTCAATATAGTATTATACATATTACTTTATAAATGTGTACATATTTATAGTTACTGTAGACATTTCCTGGACATTAATTGTTATTCCTGTCAGATTCTGTGTCGACACAATATTTTGTTCAATAGTATTATTTATTATTTTGTTCAATAATTTGAATTTTGTTCTGCTCGCACCATAACTCAAAGTTTTGCATATTCTTTTTAAAAGTTTTTCTAGGTTATTTTCTGCAATTTCTCGTATTCCTGACGGAGTACAATGTTCTTCCTGACTCGTTTTTATAAACTTAGTAATATATTTATTTTTAATTATGACTGATGGGAACAAGCTTTGTTGTGTTCAATTGTTTCTATCATGGCGTATTTGATACTTGTAACATTTTATTAAATTGTAAGAAGTATTGCCAACCCAAAAAGAAATTATTAATTCAATTGGAAAAAATTTACTATATTTTTTTAAAGTTTTTCAGACTTTAAAGACCCAAATAGAAAAAGTATTATAAAATACACGGTTCATAAGACAATTAAAGCACTTGTACTTTAGAAAACGCGTGCTCTAAGATAATGTCTTATGAAACTTGTATCTTAATATATTATTTTCTACGATGGTATCAGTATCAGTATCAGTAGTAATCAGGCAATACATTTTGTGTTGCTTCATTGGCATTATTAATTATTTCGTCTGGATCGCATTGAAATGAGTTTTCTTCTTCGAAATCGAAATTATTTCTTTCCATTTTTGATGCTTTCAAATATTATTAACATTTGTAAGGTAACAATAGCAACGCGATGCCCAGGCATATTAGGGTTTGTTCGGGATGAACGCACCAAATCCGAACAGACCGGCACAATATTTCGGGTTTGTTCATACGATAATGGAAAAACCCATTTCTGGACTGGACGAATGAAACAAAAAATATAGGAACTGACTTATTATAGCATCTTAATTATTTTTATTTTTAAAAACCTTTTTTGTTTCATGCTTAAGGTTAAAATCCTGCACAGAACATGCCGTTCATACATGAGAATGAAACACCATATTGACAAAGACGAAAAAAATTAAAACCACCATAAGAGGTACCAATCATTTAGCAATCAAAAAAACACCACGCGGGATAAGACTTCTCTGCACTCTTGCTCCCATCCATTGTACTTTGAGAAAAAGCTGTAAAGTAATTACCTTATAATATATTACGTCGTTGTATTTAACAGTAATTATACAACAGGACAATATGTCAAACACACACACATACACACACATGTTTTCACAGGATTTTTTGCAGGAAAAATCTTTAAGCCTTGATTGTTTCTTTTGTTTGATGAAATTATATGGTACGATTTTACCGTATCTGCTTTTTCTTCAAGGTATTGTTGCACGTATGTTGTCATTAGAGAGTTTTTGAATGTTATTCTTAAAAGCTTTACGTAGAGTAAGTGGATAAGAACAGTTGCCGTAATCTTTCTTTAGTTTCCATCCACTTTATAGTTTTTTTTTTCTTTTTTTTATGATCAAACACAAGCACTATAGGAAAAATCCTTTAGGGCACTCTGGGAGTGGTGCGTGTGCGCAAAAAGCGATTCACGTTGGTTTTGAATCGTTGCAGGTTATATTCGTTGGGAAAACCGACCTCGGGAAGGTCGTTCCACAAGGATGAAGTCCTCCGGATAAAATAATTCTTAAATAATGAAGTTCGATGATTACTAAGCTTAACCACATATGGATGGGCGGCAGTGGTTCGTCGTGTATTTCTGCCATTCGCCGATCTGGGCGGAATCAAGGGGGCAAGGTCAGCCGAGCACCTTCCATGAAAATATCTGTAAAAGAGAGTCAAATCCCCAACCTGTCTTCGATGTTCTAGGCTGTCGAGGTTCTCCGTCAGCTCGTGGTCTCCGATCAGACGAATGGGCCTGCTTTCGATGGAATCCAGTAGCCGAAGTGAATATGTTTGGGTGCAGAACTCCAGACATGAGAGCAGTACTCTAGTGATGGTCGAATCTGGTCTTTGTATAGTGTCAAAAGTTGTTGAGGTGTGTACAACTTTCTGGTTCGGAAGAGTACACCAAGTTTCTGAAAAGCTATCTTGGCGATTGCCACAACGTGGTTATGCCAAGATATATTTCCTTCCAGATTGACGCCCAGCAAATTGATAGATGAAGCCAGTGGGATTGCGTGTCCGGCCATGACTATTTCCGGTTCTGTAATGTTAACCTTTTTAGAGAAAACTGCTGCCTGGGTTTTTTTAGAGTTAAATTCGACTTGGTTACTGTCACTCCAAGCCAAAATTTCTTCCAGGTCTTTGTTGAGGCGTGATACTTCATACCGTCTGCGAAGATGTGCGTCGGCAGCCGATGTTTGTGCATTCCAAGAGAAAGATGAAATAAGTGTGCTATCGTCAGCGAAACTAAATATCGGATTTTCCGTTTTCACTAGAAGGTCGTTAATGTAGAGTAAGAAGAGAGTGGGAGACAATATGGACCCTTGAGGAACACCGACATTGATGATGAAGGTGTCTGAGAGAAATCCGTCAATCGCCACTCAATTCCAACGAATACTTATAACCAGGAAGAAGACAAACTGCCGTGTTAAATAATCGAAGCAGGCATGATACGGCGACATCCATTATGCCTGGCGCGCACGTGCTTTTCAAATGTCACTTTCGTCCAAATTTTTATTACTGTCAATATTTTAAAGTGACATTTAAGCAAAGAAAACATCAAAACCCTTTCATTTGATTTACCAAGTAGAGAAAATCAAATATTAAGATTTTGACATAGGTTTTCAGCTGTAAATATCGCTTTAAAATTTTCCTTACATACTTTTATATTATTACTGGACTAGTAACGAAATTAGAAATAAAGAATTCAGAGATTGAAAGTTGTAATTAGTTTTATTAAAAAATAGGAAATAAATCATAATTTACATAAAATATTTTACCATCTTCAACTTCAAACAAATCAAGGTAAATACAATACTATATGTACAGCTACTAACCAAGTAAATATATGCACCATCATTATGATTATGGGCTTCCAATTTGTTTGTTTCGTAGCATACTCCTGGCAACATTAGTGATCGAAGTCCTCTTTAATGTTCAGTCATTATGGGATTCTCAATTAAACTATGAAAAGAAAGAATTATTATAATAATATATTACCGGACTTATCAAAATTCTGGCTACGGGTTAATATAACTAAGCTGTAATTATTATGTTGTAGCTTTTGACTTCTGGATTGTAAAATTGAAGTAAAATTCTTTAAAAATGTGTTTGTTGCTAGTTTGCGTCTCAAGTTTGGGACATAATGGGACAATTTTATAATGTAAAATAACAATAACGAATAAAAATTAGTAAAAAAATATTTCAATCATAAATTACTTACCTGCAACAAAACGAGAAGGTCCGTTTTCGTGAAAAGAATAGAAAATTAAAAATTATTTTAGAATTTCATTATAAATCATATGTTACTTGATTTTTATTCCATTCCAGACGAAGGATGTTCGGTTGTAAAATAATTTAAGAACGTGTGCTGCTCGCATTCTATGTCTGTCTCTGTCTGCATCAACCTTCTCCGATTCAATAAAGGGAGACAAATATGGCCTAGATTAAATCGAACAAACCCAAAGTCTGATATTGACACAGAACGATCGACACAAAAGGATAAACGTATGGCGTAACCTGCCTGGCTGTGACGTCACTTGCACGGCCTACTTATATGTTTCGATCCCCGCCATAAGCGGTCTCACCGGGCTGCTCAATTCCGTGCACTGAATGATGTAAATTGTCATTTAACATCAGAGTTAGGTAATTTTTCTACAGAACCTATGCAAAGTATCGTTGTAACCTAATACAGGACCGGCATAAAATTCCAGTAGTGCTAAAACTCGCCCCGAAAGACACATATAAACTTTATATTTATATGTGAGTGAGCGAATGTTGTAATTAGACACACAAGAACATGTGATGAATGTGGATATTTAATTTTGAGGTTAGGTTACTTCCGTAACGTCGGAAAACTGTTATTATCTGGTAAATAGTTTAGAGGATATAAGTAAATGTTGTACTTACCGGTAGGTCATTATGAAATATCTTATTACTTAATAATACCTTAGCGCTGCGTGGATATACCCGATGAAAAAGTAATTGTTTATTTTTTGATATGCATTAAAAAGTGATTTTTTTGTTGTCGTTGATAATATAGGACGGGGGTTTTTTTTTTGCTTAAATATACCCCAAATGAGATTTGGTGAAGAGTGATTTATATAATAGTTTTGTACTATACAGGGTGTTATGGAAATTACTTATTATATTTAAACCGGCAAATCCTGAGATGAAAATAAATTGAAGAAAAATAACCATAAATGGCGCTTTGAATTATTAAGCGAAATATACATTTTATATAACCATAACGTGAGGATCAGAAACAAACTTCTTGACTGTCCAAACGGATCAAGATCCTTTTGGTCAGTCGCTAAGGCCGTCAGCCAAAATTTTACCAAATCAAGTATTCCACCTCTAACACGTCCCGATGGTACAATAGCATCCACAGCCGGAGACAAAGCAAACTTACTTGCTGAACTATTTGCTTCGCATTCCACTGTAGATTTCCAGGGAAGAACACCACCCGACATTCCTGCAGTTGAATCCGAAATGACCGAAATCGTGTTCCGTCAGCGTCCCGTCAAACGAATCCTGAAAGGACTCGACGTCAAAAAAGCTACTGGTCCAGGCGAGCAGTTCTCAAGACATGCGCCGATGAACTAACACCAGTATTTTGTAGACTTTTCAACTTATCCTTACAAAAATGGAATATTTCCATCTTGCTGGAAGACGGCGCGAGTCCAGCCTATTCCAAAGAAAGGTAAGAGAACCCTGCCTAATAACTATCGACCAGTCGCATTGCTTTCAGTTATATCAAAGGTAATGGAGAAAGCTATTAACCAACATCTTCTAAAGTACCTGGAAGGCTTCAACATCATCAGCGATCATCAATATGGTTTTCGGAAGTCCAGATCAACTGGAGATCTTCTAGCCTATGTCACCCATATTTGGAACAACGCAATCGAACATCATGGGGAGTCTCGGGTTGTTGCGCTGGATATTTCTAAAGCTTTTGATCGTGTTTGGCATGAGGGGCTTCTAAGTAAACTGCGATCCTATGGTATGCCCAGTCGAGTCTGTGCATGGTTGTCTAGCTTTCTTAAGGACCGCTCTCTGCAAGTGGCGATTGACGGATTTCTCTCAGACACCTTCACCATCAATGCCGGTGTTCCTCAAGGGTCCATATTGTCTCCCACTCTCTTCTTACTCTACATTAACGACCTTCTAGTGAAAACTAAAAATCCGATATTTAGTTTTGCTGACGATAGCACACTTATCTCATCTTTCTCTTTGAATGCGCAAACATCGGCTGCCGACGCACATCTTCGCAGACAGCATGAAGTATCACGCCTCAACAAAGACCTGGAAGAAATTTTGGCTTGGGGTGACAGTAACCAAGTCGAATTTAACGCTAAGAAAACCCAGGCAGCAGTTTTCTCTAAAAAGGTTAACATTACAGAACCGGAAATAGTGATGGCCGGACACGCAATCCCACTGGCTTCATCTATTAATTTGCTGGGTGTCAATCTGGGAGGAAATATGTCTTGGCATAACCACGTTGTGGCAATCGCCAAGATAGCTTCTCAGAAGCTTGGCGTACTCTTCCGAACCAGAAAGTTGTACACACCTCAACAACTTTTGACACTATACAAAGCCCAGATTCGACCATCACTAGAATACTGCTCTCATGTCTGGAGCTCTGCACCCAAACATACTCTTCGGCTACTGGATTCCATCGAAAGGAGGGCTATTCGTCTGATCGGAGACCACGAGCTGACGAAGAACCTCGACAGCCTAGAACATCGAAGACAGGTTGGGGATTTGACTCTCTTTTACAGATATTTTCATGGAAGGTGCTCGGCTGACCTTGCCCTCTTAATTCCGCCCAGAGCGACGAATAGCAGAAATACACGACGAACCACTGCCGCCCATCCATATGTGGTTAAGCTTAGTACTCCTCGAACTTCACTATTTAAGAACTCTTTCATCTGGAGGACTTCATCCTTGTGGAACGACCTTCCCGAGGTCGTTTTTCCCAACGAATATAACCTCCAACGATTCAAAACCAACTTGAATCGCTTTTTGCGCACACGCACCACTCCCAGAGTGCCCTAAAGGATTTTTCCTATAGTGCTTGTGTTTGATCATAAAAAAAAAAAAAAAAAAAAAAAAAAAAATGAAATCTGAAAATTTAGGTGGCCGCTACTGAGGACGTACGCAATCGATAGTTTATTGAGGCGGTGTTGTCATATATTGCAACACAGAATTGTGAACGCACGTGTTCAGTTTTTGACAACAAGACGTCTTTGACCCGCATTATCACTTTTTTTGAGACCTTTTAGAAAAAAAATATTACAATTTTAAGGTACATACTCTCTTACCTTCGATCTTATAATCCGTTTTATAATTAAATTCCATAAAAAAATAAAATAAAATAAAATTTTTTGCAACAGAACCAACAATAGGAAATATCACACAAATTTCAAATCACATCACAATATCATAATTGTGAACGCACGTGTTCAGTTTTTGACAACCAGACGTCTTTGACCCGCATTATCACTTCTTTTTGAGACCTTTTAGAAAAAAAATATTACAATTTTAAGGTACATACTCTCTTACCTTCGATCTTATAATCCGTTTTATAATTAAATTCCATAAAAAAATAAAATAAAATAAAATTTTTTGCAACAGAACCAACAATAGGAAATATCACACAAATTTCAAATCACATCACAATATTTCTTATTATGAATTATTTCACAACAGAAAAAAAATAGGGTAATGCTACTACTAACAAAACGTTTAAAATTCGTATACATCAAGCACGTGGAACGTCATTCCACCCCCGAGTCTTGGAACATACTGAAGCAACGATAGTCGCGCGCGGCAGGTATCCAAGCAAGGGTTAAACATGCGGTGTGATCTGACAACACTGTTAGTATACTCTAGTGACCCACATTGTTGCTAACTGAATCCAGATGGAACGGCGCGACAGTATGTGGGTAAAAAGGGCTTTTACCTTAGTATTTAGATATTCGATTTAAAAAAAAGTATGTAGACGTTCTATAGGACATCCTAGGAGTCACCCATTTAAATATAATAAGTTATTTCCATAACACCCTGTATAATAGTTTTGTAAAAGCTCTCGATTTGCCGATTTGTTGTATAAAGGTCTTCTGTGATACATCTTTCTTATACAGGGTGTCCGCTAAGTAATGGGACATGGAAAAACCACAGCCTCCTTACGTAAAAATATTAGAATTTAATTATACTTACCTATATCCGAAAGTTGATATTAACTGAGATACAGGGTGTTAAAGTTAAAACTTAATTTTTGTTTTTCTCTAATAACTTTGACAGAAACCAACGGTTTTTTACAAAATTTGGCAATTATGGTTTTTTTAGAATGATGAACCGATTTTTTGGTGTAGGGCGGCACCTTTTGCACATTTATTTGATCATAACTTTGTTGTGCCTCCGTGTATTTAAGTGATTAATGAAAATAATACTTTCTCATATTTATTACGTAAAAAAGGTACACTAATTTCAGGTCTCCTAGAGTTACCGTTTCGGAGATATATGCACTTATATTGTTTAGCGCATATTATTAATAATTAGCAAACAAATTTTTTTTTAAGTAACAGTAACCTATGAGAAAACAAATGAAATTTAGAGATGCAGTTGCTAGGAAACCTCTATGATGTTATTTGCTTATTGTAAAATAGCTGTGTAAAAAAATATTTCACTTTTTAGTTTATCCTAAGTTAAGTAGGTAACAATGCCGAAACACAATAATCAAAAAACAAATAACAACCTGGAGGTACAAAAAATGCACATGTACATTAAAATTTCACCAAAAAAATCAGTTCCTCATCCTAAAAAAACCATAATTGCCAAATTTTGTAAAAACCCGTTGGTTTCTGTCAAAGTTATTAGAGAAAAACAAAAATGAAGTTTTATTAAAAGTTAGAATATTTATGTAACGTATAAATATGTTATTTTTTTTAATTCCGCGTTAATCCTTTGCAAATTCCTAATTAAGATCCCCATTAAGATATTTAATTAAAAGAACTTAATTATACTGGTAGGCAGACTGGATGTAGAAAAAAAAGTATCGTCCTACCTGATAACCACTGGTACCACTGATGGTATACATATTAATTATAATCAATGTCTTTCTCATTATACAGAACCCAGTGTCCGCTCGTGTTTTTTCGAGGGGTGGCAAAAATGCGCCCCGAGGATTAAATTAATTTAGTTCGAAACGTCGGCATATAAAGGATGTTATGGAAATGGGTGACTTCTTGGGTGCCTTAGAGAAAGTCTACGTACTTTATTTTTAAATCGAATGTCTAAACACTTAGGTACCCCATGCGGAGCTGCGCCATAAACATTTGTTTTCAGTTAACCAGATCACGTAGATCAGCAGGGATGCCAGATCACAACGCGTACCTCGACCTTGGTCGTTGGAAACCGTTGCTCATATACGACTTTAGTCTGTTTTGATATGCAATAAGGAAGACATCGCGCGCGGCTTTCCCTTGAATTCCCACGTGTTTGTTTTTAAGGTGTTAAATTTACCAGTTGTAGCATCACCGTTTTTTTTGTTCTGTTGTGAAATAATTTATAATAATAATAAATGATGTACCTACAGTGTGTCCCATTTTCGACACTTTTATAGGGTATCTCCGTAATTGTTAGTGCTATCAAAAAAGTAATGTAGGTGTCGTGTGCTCTTTTTGGGTCAAACTTTGAACGGTAAAATCAAAATTCGAAAATTTTCGCTCGCTTAATAGGGGGGAAAATCAAATAATTGTCAATTTCAAAATTACCCTATATTTTCTTAGTTAAAAGAGATACAGAAAAATGTTTTATACAGAAGTTTCTTTATATTGATTGTTGAATAATCTGCCGTTTTCAGAATAAGTATACGGGGTCAGGTAAAAAAGTTATCGGACCTAACCTCATTTTCCTCATATAAAATTTTTCAAATTGTTGATAGGTCGTTTTCGCAAATGCATATGTAAAAATGAAATTGACGTTAAATGTTAATAGTCAACATAGTTGTCTCTAAGATATTTGCTTCTGTTTCATGGTCTACTGTGGTGTAAAGTAATAAAATTTAATAAACCGCCTGGTGTGTTATATATTTGAAAGAAGAATTTAAAATAGAATATTTTTAGATTAAAATATACAGGGTGTTCCATTTAAAAAAATGAGGTTAGGTCCAATAACTTTTTTACCCGACCCCGTATACTTATTCTGAAAACGGCAGATTATTCAACAATCAATATAAAGAAACTTCTTTATGAAACATTTTTCTATATCTCTTTTAACTAAGAAAATATAGGGTAATTTTGAAATTGACAATTTTTTGATTTTCCCCCGTATCTCTTAAGCGAGCGAAAATTTTCCAATTTTGATTTCACCATTTTAAGTTTGACCCAAAAAGGGCACATGACACCTACATTACTTCTTTGATAGCACTAACAATTACGGAGATACCCTATAAAAGTGTCGAAAAGGGGACACCCTGTACTATAGATATTGGTTGTGTTACAGTATTTTTTTCTAAAGAGTTGACGTGTAAATATGACAACACCGGCCAACATTCAATTGGTCACTGACGTCTTTTGACAGCTAAGCATCATGACCTACCATATTGATTATTTACATGCCTCGCCAGTACCTACCACGTGGTTTTATGAATTCGACATACGGTGCCTTATATCGCTTATTAATTCATAGCGGCATTTACGGTTATTTTTCTTCAATTTGTTTTAATTTGGTTAAATATAATTTCCATAACACGACCGCCGGACGCCACTGTCGATACGTCAATACAAAATTATTATGCGTATACCTTCTATCCATGTACCTACATAGTATTCAACTTTTCTAATCGGTGTTAATGATACTGTTGACGGTTGCAAACTGGTCGTCTAGGTGGTGTTTAAAGAACCAAACAACTTAATTATGAAGGCTATATTTTTTTCACTTACCTGTAATCGCCATCAGAAAACTCAAGTAAAACTTAAATTAAATTAAACGAAAAGGTGCTATAGCCATCATTTGCATAACCTCGGGGTTGAAAAAGTCCGTTATATTTCTATATTGACTAATATTTTAACTGATAATCAATAATAGTAGTCAATACTTTGGCTCGCAGAGTAATCAGCGGAATACCTCAGGGTTCTGTCATAACCTTCTGTATTAAGAAGCCCTGAAGAGACCAGCGATGCGCTGTTGCCAAATGTTCTTTTAATGTATTTGGAAATGGAATGGAATTTAAAATGTACAATATGTATGAACTGTATTTGCTAAAATGGTTGTAGCTAGTGAATTGTCATTGGAAGCTACACCAATTAAATTTTTCCCATTATAGTCTAATCTTTTATTAACATAAACTTCATCGATTAAAAGTACAACGATTTTTTGATGAGGTTCTAAGGAATCAGAGACATAGTTTAGGTAATTATTGGTGTTTGGGTCATTATCAGTGGTATTTGGGTACGTATTGGGGACAACATTGAGACTAGAAGAAATATATTGTATATATCTTTTAGTGGGCAAGTTTAAATAATCCCGTATTAAATCATATGCACACGGGGAAAGTGTATACAACATAAAAGCCATAATTATAGTTTCCGATGAATAGCGCTTTTTTTCAAAATGAGTAATTGTACTTGATTAATTAAAATTGGTAATATATAATTTAAATTATTATTGTTTTTTGAATCATTCTCCTCCTGCAATATATCTGATTCTGAAATTAGCTTGTTATGAGCTTCGTTCAAAAATGTAAACTCCTTTCTATTAAAAAAGTAAATGATTGGTCGATAGATATTTTATCTTTGAATCTTACTAATACATTTTCTAGTTGGGACCATCTAGTTAGTTTCAGATTAAAAGGTAAAATCCAATTTAAATGTTTGAAAGTTAATTCTGTATTATCTATAAATACCTTAACAATCATATTTGTATCGATTGAAATTTGACTTACAATGCTAATAAGGTCCTCTGTTAAATTTAGAATATAAAAATAAATTTTTCTATCTTCTTCTACTTTTACTGTCCAAGACTCACAAATACTATTTTTTTTAAGATAGTTTAAAAGTAAGTCTTGAAAATTATTAATTATATCTGAGTTTTCAAATGATTCATTTAATTCATTATGACGAGCTAGATTTTCATTATGTCTTTCATCGGGAGATTTTCTGGGCAGAGGTACTTTTTTAGATAAATATACAGGTAAATTTGGAAAAATAGAAGGAAATGAACCACATTTAAGCCTAGCCTTTGTTGGAATTCTTTTTACAGTTCCGTCTGGTAAACTAAAAATATCTTCCCTAATGATATCGGTTTCTGCAAATTGATTACTACAAACGAAAGAATATTTGGTAGGTGACCAACTATCTCGGGGAATAGCTTTTAACCAAATATTTTTTAAAATTTCATCTTTTGGGAAACCAAAAGTCGATAGCATAGATCCTCCTACTTTTATAGTACTAGGATAATTCGATTTGCACCCAGGGACACAACACGTTTTTGTCATTATGTAAAATGTTCAAAAACTTACCTCATTACTTACACTCAACAATCTTCTACACAAACCCAGGAAACACCCTATTAACGTTACTTAATATCATTAAAATTAACTGCAAAATATATTTCGCGACCGGCGACATCGACTTGACAGATCAACTAAAATGGCGGCTGACGTACATTAACGGCAGTGTTGCCAGATTTCAATGTCACGGCTTCTTAATACAGAAGGTTATGGTTCTGTGCTAGGACCCTTACCGTTTATCTCATAACTCAGCAGGCGCGGAACTATTATGCAGCAAGACCACGCAACGCGGCGGGGCAGGCGTCCATGGGGCCCAACGTGGCCTCCCGTTACGCAATGCGAGGCCCCTCGGCAATTCAAAGAGTGTTTTTTTTTTACGCAACACTAATTTATTACGATTTAATACTATATCATCAAGAAAAGGAGTTCCTACACATCTGTCGATCGCCTTAGATTTTTAAGAATCTTTATAATATTTTTTTGTAATAATAAATGCATACCTATTCGTTTTGCAAAGGGTATCATTTAACTGGTTAGCAAAATATTTTTATTTTTGCGAACAGAAAAATGTAATCGGTCAGCCAAAATGGCTAGTTGGTCAGCAACTTATGGACAGCAAACATTTCTGAATCGTGCCCTGGGAAAACAAGTGAAAACACGCCCCCGCTATACCTTTTGTAGCCGATTTCCTTCTGTATTCGGCAAAAGAAAACACAAGAAAGTTACATAAATTGACAGTGCCCTGGGACCTCTGAAGTAAACTGCTTCTAGACATGTTTGTTTCTACTGACCAATTGTAAACTCTTGCTGACCAAGTAATCATTTCGCAGCTCGACTGTTAATAACGGCAAACCATTTAATACTTCTCTTTTGCCAATAAGGCAAGTTTTTGTCTTGTTTGTGTTGAATAAGTATAGTCTGGCGCAATCCAAGTGCTGAGCTCCTCTGAAAGTGGGGCCCCAGGCCCAGACCCATCGGGCCTAGTAGAAAAATAGGTCCTGGATAATGTTTATAGTAACAAGGAATTAGAAACTACAACGTTTTCAAGTTTTTATGTCACCGTAGGTATTTTTGATGGAATGCAAACTTCCTATTCCTAAACAAATAATTTAAGGAAATTGAATTTAAAACATAAATTATTAACTGCTTAGAAACATTTGGAAATGATTAATCGAGTGAAATATCAAAAAAAAAATACCAAATTTTGAAGTTCCGCCACTGTAACTCAGTCACCTATACTTTGTAATGAAAACCGATATAATATTTTCCCATGGTCTAACCCAAGCACTGGCGTGATCAACTCTGGAAGACATTAAGACGTTAGGGACTCTACAATATCAACTACACCGCCATCAAAACCGTTAAAAAAGATCTTGGATCATTTTGAATAATCTAAAATGGGAAACAAAAATCTTCTTAATTTCTTTCTCATTCTCGTTTCCATTCCCAAGTTCCGATGGAGTAGGTATGGAGGTCACTATTTCTGACACGACAAGGAACATAACGATACTTCTTAGTAATTTGTTCTGAAATCTTTCGAATATGTTGGCTTTTCTGCGTTTGGTATACTTAGCCTATTTAATAACTGGATACATCAGTCCATATAGGTACCTTGGTTTTAGTAGTTGCTTATATAAAATAAAAGCTTGTTATGGAAAGACAGTGTAGAATTGTTTCATTCTATAAGCCAATAATACATTTTTTTATATTTCATTTTTTATGTCAGCTTGCCAGAAAGTGGTACAAGTACAAGAAAAGTGGTATCTACACCATTGACAATTTTCCATGTGGATATTTTTTCTGCTTATCCTGATCAATTATACATGAAATCGGTGTCTGTTGATTAATAAAACCATAAATACAGTAAATGCGCATTAATATTACCAATGGAAAACGCAATAGAGCCGATAAAACATCGCGCTCCGCCACATAAAAATCCCATACGCGCGAACCTCCGATTTAGCCGATAAAGAATTGAAATCCGCTCGCCTCGGAATCGAGTTACTTTCGCTATCGTCTATCGTGTCTAAAATACCGCCTCGGAAGCGTTCGTCTAGCCCGAACGCGTCAGTCCCGCCCACTTCCGCCCCTTTCCACCCGCTCGGGACCGGTAGCCACGCCCAGAGCGGCGCGGACTGTCGGATCGCTGTCAAACGGCGACGGACTGCGAGATGAGTCGGGCAGTATGATTGACGATATGTTTGGTATGAAATGTGGCAGCGTCGCGTATGCATGTGATGGTGGTATGGCTATTGATGTTAGTGATGGGCGAACGAATTAGGGAAGTAGTCGAGGAGCGATATATGACGCAAAGTTTGTAAAGATGACTTGTCTTTGGGTTGATACTTGGAAGGATTGATCAGGAAGAACGTACTATATACATAACCATGGATTCAAACCTCTTCCCTACCAATGCATGAGACTTTATTATTCAACACATTCATTGTTAAATGTTTTCAAGTAGACTATGGACTTTTTGGACATTGCAAGCGATGTGTCAGCAGATATTGTGTTTTAAAGTTACAAAGGTCAAATAAAATTCGCCATACTGATAAAAACTGTTCGGAAACTGCTTATTAAACGTTCGTTTTGTATGCCCAGTTGCCCGACGAGTACCTATTTTAATCTTGAAACCTACTAAAAAATATTTAACAATGAATGTGTTGAATGTTAAAGTCTATAAAAACATATTACGCTATAAAACGGTGTATCTCCTTTAATAACAGAGATAATGAAGTAAACCAAAAAAGGAAATGTTGGGAAAGATGGACCTTCCGTTTAATGTTAACTGCAATATGCTTGCTAATATACTCCACAGGGTGATACGAATTTTGGGAAAAAAACATAGCATTTTTAGTAAACCCAGTATAAATCGAAAATTAAATTTTTTTATCATAAACAGCGAAAACTATGACATTGTCAAGGAACCAACCTACAATGCAAAAAAAATCATTCAAATTGGATCATAAATTCCAAAAAAAAATATATTCTACGGCGCTGCATGATGATTTGTTAGCGCAGGCTCCCAATTTATGCCTTTTTGGCAACGGCCCTTATCTCTTCGTTCAGTCGGTTGGTTAAAGAACGCCGATATAAGCGTCGCGGTGCGGGCCCTCGTAAAATTCTGGTTAACTTAGTTTGTGCTTAAAATATAGAAACTATCTGTTTTCTAAGAAAAAATAGTTTAATTGCAAATTATTTGCAATTGAAAAAATCATATTCTGTTAAGTTGTGTTTGTCTGGAGAAAAAATTGAATATTTTTGTGTTTAATGTCTAAATTACCCAGCGATGTGTTCTAAACAATGAGTGGTGAGTGCCGCTACAAAAGTTCAATTCATGTCTTATTATTTACACATGAATGAGTATGTTGAGAAACGTTATAATCTCGATGGCCAGCAGGATATCCCGATTTATACCCCTTCGACTTTTCCGAATACTGCAATTTTTGCTTTATAAACCTCCGTGAATACAAATATACGACCTAAGGGGTGTTGAACCAAAGAAAAATGTTATCTACATCTAATTTAAACCCGAACAATCACCTTTTTTGCACACCATGCATGACGTCCATCAGGCCACACAACTTACAATTTTCTTTTAAGTTTATGCCAGAACGGCCTATGCGATCGCAGAACGTGGTGCTGCGTTTAATATTAAATATGGCTCGCGTGACATTTTTAATAGCTTTATTCGTTCTTATCTTGATCGAGTTGGCGTAGGTAATAGTGTTGCGGGCGTAAAAGTGTACAATCTGGCCTACATTTTTAATTATTATAAGCGACAATTTGACGTGTCTACATATTTATTATGTTAATTCGGGTTTCCATTCGGGTAGATTGCCTTTCGAGCGCCGCTCTGTGTCAAAACAATCGTATTACGGGTGTTTCGTCGTTTGTTATTTGGCGTTTCGTTTCGATATTTGAGGTTATGTAAGCCGGGGCTGCTATGTCACGTGATTCAGTAATTATGACCGTATAAATATGAAATAAAACTGAATTTCTCTTCGGTGGAAGTTTGTGAATTTTCAGTATTACGTGGCGCGAAGGATAGTGGAATTTGATTGCGTTATCTATAATCTAATGCGATCCAATTGCCCACCCCCGGGGTTCGATAAGGAGCCCCCCCCCCCCCCCCCCCAGGTTAATGTTTACTATTCTGATTATTTTTTATTATTATAATGTACGTTTCTTGTTGAGCGATTTAGATAAATGCAATGGCAGGAACGGTATCAAAGTAATACCCTTCCTGCCTTCCAATTTTGAATAATCGAACCGAATCACCTACACCGGTTGTAGCGGACATACACACAAAATATCAAAATTAACAAGTATTTTGTGGGTATGTTAATAATCAATGCAGTTGTACGTGCCCGAGAACAGGCCATAAAACATCACTGCATTGCTCTTTGAATGTTCATGGCGCCTGAACCTTCCGACCAGTGATAAAACTAAACAATTCGGTTCAGGCAAATAAACAGCCTCTATAACCAGGGTATTTCTTAGAAGATTATTTAATGCTGACGCCTTTTTGGGACTTGCCAAAAAGGCAAATTACGAAACGAGAGTTAGTCGATCTCAGCTAGCCAACGGCACGCGCATCAAGGCACTCTGAGAGACGATGACTAACCCCGTTTTTAGTCCGTTGTAAATAATTGTAATATTGTATGTAAATATAGTTTGGTGCATATAGTAAAACCGACTTTATTCATTTTCACTAACATCACGCTCAACGACATCCCCCAAACCGATTATTCTGGTAAATTTGATAAAATATTCCTTTGGGATTATTATCCTCGAAGCTGACTGTTCAAGGGAACGTCTAAAGTATTTGGATTCGATATACCTATTTACTATTTCCTAGAAAACTTTGATATCTAAAAGGATTTTCCACACTCGTAGCAACCAACGTTGTATATCTTTCCAATTAACCGATAGAAGAAGATTTCCTTGATTTCTTTTATATCGATCCGGACCATCCTTAAAGTACTTTTCGTCGATCTTGATTCACTCCATTGTCAAATGCACTTAGACGATGATGATGATAATTCCATCACATCAGTCATACGAGGCCTAGCATCTGACTGTTCTACATTCTTCTACATATGTAATAATGCGGTTGTAGAGGGTTGTTCGTGAACAATTATTTTTGAAAGGTGTATATCATACACAAATATATTGTGACCGTAACAAAGTGATGTGTATCATACTTTATTAAGTATTGTGCGATAGATTAAGCATTATACAGCTAACCTAATAAACGCTATCGCTTATCGATACCGTACATTTTTTTAAAAGATCGCCACCATTGAGTATTTCCACTTACAAATGTCTCTAACGCATGGCGAATGTCGCCGAATGTATTAATTTTGCACATACTTGAGCGCTCAACATGATATTTAAATAACGCGTTTATATACATATTCCTCATTAGGAATAGCTCTGAATCTATAACAGAAAAAGGCATTTAAACAGATTATAATTAACATAATCAAACCTGCAGTTAAACAAACATTTACATAGGCATTTGCCTGTTTAACTTTTAACATTTACTGGAATTATATTGTAACTGCAATTATACAGTTTTTCTCTATAAGGGAATACGGCCACTGGTTTAAAACTAATTTATTCATTCGCCTCGCTGTTTTATTATGAGGCTTCTAAACGGTACAATGGTCTATCATTAGCAAAACATGGTCAAAATAATTAATTTTTTAATAGTTGTTTGAGCAATCGCTATAGTGCTATTTCAAAATATCTTATTAATTGCTGACTTTGCTTGCCAACCTAGTAAGAGAGATTTATGATCTAAGTATATCTAGCAGTTTTAAAAAAGATCTCGATTTCCCAATTTGTTATACTGGGTGATGCGTCGTTGAGTTGACCATAGGAAATCCCATGCATGTAATTTTTGAGATGGCTGAATATTGGCTTCCCTGTACATTTTATAGAAAAACTGCATTATAACTTCTTGAAGAGGACGACGTGGTGAACTCATGTGTCGAGTTTGAACATATTTTGGTTAGCACATTCTAAGCTATTCAATTAAATGTGCTGGCAAAACCACGAAAGTCTCATGGTTCAGGTACTAGAGTTGTAAATATAGTTAAATTCGTCTTCAAAACGAGCATTTCGAAGTTAATTGCGGTCTCTCTTAATGCCGTAGCAAGGAATTCATTTTTCAAAATAATAATTTATATATGATATCTGGTTTTGAAAAATATTTCTTTGCGTAAGATTAATTCTATTTAAGTATTTCTTTTTTGTGTGTAATTTCGATAAACTTAAACCACTGTATAAAAATAAAACTAATCCTCGATGGCTGTTCATTTAACTTAATTTGTGTAATAAAAAGGTCAAATGGGGCAAATTAAAAAGGAGATAAAAACTATTTATCCAGCCGTAGGAAACTTAAAGAGGCAATAAAGAAAATTATGGTGAAAAAAATAAAGAAAAATGTCTTTCATAATAGTGTAAGTGTTTTTTCACTAAATATTTCAGTTTTTACAGATCCGTATCCAAAAATGCTTTTGCGAATCTTATATTGTCTTAGCAGAATTAGCAGATTTTTCTTATTTTGTCGTTAATCGGTCTGTTTGTGTATTTTATGTTATATTTGCGTAGGTTTCCCTGTAGATGGCGTGAACGTATATAATTTTCTTAGAGCCTCGACACCAATATAGTAATAATAACTAATAATTTGTTCTGAATTTGCTCGTCTTAAATTTAAATTTAAAAAACAAAAAAAATGAAATTAGTTTCTTTTCAATTCCTACGGTTTTTCAAATTATAAATTCACCACTGGGACAAGCTAGTCGCCAGAGGTTCCGACGGCTTTAAGAAATGGCGGCGACCATCCATTGCGGGAAATAGAGCTTATTATTAGGAAAACATTGTAAATTCACCATTATTTTTAATATACAGGGTGTTCCTTAATGACGTGCTAATATTTCAGGGTGTGATTCCTTAGGTCATTTTATAAAGAAAAGTTCATATGAACATATGTCCGCAACGACTTACATTTTTTGCTACAGGGTGTTGAATTTTTATTTTTTAAATGGTTATTTTTTAATATCTCCGAAAGTACTTTAGATAGTATTTTCAATTTTGGTATGTGTTAATAGGATATAGAACCATAAATTTTAGTTAGAAAAATTATTCAATTGTTCCACCAGTGGCGTCCCTACAAACATGTACTTTGATATTATGTACAAAAAAGATGGTACGCCACTGACATTTTTCTATGTGAATATTTTTTCTGATTGTCCTGGTCAATTATACATGAAAACGGTCTCTTGAGTTTTTCACGTCAGGCGCACCGTTCTTGATTAAAATCACTAAATTCATATTGAAACTCATTATTATTAATATTGATAAAATAATTAATGATAAATTTTGTTTTATAAAAATTGTTGGAAATGGCCACCTTCACTTAAAAGGCATACTTCCGCCCGTCTTTGCATCGAATTCCCACTCCAATAATTTTTATAAAACAAAATTTATCATTAATTATTTTATCAATGTTAATAATAATGAGTTTCAATATGAATTTAGTGGTTTTAATCAAGAACGGTGCGATTGTCTGACGAGAAAAACTCAAGAGGCCGTTTTCATGTAGAATTGACCAGGTTAATCAGAAAGTACTTTCGGAGATATTAAAAAATAACCATTTAAAATATAAAAATTCAACACCCTGTAGCAAAAAATTTAAGCCGTTGCGGACATATGTTCATATGAACTTTTCTTCATAAAATGACCTAAGGAATCACACCCTGAAATATTAGCACGTCATTAAGGAACACCCTGTATAGGTATGCTATAGAAAAATAATATGGAAGGATATTCTGTACGCTGCTGACCATTGCGTGTTATTATAATATAAAAGGAAGTTAATTTATAAAAATGCCCTAATTAAAGCAACTATAAAAAATAATAATTCGACATAAAAAGTGTTTCTAATTATAGAGTTTCTTAATATATAAATTTGTGGGCTATTAATAAATGTTTAATCGTACCTTCTTTATTGTAGATACTGTACATTTTAGTATTTATGATAATGGTCGAAGAACCGATTATCGCTTATCCTAGCTCTGTACGTCAGTTCATGGGGTCCATTTTTAGTTTTTTCTTTTTAAGAAAAATATTACTTAAATCTAATTAAAGAACAAAAAGAAATTTTAATTATATTTAGTACCTATACAGGGTGTTATGGAAATGACGTATTATATTTAAATGGGTGACTCCTTGGGTGTCCTAAAGAATCGCTACATATTTTATTTCTTTTTAAATCGACCGTTTTAAAAGTGGGGTAATAAACACTCTTACTCACAGGTCAGCCCGCGCTACTGTACAACGTTTCACCCAGAGCCAATGACAATGTTGCCAAACTTAATGTAAAACTGAAATTCCATAAAAAATTATAAAAATAAATTATTTTCTACTTACTTGTATTTATCCTTATACCTAAAGAGCGAGGAAATCCAGGCACAAACACAATACGTTTTTTTTCTTTTTCATGGGAACACTCCTGGAAACACTTTATGTACACACAGTAACAGTGAAACAGAACCGATAGTTAGCTTCTCAAAACACAATAATACAGATTATACTACAGATTATTAGAATTTATTACACGCGACGAAATTTGACGTTCAGAAGAAACGCGTCAATAAAAACAATATTTAAAGATTATTTATGGACGGGCAAGATACACGCGTAAACCGAAAAAACAGAGCGGATTGCTGAGAGTGTGTTGGTGATCGACGAGACACAAAGTATCCGGCCGCTGGTTGGTCTTCAACTAACAGACGCAAGCGTGCGGCGCTATATGAAACTACTTCGCTCAGCCGATGTAAGGCGTCAAGAGGTCATTGGCATTTGACCTAGTGACGTACGTGGCTATTACTATTCCATATGTTTTTTCGGGTTGTTTAAAACATAGTCCGTCGTAAATGTTCTTCAATTACTTGTACAAAAAGGTATTACAGAATGGAAAAGTGTTTAAAGTATTTTATTTTGTCTAAAGAGTTTAAGGTGTACAGTACATATGACAACACCGGCAAGAATTCCTTGGTTGCTTACATGTATCGCAGTGCCACACAGGTGTTTTTCTGGCTTGACGTCAGGTCACTTTTACCGCTGAAAGAATTGAAAGCGCCATTGATGGCTATTTTTCTTCAATTTGTCTTTATCTCAGTAATAATATAATACGCCATTTCCATAACACCCTGTATTATCAGTACATTTTAAAATGTAATTTTGTACTTTAGTACAATAAAGAAAATTCATAATGGTAATCGCCTCCATTTGCCGTTGACGTGGTTTTGTCTTATTTGATCTACATAATCTACATTTCTTCCTCGGTTCAAATTTACATTAGGCGAGCAACTTCAACCTCTACCCTCTTAATGTGAATATAATCAACTTAAAAAAAATACGTGTCCTTTAGTTTTTGATGTTCTATTTGTATACGGAATTTCAATAAAATCGATAACTATTTTTTTTACCTTAGTAGATTAGGCGACACTACGGCAAATAACACAATAATAGATACAGTGGCCACGACAATTATGTACCGGCACAATAATTGTGTCAAAAGTTCATTCTTACCTCCAGTGGAGGCTCGTGACCTATGATAGAGGGGGTTCACAAGTATGGTGAAATTATTTTAAAAATTTTATTTTTGTGTAACGACCAAACAATTACTTTCTAGGCGTTTTAAATGTAGAAAGAAAAGAAGTAAATAAGAAAATGCGTTAGGTAAAACATATTTTTATTTATTTTTAATTTTACACAAGGAAATACAACTTTTGGAAAATAAGTAAGGTTTTCTTAGTGTGTATAGTGCTTAAACGTAAAGTGAATTGTAGAAAATTGATCAATAACAGCCTCATTAAAGTTTGGAATACCTTCTATAATTTTTTTTTCATATATTTAATTTTTAAACTTTCTAATAAAGTCCCTAGATTTACCCTTTGTGGTCTGCGTTAAATTAATTGCGGGTTTACGTCTTTCCGCATTCTTCACTTCAATTTTTTTGCTCCAAACTCAAAGAGCTAAAGTTATTTCTTAAATAGTCCACCGTCAAACTATTCATTTTAACAGAATAAATATATAATATTAAAATATTAAAACATATACGCTCGAATTTCTAACTAGATGCACGAACAGACAACGGCGCGGCGCACACTTAAATTGTGCGCCTTTCCCATGTTAAACCGCCATAGCCTCTCTGTCTCCCGCCACCTGTTACTACAGAGAAACTACATTATATGCCCCGCCTACTTAATCGCACATGCGAGCAAGTCTCGTCATAATCGTCATTAACCTCGACCGAGGCACGGTTGCCGGATCGAGAGCCTATAATATACAGCTTGGTTGACGGTACGATAAAATATTAGGGAGGGTCGGACTTTATACCATAAATAATATGCAATGAACATAAATTAATATTTTTTGTGGTAAATTAAAGTTGTATTTTTATTCTTTGGTAGAATTTAAAATGTAATTTATCTATTTATATAGGTATACTATCTTATAGTATACTTTTTTACGATGGACATCAAAGGAGCCGCTGCCGCCGCTGGGTACAGTGGTCCGAGATAGTCCAAATCGGGCCAAATTTTCATGAAAACTGGAACTTGGTTTAATCTATACGTACAGATTTGAAATAAATGTGACTTTAATAATAATTTAATATTAGTTAATGCCGAAGAAAAGGAAAAAAAAAGATGTTTTTTAGTTATTAAATATTTACAATTATTCGTTCCCTATACTCTCGCGTATTCACCAAAACCTGACACTCCCGATCCATCACGATTCTGCACGCCGCAATCTGGACCCGCTACATCCGTACATCACCCCTTCGCTAACAAAAAAAAAACCAACCCCCCCCTAACCTTACTATTTTCTTTTGCAGACGACACGACACCATCGAAAAGACCAAAAATGTCCCCTGGTTCGGAAAACAGAGACAAACACACGTAGGCGTCTCAGGCCACACCCCTCGAGGCCTAACTGCGACGCTCCGGCCCACTGGAAGTGTGAAAAGAGTGGGGGGAATTGTCGCCCGTCGATTGGCCGCAACGCGTCGGTGTCAACTCGTCGGCCAATGGGAAAGCGTCGAGATCATTAACGCGAGGAAGTGTCGACTTTGCGGGTTCGAGTCTATAGTTGTCCGTTGTTCGTTATACGGCGAGGTGCGAGGTTTGACACGGATTTGTGGCGTTCTAGTTTTGGGATTTTGGACACTGTTCCAAGTGGTTTGAAGCCAGACGCGACTCGCGGAGCGGTAGCTTACTTTCCGCACTTCAAATAATCCGACGAAGCAAGGCAAAAAATTATATCTAACCCTTTTACGTGTGAAAAATAAAACTCTTAACGGGGCTACGAAGTGCGGTTTTTACTAACTGTGATTTTGGAGTGTAGATAGAGAAATATTTGAAAAGTGACAGTGACTATGTTTTGACGTGTGGGAGAGTTGGATAGGAGAAGTTTATTTTTTTGTGTAAGTGTTATTTGATATATCGTATAGTACCTCCCTGTATTTATTTTTGACACAAAAACTGATTTCATGTCATGTAGAGCACAATAATTTATGATACAGTTGAATTTTTATCATCGATAGAAATAAAAATCCTTTTTTGCCGTCGTCGGGTTTAACTTCAAAACACAGCTGATTTTAAGTTTTCTCATTGCTTTCCACCTACCAAAACCACCAAGAAAAATGGACGTACCTAGATCTATCTAATCCTACGTAAACATTTTACTTGCACTTACTTTTAAAACCCAATGCTAATACCATCGTTGCCATTTAAATGCAAGGCCCCGCAAAGCCGGGTGCAAGGGATGCAATTCACCCGGGCGGTAAGCGTCAAGGGGCGGACATGAGAGAAATTTTATTCGTAGAAGAAATATCTTAAAAATTAAAAATATATTTAAAAAACTCTGATATAAATACCTGTATATAAAATATTTACCATTAACTAGAATTTTTAAACAGAGCATTACATACTTAAAATGTCTAAATAATCGTAGTTAGAGAATGAGTTTGGTACTGATCTACTCTGCCTTAGTTTGTTTCGTGCATTTTTTGAAAAGCGAATTCGGTAAATTAATTTGGGAGAAATTGTTGGGTAAGAAGGTCCTATTTTTATAGGTAGCGCCTGAAAATCATACCAATAGATAGGTCATTATATTTTGGTCACTGCTTGATTCAAAATTTCAAATGTACCTATGTGCATCATGTAAGACATATAATATTTTAAACCCAGAAATATATGGAGACGGTAAAACAACACACGTCTGATATAACGAAGTATTTCTTAAAAAAAATGCCTGATATATGCCTGCACCTTCCCATAATCGGGCTCCCTGTATCAGTTTTGCCGAAAATTTGGCCTAATTTGAGGTATCGAACCACTGTATTAGATAGTTAATCAACCGCCCGGCGGCCGGGACTTTTTAGACATTCCTGGTAAAAAAATTATATATTTATATAGTAAAAGGAATTATTTTAAGAGGTCATTTCTATTTCTTTTAAATTCGATCTAATACCTATGAACTTAATATCTTATATTAAATTTGCCGAAAAGCCTACAACATTATGAATCTGAAATTGCTATTATAGATACCTACTTTTCAAATTTATTATTGAGTGTTGTCTTTTGTTTGTCAGAGTTGGATTGAGACATGGTCTTTATGGGCTGTAGCCTAGGGCCCTATTTGTTCCTAGGGGCCCCATTCGCGGTCAGGAAAATACCAAACGTTACCTCGAGTAAGTTGATTCTAGATTTAGACAGAACAAATCATATCTGTGGAGAATCTAGCCAAAATATTTAAAATTTTAGTGGATTTGCAAGTAATGTCGAAAATATTGACTACGGATAATATAGACTTAGCCAATCAATAATTCTTTCCATAAACTGTGATTTAACCTGATAATTCTGATGACAACGTAAAAGAATTTGCATCACAATATGCTAACTCCTATAATGTTGTATTTATTCTTAGGAATATTTTTGTGTTGTGTTTATTCTTAGTTATATCGTTATTCTGAGAATTTGTAGTTTCGTTTCATTATTTCGTACTCCTAATACATTTTATTTATTTATCTGATCGATCTAATCCAAACTTGAGCTAATTTCAATTAATTGGGTAGGCTCCTAGCAGTGTCACCTCCCTAATTAACGGTCCTCCTGACTGTGCAACTGAATATGTAATCCAAAAACTTTAAAACATTCGATCGAGGAGCATCTTAAAATCTATACCACCTTATTTTAGCAGGGGCAGCTTCTATATCGACGAGGTAAGAATGATGCATTTGTATAAAATCACTTACCTGTGCAACAAAAATAAATCTCTCTTTGATTTCAAAAAGTGTGCCTACCTCAGTAATTTTATTGCTGTAATTGTGCTCCTTTGAGCAGGAATCGTATTATATCCATCATCAACAGCGACGGCCATACTACAATGTCCGAATTTATTTTGTAGTATAGAAAAATATTGCTCTTAGACTGCGCTAAGTATACTTGAGCTAATTTCAATTGATTGGGTAGGCTCCTAGCAGTGTCACCTCCCTAATTAACGGTCCTCCTGACTGTGGAACTGAATATGTGACCCAAAAACTTTAAAACATTCGATCGAGGAGCATCTTAAAATCTATACCACCTTATTTTAGCAGGGGCAGCTTCTATATCGACGAGGTAAGAATGATGCATTTGTATAAAATCACTTACCTGTGCAACAAAAATAAATCTCTCTTTGATTTCAAAAAGTGTGCCTACCTCAGTAATTTTATTGCTGTAATTGTGCTCCTTTGAGCAGGAATCGTATTATATCCATCATCAACAGCGACGGCCATACTACAATGTCCGAATTTATTTTGTAGTATAGAAAAATATTGCTCTTAGACTGCGCTAAGTATACTTGAGCTAATTTCAATTGATTGGGTAGGCTCCTAGCAGTGTCACCTCCCTAATTAACGGTCCACCTGACTGTGGAACTGAATATGTGACCCAAAAACTTTAAAACATTCGATCGAGGAGCATCTTAAAATCTATACCACCTTATTTTAGCAGGGGCAGCTTCTATATCTACGAGGTAAGAATGACGCATTTGTATAAAATCACTTACCTGTGCAACAAAAATAAATCTCTCTTTGATTTCAAAAAGTGTGCCTACCTCAGTAATTTTATTGCTGTAATTGTGCTCCTTTGAGCAGGAATCATATTATATCCATCATCAACAGCGACGGCTATACTACAATGTCCGAATTTATTTTGTAGTATAGAAAAATATTGCTCTTAGACTGCGCTAAGTATATTAAATACAATATAAGTGCGGGTATGACTCAAAGCCTTGATCGTTAGCCGTCGGAGAGTTGCAAAAAGCCAGAAATACCGAAAGCGCGACTTAAATTCGTCGGCACATCGAAATGTGCTTGCAAAGTAGTACTTATAGCATTAATATTTTGTTTTGTGTACAGGGGTGCGAAAGATATTTTTATTTATATGAAATGATAACGATTTTTGTCGACTTTCCGATTTTCGCAGCCTTTAAGGAGAACTAAACTGCTGGCCATTTGCTTTCGAGCAAGAAAAATTTCGCCTAAATTTAAAAGTTAATATTTTCTGAACCAGATATGACATCGATCTCCGGTTTTTAATGGTTGATAGATTTGTCGCTTAGGAAACAATCACCAAAGTTGGATTGTCTTAAGCTGTCAGAAAATTTTATATACAGGGTGTTAAAGAGGACGATGATTTTTGCTCCAATTTCAATAGCATGTAACTTTCACAATAATATTTTTAAATTTTATCACTGTACGTCAATTGAATCACTGGTTCATAGCAAAGAAAGTGATCTGTCAAATTTTTGATATCTGCTATATTTTAAGAGATACCGATTTTTTTGAAAAACTTTGCTTTTTTTCAACTTTTTGTTAGCTGCCCACTGTGCGTTGTGTCGTGCAAACTTTGCAAGTGATTATTATACCTTATGAAAAGCTTGTTTATGTTCAGTTACAACAATTGTACCTAAATGTTGTGATATGCAGTGGCGTACTTATAATCACTTATATGTCTATGCTTATGAGTATCTCACAATTTTTTTGTATTGGAAAGTACTCGCTCCTAGATTAGGCAAGTTTCATATAGCGCTACAGGTATATTATACAGTGTCTACAAAATTTTAAAAAATATCATTTTTTTATTTAATTGTTTGAAAAAATTCTTGTTTGAAATAATTCTTTTATTTAATTGTTTGAAAAAAATTTTTCAAACAATTAAATAAAAAAATTATCTTTTTTAAAATTTTGTAGACACTGTATAATATAACTGTAGCGCTATATGAAAAACTAAAAAATAAGAAAAAATTGCCTAATCTAGGGGCGAGTACTTTCCAGTACAAAAAAATTGTGAGATACTTATAAAGCATAGGCATATAAGTGATTATAAGTACACCACTGTACATCACAACATTTAGGTACAATTGTTGTTACTGAACATAAACAAGCTTTTCATAAGGTATAATAATCACTTGCAAAGTTTGCACGATACAACGCACAGTGGGATCTAGCTAACAAAAAGTTGAAAAAAAGCAAAGTTTTCAAAAAAATCGGTATCTCTTAAAATATAGCAGATATCAAAAATTTGACAGATTACTTTCTTTGCTATGAACCAGTGATTCAATTGACGTACAGTGATAAAATTTAAAAATAATATTGTGAAAGTTACATGCTATTGAATTTGGAGCAAAAATCATCGTCCTCTTTAACACCCTGTATATAAAATTTTCTAACAGTTTAAGATAATCCAACTTTGGCAATTGTTTCCTAAGGGACAAATCTATCAACCATTAAAAACCGGAGATCGATGTCATATCTGGTTCAGAAAATATTAACTTTTAAATTTAGGCGAAATTTTTCTTGCTCGAAAGCAAATGGCCAGCAGTTTATATAACACAATAAATGTCTTGATTAATGGCATAAATAATTCTCCTCTTCGGGGATGCTTGATTTTACTGAGTAGTAAACATTTTTTGGGTGAAGAGGGCGGGTTTCAACCTCAATCGAATCAATTAGGTTCTTAATAAACGCGTCGATTAGATTGTGAGCGTGTTACTCCCCTTCTATACAGGGTGTTTTTTCATTGAGCATACCGATACTTAAGGTCGTGAATGTATATCCGCCTGGCTTCGTATGCATTTCCGTCGGCAAGCCCATAAGTAAAATGCATGCCAGTTAATTCACTGCTTGTAAAATTTACCATTTTTCTAAATTAGATTTTACGTCTTACTCTAATAATAATTATTTAATAATGAAAAATCAATGCCAGCCCTATTGTCTTTATCAAAAGAAACGTGAAAATTTATGAAGCTTTACTCAGCCTATACTAATTTTTATTTTTATAATAATCTTTTTTCTATTCAGTCATTCAATATCAAAAATTCCCCTTTTAATGATTATTATTGAAAGTAGAAAAAATCTGAGTACCTCACTGGATTCTACGTAAAGAAGTACAAAAGAAACATTTTATTTCTGTTTGATAATATCGATATAAAATTGTATAGTATTTGCAGAATTATACCGTTGATCTTTTGACTGCAACAAAACGTCATTATCGCTTCGACCATAAAATAAATAAGGAAATCCCAAATTTTAAAACCTTCTCGAGCAGAGCCGGACCAGGTATACAAATTCAATTTATACCTATGCCTGATGCATATATAAATACAAAGTGATTTTTAATAATTTTAATCTTTAGTGGTTTCCCGGCGAGTAATTTTTAGTTAGGCTTATTAGTGGTAGAATGTGGCGTCCTTGGAATTGTGCTGATAGGGGGGCATCTTCAAGTGTCATTTTTAAAAGAAAGCATTTATCTACCGATGCCAAACTAATAATTAAAAATGTGTATCAATTGTTGTTAAGTAGAAATTTTAATTCGATGGATGCTTTAGCAGAGACGTCTACTTTGACAAAAACTCCTTTATCTTCGGTAAGAGACATAATAGTACTTAAATCTGTTAATCCTAGAAAAAATCGGAGTGATTCTGGCACATTTAGAAGCATTGACGAAAACGACATGGATTTATTAAGAAGAAAGATTTACCAAATGTATGAGGCACAAACTGTACCCACTTTGATTTCCCTCAAAGAGCGGCTGATTAAAGACGAAACAAATATCTCTTGTAGCCTTTCAAGCCTTAGGAAAATATTGCGTAAAATGGGTTTTAAATACCGAAGCATTGATAAAAGACAAACATTAATGGAATCTCAACGTTTACGGGAATGGAGACTTAAATATTTAACAGCTGTTAAACATTTCAGAGAAAAAAATCGTCCAATTATTTACCTTGACGAAACATGGTTCGATACCCATGACACTCCAAGAAAAGGTTGGGATGATTCTTCCAAAAAATGTAAAACCAAGGCACCATCAAATAATGGCGAGAACTGCTAGAAGTATTAAAAGCTTTTAAAATAAATAAGGAATACGAACAAACTTGCAGCAGAAAATGGACATAGTGTTGCGTCTTCCTCCGTACTAATGTATATTCAATCCTATTGAGCTAATATGGCACCAATTAAAATCCAATATTAGGAGAAATAATATTTCTCCTATATATATTTATTTTAAATTATAAAAATAAATCATGTGGTGTGGTATACATTTTCAAGCCGGCCCTGATCCCATTTATTGAGCTTTGACGAGGCTCAGGCGTATACAATAGGGTTTAATCAGGTAGTTTATTTATGGCAGTTAGAGTCAACGGTATAATTCTGCAACAACTATACAAAATTTCATTAAAATATCTAAGAATGATTATAATTATGATAAAAAAGTTATTATTTAAATTTTAACATTCTGTAGCTCAAAAATGAAGAGCTCTAGGACATATTGTTATTTAACTTTTCTTCTTAAAATCACCCAAGAATTTACAGCCTTAAATATCGGCACTCAATTAAACAACACCATCTATATTGTCTCCACTGCGAGATGGACTTTTTTTGACAATATTAAAAGTTAAGTAAATTTATAAATCCTGTTGATGCGTTTGGCAATTAAAACTGTACATTTACAGGACCAATCGGTTTCTACGTAACAAAAAGGGTATTAATAGTATACTCAGTAGTATATAGTCATACCTTTTCTCCAAATAATTAAATTTACTTCACACATAAAACTATTTAAGGCAATTTTTTTTTTTTTTTTTTTTTGGATAACTGGCGATGAGAATCTGCAGACAGACACCCTGCAGACGCGGCTGCAGGGTAGTGTCGGGTTTGGCAACTTGGGGGAATTATATGGCCCTCTCAACATCATCTTTTCTGAAGGAAAAGAACACCGCGGAGTGAGGCAATTAGCCTTTGACTCATATTCACTCGATAGTGTTGTCTGCAATCGTGTATGTGTTTAAGGCAATAAAACAGTTGAGAGATATATTTCAAAAAGTATGTATGTATATCATAAAATGTCAAATTGTAATAGCATTTCAAAAAGTGTGCATCATAAATAGACAAATTATGATTGTCTTAATAATATTTTTCTAAATTCACCGATTAATAATAAATTTATTTAAATTATTTACAAGGTATTATATAAGGTGTCCGGGAAAATGTGGGAAATCTCCCGGACATGAAAAAAACAAGTGAAAAGATTTTTTTTTATGATCAAACACAAATGCACTATAGGAGAAATCATTTAGGGCACTCTGGGAGTGGTGCGTGTGCGCAAAAAGCGATTCACGTTGGTTTTGAATCGTTGGAGGATACCTATATTCGTTGGGAAAAACGATCTCCGGAAGGTCGTTCCATAAGGATGCAGTCCTCCAGATGAAAGAATTCTTAAATAATTAAGTTCGAGGAGTAGTAAGCTTAACCACATATAGATGGGCGGCAGTGGTTCGTCGTGTATTTCTGCTATTCGCCGCTCTGGGCGGAATTAAGAGGACAAGGTCAGCCGAGCACTTTCCATGAAAATATATGTAAAAGAGAGTCAATCCCCAACCTGTCTTCGATGTTCTAGGCTGTCGAGGTTCTTCGTCAGCTCGTGATCTCCAATCAGACGAATGGCCTTTCTTTCGATGGAATCCAGTAGCCGAAGAGTATGTTTGGGAGACACGAGAGCAGTACTCTAGTGATGGTCGAATCTGGGCTTTGTATAGTGTCAAAAGTTGTTGACGTGTGTACAACTTTCTGGTTCGGAAGAGTACACCAAGTTTCTGAGAAGCCATCTTGGCGATTGCCACAACGTGGTTATGCCAAGACATATTTCCTCTCAGATTGACGCCCAGCAAATTAATAGATGAAGCCAGTGGGACTGCGTGTCCGGCCATGACTATTTCCGGTTCTGTAATGTTAACCTTTTTAGAGAAAACTGCTGCCTGGGTTTTTTTAGCGTTAAATTCGACTTTGTTACTGTCACCCCAAGCCAGGTCCAGGTTCCAGGTCTTTGTTGAGGCGTGATACTTCATGCTGTCTGCGAAGATGTGCGTCGGCAGCCGATGTTTGTGCATTCAAAGAGAAAGATGAGATAAGTGTGCTATCATCAGCAAAACTAAATATCGGGTTTTTCGTTTTCACTAGAAGGTCGTTAATGTAGAGTAAGAAGAGAGTGGGAGACAATATGGACCCTTGAGGAAGACTGGCATTGATGGTGAAGGTGTCTGAGAGAAATCCGTCAATCGCCCCGTGCAGAGAGCGGTCCTTAAGACAGCTAGACAACTAGAAAAGATTACTACAAGTTCATATAAACGTATTCGCGCAAATATTCCTGGAGTCTCTCTAATTACCCTGCACGCATCGATGATGCAGTTTCTTAAGTCCTCTACATCGCGAACAGGAGTACGATAAACCAAATGCTGCAAATGGCCCCAAGTAGAGAAATCGAGAGGATTGAGATCCGGGGATCGAGCGGGCCAATTCTGAGGTCCTCCTCGACCTATCCACTGATTTGCATATGTTTCAGTTAAATGCTGACGTGCTACTTAACTAAAATGGGCGGGAGCCCCATCACGCATAAAAAACATATCCCTTCTGACGCCCAAAGGAACTTCCTCCAGCAGTACGGGATGCACTGCTCTTAAAAATTGAACGTATGCCTCACCATTTAATCGAGGAGGTAGAAAATGAGGCCCAATTAAATAATCCCCAATAACTCCGACCCACACGTTAAGAGAAAACTGTTCTTGATGGTTAGTTTCGACAATAGCGTGAGGGTTTTCATCAGCCCATATGTGGTAATTATGAAAATTAATAATCTTGTCCCGAGAAAAACTACATTCGTCTGTGAATTCGATCGTATTCAGAAAGTCACGATTTCTTCTAATCATTTCCAGCATCCAATTGCAAAATTCAAGACGGTTCGGAAAGTCTCGCGGTAACAGTGCCTGTACTCGTTGCAGATGGTAAGGGTATAAGAGTTGTTCCTTTAAAATTCGAAATACTAAATCAACATTTAGCTGGAAAGCAATCTTTCTAGTACTGGTAGTAGGTTGTTCTTCATGCAAATTAAGTACTGCTTCCTCAAGCTGTGGTGTTCTTACTTCTCGATGGCGACCACAACCCTGCGTTCTTTTGTCGAATGAACCATATTCTCGTAATCGTTGATGAAGTCGGGTTTGTTCGGGTTTGTTCTATGTGAAGGATGCTGCCGTTGAGGATACATTTCAGCATATCTTCTAGAATCTAGAAGCTTCTAACCCATTCCCCTGCGACAGACCGTAAACGTAATGCATATCGGCCATTTCCTCATTTGTGTATGCCATTTTAATAACAAGTGAATTATTAAAGTAACAACAAATTAAGAACAGAACAACAATACACAATTAGTATTACTTCAATTTCAAAAATTTGCAAACTGACAGCTTGATACCAATTTAATTGTCACTATCGCTAATAGCGGCCTACTGGATAAATTAGTTTCGTATTTTCGTTTTATGGCGATATGTATCTTGTTCGTAAAATAATTTTTTGCTGCGAACTGGTTTATTTTGGGCAAAAAATTCAAGAGACATTTTTTGTTTAGAATGAAACAGGCTATCGGAAATAAATTTTTAGATGGTAAACAAATAATAAGACAAAAACTTACATTGGAAATAAATTTTAGCGGTTGCGTTTTCCACCCCTTACAACCATGGGGTAAACCAAATAAATTACTGGCTAAGTGTCTTTTTGGTAGTATAAAATGTCAGGTTAATTTCAATATTGTAACTTTTTTAGCGCTTGTGAAAAAAATTGTCAAACAAATTTTATGTAAGGGGCTGTATCTTAACAAGGGATGCTCCAATGAAGTTTCTTTATATGAAAGATCCTATCTTTTTTTCGATGAGGAATCACCCCCTTAAATGTTTTACACTTATTTAGTTACACCCTGTATAGTATAGCAGGTTTTTGGATTAATTTTTTTTTGTTGCAGGTCCACCCAGAACCACCGCCCACCCCCCCTCGAACTACTCCTTTTATGATCGGAAAGAAGCGGTGGACCAGCTCTACCGCTAAACCACGGTCCCAATGCGTTTCGAAAGCCCCCTGGACACACCCGAAGCCGTGAGAAAAATGGCCTACCATCCGTTCCTGCAGTTGCCCCGTCAAACGGACTTTAGCGTTTCCTCACTGCTCACTGCGGCCAATAACAATTCCGCTAATACGTCACCTACGGGGCCGGGGGCCGGGGCGTTCTTTCCCTCACTGCTTGCGTCGCAGGCAGGGCCTCATGGGTGCTATCCGGGCACGTTGATACCCAAGATGCCCCATCCTCACCACGCGTTGGCCGGCCATCCATATACTACGGCGGAGGACGTGCTTCTACAGGTAAGAAAGATTGATTGTTTTGGATAAATTCGTCCTGTTCAAAGGTAGATATTTTATTTAAATAATTGTAGTTCTATGGGCAGAGAGCATAGGCGTAACTAGGAGGGGGGCCAGGTGGGCTGTGCCCACCCCAGGTTGCTCTGGTGCCCACCACAGAATTTCCGAAGTTCGAAGCCATACATACGTCATAGTGACACATTAAAATCCTACTAGACTAGGGGCCAGGCCCCCCCTACAAAATCATTCTAGTTACGCCAATGGCAGAGAGCCTATCTCTGTTTTTTTTTCGTAAACATCACTGGTCTCCCAAACAAGTATTTCACTATAAACACCTGATGCAGGCCCATAAGTATTTTATTTACAACCATGCATGTAATAATGACATTTCACCTATCTTTGAAAGGTGGAAAGTTGACGTTTCTTTACTTTCCACCCGGGTGGAAAGTAAATAATTTTTTTGTAATTTTTTACAAAAAAATCGACATTTCAAAATAATATACGAACACACTTTTTTAAAAATGCTAATAGCTTTGCGTGTTTAGATACGTCTACTTTTTCCCTAATTGATAGAGTGGTCCTCGGCATTGAATATTGTGACCAAATCCTTGATATCTTCTTTGTCTTGGCATTTTCACTGAAATAAGCTAGTAACGCCGACTCAGAACCAGGATTTTGAACTTCGTTTCCCGTACACCATTCTTTGAAACAGTTATATGCCTTGTCATATCTCGGGCGGCTTTTAGTTGGCAGAAGATCTTCTTCTACTATTTTTGCTGCTTCTCGAATGTCTGGTGGAGAAGCAGCAAAATCAAATTCCTCATCTGATGGCATTTTTCTGTTGTTAAAATAATATATTGTTTAGTGACATGGAGACCATATTCAAAAAATGATATTTGCCATCTTGATGTGTATTATTACCTACGCTATTTTACCACCTATTTATTATTTGAAATTTCTGTCTAATTTTTCAATGGAAAAGTCAAAATGACATTTATCTTTTATTAATAAATTTAATTCACAATAATAAGAAGTCGATGTTAGATGTGGTTGTAAATAAAATAGTATACAAACCTCGGTGAAAAGTTTCATTACTGTCTAGAGCAGGGGTCGGCAACCTTTTGAGACGGAAGAGCCAAAAGTTATAATTTACACAATTTCTCAGTTTTTAAAGAGCAACTATAGGCCGCAGTTTAATATCGAAAGAGACACAACTTGACATCGAAAGAGCCGCATGCGGCTCGCGAGCCGTAGGTTGCCAACCCCTAGTCACAGCCAAAGCGCTGGTGAAGATGCCAAATTGTCTTGCGTCGAAAACGAATTAAAACCTACATAGAAACAAACATCCGACGACGGCGTCATTTGAGAACTTTCGACGGACTGACGACAGTAACGACGCGTGTCACGGGGGAGGGGTGCGGTGAAAAGCGAGTACAAGTGGCTGAGAGATAGAATCGGTGCCTAATCCTCGTTAATCGATTCAGAACGAATTTTTAATGTTTTTTTTTTCGATAAAATAAATAATATTTGCGTATGGAACTAAAGAGCTGCAGCTTCACATCCAAAGAGCCGCATGTGGCTCGCGAGCCGCAGGTTGCCGACGCCTGGTCAAGAGAACTACCGACTCTCTCGACAGGAATGAAACACGTTCCACCTCGGTAACGTAATATACTATTTTTGCCCTCTGTGATAAAAATGGAAAATGCTATTCTCTGTTTAGAACGTTTTGTTGTAAATGCAGAATCCGGTTCCGATCCGGGATCCGGCAAAAAATGATGGCATCCCTAATTAAAAATATGATATTTTTTATAGGCTGTCCACAATCATCACGCTATGGTAAGGCCCTTAAGAGCCATTCAGCCCGAAGATGACGGGGTGGTAGACGACCCCAAGGTCACTCTCGAAGGCAAGGATCTTTGGGAGAAGTTCCACAAATTGGGAACTGAGATGGTCATAACCAAAAGTGGAAGGTAGGTCCTTTTTTAACGATTAAATATGGGTGCTTGGTGGGGCTTTTAAGTTGGTAATGTTGGATTTTTCTTTTTTGATCGAGTTATAAATGAAATTTCTCTCTATAATAGTTATATAATTTTTGCGACGAAAATTAACATGTTACCCTGTACTGACGAGAACGAAAGAGTTCGAAACCGGTCTGCAGGTGGTGACATCCGTTCCATCTGAATTAGTATTTTAAAGTGATACTGTGTAGACAAAAATGCGCCCTTATTGTATAAGGTTATCATCGGGTGGTTGGGAAATTATAATTTTTCCATACATTGGTATTTGATATTAATACCACCTGAAAAGCAAACAGATTTTTGATTTTTATTTTGATTTATTTAATAACTATGTTAATTTATTTTTCTTGACCTGATATCGAACCACCGTTCGGCAGGTGTTCACCTAAATGACTGGGCGACGGCGGTATTATTCCTCGCAAAAAAATTTTGACGAGAATTATTATTTTTATTAAATAATGAAGGCGCCACGAAAAATGTATCCTAGAATCCCGAAACAAAGCGTGTTGATAGTTGATGGGATCACATAAAACACACCTTAATTCAAGTGCAGTATTGTGCGGTAACAATCCGTGCGTGACTGCTTTTTCTAATCAAGTACCTAAACGTAGTTGTGGAAAAGATGGGTAATTTCAAATTATCAAATGGGATTAAACACAACAGAATTGGATTTGATAATGGACTGAATTTTAAAACACGATATATAAACGGTGCTTGTTGTTACTACTTGTTATATACCCCACTTTCAAAATTTTAGTAAATAAATTGTCGCCTAATTGAAAAAAAACACGAAGGAATTTTTTCAAGAGGAACGTACATACATTATACCATGATATGAGTGGAGTACGTAGTCCGAAACGTCCGTCCCTTTTGCGCTTAATAAATGATAGGTAACTCTAAACGTTCTCCTTATCTGCGCGTTTCACGTAAGACGTTTTTTGATAACCCCCGTATAACCAAGTTTCCCCTTAAGTTTTATTTGAATTTAATTTAATCAGATTATTAAGTGGACGGCTATTTTTTGGAAATTTAATTTTGTCCCCATTTTTTAATTCTATCCAGAGGTGAATTCCCCGCCCAGGAATTATTTATTTAGAGCCAGTCTAACTTTCTTAATCATTAAATTTTGAATATATGTGTGAGTGCTGGTCGACATTATCGGTAATGTCGCCAGTCTTTATATTCAATGAAAAATTCATCATAATTTCGAGTAATTTAAAGTATTTTCGAACGCAATTTTCTCGATTATAGTTTTTCCAATCGAATAGGTGTTTCTTGTCAGGGATGCCAGGCAATTACTTTAAACTTTTCGTTTTATATTTATAGGGATCCTGTTGTTTTTTAAAATGGAAAGAATCTATTTTCCGTAGTCTAGTAAAGTAAACAGTTTTCTCGCTAAGACAAAAGTTAAATTACACCATACCTAGTGGTTCTGGTTCCTTGGTTAAGGTTTCCGTCATATCCCTGAATTTGTTCGAAATCTTCGAAGCGCCATAAATTTTGCATCTGTATTTTTAAAGGCAAAATATGTTTTTTTTGCCTTACATTGACTGCATTTCACGATTCTTGTGTAATTTCTTTGAAAATGACGCAAAAAAGTTGCCAGACAGGAAGGGGACCCGTGTTTGACTCGACAATTTATGATTCCATCGTTCCATCTGTAACTCAACAATTCGCCTATACATATATCGCCTATCTCTCCGCGTTTACCTTTGGGAAATATACATCGGGAAATGGAAAATCCGGAAACTCAAAGTCCTTCTCGCAAAGTTTAATCATTTACGGGCAAACGCGTTCCTTGAAGTCGGGCACTTTGCCTGCTCATCATCAAGACGCTCAGCTCCGATGGTGTTTCGAGAATAATTTGGCTTCTTTGAAGTCACCTTTGGAAGTGGCTACAGTCGGATGCCTGCGGGTCACACATCGATCCGGCATTACGTTTGAGGTGAATATGGCCAAAATAGGTCTTTTTCGGCTCTTCCTGTCGATTCATCATCGGCAAATTCTACTGTGTTATGGCACTCGAATTTAATTAATTTTAACTTAAAATATGATTATTGCTAAAATTAGCTTAAATCTGTATACAGGGTGTTATGGAAATGCTTATTATATTTAAATGGGTGACTCCTAGGGTGGCCTAGAGAAAGTCTACATACTTTTTTTTTAATTGAATATCTAAATACCTTTTAAAACCCATTTTACCCACATACTGTCGCGCCGTTCCATCTGGACTCAGTTAGCAACAATGTGGGTCACTAGAGTATACTAACAGTGTTGTCAGATCACACCGCACGTCTCGCCCTTGCTTGGATACCTGCCGCGCGCGACAATCGTTGCTTCAGTATGTTTCGAGACTCGGGAATGGAATGCCGCTGTCGAGGGTTCCACGTGCTTGATGTATACGAATTTTAAACGTTTTGTTAGTTGTAGCATTGTGAAATAATTCATAATAAGAAATATTGTGAGTGTATTCAAACTTGTGTGATATTACCTACTGTTGGTTCTGTTGCAAAACATAATTTGTGTGTTTTTTTTTTATGGAACGGATTATAAGATCGAAGGTAAGAGAGTATGTACCTTAAAATTGTAGTATTTTTTCTTCTAAAAAGTTTGAAAAAGAAGTGATAACGCGGGTCAAAGACGTCTGGTTGTCAAAAACTGAACACGGGCGTTTACAATTCTTTGTTGCAATATATGACAACACCGCCTCAATAAACTATTGATTGCGAACGTCCTCAGTAGCGGCCACGTAAATTTTGATATTTCATATAAAGTGTATATTTCGCTTAATAATTCAAAGCGCCATTTATGGTTATTTTTCTTCAATTTAGTTTCATGTCAGGATTTGCCGGTTTAAATATAATAAGTAATTTCCATAACACCCAGTACTACAGTCCACCGTACTATCCAGCCAGCACCTGTCCGTTTTTTCAAGTTGGTCGCAACAAATAATATTTCTTGAATAGAAGAATGTACGAGAGAATTTTTAATTCGATCACCAGATAGAATATTAACTATACATCTCAAAATTCTCCCGAACAAACATCCGCATGGGAATATTAAAATACGCCGCGTTAAAGAACGTGCCTTCGGCTCGGCGTAAAAATCGTTGCGGGGATGTTTTTAAAAGATTTAACCCCGATGAAAAGACGAGGGAAATGTTCGGAACTTAGGCACAGGAGAGGGCTAATTATTGCCACCCTTTCTACATGCTTAATAATACAGTCACCGGCAAAAGGTTGGGGTGTGGTGTGCACGTATGGTATAATCCGCGGACAAATTCACTGCCATAATCCATACGGCGTGAAATAGATTATTATGTTTGTTTGCTACGATTTATTTGTGAATACCTATAATTCAAGTTGCCATGAAAACAGCATCCGTGCCGTTCGTGCCTGGGCGCCGCATGGCTATTGTCACCTTACAAAAGTGAATAATATTTGAAAATATCAAAAATGGAAAGAGATAATTTCGAAAATTTAAAAATTTTCGCTCTCTTAAGAGATACGGGGGAAAATTAAAAAATTTAAAATAAAACAGTTCCAAATGTGTAGAAGCGTGACTCATTCTTTTGAAAAACGTATTGAATTATGTGTTCAAGTTAGTTGGGGTCACTATATGAACAAATAATTAGCTAATAATTTACATTAGAAATTGTCCACAAGCTTGAATCGTTAAAATATTTTTGTGTCGTATCCTCCCGTATGAATAAATATATTTTTTTTAAATTACAACATTTTGTTTTTATTTTGTCATAGGTGACTAGAAAAAGGACAATGGTAAAATGCATCCACTTTTTTTTGCTCGAGTTTAAATAAAAATTGAAATACCACCAAGATTGCTAGAGATCGGCATAGAAAGACCTTAATAAAAATTAGAGAGGATTAAAATATCTACAAGATAAAATAATCATATACAAGGTGTTTCATTTAAGAAACTTACGAAACTCAGGTTTTAAGTTTGTAATGTTGGCATATCCATAGAAAATACCCTGTATAAAAATATTGATATGTGTTATCATAGGGGACTTCTGTCAACATTCCTCTTTCCGACAACAAAATATTTTATTTCAAATTATTATAAGTTAAGAAATGTTACACATTTCCTTGAACCATGTTTTTGCACAAATTTTAGGAATTTTCCAATCTATTTGGCAACGTTGCAAAAATGTGTACAAATAATTACGGTGCTATGTACAGAATTTTACGGTGAATTCAAATATGTAAAAATATACATAGTGTCCCGTTTAAAAAATATGAAATTTTTATCACGTCGCCCTTTTGGAGCACCCTGTGTTGTCGAAAATAATTTTAAAAGCTGCATCTCTTAACGCTTAATAACTTTCGTGAAAAAAGTTTTCCGCTATTCCTAGCGGTAGAAGTGATATTGAGCTTTGTCGCACTAATTGGCCACCCGGTATGTATGTTCATATGGAGTTTTTTTCTAAAAATGGTCCCAACAATAACCTCCTTAAATAGAAACACTCTGTATATTTTTAATTTCGAAAAAGAAGACTGATATATGACGGCGAACGTCAAAATTGTAACCGAAGTCTTCTTTGAACAACAACAACAGAACTAGGCAGGGTAAATTTTTCAACACAAAAGACTAAAAAGGTTGACCAACCATGGGGCTAGCTGGCGTAATGGCAAGGTACTTCTCAGCTCAGGGAAGTGGGAACATAAAATTATCATTGTTAGGCAGGCCATTTTTCTATTTCCCGTCATGTATCAACAACACCACCATCGCCATATCATTAAATGTTTAATTTTTGCGATATATCCACTTTAATAACATAACAGGTAATTGCGAAATATAAATTTCAAATTAAAAGGCAAAAAAGAAAACGGCAGCATTTCTTAATCATAATAACCCCGCTACCGCTTTATAAATAAGCAATTTCAAAACGACGGAAAAAACTGAAACAAAAGGCAAAAGCGTCCACGTTAAAACCATATCATTAATAAGCCATTATAAAAGATAGAAAACCTCAAACATTAGTTTTCAATTTAGTTAATATAGTTTTTCGTCGAAGATAATCACAAAAAAATTTGGATGGATATCGACATGGTTTAAATGGACATTTAATTTTACTGTTGTAATGGCGTTTTTGTCATTTGTAATGTTTGGTTTTCCATTAAATACGTAATGGTTACCTACACTGACAGGTAAATGAAAGTAATAATTAACCACTACACAGAAAGACGGCTCTTTGTTCAAGATTTCTAATTGTCGTAAAAATGTTTGGTTGAAAAAATATTGTACCAGTGCCGGCTCGTGACTTGGGAATGCGGGGGTGCCACCCATAAACTTATAATATAAAATGGGAGACGAAACGTTCCATTCATAAAACACCATTTATTTACGTACAGTTTCAAATAAGTTAGAAGATGGCTTTAAAAAATGGCAACGCTGTAATAAGGTACGCGTTTAGATAATTTCGATTTAAGGTAATCGTTGTGGGTATTTTTTATAGAAATTCAGATAATATAAAGAAATAATCCTTATTTTTGCACTATTTACTTAAAATATGGAATTACCTACACCACCGCTTTAATTAAAAAAAAAACATAACCTCGTTATTCTCACTTACCGACGAAATATTATTCCAGGGGTTAGAATAGTCGCATTTCTTACACACCACGCACTGACGAACCATTGTAGATGGCTAATAAATAGCTCTAAATAGTTTTTTCTATTTGGGTTTCATAATGGCTACATTATAAAATGCAAAAAAATTGAATAACTTGCCACTTTATGGAACTGAAATTTAATTTTTTTCATGTTGGCAACAAGTAGGGTTCGAATTTTAGGCCTAATTCGATTTCGTTGAAATCAGTTTTCTAGGCAGTATGGATTCGGCAGAAATTTTTTACTTTAAAACACTAACCTTTAACCTTGCAAATAGATCATTTTTACTAGATATTTATCTGAAATACCTATACTCGGAAATATATAACATGCTGACGGTGTCCGTCAAGTAATTTCTAGTCACAACTATAAAACAACATAACCTAAAAATAATAGAAATATCTTCCAGTTTATGCTCTATTTCTAAGTTTTATTCAATAAAGTACTATTTTTATTTTAAATTCAATAGAGTATTTATACATATTACTTTATATATACATATTTATAGTTACTCTAGACATTTCCTTGGGCATTAATTTTGAACTTTGTTCTACTCACACCATAACTCGAAGTTTTGCATATTCTTCTTAAAAGTTTTTCTAGATTATTTTCTGCAATTTCTCGTATTTCTGACGGAGTACAACTTTCTTCCTGACTCATTTTTATTAACTTTAATAATATATTTATTTTTAATTATGACGGATGGGAAGAAGCTTTGTTGTGGTTCAATTGTTTCTATCATGGCATATTTGATACTTGGCACATTTTATTAAATTGTAAAAGTATTGCCAACCCATAAAGAAAATATTAATTCAAATGGAAATATCTACTATAGTTTGTCAGACATTAAAGACCCAAATAGAAAAAGTATTATAAAATACACGGTTCATAAGACAATTAGAGCACTTGTACAATACAAAACTCCCCGCTTCGCGGGTCGTTTTCTAAATTGAACGCGTGCTCTAAGATAATGTCTTATGAAACTTGTATCTTAATATACTATTAGTTCGAAAAAACACTAACAATTAATCCAAAAACACAATAGATCAAAAACAATAAGGAAAACAGCAGCGATAAACCCGGTAACAACACCGGCCGGCGAAAATGAATGAAATTAGTAAACTTCAGGGTAATTTTTACACTAGCAGGTAAAAATGAGCATACAGCGTTGCCACTGTGATTTCCTTAAGACATTAAAACATTGTCCAAATATACCAGGTGGTTCAATAATTATGTGTAAAAAACTTGATTCCATTGGTGCTCTTTGGGAGCCCATATCTCCGAAGAGGAGGCCGATAGGAAGGAAGTTTATATGAACCTATAGTATTCTTTTCACGTGTTTTCTTCATATCCGGGAGATTTCCCATACGTTCCCGGACACCCTGTATATGAATAACTTTACGTAGAAAATTTTAAAAATACATACATATTTAGTACAATATTTTCATTTAAACGCAGGCGGTAGATTTAGGACTTGGCATCATTGATTACTATTTAAAACTCTGTATGATTCTGACAGCATGAAAACAATTCTGCCTATTTATTGTATGAGAAGTAATTAAATGGTTTGCCGTTATTAACAGTCGAGCTGCGAAATGATTACTTGGTCAGCAAGAGTTTACAATTGGTCAGTAGAAACAAACATGTCTAATAGAAGCAGTTTACTTCAGAGGTCCCAGGGCACTGTCAATTTACGTAACTTTCTTGTGTTTTCTTTTGCCGAATACAGAAGGAAATCGGCTACAAAAGGTGTAGCGGAGGCGGCTTTCACTTGTTTTCCCAGGGCACTGTCACGATTCATAAATGTTTGCTGTCCATAAGTTGCTGACCAACTAGCCATTTTTTGCTGACCGATTACATTGTTCTGTTCGCCAAAAATAAGAATATTTTGCTAACCAGATGATACCCTTTATTAATTAAATGTTTTTGGTTCCACCCATTGATCTAATAATACAGGGTGTCCCATAACTTAACGGCCTTAAAACAACTGGATATACTGAACATCAAACCAGATCGATTCAGTCATATATACCTACATATATATATATAAGTTTTTTCGAAATGCTTCTTGTTCTAGAAACACAGGGTGTTAAGAGTGAAAATTTAATTTCGAAGAAGATTTCCAGACCTAGCATCACTAGAGATTTGTTTATGGGACTGCCAAAAAATCAGATAGGGACATAATAATAAGGTTTTTACATTATTTTAACGTATACAGTACACTCCTGAAGTTTGGTCCGTTCCTCCGACTCACCCGGTATAATTTCGTAAATTAAAGCACTTATCTGCAAACGGTGGATGTAAATAGGGCCATTTAAGTTAACATACATACTTGGATGTAAACAAAACATTATAAAAAAATGTTTTAGTCGCTCTGCTTCATTACTATAATTACTTTCGAGCACGCAAATACAGGTGTCGGAGGTAACTGACATAAGTATGTTAAAATACTCGGTAGAACTGATGGTGTGAGTTTTTTATATTCGGATCAATACTTATCTGTTAGGATAATGGGAGGTGCGTGAGGTGGCACCGCGAGCATCGGTTATATTCGATTGTTTCCATAACCTGTCAAAATGTACTGTTTCGACCAATCGAATTGTTTCATTTACACCAATTACACGTACTAATTATTTTGATAAAATTTTCATCTTTCTTGCAAGTGATAAATCTGTTGTTTTGGTCCACAAAAAAGCCTGTCTAAGTAGGCCGAGTACTAGAGAATGTATACAGGGTGTTATGGAAATTACTTATTATATTTAAACCGGCAAATCCTGAGATGAAAATAAATTGAAGAAAAATAACCATAAATGGCGCTTTGAATTATTGTAGGAAATATACACTTTATATGAAATCTGAAAATTTACGCGGCCGCTACTGAGGACGTTCGCAGTCAATAGTTTATTGAGGCGGTGTTGTCATATATTGCAACACAGAATTGTAAACGCACGTGTTCAGTGTTTGACAACAAGACGTCTTTGAACCGCATTATCACGTCTTTTTCAATCTTTTTTAGAAAAAAAATACTACAAATTTAATAAAGTACATACCTCTCTTACCTTCGTATAATCCGTTTTATAATTAAATTCGAAATAAAAAATAAAACACAAAAAGTATATTTTGCAACAGAACCAACAGTAGATAATATCACACAAATTTCGTATTATGAATTATTTCACAACAGAAAAAAAATCGGGTAATGCTACAAATAACAAAACGTTCAAAATGCGTATACATAAAACACGTGGACCCTCGACAGCGTCATTCCATCCCGAGTCTCGAAACATACTGAAGCAACGATAGTCGCGCGCGGCAGGTATCCAAGCAAGGACGAAACATGCTGTGTGATCTGACAACACTGTTAGTATACTCTAGTGACCCACATTGTTGCTAAGTGAATCCAGATGGAACGGCGCGACAGTATGTGGGTAAAAAGGGTTTTTACCTTAGTATTTAGATATTCGATTAGAAAAAAAAGTATGTAGACTTTCTCTAGGACACCCATTTAAATATAATAAGTCACTTCCATTACACCCGGTATATACTTCCCGACAATAGAACCCTGATAAAGATAATGTTAGTCTTGTTTATAGTCCTGTAACGTTTTTAATTGTCCGATCTTGGTGAAATTTTTATCAAAGCATAGACTTATGTCTTGGGCTGATATTCTGCATTTTAGTTTTCATAAAATACTGATGTCTTAATCATTATACAGGCAGAAACAAAAGTTACTTTTTTTACCCTTATTTTTTTAACGCCCTGTGGAAAAATTGTGCGGAAGAATCTAGCTTCATTATGTATTGTTTTGAAGTGTAACTTTTTCTTAACATAATGTTTTTTGATTCATGTCATTATCTGCTTTTTAAAAGAAGATATAATTTTTTAAAGAAAGTATTGCAGTTTTTCAATTTTATTCACAATAATTCAGAACATTAGATTATTTTATGGAGTAGCATAAACAAATATCCAAAAATTAATAGCGCGTATTCCCAGTTGTCACCTCATGTTCTTCACTTCTACCATGTCTTGTGACGAGGCGCTTCAATACAATACGCGCTATTAATTTTTGGATATTTTTGGATGCTACTCGATAAAACAATGTGATGAATTGCGAATAAAATTGAAAAACTGCAATATTTTCTTTTAAAAAACAGATAATGACGTGAACCAAACAACATTGTGTTAAGAAAAGATCACACTTCAAAACATGATGTAGCTAAATTCTACCGGTCAATTTTTCCACAGATCGTTAAGAAATTACGCGTAAAACAGTTACTTCTGTTTCTGCCTGTATAATGATCAATACATGATTATTTTTTGAAAACCAAAATACAGGTTATGATCCCAGGACACAAGTCTTTTCTTTGCTAAAATTTTTACCAAGATCGAACAACAATTGAAAAAGTTACAGGACTATAAAAAATACTAACATTATCTTTATCTGGGTGTGACAAAAATGACATATTTAAATAGATATGTTATTTTATCGATAAAGAAACGAGCTCTGCTTAAGTTTCAACGAAAACTTATTGTATAATATTTAATTTCATTGTAAAAACCGTACAATTTCTCCGTATTCCAGGAGGTAAAACCCAAAAAAAGCAGGAGGTTTTTGATATAACGCGTGAGAATCTCTCAAAAGTTAAGTAAAAAGAATATCGCGGTTTGAAGAGCCATTTTAAATTTGAAGGTGCCGCAAAAAGCCTTTTGTTAAGAGCCTTTTGTCACACGGAACAGGATGAGAGCAGAGAGGATAAATTGACCTAAAAACCTTGAAGTTCGACGTAAAAATATCGATCTTGTGCGTTATTAACCGTTTAAACATAATATACCATTGGAGCCTTCAATTTTTTTTACATAGAGGGTGGAAAATGGAAATGACTTATTATATTTAAACCGGCAAATCCTGAGATGAAAATAAATTGAAGAAAAATACCCTTAAATGGCGCTTTGAATGATTAAGCGAAACATACACTTTATATGAAATCTGAAAATTTCCGGGCCGCGCGACGTTCGCAATCAATAATTTATTGAGGCAGTTTCAATTCCCAAAAGAGGGCAGCGCATTGTAGGCGGTGTTGTCATATTGCCACACAGAATTGTAAGCGCACGTGTTCAGCTTTTGACAGCAAGGCGTCTTTGATCGACGTTATTATCACTTCTTTTTCAAATTAAAAAAAAACTACAATTTTAAGGTACATACTCTCTTACCTTCGACCTTATTTTAAAATAATCCGTTTTATAATTAAATTCCATAAAAAAAATAAAACATAAGAAAAGTATGTTTTGCAACAGAACCAACTGTAGTTAATATCACACAAATTTGAAATCACATCACAACATTTATTATTATGAATTATTTCATAACAGAAAAAAAATCGGGTAATGCTACAACTAACAAAACGTTTAAAATTCGTATATATCAAGCACGTAGAAGTCTCGGCAACGTCGTTCCAACACCGAGTATCGAAACGTACCGAAGCAACGATACTGAAGGTTGAACGTACCAATACGCGCGCGGCGTTTATCCAAGCAAGGGCAAGACACGCGGGGTGATCTGGCATCACTGTAGTTTACTCTAGTGACCTACATTGTTGCTAACTGAAACACTGAAAAAGGGTTTTTACCTTAGTATTTAGATATTCGATTAAAAAAAAGTATGTGGACTTTCTCTAGGACACCCATTTTAGTATAATAAGTCATTTCCATAACACCCTGTATTCTACTAGATAACAAAAATTACCGAGCTTATAAATTGTCATTGATTAAATTAATAAATGTATGTATAATATATGTATGTTCGTGTCGGCTAGAAACAAATTCGTCCGTACGTACGAAATGACAAGTAATTTGCATAAATAGTCTTAGAATTACTAATATACGCGTTTGACTATGTATGACTTTAGTTATAACTGTATTTATTAATTTCTCAGTAGGGGACCAACTTAATTTAATGATTTAACAAGTTGCGAGGGAATTTTTTGACATTCTTCGATCTGGTTTGACCGCTTCGGAATAAAATCGGCAATACGTATTTAAATAGATTTTTTTAAAACCACACACAGGTATATATTCATGTACTTTGCCATCAAAACTTGGCTATAGTGGAGTGCCACTATCTTTTTATTAGTGTTGGGAAAAACCGATGATTTTAATAATCGAGTACTTGATACTCGAGCGATTTTAATAATCGAGTGAATCGCTTGAAATTCCAATGCACCAAGCGATGACGTGATCGACTGCTCGACGGCAGCCTAGCCGTTTACATGTGATCAGGTAGGGTATTTAGCCGGCACGCAACTACGGGTGGGCACAGGTTTAGCTAAAAAATTGTAGTAGCCACCAAAAAAATTCCAGAAATTTATTTATTTGTGAATAATGAATTTTTACCACCTGTCTTGATACCAAACAAACAAACTGCAAACAATCACCCAAATATGTATTTATTCTTATGCTTTTTTAAAACAAAAAGTATTACCAAGAGTTATTTTTCTTCACATCTTTCTCAATCTACGAGCATAAAATAAGTAGATATTTAAAATGGCTTGTCACATTTTTCCACAAAAATGTAGGCTTAGTTACGCGACTGGCAAAATAAGAAAATAGGTGATTATTTTTTTAAATTCTTGTTTATAATTACCAAAAAATTTGTCGATACCTATGTTTTGTTAACTATTTTGCTCGTTTTCTTATTTACCATTAACATTTTCTATAATGTATGTTATTTTTAAGAAGTCTTCTTGAGTTTAATAATAAAAAGTTCCTGTTTAGATTTAAAAATGTTTACTATAAGATTACCAATGAATTTTTCTATGTATTTTGTTAACCATTTTGTTCGTTTTGTTATTTTTATTTACAATTTCTATTATTACGTTATTTTTGAGAAGTTTTCTCGAGTTTATAGTAAATAAAAATTTAAAAATTATATCCTTTCATTTTTTAATATTTACAATCGGAGACCTAAACTACGCCGCTGGCTAGCCAGTTAAAACAAAACTTTACAAAACCCATGCCGCGACGACTCCGCTAAGGGATTTGGCATACTTTTTTATATGCACCTTCTCGTTTATGTGCCTTTAAGAAAGACGTATGTCGTGTACCTGCTCAGCGTCAAACTCGAACGTCGCCAACGATGGCGTGGCGCGTAGACCGAAGGTCGTGTATCAAGTGACAGGCGATATTTTTCGGTTTTTCCCCTGAATTTATAACTAGAGTATTTCCTATCGAGCGAAAAACTGTTGGAATATACGAGCAGTTTTTTAACTCGATCACACTACAGCGGCGTCAAGCGAAGCCCGGGTATCGAGTGAAAGATAATAAGTGACGAGCGACGGTTTTCGCCTGAATAGATAACTCGAGCGATTTTTTTAATAATCGAGCGATGTCGGTTATTTCAATAATCGAGTGATCAAGCGGTTTTTCGCTCGAGCGATCACAACACTAGTTTTTATCGTGAAACCGGGATTTTCGGATTATTAGTACCATTGAAAATGATACATTTTCTTTTATAAAAATTGTTGGAAATTATGAGTGTCAATTTAATGGTTTTAATCAAGAACGGTGCGTCTGACGCTAAAAACGCGAGAGACCGTTTTCATGTAGAATTTACCAGGCTAATCAGATAAAATATCCACATGCAAAATTGTTAATGGGGTACCACTTTTTTTGTTTAAAATATTAAAGGATATGTTCACGGGGACGCCATTAGAGGAGGAGAGTTTTATATCCTAGTAACACGTACCAAAGTTGAAAACAATATCTAAAGTACTTTCGGAGATATTAAAAAATAACTATTTGAGAAAAACATTCAACACTCGGTAGCAAAAAATTAAAATCGTTGACATAAGGATTTACACTCTAAAGTATTAACACTAAATCATTAAGAAAAAAAACACTCTGTATGTATGAAGGTATTTATAAGTTGGACCAAAGTCCGAAGTTTCGTTCAATTTCCAGCTGACAAACACCCAAACCTGGATATGTGCAAATTGTACAAACCCGAACAAACCCAACTTCTACATACTTTTGTATAGTCATAAAAACTCACTATAATCAGAATAAATCATCTGTTGTTTTATTAGACAAGAAATAAGTTTTCCTTAAATCTTCAATTATAATGAAAAAGTTACTCTAAACGAACATTTCCTAATGGGATTTTTCTTAAAAACAAAAAATTAACTAGTCTCTTAGGCGGACACCTACGGGACCGTCTAAATGTGTCCGCCTAATAGAGGTATTCGCTCATGGGAAATTTGTTATTAGGTAATATGTAAATGCAAAATCATTACTATATGTATGTACAAATAAACGTAACATAACAAAAATACACTAGTTTTAGTTAGGATGGAGTACTAAAAAAATCTAATAACGTAGTTTGACGTGTTTGCGTTTTATACTTCCAATCTAGAAAATGTCTGATAACAATTCCATTGCTGTAAAGTCACCTCTATTCTTTGCATACTCTTATAATTCCTTTACCATACTAATGACTTGTTGATAATTGGTGACATTTGTTTGATTACTGCATTCAACTTCTTCATCAGAGTCGTCAGATAGTGATGTGGTTTCAGTTTGGACTACATAATCGGTATGAATGGGGTCACTATCATCTTCTAATAGCACATTGCTATCAATGTTAATAAACTCGCCCAAATCATTGTTATCAAATGAGAAACTTCCACAACATCAATATTCTCTTTCAGGTTCAAAACGCGACATTTTTGTGCCATTGGTTACGATTTTAACCTTACAACTCACAAATAAACGGCGAACTGCTGTCGGAGAATCACACATACTTTCATTTGGCGAAGTCCTTTCGCTCTGCCACGCGTACGCTATTTGTTGCCGGTCTGTCTTCAGAGAGATTTTGCACCGTACTTATTCGTCTCCCTAATACTTTAAAACAAATTTTGTCCGTTTAAAGGAGGGTTTTCGCACTCTTTGTATGAAAACAGCCTGTCCGCGTCCGCCCAAGAGGTTGATTTTCATGGAATTTCATATACCTAGTTCCGGACTATGAAAAAATGTCCGCTTAATAGAGATGTCCGCTAACATCAATATTTTCTAAGATTTTGACCTCCTTATATACAAATTTTCTAGTGACAAATCTTAATTTTTTACAACCAGAATGTTTTATAAAGGTCCATTTGTGGTATATATAGGTAACCCCATCCAAGGACACTAAACCCTGTATATTATATTTCCATTATAAGTATTCGATATATATCCATTAGTAAAATAACTCAATTTTGGTAAAACACAACCCTTCCAAAACAATTACTTTAAAATATTAAATATCCCTAACCGAATTTTAGAATTAAATAACCTAATGATAGGTTTATTTACCCAAAACTTTCTAATGGTAGTTTGGAACAAATCCGGAACAAAGGGTTAAAAATATAACACTATAATCTTACCCTAGATTTGGGAATGGTAAATTATACACCGATTGTATTGTATTTAATGAATAGGTAATCCTATAAATATTGAATATTAGAAATTATAAAACCAAGCAAAGGAATATGAATTATACAGTGTGTTTCTTAATAACACGCTAATATTTAAGGAGATTATTCTTGGGTACATTTTCAGAAAAAAACTTCATATAAACATATGTCCTAAACGTCTTAACTTTTGAGATACAGGGTGTTAAAGATTTTCAAAAAATCTCCTTTTTTATTAATATCTGTGATACTGCTCTAGATATTTTTGTGAAATTTGGTACACACTTTCTATTCATCAAGAGGCATTTTATGATGTATAACATGTTTTTTTTTTATTCCGACCAGTGGCGTTCCTGCGGGAATTGCCATCGATATGTTTGACGAAAATAATGGTACTTTTTTTTTTTAATAAAAATTATTTTTGAAATTGCCATTTCTTGTTGAGCATATGTCGTCTCTTGATTTTTTGCCGTTTGAAGTACAGTTTTCGTATAAAAAAATTAAATTCATTCATTTTCTCTGTTATGAAATTAGGTAGAAAGATTGAAAAGGATCTAGTAGGTAAGAGGCAGATTTTGTTTTGTAAACTATATTAAGATACAAGTTTCATAACACATTATCTTAGAGCACGCGTTTAATTTAGAAAACGACTCGCGAAGCGGGGAGTTTTCTAAAGTACAAGTGCTCTAATTGTCTTATGAACCGTGTATTTTATAATACTTTTTCTATTTGGATCTTTAAACTCGGAAAAACTTTAAAAAATATAGTAGATTTTTTCCATTTGAATTAATATTTTCTTTTTGGGTTGGCAATATTTTTACAACTTCATAAAATTTTCAAATCTTCAAAGTAGCAAATATGCCATGATAGAAAGAAACGATTGAACACAACAAAGCTTCTTCCCATCCGTCATAATTAAAAATAAATATATTATTAAAGTTAATAAAAAGGAGTCAGGAAGAACATTGTACTCCGTCAGGAATACGAGAAATTGCAGAACAACTTTTAAAAAGAATATGCAAAACTTTCAGTTATGGTGCGAGCAGAACAAAGTTCAAAATATTGAACAAAATAATAAATAATACTATTGGAACAAAATATTGTGTCACAGAATCTGACAGGAATAACAATTAGTGCCCAGGAAATGTCTGTAGTAACTATAAATATGTATTATATAAAGTAATATGTATAATACTATATTGAATTAAAAATAAAAATAGTACTTTATTGAATAAAACTTTAGAAATAGAGCATAAACTGGCAGATATTTCTATTATTTTTAGGTTATGTTGTTTCATAGTTGTGACTAGAAATTAGTTGACGGACACCGCGGGCATGATATATATTTCCGAGTATAGGTATTTCAGATAAATATCTAGTAAAAATGCTTTATTTGCAAGGTTAAAGGTTAGTATTTTAAAGTTTTCTATAAAAAATTTTTGTCGAATCCATAATGCATAGAAAACTAATTTCAACGAAATCAAAGTAAGCCTAAAATTAAAATTCGAACCCTACTTGCTGCCAACATAAAAAAAGAAACTTTCAGTTTAATAAAGTGGCAGGTTATTCAATTTTTTTGCATTTCATAATGTAGCCATTATGAAACCCAAATAGAAAAACAGTTTTAACAGTTGTCTACTTAATCTAGTTGTCACTTATTTAAGTCATTTAGCTTAATAAATTATTAAAAAACCATGAAAATCTTTAACATTCTGTATCTCAAAAGTTAATACGTTTTTTTCTGAAAATGGACCCAAGAATAACCTCCTTAAAGATTAGCATGTTAAACACCTTGTATATTTTTGACGCGAAGCTCGAAGACGGCCAATGTTCGATATTTTTGCTCAATCTCAGGTTTGGACGTTCTAAAGGGTTCGAATTTAATGTAAAATGAAACTCCGTAAAAATGAATCAAGTTCATTGTCTGGTACAAAATAGACAGACTTAACTTTTAATCGCTCCAAATTGACGTACAATAAACGCCGATAGATATTTTTTCATGTACAACTACCAACACCGTTTTACCGCAGACTTGTATGTATGGCGGTCGCACAATACAATATCTATATCATTATTTAAATTGCCCATTACCATATATCAGTTATTTGCGTGTGCAAGCGCTCTTGTTAACAGGAATTAATTCCGTTTTGAAATTATATTTTGTTAATTGAAACGAGTCCGATCATAAATATTGATAAGCCGAATTAAAGAAATTATTTCGTGAATTATATTGCGCGGAAATTTAACGTTAAATATCCGAACGAGAATGGGTTTTATTTTGTAGAAACGGCGAAAGGTCTTTAGAAAAAATATGCTCAAATGTCTGTGCGCCCAGCAGACTTCCCTTGTAAATATGCTTAAATGTATATGCGCCCAGCAAACATCTCTTGTAAATATGCTTAAATGTCGAGACGCCCAGCAGATATCCCTGGCAAATATGCTTAAATGTCCATGCGCCCAACAGACTTCCCTGGTAAATATGATTAAATGTATATGCGCCTAACAGACTTCCCTTTTAAATATGCTGAAAGTCTATGCGCCCAGCACACTTCCCTTGTAAATATGCTTAAATGTCTATGCGCCCAGCAGGCTTCCCTTGTAAATATGCTTAAATGTCTATGCGCCCAGCAGGCTTCCCTTGTAAATATGCTTAAATGTCTATGCGCCCAGCAGACTTCCCTTGTAAGAAATGGTTAAGAGATATTTACGATTTATAAGAGTTTTATAAAAGCAATCGATTTGCAACATTGTTGTATAAAGGTCTCCCGTAATGCAAAAATTACATAACTAAATGGGACCATGCGACTCTTGTTAACGCCAAATTTGAATCCCTTATTATAATTTTTGTTTTCTGTCTATTTTTGGCCAATATCTATTTTCATTGAAAAAGTCGACTCTAATATGTCCATTTTTTCAACGTATTGATTATTTAAAAGGCAAGACTCCTCTTCGTTGGTTAAATCTCTAAAGATGAAAAATTTGGTCCACAGATGGCAATATTTTTTAACTGTAATTTAGTTTTTTTGAGGAAAATGAATATTGTGGTATAAAGAATGAATTTAGACGATAAGTATTATACAGGGTGTCCGCTAATTAATGGGACATGGAAAAACCACAGACTCCTTACATAAGGATATTAGGATTTAATTATACTTACTTATATCCGAAAGTTGATATTAACTGAGATACAGGGTGTTAAATTTGAAACTTCATTTTTGATTTTCTTTAATAACTTTGAGAGAAACTAACGTCTTTTTACAAAATTTGGCAATTATGGTTTTTTAAGGACGAGAAATTTTCTTTATGAAATTTTAATGTACAATGTAGGGAGGCCATTTAATTACGTAATTTTTGGTCTTTATTGAAGCAAAACTTATGGAGAGTCCAAATCTACTTAAATAGAATATATAAGAAGATACATTTTTTCCCCATATCGTTCCAACTTTAATGGTGATTTACTTTTTATAAGACATATATAAACAAAAAGTGTAACAAGTTCTCCAGACTAAGAATATCTATCCACTCTAATTGCCAATAATTTTCAATTTACCATTTCAAATTGTTAATAAACGTTTTCCTGTCTGTCTGTCACTGCCATTAGGCAAACAAAATGGTGTACATGCATGTAAATTAAACACGGTTACAATTTAAAAGCGTGGCCGCCTAAATTGATTTTGTTCGGTATATTTGATATAAAGTACAGTTTTTCTGGGTAATTTAATCATTCACGTTCTTGTTTTTCTATTTTTTAACAGTAATTTCAATTGTTGTCGCGTGTATCTCGTTTGTTGTTATGTAGTGAAAAAAACCTATTAATTTTGTATAAACAGTAAAAGTAACAATTTTTACAGTATGTCGTAGTGGGTGCCGCAAAAAATTACAGTATTATCAAAGACCTGTTGTTTTAAATGTCTTTCTGTTTTATCACTTAATGTAAAAGGATAATAGACAACGTTTTTCGTTGGAAACGAAATACAATTCCAGTGTATTAGACCAGAGGCGTCCAAACTTTATGCTGCGAGGGCCAGTATGGTATTTAAATTCATTAGCGGGGGCCAAGCAGGCCGAGCCGTATCGCAGAATACAGAAAAAACTTGAATACCAGACTGTACTTTTTCGAGCGTGATACCGTGCTCATTCTAACCGAATGCGCTCTTTATCTGCGCGAGATCTAATACCGACGCGCCACGCTACATTTATTATTTTACGAAATTTTTCAAAATCCTTGGCGGGCCGGATAAAATCGCCTGCCGGGCCGGGTTTGGCCCGCGGGCCGTAGTTTGGACACCTCTGTATTAGACGGAAACGGTAAAATTCCAATATTGACACTTATATTTTGTGTTGCGTGTGGTTCACAAATTATTCACGTTTCTAAACAAATTTACCACCGACCCATAGCAATGGTAATAGAAAAATAGCAATAGTATTTTCTAGATGAGACTGACCCTATTCCAAGGTTAACGAAACATTTTGTAAGCAATCGGTCATCTTTATCAAGAAATATTATTATATTTTAAACATTCAATCGTAGTTCAATTGATATAATTAAATAAAAAATATGTATAATGCATCAACTACTATTTTGAAATGTAATTTTTTACTTTAATAAAATAATAGTATATTAAGATACAAGTTTCATAAGACAAGTGCTTTAATTATCTTATGAACCGTGTATTTTTCTATTTGGGTTTGTTCGGGTTTGTTGCAGAAAATAATCTAGGAAAACTTTTAAAAAGAATATGCAAAGCTTTGAGTTATGGTGCGAGCAGAATAAAGTTCAAAATATTGAACAAAATAATAAATAATACTATCGAACAGAATATTGTGTCGACACAGAATCTAACAGGAATAACAATTAATGCCCAGGAAATGTCTACAATAACTATAAATATGTATATATAAAGTAATATGTATAATAATACTATATTGATTTAAAAATAAAAATAGTACTTTATTGAATAAAACTTCAGAAATAGAGCATAAACTGGAAGATATTTCTATTATTTTTAGTTTATGTTGTTTTATAGTTGTGACTGGAAATTAGTTGACAGACACCGTCAGCTATTTCAGATAAATATCTAATAAAAATGATCTATTTACAAGGTTAAAGGTTAGTATTTTAAAGTTCTCAATAAAAAAATTCTGTCGAATCCAAAATGCCTAGAAAACTAATTTCAACGAAATCGAAGTAAGCCTAAAATTCGAACACTACTTGCTGCCAACATAAAAAAAATAGAATTTCAGTTTCATAAAGTGGCAGGTTATTCAATTTTTTGCATTTCATAATGTAGCCATTATGAAACCCAAATAGAAAAAGATGTTTTTATATCTACGCGACCCTCATAATGTCTCCCACTTCTCCTAGCTGCTGACGTGGTTTGGTCTTATTTGATCTACATAATCTCGATTTGAATCGTAATGTTACAGGTGAGGAAGCACGTTCATTGTTTTCCCGGTTCAGCTGTATGTTAGGAATCGTTTCTTTCCCAAAAAATATATTACTTGGCATTTCTCCATAAAATTGTTCCACCGTGTAACATTATCTGATAACTTTTACGTAAAAACCCCTTCCAAGCAAACGCTTCGAACACTCAAAGGCTGGAATCCTATCAGAGAGGTATCGAATGAGAGCCGAGGTATCACACTGAATTTAATCCTCTTAGAGCCCGTCCTTTTATCGAATACGTCTTAATTCATCTGGTAAAATCCCTTTAGAAACGAAAATTTTGGTTGAAATCACTTTGAATGGGGTGGATTTATTATGTATGTAAAATCGAGATAGGCAGATGCGCTGGTAATTTACGAAAAAGTAATTTGTTATAAAATTACTACTCGAACAGGCAAGAGCGATCGGAATAATTTTGTAGGTGTGCATTTTTGGGACGATTGTCTACCAATATTTATGGAATACCTAATAATGCAGTTAAAGTATAGTTGTTGCAGAATTATACCGTTGACTCTTACTGCCATAAATAAACTACCTGATTAAACTATGTATGTATACGCCTCAACCTCTTCAAAGCTCAATAAATGGGATCAGGGCCGGCTTGAAAATGTATACCACACCACATGATTTATTTTTATAATTTAAAATAAATAGATAGGTATTTTTAGTTTTAGGTACCTCTAATAAATGTAAAATAATGATAACAATTAATGATAATTGAAAATAATATAATTTAAAAGTATAACTATTAGGATAACAAGTACAATAAAAATTAATTAAATTCTAAGAAACTATTGATAATTTATTCAAAATTTAACTCTGTATCACTATCACTATCTTCATCTAAGCCTAAACTTATAATTAAGGGTTGAACATTTGTAATCATAAAATTGTAAGAATTTTCCACCTTAAGTACATGCTGTACACAGTTTTTCCAGCTGTCTGCAGAAATTTTTCTTACTTCGTTTTTAATTAATTCTACTACTCAATAGGATTGAATATGCAATAGTACGGAGGAAGACGTAACACTGTATGTCCATTTTCTGCTGCAAGTTTGTCACACTCGTATTCCTTATTTATTTTAAAAGCTTCATCATTTTCAATCATAAAATTTTGAATTTCTGCTTTTGTATTATTAGAATTGGGAATGATTTTTGCTTGCCGACTATGATAACTAGCATTGTCAGGTATATTTTTAAGGAGTATTTTAAGGAGTTTATGTTTAAACCAATCCTCAAAAAGTAGTGCGTCGGTATCTTGATGGTAATCTAAAGAAGAATCTGCTATGTTTTTAGCTGAAAGCAACAGACAATTTGGAACAAACCCGTTCTCTTTTTTGGAAGAATCATCCCAACCTTCAAAGTGGGTACAGTTTGTGCCTCATACATTTGGTAAATCTTCCTTCTTAATAAATCCATGGCATTTTCGTCAATGCGCCAAATGTGCCAGAATCACTCCGATTTTTTCAAGGATTAACAGGTTTAAGTACTATGTCTCTTACCGAAGATAAAGGAGTTTTTGTCAAAGTAGACGTCTCTGCTAAAGCATCCATCGAATTAAAATTTCTACTCAACAACGATTGATACACATTTTTAATTATTAGTTTGGCATCGGTAGATAAATGCTTTCTTTTCCATATCTCTTTTAACTAAGAAAATATAGGGTAATTTTGAAATTGTCAATTTGTTGATTTTCCCCCGTATCTCTTAAACGAGCGAAAATTTTCAAATTTGATTTTATCATTTTGACCCAGAAAGAGCACATGACACCTATATTACTTTTTTTATACCACTAACAGTTAAGGAGATACCCTATAAAAGTATCGAAAATGGGACACCCTGTACAGACTTGGCATCATCGATGGTTAAAGTAAGATTCTGACAGCATAGAAACATATTTGGTTTTAAATCCCTTTTGGAATTATCGTCAACTTTGAGAATTTATTAGTTTTAGTCAGACGATACCCCAGAATTGGCCATATCCTGAAAATGAAATCAAAAAAGGTTCCACGTCCCATAAACAACCAACACCATGCGATTAAAAAGCCCAAACACCAGATTAACCCCGGCTACGTGGTTGTTTCAACAAATTTTCATCGATGTCTTGATTTGAAGCCCAAATTATCGTGTGCACCTTATTGAACTTTATTTATCCCTATTGAAACCAGTGGCGTACGTCGAGACGAGACAGGGGCGTGGATATTTTAATGGCTACCCAATTACACCCTTAGGCCGACACCTACGGGACCGTCTAAATGTGTCCGCCTAATAGAGGTGGCCGCCCATGGGAAGTTTGTTATTAGGTAACATGTAAATGCAAAATTATTACTATGTACATATATGTATGTACAAATAACTATAACATAGCAAAAATATAGTTTTAGTTAGGATGTATATAGTACTAAGAAAATCTAATAACGTAGTTTGACGTGTTTGCGTTTTAAAACTTGCAATCTAGAAAATGTAATTCCAAATCTGATAACAATTCCATTGGTGTAGAGTCACCTCTATTCTTTGCATACTCTTGTAATTCTTTTACCATACTAATGGCTTGTTGAAAATTGGTGACATTTGTTTGATTACTGCATTCAACTTCTTCATCAGAGTAGTCAGATATGGATTTGGTTTCAGTTTGGGCTACATAATCGGTAGGAATGGGGTCACTATCATCTTCCAATAGCACATTGCTATCAATGTTAATGAACTCGCCCAAATCATTGTTATCAAATTACAAACTTCCAAAACATCAACATTCTCTTTCAGACTCAAAACGCGACATTTTTGTGCCATTGTTTACGATTTTAACCTTACAACTCACAAATAAACGGCGGACTGCTGTCGGGGAATCACACATACTTTCATTCGGCGAAGTCGTTTCGCACTGCCACGCATACGTGATTGGTTGCCGGTCTGCCTTCAGAGCGTTTTTGCACCGTACTTATTCGTCTCCCAAATACTTAAATTTTTTTGTCCGTTTGAAGAGAACTCTTTGTATGAATACAGCCTGTCCGCGTCCGCCCAAGAGAGGTTGATTTTCATGGAATTTCATATACCTAGTTCCGGACTCTGAAAAAATGTCCGCTTAATAGAGATGTTCGCTCTCTTTCGTGGTTTCACCCCTTAGCGAAAAGCAGACCGCGGATACAGTGTTGTCATATATCTGAAGACAATGAATGCATGGATATTTATTTTATTAATTTAAATAATGTGGAAAATGGTCATAATATTAAAATTTATTATATTACTTCTAACTTTAGTTGTTCTTCTTGATTATTTTCTGTTAACACAGCTAACGCATAGCATAGCCCATTCCTTGCGATGGTCAGAAACGGCTGGCCATACAATAGTTCACGTTCGATCGGTCTTAATCGCCGAAAAATTCCCAAACTACAGGCGCTAAGGCCAGCGACTGTTGTCTCGACATAACCAGCAAAAAAACGATGGATAATAATACGTTTCATCAAGGAACTCCCTCCTAAAACAAATACTCGACCATCATACTTCTTTTTTGTTAATGACCAAGGCAATAAGCACACGCGACGTTGCCACGACTCCTCGCTGTTCTTCCTTCGGTCTCGGGTGGCATTAGTAACAAGCCTGGATCCACAACTCCTTTTTCTTTCACATATAAGCAAATTAACTCTATAAAATGGCTGGTTTGTTCGTTTGTCATTAAAAAATTGTGCACTTAAATTGAATTTAAAACCTTGTTACAGTTGATATTCTATTCGCTGATCGAATTCCAATACAAATACTCTCGTAATATTATAAATTATTTTCTGCGAGCAGATATAACGAAGCCGACGGCGCCGTAAAATAATTAGACAGATGCCCGCTCTGGCGGTTTCCGACTGTAGAGAAGCCGTCGCCGGCAAAACATAATATTTAACATAATTAATTTTATATCTGTTGGGAGTTCGATTATAATAATTATTATAACCTATAACTTAAGAGCTGGGTTTAATTTCAAGTTGCCAAGCTAATCTAAAACTGGATTCGTAAAGTTAAAGGATTGGAAAACGCTATGAAAAAATTACGTTAAAAAATATATAATGTTATAAGAATAATAATAACAATTTCAAATAGAGATTAAATGGTTTGCCGTTATTAACAGTCGAGCTGCGGAATGATTACTTGGTCAGCAAGAGTTTACAATTGGTCAGTAGAAACAAACATGTCTAGAAGCAGTTTACTTCAGAGGTCCCAGGGCACTGTCAAGTTATGTAACTTTCCTGTGTATTCTTTTGCCGAATGCAGAAGGAAATCGGCTACAAAAGGTGTAGCCAGGGGCGGGTTTTCACTTGTTTTCCCAGGGCACTGTCACGATTCAGAAATGTTTGCTGTCCATAAGTTGCTGACCAACTAGCCATTTTGGCTGACCGCTTACATTTTTCTGTTCGCAAAAATAAGAATATTTTGCTAACCAGTTCAAATATGAACAATTTTCAATTTTTTGTCACAGATCTTCCTGAAACTTGTTGATTCCCCAATCGACATGTCGGACAATCTAAATATCAATAAATTAACTAAAGAACTTTATTATTAACGGCTAAAACTTCACGAAAATAAATATCGATCAGCTGATGACTTTCGTCCCTTTCTAACCTGCCAAAAAGCGGCATATGTTTTAATTAAATTGATGAAACATAGATGGCTCTGATTGCTAATTTGGGATTGTTTGGGATTCTCATCCTAACAGGAATGTTTATTAAGTAAACTTGATGGAAATAAATTATAAGTGGCAACACTGCTTGTTCCTGCCTTATAGACTCTTAAAACATATTGCTATAAGGTATAATTTTGTCTTTATCACGTTTTCAGTGAGGTAGGTACAGTGGACCAGACGAATAACCGCGATAATGCATTTTCGGATTGTATTGAAATATTAAAAACTCTTATAATAATAAGATTAACAGAGTAGAATATTTTAAATTGATATTGATAAAAAGTTCAGGAAAACGATGCGCTTGTATTATCATAGAATACGTAATACGGGGTCCCCCAATCGACCGGACTTGGCTGCGGTCGACTTGGGCCACTGTAATGGTTTTCCTGACGATGCATGTAGTCGTTTGTTAACGACGTTGTTTTCGGGTAACGACAGGTGAATTCATTGAATGATTACGATTAAAACAAAGGATAAAAAATTCGAAAACGATTACCAGATTTTAGCTAAGCGAAACAAAATTTTATGTCGCATTAAAATCTTTCTTTTGTTATTAAATACGTACAACGTTGATTGATATGATAGGAATCTTGCAAATTTTTTTCACGCAAGCTGTATAAATTTGCCCTGAGAACATTCTTACAGCCTATAAGTGTAAAAATCCATATTTGCTCCTATAATTTTAATTACACACCAAATTAAACTCAATTATTGGAGGAATTCAAGGATTAAACCAAATTTGTATGCGAAAAATTTTAGCCCATTCTTCAATCAACCATATTAGTTGAATAATTTTCTTCATTTTATTTTCTATCTTTCTAAAACTTAATAGTTGCGTAACATAATTTAAGAAACATGAACAACCAACTTATACAGCACAAAAGCTTACAGAACCATTCTGATGTATAGTTTAAGTTCTATTTTTTCTATGATCAAACACAAGCACTATAGGAAAAATCCTTTAGGGCACTCCGGGAGTGGTGCGTGTGCGCAAAAAGCGATTCACGTTGGTTTTGAATCGTTGGAGGTTATATTCGTTGGGAAAAACGACCTCGGGAAGGTCGTTCCATAAAGATGAAGTCCTTCAGATGAAAGAATTCTTAAACATTGAAGTTCGAGGAGAACTAAGCTTAACCACATATGGATGAGCGGCAGTGCAGGTTCGTCGTGTATTTCTGCTATTCGCCGCTCTCGGCGGAATTAAGAGGGCAAGTTCAGCCGAGCACTTTCCATGAAAATATCTGTAAATGAGAGTCAAATCCCCAACATGTCTGTCGATGTTCTAGGCTGTCTAGGCTCTTCGTCAGCTCGTGGTCTCCAATCAGACGAATAGCCCTCCTTTCGATGGAATCCAGTAGCCGAAGAGTATGTTTGGGTGCAGAGCTCCAGACATGAGAGCAGTACTCTAGTGATGGTCGAATCTGGCCTTGTATAGTGTCAAAAGCTGTTGAGGTGTGTACAACTTTCTGGTTCGGAAGAGTACACCAAGTTTCTGAGAAGCTATCTTGGCGATTGCCACAACGTGGTTATGCCAAGACATATTTCCTCCCAGATTGACGCCCAGCAAATTAATAGATGAAGCCAATGGGATTGCGTGTCCTGCCATGACTATATCCGGTTTTGTAATGTTAACTTTTTGAGAGAAAACTGCTGCCTGGGTTTTCTTAGCATTAAATTCGACTTTGTTACTGTTACCCCAAGCCAAAATTTCTTCCAGGTCTTTGTTGAGGCGTGATACTTCATGCTGTCTGCGAAGATGTGCGTCGGCAGCCGATGTTTGTGCATTCAAAGAGAAAGATGAGATAAGTGTGCTATCCGTCAGCAAAACTAAATATCGGATTTTTCGTTTTCACTAGAAGGTCGTTAATGTAGAGTAAGAAAGAAGAGAGTGGGAGACAATATGGACCCTTGAGGAACACCGGCATTGATGGGAAGGAGAGAAATCCGTCAATCGCCACTTGCAGAGAGCGGTCCTTAAGAAAGCTAGACAACCATGCACAGAATCGACTGGGCATATACCATAGGATCCCAGTTTACTTAGAAGTCCATCATGCCATCTCATCTCCAATTGATCTGGACTTCCGAAAACCGCCGATCGCTGATAATGTTGAAGCCTTCCAGGTACTTTAGAAGATGTTGGTTAATAGCTTTCTCCATTACTTTTGATATAACTGAAAGCAGTCGATAGTTGCTAGGCAGGGTTCTCTTACCTTTCTTTGGTATAGGATGGACTCGCGCCGGCTTCCAACATGATGGAAATATTGTAGTTCTTATAGCTATTTTAGTAAACTTTTATAAAAAAATAAAGGGAATAGAGTTCTCCTTTCGTCAAACTCATCCTTAGACGCGCTTCGCCGTATTACGGCTCGGCAGTACGGCTAGGGTCTGACAAACGGCGAAGGATTTTTGCGACGCTATCAAGTGCCCACAATGAATGCAACAAAGCATTATCTTAGCTGTATCTTAGTGATCGACCATAAATTTTAAAAAATGTATCACGGGAGGCGGTAAAATGTACAACAGAGACGACTCTTATAAATCTCACTTAACCAAATCTTATAAGGGTAACCTGTTAGTTGCGTTGTCTGTTGCTGCATAACTATTTTAATTATTTACGGTAGCTGTGTAATCATCATGTTTACCCAATTATCTAACAAACTAATAAAAACCATCATTTTTAACGAACAAAGACCAATTGTAGGTACTAACTCGACACGACAGCCAATCAAGACCGGTGTTATTATACTAATGATTTAATGCAATTAACACATATATATGTTAAATCATAGTGCGAATTTATTACACAAGCATACATTATGTATGAAATTAATAAATTATTATTAATAATAACGAGCGTTTATTATATATAAAATTTAACATTATTTGTTAATTGTACGGTTGGTTAAAGATATTCATGGCGTATACGTATTACGGACTAGGCAATTATGGGAATAACACTAACGAACATTTAAAAAAAAATTTTTTTTCCCTGGAATGATTTTGGCTGGATTTTATATATTTTGGCCTGCTGAATCCGGATCTGGCCTCAGATTTTCGATATCAGCCTCCAATGATAAGGGAGGGACATATGCTTTGAACAATTAAAAACCTATAATATTTTTTATTAACATTTAGCTTAGGTACATTATAAACATTTATAAATAATTTAAAATTTAATATTTACTTCCCTAACGTCTTTCTTTTATAAGAACTCCTGGATGTGTCTCGTATTAGGGTCCAGCCATAGTCGGCCAACATATTCGGGCTCCACTTTCCTGTATACCTTTTCTCTATGGAGGCAATATCTTGGTGAAATCGTTCTCCATGCTCATCTGATACTGCTCCTAAATTTTCAGGAAAAAAGTCCAAATGAGAATGGAGAAAGTGAAGTTTTAGTGACATGTTGCATTCTAAAATATGATAGGCCGTGAGTAGTTCTTCCACGAGTTCACGATAATTTTCTGATTTATTATTTCCAAGAAAATTGTTGCAAACACTTTCAAATGCATTTCATGCCCACCTATCATTGTCACTTAAAATTTGCCTGAAGTTCGCATCTTTAAACAATTGCCTAATTTGGGGACCAACAAAAATTCCTTCTTTAATTTTGGCCTCACTGATACGTGGAAATTTGTCTTTTAAATACTCGAAAGCATTTCCTTCTCTATCCAGTGCTTTAACAAAATTTTTGATCAGACCCAGCTTAATGTGAAGTGGAGGTAAATATATTTTTTCTTTCTGAACTAATGGTTCTCGGGTCAAATTTTTAACGCCAACTTGTATTGTGTCACGTGGAGGCCAAACCTTAATTTTATAATGTTTGTCTCTTGCACGGCTGTCCCATTCACACAAAAAGCAACAGTATTTTGTATAGCCTGCTTGCAGTCCTGTCAGTAACGCCACCACTTTTAAATCTGCACATTATGTTCCATTTGTGATCTTCGTACTTTACACATCTTAGTAACATCTTAAGATTGTCATATGTTTCTTTCATATTTACCGAATGACCTATAAGAAACGATGGATGCACGTTTCTATTAAAAAGTAAAACAGCTTTTAGACTTGTTTTAGACGAATCTATGAATAGTCTCCATTTATCGGGAGTTCCGGCTTCTGGTGAAATACTTCCGGAGTCTGATTCGGAATCAAGCGTGTAACTCTCAGGTGGCTGGGGAATGGGTAATGAGTTGTCATGGGGCACTGGTCGCATTGCAGAAGGAATATTGGGGTACTGAATGCTACGCTTGGTTTTGCTAGTAATTCCTTTAATATTCGTCATGCAAAAATAACAATCATCTACGTGATTACGAGGTTCCCTCCAAACCATTGGAACTGCGAATGGCATAGATTTATGAGTGCCTTTCAGCCATCCAGTCAATGTTCTCGAGCACGAACTGCAACACATTTTTGGGGCCTAGGACCTATCTTCATCGCCAACTTTGCATCCAAAGTACAGTACATAAGCCTTTTTTAATAATGAAGATATCGGTTTTTGGTACGCTTTCGCGGTAACTTCGCCACAAATATAACAGAAGGTATCGGCTTTATTAACGCAAACACGCATCGACTTTTTGGTACCGTTTTACCACGCACGTAGATCTAAGCGAAAATATTAATAGATGTTTACTAAATGATTATATAGTAACAACTAAAGGGATATTTCAAGCATAGATCCAAATAAGCTGCAAATAACAATGGGGCGACCGTTTATTACCTATTAATGGGCCTCCATTAATGCCTAGGAACTATAAATATGTATACTTATATAAAGTAAAATGTATAATACTATATTGAATTAAAAATAAAAATAGTACTTTATTGAATAAAACTTTAGAAATAGAGCATAAACTGGAAGATATTTCTATTATTTGTTTGTTGAACATTGAAAGTATAATAGAATATTAGTTTCTTATATACTTATGACAATTTACTTTAAATGGGTAAATTTAGTTTTAGGGTTTACTTGGTAACATGTTATTAAATTAAAATTTAATATATGTGACAATATTGTTAACCCAAGAAATTTTCTTGCCCGCATTCCTTTTGTAGCTACAGTTGTCGACCTGTAGCACTGTCAAAAAAACTCATCAAGTAAAAACCGTTCTACAACCAACCGTCGTGTTCTAACTCTCTTAAATCGCCCATACCTACTTAGACGAAAATTTATGAAAATTGCCTAACCTAAAAATGTGTGGTCTTCAAAAAATTCGAATGACGTATCTTCCACCTGTCTACATTATTATACAGCCAGAACAGATAGGAAGTCGTATATCAACTCTCGAATAAGCCTTAAATGAGGGGCTATGCCCGTTATGGAGGCTAGAACTATAATTTCCGAACTTAAGGTATAGGATTAATTTAGTTGTCAAAACTTTGTGAGGAAATGATATAGTAATTATTCGATGGGCATGGTTATCGATATGTGTTAAATAGTGATAAATGGCTTTTTCTATTTGGGTTTCATAATGGCTACATTATTAAATGCAAAATTATTGAATAACCTACCACTTTATGAAACGGAAATTTTTTATGTTGGCAGCAAGTAGAGTTCGAATTTTAGGCTTACTTCGATTTCGTTGAAATTAGTTTTCTAGGCATTATGGATTCGATAAAAAAATTTTATAGAAAACTTTAAAATACTAACCTTTAAACTTACAAATAGATCATTTTTGCATCGGAAATACCTATACTCTGAAATATATAACATGCTGACGGTGTCCGTCAACTAATTTCTAGTCACAACTATAAAACAACATAACCTAAAAATAATAGAAATATCTTCCAGTTTATGCTCTATTTCTAAAGTTTTATTCAATAAAGTACTATTTTTATTTTTAATTCAATATAGTATTATACATATTACTTTATATATATACATATTTATAGTTACTATAGACATTTCCTAAGCATTAATTGTTATTCCTGTCAGATTCTGTGTCGGCACAATATCTTGTTCAATAGTATTATTTATTATTTTGTTCAATATAAAGATATAGAAAAAGTATTATAAAATACACGGTTCAAAATCTTAATATACTATTATAAGTCGGCATTGCGCATAACATCTGACGATCAGCCTTGTTTACATGTGCGAGGCCATACATTTTCCACTCTTGCTTTTAGAGTTTGGCTATCCATCCACCCGGTATAGTCCTAGTTCTATATATTTTATAGTTTTATATTTCTAGAACTTGTAGAAATCATTATTATCGAAGACAGAAAATTCTGAAAAATATTGTAAAACTCCATTTGACGTACACATCTTTGAAATTGCATGGACCTGAACAAATATACGTACAATATAATAATGGCGACTAGTGCACCCCCTAAAATATTTCGGGCAGCTGTCACAGAACGATCTATCATAGAGGAAGAACGGCCCTCTATAACATGCTTTTTATGGGGTGTAAGCTTATATTTTTAAGGGTAGTTCTATGGGGCCTATTCTTCCTCGTTATTTAATTTTCGTGCGGAAGCGGTATTTCTAGTTCGAGAAATTAGATATCTGTCCGATTTGCTGTGTTAATTCTATAAACAAACATTTTTTGGAGAAAAAATTTGATTCGTCGTCTCATGCCCACCACCACCAGATATTGTCACGTTATAAGTTCGTGTTGGATTGTCTGAAAAACTTTTAAAAATATGGTCGATTTTTTCCATTTGAATTAATGTTTTCTTTTTGGGTTGTCAATACTTTTACAATTTCATAAAATGTTACAAGTATCAAATATGTCATGATAGAAACAATTGAACTCAACAAAGCTTCTTCCCATCCGTCATAATTAAAAACAAATATATTATTAAAGTTAATAAAAATGAGTCAGAAAGAAAGTTGTACTCCGTCAGAAATACGAGAAATTGCAGAAAATAATGTAGAAAAACTTTTAAAAGGAATATGCAAAACTTTGAGTTCAAATTAATGAACAAAATAATAAATAATACTATTGAACAAAATATTGTGTCGACACAGAATCTGACAGGAATAACAATTAATGCCCAGGAAATGTCTACAGTAACTATAAATATGTATATATAAAGTAATATGTATAATACCATATCGAATTAAAAATAAAAATAGTACTTTATTGAATAAAACTTTAGAAATAGAGCATAAATTGGAAGATATTTCCATTATTATTAGGTTATGTTGCTTTATAGTTGTGACTAGAAATTAGTTGACGGACACCGTCAGCATGTTATATATTTCCGAGTATAGGTATTTCAGATAAATATCTAGTAAAAATGATCTATTTGCAAGGTTCAAGGTTAGTATTTTAAAGTTTTCTATAAAAATGTTTTGTCGAATCATTTCTGGCATTTCATAATGTAGCCATTATGAAACCCAAATAGAAAAATTTTATCGAAGAACTTATTTTATTTACAACATTTGTTGTGCGTTCGACTGTACGCGAAACAAGCATACCTACCTCGAGGGCGCCCAGCTCCGACTGTACCGGTAATAAGTGGTTCCAAACAACGATTTTCTCACCTTCTCAACCTAACCTATAATTACCCATCTCTTCTGTAAATACAGTAATTTTTGTGAATGGATACAGAGTGGTCATGTTCATATACCAGTGATCATTCACGCCCTATTAAAATATCTCTAGAACTATTTGTTTGAAATATTGGTACTCGCTATAAATGATACCGATCTTTTTAATCAAGTATTTCGACGCATCTATCACTTCCGGGTATACCGGAAATTGTTATTTTAAATCGAATGCCCTAGATATTTTGGCTTTTTTCGATTCATGGTCCCCTTTTTTTAACTCCCTGTATGATAAGAACTTGGACACCGTTTTTTACATACCTTTAACGATTAACTAAAAATTAAATACTTTCATTCATGTCGCTAATCCTAACCGTTTTCGAGAAATTTATTTACACTAACTTCTCACAGGTTAAATATGATAAAGCGGAATTTTGAGGTTCAACATTTGATAGGAACAAAGATGCATCTCTTACCGAGATACGCCAAATACATGATGTAATTAAAATGAGAGAGATCTCGAGAACGGTTAGGATAAGCGACATGAATGAAGAGGACTTAATTTTTAGTCAATAGTTAAAGGTATGTAAAAAACGCTGTCCAAAGTTCTTACCATACAGGGCGTGAAAACAAAGGGGCCATAAGTATCACAGTTAGTCCGTCTCTACAACTGTGAGTAATTCATAGCCACTTTCTTGGATAGTAATTTGAAGGGTCTTACCTGGTATACATTATATTAAAAAAAATTGAAATATACCTGGTGGTTCAATAATTATGTGTAAAAAACTTGGTTCCATCGGAGCTCTTTGGGAGCCCATATCTCCGAAGGGGAGGCATATACGAAAAAAGATTTTATGAAGTTATAGTACCCTTTTCGCTTATTTTTTTCATATCACACCCTGTATATTTTTATATTTCATCTCACTTTCTTTCCACCCCTTGCTTAGTATGATGGCACCATTCCTGTATACCTTGACATTAACCAAAACAAATTGTCACAGTTTTATTTCAGCAACTTCACCCGGACATCTTTTAGCATAGGTTCCCAGTTATTTTGCTCACCCTGTTTTGTAACCTACAGACCGAAATCGAAATCTTCCAACAAAAATTATAGGTTACGCCCATCGAGGAAGAGTTATGAGTTTGTTTTGGGACGGGTTCAATTTTTAATGTGACAATTTAATCCGAGACCGAATAGCCTCGGGCAGGCCTTGTTAAAATTCATGGGAATAGCGCCGCCACACAGGTTTCGTGATAATTTTTTCTTATTCTACGACCGCGTTGGAATATTCATTGTCGGGGTAATTTTCGACAAAAATCGTTATTCACTGCTAGATTGGCATCCATTGGGTAATGAATTCGTCGTTCACGTGCTAGGACCGGATACATCGCAACTGTTTCATTACTCACGACTTTTTAAAGCGACAGGTGAAAGCTGGATTAATTTTCGCAGTCTTTGAGGAATAAACGATTCACATTTTTAGGTGGGTTCCAGAAAACCAATCGGAGAGCTCTGAAAACAAGTACAATTTTTCTTTGTCGTTTTGCGTCGCAATCGAGCGTTCGGAGCTTGCTCTTTAGAAAGCCCTTATTGGAACGGCCGTCTTTCATACCTGCTTCACGTTTGACAGTACCAGATTAACAACTGTCATATTTGTCGTTATTGTTGATTAAACTTTTTTCGGTTTTCAGTGTTTGTGTGTTAAATTAAAGTATTGTTTGTGGAAGAAAATAGTAATTCTTAATTCACTGTGGTAAGAATGTGCAAAGTCTGCCGCAAACTGGACAAAAATATAGACTTTTGAGTCACGTCCGTAGATTGTTTGTTTTTCCTAGCCACAAGACCTATCAATCCGATCAGTTGTTAGAACGAAAACAGAAACAGACTGAAGATTAACAGGAAACGGAGATCCTAGCTCTAGAATTCTATTAGAAATACAGCGTCCATGTTGTTTGTTGTCGTTTCAAGTCGATTGTAGGGGAGACCGAGGAGAATTGTGACAACGACGATTTCTTGGAATCTATGGCCGTTAGCGAGCTGGCAACAACGCACGATTGTTTGTTTATAGACGCGCTACATGACGCAGTACGCGCCAATGGCCCACGACAAGCGGTTGCGTGATTACGACGTCTGCATGAAAAACAACCGAAAAGTAAATTTTTTATAAAATTTTTGATTGTATTTATATCATGATATATTACAGTCACGTGGTTATGCTATTTTTTCTTATATTGTGTGGGTTTGGAGTTTCAAAGCGTGGCATTGTCTTGCTGTGTTTGCATCTTGTTTCAAAATTACGAATTATTATTCTGGCCAGATCGCGATTTTTGGCACCTAGCAGAGCTGTGACACGCTGTCACAACTCTCCTATTAAAGGTTATTTTCTGTTTAGCTTATTTTACACGCTTTTTGCAATGTTTTTTCTCTTTATTTCTGTTCCTGTTCGTTTGCTTTGGTCAATTCTTACAACCTAAGTTTGATATAATGATACCATAGTTACTTATGAAAGATTTAATACTGTTATGTTAATGTTTCATGTTATTGTAGTTCCTACAATTATGCCAAATGACAATTAAAGTAATTTTATGTAAAAAAACGTGTATTTTGTTTAGAATTGATATAAAAGTAATTTTATCTATTAAATATAGTCTATACAGCTGTCACAACTTACCTTGGTACCTGTCACAATTTACCTCGATGTTAGGAGAGTTGTGACCCTCCTCGGTCTCCCCTACAACCGCTAAAAGAGATCTGCAAGAGTAAAAACCCCCATATTTGCTACATATGAGTTGTACAACAGCATTTAGAAAAATCAACAACCAAGTTATACAGCAAAGAAGCTTACAGAACCATTTTACTATATAATTTACAGCTATTTAAACAAAACTTCTTTCGCTAAATACTGTTTGTTTATCTTTGTCCGACATACTTAATACACCAAAGTATATAAATTCGGCCTAAATTAACTTTTAAAGCCCTTATCGGTTTCTATCTACCATGTCAATATTGAATTCACCAAAAATACCTGCGTTCTTGTTAAAATTCCTCAAAATTAGTTAGATATGCATGGTGTGCCACACAGCCTTCTAACAATTTCGTTCCAAGAAATTAAAGAAATTTTGTCGTAATTAAGGATTAAACAAAGAGCAATTAATAAAATAGATAGGGGGGGGGGGGCACTAAGGGTTCTCGGCGCAGCCAATCAGAATATTGTGTAATAAGTTTTTTAAATTTTGATTTTGGCGGTATTGCAGACGCCAAGGCAATACTCGGGGAACTACAGAAGTTTTCTCAGCATTAAATTCGACTGTGCGTCGGCAGCCGATGTTTGAGAGTTGTGAGTTGGGATTTTAATACTTATTTTTTAATTTCTCGTGTTCGTCTATTTCATCAGAAAATTATACGGGGTGTCCCAGAATATGTGGGCAACCCGAACAAAACCGGTTTCAGATAGAACACTTAAAAATATCAGGAGAATTTCATATAAATTTTTATTCCTACGGTCCCCCATACTGGGATACGGGCCTATAACGGACGTCCTTGGAAATCGTTGATTTTTAAATAATCTTTTAAGTACTAGGTGTAATTTATTTATTTTTTAGTATAATGGTTAGTAGATGAGTCTCCTTAAAATTCGCCCTTTTAAACACATTTAGTTTGACAGGGACGGACTAGACGTAACACAAAAATGCATTTTTTTTACACCCTCTATGATAAAGGAACGACAATAATATTTTTGGATACTTAAGGTTCTTGGAACCTTAAGTTGAAAAAAAGGTATTCTTGATCAATGTCGATAAAATGAACTGTTTTCGAAAAAAAAAATAGTTTTATAAATAAAATAAAACGTCTAAATTGTATTCAGCGTAAATTTTAATGTTACCATCGCCTAGCGCTTTGGGCCTCTAAAAGACCATCATCAGGGCTAACGCTTCGTCAAAATCACCCCAGGCACACAAGAAACATACCATGAAAGATATTAAACGCCCTTTAATTTAACTGTGTGGTGGTTTCTTAAATATAAATAAACAATATAATATATTTAAGGAACCACCACACAGTTGCATTAAAAGGGTGTTTAATATCTTTCATGGTATGTTTCTTGTGTGCCTGGGGTGATTTTGACGAAGCGTTAGCCCTGATGATGGTCTTTTAGAGGCCCAAAGCACTAGGCGATGGTAACATTAAAATTATATGACAAGATCAACGTACAACCGACCCCCCCCCCCCCCCCCCCCTCCTCCTCTTATGTAAAAATAGTGTTGTTCATACATTAAATGCATGTCGGCATATTCAGTATACGTAAATTCCATTACTAAGTTAGTAACTAATATGACAAAGGAGAAAAACCGCAAATTTCAAGACAGTACCTTAAACTGACACTGGCATAAATATTCTTATTTAAATCGGTACATGTGAAAAAAACCATAGCAACAATGAGGGAATTTTATGAACATAAAACAACAACCAATGCAAAAAACCATATTGAACAAAAATATTTTTTTTTTCGAAAACAGTTCAGTTTAGAGTATCCAAAAAAATATATTATTGTTGTTCCTTCATCATACAGGGTGTAAAAAAAAGTATTTTTGTGTTACGTCTAGTCCGTCCCTGTCAAACTAAATATGCCAAATGTGTTTTCAAGGGCGAATTTTAAGAAGACTCATCTAATACAGATTATACTAAAAAGTTATTAAATTACACCTAGTACTTAAAAATTATGTAAAAAACAACGATTTCCAGGGACGTCCGTTATGGGCCCGCATCTCCGTAAGGGAGGCCGTAGGAAGTAAAATGAATATGAACCTGTTATTTTAAAGTGTTCTATCTGAACCCGGGAGACTGTCCACATATTCTGGGACACCCTGTATTATTTTTATTTACTTATTATATATTATTTTTCGGACGTTTTTTCATATACCCCTCTGTCCTTCTAACGTCAAATTAATATATCTGACGGTTGAAAGGTAGAAATGTATATGAAAAGTTTCATTTATTTCCCCCAAAAATATCACACACAATAAAAATTCATATTTAACCGCCCCGGCAAGCGGTGTCTATATTGTAATTCTTATACGAAAGTGGAATTTCTTTTCGCTTTCCCCGTGCATTTTTACAGCCAATTTGAACATATTTTCGGGGAAAACACGCACCGAATCGTCGAAAATGAAAGAAACACTCCGTTTAGAAATTATATAGGTTTTTTACGTGTGGAAATATATTTTAATATTTTTCCTGGCGAGGAATGTCGATCGGGGAGAAATATTAAAATTATTCCCGTGGAACGTAAAATAATAAAATTGTATTTTAAATTAAATAATATTTGCCTGATGAAACATAAACTTGTTTAGTTACAGATTTAATTCGGTTTCGCTGCCACTGTCATTTTCATAAAAATAACATGCAAGTGGCCGTGTGACTTTTAGGCGGTGTGTTTGTCGCTGGTAAAGAATTGGAAACGGTGTCACCCGGAGTAACCGCCTACAGACTAAAAGAGGCAATAATGTTTTTTAAATAATAACCTAAAAACCATAAATCTCATGGCCGCGATTTCTTGGAAAGTTCGAAGAGATTTAAAACGAAATACCACTTAACCCCCGTCTTCCCATTTAAGATTTTAAGGGTAACATCTACCCCTCCTAAGGGATTAAACCACGAGGGCTACAGATATTATTTAAAATCGTCCCCCTTCGTGTCTTTCCGATTTTTACTCGAAGGGATATAGGGGAGAGAGTGGAGGATTGGGCCACTTTTAAAAAAAGGTGATGTAGTTTAAGAAAAAAGAAGTGGCAATGCAAAAGTGCAATTTATAGAATTCGATCTCAAAAAAACCCACACAAACAATAAAAGGATTTTTCACAATTTCGTTTTTTTCCGGATATCTCCGGAACTACTTGGAATTTTAAAACTTTCTAAACGGCATATTATTAGGCACGTAAATGCGCAACTTTACCTCGTATCTCTTACGGTTTCCGAGATCCCTGTACTGGCCCTGCTTATCTTGGACACGTTGTAGATATATGTCGTACCGGTAACTTTTTACGTGTTTCACTACGATGACTCACCATAATTGACTCTATCCAGGCGGTACGACTCACGCTGCGTTTCGGTCAAGACAGGCGCCACTCGGTAGTTTAACTTAAAACAAATATCCCATCGGGCCTTACCTGCGTTTATGTGCCTATCTATTTCTTCAACTCACCGTGTTCCCGAGATATGATTTATAGCCGCCCATCTCTTTTTAATGCTTATATCATCCCCGGGTATTGTTTTTGGGCGTCTGGGGGTAATTATCGGCGCATGGAAAAAATCTCCCGGTTCGTGGTGGCGCCAACCGACCTATATCTGGGGATAGCCAAGCTCTAGAAGCAAAAGTTGCAAATTTATGGCCTCGCGCATGTAAACAAAGCTGGTGGTCAGATGTCATGCGCCATGCCGACTGATAAACTATTTAACTTAACCGGCGAACACGACCGTAATTCGCCCTTAATGAAAATGACACAATAAAGCAATAAACAATCTATTTTCTCGCATAAAAGAAGGCCTTGTAACCAGTGGCGGCTCGTGACCTATGATAGAGGGGGTTCACAAGTATGGTGAAATTTTTCTAGGCGTTTTAAATGTAGGAAGAAATAAAGTAATAAGAAAATGCGTTAGGTAAAACATATTTTTATTTATTTTTTAATTTTACACAAGGAAATACAACTTTTAAGGTTTTCTTAGTGTGTATAGCTGTCGGATCTTAACGTCATCGCATGCAACCCTCGTAACAATATTTATACAGTCCACTACTAAAACTACTAAAGCCATCTACGAGCTATCAAGAAAACCGAATGATGCCCAATACTACTACCGCCATCTACGAGTTATCAAGAAAACCGAATGATGTCTAATACCACTACGCCATCTACGGCTACGTCATTAGGCGCAACCAGGACAGGACGAGAACAATAGTTAACTGTTTTATGACGAGAACGAATCGAGCCACGAGACTGACAAGTTGGCGTTCTTCATATTTTCAGTGTATTTTAGTTTAAATCCTTAAATAAAATGGTTTAAAATTCATATCGAAATACACAACATTTATCGACCCTACACAATAGTGCTTAAACGTAAAGTCCATTCTTCGGTTCTTAATTGTAGAAAATTGATCAATAACAGTCTCATTAAGTTTGGAATACCCTCTATAAATTTTTTTTCATATATTTCATTTTTAAACTTTCTAATAAAGCCTAGATTTACCCTTTGTGGTCTGCGTTAAATTAATTTCGGGTTTAGGTGTTCCCGCATTCTTCACTTCAATTTTTTGCTCCAAACTCAAAGAGCTAAAGTTATTTCTTAAATAGTCCACCGTCAACTATTCATTTTAACTTAATAAATATATAATATTAAAACATTAAACACACGCTCGAATTTCTAACTAGATGCACGAACAGACAACAGCGCGGTGCACACAAAAACTGTGCGCCTTTTCCATGTTAAATCGCCATAGCCCCGCTATCCCCCGCCGCCACCCGCCACCTGTTACTACAGAGAAACTGCACTACTTAATCGCACGTGCGAGCAAGTCTCGTCACAATCGTCATTTACCTCGACCGAGGCACGGTTTTTATTTAATTTTAGTTAATATTTTTTATTCGTTTTGTTTCGTTTCCACATTTATTTAATCTCAATTTCCGTCAATATTCTTGTCACTGGCTACTCATAAAATCTAATTTTTACGGTCTTCCTTTAATCATAACAGTAAAAAAATCTAATATATTATCATCCACTATCTCGAAATTAAAGAAAATTTGTCATTTGGGCTTAAAACACCCTAAACAACATCGATAAAACCAGAAATAACATCCACTATCTTGTTAAGGTCCATAAAAATGTCTTTTTAATTCATGACAATTCGTTTGAGAAAAAAAGTCAGTAAAGAACATGGTTTACATCTGTTCTATTAGTAATATATATATGTTTGTAATAAAGCTGATAAGAAGAAATTCGAAACCGAAATTTAGTATTAACCTTTCGACCCGGCGACCTTCTTATGTTTTTGTGATAAAAGAAGCAGTGTCGTAGTCAGCTGTTTGGGGGCACTGTAACACTAACGGAAAACTTTGTTTTAACGCTAAGTTACTTTTGTAACTCGTAAACAAATGGCGTTCATTTGCGTAAGGAAATTATATAAACTTAGTCTATTATTAGCATTTTAAATCCCTCAACAGTCAACTTGGAACTGTTTAAAATTTAAAACTTTTGTTTCTTTATGAAGGTTTTAAGAATATTCTTACGGCAACTATTTTGAGGGAAAATTAAACACGATTTAGGAAACATCAACAACAAACTATACGGTAAAAAAACTTAAAGAACCATTTGGTTGTATAAAGTAATTCATATTCTTACAGCTATTTTAACAAAAATTTTATAAAAATAGTTTTATAATTTGGTTGCGGGAACAAGCTTATAGGGTATACAGGGTGTCCCAGAATATGTGGGCAATCTCCCGGGTTCAGATAGAACACTTAAAAATAACAGGATATAATTTTTTTTCCTATGGGGATTCGGCCCATAATGGACGTCCCTGGAAATCGTTGTTAATAATTTTTTAGTATAATGTTCACTAGATGAGTCTCCTTAAAATTCTCCCTTTTAAACACATTTGGCTTATTTAATTTGCCAGGGACGGACTAGACGTAACACAAAAATGCTTTTTTTTGTACACCTTGTATGATGAAGGAACGACAATAATATTTTTGGATACTCTAAACCATAAGCTGAAAAAAAGGTACTCTTGATCAATGTCGATAAAATGAACTGTTTTCGAAAAAAATATATTTTTGTTCAATATTGGTTGTTGTTTTATGTTCCCTCATTGTTGCAATGGATTTTTTCACATGTACCGATTTAAATAAGAATATTTATGCCAGTGTCAGTTTATGGTAGTGTCTTGAAATTTGCGGTTTTTCTCCTTTGTCTTATTAGTTACTAACTTAGTAATGGAATTTACGTATACTGAATATGCCGACATGCATTTAATGTATGGACAAAAATATTTTTTCTCGAAAACAGTTCATTTTATCGACATTGATCAAGAGTGCCTTTTCTTCAGCTTAAGGTTTAGAGTATCCAAAAATATTATTGTCGTTCCTTCATCATACGGGGTGTAAAAAAAAATTTTGTGTTCCGTCTAGTACGTATCTGGCAAACTAAATAAGCCAAATGTGTTTAAAAGTGAGAATTTTAAGGATACTCATCTAGTAACCATTATACTAAAAAATTATTAAATTACACCTAGTACTTAAAAAATTATTTAAAAAACAACGATTTCCAGGGACGTCAGTTATGGGCCCGTATCTCCGTAGGGGAGGCCGTAGGAAGAAAAATGTATAGGAACTTCTCCTATTATTTTTAAGTGTTCTATCTGAATCCGGGAGATTGCCCACATATTCTGGGACACCCTGTATAAAACACGGGAGACATTTATACAACAATTTAGCAAATTGTGATCCTTTAGGCAGCTGCTACGTCCCCAGATGCGCTACTGAAAGGAAGAAGTCGATAACACTTTTTAGCTAAATCATATTTATTGAGGGTGATTTGTCAGTAAATTTATTTTTATGTTACTTATGCCCGTGTTGTTGTAATAAATATGATAAAGTAATTATTATTAGAAACACATGTTTAAAGGTTAACACATACGAACATAAAAATAGATATGTTATTTTAAATTTTCGATAATACCCATAATGTAATAGATTTGATAATCTTCGTTTTTCTTGTTTATGTTCTTGGTGTCGATATCGTGGAAATATTGGTGTTTACGAGTATTAAAAATTATGAAAGAGCGTATAGAGATAAGTCCCAGGAACTAAAATCAGTATTATAATAGTATATTAAGATACAAGTTTCATAAGACATTATCTTAGAGCACGCGTTTAATTTTGAAAACGTTTTCTAAAGTACAAGTGCTCTAATTGTCTTATGAACCGTGTATTTTATAATCCTTTTTTTATTAGGGTCTTTAAAGTCTGAAAAACTTTGAAAAATATACTGGATTTTCTTCCATTTGAATTAATATTTTCTTCTTGGGTTGGCAATACTTTTACAGTTTAATAAAATGTTACAAGTATCAAATATGCCATGATAGAAACAATTGAACACAACCAAAATTCTTCCCATCTGTCATAATTAAAAATAAATATATTATTAAAGTTAATAAAAATGAGTCGGGAAGAAAGTTGTACTCCGTCAGAATTACGACAAATTGCGGAAAATAATCTAGAAATACTTTTAAAAATGATATGAAAATATTGAGTTATGGTGCGAGCAGAACAAAGTTCAAAATGTTGAACAAAATAATAAATAATACTAATGAACAAGATATTGTGTCGACACAGAATCTGACAAGGAATAACGAGTAATGCCCAGGAAATGTCTACAGTAACTATAAATATGTATATATAAAGTAATATGTATAATACTATATTGAATTAACAATAAAAATAGTACTTTATTGAATAAAACTTTAGAAATAGAGCATAAACTGGAAGATATTTTTATTATTTTTAGGTTATGTTGTTTTATTGTTGTGACTAGAAATTAGTTGACGGACAGCGTCAGCATGTTATATATTTCCGCGTATAGGTATTTCAGATAAATATCTAGTAAACATGATCTATTTGCAAGGTTAAAGGTTAGTATTTTAAAGTTTACTAGAAAAAATTTTGTCGAATCCATAATGCCTAGAAAACTAATTTCAACGTAATCGAAGTAAGCCTAAAATTCGAACCCTACTTGCTGCCAACATAAAAAAATAAAGTTTGAGTTTCATATTCATTTTTTTTGCATTTCATAATGTAGCCATTATGAAACCCAAATAGAAAAAAGATAATATAACATTATAAGATGTAAGTACCTATAGATAAACAGTTACTTATGCTTTAAAAGTGTCATCAAAAAATAAAAACACTTTTACCTAAGATCATTACCGCAAATAACGAAACACATACTGCCTACTATTGTTTGCCCAGTTTCATTTGAACGTTTTCGTATGAAGAGCGAGGAGAGAGGGCGTCTTACCATAGGCGTGCCTATACAATAATTTATTAAATTAACAAAATAACAACGAAACCCTGATGAGTGGAACTGCAGAACGGATTCATGTTTCTGGTTGCTCAGAATGTTAATAGATACTAATAATAAAAGTTAAAAGTAATACATTTTTACACTAGTGTCATAAAGTGACATTTTAGATACTGACAAAAAGCGTTAAAAGTATACTTTTAATTTTGTTGGTATCATGATTTATGGTCTGTTTAGTAGATTATCGAATAAAATGGCACCGGTGTGTACTTTTCGGATTAATTTTCTGGATATAATTAACGTTATTACAAAATTATATCCTTAATTTTCATTACAGAAATACTAATTTTTGCAATAAATGCGTCATTTCCTCAAATTTTACTCCTTTTTTCAGGCAAATGTTTCCCCAAATGAAATTTCGAGTGTCAGGTTTGGACCTAAAGGCCAAATACATCCTCTTACTGGACATTGTAGCTGCCGACGATTACCGCTACAAGTTTCACAACAGGTGATTTTTTTTTTGAAAAAATTGTAATCCAGTATTTTCTCGAAATTGTTACAGGCGCATGTTTCCTGCTTATAAAGTCCGGGTCTCGGGTTTAGACAAAAAATCCAAATATATCCTGCTGATGGACATCGTTGCAGCAGATGACTGCCGTTATAAGTTTCACAACAGGTTAGATTTACTTTGTAACTCCCTTTTTGGTGCTCCGTTTCGTTCTCTATCGATTTCCCGCGTTTTTAATAAAAGTTGACTCGATAATTGATGCGTCAATATATTATTGATGCGTCATTTTTATCATTACGTCTATACAAACTAATTTTGATACAAATTAATCTCGTTCCGACGTATGTACGGTTAATTTCCGGTTTTTGTTGAGTAGTTTTACGAAAATATTGTACTTTTAAAATGACAGACGTACTCCAGAGTTGATGCGTCCGTTTTTATAATTTTAATTTTTTATAATATTCCTTGCCGAATTACAAACGGTAGAGAACGAAACAGACGAAAAAGTACCGTCGGGTGTTTTGTTTGAAAATGGCCGCCCGAGATTTGTAAAACGAGTCAAAAATTTTCAAAGGAAATGCCCGAGAGTGTTGAAAAGCACGAAGCATGCGTTTTGTAGATTTTGAGATTTTTTAAATGTGTATATAAATTAGGTCTTAATTAGGTATAATGGGTGTGGTTTTAGTAGTATAAAGTTCTCTATCGGTAAAATATATCTGAAATATAAAAAACAATTCCACAAAATTGATTGTCATATAGTAGGTATAGCATACCGGTTAAAAAAATGTAAATAAATATAAAGTTTATGGGCCAATTTACGAAAAAAAATTAGCTAGAGTGGGTTTTAGATATTTTTAATTAATTTAATGTGTTTATCTACATAGTAATGCTATTAATTATTCTTAATTAGCTTGATAAGTTTTGAGAATTGACACGTTCTTATCATCTCTACAAGCAACCTGAAAAAATAGTTTTTTGTAAGCATAAAGAAAGTGTAGGTAAATCACAAACTATTTCGTCGTCTATATAATTAAATTAAAAAGGTGTACTAAAAAGTTTTTTTCATATATTGACGCATCACTCCAGATTTTTTTACGAAAAGTGTCCAATTAACTTACTCATAACTGACAAATTACACAATTTCTTCAGCGAATCGAATATTCGACAGTAATTATCGTTCGTACAGAGTCGTCTCATAAAACTAGACTCATTTTTATGCGTCAACATCTATATAAACCAGATTGACTCAATTTTATGCGTCAACTTTATTTAATTTGACTCTTTTTCAAGGAACACGTGAACGTGAACACGCAGTAGTTTATTTTATGCATGGTTTAGGTAATGGTTGAGTTAAAAAATATATTTCTTCGACTATATTCAATGTTTTCTCTTAATATTTCCAGTCGATGGATGGTAGCTGGCAAGGCGGACCCAGAAATGCCCAAACGGATGTACATTCATCCGGACTCGCCGTCAACCGGAGAACAATGGATGCAAAAAGTAGTTAGCTTTCACAAACTCAAATTGACGAATAACATTTCGGATAAGCACGGATTTGTAAGTATATTTTACAACTATTATTAATTTATTGATACGTCAATATATAATTTTTGATGCGTCAATGTAATATTGATTGATTGATATTATTGATCCTTGTGTCATCATTATAAAAGTGGTGGACTTATTTTAATTAACGAGTCATATTATATAGAACCCTTCAGCTGTTAACATACTCTGCACCAACGTGTTTCGATGCGTCAATATTATTATAAACACAAGATGGAGTTAATAACGCTTTTGTTGTTACAAGCTATATTCATTTTTTGATGCGTCAACCGCAACGTAACGTCCCTGTTGGCCCCATTAACATATTTAAATATACAGCGAGTGAGTCAACCTTGTATCATTATAAAAGTGGTGGACTTATTTTAATTAATGAGTCATATTATATAGAACCCTTCAGCTGTTAACATACTTTGCACCAACGTGTTTTGATGCGTCAACATTATTATATACAATCAACACAAGATGGAGTTCCTAACGCTTGTGTTGTTACAAGCCATATGCATTTTTTGATGCGTCAACCGCAACGTAACGTCCCTGTTGGCCCCATTAACATATTTAAATATACGAAATATATAGATGGGGACGGTTCAATCCCATTATGCAGAATACTGAAGTAAAACGCGACGCAGGGGAATGGTTTCCCCTCTTTTAAGGATGATATTCTCTTTTCGCGATCCCTTGACATAGAACGTGCAAGGTGGAGTGGTGAGCCCAATCTTTAATCTAGCGGTGTCTTCCTCAAGGATATGTGCATTTATTTGTTATTAGGAATAACTAGCTGTAAGAGGTGTGTGGTTCACCGCTTGCTGTATTATTTTTGTGATTCTAATATGTGGTTACTTTTCGAGTGCAGTGCAGCTCCCTTTGCGTTTGGATAGATTCCCGATAGATGGCGCGAGCGTATATTTGACTACTTGGTGTTAAATATGCGGTTTCGCCGGTGTTATTTAGGATTATCTGTCCCTTGGTAACACAAAGCGTTATAACTTCACAGTAATATCGAATACCTGTTATTTTTGTTTTATCAGCGAAAAAGGATAAAACAGAAAATTTTTCTTTGGAAACGAAATACAAATACCAGTGTATTAGATGGAAATGGCAAAATTAAAATATTAACATGTATATTTTGTATTTCGGGTGATTCACAAGGTTTATAAGTTTCTAATACAAAGCACTTTGCTGTACAGGATTTATCATCAAACACAGTTTGACAGATTGACAGTCATTATGTTGCAGTTGCAGTTATAAGAAGTATTAGTTACAAATGTGATTTCTATCTGGCAGTGTTAAATATTGTATATTTAGTTATGAAAAATTGTAATTTCTTCGAGTAACCTATGACAACCTATGCTGGAAACCGGGAGTGTCTAATATTTCATCTCTAAGAGCTTGGTTGCTACAATAGTATATTAAGTTACAAGTTTCATAAGACACTATCTTAGAGCAGGCGTTTAATTAAGGAAACGACCGAGTTTTCTAAAGTACAGGTGCTCTAATTGTCTTATAAACCGTGTATTTTATAATACTTTTTCTATTTGGGTTAGCAATACTTTTACAATTTAATAAAATGTTACAAGTATCAGATATGCCATGATAGAAACAATTGAACACAACAAAGCTTCTTCCCATCCGTCATAATTAAAAATAAATATATTATGAAAGTTAATAAAAATTAGTCAGGAAGAAAGTTGTCAGAAAGCCTAGAAAATGCCTAGAAAACTAATTTTAACGAAATCGCAGTAAGCCTAAAATTCGAACCCAACTTGCTGCCAACATAAAAAAAATAAAATTTCAGTTTCATAAAGTGGCAGGTTATTCAATTTTTTGCATTTCATAATGTAGCCATTATGAAACCCAAATAGAAAAAAACATTTGGAAAATCGCCATAGTATTCATTAACGTGAAATTATGTTCTCAGATGAAACGTGGACCTATTCCAAGGATAACGAAGTATTTTCTTGGCATATTTTGTAAGCCCGTGGCTTCCTTTGTCAAGAAATATTATTATATTTGAATTGATAGAATTATAATATTTTAAATACGTATAACGCATTAACACCATTTTAAAATGTAATATTTGACTTTAGTACAATAGGACCTTCATAATGTTAATCACGTCCTTTAGCTGCTGACGTCATTATGTCTTATTTGATCCACATAAATTCGATTTGAATCATACTGTGACAGGTGATGACGCACGTACATCATTTCTCCGCCTCAACTGTAAAGATTGTTTCACGAAAAATGGATATAACTTAATGACTGCAGTAAAAGTACCTGTAGCCATCCCATTATTTATGACCGTTTTTTTAATTTATATTTAAACATCTTTTTGTGGTAAAATTTGTTAGTTTTTGAGGAATGGTTCTAGAATTGCCTTTTACCAAACATTCCTCAGAATAGCGTGATAATAATGGACAATGCGAGCTATCACAGTCGCCAATTACATAAAGCTCCAAGCTCAAATAATACAAAATTGGAGATTCAGAACTACATGGCGGCGAATGATATATATTTTGAAGAACCTTATAAAAAAAATTGATCTTTAAGAAGTTTTAAATATGATGAAATGATTATAAAGAAAGTATATGTTTGTGACACATTGGCAGAAGAAATTGGACATACAGTGCTACGGCTCCCACCCTATTATTGCATTTTTAACCCCATAGAGCATATGTGGCACCAGTTGAAATCACTGGTTAGGTCTGAAAATATTTCTCGGACTTTAAGTTCTAGTGTTGTAGAATTAATACGAAAATGCTTGAATGATATTCCCCCAGGTAGTTGGAAAAATTCAGTCCGTCACGTAATAACTGTAGAAAATTCGTATATTAGTCTGGATCGTATAATTAATCCAATTATAATTAATTTTGATGAGGATAGCGATAGCGAAACAGAACTATCTATAGAATGACATTATAAATGTAAATAAATATGACTAGTAATATTTAAATAAAATGTTATTTCATTTGATTACATTAATATAATCATATCATTACTTGTTTTCCTTAGTCCGTCCCTTCATACTTCACTTGTTTATTGCCAAGCTATTGTCGACACAATGGGACCGACCCAGGAAATCGTTAAGTCGTATCCAAATATCGTGAAACGTACTGTACCCTCTATTCCTCGCTAAATACTTCCAAGAGAAATTTCTCAATGTCTCTCGACCTTTCCTTTTACAGACAGACCCGAGCAAATGCATAATATATGTGAAGTAACATGTCTTATTCAACGTTCGCGCTCCGCCCTAAGGCGTGACGTGTAATTCGCTTACGTCGTGCCCTTTTGCCGAACGGGGCCCCCTCTTGATGGAACTGTACCTTCACATACGATGCATCAGCCATGAGGTTGGGGAATTATACAGGGTGGCCGAATAATACACTGTCGAAGCGGCTTATCGTATTGAATTAGGCAGAAGTGTAAATATGGCTTCTAGTTAAGGTCGGATAATGACGTCGGCGACTAGAGTGGGCAGTCTACAGTTGTTCGAATGGTTCAAGTACCATCGAATATATCTACCTATCGCAGTCCTTGAAGGGCTGATTGGTGTTCAGGAACTTAAATGCTAATAACGAATTATTTACAACGTATGTAAAGAAGATAGTTCGAGAGACGGTGACAATAGGGGGTCCGTGAAGGGGAATATCAGCAAATTGGTTTTTGGTGGAGTTTAGGTCCCCCTCTACAGCTTTTATATCTGATGAAATGCCGTAGAGCAGCGTTTCTCAAACTGGGGTCCGCGAGCAGTTACTTAGGGGTCCGCGAAGGCTGCAGCTTTCTTCAAATTAAGCCCAACAGAACATAGCTGCGTGGAAGAAGAAGAAAGCAGAGCTATCCATCTCACTAAGTACATTTGCTGCAGCCAGTGATATATTATTCAGATTTTTGCTTATTAATTCTTTGTGATTTGTGAAAAATAATAAAAATCGAATAAAAATTATTTTTAACTAAAGGTAATTGTTAGGCATGCCTTCCTATCCCAGAATTAATTCTGTGCTAATGTAGTGAGCGGCTGGGGGTCCACAACAAAATTCTAGTATCAAAAGGGGTCCGTGGTTAAAAAAGTTTGAGAAACGCTGCCGTAGAGCGTTGCTGAGAGGCGCTGTACCGCTTTAGATAGGAAATTCTCAATAAATTCAAAATTATATCGAGCCATGTCTGAAAATGAATTTACAGCATCTGCGTGACGGGGAACACATTTTCTGATAAGTCAACCCTTGCATAATATACTTTGCCGAGCGTGTCAAAAAAAAAATTAATGGAAAAATTATAAAGTCTCAAGTGATGTGGGTCCAAGTGGGCTTAATCGATTTGGATCGACATGGAGATGACTCGTAAACAATTTTCTGATAAAAAGAATATTGCGAATCATTTTTCCCGTCATACAACTGAACGATACCTGCCTTCCGGTATCTCTGCGTGATATTGTCAGAATTCCGCCAAGCTAGGTGCGATTCTTCTGAAATTTTTTTCCTGCAATATTTGGGTGTCAAGGAATGTAGGGTGGAAATTTTCTGACATATCACGATCGTTTTCCGAATTTCCTCCGAGGAGATTTTCAAAAAATTCCAATAATGAAATGGCGAGACATGGAACGACAAATTTTTTTCACATAATCTGTAAGGGCTGCGTTTACTCACAGGTTGCCAAGCAGTCACTATTTTATGTGTAACGTTCAGCCAAATATACTTTCTAATCTAAAACTGAATTCGTAAAGTTAAAGGATTGGAAAACACTATGAAAAAATTGCGTCAAAAATATAATGTTATAAGAATTAGAATAAATAACAATTTCAAATATGAACAGTTTTCAAATTTTTGTCACAGATCTTCCTGAAACTTGTTGATACCCCAATCGACATGTCAGACAATCGTCTCTTTCTAACCTGCCAAAAAGCGGCATATTTTTTAATTACATTGATGCAACATAGATGGCTCTGATTGCTAATTTGGGATTGTTTGGGATCCTCATCTATAATGCTCCATTCTAGAAAGTTTCAACTTCAAATTCGCGTTTTTTTCTTTTTTTTTTAATTTTTCTTTTTTTTGACACGCTCGGAAAAGTATATGCAAGGGTTGACTTGTCAGAAAGTGTATTTCCCGTGACTTTGGGGTCACGCAGATGATGTAAATTCATTTTCAGACATGGCTCGATATAATTTTGAATTTATTGAGAATTTCCTATCTAAAGCGGTACAGCGCCTCTCAGCAACGCTCTACGGCATTTCATCAGATATAAAAGTTGTAGAGGGGGGCCTAAACTCCACCAAAAACCCAAATTACTGATATACCACTTTACGGACCCCCTAATGTCACCGTCTCTCTAACTAAGATGGGATTACTTAACTACTTACTTTGAATTTTCAGGAAACTTTCAAATAGCACTGGTCAATCAATCAATCAATCAATTAATAACCCCTTCCCGGATACGCCACTGAAAGCTAGATTTTAAATGTAGGTTCTGTTGCGTGCGCAGCTGTATTTTACAAACAGAATAATAAAATTAAGCTTCAACCTGTACTTTATAGCACGGGGATTTTATATTCTAATTATTCAGTAATTTCCCGCTAATTAGCGCCCTCAAGGCATAAATTTACACGAAGTTTCATTGTTTTCTGTCGACGATAAATCAAAAATTTTATGGTGCGGCCTCTTTTATTGCGCGCCCCGACCGTAATGTCTGCTAAAAGGTTAAAACTTACCGAAAATGTCACATTTAAATCATATTTGCGTTCCTTGGTGGTTGTATAGTCCTCCAAGGCTAATAAAATATTTATTCTGCGAGTAAATTATATACAGAAAAAATATCTTTGGTCAAAACTTCTATCTGATGATCTCCATAACAATGAAACATAGGGATTTAAGATATTTCGCTTACGTCGGAAGCTTCACTGTCAGAGTGTTCACATTCATTCGTTTGGCGAACATAAATATACCCAAAATCGCCTTATTCTGTTCATTCCTCTCTAAATTCCAAATTAGCCCAAAAACAACTCCATTTAGTACCGAATGCGTCATTCCTTCTCTGTCTTATCGTCGCCGAAATCAATATAAAATCGTAATAAGCAATTAGGAAGGCATCTTGGATTTTTAGAGCCGCCGTAAATGTGTTTTTTTAATTATTTTCAGACCACCGAGGTCGGCTATAAAATCAACATTTCGGCGCTTTCCTTTGGTTTTAGTTTGATAGAGGTTTTTAATTTAATGCAGGACCGCATTAGGAAAAGTAAAATAATAGACGGAGGGGTAAAAAGAAAGGTTTATCGTTGTGTTTTATGATCTACAATTATTTTTATTTACAACCATGCATGTAATAATGACATTTCATCTATCATTGAAAGGTGGAAAGTTGACGTTTTTTTTATTTTTACTTTCCACCCGGGTGGAAAGTAAATTATTTTTTCGGAATTTTTTTAAAAATCGATATCTCAAAATAATATACGAGCACACTTTTTTTAAAACGGTAATAGCTTTACATGTTTAGATATGTCTACTTTTTCCCTAATTGATAGAGTGGTCCTCAGCATTGAATATTGTGACCAAATCGTTGATATCTTCTTTGTCTTGGCATTTTCACTGAAATAAGCTAGTAGCGCCGACTCAGAACCAGGATTTTGAACCCTGTTTCCCGTACACCATTCTTTGAAACAGTTATATGGCTTATCATATTTCGGGCGGCTTTTAGTTGGCAGAAGATCTTCTTCTACTATTTTTGCTGCTTCTCGAATTTCTGGTGGAATAGCAGCAAAATCAAGTTCCCCATTTTTCTATTGTTTCAAGTAATCTATTGCTTAGTGACATGGAAACCATATTCAAAACATGATATTTGCCATCTTTATGTGTATTATTACCTACGTTATTTTACCACCTGCGGTTATTGGAAATTTCTGTCTATTTTTTCAATGGAAAAGTCAAAATTACATTTATCTTTTATTAATAATTTCAATTCTAATAGTTAACTACCGACTCTCTCGACAGGAATGAAACACTTTCCACCTCGGTACGTAATATACTATTCTTCGTCACAATTTATTTTATTATGACTCACATCCCTTTTTCTTCGTCACCATTTTTTTTGTTACGACTTACATTCCTTATTTCTTCGTCACAATTTTTTTTGTTACGACTTGCATTCCTTTTTTTTTCGTCACAATTTTTTTTGTTACGACTTGCATCCCTTTTCTTCGTCATAATATTTTATATTCTTTTACATATTTTTATTGAGAAAACTGTAAAATATATTCGAATCGTTCGAAAAATGAAAAACGTCGGCCCTGATCTTTTAATCTTCTATTTTGATTACGCTTTTCAATTTTTAATCATCGTTTTCGATAGCAATTAAAGTTGTTAGGTGGATTTTTGAGTAACCAATTTATAACTAGGACTATTCACTAAACCTCAATAATGATAAATTTTGTTTCAATAAAATTATTGGAATTAATCACACGATTTGAATCTAATTGTTTTAATCGAGAACGGTGCGCCTGACGAGGAAAATGCAATAGATAGTTTTCATGTAGAACTAACCAGGCTAATCGGAAAAAATATCCATATGGAAAAATGTCAGTGGCGTACCATCTTTTTTGTAAAAAATATCAGAGGACATGTTTGCAGGGACGCCACTGGTGGAACAATTGAATAACTTTTCTAACTAAAATTTGTGGTTCTATCTCCTATTAACACATACCAAAATTGAAAATAATATCTAAAGTACTTTCGGAGATATTAAAAAATAACCATTTAAAAAAAACGGGCATATTCTTATCACATATGTATAAACAGTATATTGCTAATACCATCTGCAATTATGTCCCAGCTATGGGCATCGAAGGGGGCGTTGTGAGTTTGCGCAGTTCGGAAATTTCCTTGTGAAAGTAAACATTCGACAGGACCGGATTTCAACTTTTTTAATGTAAATTTCAGTGGTGAGTTAGGAAAAATATTGCAATCAAAATTTCGATTCATACGATTTCTGACGATATGATGATCCGGCGGTGCCCTGATTGGTGTAAACTTTTGGTTCCGTCCCAATATTTGTAACAATCGACACGATGAGCTTTATTTTAACTTTCATTCGACGTCGTATGTTTCTTAACCTCACTTTTTTCTAAACCAAAAATTAAGAACGAATGACTATATTGACTATTTTGGGAATTATTATCAGCTACTAATGCACCAAATTAAAAATACATTAATTTTAAGGTTAGGTATATATACATATATATGATATTGTATACGAGTGACACTCTCTTCTTTTTTTACAAGCTTTTTCGTGAAATTCGGTTCCGAAGATCGGATAATGTGATATACCCGAAATACTTTATACCTGGTATTGATCCACGACTTTTGCAAAAAAGCACCATGCCACTTGTACATCTTAAACAAAACAAGCCATTAACCTACCAAACGGCGAATCGAATCACCACAATTTAAAAACTCCTTCACAAAAATTGTTAGATAATGAAAGTTTATAAGCACTAATATACCGACAACAATGCGGATGAACCACTTTTATTCTGTAATTTGAAAAAGCATCCAGAATCAAAGATGGCGACGAATAACAACAAACAAATAATGTCGGGCCGGCTCTGACGCGATCGATAAAATTTCCACTCTACCAAGCAAACTCAATAGGCCCGCGCCATCTCCCATGGCGGCGACACTTTTTGTATTTTGGAACACTAGTATTGGCCATATTCTGTTTATATACTGGATGGCCCAGAAGTCCGGAATAAAATTAATATAGCCTTAACCTGTAACTTTTAGGGAAAACGCTCGGACACGTCAATTTAGTTCTTTTATGTTCACATCTTGACGTTATTCGTTTGTTTTTTATGGACATTTGTCAAAGATATGACGTCAGAAGATTTCTTACCTTGAAAGGTAAAAAACATCAATGATTAATAATTTCCGCTTATTTAAATAGAGATTTTTTAAAAACTTTTAACAGTCGCCATTTTGAAATAGCTTGACAGAATCGAGCTAAAATTTATGAGCATACTGTACGAGATATTAGCTTTCAAAATGATGTAGGTATCACAAGCTGCATGTTTCTATTTAAAAAAAAGATCGATGTCGTCATATCTTTGACAAATGTCTATAAAAAAACAAACGAATAACGTCAAAATGTGAGCATATAAAAACTAAATTGACGTGTACGAGCGTTTTCCCGAAAAGTTACAGGTTAAGGCTATATTAACTTTATTCCGGACTTCTGGGCAACCCTGTATATGTGGTTCTTATGGACTTCTCTTCTTCAAATGACTTGAAATATGAGCAAGTCATCAGGGAACACCCTGTATTCGTAAAAGAAACCTACGTAAGCCTTTAAAAAAATTAATCAGACCTTACCAGTAGGTGTGTAAAAGTTAATAAGGCGATAAAAATTCAGCTTATTTATGCTCTGATTTGGAAAAAAATTGATGCAGGCCATTTTGATACGACTATAATAGACGAGACGCTATAAACGAACCATTAAATAGATAAGAAATTATTCTTCGGTGGCCCACAGAAATTTTCTCGGGCTTCTAGTATTCAGTTATTCGGTGTTTTGAGATAAACATTTAAGAGGTCTCCTATATCAAAAATTAGGTATTTATGTTTATTTGTACACATTTTTTGGTAGGAGGAAGATAAAACTAATTATTAAATTGAAGATAGGCAGCATTCAATTCAAACGTGGGCCCCTGATGTCGAGGTTTTGTGTGTTGCATTTTAACGGGTTTATAAAAATTAAGAAAAGACATAGAGACAGACCATCGACATGATATACCGGATGATGGCATCGTTAAGTTGAACATAGAAGATCCCATGTAATACTTGAGGTGGCTGAATATTGGCTCCTCCGTACATTTTATAGAAAACCTGCATTATAGCTTCCTGAAGAGGCCGTCATGGTATACCAATGTGCCGAATTTGCATCCATTTTGGTGAGCCAATCATAAGCTATTCAATTAAATGTTTGCTTTTTTTATGATCAAGCACAGGCTCTATAGGAAAAGTCCTTTAAGGCACTCTGGGAGTGACCTCGGGAAGGTCGTTCCATAAGGATGACGTCCTCCAGATGAAAGAATTCTTAAATAATGAAGTTCGAGGAGTACTAAGCTTAACCATATATGGATGGGCTGCAGTGGTTCGTCGTGTATTTCTGCTATTTGTCGCTCTGGGCGGAACTAAGAGGGCAAGGTCAGCCGAGCACCTTCCATGAAAATATCTGTAAAAGAGAGTCAAATCCCCAACCTGTCTTCGATGTTCTAGGCTGTCGAGGTTCTTCGTCAGCTCGTGGTCTCCGATCAGACGAATAGCCCTCCTTTCGATGAAATCCAGTAGCCGAAGAGTATGTTTGGGTGTAGAGCTCCAGACATGAGAGCAGTATTCTAGTGCTGGTCGAATCTGGGCTTTGTATAGTGTCCAAAGTTGTTGAGGTGTGTACAACTTTCTGGTTCGGAAGAGTACACCAAGCTTCTGAGAGGCTATCTTGGCGATTGCCACAACGTGGTTATGCCAAGACATATTTCCTCCCAGATTGACGCCCAGCAAATTAATAGATGAAGCTAGTGGGATTGCGTGTCCGGCCCTGACTATATCCGGTTCTGTAATGTTAACCTTTTTAGAGAAAACTGCTGCCTGGGTTTTTTAGCGTTAAATTCGACTTGGTTACTGTCGCCACAAGCCAAAATTTCTTCCAGGTCTTTGTTGAGGCGTGATACTTGCTGTCTGCGAAGATGTGCGTCGGCAGCTGCTGTTTGCGCATTCAAAGAGAAAGATGAGATAAGTGTGCTATCGTCAGCAAAACTAAATATCGGATGCCTGCAATGGCAATTATAATTATACGGAATCATGCGCAGTACAGCGTTCTCTGCATGGAATGGGTCATGCGCCATTTTAATTGCCATTGCTGCTGCAAGTCTGGGTAGAGATGGATTATTCTGTGATTTTTAACTGTTTATTATTTGGTCGAAGCAGCTATGAATAGCTGATAGCTATTTAAACTAACTGATACTTCAATTAGCAGTGCACATTCTGTACTGCTAATTCGTCGCAACTTTTTTGAGCTGCCATTTGTAAGTAGCAGTAGCTGCTTTAACCGTTAATCAAAACGAACAGGTTTGCCCATCTCTAATTCTGGGGGTATTTTAGGGATTTCGACAGTACCAACTGCGTTCTGACTGTTGGCAATGCGCCAGCTGATCGAGAACGGTTTACCGCGCATGAATACGTGCAATTATAATTGCCATTGCAGGCGCAAGAGAAAAATTGCCGACTCTAATACGGCTTTTACAACTATTCTTTGTTTCGTTGTAGATAGATTAGTCCCCTTAAGTAAAAGTGTTAAAGTATTGAAAAAAAGCATAGCCACTGTGAGTGGGATACCGCCTATTGTACCTAAGTAGAAAATGATGTTCCTCTATCTAAATTACCTTTTTTTATCGGTTTTTAGCTACTGTGCTGCCACTATTTGGGTGGCGACTCATATAAATGGACAATAATGTTCTTTTAACACTTGATAAGGACCGATAGGAGCTGAAATAATGTCCTGAGAGACTTTTTACGGAGTTGCGACTAAATATATGGCGTCTGAGAAACAAATAAGGGTAAAAAACGCGGTCAAGTGCAAATCGAACTAGCGTGTTGTTGAACTTGTAACTACAGGGTGTTATGGAAATGACGTATTATATTTAAATGGGTGACTCCTTGGGTGTACACGCTTACTGTACAACATTTCACCCATAGTCAATGGCAATGTTGCCAAACTTAATGTAAAACTGAAATTCCATATAAAATTATAAAAATAAATTATTTTCTATAATACAGACTATACTACAGATTATTAGATTTTATTACACGCGACGAAATTTGACGTCCAGAAGAATCGCGTCAATAAAAACAATATTCAAAGATTATTTATGGACGGGCAAGATACACGCGTAAATCGAAAAAAACAGAGCGGATTGCTGAGAGTGTGTTGGTGATCGACCAGACACAACGTATCCGGCCGCTGGTTGGTCTTGACCTAACAGACGCAAGCGTGCGGCGTTATATGAAACTACTTCGCTCAGCCGATGTAAGGCGTCAAGAGGTCATTGGCATTTGACCTAGTGACGTACGTGGCTATTACTATTCCATATGTTTTTCGGGTTGTTTAAAACATAGTCCGTCGTAAATGTTCTTCAATTAATTGTACAAAAAGGTATATTACAGAATGAAAAAGTGTTTAAATTATTTTATTTTGTCTAAAGAGTTTAAGGTGTACATATGACAACACCGGCCAGAATTCCTTTATTGCTTACATGTATCGCAGTGCCACACAGGTGTTTTTTCTGGTTTGACGTCAGGTCACTTTTACCGCTGAATGAATTGAAAGCGCCGTTTATGGCCATTTTTCTTCAATTTGTCTTTATCTCAGGAATTGCCGGTTTAAATATAAGACGTCATTTCCATAACACCCTGTATATTTATCCTGATATCGGACCACCGGTGTTTACCTGTATGGCTGGGCGCCGATGGCTTTATTCCTTGCAAAAAAATATTTTAATTTAGACTGGAATTTTGATTTCGATCAAAGGTAAAATCTTATTGATGAAAAATATATGTTTTTCCGCTTGCACTGCACTTCGGAGTTCAAATTTGGTTCCAGGTAAGGGAACCCAAAAACCACTATTACTGGTATGGACATTGGTACCCTGTCTACCACCTAATAAATTATCGTATAAAGTCTATCTGAAAAGAGCAATGCGGCACATGTCAAAAACCACCCCCCACCGATATGGTCCTTGTAAAATTTTTTATTACCCCATTATGGTCCTTAGTTTCAGTCCTTTTTTCGCCGTTGTCTCGTAAATTTTCTTGATTTTTGCCCTTTTGTCGCTGGCAGGTGCCCATTGTGCCGTTATGATATAAAGATAATTGTTTTTTGGAATGAGGACTTTGTTTTGAATTTTTTAACGTTTTTTTTTTTTCTCTCTCTGTATCTCTGTCTAGTAAGACACCGCAATTTTATAGTGTGTGTGTGGGGGGGGGGGGGGGGGGGTTGTTGTGTACATTTCTAGCATACGTAACGAATGCAAACAGTCTTTCCCACCTCTTTCGGCCAGTATTGCAGCATAGCCAGATTGACTTATTTATCGCAAAGGTATCTTGCAAAATACCAATTCAAAATTTGTTAATTGGACAATTACAACCGGTTTAAGGTTAATCCGCAATTGCTCTTAAAATAACTTTATTTCTCAATCATTTTAAGCTGTGAAAAGGCGATGAGAGATTCCTTAAAAAAATATTATTATACTTAAAAGTATCAAGCGAATCTTGTACTAATCCAACTGCACTCTGGCAACATCTATTTCCATTTTACAACTGCGCTACGATTCGGACCCAAAATATGAATGAATACTAATCTCGTAAACATTACAACGTTGTCGGTGTGTCCTCACGGATTGCTTATATACAGGGTTGTGATTTAATAACGGATAAATTCAATACAAATAAAATGGGGGCGATTTCGGAACAACGCTCGAACCCGTCGATTTTGTTTTTGGATTGCACATATCTTGACATAAAATATAGGTATACAGGATGTCCCATAAAAGTGTGACAGAAAAAATATTTTTTCCTTAAATGGAAACCCCTGTACATTATTGCATTTTCGGATTCTCCGGAAAATGCTACTCATGTATAATGTCCTAAACCTATCTTCAACTGTTCACGAAACAAAGAGCGCATTCGTAATGTAATTAGGAATATTTCCCCAGAAACCGTAGAAACAGTACAGCAGGAATTTATTGATGGTCTGATGGAGCTGTTAATGGCGGACACTTCCAGTATTTGCTAAAATAATTTCAGTTCTTAAAAAATGTAATTTAGGAATCAATTTATGTTGCAATAAAGTAATATTTTAATATTTGAACGTAAATGTTTCGTGAACAGTTGAAGATAGGTTTAGGATATTAGACATGAAACATAATTTTCCGGAAAATCCGAAAATGCAATAATATACAGGGGTTTCCATTTAAGGAAAAAATATTTTTTCTGTCACACTTTTGTGGGACATCCTGTATTCCTTTTTCCCAACGAATATAACCTCCAACGATTCAAAACCAACGTGAATCACTTTTTGCGCACACGCATCACTCCGAGAGTGCCCTAAAGGATTTTTCCTGTAGTGCTTGTGTTTGATCATAAATCTAATTTAATTATAATTATTACAATCCGGTCCTTTCCACATAATAATAACAAACGGTCATAAATAATGGGATGGCCACAGGTACTTTTACTGCAGTCATTAAGTTTTATATCCATTTTTCGTGAAACAATCTTTACATACAGTATTAAATATTCCCAACACAAATAAACTTAAAACAATGCCAAACTCTTTGTCACTAAGGCGGCAAACGACGAGCTTCCTTACCGCCTTACGTCAACAGCCGTCAATTAACCACCTTTTTAAACCTTCATTAACGGAAACATAATTTTTCATTTAGTTTTTTGTCACAAAACAAACGAAAATCTAAGTAGGCCGCGATGCTTTAATACCCGATCAAATATTTGCCGATGGGTTCCTTTGATTCCGGACCGCCGGTGTTTGCATTCTTTTGTTTACCTAATAATCAATTTGGAAGCTCCCGCTCGAAGAGCTTACCGTCTTTGGTCCGATGATGTTTTCTCTTCGATTTGCCGGAGCGGTTCTGTATGTGGTGAATGTTGTATTTGCTTCGCGGAATTTTGCAATAATTAGACGAACGTTAAATATTATTTCAGAATTATTTACTTACACGGAAAGAAAAACATAAATTGAAAAGAGAGGATTTTTCATTATTTTTCGGAATTTTTATCACATATTCCTTAAAGGCGTCTTTTTCTGTTTGGGTTTCATAATATGAAATGCAAAAAAATTGAATAACCTGCCACTTTATGAAACTGAAATTTTATTTTTTTTATGTTGGCAGCAAGTAGGGTTCGAATTTTAGGCTTACTTCGATTTCGTTGAAATTAGTTTTCTTGGCATTATGGATTCGACAAAAATGTTTTATAGAAAACTTTAAAATACCAACCTTTAAACCTTGCAAATAGATCATTTTTACTGAAATACCTATACTCGGAAATACAGAGTGTTATGGAAATGACGTATTATATTTAAACCGGCAAATCCCGAGATGAAAATAACTTGAAGAAAAATAACCATAAATGGCGCTTTGAATTATTAAGCGAAATATACACTTTATATGAAATTTCAAAATTTACGTGGCCGCTCCTGAGGCCCTTCCCAATCAATATTTTATTGAGGAAGTCTCGAGGTTCAAAAGGGGTTGGCGCATTATAGGCGATGTTGTCATATTGCAACACAGAATTCTAAACGCACGTGTTCAGTGTTTGACAACAAGACGTCTTTGACGCGCGTTATCACTTCATTTTCAAACTTTTTAGACAAAGAAAACTACAATTTTAAGGTACATACTCTCTTACCTTCGATCTTATTTTAAAATAATCCGTTTTATAATTAAATTCCATAAAAAAATAAAACACAAAAAGTATGTTTTTCAACAGAACCAACAGTAGATAATAGTACACAAATTTGAAATCACATCACGACTTTTCTTATTATGAATTATTTCACAACAAAAAAAAATCGGGCAATACAACTAACAAAACGTTTAAAATTCGTATACGTCAAGCACGTGGAACCCTCGACAACGTCGTTTCACTCCCGAGTCTCGAAACATACTGAAGTATGAAGCAACGATAGCGGCGCGCGGCCGGTATTCAAGCAAGGGTGAGACACGCGGTGTGATTTGACAACACTGTTAGTATACTCTAGTGACCCACATTGTTGCTAAGTGAATCCAGATGAAACGGCGCGACAGTATGTGGGTAAAAAGGGTTTTTACCTTAGTGTTTAAATATTCGATTTAAAAAAAAAGTATGTAGACTTTCTCTGGGACACCCAAAGTGTCACCCAAGGTGTCACCCATTTAAATATAATAAGTCATTTCATAACCTAAAAATAATAGAAATATTTTCCAGTTTATGCTCTATTTCTAAAGTTTTATTCAATAAAGCACTATTTTTATTTTTAATTCACTATAGTATTACTTTATATATACATATTTATAGTTACTGTAGACATTTCCTGGGCATTAATTGTTATTCCTGTCAGATTCTGTGTCGACACAATATTTTGTTCAATAGTAGGTATTATTTATTATGTTGTTCAATATTTTGAACTTTGTTCTGCTCGCACCATAACTCAAAGTCTTGCATATTCCTTTTAAAAGTTTTTCTAGATTGTTTTCTGCAATTTCTCTTATTTCTGACCAAGTACAACTTTCTTCCCGACTCATTTTTATCAACTTTAATAATATATTTATTTTTAATTATGACGGATGGGAAGAAGCGTTGTTGTGTTCAATTGTTTCTATCATGGCATATTTGCACTTGTAACATTTTATTAAATTGTAAAAGTATTGCCAACACAAAAAGAAAATATTAATTCAAATGGAAAAAATCTACTATATTTTTTAAAGTTTTTCAGACTTTAAAGACCCAAATAGAAAAAGTATTATAAAACACACGGTTCATAGATAATTAGAGCACTTGTACTTTAGAAAACTCCTCGCTTCGCGGGTCGTTTCCTAAATTAAACCCGTGCTTTAAGATAATGTCTTATGAAACTTGTATCTTAATATACTATTCCATATCTCTATATAAAGTAACAAATGCAAAGAAAAAAACGCATCGCACATCGGCCCCCAAGTCCCGTCGACACTAATACGTGCTCATCCTAGTGTGCCATAAAAGACAGTTTTTTGTCAACCGATTAATTTTTGCTCCGCCGGACCGTAAAGTCAAAGCGGGCCGATATTTACCCGAACCCGGCCGAATTCGCCCCGATTACTGTCGATTTTCGCCTCTATCGACCCTCGATACAAGATCTAGATGGCTTGGCGTCCCCGTCAACTCGATTTTCTTGACGAAGTGATGGGCATTTGTTCTTGTGCAGGTGGACTTAAGATTTCGTCAGCGGGGGCAACCCTTTTCGGTCCTTTTTTTCTGGAGATTTTACGTTTGGGATGAAAAAAGACGATAATGGAGTGAGGTGCGGGCTGATCCGATAAAAGGGAAGCCGGTGGGGTTGAAAGGTATAGTTTTTCACATATTTTCTAATGTCTGAAACTTTATTTTTATGTTATAATATACAGGGCGTTGCTATATAGAGTGTCCGGGAAAATCTCCGGGATATGAAAAAAAAACAAGTGAAACGAGTACCTACTACAAGTTCATATAAGCTTTTCTCGTGCAGGCCTCCGGAGATATGGGCTCCCAAAGAGCTCTATTGGAATAATTTTTTTGCACATAATTATTGAACCACCAGGTATATTTCAATTTTTTTTCTTCTCTCTTCTGATGTTTACCAGGTAAGACTTTTCAAGAAAGTTTTATGAATTACTCACAGCTGACCCCCTTTTTTATGGAATGACTTTTGGGGTCCTTATTTACCTAACCAATGCACGTACCGGGTGTCCCATTTTCGACACTTTTATAGGGTATCTCCGTAACTGTTAGTGCTATCAAAAAAGTAATGTAGGAGTCATGTGCTCTTTTTGGGTCAAACTTAAAATGGTAAAATCAAAATTCGAAAATTTTCGCTCGCTTAAGAGATACGGGGGAATATCAAAATTACCCTATATATATTTTCTTAATTAAAAGAGATACAGAAAAATGTTCCATGCAGAAGTTTCTTTATATTGATTGTTGAATAATCTGCCGTTTTCAGAATAAGTATACGGGGCCAGGTAAAAAAGTGATCGGACCTAACCTCATTTTTTTAAATGGAACACCCTGCGTATTTTAATCTAAAAAGATACTATTTTAAATTCTCCTTTCAAATATACAGGGTGTAACTAAATAAGTGTAAAACATTTAAGGGGGTGATTCCTCATCGAAAAAAAGATAGGATCTTTCATATAAAGAAACTTCATTGGATCATCCCTTGTTAAGATACAGCCCCTTAGAGGGGGTACATAAAATTTATAAATAAACAAAACTAATTTATTAATAACAAAACATACAACATCTAGAAATCATAGTAAATGTTCAATATGTCTACCTTCAGACATTACGCATGCGTCTAGACGTCGGCGCATTGAGCAACGTATTCGCGCGTTTTATGGCGATATGTATCTTGTTCGTAAAATAATTTTTGCTGCGAACTGGTTTATTTTGGGCAAAAAATTCAAGAGACATTTTTTGTTTAGAATGAAACAGGCTATCGGAAATTAGATGGTAAACAAATAATAAGACAAAAACTTACATTGGAAATTAATTTTAGGGGTTGCGTTTTCCACCCTTACAACCATGGGGTAAACCAAATAAATTCCTGGCTCAGTGTCTTTTTGGTAGTAGAAAATGTCAGGTTAATTTCAATATTGTAACTTTTTTAGTGCTTGTGAAAAAAATTGTTAAACACATTTTATGTACCCCCTTTAAGGGGCTGTATCTTAACAAGGGATGCTCCAATGAAGTTTCTTTATATGAAAGATCCTATCTTTTTTTCGATGAGGAATCACCCCCTTAAATGTTTTACACTTATTTAGTTACACCCTGTATAACACACCATGGATGATATTAGTTTCCTCGGCGATTTATTCAACTTTATTACTTTAAACCACAGTAGATCATGAAACAAAGGCTAATATCCTAGAAACAACTATGTTGACCATTAACATTTAACGTCAATTTCACTTTTACATATTCATTTGTGACAATGACTTATCAACATTTCGAAAAATTTGATCTGATTTCAGTTTATATTGTTCGCTATCCGGAATCGGCTATCAACCATTTAAGGTCATATTCCGAACATTTGCGATGATTCTCGTTATTTTTTTACCTTAATCTGAATCTTTTATTTCGTTTCAAAGTAATAAAGTTTAAATAAATCGCCAAGGAACCCCATATCATCCATGGTGTGTTATAGATTTGAAAGGAGAATTTAAAATATTATCTTTTTAGATTAAAATATACAGGGTGTTCCATTAAAAAAAAATGAGGTTAGATCGGATAACTTTTTTACCTGACCCCGTATACTTATTCTGAAAACGGCAGATCATTCAACAATCAATATAAAAAACTTCTGTATAAAACATTTTCCTGTATCTCTTTTAACTAAGAAAATATAGGGTAATTTTGAAATTGTAAATTTCTTGGTTTTCCCCCGTATCTCTTAAGCGAGCGAAAATTTTCAAATTTTGATTTTACCATTTTAAGTTTACAACAATTACGAAGGTACCCTATAAAAGTGGCGAAATTGGGACAATCTGTACATGGTGATCACGTATAGTATAATATATATCCCCCCTGTAATTCAACACACTAAAATGATATTTAATCCCCTTGCAAATACCCCTGTATAGCAATATTTTTATTTTTTCTCAAGCATGAAAAACGTGATCACCCTGTACGTTACTCGTAAGTTTTATGTGAAATATTTTTGCTACGATCAAATGTCTGTATACTTTAGCATCAGCTGATGATCTAAATAACGTTACCCTCCAGTCCGGTACCCTGATTAAATAAAAACATCCGCACCCCGTGGGCATCGAACCCTCATACCCCCAAACACCCATAAATAACATATCAAATACCCGCTGTCACCGTCCATAAAGAGATGTTAAGAGACAGATAATGGACCTGGGTACTCGAGAAGGCTACCACAAACCGTTTAATCCAGTGTAAGTACCGCATTGGCATTGTCGAAGGCTTTGTGCGGGTCATAATGAGACGAACCGCAAGGACAAAGAGACGGCACCTTTGCCAAAGGACGAGACGGGGATCTGTTTAACAGGCTTTAGATGCAGAAGAGCCCCCTTGAGCGGGTTCGGATTTTTAAGGGTGGTTTATGGAAATTACGTGTGAATGGTCTGAGCAGTGATAATGATGTTATTTACAACCATGCATATAATAATGACATTTCATCTATCTTTGAAAGGTGGAAAGTTAACGTTTTTTTACTTTTACTTTCCACCCGGGTGGAAAGTAAATTATTTTTTTGCAATTTTTTAAAAAAACGATATCTTAAAATTTTAAACTTTTTTAAAAATGCTAAGAGCTTTGATAGAGTGGTCCTCGGCATTGAATATTGTGACCAAATCGTTGATATCTTCTTTGTCTTAGCATTTTCACCGAAATAAGCTAGTAGCGCCGCCTCAGAACCAGGATTTTGAACTTTGTTTCCCGTTCAGCATTCTTTGAAACAGTTATATGCCTTGTTATATCTCGGGCGGCTTTTAGTTGGCAGAAGATCTTCTTCTACTATCCGGTGGAGTAGCAACAAAATCAAATTCCTCATCTGATTCCTCATTTTTCTGTTGTTAAAATAATACAGGGTGTTATGGAAATGACGTATTATATTTAAACCGACAATTCCTGAGATAAAGACAAATTGAAGAAAAATAGCCATAAATGGCGCTCTCAATTCATTCAGCGGTAAAAGTGACCTGACGTCAAACCAGAAAAACACATGTGTGGCACTGCGATACATGTAAGCAATCAAGGAATTCTGGCCGGTGTTGTCATATGTACACCTTAAACTCTTTAGACAAAATAAAATACTTTAAACACTTTTCCATTCTGTAATACCTTTTTGTACAATTAATTGAAGAACATTTACGACGGACTATGTTTTAAACAACCCGAAAAAAACATATGGAATAGTAATACCCACGTACGTCCTAGGTCAGCTACATCGGCTGAGCGAAGTTTCATATAGAGCCGCACGATTGCGTCTATTAGTTGAAGGCCAACCGGCGGCCGGATACGTTGTGTCTCGTCGATCACCAACACATTCTCAGCAATCCGCTCTGTTTTTTCGATTTAGGCGTGTATTTTGCCCGTCCATAAATAATCTTTGAATATTGTTTCTATTGACGCGTTTCTTTTGGACGTCAAATTTCGTCGCGTGTAATAAAATCTAATAATCTGTATTATTGTATTTTCAAAAGCTAACTATCGGTTCTGTTTCACTATTACTGTGTGTACATAAAGTGTTTCCAGGTGTTCCCATGAAAAAGAAAAAAAACATATTCTGTTTGTGCCTGGATTTCCTCGCTCTTTAGGTATAAGGATAAATACAAGTAGGTAGAAAATAATTTATTTTTATAATTTTATATGGAATTTCAGTTTTACATTAAGTTTGGCAACATTGCCATTGGCTCTGGGTGAAATGTTGTACAGTAGCGCGGACTGACCTGTGAGTAAGAGTGTTTATTACCCCACTTTTAAAACGGTCGATTTAAAAAAAATTAATTATTAGCGCTTCTCTAGGACACCCAAGGAGTCACCCATTTAAATATAATACGTCATTTCCATAACACCCTGTATATTGTTTAGTGACATGGGAAACCATATTCAAAAAAAAGATTTTTGCCATCTTGATGTGTATTATTACCTACGTTATTTTACGACCTGCGGTTATTTGAAGTTTCTGTCTAAATTTTCAATGGAAACGTCAAAATGACATTTATCTTTTATTAATAATTTTAATTCAAAATAATAAGAAGTGGATGTTAGATGTGGTTGTAAATAAAATAGTATACAAACCTCGGTGAAAACTTTCGTTACTGTCTCGAGATTTAGGACCGACTCTCTCGACAGGAATGTAACACTTTCCACCTCGGTACGTAATATAATATTTTTTGACTTCTTACAAAAATATTAAATTCGTAAAAAAACATGCAAAAAATATCTAATCCGGTAAATGCTCATAAATTGTTCGAGATAGGTATAGCAACATTGCACATAGTAGATAGAGCCAAGACGGTACCGAACGGCCGTAATAGGTTTTGTTAAGATCCCTATGGGAACGCCTAAATATTGACACTCCTGATCAAAACAAGTATTCGTGTTTGAAAATAGGGTTAAGCGGCAAAATACCCGCGTTAGAAAACACTTCAAATAACCTTAAGAACCTCCGACCTAATTGTTTTCTTCCCTATGATCTCGTGAAACAGCTTTAAACATTATTTATGATCGCTTCATATTAGTTTCTATTTCACACAAAAGTTGTCCGACGTAACCACAATTAAACTATTTCAGGATTAATTGTAATGGTTCTCAAGGTAATTTATTCTGCTGGCAAGTCTATTTTAAATGCAACGAGTTTTAATACATAAATTTAAAGTTTTAAGAATATAAAATTAAAAATAAAAGGTTTTAATGTGGTTTTAAAATGTAGTCTTGAAGGCCTTCTTAGGATGGGCCCTTTATGGCTAGAAGCTGTTTTATGGTAAGTCCCCAGGCTGTCTTGAAGTTCATTTTGTTTTATTCGAAATTTTATTGTATAGTTTTAAAGCGACCTTGGAGATAGGCAATAAGAGCATTAGATAGTATTACTTGGGCAAAAAATAACGATCTGCCATTGCATATGAACTCTTCGTCCTAAAATGACCTCTGACATGGCAGCATGTCATTAGAGAACGTACATCATTATTTCCATTTGCACTACAATACTTAGTTTCCTGTAATTCTGGTCGAAAAAAACCGATCCGTCGATGTCAAATTAGAAACCAGCCCCCTTCTAAACCATCCGCCCGAGCTCAAAGATTTTCCATGTCAAATTATTTTCACTTTCCCATAAATCTGGCACCACCGGCAATCAAATGCCGTCAAATCTATGTCGCTAATGTCGACAATGTCATCCGCGCGGGTCATTCGTCGTACCGATGCGACCGCGAACATGTCGCTATGCGACTAAGAACCCATTGTTTCATGTTAGGCGGACGAAAAAAGTTCGAAAAATAATTTATTAGAGCTTCTGGGAAGCCGGCCGTACGGCCAGTCGATTTGTCCGCTTTGTCCGAGATGTTCTACAAATATTTGCACTTCTGTTGGCATCGGCAAATATGGGGGATAAAGATGTCGAAATTATAGAGATTTCTAACGAGAATCTTTTTTTTTTATAAGGACATATCACTCAGCGGAGGAGGATCTTAAAAACTACTTAAGATAGAAACATGTATGTATTGAGCAATTCGATAAAGAATGAATTCTACACGTAATTTATTTATTTATTTATTTATTTCTGTATTTGTTCTGTTCTAACTTATAAATAAATAATTAAACTATACAATACAATTCAAAATAGCCTTAATGAAAGACGCCTAGCTAATCAAATAGCTGTATGCGTCATAGTGTTCTTAATTCGGTTTATATACACGGTGTTGAAAAAAGGTCGGTACCCCGGAATAACTCCGGTGCCTCGCATTGCAGCGGAAAATGTCTAGGGAAAAAGTTGTTTGGTTTTGAAAGAGGAATAGTTTGCAATTTAAACCACCCTCCATCCCCTGAACCCCCGGGCGCGGGTGGGGGTAAGTTAAGATTTTCAAATGGAACCCCATTTTTTTTATTGGCGTATCGTGTTTTTCGACCAAAAATAAACAAATGCCCGTGGAAAAAGTTGTTTGTATTCCACGGGCATTTTTTAGTACAAGACAGAGAAAAAGAGTAATTCCGAGATAAATCTTGATTTACGCACGGTTCTGATTTTGTCTTTCTCATGGTGATTATTGGTGAAGGATGGGCCCGAATAAAAAATTTTTTCGGACAAAAGATGTTTATTTTTGGTCGGAGAACACGAAACGCCAATAAAAAATATGGGGTTCCCTTTGAAAATCTTAACTTACCCCCACCCGCGCCCGGGGGTTGAGGGGATGGAGGGTGGTTTAAATTGCAAACTATTCCTCTTTCAAAACCAAACAACTTTTTCCCTAGACATTTTCCGCTGCAATGCGATGCACCGGAGTTATTCCGGGGTACCGACCTTTCTTCAACACCCTATATAACAAACAATTATCAATATATTTCCATTAATAATAATGTACAGTATCAATATCCTGCAAAAACTTGCAAACTTTTTCCTGTTGTTAATCTCTTTAACATGCATTGGCAACATATTATAAACTTTAGGTCCAATATAATTTACAAATCTCAAGTTTAGATTATTGTTACTTATAGGTATTTGCAATTTTTTATTCACATAGCATAACCATGATTTATGAATTTCTGCAACTTTTTTCTCTGACGAATATAAGAGCAATTTGATAGAATATATAAAGTTCTTATGTTACATACCTCGGGTGTTAACAACATTCTGGTAGGATAAAGTTTGTTGCTTTTAAATATTATTTTTTAAATGTATCTTTGGACAATATCTAACTTATACAAACCGTTCCTTTTTTTTATCAAGGAATTCCCGTAGTTCCGGAGATATCCGGAAAAAACGGAAATTCTGAAAAATCGTTTTATTGTTTTCCTGGGTTTTTTTGAGATCGAATTCTAAAGTAAATTGCACTTTTGCATTGCAACTTTTTCCGCTCTATCTAACGGCGTTAATTGTTTTGTAATCCGACGAGTTGTCTTCGAAGGGCCATTATCAACTTTCTTCTTTTAAATACGGTCCTGTTTTCCTGATATTGGAATTTGAGAGCTTTTTTTCTTCCGAATGCAACGATGTATGGCACATTGTGGTTTAATGACGTTTCGAGGGTTTTTTGAACAACATCAGGAAATTTTGGGATACTGTCCTGTATTTCTCCTAATTTTATAAATAATATCTCATAAGTAAGCTCTAAATTTTTTACTTATGTTGGACTAGTTCAATAAATAACAAATAATTTAATAATAAACCATGACTCCGTGACTTCGTATCTCTTACGGTTTCCGAGATCCCTGTACTGGCCCTCATTATCTTGAACACGTTGTATACAGGGCATTATGTTTAAAATAAAATGTTAAGCCTAACTTCCCGTGTTATCGGAAGTGAGAGATACGTCAAAATATCATCATTAAGAGAACGTCATCTTTTGTATAGCGGGTAAAGATTGTTTCACGAAAAATGGATATAACTTAATGACTGCAGTAAAAGTGCCTGGGGCGATCCCATTATTTATGACCGTTTGTTATTATTATGTGGAAAGGACCGGATTGTAATAATTATAATTAAATATAGGCACATCAGGTAGGTTAGGTTGCTTAATTTATATTTAAATATCTTTTTGTGGTAAAATTTGTTAGTTTTTGAGGAATGGTTCAAGAATTGTCTTTTACCAAACATTCCTCAGAATAGCGTGATAGTAATGGACAATGCGAGCTATCACAGTCGCCAATTACATAAAGCTCCAAGCTCAAATAATACAAAATTGGAGATTCAGAACTACATGGCGGCGAATGATATATATTTTGAAGAAAGTTATAAAAAAGTGATCTTTTAGAAGTTTTAAAGACATTTTGTATAAAAAAAGTATAAAATTGGACATACAGTGCTACGGCTCCCACCCTATTATTGCATTTTTAACCCCATAGAGCATATGTGGCACCAGTTAAAATCACTGGTTAGGTCTGAAAATATTTCTCCGACTTTAAGTTCTAGTGTTGTAGAATTAATACGAAAATTCTTTAATGATATTCCCCCAGGCAGTTGGAAAAATTCAGTTCGTCACGTAATAACTGTAGAAAATTCGTATATTAGTCTGGATCGTATAATTAATCCAATTATAATTAATTTTGATGAGGATAGCGATAGCGAAACAGAACTATCTATAGAATGACATTATAAATGTAAATAAATATGACTAGTAATATTTAAAAAAAAATGTTATTTCATTTGATTACATTAATATAATCATATCATTACTTGTTTTCCTTAGTCCGTCCCTTCATACTTCACTTGTTTATTGCCAAGCTCTTGTCGACACAATGGGACCGACCCAGGAAATCATTAAGTCGTATGCAATTTTCGTGAAACGTACTGTACCAATATCTCCAACAAATATCATGTTTAGTTCCCGAGATCCTTCAATAGGCCACTCACCGTGAATGACCTGTATTTAAATACAATATTGAAACTTTACCGAAACTCCACAAACAAAAAAAAAAGTTTTCTCTTAATATTAGCCGAAATTACCTAAAAGTTCGAAAACAAATATCACAAGGCACTTTTATAATAAAAGGCAATTTTATGGAAAACATTGGAAATTGTTTTTTCGGTAATAGGTGTTTTTTGGTCATTTTGTGAAGTGTATTTGAGTATACACGGGTTATGTGATTATTGCTGATAAGAACTATATAGGTAAATAACTTTCGAAGATTTGTTGAAGTTGATAAATTACCAAATTATAGGGTATAGGTTCGGTTTTTACTTTGTATTCATTTATGCTGTTGCCATCAGAATGTGATGTTTTATCGATAAGGGTCTATCTTCATAAAATATTAAAAATTCGGTTTTGCTAGGTATTTCTTGCATTTTCTCAATTTTTTGTATCTAAAGGACACCATGTACAGGGTGTCCCATGTTCGACACTTTTATTGGGTATCTCCGTAATTGTTAGTGCTATCAAAAAAGTAATGTAGGTGCCATGTACTGTTTTTGGGTCAAATTTAAAATGGTAAAACCAATTTGAAAATTTTCGCTCGCTTAAGAGATACGGGGGAAAATCAAAAAATTGGCAATTTCTAAATTACCCTATATTTTCTTAGCTAAAAGAGATAGAGGAAAATGTTTTATACAGAAGTTTCTTTATATTGATTGTTGAATAATCTGCCGTTTTCAGAATAAGTATACGGGGTCAGGTAAAAAAGTAATCGGACCTAACCTCATTTTTTTTAAATCGAACACTCTGTATATTTTAATCTAAATAGATACTATTTTAAATTATCCTTTTAAATATACAACACGCCATGGAGAATATTGGTTTCCTAGGCGATTTATTAAACTTTATTACTTTAAACCACAGTAGACCATGAAACAAAAGCGAATATCCTAGAAACAACTATGTTGACTATTAACATTTAACGTCAATTTCATTTTTACATATTCATTTGCGAAAATGACCTAACAACATTTTGAAAAATTTGATATGATATCAGTTGAAAGTGGAAAAAACGAAGAAATGGCGCAAAATGTATATTTTGTTCGCTATCCGGAAAGACGGTAACCATTTAAGGACATATTCCGAACATTTGCGATGATTCTCGTTATTTTTTACCTTAATCTGAATCTTTTATTTCGTTTCAAAGTAATAAAGTTTGAAATAAATCGCCTAGGAAACCAATATCATCCATGGTGTGTTACATATTTGAAAAGAGAATTTAAAATGGTATCATTTTAGATTCTATTCTATTTTAAAAAATAAGGTTAGGTCCGATAACATTTTTACCTGACTTTTCTGTATCTCCTTTAACTAAGAAAATATAGGGTAATTTTGAAATTGTCAATTTTTTGATTTTTCCCCGTATCTCTTAAGCTCTCTCACAAATTTTTAAAGTCTCCAAAAGTATCGCGTATACATACCACAATAAAATATTTAAAGTCCGGTCCTGCCACTGAATCTAACAATGTAAAGATGGGCGCCTAGCATAGAGCCCAGTGGTTATACCCAATTAAAACCCCATAATTCATCTTTTAATGGTCGCAAAGGTAGATATTTAAAAAATCAACAGTCCACAGGTCCACACTTTACGACGGACTTGTTAGAAAAGGATAGACGATAATAGATGATAATTGTAGGTTTGGCAGGTTTGTTTGGTCGTTCAAATTGGCCACAGTTAAGACGCGACAGGTGCAAAAAATGTCGTAAAATCGGTAATAGACCTGGTGTTTTTTTTTTGTGCAAAATAATAGACTCTCAGCTGGTGGTGGGTTTTTGTATAATTCTTGTGCTATTAATAGGTTTTTTTTACAGCGTCAGCTTTGTTCTTTATTAGGAGAACGGAGTTAAGAGAGATATGAGTTATAAGTTTTACATCAATAGAACTTATGTTATAGTATAGCAAAATGACTTCTGTAAGGTTTTTGAGGGCATTTCTACAATTAATGGGAGGAAATATGTCTTGGCATAACCACGTTGTGGCAATCGCCAAGATAGCTTCTCAGAAGCTTGGGGTACTCTTCCGAACCAGAAAGTTGTACACACCTCAACAACTTTTGACACTATACAAAGCCCAGATTCGACCATCACTTTACTGCTCTCATGTCTGGAGCTCTGCACCCAAACATACTCTTCGGCTACTGGATTCTATCGAAAGGAGGGCCATTCGTCTGATTGGAGCCCACGAGTTGACGAAGAACCTCGACAGCCTAGAACATCGAAGACAGGTTGGGGATTAGACTCTCTTTTACAGATATTTTCATGGAAAGTGCTCGGCTGACCTTGCCCTCTTGATTCCGCCCGGAGCGACGAATAGCAGAAATACAAGACGAACCACTGCCGCTCATCCATATGTGGTTAAGCCTCGAGCTTAAATAGTCAAGAATTCTTTCATCTGGAGGACTTCATCCATATGGAACGACCTGCCCGAGGTCGTTTTTCCCAACGAATATAACCGCCAACGATTCAAAACCAACGTGAATCGCTTTTTGCGCACACGCACCACTCCCAGAGTGCCCTAAAGGATTTTTCCTATAGTGCTTGTGTTTGATCATAAAAAAAGATAGTTATGATTCACAAATAAAAAGATAACGAACCAGACCAGTTGTCCCAAATTAAACGCACTTACCATCACACATCCCAAAGTACTTACCGCACACTCTACAAGGGGATATAACAAATTATAATAAAACCTCGCACAGTGAGCGACTAGTTACCGCGATGGGCTCCAGCTGTGATTAAAATGGAAAAATAGATTTTAATGTATCCCTATTAAGAAAATAACTTTTTATAAATGACAAGTTATTCGGATTTTCTTGCCGATACTACGGCAGCCCGTTACCAAAATGCCTTCTTATCGCGCCTTCATCTAGTCAATGACTAATCGCTAGATTAATAAAAAATAAGAAAGTTTTACTCGAGCGAAAAAGTTCGGCAACGCTGCGCTTACCGGTCAGAGTGATGTCAGTCCGTAAAAAAGCAGATCGTCTTTTTGTTACTACACCTTGTCCGTTCATGATGAAAACATATTAAAAATATAAAAAAAAACGTGAATTCATCGACAACGGACATTTTCCGTGTTGCGCAGCTACAGGGATGGCAGCGGAGTCGGATCTCGTATCTGTATAATTCATGATCGCGGTACACGACGCGTGCATGGGACGGCTTGCTGTGTGGCTTGGTTGTCGATAACAACTCAGCATCAGCTATGTCCCCATATTGTATTATTATTGATACACGTGTTGTGCGGACTGAAAACGGTTTTGCTAAAAAATGCGTGTGTAAAAATATCGGTTTATATTTCCCCCTCCATTTTTCGAGCCACAATACACGATTTCTACTTGAAAACGGACGAGGCGCGATAACTCGAACAGCGTTCAAAAAATGACATACCTAAGATCCAACACGGTTGCGCGTCGATGAAAATGTCCGTTCTCATTTTTTTCCGGTCACGAATACCGAAAAATTACGAAAAGTAAAACGGACGAGGCGTGATAAGCTGAATTCTCCGCTGTAAACAAAGTTCGATTTTTCTCAAACCAAAACTATCCACCGCACGGAAAATGTCAGTTACTATTTTCATCTCCTCAAAAACATCGCTCTGAGTCAAGAAATAAAGAGAACGGACGAGGCGCGATAACTATTACGACCGCTTGTTTTTTACATATGTAAAGATGATTCTCAATGATTTCGCAACGTCGCCAATGTCCGTTCTTGTTAATTTCCTTCTCAAGTTCTTATTAAATCACCAAAAAACTCAAAAAACTTTAGGTCGTGATCAATTATTTTAAATGCTACCGTAGTCCCACCACGACCACCACCCTTGGTATGTTAGTTAAATAATAAAGGAAATATCCGTTCATAATTATTTTCACCTTTACATTTCTAAAAATACCATCAAATAAAAAAATAAAACGTAGTCGGTAGGCAATAAAATTCCGTAGAGCCGAGAAAAGAAAATTTACTGCCGCGTTTTCCTCAAAAAGTCTCATCGCATGCCAAGGAAAATGTCTTCCCGTATAATTTCCCGCATTTTCCCACATCGCCCTTATCCCGTTCGCCGTTAGGCTCACTTTTCTCCGCTCCAAACTTCAAACTTTAACGCCATCCGTGTTTCGTAGTGAATTTTTCTTCACGCGACGTTCGACCTTACACTAAAGGGACGTTAGGGTGGTTTTCGTGTGTCGTATGTAATTTTCTAGTGTTAATACAACATTGAAATGGCCAGTAATGTTCTTAGGTGTTTGGTTTATGCTGGATTGTCACGCCAGAAAGGTATAAAATATGGGCTAGACACGCTAAGGGAACGAAAGACATGGAGAATGGTAGAGTAGTGCCAAAAATATATAACCCGGTCGAATAAGGGCACAATGATAATAAAAAAATAAGAACATCGATTATTTCCATCACCACCTGTCAAATATACCGTTTCGACCAATCACATTGTTTCATTTAAACCGTTCACGTGTGATTATACTGATAAAATTTGCATGTTCCTTATAAGCGATAAAACTGTCTCATTGGCCCACAACTTTTTTTAAAAGGCATTTCTAAATAGGCCGAGTACTAGAGAATGAGTTTTAATAAATGTCAAGTTTGAATGACATTTTCTATTAATATAATATGCACATATTTTTAGAATAGAAAAAATCTTTTAGGGCACTCTGGGAGCGGTACGTTTTGAATCGTTGGAGGTTATATTCGTTGGGAAAAACGACCTCGGGAAGATCGTTCCATAAGGATGAAGTCGTACAGATGAAAGAACTCTTAAATAATGAAGTTCGATGAGTACTAAGCTTAGCCACATATGGATAGGCGGCAGTGGTTCGTCGTGTATTTCTGCTATTCGCCGCTCTGGGCGGAATTAAAAGGGCAAGGTCAGCCGAGCACTTTCCATGAAATTATCTGTAAAAGAGAGTCAAATCCCCAACCTGTCTTCGATGTTCTAGGCTGTCGAGGTTTTTCGTCAACTTGTGGTCTCCAATCAAACGAATGGCCCTCCTTTCGATAGAATCCAGTAACCGAGGAGTATGTTTGGGTGCGGAGCTCCAGACATGAGAGCAGTACTCTAGTGATGGTCGAATCTGGGCTTTATATAGTGTCAAAAGTTGTTGAAGTGTGTACAACTTTCTGGTTCGGAAGAGTTCACCAAGTTTCCGAGAAGCTATCTTGGCGATTGCCACAACGTGGTTGTGCCAAGACATATTTCCCCCCAGATTGACGCCCAGCAAATGAATAGATGAAGCCAGTGGGATTGCGTGTCCGTCCATGACTATATCCGGTTCTGTAATGTTAACCTTTTTAGAAAAAACTGCTCCCTGGGTTTTTTTGCGTTAAATTCGACTTTGTTACTGTCACCCAAAGCCAAAATTTCTTCCAGGTCTTTGTTGAGGCGTGATACTTCATGCTGTCTGCGAAGATGTGCGTCGGCAGCCGATGTCAAAGAGAAAGATGAGATAAGTGTGCTATCGTCAGCAAAACTAAATATCGGATTTTTCGTATTCACTAGAAAGTTGTTAATGTGGAGTAGGAAGAGAGTGGGAGACAATATGGATCTTTGAGGAATGCCGGCATTGATGGTGAATCCGTCAATCGCCACTTGCAAAGAGCTGTCCTTAAGAAAGCTAGATAACCATGCACAGAATCGACTGGGCATACCATAGGATCGCAGTTTACTTAGAAGTCCCTCATGCTAAACACGATCAAAGGCTTTAGAAATATCCCGTGCAACCGCCTGAGACTCGCCATGATGTTCGATTGCGTTGTTCCAAAGATGGGTGACATATGTACTTACAATGTCAAATACCAATGTATGGAAAAATTATTATTTCCCAGACCAGCCGATGATACCTTATACAATAAGGGCGTATTTAGTCTACACAGTAGCACTTTAAAATACTATTTCAGATTGAATGGAACCACCAAGAATTCAATCTGAAATAGTATTTTAAAGTGCTACTGTGTAGACTAAATACGTCTTTATTGTATAAGGTATCACCGGGTGGTCTGGAAAAATAATATTTTTCCATACATTTGTATTTGATATTAATACCACTTGGCAAGTATAGACTTCTTATTACTTACAATGTATTTTCCTATTTATACTTGCTTCCTTGGGAAAATGTTCTTATCCAAAGTCGACGAGCGGAGCGATTTGGCATGGTCGCTTAACCTTGGTACGTGGCGTGGCAGCACGTGGGGTAACGTTTTACTTAAGTATTTAGACATTAAATTTTTGTTTGAATTAGTGCTTAAAATAATAACGATTTCCGTCCTGTCATTAATTTGTTCTTCCATTACTAGTCTAAAAAGATGAAATATTTCCTCGACACGCAAAGGAAACTAAAAATGCCTATGAAAAGGTGAAAAACAAGTTTTTTCAGGGAAATCGGGGGTGAAAAATGAGAAGTTTGCGTCGCGACGACCGTCTCGTTTTGACAAATTCGGTCTAAAATAGGCAGGGAAACACGGATTGTTAATTTTTTTAGATTTATGGTTTCGTTTAAGGCCAGAAAATATTATTTTTATTTCGAAGTAAAAAAATTCTTTTATGATCGAACATTAGCACTATAGGAAAAATTCACGTTGCTTTTGAATCGTTGGAGGTTATAGTCGTTGCGGAACGCGACCTCGGGAAGGTCGTTCGACAAGGATGACGTCCTCCAGGTGAAAGATTCTTGAACAATGAAGTTCGAGGAGTACTAAGCTGAACCACATACGGATGGGCGGCAGTGGTCCGTCGCTTTAGGTGGAATTAAGCGGGCAATGTCAGTCAACCACTTTGCTATGGAAATATCGGGAAACGAGAGTCAAATTGAGGTTCTAGACTGTGGAGGTTTTTGGTCAGCTTCTCGGTCTCCAATCAGACGAACGGTTCTCCTTTAGATGGAATCCAGTAGCCGAGGAGTACGTGTGCAGAGCTCCAGCAGTATATTAGTGATGGACGAATCTGGGCTTTGTCATATGCCAAAAGTTGTCGACTATATCTGGTTCTGTAATGTTAACCTTTTTAGAAAAAATTGCTGCCTGTAAATTGGCGGAAATGGTGGTTTTTTGAAGCCCGATGACCGGTGTCTGCCCGGAGCTTCCATCATGCTATTTTTGCGGCCCGACCCTGTATTTTTAATTAACCGAACTTCATCGAATTGATTAACATCATCCTGAATATAAATAATTTGCTCGCTATTTCATCATTTGCAAAAATCATATCCTCTCAAACGTCAAAGAAACTTGAACAATTCTAGAAAGAGCAAGATCAGTCGGATTACGAGATATTTTCCACCTGATGACGAAAATATCAATGTAATTAGAATTGTATTGATGTTGTTGGCCAAATTACCTTAACCCATAATTCCAACGGAAAACTGGGAATTACCTACACAATTGTTATGAGGCTTACGAGGTGTTTCAAATTAGATTAAAGGCTTTCTAAGGTTTGTACCGATCTATTATTTTGTGTTTTCTCTAAACGTTGATACTACGTTTATCTTGGTCGATTTAATTACGGCCCTGTGTGAGAATCAAAACCTCTGCATCACAAATGAGAAAGTTAGGCGCCTCTGTCTAATTTACCACGTCAAATCTCGTGCTTTTTATTGGATTCGTTTCCAAGAGGTGTAGTCAGAGGCGTCCGTTTTCCGTTTCCTATCGCTGAAAATAATTAAATGTGGAATATTTAACGTCGATAATATTAAAATCGGAAAAGGAATAGGTTTTTCAGCGCTTGTTTATTATTTGTCGAAAATTTGGTGATGCGTGGGGTAGTTTTGCTGTTGTTGATCTTCCACAACTTATGGTGGCCAGTAGTTCCAATAAGGCCGAAACGGTTTTAATGAATATTCATATACAGAGAGTCAAATATCTTCCAGTAGAATGATATTAAAAATCGGCAAAACACGTCCATTTTATTGTGAATTTTCAGAGAACAATGCCTTCGTGGTTACCAGACCCCGGGAAGGGTAGGCGTTACCCTTCAAATCTTAAATGGGCAGGGGTCAGGTGGAAAATTATATTAAAGGTCGTTCAAATCCCTTTCCAATATTACCATAGCTCCTTATTTTTTGAGCAGTGGTGGAGATTTAAAATGATATGCCACGTGATTCCCTTCCCATTTAAGATTTTAAGGGTAACATCTACCACGAAGGCTGCGAATATTCTTTAAAAGCGTCCCCCCTTCTACTTCAATTACAAGTAATATTTTTCGAAAATTAATTTTTTCCATTGCAAAATAAAAACGGTTATTTTCTCACTTTGGGTGTGGACAGGCATTTCTTACGTTCGAAATTCGGGCAACGCCGGCACTGGAATTTATACAGAGTCTCGGAACAAAGCGAGAAAGATCTTTATGAATAAAATTAATTAAAAACAATAGGTTTATGGTTATTTATACGTGTTTTTTCGGAAAGGTTCGGCCGAAGCGGAGTTCTGTTTTCGGCGGGGAGTTTTTGACGCGATGCTATTTTTAATCTTGAACAGTTGTCGGTTAATATCGATCATTGTAGGTCCCTTAAATAATTTTATAAAATATTTTTGGTATAGTATTCATAGCCTATATCCTCCGATAATCTCATTAGCGTTATACAACTAAGGCTTGCGAAGAAAAAATGTATTACATTATACAAAAAGTACAAGAATGTAAAGGGAGGACTACCCCTTTTTTAATTAAGCAAGACGATAAATAAAGAGTTATTTGAAATCTTGTTGGGAGTACAAATACAAAATCTGAATTAAATATTATTTTTAAAAACACCTTCCTTTTTTATTTGCCGTTTTGCTCAAAAATTAATAGTAAGGGTTCTCTCCTGGACCATTATTACATCCTTGTACTTTTTGAGAACTATGTATAATACAGGGTGTTATGGAAATGACTTATTATATTTAAACCTGCAAATCCTGAGATGAAAATAAATTAAAGAAAAATAATCATAAATGGCGCTTTTAATTATTAAGCGAAATATACACTTTTATGAAATATCAAAATTTACGTTCACAATCAATAGTTTATTGAGGCGGTGTTGTCATATTGCAACACAGAATTGTAAACGCAAGTGTTCAATTTTTGACAACAAGGCGTCTTTGACCCGCGTTATCACTTCTTTTTCAAACTTTTTAGAAAAAAAAAATACTACAATTTTAAGGTACATACTCTCTTACCTTCGATCTTATAATCCGTTTTATAATTAAATTCCATAAAAAAATAAAACACAAAAAGTATGTTTTGAAACAGAACCAACATTAGGTAATATCACACAAATTTGAAATCACACCACACTATTTCTTATTATGAATTATTTCACAACAGAAAAATGCTACAACTAACAAAACGTTTAAAATTCGTATACATCAAGCACGTGGAAACCTCGACAACGTCATTCCACCACGAATCTCAAAACATACTGAAGCAACGATAGTCGCGCGCGGCAGGTATCCACGCAAGGGCGAAACATGCGGTGTGATCTGACAACACTTTTAGTATACTCTAGTGACCCACATTGTTGCTAACTGAATCCAGATGAAACGGCGCGACAGTACGTGGGTAGAAAGGGTTTTTACCTTAGTATTTAGATATTCGATTCGATAAAAAAAAGAATGTAGACTTTCTCTACGATACCCTAGGCGTCCCATTTAAATATAATATAATACATTGTTTTTCTTGGTAAATCTTAGTTTCTTGGCCAAGCAGAGCTTTCAGGCAGAAACGTTTTTTCATAAAACGTATAATGAACAAATTTCCCGTTTGTGTAGAACTTCCTCGGACACGCCCGTATATTTACCGTTACGCCTGCGATAACTCCCTAATTTGCTTCCAAACGACCAAGCGCATTTTTAACATGGTTGGTAATTTTTTAAAAAGGAAATTGGGTGGCCCCGAACCTTGTTAATTTTTAAGGTACCAGCGTTTTAGCATTTTAATTTGTCTCAAATTAAAAGATCTCACTGGTTAGGCGTTTTTTAATTTGTCGGTTTACGGACTTCTCGGCTAACGAATCTAATAAATAAATACATTTTAAAAAATCGGACAAGTGTTGACGTTATAAATGTTGTATATTTTAGATGACAGGAAAGAGGACGTTTTGCATTGAGTCTGCAGAGGATGACAAGTTTAATGGGCCCAACATATCTTTATTGACAAAGGTTGTGAGAATATTCTTGCAGAAATTATGTTGAGCTTCAAACTGTATAAATTTTCCCCGAGAACGTTGTTACCACTATTAAAAGAGTTATACAGGGTGTCCGTTAATTAATGGGACATGGAAAAACCACAGACTCCTTACGTAAAAATATTAGGATTTAATTATACTTACCTATATTCGAAAGTTGATATTAACTGAGATACAGGGTGTTAAAGATAAAACTTCATTTTTGTTTTTCTATCATAACTTTGACAGAAACCAACAGTTTTTTACAAAATTTGACAATTATGGTTTTTTTAGGACCAGAAATTGATTTTTTGGTGAAATATTAATGTACAATGTCTGTCTGCGGCATTTTTCGCATATTTATTAGGCCATAACTTTGTGCCTCAGTGTATTTAAGTTTTTTTTATAAAGATAATACTTTTCTCATATTTATTACGTGAAAGTTAGTTTTAGTTAGGATGTAGTACTAAAAAAATCTAATAACGTAGTTTGACGTGTTTGCGTTTTATACTTGCAATCTAGAAAATGTAATTCCAAGTCTGATAACAATTCCATTGCTGTAGAGTCACCTCTATTCTTTGCATACTCTTATAATTCCTTTACCATACTAATAGCTTGTTGATAACTGGTGACATTTGTTTGATTACTGCATTCAACTTCTTCATCAGAGTCGTCAGATAGTGATGTGGTTTCAGTTTGGACTACATAATCGGTAGGAATGGGGTCCCTAATCATCTTCTAATAGCACATTGCTATCAATGTTAAAGAACTCGCCCAAATCATTGTTATCAAATTACAAACTTCCACAACATCAATATTCTCTTTCAGTCTCAAAATGCGACATTTTTGTGCCATTGTTTACGATTTTAACCTTACAACTCACAAATAAACGGCGGACTGCTGTCGGGGAATCACACATACTTTCATTCGGCGAAGTCATTTCGCGCTGCCACGCATACGCGATTGGTTGCCGGTCTGTCTTCAGAGAGTTTTTGCAGTTTAAAGGAGGGTTTTTGCACTTTTTATGAAAACAGCCTGTCCGCGTCAGCCCAAAGGAGAGTCCGCCCAAGAGCGGTTGATTTTCATGGAATTTCATATACCTAGTTCCGGACTATGAAAAAATGTTCGCTTAATAGAGATGTCCGCTTATTAGAGTTGTCCGTTATGGGAGGTTTCACTGTAATTATATATTATTTAAGCAGTTAAAACGCGTGCGGCATCACGCCGTATGAAAGCGATGGTCAATGTCCTGCAAAAAAACGTGAGGTGTGTCGCCGTGTGAACCTAGTGTAATGTCAGACCAGTCAGTGCTGTGCTAAATTTATAAGACTACCTTGTCAGACGGAGGCACTCCGCACTATAACGCGAGTTCGATTCGCATTTGACCTTGCCTCTTTTTTTTTATTGATTATTATCCATTTATCATGGACATGCTACATTTTCCCACACTCCATTCCGGCCAAGTCCGTACCATTGAATGGACGGACGACCACGGTGTGTGTACGGTCGACCGGTGGCGCCATCGATCACAACACGCCGAACCACGCCTAAAGCTGTCTGCTAAACAAACATATAATTATGTATATGAACCTCTGTTTACTGCCCAAGCCTGTGATTACCACCGTACGATGTTCAACAGGCCACCTTTGGCCGGACAGGGCTTTCGCTGATCTTCGAAAGCGATATCGAATGGACGAAAGTCATTGGTGGAGAGTGAGGCGGTTTTGTTTCTATAAGGGTGTTCTATCACCTTTTGTCACTCACACCCTCGCTAAATAGAAAGTCAGTTTTATTTCCACAATCTTTGGTAACATTTACTAAAATATTCTGTAAAAATTACGCGACACGCCGTATTCCCAAGCGGTCGCCCATCCAAGTACTAACCGCGCCCAACGTCGCTTGACTTCTCTGATCGATGTAAGGCTTTCTCTTACCACCTCCACCGTTCTCCATGATAATTACATCTGCATCTGCTTTTCGTTCGTGTAAAATAGTATATTACGTACCGAGGTGGAAAGTGTTTCATTCCTGTCGAGAGGGTCGGTAAATCTCGAGACAGTAATGAAACTTTTCACCAAGGTTTGTATACTATTTTATTTACAACCACATTAACATCCACTTCTTATTATTTTTAATTAGAAATTATTAATAAAAGATAAATGTAATTTTGACTTTTCCATTGAAAAATTAGACAGAAATTTCAAATAACCGCAAGTGGTAAAATAACGTAGTTAATAATACATATCAAGATAGCAAATATCATTTTTTGAATATGGTTTCCATGTCGCTAAACAATATATTATTTTAACAACAGAAAAATGCTATCAGATGAGGAATTTGATTTTGCTGCTACTCCACCAGAAATTCGAGAAGCAGCCAAAATAGTAGAAGAAGATCTTCTGCCAACTAAAAGCCGCCCGAGATATGACAAGGCATATAACTGTTTCAAAGAATGGTGTACGGGAAACAAAGTTCAAAATCCGGGTTCTGAGTCGGCGCTACTAGCTTATTTCAGTGAAAATGCCAAGACAAAGAAGATATCAACGATTTGTTCGCAAATGCTGAGGACCACTCTATCAATTAGGGAAAAAGTAGACATATCTAAACACGCACAGATATTACCATTTTAAAAAAAAGTGTGCTCGTACATTATTTTGAAATATCGATTTTTTTAAAAATTACAAACAAATAATTTACTTTCCACCCGGGTGGAAAGTAAAAGCAAAAAAAACGTCAACTTTCCACCTTTCAAGATAGATGAAATGTCATTATTACCTGCATGGTTGTAAATAAAGGCATTTTTAGAAGACTTTGTTTGGCTTGGTCCTTTATACAATAAAAAATGCCTAAAGTACAATAATGGACATTAGTAAAATCTACCATACATTTAAAAATATTTACCTACTGGAGATATAAATAAATTATCTTCACTTAAATACGCTGTAAAATTTACAATATATTTTAGTTGATTTTGCTAAATTTATTAGAAATTCCAACTTTAGTTCCTTGTAAATGATGATTACAATATTATTTTGGTACGGATTAATAATGAAAATTGTTTATAATTAAAACACTTATTGCTTTTTTAATGCTTCAAGTTATATTAGAGTTATCTCCACATATATGTTTCGCCTTATTAGGCCTTTTTCAAGAATATTATTTGTATACTAAAGTTTGCATTTCGTTTACAATATTTATAATGTCTGTTTTATTACCTAGTCTGTTATAAATCTTATTTAAATTTATATTATGCTAAAGGTTTGGGAAGTCCAGGCTGAAAAGATTCTCAGTATTTATCAATTATTGGGGTGTTGTGGAAATTTTGTTGATCATTAGTACATTGAATAAGATTATTTCTCATGGATTTTTTGATTTCAAGCTGTTCTAATAAATCCAATCTTTTTTTACCTTTGTTTTCAGCGTGAAGTAATTGAATGTTACTTAAATTCACAAAGTGATTGTTTTCTATACAGTGAGCGGGCATCCCTGAGTTTTTTTATATAAGCATTAAAAAGCGATAAGTGTTTTAATTATAAATATTTAAAAAATGTTTCATAAAGAACCGAACGCGGAATTAACACAGTGTAATGAAAATTGTAATTAATACAATATTGTATAGGAAGGCGTACAATAATATCTTTACTATAATAATTTTACAATAGTGTTTGTTAAAATTGACTATATCTTTTAGTATTTACTTAATTTTACTAAATTTATTAGAAATTATAACTTTTTTTAGAAATTATGTTTACTTTTTTTTTTTTTTGAAGTAGTCCATCTCGAAGTGGAGCGAAGTTATAATGAGGTAAAGAAACTCATAATCTGCTCCACTAGATTAATAACAAAATCAACAAAAACCATACATGTTTCGAAGGTTCAAACCTTCATCTTCAGTGGAAAATACAAGAGCATTAGGAGAAACTCAAAAACATTGATTTAAACTGAGGAAAGCAGGAAAAATTATGAAAATTAATTTACGTTAACTCGAAAAAAAAAAAAAATTTTAAAAAAATTTTAATGCATTATTTGATTTTATTTTTCCAAGACGAAAGCTTTCATCTTGGAACCACGTGCCAGGATGCGAGATTTTTATAAAATGTTGGAATTTTATATCTTGGAACCACGTGCCAGGATGCGAGATTTTTATAAAATGTTGGAATTTTATATCAAATTTAAAATTAAAAATAAAATAAAATACTAATGCATTAAAAATACAAAAAAAAGAGTCTACTAAAAATAAAACATAACTGCGATTTAAAAATATACAAACTAATACAATTATCAAATTCTAATCGTTATACAGGGTGTCCGGGAACATGTGGGAAATCTCCCGGATATGAAGAAAACACGTGAAAAGAATACTATAGGTTCATATAAACTTCTTTCGTATCGGCCTCCTCTTCGGAGATATGGGCTCCCAAAGAGCACCAATGGAATCAAGTTTTTTACACATAATTATTGAACCACCTGGTATATTTCAATTATTTTTTAATATGATGTATACCAGGTAAGACCCGTCAAATTACTACCCAAGAAACTGTTGTGAATTACTCACAGCTGCAGGGACGGACTAGCTGTAACACTCATGGGCCCATTTTTTTACGCCCTGTATGATGAGAACTTTGGACAATGTTTTTTACATACCTTTAACTATTGGCTAAAAATTAAGTACTCTTCATTCATGTCGCTAATCCTAACCGTTTTCGAAAAAACGATATTTCATATACATCATGTATTTGGCGTATTTCAGTAAAAGATACATCTTTGTTCCGATCAAATGTTCAACCTTCAAAATTTCGCTTTTTCATATTTAACCCGTGAGAATTTAGGGGACTGGTGTAAATAAAATGACGTTTTTTCCTAAAACGGTTAGGATTAGCGACATGAATGAAGAGTACTTAATTTTTAGCCAATAGTTAAAGGTATGTAAAAAACATTGTCCAAAGTTCTCATCATACAGGGCGTAAAAAAAATGGGCCCATGAGTGTTACAGCTAGTCCGTCCCTGCAGCTGTGAGTAATTCACAACAGTTTCTTGGGTAGTAATTTGACGGGTCTTACCTGGTATACATCATATAAAAAAATAATTGAAATATACCAGGTGGTTCAATAATTATGTGTAAAAAACTTGATTCCATTGGTGCTCTTTGTGAGCCCATATCTCCGAAGAGGAGGCCGATACGAAAGAAGTTTATATGAACCTATAGTATTCTTTTCACGTGTTTTCTTGATATCCGGGAGATTTCCCACATGTTCCCGGACACCCTGTATATATATAACGTTAATTAATTTTCATAATTTATAAATGGATTTTTTTCTTTTTCCTGCTTTCCTCAGTTTAAATCAATGTCATGAGTTTCTCCTAATGCTCTTATATTTTCCACTGAAGATAAAGGTTTGAACCTTCGAAACGTATGGTTTTTGTTGATTTTGTTATTAAACTAGTGGAGCAGACTATGAGTTTCTTTACCTCACAATTATGTTTACAATATCAATTTGGTACAGATTACTAAGAAAAAATTTAATTTCTAATATTTTATAGGAAATTTTACAATAAATTGATAATTGTTGGTTCACAGGAACATCCTCTAGTAATTCATTTTGTAAAAATTGTAAGTAGACCCCTCACTTGAGGCGAATCTCCGCTGCGAAAACATCGACGCGCGCGACACTGGATATTTCATAAGCTTAATTTCGCGAGCCACGCGAAAATGGACAGAATGACGAGGCGCCGATTTTTATCGCAACCCTGTAGGTGCAAGTTGGCGGCGATGATTTGTGAGGTCACAACGATTATACTTTTATCAGCGTACAAAGGTTACGTAAGGGAAAAAATGAGTCGTATTTGAAAATTGAGTCAAAATTTCACAAAAAAAAAATTCCTAATTTGAATTCGAGTCGGCATTAAACTATAATAAAATTTATGAATTTTATTACAATAAAAAATATGAGTTTCTTGGTATACATCATCTTGTTTCTTCGTGCTAGATACAAAGTGTTATTATTGTCAAATCGACAATTAAAAATATCTCCAGATAGTGCCTGCATTCATTATCTCTAGTTATTATAATTACCAATTAATGGTGCATTTTTATCCAATTTGTTCAAATCTTTTGAGCTTATTCCGAAAAACAACAGTATAAGCTATAAATAAAACGTCATCGCTGATTTCGTGTGAGATTTTCGATTTGTTCTATACATGGTGATTCACGGTTAAAATCATAGTTACTTCTAAAAAACGGTTAATAGTTCTTTTTTTAATGGAACACCCTGTATATTACAGTGAAACATCTCTTAGGCGGACAAAATTATTACTATGTATGTACAAATAAACATAACATAACAAAAATACACTAGTTTTAGTTAGTATGTAGTACTAAAAAATGTAACTCCAAGTCTGATAACAATTCCATTAGTGATAGACGTGTTTTGGACTTCCATTGTCTTTATTTCGTTTAAATCACAACGTTTCAACTGGTAAGTATCTCCAGTCGTCTTCAGGTGAATACTGAGCAAGTTACTAAACTACGAGAGTATTTATACTAATAAGGGGGGTGAGAAAGTTAATCAAGTATGACCGAGGTGGGTGCAGTCATGCGTCAATACTAGAGGACGTACCTAAACTAAGATTACATTTGCTTAACAGGGGTTTCCAAATGTTCCTTATATCTAAAGAGGGTTTGCTAAAACAACCAGGATTCTGAGTGATGACAGCTGCTTCTTTGAATTTCCTCTTTCGCCAATGTTCTTCTTTGAGTATGATACTTGATTGTCCCCATTGTAAGTGGTGGCCGTGGGTCCAAGCGTGATCTGCTGCTCCGGATCTGTTTGTTTCTCCCTTTCGTGTGTGGCTCTGATGTTCCTTGATCCTTGTTTCCAATGGCCGTAGGGTTTCACCAACATAGGATTGTCCGCACTCGCAGGGTATTCTATATACACAATTCTTTGTTCCTCTAGTATTGACGCATGACTGCACCCACCTCGGTCATACTTGATTAACTTTCTCACCCCCCTTATTAGTATAAATACTCTCGTAGTTTAGTAACTTGCTCAGTATTCACCTGAAGACGACTGGAGATACTTACCAGTTGAAACGTTGTGATTTAAACGAAATAAAGACAATGGAAGTCCAAAACACGTCTATCACTCATGATACAGCATTGTCTCTAACCTTCAAAGAAACAACAATTCCATTGCTGTAGACTCACCTCTATTCCTTGCATACTCTCATAATTCCTTTACCATACTCATGGCTTGTTGATAATTGGTGACATTTGTTTGATTACTGCATTCAACTTCTTCATCAGAGTCGTCAGATAGTAATGTGGTTTCAGTTTGGACTACATAATCGGTAGGAATGGGGGTCACTATCATCTTCTAATAGCACATTGCTATCAATGTTAAAGAACTCGCCCAAATCATTGTTATCAAATTACAAACTTCCACAACATCAATATTCTCTTTCAGACTCAAAACGCGATATTTTTGTGCCATTGTTTACGATTTTAACCTCACAACTCACAAATAAACGGCGAACTGCTGTCGGGGAGTCACACATACTTTCATTCGGCGAAGTCCTTTCCGCTGCCACGCATACGACAGAGAGTTTTTACACCGTATTCGTCTCCCAAATACTTTTAAAAAATTTTGGTCCGTTTAAAGGAGGGTTTTCGCACTCTTTGTATGAAAACAGCCTGTCCGCGTCCGCCCAAGGGAGGTTGTTTTCATGGAATTTCATATACCTAGTTCCGGACTATGAAAAAATGTCCGCTTAATAGAGATGTCCGCTTATTAGACGTGTCCGTTATGAGAGGTTTCACTGTATTTTTAAAATCAAAGGAAGGTTAAACTTTGAGGCTTCCTCAATAAAGTGAGTTGTTTGCAAAATTATCATCTTTTGAAAATTTTCCGAAGGTATTTAAAAATTTGACGCACATCTTTAAATTCAAAATTTTTAGTGAAAGAATCCTTATCACGCGAGGACCTCGCACTTGACAACTCGATCCACTCATGCCTTTGTCTATGCAAGACCAATAATACCGCTTTATAGCTATAAACACAACGTCCCATTTCGTTCAAATTTGTTTATTGTTTGTTTTAATTATTATTTGCAATTAACTCCGGTCGGTTAATTAGCGTTAAAACTCCATTGGGCAATTTAAATACGGTTTTTTAGTCGCGCCATTTTATTGGTAAACACGAAGTGACTGAACAAATAATAAATTAATTAAATTCGTGAGATAAAATGGTTTGTCGTGAGATGACCACGCTAAATTCCAGCCGTTTTTTATACAACAATACAAAGGACAAAGTACTTACACGAATGTGGAAGTAGTTTGTCTTTTGCACGGTATTTCTTCGGAAATATTTATATAGAAATTATTCATACTCAGTGGGATTGATTAGATTATAATAAAAATCTAACGAATGAAATTTTATGGAATTGTTTTTGTGTGTATATTATTTTAAAATGCTTTTATTGTTGATTTCTAAAGTATGTCTTTATTTTCAGTTAAAAGACAAGTCCATTGATTTTCTGGTATGTACAAAATTTTTATTATTAATTAGAAATAAAGTAGATTTTTCAAATTTTCACAAAAAAAAATTGTGTAGATCCTACTGGGTATGTAGAATTTTAATACAGTTATCTTAGAAAAAAAATGTAGTTTGTTGATGGATTAAAAATTACCGTTTTCCTTAAGCACACATACAGCGTGGCCATTTAATGTGGCCCAAGTACAGGGTGTCCCATTTTTGTCACTTTTATAGGGTATCTCCGTAATTGTTAGTGCTATCAAAAAAGTAATGTAGGTGTCATGGGCTCTTTTTGGGTCAAACTTAAAATGGTAAAATCAATCGCTCGCTTAAGAGATACGGAGGAAAATCAAAAAATTGACAATTTCAAAATTACCCTATATTTTCTTAGTTAAAAGAGATACAGAAAAATGTTTCATACAGAAGTTTCTTTATATTGATTGTTGAATAATCTGCCGTTTTCAGAATAAGTATACGGGGTCAGGTAAAAAAGTTATCGAACATAACCTAATTTTTTTTTAAATTAAACATCCTGTATATTTTAATCTAAAAATATATTATTTTAAATTCTCCTTTCAAATATATAACACACCATGGATGATATTGGTTTCCTAGGCGATTAATTTAAACTTTACAGGTTCTGTAATTATTGAAAATGATCCAAAAGTGTAAAAACCCCAGATTTGCTACATAAAAGTTGTGTAACAGCATTTAGGAAGTATCAACAACCAAGTTAAACAGCAGAAAAGCTTACAGAACCATTTTACTGTATAAGTTCTATTGATGTTCTTACAGCATTTGATCCTAAAATCACGAATGTATTTTGGGAGACCTTCATGCTACAAATTGGCGAATTGAATGCTTGTATAAAGCTGTTATAAAGCATAAATAGCTCTTAACCCGATCTTATAAAGGAAGCCTGCTAGTCGGGTAAATATAAAAAAAATAATCAAAACCCTACCATGAAACGTATGGCAACATACAACGTTCCCGAACTCAAATTTCTGATTAAAAGTTAAAGAAAAATAAGGTGCTTACCCAGATAGTTGTATATCCCGTACACCTTTAGGTTTTTTTTTATCCCAAGATTACATGGACAACAAATTTTAAGTTATTGGTTGTATCTTGTATCAAAATGCACTTTTCTATAATCATGGGTTTAAAAAATACTAATCGGTTTATGGTTATTTGTGTTTTACAACATCAGTGGTTAGGTTTTCTTTCAGTTATAGGAAATTTTGGAGGGTGACAACAAAAATGTGCATTTTTTCGAGTATAGGTACAGATTTGCATAATTTCGTCCATATTTTCTTGCTCAATTTAGCAGTTTTGGAGGTTGGGCGACGAGAAATAACCGCGCCTACCCTCTGCCCCGCCACTGCCGCCGAGCAAACATATCAATTTCGTTTACAGAGCCAACTAATTATAATAACCAGTATCATCAATAAATTTCCATAATCAACACCCAATAATCATTAAAATAATTATAACACATTTAAACAAAAACAAAAAATTACTTAATCATCTGCACCGACAAAGGGAACGAACTTATAAAGCCGACGTATCGTCGGAAATGGCTTTCTAGTTCTTGCCAAGTTAATCGAAGCAGAAATAAAATGGATATTATTATTATTTGTTGTTACAAGTAATGTTAATAAGATACAAGTAATTTCCTATAAGTAAACAGTCGTTTTATATAAGGTCTTAATGAGGGGAATCTTTAGAACTAAAGTTATACCGACAAAAGCTGGATTCATTCGATATCGATAACGATAATATTTGAATAATGTGCTTTGGGTTTTTTCTCATACAAAACGGCGTTGATGATTCTAATTACGCTGTAATAACGACACTTTGTCGTAAACAGATAGCGCTAATCTGTTAAATGAGACGCGACAAAGTCAGAAGCCAATAACTTAAATTATTTTATGCCCGTGCGGGCATAAAGTACACATTGTGGCCCGCGCTGGCTTTAAGACGCAAAAAACAGTTTTCGATTAACTGATTATTTATTAAAAAAATATAAATTTGCGTTTATACATATATTATTTGGTTGTATTTACATAGAGCTGGCAATTTTGGAAGGTTCCGCTGATAGCTAAATTTCCTGCAGCAAAGGGTGACTCATGGTTCATTGTCTGGGTCTCTACAAAGACTAATTTTCTATATTCTACATGTGTAGCTAACATATTTATAAGTTCTTGCCGCCAACATCCACCAAATACACCAAATAGTAATGCGACCAACGTTTCATTTGTTGCCTCATGAATAAATTTTAGGACATTTTCTTTAGATTACACACTGGATATTTTTGGTTGGTACCTTTGACCTTTGCTTTAAATACTCGCATAATTTGTGAAAATTACATATATTAATATTCTTATTTACCATTAAAGTCTTCTTTATCATCGAATATTTAGCCCACAGAGAGCTCGGGGAAAATTTTTCAGATAGATCATTAAATCACCCCAACAGCACAATTTCGTTAATGTTTTCTACAGCATCAAAAATTGGTCATATTCTTTGTCGTTTGAGTCTCTGGATTTTCTCGGTAACAGGTTGTGCGTTGGCTTTTCAGCCTTTTTTTCAATTTCGTCGGGAATTTCAAAACCTTGTTCCATTTTTGATTTTTGACTTTGACACATTAAACATTTGTATACTTGTCTCCCTAGCAACAAAAACGCAGGCTATAATAATGTCAAGGTAATGTCGCAGGTAAAAATAAAAAATTGGTAAATCAAATTAAATTTTAAAAAATATTTATTATTTAAAACGAACTGGTATGATATAAAAGTTTGTATGCACCACGGGTACTAATAGATATATACCCTCGGGCGACTTACGAACCCTCGGGCCAGAGGCCCTCGGGGCATAATCATCTACTTTGTACCCTTGATACATACAGGGTGTTTCGGGAGGAAAGGGAAATATTTTGGGAACATGTTCAGAAGGTCAAAATAAGAGAAATTAACCCATATGTTTTAATCCGATTCTTAACCGTCCCTGAAATAATCGGTTCTAAAGTTTTTTTTGTAACTATTTTTTATTTCAAAAGCAACACCAATAGATACTAGTAAAACAACAAAATTCCACTAATTTAGAATGTTTTCGAAAATACCCCCACCAACTTCAATACAAGCTGCACCACGTTTGTTAATCGCTAGTGTTCCACGTTGAATTGCTTGGGGATTGTTTATAATGATATTTGCAGCATTAAAAATTCGATTGTGGAGTCCTTCCACGGTTTCTACTCGTGTTTCGTATACTAGTGATTTCATCCACCCCCAGAGGCAATAATCCAGTGGGTTTAGGTCTGGTGACCTCGGTGGCCAAGCTTGAGGTCCTCTTCTGCCAATCCAACGATCAGGAAAACGATTATTTAAGAAATTACGCACCCGGCGACTAAAATGAGGTGGGGCTCCATCGTGCTGAAAGAACATTCGGTGTCGAACAATTAGCGGAACATCATCCAACATGTGTGTTAAATGGTCTTCCAAAAACCGTAAATATCCATCTCCAGTAAGACGCTCATTCAATACAAAAGGACCAAATAACTGGTCATTCCACACCACACATTAATACTGAATCGATGTTTAAAGTTTCGTTCAAACGTGACATGAAGATTTTCATCTGACCACCGATGTTCATTGTGACAGTTATTGATTCCATCGCGGGTGAACTGAGCTTCATCGGTAAATAAAATGTATTTATGTAGGCCTCGATTTTGTTGGATCCATTCACAAAATTGAACCCTTAAGCCATAATCACCTTCTTGAAGATATTGGACCGGTTGAACATGGAAAGGCTTTAAACCGTTTTTTCTAAATGTCTTCCAAACGCCCACATGTGATTCTAATGGAAGTTCTTTCGTAATCCACCTCGTACTAACACCTGGGTTCTCTTCAGCCATATCCAGAACATTCTCTTCATTTTCCACATTTAGACCCGCCGCTCGGTCAGAATCAATCCTTACGCTTGGAAACATTCCTGTTTCCTGAGCATTTTCAAAAACTTTTTGCAACACTTTTCGATTAGGAAGTCTTCGATTTGGAAAACGACGTCGGTATTCATCAACAGCCCGTAATGCGCTACCATTACAGAAACCATACACGAATATCATGTCAGCATACTCCCTATGGGTGAATGTGTGAGGCATTACGTCCGGAACCTTTTCTCTTTTCGAGTCGAAACGCTCAGAATAAATCAAACTGACAACCATGCTGAAATACCTACAAACTGGAGTTAGAAATACAAAACTTCTTAATTACTCCAAAACTTTACAAAAAAAACTTTAGAACCGATTATTTCAGAGACGGTTAAGAATCGGATTAAAACATATGGGTTATTTTCTCTTATTTTGACCTTCTGAACATGTTCCCAAAATATTTCCCTTTCCTCCCGAAACACCCTGTATAACTATTATAAACTTAGTTACGTGCAGAAATAAAATGAAGATGGTCAATTTAAGGAACAAAACGTCGGAAGTATACCACTGCACGTAGATTTCGGTCATCTTTCACAACTTAAATAAAAAGATCCAGGCCCGTATTTAAAAAAATTAAGTTGATGATGGTGATCCAATGACGAAACGTCGCATGAAAGATCTGATAATGCCATCATGTGGAAAATAAAATGTAGTAATGAGTAAGTGAAATGTATTTTTGGACACCTCTACGGACAAAGCCAGGAAAAAATATAAACCGAAACGCAAAATTTTCGATTTTTTCCAAATATTTTGGAAGCCCCTTCTTGTTCCCAAATGAAAGATTGTGATTGCCGCAATTGCGGATACAGGACGTCTTAAATTGAAATATTTCAAAAAATAATGTTTTCTACTTGAATCCCTTGGCTTAGACCATCCCGAGCTCTAATTTTAAAAACAACCGAAACCTAATAAAACACAATGCCGAATCCCTAAATCTCTTTAACCAAATTAGGGATATCCTGCGTAAAACCCCAGGAATGTAGACGGGATTTACGGGAAAATCCTGCTTACCCTCGGGATCCTGTTAATTATATCCTGGAAGAATTTCGAGTCAATTGTCAAATATTTGCCGTTTAACGTGGGGGAAAGGGCGGGACCTTCTCAAATTAAGGGTGACAATTTTAATAAGAGGTCTTGCTTAATTTGGGATAAGCAGTGGGTAATATGGCGTATTATTAATTTTATTATTGAATGAAAGATAATATTAGTTATTACCACAGGTCCAATAATCCATTCATAAAACTCTTGGAAAGTGAAGCTGTGATTGTGTGAAATGTTATTGAAAATCGGTAATGGGTGGAAGAGAGAACTACATGTGTGTTGGCTGAATGGCAACTATGTCGAGGTCTGGTTATATCAGATGGTTAAATATTAAAACATAACCACCATATTTACCGATAAAAAGATAAATCCTTATTTAAATGATCCACTCTTTTACAAACTACACATGAATGCACCATGATTGTTTATAATAGGTTCGTTCCAACCACCCTAAAAATCGTACAATGTACGGTCACGCACATGCGTAGTAGTCGAAAGGCGTTCCAACCGACACAAAACGGTGTAGCTGGCGATCCCTTTGGTGTTCCAACCAAATTGTGATCGTTCGCAAACCAGTTCCTGAACGGTAAAAACGATACATGGCCAAGACCAGGAACCGCTTGTACTGACTTGCGCCCTAAGAATTTTAACCGTTGTATTCCTGGCATTCATGCAGTTCTTTTAGCCTTGTTTTGTAGGAGTTGTTGCTTAATATTTTGATTATTTAATTTATTCTTATTAAATTTGTATAATCCGGTTCCCAAACCTACAAGATAGTCTTAACATTAAACGTTATTCTCTTTCATGATTATTAAATACAACAAAACGGAACGAAAAAAGATAATACTCAAGCTTAGACGAAGAAATCAAAACAACAAAAGTAGGGTTGTGATTTATGAATGTAATTAACTAATTACTAAACTTCTTTCCTAGAATCAGACAGGCGATCAGCTGAGATTTTTACACAGAATGGTCACAAAAACGTACCAACCTTGCCTCCCTTGTGCATCGGCAACAAACAGTGCAAAATTAACGCCTGCGGACAAAATCGATTCCAACAGTTTCGTGACGGTTCTAGAACGATACAAAAATAGGGTGCTGGAACAAACCTAATAAAGACGATTTTTCACCAATAATCACAAAAAAAACACAAATCAACCTAAATATATAAACAATCCGTTAGATCAAAGCGCCAACGTTGTGATGTATACGAGATTAGTATTAATTCATATTTTGGCTCCTGGATCGCAGCACAGTAGTAAAATAAAAATAGATGTTGCCAGAGTGCAGTTGAGTTAGTACTTTTGATACATTTAAGTATAATAATATTTTTTTAAAGAATCTCTCATCGCCTTTTCATAGTTTATAGTAAAATTATTGGAAAATAAATTTATTTTAAGAGCAATTGCGAATTAACCTTAAACCAGTTGCAATTGTCAAATTAACAAATTTTTACTTGGGCTTTTGCAAGATACCTTTGCGATAAATATGTCAATCTGGCTATGCTGCAATAATGAGCGAAAGGGGTGGGAAAGATTCGTTGCGTAGGCTAGAAATATACATTTTTCTATCTGGAGTTTTACAAGATCTTTGGTTATTACTTCCGAGGATGCACTGACTGCTTGGGACAAAAGAATTGATTATTTTGAAGTTTTTTTCTTCATAGCAAAGCAAATAATTAAAATATTGACTCTTAAGATAGAACACATCCGATTTTAGAATAATGAATTAGGAACACAAAGGAAATGCATTCGTCCCAATAACTAACATGCAATAAAAACGGATCTAAGACATCGTAAGCTTCCAAATTAGTCAAAAATATATCTGAGAACGATTAAAATTCTGTTTACGTTATTTTAAACGGTTATTTTTTATATATAATTAGGTGTAGAAAGTCTAAAAAAATGATTATTTTAATTTTTAAAGCAATTAAAATACGTTTTTATTTTTTTATCACCGTCAAGGATACAATTTATTTTTACCTTCCACCAGTACACCACTTTGTTTACGTAGACGTATTTTAATAAGTGTAATTGTCAATTAGCTGCCTCGTGGCGTTACAATTTTGCAGTATTTGGTTCGAAAATTGAACACACTTAAGGCCCTTTAACATGCTGCAACATTAACTGCAAGAGATCTTACCCGGAGGCGTGCGCAGTTGCGATCCAGCTGATCTAGTCTCGCAAATATCTGCACTGGCAACGTAACTTCCCAGAAAAACAATCGGGGAGATCTGAAAATTAGTATAATTTTTGCCCTTATTGGAACGGCCGTCTCTCATACCTGCTTTCACGCTCGACACTACCGGATTAACAAATGTCATATTTGTCGTTATTGTTAAATCGAATTCTTTGTTGTTTTTCAGTGTTCGTGTGTTAAATTGAAGTATTGTTTGTGGAAAAAAATATCAATTCTTAACTCAATATGGCAAGACAATGCTTGGTCACGTCCGTCGATTGTGTGTGTTTCCTAACCAAGACAGGAACAGAAGATCAAAATATATGGGGATTTTACCGATAGAATATCCATCTCTTTTTTGTTGTGTTTCTGTCTAGGTTTGGTTCGTAATAAGATGCGTCACATTGACGTGTACAACGTAGATAGAAATACCGAGTCCATGCTTGTTTCAAGGCAGTGGCTTTGTTCGGGTTTGTGCAAGTGCAAGACCAATTTCTGGGGGGAAAAATATTTATCTGTGGCCAATACCCGATAAAAGTCCCAGCATGTTTGACGACCACTGTCGTAGTTGAGCGCTGCTGGTTTATGGGAAAACAATATTTTTCTGGACAGAAAGTAAAAGTAAGGTTAATTTATTTCTATTCGCTGTAAGACAGCTTTTACAACCAAATTATAAAACTGTTTTATAGAAGTTTTCTAAATAGCAAGGACATCAATACACTAAAGTGCTTCTGTAAGCTTTCCGCCTGTGTTGGTTGTTGATGTGTTCTCAATGTTATTAAACAACTTTTATGTAGCAAATCTGGGGTTTTTACTCTTATAGATGTGGTTATAGGTTGTAGGAACGTTATCAGGGGAAATTTATCTCAAATTATTTGCGGTAAGAATATTCGCACAATTATTGATTAATTTAACACTACTAAAAACAATTTTTCTGAATTCTCGTAGCTTGTACAGGGTATCCCATTTTCGACACTTTTATAGGGTATCTCCGTAATTGTTAGCGCTATCAAAAAAGTAATATAGGTGTCATGTGCTCTTTTTGGGTCAAACTTAAAATGGCAAAATCAAAATTTGAAAATTTTCGCTCGTTTAAGACATACAGGGGAAAATCAAAAAATTGACAAATTCAAAATTACCCTAGATTTCCTTAGTTAAAAGAGCTACAGAAAAAAGTTTTATACAGAAGTTTATTTATATTGATTGTTGAATAATCTGCAGTTTTCAGAATAAGAATACGGGGTCAGGTAAAAAAGTTATCGGATCTAACCTCATTTTTTATATTTTAATCTAAGAAGATACTATTTTAAGTTCTCCTTTCAAATATATAACACACCATGGATGATATTGTTTTCCTAGGTTTATTACTTTAAACCACAGTAGACCATGAAACAAAATCTAATATCCTTGAAACAACTATGTTGACTATTAACATTTAACGTCAATTTCATTTTTACATTATTCATTTGCGAAAATTTTGATATGATATCAGTTTATATTGAAAGTGGAAAAAACGAAGAAATGGAATGGAAAATGTATATTTTGCTCGCTATCCGGAAAGACTGTAACCATTTAAAGACATATTCCGAACATTTGCGATGATTCCCGTTATTTTTTTACCTTAATCTGAATCTTTTATTTCGTTTCAAAGTAATAAAGTCTGAAATAAATCGCCTAGGAAACCAATATCATCCATGGTGTGTTATATATGTGAAAAGAGAATTTAAAATAGTATCATTTTAGATTAAAATATACAGGGTGTTCCATTTAAAAAATGAGGTTAGGTCCGATAACTTTTTTACCTGACCCCGTATACTTATTCTGAAAACGGCAGATTATTCAACAATCAATATAAAGAAACTTCTGTATAAAACATTTTTCTGTATCTCTTTCAACTAAGAAAATTAGGGTAATTTTTAAATTTTCAATTTTTTGATTTACCCCCGTATCTCTTAAACGAGCGAAAATTTTCAAATTTTGATTTTACCATTTTAAGTTTGACCCAAAAAGAGTACATGACACACTTTTTTGATAGCACTTACAATTACGGAGATACCCTATAAAAGTGTCGAAAAAAATGTGGCATACCACATGTGAGTAAAGGCTTTTTATCCACAGGTGAAATTCACTCATTCTTTAGTTAGTTATTCTTATATTAAACCTTCCGGTTACTGGTTGTGGGGCAATTATGTATTTAATCACTTATAGTATAAATAATCATTAATCACTGATATATATTTTATAAATAACTATAAGCTTCTTTGTATGGTAGTAAGTACAGGCACTAATTGCTCATAACAGCGATCCAGATATCTCTAAAACGAATTAAACTTCATATTTATTTACAAAAAACTGGGTATATAAAAATCTAATTGGATTTTATGTGTTTCTATATACATAGATTTTAAGTTTTATTTTATAGGTCCCAGATCCGATGTACTGGAGTAAACCTAATTAAGTTTTTTTATTAGTTTCCTCCGAGATAATTGTTTTATATACCATTTTTTTCTTAATTAAAACCGTTAGACGTTATTAATTAATAAATAAAATATATTTCTTAAAGTAATTAAAGGTTTTCCTCTTGAAATGAAATCAAGGCCTAACCCCGTCGTATACAGGGTGTAATGAAAATAATTTATTATATTCAAACCGGGACAATCGGAGATGAAAACAAATTGAAGAAAAATAACCTTAAAGCGAGTTACGCCACCTTATGTCAAACCCGAACAATCATGTAGTAGGCTCTCAAAAGACGACGTCGAAGCCGGTAACTCGTTTTTAAGATATTGCCTTGTCACAAATTAAAAACCTCACGCTGTATACAGGGTGTCCGCTAATTAATGGTACATGGAAAACCACAGACTCCTTACGTAAAAATATTAGGATTTAATTATACTTACCTATATCCGAAAGTTGATATTAACAGAGATACAGGGTGTTAAAGTTAAAACTTCATTTTTGTTTTTCTCTAATAACTTTGCGAGAAACTAACGTTTTTTTACAAAATTTGGCAATTATGGTTTTTTTAGGACGAGAAGTTGATTTTTTTATGAAATTTTAATGTACAATGTAGGGTTTGTTCGCAGGCTGCGGCATTATTTGCACATTTATTAGGTTATAACTTTTTTGTGCCTCAGTTTATTTAAGTTTTCAATAAAAATAATAGTTTTCTCATATTTTTATGTAAAAAGGGTATAGTAAGTTCAGGTCGCCCAGAGTAACCGTTTCGGAGATATTTGCATTTAAATTGTTTAGTGCCCAATACTATTAATTTACAAACAAATTTTTTTTCTTTAAGTAACCTATGAGAAAACAAATAAAATTTAGACATGCAGTTGCTATGAAACCTCCATGTTGTTATTTGTTTGTTGATTATTTTAAGATAGCTTTGTCAGAAAATGTTTCATTTTTGAGTTTATCGTAAGTTTGTGTTTTCAGTGCTGTTGGTTTCTTTCGACACGATATTTTCTAGGGTCAAAGTTATTTTAATTAAAGTAAGTTAAAGAAAAATCCAATTATGGTATTTGTTATTCCCAATTACCATTACCAGAACATTAATTATCATGTAAAAGTTAATTGGTAAGAAGTAACAAAATATTATTTGCTTGCCTGGGCTAACGCACTAAACAATTTAAAAGCAAATATCTCCGAAACGGTAACTCTGGGCGACCTGAACTTAGTATACCTTTTTTACGTAATAAATATGAGAAAACTATTATTTTTATTAAAAACTTAAATACACTGAGGCACAAAAAAGTTATGACCGTATGAATATGCGAAAAATGTCGCATACATTGTACATTAAAATTTCACAAAGAAATCAATTTCTCGTCCTAAGAAACCCATAATTGCCAAAATTTTATTAAAAAACGTTGGTTTCTCTCAAAGTTCATAGAGACAAACAAAAATGAAGTTTTAACTTTAACACCCTGTATCTCGGTTAATATCAACTTTCCGCCCATAGCGGCGAAAAGCAGGAATACACGACGAACCATTGCCGCACATCCATATGTGGTTAAGCTTAGTAGTCCTCGAACTTCATTATTTAAGAATTCTTTCATCTGGAGGACTTCATCCTTATGGAACGATCTTCCCGAGGTCGTTTTTCCTAACGAATATAACTTCCAACGATTCAAAACCAACGTGAATCGCTTTTTGCGAGGATTTTTCCTATAGTGCTTGTGTTTGATCATAAAAAAAATATATAGGTAAGCATAATTAAATCCTAATGTTTTTACGTAAGGAGTCTGTAGTTTTTCCATGTACCATTAGTTAGCGGACACCCTGTATAAGGATTTTGAACCTGACATGAAAATTTACCATCTAAAGACAAATCTTGACAAATTGTTTCGATCGAAAAGTCGACTCTTAAATGACGGAGTCAATTTTTAATCGATTGCCAATCAATTAATCCGGAACTTTACCAACGAACTTTATCGTTGAAAATTAAAATAACATGTCGCATTATGTAAATAAGAATACGCCCAGGTGCGATTAGAATTTACTAAAGTTATTTATCGAACTTATACTGTGATTTAGTTGAAACTTTAAATAATGTGACCTCATTGTACATCTCTCCATCGTTTAAGAATTATCGCTAGACACTGTGGATAACAGCTGAACACAAATAAGCGCGGTAAAACACACAAAACCGATCCGTAAACTCATCTTCGGCGTTATTTAGATATTTCTTGCAAGATTGTTGTATAGAAGACCACACAAGATCGTGGAAAAAGCTTCCCACAAATCATTATCTGAATGGTTACACTTGCACGTAAGCGACTCGTTACGGAGCACATTATAGGTCCGTTCAAAGAGCGAAGTTTCCAATATTTCGTTCTGCGCATGTTCGATTGGGAACGAGCTTTACCGGTTCTTTTCTCTGTGAACGCGTGCAAATGCCAAACCTTCAACGCTCAAATCTGACAATTGACTTCTTAACTTAACCTCCAAATATTCTTATTCTTGCTCATCTCTGCTTTGCTTAGAGCTAGCCTTTCGTTTTGGAATGGATATTTAAAGAATAAAGGCAAGTAAATTTAACAAAAACATGACAAAACTAAAAAAATTAAAGCAAATCGGTAAAAACAACAAGTCAAAGGTAAACGCCTAGCGGAATGCACGGAATGCGAATCTCACAATTCCGTACCAGTGCGGACTATTCTGACGGTTGCATATCAGTTGGCAATCGATATATTCTACTCTACGAACACAATTATTGATCAGCGGCCACAGATTTTGCTTCAAGCGTCAACGATGTTGTCAATTTCATCTGTAAATTCTCGAGAAAAGATCCCATACTATTTTTATCTGAACAGGGATCGCTTAAGGCCGTATTACAGTCGGGAATTTTTATGGCGCCAGCAATGGCAATTATAATTCAAGGATTCAGGCGCAGTACACCGTCTCCGTACTACAGTCAGAGGATTCATGCGCAGTACACTGTTCCCGATCAGCTGTCTCTCATTACCAGAAATGGGGCAGGCGCCATTTTAATTGCCCTTGCCGGCGCAATTGGGTAGACATGGATTATTCTGTTATTTTTAACTGTTTATTATTTGGCCGAACCAGGTATGAACAGGTAATGGCCATTTAAACCCACTGGTACTTAAATTAGCAGTTTACATTCTTTATTAAACTTATGGACTGCTAATTCAGCAACTTTTTGTACCTCCTATTTGTAAATAGCAGTAGCTGCTTTAACTGGTAATCAAAACGAACAGGTTTGCCCATCTCTAATTCTGGGGATATTTTAGGGATTTCGACAGTACCCACTGCTGTTCTGACCGATCGAAAATGGTTTACTGCGCATGAATACGTGCCGGCGCAAGAGAAAAAATTGCCTAGTCTAATACGGCCTTTAGAAGTTTCACAAACTCGAGATTTATTACACTTTGATCGCTACGTACTAATAGCTGCAGTTTTCCGTCTTCATAGTGTCTTTTTTGTGAATGTTAAATGCTGTTAAGTGTAGAAAGCTGGCGAGCTTACAAGCAAAGAGAATGTAATAATGTATCTGATTTACCCGAGTGCAATTTTACAGTTGGCATAGGAGCTTACAGCTGCTTTATCATTAACTCTACAAATTGTGCTTTAGTTTCGAACGGGCCAATAAAGCATACCCGCAAGCCCAAGCCATTCGAACTAGACATTATAAAGTACCGGAGGGTTTCGCATAGTTTAAAAAAAATGGGTTTGGCCACCATCGCACACAGGCGAATTTCGACAGAATCGTGGCCAAAAAGATGATCTTGGTAACATGAGACAAAAAATGTTTTTAATTGTAAGAAACCGTTATAAATATGGTAACGTTGCATTTTGTTTTTAATATCTCAGATTTTTGCCCCCTCCACACCCCTATTTATGGTTATTAAATTATAGAAATTGGAATAATCAAAGGTGGTTTATTTTTACGATATTATCATTGGAGAAACATTTATTTTATGTTGTTTTTAATCTCCCACCAGCACTCTCGAGCCCCTTCCTCCCCCCCCCAGTTGAAGGTATGTTTCACTAAAGTTAAAAAAATTGGAATGTAGAGAAATGTGCAAGCATAAATTTCATATAAATAAGTTTTTGAAACCCTAAACTCCAACTAAGACTAGAACTAAATATACTGATTTTTTTCAACCACTCTAATTTAATTGACACGCCACACTAGAAAAACAAACTTTGAACTGATATAATTTTAAGGTTGGTCATAATATAAATATAACAGGGGTGATTTATGACACCCTGGTTGTTTCTTAATTAAGTGCTAATGATTTTACGACATAATTATAACTTTGGTTTTATCTATTTTGATCAGCTTTTACCTGAAATTTGCTTGTGTGCATCGTATGATATTTTTGACCTTTTTCTATGAATGTGACAGAAATCCCGTTAGCAGAAACGATTCACTCACGTTCAAAGTTGTCGGGTCACCAGCCAACTTCACTTATAGGATTTGGTTAAACGAGCTTTTATACAGGATTAGGTAAGCTCTCGAACAACAACATATTCCTACAACCAAATTATAATCAATCATTTAACTGGTTAGCAAAATATTCTTGTTTTTGCGAACAGAAAAATGTCGGTCGGCCAAAATGGCTAGTTGGTCAGCAACTTATGGACAGCAAACATTTCTGAATCGGTCAGTAATTAATGTCATACTAGAGTGCTCTAAATTATTTTGGTACGCAAATTAAATATATAAGCTGCTATGAGCGATCCACTTTTAATCAGATATTGGTAAGCAATCAGCGGGTAAGCAAACTATTCAATCTTGGTCATCAAAAAAAAAAAGGCAATAAAACGTGAAATAGTGACAGTGCCCTGGGAAAACAAGTGAAAACCTGGCCCCGCTACACCGTTTGTAGCCGATTTCCTTCTGTATTCGGCGAAAGAAAACACAAGAAAGTTACATAAATTGACAGTGCCCTGGGAAAACAAGTGAAAACCTGGCCCCGCTACACCGTTTGTAGCCGATTTCCTTCTGTATTCGGCGAAAGAAAACACAAGAAAGTTACATAAATTGACAGTGCCCTGGGAAAACAAGTGAAAACCCGCCGTCGCTACCTTTTGGGCCCTGACTGTTACACCGAATGAAAACACACGCACGCAATTAGCTACTCGTATCACGCGACTGCTTTCGCAGCGCCCACAATAACGAACTTTGCCGATTATTCAAAACAAACGCAATCCAATGATTTATATCGATAACCATTCTTTTAATATGCAAATCTCTGAAGTAAACTGCTTCTAGACATGTTTTTTTTCTACTGACCAATTGTAAAATCTTGCTGACCAAGTAATCATTTCGCAACTCGACTGTTAATTAAGCGAACACATGATATTGCAAGCGGACTGATATCGGTTAAATTGTTGACAGTTTGTAACATTTTTTGCAGAACAAGTGTTGCAGTCCGATTTTTATTTATTGCAAGCAAAATCTTTTTATGCTGATCAAATGATTTAATGGCTAATTTTTGCTGCGAACCAATTTTAATAACGGCAAACCATTTAATTACTTCTCATTATAATCCTATTTTATAGAAGTGTTTTCATACAGCTGTAAGATCTCGAATCGAACTTACACTACACAACAAAATGGATTTGTGATATTTTTTTGGTTGTTGATGTTTCCTAAATGCTATTACACAAGTTGTATGGAGCAAATCTAGGGTTTTTACACTTGTAGATCTCTGTTAATGGTTGTAAGAACGTTGTCGAGGAAAAATTATAAAGCTTGAAGATCAAAATATTGGCTGGAAGTTCATTCGTACATCTTTAAGAAGAAAAATATGTTGGTTGAGTAGTTAAAGAAGAATTGTACGTATAACCGGGCTACTTTGATTGTGAGAATGCCATTTGTGCTATTGTCATTTATGTCACAGTCCTATGGTAAATTAATTATTGAATAATATATTTCTGGAACCCAACCTAAGTCGGCCACTGTCAAATATATAATTTATCATTGTGTACAAAGTCGACGGTATTATTAAATACAATTTTAAATTCCCTATAATTTTTACAATTGAGATTATAGATATTACTTAAGGTCTTACCAAGTGTCTGGCTTATTAATACTCTTGTCGCGAGTTTTGTGTTTCGCGATGGTCGTTATATATAAATTTTATAATTACTTGATTTGCAAAAATGTGAATTAATAATGTCTAGAGGTATATAGAAAAAATTTATAATGGATAGACTAATTTGCGCGGACTTAACATAATTTTTCTATTTGGGTTTCATAATGGCTACATTATGAAATGCAAAAGAATTGAATAACCTGCCACTTTATGAAACTGAAATTTTATTTTTTTTTATGTTGGCAGCAAGTAGGGTTCGAATTTTAGGCTTACTTCGATTTCGTTGAAATTAGTTTCTAGGCATTATGGATTCGATAAAAAATTTTTATAGCAAACTTTAAAATACTAACCTTTAAGCTTGCAAATAGATCATTTTTACTAGATATTTATCTGAAATACCTATACTCGGAAATATAGAACATGCTGACGGGGTCCGTCAACTAATTTCTAGTCACAACTATAAAACAACATAACCTAAAAATAATAGAAATATCTTACAGTTTATGCTCTATTTCTAAAGTTTTATTCAATAAAGTAGTATTTTTATTTTTAATTCAATATAGTATTATACATATTACTTTATATATACGTATTTATAGTTACCGTAGACATTTCCTGGGCATTAATTGTTATTCCTGGCAGATTCTGTGTCTACACAATAGTATTATTTATTATTTTGTTCAATATTTTGAATTTTGTTCTGCTCGCACCATAACTCACAGTTTTGCATATTCTTTTTAAAAGGTTTTCTAGATTATTTTCTGCAATTTCTCGTATTTCTGACGGAGTACAACATATTTCCCGACTCATTTTTATTAACTTTAATAATATATTTAATTTTAATTATGACGGATGGGAAGAAGCTTTGTTGTGTTCAGTTGTTTCTATCATGGCATATTTGATACTTGTAACATTTTATGAATTTGTAAAAGTATTGCCAACCCAAAAAGAAAATATTAATTCAAATGGAAAAAATCTACTATATTTTTTAAAGTTTTTCCGACTAAAGACCCAAATAGAAAAGTATTATAAAATACACGGCTCATAAGACAATTAGAGCACTTGTACTTTCGAAAACTCCCCGCTTCGCGGGTCGTTTTCTAATTTCAACGCGTGCTCTAAAATAATGTCTTATGAAACTTGTATCTTAATATACTATTATTTCAAATTTTATTGCATTTTTTAAAACTTTTTGTTGTGTAATTGATCAAAATTTGAAAAATGTCGAAACCAAGGATCGCGACTAGCATGCCAGTGTGTACGTGTGCTACCTTTGCATTAAAAGTGTTGAATTCAATCGCAAGTTGTCAGGCAGGCACTATTTTATGTGAAAGTTTAGCCAAATACACTAAATTTTTTTCTAATCTAAAACTGGATTCGTAAAGTTAAAGGATTGGAAAACGGTATGAGATAGAAAGGATAGTCATTCGCCTGATCGGAGACCAGAGCTTACTAAGAACCTCGACAGCCTAGAATATCGAAGTCAGGTGGATGATTTGACCCTTTTGCAGATATTTTCAGAGCAACGAATAGCAAAAACACACGACGAACCACTACCGCCCTTAGCTTAGTACTCCTCGAACTTCATTGTGTAAGAATTCTTTTCCAAAATAACATGTACTCAACAAGTGACCACATGGTTTAAAAGACCAAGAAGCCCATTAAAAATGAATAATAACAATGATAGTTATACAAATCACACCTTATTTCCCAAAACATGTCAACTACCGGAACGCCGTATCTCCGTCTGGAATCTTCGGCCATAAAATCCGAACTATTCGGGCCGAAAAAACATCAAAAGAATCCGGGTGGCCCTCTGTCGTTGCCCTTTCGAACTAAAAGCACCCAACTTCACGTTAATAGGATGTAAAGTCTTCTTTTTAGCTACCGTATAGATAAGAATACTGCGGCCCGATAAATTGGCGAGGAAGAGGCGACATCGCCGTCGAATAGAGAGACGTGCACGAACGGATTGGCCGACTGTCAGGTTTTAAGTGCAATTGTGTATTAGTCGGACCGTGGTGATAATACAGTACTTAAAAAGTGTTGAAAAGTTAAGTAATTTTATCGGCGGCTGCTTTTGAGAAACGGGTACGGGATGATATAGTGCGTTTCATATAGATACCATATGAGGAAAAATATATTGTTCGATTTAGGTAGAATTTGCCTTCATCATAAGTGTTTGCTTCAATAAATACCAAAAATTACGTAAGTGAAACCATGAAATTTGACATTTTCTCCATAAAATGTCAAAAAAAATTGCATTTATTAATCGAATTTAAAAAAAAATTATTTGGAAAAGTTGCTTGTATTATAATTTTATGCCCACGTGCCAAATTTAAATCACTTATGGTAATTTTGGTTTTCTATTTATTTTTGGCCAATATCTATCTAATACGGAAGTCCCTACCACCGTAAATATATTTATTTATACAATATTCGTCGCCTAAATTCATTGTTATAGTATAAATTCTGCCAAAATGTTCATTTTCCTTAAATAAATAAATTGCACTTTTAAAATGTTGCCATCTGTGGAGCAAACTACTCATAACTTAACCAGGTTGTTGTTTAAATAATAAATACGTTGAAAAAAAATGGACAATTTAGAATAATATTGGTAAAAACTGGCAAAATGGCGGGTTACGCAATCCCACTGGGTTCATCTATTAATTTGCTGGGCGTCAATCTGAGAGGAAATATGTCTTGGCATAGCCACGTTGTGGCAATCGCCAAGATAGCTTCTCAGAAACTGGATGTACTTTTCCGGACCAACCTCCAATAACTTTCAATACTATACAAGGCCAGATTCGACTATCACTAGAGTACTGCTCTCATGTCTGGAGCTCTGCACCCAAACATACTCTTGGCTACTGGATTCCATCGAAAGGAGGGCCATTCGTCTGATCGGAGACCACGAGCTGACGAGGAACCTCGACAGCCTAGAACATCGAAGACAGGTTGGGGATTTGACTCTCTTTTACTGATATTTCCATTGAAAGTGCTCGTCTGACCTTGCCCTCTTAATTCCGCCCAGAGCAGCCATACATGACGAACCACTACTGCCCATCCATTTGTGGTTAAGCTTAGTACTCCTCGATCTTCATTATTTATGAGTTCCTTCATCTGGAGGACGTCATCCTTATGGCACGACCTTCCCGAGGTCGCTTTTCCCAACGAATATAACCTCCAACGATTCAAAACCAACGTGAATCGCTTTTTGCGCACACGCACCACTCCCAGAGTGCCCTAAAGGATTTTTCCTATAGTGCTTCAGACATAAAACAAAATAAGGTTGTTTATAATTAAGTCTTAAAATTTGATCCATGAATGTCATTTTGTAGAGAAAATGTCAAACTTGACAGTTAACAAGAGGCCGCACGGCCCATTTTTGGCCTTTAATAAAGCAAAGATCTATGGTAAATTTAAGTTTTATAAAAAAAATATTATGAGTGAACACCAGAGACGCAGTTAGAGAGAGGGGCGCAAGTCCCAAATTAAATTGAATCCAATAGATACAACGCACCATGGCACATCCTCTATAATTCTCAAGCCGCATCTCCAAACGAGATTATTCCCAGAAAGGAGGGAATAAAAATTTTACTCGCATACTTTATAAGCCGTTGAGACGGATGAAAATTGTTCAGAATCAAGAATCGAGATTTTTATCACTCACACCGATGACAGAAATGCGGTTTTATGCCCCTTTAATGACCTGGCCTCTATGAGCCAATAAAATCTTTTCATGGGGATATTTACGAGTTTTTTTTAATTCATTAGTTCGAGACTTTACTTCATTTTACTCGCCTTAGAAAGTTTAAGGACCTTAATTAAAATATTGGTAAATAATTCTGGCTTATCGTCGCTCCATCGAGGTATCCATGGCATCGAACTTGTATCCTAAAGAGTCTGCAATAAAAATCAAAAATATAAGTTTTTTTTGAAGTAGTCCATCTCTCAGTGGAGTCAATAAAAGAAACTCAAAGCCTGCTGCAATCGTTTAAGAGCAATATTTAAATCTTAATTTCCATACATGTTTCGCAGGCATATATTTATGCTATTCGCCGAATCTGGGCTTTGTATAGTGCCAAAAGTTGTTGAAATGTGTACAACGTTCTGGTTCGGAAGAGTACACCAAGTTTCTGAGAAGCCATCTTGGCGATTGCCACAACGTGGTTATGCCAAGACATATTGTCTCCCTGACTGACGCCCAGAAAATTTATAGATGAAGCCAGTGGGCTTGCGTGTCCGTCCATGTAATGTTATCCTTTTTAGAGAAAACTGCTGCCTGGGTTTTTTAGCGTTAAATTCGACTTGGTTACTGTCACCCCAAGCCAAAATTTCTTCCAGCTCTTTGTTGAGGCGGGATACGCTGTCTGCGAAGATGTGCGTCGGCAGCCGATGTTTGTGCATCCGAAGAGGAAGATGAGATAAGTGTGCTATCGTCAGCAAAACTAAATGTCGGATTTTTAGTTTTCACTAGAAGGTCGTTAATGTAGAGTAAGAAGAGAGTGGGAGACAATATGGACCCTTGAGGAACACCGGCATTGATGGTGAAGGTGTCTGAGAGAAATCCGTCAATCGCCACTTGCAGAGAGCAGTCCTTAAGAAAGCATAGGATCGCAGTTAACTGAGAAGTCCCTCATGCCACACACGATCAAAGGCTTTGGCAAAGCCCGAGCCTCCCCATGATGTTCTATTGCGTTGTTCCAAATATGGGTGATATAGGCTAGAAGATCTCCAGTTGATCCGGACTTCCGAAAACCATGTTGATGATCGCTGATAAGGTTGAAGCCTTCCAGGTACTTTAGAAGATGTTGGTTAATAGCTTTCTCCATTATTTTTGATATAACTGAAAGCAATGCGACTGGTCGATAGTTGTTAGGCAGGGTTCTGTTACCTTTCTTTGGTATGGGCTGGACTCGCGCCATCTTCCAGCACAATGGAAATATTCCTTGTTTGTAGGATAAGTTAAAAAGTCTACAAAATACTGGTGTTAGTTCATCGGCGCATCTCTTGAGAACTATAACCGGAATTTCGTCTGGACCAGAAGCTTTTTTGACGTCGAGCCCTTTCGGGATTCGTTTGACGGGACGCTGACGGAACACGATTTCGGTCGTTTCGGATTGAACTGCAGGAATGTTGGAATCTTCATTCAAATATTCAGTGGAACATCCATAAGAAGTAAAACTTCAGACATGAACAAACCGAAACGCACCTTTCTTATTGAGCAAGGCCCGTCCGCGCACCAAACCTAAAGCCCCTTAATTTTCTTGTTAACATAAGTGATTCTTTACGACAAGAAGTTCAAAACAGCCGCCCGGCGATAGCCGGCGAATACAGAAATAATATTAAATTATTATTTATTCATCTATAAAAATCGCCACACGGTGTGATGTTGGAAATATTAAAATTGCCTTCGTAAAAATAATTAGCCAGTCCGCTCGACTATAAGCCGAGTCATTTAACCTCAAAACGCGCATAATTTTCGCATTTAAATGCGAAATCTTGTGTCTTTCGGCCGTATGTGTGAAGCCGCCATAAGCTCCAACTCTTTCTGGCCGGTCTCTGTACGCGAGTTGTCTTTGTTGCTCATTTCATCCTGTCAACGTATATGCATTCTTTTGTTTTGCAGTTTTTTTTTAATTTTTGACATGGTGGATTGATTACTTTATTTTTCCTGCGATCGTGTTATTTTCACCATCATCAGACGTATTGATGAAATAATTTTTAGAAAAAGGGCATCACAACTGATTTTTTTCAATAAATTCAGTACTTACTGATATATTAATTTCGAATTTGGTACACTGCTTTAGCATAAAAGGTAAAGGACCTTGCCCTCTTAATTCCGCCCAGAGCGGCGAATAGCAGAAATGCACGACGTACCACTGCCGCCCATCCATATGTGGTTAAGCTTAGTACAGGATGTCCCATTTTCGACACTTTTATAGGGTATCTCCGTTATTGTTTCGCTCGCTTAAGAGATACGGGGGAAAATCAAAAAATTGACAATTTCTAAATTACCCTATATTTTCTTAGTTAAAAAATATACAGAAAAATGTTTTATACAGAAGTTTCTTTATTATGATTGTTGAATAATCTGCCGTTTTCAGAATAAGTATACGGGGTCAGGTGAGAAAGTTATCGGACCTAACCTCATTTTTTTAAATAAAACACCCTGTATATTTTAATCTAAAAATATACCATTTTAAACTCTCTTTTCAAGTTTATAACACACCATGGATAATAGATATCATATCAAGTTATTGAAAATGTTGATAAGTCATTTTCACAAATGAATATGTAAAAATGAAATTGACGTTAAATGTTAATAACAACTAGAATGTCAACATAGTTGTCTCTAGGATTTTAGCTTTTGTTTCATGGCCTACTGTGTTTAAAGTAGTTAAGTTTAAATAATTTGCCTAGGAACCCGATGGTGTGTTATATACCTATTTGAATATAGAATTTAAAATGCAATCTTCTTAGATTAAAATATACACGGTGCTCCATTTAAAAAAATTGCGTGAGGTCGGATAACTTTTTTACCTGACCGCTTATACTTATTCTAAATACGGCAGATTATTCAAAAATCATTATAGAGAAACTTTTGTATAAAACATTTTGCTGTATCTCTTTTAATTAAGAAAATATAGGGTAATTTTGATTTTCCCCCGTAACTCTTAAGCGAGCGAAAATTTTCGAATTTTGATTTTACCATTTTAAGTTTGACCCAAAAATAGCACATGACACCTACATTACTTTTTTGATAGCACTAACAGTTATGGAGCCTATAAAAGTGTGGAAAATGGGATACCCTGTACTCCTCGAAGTTCATTATTTGAAAAGGGAAGGGAAGGGAAGTTTTTTTTCTGGGCACCCTGTATATTACATTAGAACATCAAACATCTGGTTTAAAAGATTTCATAATAAATATCATACGTATTTTTACACTATAAATCAAATAAAAAGAACATTCTTAGAAGTTATGTCGATGATCCATCTCAAACTTATTTTTTTTTATATAGCCGTATGTGTTCAAAGGCGTCTTTACGTACAGAAATTATCGAAAATACGAGGAATATTTAACAAGTACAACACACGGTCCGAAAATAAATCCCAAACAAAGATAATGCTAGCCTTTTTTATGGTCCTGTAACTTTTTAATTGTTGTCCGATCTTGGTGAAATTTTTAGCAACGTGTAGACTTGTGTTTTGGGATGATATCCTGACTTTTAGTTTTCAAAAAATACTGATTCCTTAACCATTATACAGGCGGAAACAAAAGTTACTTTTTTACCCTTAATTTCTTAACGCAATGTGGAAAAATTGAGCGGTAGAATTTAGCTACATTGTGTCTTGTCTTCAAGTGTGACCTTTTTTTACACAAGCACTATAGGAAAAATCCTTTAGGGCACTCTGGGAGTGGTGCGTGTGCGCAAAAAGCGATTAACGTTGGTTTTGAATCGTTGGAGGTTATATTCGTTGGGAAAAACGACCTCGGGAAGGTCGTTCCACAAAGATGTAGTCCTCCAGATGAAAGAATTCTTAAATAATGAAGTTCGAGGAGTACTAAGCTTAACCACATATGGATGGGCGGCAGTGGTTCGTCGTGTATTTCTGCTAATCGTCGCTCTGGGCGGAATTAAGAGGGCAAGGTCAGCCGAGCACCTTCCATGAAAATATCTGTAAAAGAGAGTCAAATCCCCAACCTGTCTTCGATGTTCTAGGCTGTCGAGGTTCTTCGTCAGCTCGTGGTCTCCGATCAGGCGAATAGCCCTCCTTTCGATGGAATCCAGTAGTCGAAGAGTATGTTTGGGTGCAGAGCTCCAGACATGAGAGCAGTATTCTAGTGATGGTCGAATCTGGGCTTTGTATAGTGTCAAAAGTTGTTGAGGTGTGTACAGCTTTCTGGTTCTGAAGAGTACCCCAAGCTTCTGAGAAGCTACCTTGGCGATTGCCACAACGTGGTTATGCCAAGACATATTTCCTCCGAGATTGACGCCGAGCAAATTAATAGATGAGGCCAGTGGGATTGCGTGTCCGGCCATGACTATTTCCGGTTCTGTAATGTTAACCTTTTTAGAAAAAACTGCTGCCTGGGTTTTTTAGCGTGAAATTCGACTTGGTTACTGTCACCCCAAGCCAAAATTTTATCCAGGTCTTTGTTGAGGCGTGATGTGCATCGGCAGCCGATGTTTGTGCATTCGAAGAGAAAGATGAGATAAGTGTGCTATCGTCAGCAAAACTAAATATCGGATTTTGAGTTTTTACTAGAAGGTCGTTAATGTAGAGTAACCTTTTCTTAATACAATGTTTTTTGGTTCACGTCATTATCTGCTTTTTAAAAGAAGTTACAAATTTTTAAAGAAAGTACTGTAAACTGATTCGTCCTAGGTGGATTTTAGTGGTATAAGTGATGGCGTTAACGAGCCCACGTTAAACCCCTCAGAAACGGCCCTGCCAGGCGAATAAAGAAAAAATAATTGGAACCAAAAAAATAATGATCGGTCACGGAAAAAGGCATTTTTGAACGTCGAATTCTCCATTACGATATACCCTTGTACCAATATTTCCATTTTCCTTATAATGTAACGTAAATGTTATTCGAAAAACCCGCCGTATTATTTATACGATTCAAGTAGAATCGGTGATCAAGTGTCGGGAATAAAATTACGTCTAACGATATATAGATGCGATTATATTGCAAAAATAATTGGAAAAAGTTTTAAAATTATTCACCGGCTTATGTGTGTTATTAAAAAAATGGTAAAAAACACGGAGTCAACTTTGTATTGCCTTATTCGCCTTCCTATAGTCGCCTTTAGATTAGTAGAAGTAATATTGATATCTATTTTATCGACGGCTCAAAGGCTGGCTGAATGTTGGAAACGACAAGTGGCCATAGTAATAACAAGAAAGCAGTTTTATAAGAGTTTCCGAGCCGCCGATTTGTCGTATAAAGGTCACCCGTGATACATTTTTGTTTTTAGCTTCAATATTACGCTGGAAGAATTATTATAGAACTAATTATATAATTTTTATACAGGGTGTCCGCTAATTAATGGGACATGGAAAAACCACGGACTCCTTACGTAAAAATATTAGGATTTAGTACTTACCTATATCCCGAAGTTGATATTAACTGAGATACAGGGTGTTAAAGTTAAAACTTCATTTTTGTTTTTCTCTAATAACTTTGACAGGAACCAACGGTTTTTTACAAAATTTGGTAATTATGGTTTTTTTAGGACGAGAAACTGATTTTTTGATAAAATTTTAATGTACAATGTAGTTGCACATTTATTAGGTCATAACTTTTTGTGCCTCAGTGTATTTAGGTTTTAATAAAAATAATACCTTTCTCATATGTATTACGTAAAAAAGATATACCAAGTTCAGGTCGCCCAGAGTTACCGTTTCGGAGATATTTCCATTTAAATTGGTTAGTGCGCCTTGCCCAATTACTATTATTTGCAAACAAAATGTTTTTCTTAAAGTAACCTATGAGAATACAAATGAAATTTAGAGATGCAGTTGCTATGGAACAGAAAATGTTTCATTTTTGAGCTTATCGTCAGTTTGTGTTTTTATTGCTGTTGGTCTCTTTCGACACGATATTTTCTAGGGTCAGAGTTATTTGAATTAAAGAAGAATCCAATTGTTGTATTTATTATTCCCAATTACCATTACTAGAACATTAATTATCATGTAAAAGTTAATTGGTAAGAAGTAACAAAATATTATTTGCTTGCCTGAGCCAACGCACTAAACAATTTAAATTTAAATATCCCCGAAACGTTAACTCTGGGCGACCTGAAATTAGTATACCATTTTACGTCATAAATATGAGAAAAGTATTATTTTCATTAAAAACTTAAATACACTGAGGCACAAAAAAGTTATGACCTAAAAATGTGCAACCAATAAATCAGTTTCTCGTCCTAAAAAAACCATAATTGCCAAATTTTGTAAAAAACCGTTGGATTCTGTCAAAGTTATTAAGAGAAAAACAAAAATTAAGTTTTAACTTTAACACCCTGTATCCCAGTTAATATCAACTTTCGGATATAGGTAAGTATAATTAGATCCTAATATTTTTACGTAAGGAGTATGTGGTTTTTCCATGTCCCATTACTTAGCGGACACCCTGTATAATTTTTATAAAGTTTTTTTTAAATAGCTAGAACGTATATTATAGGGCAAAATGATTCTGTAAGCTTTCTTGCTGTATAACTTGAGAGTTGATGCTATTACACAACTTTTATGTAACAATTCGTCGTTGTCACGACAAGTTCTCCTATGTGTAAAATACAAAATTTTTCAGGAGACGCAAAAAACCATTACAGGTTATAGAGCACCGAGTGTTAAATGCAGTAAAAGCAATTTTTTGTAAAAATATGAAAATAAACTAAGCTGAATACAATTTTTTGACGAAAATCATGTAAAAATAGAAATGTTAGAAATTCAATCACATAGGCGGTATTGATGATTATGAACAAGAACATGGGAGATATTAAAACAGACACATTGACACATAGGAGGGATTATTTAATTGTAAATTTAACACATAAGAGTAATTTCGGAACTATTCATGACGTATTCTTAAGAGTGTTCTAGGAATTAAAAACACTACTATTACGTACAAATATTTAGAGATAAAAATCATAACAAGAATATTATATTTGAAAAAAAAAACATTTATAATGGTTTGTAACATCTCAAATACATCATCGTCAAAAAACTATTCAAATGTGTTTTTAGCTGTTATTTTTTATTCTTCTTTTGAGGCTGCTCATTTGATGAACAAGAGTTATCAGGCGTGTTTTTATTATTCCTTTTGCGCATGTTGTCAGGTTTAAAGGGAAGTTTGGCATAAAAATCATGATATTGACGATCAATGACGAATAGTAATGATTGAAGGTCCTTATATTTAGATTCTGTAAGTGGTATTTGATTTAGGTAAAGACTATTTAAACCCTTAAAAGGCTCAATTTTTGATCTTCTTTGAGGTAGAAGTGTCCAGTCTTCCAAAAAATCAGTTTTTACAAACATTTCTCCTTCAGGTGTATATTTGATTTTACAAATATCTGTAACACGTTTTTCTCCAACTCCTATGCCTGGTCTAATTGACGGTAAAATAGAGTCCATTTTAGAATAATTTTTGAAAAAATCATAATGCACAACTTTCACATCATAAGGTTTTTCAGGGCGCGCTAAATGCATTCGTGAAATATAGTCAGTAGGTGAGTATATTGGAGGTCTAAAATAATGTTCCAGTGTAGCATGGACGTTATCTGCTTCCATCATTGTGTGGCCTCTTTGAAGATATAGCTGTTCAATTGTTATGTTCTTTTGTCGTGCAGTATCTAATAAAGCAGTTGACAAAGTTTTATTCCGATTTTGACTGCAGCAACCATCGGAAATTAGGATAACTTTCTTAAATGAATCCGGAAGATCAAAGATATAATCCACAAGGCAAGATGAAAATTCATTTGCACTCACCCCCCCATCAACTTCATGCCAGACATATAAACGAACATGGCTGTCATTGAGCTCTCTTAGGGTAAAATTATGGACAGTCAGCTTTTGTTTATAATACATGAACGAGGCTAAAGTGATTGGACACAGCAAGTTACTTTGCAAATCCATAGTGAGTACTTTTTTAGCATCGGACGCACTCTCTTTTTCTTGTTTCTTCTCGTCCCGGGCTTGATTTTTTCTCAGTATGTGAGTATCATATTTATCTTTTGTAAGGTGTCCTTCAGTGTAACTGTTGCAAATGTCGCACTGGTCTTTTCTTGGCTTATGTATACCGACTTTATTTTCTTCAAGAACTTTGCAAAAAATAGTTCGAATAGCTGGATTAATGTTGTTTTCCTTGCACCATTCCTCATAGACCGAGTGCATGTGGCGCTTTGATCGAAAAGTAGATTCCACATAAAGTTTTTTTGTAGATTGACGACAGTAGTGACTGGGGACTTTTGGTAGTAAATTTATCCAAGTTATTACACTTTCAACGTCGTTTTCCTTTTTCATTTGTCGAGGAGTTTTTTTAGCAGCTTGAACAGAGGTTACATTTGGTATTTCACTCTCGTCTTCATTAGTTGGTGAGACATTATGTACAGGCTTTGTCCACCTTTTAAATGAATCCTCTCCAATTCCTAAAGTATTTATAAAGAAAGCTCGACAAACTTTTTGTCTTCCTGTGTTTTCACCCTCTAGGTATATATCATGTCCTAATTTCTTCTTTTTATTCTCTTTTTCTTGTTGATTTTTTCTTCTTCTTTTTATATCTCGAGTATTCACTAGACCTTGAACAAAACCCCTTTTCTCTGACCAAGTTTTCATAGACCAAAACTTAGCAAATGCCTTCTCCCTGTCACTATCTGTTATGCTAGCACAACAAAAGCTTCTTTTACTCTTCTTTTTAGGTACGCTATGATTACATCGTCCTTTCATCTGTCTTTTTCCTTTGGGAGCACTACGCGATACTTTTTTTCCTACAACCTTGTAACCCAAATAAGATTTACCTTGAACTCTTCTCAAATTAGTTTTCAGTTTTTCTTTTGACTTTACAGTAACAAATTCGTTTTTTGAGCTGCTCTCATCACTGGAAACTTGATATTCACTTTCATGTTCTTCAATCTGAAAGCCTCTTTTTTGAATATCACGCTCATCACTTTGAATTTCCATTTGATTTTCGTGACTTTTTATCTCTTCTACATTATCTAAAGTTACATCTTGACTCGTTTCCTCATTGCTAAAGCCTTCTTGTTCTTTATTATCTTCATACTCGTTTCTGCTCTCTACATTTTCATCTCCAATTCTACGAATTTCCCTTTCAAGTTCTTGGCACTCTTGCTTCTTAAATCCTTGTATTTCATCATCTAGTATTAAAACTTCATGGTTACTTCCATCGGTACCTTCTTCATTTGTGATCATAAATTCTCTTTCTAAGACAGTATGATCTGCGGGGCATGTTATGTCCGGAACTATATACTGCCCTTCCAAGCCAAGCAATACTACATGTTCTGATAATTCACTTTGAGTAATACTTTTATCAATATCAATGTGCACGGGGTTGACTTCAATAACTTCAGGCAAGGGTAACAGACAGTTATTTAAAGTAAGTCCTTGAGATTGGTGGAATTCTACATTTTTATTTTCCTTAGCTACAGTAGCTTCAGGTGAAACAGCAACTTGATCTTTAGAACTTTTAATTTTTGCATTTTTCACTTCAACCTTTATAGTATTATTTGTCTGGTTTCTAAAGGCTTCCTGACCGAGTTTTGCCAGCATTTGTCCTCGTTTCAAACTCATTTTAAATATTCTAGAATACAAAAAACTTGAATTATAATAAAAAATATGCCGGTATAACTAGGGTGTCTAAGTACCTATATTTTTTTAACGTTGACTGTGAATATCTGCATACGTATAGTGTGCAACAGAAGGGAAAATTTTTTAAAAATATTACAATAGAACCCTCGTTAACTTTTTAATAAAATAGGAAAACTGACGTCGAAAGACACGGGTGCGACGAAAAACTACCTATTTCTCGGGAAGAAGTGGAATTAAAGAAACAATATATTATTGGTATTTAATAGAGAAATCAATGTCTGTTGGATACATAGGTACCTTTTTATAATTTCTGCTGTTTAATAAATAGTAGTTTCAAGCAAAAGCTGAAGAACATATTATAACCTACAATAATTCGTAATATCACTTTACAGAATATTGAAGACATCAATAAAAATAAACACATATTAGGTACTTACCTTACACTACTGTTTATTAGCAATGTCTGAACTGAACTTCATAAAATGAACTTCTTAAAAACAATTTTAGTTTCTGTCTACAGCGAAACAAAACAATCATGGTATTGTTTATCTATGTAAACAATAAATCATATGTGAGAATCTGCTGACAGGTTGTTCTCTGACAGTAGTTACAATATCTCCTATGTGTTACGAAATTCACATAGGATATATTATCGCAACTACTTTTAAAATGCTTACACATAGGATTTTTTTAAACGCCATTTTAGTGACCTTGTCATGATTTCTACACATAAGCGGGGCTTCTTATTTGATAGATAATACCTGAGAATATCACAAAATACCATAACCGAAATTTGGCAAAATGTCGCACATAGGAGGTATTGTCATGGCAACGACGAATTGCTTTATTATAGCAAGAGTTTTATTTTTTAGCGCTTCCTTATGATTTTTTCTTTGTTTCAGACGATATTAAACTCGATGCACAAATACCAGCCCCGGTTCCACTTGGTCAGGGCGAATGATATTTTGAAGCTACCCTATTCGACGTTTCGGACGTACGTCTTCAAGGAGACGGAGTTCATCGCCGTCACTGCTTACCAAAATGAGAAGGTAAGAAGACACTTATTCAATGAATTTACATGTTCGTAACAAAACGGTCCTGCTACCTTACGACAATGCGCGAGCTCACATCAAAATATGAACTTTTCTTCATAAAAGGATCTAAGAAATCACACTCTCAAATCTTGGCACGTTATTAAGGAACACCCTGTATAATAGTACGGCTGTACTGTTATTACCATCTAGTCAATGACTAATAGCTAGATTATTAAAAAAATAAGAAAGTTTTACTCGAGCGACAATGTTTGGCAACGCTGCGCTTACCCGTCAGAGTGATTTCAGTCCGTAAGAAAGCAGATCCTCCTTTTGTTAATACGCCTCGTCTGTTCCTGATGAAATCATATTAAAAATATAAAAAAATGTGAATTCATCGACAACGGACGTTTTGAGTGTTGCAAAAATTCCATAGTTTAAATAAAAGATGTAAAGAAAAGGGGTATAAAACAATTTTTTCTTTAATTGTTGATAACACTAAAAAATAGTAAATCGAGTCAAATGGGCATTTTCCGTGTTGCGCAGCTGCAGGGAGGGCAGCGGAGTCGGATCTCGTATCTGTATAATTCATGATCGCGGTACACGGCTCGTGCATGGAACGGCTTGCTGTGTGGCTTGGTTGTTTATAACAACTCAGCATCAGCTATGTCCCCATATTGCATTATGATTGATACACGTGCTGTATTGACTGAAAACGGTTTAGCTTAAAAATGCGTGTGTAAAAATGTCAGTTCATATTTTTCCCCGATTTTCCGAGCCACAATACACGATTTCTGCTTGAAAACGGACGAGGCGCCATATCTCGAATAGCGTTAAAAAAATTACATACCTAAGATCCAACACTGCGGTTGCGCGTCGATGAAAATGTCCGTTCTCATTTTTTTCCGGTCACGATAACTAACATCCGACAAGTAAAACGGACGAGGCGTGATAAGTTGAATTCTCCGCTGTAAACAAATTTCAATTTTTCTCAAACCAGAACTATTCACCGCACGGAAAATGTCAGTTACTATTTTCATCTCCTCAAAAACATCATGCTGAGTCAAAAATAAAAAGCACGGACGAGGCGCGATTACTATTTCAACCACAGATGATTCTCAATGATCTCGCAACGTTGCCGTTCTTGTTAATTTCCTTCTCAAGTCCTTATTAAATCACCAAAAAACTCCAAAAACTTTAGGTCCTGATCAGTCTGAAATCCTGGTAACGGGCTGCCTTACTATAATTACATGGAATTAATACCAAGAAAGTTTAGTTTATTAAGTTTATTTTATTCGGTGGTTTGTTCGGTAGCATTAAAAATAATAATATAGTCGGTATTCTTTGGACAATCGATTAATATAAATCAAATAAAATAAGGCGATAATAGACACTAATTGGTTATGAACGGTTAATTAGTCGTCGTAATTTATTGGTTTTTTATGTTTATTGTTAGTGTCAAGCGCTGTTATCTGTGAAGTTTAGTCTGGGTTGGACAATGATTGAAATGATAACGAAACGGAGACAAATAAACAAAATCTCGGTTTTTATTTTTAAGGATATAAGTAATTAGCTCTTGGAATCAGCCCCCCCCCCCCCCCATGAATCCCCCCCACCCACTTATGAATTAAGAAATAAGGTATACAAAATATAATCCCTCCTTTAAAATATCACAGCTTAAGGAGACTCCTGAGTTAATTCCTAGGAATCAATTAAATGCAACCCCAGAATTTTAAAAATAATATATTTTCGCTCGCTTCTCATTTTAATCGTCCTCTTACAGTGACGTACTGCATTCAGCCGGTCTCTTACATATTATAAAACTGTTTTAAATCTTAAAAATAAGATAGATATTGAGAGTTTAAAAATTGATTCGGTCTTTTAAATATATAAAAAAATAAAAAATAAAATTAGCCGACGCATTTACAAAATAAGGGGGTTACTCGCTTTTTCGACTGTTGGTGTCTTCCTTTTTTAGTTACAGTTTTTTTTCCACAATTGTTCTAATTATATTTTTTTTACGCAAATAAATGCATAAAATTTCTCGTTAAAAAAAAGTGCCATAACGTGTAATTTTTTTCACTTCTCTCTCTCGTTGCCTGGGCGCCTCATTGTTATGGTTACCTTACAAATGTCATTAATATTTGAAAGCATCAAAAATTTAAAGGAATAATTCCGATTCAGAAGAAGAAAACTGGTTTCAATGCGCTCCTGACGAAATAATTAATAAAGCCAATGAAGCAACACAACATTTATTGCGTGAAAATCGAACGAAGGGTACAAAAAGGAATATAATACGTTTATTAAATTGGATTGGGCCAAAAGCAAGCGAAGGATTTCAGTAAACGGGTATAGGAAAATTTGGAAAATACAAAATCTGCAACATCCAATCAGGAGAACCAAGGCATTTACGATCACTTCGCTTCAACAACGTTACTTTTACAAAATGAAATGCAAAAGAGACCAACTTCAACAATAATACGAATTGTATCTAATAATAGTATATTAAGATACAAGTTTCCTAAGAGCATGCGTTAAATTACAATTACAGTACAAGTGCTCTAATTGTCTTATGAACCGTGTATTCTATAATACTTTTTCTATTTCGGTCTTTAAAGTCTGAAAAAACTATATAGTAGATTTTTTTCCATTTGAATTAATATTTTCTCTTTGGGTTGGCAATACTTTTACAATTTAATAAAATGTTACAAGTATCAAATAAGCCATGATAGAAACAATTGAACACAACAAAGCTTCCTTCCAGCCGTCATAATTAAAAATAAATATATTATTAAAGTTAATAAAAATGAGTCAGGAAGAAAGTTGTACTCCGTCAGAAATACGAGAAATTGCAGAAAATAATCTAGAAAAACTTTTAAAAAGAATATTCAAAACTTTGAGTTATGTTGCGAGCAGAACAAAGTTCAAAATATTGTATAAAATAATAAATAATACTATTGAACAAAATATTGTGTCGACGCATAATCTGACAGGAATAACAATTAATGCCCAGGAAATGTCTACAGTAACTATAAATATGTATACAGGGTGTCCCATAACTAATGGTACACAGGAAAACTGCAGATTCCTTGGGTAAAAATACTGCGATTTGGCCATACTCAGTTTAGTTCAATAGCTGGTAATAACCGAGATACAGGGTGTGTCCAAGTAAAAATTTAATTTTCAATTTTCCTAAATAACTTATTTCTGAATCAATATTTTTGCACAAAATTTTGTGACTAGGGTTTTTTGGGGGAAAGGAATTTGAATTTGTTAATAATTTTGATGTAGATTATAGGGGGCGCTCTCTGCGGGACTCTGTATACATAAAAAGAAATGTAACTTTTTTGTGCCTTAGTATAATTATATTTTTATTAAAATTAACAGTTTTTCCGTAATTTTTAAGCAATAAAGGTATACTTTGTAAATGTCGCTCCGACTAACCGTTTTCGAGATGTTTTCAATTACAATTTCTAATGCTCCATTTAAATTTTGATTTGTAAATGTGAAATTTGTCACAGTAGGCTTTGGTAAAAACAAATACAATGAAAGCACTTTGAAACCTCATTTTTGTCAAAGTTTATTTTCATTTGTCAGCATTGTGGGTGTTTTTAAGGAGTTTTTGAAGATACTGTTATCAAAAATTAAACTAAAAATGCCGCGACATAACTTGTTTTCTAACAGAGAAATGCGAGACATGGTATTACGGACAAGAAAATTTTAACGGACGCGGGGCACATCGGCGGTTTTTGGAAATGTATCCAAATAGAAGGCAGCCAGATTTTAAAATTTTTAGAAGCCTATATGACAGACTGGGAGAAACAAGATCCTCCACTATTACGTTTTGGACGCAAGGATCCTGTTTCTCCCAGTCTGTCATATAGGCTTCTAAAAATTTTAAAATCTTGCTGCCTTCTATTTGGATACATTTCCAAATATCGTTAATATTTTCTTGTTTGCAGTTTTCCTGTGTACCATTAGTTATGGGACGCCCTGTATATGAAGTACTATGTATAATACTATATTGAATTAAAAATAAAAATACTATATACTTTATTGAATAAAACCTTAGAAATAGAGCATAAACTGTAAGATATTTCTATTATTTTTAGGTTATGTTGTTTTATAGTTGTGACTAGAAATTAGTTGACGGACCCCGTCAGCATGTTATATATTTCCGAGCATAGGTATTTCAAATATCTAGTAAAAATGATCTATTTGCAAGGTTAAAGGTTAGTATTTTAAAGTTTTCTATAAAGAAATTCTATCGAATCCATAATGCCTAGAAAACTAATTTCAACAAAATCGAAGTAAGCCTAAAATAGGAACCCTACTTATTGCCAACATGAAAAAAATAAAATTTCAGTGTCATAAAGTGGCAAGTCATTAAATTTTTTTTGCATATCATAATGTAGCCATTATGAAACCCAAATAAAAAGAGTTTTTTTTTGTAATAATAAGGGTTCCGACCAAAATTGATTTTTCTTATATGAGTGATTAGCTGTGCTGTTCGCAAAAGAAAGAACACTTTTCGGTAAAAACCCAATCTTAATTAAGAATAGATGTTCTCCGTCACTGGTGTAGAACTATCCAACCTTCTCGGTGACGCCACTTCTTGGAACAAACCATTTTATTTCATCTAATTATCGCGCGACACAGATACTGGGATGCTGTAATCTGTATCGACATTGTCACAGCGGCGTCTTTTCGGCTTTTTTCCTGTCGTGCATTTTTACGAATCTTCCTGGAACTAATTAGTTGATGTTTTGTTTTAAACTAATGGTCATATACGACATTAGGACAACACTGTTGAAGACAGGCTATTAGGAAAGACATGGCCAGAAATGTTAATATATTGTAGTTGTTGACCTAATTGCAACATTTTTCTATTTGGGTTTCACAATGGCTACATTATGAAATGCAAAAAAATTGAATAACCTGCCACTTTATGAAACTGAAATTTTTTTTTTTTATGTTGGCAGCAAGTAGGGTTCGAATTTTAGGCTTACTCCGATTTCGTTGAAATTAGTTTTCTAGGCATTATGGATTCGACAAAAATTTTCTATAGAAAACTTTATATACTAACCTTTAACCTTGCAAATAGATCATTTTTTCTGGATATTTATCTGAAATACCTATACTCGGAAATATATAACATGCTGACGGTGTCCGTCAACTAATTTCTAGTCACAACTATAAAACAACATAACCTAAAAATAGTAGAAATATCTTCCAGTTTATGCTCTATTTCTAAAGTTTTATTCAATAAAGTTATATCAAGTTCTTGTCGCTTTCGTCGAAACATTTGGTGAAACCGGCATCTTAACGCTTCTTTCTAGATTTAATGGGATTTGACGCGATTATTTTCACTGTAGTCAGAGGTATCTTAGTCAAATCAGAAGTTTCAGTCGCAGCAGCACTAGCATAAAGTCCTCTGTTGAGTAAAGAAGTATATACTCTTTTTACAATTTCCTTAGCATCGAGAGATAAATGCATTTTCTTCACTGCAACACTATAAGAAGCACCATCAATGTTTTTCCATGGACGCCACATACTGTTTTTTTATACGTTTGGTAAAATAATATCGGTAATACAACTAAACTCTTCCAGCAAGAAATAAAAACTAACAAATTTTACCACAAAAAGATATTTAAATATAAATTAAGCAACCTAACCTACCTGATGTGCCTATATTTAATTATAATTATTACAATCCGGTCCTTTCCACATAATAATAACAAACGGTCATAAATAATGGGATCCCCCCAGGTACTTTTACTGCAGTCATTAGGTTATATCCATTTTTCTTGGAACAATCTTTACTATTTTTATTTTTAATTCAATATAGTATTATACTTTTTACTTTATATATACAGTTACTGTAGACATTTCTTGGGCATTAATTGTTGTTATTCCTATGAGATTCTGTGTCGACACAATATTTTGTTCAATAGTATTATTTATTATTTTGTTCAAGATTTTGAACTTTGTTCTGCTCGCATAACATATTATGTATTAAGAAACTACATTGTTTGCGATTCTAAAGGCCGTATTACAATAGGCAATTCTACTGTTGCAGCCATTGACTTGAAACAAAGATGGCCCGGTATTTCTATCTGCTTTGTACACGTCCTGTTATGAATATAAACCCAACAGAAACGACATGGGGGATTCTATCTCTAGAATCCCCATCTCTTTTTATCTTCCGTCTGTTTCTGTATTCATTCTAACCTCTGATCGGTTCGATATGGTTTTGTTTAGGGAAAACAAACAATCGACGGATGTGTGAATCTATAGTTATACCCAGTTAAGAATTACTATTTTTGTCAACAAACAATACTTAAATTTAACACACAAACCCCGAAAATCAACAAAGAATTTTTTTTAACAATAACGACAAATATGACAGTCGTTAATCCGGTAGTGTCAAACGTGACAGCAGGTATGAAAGACGGTCGTTCCAACAAGGACTTTATAAAAAGTACGTTCCGAACGCTGGAAGGCTACCTAATATCTTTTTTGCCTAATTAACACAAAACGACAAAGAAAAATTATACTAATTTTCAGAGCCCCCCCGATTGTTTTACTGGGAGATCGTTTACAATCTACCTAAGAATGTGAATTGTCTATTCTTCAAAGACTGTGAACCAAAGCAGTATCCTCTTTCATTTAAAATCCTTGCTTCCATCAAGAACTATAACTTTTGGGATAGTACTACGCTTCTTCAGTTTTGGCAACGCAAGACGAACGGAGGCATGCCTCCTTTAAAATTTTATTGCCGCAATAGTAGAATTGACGACCGGAATACGCCCTTAAGGCATGTCCCTCTAATTAAGCCATACTAATTTCGTTAAATGCAACAGACAAGTCCGAAAAATCACCTATTTATTTCTACAACGTCCATACCGCCAAAGAATGTTAATTTATTTGCACCTACTTCATTACAACATTGTTAAGATTGTTTATCGCAAATTATACATCTTTTATATGATTTTATTCTTTTTCATTTTTCATTTGCACCATAGCCATTGACTTTATAAATAAAATATTACCCATTGTCTCGTTTAATGGGTTTCTACGTTGAATTTATAAATATGCATTTCGTTTTGTCACTCCGTATTTGCACCTGTATACACGGGGTCTATTAGAGACGTTCCGCAGCATGCAACGTTAAACGGTAACGATATTGCTTCGTGAAAAAACATACGCACAAAAAAAAACGTACTTAGTTTAAAAATATAATACTCAACTAGGATAAAGCTTACACAAAGAAATATATTTTCGAAACAAGTATTTCAATTTCAATTTATTTCAAATTAATAATAAAGATTTACAATAATTATTGATTCACAAAGTTTCTAGAATATATCGCAAAATATAACTGCACCTAGGTATGAGATACCTGTAAGAGAGTGCAAGATTTTTATCACAGTTGTATATACAGTGTGTCCGCGGATGAGGGTACCCAATAGGGCAAAAATCTTTATTAGTCATTTTACGACCAAAAGTCATTCTTTATAAAAAGTTCTGCTTGTTGAGAAAATGAATTGACGATAAAAAATTTTTAGATCCGATGTACAGGGTGTTAATAAATTAGGAAAATATGAAAAAGCTTCAAGAGAGAACTACCATTATTTATTATTTTTTACAAAAAATTTATAAAACAAAGTTGTTGATAAACTAACGTAAAGTGTAAATACAAATTTTGAAATAAAAATTCGAATTTTTAAAAATAAAATAATAACAGTGGTGTTTATGTAATTATTTGCATTTTACAAAAAAAATCAAGATACGTTTCATGTTACGTCAGCATCTTATTTACATCCGTCAGTATTCTGATTGCGTGAAGACATTTTCGAAAATATTAACCAAAGAAGAGCGTATTTGCAATTTTCAATACCGTAACATTGTATTAAATAAATACGCTCTTCTTTGGTTAGCATTTTCGAAAATGCCTTCACGAAATCAGAATACTGACGGATGTAAATAAGATGCTGACGTAACATGAACGTATCTCGATTTTTTTGTAAAATGCAAATAATTACATAAACACCACTGTTATTATTTTATTTTTAAAAATTCGAATTTTTATTTCAAAAATTGTATTTAGACTTTACGTTAGTTTATAAACTTTGTTTTATAAAATTTTTGTAAAAAATAATAAATAATGGTAGTTCTCTCTTGAAGCATTTTCATATATTCCTAATTTATTAACACCCTGTACATCGGATCTAAAAGAATTTTATCGTCAATTCATTTTCTCAACAAGCAGAACTTTTTATAAAGAATGACTTTTGGTCGTAAAATTACTAATAAAGATTTTTTCCCTATTGGGTACCCTCATCCGCGGACACACTGTATGTTTCAAGGTAGTTTATCATAACTTATCCGAAAATCAATCACATTAACAATCAAAATATGGGGGCACGAAATGACATGTTAATACGCAATACAAAAAAGTCCATGCCTAAAACGATCCGAAAAGCTGTTGATTCTGAAAATAAAATTTGAAACGTTTTTTGCTATTTATCTTTTTTATGTTATCAGGAATAAGATATTTTTTTTATGACCAAACGCAAGCAACAAGCACTATAGGAAAAATCCTTTAGGGCACTCTGGGAGTGGTGCGTGTGCGCAAAAAGCGATTCACGTTGGTTTTGAATCGTTGGAGGTTATATTCGTTGGGAAAAACGACCTCGGGAAGGTCGTTCCATAAGGATGAAGTCCTCCAGATGAAAGAATTCTTAAATAATGAAGTTCGAGGAGAACTAAGCTTAACCACATATGGATGGGCGGCAGTGGTTCGTCGTGTATTTCTGCTATTCGCCGCTCGGGGCGGAATTAAGAGGACAAGGTCAGCCGAGCACTTTCCATGAAAATATCTGTAAAAGAGAGTCAAATCCCCAACCTGTCTTCGATGTTCTAGGCTGTCGAGGTTCTTCGTCAGCTCGTGGTCTCCAATCAGACGAATGGCCCTCCTTTCGATGGAATCCAGTTAGCCGAAGAGTATGTTTGGGTGCAGAGCTCCAGACATGAGAGCAGTACTGTAGTGATGGTCGAATCTGGACTTTGTATAGTGTCAAAAGTTGTTGAGGTGTGTACACCTTTCCGGTTCGGAAGAGTACACCAAGTTTCTGAGAAGCTATCTTGGCGATTGCCACAACGTGGTTATGCCAAGACATATTTCCTCCCAGATTGACGCCCAGAAAAATAATAGATGAAGCCAGTGGGATTGCCTGTCCATCCATGACTATATCCGGTTCTGTAATGTTAACCTTTTTCAAGAAAACTGCTGCCTGGGTTTTTTAGCGTTAAATTCGACTTGGTTACAGTCACACCAACCTAAAATTTCTTCCAGGTCTTTGTAGAGGCGTGATACTTCATGCTGCCTGCGAAGATGTGCGTCGGCAGCCGATGTTTGTGCATTCAAAGAGAAAGATGAGATAAGTGTGCTATCATCAGCAAAACTAAATATCGGATATTTAGTTTTCACTAGAAGGTGGTAATTTAGAATAAGAAGAGAGCGGGAGACAATATGGACCCTTGAGGAACACCGGCATTGATGGTGAAGGTGGCCGAGAGAAATCCGTCAATCGCCACTTGCAGAGAGCGGTCCTTAAGAAAGCTAGACAGCCATGCACAGAATCGACTGGGTGTACCATAGGATCGCAGTTTACTTAGAAGTCCTTCATGCCAAACTGATGTTTAAACTAAGTTTAAAAGTATCCAAGAAGGTTTTCATCTTTGAAAAATCAGACTACATAAATAGATACATAAATACATATCAAACCAGTTGATGTTGATGAAAACAAACAGAAGATAAAAAGAGATGGTGATTCTATATGTTGGTTTCTTGTCGGTTTGGAAATCGTTTCCAAAATATATTTCTTTGCCTACGATTCTATTTGATTATTTGATTATATATTTTTCAATTAAGTATTTCTTTTTTTGTGTGTATAAAATTCAAATAATGTGCTACAAAACGGGTAACATAATTGAAATTGCCCGCCATGGTTAAAGGAAATAACATTAGTTATCGATTCACGCTGTTGAACAAAGGAATTTGGCCGATGAAGCGGTAAATATCTACATATATCCATTGAATTTCTATTCCAAGTAATTTCTTACAAGATTTCGTACGAATTTTAACAAGGTTTTGCCTCTTTATTCTGAGAGTCAAACTATAGATATTTTTTTGTACTTTAAATTATATGTCATCCCAAGATTTGGTTTGTTTCCTTATAAAAGTTGTACGAATGTTATTACAGCAACTATTTTGAGCTCAAGCTGTATAAATTTTCCAACTTACAACGGTCAAAAGAGTTGTAAGACTGTTAACAACCCAGATTTGCTACATAAAAGTTGTACATCAGCATTTAGGAAACGTCAACAACCAAGTTATACAGCAAGAAAGCTTACAGAACCATTTTGTTGTGTAATGTAAGTGCTTACAGCTATTTTAAAACCACTTATGACAATGAGATTTTATAATTTCGTTGTAAGGACCTTCGTCTAGCTTTATACAGGGTGTTCCTTAATGACATGCTAATATTTCAGGGCGTGATTCCTTAGGTCATTTTATAAACAAACGTTCATATGAACATATGTCCGCAACGGCTTGAATTTTTTGCTACAGGGTGTTGAATTTATATTTTTTAAATGGTTATTTTTTAATATCTCCGAAAGTACTTGAGATATTATTTTCAATTTTGGTATGTGTTAATAGGATATAGAACCACAAATTTTAGTTAGAAAAGTTATTCAATTGTTCCACCAGTGGCGTCCCTGCAAACATGTCCTCTGATATTTTTTACAAAAAAGATACGCCACTGACATTTTTCCATGCGGATATTTTTTCTGATTATCCTGGACAATTCTACATGAAAATGGTCTCTTGAGTTTTCTCGTCAGACGCACCCGTTCTTGATTAAAACCACTAAACTCATATTGAAACTCATTATTATTAACTTAAATTAATTAATGATAAGTTTTGTTTCACACAAATTGTTGAAGTGGGCAATTCGATGCGAAGACGGGCGGAAGCATGCGTTTTAAGTGAAGGGGGCCATTTCCAACAATTTTTATAAAACACAATTTATCATTAATTATTTTATCAATGTTAATAATAATGAGTTTCAATATGAGTTTATTGGTTTTAATCAATAACGGTGCGTCTGACGAGAAAAACTCAAGGGATCGTTTTCATGTAGAATTGACAAGGCTAATCAGAAAAAATATCCACGTGGAAAAAAGTCAGTGGCTTACCATCTTTTTTGTAAAAAATATCAGAGGAAATGTTTGCAGCGACGCCACTGATGGAACAATTGAATAACTTTTCTAACTAAAATTTGTGGTTCTATATCCTATTAACACATACCGAAATTGAAAATAATATCTAAAGTACTTTCGGAGATATTAAAAATAACCATTTAAGAAATACAAATTCAACACACTGTAGCAAAAAATTTAAGCCGTTGCCTACATATGTTCATATGAACTTTTCTTTATAAAATGACCTAAGGAATCACACCTTGAAATATTAGCACGTCATTAAGGAACACCCTGTATTGTAGCTATTGAGCCCTAAAAATAAATATGTGTCACGGGAGACCTTCATACAACAAATTGGCATACATTAAATATTTCGAATTTAGCGTTTCAGGATTCTGCAGAAATGCAGATAGCCTCTAATAGAAAACGTGCTACTCGAAGCAGTTTTTCCTTTTCCGTAGTTCGTTTACCAAAAGGTGTTTAACGGGACAAGATTGATTATAAAAAAATTCTTAGTAATGTCGATGGAATTTCCTATAATGGGAAAATAATGGAAAAGAAATATTGATATAATAAATCACGGCATACAATAGATCAGTTCGAATCGGATACAATATTGTTTACATTGTATTTGTGCGGCTGTACAGGGTGTTCCAAAATGGCGTGCTAATATTTTTGTGAAATTATTTTACAAAGCGTTATTTTTTAATATCTTTACGCCACTGGCATTTTTCAATGTGAATATTTTTCGGATTAGCCTGATAAATTCTATATGAAAACGGTCTCTTAGAATACATTACAGAGTATCATCATATCATGTATTTGGCGTATCTCGGTAAAAGATACATCTTTGTTCCTATCAAATGTTGAAACTCAAAATTCCGCTTTTTCATATTTAACCCGTGAGAAGTAAGGGGACTCTGTGTAAATAAAATGACGTTTTCTCGAAAACGGTTAGGATTAGCGACATGAATGAAGAGTACTTAATTTTTAGCCAATAGTTAAAGGTATGTAAAAAACATTGTCCAAAGTTCTCATCATACAGGGCGTAAAAAAAATGGGCCCATGAGTGTTACAGCTAGTCCGTCCCTGCAGCTGTGAGTAATTCACAACAGTTTCTTGGGTAGTAATTTGACGGGTCTTACCTGGTATACATCATATTAAAAAATAATTGAAATATACCAGGTGGTTCAATAATTATGTGTAAAAATCTTGATTCCATTGGTGCTCTTTGGGAGCCCATATCTCCGAAGAGGAGGCCGATACGAAAGAAGTTTATATGAACCTATAGTATTCTTTTTACGTATTTTCTTCATATCCGGGAGATTTCCCACATGTTCCCGGACACCCTGTATAGCCAATCCAGGCTATTTGCACATACGTCTATGGATAGTCGATTTTGACATTGATCTACCACGTCTTTTTAATTTAACGTTTCCCCTAAATACACATCTTCAGGAATCCACTATATAATTGCTGATATTACTTATTCTTTTGCAGATTACGCAACTGAAAATCGACAATAACCCATTCGCCAAAGGATTCCGAGATACGGGCGCGGGAAAACGAGAAAAGAAGTAAGTATTAAAGTAGTTCTTAGACATGCTGTATAAGTTAATTGCGCTTACCCAGTATGTTTCTCTCCAGCGTAAATCGATGACATCCGCCTTAAAAAACGGCAGTGTCTATGACTCAGCCGACGGAACTTTGATGGGCCAAATTGTCCCGATCGGTTGCCTATTCTCGCTGTGCACTCGAAAAGGTTACCCGGGTATAATTATCCCGGTGGTTGGTCAATTAATCCCGGGGATAATTCCCCGGGATAGACACCCTTTTGTGTTAGGATCGCGTATGTCAAATATGGGAGAGTTTTTGCAATAGGAAGCATTTATTATAATTAAAAAAAAATATTGCTCAAAATCGAGAGGATCAAAGTTTTTTTTTTAAATTTATGAAGTAAGTATTCAAATAGAAGGACGAGTATATGCACAAGAGATAGGTCTTCGATATAACTTATGTATAAGGGCATGGAAAATGCTCGAAAAATTGTAAAAAATTCACATTTTGATGCAAATTATTTTGGTTCGGTATATTTGGAAAAATTTTATAGTAATTATTTCATTAAAACTATTTTCGAAGGTTGCAAATTAAATATTAAAAAAGGAGATATTATTATGTATACGCATATACTAAATAAACCTATGGGTCAACATTTTTTTACAGTAAATCGGATTTTAAAAATAAATAATCTTAAAAACACCTGTTAATTTTTTAGTAAGTTCCTTATAGTATCTAATTAGAGGAATTATATATGTCCGCGCAAAAGATCATCGTCACAAAGATACTGGTCTATAGCATCGATTTTTTAATAATTTAACGCCCGTCACATGGCTAATTTTACTCTTCTCAATCATATAACGCCAATATTTGGAACCGAGTTATTTTAATCAGTCACTATAACCATTTTTCTATTATTTATAACAGCCCTGTCTTATATTGTCTTAAAGTTTTAGAATGTTCCTTATAAAATGTTATAATACTAAGAAAATTAGTCATATTGTTAATCTACCTAAGGTGTAAACGAAACTTGCACATCAAAATATATTTTTCCTTAATGGTTAATAAAAAAATATTGTATATAGCTTCAGATAACAAACCGTCACATCAATGTATCTCCGGTAACATTTTTATGCGTGACCGGCGATACAAAATTCACAAATTCGCTATTTCTTAAACTTTTTTAAACTGAAATGAGTATCTGTACTCAAGAGAATGACTTCGTGTAGTATTTTTCCCTTAATTAAGACTACTAGGACTGAATTAACCCTGTGACCGGCGATACAACATAAAAACGTACGCCTGGTAAAAAGTAGGCAATGTTCTAGTTTATACCAAAATAAACATAATAAGGAACTTACCTAAACAGGAGCACGTTTTACACAAGTTCAAACACATACCGTCATATTTGTAAAACTATTAGGCCGACCTGTAGTGGCGTTATTTATAAGCAATTTCTGCCGTGACCGGCGATACATGCAGCTGCTGGGACGGAACTTCTGGTTAATAGTTGCGTTAGAGAAACTAAACTGTTGATCTTTGAACATGATTTTTTCAATACAAATTATAGTAGGAGTGTAAATTATTTATATATAAAAGTAACTTTAGTAAAATGACGTGAAATATAAAAGGGTAAAGTAAGGAATTAGTGGCAGGGGACACGTGACCGGCGATACATTTTTAAATTCAATTTTGAATACTGCAGCTATAATCTAAAAAAACTTTTAAAATTGCTTTCTAATGCAGGAAGTAACATATATTTTTCAAATTATAATCGTTTCTACAGGCAAATAGTTTATTTTAGTAAGTTCTATGCTAAGGACTGAAAGTTGCCTGTAAAAAAATTTTGATCCCTATATTGTTCACTGCCATTTAACGCTGTCACCTTCATTTTATTTTTATTGCACATTATTTAAAATACTAATAGCACGCCCATGACTAGACAATCTCTTAAACGATGTTGGTTCCCCCTTACCGATACGTCGGAGACACAGATCCACTTGTCGACCTGTACTATACCGACTTATTAAACAACATTTTGTCCCTAATGTATAAATCTAAACTTAATTTTAGTAATTTCCTTTAAAAGTACGCGAGAAAATCTCGAAATCGGCGGTCCATGTTGTCGAAATTTAACATCGTGTTTTTTTAGCATTTTATCCTGTTAAATTAGAAATTTATTCCCGATACGAAGCGTAGCGTACGTAACGGTAACAGGCGGGCTTTTTAAATTAGAGACCGCAAACCTCGAGACATTGTCGGGATCGTTTCAATTTAACCCCGACATTTACTTAAGGTCGCGGTGACGCCTCGAGGGGCGGAAAGGGCACAGGGGGATGAAGGCGCGGTGTTGCCGAGTTCACTAACGATGGCCCTTGAAACATTTTATATTCCTATGGCGTAACTTTACAGACAATGAAATAATTAAATTCATATTGGTACTCATTATTACACATAACTTTTTTTCCACACAATGATTTAGAGAATCACACTCTGAAATATTACCACGTCGATAAGGAGGACCCAGCAGGAAACGAAATTTAAGCAAATTTGAAAATATTTCGTTTTCTGCCGATATACACTGGCCGGCACAAAATTCCGCCACCCTGAAATTTTGGTCAAGTTTGATATTTCATAACTTTTTTATTTTTTATGCGATTTTCATGATTTTATTATCAGTTTGTAGATCAATTTATTGTGTTGTTCCTTAATTATTTTATAAAGTAACATTTTTCGATTAGGCTATATTATACAGGAGTAAATCAAACTGTTGTTTTTTGTCGTAATTTCAAAACACCCTGTAGGAAAATTGAGGTGCATAATTTTATTTACATACTATTTCTTGGTATCTTTGATGTATTCTAAACATTTCTCTTTTTAATTCATTCCATTATCTCATTTCTGCTGCGAGATGCAAATTTTTAAATGAAACGATGTTATTATTAAAAAATATATGTCATGGGTATTTCTACCGAAGTACCCACCAATCTTGTATTTGTTGAACTCTAATCGCCGACCGTTACCTTGAGGAAATCCTCCAAGAAGTTGTTGTTCCATTTGCTCCTTTCATTGGAAACCAATTTACATTAATGCATGATATTGCTAGACCTCACGTTGTACATGTAGTGAGCGAATATCTGGATGAAGTTGGACTTGCAATATTGGAATGGTCCGCATGTAGCCCGGATCTTAACCTAATCGAACATCTTTGGGATCAACTTAAAAGGACCGATCGTCGTCGTCCTGTATAACCACAAATCTTGCTAGACTTACGACTGGCGCTGACCGAAGAATATCAGGCTATCCCTCAAGAGAGGATGAGGAACCTTATTCATTCGTTGCCACGAAGACTGCAAGCTGTCATTGCTGCGAGAGGAGGAAATCCACGATATTAGAATCGTTTTTATTAATTAACTTTATGATATACCTAGTGTTTGTTTATCTTAATAAAAAAGGCTTCAAATCAGCGTTTCATTTAAAATTTTGCAGCTCGCAGCCGAAATGAGATAATGGAATGAATCAAAAAACGAAATGTTTAGAACACATTAAATATTACCAGAAACAGTATGTAAATAAAATTATCCGTCTTAAATTTCCTACAGGGTGTTTAGAAATTACGATAATAAACAACAGTTTGATTTACTCCTGTATAATATAGCCTAATCGCAGTGGCGTAACTACCGGTGTTTCATGTGTTCCAGGAAAACAGGCCACCGAGCTGCAAGGTTGGGGCATGGGAAATTTTAGAAAGCTGCACAAATTTTTGTGCAATTCAGATCTTTGGGGGCCATTCTCTTAAAAAATTACTCCTCAAGCAGTAGTTTTTCTGAAATTGTTACAGCATGTTTGTCTGTTTCTCACCATCCCAGTTACCGTCGCAAAAGCAGAAAGATCATTTTCGAAATTAAAGATAATAAAAAATTATCTTCGCAATACGAAAGGACAAAAACGATTAATATTTATGGGTTTAAAAGTAAAACACAAAGTTGAACTTATTAATTTTCACTATATTGATTGAAACTTAACATGTTTCGCTACACAGTAGCTTCGTCAGAAGACAGTAGTTTCGTCAACAGACAAAATCTAAAAATTTATTATATTTTTATAAGCCTCTGGCTCTAATATCAATCGAGAATAATATAGCGAAAAAGATGGATGTACAAAACTTGGTAACAGCATTTGCGAATGCAAAAAGTCGAAAAAATCTTTTTAAATGTTATGAAACCTGTAATGTGACTGTCGGCTGTAAATAAACAAACTTATGTTCTACGCTTAGAAATGTCGTTTTCTATGAAGTAGAGGGGGGGGGGGGGGTTGTTCGGGTTTGTTCGTTGTTGCTACCGTCACCGAACACAAGTTTTTTTGACGTAGTTACGCCTCTGCCTAAAAATACTTAAGGAAAAACACAATAAACGGATCTACAAACTCATAATAAAATCATGAAAATCGCATAAAAAATCAAAAAGTTATAAAATATCAAACTTGACCAAAATTTCAGGGTGGCGGAATATTGTGCCGGCGAGTGTAGAAACGAATCTATTTATTAATTACCCCTCTTTCGGGATAAAACATAAAAGTAACAAAATATTGATCAAAAAGAAACGAATGGTCCCATTTTTCCTGCGTTCTTTTTTTACCAGAAAACAAACGTAATCACCAAGACATTAAGATTCTTAATGTCTAATCGATAATAAACGAGAGTTCGTCCACCCCACACGAAATTTAAGTCTAACCTATTCTTTATTTTCAATTTAAGACGCCGTAATCTCGTTATCAATCGGGGGTAGTTTGTAGTTAGGGCAAATGTCGACCGACAGTTTCATCCCCCCCCCCGACGATTGATTGCTGCACTTTGTTCTTTCGGTCGGAAGCTGCTGATTTTAGAGTAAACAACGTGTCCGGGAGTGTATTCTCCAGCTCCGGGGGGACGCTGGCGCTCTTCTCCGATAGTTGGAGAAAAAAATTATACTTAAAGGGATGTGTTCTGTAAACTATAGAGTAAAATATGCGAGGGGGCTTATTCTCTAACCATGAATACAAATATTTAATTGATAAAATATGGTACATTTTCTGTAAAACGTTTATTTCGAATGGCTTAATATTTTTTTCTATGATCAAACACAAGCACTATATGAAAAATCCTTTAGGGCACTCTGGGAGTGGTGCGTGTGCGCAAAAAGCGATTCACGTTGGTTTTGAATCATTGGAGGTTATATTCGTTGGGAAAAACAAACCCGAACAAACCCGCTCTGGGCGGAATTAAGAGGGCAAGGTCGAATCTGGGCTTTGTATAGTGTCAAAAATTGTTGAGGTATGTACAACTTTCTGGTTCGGAAGAGTACGCCAAGTTTCTGACGATCTTGGCGATTGCCACAACGTTGTTATGCCAAGACATATTTCCTCCCAGATTGACGCCCAGCAAATTAATAGATGAAGCCAGTGGGATTGCGTGTCCGTCCATGACTATATCCGGTTCTGTAATGTTAACCTTTTTAGAGAAAACTGCTGCCTGGGTTTTTTTTGCGTTAAATTCCACTTGGTTACTGTCACCCCAAGCCAAAATTTCATCCACTTCTTTGTTGAGGCGTGATACTTCATGCTGTCTGTGAAGATGTGCGTCGGCAGCCGATGTTTGTGCATTCAAAGAGAAAGATGAGATAAGTGTGCTATCGTCAGCACAGTACATTCACTAAAAGGTCGTTAATGTAGAGTAAGAAGAGAGTGGGCGACAATATGGACCCTTGAGGAACACCGGCATTGATGGTGAAGGTGTCTGAGAGAAATCCGTCAATCGCCAATTGCAGAGAGCGGTCCTTAAGAAAGCTAGACAACCATACACAGAATCCACTGGGCATACCATAGGATCGCAGTTTACTTAGAAGTCCCTCATGCCAAACACGATCAAAGGCTTTAGAAATATCAAGTGCAACAGCCCGAGACTCCCCATGATGTTCGATTGCGTTGTTCCAAAGACATAGGTGACATAGGCTAGAAGATCTCCAGTTGATCTGGACTTCCGAAAACCATATAGATGATCGCTGATAATGTTGAAGCCATATTGAGTAGAAATTTACCGCTGTTAAAAGCTATGCTCAAAATAGTAGATTTAACCCCCCACAGACTCAAAAGTTACTTTCATACGACACACTGTATACAATTTCAATTTCTTTATTATCTCCGGATTCCCCTCCACAACCCGTCAATATATTTAAGCGGCATTAGCAATCTCATTGTTTAGAGGGTCAAAAAAGTGCCCTGTAATTTTAAGGTTAGGCTTTTAACGGTTTGATGCCCTTCTGTTTAATTTAAGGGACAACTTTATCTAACACCAGAAGGGTAGATATTTTATAGGTTAATTTGGTGACAGTGCGTTATGCGACTGCAAATGACTGCCTGGTAATAGCTTTGGGGCAAAAATATCGATTCAGTCGAATTTTTGTCGATACCGCAAAAAAGGCTTTGCATTTTTGGATAAGAAATCAAAAACTAAGCCAAAACGTGCCTATTGCATTATTTTTTTATAAAAATATAATTCCGACCAATAAATTTACTTCTTTATTAACTTTTGAGCTTCAAGCCACGACCACTAAAAAAGATCTATAATTGTAAAAAAAAAACAAAAAAAAAACAACAACGAGATGTGTAACAACGGCATTTAGGAAACATGAACAACCAACTAATACAGCAAAATGCTTACAAAACCATTTTGCCGTATAATGTAAGTTCTAATGATGTTCTTATAGCAATTTTAAAAAGCTTCTATAAAACAGTTTTATAATTTGGTCGTAAGAACATTCTTACAGCATATTTGACCCTAAAAACTAAAATGTATCACGGGAGACCGTTATACAACTAATTTACCAGTCGAGAACTTTTATAAAACTCTTTTAAAAATCTTATCAGTGCTAGTTGTAATGTTTTTTAATTTTATTTATTTTTTTGTTTGAACATCAAATTTTATAAATATTATTTCTAAAATTGTTACAGGCAAGCCATGTTGGCGCAACGGCACACCGACGACAAAATATCCCATCCGCTCCCCGCCAGGATGTCGGCCGACAGTAGTACCGTGTCGAAAACGGACGACAGCGAACTGGACGTAGTGGGGACGGCGGATAGTCCCAGGCCGAGTTTGAGTGCGTCGACTACAGTAGCGTCGAGTATGAATCATAGTGGTAAGTAATTTATTTGATATCATTATTTTTAAAATATACTTTGCCATAATAGATAGGACACTTTAATTTAACCGCTTTTGTTTGTTACAGGTGCTGAAGACGACTCGGTCCGTCGCCGCCTCCACGACGATAGCGGGTCCGAATCCTCCTGCAGCGAATCCCCAGGTAGCACAGCCTTCCGACCGCGCCCTTCCTCTCCAAAGGACTCCACGGCAGGTCCATCCTCCTCTAGCGGCGAATACCCTTCTCCAAACATCAGTGTTGGTCCCCCCATACACCCTCCCCCACATTTACTGCCGTACTTTTATCCGCCCGGGATGTATCCCGGTGCTGGAGGCCACAATCCCTTTGGTCCTCCTTTGAGCTTATTTACTGGAGGTCATTCGCCCGCCAGTATGAATCCTAGCTTCTTGTTCAATGCCCAGCTGGCGCTGGCTGCGCAACATCCGGCCTTGTTTAGTCACTATCAAAACTTAGCGCATCCTAACCCCCATAATCACCACTTATCTCCGACATCTCCCATTCACAACCACCTTAAAGGGGGGCACAGGTTTACTCCCTACACGCTCCCCACTTCAACGTCGGGAGGAATGAACTCCTCACCCCTGGGCAGTGCTTTCGAGACGGTCACGCCAAGCTCTCACACGCGGAGCCTTAGTAACTCACCAAACAGCACCAAAATTCGAGGCACCTCACTCTCTCCTCCCATGAGGGCAAGCACAGTATCACCGAAACCAGAAACGGCAAGCTCACCGAGCGATCTGAAGAGTATAGAGAAGATGGTGAATGGACTCGATGTGAAACATAAAAATAGTGAACTGATTGGTGACAGCAATGGTGATAAATAATAGTTATAGTGAATTTTTGGTTGAATTTTGGTGATAAATGTTAACTGCTTCAAGAGAGGAGGAATGAGTGTATGTGAGGAGGGATGGTTTTGGCCGTACGTATAAGAGGGGTTGTGCGGAACTTATTAGAGGTGTCCTGTCACACAGTAGCATAGAATTTTTCATGGTTTATTTTTTGTTTAAATTTTTTACAACTTCGTTGATTCTCGTATAATTCCGTATTAGCCCCACACCCGGGATTTGTTTGCAATACTAGGAAAGATATCGCTCACATTACGGAGCTTTCGCATTGATACGTTAACGTTAAACGGTATATACAATATCGTCATAAAAGATTTTAAAAATGTAGATGTATCAGTCGGAGCTCGCGTAGCCACTAAGTTCCAATACGATTAGGAGTTCTATACCAGTAAACATTTCTTATGTTTAAGAGTATAAATATTTCGTCATATCCACTTATTATATATTTATTTACAGCTTAAAGTTGTCGATACAGGGTGTTTTACGCTAAATATGCATGGAACGCCAAGTTTTTAATGAAAAGGCAGTGCATACACGCGCGCGCGCACACACAATCTGGCCAGCTGGCCGTTATCTCTTTTCCTAACTTGATAATTGTCAATAATTAATAGCAAAAAACTTAACGTGGTTAATAATAAAACGCTCTGTATTTAAATGATTTCTTGGACATACAAAATTTTTAATTTAATAACTGTTTATTTATAGATGAAATGAAAGATATAAAATCTTACCAACACGTGTCTTTCTATAGAATGTTTCATAACTTTTCCTTGCTGGGTTTTAGTTATGTGTCACTTTGACAACTTTCCTGCCTTTATATCTAACTTCCAGTAAATAATATTAAACAAATACAAACTAAATAGAAATTATCTCTTAAAACAATTATTTTTATACATATTTTATAATAATATAATTTCTTGCGACCAACACGAAAGAAGCAGCAGCGGGCGCTGAGGACGTGGTCTGATACTTTCCAAATTAGGCCGAATTTTCATTAAAACTGCAACGTTGCATAATCTGTACTTACAGATTAGAAAGAAGTTTAACATTAATAATATTTGAATGTGAGTATCTACTCAAGAAAACGTAAGGGGAAAAAATATTGTTTTTAAAGTTATTAAATGTTTACTATTATTTTATACGTAACAAGCGCGACAGGGAATATTAAATAACACGTAACAGAATGTTGCAAGTGTGCGAATTATGTATATTTCAATGATAATGAATGTATTAGCATTGGCCTTTAAGAGTTAGTGCAAGTAACCTTGAAGTGAGATTATACAGGGCGTTCCTTAATGACGTGCTAATATTTCAGGGTGCGATTCCTTAGGTCATCCTATAAGGAAAAGTTCATCTGTACATATGACCGCAACGGCTTAAATTTTTTGCTACTGGATGTTGAATTTTTTTTTTTAAATGGTTATTTTTTAATATCTCCGAAAGTACTTTAGATATTATTTTCAATTTTAGTATGTGTTAATAGGATATAGAAACACAAATTTTAATTAGAAAAGTTATTCATTTGTTCCACCAGTGGCGTCCCCGCAATCATGTCCTCTGATATTTTTAACAAGAAAGATGGCACGCCACTGACATTCTCGTCACCGTTCTTGATTAAAACCACTAAATTCATATTGGAACTGATTATTATTAACATTGATAAAATATTAATGTTAAATTTTGTTTTATAAAAATTTCAATATTTGAACGAGTATGCAATTCGATGCGAAGACTGGCGGAATCATGCCTTTTAAGTGAAGGTGGCCATTTCCAACAATTTTATCAATGTTAATAATGATGAGCTTCAATATGAATTTAGTGATTTTAATCAAGAACGGTGACGAGAAAAACTCAAGAGACCGTTTTCATGTAGAATTGACCAGGCTAATCAGAAAAACTATCCACATGGAAAAATGTCAGTCGCGTTCCATCTTTTTTGTAAAAAATATCAGTGGACATGTTTGCAGGGACGCCACTGGTGGAACAATTGAATAACTTTTCTAGCTAAAATTTGTGGTTCTATATTCTATTAACACATACCAAAATTGAAAATAATATCTAAAGTACTTTCGGAGATATTAAAAAATAACCATTTAAAAAATAAAAATTCAACACCGCGTAGCAAAAAATTGAAGCCGTTGCGGACATATGTTCATAGGAACTTTTCTTTATAAAATGGCCTAAGGAATCACACCATGAATTATTAGCACAGGAACGCCCTGTATAAGTCTGTTTTTAATTCTTAGTGGGTTCAGTAAGTGAACAATAATTAGTTATTCCCAGTAATGGACAAATCGTTAGGAATAAAATAACGGTAAACAATTAATAACTGGTATCATTTAATTTTTCTTCGCGTTCTTTAAAATATTATAACTTATGTTAAAAAATTAATTTTGAAATTATTTGACCTGATATCGGACGAAAAAAAATTATTTTTAAAGAGAAATTTTGAATTGGATTAAAGAATTAAAATCCAACTTTAATAATAGATTCAGGGAAACTAGCGATGCAGTTCAAATTTAAAGACATGAATTAGGAAGTTGTAATTTCAGACAGGTTGCAAAATTAACATTTTCTTTATAGGAAAAAAAGTAGACCATACCTTATAACGTACAGGAAAAAAAATTGAAACCTCTATAGAAAAAAAAAACACCTTCTTATCTTAAAAACAAAAGTCTATATAACCTCTAAGTGCTTTTTCAAAATATAAAATTTAAGCTTCTTGCAAAAGTACAAACATTTATATATAAAAATATTTAGTAATAATATAAATAAATAATTACTACTCTTTGACTTTTGTTGGTGCTTTTCGACTTTTTCGAAAGTATTTTATGAATGTTCAACGGTCTGATTATTAACATCGTAGGCCTTTCGTGTAAAATAGGCCTACTATACAAGGTAGGCAAGCCGTTGAGCACCATTAAATTATTATTCAAAAAAAAATCCCTTTTTTAATAGTAAAAGGTATCTTAGACTGTACTAGCATTATGCTGCATATACATATATGTGGAATTTAAATAGACAAATGTTCCTTTTATTTAAATAACTTGTATATTTATTTTAGAAATACTTATATCTGTGAAAATTTGTATATTATATTGTTTTTGTGTTAAAAATTGTAATAAATGTAATATAAATAAAAGCAAATTTGTAACATAGTATATTATTAAACAACATTTTCAATTGTTTCTGTTTTTCCAAAAAAAATTTTTCGAAATTTTTTCAAAATATTTTGTAAAGTTGTGGAAATTTTGAAAAAGATTGTGTCGAACACGGTATATTAGAGAACAATTATTAAATAATAATTTCTTGGATTGTGTACATAAGCAATTGTATAAAGAGGCTTTTTGTTGATTATAAATAATATAAATTCGGCTCTTTGGACTTATTTCTAAGATTCGTTTTGGGTTTGTAGTTGAAGTTTTTATTCTTTTTATTCTCTAAATAAAAGTGTACATTTTCTAATTCATTTCGAGTTGATACACAAAAATATATATGTACAGGGTGTGTTTCGACACTTTTATAGGATGTCTCCGTAATTGTTAGTGCTATCAAAAAAGTAATGTAGGTGTCATTTGCTCTTTTTGGGTCAAACTTAAAATGGTAAAATCAAAATTTGAAAATTTTCACTCTCTTAAGAGATACGGGGAAAATCAAAAAATTTACAATTTCCAAATTACCCTATATTTTCTTAGTTAAAACAGATACAGAAAAATGTTTTATACAGAACTTTCTTTATATTGATTGTTGAATAATCTGCCGTTTTCAGATCAGGTCAGAAAGTTATCCTCATTTTTTTAACTGGTACACTCTGTATATTTGAATCTAAAAAGATACTATTTTAAATTTTCCTTTCAAATATATAACACACCGTGGATGATATTGGCTTCCTAGGCCATTTATTTAACTTTAATTTTCAAAGTAACAAAGTTTAAATTAATCGCCTAGGAAACCAATATCACCCATGGCGTGTTATATACTTGAAAGGAGAATTTAAAATAGTATCTTCTTAGATTAAAATATACAGGGTGTTCCATTTAAAAAAATGAGGTTAGGTCCGATAACTTTTTTACCTGACCCTGTATACTTATACTGAAAACGACAGATTATTCAAGAATCAATATAAAGAAACTTCTGTATATAACATTTTTAAGTATCTCTATTAACTAAGAAAATATAGGGTAATCTTGAAATTGTAAATTTTTTGATTTTCCCCCGTTTCTCTTAAGCGAGCGAAAATTTTCAAATTTTGATTTTACCATTTTAAGTTTGACCCAAGAAGAGCACATGACACCTACATTACTTTTTTGATAGCACTAACAATTACGGAGATACCCTATAAAAGTGTCGAAAATGGGACACCCTGTACAGGGGGTAAAGGCATTTTAAATCTCTTTCCGATAATACCATTATTTATTATTTTTCAAATGTTCATAAATACTTGTAGGTTTATTTTGTAGCTAGTGACAACTATGAATAATTTAGAACTTTTAATTCCCAACTAGTTACGAAAATAAAAACTTCACTATGCAAACCAAAGTTTTTTTCGTGAAATCGGAAGTGTTGTTGATTTTTCTGTTATTTTAAATATACCTAACGCTCGAACGCTGATCTATAATTTACGAAAAAATGTATTAAAGTAGACGAAAAGGAAAAAATATGTGAACTGTCGCTGTGTATATGTCCTATACTTTTAAGAAATAAATTAAAGTAATATTCATAAAATTTGTGTTTTTCTCCCCTTAGCTTATAAGCGAGACGCCACGCAGTTTTGCTACAGGCCAATGATTTTTTTTAAACCGTTATTTTCTAATGTCTCCGAAAGTATTTTAGATATTATATTCGAAAAACATGGTACGCCACTGGCCTTTTTCCATGTGGATATTTTTTCTGCTTAGCCTGGTCAGTTCTACATGAAAACAGGCTCCTGCGGGGATTATTTTTTCGTTTAAAGAATCGGTTTTGCAAGCAGTCTTTATTATAATGATACAAAGTTGACCTTTCCCATAAATTGACCGAAACAATTTGACGGGGGGGCACTTCACTTAGATTTATTGGATTAGATGGTCATTAGATTTAGACTTTACAATAGGTATCTAGGCATTTTGACCTTGCTTTGTTAGCATTGCGATTTATTAGCTCTCAATCGGCGTTGAAATATTGTTGACGGGCTACTGTATGTGTGGTAACGTGTGACGACCTATATGACTGTGCTATACTAACCTAACAAACAAAAATAACTTTACATTAAGGACGTTTTACATGCTGTAAGATTACCTGCAAGACGCCATTTACTACCCAGAGGCTTGCGACCCAGCAGATCTATTCTTCTCGCAAGTCTCTTGCACTGGCAGTTTATCGGTTTGGCGCGATATTTCTGCAAGTACAAGATCAATTTCTAGTGGGACAATTCAGTACAGTTCGACAAGCGAGTCTATAGCTACGCGGTATCGGTAAGGGGGAAGCAATAGCTTTTAAAACATGGCGGAGTCATGGGCGTGCTATTTTTATCTTAATAATGTAATAATATATATTTTTTCATGGCATGAATATATTTGTATCGACAAGACCTTTCCATTAATATTTTTCGCTTATTTTGGCATTTTCGCCAATAAAATCCGTTTGATTTCAACATGCACTTCAATGTTTCACGGGAAAACGGAGAGTTTATGTCACTTCTCAGCTGTTGTAGCAACTTTTAGTTCCAAATAAAACTTTTGTATTGTTCTCCTAACAATGTCAAAGTCGAAGCCTTCGATTTTTCCGACAGCAGAGAGACGGGCCCTTTTTTTGACAGGAGATAACAACAATTGATTCGAGTTATTTTCTTTCCTTTCAGTATCTTCTTTGTGAATGTTTTTTAGTGCACCCACGCTTACTCCCGTATACATTGCGACCCTTTCTAGCTTTCGCTTAAGTGGCAATTTAAATGTATAAATTTGTGATTCCTCTTCACACACCCTGTACACATTGGCAATCACTTCACGGGTTTGGCTATGAAGGGTTTTATTAGGGTATATTAATTCATTATCAGTTTTAAAACAAACCCTATCACTACACAACTGGATGAAGCATATTGGACATCGCCGAACAAGCACGCTGGCACAATAGGCGTGTCACCAGACGCGTGTCGTCATCCTCTGTCTGGGATATAACCTATCAAATTAGCTCTAGCCACCGGTTACCCATGGTTACCGTTGATATTGCACCATGTTGCCCTATTTTTCGATTATAAGTACTTTAATAATTTTGCATTTAAATATTAAAATAAATAGTATGAAAAGAAAGCTTTAGGAACATTGAAACTTAAATAGAATATTAGTTTCTTATGACAATTTACTTTAAATGGGTAAATTTAATTTTAGGGTTTACTTGGTAGCATGTTATTAAATTAAAATTTAATATATGTGACAACATTGTTATCCCAAGAAATTTTCTTGTCCGCATTCCTTTTGTAGCTACAGATAAAGTTGTCAACCTGTAAGTTGAGTCTTGCCAAGACCCTTATAAGTATTTACCTACGATCACTACTATAAATAGCAAAAACATACTACCTACTATAAGTATATGAGTTACGCACAGTAAACAAGGCCGTCTTCTTTATTTACAACGTTGCATAGCAACGCTTTCCTTTTAATATGGGCTTTTTAAAGAATAACAAGAGAGTCGTGGGCGGCTGCTATCACAAACGCCAGAGAAAAAGAACAAATATCACGTTATTAAAAATACGATGTTGTTTGCTGAGAAATATTGTTGTTAGAAATATTAACGCCGTAGTATTATCGACCAAAGTCTATTGCCGACCTAGTGACAAGTGTACGAACATGAGATCAAAAGAATAAACTCCTTAATTTATTAGTCTTGTTTCCACATGCCATCCCCCTGTATACTACACAGTGCTGTTCACTTTCCCCGATAATCCGAACATGACCTTTTACTACCCTCAAGCCGGTATCGTCGATCGGATCTTCCAAACTTCTAAAAGCCAGTCCCCGTTTTAAGCTGTAGTAACCGATATCTTAGGGGGTGTATCTCTGACCGATCTCGTATGAGCTTCGTCTACGATTTGATGGTCACAAATTTGGGTGCCGTGCGACGTTGCCAAACTTCTGTTTTAAGATTTGGATTTATAACAGTTGTATACGAGTTCTCAATTTGCAAATTGGTTGTATAAAGGTTTCCCGTGTGTTCAGGGCCAAATAGCTACAATTTTACGTCGTTAGAATATTCTCAACCAAATTATGATACTATTTTATAGATTATTTTTTAAATAGCCGTAAGATCATCAGTAGAACTTGCAGCAAAACGGTGCTGTAAGCTTTCATGCTATATAACTTGGTTGTTGACGCTGTTACCCAACTTATATGTAGCAAATCTGGAGTTTTTACGCTTACAGGTCTCTTTTAATGGTTATAAGAACCTTCTCAGCTTGGGGCTCAAAATATTTGCTGTAAGAACATTTTCACAACTTTTGTATAGAAAAAATTCTGGTTGGGTGGTTTAAAGTATATACAGTGTGATGCATGCATCGTCGAGTTGATCATCGGAAATTTCGTGTAATTTTTGAGGTGGCTGGATAATGGCTTCCCTGTACATTTTACAGAAAAAGTACATTATAACGAGGCCGATATGGTAAAAAAAAAAATGTGCCGAGTTTGAATAGATTTTGGTGAGCCAATCCTAATCTATTCAATTAAACATGATGGCAAAACCACGAAACTCTCATAGTTCAGGTAACACAGCAAACACCAGCAAATTAAAATTTGACATTGACGATATATTCATTATTCGTTATGTCCAGCTTTACGTCAATTTTTGGTAATAGCGTCATAGAAATTATTTGCTGGTGTTTGCTGCATTATACCTGAACTATGAGAGTTTCGTGGCTTTGCCATCACGTTTAATTGAATAGCTTAGGATGGGCTCAACCAAATCTATTCAAACTAGGCACATGGATTTACCATATCGACATCTTCAAGAAGTTATAATGCAATTTTTCTATAAAACGTACAGGGGAGCCAATATTCAGCCATTTGAAAAATTACATTGCATTTCCTATGTTCAACTTCGGTAGATCATCCAGTAGAGGTCCCTATAGGTATGTATTTTTGTTTTATAGTGAATTTACTATAAAAAAATATTATATGTATAAAGTACACACGCACGCCCATAACAAAATCTCCAAATTTAGCGGTATTTTTAACACAATTTGGCAACAACCGGGATTGTGGCTGTCATGAAGTAGACGCTTTCATGCCTCCTTCGATCTTCCATAATCCAGGGATTTTGGTTTATATCAATTTGTCTCTGGAGGTTTGTTCGAGTAATAGACGTTTTTATCTTCCGTTATCGGTATTTAATTTTTGTATTATCGCTGCTATGGCACAACGAATTATCTCTCTTTTCTACGGAAATCGGAAGTTTCTTTGTTTGTGGGTCTCCGACTTGCGATCTTCAGCTACAGTTAGACCGGGGAAAGAATACATGCGTCATATTTTTATAGTCAAAGATATGTTATTTTTTATGTATTATTGACATTTATATTTTGTGTGTCGTGTGGTTCACAAAATTTTCAACTTTCTAAAGGAAAGTGCATACTTTGCTATATAGAATTGAATCATCAAAATCAGTTCCTATGAGTACTGACAAATTTGTTTCTCTCTCTGTAAGAAGTGTTATATTTAATTATAAAAAATAATAATAGTAATCATCTTAATTTCAACTTGTTACACTTCAACAGAGCAAACAATGAAATTACGTCACACTCAAAACAAAACCCCATTACACTAATACATGTCCACAGTTCACAAGCTTCCACAAAATTCTCTAAGACTGTAAGGCTCTAAATCTATCAGAAATTTCCTTAGTTCTCTGTTAAATAGCTCTTCTGTATCAATTTGTTTTATATTTTCTGGCAAACCATTATACAATGTGTACATAAAGTAAGGAACAAATTCATTATCTAGGAATCTAAAAATATTTCGGAAAAATCCTCGGACACGTGTATAATAATTTTTAATGGCGCATTTTTTCCCATACAAACTTAATATACAAGGTGGCTCATGTAGTAGATATGACATTATCGACGATTTTTTAAAATAGGAACCCCTATATTTTAGTTCAGATCTGTAATCTCCAAGAACAGCTGATTTCAAAAACATAACACACTTAGGGCTTAAAATTCATAGTTTCGTTACTACAGGGTAAAACAAATAATTTTATTTAAGATATTTTTTTTTTGGCTTGGGAGGCATCAATTAATTACGTGAGGCGTTTTTAGCGATTTTTCAACCCCCCTTCCCCCAATAAAAGATTTCGTGACATTTGGCTCAATCCCTTCCGCCATCACCCAATTTTACCTGAAAGCCTTACGTAAGTAATGGACGCACCATCATTTGCTGTTACTTATGTTTTTTCTCAAGTAGGCTTATTTGCTGTTACGTAACTATGGTATTTAGGTAATGTCATTGTCATTACATTGTATTTTTCTAGTAAGTTTATTAGAAGTAATAAATTTTATTTTAAAACATATTGAGTTACTATGCGTTTATCTTTAACACAAAGAATAGAAATTCTTATGATGATTGGATATGGTGATAGGATCCGTACTCAACAAGAAGTTTGCATTTTGTTTAAAACTAAGTATCCAGCAAGACCAATTACTAGATCAACTGTGAGTAAACAAGAAATAAAATTTCGGGAAACGGGTTCAGTGGAAGATATTCCCAGAAAAGGCCGTCCAACTATTCCGGATGATAAGAAATTAGATATTTTATTGGCTATGGAAGAAGATCCCCACAACAGCGTCCGCCAGATTAGCATTGATCATGGGGCGGCTGCTATGACCGTTCATAACCTATTGACGGTAGAAAAATGGCACCCGTTTAAAATCCAATTGGTTCATGAGTTGAATGAAGATGATCCAGATCGTAGGATGGAGTTTTGTCAAATATTAATGGAAAGATGTAACTTAGATCCTTTGTTTGTTGAAAATATCCTATTTTCGGATGAATCTACCTTTAAATTAAATGGAGAAGTGAACCGGCAAAACTGTAGATACTGGGCAAAAGAAAATCCCAGGTGGATGCGTGAGCACCATACTCAATATCCTCAAAAAATTAATGTTTGGGCTGGTATAAATTATCTTTATTATCTTCAGAACTTTCTTATCCCTACGCTAGTTAACTTATACCCTAGTAGAAATAATCCAGGAATTCTAGATGAAAATTTGTGGTACCAACAAGACGGCGCACCTCCACATTATGCAGCAGTAGTGCGCCATTACATAAACCAAGTTTTTCCGAACAAGTGGATTGGAAGACGTGGGCCTTACACCACTGGACTTTTTCTTGTGGGGTCACCTGAAAAATGTTGTTTATAAAGTCAGACCTGCCAATATTGAAGATTTAAAAAATCGAATAACAACAGAATCCAGGAACATTTCAGAAGAAACCAAATTTATTAACATTTTTTTAAATTAAAAATATCTTAAATAAAATTATTTGTTTTACCCTGTAGCAACGAAACTATGAATTTTAGGCCCTAAGTGTGTTATGTTTTTGAAATCAGCTGTTCTTGAAGATTACAGATCTGAACTAAAATATAGGGGTTCCCATTTAAAAAAATCGTCGATAATATCATATCTACTACATGAGCCACCTTGTATATTAAGTTTGTATGGGAAAAAATGCGCCATTAAAAATTATTATACACGTGTCCGAGGATTTTTCCGAAATATTTTTAGATTCCTAGATAATGAATTTGTTCCTTACTTTATGTACACATTGTATAACTTAAGGCACATATACTGTGGAGATTTCTCCGTTAGTGTTAGTCTATGTATGGGATGCCTAACATCTGCTATTCTCGTACCGTATTCATGCCGAAAATCTACCTCAAAATAATCTCTGTGTTTAAAAAAGAACATTAAACATTGAAATATATAGACCGCGTACGCTGTCATAGCACCCATTCCCTTAAAAACACTTCTACAGCTTTCCAAGTAATTCATTTTTTTTTATTATCCTAATTAATCTTTCCTGGACTACAAAGACCCTCTGCCTTTTACTATCTCCACCCAAGAAAAAAACGCCGTATTTGAGTATCGACTCAAAGCTGGCAAAGTACATTGTTCTAAGTGTCTCCACATTCATGTACCTACAAACTACCCGGATACCATAACAGACTGAATTCAGTCTTCCAACTAAACTATCTATGTGATGTGCCCAGTCAAGATGTTCATTGATCGAAATTCCCAGGAGCCTACTTCTTTGGTGTCAAATTTAATATCTATGGGTTTTACAGTATTGGACGGTTTTGTTCTGAACAATATTAAGTTTGTCTTTCCCTCATTCAATATTAATTTGTTTTTACTATACCACTCTATAACCGTATTAAAAACCGCCTGGGACCTTTCAATCAATGCTTCCATGGTTTTGCAGCCAGTAATCCGGTTTGTATCGTCAGCGTAGCTGACAATATGTTATTGAGGCGAGTTCTAAAGGTCATTGACAAATATTATAAATAACAACGGCCCCAATATGCTGCCCTGTGCAATTCCTACGTTATTTTCTCGCATCTCTGATTTATAGGTTTTCCCCCAACTGGTCCCATACACACATGCAAATATGATCAGATCCATTTCTTTGCGTTTCCCCTAACACCATACACTTCCAATTTCCTTATTAGTAATTCCCTGTCCAGACAATCATAGGCCTTTGATAAGTCCAACAGTAAAATTGTGTTGTAGGTATGTTTGAAGAATCTATAACTAGTGCTAGGTATCGGGAGTATCTAATGATCCATCGGCAAGGGCAAACATTTCATCTCTACGAGCTTGGGTTTCTACGGTAATATTTTGAAAATAACAACAAAAAATGTGATATTCTTACATGTGGATATTTTTTCTGATTAGTCTGGTCAATTCTAGATGAAAACGATCTCTAGGGTGTTTCTCGTCAAACGGTTTCTTCAGCCAGACTTTCCATAAAAAAATCTGAAATCGTTAAAGAACGTATAGACGTTGAAAAGGATTATCAATAAGGCATTGTATTGTATGATATCACTGCTACAGTTTATTTTTCTGTATAACAGATATTAAAATCATAATAGCAATGGGCGCATTCAGCAGAATCCATGCATCGATTTGTAAGCGATTAATAATCATTCAATTCAATCATTCAATCGTTGGAGGGACACTAATTAATAATCTTAGATTCGCGGACGATACTGCAATAATGGCGGAAAGTGCAGAAGAGCTACAAACACTATTAGAGAGAATTAACCAAGCGTGCGAAGAAGTAGGACTTACCATTAACATCGAAAAAACGAAATTCATGGTAATAAGTAAAAACCCGAATATTCACCCTGTTATCACAGTAAATGGAAAACAAGTAGAGCGGGTTCAAAAATACAAATATCTCGGAACAATAATTAATGACCTACTAGATCCAGATGAAGAAATCAAGATCAGGATAGAAATAGCTCGAAAGACATTTATTGCATACTCTTCAATGTTCACAAATATAAATCTGTGTCTGCGGATTAGACTGGGGTTCGTGGAGTGTTATGTGTGGTCGGTGTTACTGTACGGGGTGGAAACCTGGACCATGAAAGCCCAAACTATCAAAAAGCTTGAAGCGTTCGAGATGTGGATATATAGGCGCATGCTAAAGATACCTTGGACACATAGAATTACGAACGAAGAAGTACTAAGGCGCATCGGACATGAAAGGAAGCTATTGAAAATTATCAAGATACGTAAAACAGCATACATAGGTCATATTCTGCGCAACGACAAATATATACTGCTGCAAAACATAATGCAGGGAAGAATAGAGGGCAAGAAGGGAATAGGAAGAAAGAAAAAATCCTGGCTCCGCAATATAAGGGATTGGACAGGAATGAATGTTGAAGAATTGTTTCATGTGGCTCGAGACAGAGACGCATTCAGAAATGTGGTCGCCAACCTTCAATGAGAAGACGGCATTAGAAGAAGAAGTAATCATCTGCTGAATGCACTAAACAAAATCGATTTTATCAATCGATGGGAAATCGGACGCCATTATTTCCGTCGAATTTACAAAGCGATTTGTGATTTGACAACGATTTATGTCAGGTTTGTGGAGTAAAATTTATTAAAAATGACGAAAGAAGTTTATAAATAATTATAAAAACGATCTCCGCTAGTGAAAAGGGACCAATAAAACTAAAATGATCCATTTCGTAGAGATATAAACGTAATATTTGATGAAAATATTTAGGAGGAATCCTAACCAAACAAAAAACTGACAGCAAAATTCATTCAGCAGAATCGATGCGCATCGTGACGTCACTCATTAAAAATCGCTTAGAAATCGATGGGCTCTGCTGAATGCACCCAATAATTCGTATGCAAACTAATTACATCAAAAGTGCGGCTTTTACGACTAGTTGCATATTATAGGATTATCTCTAAAGCCGAATACCCGTATTAAAGACATTTATTTCCGTCTTTTCACCTCCAGTGCCACTTTGGCATTAACACCCATTAGGCATGGGGGTCATTAAAAACACTTTTAAATATAGATATAATTCCGGTAGCAATAAGGTTATGTATGGCGGCTTTCTAATTAAACACTTTTTTTGCATTAATTGGTGGGTGTTGTATTAAAGTCAGGTTCGGACTGGCTACTATTTTCTTGTATGAACAAACACAAGGAAAAACCCTTTAAGGCATTCTGGGCAGGGACAAAACAAAAGGCCATTACTTTCATATTTTAGCTTTCACAAATTGTACATCTACAAAATGTATACAGGGTGTCCGGGAACATGTGGGAAATCTACCGGATATGAAGAAAACAAGTGAAAAGAATACTATAGGTTCATATAAACTTCTTTCGTATCGGCCTCCTCTTCGGAGATATGGGCTCCCAAAACCAATGGAATCAAGTTTTTAACACATAATTATTGAACCACCTGGTATAATTCAATTATTTTTTAATATGATGTATACCAGGTAAGACCCGTCAAATTACTACCCAAGAAACTGTTGTGAATTACTCACAGCTGCAGGGACGGACTAGTTGTAACACTCATGGGCCTATTTTTTTACGCCCTGTATGATGAGAACTTTGGACAATGTTTTTTACATACCTTTAACTATTGGCTAAAAATTAAGTACTCTTCATTCATGTCGCTAATCCTAACCGTTTTCGAGAAAACGGCATTTCATATACATCATGTGCTTCGGGTATTTCAATAAAAGATCCATCTTTGTTCCGATCCAATGTTCAACCTTCAAGATTCCGCTTTTTCATATTTAGCCCATGAGCAGTTAGGGGACTCAGTGTAAATAAAATGACGTTTTCTCGAAAACGGTTAGGATTAGCGACATGAATAAAGGGTACTTAATTTTTAGCCAATAGTTAAAGGTATGTAAAAAACATTGTCCAAAGTTCTCATCACACAGGGCGTAAAAAAAATGGGCCCATGAGTGTTACAGCTAGTCCGTCCCTGCAGCTGTGAGTAATTCACAACAGTTTCTTGGGTAGTAATTTGACGGGTCTTACCTGGTATACATCATATTAAAAAATAATTGAAATATACCATGTGGTTCAATAATTATGTGTAAAAAACTTGATTCCATTGGCGCTCTTTGGGAGCCCATATCTCCGAAGAGGAGGCCGATATGAAAGAAGTTTATGTGAACCTATAGTATTCTTTTCACGTGTTTTCTTCATATCCGGGAGATTTTCCACATGTTCCCGGACACCCTGTATATGTATATACTGCCACGCACGACCTTGCCCATACGGACCTGGTTTCTCTGGTCCCTGATTCTGGGACTGGTGCGTGTGAGAATACAGCGATCACACTAAATTGAACCACACGTGGATGGGCGGCAGTTTCATATATTTTTCTGCCTTAGCTCACGGTACTGCGCTACTTGTGCTGGTATTGAATTCGTATGAGGCAAAATACGATTTGGTTATAAATCAGCGATCGACGGGGGTCCATAGCCTGGAGAATAGCGTCATTTATTTATCTTTTGTTTAAGATATCTTCAGATGGTTAGGAAATAGTTTTTTTCTACTATATTTTTTTAAAGCAAGTTTAACAAGTTAAAAAAGTAATTTAACGTGTAATTGTTTTCACTTCTCTGTCGAAAGAAGCTTACAAAAAGAAATATAATACGTCTATTAAATGGTACATGGCAATCCCACTGGCTTCATCTATTAATTTGCTGGGCGTCAATCTGGGAGGAAATATGTCTTGGCATAACCACGTTGTGACAATCGCCAAGATAGCTTCTCAGAAGCTTGGGGTACTCTTCCGAACCAGAAAGTTGTACACACCTCAACAACTTTTGGCACTATACAAAGCCCCGCTCTCATGTCTGGAGTTCTGCACCCAAACATACCTACTCTTCGGCTACTAGGTTCCGTCGAAAGGAGGGCCATTCGTCTGATTGGAGACCACAAGCTGACGAAAAACCTCGACAGCCTAGAACATCGAAGACAGGTTGGTGATGTGACTCTCTTTTACAGATATTTTCATGGAAGGTGCTCGGCTGACCTTGCCCTCTTAATTCCGCCCAGAGCGGCGTATAGCAGAAATACACGACGAACCACTTTAGTATTCCTTGAACTTATTTAAGAATTCTTTCATCTGGAGGACTTCATCCTTATGGAACGACCTTCCCGAGGTCGTTTTCCCAACGAATATAACCTCAGACGATTCAAAACCAACGTGAATCGCTTTCTGCGCACACGCACCTCCCCCAAAGTGCCCTAAAGGATTTTTCCTATAGCGCTGGATCAAGAGTTTCAGCGAACGAGTATTGTTGTATTGTATTTTTCAAGAAGGGTAAAACATTTTGAATCTTCGACTTTATGGTCATGCTATTCCCAGGTAAAATCAACATTAATTCTGTATAATCAAGTCGATATAAGCAAATATCCCAAAGTTATTCCAGTGACAGTGAGTTGGTTATACCGCATCAATATATATTTTTTAATTTCGAAAAAGAAAACTGATACGATCGTAGAAAAAAATATTGTATTACACTTATGCATAACGCTGCCATTTTCATGAAAGGGAAATTTGGGCGCACGAGCTGAAGGCGATAAATAACTATTTCCATTTCTATTAAACATCTTTCTTTGTAAAGATTGTACAAATATTCTTACATTCAAATATGACCAGCTTCAATCGGTTCAAAGTCTCCCTGATGAGAAAGTATATTCTAGTGTCTTGTCAAAAAAAAGCCGAGAGTTTCCACATGGATGTAGTTCCCGTTAGTTGAGGAATGGTTCGTTTTGTTGACATATTCATGGAGCACTAACCTTTTATTTATTTTAAATTAAATATTTTTTGTTCCTATTACCCTCCCTGGATTGTTAGATGTACTATTCTGACACTAGCCATTAGCCTTATTAAGTGGTACCTTCGCAAAACATGTAGGTACCTCCGTAATTTGCTTCATTTGTTTGAAATTGACAGTTAAGTACCGACCTACGATAATTAAGTCTTCTAGTGTTACGCATTAATCATTATAGACATTCTGTTTTTAGAGGTTTTGTTTTGAATTTAATTGTCGTTGTCCCAAAGTGCTTCCATTGTTATACAGGGTGTTATGGAAATGACGTATTATATTTAAATGGGAGACTCCTGGGGTGTCCTAGAGAACCGCTACATATATTTTTTTTTAAATCGAACGTTTAAAAGGTGGGGTAATTCACCAATAAATCCACAGGTCACTCCGCGGCACAATCATATTACACTGCCCAGCTGTGTAATAAACACATGTTCTGGCGCAATGTTGCCAAACTGTGGAAAAGGGTAAAACTTTAGATTCTTATAAAAATAAATATTTAGCTTACTTAGAAATTAAATCCAGGCCGCCGACACGAGTAAGGAATCCAAGGCACAGACACCTTCAGTTCTTTTTTCTATGGGAAGAGGTTTATGCTCATCACGTGCCCTGATGATAGTGTGGGACTGCATAATAAGCTTAAACCCACTAAACCCCATTCGGCCTCTTATTTTCAATCTCGGAACATAACCGGCATATCATCAAGAGAAAAAAATACATAGTGAAACAGAACAAATTACACTAAATCACTTAAAGAAACACACAGACACCCACGAGTTTCTAATTAGTTTTTTTGAAGATATGCACCTATTATCAGATTACACAAAACGCATAATTACACTATCGTGCACATAGAACAACAGCACACACAGAAGATAGGATACAAATTATTTCGCAATAGAAAGTCAGAAATAATAAAAAAACGCTAATTTCTAATGGGCCTAAAATAATTTTTAATCCTTTAATGAAGAATGATGAAATAATTATGTTGACAACAACAGGACGTCCCCTTCAGTCTTAACATAGACGAGTCCAACCAAGGGTCGAGTGCTTCGTACATATTCGGAAAAATAGAGCGGTTGCCATTTCCGAGACAAAAATTATACAGGAAAGTAATATTACAGAAGGAAATTCCGCAATTTATGAATACAATCTTTTAAAACATCGAAAGTGTCAACGCTGTATTTTTAGATATTTCCAAATAACGCAATATCGATCGACCGAGTTAACCCGAAACAGACTGAAACGTGTAATTACTAGAAATTTTTAGCTGTTAAATACACCACCGGATGAAAATTTTATTCAATAAGGGCGTATTTTTGTCTACACAGTAGCACTTTAAAATACTAATTCAGATTGAATGGTACTTAGATGTGTTCATGAGATGCATACAAATTTACGCGAAAACTAATGTGAATTTGTGGTTTTGTTTTTGTGAGGTTATTGTGCCGGTTTTTATTTGGATTACCTACTTGGTGTTTTTTTATAAATGAAGTTGGTTTTAAATAAGGCCGAAAAGGTAAATAAAATTGCAGTTTTTTTTCTAAAGGGTAAAGTGGCATTGTTTCCCAGCGAACTGAACTGAACGTAAAAGTTTATAATAATGTACCCTGAAAAATAAACAACTTGAAATCTGTCAAACGGTTATTGACTTTCTACAGAGCGACAACAGTGCTCAAAATTCACTGACGTTTTCCGCCATATGTTGTTTTGTTTATCTTTCTCCCAGTGTCACCACGTGCTTAATTTTGGCTTGACGTCAGATCATGTACAGGGCATATTAAATTAAAGCGCCATTTTTGGATATTTTTCTTCAATTTGTTTTCATCTCAGGAATTGCCGGCTTAAATATAATACGTCATTTCCATAACACCCTGTCCTTTTAGATAGCTGTAAGAACATCAGTAAATCTTACAGTAAAACGGTTCTCTAAGATTTTTGCTATATGTCTATTAGATGAAGCCATTTCCAACAATTCTTGTAAAACAAAACGACGCTTCAATTAGAATTTAATTGTTTTGATCGTTTTCACGTAGAATTGACCAGGCTACATTGAAAAATCTCAGTGGCGTACCACTTTTATTGTAACAAATATCAGAGGACATGTATGCGGGGCCGCCACTGGTGGGTCAATAACAAACTTTTATAACTAAAATATACGGTTTTATTTCCTATTAACACATACCAAAATTGAAAATAGTATCTAAAGTAGGGATCGACCGATACCGATATCGGTATCGGTATATCGGCCATATCGGCCTTCTTGGCCGATATCGGTATCGGCCGATATGTAACCACGATATCGGCCTATATCGGTATCGGCCTAAAAAAATTAAAATTGCTTAATATTTCAGTTGCTAAGCCTTTTTTTAAAGAAATTAAAACAGAAATACTAAATAAAAATCAAACAACAAACAAACAAATTTATTCTTATTGAAAATTTAACAAAAAAGTCATTAAAAATGTAGAAGTAAAGTAACACACTAAATTAAACAAATTAATATTTAAAGTTAAGTTTTGGCAAGTTGTAATGTAACAGAATTAGGCTTTCTGCTCTTTCCGGAGTTAGACGATTTCTTGCGCTTTCATAAACATTTCCGGCTGAAGAAAATAGCTGTTCACTAGCAACACTACTTGGCGACGACGCTAAATATATTATTGCAACTTTATACATCAATGGAAAAATGTCTTTTTTTTGCGCCCACCAAGTCAAAGGATCTTCTTTCTTGATATTTTTTTTAATTTCTTATACAATTCAATCTCATCATCAATTTTATTCATCATATCATCAGTACTTCTCTTATATGACACTGATTTACTGTCGTCATACCAGTAAGGTCATCAAAAGTATTCCAAAATAAACTATGAGAAATTGAGCCCGGGACATTTTCCTGAATTTGTTGGTTTACCTCGTGTGATTTTTTGGCGATTTTCGCTAAAGGAACATCATCGTCGCTTACTTCAGATTCTCCTGCATTATCTCCCAGCAAGTCTGAATTTTGCCCATTAATTTTTAAAAGTTCTTTTTTTAAATCTGTAAATGTTCCTTGAGATAAATCATTATCAAAGAAAGATGTCTTGAACCTTGGATCCAATAAAGTGGCAAGAAGAAGGTTTCTATCAGTGAAGCATGCTTTGCATCTCTTAATCAAGGAGTCTTTAAGTTCATTTTTGGTACTCTGCACCCCTGAAAAGTCAGCTCCTTCAGCTTTCTCGAGATAATTTAAGAGAGTTTTAAGCCGACTTCCGATACAGATGCAGTATTCTTATTACAAAACTTCCTAATTTCTTCAAAAGGAACATAATTTACAGGTGGCATTTGTTTTTATTGTAAGGGCATTAATTTCATTCTTGGAGAAATACTTCCAGTAAACACTTTTACTACTAGTTATGTTGCCACTAATACTGCTACTTATTGAAGATAATGCACCAGAACCAGACTCTTGTAAAGTTGACGACGACGACTGTATGCATGGAGAACGCACTACAAAACGATCCATGTTTGTGAAAAATCAGAGCAATACTACGAGTTTTATTTACTTACTGCTTCCAACCGTATTCGGAAATTCTGGTATTCCCCGACCGAGCGAACGCCGCGCCGCCGAATTACGGTTGCTCTTCTCGGGCCGAATGGCCGGGCTTTGTTAAATTCGGGGAATTACCGTATTTATTTTTATTCCGTTAGGTGATTTCACAAAATATTGAATTTGCTCTGCATTTTTTTAGTGATTTTATGGTTAATCCATGTAACGGTAACAGTATATCAATATAAATCACTTTTACCTCATTTATAAAGCAAACAAATTACGACATGGCCGATATATCGGTATCGGCCGATATCGGCTATGAGTATATCGGTATCGGCCGATATCGGTATCGGCCACAAAAAATCATATCGGTCGATCTCTAATCTAAAGGACTTTCGAAGATAATAATAAATAAAGTTTAAAAAAGAAATTCGACACTCTGTAGCAAAAAATTTAAGCCGTAAGGGATGTCCACATGAAATCGCACCATGAAATATGCGTCCGTCATTAAGGGACACCCTGTATATGCAAGGCAATGATCGATAGAGTTGACCGATTTTTTACTAATTTTTTATTCTTGTTTCTAGTAAACAAACAGAATATAATTAAAAAAAAAGTCATTCAACTTCCAGTATATCCGCTAGAAGATTATTATTTTCAACTGAAATGTCTTTTAATTGACGTGTATCGTAATTAAGAGGTATGTGTTAATCACCTGCATTTTTTCCCAAGTGCCATCACCTTGTAACCGTTATTTAATGTTAATTTTATACGAATAAAAATATATGTTATTGTGGTACTGTGCATGAGGGTACGCATCGGGCTCAGAGTGACAATATTCTTTATGCGACTAAGTACGAGGGAATTAGAAACGTATCGTCCCTATATTGAAATCAGACCAAAAACTGAATCAGACCAAATTTGATAATTTTATTTTCCTACGACTACGTAGGAAAATAAGAAAAAAACACGGCTAACTAGCCTAGAAAGTGTCTTACATCACACGCGTGTTGAAAAACAACTGGTTTAAGATTAATCGCTCTTAAAATAAATTTATTTCCAAAAATAGTCGAAAAGATAATAAAAAATAGAATGTCATCGTATCTCGGGCACTTGATAATAAACATACAGGGTGAGAATTTAAAAACTTGAAATGGCCATATATTAGAAACGAAAACTTGAAGAAAAAAACGCAAAAAATAGTTTCTATAAAACGAAGGGGGAACAAAAATAAGCGTATTAGCCCACCCCTATCTGCAACCCCTTGGACAGGGTGAGATAAACCCTTAAAATCTTAAATAGAAAGGGGGTCGAGTGATACATCATTTTGAAGCTCTTGAAAAATGCTTTCCAATGGTACCATAGAAAGGTACATTTCAGGAAATTCTTCTCTGTTTATTAAGGAAAACAATAAATGAGAAGACAATTTTGAAATTTTTTATTATTAGTTAATTAAATGTTTTCCGTTGTTTTGAAGACGTATAGACATCAGTATACAGCCCCTAAGTATAATTGTTTTCATAGCACACTTGAAAAAATAGTATTTTTGGAATAAAATTAGATATTTTGAGAAAACGCTTTGATATAGGTATAGGACAGTAAATACTATTTATAAAGAACAACTAATTTACCATCAAATTATATAAAAATATACAGGGTGTTCCATTTAAAATAAGAAAGTTTTTAATGGTTGAATTATTTTACAATGAGGCTTGAATTGTGACCACCCTGTACATTTTATGCCGAATTTGAAATGTTTTTGAGACTTAATGATCTTCTAGCTGTTCGGTGAGAAAAAAATTTTAGTCCAAGCGCTAAGGTAAAAAAAATTATATGGATTATTTCATCGTCATGCATTTGCCAAATAATTACAAAAAGTCCAGATATCTCTAAAACTAATAGAGTCTGACAAAAACATTTTCTATAAAATGTGCTTAGTATTTAATGCTTAATCGAAAAATGTAATAAAAATTGCCATGTTGTATTTAAAAAACGAAAGTTGGCAGCTACTTCCGGTATAACCGGAAATGACAGAAACATGTCAATATTTCAGTTAAAGAGAGCATATCGATAAACCCAAATCCCCAAAGTTTCAGGAACATATATTCAGTAGTTCTCCATAAAGTTCTAATGCACGCTCGTCGTGAATCACCCTGCATATTTTGGTTGATTTGTGTTTGTTTTGTGATTATTGGTGAAAAAATTCTGTTTATTATAAACAATCATGGTGCATTCATGTGTAGATTGTAAAAGAGTGGATCATTTAAATAAGGATTTATCTTTCCATCGGTTATGTTTTAATATTTAACCATCTGATATAGCCAGATTTCAGCATTGTTGCCATTCAGCCAACAAACATATAGTTCTCTCTTCCACCCATTACTGATTTTCAATAACATTTCACACAATCACAGCTTCACTTTCCAAGCGTTTTCCGAATGGATTATGAGATCTGTAGTTTACAATACCTTTGGTTATTTCCGATAGATTTAATGCGTCCAATTGCCTTCCTATTCAAACACGTTTTAATGATAAGTTAGTCATATTTTCCATCTCTATCCTAAATCCGCTAGCACGTGGTCAGTCTTACAAATCCCTTATAAAAAGATATCGGGACATTTTGCGTCGTTTATGGCTTATTTCGCCAACCGTCGGCCAAGACGTTTTTTGAATTTAGATGTGGCAGGATCGAGGACGAAGTTACCCTTAAAAAACATCCCTTATTTTACTTTGCCGTTTGTTCAGGGTAGAATGGATATCCCTAACGTCCGGATCAATATTATGTTAGAAGTTAAACGGGTATATAGGGAGTATTTTTCGCTTTCTATGGAAACTTTGTGTTTTTAAATTATTTAAAATATAAAAAAACGCTCCCGTATTGCATGCGTCTAGGAGGAGTTTTGGTTGTGAGAGATTTATAACAATTTTATAGGAGCAAATTGGTTGTATGACGGTCGCCAGTGTTTTTAGGGTTAAATAGCTACCCTATTACGCTATATGAATATTCCTGCAACATTCCACCTAGACCGACCAATAGCAGAAATATACGACGAACCACTGCCATCCATCCGTATGTGGTTCAGATTAGCACTACTGGAGGACTTCATCCTTGTGGAATGACCATCCAGAGGTCTTGTTTCCCAACGAATATCACCTCCAGCGACTCAAAACCAACGTGAGTTGTTAATAGAATATAGAACCACAAATTTTAGTTAGAAAAGTTATTCAATTGTTCCACCAGTGGCGTCCCTGCAAACATGTCTGATATTTTTTACAAAAAAGATGGTACGCCACTGACATTTTTCCATGTGGATATTTTTTCTGATTAGCCTGGTCAATTCTACATGAAAACGATATCTTGAGTTTTTCTCGTCAGACGCATCATTCTTGAGTAAAACCACTAAATTCATATTGAAAAAATTATTATTAACATTGATAAAATAATTAATGATAAATTTTGTTTTATAAAAGTGGGCAATTCGATGGTGAACACATGACTTTTAAGTATCATTAATTATTTTATCAATGTTAATAATAATGAGTTTCTATATGAATTTAGTGGTTTTAATCAAGAACGTGAAAAACTCAAGAGACCGTTTTCATGTAGAATTAGGCTAATTAGAAAAAATATCCACATGGAAAAATGTCAGTGGCGTACCATCTTTTTTGTAAAAATATCAGAGGACATGTTTGCAGGGACGCCACTGGTGGAACAATTGAATAACTTTTCTAACTAAAAGTTGTGGTTCTATATCCTATTAACACATACCAAAATTAAAAATAGTATCTAAAGTACTTTCGGAGATATTAAAAAATAACCATTTAAAAAATAAAAATTTAACACCCCATAGCAAAAAATTTAAGCCGTTGCGGACATAATATGTTCATGTGAACTTTTCTTTATAAAATGACCTAAGGAATGACAAACTGAAATATTAGCATGTCATTAAGGAACACCCTGTATAGTGCCAGTGTATGATCATACAGATCATAATGTGGTTTAGACGCATAAGTTATTTTTAATGTTCTTTTTATTTGTGCCACGTTTCACCCTATATATTATTATACGAACATAAACTACGTCTTTCCCCAATCAACTTATTTCAATCCTAAATGACATTCGTTTTATTTTCTTGTAAGTTTTTTGCATAGGAATCGTTTTAGATTAAACCACAAATAATAATAATTCCAAGTTAAGTAGGTAATTTCATTTCTGATTTAGTCGTCGATTTTAAGACCACGAATTGTCATCCCGCGACATGCAATACGTATATTAATGAATCGCTGCCTTCCAGGGCTCATTTGAGAAATAATCAAGAACGCGAACCAGAGACACCAAAAAGGTGACAAAGGATCAACAATAATAATTTTCAATATATATTATCATCTATTCCTTGTTAAAAGAGTATCTTCAAGTGGCTGCTTAAGACCCGTTTTACTGCAAGACGCACGATAAAGTCTTTTGCACTGTGCAGCTTATCGGTTTTGTTCGATATTTCTGCAAGTGTAAGACCAATTTCTCGGGGAAAATTTAGTAATTTCAGTCCTGCCAAAATCCTTATAAGTATATGTAGTTATATGTGGCCAAGACCCGCTATAAGTATTCATCATGCTTGAAAGCCACTGTCGGTGTTGACAGCTGATGGTTCATTGGTTTATGGAAAAAAACATAGTTTTTTTTTTGCAAAAAGAGAAAATATTTAAAAAAATCTAAAATTTTGCGTTTCGGTTCTTATTTTTTCCTGGCATTGTTCGAAGAGATGTCCAAAAAGAAATTTCACTTTCTCATTGCTACTTTTTATTCTCCGCAAGATGGCATTATCAGGTCTGTCATGTGACGTTTCGTCTTTGAATCACCATCATCAACTTAATTTTTTTTAAATCCGGGCCTGGATATTTTTGTTTAGATTTTTTTTTTTTTTTTTATGATCAAACACAGCACTATAGGAAAAATCCTTTAGGGCACTCTGGGAGTGGTGCGTGTGCGCAAAAAGCGATTCACGTTGGTTTTGAATCGTTGGAGGTTATATTCGTTGGGAAAAACGACCTCGGGAAGATCGTTCCACAAGGACGAAGTCCTCCAGATGAAAGAGTTTTTAAATAATGAAGTTCGAGGAGTACTAAGCTTAACCACATATGGATGGGCGGCAGTGGTTCGTCGTGTATTTCTGATATTCGCCGCTCTGGGCGGAATTAAGAGGGCAAGGTCAGCCGAGCACTTTCCATGAAAATATCTGTAAAAGAGAGCCAAATCACCAACTTGCCTTCGATGTTCTAGGCTGTCGAGGTTCTTCGTCAGCTCGTGGTCTCCAATGAGACGAATGGCCTTCCTTTCGATGGAATCCAGCAGCCGAAGAGTATGTTTGGGTGCAGAGCTCCAGACATGAGAGCAGTACTCTAGTGATGGTCGAATCTGGGCTTTGTATAGAGTGAAAAGTTGTTGAGGTGTGTACAACTTTTTTGTTCGGAAGAGTACACCAAGTTTCTGAGAAGCTACCTTGGCGATTGCCACAACGTGGTTATACCAAGACATATTTCCTCCCAGATTGACGCCCAGCAAAGTAATAGATGAAGCCAGTGGGATTGCGTGTCCGTCCATGACTATCCGGTTCTGTAATGTTAACCTTTTTAGAGAAAACTGCTGCCTGGGTTTTTTTAGCGTTAAATTCGACTTGGTTACTGTCACCCCAAGCCAAAACTTCTTCCAGGTCTTTGTTGAGGCGAGACACTTCATGCTGTCTGCGAAGTTGTGCGTCGGCAGCCGATGTTTGTGCGTTCAAAGAGAAAGATGATATAAGTGTGCTACCATCAGCAAAACTAACTATCGGGTTTTTCGTCTTCACTAGAAGGTCGTTAATGTAGAGTAAGAAGAGAGTGGGAGACAATATGGACCATTGAGGAACACCGGCATTGATGGTGAAGGTGTCTGAGAGAAATCCGTCAATCGCCACTTGCAGAGAGCGGTCTTTAAGACAACCATGCACAGAATCGACTGGGCATACCATAGGATCGCAGTTTACTTAGAAGCTCCTCATGCCAAACACGATCAAAAGCTTTAGAAATATCCAGTGCAACAGCCCGAGACTCCCCATGATGTTCGATTGCGTTGTTCCAAATATGGGTGACATAGGCTAGAAGATCTCCAGTTGATCTGGACTTCCGAAAACCATATTGATGATCGCTGATAATGTTGAAGCCTTCCAGGTACTTTAGAAGATGTTGGTTAATAGCTTTATCCATTACTTTTGATTTAGATTATGAAAAAGGGCCGACATCTACGTTCAGTGGTATACAACACTGACTGGTTTTCCGACGTTTTGGTTTCTTAATTGTCCATCGTCATTAAAATAGCCCTCGTACGTTCCTGTAATTGACTTTTTTTCTATAATTCGGTATAATTCGAAAATGTTAAACTCGATGCCTCTTTTAAAAGTCTTAAGAAAGTACTGGCTTTAAGGGTCAAGTTTTATATCTATTAATAAAATGTACTTACGCTAAGTAGAAATTTGATACAACTCTTAGTTTGAGTTAAAAAGAAACAGTAGTAGTACGCAATAAAAATAACAATTAAAGACAGAAATAGCAATAAATATTCAGTTTCTTCGAAACAAAAGTAAATTACGGCAACATATTAGGGATATTTTAATGAAGATTTAAGGAACAAAACATCGGAAAACCAGTGAACATAGAGTTCGGTGTTCTTTCATAATTTAAACAAAAAAATCTAGTCTCGTATTTAAAAATATCAAGTTGATGACGGTGGCCTAAGAACGAAACGTCGCATGAAAGATCTAATGAAGCCACCTTGTGGAGAATACAAAGTAGCAAAGAGAAAGTTAAATTTATTTTTGGACATCGCTTCGAACAACATCTTTTTTGCGCCATATTATTGGGCCCATAACTTTGCCCCAAATTAACCGAAATCCCAATGGTGAGGACAGCAAACATTTCTGAATCGTGACAGTGCCCTGCGAAAACAAGTGTGAAAACCCGCCCCCGCTACACCTCTTGTAGCCGATTTCCTTCTGTATTCCACAGAAGAAAACACAAGAAAGTTACGTAAATTGACAGTGCCCTGGGACCTCTGAAGTAAACTACTTCTAGACATGTTTGTTTCTACTGACCAATAGTAAACTCTTGCTGACCAAGTAATCATTTCGCAGCTCGACTGTTAATAACGGCAAACCATTTAATTACTTAGTCTATTGCTTAAGATAACGATTCAGGAAACTCTGATGCGTCGTTTGAGAACCGCTGTTATCAATACCTAACAATATTCATCCCTCCTTATTAAAATAGATTTCTATCGAATGTACGCGAAATATACTACAACGAGCAATCAGGTGACATCTCCGATTTTAATGGTTTTATGTCCTGTCAAAACGTGATTTAGGGCTTCATTTACTTAGACCCATTCGGGGGCCCCTTTCGGCTCCTATTTAGCTAAATCACCCGTTCTTTATGTAAAGCCGTTCCACCCTTTTGTTTTATTTTAATGTCACTATGTTACGGGTTACGGGGTGGAACATACCCGGGCGCAGAACAGAACTAATATCTAAGGTCGCTGTTAGATAGCACGGCTTTTGCCGTTGTATTCTCGTCTCAAATATTGATAGTGGAGTCGATCCGGTTTACGAAAATCCCTTGACGAAATCGAGTAATTTTTTTTCCCCAATCGATACAGTAGGATCCTCTCGACATTCTGACATGATTTGTAGAGGGCGCCGCATTGGGGGGGGGGAGGGGGGCACGCCCCGTAAATCTAACCGACAACGGATTTTCCCAAATAACTCAGCCGGTTCTGATGCTACAAAAAAAATGTGAAGGGCAAAATTGAAGAGCTTGACAGAGCGCGTAAGCGCGAACAAACCTGATCCCGATATCTCAATGAGTTCGCGAATTATCGCGATTTTTAACTGCAAAAACAATAAAATTTAATTAAATATATCTCGAGAAGGGGCGGAGTTGGGGCATCAATTTTTCGCAAATCAACGAGTGACACCGAGTACTTTGATGGACCGGAGGCTGGGTGTGGTGGGGCAATGAGGAGGAGAGTTATGGGGGGGGGGAGGGAATAAATGCTAATAAGTAGTTTATTAATCGAGCTACGGGGATCAGGCTGGATTCAATTTGTTCATTTTTTTATCAGCTACGAGTGGGGATTGGCGAAAAAATTTTATTTTCGCAAATGCGCGCTTGTCGCGGCATACAAAAAATGGCAACTATTTAATATCTCCGAAAATACTTTAGATATTGTGTTCAATTTTGGTATGTGTTAATAGGATATAGAACCAAACATTTTAGTTAGAAAAGTTATTCAATTATTCCACCAGTGGCGTCCCTGCAAACATGTCCTCTGATATTTGTTACAAAAATATCGTACGCCACTCACATTTTTCTATATGGATCTTTTTCTGATCAGGCTGGTAAATTCTACATAAAAACAGTCTCTTGAGTTTTTATCGGAAAATCCGTTGTAGGTTAGATTTACGAGCGTGCCCCACTCCCCCCCCCCCCCCCCCAAATGCGGCGCCCCCTACAAATCATGTCAGAATGTCGAGAGGATCCTACTGTATCGATTGGGGGAAAAAAATTACTCGATTTCATGGACGTGGACGACTCCACTATGAACTACACTCGTCGACACAAAATTCCGCCACCATGAAATTATGGTCAAGTTTGATATGTTTTAAAATTTTTAATTTTTTATGCGATTTTCATGATTTTGTTATCAGTTTGTAGAGATATTTGAATTTCTGCTTTTGTATTATTAGAATTGGGAATGATTTTTGCTTGCCGACTATGATAACTAGCATTGTCCATTACAATGACGCTATTTTCAGGTATATTTTTAAGGAGTTTATGTTTAAACCAATCTTCAAAAAGTAGTGCGTCGGTATCTTGATGGTAATCTAAAGAAGAATCTGCTATGTTTTTAGCTGAAAGCAACAGACAATTTAGAACAAACCCGTTCTCTGAACCCGCATGTAATATTGTGATTCCTTTGCCTTTATTTGATGGTGCCTTGGTTTGACATTGTTTGGAAGAATCATCCCAACCTTTTCTTGGAGTGTCATGGGTATGGAACCATGTTTTGTCAAGGTTAATAATTGGACGATTTTCTTCTCTAAATTGTTTAACAGCTGTTAAATATTTAAGTCTCCATTCCCGACACTTGAAGATGCCCCCCTCTCAGCACAATTCCAAGGACGCCACATTCTGCCACTAATAAGCCTAACTAAAAATTACTCGCCGGAAAACCACTAAAGATTATGTGCATCAGGCATAGGTATAAATTGAATTTGTATACCTGGTCCGGCTCTGCTCGATAATGAGGTTTTATTGCAGTCAAGAGATCAACGATATAATTCTGCAAAAACTATTTACATGAACGAAGAGGAAGAAAATCGAACAAAGAAAAAATATATCTGATTACAATTTCTCCAAAGCAAAACTCACTATATCACATGCTTAATTGCCTGTAAAAAATAATTAATAAGCCCGTATTAAAGATAGGCCATTTATTTTATACGTCTCCCCTTCTGACAAATAATGTATTTCTGTTGATGCGTTCGGTGTAAGAGTGCGTGAGCTGGTTGCCCTTTTACATCGACACATACATCTTGAAAGTAATCATCTGGAAAAAGGTCATAAAATAAATTACATTAATTATTATTAAGGAGGCTGGAATTTCTAATGGAACTAGCTGAATTTTTGCATATTTTAAACATAGTCCTCACCAAAGATAGTGTTGATCCAATAATCCATTCACAAAACTCTTGGAAAGTGAAGCTGTGATTGTGTGAAATGTTATTGAAAATCAGTAATGGGTGGAAGAGAGAACTACATAATATGTGTTGGCTGAATGGCAACAATGTTGAAGTCTGGTTATATCAGATGGTTAAAACATAACCATACTTATGGAGAAAAAGAATCATTATTTAAATGATCCACTCTTTTACAAACAACACTTGAATGCACCATGATTGTTTATAATAAAGACGATTTTTCACCAATAATCACAAAAAAACACAAATCAACCAAAATATATAATCAATCCGTTAGATCAAAGACCCAACGTCGCAATGTTTACGAGATTAGTAATGCATTCAACTTTTTGGTCCGAATTGAAGTGCAGTTGTGGATTGGATTAGTTCAAGATTCGTTTTTTTTAAAGAATCTCTCATCGCCTTTTCACAGTTTATAATAAAATTACAATGAAACCTCTCATAACGGACACCTCTGATAAGCGGACATCTCTATTAAGCGAACATTTCATAGTCCGGAACTAGGTATATGAAATTCCATGAAAATCAACCTCTCTTGGGCGGACGCGGACAGGCTGTTTTCATACAAAGAGTGCGAAAACCTCCGTTAAACGGACAAAAAAATTTAAAGTATTTAGGAGACGAATAAGTACGGTGCAAAAACTCTCTGAAGACAGACCGGCAACAAATCGCGTATGCGTGGCACAGCGAAAGGACTTCGCCGAATGAAAGTATGTTTGATTCCCCGACAGCAGTAAGCCGTTTATTTGTGAGTTGTAAGGTTAAAATCGTAAACAATGGCACATAAATGTCGCGTTTTGAGTCTGAAAGAGAATATTGATGTTGTGGAAGTTTGTAATTTGGTAACAATGATTTGGGCGAGTTCATTAACATTGATAGCAATGTGCTATTAGAAGTTGATAGTGACCCCATTCCTACTGATTATGTAGTCCAAACTGAAACCACATCACTATCTGAAGACCCTGATGAAGAAGTTGAATGCAGTAATCTAACAAATGTCACCAATTATCAAGAAGCCATTAGTATGGTAAAGGAATTATAAGAGTATGCAAAGAAAAGAGGTCACTCTACAGCAATGGAATTGTTATCAGACTTGGAATTACATTTTCTAGATTGCAAGTATAAACACGTCAAACTATGTTATTGGAATTTTTTAGTACTACTGGACTTTTAGTACTAGTGGACTTCATCCTTGTGGAACGACCTTCCCGAGGTCGTTTTTCCCAACGAATATAACCTCCAACGATTCAAAACCAACGTAAATCAAAAAAAAAAACTACATCCTAACTAAAACTAGTGTATTTTTGTTATGAAATATTTAGCTGTACATACATATATACATAGTAATAATTTTGCATTTACATATTACCTAATAACAAATTTCCCATGGGCGGACACACCTCTATTAGGCGACTACATTTAGACGGTCTCGTCGGTGTCCGCTTAAAAGAGGTTTAACTGTATTTTGAAATAAATTGATTTTAAGAGCAATTGCGGATTAATCTTAAACCAGTTGTAAGTGTCAAATTAACAAATTTTTAATTCGGATTTTGCAAGATAACTATGTCAATCTGGCTATGCTGCAATAATGACCGAAAGAGGTGGGAAAGACTGTTTAGTTGCATAGGCTAGAAATGTACATTTTTCTATCTGTAGTTTGTAATATCTTTGGTTCTCACGGCTCTGGTGGCTCTGTGGTTAAAAAGAGACAGTCAGTGTTGTACAAAATGTTTACATGTTTAAATGTTTCGTGACAAATAATGGGCCGAGAACTTATACAGAGAACATACCATCGATCCAGGAAGTAAGAGACGCAATGCGATTGATGGGGACCGCTTGGGAGACCGCGTGTGTCAAGATTGTTACAAGAGATGTTAGTGAGTTTTACAAAAACTTTTCATAGTTAGTTATTCCAGTCACATATAGAGTCATAAGTGATGGTTCGTTTTACAATTTTTATAGTAAATTTAACTAAGATTTTTAAAACTATAAAACTTTCCCTTGATATACCTACCATTTTTGGCAAAAGTCCCGCAACGGCCAAATATCTCCCGAGGGGAAGGTTTTTTAAAAAAATGTTTCGGGCAAAAGTTGTATGGCTTTGAAAGAGGAATAATTTGCATACAAAACCATCTCCCACCCCTTCACCCCCTCCTGAGGGGTGGGGGTAACTTGTAAATTTTAAATGGCCAACCCTATTTTTTTTGCTGATAAATATTCTCTAAGAAAAAACAAGAAACTTTTGTCCGAAAAATTTTTTTTAAAAAGGACGAAAAATTTTTTTTAAAAAGACGAATTTCGCGATTGATCCAACGAACAAAATTTGGATATTCCTCTTGTAATTTTTCTGAAAACCCCGTCATTTTCGCGTAAAACAGTTGGAATATTTTGGAATATTCAAATTTGTTCGTTGGCTCAATCGCGAAATTCGTCTTTTTAAAAAAAATTTTTCGGTCAAAAGTTTCTTGTTTTTTCTTAGAGAATATTAATCAGCAAAAAAAAATAGGGTTGGCCATTTAAAATTTACAAGTTACCCCCACCCCTCAGGAGGGGGTGAAGGGGTGGGAGATGGTTTTGTATGCAAATGATTCCTCTTTCAAAGCCATACAACTTTTGCCCGAAACATTTTTTTAAAAAACCTTCCCCTCGGGAGATATTTGGCCGTTGCGGGACTTTTGCCCCACCCGGTATAAGACAAAATAATCTTTAAAATACAATTCTCGAAACCGTATTTTCATCTTTTTTAATTACCATAAATCTGTTTAACGACCGAACAGAACCATGTTATTTTTACCTATATCTAATGGTCCACGATGCCTTACGTCATTTCTGTAAAGAAGGTAGTAAATGGCCCCCCGGGGACCGACCCTAGGGGTCCATTCTTCGGCTGTCACCGGCGAATACTGTTAGGCACTTGTTTTTGCCCATTAATCACGTCGTGGTATCTGTGGAGCGGATCTGGTAGGCCTTGGTTTCAGGTGTATATGGTACCAAAAGTTCGAATTATATTTTTAACAGTACCTGTGTTGTCAAAAAATCACATTTTAAAATGGTAGTTGATGCTATACGTGTTTTACACTCGCCGGCATAAAATTCCGCGACCCTGAAATTTTGGTCAAGTTTGAAATTTTATAACTTTTTTATTTTTTATGCGATTTTCTTGATTTTGTCATCAGTTTGTCGATCCATTTATTGTGTTTTTCCTTAATTATTTCCTAAAGTAACATTTTTCGATTAGGCTCTATTATACAGGAGTAAATCAAACTGTTGTTTTTTGTCGTAATTTCAAAACACCCTGTAGGAAAATTGAGGTGGATAATCTTATTTACATACTGTTTCTTGTAATCTTTGACGTATTCTAAACGTTTCCTTTTTTGATTCATTCCATTATCTCATTTCTGCTGCGAGCTGCAAAATTTTGAATGAAACGCTGTTATTTTTAGAAAATGTATGTCATGGATATTTCTAGCGAGGCACGCATCAATCTTGTATTTGTTGAGCTCTAACCTCCCACCGTTACATTGAGGAAATCCTCCAAGAAGTTGTTGCTCCATTTGCCCCTTTCATTGGGAATCAATTTACATTAATGCATGATAATTCTAGACCTCACGTTGCACATGTAGTGAGCGAATATCTGGATGAAGTTGGACTGGACTTGGACCACGATTGGAATGGCCCGGATCTCAACCCAATCGAACATCTTTGGTATCAACTTAAAAGGGCCGTTCCTCGTCGTCCTGTACAACCTGACTTACGACTGGCGCTGACCGAAGAATATCAGGGTATCCCTCAAGAAAGGATTTCAATGCCACGAAGACTGCAAGCTGTCATTGCTGCGAGAGGAGGAAATACACGATATTAAAATTGTTAATTAACTTTATGATATACCTAGTGTTTAGTTTTCTTAATAAAAATAGGTTTCAAATCAGCGTTTGATTTAAAATCTTGCAGCTCGCAGCAGAAATGAGATAATGGAATGAATCAAAAAAACGAAATGTTTAGAATACATCAAAGATTACAAGAAACGGTATTTAAATAAAATTATCCACCTCAATTTCCTACAGGGTGTTTTGAAATTACGACAAAAAACAACAGTTTGATTTACTCCTGTATAATATAGCCGAATCGAAAAATGTTACTTTATAAAATAATTAAGGAAAAGCACAATAAATTGATCTACAAATTGATAACAAAATCATGAAAATCGCATAAAAAATAAAAAAGTTATAAAATATCAAACTTGACCAAAATTTCAGGGTGCCGGAATTTTATGCCGGCGGGTGTATATTTTTTTTTTTTATGATCAAACACAAGCACTATAGGAAAAATCCTTTAGGGCACTCTGGGAGTGGTGCGTGTGCGCAAAAAGCGATTCACGTTGGTTTTGAATCGTTGGAGGTTATATTCGTTGGGAGAAACGACCTCGGGAAGGTCGTTCCACATGGATGAAGTCCTCCAGATGAAATAATTCTTAAATAGTGAAGTTCGAGGAGTACTAAGCTTAACCACATATGGATGGGCGGCAGTGGTTCGTCGTGTATTTCTGCTATTCGTCGCTCTGGGCGGAATTAAGAGGGCAAGGTCAGCCGAGCACTTTCCATGAAAATATCTGTAAAAGAGAGTCAAATCCCCAACCTGTCTTCGATGTTCTAGGCTGTCGAGGTTCTTCGTCAGCTCGTGGTCTCCGATCAGACGAATAGCCCTCCTTTCGATGGAATCCAGTAGCCGAAGAGTATGTTTGGGTGCAGAGCTCCAGACATGAGAGCAGTATTCTAGTGATGGTCGAATCTGGGCTTTGTATAGTCTCAAAAGTGGTTGAGGTGTGTACAACTTTCTGGTTCGGAAGAGTACGCCAAGCTTCTGAGAAGCTATCTTAGCGATTGCCACAACGTGGTTATGCCAAGACATATTTCCTCCCAGATTGACACCCAGCAAGTTAATAGATGAAGCCAGTGGGATTGCGTGTCCGGCCATGACTATTTCCGGTTCTGTAATGTTAACCTTTTTAGAGAAAACTGCTGCCTGGGTTTTTTTAGCGTTAAATTCGACTTGGTTACTGTCACCCCAAGCCAAAATTTCTTCCAGGTCTTTGTTGAGGCGTGATACTTCATGCTGTCTACGAAGATGTGCGTCGGCAGCCGATGTTTGCGCATTTAAAGAGAAAGATGAGATAAGTGTGCTATCGTCAGCAAAACTAAATATCGGATTTTTAGTTTTCACTAGAAGGTCGTTAATGTAGAGTAAGAAGAGAGTGGGAGACAATATGGACCCTTGAGGAACACCGGCATTGATGGTGAAGGTGTCTGAGAGAAATCCGTCAATCGCCACTTGCAGAGAGCGGTCCTTAAGAAAGCTAGACAACCATGCACAGAATCGACTGGGCATACCATAGGATCGCAGTTTACTTAGAAGCCCCTCATGCCAAACACGATCAAAATCTTTAGAAATATCCAGCGCAACAACCCGAGACTCCCCATGATTTTCGATTGCGTTGTTCCAAATATGGGTGACATAGGCTAGAAGATCTCCAGTTGATCTGGACTTCCGAAAACCATATTGATGATCGCTGATGATGTTGAAGCCTTCCAGGTACTTTAGAAGATGTTGGTTAATAGCTTTCTCCATTACTTTTGATATAACTGAAATCAATGCGACTGGTCGATAGTTGTTAGGCGGGGGTCTCTTACCTTTCTTTGGAATAGGCTGGACTCGCGCCGTCTTCCAGCAAGATGGAATTATTCCTTTTTTGTAGGATAAGTTGAAAAGTCTACAAAATACTGGTGTTAGTTCATCGGCGCATGTCTTGAGAACTATAATAGGAATTTCGTCTGGACCAGTAGCTTTTTTGACGTCAAGTCCTTTCAGGATTCGTTTGACGGGACGCTGACGGAACACGATTTCGGTCATTTCGGATTCAACTGCAGGAATGTCGGGTGGTGTTCTTCCCTGGAAATCTACAGTGGAATGCGAAGAAAATAGTTCAGCAAGTAAGTTTGCTTTGTCTCCGGCTGTGGATGCTATTGTACCATCGGGATTTTATTCAATTATATCAATTCAAATATGAATTATTGTTTAAAATATAATAATATTTCTTGACAAAGGTAACCAATTACTTACAAAACATACCAAAAAAAGTGTTTCGTTGTCCTTGGATATAGATTTTAACAAAATATTTTCGAAATAAACCCAAGCCCTTAGAGATGAAATGTTTGCCCTTACCGATGGTAAATTTAAACACTCCCGGTTCCCTGCAGTGGTTGTTATAGGTTATTCAAACAAACAAAATCGTATTTCGCTTCCAAAGAAAAACGGTCTCCTACACTACACTAATTTTGAATTAAATATTCACACACGGAAACAAATAATTTTACAACAATAAACATCGGCTTGACGAACGTTTCAAAAATAATTACATTTAATAGACAGTGTGTCCGCGGATGAGGGTACCCAATAGGGAAAAAATCTTTATTAGTCATTTTTCGACCAAAAGTCATTCTTTATAAAAAGTTCTGCTTGTTGAGAAAATGAATTGACGAAAAAAAATTTTTAGATCCGATGTACAGGGTGGTAATAAATTAGGAAAATATGAAAATGCCTCAAGAGAGAACTACCATTATTTATTATTTTTTACAAAAATTTTATAACACAAAGTTCTTTATAAACTAACGGAAAGTGTAAATACAAATTTTGAAATAAAAATTCGAATTTTTAAAAATAAAATAATAACAGTGGTGTTTATGTAATTATTTGCATTTTACAAAAAAATCTAGATACGTTCATGTTACGTCAGCATCTTATTTACATCTGTCAGTATTCTGATTTCGTGAAGGCATTTTCGAAAATGTTAACCAAAGAAGAGCGTATTTATTTAATACAATGTTACGGTATTGGAAATTGGAAATACGCTCTTCTTTGGTTAACATTTTCGAACATGCCTTCACGAAATCAGAATACTGACAGATGTAAAGAAGATGCTGACGTAACATGAACGTATCTTGATTTTTTTGTAAAATGCAAATAATTACATAAACACCATTGTTATTATTTTATTTTTAAAAATTCGAATTTTTATTTCAAAATTAGTATTTACACTTTACGTTAGTTTATAAACAACTTTGTATTATAAAATTTTTGTAAAAAATAATAAATAATGGTAGTTCTCTCTTGACGCATTTTCATATTTTCCTAATTTATTAACACCCTGCACATCGGATCTAAAAATTTTTTATCGTCAATTGATTTTCTCAACAAGCAGAACTTTTTATAAAGAATGACTTTTGGTCGAAAAATGACTAATACAGATTTTTTTCCTATTGGGTACCTACCCTCATCCGCGGACACACTGTATGTTTTTTCGTATAAAAATAACTTCTGCACACCCTCGTTTCAGTCGGTTATAAAGATGAGAAATGTTTAATCGATTTTATTGTAAAATGGTTTAAAAAACGCTTTTTAGCATTGTCGGGTCCTCTTAATAGCGGATCTGGACCTTTCAGGTATCTTACTTTATTTTTTCCGAATAACTAAATCTATCATATTTAATTTAAAACTACTGTATGTGTCAGATGTTGATCGGGTCAGGTTTTCGAGAAAAATTCGAGGAATGCCTCTCGATAACGCCAGAAGAATGGTTGTTGAAGTCGGGCAGATTCAGGGACGGATTCAACATTTTCTTTATTAATTACAAATAATTTAATAATAAAGCACAAATAAGTGAACAAAAATCATTCCAAAACAGTAATAAAACAAACAACGAAAAAAGTAAGGAACTACATAATCAGGTGTTCAAAATGATTTCCGTTATTCTCTAAGCACAAATAACATCTTCTAACTGCCACATAACAGTTTTTTTGAGATAAAATAAAACATGCGATAGAATATCAAACTTTTCAGCATTTGTAAATTTATGTTCCATATTTTCTGGAAAATAGGAAACCTTAAAACGCTCTCAAACGAGCACAATGGGAATGTCAAGTGAAACAAATCACGCGTAACCATCTTAATTTTTTTGTTTCAAGCGCCTACTTTTCTTTTAAATCACGAATCAACAGAATTTTGAAATAATGTTTCTGTATTTTGTTCACTTATTTGTGGATTATTATTAAATTATTTGTTATTTATTGAACTAGTCCAACATAAGTAAAAATTTAGAGCTTACTTATGAGATATTATTTATAAAATTAGGAAAAATACAGGACCGTATCCCAAAATTTCCTGATGTTGTTCAAAAAACCCTCGAAACGTCATTAAACCACAATGTATCATACATCTGCATTCGGAAGAAAAAAAGCTATCAAATTCCGATATCAGAAAAACAGGACTGTATTTAAAAAAAGAAAGTTGATAATGGCCCTTCGAAGACGACTCGTCGGATTACAAAACAATTATTAACGCTGTTAGATAGAGCGGAAAAAGTAGCAATGCAAAAGTGCAATTTACTTTGGAATTCGATCTCAAAAAAACCGAGGAAAACAATATAACGATTTTTCAAAATTTCGGGTTTTCCGGATATCTCCGGAACTAGTCGGAATTTTAAAATTTTCTAAACGGCATATTATTAGGCACGTAAATGCGCAACTTTTATTGGTGATAAATCGTCTTTATTATAAACAATCATGGTGCATTCATGTGTAGTTTGTAAAAGAGTGGATCATTTATAGAAGGATTTATCTTTTCATCGCTAAGTATGGTTGTGTTTTAATATTTAACCATCTGATATAACCATAGAGCCAACAAACATGTAATTCTTTCTTCCACCCATTACTGATTTTCAATATCATTTCACACACTCACAGCTTCACTTTCCAAAAGTTTTCCGAATGGATTATGAGATCTGTAGTTTACAATACCTATTAGTTCGTAAAAAAATATATATAGTTCGGTACTGTCCATCAGACCATTTTCAGTACAGTAGCTCCCATATCAAAAATTCGTATCGCGCCGTTCCGAGATATCAAAAACTAGTTCTTCTGACACGAGACATATATTAAAATTTGGTATCTGGCCAGATAAAGGCCAGCAGTGACAAAGTAGCCATGTTTAATTGCCGTATTCAATTGTCCGACATTTCTCGATAACCTATTTGTATTTTTCGTGAGAGAATAGGCTCGAATAGGCTTTAGATTTTTTATCTTTCTGACGTTGTCGTTTCTGTTGAATGTCGTTTGCGGTGGAATGAGGTTGTTAGGTGGTGTCGAAACGGCCGTGTTCGTTGGTGTAAAGTGGTTTTTATGCTATTAAGGGTTCCTTTATAGCGGTATTAGGGAGTGTGGAATGTTGCCTTAAGTCTGACCTTAGCTAAGATAGCCTTAAGGTTGAGGTAAACCTTAAAAACTATGTTTTAAATTAATTCAAGGCTTAATTGACGTGTTCAGTGGAAGATTACCACATCCTTAAAGATATTCCTTTAGATGACAGTTAAAATAGTATATTAAGATACAAGTAGCATAAACATTATTTTAGAGCACGCGTTTAATTTAGAAAACGACGCGCGAAGCGGGGAGTTTTCTAAAGTACAAGTGCTCTCTCTAATTGTCTTATGAACCGTGTATTTTATACTATTTTTCCTATTTGGGTCTTTAAAGTCTGAAAAAATTTAAAAAAATATAATGGATTTTTTTCATTTGAATTAATATTTTCTTCTTGGGTTGGCAATACTTTTACAATTTAATAAAATGTTACAAGTATCAAATATGCCATGATAGAAACAATTGAACACAAAAAAGCTTCTTCCCATCCGTCATAATTAAAAATAAATATATTATTAAAGTTAATAAAAATGAGTCAGGAAGAACGTTGTACTCCGTCAGAAATACGAGAAATTGCAGAAAATAATCTAGAAAACCTTTTAAAAAGAATATGGCAAACTTTGAGTTATGGTGCGAGCAGAACAAAGTTCAAAATATTGAACAAAATAATAAATAATACTATTGAACAAAATATTGTTGTGATGAAGTTGACAGGAACAACAATTAATGCCCAGGAAATGTCTACAGTAACTATAAATATGTACAGGGTGGGAAATCTCCCGGATATGAACAAAACACGTGAAAAGAATACTATAGGTTCATATAAACTTCTTTCGTATCGGCCTCCTCTTCGGAGATATGGGCTCCCAAAGAGCACCAATGGAATCAAGTTTTTTACACATAATTATTGAACCACCTGGTATATTTCAATTATTTTTTAATATGATGTATACCAGGTAAGACCCGTCAAATTACTACCCAAGAAACTGTTGTGAATTACTCACAGCTGCAGGGACGGACTAGCTGTAACACTCATGGGCCCATTTTTTTTACGGCCCTGTATGATGAGAACTTTGGATAATGTTTTTTACATACATTTAACTATTGGCTAAAAATTAAGTACTCATTCATGTCGCTAATCCTAACCGTTTTCGAGAAAACGTCATTTTATTTACACAGAGTCCCCTTACTTCTCACGGGTTAAATATGAAAAAGCGGAATTTTGAATTTCAACATTTGATAGAAACAAAGATGTATCTTTTACCGAGATACGCCAAATACATGATGTAAATAAAACAACGTTTTCTCGAAAACGGTTAGGATTAGCGACAGGAATGAAGAGTACTTAATATTTAGTCAATAGTTAAAGGTATGCAAAAAACATTGTCCAAAGTTCTCATCATACAGGGCGTAAAAAAAATGGGCCCATGAGTGTTACAGCTAGTCCGTCCCTGCAGCTGTGAGTAATTCACAACAGTTTCTTGGGTAGTAATTTGACGGGTCTTACCTGGTATACATCATATTAAAAAATAATTGAAATATACCAGGTGGTTCAATAATTATGTGTAAAAAACTTGATTCCATTGGTGCTCTTTCGGAGCCCATATCTCCGAAGAGGAGGCCGATACGAAAGAAGTTTATATGAACCTATAGTATGCTTTTCACGTGTTTTCTTCATATCCGGGAGATTTCCCACATGTTCCCGGACACCCTGTATATATAAAGTAAAATGTATAATACTATATTGAATTAAAAATAAAAATTAGTTGGCGGACACCGTCAGCATGTTATATATTTCCGAGTATAGGTATTTCAGATAAATATCTAGTAAGAATAATCTATTTGCAAGGTTAAAGGTTAGTATTTTAAAGTTTCCTATAAAATTTTTTTGTCGAATCCATAATGCCTAGAAAACTAATTTCAACGAAATCGAAGTAAGCCTAAAATTCGAACCCTACTTGCTGCCAACATAAAAAAATAAAATTTCAGTTTCATAAAGTGGCAGGTTATTCAATCTTTTTGCATTTCATAATGTAGCCATTATGAAACCCAAATAGAAAAAGAACTTTAATATACTGTCAAACTTATGTTAAGAATGACTTACGTAATTCTGTACTTTAAGGTGACTGAGATATCGGCCCTAAGGGCCGATTTTTGAATGTTACCTTCAGTTGGATCTCAGCTAAGGTAGCCTTAACGTTATGGTTAAGTGGAAGATTTCCACGTCCATAAAGATCAATTCAGATCAATTCCTTTAGATTAGAGTTAAAAATAACTCTCATCTAAAGGAATAGATCTTTAAGGACGTGGTAATATTAGACCTAACGAGTCCTCAAATTAATTTATAACATGGGTTTTTGAACGTTTACCTTAGCTAAGGGTTAATTTGCAACATTCATATATCGGCCCTAAGACTCTATGGGGGAAGCATAAACAGGGTATTTTGGTTTTTAATAAAAATACAGGAAAACTCAAAAATATATCCCTGTTCAGTCCTGGTTGGATGGCCCCGTACAAAGTAGGTAAAATTTGTCCTTTGGTTCGTGAAGATTACGTATTTATTCTCGAAGATTATTATTAAGATTATTTATTTATTCTCTCATCTTATATGTGTTGGACAAACTTCTTCTAATGCCCATAAGCATAAAACGACATAAGACAATGTAATAATATAATGCCCATAAGCATAAAACGATATAAGACAATGTAACATTTTCCGTATTATGTTGACAAAACGGGTGACATTTATAATATACCTATTTATTCATTGTCAAATTAAAATGCAATTTATAGCGTATCTATAAGAAAACTTGAGTTTTGAAAAATATAGAACTATGGGAACGGGCGATACTTCAGTCACCTTAAGGTACAGAATGGCATAAGTCATCCTTAACACAAGTTTGACAATATACCTCTTAAAGTTCTTTTTAACTCTTATCTAAAGGAACCTTTAAGAATGTCGTAATCTTAGACTTAATGCCCCTCAAATTAATTTAAAACATGATACTCTTAAGGTTTACTAGGTGCTAAGGTCACCTTAGCTAAGGTCAAATATCGGCCCTAACACTAAGTAACATTTATACCAAACTTAACTACTAAGAAAAATGAGAATTAAAATTACCGCCGCCTGATTTTTCATTTAAATCCGATATTTAGGTTTGCTCACGATACCACACTTATCTCATCGTTCTCTTTGAATGCACAAACATCGGCTGCCGACGCACATCTTCGCAGACAGCATGAAGTATCACGCCTCAACAAAGACCTGGAAGAAATTTTGGCTTGGGGTGACAGTAACCAAGTCGAATTTAACGCTAAAAACCCAGGCAGCAGTTTCCTTCCACTGGCTTCATCTATTAATTTGCTGTGCGTCAATCTGGGAGGAAATATGTATTGGCATAACCACGCTGTGGCAATCGCCAAGATAGCTTCTCAGAAACTTAGTGTACTCTTCCGAACTAGGAAGTTGTACTTTTGACACTAAGTCCAGATTCGACCATCACTAGATTACTGCTCTCATGTCTGGTCAAACATACTCTTCGGCTACTGGATTCCATCGAAAGGAGGGCCATTCGTCTGATTGGAGACCACGAGCTGACGAAGAACCGCGACAGCCTAGAACATCGAAGACAGGTTGGGAATTTGACTCTCTTTTACAGATATTTTCATGGAAAGTGCTCGGCTGACTTTGCCCTCTTAATTCCGCCCAGAGCGGCGAATAGTAGAAATACACGACGAACCACTGCCGCCCATCCATAGGTAGTTCAGCTTAGTACTCCTCGAACTTCATTATTTAAGAATTCGTTTATCTGGAGGACATCCTTATGGAATGACCTTCCCGAAGTCGTTTTATACGAATATAACCTCCATCGATTCAAAACCAACCAGAATCGCTTCTTGCGCACACGCATCACTCCCAAAGTGCCGTAAAGAATTTTTCCTATAGTGCTTGTGAAAAAAAAGAGTAGTTAAAAAACTTGTGTTTCCGCCCGGGATCGAACCGGGGACCTTCCGCGTGTTAGGCGGATGTGATAACCACTACACCACGGAAACAACTGACGAATAATGTTTAGTTCAGGTACAATTTCTTATTTAAGAGGGGACCAAATGGTATCACCTTGGCTTTCGAGAAAATGTCAATAATTTTCCGTTCATATTTTCAAGCACTTTTGGAATACTAAACGTCCTTGTGTCTTATTTTATCTCGACGAATTATTTGAAAATAAATAAAATTTTGAACAAAGTGAAGATCTCTTCCCAAGGATTCCCCCTTATATAAGTATACAGGGTGTTATGGAAATGACGTATTATTTTTAAACCGGCAAATCTCGAGATGAAAATAAATTGAAGAAAAATAACCCTAAATGGCGCTTTGAATTATTAAGCGAAATATACACTTTATATGAAATCTCAAAATGAGGACTGAGTCCTTTGCAATCAATCGTTTATTGAGGCAGTCTCCAGGTTCAAAAGAGGTTAGCGCATTATAGGCGATGTTGTCATATTGCAACGCATAATTCTAAACGCACGTGTTCAGTTTTTGACAACAAGACGTCTTTGACGCGCGCTATCACTTCCTTTTCAAACTTTTTAGACAAAGAAAACTACAATTTTAAGGTGCATACTCTCTTACCTTCGATCTTATTTTTAAATAATCCGTTTTATAATCAAATTCCATAAAAAAATAAAACACAAAAAGTATGTTTTTCAACAGAACCAACAGTAGATAATATCACACAAATATGAAATCACATCACAACATTTATTGTTATGAATTTTTTTCACAACAAGACGTCGTGGAACCAACGTCGTTCCACTCCCGAGTCTCGAAACATACTGAAGTATGAAGCGGCGCGCGGCCGGTATTCAAGCTACGGCGAGACACGCGGTGTGATCTGACAACACCGTTAGTATACTCTAGTGACCCACATTGTTGCTAAGTGAATCCAGATGGAACGGGGCGACAGTATGTGGGTAAAAAGGGTTTTTACCTTAGTATTTAGATATTCGATTTAAAAAAAGTATGTAGACTTTCTCTAAGGACACCCAAGGAGTCACTCGTTTAAATATAATAAGTAATTTCCATAACACCCTGTATAGGTACGCATAGTATATAATTTGTAACATTCCCTCGTACGCAAGTTTCTACTTGATGTCCGATACGTATATTTACACTATTCTATATAAGCGGCAAAATCAAAGAGCCACTTTACTTCGCAATTAGTCGTATTTTAAATAAACCTCGACAAATATCGGGTTTGGGAGCAGCACAAGGTGACTTCTTAAGTAATTTAGTTTTTTTTTTACTGTACGATTTACGTTGGCAATGTGTGGCTAATGAGTTCTTGCCTGGTAGTCGATTGTTGGTTTATGTAGTTGGCTAATGAAATATCGAATCGATATTAAAAGTCCATCTCCATATTATATGGAATATTTGCGGGACTATTCACACAAAAAAAGTAAATACTTATTATAACATATATTTTTAAATTTAAATATTTATTTTTTTGTGTGCGGTACATCATAAATTGCTCTGTTATGGGTTCATTTATTGATCTCCTAAGAAGCGAACACAAGTAAAAGTCAAAAAGAAAGTGTCCAGAGTGGCCAGTTCTCGACGCTTTGTGTGGGTATTGGAGTTATTATCAAAAACCTTGTCATGTCTATTCATTTTTACTAATATCCCGCAGAAAGTGTAGAAAATGGGACTCCCTGTACAGGGTGTCCCATTTTCGACACTTTTATAGGGTATATCCGTTATTGCTAGTGCTATCAAAAAAGCAATGTGTGTGCTCCTTTTGGGTAAAACTTAAAATGGTAAAATCAAAATTTGAAAATTCTCGCTCGCTAAAGAGATACGGGGGAAAATCAAAAAAATTACAATTTCAAAATTACCCTATATTTTCTTAGTTAAAAGAGAAAAATGTTTTATACAGTTTATTTATATTGATTGTTGAATAATCTGCCGTTTTCACAATAAGTATACTGGGTCAAGTAAAAAAGTTATCGGACCTAACCTCATTTTTTTAAATGGAACACCCTGTATATTTTAATCTAAAAAGATACTATTTTAAATTATCCTTTGATATATAATCAGGCCATGGACGATATTGGTATCCTAGGCAATTTATTTAAACTTTATTACTTTAAACCACAGTAGACCATGAACCAGAAGCTAATATCCCAGAAGCAACTATGTTGACTATTTACATTTAACGTCAGTTTCATTTATACATATTAATTGCGAAAATGACCTATCAACATTTCGAAAAATTTGATATGATATCAGTTTATATTGAAAGTGGAAAAAACAAATAAATGGCGCAAAATGTATATTTTGTTCGCTATCCGGAAAGACGGTAACCATTTAAAGACATATTCCGAACATTTGCGATAATTCCCGTTATTTTTTACCATCATCTGAATCTTTTATTTCGTTTCAAAGTACCTAATAAAAATTAAATAAATCGCCTAGGAAACCAATATCATCCATGGTGTGTTATATATTTGAAAGGAGAATTTAAAATAGTATCTTTTTAGATTAAAATATACACGGTGTTCCATTTAAAAAAATTAGGTTAGGTCCGATAACTATTTTACTGGACCCTGTATACCTATTGTGAAAACGGCAGATTATTCAACAATCAATATAAAGAAACTTCTGTATAAAACATTTTTCTGTATCCCTTTTAACTAAGAAAATATAGGGTAATTTTGAAATTGTAAATTTCTTGGTTTTCCCCCGTATTTCTTAAGCGAGCGAAAATTTTCAAATGTTGATTTTACCATTTTAAGTTTAACCCAAAAAGAGCACATGACACCTACATTACTTTTTTGATATAGCACTAACAATTACGGAGATACCCTATAACAGTGTCGAAATTTGGACACCCTGTACATCCAAGACAAATACTGCAAAAATAAAGTTCAGACAATTTTAATCAGCAGACCGAAACGTATAAGCACGAGATGAGATTTAAAATTTTTCCATTAGGAATACAGAAATATTAATTAAAAATGACATTCATTATAATTAACGATATAGGCATTAATTAAATGATTATAGGAGTTAAGCAGTTTATATCACGCAATAATTGTTGTTTTTTTTTTGATAAAAAATCGGTAGTGTTATGGTAACATTAGGTGAAGGTAACTTATGAAACAAAACGAATATTAGCATATACATATATTGCAATCGAGCAAAGTGTTATAAAATGCAGTTTTGTCTATTTGGGTTTCATAATGGCTACATTGTGAAATGCAAAAAAATTGAATAACCTGCCACTTTATGAAACTGAAATTTTATTTTTTTATGTTGGCAGCAAGTAGGGTTCGAATTTTAGGCTTACTTCGATTTCTTAAAATTAGTTTTCTAATCATTATGGATTCGACAAAAAATTTTTATAGAAAACTTTAAAATACTAACCTTTAACCTTGCAAATAGGTCATTTTTACTAGATGTTTATCTGAAATACCTATACTCGGAAATATATAACATGCTGACGGTGTCCGTCAACTAATTTCTAGTCACAACTATAAATCAACATAACCTAAAAATAATAGAAATATCTTCCAGTTTATGCTCTATTTCTAAAGTTTTATTCAATAAAGTACTATTTTTATTTTTAATTCAACATATTACTTTATATACAGGGTGTAACTAAATAAGTGTAAAACATTTAAGGGGGTGATTCCTCATCGAAAAAAAGATAGGATCTTTCATATAAAGAAACTTCATTGGAGCATCCCTTGTTAACATACAGGCCCTTAAAGGGGGTACATAAAATTTATAAATAAACAAAACTAATTTATTAATAACAAAACATACAACATCTAGAAATCATAGTAAATGTTCAATATGTCTACGTTCAGACCAATTTAATTGTCACTATCGCTAATAGCGGCCTACTGGATAAATTAGTTTCGTATTTTCGTTTTATGGCGATATGTATCTTGTTCGTAAAATAATTTTTTGCTGCGAATTGGTTTATTTTGGGCAAAAAATTCAAGATACATTTTTTGTTTAGAATGAAACAGGCTATCGGAAATAAATTTTTAGATGGTAAACAAATAATAAGACAAAAACTTACATTGGAAATAAATTTTAGGGGTTGCGTTTTCCACCCCTTACAACCATGGGGTAAACCAAATAAATTACTGGCTAAGTGTCTTTTTGGTAGTAGAAAATGTCAGGTTAATTTCAATATTGTAACTTTTTTAGTGCGTGTGAAAAAAATTGTTAAACACATTTTATGTACCCTCTTTAAGGGGCTGTATCTTAACAAGGGATGCTCCAATGAAGTTTCTTTATATGAAAGATCCTATCTTTTTTTCGATGAGGAATCACCCCCTTAAATGTTTTACACTTATTTAGTTACACCCTGTATACATATTTATAGTTACTGTAGACATTTCCTGGGCATTAATTGTTATTCCTGTCAGATTCTGTGTCGACACAATATTTTGTTCAATAGTATTATTTATTATTTTGTTCAATATTTTGAACTTTGCTCTGCTCCTCACCATAACTCAAAGTTTTGCATATTCTATTTTTGAAAGTTTTTCTAGATTATTTTCTGCAATTTCTCGTATTTCTGACGGAGTACAAACTTTCTTCCTGACTAATTTTTATTAACTTTAATAATATATTTATTTTTAATTATGACGGATGCGAAGAAGCTTTGTTGTTTTCAATGTTTTCTATCATGGGCATGGCATATTTGATACTTGTAATATTTTATTAAATTGTAAAAGTATTGACAACCCTAAAAGGAAATATTAATTCAAATGGAAAAAATCTACTATATTTTTTATAAAGTTTAAAGTATTGCCAACCCAAAAAGGAAATATTAATTCAAATGGAAAAAATCTACTATATTTTTTATAAAGTTTAAAGTATTGCCAACCCAAAAAGGAAATATTAATTCAAATGGAAAAAATCTACTATATTTTTTATAAAGTTTAAAGTATTGCCAACCCAAAAAGGAAATATTAATTCAAATGGAAAAATCTACTATATTTTTTATAAAGTTTAAAGTATTGCCAACCCAAAAAGGAAATATTAATTCAAATGGAAAAAATCTACTATATTTTTAATAAAGTTTAAAGTATTGCCAACCCAAAAAGGAAATATTAATTCAAATGGAAAAAATCGACTATATTTTTTATAAAGTTTTTCAGACTTTAAAGACCCAAATAGAAAAAGTATTATAAAATGCACGGATCATAAGACAATTAGAGCACTTGTACTTTAAATAACTCCCCGCTTCGCGGGTCGTTTTCTAAGTTAATCGCCTGCTCTAAGATAATGTCTTATTGTACCTTAATATACTATTATGGCCTCTCATAGGAAAAGTACAGAAATTAGCTGGCTATTATTTTCTAATTTGAAAAATGTTAATTTTGAAAAAAAGTTTTATTATTGACTTTCCAGTTTTGCCCTTTCAATTTCGCTAATCTCTAACCTTATACGCGAAATCTTCTGTCTTTTTCTCTCTCTCCAATCTAAATCGCGGATGCCTAACTAATTGCAATCACTATTCGTTAATTGGCTTTCTTGACAATGTCCTTATCCTCTCGAACAAATGGCTTTGATCGAAGCCGCTCGGGCACATTCTAACCGGAATTTTCACTTTACTTTATTTTTCGAATAGTTGGCTATTTTACGTTGCATAATATAAGCAAGCGAAAGGAGAATGAAGACTATTTATTTTATGACCAACAAAAATATTTTAATTAATTAATTTGTACAATTAGCCATCGAGATTGTTTCGAGAGGAACCTATCTGTGACAACCCATGTATCTTTTCTCCGTGATAAAAAAAAACTGAAGAAAATGTGACAGCGTTGACATATCACTCCTCTGTGACATAACTGAAGCTGTCAATCATTTATATATAAACAGTATATTGCCAATACGAACGTTCCAAAATACAGAAAGTGTCCCCGCATCTTTGGTTCTGGATGGTTTTTCAAATTATTGAATAAAAAGTGGTTCATCCACATTGTTGTCGGTATATTAGTGCTTATAAACTTTCATTACATAACAACAATTTTTGTGAAGGAGTTTTTAATTTGTGGTGATTCGATTCGCCGTTTGGTTATTAGTGGCTTGTTTTGTTTAAGATGAAAGGACACAAGTACATGGTGCTTTTTTGCAAAAGTCGTGGATCAATACCGGGTATAAAGTATTTCAGGTATGTACATACATACAGGGTGTTATGGAAATGACGTATTATATTTAAACCGGCAAATCCCGAGATGAAAATAAATTGAAGAAAAATAACCATAAATGGCGCTTTAAATTATTAAGCGAAATATACACTTTCTATGAAATCTCAAAATTTACGTGGCCGCTCCTGAGGCCCTTTGCAATCAATATTTTATTGAGGCAGTCTCCAGGTTCAAAAGAGGTTAGCGCATTATAGGCGATGTTGTCATATTGCAGCACATAATTCTAAACGCACGTGTTCAGTTTTTGACAACAAGACGTCTTTGACGCGCGCTATCACTTCTTTTTCAAACTTTTTAGAAACAAAAAAAAACATAATTTTAAGGTACATACTCTCTTATCTTCGATCTTATTTTAAATTAATCCGTTTTGTAAGTAAATTCCATAAAAAATAAAACACAAAATATCTGTTTTTCAACAGAACCAACAGTAGATAATATCACACAAATTTGAAATCACATCAGAACATTTATTATTATGAATTTTTTCACAACAAAAAAAATCGGACAATACAACTAACAAAACGTTTAAAATTCGTATCCGTCAAGCACGTGGAACCCTCGACGTCGTGGAACCAACGTTGTTCCACTCCCGAATCTCGAAACATACTAAGGTATGAAGCGGCGCGCGGCCGGTATTCAAGCTACAGCGAGACACGCGGTGTGATCTGACAACACTGTTAGTATACTCTAGTGACCCACATTGTTGCTAAGTGAATCCAGATGGAACGGGGCGACAGTATGTGGGTAAAAAGGGTTTTTACCTTAGTATTTAGATATTCGATTTAAAAAAAAGTATGTAGACTTTCTCTAGGACACCCAAGGAGTCACCCATTTAAATATAATAAGTCATTTCCATAACACCCTGTATATACGAAAATATTTTGCTTATCACATTATCCGATCTTCAGAACCGAAGTTCACTAAAAAAGCTGATAAAAAAAGAAGAGAGTGTCACTCGTATACATATATATGTGGTCACTACCTAACCTTAAAATTAATGTATTTTTAATTTGGTGCATTAGTAGCTGATAATAATTTCCAAAATAGTCATTCATTCTTAATATTTGGTTTAGAAAAAAAGTGAGGTTAAGAAGTATACGACGTCGGATGAAAGTTAAAATAAAGCTCATTGTGTCGATTGTTACAAATATTCGGACGGAATTTGGCACCAAAGTTTACACCAATCAGGGCACCGTCGGATCATCATATCGTCAGAATCGGGGACATAATTGTATTATACTGTTTATACATATTTTATATAAAGCTTTCTAGTTCTGGAGATAAAAAAAAATCCATTTTGGAATAGCATACTTTTTGTATGTATGTCCTGTTCGCCGGTTAAGGTAAATAGTTTATCAGTCGGCATTGCGCAGCTTTGTTTACATTACTTTACGTTCTTTGCGTTAAATTCGACTTGGCAGCTAAATATCGGACCCATGATGTTCGATTGCGTTCCAAAGATGAGTGACATAAGCTAGAAGGTGTTGATCTGGACCGAAAACCATATTGAAGATCATCACATAATACTCAGTATCACATAATACTCAGTATTCACCTGAAGACGACTGGAGATACTTACCAGTTGAAACGTTGTGATTTAAATGAAATAAAGACAATGGAAGTCCAAAACACGTCTATCACTCATGACTTTAGAAGTTGTTGGTTAATACGTTAATACTATATATATTATACAATTTATGTGCAGAAGTATTAGATTAAATGCGGGGGGATAACGGAGGAGCACGGAATATGTATTGTATAACTTCTATTCTAAAAACTTCCAGTCGCAGAATTCCGCAAAACCCTAGACTGATAATTCCCGTCTTTTGAGTTGTAAATTCAACCGCATTATAACGGGACATAGAACAGACTATTTTGGCTTTATATTGTTAGAAGTCAACGGGATATCTTACACCCCGGTGTGATAATGGAGAGGACGGGACCGTTTGCACCAACGGATAAATGGACAGACATTCATTTTTTTAGTAGCCTGTGGGCAATTCGATGCGAAGACGGGTGGAAGCATGCCTTTTAAGTGAAGGTGGCCATTTCCAACAATTTTTATAAAACAAAATTTATCATTAATTATTTTATCAATGCTAATAATAATGAGTTTCAATATGAATTCAGTGGTTTTAATCAAGAACGGTGCGTCTGACGAGAAAAACTCAAGAGACTGTTTTCGTGTAGAATTGACCAGGCTAATCGAAAAAAATCCACATGGAAAAATGTCAGTGGTGTACGTACCATCCTTTTTGTAAAAAATATCAGAGGACATGTTTGCAGGGGCGCCACTGGTGGAACAATTTAATAACTTTTCTAACTAAAATTTATGGTTCTATATCCTCTATTAACACATTCCAACCATAAATAACCATTTAAAAAAGAAAAATTCAACACCCTGTAGCAAAAAATGTATGCCGTTGCGGATATATGTTCATATAAACTTTTCTTTATAGAATAACCTAAGGAATCACACCCTGAAATATTAGCACGTCATTAAGGAACGCCCTGTATATTCCTTTGGTCCAATATTGATGAGATTGGGCTCGTATATACTTTTTTTGCGACGAATTTGAAAGAAGCAGCGACCGCCGAGGCGTTTGGGTGGCCTTAGTAACATTCAAGTTAACCTTAATTATGCTGTGTTTTCGGTTTATTTAAATTATAATGAATGTATTAGCATTGGGTTTAAGAGTTAGTGTATTATTCCCTTTTAAATTCGGGAAGGGAAATTAGATATCCGACTAGATGGGCTGCGTCCTTAAAAACTTTTCCGCAGTTTTCCGCTTAAGACTAAAGGGTGTCATATCTCGCGAACAGCGACAATTGCAGTTAAATGACTCGTTTTTAAAGAACTTAAACGCTGCCGGCGCTCACGAGTCATTTGAGGCGTTAAAGCGGACACCCTTGGAGATAATTTGACACTTTAGATACTATTTCCGTCAAAAGAACTCTATTTTATATGAGTACATTCAGTACATGTGTTATATACAGTGTTTGAGAGGTTTATAACAGTTTTCGATTCTCAAATATGTCGTATAAAGCTCGCCTGTGATACATTTATGTTTTTAGGGTCAAACAGTTACAATTGTTACAAGTGTTTTTATTACATTATAAGTACTGCAAAATGGTTCTGTAAATATTTTTGGTGCATAGCTCGGTCGTTGATGTTTCCTAAATGCTGTTATACAACTTTTATGCGGCAAATTTTGGATTTTTACACTTATAGATCTCTTTTAATAGTCGCAATAACGTTCTCGGAGCAAATTTAGACAGCTTGAAACTAAAAATATTTACTGTAAGAAAATTCTTACAACTTTTACCAAAGAAATAAAGGTTGCTCGCTTATTTTATGCTCCAGTAACCTACAAAACTTTTATTTAATCAACTGTCCCTTTCGGGCACACGGCCCTTTCCCGCTTGCCATAAATTTTAATCACTTCAAACGACAAAGTGGAGAAAGTTGGGACGGACTGCTTGTCGTCACTATAACCACCTGAGGTAACTCTTAAAAGAAATAATCAATTAATCAAAAAATTTCCAACATTTCTCTTTTATTTGGGAAAATAGTCCAACTCGTACTGGAGTGAATGTATACAGGGTGTTCCTTAATAATATGCTAATAGTTCAGATTGTTATTCCTTCATTCTACAGGGTGTTATGAAATGATTTATTATATTTAAATGGGTGACTCCTTGGGTGTCCTAGCAACAATGTGGGTCACTAGAGTATACTAACAGTGATGTCAGATCACACCGCGTGTCTCGCCCTTGCTTGGATACCGGCCGCGCGTCACTATCGTTGCTTCAGTAGCAGATACTTGGGGGTGGAATGACGCTCTCGAGGGTTCCACGAATTTTAAACGTTTTGTTCGTTCTGTTGTGAAATAATTCATAAAAATAAATGTTCTGATGCGATTTCAAATTTGGGTGATATTATCTACTGTAGATACTGTTGAAAAACATACTTTTTGTGTTTTATTTTTTTATGGAATTTAATTATAAAATGGATTATTTTAAAATAAGATCGAAGGTAAGAGAGTATGTAGGTACCTTAAAATTGTAGTTTCTTTTTCTTCTAAAAAGTTTGAAAAAAAGTAATAACGCTCGTCAAAGACGTCTGGTTGTCAAAAACTGAACACGTGCGTTTAGAATTCTGTGTTGCAATATGACAACATCGCCTATAATGCACTAACCTCTGTTGAACCTCGAGTCTGCCTCAATAAACTATTGATTGTGAAGGGCCTCAGGAACGGCCACGTAAATTTTGAGATTTCATATAAAGTGTATATTTCGCTTAATAATTCACAGCGCCATTTATGGTTTTTTTCTTCAATTTATTTTTATCTCAGGATTTGCCGCTTTAAATATAAGTCTTTCCATAACACCCTGTATAAAGACAAGTTCAAAGAACAAGTGTCCGCAACGGCTTACATTGTTTGTTACAGGGTGTTGATTTTTTTCAAAAATTGTTATTTTTTAATATCTGCGAAAGTAACTTAGATATTACTTTCAATTTTGGTATGTATTAATAACATATAAAACCACCTATTTTAGTTAGAAAAGTTATTATATCGGTCCACCAGTGGCGTCCCAGCAAATATGTCTTGAACAGTGTTGTCATAACTTCATTGATTTTTTTCAAAAATTGTTATTTTTTAATATCTCCGAAAGTAACTTAGATATTACTTTCAATTTTGGTATGTATTAATAGCATATAATACCACCTCTTTTAGTTAGAAAAGTTATTATATCGATCCACCAGTGGCGTCCCAGCAAATATGTCTTGAACAGTGTTGTCATAACTTCAGGGTAAACTCTTTAGAAAGTCATTAACCGTTTGACAGATTGCAAGTTGTTTATTTTTCAGGGTACATTATTATAAACTTTTACGTTCAGTTCGCTGGGAAACAATCTCTGATATATAAACTTGAACTGACTCGAACGAACCGCCGCGGAGTTTATAAATGGTCAGGTATGTTCTCATTTGTTCAATTCGAACGACACCCGTCAGATCTGGACAACTTAAAAGTTTATAAATGCCACTTACCCTTTAGAAAAAAAAATGCAATTTTATTTACCTTTTCGGACTTATTTAAAACCAACTTAATTTATAAAAAACACAAAGTACTCACATCACAAAATCACATTAGTTTTCGCGTCACAACACATCTAAGTACCGTTCAATCTGAATTAGTATTTTAAAGTGCTACTGTGTAGACAAAAATACGCCCTTATTGTCTGGGAAATAATGTATTTAAAATAAATAACACGTTGGTTCTCTCGATCGATATCGGCCGGCTTCTTTAAACAGCTGATTGTGGACAATGGGCTAATATTTAAAAATACAGCGTTGCCACTTTCGATGTTTTATAAGCGACTATCATAAATTGCCGAATTTTCTTCTATAATATTACTTTTCTGTATAATTATAGTCTCGGCTCTAGTAGCGGAGAGTTCTCGGAAAGAAAGTTCAACGACTGTCCGAAGATGGACTAGACCATTATTTCAAAGGGTAGTTCCTGTCAATTGTTAACATAATTGTTTCATTTTATCTTTAGTAAAGGCTTAATGGCCCATAGAAATTAGCGTATTTATTATTTCTATTGCGAAATGATTAAGTGCTCTTGTTCTATGTGTGTTATTGTAAAGTGTAATTATGCGTTAGTGTTTGGGTTTAGTGATAAGCTTATTATGCACTCCCACACTATCATCAGGACACGTGATGAGCATAAAGTTTTTCCCATAGAAAATATAACTGAAAGTGTCTGTGCCCTGGATTCCTTAATCGCGTCCTGGATTTACTTTCTAAGTAAGCTAAATATTTATATTTATAAGAAACTAAAGTTTTACACTTTTAAACATTTTGACAACATTGTGCTTGAACATCTGTTGATTAATCAGCTGGGCAATGTAATATGTTCATATACACTATACAGGGTGGCCAATTAGTGCGACAAAGCCCAATATCTCTTTTACCGCTAGGGATAGCGGAAAACTTTTTTCACGAAAGTTATTAAGCGTTAAGAGGTGCAGATTTTAAAATTATTTTCGACTATACAGGGTGCCCCAAAAGGGCGGTGTGATAAAAATTTCATATTTTTTAAATGGGACACTATGTATATTTTTACACATTTGAATTCACCGTAAAATTCTGTACATAGCACCGTAATTATTTGTACACATTTTTGCAACGTTGCCAAATAGATTGGAAAATTCCTAAAATTTGTGCAAAAACATGGTTCAATGAAATGTGTAATATTTCTTAACTTATAATAATTTGAAATAAAATATTTTTATGTCGGAAAGAGGAATGTTGACAGAAGTCCCCTATGATAACACATATCAATATTATTATACAGGGTATTTTCTATGGATATGCCAACATTACGAACTTGAAACCTAAGTTTCGTAAGTTTTTTAAATGGAACACGCTGTATATCATTACTTTATCTTGTAGATATTTTAATCCTTTATAATTTTTATTAAGGTCTTTCTATGCCTATCTCTACCAATCTTGGTGGTATTTCAATTTTTATTTAAACTTGAGCAAAAAAAAGTGGATGCATTTTACCATTGTCCTTTTTCTAGTCACCTATGACAAAATGAAAACAAAATGTTGTAATTTAAAAAAAAATATTTATTCATACGGGAGGATACGACACAAAAGTATTTTAACGATTCAAGCTTGTGGACAATTTCGAAAGTAAATTATTATCTAATTATTTGTTCATATAGTGACCCCCACTAACTTGAACACATATTCAATACGTTTTTCAAAAGAATGTTTCTAGACATTTGCCGAGTAATACTTTGAAAACAGTTGAAAATGTGTAGAGACATGACTCACTCTTTTAAAAAACGCACTGAATTATGTGTTCAAGGTATTGGGGGTTACTATATGAACAAATAATTAGGTAATAATTTACTTCAGAAATTGTCCACAAGCTTGAATCGCTAAAATATTTTTATGTCGTATCCTCCCGTATGAATAAATTTTTTTTTTTTAAATTACAACATTTTGTTTTTATTTTGTCATAGGTGACTAGAAAAAGGACAATGGTAAAATACATCCACTTTTTTTTGCTCGAGTTTAAATAAAAATTGAAATAGCACCAATATTGGTAGAGATAGGCAGAGGAAGACCTTAATAAAAATTAGAGAGGATTAAAATATCTACAAGATAAAGTAATCATATACAGGGTGTTTCATTTAAAAAACTTACGAAATTCAGGTTTCAAGTTCATAATGTTGGCATATCCATAGAAAATACCCTGTATAATAATATTGATATGTGTTATCATAGGGGACTTCTGTCAACATTCCTCTTTCCGACATAAAAATATTTTATTTCAAATTATTATAAGTTAAGAAATATTACACATTTCATTGAACCATGTTTTTGCACAAATTTTAGGAATTTTCCAATCTATCTGGCAACGTTGCAAAAATGTGTACAAATAATTACGGTGCTATGTACAGAATTTTACGGTGAATTCAAATATGTAAAAATATACATAGTGTCCCATTTAAAAAATATGAAATCTTTATCGCACCGCCCTTTTGGAGCACCCTGTATGGTCGAAAATAATTTTAAAAGCTGCATCTCTTAACGCTTAATAACTTTCGTGAAAAAAGTTTTCCGCTATCCCTAGCGGTAAAAGAGATATTGAGCTTTGTCGCACTAATTGGCCACCCTGTATGAATGTGCCGAGGAGTTGTGTGTGGGTTTAGGGTTAGGGGGTGAAGTACCCCACTTTTAAAACGGTCGATTAAAAAAAAACAAAATATGTAGCGCTTCTCTAGGACACCCCAGGAGTCACCCATTTAAATATAATACGTCCTTTCCATAATTCCCTCAAAATTCGCCACCCATCAAAACAAATACCGCGAACGCAACGACTCACACACACGATTCATTCCACATATCTCAAGAACTATCTGCGTTTGAAAAAGCACGTTCCGATTGCGCGGTTCGGTTCAAAAGTGTAAGTTTTACACCTAATTTACACCAGAATACGTGGTGTCGATGGTATCAGAAATTTCAGGTGACATAAAAGATTGTAGAAATATGTGGGCGAGAACGGTGAGAACTTTTCTCGTTACTTTTAGGTAGGTACCTATCAACATTTTTATGGAAATATTATTACATGATGAATAAAGAAAATGTCTAGTGTATTTTCGGCAAAATGTTGGATGTAAAAATTTGGTAGACGAGTTATTTTTATTATTTTTTTTTCCCGAGGGGACTACAGCTTAACGTGCACATCGAACCTCGATCCTCGGTCAAATGCTGCTTCCCCAAGGACTATCAACCCTTCGTTTCTCGCAATGCGGTACGACCTACCGATTGGGGAATGCGTATCATACCCCACGAGATTTCTGATCTCGTCCAGCCTGGTTACCGCACGAAAAAATAATATAGTAAAGGTTTTATGGTAAAATTTCCTATAAAATATAGTATTAATTACATTTTTTATTAGTACCAAAATAATATTGTAAACATAATTTACAAAACACTATAGTTAGGACTTCTTAGTAAAATCAAGTAACTACTGAAAAATATCGTAAATTTTACAACGAATGTATGTGATCGGAACAAATACTATATTGTATTAAAATGAGGATCCCAAACAATCCCAAATTAGCAATCAGAGCCATCTATGCTGCATCAATTTTAAAAAAATATGCCGCTTTTTGACAGGTTAGGAAGCGACGAGAGTCATCAGCTGATCAATATTTCTTTTCGTGAAGTTTGACCCGTTAATAATAAAGTTATTTTCGTTAATTTATTGATATTTAGATTGTCTGACATGTCGATTGGGGTATCAACAAGTTTCAGGAAGATCTGTGACAAAAATTCAAAAATTGTTCATATTTGAAATTGCTATTATTATTCTTATAACATTATATTTTTTAACGCAATTTTTTCATAGCGTTTTCCAATCCTTTAACTTTACGAATCCAGTTTTAGAGTAGAAAAAAAAACTAAGTATATTTGGCTAAACGTTCGCATAAAATAAGGTTCGTTCCAACCACCCTAAAAATCGTACAATGTACGGTCACGCACATGCGTAGTAGTCGAAAGGCGTTCCAACCGACACAAAACGGTGTAGCTGGCGATACCTTTGGTGTTCCAACCAAATTGTGATCGTTCGCAAACCAGTTCCTGAACGGTAAAAACGATACATGGCCAAGACCAGCAACCGCTTGTACTGACTTGCGCCCTAAGAATTTTAACCGTTGTTTTTGTATTCCTGGCATTCATGCAGTTCTTTTAGCCTTGTTTTGTAGGAGTTGTTGCTTAATATTTTGATTATTTTAATTTATTCTTATTAAATTTGTATAATCCGGTTCCCAAACCTACAAGATATTCTTAACATTAAACGTTATTCTCTTTCATGATTATTAAATACAACAAAACGGAACGAAAAAAGATAATACTCGAGCTTAGACGAAGAAATCAAAACAACAAAAGTAGGGTTGTGATTTATGAATGTTATGATAATTAACTAATTACTAAACTTCTTTCCTAGAATCAGACAGGCGATCAGTTGAGATTTTTACACAGAATGGTCACAAAAACGTACCAACCTTGCCTCCCTTGTGCATCGGCAACAAACAGTGCAAAATTAACGCCTGCGCACAAAATCGATTCCAACAGTTTCGTGACGGTTCTAGAACGATACAAAAATAGGGTGTTGGAACAAACCTATAGTGTCTGCTTGGCAACCTGTGATTAAACGCAGCTCTTAATTATAATTTTCATTATTATTCCGTAAAATAATATTGTCACTGGCTATTATTCAAGTATTTCTTATTGTAAAAACTTTAAATGAAGTGTTGTAAAAATATTTTTACAAGAATGTAAGGCATCAATGAGTTGCAACGGAGTGCTGGAATTTAGTTTTCCGTAATAAATAATAGAAGGCGAATTTAACAGGGAACATACCATCGAATGATGAAGTCAAGCGACGTTGGGCACGGTTAGTACTTGGATGGGTGGCCGCTTGGGAATACCATGTGTCAAAGTTTTTACAAGAGATTTTAGTAAATTTTATAAATGGTTTTATTAAATTTTACAAAACCTCACATAAATGGTTTATTAAATATTTTTGTAATTTTTACTAAAAATGTAGGTAAACATTTTGCTATGAAGCCATGAATTATGGTTAGGTTCATTTATAATACATTTAAAATGTTGGATGATACATTTACCACTATTCCCTATTTTTTGCATGACGCCGGACACTAACGCCATGACTTACACAAACTCTCGTTCTAGGGTTCCAGTGACTGACGGAACTAGCAAAGCCCGTAAAGGCCGTATTACAGTCGGGAATTTTTATGGCGCTAGCAATGGCAATTATAATTCAAGGATTCATGCGCAGTACACCATTCTCCGTACTACAGTCAGAAATTCTACTCTTCTGACAATTAAAATGACACGGATTCATGCGCAGTACACTGTTCCCGATCAGCTGTCTCTCATTACCAGAAATGGGGCAGGCGCCATTTTAATTGCCCTTGCCGGCGCAATTGGTTAGACATGGATTATTCTGTTATTTTTAACTGTTTATTATTTGGCCGAACCAGGTATGAACAGGTAATGGCTATTTAAACCCACTGGCACTTAAATTAGCAGTTTACATTCTTTATTAAACTTATGGACTGCTAATTCAGCAACTTTTTGCACCTCCTATGTGTAAATAGCAGTAGCTGCTTTAACTGGTAATCAAAACGAACAGGTTTGCACATGCACATCTCTAATTCTGGGGATATTTTATGGATTTCGACAGTACTCACTGCTGTTCTGACCGTTGACAATGCTCCAGCTGATCGAAAACGGTTTACTGCGCATGAATACGTGCCATTATAATTGCCGGCGCAAGAGAAAAAATTGCCGAGTCTAATACGGCCTTAAATAACATTTTAATCGATTTTCGGAGGTTAATTCCCAGTCTAGAGATTCGAACAGTCGAAAAAAAAAACACGGTAATCTCGGCGACCTGGAGTAAAGATATTCGCGAGATGGAGTGAAACTGGTAGCCGGCCAAGGTGTGAGAGTTTAACGGCTCAGGTGTGGACATGTTAAGCTTCACCAAAGGTGCCGACATCTGGCCTATATCTAGAAAAATGTTATCGGCCGACGATCAGGTATCTCGTTAGTTATAAAAACCATAGTTTTAATGCGAAACGGTGAAATGTGGATTTACATTAACCCAACTTTCTTAGGTCACCAATTATGGGACAAAACAGAGTTATTTGATAAGAATTTGTTGAAGAATAATGGAAAGTAAATTTAATCAAAACATGCCAAACTAAAGAAAATAAAACGAATAATCCGTACCAGTAAGCGGATTATTATGACGACGGTTGGAAATCGATATATTTGGCTCAACGGACACCTAATTCTTGGTTAGCGATTACAGATTTTTTTTCTGCGAACGGTACAGGGTGTCCCATTTTCGACACTTCTATAGGGTATCTCCGTAACTGTTAATGCTATCAAAAAAGTAGGTGTCATGTACTCTTTTTGGATAAAACTTAAAATGGTAAAATTAAAATTTGAAAATATTCTCTCGCTTAATAGATACGAGGGAAAATCAAAAAATTGCCAATTTCAAAATTACCCTATATTTTCTTAGTTAAAAGAGATACAGAAATACGTTTTATACAGAAGTTTCTTTATATTGATTGTTGAATAATCTGTCGTTTTCAGCATAAGTATACGGGGTCAGGTAAAAAAGTTATCGGACCTAACCTCATTTTTTTAAATGGAACACCCTGTATATTTTAATCTAAAAAGATACTATTTAAAGTCTCCTTTCAATTATATGACACACCATGGATGATATTGGTTTCCTAGGCGATTTATTTAAACTTTATTACTTTGAAACGAAATAAAAGATTCAGACTAAGGTAAAAAAATAACGGGAATCATCGCAAATGTTCGGAATATGTCTTTAAATGGTTACCGTCTTTCCCGATAGCGGATATCATATAAAAATTTTCAAAATGTTAATAGTCAACATACATACATAGTTGCTTCTAGGATATTAGCTTTTGTTTCATGACCTACTGTGGTTTAAAGTAATAAAGTTTAATAAATCGCCTGGTGTGTTATATTATTTTAAAGGAGAATTTAAAATAGTATCCTTTCAGATTAAAATATACAGGGTGTTCCATTTAAAAAAAATGAAGTTAGGTCCGATAACTTTTTTACCTGACCCCGTATACTTATTCTGAAAACAGCAGAATATTCCACAATCAATATAAAGAAACTTCTGTATAAAACATTTTTCTGTATCTCTTTTAACTAATAAAATATAGGGTAATTTTGAAATTGTCAATTTTTTGATTTTCTCCCGTATCTCTTAAGCGAGCGAGAATTTTCAAATTTTGATTTCACCATTTTAAGTTTGACCCAAAGAGAGCACATGACACCTACATTACTTTTTTGATAGCACTGACAATTACGGAGATAAATGTGTCGAAAATCGGACACCCTGCAACTGCGCTACTTATGTTCTTGAAACATTATTATGCGTGCACAACCATTAAAAGAGATCTACAAGTGTAACAACGCGCTACAAAAAGCTTACAGAACCATCCTACTGTATAATGTAAGTTCCATTGATGTTCTTACAGCTATTTTTACATAAATTTTATAAATGAGCTTTATAATTTGGCTGTCAAAGCATTCTTACAGCGTAATGTTGCAGCTATTTGATACTAAACATAAAAACGTGTTACGGGAGACCTTTATACGACAAATTAGCAAAGCGACAGCTTCTATAAAACGGTTATAAATCGTATTTGTCTTGTAACCCAAAAAATCGACAGTTTTCCGGCCTCGTTTCTCTATAAAGGGTCCGTCTCAATTATTCTAAATTGTGTGACATTTGAAGACGAATTATCGGATCGCGACGAGGAACGTGTTAAGTCGGTTAGTTATTTTCTCGCCACAGGTTACCGACGATTGTACGCGATTGACAGTCGCGTCTTGGAAAAAAGCGAAAAAATGCAGGCTCGAGGTGAACAAACGGACGTATTTCTGCAAATACGGAAAATCCAACGCACGGACTTGTATTATTATCTTTGAATTTAATTTAAGATGTTTCAGTTCTCATGCCTATTAAGGGAAGATGATCATTTTCAACAATTTTTACGAAACTTTATATCAATGTTAATAATAATGAGTTTCAAGTTAAATTTAATCGTTTTAATCAAGAACGGTGCCTCTGACGACAAAAACGCAAGAGGCTGTTTTTATGTGGAACTGACCAGGCTAATCTGAAAAAATATGAATTTGAAAAAATATCAGTGGCGTACCACTTTTTTTGGAAAAAATATACGAAGACATGTTTGCAAGGACGCCACTGGTTGATCGATTGAATAACTTTTCTAACTAAGGTATGTAGTTTTATATCCTGTTCACACATACCAAAATTGCAAATGAAATATAAAGTATTTTCGGAGATATTTAAAAATAACGATTTTTAAGAAATTACAAATTGCTAATATGAGCTTTTCGTCATAAAATGACTTAAGGAATCACACTCCGAAATATTAACACGTCATTAAGGAACACCCTGTATAATACCTGCTGTTGCAGTTTTTGTAGGAAATAAATAATGCGAGAATTACTATAAAATTTTATTTAATCTTCACTCGTACACAACTAAAGTGAATTGTCAAATGAAAAAGCCGAACGTGATACTATTTCCCCAGCATATGTAAGTGCCATTACCGATGTTACAATACATTAGTCAAGGGGAGAGCCGGGATCTCGTCTGGATTTGAAATATTAGCCCTCTTCAATTTAGGGAACAGTCGAAACGAGATAATGTCTTTATTTTCTCTATTTGCGAGTCAATAGTGAACGGCGGAGGCTTTTATTATGGATTCGGAATTATTGGAAAACTTGAAGCGGTGTTGTTTATCGTATTTTCAAGGATAAACAACTTGACAACAAGCACAATATTTTTTCAATAATGGAATAGCATCAGGAATAGGATCAGCGTACATGGCCACCGTCTTTTGGTATAAAACACCATTTACAGTGAAACCTCTCATAACGGACACCTCTAATAAGCGGACATCTATATTAAGCGGACATTTTTTCATAGTCCGGAACTAGGTATATGAAATTCCATCAACCTCTCTTGGGCGGACTCTCCTTTGGGCGGACGCGGACAGAGTGCAAAAACCCTCCTTGAAACAGACAAAAAATATTTTAAAGTATTTGGGAGACGAATAAGTACGGTGCAAAAACTCTCTGAAGACAGACCGGCAACCAATCGCGTATGAGTGGCAGCGCGAAAGGACTTCGCCGAATGAAAGTATGTGTGATCCCCCCCCCCCCCCCCCAGCAATCCGCCGTTTATTTGTGAGTTGTAAAATGGCACAAAAATGTCGCGTTTTGAATCTGAAAGAGAATACTGATGTTGTGGAAGTTTGTAATTTGATAACAATGATTTGGGCGAGTTCATTAAGATTGATAGCAATGTGCTATTAGAAGATGATAGTGACCCCATTCCTACCGATTATGTAGTCCAAACTGAAACCACATCACTATCTGGCGACTCTGATGAAGACGTTGAATGCAGTAATCAAACAAATGTCACCAATTATCAGCAAGCCATTAGTATGGTAAAGGAATTACAAGAGTATGCAAAGAATAGAGGTGACTCTACAGCAAAGGAATTGTTATTAGACTTGGAATTACATTTTCTAGATTGCAAGTATAAAACGCAAACACGTCAAACTACGTTATTAGATTTTTTTAGTACTACATCCTAACTAAAACTAGTGTAATTTTGTTATGTTATGTTTATTTGTACATACATATACATAGTACATTTACATATTACCTAATAACAAATTTCCCATGGGCGGACAACTTTAGACGGTCCCGTAGGTGTCCGCCTAAGGGAGGCTCCACTGTATTTACAATCATGCACAGTTCTACAGTTTCAAATAAGTTAGAAGAAGATGGCTTTAAAAAATGGCAACGCTGTAATAAGGTACGCGTTTAGATAATTTCGATCTAACATTAGCCATAAATAGGTAATCGTTGTAGGTATTTTTTACAGAAATTCCGATAATATAAAGAAATAATCCATATTTTTGCAATATTTACTTAAAATTATTCTCACTTAACGACGAATTATTAATCCGGAGGTAGAATAGTCGAGTTTATTACACACCACGTAGTGACGAACCATTGTATATGGCTAATAAATAGCTTTAGATAGTTTTAGTCCGAAAAAACACTAAAAATTAATCCAACAACACAATAGACCACAAACAATCACAATAGCAGAAGCGATAAACCGATAACAACACTGTCGACGAAAATGAACGAAAATATTAAACTTCCGGGTCATTTTTACACTAGCAGGTACAAATGAGCATACAGCGTTGCCACTACGATTTCCTTAAAACATTGCATTTTGGGATAATATTATACTTTTCGATTTCAAACGCAGGCGGTAGATTTAGGACTCTCAGTACAGACTGGGCATCACTGATTACTGTTTAAACCTTTGTATGATTCTGACAGAATAAAAACAATTCTGTCTAGTTATTAATTAAATATTTTTTTGTCACACAACAGCCAAGATCGTGGCTCTAAACGGAGGTATCCTGTATAAAACCAGCAGTTACCCGCAACAATCCGTTAACAATATTACAAAAGTTGACCCTTGAACAAACATAAAACGAAATCGGTGCAAATTAAAGTTCCGGCACATAAAATCCAATCAAACTCAAAACGGCCGCCGAAAAAGAAATAAAAAAAATACGAACGTATACCGGAAGAGGAAAGGGCATGTCCATTAGTCCATTATTATAATAAACCTAGTTGTTTAGTAAGTTTCGAGATAATTGGGCCCATTTACCACGTGAGTAAGTGGCTGGAACAGGTGTGATTCGTGTCGGTATTCATTAGTTCAATAGTTTTCATCGTTCTTGGCTGATACGACTTCCTCTCGCGGCTGTTTGGCTTTACGTAATTTCGAATTAAATATAATTGCACATTTCTTATGGTGCCTATAACTAGTGTTGGGAAAACCCCGATGATTTTAATAATCGAGTAAATCGCTCGAGAGATTAATCACTTGAAATTTGTACCATGTGTTGATAAAACACCAGGGGTTGTTTTTGTAAGTTTTAGAAGTTTAGTCTAGAGCAGTGGCGGCTCGTGACCTATGATAGAGGGGGTTCACAAGTATGGTGAAAGTATTTTTAAAATTTTATTTTTATGTAACGACTAAACAATTACTTTCTAGGCGTTTTAAATGTAGAAAGAAACAAAGTAATAAGAAAATGCGTTAGGTAAAACATATGTTTATTTGTTTTTTTAATTTTACACAAGGAAATACAACTTTTGGAAAATAAGGAAGGTTTTCTTAGTGTGTATAGCTGTCGGATATTAACGTCGTCGCATGCAACCCTCGTAACAATTTTTATACAGTCCACTACTAATACTTCTAAAGCCATCTACGAGCTATCAAGAAAACCGAATGTCTAATACCACTACGCCATCTACGGCTACGTCATTAGGCGCAACCAAGACGAGAACAATAGTTAACTGTTTTATGACGAGAACGAATCGAGCCACGAGACTGACAAGTTGGCATTCTTCATATTTTCAGTGTTATTTAGTTTAAATCCTTAAATAAAATGGTTTAAAATCATATCGAGTATCATTTATCGAAATACACAACATTTATGGACCCTACACAATAGTGCTTAAACGTAAAGTCCATTCTTCGGTTCCTAATTGTAGAAAATTGATCAATAACAGCCTCATTAAGTCTGGAATACCCTCTATAATTTTTTTTTCCATATATTTCATTTTTAAACTTTCTAATAAAGTCTCTAGATTTACCCTTTGGGGTATGCGTTAAATTAATTTCGGGTTTAGGTGTTTCCACATTCTACACTTTTTGCTCCAAACTCAAAGAACTAAAGTTATTTCTTAAATAGTCCACCGTCAACTATTCATTTTAACTTAATAAATATATAATATTACAATATTAACACATACACGCTCGAATTTCTAGTCACAACTATAAAAGAACATAACCTAAAAATAATAGAAATATCTTCCAGTTTATGCTCTATTTCTAAAGTTTTATTGAACAAAGTACTATTTTTATTTTTAATTCAATATAGTATTAGGGTATTATTTAACTGGTTAGCAAAATATTCTTATTTTTGCGAATAGAAAAATGTAATCGGTCAGTCAAAATGGCTAGTTGGTCAGCAATCATTTCTGAATCGGCAGAAGCTTTGTTGTGTTCAATTGTTTCTATCATGGCATATTTGATACTTGTAACAATTTATGAAATTGTAAAAGTATTGCCAACCCAATAAGAAAATATCAATTCAAATGGAAAAATCTACTATATTTTTTAAAGTTTTTCAGACTTTAAAGACCCAAATAGAAAAAGTATTATAAAATACACGGTTCATAAGACAATTAGAGCACATAAATTAAACGCGTGCTCTAAGATAATGTCTTATGAAACGTGTATCTTAACATACTATTTTTAATAATAACCTAAAAACTATAAATCTAAGTGCAGGTACGTTCTCATTACGTCCATTTTTGGAATGCGATTTCTTGGAAACTATTACTCAAAGAATAATAAATTATGGTGATATTGGAAACAAAAGAACCTTTAAATTGAAATATTAGAGCAAATATCTGAGCTAAGCAAGCGTCTCGACAATTCTACACGATAAACTGACGTAAAGATTTCTATTATCTTCCTCTCCAGAATACGACCCACATAAAAGGGATTTTTTTTCTGTGCGATGATCGTCGACGCGATTACCATAACGTTCACGGTCTACTGACTCGGCCCCGAAGTTTCAGCCATGCCCCCCGAAAGTGTCGTCAGAGTTACACAATACGTATAGCTATCCACAATTTAGTAAATAACAATTAAAATAATAAAAGTTGACAGTTTAATGGGACAGCGTAAGTGGCGGTGAATTTGTTACCTTTGCTTGCGTACGGATAAATGTGGGAGACGCGTTTTGAGTCAGAGTCGTAGAAAAAAATATCCTGTAATTATACATAAGTCGTACTCGCATTATGACCGAACTGAATTAAGTTCTGTCATAATGCGTGTGATGTTCTCGAAGTATAAAGACTGTTTATTACCTAAAAGTTGCTTTTTCTCTTTCCTTTCTGGGTTTGTTCGTGTGTTTTTGGGATCAAACACCAGCACTACAGGAAATAGTATATTACGTACCGAGGTGGAAAGTGTTTCACTCCTGTCGAGAGAGTCGGTAGTTAACCGAGGCGCGAAGCGAGACAGTAATGAAACTTGTCACCGAGGTTTGTATACTATTTTATTTACAACCACATCTAACATCCACTTCTTATTACCTTGAATTAAATTGATTAATAAAAGATAAATGCAATTTTGACTTTTCCATTTGAAAAATTTCAAATAACCGCAGGTGGTAAAATAACGTAGGTAATAATACACATCAAGATGGCAAATATCATTTTTTGAATATGGTTTCCATGTCACTAAACAATATATTATTTTTACAACAGAAAAATGCGGAATCAGATGAGGAATTTGATTTTGCGGCTACTCCACCAGAAATTGGAGAAGCAGCAAAAATAGTAGAAGATGATCATCTGCCAACTAAAAGCCGCACGAGATATCACAAGGCATATAACTGTTTCAATGAATGGTGTACCTGAAACAAAGTTCGACGCTACTAGCTTATTTCAGTAAAAATGCCAAGACAAAGAAGACATCAACGATTTGGTCGCAATGTTCAATGCGGAGGACCACTCTATCAAGTAGACATATCTAAACACGCAAAGCTATTAGCATTTCTAAAAAAGTGTGTCCGAATATTATTTTGAGATATCGATTTTTAAAAAATTTTTTAAAAAATAACTTACTTTCCACCCGGGTGGAGAGAGCGTTTATAAAAATGCTATAAATCATAATAGTATATTAAGATACAAGTTTCATAAGACATTATCTTAGAGCACGCGTTTAATTTAGAAAACGACCCGCGATGTGGGGAGTTTTCTAAAGCACAAGTGCTCTAATTGTCTTATGAACCGTGTATTTTATAATACTTTTTCTATTTGGGTATTTAAAGTCAGAAATGCTTTAAATATATAGTAGGTTTTTTTCCATTTGAATTAATATTTTCTTTTTGGGCTGGCAATACTTTTACAATTTAATAAAATGTTACAAGTATCATATATGCCATGAAAGAAACAATTGAACACAACAAAGCTTCGTCCCATCCGTCATAATTAAAAATAAATATATTATTAAAGTTAATAAAAATGAGACATGGAAGAAAGTTGTCCTCCGTCAGAAATAATCTAGGAAAAAACTTTTAAAAAGAATATGCAAAACTTTGAGTTATGGTGCGAGCAGAACAAAGTTCAAAATATTGTGTCGACACAGAATCTGACAGCAATAACAATTAATGCCCAGGAAATGTCTACAGTAACTATAAATATGTATATATAAAGTAATGTAAGTAATATATAATACTATATTGAATTAAAAATAAAAATAGTACTTTATTGAATAGATGATTTTTTGCAAGGTTAAGGTTAAGGTTAAAGGTTAGTATTTTAAAGGTTTCAATAAAACATTTTTGTCGAATCCATACTGCCCAGAAAACTAACTTCAACGAAATCCAAGTAAGGCTAAAATTCGAACTCTACTTGCTGCCAACATAAAAAAAATAAAATTTCAGTTTCATAAAGTGGCAGGTTATTCAATTTTTTTGCATTTCATAATGTAACCCTTATGAAACCCAAATAAAAAAAGTAATGAATTTGTAATATTATGATTGGTTCAGGTAGAGATAGAAGTTGACTATCTGTATGGAATTATCAAAACTTGTCGTCGCTATGTAATTTAGTAATTGAAAAAAAAAACACACACACAGATAATTTGTGGTTGAGGGAGAAGGAGGAGGAGGATCTACCTTCCCGAAAAAACACATCGCTACACCACTGCCAATTAAGTAAATTATACAAAGTAACAAAAAGTACGGGTCGGTTAACAAGAATAAAAGATCGTTTTGTAAATGAATGTCGGTGCATAAATATTTCTGTTACGGAAACGAGTGACAAATCTAACATGTGTTAAACGGAACACACTTTTTACGAGGTAATAGATACTCCCCGTTGAAATGGCCTATTTTTTATGCTTAAAACTTTTCAGATCGCTTCTCCGATAAGTAATTGGGGGTAATGACGTGTGGATTTTACGGATTTTAACTTTAAATTGGGAGACAATTATTGTGGGAAAATTAAACGGTATAAAATAACATGACATTAATATACGGGGTGTTCGGAGGAAGAAGGTCAAAATAAACTGCTGGCCATTTGCTTTCGAGCAAGAAAAATTTCGCCTAAATTTAATATTTTCTGAACCAGATATGACATCGATCTCCGGTTTTTAATTGTTGATAGATTTGTCCCTTAGGAAACAATTGCCAAGGTTGGATTGTCTTAAACTGTCAGAAATTTTTATATACAGGGTGTTAAAGAGAACGATGATTTTTGCTCCAATTTCAATAGCATGTAACTTTCACAATAATATTTTTAAATTTTATCACTGGTTCATCGCAAAGAAAGTAATTTGTCAAATTTTTTATATCTGCTAGAGATACCGATTTTTTTGAAAATTTTTCAACTTTTTGTTAGCTAATGAAAAACTAAAAATAAGGAAAAACTTGCCTAATCTAGGGACGAGTACTTTCCAATACAAAAAAATTGTGAGACACTCATAAAGCATAGACATATAAGTGATTATAAGTACGCCACTGCACATCACAACATTTAGGTACCATTGTTGTTACTGAACATAAACAAGTTTTTCATAAGGTATAATAATCACTTGCAAAGTCTGCACGATACAACGCACAGTGGGATCTACCTAACAAAAAGTTGAAAAAAACAAAGTTTTTCAAAAAAATCGGTATCTCTTAAAATATAGCAGATATCAAAAATTTGACAGATCACTTTCTTTGCTATGAACCAGTGATTCAATTGACGTACAGTGATAAAATTTAAAAATAATATTGTGAAAGTTATATGCTATTGAAATTGGAGCAAAAATCAATGTCCTCTTTAACACCCTGTATATAAAATTTTCTGACAGTTTAAGACAATCCAACTTTGGCAATTGTTTCCTAAGGGACAAATCTATCAACAATTAAAAACCGGAGATCGATGTCATATCTGGTTCAGAAAATATTAACTTTTAAATTTAGGCGAAATTTTTCTTGCTCGAAAGCAAATGGCCAGCAGTTTATATGGATATTCTTTGAGTGAAATCAATGTTATCTTAAGACGAGGATCCCAAACAATCCAAAAATAGCAATCAGAGCCATCTATGTTGCATCAATTTTGACACTATACAAAGCCCAGATTCGACCATCACTAGAGTACTGCTCTCATGTCTGGAGCTCTGCACTCAAACATACTCTTCGGCTACTGGATTCCATCGAGAGGAGGGCTATTCGTCTGATCGGAGACCACGAGCTGACGAAGAACTTCGACAGCCGAGAACATCGAAGGCAGGTTGGGGATTTGACTCTCTTTTACAGATATTTTCATGGAAGGTGCTCGGCTGACCTTGCCCTCTTAATTCCGCCCAGAGCGACGAATAGCAGAAATACACGACGAACTACTGCCGCCCGTCCATATGTGGTTAAGCTTAGTACTCCTCGAACTTCATTATTTATGAATTCTTTCATCTGGAGGACTTCACCCTTGTGGAACGACCTTCCCGAGGTCGCTTTTCCCAACGAATATAACCTCCAACGATTCAAAACCAACGTGAATCGCTTATTGCGCACACGCACCACTCCCGGAGTGCCTTAAAGGATTTTTCCTATAGTGCTTGTGTTTGATCATAAAAACAAAAAGTGTAATTAAAAAAAATGCTGCTTTTTGGCAGGTTAGAAAGAGACAACAGTCATCAGCTGATCAATATTTCTTTTCGTGAAGTTTTAGCCGTTAATAATAAAGTTTTTTAGTTAATTTATTGATATTTAGATTGTCCGACATGTCGATTGGGGTATCAACAATTTTCGGGAAGATCTGTGACAAAAATTTGAAAATTGTTCATATTTGCAATTGTTATTATTATTCTTATAACATTATATTTTTTAACGCAATTTTTTTCATACCATTTTCCAATCCTTTAACTTTACAAATCCAGTTTTAGATTAGAAAAAATATTTATATTTATTATATTTTCATATCTTATAACCCCGGGTCGAATTTTTTATGTTACGCCACTGACTCGCTGTAAACTATTCTTACAACATTTAAAGAAGTTGACGTTGGTTGGGTATGATTGCCAACGTTCGCACATCACTATACAGGGTCTTTCCTAATATCATGCTAATAATTTATTAAGGAGGTTATTCTTGGGTCTATTTTCAGAAAAAAACTTCATATGAACATATTATGCCCTAAACGTCGTAACTTTTGAGATACAGGGTGTTAAAGATTTTTAAAAAATCTCGTTTTTTATTATCTGTGATACTGCTCTAGATATTATTGTGAAATTTGGTACACTCTTTCCATTCATCAAGAGGCATTTTACGATGTATAACATGTTGTTTTTTTATTACGACCAGTGGCGTTCGTGCGGGAATTGCCCTCAGTATTTTTGAAGAAAAGAATGGTATGCCACTTTATTTTTTATAAATAAAAAATTAATTTCGAAATTCTCATTCCTTGCTGAGCAAATGTCGTCTCTTGATTTTTTTGTCGCTTGACGTACAGGGTATCCCATTTTCGCCACTTTTATAGGGCATCTCCGTAATTGTTAGTGCTATCAAAAAGGTAATGTAGGTGTCACAAACCCGAACAAACCCTATATTTTCTTAGTTAAAAGAGATACAGAAAAATGTTTTATACAAAAGTTTCTTTATATTGAGTGTTGAATAATCTGCCGTTTTCAGAATAAGTATACGGGGTCAGGTAAAAAAGTTATCGGACCTAACCTCATTTTATTTAAATGGAACATCCTGTATATTTTAATCTAAAAAGATACTATTTTAAATTCTCCTTTCAAATATATAACACACCAAGGATGATATTGGTTTCCTAGGCGATTTATTTAAACTTTATTACTTTAAACCACAGTAGACCATGAAATAAAAGCTAATATCCTATAAACAACTATGTTGACTATTAACATTTAACGTCAATTTCATTTTTACATATTCATTTGCGAAAATGACCTATCAACATTTTGAAAAATTTGATATGATATCAGTTTATATTGAAAGTGAAAAAAAACGAAGAAATGGCGCAAAATGTATATTTTGTTCGCCATTTGGAAAGACGGCAACCATTTAAGGACATACTCCGAACATTTGCGATGATTCCCGTTATTTGTTACCTTAATCTGAATCTTTTATTTCGTTTCAAAGTAATAAAGTTTAAATAAATCGCCTAGGAAACCAATCTCATTCATGGTGTGTTATATATTTGAAAGGAGAATTTAAAATATAACTTTTTTACCTGACCCCGTATAATTATTCTGAAAACGGCAGATTATTCAACAATCAATATAAAGAAACTTCTGTATAGAACATTTGTCTGTATCTCTTCTAACTAAGAAAATATAGGGTAATTTTGAAGTTGTCAATTTCTTGATTTTCCCACGTATCTCTTAGCGAGCAAAAATTTCCAAATTTTGATTTTACCATTTTAAGTTTGACCCAAAAGGAGCACATGACACCTACATTACGGAGATACCCTATAAAAGTGTCGAAAATGGGACACCCTGTACAGTTGTCGTATAAAAAAATGAAATTCATTCGTTTGCACTCTGTTATGAAATTATGTATTAACCAAGATTAAAAATGATCTAGTAGGTAAGCAGCAGATTTTGTTTTGTAAACATAAACAGTTTTGACAGTTGCCTACCTAGTATAGTTGTCACGTACTTAAGTCATTAAACTTAACGAATCATTAAAACAATACGAGGCAGAGCGAAAGGACTTCGCCGAATGAAAGTATGTGTGATTTCCCGACAGCAGTCCGCCGTTTATTTGTGAGTTGTAAGGTTAATATCGTAAACAATGGCAGAAAAATGTCGCGTTTTGAGTCTGAAAGAGAATATTGATGTTGTGGAAGTTTGTACTTTGATAACAATGATTTAGACGAGTTAATTAACATTGATAGCAATGTGCTATTCGAAGATGATAGTGACCCCATTCCTACCGATTATGTAGTCGAAACTGAAACCACATCCCTATCTGACGACTCTGATGAAGAAGTTGAATGCAGTAATCAAACAAATGTCAACAAAGCATTAGTATGGTAAAGGAATTACAAGAGTATGCAAATAATAGAGGTGACTCTACAGCAATGGAATTGTTATCAGACTTGGAATTACATTTTCTAGATTGCAAGTATAAAACGCAAACACGTCAAACTACGTTATTAGATTTTTTTAGTACTTACTACATCCTAACTAAAACTAGTGTATTTTTGTTATGTTATGTTTATTTGTACATACATATACATAGTAATAATTTTGCATTTACATATTACCTAATAACAAATTTCCCATTCTCCCACCTCTATTAGACAGTCCCGTAGGTGTCCGCCTAAGAGAGGTTTCACTGTATATAAAGATTTTTTCTGCCAACGGACCCAAGAATACCTCCTTAAATATTAGCACGTTATTACGAAACACCCTGTATGCAATTATGGACAATCATCGAAAAAATAAAAAACGTGCTCTCTATCCAACTTCCCACGAAATTACGTATACCCGATTATAAACACTAAAATGGTTTGAAATAATGAGGTATACAGGAAATTGGTATGGGGAATGAAACCTACATAGTCCAATTATAAGAGGTTGTGGTAGTGCAATAAAATTTAATGTAGAACGAGGTGGAAATATAAAAATACACAGTAAATAAACAGTAAAAATATGATAAGCGAGGATTTATCAAACGATTTAATCAAATTTTCACCATGTGCCGAAAAAAAACATGTGGTTTAAGTATCTCTGACCTACTCGAAACGGGATAGTATTTGAAACTCTCTCCCATCCCATCTACTAATGCCCGAATAATAATAATGATAATTTCGTTTTATAAAAACTGTTTTGGAAATGGTGACCTTCACTTTCAATACGGCTTTGGTTCACAGTCTTTGAAGAATAAACAATTCACATTCTTAGGTAGGTTGTAAACAACTTTCCAAAAAAGAAGCTCTGAAAATTAGTATAATTTTTCTTTGTTGTTTTCTGTTAATTTGACAAAGACATTGCGTCGCCTTCGAGCGTTCCGACGTACGATCAAACACAAGCACTATAGGAAAAATCCTTTAGGGCACTCTGGGAGTGGTGCGTGTGCGCAAAAAGCGATTCACGTTGGTTTTGAATCGTGGGGAAAAACGACCTCGGGAAGGTCGTTCCACAAGGATGAAGTCCTCCAGATGAAAGAATTCATAATGAAATTCGAGGATTACTAAGCTTAACCACATATGGCTGGGCGGCAGTGGTTCGTCGTGTATTTCTGCTATTCGCCGCTCTGGGCGGAATTAAGAGGACAAGGTCAGTCGAGCACTTTCCATGAAAATGTCTGTAAAAGAGAGTCAAATCCCCAACCTGGCTTCGATGTTCTAGGCTGTCGAGGTTCTTCGTCAGCTCGTGGTCTCCAATCAGACGAAGGGCCCTCCTTTCGATGGAATCCAGTAGCCGAAGAGTATGTTTGGGTGCAGATCTCGAGACATGAGAGCAGTACTCTAGTGATGCTCGAATCTGGGCTTTGTATAGTGTCAAAAGCTGTTGAGGTGTGTACAACTTTCTGGTTCGGAAGAGTACACCAAGTTTCTGAGAAGCTATCTTGGCGATTCCCACAACGTGGTTATGCCAAGACATATTTCCTCCCAGACTGACGCCCAGCAAATTGATAGATGAAGCCAGTGGGATTGCGTGTCCGTCCATGACTATATTCGGTTCCGAAATGTTAACCTTTTTAGAGAAAACTGATGCTGCCTGGGTTTTTAGCGTCAAATTCGACTTGGTTACTGTCACCCTAAGCCAAAATTTCTTGCAGGTCTTTGTTGAGGCGTGATACTTCATGCTGGCTAGAAGATTTCCAGTGGATCTGGACTTCCGAGAACCATATTGGTGATCGCTGATAATGTTGAAGCCTTCCAGGTACTTTAGAAGATGTTGGTTAATAGCTTTCTCCATTACTTTTGATATAATTGAAAGCAATGCGACTGGTCGATAGTTGTTAGGCAGGGTTCTGTTATCTTTCTTTGGTATAGGCTGGACTCGCGCCGTCTTCCAGCACGATGGAAATGCTTTCACGTTGGACACTACCGGACTCACAACTGTCACATTTGCCGTTATTGTTAAATAAAATTCTTTGATGTTTTTCAGTGTTTGTGTGTTAAATTTAAGTATAGTTTGTGGAAAACTAGTAATTCTTAACTCGATAGGGTAAGATTGTTGCTGATCCCGTTATCAGCCCACCTCGTATTCCTACATGTGGTGGTGCAGAAGAACCCGGCGGCCGACGGCAGTCGTCCCAAGGTTTAGTCTCCAGGAATGGACCACGCACCGCAGGTTAGCCCTGTTACAGCTTTTAAACACATCGGTAAAGACCAACATGTGCCCGGTAAACGTGCAATCCTATCCCTTCGGCGGAATCAACCAAGGGTACCATGACTATTTGTACAGTCTTTCCGGGCTGTTACGGACCAACCCAAATGATTACTCGCCTCGAATACTAGAACTGATGCACCCAGCTCCGACATCTCAAACGGCTGAACCAACTAAACTGATTGGCGAGGACCAAGTTGCCAACACTTCGCCTCGGATACTAGCGTTCGTGGTGCCGCGACCTCCGACACCTCAAACGGCTGTGTTTAAGTCAGCCCTAAACTGGATAAAAATATAGACTTTTGAGCCATGTCCGTCGATTGTTTGTTTTCCTAACCAACACATATTAAACCAGTTACCTGTTAGAATGAAAACAGACACGGACAGAAGATGGAAAGAGATGGGGATTCTACAGATAGAAGCCCCGTCTCTTTTTTGTTGTGTTTATTTTCGTAATAAAAGGCGTCACATTCACGTGTACAAGGCAAATAGAGAAACCGGGTCCGCATGTTTGTTTCAAGTCAGTGGGCATAATAATGGGGTTCAAGCGAGAGACAGGTTTCATGTAGAATTGACCAGGCTAATCAGAAAAACTCAAAAAGCGGCGTACCACTAGACTTGCTTATTAACCTAATTATCTTGAACGTGTTTCTTTAGAAAACTAATTCTATAAATTTAGGGGATCGGAAAAAATAAAAAAAATCGGATGCTAACCAAGGCACACAATACGCGTCTCGTATTGGCCTTAGCGAAATTCCAATGCTAACGAGAGGACGAAGAAAAGAATCCAGTCAGCCATGATCATCCGATAGACGTTTGACGAACGTCGAGACATCTGACGATCAACGCATTCTCGCGGTTTTACTCTTGTCACGTCATATATCTTCGTCTTTGTTTTTCTTATCTTAAAAATATACACACTCGATACGAAAACCGGAGGTCAAGTGCGAGTCGTATATGCGTGCGTTTCTGAATCAACTAATTTCCTTATAACAACCACACGTAAGAACATAAATTTTGAAATTTTAAGATTTCGGTCATAATTTATGGCACTATGGCCGTTTTTAAAATACTTTTTTTGTATCCAGTTTAAAGGCAGGACCACGATTTTTATAGCTGACTCACAGTCTCAACTACCACTAAGCGGTTACTTTATGGAAATATCGGTTAGACCGTGAATTGTGTTTTTATCTATATTAAAAAACCATTAAAAATTTTATACAGGATGTTGTTATTGATGTGCTAATACAGTGAAATCTCTCTTGGGCGGACACCTACGGGACCGTCTAAATGTGTCTGCCTAATAGAGGTGTCCGCCCATGGGAAATTATAGGTAATATGTAAATGCAAAATTATTACTATGTATATGTATGTACCGGGTGTCCCACTAAGAATGGCTCTCGGCAGTATCTCTGAAAGTGTTAGTCGTATGGCTTGCGGAGAAATTTTTTAATAGGAAAAGTAATCATAAGAAATTGCTGGAAATTATTTTCAACTTTCTCAGTCGAGCGCTAGAGGGCGCAACCGTAACGGTAAATCCGTAAAGCTCAGTTTTTTCAAAAGTTGCCGCGTTAAGGTATATTGAAAATAGCATTTTCGTATACTTTAAGGTTTTATGAAGAAAATTTACTTATGACATATTTTTGTCACTTTTAAAATAAAGTGGTGGGGGAAGGTTGAACATTATTTTAAATAAATGCCTACAACTCCGGGTTGGCTCAACAGAATTTAGTGAAATTTGTTTTGTTAGAAAGAGGTTCCCTTACTCTATACTTTACTGTATAAACTATGACAATATGACTTTTAAAGTAGGCGCTAGAGGGAGCTATTTTACAACTTAACAAACATTGCGCATTTTTTCCAAAAATTTTAAATACAACAGTACTTATATTTAATTTTACTTCATCACAAAGATTAATAAAAGCCTAATAAACTGGCGGAAACCACAACTTGATATCTTTTTTCAAACCGGAGATATTAACAAGAACAAAAAAATAAACACGGAAAAATATGATTATATTTAAGTTTCAACGGTACAGGTTTTTTCAAAAGTCAAATAAAAACTTTGACGTGACAGCACCTAATTTTAAATTATATTTTGTTTTTCCAAGGCCTATTTGACTTTTGAAAAAACCTGTACCGTTGAAACTTAAATATAATCATATTTTTCCGTGTTTATTTTTGTTCTTGTTAATATCTCCGGTTTGAAAAAAGATATCAAGTTGTGGTTTTCGCCAGATTATTAGGCTTTCATTAATCTTTGTGATGAAGTAAAATTAAATATACTGTTGTATTTAAAATTTTTGAAAAAATGCGCAATGTTTGTTAAGTTGTAAAATAGCTCCCTCTAGCGCCTACTTTAAAAGTCATATTGTCATAGTTTATACAGTATAGTATAGAGTAAGGGAACCTCTTTTTAACAAAACAAAGTTCACTAAATTCTGTTGAGCGAACCCGGAGTTGTAGGCATTTATTTAAAATAATGTTCAACCTTCCCCCACCACTTTATTTTAAAAGTGACAAAAATATATTATAAGTAAATTTTCTTCATAAAACCTTAAAGTATACGAAAATGCTATTTTCAATATACCTTAACGCGTCAACTTTTGAGAAAACTAAGCTTTACGGATTTACCGTTACGGTTGCGCCCTCTAGCGCTCGACTGAGAAACTTGAAAATAATTTCCAGCAATTTCTTATGATCACTTTTCATATTAAAAAATTTTTCCGCAAGCCATACGACTAACACTTTCAGAGATACGGCCGAGAGCCATTCTTAGTGGGACACCCGGTACAAATAAACATAACATAACCAAAACACACTAGTTTTAGTTGGGATGTAGTACTAAAAAAATCTAATAACGTTTTATACTTGCAATCTAGAAAATGTAATTCCAAGTCTGATAACAATTCCATTGCTGTAGAGTCACCTCTATTCTTTGCATACTCTTATAATTCCTTTACCATACTAATGGCTTGTTGATAATTGGTGACATTTGTTTGATTATTGCATTCAACTTCTTCATCAGAGTCGTCAGATAGTGATGTGGTTCCAGTTTGGACTACATAATCGGTAGGAATGGGGTCACTATCATCTCCTAATAGCACATTGCAATCAATGTTAATGAACTCGCCCAAATCATTGTTATCAAATTAAAAACTTCCACAACATCAATATTCTCTTTCAGACTAAAAACGTGACTTTTTCTGCTATTATTTACGATTTTAACCTTACAACTCACAAATAAACGGCGGACTGCTGTCGGGGAATCACACATACTTTCATTCGGCGAAGTCCTTTCGCTCTACGCGATTGGTTGCCGGTCTGTCTTCAGAGAGTTCTTGCACCGTACTTATTCGTCTGACAAATACTTTTAAAAAAATTTTTGTCCGTTTAAAGGAAGGTTTTCGCACTCTTTGTATGAAAACAGCCTGTCCGCGTTCGCCCAAGAGAGGTTCATTTTCATGGGATTTCATATACCTAGTTCCGGACTATGAAAAAATGTCCGTTATGAGAGGTTTCACTGTAATACTTTAATTTTTTATAGGAAAAAATAAAATCATTACTAGGTAAAATAAGTCTTTTCTCCATGTAAATAAAACAAAACAATCCATCAATATTTTTTCCATATTTATTACTGTCATACGACGTTCTGAATTATGCAAAACCATCGTGTCCGTCCGTACGCTTCAAACTTCCGTTTTTCTGCAATTATTAATCAAAAACTTTCGAGTCGCGACTTGTCGATGTATTTTTACTTTGAAAAGTTCCGAACTTCCACGGTGGAGTTTACAAGTGAAGACTGAAAGACATGCAACTCGAATGCAACAAAGTTTCGAGAATACGTTGGTATATGGAAGTATTAGAATACCATTGGATTTGTGTTTTGTATACCTACTTCTAACATTCCTTGCAAAATAAAACTGATACGAACTAACTAAATACCTAATAATTATTGTAATTATAATAGTAGTTTAATGCAATTTCTGACTTTTTCAGTAATTTCAGAACTGCATATTTTGTTGAGAGAAGTTTTAAGCCTTGGTACTCCTTTATCCAGATAACTTTTATTCTTATTTGCAAACTATTCGGGTTATTAAGGAAGGTACCCTCTACAAAGGCCCAGATTGGATCATCACTGGAATACTGCTGTCATATCTGCAGCTCGGTACAAGGTGTCCCATGTTCGATACTTTTATAGGGTATATCCGTAATTGTTAGTGCTATCAAAAAAGTAATGTAGGTGTCATGTGCTCTCTTTGGGTCTAACTTAAAATGGTAAAATCAAAATTGGAAAATTTTCGATCGCTTAAGAGATACGGGGGAAAATAAAAAAATTGGCAATTTCTAAATTACCCTATATTTTCGTAGTTAAAAGAGATACAGAAAAATGTTTTATACAGAAGTTTATTTATGATGATTGTTGAATAATCTGACGTTTTCAGAATAAGTATACGGGGTCAGGTAAGAAAGTTATCGGACCTAACCTCATTTTTTTTATATGGAACATCCTGTATATTTTAATCTAAAAAAGGTAGAATTTTAAACTCTGTCAAAACACATTTTTGTGTTACGTCTAGTCCGTCCCTGTCAAACTAAATAAGCCGAATGTGTTTAAAAGGGCGAATTTTAAGGAGGCTCATCTAATAACCATTATACTAAAAAATTATTAAATTACAAGTAGTATGTACTTAATAAATTATTTAAAAAACAACGATTTCCAGGGGCGTCCGTAATGTGCCCGTATCTCCGTAGGCGAGGCCGTAGGAAGAAAAATGTATAAGAACTTCTCCTGTTATTTTTAAGTGTTCTATCTGAACCCGGGAGATTGCCCACATATTCCGGGACACCCTGTATAAAACAATTCGTTATTTTGTCTAAAACGTTACATGGCTCAAGAAATTCTACTTAAAATGCAGTTGCCTGTTAAAATGGTGTAAATAACTCCATTGCCCGACGATTCAAATGATTTATAACATTTTCTTTAATTAATTAAACTGAAATCAGAGACATTAATATTACAAGCAATAATTTATATAAAAATGTTGCTTAATGATGCATGTTATTGCATATTATACCTACAAACGGCGGCGGATTTACCTTATTATTGCAAATTTCTCAAAACTATCGAAAAATAAATTAAATATAAAAAATACAAATAAACTAATTCCCATCACAAGTCTACTGTACAGGGTGTCCCATTTTCGACACTTTTATAGGGTATCTCCGTAATTGTTAGTGCTATCAAAAAAGTAATGTAGGCGTCATGTGCTCTTTTTGGGTCAAACGTAAAATCAAAATTCGAAAATTTTCGCTCGCTTAAGAGATACGCGGAAAATCAAAAAAATTACAACTTCAAAATTACCCTATATTTTCTTAGTTAAAAGAGATGCAGAAAAATGTTTTATACAGAAGTTTATTTATAATGATTGTTGAATAATCTACCGTTTTCAGAATAAGTATACGGGGTCAGGTAAAAAAGCTATCGGACCTAACCTCATTTTTTTTAAAATGGAACACCCTGTATATTTTAATCTAAGAAGATACTATTTTAAATTCTCCTTTCAAATATATAACACACCATGGATGATATTGGTTTCCTAGGCGATTTAATTAAACTTTATTACTTTGAAACGAAATAAAAGATTCAGATTAAGATAAAAAAATAACGGGAATCATCGCAAATGTTCGGAATATGTCCTTAAAAGGTTACAGTCTTTCCGGATAGCGAACAAAATATAAATTTTACGCCATTTCTTCGTTTTTTCCACTTTCAATTTAAATTATATCATATCAAAAGTGAGTGCACTGTGAATATGTAAAATTGACGTTAAATATTAATAGTTGTTCCTAGGATATTAGCTTTTGTTTCATGATCTACTGTGGTTTAATGGTGGTAATATATTTGAAAGGAGAATTTAAAATAGTATCTTTTTAGGATTAAAATATACAGAGTGTTCCACTTTAAAAAAATGAGGTTAGGTTCGACAACTTTTTTACCTGACCCCGTATACTTATTCTGAAAACGGCAGATGATTCAACAATCATTATCAAGAAACTTCTGTATAAAACATGTTTCTGTATCTCTTTTAACTAAGAAAATATAGGGTAATTTTGAAATTGTTAATTTTTTGATTTCCCCCGTATCTCTTAAGCGAGCGAAAATTTTCAACTTTTGCTTCTACCATTTTAAGTTTGACCCAAAACGAGCACATGACACCTACATTACTTTTTTGATAGCACTTACAATAACGGAGATACCCTATAAAAGTGTCGAAAATGGAACACCCGCCAAAACTCCTATAATGCCCAGCTGGTTGCAATCAGAATGCAAACCAATTATTGGTTATATACTCGGGCACCCCGTTTAATTACGTTTTTTTGAAAGATCGATACGGGCGTTTTATACAATGTCTAAACATAAACTTGAATCATCAAAGGCAAATCAGCAGTACCGCCGGTACTTATACCATTAAAATCCACTCGGTGCGAATCAGTTTAGCGGCCGAAAATCATTCAAAACGAATTTATTACCAACGCTAACACAAAAAATGAAGCAATTTCAATTCCCAGGTTTAATACGACTTAATAACGACAATATAAAATGTCTTTAGGCGAACCGAATGACAATTATCAGCTGTCTCACGGAAGGTATCGATTAAACATTTTATTTATGTAAAATACTATCCTGATAAACGTTTCGTCTCTATCCTGTGGTAAATTGTGGACTAAAATAATATCCTTAGATTAATAATCCGATAAGAATACGATGAAAACCTGGAATAATGAGACAGAACCGAGCTAGGAAGAATACGAAAACGTATATGTCACTTGTAGATATGGCTCGGCGTTCTTGAACTTTGCCAGAACCTGCACAATCAAACTTTACAAAGCGTTTGCTAAAATCCTAAATTCCTAAATGGAATTTCTGTTCGAACAAACCCGAGCATGCTCTTCCCATACTGGATTCGATCGAAAGGAGAGGCATTCGTCTGATCGGAGACCACAATCTGACCAAGGACCTCGACAGCCTAAAACATCGAAGACAGGTTGGGGATTTGCAAAGATATTACAAACTACAGATGGACAAATGTACATTTCCAGCCTACGTAACGACTGCAAATAGTCTTTCCCACCTCTTTCGGTCATTATTGCAGCATAGCCAGATTGACATATTTATCGCAAAGGTATCTTGCAAAATCCCAATTAAAAATTTGTTTTATTTAATTTAATTACAACTGGCAATTGATCTTAAAATAAATTTATTTTCCAATAATTTTACTATAAACTGTGAAAAGGCGATGAGGTTTCTTTAAAAAAATATTATTATACTTAAAAGTATCAAACGAATCCAACTGCACTCTGGCAACATCTATTTCTATTTTACTACGAACAAACCCGAACAAACCCGGACACAAAAGATAAGCAAGATGAATGAACACTAATCTCGTAAACATTACGATGTTTGTCCTTTGATCTAACGGATTGTTATACAGGGTGTTATGGAAATGACGTGTTATATTTAAACCGGCACTTCCTGAGATAAAGACAAATTGAAGAAAAATACCCATAAATGGCGCTTTCAATTCATTCAGCGGTAAAAGTGACCTGACGTCAAACCAGAAAAACACCTGTGTGGCACTGCGATACATGTAAGCAATCAAGGAATTCTGGCCGATGTTGTCATATTTACACCATGAACTCTTTAGACAAAATAAAATAAATTAAACACTTTTCCATTCTGTAATACCTTTTCGTACAATTAATTGAAGAACATTTACGACGGACTATGTTTTAAACAACCCGAAAAAACATATGGAATAGTCATAGTCACGTATGTCACTACGTCAAATGCCAATGACCTCTTCACGCCTTACATCGGCTGAGCGAAGTAGTTTCATATAGCGCCGCCCGCTTGCGGTCTGTTAGTTGAAGACCAACCAGTGGCCGGATACGTTGTGTCTCGTCGATCACCAACACACTTCCAGCAATCCGCTCTGTCTTTTCGGTTTACGCGTGTATCTTGCACGTCCATAAGTAATCTTTGAATATTGGTTTTATTGACGCGTTTCTTCTGGACGTCAAAATCTGTAGTATAATCTGTATTATTGTATTTTCAAAAGCTAACTATCGGTTCTGTTTCACAATTACTGTGTGTACATAAAGTGTTTCCAGGAGTGTTCCCATGAAAAAGAAAAATACTGATTGTGTTTGTGCCTGGATTTCCTCGCTCTTTAAGTTTGGCAACATTGCCATTGGCTCTGGGTGAAATGTTGTACAGTAGCGCGGACTGACCTGTGAGTAAGAGTATTTGTTACCCCACTTTTAAAACGGTCGATTTAAAAAAAATAAAATATGTAGCGCTTCTCTAGGGCACCCAAGGAGTCACCCATTTAAATATATTACGTCATTTCCATAACACCCTGTATATCTTGGTTGATTTGTGATTATTGGTGAATCGTCTTTATTATAAACAATCATGGTGCATTCACGTGTAGTTTGTAAAAGAGTGGATCATTTAAATAAGAATTTATCTTTTCATCCGCAAGTATGGTTATGTTTTAATATTTAACCATCTGATATAACCAGACTTCAGCATTGTTGCCATTCAACAAACAAACATGTAGTTCTCTCTTCTACCCATTGCTGATTTTCAATAACATTTCACACAATCACAGCTTCACTTTCCAAGAGTTTTATGAACAGATTATGGGATCTGTTTAATTTGGTGATTTGACTCTTTGACATAGACCTGAAGCTGTATGCCACCCTTCTTGGACAAAGGGGCCAAAACCCGCCCTGGAACTGACCAACGAAAACGCATAATTCATTTATAGATACCGGGAGTATTTAAATATTTTACTTGGTACACCTTGACACGCGAGATGTGACCGACCGTCTCACGTCATTTCGTCCGTTTCAAACGATAAAATATACAACTGATTTTAATGATTGACTTAGATAATAAGGTAGTTAATTTCGTGAAATTATCGTGTCTGTTCGGATCCGCTGTTACGTTTTCACGGTAATTTTTTGGCCTGTGACGTTAAAGACTTTTATTAGAGGTAATTTGGATAATAAAATCGTTGATCGGGTAAAGGTTTGACGTTTATTTTCGGTCACGAATTCACTAGGTTGACTTTAAAAATGGCTAAGGAAATCGGATTTGTCATGGTGGGCTTAAAAAAAATTCTATCGGTTAAATAGGTCTTTTTGGTTAATAATAGAGCTATGTATTATATTATAACATACATAGCTTCTTTTCTATGGACAGTGTTGATAATAGATAGCCGTTCTATAGTCCCGTAGAAGTTCTATAAGATAACATGTATATTTAAAACATAGCATCTGCGGACCCTTGTTAAGATGAGGATCCCAAAAATCCCAAATTCGCAATCAGAGCCGTCTATTGCATCAATTTAATTAAAAAATATGCCGGTTAGAAAGAGACGAGAGTCATCAGCTGATCAATATTTCTTTTCATGAAGTTTTAGCCGTTAATAATAAAGTTTTTTAATTAATTTATCGATATTTAGATTGTCTGACATGTCGATTGGAGTATCAACAAGTTCTAGGAAGATATGTGACAAAAATTTGAAAATTGTTCATATTTTAAATTGTTATTATTATTCTTATAACGTTATATTTTTTAACGCAGTTTTAGATTAGAAAAAAATTGTCTTATGAACGATGTATTTTATAATACTTTTTCTATTTGGGTCTTTAAAGTCTGAAAAACTTTAAAAACATTTGATTTGAATTAATATTTTCTTTTGGGTTGGCAATACTTTTATAATTTAATAAAATGTTACAAGTATCAAATATGCCATGATAGGAACAATTGAACACAACAAAGCTTCTTCCCATCCGTCATAATTAAAAATAAATATATTATTAAAGTTAATAAAACTGACTCAGGAAGAAAGTTGCACTCCGTCAGAAATACGAGAAATTGCAGAAAATAATCTAGAAAAACTTTTAAAAAGAATATGCAAAACTTTGAGTTATGGTGCGAGCAGAACACAGTTCAAATATTGAACAAAATAATAAATAATACTATTGAACAAAATATTGTGTCGACACAGAATCTGACAGAAATAACAATTAATGCCCAGGAAATGTCTACAGTAACTATAAATATGTATACTATATATATAAAATAATATTCATAATACTATATTGAATTAAAAATAAAAATAGTAGTTTATTGAATAAAACTTTAGAAATAGAGCATAAACTGGATGATATTTCTATTATTTTAGGTTATGTTGTTTTATAGTTGTGACTAGAAATTAGTTGACCGACATCGTCAACATGTTATATATTTCCGAGTATAGGTATTTCAGATAAATATCTAGTAAAAATGATCTATTTGCAAGGTTAAAGGTTAGTCTTTTAAAGTTTTCTATAAAAAATTGTTGTCGAATCCATACTGCCTAGAAAACTAATTTCAACGAAATCTAAGTAAGCCTAAAATTCGAACCCTACTTGCTGTCAACATAAAAAAATAAAATTTCAGTTTCTTAAAGTGGCAGGTTATTCAATTTTTATGCATTTCATAATGTAGTAACCATTATGAAACCCAAATAGAAAAACGTATTATACTTCATTTCGTAAGCTTCTCTCTATAAATTTTGTGTTGCTTCATTGGCTCTATTAATTATTTCGTCTGGAGCGCGTTGAAATCAGTTTTCTTCTTCGGAATCCGAATTAATTCTTTCCATTTTTTATGTTTTCAAATATTATTGACATTTGAAAAGTAACAATAACAATGCGGCGCCCAGGCAACGAACGACGCGGATGCGGCTTGATATTATGTCTCATATTACTCTACGTATCCCACTTGTTAAAAAAGTGTCAATAGATGAATTTTCATTTTTGACACTGTTGAAGTTTAGTGGGAGTTAACTAGCATGGAAAAGGCACTGATGCTGAATATAATATTGAAGATAATGATGATAGCGATGAAGATATGCTACTTGCTCGACTTGCTCCTCGCATGTGAATGTTTTGTGAAAAATTTAACTTTTACTTTTCGTATTTTTGATATTTTACCTTACAGAACCGGATATAGTCATGGCCGGACACGAAATCCCACTGGATTCATCTATTAAATTGATGGGCGTCAATCTGGGAGGAAATATGTCTTGGCATAACCACGTTGTGGCAATCACCAAGATAGCTTCTCAGAAACTTGGTGTACTCTTCCGAACCAGAAATTCGTACACACCTCAACAGCTTTTGACACTATACAAAGCTCAGATTCGACCATCACTAGAGTACTGTTCTCATGTCTGGAGCTCTGCACCCAAACATACTCTTCGTCTACTGGATTCCATCGAAAGGAGGACCATTCGTATGATTGGAGACCACGAGCAGCCTAAGAACCTCGACAGCCTAGAACATCGAAGACAAGTTGGGGATTTGACTCTCTTTTACAGATATTTTCATGGAAAGTGCTCGGCTGACCTTGCCCTCTTAATTCCGCCCAGAGCGGCGAACCACTGCCGCCCATCCATATGTGGTTAAGTTTAGTACTCCTCGAACTTCATTATTTAAGATTCATTCATCGGAAGGACTTCACCCTTGTGGAACGACCTTCCCGAGGTCGTTTTTCCCAACGAATATAACCTCCAACAATTCAAACCCAACATGAATCGCTTTTTGCGCACACGCGCCACTCGCAGAGTGCCCTAAAGGATTTTGGGCATTGATCATAACAAAAAATAAGTTTTTTGAGTTTCTTAGTTTAAACATGTTCTTGAAACATGAACGTATACGCCCTAGTGCACAATTGAATGTTGGGGTGTGACAACTCCCTCGCAATAATCGACAAGACCCTCCGCTGCTCTCCATCGTCGATTTCCCGACAAGGTGTGTATTATACGGGGTGTTGTGTCACACGAGGCGCACAAATTACCACGAGCTGACAGCCAAATTGTATTTAAATCGAGCATAACCATCCGTGAAGTGATGCATTAGTTCCGTCCATTGAAAGGCCTTTTGGTAGAGTCGATTATTGGGCGCGCCCGCTTTATATTATCAAGCCCATTGAAAATGAGATCTTACTTAAAATTGCCCTAAAATAAAGTACTTTTTAAATGTTAAAAAAACGCTTGTTCCATATGTTCCGTAACATGCTGATAATAAATTAATAAAGGCCGTATTACAGTCGGCATCACCACTACGGCAATAAAAGTTGAAAGGAGGCATGCCTCCCTTCGCGAAGAGCTTGCGAAGTACGTCTTGCATTGACAGAAATGGCGCAATTTTAATTACCATTGCCGCTGCAATTATGGGGGTATTTTAGGTATTTCGACACTACCAACCGCTGTTCTGACTTTTGGCAGAAATGATCCATGACAGAACAAAAGAAGAGTATCACTATCCCAAAAGTTATAGTTGTTAAGATGGAATTTTTAAGAGCTGCGTTTAATCACAGGTTGCCAAGCAGGCACTATTTTATGCGAACGTTTAGCCAAATACAGGGTGTTATGGAAATTACGTATTATATTTAAATGGGTGACTCCTGGGGTGTCCTAGAGAAGCGCTACATATTTTATGTTTTTAATTCGACCGGTTTAAAAGCGGGGTAACAAACACTCTTACTCACAGGTCATTCCGCGCTACTGTACAACATTTCAGCCAGACCCAATGGCAATGTTGCCAAACTTAATGTAAAACTGAAATTCCATATAAAATGATAAAAATAAATTATTTTCTACCTACTTGTATTTATCTTTATACCTAAACAGCCAGAAATCCAGGCACACAATCATTTTTTTTTCTTTTCATGGGAACAATTTATGTACACACAGTAATAGTGAAACAGAACCGATAGTTAGCTTCTGCAACAGATTATACTACAGATTATTAGATTTTATTACACGCGACGAAATTTGACGTCCAGAAGAAACGCGTCAGTAAAACCAATATTCAAAGATTATTTATGGACGGGCAACATACACGCGTAAACCGAAAAAAGAGAGCGGATTGCTGAAAGTGTGTTGGTGATCGACGAGACACAACGTATCCGGCCGCTGGTTGGTCTTCAACTAACAGCCCGCAAGCGTGCGGCGCTATATGAACACAGCCGATGTAAGACGTCAAGAGGTCATTGGCATTTGACCTAGTGATGTACGTGCCTATTTCAAACTTATTTAATACTATTCCATATGATTTTTCGGGTTGTTTAAAACATAGTCCGTCGTAAATGTTAAATTATTTTATTTTGTCTAAAGAGTTTAAGGTGTACATATGACAACACCGGCCAGAATTCCTCGAGTGCTTACATGTATCGCAGTGCCACACAGGTGTTTTTCTGGTTTGACGTCAGGTCACTTTTACCGCTGAATGAATTGAAAGCGCCATTTATGGCTATTTTTCTTCAATTTATCTTTATCTCAGGAATTGACGGTTTAAATATAATACGTCATTTCCATAATAAGCAGTATACTTAATTTTTTTCTAATGTACCACTGGATTCGTAAAGTTAAAGAATTGGAAAACGCTATGAAAAAATTGCGTTAAAAAATATAATGTTATAAGAATAATAATAACAATTTCAACTATGAACAACTTTCAAATTTATGTCACAGATCTTCCTGAAACTTGTTGGTACCCCAATCGACATGTCAGACAATCTAAATATCAATAAATTAACTACAAAAACTTTATTATTAACGGCTAAAACTTCACGAAAAGAAATATTGATCAGCTGATGACTCTCGTCTCCTTCTAACCTGCCAAAAAGCGGCATATTTTTTAATTAAATTGATGCAACATAGATGCTGATTGCTAATTTCGGATTGTTTGGGATCCTCATCTTAAAGCTAAATCTCGAGGTTGTATGAAGAAAGAACATTTTTACAATGATCAGTCAAAGGCGCGTTATTTTTAAAATATCTAAGAAAATCTGTCGGTGGCGATCTCGAGCCAGGACGAAAATTTAACATTAAAATTACAATAAAAGTATCAAAAATTTTTTTATTCAATTGTTTTCCTCGTCCTGTATTTTAATTGTCTAAATCAGAACTCCGCGAATGAGATCGGCGGAAAAAACGAAGAAAAAAAGAGCACGAAACCGCCAAAACCGGCCATTTAATGGTACTTTGCGGATGCTGGTCTGAATAGCCTCGGCGGGGAACGAAATTCGATCCTCTAATAAAGCGATTTTATGTCTTTTGTGCCTTGATTATGGTCAAAAGGCGCCGCGTAATTTTATATCGTATATACAGGGCAGATAGAAAAACGCAGCGGCAGGGGGGGTCGCTTAGAATCTCGTCTGATGCAGGACGGATTTATGATACCATGGCCCCACAACATAGTCATTCGCGACACCGTTTTCTACCCTTAATTTAAATACTTGAGTCTGATTTTCTTAGTAACGAAAATTAGGATATAAAAGCACGTATTCTTGTTAGAAAATGTATTCTACCGATCGACCAGTGGCGTCCCTGCAATCATGTCCACCGATAATTTTTTTGAAAAAAATTTGTACACCACTGATATTTGTTCAAGTGGATATTTTTTCTGATTAGCCTGGCCAATTCTACATGACAACGGTATTTTGCGTCTAAATGTGTCGGCATAACAGAGGTGTCCGCCCATGGGAAATCTGTTATTAGGTAATATGTAAATGCAAAATTATTACTATGTATATGTAGGTATGTATAAATAAATATAACATAACAAAAATACACTAGTTGTAGTTAGGATGTAGTACTAATAAAATCTAATATTAACGTAGTTTGACGTGTTTGCGTTTTATACTTGCAATCTAGAAAATGTAATTCCAAGTCTGATAAGAATTCCATTGCTGTAGAGTCACCTTTCTATTCTTTGCATACTCTTGTAATTCCTTTACCATACTAATGGCTTGTTGATAATTGGTGACATTTGTTTGATTACTGCATTCAACTTCTTCATCAGAGTCGTCAGATAGTGATGTGGTTTCAGTTTGGACTACATAATCGGTAGGAATGGGGTCACTATCATCTTCTAATAGCACATTGCTATCAATGTTAATGAACTCTCCCAAATCATTGTTATCAAATTACAACCTTCCACAACATCAATATTCTCTTTCAGGCTCAAAACGCGACATTTTCTTGCCATTGTTTACGATTTTAACCTTACAAATCACAAATAAACGGCGAACTGCTGTCGGGGAATCACACATACTTTCATTCGGCGAAGTCCTTTCGCCACTCATACGCGATTGGTTGCCGGTCTGTCTTCAGATAGTTTTTGCACCGTTCTTATTCGTCTCCCAAATACTTTTAAAATTTTATTGTCCGTTTAAAGCAGGGTTTTCGCACTGGTTGTATGAAAACAGCCTGTCCGCGTCCGCCCAAGAGAGGTTGATTTTCATGGAATTTCATATACCTAGTTCCGGACTATGAAGAAATGTCCGCTTAATAGAGATGTCGGCTTATTAGAGGTGTCCGTTATGAGAGGTTTCACTGTATTTAAAAAAACTATTTATATCGATTGCCTTTGCATGGTTGGTAACCTAAAAACCTTATTTTGACATTTGTCACGTGTCTCTTGGCTGGAAAATTGAAAATAATATTGTTTGTCATGGAAAACTTGTATTAGATGATGAGATAACGGAAAAAGTTATTCGAAAAAAGTGTTTATATGTTAACCTCATGCTCTAATGCTCTAATGCAGGAATTCCAAAAATTATATTTTTTCAGATGAACACCCTGTAGCATGGTCATTAAGGATGCGTCCTGTATATACTCCGACAAACCCGAAGCTAAATATCTACTATTATTCCCGAATACCAAATCCAACAGGAAATATCTCGGTCCCGGCGCGCTCTGATCGATTAGGCAATAACAAACGACAGTCGCAAATACGTCGTTTGTCCCTGGCAAGTGACCAACGGTCGAAAGCGGTCCAAGGCGGCTATGATGGATGGTGGAGTAAAGTACAGTGGACCAACTGGATGAAAGGGAGAGAGAGAGAGAGGGATTCAGGTGGGAATTCCAATTCCACGGCAATGACATACGATCTAACCAAAAAAAGAACATCGAATCATCTACTCGTAACAAAGATCGACCCGGTATCTCTATCTGCTTTGTACACGTCAATGTGACGCCTTCTATTACGAAAATAAACGACAAAAAGAAGATGGGGATGCTATCTGTAGAATCCCCATCTCTTTTTATCTTCTGTTTTCATTCAACAGCTGATCAGATTGATGTCTTGGTTAGGAAAATCAAACAATCGACGGACGTGACGCAAATTATTTGACAATAATGACAGTTTCGGTACTGTCAAACGTGAAAGCAGGTATGACAGACGGTAGCTCCAATAAGGGATGTATAAAAAGCACGTACCGAACGCTCGAAGTTGTTTACAACCTATCTAAGAATGTGAAATATATTCTTCAAGGACTGTGAACCAAAGCCATATCCCCCTTTATCTAAGATCATTGCTTCAAATCTTAAAATTAATACCATCATCCCCGTAAAACATTAAAAAAAAATTCTATTTTTTTATATAAATTTAAAAATGAAGGCGCCAAAAATTTCGATTATATTAGTATTTTGAAATATTACAATTTTACTGGTAACATTTTCTTAACAAGTGAGTTTATTTGCATCTCCTCCGGATTACTTATTTGTTTTTATCAAAACTAGCAACTCGATCAGAGTATCGTATGCAACTTAGCTGGGCAACTGGGAAAATGGCGCGTTAGTTAGATGGAGCGTGATGCTGGAAGTTGCAGGAATTTCCAAGACAAATTGAATTTTCACAGGAATGAGCAAGTCGGGCCACTGACTGCGTTTACCTAATTAGAGAAAAGCTGAGGGAGGCAGCAGGGGAAGAAAATGTACAGAAGAAAGATATTTTCTGCTTAAAGAAATATTTACATGCACTGTAAAGTTCATATGAACATATATGTTCGCAAAGGAGTACATTTATTGCTACAGGAAGTTGAGATTTTTATTTATATAATTGTTTTTCATTATATCTCCGAAAGTACTTTAGATATTATTTTCAATTTTGTTGTGTGCTAATAAGATTTAAAACCACATATTTTAGTTAGAATATCATTCTATCGATTCAGTGGCGTGCCTGCAAACGTGTACTGTGATATCTTTTTTTTTTAAATGGTACGCTACTGGTCACTGACATTTTCCCATGTGGATATATATTTTTTTATTAGAATGTGCTTCATTATACAGTGTGTCCGCTAATTAATATGACCGTTGACACAAAAAGTTTACACCGCAACAGTTATGGCAATAAAAAAAGGGTACATAGTCGTATAAGAGAAGCAACATGACAAAATACATATCTTACAAGATCCTTTGTAACTTCGACTTGCTTAAAATTTTGTAAAAATTAGCAAATCTGTCATAAACCGGACAAATGTATACAGGGTGTTATGGAAATGACGTATTATATTTAAATCGGCAATTCCTGAGATGAAAACAAATTGAGGAAAAATATCCAAAAAATGGCGCTTTAATTTAATATGCCCTGTACATGACCTTATGTCAAACCAAAAATGACCACGTGGTGCCTCTGTCAGGAAGGTAAACAAAGCAACATATGTCAACAGGGTTGTCATATCTTCAGGGTAAACTCTTTAGAAAGTCAATAACCCTTTGACAGATTGCAAGTTGTTTATTTTTCAGGGTACATTATTATAAACTTTTACATTCAGTTCAGTTCGCTGGGAAACAATCTCGGATTTATAAACTTGAACTGACTCGAACGAACCGCCGCAGAGTTTATAAATGGTCAGGTATGTTCTCATTTGTTCAATTCGAACGACACCCGTCAGATCTGGACAACTTAAAAGTTATATATATATATATCCTTTTAGAGAAATATGCAATTTTATTTACCTTTTTGGACGTATTTAACCGACTTAATTTATAAAAAAACACCAAGTACCTAGGTAACTTGAGCAAAAACAAACCGGCACAATAAAATCACATAACACATCTAAGTACAATTCAATCTGAATTAGTATTTTAAAGTGCTACTGTGTAGACAAAAATACGCCCTTAATGTCTGAGTGGTCTGGGAAATAATGTATTTAACATCTAAAAATTTTAAAAATAAATAACACGTTGGTTCTCTCGATCGATATCGGCCTGCTTCTTAAACAGTTGATTGTGGACAACCGGGATAATATCGGACTATCATGAACTGCCGAATTTCCTTCTATAATATTACTTTCCTGTATAATTATAGTCTCGGAAATGGCAACCGCGCTGGCTCTAGAGAGCGAAGATTTCTCGGAAAGAAAGTTCGACGACTGGTCCGAAGACCGACTAGACCATTATTTCAAAGGGTAGTTCCTGTCAATTGTTAACATAATTGTTTCATTTTATCTTTAGTAAAGGGTTAATGGCTCATAGAAATTAGCGTTTTTATTATTTCTATTGCGAAATGATTAAGTGCTCTTGTTCTATGTGTGTTATTGTAAAGTGTAATTATGCGTTAGTGTTGGGGTTTAGTGATAAGCACACGTGATGGGCATAAAGTTTTTCCAATAGAAAAACGAACTGAAAGTGTCTGTGCCCTGGATTCCTTAATCGCGTCCTGGATTTACTTTCTAAGTAAGCTAAATATTTATTTTTATAAGAAACTAAAGTTTCACATTATTAAACATTTTGGCAACATTGTGCATGAACATCTGTTTATTACCCAACTGGGCAATGTTATATGTTCATATATGAATGTGCCGAGGAGTTGTGTGTGGGTTTAGGGGTGAATTACCCCATCACTTTTAAACGTTCGATTTAAAAAAAAATGTAGCGCTTGTCTAGGACACCCCAGGAGTCACCCATTTAAAAATACGTCATTTCCATAACACCCTGTATATACTGATACGTAACAAAGCTATTAATACGCGTACATACCTACATTACTTATTTATTTTCTATGAACATATTTCCCAAAAACTATTTGTACCTATAATTTAATACGCACACCATGCAAAATCAACTGCCCAAAGGGCGATTTACTATCGCATGCCACCCCATTCTTACAGAAATAAGGTTTACTCAGCCATACAGATAGCGCCCTCTGTTCAAAAATTGACGAAGTTAGTTCACTGCATGGGAACCAGAATTCTTGAATAGGTCGTATCGATATTACGGATTACAGAACGCTTATATGGCGGTGGGGTTTTACAACGGTTTCTGTAAAATTTATGGGTGGGATTTCTTTACTGAACAGTTTATCTTGCGTGTATACGAGGGGGTATTAAAAGAATAAGTAATACAGTATTACGGGGGAGCGAAAAAGATTTTTCGTATAAGAATTAATGGCGGGGATAAGGAGCCATATGGGAGGCCCCATGTCGAGAAGGGGGCCCTACAATATCTTGGTGTGCTATGCTAATTTACAAAAAAACCGGTGAAATCTGGGTAGGGCTAGGGGGCCCGAATCCTTATCGCCGCCTCTGATAATAATCAAACTTCTCTTATAAGATTTGGTTAAGAGAGATTTTTGCGGTTTGTATCACTGTTATACAAGCTCTCTATTTGCAAATATATACAGGGTGTCCCATTTTCGACACTTCTACAGGGTCCGTAACTGTTAGTGCTATCAAAAAAAGTAGTAAGTGGCATGTACTCTTCTTGGGTCAAACTTAAAATGATTAAATCAAAATTTGAAAATTTTCACTCGCTTAAGAGATACGGGGGAAAATCAAAAAATTGACAATTTCAGAATTACCCTATATTTTCTTAGTTAAAAGAGATGCAGAAAAATGTTTTATACAAAAGTTTCTTTATAATGATTTTTGAACAATCTGCCGTATTTAGAATAAGTTACGCGGTCAGGTAAAAAAGTTATCGGACCTAACCCCATTTTCTTAAATGGAGCACCCTGGATATATTTTAATCTAAGAAGATTGCACTCTAAATTCTATTTTCAAATATATAATATTTATTTAAACTTTATTAATTTAACCACAGTAGGCCCTGAAACAAAAGCTAATATCCTAGAGACAACTATGTTGACATTCTAGTCAATAAACTGTCGAACGAAAGTTTTTTGATCGTTCCCTATATATTTATCTTCAATTCATAGTTCCGTTTTGTCCTAAAAAGATCCACGTAAAGCCACAAGCTGAAAAAAGATCGATTTTCACCACAAAATCTATACCGGCTGGTCGAATTCTTTTCTTTCTGAGTAGATATAATGCTCCATTTTGTATTGTGTATACAGGGTGACCCAGCGAAAACGTACCGCAACGCATTACAGGCTGGGAAAGAACTTTTCGACAAAATCCAAAAACACATCAAGTTTGTTTGTCAGGGGGACAACTATTGAGGCAAAAGGCATAGCAAAATCTTCAACTCCCTAAGTGGGGGCGTCATCCCCCAAATATTTTCAAATTCATTTAATTCCCTATACAGTTAAACCTCGCTTAGACGGACACCGGCACGTCCGCCTAATAGAGGTGTCCGCCCATGGGAAATTTGTTATTAGGTAATATGTAAATGCAAAATTATTACTATGTATATTTATGTACAAATAAACATAACATAACAAAATACACTAGTTTTAGTTAGGATGTAGTACTAAAAAAATCTAATAACGTCGTTTGACGTGTTTGCGTTTTAAACTTGCAATCTGGAAAATGTAATTCCAAGTTTGATAACAATTCCATTGCTGTAGAGTCACCTCTATTCTTTGCATACTCTTATAATTCCTTTACCATACTAATGGCTTGTTGATAATTGGTGACATTTGTTTGATTACTGCATTCAACTTCTTCATCAGAGTCGTCAGATAGTGATGTGGTTTCAGATTGGACTACATAATCGGTAGGAATCGGGTCACTATCATCTTCTAATAGCACAATGCTATCAATGTTAATGAACTCGCCCAAATCATTGTTATCAAATTACAAACTTCCACAACAGCAATATTCTCTTTCAGACTCGAAACGCGCCATTTGTCTGCCATTGTTTACGATTTTAACTTTACAACTCACAAATAAACGGCGGACTGCTGTCGGGGAATCACACATACTTTCATTCGGCGAAGTCCTTTCGCTCTGCCACGCATACGCGATTGGTTGCCGGTCTGTCTTTACTGCACCGTACTTATTCGTCTCCCAAAAGCTTTAAAAAAACATTTTGTCCGTTTAAAGGAGGGTTTTCCCACTGTTTGTATGAAAACAGCCTGTCCGCGTCCGCCTAAAGGAGAGTCCACCCAAGAGAGGTTGATTTTCATGGGATTTCATATACCTAGTTCCGGACTATGAAAAAATGTCCGCTATGAGAGGTTTAACTGTACATTGCTGCTTAGTTTTTGAAAATCGATCCACTCATTTGGAAAATATGGAGCTTTGAAATACCAACAAAATGTATAACGAAAAATTCAAAAATCGATTTAATTTTACTAATAATAAATCTCGCAACTTCCAAATTTAAAAAAAAAATAATCGATTATCATCACGAGGCATTGGATCTTCGTAATAGGATTATAAAAGAATGGAATTCAACTATCAATCGGATGATATAAAAATCTTCCTAGGCATTCATTTTTAAGTAGGTAATACTTCCACCCCTTTAATTCTTTGGCATTCTTTTGTATTATTGTAAAAACTTCTGTCATCTTATACAATAAGAGGATTATAGAGTTAAGAGTTGTTGACAAAACAGATATAACTTATCGAAACTGTTGTATGTTGTAAGGTTTGTTTCGGTCAACTTAAAGCTCTAGACAGTTATTTTTTTTAAATCATTCTTTAATTTTTTGAATTTCTTTAAATTATTTATTTTTCTATAAGAAACTTATACATTTTTAATTTACTTCTATTTCTTTCTATAATCCCCATTGACAGAAGAAAAACAAACTCGAAACACTCTTATGGGGGGGGGGGGGGGGGGGCGGAATTGGACAATTTCTCTTCGTTCTTTTGTCCTCTATTTCTTTTATTTATTTTCCTTTACGAACAATAACGATTAAAAGGTCTGATTTATCTAAAATCCGTGTATAGATAATAAGAAGTGCTTAAGGCCGTTTTACCTTTTAAAGTGGCCTGACAATAGAACCGATTTGGTGCCATTAGAGATAATGATAAGGCCTATTAAGTCGGTGAAACTTTATACTCGAAAATATACGAGGCGCGATCAAACCGGCAACATTATTTAATGTTTACGAAGAAATTCTTAATAGTTTTCGATTTGGAAATTTATCGTATACAGATTTATAAGAACATACAACCAAATTATAAAACCATTTTACAGAAGTTCTAGTTAAATAGCTCTAGCTGTAGATAGAACTTATTATTATACAGCAAAATGGTTCTGCAATTTCTTGTTCTTGTTACGTTTTCTAAAATCTGTGACACAATTTTTATGCAGCAAATATACGGTTGGTTCTTACACTTCTAGATCGCATTTAATCAACTGGAGATCTTCTAGCCTATGTCACCTATATTTGGAACAACGCAATCGAACATCATGGGGAGTCTCGGGCTGTTGCACTGGATATTTCTAAAGTCTTTGATCGTGTTTGGCATGAGGGACTTCTAAGTAAACTGCGATCCTATGGTATGCCCAGTGGATTCTGTACATGGTTGTCTAGCTTTCTTAAGGACAGCTCTCTGTGGCGATTGACGGATTTCTCTCAGACACCTTCACCATCAATGCCGGTGTTCCTCAAGGGTCCATATGGTCTCCCACTCTTTTCTTACTCTATATTAACGACCTTCTAGTGAAAACAAACATCGGCTGCCAACGCACATCTTCGCAGACAGCATGAAGTATCACGCCTCAACAAAGACCTGGAAGAAAGTTTGGCTTGGGGTGACAGTAACCAAGTCAACTTAAAAAGGTTAACATTACAGAACCGGATATAGTCATGGACGGACACCCAATCCCACTGGCTTCATCTATTAATTTGCTGGGCGTCAATCTGGGAGGCAAAATGTCTTGGCATAACCACGTTGTGGCAATCGCCAAGAAGCTTGGTGTACTCTTCCGAATCAGAAAGTTGTACACACCTCAACAACTTTTGACACTATACAAAGCCCAGATTCGACCATCACTAGAGTACTGCTCTCATGTATGGAGCTCTGCACCCAAACATACTCTTCGGCTACTGGATTCCATCGAAAGGAGGGCCATTCGTCTGATTGGAGACCACGAGCTGACGAAGAACCTCGACAGCCTAGAACATCGAAGACAGGTTGGGGATTTGACTCTCTTTTACAGATATTTTCATGGAAAGTGCTCGGCTGACCTTGCCCTCTTGATTCCGCCCAGAGCGGCGAATGGCAGAAATACACGACGGACCACTGCCGCCCATCCATATGTGGTTAAGCTTAATACTCCTCGAACTTCATTATTTAAGAATTCTTTCATCTGAAGGACTTTATCCTTATGGAACGGCCTTCCCGAGGTCGTTTTTCCCAACGAATATAACCTCCAACGATTCAAAACCGCTTTTTGCGCACACGCACCTCTCCCAGAGTGCCCTAAAGGATTATTCCTATAGTGCTTGTGTTTGATCATAAAAAAAAATTTAATGGCTGTAAGCACATTAATACGACTTACATTATACAACAAAATGATTATGTAAGCTTTGGTTCTCTATAACAGGGCTGTTGATGTTTCCTAAAGACTGTTACCCAACTTTTATGTAGCAAATCTTGAGTTTTTACACCTATAAATATCTTTTAACAGTTGTTAGAACGTTCTTAGCGAAAATTTATACAGATTTATGTTCAACATTATGCTGTCAGAATATTCTTACAACAATTATAAAGAAAGAAATGTACTAAACTGCTGGCCATTTGCTTTCGAGCAAGAAAAATTTCGCCTAAATTTAAAAGTTAATATTTTCTGAACCAGATATGACATCGATCTCCGGTTTTTAATTGTTGATAGATTTGTCCCTTAGGAAACAATTGCCAAGGTTGGATTGTCTTAAACTGTCAGAAAATTTTATATACAGGGTGTTAAAGAGGACGATGATTTTTGCTCCAATTTCAATAGCATGTAACTTTCACAATAATATTTTTAAATTTTATCACTGTACGTCAATTGAATCACTGGTTCATAGCAAAGAAAGTAATCTGTCAAATTTTTGATATCTGCTATATTTTAAGAGATACCGATTTTTTTGAAAAACTTTGCTTTTTTTCAACTTTTTGTTAGCTAGATCCCACTGTGCGTTGTATCGTGCAAACTTTGCAAGTGATTATTATACCTTATGAAAAGCATATTTATGTCCAGTAACAACAATTGTACCTAAATGTTGTGATGTGCAGTGGCGTACTACTAGATTAGGCAAGTTTTTCCTTATTTTTTATTTTTTCATATCGCGCTACAGGTATATTATACAGTGTCTACAAAATTTTAAAAAAGATATTTTTTTTATTTAATTGTTTGAAAAAATTTATTTATTAATTTCTAACTTTCTAACACGACACTATTCCCAAAATTAAACTTACATTGAAAGGCACTTTAATATTAAATATCACTAGCTGCCGTCAAACCAAACCCCGTCCATCCGAGTGTATTAATTTGAATCGAGATTATCACGAAAAAAAAACAATATCAAGTCACCCATGCTAATGCGTTTAGCAACAAAGCTAACCATGTGTTAGAAAGTTAGAAATTAATAAATAAATTTTTTCAAACAATTAAATAAAAAAAATATCTTTTTTAAAATTTTGTAGACACTGTATAATATACCTGTAGCGCGATATGAAAAACTAAAAAATAAGGAAAAACTTGCCTAATCTAGGGACGAGTACTTTCCAATACAAAAAAATTGTGAGACACTCATAAAGCATAGACATATAAGTGATTATAAGTACGCCACTGCACATCACAACATTTAGGTACAATTGTTGTTACTGAACATAAACAAGCTTTTCATAAGGTATAATAATCACTTGCAAAGTTTGCACGATTCAACGCACAGTGGGATCTAGCTAACAAAAAGTTGAAAAAAGCAAAGTTTTTCAAAAAAAATCGGTATCTCTTAAAATATAGCAGATATCAAAAATTTGACAGATTTCTTTCTTTGCTATGAACCAGTGATTCAATTGACGTACAGTGATAAAATTTAAAAATATTATTGTGAAAGTTATATGCTATTGAAATTGGAGCAAAAATCATTGTCCTCTTTAACACCCTGTATATAAAATTTTCTGACAGTTTAAGACAATCCAACTTTGGCAATTGTTTCCTAAGGGACAAATCTATCAACCATTAAAAACCGGAGATCGATGTCATATCTGGTTCAAAAAATATTAACTTTTAAATTTAAGCGAAATTTTTCTTGCTCGAAAGCAAATGGCCAGCAGTTTAGTTAAGAATTTATGAAAAATTCTTTTGTTTGAGCGATATATATTTTTTTTTACAACACCAATTCAGATTTAAAACGCCTTTAGGCCTCTTTATTATAGGAAAAAATAAATAATACCCAAAAAAAATCTGGGGACCTACAGGGTGCACCCAAAGTTTCAATAGAGAGCACAAAAGTAATAATAACCAGCAGCTATATACGATAGGTAGATAAATACAAAGCGGCATTTTAAAAGCCTTTGTTAGAGATATCTCGAGGCGTATCTCTCTTTTATTTTCCTCTCGTAAACGAACAAACAAATAATATACAGACAAACGGACGTTGGTAATGAAAGGTACATCTGGAGTTATGCAATGTTGAGTGGGGTAGATTCTGTAAGCAATACGGGGCGCATATAATTCTATAGATTTTATGTTTACTGTATTCTTTTAATAATTTCCGGCGGTATATGGTTGTAGATATTTTAGTTACATTTGAAATATAATGTTGTAAGCATCATATAGATCGTGTACGAGCAGAACTTTCTCGATAAATGATTTGCGGTTTTTTTTTAATCCGATTTCAATATTTAGCGAATATCCCTAAAATTCCAAATTAAACATTCATAAACTTTCGGTATTAAATACGTATAACGATGCCGAATTTCTGCTCTCTCTGCCAGGTGGTCTCCGAGACGAGAAGTTGTGATAGTGATAGATGCAAGAACAGTGATATAAGTGTTTCAAATTTTGGTGCGTATCAACAATATCGTAAGATCCATTTACATACTGGGTGGCCCAGAAATCCGGAATAAAATTAATATAGCCTTAACCTGTAACTTTTGGGGAAAACGCTCGGACACGTCAATTTAGTTTTATATATGCTCACATTTTGACGTTATTCGTTTGTTTTTTTATAGACATGTGTCAAAGATATAACGACATCGATCTTTTTTTAAATAGAAACATAAAGCTCGTGATACATCATTTGAAAGCTAATATCTCGTACAGTATGCTCATCAGTAGCGCGATTCTGTCGAGCTATTACAAAATGGCAACTGTTAAAAGGTTTTAAAAAATCTCTATTTAAATAAGCGAAAATTATAAATCATTGATCATCATTTCAAGGTAAGAAAAATCTTCATTGTGTCGCGTTCAGAAGATTTCTTACCTTGAAAGGTAAAAAAATCAATGATTTACAATTTCCGCTTATTTAAATGGAGATTTTTTAAAACTTTCAACAGTCGCCATTTTGAATTAGCTTGACAGAATCGCGCTAAAATTTATGAGCATACTGTACGAGATATTACCTTTCAAATGGTGTATCACAAGCTGTATGTTTCTATTTAAAAAAAGATCGATGCAGTCATATCTTTGACAAATGTCTATAAAAAAACAAACGAATAACGTAAAAATGTGAGCATATATGTATTTTAATCTAAAAAGATACTATTTTAAATTATCCTTTCAAATATATAACACACCATGGATGAAATTGGTTTCCTAGGCGATTTATTTCAACTTTATTATACTTTGAAACGAAATAAAAGATTCAGATTAAGGTAAAAAATAACGGGAATCATCGCAAATGTTCGGGATATGTCCTAAAATGGATACCGTCATTTCGGATAGCGAGCAAAATATACATTTTGCGCCATTTCTTCGTTTTTTCCACTTTCAATGCAAACTGATATCATATCAAATTTTTCCAAATGTTGATAGGTCATTTTCGCAAATGAATATGTAAAAATGAAATTGCCGTTAAATGTTAATAGTCAACATAGTTGTTGCTAGAATATTAGCTCTTGTTTCATGGTCTACTGTGGTTTTAAGTAATAAAGTTTAGTAAATCGCCTGGTGTGTTATATATTTGAAAGGAGACTTTAAAATAGTATCTTTTTACATTAAAATATACAAGGTGTTTCATTTAAAAAATGAGGTTAAGCCGATAACTTTTTTACCTGACCCCGTATACTTATTCTGACAACGGCAGATTATTCAACAATCAATATAAAGAAACTTCTGTATAAAACATTTTTCTGAATCTCTTTTAACTAGGAAAATATATGGTAATTTTGAAATTGTCATTTTTTTTTATTTTCCCCCGTATCTCTTAAGCGAGCGAAAATTTCCATATTTTGATTTTACCATTTTAAGATTGACCCAAAAAGAGCACATGACACATACATTACTTTTTTGATAGCACTAACAATTACGGAGATACCCTATAAAAGTGTCGAAAATGGGACACCTTGTACAACTTGATTTTTTATGTTTCCTAACTGCTGTTGCACAACTTTCATATAGCAAATTTGGGGTTTCTGTAACTTGTAAGAACGTGATCGGTGAACATTGAACGAAAATTATTCGCTGTAAGAATATTTTTACAAGTTTTATAAAGAAAGAAATCTCCGTTGGGTATTAATTATCTTTAAGTTTGTTTTTTCGTCGTCCTCATTAGATTAAGAAAAGAGGTCCCGTACATTTACCAAAAAAAAAAAACCAGACATACAGACGATACAGAACAATCCAAACAAAAGAAACCTCTGAAAAGCTTTTCATTCTCCTCCCTTACAAATTTTTTCTTCATGCCTCAGAGGACTTTCCAAGGGTTTTGTTTTTCGTCCCATATGTCGTATGCCGTGTTTCCAACAGAGGAAATGGAAAATGTAAACAAACTTTTTATACAAGGCCTACTAGGAAGAAGCGAGGCCGAATATTTGCTTTATTATTTTTCAAAAATGTATACCTAATTATTATACTTATTATAGTTACCAAAATGCACAATTCACATCGTATATTGCATGGTATCTCGAGGGTAATTCTTGACACGAATTCAAAAACAGATTTAATGCAATCGCTACTATATAATCTACCGAACCAAATTTTTTTTTTACAATCCTTATTAATTCATTAGTAACTTTGTTTGGAAGAAATGATTAAAAGTATGTTTTTTTAAATGAAACACCCTGTATTTTATTTGTGGTCCTAAAAGCTCTTGAATTTGACTATCTTTCTATGTGTATTATTGCTATATCTACGGGGTGTCCGCTAATTAATGGTACATAGAAAAACCACAGACTCCTTACGTAAAAATATTAGGATTTAATTATACTTACCTATATGCGAAAGTTGATATTAACTGAGATACAGGGTGTTAAAGTTATTTTAATTAAAGCAAATTAAATAATAATCCAATTGTTGTATTTATTATTCACAAATACCATTACTAGAACATTAATTATCATGTAAAAGTTAATTGGCAAGAAGTTACAAAATATTATTTGCTTGTCTGAGCTAACGCACTAAACAATTTAAATGCAAATATCTCCGAAACGGTAACTCTGGGCGGACAGGGTGTTAAAATTAAAACTTCATTTTTGTTTCTCTCTGATAACTTTGACAGAAACTAACGGTTTTTTACAAAATTTGGCAATTATGATTTTTTTAGGACGAGAAATTGATTTCTTTGTGAAATTTTTCGCACATTTATTAGGTCATAACTTTGTTGTGCCTCAGTGTATTTAAGTTTTTAATGAAAATAATACTTTTCTCATATTTATTACGTAAAAAAGGTATACTAAGTTGAGATCGCCCAGAGTCACCGTTTCGGAGATAGTTGTATTTAAATTGTTTAGTGCACCTTGCCCAATTACTATTAATTTGTAATTTTCCTGCGCGTATACACACAACATATCCCGCATTTCTGCGTTTGAAATAGTATATTACGTACCGAGGTGGAAAGTGTTTAATTCCTGTCGAGAGAGTCGGCAATACTCGCTAAATCTCAACACAGTAATGAAACTTTTCACCGAGGTTTGTACATTTGTTTATTTACAACCACATCTAACATCCACTTCTTATTATTTTGAATTAAAATTATTAATAAAAGATTTGACTTTCCCATTGAAAAATTAGACAGAAATTTCCAATAACCGCAGGTGGTAAAATAACGTAGGTAATAATACACATCAAGATGGCAAATATCATTTTTTGAATATGGTTGCCATGTCGCTAAACAATATATTATTTTAACAACAGAAAAATGCGGAATCAGATGAGAAATTTGATTTTGCGGCTACTCCACCAAAAATTGGAGAAGCAGCAAAAATAGTAGAAGAAGTAGTAGAAGAGTAGTAGAATCTGCCAACTAAAATCCGCCCGAGATATGACAAGGCATATAAGTGTTTCAAAGAATGATGTACGGGGAATAAAGTTCAAAATCCTGGTTCTGAGTCGGCGCTACTAGCTTATTTCAGTGAAAATGCCAAGACGAAGTAGATATCAACGATTTGGTCACAATATTCAATGCTGAGGACCAGTCTATCAATTGGGGAAAAAGTAGACATATCTAAATACGTAAAGCTATTAGCATTTTTAAAAAAGTGTGTTCGTATATTATATTGATATACCGATTTTTTTTAAAATTACAAAAAAATAATTTACTTTCCACCCGCGTGGAAAGTAAAAGTAGAAAAACGTCAACTTCCACCTTTCAAAGATAGATGAAATGTCATTATTACAGGGATGGTTGTAAATAAATTATTTTTTTTACATGTGCCCCCGAAAGTGCCTCCTTTCATGCATGTTTATATCAAAAGTAATGGAGAAAGCTATTAACCAACATCTTCTAAAGTACCTGGAAGGCTTCAACATCATCAGCGATCATCAATATGGTTTTCGGAAGTCCAGATCAACTGGAGATCTTCTAGCCTATGTCACCCATATTTGGAACAACGCAATCGAACATCATGGGGAGTCTCGGGTTGTTGCGCTGGATATTTCTAAAGCTTTTGATCGTGTTTGGCATGAGGGGCTTCTAAGTAAACTGCGATCCTATGGTATGCCCAGTCGATTCTGTGCATGGTTGTCTAGCTTTCTTAAGGACCGCTCTCTGCAAGTGGCGATTGACGGATTTCTCTCAGACACCTTCACCATCAATGCCGGTGTTCCTCAAGGGTCCATATTGTCTCCCACTCTCTTCTTACTCTACATTAACGACCTTCTAGTGAAAACTAAAAATCCGATATTTAGTTTTGCTGACGATAGCACACTTATCTCATCTTTCTCTTTGAATGCGCAAACATCGGCTGCCGACGCACATCTTCGCAGACAGCATGAAGCATCACGCCTCAACAAAGACCTGGAAGAAATTTTGGCTTGGGGTGACAGTAACCAAGTCAAATTTAACGCTAAGAAAACCCAGGCAGCAGTTTTCTCTAAAAAGATTAACATTACAGAACCGGAAATAGTCATGGCCGGACACGCAATCCCACTGGCTTCATCTATTAATTTGCTGGGTGTCAATCTGGGAGGAAATATGTCTTGGCATAACCACGTTGTGGCAATCGCCAAGATAGCTTCTCAGAAGCTTGGCGTACTCTTCCGAACAAGAAAGTTGTACACACCTCAACAACTTTTGACACTATACAAAGCCCAGATTCGACCATCACTAGAATACTGCTCTCATGTCTGGAGCTCTGCACCCAAACATACTCTTCGGCTACTGGATTCCATCGAAAGGAGGGCTATTCGTCTGATCGGAGACCACGAGCTGACGAAGAACCTCGACAGCCTAGAACATCGAAGACAAGTTGGGGATTTGACTCTCTTTTACAGATATTTTAATGGAAGGTGCTCGGCTGACCTTGCCCTCTTAATTCCGCCCAGAGCGACGAAGAGCAGAAATACACGACGAACCACTGCCGCCCATCCATATGTGGTTAAGCTTAGTACTCCTCGAACTTCACTATTTAAGAACTCTTTCATCTGGAGGACTTCATCCTTGTGGAACGACCTTCCCGAGGTCGTTTTTCCCAACGAATATAACCTCCAACGATTCAAAACCAACGTGAATCGCTTTTTGCGCACACGCACCACTCCCAGAGTGCCCTAAAGGATTTTTCCTATAGTGCTTGTGTTTGATCATAAAAAAAAAAAAAAAAAAATGTTCTCTTCACCGAAAGTGGCGTTTTCCAACAGAGCGGGCGGGAAAAATCTTTCCCGCCCGCTTCGAGTCACCATGTGCTCATAAATAAATAAAACCAGAATTGTCGGTGCGGGATTTGAACCCGCGACCCACAAATCGCCAGGCGGACACTCTACCCACCGAGCCATACTAAAAGCGATAATAAATAGCGGATTATATATAAATTAAATTGGCAGTTAATTTTTCAAAGATGTTTTAGAAAAATGTCTGAAGAATTTCTTTATTTATATGGCCTCAAAGACTCGGGCACTTGTAAAAAAATAAATAAAACCAGAGATGACGAGTGCGGGATTTGAACCCGCGACTCTCAGAACACAAGGCGTACGTTATACCACTAGTCACTGTCAAAAATAATAAATAGATATTTACATTCTCCATGCGCGAGTGTTTTCATGTCATTTAGACAGGAAAACTGTCTGAAGAATTTCTTTATTTATTTGGCATCGAAGCTTCGGAGCACTTGTAAAAAAAAATACGGTACATATCTCGGGCCGTCGGAGGCTTTTCCGGACTCGTCCGTAAAAGCCTCTTTTCGGCCCTTGATACGTAATGTACTATTTTGTAACTTTGATACATCACCTATAACAGTACGATTCAAATCGATATTATATCGATCGAATAAGATGGAACCACGTGAGCGGCTAATGGAAGTGCATTATGAAGGTCGTAGACATAAAAGACTTTTTCTAATGTGCTAAAGAAACAAAAATAAATTTCAAAATGGTGTTCTATGCATCTATTTTAAATTTTATTTAATTATATCAATTCAAATACGAATTTTTCTGTAAAATATAATTAATTAAATATATATATTTTTTTTTGAAGTAGTCCATCTCAAATTGGAGTGAAGTTGTAAGGAGGTAAAGAAACTCACATATATATACAGGGTGTCCCATAACTAATGGTACACAGGAAAACTGCAGATTCCTTGGGTAAAAATACTGCGATTTGGCCATACTTAGTTTAGTTCAATAGCTGGTAATAACCGAGATACAGGGTGTCCAAGTAAAAATTTAATTTTCAATTTTCCTAAATAACTTATTTCTGAATCAATATTTTTGCACAAAATTTTGTGACTAGGGATTTTTTGGGGAAAGGAATTTGAATTTGTTAATAATTTTGATGTAGATTATAGGGAGCGCTCTCTGCGGTACTCTGGATACATAAAAAGAAATGTAACTTTTTTGTGCCTTAGTATAATTATGTTTTTATTAAAAATATCAGTTTTTCCGTCATTTTTAAGCAATAAAGGTATACTTTGTAAATGTCGCTCCGACTAACCGTTTTCGAGATATTTTCAATTACAATTTCTAATGCGCCCGTTTAAATTTTGATTTGTAAATGTGAAATTTGTCACAGTAGGCCTTGGTAAAAACAAATATAATGAAAGCACTTTGAAACATCATTTCTGTCAAAGTTTATTTTCATTTGTCAGCATTGTGGGTGTTTTTAAGGAGTTTTTGAAGATACTGTTATACAAAATTAAACTAAAAATGCTCCACTATTACGTTTTGGACGCAAGAATCCTGTTTCACCCAGTCTGTCTTATAGGCTTTTAAAAAATTTTAAATCTGGCTGCCTTCTATTTGGATACATTTCCAAATACCGCCGATGTGCCCCGCGTTTTCTTGTGCGTATAAACATACCATGTCTCGCATTTCTCCGTTAGAAAACAGTTATGTAGCGGCATTTTTAGTTTAATTTTTGAAAACAGTATCTTCAAAAACTCCTTAAAAACACCCACAATGCTGACAAATGAAAATAAGCTTTGACATAAATGGGATTTCAAAGTGCTTTCATTGTATTTGTTTTTACCAAAGCCTACTGTGACAAATTTCACATTTACAAATCAAAATTTGAACAGGCGCATTAGAAATTGTAATTGAAAATATCTCGAAAACGGTTAGTCGGAGCGACATTTACAAAGTATACCTTTATTGCTTAAAAATGACGGAAAAACTGTTATTATTAATAAAAATATAATTATACTAAGGCACAAAAAAGTTACATTTATTTGTATGTATCCAGAGTACCGCAGAGAGCGCCCCCTATAATCTACATCAAAATTATTAACAGATTCAAATTCCTTTCCCGAAAAAAACCCTAGTCACAAAATTGTGTCCAAAAATATTGATTCAGAAATAAGTTATTTAGGAAAATTTAAAATTAAATTTTTACTTGGACACCCTGTATCTCGGTTATTACCAGCTATTGAACTAAACTAAGTATGGCCAAATCGCAGTATTTTTACCCAAGGAATCTGCAGTTTTCCTGTGTACCATTAGTTATGGGACACCCTGTATATAATATTTATTGACTAATTCTTTACAAAACTTGCCAAGAAAATATTTCGTTGCCCATGTTAATATTTTAATTTCGAAATTTCCATCTAATACACTGGAATTGTAATTACAGAGAAACCACCCGGGTGGAAAGTAAAAGTAAGAAAACTGTCATTATTACATGCATGGTTGTAAATAACCTTGACCTCAACTTAGTATACCGTTTTTACGTAATAAATATGAGAAAAGTATTATTTTCATTAAAAACTTAAATACACTGAGGCACAAAAAAGTTATGATTTAAACAGCTTACACCCCAACATATTACAATACCTTGGGACTATAGTAGGCCGCAACCAAGAATTGAAGGAAAAAACTCCTTAATCAAAAACATGTGTACACAAACATAACGGCTAAGCACACGAAACCCTTTTCGAAGCTTTTTTTCATTCAGAAAAATACAACACTCCGTACCCCGCCGTCCCCTCCAGCCGTCGCCATTTGCATGGGATTATTAAACGCGGGGACCGCACTTAAGTCGCTTAAATGAAAATTCTAATTGCCGGTATAGGACGTTATGTGACGCATAATAGACGTCACTTCTCCCTATCCCTGTTTGCTCCCGTTTCCCCCGCCCCGCGTATTCCCGATTTAGATCGCTCGGCAAGGGTCTGAGCGCTTATAATGAAGGCCTATAATGGCACCCTTCTCGAGGGACGCCGCGTCCCCTCGGCAGAAACCCGCCCTCCGAGAGTTCAATTTGCGTCCTCAAGTGTGTATGTTGCCCGCGAAGGCGACATAATTGAGAAAAAGGGAAAAAATTAAATTGAAAATTTAAGCTTGCGAGGATGACAAAATTAAGCCATCGAGTTGCACACGGACCGTGGCAGTTGCTTTAAAGTGTTCACAGAAGCAAAATGTGTGAACGCTGATCAAAAATTCGGTGCTAGTAGCGCAAAAAGTATCGACTGTCAACTGATTTGAAACCGTCAGAAAAATCCGTGTATTGGTACGGAATTGTACGGGATTCTGCGCGTTTGGCGATCGTTTTATTTTATTTTCTTTACCTTTGGCGTGTTTTAGTTAAATTTGCTTGTCATTATTCTTTAAATATTCATGCCAAAATTAAAAGCTATCGCTAAACAAGGCAGAAACGACCAAGAACAAGAATACTTGTCGGTTAAGTTAAGGAGTCAATTCTCGGAAGGTTTGGCATTTGTAACCGTTCACAGAGACGAAAAAAAGGCAGCAACAAGTTAGAAACGTATTTGTTCCGTCACAAAAAAAAGTCCCCCTTCTTCGCGACAATGCGCACAAACCCGTCTTCCGCAAATGTAACTTTCATTCTGGACTAAGTATGAACTATGCGTTTGCAACATAAGGGGTTACTCGCTTTTCCGACTGTTGTGGACTTTTTCTAATTTATGTTGATGCTTTCGGTGGGGGGGCTCTCATGTCTGGAGCTCTGCACTCAAACATAAGCTTTGTTTCAAACTTAGAACCATTCTAGAACAGTCCGCACATGCGCAGTGACTTATTTCTGTTTTGGTTTAGTTAGAACCGATTCCGAACTTAAAATTTAAGCGTTTTGGTTATATTTCGAACCGGTTCGTAACCGTTCTTGCAGTTCTAGCTTTTTGATGGAACCGATTCGGGATTTTTAGTTGCCGCATGCGCAGTGTAATAAAAAGAAGGGATTTCCCCAGCTGATCACCATTTTAAATTGTTTTTGCGTGGCTTGTGTCCCTTTTGTGCTCGTATCTCGTGTCTTGCGTTTTGAATCTTAGTTCAGCTATTTTTTTGTTAAAAGTAAAATACTATAGAATGGAGGATAATAATCCCATAGTTATGGTAGGTGGAAGTTTCTGTAAAGAAGTTAAATGCAACATATAATTTCATTTTTCAAGAGTATTGGGAAATTATGAGTATTTTTTGTAGGATCAGCTTTTAAATAGTGCAGGCTTAGAATTATTGGTATCATATAATATACACTTAAATATCTGTATTTTCTGTACATAAATAAGGAAAAATAACCACTTCGTCAATTTTTGAAATTTTGAGGTTATAGTTAATTCTCCTCTTCTTCTTTTTCAATAAGCTGTTTTGGTTTCTTCTACTGCGAACCGATTCTAAAACAGTTCGAGGATTTATTTTATTGCACATAGAGTTCTGAGCAGTTCTCGAACTGTCTAGAATCAATCCTTATTTTACAACCAAAACAAACCTATACTCTTCTTCTTCTTGATCGGAGACCACGAGCTGACGAAGACCCTCGACAGCCTAGAACATCGAAGACAGATTGGGAATTTCACTCTCTTTTAAAGGTATTTCCTTGGAAAATGCTCGGCTGACCTTGCCTTCTTAATTCCGTCCAGAGCGGCGAACAGTAGAAATACACGACGAACCACTGCCGCCCATCCATATGTGGTTAAGCTTAGTACTCCTCGAACTTCATTATTTAAGAGTTTTTTCATCTGGAGGAGTTCATTCTTATGGAACGACCTTCCCGAGGTCGTTTTCCGCAACGAATATAACCTCCAACGATTCAGAACCAACGTGAATCGCTTTAGTCGCACACGCACCACTCCCACAGTGCCTCAAAAGATTTTTCCTATAGTGCTTGTGTTTGATCATAAAAAAAGTATTGTTTTTTATGCGGGGGCACCTAAAGATGTGGAGGAAGAACCCCAAGACTGCCCCGTTATAAATTCGGCACTGCTTTTATGTAGCAAATATGGAGCTTTTCCACTTTCCACACTCTCTGGCTATAAGACGGTGCTCAGGGTTATGTAAAGTATACATCTTGGAGTTCATGATATTTGCCGTAAGAATACACTTAAAATCTGTATCAATAAATAAAGGTTGGGTTGGAGTTGAAAACCTTATTTATATGAAATTTATGCACATTTCCCTACATTCCAATTTTTTATCTCTAGTGAACCATACCTTATTGTTCAACCGGGGGGTGCAAGGGGCTCGAGGGTGCTGGGGGGAGATTAAAAAAAGCATGAAATAAATGTTTCTCCAATAATAATATCGTAAAAATAAACCACCTTTGTCTATTCCAATTTCTATAATTTAATAACCATAAAAAAGGGATGTGGATGCAATTTTACCATAGTTATAACGGTTTCTTACAATTACAAACATTTTTTGCCTCATGTTACCAAGATGGGTAATCTTTTTGGCCACGATTCCGTCAAAATTCGCCTGAGTGCGATGGTATATGATTAAAATTACGCTGAATACAAGTCGTTTTGTTTTATTTTATCCGAAAAAACAGCGTACAATCGACTTCCCCCTCTTATGATAATATCATTTGTTGCCATCATAAATGCAACAAATAGCATTGCAAATGTTACACTAAATATTACCCCGTGTGTTAAAAAGCTTCAATTCTCACATGACCGATGATGTTTAGTTTTCATCCGCAACCGCCCGCCGAGGGAATTCGCATTTTCAATTTTATAAAAGACCCTTTTTATTTCGATAATGGCCTTTGTCCACCGGGGTCCGGATAGATGTCTCACAAGAGCCGCGGGGTTTTGTTTTCCCGCACGGGCGTTGCCAAACGGTCACCGACAAACGGCCGCCGCCATTTTATATGATTGCCCGTCGTTTCCGGTTACGTTATGAAATTTTTACATGTTGCCGATATGTTTTATGTTTTTTTTTTTATTATATTTACGTAGCTGCGAGAGATGAGCTGTATCGTGATTTTTCAATCATGTTGTTAAATGTGATTGTTATTTTTTGATATCAGTGAAATTAAAGTGTGACGTGTTCACGGTCTAAAAATTTTTATCACTGCTAAGCGAGATATTAACTAGATAATATACGTAAGAGAATATTGCGCGCATCGTTAAATAATTAGTTTGCGATGGTCGATGGATTTAAATTATTTATTAAATAAAATAAAAAATAAAAAAAATAGCTTTAATTATCTAACAGTACAGAAACATACCATTTATAAGACAATTTAACTTAACCTAACTACAACAGCATACAGCTCAATTTAATTTTGTGTTGCTTAAATTAACATATACTCAACACAGCTCTTTTAATTTCATTTTTATTTGTAAAAAATAAATCAACTTTGTCATGCAAGGAGTCAAAGCTTGCACACATGCTGTATATTGGGGATTTATGTAGTATATTTGTATTTGGGGTATGCAGGTAGAAAAGATTGGTTTTTGGTCTTAGATGTAGTATCGGAGCATAAAAGTTAATTTGACCAAGTAAATATGATGACTCAACGTAGTTATTACATATTTTATATAATGTATGTATTTGGTGATATCTATGTCTGTCTTCAATGGTGTTTATTTTAAATCTTTGAAGTAATACTTTGCTGTCATAACCCCTTGCAGGATAAATGTTGTCCATTTTATATGCAAGGTATTTTAATAATTTACGCTGCACTGACTCCAATTCAACCATATATTTGTCATAGTAGGGAGTCCAGACAACACAGCAATACTCAAGCTTTGATCTCACATAATAATATACATTTATTATGTATACTACTTTACTACTAAAAGAACTGTAACAAAAGGAAACTAAAATCTGTAAAAAATATTACACAACATTGATAACAAACAAAAGGAAACGTTGTTTCTACCTTTTAAAAAAACCATGATGAACTAAACACTGTGTACTTTACAACCAATTATTTGTTCATGCAAATACGCATGGTTTCTTAATCATTTTGTTCGTATTGTATATTATCATTTAAGAATAGAATCGTTAATCATTTGAGTTTTCTTATTACTTAGCCTGTATCGTTAAAGAATGCCCAGAGCTGGCTAGTATTTCGAATATTACTACTCATTTTCATTTCACGGTTTCAAGTTCAAGATTCAGAAGTCACAGTCAAGTGCCAGGTAACGACCTGACAACTTCACGGAATCACATTTTAAATAATAGTCTATATGTGATGTGATTTGACAAAAATCCACCAAGAAGCAGGCACGAAGTCCAGTACCCTCCATGTTATTCTTATGCTAAAATGACTTTTTTCTATTTGGGTTTCATAATGGCTACATTATGAAAGGCAAAAAAATTGCATAAACTGCCACTTTATGAACCTGATTTTTTTTTATGTTGGCAGCAAGTAGGGTTCGAATTTTAGGTTTACTTTGATTTCGTTGAAATTAGTTTTCTAGGCATTAAGGATTCGACAACAATTTTTTTATAGAAAACTTTAAAATACTAACCTTCAACCTTGCAAATAGATCATTTTTACTAGATATTTATCTGACATACCTATACTCGGAAATATATAACATGCTGACGGTGTCCGTCAACTAATTTCTAGTCACAACTATAAAACAACATAACCTAATAATAATAAAAATATATTCTAGTTTATGCTTTAATTCTTCAAGTTTTATTTAATGAAGTACTATTTTTATTTTTAATTCAATATAGTATTATACATATTACTTTATATATACATATTTATAGTTACTGTAGACATTTCCTGGGTATTAATTGTTATTCCCGTCAGATTCTGTGTCGACACAATATTTTGTTCAATAGTATTATTTATTATTTTGTTCAGTATTTTGAAATTTCTTTTCGTTCGTTCTGCTCGCACCATAACTCAAAGTTTTGTATATTCTTTTTACAAGTTTTTCTGCAATTTCTCGTATTTCTGACGAAGTACAACTTTCTTCCTGACTCATTTTTATTTTTATTAACTTTAATAATATATTTATTTTTATTATGACGGCTGGGAAGAAGCTGTGTTGTGTTCAATTGTTTCTATCATGGCATATATGATACTTGTAACATTTTATGAAATTGTAAAAGTATTGCCAACCCAAAAAGAAAATATTAATTCAAATGGAAAAAATCTACTATATTTTTAAAAGTTTTTCAGACTTTAAAGACCCAAATAGAAAAAGTATTATAAAATACACGGTTCATAAGACAATTAGAGCACATGTACTTTAGAAAACAAGGCCGATTATGGCAAATGTAATAAATGTATTTCTTATGGTGTTTCAACAATTCAACTCCATGGGAATAAATTTTAAACAAAAAGATCACATCAGGCTTTTTATTGCTACTAAGGAACTGTACCTGGTATACATCATATTTAAAAAAAATTGAAATATACCTGGTGGTTCAATAATTATGTGTAAAAAACTTGATTCCATTGGTGCTCTTTGGGAGCCCATATCTCCGAAGAGGAGGCCGATACGAAAGAAGTTTATATGAACTTGTAATACCCTTTAGACTTGTTTTTTCCATATCCTCCCGGATATATTCCCTACATTTTCCCGGACACCCTGTACCATGTAATAAATAATTACACCCGGCGTCCTTACTTTCCTTCCCGGACTATTATTTTCACCCCCCTCGGAAATTACCGTCACAAAAATCCCTCTCCCAACACATTACACCACCGTATCGCTCAACATAAATCCCCCCCTATTACTTCCAAAAAAGAGATCGTACAAGGGTGGATATATTTTTCATCCCCCTAATTAATATTCTCTATCTCCCGAAGCCGAAGCTCTACACAGAAATTAAAATCAGGATAAAACCCTTGTAAAACCCTCGGGGAGTATTTTGATAAAACCGGCACGCTGCACCCCCTGAGAACAAGGGGTAGATTTCCAACATTTCCGTGTAACACATGTGTTGTGCTCTCATGGAGGGTTAGAGGCATTAATAAATAGGGAAAACTAAATTTCTTTTTTTCTTCTTCTTTCTTTCCGGCGAAATAAAACATAAAAAAGTACAAAATATTATTTCTCTAAATACTACTGCAATTCTAATACAGTACTCAAGACAATTCGTTTAATAATACCGCAGTCGGACGTCGCCGGTTCAGCCAAGATTCTGGCCTTAGCAGTAAAATCAGTTTTTGAAATGAAAGCAAAAAAATATTAAATCCTCGTGTAATTTGCTGCAAATAATAAATTCGGCTCCATAGTACAATAAGCCCTATATGTATTGCAAATATTCACCACTGGAGTTTTATCGTTCCATTTTAATCTCAACAAGGCCAATATTTCCGACCATTTTTAATTTGATTAGTTTAATAATCAAACCTTAAACCGGCCCTTTGTGAAGCGAAAGTGCCCTTTGTGGGGGGATATTTGACTTCATTAGCCGATCCCGCACTCTAAGTATCCGGTAAATCGAGAATAAAAGTTTTTAATTATTGGTTGGTTATGCGCTCGCTTTTGTTTGGCACGATGATTGTTTTAAATTATTGCCGTCAATAAATAATATTATATACAGGGTGTTTTCTAACCTCTCTGAAAAAAATCTTCACCTTATTTTAAGACGAAAATGTGGTATAAAAGTTTTTTCTATTTGGGTATCATAATGGCTACATTATGAAATTCAAAAAAAATTGAATAACCTGCCACTTTGTGAAACTGAAATTTTATTTTTTTTATGTTGGCAGCAAGTAGGGTTCGAATTTTAGGCTTACTTCGATTTCGTTAAAATTAGTTTTCTAGGCATAATGGATTCGACAAAAAATACTAATCTTTAACCTTGCAAATAGATCATTTTTACTAGATATTTATCAGAAATACCTATACTCGGAAATATATAACATGCTGACGGGTCGGTCAACTAATTTCTAGTCACAACTATAAAACAACATAACATAAAAATAATAGAAATATCTTCCAGTTTATGCTCTATTTCTAAAGTTTTATTCAATAAAGTACTATTTTTATTTTTAATTCAATATATTATTATACATATTCATAGTTACTGTAGACATTTCCTGGGCATTAATTGTTATTCCTCTCAGATTCTGTGTCGACACAATATTTTAAACTTTTGTATATTGTATTTAAAAGTTTTTATAGATTATTTTCTGCAATTTCTCGTATTTCTGACTAACGTTTTTTACAAAATTCGGCAATTATGGAGTTTTTAGGACGAGAAATTGATTTATTTGTGAAACTTTAATGTACAATGTAGGGGGCGCTGTCTGCGGCATTATTTGCATATTTATTAGGTCATAACTTTTTTGTGCCTCAGTGTATTTAAGTCTTTAATGAAAATAATACTTTTCTTATATTTATTACGTAAAAAAGGAATGCTAAGTTCAGGTCGCCCAGAGTTACCGTTTCGGAGATATTTGCATTTAAATTGTTTAGTGCGTTAGCTCAGGCCAGCAAGTATCTAATATTTTGTTACTTCTATAACTTTTACATGATAAATAATGTTCCAGTAATAGTAATTGTGAATAATAAATACAATTAGGTTGTTCTTTAACTTATTTTAAATAAAATAACTTTGACCCTAGAAAATATCATGTCGAAAGGAACCAACAGCAATGAAAACACAAACTTACGATAAACTCAAAAATGAAACATTTCCTGACAAAGCTATCTTACAATAATCAACAAACAAACAACAACATGGAGGTTTCATAGTAACTGCATCTCTATATTTCATTTGTTATTTTAAGAAAAAAAAATTGTTTTCATATTAATAATAATTGGACAGGGTGCACTAAACAATTTAAATGCAAATATCTCCGAAACGGTAACTCTGGGCGACCTCAACTTAGTATACCTTTTTTACGTAATAAATACGAGAAAAGTATTATTTTTATTTAAAACTTAAATACACTGAGGCACAAAAAGTTATGACCTAATAAATGTGCAAATATTGCCGCAGATAGCGCTCCTTACATTGTACATTAAAATTTCATTAAAAAAAATCAATTTGTCGTCCTAAAAAAAACATAAATGCAAAATTTTTTAAAAAATCGTTAGTTTCTCCCAAGGTTATTAGAGAAAAACAAAAATGAAGTTTTAACTTTAACACCCTGTATCTCAGTTAATATCAACTTTCGGATATAGGTATAAGTATAATTAAATCCTAATATTTTTACGTAAGGAGTCTGTGGTTTTTCCATGTACCATTAATTAGCGGACATCCTGTATAGGGAACCACACGAAACACACAATATAAATATCAATAATGACATATCAATATTTTAATTTTGCCATTCCCGTCTAATACACTGTAATTGCATTTTGTTTCCAAAGATAAACGTTTTCCGTTTTATCCTTTTTAATTAACGGATAAAAAAGGAAGACAATTTAGAATAGCAGGTTTTCGATATTACTGTAACTTGGCCTCCTCCGTTGTAACCGTAAAATCATACAAAATAATTACTAATATTACTCCCCGTCCCGAATAACCCCACCCTCTTCCGCCGAGCGCTCTCTTAAATTATGTCACCCCTCGTTCCCTTGCGGCACCCGAGCTGTCCGACACAGCCGCCATATTGGACGCCATGGCGAGCGTCCTTTGTGCGGGGATGCCTTTGTGCCGCCGCGACGACGCTTCGCAGATGCCGATATTACAGTAGCGGATATTGAGGTTATAATATTTACAATGTTGCTTATAAATATCAATTATCTGTACATTTGAAGACGTTCCTCAGAATTGTCCCGTTCTTGGACCATATAATTGTTTGGATTAATTAGTTATATTAAGTTGTACTTTGAAAGGATGTCATACAGAATGGCTAACTACGGACTCCCAAATCATTCTATTTAAAGAGGAGGGAACACAATAGTGCTTTTTTAAATAATATCCTAAAAATCATAAATTTTAGTGCGATTTATTGGAAACTAAACTAAAAAAATAATACGTTCTGGTATTATTATTTCTTACAATTAAATTATCAAACTTTCTTACAGAAGTTTCTTTTAAATCGCTGTAAGAACATCAATAGGAACTTACATTATATAGCAGAATGGTTCTCTGTAAGCTTTTCTGCTTTCGCTTTCCGGGCATTATATAGTAGTTTACTTAACGCCCGTGGTACATATATACCTAATTAGTGTTGTGATCGCTTAAGCGAAAAATCGCTTGAGTACTCGATTATTGAAATAACCGACATCGCTCGATTATTAAAAAAAAAATTCAAGCGAAAATCGTCGCTTGTTACTTATTGCCTTTCACTAGATACCCGAGCTTCGCTTGAAGCCGACCGAAATGTGCCGCTTGGTGTGATCGCTCGAGGTAAAAAACTGCTCGTATATTCGAGCAGTTATTCGCTAGATAGGAAATACTACTCTAGTTATAAATTTAAGCGAAAAATCGAAAATCGTTGCCTTTCACTTGATATCCGATTTTCGCTCGACACCGCGCGTCATTCGAAAGGTGCCGATTGGGGACGTTCGAGTTTGACGCTCAGAAGGCTGACACGACATATGTCTTTCTTAAAGGCGCATAAACGAGAAGGTGCATATAAAAAAAAGTATGCCAAATCCCTTAGTGGAGTCATCGCGACATGGGTTTTGACTGGGACTGGCTAGCAAGCGGCGATTGTAAATTCTTAAAAAAATTAAAGGATATAATTTTTTTTAAAATGAGAATCAACTGTTCTTCCTTAATAAAAACTCTAGACTAAACTTCTAGAACTTGCAAAAACAACCCCTGGTGTTTAATCAACACATTCTTCTTAGTCATAAAAATTTCAAGTGATAAATCGCTCGAGCGATCCACTCGATTATTAAAATCATCGGGTTTTCCCAGCACTATAAATAGTATATTACGTACCGAGGTGGAAAGTGTTTCATTCCTGTCGAGAGAGTCAGTAAATCTCAAGACGGTAATGAAACTTTTCACCGAGGTTTGTATACTATTTTATTTACAACCACATCTAACATCCACTTCTTACTATTTTGAATTAAAATTATTAATAAAAGATAAATGTCATTTTGACTTTTCCATTGAAAAATTAGACAGAAATTTCAAATAACCGCAGGTGGTAAAATAACGTAGGTAATAATACACATCAAGATGGCAAATATCATTTTTTGAATATGGTTTCCATGTCACTAAACAATAACAACAATAACAACAGAAAAATGGAAATCAATCAGATGAGTAATTTGATTTTGCTGCTACTCCACCAGAAATTCGAGAAGCAGCAAAAATAGTAGAAGAAGATCTTCTGCCAACTAAAAGCCGCCCGAGATATGACAAGGCATAAAACTGTTTCAGAGAATGGTGTACGGGAAACAAAGTTCAAAATCCTGGTTCTGAGTCGGTGCTACTAGCTTATTTCAGTGAAAATGCCAAGACAAAGAAGATATCAACGATTTGGTCACAATATTCAATGCTAAGGACCACTCTATCAATTAGGGAAGAAGTAGACATATCTAAACACGAAAAGCTATTAGCATTTTTAAAAAAGTGTGCTCATACATATTTTGAGATATCGATTTTTAAAAAAATAAAAATAAATAATTTACTTTCCACCCGGGTGGAAAGTAAAAGTAAAAAAGCGTCCACCTTACAAAGATAGATGAAATGTAATTTTTACATGCATGGTTGCAAATAATGACTATTTTAAAGTTTTAGGCATATTATTCATTTTTCTCATACGCCACTGCGTATCATTTAATCAGAAAGGCAATCCCACATCGACAAAGGCTCACGGAGGGTGCTTCCTCCGCCAACCCCCCGAACTGTCAACCGCAGGGTTTAATTATTTACCCGTCAATATTGCTATGTGCTTCCGATTTGATACTTGCTGCCAGCATCGCCGATATTTTCTCATGGAGAGAACATTGGAAACGTTTCCCTGTGAAATGGACAAATGGAATAGCATGGCAGGTCGAAATGGAAAATGGCAGGCGGTAATTATTTATTTTCAAAATCGACGACAAATTGGTATAGTCTCCTTACATCAAGGAGGATAGGACTTTGGTTCGCAGTTCTTGAAGGATAAGCAATTCACATTCTTAGGTGGGTTGTAAACACATATACAGGGTGGTTGATTAGTGCGAGGAAGTCAAATATCTCCGTTGTTCTTAAAAATATCGAAATTTATTAAATACAAAGGTTCTAGGATAAATAAAAGCGCACATTTAAAAAATATTTTTGGATATACAGGATGCTCCAAAAAAACGGGGCATCATATAAGTAATTTTTTTGAAACAGTCCCCCCCCCCCATTTCTTTTTGTCTCATCGAATTCGGCATAAAATTTTACATAAGATATGCTATTTTATTTTGGTGATTTATACGACGTTGCCAGATTATTCCATTTTTCCTAAAATTTTCTCGAAAAACATCATATCAAAAAAATTATTTTAAAATATTACTAATTTAAACTAAAAAAGAAATTCTTATATTTGTATAAACCTTAGAGGTGTCCGAATCATTTTACTAAAAAAAAGCATCAATATCGTATACAGGGTGTTTTTTACATCGGTACAAATGTAGCAATCTTTAGATAAATATTACTCGATTTTTTCAAATGGTCCCCCCTGTATATTATTATGTCAGTTTACAGATAATTTCAACCTCTTTAAATAGGCAATTATAATAAATGCTCTAAAACGTAACGTTCTTGTAATATTTTAGGCTTTATTTAAAAAATGTAAAAATATCGCCACTTTCAATAAGTTGGCCATGAGTTACAGAAAAATCAACAATTCGTACTGTCATCATAATAATGAATTTAGATTTCTGACATCTTTTGATTAACAACTTTACGGTGTTAAGGTAATTATTGTAGATCAAAAAGTATTCTTTGTTGACACGCTATGAATTTTTCTACAGACGAATTAGTCGATATGGTTTTCATACTAGGAGCAAGTGACAGAAACTGTCTACTTGCTACAAGGCTTTATCGGGAAACTTATCCTGATAGAAGGCAACCAAGAAAAGAAGCATTTGATAAATTAATGGATCGTTTCTCTCGGACGGGAAAAGTACAATATGAAAAAACTGAAAGAACTAAAAGTGTTAGCCATATACCTTCAACGAAATATTGAAATTGTAAAAATAAAAAAATAAAAATTTCAATTTTTTATATTTTTATTAATAAAAAACGTGATCCGACTGTTTTCCGTTTTCTCGTCTCTCTATATAGACATTTCGGCTCCGCGGGTATCTGATTGCGTTCCCTTAGAATTTTCCGCTCCTGTGGGACACTTAATTTTCCTCCATTTTGCCAGTTTCTCCCGTTCCGGAATTCTATAGGACTTCATCTCCTTGATATACTTCGAATGTCATTTCGTAAAGGAAAAAGAATTTTTATTGTCTGATATTCGTTTCACGATTAAGTTTCAAAAAAATGCCATTGAGATGGCGTGTGACCGGTCAATACCGCTTCGTGGCCGGAGTTTTGCTGGGGATTCCTCATTTCTCATTATAGCATAGTTATTAGTACAGTACGTTTCACGAAAATTGGATACGACTTAATGATTTCCTGGGTCGGTCCCATTGTGTCGACAAGAGCTTGGCAATAAACAAGTGAAGTATGAAGGGACGGACTAAGGAAAACAAGTAATGATATGATTATATTAATGTAATCAAATGAAATAACAATATTACTAGTCATATTTATTTACATTTATAATGTCATTCTATAGATAGTTCTGTTTCGCTATCGCTATCCTCATCAAAATTAATTATAATTGGATTAATTATACGATACAGACTAATATACGAATTTTCTACAGTTATTACGTGACGGACTGAATTTTTTCAACTACCTGGGGGAATATCATTAAAGCATTTTCGTATTAATTCTACAACACTAGAACTTAAAGTCGGAGAAATATTTTCAGACCTAACCAGTGATTTCAACTGGTGCCACATATGCTCTATGGGGTTAAAAATGCAATAATAGGGTGGGAGCCGTAGCACTGTATGTCCAATTTCTTCTGCCAATGTGTCACAAACATATACTTTTTTATACAAAATGTCTTTAAAACTTCTAAAAGATCGCTTTTTTATAACTTTCTTCAAAATATATATCATTCGCCGCCATGTAGTTTTGAATCTCCAATTTTGTATTATTTGAGCTTGGAGCTTTATGTAATTGGCGACTGTGATAGCTCGCATTGTCCGTTACTATCACGCTATTCTGAGGAATGTTTGGTAAAAGACAATTCTTGAACCATTCCTCAAAAACTAACAACTTTTACCACAAAAAGATATTTAAATATAAATTAAACAACCTAACCTACCTGATGTGCCTATATTTAACTATAATTATTACAATCCGCTCCTTTCCACATAATAATAACAAACGGTCATAAATAATGGGATCGCCCCAGGTACTTTTACTACAGTCATTAAGTTATATCCATTTTTCGTGGAACAATCTTTACTTGGTAATTAATACTATTAACATATACAATGTGTGTCAATTTAAAAACGTGGACGCAATGAGAATTTACTGCACTAGAGTTATGGTTTTTAGGCTATTATTTAAAAACACATTATTGCATTGACTCCTCTTTTAGTAGAATGATACAAATCTATGTAACTTCTTTAAACAGCACGAAAGAAACTCTCGAAACGAGGTACCCTAGTTTGAGTCGTCCTTAAATAAGGTTGAAACATGACCTGGCGGTAATTTATTTTTTATTTAGAAAATAATAGAGAATAGAGCTACTTTCCTTAGAATGTTCCATTCACGCAAATAATAAGCCCTATAACTGATCCTACCCCATATTTCTTTCTTAATGCCCTTTGGCCCTCTGTCTTGTATTTGAATTCGAACATACACCTTTACATTTTTGATTATTACCTGTTCAATAGTTTTATGATTGATATCTGACAGCTTTGAGGCGGTACCGCATATTAAAAATGTATTTCTTTTTAATTAATTAGAACAAAATTAGTGTTGTGATCGTTCGAGCGAAAAACCGCTTGAGTACTCGATTATTGAAATAATCGACATCGCTCGATTATTAAAAAAACCGCTCGAGTTATAAATTCAAGCGAAAATCGCCGCTTGTTACTTATTACCTTTCACTCGGTACCCGAGCTTCGCTTGACGCCGACGTGTATTCAAGCAGTTTTTCGCTCGATAGGAAATACTCTAGATATAAATTTAGGCGAAAATCCAATCATGCCTTTCCCTTGATAACCGATTTTCGCCCGCCACCCGAAATGTGCCGGCTCGCGACCTTCTAGTTTGACGCTCAGAAGGCTGACACGACATATATCTTTCTTCAAGGTATAGTTGTTGCAGAATTATACCGTTGACTCTTACTGCCATAAATAAACTACCTGATTATACCCTATTGTATACCCTCAACCTAAATAATTGGACGATTTGCATCCTCTAAATTGTTTAACAGCTGTTAAATATTTAAGTCTCCATTCCCGTAAACGTTGAGATTCCATTAATGTTTGTCTTAATGTGTAAGGCTTGAAAGGCTACAAGAGATATTTGTTTCGTCTTTAATCAGCCGCTCTTTGAGGGAAATCAAAGTGGGTACAGTTTGTGCCTCATACTTTTGGTAAATGTTTCTTCTTAATAAATCCATGTCATTTTCATCAATGCTTCTAAATGTGCCAGAATCACTCCGATTTTTTTCTAGGATTAACAGAAGTACTATGTCTCTTACCGAAGATAAAGGAGTTTTTGTCAAAGTAGACGTCTCTGCTAAAGCATCCATCGAACTAAAATTTCTACTCAACAACGATTGATACACATTTTTAATTATTAGTTTGGCATCGGTAGATAAATGCTTTCTTTTAAAAATGACACTTGAAGATGCCCCCCTATCAGCACAATTCCAAGGACGGCACATTCTATCACTAATAAGCCTAACTAAAAATTACTCGCCGGAAAACCACTAAAGATTAAAATTATTAAAAATCACTTTGTATTTATATATGCATCAGGCATAGGTACATTTGGGATTTCCTTATTTATTTTATGGTCGAAGCGTAATGAGGTTTTATTGCAGTCAAAAGATCAACGGTATAATTCTGCAAATACTATACATAAACGAGAAGGTGCATATAAAAAAGTATGCCAAATCCCTTAGTGGAGTCATCGCGACATGGGTTTTGTTTTGACTGGGACTGGTTTGTTCAACAGATTCTTCTTAGTCATAAAAATTTCAAGTGATTAATCGCTCGAGCGATTCACTCGATTATTAAAATCGCTCGAGTATCAAGTACGCGATTATTAAAATCATCGGTCTTTCCCAACACTAAAAAAAAATCTTTCACTGTAAACACTTGATGCAGGCACAGATAAGAGTAATATTTTGTCTTTTTTGATAAAAATGGAAGCAAATGGACTTCGATGTCTGTTTAGAACGTTATGTAATAAATACAGGATGCAGTTCAGGTATGGGACTCGGTCAAAAATGTTGAGATTAGTTCCAGTATCCGACATTTTCAAAAAGTGAATCCTGTGGCATCACCATATGGAAATTAGAATTCTCTTTATTTAGAAAAAATTGTTAACAAACAACATAACATAAAAACAAACCACGAAAGCACGCAAGTCAAGTAACTTTACTTATAATTAATAATTTTTGGAAATAGTAGGTATATACAATGACTTATTTCTGAAATTTCCCGCCCACGATAAACGTCAATGTGCGCTGCTAATCCGTCACATTCCGGCAGGAACAAATTTGCCGGTGGCCTTATTGTTGTATGTTTGGTTGCATATCGTCAACAGGGTATGCCAATTAAACGGTAGAATACGTTTGGCCGGACCGATGTACAATGTTTAAATTGTGGTGTATGTATTATATTATAATAATAATCTTGGAGATTCCTCTACACTACTCTACAGGAAAGATTTGGAAAAAAATAATTTATTAAATTGATAAATATAGCATGATTTATTGAATATTGTACCAATTTTGCAGAGGTTTGCATTAAGGCCGCAGCCGGCGGGCGTAATAGGCATAGTTTTGGCTGAATCGGCTACGACATGGCGGCGGTGGTACTAAATAATTTTCCTAGAGTACCGTATAGTAGAATTGCACTAGGCCGAAATTTAAGAAATAATTTACTGTGTTTTATTTCTTTTTTAATATATTTTTGGGAGTTATTTGACAACATATAAACGGATTATGTGGTACCGCTCCTCCCGCGGATTATATGAAGGTTTCATTTTAGCAGAACAGAATAGTTTATTTTACGAACGGTCGGATACGTCAGAATTATTTACGTCATATCCGATAGGACGTCGGATATTGTTCTTTTGTTAATTGGCTTAATAGATTTATTCTCAAAATCATATTGCCTGGGCACCTTCAAGCTCGAATAATGGAAATATGTAGGTACCCTCGCAGCCGAAGAAATGTTTTATGTATATTTACTTTTTGAAGTAGTCCTTCACTCAGTGGATTGAAATTATGAAGAGGTAAAGAAACTTATAGTCTGCTCCACTAGTTTAATAATAGTATAATAAGATACAAGTTTCAAAGACATTCTCTTAGAGCACTCGTTTAATTTAGAAACCGACAAAGTACAAGTGCTCTAATTGTCTTTTGAACCGTGTATTTTATAATACTTTTTCTATTTGGGTCTTTAAAGTCGGAAAATCTAGAAAAAATATAGTAGATTTTTTCCATTTGAATTAATACTTTCTTTTTGGGGTGGCAATACTTTTACAATTTCATAAAATGTTACAAGTATCAAATATGCCATGATAGAAACAATTGAACACAACAAAGCTTCTTCCCATCCGTCATAATTAAAAATAAATATATTATTAAAGTTGATAAAAATGAGTCAGGAAGAAGTTTTAGCCGTTAATAATAAAGTTTTTTAGTTAATTTATCGATATTTAGATTGTCTGACATGTCGATTGGGGTATCAACAAGTTCTAGGAAGATCTATGACAAAAATTTGAAAATTGTTCATATTTTAAATTGTTATTATTATTCTTATAACATTATATTTTTTAACGCAGTTTTAGATTAGAAAAAAATTGTCCTATGAGCCGTGTATTTTATAATACTTTTTCTATTTGGGTCTTTAAAGTCTGAAAAACTTTAAACAAATATAGTGGATTTTTTCCATTTGAATTAATATTTTCTCTTTGGGTTGGCAATACTTTTATAATTTCATAAAATGTTACAAGTATCAAATATGCCACGATAGGAACAATTGAACACAACAAAGCTTCTTCCCATCCGTCATAATTAAAAATAAATATATTATTAAAGTTAATAAAACTGACTCAGGAAGAAAGTTGTACTCAGTCAGAAATACGAGAAATTGCAGAAAATAATCTAGAAAAACTTTTAAAACGAATATGCAAAACTTTGAGTTATGGTGCGAGCAGAACAAAGTTCAAAATATTGAACAAAATAATAAATAATACTATTGAACAAAATATTGTGTCGACACAGAATCTGACAGGAATAACAATTCATGCCCAGGAAATGTCTACAGTAACTATAAATATGTATATAAAAAGTAATATGTATGCATAATACTATATTGAATTAAAAATAAAAATAGTACTTTATTGAATAAAACTTTAGAAATAGAGCATAAACTGGAAGATATAATTATTATTTTTAGGTTATGTTGCTTTATAGTTGTGACTAGAAATTAGTTGACGGACACCGTCAGCATGCTATATATTTCCGAGTATAGGTATTTCAGATAAATATCTAGTAATCTATTTGCAAGGTTAAAAGTTAGTATTTTAAAGTTTTCTATAGAAAATTTTTGTCGAATCCATAATGCCTAGAAAACTAATTTCAACGAAATCGGAGTAAGCCTAAAATTCGAACCCTACTTGCTGCCAACATAAAAAAAATAAAATTTCAGTTCCATAAAGTGGCAGGTTATTCAATTCTTTTGCATTTCATAATGTAGCCATTATGAAACCGAAATAGAAAAAGAAAATGTGGTGAATATAGATAATTAAATTTTTGGTTATGACAGCTAGGTCACTTAGGTAGGCCCTGTCGAATTTTCTTTGTCATAGAGAAATGATGCGTAACTTATCACAGAGGAATGATAAGAAAGTTTCCACAGACGAATTATATTCTGATAATGTATACATTTTGATGAAGTATTCGTAGAAAAAGAATAGCGATAGTGATTACATGTAAATACTTTCCAGCTATTCTCGCAAATATTATCCTCATTACCTCTGTTTTAAAACAAGTATTGATTAAAACCACGAGCGCATTCATTAATTTACTCATTTCTTCTCCCAACAATCGTAATAAAAGCCTCGATTTTTTAGAGTAGCTTCTAAATTTTTTTTTAATCAACAACAAAAATTTCATATACCACTCTCGGCCACTTGACAATACAATCTCATCATCAACAACAACAGAATCCTCAATTCTCTCGAACATGTCGCATCCAGCCCCCCTCCCGCCCTGTCCCCTCGCAACCCCGGACTTCCTATGGATCTACGCAAACAACCCCGCAGCAGATGTCACCGCGCGGCGTCGGGTTGGCCCGAATCCCCCGTCTTCGCCATGGCAACGGCACCCCGGGCGCGAGATTGTCGCCTAGCAACGCCCAGGTGTCACAAGGTCCAATCAACACGGACTATCTTAGGATCGATGTTTACCCTCGGCTCGGCGGTGAGGCGAGGTCGGCGAAGGGGTGGATTTTTGTCGTTATCTTTTAAAGCACGTCCGTCATGAATTTTACTAACATTGCTCCGGTGCCGGCTCAAGTCGATGATAAGTATTACAAATCGGTAAACCATTTTATAGAAAAAAACACGGTCCCAGTGCAGATAATAATTTTTTTAAAATTCATACTAGAAAAACATAGAATTTTGAGTCACGTCCGTCGATTGTTTGTTTTTCCTAACCGAGACATATCAAACCGATCAGAGGTTAGAATGAAAACAGAACAGACAGAAGATAAAAGAGATGGGGACTCTACAGATAGAAATACCGGCACCATGTTTATTTCAAGTCAATAACACGTTCTAAGAAGAAAATCAAAATCCATTTGACCGGTGAAAGAGCACAAAGAAAATTTTCCATTTTCTCCATTAAGGCCATATAGTACATTGTTTACCGAGTAGGAAATGAAATGCCTAACATTCCTACGAGGTAACTATTTTTCCGAAAATCGTTTAAAAATCGACAGATATTGATTAATTTTGAAAAAATCCCGAATAATTTTATTCACAAATAAATGGTGCTTTAAAATTCGTAATAAAATTGGTTGCGTTACTATGGAAACGTATTAATGTTGAATTGTCAAACTTGACGCATATAAATTTAATTGTTGGTATTTCCGAAAGCAAAACAGTATAAAATGATAAGTGATGATGATTTTTCCATTCCTGGGACTCCTCCAGAGCTGGTTGAGGCAGTGAATACTGCTTCATTAGAATTATTGCCAAAGAAATCAAGAGAAAATACGAATATGCATATAAACGTTTTATGGACACATGGAAATACACGAGTTCTTTCTCGGAAAATATTGTAATGGCATACTTCCTAGACATTTGTTTAAAGATGAAATCTTCAACATTATGGGCCAATTATTCAATGTTGAAGTCAACCCTTGCAATTAAACACAATGTATATACATATATCTACATATTCAAAACTTCGTTCTTTATTGAAACGGCAAGCTCAAGGTTGTAGGGCAAAGAAATCTAAGATTTTAACGAAGGAAGAAATCGACAAATTTATCCAGGAAGCTCCAGATAAAGAAAATTTAATGATTAAGGTTTTAATTTACAAGGTTTTAATTTCTATTTAGTTTACACATTTATTTATTTTTTAGGTGGCTTTAGTATTTGGTATTTCTGGGTCCTGTAGAATGGATGAGTTATGACTCTACATGATGTAGAAGACCTAGAATCTAAGCTTTTAATTAGCACACCTGATTCGAAGACCATCAAACCAAGATCATTTGAACAGTGACCGATTTTTCTTTAAATATCAAACCGGAAAGGGTTGTAGACAAGTGGTAGGAATACTGCCTATTTGAACTTGGTAAATCCGACAGAATATACTGGTCACTGTTTTCGTCGGTCTTCTGCAACAATATTGGTTGACTCTGGTGCCAACATAATTAATTTAAAGAGGCATGGCGGATGGGAGTCATCAAACGTTGCTGAAGGATATATTGAAGAATCTCGTAACAATAAGGTTGAGGTGGCAAATAAAATTTTCACAGTACATTTCTCATAGTTCTAATAATGTTCCTCCAATTTTCAATAATTGTACTAACTGTGAATATAACAAACTAATTTCAAAATGTATTCTGCAATGCATTGAAGTTTTCAAAATATAAATGAATTCCTTATGAACAACGTGTTTTGAATTATTTATGTAGAACACTAACAACTGTAAGGAAATATAATTTCCTTACAGTAAGGAAATGAATATTTCCTAACAGTTATTTTTCGTTGCCTAGCAACGACTAAGTGTAGGGATATATTGACTTTTTCTTTCAAAAATGTTATCAAAAATGTCAATATTTCCGAACGATTTCCGGAGGTAATTACACTAGTGCCTAAAAATTTTCGATAATTTTGCATGAAAGCGTATTGCCTGAAAATGAACGAATGTTGTTTTTCAAAGGAAATACGCTTAAATGCAAAATTATCTGAGAATTTTTATGCACGAGTGTAATTTAGGGAGAAAATTACTCGAATAATGGTGAAAACAACTTTATATTACAACTTTTAAATAAAGAACTAAAAAAATTTGTAATTATTAATAACGCAATTATTGTATTAATTCGACCATCACTGGAGTACTGCTCTCATGTCTGGAGCTCTGCGCCCAAACATACTCTTCGGCTACTCGATTCCATCGAAAGGAGGGCCATTCGTCTGATTGGAGACCACGAGCTGACGAAGAACCTCGACAGCCTAGAACATCGAAGACAGGTTGGGGATTTGACTCTCTTTTACAGATATTTTCATGGAAAGTGCTCGGCTGACCTTGCCCTCTTAATTCCGCCCAGAGCGACGATTAGCAGAAATACACGACGAACCACTGCCGCTCATCCATATGTGGTTAAGCTTAGTACTCCTCGAACTTCATTATTTAAGAACTCTTTCATCTGGAGGACTTCATCCTTGTGGAACGATCTTCCCGAGATCGTTTTTCCTAACGAATATAACCTCCAACGATTCAAGTCCAACGTGAATCGCTTTTTGCGCACACGCACCACTCCCAGAGTGCCCTAAGGGATTCTTCCTATAGTGCTTGTGTTTGATCATAAAAAAAAAAGAAAAAAAAGAAAAAAAAAAATATTTAATATTTGAGTTTGTAGCTGGAATATAAGATTTATTTTTTTAAACGTCAAAAAGTGTCATTATCTTTGTCAATAAACAATAAAAACTTGGCGGGTTGTTTTCGATAGCTAGAAGGGTTGTTTTCGATGTAATCAATCGAAAACAACACCTTTAGCTTAATGTATGAGGGTAATTTTCGGCAAAATACTTATCTGCGCCGACTGTGTCTACAAAAAAAAAGAAATAGACCGTCTGCAACGGGGAAAAATTAAATGTTCTGCAGATAATCTAGCCAATTGTTAAAAATATTAATTTGTTACATATTATTTATTAATTATGTCATTTGTTTTTAGTTTGTAGTTTGTTTTTTTCTTAGTTTCGTTAAATAAACCAGCTCTGCTGTGTCGCCGCTGGTTGTGTTCATAATTTCTACAGCACATTTTTTTAAATTCAGTTTCGGCCGGATACGGTACAAGATCCGGCCGAACCGGATGTTAAAAAAGGCGGCTGAAATCACCGGATCCCGAATCATGTTGTGTTTTGTCACGACGTGGCAACGCGTAAAATTATGACCGCGCGCGACTAAGACGCTATTATCCCCGTGTCTCTCACACACACACGGTAAAAGTTCCGGAAAAGGCTGAAATTTGTTTATTTTCCGTATTTTCTCTTGAATTTTCGCTCGACTTTCCCGGGATTTAATGAAGTCGAATTTTTAAAAGAACGACATTTACGGACGTTTCATTTATGCGTCATTTCATTGTACGCAACGTAATTCGGTCTATTGAAAACAAAAAACTTCGTTTGGTTAAATAAAAATACTGCAGCGTATTGCGCAAACTGCCGGGTAGGTTGTTCGGCTTGGGGGGGATCTCTTTTTTTTTATATTTTTCTAGAGCATTCGATTGGGTTGGTTGGTTTAAAGGCCCGAACTTCAAATCACTGCAGCCTTTCGGCTTATTGTGTACCCCGATCTTGTTAGATGTTTGTTCCGTCTATGAAGTCCAGTAACCTTCTACCAAGCCTACCATGTGGGAGGTTGTCACTACGTTGTATGTCTTCTACAAGACAGCGCTACGCAGCGGTATATTATGTGTGAGGCGGTTTCTCATCCTCTTCGCCGCAGAGTCTACATTCAATGGATCCGTTGTTTAGCCCTATCCGTTGAAGGTGTTTTCGCAAGTGGCAGTGGCCTGTTAGCAGACCCATCACTTGTTTCAACTGGGGCCGCGTCAGGGTTAGCATCCCATTCGATAGTATTTTCGATGATTTTCCAATTACGGCCCGTGCGTGTATTAGACCAGGTAACTCTTGCCATCGAGACAGGTGTTGCTTTTTCGACCATCTATCTAATGTTGTTTTTGTTGCCTGTTTTGATATTCCAAAGGCCGGTTCGGGGCCCCGGACACTTTGAGCAGATCCGGCTCTCGCTAGTTCATCCGCTTTTTCATTTCCTAATATCCCGGAGATACCCACAAGAGTTCCACGTTGTTCCCCCTAGCCGCCAGTACTTTTAGGTTGGTATGGCACTCCAGTGTAAGTGTTGAAGTAAACCGATTGGAGTCCAGAGCCTTAAGAGCAGCTTGGCTGTCCGAAAGGATGTAAATCTTTTGGTCGTGGTAGCCCTTTTCAAGATTTTGTAGTACGCATGCTTGTATGGCATGAACTTCCGCTTGGTATACTGTGGCGTAGGTCCCCAGAGGAATGCTCATGTCCATCCTGGACCTTTCCCCAAATATACCTGCGCCCACACCGTTGGCGGTTTTTGATCCATCGGTGTACCAAACTAGACCCTTGTCAAAAGACGGGGATGCACTGTTTGTCCATTTATCAAAGTTCCAGTCAATCTTCAAAGGCTTTGTGAAATCGGGTTTGTTCCAAGAGCTCATCGTTGATTAGATCCATGGCTCTTGTGTGTCCAATTTTTAGGGGGGTGTTGTGTCCATTCCCCGTTTGTTATCATCCTTGAGGAGCAGCCGATTGCTTGAACTCCGATTTTCGAAAAACAAAACTATATTTTCTGTGATTTTTCGGACTACAGTCCTTATTTTTGGTTATAGAGGGGCCCTAGGTCCGTAATCCGGGGCCCCTCACCCTGTCAGCATTTCTTTGCGATTGTTTGTTGTTTTGAATACATCAATAATATAGATCTATCGATCGCCTTATAGTGGATTCTGAGTCGGGCGAGAGGCCGAAATACACACGGATTTTCTACAGTAACCAGACTTCCTCCGTTTTCGAGGATGCTGAACACGATGGTGCAGTTAAAAATTGTTTTTGGGTTGGCCCACACCCTCAAATGGGCCAAAACCCACCCCCAAGCGGGAAAATTGAAAATATTTGCTTGAAGCTGCCCGATCTCGAATTCCTTCCGTTTTCGGGGTACTCTCGCACCCTTCAATATGCACGAATCTCGAATGACGAATCGACGCAGACTCTGTAGTCACCTTTATAGTTTCAGAACCTACATAAAAAAAAATTTTGGAAATCTTTCGATGAAATGTGGTGTTTTCTTTAAAAAATCGTATCCTTTGGATCAAAAGGGTATGTAATGCAAATAAAACAGTAAACTGTTAAGAATAAATAAATTTCGTAAAAAGCTTCTTCATTACAGTTAACAGATTGCAAAAACGAACCCTATATCAAACTCTGGGTTTTTAACCAGAAATTGCTCTCATGTCTGGAGCTCTGCACCCAAACATACTCTTCGGCTGCTGGATTCCATCGAAAGGAGGGCTATTCGTCTGATCGGAGACCACGAGCTGACGAAGAACCTCGACAGCCTAGAACATGGAAGACAGGTTGGGGATTTGACTCTCTTTTACAGATATTTTCATGGAAAGTGCTTGGCTGAGCTTGCCCTCTTAATTCCGCCCAGAGCGACGATTAGCAGAAATACACGACGAACCACTGCCGAACATCCATATGTGGAACTTCATTATTTAAGATCTCTTTCATCTGGAGGACTTCATCCTTATGGAACGACCTTCCCGAGGTCGTTTTTCCCAACGAATATAACCTCCAACGATTCAAAATCAACGTGAATCGCTTTTTGCGCACACGCAGCACTCCCAGAGTGCCCTAAAGGATTTTTCCTATAGTGCTTGTGTTTGATTTATTTTAAAAATTTTATTATAGATATTTAAAAAAATCGACCCACCCATATTATTCTCGCTCGAGGCCGAACGGAATCCAAAAACGGCGGGGTACCCATCAGAAAACACAGAAAGAGGGAACAAAGAAAGAAATTGAAAGGGGACAAAGGAGAGAAAAATTCCCGTATTCGAAATATAGACGTTCACGTTCAAGTGTGCTATCTTCCTATTGTTGTCCCGGGCTCCTTTGAATGGGTTTCGGGATATCTGTTTTTTATCTGTTGGAAAGCGATAGTTTTTAGGGCGCTGTAAGAGGGCTTTTCTATATACTATGGCTTGGAGCCAGTGTCGTATCCAAAGTACGAACAATTTTTTTTTACACAAGGGAAACGTATAGTCATATACAGCGGGTGTGAACATATTATGCAACATTGGAAAACCCAAAGATGGAAAACCTTTCTATCTGTGATTTTATAAAATTTTATAAAACTGTTATAAACCATAAATCGCTCTTAACCAAATTTTATAAGGGAAGTTGGTCTCGCTTCAAAATTTAGGTGTGACCGCATGAAGTATTATACAGGGTGTCCGGGAACATGTGGGAAATCTCCCGGATATGAAGAAAACACGTGAAAAGAATACTATAGGTTCATATAAACTTCTTTCGTATCGGCCTCCTCTTCGGAGATATGGGCTCCCAAAGAGCACCAATGGAATCAAGTTTTTTACACATAATTATTGAACCACCTGGTATATTTCAATTATTTTTTAATATGATGTATACCAGGTAAGACCCGTCAAATTATTACCCAAGAAACTGTTGTGAATTACTCACAGCTGCATTGACGGACTAGCTGTAACACTTATGGCGCCTTTCTTTCCTTTAACGCCCTGTATGATAAGAACTTTGGACGACGTTTTTTACATACCTTTAACTATTGGCTAAAAATTAAGTACTCTTCATTCATGTCGCTAATCCTAACCGTTTTCGAAAAAACGGCATTTCATATACATCATGTGCTTCGGGTATTTCAATAAAAGATACATCTTTGTTCCGATCCAATGTTCAACCTTCACGATTCCGCTTTTTCATATTTAGCCCATGAGCAGTTAGGGGACTCAGTGTAAATAAAATGACGTTTTCTCGAAAACGGTTAGGATTAGCGACATGAATGAAGAGTACTTAATTTTTAGCCAATAGTTAAAGGTATGTAAAAAACATTGTCCAAAGTTCTCATCATACAGGGCGTAAAAAAAATGGGCCCATGAGTGTTACAGCTAGTCCGTCCCTGCAGCTGTGAGTAATTCACAACAGTTTCTTGGGTAGTAATTTGACGGGTCTTACCTGGTATACATTATATTAAAAAATAATATACCAGGTGGTTCAATAATTATGTGTAAAAAACTTGATTCCATTGGTGCTCTTTGGGAGCCCATATCTCCGAAGAGGAGGCCGATACGAAAGAAGTTTATATGAACCTATAGTATTCTTTTCACGTGTTTTCTTCATATCCGGGAGATTTCCCACATGTTCCCGGACACCCTGTATACAGCGTGTCTACTTAAGTTGGAACCATATGGAAAACTTTTTTATTGTTGGTTTTATAAAAAAAATTATTCTTGATAAAAAGTTGTGCATGGTTTAGAATATCTTAAAATGCAACCATCAGATATCAATTTTTTTAAACCGTATACGAGGTTTATCCAAAAATATCAATTTTACGCAAGAGTAAAGTAGCTTTATTTTTTACAATACAGAACAATGTTATAATGTAAAATTATTTTGAAGTAAAAGTTACATTCAAATATGCAATTACAGTTATTTAGCATGCAAATTTAGGTTTTGTGATTATTTACTAATCATTCCGTATTAATTATTCTGGCTTGACATGAAATAATTGACAGTGAATGTCAGAGTGAAATTTACTAAATCGTGAAGAAAAAATAGAAATTGTATTAATTGTTGGAGAAAATTACAAAACACACGTAAATGAACACCAAACCTTCATTCTTATGCTAAATGGCTGTAATTGCATACTGAATATAACTTATAATTCAAAATAACTTTACTTTATAACATTCTTTTGTATTGTAAAAAATAAAGGTACTTTACACTTGAGAAAAACTGATATTTTTTGACAAACCTCGTATACTCTTAAAAATTGCTATGTTGCATTTTGAGTTTTGGACCATGCACAACTTTTTATCAAGAAAAAAGTTTTCTGTAAAACCAACAATAAAAAAGGTTTCCATATGGTTCCAACTTAAGTAGACACACTGTATATTACGCAACAGTTCTGCAAATCACATTACCCGTGATATGCCAAAAACGTCAATATTTCCATTAGATTTTATGCAAAGTCGGCTGTGAATTCCATCGTGAACGTCAACATTTTTAATTTGGATCTTTTTGGGTAAAGTATGACTGACTACGATATTCAGATTGAGGGAACGCCGCGGGGTTTATATTACAAGCTGCTTTTTTAGCATATTTCGATAATTTAACATAAATATGAAGTCGTAGAAAAAGAATAGTGCACAACTCGAGAGGTAAGCCCATTACATACTCTAAGTAAGTTTCCGAATCGTGTGTATTAGGCGTTTTACCACTCTTGATGTGTAATATACTAATTGCATAATTATTGCAAGCGTATGCTTCCCGGAAAATCAAAATAAATGTTAAAATGTAATATTTTTTGGTCTGGACTGTACTTAATGGACGCCCCCGTTACACGGAGTGTACCAGCGGCGTATGTACACTGCGGGGTGGTAACTCTGACACGGCAACTTCGATCCTTGCCGCGGGTGCCGCCCGTTGCTAGGCGACCGGGGATGTACAGAGTTTTGGGGATATAGGTTCGATCGTAGTAACTTGCCCGAGGGGGAACAATAACGCACCTTATATTAAATTTGTTATCTTTATAATAAACGGATTCTATGGTGTTAAATTACGCTTCGTAGATAGCGGACAAGTGTGTGTACTCTCTTTTGTTAAGTATAGATTGTTTCACGAAAAATGGATATAACTTAATGACTGCAGTAAAAGTACCTGTGGCGATCCCATTATTTATGACCGTTTGTTATTATTATGTGGAAAGGACCGGATTGTAATAATTATAATTAAATATAGGCACATCAGGTAGGTTAGGTTGCTTAATTTATATTTAAATATCTTTTTGTGGTAAAATTTGTTAGTTTTTGAGGAATGGTTCAAGAATTGTCTTTTACCAAACATTCCTCAGAATAGCGTGATAGTAATGGACAATGCGAGCTATCACAGTCGCCAATTACATAAAGCTCCAAGCTCAAATAATATAAAATTGGAGATTCAGAACTACATGGCGGCGAATGATATATATTTTGAAGAAAGTTATAAAAAAGTGATCTTTTAGAAGTTTTAAAGACATTTTGTATAAAAAAAGTATATGTTTGTGACACATTGGCAGAAGAAATTGGACATACAGTGCTACAGCTCCCACCCTATTATTGCATTTTAACCCCATAGGGCATATGTGGGACCAGTTAAAATCACTGGTTAGGTCTGAAAATATTTCTCCTACTTTAAGTTCTAGTGTTGTAGAATTAATACGAAAATGCTTTAATGATATTCCCCCAGGTAGTTGGAAAAATTCAGTCGGTCACGTAATAACTGTAGAAATTTTAGTCTGGATCGTATAATTACTCCAATTATAATTAATTTTGACGAGGATAGCGATAGCGAAACAGAACTATCTATAGAATGATATTATAAATGTAAATAAATATGACTAGTAATATTTAAAAAAAATGTTATTTCATTTGATTACATTAATATAATCATATCATTACTTGTTTTCCTTAGTCCGTCCCTTCATACTTCACTTGTTTATTGTCAAGCTCTTGTCGACACAATGGGACCGACTCAGGAAATCAATAAGTTATATCCATTTTTCGTGAAACAAATTTTACCTAAACGGAACAATTATTGTCAAAAACAGGCCATTTCGATTAGTGATAGTTTTTTATTTATTTATGTCAAAATTGAATTCTTATTTAAATTATTAAATAATATTTTCATTAGTGACCGTTTAAAGTTTTATTTAAATATTTTAATAAGCGCACTGAGCATTTTAAATGCAAAAATCTCGAAAACGGTTAGTCGGAGCGACATTTAAAAAGTATACCTTTTTTGCGTAAAATTGATGGAAAAACTGATATTTTTAACAAAAACATAATTATACTAAGGCCCAAAAAAGTTACACTTACTTCTATATATCCAGAGTACCGCAGAGAGCGTCCCCTACAATCTACATCAAAATGATTAACAAATTCAAATTCCTTGTCCCAAAAAAACCCTAGTCACACAATTTTGTGCAAAAATATCGATTCAGAAATAAGTTACTGAGGAAAATCGAAAATTTAATTTTTACTTGGACACCCTGTATCTCGGTTATTACCAGCTATTGAACTCGACTAAGTATGATGGCCAAATCGCAGTATTTTTATCCAAGGAATCTGCAGTTTTCCTGTGTACCATTAATATGGGACATCCTGTATATTTAAAAACACCTTTCATAAAAGTTCACACTCTAAAATAAATGCACGTCTTGAGGAACATTCTGTATTGACTAAAAGCAGTTGTTTTAATTTCCCGCAATAATAACTATTTTGATTTGCGTTCGTTTTAATATTAATTTCGTGACATTAATATGTTTCTTTCAAAAAAATCCTTTTATTGGAGTAAAGCTAAATTTCCAAACCCACAAGGGGCAACGGATACCGCACGAGCCATTACTTTCCCCCCAACTGGAGGAAAGTGTACACGGAACAGGATATGCCATCCAGGGATTCGATGAGCATTCGTACGAATTCGCTAAAAGGAATCCAGAATTTAATTTGGGCAAGGCAGGAGATTGACTTGGCAAAATGTCTGTTTCCTGTTTCCTTCAAGCCCTTGGGGACTCCTATCCCATTTTATATATGTACAGGGAGAATCAGGAAAAAATAACTTGACTGCATTATCAATAATAAAAGGTATTTTTTGGAATTATTATGATTTTCGACTAGTTACAGTTTTTTTCTTCTCATTATTTTGTTTTTGAATATAAACCAGTTAAATTTTGTACGTATTATTTTGTATTGTTATACAGGGTGTCCCATAACTAATGGTACACAGGAACGTTGCAGATTCCTTGGGTAAAAATACTCCGATTTGGTCATACTTAGTTTAGTTCAATAGCTGGTAATAACCGAGATACAGGGTGTCCAAGTAAAAATTTAATTTTCAATTTTCCTAAATATCTTATTTCTGAATCAATATTTTTGCACAAAATTTCGTGACTAGGGTGTTTTTGGGGAAGGGAATTTGAATTTATTAATAATTTTGATGTAGATTATAGGGGGCGCTCTCTGCGGTACTCTGGATACATAAAAAGAAATTTAACTTTTTTGTACCTTAGTATAATTATATTTTTATTAAAAATATAAGTTTTTCCGTCACCTTTAAGCAATAAAGGTATACTTTGTAAATGTCGCTCCGACTAACCGTTTTCGAGATATTTTCAATTACAATTTCGAATGCGCCCCTTTAAATTTTGATTTGTAAATGTGAAATTTGTCACAGTAGGCTTTGGTAAAAACAAATACAATGAAAGCACTTTGAAACCTCATTTCTGTCAAAATTTATTTTCATTTGTCAGCATTGTGGGTGTTTTTAAGGAGTTTTTGAAGATAAGAAGAAAATTAAACTAAAAATGCCGCGACATAACTGTTTTCTAACGGAGAAATGCGAGACATGGTATGTATATACGCACAAGAAGATTTTAACAGACGCGGGGCACAGCGGCAAACAATTAGATTGTTCTTTAACTTGCTTTAATTAAAATAACTTTGACCCTAGAAAATATCGTGTCGAAAGAAACCAACAGCAATGAAAACACAAACTTACGATAAACTCAAAAATGAAACATTTTCTGACAAACCTATCTTACTTACAATAATCAACAAACAAATAACATGAAGGTCTCATTGCAACTGCATCTCTAAATTTCATTTGTTCTCTCATAGGTTACTTTAAGAAAAAAATTGTGTTTGCAAATTAATAGTAATTGGGAAAGGTGCACTAAACAATTTAAAGGCAAATATCTCCGAAACGGTAACTCTGGGCGACATGAACTTAGTATACCTTTTTACGTAGGTAATAAATATGAGAAAAGTAATATTTTCATTAAGAACTCAAATAACTGAGGCACAAAAAAGTTATGACCTAATAAATGTGCAAATAATGCCGCAGACAGCGCCCCCTACATTGTACATTAAAATTTCACAAATAAATCAATTTCTTGTCCTAAAAAAATAATAATTGCCAAATTTTTTAAAAAACCGTTAGTTTCTCTCAAAGTTATTAGAGAAAAACAAAAATGAAGTTTTAACTTTAACACCCTGTAGCTCAGTTAATACGAACTTTCGGATATAGGCAAGTATAATTAAATCCTAATATTTTTACGTAAGGAGTCTGTGGTTTTTCCATGTACCATTAATTAGCGGACACCCTGTATAGTGTAATTAAACCAAGCAAAACATTTTAGCAAAAGTGACTTTTTCAATAAAATGAAGATAACAAAGTTTCCCATTTGTTTGCCCATTTTTTGGCCATTCTGTACAATATATCGGATATTCAACTACTTCTTAGGAGGTTTCAACGAAGCAAAACTTTTTAGCAACGGTGACTTTTTTCGATAAAATGAAGGATACGAAAGTTTCCCATGTGTTACACTTTCTACCACATACGCTGTACACTGTACAGTATCACAACCTTCTGGACTACAGAAGGCACTGACAGTACCATCAATTGTGGGTTCACTTTTCTTTAGGACTTGATTGGTTCTTCACGAGAATCAAGCGTAAAATTCAAATATACCCTAAGTTAAGCCACTATTTTATACGAAACGTTAAAAAATTTCATCCTAATTCACCACAAATTATTTTCAGATATGTATCCTATACCTACATGCCTCTATAAAAAGTGGTGCTACGCCAGCAGATGATCACTTTTCCTACATAAGTAAAATAGGTATACCCACCATGGTCAAGCCCAATTACTATAGAATAGAATAGACCGATCTCAAGCACTTAGTAAACTTTTAAAAACATAAAATACCTGTTGAACGTGTCTAAACTAAAACTTACCTTTCGTGCTTCAAAACAAAGTCGATCTAACTCCAATTAACAGCCTCCCATCCATGTATTTAACCAGAAACCATTTTATTCTACATTACTCTTAAGTTCTGAAAGTTCACTACCGCCAATTAATCACTTAAAATACTCAAAAACATGGAAAAAGATTACAAACACCAAAAAACGACGCGAACAGGTGGCCATTTTTAAGACAGTCAAGGCGGGTAGCGACACCAAACGAGCCCTTCACTAACCCTTTCATTCATAATTTGCGATGTATTTGCGGAAATAGAAAAGAACCGTATGGGCTCTAATATGGGTCCTGTGCATTTTCTCAAGGCCTTCTTGTGGGAAAATCTATCCGTCCGTCTTACTTCGAAGCATGTCGATAGAAAGGGATGTGCATAATGTTTGTGTCATTCATGGGAATTATGTAATGGCATTTTTACTATAATTTTACTACGCGTCCTTGTAAGGAATGCGTAGTACTACGCCATGATTATGAATGTAATAGGGTGATGTGGGGTTAAGAGGATCAAATTTTGAACATTGATTACTAGAGGTTTTTTTAAGATTCAGGCGTATTTTTGTAATTTATTAAAAGAAATAAAACACGAAATTTCTGCAAACTTTCCTTGGCGATTGCCAAGACATGTATGCATTTCCTCACAACATTGATAACAAACAAAAGAAAACGTTATTTCTATCTAGATTAAAGTAGAATTATTATACCTTTTAAAGAAACTATGATGAACTAAACACTGTGTACTTTACAACAAACTATTTGTTCGTGCAAATACGCATGGTTTCTTATAATCATTTTGTGCGTATTGTATATGATCATTTAAGAATAGAGTCGTTAATCATTTGAGTTTTCAAGATTCAGAAGTCACAGTCAAGTATCTCCTCTTCAAGAAGAAGAACAATTTTTCGATAAAATGTTCAGGAGCGCCAATATTCAGCCGCCAAAAAAATTACATGGGATGTCCTACGTTCAACTTTTTTTGAAATTAACAAAATATATTACGAAAGTACAATATACAATTTACAATATACTTAAGTCTCTAAGCAGTGCCTAAAAACACTGGTAACGAGAACTGTTCCATTTAAATACAACGCCAATGTTAACTAATTATTCTTCACGTGTAGCTTTAGTAGCTTTATAAATGTTGGTATACTGCTACAGTTCTTTAGTACATCTGGTAAATCATTGTATGAATCACAGGCTTTCGACATAGGATTATTGAGCCCTTTATTGCTCTTTACAGTACATTGATATATATTATCACATTGCCTAGTACCATAACCATGTATGTTATTTGCAAATATAATTGTAGTGTTACTTTTTTGTTTCTTATTAATAACTTTATAAATATGTTTACATTGCTCTAACCGTAACAGCTTAGATAGGTCGAGAACGTTAACTATTTTATACAACTCACTAGTGTGCATAAGTCTATCAAAATTGAATAAGATTTTTAAAATTTTATTCTGTACAGTTTGTGCCCTTCTGAAGTTGACCGTACCGCATGTTCCCCAAACAGGGAGTAAATACCTCAGGTGCGATGCAAAATATGCATTATAAATGTTAATCTTAGTACTATTTGTTAGGTAATTTCTACATTTATACAGCGCGCCAATCATAGAAGCAATCTTGTCAATCACCCGCTCAATATGTTCACTCCAATTTAGATTTATATCAATATTTAAACCCAGGTACTTAATACTATCCACCGATCGCAACTCCATATCTCTGATTTGTATTTTTGGCATTTGTATCACTTTGTTTTTTTGTTTGAAAAGCATAAATTTGGTCTTATCTATATTAATTTTTAGTCTATTACATAACAGCCACCCAAAATACACAATCAGATCATTATTTATCACCGTTTGTAACTCGTCCCAATTATCAGCAAAATACAATAGTACAGTGTCATCCGCAAACGTAAAGTAACGGGCTATTAGATTAGCACACCTTAAACTCAATACATACAACGAATACAGCAAAGGCCCCAGGACAGACCCCTGAGGCACTCCGCAAGAATTACCTAATTTTGAGCTTTTGTTACCATTCACTATAACATATAATAATATCTCAAAGCTAACAACATCAAATGCCTTACTCAAGTCTACAAACACCGCCGCGACAACTTAACGATGTATCACCCGGTATAGCTTGGAGCGTAATATATTACCTTTAAGACCATTCTTAAATTCAACAAGAGACCGTTTTTATGTAGAATTGACCAGGCTAATCACGAAAAACTATCTGAAAAGAATATCAGCGGCGTACTTAGCATTTTTCTTATAAAAAATCAGTGCTAGGCAGGAGCGGAACTAAGTACTATGCAGCAAGACCATGCAACGCAGGGGGCCCAGGCATCCAGGGGGCCCTCGGCCCAAAGTGGCCTCCCGTTACGGAATGCGAGGCCCTTCGCCACTTCAAAAAGTGTATTTTTCTTACGCAACACTAATTTATTATGAATTTATACTATCATCGAGAAAAGTTCCTACACATCTGTCGATCGCCTTAGATTTTAAGAACCTTTACAATATTTTTTGTAATAAAAAAGCATAGGTACCTATTCGTTTTGCAAATAAGTTAAGTTTTTGTCTTGTTTGTGTTGAATAAGTGAGTGTCGCGCAAGCCAAGTGCTGAGCTCCTCTGAAAGTGGGGCACCAGGCCCAGACCCACCGGTCCTAGCAGGAAATTAGGTTCTGGACAATGTTTATAGTAACAAGGAATTAACAACTACAACGTTTTAAAGTTTTTATGACACCGTAGGTATTTTTAATTGAATGGAAACTTCTTATTCCTAAACAAATAATTTAAGGAAATTAAATTTAAAATATCCCTAGCGCAACGAAATAGGTGCTCCGGAGCGACAGCAAACTGGTCTAAATACAGCACTTGTTATTTATAAATAATATTTTTTATACTTGTATGGCGATGCTAAGTTTTCAAAGAATTATTTCTTACTGAGAATTATAAACATCAAAAGAATATCTTACTAGTAATATACTAATCTACAAACAAAATTAATTGAAAAGTTGTTCAATGGTTCAATTTAGGGAAAATACGTTTACAGAAATGCATTGAACAAACCAGAGGTCATATTGAACAATTTTTCAAATAATATTTATTGTAGATTATTATTATTAGTAAGCTGAAATACATTTCTTTCATTCAAATATCATTTATGTTTCATTTTATACAATAATTGTTTCCATGGCTAACTGATGACTAAACATTGTGATATTCAGTTATTAACTGCTTAGAAACATTTGGTCAGAAAATTAGTTATAAATGGTTAATAGAGTGAAATATCAAAAAATATCTTAACATATTTTTTGGTCAGAATATAAGAAGATTTAACACAAGGGTGGATCCAGAACTTCGGTTTGGGGGTCAAACTTCGTTTTGGGGGGTCATACAAGGAAAACTTACGAAAAGTAATACCCTGTCGTGTTAGTCAATCGGTATTTATAGCATTTTTCGTTGTTCAATTGATGCTTGAGGGGGGGGGGGGGGGTCTTGTTAGTCTAAATTATTTGAGGAAAGAAAAAACGTTTTTTGCAACTTGTTTCAAGTAACTTCTAATTTTAACCTGCCCTGTATGATATTCTAATTATTCGATCTTATTATGTATTTTTAAATTAATTTTACGAGAACTTTTGTAAATATTTCCTGAAAATGTGGTTTAAAAGTAATTTTAAACAATAAAGTTATTCAGAAAAGAATAGTGTGGTCACTTTTAAAATCATTATATAGGGGGCCCAATAAATAATTTTGCGGGGGGGCCAAATTTTGAAGTTCCGCCACTGGTGCTAGGATATGATTGGTATTTACATGGTTACTTGTATGATATGGAGCAATAAAACCCAACTTGGTTGCTGAATAACACCTGGTTTTATTGGAAATTTGACTAAATAAGTCAAGTACAAATATCAGCTACACAAGATAAAACAAAACGTTTACAATTATAAAATTACAGAAAAATTAAATATATTACATAATTAGTTAGGAAACAGAAAATTAATACAAAAATCACAGAGTTTAAACGTTTCATATCATTTTACTTTTACACAAAACAAAATTCCTTACCTTCAAGAGGAAATTTAGACTTGATTCATTTGCCGATAGTTTAATAGTTTGAAAAAAACCATTGGCATGTTTAAATTCTTCTTCTTTAGGGTATCTTTTAAAGCTCGTCTCCGCCTCTCAAAAACTATGACTTATTTGAGAACCAGTATTGGGAAACCACATTTCTATTAGATTTATTAGGAAATGTCACAACTCCGGAATTTAAAAAAATGTAGGAAACTTAAAAATAGGCGGTAAAATAATCAAAACCTATTATCTAGATGTTTTAAATGTTACATTTTGTAGGGTAATACATTATGTATCTTCTAATTTATACCTAAATCTACTATGTACAAAATATGTAAAAATTCAACAATTAAAAATTTAGCAACGTTCCTGCTCGGTCAGATATTGGCTTGGATGTTGCGTCCCTGTCGTATATTCTAATATTACTCTATTCGTTCACTTTCTTGAATCAGCCAATTTATTGACGTAAAAGGAAAGCTACTATGAGGTTTTTAAAATACCACTTAAACCAATTTGGTCTGGGCTATTAATGTCACCATTGCCAAAATACACTGTTTCTGATTAGCTTTATTTCTAGCTGCATGTATGCGACAGGTAAATATAACAGCCAGGTAAAGAAACTGGGGTCTTATAGGGTTATCTATAACTTGTATGAAAATATCTCTTCATAACTTCTTCTGCTTGTTGTATAAATTTAACGCGTTCAAATCAGTTTTATAAAAGAAATTTTATCAATGTTAATGATATCAATTTGAATTTAATCGTTTTCATTAAGAACGGTACACCTGACGAGAGAAATTCAAGAGACCGTTTTTATGTAGAATTGATCGGGCTAATCGGAAAAAATATCAACGTGGAAAATTGTCGGCGGTGTATTAATATTTTTGTAACAAATATCAGATGACATGTTTGCGGGGACGCCATTGGTGGAGGGATAGAATAATCCAATCAAAGTATGTGGCTTCGTATCCAATTAACACATACCAAAATTGGAAATAATATCTAAAATACTTTCGGAGATATGAAAAAATTACAATTTTGAAGAAAAATGTCAACACCCTGTACCGTTTCTTCATTAAACGACCTAAGGAATTATACTCTGAAATATTAGCACGTCATTAAGGAGCACCCTGTATAAGAAGCAAAAAAAAATAATGAAGAAGAATGACTTTTTTTCGAAAAATTGATAATAATAAAATTTAAATAAAATCCGAGGATGTTTTCCACGTGGATTTGTAAAAAATCGTAGCTCCGTTGGCACGCCAGTTTTAGATAACCATCTACCTAAATAAGTCTTGCATATTAATAAGGTGATGTTTGATAAACGACTAGTTACTCGGTTTTAAAAATAAGTCTTATTCTCAGCGAGAAAATAAAAAGTCAACACTGTAGGTCACTCTAGATGTCCTCTAATTGGTTCTTTAATAATTTACTTGTGCCTTTGGCTCAAAAGCAGCGGCGTAGCCAGGGGTAGTTTTTTTTTGGGGGCGGGGGGGCTATATTTTTAACAACACACATTTTGTCATTTAAGTACTTAAAAATGACTTTTATTTATGTACAGGGTATCCCATTTTCGATACTATTATAGGGTATCTCCGTAATTGTTAGTGCTATCAAAAAAGCAATGTAGGCGTCATGTGCTCTTTTTGGGTCAAACTTAAAATGGTAAAATCAAAATTTGAAAATTTTCGCTCGCTTAAGAGATACGGGGGAAAATCAAAAAATTGACAATTTCGAAATTACCCTATATTTTCTTAGTTAAAAAAAAATGTTTTATACAGAAGTTTGTTTATAATGATTGTTGAAGAATCTGCCGTTTTCAGAATAAGTATACGGGGTCAGGTAAGAAAGTTATCGGACCTAACCTCATTTTTTTTTAAATTGGAACAACCTGTTAATTTTAATCTAAAAATATAGCATTTTAAACACTTTTTTCAAATTTATAACACACCATGGATGATATATATCATATCAAATTTATCAAAATGTTGATAAGTCATTTTCACAAATGAATATGTAAAAATGAAATTGACGTTAAATGTGAATAACAACTAGAATGTCAACATAGTTGTCTCTAGGATATTAGCTTTTGTTTCATGGCCTACTGTGGTTTAAGGTAATAAGGTTTAAATAAATCGCCTAGGAAACCAATATCATCCATGGTGTTGATACCAATCACTTTTCCTCCGTATAGACATCAGTATACAGCCCCTAAGTACAATTGTTTTCATAACACACTTGAACAAATAGTATTTTCGGAATAAAATTGGATTTTTTGAGAAAACGCTTTGATATAGGTATAGGACAGTAAATACTATTTATAAAGAACAACTAATTTGCCATCAAATTAAATAAAAATATACAGGGTGTTCCATTTAAAATAAGAAAGTTTTTAATGGTTGAATTCTTTCACAATGAGGCTTGAATTGTGACCACCCTGTACATTTTATGCCGAATTTGAAATGTTTTTGAGACTTGATGATCTTCTAGCTATTCGGTGAGAAAAATTTTTTAGTCCAAGCGCTAAGGCAAAAAAATTATATGGATTATTTCATCGTCATGCATTTGCCAAATAATTACAAAAAGTCCAGATATCTCAAAAACTAACAGAGTCTGACAAAAACATTTTCTATAAAATGTGCTTAGTATTTAATGCTTAATCGAAAAATGTAATAAAAATTACCATGTTGTATTTAAAAAACGAAAGTTGGCAGCTACTTCCGGTATAACCGGAAATGACAGAAACATGTCAATATTTTAGTTAAAGAGAGCATATCGATAAACCCAAATCCCCAAAGTTTCAGGAACATTCAGTAGTTCTCCATAAAGTTCTAATGCACGCTCGTCGTGAATCACCCTGTATTTGAAAGGAGAATTTAAAATCGTATATTTTTAAATTAAAATATACAGGGAGTTCCATTTAAAAAAAATTGGGTTAGGTCCGAGAACTTTTTTACCTGACCGCGTATACTTATTCTAAATACGGCAGGTGATTCAAAAATCATGATAAAGAAACTTTTGTATAAAACATTTTTCTGTGTCTCTTTTAAAGAAAATATAGGGTAATTTTGAAATTGTAAATTTTTTGATTTTCCCCCGTATCTCTTAAGCGAGCGAATATTTTCGAATTTTGATTTACCATTTTAAATTTGACCCAAAAAGAGCACATGACCACCGTCATTACTTTTTTGATAGCACTAACAATTACGGAGATACCATATAAAAGTGTCGAAAATGGGTCCTTTCAAATCGGCATTTACAGGCTTTGCGATTTGATTTTCTTGATAGTTTGTGCCTTTTGTTAGATCATTAAGTTGTGAAGGGTACCAGGCCAAGAGAGGAAGAGGGCTCGGCTCCCTGTGGCTACGCCACTGCTTAAAATTATGTCCTATTGTATATTTCCTTAAGAGTACCCGACCGCCAAGTATCATGAAATAAAAGAAAAATATCCTCGTCGACAAATAGAAATATTTGCCGTCGATTTAAGAGATCGAAAAAATACGAAAACATTGCAGCGCCGGGACCCGAATCCTGGCCAAGTTAATCCATCGATTTTAAAAAACTTTTTTGATTGAGGATTCCAAAGGAATTAAGGAGTGTGCCAAAATTAGTTATATTTAAATATTCGAATTTTAACAAACAAATCAAATTTACTAATTTTTAAGGGCTTACTTAATGATAAAACCGGTTGAATATAGAATATACAGGTCGACAACTTTAACTGTAGCTACAAAAGGAATGCGGGCAAAAAAATTTCTTGGGATAACAATGTTGTCACATATATTAAATTTTAATTTAATAACATGTTACCAAGTAAACCCTAAAATTAAATTTACCCATTTAAAGTAAATTGTCATAAGTATAGAAGAAACTAATATTCTATTATAGTTTCAATGTTCTTAAAACTTTCTTTTCATACTATTTATTTTAATATTTAAATGCAAAATAAAATATTTTTTCACTAAAGTACTTCTAATCTAAAAATAGGGCAACATGGCACAATATCAACGGTAACCATGGGTAACTGGTGGCTAGAGCTAATTTGATAGGTTATATCCCAGACAGAGGATGACGTCACGCGCCTGGTGACACGCCTATAGTGCCAGCGTGCTTGTTCGGCGATGTCCAATATGCTTCATCCAGTTGCGTAGTGATAGGGTTTGTTTTACAACTGTGATAATGAATGAATATACCCTGGTAAAACCCTTCATAGTCAAACCCGTGAAGTGATTGCCAATGTGTACAGGGTGTGTGAAGAGGAATCACAAATTAATACATTTAAATTGCCACTTAAGCGGAAGCTAGAAAGGCTCGCAATGTATACGGGAGTAAGCGTGGGTGCAGTAAAAAACATGAACAAAGAAGATACTGAAAGGAAAAAGATAACCAGAATCAATTGTTGTAATCTCCTGGCAAAAAAGGGACCGTCTCTCTACTGTCGAAAAAATCGAAGGCTTCGACTTTGGCATTGTTAGGAGAACAATACAAAAGTTTTATTTGGAACTAAAAGTATTTCCACCTTAAAAAAAGTTGCTACAACAGCTGAGGAGCGACATAAACTTTCCATTTTCCCGTGAAACTTTGAGGTGCATGTTGAAATCAAATGGATTTTATTGGCGAAAATGCCAAAATAAGCGAGGAATATTAATGAAAAGGCCTAATATATTGCACTGGTGATACAAATATATTCATGCTATGAAAAAATATATATTATTACATTATTAAGATAATAATAGCACGCCCATGACTCGGCCATGTTTTAAAAGATATTGCTTCCCCCTTACCGATACCGCGTAGCTATAGACTTGGTTGTCGAACTGTAAGAGCGGTCGGATTCTCTTACGAACTCGAATACTGTTTAACCCACAGTTTACAAATAAAAACGAACATATTTACAAAAATCAAAATATTTACTATCCAGACAAAATATCTTTATCGGATAAAGTCCCTTCTACGTTATCGATCAAGTCAATAGAGGACTTAATCTCGTTACTTTCTACACCGACTTTAAAAAATAATATACTTTTTATAGCTGCACTCTCCGTTTCGTCACTCATTCAAAATATCTCTTCAAACGCACCCATAATCTCCGTAAAAAAAAAATTACTTTCTCAATTCTCCTAAACTTTCATTCAAATCATTCACGATCATCTCCAAGGTCTTCTCCGACCCATCATCTGCCTCTCTACTGGTCGATGCTTCACTCATTTCCACATCATCGTCGGCGAGCAGCCTTTCTTCCAATTTATCTTCGTCTTCACGACAGTCTGGATGTTCCTGGTAGTTGTCAACGGTTTCCGAGATACTTCGTACAATATCTAAGGGGCCGTCATTTGTAGGTATCACATGTTCGTTTAAGTTTACGGTATGGCCTGCATTAGTGTCATCTAATCTATCCATTTTCTCGTGAGTTAAATGACGTTTTTGCCGATTCTGACTAATATTTTCTTGTGCGTCTTCGCTCCTAACTATATTATCACCCATATCTTTACGTTCAGCGTCCTTATTGTCCCCTTCAGCTAACCTATCTTCATTTACAGCCCCCATATCACTAACGCTATCCCCAATTATATTTTCCGCCTTTCCCCCAGTCCTTTCACCCTTAGTATCACTAATATCCTCCGTATCTCCCCCTCCGATGTTTCTATCTTCACTCTCAGTCAATCTATCTTCCCTCTCCGCCGTCCTACGTGTATTTTTTCGTCTTTCTACGTCCTCCATGACAAAATCATCATTGAACTCATCGTCCAAGTAATTAGTTGGTCTGTTCCTTCCTATGAAGTTGTCGAATTCTATGTCCTTTGTAAAATCCTCATCTTCGTTAAAAGGTAGAGCATCAGCATCACGTTTCGAATTTTCTCCGCGCGATACAGGAACGACAACGTTCGATGTGGAGGCCAAGCATTCTTCTAGTTCCCCCTCAGCATCGGTTTCTTCAGTTTCCATAAGAATGTCTCTATTTGACACGGGAACAACAGTATCTGTATCTGTGCTTTCGGGCTGTGCACTATCAAATCTCCTTTTTTCCAATCCTTCATTGTTCTTTGATTTCTCATAAATTATATCTACAGATTCAGTCCCACCATTTCCAACGGCATTTTCCTGTAAAGGTACTGCCGTTTCACATAATATATCGTGCTCGGCATTTTGACCATGATCTTCTACAGATATCATTTCCGGAGTATTCTGTATACTTTCTCTAAATTCTGTTGCTTCACTATTCGCTACACCTTCTTCGACAATTACTCCCGTGTTTATTTGAGCAATTTCTGGGTCAGTTTTTTGAAGATTTTCTTCGTCAAGTTCTCTACTATCTTGTAAAGTCACATTCGTTTCTCCATCATTTCGAACAGTCTCTGCTTCTCCTAAATTTTGTAAAGGATCTTGGCTTAAAGTGTCTACTGCATTGTAACATTGTGCTTCTTCAACAGTACGTTGAAAGGGCGCATCTCCACTCGCTAGTAGCTCGCTTCCTTGACTCCCAATATCGATGGACATTGCTTCTTGACTCACGGGACCTATAGACATCATTTCTTCACTGTCACATGCTTCTTGTGCTGGCTCGATACAGGATCTATCTATATTTATTCCTTTATTGTCACTAGTGAACTGTTGGGTTTCTTCAGCGCTGTAGCTCCCCTCTCCTTCAGGAGCTGACTGGACACCTTGACCTTCATTTCTATGCATTTCTTCTATCTCACCAGGGAGGGTATCATCTAAACCAGCAAAAGTGTGTCTTTCAGTACCTACATCACTATCTTCAGCAGTCCTTTGAATTTTCTTTGGATTACAATTCTGAGGTTGGTCCACACTATAATTTGCTTCGTATGTGCCTAGCTCCTGACTACCTTCTATTTCTGAGTCTACAGACATGGCATTCTGGCTCTCTGGCACTATTAGCTGTACTGGTTCTACAGTGTGACCCAAGGAATCTTTATCTGTGCACGAAATCGGTACTTCCTCTACATTCCGGCCTATCTCGTTTTGATTTTCGCACACGTCTTGTTCACTTCCTTGCACTTCTTTTTCAAGTTCCAGAGGCCGACTTTCAATAGTGCAAGTATCGAAACGATCTTCTAAACTGCCCAGACTGGCGCTAGCTACTGCACCATCCCGATCCGGCAAGGCTAAACAGCTGCTCTCTGCTAGTGCTCGATCAGTATCAGTTTCGAGCTGTGCGTGTCCGAATTCTTGATTATCTTGAGAGTTTTCACTTTGCACATTTTCTAGTTTGATCTGCAGAGGAATTTGGTTGGCCTCTATGAGTCTCCCTTCACTTTCTGGAGGATTAGGTGACGTATCGTAAGGTTCTTCGCTTATTCGTATACTAGGAACTATCGGACGATGTTCGTTTCTTTGTTCCTCACTATCTGCAGGCATCGCTCCATCTTCCTTGTTTAATTCGCTTTCTTTGGAGCGATTATCCTCACTAATCTCAGCCATACTTTGCACGTCGCTAATCACAATATCAGACGTTTTCTCTTGAGTATTGACCAGATCATCGAAGCCGCCAGTCCCTATTATAGTTTCTTCTATCCTATTTTGGCCGGTACTTATGCGAGATATATCGACGATTTTAAGGGTGTTTTCGTGGAGGTTCAGCAACCTAAAAAAAAAAGAAAGGTTTAATTATTTCGTGGAAAAATTGTAACCCTTAGTTAAAGCAATCAAGCGGTTAATTTTGAGTTAACCAGCTGACCGGTAAACCACATAACATTATTTTAATGCTGGATATTCACAGTAGAGAACATTAATTACCTGTCAAACAGGTGACAGTGACGGTTGATTAATAAAAGGGTTTGTCGATTGCAATTTAAATTTAATTGTTTTAATCAAGAAAAACGCAAGAGATCGTTTCCATGTAGAATTCACCAGGCTAATCCGAAAATATATCCACTTGGGAAAATGTCAGTGGAGTACCACTATTTTTGTAAAAAGTCTCAGAGGATATGTGCGCAGAGACGCCACTGGTCTATCTAAAATACAGGGTGTTATGGAGATGACGTATTATATTTAAACCGGCAAATCCTGAGATGAAAATAAACTGAAAAAAAATAACCATAAATGGCACTTTGAATTATTAAGCGAAATTATACACTTTATATGAAATCTGAAAATTTACATGGCCGCTACTGACGTCGGTCGGTGTTGTCGTATCTACACGGCAAACTCTTTAGAAAACAAATTATAACTTTAACAATTTTTCACTCGTCATCATTTATGAACAATATGATTCGAGAAAACCGACGGCGAAAGATGTTTTGCAAAACAAGTAATGGTAATATCACAAATTTGTCACAAGCACAGGAAAGTAAATAGGTCAAACGTCATTGACCTTTCTACAATTTTTGACTCTTTTTTTTATGATCAAACACAAGCACTATAGGAAAAATCCTTTAGGGCACTCTGGGAGTGGTGCGTGTGCGCAAAAAGCGATTCACGTTGGTTTTGAATCGTTGGAGGTTATATTCGCTGGGAAAAACGACCTCGGGAAGGTCGTTCCACAAAGATGCAGTCCTCCAGATGAAAGAATTCTTAAATAATGAAGTTCGAGGAGTACTAAGCTTAACCACTTATGGATGGGCGGCAGTGGTTCGTCGTGTATTTCTGCTATTCGTCGCTCTGGGCGGAATTAAGAGGGCAAGGTCAGCCGAGCACCTTCCATGAAAATATCTGTAAAAGAGAGTCAAATCCTCAACCTGTCTTCGATGTTCTAGGCTGTCGAGGTTCTTCGTCAGCTCGTTGTCTCCGATCAGACGAATACCCCTCCTTTCGATGGAATCCAGCAGCCGAAGAGTATGTTTGGGTGCAGAGCTCCAGACATGAGAGCAGTATTCTAGTGATGGTCGAATCTGGGCTTTGTATAGTGTCAAAAGTTGTTGAGGTGTGTACAACTTTCTGGTTCGGAAGAGTACCCTAAGCTTCTGAGAAGCTACCTTGGCGATTGCCACAACGTGGTTATGCCAAGACATATTTCCTCCGAGATTGAAACCACACAGAATCTAAGTTTTAGGAAAAAAACTCTCACATAACCTCACAAATAGCAGCTATTCACATGGAAAGAGTACAGGGGAAAACTGTTTTAATTTTGGCTCCTTTTTTCTCGCTTAGATTGATTTATTTAACTAATTTAAAAAACACACACTTTAAAAACAATTCTTTCAATCTAAGAATGACATTTTATCTACGAACGAACGAAATGGTACTTGCAAAACTCGGAATAGAGATGGGCAATATTTTACAGTTCGATATTTCACGGTCACGGTAATTGAATCCTAATAATAGGCGTTACGGGAAGGACTAAGATCGTTTAAACGCGTTTCTTATGGTGATAAACGAGATTCTTCCCGGAATTGTAGTGATATATCCATCAATTAAGGTAAGGAATAATACTGCGACTGTACTTGAGAAGCTCAAAAAATTAAATTAGCTCAGCTCTAGTCCAAATGACAAGACCGACGAAGATTTAATTTTCTTTCTCACACTGTCATTTCTCCATCACTTTCACACAATCCACTGGATGCCGGGGAAACGTAAGTCTAGGCGTACAAGCGTGCATCTTGCAAGTGTCAGTATTAGAAGATACGCGTTAGAATACGGTCGGTTCTGTTGCTTACCATTTACACTCTCTGCTATCCGCTTTGTTTTCAGAAGGTACGCATATAATAATTGTTTTGTAATGAATTTCGGGCTACGCGTCCGAACTTTGTATATTATTTGACATTGTTTTTATTGACGAACCTAAAACGAGTAGTTTGTTTTGGAAGTTTGACTTGATGGAATGTTTCGAGCATAAAGTGTTTCCAGGAGTGTTCCCATGAAAAAGAAAAAAACGGGTTGTGTTTTTGAGGGGATTTCCTCGCTCTTTAGGTATAAAGATAAATACAAGTAGGTAGATAAATAATTTATTTTTATAATTTTATATGGAATTTCAGTTTTGCATTAAGTTTGGCAACATTCCACGTAACACGTGTTTTCTGACATGCCACCACAGAGTGACGTATTACAGTGACGCAGGATGAGCTGTGGGTTTATGGGGCTGGACCCCACTTTTAAAACGGTCGATTAAAAAAAATAGCGCTTCTCTAGGACATCCCAGGAGTCGGCCATTTAAATATAATACGTCATTTCCATAACACCCTGTATGTGGTTTTGTATCCTATCAACACATACCAAAATTGAAAAGAATATCTAAAGTACTTTCGGAGATATTCAAAAATAACGATCCATAATATCAACTTTTCTTCATGAAATGTAACTCTAAAATATTAACACGTCATTAAGGAACACCCTGTACGGAGAACAATTTAAGTTAAAGATGGTGAATATAAAATAACTCGCAATTTTCAGGCAATAAATTTTGTGTTGCTTCATTGGCTTTATTAATTATTTCATCCGGATCGCATTGGAATAAGTTTCCCTCTTCGGAATCGGAGTTATTTTTTTCCATTATTGATGTTTTCAAATATTAATGACATTTTAAGAGGTAACAATAACAATACGGCGCCCAGGCAACGAACGACTCGGATGCTGCATATTATAAGCATTCAGGGAACAACTCGAACGTCGTTGATCAAAAAACAAGATCCCGTTTTATGGTCACGGACCAGAGAAAAGTAAGCCCACCTGACTTCTTGCGGGTTTTCTTCTGTGACAGTGTGTATGTTCATGATGACGGGCTGCGGATCCAACATTTTTTTGAAGATGTTTGGCGTATTCCTTTTAATTACTTCTCTCTTTATGTTCACTATTGGACTGTCATAATTCCCGATTATTTCTTCGCCTTCCTGAAACGTCATCTCTTGATCTAGAAAAAAAATGAACATAATAGTATATTAAGATACAAGTTTCATAAGACATTATCTTGGAGCACGCGTTTAATTTAGAAAACGACCCGCGAAGCGAGTACAAGTGCTCTAATTGTCTTATGAACCGTGTATTTTATAATACTTTTTCTATTTGGGTCTGAAAAACTTAAAAAATATAGTAGATTTTTTCCGTTTGAATTAATATTTTCTTTTTGGGTTGGCAATACTTTTACAATTTCATAAAATGTTACAAGTATCAAATATGCCATGATAGAAACAATTGAACGCAGCAAAGCTTCTTCCCATCCGTCATAATTAAAAATAAATATATTATTAAAGTTAATAAAAATGAGTCGGGAAGAAAGTTGTACTCCGTCAGAAATACGAGAAATTGCAGAAAATAATCTAGAAAAACTTTTAAAAAGAATATGCAAAACTTTGAGTTATGGTGCGAGCAGAACAAAGTTCAAAATATTGAACAAAATATTGTGTCGACACAGAATCTGACAGGAATAACAATTAATGCTCAGGAAATGTCTACAGTAACTATAAATATGTATATATAAAGTAATATGTATACAGAGCTGGGCAGTATTTGTACTCACAAATATTTTTTTTTATTTAAATACTTTTTTGTATTTAAATACTGAGTATTTAATACTTTTTTTATTTTCCTTTCAGTATTTAAATACTTTTTGGAGTATTTAAATACTTTTTTAGTATTTAAATACTTTTTGAGTATTTAAATATTTTTTTAGTATTTAAATATTTTTTGGAGCATTTAAATACTTTTTTGGGGTATTTAAATACTTTTTACTATTCAAGTACTGTTTTCTATTTAAATATGGTTCATGTGGAAAATTCTAAGTTTGCACTTGTCACGCGTGTCAGGAAGCGAAAAATAGTTTCCGTACGATGCCGACACAAGTGGAAGGAACGAAATGGTAGCTTTGATGGTCAGAAATCAAATGATTCTGGACCGAAAATCATAGCTGTTCATCCTGATCAATGGCGTAGGAATCTCGAAAATAGGTCATGCAGGCGCGTATAAAAGGAGGGGGGCCCTTTGTTGTAATTACCCCCCATATACGATGAAACAGAAAAAAAACTGGAGAAATCAGGCAAAAGTAATTAAAAAAAATACGATAATCTTAGCACATGTAATATACGAAGTTATTAATGTATTTTGTATTTATTAAAGTGTGTTTTTTAAAAATATAATTCAGCTTCAAGTTTGCAGCTTAATTTTATCATATCACAAAAGAATGTACTTAATGTACAAAAGACTAACTACATTGCATTTTCTCTCACGGAAGCAAATCGTCCCCACTTTGAAAGCATTCACAATATATGCAAGACTCACAAACAGACATAGAAATGCTGATAAAATATCCCATTATCAACAAATTATTTTTGAAATATAACACTACTCTTCCCTCATCTGCCCCAGGTGAAAGAATGTTTTCATTTGCAACATTCATTAATACGCCACGACGACATGCTTTATCAGACGATAATTTCGAAAATCTTGTTCTTATGAAAGCTAACGCATCGAACATTTAAAACATTACATTATAAATTATTATTCTTGCATTACAAATTTTGAGTAATTAGGTTTAGGTAGAAAGTCTTTTGTTATTTTATCAGTTGAAGAATACAGGGATAAAATAAGGATTGTCAGAAAATCAGAGTTTTGAGATAAAATGCATTTTTTAGTATGGACATCCCTAGTTTTATTTCAGTACAGTAAAACTTTGACTCTAATTTCTACAGACGTTCCTAGTTTTATTCGGCTAATATTTTGACCATGGAAAGTAACAACATGTGCCAACAGGTTGCGCTAGTAATCTCGATTTCGATAAATATTTACAATTCCTGTTTTATTCCTGTACCCTTAAGTTTATGTTGTCGTGGTTTTTTAATTAAAATTTACTGTCAATACCAATAAAATATTACAAAACACACTTTTTATTGCTGTTAAATCTTATTTGATTCTAAAATATTTTGAGGATTGAGGTACCTACCTATTCAACTGCCTACTTAGAGGAGACAAAAATACTACTATACTATTTAAATATTTTTAAAAGTAATTACAGTCGAACCTCTCGAACTTGAAGGGACAACCAAAAAAGATCGAGTTACAGAGAGTTGGAAGAGAGAAGGGAAAACCACATGAATATTCCAAAACATTTTTTTTATTACATACATTATGTCTAGTCATTAAAATATGTACATAGAAATCTTGGAAAATGTACAAAAACCACTAAAAAGTCCGAGTTAAAGAGAGGTTCGAGTTATAGAGGTTCGACTGTAATTGTTTACAAAGTATTTAAATTTTGTGTTTCATTCTTAAAAGTATTTATAAATATTTAAAAAAAAAGTAATTAAATACTCAGAAAGTATTTATAAATACTTAAAAGTAATTAAATACTTAGAAAGTATTTAAATACTTAGAAAGTATTTAAATATAGTATTTAAACCTAAAAAGTATTTAAATACTTTTTGTAATTAAGATTTAAATACTTCATTACTTCAAAAAGTATTTAATATTTGAATACTTTTGAATTTAATTAAGTATTTAGTATTTAGTATTTAAATACTTTTAAAAAGTATTTGCCCAGCTCTGTATGTATAATACTATATTGAATTTAAAATAAAAATATTACTTTATCGATTAAAACTTTAAAAATAGAACATAAACTGGAAGATATTTCTATTATTTTTAGGTTATGTTGTTTTATAGTTGTTAAAGGTTAGTGTTTTAAAGTTTTCTATAAAAAAAATTTTGTCGAATCCATAATGCCAAGAAAACTAATTTCAACGAAATCAAAGTAAGCCTAAAAGTCGAACCCTACTTGCTGCCAACATAAAAAAAATAAAATTTCAGTTCCATAAAGTGGCAGGTCATTCAATTTTTTTGCATTTCATAATGTAGCCATTATGAAACCCAAATAGAAAAATATAATTTTATGCAATTATAGCAAATCTATCGCACATACCTTGCATGTAATTTTCCAAATTTTCCTCCATCTCGATTGTATTCTCCTCCACGTCCAACGGTTCCGCTTTGATCTCCTCCACGTCCTCCAAGCCGATCAGGGGGTCGCTCTGGTCGGTGTGCGGCTCCCTGACGATCGTCGCGTCTGTGGTTTCTTTTTGCGTTTCTTCATAGTGAGTGTGGAAGAATTTGGGGATTTTTACGTGGGGACGCGACCGGGTACCCTTTCTGGGTGGGAAAACGGGCGGAGGAGACTGAAATAAATAAAGTATATTTTAATTAAAAAGAAATGAAATTGAAAAACAAAAGTTACTATTTTACCTCTTCGCGCTCTTCGGCATACTCTGCATATCTTCTTTTCTTCACTTTCTTATTCACCCCTTTCCTGACCGGCACGTTCCCCCTCTCCTTTAGTTTGGCCGGATTTATGCATTTTAACATGGGGAGGGGGTCTTCTTTCGCTATTTCTTCGTATACGGGCTCGAGTAGATCTAATGGATCGTTGATGTTGTCCTTCTTGAGGGGCGGTTTATCTTTTTCCTAAAATTCAGTGTTCCTTTTATGTTTATCTCCTTTTCCCTTATAGAATTTCGTTAATTATATGATTTATAACAGTTTTATAAAAGCCCTCGATTTGTAAATTTGTTGTATAAAGGTCTCCCGTGATACATTTGTTTTTTTGGGTCAAATAGAGTTACAATTTTACGCTGTATGCAAAAAAATTGTAAACCTGTTGTATAGAACTTGTTTTAAATAGCTGTAAGAACATCAATAGAACTTACATTATACAATAAAATGGTTCTGTAAGCCTTTTTGCTGTATAACTTGGTTGTTGATGTTCCCTAAATGCTGTTATATAACTTTTATGGGGCAAATCTGGAGGTTTTCCACTTATACAGGGTGTTAAGGAAATGACGTATTATATTTAAACAAACAAATTCAAGAAAAATATCCAAAAATGGCGCTTTAATTTAATATGCCCTGTACATGACCTGCTGTCACTGGGAGAAAAGTAAACAAAGCAACATATGGAGAAAAACGTCAGTGAATTTTAAGCAGTGTTGTCACATTTTCATGGTAAACTCTTTAGAAAGTCAATAACCGTTTGACAGATTTGAAGTTGTTTATTTTTCCGGGTACATTATTATAAACTTTTACTTTCCGTTCAGTTCGCTGGGAAACAATCTCTGATTTATAAACTTGAACTGACTCGAACGAACCGCCGCGGAGTATATAAATGGTCAGGTATGTTCTCATTTGTTCAATTCGAACGACACCGTCGAATCTGAACAACTTAAATGCCACTTTGCCGTTTAGAAGAAAAAAATGCAATTTTATTTACCTTTTCGGCCTTATTTAAAACCAACTTAATTTATTAAAAAACACCAAGTAAATAACCCGAACAAAAACCGACACAATAATGTCACAAAACACCAAAACAAAGGCACATAAATTCACATTAGTTTTCGCGTAAGTATGCATCTCATGAACACTAAGTTTTTAGTATTTTAAAGTGCTACTGCATAGACAAAAATACGCCCTTATTGTTCTGGAAAATAATATAAATTTCCATACATTGGTATTTGACATCTAAAAATTTTGAAAGTAACTAAACACGTTTGACATCTTCGGGTTTACTAGGTCGATCGATATTTAGCTACTTGGGCTGAAAATACAGCGTTGCCGCTTTCGATGTTTTATAAGATTATATTCATAAATTGCGGAATTTCCTTCTGTAATACTTTCCTGTATAATGATAGTCTCGGAAATGGCAACCGCGCTAGTTAGACGAGACTATTTATTTTAAAGGGATGTCCTGCCAATCAACATAATTATTTCATCATTCTTCTTCAGTAAAGGATTAATAAATTTGATTAGCTCATTAGAAATTAGCATGTTTATTATTTCTGAATTTCTATTGCGAAATAATTTGTATCCTATTCTAAGTGCTGTTGTTCTATGTATACAGTGTTAGTGTAATTACGCGTTAGTGTTTAGTGCTTTTGTGTAATCTGATAATAGGTGCATATCTTCAAAAAAACTAATTTGAAACTCGTGGGTGTCTGTGTGTTTCTTTAAGTGATTTAGTATAATTTGTTCTGTTTCACTATGTGTTTTTTCCCTCGACGAATGCCGATTATGTTCCGAGATTGGAAAGAAGATGCCGAATAGGGTTTAGTGGGTATAAGCTTATTATGAAGTCCCACATTATCATCAGGGCACGTGATGAGCATAAAGCTTTTCCCACAGAAAAAAAACTGAAGGTGTCTGCGTCCTGGATTTCTTACAGCGTCCTGGATTTACTTTCTAAGTAAGCTAAATATTTATTTTTATAAGAAACTAAAGTTTTACATTTTTACACAATTTGGCAACATTGCGCGTAACAGGTGTTTGTGATACATTGCCACAGGGTGCTGTGATTCATTACCGCGGAGTCACATGTGAGTAAGAGGGTTTGTTACCCCACTTCTAAAACGGTCGATTTGAAAAAAAATATATGCAGCGCTTCCCTAGGGCACCCAAGGAGTCACCCATTTAAATATAATACGTCATTTCCATAACACCCTGTAGATCTCTTTTAATAGTAGTAGTAAGAACGTTATATGGTTTATAACAGTTTCGTTTTAAAAGATAATTTTTATTTCTTATAAATTCGGCCACAGAATAAAAATGTGAACATTCTGACTCTAATCTGTCCATGTATGATCGATCGAGCCGCCGAACAGGCCCGATCTACGACTATATTTACCTTTTCCTTCTCTTTCTGATTAACGACCTCCGCCTTGTGTTTGTCGCTTTTCCGCGACGTGTCGCTTTTCCGAGAAGCATGGGCGGCCTTCGACGTAGACGGTTTAGGGACTCTCTGGAGTACGTTTTTCATGACATTTTTGACAGCTGCTTTAGACGTCGACTGCACCTAAGGTCAAATTAATGTTGAAAATATACATAAAGAAAAAAAAAATGTATTAATGAATTTAACTAAAGTTTTCCTTGATCTTAGTGCCATAAGTAAAAACCATCCTACTTTCAACTACTTCCCTGTAAGTTTACTTACCTTTGGTATAACAACTTTGGAAAGAACCACCTTCGGAGTCATCTGAAAGTTCGGTACAAATTAGAGAAATGGCACAGTTGTCCCATTTTGGACACTTTCTGCGGCTATTAGAGTTACATATTATCAAAGATAGAATGCTGTGGTTTTCACTTTAGTGCCCTTTTTTAATGAAACAAAAGATTCCGGTGTCAAATTTGTCATGTTTCATTGTTAATTTTTAAATAATAAAATACAGGGTGATTTTGAAAATCTTCGCTTTTAAGACATCCCTCGTATTTCCGACACGCGTAAACTTATCAAAGAGGTAAAAACTGATCTTGTTCATAAAAAGTTCAATGGCGTAGCCAGTTATTGTCTAAAAAGTTTAGTTTTTGAGATATTAACAAAAATAAAAATATTTAAATGCTACACCCTATAGTATATTATTTTTTAAATTAATTCAGCATACTTTGGGCCAAACAAAAATGTACAGTTGTTTAGATTTATATTCAAAAATAACCTAAAAATGTGATATTTTTAAAAATGGTCAAAACTTGACAGATCTCTCATAATTTTTATTATTTCTGAAATACCTTTTTTATAATATGGTTTTTAATTAATTATTCTTAACCGTTTATTTATCTATTTATTTATTTATTCAGGATCACAAACAGGCAAAGCCCAATACAATACAGACAGTATCCGCTTATTATGTTATGTGGCTAATTGAGATAACAAAAAGATAAATTAAATTAATAGATTTTAAGGTATAATTTATAAAAAACTACAATAACTAAACTCATGGACAAAATTAACGCAACATCATAAATTTGCCATATTTTTGATGATGATTTTTCTGAATTTATGATCGGATTTGAATGATTTTTTTTTGCATTGTAGGTTGGTTCCTTGACAATGTCATAGTTTTCGCTGTTTATGATAAAAATTTAATTTTCGATTTATACTGGGTGTACTAAAAACGCTATGTCTTTTCCAAAAATTTGCATCACCCTGTGGAGTATATTAGCAACCGAAACATATTGCAGTTAACATTAAACGATAGGTCAATCTTTCCCCAACATTTTCTTCTTTTGGTTTACTTCATTATCTCTGTTATTAAAGAAGATACACCGTTTTATAGTGTAACATGTCTTTATAGACTTTAATATTCAACACATTCATTGTTAAATGTTTTCAAGTAGACTATGGACTTTTTCTGACATTGCAAGCGATGTGTCAGCAGATGTTGTGTTTTAAAGTTACAAAGGTCAAATAAAATTCGCCATACTGATAAAAACTGTTCGGAAACTGCTTATTAAACGTTCGTTTTGTATGCCCAGCTGCCCGACGAGTATTTTACTCTTGAAACCTTCTTGAAAACATTTAATAACAATGAATGTGTTGAATATTAAAGTCTATAAAAACATGTTACGCTATAAAACGGTGTATCTTCTTTAATAACAGAGATAATGAAGTAAACCAAAAAAGAAAATGTTGGGGAAAGATGGGCCTACCGTTTAATGTCAACTGCAATATGCTTCGGTTGCTAATATACTCCACAGGGCGATACGAATTTTCGGAAAAAAAACATAGCATTTTTAGTACACCCAGTATAAATCGAAAATTAAATTTTTACCAAAAACAGCGAAAACTATGACATTGTCAAGGAACCAACCTACAATGCAAAAAAAATCATTCAAATCGGATCATAAATTCAGAAAAAAAATAACATCAAAAATATGGCAAATTTTTGATGTTGCGTTAATTTTGTCCAGGAGTTTATAATCTATTTACTTTGATCGTGCAGAGAGAGAAAAAACAAAAAAACCTTAAACAATCACTCCATCTCCTCATCACGGATTTTAATTATTAAATAAATGTCATCAGCCCAAGGATAAAGAATGTCCAAAAAGGTTAAGGTTTTATATGAAGACAATGTAATTTTGCATACCTTGGGTAACACCAACTTGGGGTTAGCTTTCGGTAGGACTTTCGGAGGAGAGTCCTCCAGCATTCTCTCCTTTTCTTTCTCCTTAGGCATCTGCGCGGCATGCTTCGATTTCTTATCCTCCTTTTTCTTGGAAAGCCTTACGGCTTCGTGCCTGGCTAACTTAGGAAAAAGGGAAGATTCCTCCTCCTTTTCCTCTTTGAGAGCTTTCTCCGGGCTTCTAAGGGGAGGCGCTGCGTCTATCTCCTGTTTTATTTCTGGAATGACTGGTTTAATATCCTCTCTCGTATCAGCATTGCCAGCTAGCCCTTTAATCTATAAAAAAAAATACTAAATAATGGACGAATAATTTACCGTGCTAAATTTCAACCCGCAACGTCGAATTATCTCTTGAGAAAAATGGCTGGAACACGAGCACAAACAGACAGACGCTAGAATAGTCTCACCTTTAGTGCTTCTGCGACATTTAACAACTCCTGCAACTTTTCCTGGTAAATGTGTACCTCGCCCGCATACATAAAGTCACACAGCGCCTTCAATATCCAGAAAGGTACGTCCTTCATGAACAGAACAGGGTGTTGAAAGGGTCCGATACCTTCCAGGACTTGCTCGAAGTATGGGCTGCACGAAGATAGTATCATCTGTAAAGCAGATTAAATCAACTACTTATGTACAGTACGTTTCACGAAAATTGGATACGACTTAATGATTTCCTGGGTCGGTCCCATTGTGTCGACAAGAGCTTGGCAATAAACAAGTGAAGTATGAAGGGACGGACTAAGGAAAACAAGTAATGATATGATTATATTAATGTAATCAAATGAAATAACATTTTTTTTAAATATTACTAGTCATATTTATTTACATTTATAATGTCATTCTATAGATAGTTCTGTTTCGCTATCGCTATCCTCATCAAAATTAATTATAATTGGATTAATTATACGATCCAGACTAATATACGAGTTTTCTACAGTTATTACGTGACGGACTGAATTTTTCCAACTATCTGGGGGAATATGACTAAAGCATTTTCGTATTAATTCTACAACACTAGAACTTAAAGTCGGAGAAATATTTTCAGACCTAACCAGTGATTTTAACTGGTGCCACATATGCTCTATGGGGTTAAAAATGCAATAATAGGGTGGGAGCCGTAGCACTGTATGTCCAATTTCTTCTGCCAATGTGTCACAAACATATACTTTTTTTTTATACAAAATGTCTTTAAAACTTCTAAAGGATCACTTTTTTATAACTTTCTTCAAAATATATATCATTCGCTGCCATGTAGTTCTGAATCTCCAATTTTGTATTATTTGAGCTTGGAGCTTTATGTAATTGGCGACTGTGATAGCTCGCATTGTCCATTACTATCACGCTATTCTGAGGAATGATTGGTAAAAGACAATTCTTGAACCATTCCTCAAAAACTAATAAATTTTACCACAAAAAGATATTTAAATATAAATTAAGCAACCTAACCTGCTACCTGATGTGCCTATATTTAATTATAATTATTACAATCCGGTCCTTTCCACATAATAATAACAAACGGTCATAAATAATGGGATTGGCCCAGGTACTTTTACGGCAGTCATTAGGTTATATCCATTTTTCTTGAAACAATCTTTAACTAATAACATACGGGGTGGGGTGTTCCTATGACGTGCAAACATTTCAGACTGTGATTTCTTGGGTTCTTTTCTTTTTATTTTATTTTATTTTATTTTACACCATTTCACAGTTACAAAATAACCAATTAACAAATGGGTATCACAGATATACAATATAAAATAAGTAATCATAATAATATAACAAAAAAAGAAATATTTGATAGAAAGAAATATTAAAGGTATTATATTAATTTATGCGTACATACATGAGGAGAGTAATTAGATGCCTAAAGAAAACACTAATTTAATCTTATACTGGATAAGCTACAGCTCTGAAAATGTCAAATTTATGTTGGTGCAGATTGTAAGTATTTCACAATCGATAAATGGGGGAATATTTACAGTTATTGGTACGCGCTGTTGGTATATAAAAAGTCTGGGAATGACGTGTTCTAGGAACGAGAAATTGCAGGTGTCTCAATATATCACTGCATTCCACCCTATTATGCAAGATGTTATGCAAATATTTAAGTTGAGCAATGGTACGTCGATCCTCTAAGGAGCAAAACGAATGCCTGAACATCATCTGGAATGCCTATCTCAGGATACTGACCATCAATTTTAAAACTCATGAACTTTAGGAAACGTCGTTGGACCTTTTCGATGCGATTTAGGTGCACCTAATAATATGGAGACCGTACAACCGAGGCGTACTCCAATTTTGATCTTACAAAAGTATTTTTAGTGAATGACAATTTAAAATATCACGAGAATCTCTTATTATAAAACCTAGGGACCTATAACAAGCTGCAAAAAGCACATTTATGTGAGGAACAAAAGATAGTTTACTGTCGAACAACACACCCAAATCGCGAAAAGTCCCAGCTCTGTTCAGTGTTATGTTGTTAATTTTGTAATCGTACACAAGTATAATATGCCACTTTAAACCAAAGGTCATTACGTTATATTTGCTTATATTTAACGGTAGTTTATTTTGAACACACCAGCTATATATCATGTCAATAGACGCTTGAAGTCTTTCACAGTCCGCCAGGTTACGGATGCGAGCATAGATTTTCTTATCATCAGCATAAAGCAAACTATTAATATCCAGGGAATTAACTATGTCATTAATGAATATAACAAACAATAAAGGACCCAAAATGGACCCCTGAGGTACTCCTGATGCAGCATATATCTGCCCAGATGACTGACCACCACACTCCACGACTTGTTGTCGTTCATGTAAGTAAGAATGAAAAAATGTTATAAGACCATCTGAAATTCCAAACGAACTGAGTTTATTAAGTAAAATTATATGGTCTAATCTGTCAAATGATTTTGAAAAATCCGTGAAAACAACATCAACCTGGCAGTTCTGATCAAAGGCTTCTGTCACAAATTGAGCAAAACAAATGAGGTTGGACGTTGTAGTTTTATGAAGAAAAGTCAAAATTCAAGAACATTTTTATACAACATAATAAATTTAATGTTTCTGTTTTCCTGCTATACAGTGAGTCCCAGAAGAAATGTCTAAATTCATTTAAAATTCAGCGGTAAGTTTTTTCAAAAAACGCTCGTACTCGTCGATTTTGATTTTTTAATTTTTTTTTTGTAGTAATTTCATGTATACAGGGTAGCTCAAAAATAAGTTACGACCATCAACTTCATTTTTTCAAATGAAAACATATATTTTTTATTTCATTTTTGAATTTTGCATTGAGTTCTAAGCATGTTTCATGTACCATGTCCTATACATAAACTCAACAGTGAAAAAATTAGGATTGAACATATCTATAAGTAAGACCTGTTTATTAAAAAAAAACACAACAAAATCAAATTAAATGTTGAAAATGTGCGCCATTTACGGCTTGACAATATCCAAGACGATCAATAAACTCTCTTTGCACGTTTCCAACCATTTCCGGAGTTATGACACGCACTTCTCTTCGGATCCTTTCTTTCAACTCCTGCATATTGTTTGGCCTGTTAACAAATACTTTTGATTTGAGGTAACCCCACAAAAAAAAGTCCAGCGGAGTTAGGTCTGGCGACCTAGCAGGCCATTCGATAGGTCCTCTCCTTCCAATCCACCGATTGGGAAAGGTTTCATCCAAAAATGAGCGCACAGTGGCCGCATAGTGCGGCGGAGCACCATCTTGTTGGAATATCAGTTCTTCATCAGGTGAGTCTGGATCCAATGGATTCGGAAATAAAGCCACTAATGCTGGAATTAATTCTAGTTGGAGAAATTCGAGATATACTTGTCCAGTTAAAGACTGTTCAAAGAAAAATGGACCAATTACTCTTTCGCGTACGATTCCACACCAAACATTTATTTTCTTAGGGTACTGGCTGTGAACCTCTATCATCCAATGCGGATTTTCTGTTGCCCAATATCGACAATTTTGTCTGTTCACATTACCATTCAAATAGAGCGTAGCTTCATCCGAAAAAATAATATTTTTTACTAAATTATTATCTAGATTGCACATATTTTGCATGCGTCCGCAAAACTCACTTCGCCTATCGAAATCATCTTCAAATAACTCATGCACTGGAATAACTTTGTATGGGTGATATTTGTGCTTTTGAACTACTCGGTGAACAACAGATTTCGGCATGTGTAAATCGGCCCCAATGTGCCACAGGGGAGTACATGGATTTTCTTCCAAGGAAAGCAAAACGTCAAGTTGTTCATTTTCATCTCGAGTAGGACGCCAGATTTAGGCAAATTTCTAACATGACCAAATTCTCTAAACTTAGCCTCTATTCTATTCACCATCTTTTGACATATGGGAGGACGATCAGGATGGATTTCATTAAATAATTGGGCTGTTTCTATTTGAGTACGTGTTTTATCACCAAACCCAACCATGCATAGAATTTCAATTTTTTCCCGTTCCGTTAACTTCACCATTATTGTGAAAGCCGCAACTTTGAAACTACGCTTGACAATAATTATACTTATTTGAAATAAAATTGTCATACAGTTTCTATGGAAATAAACGGTGACAGTGAGACAGTACACTCTTACTTATTATGGAGCCCAAAATGCCATATTGCCAGAAGAATTGATAGATCGTTGGATTCCCTAAATGATATGTTCAATCCTAATTTTTTCAATAACTGTTGAGTTTATGTATAGGACATGGTACATGAAACATGCTTAGAATTCAATGCAAAATTCAAAAATGAAATAAAAAATATATGTTTTCATTTGAAAAAATGAAGTTGATGGTCGTAACTTATTTTTGAGCTACCCTGTATACATGAAATTACCACAAAAAAAAATTAAAAAATCAAAATCGACGGGTACGAGCGTTTTTTGAAAAAACTTACCGCTGAATTTTAAATGAATTTAGACATTTCTTCTGGGACTCACTGTATAATTCCGATTGTGATTAAAGAATGTTGACTATTGACTATAAATTATAGTGTTTTGTCCCAGGTTTTCGGTCATATAATGGAGTCACAGAGTTTTATTTACGTTAACGTTTCGGTTTTATTTGCAACCATCATCAGAAATACAATATTAAAAATAACGACTTTAAAAACCCTGTAGCACAAAATGTGGGCCATTAAACCAGGTCATGTATATTGATTGTGCATTAAATATTAATTACGGTTTGAACAAATTATCTTACTCCATACTAACCCTATGACATTTTAAGGTTTTCCCTTCAGACACCAACGTAGCATCCACGTACTGTTCTTTCGTCAGCAAACTCGGGAATGTCGTCTGCATATTCGTGTGATGACTGTTCCATCTGAGGCACACCTCGGGATTTGGAGGTGGCGGCGTAGGAGGCTTAGCCGGGGGCGGGTGAGGCTTTGCCCCTTGCCTAGTAACCTGAAAATAAGGCATCATGTTCATGCGGCTCTGGAATTATCGAAATTTTATTTTTACCTTTAATTTCGTAGGTGATATGGGCTGACTTTGTAGAACAGCCTCTTGGTTTGGCGTCGATGGGGGCTGTTCATTGTGATTTTGGGATAGTCGCTGCTGTAGGGGCATAGAATCTGGAAGGAAACGTTTATTAAACAAATATAGTATAGTTTAGTTAAAAACCGCAATTAATAAAACAGAATTAAAAAATATATTCTAGAAAATCTATATAGAGGTTCCTGAAATTTGACTTAATTGGGCACAGAAGCACATATAGTATTTGTCGCTATACAGGGTGATCTCGATAGTCCCCTATTTCACTAAAATATTGAGGTTTTTCTAAAACTGTCGAAATTTAAACAATATTATTATAAGTTTCATTTGAATTTAATTGTTTTAATTAAGAACGGTGCGTCTGACGAGAAAAATGCACGAGACCGCTTTCATGTAGAATTGACCAGGCTAATCAGAAAAAATATCCACATGAGAAAATGTCAGTGGCGCACCATTCTTATAATAAATATAAACACTGATTTAAAAAAACACTGATAAATCACCCTGTATCAGCAACGCCGTCGCGGTGTCAAATGTCAAAAACCCTTAACAAGATACCTAGATCAGCATTAGGCTTGTTCGTCCCTTTGTCCTCTTCACCTTTGTCTTTCTGCCCCGAAGGAGGCTCACTCTCCCCCTGGGATCCACTTGGCTGCGGCACATAAACATGCCTCTGGGACCTCCTCACGCAAGCCTGGGCCAAATCAAAAATCTCCCTTCTGATTTTCCTCCATCTGCGGATGGTCTCTTCGCTGATTCCGAACCGCTTCCTGGCCTCACCGTTACTTTTTTGTTCGGCGTACAAGATTACGGACTTTTTGAAAGCGGGCTCGTAACCCGATGGGTATGCCCGAGCAATCGGATTCGTAACATTACGATTACGGTGCTTTCTTGACTTCATTTCGACTGGTGCTTGGCTGGTTTTTGGTTAGTTTGGCACTGGGTTATCGGGTTAGTTAAGCTAGTATCGTGTAAACCCCCTTTTTTAATTAAAAAACTGACTATTTTATTTATTTTATTTTTTATTTATTTTGATAATTCAATATATTATATAGATAGAAGTAACAAGATCAAGCACTTGATGGTAGATGAAGTTCAGGGTAAAATAGATTAGAAATCTGAACCGGTTATGGTCGGAATAGCTTAGTTTGTGACATATTCTCCTTAAAGACCTTGTTCTTCTTCTTCACCATAGAATAATACTCAGTGGTAATGTAACCACTAAAAAGAGAACATCTCACAAAACTAAGTTGTTCCCATTTAAAATCCCGAACAAACCCAAAACATATTAGACATCATTAATTTTGATGTGATGTTTTTGTAGGGCTTGTGTTTGTTGTATATACCTTCTGTATATACTTTATATCCTTTCCACAACCGCTCTATGTCATCACTTGAGTTTATTAGTATACTATAACGCAAATCTAAAATTTGTACACGAACTAAAATTGTGCGCCCATTGAGAACTAGTAGCAACAGTCCATGCTACTAGTGCTTCAGTTGAATGTGCAAAGAATTTTAGGAGAAATTCAACAGGACAGATCACACTCCAATATTGATGTTGTCGATTCAAAGAAATGTAGTCGAGGAACCTATACGTAAATATTTCACAGCTACTTCATTGTCACACCGAAACTGGCCCCCCTACGCACTATTTTAAAGAGATCGAATTCGTTAATAAGTTTTCACATCACCTAGATTTTTAAATTTGCCGCTATCAAAACAAAAAAAATATTCCACCGACTGACGTCACGGAAATGCATTTACAACATTTCCAGAGGTTCTCAAACAAAAAACGTCAATGAAAACAAAACAAAGTTATATTTCATGGTCTACTTCATAAAAACATACCTAGATCCTCCCCGTCAACATAGTCTACTGTTTCGACATGGTCGGCGGCTCTTAGACTGTACTGGCACTTTTTCCACTTATTTTTCACTTCGTTTAGGGTCCTCCTTTCCAAAGAAACCTTGTTGACTTCTTCCAGGATTATATTCCACACTTGGTTCCTTATTTCTTTGTGAAAGAAGCTTTTCGATGTTTCCCCGTACAATATATTGTGGTTTTGCATTACAGTGGTGATCAAAACGTCTATTTCTTCCTGGGAAAAGTTGCTTTTTCGTGATTTTCTCGTCTCGGCCGCCATATTTGTTAGCACTCGTCTTTTTTGAAGACTTGGACCTTCCGACGCCGAACTATCACAAAAATCGTCGAATTTTCTCGATATTCCACATTAACCCACTGTTACAAACACTATAAATCATTAAAAACGTACAAATAAACTAAAATAACGCGAAAAAACAACGTAAAACGAAAATCTTTGGGCTAAAACGCCAATCCCCGATTAAATGGATAGCACCTATAGGGCAGTGGTCCTAAAAAGTTTGCCGTGACAGTTTTTCATTTGTTATTCTATAAACAAATCGACGGTCAGTGGAAATTGGATCGATATACAGGATATATTTCGCATTTTGTTAATTAAATCGATACATCAATTTATTTTAAATATAACAGACATCTAAAAACAAACATAACCTTACCCAACCTCTTTCTTTATGGATAATTGCGAAATTTGTGGCTGAACAAAATTACAAAAAAGGGGGAATTACGAACTAGTAGCAAAGCACACTAGATTACTTCAAGTCACATCGTTAAAAATACACAAAAACAATCGAAAACCAGAGCTTTCGGAAAATCGTGTTATCCGATAGCTCGTTGTCAGAAATATTAGGATCCAGTTCAGCGGTTCTCAAACAATCTAAGTGAGTTTTACAAGTTCCATGCTTGGGGCCAATATTCTGCTTACAATAAGGCTCTGTAGGGCTCAAATCGGGAGAAAACACTGGAATATCGGCGTCATATGGTAATTCTGGCAGGTCCATTGTCATATAGTCCAAAATAGACACGACATTTGTGACTGGACTGGTTTGGTCATCCATTTTCTGTCGTGCCAGGGCTATCGATCGCTCGTCGGGACAGTGATTATGCGGGATGTTTAATCTAGGGTTAGCCCCTCCTATGCCAGTGGAAATACTGCCCTAAAATGTTTTTTCAATAGAAATAGTTTTAATTAAGTTTGGTCTAACAGAACAAACCTGTAATAACCAACCGAAATTGGCTATAGTTGGCAAATATTGTAATATAAAATCTTACATCAATAAATTGATAGTATACAGAATTAACGCCGAAAGATCTACGACAAGAAAAACGCATTTTTTAAGTTATAAGAAATAAATTGTTTAGGTTAAAAACTAAGTATTTTTTAAGGAAACAAAGTTTTCTTAACATTTATAAGTTTTTCAATTAATAGGAAGCATGCCATTTTGTTTGACAACTAATATACATAGTAAAAATAATAATTAACGATAATACAGGGCATTACAAAACTCAGGAAATATGATCTATTTGCTTATCAAAAAAGGGCAGCGTCTTATAAGTTGTTGTTTTTTTTTAAACCTAATTTGTAACCTTGAAAACATTTTCTTCATTATTATTTTCAAAAAGGTTTTTCCACTCCTAAATTCTTGTGAAGAGAAAAATATAAAATGCAGTTTCCTGAAAAAGAATATTTGTGTTTTTTTTTTGGTTTTGAAATATTCCTTGTAAAAAAACAATTTAGACTTACTTTACAGTTAACCCTCCTTTGTGAACACCTCCACCTGGCACCTCCTCTTTTTTTTATTCGGTGCACCGTGTACATGAAGCCTCTGTGTATTATTTTTGGGCCACCCTTGTTCGACCTTAAAAACTCGACGCTCTCCATCTCTTTTCCCCTTACGGTGGAATATAGCGGTAAACCGTTTCAGGGCCACTGGTTGTTAATTTTGGCACCTAAAAATAGACAAGGATGGGAAAGGTAATCAATAAAATTGTGCCGTTTTTAATGTGGCGAGAATAGGGTGAAAAGAAAGGTAAAAATGAAGGAAATTTGGGATAACTTACGAAAAATTATGCGTTAGCCGTCTTGATGTTAATTTATTTGTATCACGTGACCACAAATATGCGTAGGGAATGGCAAAAATAGCACTACTACATATACGCAAATGCTGCCGTAAAAGTGGTATTTTTGGAGTTTTCCAAAAATAAACTAGCTTTTGGCTTGTCGGTCTACAACTTTAACATTTAGTACCATCCTGAGGCGATTCGTACGTATACACTGTATACCACTGCCTAAAGAACTCATAATCTGCTAGAGTACTCGAAAAAGGTTTATGATAAGTCTTCAAAATTGCGTATTTCAAAAATTTGGCACCCTTTCGCGGGGTATATTTAAAAAATCTAAATCAAACAAGCTAGCCAACCTCTTTATGTTGGCACTTAATAAACGTCAATGTCAAACAAAATAAATGTCAAATTATTCCTAACCTCTAATGTTGGAAGCTATTTTGGATACGAATTTTTACAAATATTAAGTAAGAAATAGGAATTTTAGGACTCCTTCTTGCCAAAAATGGCAGAAGTGTTTCCTTCTCTAGCGGAGCAAGAGCTCCTGGGGCTGCGGAATCTTTTATGGGGCCCAGATATTAAGCAGGACATTTTTCGACGATGGTCTCAAGGTAAATATTTTGAAATAAGCAGAAAGAAGTTCATAAAACTTAAATTTGTTATAGTGTACAGTTGGAAGACGTATGTAGTGTTCTTTAGCATACAATTATTTCTGTGATAGCCCATATAATGTGATAGCATAGTAATTTAGTAATTATAGTTATGTATATGTTTTAAAATAGTTGATTTTCAGGTTTTTACTTCAGTACAAATGAAAGAAGTAGTTTGGAACAAGCAGAGGGAGGCCCCTGTGCTATTCTTGCCCCTGTACAAGCTTTCCTGATTAAAAATCTACTTTTGGAGTGCAAGGACTTGAGTTTTAGGGACAAGGTATATTGGTTTTGATAACCTGATTAAAAATGAAGAAAAAAAAAAAGTACTTACAAATCGGGTTAATTCATTAATTATTTTCTCAGGTTGATGCAGAATTTCAGAGTAAGGTCCTTGTAAATTCGTTAAGCGAAATATTAAGTCAAGTAAGCAGTCAAAAGTTTTGTGTTGTTCGCTTGATGAACCATAAGAATGAATCGGACACTCAACTCGAGGGGGACAAGAATGAGAATGTGCCAGAGGAAAACTTAGATCCAATAAAATTCCACGAGGATTTAGATGTGATATCTTTTGCTACACTCGGGGAAGTGACCCAGTATTATTCTGAAAACATTGCTAGTTTGAGGGGACGGTTTGGAGTATTGTTGTTTTTGTATTCTGTGATATTATCTAGGGTAAGTTTTGTAATTAGTGAAAATAAATTAAAATTTTTGGTTTGTCTTTTATAACTGCACCATGTTTTAGCTCTCAATGTCATGTAAAATCTGTGACTCCCAGTGTTTCATTAAAAATGATCAAATTTGACAATTTTTAGGGTCTTCAGCAAGTGAAATCGGAATGCGGTGACACCATAGAACCTTTAATAGACGAGACATATGGATATGGGAGCCAGTCATTGATAAACCTGATGATAACAGGAAGAGCTACAACTTACGTTTGGGACCACTGTCAAGATGTGGCAGGGCTGAGTAAGAACTTTTTTTTTTCTTGGGTTTGTTCTTGGGATGGCTCAGTAGAGCCATCTATGTTGGTTGCCAGGTACTACAATCACTCCGATTTCTTATACTCCTGTATTTTTCTTCTAGAATTGAAAGGCATAGAAAAGCAGAGCCAAATCGGTTTCATAACCATCATGGAATATCATAGGTTTTGTACCGTAGGATCCTTTTACAAAAATCCTGTTCATCCGGTATGGGTTATAGGATCTGACACACATTTGACAGGTAAGTTGTTACTTAATAATTTAAATTACAAGGAATGATGGTGAAACATCCATTGGTTACTGATATGCAGATATTATACTATTATTGATATATTGACTATTAATTGATTGGTTGACACTTAGTATACAGGGTGCTATGGAAATGACTTATTATATTTAACCCTGCAAATCCTGAGATGAAACTAAATTAAAGGAAAATAACCATAAATGGCGCTTTGAATTATTAAGCGAAATATGCACTTTATATGAAATCTCAAATTTTACGTGGCCGCTCCTGAGGACCTTCACAATCAATAGTTTATTGAGGCAGTCTCGAGATTCAAAAGAGGTTAGCGCATTATAGGCGGCGTTGTCATATTGCAACACAGAATTGAAAACGCACGTGTTCAGTTTTTGACAACAAGACGTCTTTGACGCGCGTTATCACTTCTTTTTCAAACTTTTTAGAAAAAAAAAACTACAATTTTAAGGTACATACTGTCTTACCTTCGATCTAAGCTAAAATATGTTGTGCAACAGAACCAACAGTAGATAATATCATATAAATTTGAAATCACATCACAACGTTTGTTATTATGAATTATTTCACAACAAAAAAAAAATCGGGTAATGCTACAACTAACAAAACGTTTACAATTCGTATACGTAAAGCACGTGAAACCCTCGACAGCGTCATTGCACACCCGAGTCTCGAAACATACTGAAGCAACGATAGTGACGCGCGGCCGTTATCCAAGCAAGGGCGAGACACGCGGTGTGATCTTACATCGCTGTTAGTGTACTCTATTTACTATTTATTTATTCATTTTTGGATATAATACAATTATATTTTACAATATACAATAATTGTTGTCATATCTATAACTAATTGTATTTTGACACCTAGGTACACTTTTATACCTGTATGTGTCACACAAATTACTATATTTATGTTATCTTCTAAAACTATTCTGAAAATAGTACTCATTACATGTTGCATTACTTACTAACCTATGTGGCGAAAAAAAAGAAAAAAAAAAAACAAAAGAGAACAATCGAAAAGAAAAGAACAAAGGAAACAGTAAAAAAGGAAAAAAATCACCTATACAATATTTTCAAAGATAATATAGTTTTGAAATATAAAACTTTTACAGTGTCTGTTGAATTGTTTTGGTTGTCTTATATTTTTAATTCCGACAGGCAACAAGTTATAAAACTTAGAGGCAAGGTTATGTAGAGATTTTAAACTGAGGGTTTTTTGACTTTTAGGAATAGTAACATTTTTATTAGTCTTATTGCGCGTGTTATGTTTGTGGTGAATGGATATTACTGTTTTTTCCTTTTTGTGCATATAATTGCAGGTCGATAGAATGTATAATTGCCGAATATTTAAAAGTTTCTCATTATATAAACATATTGTGGGGTATAATTTATTTTTTCTAAGTATAACCTTTAGTACATAATTCTGGACAATCTGTAGTGGTTTTAGATTAGTTTTATAGGCACCACCCCATGCAGTGATTCCGTAGCGTAATAAAGATTCGATTAAAGCTTTATATATTAGTTCAGTAAGTTTATTATTGAGAATCTCTCTTAAGATATAGAATTTGTATACGAGCTTTCTTATTCTGGTTACTACATAGTTTATATGGTGGTTCCACTTAAGATGTTGGTCGATCACTATCCCAAGATATTGTTTTTTCACAAGAATTAATGGAGTCATGTTCAGTTATGTCAATGCTGTCAAAGTCCGGTATGTTTTTATTTACTGGGGAGAATGCGATATAGTTTGTTTTTTGTATGTTCAGTGAGAGCTTAAAGCTTTCGAGCCAATTTTTTACTTGGTTTACTCCTAAAATAACCATTTGTTTAGTCTCAATCCAGGTGTGACCTCTAAAAATCAGAGCCGTGTCATCTGCATAGGAGATGGCTGTGCCCTCAAGCTTCATGCTTAGTAGTGAGTTTATATAGCTTATAAATAGTACTGGGCCCAGTATGGTCCCTTGTGGGACACCGGTTTTAATTATTTCTGCGGAACTTATAATTTTGTTAATTTTTGTATGCTGATGTCGGTTTGAAAGGTATCCCTCAAAGACGCCCAGTGCAGCTCCCCTAACTCCAGAATGTTCAAGAACACTCAGTAGCTGTTTGTGGGGTACCGTATCAAACGCCTTAGCGAGATCCATAAAGACCACTATTGTTTTTAAGTTGTTGTCCATATTTTTTGTGATTTCTGATGTTAGGTGTTGTATAGCGTCCGCAGTGCTGGTCCCCTCAGTAAATCCGTATTGATTATTAGATAGAGTGTTATTTGATTTCAAGAAAGTTACTAGTCTGTCCTTCAGAGCCTTTTCAAATATTTTTGCAAGGTTGTTAATGAGGCTTATTGGTCGATAATTCTGTATTTTATGTATGGGACCGGACTTGTGTATTGGTGTTATAACGGATACTTTAAAGTGATGTGGTACGATTCCAGTTCCAAAGATTCGATTAATAATGTGTTTTAGAGGTGTAATTATGTGCGGGTGTATAATTTTTATTAATTTATTGGTTATTCCGTCCAGACCGGGTGCACTATCTGATTTCAGGGATGTAATATATTTGATAAGATCTAAATTAGTTACAGGTCTGAGAAACATAGAACTGTTAGACGCGCTTATTGCAGATCTAGTGACCCACATTGTTGCTAAGTGAATCCAGATGGAACGGCGCGACAGTATGTGGGTAAAACGAGTTTTTGCCTTAGTATTTAGATATTCGATTTAGAAAAAGTATGTAGACTTTCTCTAGGACACCCAAAGATTCACCTATTTAAATATAATAAGTCCATAACACCCTGTATATGTATTAGAAAGTGATTTACGGCTTAATTTTTGCTATAAAATTTTCCTTTTTCGAGATTCAGGTTGTCTGTTTATTCTGAACAATTTCTGGGTCATAAAAGCATGTTCCCCATCTATTTAGGGGCTGAAAGGCTTAAAAACTACTTGACGGGAAGAGAGGAAATTTTGTATACGACTCATTGTTAGGTTATTTCCGTCATAACAGCAAAATGCTGAAATTTTTATTTTTAGTGTTGTTTAGCGATGAAAGGCGGTTGGTGAGTCCGGAGACGAAAAGCGAACAGGCACGAAGGATATTTAAAAGTTTCGACCCGGACGGGAACAATTTCATTAGCGCGGATAAGCTTCAAGACGTCCTAGAGGCCCTAGATTTAGTTAGTGAAGTTGAATAGTAAGTTTTTATACGAAAAAACACTAAAAAAAGCTTTTAAATGTTCGACTACGGCCTTGCGCGTGCTATGCATGTAGCGAGGCCGTCGTACAATGTTTAGAGATTCTCATAGAAATATTTTTTTCAGCGTAAATATAATGAAAAAGAAATTAGATAGTGAATCGTTAGGTATAATTCTCTTAAACCCATTTATGGATGAGTTTTTTCCAAAAGAAGAGTCGTCCACGCCGGATATGTTCACCTTGGTCCATTACAATGGTTTAGCTCAAAGTAACGTCAATGGACAGGTACGTGATTCCATTAAAACACAATTTGAAGGGTGCAGAGTGTCAAATAACAGTGACAGGTTCATTACGCAATCAGAGATCGAATTTAGGTAAGTTTAGTACTCTTCATTCATTTCATTATTTATATTTCAGGTTCAGTACCACATCGGGTCGGCCATTTTGTTAGAATCGGACATTAAGTCGGTGTGTGAATCGAACCCTATGTTGACAGTATTACAAACGAAATGGCCTAGTATGGAAGTGAACTGGTGCGATGGAGTAACTCCCTCTTTGAATTAACCCCCCCCCCAATTTATTAATTTATTTATAGTTTTTTTTGATTAATTTATTTTTGAAAATATGTCTTTGATTGGGTAAAATAACAAATAATCGTCGTCCGATCGTTATCTGTTTAACTCTCATACTGTTTTCGAGATAAATGTCAGGGTCTATTTCTTATTGAGGTTGTATACTCTTAGGTAAAGCCATTTTCGTCATCGAATGTTCGTTGAATTTAGGCACGCCCCCCTAGCAACAAGAAACTGCTTGGCAACGGATATATGTATGTACAGGGTGTCCCAATTTCGACACTTTTATAGGGTATCTCCGTAATTGTTGGTGCTATCAAAAAAATAATGTAGGTAAATGAATGGTCTGGTCAACCTTCGGACCAGTCGAACTTTCTTTCCGAGAACTCTCCGCTAGTAGAGCCAGCGCGGTTGCCATTTCCGAGACTATAATTATACAAGAAAGTAATATTATAGAAGGAAATTCGGCAATTTATGATAGTCACTTATAAAACATCGAAAGTGGCAACGCTGTATTGTTAAATATTAGCCCGATTGTCCATAATCAGCTGTTTAAAGAAGCCGGCCGATATCGATCGAGAGAACCGACGTGTTATTTATTTTTAAAATTTTTAGATGTTAAATAAACTGCTGGCCATTTGCTTTCGAGCAAGAAAAAATTTGCCTAAATTTAAAAGTTAATATTTTCTGAACCAGATATGACATCGATCTCCGGTTTTTAATGGTTGATAGATTTGTCCCTTAGGAAACAATTGCCAAAGTTGGATTGTCTTAAACTGTCAGAAAATTTTATATACAGGGTGTTAAAGAGGACGATGATTTTTGCTCCAATTTCAATAGCATGTAACTTTCACAATAATATTTTTAAATTTTATCACTGTACGTCAATTGAATCACTGGTTCATAGCAAAGAAAGTAATCTGTCAAATTTTTGATATCTGCTATATTTTAAGAGATACTGATTTTTTTGAAAAAATTTGCTTTTTTCAACTTTTTGTTAGCTAGATCCCACTGTGCGTTGAATCGTTCAAACTTTGCAAGTGATTATTATACCTTATGAAAAGCTTGTTTATGTTCAGTAACAACAATTGTACCTAAATGTTGTGATGTGCAGTGGCGTACTTATAATCACTTATATGTCTATGCTTTATGAGTATCTCACAATTTTTTTGTATTGGAAAGTACTCGCCCCTAGATTAGGCAAGTTTTCCTTATTTTTTAGTTTTTCATATCGCGCTACAGGTATATTATACAGTGTCTACAAAATTTTAAAAAAGATAATTTTTTTATTTAATTGTTTGAAGAAATTTATTTATTAATTTCTAACTTTCTAACACGACACTGTTCCTAAAATTAAACTAAATAAATTTTTTCAAACAATTAAATAAAAAAATTATCTTTTTTAAAATTTTGTAGACACTGTATAATATACCTGTAGCGCGATATGAAAAACAAAAAAATAAGAAAAAATTGCCTAATCTAGGGGCGAGTACTTTCCAATACAAAAAATTGTGAGATACTCCACTGCACATCACAACATTTAGGTACAATTGTTGTTACTGAACATAAACAAGCTTTTCATAAGGTATAATAATCACTTGCAAAGTTTGCACGATACAACGCACAGTGGGATCTAGCTAACAAAAAGTTGATAAAAAGCAAAGTTTTTCAAAAAAATCGGTATCTCTTAAAATATAGCAGATTTCAAAAATTTGACAAATTACTTTCTTTGCTATGAACCAGTGATTCAATTGACGTACAGTGATAAAATTTAAAAATATTATTGTAAAAGTTACATGCTATTGAAATTGGTGCAAAAATCATCGTCCTCTTTAACACCCTGTATATAAAATTTTCTGACAGTTTAAGACAATCCAACTTTGGCAATTGTTTCCTAAGGGACAAATCTATCAACAATTAAAAACCGGAGATCGATGTCATATCTGGTTCAGAAAATATTAACTTTTAAATTTAGGCGAAATTTTTCTTGCTCGAAAGCAAATGGCCAGCAGTTTACATTATTTCCCAGACAATAAGGGCGTATTTTTGTCTACACAGTAGCACTTTAAAGTACTAATTCAGATTGAACGGTACTTAGATGTGTTGTGACGCGAAAACTATGTGATTTTGTGATGTGAGTACTTGGTGTTTTTTATAAATTAAGTTGGTTTTTATTAAGTCCGAAAAGGTAAATAAAATTGCATTTTTTTTCTAAAGGGTAAGTGGCATTTATAAACTTTTAAGTTGTCCAGATCTGACGGGTGTCGTTGGAATTGAACAAATGAGAACATACCTGACCATTTATAAACTCCGCGGCGGTTCGTTCGAGTCAGTTCAAGTTTATAAATCAGAGATTGTTTCCCAGCGAACTGAACGTAAAAGTTTATAATAATGTACCCTGAAAAATAAACAACTTGAAATCTGTCAAACGGTTATTGACTTTCTAAAGAGTTTACCCTGAAGATATGACAACACTGTTCAAGATTCACTGCCATATGTTGCTGTGTTTACCTTCCGAACAGGGGCACCACGTGGTAATTTTTGGTTTGACATAAGGTCATGTACAGGGCATATTAAATTAAAGCGCCATTTTTGGATATTTTTCTTCAATTTGTTTCCATCTCGGGAATTGCCGGTTTAAATATAATACGTCATTTCCATAACACCCTGTATATTCCGATATCAATTGTCATGGCTCCCTCAGTTTTTAATAGGATGTTGCGTAAAGGCCGTATTACAGTCGGGAATTTTTATGGCGCCACCAATGGCAATTATATTTCAAGGATTCATGCGCAGTACACCGTTCTCCGTACTACAGTCCGAAATTCTACTCTTCTGACAATTAAAATGACACGGATTCATGCGCAGTACACCGTTCCCGATCAGCTGTCTCTCATTACCAGAAATGGGGCAGGCGCCATTTTAATTGCCCTTGCCGGCGCAATTGGGTAGACATGGATTATTCTGTTATTTTTAACTGTTTATTATTTGGCCGAACCAGGTATGAACAGGTAATGGCCATTTAAACCCACTGGTACTTAAATTAGCAGTTTACATTCTTTATTAAACTTATGGACTGCTAATTCAGCAACTTTTTGCACCTCCTATTTGTAAATAGCAATAGCTGCTTTAACTGGTAATCAAAACGAACAGGTTTGCACATCTCTACTTCTGGGGATATTTTAGGGATTTCGACAGTACCCACTGCTGTTCTGACCGATCGAAAACGGTTTACTGCGCATGAATACGTGCCATTATAATTGCCGACGCAAGAGAAAAAATTGCCTAGTCTAATACGGCCTTTAGTGAACTCAAAAAGGTAAATACTGATTGTTGCAATTGTCGTCCCAGGAGTATACAATCGAGTGGGTGACGTCAATGGCTTGAACCAAGACCGCGGGCACTCTACCATTGTATTTTACCCATTAAAGGCGAAATTGTACAAAATCGTCTTCATTACGCTTTATTATACTTTAGAGTTTTCATAAGAAATGATTAGGTTATAAAAGAAATCGATTTTTAAGGCTTTTACATAGTATTGCATTTATTAAATTTTGTTGAAATTTGATGAATAAATGGTATTCCTGATTTTTTCAAATTTTTTTTATAATTAAAAAAATGTCTAACTTGTTGTAGCTGACCCTTACTACCATACAGTGGCGGAACTTCAAAATTTGGGGCCCCCCCGCAAAATTATTTATTGGGCCCCCTAGAAAATGATTTAAAAAGTGACCACACTATTCTTTTCTGAATAACTTTATTATTGAAAATTACTTTTCAACCAAATTTCCAGGAAATATTTACAAAAGTATAAGATCTCGTAAAATTAAGTTAAAAATACATAATAACATCGAATAATTAGAATATTATACAGGGCAGGTTAAAATTAGAAGTTACTTTAAACAAGTCGCAAAAAAAGTTTTTCTCACAAGACCCCCCCGCATCAATTTAACACCATAAATACCGGTTTGACTAACACGACAGGGTATTACTTTTCGTAACTTTTCCTTGAATGACCCCCCAAAACGAAGTTTGACCCCCAAACCGAAGTTCTGGATCCACCCTTGTGTTAAATCTTCTTATATTCTGACCAAAAAATATATTCAGAGATTTTTTGATATTTCACTCGATTAACCATTTATAACGAATTTTCTGACCAAATGTTTCAAGGCCGGTATTAGACTATCAAATATATTTGACAAAGATCTTTTATAAAATAATATTTCTTTTATAAAAGTTTTTACTAGTATTACACTGTCAAAGAACTTTGACAATTTTTGCTTGTCTAGCGTTAAGTGCTGCCGTGATTACAATGTGTTTAGTATTAAAAAAGAGCCAGGCGCCTTTGGGTAAGGCCCTGGGTGGCAAGACGTAATTTAAGGGGTGTCCACCACAATCTCCTTCAGGAGTTACGAGTTCAAGGTATTAGGAGTTATTAAAACTATTTAAGAATGGACGAGGAAACATTTAACTTTATTGTTTTAAAGATATCACCATTGATAGCCCGACAGAATACACATTTAAGGAATTGTATCAGCGTTGAGGAACGCCTTATGGTTACCCTTCGGTTTATGGCAACAGGAGAGAGTTATGCTAGTTTACAGTACAGCAGTCGCATACCTCAAGGTACCCTTTCAGGCATAATCCCAGAAACTTGCAAGGGAAAAAATGAAATTAAATAAATAAATATATCCAGTCTTTTATTTCGGTTTTTGTCATCCGGGTGTCGATGGTTGTACAATATTTGAAACCTTTCATACTCCGAAATTAGCAATTTTGTTGTTGAAATGCACCAGACAAACTTATTTTCCGCCATGGTATTATATACCAATACCAGTCGCAGTCAATGTCAAATTTATGCCTTATTGTCAAAAAATGAGGTTACCACCGTTACCAATCAACTATAAAATCTTTTATCAAAGATTATACAACTCTATGTATATTTTTCCCATATAGAAGGATGTGATTAATAAGTGATAATCATTTAAGTGATTATCACTTGGTGGTCACATTGTTGTAATTGTCATTTTTTGACAAATTACTTCAGAAGTAATTTCTGTCAGTTCTTGTTACAAAATGGCAAAAGAAAGATTTGGTAAAATTTTGTTGTCTAAAGTCGACGATGCTATTAAAAATGTGAAGCCCAAAAATACCGAGCGTTCCGACAAATATGTATGGAAGCAGTTTACTGAGTTTTGCCTTGCGCGAAGTTTCGAAATTGAGAAAATGTCAACAGACAAGGATTTGTGCAACATTTTAAAAGACTGGGCATATAATATGCGAAAATCCGACGGAAGCGATTATAAAGAAGGTGTGGTCAAGCTTTTATGGAACAAAACGGCCAAAATGCTCCAGGAACTATATTTTGAAAAATATAATCGCCACATAGATCCATTCAATGACATGGTTTTTCAAAGCGCCCGTTTTGCCCGTAATGCAAAACGAAAAGAGTTGCAGGCGGTACCTGGTGCACGAAAGGAGAGTTCCACGGGTTTGACGAGACAGGAAATAGAAAAAAATGGCCTTTAGTTTGGATGAAAATACCCCAGATGGGCTTCAACGGAAATTTTTCCACATAGCTGCATCCGAACTAGCATGGAGGGGAAATGAAGCGGTTTTTTTGCTATTGGAATATTTTAAGGAGGAAAAATATAATAACGGGTCTAGTACCGGTCGTCTGGAATACAACCCAATATTTTCTAAAACGGCGCAAGGAGGAGCAAGTCGAACATGCGAAAGTAAGTGGCTTGTAAAAAATCTTGTGAATCCGGATTTATGTCCAATGCGGTTATATTTTAAGCTAATGTCCAAAAGAGGCGAAAACATTAAAACTAATCGATTCTTTTTGACGGTCAATCAGAAATGGAAACAGAATGATAATTTCCCATGGTTTAAGAATTGTCCAGCAGGTATTAACATTATAAGAAACTGGACAAAAATGGGAGCAATCAACATCGGCCTAGATACGAAAAATAAAAAGATTACGAATCACTCTAATAGAGCTTCAACAGTAAGTGCCCTTAGCAGTTCAGGTGCTAATCTCCAGGAAGTTATCAAAATAACGGGCCATAGTTCTATAAATTCTGTTACTCCCTATCTCCAGCTCAGCGAGCAGCATCATCTGAAGATTTTGTCGCAAATGAGAGCCGAAAATACATCGTCATCTACTTCTGATGCTGAAGCCCAATTTCAAAAACCTCCAACCTATGATAATAATTTATCCAATAGTTCAAGTTTTAACTATAATAATTGTAATTTCGTAATTAACAATAATTACTGTAATAAAAATGTTTAACTCAGAAAGATATATGTACTTTATTTCGTTGTATAATCCTTTGAATACAACTCGATGTTTCGGTATTACCTAATACTTTTACCTGACACTCAACGCGTTACCCGGCAACACTATACTCCTCCTTCGGAGTCGTAGTGTTGTTGCCGGGTAACGCGTTTCGTGTCAGGTAAAAGTATTATTCGGTAATCCCGACACATCTTGTGGTATTACATTCGATAATCGTCTGTTGTTACCTTTTATAAAATATCTTTTATAAAATAAATATTTTATAAAAGAACTGATATTACCCTTCAAATATTTTATAAAATTTCTTTTATAAAATATCTTTATCAAATATATTTGATAGTCTAATACCGGCCTAAGCAGTTAATAACTGAATATCACAATGTTTAGTCATCAGTTAGCCATGGAAACAATTATTATTGTATAAAATGAAACATAAATGATATTTCAATGAAAGAAATGTATTTCAGCTTACTAATAATAATAATCTACAAAAAAAATTATTTGAAAAATTGTTCAATATGATCTCTGGTTTGTTCAATGCATTTCTGTAAACGTATTTTCCCTAAATTGAACCATTGAACAACTTTTCAATTAATTTTGTTCGTAGATTAGTATATTACTAGTAAGTTATTCTTTTGATGTTTATAATTCTCAGTAAGAAATAATTCTTTGAAAACTTAGCACCGCCATACCGCCAAATAAGTATAAAAAACATTATTTATAAATAACAAGTGCCGTAATTAGACCAGTTTGCTGTCGCTCCGGAGCACCTATTTCGTTGCGCTAGGGATATTTTATATTTTAAATTTAATTTCCTTAAATTATTTGTTTAGGAATAGGAAGTTTGCATTCAATTAAAAATACCTACGGTGTCATAAAAACTTTAAAACGTTGTAGTTGTTAATTCCCTGTTACTATGAACATTATCCAGAACCTAATTTCCTGCTAGGCCAGGACAGGTGGGGCCCCAGGCCAGGTGGGTCTGGGCCTGGGATATGTGGCCTGGGGCCCCACTTTTAGAGGAGCTCAGCACTTGGCTTGCGCGACACTAACTTATTCAACACAAACAAGACAAAAACTTAACTTATTTGCAAAACGAATAGGTATCTATGCTTTTTTATTACAAAAAAAATTGTAATGGTTCTTAAAACCTAAGGCGATCGACAGATGTGTAGGCACTTCTTTTCTTGATAGTATAAAATCATGATAAATTAGCCGAGGACCCCCTGGCTTCCCCTGCGTTGCATGGTCTTACTGCATAGTAGATCCGCGCCTGCTACCATACAGCTTTAAGAGCTATAAGTACCCGTTATTTCTTATTAATCCTGTAGTTAACTACAGTACGGACATGTTCCCTAAATCTGAACGTAATTTCCTACAGCTTACATTTTTGCTACAGGGTGTTGAAATTTTTGTTAAAAATCGTTATTTTCTAATATCTCCGAAAGTACTTTAGATATTATTTTCAATTTTGGTATGTGTTAGTAGGATATAAAGCCACATGTTTTAGTAAGAAAAGTTATTCTATTGATTCACCAGTGGCGTCCCTGCAAACATGTCCTCGGATATTTTTTACAAAAAAACTGGTACGCCACCGACATTTTTCCACGTGGATATTTTTTCTGATTTGCCTGGTCAATTCTACATGAAAACGGACTCTTGTATCTTTCTCGTCAGACGCACCGTTCTTGATTAAAACAATCAAATTAAAACCAATTATTAACATTGATAATGATAAATAGGCATTTGGCCGTACCTGTCGCACCCTTTTTGCCAGACAACTATGACCTAGGGAGCTGAAATTCGGCAAGGCCATAGGAACGGTCCTAAGACAGACCTACAGTATAAAATATTCGATTTCGAAAAAAATTTGAAAAAAAAACCAATTTAATCGTTTTATAAACGTTTATTCACAACAATTTTGATAACCTATTGTCTACATCAGACTTCATCACGTATCATGTCACAACGTTTAAAATTTTATCAACAGTTTGTTCCTTACAGTACTAACAAATAAAGCCGAGAATATCTATCCTCGAAATAACCGATCGATAGCTAACGGTCGGAAAAAAGCTGCGTCTTTTACCGATGGATACCGAACGCTTATCCCGGGGATGTATATTTAATACCTAAGTCTATATAGCATGGCTGATACGCCATATAGAACAAATATATAATATATTCGTATAGTTTTCGTTGTTTTTTTGTCAATAAATAGTTTATTTCCAACTGAACATACTATTATACACCGTGTCCAAGATAAGGAGGGCCAGTACAGGGATCTCGGAAACCGTAAGAGATACGAAGTCGGTTAAATGGAGGTAAAGTTGCGCATTTACGTGCCGTTTAGAAAGTTTTAAAATTTCGAGTAGATCCGGAAAAAACCGAAATTCTGAAAAATCGTTTTATTGTTTTCCTGGGTTTTTTTGCGATCGAATTCTAAAGTAAATTGCACTTTTACATTGCCACTTTTTCCGCTCTATCTACTAGCGTTAATTGTTTTGTAATCCGACGAGTCGTCTTCGAAGGGCCATTATCAATTTTTTTTTTTTAAATACGGTCCTATTTTTCTGATATTGGAATTTGAGAGCTTTTTTCTTTCGAATACAACGATGTATGACACATTGTGGTTTAATGACGTTTCGACGCTTTTTTTAACAACATCGGGAACTTTTGGGTTACGGTCCTGTATTTCTCCTAATTTTATAAATAATATCTCATAATAAAGGTCTAAATTTTTACTTATGTTGGACTAGTTCAATAAATAACAAATAAGTGAACAAAATACAGAAACATTATTTCAAACTTTTTGTTGATGTTCATTATTGGTCCAAAGAAAATCCGCCTTTATACAAAGAGTTCAGACACCAAGATCGGTTTGGATTTAATATGTCTGATGAACGATACCTAAACTGCCTCTAATGGAATCTTACGGGTGTCGGTTTCAGCAGGATGGTGCACCTGCCCATAATTCTAGAGCAGTTAGATAGTAAATTGATTGGCACGTATTCTGAAGCACCATGGCCAGCGCGTTCGCGTGATATGACACCCTTAGATTTTTTCCTCTGGGGGTATGTCGAAAATTATGTTTATAAACATTCAAAGATATAAACACAACTTCGAAACAGAAGACGCACGTAGGAGGTTGGTGCTTGAAGCCTTTCAAAGTATTACGCCAGAAATGTTGTTAAATGGTTTAGAATCGACAGTTAGAAGATGTTATTTGTGCTTAGAGAATAACGGAAATCATTTTGAATACCTGATTATGTAGTTTCTTACTTTTTTCATTGTTCGTTTTATTACTGTTTTGGTATATTTTTTGTTTACTTATTTGTGGTTTATTATTAAATTATTTGTTATTTATTGAACTAGTCCAACATAAGTAAAAATTTAGAGCTTACTTATGAGATATTATGTAGAAAATTAGGCGAAATACAGGACCGTATCCCAAAATATCCTGATGTTGTTCAAGAAACCCTCGAAACGTCATTAAACCACAATGTGTCATACATCGTTGCATTCGGAAGAAAAAAAGCTCGCAAATTCCAATATCAGAAAACAGGACCGTATTTAAAAAAAGAAAGGTGACAATGGCCCTTCGAAGACGACTCGTCGGATTACAAAACAATTAACGCTGTTAGATAGAGCGGAAAAAAGTGCAATTTACTTTAGAATTCGATCTCAAAAAAACCCAGGAAAAAAATAAAACGATTTTTCAGAATTTCGGTTTTTTCCGGATATCTCCGGAACTACTAGGAATTTTAAAACTTCCTAAACGGCATATTATTAGGCACGTAAATGCGCAACTTTACCTCCATTTAACCGACTTCGTATCTCTTACTGTTTCCGAGATCCTTGTACTGGCCCCTCCTTATCTTGGACACGGTGTATAAATATATACATGACGACCACAAAAGTTTGCAACGGAAACGTAATTTGAATCGTAAAGATAATAAAAAGTATGTCGACTGCCAATCTTCTTGGGTTCATCCTGTATATAGCCTAGGATCCAAGAAAGCAATATCGTACGTTTTAAAATACAGGGTGTCACTTTGAACACTTCCCACGCTTAATATCTATCCATCTCCCGTTTAAAATTTTAAGGGCGACATCTACCCCTCTCTCAGGGGGTTAAACGACTAAGGCTGCAAAAAACAAACCCGAACAAACCCAAAATAACACCCTGTATTATGCTTGCACTCAGTGGAGCGGGTATAAAGGCGAAAAGTAACGTCCCATAGATATGTATACACGTAATATGTTTTTGGATACATCGTATCAATTTTTCTATACAAAATAGTTAAATTTATATAAAATATTTATTTTTTGTATAAGAAAGAAAGTTAGCCATTATACAGGGTGTCCGGGAACATGTGGGAAATCTCCCGGATATGAAGAAAACAAGTGAAAAGAATACTATAGGTTCATATAAACTTCTTTCGTATCGGCCTCCTCTTCGGAGATATGGGCTCCCAAAGAGCACCAATGGAATCAAGTTTTTTACACATAATTATTGAACCACCTGGTATATTTCAATTATTTTTTAATATGATGTATACCAGGTAAGACCCGTCAAATTACTACCCAAGAGACTGTTGTGAATTACTCACAGCTGCAGGGACGGACTAGCTGTAACACTCATGGGCCCATTTTTTTTACACCCTGTATGATGAGAACTTTGGACAATGTTTTTTACATACCTTTAACTATTGACTAAAAATTAAGTACTCTTCATTCATGTCGCTAATCCTAACCGTTTTCGAGAAAACAGCATTTTATTGAATGAAGAGTACTTAATTTTTAGCCAATAGTTAAAGGTATGTAAAAAACATTGTCCAAAGTTCTCATCATACAGGGCGTAAAAAAAAATGGGCCCCATGAGTGTTACAGCTAGTCCGTCCCTGCGGCTGTGAGTAATTCACAACAGTTTCTTGGGTAGTAATTTGACGGGTCTTACCTGGTATACATCATATTAAAAAATAATTGAAATATACCAGGTGGTTCAATAATTATGTGTAAAAAACTTGATTCCATTGGTGCTCTTTGGGAGCCCATATCTCCGAAGAGGAGGCCGATACGAAAGAAGTTTATATGAACCTATAGTATTCTTTTCACGTGTTTTCTTCATATCCGGGAGATTTCCCACATGTTCCCGGACACCCTGTATATAAAGCTAAAATAGTGTAAAATAAAAAATACTTATTATACAGGGTGACCGCTTCATGTGTTCAAGTGCATAAAACGTAGCTCCTTTATCTGAATTATAAAAACATGTTGAAATTAAACTAATACACTGTGCAATTATTTTTTACTATATAAGGTGGCTCAAAAAAGTGAAAAGAATAAAATATAATTGCTTTTTGAGCCACCTTGTAGAGCCCAGTGAACTTTTACTATTTCCTAATCCAACAATTTTGTATACTTTAGATAACAACGTACCTAATGTAGTTTTCCTCATTAAACGGCCACCCTGTATGTAACTTTTACATTTTTCCTTATAAGTTAACTATAACTCATGTAGGCGACGATTTTTATCATTAGTGGCGAAATATTTCCATTTCCGAACTAGTTACGAAAAGCTGCCCTTTCACAACTTTAAACTTACCTTAGAAATACATTTCCAAATTCGAACAAACCCGAACAAAGTCATGTAGCTGACCTTTTTTTATCACTAGTGGCGAAATTTTCATTTCCGAACGAGTTACAAAAAATGACCCTTTCACAACTCTACACTGACCTAAATACATATCAAAATTCGAACAAAAAATAACAAACAGCGCGAGATAATAGATCTATAGTCTTATAATACTAAAAATTAACTAGCATTTTTGGTAATAATAACTTTGGTATCTAAAATAATACCTGAGAACCTAGGTAGGTAACTAATTTTACTAAAATACCGTTTCATTTTAAACCCGATCTCACACTAAACAAAAGAAATAGACCTTTTTTCAACAAACAAGATTTTTTAGCCACCCCATAGGTGGTGGTAATTCACCCGATTACTCCAGCGCCACGGACTCATGACATCAGATAAGTACTTCAAAACTTAATGCCGTCTTTGTTTATTCAATGAATTAAATAAGGACAGCGATGTCCTTACAAATTAAATTCCTTTGTTGCGCTTTTGTTTTCAAAGTGACAAGTCGACATTGGTACTTTCTAACCTCAAACTAGCGATGGAAAAGTCTGATTGGCCGGCAGCCAAGGAAGTCTAAGACCTGCCGCTAGAGGTCCTTACGGGATAAATCGTCAAGTATAAAAAATATAAAAAGCCTCGTTGCCTAGTGTTACTTAAAAACCTAACTAAATTCCCTAAAATTCTTTTAAAACCCTAACTAAGACAATTATCACACAAAAGTATATAGTAAGTTCCTATCGTAGAAATGGTATACCCCGTTTATATGCTTCAGAACTTTGCCTTCGATTAGATGCCGTCCGTAGTGCACCGCTTCGATACGGTCCCTGGCTAAGCCTACCTCGATCAGCCAATTGATGAAGTGAGAGCCCGTGAAGACGTTTTTGTACGTTTTAAAGCGCCATCTGTAAACAAAATAGTTAAAAAGTGACGAACACAATGACGCCCTCTACCGACTGCACCAACCTTTTATCGTTAGCGATGGCACTTTTGCAGCTCCGCAAATGATGAGTGACGAACTGGTCACAAACATGCGTCGTTTCCGAGCCGAGTTCGTCCCACGCCGGCAAGCTCAACGTGTTCGCGCCGAACCACGTTTTCCTCCAAAATTTCACGATCGGCAGCACCACTTCTTTGACGTCGAGGCCGAAGATCACGAAAACTATGACACTCTGGCCGAAATTCAGGATGACGTCTAGGAAACACAGTTCCACGTATATGCCGGACACGTCGTCCATTATGAGCGTCCATATAGAGAGTGCCAAGCCCTGAAATTCAGAATGTTACTCGAGGCAAGTAGAACATAATTTACGACAAAACTTACCACAAACATACTGCACAACAACAGGATAAGCAAAATCGTATGCCTCAGAATTTGGGGGTCATGAGACTCCGGGTCCTCCTCGATCGGTTCCAAATCCTCGTCGATTGGTTGTTGGTACTGACCAACCACAGCCCTGCAAGCCTCTCTTCCAGGGCCTTCACAGCCGAATTTGGTCACGCAGTCTATATTGGCGGTGGTACCAGCTACTTGAGATGTTGCACCGCTCGTACTTTCGTTGTTTTCTATATTGTTGCTGCTGGAATGCGCTGCGGCGTGGATCGGTGTTGATTTCCGTCGAATTGGACTAAAAGAACCAAGGAGTAGAAAAAAGAATGGTATCGATAGTACTTCAAACTACTCCCATACCTTTTAGAGTTGTGCTTAGGACTTAACAGATCTTCAATGTCGACGACTGGACTTGTCACTTCTCTGTCTTCGTAACAGCCCTCGTTGATTGTAGGCAACCCTCCGCAACATTTCGACGTTTTTGGGTTGGTATTGCTTCCGTTGGAATTCGATCGGCTGTCATTTTCTAAGGAAGAATAACCTAAAATGTTATACTCTATTCATTTTGCCAAAACATAAACAAACATGAGCGCGTGATAGCAACGTGCTCGATGCATAAACTTATTGCTATTGGTCAATCGGCAATAAAACTTCCTATGTGCGTCACGCTGTATGTCTACAGGGTCGTAGTTTAGTGAATATTATTATTTTAGGTCTATTCATGCATGGTTCGGGATTGTACTGATTGTAGTGTATGTTGTAAAGTACGAACAGGGGATCTTTACCCTGACGTCATCGCTAACAAATAGATATCCCGACATATTTCATATCTCTGCATCTTTGTTTGGTACAGACATAAAGGCGAATAAAAATTGTATATTATACGTCGTCCGGAATTAAACGTGTTAGACAGAGAAAGAATTATATAGAAGAGTTGCCAAATAATTATTTTGACTTACGCAGTACTACAAATTGCAAAAACGTCATTGTGACAATTGATTCACAATTTTTTCGTTTTTATACATTTTTGTGCATTAAAACTTCATTTACTCCTGCAAACAGTTCTTTTCAGAGCTTTTGGTATCGCTTTTTTGTGTTAGTGGTAAGTACATATTGATATTTATTGTTATTTATTTATTGTAATAAAGTATTCCTAACCCTAAAAATTGTGGATAAGTCTCCGCTCCGCTATTTTGCCATCCCAAAAACGTAAAAACACGTCTTTTTAGTTTCGAAAAAAATAAGTAAAATCGCCCGAATTTCCAAACGCTCTGTATATGTATCGAAACTAGAAGGTTCACAGAACGTATTTCGGGCAAAATCAAATCTGAAATCGCCAAATTAAGTTCACAATCACGTCTCAAAATGTGGTAAAAATTGGTCGAAAAATACAAATATGACAGTTCAATAAAATAATTTATGTAAATTTCCAAGGCAATGCCTATTAGTTTGCATTTTTTCGTAAATTGATTTTTTTTTTCATGTTTTACGACATAAATTACCATTTATCTTCAATTCTAATGAAAAAACTCTTGACTTTTTGGGGTGATTCCTGTAGGGGATGAATGGGCGGAGCTTTTTAATCTGTGTAATCAAAATGTCACATTCAAACCGAGTTTATCATTTTGTCAAATAAGAAGTAGGTACATAACTGCCAGTAAAAATTCAAGAATATCAGATTTATACCTACATATTCCTAACAATCTATTTTATGTAAGACCGACTCAAAATTTTGATTCCGAGTTTTAAAGAAATTTTTAAAAATCCGTATATGGGAACGTTATTTACGTCAATTAAAATGTTATGAAATTAGTTTTTGTTTTGACAACTTTTCTTCCACGTAATTTTGATTTGATTCATACGATTTTTATGACGTGTAAGCGATGACGTCAGGGTAAAGATCCCCTGTGCGTACTGTATTGTTCTTGTCGCCTGTATTTGTTTTGATCTACTGCATTGGGAAAATGAATAGACTATAGGTAGTTAGGCGACAGAATGTGTCAATAGGGGGCGAGCTAATATGGTTACCTTCAATCTGGGAGTCGAATTCGGAGGCAATTTCGTTGGACAAATCCAAATAGCGACTATATCGCCTTCGGTATCGTTGATGCAAAATTAGGCAACCTGCGGTAACTAAAAACGATAATTTGTTGTTACAGTTGGGGAAAGAGTGTAATAACTAAATTGTTCTTACCTACAAAACACAATACTAGTAACGAGACGGCCACTATAGCTTGCGACACCCCATAGGCGAAGTTCGGATTTCGTTTTTCGAAAGGCAGGTTCTTTGAATTATCGAAAATGAGTAGAGCAGCACAGAGTAGCACTGGTATTCTACAAGAAGGAAGTACCATAAGAACACAGAAGTCTGTTTTGCTTATCAGGTGGTAATATCATATAAATATAGTATATGAAAAAAATCATATTGAGAGAAGTGTATAAAATATATAATTTCTAGTACCTACCCCCATCCAATCGTGAAAAAATACGGCTGCAATTTCAAAACGAAACACAAACTTCTGCACTGTAGAAACAGTAGCGTTATGGATAGTATGCCGGTCCACAATCGCGAACTGTAGACGCCGATGGTAAAAAAAGAGAATTGCACGTAACTTCTCGACTGTTGATCTTGTTTCAAGGTGTTCCACAGGATGGCTCCCAGACAACTTATAAACTAAAAAGAATGCAGATATTAGTAAAAGCCGTATTATAGTCGGGAATTTTTATGGCGCCAGCAATGGCAATTATAATTCAAGGATTCATGCGCAGTACACCGTTCTCCGTAGTACAGTCCGAAAATGACACGGATTCATGCGCAGTACACCGTTCCCAATCAGCTGTCTCTCATTACCAGAAATGGGGCAGGCGCCATTTTAATTGCCATTGCCGGCGCAATTGGGTAGACACGGATTATTCTGTTATTTTTAACTGTTTATTATTTGGCCTTAAGGCCGTATTAGACTCGGCAATTTTTTATCTTCTTGCGCCGGCATTTATAATGGCACGTATTCATGCGCAGTAAACCGTTCTCGATCAGCTGGAGCATTGTCAACGAGTCAGAACAGCAGTTGGTACTGTCGAAATCCCTAAAATACCCCCAGAATTAGAGATGGGCAAACCTGTTCGTTTTGATTACCAGTTAAGGCAGCTACTGCTATTTACAAATAGGCGGTGCAAAAAGTTGCTGAATTAGCAGTCCATAAGTTTAATAAAGAATGTAAACTGCTAATTTAAGTACCAGTGGGTTTAAATGGCCATTACCTGTTCATACCTGGTTCGGCCAAATAATAAACAGTTAAAAATAAGAGAATAATCCATGTCTACCCAATTGCGCCGGCAAGGGCAATTAAAATAACGCCTGTCCCATTTCTGGTAATGAGAAACAGCTGATCGGGAACGGTGTACTGCGCATGAATCCGTGTCATTTTAATTGTCAGAAGAGTAGAATTTCCGACTGTAGTACGGAGAACGGTGTACTGCGCATGAATCCTTGGATTATAATTGCCATTGCTGGTGCCATAAAAATTCCCGACTGTAATACGGCCTTTATAAATGATTTGATTTTTCTCCTGATTTTTATGGCGTCAGCAATGGCAATTATAATTCAAGAATTCAGGCGCAGTACACCGTTCTCCGTACTACAGTCAGAAATTCTACTCTTCTGACAATTAAAATGACACGGATTCATGCGCAGTACACTGTTCCCGATCAGCTGTCTCTCATTACCAGAAATGGGGCAGGCGCCATTTTAATTGCCCTTGCCGGCGCAATATTCAAGGGCGCAATTGGTTAGACATGGATTATTCTGTTATTTTTAACTGTTTATTATTTGGCAGAACCAGGTATGAACAGGTAATGGCCATTTAAACCCACTGGTACTTAAATTAGCAGTTTACATTCTTTATTAAACTTATGGACTGCTAATTCAGCAACTTTTTGCACCTCCTATTTGTAAATAGCAGTAGCTGCTTTAACTGTTAATCAAAACGAACAGGTTTGCACATCTCTAATTCTGGGGATATTTTAGGGATTTCGACAGTACCCACTGCTGTTCTGACCGTTGACAATGCTCCAGCTGATCGAAAACGGTTTACTGCGCATGAATACGTGCCATTATAATTGCCGGCGCAAGGAAAAAATTGCCTAGTCTAACACGGCCTTTAATATTTTTGACTGTCCGGTTGTTTAAAACGAACGCGTTCATTTTCGTGAAAATTTCGAAGAAACTTTGTAACAATTGACGGGTTGTTTACATGCCATTGTATTTGTGATTTGAAATGTGCAAGGTCGTTTATGTCGCCTGGATAAATGACTGTTTTTGCTGTCATTTTTAATAAAATTGCGGAATTGTAATTTTAATGTATGAAAGGTAAGAATTTTTTAAATATTGTATCATAATTTAGGAGCTGGGTGGGGTAAAAGGCACTAGAGTGGGGATTCTTTTAAGTTTTCTATGATAAATATAAAAAATAAGTAAGAGAGAATTACTAGGCAACCCATTAAACATAATAACTGATTGGGCAAAGTAGAAATTGAATAGGCAAGTCAATATTTATTTTCGATTTTTCCAATTGTCAAGGATTGAATATCCATACAGGGCAAGTAAACGTGATTTATGTATGTATGTATGGGTGTTATAGAAATGACATATTATATTTAGATGGGTGACTCCTTGGGTGTCCTAGAACGTCCAGAAGAAACGCGTCAATAAAAACAATATTCAAAGATTATTTATGGACGGGCAAGATACACGCGTAAACCGAAAAAACGGAGCGGATTGCTGAGAGTGTGTTGGTGATCGACGAGACAGAACGTATCCGGCCGCTGGTTGGTCTTCAACTAACAGTCGCAAGCGTGCGGCGCTATATGAAACTACTTCGCTCAGTCGATGTAAGGCGTCAAGAGGTCATTGGCATTTGAACTAGTGACGTTTTATACCTATACCAATTACTATTCCATATGTTTTTTCGGGTTGTTTAAAACATAGTCCGTCGTAAATTGTAGAAAAAAGTATTACAGAATGGAAAAGTGTTTAAATTATTTCATTTTGTCTAAAGACTTTGAGGTGTACATATGACAACACCGGCCAGAATTCCTTGATTGCTTACATGTATCGCAGTGTCACGCAGGTGTTTTTCTGGTTTGACGTCAGGTCACTTTTACCGCTGAATGAATTGAAAGCGCCATTTAGGGGTATTTTCTTCAATTTGTCTATATCTCAGGAATTGCCGGTTTAAATATAATACGTCATTTCCATAACACATTCCATTTTAATAATAATTTGAGTATTTTTTTATGCAAATATCATGTAATTTCCTAATTAACGACATCTAACTCCATGTATATAAATATTGAGGTTAGGTTATGAGTTTTATTATTTTCCCGGAACGATGATTTATTCTAGTTAAGATTAGTTTGTGGTTTTTAGGTATTAATCTAGTTAAAAAATCATGTACTCACATGTGATATGACCAAACAAGCGGTGATCTTATGCGGTATCTTCGAAATTTTCTTCGTCAACACGAAAACCAGTATAATCCAAAAACTAGCCATTACACCGACGATACTGACGTCCAGAGTAAACTGGTCCAGCTCTTTGATGTACTCGGAAGGGTCACAGTTTGTAAGCGTGATCATTTTTGCAGATACAAACATTAAGGGGGCGCTGAGGAATGTGCAGGCGACCATAGCACTAGCGATCTAACAAGAGCGAGAGAAAAAAAAACTAATTAAAGTTCCTTTCATTCCATTAGTATTGTAAAAATAACATATTTTTTCTATTTTGGTTTCATATCAAAGAAATCATTTCGATATCGTTTTCAGTATCGTGATAAGCTTATTATGCAACCGTTTTTTCTTTTTTAAACGTTGGTCATGTATGTTTAGTTGCAGAAACTATTAGTCTATTACTAACCTCACATCTGTCAAATAGTTTACTGCTTTATGTGTCAAACTGTTGAGTTTACTTACTACTCAGGTGAACCATGATACAATAAACTAAAGGTAGGATATCTAACCGTCCCAATTTCGTCTGCCGTGCGCATGGTGAGTAAGTTTTAAATCTCTTATGGAAGTTTACATTGCTGTCATCGTTTTTAACTCTTTTTTGAATGTATTAAAACGTTTTAAGCATGTAATGATATATGAAATGAAAGAATAATATATGACGAGTATTTACGTATATCAATTTCATAGAAATATAACACACAAATACCACTAAAAAAAGAAAAGATATCAGAGAAATTTTTCGCGGCCATTTGAGCCGGCGACAATAGCCGAAGCATGCCGAAAGCTGCTCGCCGACCACTGCTGGTTTTGAAACAGTGTTGCCAGACTTTTACAATTGTAATAGATCCACTACTATTTAACATTCTTGTTGTGGGGCTCCCCATATGAAATTTATGTTCAATCTGGAGGTGGTCCCTCATCTAATAGGAAAGTAACGACCTTTTTTTCGTACTATTATTACTCTGACGCCGTTTTAATTAAAAGTTTTTACGTTTAGTGGTATGTGAAATGAAAGAATAATATCATGGTATTTAGGAATATTTATTTCATGAACATACAACAAAGATTAAAGCTAAAATACGACCTAATTATCTTTCCGCTTACACAACTGTATCCATTTTAATTGTTTGTTTTTATCTTTAGGAAAGCGGAAAAACCTTATATTTCTATTAAATGTCTTTGCCTGGTTATCCATATCACAACCGAACATAGCGCACCTCATTTTATGAAAATTAAGATATTTTTTTTAATAAACACAAGACTATAAGAAAACGTTCTGGTAAACTTACAAAATGTCCACCAAAAACTACGGCAACCATGCAGCAGTGTTGCCAGACATCCGTTATCGAAAGAAATAGAGTGCCGGTTCGAAACCTAATAGGAATAGTAAAAAACGGGTCAGAGTAAAAAGAGTACGAAAAAAAGGGTCGTTACTTTCCTATTAGATGAAATTTATGTTCAATCTGGAGGTGGTCCCTCCAGATTGAACATAAATTTCATATGGGGAGCCACACAACAAGAATGTTAAAATACTAGTGGATCTATTACAATTGTAAAAGTTTGGCAACACTGTTTCAAAACCAGCAGTGGTCGGCGAGCAGCTTTCGGCATGCTTCGGCTATTGTCGCCGGCTCAAATGGCCGCGAAAAATTTCTCCGATATCTTTTCTTTTTTTAGTGGTATTTGTGTGTTATGTTTCTATGAAATTGATATACGTAAATACTCGTCATATATTATTCTTTCATTTCATATACCATTACATGCATAAAACGTTTTAATACATTCAAAAAAGAGTTAAAAACGATGACAGCAATGTAAACCTTCATAAGAGATTTAAAACTTACTCGCCAAGCCACGTGATCATCGGCGTGCAATCATACCTATAGTTACTTATACCATGCAGGTGAACTGACAGCACTATAATATGTTAACAAATCTAGCTTTGCAAAGAAGTTAAACTATGATATCAACTATCAATATTTCTTAAGTCGTTGAACATCAACACTGTGTGGACGACAGAAGAAACTTTCAAGGTAGGATGTTGCAATTGCTTGTATGTATGTTTTGCTTACCAAATCCACATCAACCATATACTGGGTGGCGAAAACGAACGCGCCAGGGGCAGAAGGAAATGTGCCATAGAAGAACCCGTAGGTACTCAGATCAAGTGTTTCAGATTTATTCGAGCCGGCGTGTAGTATATTTATTACTTCCCTAGTGATCAGAGGCAGACCCAGTCTAAAAAAAATCCAATATCATCTCAAGATATACTATTTCCTTAGATACAAAAATATAAACTGTAAGAAAACTTTTGAGCTTATAATTATTTTTTAATAGAGTAGAAAACACCCAATATACTTACAGTTTGACCATAATTAAAACACCCGGAACGACCAAGGTTGCTCCAGTCAGCTTGTGAATTTTTCCGACCATCCTTAGCCCCAGTAGAAAAAGAGCACTTGCTGAGAAAGCTGAACCGAATACCTAATTTATAAAAAAAAGTTAGCGTAACATTTTTGCCCATAAAAGTCAACTTTATTTCATTGCAGAGCACCCTTGGTGAAAATAAGTATTAGAGACTTTTTATTTAAATAATCTCAATGGAAAAAACATGAACTTACCTTCAAAATCCCACCCAAATACAGTGGGACACTATGCTTGAACAAATAGTTTCCAACAATCCCCAATATGGTCATAAAAATAATAGGATTAAAAAAGATGTTCTTCATTATCGTCACTACCATTTTGCATCTTTTTTTATGCAGTACAACTGAACTATTTATAGATAGCACTTCTTGGTTCAAAAGCGTCTCTTCATCTTCCAGTAGATGTCGCTTTTTGCTTATCTCCATCAGCACGAACGCTATTGGGTTTAATATTGCCAAACTTATGGGCGCCATAAGATACAGGTACGAAGCGTATTCGGGATGTGTGTTTTCATAAAGGGCAGCAACTGAAACATAAAATAAAACCATGAGAATCTTCAAATTTAACTGAATAGCTTTGAATTGGCTCACCAAAACGTATTCAAAATCCGCATATGGGTTTACTAGGTGTACTTGTTAGAAAGACTTACCGATGGGATATCCAATAGCAAAATCATTACTTTGCGTACAAAAAATAGCGAAAATACCGGCTCTTCCTAAATTTAAGGGTCTCCCCACCAACAGGGTCACCACTATCACAGAAAAAAATACGATACTCTTCGATATCAAGATGGATAACAGGAATGTCCAGTTAACCGAGCTGAGCTCTAGCTCAGCTAGAGACATAAATATCAGCGCCGGTAGCGAGAAAGTCCCTACGAATGTATTCATGCCCTTAGCTTCGGTCTCTGAAATTAGATTCATGCGGCCAGCAGCATAGCTAAAAAAAATTTAAATGGAGAGAAATTTTATTTACTTATTTATTTAAAAAATAAAGGGTTTCGCTCATCTCACCCGCATAATATAATGCCGAAACATTGCAGTAGGGCTGGATATAGATTCTCGATAGCAGCTCCTACCGGGGCTTCCATTTTATATCGAGTTCAACAATTTATCTCAATGATGTTGAATTTATATACATACGTATTTCATGCTGCCACTGGGGACCAACGCTGAAAAAAGGAAAATAATTATGGTTTTCACGTGGGAGGAAAATCAATACACTCGAAAGCAATTTTCTCTTTTTCTTTGTTTACTAACCTTATTAGATAAAAGGGAAAACATACTTTTATCAACTGCTATATTAATTTACCCGCCGTGGTAAATTATGGATCAAACAATGGGAATTCATTATTTATTTGACCTTTATCCTAACATTTTTATATATTTTTTTTAAAACACAGGACACGAAAGTGTCAAACTCAGCTGATGCGGATACATAAAAAGTCACGTATGCCAAGTAGGGATGTGCGGTACGGTACGATATTCTTGTGTACCGGTATTTTTCTTACCGATACTTGATATTTTGTACCGGTATTTTACTGTACGGTACGGTCCGATACGCTAAGTTTTTACCCAGTACCTATCGTATTTGTATGGCATGTAAATAATTATTTATTAAAATTATATATTATATTTTGACTAATCCAGTTCGTGCTAGAAAACGGAATGCATTCTCGAACGCAGCTCACAGTTACGGCTAAGCTATTGCGAAAGAAGAAGATTTTATATTGAACGCGCAATCCCGAATAAAAGAAGAAAACGAACTGACTGGTCTGGTCTGAGAATAGGTGATTCCCCAATTGTGCATTTTAAAAAGTTTGTTTTTTGTTCATTTTTTATCATGCCGCCTCGTCCCATTAGCGATGTATGGAAAGTTTTTATTAAAACCAAGAGTGGAGGTACCTGCAAATTATGTCTTTGTGAGGTCAAAAATTCTGAAGGAACGACAAATTTAAGGAAGCATATTGCACGACGACATCCAAAATATAGTTTTAAAAAAAATGAGAAGGAATCTTGCAAAAACGAGGTATGCATATATAGTAAAATTAACATTAAAAGTGTTTGTGTGTACTAAATACGAGTCTAAATATTATTCAGCTATTTCGCAGTTTGTCCCTACTTGTGCTGTTAGTCACCATTCTATCAAGAATTATATAGAAGAAAATGTAATTTTAGGCTTCAGAGAAAATTAATGAAACTATGGACATACAACAACAAGCTGGACCTTCTCAAGAAAAAAGTGACTCGGAGAGTGAGAGTACAAACTATAAAAGATATATTGGAAATCTTGAAACCAATCGAAGCAGTATCTAAAGAAATTTGTGGTGAGAAATATCTTACCGGTAGTAAAATAATTCCAATCGTTAATTGTCTAAAAATTCAAATGACAAGGCTAGCGCCTTCAACTGAAGCTGCGAAAACTTTACTTGGAACTACACTTCAAGAACTTACACACCGGTTTGGAGCAATAGAACAAGTTTCTTTACTCGCGATTTCCACCCTTCTTGACCCTAGATTTAAAAAGTTACATTTTAACAATCTTTTGGCCTGCTCACACGCTATAAAACATATTAGTAATATATGCAAAGACAGATCAAAGGAACCTGTACCTGTAGTTCATGTTGAGGAAGAAAAAATAAAAAGTGATAACATTTGGTCACATCATCATAGGAGTTAGCAAGCACATCCGTCAGCTCAAAAATTGACAGAGAAGATGAGGGCATCTTTCCTGACTTAAAAGCATATTTAAATGTATCCACCGAGCCCCTGGACACCACGGATGTTCTCTTATATTGGAAAAATGTTATGGCAAGCACCATCCTAAAAGAACTTGCATTTAAATATTTATCAATAGTAGGGACTTCAGTTCCATCAGAAAGACTATTTTCAAGAGCTGGCGCGGTAATGCATGAATGCCGAAATAGACTACTTGGAGATAGACTGTCTAAATTGTTATTTTTAAATTCATTAGAATTAAGTTACTGGAATTTATGATTATTTGTTAGAGGTTTGTGACAAAAATGTATTGATTGATATTTATTATTATTTTGTTACGTTGTCAAATCTAACAAAATGTACATCATTACATTTTGTTCGGGTTGATTGATATTTATGAAGATTTTCTTAAGTTTGTTGTTTTTTGTTTGTGGATTTAATTTCATTGTTTATATTTGTTGTGATATTGAGCGATAACTGTTTAATAAATTTTGTTTCGACTGTGATATCTAAGTTGAGAAAAATTTAACATTTTTAAACAGTTTATGTGTCATAAATTATTGCTTTTACTTTTGATCTCCGATTTTTTAAAATATCATAGGTATTAATTATATAAAATGGGCGATTACAACAGATCAGGTCAGAATCTAAAGATAAGACAAGTGGTTGTTAGTAAGCAGGTTTTGTTATACGAAAAACTGTCACTTATCAGAAATAAGCTGCTTATGAACAACCAGTTGTCTTACCGAAGTTCAAGTCAGTTTCTGACCTGATCTAAGTTGTTTGTTCGTACGCGTCATTTATTTTAAAATTAACTTTTAATCGCCTATTTAATATAGTTAATACCCATGATATTTTAAATGATCGAAGATCAAAAATAAATTATGGAACATAACTACATAATCTGTTTGACAGTGTTTGAAAATGATAAAACGTCAAATTTTGCTCAACAGAAGATGACAGTTGTGACAAATCTTACGTGCTGCGTTATTTTCTTGAAGTTAGGTCAGAATTTGTGCTGTTCGTAAGCAGCTATTATCTCCAAGAGCAATATAATTTCAAAAAATATTTTTATACATTTTTAATATACTCATTTCATAAAACAATGTACCGGTACTCATTGTACCGGTACTTTACTTAACGATATTGTACCAGACCGGTACTTCCACGTCGGTACATATCGATCCACGAATACCGGTACTTTTGGGAGTATCGCACATCCCTAATGCCAAGGCACTAAATCACGCCCCCTGGTCGCCGATAGAAGAAAACCACCTCACTAAAATGACTCGTCTTAGTTTAGTATATATCAGAGAGATGGCGCAATGTGTTAGTTATGTAGGGGATTCTTGTTTAATCCTAAGGGCGCGATAGCTTCCTTCGATGGCAAGCAATCCATTTATGTTACATCCGCAAAGGGGAAAATGAAAAAGCGGATTTCTGCAATTCTCATTCATACGATTCTGCTAAAAATTGCAGAAGTCCGCTTTTTTCATTTTCCGCCTTTGCGGATGTACCTACCTGTCTCAGAGTTTCTTTCATAAAAAGATAAGGAAATATAACCAATTAATTTTAATTTGAAAGGGCTGATTAGGAATAATAATTTTATTAAAAAATTATTTAATTTACCTTGACAACCTTGCAATCATTCATCGAAGTCGGAAGTATGCTTTTGGTGTTGATAACTCATAATTCTTATTCCTCAAATCTAATTCTTTTGTGCGCAGCATCAATAATTCAGCTAGGGTTTATGTATTTCACATCTCTCTTTAGCCCTCTTTCCTCCTTTATTTCGAAAATATTTCAGTAAAGCATGTAGGTATCTTAGTACAGTAGTCAACTTCCTTAATTTTTCTGCAATTGAGCTTTAGAATAACAGTCAGTGCCATTTGCACCTTTTATTTTATATCCTTCATGCTGCTTATCATAATTTTGGCTGACATTTCCTGCTAGATGTTTTTTTTGATATTCTGTTGTGCTTCATTGTTGATATGTTTTGAGATTTGTCTATATACCTGAATCCTGAATGTTTACTATGTATGTTTTGCTGCTCACCCAGGATATGGATTCCACACTCGGGGATCCTGCGTGGGGATTTTCGCTTGATCTACAATAGATCAACGCTCTCCCATTTTAGCTTTACCTATAGTATAGTATATACATATAACATAATAATTCTCTAAAGTAACTAAACAATGTATCTGCCAAAACTAAATAGAAATTAAAAATATCTTAGATATGTGTAGAATACTTTAAATATTTTGGTATTATATCAGTAATTATTGTGTCGTTAGATTGAATACGTACAGGTTTGTTCGGTGTTGTTTGGTGTATTTTATTCTGAAAGCACAACACAAGTATTTAATCATTCATATTAGTGAGTGGTGAGTGGTGAGTCGGAAAAAACCACGAAAAATCGAAATATTTTCAGCCGAAACAAGAGTGCCTCCCCCGTTTTCGAGGATGCTGAACACGATGGCGGCGTCAGAATTTCTCTTTGGAGTTGCGCAACCCCTCACACCTTCCCCCCGTTTCCGAGGATGCTGACCCCTTCCAACCCCTCCACCGGCCAATACTCGCCCATGAAAGGGGTGAATTTTTTATTTAACTGGAATTTAAAAAAAAAATTTTAAAAAATTAAAAATAAACTGACCACGCCTTGGAGTTTTTTTCGATGTTCGTCCGACTCACAGACGCCACTTATATCGTCGCGTTGCTGCAAATACAAGTTAATTCGAGTTTTTGTGATTTTTTTAAACCTAAATGAAAAATCACCTTAACTTTAAAACAGTTTAATAATTGGAACTAATGCTACGTTAATACATTTCAGATGAAAATACAATAAAAAAGATATAATTAATTGAAAAATATTTAGTTTATGACGAAAAGTATGGTTTTTTAACAGCAGTTAACTTGTTTTGGCAGTCTATATTACGTCTATAATCACGTTTATTATTCACACATTTTAAACTGACAAAACAAGTACCAATTATTATCTTATTTATTAAAATTCCAATTAAGCCGAATTAGTTTTGCAAAAACCAGATAAATGACATAATATCTGGGTCTCAATTATTGTGAAACTATGATCTTTTGTGTAATTTGGTACCATAAAAGTAAGATATACCACAAGGTAATAAAATAATGTTTTATTTTTAGTATTAAATGCGCTTATCTTATTTTGATAGGTTTTTATCCTAAGCCACTGGATTTTAACCAAAAAGCGTTCTGCTACAAATTCTTGTTTTCGCAGTATATTTATTTGATAATTTTTATGCCGAATTTATATTTAACTCGGAAATGATAAGAAGTGGAGTTATCTTGTTTTTGCAGTAACTCGACGATATGCACATTGAACTATGACTAGCTTAGGTTATTACTATTTACACTAGATTTCAGAACACAAATTCTATGAAATCATATACAGGGTGTTTCAGAATAAGATGCTGATCCTTAACGTTGTGATTCCTTAGGTGATTTTAAAAAGAAAAGTTCAAATTAACAAATATCCTTAACCTATCAACTTTCGAACTACAGGGCGTTAAAGTTTTAAGAAAAAAAATCGTTTTTCTATCATTAATTTTTTCTAGCTATTTTTATGAATTTTTCACACATGCCCTCTAAGCATCAATAGCCTTTTTTTGGTGTAGAAAATTTTTTAAAAATTTTAACCAGTGGCGTCCTGAAAGGGTTTAGACTAGACATTTTGGAAAAATATTATGTACGCCACTGCTTTTTCTCAAGATAAAAATTATTTTTAAAATACTCATTCATTTTAGGCCACATTTAATATCTTGCCTTTTTATCGTCCGACAAACAGTTTCCGACAAAAAAAAACAAGAAGCATTAAATGCACATTCGCTATGTGCCTATGGTTTCTGACTAGTAGGCTATGAACTAACGAAATATTTAATAATATTTTGACAGCTATTTATTTATGTACACGGCTTTCCACTTAACTTAAATTTTAAAAACGTAATACTTTTTAAACGTATAAGTATCATGGTAAATTTTACAAATGTCGACGGCAATGCATTCGAAGCCAGACAGAATACTCCAGGCATGTTTCAAAGGGTACGAGACTCAATGAGGAGAAGAGCTGAAGCATGCATTCTTGCAGGTAGTGGCCACTTTCAACAGCTAATCTAAATTATTTTCGTTTTTGTTCACACGTTATTTAATGTTAGTTGATTTAATTTAATTTTTAAAAATAAACCATAGTCACATAGCGAATGTGCATTTAATGCTTTTTATTTTTTTTGTCGGAAACTGTTTGTTGGACAATAAAAAGGCAAGATATTAAATGTGGCCTAAAATGAATGAGTATTTTAAAAATATTTTTTATCCTGAGAAAAAGCAGTGGCGTACATCATATTTTTCCAAAATTTGTCCACTGGTTAAAATTTTTAAAAAAATTTCTACACCAAAAAAAGGCTATTAATGCTTAGAGGGCATGTGTGAAAAATTCATAAAAATAGCTAGAAAGTTGTTAAAGTTATGATAGAGAAACGATTTTTTTCTTAAAACTTTAACGCCCTGTAGTTCGAAAGTTGATAGGTTAAGGATATATGTTAATTTGAACTTTTCTTCTTAAAATCACCTAAGGATTCACAACGTTAAGGATCAGCATCTTATTCTGAAACACCCTGTATATGTGTGTGTATAAATAATTACATAATTCCCTAACGGTTTATAAGTACTTTCGCCATTGAAACCAAGAAGATAAGAAAACAATTTTTGGAATAATCTGCTGTTTGATTGACTTTAAACCCTTGTAACTACATAACTATGTATATACAGTGAAGTCCGGATATAACGAACCTCAAAAATGAACCAAATATGGTTTGTTAATCCGAAGTTCGGTTATCCAGTAAAGAAATGCATGTGTGTTGATGATTTTCATACGAGGAAAAACTAATGGTTCGTATTAACCGAAATTCGTTATAAGGCGACTTCACTATATACATATCCACTTCCAGATTAATGTAATCTCCTCCTTTTCCTGTCTACATAAATTCAATAGAAAATAAACAAGACTCTGCTTCGTCTTTTAGACAGTGATATTTCGCCACTACAGGAAATCAATGTCAGCTTACATAGGAAAGCATTAAAAAGTTGGATTAAAAACTTTATATACCTAACTTTATATAACCTAATATACATATACTATATACTTACATAATACCCAATGCTTAAAAATAACAAAAAACAATTTTTATTATCAAACAATTATTAATAGAGCGAATATAACGTATTTTACAAGTTAAAATATTTTCTAATGGTGTCACGATTGATCTCATGTCGTATGCTACCTTAAAGTTATCTCTGATCCTTTAAAGTCGAATGTATTTGGTAGCAGTTCACAAAAATATACCACTACAAAGTTTATTTTACTATAAGGTAGCATTTGTTACTTAAAAGTTCAATGTGTATATTACTTTGTGGTAGCAAGCACGGAATCATGGTTTTCGGAACCTATTAGTAATTTTTAATATGCCGTAATTTCTTTCGTTGCATAAAAGCTTCCATTTGGACCTTCAAAGGAGCAATGTTAGAACACGCCCGCTTGGAACTTTAACCTTAATATTATTTTTTTTGGTTTGAACTGCCGCGGGTCTATTATTACGCGTTTTCGTTTATATGTATTATTTATCTGAGCGTTATACCCTAAGAAAATATGTAATTTTTTAATATTATTGTAGTAAAATGCACTTGAATATTTTTAGAGTAACCTAACTTTATTTACTGCTTCGCTAAAATTTACTTTAACGTTATTTGGTATTGTTCCCACGACTAGATATAATAATATTTTGATAATTTAAAGATTTTAAAGGGTTAATAATACCAATAAGTAAGATAACATGGGAGGCTTACGAATCGATTACCTTAAATGTCATGTGTTGCTTACTGTATGGTAATTTTTATAGTTACTCTGTAGTAGCGGATACCTTTAACATTGCTCTGTAGTCACGCCTACTTACAAGTTATATTTCTGTCGTACCGGCGACGTTTTCTTTTTACTTTAAAGTTTTGATGTTGTATAAGTAGCTAAACACCATAAATTCACTATATCAAGTAAGTATTACGTAAATAATAATTTTAACTTAGTAGTAGTTTAAACTTTATAGTAATTAATGCCAATTACGTTTTTACCAAATAGAAGTGTCAATCAGTCACAGTTTCTATAAATGATTTTTTGGCTAGAGCTTCTCTCAATGGACTAATGATCTCAACTAATTTATGCACGTCTTCGTATTTTAGATACCTCAATAATAACATTTCCACAATTTCCTTGTTACCATTATCAATAGCAATACACAATGGTAAGTTATCCATACCTGGAGTATTAATAATTTGAATCAAACTATCTACATCTGCTTCTGCACTTTTTAGTAACATATCAAGAGTTCTTATTAAATTTTCTTTTGAAGCTACAGATAACGAACTTATGCTATATTGATTACGCAATATTTCACAAATTGTTTCTTTATGACTTTCCTTAGAACTTAGTTCTGATAATTCATTATCATCGCATTTGCCAGCTTACTTTCAAAAAATCTTCTAACATTGTGATAATCTTTATTAAGAATTATATTAATTAAAAATTTCCAAGTATTTTTTGTTCCCGCCGATTTTAACTTATTAGAAATGAAATCTACAACAAAGTACTCAGCAAAAGTATGGTGAATAAATCGGGGCTTATCATCAACAATTCGTTCAATAATACCTTTATCTTCTTCACCTGATTTTATACCGTGTATTAATTTTTTAACGTCGGCTATTTCTGCTTCAGAAAGCAAGGCTTTTACTTCATCTTCGTTAAATAGCGCATATACGGCTAATTTTCCATGATTCGGTTCAAAATCTTTGTAGCATTTCTCAATCATTCTATTCACACTTGGTGCGTCGGTATTCATGCTGTGCAGTTTTTCTTCCAAGTGAATTTTATGAAACTTTATGTCAATAAAGTTCTTGTACAAAATACCCAAATTTAGCTGTTTATCAAACTCTTCCATTAAATTTGTAGATATTCCCTGATGATTAGAATTATAAAATTTCTGAAATGTGTCTTTAAAAACTTCAGCTATCATGGACAATTGTAATGGAATACGCACGAACTCATTTTCTTTGTCGTTAATCAATCGAGAAAACCGGTTTAATAATTCGTCAGCAAAAATGCTAAATCGGTTATAATCTAGTTCACTTACTCCCAAAATCATTTTCCAAAACATCCTTAAATACTGCTTCTGATCTTCTTCGTCAAACTGCCTTAGCCCATATGAAAATACGCTCAACTTGTTTTCTAGTTCTTCAACAATATTATAAGGACGGGTGGTTATCCATATTCTTTCTACTTTTATATCTTTTAAAACTTGCAGCAATTCGATAACCGTCGCTTTATAATCAGGGCTGATTTCGTCAAACCCATCAAAAAGGACTGCAATTTTCCTTTGTTTATAGAGATTGTTAAATAATTGCATTTCTAGTAAGCTCACGGCTTCTATTTGTTCTAGGTCACCCTCTATATTTATTTTATGATCCTCAACAGTTATAAAACTGAGAAAGTTTGCTGTTTCTTGATCTCTTTTTTTTGTTGTCTCCCTTTTCTGAAAATACCTAAACCCTACCGTCCTATATATAAATCTTACAACGTCTCTTTCGATAAATTTTCTATTCTGCTTCGCAAGTTGTTTTAATTCATGTGAATAATCTAACAAGTTTATTCTTAAAATCCATAGGGACGGGTCAGTGCTCTTACTGTTCTTTGTATTTACTGCTAAATGTGTTAGAATCATAGATTTACCCATGCCAGGTTCAGCAGTAATAAGTAATACTTTATCAGGTATATTGGTAATTATATTCGGCTTATATAATGTTACGCTTTGCTCACCGGTTTTTACATATTCCCTTAATTTTGATAGGTCACCACGAGACTGTCCCCATGTTAATTTAACCTCTTCTCTTTTGAGCCAATGGATATTATGTTGCTTGTATTTACCATAAAGCTCTTTCAACTCGTGGCCTGTATCAGAAATTAATATTATGTCTTGATTCTCGTCAATTTCATTTGATGACTGCGGAGAATTAATGATTTGACCGCTCTCTATGTCAAAAAATTTATAGCTTCTAGCTTCTGTGTTTTTCTTGTGTTTATTTTTAAATTCTTCCTCAATTTCTTGGTCAATTTCAAAAAAACGTCTAAAAGTTCGATCAATATAATATTTATTAACATCTTCATACTTTGAATCTACAATTTTATTACCGATTTCTATAGTCTCTTTATTAATTAACTTAGATAACACTTGCCCATCAATCAGATGCTTTGCTTCTGCATTTACTAATCTACCTAAGCTTACTTCAGTCCCTTGAAATATAACTTTTCCTTCCTCTAGAAGTTTTTTCTGAGAATCATCGGTAAGATCAGATAAGCTGCAGTTTTTATCACATGCTTCTTCGAATTTAGCTTTGAAATCTCGTTTAAATTTACTAGCTAGGGAATTGTTTTCTTGAGTGATAAGTATAATTTTTATCAGGTTTGTTCGGGTTTGTTCTGATAATTTATTGTATAAATCGATAGGGTCCTCTGCAATATTACATTCGATAATTAACAAGTCGTACGATGTTTTTGATTTAAGAGCATCTAATACACGATCTTGAATAAGTAAAAGAGAGCTCAGGCGCAGAAACATATGACTATCATCCTTATGGTATTTAGAAATCGTCTTTAAAGTTTTACATACCTTAATTGAACCTAATGTAGTATTATGCATGTTAACTAGATTGAAAATTTGTTTAGAGGAAGATAAGAAATTACATAATCCTAATGATTCCTGTCTAAAGTCTATACCGAACGCTTCAATTTGAGCATGGTATTCTAAGGTGGGACCGATTAAAATAAATTTAGAGATTTGTTTACTTGATTTATCAAAAAATTTTTTAGCTTCTTCAGTAGTGAGGAAGCGTCCTTGTTTTTCTTTCATCCAGTCCATCATATCTTTTTGAAACTTGCTTGCTACGAATTCACTATCAATTAAGTTGAAATCGTCACCGATTTCAGCCTCAATGATATCGCCTAACTCAACTTCATTAGGCTGTCGGACTGCAAGTACAAACTTATCGAAAAAGGAGGTTATGTCTTCTTCCGGTATATTATCATTTGGTAAGGAAGATTTGACGTACATCTGTTCTTCTTCGCATGTTGTAAAATTGGCAATAGAAAATGTATATCTATCTTTATCAAGTAGTATTTCCTTTTTCTTAAGTTCTGCTTGTAGCTCATTCTTGAAACTTTCTAAATCACGTGGTAGTTTTATGTTTCCATCAAAAAATGTAGAACTGAAGTAGTATGTATTTGTATCGTCTTTCTTTATTAGTACATGTCCTGCTAACTTATTAATATTATCGTCAATTATACCCTTTCCCTTGCCTGACTTTCTTCTTATCTTAACAATATAATCCTTAGCCTTACTCATTGCTTCTGCAAGTGCTATAGCGAACTGCTTTGAGTCAGGAAGTTCAGGATTCTCATTTAGTGTAAATACTTTTCCAAAATTTTCTGAAATTCGTAGCTTCCTTTTTTCAATTTTTTGCCAAAATTGACCCTCATCTATTTTCTCTTTGGACAATTTTACATATGCTTTGAAGAAGCAATTTCTAAACTCTTTCACCTCTGGTAGATTTCCATCTAAAAAATTCTCATAAAATTTTGCATATTTTCCCTTTTTACCTTCTTCTCTTGGTATAATATTTATATCAATTACTGTTTCCCCTAGTACGCCATGATAAGATCGGAACATGTCATCTTTTAAAGTCAAAGTTTTATTTCCTATTAAACATTCAGCAAGTCGGTTTGCTAATCTATGAACTTCCGAAGTATTTTGTAATATTTTAAAAAGCTTTTCTTTGTCAGGAAATTTAATTAAATTAAGTTTTAAACGCTTGGACTTTACATCATTGTACTTCAAAATGTTATCTTCATCGTCTACCGGATCGAAACAACTATCCTCCAATGTCTTGTCTAAATCAATATTCGTACAAATAACAAAGTCTCTTAACTCACTGTCTTTAAAATATTTTTTCTTCTTGATATTACGATAAGAACGAAAATATTTTTGGATACTAAAGTCTCCATCCGTTTCTGTTAACAAATTACCGAGAGTAATTTTTTTTGTATTATCTTGTTTATGCTTGGCTTGCAAAAAACGAACGAACGATTTGTCACCTTCGATATACTGAAAGACAACATCGTCAAACTTTTCAGCGGCCTCAACTTCCGTACCTAATATAAAAGAATATTTTAAGCGTAAGCTACGCTTTAGGAAAAGCATTAAAAGTTTAAGTTCGTAAAGAATACCATGTAGAGATGTTTTTAATCCCGAAGCACTGTATATGTTCGATATTTTTTTTATTTGACCACTCTCCAATTCACTCTCTTTAATTCGTGTCTTTTTCTCTCTTTTGGGCGTAGCTTCAATCGCCGGAAAATAATGTCTGGGCTCTTTACAATGTATCATTTCTAATTCACTTCCTTCAGAATCAGTTCTCTTTCTTTTTTGCTGTGGTTCTAAAGAATTATCCGCCAATAATTGTACAATATCCAGCCTGTTAAGACGATTTGCAATACTTAATGGGCTGTCACCATTATCATTTTTTATTGTCTTTTTTGCTCTGCACCTTAAAAGCAATTCAACAATTTTCACCTCCCCTCTAAGAACCGCTGTGTGTAAACATGTGTCATTACCTCTGTTGCCATCCCTAAAGTTAACGTTGGCCCTTTGATCTATCAATCTTTTAATTTGACTTACTTTTTCTTCTTCTAAGACCCTTCCACGTACTGCTCTAAGCAATTCTTCACTAAGACTAACTACGTCATCATTATCGCCAGAGACGTTTGGTAAATCCGGTGGATGGTTATTTGACTGACGTCGTAAAGCATGTCTACTTGGTCCTTGCGTTGTACTTCCCATAATTTGGTTGTGGCTTCTGAAGTAGCCCTTCCCTCCGTCTGATGACTACATTTTCTATGTGCATTTAAGTAAACATTTCCTTGTTTAATTTACTTAAAAACTTGCTCAAATGATCTACGTTCTGCAACAAAAAATTATATCTTGGATAATTTATTACTGTTTCTTTAAATTAGACTTTTAAAGAGTTGTTCATAATGATGTGTAAATCTCTTTACAAAATTTGGAGACTACACAAGTCTGGTAGGTATTTCTGCCGTTCAGTAATGTTTACTTTCCATTTGCAAACGACACAATGAGACAAGTGAGAAGAGACAAAAAGACGGCAAATCATAGATATTAGTTTCTAGAAATTTGGAATATTCAGTGGCTGTTCTTCCACAGGAGCACATGCGCACGTGCACTCCGAAAACAAAAGGAATCAAAAATATTAATTTATATTCATTGAATATTATTTATCGTATTAAGTCCGACCCTCCTTATGACGAGACTTGCTCGCACGTGCGATTAAGTAGTGCAGTTTCTCTGCGGGGCTATGGCGATTTAACATGGAAAAGGCGCACAGTTGTTGTCTGTTCGTGCATCTAGTTAGAAATTCGAGCGTGTATGTTTTAATATTTTAATATTATATATCTATTAAATTAAAATGAATAGTTGACGGTGGACCATTTAAGAAATAACTTTAGCTCTTTGAGTTTGGAGCAAAAAATTGAAGTGAAGGATGCGGGAAGACCTAAACCCGAAATTAATTTAACGCAGACCACAAAGGGTAAATCTAGGGACTTTATTAGAAAGTTTAAAAATGAAATATATGAAAAAAAATTTATTGAGGGTATTCCAAACTTAATGAGGCTGTTATTGATCAATTTTCTACAATTAAGAACCGAAGAATGGACTTTACGTTTAAGCACTATTGTGTAGGGTCGATAAATGTTGTGTATTTCAATAAATGATACTCGATATGATTTTAAATCATTTTATTTAAGGATTTAAACTAAAAATACTGAAAATATGAAGAATGACAACTTGTCAGTCTCGTGGCTCGAGTCGTAGAAGCGGCAGCACTGTACAGCTGAAAATATTTGAATTGAGAGAGTATGGCCACTTAATTAATACGTTTCAAATTAATAAAATATTTTTAGTCTAAATGCTCGTCCGGGTGAATCTTAAGTGGTTCTTACATAGAGTTCGAATTCGTTGGGACCAAAGCTTCGAAAAGGGTAGCCATGGATTCCTTTCAGAGAGGTAAACCCTATTTTTTTTTTTACTTATTTCTTCATATCTGTAAAACGGCATCGGTTGTTATCCTTTAGTTATAATAACTTAATAAAAATTGGGACTAATAGGGTTTGTTCGGGTTTTATTCCTTTTATATTTAGAATATTTAGTAAGAGCCAGCGAACGTCAAAGGATGTTACAAGGGTTTACGGGTCAGGAAAAAGGGACCCCCTTAAGAGAGCTGGTTCGGAGCCAACTTTGATAGAAGTTAAAAGAATACCCCCTAAAGAGGTAAAATCTGAAACAAATATACCCTCTAGGTTGTCTCCACGCATGATTAAGATTATTGGATCATTTAAATTGCTAACTAGAAAATACTAATACTTATATAATAGGTATTAGGAAATTTGGGGTGTAATATATTAACATTGTTGTTCAATTTTTTTTGTTAAATTACTTCCGACAGCTAAACCGTAGCAAAGATTTTTTGGCTAGAGCTTCTCTCAGTGGACTAATGATATCAATTAACTTATCCACGTCTTCGTACTTTACATACCTCAATAATAACATTTTCACAATTTCCTTGTTACCATTATCAATAGCAATACATAATGGTAAGTTATCCATACCTGGAGTATTAATAATTTGAATCAAACTATCTACATCTCCTTCTGCACTTTTTAGTAACATATCAAGAGTTCTTATTAAATTTTCTTTTGAAGCTACAGATAACGAACTTTTGCTATTTTGATTACGCAATATTTCACAAATTGTTTCTTTATGACTTTCCTTAGAACTTAGTTCTGATAATTCATTATCATTTGCCAGCTTACTTTCAAAAAATCTTCTAACATTGTGATAATCTTTATTAAGAATTATATTAATTAAAAATTTCCAAGTGTTTTTTGTTCCCGCCGATTTTAACTTATTAGAAACGAAATCTACAACAAAGTACTCAGCAAAAGTACGGTGAATAAATCGGGGCTTATCATCAACAATTCGTTCAATAATACCTTTATCTTCTTCACCTGATTTTATACCGTTTATTAATTTTTTAACGTCGGCTATTTCTGCTTCAGAAAGCAAGGCTTTAACTTCATCTTCATTGAATATCGCATATACGGCTAATTTTCCATGATTCGTTGTATTGTACTTTTTCTTAATCATTCTCTTCACACTTCGTGCGGTGGTATTCATGCCGGGCTGTCTTTCTTCCAAATCAATATTATAAAACGTGTCAATAATTATCTTGTACAGAGTATCCAAATTTAGCATTTTCGTAAAATTTCTTGATATTTCCTGCTCATTAGAATTATAAACTTTCTGAAATGTATCTTTAAAAACTTCAGCTATCATGGACAATTGTAGTGGACTACACACGCTAATCAATGGAGAAAGCCGTTTTAATAATTCGTCAGCAAAAACGCTAAATCGGTTATAATCTAGTTCACTTACTCCCAAAATCATTTTCCAAAACTTCTCTAAAAACTGCTTCTGATCTTCCTCGTCAAACTGCCTTAGCCTATATGAAAACACGCTTAACTTGTTTTCTAGTTCTTCAGCAATATTATAAGGACGGGTGGTTATCCATATTCTTTCTAATTTTACATCTTTTAAAACTTGCAGCAATTCGATAGCGGTCGCTTTATAATCAGGGCTGATTTCATCAAACCCATCAAAATATACAGCTATTTTCCTTTGGTTATAAAGATTGTTAAATAGTTGTATTTCTAATAAGCTCTCGGCTTCCATTTTTTCTATGTCACCCTTTAGTATTATTTTATGATCCTCTTCAGTTACACAACCAAGAAGGTTTGCTATTGCTTGCTTCCGTTCTTCTGGTGTCTCCCCTTCCTTCGTCTGAAAGTACTTAAACTCTACAGTTCTATACATAAATTTTATAGCGTCTATTTCGTTAAATCTTCTATTCTTCATCCTAAGTTGTTCAAGCTCAGTTGAATAATCTAACAAGTTTATTCTTACTATCCATAAGGACGGGTCAGTATTTTTTGTATTTACTGCTAAATGTGTGAGAATCGTAGATTTACCCATGCCAGGTTCTGCAGTGATAAGTAATACTTTATCAGGTATATCTATAATTTTTTTATGCTCATATAAAGTAGGGCTGTCTGTTTTTATATATTTCCGTAATTTTGATAGATCACCACGAGACTGCTTCCATATTAACTTATTAACCCCTTCTCTTTTAAGCCAATGGATATTATGTTCCTTGTATTCGCCACAGAGCTCTTTCAACTCGTGGCCTGTATCAGAAATTAATATTATGTCTTGATTCTCGTCAATTTCATTTGATGACTGCGGAGAATTAATGATTTGACTGCTGTCTATGTCAAAAAATTTATAGCTTCTAGCTTCTGTGTTTTTCTTGTGTTTATTTTTGAATTCTTTCTCAATTTCTTTATTAATTTCTAAAAAACGGCCAAAAGTTCGATCAATATAATATTTATTAATATCTTTATACCTTGAATCTACAATTTTATTACCGATTTGTATAGCCTCTTCATTAATTAACTTAGATAACACTTGCCCATCAATCAGATGATTTGCTTCTGCATTTACTAATCTACCTAAGCTTACTTCAGTCCCTTGAAATATAACTTTTCCTTTCTTTAGAAGTTTTTTCTGAGAATCATCGGTAAGATCAGTTAAGCTGCAGTTTTTGTCATCTGCTTCTTCGAATTTATCGTTGAAATCTCGTTTAAATTTACTAGCTAGGAAATCGTTTTCTTGAGTGATAAGTATAATTTTTATCAGGTTTGTTCGGGTTTGTTCTGATAATTTATTGTATAAATCGATATGGTTCTCTGCAGTATTACATTCGATAATTAACAAGTCGTACGATGTTTTTGATTTAAGAGCATCTAATACACGATCTTGAACAAGTAAAAGAGATCTCAGGCGCAGAAACATATGACTATCATCCTTATGGTATTTAGAAATCGTCTTTAAAGTTTGACATATCTTAATTGAACCTAATGTAGTATTATGCATGTTAACTAGATTAAATATTCGTTTCTCATTGGAAGTTAAAAACTTACGTAACCCTAATGGTTCCTTTTTGAATGCTATGCCGAAGTCTTTAATTTTAGCACGGTATTCTAAGGTGAGACCGATTAAACTTAACTTAGACATTTTTTGCGTTGATTCTTCAAAAAAATTTTCAGCTTCTTCAGTAGTGAGGAAGCGTCCTTGTTTTTCTTTCATCCAGTCCAGCATATCTCTTTGAAACTTACTTGCTGTGAACTGTGAACTATAAATTAATTTGAAATCTTCACCGATCTCAGCCTCAATGATATCATCTAACTCAGCTACATTAGGCTGTCGGACTGCAAGTACAAACTTATCGAAAAAGGAGGCTATGTCTTTTTCCGGTATATAATCATTTGGTAAGGAAGATTTGACGTACATCTGTTCTTCTTCGCACGTTATAAAATTGGTAATACAAAATTTATATCTATCTTTATCAAGTAGTATTTCCTTTTTCTTAAGTTCTGCTTGTAGCTCATTCTTGAAATTTTTTAAATCACGTGGTAGTTTTATGTTTCCATCAAAAAATGTAGAACTGAAGTAGTATGTATTTGTATCGTCTTTCTTTATTAGTACATGTCCTGCTAACTTATTAATATTATTGTCAATTATACCCTTTCCCTTGCCTGACTTTCTTCTTATCTCAACAGTATAATCCTTAGCCTTACTCATTGCTTCTGCAAGTGCTATAGCGAACTCCTTTGAGTCAGGAAGTTCAGGATTCTCATTTAGTGTAAATACTTTTCCAAAATTTTCTGAAATTCGTAGCTTCCTTCCTTTAATTTTTTGCCAAAATTGACCCTCATCTATTTTCTCTTTGGACAATTTTAGATATGCTTTGAAGAAGCAATTTCTAAACTCTTTCACCTCTGGTAGATTTCCATCTAAAAAAGTCTCATAAAATTTTGCATAATTTCCCTTTCTACCTTCTTCTCTTGGTATAATATTTGTTATATCAATTACTGTTTCCCCTAGTACGCCATGATAAGATCGGAACATGTCATCTTTTAAAGTCAAAGTTTTATTTCCTATTAAACATTCAGCAAGTCGGTTTGCTAATCTATGAACTTCCGAAGTATTTTCTAATATTTTAAAAAGCTTTTCTTTGTCAGGAAATTTAATTAAATTAAGTTTTAAACGCTTGGGCCTTACATCATTGTACTTCAAAATGTTATCTTCATGGTCTACCGGATCGAAACAACTATCCTCCAATGTCTTGTCTAAATCAATATTCGTACAAATAACAAAGTCTCTTAACTCACTGTCTTTAAAATATTTTTTCTTCTTGATATTACGATAAGAACGAAAATATTTTTGGATACTAAAGTCTCCATCCGTTTCTGTTAACAAATCACCGAGGGTAATTTTTATAGTATCATCTTGTTTATGCTTAGCTTGCAAAAAACGAGTTACGTATTTGCCATCTTCGATATACCGAAAGACAACATCGTCAAACTTTTCAGCGGCATCCATTTCCGTAGCTAAACTAAAAGAATATTTTAAGCGTAAGCAACGATGTAGGAAAAGCATTAAAAGTTTTAGTTGGTATAGTTGGTAAAGAATACCATGAATAGATGTTTTTATTCCCGAAGCACTGTATATGTTCGATATTTTTTTTATTTGACCACTCTCCAATTCACTCTCTTTAATCTCTCTTTTGGGCGTAGCTTCAATCGCCGGAAAATAAGGTCTGGGCTCTTTACAATGTATCATTTCTAATTCACTTCCTTCAGAATCAGTTCTCTTTCTTTTTTGCTGTGGTTCTAAAGACTTATCCGCCAATAATTGTACAATATCCAGCCTGTTAAGACGATTTGCAATACTTAATGGGCTGTCACCATTATCATTTTTTATTGTCTTTTTTGCTCTGCACCTTAAAAGCAATTCAACAATTTTCACGTCCCCTCTAAGAACCGCTGTATGTAAACATGTGTTATTACCTCTGTTGCCATCCCTAAAGTTAACGTTGGCCCTTTGATCTATCAATCTTTTAATTTGACTTACTTTTTCTTCTTCTAAGTCCCTTCCACGTACTACTCTAAGCAAGTCTTCACTTAGACTAATTATATCATTTTCATCACCAGAGCCGCTGAGTTCGGGGTTGCTTAGCTGTTGTATTCTGAGTATCGGCTCAAAATGTCCATTACCTCTATTTATTATATGTACAATATTTCTTTCATTATAATAATTTATGATATTCACCGGACCTTGGTTAGTCCAATCTACGATCTGGTTAGTCCACGTGTCCTTTCCTTCTACAATATATTTCTCTGCTACATGCAGCTTAACGGTATATTTCTTACAAATTAATTTACCTTCAATTAATGGTCTTCCCCATATAGGTACCTGTAACGTATTTCCATATTTTGACCCAGTCACTGATTTAGGCAGTTCTGTATGATCACTGGTATACTCGATACCATCTAAATAACCCTTCCAAAGGTCGTCATCTGTAACACCCTCTTCAGGAAGAATAACATTGAGCCCGTTATTACTTCTAGCATCTTCTATAACCTGCCGTCTTATCTGGTCATTATTAATAATAGCCAAATCTTTACAAACTTGACGTAAACATTTGACAGTGATATTCGTGTTAAGTAGCTGTCCAAGGCTTTGTGCAACCGAGGCAAAGAAACAATCTCCACCTCCAATGGCATCACCGACTTCAAAATCGTCTGGCAAATCCGGTGGTTTGGTCATTTTACTTATGTCGTCTTGATGCATGCGTTGTACTTCACCTAATTTGGTTCTGGCTTCTGAATTAGCTGTTCATTTGTTTTGATGACTGTGCCATTTAAGTAAACACTTTCTTGTTTAAAAAACTTGCTCATATGTTCTCTACATTCTGCAAAAAAAATTACATCTTGGATAATTTATTACTCAGTTTCTTGAATTAGACTTTTTAAGAGTTATTCATAACGATTTCTAAATTTCTTAACACAATTTGAATACAAAAGTGATTTGCGTTCAAAAAGTAGGGTGGGTGGCACAAAATTGTATTTGTTTAAATTTACATTTTTAGGTTCGTATAAGTGTTCTTTATAAATATTTAAAATGTCATTTAATTTGCTTGGGTAGCAATAAATTAAAAACCATTAAAATCGAACAAACCAGAAAATGAAGTTTTATAATCTAGGAAAGAAAAATCAAAAAAACATTCTAACATTATTTTTTTAATCACTGAATTGGGTGAGCTTTATAACAAAGGGTCTAGAAACACATTCAATAGTGGTTATCTGTTTTATACAGGGTGTTCATAAACGCCATATTTCAAAATCAATTTTCTCAATATTTTTCAAATGAAACACCCTGTATATTCTTTATTTATTGGATGTAGAATTCAGAATATATTCTCTTTTATAAATCAAACATGTAAATTATTTCCGGTCGTTTTTGAATTAATTCCAAACTTTATAAATTATGTTGTTTAAATACCATAGGCCACATATTCGTAGTCCGGTCTATTTGCCTCTGTTAGTGAAAAAGCCATATATCTCTCTCTTGTATGTTAAAACGGAGCTTAAAAGTGTCCAAGTAGTTTAGAACCTTTGTTAAACCTGACTCCCTCCCATGTCCCACAGGAAAAAACAATGACCGTGTCATCCGCGTACGCGATAATCCCCCCCCCCCCCCACGTTTGCACAGAGCCTTAATGTATAAAAGGAACAAGATTGGTCCAAGTACTGTACCCTGCGGTACACCGTGCTTTATTACTCTTTCGTCACTCAAATCGTTACCAATTCGGACGCGCTGGGACGATCCCGCAGATATTCCACAACGAACCCAAACTGGTTCTCAGACAGTATTTTATTATTTAATTAACTAATCTCGTTTTTAAGCATTTTTCAAAGAGTTTTGCCAAATTGGAGATAACACTTATGGGTCTATAATTTCAAATGTCTTTTGTACTACCTGCTTTATGAATGGGTTATATAGATGTTTTAATGTGTTTGGGGGGCTATGTCCGTTTTAAAGATCATATTAATGATGTGTGCAATAGGTTCCCCAAGCTCCTGATGTAGAAATTTTATTGTTCGTGTAGTTATTTTGTCAAACCCAGAGGAACACTTATTTTTAAGACTAGCAATAAGTGAGGTGACTTCACTGCGATTTGTTGGTCTCAAATACATAGACGATGCTGAATTTACTGAGTCAAGATTAAATGGACTTGTCGGGATCCCGACTGAAGCCGACATGGACCTCCCAATATTAATGAAATAATCGTTACAGACATCGGCCATTTGCTTGGGATCTGTCACTGTTAGTCCATTATGTCGTATTTCCGTCAGCAGTGGCCTTTTTACACTTTCATTTGTTGCATCACTTATTAGTTTAAACATTTTTTCTACATTTCCCATGTTTTCGTCTATTTTATTCTTGTTGTTGTTATTAGTTTTTTTAGTTTGTTCCTGTATTCTTTGTATACCTGTCGTTTTTGTTCTGTATGATTTTTTGTTACTCTCTCAGACTGCTGTGTAATACGTTGCAGGCTTTCTACCAGATAACTCATAGCGTCCTTGTTTTTGAGGTTGTCCGCGCTATTATTTGTTGTGCCCCTACTGTTTTTCGATATAATTAATGTTGTTGGCCAATGGTCCGTGATATCATGAACAATTGTGTATGAGATAAGCCTGTTTGTCTCTGATTTAATTTAATTTCTTAGGAAAAAATGATCCAAGCATGTGCCAGATGTTTCTCTTGTGACTCCAAGAGACAAAGGCATAAACCCGTTTGCATTCATCAGGGATCAATAGTTAACCACAGAAAGGTCACTCTCACTCAACAAATTAATATTTATGTCACCCAGGAAGATATCAAACTGGTAAACGCTTTGTTGGGATTTAAAATACAGGTCAAGGTCCTCCATAAGTTGGTATTCGATGATGGTGATCTGTATACAGCATACATGTTATAACTACAGTTGTTTAAATTAATTTCTACCCTTGTTACAGTAATGCCCGATAAATTAAGTTTTCAGAACGCGGATTTAGGTTGGCTTTTGTAAAAATGACTAGCCCATCATATGAATTAAAATTTGCATGATTATAATAAGTGCTGTAGCCTGGTATACTAAATTGGTTGGAGTTCTCAAGAAAATTCACTTTCAAATTCATCTTTCGTGTAATTTAGGCTGATTCCAGGTATCTTAATTTTTGGGTTTCTCAGTGATGTCTCCACGATATCGTAGCCTTCCTTTAGAGTTTTTTTCGCCTCAGATTTAACTTTTTCCAAATCATCAGACGATGGTAATTTAAGTATTATACTACCATTGGACAGTTCTTTTTTACCCTTGATTCTAGCTCCAATCCTTTCTGGTTTAATTTTTTTCTCCAAATCACTTGATGTTTGTTTGCTACTTTGCGTACTTCTTGGTTTAACGAGAATGCTGAGTAAGTTCTCCGGCAACCTCACAAATCCCCTGCTACTGTTGTCAGTCTTTACCATCTGTGCATAGGTTTGTTCTTGATGATTCCTGACTTTATTTCCTCGCTAACACCTTCTACCTCTTTCAATAATTTTTTAGTATCCTTATCACCCACTCTTTCTTTCATGAAGGTTTTAAGCTTCGTTCTACATTCTGCACACATCCAAATTAGAATCTCCGAAATGTCGCTGCATGTAATCTTTTTGTATTTACTTGTTGAAATCCCAACACACGAAGTGTGGTACCATGACTGGCACTCACCCTCGCAAAACATCCCACTATCATTATCCAAAACAGTTTTTTCGCAGATTTTACATTCTTCATCCTCTCCGTTGTCATCCATTGTGTATCGACCAAATCTACTCCATTAGTGTGGGTTCCCTTATTTGAACCTCCCGACGGTAAAATTTCCTCGTCAAAAATAGGTATCACTGCATGTGATCACTGCACACTGCGTTCTTTATCGTTTTGAATGTCGATAAGGATTTTTTATGAAAACCTTTTGTTGTTATTTTGTGAGTCTATTGTTTTGGGGTTCTTATCAATTTGCCACTTACTTGTGTAGGGATCACGACGACATTTAGCGAGTTGTATTATGCTAATTTTTCCACATATTCTGACACCAAGCAATTGTATTAACTCGCACAAACTTTACAAATTCATTAAATAATTTTAGAGCTCTCGCTCATTTATTAAACGAAAGCGAAATTCTATCAAAGCATAGAGAACGAAAATGAAACGGAAAACCTCCCGACCAATAGAAATGCGCGCCCTCAAAAGGGTCTAAGCAAGTTGGTTAATCTTGCTAACACCATCAATCAGTGGGAGGATGATTTAAATCACCCTGTAAGTATAATAGTTCGATGGCTGTCTCTAGAACCCGTTTGACATAAAGAGCTGAAATTTGGCACGCTCCGGATCTTGATTGTTTTCGAGACGGGGCAAAAACTTAAAACTGCCGCCCTCGCATAGCCTCCATCCCTTGTTGTTTTTAGTAGTTGTATTAAAAAAAAACTTGCGCCCGTGCTCCCGCGCCTTTCGGCTTGATTGGGCTATATACAGGATGTCCCAAAACTAATAGTACAACTGCAGATTCTCTGGGTAAAAATATTGCGATTTGGTCAAACCATTGCTTGCTCAAAAGTTGATAATAACAGCGTTGTGTATTATTTTCTATAATTTTCTGATTCTTTTACCTTTTTACCAACGTTTTGGCATAAACTTATGAAAAAATTTGAATTTGTTAATTATTTTATTTTTATGTAGATTGTAGAGGGCGCTCCCTGCGGCACTCCGGGTTAAATAGAACCCAGTGCAACATTCTTGCGCTTTAGTGTATTTATGTTCCTATTAAAAAAATCAATTTTTTCATCACTTTTACCCAAACTGCTTTCGAGATTTTTGCATTTATAATGTCCAGTTCGCATTTTAAAATATTGAAATAACATACAGGGTGGCCAATTAGTGCGACAAAGCCCAATACTTATCTCTTTTACCGCTAGGATAGCTGAAAACTTTTTTCACGAAAGTTATTAGGCGTTAAGAGGTGCAGCTATTTTTGATCATACAGGGTGCTCCAAAAGGGCGGTGTGATAAAAATTTCATATTTTTAAATGGGACACTATGTATATTTTCACATATTTGAATTAACCGTAAAATTCTGTACATAGCACCGTAATTATTTGTACACATTTTTGCAACGTTGCCAAATAGATTGGAAAATTCCTAAAATTTGTGCAAAAACATGGTTCAATGAAATGTGTAATATTTCTTAACTTATAATAATTTGAAATAAAATATTTTTATGTCGCAAAGAGGAATGTTGACAGAAGTCCCCTATGATTACACATATCAATATTTTTATACAGGGTATTTTCTATGGATATGCCAACATTACGAACTTGAATCCTTAGTTTCGTAAGTTTTTTAAATGAAACACCCTGTATATGATTACTTTATCTTGTAGATATTTTAATCCTCTCTAATTTTTATTAAGGTCTTTCTATGCCTATATCTACCAATCTTGGTGGTATTTCAATTTTTGTTTAAACTCGAGCAAAAAAAAGTGGATGTATGTTACCATTGTCATTTTTCTAGTCACCTATGACAAAATAAAAACAAAATGTTGTAATTTAAAAAAATATATTTATTCATACGGGAGGGTACGACACAAAAATATTTTAGCGATTCAAGCTTGTGGACAATTTCTGAAGTAAATTCTTACCTAATTGTTTGTTCATATAGTGACCCCCATTAACGTGAACACATATTCAATACGTTTTTCAAAAAAATGAGTCATGTTTCTATACATTTGGAACTGTTTTCAAAGTGTTACCTAATTATTTGTTCATAGTGACCCCCATTAACTTTAACACATAATTCAATACGTTTTTCAAAAGAATGAGTCATGTTTCTACACATTTGCCGAGTAATACGTTGAAAACAGTTGAAAATGTGTAGAAACATGACTCATTCTTTTGAAAAACGTATTGAATTATGTGTTCACGTTAATGGGGGTCACTATATGAACAAATATTTTTGTGTCGTATCCTCCCTTATGAATAAATAATTTTTTTTTAAATAACATTTTGTTTTAATTTTGTCATAGGTGGCTAGAAAAGGGGCAATGGTAAAATACATCCACTTTTTCTTGCTCGAGTTTAAATAAAAATTGAAATACCACCAAGATTGGTAGAGATAGGCATAGAAAGACCTTAATAAAAATTAGAGAAGATTAAAATGTCTACAAGATAAAATAATCATATACAGGGTGTTTCATTTAAAAAACTTACGAAACTCAGGTTTCAAGTTCGTAATGTTGGAATATCCATAGAAAATACCCTGTATAAAAATATTGATATATGTTATCATAGGGGACTTCGGTCAACAGTCCTCTTTCCGGCATAAAAATATTTTATTTCAAATTATTATAAGTTAAGAAATATTACACATTTCATTGAACCATGGTTTTGCATCAATTTTAGGAATTTTCCAATCTATTTGGCAACGTTGCAAAAATGTGTACTAATAATTACGGTGCTATGTACAGAATTTTACGGTGAATTCAAATATGTAAAAATATACATAGTGTCCCATTTAAAAATATGAAATTTTTATCACACCGCCCTTTTGGAGCACCCTGTATGGACGAAAATAATGCTTAATGCTTAACTTTCGTGAAAAAAGAGATATTGAGCTTTGTCGCACTAATTGGCCACCCTGTATATTATTATGTTAGATATTAGTAATTATAACATTTTAGGTAATATAATAAATAAAATATACATACACCATTTTTGGGATAAATGTGATGAGAAAATTGATATTTTTAATAAAAACATAAATACACCAAAGCGCGAAAGGACTGCACTTGTTGCTATGCACACAGAGTGCTGCAGCAAGTACATAAAAATAAAATAATTAACAAATTAAAATTTCTCGCCGTTAAAAACCCCCCATACAAAAAAATGTTATCCTAAAATATTAGTTAAAAAGTAAGTTAATTAGGAAATTAGAAAATAATATTTTCACTTGAACACCCTGTATCTCGGTTATTATCAACTTTGAACTAAGTAAAGTTTGGCTAAATCGCAATATTTTTACTGTGTACTATTAATTTTGGGATACTCTGTATAAAATTTTTAACAGACCGGGTTTCATAGGATTCTTCCTAATTTTTTTTGCTTTTAAAAAAAATTCATTATTTAAAAAAATATTAAATAGTGTAGAGATAAAAAAATTCAATGTGACTCACCGCCAAAAAAAAAACGGCCTCATCTAGTTTCAAAGTCTAGAAGGCAACAGTTGAAAAGCTGTTGCTAAATAAACACATAACACAACACTATGCACTATAAACAGATAACATGATACTATCTCTTGCTAAATTTGTGTGGTTTTTATAGATCGTAAATTTCTTTGAAATATATAAATATCTTATCTAAAGAGACATAATCCGAAGATTACATATTTTGGGGAGAAGAAAATTACAGGTATTTTTATATAACATACAAGGATAATAAAAAAATCAGAAAAATAATTATATTTTAAGTAAAAAGAAAACCTATAAAGGTAAGAATTTCGAGATTTGCAAACTATGGTAGCTGATATTATCTGGATATTATTATTTTTAGGTTTTGCATACAGTAAAGAACCAGTTCACACCTAAGAAAACGTGGACAACTAATCATCCATCGAAGTCTCAAGGATGGATTGTGTGTTGATAACCTTTAAAACTCTTGTCCTACAACCTTGTACTTCTATAGGTAGCATCAGTAATTCAGCTTTTGGGTGGTCAGTTTGGAGTAATATCAACTATACCAAGGAGTTCCGTATTTCACTCATCTCGTAGAACCCTTAGAGAAACCATGGAGGATCTGTTAGTTGCTCCCCCACCCCCCAGGTTATGGATATAGATTCAAGACGCGAGTTAACTACTATAATATTGATTATGTCTTTATAAAAAAAAGGTTTACTATTATTTAAAACATATATTTTAACGTTTCGTTACAATAGAAATATCTTCAGCTGACTGAAGTTAAAAAGAATAAAATGAACATTATAATATAAGGATGAATGCAACATAAACAAAATAAATGCATATTCAGCTTCTAGATGGCTACATAACTCGCGGGAGAAGAAACGGTCCTGTGGGGGATTGGGGCTTGATCTAAAATATGCCAGCGCTCTCCAACTTTTGGCTTTATATGTATAGTATAATATAAGTCTTTCGCCACTCAAACGAATGAAATGAATAATAATTTTTGGGATAATACATATGGGATACTGCTTGATTACATTTTAAACACATATAGGCAATACACTTACATATTTATATAACCTTCTCCGTTTTATAACTATATAGAAAATAATCAAGACTGAGTTCTAAGACGCTGCTATTTCGCCACTAAAAGAAACCAATGTTAGCTTAACATGGGAAAACATTAAATAAAATCGAAAACCTTATACCTAAAAATGTACACCTAATATGCAATTGCTTACATAACATTGTGATGACCACGAAAAAGACTTTACGCGATTTTATTAAAAATAAATATGGAATAAAATTCGGAATAAAATTAGAATGCAAATTTATTAAAATATTATCGGATTCCGGAAAAATTAGAATTTTATAAAATTTTTATGAAGTAAAATATTTAAAATAAAATTAAAAATAAATAAAAAATTATTTAATAAATTTCAAAATTAGTTAAATAATTAATTAGATTAAAAAGAATTTTTATCAAAAATTTAAATGAATAAAATCGGAATTATCTGAAAAATGACAAAATTCTTCTAAGTTCAGAAATCGGAAAAATCTCAATAAAAATTCGGGAAAAATCGGGAAAAATCAGGAAAAATCCAATTAATGCTATAGAAAATTTTAGGAAATTTTTAAAAATAAAAACTCACGTTTATTTCCAAAAAAGAGAATAATCCAGAAATTGCACAACACTTCAAATTTCACTTTATCATCGCACATGGTCAGGTGAACGGAATAGAGACGCGTACGCGGATGCAACATAACTGAACCGGAAAAATGCGCGATGACCGACGACGCCTACCCTCTCTCCTTAATAAAAAGGGTTTTCACCCCATTTTTGATACGTAGACGCGGAATTAACCGGATGAATCTGGACACGGTCGACCTAAAAACGCAGGTGTTCAATGGGGGTTTGATGATGCAAACCCATGACTCATCGCCACCCCGGGAGGATGCGTGGGCTGATTCCTGGAAATAAAGAGGGAAAATGAACACCTGTGACCTAGAAAGGGTAAAATTAAGCGACTTTCGCTCTTAAAGACCAATAAATAATCGGAAAATGACACTTATTCTCGGAAATAAGATGAATCATAGGTAATAAAACTGTCACAGAGGGATTTTGGGATGGAAAAGTGGGCGGAAAACTGACTATTTAAGCGCAACCGATTTCCAGCTATAGTTAGTCAACTCGCGGAAAAGCTAAAAGACGGAACCGGGATCTATGTACGTGGAAAATAAAGTGATTAAGTGAAAAGTGTTAAAATTGGCAAGGAAAATTAATGCCAAAAAGCTTATTGTGGAAAAGTGTCTGAAAATTGTGAATTTTGGGTAGAAAAGTATTTTAAAAGTAATTTAAAAATTGGGAAGTAAGTGTTTGTGGCCCAATAGTTAGGAAAATCCGCTGTATCGAAAGTTGTTAAAAATAAGTTGACTCCGGAATAGCATAAGAATAGTGATGTCTGAAGGTTTTTAAGGTTTTACCGGGATAAGTTATTGAGAGTGTTGTCTCAGGTCCGGTAAAACATAAAATTAAGATTGAAAAGTTTGTGGATATTTTAATAAAATAAATCAAGTGTTTGTCAAAACCTAAAAATGTGTTTTTGATTGACGAGGAGACCAAGAGTACATAGTCTAAAAATAATAACAACAAGTAGGCAAGTTCAAACTCAATTTATTTTGGGAAATAAATTAAAGAAACGTAGTCAGGTTCTGCTAGCACAGGAATCTTCCGAATCTCGCAAAAGTTATATTATAGCCACCACCCTGTATTAAGAATTTAGACCGCTCGGATTCAAAACATCAACCTGCGATACCGGATGTGTATTTGGCAACAGGTGCACGGACGATATCGTTTCCCTTTAAAAATACAGAGTGCGCCCGATAACAAAGGCAGGGCACGCTTTAGGTGGGCTGGGTGCTATAACATATACAAATAATAACTTATAATAGTTATATAATATATTTGGTTAGAAAATGATGTTATTGCTAATTTATATAAAACTATATTCTTACTAAATATAGAGTAAGAAATAATAGATAGTTACAGCGCTGTCGGCAAATATAGTAGCATGGTCATGTCAACACCTTCAACTAGCATAGATTTATAACAGTTTTATAAAAGTTGTACGAAACGCGTCCCTTTTTTAGATATCATGTAGCTCATAGAAAAAAACCATAATCCTTAAATCCGAGGTCACTTAAATCATTAAAAATGGTCACAGTTTACACCTTCTATGTATTTGGTTAATACACCCAAAGACAATTCTGTTTCATGTAAACGAGCGTCATATATCATATTTGTAATATCATCCTTGGATCGTATATCTTTCAGTAAAATATCAACCATTTCCGGATCTCCATGAGAAGCCGCGGCTACTAACGGACGGCCTAAAGGAAGAAAGTTCAAATTGGGGTTTGGATTAATAATCTCAATTAGCCTATCCGCGTCTTCATATTTTACATAATTCACAAACATTTCCATAATTTCCTTGTTACCATTGCTAATAGCAATACACAAAGGTAACTCATACATACTTGGAGTATTAATAATTTGAATCAAACTATCTACATCTCCTCTTGCACTTTTTAGTAACATATCAAGAGTTCTTACTAAATTTTCTTCAGTAGTTACATATAACGCATTATAGCTATATTGATTACGCAATATTTCACAAATTGTTTTTTTATGGCTTTCCTTAGAACTTAGTTCTGATAATTTATTATCATTTGCCAGTTTACTTTCAAAAAATCTTCGAACATTGTGATATTCTTCAATAAGAATTACATTGATTAAAAAGTCCCAAGCTTTTTTAGTTGCCCGCGATTTTAACTTATTAGAAACGAAATCTACAACAAAGTACTCAGCAAAGGTACGGTGAACAAATCGGGGCTTATTATCAACAATTCGTTCAAGAATACCTGTATTTTCTTCACCTGACTTTAAACCATTTATTAATTCTTTAACGTCGGCTATTTCTGCTTCAGAAAGCAAGGCTTTAACTTCGTCTTCGTTAAATATCGCATAGACGGCTAATTTTCCATGATTCGCTTTAAATTCTTTGTAGTCTTTCTCAATCATTCTCTTCAAACCTGGAGCGGCGGTATTCATGCCGGGCTGTTTTTCACCAAAGTTAATTTTATGAAACTTTATCTTGGTAAATTTCTCGTACAGAGTACTCAAATTTAGCTTTTTGTCAATCTCTTTCATAAATTTTCTGGATAGTTCCTGATTAGAATTATAAAATCTTTCAAATGTGTCTTTAAAAACTTCAGCTATCATAGATAATTGTAATGGAATACACACGAACTCTGTGTCGCTAATCAATTGAGAAAAGCGGCTTAATAATTTCACAGCAAAACCGCTACATCGGCCATTATCTAGTTCATTTTCTCCCAAACTCGCCTTCCAAAACTTCTCTAAAAACTGCTTCTGATCTTCTTCGTCAAACTGCCTTAGCCCATATGAAAATACGCTCAACGTGTTTTCTAGTTCTTCAACAATATTATAAGGACGGGTGGTTATCCATATTCTTTCTACTTTTATATCTTTTAAAACTTTCAGCAATTCGATGACCGTCGCTTTATAATCAGGGCTGATTTCATCAAACCCATCAAAATATACAGCTATTTTCCTTTGGTTATAAAGATTGTTAAATAGTTGTATTTCTAATAAGCTCACGGCTTCCATTTGTTCTATGTCACCCTTTAGTCTTATTTTATGATCTTCTTCAGTTATACAACCTAGAAGGTTTGCTATTGCTTGCTTCCGTTCTTCTGGTGTCTCCCCTTCCTTCGTCTGAAAGTACTTAAACTCTACAGTTCTATACATAAATTTTATAGCGTCTATTTCGTTAAATCTTCTATTCTTCATCCTAAGTTGTTCAAGCTCAGTTGAATAATCTAACAAGTTTATTCTTACTATCCATAAGGACGGGTCAGTATTTTTTGTATTTACTGCTAAATGCGTTAGAATCGTAGATTTACCCATGCCAGGTTCTGCAGTAATAAGTAATACTTTGTCTGTTATATCGGTAACTATATTTGGCTTATATAAAGTAACGCTGTACTTACCTGTTTTTATATATTTCCGTAATTTTGATAGATCACCACGAGACTGCTGCCATATTAACTTACCCTCTTCTCTTTTAAGCCAATGGACATTATGTTCCTTGTATTTGCCACAGAGCTCTTTGAACTCTTGGCCTGTATCAGAAATTAATACTGTATCTTGATTCTGGTGGATTTTTGAGGACCGAGGAGAATTAATAATTTGACTGCTGTTTATGTCAAAAAATGTATAGCTTCTAGGTTTTGGATTGTCCTTGGATTTATTTTGAAATTCATCTTCAATTTCTTTGTTAATTTCTAAAAAACGACTAAAAGTTCGATCAATATAATATTTCTTAACAACTTCATACTTCGAATCCACAAATTTATTACCGATCTCTATAGCCTCTTTGTTAATTAACTTAGATAAAACTTGCCCATCAATCAGATGTTTTGCTTCTGCATTAATTAATTTATCTAGGCTTACTTCGGCCCCTTGAAATATAACTTTTCCTTCTTTTAAAAGGTTATTCTGAGAATCATCGGTCATGTCAGTTAAGCTGCAGTTTTCATCACATTCTTCTTCGAATTGATCGTTGAAATCTCGTTTCAAATTACTAGCAAGGGAATCGTTTCCTTGAGTAATAAGAATAATTTTTCTCAGGTGTAGTACGTTTAATAATTTAGAGTAAAAATCGATATCTGTAGTATTACATTCGATAATTAACAAGTCGTACGAAGTTTCTGATTTAAGAGCATCTAATGCACGATCCTGAACAAGTAAAAGAGATCTCAGGTCCAGAAACATATGACTATCATACTTACAGTATTTAGGAATCGTCATTAAAGTTTGGCATATCTTAATTGAACCTAATTTAGTATTATGCGGGCTAACTAGATTAAATATTCGTTTCTCATTGGAAGATAAAAACATAAGTAACCTTAATGGTTCCTTTTTGAAAGCTATACCCAAGTCTTTAATTTTAGCACCGTATTCTAAAGTGAGACCGATTAAAATTAACTTAGAGATTTTTTGCCTTGATTCTATAAAAAATGCCTCACCTTCTTCAGTAGTGAGGAAGTGTCCTTGTTTTTCTTTCATCCAGTCCAGCATATCTTTTTGAAACTTACTTGCTACGAACTCACAATCAATTAAGTTGAAATCGTCACCCAGCTCAGCCTCAATGATTTCACCTAACTTAACTTCATCCGGCTGTCGTAGTGCAAATCCAAATGCTTTGGAAAATGATGTTATGTCATTTTCGGCAATATAATCATTTGGTAAGGAAAGTTTGGCGTACATCTGTTCCTCTTCACATGTTATAAAATAGTTAATATTAAATTTATATCTATTGTCTTTATCAAGTAATATTCCCTTTTTCTTAAGTTCTGCTTGTAGCTCATCCTTGAAACTTTCTAAATCACCTGGCAGTTTTCTGTTATCATCAAAAAATGCAGAACTGAAGTAGAATGTATTTGTATCGTCTTTTTTTATTAATACGTGCCCTGCTAACTTACTAATATTATCTTTAATTATACCCTGTCCCTTGCCTGGCTCCCTTTTTATCATAACAGTATAATCCTTAGCAATGCTCATCGCCACTGCAATTGCCATGGCGAACTGCTTTGAGTCAGTAAGTTGAGGATTTAGATGAAATACGGTTCCAAAATTTTCTGATATTTGTAGCTCCACTTTTTGCATTTCTTTCCAAAATTCACCCTCATCCATTTTTCCTTTGGATATTTTGAGATATGCTTCGGAGAAGCAATTTCTAAAATTCTCTACTTCTGGTAACTTTCCATCTAAAAAATTTTCATAAAATTTTGCATAATTTCCATTTCGACCCAATTCTTTTCTTGATATAATATTTGTTGTGTCAATTACGACTTTCCCTAGTGCGCCATGATAAGACCGGAATATGCCATCTCTTAAAGTTAAAGGTTTATTTTTTGCTACACATTCAGCAAGTCTTTTTGCTAATCTACGAACTTCAGAAGTATTTTCTAATACTTTATAAATATTTACTTTTTCAGGTTTATTTAAATCAAGCTTTAAACGCTTGGACCCATTGTACTTCAAGATGTTATCTTCGTGGTTTACCGGAGCGAAGCAACTATCCTCCAATGTCTTGTCTAAATCAATATTCGTACAAATAACAAAGTCTCTTAACTCACTGTCTTTAAAATATTTTTTCTTCTTGATATTACAATAAGAACGAAAATATTTTTGGATACTAAAGTCTCCATCCGTTTCTGTTAACAAATCACCGAGGGTAATTTTTTTAGTATCATCTTGTTTATGCTTAGCTTGCAAAAAACGAGTTACGTATTTGCCATCTTCGATATACCGAAAGACAACATCGTCAAACTTTTCAGCGGCATCCATTTCCGTAGCTAAACTAAAAGAATATTTTAAGTCTAAGCCACGCTTTAAGAAAAGCATTAGAAGTTTTAGTTGGTAAATATAACCATGAAAAGATGTTTTTAATCCCGAAGAATCGTATATGTTGGAAATTTTTTGCTTTTTTGTTAGGCCACTCTCCAATTGACTGGGCTGTTTACAATGTATCCTTTCCAATTCACTCACTTTAGAATCACTTCTATTTCTTTTTTCTAAAGAATTATCCTCCAATAATTGTACAATATCTATCCGATTAAGATGCTTAGCAATATCTAGTGGGCTCTCGCCATTATCATTTAATATTTCTTTTGCTCCGCAGTTTAAAAGCAATTTAACGATTGTCGCCTCTCCTTTCCGAACCGCTGAATGTAACGATGTGTTATTACCTCTGTTACCATCCCTAAAGTTAACGTTGGCTCCTTGGTTTATCAATCTTTTAATTTCACTTAATTTTTCTTCTTCTAAGCCCTTTCCACGTACTCCTCTAAGCAAGTCTTCACTTAGACTAATTATATCATCTTCATCATCAGATACGCTGACATCGGTGTTGCTTAGCTGTTGTACTCTAATTTCACTGGTCATTTTACTTGTGTCGTTAAACCTTTGTCTATTTGGTCCATGCGTTGTACGTACTTCCCCTAATTTGGTTGTGGCTTCTGAAGTAGCCCTTCATTTCTTCTGATGACTAAATTTTCTATGCGCCATTTAAGTAAACACTTCTTTGTTTAATTTACTTAAAATCTTTCTCAAATGATCTACGTTCTGCAACAAAAAATTACCTCTTGAATAATTCGTTACTCATTTTTTAAATTAAACTTTTAAGACGATTTCTTGAACAATACAAACGTTATTCGCGTTCAAAAAGTAATGTGGTTGACAGAAAGTTGTATTTTTTAAATGGGACACCCAGTATTTTATTGCATATTTAGGTTCGTATTAGTGTTCTCTATAAATATCTAAAGTGTTATTTAATTTGATTGGGTAGTTTAAGAGCAATTAAAAAAGTAGTAGTTGTAGTCCAGGAAAGAAAAATCAAAAAAACATTCTAAAATTATTTTCTTAACCACTGGATTGGGTGAGTTTTATAACAAAGGGTTTAGAGATACAATTAATTCAATACTGGTTATCTATTTTGTACAAGGTGTTCATAATAATGTTCCAAGAATGACACATTTCAAAATAATTCTTCTCAAGATTTTCAACAACACCCTGTATATTATTTATTTATTGGATGTAGAATTTCATAATTTATTTTTAAACCCTAAATTTGTTTACTTATTTCTTCATATCTGTAAAACAGCTACGGTTCTGTTATCCTTTAGTTATAATAAATTTTTTAGGCTCCTAAAGATAGGGACGAGTTTGTAGTAATTCACCAGCATGAGACCCCCCCCCCCATGTATCTTTATTCTTTTTATATTTAGAATATACTAGCAAGAGCCAGAGAACGTCGAATGATGTTACAAGGTTTTATGGGTAAGGAAAAAAGGACCCCCTTCAGAGAATCTAATAAGAGTGCTGGTTCGAAGCCAAATTTGACAGAAGTTAAAGGAATACCCCCTAAATAGGTAAAATCTGAAACAAATATACCCTCTAGGTTGTCTTCGCATAAATAAAGCTTTGATTATTGCACCATTTAAATCACTAACTTGAATATAGTAATATATATTTAGTTACTAGGGAACTGGGCGTGTTATATTTTAACATTGTTTTTCAAAAATCTTTGTTACATTACTTCTGACAGAGTATCGGGTTCTGCTGGACCCTTTAACTACAGAATCCTTATGAATAATAGTTACTGCTTGCCAAAATAGTCTGTCGTCTTTGTCAAATTTCTCGCTCTACCGTCTATGAAAGCTATTTCAGTCAGTGACAAAATTCAATCACCCGAGTCTCTTCTGATCTTCAAGGGCGGCATTCAAGGCACTCCGGAGGGTCAAACAAAGACTCTAAATATTCAGAGTGACAACTTTAATATGGAAATCAAACTGAACAGTGCCGAGAATGTGAGGGTAGTGGTGGAAATAGAAGAGCAAGAAGTTGAGAATTTTGATAGGGAATTTTATAAAAATAGAGGAATGAGGGAGGAATCAAAGAATAGATTAAAGCGGCTGGGAAAGCTGTATGCGGGTTTGTGATTCTATTTTAGATTTCTCAATGACCATTAAAAAAATCACATTTTTTGTACAATAATGTCTAAATAAACTTTTATGAACTTTTTGAAAAAAAAAATATTTGTAGTGAAGTAATCCTGTCCCAAAACTAATAGAATGAAATAGAAGTGGAGGGATATCGAATAATAAGTACACCCTCGGAGAGTAGACATACTGGAGGAACCATTGTGTATGTTAAAGAAGAACCATGTGCAAAAAAATTGTTAAATGAATCTGTAGAGAGGAATTTGTGGATAACTGGAATAGAAATAAAAATAGAAAATAGGAAGTTCATGATATTCAGTATATACCATTCCACTTCTGCAAACGATGGCGAAATTTTAAGGTATCTGGAGAGTTTCTTGGAAGAATATACAGCGAAGCCAGGAACACTTATACTAATAGGAGATTTTAATGTTGATGTCTCAAAAAACACATTTTACTCTCAAAAATAAAAAAAGATTTTAGATAACTATAGCCTCTATCAAAATGTTGTTAATTTTACCCGGATAACTGAAAATAGTGCAATAATAATTGACCTATTAATGACAAATGACAAATATTTAGCCACTCAGGTACATTTAACACCCAAAATCACAGCACTCTATAATAACTGTTCAATTAACAGAAGAATCAGAACAAAAAGATTTGATCAAACGTTATCGAGACTATCACAGTTTTAATGAAATGGATTTTCAAATAGATTTAATGGAAACCTATTGGGACCCAGGATGTACAGATGTAAATATTTTAGCTAAAAACCTAATTGAATCCCTACAAGGTACCTTGGATGATAGGCATGCACCAAAAAAAGAAGAAGGTTATAAAGATCAAATGGGCAGAAAAGAAATGGTGGACAGTAGAAATTGATACTAATATGAAACAGATAGATCAACTCTACCGTGATACAAGGATCAGAGAAATAAAGTTGTAGAAATGATACGAAAACAAAAGAGAGACTATTATAATGCAAAGATTGACATGAATAAGAATGAGCCAACAGAAATGTGGAAAACTATGAAAGTGCTCGTAGGTGGAAAAAAGAAAAGAAAACATGCCGGAATATACTTTGACAACAAGATTGAAAGTGAAGAGAAATTGGTAGCTGAAAACTTTAATAAATACTGTGTTGCTAGCATCGAGAGGATTAGTCATGAAATTAGCGATATAGACATGCAAACAGTATTACAGAAAATTGAAAGCAAGGTACAAAAAACCCAGTTTAAGTTACTTACAATGGCAGAACTGAGAAGAATCTGAAAGTGCATTTCAAACAGTCTTATTAAAATGGAAAGAAGCCTTGAGTGAGAGAGAAATTATTGCAGCGGTTTTCCTGGACTTTAGACAAGCATTTGAAACGATAGATAGGACACTATTAATACAGAAACTAAAGAAGTATGGTATTAAAGAAAATGTATTAAAATGGTTTGAAGGTTACCTTTCGGAGAGATCCCAAGAAACAAGATATATGAACAGTACATCTAATTTAAAGGAAAATGTGTTTGGGTTCCACAGGGAACGGTATTGGGGCCAAACTTGTTTATAGTATACATAAACGATATTGTAAAATGTTTGACAAAATGCAATATACAACTGTTTGCTGATGACACATTAATATATCTGGTTGGAGAAGATGTTGAGACTGTAATAAAAATGTTAAATGAAGAACTAGAAATTCTACATAAATGGATATCTCTGAATGGATTAAGTTTGAATATAGAGGAAACGAAGTATATGATAATAAGAAGTAAGCAAAATAGTACGGAAACAGAGACAGCTACCAAAATATCCATCACAGACAAAAGATAAACAAGGTAGAGGAATAATATAATTTTTTTTTTAAATATTTTTTTTATTATAATTTTTATTTAAATACAGTATTGACAACGTATAGCCAAAAAAGCCTTTTCCACAAGGGACTTATTCAATATAATGAGCTGCCCAATAATGTAAAGATGTCTCAATCAATAAAGAAGTTTCGAAGAAAATGTATAGACTATTGCAAAATAAATATGAAGATCCAATAAATTCAAATGTAGCAATTTTATTTATTTTATTGAATTTGTGAATTGTCGTAGGAATATTATTTTTATGTATTTGTTAGCTTTGCTATAAATAAAGAGTGCTAACTTAACCTATATTTTTTAAAGTATTAACAATTTATTAATACAGTAGACTCTCGATTATCCGACTCCCTGAGAGAGTATACCGCCGTCGAAATCCGACGCCGCCGTATTATTCGAGCATCAACCGTAATATACACTGGCGAGCAAAAAATTTAGGTCACTTCAGAAATTGTAAATAATTTTAGAAATAAAATTAGTCAGGGAATCATTGGTCCAGTAGACGGTGCATCATTTGTTTCCCGAGAAATCCTATCTGCCATATTTGTTATTTGTCACGTATTTACACCATAGTTACGCCTTTTGAGAAGTAACGTGTATTTAGTACTATTTAATATTTTTATTTCGTTACTTATTTCTCAGTTGAGTGTTGTTTTCTTTTTCTAAAACCTATCGGTCTTACGGTGTATTGATGGAATGTTCATTGAAGAGGTCATAATGCCTTTAGATCCTATTGTTGTGGCAAGAATTGTAGCGTTGGTGCAAGATGGTCGAGGACAACGTGAAACTGCAAGAATTGTTGATAAGAGCCTATGTGCTGTACAAAATGTTTACCAGCGCTATCAGGAGACTGGCCTTATAACCAGAAGACCAGGATCCGGGCGAAAGAGTCACAAATCAAAGAGATGATCGATTTTTGGTGTCCGCAAGTTTGCGGAATAGAACAGCTTCTGCGGTTATTCTGCGAAATCAACTTCAAGAGGTTAGAGATGTTAATGTTAGCCAATGGACCGTTAGAAGAAGGCTTCATGCTAATGGATTGTGTTCTAGAAGAATGGCTACAGGACCACCATTGCACCGCAGGCATCGAACAAGATTGGCCTTTGCCAGAAATCACCGGGAATGGAATGCTGATGATTGGAGCAAGGTACTGTTTACAGATGAGTCGCATTTTTGCCTCACTGGGTCAGATGGACGTCGGCGAGTATGGAGAAGACCCGGAGACAGATATGTCCCAAGTTTGTATTGACGAGAGACTTCCATTTGGCGGTGGGTCGGTTATGGTTTGGGCGGGTATCACTTCACAAGTACGCACTGATTTGGTCTTCATACAAAATGGCTCCCTAATAGGTCACAGGTATATTACGGAGGTCCTAGATGATTATGTTATGCCTTTCATGGTCACTATGGGCGAGGATGGCATTTTCATGCAATATAACGCTAGACCCCATGTACCCAGAATTGTCAGTGACTATATGGATCAGATAGGGATTAGGCGGTTGGATTGACCAGCTCTCAGTCCGGATATAAATCACATAGAACATATCTGGGATAAGTTGGAACGACGAATTCGAAGACATACACCAACTCCAAGAACTGCCCAGGAGCTGAGAGAGTTGCTGTTGCAAGAGGGGAATAACATAATTCAAAGTATGTTTCATCGAATACCAGCAGTTATTAATGAGGAGGGAATATACGTTATTAATTATCATTTTTTAAATTAATGTTAAGTTTTACTGGCTTCTTTAGTTCCAAGTAACAATAAGTCGAACTCGTTTGAAATGTAAATTAGACGTTCCTTCAGAATAAATCATAAGAACCAAAATAAGGTGTTCCGATTTAATATTAAATATACCTTACAAAATATATTCGGATAATTTATAATTTGCAAATATTAGCTATTTCAAAAAAATATTAAAATGTCAATGTGACCTACATTTTTTGCTCGCCAGTGTATTATGAATGTATTCTTCACGGGGAAGCCCGGAATTACCTTATAGGGGATTTCTCTTCCTATTTTATTTCGATGCAGACCTGGGGGTTTGTGTTTATTACAAATTTTTATAGGTTACATATTTAATTTTCCGATCCGAGCTAGGGTATAGCCCACGTTAGCTCGGATAATACTGGGCCACAACGAAACTTTTTTTTAAAATATTAGTTCACGTTTAAGAGATAGGTGACGTCATGTGCCCCTAATATATTAACACTGTAACCGCAAGAACGCACGTGGTATATTTGTATTGTAATAACAATATATGGATCGTACATTGCCGAATCAACATTTTCACCAAGTGATAGGTCCCCAGGGATGATCCCCCATGTGCGAAGTTTCATCATTCAGCCCATATCTGTCCACTGCTGGACGTAAGCCTCCCTTGTTTGCCGCCACGTTTTTCTATCATGTGCCACCTGTATCCAGTTTTTGTGGACACGTGTTATGTCGTCCGACCATCTAGTCGGTGGACGACCCCTGTTCCTGTTTGCCTCTTGTCTAGGCCCATATCCATTTAAACCCATGTAAATCCACTTCCATGTCTGCCTTGTACTGAACAGTCCCTGTATAATAAAAATCTGTTCACAAATATAAGAGCGCGAAGTAATGAGTTTTAATTAAATTTACCTAAATAGGGATATTGACACAATGCCGACTGAGCCGAAACCGCCCGAAAAAAGCGATAATATTGAAATTTTAATTAAGCGGCAAATAAATAGTGTTTTACTACCCTATTTTAAATAAATAAAGGACTAAACGGATAAAAGGACACTTGCTTATTACCAATTTTATTGTTTTCCTGAGGACGGCACTATAATAAGGGCCAATAACAAAGTAGTACCTGCTCAGTCGGCATTGTGTCCTCTCGTGAGAGATCTGGAACTTCCAAAAAGTAAGGCAGAGTTACTAGGATCAAGATTGCAGCAGTGGAACCTATTAGAAGCACAATTAGAAGACGATGTCTCTGTAAGTGTTTTTCGTAAACGACATAAAGGCCTAGCACCATTTTTTGACATGGAAAATAACTTGAGTTTCTGCAATAACATTGGCGGTTTATTGGCGGCTTTAAATATAAACTACAAACCGGTGGAATGGAGATTGTTTATAGACAGTTCAACATTGAGTTATATTCTTGGCTATATTCTTCCGTCTATTCCTTTCGGATATGTAGTTCACATGAAAGAATCATACGACAATATGAATATCCTATTGACAACCATAAAATATGATAAGCACCAATGGCAGATATGTGGCGACTTAAAGGTTGTTGCACTGTTACTTGGGTTGCAGCTAGGCTACACCAAGTTTTGCTGTTTTTTGTGTCAATGGGACAGTCGGGCAAGGTCACTTCATTACAATAGCCAATACAGGGCAAAAGAATGTATCACATATGCCATTGGTAGAATCCAAAAAGATTTTGTTATAGTATTTGCAGAATTATACCGTTGATCTTTTATATATACCTATCTATTTATTTTAAATTATAAAAATAAATCATGTGGTGTGGTATACATTTTCAAGCCGGCCCTGATCCCATTTATTGAGCTTTGAAGAGTAGCAGTAAGAGTCAACGGTATAATTCTGCAACAACTATACCACCTCTGCATATCAAATTGAACCTAATGAAAATGTTTGTTAAGGCACTGAATAGACATGAGCCAGCATTTTCCGAGGCTAAGTGAAGCAAAAATTAAAGAAGGTATAAGGCCACACATTCGAAATATTCGGAAAGACGAACACTTGACAGCACTGTAACAAATATTGAAAAAAATGTTTGGAATGACTTTCGCCTCGTGGTTACTAATTGCTTCGGAAATAAAAGAGCTGACAATTTACGTTACTCTTGTTGAAAATATGCTGTCGTCGTGTCAAAAAATGGGTTGCAATATGTCTCTAAAGATCCATTTCCTACACTCCTATCTGAACTCTTTCCTGACAACTACGGAGCTGTAAGTGATGAGCACGGCGAGCGCTTCCATCAGGACATATCAACAATGGAGAAAAGGTACCAGATACCAAACTGGAATGCTTCCATTCTTGCCGACTACTGTTGGACTCTTGTTAGAGATGCTCCAGAAACAATTCACAAAATAATAGCCAAACGACAGCGCATTTAGTGACTCTAAAAGTGTAAAATTATCTAGTTTTCATTATTTTGTTAAAAATAAAATAAAAAAAACTTTTTTTTGAAAACGGCAACTAAGTTTTTAATTTCATTATCATTTTTGTATTCAGCATCCCAAAATTAACAAGAAAAATGAATTTTGATATAATATACAACCAATAACCTAAAATTTGTTGTCTAGTATAATCGAGAGTCTACTGTATATAAAATATACATACACCATTGTTGGGTTTGTTCGGGTTTGATATTGATCATAAAAACATAAATACACTAAAGCGCAAAAGAGTTGCGCTTGTTGCTATGTACCCAGAGTGCTGCAGCGACACATAAAAATAAAATAATTACCAAATTCAAATTTCTCGCCCTTAAAAACCCCCAAACCAAAAATTTTATGCTAAAATGTTAGTTAAAAAGTAAGTTAATTAGGAAATTAGAAAATAAAATTTTCACTTGGACACCCTGTATCTCGGTTATTATCAACTTTTGAACTAAGTAAAATTGGTGTAAACCCAACAGAGACCGAAAGTTACAAGACTGTGTGATTACTGTTATTTACAAAAATAAATTATTGTGAAACTCCTGTATCTCAATGAAATGAAACGTGGAAGGAGGTGCCCCAAAAAAATATTGAGGCCAGTAATAGGTTTCATAGGTTTCGTCCTTATTTTTTTTTGCTTTTTTTTTTTAATTTATAATTTAAAAAAAAAATTAAATAGTGTAAGATAAAAAAATTCAATGTGACTCACCTCCAAAAAAAAACGGGATCATCCAGTTTCAATTTCTTGAAGACAAAAGTTGAAAAGCTGTTGCTAAATAAACAGATAAGGCAACACTATGCACTATAAACCGATAACATGATATCATCTCTTGTTAAATTTGTGTGGTTTTTATATAAATATATAAATATCCTATCTTATCTAAAGAGACATAATCCGAGGATTACATATTTTGGGGAGAAGAAAATTACAGGTATTTTTACATTACATATAAGGATAATAAAAAAAAAACAGAAAAATAATTATATTTTAAGTAAAAAGAAAACCTATAAAGATAAGAATTTCGAGATTTGCAAACTATGGTAGCCCATATTATCTGTATATTATTATTTTTAGATTTGGCATACAGTATAGAAACAGTCCACACCTGGGAAAACGTGGACAACTAATCATCCATCGAAGTCGGAAGGACGGATTGTGTGTTGATAACTTTTAAAACTCTTGCCCTACAACCTTGTTCTTCTATAGGTAGCATCAATAATTCAGCTTTTGGGTGATCAGTTTGGGATAATATCAACTACCAAGGAGTTCCGTATTTCATTCATCTCCTAGCACCCTTAGAGAAACCATGGAGGATTTGTTCGTTGCTCCCCCACCCCCAGGTTATGGATATAGATTCCAGACGCGAGTTAACTACTTTGATATTGATGATGTCTTTTAAAAAAAAAAAGGTTTACTATTATTTAAAACATATATTTTAACGTTAAGTTACACTAGAAATATCTTCAGCTGACTGAAGTTGAAAAGAATAAAATGAACATTATAATATAAGGATGAAGGCTACATAAGCAAAATAAATGCATATTCAGCTTCTAGGTGGCTACATAAGTCGCGGGAGAAGGAACGGTCCTGTGGGGATTGTGGCTTGATCTAAAATATGCCAGCGCTCTCCAACTTTTGGCTTTATATGTAGTCCTGAAGGATAGTATAATATTAGTCTTTCGCCACTCAAGCGAATAAATGAAAAATAATTTTTGAGATAATACATATGGTATACTGTTAGATTACATTTTAAACACTTATAGGCAACTTGCATATTTATGTAACCTTCTCCGTTTTATATAGGTACTACATAGAAAATAATCAAGACTGAGTTCTGAGACGCTGCTATTTCGCCACTGAAAGAAATCAATGCCGGCTTACATAGGAAAGCATTAAATAAAATCGAAAACTTTATACCTACAAATTTACCCCTAATATGCAATTGCTTACATAACATATACAAATAATAACTTATAATACTTATATAATATATTCGGTTAAAATATTATGTTATTGATAATTTAAATAAAACTATATTCTTACTAAATATAGAATACGAAATAATAAATTGTTACAGCGCTGTCAGCAAGTATGGTAGCATGTCGTGTCAATACTCTCAACTAGCATAATATTGGCTTAAGAGAGATTTATGATTTATAACAGTTTTATAAAAGTTGTCGACTTGCAAAGTTGTTGTCCCATGATTCCTTTTTGTTTTTTAGGATCAAATAGTTATAATATTACGTAGGAATGTTCTAAAGAAGCAAGTTATATTTTTTATAGAAGTTTTTTTAATAGCTCATCAGTGGCTCATAATCAACGTTTCGACTGTTTTAATTGACAAATAAATATCGATATATACCTACAGGGTGTTATGGAAATGACGTATTATATTTAAGTCGGCAATTCCTGAGATGAAAACAAATTGAAGAAAAATATCCAAAAATGGCGTTTTAATTTAATATGCCCTGTACATGACCTTCAAACCAAAAATAACCATGTGATGCCCCTGTCAGGAAGGTAAACAAAGCAACATATGTCAACAGTGTTGTCATATCTTCAGGGTAAACTCTTTAGAAAGTCAATAACAGTTTGACAGATTGCAAGTTGTTTATTTTTCAGGGTACATTATTATAAACTTTTACGTTCAGTTCAGTTCGCTGGGAAACAATCGCTGATTTATAAACTTGAACTGACTCGAACGAACCGCCGCGGAGTTTTTAAATGGTCAGGTATGTTCACACTTGTTCAATTCGAACGACACCCGTCAGATCTGGACAACTTAAAAGTTTATAAATGCCACTTACCCTTTAGAAAAAAAAATGCAATTTTATTTACCTTTTCGGACTTATTTAAAACCAACTTAATTTATAAAAAACACGAAGTACTCACATCACAAAATCACATAGTTTTCGCGTCACAACACATCTAAGTACCGTTCAATCTGAATTCGTATTTTAAAGTGCTACTGTGTAGACAAAAGTACGCCCTTATTGTCTAAATAAGACGTTGGTTCCGTCGATCAATATTGAACTGCTGGACTGGGGCACTGCCGTCGCGAAAAGAGCAAATAACTTAATAATTTAAACTCGGGTTTAAGTATTAACATACAATTTAACACACAACTCTGCTTGAAACAGCAGTATGAAATCGGCCGGCTAATTTTGGAGGAACAGCTGATCAGCAGGAACGGTTTCATATTCCTTTTTACTCGACTGGGGGTTTATACTTAAAAATGCAGCGTTGCCAAACTTTCGATGTTTTATAAGGTTATATTCATAAAATGAAGAATTTCCTTCTGTAATACTTTTCTTTATAATGATGTCTCGGAAATGGCAACCGCGCTGGTTGGACGAGACTATTTATTTTAAAGGGATGGAAGGGTCTATCAACATAATTATTTCATCATTCTTCTTCAGTAAAGGATTAATAAATTTGATTAGGCCATTAGAAATTAGCGTTTTTATTATTTCTGAATTTCTATTGCGAAATAATTTGTATCCTATAGTGCTGTTGTTTTATGTGTACGGTAGGTTATTGTAAAGTGTAATTATGCGTTAGTATTTATTGCTTTGGTGTAATCTAATAATAAGTGCATATCTCAAAAAAAATAATTGGAAACTCGTTGGTGTCTGTGTGTTTCTTTAAGTGATTTAGTGCAAATGTTCCGAGAGATTGGAAATAAGATTCCGAATGGGGTTTAGTGGGTATAAGCTTATTATGCAGTTCCACATTATCATCAGGTTACGTGATGAGCATAAAGCTTTTCCCATAGAAAAGAAACAAAAACCTGAAGATGTATCTGTGCCCGGGATTACTTGCTAGTGTACTGGCACCTGGATTCACTTCTATTTGGATACTAGGTAAACTAAATATTATTTTTATAAGAATCTAAAGTTATTTTCTACACAGTTGGCAACATTGGGCTTGAACATCTGTTGATTACACAGCTTGGCAATGTAATATGATCATATATGAATGTGCCGAGGAGTAACCGGGTGGGTTTAGGGGTGAATTACCCCACTTTTTAAACGTTCGATTTAAAAAAAAATATGTAGCGCTTCTCTAGGACACCCCAGGAGTCACCCATTTAAATATAATACGTCATTTCCATAGCACCGTGTATGTATATATCATCGAACGGCTGTCAAGCCTCAACAAGCTGTATTGTCCAAAGAGGTATTCTTGTTGACAAAGCATAATAACATAATATTTGAACCAAAATAATAGATATAAAATTATAAAATAATAAATATAAAACCATTCAAGATAAAAGCCGAAATACATTCAAAAAGCACCAAGCAAAGTGCGAAAAATATTAAAATATCATCAAGTCGTATAAAACCAATGAAAAACATACAATAACACAGAATTAATAATAATAAAAATCAATACATATAAAACATACTAAAAACTAAACTGAATGAGCATCTAGGTACATTGTCAGACAAGCGACACTCCCCAGAAACGAGTAACAAACCCAGAAGGAACCACTACGGCGAGGTAATGGGATAAATGTCCCAACACGAGCAAATAGAAAATCGGTGGAAACCCTCTTGTATTCCTCTACACTGTAATAAACCTTACTCAGCAATAGTAACTTCACGTCATTCCTAAAGGCCCTCTGATGAGACATCTCTCCTCCTCAAATCCTAACTCATGAGATATTTCATCATCATTGTCTGATATACGCATATTTTCCATCATATCGAATATATTTTCTTCGTCTTCCTCCTCAAGTAGGCATTGTACTCTATACCACACTGGATGACAATCAGGAGAACTGCCCTCTAGCCGCTCTTATCTGCATTGTGGCTAATTTTAGTAGTGTATAGATATACTCATGATCCTCATATCCAAGGTCTCTCATAAAAGTAAACTTGTTCTCTGGTTGTTCAGAGTTTCGACCGATTATGCATTCGGATACATAATCTAAACATTTTTTGTTATCATCCTCAAGTTTCGGTATGCTTGTTTCTTTTACAAAAGCGTGCCATATAATATTTGTAATATCATCCTTGGATGTTATATCTTTCAGTAAAATATAAACCATTTCTGAATTTCCAGCACAAACCGCTAAAAATAACGGAAGTCCTGAAGGATAGTGAAATGAACATTTGCCATTTGGACTAATAATCTCATTGAGCCTATCCACGTCTTCGTATTTTACATATTTCAATAACATTTCCATAATTTCCTTATTACCATTTTCAATAGCAATACACAAAGGTAAGTTATCCATACTTGGAGTATTAATAATTTGAATCAAACTATCTACATCTCCTTTTGCACTTTTTAATAACATATCAACAGTTCTTACTAAATTTTCTTCTGAAGCTACAGATAACGAACTTTTGCTATTTTGATTAAGCAATATTTTACAAATTGTTGTTTTATGGCTTTCCTTAGAACTTAGTTCTGATAATTCATTATCATTTGCCAGTTTGCTTTCAAAAAATCTTCGAACATTGTGATAATTTCCATAAAGAATTACATTAATTAAAAAGTTCCAAGCGTTTTTCGTTTTTAACTTATTAACAACGAAATCTACAACAAAGTACTCAGCAAATGTACCGTGAACAAATCGGGGCTTATTATCAACAATTCGTTCAAAAATACCTGTATTTTCTTCACCTGACTTTAAACCGTTTATTAATTCTTTAACGTCGGCTCTTTCTGCTTCAGAAAGCAAGGCTTTAACTTCATCTTCGTTGAATATCGCATAGACGGCTAATTTTCCATGATTCGTTTTAAAATCTTTGTATTCTTTCTCAATCATTCTCTTCAAATCTGGTGCAGCGGTATTCATGCCGGGCTGTTTTTCAGCAAAGCGAATTTCATGAAACTTTATCTCAGTAAATTTCTGGTACAGAGTACTCAAATCTAGCTTTGTGTCGACCTTTTTCATAAAATTTGTGGATATTTCCTGCGGATTAGAATTATAAAATCTTTGAAATGCGTCTTTAAAAACTTCAGCTATCATTCCCAAGTGTAATGGATTACAGACGAACTCATTTTCATTGTCGATAATCAATCGAGAAAGCCGTTTTAATAATCTATCAGTAAAAGCGTCGTATCGGTCATTAGCTAGTTCAAGTACTCCAAAACTCACCTTCCAATGCTCAAAAAACTGCTTCTGATTTTCTACGTTAAAGTGCCTTAGCTTGTCGCTAATCAATCGAGAAAATCGTTTCAATAATACGACAGTAAAAGCGCTAAATCGGTCATTATCTAGATCGCTTACTCCCAAACTCACCTTCCAAAACTTCTCCAAAAACTGCTTCTGATCTTCTTCGTCAAACTGCCTTAGCCCATATGAAAATACGCTCAACTTGTTTTCTAGTTCTTCAGCAATATTATAAGGACGGGTGGTTATCCATATTCTTTCTACTTTTATATCTTTTAAAACTTTCAGCAATTCGATAACCGTCGCTTTATAATCAGGGCTGATTTCATCAAACCCATCAAAATATACAGCTATTTTCCTTTGGTTATAAAGATTGTTAAACAGTTGTATTTCTAGTAAGCTCACGGCTTCTATTTGTTCTATGTTACCCTTTAGTCTTATTTCATTATCCTCTTCAGTTATACAACCAAGAAGGTTTGCTATTGCTTGCTTCCGTTCTTCTGGTGCCTCCCCTTTCTTCGTCTGAAAGTACTTAAACTCTACAGTTCTATACATAAATTTTATAGCGTCTATTTCGTTAAATCTTCTATTCTTCATCCTAAGTTGTTCAAGCTCAGTTGAATAATCTAACAAGTTTATTCTTACTATCCATAAGGACGGGTCAGTATTTTTTGTATTTACTGCTAAATGTGTGAGAATCGTAGATTTACCCATGCCAGGTTTTGCAGTGATAAGTAATACTTTGTCAGTTATATCTATAATTTTTTTATGCTCATATAAAGTAGGGCTGTCTCTTTTTATATATTTCCGTAATTTTGATAGATCACCACGAGACTGCTTCCATATTAACTTATTAACCCCTTCTCTTTTAAGCCAATGGATATTATGTTCCTTGTATTCGCCACAGAGCTCTTCCAACTCTTGGCCTGTATCAGAAATTAATACTATATCTTGATTCTGGTCAATTTTTGAGGACCCAGGAGAATTAATGATTTGCCTGCTGTCTATGTCAAAAAATGTATAGCTTCTAGGTTTTGGATTTTCGTTGGGTTTATTTTTAAATTCCTCCTCAATTTCTTGGTTAATTTCTAAAAAACGACTAAAAGTTCGATCAATATAATAATTCTTAACAACTTCATACTTCGAATCCACAATTTGATTACCAATCTCTATAGTCTCTTTGTTAATTAACTTAGATAAAACGTGCCCATCAATCAGATGTTTTGCTTCTGCATTAATTAATTTATCTAGGCTTACTTCGGCCCCTTGAAATATAACTTTTCCTTCTTTTAAAAGGTTATTCTGAGAATCATCGGTCGTGTCAGTTAAGCTGCAGTTTTCATCACATTCTTCTTCGAATTCAGCGTTGAACTCTCGTTTAAATTTACTAGCAAGGGAATCGTTTCCTTGAGTGATAAGAATCATTTTTCTCAGGTGTAGTAGTTCTGATAATTTAGGGTATAAATCGATATGGTTCTCTGTAGTATTACATTCGATAATTAACAAGTCGTATGATGTTTTTGATTTAAGAGCATCTAATACATGATCTTGAACAAGTAGAAGAGATCTCAGGCGCAGAAACATATGACTATCATCCTTACGGTATTTAGGAACCGTCTTTAAAGTTTGGCATATTTTAATTGAAGCTAATTTAGTATTATGCGGGGTAACTAGATTAAATATTCGTTTCTCATTGGAAGTTAAAAACTTACGTAACCCTAATGGTTCCTTTTCGAATTCTATGCCGAAGTCTTTAATTTTAGCACGGTATTCTAAGGTGAGACCGATTAAACTTAACTTAGACATTTTTTGCGTTGATTCTTCAAAAAATGCTTCACCTTCTTCATTAGTGAGGAAACGTCCTTGTTTTTCTTTCATCCAGTCCAGCATATCTTTTTGGAACTTGCTTGCTACGAACTCGCTATCAATTAAGTTGAAATGGTCACCCAGCTCAGCCTCAATGATTTCACCTAACTTAACTTCATTCGGCTGTCGGACGGCAAGTACAAACTTATCGAAAAAGGATGATATGTCTTTTTTCGCAATATAATCATTTGGTAAAGAAGATTTGACGTACATCTGTTGCTCTTCGCATGTTATAAAATTGGCTATAGAAAATTTATATCTATCTTTATCAAGTAATATTCCCTTTTTCTTAAGTTCTGCTTGTAGCTCATCCTTGAAACTTTCTAAATCACCTGGCAGTTTTCTGTTATCATCAAAAAATGCAGAACTGAAGTAGAATGTATTTGTATCATCTTTCTTTATTAGTACATGTCCTGCTAACTTACTAATATTATCTTTAATTATACCTTTTCCCTTGCCTGGCTCCCTTTTTATCGTAACAGTATAATCCTTAGCAATGCTCATTACTACTGCAATTGCCATTGCGAACTGCTTTAAGTCAGTAAGGTGAGGATTCTCATTTAGTTGAAACACTTTTCCAAAATTGTCTGATATTTGTAGCTCCACTTTTTGCATTTGTGTCCAAAATTTACCCTCATCTATTTTACCTTTGGATATTTTTAGATATGCTCTGAAGAAACAATTTCTAAATTTCTCTACTTCTGGTAAATTTCCATTTAAAAAATTCTCATAAAATTTTGCATAATTTCCATTTCGACCCAATTCTTTTCTTGATATAATATTTGTTGTGTCAATTACGACTTTCTCTAGTGCACCATGATAAGACCGGAATATGTCATCTCTTAAAGTTAAAGGGTTATTTTTTGCTACACATTCAGCAAGTCTTTTTGCTAATCTATGAACTTCCGAAGTATTTTCTAATAGTTTTTCTATCTCAGGAAATTTACTTAAATTAAGCTTTAAACGCTTGGACCCTACATCATTGTACTTCAAAATCTTATCTTCATCGTCTACCGGATCAAAACAACTATCCTCCAATGTCTTGTCTAAATCAATATTCGTACAAATAACAAAGTCTCTTAACTCACTGTCTTTAAAATATTTTTTCTTCTTGATATTACAATAAGAACGAAAATATTTTTGGATACTAAAGTCTCCATCCGTTTCTGTTAACAAATCACCGAGGGTAATTTTTTTAGTATCATCTTGTTTATGCTTAGCTTGCAAAAAACGAGTTACGTATTTGCCATCTTCGATATACTGAAAAACAGCATCGTCAAACTTTTCAGCGGCATCCATTTCCGTAGCTAAACTAAAAGAATATTTTAAGTCTAAGCCACGCTTTAAGAAAAGCATTAGAAGCTTTAGTTGGTAAATATCACCATGGAAAGATGATTTTAATCCCGAAGAATCGTATATGTTGGAAATTTTTAGCTTTTTTGTTTGACCGCTCTCCAATTCACTCCCTTTAATTCGTGTCCTTTTCTCTCTTTTGGGCATAGCTCCAATAGCTGGCAAATAAGGCCTGGGATGCTTGCAATGTCTCCTTTCCAATTCACTCATTTCAGAATCACTTCTATATATTTTTTGCTGTGGTTGAGCTAAATATTCTGCAGAATTATCCTTTCCACGTACGTCTTCACTTAGACTAATTATATCATCTTCATCATCAGAGACGCTGAGTTCGGGGTTGATTAGCTGTGGTACTCTAAGTATCGGCTTAAAATGTCCTTTACCTTCATTTATGATATGTACAATATTTTTTTCATTATAATTTATGTTACCCACCGATTTCGAACCTAACTCATCTATGATTTGGTTACTCCATATGACCGTTTTCCCTAAATTATGTTTCTCTATTAGATGCAGTTTAACTATATATTTCTTACAAATTAATTTACCTTCAATTAATGGTCTTCCCCATATAGGTACCTGTAACGTATTTCCATATTTTAACCCAGTCACTGATTTAGGCAGTTCTGTATGATCACTGGTATACTCGATACCAGCTAAATAGCCTTTCCAAAGATCGTCATCTGTAACACCCTCTTCAGGAAGAATAACATGAAGATCCTTATTACTTCTAGCATCTTTTATAACCTCCCGTTTTACCTGGTCATTTTTAATAGACAAATCTTTACAAACTTGACGTAAACATTTGACAGTGATATCCGTGTTAATTAGTTGTCCAAGGCTTTGTGCAACCGAGTCAAAGAAACAATCTCCACCACCAATGGCATCACCGACTTTAAAATCGTCTGGCAAATCCAGTGGTTTGGTCATTTTACTTATGTCGTCTTGATCCATTCGTTGTACTTCCCCTAATTTGGTTGTGGCTTCTGAAGTAGCCCTTCCTTTCTTTTGATGACTAAATCTCTTATGGTAAACACTTCCTTGTTTAATTTACTTAAACACTTGCTCGAATGATCTACGTTCTGCAACAAAAAATTACATTTTGGATAATTTATTACTCATTTTTTTGAATTAGACTTTTTAAGAGTTATTCATAACGATTTCTAAATCTCTTAACACAATGAACAATACAAGAGTCATTCGCGTTCAAAAAGTAGGGTGGCAGAAAGTTGTATTTTTTTTAAATGGGACACCCATTATTTTATTGCATATTTAGGTTCGTATAAATATGGAAAATGTTTAATTTGATTGGGTAGTTTAAGAGCAATTAAAAAAAAGTTTTGTAGTCCAGGAAAGAAAAATCAAAAAAGCATTCTAAAATTATTTTTTTAACCACTCGATTGGATGAACCTTATAACAAAGGGTCTAGAGATATAATTAATTCAATACTGGTTATCTATCTGCTTATAAACAGTATACGTTAAAATGGTTAATAAGATGGTATAAAATAAAATAATATTTCCTAAATATCACGTGACAGGCAAACACGATTTTGATTGGCTGTGTAAACTTGCTACGAACGTCCACCGTTAAAAGATAAAATTGGTTTATGTCGGCCGTCACCCACATTTAAACTGCACCGTCATCGTCAAATATAAATGGTCTTATGCATTTCAATATGTTTAAGCTGTAACGTCACCGTCAAACAGCACCGTCAATCGTTAAACATAAAACAGTTTTATTAACACAAACGATTTGTGTTTATAAGGGTGCTATGGAAATGACGTATTATATTTAAACCGGCAATTCCTGAGATGAAAACAAATTGAAGAAAAATATCCAAAAATGGCGCTTTAATTTAATATGCCCTGTACATGACCTTATGTCAATCCAAAAATGACCACGTGCTGCCCCTGTCAGGAAGGTAAACAAACCAACATATGTCAACAGTTTGGTCATATCTTCAGGGTAAACTCTTTAGAAAGTCAATAACCGTTTGACAGATTGCAAGTTGTTTATTTTTCAGGGTACATTAGTATAAACTTTTACGTTCAGTTCAGTTCGCTGGGAAACAATCTCTGATTTATAAACTTGAACTGACTCGAACGAACCGCCGCGGAGTTTCTAAATGGTCAGGTATGTTCTCATTTGTTCAATTCGAACGACACCCGTCAGATCTGGACAACTTAAAAGTTTATAAATGCCACTTACCCTTTAGAAAAAAAATGCAATTTTTTTACCTTTTCGGACTTATTTAAAACCAACTTAATTTATAAAAAACACCAAGTACTCACATCACAAAATCACATAGTTTTCGCCTCACAACACATCTAAGTACCGTTCAATCTGAATTAGTATTTAAAAGTGCTACTGTGTAGACAAAAATACGCCCTTATTGTCTCAACGGTTCTTCGGGAGGTCCTTTGTTGTTACGTTTACTCTATAACTATACTGTTATTTTGTTTTGTTATGTTATTTTAATTTGTTTTTTTGTGCTTCTAATCTATTTTTAAATGTAATTACTGTTTGTACAGTGTATGTATGGAGAAATCAAATAAATAAATAAATAAATAAATTGAACACCTTCTATATTTTAATCTGAAAAGATAGCATTTTAAATTATCTTTTCAATATAACACACGATGAATAATATTAGTTTCCTAGACGATTTATTTAAACTTTCCTTCATTTCTCTTGTTTTCTTTATTATAAATTTTTTCACAAATGAATATGTAAAAATGAAATTGACGTTAAATGTTAATAGTCAACATAGTTGTTTCTAGGATATTAGCTTTTGTTTCATGATCTACTGTGGTTTAAAGTGATAAAGTTTAAATAAATCGCCTAGGAAACCAATGTCATCCATGGTGTATTATATATTTGAAAAGAGAGTTTAAAATGCTATCTTTTTAGATTAAAATATACAGGGTGTTCCATTTAAAAAAATGAGGTTAGGTCCGATAACTTATTTACCTGGTCCCCGTATACTTATTCTGAAAACGGCAAATTATTCAACAATCATTGTAAAGAAACTTTTGTATAAAACATTTTTCTGTATCTCTTTTAACTAAGAAAATATAGGGTAATTTTGAAATTGTCAAATTTTTGATTTTCCCCTGTATCTCTTAAGCGAGTGAAAATTTTCAAATTTTGATTTTACCATTTTAAGTTTGACCCAAAAAGAGCACACAACATCTACATTACTTTTTTGATAGCACTAATAGTTACGGAGATACCCTTTAAAAATGTCGAAAATGGGACATACTTCGATGGCTCTCTGCCAGAACCCGTTTTCTTAAAGATCGTAGTGAGCTGATATTTGGCACGGTTATAGTTAGGTGTAACCTCAACAGAGACCGAATGTTACAAAACTGTGATTACTGTTATTTACAAGAATTAATTATTGCGCAACTCCCGTATTTCGTAAAGAAATTACACTAGTATTTTTTGCTTTAAAAAATGTATAATTAAAAAGAAACAATTAAATAGTGCAAAGATAAAAGAATTGAATGTGACCCACCTTCAAAAAAAAAGTGATCATCCAGTTTCAATTTCTTGAAGACAAAAGTTGAATAGCTGTTGCAAAATAAACAGATAACACAACACTATGCTCTGTAAACAGATAACATGACACCATTGGTTTAAATTTGTGTGGTTTTTGTAGATTATCAATTTCTGTGAAATATATAAATATCTTATGTTATCTAAAAAGGCTTAGAAGATTACTTATTTTGCCGAGAAATAAATTACAAGGATTTTTACATTATATCGGGTCCTGCATTAATGCGTCGGGCATCCAGAGCGTCCTTATTTACAACAGTAGAAATGGTTGATGCATATTTTTAAAATATTTGTAAATATACAGGGTGGTCCAAAAAAGTGTGACGTCATAAAATATTTTTTTTTTAAATGACACACCCTGTATTTTTTGGCAGATTTAGGTTCCCTTTGGTGTTCTCTCTTATGTGCAAAAATATTTTTTTATTTGCTTCGATATTTTAGAAGCAATAAATAAAAAAAGATAGAAAGATCGTTTTGCACGCTTGGAAAAATTAGAATAAAAATCTTGTTAGATGTGTTTTGTTCCAGCTAAATAGTATGAACAGTAATGCTAAAGGTCTAATAATACTCTGACAATAAACAGGTTTTTCTTATTCAATACAGAGTGTTCAAAATTTGGTTACAAAAATCGCAACTTTCAAATCAGTTTTTCTTAGTATTTTTAAATGGCACACCCTGTATTTTATTTCATTATTTAATGCAGAATTTAATTACAAGCATATTTTGTTATAACGAATGTATTAAAATTCCCAATGGTTTTAGAGATATTTACCAAAAACCATAAATGTCCTCATTAAACTAAAAAAGTATTGGGAAAATATCATAGACAGCCAGGGAAAAACAGGAACTATTGGCAATTAATTTTAACAAATGTTCAAAATGTCTACCATTTTGCTGCAAACATTTGTTTATTCTTACTTGTAAGCTCCTATCCACATCGCCCAGCATCGCTGTTGTAATTGTCGCAAATGCCTTAATTATTCCCTGCCGCATGTTTTCCTCGGTAGTTGGCCGTTCCTTATAAACTACATCTTTTACATACCCCCACAGAAAAAATCTAATTTGGTTAAGTCGGGCGACCTCGGAGGCCATCGAACTGGCCCTCCTCTTCCAATCCAGCGATTTTCTTTAACTTCTGTACTTAAGTCAGTTGCTTTGTTTTCCAAATCCTTAAATTGTTGCTCAGAATCTTGACGTAAAGATTTAACAAACAACTGCAGTGAATGGAGTAAAGTGTATCCTTCGCACAAATCTAAACCTGGAGTTTGTTCACCCTATTAAAGCGCTCTAAAACTACTTCTCATATTATAGAAAGAACTGCTGTTTCTAGCTTAGTGAGTTTTTTATATAAACTATTCGCTTCTAATTTGCAATCTGCTTTTTCATTGCTTTCATCAAATGTATATTTAAGGGTATCAAGTATTTTTTGATAACTTACATTAACCGCACGAACTGATTCATAATGAGAGGACCATCTCGTTGTGCTTAAATTTTTTAAAGAAAATTTAATTGATGCTCTTTCAGTCAAAAATTTCCAACGGTATGGGGATGCAGAGAAAAAGGTGTAAATCTGTTGAATAGTTCCGAAATATTGTGAATCGTTCAAATACTTTCCCCTTATAACAGTATCTTAATAGTATTGCTAGCTGATCTGTATGAGCAACATCTGGGGTGGAATCTACAATAAGGGTATAATATTTTGTATCGTCCTCTTTAATCTGGTCAATTATACGCTTAAGAACATTTTTTCCCATAAGCTGCACTATTTCTTCATATACTGTTTTAGATAAGTAAGTGGTGGATTTTATCGCCCCAGTTTGATATTTTGTAAGGTGTTCCTTTAAAAAAGGATCGAATTCTGAAATAAGCTCCATGAGGCCCATAAAATTCCCATTATGTGGAGAGCCCCACTTTGCGTTATGACCTCGTAGTGGCAAACCCATCTCAGATAAAAATTTTATTGCAGCTACCACCCGTTCTAAAATATTGTGGTAATATTTTTCAGTTTTAGTAGCCTGTTCTTTTAACTCTATGTCTATTGTACCCTTACTCGATTTTCGAGTGAGATAGATCATCAAGGCTTTCTTATGGTCATCGGACTCTTCATGGGATAAAAGAATTTTTCTTATGTTTTTCCAATCCGTACAGCCTTTAGATGCCAAAGCTGAATTGTTGCCTGAATTGGGAAATAATTTGCATGGTAAACAAAATGCTGCTCCTTTGCATAAAGAATAAGAAAGCCAGGATCTTAGAACTGTTTGACCATTTTTTATGAATTTATTAAAAAAACGGTTACAAAAACATCTGCTTTGGTCTTTATAAGTTTACTTGGATTCTGGATATGAATCATTTTTATTTTGGAAAAACATAGATGCAGGCAGAAATCTATTAGATCAGGAGTAATTACCTTGGGCCAAAATCCTATATCGCTATAGTTTATCTTTGCATCAATAATTTCCCTAGTCTTAGAAAAATTTTCTATTCCTTCTTGCATGCAGTCGTTGTCTTTGTTCTGGACAAGATCATCGGCTCGATTTTTGGTTTCTTCGTTGTCCCGAGTATGCTCTTCAGAATCTTCAGATACTAGACTATCGGTTATATTTTCCTCTTCCGTGCATGCCAATTCTTTGGATGATTCCCCGACTTCTTTAGATTGAAAAAAACTTGTTAATTTTGGACATTTTGATGATTCTGTGACCTTATAATCTTTTATTTTTCGTTTTTGACTACCAGATAAATATCTCCGCCCTGACATTTTAAATTATCTTGTGTTAGATGGTATATTATTAGGTTCCAAATTACAAGTTCAAAAACCAAAAAAAAGGTCTTGTCAATTTTGATAGCTCAAATTTTCATTAGTTTTAGTTCTGGAAAAGTACCCAGACCACTTTGTGGTCATAAAAAGTTATGTAATTTTAATTATTTGTAAGGAAATCTATACGTGTCTCTCTAATTCGCACCGGTTTATTTATTTTAAAAGTAATTTAAAAAATAAATAAATTGCCTAACCAATTTCATTAAAATTAACTAAAATTAACTTTATTCGCTATTTTATAATTTATTATACCTAGTGTACGTAAATTTGTTTATTTGTACTTAAATATCATATTTACAAGCCTTTTATAATAATTCAATTTTTTACATACCTTTAAAACCGACTTAATTAGTAATCGATGAATTTAGTAAGTGATTAAATTAAAAATATTGCTTGCTAATAAATACAAAGCACAAAATCAACTATTAAAAATAGATTTCGTTCCGTCTTACGTTGCAGTTGCGTCTGAAACGAGATATCGGTAATTCCCCGAAATTTTACAGTTGGCCTATTACCACTCCTCTGTTATATCACTGTTGCCAACCTATAACTTACGCTTAAAAACAAGATTAGTGACGCGGCTTGAGTGCAGCATAGTGCGTGGCCTAAGTAGTAAATAAATGATTTTATTTTACAAAAGTATAGTTTTTTTTAAATTTGATTTGTATTGATGATTTTTTTTTTTATTATTTATTTTTAATAATTTTATTTTTAAGCACATAATGCAAGCGGTCATGAGATCGGTATTTGGTACCGTTTTTCATTGAGGCCCCTACGGGGCCCCTTTTTGCCGGGGGCCCTAGGCTTCAGCCTACCCAGCCTAATGGGAGATCCGCTACTGATAGGTAGCATCAATAATTCAGCTTTTGGGTGATCAGTTTGGGGTAATATCAACTACCAAATAGGTCCGTATTTCACTCATCTCCTAGCACCCTTAGAGAAACCATGGAGGATTTGTTCGTTGCTCCCCCACCCCCAGGTTATGGATATAGATTGCAGACACGAGTTAACTACTTTGATATTGATGATGTCTTTTTAAAAAAAAAAAGTTTACTATTATTTAAAACATATATTTTAACGTTACGTTACAATAGAAATATCTTCAGCTGACTGAAGTTGAAAAGAATAAAATGAACATTATAATATAAGGATGGGAAAAATAAATGCATATTCAGCTTCTAGATGGCTACATAACTCGCGGGAGAAGAAACGGTCCTGTGGGGGATTGGGGCTTGATCTAAAATATGCCAGCGCTCTCCAACTTTTGGCTTTATATGTATAGTATAATATAAGTCTTTCGCCACTCAAACGAATTAAATGAAAAATAATTTTTGGGATAATACATATCGTATACTGTTAGATTACATATTAAACACTTATAGGCAACTTGCATATTTATGTAACCTTCTCCGTTTTATATACGTACTACATAGAAAATAATGAAGACTGAGTTCTGAGACGCTTCTATTTCGCCACTAAAAGAAATCAATGTCGGCTTACATAGGAAAACATTAAATAAAATCGAAAACTTTATACCTAAAAATTTACCCCTAATATGCAATTGCTTACATAACATATACAAATAATAACTTATAATACTTATATAATATATTCGGTTAAAATATTATGTTATTGCTAATTTATATAAAACTATATTCTTACTAAATATAGAGTAAGAAATAATAGATAGTTACAGCGCTGTCGGCAAATATAGTAGCATGTCATGTCAACACCCTCAACTAGCATAATATTGGCTTAAGAGAGATTTATGATTTATAACAGTTTTATAAAAGTTGTCGACTTGCAAAGTTGTCGTCCCATGATTCCCTTTTGGTTTCTATGATCAAATAGCTAAAATATTACGTAAGAATATTCTAAAAAGCAAGTTGTATTTTTTATAGAAGTTTTTTTTAATAGATGAAAGATCATCAACATCAGTGGCTCACCCAGAATTTTTTTCGAGAGTGGGGGGTTATTAAATTTTTGGGATATTTGGTTGTTAATGTGTTCTCTTTAAATAGTTCCAAGATCCTTCTCAAGAAAAATCTATACATTTTGAAGCTCAAAATATTTGCTGTACGAATATTATAAAGAATGATTTGGAAATACTTTCTGAATTGGCATTTTTGCTTTGTCCTCGACCACTATCCCAGAATGAACAAACCCGATATTTTGATGATACTCTGCCACTAAAAAATCAATTTAATCATAACTAAAGTTTCGACTGTTTTAATTGACAAATAAATATCGATATCATCGAGCGGCTGTCAAACCTCTAACTCATCAGATATTTCATCATCATTGTCTGATATACTCATATTTTCCATCATATGGAAATACGTCTTCCTCTTCAAGTAGGCATTGTACTCTATACCATTCTGGATGACAATCGGGAGAACTGCGGTCTAGCCGTTCTTGTCCCAAAGCGTCTATTATTTCCTTATAATTATTGCGGCATATTGTACGAAATGCGTCTCTTTTTAAGATATCATATAGTTCATAGAAAAAATCATAATCCTCAAATCCAAGGCCACTTAAATCATTAAAAATGGCCACTTGTTGTTCAGAATTTAGACCTTTTATGTATTTGCTTAATACACCTAAAGACAATTTTTCATCCTCATCTACAAGAGCCTCACGTATAATATTTGTAATATCACCTTCGGATATATCTTTCAGTAAAATATCAACCATTTCTGGATCTCTATCAGAAGCCGCTAATAATATCGGAAGGCCTGAAGGAAAGTCAAATGAACTTTTGTCATTTGGACTAATAATCTCAATTACCCTATCCACGTCTTCATATTTTACGTAATTAACTAACTTTTCCGTAATTTCCTTGTTACCCATTTCAATAGCAATACACAAAGGTAAGTTATCCATACTTGGAGTATTAATAATTTGAATCAAACTATCTACATTTCCTTCTGCACTTTTTAGTAACATATCAACAGTTCTTACTAAATTTTCTTCTGAAGCTACATATAACGAACTTTTGCTATTTTGATTAAGCAATATTTCACAAATTGATGTTTTATGGCTTTCCTTAGAACTTAGTTCTGATAATTCATTATCATTTGCCAGTTTACTTTCAAAAAATCTTCGAATATTGTGATAATCTTGATTAAGAATAATTACATTGATTAAAAAGTCCCAATCGCTGACAACGAAAAACTCTGGCGATTTTAACATATTAGAGACGAAATCTACAACAAAGTACTCAGCAAAAGTACGGTGAACAAATCGGGGCTTATTATCAACAATTCGTTCAAGAATACCTGTATTCTCTTCACCTGACTTTAAACCGTTTATTAATTCTTTAACGTCGGCTATTTCTGCTTCAGAAAGCAAGGCTTTAACTTCGTCTTCGTTAAATATCGCATAGGCGGCTAATTTTCCATGATTCGTTTTAAAATCTTTGTATTCTTTCTCAATCATTCTCTTTATATCTGGAGCGGCGGTATTCATGCCGGGTTGTTTTTCATCAAAGCGAATTTTATGAAACTTTATCTCAGTAAATTTCTCGTACAGAGTACTCAAATTTAGCTTTGTGTCAACCTCTTTCATAAAATTAATGGATATTTCCTGCTCATTAGAATTATAAAATCTTTCAAATGTGTCTTTAAAAACTTCAGCTATCATAGACAATTGTAATGGAATACACACAAACTTTGTGTCGCTAATCATTTGAGAAAAGCGGTTTAATAATTTCCCAGCAAAAGCGCTAAATCGGCCATTATCTAGTTCGCTTACTCCCAAACTCACCTTCCAAAACTTCTCCAAAAACTGCTTCTGATCTTTTTCGTCAAACTGCTTTAGTCCATATGAAAATACGCTCAACTTGTTTTCTAGTTCTTCAACAATATTATAAGGACGGGTGGTTATCCATATTCTTTCTACTTTTACATCTTTTAAAACTTGCAGCAATTCGATAACCGTCGCTTTATAATCAGGGCAGATTTCATCAAACCCATCAAAATATACAGCTATTTTCCTTTGGTTATAAAGATTGTTAAACAGTTGTATTTCTAATAAGCTCACGGCTTCCATTTTTTCTATGTCACCCTTTAGTATTATTTTATGATCCTCTTCAGTTACACAAGCAAGAAGGTTTGCTATTGCTTGCTTCCGTTCTTCTGGTGTCTCCCCTTCCTTCGTCTGAAACCCAACAGTTCTATACATAAATTGTATAGCGTCTATTTCGTTAAATCTTCTATTCTTCATCCTAAGTTGTTCAAGCTCAGTTGAATAATCTAACAAGTTTATTCTTACTATCCATAAGGACGGGTCAGTATTTTTTGTATTTACTGCTAAATGTGTGAGAATCGTAGATTTACCCATGCCAGGTTCCGCAGTAATAAGTAATACTTTGTCTGTTCTATCGGTAATTACATTTGTAATTACATTTGGCTTATATAAAGTAGCGCTGTACCCATCTGTTATTATGTATTTCCGTAATTTTGATAGATCACCACGAACCTGTTCCCATATTAACTTCTTCTCCCCTTCTCTTTTAAGCCAATAGTTATTATGTTCCTTGTCACAGAGCTCTTCCCACTCTTGGCCTGTATCAGGAATTAATACTATATCTTGATTCTGGTCAATTTTTGAGGACCGAGGAGAAAGAATGATTTGCCTGCCGTCTATGTCAAAACATGTATAACTTCTAGGTTTTGGATTTTCCTTGAGTTTATTTTTAAATTCCTCCTCAATTTCTTCGTGAATTTCTAAAATACGACTAAAAGTTCGATCAATATAATATTTCTTAACATCTTCATACTTCGAATCTACAATTTTATTACCGATCTCTATAGTCTCTTTGTTAATTAACTTAGATAAAACGTGCCCATCAATCAGATGCTTTGCTTCTGCATTAATTAGTATACCTAAGCTTACTTCGGCCCCTTGAAATATAACTTTTCCTTCTTTTAAAATTTTTTTCTGAGAATCATCGGTACTTGTATCATCGGTCAGGTCAGTTAAGCTGCAGTTTTTATCACATTCTTCTTTGAATTCAGCGTTGAAATCTCGTTTAAGTTTAGTAGCTAGGGGATTGTCTCCTTGAGTGATAAGAATAATTTTTCGCAGGTGTAGTACTTCTGATAATTTAGAGTAAAAATCGGTATTGTTCTCTGTTGTATTACATTCGATAATTAACAAGTCGTACGATGTTTTTGATTTAAGAGCATTTAATACACGATCTTGGACACGTAAAATAGAGCTCAGGGGCAGAAACATAAGACTATCATCCTTACGGTATTTGTGAATCGTCTTTAAAGTTTGACATATTTTAATTGAAGTTAATATAGTATTATGCCTGTTAACTACATTGATAATTCGTTTTTCATGGGATAAGAAATTACGAACAAACTCTAATGATGCCATTTTGAATTCTATACCGAATTCTTCAATTTTATCACGGTGGTGTAAGGTGAGAGCGATTAAACTTAACTTAGACATTTTTTGCGTTGATTCTTCAAAAAATGCTTCACCTTCTTCATTAGTGAGGAAACGTCCTTGTTTTTCTTTCATCCAGTCCAACATATCGTTTTGGAACTTGCTTGCTGCGACCTCGCTATCAATTAAGTTGAAATGGTCACCCAGCTCAGCCTCAATGATTTCACCTAACTTAACTTCATTCGGCTGTCGGACGGCAAGTACAAACTTATCGAAAAAGGATGATATGTCTTTTTTCGCAATATAATCATTTGGTAAAGAAGATTTGACGTACATCTGTTCCTCTTTGCATGTTATAAAATTGGCTATAGAAAATTTATATCTATCTTTATCAAGTAATATTTCCTTTTCCTTAAGTTCTGCTTGTAGCTCATCCTTGAAACTTTCTAAATCACCTGGCAGTTTTCTGTTATCATCAAAAAATGTAGAACTGAAGAAGTATGTATTTGTATGGTCTTTCTTTATTAGTACATGTCCTGCTAACTTATTAATATTATCGTCAATTATACCCTTTCCCTTGCCTGACTTTCTTCTTATCTTAACAATATAATCCTTAGCCTTACTCATTGCTTCTGCAAGTGCTATAGCGAACTGCTTTGAGTCAGGAAGTTCAGGATTCTCATTTAGTGTAAATACTTTTCCAAATTTTTCTGAAATTCGCAGCTTCCTTTTTTCAATTTTTTGCCAAAATTGACCCTCATCTATTTTCTCTTTGGACAATTTTACATATGCTTTGAAGAAGCACTTTCTAAACTCTTTCACCTCTGGTAGATTTCCATCTAAAAAAGTCTCATAAAATTTTGCATAATTTCCCTTTTTACCTTCTTCTCTTGGTATAATATTTGTTATATCAATTACTGTTTCCCCTAGTACGCCATGATAAGATCGGAACATGTCATCTTTTAAAGTCAAAGTTTTATTTCCTATTAAACATTCAGCAAGTCGGTTTGCTAATCTATGAACTTCCGAAGTATTTTCTAATAGTTTTTCTATCTCAGGAAATTTACTTAAATTAAGCTTTAAACGCTTGGACCCTACATCATTGTACTTCAAAATATTATCTTCATGGTCTACCGGATCGAAACAACTATCCTCCAATGTCTTGTCTAAATCAATATTCGTACAAATAACAAAGTCTCTTAACTCACTGTCTTTAAAATATTTTTTCTTCTTGATATTACGATAAGAACGAAAATATTTTTGGATACTAAAGTCTCCATCCTTGTCTGTTAACAAATTAGCGAGAGTAATTTTTTTTGTATTATCTTGTTTATGCTTGGCTTGCAAAAAACGAACGAACGATTTGTCACCTTCGATATACTGAAAGACAACATCGTCAAACTTTTCAGCGGCATCCATTTCCGTAGCTAAACTAAAAGAATATTTTAAGTCTAAGCCACGCTTTAAGAAAAGCATCAGAAGTTTTAGTTGGTAAATATCACCATGGAAAGATGATTTTAATCCCGAAGAATCGTATATGCTGGAAATTTTTAGCTTTTTTGTTAGACCACTCTCTAATTCACTCCCTTTAGTTCGTGTCCTTTTCTCTCTTTTGGGCGCAGCTTCAATAGCCGGAACATAAGACCTGGGCTGCCTCCTTTCCAATTCACTCACTTCAGAATCACTTCTATTTCTTTTTTGCTGTGGTTGAGCTAAATATTCTAAGGAATTATCCTCCAATAATTGTCCTTTACGAACCGCTGTATGTAACGATGTGTTATTACCTCTGTTACCATCCCTAAAGTTAACGCTGGCTCCTTTTTTTATCAATCTTTTAATTTCACTTAATTTTTCTTCTTCTAAGTCCTTTCCACGTACTACTCTAAGCAACTCTTCACTTAGACTAATTATATCATCTTCATCATCAGACACGTTGAGTTCGTGGTTGCTTAGCTGTGGTGCTCTGAGTATCGGCTCAAAATGTCCATTACCTTTATTTATGATATGTATAATATTTTCTTCATTATAATTTATGTTATCCACCGATTTTGAAGTTAACTCATCTACGATTTGGTTAGTCCATACAGGCTCTCCATCTACAGTATGTAACTCTATTACATGCAGTTTAACTGTATATTTCTTACAAATTAATTTACCTTCAATTAATGGTCTTCCCCATATTACCTGTAACGTATTTCCATATTTTGACCCAGTCTCTGATTTAGGCAGTTCTGTATGATCACTGGTATACTCGATACCATCTAAATAACCCTTCCAAAGGTCGTCATCTGTAACGCCCTCTTCAGGAAGAATAACATTGACATCCTTATTACTTCTAGCATCTTTTATAACCTCCCGTTTTACCTGGTCATTTTTAATAGCCAAATCTTTACAAACTTGACGTAAACATTTGACAGTGATATTCGTGTTAAGTAGTCGTCGAAGGCTTTGTGCAACCGAGTCAAAGAAACAATCTCCACCTCCAATGGCTTTATAGACCTTAAAATCGTCTGGTAAATCCGGTGGTTTGGTCATTTTACTTATGTCGTCTTGATGCATACATTGTACTTCCCCTAATTTGGTTGTGGCTTCTGAAGTAGCCGTTCCTTCCTTCTGATGACTAAATTTTCTATGTGTCATTGAAGTAAACACTTCCTTGTTTAATTTACTTAAAATCTTGCTCAAATGATCTACGTTCTGCAACAAAAAATTACATCTTGGATAATTCATTACTAATTTTTTTTAAATTAAACTTTTAAGACGATTTCTTGAACAATACAAACGTGATTCAAACAGTAATGTGGGTGACAGAAAGTTGTATTTTTTTAAATGGGACACCCAGTATTTTATTGCATATTTAGGTTCGTATTAGTGTTCTCTATAAATGTCTAAAATGGTATTTAATTTGCTTGGGTAGATTAAGAGCAATTAAAAATTTAAAAAAAGTTTTGTAGTCCAGGAAAGAAAAATCAAAAAAACACTGGATTGGGTGAGTTTTATAACAAAGGGTCTAGAGATACAATGAATCCAATAGTGGTTATCTATTTTATACAAGCTGTTCATAATAAGGTTTCAAAAACGACACATTTCGAAATCATTTTTCTCAAGATTTTCAAATGGAACACCCTGTATATTATTTATTTATTGGATGTATAATTTCATAATCAATTTTTTTGTAACACAAACATATAAGTAAGTTATTTCCAGCCGTTTTCAAAGTAATTCCAAACTTTATAAATTATGTTGTTTAAATAACATAGGCTCCTTGACTAATTACAGTAAATGATCAAATTATCTTTAATTATGATCTGTGGATAAGTAAACACCCTTCTTGAAAAGATTTCATCCCTTAACATTTGAGGTGAAAATACTAGCACCACTAGTGATTTTAATTTCAGGTTAATGTTTTTTTTTAAATAACGGTAAACGTTTTGTCGACAAACCGCCGTTTCATTGATGATCATCTCATTTTTACGAATGGTCAACCTACTTCTCCTCTGTGCTTTAGCGATGAAGTTGTAAAATAGGACAAGAGATGGCGCTGATACTAATATATAGATTGCATCATTAGGATCAGTTTAAATTGAGTAGTCCTACTATAGAGGGCACTATGCTCGGTGCGGTTCTTTATAGCAATATATTGAAATCCGAAAAATACTTTCAAATTCATTAAATATTTTTAGAGCCATCGCTCATCTTACTTGAATGCATTTATTAAACGGACATAGTAAATCTATAAAGAAGAAGAATAATCTAATTTTCAAGCAAAAGAAATATATGTATTGCCTCTAGTGCCCTCTATCAATGAAATCGTAATCTTGTTCGACCGTTAACGTACGCCATTTTCAAATTTTGACAGTTTACCACCACCTTGCTATCCTAAGCTGTTTTGTTGTGTTCAAAAAAAATCGTTACGAAAAGTATGTTAAATAAGCACACAAAACCTAATTTATATTGCTAATTCGTCGTTTCTTTACGTTGGATAACGAAAGTGAACGTGTCGAGGTGGATTTTAAATGGTTCTTATATAAATTAATTCGTTTGGAGCAAGGTTTCACAAAGTTTAGGAATGGATTCTTTTACAGAGGTAATCCAAAATTGTTTTACTTATTTCTTCATATCTGTAAAACAGCATCGGTTCTGTTATCCTTTAGTTATAATAAATTTGTTTAGGTTCTTCCTAAAAATAGGTTTTAGGTCTTCTTAGTAAAATAGGGAATTTGTAGGTCTTCTTAGTAATTCACCAGCATTAAACCCCATGTATCTTTATTCTTTTATATTTAGAATATACTAGCAAGAGCCAGAGAACGTCAAAGGATGTTACAAGGCTTTACGGGTCAGGAAAAAGGGACCCCCTTAAGAGAATCTAATAAGAGTGCTGGTTCGGAGCCAAATTTGACAGAAGTTAAAAGAATACCCCCTAAAGAGGTAAAATCTGAAACAAATATACCGTCTAGGTTGTCTCCACATAAAGAAAATTTGTCTCAAGGTATGATTATTGCATCATTTATATCACTAACTAGAAAATAGTAATATATTTAGGTACTAGGAACTTGCTGTGTGATATTTTAAGATTGTTTTTCAAAAATCTTTGTTACATTACTTCTGACAGAATATTGGGTTCTGCTGGACCCTTTAAGTCCTTATGAATAATAGTTACTAGTTGTAAAAATAGTCTGTGGTCTGTAGTCTTGAGTAGTCTTTGTCAAATTTCTCACTCCACAGTCTATGAAAGCTATTTCAGGACACAGTCTGAGACAAAATTCAATAACCCGAGTCTGTTCTGATCTTCAAGGCACTCCGGAGGGTCAAACAAAGACTCTGAACATTCAGAGGGACAACTTTAATATGGAAATCAAAGTGAACAGTGCCGAGAATGTGAGGGTAGAGGTGGAAATAGAAGAGCAAGAAGTTGAGAATTTTGATAGGGGCTTTTATGAAAATGGAGGAATGAGGGAGGAATCAAAGAATAGATTGAAGCGGCTGGGAAAACTGTATGCGGGTATGTGATTCTATTTTAAATTTCTCAAATAACCATTAAAATAGTCACATTTTTTGTACATAATAATATTTTTTGATAATTTTTCACACATTTTTGAAAAAAAAAAACATTTATAGTGAAATAATTCCTAGAAATTGTCCCTCAAGCTTCTATATTTGCCACTAGGGGGTGTTGTTTGAAAAGTAGAACTGGGTCTCATAGCTGGTTAAAAATAAACCTTCCTAGTGAGTTTAAGTATTGAAAGATCTCTTTCATTAGTAAACAATATACTTTAGGAGGAGAGGAAGCTGACATTTCCTCACCGATCCACAGAACCGAAGCGAAATTCTATCAAAGTATAGAGAACGAAAATGAAACGGGAAACCTCCCGACCAATAGAAATACGCGCCCCCAAAAGGGTCTAAGCAAGTTGGTTAATCTTGCTAACACCATCAATCAGTGGGAGGATGATTTAAATCACCCTGTAAGTATAACTTTGAGTGCTTTGGACTAGGGGTGGGCGATACTCCGAAAAGTACCGATATGTATTGACACTTGGAAGTTGTTTTATATTAAATGATATAGGATATCAAAAATGAACAAAAATATTTTTTGAAATTGCTTTTGGGCGAAAATATAGAGGAAGGAAAACTAGTTCAATCCAACAATTGTCCGCGAAATAAAATAATTAATAATTAACATAAGTTAACACTAATAGTTAAATAATTAAATATCACACTAAAAGCAAAAATATTCTTAAATACATACCAGACTATCGTTACGCGTCAATTTAATTTATGCCTAAGGCAAGTGGCCCTTCCTCTACTTCCTCTAGCTGCAACTGTTTTTGAGTACAACAAAATTAATTACCCATTTGTCGTTCAATACAAAAAATATAAACAATAAATATAAAACAGTTTTATTTTAAATATACAACACAAACGAATTGTGTTTATAGATATTTTGTATATGTTTGCCTGATAAGCCTAACAAGAAATATATGGATACATGCATCGAATAACATTGTAAGTGATATTTCGACCAATTTCAGAGTTCAAAATTAGAGATCGCCCGATATGATTTTTTGTGGCCGATACCGATATCGGCCGATACCGATATACTCATAGCCGATATCGGCCGATACCGATACATCGGCCATAAAATTTTGTCGTAATTTGTTTGCTTTATAAATGAGGTAAAAGTGATTTATAATGATATACTGTTACCGTTACATGGATTAACCATAAAATCACTAAAAAAATGCAGAGCAAATTCAATATTTTGTGAAATCACCTAACGGAATAAAAATAAATACGGTAATTCCCCGAATTCAACAAAGCCCGGCCATTCGGCCCGAGAAGAGCAACCGTAATTCGGCGGCGCGGCGTTCGCTCGGTCGGGGAATACAAGAATTTCCGAATACGGTTGGAAGCAGTAAGTAAATAAAACTCGTAGTATTGCTCTGATTTTTCACAAACATGGATCGTTTTGTAGTGCGTTCTCCATGCATACAGTCGTCGTCGTCATCTTTACAAGAGTCTGGTTCTGGTTCATTATCTTCAATAAGTAGCAGTATTAGTGGCAACATAACTAGTAGTAAAAGTGTTTACTGGAAGTATTTCTCCAAGAATGAAATTAATGCCCTTACAATAAAAGCAAATGCCACCTGTAAATTATGTAATGCTGTTGTTTGTCGGGTTGTTGTAGTAAGAATAGTGAATCTGTATCGGAAGTAATACCCTTACTTAAAACTCTCTTAAATTACCTCGAGAAAGCTGAAGGAGCTGACTTTTCAGGGGTGCAGAGTACTAAAAATGAGCTTAAAGACTCCTTGATTAAGAGATGCAAAGCATGCTTCACTGATAGGAACCTTCTTTTTGCCACTTTATTGGACCCAAGGTTCAAGACATCTTTCTTTGATAATGATTTATCTCAAGGAACCTTTACAGATTTAAAAAAAGAACTTTTAAAAATTAATGGGCAAAATTCAGACTTGCTGGAAGATAATGCAGGAGAATCTGAAGTAAGCGACGATGATGTTCCTTTAGCGAAAATCGCCAAAAAATCACACGAGGTAAACCAACAAATTCAGGAAAATATCCCGGGCTCAATTTCTCATAGTTTATTTTGGAATACTTTTGATGAACTTACTGGTATGACGACAAGTAAATCAGTGTCATATAAGAGAAGTACTGATGAGATGATGAATAAAATTGATGATGAGATTGAATTGTATAAGAAATTAGAAAAAATATCAAGAAATGAAGATCCTTTGACTTGGTGGGCGCAAAAAAAAGACATTTTTCCATTGATGTATAAAGTTGCAATAATATATTTAGCGTCGTCGCCAAGTAGTGTTGCTAGTGAACAGCTATTTTCTTCAGCCGGAAATGTTTATGAAAGCGCAAGAAATCGTCTAACTCCGTAAAGAGCAGAAAGCCTAATTCTGTTACATTACAACTTGCCAAAACTTCACTTTAAATATTAATTTGTTTAATTTAGTGTGTTACTTTACTTGTACATTTTTAATGACTTTTTTGTTAAATTTTCAATAAGAATAAATTTGTTTGTTTGTTGTTTGATTTTTTTTTAGTATTTATGTTTTAATTTCTTTAAAAAAAGGCTTAGCAACTGAAATATTAAGCAATTTTAATTTTTTTAGGCCGATACCGATATAGGCCGATATCGTGGTTACATATCGGCCGATACCGATATCGGCCAAGAAGGCCGATATGGCCGATATACCGATATCGGTATCGGTCGATCCCTATTCAAAATAAATTTCAATGTTTCAAACCTAAAATTTGGTTCTTTAGCTTAATTTTTTTAGATGCTTCGTCCCATTTGTATCTGATTATTTTGGTATTTTGCCTGTAGTATCATGGTAAAGTAATATAGCCGAGCCTGTTAGGTCTTCTCCTGTAAGAACACGATTTGTCACTTACAATGTTATTCGATGCATGTATCGATATTTTGAGCATGATCTTGCTTGGAAAATAGTTGAATGTACAATAATTTTTATTTTAAAACTCTATTTAGAAAATAAGAAGTCTATTGTCTTGTCAGGTGGTATTAATATCAAATACCAATGTATGGAAAAATTATTATTTTTCCATACATTGGTATTTAAAAATTGTTGTGCATGAAAGTATATGGTAGGTACTGTGTAAAAACTTTATGTATCGTATTGTAAAATACCGGCACAAAATATCGAATATTGGTAAAAGAAATACCGGTGCAATGTTCTGAAAATAATGCGCTTAAGAATTATTTAACAAAAACTGCAAAAAAAACATATTCGAACTGAAAATGCTGTACCGACTGATCTATCAAAAACTATCAAAATTCTATCTCCCTTTTCTCCTAAGTTCAATGGAGCCCATTGTTAAAATAAATAAAATTCCCAAAGTGAATCCATTAGCATTTTAATTGAATTTAGTTTTCCTTCCTTTAAAATTATTATCGACTCATCACAACATCAAAGTTTTCAAAATGTTCAAAAAGTCATTTTCACACATGAACATGTAAAAATGAAATTTACTTTAAATGTTAATAACAACTAGAATTAACATAGTTGTTTCTAGGATATTAGGTTTTGTTTCATGGCCTACTGTGGTTTAAAGTAATAAACTTTAAATAAATCGCCTAGGCAACCAATATTATCCATCGTGTGTTATAGGGTGTTATGGAAATGACGTATTATATTTAAATCGGCAATTCCTGAGATGAAAACAAATTGAAGAAAAATATCCAAAAATGGCGCTTTAATTTAATATGCCCTGTACATGACCTTATGTTAAACCAAAAATGACCATGTGATGCCCCTGTCAGGAAGGTAAACAAAGCAACATATGTCGACAGTGTTGTCATATCTTCAGGGTAAACTCTTTAGAAAGTCAATAACCGTTTGACAGATTGCAAGTTGTTTATTTTTCAGGGTACATTATTATAAACTTTTACGTTCAGTTCAGTTCGCTAGGAAACAATCTCTGATTTATAAACTTGAACTGACTCGAAAGTAACCCCGCGGAGTTTTTAATCAGGTAATATGATCATATATGAATGTGCTGAGGAGTAACCGTGTGGGTTTAGGGGTGAATTACCCCACTTTTTAAACGTTCGATTAAAAAAAAAATATATGTAGCGCTTCTCTAGGACACCCCAGGAGTCACCCATTTAAATATAATACGTCATTTCCATAACACCTTGTATATTTGAAGATTAAAATATACAGGGTGTTCCATTTAAAAACATGAGGTTAGGTCCGATAACTCTTTTACCTGTCCCCGGTATACTTATTCTGAAAACGGCAAATTATTCAACAATCATTCTAAAGAAACTTTTCTATAAAACATTTTTCCGTATCTCTTTTAACTAAGAAAATATAGGGTAATTTAGAAATTGTCAATTTCTTGATTTTCCCCCGTATCTCTTAAGCGAGCGAAAATTTTCAAATTTTTATTTTACCATTTTAAATTTGACCCAAAAAGAGCACATGACACCTACATTACTTTTTTGATAGCACTGATAATTACGGAGATACCCTATAAAAGTGTCGAAAATGGGACATACTTCGATGGCTGTCTGCCAGAACCCGTCTTCTTAAAGATCGTAGAGAGCTGAGATTTGGCACGGCGATGTTTAGGTGTAACCCCAACAAAGACCGAATGTTACAAAACTGTGATTATTGTTGTTTACAAAAATAAATTATTGTGTAACTCACGTATATCGTAAAGAAATTACACTAATATTTTTTTGCTTTTTTAAAAAAAAAATTCATAATTCAAAAAAAAAATTAAATAGTGTAAAGATAAAAAAATTGAATGTGACCCACCTTAGAAAAAAAACAAACAAGATCATCCAGTTTCAATTTCTAGAAAGCAAAAATTGACAACGCAACACTATGCACCGTAAACAGATGACATGACACCATTGGGTTAAATTTGTGTGGTTTTTATAGATTATCAATTTCTATGAAACATATAAATATATTATCTAAAGAGGCGTAATCAGAAGATTACATATTTTGCTGAGAAAGAAATTACAGTGATTTTTACATTACATACAAGGATACTTGAAAAAACACAAAAATAATTATATTTTAAGTAAAAAGAAAACCTATGACTACAATTTTCAAACTTGCAAAATCTGGATATTATTATTTTTAGGTTTTGCGTACAGAAAAGAAACAGTCCACCCCTAAGAAAACGTGGAAGCCGCCCGCGCCACAGCCTCCCATCGACAAACAAATCTCCCCCCAAAAATCCACCCCTTCAAGAGCTCTAAAGCCCAAAGCACCCAGCCCTCCAGGATATAACAAGACCAGCCCCAAGAAAGCACTATTTCAACGAGAAGAAACTTGTACAGAAGATCAAACCTGCCTAGAAAACTCGCACGCAACCAGCTCCACGAAACAGGGCTTTAGCAGCCCCGTAAAACAGGGCTTTGACAGCCCCAGGAAGGACATATCAGGCGGCTACACTAGCCCAACGAAGAACCTATTAAATAGCCCCCAGAAATGGACTTCATCGAGCCCTACAAAGTCGTCGATGGAAAGTCCGCGGAAGGGACCGTTAGGAAGCCCTACAAAAGGAGGCAGTGCCTCTGGAGCACAATGTGTCGGGGCTACACCTAAGAAACTGAATTGGGATAAGAAGGTTCTGGATACCCTAGTAAGTAACTTTGATATTATTTGGTCCTTGTTGCTTGGTAATAGATTTTTTTGGCACATCCTTGTGGTTCCTGTAATTCACTTTGCTACTATTTAATTTTGTCTTCCTCCTGCACTCAATTTATTATTTTAGTCCCCTTACCTCATCTTTTTTATGCTGCACACCATTTTAATAAGACATTGTGTTACTTATAGGAATCACAGGGCTATACGCGCACTCAGTCCTCTTCCAGATTAATTTACTCGTATCATTCGCAGGATCAGAAAAACGGCTCCCCAGAAAAACAGGCTCAGGTATCTCGAGCGTACATCGACTTAAAAGGCGGTACCATCCTGGAAGAGAGTTCCGACGCTCAGAAAGTCGAGTCGGCAAATAAAAGCGGAGGGAAGGTCGACGTGCAAGCGAAAAACTTTAGATCAGGGGGCATAGCTAGCCGAGCGGCTCTGTTCGAACAGAAAACCAACGAGGCTCCGGCTAAACCAACCAAGGACCCGGCCCTTATGAGTCTCGCGGAGCGCAAGGCGCTGTTTGAGAAAAATAAAGGGGAGGCGTTGATGCCCAAAGCGGCATTCGGTATGTCGGCACCTCTTAAAGGCGACAAGAACAAGGAAAACGCTTTCCAAGCTAGTAAAAGCATCTTCGAAAGCACCAGAGCGCCTCAGAATACTTCAGAAAACGTTACGGGCCAATACAAAGCGGCAACATCTAGTCACCACGCCCCCAAAGCTAAATGCCTCGCCCCACCACCACCGCCGCCGCCATTGGTGGACCTAAGGGTTGCCCCGCCCAAAGCGTCTAAAGTCACGCCCAGAACGACGGTGAACACGCCCACGGTAGCAGTAGTGCATCAGTCGGGGGGTATAGCCAGTAAGCTGGCGGCGCTGTTGGAGAATAAATCTACGATTTCCGAGGAGCAGATCGCTAATAAGGTGAAGGAAGAGAGACAAAAGGAGATAGATATGCTGTTGAACAGGTTTAACAAGAATAAAGAGGTTAGTGTTTTTTGAGGACGCAACGTTGCCAGTTCGCGATATTTTAACACGGCAACTTATTTTTGTAGATTGCCAGCAATCAAGACGCTATAGAGCAGGTATACAGTGACGGAGAGGACCGATCCGATTCGGAGTGTGAAGAGACCGATGAAGGAACGGCCATGTTGAGAGAGAGGCCCGTGACTGTCATTAGTCACAATCCTAGAAAGTCTGCGGAGAAGAGGAAGAGCGGAAGTCGATTATCCAGTAAGATTTTTGAAAAATTTTTTTTGGGGCTTTTCTAGTAGTGTCACGATCTATAAGTTTATTCCTTTCAGCTGAAGCCGACAGTCCCCACGTCGTCTCGGCGATCGAGGACGTGAAGAGAATCAAAGTATCGCCGCCGAAAGCCGGCCGATTGTACCCGAACCTGTCCGACATCGAGGCGACGACGACCGACCAGGAAACGAGGACGCCGACGCCGAACGAAGAGAACAGGTGGGATAAGATTACGAATTGGATATTGTTCTGTCTTTGTCTAGCATGAGTGGCGGGTTCTGTTCGTTTAGGGGGGTGTAGATTTTTTAATTGGGTGCCTTGTGTAAGACGGAGAACACTCGGTTAGGTCTTTTATAACCGAACAAGTTTGACTGTGACATCGATGACATTGGCAGGAATAGTTTTCTCACAACTAAAGTGGCTCCGTGTTAGCCAAAGTCTTGATTTGGTAGCCAGATAACTTTGACTGTGAGTAAACTATTTCGTGCAACGTCACGGAGGTTACAATCAAAGTTATCTGATGAAGAGCGTGGATTGAAAAAATACCGTTGAGATAGGCTACTTGTAAATACTGTGATACTCATTGATATTGTGTAATAAAAGTTTTCTTTTCAACTTTCATGCTTTCATTTCATGCTCCTTAATCATACTTTATCATCCCGTAAAATTAATCATCGCTTGTATTTAATCCACTCGATTCAATCAGTTTTATCATATCATTTAAACAACGTCATTTGTTATACACACGATTTTTAATTCACAGTATTTACAATGGTTATTTCTAAGGACGTTTAGGATGGACTAGAGATTTAACGGTTAAAAAAAAACACAATGTTTAAAGAAAATTGAGAAAAAGGAACCAGAAATATCGTTTTGAAAAATGTGGTAGGCACTGGCGAGAGAAATGTACACGATCAATTGTCGTAAGTCAAGTCTCAAAAGCCGGTGTTGCCATATTTACACGTCAAACATTTTAAATACTATAATTTTAACAGTTTTTCATACCCTTTTTGAACAATTCTTTTTCAAGGTGTATTTCTTTAGGATACCCAATAGTTAGAGAAACGGTGACAATAGGGGGTCCGTGAAGTGGAATATCAGTAATTTGTTTTTTCGTGGAGTTTAGGTTCCCCTCTACAACTTTTATATTTGATGAAATGCCGTAGAGCGTTGCTGAGAGGCGCTGTACCGCTTTAGATAGCAAATTCTCAATAAATTCAAAATTATATCGAGTCATGTCTGAAAATTAATTTACAGCATCTGCGTGACCCCCCAAAGTCGAGAGAAACACATTTTCTGATAAGTCAACCCTTGCATATACTTTTCCGAGCGTGTCAAAAAAAAATGAAAATAAAAAAAGCTAATTTGAAATTTTTCTAGAATGGAAAATGTTAAAGATTATGTGAAAAAAATTTTGTCGTTCCAGGTCCATTTCATTATTGGAATTTTTTAAAAATCTCCTCGGAGGAATTCGGAAAACGATCGTGACATGTCGGAAAATTGTCACACTACATTCCTTGACTCCCAAATATTACGGAAAAAATTTCAGACGAATCGCACCTAGGTAGGCGGAATTTTGACAATATTACGCAGAGATACCGGAAGGCAGGTATCGTTCAGTTGTATGACGGGATATTATATTCGCAATATTACCAAATTAAGCCTATTTTTCCATAAGGTGTGTATGATTTATTCAAATCTGATCAATTTAAACATTTGTCCTTGTCTACTTTTTACTAATTACAGTAAAAGCATGCATTTCGAGCGAAGTTTAGAAATTTTGCTATCACCGTTACGAATTCTCTTAATTTTCGAAGATAGAACATGTTTCTTTGTTTATACAGGGTGCTGATAAAGACTGGAATAATCGATTTTTCTTGAAAACGCAAAACTTTTTCGAAAAACGCTCGTACCCGTCGATTTTATTTTATTCTTTGAAATTTTTTGGCGTTCTTCAATATTATACCGGATGCGCCAAAAACGCTAGGCAAGTGTCAACTTCACTTTTTCAAATAGAACACCCCTTTTTTTCTCCAATATTCAGATTCCTATCTAAACTCTAGACAAGTTTCATATAACATATTGTATGGCTAAAGTCAACAGGAATTGAAATACAGGGCCCACAATAAAAATCAAGGTATAATTTTAAAGCTTGTTTTCCATGACAAATACTTAGGCTAGAAAAAAGATTCTAACAGGAAATTGGTAATACAGTGAACAATCTAAAAAATTATTTGAGTAAGTGTTGAAAATGGTGTCCATTTACGGCTCTACAATGTCCCAATCTCTCAACAAATTCTAACTGTACATTATGTACAATTTCTGGGGTAATTTGTCTTATGGTTGTTGTTATACGCGTTTTGAGAACATCAATATCTTCTGGTTTATTTTTGTAAACCCTTTCCTTAATATAGCCCCACAGAAAGAAGTCCAATGGCGTTAAGTCGGGGGACCTCGCAGGCCACTCTATTTCACCCCGTCGACCTATCCAATGATGATGAAATAACTCATTCAGGTATCTACGGACTTCGACCGAATAGTGGGCTGGTGCACCATCCTGCTGAAACCACATAGTTGTATCATGTGAGTCAGGAATGTTCCGATCGGGAAATAGGGCAATCAACGCTGGAGCGAGGTCTTCTTCAAGAAACTGCAAATATCTTTGGCCAGTCAAATTTTCCTCAAAAAAATAGGGTCCTATAACAGTATCCCGAATTATTCCTGCCCATACATTAATTTTTCTCGGCCGCTGGGTAGGAATTTCTCGGAACCAATGGGGATTTTCGCTGGACCAATACCGGCAATTTTGACGATTTACCATGCCATCCAAGAAAAAAGTAGCCTCATCGGAAAAAATTATGTTACTCGGAAATAATGCATCGTTAATCAAGTAATTATCCATGAGAATTTCGCAGAACTCATTCCTTCTGTCAGGGTCGCCTTCCAAAAGTTCCTGTACTCCTTGACATTTATATGCATGCCATTTTTCATTTTTCAGGAACTTTGCCACCGTTGAATCGTGGATATTTTGAACATTTTGAGAAATGCTTCTTGTGCTCGAATGTGGTCTCTCTTCCAACGAAACTAGAATATCAAGTTTGACATCGTCGGAAATTTTAGGTCGTCCACTTCTAGGTTTATCCTTAACGTGACCAACTTCATTATACTTCTTAACAATTTTGGAAACAGTTGCCTGATTTATGTGTTCTCTATTTGGATATTTATCATTAAAATACTCACAAACTTCTATTTGTGTTCTCTTTCGATCTCCACATCCTACTATTATTAATATTTCGATTCTCTCAGCTTCCGTTAGAAACATTTTTATGGGTAAAAGTGACAACTTTGGAGTAAATATTAAATGTTTTGACATTTACGTAACTAAGTTATTATGTAGAAACCGGTAAGAAGGTAAATACCTAGACCTTAAAATTATACCTTGATTTTTATTGTGGGCCCTGTATTTCAATTACTGTTGACTTTAGCCATACAATATGTTATATGAAACTTGTCTAGAGTTTAGAGAGGAATCTGAATATTGGAGAAAAAAAGGGGTGTTCTATTTGAAAAAGTGAAGTTGACACTTGCCTAGCGTTTTTGGCGCATCCGGTATAATATTGAAGAACGCCAAAAAATTTCAAAGAATAAAATAAAATCGACGGGTACGAGCGTTTTTCGAAAAAGTTTTGCGTTTTCAAGAAAAATCGATTATTCCAGACTTTATCAGCACCCTGTATATATCAAAATGTTCGGAAAAGATGAGTCAATCAGATAAACCTAGAAATAATTCTCCAAGGGAAATATTTTAGAAAATATAGCAGAATAAACCAGACTTTTAATAAAAAAAATTTTGAGAAAAAATACCGCACTTTCGCAATATTCTTTTATCAGAAAATTGTTTACGACTTTATAATTTTTCTATTAATTTTTTTTTGACACGCTCGGAAAAGTATATACAAGGGTTGACTTGTCAGAAAATGTTTTTCCCGTGACTTTGGGGTCACGCAGATGCTGTAAATTCATTTTCAGACATGGCTCTATATAATTTTGAATTTATTGAGAATTTTCTACCTAAAGCGGTACAGCGCCTCTCGGCAACGCTCTACGACATTTCATCAGATAAAAAAATTGTAGAGGGGGACCTAAACTCCACGAAACACCAAATTACTGATATTCCACTTCACGGACCCCCCCTATTGTCACCGTCTCTCTAACTACAAGGAGTTTCCCATTTCAATATAATATACCATTTCTATAACACCCTGTATATCTAATATGGATATACACTCATTTTTATCAACGAATATTAAGGATTTACAATGTTTGTCAATTTCCATCGACCATTGTAACCCCCCCCCCTTGTGGGGGGGGGGGGGGGGGGCGCCACAAGTACCCGTTTCTGCCTGTAGATGGTGTAGATTCATAAACAGCGAAGCTTTGGGCGCACTCAGGCAATTACATTGCCGCACTGCAGCGGTTTATTGCAACAACACGTACCATGTGAGCCCACCCAACAATTTTTGCTCCTTGCTCCTTTGATTTTCAATACCAAATATGTTTCCTAATTTAGAGAGAGTTACAAAAATCCCACTGGAGATGAAGGTTTACGCCTTCGAAACATGTATGGAATGATCAAAGGTATTGTAAACTGCAGATCCCATAATCCATTCACAAAACTCTTGGAAAGTGAAGCTGTGATTGTGTGAAATGTTATTGAAAATCAGTAATGGGTGGAAGAGATAACTACATGTGTGTTGGCTGAATGGCAACAATGTTGAAGTCTGGTCAGATGGTTAAATATTAAAACATAACCATACTTATGGATGAAAAGATAAATCATTATTTAAATGATCCACTCTTTTACAAACTACACATTAATGCACCATTATTGTTTATAATAAAGATGATTTTTCACCAATAATCACAAAAAAAAACACAAATGAACCAAAATATATAAACAATCCGTTAGATCAAAGCGCCAACGTTGTAATGTTTATGAGATTGGTATTCATTCATATTTTGTGTCCGAATCGTAGCGCACATTGTAAAATAGAAGATGTTGCCAGAGTGCAGCACAATAATATTTTTTTAAAGAATCTCTCATCGCCTTATAGTAAAATTATTGGGAAATAAATTTATTTTAAGAGCAATTGCGGATTAACCTTGAACCAGTTGTAATTGTCAAATTAACAAATTTTGAATTGGGGATTTTGCAAGATACCTTCGCGATAAATATGACAATCTGGCTATGCTGCAATAATGACCGAAAGAGGTGGGAAATACTGTTTTCGGCCGTTGCATAGACTTGGACATGTACATTTTTCCATCTGTAGTTTGTAATATTTTTGGCGTTAACTGATTTTGAGTTTCTGTCCCCATTTAAGGTAAAAAGAGAACGAGCTATAATAACCGTCATATTATTTGTTGATAGCGATGGAGACGACCACTATGACTCGGATGATCCTAACACGAGCTTCGGCAGGGAGATTCTACAGACTGTTTGCAAGAACATCACTCCCGCGAGGAAGGTAAGAATTATCTGTGATTCCTTGTTGTTCAATTTCTTTATAATTTTTTTTTTCATCAATCAGGTGTCGTACAAGGACAGTTCTTCGGGCAGTGACAATTCGAGTGTAATGGACGAGTTGGATGAAATTTTAGAAGAGATGGACGATGACAATAGCAGCATTGGGCCTACGCCGCCCAAGCAAGGCCGGCGACAGTCGCCGAAAGTAAGATTTATTATTGTTTTCAATAAGAAATCGATGAAAACTTTTGTACTTTCCTTCCTGACATATACTGGGTGTTCTTTTATTGGCATGCTTATATTTCGGAGTGTGATTCCGCATTCACTTCATTCAAATTGCTTAATTTAGCTTGCCTGCTAAGGAAGGTGGCCATTTACAACAATTTTTATGAAACAAAATTTATCGTTATCGATGCGCCTGACGAGGAACACGCAAGAGACCATTTTCATGTAGAATTGACCAGGCTAATCAGAAAATATGTTCACTTGGAAAAATTACAGTGGCGTACCATTTTTTTTGTTAAAAATATCGGAGGATATGCTTGCGCCGACGCCTCTGGTGGGCCGATGGAATAACTTTTCTAACTAAAACATGTGGTTTTATATCCTTTTAATACACACCAAAATTGATAACAATATCTCAAGTACTTTCGGAGATATTAAAAAATACCGATTTAAAAAAAAATGACGCTCGGAAATATTGGCACGTCATCAAGGAACGGCCCTGTATATAGGGGTTCATCCAATCTGGAGATTTTTAAAATATACAGGATAATTCATCCGTTCGTTTGTTTTTCAGTCGAAGCTCACCAAACCTCAACCGTCCAACTCTTTCCATTACAAGAGTTTTTCGCCTTCGACGTCTTCCGTTTCTCCGTCGTCCAGGAAATTCCAGTCGCCGAAAAAATCGGCCATATCTCCGAGACAGTCGACGGAACTGCCCCTCGTCGTCGACGGCGACGAATTACTGTCGTTAACGCATACGGTCAGTTTTTACAGGAAACAACAGAACGAGGTGAGTGTATTTTTTGATGTGTTTTCTTGTTTAATGTCGAATTTTTAGGGAAATTTGCAGTGGATCGTATGCCGAGGAATATAAAAAATATCTTTGTTGTCCAAAGTCAAAAATAAAATTTTAAAACGGTGCATTATACAGGGTGTTATGGAAATGACGTATTATATTTAAATGGAGTGTCCTAGAGAAGCGCTACATATTTTTTTTTAAATCGAACGTTTAAAAAGTGGGATAATTCACCCCTAAACCCACCGTCACTACTCGGCACATTCATATATGATCATATTACATAATTACATTGCCCAGCTGTGTAATCAACAGATATTCAGGAACAATGTTGCCAACTGTGTAAAAAACGTAAAGCTTTAGATTCTTATAAAAATAATATTTAGTTTACCTAGTATCCAAATAGAAGTGAATCCAGGTGCCAGTACACTAGCAAGTAATCCAGGGCACAGACATCTTCAGGTTTTTTTTTCTATGGGAAAAGCTTTATGCTCATCACACACCCTGATAATAAGCTTATACCCACTAAACCCCATTCGGCCTCTTATTTCCAATCTCTCGGAACATTTGCACTAAATCACTTAAGGAAACCCACAGACACCCACGAATTTCAAATTAGTTTTTTTGAAGATATGCACCTATTATCAGATTACACGCAAACACTTAACAGCACTTAATTATTTCGCAATAGATATAATAAAAACCCTAATTTCTATGGGCCATTAACCCTTTACTAAAGATAAAATGAAGCAATTATGTTGACAGGAACTACCCTTTGAAACAAATGGGCTTGTCCATGGTGCTTTCTTTTTTTTCCGAGACTATAATTATACAGGAAAGTAACATTATAGAAGGAAATTCCGCAATTTATTTATAAAACATCGAAAGTGGCAACGCTGTATTTTTAAATATTAACCCCAGCCGGCGAAAGAACAGGCAACCCGTGATTGCCCATAATCAGCTGTTTAAAGAAGCCGGCCGATTTTCACACGCGTTATCGGTTTCCTACTGTTTTTACCAATTTTCAAGCAGATTTGTGTGTTAATACTTAAACCCGAGTTTAAATTATTAAGTTATTTGTTCTTTTCGCCACGCCAGTGCCCCAGCCCAGCAGTTCAATATCGATCGACGGAACCAACGTGTTATTTATTTTTTTAATTTTTAGATGTTAAATACATTATTTCGCAGACCACTCAGACAATATGGGCGTATTTTTGTCTACACAGTAGCACTTTAAAATACTAATTCAGATTGAATGGTACTTAGATGTGTTATGTGATTTTATTGTGCCGGTTTGTTTTTGTTCAAGTTACCTAGGTACTTGGTGTTTTTTAAATTAAGTTGGTTTTAAATAAGTCCGAAAAGCTAAATAAAATGGCATTTTTTTCTAAAAGGTAAGTGGCATTTATAAACTTTTAAGTTGTCCAAATCTGACGGATGTCGTTCGAATTGAACAAATGAGAACATACCTGACCATTTATAAACGCCGCGGCGGTTGGTTCGAGTCGGTTCAAGTTTATAAATCAGAGATTGTTTCCCAGCGAACTGAACTGAACGTAAGAGTTTATAATAATGTACCCTGCAAAATAAACAACTTGAAATCTGTCAAACGGTTATTGACTCTAAAGAGTTTACCCTAAAGATATGACAACACTGTTCAAGATTCACTGCCATATGTTGCTGTGTTTACCTTCCGAACAGGGGCACCACGTGGTCATTTTTGGTTTGACATAAGGTCATGTACAGGGCATATTAAATTAAAGTGCCATTTTTGGATATTTTTCTTCAATTTGTTTTCATCACAGGAATTGCCGGTTTAAATATAATACGTCATTTCCATAACACCCTGTATACGCATTTTAAAATTTTATTTAATTGTATCAATTCAAATATGATTTATTGTTTACTTTAAAGATAAGATAATATTTATTGACAAAAGTGAACAATTACTTACAAAACATGCCCTTGGAATGGATTCAGGTTGCACCTGGAAAAATAATTTCACGTTTATGAATACTATTGCCATTTACCATGCTTTTAGGGATCAAATATTTGTCCTTACCGATGGGACTAGTGTTGGGAGAAACCGATGATTTCAATAATCGAGTACTTGATACTCGAGAGATTAATCACTTGACATTTTTATGCCTAAGAAGAATGTGTTGATAAAACACCAGTGGTTGTTTTTGTAACTTTTTGACGTTTAGTCTAGAGTTTTTATTAAGGAAGAACCAGTCGATTCTGATTTTAAAGAAAATTATATCCTGTAATTTTTTTAAAATTTACAATCGCCGCTGGCTAGCCAGTCCCAGTCAAAACCCATGTCGCGATGACTCCACTAAGGGATTTGGCATACTTTTTTATATGCACCCTCTCGTTTATGTGCCTTTAAGAAAGACGTATGTCGTGTCAGTCTTCTGAGTTTCAAACTCGAACGTCGCCAATCGGCACTTCGGGTGGCGCGCGAAGATCCGGTTTCAAATGAGAGGCAACGATTTTTCGCTTTAATTTATAACCAGAGTAGTATTTCCTACAAGCGACGATTTTCGCTTGAATTTATAACTCTAGCAGTTTTTGATAATCGAGCGATGTCGGTTATTTCAATAATCGAGTACTCGACCTGTTTTTCGCTCGAGCGATCACAACACTAGATGGAACATTAGACAAACCCGGTTCCCAGCACAGGTTGTTATGGGTTATTCAAACAAAATACAATTTTTTATAACTGAATTACAATATTTAACATAAAAGGAAACACATTTCTAACTAATTGTTCTTATAAACTGGGTTTTGTGATAACATTCTACAGGGTGTCCGCTAATTAATGGTACATTGAAAAACCACAGATTCCTAACGTAAAAATATTAGGATTTAATTATACTTACCTATATTCGAAAGTTGATATTCACGGAGATACAGGGTGTTAAAGTTAAAACTTCATTTTTGTTTTTCTCTAATAACTTTGAGAGAAACTAACATTTTTTTATTAAATTTGGCAATTATGGATTTGCACATTTATTAGGTCATAACTTATTTGTGCCTCAGTGTATTTAAGTTTTTAATAAAAATAATACTTTTCTAATATTTATTACGTAAAAAAGGTATACTAAGTTCAGGTCGCCCAGAGTTACCGTTTCGGAGACATTTGCATTTAAATTCTTTAGTGCGTTAGCTCAGGCAAGCAAATAATATTTTGTTACTTCTTACCAAATAACTTTTACATGATAATTAATGGTAATTGGGAATAATAAATACAACAATTTGATTGTTCTTTAACTTGCTTTAATTAAAATAACTTTGTCCCTAGAAAATATCGTGTCGAAAGAAACCAACAGCAACGAAAACAAAAACGATTACGATAAACTCAAAAATTAAACATTTTCTGTTCCATAGCAACTGCATCTCTAAATTTCATTTGTTTTCTCATAGGTTACTTTACGGAAAAAATTTTTGTTTGCAAATTAATAATAATTGGGCAGGGTGCACTAAACAATTTAAATGCAAATATCTCCGAAACGGTAACTCTGGGCGACCTGAACTTAGTATACCTTTTTTACGTAATAAATATTAGAAAAGTATTATTTTTATTAAAAACTTAAATACACTGAGGCACAAAAAAGTTATGACCTAATAAATGTGCAAATAATGCCGTAGACAGCGCCCCCTATTTTGTACATTCAAATTTCATAAAAAAATCAATTTTTCGCCCTAAAAAAAACGTTGGTTTCCTGCAAAGTTATTAGAGAAAAACAAAAAATAAGTTTTAACTTTAACACCCTGTATCTCAGTTAATATCAACTTTCGCATATAGGTATAAGTACAATTAAATCCTAATATTTTTACGTAAGGAGTCTGTGGTTTTTCCGTGTACCATTAATTAGCGGACACCCTGTATATAGCAAAGTACTTTCGTTTAAAAACTTGGAAAATGGGTGAACCACACGACATTTTGCCATTTCCGTCTAATACACTGGAATTGTATTCCGTTTCCAAAGAAAAACGTTGTCTGTTGTTCCCTTTTTCATTATCTGATAAAAGAAAAAGACAGTAAACCAACAGGTTTTTCATATTACTGTAAAGTTATGAGGCAAGTTCATTGTTTTCGGCCCAATTTTAACGGTCGTTTAGAAATAAACAACTCCTTAGTGCCGTATGCACACACTACACAATTTTTTTTCCTAAAGCCCAGCCTTAAATTGTAGGTAAATACCCCGATAAGGCAGATCATAAGGCAGCCGATAATCGAAGAAGCATCGGACTCCGATAATAATTCACAAGATGACGCGGTTCAAGAAAAAATCAAAGATTTACAGAAAGAGGTGAGGAAATAGCGTGAAACGTACTTTATATTCCTTACCTTCAATTTGCCTATTTTAAGAGAGATATTTCAAATTTTTTAGTCGTTATTTCCGAAAGTACTTTAGATATTCTTCTTGGTGATGAAAATGGTCTCTTGCGTTTTTCTTGACTGAAATAGCCTCCTTCAAATAATAGACATATTAATGAGTTTTGATTTGAATTTAATTACTTTAATTAAGAACTGTGCGTCTGACTAGAAAGGCCGTTTTCATGTAGACGTGACCAGGCTAATCAGGAAAAAATGTCAATGGCCATATTAACACATATCAAAATTGAAAATAACAACTAAAGTACGTTCGAGGTTATTAAGAAATAACGATTTTTTAAAAATTCATTACCTTCTCGTCGTCAAATTTGCTACTACGACGATCATTTTTTAGGTTAATAAACAACAAAACATAATTTCCCAAACGAGCCAGGCGTTGAACCTTTGCAGTAGCACGCCGGAATTCTCCGGATCTACGGAACAGGTGGAGGCGGAGAGGGTGCTCCTTGTTGCAAGTAAGTTTAAAAAATATGGTATCATTTAACTCGGTAGCAAAATATTCTTATTTTTGCGAACAGAAAAATGTAATCGGTCAGCCAAAATGGCTAGTTGGTCAGCCACTTATGGACAGCGAACATTTCTGAATCGTGACAGTGCCCTGGGAAAACAAGTGAAAACCCGCCCCCGCTACACCTTTTGTAGCTGATTTCCTTTTGCATTCGGCAAAAGAAAATACAAGAAAGTTACCCTGGGACCTCTGAAGTAAACTGCTTCTAGACATGTTTTCTTCTACTGACCAATTGTAAACTCTTGCTGACCAAGTAATCATTTCGCAGCTCGACTGTTAATAACGGCAAACCATTTAATTACTTCTCTAAAAAAATATATCAAATTTTATTATGAACCACAGTTGAATTTTTTGGAAAAACCGATGATTTTAATAATCGACCACGGCGGCAGCACATCTCGGTCGGCCTCAAGCGCAGCTCGGGTATCGAGTGAAAGGTAATAAGTAACGAGCGACGATTTTCGCTTGAATTTATAACTCGAGCAGTTTTTTTAATAATCGAGCGATATCGATTATTTCAATAATCGAATACTCGAGCGGTTTTTCGCTCGAGCGATCGCAACACTACTTTTTAAACTGCAGTATGTATTTAAAATTTTTTTTAAAAATTTAGTGCACAGAAGACAAGCGGCGCTGCACGAATCGCAAAGATTGAAGGTCGAAGGCACGACGAGGCCCTTGAGTCAGCATTCCCTTAATGTACCTTTGGAGAAGGGCACCTTGACTATCTCGAGCATAGTTTTACCTTTGAAGAAAAAATACGTTACGGCCCTGGCAGCAGGTAACATATTTTATACTTTTGTAATTTCAATCTAATTCATAGTCCCAGTAGATATTGTCGTTAGAAACCAACGAATACTTATAAACAGGAAGAAGACAAACAGCCGTGTTAACAAATCGAAGCAGGTATGAACAAACGAACAAGCCCGGCATCCATTACGTCTGGCATCAGCTGACAAACGCACGTGCTTTTCAAATGTCACTTTTGTCCAAATTTTTATTACTGTCAATATTTTAAAGTGACATTTAACCAACAAAAAACATTCAGAACTCTTTTATTTGATTTACTAAGTGGTGAAAACCAATATTAGGATTCTGACATGTTTTAAGCTGTAAATATCACTTTAAAATAATCCTTACACACTCTTATATCATTTATTGAACTAGTAACGTAACTACAAATGAAAAATTAAACTTCAGAAATAAGCTTGGAAGTAGTTTTATTAAAAAATAGGAAGTAAATCATAATTTACATAAAATATTTTATCATCTTCGACTGGGCTCTGGGTCCTAGCAAATATTTCAGGCTTCAAGTCCGAGCATATTTTTGGGCCCCATATGATTTCGGAAAAGAAATTATTATCGATGCTTACTCTCAGTAAACATGACTAAATGAATTTTTCAATTACAAATTACTCACTTGCACCAAAAAGGAAACGACGTTTCTCGTGAAACGATTAGAAAATTAAAAATTATTTTAGAATTTAAGGACGCTTCGCTTTCGCCATTTTCGTTCACTTTACATATCATATGACCAGGATCAAGTCGCCTGCATAAACACTCACTTTTTGGCATTTCATATTAACTCTACGTACGTCTGATATTGACGCTTAAATGATATAGTGAAACAGATAGATAAAAGTAGGTTACTTGTGAGCGCATGGAGCAGAGCAGGCTTAGAATCACTTTCAAGGCCTTCTTACGTGCTTCGATCCCCTCCATAAGCAGTCTCACCGGGCTGTTAGAAACCCCCTCGTGACGTCCCATAAATTGCAGAAAAATAGCCTTAAATGGCGCTTCGAGTTAAGATGAGGATCCCAAACAATCCCAAATTAGCAATCAGAGCCATCTATTTTTCATCAATTTAATTTAAAAATATCTTTTTGGCAGGTTAGAAAGAGACGAGAGTCATCAGCTGATCAATATTTGTTTTCGTGACGTTTTAGCCGTTAATAATAAAGTTTTTTAGTTAATTTATTGATATTTAGATTATCTGACATGTCGATTGGGGTACAAACAAGTTTCAGGAAGATCTGTGAAAAAAATTTGAAAATTGTTCATATTTGAAATTGTTATTATTATTCTTATAACATTATATTTTTGAACGCAATTTTTTCATAGCCTTTGCCAATCCTTTAACTTGACGAATCCAGTTTTAGATTAGAAAAAAACTAAGTATATTTGGCTAAACGTTCGCATAAAATTGTACGTCTTAATAAGCGAGACAAATAACCTTATGCCATTTTTTTTTATAAAGCCACGTGCACCACTGAAAATTTGTAAACAAACCGGTCAAATGGTCGACAAACGTCAGTTGTCGGCGATGTTGGTAATTTTATCCGTGAGTTCAAACTCCTCAAATATCCTTTTAACTCGACGATTAAAAAACAGCGAAAAATGCCTTTTTTGCAAACACTGGTACACTAATTTCAAATTAAAAGCATTTGGAATAATAATTTGCACTATTTGCAGCAACGGTGCGTTAGACTTGACGCGCGTTGAAGCATCGTCTCTGTTTCGATCGATTGAATCTGGTAGCGGTATAGGCGTGGTACGTCACGCATCGCTGCAGCTGCTCGACGGCAATCGATTGCGCCAAACGAAGAAATTGATTGTTGTACGAAAATGGAATTTTTCTTTTAGCCGGCGGCAAGGGTCACCACGTAGTGTGCCTCGTCAAATGCGGCGAGCAAGTGGTACCGACGAAGCTGGTCTCGACCGTGGCGAGCAGCAGCAAGAACCCCGACGTCGACCTATACGTACCTGGTGACGTGACGCTGCATAACATCTACAGCGATTTTACCGTTACGTTTGAAGTTTACTGTTTGCAAGCGCAGGAGGAGAGCCTGCCTCACGAGGTCAAGTATCACATTAATAAAAAGGTAAGTCGTATCAGTTATCCGGCCAGATCAGTGAGGTATTTTGTTTGCATTCCCTTGGAGGAGATTGAATCTCCATCACATGCACTACGGTTCTCTTCAATTTTTTCTTCGAGAAGAAAAATATACAATATACGTATCCAAGCAGGGCCGGTACAGGGATCTCGGAAACCGTAAGAGATACGAAGTCGGTTAAATGGAGGTAAAGTTGCGCATTTACGGGCCTAATAATATGCCGTTTAGAAAGTTTTAAAATTCCGAATAGTTCCGGAGATATCCGAAATTCTGAAAAATCGTTTATTGTTTTCCTGGTTTTTTTTTTAGATCGAATTCTAAAGTAAATTGCACCTTTGCATTGCCACTTTTTCCGCTCTATCTAACAGCGTTAATTATTTTGTAATACGACGAGTCGTCTTTGAAGGGCCATTATCAACTTTCTTTTTTTAAATACGGTCCTGTTTTCCTGATATTGGAATTTGAGATCTTTTTTCTCCCGAATGCAACGATGTATGACACATTGTGGTTTAATGACGTTTCGAGGGTATTTTGAACAACATCAGGAAATTTTGGGATACGGTCCTGGATTTCTCCTAATTTTATAAATAATATCTCATAAGTAAGCTCTAAATTTTTTACTTATGTTTGACTAGTTCAATAAATAACAAATAATTTAATAATAAACCACAAATAAGTGAACAAAATACAGAAACATTATTTCAAACTTCTGTTGATTTGGGATTTAAAAGAAAAGTAGGCGCTTGAAAAAAAAAATGAAGGTGGTGACGCGTGATTTGTTTCACTTGACATTCCCATTGTGATCGTTTGAGAGCGTTTTAAGAGGTTTTCTGTTTTCCAGAAAATATGGAACATAAATTTACAAATGCTGAAAAGTTTGATATTCTATCGCATGTTTTATTTTATCTCAAAAAAACTGTTATGTGGCAGTTAGAAGATGTTATTTGTGCTTAGAGAATAACGGAAAACATTTTGAACACCTGATTATGTAGTTCCTTACTTTTTTCGTTGTTCGTTCTATTACTGTTCTGGTATGATTTTTGTTCACTTATTTGTGGTTTATTATTAAATTATTTGTTATTTATTGAACTAGTCCAACATAAGTAAAAAATTTAGAGCTTACTTATGAGATATTGTTTATAAAATTAGGAGAAATACAGGACCGTATCCCAAAATTTCCTGATGTTGTTCAAAAAAACCCTCGAAACGTCATTAAACCACAATGTGTCATACATCGTTGCATTCGGAAGAAAAATAGCTCTCAAATTCGAATATCAGGAAAACAGGACCGTATTTAAAAAAAAGAAAGTTGATAATGGCCCTTCGAAGACGACTCGTCGTATTACAAAACAATTAACGCTGTTAGATAGAGCGGAAAAAGTGGCAATGCAAAAGTGCAATTTACTTTAGAATTCGATCTCAAAAAAACCCAGAAAAACAATAAAACGATTTCTCAGAATTTCAGGTTTCTCCGGGGATATCTCGGGAACTACCCGGAATTTTAAAACTTTCTAAGCGGCATCTTATTAGGCACGTAAATGCGCAACTTTACCTCCATTTAACCGACTTCGTATCTCTCACGGTTTCCGAGATCCCTGTACTGGCCCTCCTTATCTTGGACACGTTGTAAAGCGAGAACTCTGCCGGTCACTGTATAACCTTTGCCATTCTTACTTGTTAAAGTACGTTTTGTCTGTCGTTTTAGGGACTGACGACGCCGAAGAAAAGCAAACAAGACTCGCGACTCTTAAGACCGCCAAAAGAATCGCCGGCAGGACCTCAGGCCGTGAGGACGTCTTCGTTTGCTTTGATGGGTTACGTAGTTTTCTCAGTGCAAGCCGTCAATAAAAGAGTTTGGAGCCTTAATAATGTATGTAAAGGTTTTTTTTTTGTAAAGCAACTTAGCATTGTTGCCGAAATGCCTGTATTTTCGTCAGCAACTAAAATGTGCGACTCGTTAAAACCAATTCTCTTCGCAGACTCCACCCATGAGCCCTCTAGAGGGCAGCGTCGAGATGAGGATCCACTGTGAGCTGGCCGTTTCGGTGGAGCACCGCGCCTTCCTCACCATGTTCGAAGACGTGACGGGCTTCGGCGCGTGGCATAGACGCTGGTTCCTGCTGAAGGGGCACCTGCTGAGCTACTGGAAGTATCCGGAGGACGAGAGGAAGAAACCACCGATAGGTAATTTCCATCGCTTTGTCCTAATATTAAACGCCCAGAAGCCAAATCCGGAGATCTGGCAGGCCAGTTGACTGGTTATTAGGAAAGTGCCTGTAGTTTTTCCTGCATTCCCCCCCTAATATAGTGTTTAATTTCATTTCCTGAGAAATTAAAAACGTTCGGCAAAAAATAGCCCTTTTTATATACAGGGTGTCAAAAATTTGATGTTCACCATCTCATAAACGATAAGAGATATACCGCCAAAGGTTGAATTGGTGCAAAGTTGCACAATTTATAGCCGACCAATATGCCATGGAGAAATTAGGAAAATTCCGAGCACTCCGCTCGCAGTTATTCGTAAAAAACCGAGTCCCCGTTTTGGTCTTTAATTTTTTCTGGTTTTATTTACAGAGATAATGTAAAATAAATTTCATTTTTTTTATGATCAAACACAAGCACTATAGGAAAAATCCTTTTGGGCACTCTGCGAGTGGTGCGTGTGCGCAAAAAGCGATTCACGTTGGTTTTGAATCGTTGGAGGTTATATTCGTTGGGAAAAACGACCTCGGGAAGGTCGTTCCATAAGGATGAAGTTCTCCAGATGAAAGAATTTTTAAATAATGAAGTTAGAGGAGGTACTAAGCTTAACCACATATGGATGGGTGGCAGTGGTTCGTCGTATATTTCTGCTATTCGCCGCTCTCGGCGGAATTAAGAGGGCAAGGTCAGCCGAGCACTTTCCATGAAAATATCTGTAAAATAGAGTCAAATCCCCAACCCGTCTTCGATGTTCTAGGCTGTCGAGGTTCTTCGTCAGCTCGTGGTCTCCGATCAGACGAATAGCCCTCCTTTCGATGGAATCCAGTAGCCGAAGAGTATGTTTGGGTGCAGAGATCCAGACCTGAGAGCAATACTCTAGCGATGGTCGAATCTGGGCCTTGTATAGTGTCAAAAGTTGTTGAGGTGTGTACAACTTTCTGGTTCGGAAGAGTACCTCAAGTTTCTGAGAAGCTATCTTGGCGATTGCCACAACGTGGTTATGCCAAGACATATTTCCTCCCAGATTGACGCCCAGCAAATTAATAGATGAAGCCACTGGGATTGCGTGTCCGGCCATGACTATATCCGGTTCTGTAATGTTAACCTTTTTTAGAGAAAACTGTTGCATTGCCACTTGTCATCTTCTTTAAAGCAGTGTTCTCAGATTTCGTGTCGGACGTTTCGTCTTTCAGATGCCATCGTCAGATTTCTGTTTTTAAATAGGGACCTTTATTTGTTATTGCATTTAAGTTAATACAAAATTACTTTTATTAAATATCAACGTTTCTACCCCATAAAAAAACATCCTCAACAATATTGTATTTAAAAGGTTTTATTTCATCATTCATTTAAGAAAATAGGAGAATAATGGATTAAAATTTAAAAAAATATATTACTGAAGATGGTTTTTGTGGGGCAGAAACGTTCACATTTAATAAACGAAATTTTGTATCAAGTTACATCGGATACAAAGTTTACGTAAATGCGATAAAAATACAGGTCCTTATTTAAAAAAACAAACCTGACGATGGCACCTGAAAGACAAAACGTCTGACACGAAATCTAAGAACACTGCTTTAGAAAAGATGGAAAGTGGCAACGAAGGTGTGAAATTTATTTTACATTATCTCTTTGCTGTCTTACCGTTTATGAGATCCCAATGGCCGAACATCGAATTTTTAACACCCTGTATACGGAAAAATAATTAAAACGTTGCCTAAGTTTTTCTTGCGCTGTTGCAGATACGATAAACCTGAAAACTTGTATAACGAAGGAAGTGGGACCGGTCAGCAGGGATATATGCGCAAGATTGCACACATTTTTGTTGGAGAGGGAGAGAGCGGCTTATCCCCAGGATAAAGACACATTGGTTGTCGTTAGAAAAGGAGATAAGACTATTATTAGGCAAGTTTTTTTTTCTCGATTATAATGGGTTTGGGTTTTTACTAGGGATCGACCGATACCGATATCGGTATCGGTATATCGGCCATATCGGCCTTCTTGGCCGATTTCGGTATCGGCCGATATGTAACCACGATATCGGCCTATATCGGTATCGGCCTAAAAAAATTAAAATTGCTTAATATTTCAGTTGCTAAGCCTTTTTTTAAAGAAATTAAAACAGAAATACTAAATAAAAATCAAACAACAAACAAACAAATTTATTCTTATTGAAAATTTAACAAAAAAGACACACTAAATTAAACAAATTAATATTTAAAGTTAAGTTTTGGCAAGTTGTAATGTAACAGAATTAGGCTTTCTGCTCTTTCCGGAGTTAGACGATTTCTTGCGCTTTCATAAACATTTCCGGCTGAAGAAAATAGCTGTTCACTAGCAACACTACTTCGCGACGACGCTAAATATATTATTGCAACTTTATACATCAATGGAAAAATGTCTTTTTTTGCGCCCACCAAGTCAAAGGATCTTCATTTCTTGATATTTTTTCTAATTTCTTATACAATTCAATCTCATCATCAATTTTATTCATCATATCATCAGTACTTCTCTTATATGACACTGATTTACTTGTCGTCATACCAGTAAGTTCATCAAAAGTATTCCAAAATAAACTATGAGAAATTGAGCCCGGGACATTTTCCTGAATTTGTTGGTTTATCTCGTGTGATTTTTTGGCGATTTTCGCTAAAGGAACATCATCGTCACTTACTTCAGATTCTCCTGCATTATCTTCCAGCAAGTCTGAATTTTGCCCATTAATTTTTAAAAGTTCTTTTTTTAAATCTGTAAAGGTTCCTTGAGATAAATCATTATCAAAGAAAGATGTCTTGAACCTTGGGTCCAATAAAGTGGCAAAAAGAAGGTTCCTATCAGTGAAGCATGCTTTGCATCTCTTAATCAAGGAGTCTTTAAGCTCATTTTTAGTACTCTGCACCCCTGAAAAGTCAGCTCATTCAGCTTTCTCGAGGTAATTTAAGAGAGTTTTAAGTAAGGGTATTACTTCCGATACAGATGCACTATTCTTACTACAACAACCCGACAAACAACAGCATTACATAATTTACAGGTGGCATTTGCTTTTATTGTAAGGGCATTAATTTCATTCTTGGAGAAATACTTCCAGTAAACACTTTTACTACTAGTTATGTTGCCACTAATACTGCTACTTATTGAAGATAATGAACCAGAACCAGACTCTTGTAAAGTTGACGACGACGACTGTATGCATGGAGAACGCACTACAAAACGATCCATGTTTGTGAAAAATCAGAGCAATACTACGAGTTTTATTTACTTATTGCTTCCAACCGTATTCGGAAATTCTGGTATTCCCCGACCGAGCGAACGCCGCGCCGCCGAATTACGGTTGCTCTTCTCGGGCCGAATGGCCGGGCTTTGTTTAATTCGGGGAATTACCGTATTTATTTTTATTCCGTTAGGTGATTTCACAAAATATTGAATTTGCTCTGCATTTTTTTTAGTGATTTTATGGTTAATCCATGTAACGGTAACAGTATATCATTATAAATCACTTTTACCTCATTTATAAAGCAAACAAATTACGACAAAATTTTATGGCCGATATATCGGTATCGGCCGATATCGGCTATGAGTATATCGGTATCGGCCGATATCGGTATCGGCCACAAAAAATCATATCGGTCGATCTCTACTTTTTACCCAAAATTTAACTTGAAATTATTAGTTTCTCATTTCCCTTTGTATTCCAGACATTTGCTATCGGCAGACACGAAGGAAGAACGAATCGAGTGGTGTTACAAGCTAAACGCCGCTCTGACGGCGCTTAGAATGTGGGGTACCGACCAATAGTGACGGATAGATGAAACACATTCGAAGCCAAACCCGATTTAATTTTACATTGTACAAAACAATTACGAATCCACTATTGTGGTAAGACGACAAAGTTCCATTTAAATCACACAGTCTGATGTCCTGTTAAGGGGTTTCCTTATGATGTTTTCGCTTAGGTTGTGTGTATGGAACTTATTTTGTCCGCGCAACTGCACGTCATCGCAATAACCGATTTATAATCGACAGATTAGGTGATGATAATTTAAGGAGAGAACGACGCAACAATACTACTTTTCTGTCATGATGTGAGGTTAGGTTTGCCATACGATTGTATACGTGTTGCTGTGGTAACGCGCTTACATAACCTAACTAAAAGTCCTATTGTTGTCTCTTTTCATACCGTTAGTTACCATCCTCGTTATTTCTTTATCTTTTGACATTTCAAAGAGGTTTAAATTTGTTTAAAATTTAAATAATGGATACACTTGCAGCGATGCCGATTGGTAAACGGCGGAATGCAAAATCCAAATCATCTATGTTGTGGATGACAGATGACGTGCAGCAGTTTTTATTTTTTTCCGACTATAAATATGATAGTTAGTTAATTTAGGTTCGTTTTTGGTTGCCGCTTCAGAACCTGGGCTCCTATTCCTCACAACTTGTCAATTACAACCCATTCCCCGAATTACAACGCAGATATTTTTTAATACGCTGCTGTCGAGAATAGGACCCGTCGAAATTGACAACTTATAAATCTTAAGGGGGCTCCGGAGTGCTTTATATTTGTACCATCTCGTTTTTTAAGGCCGTATTACAGTCGGGAATTTTTATGGCGCCACCAATGGCAATTATATTTCAAGGATTCATGCGCAGTACACCGTTCTCCGTACTACAGTCGGAAATTCTACTCTTCTGACAATTAAAATGACACGGATTCATGCGCAGTACACCGTTCTCCGTACTACAGTCAGAGGATTCATGCGCAGTACACTGTTCCCGATCAGCTGTCTCTCATTACCAGAAATGGGACAGGCGCCATTTTAATTGCCCTTGCCGGCGCAATTGGGTAGACATGGATTATTCTGTTATTTTTAACTGTTTATTATTTGGCCGAACCAGGTATGAACAGGTAATGGCCATTTAAACCCACTGGTACTTAAATTAGCAGTTTACATTCTTTATTAAACTTATGGACTGCTAATTCAGCAACTTTTTGCACCTCCTATTTGTAAATAGCAGTAGCTGCTTTGACTGGTAATCAAAACGAACAGGTTTGCACATTTGCAATTCTGGGGATATTTTAGGGATTTCGACAGTACCCACTGCTGTTCTGACCGTTGACAATGCTCCAGCTGATCGAAAACGGTTTACTGCGCATGAATACGTGCCATTATAATTGCCGGCGCAAGAGAAAAAATTGCCTAGTCTAATACGGCCTTTAGAGTCGGAAATTTTCTCTCTTGCGCCGGCAATTATAATGGCACGTATTCATGCGCAGTAAACCGTTCTCCATCAGCTGGAGCATTGTCAACGGTCAGAACAGCAGTTGGGACTGTCGAAATCCCTAAAATAGCCCCAGAATTAGAGATGGGCAAACCTGTTCGTTTTGATTACCAGTTAAAGCAGCTACTGCTATTTACAAATAGGAGGTCAAAAAAGTTGCTACGAATTAGCAGTCCATAAATGTGAACTGCTAATTTAAGTACCAGTGGGTTTAAATGGCCATTAGCTGTTCATACCTGCTTCGACCAAATATTAAATAGTTACAAATAACAGAATAATCCGTGTCTACCCATTGGCGCCGGTAATGGCCATTAAAATGGCGCGTGCCCCATTTCTGGTAATGAGAGACACCTGATCGGGAACGGTGCACTGCTCATGAATTCATGTCTTTTTAATTATCAGAAGAGTAGAATTTCCGACTGTAATACGGAGAACGGTGTACTGCGCATGAATCCTTGCAATTATAATGGCCATTGCTGGCGCCACAAAAATTCCTGACTGCAATACGGCTTTTAAACTTTTGGCCGGACCTTTGAAAGAACATTTAAAAAAAAAAATTTCATTCCAGCATTAAATTACCGCTAAAAGCGGCGCCTCCCTAAAGATTCATGTGTAAATAACAATTTATTTAAAAGCATGCTTACATTAACCTTTTAACCTGTTTTAATGCAATTTTAGGTATTTTAATAACTTTTACAGTACAGGGTGTCCCATTTTCCGTGTGGCATTAGAGCGATTGTCGGAGATATAACGTTGCCGTTTCCACTTTAGAAAAGATTCGGGTGACAATACCCCCAGAAAGTGTCGAAAATGGGACACCCTGTACGTCCTTAACTGCCGGCGGACATTGCCGGGGACTTTCGATTGGCCACCTCGGACGTTGACAGCTCCTGTAGCCAATCAAGCGGCCAGTATAGATATGTGCCGCCTTTGATTTCCGCGCGTAAGAACGTACGCTTTTACCGATTAGTTAAAATATTAAGTGTAGCCTTACACTGTACGCACTATACAGAGAAAATATATTTTATGTATACAGTAAAAACATGTTTTTTTTTTGGATGCTACAGCTTAACATGGGCTCCGAACCACGGTCTTCAGTCACTGCGTTAATACCCTTATTCCCTCAAGATAATGCCACTTTTATAAAAAATAAAACCAATACGTTCTCATTCGATTTATTTTTTTATATTAGATCTTTGTAGTCATATAAAATCTTTTAATCTTGTGGAAAAATATACAAGTAGTTAAAAAATATCACAATTAAAATCCTATAACGATTTTTAAAAGAGTAGAATTTAAGAAAAATGCCAAGAAATTCGAACGGACCCTGTAGGAGACAAATCACAAAAAAAAAAATGTGCATTTTATTTCTCGGGAACAAAATAAACTGCTGGCCATTTGCTTTCGAGCAAGAAAAATTTCGCCTAAATTTAAAAGTTAATATTTTCTGAACCAGACATGACATCGATCTCCGGTTTTTAATGGTTGATAGATTAGTCCCTTAGAAAACAATTGCCAAAGTTGGATTGTCTTAAACTGTCAGAAAGTTTTATATACAGGGTGTTAAAGAGGACGATGATTTTTGCTCCAATTTCAATAGCATGTAACTTTCACAATAATATTTTTAAATTGTATCACTGTACGTCAATTGAATCACTGGTTCATAGCAAAGAAAGTAATCTGTCAAATTTTTGATATCTGCTATATTTTAAGAGATACCGATTTTTTTTGAAAAACTTTGCTTTTTTCAACTTTTTGTTAGCTAGATCCCACTGTGCGTTGTAACGTGCAAACTTTGCAAGTGATTATTATACCTTATGAAAAGCTTGTTTATGTACACTAACAATAATTGTACCTAAATGTTGTGATGTGCAGTGGCGTACTTATAATCACTTATATGTCTATGCTTTATGAGTATCTCACAATTTTTTTGTATTGGAAAGTACTCGCCCCTAGATTAGGCAAGTTTTTCCTTATTTTTTAGTTTTTCATATCGCGCTACAGGTATTATAAAAAGTGTCTACAAAATTTTAAAAAAGATAATTTTTTTATTTAATTGTTTGAAAAAATGTATTTATTAATTTCTAACTTTCTAACACGACGCTATTCACTATTCACACTATTAATTGACGATAATGCGAGACCACACAGGGTAAACATCGTTCAGGAATTTTTGAGGGAAATGAACGTTCAGCAGTTAAACCTGCCGCCAAAATCTCCTGATTTAAACGTAATAGAGCATGTGTGGTCTCGGCTGAAATTATTAGTGCGATCCAGAGAAAATCCTCCTCAAACTTTGGAGGAACTGGCAGTGGCCATTGAAGAAGAGTGGCAAAATATACATAGGGCATTTATCAACCTGTTAGTCCTCAGTATGCCACGGCGATATCAAGAGGTCGTTAATACACGAGGAGGGCCTACAAGGTATTAATCCCATCATAATCAAACTAGCGTTATTTAATATTAAAGTGCCTTTCAATGTAAGTTTAATTTTAGGAATAGTGTCGTGTTAGAAAGTTAGATATTAATAAATAAATTTTTTCAAACAATTAAATAAAAAAAAATATATTTTTTAAAATTTTGTAGACAATGTATAATATACCTGCAGCGCGATATGAAAAACTAAAAAATAAGGAAAAACTTGCCTAATCTAGGGGCGAGTACTTTCCAATACAAAAAAATTGTGAGATACTCATAAAGTATAGACATATAAGTGATTATAAGTACGCCACTGCACATCACAACATTTAGGTACAATTGTTGTTAGTGAACATAAACAAGCTTTTCATAAGGTATAATAATCACTTGCAAAGTTTGCACGTTACAACGCACAGTGGGATCTAGCTAACAAAAAGTTGAAAGAAGCAAAGTTTTTCAAAAAAAATCGGTATCTCTTAAAATATAGCAGATATCAAAAATTTGACAGATTACTTTCTTTGCTATGAACCAGTGATTCAATTGACGTACAGTGATAAAATTTAAAAATATTATTGTGAACGTTACATGCTATTGAAATTAGAGCAAAAAATCATCGTCCTCTTTAACACCCTGTATATAAAATTTTCTGACAGTTTAAGACAATCCAACTTTGGCAATTGTTTCCTAAGGGACAAATCTGTCAACCATTGAAAACCGGAGATCGATGTCATATCTGGTTCAGAAAATATTAACTTTTAAATTTAGGCGAAATTTTTCTTGCTCGAAAGCAAAAGCAGTTTACTTCGACTAGGCTGGCTATCGACCGTGTGAATCGAGCGAGTAATCAGCAGCAGACTGTTTTAATTATACAGGGTGTCCAAAAAAGTATGCAACATGGGAAATTATTTTATTACCAATTTCTCAGAAAATTGTCGTTTTAATAAAAAAATTTTCACCTATGGCTAATAGTAAGGGAGCAAATGTCATCCTTTTGAAATTGTCTTCGAGTAAAGTACCTTAATTATTAAAAATACAGCAAAATTTTATATGGAAATGCTGTGCAAATTAAAAACTTAATCGAAATACGAAAAAAACTCGATTTTTACCAGCCGCAGGTGAAAGATCAAATATGCGTTTTCTGATTTAAGGCACCTTTATCAAGAATACATTTTTCTGAGAAATCAGTAATACATTTTTTCCATATGTTGCATATTTTTTTGGACACACTGTATAGTCAACTTTTTGGATTTTTAGCTTACTAAGGATCCTATGTTTTTTTTATAAAACAAGGGGAAAAACGTAAACCAATTTTTATACAACAAATAACGACAATAATTTCGTGGCACTTTTCGTGAAACTACTTTGGTATTTTAAATCCCCTTTATCAGTCTATTAAAACAACAAAGTTAGACCAGAAAATACTTGGAACAACTGTTGGCTATCGGTAGTGTAAACCCCTTTAACATGTACGCAGCTGAAAAATATAACGTATATATTTTTCACTTTTATACCAAATTTCACGGCAAAGTGTACGATTGCTTCGAGATTAGTCTTATGACCTTTTCTTGTTAACATTTTGCTATTCCGCCGCATTCCGTCTCTCTTACTGTTCGTAGACCAAAATGTATCGATTCCTAACTGATTTGCAACTGTCAGATTCTGCACGGTTTCCCGATCGGGTGTTTCTTTACTTTTGACTTGATGTTTTCACCGATTCGTTTCGTTTTCTTTAGTTTTGGCATGTTTTCGTTACACTTACTTTCTATTATTCTTTAAATATCCATCCCAAAACGAAAAACTAGCTCTAAACAAAGCTGAAATGAGCCAAGAATAAGAATATTTGTAAGTTAAGTTATTATCAGTTTTGTTTTGACAGTTGGAGATTCATTTGTACCCGATCACAAAGAAAAAAAGCAGCAACCAGTCGAAGGAAATTTGCAACTGGTTGAAATTTCGCTCTGGAAATGAACCTTCTGTCTTAATCTAGATATTTTTTTCCTCTGATATCGTGAACTCGAAATGCTAACTAAAAAAAACACGAATGGTAGGCGGGAACTAAAATAAAAACCCCGTAAGAGAATCGCAATTGCCGAATGATCGAAACGAAACTTAAAAAACTGTATAAAAACTCAAAAACGGTCATTTTTAAATTTTGCTACAGTTAATTTTGTCCTGTGTAATTGTCTAAATTAATTGGTTATATAGTCCCAAATAGGAGGATATAATTTAAAAACTGTCACATAGAGAATTAATAAGGTTTTTTTTTTAAACAAACAACTGCCAAAATAAGGTCCGGTTTTTCGAATGTTTCGTCCAGAAAAACGCAATATGTACCGATTAAATCCTGATAACTAGTAATTTGAATGTGATGAAAGTAAAATGGAACCTCACAGAAATAATTTGATCACATCCTATCTGTCTGGTAATTTAAGGGTACAGAGTGACCCATTTTCGACACTTTTATAGGGTATCTCCGTTATTGTTAGTGCTGTCAAAAAAGTAATGTAGGTGTCATGTGCTCTTTTTGGGTCAAACTTAAAATGGTAAAATCTAAATTTGAAAATTTTTGCTCGCTTAAGAGATACGGGGGAAATCAAAAAATTTACAATTTCTAAATTACCCTAGATTTTCTTAGTTAAAAGAGATACAGAAAAATGTTTTATACAGATGTTTCTTTATATTGATTGTTGAATAATCTGCCGTTTTCGAATAAGTATACGGGGTCAGGTAAAAAAGTTATCGGACTTAACCTCATTTTTTTAAATGGAACAACCTGTATATTTTAATCTAAAAAGATAATATTTTCAATTCTCCTTTCAAATATAACACACCATGGATGATATTGGGTTTCTAGGCGATTTAATAAACTTTATTATTTTAAACCACAGTAGACCATGAAACAAAAGCTAATATCCTAGAAACAACTATGTTGACTATTAACATTTAACGTCAATTTCATTTTTACATATTCATTTGCGAAAATGACCTATCGACAGTGTTGCCGATTTGCGGGTAATTACCCGAAAATCGGGTATTTTGACCTGTTATGCGGGTAAAACCGGGTATTTCAACATTCATAATAATAATAAAGATTATGATATTATGAATGACGATTGATGCGTTGATGCCTAAACCCTATTGATTTTCTAAATATCTATGCCAAGTATCACGGAGACTCTCACAACAATGAAACTAGCCAAGACCGATGAAATGAAGAGGACTGCGAATCTAAACCTAACCTGGCTTGCTATTAGTTTTTATTAAATTATTATTTGGCATATTTGTTTCTGAAACTTCAGGTAAGTTGAGGTTTGTTTTATTGTTTTTGTAAAGGCTTCTCTTTATTTATTTTGGTTTTGAAATCATTATTAGTAGGTCTAATTTAGTGCTTGTGGTTTACATTTGTATCGTTTGTATTTTAGGTAATGTAATGGTATTTAATTGGTACATATGTATAATTAGTTCTTATCATGGATACATGGTTAATTAAGAAGAAAACTCATAACCTAGATTTGCAAGAAACTGTAACTTCAACATCAAGTTTAGATGCGATCTTGGTGGAGGTACATACAAAATATCAAATTAACATCTACTTGCTTGCCTGCCTACTTGACACTTTTTATGTATATTTTTCTAAAGTAAAGTAAAATATTCACTCATTATTCAAACTGCTATTCAATATGAAAGCTTATCAGACTTGTTGTTAATTCCACACTTAAATTTTAATAAATAAAAACATATAATTCCCAACAGAGCCAGTCCCTTCAACAAGAACGTAAACAAACAGATAACAAAAATAATAACAAAGAAGCATTAACAACAGAGAACGAGTCGGACAACAACGAAGACGAAGACTCTATTCCTGTTGGTCCTGTTTCCCATCCCAAACGTCAGAAACTTCATCCACGCCGAAATAAATTTTGTGATTCCTGGTTAAAAATACCTGAATTTAATAACTGGTTATGTAAGTCAAACAATTCAAGAAACGGTAATGAATATGCATTTTGTAAAGTATGTAAGTGTGACATTACAGCACACAAAAATGATATTCACCGCCACAATTTAAGCGATAAGCATAAAATGAATTCCAATGTAATAGTTAAAAATAGAAAAATTACTAATATGCAATTTTTAACAACAGACTCAGATAATTTGGCTAAAAGAGCAGAAATAAAAATTTGTGCTCTTTTAGCTGAAAAAAATTTGCCTTTTAGTTTATTAGATACTCTTTCTCCTTTGTGTGCAGACATTTTCCCAGATTCTGAAATCGCTAAAAAACTTACTTTAAAAAGAACGAAAGCTACTGCAATAATAACTAATACTTTAGGAGATCATTTTTGTCAAGAAATTATTGTCACTTTGTCCACCCCAGGCTGCTTTTTCTCGATTATTGTGGATGAGAGTACTGACAAAGCAACAATTTAACAATGCTCCTTTACAGTAATTTATTTTTGTCCTACTCAAAATAAAGTTGTAACAAAATTTTTCGACTCAGTTGAAATGAGGGAGGCTACAGCTGATGCTTTGTACACATGCCTAAAAAATGTAATAATACAAAAAAATATCCCATTTTCTAATCTCACAGGGTTTTCATCCGACACAACCAATGTTATGTTTGGTAATTATCATTCAGTTTGTGCACTTTTAAAACAAGATCTACCTAACATAGTTTCTATTAAATGTTCATGCCACATGATACATCTTTCTGCATCCAAGGCATGTTTAAAACTACCAAGATCTGTTGAAGATCTACTAAGAAATGTGGGAGCTCACTTTAGTAGAAGCTATGGAAGGCAACAAAAATTTAAAGAATTCCAAATCTTTTTTCAAGTGGATTTCCACAAGATTTTACTTCCTTCTAATACAAGATGGCTTTCTTTAAAGGCATGTGTAGACCGCATACTTGAGCAATATGATCCCCTGCAGGCATATTTTATGGAAAATGTTTTTACGGACCCATCCAAAACAACTGACGAAATGCTTAAAACTATGTCAAATAAATTTACTAAAATATATTTGGAATTCATGAGCTACAATTTAGGCCTTCTTAATGATTTCAATATTATGTTTCAAGCTGAAACACCCCTTTTACACAAGTTAAAACCGGAAACGGATAAATTACTCAGGACAATATGTTTAAATTATATGAAACTTTCATTTGTTAAATACAGTGATATTTTTACTTCAAATCATTTGGATGAAAATAATTTCTTGCAATTAGAACAAATTTACTTAGGTATTGCCGCAACGGAAAGCTTCCAAAACTTAAAAAAGATCCAAAGGCATCACCTGAAGATCTAAGATTATTTCTTGAAAATTGTTTACAATTTTATATTGCGTTAGCTACAGATATTAAAAAACGTTTTCTGTTTGACGATCAAATATTTGAATTAATCAATATTCTCGAACCTAAATTTGCTCAGTCATTTAAAATTACATCTCTCAGAAACATTATAAGAAGATTTCCTATTTTAGAAAATTATATAGATTCTCAAAAACTAGATACTGAATGGAAAGAACATGCGTTACTTGACTTTGAAAATATAGATTTGGATAATTCTAAAAATGCTGAAGATTACTGGAAACAAGTATTTTTACTTAAAAACCCATCTGGAATGGTAAAGTTTCCAAATTTAAAATAGGTAATAACTCTTTTACTGACTCTTCCATTCTCAAACGCTTCTGTGGAAAGGGTGTTCAGTAATTTTAATAAAATTAAAACTGATATACGAAACAGATTAAATACCAATACGGTATCAGCTTTACTATATACGAAAAAAGGTATTCAAGAGTGTGGGGGAGTACTAAAATTTGAACCAGAGAGAGAAATGTATGGCAATACTATATGGCGAAAAAAATATGAATGAATTTGTTTTTATGCTGTAACTATTATGTACCTACTAAATAAAACTGAAATTAAATTTTGTAATTTTATTTGGATCTACTTTTGAGAGGCAACGGCAAAGTAGCTGATTTAGCCGTTAGAAGAATATGTATATTAATAAGAAATGAGAATAACGAGCAGTATTCAAAATGAATTTTGAATCTCGTACTTATTTTTAAATTTTGTTAGGTTAGGATTTTTTGATGTTCTGTTCTGTTCGATTCCATTTATTACCTGCTTTTCAGCATCCAGCCATAAGGTTTTTTTGACACACATGATTTTTACATGTATGAAGGAGTAGAAAAATGTCGTTGTTGTAATTTTTAAATTATCAGACAAAAATTATAATTACGTTATGTTGCGGGTAAAATGTTGGGTATTTTGCTTAATGATAACGGGTAAAAAGGGGTATTTTCAAATTTCCCGCGGGTAATCTGAAAAATCGGATCGGCAACACTGCCTATCGACATGATATGGTATCAGTTTACATTGAAAGTGGAAAATCGAAGAAATGGCGCAAAATGTATATTTTGTTCGCTATCCGGAAAGACGGTAACCATTTAAGGACATATCCCGAACATTTGCGATGATTCCCGTTATTTTTTACCTTAATCCGAATCTTTTATTTCGTTTCAAAGTAATAAAGTTTAAATAAATCGCCTAGGAAACCAATATCATTCCATGTTATATATTTGAAAAGAGAATTTAAAATATTATCCTTTTAGATTAAAATATACAGGGTGTTCCATTTTAAAAAATGAGGTTAAGTCCGATAACTTTCTTACCTGACTCCGTATACTTATTCTGAAAACGGCAGATTATTCAACAATCGATATAAAGAAACTTCCGTATAAAACATTTTTCTGTATCTCTTTTAACTAAGAAAATATAGGGTAATTTTGAAATTGTCAATTTTTTGATTTTCCCCCGTATCACTTAAGCGAGCGAAACTTTTCAAATTTTGATTTTACCATTTTAAGTTTGACCTAAAAAGAGCCATGACGCCATTACTTTTTTGATAGCACTAATAATTACGGAGATACCCTATAAAAGTGTCGAAAATGGGACACACTGTACATACATTGAAAAACAGGGCCTAAGGTTCGTACTATTAGTGAATTCACATGGGGGGTTTCCCCGAATTGTCGCCAGAGAATAAAATCGTTAATAAAAATACTTATACAAGGGTACCTTCACTACTGTGCGAACCAACAGATGTCCCAGATGATACATATCACATTTTAAAACTAAACTTAAATGATGGCTAGATATCGAGACTTGTTGACAATTTGGTAAAAATAGAATTTTTTTAAGATTCAACAAAAATATATATATTAGTGATTCCCGAATTTAAACGTCGAGAAATTTCATATACCTTTGAAAAGATTGCAATCTGTTCTCTCGTTTTTATACGGGGTGGTTTTTCAACAAAATTCACCCAGTATAGAAAATAATTCAAAAACAAATTACAAATGAAAAAACCCCCATATTCCTCTTTCCTCCCGGTACAGGCGCGGTAAAAAAACATAACTCACACTCCAGGCGACGTTATTTGATCGCGCCTGTACTTTCTGAATGGTAAAACTTAATTTAATTTACAAATCTTGGCTGTAATATGACACTTAATAGTTATCCAGAACTTTAACTGAAAGTATGAAGTCCTTGCCTTAGGAACAATTACAATTTTGTACAATTTTTATAATTGTATTAACTTGTGACGTTATTGTCTTATGAAGAAAATATATTTTAGCAAGAAGGCAGGACTTTTAAAAAAATTAGTCTGGTAGATTTTTCTTGCATATTTTTTATAGTTTCTGTGGAAAAAAATGAAAATTTTCGTTTGTTTTCACAAGTTCGAAATAACAAAAAAAATTATGTAACCGTTTATATACAGGGTGTTTCAAAAAACAGATGACAGCACTTGTGTGGGCGATTCCTTAACAAAGGAATCAACACACAAGTGATGGCACATGTTTTTTGAAACACCCTGTATATTCACAGTCCAATTTTACCTGCTTCTTTTATAGCTGGTATTGTTAATAGCCGGTAAGAGATCAATGAAAGGGCGTGAAACGTACTTTATGTCATGAATCAAATTTAAAAAAAATATTTTTCCTTTAAAATACTGTCAAAAACTAAAATACAATAATTTTTGACAACATTTTCAGTAACTCAAAAAAATATGCAACAAAAAACTGGAGTTTTTTTGATTTTCTTACAATTAAAAAAAATTATTAAAACAAAAACCGTAAAATTTCCAACTAAAAAATTTCGTTTTCGTGTTGATAAAATCCGCAAACATGCAAAATTGATTTTAAAAAATGACGAAACTTACGGACCGAATTTTGGCAGCTTTTTTCCAGATTGTTCAGTAGGTATAGTTGTGGTAGACGTTCCAGAGCGAAATCGTACCATCGGCTCCCCCTAAAATAATGTTAAAAATAATTCTAGATATTCTCGGCACTTTTTCTATTTCACTGTATTACCTGTGGCGAAAATTTTCGAGTCCCAATATCGTACGACGTTTGGCGAAAACTGGATGTCCGAAATTTGTTTCTTGTGTTCCGTTAAAATCACCAGGACTCTGAGAGTCCTCCACGAATAAACCCTAAAAAAAAATACGCCGTTTATTACCACAAATATTGATCTTAAGAGTGAATATTTTTTAAAGACATACCTCAATCGTCCATCCCACCCGCCAGCAATCATCAGTTTCTTGTCGGGTCTAAATCTGACAATCTGGCAACCCTCATTCGGCACAGTCAACTCTGCTTGCAAGGTAAATTCGAGACATTCCGGATCAAGCCTTAAAAAAAACACTCTTAAACCACTTTTGCATCCAAAACTTTAACTATAGGACTTCCGTCTCAGATTCGAAAACAATGGAGTACATTTTTCTAATATAAATTTATCTTCTTACTTAAAAATTTGCAATGTATTCGATGAGTTGGCAACGACGCCGCGTAGGGTGTTCGGATCGAAGGTTACAGATGTGGTAAATTCTTTAAATCTCATTTGGCAACACTGCTTCCCAGTTGAAAAGTCGTACAATATAATATCACCTGAAAAGAAGCTTTTATTAGCCTAGAGTGTGTGATATGACCATAACCTAAGGGATCCAAAATATAGGCACGTTATTAACAAAGACCCTGTAGTGTTGCAAACCTTTTCTATATAAAATTAGTGCGACATCCTGTAGAAGAATAGTAAATGAATATAAAAATACAAAAAACTTGCATACCACTCTCATACCCAACCAGCAAATACTTCGTCCCTCTAATTTCGATGGTCTCAAGGCACATGGCATTCCCAATCAGTTCGGGTTCTTCAGGTACAAATTTTCGAATTGTTTCAAAAGTATCAATGGTCACAGCTTCTATGCTGCTTCTTCCCTGAGGCAGTATCAGGTGGTTGTCATAGAGAAGGGATTTGCAGAAACCGCCATATGATTCTAGTGTTTTTTGTACCCTGAAATTTGTGAGGATTTTAGGAAACGTTAGAAAAACTAATGTTTCCTGTGTAAAACTATGTACAATTTCGTCATAAATCAAAAGTACACCTACCTATAGCCCGTGTTGTTTTCAATGGACCACAGCTTGACTAAACCGCTCTTTTCTTGTGTTACAATGTCATAATCTATAGAATGTAGTGCTTGGATTGATTCCCCCATGTTCTGTTTGTGTTGCAATCTATTACACTAAAAATAAATAGAAACCTTCATCCTCCTTCTCATGTTATAGAGCATATATTGTTGATCTTTTTCAGTAAATAGAATGATAAAAACGAGGTCGTAACGTTGAAAATAAGTGTATAGAATAGATAGAGGTTTCCTCTGATTCAATAAATCATGCAAATTTATATGTACAAAAAAATAATGCGCAAAAAATGTGATATTTATTATGAATACACATGTTTGTGGTTTGTTCAGATGTTCCACATGTTTTTTACCCGGTCAAACATTGAATGACTGAACAAACTGTGTATCTCTCTTTATTACATCATGTACCTCGCGGGACGTATGTTCTATCCTGAATAAAAGATTGATCAGCTGATAAAAAATCTAAACAAAACGTTGAATATGCGACGCAAATAAAAACGTGGCTAAAAAGTACTAGATATGAAAGGGAAGTACTCAAATAAAAAGAGCGTTTGAAAAGGGGTAAAGAAGGCAACGAATAACTTAAACTCACCTCCAAATCCCAAAAAAATACGTCTCCTTTTTCATTTCCAGCTAAAAGTAGATCGCAATAGTCGGGGTTTCTTTTCGGGAAACATAACGAATGAATGTGTCCCATATTTTCCTTGAAGCAAAATACGGGATCCGGGGGCAAAATACCGATTCCTGTAGTCATTTTTTGTGGAAAATCTGCCAAATTAACGGAAAAAATGCAAGAAAAGAAAATCACGGTTTAAACTAAGCAGCGGCCATCGAGGGACTGATGCATGACGGGGAATTTACAAATGTCAAACCTAGGACGGTACCGCCATCGTTTCAAGAGTAACCGAACTTATCTTTTTGTTATAGAATCCTGTAACGTTGTTGGATGTAAGGTTTAGCTTAGTTTCAAACTATTCCTTTATCTTATAGAAATTTGTATATATACGTGCACATCTAGTAGAGACTAGTTAAAATTGCAGTAAAGTTTTCCACCTTTCTATGTCCAATTATAGAAATCTGTATAGAGCTTTGACTTCAGTGCCATCTCGCGGTGGGTAGACTGAACTATAGGCAAGTTTTACACCGCACGGCTTTGCATTTATATATCCTAGGTTTTAAAAACTATAATCCGTTTTCATAAAAATCTGTATATTCGACAAAATTGTGGTCCTAAATTTTAAAGACCTCCTAAGTCTAAATTATATTTTAATAAAATGGTGAAGGAAATCTGGCCTAATCTCGAAAGACACATTTCGAATCAGGGATATCTTGGTTGAACTTTAGGACACTTGAACTTTAGGAAAATATATGAGAAACATCAAAACGAACAAGAAAAACAATACAATTAAATAAAACGGAGGTTTTTTAAATTTTTTTAATGATTGCTATTCCAGTAAATAGAATTAATACATTGTCACACATACAGTTTTCATACATCAAATTTGATTAAAAATAATTGCAACAGAATTTTCTAAAATTTCACAATTTTTAAATACCTATATCTTACAAATTATTTAATTTTCTCTTTCGAATAATGCCATGAAGTTCACAGTAATGTTTCAGTTTTTTTTTTCTAAACCTAATTTTTTAAATTTCACAAGTTTTTAGTAAAAATAATGTCTTAGTGTCACGATCGGTTATGCCGAATTTTTTTTTGTTCCTAAATATTAATTTTTACAAAAATTTACAATTCTCTCGCTTGAAACACGAATCTCTTTTGTACACGATAATATAGTAATTTTTTACACTTATATAAGTGACTTTTAAGACCTTATTTTTGCTTCCACATAAGAATTTACAAGAACCAAAAATTGAAAATTTTTTCGAAACACAATTTGTTCGATATAACTGGAAGAAACAAATGTACACAGGCATTCTTACATTCGGAAAAGAATCTGCTCTACAGTTTATAGCGAAACATAGGAACTTAAACTTAACTACAAAAAGCAAATATATAAGTTAAATCAAAAAATGGCAGTCAAAATTCAAAATTAGAAAATGGCAAAATATAAACTCCTGGACAGCATTAACGCAACATCATAAATTTGTCATATTTTTATGCCATTTTTTTCTTCTGAATTTATGATCCGATTTGAATGATTTTTTTTGCATTGTAGGTTGGTTCCTTGACAATGTCACAGTTTTCGCTGTTTATGATAAAAATTTAATTTTCGATTTATACTGGGTTTAATAAAAATGCTATGTTTTTACGAAAATTCGCATCACCCTGTGGAGTATATTAGCAACCGAAGCATATTGCAGTTGACATTAAACGGTAGGTCCATCTTTCCCCAACATTTTCTTTTTTGGTTTACTTGATTATCTTTGTTATTAAAGGAGATACACCGTTTTATAGCCTAACATGTTTTTATAGACTTTAATATTCAACACATTCATTGTTAAATGTTTTCAAGTAGGTTTCAAGATTAAAATACTCGTTGCGCAACTGGGCATACGAAATGAACGTTTAATAAACAGTTACCGAACAGTTTTTATCAGTATGGCGAATTTTATTAGATCTTTGTAACTTTAAAACACAACATCTGCTGACACATCGCTTGCAAAAGTCCATAGTCTACTTGAAAACATATTAAAGTCTATAAAAACATTTACGCTATAAAACGGTGTATCTCCTTTAATAACAGAGATAATGAAGTAAGCCACGAAAGAAAATGTTGGGGAAAGATGGACCTACCGTTGAACGTGAACTGCAATATGTTTCGGTTGCTAATACACTCCACAGGGTGATGCGAATTTTCGGAAAAAACATAGCATTTTTAGTACACCCAGTATAAATCAAAAATGAAATTTTGATCATAAACAGCGAAAACTATGACATTGTCAAGGAACCAACCTACAATGCAAAAAAAATCATTCAAATCGGATCATAAATTCAGAAAAAAAATAGCATAAAACATATGGCAATTTTATGATGTTGCGTTAATTTTGTCCAGGAGTTTATTATTTAATATAAAAAACCCTTATTATAATATAGTTGTATCCCTAGCTATATCTAGCAAATTTCAAAACAGGCTCTTTGATCAGTTTAGTAGCTGTTTTGAAATTTTTTATGTTATTTTTCAATTCAATCCTAAAAATAATATTAATAAAAATATATAAAAAAAAGTTTATACGTATATTTCTTAAAATTATTTATATAACCTTTTTTAAACATTATACATAGATTTTTCTGTAAAACGTATACATAAAAAAAAACAATAAATACAACCTACAAAACTGTAGAACATTTATTTTTAAAACTAAAGAAATGATGACAAGGGCAATAGCTTTTGAAATTTTTGTTGTTTCAGTCAAGTATTCAAGCATTTTTATGTCAAAATGATCATGTAAGTTTAAACATGTAAATTTCCATTCAAATGTCAATTAACAATTTTTACGAATAAAATTTTTTATCGCATTCCGATCGCTACAACAAAAATTTTCGAAAAACTATTGCAGGAAATTCTTTAAACCTAACGAATGGCAATTATTTTTAGGCGCGCTTGAAGCAAGTACTTTTAATTTAAACCTAATCAAATAAATACACCTTTAAAATGCTTATAGTATTACACAATACAGTGATATTATCAAAAAACCGGCCACTTTGACAAGCTAAAAAAAAAAACGTTTCGCAAAAACTGTCGTCCAAACAAGTATTTGAATTTTTGAAGTAACATATTGCACGTTTATCGTTAAACTACGACGATGTACAGTCGCGGACAAAAAAATATTTCATTGCACGATTTCACTATCCACTACTGTACACTTCTGTTAACATTAAGAGCCTTATATTGCTCATCTGTATAGTATAACTAAAATCATCGAAATTAAAACATTCTAATGGCCGATTAAATTACAATTTTGCAAAGTTACGAAACGAACGTTTTTTTTTAGCCAAAAATTGCCTCAAAAGTTACTGTATTGATAGTTTGCCTATGTACAGTCAAACAGAAAAATAACGATACTTGATAACTATTGTACTATTAAATGTTTTAACAACGTATAGCCTAGTTTAATTCACCTATAGTAAGTGCGTATTATTGTTATATATGGCAAAAATTCTTAGACAAAATATCAATGTTTTATGCGTATAACACATGTTGTATTTAATTAATTCTGGCTACTCTTGTGTAACCACGTTTTTTGCATGACTATTTCTTAAACGTTAACACCCCAACATCCCACCCCATATTAAGTAACCATGTTTCTGTCAAAAAAATTAAATTTGGTCTATTGAATCTCAGTCAACAGTTTTTAAGATATGTTTTCCAAAAGTAAAATTTACTTTTTTGGCATTTAAAATCGGGCAATTTATTTATAAAATATCTTAAAAACTGTTCGATACAGTGACATATTGAAATGTCGGTTTGTCCCGTCGAAAATAACAAATAGCTTTCAGACGATCGATTTTACCGATATATAAAAATGTATCTTATAAAATTATAAGTGATGATTTAATTGCAGAGGATTTTCGGAAAATCTGTTAAGCGTGGCAACCATGTATTATTCAAGGAATGTTGCCACTGTTGATATAACAATACGCATTTTTCATTTAAAAGGGAATTTAATCCATTTTTAAACCTAATAGTCATGCAATTATTTTTGGAAAACCCTATTGTGAACCTTGAGACAATTTTTTTGGGACCTTAACACAACAATTTTATAACAAATAGCACGAAAAACATAACTGTTATAACAATTAATGAGCTAACATTAAAAACTACATTTAATTATATATGTGGTTTTATATTGTATGAACGCAATTTTTTTTAACCGCATAATTTCCATTTTGCTTTGCAAGGCCGAAAAGTTTGTAGTTTTCCCAAAAGTGACGTTTTGTTTTATTTATATAGCTGACGCGCCCACAAATCTGTCCGTATATGACGTAACATTGATCACAAATGTATTCTTGCCGAAAATCCTTAATTCAAGGACATAGTGTTCGGTCTGACAACGTCGCGTTAGTGAAGCAACGTTGCCACGTTGTTCTCGTTAAAGTTGCTTCTGCTGAAAACGTATAATCATGATGAAGGTACGTTATGTTTGACAGATTTCTGGGGGCGTTAGGGGTTATTGTGTTAAATGTGTAAAATTTTGACAGAAAAAAAAACGTAACACCCGCGAAACTTTTTTAATTTAAATAACTTTGTATACAGGGCATTATTTAATAAGGATATATTTTTTATAAAATAGTATCTAGTCGAAAAAATTGGCTGTTAAAATTTATTGGGTTGGTTCAAGGTTGATGTTACTTTACACTATATTTTAGTTTCAGGAATTCATACATTAGTCATTTTCCGTCATTTGTAGAATTATTAGAATTTTAAAATACTATGCAAAATTTAATTATTATATATTTATGAAAAATATATCCTATTGAATGAATTACCCCGCGTATTCGTAAAAACATTGAAATAAAAAATGTAATATTCCGTTTCAAATTGCATTTTATTACACGAAAGAGTGTAAGTTTTTGGTAATTACCCGAAAAGTGTGTAAAGTGTGTATGTGTAAAATGTAATATATTTGATTTTATATATTATTGTAAAAAAATAATAAGGTAACCATCTCTTTGAAAAAATACACCAACCCTTGTATGTACGAACTCAAAACGAAAAATTCGAACAGAGAAATATCTGACAGGTGTTTTTCACAAGAATCTGAATATTTTCCCAAAAAAATCAAAGCTACGAAATAACCGGAACTGAAGTATGGAGTATCGAAATTTTTTGTATAGGGCGATTCTTCGAAAATCCCCGTTTAGGCTATTGCTTTTTAAATAAAATTTTAAGTAGCCGACGTTGCCGCACTTTGCATTTTTACTTTCTCGCTGGGATTTTTCAATGCTTTTTTTGACCTTAGTTTTAAAAGCTGTAATATTTATTATTATATCGGTATATTCTGATGGGAGGGGGAGGGGGGAAGGGGAAATATATGTTATATTAAAATTTGGAATCTAAAGAGACCACCTAATGTAGAGATATTCTATTTTATCCATGTGAGAAGAGTAACTTTTAAAATGCCAGAATGTTTTGTGGATAAAAGCAGTTTCCGCAACTCTATGTTTAAACAACTATAGGTCCATTTAGGCTTGGATATATGTTTGTTACTACAGGCATAAAATCTGATCTATCCTGTAGTACTATATAATTTTAAGAAGATATATAGGGAAGATTATTTCTATTAATACGATTATACTTATATTGTTAGACCTAGTTTACTACATTCTTAAACGTTTTTCCGGTTCAAAACTTCCTATATTTTATTCAGTAAAAAATTGTGAAACTCACAACAGGTAAGTTAGTTAAATTTTGAAACCAAAATGATCGTCCACAAAGTTGTTTTTAAATTTTGAAAATTGGACACTATAAATTTTGTTTCTCCTGAAGATAATAAAATAAGACTATTACACGATTAGATACATATATTAACGTTAATATTGAACAATCATAGCGTATTCGAAAAAAGCATTTTAACAAAATGTCGCATTATGTTTTCCTCCCACTAAATAATTTTTGCCGAGAGCATTTTTCTACTTTTTAAAAATTACGTTGACTGGTTCACAACGTTCTTAGGACAAATTTTTATCCGTATATTCTAAAATAACCAAAATTTCTAAAACATGTGGATAACGAGCATGACAAAAATTCTCGTTAATCCACACCTTAAAACCAAACGATTTTATCTAGAATTTTAGAGTGGGCTATTTTCAGGCTAGATTCGACTAGAATTACGATTGTAGTTTGACATTTCTACCGTCTGCTGTCACTTTGTTAAATTGCTTCGTTCCGAATTGGTGGATTGAGGGACCGAAGGATATGTGCTTGTTCTACACCTAACTACACTCTACATCTGTGCATTTTTTTGGCCCCCATCGAGAAAATCGCGCGGCAACGTCCGCCAAAAACAGTGAACGAAAAATCCGAACCGAAAATTGGTGAGAAAATTGAAAACCGTGCCAAAAATTGACACATTGTAAATGTGGGCTATTGCAAAAGAATTTCGTTTTTTTATGTAATTTTACAATAAATATACGACATTATCGGGCAGGTTAGTCGTTATATTTTGTAAAATACACTTCAAATGGGCAGGGGACTAAAGGACCTAAGAACAAGAGCTATTTGAGCAGCCCTGTATATGTTTATTATTATTTTTTCGGTGTTTAGATGTAATTATTCTTTACATTACAAATCTTAAATTAGATGAATTGTTGTTGATTTTGTTATGAAATTGACAGGGCAGCATAAATATTCCGCGTCTCTTAGCGTACCCCAAAGTCCCCTACAGGGTAATCAAAAAAATATGGTCTCAAAACCCTACTCCCATCCAAAAGGAGTTCATGGGCATTTTTCTCCCCCTGGAAGGACGACTTTTTGGCGACACAACTATTTTAAAAATACGTTCGTAACAGGTAACGGCGAAGCGATGAACTAATATGAATTCTAACCTCATTTTTTAAGGAATTTGTGTTAAAATCCTAATAGTTTACGTCTGGAACTCCGTAATATACTTACGCATTTTTACATCATATAGGGTGTGCCAAAAAAGAACGTACCGCAGAATAGGGTTCTGATTTTGGGCTATGGAGTTTTTTTTGTGTTATGTGGTAACTACTTAAGACACCTTAAATAGTTAAGAGAATGGGCAAAAAATATTGAAGCACTTAGTGCAACCGGGCTATGGCATTATTATTTTGTGTGTATGTATTTTAACTGTTATTTGTCAGAATCGGGTGAATGAATGTGAGTGTGTCGGACAGAGAAAGACTATGTTATTATTATTACTATAATGGTTTCGGCAAGTATTGAAGGAAAACGCTTGAATTTAGACGAGGAAAAGTTTTTTTTAAGGTTAAATTTTAGGTACTAAAATTTTCCATCTTGCTTAATCGCATTTATTAAAAGTCATACTTCTAATCTCTATCCGGTCACGTTAAGGCGGTATCCATTTTTATCGAAACTATTTCTCTCGACTACCGGAAGTAGTACGGAAAAATATTCTTGGTAAAAAAACCGCGTCAAAATCGGGGTGTGCTGCGTAAAAATCGACAGATTCGTTTTTAAAACTTTTTATTTTGCAAAAAAATTCTAAAAAATCTGCCACAAAATTACTCTCGTCAGTCATTGTTTATCTAAAAAATTATATTTTTTGCGGGATTTGAGGGTTTACTATCGCTCCTTCCCCGCCCTCAACAGTGTTTTATATACAGGGTGTCCGGGGAAATGTGGGAAATCTTCCGGATATGAAGCAAACAAGTGAAAAGGGTACTATAAGATCATATACAGTTTTGTCGTATAGGGCTCCTCTTCGGAGATATAGGCTCCCAAAGAGCTAAAATGGAATCAAGTGTTTTAAACATTTTTATTGAACCACCAGGTATATTACATTTTTTTTTAATATGATGTACAGGTGTCCCATTTTCGACACTTTTACAGGGTATCTCCGTAATTGTTAGTGCTATCAAAAAAGTAAAGTAGGTGCCACGTGCTCTTTTCGGGTCAAACTTAAAATGGTAAAATCAAAGTTTGAAAATTTTCGCTCGCTTAAGAGATACGGGGGAAAATCAAAAAATTGACAATTTCAAAATTACCCTATATTTTCTTAGTTAACAGAGATACAGAAAAATGTTTTATGCAGAAGTTTCTTTATATTGATTGTTGAATAATCTGCTATTTTCATACTAAGTATATGGGGCCAGGTAAAAAAGTTATCGGACCTAACCTTTTTTTTTTTAAATGGAACACCATGTATATTTTATTCTAAAAAGATACTATTCTTAATTCTCCTTTCAAATATATAACACACCATGGATGATATTGGTTTCCTAGGCGATTTATTTAAACCTTATTACTTTGAAACGAAATAAAAGATTCAGATTAAGGTAAAAAATAACGGGAATCATCGCAAATATTCGGAATATGTCCTTAAATCGTTACCGTCTTTCCGGATAGCGAACAAAATATACATTTTGAGCCATTTCTTCGTTTTTTCCACTTTCAATAAAAACTGAGTCATCTAAAATTTTTCAAAATGTTGTCATTTTCGCAAATGAATATGTAAAAATGAAATTGACGTTAAATGTTAATAGTCAACATAACTGTTTCTAGGATATTAGCTTTTGTTTCACGGTCTACTGTAGTTTAAATTAATAAACTTTGATAAATCATCTAGGAAACCAATATCATCCATTGTGTCTTATATATTTCAAAGGAGAAATCAAATTAGTATCTTTTTAGATTGAAATATACAGGGTGTTCCATTTAAAAACATGAGGTTAGGTCCGATAACTCTTTTACCTGTCCCCCGTATACTTATTCTGAAAACGGCAAATTATTCAACAATCATTCTAAAGAAACTTTTCTATAAAACATTTTTCCGTATCTCTTTTAACTAAGAAAATATAGGGTAATTTAGAAATTGTCAATTTCTTGATTTTCCCCCGTATCTCTTAAGCGAGCGAACATTTTCAAACTTTGATTTTACCATTTTAAGTTTGACCCAAAAAGAGCACATGACACCTACATTACTTTTTTGATTGGACTAACAATTACGGAGATACGCTATAAAAGTGTCGAAAATGGGACACCCTGTATACCAGGTAAGACCTTGCAAATTGCTATCCAAGAAAGTGTTGTGAATTACTACAGGGTCTTACCTGGTATACATTATATTAAACAATTTTTTAATATACCCGGTGGTTCAATAATTATGTGGAAGAAACTTGATTCCATTGGAGTTCTTTGGGAGCCCACATCTCCGAAGAGGAGGCCGATACGAAAAAAATTCGTATGAACTTATAGTATTCTTTTCACTTGTTTTCTTCATATCTTGGAGATTTACCACATTTTTTCCAGGATAATTTTCGTAGGAGAATGGAAACAAGGACTAAATCGATTTAAATGTATTTATGTCAATATACGGGTATCCTAAAATATATGGTCAATCATTCTTAGTGAGATTTATCTACCGTGTTCAAAATAAATCGATTTCAAATTACCTTGCATAGGAAGAAAAGAAAAATATAATTTAAAAAAAATATATATTTTACTTGTGCAAATTTCAGTAATTACTCGTAAGTTCTTACTACCTTTTTTTTAAGATTCCTTTTTTTAGGCTCGTTAGAATATATTAATAGTTTATTTTGTTTTTAATTTGTATGTTGCATTAACAATTTATTATGTTTATTTCGTTTATTTCTTTAAAAAATAATTAATTAAATGACAACCAAACATTGCAATAAAGGATTTGCCTTTAAAAAAAATGTCCTAACCTTGTTTCGGCACCTATAAATTATCGACTATACATTTTAGGACACCCTATATCGACCAAGTTCTAGGACATCCCGTACTGAAACTATAACGGCAAGCGTGCAAACGCGATGCGTTTGTAATTTTTTTTTCTTGGAGAGTGGGAAGAAGAAGTATAACCTCACATATTTCACATCGAAATCAAGAAAAGAATTTTTAAATTCCATATGACTGAACCGAAACCGAGAAACGAACTTTTACGCACGTTCACGAATATTTTACACGCGCGTGTAAAACATGACAGTTGCTAGTCACTTTTATGGGAAATTGTGGTCAACCTTAAAATTGGTTGGTTATATAACTATTGTATGTATTTTTATAACTATTGACTATCCAGCGTCGTTTCGATCGCAAAATTGCCGGCGATTCGTCTTGCGTATTGTCAAACTATTTACAGATTTTTTTTCGTCGTCGAAAATATTTGCGACAATTAATTTTAGTCATCGAAAATCGTTGGGTTAAAAAGCTCGGTAATTTTCCCACCGAAAGGACACTTTCTAGTATGGGGGCATATGTACAAGAGGCTTATTTAGTCTGTAGGTATGTACACGGAAAACGAAAGAAGATAAAACCACATTTTTACAAAAAACCAAATGTATCGAAACTGTTTTTACGCCAATTCAGCTAAAAAAATTAAATTTTCTTTATTTTTAAGTACGCTTGATTTAGGAATAATTTTTAGTCGTTGGAAAAATATCTGTCTCATTCATACACCGCTCTCACTTTTTCTTTTTAGAAAATGTTTTATTTTGTACTTTTTTAAATTAAAATTTCGGCGGGAAGGTCATAATTTATTGTTGAAAAAATTCTATTGCGAGGCGACGTAATTCTATGGCAATTAATATAAAGTGTAGTCGATTTCATAAAAAATATACGTAATGACCTATTAATCCTCTGTGCATAGTTGGTAGTTAACGTCTCAAGCTAAGGCGACCAAGAAGAAAATTTAAAATATCACAAAATAACCAATAATTTAGTAATTTTGGTTAGGCAATTGTTTTTATTAGCTTGCTGCCATATTTTTGAAATTTAGTGTAGTGTCCTTTTCTAATAAAAGTGTTAAAACCCTAATAAAGACTCTCAAATCAAATAGTATGAATTATGGGTTATGTTTTATATATTACATTTTCTTCTTTTCTTTTTGGTGGCGGAGGTAAGGCCAATTATGCACAGAGAAAGGATAGATGGACATTTTATGATTTTGATGAATTAATAGTTGAATAAAAATTACCTTAAGTCCATGTTTATTCTTTTAAAATTATCACCATTTGCTCAGAATACGAAAAAATTTTTAAAAACAAAATCCCTAAAAATGCCTTCCCGCCACCGATATAGATTTACCTAATTTTAAAAAATTTTCTTAAAAAATAAAAAAAATATTAGTAATCACAGTAAAAATTGCAAGAAATAAAAAGTATTGCTAAACGTACATTAACCGGCCAAAAATTTCATCTAAATAAAAAAAAATCACAGAAAAATCAAAAATATTACGTTCCTTTTCGTCTTAAAAAAATTGTTGATACCTATATTCGTTTTTTTTTTCAATCCTCAAAAAAGGATATAATATATCGAATTCTCTCTATTATTTTCATTCATACATCTTTTAATATACTCTAAAAACAATGATATATACAACTAAAGTAAATCTTAAGAAAAAAACACCTCTATAGTTAAATGAGGTGTTTTTTTCGAATTTTTTTTAACACTTATAATCTATACATTCTTACAATGAATTTTCTTCTTAGTAGTACACTTGTAAAGTGTAATAAATATATATTTTTCTTAATGCCTTAGGCATTGTTACTTTTTATACTGAACATCAACTTTTGATATTTTTGAACCTTAAAAATAAAAAGAAAACCCAAAATCATTTGGCACATACGTATCTCTAAATGTAATTACGTTTTTAAAATTTAAAGCAAATGTAAGGAAACCATTTTTTAGGCAAAACAAAAATAATAATGAATTATATTTGCAGCCTTAAGGGGTCTTAATTATTTCTCGTATATTGAAAACTTTAAAATGCTCAGTCACTTTGATTATGATTTTAAAACAAAGACATGAAGAAGAAAAAAAAGAAACGCCTCTTTTTCCGTCATTTTTACTCCGAAAAACTATTTTCATAAACAGTAAACATTTTTAAAAAGTCTTCGCCAATTTAACTAATAGTGGAGCCGTCCGGTTTACGAAAATCCCTTGACGAAATCGAGTAATTCTTTTTCCCCAATCGAAACATAATATCCCCTCGACATTTTGATATGATTTCTAGGGGGCGCCGCATGCTGGAGGAGGGGGGTACGCCCCGTAAATCTAACCTACAAATGGAAATGGAAAATAACTCGGCCGGTTTTGATGATACAAAAAAAATCTGAAGAGCAAAATTGAAGAGCTTGACAGAGCGCGTAAGCTCGAACAAGCCTGATCCCGATATCTCAATGAGTTCGCGAATTATCGCTATTTTCAACTGCAAAAACAATAAAATTTAATTAATTATATCTCGAGAAGGGGCGGAGTTGGGGCATCAATTTTTCGTAAATCAACGGGTGACATCGAGTACTTTGATGGGCCGCAGGCTGGGGTTGGTGGGGCAATTAGGAGGGGAGTAATGGAGGGGGGGGGGGGGATATTACATAAATGCTAATAAGTAGTTTATTAATCGAGCTACGGGGATCAGGCCGGATTCAATTTGTTCATTTTTTTATCAGCTATGAGGGGGGATTGGCGAAAATTTTTTATTTTCCAAATGCGCGCTTGGCGCGGCATACAAGAGATGGCCACTTTTTAATATCTCCGAAAATACTTCAGATATTATTTTGAATTACTGAACTAAAATTTGTGGTTCTATATCGTATTAACACATACCAAAATTGAAAATAATATCTAAAGTATTTTCGGAGATATTAAAAAGTGGCTATCTTTTATATGCCGCGCCTAGCGCGCATTTGGGAAAATAAAAATTTTCGCCAATTCATCCTCGTAGCTGATAAAAAAATGAATAAATTGAATCCGGCCTGATCCCTGTAGCTCGATTAATAAACTACTTATTAGCATTTATGTAATATCCCCCCCCCCCATTACTCCCCTCCTAATTGCCCCACCAACCCCAGCCTCCGGCCCCGTCAAAGTACCCGGTGTCACCCGTTGATTCGCGAAAAATTGATGCCCCACCTCCGCCCCTTCTCGAGATATGATTAATTAAATTTTATTGTTTTTGCAGTTGAAAATAGCGATAATTCGCGAACTCATTGAGATATCGGGATCTGGTTTGGTCGAGCTTACGCGCTCTGTCAAGCTCTTCAATTTTGCCATTTACATTTTTTTGTAGTATCAAAACCGGCTGAGTTATTTTCCATTTCCCGTTGTAGGTTAGATTTACGGGGGCGTGCCCCCCTCCCCCAGCATGCGGCGTCCCCTACAAATCATATCAGAATGTCGAGGGGACCTTACTGTATCGATTGAGGGAAAAAAATTACTATATTTTCGAGCCGTTTATTTCGCCAGAACGACTCCACTATAATGTTTTCGGTAATCCCAGATGTGGCTGAAAAAAATATAAATCTAAAAACCGGCGTCAGAAGAAGTAATAAATCGAAATCTGTGTGAGCTTCTTAAAGTTCCGCCATACACTTTAAATCAATCAATCAATTAAAGCTGTATTATAACGTCGAAAAAAAAAACAATTCAAACCATCCAACGTTCAAAATGACCTATAAATAAATATATATATATATAATATAACTGTCATAAAACCATAATACAACCATTAAAAAACCATTTACTCCCCAAAGTTGCATGTTCAGTAATAGCTAAATTCTCATGGCTGATTCGAACTGTTCTGTTGTCCTTGACTCTGTTGCTGATTTTGTTGCTGTTGCTGAATAGTGTTCTGCAGATTCTGCTGCAGATTTTGCTGCAAATTTTGTTGCAGGTTTTGTTGTAGATTCTGCAGATTACCTGTACCGCCTAGGGAGAAACCTAGTGACCTTGGATCGCTGCCGTGCAGCCGCAAGGCTTGTTCTAGTCTTTGTTCCTGGAGCCGTAAGGCTTCTGTGAGATCGGGGCTCAGTTGTTGGGAGGATTGAGCTTGGTGGCCTTGGTAGTGACCTGCAAGAGGGCGGCGAAAGGTTACTTAACGGGTTTATAATCGATATTCTATCGATCGACGGAATTGTATAAGAAAAAAATATACAAAATATAATCAAAAAAAAAACTTACTTAAATTATAAAAAGCAGTCCTTTATTTTACGGCCAAAAAGACTGAAGGTGCTTGTCTAAAAAGTAAATAAAATAAAAATAATATAAAAAAGAGTAAAAAATCATACGCGACTAAAATAATCAAAAAATCTTTCCTCTTTCTTTTTCAGATTTTTGATTATTTTAATAATAAATCATAAATTAACGATAAAACAAAACGAACGTCAGTAAATTCCTCGCATCTATTTCGTACGACCACGAGTAAATCGGTCCTAAAAAAACCAGATTCGCTCACCATTGTGACGCAGAGGACTATGGTTGTTCTCCTGTTGATGTTGATTCAACTGTGGCAGTGCTTGGCTCATGGCTAGCCTCAAAGCGGCCTCCGCTTGAGATCTTATTACGGCCTCTTGCATGCGCAGCGCCTCTTGCGCGGCAGCGTTTTGCTGGGCCGACTGTTGTGACGCTTGGGACATGTCCATAACCTGAAAAGATTTCTTCGTTAAAAATATCATTTAAGATTGATAATATTCTATTGTATCGAAGCATTAGCGACGTAATCAACTTATTACACTACTAGTGAAGTAATGTGATTGATTACCTATTGTTATTACGGTTGGAAAAAGTAATAGATCTGACGGAAATTAAAGTTGAGATGAGCTTACCGAATTACGCATTACGTCCATACGCATACTGTCCATGGAAGCACGCATAGCGTTTACTGCATTCATGGAAAGGGAAGAAAGAGCTTCGTTTGTTATGGGAGGAGTGGAGGGATTGGAGGAGTTGTTCACCTGGTTTGCCTACAAACAAATATATTCTATTTTCTATCGTTCTTTAATTAAACCGGATGTTGCTGGATACTGGCTCCCATGTACATTTTATAGAAAAACTCCCTTAGATCTTCTCGAGGAGGCTGACATGGTAAATACTTGTGCCGAGTTTGAATACATTTTGGCGACCCAGTCCTGAACTATCCAATTAAACGTGATTGCAAAACCACGAAACCTCATAGTACAGCAAACACCAGCATTAAATTTTAACAGTGACAAAAGGAAAATTAGTGTCAATGGCAATATTTTCATTATTCGTTATGTTCAGCTTTATGACAATTTTTGGTAACAGCATCATAGCAATCATTTGCTGGTGTTTGATGTACATGGTATTATGGAAATGACGTATTATATTTAAATGGGTGACTCCTGGGGTGTCCTAGAGAAGCGCTACATACATTTTCACTAAATCACTTAAAGAAATACACAGACACCCACGAGTTTCAAATTAGTTTTTTTGAAGATATGCAACTATTATCAGATTACACGAAAGCACTAAACAGCACTTAATTATTTCGCAATAGAAATAATAAAAACGCTAATTTCTATGGGCCATTAACCCTTTCCTAAAGATAAAATGAAGCAATTATGTTGACATATAGGAACTACCCTTTGAAATAAATGGTCGCGTCCAAGGTGCATTCTTTGTGCACATTCCGAGAACTAACTTGAGCTAGCGCGGTTTCCATTTCCGAGACTATAATTATACAGGAAAGTAATATGATAGAAGGAAATTCCGCAATTTAAGAATATAATCTTATAAAACATCGAAAGTGGCAACGCTGTATTTTTAAATATTAACCCCAGCCGCTGTCGTCGCGAAAAGAACTGGCAACTGGCTCGATTGTCCAAAATCAGCTGTTTAAAGATGCCGGCCGATTTGCACACGCGTTATCGGTTTCCTACTATTTTTACCAAGTTTCAAGCAGATTTGTGTGTTAAATTGTGTGTTAATACTTAAACCAAAAAGGATTCAAACTAGGCACATGGGTTTACCATGTCGGCCTCTTCAGAAAGTTTTTCTATCAAATATACAGGGGAGCCACTATTCAGCCACCTCAAAAATTACATGGGATTTCCTATCTGCATCACCCGATATATTCAAACATAGACGCGATTTTCTAAATTGTATTGTGCGTTATATAATACCTGTGTAACACCAAGTCTCATCGCTAGATTAGCTATATTGGCGATATTGGCCGCAGGGTCCGATCCTAGACCCGGAGGAACACCACCTTGACCCACCATGTTGGCTATGACCGCCATTCTATTGGCTTGTAGTTGATCCTCCATATTGTATTGTTGGTGAAGACCGTTGTTACCTAAAAAAAGTCGAATTGTTAGGTGCCTTGTAGCAAACGCCAGTCGTAGAACACGATATTGATAACAGTTACTTCACTCACTTCGTAAGATGTCACCTAATTTCGTGTTGCAGTTGTTGTTATTGTTGTTGAGGCCACCGGCTTCGGATCCGGCGGATGACAGTCGACCATTTCCGGAAGAACTGTCACTGTGAGCGCTTGGTGATGCGCACATCGGCGATCCACTCGCTAAAACAAATAATACAAATATGTACATGTACATTTAAAATATTTCCATGTACAGTACGTTTCACGAAATTTGGATACGACTTAATGATTTCCCGGGTCGGTCCCATTGTGTCGACAAGAGCTTGGCAATAAACAAGTGAAGTATGAAGGGACGGACTAAGGAAAACAAGTAATGATATACATTATATTAATGTAATCAAATGAAATAATATTTTTTTTAAATATTACTAGTCATATTTATTTACATTTATTTTATAATGTCATTCTATAGATAGTTCTGTTTCGCTATCGCTATCCTCATCAAAATTAATTATAATTTTATTAATTATACGATCCAGACTAATATACGAATTTTCTACAGTTATTACGTGACGGACTGAATTTTTCCAACTACCTGGGGGAATATCATTAAAGCTCAGACCTAACCAGTGATTTTAACTGGTGCCACATATGCTCTATGGGGTTAAAATGCAATAATAGGGTGGGAGCCGTAGCACTGTATGTCCAATTTCTTCTGCCAATGTGACACAAACATATACTTTTTTTATACAAAATGTCTTTAAAACTTCTAAAAGATCACTTTTTTTATACCTTTCTTCAAAATATATATCATTCGCCGCCATGTAGTTCTGAATCTCCAATTTTGTATTATTTGAGCTTGGAGCTTTATGTAATTGGCGACTGTGATAGCTCGCATTGTCCATTACTATCACGCTATTCTGAGGAAAGTTTGGTAAAAGACAATTCTTGAACCATTCCTCAAAAACTATCAAATTTTACCACAAAAAGATATTTAAATATAATTTAAGCAACCTAACCTACCTGATGTGCCTATATTTAATTATAATTATTAGAATCCGGTCCTTTCCACATAATAATAACAAACGGTCATAAATAATGGGATGGCCCCCAGGTACTTTTACTGCAGTCATTAATTTATATCCATTTTTCGTGAAACAATCTTTACAATTCAGTTTCTTTGATTGTCCATGAGGTACTACACGCACGTGTGTTGTTTCAATTCTTACCCGGTCCCATTCCCGTTAATCCCAGCAATCCGCTACCTCCCGCCGAAGCTGAAACGGCTGCGAGCAGTGTTTCGCGCTCTCTCCGTTCCGCAGCTGCCCTTGACAGGACGTATTGCGCGGCAAATTGATGTTTCGGGTCCATGCGCATGTGGTCCATGTGAGTGAGGAGTCCTGAAGATGGTAAAGAGAACGAGACGGTGATTAGTGAAGTGAAATTTGGGGGTGTTTTTTTGGAATTGTTCCCCAAAATTAAAAAAATATATATTATGTTGTTTTGTTGTTTTTCGAATTATTTTAAGGCAGATTCGTAGAGAGAATTTTTTAAATTTATGGTTATAATTTAGTTCTAAAAGAAACAAAAATAACATTATTGTCTTAAGACTGGTGAACAATTTCGGTGCGTGTGCCTTCCTAAATGTATACAGAGTCGGAACAAAAAACTCGATCTAAACTGAAAATTCTAAAATTCCTTGTCTCGACCCTGTATAAGCTGCTGTCCACATATGTGTATGAAATAACTGAAAAGAAAGAAAACAGAAAACTCCACATGCAAGAAAATTTTCTACGATTTTGCCAAAATTTTCCAAATAGACATTTTCACGACATCTAGAGGTGGTGGTGGTGAAATAAGGGTGCCAAACTTCCATAAATTCGTGAAATAAAGTTAAATAATAGAAAATAAATAAATAAACATTAGGGGGTTGCTTTTGAAAGCCCTTACACATATGTGGACAAGAGGAGTTTTGAATGATTTTTAAAAAAGTTTCATATAAAGCTATATACGGGGTGAACATAAATAAATAAAATATATTTTTAGCTATTTACACTCAGGTAAGACCCCTGTATATAGGCTGCATATAAAAATGTGGCAAACGCTGTATGTATTGCGTCGTAGCCATTGTATGTACATTAAAATCATAGCGTTAGTATTTTAAAAAATCATTCATTTAACTCTAAAGCAACTTAGCGGAAAGTCCAAGAATTCTAAATTTTCCCTAAATTTACGGAAATTCTGTCGAAAAACGCCGCATTGCTTCCCGTCGAATTTCACCACATCAAAACTGAACGCGATATACCGGGTGATGAGTTGAACATAGGAAATCCCGTGTAATTTTTTTAGGTGGCTGATTATTGGCTCCCCTGCACATTTTTTAGAAAAACTGCATTACAACTTCTTGAAGAGGCCGATATGGTCAACCCATGTGCCAAATTTTAATACGTTTTGGTAAGCCAATCCTAAGCTATTCAATTAAACGTGATGGCAAAACCACGAAACTCTCATAGTTCAGATAATACAGAAAACGCGAGCAATTTCTATGACGCCATTGCCAACAATTGACGTACACTAATTTTCGTTTTGTCATTGTCCAAATTTAATTTGCTGTATTATCTGAACTATGAGAGTTTCGTGGTTTTGCCATCACGCTTAATCGAATAGCTTAGGATTGGATTACCAAAATGTATTCAAACTCAGTACATGGGTTTACCATGTCGGCCTCTACAAGAAGTTATAATACAGTTTTTCTATAAAATGTACAGGGGAGCCAATATTCAGCCACCTCAAGCATTACATGAGATTTTCTATGTTCAGCTTAACGACGCATCACTCAGTATATCAAAACACCTTCTGGGCTCTTATATCGCAGTCATCGTCTGATATAATATGTATGGCAAATAAAATCTTTCTCTTCCCTAGAACGGGGGCATCTGTACGTAAAATTTAGTTTCATCATGAATTTCCCGATAAATAAGATATATCTAACCCAAACTTTAGAGGCTTAAGAAAGGCCTTATTTTCATTAGATCGGCGAGATGAAAACGTCTACAACGTGTCCAAGATAAGGAGGGCCAGTACCGGGATCTCGGAAACCGTAAGAGATACGAAGTCGGTTAAATGGAGGTAAAGTTGCGCATTTACGTGCCTAATAATATGCCGTTTAGAAAGTTTTAAAATTCCGAGTAGTTCCGGAGATATCCGGAAAAACCCGAAATTCTGAAAAATCGTTTTATTATTTTCCTGGGTTTTTTCGAGATCGAATTCTAAAGAAAATTGCACTTTTGCATTGCCACTTTTTCCGCTCTATCTAACAGCGTTAATTGTTTTGTAATCCGACGAGTGGTCTTCGAAGGGCCATTATCAACTTTCTTTTTTAAATACGGTCCTGCTTTCCTGATATTGGAATTTGAGAGCATTTTTTCTCCCGAATGCAACGATGTATGACACATTGTGGTTTAATGACGTTTCGAGGGTTTTTTGAAGAATATCAGGAAATTTTGGGATACGGTCCTGTATTTGTCATAATTTTATAAATAATATCTCATAAGTAAGATCTAAATTTTTTGCTTATGTTGGACTAGATCAATAAATAACAAATAATTTAATAATAAACCACAAATATGTGAACAAAAATCATACCAAAACAGTAATAAAACGAACAACGAAAAAAGTAAGGAACTACATAATCAGGTGTTCAAAATGATTTCCGTTATTCTCTAAGCACAAATAACATCTTCTAACTGCCACATAACAGTTTTTTTTGAGATAAAGTAAAACACGATAGAATATCAAACTTTTCAGCATTTGTAAAATTATGTTCCATATTTTCTGAAAAATAGAAAACCTCTTAAAACGATCACAATAGGAATGCCAAGTGAACAAATCACGAGTCACCATCTTAATTTTTTTGTTTCAAACGCCTACTTTTCTTTTAAATCCCGAATCAACAGAAGTTTGAAATAATGTTTCTCTATTTTGTTCACTTATTTGTGGTTTATTATTAAATTATTTGTTATTTATTGAACTAGTCCAACATAACTAAAAAAATTGAGAGCTTACTTAGGAGATATTATTTATAAAATTATGAGAAATACAGGACCGTATCCCAAAATTTCCTGATGTTGTTCAGAAACCCTGGAATCGTCATTAAATCACAATGTATCATACATCGTTGCATTCGGAAGGAAAAAAGCTCTCAAATTCCAATATCAGAAGAACAGGACCGTATTTAAAAAAAGAAATAAGACGACTCGTCGGATTACAAAACAATTAACGCTATTAGATAGAGCGGAAAAAGTGGCAATGCAAAAGTGCAATTTACTTTAGAATTCGATCTGAAAATAACCCAGGAAAACAATAAAACGATTTTTCAGAATTTCGATTTTCTCCGGATATCTCCGGAACTACTCGGAATTCTAAAACTTTCTAAACGGCATATTATTAGGCACGTAAATGCGCAACTTTACCTCCATTTAACCGACTTCGTATCTCTTACGGTTTCCGAGATCCCTGTACTGGCCCTCCTTATCTTGGACACGTTGTATATTATTTCCTTCGTGCTTCTTCGGCTTAAAGCGTTATTCCCGATGAGGCGTGGACGCGTACTCGTGGCAAAATTCGACGTCGCGCTTCGACGGTGAGATGTAATACCTGATTCGTGCGTGAAAACGGCCTGACAAACCGAACAAGGCCACATTCTTAAGGAACTCGACAGCTGAGAGGTTTCCGGGTGACAAGCCAAGTGCTTTCTCAACGAACCCTCGTTTACGTAGTGCTTCCCACATACCGGACAGGGATGGTTAGCTGTCCGTCTCTTTGCTAAATAAGGATCGATGACGTCAACAACAGAAAGAAAAAAAGATAAAGCGAAGCACCCCAGGAACCTTGATCAAAAAGCGATTATATTATAGAATATATACGTAAATGGTGGTTAGTGTTAGAATCTAGGTACCTATGGCCGTACAGGGACGAAACACTGTTTAAAATTTGTTTCAAATATAGTATAACAAGCAGAGGTAGGTATGGGAATCCTCAGGTTGTGAGCATTCGGCTCGCGCTCTCAGGTCTAAGGATATTTGAGTAAACAGGGCTGTGATAGACGTACAGGCAGATGAATATACACCGTATTGGAGAAATAGTTTTTTCCCTAAGGCATATGTTGGCAACAACCTGAAGTTAGCACAAAGTGGAGCCATCTAGGTACAGGCTGTCCCATTTTCGACACTTTTATAAGGTATCTCCGTAATTGTTAGTGCTATCAAAAAAGTAATGTAGGTGTCATGAAACTTAAAATGGTAAAATCAAAATTTGAAAATTCTCGCTCGTTTAAGAGTTACGGGGGAAAATCGAAAAATTTAGAATTTCTAAATTACCCTATATGTTCTTAATTAAAAGATATACAGAAAAATGTTCTATACAGAAGTTCGTTTATATTGATTGTTGAATAATCTGCCGTTTTCAGAATAAGTATACGGCGTCAGGTAAAAAAGTTATCGGACCTAACCTCATTTTTTTTAAATGGAACGCCCTGTATATTTTAATCTAAATAGATACTATTTTAAATTCTCCTTTCAAATATATAACACACCATGGATATAATTGTATCCTAGGCGATTTATTTAAACTTTATTACTTTAAACCACAGTAGACCATGAAACAAAAGCTAATATCCTAGAAACAACTATGTTGACAATTAACATTTAACGTCAATTTCATTTTTACATGTTCATTTGCGAAAATGACCTATTAACATTTTCAAAAAATTTGATATAATATCAGTTTATATTGAAAGTGGAAAAAAACGAAGAAATGGCGCAAAATGTATATTTTGTTCGCTATCCGGAAAGACGATGACCATTTAAGGACATATACCGAACATTTGCGATGACTCCCGTTATTTTTTACCTTAATCTGAATATTTTATTTCGTTTCAAAGTAATAAAGTTTAAATAAAGTGTCTAGGAAACCAATATCATCCATGGTGTTTTATATATTTGAAAGAAGGATTTAAAATAGTATATTTTTAGATTAAAATATACAGGGTGTTTAATTTTTAAAAAATATGAGGTTAGGTCCGATAACTTTTTTACCTCACCCCGTACACTTATTCTGGAAACGGTAGATTATTCAACAATCAATATAAAGAAACTTCTGTATAAAACATTCTTCTGTATCTCGTTTAACTAAGAAAATATAGGGTAATTTATAAATTGTCATTTTTTTGATTTTCCCCCGTATCTCTTAAGCGAGCGAAAATTTTCAAATTTTGATTTTACCATTTTAAGTTTGACCCAAAAAGAGCACATGACACCCACATTACTTTTTTGATAGCACTAACAATCACGAAGATACCATATAAAGTGCCGAAAATGGGACGCCCTTGTACTTTAACAAAATTGTTACTTGGTACATTTCTTGCGGAAAATTTAAATTAATTAATAAATGAAATTCAGATAAAAACAGTGTTTCTTCCTGTATATCGATATAATGCTAAAATTTCCCTAATTTAGGGAAAATTGTCCTACGTCTTAAATGACGAAACACAGTGCAAGGGCATCGTTAAGATTGAAAAAACAATAAAAAATAATTATATCGATATTGTGAATAAAAAGTTTTGGTTATATAAAGAAACGCCAAATATCAAACGTAGAATATGTATCATAGTTGACAGGTGGCGTGACAGTTAGACATGCAAAAATAAGCGACTAAATGGGACAGGACCGCTCACAAAGCAAAAATATCAAATAAACACATTCTTACATGCAAATAAAACTAAAATATCTATCCTGCATGGCTTGCAAGCAAATAAGTATACCATTTCTTGTAAGAAAATTAATAAATAACTGTCTTAGTCTAGTTTCTAACTTCCGGTATAACTGGAAATACGTCAAAGTATGTTCATTAAAAACTTCGGCAACTTTTATAGTGAGTAACCTACCAATAGTTCAAACAAATATCTTTTAGTTCCCGAGATACTTTAAATGGGCCACTCATCGTATAAGTATCTATTATTTGAAATATACTGAACATTGTTCACATTTATTTCGATGGGATTGGAACCCTTAAGACAAATTCTTCCGTTCGATTTAAATAACGATTAAAAAATAAACTCGGGATGAGTAAAAAGGCATCAAACAAAAATGCTTTCAAGTTTTCGAATGGCTCCCCATAGAAAAAACCCCTTTATATTTTTAAGTGCTCTCGAGACGACTCCCGATTTATAATTAATCATTCAACAGTTAACTTTCTTTTTAGTTATTCTTTCGGATGATTTTCTTTCATATTTTTCGCCAATTTGCATTCTATCTTGGAAAGGGGTTAAGTAAACATTTCTAGGTATACTGGACGCTTTTTTTTTTGATATAAACTCATCGCGTAAAGGGCAGATGATTGCTGTGGAGTTTCCTATTTTCCTAAGCCCCCGATGGTCATCTATGGACTACTATACTATACACAAAATAGGTGTACTCAATTGATGTATTCTGTTCCTCTCAGAATTTTCGGAGGTAATTACACGAGTGCCTAAAAATTTTCGATAATTTTGCATGAAATCGTATTGCCTAAAAACAACAAGAGTTCATTTTCATATTTTACAAAATTTGAAAATGAACGAATGTTGTTTTTCAAAAGAAATACGCTAAATGCAAAATTATCTGAGAATTTTTATGCACGAGTGTAATTTAGGGAGAAAATTACTCGAATAATGATTAAAACAACTTTATATTACAACTTTTAAATAAAGAACTAAAAAAATTAGTAATTATTAATAACGCAATTGTAATAATATTTAATATTTGAATATAAGATTTATTTTTTTAAACGTCAAAAAGTGTCATTATCTTTGTCAATAAACAATAAAAACTTGGCGGGTTGTTTTCGATAGCTAGAGGGGTTGTTTTCGATGTAATCAATCGAAAACAACACCTCTAGCTTAATGTACGAGGGTAATTTTCTACGAAATTTGAAAATGTGGAACCATGTTCCTATAAAAAATATTTCGTTCGATGAAACCATTTTTTGAACATTAAATTCGTTTCAATTTAAACAAATATTTTTATATTGAATATAAAAACTAATTGCTATTTAAAACAAAATATTATTTTAATTAACAGGATCAAAACAAAAATATACAGGGTGTCCGCTAATTAATGGTACATGGAAAACCACATACTTCTTACGTAAAAATATTAAGTTTTAATTATAGTTATCTATATGCGAAAGTTGATATTCACTGAGATACAGGGTGATAAAGTTAAAACTTAATTCTTGTTTTTCTCTAATAACTTTGAGATAAACCAACGGATTTTTACAAAATTTGGCAATTATGGTTTTTTTAGGACGAGAAACTGATTTTTTGGTAAAATTTTAATGTACAATGTAGGGGGCGCTGTATGCGGCATTATTTGCACATTTATTAGGTCATAACTTTTTTGTGCCTCAGTGTATTTAAATTTTTAATCAAAATAATACTTTTCTCATATTTATTACGTAAAAAAGGTATACTTCGGAGATTAGTTATTAGAGAAAAACAACAATGAAGTTTTAACTTTAACACCCTGTATCTCAGTTACTGTCAACTTTCGGATATATGTAAGTATAATTAAATCCTAATATTTTTACGTAAGGAGTCTGTGGTTTTTCCATGTACCATTGACACTCAAAATATTATATAATTTCTTGATTTTGAAAATTAATGGATTAATGGGAATCTTTCGGTTTCCTAATGTAATAATTTAAGATACTCATTTAGAAAACCTATTTCTTTGCGTATATACATACGAAGCTAAAATTTATCCAGGCTGATTATTTTATTTTTAAAATAAGTAACTCTTTTTTTGTATGGAAGCAAGAAATCCGGATCTATTTTCCTCAAATTAGCTATAGCATACCATTCTAGAATTGACATATCGCTGGTGTATAGCATGTAAATGACCGGGCCCAGAACACTTCCTTGGGGGTACTCCAGCTTGAATATTTATTTTTGTTCTGAATAGGCCGGTTTTTGTCAAATTCTAAAATATCTGTCGGAGAAGTGACTCGAGTATTTGGGAATATTGTTTTAGAAGTGGCGATTTGAGTTTATATAGGGAGGAGTCAGGAGTTGCAATTGTGATAAAAAATGCCATATTTTGCAAACCTCGTAACTATCCTTAAGAGCCCTAAGAACTGTTTCTGTATTATTTATTAGAGCTTTTTCCATAACAAGTAATTGAAAAAATTCTTGATTGTCGACTCGTCAAAATGATCTTTTCAAATATAATTTTTCTGAAGTCTAAAAATTCTAAAAGAGTCGAAAAACAAATCTCTACACTAAAAAAATGAATAATCGACATGCGTCTATTCTAAAAGATGCCTAAAATATGATCGAATTTTACGAGAATTCAGTATTTTTAACTAAACATTTTTATTATCAAAAATATCACGCAGCTCAACGAAAATTCAACTAAATTCGACCATTCATTTTCACACATATCGCCAGTTAACTCAAAGCAAACCATGCACTTAAATTCATGCTGAACATAATTCATATTTTATTTTCTGATGGAATTCCAATACAAGTAAATCGCAAAACGCTTGCTGGACAGTCGTCCAATATCAACTATCATATAGGGTGTTACAAATTCGGCCTTTACTATTGGGATTTCGGAAACGGTAAGTCGGTTCAATTGGGGCAAAGTTATCATCATCAACTTTTTTTTAAATACGGGCCAGGATCTTTTTGTTTAAATTATGAAAGCGGACCGAAATCTACGTTCAGTGGGTTTCCGACGTTCTGTTCCTTAAATTGACCATCTTCATTAAAATACCCCTAGTGTTCCTCTCCTCTCTTTTGTGTTAATCGCAAAGATAATATTAATTAAATAGATATTTTAAGGACAATATTTATTTCTATTGGAATTCTATGAGATAATAAAATATCATCTTTATTCATATAAAACATAAAATGTGATAATATCTATAAAAAACAACATTAAACAAAGTTGTCCGATCATACTGTCAGTTCTAAACAAATAGAAAAAGTTCTCACATGATTGAAATGGACGTTACCTACACTTTATAATATATAGGGTGTCCAGAAACTAATACTGTTAAATCATAGGACATACAGGATGTCCCAGATAGGATAACCATAATACATACAGAAACGATCAAATTAGACCAAGTTGTATTTTGACATGACCTTGCAGAACTCACTAATTTTTCAACTTTTCCTTGTTGAGTGCGTTCTTATCTGGGACACCCTGTATAGGGGAAGTCGAAATAATCTCAGTTGGTACCTCATATAAATATTTTCTCTATCTACCACCCCTAATTTCTCAACACCCCGTAGAACCTTAAAAAATTGCGTTGAAACAATATATAGTGTGTTGAAAAAAGGTCGGTACCCCGGAATTGCAGCGGAAAATGTCTGGGGAAAAAGTTCTTTGGTTTTGAAGGAGGAATAGTTTGCAATTTAAACCACCTCCCCCACCCCCTCAACACACGGGCGCGGGTGGGGGTAAGTTAAGATTTTCAATTGCAAACTATTCCTCCTTCAAAACCAAACAACTTTTTTCCTAGACATTTTCCGCTGCACTGCGATGCACCGGAGTTATTCCGGGGTACCAACCTTCTTTCAACACCGTGTATAAAAATATATACCGGGTGGGGCAAAAGTCCCGCAACGGCCAAATATCTCCCGAGGGGAAGGTTATTTAAAAAAATGTTTCGGGCAAAAGTTGTATGGCTTTGAAAGAGGAATCATTTGCATACAAAACCATCTCCCACCCCTTCACCCCCTCCTGAGGGGTGGGGGTAACTTGTAAATTTTAAATGGCCAACCCTATTTTTTTTTGCTGATTAATATTCTTTAAGAAAAAACAAGAAACTTTTGTCCGAAAAATTTTTTTTAAAAAGACGAAAAATTTTTTTTAAAAAGACGAATTTCGCGATTGATCCAACGAACAAAATTTGGATATTCCAAAAAATGGGTTGGCCAGTTAAAATTTACAAGTTACCCCCACCCCTCAGGAGGGGGTGAAGGGGTGGGAGATGGTTTTGTATGCAAATGATTCCTCTTTCAAAGCTATACAACTTTTGCCCGAAACATTTTTTTTTTAAAACCTTCCCCTCGGGAGATATTCGTCCGTTACAGGACTTTTGCCCCACCCGGTATAATTTAGGTAATGGAAAAAGAAATCACTACCTTTTATTTACAACAATTTAGATAGAACTGACACATATGACAATTTTCCTATAAAAAAAAAACCAACAGAAAGAACAAAAAAAAAACGACAAAAAACGCTACGCTCGATCAAAATAAGGCACTTACTGGCCACCCCAGAAGCGTTCGGGTCCTTGTGCGTGTGCTTCATGTGCTCCATCAGAGCTTCGCCTCCGAGGAACATCTTATGACAGATCGGACATGACGTGGCGTTCGGTCCACCAATCAGCGCCGCATGTTGCTGCAAACGACCAATACACTGTTGACAAAAGTTCGCGTTAATTCTGAGAGATCTACACATGGATGGAGGAAGTTCGACGGAGATCGGAGTGAGTTCGATAAGTAATTGGGACGAGGGGTGCAGTGTGAGTGTGAGTTCTGGTGAGTTTAGAGTGTCAAAGGTATATTATTTCAATTAATAATAATAATAATAATTAGAAATAATTATTTTGCAATTTCTCAATAATTGACTTATTAAATGGAATTCGCAGTTATCTTTTATTGCCGTATCGCACTTATGTTATTTTTGAGAAGTTTTCTAGAGTTTATAGTAAATACAAATTCAAAAATTATATCCTTTAATTTCTTAATATTTACAATCGGAGACCTAAACTACGCCGCTGGCTAGCCAGTTAAAACAAAACTTTACAATACCATGTCGCGATGACTCCGCTAAGGGATTTGACATACTTTTTTATATGTACCTTCTCGCTTATGTGCCTTTAAGAAAGACGTATGTCGTGTATCTGCTCAACGTCAAACTCGAACGTCGCCAATCGGATGGCGCGGCGCGTAGACCGAGGTCGTCTATCAAGTAACCGGCGATATTTTTCGGTTTTTCGCCTGAATTTATAACTAGAGTATTTCCTATCGGGCGAGAAACTGTTCGAATATACGAGCAGTTTTTTAACTCGATCACACTACAGCGGTACATTTCCATCGGCGTCAAGGATGCGCGGATATCGAGTGAAAGATAATAAGTGACGAGCGACGGTTTTCGCCTGAATAGATAACGTGAGCGGTGTCGGTTATACCAATAATCGAGTGATCAAGCGGTTTTTCGCTCGAGCGATCACAACACTACTTAACACTAAAAATAAAACTGCCAAAGTTCCAACAATGCCGATAAAAGGATATTTAAGATATTTACGAAAACCCGATTTAAAAATTTTTTTTAACACTTCGTCTTAGAATCAGCCAAAAAGTCTCTTAAAATTACTGCACACATTTAATTAACACCCTTTATGTACTCGGAACAAACACTATAGTAAATATTTTATTGTATGATTTCCTATAAAATATTAAATTACTATTTTCATTATTAATTCGTACCGAAATAATATTATAGATATAGTTGATATTCAAATCTGTGATCGAACTCCCACGGAATTAAAATTTTCTTGAATTATTTATTTAATAAATATTATTTTTTGCGAGTAGTAATAACAAAGCCGACGGCACCTCGTCAACTGATTGAACCTAGGCCGGCGTAGTCAGGCCTACCTCTATCGGACTTGAAACAAGCGGTCGCAAGCAACAAATTGTATTAAAAATAAATAATTTAAGATAGAATTTTTATTTTCGTGGGAATTCGATCAGAGAATGAAATATCAACTATTCAATCGACTAAAAATCAATGAATTTCTAAAATAATATTTTTTATTGTAAAAATGACCAAGTTTAAAAATATTTTAAATTCCGTTGCTCGGCGGCACGCAGCTCAAATTTACAAAACGAAGCGCCATTTTAAAGAGAATTTAATGCCCTTTAAAAAGATGTATCACAACATACCCATTCCCATTTGAAAAAATAAGGGCAGTAGCCGCCCCCGCTAGGGGGGTTGAGGTTACAGGGATGAAATTAATAGTGAAACGTGTCCCCCTGAAAACACAAGTTTACGGGTCCTAGGTTTTTTTTAATTTTCACGTACACAGCCGTAAACCTTGCTGGACTGTTTTCGATGGGCCACCCTGTATATGTACATACTTGAAATACTTTATACTTGGTATTGATCCACGAATTTTGCAAAAAAGTACCATGCACTGTGTCCTTTCATCTTAAACAAAGCAAGTTACTAACCTACCAAACAGCGAATCGAATCACCACAAATTAAAAACTCCTTTACAAAAAGTGTTGTTAGGTAATGAAAGTTTATAAGCACTAATATACCGACAACAATGTGGATGAACCACTTTATATTCTGTAATTTGAAAAAGCATCCAAAACCAAAGATGGCGACGAATAACAACAATCAAATAATTGTCGGGCCGGCTCTGACGCGATCGATAAAATTTCCACCCTATTGCGCAAACTCAATAGGCCCGCGCCATCTCCTATAGCGGGGACACTTTTTGTATTTTGGAACGTTCGCATTGGCAATATACTGTTTATATACAGTGATGGGCTAAAATATGGAACAAATTCATTTAAAAATAAGGTTTTATTTTTTTGTAAAAACGCTCGGACACGTCGATTATAATTTTTTCTTCCGGATTTTTTGCCTCAAAAAGAAATTATACTGGGTGTGTCAAAAAGTAGATGTAGGTATAATTTTGAAAAATTATTTTATTAAGTGTTGAAAATGCAAACCATTAACTTCTTGACCATATGCCAATCTACTTAAAAACCCTTCTAAAACATTATTTACAGTATTTTCATTAATTTGCCTAATTTCATATCTAATTTTAAATTTTAAGTTTTCCAAATTTTGTGGTTTATCCTTATACACTTTTGATTTCAAATAACCACAAAGAAAGAAATCCATTGGTGTAAGATCGGGAGATCTTGCAGGCCATTCTATGGGTCCTCTTCTACCTATCCATCGTTTGGGAAAAATAGTATTCAAATACTACAAAAGGTACATGTACCTTTTTTTAAAGAAACTTCTTTTTTAAGATGTAATTTTTCTGTAAAACCGTTAGAGATAAGGATAGAGTATGCTACATGAATTATGCTCAGAATTTGACGTAGAATTTATGTGATAAGTAAAAATAGAGTGGTTCTATTTAAAATACAAAAAAATTTTACAACATCTACTTTTTGACACACCCAGTATAATTTCTTTTTGAGGCAAAAAATCCGGAAGAAAAAATTATAATCGACGTGTCCGAGCGTTTTTACAAAAAAATAAAACCTGATTTTTAAATGAATTTGTTCCATATTTTAGCCCATCACTGTATATGTGATTTCGCCTCACTTACCAAAGCAAATATTCAGTACCGCCACTGTGTTGTTTAAATTATTTATTATAGCATACGAACTCTCCTTAAATTTGCATTTAAACGTATTTTTTTTTTAAATACGTGCTAATTTTCTTAAGAGAACTAATTTGTTCACGAAATTAAAAAAAGAGAAAACGATATTTTCCTATTTTAACGGCGCATAATTAAACGCTTATTTCTTTTTACATCGGGGCGGAAAATATGGCTCGTTAATAAAAAATGCGCAAGCAAATCTGTTAAAGAATACAGGTAATTACCTAAGCTCGGATAGCCAGGGACGGAGATGGATTTTTTTCTTTTTCTGAGTGGAAACTTTAGTTTAATTGAATATCGGGGGTTTGGTACTCTTCAACGAGCCACCAAACCTTACGAAACGAATTCCCTAGCTATCTATTACGATATGTTATTGTTTAGCCGTTAAGTTTAGTTATCGCAGTGTCTTGTACATTTGTCTGTCTATTTGGATAAATTATACTAGAAACTTAAATAACAGATGGTTCCAACTAGGGAATCCAATCCCGCACCCAAACTTTAATCCCGCAAACCTGCGGGATAGAGATCATCGATCCTGGGGATCCGCGGGATTTGCGGGATAGCAAACATTGAACTGCGGTATTTTTGGTCGACGCGTCGGGGATTCCCCGCCATGCTGGGCCATTTGAATATAATACATGGAATTTAAACAGCAATCACAAAAATGAGTGTCAGTTTAGTTTACAAAGATAATAAAGGTTCAAGTTTAGTTTGGAATTATTCTTTAAAGTCTGAAGATGGTCTTACAGCTAAATGTAAGTTATGCCCTAACATTGTCAAAATCTCTGCTCGTTCCACCAAAGGTCTTCACACCCACTTACAAACAAAGCATAATATTAATTTGAAAGTCCAGAGCAGCAGCGGTAGTGGTGATATTGATAAAGTAACACGGGAAATGAAAGCTAGTACCAGCAGCTCGATTAGTTCGTTTAGTTCTATTGCTAAGCGCTCAGATGTTAGTGGTTCTTCTGTGCTACCTAAGAAAATGAAAATTATTGATTTTGTTTCATCTGAGAAAAAGTTTCGTTGGAGGAAAGATGGGTCTCGAATGGTAGCTAAAGATGGCATACCCTTTGCAAAGTTTATCACATCGACCGATATGCGCCAACTATTCGAATCAGAGGGCCACAAATTGTGTAAAATCTATTCCGCCGACAAGTGTCGAAGCTGAACGTGCGTTTTCAGCCGCAGGATACATGTGCGATAAAATAAGATCAAATCTAAAAGATGAAACATTAAACATGTTATCTTTTCTCCGAAAATACTTTCGAAATCAATGTAACATGTAACCGTTAAACTAGTCGTACTATTGTATTGTACCCATATGCAATAAATATTTTCCTGCGACTCTACTCTGTTTCTAATTGCATAAAACAACTTTTTATTAACATATAGCACCCACATCGAGTTCCGCAAATCCCGCAATGGCAATCCTCCGAAATCACCGCGGGATCCAGCATTTGCGGGGTTGGATTCCCTCCAACCTACTTTTTTAGAGTTTTATAATGCCTGAGTATTTTTACCGATTTACTAAAGATGTCTGTCATGCGTGTGTCATGTTGGTCGTTGCATAATCGGACAATTCGATGTTTGGCTGTTTGGAAAACGACCTGATCCCGAAATTAATTTAAAAACATCGGACTAGGGTATATTACATAAATTACGTTCATAATTTTACCTACAATCAGAAAATATACGGGATGTCCCATTTAAAAAAAAATTTTTGATCTCTGTAAAATAGCAATATTTTAAATTTTTCTCAAGTATGAAAAATAAGAAAGTTAAGAGAGGTGGGGGGGGGGGGATGGCATTATACGTGATCATCGTGTCCCTACTTGGCACGAGAACTTGCGCCGCACTTGATCGATTTCATCTAGCCATATTCCCTAATTTGTTTTGTGAGGCGAGGACCTATTTAAAACAATCTATATTATTTCGTTATTTACGTACGCCCCTGAACGTCATTAATTTTTACCTCCGTACTTTTTATCTCGTTTCTCAGCGAAGTTAAACGAAATAAGCTCTATGTTAATTAGAAAGACATAACCCAACTAACTGAAAGGGAAAAACACAAATTGCCAAGATTTTAAAATTTATTTTTTATAAACACTTTTTATGTTTATGCTTCCAACATTGCTGAATTGCCAAACATCGCCTGTCGATGCATATCTTCGTAGCAAGCGACCTGGAAGCAATTTTGTCTTAGTTAGTGTGTGGGAGAGAATCGTTATTTTCAGAATCGAGTACTTTTCGAGTAAAGATTGTTTCACAAAAAATGGATATAACTTAATGACTGCAGTAAAAGTACCTGAGGCCATCCCATTATTTATGACCCTTTATTATTATTATTATGTGGAAAGGACCGGATTGTAATAATTATAATTAAATATAGGCACATCAGGTAGGTTAGGTTGCTTAATTTATATTTAAATATCTTTTTGTGGTAAAATTTTTTAGTTTTTGAGGAATGGTTCAAGAATTGTCTTTTACCAAACATTCCTCAGAATAGCGTGATAGTAATGGACAATGCGAGCTATCACAGTCGCCAATTACGGAAAGCTCCAAGCTCAAATAATACAAAATTGGAGAGCATATGTGGCACCAGTTAAAATCACTGGTTAGGTCTGAAAATATTTCTCCGACTTTAAGTTCTAGTGTTGTAGTATTAATACGAAAATGCTTTAATGATATTCCCCAGGTAGTTGGAAAAATTGAGTCCGTCACGTAATAACTGTAGAAAATTCGTATATTAGTCTGGATCGTATAATTAATACGATAATAATTAATTTTGATGAGGATAGCGATAGCGAAACAGAACTATCTATAGAATGACATTATAAATGTAAATAAATATGACTAGTAATATTTAAAAAAAATGTTATTTCATTTGATTACATTAATATAATCATATCATTGCTTGTTTTCCTTAGTCCGTCCCTTCATACTTCACTTGTTTATTGCCAAGCTCTTGTCGACACAATGGGACCGACCCAGGAAATCATTAAGTCGTATCCAATTTTCGTGAAACGTACTTTACTCTAACTCTAATGCCAAGATAGCCCAGGTAGCAGATTTCTGTGAAAAGGTTAACATTGCTGGAGACGCAATTCCACTGGCTTCATTTATTAATTTGCTGGGCGTCAATCTGGGAGGAAATATGTCTTGGCATAACCATGTCGTGGCAATTGCCAACGAACTCATTGTTTAAGAATTTCTTCACCTGGAGGAGGTTATCTTGCTGAAGCGACCTTCCTGAGTTCGTGCACACGCACCACACAGGGAGATATTAAAAAATAACGATTTAAAAAAATTCAACACCCTGTAGCAAATATCTAAGCCGTTGCGGACGTGTTGTTCATATGAACCCTTTTCTTACAACAATGTTAGAACAAAACGAAACCAATTTCCGTTTTTTAAACATAAATAACGATGATGTCAATCGTCTGCCGACCCTGTTCACTCGGTATATAATTGAGATAGGTTAGGAAGGTTGCAATAAAAATATCAAGTGAATGAACTTGGTTATTATTTTTATTCGACGGCCTTGCAAATATGCTTATCTTTTTTTTAACACGTTTTACGCGGTGATGTATGGTATTTTATTGCTTTGCATATAGTACAATACAGGGCGTTTCAGTATTATTTATCGACGTGTAACCTTTCTTTTTTTTTAATTTAACAATTTTATGTGACCACTGCTGGGATTCGAACCCAGATCCTCTTGCCATTTGAGCAAGGAGTTTTGAAGTGTTTCGTTATCGAAATACATGTCACGGAGAAAATAAATGTGGTTGTCATGGAACGAAGCAAAGCCTACTCGTATATTTTGACGATACAAATACGAAAGTAACAAAAAAATTAAGGTACTCTTTTATTCAGATCCCATTGACACAAAGTAAAGTGCTCTAATCCTTTATGTTTAACAATAATATATTAAGATACGAGTTTCATAAGACATTATCTTAGAGCACGCGTTTAAAGTACAAGATGCTCTAATTGTCTTATGAACCGTGTATTTTATAATACTTTTTCTATTTGGGTCTTTTCATAAAATGTTGCAAGTATCAAATATGCCATGATAGAAACAATTAAACACAACTAAGCTTCTTCCCATCCGTCATAATTAAAAATAAATATATTATTAAAGTTAATAAAAATGTTGTACTCCGTCAGAAATACGAGAAATTGCAAAAAATAATCTAGAAAAACTTTTAAAAGAATATGCAAAACTGTGAGTTATGGTGCGAGCAGAGCAAAGTTCAAAATATTGAACAAAATAATAAATAATACTTACTATTGAACAAAATATTGTGTCGACACAGAATCTGACAGGAATAACAATTAATGCCCAGGAACTGTCTACAGTAACTATAAATATGAATGTATAAAGTAATATGTATAATACTATATTGAATTAAAAATAAAAATAGTACTTTATTGAATAAAACTTTAGAAATAGAGCATAAACTGGAAGATATTTCTATTATTTATAGGTTATGTTGTTTTATAGTTGTGACTAGAATTTAGTTCACGGACACCGTCAACATGTTATATATTTCCGAGTATAGGTAGGTATTTCAGATAAATATCTAGTAAAAATGATCTATTTGCAAGGTTGAAGGTTAGTATTTTAAAGTTTCCTATACAATTTTTTTGTCGAATCCATAATGCCTAGAAAACTAATTATAACGAACATAAAGTGGCAGGTTATTAAATTTTTTTGCATTTCATAATGTAGCCATTATGAAACCCAAATAGAAAAATATTATTAGAATATCGTTTGGTATTAATTAATATAATATTTTTTTAACACCCTGTATTTCGAAAACGAAGCGACATGCGAAAAACTTTTATAATACATTTTCGTCTTAAAATAAGGCGAGGAGTCACCTCCTTAGTTTTCTCAGATAGGTTAGGAAACACCCTGTATAATACAGAGTGCTACTCAATTATCTTTACATTTAATTAATGTATTTAACATTAAAGATTCAAAAATTGGTTCATAATTAACGAAATAGCATATTCGATAATTAATTGGAGTAATGAATCTAAAAAAACACACATTTTTGACCTCCTATTGTTTTAACATTTTTTTTGGAGAGCAAGGACCAATCCATGTCGCCATCTTGACTCGCACTTCACAGTTTTTTTCATGTCTCAACTAGTTTTACCGGTTTCTTTTTCGAAAATAACTACCGTAATTTAAACTGAAGATTTAAAAAAGCAGCTGTTTTCTTTCTCACACTTTAATAGCCCAGAAAAGAGCGCCGAAGAATAAAAAAGGATAATTGAAAAGAAAATTCATTTTAATTTCCGTTGTTTTTCTGAGAATATTCCTTTTGTTTTTTAATATATAATTAGGAAAAGTATAGCTTGGATACTGGGAAAAATATACGGTGGAAAATATTGGGTTTTTCTTTTTTACCAGCGGCGATGTCGTTAAAATAGGTTACAAGAAAATAATTATATATCTTTACAAACGTCGTATGATTCTACAACTTCTGCGATAATAATTTTTTATTACTTTTTTGGAAATCATTCCTTAAGGCCGTATTAGACTAGACAATTTTTTCTCTTGCGCCGGCAATTATAATGGCACGTATTCATGCGCAGTAAACCGTTTTCGATCAGCTGGAGCATTGTCAATGGTCAGAACAGCAGTGGGTACCGTCGAAATCCCTAAAATATCCCCAGAATTAGAGATGTGCAAACCTGTTCGTTTTGATCACCAGTTAAAGCAGCTATTTACAAATAGGAGGTACAAAAAGTTGCTGAATTAGCAGTCCATAAGTTTAATAAAGAATGTACACTGCTAATGTAAGTACCAGTGGGTTTAAATGGCCATTACCTGTCCATACCTGGTTCGGCCAAATAATAAACAGTTAAAAATAACAGAATAATCCAATGTCTACCCAATTGCGCCGGCAAGGGCAATTAAAATGGCGCCTGCCCCATTTCTGGTAATGAGAGACAGCTGATCGGGAACAGTGTACTGCGCATGAATCCGTGTCATTTTAATTGTCAGAAGAGTAGAATTTCTGACTGTAGTACGGAGAACGGTGTACTGCGCCTGAATCCTTGAATTATAATTGCCATTGCTGGCGCCATAAAAATTCCCGAGTGTAATAAGGCCTTTAACAAACTAGGTCTTTCGGTGGAGAATATTTCAGTTTGTGTTTTTTTAGGACGAAACGCTTATATGAACATAATAATATGTACCCAATGACAATTAGTTATCATTTCTAGGGTTGTATTGTTATACAAGGTTATTCACGTTATTCGAGACGACATATTATAGCTAAGCTATTTGTTTTGGATAAAAACAAATATTCAGGGCGGATAGGGGCCTATTTGAGGTACATTTTAAAATTATTTTCATAATGTACAGGCTGTCCCAAAAACACGAAACGTATCAAATTTGCGTTTTTCTAAATGGAATGCCCAGTATATTATTTCAATTTCGGTTCCTACGATCAAAATTAATATTACTTTCATTAAGGTTTACCGTACTTAAACCTTACGGTTTGTGAAATAATTCTCAACATATATTTTGATTCTTAAACCCAACTTCTCAGTGGACTCTACTCAATGATTAAGTTTTGTGTATCAGCAACTTATACACGGTGTCCAAAAAGTATTACTAAATAATTACAAGTTTGAAATGATAATAACTTGCTTAATTTAAATATAACACCCTGTAGTTTATGTCACTAGCAGATGTAGAATTTAATTGTCTATCAAAAAGTATTAACCTCTCCCATAGCTAATTACTCGCATTTTCATGAAAAATGCAAATATTCACAAAGCAGGCTAATTATAATCAATTTAATATTAATCAAGTCGCCTATGACATTTTGACAGATCAGATCTTATATTAAGTTCTCTTCGTTACATTATGATGGCGTCAACTACCAATTATACACAGAGGAATGATCGAGGCGCCCCTTAAATTATTGATAAAATTTTAAAGGGCGATAATATTGTTTATTAACCTATACAAAGTATCATTTGATGTTTATATTTATCGATTCACATTTCCTTAACAACCCAAGTAAATTTATATCCAATAAAAATATGACATCAATCCATACAATTACAACTAAAGCATTTAACAGACGATTAAAACGATCACCGACCCTGAGTGTGGGACCTTGACGGGATTTCTTTTTATTTTTTATCTTTTATTAAAACAACAGATTAATAATCGCGATCGTGAGTCAAGAGTGCATTTTTAGAAACTGACGCGCGAAACGTTTTACAAGGAAAAACAAGCGGTCGAGGGCGAGTGAACGTCGCGCGATCAGTGTGCCATGAAATTCGCTGATGCTGACGAGCTTCAATGGCATAGGCGTAACTAGAGGGGGGCCAGGTGGGCCGTGCCCACCCCAGATTGCTCTGGTGCCCACCCCAGTGTTTCCGAAGTCCGAAGCCATACATCCGTCATACTGACACTTGCCATTAAAATCCTACTCGACTAGGGGCCAGGCCCCCCCTACAAAATCATTCTAGTTACGCCAATGTTCAATGGTAATACGTTACCGCTATCGACAAAAGAAATTTTTTTAAAATGCGTCGCAGGCGAATATAATTTTTTCTATTTCACAATCCTTCCATCCCCCCCTGTATCTGCCACCGCGGTACAGTTCTATTCATAAGAAACCCGTCCTTGACGGCTTGTACGGGATTTAATGAACAGAACTGTATATTAAATTTATAAGTTATTATTGAAGTGAAGAAGAATATTATGGAAAACCTAATTATATCTAAAAACTTCGTTTACGTATATGAAGTCCGACGAACAATCGCTTCTCACGAAAAACCCCAATTACTTAACGTCCAAAATTCATAAAACAATTGAACTTCCGTCATAAATTAATATGAAAGATGGCGCCGATTAGAGCCCAAAGTTTAAAAACATGCGTGCAGTTCGAACATTAAAAATATCTAGCGTGCCGTGGGCCATTTTGTTTCTGGTTTATTCCTACTTTTGTAGTTATGTACTTATAAAATCCCTTTTGTGGATCGGTTTTTGTCTTGGGCCTTTGGGCGAAACCCAGCGCCGGACTGGCAGCGTTATGGCCCACCCTCATACGAAAATCTAGAAAATTATACAATTTGTATTATAAAGGTCTGAAGCTACAATATTACGCTGTATGGAAGCTCTTACAACTAATTTATAAAGCTATTTTATAGAAGTTGTTTTGAAATGGATGTACAAACATCAATAGAACTTAGATTCTATAGCAAAATGGTTCTGTACGCTGTTTTGCTGTATAACTTAGTTGTTCATGTTTCTTACATGCTATTACACAACTTTTATATATATAGCAATTTTGGGGCTTATACAGGGTGTCCGCTAATTAATGGTACATGGAAAAACCACAGACTCCTTACGTATAAATATTAGGATTTAAATTATACTTACCTATTTCCGAAAGTTGATATTAACTGACATACAGGGTGTTAAAAACTAACGTTCTTTTACAAAATTTGACAATTATGGTTTTTTTTACGACGAGAAAGTGATTAGCGGCATTATTGGCCCATTTATTAGGTCATAACTTTTTTGTGCCTCAGTGTATTTAAGTTTTTAATGAAAATAATACTTTTCTCATATTTATTACGTAAAAAAGGTATACTAAATTCAGGTCGCCCAGAGTTACCGTTTCGGAGATATTTGCATTTAATTTGTTCAATTTATTATTAATTTGCAAACAAAATTTTTCTCTTAAAGTAACCTATGAGAAAACAAATAAAATTTGGAGATGCAGTTGCTATGGAACAGAAAATGCTTCATTTTTGAGTTTATCGTAAGTTTGTGTTTTCATTGCTGTTGGTTACTTTCGACACGATATTTTCTAGGGTCAAAGTTATTTTAATTAAAGTAAGTTAAAGAACAATCCATTTGTTGTATTTATTATTCCCAATTACCATTACTAGAACATTAATTATCATGTAAAAGTTAATTGGTAAGAAGTAACAAAATATTATTTGCTTGCCTGAGCTAACAATTTAAATGCAAATATCTCCGAAACGGTAACTCTGGGCGACCTGAACTTAGTATACCTTTTTTACGTAATAAATATGACAAAAGTATTATTATCATTAAAAACTTAAATACACTGAGGCACAAAAAAGTTATGACCTAATAAATGTGCAAAAATGCCGCAGACAGCGCCCCTACATTGTACATTAAAATTTCACAAAGAAATCAATTTCTCGTCCTAAAAAAACCATAATTGCCAAATTTTGTAAAAAAACGTTAGTTTCTCTCAAAGTTATTAGAGAAAAACAAAAATGTTTTAACTTTAGCACCCTGTATCTCAGTTAATATCAACTTTCGGATATAGGTAAGTATAATTAAATCCTAATATTTTGACGTAAGAAGTATGTGGTTTTTCCATGTAGATACCATTAATTAGTGGACACCCTGTATATGGCATGGTCCTAAAAATGCTCAGTCCGTCCCTGTCTCACTATATCGTTTCTTTATAGCTAATCTACATGTATTAGACAGAGACGGGGACTGAAAAAATGGCTAACAACCTAGGCTCGCTTCGTTTTCAGAATTTATATCATCCTGGAAATAGTTTTTCTATAGAGATCAGTAACGATAAGCGCGGAATAAAATGAGTTTTGAAAAAATAGATAGCGCGAATTGGGGATGATACATTTTTATTCTGTCCGCATGCCAACAAACCTATTATTTCATTTAACACAGGCATTTTATAGTCAAGAGACTCGATGACCACATTAATCTAAAGGGCCCATATCGGGACAGTGAGGCGGCCGAGCTTGAGAAAAATAACATGCAAAGGTTCCTACGAAATATTTCCTAAATGTTATTTCAACCGTTTTAGAACACCTGTCATCAAAACAATAGTATCGTATAATAGCGGAACCGCATATCAACGGGCGCATATAGAAAAATTATAGATCACGGCCATTTTGTTACAAAAATAATATCAAACAACAATAATAGCTTTCTTACGGTATAATTATCGCATAATCAGTTGGAGATCTTTGAACGGAATAATTGCCCGGACAATGGGAAATTCACACACAGGCTGGAATCGTTGCAGTGGAAAAATCGGGAGTTTTCGCCATGGCACGGTAACCCGTAAGGTTTGAACTCCCTATTTTATTTTGCTTATTAACCAAAAACTTTTCTGTCACAGTCTTTTCTTAGATTCCGTAGCAATGGATGCATTCAGCAGCAATAAATTATTATTATTAGGTAAGTCATATAACAAAAATTCAAAAATACTACTTCTCGAGTTACAACCACATATATTATATAAACAGTATATTGCTAATACCATCTGCAATTATGTCCCCGCTATGGGCATCGAAGGGGGGCGTTGTGAGTTTGCCCAGTTCGGCAATTTCCTTGTGAAAGTAAACATTCGACAGGACCGGATTTCAACTTTTTTAATGTAAATTTCACTGGTCAGTTAGGAAAAATATTGTTCGATTAGTTCCATTTAAGACGGCATTCCATGCATACGATTTCTGACGATATGATGATCCGACGGTGTCCTGATTGGTTTAAACTTTTGGCGCCAAATTCCTTCCGAATATTTGTAACAATCGACACGATCAGCTTTATTTTAACTTTCATCCGACGTCGTATGTTCCTTAACCTCACTTTTTTCTAAACCAAAAATTAAGAATGAATGACTATATGGACTATTTTGGGAATTATTATCAGCTACTAATGCACCAAATTAAAAATACATTAATTTTAAGGTTAGGCAGTGACCACAAATATATATTATATTCTATACGAGTGACACTCTCTTCTTTTTTTACAAGCTTTTTAGTGAACTTTGGTTCCGAAGATCGGATAATGCGATAAGCAAAATATTTTCGTATATACCTGAAATACTTTATACCTGGTATTGATCCACGACTTTTGCAAAAAAGCACCATGCACTTGTGTCCTTTGATCTTAAACAGAACAAGCCACTAATCTACCAAACAGCGAATCGAATCACCACAAATTAAAAACTCCTTCACAAAAATTGTTTTTAGGTAATTAAAGTTTATAAGCACTAATATACCGACAACAATGTGGATGAACCACTTTTTATTCTGTAATTTGAAAAAGCATCCAGAACCGAGGATGGCGACGAATCACAACAAACAAATAATGTCGGGCCGGATCTGACGCGTCGATAAAATTTCCCCAATACTGCGCGAACTCAATAGGCCCACGCCATCTCCCATAGCGGGCACGCTTTTTATTTTTTGGAACGTTCGTATTGGCAATATACTGTTTATATATATGTGGTTGCAGCCTGTCAAAGTTATTTTTTTTGTCATTTTTAATATTTGGGGATTCGTTTTTAAACTACAAGTTGATATTTGGCTCATGTACCACTCTTAATGACATCTATCATCCTGTTATGAAAATATACTCTTTATTCGAGTCGATAAAACGCACCCTTTAAGCCCAAAACTGGAAGTAAAGTTTTTGTTAGCAGTAAAATCACTTTTTAAATGGAAATAACAAAAGTATGCTATTGAGTTTTTGACTTTTTGTTATACGATTTCGTTTATTTTAAGCATGTATAATTACATCTGCAAGTAAATTACCCGACAATTGTGTTTAACGTTAACGGTACGAATTCTTACGCGAAAACTCCAAATCTCTTAACGATATCCCGCTATTAGTCGGCAACGATTTTTAACTCCTCCCCCTGCATTTTTTTATTTGTAATTTTTTCACGCACGCCAATTTTTCACTCCACCCACTTCCGGAAAAAAAGGGAAAAAGACGGAAAAATTAGAGGCAGCGTGCCACGTCCGGATTCGGGAGTTTAGGGAGGAAAGAGGAGAAAAATCTCGATTATTATGGGCCGGAGTGAGAGGGAAGACGACATGCGTGTATTAATTGCTCCCTGTTTAAAGTAAAAGAGGGCAAAAATGTGTTATTAGTGCGGTTGTTTTGTGCTGTTCGATAAAATTAAGGGGTTGTTTATACTTTGGAACTGCTAACTGGTGATTAATATTTAAGAAGCTACTTCTTGCCCTTAGATAAACAAAACTCCCATAAAAAATGCACTAAAGAAAAGCCACAATTATTAAAAGAGATCTATGAGTGTAAAAATCCCAGAATTGCTGCATAAAAGTTATATAAACAGCATTTATTTGTATAATGTAATGTAAGTTCTATTGATGTTCTTGCAGGTATTTAAAAAAACTTATTATATAAAAATAGTATTTTTCTATTTGGGTTTCATAATGGCTACATTATGAAATGCAAAAAAATTGAATAACCTGCCACTTTATGAAACTGAAATTTATTTTTTTTATGTTGGCAGCAAGTAGGGTTCGAATTTTAGGTTTACTTCGATTTCGTTGGCATAATGGATTCGACAAAAATTTTTTATAGAAAACTTTAAAATACTAACCTTTAACCTTGCAAATAGATCATATTTATCTGAAATACCTATACTCGGAAATATATAACATGCTGACGGTGTCCGTCAACTAATTTCTAGTCACAACTATAAAACATAGAACTATCGTCCAGTTTATGCTCAATTTCTAAAGTTCTATTCAATAAAGTACTATTTTTATTTTTAATTCAATAAAGTATTATACAGGGTGTCCAGGAACATGTGGGAAATCTCCCGGATATGAAGAAAACACGTGAAAAGAATACTATAGGTTCATATAAACTTCTTTCGTATCGGCCTCCTCTTCGGAGATATGGGCTCCCAAAGAGCACCAATGGGATCAAGTTTTTTTACACATAATTATTGAACCACCTGGTATATGTCAATTATTTTTTAATATGATGTATACCAGGTAAGACCCGTCAAATTACTACCCAAGAAACTGTTGTGAATTACTCACAGCTGCAGGGACTGACTAGCTGTAACACTCATGGGCCCATTTTTTTTACGCCCTGTATGATGAGAACTTTGGACAATGTTTTTACATACCTTTAACTATTGGCTAAAAATTAAGTACTCTTCATTCATGTCGCTAATCCTAATCGTTTTCGAAAAAACGGCATTTCATATACATCATGTATTTGGCGTATTTCAGTAAAAGATACATCTTTGTTCCGATTAAATGTTCAACCTTCAAAATTCCGCTTTTTCATATTTAACCCGTGAGAATTTAGGGGACTGGTGTAAATAAAATGACGTTTTTTTCCGAAAACGGTTAGGATTAGCGACATGAATGAAGAGTACTTAATTTTTAGCCAATAGTTAAAGATATGTAAAAAACATTGTCCAAAGTCCTCATCATACAGGGCGTAAAAAAAGGGGCTCATGAGTGTTACAGCTAGTCCGTCCCTGCAGCTGTGAGTAATTCACAACAGTTTTTTGGGTAGTAATTTGACGGGTCTTACCTGGTATACATCATATTAAAAAATAATTGAAATATACCAGGTGGTTCAATAATTATGTGTAAAAAACTTGATTCCATTGGTGCTCTTTGGGAGCCCATATCTCCGAAGAGGAGGCCGATACGAAAGAAGTTTATATGAACCTATAGTATTCTTTTCGCGTGTTTTCTTCATATCCGGGAGATTTCCCACATGTTCCCGGACACCCTGTATATGTTACTTTATAGTATATACATAGTTATAGTTACTGTAGACATTTCCTGGATATTAATTGTTATTCCTGTCAGATTCTGTGTCGACACAATATTTTGTTCAATAGTATAATTTATTATTTTGTTCAATATTTTGAACTTTGTTCTGCTCGCACCATAACCCAAAGTTTTGCATATTCTTTTTCAAAGTTTTTCTAGATTATTTTCTGCAATTTCTCGTATTTCTGACGGAGTACAACTTTCTTAATGACTTATTTTTATTAACTTTAATAACATATTTATTTTTAATTATGACGGATGGGAAGAAGCTTTGTTGTCTTCAATTGTTTCTATCATGGCATAGTTGATACTTGTAACATTTTATTAAATTGTAAAAGTATTGCCAACCCAAAAAGAAAATATTTTATTCAAATGGAAAGATCTTCTATATTTTTAAAAGTTTTTCCGATTTTAAGACAACGGTTTGAGATTTTGCCGCGGAACAGCATAAGTCATTGTTATTGAACAATGAGACAACATCGCCATTCTAAGACACGACGAGCTAGAGCGCTAGCCGGCTGTATCGAGAGGGTAGGAGACGTTTTTCTTCTTTTTCTGCCTTTGATCACCCGAAGCGTTGCCAACTCAGATAATTAGCATTTTAGATATTTTTTTTGAAAACTTCGGTGTGACATTTTTTTGCTTTGCTATGAAATTAATTGAAATTATTGATAGTTGCATGCAATACTTTCAAAAATGACTGTATGTAGAACCTTAGTTTTTCAATTTAAACGTTATGTACCGTTTTGAAAAAAATAAAATTCTTTTTCGAAAAATTCAAGATAGTTATAGTCATGTAGTACCATATTTCGAAGCTAAGCTTAAAATTTTGATTCTTACGATTACGTCTGTTAATAGACCACAGTTTACTCCTGGATAGTTTTATTTTTTCCTATACTCCTCATATTCAATATATAATATGTAATATTTTTCAAAATTAAACATCACGGATGATGAATATGTTTCCTAATTCTCGTCTCCGTTAAAAAGTATGAAATAAACGTCATAGTTATAATTAAATTAAATTAACTGAGAATCGCGGTTCCCTCGAGAATGGAGAGCGACAAAACGGATATTCTTGCCAGTGGCGGTTCTTCCACAGGAGCACATGCGCACATGCACCCCCAAAACAAAACGAATAAAAAGTATTAATTTATATTCATTGAATATTATTTATCGTATAAAGTCCGACCCTCCCTAATACTTTATCGTACCGTCAACCAAACTGTATATTATAGGCTCTCGATCCGGCAACCGTGCCTCGGTCGAGGTTAATGACGATTATGACGAGACTTGCTCGCATGTGCGATTAAATAGGCGGGGCATAATGCAGTTTCTCTGTAGTAACAGGTGTCGGGAGACCGCGGGGGATAGCGGGGCTATGGCGATTTAACATGGGAAAGGCGCCGCGCCGTTGTCTGTTCGTGCATCTAGTTAGAAATTCGAGGGTGTATGTTTTAATATTTTAATATTATATATTTATTAAGTTAAAATGAATAGTTTAACGGTGGACTATTTAAAAAATAACTCTTTGAGTTTGGAGCAAAAAAATTGAAGTGAAGAATGCGGGAAGACCTAAGCCCGAAATTAATTTAACGCAGACCACAAGGGGGTAAATCTAGGGACTTTATTAGGAAGTTTAAAAATTAAATATATGAAAAAAAATTTATAGAGGGTATTCCAAACTTTAATGAGGCTGTTATTGATCAATTTTCTACAATTAAGAACCGAACTTTACGTTTAAGCACTATACACACTAAGGAAACCTTTCTTATTTTCCAAAAGTTGTATTTAATTGTGTAAAATTAAAAAATAAATAACAATATGTTTTACCTAACGCATTTTCTTATTACTTCTTTTCTTTCTACATTTAAAACGCCTAGAAAGTAATTGTTTGGTCGTTACACAAAAATAAAATTTTAAAAATACTTTCACCATACTTGTGAACCCCCCCTCTATGATACGTCAGGAGCCGCCACTGATTCTAGCTATAGCATTTTGTTTTGTTTATTTTCGTAATAATATGCGTCACATTGACATGTACAAAGCACATAGAAATACCCGGTCCATGTTTATTTCAAGTTGATGCTCGTGCTGGCTTTTTACAAATTCCGTATCCAAATAAAAGACGATATTAAAAAACTTCTCACGGGTATAGGTGACCCTTAAACGAAAGAAACTCGAGAAAAACTTCTTAAATTCTTTAAAAAGTATCTTTGGATGTCTAAACCTTCGTAATGCGGCGAAACGGGTCTGAGGATTCAAACTTTCGAATATTTTAAGAAAATAATTAAAGGATTATGACGAGATTTTTCGATTAAAGTCGCACCTGATGCCCGGACTTGTTCGCAGACCGGCAATCTGACGATTTCTTTTCGACCCCTTTTTTCTACCCCCCTTTCTTAGCGTTTAGACGGCGGTAGCGGATTAAAAATTGGGAGTTCTCGCGTATTTTAACCTAGATAAAGCCCTTTTGCGCATTATCGCTTCATTTATAATAAAAAATAGAACCATTCGATCTTGAGATCTTGCTATCCTATTAGATTACAAAAGAAAATTTCGTAAAATTTAAGGAAATTAATTTCTCCCTCCTTAGGTAAATTATGGTGTAATAAGCTAGGTTCACACCGCACGTTTCTTTGCAGGACTAATCTTATAGGAGTAGTGACGCATATACAAGGCGCCCAATATAAGGAGTTTAATCACAGGTTGCCAAGCAGGCACTGTTTTATGCGAACCTGTAGCCAAATATACTTAGTTTTTTTCTAATCTAAAACTGGATTCGTACAGTTAAAGGATTGGAAAACGCTATGAAAAAATTGCGTTAAAAAATATAATGTTATCAGAATAATAATACCCGAACAAACCCGAACATACGACTTCACAAAGCCTTTCAAGATTGACTGGAACTTCCCCGTCGTTTGACAAGGGTCTAGTTTGGTACACCGATGGATCAAAAACCGCCAACGGTGTGGGCGCAGGGATATTTGGGGATAGGCCCAGGATGGACATGAGCATTCCTCTGGGGACCTACGCCACAGTATACCAAGTGGAAGTTCATGCCATACAAGCATGTGTACTACAAAATCTTGAAAAGGGCTACCACGACCAAAAGATTTACATCCTTTCGGACAGCCAAGCTGCTCTTAAGGCTCTGCACTCCGGTTTACTTTCAAACTTACATGCATACCAACCTAAAAGTACTGGCGGCCAGGGGGAACAAGGTGGAACTCTTGTAGCTCCCTGGTCACTCCGGCATATTAGGAAATGAAAAAGCGGATGAACTAGCTAGAGCCGGATCTGCCCAAAGTCTCGGGGGCCCCGAACCGGCCTTTGGAATATCAAAACAGGCAACGAAAACAACATTAGATAGATGGTCGAAAAAACAACATCTATCTCGATGGCAAGAGTTACCTGGTCAAATACCCGCACGGGCCGTAATTGGAAAACCATCGAAAATACCATCGAATGGGATGCTAACCCTGACACGGCCCCAGTTGAAACAAGTGATGGGTCTGCTAACAGGCCACTGGCACTTGCTAAAACACCTTCAACGGATAGGGATAAACAACGGATCCATTGAATGTAGACTCTGCGGCGAAGAGGATGAAACCGCCTCACACATAATATACTGCTGCGTAGCGCTGTCTCGTAGAAGACAAAATATCTTCGGGAACATGCAACGTGGTGACAACCTCCCACATGATAAGCTTGGTAGAAGGTTACTGGACCTCATAGAAGGAACAAACATCTTCTAACAAGATCGGGGTACACAATATGAACAATTTTCAAATTTTTGTCACTGATCTTCCTGAATCTTGTCGATACCCCAATCGACATGTCGGACAATCTAAATATCAATAAATTAACTAAAAAACTTTATTATTAACGGCTAAAACGTCACGAAAAGAAATATTGATCAGCTGATGACTCTCGTATCTTTCTAGCCTGTCAAAAAGCGGCATATTTTTTAATTAAATTGATGCAACATAGATGGCTCTGACTGCTAATTTAGGATTGTTTGGAATCCTCGTCTTAAGGTACTAACAATACGCCACACAAAAAAATTTGGTAAGACATTTAAGTTTTGAGTTATTTAAAAAAGACAAGAATTTTCAATTCTTTTATACGACGTTTCGTTTTCAAGCCATCATATTTCTAATACGGCCCTGATTTTATTAATGTCAAATTTTAAGAGCCCTTTTCATTCTAAATTCAATGATGTAAGTACAACATATTATTGTTTAATACCGATATCCCTTTAGAGCTCCTCCTTATCTTGGGCACACTGTATCGACATAGAATCATTCACACATCGTTTGAACGGCAAATAAACGTATACGTCTGAAGACGCAACGTATTCGGTTTGCACTGGTCTATAGTATTACACCATATCTTTTACACGGCGCGATGCCACACGTGTTTTAACGAATAGCAAGCGACTACTAAATTATTTTAACTTGAATTTTCTAGACGATTTACTAAATTTCAAGACTTTCTATGGACATCCGACAGTAATTTACAAATGTTTCTTTATCGTTCCTCAATTTTCCGCTTACATTTTACAATGTTTTTATTACGTACTATCAGGATGAACCCAAAATCTTCTGTTATGCCAGAACATCCCGCAGTTAATTCCGTTAAAACCAAATAAAATAAAAAAAACGTGCAGATATTGCCGTGTGAATTCAGCCTAACTGTTGCAAACGGATTTGTTCGGCGTGGAAAACCTCTAAAAAACTTGGAATCTGTTCCGAAAACTCTCGCCTTATTTAAAATATAGCTCAAAGGGGTTGAAAAATGATCCCGATGATTTGTGGCCATCACTTGCTGGTTTTAGGGTAATTACTAAATTTTCAAGGGATTTTTTAAATTAAGCGTGATTAGATGTGGTAAACGATATTACATATGGAAGTGCTACTACGTGAATGACGCAACGTTTTAATGTTGTGAAAATTGTATAATCAATTTTTTTATATTTTGAGAATAATTTTTGGAAAAATTAGAAAAATAAATTGATATATACATTTTCGACACTTTTATATGGTATATCCGTAATTGGTAGTGCTATTAAAAAGGTAAAGTAGGCGTCATGTGCTCTCTTTGACTCAAATTTAAAATGGTAATTTGAAAATTTTCGCTCGCATGAGAGATAAGGGGGAATATCAAAAAAATTGTCAATTTCAAAATTGCCCTATATTTTCTTAGTTAAAAGAGATGCAGACAAATGTTTTATGCAGAAGTTTCTTTATATTGATTGTTGAATAATGTACCGTTTTCAGAATAAGTATACGGGGTCAGGTAAAAAAGTTATCGGACCTAACCTCATTTTTTAAAATGGAACACCCTGTATATTTTAATCTAAAATGATAGCATTTTAAATTCTCTTTTCAAATATATAATACACCATGGATTACATTGGTTTCCTAGGCGATTTATTTAAACTTTATGACTTTAAACCACAGTAGACCATGAAACAAAAGCTAATATCATAGTTACAATTATGTTGACTTTCTAGTTGTTCTTAACATTCAACGTCAATTTCATTTTTACATATTCATTTGTGAAAATGACTTATCAATATTTTGAAAAATTTAATTTGATATCAGTTTATATTGAAAGTGGAGAAAACGAAGAATGGCGCAAAATTTATATTTTGTTCGCTATCCGGAAACACGGCAACCATTTAAAGACATAACCTGAACATTTGCGATGATTCCCGTTATTTTTTACCTTAATCTGAATCTTTTATTTCGTTTCAAAGTAATAAAGTTAAAATAAATCGCCTAGAAGACTAATGTGTTATATATTTGAAAAGACAATTTAAAATGCTATCCTTTTTAGATTAAAATATAGAGGGTGTTCCATTTTATAAAAATGAGTTAGGTCAGATAACTTTTTTACCTGACCCCGTATACTTACTCTGAAAACAGCAGATTATTCAACAATCATTACAAAGAGACTTATGTATAAAACATTTTTCCGTATCGCTTTTAACTAAGAAAATATAGGATAATTTTGAAATTGACAACTTTTGGTTTCCCCCCGTATCTCTCAAGCGAGCGAAAATTTTCAAATTTTGATGTTAACATTTTAAGTTTGACCCAAAAAGAGCACACGACATACATTACTTTTTTGACGGCACTAACAATTACGGATATAGGTACCCTATAAAAGTGTCGAAAATGGGACACCCTGTACAGAGATAACGTTGTAAAAATAATGTAACAAAGTGTTGAAACGACGTTTTGTACGATATTATCTAATCGGTAGATCGCATCTGATATCTGATAAATATATATTTTCGGGGGCCACGGCCGGCATAATTATTTTAATATAAGGACACCCCCAAATTTTGTTATTTTTTTAACGGGCTTATCTAACACATCTTTGCGTAGTGTGGTTAGTGTCTATAATTTGGCAGATTGTTGTGGGTTGTGCATAGAAATTTTAACTGGTGAACCGCTTCTTTCTTGTGCATTCTATTTTTTCTGCAGAGGTGATAAAGGTAGTAAAGAAAGTCAAATAACAAGTAATCGGTGCGGTTTATCGGCTCAAATAAAGAGTATCTTTTTATCAGGCATTCTCTTGTCTTTAAAATTACAGGCCCAATAACCGTCAAAACAAAAAAGGTATGCCAAAAATGAAATTTGAATTTCAGGTGGCACACCGGAGTAACATTTTTGCAACAGAATGATAAATATCAACGTTTCAAAAGTAATCGCAAAATGTTAATAAACTCCTGGACAAAATTAGCGCAACATCATAAATTTGCCATATTTTTGATGCTATTTTTTTTTCTGAATTTATGATCCGATTTGAATGATTTTTTTTTGCATCGTAGGTTGGTTCCTTGACAATGTCATAGTTTTCGTTGTTTATGATAAAAATTTAATTTTCGATTTATACTGGGTGTACTAAAAATGCTATGTTTTTTCCGAAAATTCGCATTACCCTGTGGAGTATATTACCAACCGAAACATATTGCAGTTGACATTAAACGGTAGGTCCACTTTCCCCAACATTTTCTTTTTTGGTTTACTTCATTACCTCTGTTATTAAAGGAGATACACCGCTTTATAGTGTAACATGTTTTTATAGACTTTAATATTCAACACATTCATTGTTAAATGTTTTCAAGTAGGTTTCAAGATTAAAATACTCGTCGGGCAACTGGGCATACGAAACGAACGTTTAATAAGCAGTTTCCGAACTGTTTTTATCAGTATGACGAATTTTATTTGACCTTTGTAACTTTAAAACACAACATCTGCTGACACATCGCTTGCAATGTCAGAAAAAGTCCATAGTCTACTTGAAAACATTTAACAATGAATGTGTTGAATATTAAAGTCTATAAAAACATGTTACGCTATAAAACGGTGTATCTCCTTTAATAACAGAGATAATGAAGTAAACCAAAAGAGAAAATGTTGGGGAAAGATGGACCTACTGTTTAATGTCAACTGCAATATGTTTCGGTTGCTAATATACTCCACAGGGTGATGCGAATTTTCGGAAAAACACATAGCATTTTTAGTACACCCAGTATAAATCGAAAATTAAATTTTTATCATAAACAACGAAAACTATGACATTGTCAAGGAACCAACCTACAATGAAAGAAAAAATCATTCAAATCGGATCATAAATTCAAAAAAAAAATAGCATCAAAAATAGGGCAAATTTATGATGTTGCGTTAATTTTTTCCAGAGAAAAAAAATTGTTGAAATTTATTGAAAAATCTCGATTATTCTGATGCATTATCGGGACACCTTGTATAAATAATACCTCTAAGAAAAATACCCGTAGCCAAAGAATACCTTCTTGTATAATGTGTATGTATTGTGGTTTGGTGTAAGGACAAAATATATTCAAATACAGTATAAATATTAGAATCAAAATATACTCGGCAATTGAATTCTGTTGTTTTCATTATTTCTATTCATTTTGTTGACGTGCCCCGTATATTTTTATTCTATACTTCGTCAACAGCATATTATCTACAATATCTACATGGTGTACATCAAAAAACGTGAACCAATCAAAATCAACTAAAAAGGAAAATCAAATAAATTAATAGTTTAAAATAAATAAATATAAATCACTGTGTGGAAATTAATGTAAATTGTAAGAAAACATAAAAAAATCGGATATTTGGTTGTCATAATGATAATAATACAAAAAAAATCGGAAAAAGCCTTCTGGCTAAAGCCTGATGGCTAAAAAGGCAACTTTGACTGTTCCAAATATAACAACCAAATAAAAACAAAAACATAACCTAAAAAATAATAAATTAGTAGGCTAAGCTGCGTTCACATCGCAAACGTTGGGTGTCTCAACGTAAACGCCGCCCAAGCCACTTAAACTAATAAAAACAAAAGATAACCAAGTGTCATACGTACATGGCTTACTTTGGACGTATGCGTCCTCAAGCTGGACTCTGTCGCGAAACCCTTTCCGCATATGTTGCAGTGGAAAGGCCTGTTTTTCGCACGCTCGACTTGCGCGTCGTGATTGCGCAGATGTTGCTGCAGGTTCGATAGCTGGATGAATGCGCGGCCGCATTCGGGAAGATGGCACTTGTACGGACGTTCACCTGAAAGAAAAAAAATGTTTTTATAGGGCCAGTTTGTGTTCGTACGCGACGTGGCGGAATTGACTCCCGTCCATACGACGGCGTTCTAGGGATTTTCGATCTGAATTTTGATCATATGTCATGCCAAATTTCAGTAGATGCCTATGTTAAATACTTTTCCTGAGAACGTTTTTAAAACCATTAAAAGTATAAAATCCATAAATTTGCTACGTAAACTTCGTCCAACAGCATTTAGGACACATCAACAACCAATTTATACAGTAAGAAAGCTTATAGAACCATTTTGCTCTATAATGAAAGTTATTTTACAGCTATTTAAGAAATACTTGGTTGTTTGGTCGTAAGAACATTCATACAGTGTGGTATTGTCACTGTTTGGCCTTAAAAACCGTTATTCAACAAATTTCCAAATATACAGCTTTTATAAAACTGTTATAAATCATAAATCCCTCTTACTCAAATCTTATAAGGGAACTCTCCTAGTTTCTTGAAGTGTTTTAATATAAATTCCATTTTCCTTACTTTGATAGGAACATTCAAAATACAGAAACTAATCGAGACAGGTGATTAAATATCTCTTTATACCACTGTCGATTACCAACGATTTATACACGAAAAACATCGTGTTCATTCTCTTCTTAACTCCCTTTACAATTAAAAAAAAAATCTATATCAGACAGCTGATACTTTGATATTAAGAGCCCATTCTTCAATTGAAATAAAATAAAACCTTAATACGAATAAACCATATGGCAAGAAGAATAATTGTTCCATACTTTGAAGGTACACCTTTAACTTGTGTTTGTATTTAATTATTTAAAGCAGTGGCGGAGGTGAAATCGTTTCAATATACATGGCTAGTCCGGGAGTAACAGAACAAACTCAAGGAGTGTATTGTACAAGTAATAATAACGTAAAAAGTCATATATATGATTTGATCCGATTTTCGTTTCTTTCCAATTTATAGCGTAATTAAAATACATTCACAATTTTTTAATCATAGCGTTTTTTAAATTAATGTCAAAAATATCGTTGTTCGTACATTGATCTGTAGTGTGTATTAGAATTAGTTTTGTTCAAACAGTAATACCGTTACCGGGTCAATCATTTTTTACAGGCAACTTTCAGTAAATCGGATTTTAAAAATAAATAATCTCAAAAACACCTGTTAGTTTTTTAATAGGTTTCTTATAGTATCTAATTAGAGGAATTTTATATGTCCGTGCAAAAGATCATCGTCACAAAGATCTTCGATCTTTTAATAATTTAACGCCCGTCACAAGGCTAATTTTACTCTTCTGAATCATATAACGCCACTATTTGGAACTGAGTTACTTTAATTAGTCACTATAACCCTTTTCCTATTTCTTATAAAAGCCCTGTCTTATCTTATATTATAATAATAATAATAATAATAATAATAATAATAAATAAATTTATTTACAAGAAGCAAAATTTTCTACATGTACCTGGAAAAAAAATATAGTGTTTCTACTTGCCCCTGTAAATAAATTAAAAAAAAAAATTGGTTATATTGGCTTAAAGTTTTGGAATATTCCTTATAGAATGTTAAAATGCTAAGAAAATTAGTCATATTTTTAATCTACCTAAGTTGTACAGGAAACTTGCACATCAAAATATATTTTTCCTTAATACAAAATATTGTATATAGCTTCGTATAACAAACCGTCACATCAATGTATCTCCAGTAACGTGACCGGCGATACAAAAATGCACAAATTCGTAGATAACAGCTAATATAAGCTGTTTCTTAAACTTTTTAGACTGAAATGAGTATCTGTACTCAAGAGAATGACTTCGTGTAGTATTTTTCCCTTAATTAAGACTACTATGGCTGAGTTAACCCTGTAACCGGCGATACAACATAAAAACATACGCCTGGTAAAAAGTAGTTTATACCAAAATAGACATAATAAGGAACTTACCTAAACAGGAGCACGCTTTACACAAATTCAAACACATACCGTCATATTTGTAAAACTATTAGGCCGACCTCTAGTGGCGTTATTTATAAGCAATTTCTGCCGTGACCGGCGATACATGCAGCTACGGGGACGGAACTTCTGGGTTAATAATTGCGTTAGAGAAACTAAACTGTTGATCTTTGAACATTATTTTTTCAATACAAATTGTAGTAGGAGTGTAAATTATTTATATATAAAAGTAACTTTAGTAAAATGACGTGAAATATAAAAGGGTAAAGTAAGGAATTAGTGGCAGGGGACACGTGACCGGCGATACATTTTTAAATTCAAATTTGAATACTGCAGCTATAATCTAAAAACATACTTTTAAAATTGCTTTCTAATGCAGGAAGTAACATATATTTCGCAAATTATAATCGTTTCTACAGGCAAATAGTTTATTTTATTTAGTAAGTTATATGCTAAGGACTGAAAGTTGCCTGTAATAATTTTTTGACCCTAACCACCATCCATACCTGCCATACGCCACTGGAACCACCCGCAATCGTACCCTACGTACACCTTCAAAACAAAGTACTTACACCTGTCCATGTGCGTCCTTATCAAGAACCGAATAAATTCCATTTTTAATCCGACTATCTTTTTTTTTAATTTCCTATCTTTTCGGGTAAAACTTTTTCCTCGCCGGACAGGTGGTAGGTGGCAGACGTGATGGGCACCTCTGGTTGTAAGTCATTATCAAGAACGTATCATCATGTGTTTTTATTTTATGGGAACAGATTTAAATGGGTTTAATTTATGGGATACATTAAAAGGTGGTGATTTTTTTTTTATTGACGATGATATCGACGGGGGGGAGTGTCAAGGTGTTTTCTGCATAGGCTTTAAATATAGCGAATTTTTATTTTATTGTATATTAGAATTTTTCCATGTGTCAGTTCAAACGCATCATTATATGACGATAAGATACTCTCTCAGGGTACTAATAGTGGATTCTGTGAGTCGGGCGAACATACACGGATTCTCTACAGTAACCAGACTACTTCCTTCCCCCGTTCTCGAGGATGCTGAACACGATGGTGCAGTTAAAAATTGTTTTTGGGTTGGCCCCAAGCGGGAAAATTGAAAATATTTGCTTGAAGCCGCCCGATCTCGAATTCCTTCCGTTTTCGGGGTCGCGGAGTACTCTCGCATCCTTCAATATTGCACCCGATGCAAAAATCGCTGAAGACGATCGAGCGTTTTTTCGCTCGAGCGATCACAACACAACTTACAACCACAGAAAGGGCCCTATAAGTGTAAAAACATAAAAGTTAAGCTACATAAAAGTTGTGTACCAGCATTTAGCGACCAAGTTATACAGAAAAATAGGTTACAGAACCATTTGGCTGGATAATGTAAGTTCTGTTGATGGTCTTACAGCTATTTAAAAACCTTCTATAAAATAGTCTTATAATTTGGTTGAAAAACCATTATTACAGGGTAATGGTTATAGTTACTTGACCCTAAGAACAAAAATATATCACGGGAGACCTTCATGCAACAAATTTGCAAATACAGAGCTTGTATAAAACTGTAATTAACTACAGGGTGTTATCGAAATGACTTACTATATTTAAATAGGTGACTCCTAGGGTGTCCTAGAGAAAGTCTACATACTTTTTTTTTGAATCGAATATCTAAATACTAAGGTAAAAACCCTTTTTACCCACATACTGTCGCCCCGTTCCATCTGGATTCACTTAGCAACAATGTGGGTCACTAGAGTATACTAACAGTGTTGTCAGATCACACCGCGTGTCTCGCGGTAGCTTGAATACCGGCCGCGCGCCGCTTCATACTTCAGGATGTTTCGGGATTCGGGAGTGGAACGACGTTGGTTCCACGCCGTTGAGGGTGCCACGTGCTTGACGTATACGAATTTTAAACGTTTTGTTAGTTGTATTGCCCGTTTTTTTTTTGTTGTGAAGTAATTCATAATAATAAATGTTGTGATGTGATTTCAAATTTGTGTGATATTATCTACTGTTGGTTCTGTTGAATAACATACCTTTCGTGTTTAATTTTTTTTATGGAATTTAATGATAAAACGGATTATTTTAAAATAGATCGAAGGTAAGAGAGTATGTACCTTAAAATTGTAGTTTTCTTTGTCTGAAAAGTTTGAAAAAGAAGTGATGGCGCGCGTCAAAGACGTCGTGTTGTCAAAAATTGAACACGTGCGTTTAGAATTATGTGTTGCAATATGACAACATCGCATATAATGCGCTAACCTCTTTTGAACATATAAAGTGTATATTTCGCTTAATAATTTAAAGCGCCATTTATGGTTATTTTTCTTCAATTTATTTTCATCTTGGGATTTGCCGGTTTAAATATAATACGTCATTTCCATAACACCCTGTATAAATATGTCTTAACCAAATTTTATAAGCAAAGTCTGTTAATTCGGTGGTGAATATTGATTATTTTAATTACTTAAAAATGGCATGATAATGATTATAACAAAATTCCGGTTAATTAACAAAAAAAAAAAACGCAACAGCAGGCAAATTATTCTATTTTAAAATATAATCAAAAAAAAAATTAAAAACCATAGCCTGATTGTACAAAACCACTAAATATTTCTCTAAAACAGTTCTTCGAACCACAAAATTTCGTAAAAACAATTCCTCGAATATTTTTCGAAACACAAAAATTTCCTAAACATAGCACTTTTAAAAATTAATCGTGATCATTGAATTTTAGCTTTACCATCGTCAAAAAATACTTGCATGTATGAAATTAATCTAATTTTGCATTTAATCTAAAAAAAAAACATAATTATTCGTAAAAGAAAAATTTTTCAGAAAGTTTGTGTTTCAAAAAAGGGTCTTCGAACAAATATTTTTTCGAAAATTCATACTTACGAGATTTTGTAGTTCGACTAATTGTTTTTCGAAAATTTGCGTTAGTGTGCTTTTTGATTTTTTTTTGAAGATCCGTCGGGTGGATCTTAGAAGAAGCTGAAAAACAAAAGAAACCAGCTGTTATGGGTATTATAATTGGTAAGCAAGAGCAAGACGATCGATGAATTACATTTTTCGTTGGGGAAAAAAGCGTCCATGTGGATACGGCGCTAGAAAAGCGTTTTACCCATCACGATTTTTATGGATAATTTCATTTTTTAACATAATTCCCTTGTCATGCAACGATTTTACACCATCAGAGAAAAATTATTTAAGTTGGAAGTTATCAATATCCGAAATTGAAACATTCGCCCACTTTTAACAAAGAGACTTGAAAACTTCAGTCTCAAAAGTATTGTACTTGTTTTTCTCGGTAACATGTCTAGCTCTATGCGCGCATAAATAGGCATATCTATGAAACCCTCAATTGGTAACTAAATAAATCACATTACATTGGCTATAGAGTGTGGCCCACCGGGAACCAATTCGATCTATACAGGGTCTCCCAGAATATGTGGGCAATCTCCCGGATTCAGATAGAACACTTAAAAATAATAGGAGAAGTTCCTATAAACTTTTTTTCCTACGGCCTCCCCTACGGAGATACGGGCCCATAATGGACGTCCCTGGAAATCGTTGTTTTTTAAACAATTTTTTAAGTACTAGGTGTAATTTAATAATTTTTTAGTATAATGGTTAGTAGAGTCTCCTTAAAATTCGCCCACACAACACAGAAATGTTAAATATAAACTGATACCATATCAAATTTTTCAAAATGTTGACAGGTCATTTTCGCAAATGAATATGTAAAATTGGAATTGACGTTAAAGGTTAATAGTCAACATAATTCTTTCTAGGCTGTTTCATGGTCTACTGTGGTTTAAAGTAATAAACTTTAATAAATTGCCTAGAAAACCAATATCACCCTTGGGGTGGTATATATTTGAAAGGAGAATTTAAAATAGTATCTTTTTAGATTAAAATATACCGGGTGTTCCATTTAAAAAAATTAGGTCAGGTGTGATAACTTTTTTGCCTAACCCTGTATATTTATTCTGAAATCGGCAGATTATTCAACAATCAATATAAAGAAACTTCTGTATAAAACATTTTTCTGTATCTCTATTAACTAAGAAAATATAGGGAAGTTTTGAAATTGTCAATTTTTTGATATTCCCCGTAAGTCTAAAGAGCGATTATACAGTATTTAACACCCTGTATAAAAAAAAAACAAAACAGATCCACAAACAACAAATTACAGGAAGTATTTGCCGAAGATTGTTTTTTTACTTTTTCTCTCGGAACACCTTGTATAGGAGGCGACATACGGGGGTTGATTTAAGCCGTTCGTTTCGAGTCGAGTCGCCTATTAAACATATGCCGGCACATACGTGATAAAACAAAAAAGCAATCGAAAAAAACAAGTGAAAGCTGATGTACTGCGACCATGTGGGTGAAGTTCAATTGTTTTCTGTTAAAAGTTATTTAAAGTCGGCCGGCTTGTATATAATTAAGGCATTAAAAATGGGACGGGGAGGAAGTGGACTTTTTTCGGCCTTAAGGAAAAGTTCGTAATTGCTTATTTAAGAAAAGGGGTCCATAGTTTTATTACTCGTGTTTCGTGTGGTTGAAGGTATTAGTTTCTGAACCACCATTCGCACATACCTATTATGATTTTAATATACAGGGTGTGTCCGGGAAAAAAGCGGGAAAATCTCCCGGATATGACGAAAAGAATACTACAAGTTTATATAAACTTATTTCCTATAGGCCTCCTCTTCGGAGATATGGGCTCCCAAAGAACTGAAGGCAATTATTTTGCACATAATTACACTCATCAACACAAAAATTCTCTTTATAAAAATATCGTGTATTTTGTAACATTTGGACTTAGACTAATATACAACTGATCCTCAAATGTTTATATTGGCCTCAGATTTCTTGGAAGGGTCGAATAGGCCCATTAGTAGGTAATAAACGGTCGCCCCATTGTTATTTGCAGCTTATTTGGATCTATGCTTGAAATATCCCTTTAGTCGTTACTATATAATCATTTAGTAAACATCTATTAATATTTTCGCTTAGATCTACGTGCGTGGTAAAACGGTACCAAAAAGTCGATGCGTGTTTGCGTTAATAAAGCCGATAGCTTCTGTTATATTTGTGGCGAAGTTACCGCGAAAGCGTACCAAAAACCGATATCTTCATTAGTAAAAAAGGTTTATGAACAGTACTTTGGATGCAAAGTTGGCGATGAAGATAGGTCCTGGGCCCCAAAAATGTGTTGCAGTTCGTGCTCGAGAACATTGACTCGATGGCTGAAAGGTACTCATAAATCTATGCCATTCGCAGTTCCAATGCTTTGGAGGGAACCTCGTAATCACGTAGATGATTGTTATTTTTGCATGACGAATATTAAAGGAATTACTAGCAAAACCAAGCGTAGCATTCAGTACCCCAATATTCCTTCTGCAATGCGACCAGTGCCCCATGACAACTCATTACCCATTCCCCAGCCACCTGAGAGTTACACGCTTTTTTACACATAATTATTGAACCACCAGGTATATTTAATTTGTTTTTTATTTTGATGTATACGAGATCCTTCAAATTACTATCCAAGAAAAATGTTGTGAATTACTCTCAGCTGTGACACTCATGGCCATGAGTAATTTTATAAACTTAAAAACCAGGACACCAGCGGTAGCAACAAGGGGAAAAAGCTCGATGTAAACGAAAGCGCCGCAGGCGAAATTATTTATGGACCACGCCCCACGAGCAAACCCAAAATACACATCTAAATTTAGTTCATAATTTATAGTAAATACGAGTGACTAGTAAATAATCACAAAACCTAAATTTTCAGGCTAAATAATTATAATTGCATATTTGAATATAACTTTTAATTCAAAATAACTTTTATTCGTAACATTCTTCTGTATTGTCAAAAATAAAGGTACTTTACTCTTGAGCAAGATTCGTAATTTTTGATATACCTCGTATATGACTGGGAAATTTGATAACTGAAGGTTGCATTTCGAGTTTTAGACCATGCAGAACTTTTTATGAAGAATAACTTTTTTTCATAAAACCAATAATAAAAAAGTTTTCCATATGGTTCCAACTTAAGTAGACACACTGTATAGCAGCTTCGGGTCCGCTATATTAGAATTTTTCTTCGTTTGGCTTAGCTTCGATTAAGAGAAATATTTTTGAAGAAACAATATCCGACTATGCACCGCCTCGAATGTCAAATTTACTTTAGACTTTAAAAATACGTACCAAATTTGAGAAAAAATAAAGCGTTCTTGTTCAATTAAAAACACAAATCCGAACGGAAGAAATTTTTTAATAAAAATCCTCAAAGCGAATCGATAACCAATCGGCCAGAATTTATCGTTTTAATAAAGATTTGATTCTTATAAATGCCCCGGGACGGTCAGACGGCCGGAATCGGGCCCCGACAAAATTAAAAACCCGGTAAGAATTAAATTGAGCGCAGCCGAAAAGTTTGCACGATTAAAATTCTTTCTTCTGACGTATATTTTTAATAAAGAAAGTTTCGGGAAAGATTGTGACATTTTTTGCATGGCGATTCTTGAATAAGGACTAAAATTAAATGTACAGTGTGTCCATAAATGGACTGAAATATACCGGCAGTGGCGGCTCGTGACCTATGATAGAGGGTGTTCACAAGAATTGTGAAATTATTTTTAAAATTTTATTTTTGTGTAACGACCAAACAATTACTTTCTAGGCGTTTTAAATGTAGAAAGAGAAAAGTAATAAGAAAATGGTAAAACACCCTGTCCCTGTATAGAAAAGGATGGTGTTATCATAACCGTATGGTAAGAAATCCTTATTACGCGAGCACAAAAGCGCCTTAAACCGATTTTTCTTATACCGCTCCAGATGTTGTGTAACTAATTCAATAAGAACGTGACCTATTAAATGACCCTCCGGGTAACCCTCTCGATACGTTACGATATTGATGATGTAAATACACAAAAAAAGTACCCAACTGAGTTCACGGATATTTGGAAATGGTATTTTTTTGTTAATGTATGCATATGGTCAATGGGAACGTTGAAATCCAACCCTTTTCGTTTAGTTTAAATGGAACAATTCATTCACGGTACGGAACATCTGCCTATAAAAGGTATAGTAGGGTCATCCTCAACAACTACTATCATCACAATAAGCGTTTCTGATTAAAATGAAAAAAACAAACAGTAAAATTAAGTTTTGGGGCTTAATGTCATTAAAAACTTTTTTCCCCATTTGGTTGGCTTGACAAGGGATTGCCCGAGGGAATCTATCGGTTAACGTGGGCTCCGAACCATGATCCTCTTACCATTTGCACCGTCACTTATACAGGGTGTTCCTTAATGACGCGAAGAAAAGTTCATATGGGCAAGTCCGCAACGCCCATGGCGTTGATTTTTTTTAATAGTTATTATTCAATATCTCCGAAAGTACTTTAGATATTATTTTCAATTTTGGTATGTGTTAATGGGATATGATAGCACATATTTTAGTTACAAAAGTTATTCGATCAATCAACCAGTGGCGTCCCTGCAACTATGTCCTGTGATATTTCTTACAAAAAAAGTGGTACGTAATTTTTTCGTACGGCTATTTTTTCTAAATAGCCTGGTCAATTCTACATGGAAACGCTCTCTTGCGTTGTTCTCGTCAGACGCACCGTTCTTGACTAATACGTTTAAAGTTGAATCATTATTATTAGAGATGCCGGATACCGGAACAAAAGTCAACATTTCTGGCCGGATCTTGGACCGGAACAGGCAGTGGTTCAGTCAGGAGTTTTTTTTCGGGGGGGTTTTATTAAAATTTGTGGTTTATATGAATATATACAGGGTGTCTCAGCATATGTGGGCAATCTCCCGGGTTCGGATAAAACACTTAAAAATAACAGGAGAAGTTCCTATAAATTTTTCTTCCTACGGCCTCCCCTACTTGGATACGGGCCCATAACGGACGTCCCTGGAAATCGTTGTTTTTTAAATAATTTTTTAAATACTAGGTGTAATTTAATAATTTTTTAGTATAATGGTTAGTAGATGAGTCTCCTTAAAATTCGCCCTTTTAAACACATTTGGCTTATTTAGTTTGCCAGGGACGGACTAGACGTAACATAAAAATGCTTTTTTTGTATGATGAAGGAACGACAATAATATTTTTGGATACTCCAAACCTTAAGCTGAAAAAAGGTACTCTTGATCAATGTCGATAAAATGAACTGTTTTCGAAAAATCAAGTTTTTGTTCAATATCATTTTTACCAAATAATTTTGTATGTTGCCTCAACATTAGCCCTTATATCGCGACAATGAAAATTAATCATTTGTAATAAGTTTTCTCTATTGCCAATTGGATTGGCATAGACTACAAGACAAATGTGTTTAAAAGGGTGAATTTTAAGGATACTCATCTAGTAACCATTATGTTAAAAAATTATTAAATTACACCTAGTACTTAAAAAACTATTTAAAAAACAACGATTTCCAGGGACGTCCGTTATGGGCCCGTATCTCCGTAGGGGAGGCCGTAGGAAGAAGAATTCATAGGTACTTCTCCTGTCATTTTTAAGTGTTTTATTTGAACCCGGGAGATTGCCCACATATTCTGGGACACCCTGTATACAGGGTGTCCGGGAACATGTGGGAAATCTCCAGGATATGAAGAAAACAAGTGAAAAGAATACTATAGGTTCATATAAACTTCTTTCGTATCGGCCTCCTCTTCGGAGATATGGGCTCCCAAAGAGCACCAATGGAATCAAGTTTTTTACACATAATTATTGAACCACCTGGTATATTTCAATTATTTTTTAATATGATGTATACCAGGTAAGACCCGTCAAATTACTACCCAAGAAACTGTTGTGAATTACTCACAGCTGCAGGGACGGACTAGCTGTAACCCTCATGGGCCCATTTTTTTTACGCCCTGTATGATAAGAACTTTGGACAATGTTTTTTACATACCTTTAACTATTGGCTAAAAATTAAGTACTCTTCATTCATGTCGCTAATCCTAATCGTTTTCGAGAAAACGTCATTTTATTTACACTGAGTCCCCTAACTGCTCATGGGCTAAATATGAAAAAGCGGAATCTTGAAGATTGAACATTGGATCGGAACAAAGATGTATCTTTTATTGAAATACCCGAAGCACATGATGTATATGAAATAGCGTTTTTTCGAAAACGGTTAGGATTAGCGACATGAATGAAGAGTACTTAATTTTTAGCCAATAGTTAAAGGTATGTAAAAAACATTGTCCAAAGTTCTCATCATACAGGGCGTAAAAAAAATGGGCCCATGAGTGTTACAGCTAGTCCGTCCCTGCAGCTGTGAGTTATTCACAACAGTTTCTTGGGTAGTAATTTGACGGGTCTTCCCTGGTATACATCATATTAAAAAATAATTGAAATATACCAGGTGGTTCAATAATTATGTGTAAAAACTTGATTCCATTGGTGCTCTTTGGGAGCCCATATCTCCGAAGAGGAGGCCGATACGAAAGAAGTTTATATGAACCTATAGTATTCTTTTCACGTGTTTTCTTCATATCCGGGAGATTTCCCACATGTTCCTGGACACCCTGTATAGTTAAATGGTACATTTACTTAAAAATATCGATGATAAAGAACTACAAGTAATTTGGCTGCGCCACTGGGAACAGGTTTCTGTATTTACAACAAAACGTTGTAAGAAGATATCAAAATCCTTTTGACTGGTGGAAACAACACAAAAAAACTGTTCCAATTTTAGCAAAAAAATACTACGAAAAAAAAATAAACTCTCTGCAAGCAACGGGGCAAATTTAATTAATTTTTCTCAACCATAATCTGCCCTTTATTAATTACAAATATTATTTATTAATTATGTGATTTGTTCCAGAGTTTGGCGTTTGTTCAATCTTAGTTACTTTAAATGACACAGCTCGACTGTGTCGCTGTTATTCTGGTCATAATTTCTACAACACGTTTTCTTTAAATTCAGTTCCGGCCGGATCCGGTAGAAAATCGGGCCGAATCGGATATTAAAAAAGGATTATCCAGATCCGGTTCCGGGGGGCACCACTAATTATTACGATTTATAATGACAGATTTTAATAAAAATGGTTGCATCAATTCATTGTTAGATGTTTTCGTATTTTCTTCCTACTACTGTACGAAATTTTCAAATTAACAACAAATTCAGATCGCGCAGCGCATTTAAATGCAGTTTTATTATCAAAACGGGCGAAAATATCGATAATAAATAACGAAATAGACAGGATAGGCTCACACCCGTCCGCGATCAATACCAATACATTCCGCGTTATTTTTACGCAATAATTCGCAATTTCAAAATGGCGTCCGTTTGGCCGACACACTGCTATTGCATTGCGGGTGCATCCACCCGCCACCCCCCCGTGGGGGGGCCGGCGAGGGATGAAGCGGGGGGGTGGCGATGCGTTACGGACGGTATATGTGTGAAGGGAGGGGCTAGTGCGAAGCGCTTATGTATGTAAAGGGTAGTATATAGTTTTGGAGTACGTATATACACTGTGGGGGTGCAAAAGTCACTCCATTCGGGGGGGTGTGAGGTGGGGTATTGACAAATCATGAGCCTTCTCGCTGGAAAATAAAACGATAAAGTTATCAGGTGATATAATTATTCTAACTCGAACAAGCCCTAACGCATTTTTGGTCACTGGACGTTAGTGAACGTTGGCATCGCGAACTCGACCAATTTTTCTTAATAACGATCGTAAGAATATTCTCAGCTCCGAGAAATATAAATTTTCACCGACAACCTTCTTACAGCGATTGAAACAGATCTGTAATCATGAAAACCTCATAAGAGTTGTACAACAAACAGCCTATAGGAAACATCAATAACCAAGCTATCAGCGGCGGCTCGTGACCTATGATAGAGGGGGTCACAAGTATGGTGAAATTATTTTTAAAATTTTATTTTTGTGTAACGACCAAACAATTACTTTCTGGGCGTTTGAAATGTAGAAAGAAAAAAAGTAATAAGAAAATGCGTTAGGTAAAACACATTTTTATTTATTTTTTAATTTTACACAAGGAAATACAACTTTTGGAAAATAAGAAAGGTTTTCTTAGCGTGTATAGTCGTCGCATGCAACCCTCGTAACAATATTTATACAGTCCACTACTAATACTACTAAAGTCATCTACGAGCTATCAAGGAAACCGAATGATGTCCAATACTACTACCGCCATCTATGAGTTATCAAGAAAACCGAATGATGTCTAATACCACTACGCCATCTACGGCTACGTCATTAGGCGCAACCAAGACGAGAACAATAGTGTTTTATGACGAGAACGAATCGAGCCACGAGACTGACAAGTTGGCATTCTTCATATTTTCAGTGTTTTTTAATTTAAATCCTTAAATAAAATGGTTTAAAATCATATCGAGTATCATTTATCGAAATACACAACATTTATCGACCCTACACAATAGTGCTTAAACGTAAAGTCCATTCTTCGGTTCTTAATTGTAGAAAATTGATCAATAACAGCCTCATTAAGTTTGGAATAGCCTCAATAAATTTTTTTTCGTATATTTCATTTTTGAACTTTCTAATAAACTCCCTAGATTTACCCTTTGTTGCCTCCGTTAAATTAATTTCTGGTTTAGGTGTTCCCGCATTCTTTAATTCAATTTTTTGCTGCAAACTCAACGAGGTAAAGTCATTTCTTAAATAGTCCACCGTCAACTATTCATTTTAACTTAATAAATATATAATATTAAAATATTAAAACATACACGCTCGAATTTCCAACTAGATGCACGAACAGACAACAGCGCGGTGCACACAAAAACTGTGCGCCTTTTCCATGTTAAATCGCCATAGCCCCGCTGTCACCCGCCACCTGTTCCTACAGAGAATCTGCACTACTTAATCGCAAGTGAGAGCAAGTCTCGTCATAATCGTCCTTTACCTCAACCGAGGAACGGTTGCCGGATCTATACAGTTTGGTTTGACGGGATGATAAAATATTAGGGATGGTCGGACTTACGACTTACGATAAATAATATTCAATCAATATAAATTAAATTTTTTTATTCGTTTTGTTTTGTGCGCATGTGCTCCTGTGGAAGAACCGCCACTGCAGCCATTTAACGTAAGTCCTATTGATGTTCTTACAGCATCTTACGAAACCTTAACAATGTGTAAAATAGAAAAAGACCGACATTGATCCGTTCAGTACAGCTTGAGGTACTAGTATGAGAAAATGGGAGAAAATCCAGCAAATTATCAAAAATTCATATGTGAATATTTTCGAAAAACGAATTCTTTCAGTAAAATACCCTATATGAAGAATCAACGTTAAGCGGTGGTGTCAGAAAGATGCATATTCTCTTAACCTGACGTTCAACACCTTTCTTGTTACCCCAAAAATAATTTGACACCTGGCCATTACAAATTGGGTCACCAATGACAAACGGCCCTAAAATAAAGACATTAATAGATCGTCTTGTGTTGAACCTTGATACACGTTTCGAATGCGTACATATCTGTTTTCTTGCCGGCAACCCTTCCTTGCTACCAACCCTTTAAAAAGGAAACGAATAAATTTCTTTTCGCTGGAAATTTCTCTTCCTTCGCAGTTTATGGTAATTCGCCCGCGTTTCGAAATCCAAAGAAATAAATTTAGTTTTCTTTAGCATGAAGGCATATTATACGTATACCAGGTACTTTGTCAACGAAATAGTATAGTGCAATTATGCACGTGAACACAGGGTTGGGTTTTCCATAGCCTTGGTTTCTGTCAAGGCGGATACTACTTTGGTTCACAGCCTTTGAAGAATTGTTTATGATCAAAGACAAGCACTATAGGAAAAATCCTTTAGGGCACTCTGGGAGTGGTGCGTGTGCGCAAAAAGCGATTCACCTTGATTTTGAATGAGGTTATATTCGTTGGGAAAAACGACCTCGGGAAGGTCGTTCCACAAGGATGTAGTCCGCCAGATGAAAGAATTCTTAAATAATGAAGTTCTAGGAGTACTAAGCTTAACCACATATGGATGGGCGGCAGTGGTTCGTCGTGTATTTCTGCTATTCGTCGCTCTGGGCGGAATTAAGAGGGCAAGGTCAGCCGAGCACCTTCCATGAAAATATCTGTAAAAGAGAGTCAAATCCCCAACCTGCCTTCGATGTTCTCGGCTGTCGAGGTTCTTCGTCAGCTCGTGGTCTCCGATCAGACGAATAGCCCTCCTTTCGATGGAATCCAGTAGCCGAAGAGTATGTTTGGGTGCAGAGCTCCAGACATGAGAGCAGTACTCTAGTGATGGTCGAATCTGGGCTTTGTATAGTGTCAAAAGTTGTTCAGGTGTGTACAACTTTCTGGTTCGGAAGAGTACACCAAGTTTCTGAGAAGCTATCTTGGCGATTGCCACAACGTGGTTATGCCAAGACATATTTCCTCCCAGATTGACGCCCAGCAAATTAATAGATGAAGCCAGTGGGATTGAGTGTCCGTCCATGACTATATCCGGTTCTGTAATGTTAACCTTTTTAGAGAAAACTGCTGCCTGGTTTTTTTAGCGTTAAATTGGTTACTGTCACCCCAAGCCAATCCAGGTCTTTGTTGAGGCGTGATACTTCAGGCTGTCTGCGAAGATGTGCGTCGACAGCATATATTATATTATATAAATGGCATGTTTTTTAGGCGATTGGCTACATGTATCAAGAAATAGTATTATATTTTAAACAACAAACCATATTTAAATTGATATAATTAAATAAAATTGAATAAAATTTAATTTTCGACCTTATTAGCTGCTGACGTGGTTTTTTCTTATTTGATCTATATAATCTGAATAACACTGTTACAGGTGATGATGCACCTCCATTCTTTCCCCGTCTCAACTGTACAAGGCAGCAATAAAATGATATTTTATAATTCCAACGACATTTCACGTACAAAAAACAGATTTAACAAAAACATTTAAAGCGTGATTTCTAGCGTCCACTAAATCCACACATACATCCAAAACGCCATATCCCGTCCGGAATCTCACTACTCAAAACAACCCCCATATGCGAACGGCCGACGTGCGGCAAACACCAAAATGCAGTCGTATGCAGTTTGCAAATTTCATTTCAAATATAGATTTTATTGGGACGGGCTTGCCAAAAGGGGTGGCACGGGGTGACGGGGGGTTAAATTAGCCCCCCCGGTTTCGGGAGGGAAAAAGGGGTGTTCGGGGGTATATTAAAAACAACGCACATACATAGTCGGGGGGTTATAAATAAATGCATTTTGAGAGGTGCAATTTATTTATGCGAGAGGGTTGGAAAAAATGTTTTCGAAATTGCTGTGTCGCTAAAAGGCGCATCGGGTCGTTTTAAAATTGAATTTTAGAGATATTTTTATATTTTTTGAAACGAGCCTGGCGTGAGAATTGCCTAATTTAATGATAATTCGGTTGCAAAATAATAAATATGTGTATTTTTCCTAATTTCGGTCCTAAAGGGTGTAATTTCATAAATATTATAAAAACATTATATTAAATACAGCATTTTCATCATATTAAAGGGCGATAGATACACTGGGTTTAATAAAGCTATGATTTTTTTTCTGTTATTAAGTATTTTTAATTCAAGATTCTCAAAGAAGAAACATTCTAAACTAAAAGGTATATTTGGCTCGATCGTAATATCTGTAACCGCTTTCGAGATTATGGGACACCCTGTATAGGTATAATCCTTTAACGTCGGCATTATTCCAGTGTATCGCGGGTAATATACCAAATAGTGGCTGGTATTGCGACGCGTGTCATTTTTCAGCTGGTGCATAATAGTATATTAAGATACAAGTTTCATAAGACATTATCTTAGAGCACGCGTTTAATTCAGAAAACGACCCGCGAAGCGGGGAGTTTTCTAAAGTACAAGTGCCCAAATTGTCTTATGAACCGTGTGTTTTATAACACTTTTTCTATTTGGGTCTTTAAAGTCTGAATAACTATAGATTTTTCTATTTGAATTAATATTTTCTTCTTGGGTTGGCAAGACTTTTACAATTTAATAAAATGTTACAAGTATCAAATATGCCATGATAGAAACAATTGAACACAACAAAGCTTCTCCCCATCCCTCACAATTAAAAATAAATATACCTATTATTAAAGTTAATAAAAATGAGTTAGGAAGAAAGTTCTACTCCGTTAGAAATACGAGAATTTGCAGAAAATAATCTAGAAAAACGTTTAAAAGAATATGCAAAACTTTGAGTTATGTTGCGAGCAGAACAAAGTTCAAAATATTGAACAAGATAATAAATAATACTATTGAACAAGATATTGTGCCGACACAGAATCTGACAGGAATAACAATTAATGCCCAGGAAATGTATACATTAACTATAAAATATGTATATATAAAGTAATATGTATAATACTATATTGAATTAAAAATAAAAATAGTACTTTATTGAATAAAACTTTTGAAATAGAGCATAAACTGGAAGATATTTCTATTATTTTTAGGTGATGCTATTTTATAGTTGTGACTAGAAATTAGTTGACGGATACCGTCAGCATGTTATATATTTCCGAGTATAGGTATTTCAGATAAATATCTAGTAAAAATGATCTATTTGCAAGGTTAAAGGTTAGTATTTTAAAGTTTTATATAAAAAATTGTTGTCAAATCCACAATGCCAAGGAAACTATTTCAACGAAATCAAAGTAAGCCTAAAATTCGAACCCTTCTTGCTGCCAACATAAAAAAATTAAATTTCAGTTTCATAAAGTGGCAGGTTATTCAATATTTTTGCATTTCATAATGTAGCCATTATGAAACCCAAATAGGAAAGAATTATTTCAAACACTGGCATTGCGGCCATTTTTGAAATTGACAATTATCGATTTAAACTTCGATAAAAAAAAATTACCTCGTACGATACTTACTATAATAATATCCTACAAAAACTTAAAGTTTCACTATTTTGAATTATTTAAAAAGTATGCCTGGGAAAACCGTCAGCAGGCTAGAACTGGACAGAAAAAATCAAATATTTAAACGGTTTATAGGAAAAACTTATTATTGAAAATAAATTTAATTATGGAGTATTTTTATGATTGTAAAATTATAAGTTTATATGGTATAAGGTTTAGGTAGAGGGTGACGCATTTTCGACACTTTTATATGGTATCTCCGTAATTGTTAGTGCTATCAAAAAAGTAACGTAGGTGTCATGTGCTCTTTTTGGGTCAAACTTAAAATGGTAAAATCAAAATTTGAAAATTTTCGCTCGCTTAAGAGATACGAGAGAAAATCAAGAAATTGACAATTTCAAAATTACCCTATATTTTCTTAGTTAAAAGAGATACAGAAGAATGTTTTATACACAAGTTTCTTTATATTGATTGTTGGAATCATCTGTCGTTTTCAGAATAAGTATACGGGGTCAGGTAAAAGAGTTATCGGACCTAACCTCATTCTTTTAAAAAATAAAAAAATGGCGCAAAATGTATATTTTGTTCGCTATCGAACAAACCCGTTATTTTTTACCTTAATGTGAATATTTTATTTTGTTTCAAAGTAATAAAGTTTAAATAAATCGCCTAGGAAACCAATGTCATCCATGCTGTATTATATATTTGAAAAGACAATTTAAAATGGTATCTTCTTAGATTAATATATACAGGGTGTTCCCTTTAAAAAACATTAGTTTAGGTCCGACGATAACTTTTTTACCTGGCCCCGTATACTAATTCTGAAAACGGCAGATTATTCAACAATCATTATAAAGAAACTTCTGTTTAAAACATTTTTCCGTATCTCTTTTAACTAAGAAAATATAAGGTAATTTTGAAATTGTCAATTTTTTGATTTTCTCCCGTATCTCTTAAGCGAGCGAAAATTTTCGAATTTTGTTTTTACCATTTTAAGTTTGACGCAAAAAGAGCCTGTACTATACAGGGTGTTCCTTAAAGACGTGCTAATATTTCAATACGGCCATTTTAAGAAGAAAAGTTCATATGAACAAAAAAAGTGTTACCCCACTGAAATTTATCCATGTTGATATTTTTCTGATTAGCCTGATAACGGGGTTCGATTTACACAGCTTTACGTACCGTTTTCAATTTTTCACTTCACCCTGTATATCTAGAACAGCCTTTCAATTTACCGAGGGGTGGCAAATTGCCTTTACCAACAAGAAAAAAAAACCTAACGGGCAAAAAAAAACCACCCCTAGTTTCATGCTTATATGCGAAGTTGTCCGGCCCTTGTTAATCGTTCTCGATCGTTTCAATATGATGAAAATTAAATATTTTCTTTGGCAATTAAAAGTGGACCAGATTGCAGTAGACCTGGTCGTTTTTGCATGTGGAATGTTTTGAAGAACGTGTAGGAATTATTTGGTCGATTGTATCGGTTGCATATATTTTTTAAACCTTTGGTTGGGTGGTTGGTTGGTTGGTTAAAGGCGGGGGTCGGTTTAAAGGCCCGAACTTCAAATCACTGCAGCCTTTCGGCTTATTGTGTACCCCGATCTTGTTAGAAGATGTTTGTTCCTTCTATGGAGTAACTTTCTACCAAGCTTGTCATGTGGGAGGTTATCACCACGTTGTATGTTTCCGAAGATATTTTGTCTTCTACGAGGCTGCGCTACGCAGCGGTATATTATGTGTGAGGTGGTTTCATCCTATTCGCTGCAGAGTCTACATTCAATGGATCCGATATTTTTACGTAAGGAGTCTGTGGTCCCATTACTTATCAGTAGACATCGGATTATATGCATTTGCATGTTTGCATATGCAAATGCATATAATTCCATTTTTATAGCGTTATTGCATATTTTGGTACTTTTTCATTGATAATGCATATTTCAGTTATACGGGTTTGTTCGGGTTGTATTATGCTGTCGACACGTCTTCCTCGCACAGGCAGTATGTCGAAAATTCTTTAAGAGGTATTGCACTAATCAGATAATTCCTGAAGAATCCACAATTCGAAAAAACTACCTGTCAACTATCTACGCATGAAATACGCGCTGATCTCTCGAACGATCTAATATGGATATCAGCTGATGAAACGACAGATTCATGCTGACGATATATTGCGAATCTAATTGTTGGAAAATTATCTAAAGAGCCCTCTACTCCCCATTTGGTTGCTTGCAAGGTTCTAGAAAAAACAAACCATTCAACTATCACCCGGTTAATAAATGATTCCATCAGATCACTATTTCCCGATTCGTCTATGGACGAGAAAATATGTGTTTTTGTTTTTGACGGTGCGCCTTATATGGTGAAAGCTGGTCAAGCTCTGAGAGTATTCTACCCAAAATTGCTTCACATCACCTGTCTAGCCCACGGATTACATCGAGTTGCGGAATTGTCAATATATTGATTTCTTCTACAAAAAGGCACCATCGCGAGTACAAGCATATAAAGAGCAACTACCAAACGTAGCATGACCCCCAGAACCAATAATAACACGGTGGGGAACTTGGTTGAAAGCTGTAGTGTTTTATGCAGAGAATTTCGAAGCAATAAAAGGAGTAGTTGGCAAATTTGAAGGATCAGACGCCATTGCAATCAATTCAAGCCAGCTGGCATTTGAGGATTCTTCAATCAAAAAAAAAATATTGCTCTTATTGCAACACATTTCAGCAAATTGCCCGATGCAATTGAGAAACTAGAAACTAAAAACCTTCCTCTGTGCAAGTCCTTGGAAATATTAGAACAAATGATTGAACAGAGTAACGCCCTTCCGAGTTCACTATCGCAAAAGGTTCGTGGCAAATTAAATGCAGTCTTGAAGGAATAAAGAAAATTGACGCATTTATCAACGGCACCGGACAAACTCTGCCTGAAGAGGTCTTTGCAGAAATGGGGCCAAATTTCAAGTTCTGCCCGGTAACGTCAGTTGACGTCGAAAGGTGATTTTCAGCCTATAAATTCATATTAAGTGACAAACGGCACAAGTTTTCTGTAGAAAACCTGGAAAAATATGTTATTGTTTATTGTCACAAGAATTATAACAATAACTAATATGAATATATGTATGACATATAAATATAATGTTAAAATAAACGTAAATTGTAATAAAAAATGGCTTTTTGATTGTGCATATTTTGTGCATATTTCGCCCTTTTTTAGTGCATATTTGCATGCATATTTTGGCATTTTGATAGTGCATATAATCCGATGTCTACTTATCAGACACCCTTGAATATAGTTTTTCAAATTTAGTTCAAAATGTGTTCAATTTGTTAAGAAAAATACTTTTAAGTCTTTAAGAGTACCAGAAATTTCAAACAAATTTGTCTCTTACTTGACCTACATATTTACCAGATTTAAGCCCCCCCCTTAAAACAAAATCGATAACAATGCGGTGGCTCATCTTCAAAGGGTCAAAATCTGGGGTATAATCTCCACAATGCCTAGTTTAATTGCATTTCTTTTAAAGTAATATTTAGTTAGGGGTGAAAAAAACGGCGGCCTTACAACCCTTTGGAGATTTTTTGCTCCCCCGATGAATAATATTAGTTTTTTTTTATGTTAGCGAAGCTTGTGTTATTTCTATGAGTTTAAGAGTGCCAAACTATAACTCCAGTAGTTAAATATTTTTAAATGTATGGTACATTGTAAAAATGATCAAGTTTCAATAAAGTGTTGTAAAAATGCTTTTTTCAAGAATGACAGGATTAAATCAGGTTCAACAGATGCCTGGGATGTCGATATTCGTAACAAATAATGGGTGGAGTAAGATTTTCAAATGGAACTCCATAGTTTTTATTGGCGTATCGTGCTCTCCGACCAAAAATAAACATCTTTTGTCCGAAAACTTTTTTATTCGGGCCCATCCTTCACCAATAATCACCATGAGAAAGACAAAATCAGAACCGTGCGAAAATTAAGTTTTATCCTGGAAATACTCTTTTTCACTGTCTTGTACTAAAAAATGCCCGTGGAAAAAGTTGTTTGTATTCCACGGGCATATTTTTAATACAAGACAGAGAAAAAGAGTATCTCCGATACGCCAGTAAAAAATATGGGGTTCCATTTGAAAATCTTAACTTACCCCCACCCGCGCCCGTAGGTTGAGGGGTTGGGGGGTGGTTTAAATTGCAAACTATTCCTCCTTCAAAACCAAACAACTTTTTCCCTAGACATTTTCCGTTGCAATGCGATGCACCGGAGTTATTCCGGGGTACCGACCTTTTTTCAACACCCTATATAATGTTCGCTAAAGGAACTTTCATGTGCAAAAGTCATTATTCAGTGACCACGTCGCCGCACGGGGGACACAATATTTAATCCACATTTTGCTTGGGCAAGCATCGAAATATCCTTAAATACCATTTTTCTCAACCCTTTTTTGTAAACTAATTTTTTCCTTAACGACCGTTTTTATATTCACCGCCTTAAGAGGGCCTACGTGAACGTATTAAGTACTAATTTAAAGATATTGCTTCAGCATATCGTAAAACTAATGGTTTTTGTAATTTTTGCCACAATTTTTCATCTATCTTGATTCTCGATAATGACCGACGCCAGCCTTTCAGAATATTAAAATATTCCCTTAAGAGGTCCAACCCCCAATTGTATATTTGAAAAATGTCATGAACCGAGCCCGAACAAATCCAACATAACGTAAAGGCAGCAGGAACCTTGTCACTGTCCTTAAAACAACGATGAAAATTAAAAAAAACAAACTTGGCGCTAGAAAACATGTTTTACTGCTCTCTGAAGGCTTATAATATCAAGCTGCCATGAAAATAGCATCCGCGACGTTCGTTGTCTGGGTGCCGCTTATTGTTACCTGACGAATGTCGATAATATTTGAAAACGAAAATGGTAAGAAATAATTCCGATTCCGGAGAAGAAACCTCATTTCAGTGCGCTCAAGACCAAATAATTATTAAAGCGAATGAAGCAACACAAAATTTATGGCATGAAAAATCGAAGGAAGCTTGCGAAAAGCGATATAATACGTTTATTAAATTGCAGTTGACCAAAATCAAGTGGAGAGTTTCAGTGAACGGGTATTGTTAACGTATTTTCACGACTTCCAGCACTCGTTATACAGGGTGTTATATAAATAACGTATTATATTTAAATGGGTGACTCCTGGGGTGTCCTAGAGAAGCGCTACATATTTTTTTTAAATCGAACGTTTAAAAAGTGGGGCAATTCACCCCTAAACCCACCGGTCACTCCTCGGGACATTCATATATGATCATATTACATTGCCAAGATGTGTAATCAACAGATTTTCAGGAACAATGTTGCCAACTGTGTAAAAATAAATTTAGTTTACCTAGTATCCAAATAGAAGTGAATCCAGGTGGTGCCAGTACACTAGCAAATAATCCAGGGCACAGACATCTTCAGGTTTATTTTTCTATGGGAAAGACAACCCGTTATTGTCCATAATCAGCTGTTTAAAGAAGCCGGCCGATTTTCACACGCGTTATCGGTTTCCTACTGTTTTTACCAATTTTCAAGCAGATTTGTGTGTTAATACTTAAACCCGAGTTTAAATTATAATATATAATTATAATTAAAGTTATTTGTTCTTTTCGCGACGGCAGTGCCCCAGCCCAGCAGTCCAATATCGATCGACGGAACCAACGTGTTATTTATTTTTAGAATTTTTAGATGTTAAATACAGTATTTCCCAGACAATAAGGGCGTATTTTTGTCTACACAGTAGCACTTTAAAATACTAATTCAGATTGAATGGTACTTAGATGTGTTATGTGATTTTATTGTGCCGGTTTGTTTTTGATCAAGTTACCTAGGTACTTGGTGTGGCATTTTTTTTCTAAAGGGTAAGTGGCATTTATAAACTTTTAAGATGTCCAGATCTGACGGGTGTCGTTCGAATTGAACAAATGAGCACATACCTGACCATTTAAAAACTCCGCGGCGGTTCGTTCGAGTCAGTTCAAGTTTATAAATCAGAGATTGTTTCCCAGCGAACTGAACTGAACGTAAAAGTTTATAATAACGTACCCTGAAAAATAAACAACTTGCAATCTGTCAAACGGTTATTGACTTTCTAAAGAGTTTACCCTGAAGGTATGACAACACTGTTCAAGATTCACTGCCATATGTTGCTGTGTTTACCTTCCGAACAGGGGCACCACGTGGTAATTTTTGGTTTGACATAAGGTCATGTACAGGGCATATTAAATTATAGCACCATTTTTGGATATTTTTCTTCAATTTGTTTTCATCTCAGGAATTGCCGGTTTAAATATAATACGTAATTTCCATAACACCCCGTATATGTAATATGTAAAACTTCTTTGTCTACATAAAATTATTAATCTGTTGATCTGTTAAAATTAATTATTTTTCTGGTCTACTTTCTATTCCATTTAATGCTCTCGATCCACTCATCCAATAGTCAATCTACAATAAATTCTCACAATATATGTAACGATGCCTAAATAGCGGTATGTGTGGTTCAATATAAAGCATCGTTAGCCGCTCTCTGATCTGTTTCACTACGCATGCATTCGCGGTCTAGCCAAAATGCCCCCTTTCTACAGTTTAGTTAGTGCTCTATGGCCCGCCAGTGTCATTACTGAACTGCAGGATCACTATAACACGCTTAACATTAGCTTTCCATGCCCAGCCGTTTCTGAACGTCCAGAAGGAATCAGAGCAAATAATAGGCAATGTTGCTGTTAGTTGTCTTGTAAAAACCAATGTTATGCCATCGTGCTATCAAATCCACATAGACAACTGTGAGGATGTGCAAAAATGATCATATTCCACAAAATATTTAAATTAATGAAATAAAGCTATATTAATTGTTTTCAGATACAGTGAAACCCCTCATAACGGACACCTCTGATAAGCGGACATTTTTTCATAGTCCGGAACTAGGTATATGAAATTCCATGAAAATCAACCTCTCTTGGGCGGCCTCTCCTTTGGGCGTATGCGGACAGGCTGTTTTCATACAAAGAGGGCGAATATCCTCCTTTAAGCCGACAAAATTTTTTAAAAGTATTTGGGAGACGAATAAGTACGGTGCAAAACTGTCTGATGACAGACTGGCAACCGATCGCGTATGCGCGGCAGCGCGAAAAGACTTCGTCGAATGAAAGTATTTGTGAGTTGTAAGGTTAAAATCGTAAACAATGGCAGAAAAATGTTGCGTTTTGAGTCTGAAGAGAACAATGATTTGGGCGAGTTCTTTAACATTGATAGCAATGTGCTATTAGAAGATTATAGTGATCCCATTCCTACCGATTATGTAGCCCAAACTGAAACCACATCACTATCTGGCGACTCTGATGAAGAAGTTGAATGCAGTAATCAAACAAATGTCACCAATTATCAACAAGCCATTAGTATGGCAAAGGAATTACAAGAGTATGCAAAGAATAGAGAGGTGACTCTACAGAAATGGTATTGTTATCAGACTTGGAATTACATTTTTTAGATTGCAAGTTTAAAACGCAAACACGTCAAACTCCGTTATTAAATTTTTTTAGTGTGTGTCATTCCTGTCGAGAGAGTCGCTTCGCGCCTCGGTTAACTAAATCTCGCGACAGTAATGAAACTTTTCACCGAGGTTGGTATACTACTATATTTTATTTACAACCATATCTAACATCCACTTCTTATTATTTTGAATTAAAATTATTAATAAAAGATAAATGTCATTTTGACTTTTTCCATTGAAGAATTAGACAGAAATTTCAAATAACCGCAGGTGGTAAAATAACGTAGGTAATAATACACATCAAGATGGCAAATATCATTTTTTGAATATGGTTTCCATGTCACTAAACAATATACTATTTTTACAACAGAAAAATGCTCAATCAGATGAGGAATTTGATGTTGCTGCTACTCCACCAGAAATTCGAGAAGCAGCAAAAATAGTAGAAGAAGATCTTCTGCCAACTAAAAGCCGCCCGAGATATGACAAGGCATATAACTGTTTCAAAGAACGGTGTACGGGAAACAAAGTTCAAAATCCTGGTTCTGAGTCGGCGCTACTAGCTGATTTCAGTGAAAATGCCAAGACAAAGAAAAAACAAAGAAATTATAAAAAAATAATTTACTTTCCACCCGGGTGGAAAGTAAAAGTAAAAAAGTCAACTTTCCACATTTCAAAGATAGATGAAATGTCATTATTACATGCATGGCTGTAAATAAATAATAATACCGGTCAGAAGGACAATTTGAGAAAAAAAAATATAGTTTTAGTAATTTTCAGGAAGAATCCAACTGCTGAATCAATGCAGTCATTTTCCTCTTAATAAATTATTGTTTGGGCACGCCTATGGTAAGACGACGCTTTGTAGCATCGTTCTTATACATTTTTCTCCCCACGCTCTTCCTACGGAAACGGTCAGAAACCACTTGTCAACCAATACATGCGGACGTCTTTCAGGGATACATGATCCTAGATTTTTACGACGTTTTACAGAAAAATAGAAGACTTCTATTTCCCATCGTGAATTAATATGGAATCCGTTCAGTTGCGAAGAGATACCTTAATAAATTTGCATAACGAATGTAACGATAATAAAATAAATAATAAACTAATTACTTACCGTACGTAATTAAATAAATAATTATATTTTAACAGGATTCCGAATAATCCGGTACATCATTTTGTATAATAATATATTGGGTCTGACGTTGTGGAATTTTCAAAAATAAATTGCATTAACTGTATATTTCGGGTAATATATTATGAACGGGGAGAATTTAATAATGTAAATGTATTATTGATGGTAGATATTGCAGAGAGAAATTTGTCAATATTTTTGGGGAGTGACATGGGGACGGTTATTAGTTTAAATTAGATTTAAACTTTATTAGGTTTATACCGGGTGTTTCAGGAGGATCGCTCATCCCTATAACTTTTTCTATTATTTAAATTACAGAAATAAAATTTGGCGGATTTGTATGTGAGATTGTTGTATTTTATGACAGATATGATGGACTCTATATTGTCACTTCCTTAAATGGAACGTCCAGTATATTTTTGACAGAATACCATTCCAAATGCAACGAGACCCCATACGTCACTTGTTGGCACTTTAAATGGTCGAGGTACAGGGTGTCCCCTTTTCGACACTTTTATAAGGTACAACCGTTATTGTTAGTGCTATCAAAAAAGTAATGTAGGTGTCATGTGCTCTTTTTGGGTCAAACTTAAAATGATAAAAATCAAAATTTGAAAATTTTCGCTCGCTTGAGAGATACGGGGGAAAAATCAAAAAATTGACAATTTCAAAATTTCCCTATATTTTCTTAGTTAAAAGAGATACAGAAAAATGTTTTATACAGAAGTTTCTTTATATTGATTGTTGAATAATCTGCCGTTTTCAGAATAAGTATACGGGGTCAGGTAAAAAAGTTATCGGACCTAACCTAATTTTTTTAAATGGAACACCCTATATATTTTAATCTAAAAAAATAATATTTTAAATTCTCCTTTCAAAGATATAACACACCATGGATGATATTGGTTTCCCACGCGATTAATTAAAGTTTATTACTGTAAACCATAGTAGACAATGAAACAAACGATAATATCCTAGAAACAACTATGTTGACATTCTAGTTGTTATTAACATTTAACGTCAATTTCATTTTTACATATCCATTTGTGAAAATGACTTATCAACATTTTGAAGAATTTGATATATCAGAGTTTATATTGAAATTGGAGAAAACGAAGAAATGATGCAAAATGTCTATTTTGTTCGCTATCCGGAAAGACGGTAACCATTTGAGGACATAATCCGAACATCTGCGATTATTCCCGTTATTTCTGAATATTTTATTTCGTTTCAAAGTAATAAAGTTTAAATAAATCGCATAGGAAACCAATATCATCCATGGTGTGTTATATATTTGAAAGGATAATCTAAAATAGTATATTTTTAGATTAAAATATACAGGGTGTTCCATTTGAAAAAATAAGGTTAGGTCCGATAACTTTTTTACCTGACCGCGTATACTTATTCTGAAAACGGCAGATTATTCAACAATCAATATAAAGAAACTTCCGTATAAAATATTTTTCTGTATCTCTTTTAACTAAGAAAATATAGGGTAATTTTAAAATTGTCAATTTTTTGATTTTCCCCCGTATCTCTTAAGCGAGCGAAAATTGTCAATTTTTGATTCTACCATTTTAAGTTGGACCCGAAAAGAGCACATGATACCTACATTACTTTTTTGATAGCATTAACAATCACGGAGATACCCTATAAAAGTGTCCAAAAAGGGACACCCTGTATATACGAATAAAACCAACGTGAATCGCTCTATTCGCACACGCATCACCAGGCTTTGAAAAATATATATGAAACTCTTGATAGCATATTATCGCCGAACCCTGTAAAGGGCTTGTTTTCAATAAAAACTAGAAAAATATGTGTCTTTTGTTACCGGAATTGTTTGTACCTTGCCCTTATCAAATTTCCCTTCACCACATTACCTTGTGATTTCTTTCATCCCTTAAATCAAAAACCTATTGTTTCTGTCACCCATTACCGGGAACACAAAACTTTTCATAATCGAAAAATTCCCATCATTATAACCGTATTGTTTCGTTTGTTTCCACCCCCCATAACCTATTTTTTAAACTTGCCCACCATACAAAAGTTAATTAAAAATGAGCCGTAACCGATCTAATGAAAAAGAGCTTAAACGCGGATTAAACTTAACCTATAATCTTCGTTTTACCGGTTTACCTCTTTTATATCGAAAAGTTAGAAAAAGTTTGATGTACAAAGTTTGTGTACTATAGTATTTGCAGAATTATACCGTTGATCTGTTGACTGCAATAAAACCTCATTATCCATTCGACCATAAAATAAATAAGGAAATCCCAAATTTTAAAACCTTTTCGAGCAAAGCCGGACCAGGTATACAAATTCAATTTATACCTATGCCTGATGCATATATAAATACAAAGTGATTTTTAATAATTTTAATCTTTAGGGGTTTTCCGGCGAGTAATTGTTAGGCTTATTAGTGGTCCTTGGAATTATGCTGATAGGAGGGCATCTTCAAGTGTCATTTTTAAAAGAAAGCATTTATCTACCGATGCCAAACTAATAATTAAAAATGTGTATCAATCGTTGTTGAGTAGAAATTTTAATTCGATGGATGCTTTAGCAGAGACGTCTACTTTGACAAAAACTCCTTTATCTTCGGTAAGAGACATAGTACGTAAACCTGTTAATCCGAGAAAAAATCGGAGTGATTCTGGCACATTTAGAAGCATTGACGAAAATGACATGGATTTATTAAGAAGAAAGATTTACCAAATGTATGAGGCACAAACTGTACCCACTTTGATTTCCCTCAAAGAGCGGCTGATTAAAGACGAAACAAATATCTCTTGTAGCCTTTCAAGCCTTAGGAAAATATTGCGTAAAATGGGTTTTAAATACTACTTTTAATTTACTACGTCCTTTTAGCAATACAATATTGATAAAAGACAAATATTAATGGAATCTCAACGTTTACGGGAATGGAGACTTAAATATTTAACAGCTGTTAAACAATTTAGAGAAGAAAATCGTCCAGGTTGGGATGATTCTTCCAAAAAATGTCAAACCAAGGCACCATCAAATAAAGGCAAAGGAATCACAATATTACATGCTGGTTCAGAGAACGGGTTTGTTCCAAATTGTCTGTTGCTTTCAGCTAAAAACATAGCAGAGTCTTCTTTAGATTACCATTAAGATACCGACGCACAACTTTTTGAAGATTGGTTTAAACATAAACTCCTTAAAAATATACCTGAAAATACCGTCATTGTAATGGACAATGCTAGTTATCATAGTCGGCAAGCAAAAATCATTCCCAATTCTAATAATACAAAAGCAGAAATTCAAAATTTTATGAGTGAAAATGATTTATATTTTGAAGAAGTTTACAAAAAAACGAGAACTGCTAGAAGTATTAAAAGCTTTTAAAATAAATAAGGAGTGTGACAAACTTGCAGCAGAAAATGGACATATAGTGTTGCGTCTTCCTCCGTACTAGGTATTGTATATTCAATCCTATTGAGCTAATATTGCACCAATTAAAATCCAATGTTAGGAGAAATAATATTTCTCCTACATTAAATGCATCTGTAGTAGAATTAATTAAAAACGAAGTAAGAATAATTTCTGCAGACAGCTGGAAAAACTGTGTACAGCATGTACTTAAGGTGGAAAATTGTATGATTACAAATGTTCAACCCTTAATTATAAGTTTAGACTTAGATGAAGATAGTGATAGTGATACAGAGTTAAATCTTGAATAAATTATCAATGGTTTCTTAGAATCTAATTAATTTTTATTCTACTTGTTATCCTGATAGTTATACTTTTAAATTATATTATTTTCAATTATCATTATTTTACATTTATTATAGGTACCTGAAACTAAAAATACCTATCTATTTTTTTTAAATTATAAAAGCCGGCCCTGATCCCATTTATTGAGCTTTGAAGAGGTTGAGGCGTATACAATAGGGTATAATCAGGTAGTTTATTTATGGCAGTAAGAGTCAACGGTATAATTCGGCAACAACTATACCAGGGTTATTTAAAAAAAAATAAGTCCTCACAAGTGTCTCTTGAAGTGTCGTATGTTGATAAACGTAGCTCAATCATTTTTGAACTTGTAGGCACCGCAGATATTTATTTATAGAAACCAATATACAACAGAAAGACTACTGTAACGTAATCTACACAAAGACGTATACGCAACGTAACTCACAAGTGTGCAGGCTAGTATGTGATTCAACGTAGCTCAATCATTTTTGAACTTGTAGGCACCGCAGATATTTATTTATAGAAACCAATATACAACACAAAGACTACTGTAACGTAATCTACGCAAAGACGTATACGCAACGTAACTCACAAGCGTGCAAGCTAGTATGTGATTCAACGTAGCTCAATCATTTTTGAACTTGTAGGCACCGCAGATATTTATTTATAGAAACCAATATACAACAGAAAGACTACTGTAACGTAATCTACGCAAATACGTATACGCAACGTAACTCACAAGTGTGCAGGCTAGTATGTGATTCAACGTAGCTCAATCATTTTTGAACGTGTTGTCGCTGCGGAAGGTTATTTATAGAAACAAAATACATCAAAGAACAGCATAGTAGTATAATCTACAGCAAAAAACATACGTAACTCACCAGTATGCAGTCTCGTGTGTTGTTGAACGTGACTCAACTGCTTGAACCTTCTGTCGCAATAGGAACATTTGTACGGCTTCTCGCCGGTGTGGACTCTGATATGTTGCACCAACTGATGGTTTGAGCTGAAGGACTTGAGGCATTGCTGACACTGGTGCGGTTTCACTTCGGATCGGCCACCCAGGTCCCTGGCGTGCATTTGCATTGCCGATTTGTGCATGAAGATCTGCAAAGACGGAGAAAAGGGGGGCGATTAGTTCTGGTGCTAGATAAGGGGTAGTTGTGGTGTTGTGTAAGGGCGAGATGGATGTATTATTGGTGAGTATGTATAGAGTAAGTATGTGCAGACTTGCTAGAGTTAAATATTTACTCCAACAGGTTAATATCCAGTGGGAATAATCAGTTTAATAAGCTTTAGAGATCAAAAATAAAAGAATTTCGCTGTTTAAAGACTTATATCTCGAGATGAGACTTGATAGTGATTTCTAAACGTTTTTCTTGTCTTGTCCTTTTAGCTATCTTCTTACCTACACCAGTGGTGTAGGCGAATATATTTAAGATTAAACAAGTAAAACACTCTTTATACAATCCAGTTAAAACCTGTATCGTGTTATTTTGAAAGAGACTGTCAAACAGTGGCGGTTCTTCCACAGGAGCACATGCGCACGTGAACCCCCAAAACAAAACGAATAAAAAATATTAATTTATATTCATTGAATATTATTTATCGTATAAAGTCCGACCCTCCCTAATATTTTATCGTACCGTCAAAATAAAAAGTCCGACCCTTCCAAATATTTTATCATCCCGTCAAACCAAACTGTATAGATCCGGCAACCGTGCCTCGGACGAGGTAAACGACGATTATGACGAGACTTGCTCGATCGTGCGATTAGGTAGTGCAGTTTCTCTGTAGTAATAGGAGGCGGCTGGCAGCGGGGGATAGCGGGGCTATGGCGATTTAACATGGAAAAGGCGCACCGCGATGTTGTCTGTTCGTGCATCTGGTTAGAAATCGAGCGTGTATGTTTTAATATTTTAATATTATATACTTATTAAGTTAAAATGAATAGTTGACGGTAGACTATTTAAGAAATAACTTTAGCTCTTTGAGTTTGGAGCAAAAAATTGAAGTGAAGAATGCGGGAACACCTAAACCCGAAATTAATTTAACGCAGACCACAAAGGGTAAATCTAGGGACTTTATTAGAAAGTTTAAAAATGAAATATATGAAAAAAATTTTTATAGAGGGTATTCCAAGCTTAATGAGGCTGTTATTGATCAATTTTCTACAATTAAGAACTGAAGAATGGACTTTACGTTTAAGCACTTTTGTGTAACGTCGATAAATGTTGTGTATTTCGATAAATGATACTCGATATGATTTTAAACCATTTTATTTAAGGATTTAAAGTAAAAAAACACTGAAAATATGAAGAATACCAACTTGTCAGTCTCGTGGCTCGATTCGTTCTCGTCATAAAACAGTTAACTATTGTTCTCGTCTTGGTTGCGCCTAATGACGTAGCCGTAAATGGCGTAGTGGTATTAGACATCATTCGGGTTTCTTGATAACTCGTAGATGGCTTTAGTAGTATTAGTAGTGGACTGTATAAATATTGTTACGAGGGTTGCATGCGACGACGTTAAGATCCGACAGCTATACACAGCTAAGACAACCTTTCTTATTTTCCAAAAGTTGTATTTCATTGCGTAAAATTAAAAAATAAATAAAAATATGTTTTACCTAACGCATTTTCACATTACTTCTTTTCTTTCTACATTTAAAACGCCTAGGAAGTAATTGTTTTGTCGTTAAACAAAAATAAAATTTTAGAAATAATTTCACCATACTTGTGAACCTTGAGGCCACGAGCCGCCACTGCTGTCAAATAACACGTCTCCGTAGCAAAAGTAGTGCAAAATTTTTTGGTTATCCGCTTGATTTCGATCGAATATAATACACTTTAAAAGCAAGCCATAAAAAAAACACCAGACTATAAAATGAGTGAAATTTACATTGACATCAAAATTACAGCGCTCAGAAGATATTGGTTCCTGATTTCCACTCTAGGTAGATAAATCGCTATTACGCCACTGTATTCCCTTTTTAATCACAGATAAATTCCAACGCTTAACGTTTTCTCGTTTTAATTCGTCATTATTTTACTTTTAATATTTCATTTGAAATTAAACGTTTTTTTTTTCTTCTTTCATACTTTAGAACGTCAGTTTTTGGCTGTTAAAATCTGCCTCTGGAGTGCACTGGCTATTTTAACTCGAAATTAAAAGTTGCAAATTCGAGTTTTAATTAATGAGAGGAATTATTAGTATAGAGGAAGGTTAAAGTGGGAACAATTATTTTTATGAGAATTAAAAACGGTCCTCTACGGAGATGACGACGATTAAAAAAAGGCAATATGCCGCACTAGTGCCGAGAAGTGGAAATCTTTCATCAGTTGATTTTTTGTCGTATTTTTTGGGGATGCGCACGACTGTAAACCTAAAGCAAAGTGGGCTCTCTCCATGTGGGTCAACATTTTTTTACAGGCAACTTTCAGTAAATTGGATTTTAAAAATAAATAATCTCAAAAACACCTGTTAATTTTTTAATAGGTTTCTTATAGTGAATTATATATGTCCGCGCAAAAGATCATCGTCACAAATATCTTGGTCTATTTCTGTATAGCATCGATTTTTTAATAATTTAACGACCGTCACATGGCTAATTTTACTCTTCTGAATCATATAACGCCAATATTTGGAACTGAGTTATTTTAATTTGTCACTATAACAATTTTCCTATTATTTATAACAGCCCTGTCTTATATTGGCTTAAAGTTTTGGAATGTTCCTTATAGAATGTTAAAATACTAAGAAAATTAGTCATATTTTTAATCTACCTAAGGTGTAAACGAAACTTGCACATCAAAATATATTTTTCCTTAATGGCTTATAGATGGTTAATAAAAAAATATTGTATATAGCTATAATCTAAAAAAATACTTTTAAAATTGCTTCCTAATGCTGGAAGCAACATATATTTCGCAAATTATAATCGTTTCTACAAGCAAATAGTTTATTTTAGTAAGTTATATGCTAAGGACTGAAAGTTGCCTGTAAAAATTTTGACCCATGTTGTCTTTGACTTCCTTGTCTTAGGGAGGAGAATAGCACTTTATCACGAGATAGTAGTAGTAGGAAAAACTTTCACTTTTCCAACTCAATTTTTTAATAAGTAAATATACCCTGAAATAGTCATGTCATTAACCAAAATGTCTCTCCTAACTCATTTAATATTTATTTTCTTAACTGTGCACTTTACCCCAGTTTTTTCAAATCTTATGCTCAATAAACACCGACGTCACGACTTAGCGGCGTAATTTACATCCACCCCTTTCTCTGATTTTCTTGTTTCGCATCCCCAGAGATAAAAAAGACATTATGTTAAGCGAAAAAAGCAATATTTAAAAGCTAGTCTGGCGAATTTATCATCGAAAAGGACATTTTAAATGTACCGCGTTAAGAACGCCTGGAACTTAATTCTTGTCAGTCGGTTTAGTCGTTTTTTTTTTAAAGTAAATTATGCGGCGAAAATGATTACAAAATTTGTGTGATGTGGATTGTTTGCAGCTTGCTCACTGTCATTATTAATCTTATTTTTAAACACCCTGTATTAATAGTTTACAAAGACTACAAAAAAATCCTTTCGGGCACTTTTCAACAAGGAATCCAATCCGAATTAAATAATAAAGGCTTTCCTTATAGGAAAAATTAATAATTATTTTAAGGTTACGCAATAAAACATTTGAAAATTTATACGAAGTAGATGAAGAACGACGAAAAAATTTCTTTCGAAAGTTGGAAAATCTATTAAATCGCTAGAGAACTGAAATTTACCAAAAATTAATATAAACATTAATCAGAGAATATTTAATAGACGCTTGCTATTCGTTAAAACACGTGTGACATCGCAAACCGAAATACGTTTCAATTCATTCAGTTTGTTTGACCAAGTCCGGTAAGTATTCGGTGAACGTCTTTAACCGTATACGTTTATTTGAAGTACAAGCGATGAGATAGAACCGGGTGAACAGATTAGATTGAGTTAATTAAATAATTTGTTTTCCGGGTTAGTTTTGATCAATCTCACGATATTTTGCAGGATAATTTCGTATATTATTTTTCTTCCACTCTTTCTACTGGGGCAGGATAAATTCGTATATTATACGAATTTATCCTGCAAAATAACGTGAGATTGATCAAAACTAACCCGGAAAACAAATTATTTAATTAACTGTATCTGAAGCACCCTGTACGAAATACATTAGAATCTATTTGAATAAGAACTCCTCGATCCGATACCGAGTCTGACCTGCACCCACTCTTGCATACGGTTAATGCACATACACTTCCATCCACATGGTTGGGTCTCGAACCCAATTAAATCTACTTCCTGGTTTTATGGTAAAAACGCGCGTCCATAGAACTAGAAAACGTATAAACAAACGAACTCTTAAGCAAAGAGATCATTTATTAAGAGGCATCGTCCGTAATAAAATCGGGTCGTTTTTTTATTATCATCATGTGGGCGTGGGCCAATTATATGCCAAATTATTTAATTTAAATAAAAATATTTTTTGTCACCAGATGCTATTAATGCACGAATAGCTATTAAATGCTTCTATTTTATTAATACAGGGTGTTATGGAAATGACGTATTATATTTAAACCGGCAATTCCTGAGATGAAAACAAATTGAAGAAAAATATCCAAAAATGGCGCTTTAATTTAATATGCCCTGTACATGACCTTATGTCAAACCAAAAACTGCCACGTAGTGCCCCTGTTCGGAAGGCAAACACAGCAACATATGGCAGTGAATATTGAACAGTGTTGTCATATCTTCAGGGTAAACTCTTTAGAAAGTCAATAAACGTTTGACAGATTTCAAGTTGTATATTTTTCGGGGTACATTATTATAAACTTTTACGTTCAGTTCGCTGGGAAACAATCTCTGATTTATAAACTTGAACTGACTCGAACGAACCGCCGTGGAGTTTATAAATGGTCAGGTATGTTCTCATTTGTTCAATTCGAACGACACCCGTCAGATCTGGACAACTTAAAAGTTTATAAATGCCACTTACCCTTTAAAAAAAAAATGCAATTTTATTTACCTTTTCGGACTTATTTAAAACCAACTTAATTTATAAAAAACACCAAGTACTCGCATCACAAAATCACATTAGTTTTCGCGTCACAACACATCTAAGTACCGTTCAATCTGACTTTTAAACATTTTGGCAACATTGTGCCTGAACATCTGTTGATTACCCAGCTGTGCAATGTAATATGTTCATATATGAATGTGCCGAGGAGTTGTGTGTGGGTTTAGGGGTGAATTACCCCACTTTTTGAACGTTCGATTTAAAAAAATATATATGTAGCGCTTCTCTAAGATACCCCAGGAGTCACCCATTTAAATATAATACGTCATTTCCATAACACCCTGTATAATATATTTTTTAATTGTTCAAGCAATAAAAAATAGTTTTGGCTCTATAAATCTATTCTCGTCGATAAAAATTAATCGAAAAACCACAATGAAAAACATGACGATGAGTTTTAACGCATCAAGGGTAGTTAAATCAGGCAGAAAGAACGGCACGCGTCTTGGAATGGAGCATAACTTTCTACTAAATTAGGTAAAATAGGATTAAACAAAGAACGCAAATAATCAGTCAACTGTAAGCTTTTTTCGGCTTGCCCAGAAAAATGCTTGTTGATAATACACAATTATACAATAAATACAACGTGTCCAAGATAAGGAGGGCCAGTACAGGGATCACGGAAAAGATACGAAGTCGGTTAAATGGAGGCAAAGTTGCGCATTTACGTGCCTAATAATATGCCGTTTAGAAAGTTGTAAAAATCCGAAATTCTGAAAAATCGTTTTATTGTTTTCCTGGGTTTTTTTGAGATCGAATTCTAAAGTAAATTGCACTTTTACATTGCCACTTTTTCGGCCACAGAATTCGATCTAAAAAAAACCCAGGAAAACAATAAAACGATTTTTCAGAATTTCGTTTTTTTCCGGATATCTCCGGAACTACTCGAAATTTTAAAACTTTCTAAACGGCATATTATTAGGCACGCAAATGCGCAACTTTACCTCCATTTAACCGACTTCGCATCTCTTACGGTTTCCGAAATCCCTGTACTGGCCCTCCTTATCTTGGACACGTTGTATACGTCTGTAGTATATACCTAATTTAGCTTACTATCTTATAATACACCATTGAAAATTTTACATACTTTTCTTTTTTTGGTTATTTATGGTAAGCAGATAAAAGAAACCAAGAAACAGACCATACCTGTGGATAGTCGAACGGCATATGCATACTAGGATAAGCAGGGAAAGAGAACATCCCCCCCTGGCCCCCGTACACTCCCGACGTGCTAGGTCCCGGGTCGAAACTTGCATAGGGCAAACCCAAATGGTTACTACTCGGAGTGTACATGGAAGAACTGTTGGTCGCCCAGCCGGGAGTGCTCGTATGCGTACTGGTATGAGCACTAGTGCTGTTAATAGATGGCGTGCTAGTCGTAACGGTCGAATCGTTGGTGGTGGCGGCACTTGTACTATTGGGGATTGGTGCTGGCGGTGTGGAATATGCAGAGTACATTGTTTTCGTTATTTTTATTAGAATGTTCGAAAATTGAACATTTTATAACTGTTCCGGCTATGGTTTGTTCGGGTTGTTAATTTGCGAAGTATCTTGGTGATTTTTTTTTTAAACCTTGAATTGAATACTTATTTTTGGATAACGTACTATAGCTATGATATGATAATGAATAACATGAAACAACTAAACAATCTTCTTTTATTTAATCCTCGTCTGCAATCGTCCCATTTTCGACACTTTTATAGGGTTTGTTCTCCGTAATTGTTAGTGCTATCAAAAAAGTAATGTAGGTGTCATGTGCTCTTTTGGGCCACACTTAAAATGGTACAATCAAAATTTGAAAATTCTCGCTCGCTTAAGAGATACGGGGGAAAATCAAAAAATTGACAATTTCAAAATTACCCTATATTTTCTTAGTTAAAAGAGATACAGAAAAATCTTTTATACAGAAGTTTCTTTATATTGATTGTTGAATAATCTGCCGTTTTCAGAATAAGTATACGGGGTCAGGTAAAAAAGTTATCGGACCTAACCTCTATTTTTTTAAATGGAATACCCTGTATATTTTAATTTAAAAATATACTATTTTAGATTCTCCTTTCAAATATATAACACACCATGAATGATATTGGTTTCCTAGGCGATTTATTTAAACTTTATTATTTTGAAACAAAATAGAAGGGTAAAGAATAACGGGAATCATCGCAAATGTTCGGAATATGTCCTTAAATGGTTACCGTCTTTCCGGATAGCGACCAAAATATACATTTTGCGCCATTTCTTCATTTATTAAACTTTCAAAATAAACTGATATCATATCATATTTGTCAAAATGTTGATAGGTCATTTTCGCAAATGAATATGTAAAAATATAGTCAACATACCTAGTTGTTTCTAGGATATTAGCTTTTGTTTCATGGTCTATTGTGGTTTAAAGTAATAAGGTTTAAATAAACTGCCTAGGAAACCAATTTCATCCATGGTTTGTTATATAGTTGAAAAGATAATTTAAAATGCTATCGTTTCAGATTAAAATATATAGGGTGATCCATTTAAAAAATTAGGTTAGGTCTTATAACTATTTTACCTGACCCCGTATACTTATTCTGAAAACGGCAGATTATTCAACAATCATTATAAAGAAACTTCTGTATGAAACATTTTTCTGTATCTCTTTTAACTAAGAAAATTTAGGGTAATTTTGAAATTGTCAATTTTTTGATTTCCCTCGTATCTCTTAAGCGAGCGAAAATTTTCAAATTTTGATATTACCATTTTAAGTTTGGCCCAAAAAGAGCACATGACACCTACATTACTTTTTTGATAGCACTCACAATTACGGAGATACCCTATAAAAGTGTCGAAAATGGGACACCCTGTATTATTATTCAACAGTTTTATGGAAATATTAAATTTTGCAGCTGCAATAACAGTTCCTTGAACTCGAGTTACAATAATTAGTATATGAAACTTGTATTTTAATATACAATTGTAACCCTAGACGCATAAAACACCATATTTAATTCATCATTTAAAAAAAAGTTAATTGAAATATTTGAATAAAATACTCGCAACTGATTTTCGCGATAAACGAAAAACGATATTCACTAATACCTTGTATTATTGCATAGTACGTGGTAAAGTGAACGGGCATTTTTATAAATTTTGCAAAAGTGTGTCAAATGAAATAAGTGGTACATACTTAAGGCCGGTTTAAGTATATTTTAATGGAAATATATTATATTTCTTGAATTAGTAGCGAAGGTTGAAGATTTTTTATTTTTACTGTTTTGGTATTTGAAGTAAGTTAGAAATCGCGAGATTTGAACCGTAGCGATGGGATTTTTGGGTTTTTAATATTTGAGAATGTCAGTCCTTAGATCTTGTGTTGAATTTTTTAAAAATCGTTATTTTTGATATCTCCGAAAGTACTTTAGATATTATTTTCAATCTTGGTATGTGCTAATGGGATCTAAAGCTACATATTTTAGTTAGGAATGATATTCAATTGTTCCACCAGTGGCGTCCCTGCAAGCATGTCCTGTAATATTTTTTCCAAAAAAAGTGGTACGCCCCTGATATTTTTCCATATGGATATTTTTTCTGATTAGCCTGGTCAATTCTACATGAAAACGGACTCTTGCATGTTTCGCGACAGACTCATCGTTCTTGATTAAAACAATTAAATTCAAATCGAAACTTTCGGAGATATAAAAAATAACATGAGACGTTGTTAAGGAACATCCTGTAACGAGATATACAGGGTGTTTCGTAATAACATGCTAATAGTTAAGGAGGTTATTCTTGAGTCCATTTTCAGAAAAAACTTCATATGAACATATGCCCTAAACGTCTTAACTTCTTAAAGATTTTCATGTTTTTTTAATAATTTGTTAGCTAGGTAGACAACTGTCAAAACTGTATATGTTTGTTTATTAAACAAAATCTGCTTCTTACCTACTAGATCATTTTTAATCTTTGTTATTACCTAATTTCATAACAGCGTGCAAATGAATAAATTTTATTTTTTTATACGAAAACTGTACGTCAAACGATAAAAAATCAAGAGACGACATTTGCTCAACAAGGAATGAGAACTTCGAAAATAATTTTTAATTAAAAAAATGAAGTGGCGTACCATTCTTTTCTTCAAAAATACTGAGGGCAATTCCCGCACGAACGCCACTGGTCGTAATAAAAAACAACATGTTATACATCGTAAAATGCCTCTTGATGAATAGAAAGTGTGTACCAAATTTCACAAAAATATCTAGGGAAGTATTACAGATATTAATAAAAAAGGAGAATTTTTGAGAATTTTTAATATATATGACGTTTTTTTCTGAAAATGGACCCAATAATAACATACTTAAATATTAGCATGTAATTAAGAAACACCCTGTATATTGTTTTTTTTTACATGTGCCCCGAAAGTGCCTCTTTTCACGCAAGTTCTCTTCACCGAAAGTGGCGCTTTCCAAGAGAGCGGGCGGGAAGATTTTTCCCGCCCGCTTCGAGTCACCATGTGCTCATAAATAAATAAAACCAGAATTGTCGGTGCGGGATTTGAACCCGCGACCCTCAGATCGCAGGCGTACATTCTACCCACCGAGCGATACTACAAGCGATAATAAATAGCGGATTATATATAAATTAAATTGGCAGTTAATTTTTCAAAGATGTTTTAGAAAAATGTATGAAGAATTTCTTTATTTATATGGCCTCAAAGACTCGGGCACTTGTAAGAACAGAGATGCCGAATGCGGGATTTGAACCCGCGACTCTCAGATCACAAGGCGTACGCTATACCACTAGGCCACCGAGCCTATTTGTCAAAAATAATAAATAGATATTTACATTCTCCATGCGCGAGTGTTTTCATGTCATGTAGACAGGAAAACTGTCTGAAGAATTTCTTTATTTATTTGGCATCAAAGCTTCGGAGCACTTGTAAAAAAAAATACGGTACATATCTCGGGCCGTCGGAGGCTTTTCGGCCCTTGATGCGTAATGTACTATTTCTTTCCTGTTTTCCTCCAGCATTGGAAAAATTGAAAAAATATTATTAAAATAAATTCAGAGAAATCATTTAATGAATATTATTGACTTACCATAAAAACACAACAAAAATCGTAATACGGTTTAGTTTAAAAATAATTGCGTCCGGTGAATTTTCGGGGATTTACCGAAACGAGAAATAATTTATAAATATTATTCGAAATGCTTTAATAATATAAAGCAAGTCTAGCAACTAAAACACCTTCCTTCTAGTGTGTACGAAAATATTAATTTTTCCAAAAATTTCCTTTTTTCAATTTCTCTAGAAAAAACAAACGCTTTTTTCCAAGACTAAATTTTTCCGGAAATCTAGCACCCTGTAGCTATAAATTTTATGAATTAAATAACAAATAGTAGAAGGAAATGCACGAGGAATAATTTTATACAATTAAACGTAAAAACTAAATTACATTTTTTCCCCTTTACATTGAATGAAAAAGTAATACGGAGGTAACGTATATTAATGTCAGTACTTTGCAGCGACTATTTTTCTATGCGGAAAATTGAGACGTTAGAATAAAATTATCGACAATTAAGCACTTAGTCGAAGAAAATGGTTATTTATATTACAAACCAGGAAAAAACAAGAGCCTAATTTGACAATATGGTTATAAAATGTTACAAGTGCGGATGTAAATTTCTCTCTTTATATTTTTTTACAATTTACAATAATCTGTCACTCTCAGAAGGAGAGGGGGTATATTTTTATACACTTTTAGCCTAAAAAGTTCTTGGTATAAGTTTAAGAAACTTACATATACGGGGTGTTCGTACAATAAAGGTAGCAAGTAATATAACAAAACCTTGAAAACTTCCAGTTTTACGTCTAAACGGCGGTGTTTATCGACTAGAATAAAGAATACCTTTTCTATTAGATATTCTCTTGTCTTTAAAATGACACGTTCTTTTTTCCAATAACTGTAAAAACAAAAAAAATATGCCAAAAATTAGCTTTGAATTTCAGGTGCAGTGGCCTTTGGTGGCAACCTAGAGAAACATTGTTATAACCGAATGATAGAAGTGGTTAAGCGTATTCTCTGTGTCGAATATCGACTTGATAGTTTAAAAACTAACCGTAAGACGTTAAAGATAAGAGAACACTTTGACATAACTACTGTAACTCGAAAAATATTGAGTTTTGGACTTTTTGTTATATGACTTGTTACCTTTATTTTAACATGCAGAATCACATCGCCGAGTATCCTGATGGATTATACGAACACCATGTATATTATCCGTACTATACAGGGTGTTCCTTAATGACGTGCTAATATACCAAGGTGTGATTCCTTAGGTCATTCTATAAAGAAAAGTTGATCTGAACATATGTCAGCAACGGCTTAAATTTTTTGCTACAATTTTTAAATGGTTATTTTTTAATATCTCCGAAAGTACTTTAGATATTATTCTCAATTCTGGTATGTGTTATAGGATATAGAATCACAAATTTTAGTTAGAAAAGTTATTCGATTGTTCCACCAGTGGCGCCCCTGCAAACATGTCCCCTGATATTTTTTACAGAAAAGAAGGTACGCCACTGACATTTTTCCATGCGGATATTTCTTGTGATTAGCCTGGTCAATTCTACATGAAAACGGTCTCTTGAGTTTTTCTCGTCAGACGCACCGTTCTTGATTAAAACCACTAAATTCATACTGAAACTCATTTTTATTAACATTGATAAAATAATTAATGATAAATTTTGTTTTATAAAAATTGTTGGAGTGGGCAACTCGATGCGAAGATGGGCGGAAGCATGCCATTTAAGTGAAGGGGGCAGTTATAAAACAAAATTTATCATTAATTATTTTATCAATGTTAATAATAATGAGTAAACATATGAATTTCGTGGTTTTAATCAAGAACGGAGCGTCTGGCGAGAAAAATTCAAGAGACCGTTTTCATCCAGAATTGACCAGGCTAATCAGAAAAAATATCCACATGGAAAAATGTCAGTGGCGTACCATCTTTTTTGTAAAAAATATTAGAGGACATGTTTGCAGGGACGCCACTGGTGGAACAATTGAATAACTATCCTAACTAAAATATGTAGTTTCATATGCTATTAACACATACCAAAATTGAAAATAATATCTAAAGTACTTTCGGAGATATTAAAAAATAACAATTTAAAAAATAAAAATTCAACACCCTGTAGCAAAAAATTTAAGCCGTTGCGGACATATAGTCATATGAACTTTTCGTTATAAAATGACCTAAGGAATCACACCCTGAAATATTAGCACGTCATTAAGGAACACCCTGTATAAAAAACCCTACTAAAAGCGCAAAAGGCATTCCGACAAAAAAAAATCACCAAAATAGCACTAAATATACATATAATAACGAGAACAACAAAATAAACACTTTTCCAATTAGCGATCACGAAAACACACTGCATTTTTTCGAAAACTTTCCTGAAAAATCATCCCGCATCGTCAAGAAAGCGCTAATCCACAATAAAACTCCAATATTTACACAAAAGTCCTTTTGGAACCGCAAAAAACGCGCAAAAACGATTGGAGCGGTCGCGCAACCACCCCCTCGAACTTCCGGTAACGTTAAAGCGATATCGGCGACCGAAAGAAACCAAATCTAACAAAAGACTAAGCAATTAAGAAAATATAGTTTGATATTTATAATTTTAATAATTGTCGGGATATATTATAAATAATTCTTGGTTTTATTTTGTTATGATTTACGCAAAATTCGTACTCAAACACTGGCCAACAGAATGTTGCGTTTTTCGTCTAGCCGAACTGGACGAAGTAGACAACCAACTAGCAGAGTTCCGTTATGAGATTTGGTTAAGAGAGATTTATGGTCTATAACAGTTTTATAGAAGCTCTCGATAGAAGCAAATTTGCTGTATAAAGGTAGCTTTATAGCTAGCTGCAAGAATACGATCTTAGAACTTCCTAAAACTTTTTTATAGAAGTGCTTTTAAACAGCTGTAACAATATCAATATAACTTATATTATAGAGCCAAATGGCTCTGTAAGCTTTCCTGCTGTGTAACTTAGTTCCTGATATTTCCTCAATGCTGCTACACAACTGTTATGGGGGCGTATCTGGGTTTTTAACATTTAACGATCTGGTTTTAATGGTTGCAAGAAGAGGGTGCCCCATTTTCGACACTTTCTGGGGGGGGGGGGGGGGGTATTCGAGTTATTATCAAAGATAGAGTGTTGCGGTTCTCACATTAGTTTTCGACCTTTAAACGAAACGAAAGATTCCGATGTCAAATTTCTCATGGCCATCTTCGTTTTTAATTTACAGCGTGATTGTGAAAAATCATCGTTTTTAATACCCCCTCGTATTTCCGTTACGAGTTAACTTATCAAAAAAGTAAAAACTGATCTCGTTAGATATGTGTACGTAAAGTTCAATGGCGTGGCCAATTTTTCTCTAAATAATTTAGTTTTTGAGATATTAACAAAAAGAAAAATTTGACGATTATAAACAACTAAATATTTTTGTAAATCCATTTAACATTTGTTTATTGTGTTAATATGTCAAAAACTTATCGTTTTAGAGAGAAACTGGCTACACCACTGAACTTTACGCAAAAATATCTAACAAGATCAGTGTTTATCTTCTTGATAAGGTAACGGAAACACTACAGGGGGGTGCATAAAAAGCGAAGATTTTAATAATCATACTGTAGATAAAAACCTAAGAGGGCCATGACAAGTGTGACACATTGAAGGCCAAAATATTTGATGTAACAATATTCTTACAATCTTTATCAAGAAAGAAGTTATATTAATTAACTAAGAACAAGCCCGATTTAAAATAAAAATATTTAATTGGAATTTAAATAAAACATTTTTAAAATATTAAAATTTTAAGGCTTATATGTATTTTCCCTGGATTCATTTCAGCAAAGAGTATTTGAATATCTTCTTTCCTTCGGGTTTCCTGTATGTCATCATGTATGTAGTCATGGACGGACACGCAATCCCACTGGCTTCATCTATTAATTTGCTGGGCGTCAATCTAGGAGAAAATATGTCTTGGCATAACCACGTTGTGGCAATCGCCAAGATAGTTTCTCAGAAACTTGGTGTACTCTTCCGAACCAGAAAGTTGTACACATCTCAACAACTTTTGACACTGTACAAAGCCCAGATTCGACCTTCACTAGAGTACTGCTCTCATGTATGGAGCTCTGCACCCAAACATGCTCTTCGGCTACTGGATTCCATCGAAAGGAGGGCCATTCGTCTGATTGAAGACCACGAGCTGACGAAGAACCTCGACAGCCTAGAACATCGAAGACAGGTTGGGGATTTGACTCTCTTTTACAGATATTTTCATAGAAAGTGCTCGGCTGACCTTGCCCTCTCAATTCCGCCCAGAGCGACGAATAGCAGAAATACACGACGAACCACTGCCGCACATCCATATGTGGTTAAGCTTAGTACTCCTCGAACTTCATTATTTAGGAATTCTTTCATCTGGAGGACTTCATCCGAGATCGTTTTTCCCATCGAGTATAACCTCCAACGTTTCAAAACAAACGTGAATCGCTCTTTGCCCATACGCACCACTCCCAGAGTGCCCTAAAGGATTTTTCCTATAGTGCTTGTGTTTGATCATAAAAAAAAATGTCGGGTACAAAAAGATGTCTTCTTATATAGCTTGGAAAATACGAAATTTTTCTCGTCATCACAAAACTGCTGTATTAGAGATTAAGTTTAATGACTTTCCTTTACTGATATCCCTTTAGTGGAAAAAGATGCAACATCACCACTACTGCGGACCCTTGAAGGAAAAACTATGTTGACCAGTGTAAGTTTCCAATTTTTGTTAATTTGCGTCGGTTCATATAAAATGATTATTTATTCGCTCAAGTGGTATTTAAATAATTAGTTGCTGCATCGAATTTGGGTCAATTCAAATCAAAGTATTGATAATGCATATTGGAACAGTTAATGCAGTTTTCTTGATTTCATATTGGGCGTCAGATAAAACGATGCATTTTTAGTTCATTAGTAATAAGTATTGGTTACGCATAGAAAATCAAACGTTACTATTTCAGGTATACTGCAAAATAATAAACTCCATGTAGAGTGGTGAATTTATAGCGTGGAGATCACTTGGACTTGCGTGGGAGACACTTATCGATGCACGTCATTCAAGGAGCTTATTTTGAAAAGAAGTATACAGGCTGTCCCACAATTTGTGGGCAATCTCCCGGGTTCAGATCGAATACTTAAAAATAACATGAGAAGTTCTTATAAATTTTTCTTCCTATGGCATCCCCTACGGAGATACGGACCCATAACGGACGTCCCTGGAAATCGTTGTTTTTACTAGGTGTAATTTAATAATTTTTTAGTATAATGGTTACTAGATGAGCCTCCTTAAAATTCGCCCTTTTAAACACATTTGGCTTATTTAGTTTGCCAGGGACGGACTAGACGTAACACAAGAATGCTTTTTCTTGTACACCTTGTATGATGAAGGGACGACAATAATATTTTTGGATACTCTAAACCTTAAGCTGAAAAAAAGATACTATTGATCAATGTCGATAAAATGAAGTGTTTTCGAAAAAAAAAATATTTTTGTTCCATATAGTTTTCTGCATTAGTTGTTGTTTTATGTTCATAAAATTCCTTCATTGTTGTTATGGTGTTATGGTTTTTTTCACATGTACCGCTTTAAGTAAGAATATTTATGCCATTGTCAGTTTATGGTAGTGTCTTGAAATTTGCGGTTTTTCTCCTTCGTCTTATTAGTTACTAACTTAGTAATGGAATTTACGTATACTGAATTTAAATCATATTGAACAAAAATACCTTTTTTTTCGAAAACAGTTCATTTTATCGACATTGATCAAAAGTACCTTTTTTCAGCTTAAGGTTTAGAGTATCCAAAAATATTCGTCGTTCCTCCATCATACAAGGTGTTAAAAAAAACTGTTTTGTGTTACGTCTAGTCCGTCCCTGGCAAACTAAATAAGCCAAATGTGTTTTAAAGGGCGAATTTTAAGGAGACTCACCTAGTAACCTGTAATCTAATTGCTGCAACATAGATGGTGCTATTTGCGAATTTAAAACGAGAAATTATAAAAAAACGGTTGAAATTAAAGAATGTACTTTACGGCAACAGAACAGTCCTATCTAAGTAATAGTCCAGAGACCTATCACCTATCAAACATTTGTGTAAAACCAAATAACTTTCATTTATATATCACGGGAGACCTTTATACAACTCTTATAAAAAGAAAATAAACTCTTACCTCGGAACTTAGAAGATCGTTTACATAATTTGTAACTACTACATAATTCTTATAGATTTGTTCGGCCGTCTATATTAAAAAAATTGCCTACGCAATCGTCTTCAAACGATAATAAAAACTTAATTAATCGAAAAATATCGTACGAGACGAAATTTTTGTCTCGATGCAATCCAAAGGAAAAATTTCAAAATGATAAATTTTTATCAGCATTACCAATAAGAATCGAAATTAAAAATTTCAAGTTATTTACATGAGATAAAAATTGATTTTGAGCGTAATGTTTCGAGTTTAGGCCATTAAATGATTAAATACGCTCATCTTATTGGTTGTGATTAAAAATAATTATTTATAGTTGACCTAACGCCATTTTTATTTCGAGTTTGTCCTTTGATTAAAAAATTTTAAATAACGTTGTTGTTCTCTGTGCCTTAGTAACAAAAATGATAAGAATTACAGCTAGCATGAAAAATATTAAAACTTATTTTTCTAAATGATATATTTCTGGTTATTTAGATAAGAAGGATTTTCTGATAATCTTGGAGAATCATGGTGAAAAATTGAATCGGAACTGATGACGTCGATTTGAAATTAAGTTTTTAACGGTGCTCGATTTCGCGATACTCCTGAGTTTGCGCTGTGTTGTTCGGATTTGTCCGAAATTTCTATATTGTACTACAGTGAAAGATTATATATTAAAATATGTATCTATGCAAAAGCTAACAGATTGCTTACAAAACGTACCAGGAAAATATTACGTTACCGTTGGAATAGATCCGCGTTTTATCCACATATATACAGGGTGTCCGGGAACATGTGGGAAATTCGTATCGGCCTCCTATTCGGAGATATGAGCTCCCAAAGAGCACCAATGGAATCAAGTTTTTTACACATAATTATTGAACCACCTGGTATATTTCAATTATTTTTTAATATGATGTATACCAGGTAAGACCCGTCAAATTACTACCCAAGAAACTGTTGTGAATTACTCACAGCTGCAGGGACGGACTAGCTGTAACACTCATGGGCCCATTTTTTTTACGCCCTGTATGATGAGAACTTTGGACAATGTTTTTTACATACCTTTAACTATTGGCTAAAAATTAAGTACTCTTCATTCATGTCGCTAATCCTAATCGTTTTCGAGGAAACGTCATTTTATTCACACTGAGTCCTATAACTTCTCACGGGTTAAAAATATGAAAAAGTTGAATATTTGATCGGAACAAAAATGTATCTTTTATTGAAATACGCCAAATACATGATATAATTAAAATACCGTTTTTCCGAAAACGGTTAGGATTAGCGACATGAATGAAGAGTACTTAATTTTTAGCCAATAGTTAAAGGTATGTAAAAAACATTGTCCAAAGTTCTCATCATACAGGGCGTCAAAAAAATGGGCCCATGAGTGTTACAGCTGTGAGTAATTCACAACAGTTTCTTGGGTAGTAATTTGACGGGTCTTACCTGGTATACATCATATAAAAAAATAATTGAAATATACCATATAATTATGTGTAAAAAACTTGATTCCATTGGTGCTCTTTGAGAGCCCCTATCTCCGAAGAGGAGGCCGATACGAAAGAAGTTTATATTATATATAGTATTCTTTTCACGTGTTTCCTTCATATCCGGGAGATTTCCAACATGTTCCCGGACACCCTGTATAAACAGTATATTCCTAATACCATCTGCAATTATGTCCCCGCTATGGGCATCGAAAGGGGCGTTGTGAGTTTGCGCAGTTCGGATTTATCCTTATGAAAGTAAACATTCGACAGGATCGGATTTCAACTTTTTTAACGTAAATTTCACTGGTTAGTTAGGAAAAATATTGCAATCAAAATTTCGATTAGTTCGATTTAAGACAGCGTTCCATGCATACGATTTCTGATGATATGATGATCCGACGGTGCCCAGATTGATGAAAACTTTTGGTGCCAAATTCCGTCCGAATATTTGTAGCAATCGACACGATGAGCTTTATTTTAACTTTCATCCGACGTCGTATGTTTCTTAACCTCACTTTTTTCTAAACCAAAAATTAAGAATGAATATTGACTATTTGGGAATTATTATCAGCTACTAATGCACCAAATTAAAAATACATTAATTTTAAGGTTAGCTAGTGACCACATATATATATTATATTGTATAAGAGTGATGCTCTCTTCTTTTTTTACAAGTATTTTAGTGAAATTCGGTTCCGAAGATCGGATAATGTGATAAGCAAAATATTTTCGTATATGCAATGTACATACATGTACATTAAACAAAACAAGCCACTAACCTACCAAACAGCGAATCGAATAGCCACAAATTAAAAACTCCTTTACAACAATTGTCGTTAGGTAATGAAAGTTTATAAGCACTAATATACCGACAACAATGTGGATGAACCACATTTTATTCTGTAATTTGAAAAAGCATCCAGAACCGAGGAGGGCGACGAATCACAACAAACAAATAATGTCGGGCCGGCTCTGACGCGATCGATAAAATTTCCACCCTACTGCGCAAACTCAATAGGCCCGCGCCATCTCCCATAGCGGGAACACTTTTTGTATTTTGGAACGTTCGTATTGGCAATATACTGTTTATATATACTGGGTGGCCCAGAACTCCGGAATAAAATTAATAGAGCCTTAACCTGTAACTTTTGGGGAAAACGCTAGGACACGTAAATTTAGTTTTATATATGCTCACATTTTGACGTTATTCGTTTGTTTTTTATAGACATTTGTCAAAGATATGACGACATCGATCTTTTTTTAAATAGAAACATACAGCTTGTGATACATCGTTTGAAAGCTAATATCTCGTACAGTAGCGCGAGTTTGTCAAGCTATTTCAAAATGGCCACTGCTAAAAGTTTTTAAAAAATCTCTATTTAAATAAGCGGAAATTATAAATCATTAATGGTTTTTTTACCTTTCAAGGTATCACACAATCTTCATTGTGTCGCGTTCAGAAGATTTCTTACCTTGAAAGGTAAAAAAACATCAATGATTTATAATTTCCGCTTATTTAAACAGAGATTTTTAAAAAAAATTAAATGTCTATAAGAAAACAAACGAATAACGTCAAAATGTGAGCATATATAAAATTAAATTGCCGTTTCCGAGCCTTTTCCCCAAAAGTTACAGGTTAAGGCTATATTAATTTTATTCCGGAATTCTGGGCAACCCTGTATATGTGGTTTTATCTAGAAAAATAATTTCACGTTCATGCAACTCGGTATTATGAGGAACCATAGTCTCAGCTTTATATAAATATGGAACATCCACAACAAATAAAATCCGACATTTGTTCTTTAATTACAGAACACATAAAAACAACCTCGCAACTAAAATGAAGACATAAATATCTCGAAAACGGTAAGAAAATAAGAATGTACTAATTGTACACGTTTAATTCGTACCATAGAATAGAAATCGTCATATTAACGCCGCTCTCTGACATAAGTACTGTTCGCCCAGCCAGTTATCCTCGTCTCGCACACATCTGCTTAAGTACGAAAGAGGGAGATGGCAACCCGACCCGAGTTCATAAGGTAGCAAATCTTGTTGGGGCGCTTGTAAGAACCCATATAAATTTCTGTTCTGGTGCAAAAAATTTCTTCAGGTATTTTAATGAGATTTTATACGGATTTTATGGGGGACAATTGGAAAAATGGCAATTAAAGGTGATTTTTATGGTCGCGACCGTGTATTTTAATGTTTTTTTCCCGCGTTGAGGCTTATAAAAGTGATTCCGGCCGTTTCTGAGCGTCGGAAGGTTAAAAAATTAGGCTATGGTATTGTTAATTGTGTTGTAAAAATCGTTAACCGAAAAGAATCGTGAAATTTCCAAGATATGTCAAAATGATCATTTTACACAATGACTAAATCTCCCTTCGTTGCCTTTAGATAAATGGCAACGTTGTAGCCGTGGCTTGTTTTCTCTTCTAAGGGGCGAAACCATGCAAGCTTTTTCAATAGCCTTTCGTTACGCTAACAAGAAGCAATTAAGTCTCGAGGAAAGAAAGAACCTATTTTTGCGACTCGTTTAAAGTAACTTCTAATTTTTAACCTGCCCTGTATGATTTTAATTTTACGAGAACTTATGCTTTTGTAAATGTTTCCTGGAAATTTGGTTTAAAATTGATTTTAAACAATAAAGTTATTCAGAAAAGAATGGTGTGGTCACTGTTTATGGGTCCTGGAATAATATTATTATAATAATATTATATAATAAATGTGATTTATTGTGAAGTATCAACCTTAGTTTCTAAAGAGCATTCTAGCTTTCTAAATAAATCATTTTATAGGGCTTAATAAATAATTTTGCGGGGGGCAAAGTTTGAAGTTCCGCCACTGGGAAAGGTAGTATATTTTGACGTCAGGAAGAAGCAACACAAATTGCTATTAGATAGCAACATTAAAATACAGTGAAACCTCTCATAACGGACACCTCTAATAAGCGGACATTTTTTCATTGTCCGGAACTAGGTATATGAAATTCCATGAAAATCAACCTTTCTTGGGCGGACTCTCCTTTGGGCGGACGCGGACAGGCTGTTTTCATACAAAGAGTGCAAGAACAGTCCTTTTAAACGGACAAACAAATTTTTAAAAGTATTTGGGAGACGAATAAGTACGGTGCAAAAACTCTCTGAAGACAGACCTGCGACCAATCGCGTATGCGTGGCAGAGCGAAAGGACTTCGCCGAATGAAAATATATGTGATTCCCCGACAGCAGTCCGTCGTTTATTTGTGAGTTGTAAGGTTAAACAATGGCACAAACATGTCGCGTCTTGAGTCCGAAAGAGAATATTGATGTTGTGGAAGTTTGTAATTTGATAAGAATGAATTGGGCGAGTTCATTTACATTGATAGCAATGTGCTATTAGAAGATGATTAGTGACCCCATTCCTACCGATTATGTAGCCCAAACTGAAACCACATCACTATCTGACGACTCTGATGAAGAAGTTGAATGCAGTAATGAAACAAATGTCACCAATTATCAACAAGCCATTAGAATGGTAAAGGAATTACAAGAGTATGCAAAGAATGGAGGTGACTCTACAGCAATGGAATTGTTATCAGACTTGGAATTACATTTTCTAGATTGCAAGTCTTAAAACGCAAACACGTCAAACTACGTTATTAGATTTTTTTAGCACTAGATCCTAACTAAAACTAGTGTATTTTTGTTATGTTATGTTTATTTGTACATACATATACATAGTAATAATTTTGCATTTACATATTACCTAATAACAAATTTCCCATGGGCGGACACCTCTATTAATCGGACTCATTTAGACGGTCCCGTAGGTGTCCGCCTAAGAGATGTTTCACTGTAATTGGTTGAGAACGCCTATGGTAGGACGCTTTCTAGTATGGTTTTTATGTATTTTTCTCCCCTTGCTCTTCATACGGGAACCTTCAAATACCACTGGGCAAACAATACATTTCCGCGCTTGTTCCAATTAAAAACGAAAAATTTATACCCGAATTCGTCGAGAAAAATCAGAGTCGTCGTCGAGCGAGAAGTTCCAGGTTCGTTTCCCTGCGAAAACATGAGACTTTTTCAATTCGAAAAGTCCTATCCGCGCGGCGCTATACATTTCCCGATAACCATATTAATTCTCGGAATTTACATTAAAACTGTACTTAAATAACTGCCTTCCCGTCTCTTCGAAAAAGCGATTTAAAAATGTAAAACTTTACAAATAAGTAGAAACGTCCATCTGCAAGAAATTTTAATAACATTTTTATAATGACTTCTCGGAATAAGAAGATCAAGTCGTGTATGCATTTATTTATATCGAACTTTGAGATTCCCTCTCTTTTGCCGTGTATGCATGTGTTCTCCCTCTCGTTTTAATACATTTCTAATGCTGTTGCGAAATAGAGAAGGACATAATTCTGTCTCTGCATTTAAGACGAGGATCCCAAACAATCCCAAATTAGCGATCAGAGCCATCTATGTTGCATCGATTTAATTAAAAAATATGCCGCTTTTTGGCAGGTTAGCAAGAGACGAGAGTCATGGGCTGATCAATATTTCTTTTCGTGAAGTTTTAGCCGTTAATAATAAAGTTTTTTTAGTTAATTTATTGATATTTAGATCGTCTGACATGTCGATTGGGGTATCAACAAGTTACAGGAAGATCTGTGACAAAAATTTGAAAATTGTTCATATTTGAAATTGTTATTATTATTCTTATAACATTATATTTTTTAACGCAATTTTTTCATAGCGTTTTCCAATCCTTTAACTTTACGAATCCAGTTTTAGATTAGAAAAAAACTAAGTATATTTGGCTAAACGTTCGCATAAAATAGTGCCTGCTTGACAACCTGTGATTAAACGCATCTCTTAATAACGCTCCTGGCTTCATCTAGTATGAATTTACCAATTTGTAGTTGATATTTGATTCTCTGATCGAATTTTCACGAACACAAAATTTCTCTCTCAAATTATTATTTATTTTAAATATTATTTTTTGCTGGCGACGCACGGCTCGATTCGAGCCCGACACCGCTAGGCCGGCATCGGTCAGATTAGTTCGGGAGGGGCCGTCGGCTTCGTTATATCTGCTCGCAGAAAATATTACACAAAGTATTAAGAGATAATTTTTATTTGTATTTGAATTCGGTCACAACGAAAGACGATTTTTTTATGAAGAAAATTTAGTATGAATATAATATGTCCACAACGGCTTCAATTTTTTTGCTACAGGGTGTTAACATTTTTTCTGATTAGTCTGGTTAATTCTACATATAAACAGCGTCTTGCGTTTTTCTCGTCAGACGCACCGTTCTTGTTAAAAACAATTAAATTCAAATAGTAACAGGGTGTTGAATGTTTTTCAAATCGTAATTTTTTAATCCTCCTCCTCCGAAAGTACTTGAGATATTACTTTCAATTTTGGTATGTGTTAATACTATATAAAGCCACGTATTTTAGTAAGAAAAGTTATTCTCTAGATCGACCAGTGGAGTCCCTGCAAACATGTCCTCATTTTACAAAAAAAAATGGTACGCCATTGACACGTTTTTCTGATTAGTCTGGTTAATAATACATGACAACGGTCTCTCGCGTTCCTCTCGTCAGACGCACCGTTCTTGGCAATTTTTCGCTGTGAACTTGCCCTAATACTTAAACTTACGGTTAAGCAGGACGGATAAAAAAGGTGACGCGGTGGGATTGCAAACGTCACCATCATTTATTCAATATAAGTTCCTTACTAATGAAAGTTTTTTATTTCAACGTCTGTACTCTATCTTCGCTAATAGCATTTCGGAATAATAACAATAATATATCACTCCCATCTTAGAGAACATTAATGCAATTTGACGGCGCTGCCCATCTGCATCTGGTCGTGGACCGCGCTCTCTTTTCCTCCCACGTCCGTAACCATCTGGGAAAGGTTCGTCCGTCCTTGTCGAACTCACCCGAGATTTGATCGATAGTCTAACGCGGATAAAAATCGATAATCTAAAATTCAAATGGGAAATGCAAGAGATGGAAAAAAGAAAATAAACAACAATATATCATGGTGTGCCGTGGTTCGAACTATGTCCGACTTGGATGGTTAAGAACGCCCTCTTTGACAGTGGCGGAGGAAATACGAATTACATAAATTCTAGATATTATAAATCGGAAAGACGTACACGTCAATTTCATTGGGTTTTTTAAGAACATTTGCGGCCGTTGTGGTTTAACCCATCGGAAGAGGTAGCTGTTACCCTTAAAATCTTAAATGGGAAGGATGGTCAAGTAGCACATAATTTTAAAGTCGTTTAAATAAATATTTCCAATAATGCCATAATAGTATATTAAGATACAAGTTTCATAAGATATTATCATAGAGCATGCGTTTAATTCAGAAAAGGAGTTTTCTAAAGTACAAAATAAATGCTCTAATTGTCTTATGAACCGTGTATTTTATAATACTTTTTCTATTTGGGTCTTTGAAGTCTGAAAAACTTTAAAAAATATAGTAGATTTTTTTCCATTTGAATTAATATTTTCTTTTTGGGTTGGCAATACTTTTACAATTTCATAAAATGTTACAAGTATCAAATATGCCGTGATAGAAACAATTGAACACGACAAAGCTTCTTCCCATCCGTCATAATTAAAAATAAAAGTTAATAAAAATGAGTCAGGAAGAAAGTTGTACTCCGACAGAAATACGAGAAATTGCAGAAAATAATCTAGAAAAACTTTTAAAAAGAATATGCAAAACTTTGAGTTATGGTGCGAGCAGAACAAAGTTCAAAATATTGAACAAAATAATGAATAATACTATTGAACAAAATATTGTGTCGACACAGAATCTGACAGGAATAACAATTCATGCCCAGGAAATGTCTACAGTAACTATAAATATGTATAATACTATATTGAATTAAAAATAAAAATAGTACTTTATTGAATAAAACTTTAGAAATAGAGCATACCGTGGAAGATATTTCTATTATTTTTACGTTATGTTGTTTTATAGTTGCGACTGGAAATTAGTTGACGGACACCGTCAGCATGTTATATATTTCCAAGTATAGGTATTTCAGATAAATATCTAGTAAAAATGATCTATTTGCAAGGTTAAAGGTTAGTATTTTAAAGTTTTCTATAAACAATTTTTGTCGAATCTATAATGCCAAGAAAACTAATTTCAATGAAATCGAAGTAAGCCTAAAATTCGAACCCTACTTGCTGCCAACATAAAAAAAATAAAAATTCAGTTTCATAAAGTGGCAGGTTATTCAATTCCTTTGCATTTCATAATGTAGCCATTATGAAACCCAAATAGAAAAATAATAATTTTTTGAGTAGTACTTTCGAAATAGGTGCGTTCCAAAATTAATACATATACAGGGTGTCCGGGAAAATCTCACGAATATGAAGGAAACAAGTGAAAAGAGTACTATACAAGTTCATATAAACTTTTTACGGCTCCTCTTCGGAGATACGGGCTCCCAAAGAGCTCCAATGAAATCAAGCTTTTCATACATAATTATTGAACCACCAGGTATATTTAAATTTTTTTAAATATGAAGTATACCAGGTAAGACCCTTCAAAATACTATCCAAGAAAGTGTTGTGAATTACTCACAATAGCAGGGATTAATAGAATAGAAATAATCCTCTCTTACTGTTATAATAGTGTTGTTTTTTGCGAGCAGCTATAAAGAAGCCGACGCCACCTCGTAAGATAATGCCCCCGATGTCGCCCTAGCAGTGTCGGACTTGATCGGACTATAAAAAGATTGAGTGTGCGGTGATTGCGAGAGTTAAGGATGTAGTTTATTATTAAGAAAGCAGGATAATCCACAAAATGGACTAAAAAATAAAACAATCAGATTCGTTCTTTGTTCGGGATGCGCTAGAAACATGCAATATACTTTTTCTATTTGGGTTTCATAATGGCTACATTATGAAATGCAAAAAAATGTAATAACCTGCCACTTTATGAAACTGAAATTTATTTTTTTTATGTTGGCAGCAAGTAGGGTTCGAATTTTAGGCTTACTTCTATTTCGTTAAAATTAGTTTTCTAGGCATTATGGATTCGACAAAAATTCTTTATAGAAAACGTTAAAATACTAACCTTTAACCTTGCAAATAGATCATTTTTACTAGATATTTATCTGAAATACCTATACTCGGAAATATATAACATGCTGACGGGGTCCGTAAACTAATTTCTAGTCACAACTATAAAACAACATAACCTAAAAATAATAGAAATATCTTCCAGTTTATGCTCTATTTCTGAAGTTTTATTCAATAAAGTACTATTTTTATTTTTAATTCAATATGGTCTTATACGTATTACTTTATATATACATATTTATAGTTACTGTACATTAATTCTTATTCCCGTCAGATTCTGTGTCGACACAATATTTTGTTCAATAGTATTATTTAGTATTTTTTTTAATATTTTGAACTTTGTTCTGCTCGCACCATAACTCAAAGTTTTGTATATTCTTTTTAAAAGGTTTTCTAGATTATTTTCTGCAATTTCTCGTATTTCTGACGGAGTACAACTTTCTTCCTGACTCATTTTTATTAACTTTAATAATATATTTATTTTTAATTATGACGGATGGGAAGAAGCTTTGTTGTGTTCAATTGTTTTTATCATGGCATATTTGATACTTGTAACATTTTATTAAATTGTAAAAGTCTTGCCAACCCAAAAAGAAAATATTAATTCAAATGGAAAAAATCTACTATATTTTTTAAAGTTTTTCAGACTTTAAAGACCCAAATAGAACAAGTATTATAAAATACACGGTTCATAAGACAATTGGAGCACTTGTACTTTACTTAAACGCGTGCTCTAAGATAATGTCTTATGAAACTTGTATCTTAATATACCTACTATTTAATAACATTTTTCAACTAACAAATATTTTGCATAACGGTGATACTTCTCCGTCACTGTCTCCCACCAGTGCATGCATCCCGAGCATCAGACAGAGACAGACTTTAATGCAAAGGAGAAGCAAAGCCGCAATTTTTTCATTTTATTTTTATTTATTTTAAACTGCAAGCCTTTTTCAAAGTATATTAACCCGGAGTGAGGCAAGTCGTTCGTCGACTTAAGTCGCATTCACGCGCCCGTCCCGTTCAGCTGGCCGACCGTAAAACCATAACCTATCTCAAGTTTGAAAATGTTGTTTGTAGTTTTAAAAATAGCATTTAATCTGGTACGGCCGTTGTGAAAAATTATAAGAAAAAACAGTCATAAAAAGTGCACGGTCGTAAAAAGTGCACTTTGTTGACTCGCGTTTATTTTTTATGCGAGACGACGCTCGGAATAGATTGTGCTAATTAACGAAATTGGTTGTAATGTCTTTTTTAACACATGATCATGTAATTTGGTCGAGAGATATTTTAAAAATGAAAAAAATTTAATAACAATTTAGGAAGTGAAAACCACCATTTTTTTTTATTTTAAATTACCTTACTTAAGTCACAGCAGTAGAACAAGGTATTCATTATCATGGGCAGGCGCGGAACTACTATGCAGCAAGACCATGCAACGCAGGGGGGCCCAGGCGTCCAGGGGGCCCACGGCCCAAAGTGGCCTCCCGTTACGGCATGCGAGGCCCTTCGCCACTTCAAAAAGTGTCTTTTTCTTACGCAATACTAATTTATGATTTTATACTATCATCGAGAAAAGTTCCTACACATCTGTCGATTGCCTTAGATTTTAAGAACCTTTACAATATTTTTTTGTAATAAAAAAGCATAGGTACCTGCTGAGCTCCTCTGAAAGTAAGGCCCCAGGCCCAGACCCACCGGGTCTAGCAGGAAAATAGGTCCCGGATAATATTTATAGTTACAAGGAATTAACAGCTACAACGTTTTAAAGTTTTTATGACACCGTAGGTATTTTTAATTGAATGCAAACTTCCTATTCCTAAACAAATAATTTAAGGAGATTGAATTTAAAATATAAAATATCCCTAGCGCAACGAAATAGGTGCTCCGGAGCGACAGCAAACTGGTCTAAATACTTGTTATTTATAAATAATATTTGTTATACTTATTTGGCGGTAAGGCGGTGCTAAGTTTTCAAAGAATTATTTCTTACTGAATTATTAACATCAAAAGAATAACTTACTAGTAATATACTAATCTACAAACAAAATTAATTGAAAAGTTGGTCAATGGTTCAACTTAGGGATAATTTACAGAAATGCATTGAACAATTTTTCAAATAATTTTGTTTGTAGATTATTATTATTAGTAAGCTTTTTTCAAATATCATTTATGCTTCATTTTATACAATAATTGTTTCCATGGCTAACTGATGACTAAACATTGTGATATTCAGTTATTAACTGCTTAGAAATATTTGGTCAGAAAATTAGTTATAAATGGCTAATCGAGTGAAATATCAAAAAATCTCTTAACATATTTTTTGGTCAGAATATAAGAAGATTTAACACAAGAGTGGATCCAGAACTTCGGTTGGGGGGTCAAACTTCGTTTTGGGGGGTCATTCAAGGAAAAGTTCCGAAAAGTAATACCCTGTCGGGTTAGTCAAACCGGTATTTATGGTTTTTTCGTGTTAAATTAATGTGTTGTGAGTCTAAATTATTTGAGGAAAGAAAAAACTTTTTTTGCGACTTGTTTAAAGTAACTTCTAATTTTAACCTGCCTTGTATGATATTCTAATTATTCGATCTTATTAAGTATTTTTAAATTAATTTTACGAGAACTTATGCTTTTGTAAATATTTCCTGGAAATTTGGTTTAAAAGTAATTTTAAACAATAAAGGTATTCAGAAAAGAATAGTGTGGTCACTTTTTAAATCATTTTATAGGGGGCCCAATAAATAATTTTGCGGGGGGGGGGGGGGGGGGGGGGGGGGCAAATTTTGAAGTTCCGCCACTGATCATGGGTTCGTTAGAAAGTTTTGTAGGACCATATCCAAAATTCACACTTAAATTTGGTCAATAATTTATAGTAAATACTAGAAACGCCGATGCGGTCAGGTGTGCATTCAGATAGCTTGACAGAAATTTTGACGTTATATTTAATTTAAAGAGCGCGACATTTTTGCGAACAAACCCGAACAAAAGTATTTTTTTTCGAGGAAAGCTTTCCATTTTCTGAAGGTTTTTTAGGACTTTTAAAACGATCCCGGTTTTACCTATACATGGTGTTCCTTAATGACGTGCTAATACTTCAGGATGTGATTCCTTAGGTCATTTTATAAAGAATAGTTCATATGAACATATGTCCGCAACGGCTTAAATTTTTTGCTACAGGGTATTGAATTTTTATTTTTTAAATGGTTATTTTTTATTATCTCCGAAAGTACGATAGATATTATTTTCAATTTTGGTATGTGTTAATAGAATATAGAACCACAAATTTTAGTTAGAAAAGTTATTCAATTGTTCCACCAGTCGCGTCCCTGCAAACATGTCATCTGATATTTTTTACAAAAAAGATGGTACGCCACTGACATTTTTCCATATGGATATTTTTTTTGATTAGCCTGGTCAATTCTACATGTAAACGGTCTCTTGAGTTTTTCTCGTCAGACGCACCGTTCTTGATTAAAACAATTAAATTCATATTGAAACTCATTATTATTAACATTGATAAAATAATTAATGATAAATTTGTTTCATAAAAATTATTGGAAATGGCCAGATGGGCGGAAGCATGCCCTTTAAGTGAAGGTTTCCATTTCCAATAATTTTTATAAAACAAACTTTATCATTAATTATTTTCTCAATGTTAATAATAATGCGTATATGAATTTAGGTTTTAATCAAGAACGGTCGATCTGACGAGAAAAACTCAAGAGACTGTTTCCATGTAGAATTGACCAAGCTAATCAGAAAAAATATCTACATCGCAAAATGTCAGTGGGGTACCATTTTTCTTGTAAAAAATATAAGAGACTTGTTTGCAGGGACGCCACTGGTGGAACAATTGAATAATTTTTCTACCAAAACTTGTGGTTCTATCTCCTATTAACACATACCAAAATTGAAAATAATATCTAAAGTACTTTCGGAGATATTAAAAAATAACCATTTAAAAAATAAAAATTGAACACCCTGTAGCAAAAAATTTAAGCCGTTGCGGACATATGTTCATATGAATTTTTCTTTATAAAATAGCCTAAGGAATCACACCCTGAAATATTAGCACGTCATTAAGGAACACCCTGTATAGGCGAACTATAATAAAGTTTTAGAGTTTATGTTAAAAGAAATGTATTTTAATGGTTTAATTGTTTATTTATAAAAAATAAAATTTATTATTTCATTTATTCATTTGTAGTGGGCCTCCTCGGACGAACCTCCACTGCTAAGGAATCGATTTTCTTGTTAGGAGGAAAACTTTTGCGGTGCCCATCATTTCCAAGTAACAAATTTAATCAAATGCAAATATTTCTTGTCCTCGAGCCGCAAAACCGCAAAAAAAATTAAACATAGCGCACCGTGATCAATGATCTTCAAAGATCTGATCACGATGATTTATCAATCTGGGCTCACGATGCTCGAGCCCAAGCAAACACAGTATAAAATCCGTACGACCAGAAAAGTTAAAAAACGTACCGGAAAAAGTCGATTGGAATGGATAATTCATGGAAATCCTATGGTACTGTATTAAGGAATTTCTTGGTACTATTTTTATATTTACATAATAGACTGTGAAGGGTCGAGTAAAAACGGCAACGTAATTTTTTACGCAATGAATTACAAAGATTACTAGAGAATGTTCCTGCAAATTTCGCTCATCAGATCTACCAACATTTGAACAAAATATGCCCAGGGCCTTGGATCGGTTGCAGTTGCTATTACTTGGTCTATTGTTAATATACATACGAATACGCAGGCAGCATGAAGTATCGCGCCTCAACAAAGACCTGGAAGAAATTTTGACTTGGGGTGACAGTAACCAAGCCGAATTTAACGCTAAAAAAACCCAGGCAACAGTTTTCTCTAAAAAGGTTAACATTACAGAACCGGAAATAGTCATGGCCGGACACGCAATCCCACTGGCTTCATCTATCAATTTGCTGGGCGTCAATCTGGGAGGAAATATGTCTTGGCATAACAACGTTGTGGGGCAATCGGCTTCTCAGAAACTTGGTGTACTCTTCCGAACCAGAAAGTTTTGACACTATACAAAGCCCAGATTCGACCATCACTAGAGTACTGCTCTCAAGTCTGGAGCTCTGAATCCAAACATACTCTTCGGCTACTGGATTCCATCGAAAGGAGGGCCATTCGACTGATTGAAGACCACGAGCTGACGAAGAACCTCGACAGCCTAGAACATCGAAGACAGGTTGGGGATTTGACTCGCTCTTACAGATACTTTCATGGAAAGTGCTCGGCTGACCTTGCCTTCTTAATTCCGCCCAGAGCGGCGAATAGCAGAAATACACGACGAACCACTGCCGCCAATCCATATGCGGTCAAGCTTAGTACTCCTCGAACTTCATTATTTACGAATTCTTTCATCTGGAAGACTTCATCTTCATCCTTATGGAACGACCTTCCCGGGGTCGTTTTTCCCAACGAATATAACCTCCAACGATTCACAACCAACGTGAATCGGTTTTGGCGCACACCCATCATTCCCAGAGTGCCCAAAAGGATTTTTCCTATAGTGCTTGTGTTTGATTATAAATTTAACATATTATTGTTAATACGCACCTGGAGTTTGATCTGTTTCTACCGACTTACCGTGAAGAATGTTTTAGGCAGAAAAAAACGAAAATCGAAGAAATTTTTGAACAATAAGATTTATTTGCCGCTGGAATTTTAGCAAGGTAGGTATCAACCGAAATGTAGAGAGTTTCTTTGGGCTTACACTAAAAATTGCTTGTTCCCGATAGGGGACATTGTTGCTAATTATTTCATCGCTAAAATAAACCGCCGCTTAAATTAGAACGATTCGAAACATCTGACACATTGCTTAAATAATATACTATAATGTTTTTTCAAAATTTTATCTCTCCTGCCCCGTCTGTTTTGAATAAAACCAACCGAAAAAGCGTTGTTTAAAATTTCCCCTTTTTAATTTGCGAACAACAACGATTCATATCCTATACAATATACAGGGTGACTCATCGAAAACAGTCCAGCAAGGTTTACGTTTTGTAAATTTACAAAACGAAGCGCCATTTGAAAGATAGTTTAATGCCCTTTAAAAAGATATATCACGACATACCCATTCCCATTTGAAAAACAAGGGCAGTAGCCGCCCCCGCTAGGGGGGTTGAGGTTACAGGGAAGAAATTAATAGTGAATCGTGTCCCCCTCAAAACACAAGTTTACGGGTCCGAGTTTTTTTTTATTTTCACGTACACAGCCGTAAACCTTGCTGGACTGTTTTCGATGGGCCACCCTGCATTTGATTCTGTGCAATTATTTTTATAAATATACTTAACCAATTATAGAAATATTTTGCTATTATTATTATCAGTAATATATTGTGGTGATTTCTTACTTAAAAATAAGACAAATACATAGTTCCTTCCTTCCCTTCCTTCCTTTAACCTTGCAAATAGATCATTTTTACTAGACATTTATCTGAAATACCTATACTCGGAAATATAACATGCTGACGGTGCCCGTCAACTAATTTCTAGTCACAACTATAAAACAACACAACCTCAAAATAATAGAAATATCTTCCAGTTTATGCTCTATTTCTAAAGTTTTATTCAATAAAGTACTAATTTTATTTTTAATTCAATATAGTATTATACATATTACTTTATGCATACATATTTATAGTTACTGTAGACATTTCCTGGGCATTAATTGTTATTCCTGTCAGATTCTGTGTCGACACAATATTTTGTTCAATAGTATTATTTTGTTCAATATTTTGAACTTTGTTCTGCTCGCACCATAACTCAAAGTTTTGCATATTCTTTTTAAAAGTTTTTCTAGATTGTTTTCTGCAATTTCTCGTATTTCTGACGGAGTCCAACTTTCTTCCCGACTCATTTTTATTGACTTTAGTAATATATTTATTTTTAATTATGACGGATGGGAAGAAGGTTTTTTGGGTTCAATTGATTCTATCATGACATATTTGATACTGGTAACATTTTATTAAAAAGGAAAATATTAATTCAAATGGAAAGAATCTACTATATTTCTTAGAGTTTTTCAGGCTTGAAAGGCCCAAATAGAAAAAGTATTATAAAATACACGGTTCATAAGACAATTAGAGCACTTGTACTTTAGAAAACTCCCCGCTTCGCGGGTCGTTTTCTAAATTGAACGCGTGCTCTAAGATAATATTTTATGAAACTTGTATCTTAATATACTATTTCGTAACCCAAATTTCACGAAAACTATGAAAGCCGCTTCGAAAATATCTCGAAAACATCGAAAAACATTAAAAATTTTAGTTTTTCAAACAAACCATCCGGAAACTTACAGAACAAACCAATCCACTAATAAGACTTACTTTTAACTTAATAAACGCACTTAACGGCACAAGTTAAATACGTTAAAGGCCCTGCGAGTCGCCATGACCACAAAATAAAATAAAACCTTGGTCAAATAACGAAAAAAAGTCGAATAAAATCGATAATTCAAGGAAATCCTATGCTCTATTAGAAAATTTCTTGGTATTATTTGTATAAGCTTTGATAAAGCGAAGCGTGGTCGAATCGGATTGTCGTAAAAACTCTTGAAAGTAATTCTTTATTTTACATCAATTTTGATGCTCGTCGCAGTATTTATATTTTCTGTCAGTTTGATTGAAAGAAATTATAAGGAAAAAAATCGGCGACGTTCTTTGCACGTTCCTGATTAAAATACCGGGTGTCAAAAAATTCCAAACTTTCGATTTAAACTTTGCCTTATAGGTAACAATTTTAAATTATGATTCTTGTTTTATCGATACAAAAGTACGGTTACAAAGATCAAGGATATCCATACAATTTAACCAATTTTATTTTTAATTATTCACTTGGACATTCATTGTAGTTTAACACAAGCGAATAGTCTTTTTACTTAAAATAATAATTTACACTAAAAAAAAAGCGCGCTTTTCATCTAAATTGCCTTTCGTCATATTTTTTAACGGTATAACCAATTTAGCGACGATTAAAAATAATTTCTAATTATTATTATAAAAAAAGTCCAATGACATTTCGTTCATTACGCTATCGAGTATCAACTTCCTGATTGAAAAATGTTGTTTTTTTATTAAGTAGCATTCAAAAACATCGTAACAAGTTTTAAAAAAAATTGTTTACTAGTAATAGTAGAATATACAGGGTGTCTCAGAATATGTGGGCAATCTCCCGGGTTCAGACAGAACACTTAAAAATAACCGGAGAAGTTCATATACATTTTCCTTCCTACGGCCTCCCCTACGGAGATACGGGGCCCATAACGGACGTCCCTGGAAATCGTTGATTTTTAAATATTTTTTTAAGTACTAGGTGTAATTTAATAATTTTTTAGTATAATGGTTTCTCCTTAAAATTCGCCCTTTTAAGCACATTTTGCTTATTTAGTTTGACAGGGACAGACCAGACGTAACACAAAAATGCTTTTTTTACACCCTGTATGATGAAGGAACGACAATAATAATATTTTTTTTTGGATACTCTAAACCTTAAGCGATAAAATGAACTGTTTTCGAAAAAAATATATTTTTGTTCATACATTAAATGCATGTCGGCATATTCAGTATACGTAATAGTACATTACGTATCAAGGGCCGAAAAGAGGCTTTTACGGACGATGGTATAGCGTACGCCTTGTGATCTGAGAGTCGCGGCTTCAAATCCCGCACTCGGCATCTGTGGTTTAATTTATTTTTTTACAAGTGCCCGAGTCTTTGGGACCATATAAATAAAGAAATTCTTCAGACATTTTTCTAAAACATCTTTGAAAAATTAACTGCCAATTTAATTTATATATAATCCGCTATTTATTATCGCTTGTGGTATGGCTCGGTGGGTAGAGTGTCCGCCTGGCGATCTGAGGGTCGCGGGTTCAAATTCCGCACAGACAATTCTGGTTTTATTTACACATGGTGACTCGAAGCGGGCGGGAAAGATTTTTCCCCCATGAAAAGAGGCACTTTCGGGGCACATGTAAAAAAAATTCTATTACAAGTTAGTAACTAATAAGACAAAAGGAGAAAAACCGCAAATTTCAAGACACTACCATAAACTGACACTGGCATAAATATTCTTATTTAAATCGGTTCATGTGAAAAAATCCATAGCAACAATGAGGGAATATTATGAACATAAAACAACAACCAATATTGAACAAAAATATATTTTTTTCGAAAACAGTTCAGCTTAAGGTTTAGAGTATCCAAAAATATTATTGGCATTCCTTCATCATACAGGGTGTAAAAAAAGTATTTTTGTGTTACGTCTAGTCCGTCCCTGTCAAACTAAATAAGCCAAATGTGTTTAAAGGGGCGAATTTTAAGGAGTAGTAGTAAGTAAACATTATAGTAAAAAATTATTAAATTACACCTAGTACTTAAAAAATTATTTAAAAAACAACGATTTCCAGGGCGTATAGGGAGAAAAATTTATATCAACTTCTTCTGTTATTTTTAAGTGTTCTTTCGAACACGGGAGATTGCCCGTATATTCTAGGATACTCTGTATAGATAGGGTGTCACATATGATTTCTTGATTCAAAAACTAATCAAACTTGCGAGGGAAATAAAACGGCGCATTTTCTATTCCACACCGACAAGTGCATAGTTAATGTTAAGTTAAGAAGTCAATTTTCAAATTTTACAGTTCAAGATTTGGCATTTGTTTGTTCACAACGGCAACAGCAGCAACCAGTTAGATACTCGACAGCTACCGAACATGTGCATGTTAAAAATTTAATGATGCGCTAATACATTGGGGTGTGATTCCTTAGATTCTTCTCATCAGTAAAATGGTACTCCACTGACATTTTCCCACGTGGATATTGTTCTGATTAGCCTGGTCAATTCTACATTAAAACGGTATATGCTTCTTCCAGTCAGACACGACGTCAGACGACGGTACTCTTGTTCCGGTGAAAAATATTTCGATGTTCGTCTGACTCACAGACGCCACTAGCACCTGCACTTCGTAGGCCGTCAGTACGCCGCTTGGCGAGGGCTTTTTTTTCCCTTTGAAGTTTCAGCGCGATTTTTTATGGTTTTTTCTCACGGGCGGTTCCGATTTTTCGACTTATTTTCGTGCCCCGCTACTGAACCCGAATAAATCCGTTCCATTTCGCTCAGTCGAACGCCCAATACGTAACCGAATCTGCTCATTGATATTTTTACCGCACCCGATGCAAATAACCTACACTTTTTCCTTGAGATGTTATAATTTTATTGTGCATTTTTTATGCAGGCATTTTGTCGCCGTATCTTTTTATACACAAGGTTATATGTCCGTCGGGTGACTGTACTGCATCAGTCTGTACGCATTTTATTTTTTTTCCAGTTTATTTTCGAGACTCATGGTGCTTTTTTCAAGATCGTACGCGTTAAGCCAGTTCGAACGCTTCGACTGTCTACTACAGGGTGGCCAGATATACGCTATAAAACTATTTTTCACGCCGGTAACCTGTATAGTGTTGGAAAACCCCATGATTTTAATAATCGAGTAGTCGGCACTCGAGCGATTATTAATCACTCGAAATTCCTATTCATCAAGCGATGATGTCACCCATCGCTCAAGCGGCCAGGATCGAGTATAGAGTGAAAAGTTGAGCGACGATTATCACTTGAATTTATCCTTCTAATAATCGAGTGATTGCTCGAGCAGTGGCGGCTCGTGATCTATGATAGAGGGGGTTCACAAGTATAGTGAAATTATTTTAAAAATTTTATTTTTGTGTAACGATCAAACAAGTACTTTCTAGGCGTTTTAAATGTAGAAAGAAAAAAATAATAAGAAAATGCGTTAGGTAAAACATATTTTTATTTACTTTTTTAATTTTACACAAGGAAATACAACTTTTGGAAAATAAGAAAGGATTTCTTAGTGTGTATAGCTGTCGGATCTTAACGTCGTCGCATGCAACCCCCGTAACAATATTTATACAGTCCACTACTAATACTACTAAAGCCATCTACGAGCTATCAAGAAAACCGAATGATGTCTAATACCACTACGCCATCTACGGCTACATCATTAGGCGCAACCAAGACGAGAACAATAGTTTGTTGTTTTATGACGGGAACGAATCGAGCCACGAAACTGACAAGTTGGCATTCTTCATATTTTCAGTGTTTTTTAGTTTATATCCTTAACTAAAATGGTTTAAAATCATATCGAGTATTATTTATCGAAATACAGAACATTTATCGACCCTACACAATAGTGCTTAAACGTAAAGTCCATTCTTCGGTTCTTAATTGTAGAAAATTGATCAATAACAGCCTCATTCTTCATTAAGTTTGGAATACCCTCTATAAATTTTTGTTCATATATTTCATTTTTAAACTTTCTAATAAAGTCCCTAGATTTACCCTTTGTGGTCTGCGTTAAATTAATTTCGGGTTTAGGTGTTCTCGCATTCTTCACTTCAATTTTTTGCTCCAAACTCAAAGACCCAAAGTTATTTCTTAAATAGTCCACCGTCAACTGTTCATTGTAACTTAATAAATATATAATATTAAAATATTAAAACATACACGCTCGAATTTCTAACTAGATGCACGAACAGATAACAGCACGGTGCACACAAAAACTGTGCGCCTTTTCCATGTTAAATCGCCGTAGCCTCGCTATCCCCCGCTGCCACCCGCCACCTGTTACTACAGAGAAACTGCACTACTTAATCGCACGTGCGAGCAAGTCTCGTCATAATCGTCATTTACCTCGACCGAGGCAAGGTTGCCGGATCTATACAGTTTGGTTTGACGGTACGATAAATTATTAGGGAGGGTCGGACTTTGTACGATAAATAATGTTCAATGAATATAAATAAATAATTTTTATTCCTTTTGTTTTGGTGGTGCACGTGCGCTTGTGCTCCTGTGGATGAACCGCCACTGTGCTCGAGCATCGTATGACCGAGGGTCGTGGTTCGGAGCCCATGTTAAGCTGTAGGTCTCATCGAGAATGGCCCTATCAAGCGATCGAAGAGGAAGTAATTGAGAGAAGCCGGTTTTACGGGTGTTAACAACTTTATGTTGACGTTTTTAATAGAATTTGAAAAACTAGGACAGGAATGGGCGGAGGCTTAGTACTTGTTTCGGTTCCTACGTCCTTAATGCTTTTTCTGAAGAACAGTTTGAGTTATTTTTATTTTGTTTATACTTATTTCAGACTTTGTGTATACTACGACGATTTCAAGGCGGTTTTTATTTAAACTTAAGGGCAGACGATTGTTTTTTAAACAAATACGTGTCAAGATCAGAACCTAAGCAGGTTCATGGAGAGAAATTTGCTTTTTAAAAGTACCATTTGTCTTAATATCTACATTTATTTCTTTATAAACGTTGTGAAAATCCTCTTATAGCACATATAGGTGTTAAAACCGCATTTTAGTTGTGTGATCAACATCCCAGTTATACAGGGTGTCTCTAAAAGGTCTGTACAAAAGCCGAGCACATATTCCTGAGGCCAAAATAAGGCGATTTAAAGCAACTTATCTCAGTCCGAAATTGCTCCGTTTCCGAGATACAGGGTGGTAAAGTTCAAAAATAAAAATGGAATTTTTTAAAAGTAATGAACACTGTTTAACGTATGACGTTAAGACTTGGTACCTGGGGGTTTTTTGGGATGCGAAACCAGAATACCTTTTCACTGTGGCCATTAGAGGGCATACCTTTGTACTTATGTTAATGGAGGTCATTTTGAACAATTACTAAAAGTTTAAAAGATTTGTTACAGACCTTGTATAGCAAAAGATTTTATAGAACCATTTGGCTGTATAATATAAATTCTATTGATGTTTTTGCAGCTATTATTACGCTGTAAGAATGTTTTTTTTCCACTACTACAATTACTTAGAAGAAACAAATATTTTTTCTATACAGGGGTTCCTTAATGAGGTGCTAATATTTCAGGGTGTGATTCCTTAGGTCATTTTATAAAGAAAAGTTCATATGAACATATGTCCGCAACGGCTTGAATTTTTTGGTACAGGGTGTTGAATTTTATTTCTTAAAAGGTTATTTTTTAATATCTCCGAAAGTACATTAGATATTATTTTCAATTTCGGTATGTGTTAATAGGATATAGAACCACAAATTTTAGTTAGAACAGTTATTCAATTGTTCCACCAGAGGCGTCCCTGCAAACATGTCCCCAGATAGTTTTTACAAAAAAGATGGTACGCTACTGACATTTTTCCATATGGATATTTTTTCTGATCAGCCCGGTCCATTTTACATGAAAACGGTCTCTTGAGTTTTTCGCGTCAGACGCACCGTTCTTGATTAAAACCACTAAATTCATATTGAAACTCATTATTATTAACATTGATAAAATATTAATGATAAATTTTGTTTTATAAAAATTGTTGGAGTGGGCAATTCGATGCGAATACCATGCCTTTTAAGTGAACGTGGCCAATTTCAACAATTTTCATAGAACAAAATTTATCATTAATTATTTTATCAATGTTAATAATAAATTAGTTTCAATACGAATTTAGTGGTTTTAATCAAAAACGGTGCGTCTGACGAGAAAAACTCAAGAGACCGTTTTCATGTAGAATTGACCGGGCTAATTAAAATATCCATATGGAAAAATGTCAGTGGCGTACCATCTTTTTTGTAAGAAATATCAGAGGACATGTTTGCAGGGACGCCACTGGCGGAACAATTGAATAACTTTTCTAACTAAAATATGCGGTTCAATGTCCATCACATACATCATGTGCTTCGGGTATTTCAATAAAAGATACATCTTTGTTCCGATCCAATGTTCAACCTTCAAGATTCCGCTTTTTCATATTTAGCCCATCAGCAGTTAGGGGACTCAGTGTCAATAAAATGACGTTTTCTCGAAAACGGTTAGGATTAGCGACATGAAAGAAGAGTACTTAATTTTTTTAGCCAATAGCTAAAGGTATATAAAAAACATTGTCCAAAGTTCTCATCATACAGGGCGTAAAAAAAATGGGCCCATGAGTGTGACAGCTAGTCCGTCCCTGCAGCTGTGAGTAATTCACAACAGTTTCTTGGGTAGTAATTTGACGGGTCTTACCTGGTATACATCATATTAAAAAATAATTGAAATATACCAGGTGGTTCAATAATTATGTGTAAAAAACTTGATTCCATTAGTGCTCTTTGGGAGCCCATATCTCAAAAGAGGAGGCCGATACGAAAGAAGTTTATATGAACCTATAGTATTCTTTTCACGTGTTTTCTTCATAACCGGGAGATTTCCCACATGTTCCCGGACACCCTGTATAAATAATACACGAGTGCATTAAGCCTGCTTTAAAAACGTCTGCGAAATATTAACAACATCCAGTGTGTATTATTTCTTGTGCATAATAATATGCAACTGACGTTTGACATTTAAAAATGCATCATAATAATTATTAAAACCAGAAATCGCGCGAGAATTATTCAACTAGTGTTGTGCAGAAAATAACTCGACTCTTGTTAACTTGTGCTATTTTAAAATATAATTATACCCAGAGTTCAATGACTATAAGTACAAGGTGCGCCATTTTGTAGGTGTTAGATCTCAAAGAATAAGGCTTATAATAGAGAACCTTGATCGTATCGGTCTGATTCATCGATGTTCGAACGTTTTCTTATGATTCTTTTCCTATTTAAGACAATGTCTTTAAGAAGAATCGACAGCTGAACGAACATACCCCTACATCATGGAGTATGTAAGTGATTAAACAATTTTTTTTTTTATGATCAAACACAAGCACTAAGTATAGGAAAAATCCTTTAGGGCACTCTGGGAGTGGTGCGTATGCGCAAAAAGCGATTCACGTTGGTTTTGAATCGTTGGAGGTTATATTCGTTGGGAAAACGACCTCGGGAAGGTCGTTCCATAAGGATGAAGTCCTCCAGATGAAAGAATTCTTAAATAATGAAGTTCGAGGGGTACTAAGCTTAACCACATATGGATGGGCGGCAGTGGTTCGTCGTGTATTTCTGCTATTCGTCGCTCTTGGCGGAATTAAGAGGGCAAGGTTAGCCGAGCACCTTCCATGAAAGTATCACTAAAAGAGAGTCAAATCCCCAACCTGTCTTCGATGTTCTAGACTGTCGAGGTTCCTCGTCAGCTCGTGGTCTCCGATCAGATGAATAGCCCTCCTTTCGATGGAATCCAGCAGCCGAAGAGTATGTTTGGGTGCAGAGCTCCAGACATGAGAGCAGTGTTCTAGTGATGGTCGAATCTGGGCTTTGAATAGTGTCAAAAGTTGTTGAGGTGTGTACAACTTTCTGGTTCGGAAGAGTACCCCAAGCTTCTGAGAAGCTATCTTGGCGATTGCCACAACGTGGTTATGCCAAGACATATTTCCTCCCAGATTGACGCCCAGCAAATTAATAGATGAAGCCAGAGGGATTGCGTGTCCGGCCATGACTATTTCCGGTTCTGTAATGTTAACCTTTTTAGAGAAAACTGCTGCCTGGGTTTTTTTAGCGTTAAATTCGACTTGGTTACTGTCACCCCAAGCCAAAATTTCTTCCAGGTCTTTGTTGAGGCGGGATACTTCATGCTGTCTGCGAAGATGTGCGTCGGCAGCCGATGTTTGCGCATTCAAAGAGAAAGATGAGATAAGTGTGCTATCGTCAGCAAAACTAAATATCGGATTTTTAGTATTCACTAGAAGGTCGTTAATGTAGAGTAAGAAGAGAGTGGGAGACAATATGGACCCTTGAGGAACACCGGCATTGATGGTGAAGGCGTCTGAGAGAAATCCGTCAATCGCCACTTGCAGAGAGCGGCCCTTAAGGAAGCTAGACAACCATGCACAGAATCGACTGGGCATACCATAGGATCGCAGTTTACTTAGAAGCCTCTCATGCCAAACACGATCAAAAGCTTCAGAAATATCCAGTGCAACAACCCGAGACTCCCCATGATGTTCGATTGCGTTGTTCCAGGTACTTTAGAAGATGTTGGTTAATTAATAATTAAATAGTATATTACATACCAAGAATGATAAGAAGGCCTATTACACACGATCCCGATATTTACGAGCAAACCTGTACTTCGACAGATATATATAAGTCGGTACTCGCATGGTTATTAGTACCCCAGTCAATACATTTTTTCGTACGCACTCCCTGGATCTTCCTAGTAATAAATTATTTGCTGTGGAAGCAATCTGAATATCGTGGTCACTCATACTTTACTAATATACCCAAAAATAATATCCAAAATTAAAAATGTTGACGTTTAAAATTTCTTGACACTTACGTTGACAAGGCGACCCGATGGATTTCACTTCACAGTCAACTTTGCATAAAATGGATTGGAAACATTGACGGTTTTGGCATATCAAGAGGTAATGTGATTTGTGAAACTGTTACGTAATATACAGGGTGTCCGCTAATTAATGGTACATGAAAAAACCACAGACTCCTTACGTAAAAATATTAGGATTTAATTATACTACCTATATCGGAAAGTTGATATTAACTGAGAGACAGGGTGTTCAAGTTAAAACTTAATTTTTGTTTCTCTCTAAGAACTTTGAGAGAAACTAACGTTTTTTTACAGAATTTGATAATTATGGGTTTTTTAGGACGAGAAGTTGACTTTTTGTGAAATTTTAATGTACAATGTAGGGGGCGCTGTCTGCGGCATTATTCGCACATTTGTTAGGTTATAACTTTTTTGTGCCTGAGTGTATTTAAGTTTTTAATGAAAATAATACTTTTCTCATATTTATTACGTAAAAAAGGTATACTAAGTTCAGGTCGCTCAGAGTTGCCGTTTCGGAGATATTTGCATTTAAATTGTTTAGTGCGTTAGCTCAGGCAAACAAATAATATTTTGTTATTTCTTACTTACCAATTAACTTTTACATGATAATTAATGTTCTAGTAATGGTAATTGGGAATAACAAATACAACAATTGGATTGTTCTTTAACTTACTTTAATTAAAATAACATTGACCCTAGAAAATATCGCGTCGAAAGAAAACAACAGCAATGAAAACACAAACCTACGTGAAACTCAAAAATGAAACATTTTCTGACAAAGCTATCTTACAATAATCGACAAGCAAATAACACCATGGAGGTTTCATAGCAACTGCATGTCTAAATTTCATTTGTTTTATCATAGGTTACTTTAAGAAAAAAAAATTGTTTGCAAATTAATAATAATTGGGCAGGGTGCACTAAACAATTTAAATGCAAATATCTCCGAAACGGTAACTCTGGGCGACCTGACCTTAGTATACCTTTTTTACGTAATAAATATGATAAAAGTATTATTTTTATAAAAAACTTAAATACACTGAGGCACAAAAAAGTTATAATCTAATAAATGTTCGAATAATGCCGAAGACATTAAAATTTCATATAAAAATCAATTTCTCGTCCTAAAAAACCCATAATTGCCAATTTTTGTAAAAAACTGTTAGTTTCTCGCAAAGTTATTAGAGAAAAACAAAAATGAAGTTTTAACTTTAACACCCTGTATCTCGGTTAATATCAACTTTCGGCTATAGGTAAGTATAACTAAATCCTAATATTTTTACGTAAAGAGTCTGTGGTTTTTCCATGCACCATTAATTAGCGGACACCCTGTCTATATTACAACAGTGAAAGCTCATAAAGATCTCCCGTGGTACATTTTTGTATTTGATGTCAAATAGCTACAATTACACTGCAAGAATGTTCTTATAGCAAAGTTGCAAATCGATTGCTTCTATCTAAATAACTATTATAAAATTCATGTGTAGAGTAAAACAAGTAGCTACGTGTCTCCTTCTAAGGCTTGTAAATTCATATTCATCAATTATTAATTGAAACGATTATTATTATTATTATTATTAAGGCGTCATTATATTCAATGTATGTTCCAGTTAATAAAAAAACGCAATTTTGTAATCACAAAGTCGCCGGTAAAATCTAATAAGAATTAGGTACGTGCAGTTATATGAGGATACTTTTTTTTAAGGCTAGAGTTATAAACGCATTGTCACGCCCCATACACAGTACGTTGACTGCGGCCAGGTTATAAAAACGCCCTGTAGTACATGAAGCTTGAGCTAGATTTATTAAAAAGATATATTCTTAAGATTAGAATTTATTACTAAATACCAAAGGGGCTTGGTATGTCGCCGTCGACATTTAAAAAAAACTTTCTTGAGTAGTTTCGTGGGCGTCGTTTGGGAGGGGCACTTGACCCCCCCCCCCCCCTCCTCTTGGGAGTTATACTTCAATAATCTTTTATTTCATAAATCATAAAAAGTGTCCCGGTCCAGATAATATTCCCGGAATATTTATTAAACAATTATCTTGTTAAGCCTCTTTTGCACATTATATAACCTCTCATTAATACAGGGTATTTTTCCGACAATGTGGAAAACATCTCATATAACTCCTTTACCCAAGGGAGGTGATAAACATAACGTTAAAAACTACAGACCAATAAGTAAATTATGCATTTTTGGGAAAATATTTGAAAAAATTATTCACAACATTATATTGGAGCAAGTTAAAGATATTATTTTAAAACAACAACACGGATTTTTTCCACGTAGGTCGATTGAGAGCAATCTGGTGGAATTTACAGATTTTATTTTAGGAAGTATGGATGATCGGAAGCAGATTGATGTTGTGTACACGGACTTCAGCAAGGCATTTGACAAAATTAGTCATTCCATACTGATGGAGCGTCTTGCTGATGTCGGTGTGCATAGCAGCTTGTTGAGATGGATTTGGTTCTATCTTAGTGATAAACGACAAATGGTCTCCGTTGGCGGTTTCTATTCTAAACCTTTTAACGTGCCGTCTGGTGTGCCTCAGGGCAGTCACCTTGGTCCCCTGTTTTTTATCATTTACATTAATAACATACAACAATGTTTTAAATTTTCTACATTTTTGATGTACGCAGATGACCTAAAATTTTTTGGAATAATCAGGGTGCCAGGGGATTGCCATTTGCTGCAAAATGATCTTAATGCCTTAGTAAGATTCTGTGAACGTCAGAGTTTATTTCTTAATCTAGGGAAGTGTGTATCGATTATGTTTACCAGAAATAAGAATGTACACAATTTTCGTTATACTATTAATAATAGTGATCTCGAATCAGGTAATGAAATACGCGATTTGGGTGTTATAATGGACACTAAGTTAATTTTTAGCTCTCACATTGAACAGGTTATCAAGAAGTGTAATCGATTTTTAGGATTTATTATAAGAAACAGTTTAAATTTTAATAATCCTCAAACAGTTCTAAATTTGTATTATGCGTTTATATTTAGTAAACTTAGTTTTGCATCGGTTGTTTGGAACCCTCAGTACGCGGTTTACCAGCGAAGGCTGCAAAGTATTCAAAACAAATTTTTACGGTTCTTGTCACGAAAAACAGACATAGCTATAGTCAATAGCAACTATAAGCCTATGATGGAAAAATTTTCTGTAATGCCACTTACTGAGAGACGAATGGTTTCCGATTGTAGTTATGATCTACAAGTTGGTGAATGGTCTTGTTGATTCGCCAACGCTGAGGTCAAAGTTAAGCTTTAATGTTCCGGTTAGGGACTTAAGGCTTCAAAATACTTTTAATATTCCACTCAGAAATACAAATTCTGGAAAAAATTCTCCTCTCTGTAGAGCGACTAGGGCATGTAATAGGCTTTCTTTAGGGATGGAAATGTTCGATATGTCTATAATTAGATTTAAAAAATGTGTAAAATCAATGCTATAAAGGTTCCTAGATTTTTTAGGTTAATATAATTTAATGTATACTTAATTTAATAACTCCCACTAGCCAATACCACAACGTGGATGCTATATTGGGTTCAGTGCCTGTTGTATCCCTATTTTTGTAAATAAATAAATAAATTAGCGGAAGAGATAGTATGCTTTTTCAATTTTTCTCCAAAATTTGGTACGTATTTTTAAAATTTAAAATAAATTCACCGGTGCATGGCGGGATAGTGTCTACGAAAGTATTTGTCCTAATCGAAGCGAAACCAAACGAAGAGAAATTCTGATATAACGGATCCGAAGCTGCTATATAAACAAATTTATAACGACGATAGACATTTTAGTAGTGGAGTCGTCCTGGCGAAATAAACGCCTCGAAAATCCCTTGACGAAATCGACTAATTTTTTTCCCCAATCGATACAGCAGGATCCCCTCGACATTCTGAAATGATTTGTGTAGGGCGCCGCATGGGGTTTGTTCGGGTTTTTCGGGAAATTAAAAATAACTCAGCCGGTTTTGATGTTACAAAAAAAAACGTGAAAGGCAAAATTGAAGAGCTTGACAGAGCGCGTAAGCTCGAACAAACCCGATCGCGTTATCGCAATGAGGTCGCGAATTAACGCGACTTTCAACGGCAAAAACAATAAAATTTAATTAATTATATCTCGAGAAGGGGCGGAGTTGGGGCATCATTTTTTCGGGAATCAACGGGTGATACCGAGTACTTTGATGGGCCGGAGGCTGGGGTTGGCGGGGCAATTAGGAGGGGAGTAAGGGAGATTTTTTACATGAAAGCAATAAGTACTTTATTAATCGAGCTACGGATTCAATTTGTTAATTTTTTTTATCAGCTACGAGGTGAGATTGGTGAAAGACTTTTATTTTCCCAAATGCGCGCTGGGCGCGGCATACAAGAATTGTCCATCTCCGAAAATACTTTACATATCATGTTTAATTTTGGTTTGTGCTAATAGGATATAGAACCTCAAATTTTAGTTAGAAAAGTATATGTGGATATTTTTTCTGATTGGCCTGTTCAATTCTCCATGAAAACGCCCTCATAATGCCTAGAAAACTAATTTCAACGAAATTAAATTGAGCCTAAAATTCGAACCCTACTTGCTGCCAACGTAAAAAGAAATTCAGTTTCATAAAGTGGCAGGTTATTCAATTTTTTGCATTTCATAATGTAGCCATTATGAAACCCAAACAGAAAAAATAAATAAAGGTAAATCAAGGCCACCCTTGCTTCTTTAAAACGTTAAATTGCACTTTTGTATGTTCGATTAATTTCCTTGCACGAACACGATGGGAGTACAGAAATGATGTCACCTTTCCCCAGTATGAATATTCAGCGATTACTTAAAAATTCGCTATTGAAAAAGTACAGTCGACCAAGCGACTTGTACGCATTTTTTTTTATCGCGACGGCATTATTTAGATTTCCAACAATACGCCTTTGTCGTAGGTCAGGAACCTTTTATCAACTCATTCCAATGCCGTTTTTATTTTCATAATAAACATACAATGTTTTTATTATTCTTTGTACGCAATTTTTATACCTAGTAACTCGGAAAGATAAATAGGTTGTTGATTTAAGTTCGACGTTGTACTCTGTGGGCAAAATTCAAAGATCTTACAAACTCCAGATAGAATTGTTTACATTTGAAGTCGACGTAAGGACTGTAAACGTGCACTCCCCACAAACAAACCTCACCTTGCTGTTATGCTTGCAGCATAGCCAGATTGTCCTATTTATCGCTAAGGTATCTGCAAAATCCCAATTAAAAATTTGTTAATTTGACAATTGCAACTGGTTTAAGGTTAATCCGCAATTGCTTTTAAAATAAATTTATTTCCCAATAATTTTAATATAAATTGTGAATAGGCCTTGAGAGATTTAGAAAAAAAATATTATTATTATACATAAAAGTTTGAAATAAACCGACTGCACTCTGACAACATCAAGTTAAAAGATAGTACGCTCGACGGCAAACTTTATCAATGGAAGAAGAATACACTGTTGCTACTCGCTGCTAACCGCTTTTATGGGAGTGTTTATATACTTGGTTGTTTTTATTTATTTTTTGTGAGTATTGGTGAAAAATCGTCTTTATTATAAACAATGATGGTGCATTCATGTATAGTTTGTAAAAGAGTGGATCATTTAAGCAAGGATTTATCTTTTCTTCGGTAAGTATGGTTATGTTTTAATATGATTGTATTGATATGATTTCTGATATAACCATTGACGTTTAGAAGGTTATGGACCGGTCCGTGGAGCTAGTCCGGGCAAAAAGCAGTCGAGTTGGTTTATTTCTTAACATAAATCTTGCATTTACAAGATGGTTGAGTCTTGTGCGGCCATAAAATGCTTCACTAGAAGATGCAATGGTGTTAAATTAAAATTTCACAGGTTAGTAAATATATTTAGAAATTTGATTTTGAGTTTGCATCACCCATTCCGTTTCTCCCTCCTTGCTAATTGGCCACACCCAATGCATGTGAGCAGGTAATAAACTAAAGATAGATGACCAGAGTGCAGTTGGATTATTTCACGATTTATTTGATACCTTTAAGTATAATAATATTATTTTAAAGAATCATCCTTTTCACAGTTTATAGTAAAATTATTAGAAATAAACTTATTTTAAGAGCAATTGCGGATTAACCTTAAACCAGTTGTAATTGTCAAATTTACAAATTTCTAATTGGGATTTTGCAAGATGTCTTAGTGATAAATATGACAATCTGGCTAGAAATATACACTTTTATATCTGGAGAGTATCATCCAGTAATGAATACACCAAAAATATTGATGCTAAGCATAAATAGTTAAATCCATCCTTGGATACACTGTATATAAAAACTGGATCAATATTTCTATCTTTTTTATAAATATCCAATATTCGAAACTACACTTTTTGAATAGATAATATAGTTAAACGTAAAGAATCTCAAAGTAAATTATACGCCCTTGTTGGGCTTTTTGCCCAGACTAGCTCCGCTCCGATAGGATGAAGACCGCTCCATAACCTTTTAAACGTTATTGGATTTAACCTTGTAAGATCTTTGATTTAACCAGACTTCAACATTGTTGCCATTAGCGAGACCAACATGTTTTGTCACTCTTCCACCCATTACTGATTTTCAATAACATTTCAAACAATCACAAACTCACTTTCCAACAGATTTATGAATGGAGTGTTGGCCCTGTGGCAAAATTCAACAGCTTAAACTGTCATAACATGGTTTCACAAACAATATGAATTTCTTTATAAAGGTTTCAAGCTGTATAAACTCTCCCTGAGAACCATCTCACAACCATTAAAACAGATCTGTAAGTGTAAAAACCACCCGATTTGGTATATACATGGTGTTCCTTAATGACGTGCTATATATTTCAGGGTGTGATTCCTGAGGTTATTTTATAAAGAAAAGTTCATATGAACATACAAGGTGGCCAATTAGTGCGACAAAGCTCAATATCTCTTTTACCGCTAGGGATAGCGGAAAACTTTTTTCACGAAAGTTATTAAGCGTTAAGAGATGCAGCTTTTAAAATGATTTTCGACCATACAGGGTGCTCCAAAAGGGCGGTGTGATAAAAATTTCATATTTTTTAAATGGGACACCATGTATATTTTTACATATTTGAATTCACCGTAAAAGTCTGTACATAGCACCGTAATTATTTGTACACATTTTTGCAACGTTGCCAAATAGTTTGCGAAATTCCTAAAATTTGTGCAAAAACATGGTTCAATGAAATGTGTAATATTTCTTAACTTATAATAATTTGAAATAAAATATTTTTATGTCGGAAAGAGGAATGTTGACAGAAGTCCCCTATGATAACACATATCAATATTATTATACAGGGTATTTTCTATGGATATGCCAACATTATGAACATTATGAATTTTTATTTTTTAAATGGTTATTTTTTATTATCTCCGAAAGTACGATAGATATTATTTTCAATTTTGGTATGTGTTAATAGGATATAGAACCATAACTTTGTTTAGTTCACATACATTAAACAACGTGACAAAATGTTATTTTCAATGCTATCTTAGTGTAAGTGGGTGAGAATTGTACAAGTTCTGACGATGGTTAAATAAAATGAACCGAAACGTTAACTGAAAATTGGATTTTCATTTCAAAAGGGACCGAGACCCAGGAACAAACTACCTACATTTTGTTAAAAAACGGAAGAAAACAAAACTATAGTTAATAATAATGCGTTTCAATATGAATTTAGTGGTTTCAATCAAGAACGGTGCGTCTGACGAGAAAAACTCAAGAGACCGTTTTCATGTAGAATGGACCAGGCTAATCAGAAAAATATCCACTTGGAAAAATGTCAGTGGCGTACCATCTTTCTTGTAAAAAATATCAGAGGACATGATTCCAGGGACGCCACTGGTGGAACAATTGAATAACTCTTCTAACTAAAACTTGTGGTTCTATATCCTATTAACACATACCAAAATTGAAAATAATATCTAAAGTACTTTCGAAGATATTAGAACATAACCATTTAAAAAATAAAAATTCAACACCCTGTAGCAAAAAATTTAAGCAGTTGCGGACATATGTTCATATGAACTTTTCTTTACAAAATGACCTAAGGAATCACACCCTGAAATATTAGCAGTCATTAAGGAACACCCTGTATAAAAGTATTAAGTAAAATGTCATATTTTTAAAGGTTGCTCGTCGATTGTCTTGCGCACAATGTCGTCGCCGTCAGATAGGCAACCGCGCCGGTATAGGTGCCGGTTTGGTTGCCAACTAACGACGTGAACCAACGACGACCGTCCAGATCAGTGGCGTAACTACGTCAGAAAAACTTGTGTTCGGTGAGGGTAGCGCGACTTTTTGCATTCGCAAATGCTGTTACCAAGTTTTGTACATCCATCTTTTTCGCTATATTATTCTCGATTAAAATTAGAGCCAGAGAGCTTAATCGTTTTTGTCCCATCGTATTGCGAAGATAATTTGTTGTTATCTTTAATTTCGAAAATGATATTTCTGCTTTTGCGACGGTAACTGGGATGGTGAGAAACAGACAAACATGCTGTAACAATGAGAATGGCCCCCAAAGATCTGAATTGCTGTGATTTTTCATGAATTTTCCGTAATCCACGACACCACAAAGGTAATGGTCACAAAAATTTGTGCAGCTTTCTAAAATTTCCCAGCCTTGCAGGTCATTCAGCATTGTGTGCTTGATCGATGTATACGTTTCTTGTTGAAGGGAAATTGTCCTAGTATATTTAAAACACTCGCCTGTGGCGCGTTATGTCACATGGCTCCTTTATAAATCTTGGAAAAAACATGTTTTATCAAACTTCTCATTGAGTGATAGACGTGTTTTGGACTTCCATTGTCTTTATTTCGTTAAATCACAACGTTTCAACTGGTAAGTATCTCCAGTCGTCTTCAGGTGAATACTGAAGCTTTGAATACCTGAAGACGACTGGAGATACTTACCGGTTGAAGTTGAAGTCCAAAACACGTCTATCACTCATGATACAGCATTGTCTCTAACCTTCAAAGAAACTTCTCATTGTTGCAAAGTGCAGATAGGAGTACTAAAAACCCATATAGAATATAGAAGAATAGGCATATCCTTAAACAGCTGTTACGTGTGAACGGTAGTAATCAACGAAATACGTCAGCATAAATAATACGAGCGATATTTATGCGTAGAGACGTGGAAACGGCTTCATTATACTTCGAGGTAATTTACGACGAAACGGCCCAAGACAGGAATTGTCGAGTATAATATTAGAAAATAGTCTGATAATAACATGCTTAAGTGGTCTCAATATAATCGGAATACCTTTTTCAATGTTTCGCGTTTCATTTATTTCGCTGTTTATACGGGCTACATACGAATATAGTGCGTTATATTATACAGGATGTTAATTAAGTATGTGCAGTAATTCTAAGAGGCGATTCTTTGGGTGATTCTAAGACGACAAGTTCATATAAACATGGGTCCGCAAGTGCTTCGATTTCAAGATACAGGATCTTAAAAAAATTTTTTTAAACGGGTTTTCGTAAATATTTTAACTATCCTCTTGTCGATATTGTTGAAATTTGGCAGTTTCATTTGTAGCTGACAACTGTCAAGTTAAATGTTGCAATTATTTTCCAAAGCAAACCTTGATTAAAAAAGAAATGTGCTTGCATCTCCAGGGACATGCAGCAAAGTCGTTTTTATTTTTTTTCTCGAAAACAAAGTAAGATGTGAAAAAATTTCAAGAGACAAAAGTCCTGTACTTTTAGTTGCTTAATCCGAAAAAAATATGAAAATTGGAAAAAAGGCAGTGGCTTACTTATTTTTTCCAATAATATTCGTCAAGGTGCCGCCCGGGACGCCACTGGCCTCAATAAATTTAAACAACTTAAGGCTAAATTATCCCCTTGACGCTACAAATGAAACTGCCAAATTTCAACAATATCGACCGAAGGATATTTAAGATATTTACGAAAACCCGATTAAAAAAAATTTTTTTTAACACCCTGTATCTTAAAAACGAAGCATTTGCGGACCCATGTTTATATGAACTTTTCGTCTTAGAATCATCCAAAGTCTCTTAAAATTACAGCACATATTTAATTAACACATTTTTGCTATTGATTATATTGTACAGGGTGTCCCATAACTAATGGTACACAGGAAAACTGCAGATTCCTTGGGTAAAAATACTGCGATTTGGCCATACTTAGTTTAGTTCAATAGCTGGTTATAACCGAGATACAGGGTGTCCAAGTAAAAATTTAATTTTCAATTTTCCTAAATAACTTATTTCTGAATCAATATTTTTGCACAAAATTTTGTGACTAGGGTTTTTTGGGGGATAGGAATTTGAATTTGTTAATAATTTTGATGTAGATTGTAGGGGGCGCTCTCTGCGGTACTTTGTATACATAAAAAGAAGTATAACTTTCTTGGGCCTTAGTATAATTATGTTTTTATTAAAAATATCAGTTTTTCCGTCATTTTTAAGCAATAAAGGTATACTTTGTAAATGTCGCTCCGACTAACCGTTTTCGAGATATTTTCAATTACAATTTCTAATGCGCCCGTTTAAATTTTGATTTGTAAATGTGAAATTTGTCACAGTAGGCTTTGGTAAAAACAAATACAATGAAAGCACTTTGAAACCTCATTTCTGTCAAAGTTTATTTTCTTTTGTCAGTATTGTGGGTGTTTTTAAGGAGTTTTTGAAGATACTGTTATCAAAAATTAAACAGACATAACTTGTTTTCTAACAGAGAAATGCGAGACATGGGGTATGTTTATACGCACAAGAAAATGTTAACAGGGCACATCGACGATATTTGGAAATGTATCCAAATAGAAGGCAGCAAGATTTTGAAATTTTTAGAAGCCTATACTACAGACTGGGAGAAACAGGATCCTTGCGTCCAAAACGTAATAGTGGAGGATCAGTGGTTTACGATAAATCCGTGGTGGGAAGTTTTCAAATGAACACCCTGTATAAAGTAATATGTATAATACTATATTAAATTAAAAATAAAAATAGCACTTTATTGAATAAAACTATAGAAATAGAGCATAAACTGGAAGATATTTCTATTATTTTTAGGTTATGTTGTTTCATAGTTGTGACTAGAAATTAGTTGACGGACACCGTCAGCATGTTATATATTTCCGAGTATAGGTATTTCAGATAAATATCTAGTAAAAATGATTGTTGAATGATTGATTTGCAAGGTTACAGGTTGGTATATTAAAGTTTTCTATAGATCGAATCGTCGAATCCATAATGCCTAGAAAACTAATTTTAACGAGATCGAAGTAAGCCTAACATTAGAACCCTACTTGCTGCCAACATAAAAAAATAAAATTTCCGTTTCATAAAGTGGCAGGTTAGTCAATTTTTTTGCATTTCATTAGCCATTATGAAGCCCAAATAGAAAAATATCATTAGAATATCGTTTGGCATTAATTAATATAGTATTTTTTTAACACCCTGTATTTCGAAAACGAAGCGACACGCGAAAAACTCTTATACCACATTTTCGTCTTAAAATAAGGTGAGGATTCACCTTCTTCATTTTTTCAGATAGGTTAGGAAACACCCTGTATATCATAGCAACGCTCAGTTGTAAAGGAAGCTACTTTGAACCATAGATATCGATTCTTATACAAACAGGAAGGAAAAAACACTACGAAAGGAACTTGTAAGAATTTTCCATTAGTCCACTTATGCACATATATACACGGTTGTCTTTTTCTTGTTATTAATTAATTTACAACGAAACAATTTAAATGAAATGTTCCACATTTATAATATTTGAACATATTATAGTGGCATTCTTGAATATAGATAAAATAATCGGACAAGTAGCGTAATAACGTCTTTATCTAGCGAACGAAAAGCGTGGGAAAAACGTGCGGTTGCCCGTTTTATGTGGAGCGTTACTTTTTTTGTCCGTTTCCGGATTTTACTGTTGAAATGTTAATCTTTGAAATAAGTGCTTAAAAGGCGTTTTATAAGATTGCTGGTATTAATAGGGAACGTCAACGGCAGGAAGTTATCGGATTAAAATTTAAAAAAATTTTGGTCCATAAATCGGGTCTTTATTTTCTTTACGTTAATACAGGGTGTTCCTTAATGACGCGGCAAATATTCTATATTATGTCATTTTATTAAGGAGAGTTCATGAACATATGTCCGCAACGGCTTAAATTTTTTGCTACAGGGTGTTGAAATTTCTTTTTTTAAATCGGTATTTTTTTAAATATCTCCGAAAGTAGTTTAGATATTACTTTCAATTTTGGTATGTGTTAATAGGATATAAAGCCACATATTTTAGTTAGGAAAGTTATTCTATTAACCCACCAGTGGCGTCCTTGAACACATGTCCTCTGATATTTTTTACAAAAACAGTGGTACGCCACTGACATTATTCCATGTGGATATTTTCCTGATTAGCCTGGTTAATTCTACATGAAAACGGTCTCTTGCGATTTTCTCGTCAGGCGCACCTTTCTTGATTAAAACAATTAAATTCAAATTGTGTGTTGAATTCTCTTTTAAATAGTTATTTCATATTAAATCTCCGAAAGTAGTTTAGATATTACTTCCAATTTTGATATGTGTTAATAGGATATAAAGCCACATATTTTAGTTAAGAAAATTATTCTATAAACCCACCAGTGGCGTCCCTGAACACATGTCCTTTCATATTTTTTACAAAAAAGTGGTACGCCACTGACATTATTCCATGCGGATATTTCTTCGGATTAGCCTGGTCAATTCTACATAAAAACAGTCTCTTGCGATTTTCTCTTCAGACGCACCGTTCTTGATTAAAACAATTAAATTCAAATTGTGTGTTGAATTTTCCTTTAAGTAGTTATTTTTTAATGAATCTCCGAAAGTAGTTTAGATATTATTTTTAATTTTGGTAATAGGATATAGAACCACACATTTTAGTTAAGAAAGTTATTCTATCAACCCACCAGTGGCGTCCCTGAACACATGTCCTCTTATATTGTTTACAAAAAAAGTGGTACGCCAGTGACATTATTCCATGCGGATATTTTTTCGGATTAGCCTGGTCAATTCTACATAAAAGCAGTCTCTTGCGATTTTCTCGTCAGACGTACCGTTCTTGATTAAAACAATTAAATTCAAATGGAAACCCATTATCATACAATTTGTATGTAATAAAATTTATTATTATCACTATACAATGTGTTCGATACTCGTTCGGTCGTGAATCCTTGGGTGATTTTAAGAAGAAAAGTTAATATTAAAATATGTCCTAAAGCCCTGCATTTTTGAGCTACACAATGTTAAAATTTAAACAATTACTTTTTTTTTATTCAACCATTCAATATCAAAAATGCTCCATAACGATTATTATTGAATGTAGAAAAAATCTGAATTTAAATTAAAAAAAAAAAAGATCAGACAGAGCCATCGCTGTGGGAATAACGCCACCTATGACCCGTTTGTCTTCTTACATCCGGCGCTACCGCTTCCAAATAGAGTTCAAAGAGGCCGCTCAACAATTAAAACATTATTAATATTTACATTTCCTGCTCCTACATCTTAAAAACTTGGAAAGGAGTTAAATCAATACAATACCCTTAAACTTTATAGTTGTATAATTAGCGAACTGGCGTCATAAAGAAAAATGCTAAGTAGATGTGTTGTAGGGGAAGGAGGGGCGATAATGACGGCGAAGAAATCGTACGCCTGGTACCTGATAATACCGTTTACCCGCCCTACCCGCCCCAATTTTGACATATTTCTATCTACTTATAATCAAAATAATCTAAAGAAATTACTGGAAACTGATTTTAAGTTGTTATACTACCAGATACCGGAACTAACGTCAACATTTTTGACAGGATCCCGAACCGGAACCTGTATTTACAATAAAATTTACTAAGAAGAGATCAAATTTAATCTGACTGGTGGAAAAGACACGAAAGAAATTTTCCATTTTTATCAAAAAAGGCAAAAAATAGTTAAATACTTGTGTCGGAGACCGGCAATGTCTATTAAAAAAAAAGAAATATATTCTCTGCAAGCAACAGTTTATACCAGGGGTCGGAAACCTGCGGCTCTTTGGATGTGAAGCTGCGGCTCTTTAGTTCCATACGTAAATATTATTTATTTTATCGAATAATTATTGAATCGATTAACGAGGATTAGGCACCGATTCCATCTCTCAGCCACTTGTACTCGCTTTTCACCGCACCCCTCCCCCGTAACACGCGTCGTTACCGTCGTCAGTCCGTCGAAAGCTCTCGAATGACGCCGTCGTCGGATGTTCCTAACTTTTGGCTCTTCTGTCTCAAAAGGTTGCCGACCCCTGGTCTACACGGATAGCCGATACTCGGTCAGTTTCCATAGCCGGGTACCAGTTACCGGGCAAAACGGAAGACACATTCTTTCCGGAAATCCGTCAATTTAGTTAGTCGATTAGGTAGTGAACCTCTCTGCACCGACTTCCCTCAGTATAGTACCGGTGACGTATGCATATAATAATACGTATAGTAAAATATCATATTATTGAATAAAGTTGTGCAGTTGTTCAATATAATTAAAAATTTATAGTTATCCTAACAAGTTCTTTAATGGCCTAGGTTATTATAAGGATATACATATTACGTACATTAAAACCGTATTTACATTTAATTAATTTAGATTCCGCTTTATTATACAGGGTCGGGTGGAAACTGCAACCGGAATAAATTCTGTAAGAAAAGCCCTTTTATTTCTGAGAAAGAATCCGGAAGGATCCCAACCAGCAGACGTCCCTTATAAAATTCGGTTAAGAGAAACTTATGATTTATAACAGTTTTATAAGAGCTTTCGATTCGCAAATTTGTTGTATAAAGGTATTGTTTCTACTACATAGAAATTTAGAAAATAGCTATAAAAACATCAATAGAACTTATCTAATGCAGCAATATAGTTCTGTAAGCTTTTTTGCTGTATAACTTGGCTGTTGATGTTTCTTAAATGTGCTTACACAACTTTTATATCGCAAATCTGGGGTTTCTACACTTATAGATCTCTTTTAATCATTGTAAGAGCATCAATAGAACTTACATTATACAGCAAAATGGATCTGTAAGCTCTTTTTTTATGATGAAACACAAGCACTATAGGAAAAATCCTTTAGGGCACTCTGGGAGAGGTGCGTGTGCGCAAAAAGCGATTCACGTTGATTTTGAATCGTTGAAGGTTATATTCGTTGGGAAAAACGACCTCGGGAAGGCCGTTCCATAAGGATGACGTCCTCCAGATGAAAGAATTCTTAAATAATGAAGTTCGATGAGTACTAAGCTTAATCACATATGGATGGGCGGCAGTGGTTCGTCGTGTATTTCTGCTATTCGCCGCTCTGGGTGGAATTAAGAGGGCAAGGTCAGCGGAGCACTTTACATGAAAATATCTGTAAAAGAGAGTCAAATCCCCAACCGGTCTTCGATGTTCTAGGCTGTAGAGGTTCTTCGTCAGCTCGTGGTCTCCAATCAGACGAATGGCCCTCCTTTCGATGGAATCCAGCAGCCGAAGAGTATGTTTGGGTGCAGAACTCCAGACATGAGAGCAGTACTCTAGTGATGGTCGAATCTGGGCTTTGTATAGTATCAAAAGTTGTGGAGGCGTGTACAACTTTCTGGTTCGGGAGAGTACACCAAGTTTCTGTGAAGCTATCTTGGCGATTGTCACAACGTAGTTATGACAAGGCACATTTCCTCCCAGACGAAGCCAGTGAGATTGCGTGTGCGTCCATGACTATATCCGGTTCTGTAATGTTAACCTTTTTAGAGAAAACTGCTGCCTGGGTTTTCTTAGCGTTAAATTCGACTTGGTTACTGTCATCCCAAGCCAAAATTTCTTCCAGGTCTTTGTTGAGGCGTGTTATTTCATGCTGTCTGCTGGCTGGCTGGTCTGTTGGCTGTATAACTTGGTTGCACAAGTTTTATGTAGCAAATACGGGCTTTTCACACTTATAGACCTCTTTTAAAGGGGTTGTAAGAACGTTCTCAAGGAATACTTAACCAATAAAAAGGTTGTAAGAATGTTTTACAGCAAAGATAAGGCTAAAAATCCAACATTTGCTACATAAAAGTTATGTAACAGCATTCAGGAAACATCAACAACCCAGTTATACAATAAAAAGGCTATGGAATCATTTTGTTGTATAATGGAACTTCCATTGATGTTCTTACAGCTATTTAAAATATAATTATATATAAGAGTTTTATAATGTGGCTATGAGAGCATTCTTACAGCAGCACGGGACACCTTTATACAGCAAATTTTCAAATCGAGAGCTTCTATAAAGCTCAGCGGATGACGAAGATAATTTGTTGTCGCATGCTCTTAATATAGATTATTATTAAATTTCTAAATTTTTTTGTAAATTTTTTGAAATTCTCTTCTGCACCCACCATATGTATCTCTTTACGGGTATTACAAAACAATAATAGTCCCATTACTCGATCTGCTACACCTTTCACCCGCGAAGGATTTTAATTTAAAACCCAATAAATCTTTTAATATTTTCTCGATAATCGAACGAGTTTTTTCCCGCACCGCCGCTGGTTTTTGCAATAAATAACAAAAAGCTTTTTCTCCGGGCCCCCCTGGGCGCGACTTGTTCCCATTTTCACAGTAATATTCTCGAAGACAACAAAAATTTTGCAATTTATACATTTTATGCTCAATATAACGCCAATTTTAATATTGTTCTTAGAGACGTTGCGATGATTTATGTTTACGGTGACGATAATTAGAGTGGGAGATTTAGGTTAATGTTTAGAGAAATCGTCGGCGGATCGAATATTATGAATCTAGTTTCCTACTAATTTTCTTTTTGTATGTATGGACAGGGTGTATCACTTTTATAGGGTTTGTTAGTGCAATCAAAAAAGTAATGTAGGTGTCATGCGCACTTTTTGGGTCAAACTTAAAACGGTAAAATCAAAATTTGAAAATTTTCGCTCGCTTAAAAGATACGGGGGAAAATCAAAAAATTGACAATTTCAAAATCACCCTTATTTTCCTAGTTAAAAGAGATACAGACAAATGTTTTATACAGAAGTTTCTTTATATTGATTGTTGAATAAACTGCCGTCCTCAGAATAAGTATACGGGGTCCGGTAAAAATGTTATCCGACCTAACCTCATTTTTTTAAATGGAACACCCTGTATATTTTAATCTAAAAATATACTATTTTAAATTCTCCTTTCAAATATATAAGACACTATGGGCGATATTGGTTTCCTAGGCGATTTATTTAAACTTTATTACTTTGAAACGAAATAAAAGATTCAGATTAAGGTAAAAAATAACGGGAATCATCTCAAATATTCGGGATATGTCCTTAAATGGTTACCGTCTTTCCAGATAGCGAATAAAATATACATTTTGCGCCATTTCTTCGTTTTTTTCATTTTAAAGATAAACTGATAACATACCAAATTTTTCAAAATGTCGATAGGTCATTTTCACAAATGAATATGTAAAAATGAAATTGACGTTAAATGTTATAATAGTCAACATAGTTGTTTCTATGATATTAGCTTTTGTTTCATGGTCTACTGTGGTTTAAAGTAATAAAGTTTAATAAACCGCCTAGGAAACCAATATCATCCATGGTGTCTTATATATTTGAAAGGAGAATTTAAAATAGGATCTGTTTAGATTAAAATATAAAGAGTGTTCCATTTAAAAGAAATGAGGTTAGGTCCGATAACTTCTTTACCTGACCCCGTACACTTATTCTCAAAACTGCAAATTATCCAACAATCAATTTAAATAAACTTCTGTATAAAATATTTTTCTGTATCTCTTTTAACAGAAAATATGGGGTAATTTAGCAATTGACAATTTTTTGATTTTCCCCCGTATCTCTTACGCGAGCGAAAATTTTCAAATTTTGATTTTACCATTTTAAGTTTAACTTTCTTCTCGACTCATTTTTATCAACTTTAATAATATATTTATTTTTAATTATGACAGATGGGAAGAAGCTTTGTTGTCAATTGTTTCTATCATGGCATATTTGATACTTGTAACATTTTATGAAATTATGAAACTATTGCCAACCCAAAAAGAAAATATTAATTTAAATGGAAAAAATCAATTATAATTTTTTAAGTTTTTCAGACTTTAAAGACCCAAATAGAACACGTATTATAAAATACACGGCTCATTTTTTTTTTATGATCAATTATAAGACAATTAGAGCACTTGTACTTTAGAAAACTCCCCGCATCGCGGGTCGTTTCCTAAATTAAACGCGTGCTCTAAGATAATGTCTTATGAAACTTGTATCTTAATATACTATTAAACATCTGCGAAAAGTCTCCAAGACACTCGAGGAGTAAATTTATTGATTTAGGTAATAGCAGCAATTTTCCGATTTTTTATATTCCTAAAATGCCTGCGGACGAATAAGAACTAATCATGCGATCATATATGGACTAGTTAAGCGGTTTTTGTTTTTATTTCGTTAAAAACTAATAATCGTTCAAAATTTATGGTTCTTGTTAGAATTACTTACTTGATATTTGCGTAAGTAATATTCATGGGATTGTTTCGTCCTATAGCGGCAATATAGAGTGTAATATATCCACTATACAGGGTATAACAAATTCGTCGAAGCTGTAGGGTGAATGCTTAATGGGCCACCCTGTAGGTTTAGTGTATAGTCATAAAACCTTCATAATTAGAAAGATTTTCCTTTGTCCGCGACTGTACTTTAATGATTTTAATATTTATGTGGTTAATTTCTTTTAATAAAATTACGATAACACTTAATATATTGAAAGAATGCGACCTTTGAGGTTTCGCCAGCTATATTTCCTGAATGTTTTACATTCAATTTATACTTATATTGATTAATATCCCTACACATTATAAAATAATTATTTGTACTGAAAATAGCGTAATTAGTATTCCCCCGGTAGTCAGTGCCCGTGAGCCATGATTCACTAGTCACTGGCTGTGCTATTTTTTAACTTAATCTAATAAGTCTCTCAAATTTTCAAAGAAAAATAGTAAAACGGCAACAGTTTCATCGTCATAAATTATTGGTTATGTTGTTACAGACTAAATTTTTCCTCTTTTCTTTGTGGTTGCGGAGGAGCGGAAGTAAGTACCAAAACGACGCACAGAAGAATGATAAGTTAGGTGAGGACATAGAGCCGTTTGGGATTGGCAGTAAAAAGTTAAATTTTATGAGTGAAAAAATGGGTTGGTGCGCACGGTTTACCGGTCATATTTTTAAAGGTTGCTCGTCGTTTATCTTGCGTACAATGTTGACGACCGTCCAGAACCGCAATCAGTCGTAGGGAAATAATTCCCTTCTTATTATCGTTTCGCGTCTCACCCTATATACAGGGTGTTATGGAAATGACGTATTATATTTAAATGGGTAACTCCTGGGGTGTCCTAGAGAAGCGCTACATATATATTTTTTTTAAATCGAACGTTTAAAAAGTGGGGTAATTCACCCCTAAACCCACCCGGTTGCTCCTCGGCACATTCATGTATGATCATATGATCATATTACATTGCCAAGCTGTGCAATCAACAGATGTTCAGGCCCAATGTTGCCAACTGGGTAAAAAATGATGATAATAAGCTTATACCCACTAAACCCCATTCGGCCTCTTATTTTCAATCTCTCGGATTATTTGCAATAAATCACTTAAAGAAACACACAGACACCAACGAGTTTCAAATTAGTTTTTTTGAAAATATGCACTTATTTTTCTTCAATTTGTATTCATCTCAGGAATTGCCGATTTAAATATAATACGTCATTTCCATAACACCCTGTATATAAGAAATGCATTTTTCAAACACAAAAATTGGCCTTCGTTCGAAATTATATTATTCGATTGGAGCAATTATTGGAAAAAAAAACACGTCAATTAGCTTCTTGTAATTAGAAAAATTACCTGCCACAACAAGGATAGTATTTGTATTGAAAAACAATTTAAAAGTGAGGTTGAATTAAATTTGTTGAGAATAAAAAAAAATATACGGGGTGTACCTTAATAACGTCCCCATATTTCAGAGTGACTTGTTCGGTTATTTTAAGAGGAAAAGTTCATATAAACCGCAACGGCTTTAATATTTTTTGCCATATAGTTTTGAATTTTCTATTTTTATCAGCCTGGTCAATTCTATATGAAAACGGTCTCTTGATTTTCACTTGTCAAATCGTTCTTGATTAAATCAACTAAATTCAAAATGAAACTCATTATTATTATTAATATTGATGATTATCAATTGCGTTTTATAAAAATTGTCCGGGTTTAGACCAAAGGGCGGATCCAGAACTTCGATTTGGGGACAAGGAAAGGTTACGAAAATTAATATCCTGGCGAGTTATTCAACACGGTCTATATGGTATTTTTCGTGTTAAATTGTGTGGGGGGGGGGGGGGGGTGTTCATGACCCCCCTGGATCCGGGCTTGGTTTGCATTCCAAATGGTATGTTGTATTGTTGGTTTATCGCGTTGTTTTCCAATAATCTGGCCAGGTTAAGATGAGGATCCCAAACAATCCCAAACTAGCAATCAGAGCCATCTATGTTGCATCAATTTAATTAAAAAATATGCCGCTTTTTTGCAGGTTAGAAAGAGACGAGAGTCATCAGCAGATCAATATTTGTTTTCGTGACGTTTTAGCCGTTAATAATAAAGTTTTTTAGTTCATTTATTGATATTTAGATTGGGGTATCAACAAGTTTCAAGAAGATCTGTGACAAAAATCTGAAAATTGTTCATATTTGAAATTGTTATTATTATTCTTATAACATTATATTTTTTAATTCAATTTTTTCATACCGTTTTCCAATCCTTTAACTTTACGAATCCAGTTTTAGCTTAGAAAAAAACTAACTATATTTGGCTACAGGTTCGCATAAAATATTGCCTGCTTGGCAACCTATGATTAAAAGCAGCTCTTAAGTTGAGTCACAACGTACAATTTGAAATTTAAATATCACGGAAGTTATATTATTGTTCTCTTTGGACCTGTTTGGAGTTTAACCCTATTCGATACCTTATATACATCAACCAAACCCGCAATGTACATTGTTTACAACCGTTTTTAAGTAGTAAATATAATTAAAAAACTAATTATGAGGAAGTTACCAGGAAAAATTTACTTTATTTCAGCAGTTATTAGCTATAGTTGAGACCTTATATAAGTACTTGATAACAGGTACTTAAAAAAAATGTTACTATTTGCTTAGTCGCTAATTTACCATAAAGAGTAAACTTTTTCATACATTGTAGAAAATACAATAAAAAAATGGTAATTCGTTTGTACATAACTCGAACGAAGCCTATAATTAAACGCCTTAACGATTCGTCTGTTCGTATGTCGAATTTCTCGTGAACTCATGTAGTGAGACGCCAAAATGAAGTAGGTTTCTTCTTTCGCCAATAGTCGCTTTAAATTCGTTTTCTTTTAATTTTATTAACAATACGCCAACAAGGCAATGTAGTTAATATATCTTATAGAATTTACCGAGTTTTTATACAGGATGAGCAGCTCCGGACCTTGACTGTGTGTTCCGCGCATTTCGACCAGATTGGGCAATATACAGGATGTCCCACAATTAATAGTAGGGGAGAGAGTGGAGGATTGGGCCTTGGCGAGCATTGGGATAGTTCAAATTCGGCGGTTATTTTGAATTTTAAATTAATATAAATACAGGTTATAGAGGGTGGGAAATTCCACCGATTTCACCACGTGGGGTACCATGGGCCTGGGGCCCAAACCTCCCCTCCTCATCTCGGTTGTGGTAGTAAATTAAAGAAGAAAAAAAGAATTTGGAGAGAAAAGGAAGCAAAATTTAAAAAATAGACGAGGTCTAAAGAGAAAATTGGTGCCAAGAAACGTAAACAATCCCCTAGTAGTGACTCGGAGACCAGTATTGAAATTTCTTCCATAGGCTCATCCAGTGGTGGCTCGTGACCTATGATAGAGGGGGTGCACAAGTATGGTGAAATTATTTTTAAAATTTTATTTTTGTGTAACGACCAAACAATTACTTTCTAGGCGTTTTAAATGTAGAAAGAAAAGAAGTAAATAAGAAAATGCGTTAGGTAAAACATATTTTTATTTATTTTTTAATTTTACACTAGGAAATACAACTTTTGGAAAATAAGAAAGATTTTCTTAGTGTGTATAGTGCTTAAACGTAAAGTTCTTCGTTCTTCGGTTCTTAATTGTAGAAAATTGATCAATAACAGCCTCGTTCAAGTTTGGAATACCCTCTATAAATTCTTTTTCATATATTTAATTTTTAAACTTTCTAATAAAGTCAATAGATTTACCCTTTGTGGTCTGCGTTAAATTAATTTCCGGTTTAGATCTTCCCGCATTCTTCACTTCAATTTTTTGCTCCAAACTCAAAGAGCTAACGTTATTTTTTAAATAGTCCACCGTTAAACTTCATTTTAACTTAATAAATATATAATATTAAAATATTAAAACATACACGCTCGAATTTCTAACTAGATGCACGAACAGACAACGGCGCGGCGCACACTAAAATTGTACGCCTTTCCCATGTTAAATCGCCATAGCCCCGCTATCCCCCGCTGTCTCCCGCCACCTGTTACTAAAGAGAAACTGCATTAAGCCCCGCCTACTTAATCGCACATGCGAGCAAGTCTCGTCATAATCGTCATTAACCTCGACCGAGGCACGGTTGCCGGATCGAAAGCCTATAATATACAGTTCGGTTGATGGTACGATAAAATATTAGGGAATGTCGGACTTTATACGATAAATAATATTCAATGAATATAAATTAATATTTTTTTATTCGCTTTGGGGGTGCACGTGCGCATGTGCTCCTGTGGAAGAACGGCCACTGGGCTCATCTCATTCTCATCTAGAACTTGAAGCAGAATATAATATTGTAGACCTTTGTGATGACGATATTTTGAAAGTCAAGAATCCATTATGTGGGCAGAATCGAAAATGAATTAAATAACAGGGACTTAATAGATTTACAGAGCCTGATATTCTTGAGTTGCATGTTGTAGATAGAGCAGACATTGTTGCCGGATTGCCACAGCCTAAATTTTCTCCTGGAGCCGCAAGATCTGCTACTAGAATCATGTTTGAAGTAATTTTTGCTAATTATAATACGAGAGAATATGTTTTTATTGATATTTGTGGAAGAAAAATAAATAATTGTTAATAAGTTTAAATTTTAAGGTTTATACTCTCATCTATTGCCTAAATAACGTTTTACCTGTTAAAAACGGTCTTGGTTGAGTATGCAATCCCAACAAATTATTCAAGTTTTAGGTATAAAACATGTTTAATCAGAGATAAGAATACGAACTAATGTATTTTATTACTATGCCCAATCGACCCCATAACCTAGCCTGACCGTCCCTACCTCTGGTGAGGTATGGGCCATTTCTCACATTTTCTTAAAATGCAAAAAACTTGGAGTGGTTCAGGGTTTTTACTGTTTTTTTTTTTTACTTTTAATGACACCTTTAATTGTAATTAGTGCAAACATCTCATAAATACTGCTTTTTTCTTAATCTAGGGAAGTGTGTATCGATTACGTTTACCAGTAACAAGAATGTACACAATTTTCGTTATACTATTAATAATAGTGATCTCGAATCAGTCAATGAAATACGCGATTTGGGTGTTCTAATGGACACTAAGCTAATTTATAGTTCTCGCATTGAACAGGTTATCAATAAGTGTAATCGATTTTTAGGATTTATTATAAGAAATAGTTTAATTTTAATAATCCTCAAACAGTTCTAAAATTATATTATGCGTTTATATTTAGTAAACTTAGTTTTGCATCGGTTATTTGGAACCCTCAACACGCGGTTTACCAGCGAAGGCTGGAAAGTATTCAAAACAAATTTTTACGGTTCTTATCACGAAAAACAGACATAGCTATAGTCAATAGCAAGTATAAGCCTATAATGGAAAAATTTTCTGTAATGCCACTTACTGAGAGACGAGTGGTTTCCGATGTAGTTATGATCTACAAGTTGGTGAACGGTCTTGTTGATTCGCCAACGCTGAGGTCAAAGTTAAGCTTTAATGTTCCGGTTAGGGACTTAAGGCTTCAAAATACTTTTAATATTCCACTAGGAAACACAAATTCTGGAAAAAACTCTCCTCTCTGTAGAGCGACTAGGGCATGTAATAGGCTTTCTTTAGGGATGGAAATGTTCGATATGTCTATAATTGGATTTAAAAAATGTGTAAAATCAATGCTATAAAGGTTCATAAATTTTAGGTTAATATAATTTAATGTATACTTAATTTAAGCATTAATAACTCCCACTAGCCAATACCACAACGTGGATGCTATATTGGGTTCAGTGCCTGTTGTATCCCTATTTTGTAAATAAATAAATAAATAAATAAACTACATCCCTTTTTTAAACAGTGACCCAATCCTCCACTCTCTCCCCTTACACCGTAAAACTGCAGATTCTTTGGTTAAAAATATTGCGATTCGGTCAAACATTGCTTGAGAATAACCGAGCTGTGTATAATTCAGTCAACAAAAAATGCCCAGCAGTATTTTTCATTCTAGAAAATCGTACATCACTAAAATAATGCATCTACGTACTGTAGTGACTCACTTCTCAATTTCTTTGATCTTTAATGCCGCTTTATCTCAATTCCTTTGAGGTTAACTATTTTCGTTTCAGTGTCTCCAGTTTATATCTGTGCGAAGCCACATCAATGAGTCATATGTTTTTATTAAAACAACTTTTAAATAATAAATAGTTTCTAAGACAAAAAAATAATGCCTAGAATTTTATTTGCCAAATAGAAACTAGAATTCAAAGTTACTTGCAAAATTACGTAAAATGCACCATTTTTTCCGCCGCATTCTGATGCCTAAGAGAGTTTAAGTGCATCGTGCAAAATGAAAAAGAATAGTCCAAAAGAACAAGAACGATAAATGAAATCTAACCTCTAAAATAGGGCACTTTAAGAAGGAAAACTATGGCAAAAACTAAGCCTTTCCGTCAATAAATCCCAATTTGAAGGCAATCTACATAAATACACTCAAATTCTTAACGAAATCATCACTTTTGGCCAGATTCGCGAAGATATAGTAAAAGAACAATTTATTTTAAAAAATTGTGACAAAAAAAAAACAATCTTACCGCCGCTTGATCAGAAAGGTCCATCATCTTGAAAACAATCACAATAAAACAATCCAAAGTATGAAAGCGTCAAATTCCAGTCAAAATAACTGACACTTCACTTAACCCCCAACGTTTCCCGCCCCCCCAAGTCACTATTTTCGGTTCGCGCAATTTTGACAGTTTTGACAGTTCATCGCGCGTGATCTTGTTTCCTATCGATCATCACAGCCACCCACGATCGCACTCTAATTTTCAATCTACAGAGCGCGAGCGAAAAACCGGACGTTTTTTCCCGTCGAATTCGATCGAAATGATACCGCAGAGAAAAACAACAAATAAACAAATGGAAAAAAGATGCGTAAGTAATTCGCGCTGAGCCTACTCGATGGCAAAATGTATGTGTGCGTCTCGCAGTGCATTCGAATATTTGCAACGAGCCTGCATCAAGGCGGCCTTGCTTTGATTCATGGCCTACCCCGATTGAAAAAGGCGGTTTTTTTTAAGACGAGAGGGGGATTTTTCAAGGGTATGAATTATTAGGTTTGATGTGCGAGTAAATATCGTTTATGGTTCGGCGAAATTTAATATTTTCGCGTATCGACAGACGTGTTATTGTGCCTGAAACGGCCTTGCAGGAAATTGTAATTATGACGGGATTGTTTTTTCTGTTTTATAATTATTGAGAAGAATTACGATAAAAAAGACCCTTAACTTGATTCTCCCCAATTACATAATAGCTAGAGGTGTCAATACAGGGATATTGAGGAATAATCAATCTGGAAAATACCGGGATTAAGCACTCAAATCCCGGGATAAATTATATAAAAGAGTTAGTAAAAAAATATCTTTTAAATATTTATTTTAAGGCTAACAATTTTTCAATTTTATTGTAAGTTATATTTTATTAATTAATACCTAAATTGGCAACATCTTACTACAAGTTAATGCAAATATACAATTTACAAAACAATTAAAATTTTTCACTAAAAAAGAGAATTCATTTTCCCCGGGCCTTTAATAGAGCATTATAAATCTAGAGAATTTAGTCACGTGGTATATTAGTATATTAAGATACAAGTGTCATAAGACATTATCTTAGAGCACTTGTTTAATTTAGAAAACGACCCGCGAAGCGGGGAGTTTTCTAAAGTACAAGTGCTCTAATTATTGTCTCATGAACCGTGTATTTTATAATACTTTTTCTATTTGGGTCTTTAAAGTGTGAAAAACCTTAAAAAATATAGTAGATTTTTTCCATTTGAATTAATATTTTCTTTTTGGGTTGGCAATACTTTTACAATCTAATAAAATGTTACAAATAAATATCAAATATGCCATGATAGAAACAATTGAACACAACAATGCTTCTTCCCATCCGTCATAATTAAAAATAAATATATTATTAAAGTTAATAAAAATAAGTCAGGAAGAAAGTTGTCCTCCGTCAGAAATACGATAAATTGCAGAAAATAATCTAGAAAAACTTTAGAAAAGAATATGCAAAACTTTGAGTTATGGTGCGAGCAGAACAAAGTTCAAAATATTGAACAAAATAACAAATAATACTATTGAACACAATATTGTGTCGACACAGAATCTGACAGGAATAACAATTAATGCCCAGGAAATGTCCACAGTAACTATAAATATGTATACTTATATAAAGTAATATGTATAATATTATATTGAATTAAAAATAAAAATAGTACTTTATTGAATAGAATTTTAGAAATAGAGCATAAACTGGAAGATATTTCTATTATTTTTAGGTTATGTTGTTTTATAGTTGTGACTAGAAATTAGTTGACGGACACTGTCATCATGTTATATATTTCCGAGTATAGGTATTTCAGATAAATATCTAGTAAAAATGATGTATTTGCAAGGTTAAAAGTTAGTATTTTAAAGTATTCTATAAAAATTCAACGAAATCGAAGTAAGCCTAAAATTCGAACCCCTATAATGTAGCCATTATGAAACTCAAATAGAAAAATTGTATACAACTTTAAGATGATGAAAATTGAGCCCCAAATTTAAAAAAAAAATTAAGTTAACCGACAACCAATTTACTTTTGACGGATTTAATTTTTTTAAATCCCTCAAGGGTTAAATTTTTATCCTTTATCGAATAAATGCTTTTTTAATCCCTTTTTTAAGGGTTTAAGTGTAGAAATAGAACGCTGAATCTCGTCACCAGGTTATGCTTGCAATAAGTTACGATCAAGTTTTCTATTTAGTGTATTTAGTATAAAACACAATCTTTCTAATGTTTTTTATTGGGATTATTCCCGGGATTAGATACTCTTTATCCCGGGATTCGAATAAAGCTCCGAGACTGGCACCCCTAATAATAGCATTTAACGATAATGACCCAAAGAGCAATTTAAAGTAAATCGTAAAAGAAATGTAAAAAACGGCGCAGCAGGCGAATATTCGTATTTTAAAAAATTATGGATTTCAAATTTATTGTTATAATGGACAAATTTTCGGCGTCCTATATTCTAATATGGAAGAAGTTAAATTTCGTTGTGTAAAATAAAAATTTTACATGCTAAACCTAAAGTATCAAAGAATGGTACTTAAGAACGAATATTTCAAAAACTAAGCCCCAAAAATATTTCTTTGATTTGTATCTATGCCCCAAAATACATCTTTCCTGTAATGTCATCAATTTTTGTTGCATAAAGGTCTCCCCATGGCCCATTTTTGTATTACTATATTTTATCTTTAAAATGATGTAGTACCACTTACCCCCGTCCCATTTAAGCGGCGCGCCAATGGCATAAACACTGAATACGATTAAAATCATAATAAATATCACCTTGTTCTAGGAGTAAATTTATTTAAGGTCTACTTCTTTCCTAGCTATTGCCAATATAGAATTCATAATAAATTTATTTTAAAACCAATTAAAATGTACAAAATGTCAGATTATTTAGCAATAAGTATTACAGCTTTGAAGCCTGCGTTCGTTTAACTAGAATTAATTATAATTTCTTCCTGTAGTTTGTTTATAAGTTGCTCATTATTGCAATAAGCCTTGAATTTCGCACGCTGAAGAAAACCGGAACAGTGCAAACATCGGACAAGCCATTTTTGGAAACGAACGCTGGATTCAATCGGATTTCCACCTATCCCAGACAAACCCGAGTTCCCTGTATTGTACGACACATGAGTCTGAAACAGGGACGGAAGGGTAAAAAAATAATCAACTTTTCTTCCAAGCATAGGCGTACTAAATTAATTTCCAATCACAGTTCCCTATCAAATACTAACAGCAAGACACAGTATTAAAATAATAAAAGGGTTCCGCTTCGTCATTACACTTGGTATATTTTTCCTCTGGCGTTGACCAATCAGGCACAACAACCTCACAGAGAGAATCAAACTATACTAGCTCTGTGACGACCAGTGGCGGCTCGTGACCTACGATAGAGGGGGTTCACAAGTATGGTGAAATTATTTTTAAAATTTTATTTTTGTGTAACGACCAAACAATTACTTTCTAGGCGTCTTAAATGTAGAAAGAAAGGAAATAATAAGAAAATGCGTTAGGTAAAACATATTTTTATTTATTTTTTAATTTTACACAAGGAAATACAACTTTTGAAAAAAAAGAAAGGTTTTCTTAGTGTGTATAGTGCTTAAACGTAAAGTCCGTTCTTCGGTTCTTAATTGTAGAAATTTGATCAATAACAGCCTCATTAAAGTTTGGAATACCTTCTATAAATTTTTTTTTATATATTTAATTTTTAAACTTTCTAATAAAGTCCCTAGATTTACCCTCTGTGGTCTGCGTTAAATTAATTTCGGGTTTAGGTCTTCCCGCATTCTTCACTTCAATTTTTTGATCCAAACTCAAAGAGCTAAATTTACTTTTTAAATAGTCCATAGAATTTCTAACTAGATGCACGAACAGACAACGGCGCGGCCCACACTAAAATTGTGCACCTTTCCCATGTTAAACGCCATAGCTCCGCTATCCCCCGCTGTCTCCCGCCACCTGTTACTACAGAGAAACTGCATTATGCCCCGCCTACTTAATCGCACATGCGAGCAAGTCTCGTCATAATCGTCATTAACCTCGACCGAGGCACGGTTGCCGGATCGAGAGCCTATAATATACAGTTTGGTTGACGGTACGATAAAATATTAGGGAGGGTCGGTCTTTATACGATAAATAATATTCAATGAATATAAATTAATATTTCTTTATTCGTTTTGGGGGTGCACGTGCGCATGTGATCCCGTGGAAGAACCGCCACTGGTGACGACCCGTTTTTCCTAATGCATTTGAGCGAATCCCCTTATTAGGAAAACATTCAATTAGAACAAAAATTAAATAATTAAAAATCAAAACCAAAACGACAAAAGGAAACGCGACGTTCCACAAACAAACTTTTTCCTTTTCCCTCTCGACTCTTTTTTCCGTTTTCCCTAATTTTTCTCAGATATTTGACGACTTCGACAACTTTTTAAGTCCAAAGAGTTAAAGAAAATGTTTTCTAAGTGAATTACCACTAAGTGCCTCCATTCTTTTATCTTTCAAAGCACTTAAAAATAAATTCTTATTTTCTTTTGTGGAAACGGAACTTTTAAAAGCGGGTTGGGAAGTTTTTCCCGGGCGTTTTTCTTTTACCTTTTAAGCTTCGACAAGTGTTTTTTATGCTCAATAAGATGTTTTTTTTCTATATAAAAGTAAACAACTCTTGAAATTAAAGGGGAATAATTAATTTTATTACTTATATAAAGTTTGACGTATTGAACAAAAAATCTTTATTTTTGTAACATATTTTTTCATACATTTTTTTAATTCCATTACACTTTTCGCAAGGGAGCAATGTCTTCTTATAATGCCCTAAAGTTGTTAGATTTGCATTAAAAAGTAGACATTTTTATCTCTAATTAACTAATTATTTTACACCTACACCTTAGGGAATGTCATTTTATGCAACTCATAGCCGCATATACAGGGTGTCCCTGCACGGGGTTACCCCTATTCCACAAATGGACCAAATTTTTAATTTGTCGACATAAAGTTATTTTTTATAGAACAATTTGTTTGTAAAAAAAATTAAGAATGCAATTTAGTTTAATTCAATATTTTTTTTTATAAAGAATGACGTTTTGTCGAGAAACAAGAAATATACAGGGTGTCCGCTAATTAATGGGACATGGAAAAACCACAGACTCCTTACGTAAAAATATTAGGATTTAATTATACTTACCTATATGCGAAAGTTGATATTAAATGAGATACAGGGTGTTAAAGTTAAAACTTCATTTTTGTTTTTCTCTAATAACTTTAAGAGGAACCAACGGGTTTTTACAAAATTTGGCAATAATCGTTTTTTTAGGATGAGAAACTGATTTTTGGTGAAATATTAATGTACAATGTAGGGGGCGCTATCTGCGGCATTTTTCGCACATTTATTAGGTCATAACTTTTTTGTGCCTCAGCGTATTTAAGGTTTTAATGAAAATAATACTTTCCTCGTATTTATTACGTAAAAAAGGTATACAAATTTCAGATTGCCCAGAGTTACCGTTTCGGAGATATTTGCATTTAAATTGTTTAGTGCGTTAGCTCAGGCAAGCAAATAATATTTTGTTACTTCTTACCAATTAACTTTTACATGATAATTAATGTTCTAGTAATGGTAATTGGGAATAATAAATACAACAATTGGAGTGTTCTTTAATTTACTTTAATTAAAATAAATTTGACCCTAGAAAATATCGTGTCGAAGGAAACCAACAGCAATGAAAACACAAACTTACAATAAACTCAAAAATGAGACATTTTCTGTTCCATAGCAACTGCATCTCTAATATTCATTTCTTTTCTCATAGGTTACTTTGAGAAAAAAATTTTGTTTGCAAATTAATAGTAATTTTGCAGGGTGCACTAAACAATTTAAATGCAAATATCTCCGAAACGGTAACTGGGGCGACCTGAAATTAGTATACCTTTTTTACGTAATAAATATGAAAAAAGTATTATTTTCATTAAAAACTGAAATACACTGAGGCACAAAAAAGTTATGACCTAATAAATGTGCATAAGGGGGCATTGTACATTAAAATTTCGCAAAAAAATCAGTTTCTCATCCTAAAAAAACCATAATTGCTAAATTTTGTAAAAAACCGTTGGTTTCTTTCAAAGTTATTAGAGAAAAACAAAAATGAAGTTTTAACTTTAACACCCTGTATCTCAGTTAATATCAACTTTCGGATATGTCCCATTAATTAGCGGACACCCTGTATAACCGATTCCTCAAAATAAGACATAAAAAGACATTTTTGGCTTTTATTATACTTCAAATATTTTTAAATCCCTCGAATCTCGATTTTAATTCGCGATTAAAAGGGGGGTGTCAAAGTAAACAAACCCCGGAGGGCGAAAAAATGAATTTCGCGCCCTTCTATTTGCACAAGGGCAGAAATTAAAAATTATCCGAGTGTGAAAAAATTGGATTTTATTCGGGAAGTATTAAATAAAAGTTTTATCTGGGTTGGTTTAAGCTTATTTAGTTCGTTTGAGACTTTTTAATAATTATTCTTTAAAGGATAATGCGGATGCCCTATTTCTTGCAACATGATATTTTTTTTTGATATGACATAAAAATTGCGCTGTCTTGTTTGTTTCGTACGTTAGGATTTTTTTAATCATAGCGTCATTTTAACAAATGTTTAAAAAATCGCTAGTTACTTTCCTGATTGATTAAGAGCTGCGTTTAATCACAGGTTGCCAAGCAGGTACTATTTCTTAGCCAAATATATCTATGAAAAAATTTGTGTTGGGAAAAACCGATGATTTTAATAATCGAGTGAATCGCTCGAGTGAATCGCTTGAAATTCCAATTCACCAAGCGATGACGTCACCGACTGCTCCACCGGCAGCTTAGCCGTTTACATGTAATCAGGTAGGGTATTTAACAGGCACGTAACTACGGGTGGGCACAGGTTTAGCTAAAGAATTGCAGTAGCCACCAAAAAAATCCCAGAAATTTATTTGTGAATAATGAATTTTTACCACATGTCAGACAATCTAAATATCAATAAATTAACTAAAGAACTTTATTATTAACGGCTAAAACATTACGAAAAGAAATATTGATCAGCTGATGACTCTCGTCTCATTCTAACCTGCCAAAAAGCGGCATATTTTCTAATTAAATTGATGCAACCTAGATGGCTCTGATTGCTAATTTGGGATTTTTTGGGATCCTCATCTTAATGGCAATATTTCTAATGGAGATTTTGTTCCAGGTTTTGTTTCATTTCATTTTTAGTACTGATTTTGTGTGAATTTTCATACAATTATTTATGTTTTTAATACCGTGGCTTCTAGTTTAAAATGGCAAAAAAATAATGAATATTCAATATCGCCTTTCATTTTGCGAGCAAAAATCACGACATGGCGCAGCCGAATGAAAATATCCAATATAAAATTTCTAAGAATTCCTTTTTGTCTAAAAGAAAATTAATTTCAGAACCTAATATTTAAAAAGATTTATTATCAACAGAAAATTGGCGTCGTATATTTTGCAGCATGAAATGAAGAACGTTTTAATAGAGAAATGATATAAAAAGTTTATAAAGAAAATTTCTGTGCTAAGGGGAATTTTTGCAAACAACCACCGTAAAATTTATTTGGAACTTTTTCTTTTCGAGACAAACATGGGGCCCTGATTTCCAGTATTTCTTGCTTACTTTTAAAAGAAATGATGAAAATTAAGTAGATTATTATCTAAAACACACTCCAAGAAATGATGAGAACCCAGCATTTCCAAAATTTTATTTAATAAATCTTTTTTTAAATTTATGTAAACATATTTGACAACCAAAATATATTTATGTCAAAGAACTATCTCTTATGCGGGGGTCGAATGAAATTAGAAAATTTTGATTGGCCATTAACTATCGATTAATTGTAATAAGGCATCATCAATGTCTTTTGCAGATATTTTCATGGAAAGTGCCTCGGCTGGCCTTGTCCTCTTAATTCCGCCCAGAGCGGCGACTAGCAGAAATACACGACGAACCACTGCCGCCGATCCATATGTGGTTAAGCTTAGTACTCCTCGAACTTCATTATTTAAGAATTCTTTCATCTGCAGGACTACATCCTTATAGAACGACCTTCCCGAGGTCGTTTTTCCCAACGAATATAACCTCCAACAATTCAAAACTAACGTGAATCGCTTGATTCGCACACGCACACTAAAGGATTTTTCCTATAGTGCTTGTGTTTGATCATTAAAAAAAAAATGTTAATAATAATGAGTTTCAATTCGAATTTACTTGTTTTAATCAAGAACGGTGCATCTGATGAGAAAAACTCAAGAGACGGGTTTAATGTGGAATTAACCAGGCTAATCAGAAAATATATCCGCATGGAGAAATGTCAGTGGCGTACCACTTTCATTGTTAAAAATATCAGGAGATAAGTTCGCAGGGACGTCACTGGTGCATCGATAGAGGAACTTTTCCAACTAAACTATTTTATATTCTATTAGGACATAACGAAATTGAATTGTCTTTTGTTTCCAAAGCCTTCTTATTTTTTACAATATATGTAACTACCGGGGCGATTAATGAAGTAGTATTTATGTAAATTCATTTTTTATCGATATCTCCGGTTAGAAAAAAGATAGAAACTTGAGGCTTTCACCGTTTGCTCGGGCCTTTATTCCTCTTTGTAACGACGTATTAACATCTTTACCATCGCATTTAAATTTTTCGGGAAAAAACATATAACATGTTAAACCTGTAGGAAGCGACATCTAGCGACTACAGTAAAAATGACATAGACGTCGCCTATACTGTAGCTGATAGAGCATAAATAACTCTTTTAAATGACACTAATTTTAATATTTTCCGATAAGGCATTCCTGAGATAAGGAATTTTTTTTAAATCAATGTTTGCCTTACCTCCCACCACTTTATTTGAAGGGCTAGAGAAAAAAGTGTTTAAGCAAAGTTGTTCACGATACACGAGGGAGTTATTTGTACGTATTTTCAATATAACTCATCTAAGCAAATTGTAGAGAAATCGACTGTTAACAAATTATTATTCGTGCTACGCCTCCTAGCGGCCGTCCTATAAACTTTAAAAACAGTAATTTCCAGCCTTGCCATCTTTTCCTATAAATATTTTTGTTCCAGAAGCTGTACGATGAACGGTTTCCTGTATAGTTGTTGCCGAATTATACCGTTGACTCTTACTGCCATAAATAAACTACCTGATTAAACCCTATTGTATACGCCTGAACCACTTCAAAGCTCAATAAATGGGACCAGGGCCGGCTTGAAAATGTATACCACACCACATCGGTATTTAAAACCCATTTTACGCAATATTTTCCTAAGGCTTGAAAGGCTACAAGAGTTATTTGTTTCGTCTTTAATCAGCCGCTCTTTAAGGGAAATCAAAGTGGGTACAGTTTGTGCCTCATACATTTGGTAAATCTTTCTTCTTAATAAATCCATGTCATTTTCATCAATGCTTCTAAATGTGCCAGAATCACTCCGATTTTTTTCTAGGATTAACAGGTTTAAGTACCATGTCTCTTACCGAAGATAAAGGAGTTTTTGTCAAAGTAGACGTCTTTGCTAAAGCATCCATCGAATTAAAGTTTCTACTCAACAACGATTGATACACATTTTTAATTATTAGTTTGGCATCGGTAGATAAATGCCTTCTTTTAAAAATGACACTTGAAGATGCCCCCCTATCAGCACAATTCCAAGGACGCCACATTCGACCACTAATAAGCCTAACTAAAAATTACTCGCCGGAAAACCACTAAAGATTAAAATTATTAAAAATCACTTTGTATTTATATATGCATCAGGCAATAGGTATAAATTGAATTTGTATACCTGGTCCGGCTCTACTCGAAAAGGTTTTAAAATTTGGGATTTCCTTATTTATTTTATGGTCGAAGGGATAATGAAGTTTTATTGCAGTCAAAAGATCAACGATATAATTCTGCAAATACTATGCGGTTCCTCACGAAACGCGTCACAGCGGCGTTCGATTTGAACCTTTAGCGTCACGATAAAAATCGGGTATGCAAAAATTCCTCGGCTTTCTGCAGCCAGTGAAAAATGCGACCCAGTGGCGTGATCGTCGGCCATTATTAGCTAAAAATTTTCAAATTATAAGTTTGAAATGTAATTTCATCATATCGCATGTCAATATCTTCTATATTAGAAAACGAAATTATCGTCTCGTGAAGTTTCCTTGGACGCGGTCGGATCCGAGGAAAATTGGCTACCGTACATAAAACAAACCGTACTTCCGAGAAAAATTCGCCACGTTTGCACGCGTCTCAAATTACAAATTTTTATTCGAAAATTCTGAAATTAGCATTAAAGCCATCTATACGGCAACAGTTAAACGAAAAACTATGCCGTACAAAGCACATATATATATAAATATACATTATATTGCCAATACGAACGTTCCAAATTACAAAAGGTGTCCCCGCTATGGGATACGGCTTGGCACCATAGAGTTTGCGCAGTAGGGTGAAAATTTTATCGATCGCGTCAGAGCCGGCCCTACATTATTTGTTTGTTGTTATTCTTCGTCGCCATCTTTGGTTCTGGATGCTTTTTCAAATTACAGAATAAAAAGTGGTTCATCCGCATTGTTGTCGGTGCTTATAAACTTTCATTACCCAACAACAATTTTTGTAAAGGAGTTTTTAATTTATGGTGATTCAGCGAATGGTGGAGTGGCTTGTTTTGTTTAAGATGAAAGGACACAAGTGCATGGTGCTTTTTTGCAAAAGTCGTGGATCAATACCAGGTATAAAGTATTTCAGGTATGTACATGTGTACGATCACATTATCCGATCTTCGGAACCGAGTTTCACTAAAAAGCTTGTAAAAAAAGAAGAGAGTGTCACTCGTATACAATATAAGATATATGTGGTAACTACCTAACCTTAAAATTAATGTATTTTTAATTTGATGCATTAGTAGCTGCTAATAATTCCCAAAATAGTCAATATGGTCATTCATTCTTAATTTTTGGTTTAGAAAAAAGTGAGGTCAAGAAACATACGACGTTGCATGAAAGTTAAAATGAAGCTCATCGTGTCGATTGTTACAAATATTCGGGTTTGGCACCAAATGTTTACACCAATCAGGGCACCGTCGGATCATCATATCGTCAGAAATCGCACCTATGCATGGAACGCTGTCTTAAATCGAACTAATTGAAATTTTGAACGCAATATTCTTCCTAACTAACCAGTGAAATTTACATTAAAAAAGTTGAAATCCGGTCCTGTCGAATGTTTACTTTCATAAGGAAATTTCCGAACTGCGCAAACTCGCAACGCCCCCGTTCGATGCCCATAGCGGGGACATAATTTCAGATGGTATTAACATTATAATGGTACAAAGTCATAGTTTTGACGATATTTCTGGGCGGAAAACTAATATCTACTACGAAAAAATCGGGATTGTTCGGGTTTGTTTCCAGGCATGAACCTTGGGGGGTTTGTTGGGGGGGATAACCGATTTTTTTGTTTCCAGGCATAAACCTTGGAGAGGGATAAAAAAAATTGGTTTAGAAACAGTTATTGATATGAAGAATCACAAAACCTTCAATAGTTTCTTCAGTTGATGCAATATTTATATGAAAAAAACGAGTCCCAGGGAGGGGGGGGGGATATATCCCCTATAGCGCCCCCTGTAAATACGCCACTGCCCTGGGGGTATAAAAACTCTTACATTATAAGATTATGATGCAAAAAGACCAGTCACTTTTAACGAAACATGAGGTATCCACGCCCCAGTACTAACGGCATCAATTCATAGCTTACTCGTTAAAAATAATGTACTTTAACATTATTTATTTGCACCCTGTATATAGCAGGATTAAAACTCGCGACCTTACACAACATTTTTAAATTCCTGCATCGCGCGCGGCCTTGACGCAAAAAAGCCGTGATAAAACCGCGATAATTTTCAGCACATCAAGCGGTTATTTTTTCTGGGCCAAAGTGTCAAAGACCCCCGAATCTAAACAAATGCAGATGTGACTGGGTTTACATCAAAAGCGTTACGACAACGATGCAATGGGTGAATGTCGATATGATGGGTTCCCCGAACAGAGAAAGATTCATGACAGTGCCGATCTAAGATTAGATTTAGGGGGGGGGGGGGGGGGGGGGGGGGCAAAGAAAAGACCGTTGCAGGAAAAATTTCGGCCAAATATCGGTAAATTTGATAAATAGATAAATAAATAGTACTAGAAAAGCTGATGCGTTAAGGTGTGAATTCAGATAAATAACAGATTTTTACAATATGTCAAGTAACTTTAACACTTAATTACAGTGGCGACTCGTTGGCGAAAACATAGAGGAAGAGCCAAGGAAAAAAATTAATTCGACTTCAATAACTTTAAAAAATACTAATCAGCTGATGTATCTCTGTCTCTTGCTAAAGCAGTTGCATACTTTTTAATTAAATTATTACGACATAGATAGATAATCAATAGCGATAATAACAACTTCCAATGTAGAAAATATTTGGTGTGAAGATTGTTTCAAGAAAAATGGATATAACTTAATGACTGCCGTAAAAGTACCTGGGCCATCCCATTATTTATGACCGTTTGTTATTATTATGTGGAAAGGACCGGATTGTAATAATTATAATTAAATATAGGCACATCAGGTAGGTTAGGTTGCTTAATTTATATTTAAATATCTTTTTGTGGTAAAATGTGTTAGTTTTTGAGGAATGGTTCAAGAATTGTCGTTTACCAAACATTCCTCAGAATAGCGTGATAGTAATGGACAATGCGAGCTATCACAGTCGCCAATTACATAAAGCTCCAATCTCAAATAATACAAAATTGGAGATTCAGAACTATACGGCGGCGAATGATATATATTTTGAAGAAAGCTATAAAAAAAAGTGATCTTTTAGAAGTTCTAAAGATATTTTGTATAAAAAAAGTATATGTTTGTGACACATTGGCAGAAGAAATTGGACATACAGTGCTACGGCTCCCACCCTATTATTGCATTTTTAACCCCATAGAGCATATGTGGCACCAGTTAAAATCACTGGTTAGGTCTGAAATTATTTCTCCGACTTTAAGTTCTAGTGTTGTAGAATTAATACGAAAATGCTTTAATGATATTCCCCCAGGTAGTTGGAAAAATTCAGTCCGTCACGTAGTAACTGTAGAAAATTCGTATATTAGTCTGGATCGTATAATTAATCCAATTATAATTAATTTTGATGAGGATAGCGATAGCGAAACAGAACTATCTATAGAATGACATTATAAATGTAAATAAATATGACTAGTAATATTTTAAAAAAATGTTATTTCATTTGATTACATTAATATAATCATATCATTACTTGTTTTCCTTAGTCCGTCCCTTCATACTTCACTTGTTAATTGCCAAGCTCTTGTCGACACAATGGGACCGACCCAGGAAATCATTAAGTGGTAAACGTACTGTATTATAAGTAATACATATTGTAATCTCACTAATGAAACGTCGTGTCCGCTGTAAACCCAGTCGCCGGCTTTTCGACAGTCAAAATAAAAAACTGCAAGCGGTTCAGGAGCGGTCAGGAATTTTTAGTGGATTTTTTCCTGCCGTTGACGACATTTTAATTTGCACGCGTACGAGGATGTGTAAAAAGAAGAGATAGAAGAGTGAATGAGAGAAAGGGGAAACAGAAATAAAAAAAGCGCGGAACTCGGCATGAATGAAATTTGAGAAGGGTCAGTTTTGTATCGGCGGTTCGGTTATTCTGATCCGGGCCTCATGATCTGTAAAAGACATTGAGGGGATTTTATATGATATGCACCTGTGAATAAGAGTCTATTATTCACAAGTTAATAATGAGTTAATCAGTACCTCTTATTTTATCATTATTTTATTAATATTAGTGTTCTTGTAACCCTATACATTATTATGTTTAGCTAACATACTTCCCTTCAGTGGCGGTTCTTCCACAGAAGCACCCCCCAAACCAATAAAAAAATATTAATTTATATTCATTGAATATTATTTATCGTATAAAGTCTGACCCTCCCTAATATTTTATCTTACCGTCAATTATCGTATAAAATCCTAACCTCCCTAATATTTTATCGTACCATCAACCAAACTATATATTATAGGCTCTCGATCCGGCAACCGTGCCGCGGTCGAGGTTATTGACGATTATGACGAGACTTGTGACGTGCTATGGCCATTTAACATGGGAAAGGCGCACGATTTTAGTGTGCGCCGCGCCGTTGTCTGTTCGTGCATCTAGTTAGAAATTCGAGCGTGTATGTTTTAATATTTTAATAGTATATATTTATTAAGTTAAAATGAATAGTTTGACGGTGGACTATTTAAGAAATAACTTTAGCTCTTTGAGTTTGGAGCAAAAAATTGAAGTGAAGAATGCGGGAAGACCTAAACCCGAAATTAATTTAACGCAGACCACAAAGGGTAAATCTAGGGACTTTATTAGAGAGTTTAAAAATTAAATATATGAAAAACAATTTATAGAGAGTATTTTAAACATTAATGAGGCAGTTATTGATCAATTTTCTACAATTAAGAACCGAAGAACGGACTTTACGTTTAAGCACTATATCTTATTTTCCAAAAGTTGTATTTAATTGTGTAAAATTAAAAAATAAATAAAAAATATGTTTTACCTAACGCATTTTCTTATTACTTCTTTTCTTTCTACATTTAAACCGCCTAGAAAGTAATTGTTTGGTCGTTACACAAAAATAAAATTTTAAAAATAATTTCACCATACGTGTGAACCCCCTCTATCATAGGTCACGAGCCGCCACTGCTGCCCTTATATGTTCTCTGTTAATTGACATACCTAAGAACGAATTGATGACATTTTAAGCGAATATTCCGAAAATTGACATCCAAAGCAAATCTATTTTTACAAAATTTTCGTAAAACCTAACGCCCATAAGGAATCTCAACCTTTTCTTGCACCAGTTGCCAGATACTTCCGTTCCCCAGCGTTCCTTATAAAATATATTATAATCCGTAGACCTGAGATCTGGTCATCTTGACGGCCGAAACAGAAATCAATTAAATACAATCGAACAAAAACTCGACATTCCCAGGTGGTCCCACGTTAAGCGGAACACACTGTATCAAAAAAACCACACACACGAAAAAGAAAGCCGATTAAAGGAGCGAGATGGAGTGAGAAAGAGAGAGGGGGAGTAACCCGGAGCAAAAAGGCAATAGACTGCGAGATAAAAATAATAAAACTGCTGACCTGCACAATATAAAATCTCTTAGGCCATTCGCGAGAGTCAACGGTCGCGGAGTAGCGATGGCTTGGTCGCCGATCGAGATCGATATGAAGTCGATCGATATTAATCGTTTTTTTTAAATGTCACAAAAACTAAATGTGTGAAAGTTATTATAATGCGGAAGAGAATTCCATGGAAAACAATCAATAAAAACACTCACATTGTTTTGCTGTTTGGGTTTGTTCGCCCATGGTATTTGAACATTTCGGTATGAGGGCAGCGAGGGGAGAAAAATGTTTAGAAACCATGCGTGTTACCATAGGCCTGCTCAAATAATTATTTATTAAGGGGAAAATAAATACGTACCCTGTGTTGATTCCGCTGTTGGATTATTCCGGAAAATTCAAAACTATCTTTGTTTTCTCAAAATGTCCTTCTGATTGGTATTATTATTCAATTATTTGTCACCGCTTCTTCTTCAAAGATGGTGTGTGTATCTTCAATGTCATTCAGAGCAATTGATCCCGATATTTTTGCGCCCAGTGCGTTAACAATAAAATTTTTATTTAACTTATAAATATTTTCATTACTGCCCTTTTAATTTTTTTGTGGTCTGGACTTTTTAGAATATTTTAAATGTTAATAAATTACTAATACTTGAATAGTATATAAGATACAAGTTTCATAAGACATTATTTTAGAGCACGCGTTTAATTTAGAAAACGACGCGCGAAGCGGGCAGTTTTCTAAAGTACAAGTGCTCTAATTGTCTTATGAACCGTGTATTTTATAATACTTTTTCTATTTGGGTCTTTAAAGTCTGAAAAACTTTAAAAAATATAGTCGATTTTTCCATTTGAATTAATATTTTCCTTTTGGGTCGGCAATACTTTTACAATTTAATAAAATATTACAAGTATCAAATATGCCATGCTAGAAACAATTGAACACAACAAAGCTTCTTCCCATCCGTCATAATTAAAAATAAATATATTACTAAAGTCAATAAAAATGAGTCGGGAAGAAAGTTGGACTCCGTCAGAAATACGAGAAATTGCAGAAAATAATCTAGAAAAACGTTTAAAAAGAATATGCAAAACTTTGAGTTATGGTGCGAGCAGAACAAAGTTTAAATTATTGAACAAAATAATAAATAATACTATTGAACAAATTATTGTGTCGACACAGAATCTGACAGGAATAACAATTAATGCCCAGAAATGTCTACAGTAACTATAAATATGTATATATAAAGTAATATGTATTAAACTATATTGAATTAAAAATAAAAATAGTACTTTATTTGACATAATGGCTACATTATGAAATGCAAAAAAATTGAATAACCTACCACTTTATAAAATTGAAATTTAATTTTTTTCATGTTGGCAGCAAGTAGAGTTCGAATTTTAGGCGATTTCGTTGAAATTAGTTTTCTAGGCATTATGGATTCGACAAAATTTTTTTTTAGAAACCTTTAAAATACAAACCTTTAACCTTGCAAATAGATCATTTTTACTAGATTTATCTAAAATACCTATTCTTGGAAATATATAATATGATGACGGTGTCCGTCAACTAAGTTCTAGTCACAACTATAAAACAACATAACCTAAAAATAATAGAAATATCTTCCAGTTTATCCATTTCTAAAGTTTTATTCAATAAAGTACTATTTTTATTTTTAATTCAATATAATATTATACATATTCGTTTATATATACATATTTATAGTTACTGTACACATTTCCTGGGCATTAATTGTTATTCCTGTCAGATTCTGTGTCGACAAAATATTTTGTTCAATAGTATTATTTATTATTTTGTTCCAATATTTTGAACTTTGTTCTGCTCGCACCATAACTCAAAGTTTTGCATATTCTTTTTAAAAGTTTTTCTAGATTATCTTCTGCAATTTCTCGTATTTCTGACGGAATACAACTTTCTTCCTGACTTATTTTCATTAACTTTAATAATATATTTATTTTTAATTATGACGGATGGGAAGAAGCTTTATGTGTTCAATTGTTTCTATCATGGCATATTTGATATTTGTAATATTTTATGAAATTGTAAAAGTATTGCCAACCCAAAAAGAAAATATTAATTCAAATGAAAAAAATCTACTTAATTTTTTAAAGTGTTTCAGACTTTAAAGACCCAAATAGAGAAAGTATTATAAAATACACGGTTCATAAGACAATAATTAGAGCACTTGTACTTTAGAAAACTCCCCGCTTCGCGGATCGTTTTCTAGATTAACCGCGTGCTCTAAGATAATGTCTTATGAAACTTGTATCTTAATATACTATTATGAAACCTATAATATTAAATATTATTTAATAAATTTAAATATGTCAAGACATCAACTGGGCCTGATTTTTAGATATATTATAATGCTGCAGATGGATAAGAGTATACGCATGCGTACATACGTTCTATCGTTATCTACATACGATCTATCGATAGAAATTTTTTCAATCGATAGTTAGCTCATTCTTAGCTTCGTGGGCTCCTCCTTCGCTGCGGTAAAAAACCGGTTATTGGGCTGGCCGGCAGGAAAAAATCGGCCTAGGCTTACATACATACGAAAACAGCAGAAAAAAAAAGAAGAAAGGAGAAAAAGAAGATTGAAAGAAGAACGCCCGTAAAAATCCCGCTTTGCAGAAAGAATGCTGAAAAGGCACGGAATATCCTATGACTATCGGGTTATGTGAGTAATTAGACGGTGGAAATAACAACTGTACGTTATATTTTTGTCTATAATTAGTTGTAACTGTATTATTCTTCAATAAGTATTCTCGCCATGCTTTCTCTATTATGCAAAATATTCAGGCTATATCTATCTAGAAATTGAAAATTTAAAAAAATTTTGAGTCGGAAAATACCGGGTTTCTTTCCAAAAAATTGGAAATTTTGGGGAAAATTAATACTTTTTTATAAACTAATATGTGGTTTAATTGCTAGACTTGCTTTATATTATTAAATATAAGTACAGTGAAACCTCTCATAACGGACACGCGGACATCTCTATTAAGCGGACATTTTTTCATAGTCCGGAACTAGGTATATGAAATTCCATGAAAATCAACCTCTCTTGGGCGGACTCTCCTTTGGGCTGATGCGGACAGGCTATTTCATACAAAGAGTGCGAAAACCCTCCTTTAAACGGCCAAAAAAAAGTATTTGGGAGACGAATAAGTACGGTGCAAAAACTCTCTGAAGACAGACCGGCAACCAATCGCGTATGCGCGGCAGCGCGAATGGACTTCGCCGAATGAAAGTATGTGTGATTCCCCGACAGCAGTCCGCCGCTTATTTGTGAGTTGTAAGGTTAAAGTCGTAAGACAATGGCACAAAAATGTCGCGTTTTGAGTCTGAAAGAGAATATTGATGTTGTGGAAGTTTGTAATTTGATAACAATGATTTGGGCGACTTCATTAGCATTGATAGCAATGTGCTATTAGAAGATGATAGTGACCGCATTCCTACCGATTATGTAGTCCAAACTGAAACCCCATCACAATCTGGCGACTCTGATGAAGAAGTTGAATGCAGTAATCAAACAAATGTCAGCAATTATCAACATGCCATTAGTATGGTAAAGGAATTACAAGAATAGAGGTGACTCTACAGCAATGGAATTGCTATCAGACTTGGAATTACATTTTCTAGATTGCAAGTATAAAAAAAACGCAAACACGTCAAACTATGTTATTACATTTTTTTAGTACTACAGCCTAACTAAAATTAGTGTATGTGTGTACATATTTGGTCTTCATTTTTTATTGAAAGTAACATAGATACAAAGATATAAATATATTTATGTAATTTTAACTCATATTATGCACATGATATCAAATAACAAAAAACATCTATATTAAATGGGACACCATGTATTTTATTTCATATTTAGATTCGTATTAGTGTCCTCTATAGTTGCCTAAAATGTGATTCAATTTGTTTAGGTAGTTTAAGAGCAATTTATCAAAAATTAAAAGTTCTGGAAAGAAAGATCAAAAAACATTCTAAAATTATATTTTTAACCACGGGATCGGGCGAGCAATATAACAAGGGATGTAGAGATACTAGTGTTATAGTGTATAGTGTTTATCTATTTTAGACAGGGTGTTCATAATAAGGTTTCATAAATGACACGTGTCAAGATAATTTTTCTCAATATCTTCAAATGGAACTCCCTTTATATCATTTGGCTATTGGATGTAGCATTCATAAGCATCTTTCTTGTAACACAAACATCTAGGAGTTTTTTCCAGCCATTTTCGAAACAATTCGAAATTTTATGCAGTATGTTGTTTAAATAGCATAGGCGCCTAGACTAAGACTAATCTCTGACTTTTATATAACAAATCTTATTTTTCTTACAAGTTTTAATATGTATTTAAAAAAAAAACACCCAGTACAGTCCATAAAATAAAAGAAAAAGCCTCGAAACCGTATCTGAAATTACCCACACGCACAAGCCGACATAAAATCGGGAAAACTTTAAAATAGATCTTTATTGGACAAGGACAGAGCTTACGTTTTATAACGCGTGAGACGAGGATGGACGCATCTGGGATTAAAACGTATCGTGTAATGATACGCATGATATTGTGTACCATTGTGTACCAACGTTTTGTAAAACAAACTGGCAAGAAGCCGTCGTGTTCGATATGTAGAAAATTTTAAAATTAGGGTAAGTTTTTCTGGAAGAGTTTAATGGTTTCTTGTTCCTTGTTAAATATAGCGGTCGGTAGTTTGTATGGGTGGGTTTGTTCGTTTGTGTTTACACGGAATAAATGGTTCTGTAAGATGATAAAGATCAAACCACTATAAAAACAAAAAATCAACTGAATCATCACACCACGAGCAGTGGCGGCTCGTGACCTATGATAGAGGGGGTTTACAAGTGTGGTGAAATTATTTTTTAAATTTTATTTTTGTGTAACGACCAATCAATTACTTTCTAGGCGTTTTAAATGTAGAAAGAAAAGAAGTAATAAGAAAATGGGTTAGGTAAAACATATTTCTATTTATTTTTTAATTTTACACAAGGAAATACAACTTTTGGAAAATAAGGAAGGTTTTCTCAGTGTGTATAGCTGTCGGATCTTAACGTCGTCGCATACAACCCTCGTAACAATATTTATACAGTCCACTACTAATATTACTACCGCCATCTACGAGCTATCAAGAAAACCGAATGATGTATAATACCACTACGCCATCTACGGCTACGTCATTAGGCGCAACCAAGACGAGAACAATAGTTAACTGTTTTATGACGAGAACGAATCGAGCCACGAGACTGACAAGTTGGCATTCTTCATATTTTCAGTGTTTTTTAGTTCAAATCCTTAAATAAAATGGTTTAAAATCATATCGAGTATCATTTATCGAAATACACAACATTTATCGACCCTACACAATAGTGCTTAAACGTAAACTCCATTCTTCGGTTCTTAATTGTAGAAAATTGATCAATAACAGCCTCATTAAGTTTGGAATACCCTCTATAATTTTTTTTTCATATATTTCATTTTTATACTTTCTAATAAAGTCCCTAGATTTACCCTTTGTGGTCTGCGTTAAATTAATTTCGGGTTTAGGTCTTCCCGCATTCTTCACTTCAATTTTTTGCTCCAAACTCAGGAAGCTAAAGTTATTTCTTAAATAGTCCACCGTCAAACTATTCATTTTAACTTAATAAATATATAATATTAAAATATTAAAACATACACGCTCGAATTTCTAACTAGATGCACGAACAGACTGTGCGCCTTTTCCATGTTAAATCGCCATAGCCCCGCTATCCCCCGCTGCCACCCGCCACTTGTTACTACAGAGAAACTGCACTACTTAATCGCACGAGAGAACAAGTCTCGTCATAATGGTCATTTACCTCGACCGAGGCACGGTTGCCGGATCTATACCGTTTCGTTTAACGGTACAATAAAATATTAGGGATGGTCGGACTTTATACGATAAATAATATTCAATGAATATAAATTAATATTTTTTATTCGTTTTGTTTTCGGGGGTGCACGTGCGCCTGTGCTCCTGTGGAAGAACCGCCACTGACCACGAGTCATTTAACGAACAAAACTAAATCAAACTCTAATTTTTCTTAATTAAAAACTTTCCCATCGTCACTCCGATATTGTTTGTTCAATTTTTTTCAACTATTTGGCTTCGGGCCATAAAAAACTGGATTTTTCGTTAGAGCGATATTCATAGAATGCAGTTGATATCACAATGAAAATAAATTTGCTAGTAATCCTGGACGCAAAAAATTAACCCCTTCATTTAAAACTAATATAGGGGTAGTTTTTTTTCATGTATGTGAACGGGATTTTAGCGCTACGTCATGCTAGTATGAAGTGTTGAGAGTTATTTTTAATCGCTGTGATGACTTTTTTTTGTCCGGGCAGAACGCATTATCGAACTAACAAATTCAGATCATTAAACCTTTGAAACATATCGAAATTTGTGTTGCAGTTACAGTTATTTAAGAACCTTTTTAGAATCAAACCCCAGATTTGTTACATAAAAGTTGTGTAAAAGCATTTAGAAAACATCAACAATCAATAAAACTTACAGAACTATCTTGCAGTATGATGTGCTGCTTTTGATGTGCTTACAGTTATTTAAGAAACACTAACAACCAAGTTATGCAGCTAAGAATCTTATAGAACCATTTTGATGTATAATGTAAGATCTAATGACGTGTTTATAAGGTATTTAAAAACAATTTCTATAAAACAGTTTTATAATTTGGTTGGACACTCTTACAGCGTATTATTGCAGTTATTTGATCCTCAAAACAAGAATATATCATAGGACACCTTTCCAGCAGGTGACAGAACTTTTCCGGGACTCCTCGTAAACAAGACACGCAACTATTTCAATTCGCAGATGAAAAAAACGCGTACAAATTTCTGAAAGCCAATGTCCTTTAACCGATTTTATAGGTTTGTTACTCCCTGGCCAATGAAATTTCGCAAAAAATCGTGACTTTTATTTAAACAAAAAGCCGTAAAATCAACATAAAAACATCTATAAAAGTCAGCGCAAAATTTTCTTTTAATAAATTATTATTTTATCTATGGCACGGCAATTTTATTACCCTGTATAAAAACGTCTCTCAATATAAAGTGTGTTTTTATGCGTTTTCATCTCCTACATATATATATATCTCTAAAATGGTTTGAGTCGACAATTATATAGCGTGTAATAGGAAAAATGTATGGTACTTTGTTGGGACGGAGGAGATTTTTTTTAACCGCTTGGAAACGATGAGATTAATTTCTAAGTGCAGTGTGATTTATAAAGTTTCATTAATTTTAGAAATAACATTTGAGCGCGTTGTTGCGACAAGGGGGCAGCTCCATTTTTGCTTAAATTGTAAGTTATACAGGGTCATTCACAGAGAGTGGCCTTTAAAAGATCTCGGGAACTAAAATAGATATTTATGTAAAGATTGTTTCACGAAAAATTGATATAACTTAATGACTGCAGTACCTGGGGCCATCCCATTATTTATGACCGTTTGTTATTATTATGTGGAAAGGACCGGATTGTAATAATTATAATTAAATATAGGCACATCAGGTAGGTTAGGTTGCTTAATTTATATTTAAATATCTTTTTGTGGTAAAATTTGTGAGTTTTTGAGGAATGGTTCAAGAATTGTCGTTTACCAAACATTCCTCAGAATAGCGTGACAGTAATGGACAATGCGAGCTATCACAGTCGCCGATTACATAAAGCTCCAAGCTCAAATAATACAAAATTGGAGATTCAGAACTACATGGCGGCGAATGATATATATTTTGAAGAAAGTTATAAAAAAAGTGATCTTTTAGAAGTTTAAAAGACATTTTGTATAAAAAATGTATATGTTTGTGACACATTGGCAGAATAAATTGGACATACAGTGCTACGGCTCCCACCCTATTTTTGCATTTTTAACCCCATAGAGCATATGTGGCACCAGTTAAAATCACTGGTTAGATCTGAAAATATTTCTCCGACTTTAAGTTCTAGTGTTGTAGAATTAATACGAAAATGCTTTAATGATATTCCCCCAGGTAGTTGGAAAAATTCAGTCCGTCACGTAATAACTGTAGAAAATTCGTATATTAGTCTGGATCGTATAATTAATCCAATTATAATTAATTTTGATGAGGATAGCGATAGCTAAACAGAACTATCTATAGAATGGGTTTATAAATGTAAATAAATATGACTAGTAATATTTAAAAAAAATGTTATTTCATTTGTTTACATTAATATAATCATATCATTACTTGTTTTCCTTAGTCCGTCCCTTCATACTTCACTTGTTTATTGCCAAGCTCTTGTCGACACAATGGGACCGACCCAGGAAATCATTAAGTCGTATCCAATTTTCGTGAAACGTACTGTACTAAGTAGATGATTATGACAGTCTTGCAAAGCCGAGGGCCTCTGGCCCGGGGGTATATATATATATTAGTACCCGTGGTGCATACAAACTTTTATATCATACCAGTTCGTTTTAAATAATAAATATTTTTTTAAAATTTAATTTGATTTATCAATTTTTTATTTTTACCTGCGACATCACCTTGTCATTATTATAGCCTGCGTTTTTGTTGCTAGGGAGATAAGTATACAAATGTTCAATGTGTCAAAGTCAAAAATCAAAAATGGAACAAAATTCTCGAGGAAATTGAAAAATAGGCTGAAAACGCAACACAAAACCTGTTACCGAGAAAATCCAGAGACTCATACGACAAAGAATATGACCAATTTTTGAAGTGGATGTCAGAAATTGCTGTAGAAAACATTAACGAAACTGTGCTGTTGGGATAAAATTTTCCCCGAGCTCTCTGTGGGCTAAATATTCGATGATAAAGAAAAGAAGACTTTAATGGTAAATATATATGTAATTTTCACAAATTATGCGAGTATTTAAAGCAAAGGTAAAAAGGGTACCAACCAAGAAAATCCAGTGGGTTATCTAGAGAAAATGATGTCCTAAAATGTATTCATGAGGCACCAAATGAAACGCTTTTAATGAACAAGGTCGCATTATTATTTGGTGTATTTGGTGGATGTCGGCGGCAAGAACTTATAGTCACACATGTAGAAGATAGAAAATCAGTCTTTGTTGTAACGATCCCAGACACCAAAACTGACAAAAAACGAGTTTTCACCATTATTGATGAAGGCGAAATGAATCGTTTGAAACTTATAAGAGATTATATGTCTTTGCGGCCACATGGCTACTCACAAAAAGCTACAGACAAGGCCGCTGTACTGTACAACCTGGAAAAAACACATTTGGGAAAATTCCCTGTATTATTGCAAAATATTTGGGTTTGAACAACCCCGAAAAGTACACTGATAATGGTTTACGTCGAACGTCGGCAATTCTTTTAGCAGAAGCTAGAGCAAGTGTTACTATGCTGAAGCGCCATGGTGGATGGAAGAGTACCACAGTTGCTGAAAGATATTTAGAGGATAGCATATCCTCAAAAAAATGAGGTTTCAAGGATGTTGGCAGGCGTACCATCTGGATCTCGCATTTCCTTACAGAAACTAGAGACCCAGGCAATGAATCATGAGTCAACCTTTGCTGCAGGAAATTTAGCTATCAGCGGAACCTTCCAGAATTGCCACTTGTATGTAAATACAACCAAATAATATATAAACGTAAATTTATATTTTGTTTTTTTGTTAATAAGAATAAGTTAATCGAAAACTGTGTTTTGCGTCTTAATGCCAGCGCGGGCCATAATGTGTACTTTATGCCCGCACGGGCATAAAGTAATCCATTATATAGATGATATCTAAGGCATAAAAACACAATAATGCACTGGTATGACATAAAATATATTTTTGACTCTCTTTCACAGATATTTCCGTGGCAAATGTTGCAAGTTTAATGTCACCTAGAGCCACGAATAGCACAAATAAACTACGAACCACTGCCGTCCATCCGAATGTGGTTCAGCTCAGTACTCCTTGAACTTCATTGTTCCGGAATTATTTCATCTGGAGGACGCCATCTTTGTGGAACGACCTGCGGTCGTGTTTCCCAACGAATATAACCTCCAATAACGATTCAAACCCAACATTTTTCCTATAATATTCATAGTGTTTGATCGTAAAAAAATAGATAAATTGTTTATTTAATATTAAATCGCTTTTAAGAAGGACCTGACGTATTTTTTAGGGTTCCGTAACAATACAGAACCCGTGCAACCAGCATTCCATTTTTAAATCGATTGTGTCACATAAAGTGACTAGCTTAGTCAACTAATTATTTTATTATAATCAATCTAATCAATGTTTTTTTATCATAATAAGTAACGCGCCAACAAAGAGAACGTTTTATATGGATTTATTCAAAATCCGAGGGTGTATATTGTGTATCCTGGGCAAAAACCAATAAACCAAATAGACCATAATTCGGGGGTGGAAGTTATCCATTACTCAACGACCTGACTCTTGAAATTTTGATAATATTCGTGATTCCGGGCAATCAAAGGTAAGTCTCGGTTTTGTACCGTGAAGTGCGAATTATGTACTATTGAAAATCGCTAATTTCGGGGGAATTATTTCGAATTTTAGCATTATTGCGGAAAGAATGAATGAAAGTAATTTGACGTTTGTTCGGGTTTGTTCGGGTTTGTATTTGGGGGACGAATAAGTACGGTTCAAAAACTCTCTGAAGACAGACCGGCAAAACATCGCGTATGCGTGGCAGCGCGAAAAGACTTCGCCGGAAGTATGTGCGATTCCCCGACAGCAGTCCACCATTTATTTTTGAGTTATAAGTTTAAAATCGTATACAATGGCACAAAAACGTCGCGTTTTGAGTCTGAAAGAAAATATTGATGTTGTGTTTGTAATTTGATAACAATGATTTGGGCGAGTTCATTAACATTGATAGCAATGTGCTATTAGAAGATGATAGTTGCCCCATTCCTACCGATTATATAGTTCGAACTGAAATCACATCACTATCTGACGACTCTGATGAAGAAGTTGAATGCAGTAATCAAACAAATGTCACCAATTATCAACAAGCCATTAGTATGGTAAAGGAATTATAAGAGTATGCAAAGAATAGAGGTGACTCTACAGCAATCGAATTGTTATCAGACTTGGAATTACATTTTCTACATTGCAAGTATAAAACGCAAACACGTCAAACTACGTTATTAGATTTTTTTAGTACTACATCCTAACTAAAACTAGTGTATTTTTGTTATGATATGTTTATTTGTATATACATATACCTCGTAATAATTTTGCATTTACATATTACCTAATAACAAATTTCCCATGGGCGGACACCTCTATTAGGCGGACACATTTAGACGGCCACGTAGGTGTCCGCCTAAGGGAGGTTTCACTGTATGTGAATTTACCGGGGCGATTAATACGTAATAATTATGTAAATTAATTCTTCATCGATATCTCCGGTTATAAAAAAGATAGGAGCTTGCGGTTTCCACCGTTTACTCTGGCCTATATTCCTCTTTGTAACGGTAATAACATCGTTACCACCGCATTTAAGTTTTTCGAGAAAAAACATAAAATATGCTAAATCTGTAGGAAGCGCCATCTAGCGACTACAGTAAAAATAACATAGACATCGCTTGCAGTGTAGCTGATAGAGCAAGAATGCCTCTTTTAAATGACACTAATTTTAATATTTTCCGATAAGGGGTTCCTGAGATATTGAATTTTTTTCCAAATCAATGTTTCCATTACCCCACCACTTTATTAGAAGGTATTCTTTCAACCATTATACAGGAAGAAATGTTACTGAATGAACTCAACTCTGGAAACCATACATATAAACCCCATAATCCCACCGTTTGAGATTATCATACGTATCCGCTTTTTATTTTTCCCCGTAACGTTACGGCAACAAAAAACGTTCTAAACTAATTAAAAAATATTTCACGCTCGACGAAACCTTAAAAACTCGCTCAATTCGACTAAAAAACTAAATCATCTTATCACCCCGGCGGAAGAAGGGACGCGCAATCAAATTTAGGCCATTTTGCACCCTTTCCACACCCCAAGCGAAAAACTTTTTTTTTAATTCGATAATAACGCGATGCACCCATTTTTTCCTGCCATACAAATTGTTACAAATCGAAGCGATTCAATAGAAATAATTTTTTAGCTCGTAGGGACCACCCCCATTGTGCCGGCTCGAATATTTGGGGTGTCGATAAGTATTGGTCTCGTAAAAATTGGGGTGAAATATTCCCCTGTTGTCAGTTTTAGTTTATGTTACACGTCAATTATGAAGTATGGATTTTTCCTGCAACTATGGCTGGAACGTATGCATTTATTTTCTACAGTTCGGTTTATTCTTCTTTACGTCGTTAATTTGAATCTGGAAAGTTCCACAAGGCCAGGAAGTGATCCTGCCCGGATTGTTTAAAATTGACTAGACATTATGAAATAAAATATTCTACACACAAAAAAAATAAATACTTATTATTAAATATTGCGCAAAGAAATATTATTTCAAGAGAAGTAAAGATTGTTTCACGAAAAATGGATATAACTTAATGACTGCAGTAAAAGTACCTGTTGCCATCCCATTATTTATGACCGTTTGTTATTATTATGTGGAAAGGACCGGATTGTAATAATTATAATTAAATATAGGCACATCAGGTAGGTTAGGTTGCTTAATTTATTTTTAAATATCTTTTTGTGGTAAAATTTGTTCGTTTTTGAGGAATGGTTCAAGAATTGTCTTTTACCAAACATTCCTCAGAATAACGTGATAGTAATGGACAATGCGAGCTATCAGAGTCGCCAATTACATAAAGCTCCAAGCTCAAATAATACAAAATTGGAGATTCAGAACTACATGGCGGCGAATGATATATATTTTGAAGAAAGTTATAAAAAAAGTGATCTTTTAGAAGTTTTAAAGACATTTTGTATAAAAAAAGTATACGTTTGTTGCACATTGCCAGAAGCAATTGGACATACAATGCTACGGCTCCCACCATATTATTGCATTTTTAACCCCATAGAGCATATGTGACACCAGTTAAAATCACTGGTTAGGTCTGAAAATATTTCTCCGACTTTAAATTCTAGTGTTGTAGAATTAATACGAAAATGCTTTAATGATATTCCCCCAGGTAGTTGGAAAAATTCAGTCCGTCACGTAATAACTGTAGAAAATTCGTATGTTAGTCTGGATCGTATAATTAATCCAATTATAATTAATTTTGATGAGGATAGCGATAGTGAAACAGAACTATCTATAGAATGACATTATAAATGTAAATAAATATGACTAGTAATATTTAAAAAAAATGTTATTTCATTTGATTACATTAATATAATCATATCATTACTTGTTTTCCTTAGTCCGTCCCTTCATACTTCACATGTTTATTGCCAAGCTCTTGTCGACACAATGGGACCGACCCGGGAAATCATTAAATCGTATCCACTTTTCGTGAAACAATCTTTACTTCCAAGTATAAATTGACTAGGTACTTAATCTCGTAGCAGGGAATACATTTTATTTACAACCATGCAGGTAATAATGACATTTCATCTATCTTTGAAAGGTGGAAAGTTGACGTTTTTTACTTTTACTTTCCACCCGGGTGGAATATACGAATACACTTTCTTAAAAATGCTAATAGCTTTGTGTGTTTAGATATGTCTACTTTTTCCCTAATTGATAGAGTGGTCCTTAGCATTGAATATTGTGACCAAATCGTTAAAATCTTCTTGTCTTGGCATTTTCACTGAAATGCGCTACTGCGCCGACTCAGAACCAGGATCTTCTTCTACTATTTTTGCTGCTTCTCGAATTTCTGGTGGAGTAGCAGCAAAATCAAATTCCCCATCTGATTTTTCTGTTGTTAAAATAATATATTTTTTAGTAACATGGAAACCATATTAAAAAAACGATATTTGCCATCTTGATGTGTAATATTACCTACGTTATTTTACCACCTGCGGTTATTTGAAATTTCTGTCTAATTTTTCAAATGGAAAAGTCAAAATGGCATTTATCTTTTATTAATCATTTAATTCAAAATAATAAGCAGTGGATGTTAGATGTGGTTGTAAATAAAATAGTATACAAACCTCGGTGAAAAGTTTCATTACTGTCTAGAGATTTAGTTACTATCGACTCTCTCGACAGGAATGAAACACTTTCCACTTCGGTACGTAATATACTATTTCAAAATAATAATTGTAATATCTATTATTATAGCATTTAAATATTTGTTTCGAAAATAGATTTCTTTGTGTAAGATTTGTTCTATTTGCGTATTATATTTTTAAACTAAGTATTTATTTCTTTGTGTGTATTGTACACATTTTATGATCTTTTAGCAACGATCCTTGTCACTACGTACGTCAACATATAAATACGTATCTTCCTGGACTGGATCACGTAAATAACAATCACGGAATAGTTATAAAATGCATTCAAAATCCAATATACAGGGCCATTCACGATGAGTGACCTATTAAAAGATCTCGGTAACTAAACAATATATTTGTTTCAAAAATTGATACTCGCTATAAAAGATGCGGCGCTCTTTAATGAATATATTTTGACGTATCTATCACTTCCGGTTTTACCGGAAATTGGGCTTAAAATTTATGAGCATACTGTACGAGATATTAGCTTTCAAATGATGTATCACAAGCTGTATCTTTCTATTTAAAAAAAAGATCGATATCGTCATATCTTTGACAAATGTCTATAAAAAAACAAGCGAATAACGTCAAAATGTGAGCATATATAAAACTAAATTGACGTGTCCGAGCGTTTTCCCCAAAAGTTACAGGTTAAGGCTATATTAAATTTATTCCGGACTCCCAATATATATTTTTTAATTTCCGAGACCTTTTTACGGGCCACTCACCATGAATGACCCTGTATTTACGGCTATGATATCAAGATATTCAAAAATATACCATTTCTTTCCACTGTGTATAACAGGACAGAGGATCTGCACTCCAAACTTTCCCAAGCACCGAAAAGAATTGAAAAAACTTAACATCTAATATAACGGCACTTTTGAGGACTCGTGCATAAATTAACGTTTTTTGTCGCACCTCATAATTAAAGATCTATCTCCTAGATCCTGTTTAAACAACAAAAAATAAATCTTTGTTTGCCTAGCCTCTATTCTTCAAGCTATCCCCTATATAAGTCGTGAGAAACAATTCGAAACCTACCTTTGTCTTTAAAACTAACAGTGTTCTTTTTAAATATCTTTTTTTTTCCTTTAGATTTAGGCTACCTGTATTATTGTACCGTACACGGCCAGCCCGCTCGCCCGATTTGAATACCTCAGACCATATTAGGGGTTAATTTTTTTGCTTGAAACAAATGCGAATCAACAGGGTGTTCTCACCATCGCACCCCTTCCGACTACAGTTACGAGTAAAGGGGATGGGGGGGTTTGAAAAACGATCTTTGTGCATAATATATATTTTTTTGTTTTAGAGCTGGAGAGTGCGGAATTAACATTTTTATTGTTCGGCGATTTCCGCGAGGATCGTCTTGAATTGTCATTGTCGTCGGTATGAGCCGTTTGGCAGGTTTCTTGTTCGTATTCAGCAGTTCCGGTATTTTAAACATTTTTTAGCCTGTTTATTTGTGTAGGGTACATTGGTTTTGTAGTGTTTATAATGTGAGCGTGTGAAAACATTTTTTTTTAATAAAAATACTTACCATTAATATTTTTGACATTTTTTCCAATACCCCAGTATGTCATAATACGCAAACAATTTTGGTAATATGCACTTTCTACTAATACTTAAAAAAAAATACATGCTTTTGAATAACTCGCCTAGAGGGATTTTGCGAAAAATAACGAAATAAATTCGATTAGAAAATATCATGCAGGTTTATAATAAATTATCATGTTTTTATGTTAATTTAAAATGTTCTGTACAGGGTGTTTTCTAAATACGATCCATAAGTTAATGGTGCAATTACGATACGATATTTTAAGAAAATAGTTCTTATAAACATGTGTTCCGAAACGAAATATATTCAAATAAATCTTGAACGCTTTCTTATATTTGGGACACATGTATCTAAAAACATTTTAAATACGTACCAAATTACCGCGGACCATATTTATGAAACATCCATTTTTAATGTACAGGGTGACGCATTTTCGACACTTTTATATGGTATCTCCGTAATTGTTAGTGCTATCAAAAAAGTAATGTAGGTGTCATGTACTCTTTTTGGATCAAACTTAAAATGATAAAATCAAAATTTGAAAATTATCGCTCGTTTAGGAGATACGGGAAAAAATTAAAAAATTGATAATTTCAAAATTACCCTATATTTTCTTAGTTAAAAGAGATACAGAAAAATGTTTAATATAGAAGTTTATTTATAATGATTGTTGAATAATCTGTCGTTTTCAGAATAAGTATACGGAGTCAGGTAAGAAAGTTATCGGACTAACCTCATTTTTTTAAATGGAACACCCTGTATATTTTAATATAAAAAGATAGCATTTTAAATTCTCTTTACAAATATATGCACACCGTGCATGATATTGGTTTCCTAGGCGATTTATTTAAACTTTATTACTTTAAACCACAGTAGGCCATGAAACAAAAGCTAATATCCTAGAGACAACTATGTTGACATTCTAGTTGTTATTAACATTTAATGTCAATTTCATTTTTACACATTCATTTGTGAAAATGATCTATCAACATTTTGAAAAATTTGATATGATATCTATCATCCATGGTGTGTTATAAATTTGAAAAGAGAGTTTAATACAGTACGCACAGGGGATCTTTACCCTGACGTCATCGCTTACACGTCATAAAAATCGTATGAATCAAATCAAAATTACGTGGAAGAAAAGTTGTCAAAACAAAAACTAATTTCATAACATTTTAATTGACGTAAATAACGTTCCCATATACGGATTTTTAAAAATTTCTTTAAAACTCCGAATCAAAATTTTGAGTCTGTCTTACATAAAATAGATTGTTAGGAATATGTAGGTATAAATCTGATATTCTTGAATTTTTACTGGCAGTTATGTACCTACTTCTTATTTGACAAAATGATAAACTCGGTTTGAATGTGACATTTTAATTACACAGATTAAAAAGCTCCGCCCATTCATCCCCTACAGGAATCACCCCAAAAAGTCAAGAGTTTTTTTCATTAGAATTGAAGATAAATGGTAATTTATGTCGTAAAACATGAAAAAAAAAATCAATTTACGAAAAAATGCAAGCTAATAGGCATTGCCTTGGAAATTTAAATAAATTATTCTATTGAACTGTCATATTTGTATTTTTCGACCAATTTTTACCACATTTTGAGACGTGATTGTGAACTTAATTTGGCGATTTCAGATTTGATTTTGCCCGAAATACGTTCTGTGAACCTTCTAGTTTCGATACATATACAGAGCGTTTGGAAATTCGGGCCATTTTACTTATTTTTTTCGAAACTAAAAAGACGTGTTTTTACGTTTTTGGGATGGCAAAATAGCGGAGCGGAGACTTATCCACAATTTTTAGGGTTAGGAATACTTTATTACAATAAATAAATAACAATAAATATCAATATGTACTTACCACTAACACAAAAAAGCGATACCAAAACTCTGAAAAGAACTGTTTGCAGGAGTAAATGAAGTTTTAATGCACAAAAATGTATAAAAACGAAAAAATTGTGAATCAATTGTCACAATGACGTTTTTGCAATTTGTAGTACTGCGTAAGTCAAAATAATTATTTGGCAACTGTTCTTTATAATTATTTCTCTGTCTAACACGTTTAATTCCGGACGACGTATAATACAATTTTTATTCGCCTTTATGTCTGTACCAAACAAAGATGCAGAGATATGAAATATGTCGGGATATCTATTTGTTAGCGATGACGTCAGGGTAAAGATCCCCTGTGCATACTTTATGCTTAAAATCTTTTTAGATTCCAATATACAGGGTGTTCCATTTTAAAAAGTGAGGTGAGGACCCCGTATACTTAGTCTGAAAACGGCAAATTATTCAACAATCATGACAAATAAACTTCTGTATAAAACGATTTTCTGTATCTCTTTTAACTAAGAAAATATAGGGTAATTTAGAAATTGTGAATTTTTTGATTCTCCCCCGTATCTCTTAAGCGAGCGAAAATTTTCGAATTTTGATTTTACCATTTAAAGTTTGACGCAAAAAAGCACATTATACCTACATTACTTTTTTGATAGCGCTAACAATAACGAAGATACCCTATAAAAGTGACGAAAATGGGATACTATGTACTAGAAACAAATTTCCATAATCGCAAATACAAAGGAAAAAACCCTATAATTTCATAATTATAAAAAAAACGCTACAAAATGATGTAACAAATGTGGTAAATACTTTTTATCGCACGCATGATGACCAATCGCCTTCGGCTCTTAATGCATGTACGGTAAATACGCATTCGCCACAAGTGTTACCACGGCATTTGTTTTCTACAAATTACTGGTATAATATGCAATTACTGTCCTCATATTAGTTCGATATGATATTACAGCACTAGTGCGGTAAAGTGAACATTACCGCCCTACTTTACGTCACTTGTTCAATAATGTCCACATTACCACACTAGTGCTTTAAAACCTTGCCGAATTCAACATGACTAGTGGCGTAATCGGACGCCGATAGAAAAAGAGGCTAAGAACTCAAAAAAATTAACGACACAGAAAGCATGGTGGGCAGATACTATACACGGTTGAAAAGAAGCCAACTCACTCGCTGCAGCGTCGTCCAGCACTCTTCGAGTGTTCGCTCGGAGATGGCCGAGGAGTTCCGTTGAAGTTGATTGAAATCCGGCAGCGTTAGGTGGGAAAAAAACTGTTTAGTATGATGGTTAGTATGGTGGGATTTGTTAGCACGAGCACGACATCTATACTTCAGTTGGGACACCACATCAAAAATATTAGGGATTACATGTAACCTTTTTGAGGGGTCTCAAGTACCAGTATGTTATAGTGGAAATTTTCGATGTGGTGTACCAATGAACAATGCAAAATTTGGCTTAGGTATGGTAGTAATATACAGGGTGTTATGGAAGTGACTTATTATATTTAAACCAGCCAATCCTGAGATGAAAATAAACTAAAAAAAAAACAACATAAATGGCGTTTTGAGGTAATGACCTTATGTCAAACCCGAAAAACCACGTGTGAGGCACCGGCGCGAGATGTAAACAATCAATGTGGTAGACCTGTTACGCCTGTCAATAGACCTGTCATTAGCCTTTTGAGAAAATCGGCGTTGCCAGTTAGTTTTTTAATCCATAAATATTATAGAAATAAATTCGGTCGATTAAAAAAGGACACCCCCAAGGAGTCACCCATTTAAATATCCATAACGCCTTGTATATATAATAAACGCTAAAAATCTACTTATAACACTACAACACTGTTCGTGCACCTTGTCGCTTCATTCAGTCAATAATATTTAAAATTAAAAAAAAAACATCTACAGGGTATCCCAGAATATGTGGGCAATCTCCCGGGTTCAGATAGAACACTTAAAAATAACAGTAGAAGTTATATATATATAAATTTTTCTTCCTAGGGAGATACGGGCCCATAACGGACGTCTCTGGAATTCGTTGATTTTTAAATAATTTTTTAAGTACTAGGGGTAATTTAGTAATTTTTTAGTATAATGTTTACTAGATGAGTCTCCTTGAAATTCGCCCTTTTAAACACATTTGGCTTATTTACTTTGACAGGGACGGACTAGACGTAACATAAAAAATTTTTTTTTTACACCCTGTACGATGAAGGAACGACAATAATATTTTTTTTGGATACTCTAAACCTTAAGCTGAAAAAAAGGTACTCTTGATCAATGTCGATAAAATGAACTGTTTTCGTATAAAATATATTTTTGTTTATACATTAAATGCATGTCGGCATATTCAGTATACGTAAATTCCATTATTAAGTTAGTAACTAATAAGACAAAGGAGAACACCGCAACCACCATAACTACCATAAATTGACACTGCCATAAATATTCTTATTTAAATCGGTACATGTGAAAAAAGCCATAGCAACAATGAGGGACGTTTATGAACATAAAACAACAACCAATGCAAAAAACCATATTGAACAAAAATATATTTTTTTCGAAAACAGTTCATTTTATCGACATTGATCAAGAGTACCTTTTTTTCAGCTTAAGGTTTAGAGTATCCAAAAAATATTATTGTCGTTTCTTCATCATACAGGGTGTAAAAAAAGCATTTTTGTGTTATGTCTAGTTCATCCCTGTCAAACTAAATAAGCCAAATGTGTTTAATAGGGAGAATTTTAAGGAGACTTATCTAGTAAACATTACCCTAAAAAATTATTAAATTACACCTTAAAAACTATTTAAAAAACAAAGATTTCCAAGGACGTCCGTTATATGGGCCCGTTTCTACCTAGGGGAGGCCGTCCGTAGGAAGGAAAATTTATAAGAACTTCTCCTGTTATTCTTAAGTGTGCTATCTGAACCCGGGACATTGCCCACATATTCTGGGACACTCTATATCGAGTGTTTCCTAAATAATCTAAATTGTTTCCAGTACCTAGATATTTCAAGTATTTTTATGAAAAAGTTTCATATTAACATAATATGTCAAATAATGTATATTCTCCAAAATACAGTCCACTGGTGTATTTAAGTTTGTGCGTAGCAATCTTCATTCAATATCTAACATAAAATTACTTCTTAAAACTTCAGATTCATCTTATCTCTTGTTTATATTTATTTCGCTATGTGCTTTTTATTGTAATATTATTTTGTAACTAATTTAAGAAATATTATATTATTCAATATTAAAAAAAAATAAAAATCGCATATAGGTAAGTTATTTGCAGGCTAAGAATGCAGGAATGAAATAAAACCTAAGAAGGTTTTCCGATGATTCGGTTAATGATTTCTGAATGAATGAACGTCAGCATCCATGTAAATAAAAAATGATTATCAGATTTTAAAACGTAGGAAACATGGGACGCGAGGAAGCATGAGTATTAAAAAATGGCGTATAATTGGAAAAAAATCTTCATTAGCGAGGTGAAAATATGAGTTATTAAATGGCGGCGATTTTATGCCTCGGTAATTCGAATGAACTTCGGCCATAAAAACGAACGGAGTAACCCATTCTATAGAAAGAAGTTAACACCCATGCTGGTAAAATATGTTAATATTTTCTACATGGAATTATTTTATTGCGCAGTATACAGTATGGCCTATTAAGAATGCAACAAAACGGATCCTCATTAGTGTTGTAAAATTGGAATACAAATGGGTACCGGCAAAGGTTGTCATGTTCCGTAACCACTTAGAATGGTTTCAAGTCAAACAATGTACAGGGGAGGTCGAAACATATTAAATTCACTCAAGAGCAAAGTACAGGGTGTTCCATTTTGGACACTTGTTAGGGGTACGAAAGTTATTAATCAAAGATTGAATGTTGAGGTTTCCACTTTTTAACCACATACATATATATATATATACAGTATATTGCCAATACCATCTGCAATTATGTTCCCGCTAAGAGTATCGAATGGGGCGTTGTGAGTTTGCGCAGTTCGGAAATATCCTTGTGAAAGTAAACATTCGACAGGACCGGATTTAAACACTTTTAATGTAAATTTCCCTGGTTAGTTAGGAAAAATATTGCAATCAAAATTTCGATTAGTGCGATTTAAGACGGCGTTCCATGCATACGATTTCTGACGATATGATGAGCCGACGGTGCCCTGATTGGTGTAAACTTTTGGTGCCGAATTCCGTTCGAATATTTGTAGCAATCGACACGATGAGCTTTATTTTAACATTCATCCGATGTCGTATGTTTCTTAATCTCGCTTTTTTTCTAAACCAAAAATTAAGAATGAATGACCATATTGACTATTTTGGGAATTATTAGCAGCTACTAATGCACCAAATTAAAAATACATTAATTTTAAGGTTAGGTAGTGACCACATATATATTATATTGTATACGAGTGACACTTTCTTCTTTTTTTACAAGCTCTTTAGTGAAATTCGGTTCCTAAGATCGGACAATGTGGTAAGCCAAATATTTTCGTATATATGTACATACCTGAAATACTTTATACCTGGTATTGATCCACGACTTTTGCAAAAAAGCACCATGCACTTGTGTGCTTTCATCCCTACCAAACAGCGAATCGAATCACCATAAATTAAAAACTTCTTTACCAAAATTATTGTTAGGTAATGAAAGTTTATCAGCACTAATATACCGACAACAATGTGGATGAACCACTTTATATTCTGTAATTTGAAAAAACCTTCCAGAACCAAAGATGAAGACGAATAACAACAAACAAATAATGTCGGGCCGGTTCTGACGCGATCGATAAAATTTCCACTCTACTGCGCAACCTCAATAGGCCCGCGCCATCTCCCATAGCGGGGACACTTTCTGTATTTTGGAACGTTCGTGTTGGCAATATACTGTTTATATATTATAGGTGTTTTTAACGAAACGAAAGATTCAGGTGCCAAGTTTGTCATGGCTGACTAGTTTTTAATAAAAAATTTAAAAAATAACAAATGTCTTCTTAATCTACAGGGTGATTTTGAAAATCGTCGCTGTGTTTAGACACCCCCGTATTTCTGTTACGCGTTAATTTACAAAAAGGTAAAAATTGATCTTGTTAGAGAATTTTAAGTGAAGTTCGGTGACGTAGGCAGCTTTTCTCTAAATAGTTTAATTTTTGTATATTATTTGTTTCATTAATTGTTTGTTTGTTGTTTAATATTTGGGCTTTACAAAATTGTTTGTTCGATATTTGTCTTCCAATTTTTACTTTTGTTAATATCTCAAAAACTAAACTATTTAGAGAAAAACTGGCTACGCCACTGAACTTTACGTAAAAATCTCGGACAAGATCAGTTTTTACCTTTTTGATAAGTTAACTCCTAATGGAAATACGAGGGGATGTCTAAAAAGCGAAGCTTTTTCAAATTCACCCTGTAGATGAACAACTAAGAGAGGAGATGACAAATTTGGCACCGGAATCTTCGTTTCGTTAGAAAGTAGGGCCCTAAAGTGGAAACCGCAACATTCTATCTGTAATAATAACTCTAACACCCTCCCAGAAACTGCAGGAAAAGGAACAGCCTGTACTCTTCGATCAAATATCAATTTTATTATTCCTCGGCGGATTTTTCGTCCTTAAGTAAGACCTGGTTCTTTAACTTACCTTCAGACTCACATTAATTAATTCTAAAATCGCTTTTAATAAATACATCAGGAATTTTTTACTAGACTTCGAGACGGCAGTTATTAAATTGACATCAGGAATGCCGCAATTCCTTTTTGAAATTTTCTGGGAAATTAAAGAATAGGAATTTTTTCAGGTAAATTACCTGTCATTATATACAGATTTAATTGGTTCAATTTTTATCGGTCGCATACCTACCGGAGGTTGATCGGTCGACGAAGAGAAGCCGTCGTGTATAGAATTTAATATTCAAGCGTTAATATAAATAATATATTTTGCGAACAAATTAATATCAGGAATAATTCGAGGCGATTTAATCGCTTCTTATTTTATTTCGGATCAGCGTCGTCCTGTAGGCGTCGCGACGCATTGGACGCCCGAAAAAGAGAGCGTCAATTTAAAACCGAAGCCGGACACGCGACGCCTTATCTTCTTGGCGTCGTCCTCTAGATGGCGTCATGTGTTCCACCGCTAAGAAACTTTTCTATTTGGGTTTTACGAACTGATTTGTTGATGTCTAATACAGGGTGTTCATAATGTATGGGGATACTTGGAGATGTGATTCTACATGTTACAATGAAGGTAGTAAGTCATAAAAGTCGAAATTTCGACAGTTATTGTAAAAATTTAATTTTAAAGACTAAATGCAACCTAATAAAAAAGGTACGATTTATTCGAGTCGATAAACCACACCGTTGAGGCGCAAAACTGGAATATAAGTTCTTGTTCTGAAGTAAAATTAAATGAAAGCAACAATATGATTTTCTAACTTTATTTTCACATGCAGACGCCTCTCCAAATATCCTGATGCGTTATCCGAAAACCTTGTATAAAAGCCCTCGATTCGCAATTCGGTTGCATAAAGGTCTGGTGGTTTTTAGGGTAAAATAGCTAAACTATTATGTACACCAGCAAACTATAAAATTTAGTTTAACTGTAAGAACATCTATAGAACCAAATGGTTCTGCAGGTTTCTTTGCTAATTTTTTAAATATGTTACCAAGGATGTAGTCTATATACTTAGCGGACGAAGTCCAGCTACCAAAACGAAGGAAAAATAAAGTGATATACAGCGTGGCCCATCGGAAACAGTCCAGTAAGGTTTACGGCTCTGTACGTGAAAATTAGAAAAAAAACTCGGGCCCGTAAACTTGTGTTTTCAGGGGGTCACGTTTCACTATTAATTTCATTCCTGTAACCTCAACCCCCCTAGCGGCGGCCGCTACTCCCCTTGTTTTTTCAAATGGGAACGGGGGTGTTGTGATACATCTTTCTAAAGGGCATTAAATTCTCTTTAAAATGGCGCTTCGTTTTGTAAATTTGAGCCACGCGCCGCCGAGCAACGGAATTTGAAACATTTCACTGCACCTCTTATCAAGTACACAGGTTTATGCGTAAACATTTTTTTTTAAGTAATAGGTATCAGTCAATTCAACTTTATCTTCAGTAAAGTGGTTCGCCCAGATCTACATACGTTATTTCTGCGCTATTATTTTCTTTTGATTTGATCGTGACATAAAAAATGGTTTATTCTATTGAGGAGAGAATTGAAATTATTGAATTGTATTTTATAAACAATCAATGTGCAAGAGTAACGCCAACTTTGTTTAATGATAGACATCCAGTTAGACACGTACATCATGGTTATATCCTAGAATTAGCGGCAAAATTTCGGCAAACTGGTTCAGTGGCAAATAAAAAAAGGATCATTGAAAATCCGGTAAGAAATGAAGCAGTAGAAGTAGCTGTTCTGGGTAGTATGAATCCAACATTAAGTACCAGAAATATGTCTGATGTAACGGGAATTTCGCGGACCACTATACAGAGAATTCTGAAACATTATAAATGGCACCCATACAAAATTCAACTTCTCCAAGAATTGAATGAAGATGATAATGACCGCCGTTAACACATTTGTGAAGTACTGTCAGAACAAGTATCAACACAAAAATCAAATGAATGTCAACAAATTACACCAGATGTTCTTCACAATGTCCGAGAACACTTTGAACAGTTGTTGTACTATTGTATGGATATGAATGGCGGACATTTTCAACATTTAATAAGATAACATGTAAGTATTACTCAATAAAATTACATTTTTTAAAACGCAATTTCTCGGCGGAGCGTAGCTCAAATTTACAAAACAAAGCGCCATTTGAAAAAACAAGAGCAGAAGCCGCCCCCGCTAGGGGGGGTTGAGGTTACAGGGATTAAATTAATAGTGAAACGTGTCCCCCTGAAAACACAAGTTTACGGGTCCGAGGTTTTTTTTAAATTTTCACGTACACAGCCGTAAACCTTGCTGGACTGTTTTCGATGGGCCACCCTGTATATACTTAGCGGACACAGTCCAGCTACCAAAACGAAGGAAAAATAAAGTGATATATAACATTTTATTAACAGAAAAATCTGATCGCGACGAACCCCCTATACGAATCCGACGATCCGTTGAAAAAATTACCATCATTACATAATTTCCATGTCAGAGACACAGGTACCCATAAATTAATTCACCAATTAACGTGAACCAGTAATTACTTATGCCAAACTTTGAAAAAATCGTTTAATTGGTGCCCCACGACATACGCCATATGGCATACCATGGCTATACCTTCAAGACCATGTGCGAGTGAAAAAGGGTTACATTTTTTTTTTTGCTTGTGCTTTTTATACAATGGGGAATGCGTTTCAATTGTTTTTTTTTCTTTAATGTTTATCGGTTTGTTACTATGAATATACAGGGTGAGTCGGAAGGAACGGGACAAGGTCCAGGAGCTTATTGTAAATATGTAAATAATGTAAAAATCCCATATGTGGCAATTATAATTGCCCGTATTCATGCGCACTAAACCGTTTTCGATCAGCTGGTGCAGTGCCAACAGTCAGAACAGCAGTTGGTACTGTCGAAATCCCTAAAATACTCCCAGAATTAGAGATGGGCAAACTTGTTCGTTTTGATTACCAGTTAAAGCAGCTACTGCTACTTACAAATAGCAGTTCAAAAAAGTTGCGACGAATTAGCAGTACATATGCTTAATAAAGAATGTGAACTGCTAATTTAAGTACCAGCTAGTTTAAATAGCCATTAGCTGTTCATAGCTGCTTCGACCAACTAATACAGTTAAAAATAACAGAATAATCCATCTCTACCCAGACTTGCAGCTGCAATGGAAATTAAAATGGCGCACCACCCATTTCTGGCAATGCAATACTAATTGCGCCAGCTGATCGAAAACGGTGTATTGCGCATGATTCCGTGCAATGATAATTGCCATTGCAGGTGCAAGAAAAAAAATTGCTGACGGAGTAAAAATATCGCTATTTTAGCTTGTTTTTGAAGATAAACGAACAGTACATTTTTGTAAAGTATGCTAAATTCAACAGGGTGTCCCATTTATATTTTTTTATTTTTGTTAATATCTCAAAAATTAGAGAAAAACTGGCTACGCCATTGTTAAGGTGTCTAACAGGTGTTCAGAATCACCCTGTAGATTTAAACCTAAGAGAAAATTGACAGCGGAGTCTTTTAAAATTAGAATTGATAGGAAATTAAGGCAATTACTAGTGTTGTGATCGCTCGAGCGAAAAACCACTTGATCACTCGATTATTGAAATAACCGACATCGCTCGATTATTAAAAAAACCGCTCGAGTTATCTATTCAGGCGAAAACCGTCGCTCGTCACTTATTATATTTCACTCGATACCCGAGCTTCGCTTGACGCCGGCGGAAATGTGCCGCTGTAGTGTGATCTTGTTAAAAAACTGCTCGCATATTCGAACAGTTTTTCGCTCGATAGGAAATACTCTAGTTATAAATTCAGGCGAAAAACCGAAAAATATCGCCTGTCACTTGATAAACGACCTTCGGTCTACTCGCCACGCCATCCGATTGGCGACGTTCGAGTTTGACGCTGAGCAGGTACACGACATAGGTCTTTCTTAAAGGTACATAAACGAGAAGGTGCATATAAAAAAGCATGCCAAATCCCTTAGCGGAGTCATCGCGACATGGATTTTGTAAAGTTTTGTTTTAACTGGCTAGCCACTGGCGTAGTTTAGGTCTCCGGTTGTAAATATGAAACTCGAGAAAACTTCTCAAAAATAACATAAGAATAGAAATTGTTAATGAAAAATAGCAAAACGAACAAAATGGTTAACAAACTATATAGAAAAATTCGTCGGTAATCTTATAGTAAACATTTTTAAATCGAAACAGGAACTTTTTATCATTAAACTCAAGAAGACTTCTTAAAAGTAACATACATTATAGAAAATATTAATGAAATGATGAATTTAAGAAAATAATCACCTATTTCCTTACTTTGCCAGTCGCGTAACTAAGTCTACATTTTTGAAGGGCGCACAGTGGGCACCTGATAATTTAAAGTCAAAGAATTTGACAAGCCATTTTAAATATCTACTTATTTTATGCTCGTAGATTGAGAAAGATGCGAAGAAAAATAACTCTTGGTAATACTTTTTGTTTTAAAACAGCACAAGAATAAACCCGAACAATAAATACATATTTGGGTGATATTTTGCAGTTTTTTTGTTTGGTATCGAGACACGTGGTAAAAATTCATTATTCACAAATAAATAAATTTCTGGAATTCTTTTGGTGGCTACTACAATTTTTTAGCTAAACCTGTGCCCATCCGTAGTTACGTGCCTGCTAAATACCCTACCTGATCACATGTAAACGGCTAGGCTGCCGGTCGAGCAGTCGATGACGTCATCGCTTGGTGAATTGGAATTTCAAGCGATTCACTCGATTATTAAAATCGCTCGAGTATCAAGTACTCGATCATTAAAATAATCGGTTTTTCCCAACACTAGCAATTACGTTTCGGTCACCTACACCTTGGACCAAGAAAAAAAATTGACGCGCGGTCCCCTTTGTCTCGGACACAGCGGGTCGATGATGAAACGCGGCAAAAACTCCCCGTCCTTTATGAAACTATGAAGGTATTTCTTAAACATTAATAAGGAACGGGAAAAAGGAGGAAAAAAGATAACCGCTGAAGCCACCAATAAAAATGCTAATTTACAGATGTAAATTAACAAGAAGTGTTGCTGTGTACGGGCAATAAAAATAATTTTTTACACCTAAATGGGTATGAAAATGCTCGTGGAAAGAAAAACTCATTAAAGTTTCAGATGCGTTTCTAAAATTATTGAAAATAATTGGTTAGACAGTGACGGACCACCGCATACTTCGGCCTTATATATTAAATAAACCCACATTGTAGTTTGTTGTCTATTATTCATGGGAGGCAGTGAGTTAAAAAGAGTAATTTACTTCTCTCTGAATGCGTATAATACACTGAGAATAATTAAACCATTAGGAAGTTTGTAAATCCCTAAATCGCATCGGCAGCAAGATTTTCGCTTATCATAATTATTATAAAAATATTTTCAATCGGCAACAATCTCGCTTATTTCAACATTTCTTATATTTGGAATTGGCCATTTTTAGACGTTTAGCAAATCAGTTCCCCGCGCTTATAATACAAGCTGGGTTCGGGTTGCTCACTCCGCACACTCCGAGTCACTCCGTACGCACTCCGACCGTTCAGGTATGGCTTTTTGGCGTAAGCAGAGTGACTCTCCTTGCGTTCGGGTTACACGGAGTAGAGTTAATGGAGCTGGAGCTCACTCCAAGAGTTCCACCTCGATTTGTGAAAACTAGGAGTTTGCAACTGTCAATTGTCAAGTTGACGTTTGGATTTAAATGTTTGATTTTGTTTTTTAACAAATTGGTTAAATAAATTTCGGAAAAATGGAATTAAACAAAACTACATATGATATTGTTACCGATAAAAATAACAAATGTGTTATAATAAACGATTTGTTATTGCTTTGTAATAAAACCGGTAAGTATTTATTTTTGTAAGAAGCAAATAATTCAAGAAATCTAAAACACGTAAATAAAACGGTACTTTATGTTTAAAAATAACGCAAAAAATATCTTTTCTCCAGCAAAAACGGAAAAATGAGGAAATCAGAACAGCTGACTTTGTTTTGATTCAAACGTTCCGGGGTCGTTCAGGTATGCAATTTACGCTCTCCTCACTCCAAGGTCACGTGACAAAAATCTGTTCTAACTCCACTCCAATTCTGTGTTGATTAGCCGAATCCAGCTACAGTCATTTTTAAAATTCACCATAATACTCGCAGCGCTCTGTCTATAAGGTGTTATTGGAAATCTTATATTGCGAAATTAGCCGAATGACATTCCTTCTCCGAGCTAGTCCGAATCATGCCCACCATTTTAAAGTCGAAGACTCCGCGCCGTGGTCACAAGTGTTTTTATTGATGTGTATTGAAAAAAGTGAGAATTAAAGATATTCAAGGCTCAGGCTGTGTATCATTCATAGTAAGTATGCATTTTATACACTATAATCTATAATAAAGTGGTATAATATAATATAAATCTACTAATTTTGATTTTACTATTTTAAGTTTGACCCAAAAAGAGCACATGACACCTACATTACTTTTTTGATAGCACTAACAATTGCGGAGATACCCTATAAAAGTGTCGAAAATGGTACACCCTGTACATTGATCACATCAATAATTTAAGTAAGTTGCTTTCTCTGGGATTTGGTTTGTTCGATATTTATAATAAGTGAGAGAATTATGTATATGTTATACGTATCATTAAAAATATATATACTGTTATAAGAGGCATTATGTTATTTTTTAATTTAAGAAAAATATGGTTATTCGGGTTTGTCGGTGTGTAAAAAGTACCCAATGCTTATACAGGGTGTCCGGGAACATGTGGGAAATCTCCCGGATATGAACAAAATACGTGAAAAGAATACTATAGGTTCATATAAACTTCTTTCGTATCGGCCTCCTCTTCGGAGATATGGGCTCCCAAAGAGCACCAATGGAATCAAGTTTTTTACACATAATTATTGAACCACCTGGTATATTTCAATTATTTTTTAATATGATGTATACCAGGTAAGACCCGTCAAGTTACTACCCAAGAAACTGTTGTGAATTACTCACAGCTGCAGGGACGGACTAGCTGTAACACTCATGGGCCCATTTTTTTACGCCCTGTATGATGAGAACTTTGGACAATGTTTTTTACATATCTTTAACTATTGGCTAAAAATTAAAGTACTCTTCATTCATGTCGCTAATCCTAACAGTTTTCGAGAAAACGTCATTTTATTGACACTGGGTTCACTAACTTCTCAAGGATTAAATATGAAAATGCGGAATTTTGAGGTTCAACATTTCATAGGAACAAAGATGTATCTCTTACAGAGATACGCCAAATACATGACGTAATTAAAAGGTCGTTTTCTTGAAAACGGTTAGGATTAGAGACATGAATGAAGAGTACTTAATTTTTAGCCAATAGTTAAAGGTATGTAAAAAATATTGTCCAAAGTTCTCATCATACAGGGCGTAAAAAAAATGGACCCATGAGTGTTACAGCTAGTCCGTCCCTGCAGCTGTGAGTAATTCACAACAGTTTCTTGGGTAGTAACTTGACGGGTCTTACCTGGTATACATCATATTAAAAAATAATTGAAATATACCAGGTGGTTCAGTAATTATGTGTAAAAAACTTGATTCCATTGGTGCTCTTTGGGAGCCCATATCTCCGAAGAGGAGGCCGATACGAAAGTAGTTTATATGAACCTATACTATTCTTTTCACGTGTTTTCTTCATATCCGGGAGATTTCCCACATGTTCCCGGACACCCTGTATATGCAATATATTCTTGTTTAAGTGGGCCAGTGGTATCAGATATAGTGCAATATACACTATTAGAAGATTCTTGTTATAGGTATTAGAATCTTTCATACATTGGGTATAAGCTATCTTTTATGTGGAAAGAAACAGTATGATATTCAGTATTATTCTATATTATCACTGGTATTAGAAATTCTCATAAACTGTATACCGAGTGTATATTGGTCACTAGTATCAGTATTATAATACTTACAATCCAGCCACTAACTGTTATTAACATATCTTTATATTGGGTATAAAACGAATAACCGCTGCTGTAATATAATTAGTACCTCCAACTATTATAGATTATAGTTACTAATAGAAGTTAGTTATTGTCACTAAAACCACAGTTTAGAAAAGCGAGATTATTACACTGCCCAAATACGCATGTGGAAATCCAATAACTGATATAATATTTTTTATACCAGGTATTGGAATTTTTTTCTCAGTGTATCAAGATGCCATGAAAACAGTAACCGCGTCGTTCGTTACGTGAGCGCCGCATTATTATTGGTTACCTTTAAAATGTCAATAACATTTGGAAACATCAAAAATGGAAAGAAATAATTCCAGACGCATGCATCTGTTACATAACTATTTTAAATTGTTATCAATGTTAATATTAATAATTAATTTCTATTTGAATTCAATTCCTTAATCAATAACGGTGCGTCTGACGACGTTCATGTAGAATTGACCAGGCTAAGCGAAAATAAACGTAAGATATTAAAAAATCAATTTAAATTCCAACATACTAGTAAATGATCGAGTAAAATAAATGTTTTTTGCCAAATTCGCCTTAATAAAATAATAATGCATTACTGGGATTTCTGTGATGCTATAATATTAATAACAGTATTAACAAATAAATTACATTGCAGAAATTTGAAAAATCCAGCGCCACTGACTAGAAATATGTCTTTATTGAAAAGGTTTATTATTTTGAAGCCACTTCTTTTACCACTTTTATTACTCTACGTTTCAAGAAGAAATAGCCAGGTATTTTTGACTTTAAAACAATGCATTCTTAATGGGGAGATGCACAGTGCGTGTTCCCACGGTGTCTAGAAAGACTTTTGCCATTTTTTATATCGATTTTATGATTGTATAGTTGCGTTCCTTGATGTGAAAAAAATACGCTCATAAAATCCCGGCGCAATATTTTAATTATTTAAATTATGGCTTTCTTTGTACAAGTTTCAGTTTTTTCACTAGCACTGACAGTGCGAATTTAGCTATATGTATTTATGTTGTTACCCAAATACACTGCGTTAATTAATTATCGAATTTTCAAAAATTCTGTTCGGCCCTAAAAACAAAAATGTACCACGGGAGACCTTCATACAACCAATTTGCAAATCGATAGCTTTTATATAACTGTTATAAATCATCAATCGCCAGATCTTAAGTAAAGTCGTCTGCTAAAGTGACCTACTAATGTCATCTTACCCTTGACGATAACCGTGATTCTGAAATTCGAGCTTCGCACGGAAACTGCAGAAGGAGACCAACCACTTATTTACTATAACGAATTGTTCATTGAATTAATGACAGGAGGACGCTAAGCTCGCTGTCAATCTTGCTCGAAACGATGTCGCACTGTCTACCGTCAAAAATACAGCACGTGAGCGTATAAATTAATCATTCTTGAGGAAAATATTGTCATTTTAAGATTGAGAATATTCCGATTTTAGCTTGACTGATCATTTCTTGTCCTATTTTGATTTCTTAACGCGTTTCGATCATTGATTTGTTAACCAGGAATAAATATCATATCAATATATCAAAAAAGTAATGTAGGTATCATGTACTCTTTTTGGGCCAAACTTAAAATGGTAAAATCAAAATTTGAAAATTTTCTCTCGCTTAAGAGAGACGGGGGAAAATCAAAAAATTGACAATTTCAAAATTACCCTATATTTTGTTAGTTAAAAGAGATACAGAAAAAAGTTTTATACAGAAGTATCTTTATATTGACTGTTGAATAATCTGCCGTTTTCAGAATAAGTATACGGGATCAGGTATAGAAGTTATCGGACCTAACCTCAATTTTTTAAATGGAACACCTTGTATATTTTAATCTAAAATGATAGCATTTTAAATAATCTTTTCAAATATATAACATACCATGGATGATATTGGTTTCCTAGGCGATTTATTTAAACTTTATGACTTTAAACCACAGCAGACCATGAAACAAAAGCTAATATCATAGAAACAACTATGTTGATATTCTAGTTGTTATACATCTAACGTCAATTTAATTTTTATATATTCATTTGTGAAAATGACTTATCCACATTTTGAAAAATTTGATATTATATTATAGGTTCGTTCCAACCACCCTAAAAATCGTACAATGTACGGTCACGCACATGCGTAGTAGTCGAAAGGCGTTCCAACCGACACAAAACGGTGTAGCTGGCGATCCCTTTGGTGTTCCAACCAAATTGTGATCGTTCGCAAACCAGTTCCTGAACGGTAAAAACGATACATGGCCAAGACCAGGAACCGCTTGTACTGACTTGCGCCCTAAGAATTTTAACCGTTGTTTTTGTATTCCTGGCATTCATGCAGTTCTTTTAGCCTTGTTTTGTAGGAGTTGTTGCTTAATATTTTGATTATTTAATTTATTCTTATTAAATTTGTATAATCCGGTTCCCAAACCTACAAGATATTCTTAACATTAACCGTTATTGTCTTTCATGGTTATTAAATACAACAGAACGGAACGAAAAAAGATAATACTCAAGCTTAGACGAAGAAATCAAAACAACAAAAGTAGGGTTGTGATTTATGAATGTTATGATAATTAACTAATTACTAAACTTCTTTCCTAGAATCAGACAGGCGATCAGCTGAGATTTTTACACAGAATGGTCACAAAAACGTACCAACCTTGCCTCCCTTGTGCATCGGCAACAAACAGTGCAAAATTAACGCCTGCGCACAAAATCGATTCCAACAGTTTCGTGACGGTTCTAGAACGATACAAAAATAGGGTGTTGGAACAAACCTTATATTGAATTTATATTAAAAGTGGAAAAAACGAAGAAATGGCGCAAAATTTTGTATATTGCTATCCGGAAAGACGGCAACCATTTAAGGACATATTCCGAATATTTGCGATGATTCCCGTTATCTTTTACCTTTTATTTCATTTAAAAGTACACAAAACAGTTCATTTTATCGGCATTGATCAAGAGTGCCTTTTCTTCAATCTGAACATTTCCGATGATTCCCGTTATTTTTTACTTAATCTGAATCTTTCATTTCGTTTCAAAGTAATAAAGTTTAAATAAATCGCCTAGGGAACCAATATGTGTTATATATTTGAAAATATAATTTCAAATGATATCTTTTTATATTAAAATATACAGGGTGTTCCATTTAAAAAAATGAGGTTAGATCCGATAACTTTTTTACCTGGCCCCGTATACTTACTCTGAAAACGGCAGATTATTCAACAATCATAATAAAGGAACTTCTGTATAAGACATTTTTCTGTATCTCTTTTAACTAAGAAAATATAGGGTAATTTTGAAGTTGACCATTTTTCGATTTTCCTCCGTATCTCTTAAGCGAGTGAAAATTGTCAAATTTTGATTTTACCATTTTAAGTTTGAGCCAAAAAGAGCACATGACACCTACATTACTTTTTTGATAGCACTAACAATAACGGAGATACCCTATAACAGTGTCGAAAAATGGGACACCCTGTACTTGTAACATGTTGGTGACAAATGATAAGCAACAAAAAATATATATATCGGCTCCTCAACACTGCTTCTGTAAGTACATGTACTTTTCTTAAAGTGGATAATAAATGATTTCTCAGTAGTACCAACCTCGTATAGAACAAAAAAAAAACTTAAGAAAAAATAGTCCAAAAACTTGTTCACAGTCATACGTTCTACTGCACCATGCCATTCCACACACCAGACAACATCCATAGAATAATTAACATAATCTATCCTACCTGTAATTCGTTTACGATCTTCTCAGTCATAAGTTTATCGGGACTGTTGGGCCCGCTTCCGAACGGGGGCCCCATCATATTGGGCTGCCCGAATGGAAGCCCGTGGGCGGACTGTGGCGTGGGGCTGCTCATATGACTGGGGTTCGGGCTGCCCATCGGGTTTTGCGCGGAATTGGGCGGAGGACCTTGACCGTTGGATTGAGGTCCACCCATTTGACCTGTCGGAATAGTAAACAAATGTACTTTGCGATTGTAAATTATGTATATAGTTTTTGCAGAATTATATCGTTGATGTTTTGACTGCAATAAAACCTCATACATATATCCATTCGACCATAAAATAAATAAGGAAATCCCAAATCTTAAAACCTTTTCGAGCAGAGCCGGACCAGGTATACAAATTCAATTTATACCTATGCCTGATGCATATATAAATACAAAGTGATATTTAATAAATTTAATCTTTAGTGGTTTTCCGGGGAGTAATTTTTAGTTAGGCTTATTAGTGGTAGAATGTGGCGTCCTTGGAATTGTGCTGATAGGGGGGCATCTTCAAGTGTCGGGAATGGAGACTTAAATATTTAACAGCTGTTAAACAATTCAGAGAAAAAAATCGTCCAATTATTTACCTTGACGAAACATGGTTCGATACCCATGACACTCCAAGAAAAGGTTGGGATGATTCTTCCAAAAAATGTCAAACCAAGGCACCATCAAATAAAGGCAAAAGAATCACAATATTACATGCTGGTTCAGAGAACGGGTTTGTTCCAAATTGTCTGTTGCTTTCAGCTAAAAACAGCAGATTCTTCTTTAGGGTACCAGCAAGATACCGAAGCACAACTTTTTGAAGATTGGTTTAAACATAAACTCCTTAAAAATATACCTGAAAATAGCCTCATTGTAATGGACAATGCTAGTTATCATAGTCGGCAAGCAAAAGTCATTCCCAATTCTAATAATACAAAAGCAGAAATTCAAAATTTTATGGTTGAAAATGATTTATATTTTGAAGAAACTTACAAAAAACGAGAACTGCTAGAAGTATTAAAAGCTTTTAAAATAAATAAGGAATACGAGTGTGACAAACTTGCAGCAGAAAATGGACATACAGTGTTGCGTCTTCCTCCGTACTATTGTATATTCAATCCTATTGAGCTAATATGGCACCAATTAAAATCCAATATTAGGAGAAATAATATTTCTCCTACATTAAATGCATCTGTAGTAGAATTAATTAAAAACGAAGTAAGAAAAATTTCTGCAGACAGCTGGAAAAACTGTGCACATCATGTACTTGAGGTGGAAAATTCTTACAATTCTATGATTACAAATGTTCAACCCTTAATTATAAGTTTAGGCTTAGATGAAGATAGTGATAGTGATACAGAGTTAAATTTTGAATAAATTATCAATAGTTTCTTAGAATTAAATTAATTTTTATTGTACTTGTTATCCTAATAGTTATACTTTTAAATTATATTATTTTCAATTATCATTAATTGTTATCATTATTTTACATTTATTATAGGTACCTAAAACTAAAAATACCTATCTATTTATTTTAAATTATAAAAATAAATCATGTGGTGTGGTATACATTTTCAAGTCGGCCCTGATCTCATTTATTGAGCTTTGAAGAGGTTGAGGCGTATACAATAGGGTTTAATCAGGTAGTTTATTTATGGCAGTAGGAATCAACGGTATAATTCTGCAACAACTCGATTACGATAAATTGTTACTTACTCCCGACAAAAAAAAACCAGAAATAGGTATAGATTCAAGCCATCATTGACCTGATATATATTTTATAGCAAACAACTGTATATCCGATGATGCATCAATAAATTGAACATGAGAAATTACATGCAATTTTTGAGGTGACTGAATTATGGCTCCTTTGTCCATTTTACAGAAAACTACATTATAGCTTCTTGAATATACATTACATACAATACATTAAACATCAGTAAATTGTTTGACATTGACAAAACGAAAATTAGTGTCAGTGTCAGTGACAATATATTCGTCATGTTCAGCGTTACGTCAATTTTTGGCAATAGCGTCATAGAAATTATTTGCTGGTGAACTATGAGAGTGTCATAGTTTTCCCATCACGTTTAATTGAACAGCTTTGGATTGGCTCATCAGAATGTATTCAAACTCGGCACATGGCTTCACCATGTCGGCCTCTTCAAGAAGTTATAATGCAGTTTGTCTATAAAATATACAGGGTAGTCAATATTCAGCCACCTCAAAAATTACATTAGATTTCCTATGTTCAATTCAACGATGAATCTTCCGGTAATATGCCAATTTATTCTGATCAGCTCTTGAATAGCCACATACATATTTATTAGATTAAAACGCTTATTTAGTCCCAACCAAAACGCCTACAATCCCCAAAATACTTTTTTGATTCCAAAATAACAAATTGATTTTATTTCATAAAAATTAGTTCCAAAAATATTTTTTTAACGCTGAGGTTCCTGAATTTTAATTTAAAAATAATCCTTTTTTAAATTGTCATCGTTCCTTACCTGTAGGGGTCAACTGAGGTCCCTGGGCACCTTGTCCGCCCTGATTCTGTTGATTTTGTTGGCTACCCTGCTGTTGTTGGTGGTTCTGCCCTTGGCCCGGCCCTTGCTGTTGCTGTGCATTCATCGCGTTCTGCTGATTCTGTTGCACTTGCGCGTTCTGAGCGATATTCTGCGCGCCCTGCGGATTCTGAGCGGCCGCGTTCTGAGCCTGTTGCAACGCCAGGGCTCCCGGAGTAACCACGTGTATCTGACTCGAGTTCGATTGTTGTGACGGTGAGTGAGCGGGTATGGAGTTCGTGCCGCCAGGAATTGGTGAATTTTGATTGGAATTACTCAAATTTTGAGGCATGTTCTGAGGCGGACCTCGAGCTTGGTTCCAAAAGTCATTGTTCATCTTAAAAACCGGTCTATTGTTGACCTCAGTCATTTGAGGACTTATTTGTAGAGGTTGCAGAGGCGCGGACCTCAAATCTAAAGCGGCGTTTTCTTGTAATTTAAAGGAGTTCTGTAGCCATTTCGCTACCAAATTTTCATGTTCTACTTTGAGGTTATTGAGGATGTTTTGTTCCTCCGTGGTGAAAATTTTGGCTGTTATTTTGAAAACTTGGGGTCAAATGGTGATTGCTGTGACGTCACAGCAATTAGGTCAGCGATAAGAGGTCAGTTTCTTAAGGAGAGCGCTCCTCAAAAAGCTATTCTTCTAGGCTTGGTTATTAGTATTTGAAGGTCGTCGTGTATCGAGGTCAGGCTTTGGTATTGACCTCTCGTTAGGTTAATAAGTAGGAACTTTGGGTTTCAGTAGGCAAGAAAAGGCGCGTATGGGTCCTTTCCTTTGGTTAATTTTTGGGTTATCTGGAAAGTAAGAAAAATAGTAGCGTTAGCTTCACTGTGCAGTTGAAAAATATTTTATTTACAACCATGCATGTAATAATGACATTTCATCTATCTGTGAAAGGTGGAAAGTTGACGTTTTTTTACTTTTACTTTCCACCCGGGTGGAAAGTAAATTATTTTTCTGTAATTTTTTTAAAAATCGATACCTCAAAATAACACAACATACACCTCATTATCTACACAAATTTAACGACAATGAATGAATTTTTTTTTGATTTTTTAAAATAAACCTAATGACATTTATAAAAAATAAAAACTTAACATGGTGTTTGTTTTACTTATTTACATTAAATATTAGATTGGCATTATTGTAGACAGTCACTGATATGTTAAAGCATTGAATATTGTGACCAAATCGTTGATTTGAATTTATTAAGGTATCTCGTCGCAACTGAACTGATTCCATATTAATTCACGATGGGAAGTAGAAGTCTTTTATTTTTCTGTAAAACGTCGTAAAAATCTAGGATCGTGTATCCCTGAAAAGACGTCCGCATGTATTGTTTGACAAGTGGTTTCTGACCGTTTCCGTAGGAAGAGCGTGGGGAGAAAAATGTATAAGAACGATGCTACAAAGCGTCGTCTTACCATAGGCGTGCCCAAACAATAATTTATTAAGAGGAAAATGGATTCTTCCTGAAAATTACTAAAACTATAGTTCTTTTTTTCTCAAAATGACCGTCTGACCGGTATTATTATTTATTTACAACCATGCATGTAATAATGACATTTCATCTATCTTTGAAAGGTGGAAAGTTGACGTTTTTTACTTTTACTTTCCACCCGGGTGGAAAGTAAATTATTTTTTTGTATTTTCTTTGTTTTTTCTTTGTCTTGGCATTTTCACTGAAATAAGCTAGTAGCGCCGACTCAGAACCAGGATCTTGAACTTTGTTTCCCATACACCATTCTTTGAAACAGTTATATGCCTTGTCATATCTCGGGCGGCTTTTAGTTGGCAGAAGATCTTCTTCTACTATTTTTGCTGCTTCTCGAATTTCTGGTGGAGTAGCAGCAAAATCAAATTCCTCATCTGATTCATTCATTCTTCTGTTGTTGAAATAATATATTGTATAGTGACATGGAAGTCATATTCAAAAAATGATATTTGCCATCTTGATGTGTATTATTATCTACGTTATTTTACCACCTGCGGTTATTTGAAATTTCTGTTTACTTTTTCAATGGAAAAGTCAAAATGACATTGATCTTTTATTAATAATTTTAATTCAAAATAATAAGAAGTGGATGTTAGATGTGGTTGTAAATAAAATAGTATACAAACCTCGGTGAAAAGTTTCATTACTGTCCTGTCTCGACAGGAATGAAGCACTTTCCACCTCGGTACGTAATATACTACTGAGTACTTTGTGATTGAATTGATGATTGGGATTTTGCTTCTGTAAATAATATGAAAAATCGGAAAGACACCTCAATATTATAGGGGGGCGGGGGAGGGGTAAATGTTACCCTTAACATTTAGGTGGTTCAATGGCACATAATTTTAAAGGTTGATTAAATCTTTTTCCAACAATATCATTTTACTATTTTTTGATTAGTAGTTTCCAAGAAATCACATTAAAAAATGGACGGTTTGTAAGACTATTTGCTGGAAGCGACATATTAAGAGTGAGAAGTTTTTAAATTGACACCCTGTATACTTATACCGACGAATTATCTCTTGTGCATACCGTTGAGCTTTAATTTTAGTGTTTGTTTACCAAATAAACAAGAAACTTGCGAGCTTGGCCCTCTAGATTTTGAGGTATAAGGCCGATTTATTCCCGAGCCTTCCCAATAAATTTTATTAGTTTTTTCTTCAATAGCATAACTGAGTTATGAGCTTATAAATACAGGGTGTCCCATTTTCGACACTTTTATAGGGTATCTCCGTAATTGTTAGTGCTATCAAAAAAGTAATGTAGGTGTCATGTGCTCTTTTTGGGCCAAACTTAAAATGGTAAAATCAAAATTTGAAAATTTTCGCTCGCTTAAGAGATACGGGGGAAAATCAAAAAATTAACAATTTCAAAATTACCCTATATTTTCTCAGTTCAAAGGGATACTGAAAAATATTTTATACAGGAGTTTATTTATATTGATTGTTGAATAATTTGAAGTTTTGAGAATAAGTATCGAACACCCTGTATATTTTAATCAAAAAATATAGTATTTTAAATTCTCCTTTCAAATATATAACACACCATGGATGATATTGGCTTCCTAGGCGATTTATTTAAACTTTATGACTTTAAACCACAGTAGACCATGAAACAGAAGCTAATATCCTATAAACAACTATGTTGACTATTAACATTTAACGTTAATTTCATTTTTACATATTCATTTGTGAAAATAACTTATCAACATTTTGAAAAATTTGATATGATATCAGCTTATATTGAAAGTGGAAGAAACGAAGAAATGAGGCAAAATGTATATTTTGTTCGCTATCCGGTAACCTTTTAAGGACATATTCCGAACATTTGCGATGATTCCCGTTATTTTTACCTTAATCTGAATCTTTTATTTCGTTTCAAAGTAATAAAGTTTAAATAAATCGCCTAGGAAACCAATATCATCCATGATGTGTTATATATTTGAAAGGATAATATAAAATAGTATATTTTTAGATTAAAATATACAGGGTGTTCCATTTAAAAAAATGAGGTTAGGTTAACTTTTTTACCTCACCCCGTATACTTATTCTGAACACGGCAGATCATTCAACAATAAATATAAAGAAACTTCTGTATAAAACATTTTTCCGTATCCCTTTTAACTAAGAAAATATAGGGTAATTTTGAAATTGTAAATTTTTTGATTTTCCCCCGTATCTCTTAAGCGAGCGAAAATTATCAAGTTTTGATTTTACCATTTTAAGTTTGACCCAAAAAGAGCACATGACACCTACATTACTTTTTTGATAGCACTAACAATAACGGAGATACCCTATAAAAGTGTCGAAAATGGTACACCCTGTACATGGAAACAGTCTATGAATGATCCTTGCGACAAATTTGAACGATATTTATTATTGCTTAGGCTATTAAGGCTTCTTTACAACTTTTAATTGATAATCCTCTGGGGTCTTATCCTTCGAAATATTTTATTTAGATTAAAATAAACACAAAACGACAATTTTTTAAAGAAATAATTGGTCTTTTATTCCTACAAATTTCCACTAAATCTTAATCTGTTACCAATACATTTCCTTGGTTAAATAGTTGTCATCTAACAGTCAAAATTACTTCGGGATTAATTAAACCTACTTTTTATTATTACACTAGAAGAAAATTATTTTTTTTTCAAGAAACCATACGTGGTTTAAAAATTATTATAAAATTTTGGTTGTTTGTGTTGTAACAATATATTAGGAAAAATATTTAAACAACCCAAACGATTTCGCACTTGATTAAAACCATGAATAGATACAAAACAATATTTTTACTTAAGTATGGAAACCTAATTAAATATGGAAACCCCCTTTTTCCCTGTAATTGTTCCAGTATAGCGACAGATTTTCTAAATATCGGCAGACGAAATTAATCATTATAGAATTGAAAAACTTAATATTTCTGTTGCCAAGAATCAAAAATGTGTAAAACCTTTAAAAAAAAAGTATGGGGCTGTATAACAGATTAGTTTAATACAAGGTCAACTTATATGAGACATTATTAAAGTTAGAAAATAATATTTGACTAATCTTTCTAATTGTCACGCATAAAGTTCATACACTCCTCGGCACAAAATTCCGACACTTCGAAATTTTGGCCGATGTTCACGTTTTATAACTTTTTTATTTTTAATTCGATTTTCATGATTTTTTAACCTGTTTGTAAATACATTTACTGGGATTATTCTATCTCCTTATTATAATTAATATTTTTAGATTAGGCGATGTTATACTGGGATAAACAAAAACCTTGTTTCTTGTCAAAACACCTTGGGAAAAAATTGAGGCGGATGATTTTGTTTATGATTATTTTCGCTACAATCTGAGATGTATTCCAAAAATTTTTATTTCTAGTTGCTTGTAAGAGCTACACGATTTTAAATAAACACTGATGATTGGCTTTTATTTTTGTCGATCACAAAAATCTATAAAATCAGTGTTCTTGTTTAATTAAAACAGTGTAGCTCTTCGAGCAACAACCAACAAACCCAGTTATAACGGAAAAAGTTCATTATTAAAAGAAGATAGAATAACCCCATGTAAATGTATCGCCAAACGGATTAAAACTCATTAAATTCGGATCAAAGTTAACAGCGTTATAAAAAATCAAACTTAGCCAAAGTGGCTGAATCTTGTGCATGCGAGTGTATTTTCTAAAAGCGTTTTTTGCAAATAAAACTATAAACACTAATATAGAACATAATTTAGATTAAATACTTTTTCTAATTTCGGAGGGATAATTTTTTGTATTGCTTTTACCTTTCTTATCTCTTCTATTACTAATATTTATTTTATAAACCAAATAAGGAGACGCAAAGGTTGAACGATACGACACACAAGCTTCTTAATAACCACACCGAGCTGTTATTCGAGACTACCACTCATTAAGGAAAATATGAATTGCGCCTGGTATAACAGAAAAAATTAAAATAATAATATGTACTTAAATTATATAACTGTATACTGTAGTGTGAAATTGAATAATAATTCTTTCCTTAGTAACTCACAAACTACCTACCTCAAATAAAAGTGTTCATTATTTTTTCCAATTTGCAAAGAATATTTCCGAACAAATTTTCTTAATTGAAATTCCGTTTTCTTTTCCAGTTATTTTCTAATGTGAAAAAATTAACGGCCATGGGGCATTGCATATCTAATTAGAGGATTATAACAAAACCGTCAAAATAGGTAAGTTCAATGGCTTAATTAATCTGTTAAAAAATATATAACTTTGGTTTGTAATTAAAAAAAGCTTACTAATTACATACATGCAAGTTAATAAGTATTAGAAGCTCGAGGATCTTCTTTTCCCTAAATAATATCATTATAGGACGTGATTTCCTCATTAAAAACCCGAATCTAATAAAATTTGCATACTGAAACCGATATTTCTTCGTAATCGTTATTTTTTGACTTAGCTACACCGAAGATTGACACATTTCCATTGTTCAAAATTGTTCGTTGATTACTTCATTAGGTAGGTATTTTAATTAAATAAACTCTACTGGTAACATCTAATAATAATGTCCTATTTATAATAGCTATAAAATATGATATTTCTCCAGTCATCACTAGCAACAAACGTATTGTAGCTAGTGCCAAAAAATAGTTAAATAGTTTAGTTTAAATGATTCATGATTTTGATGAACACATAAGAAAACTTTATTTTCAAAATTCTGGTAATGTAAGAGAAGAGGAATTTTATAGGGGTAAGGGGGGCGTTCTTATTTACCCCGCTGAAGTTTTATAGAGTAAGATTACAAGAAATATTATGATATCTATAATAAATATTTATAAACAATTAACACAAAAGATACATAGATAGTAAAAAATACTCACATTTAAAACAAAACAACGTGCTATCAGGTACCCGTGCTATTGCACATAAGTCGGCAAATCCAAAAATTTTCAAATGCACAGTTTTTAACTTAAAATCCACACATCGGTCTCGCAAAACAGCCAAGCAACTTTTTCAATAGTGTTATGTAGGTACAAAGTTTGCACTCGCACAATATTTTTTTATATTCGAGAAAAAGCACAGTTTTTCGGAAGAAAGGCGAAAATGAGGGCACGATTCGATTCGGGCAAGGAAAAACAACTTTTCGAACGGTTCCACCAGGTGTGTTATAAGAATGAACCTAAGGACTTGGAATTTTTTTTTCGCGAATCAAGATATACCGGCGCCGACGTCTCGCGAAACGCGTCTTTCTTGAAAGGAGCGTCGCTGATAACTAAGAAAGCGTCGCGACGTCGAAAGACGTGAAGAACAACCATCTCCCAATTTTGCCCGCTAAATACTAAGAATATACTCTAAAATATACCCTGGACAAGGACGAGCTTATTCAAGACCGACATGTTGAACAGAGACGTTCGCGACGCCTAAACAGAGAGACCCTTATACCAACTTCTAATATTTCCAAGAGAGAACGTCTAAGGGCAGTAACGAGGACGCCCTTATGCAAGACGCGTGAGCTAGAGAGAGATACGAAAACCTTAGAATAGAATCTTGAATATACGGCGCATGGCAAGGAACTAAGGAATACGGGGTCCGCGCTATCGCGCTTCCCCACCCCCGCTGAAAAAGTGAAAAAGGGGTTGAAAAAAACCGTCTTGGTTTTTTCGCATCCCCTCTCGTTTGAGGGGGCGGTAGGGGTAAGAAAGTAGGGGAATATTGTAGGGGGATAGAAATTGTGCGGGCGAAAAGTTGGGCGAGAGAGTGGACCGTGTGCAAGGGGTGGATTTTTGAACCGGTTACGTATATGTGATGCGTCTCCTGGTTGTGGGACGAATAAGTGCGTTTTGGCCTGTATTTTTTAGTTGTGGCTTGTTTTTGTGTGCTTGATTGTATCGTAGTGTTTTTTGGTTGTGTTGTGCTGTGATTTGGGGGGTTGCTATTGCTTTCGTAGTTTTTATTTATGTCTATTTTGTGATTTTTCGTACATTTATTTACATTAGTGCTGAATGTTTTGACATTTTTAGGCGTTTTGCATGATAGGCCAGTATAAATTTTCCTATATGTTATACATATTTATTTTTGGGTTCCATTCTTATATCTAAGAAAGTTTTTTACTTATTTTTGGAACATGTCAAGTAGATGTAACGATATAAATAATACTAAATAATAATATAAACTCCTGGACAAAATTAACGCAACATCATAAATTTCCCATATTTTTTATGCTATTTTTTTTTCTGAATTTATGATCCGATTTGAATAATTTTTTTTTTCATTGTAGGTTGGTTCCTTGACAATGTCATAGTTTTCGCTGTTTATGATAAAAATTTAATTTTCGATTTATACTGGGTTTACTAAAAATGCTATGTTTTTTCCGAAAATTCGTATCACCCTGTGGAGTATATTAGCAACCGATGCATATTGCAGTTGACATTAAACGGTAGGTCCATCTTTCCCCAATATTTTCGTTTTTGGTTTACTTCATTATCTCTGTTATTAAAGGAGATACGCCGTTTTATAGCGTAACATGTTTTTATAGACTTTAATATTCAACACATTCATTGTTAAATGTTTTCAAGTAATACTCGTCGGGCAACTGGGCATACGAAATGAACGTTTAATAAGCAGTTTCCGAACAGTTTTTTTTTTATCAGTATGGCGAATTTTATTTGACTTTTGTAACTTTAAAACACAACATCTGCTGACACATCGCTTGCAATGTCAGAAAAAGTCCATAGTCTACTTGAAAACATTTAACAATGAATGTGGTGAACATTAAAGTTTATAAAAACATGTTACGCTATAAAACGGTGTATCTCCTTTAATAACAGAGATAATGAAGTAAACCAAAAAAGAAAATGTTGGGGAAAGATGGACCTACCGTTTAATGTCAAATGCAATATGTTTCGGTTGCTAATATACTCCACAGGGGATGCGAATTTTCGGAAAAAAACATAGCATTTGTAGTACACCCAGTATAAAACGAAAATTAAATTTTTATCATAAACAGCGAAAACTATGACATTGTCAAGGAACCAACCTACAATGCAAAAAAAATCATTCAAATCGGATCATAAATTCAGAAAGAAAATATGGCAAATTTATGATGTTGCGTTAATTTTGTCCAGGAGTTTATTATAACCTAATCAGGTTTTGAGCAGTATATAAAATAAATTTTATTGTTTTATTGATACAAAAAACCTATAATTATATAATTTTCATAAAAATTGCCTAATTTTTATATCTATTTTACGTACTCTATTTCTCGACGTTACTTTATACAAAAGAAAAAAAAATATTTTACAAGTAATCACGTCTATTTTGGTTCTTGAATAATATACATAAGACAAACCGATTGTTCGGGTCATTTTAATGCCTTTTTGAAAGTGCCGAGATGCCTAAAAAGTTATTGTGCAGGCAAAGCAAAAATGTTTCACCTGTACTCACAGCCTAAACTACTACTAGCGAGCCGTGTCTTTGTGGTAAATGTTGCTTAGGTTGTGCTTTAGATGGAACCTTATTTGCCGTATTGTACATTGTTTCTTAGGAAATTATTATTATTATTATTATTAGTGTTTTATTAATAGTATTCTTATTTTACATTATAAAAGTATTGTCTTGTTTCTTGAATAGTCCGTAAAATTCCTCGCAATGCACTTGTAGTACACGCACATGTTCCAACCTTGAAGCCGTTCTGACTGAAATTAAAATATTTATTTTATTTTTCTCTGATGCTAATAAAACGAAAAATATTTTTAGAAAGTCAGATCCACACCAATCATCGTTGCACTTAGTGCAGTTTTATGTATTCTACGGATAGGATTTTATAATTTTTCCATTTTTATTTGCCAAATGCTCGTTGGCCTCATATATTTAGTGGGACTTCTTTTGAATGGGTGCCAAGAAAAATATTTCAAATCGCTTTTTGTGTTATTTTTTGTTTAAAGCGTTTTGTGGTCGTAGATTATTGATTAAATAAGCTCTAGTAGATTTAATATACGGTTACATTTTTTTCAATTTTCTCTAGTTTGTACGCCCGGTATCACTTCACACTTCCGCAAAGCCAGAATTATTTTTCCGATCTCTTTGCACAACTCCACATAAATTTACAGTTTAACTCGATAACTCCCACTTCTAGCCACAAGAAATTCATCTGTACCCTACCTACCCCCACTCCCACAAAATCCGTCTCAAATAAAAAATTACCCACCCCGGATTTTTCTTGATCCCTCCTCGATAAAAATGGCCCGTCCTATTTTTTCCGGGATCTTTACAATACGAAGGGGTGTATTTACCGGGGGGTGGGAATTTTTATTTTAAAGTCCACCCCCGTTTATGTTAATACCACCCATCCGTATTCTGTCTACCTGCTGGTATAGTCGGTGACTGAAGGGATGGGTATGACGGTGGATGAGATACCAGTGGCACGAAAATGTTTACTATGGCCGTCGCTCAGCGTTATATCGCAGTACATTGAGGTAATAAACGCAGTCACTAAAATTGGTCCAATAAATAATTTGGTTGAGGTAACGAGCTAGTTTGTTGAGAACAAGCACGATTGTGCCGTATTTTTTTTACCGCTGTGTATAAAACACTGATGGGTGCTTACAATAGCTAAAATAATTATTAACATATTTTCCCTATACAGGGTGTCCCAGAATATGTGGGCAATCTCCCGGGTTCAGATAGAACACTTAAAAATAACAGGAGAAGTACCTATAAATTTTTCTTCCTACGGCCTCGCCTAAGGAGATATGGGCCCATAACGGACGTCCCTGGAAATCGTTGTTTTTTAAATAATTTTCTAAGTACTAGGTGTAATTTAATAATTTTTTAGTATAATGTTTACTAGATGAGTCTCCTTAAAATTCGCTCTTTTAAATACATTTGGCTTATTTCGTTTGACAGGGACGGACTAGACGTAACACAAAAATGATTTTTTTTACTCCCTGTATGATGAAGAAACGACAATAGTATTTTTTTGGATACTCTAAACTATAAGCTAAAAAAAGGTACTCTTGATCAATATCCATAAAATGAACTGTTTTCGAAAAAAACATATTTTTGTTCAGTATGTTTTTTTGCATTGGTTGTTGTTTTATGTTCGTAAAATTCCCTCATTGTTGCTATGGTATTTTTCACATGTACCGATTTAAATAAGAATATTTATGCCAGTGTCAGTTTATGGTAGTGTCTTGAAATTTGCGTTTTCAAGTGACCGTTTTCATGTAGAATTGACCAGGCTAATCAGAAAAATATTCATATGGAAAAATATCAGTGGCGTACAATCACTCGCAGAGACGCCACTGGTCGAACAATTGAATAACTTTCCTAACTAAAATTTGTGGTTCTATATCCTACTAACACATACCAAAATTGAGAATAATATCTAACTTACTTTCGGAGACATAACCATTTAAAAAATAAAAATTCAACACGCTGTAGTAAAAAATTTAAGCCGTTGCGGACATATGCTCATATGAACTTTTCTTTATAGAATGATCTAAGGGATCACACCCTGAAATATTAGCACATCATTAAGGAACACCCTGTATAGGGGGTCCCATTTAAAATTTTTTACTTTGGTTAATATCTCGAAAAATAAACTTCTTAGAGAAAAACTGGCAACTTTACATAAAAATCTGTAATGCGATCAGTTTTTGCTCTTGTTATAAAATAGTTATAAAATCAGACAAAAAAATCCACATCAGTGGCTTGCCGAACCGAAGGATGGGGAATTAACGTATTTACTAAAATTAAACCTTTGCTAATAATTCTATGTTCTGCCAATGCCTACTTTTTAACCTGCATCTATCTATAATCCAATGCAAATGACTATTATCATGCTGTAAGATCACCTCGCTTATATTGCTCAGGTAGACCTCCCTCACAGGAAGTACACCATTAGCGAAAAATTAATACACTTTAAGCAAGATACTCGAAGCATGTTTAAAAGTCGTATCGGCCCTCGGATCTGCCCGATTTAAATGCCTGTGACTTAATAACATAGCCATTATTTTGAGAATAGGTAGGTTATCTTTGATTTAATTTATATTTTATTTAGTTCGCGATATAGTATTTGCAGAATTATACCGTTGATCTCTTGACTGCAATAAAACCCCTTTATACCTTCGACCATAAAGTAAATAAGGAAATCGCAAATTTTAAAACCTTTTCGAGCAGAGCCGGGCCAGGTATACAAATTCAATTTATACCTATGCCTGATGCATATATAAATACAAAGTGATTTTTAATAATTTTAATCTTTAGTGGTTTTCCGGCGAGTAATTTTTAGTTGGGCTTATTAGTGGTAGAATGTGGCGTCCTTGGAATTGTGCTGATAAGGGGGGCATCTTCAGGTGTCGGGAATGGAGACTTAAATATGTAACAGCTGTTAAACAAATTAGAGAAGAAAATCGTCCAATTATTCACCTTGACGAAACATGGTTCGATACCCATGACACTCCAAGAAAAGGTTCTTCCAAAAAATGTCAAACCAAGGCACCATCAAATAAAGGCAAAAGAATCACAATATTACATGCTGGTTCAGAAAACGGGTTTGTTCCAAATTGCCTGTTGCTTTCAGCTAAAAACATAGGAGATTCTTCTTTAGATTACCATCAAGTTACCGACGCACAACTTTTTGAAGATTGGTTTAAACATAAACTCCTTAAAAATATACCTGAAAATAGCGTCATTGTAATGGACAATGCTAGTTATCATAGTCGGAAAGCAAAAATCATTCCCAATTCTAATAATACAAAAGCAGAAATTCAAAATTTTATGAGTGAAAATGATTTATATTTTGAAGAAACTTACAAAAAACGAGAACTGCTAGAAGTATTAAAAGCTTTTAAAATAAATAAGGAATACGAGTGTGACAAACTAGCAGCAGAAAATGGACATACAGTGTTGCGTCTTCCTCCGTACTATTGTATATTCAATCCTATTGAGCTAATATGGCACCCATTAAAATCCAATATTAGGAGAAATAATATTTCTCCTACATTAAATGCATCTGTAGTAGAATTAATTAAAAACGAAGTAAGAAAAATTTCTGCAGACAGTTGGAAAAACTGTGTACAGCATGTACTTAAGGTGGAAAATTCTTACAATTGTATGATTACAAATGTTCAACCCTTAATTATAAGTTTAGGCTTAGATGAAGATAGTGATAGAGATACAGAGTTAAATTTTGAATAAATTATCAATAGTTTCTTAGAATTTGATTAATTTTTATTGTACTTGTTATCCTAATAGTTATACTTTTAAATTATATTATTTTCAATTATCATTAATCAATTAATCATTATTTTACATTTATTATAGGTATTACCTAAAACTAAAAATACCTATCTATTTATTTTAAATTATAAAAATAAACCATGTGGTGTGGTATACATTTTCAAGCCGGCCCTGATCCCAATTATTGAGCTTTGAAGAGGTTGAGGCGTATACAATAGGGTTTAACCAGGTAGTTTATTTATGGCAGTAAGAGTCAACGGTATAATTCTGCAACAACTATACTTCAAAAATTACTATGTTCAACTTAAGGATGCATCACCCGGTATAAGAAATGTCGGTTAAGGTCCGCCATGCGAGGAGGCCTCTCGCGCTGATTTGTTTTGTTAATTTCCAATAAAAAGGCATGTTCTGTTCACAAAGTTATGTTTCAAGAATAAAATAACGTGGAAAGCATAATAAAAACCAAATACTAGTGATCTGTAATTAGGAATAAGGATAAAACTCATGTGAGGCATCGCCTCTCTTGCTTCACCTATAAATCCACCATTGATATATGTATTAATTATATCTAAAAAAATAATACCTATAATTAACAGGAATCGATTTACATATTTTAATTAATACAGGCGTTATTAGTTTTTTAATTTTACGAAAATGTCAACAACTATATTAATTTTTCCGATTAAATATTTGATTAAAAATTGTGTCCCCACGCATTTTATTAATATAAGATTTATAGGTGTACGACGTGTGTACACCACATATGTATATATAAACAGTATATTGCCAATACGAACGTTCCAAAATACCAAAAGTGTCCCCGCAATGGGCTTTTTGAGTTTTCGCAGTAGGGTGGACATTTTAACGATCGCGTCAGAGCCGGCCCGACATTATTTGTGTGTTGTTATTCGTCGTCATCTTTGGTTCTGGATGCTTTTTCAAATTACAGAATAAAAAGTGGTTCATCCGCATTGTTGTCGGTATATTAGTGCTTATAAACTTTCATTACCTAACAACAATTTTTGTAAAGGAGTTTTTAATTTGTAGTGATTCGATTCGCTGTTTGGTAGGTTATTAGTGGCTTGTTTTGTTCAAGATGAAATGACACAAGTGCATGGTGCTTTCTTGCAAAAGTCGTGAATCAATACCAGGTATAAAGTATTTCAGGAATGTACGTACATATTATACGAAAAGATTTTTCTTATCACATTATCCGATCTTCGGAACCGAATTTCCCTTAAAAAGCTTGTAAGAAAAGAAGAGAGTGTCACTCTTATACAATATAATATATATGTGGTCACTACCTAACCTTAAAATTAATGTATTTTTAATTTGGTGCATTAGTAGCTGATAATAATTCCCAAAATAGTCAATATAGTCATTGGTTTGGAAAAAAGTGAGGTTAAGAAACATACGACATCGGATGAAAGTTAAACTAAAGCTGATCGTGTCGATTGTTACAAATATTCGGATGGAATTTGGCACCAAAAGTTTACACCAATCAGGGCACCGTCGGATCATCATATCGTCAGAAATCGTATGCATGGAACGCCGCAATATTTTTCCTAACTAACCAGTGAAATTTACGTTAAAAAAGTTGAAATCCGGTCCTGTCGAATGTTTACTTTCACAAGGAAATTGCGCACACTCATAACGCCCCCTTCGATGCCCATAGCGGGGACATAATTGCAGATGGTATTAGCAATTTACTGTTTATATACTGGGTGGTCCAGAAGTCCGGAATAAAATTAAAATAGCCTTAACCTGTAACTTTTGGCGAAAACGATCGGACACGTCAATTTAGTTTTATATATGCTCACATTTTGGCATTATTCGTTTGTTTTTTTATAGACATTTGTCAAAGATATGACGACATCGATCTTTTTTTAAATAGAAACATACAGCTTGTGATACATCATTTGAAAGCTAATATCTCGTACAGTATGCTCATAAGTTTTAGCGCGTTTCTGTCAAGCTGTTTCAAAATGGTGACTGCTAAAAGTTTTTAAAAAATCTCTATTTAAATAAGCGGAAATTATAAATCATTGATGGTTTTTTTTTACCTTTCAAGGTAAGAAATCTTCATTGTGTCGCGTTCAGAAGATTTCTTACCTTGAAAGGTAAAAACCATCAACGATTTATAATTTCCGCTTATTTAAATAGAGATTTTTTAAAAACTTTTAACAGTCGCCATTTTGAAACAGCTTGACAGAATCGCGCTAAAATTTATGAGCATACTGTACGAGATATTAGCTTTCAAATGATGTATCACAAGCTGTATGTTTCTATTTAAAAAAAGATCGATGTCGTCATATCTTTGATGTCTATAAAAAAACAAACGAATAACGTCAAAATGTGAGCATATATGAAACTAAATTGACGTGTCCAAGCGATTTCCCCAAAAGTAACAAGCTAAGGCTATATTAATTTTATTCCGGACTTCTGGGCAATCCTGTATATGTGGTGTACACTAAAATCCATCGAGTGCGAATTGCTTTACCGGCTGTGGGGTTTGAACCTACGTAGTCTCGTCAGGAGCCGTTAAAACAATTAAATTAGTCTAAACGGTCAAGAAAATACATACATACTCATGCGTATATTCTTACCCACGTAACGCAATAAAATTATCAGACCTCCTTCGATAATTGAGGGTATAAAAAAATTGCGTGCCAAGTTACATTCCCCATATTATTAAAATGGATCATCGCCAAGGTGTTCTAACCCCCCGACTTAAGCAAAATCATGCAATTATCCGGTAATTTTTACGTAATATTACATTTAAGCAGGTGATAATTCCCTATCTCGTTCACAACGTTCTGGCATTAAAGACACTGTTTTGTTTCGCTTTTTGCTTGAAGCTATAATACATGAATGGCATAACTTTCGGAATTAAGGAGTACGAGAGAGTGTAAGATTGACATGTAAAAAAATGTGGAAATTATGGAAGTACCTTAATTCTAGTAACATAGTATTATGTAACTACAATATTCAAAATTAATTATTTAATGTAATATTTAATTTTTGGCATGAGGGACTTCTAAGTAAACTGCGATCCTATGGTATGTCCAGTCGATTCTGTGCATGGTTGTCTAGCTTTCTTAAGGAGCGCTCTCTGCAAGTGGCGATTGACGGATTTCTCTCAGACACCTTCATCATCATTTCATGCGGCTATTTTCCGATTAGCCCGGTCAATTCTACATCATAACGATATCTTACGTTCTTTCTTGATTAAAACATTTATTAAATTCAATGAAATAAATACAGGTCTGACTAAACCTCAAACATAGAAATTTTGCGTTTCTCCTTCTGTCCAACTCATTCTTAGATGCGTTTCGCCGTATCACGGCTCGTCAATAGGGCTAAAGTATGACAACCACTGTGATAATGGACTGTTTCTTCGTCGTCAGTCGTTGCGGCCCGGAACTTTCGAACCTGACCCGGTATTAAAGTACTTTCGTGACCTTACGCAACATTATTAGATAATTTGCGTAGTATAATACGTGCATGTTTTATATTAATAACCAGACTTCTTACATTTTATAGTAATATTTGCAGAACACAATTTAACGCAAGTAATAATATACAGGGTGCCCAGAATAAGAGGTCTCGTTAATGGTAACAGATACAACTTCGAATAAACGAGAAAAAAGTATCGCAATCAAAGGACTAACAATATTCCACACAAAGAGTTTTTTCTAAGATCTTGAAGCTTTGTGATAAGAAAACTGAAATTTTGGATTTTTAATTTAACTTTTTTCTGACTTTAATGTTATAAGTCTTTTCGTTTTCAAGCAATCATTATCAACTTCATTTTTTCTAATACGGCCCTGATTCTATAATGTCAATTATTATTCAAAATTCAATGATGAACAGTACCTTTTTTGATACTTTTATAGGGTATCGCCGTAATTGTTAGTGCGATCAAAAGAGTAATGTAGGTGTCATGTACTATTTTTGGGCCAAACTTAAAATGATAAAATCAAAATTTGAAAATTTTCCCTTTGGGAAAATCAATATTTTTTTTCTCTATATTTTCTTAATTAAAAGAGATATGGAAAAATGTTTTATACAGAAGTTCCTTTATACTGATTGTTGAATAATCTGCCGTTTTCAGAATAAGTATACGGGGTCAGGTAAAAAAGTTATCGGACCTATCCTAATTTTTTTTAAATGTAACACCCTGTCTATTTTAATCTAAAAATATACTATTTTAAATTCTCCTTTCAAATATATAACACACCATGGATGATATTGGTTTCCTAGGCGAGTTATTAAACTTTCTTACTTTAAACCAAAGTAGTCCATGAAACAAAAACTATGTCCTAGAGACAACTATGTTGACATTCTAGTTGTTATTATCATTTAACGCCAATTTCATTTTTTACATATTCATTTGTGAAAAATACTTATCAACATTTTGAAAAATTTGATGATATCTATCATCCATGGTGTGTTATAAAAGTTGAAAAGAGAATTTAAAATGCTATTTTTTTTTTTAGATTAAAATATATAAGGTGTTCCATTTTAAAAAATGAGGTTAGGTCCGATAACTGTCTTACCTGACCCCGTATACTAATTCTGAAAACGGTAGGTTATTCAACAATCATTATAAATAAACTTATGTATTAAACATTTTTCTGTATCTCTTTTAACTAAGAAAATATAGGGTAATTTAGGAATTGTCAATTTGTTGATTTTCCCCCGTATCTCTTAAGCGAGCGAAAATGTTCGAATTTTGATTTTACCATTTTAAGTTTAACCCAAAAAGAGCACATGACACCTACATTGCTTTTTTGATAGCACTAACAATTACGGAGATACCCTATAAAAGTGTGGTTTAGTTACGTTTCCAGTCTTTTTAATCATTTTTATGAAATTTTCATGATACACAGCACCTGTATTTCCCATAAGTTTGTAAACACTGTTCAATGCAGTAGGTACTAAAATGGATATTTTTAAATGTTCTTTATGATAATTGATTTAAAAATCCAAAATTTCAGTTTTTGTAAACTAACTTAAACTTATGGCATATTGTTAGTGCTTGATGCGGTTGCGATACTTCCCCCCTATTTAATCGAAGTATAATGTATCTTGGACACCCTGTATGCCTTCTCCTTGTTAATTACTCTCGGAGGAAAAAATACCGCAAAATATTTTAATTTTGAGTTCCTAGACGACCTCGAGACGAGGGTGTTTATCTATAGATAGCATTGTTATCTATTTAACTATTTTAACGAAAATGAAAATATACCGAATGAATAGAACAGGTAACAGCGTTGCCAGACGTCCTGATTTTCTCGGGTCAAAATGTAAATCGACGCAAGTCACTCGTACAAGTCAACGTGGAAGGTTTATAGATATAGTGGACTTAGGTTATAAAATACCCTCTAGGGACAAAAAAAATTGATAATCGATGCGCTATAAAAAACACAACAAAAATTAATATTTTCAAGCCGTCAACTTAAGACTGCCATGTAAACGTCGGGGAACCACCGCCCGTGAAGATGAGAATCCCAAACAATCCCAAATTAGCAATCAGAGCCATCTATGTTGCATCAATTTAATAAAAAAATATGCCGCTTTTTGGCAGGTTAGAAAGAGACGAGAGTCAACAGCTGATCAATATTTCTTTTCGTGAAGTTTAAGCCGTTAATAATAAAGTTTTTTAGTTAATTTATTGATATTTAGATTGTCTGACATGTCGATTGGGGTATCAACAAGGTTCAGGAAGATCTGTGACAAAATTTTGAAAATTGTTCATATTTGAAATTGTTATTATTCCTATAACATTATATTTTTTAAAGCAATTTTTTCGTAGCGTTTTCCAATCCTTTAACTTTACGAATCCAGTTTTAAATTAGAAAAATCTAAATATAAGAAAATATTGAATGTTATAAAAGTTATATCCCATTTAAGTTATGCTATTGATATATTTATCAAAAATACATTCTTAAAGAAATAAAATAAAAAATATCCCAATAAATAGATTGATATCTATATGAAAATAGCTATTTTTCTTTTACCGCTATATGTAATTCCCGATTCGGTAAAATACCAATCTGGCAACGCTGGTAGGTAAGTACTTATCCAATTCTAATAGATACATATGTTGTATATATTTTTTAAAGATGTATGTGCTATAATTTCATGCAAGTCTCTAACGATTTTCTTACATATACCTTTTTAAAATCTATTCTCATCTTAAGAAAATCTCATAAAATCAAGAAAATGGTTTCTGTTTCGATAAAAAAGGGACAGATGGCGCGCGGTGTGCAATCTCTATGAAAATATTAGATGGAGTTTGGATTCATTCTTGATGGAGTATGCTGTTTTTTATATTTTTAAAAAGTTTTTGAATTAAGAGTTGTTAAGGAATTAATGAATATACATATATTATCCATCTATCGGTATCTATTATTCTTAATGTTACTACACAAACATAAGGTTCCTACTGAAAAACAAAACTTTGGGCTTTTGGGCTTTTTATTATAGATATTTATGTATCAAGTGTACTAAGTAGATGATTATCCCCTGAGGGCGACAGTCTTACAAAACCGAGGGCCTCTTGCCCGAGGGTTCATAAGTCGCCTGACGGTATATATCTATTAGTACCCGTGGTGCATACAAACGTTTATGTCATACCAGTTCGTTTTAAATAATAAATATTTTTTTAAAATTTAATTTGATTTACCAATTTTTTATTTTTACCTGCGACATTACCTTGACATTATTATAGCCTGCGTTTTTGTTGCTAGGGAGATAAGTATTCAAATGTTTAATGTGTCAAAGCTAAAAATCAAAAATGGAACAAGGTTTTTAAATTCCCGACGAAATTGAAAAAAGATAGACAAGGCCGCTGTACTGTACAACCTATTGGAAAAAGCACATTTGGGAAAATTCCCTATATTATTGCAAAATATTTGGGCTTGAACAACCCCGAAAAGTACACTGGTCATTGTTTACGTCGAACGTCGGCAACTCTTTTAGCAGGAGCTGGAGCAAGTATGACTACGCTGAAGCCCCATGGTGGATGGAAGAGTACCGCAGTTGCTGAAGGATATTTAGAGGATGGCATATCCTCAAAAAATGAGGTTTCAAGGATGTTGGCAGGCGTACCATCTGGATCTCGCATTTCCTAACAGAAACTAGACACCCAAACAATGAATCATGAGTCAACCTTTGCTGCAGGAAATTTAGCTATTAGCGGAACCTTCCAGAATTGCCAGATCTATGTAAATACAACCAAATAATATATAAACGTATATTTTGGTATTTTCTAAAATCAAGAATAAGTTAATAGGAAACTGTTTTTTGCGTCTTAATGCCAGCGCGGGCATAAAGTAATCCCTTATGTAGATGGGAACTAAGATATAAAAACACAATAATGCACTGGTATGATATAAAAATACATACATATCTATTAATAAATGTTTAAAAAAAAACGGATACAGTTATAAAATAAAAAAATATATAATTATCAACAAAATACTTTTTTGCCAACTATTGAACATTTTTAATTGTGTCGTTCAACTCTTTAATTGGCTCTCTCGTGCTCAATAGATATCATAAGCTTCAGTCGAGATTGTGTTGATGTTGACCGTAAAAAGTTTTAGTTTAAAATTGAGCGTTCTCAATTAGTTAGGGGCAAGGCGCATCTTTTAGTGATTTTTTACTGCGTATCCATGTCTTTAATGAATTTTTGCTGCGTATGCATGTCTTTTAAACAGCCCTATTTTTTTTTCTGATTCTGATCATTTTAAAGCATTTTTAGGTATCAGTTCAGTAGTTTTTAAATTATCTATTATTTACCTGCCAGGACCTCTTTAGAGGCAACGAATCAACACGAACAAAAATATTCACTATTGTCTAACTAAAAGCATCACCAGGAGCACCGAACTTATAAAAAATAAAAAAGCAACAGTGTCTATCTTTCGACCGCCCAATCGAAAACTGGTCAAAAATCAGAACTTATTTTTAACCCCATCAATTCCAGACCCAAAAAATCACTTTTATCTCGAAAAATGAAAAAAACTACATTTTTGCGCACTGGTGATGAAACACTCGTATCTAAACGAAGAAAAAATACCATAATCTGGGAAAAATTGGAAGGTAATTATTAGTAGTGAAGTCAAGGTCCTGATGAATTCGGAAAATACCAAAAATTGTTTCTATGGCATGACCTAGGAATGTAATCTATCGCTTGAACCCAAAATACGACAAGTTTGTTACGTATCCTGTTGAAATATCACAAAGCCAATCAACATTAAACGAACGTCCCGGTAAAAGCACAACACATTGGTATTACGTCGGCGATAAGCACTTTCATTTTATCCTTAGTTTGCTAGAGGATAATCTCTGGATAGCTTATCTATGCACCGTAAACCTCAAAATCTAACAAAAAACCGTATTCTTTTCGCGTATGATCGAAGAACACTACAAAAAATCCCATTTTTTTCGCCTATATAGCTGATTTTTAGCTTGAACTTTGTCTTATCTGAAGATAAACAAGTTTTCGAAAAATTTCCCGATTTTTTCGAGATAAGTAGGAAGTAGGGTTTGATAGTTTGCCTCGTGTGACCTCTATTTAACACTTTTCTATTTTACTGGGTGGAACAAAAATATTTTTGCTATTTAATAATAATAGACGCATTTATTAAAGAAAATACAGTGAAACCTCTATTACGGGACCGTCTAAATGTGTCCGCCTAATAGAGGTGTCGGCCCATGGGAAATTTGTTATTAGGTTAAATGCAAAATTATTACTATGTATGTACAAATAAACATAACAAAAATACCCTAGTTTTAGTTAGGATGTAGTACTAAAAAAATCTAATAACGTAGTTGGAAGTGTTTGCGTTTTATACTTGCAATCTAGAAAATGTAATTCCAAGTCTGAGAACAATTCCATTGCTGTAGAGTCACCTCTATTTTTTGCATACTCTTATAATTCCTTTACCATACTAATGGCTTGTTGATAATTGGTGACATTTGTTTGATTACTGCATTCAACTTCTTCATTAGAGTCGTCAGATAGTGATTTGGTGTCAGTTTGGACTATATAATCGATAGGAATGGGGTCACTATCATCTTCTAATAGCACATTGCTATCAATGTTAATGAACCCACCCAAATCATTGTTATCAAATTACAAACTTCCACAGCATCAATATTCTCTTTCGGACTCAAAACGCGACATTTTTGTGCCATTGTTTACGATTTTAACCTTACAACTCACAAATAAACGGCGGACTGCTGTCGGGGAATCACAAATACTTTCATTCGGCGAAGTCTTTTCGCACTGCCACGCATATGCGATTGGCTGCCGGTCTGTCTTCAGAGAGTTTTTGCACCGTACTTATTCGTCTCCCAAATACTTTAAAAAGCCCAAGAGAGGTTGATTTTCATGGCATTTGATATACCTAGTTCCGGACTATGAAAAAATGTCCGCTTAATAGAGATGTCCGCTTATTAGAGGTGTCCGTCATGAGAGGTTTCACAGTACATACAGCGCTTGTTTGACCCAAATTATAATAATTGATAACAGTTTCATAAAATCACTTGATTTACCAATTTGTTGATAATAAATTCATTTAGAAGTCAAATAGCGACAATATTACACTATAAGAATGTTCCGACGACCAAATTATAAAACTGTTTTATAGTAGTGGTTTTAAATAGCTGTAATAACTTACATTAGGCAGCAATACGGTATAAGCCTCTTTATGTATAACGTGGGCATTGAAGTTTCTTAAATGCCGCTTTGGTAGCACACACCCTTATGTCAAGTTAGAAAAGGACAGATTTTATTAAAAATTCATGACAAAAAATACAGCAATAGGCGTTGCATTTATGTAGGTACCCATGACGCTATAATGCTAACAAACAAATGTGAAAATGTCATAATCAAAACTGAGCATGTGTTTGTTAATTCTAGTTTTAACTAGTTAAATCTAGAATTAACTAAAATGTGTTAAAACCGGAATTAACCGAGAACACTTGTAAATTCTCGTTTCAATCAGTTAAATCTAGAATTGACTAGGAATAATAGGATAATAAAAAATATTAAAACTAGTTTTTCCCAGGAAAATCGGGTTTTAACTGAAATCGGTTTTTACAGTAAAATATACTCGTATACCTACAAATAATAATATTATCGAATTTCATAAGCCGTTCTCGTTTTACTTACTGTAAAATCTACTTTATGAAAATACAACTCGTCTGGAGTAACAGAGTTAACGCCAATAAAACAGTAAGTAAACAAATAATATGCAAACACACATATTCAGTGCAGTGAACCAACGTGTTGGTGCACTCTCTTTATTTTCATTATAGCATGGTCAAGTTCAAAGCGGAGAAGATTGTTTATGCGTTCAATCGATTTGGAAATGGATCTTTTCGTAACTAGTTGGGAAAAGCGTCGTAGAAAAAAAATTAAAGCGCGACGGATGCAGCGAATTACCTGTACTTTGTCACAGAAGTTTGTGGAGAAAAAAATCTATTCCCTTATTTTTGATTATGATTTATAAAAGTTTTATAACAGCTCTCGATTTGCAGATTTGTTGTAAATAGGTCTTGTGATACATTTTCATATTGTCAAATGGTCAACTAGTTACAGACAAAAGATTAATTACTTAGTTTAACAAGTGTGGAAGTATATCAAAAGTTAAGACGTTTAGGGGTCAATATTTTTTACATGTAACTTTCAGTCCTTAGCATATAACTTACTAAAATAAACTATTTGCAAGTAGAAACGATTATAATTTGCGAAATATATGTTACTTCCTGCATAAGAAAGCCATTTTAAAAGTTTTTTTTTTAGATTATAGCTGCAGTATTCAAATTTGAATTTAAAAAGGTATCGCCGGTCACGTGTCTCTAGTCAATAATTTCTTACTTTACCCTTTTATATTTCACGTCATTTTACTAAAGTTACTTTTATATATGAATAATTTACACTCGTACTACAATTTGTATTGGAAAAATAATGTTCAAAGATCAACAGTTTAGTTTCTCTAACGCAATTATTAACCAGAAGTTCCGTTCCCGCAGCTGCATGTATCGCCGGTCACGGCAGAAATTGCTTATAAATAACGCCACTACAGGTCGGCCTAATAGTTTTACAAATATGACGTTATGCGTTTGAATTTGTGTAAAGCGTGCTCCTGTTTAGGTAAGTTCCTTATTATGTTGATTTAGATATAAACTAGAACATTGCCTACTTTTTACCAGGGGTATGTTTTTATGTTGTATCGCCGGTCACATGGTTAACTCAGACCTAGTAGTCTTAATTTAGGGAAAAATACTACACGAAGTCATTCTCTTGAGCACACATACTCATTTCAGTCTAAAAAAAGTTTAAGAAATAGTTCTGTATTAGTTGTTATCCACGAATTTGTGCATTTTGTATCGCCGGTCACAGTATCGCCGGTATTTTAACATTCTATAAGGAACATGCCAAAACTTTAAGCCAATATAATACAGGGCTGTTATAAATAATAGGAAAATGGTTATAGTGACTGATTAAAATAACTCAGTTCCAAATATTGGCGTTATATGATTCAGAAGAGTTTAGTCATGTGACGGGCGTTAAATTATTAAAAAATCGATGCTATAGACCAAGATCTTTGTGACGATGATCTTTTGCGCGGACATATATAATTCCTCTAATTAGATACTATAAGGCAGTGGTGCGCAAACCGTGGGTCGCGACCCCCGGAGGGGTCGCTAGAAAATTTTTGGGGTCGCCAAATTCAAAGAAATTCACGCCTACTGTCTATCCAGGGGTCGTGACAAAATTTTACACAAAATAAGGGGTCGCAAATGAAAAAAGTTTGCGCACCACTGACTATAAGGAACCTATTAAAAAATTAACAGGTGTTTTTGAGATTATTTATTTTTAAAATCCGATTTACTGAAAATTGCCTGTAAAATTATTTTGACCCTTAGGACATAATAATAATAATAATAATCCTTAAATATTAGCATGTTATTAAGAAACACGCTGTATAACTAAGTATTTCTTTTTTTGTATGTATCATATGAGCTGTAAGAATGTAGTTATAACTACGTTATAGGGTTGCTTCATAGCCGTTTGTTTTAAATAGCTGTAAGAACAGCACTTGAACTTACATACTATACCACCAAATGGTTCTGTAAGATTTCTTGCTGTATAATTTTGTATGTTGATGTTTCCAAAATGTTGCTACATAACTGTTATGCAGCAAATCTGGGGTTTTTGCTCTTATAGATCTGTTTTAATGATGGTTGTAAGAGGGCATATTTATACAGTCTGGAGCTCAATTATTTCACGAAACATCCTCAGGCCATTTGTATTATTTTAAGTCGTACCCATTGGTTAAAAATACCATCCAATGACTAGGCGATTTAAAAATCTAGAAAAATATTTAGCTGGATGTCAATCAGTCGTTCTCGATTTAAGAAAAGTGTTTATATTAAATAGACGTTCGGTCAGATTGGTTTTCGAAATAAAAATAAGCTATTTATAGAGATTCGCGAGTTTTAAAAAAGAGTAATTTCATTTTAGAAAATAAGCACGGGCAGATTTTAGTGTAATTACGCGAGTGAGTTTATCGTCGGTAGATTTTTAATTAATTTCTTGATATTTAGGTTGTATAATGCGTTAATTAGGGACTAGGCCAGCCTTGAATCCCTCTTCGCCCATTTCTTTCTCCCGATTTAAAGATTTCATTTATTCAGGGTGTTCCTTAATGACGTGCTAATATTTCAGGGTGTGATTCCTTAGGTCATTTTATAAAGAAAAGTTCATATGAACATATGTCCGCAACGGCTTAATTTTTTTGCTACAGGATGTTGAATTTTTATTTTTTAAATGGTTATTTTTTAATATCTCCGAAACTACTTTAGCTATTTGTTTCAATTTTGGTATGTGTTAATAGGATATGGAACCACAAATTTTAGTTAGAAAAGTTATTCAATTGTTCCACCAGTGGCGTCCCTGCAAACATGTCCTCTGATATTTTTGGCAGAAAAGATGGTACGCCACTGACTTGTTCCATGTGTAATTTTTTTCTGATTAGACCGGTCAATTCTATATGATAACGGTCTCTTGGGTTTTTCTCGTCAGGCGCATGGTTCTAGATTAAAACCACTAAATTCGTATTGAAACTCATTATTATTAACATTGATAAAATAATTAATGATAACTTTAACTGTTTTAATCAAGAACGGCGAGCGTCTGACGAGAAAAACTCAAGATACCATTTTCATGTAGAATTAACCAGGCTAAACATAAAAATATCCACATGGAAAAATACCAGTGGCGTACCATCTTCTTTGTAAAAAATATAAGATGACATGTTTGCAGGGACGCCACTGGTTTAACAATCGAATAACTTTTCTAACGAAAATTTGGGGTTCCATATCCTATTAACACATACCAAAATTGAAAGTAATATCTCAAGTACTTTCGGAGATATTAAAAAATAACCATTAAAAGAATAAGAATTCAACACCCTGTAGCAAAAAATTTAAGCCGTTGCGGACATTTGATCATATGAACTTTTCTTTATAAAATTACCTAAGGAATCACACCCTGTATACATTCAACGTTATACGAACAAAAATTTATCACACATACATCACATGCAAGCAATGTTATTTTAACGTTTTTCTCGAAAACGGTTAGGTTTATCGAAATAAAAGCAGTATACCTTTTTCATGTCAAAAGGTTAGGAGAATAAAAATGTTCACTCAAAATGCGCATACAGTGTAGCGCAAAAAAGTTGGAACCATTCAAATGAAAGTATAGGTTCGTATGTGGCCCCCGCTACAATTATCCCCTAAATTATTTGCTCATCATTTCCGGACACCCTGTATTTCCATTTCAGTTAACAAGAGTTAAAAGAGCCTTTCTTCTTCTTCCTCTGATGTGTCTTTCCATCGTCCTACTAATAGAATCAATAATATAATTGCTCATAACTTGTTACCTGTCAAACCTTAATACAACTTTCTTAAACTTGTTTTTTTCGTAAAAAATTCGACCGTGATTGATAAATTTATTTAATTAATTATTGTAAATAGCCTAATTATTTGACAACTCTAATAAGGACTGTATTAAAAAGTTAACAAACGAACTTTTTTTATTTTATTTCGTTGAGCGTGAGAAACTTTCATCTCGCGATTAATCGATGAATAATTAAAGTCGACTAAAATTCATAGTTTTACTGATAACTTAACTTTCCGATAAGGTGTTAGGTATGTTTAGCGTCGACAGGTAATTAAAGATGTGCTTTATAGTCTTTGCAGCGAACCCTCAAGCTTTTTCGACAGTTGACATCAGCAATATGTCATCGATCAGCTGTTTGGGGACTTAATCAAATACCCCTGCATTCAGCGTGTTGTGTTTTTATATTTTTCCAGTTTGATTGGTGCTAATAAGTTTTAAAAGTGTATTTCCGTCGTTCTAGTATAGTTTATTTTGTTTTCAGAACTTTGATTAACTACATATCGAGTTGTTTGTGTATTTGTAAACCACAGTAAGTACTAATCACTTAACGAAAAATTTATAGGTTAATATTTTATTTATCTGTTTTTAGACGAAAATAATAATGATGGAGCATAATTATTGTCTGCCTTCTACCTCAGCTGGTGCCACCGTTAGAGAAACTAAGGTGAATTTTAATATTAATAAAAAAATTTCTAGATGTTTTATTTCTTTCCGAGTGAGTTGAGATTTTGGTATGTGTTAATAGGATATAGAACCACAAATTTTGGTTAGAAAACTTATGCAATTGTTCCACCAGTGGCGTCCCTGCAAACATGTCCTCTGATATTTTTTACAAGAAAGATGGTACGCCACTGATATTTTTCCATATATATATAATTTTTCTGATTAGCCTGGTCAATTCTACATGAAAACGGTCTCTTGAGTTTTCTCGTCAGACGCACCGTTCTTGATTAAGACCACTAAATTCATATTGAAACTCATTATTATTAACATTGATAAAATACTTAATGAATGATAAATTTTGTTTTATAAAAATTATTGGAAATGGCCAGATGGGCCGAAGCATGCCTTTTAAGTGAAGGTGGCCATTTCCAACAATTTTTTGTAAAACAAAATTTATCATTAATATTTTATCAATGTTAATAATAATGAGTTTCAATATGAATTTAGTGGTTTTAATCAAGAACGGTGCGTCTGACGAGAACAACTCAAGAGACCATTTTCATGTAGAATTGACCAGGCTAATCAGAAAAAATATCCACATGGGAAAATGTCAGTGGCGTACCATCTTTCTTGCAAAAAATATCAGAGGACATGTTTGAACTGACGCCACTGGTGGAGCAATTGAATAACTTTTCTAACCAAAATGTGTGGTTCTATATCCCATTTATAAGTACCAAAATTGAATATAATATCTAAAGTACTTTCGGAGATATTAAGAAATAACCATTTAAAAAATGAAAATTCAACACCCTGTAGCAAAAAATGTAAGCCGTTGCGGACATATGTTCATATGAACTTTTCTTTATAAAATGACCTAAGAAATCACACCCTGAAATATTAGCACGCCATTAAGGAACATAATTGACCTGTTTGTTATCGTTATAATCTGCTAAACATCTCTCATATCTGCATCGTAAAAACGCGAAACTTTATATGTAGCTAAGCCGACAAGATTTTACAGTTAAAATGAAAACGAGCAAAAAGACTATGAAACTAGTACTAGTTTATACCATACGTTTACATATCGTGTGAATGGTTGCGAGAGAGCCAAAACTCGCCATTTTATGTTGATTTATTTAAATGTCGTCAAGATGTGTTTTAGAGCGAGTAATAGTGTGCAAAATTGCAAAATGCTTCCTAGAGCGAACATGTATTAATAATATTAGCTATTGGGAATTAGCATTTTTCGAAAATTATTATCCATGATAATGTGTAATTCGAAACGGGAATTAAAATTGTCCGTACGCAGATATGCATGGGCGTCTTTAGAAAGTCTTGTAGGGGGGTGGCAATGATAAAATGAGTAATTTTATAAACTTGAAAACCAGGACGCCAGTGGTAGCAAAAATATTCTATTCTAAACCTTTTAACGTGCCGTCTGGTGTGCCTCAGGGCAGTCACCTTGGTCCCCTGTTTTTTATCATTTACATTAATAACATACAACAATGTTTTAAATTTTTTACATTTTCGATGTACGCAGATGACCTAAAATTTTTTCGAATAATCAGGGTGCCAGGGGATTGCCATTTGCTGCAAAATGATCTTAATGCCTTAGTAAGATTCTGTGAACGTCAGAGTTTATTTCTTAATCTAGGGAAGTGTGTATCGATTATGTTTACCAGAAATAAGAATGTACACAATTTTCGTTATACTATTAATAATAGTGATCTCGAATCAGTTAATGAAATATGCGATTTGGGTGTTAGGATTTATTATAAGAAACAGTTTAAATTTTAATAATCCTCAAACAGTTCTAAACTTGTATTATGCGTTTATATTTAGTAAACTTAGTTTTGCATCGGTTGTTTGGAACCCTCAGTACGCGGTTTACCAGCGAAGGCTGGAAAGTATTCAAAACAAATTTTTACGGTTCTTGTCACGAAAAACAGACATAGCTATAGTCAATAGCCAACTATAAGCCTATAATGGAAAAATTTTCTGTAATGCCACTTACTGAGAGACGAATGGTTTCCGATGTAGTTATGATCTACAAGTTGGTGAACGGTCTTGTTGATTCGCCAACGCTGAGGTCAAAGTTAAGCTTTAATGTTCCGGTTAGGGACTTAAGGCTTCAAAATACTTTTAATATTCCACTCAGAAATACAAATTCTGGAAAAAATTCTCCTCTCTGTAGAGCGACTAGGGCATGTAATAGGCTTTCTTTAGGGATGGAAATGTTCGATATGTCCATAATTAGATTTAAAAAATGTGTAAAATCAATGCTATAAAGGTTCATAGATTTTTTAGGTTAATATAATTTAATGTATACTTAATTTAATAACTCCCACTAGCCAATACCACAACGTGGATGCTATATTGGGTTCAGTGCCTGTTGTATCCCTATTTTGTAAATAAATAAATAAATAATAAATAAATAAATAAAAAGGATGAAAATCAACCTCTCTTGGGCGGACGCGGACAGGCTGTTTTCATACAAAGAGTGCGAAAACCCTCCTTTAAACGGACCAAAAATTTTTAAAAGTATTTGGGAGACGAATAAGTACGTTGTAAAAACTGTCTGAAGACAGACCGACAACTATGCGTGGCAGCGCGAAAGGACTTCGCCGAATGAAAGTATGTGTGATTCCCCGACAGCAGTCCGTCGTTTATTTGGGAGTTGTAAGGTTAAAATCGTAAACAATGTCACAAGAATGTCGCGTTTTGAGTCTGAAAGAGAATATTGATGTTGTGGAAGTTTGTAATTTGATAACAATGATTTGGGCGAGTTCATTAACATTGATAGCGATGTGCTATTGGAAGATGATAGTGACCTCATTCCTACCGATTATGTAGCCCAAACTGAAACCACATCACTATCTGACGACTCTGATGAAGAAGTTGAATGCAGTAATCAAACAAATGTCACCAATTATCAACAAGCCATTAGTATGGTAAAGAGTATGTGAAGAATAGAGGTGACTCTACAGCAATGGAATTGTTATCAGACTTGGAACATTTTCTAGATTGCAAGTTTTAAAACGCAAACACGTCAAACTACGTTATTAGATTTCTTTTAGTACTACATCCTATCTAAACTAGTGTATTTTTGTTATGTTATGTTTATTTGTACATACATTTATATACAAAAAGAGACATCCGAAAACTAACCAAGAAATAACTCCATATTTATTTTAAGGAAATAGGAAAGTACTGCTTCAAGCAGCGCTAGGGGGGAGGGGGGAGGAGAGGGGGGAGACAAGTGCTCCGTCTTGCCCTTCCAAAAGTTGATTTAACGACATGCCTCCTCCTCTCCATTCACCCATTTTAATAGTCATTGTCGCTGATATAGTTAAGTTATTATCAGATTTGACAGTTGAAGGTGTGACGTTTGAACCCGTTCACAGATACAAGAAGCAGCAACCAGTTAGAAACGCGGCCACAATCGAACATGCACAGAACATAAAAATTTACAATTTCGCTTTGCCAACGGACCCTATTAATAAACACCATCAAGCCGGTTCCCCTTAGATTGTTAAATAATGACTATGTTTCTACAACGGTACCGAAAATGATACTTTCCCTGTATACCTACGTCTATAGCCCAACAAAGCACCCATAAATGATTATTTTGTTGTTTTATAAAATAATAAATAACCAACTTTCTAATAATTATAATGGCGGCCAGGCTAAGGTACGTAGGCTGTTGCATTTTTGCTTCTTTTTTCGTCTTATTTTAAATGCATGCAACGGGGAGTTTTAGTACTAACAGCGTTAACCGTGGAAGGGAATGCCTCCGCATTGTTCCCAATGTACAGGGTGTTCTTTAATGACGTGTTTTTATTGCAATCATTCCTTAGGTCGAACAAGACCTCTGATATTTTAGAAAAAAAGTGGTACCCCACTGACATTTTTCCATGTGGATATTTTTTCTGATTAGCCTGGTCAATGCTGCATGAAAACGGTCTCTGCACTTTTCTCGTCGAACGCGCCATTCTTGATTAAAACAATCAAATCCAAATTGGATCTCGTTAATATTAACATTGCCGATGATAAATTTTGCTTTTCATAAATTGTGGGGGGTTCACTTAATAATCATATTACCAGGAACACTCTGTATTTAATCTAGTGCGTGTAAATATAAAATTTTATTACCTTGATACCTATGATTCGTCAATTAATGAAGTTTGTTTAGGGTTTGTCCGTTTTCAAGCGGAATCAGAAAATATAGAGGAAGAACCAAGCAAAGATATTCTTAAACACGCAGACTATCGTTACGTGTCAATATAATTCACTCCAAAGGCAAAAGTGAGGAAGTGTCACCTCCTCTACTTCCTCTCAACAGACGCCATTGCGGGGATTACTGTATAACAGAGAAACAATAGGTCGAGGACTGTCGAATTAGCACAAAGGAGTTATATACAAAAGTCATCACAGAGGAATGACAAGTATTATTTTTGATTCTGTGTACTTGTTGATGAAATAGAGTATATCGTCGTTGAAGTACTAATACCTCGTAACCCACAAACACTCGAAATTGCGTTTTTGGTGGCATTGGGTAGTGTAAGCTAAATTTTACAACTTCGCTAATATATTTCATACACCGACGATATATAGGATTGCTAGGTCGGGCCTGTCGAATTAGCACAAAGGAGTTATATACAACAGTCATCACAGAGGAATGACAAGTCGTATTTTTGATTCTGTATACTTGTTGATGAACTAGAGTACCTATATACAGCGTGTCCGGGAACATGTGGGAAATCTCCCGGATATGAAGAAAACACGTGAAAAGAATACTATAGGTTCATATAAACTTCTTTCGTATCGGCCTCCTCTTCGGAGATATGGGCTCCCAAAGAGCACCAATGGAATCAAGTTTTTTACACATAATTATTGAACCACCTGGTATATTTCAATTATTTTTTAATATGATGTATACCAGGTAAGACCCGTCAAATTACTACCCAAGAAAATGTTGTGAATTACTCACAGCTGCAGGGACGGACCAGCTGTAACACTCATGGGCCCATTTTTTTTACGCCCTGTATGATGAGAACTTTGGACAATGTTTTTTACATACCTTTAACTATTGGCTAAAAATTAAGTACTCTTCATTCATGTCGCTAATCCTAACCGTTTTCGAGAAAACGTCATTTTATTTACACTGAGTCCCCTAACTGCTCATGGGCTAAATATGAAAAAGCGGAATCTTGAAGGGTGAACATTGGATCGGAACATAGATGTATCTTTTATTGAAATACCCGAAGCACATGATACTAGTACTTAATTTTTAGCCAATAGTTAAAGGTATGTAAAAAACATTGTCCAAAGTTCTCATCATACAGGGCGTAAAAAAAATGGGCCCATGAGTGTTACAGCTAGTCCGTCCCTGCAGCGGTGAGTGATTTACAACAGTTTCTTGGGTAGTAATTTGACGGGTCTTACCTGGTATACATCATATTAAAAAATAATTGAAATATACCAGGTGGTTCAATACTTATGTGTAAAAAACTTGATTCCATTGGTGCTCTTTGAGAGCCCATATCTCCGAATATGAACCTATAGTATTCTTTTCACGTGTTTTCTTCATATCCGGGAGATTTCCCACATGTTCCCGGACACCCTGTATAGGATTATACGGGCTGCGATGATTATTATTTACTCGCGCGCGATTTGTGACTTATGACACGAGCTCAGCCGGCACTCGACCGCTTTCTTCTATCCGTATCTTGTTCGAAAACTCCACGCATACATTGCCTGTCCTATAGAGTAGATATATAATTTTTTATTTTCTCAGCAAATATGTTATCGCGAAGTTTTCTATTTTTGTCTATGGGTACATTATCTTATAAAACGAATAAATTTGTTACACTAAAAATTCCCTATAATAATCTGTTGTCGGGGTTTGTTCGGACTGCAGGGTACAGCCTTAGGTATTACGTTACATGTTTCTGATGTTCTTATGCATGAAACTGGTCAACGAAACAAGTAATCAGGAAGTTCGTTGTACAGGAATATACTGAAATTATATCGATATTATACAGCACCGGGAAAATGCTTTTGGCTGTACGGTTGTTTTTTCCCTCAGTTTTTTCTTTTTCCGTTCGCCATTCCCAAGCGCACGTCCAGCTTAACCTGGGCTTCGAACCGTGATCCTTGGTAGTACGTTGCTCCCCAGGGGTGATTAACACTTTGTTTCTGGCATTGCGTTATAATGCTAACGTGATATGCGGCCTGATAACCGGCGTGAAAGGAGTAGGGATGGGATATGTTACATTTCTCACTCTTCCCTATTCTTTGCAGGACGCCGGACGGACTTATACGACTAAAATCCACCTAGTGACTGTCACGGAGCCACCAAAGCCTCTGGTGGTGTTGTTGTTAGATTGCAACAGTGGCCATTATAGGGGATTTGTTCGAAATCCATTATGTGAAAAGGCTATTTCAAAAATATTTATTAAACCTAATTGTTTTAATCAATCAACGATGCGTCAGACACGAAACGCATGATTCTCTTTTTATGTAGAACTGACCAGACTAATCATTAAGGAACACCCTGTAAGTCTTATCAATTGCATGACTCTATACTAAATATTCATACTTTCGTTTAAAAGTAAGCAAGAAATTCCGGAAATCCAGTCCTGTATTTTTTTCTGATTTTTAAAATAAATTTTGCATGGAGCTTTCCGAGCGCTTCACTAGATGCATTATAAAGAGCGGCTTTTAAAAATAACTTGTTTTTGCAATTATATTTTTAGCTATTTTTTAGTTCTAGTCTGGTCGCCATATTTTTATAATGAAGATTTATTTCTTGGCATCGGTACAAACGCGCGATTTTTAGTTTCTAAAATTTTTGTTACTTTGGGATATTATTAATTTTAATAAAACGTCTATTACAGAGAAAATAGAGGTTTCTTTTCTTATTTCACTTAAATAACTTCGTCCGTAGGTATGGAGGGTCAGTTTTCTCTAAAAAGGTTAACATTACAGAACCGGAAATAGTCATGGACGGACACCCAAGCTTCATCTATTAATTTGCTGGGTGTCAATCTGGGAGGAAATATGTCTTGGCATAACCACGTTGTGGCAATCGCCAAGATAGCTTCTCAGAAGCTTGGGGTACTCTTCCGAACCAGAAAGTTGCACACACCTCTACAACTTTTGACACTATACAAAGCCCAGATTCGACCATCAATAGAATACTGCTCTCATGTCTGGAGCTCTGCACCCAAACATACTCTTCGGCTACTGGATTCCATCGAAAGGAGGGCTATTCGTCTAATCGGAGACCACGAGCTGACGAAGAACCTCGACAGCCTAGAACATCGAAGACAGGTTGGGGATTTGACTCTCTTTTACAGATATTTTCATGGAAGGTGCTCGGCTGACCTTGCCCTCTTAATTCCGCCCAGAGCGACAAATAGCAGAAATACACGACGAACCACTGCCGCCCATCCATATGTGGTTAAGCTTAGTACTCCTCGAACTTCATTATTTAAGAATTCTTTCATCTGGAGGACTTCATCCTTGTGGAACGACCTTCCCGAGGTCGTTTTTCCCAACGAATATAACCTCCAACGATTCAAAACCAACGTGAATCGCTTTTTGCGCACACGCACCACTCCCAGAGTGCCCTAAAGGATTTTTCCTATAGTGCTTGTGTTTGATCATATAAAAAAAAAAAAAAAAAAAATGGAGGGTCCTCAAATAGTTTTCTATCGATAGTGTTGTAAAATACAAATAAAAGATAAAATATCAAAAATACAGAGAACAAAGTCGAATTTGTTTAAAAACAATCACAAGAGAAGCAAATTGAGCAAGAGGCATCATGTCATCATTTCCTTCAATTTTATATTTAGTATCAATGCCCTTCTCATGCCAATCAACTTCCTCTAAATCTTCAGAAATCTGTCAGAAATAAAAATAAATCTATTGACACTTATTGTTTTTTTTTAAACATTAGCAAGCCTGTAAAGCTACACTCAGTGACTGCTGAAGATGAAATTATACAAGATATCATATGTTTTGAATCATTTATGAAGAGTTTTAAATGTTTTTTTTCAATATTTTCGAAACATCCATTCAAAACACGATTTACGGTACAATGAAACAAAATATATTGATTGTAAGATCCGCCTCTACTAAATCATTTAATTCCACCGCCGTCGGTCGTCGACGGTTCAGCCAAAACGCCGCGCCTATGACGCTCGTGGGTTGCAATCAGACTGCAAACCCATCGGATACATTATGCGTACATGCATTGGGCATATCGGAACTCCCGTTTAATTACGATACGTATAGCGGCGTCAGGTTGCGGGTCCAGTGCAAACTTGACTAAGTTTTAAGACAGAAATCAACTGCTTTGGGCACGTTGTGTGCCCTGTGGTGAATCGCATTGTTCATATACAAGGTGTTCATATACTTTTTCTATTTGGCTCTTTAAAGTCTGAAAAACTTCAAAATATATAGTAGATTTTTTCCATTTGAATTAATATTTTCTTTTTGGGTTGGCAATACTTTTACAATTTCATAAAATGTTACAAGTATCAAATATGCCATGATAGAAACAATTGAACACAACAAAGCATCTTCCCATCCGTCATAATTAAAAATAAATATATTATTAAAGTTAATAAAAATGAGTCAGGAAGAAAGTTGTACTCCGTCAGACATACAATTGCAGAAAATAATCTAGAAAAACTTTTAAAAAGAATATGCAAAACTTTGAGTTATGGTGTCGCCACAGAATCTGACAGGAATAACAATTAATGCCCAGGAAATGTCTACAGTAACTATAAATATGTATATATAAAGTAATATGTATAATACTATATTGAATTAAAAATAAAAATAGTGCTTTATCGAATAAAACTTTTGAAATAGAGCATAAACTGGAAGATATTTCTTTTATTTTTAGGTTATGTTGTCTTATAGTTGTGACTAGAAATTAGTTGACGGACTCCGTCAGCATGTTATATATTTCCGAGTATAGGTATTTCAGATAAATATCTAGTAAAAATAATCTATTTGCAAGGTTAAAGGTCAAATCCATAATGCCTAGAAAACAAATTTCAATGAAATCGAAGTAAGCCTAAAATTCGAACCCTACTTGCTGCCAACATAAAAAAAATAAAATTTTAGTTTCATAAAGTGGCAGATTATTCAATTTTTTTGCATTTCATAATGTAGCCATTATGAAACCCAAATAGAAAAAGATGTTTCTCTGCTGTGCCACCAGAGCACACGTTACCTGAAATTCAAATTTCATTTCCGGCATCTCTTTTTTGTTTTGACAGTTATTGGAACAAATACATGTCATTTTAAAAACAAAAAGAATATCTAAAACCGCGACGCTTAGGCGCAAAACTGGAATTAAAGTTTTTGGTTAGCATTAAAATCAGTTTTTCAAATGGACCAAAAAAAAAGCAGTAAACCCTGTATAGAGTTATCCGTGTCCAGTCAACAACGAACTTTTATTAATAACAGAACATTTAATCGGGAAATTTATAGTAAACTAACGTGAATTTGTGGTTCGGAAATAAAATATGCGCAGTTTTGTTTTCTTTCCTTGTTATTTGGCGGAGAAACTTCATGGTAAACCATAGATTTGACGGATTTTCTTTATATTATTATATCTATGGTTAGTATTTTTTTAAATTCATAGGTACTCACCCACACGTTTACATGGATTACCAATTCACAAAACTATTTTATATTCCTTTTAATTAAAAAAAAGAAACTCCATTTTATATAAAAATCTATCGACTCTAATCTCGCGGTTTCCCCCCCAACACTCCAAGATAAAAATAAGCTCTCCAAACCCGACGGAGATTAGCAAAAAAAAAAAATGGGCGGAGTAGAAATAAAAATTGGGAAAAAAGCATTGGCTGGTTTTTTTTAGATTTCACTATGGCTGTGTAAATACCGTCTATTTTTATCTAATATTTGGATAGCCGACGAAGTATCTATTACACCGCCATTATGTTTTAATCTTTGTTGGAATATCTGAAACATGTGGCGGATTTATTGCAGGAGGAATCGAATATTTTGCGGGATACGTACATATTATTATTATAATGTGCGCGAAATAAAGGGGGCGGTAAGTAGAGGGTCAAAATGGTCAATATTAAAAAACATTAAAGAAGCTACGTTATTTTTAAACACATAAACATACTGGGTGTTAAAATTCTCAGCCCTTATTGTCGTGGTTTAACCCCCTGGGGCGGGTAGTTGCACATCGTTTTAAAGGTCCTTTAAATCTCTTTCCAATAATACCATAAAATATTATTTTCTATTTGGGTTTCATAATGGCTACATTATGAAATGCAAAAAAATTGAATAACCTGCCACTTTATCAAACTGAAATTTTATTTTTTTATGTTGGCAGCAAGTAGGGTTCGAATTTTAGGCTTACTTTGATTTCGTTGAAATTAGTTTTCTTGGCATTATGGATTCGACAAAAGCTTTTTATAGCAAACTTTAAAATACTAACCTTCAACCTTGCAAATAGATCATTTTTACTAGATATTTATTATTATTTAGAACATGCTGACGATGTCCGTCAACTAATTTCTAGTCACAACTATAAAACAACATAACCTAAAAATAATAGAGTTTATGCCCTATTTCTAAAGTTTTATTCAATAAAGTACTATTTTTATTTTTAATTCAATATAGTATTATACATATTACTTTATAGTATATACGTATTTATAGTTACTGTAGACATTTCCTGGGCATTAATTGTTATTCCTGTCAGATTCTGTGTCCACACAATATTTTGTTCAACAGTATTATTTATTATTTTGTTCAATATTTTGAACTTTGTTCTGCTCGCACCATAACTCAAAGTTTTCATATTCTTTTTAAAAGTTTTTCTAGATTATTTTCTGCAATTTCTCGTATTTCTGACGGAGTACAACTTCTTCCTGACTCATTTTTATTAACTTTAATCATATATTTATTTTTAATTATGACGGCTGGGAAGAAGCTTTGTGGTGTTCAATTGTTTCTGTCATGGCATATTTGATACTTGTAACATTTTATTACATTGTAAAAGTATTGCCAAGCCAAAAAGAAAATATTAATTCAAATGGAATAAAATCTACTATATTTTTTAAAGTTTTACAGACTTTAACGACCCAAATAGAAAAAGTATTATAAAATACACGCTTCGCGGGTCGTTTTCTAAATTAAACGCGTGCTCTAAGATAATGTCTTACGAAGCTTGTATCTTAATATACTATTATGTCATTGTTAATATTGTTTTATATTATACTTCACACATTCTTACGTTTAAAAAAAAAATCTCGTTTAGAATATAGTAATTTGTCGAATTTATGCTATACCAATATTTGCCCTATTTATTAATAAACCGGGTACGGAAAAATATCATCGATTTTCATTTGCATTTTAATGTCAATGCGATCAGATTTTACACGAGCACCCACTTTTATGGCACATTGTAATTTAAAGCAAAAAATACAGGCTAAAATATTTATAAGCACGCATAGCTACTGCTTAATATTACGAATAATATACAGGGTGTTTTTTAATAGCGTTCTATGAAATGTTTTGAATATCTCCGAATATACGTTAGATATTATTTTCGATTCTGGCATGTGTCAATGGGATATAAACCACAAATTTGTCTTAGACGCCAGCGGCGTCCTTGCAAACATGTCCTCTGATATTTTTAATAAAAAAAAGTGGTACGCCACTGACATTTTCCATGGGGATTTTTTATCGATTAGCCCGGTCAATTCTACATGAAAATGGTCTCTTGCGTTATTCTCGCCAGACGCACCGTTCTTGATTAAATTGAAATCAAATTGCGAGCGTAGTAATCCATATTAAGTTAAGTTGGTCATTACTAACTCGAACAACTTTTGAAAAAACTGGTAATTTAACAAAATACACTCGGAACGCTTAAGTAAATAAGTTGAAAATATAAGATAGGAATACGACATGCAGTACTACATACTTTTTCAGCGTTTCACTATTTTCCAGAAATTCACCTATTTAGACTCCTCGCCAGTTCGTACGCACATCGGCACTCAAAAAAATCCTCGAAATCCGAACCCTAACCTCACAAAACAATCAACTGTCACTTTGTTCATTTGTTTCCACCACCAACCCGATCTCGCTCGTCCGCTTTCGAAAACCCAGTTCGCATACAAACAAATGAACATAAACGACCGGACTGGCGATTGCGATTTTTAAAAAAAAATTCGGTTAAAGAGAGCGTTTTTTATGAGGGAATTTCGAAAATTGTGCGTGGGAGAGACGGCTAGAGTTAAAATTGAACATTTTCAAATGTATATTGGCGATTTCAACTATTAGATCGAGTCGGGAATCTTAGGCACATAAGAAAAGCGCACTCGAGTATAGGAGGCGGTGCAAGGCGGCCGTGGTGGGGGTAAAAATTGCATAAGAAAGGCATTATGCGTTGCGGTACGAAGCTAGAGCCATACGGAGCAATTTTTAAGGAGAGGCAACGGGGGTACTTCGGGTTGGTACTGCTTACGCCCGAGTACCGCGAACAGCTGAATAACAAGTCGCCTTGCACTCGGATAAATTGATGTCGATATATCGCGGAAGTTTCAAATGCTATTAAATCTTAAGTAAATATTGCAATTTGCGTTTTTTTATGAACACTATCAGCAATTATTATTAATATTTCAATTAGTTTGCGGATTGTCGGTAATAAAGTAGTTATTTATGTAACATACGGGATTGCTGCGTTCGCCTTCGGCTCGTGAGCTCACGTTTCCCATTCGTCAAGTTACTTACAATATTTTTTCCACGATCATTCAGTCCGTCGATCAGTTTTCTTTGGCAAAATTTAAAAAATGTGTATTGGTGTATAACCAACTCACTAGTCACTTAGGAATGCACCAAGTTTGGGCTAATTGTTTATTTATTTTAAGGACACTATTTTAAGAGGTCCTTAGCAGTGCCCGTCACATGAAATTTGTATTAAATTATATCAGGTACTTTAAAATTTATTTAAGAAAAATCAGAGGCGTCATTTAGGGAGGAGAGGCTTAAGATAGCCCAGTGTCGTCGGTGTTCCTAGTTGAGGCGGGATTTTTATATACATTAAATTTAATGCAAGTACCATTATATCCAGTGGCGGCTCGTGACCTATGATAGAGGGAGTTCACAAGTATGGTGAAATTTTTCTAGGCGTTTTAAATGTAGAAAGAAAAAAAGTAATAAGAAAATGCGTTAGGTAAAACGTATTTTTATTTATTTTTTAATTTTACACAAGGAAATACAACTTTTGGAAAATAAGAAAGGTTTTCTTAGTGTGTATATCTGTCGGATCTTAACGTCGTCGCATGCAACCCTCGTAACAATATTTATACAGTCCACTACTAATACTACTAAAGCCATCTACGAGCTAGCAAGAAAACCGAATGATATCTAATACCACTACGCCATCTACTGGCTACGTCATTAGGCGCAACCAAGACGAAAACAATAGTTAACTGTTTTATGACGAGAACGAATCGAGCCACGCGACTAACAAGTTGGCATTCTTCATATTTTCAGTGTTTTTTAGTTTAAATCCTTAAATAAAGTGGTATGGACCCTAAACAATAGTGCTTAAACGTAAAGTCCATTCGTCGGTTCTTAATTGTAGAAAATTGATCAATAACCTCATTAAGTTTGGTATATCCTCTATAATTTTTTTTTCATATATTTCATTTTTAAACTTTCTAATAAAGTCCCTAGATTTACCCTTTGTGGTCTGCGTTAAATTAATTTCGGGTTTAGGTGTTCCCGCATTCTTCACTTCAATTTTTTGCTCCAAACTCAAAGAGCTAAAGTTATTTCTTAAATAGTCCACCGTCAACTATTCATTTTAACGTAATAAATATAAATATTAAAATATTAAAACATACACGCTCGAATTTCTAACTAGATGCACGAACAGACAACAGCACACAAAAAATGTGCGCCTTTTCAATGTTAAATCGCCATAGCCTCGCTATCCCCCGCTGCCACCCGCCGCCTGTTACTACAGAGAAACTGCACTACTTAATCGCACGTGCGAGCAAGTCTCGTCATAATCGTCAATAACCTCGACCGAGGCACGGTTGCCGGATCTATACAGTTTTGTTTGACGGGATGATAACATATTAGGGAGGGTCGGACTTTTTTAGTTTGACGGTACGATAAAATATTAGGGAGGGTCGGACTTTATACGATAAATAATATTCAATGAATATAAATTAATATTTTTTATTCCTTTTTGTTTTGGGGGTGCACGTGCGCATGTGCTCCTGTGGAAGAACCGCCACTGATTATATCGATCCTTTTAATAGTCAAGTTAATTTGATATTTGGAAATCTATTGTAGATTTTAGTAAGTGAAATGTTTCAAGGAAATCCAAAAAAATATTTTCCAATAAACATTTCTAGCCTTTTTAACCTCTTTAGGGGTTGCATTTTTGGAAAATGCCAAAATATGCTTTTCACTACTTTTTTTTTTTGTAGAAGAGTATGTAGGTAAACTTTTTTAATCTCTTTTTGGTAATAAAATTAAACAACTCAGCAATTTTTTGTATATCCTATTAAAATTATTGTTTTATTTTTACATAATTCCTCCCGCATGAATCCGTGCCATTTTAATTGCCAGAAGAGTAGTATTTCCGACTGTAGTACGGAGAACGGTGTACTGCGCATGAATCCTTGAATTATAATTGCCATTGCTGGCGCCATAAAAATTCCCGACTGTAATACGGCTTTTACAACATTATATTTTTTAACGCAATTTTTTCATAGCGTTTTCCAATCCTTTAACTTTACGAATCCAGTTTTAGATTACAAAAAAAAATGATTTGGCTAAACGTTCGCAACCTGTGATTAAACGCAGCTCTTAACAAGATATAAACAATAATGTCGCGCGACAAAATCCTTCGATATTACTAAATAAAATCTACATCTCCGTTGTTTTTCTATAATCGGGCAAACCCACAGGGCCAACACTCCATTCATAAATCTGTTGGAAAGTGAGGTTGTGATTGTGTGAAATGTTATTGAAAATCGTAATGGGTGGAAGATAGACAAAACATGTTTGTGTCGTTAATGGCAACAATGTTGAAGTCTGGATAAATCCAATAACGTTTAAAATTTTATGGAGCGGCCTTTCGCGTTTTCTTTTGCAGCGGAGCTAGTCTGGGCAAAAAGTCCGACAAGGGCGTATAATTTACTTTGAAATTCTTTACGTTTAACTATATTACCTATTCAAAAAGTGTAGTTTCGAATATTAGATATTTATAAAAAGATAGAAATATTGATCCAGTTTTTATATACAGTGTGTCCAAGGATGGATTTAACTATTTATGCTTAGCATCAATGTTTTTGGTGTATTCATTATTGGATGATAATTCTCCAGATATAAATGTGTATATTTCTAGCCAGATTGTCATATTTATCACTAAGGTATCTTGCAACATCCCAATTAAAAATTTGCAAATTTGACAATTATAACTGGTTTAAGGTTAATCCGCAATTGCTCTTAAAATAAATTAATTTCCTAATAATTTTACTATAAACTGTGAAAAGGATGAGAAATTTTAAAAGAATATTATTATACTTAAAAGTATCAAATAAGCCGTGAAATAATCCAACTGCACTCTGGTCATCTATCTTTAGTTTATTACCCGCTCACATGCATTGGGTGTGGCCAATTAGCAAGGAGGGAGAAACGGTAAGTTAGATCAAATAAATAAAAATAAATAAATAAATTATATAAAACCTGTCTTCACGTACTAGATACCCTGCAAACGTTGTTTAAATATAGAAAAATAAAGATGTAAAATATTTTGACGGGACTGTTCCTTTCTTCAGTATTTTATTCCCATGTACATTACCTCCATAATCTTATTTTGTGAAGTGTTTCTCACAAATAATTGTTGTATCACCTGGACTATAATTATTCCTTCTAAGGGTATCCAAATTTGCCATAGGCTACGACCTTTTAGTATCCTAACGAAGTGGATAAACATTTGGTACATTCTTAAACAAAGCGAATTTTCATAATGATGCAAACTCAAAATCAAATTTCTAAATATATTTACTAACCTGTGAAATTTTAATTTAACACCATTGCATCTTCTAGTGAAGCATTTTATGGCCGCACAAGACTCAACCATCTTGTAAATGCAAGATTTATATTAAGAAATAAACCAACTCGACTGCTTTTTGCCCGGACTAGCTCCACGGACCGGTCCATAACCTTCTAAACGTCAATGGTTATATCAGAAATCATATCAATACAATTATATTAAAACATAACCATACTTACCGAAGAAAAAATAAATCCTTGCTTAAATGATCCACTCTTTTACAAACTATACGTGAATGCACCATCATTGTTTATAATAAAGACGATTTTTCACCAATACTCACAAAAAAAAAATAAAAACAACCAAAATATATAAACACTCCCTTAAAAGCAGTTAGCGGTGACCAGCAACACTGTATTCTTTACTATAATCCGATCCATTGATAAAGTTCGACTTTGTGCCCTAGAGCGTAGTAGCTGTAGCGTTGATGTTGCCAGAGTGCAGTCGGCTTATTTCAGACTTTTATGTATAATAATATTTTTTTTTCTAAATCTCTCAAGGCCTATGCACAATTTATAGTAAAATTATTGGGAAATACATTTATTTTAAAAGCAATTGCGGATTAACCTTAAACCAGTTGTAATTGTCAAATTAACAAATTTTTAATTGGGATTTTCCAAATACCTTAGCGATAAATAGGACAATCTGGCTATGCTGCAAACATAACAGCAAGGTGGGGAGTGCACGTTTCCATTCCTTAGGTCAACTACAAATATAAACAATTCTATCTGGAGTTTGTAAGATCTTTGGGCAAACCCATATGAACCCTATCGAAGCGGGGAACCATCGGCCGCTACTATTCCATGCAACATGCATACCGGTCGAGTTCAGATAGGTTTTGAATCCATAAATAGTACCGCCGGTGTACGCATACAACTAATAATTAACTCACTGAAATTTAATTAAAAAAAATACAAAAACGAAAACCGATGGATACGCTGGAAATATATTAAGAGATATACCGAGATTATCTAGATTATCTATGGGATATCATGGAGCTTATCTATAAAATGTCCGTACGCTGTAATTAATATAGAATTAGTTTGCTGCGTATTTTGATAAAAATGGGCTGGAGATGCCCGGCCTTTAGTTTTCCGCCCATGTGGGTAAAGCCGTTCTGTATTTATTTCGATACGAAATGGTATGTCCTGGCCCTAACCCAAGGGAACATTAGAGGTGAAGGAATTACGTTCTTAAATAATCTTGATATACAGGGTGTCCCAGGATATATGGGCAATCATCTCCCGGGTTCAGATAGAACATTTAAAAATAACAGGTAAAGTACCTATAATTTTTTTTTCCTACGGCCTCGCCTACGGAGATACGGGCCCATGACGCAAATCGTTGTTTTTTAAATAATTTTTTAAGTACTAGGTGTAATTTAATAATTTTTTAGTATAATCGTTACTAGATGAGTCTCCTTAAAATTCGCAATTTTAAACACATTTGGCTTATTTAGTTTGCCAGGGACGGACTAGACGCAACACAAAAATCCTTTTTCTTTGTACACCTTGTATGATGAAGGAACGAAAATAATATTTTTGGATACTCTAAACCTTAAGCTGAAAGAAAGGTACTCTTGATCAATGTCGATAAAATGATCTGTTTTCGAAAAAAACGATATTTTTGTACAATATGATTTATATTCAGTATATGTAAATTCCATTACTAAGTACCTAGTAACTAATAAGACAAAGGAGAGAGAGAAAAACCGCAAATTTTGAAGACACTACCATAAAGTGACACTCGCATAAATATTCTTATTTAAATCGGCACATGTGAAAAAAACCATAACAAAAATGAGGAAATTTTATGGACATAAAACAACTAATGCAAAAACCATATTGAACAAAAATGTTTTTTTTTTCGAAAACAGTTCACTTTATCGACATTGATCAAGAGTACCTTTTTTCAGCTTAAGGTTCAGAGTATCCAAAAATATTATTGTCGTTCCTTCATCATACAAGGTGTACAAAAAAAACATTTTTGTGTTATGTCCAGTCCGTCTCTAGCAAACTAAATAAGTCAAATGTGTTTAAAAGGGCGAATTTTAAGGAGACTCATCTACTAACCATTATACTAAAAAATTAGTAAATTACACCTAGTACTTAATAAATTATTTAAAAAACAACGATTTCCAGCGACGTCCGTTATGGGCCGTATCTCCGTAGGAGAGGCCGTAGGAAGAAAAATTTATAAGAACTTATCCTGTTATTCTTAAGTGTTCTATCTGAACCCGGGAGATTGCCCACATATTCTGGGACACCCTGTATATTCATTTTAGGAAAAATACGCTGGCCAACAACACTTTCTTCTTCGTCCTGTATAATGTTGAAAGGCCGATCAGAGAGATAGATCTATAAATAATTATCCTCTGCCAGGCCGTCAATAAAAACTAAGGATAAACCCATAACATTACCCTGCGGAACTCCCAACGTCACGGAAACTTCAACAGCCCATTGCATCCAAATCTATGTTAAAAAATGTCATGCGATTGTTTTGCGAGGTATAATTAAATAAAATAATTAAAATTAAATAAAAAAAAGTTCGTTATTAGCTAGCTAATCAATTGTCTATAGAGCCCGATTTTAACTCTACAGGGTGATGTGTAAATGGTTGACGCGTGGCCAGAAAATAATTGTCCCATTCTAAACTCCTACCGAGCAGCTTCTATATACCGATCTTTATAGACATTATGACGAAGAAAATTAAATACCAGTTGTAACAAGGCATAAGAAAAATTTTAAAAGGATGATATATTATATCCTTGACCGAAAACCAGATAACCATGCACGCTATCTTAAAGCAAATATTAATAGTAGGTATTATCAACAAATATTATAGTTTTAAACAATTATATCAACGGCATGGCAAGGCAATTTGAATAATACGTCAATTTTTAGAATTGCTTTAATAGTCATTTTAGCGAAAAGTTAAAATTTACGGACTATACAGTGTGTCCGGTAAGTACCTCTCGGGAACATACACTCATAAGCAGTGGCGGCTCGTGACATATGATAGAGGGGGTTCACAAGCATGGTGAAATTATTTTTAAAACTTTATTTTTGTGTAACGACCAAACAATTACTTTCTAGGCGTTTTAAATGTAGAAAGAAAAAAAATGCGTTAAGTAAAACATATTTTTATTTATTTTTTAATTTTACACAAGGAAATACAACTTTTGGAAAATAAGAAAGGTTTCCTTAGTGTGTATAGCTGTCGGATCTTAACGTCGTCGCATGCAACCCTCGTAACAATATTTATACAGTCCACTACTAATACTACTAAAGCCATCTACGAGTTATCAAGAAAACCGAATGATGTCTAATACCACTACGCCATCTACGGCTACGTCATTAGGCGCAACCAAGACGAGACCAATAGTTAACTGTTTTATGACGAGAACGAATCGAGCCACGAGACTGACAAGTTGTAGTGTGTAGTGTACGATAAAATATTAGTTAGGGTCGGACTTTATACGACAAATAATATTCAATGAATATAAATTAATATTTTTTATTCGTTTTGTTTCGGGGATGCACGTGGGCATGTGCTCCTGTGGAAGAACCGCCACTGCTCACAAGTTACTAATGCTAAACATAAACAGGTGAAAATAAAATTTTTGTCACAGATCTGCCTGAAACTTGTTGATACCCCAATCGACATGTCAGACAATCTAAATATCAATAAATTAACTAAAAAACTTTATTATTAACGGCTAGAACTTCACGAAAAGAAATATTGATCAGCTGACGACTCTCGTCTCTTCCTAACCTGCCAAATAGCGGCATATTTTTTAATTAAATTGATGCAACTCAGATGGCTCTGATTGCTAATTTGGGATTGTTTGGGATCCTCATCTTAACCGATCGTACATCGACTGGATTAAAACTAAAACTTTTAATTGAATATAAATTATGATTTAAAGAAAAACCTAGCTTGCATACGAGAGTATCTTTTTTATTCACGCACACTTCTTATGCTTTTCCGATCTCACAAGCTTTTAATTACAACCCGCGTTTCCGTTTCTTTTTATTAAACTCGATTTCCAACTGTTGATTTCCAATGCAAATTCATCTTTTATTCCTATACTTATTCTTATTTTCTGCTTATACAATTACTACGTCTTATAAATTGGCTTTTCACCTATCAAATCTCAATAGCAACCTCTATACAGGGTGGCCCATCGAACAGTCCAGCAAGGTTTACGGCTGTGTACGTGAAAATTAAAAAAAACCTCGGACCCGTAAACTTGTGTTTTCAGGGGGACACGTTTCACTATTAATTACATCCCTGTAACCTCAACTCCCCTAGCGGGGGCGGCTACTACCCTTGTTTTTTCAAATGGGAATGGGTATGTTGTGATCTTTTTAAAGGGCATTATTCTCTTTAAAATGGCGCTTCGTTTTGTAAATTTGAGCTACGCGGCGCCGAGCAACGGAATTTGAAACATTTCACTGCACCTCTTATCAAGTACACATGTTTGTGCGTAAACAATTTTTTTTTTAAGTAATAAGTATCAGTCAATTCAACTTTATCTTCAGTAAAGTGGTTGATCCAGATCTACATACGTTATTTCTGCGCTTTTATTTTCTGTTGATTTGATCGTGACATAAAAAATGGTTTATTCTATTGAGGAGAGAGTGGAAATTATTGAATTGTATTTTATAAACAATCAATGTGCAAAAGTAACTGCAACTTTGTTTAATGAATGAATGAATGACATCCAGATAGACACGTACATCATGGTTATATCCTACCTGCTTCTCAGACGAATGTTCTTTTTTTTTTATAATGGCACTGTCAATCGACATAACTGTCGGTACTGGTCCGACACGAATCCAAGGATTTACCACCAGGTTCATACTCAAAATCCTCAGAAATTAAACGTTTGGGCTGGTATTTTCGGTGATCACATAATTGGACCATTTTTCTTACCGGGAAATTTAAATGGAGATACTTATTTAGACTTGTTGGAGAATGCTGTCAACCCAGCGATGATGGAAATTATGGAAAACGACCAACGTTACCAGGAAGAAAATCCAATATTTCAACAAGACGGGGCTCCTACCATTATGCATTACCCGTACGCCACTTTCTGGATGAAACTTTTCCTGGTAGATGGATTGGGAGGGGTGCTAGTGAATTGCCCGCGAGATCGCCCGATTTATCTCCCCTTGATTTCTTTTTCTGGGGCCATCTAGAATCCAAAATTTATGCCACCCAACCCGAATCATTAGAAGATTTACGGAACCGCATTACTAATGAATGTCAACAAATTACACCAGATGTTCTTCACAATGTCCGAGAACACTTTGAGCAGTTGTTGTAGTATTGTATGGAGGTGAATGGAGGACATTTTCAACATTTAATAGCCGTAAACCTTGCTGGACTGTTTTCGATGGGTCACCCTGTATAACGTATAATTAAATTGTATAATAGAGTTTCATTCCCATCTTAGTCTTTTTCTATGAACTCAATAATTATTTATCTTTGGTTCTCACTCCCCAATCGGTAGGTCATACGGCAGGCAGTACGAGAAACCAAGGGCTGATAGCCCGCGCATCGTATGACTGAGGATCGTGGTTCGGATCCCACGTTAAGTATTCCATTTGACATCCTGTATACAAAATATGTTCAAACAAAACAGGTAGGATATCGTTTTTTCTTCGATACAAGTATTTATCGGCTTTTTCTCAAGGTGCACTCGCACGACCATTTGACACCTTATCTTGATGCTAAAAAATGCGAGAAATTAACCGAATAACTAAACACATGAACAGCGTTTCGAACACGCAACCCTTTATGTAACAAGTTGCTTTCAGATATCTTACAGTTGTTGGCGGTTTTTTCCCTTTCGCGGATAATTTTCGCACGTAGCTGAACATTTTTTTCAAGGAAAAAAACTTAAAACGCAACAATGATTATTATGGGGTAGTTCTTTCCCTAAAGGCTGTATTAGACTAGGCAATTTTTTCTCTTGCGCCGGCAATTATAATGGCACGTATTCATGCGCAGTAAACCGTTTTCGATCAGCTGGAGCATTGTCAACGGTCAGAACAGCAGTGGGTACTGTCGAAATTCCTAAAATATCCCCAGAATTAGAGATGTGCAAACCTGTTCGTTTTGATTACCAGTTAAAGCAGCTACTGCTATTTACAAATAGGAGGTGCAAAAAGTTGCTGAATTAGCAGTCCATAAGTTTAATAAAGAATGTAAACTGCTAATTTAAGTACCAGTGGGTTTAAATGGCCATTACCTGTTCATACCTGTTCGGCCAAATAATAAACAGTTAAAAATAACAGAATAATCCATGTCTACCCAATTGCGCCGGCAAGGGCAATTAAAATGGCGCCTGTCCCATTTCTGGTAATGACGGACAGCTGATCGGGAACAGTGTACTGCGCATGAATCCGTGTCATTTTAATTGTCAGAAGAGTAGAATTTCTGACGCTGGTAGTAAGGAGAACGGTGTACTGCGCCTGAATCCTTGAATTATAATTGCCATTGCTGGCTCCATAAAAATTCCCAAGTGTAATACGGCCTTTATAAACAATGACGTGTTTCAATTATTGGTGAGATATGTCTATTCTATTCAGCTACTGATCGACAGGCTGGCCTAGAACATCGAAGATATGTTGGCGATTTGACTCTTACATGTTATCTATAGTACAGTGAACCCTCTCTTAGGCGGACACCTACGGGACCGTTTAAATGTGGCCGCCTAATAGAGGTGTCCGCCCATGGGAAATTTGTTAGTAGGTAATATGTAAATGCTGAATTATTACTATGTATATGTATGGACAAATAAACATAACATAGCAAAAATACACTAGTTTTAGTTAGGATGTAGTACTAAAAAATCTAATAACGTAGTTTGACGTTTTTGCGTTTTATACTTGCAATCTAGAAAATGTAATTCCAAGCCTGATAACAATTCCATTGCTGTAGAGTCACCTCTGTTCTTTGCATACTCTTATAATTCCCTTGCCATATTAATGGCTTGTTGATAATTGGTGACATTTGTTTGATTACTGCATTCAACTTCTTCATCAGAGTCGTCAGATAGTGATGTGGTTTCAGTTTAGACTACATAATCGGTAGGAATGGGGTCACTATTATCTTCTAATAGCACATTGCAATCAATGTTAAAGAACTCGCCCAAATCATTGTTATCAAATTACAAACTTCCTCAACATCAATATTCTCTTTCAGACTCAAAACGCGACGTTTTTGTGCCATTGTTTACGATTCTAACCTTACAACTCACAAATAAACGGCGGACTGCTGTTGGGGAATCACACATACTTTCATTCGGCGAAGTCGTTTCGCTCTGCCACGCATACGCGATTGGTTGTCGATCTGTCTTCAGAGAGATTTTGCACCGTACTTATTCGTCTCCTAAATACTTTTAAAATTTTTTTGTCCGTTTAAAGGAGGGTTTTTGCGCACTATTTGTATGAAAACAGCCTGTCCTCGTAAGCCCAAAGGAGAATTCGCCCAAGAGAGGTTGATTTTAATGGAATTTCATATACCTAGTTCCGGACTATGGAAAAATGTCCGCTTAATAGAGATGTCCGCTTGTTAGAGGTGTCCGTTATGAGCGATTTCTCTGTATATTAAAAAAGTTTACGTGTGGTTACATGTTTCGCCCATCTGGGCATCATCAGATCTTAAAATAAAAATTTACACCACGTGGTCTGGTGTTACGTTTTCAACTTACACCAAAATTCGTTTAAATGTGGTGTAAATTGTTATTTTAAGTGCTCCTCGAACTTCATTGTGTAAGAATTCTTGCATTTGGAGCACGTCATTCTTGTGAAACGACCTTTTCATGCATATTCCCGATAGGGCTTGTGTTTGATCATATGAAAAGAAAGGGCGTGAAACGTACTTTATCCAAATCGAACTATTAAACGTATGTAGTAAACAGCGTACTGTAGAGACGAGAGAGCGACGAATAGCAGAAATACACGACGAACCACTGCCGCCTATCCATATGTGGTTAAGCTTAATACTCCTCGAACTTCATTATTTAAGAATTCTTTATTTCCACATCCTTGTGGAATGACCTTCCCGAGGTCGTTTTTCCCAACGAATATAACCTCCAACGATTTAAAACCAACGTGAATCGCTTTTTGCGCACACGCACCACTCCCAGAGTGCCCTAAAGAATTTTTCCTATTGTGCTTGTGTTTGATCATTAAAAAAAACAAAAAAAACGTGTGGTAATTGAAAGCTGTGCAAAAATTGATCGAAGCTACAGAGAACGTATTCCCGATTATTTAGCAAGCGTTTTTCTCCATTCTCTCCGTTGGGCGGTGACCTAACGAATTTAGTTGGAATAACGACACTTTGGTTTTACTATAATTACAACAACCCTTTGTTAGCATTCGTAACTCCGTTACTATAAATGTACTGAATCGACCGCAATACTTGAAAAAATAAAGCAGTTTCCTATATCTACCGGGAGCGCTAGAGAAGTTTCCTCTCTAATACGGGAAAATAAGATTATTTTAAAGCGCCCACCCTCGCAATAAAATTAAGGTCTCTTTCCGATTTTCAATATTATTTACTGGAAGCGACATATTAAGACACCCTGTATAAGTGTGAAAACCACCAGATTTGATACATAAAAGTTGTTTAACAGCATTTCGGAAACATCAACAGTTAAGTTATACAGCAAGAGGCTTGGGGAAACCATTGTGCCGGATAATGTAGGTTATATGAACTTCTACAGGGTGTCCGCTAATTAATGGTACATGCAAAAACAACAAACTTCATTTTTGTTTTTCTCTAATAACTTTGCAGGAAACCAAATTTTTTTTACAAACTTTGGCAATTATGTTTTTTTTTAGGACGAGAAATTGATTTTTTATGAAATTTTGATGTACAATGTAGGTGGCGCAGTCTGCGGCATTATTTGCACATTTATTAGGTCATAACTTTCTTGTGCCTGAGTGTATTTAAGTTTTTAATGAAAATAATACTTTTCTAATATTTATTACGTAAAAAAGGTATAAAAGTTCAGGTCGCCCAGAGTTACCGTTTCGGAGATATTTGCATTTAAATTGTTTAGTGCACCCTGCCCAATTATTATTAATTTGCAAACAAATTTTTTTCCGTAAAGTAACCTATGAGAAAACAAATGAAATTTAGAGATGCAGTTGCTATGGAACAGAAAATGATTCATTTTTGGGTTTATCGAAAGTTTGTGTGTTTCAATTGCTGTTGGTTTCTTTCGACACGATATTTTCTAGGGTTAAAGTTATTTTAATTAAAGTAAGTTAAAGAACAATCCAATTGTTGTATTTATTATTCCCAATTACCATTACTAGAACATTAATTATCATGTAAAAGTGAATTGATAAGAACTGACAAAATATTATTTGCTTACCTGAGCTGACGCACTAAACAATTTAAATGCAAATATCTCCGAAACGATAACTCTGGGCGACCTGAACTTAGTATACCTTTCTTACGTAATAAATATGAGAAAATTATTATTTTCATTAAAAACTTAAATACACTAAGGCACAAAACAGTCATGACCTAATAAATGTCCCAAAAATGACGCAGACAGCGCCCCTACCTTGTACATTAAAATTTCACAAAGAAATCAATTTCTCGTCCTAAAAAAACCATAATAGCCCAATTTTGTAAACAAACGTTAGTTTCTCGCAAAGTTATTAGAGAAAAATACAAATGAAGTTTAAACTTTAACACCCTGTATCTCAGTTAATATCAACTTTCGGATATAGGTAAGTATAATGAAATCCTAATATTTTTACGTAAGGAGTCTGTGGTTTTTCCATGTACCATTAATTATCGGACGCCCTGTATAAAACGGGTTTATATTTTTGGTCCTTGGTTGTTACATTGTTCTGGCGGAAACTGTTCCAGTTTCCCTCGTAGCATACATAAACGGTTCCCGTTACGCTAAACATACAAAACTAACCACAATACTTGAAAAAATTAAGAAATTTCCTATATTTACAGAACGTTTACTTAGTGCCATTTGGCGAGAAACGTAGATTCCCGAAAAAACCAAAATTGTTTATGAAATTACTACCAACTACTTATTTTATACTTGTACTGACTACTTATACGTATCATTAAAGAAAAATTAAATTTAAACATTACTTAAGGCAGTTCTTCAAGAAATAAATATTGACTGAAGAAGTAATTTTCATTGTGGCCAGCAGGTATGAAAAACAAATAAAAATTAATAGTGAAAATTATTTAAATTGTTGTGTTTTTTAATAATAATGTCAACACAGATGTTATCATTGGATTGATAGCCTTGGGAGCTGGAAATTAGAGTGCACGAGCCGAAGGAGAGTGTCGCAATCCCGTATGAGAAAAAACTTTATGGATATTTTCATAGAATATTTTTTCTACGATCGCATCAGTTGTCTTTTTCGAAATTAAAAAATATATACAGTATGTCCACGGATGGGGTTTACAAGAGGACAAATGGACCAAAAATTGAAAGATACGAAAAAAAGTCACTCTTAATAAACGTTTTTGCTTGTCTGGAAAATATGATTCATCATAAGAAACTTCAATTTTTTTATACAGGGTGGGTAAAAACTGCAAAAATGTTATTTTGCTTAAGAGTAAACATACTTTATTTTGAAAGATACGAAAAAAAGTCACTCTTAATAAACGTTTTTGCTTGTCTGGAAAATACGATTCATCATAAGAAACTTCAATTTTTTTATACAGGGTGGGTAAAAACTGCAAAAATGTTATTTTGCTTAAGAGTAAACATACTTTATTTTGAAAGATACGAAAAAAAGTCACTCTTAATAAACGTTTTTGCTTGTCTGGAAAATACGATTCATCATAAGAAACTTCAATTTTTTTATACAGGGTGGGTAAAAACTGCAAAAATGTTTTTTTGCTTAAGAGTAAACATACTTTATTTTGAAAGATACGAAAAAAAGTCACTCTTAATAAACGTTTTTACTTGTTTTAACTTTATTTAATGAAGTAATTATTAATAATAATAATAATACGAACATTTTTATTAACATGAAAAGAATATGATAACGATTTCATAATTCAAAAACTTCACCCCCATACTCGACACATTTTTCTAATTGCTTTCTCAAATAAGTGAAAGAATTTCTGATTTCTTCCTGAGATATCGATTGGACAGCCTGGATAATTCTGCCCTTCAGCACTTCAATATCATTTGGTATTGCGGTTGCAAAAACAATTTGTTTTAAACGGTCCCATAAAAACATATCGGCCAAGGTTAAGTCGGGACTTCTTGGAGGCCACAAAACTGGGCCATTCCTGCCAATCCACCTTGGACCAAATCTGCGGTCAAGCCATTCTCTAACCTCACAAGCGAACTGGGCGGTACAACCATCTTGCTGAAAATACATAATTTGTCGAAAATTTAATGGTAGATTTTCGAGTTCATCATTGAAAAATGTATCCAGCATTTCTAAATATGATAATCTATTGCACGTGTTATTAAAAAGATATGGCCCTATAATGCCATGGATGGATATCGCACACCACACATTCACTTTTGTGAAATATTGTCTTCTCGTCATAATTCTGAATTCGGGACCAGTACCTAACGTGCTGGGTTGCAACGGTTCAATTTGTTGAAAATGTACTTTCATCAGAAAACATGATACATTTATAAAAATCAACATTTCCACTTAAAATTCTGTCTCCTATCCACAGACAAAAATCAAGTCGTTTCGCGTCGTCTCCCTCTTCCAATCTTTGATTAAAGTGCGGTTTATCCGGATACAATTTATTTGTTTTAAGGATCTTCTGAATTTGACTTTTTTTCACAACTTGCAACTGAGTAACATGATTTCTAAGGGACGTCATTGGATTTTCTTCAACAGAATGAAGAACTAAGACTGTAGCAGCATAATCATGGTCGTATTTCTTCTTTTTTTTTTTTTGAGGTCCAAAACCAAACCAGATCTCTAGAACTTTTTTATTAACTTGCAGATTGCCATCCTAGTTATTGGGATTCCTACAAATTTCTCGGTAAATTGTTCCATGACGTAGCGGTATGAAACTTGACCATCCCCATAACATTGTATTATAAAAACTCTTTGTTCAGTAGATAGCAATTCTAGTTAAATAATAACTTCAATAAATAAAGACATTGACAACCTTAAGTGTCATTATTATTTTAACTAGATTCACCAGTCAGAGGTGTGCCAGAGAATACTTTTTGGGAAATAATTTTTACATAGATAAATCTTTTAATCAATTGTTCTACTTCGGTTTGTTGTGCAGAAAACACATTCATTAAGAGTGACAATACCCGTTCGCTGAAACTCTTCACTCGCTTTTGGTCCAATGTCCAACAGTTAGCTCCTCAGAAACTTGGTGTACCTACTCTTCCGAACCAAAAAGTTATTCACACCTCAACAACTTTTGGTACTATACAAAGTCCAGATTTGATCATCACTAGATAAACATAATCTTCGGCTACTGGATTCCATCGAAAGGAGGGCCATTCGTCTGATCGGAGACGACGAGCTGACAAAGAGCCTCGACAGCCTGGAACATCGAAGACAGGTTAGGGATTTGATTCTCTTTTACAGATATTTTCATGGAAAGTGCTCGGCTGACCTTGCCCTCTTAATTCCGCCCAAAGCGGCGAATAGCAGAAATACACGACGAACCACTGCCGCTCATCCATATGTGGTTAAGCTTAGTACTCCTCGAACTTCATTAATTAAGAATTCTTTCATCTGGAGGACTTCATCCTTATGGAACGACCTTCCCGAGGTCTCTTTTCCCAACGAATATAACCTCCAGAGATTCAAAACCAACGTGAATGGTTTTATTCGCACTCGCACCACTCCCAGAGCGCCCTAAAGGATTTTTCCTATAGTGCTTGTGTTTGATCATAAAAAAAATGCAATTTAATAAACGTATTATATTCCATTTTGTAAACTTCTTTCGATTTTTCGGTCAATAAATTGTGTGTTGTTTCATTGACTTTATGATTATTTCTCTTAATCAAAGGGAACTATAGTCGAACAGGGTCGGATTAAGAACAATATAACACTACAATCTCGAACCACGCATGAATAGACCTGAAATAAAAGCCTGCCCTGAACTACGACTCTGTTAGAAATGCCTCTCGCCAGCAGTGGAAGCAATTGATCAATAGCAATGAGTTTATGCATCGAGCACATGGCTATCACGCGCTAACGTTTGTTTATTCTCCTGAATTGGTAAAATGAATAGTTTATAGAACGGTATATCGATGATCAATTGATGAAACCACCAAACATGACCGATATTGACTATAAATTACGTGAGTACTTACTACACGTACACAAATTAAATAATTTAATTTCCTATAACACATTAAAAATTCCAACAGAGCACACAACGTCCAATAAGCATCGGGCAACGAGAATTCTTGATACAGGAAGAGATTTTATATATTGCAGCGAGTAGTGCAGATAATTGTAAGGATTGGTCAGATATCATAGAAGAAAATAATGAGCTTTAAGAATAAGATACCATTTATAATATATAAACTCCCTATTAATCTCAGTCGGAGCGGCGAGCTCGCTATTAAAACAAAAAGACGAGAAAAGAAGAGGAAAAAGCGCACCGAACACACGGTATTTGAACTCGAGACCTTTACACTCGGTGTCAAACTGTTTCTTATTTAATCCCATGGCGGAGCTTAATTTTTTTTTCTTTTCCATCAGCTTAATCATTCTCGATTCTTATAAGGAAGAAATGCATTAGGAAGAAGCGTAAAGCTCTTATGTCCAGATTCTATACTTGTAGTAACATTTTTTTTAGATTCATTACAAAGAAATGGTGCTTGTTACTCAATAATTGGTAATGACACTTATTATTCATATTCACGAGGATACAACTTGCCTTATATACAGTGTGTACATAACGTAAGGAACAAATTCATTATCTAGGAATCTAAAAATATTTCGGAAAAATCCTCGGACACGTGTATAATAATTTTTAATGGCGCATTTTTTCCCATACAAACTTAATATACAAGGTGGCTCATGTAGTAGATATGACATTATCGGCGATTTTTTTAAATGGGAACCCCTATATTTTAGTTCAGATCTGTAATCTCCAAGAACAGCTGATTTCAAAAACATAACACACTTAGGGCCTAAAATTCATAGTTTCGTTACTACAGGGTAAAACAAATAATTTTATTTAAGATATTTTTAATTTAAAAAAATGTAAAAAAATTAAATAAGCTATTTAATTAAGTGTTGAAATTGTCCTCCTTCTGCTGCCTGACAGTACCCCAAGCGATCAATAAATTCTTGTTGGACTTTTCTTATGGTTTCTTCTGAAATGTTCCTGCATTCTGTTGTTATTCGATTTTTTAAATCTTCAATATTGGCAGGTCTGACTTTATAAACAACATTTTCCAGGTGACCCCACAAGAAAAAGTCCAGTGCCCCCCCCCCCCCCATATGACCCAATAATTTTGTTTTTCACAATACCAGCCCAAACATTAATTTTTTGAGGATATTGAGTATGGTGCTCACGCATCCACCTGGGATTTTCTTTTGCCCCGTATCTACAGTTTTGCCGGTTCACTTCTCCATTTAATTTAAAGGTAGATTCATCCGAAAATAGGATATTTTCAACAAACAAAGGATCTAAGTTACATATTTCCATTAATATTTGACAAAACTCCATCCTACGATCTGGATCATCTTCATTCAACTCATTAACCAATCGGATTTTAAACGGGTGCCATTTTTCTACCGTCAATAGGTTATGAACGGTCATAGCAGCCGCCCCATGATCAATGCTAATCTGGCGGACGCTGTTGTGGGGATCTTCTTCCATAGCCAATAAAATATCTAATTTCTTATCATCCGGAATAGTTGGACGGCCTTTCTGGGAATATCTTCCACTGAACCCGTTTCCCGAAATTTTATTTCAAGTTTACTCACAGTTGATCTAGTAATTGGTCTTGCTGGATACTTAGTGTTAAACAAAATGCAAACTTCTTGTTGAGTACGGATCCTATCACCATACCCAATCATCATAAGAATTTCTATTCTTTGTGTTAAAGATAAACGCATAGTAACTCAATATATTTTAAAATAAAATTTATTACTTCTAATAAACTTACTAGAAAAATACAATGTAATGACAATGACATTATCTAAATACCATAGTTACATAACAGCAAATAAGCCTACTTGAGAAAAAACATAAGTAACAGCAAATGATGGTGCGTCCATTAATTACGTAAGGCTTTCAGGTAAAATTGGGTGATGGCGGAAGGGATTGAGCCAAATGTCACGAAATCTTTTATTGGGGGAAGGGGGGTTGAAAAATCGCTAAAAACGCCTCACGTAATTAATTGATGCCTCCCAAGCCAAAAAAAAATATCTTAAATAAAATTATTTGTTTTACCCTGTAGTAACGAAACTATGAATTTTAGGTCCGAGGATTTTTCCGAAATATTTTTAGATTCCTAGATAATGAATTTGTTCCTTACTTTATGTACACATTGTATACTAAAAAACTTATTACTGACGTTTGCACATAATAGTCAAGAGTCAAAGAGTCAAATACCAATATGGAAAATTATTATTTCCAGACCACCCGATGATCCTCATACAATAAGGGCGTATTTTGTCTACACAGTAGCACTGTAAAATACTATTTCAGATTGAATGGCACTACCAAGAAAAGGAGGCCCTCTTCATTGATGGGATGCAACCACCTGTAGACCGGTTTCGAACTTATTTGTTCTCGTCAGTACAGGGGGTAGGTGTACATACTAATCATCAGAGAGCTGCTTCCTTTTCTTGGTAGTACCATTCAATCTGAAATAGTATTTTAAAGTGCTACTGTGTAGACAAAATACGCCCTTATTGTATAAGGATCATCGGGTGGTCTGGAAATAATAATTTTCCATATTGGTATTTGATATTACTATATACACGCACCACTCTCAGAGTGCTCTAAAGGATTTTTCCTATAGTGCTTGTGTTTGATAAAAAAAAACAACTAGTAATCGCGCGTAAATATGACAGTAACGGTATTCCCGGCATTAAACAAACAAAGATAGGGGATTCACAGAACATATGCTGGCAGGGCAGTGACGCCACATTTATGTCCTGGCGCGTTATTAGAGGTTAGCATTTGGTTAAGGGAGGTTTTCGCTTTCTTTGGAATATAAATAAGTGTCGGCGTCCATTTATTAGAGTGTCCGGTTAAAGCAGTTTTACATGTAAAATGCCCGCTTTGCGACAAAAGCATTTTCCGATATCGGCGATTAAACTCGTAGCAGTATCAAGATTAGTACATTAGTACCTTCATTACAACGTTTAGTGCAAGTTTAAGCATGTATACACGACTTTTTAACAGCAATAGTGATCTATGGTAATTAAACCGCTAAAATGCCACAGTCGCTCGCTATTGGTACCTTCAAGAACTGGTACCTTCCCACTGCGTTATAGCTTATGATTCCTTAATGCCTCGTTAATTTTGCAATTTATACGGTGTATAATTTCTTTTAACTAAATACTATGGGCAAAAACAAATGCATTTTACACTTTTTTTCGTAATCCTAGTGTTCCAATTGGCACACTTTCCTTATAACATTTAGTTAAGAAGATTTAATGATTTACTACAGTTTTCTAAAAATGTTGTATAAAGAGCCACAGTGATACTCGTTTCTGGGATTAAATAGCTACAATATTTTCCTGTAAGAATCATTTTACAACCGCTCTTGTATTATGTAAGTTTTATATAAGTGTTCTTATAGCTAGAAGAACGTCAATAGAACTAATATTATACAGGATAATAGTTCTGTAAGCTTCCTTGTTCAAGCATGTTGATTAAATGCTGTTAAACACAAACATCTTCGCAGGCAGCATGAAGTATCACGCCTCAATAAAGACCTGGAAGAAATTTTGGCTTGGGGTGACAGTAACCAAGTCGAATTTAAAGCTAAAAAAAACCCAGGCAGCAGTTTCCTCTAAAAAGGTTAACATTACAGAACCGGATATAGTCATGGACGCAATCCCACTGGCTTCATCTATTAATTTGTTCGGCGTCAATCTGGGAGGAAATATGTCTTGGCATAATCACGTTGTGGCAATCGCCAAGATAGCTTCTCAGAAGCTTGGCGTACTCTTTCGAACCAGAAAGTTGTACACACCTCAACAACTTTTGACACTATACAAAGCCCAGATTGGACCATCACTAGAGTACTGCTCTCATGTCTGGAGCTCTGCACCCAAACATACTCTTCGGCTAACTGGATTCCATCGAAAGGAGGGCCATTCGTCTGATTGGAGACCACGAGCTGACGAAGAATGAATAGCAGAAATACACGACGATCCACTGCCGCCCATCCATATGTGGTACTCCTCGAACGTCATTATTTAAGAGTTCTTTCATCTGGAGGACTTCATCCTTATGGAATGACCTCCAACGATTCAAAACCAACGTGAATCGCTTTTTGCGCACACGAACCACTCCCAGAGTGCCCTAAAGGATTTTTCCTATAAATAGTGCTTGTGCATGATCATAAAAAAAAACACTTTTATGTAGCAAATCTGGGGTTTTCACACTATAGATCTCTTTTATGACTGTAAGAACGTTATCAGGAAAAATTTATACATCTCGAAGAACAAGATATGCTGCAAGAATATTTTTACACTTTTATGATGAAGGTTGGGAAGTTTTTTATTGATTTCTCAGGCGATATATTTTTCGTAGTTTGTTTCGCCAAAAAATCGTGACATTTTCGAAGCATTTCTGTTTGACGAGGAGACACATAACTTTAAAATTTACACTTCCAAGTAATTTTGATTATTTTTATTTGGTTGTTCTTGTATTGGTTAATTTATGAGGTTTTAATAACCTTGACTATGGAAGTCGTTTCTCTGTCGTGGTCCCGACTAGTGTTGGGAAAAACCGATGATTTTAATAATCGAGTACTTGATACTCGAGCGATTTTAATAATCGAATGAATTGCTCGAGCGATTAATCACTTGAAATTTTTATGACCAAGAAGAATGTGTTGATAAAACACCAGGGGTCGTTTTTCTAAGTTTTAGAAGCTTAGTCTACAGCTTTTATTAAGGAAGAACAGTTGATTCTGGTTTTAAAAATACTTATATCCATTAATTTTTAAAAAATTTACAATCGCGCTGGCTAGCCAGTCCCAGTCAAAATAAAACCCATATCGCGATGAATCCACTAAGGGATTTGGCACAGTTTTTTGTATGCACCTTCTCGTTTATGTCCCTTTAACAAAGACGTATGTCGTGTCAGCCTTCTGAGCGTCAAACTCGAATATCCCCAATCGCCACATTTCGGAATCGGGTATCAAGTGAAAGGCAACGATTTTCGCCTGAATTTATAACTCGAGTAGTATTTCCAATAATAGGGCGATGTATAATCGAGCAGTTTTTCACACTACCAAGCGGCACCATTCGGTCGGCGTCAAGCGAAGCTCGGGTATCGAGTGAAAGATAATAAGTAACAAGCAACGATTTTCGTTTGACTTTATAACTCGAGCAGTTTTTTTAATAATCGAGCGATGTCGGTTATTTCAATAATCGAGTACTCGAGCGGTTTTTCGCTCGAGCGATCACAACTCTAGTCCCGATCAGTAAGAAATTAATTCATTACTCACCGGTACAAACTACCAGTGAGTAATCGATTAATTGTTGTAGCTAATGAACGTTTTGAAAAAAATTATTTCATCTTTTATCCCAATCCATCGAAAATTTATCGTTGTACCTACAGGGTGGTTGATTAGTGCGAGGAAGTCAAATATCTCCGTTGTTATTAAAAATATCGGAATTTATTAAATACAAAGGTTTTAGGATAAATAAAAGCGCACATTTTAAAATTTTTTTGGATATACAGGATGGTCCAAAAAAACGGGGCATCATATAAGTAATTTTTTTTAAATAGTACCCCCCATTTCTTTTTGTCGCATCGAATTCGGCATAAAATTTTACATAAGATATGCTATTTTATTTTGGTGATTTATACGACGTTGCCAGATTATTCAATTTTTGTATATTGTCGAAACGAATTTAATAGGTACTCTATAGATACGAACCAACGCATATCATTTTTCCACATTGCATGGAGACAATTTTATCTAACGTTAAGTTCGCGAAAAAAATTATTATTGCATATTTTTTTGTTGACATAGCGATAAAAATGGTTGCTATAGAAAAGGTTTAATAAAATTTATTATTTTTTTGATAATAGTAATATCTTGAATGTTGAGTAAATAAATTTTGTTAATCCTAGACATACAGGGTGTCCTAGAGGAGCGCTACATATATATTTTTTTTTTAATCGAACGTTTAAAAAGTGGGGTAATTCACCCCTAAACCCGCACACAACTCCTCGGCACATTCATATATGAACATATTACATTGCCCAGCTGGGTAATAAACAGATGTTCAGGCACTATGTTGCCAAAATGTTTAAAAGTATAAAACTTTAGTTTCTTATAAAAATAAATATTTAGCTCACTTAGAAAGTAAATCCAGGACGCGATTAAGGAATCCAGGGCACAGACACTTTCAGTTCTTTTTTCTATGGGAAAAACTTTATGCTCATCACGTGTCCTGATGATAGTGTGGGAGTGCATAATAAGCTTATCACTAAACCCCAACACTAACGCATAATTACACTTTACAATAACACACATAGAACAAGAGCACTTAATCATTTCGCAATAGAAATAATAAAAACGCTAATTTCTATGGGCCATTAACCCTTTACTAAAGATAAAATGAAACAATTATGTTAACAATTGACAGGAATTACCCTTTGAAATAATAGTCTAGTCCGTCTTCGAACCAGTCGTCAAAGTATCTTTCCGAGAAATCTCCGCTCTCTAGAGCCAGCGCGGTTGCCATTTCCGAGACTATAATTATACAGGAAAGTAATATTATAGAAGGAAATTCGGCAGTTTATGATAGTCGCTTATAAAACATCGAAAGTGGCAACGCTGTATTTTTAAATATTAGCCCGATTATCCGCAATCGGCTGATTAAAGAAGCACGCCGATATCGATCGAGAGAACCAACGTGTTAATTATTTTTAAAGTTTTTAGATGTTAAATACATTATTTCCCAGACCACTCAGACAATAAGGGCGTATTTTTGTCTACACAGTAGCACTTTAAAATGCTAATTTAGATTAAATGGTACTTAGATGTGTTATGTGATTTTATTGTGCCGGTTTGTTTTTGTTCAGGTTACCTAGGTACTTGGTGTTTTTTTATAAATTAAGTTGGTATTAAATAAGTCCGAAAAGCTAAATAAAATTGCATTTTTTTTCTACAGAGTAAGTGGCATTTATAAACTTTTAAGTTGTCCAGATCTGACGGGTGTCGTTCGAATTGAACAAATGAGAACATACCTGACCATTTATACAGTCCGCGGCGGTTCGTTCGAGTCAGTTCAAGTTTATAAATCAGAGATTGTTTCCCAGCGAACTGAACGTAAAAGTTTATAATAATGTACCCTGAAAAATAAACAACTTGCAATCTGTCAAACGGTTATTGACTTTCTAAAGAGTTTACCCTGAAGATATGACAACACTGTTGACATACGTTGCTTTGTTTACCTTCTTGGCAGGGGCACCACGTGGTCATTTTTGGTTTGACATAAGGTCATGTACAGGTCATATTAAATTAAAGCGCCATTTTTGGATATTTTTCTTCAATTTGTTTTCATCTCAGGAATTGCCGATTTAAATATAATACGTCATTTCCATAACACCCTGTATACGTAGTGTTATGGCTTGGAAGGTCGTACAAATTAAACCAATTTTTCCGTCCCTCTCAGCAGAACGGAAACACACATACATAATCTCGTCTAATATCGAGAGAAATGCTTCAAGTGACACTCGCAAATCGCATAAAACGAAAACAAAGACGAAAAAACGAGGCATCGTAAAAATAAATTTCTAACTACCATAACCTATCTTAAGTTGAGTTATTTCAGTTAAAGTAGGCTGTAAAAGAACGCAATAAGATGCAAAAAAAAGAACATGCAAATAAAGCGCTGCAGAAAGAAACGGGGGGGTCATCGACTCGAGCGAGCTTGTAGCTTTGTCTCTCTCCCACACACACGGCGAACTGGCGGGAAGACAGTGACGTACGACCAGGATAAATAATTGTTTCTTCTTTAACAGAATCATAGACGTTATACAGGGTGTCAATTATACTGTCAAACAACTACAAACCCAACCTTTAATTTTTATTTGTTTTATGATCAAACACAAGCACTATAGGAAAAATCCTTTAGGGCACTCACGATTCACGTTGGTTTTGAATCGTTGGAGGTTATATTCGTTGGGAAAAACGACCTCGGGAAGGTCGTTCCATAAGGATGAAGTCCTTCAGATGAAAGAATTCTTAAATAATGAAGTTCGAGGAGTACTAAGCTTAACCACATATGGATGTGCGGCAGTGATTCGTCGTGTATTTCTGCTATTCGCCGGTCAGCCGAGCACTTTCCATGAAAATATCTGTAAAAGAGAGTCAAATCCCCAACCTGTCCTCGATGTTCTAGGCTGTCGAGGTTCTTCGTCAGCTCGTGGTCTTTAATCAGTCGAATGGCCCTCCTTTCGATGGAATCCAGTAGGCGAAGAGTATGTTTGGGTGCAGAGCTCCAGACATGAGAGCAGTACTCTAGTGATGGTCGATTCTGGGCTTCGTATAGTGTCAAAAGTTGTTGAGGTGTATACAACTTTCTGGTTCGGAAGAGTACACCAAGTTTCTGAGAAGCTATCTTGGCGATTGTCACAACGTGGTTATGCCAAGACATATTTCCTCCCAGATTGACGCCCAGCAAATTAATAGATGAGGCCAGTGGGATTGCGTGTCCGTCCATGACTATATCCGGTTCTGTAATGTTAACCTTTTTAGAGAAAACTGCTGCCTGGGTTTTTTAGCGTTAAATTCGACTTGGTTACTGTCACCCCAAGCCAGAAATTTCTTCCAGGTCTTTGTTGAGGCCTGATACTTCATGCTGTCTGCGAAGATGTGCGTCGGCAGTCGATGTTAGTGCATTCAAAGAGATAGATGAGATAAGTGTGCTATCGTCAGCGAAACTAAATATCGGACTTCTCGTTTTCACTGGAAGGTCGTTTATGTAGAGTAAGAAGAGAGTGGGAGATAATATGGACCCTTGACGAACATCGGCATTGATGGTGAAGGTTTCTGAGAGAAATCCGTCAATCGCCACTTGCAGAGAGCGGTCCTTAAGAAAGCTAGACAACCATTTCCAAAGACGGGTGACATAGGCTAGAAGATCTCCAGTTGATCTGGACTTCCGAATCCGAAGATGTTATCCTTAAAATCTTAAATGGGAAGGGTGTCACCCGGAGTGACTACCTAAGGACCCCTAACCATTCTATTAAAAGAGGAGTCTCAATTTTTGGACTTCGAAGCGTCGAAATAACAAGATTCGGTAATAAGATAGTATGTTTACATACTTAGAACATGAGGAAATCAAAAATATATAGTTTGATAATTCAAAATATAATTTTTTATGCAAATTTGGCGACAAATCGTGGTCCCACTCTCTTGTACTAAGTATCTCTTAAAATAAAACTAAAAAAAATAAAAGGGCGTATAAAATCAAGTTTATATGCAAAAATAAATAGTGTATCGCATAATAGAAACACCGACCAAGCGGGTCCGAATCGCCTTTGTCCGATTTCTCTTCATATACATTTTTTCCCAATAAAATCCTAAATTTTATCCGCACGCCTATGACTTATATGTGTACATGCACAGCCTCCTATACTTAACTGAATCTGTGTAGGGTAGGTCAACGTATTTTATTCTTGTTTTATTTTCCAACCAGAAACATACTCTTTCAAAGTTCTTTTATAGACTTTTTATTCTTTTTTGCCGTCCCCCCTCTCCCCGCCACAGTTTATACAGTCATGTAAAATCTAAGTTCAATCTTAAAATATATTCGCTGTTTAAAATGTGTCGAGTTTTATGACCGACGATGGTTTAGAAACGGGCTGTATTTACGAAGCTTTGGGCTTGTTAAAAAATGATAAGTACAGCGGGATTATAAAGAGCTGCTGTTTGGAAGTTACTAAATTTTCGTCATAACGTGTGTCCATGGATGAACAGTTACTATACTTGTAAAAACAAGGGTTTACGAAAATAGTTATTCTTTATCCATTTCCTCTGCTTGTTAAACAGGGCAAGCGCGGATCCAGGGGGTGGTGGTCATGGGGGTCTTGACCCCCTAAACAAACAATTTAACACGAAAAATACCATATACAACGTGTTCAAGATAAGGAGGGCCAGTACAGGGATCTCGGAAACCGTAAGAGATACGAAGTCGGTTAAATGTTGCGCATTTACGTGCCTAATAAATATGCCGTTTAGAAAGTTTTAAAATTCCGAGTAGTTCCGGAGATATCCGGGAAAAAAACGAAGTTCTGAAAAATCGTTTTATTGTTTCCTGGGTTTTTTGAGATCGAATTCTAAAGTAAATTGCACTTTTACATTGCCACCGACGAGTCGTCTTCGAAGGGCCATTATAGGGCCTTTCTTTTTTTAAATACGGTCCTATTTTATCGGAATTAGAGAGCTTTTTTTCTTCCGAATGCAACGATGTATGACACATTGTGGTTTAATGACGTTTCGAGGGTTTTTTGAACAACATCAGAAGATTTTGGGATACGGTCCTGTATCTCTCCTAATTTTATAAATAATATCTCATAAGTAAGCTCTAAATTTTTACTTATGTTGGACTAGTTCAATAAATTACAAATAATTTAATAATAAACCACAAATAAGTGAACAAAATACAAAAACATTATTTCAAACTTCTGTTGATTCGGGATTTAAAAGAAAAGTAAGGGTTTGAAACAAAAAAATTAAGATGGTGACGCGTGATTTGTTTCACTTGAGATTCCCATTGTGATCGCTTGAGAGCGTTTTAAGAGGTTTTCTATTTTCCAGAAAATATGGAACATAAATTTACAAATGCTGAAAAGTTTGATATTCTATCGCATGTTTTATTTTATTTCAAAAAAACTGTTATGTGGGAGTTAGAAGATGTTATTTGTGCTTTGAGAATAACGGAAATCATTTTGAACACCTGATGATGTAGTTCCTTACTTTTTTCGTTGTTCGTTTTATTACTGTTTTGGTATGATTTTTGTTCACTTATTTGTGGTTTATTATTAAATTATTTGTTATTTATTGAAACCCTCGAAACGTCAGTAAACCACAATGTGTCATACATCGTTGCATTCGGAAGAAAAAAAGCTCTCAAATTCCAATATCAGGAAAAGGACCGTATTTAAAAACAGAAAGTTGATAATGGCCCTTCGAAGACGACTCGTCGGATTACAAGACAATTAACGCTGTTAGATAGAGCGGAAAAAGTGGCTATGTGAAAGTGCAATTTACTTTAGAATTCGATCAAAAAAAAAATTCAGGAAAACAATGAAACAATTTTTCAGAATTTTAAAACTTTCTAAACGGCATATTATTAGGCACGTAAATGCGCAACTTTACCTCCATTAACCGACTTCGTATCTCTTACGGTTTCCGAGATCTCTGTACTGGCCCTCCTTATATTGGACACGTTGTATACCGGTTTGACTAACGCAGGGTATTACTTTTCGTAACTTTTCCTTGTATGCCCCCACCCTCCCAAACGAAGTAAGGGTCTGTAGTTAGTCACTCAGGGTGACATTCTTTCCCATTCTTTACCAGTGTATTTTAGATATTAACGTTGGTTAAGTTGTCAAATTGACTTCCTGTATAAATATCGATTCGCGTTGAGAAACTATTGATTTTGTTGCACACGGGCGTGAAACCTATAAAAATTGAGATTTTGCAAAGTTAAAAATTGGGGACAAACACCAAAACTTTAAAAAAAATTAATAGCTTAAATAGACTTATGTGTGTATCACCCCGTATATAGCTAACGTTGCCTGTAATATAGGTGGTCTTATAAGTTTTCCACCAATCATGGTTATTTTTTCAAAATCCTCATTTTTATTTTTAGATTGTCAAATGACTGGGTTTAGATTAAAACAATAATTAGTATGGGAGCGTTTTTATAATGGAGTCATTCATTTCATTAAAATTATTTGTTGATAAGGAAATTATTACAGTTATATAGATCAACCGCCGATTATTGGATTTATATGATTAATTGTATCAATAAGGATATTTTAAGATTGTTTTTCTATTTGGGTTTCATAATGGCTACATTATGAAAAAATTAAATAACTTGCCACTTTATGAAACCGAAATTGTATTTTTTTCATGTTGGCAACAAGTTGGGTTCGAATTTTAGGCCAACCTCGAATTTGGTTGAATTTAGTTTTCTAGGCATTATTGATTCGACAAAATTTTTTTATAGAAAACTTTAAAATACTAACCTTTAACCTTCCAAATAGATCATTTTTACTAGTTATTTACGTAATATTTTTGTTCTTAATTCAATATAGTATTATACATATTACTTTATATATACATATTTATAGTTACTGTACACATTTCCTGGGCATTAATTGGTATTCCTGTCAAATTCTGTGTCGACACAATATTTTGTTCAATATTTTGAACTTTGTCTGCTCGCACTATAACTCAAAGTTTTGTATATTCTTTTTAAAGGTTTTTCTAGATTATTTTCTGCAATTTCTCGTATTTCTGACGGAGTACAACTTTCTTCCTGACTCATTTTTATTAACTTTAATAATATATTTATTTTTAATTATGACGGATGGGAAGAAGCTTTGTTGTATTCAATTGTTTCTATCATGGCATATTTGATACTTGTAACATTTTATGAAATTATAAAAGTATTGCCAACCCAAAAAGAAAATATTAATTCAAATGGAAAAAATCTACTATATTTTTTAAAGTTTTCAGACTTTAAAGACCCAAATGGGAAAAGTATTATAAATACACGGTGCATAAGACAATTCGAACATTTGTTCTTTAGAAAACGCGTGCTCTAAGATAAAGTCTTATGAAACTTGTATCTTAATATACTATTATGTTACGAAAAAATATTGTTAACACATTATGATTTTAAAAATATCTTAAATGAAGAGGTGACTTAAAATTTTCTTCACAGTGTGACTTATTATTTAGTCGCTAGGTAGGTATCCACCAATTAACTTAAAGTGGAATAACCAAGTCTTAAACTGCATTTAACGTTAAAATTAGGTCATTACTGCAAAAGTAAAAGTCTAAATCTTTTCAAGTTATTTTAATTTACATGTGTTGAATTCGCTAATAACAATAACTGAACTTTGTCTAATAAGATTTTCAGCCAATCAAATGGCGATTTCGTCACTATTGCGTTTCCATTTTTTTTAAATGCGCGTTGCGACACTTTTATGCGGGTTCTTCAAGGATTTTTCGCAGGTTCTTTTGTTCTAAATCTTGCGACAATTAAAATGTTACTTTACTGATTTTCTATCGAACTGGGAACAAGCTCATTAAAATTTAAGGAAAATATCGAAGACAGGTTGGTGATTTGACTTTCTATTGCCGCTGAATTCCACCTAGAAAGACGAATAGCAGACATACACAACGAGCCGCTCCCGCCCATCCATGAGTGGTTCAACTTAATATACGCGAATGTCATTGTTTAAAGAGGACGTCATCCTTGTGACCTTCGTGTATACAAGGTGTCCGCTAATTAATGGTACATGGAAAAACCACAGACTCCTTACGTAAAAATATTGCGATTTAATTAAACTTATCTATATCAGAAAGTTGACATTAACTGAGATACAGGGTGTTAAAGTTAAAACTTCATTTTTGTTTTTCTCTAATAACTTTACAGGAAATCAACGTTTTTTTACAAAACTTAGCAATTATGGTTTCTTTAGGACGAGCAATTGATTTTTTTGGGAAATTTTAATGTATAATGTGCTGTGCTGTCTGCGGCATTATTGGCCCATTTATTAGGTCATAACTTTTTTGTGCCTCAGTGTATTTAAGTTTTTAATGAAAATAATACTTTTCTCATATTTATTACGTAAAAAAAGTATACTAAGTTCAGGTCGCCCAGAGTTACCGTTTCGGAGATATTTGCATTTAAATTATTTAGTGCGTTAGCTCAGGCCAGCAAATAATATTTTGTTGCTTCTTACCAATTCACTTTTACATGATAATTAATGTTCTAGTAATGGTAATTGGGAATAATAAATACAACAATTGGATTGTTCTTTAACTTACTTTAATCAAAATAACTTTGACCCTAGAAAATATCGTGTCGAAGGAAAACAACAGCAATGAAAACACAAACTTACGATAAACTCAAAAATGAAACATTTTCTGTTCCATAGCAACTGCATCTCCAAATTTTATTTGTTTCTCATAGGTTACTTTAAGAAAAAAATTTTGTTTGCAAATTAATAATAATTGGGCAGGGTGCACTAAACAATTTAAATGCAAATATCTCCGAAACGGTAATTCTGGGCGACCTGAACTTAGTATACCTTTTTTACGTAATAAATATGAGAAAAGTACTTTTCTCATTAAAAACTTAAATACACTGAGGCACAAAAAAGTGATGACCTAATAAATGTGCAAATAATGCCGCAGACAGCCCCCCCTTCATTTTACATTAAAAGTTTATAAAAAAAAATCAATTTCTCGTCTTAAAAAAACTATAATTGCCAAATTTTGTAAAAGATCGTTGGTTTCCTGCAAAGTTTTTGGGGAAAAAAAAAGGAAGTTATAATTTTAACACCCTGTATCTCAGTTAATATCCACTTTCGGATATAGGTAAGTATAATTAAATCCTAATATTTTTACGTAAGGAGTCTGTGATTTTTCCATGTACCATTACTTAGCGGCCACCCTGTATAACCTCCAATGATTCATAACCAACGTGAGTCCGTAATTTCATTCGCTTATTTCATCGGTAACTAAAATACATTCCTATGGCCCTCGTACTAATATATTAAACATACTTAAAATATAAACAAATACACCGAAAGATGTTTAAAAATGTTTTCGTTAGCAAGTTGTTGAACTCTCGCAGCGAAAATATTATTTTTGGTTCTTTATTTGCTAAAATCAGATATAGTTAAGTTGCAGCGCAGTAGGAATTAGTAGGTATATGTATGCAGACATTTTATTTTTAGTGTTTTAACCTATTTTTTAGATGGTTTTGGAAGCGTATTTAAAAATACATCGGAAGGCGGAATGTTCGTCTTAATCTCGTGGAAAAAATAGAAGATACTGCCCAATACCAATTCAGTAGAACTAGTGGGCTATAAATGATGATGAAAAGAGTCATTGTATAAGCTTAAAAACCAGGACGCTAGTGGTAGCAGGAAAAAGAATCCGCTGCAGGCGAAATTTTTTATGAACCTCGTCCCACGAACAAACAAAAAATACACAATTAAATTTGGTCAATAATTTATAGTAAATAAGTACTAGAAAAACCGATGAGGTAAGGTGTGAATTCAAATAACTTGACAGAAATTGTGACGAATTCTCGTTATGTTTAATTTAAAAAGCCCGACATTTTTACTTAAATCACAACAGACGAACAGGAGAAAACTCTTTTTTTCTAGGAGAGTTTTACATACATTTTCTTAAGATTTTTCAGAACATTTAAAACGATCCCGGTTTTACGACCCTATACAGTGAGTCCCAGAAGAAATGTCTAAATTCATTTAAAATCCAGCGGTAAGTTTTTTCAAAAAACGCTCGCACCCGTCGATTTTGATTTTTAAATTTTTTTTTGTGGTAATTTCATGTATACAGGGTAGCTCAAAAATAAGTTACGACCATCAACTTCATTTTTTCAAATGAAAACATATATTTTTTATTTCATTTTTGAATTTCGCATTGAATTCTAAGCATGTTTCATGTACCATGTCCTATACATAAACTCAACAGTTATTGAAAAAATTAGGATTGAACATATCTATAAGTAAGACCTGTTTATTAAAAAAAAAACACAACAAAATCAAATTAAATGTTGAAAATGTGCGCCATTTACGGCTTGACAATATCCAAGACGATCAATAAACTCTCTTTGCACGTTTCCAACCATTTCCGGAGTTATGACACGCACTTCTCTTCGGATCCTTTCTTTCAACTCCTGCATATTGTTTGGCCTGTTCACAAATTCTTTTGATTTGAGGTAACCCCACAAAAAAAGTCCAGCGGAGTTAGGTCTGGCGACCTAGCAGGCCATTCGATAGGTCCTCTCCTTCCAATCCACCGATTGGGAAAGGTTTCATCCAAAAATGTGCTCACAGTGGCCGCATAGTGCGCAGGAGCACCATCTTGTTGGAATATCAGTTCTTCGTCAGGGGAGTCTGGATCCAATGGATTCGGAAATAAAGCCACTAATGCTGGAATTAATTCTAGTTGGAGAAATTCGAGATATTATACTTGTCCAGTTAAATACTGTTCAACGAAAAATGGACCAATTACTCTTTCGCGTACGATTCCACACCAAACATTTATTTTCTTAGGGTACTGGCTGTGAACCTCTATCATCCAATGCGGATTTTCTGTTGCCCAATATCGACAACTCGGTGAACAACAGATTTCGGCATGTGTAAATCGGTACATGGATTTTCTTCCAAGGAAAGCAAAACGTCAAGTTGTTCATTTTCATCTCGAGTAGGACGACCAGATTTAGGCAAATCTCTAACATGACCGAATTCTCTAAACTTAGCCTCTATTCTACTCACCATCTTTTGACATATGGGAGGACGATCAGGATGGATTTCATTAAATAATTGGGCTGTTTCTATTTGAGTACGTGTTTTATCACCAAACCCAACCATGCATAGAATTTCAATTTTTTCCCGTTCCGTTAACTTCACCATTATTGTGAAAACCGCAACTTTGAAACTACGCTTGACAATAATTATACTTATTTGAAATAAACGGTGACAGTGAGACAGTACACTCTTACTTATTATGGAGCCCAAAATGCCATATTGCCAGAAGATATGATAGATCGTTGGATTCCCTAAATGATATGTTCAATCCTAATTTTTTCAATAACTGTTGAGTTTATGTATAGGACATGGTACATGAAACATGCTTAGAATTAAATGCAAAATTTAAAAATGAAATAAAAAATATATGTTTTCATTTGAAAAAATGAAGTTGATGGTCGTAACTTATTTTTGAGCTACCCTGTATACATGAAAATACCACAAAAAAAAAATTAAAAAATCAAAATCGACGGGTACGAGCGTTTTTTGAAAAAACTTACCGCTGAATTTTAAATGAATTTAGACATTTCTTCTGGGACTCACTGTATACAAAAAGAGACAGCCGAAAACAAACCAAAAAATAACTCCATATTTATTTTAAGAACCATTGATTAGTAGGTATGCTTATTTGTATTTTAATGGTATTCTACGGTTGTAATGCCAAATAGGCAATAATTTCATCGTAAAAAAGTTCATTGTTTGTTAATACTACAACGAGATCTCCCGAGTGTCCTGGCCGGTTGTAATTCGTATTTCACGTGTAAGTTTTGATTCATTTTAAACCAAGAAAAGCTTCTCTCGACTGAGACGGAAGTGGTGAGTTTTTAACATTTTATATTGCTTCAATAGACTGTCAAATAGTTCTTGCCGAAACAATTTTGAATAGTATTAAAATTATTTTTGTCAATATAAAACCCGAACACCCTTTTTTCTCGCTCAGATTGCATTTTTTTGATTTCGACCTCCTCAGATGATTTTAGTAGTTTTAAGGGGGAAATCGAATGGCTCAGGTTTTTTTTGAAAAAATGAAATCAGAAACAATTTTGAGGTTGAAACTAATTTTCTTATTTTAATAAATGTTCAAAATGCTCCCCGTTTCTTTCCATACAAAAGTACAAAGGACTCTGAAACCCTTCTCGCGCTCGTTCTAAAATTTCGGGAGTCACATTTTCTCTACAGGCAGCGGTGATTTTTTGTCTCGACTCCTGAAGATTCTACGTCCTCCTGCGACTCACAATCGACTTGATGAACCCCCAGAAAAAGAAATCCGTCGGCGTTAAGTCTGGTGATCTTGCTGGTCATAATACGGGGCCGAGCCGCCCGATCCACTGTCCAGGAAAATTATTGTTTCACCATTGGCGAACAGGGACCGTGAAATGAGTCGGGGCTCCATCTTGTTGGTGGTGTAACAATTCGTCGTTGAAAAGTTCAGGATCGATTCGAATAAAAAAATGTTTGGGACGAAAGTTGCTTGTTTTTTATGTGCCCTGTCAACCTTACAATTCCAAACGTTATAAAAAATGTATCGATTTTTTTGACTAAATGGCGAAGATAAAAAAAAAATTAATTAGTTCCAATATATTGTACATATGTATTATAAACTCCTTACCGCATGGGCTATTCTAGTCTTTACTATAAATTACCGAATAAATTTTGCAACTTGAAACAAACATGGACCTGGTATTTCTATCTGCTCTGTACACGTCAATACGTATGATAGAGGTCACACAAGTATGGTGAAATTATTTTTTAAATTTTATTTTTGTGTAACGACCAAACAATTACTTTCTAGGCGTTTTAAATGTAGAAGGAAAAAAAGTAATAAGAAAATGCGTTAGGTAAAACATATTTTTATTTATTTTTTAATTTTACACAAGGAAATACAACTTTTGGAAAATAAGTAACGTTTTCTTAGTGTGTATAGTGCTTAAACGTAAAGTCCGTTCTTCGGTTCCTAATTGTAGAGATTGATCAATAACAGCCTCATTAAAGTTTGGAATACCCTCTATAATTTTTTTTTCATATATTTTATTTTTAAACTTTCTAATAAAGTCCCTAGATTTACCCTTTGTGGTCTGCGTTAAATTAATTTCGGGTTTAGGTGTTCCCGCATTCTTCACTTCAATTTTTTGCTCCAAACTCAAAGAGCTGAAGATATTTTTTAAATAATCCACCGTCAACTATTCATTTTAACTTAATAAATATAAATATTAAAATATTAAAACATACACGCTCAAATTTCTAACTAGATGCACGAACAGACAACAGCGCGGTGCACACAAAAACTGTTCGCATTTCCCATGTTAAATCGCCATAGCCCCGCTATCCCCCGCTGTCTCCCGCCACCTGTTACTACAGATAAACTGCATTATTCCCCGCCTACTTAATCGCACATGCGAGCAAATCTCGTCAAAATCATCATTATCCTCTACCGAGGCACGGTTGCCGGATCGAGAGCCTATAATATACAGTTTGGTTAACGGTACGATAAAATATTAGGGAGGGTCGGACGTTATACGATAAATAATATTCAATGAATATAAATTAATATTTTTTTATTCGTTTTGGGGTTGCACGTGCGCATGTGCTCCTGTGGAAGAACCGCTACTGGTTACACTATTTAATTTATTTCCCATTTTACACCTTTTTTTATAAATTTTGAAATTTAAAAATAAACCGAGCCAAGGGCTTGTTTAATTATTCGGTTAAGTTAAGTTATAAGGCAGTAAAAATTCCTGAAAGACAATAAATGATAAGTGTTTGTTATTTCTCGCTTATACAGGGCCGGTCCTCGAACTAAGCCGTCGAAACGAAAGCGAAAGCGAAAGCGAAAATATCAGTAATTTTTTTGGTTGGCAAAATAATCTTATTTTTGCGAACAGAAAAATGTAGTCGGTCAGCCCAAATGGCTAGTTGGTCAGCAACTTATGGACAGCAAACATTTCTGAATCGTGACAGTGCCCTGGGAAAATAAGTGAAAGCCCGCAACCGCTACACCTTTTGTAGCCGATTTCCTTCTGTATTCGGCAAAAGAAAACACAAGAAAGTTACATAAATTGACAGTGCCCTGGGACCTCTGAAGTAAACTGCTGCTAGACATGTTTTCTACTGACCAATTGTAAACTCTTGCTGACCGAGTAATCATTTCGCAGCTCGACTGTTAATAACGGCAAACCATTTAATTAGTTCTCTTTTTTTATTACCTGCAGTGGGACTTTGATAAATAAAAAATTGTTTTAGCGGACAAAATTGCTCAGACAAACCAGTTGTGTCGTGTTTAAGGGTGTTATTTTAAAATTTTGAACTTTGCGATAATGAATTAGTATGGTCCTGGTAAAAGCCTTCTCAGTCAGACCCGTGAAGTGATTGCAAATGTTTATAGGGTATTTGAAGAGGAATCATAAATCGATATATTTAAACTGCCGCTAAAGCGAAAGCTAGAAAGGGACATCAATACGATAACAATTGAATAATTAATAATAATTATCATTAATCATGTATGTAGCTGTTTTTTTCCATGTTGAAAAATTTACATGTTGTAAAATAGTACTTATATTAAGATACAAGTTTCATAAGACATTATTTTAGAGCACGCGTTTTCTAAAGTACAAGTGCTCTAATTGTCTTATGAACCGTGTATTTTATAATACTTTTCTATTTGGGTCTTTAAAGTATGAAAAACTTAAAAAAATATAGTAGATTGTTTCCATTTGAATTAATATTTTCTTTTTGGGTTGGCAATACTTTTAAAATTTCATAAAATGTTACAAGTATCAAATATGCCATGATATTAAACACAACAAAGCTTCTTCCCATCCGTCATAATTAAAATTAAATATATTATTAAAGTTAATAAAAATGAGTCAGGAAGAAAGTTGTACTCCGTCAGAAATACGAAAAAATGCAGAAAATAATCTAGAAAAACTTTTAAAATGAATATGCAAGACTTTGAGTTATGGTGCGAGCAGAACAAAGTTCAAATTAATGAACAAAATAATAAATAATACTATTGAACAAAATATTGTGTCGATACAGGATCTGACAACATTTGTTGTCGAATCCATTATGCCTAGAAAACTAATTTCAACGAAATCGAAGTAAGCCTAAAATTCGAACCCTACTGGCTGCCAACATAAAAATATAAAATTTCAGTTTCATAAAGTGGCGGGTTATTAAATTTTTTTGCATTTCATAATGTAGCCATTATGAAACCCAAATAGAAAAAGTATTTTTTAAACCTTGATGAAGATAGTTACCTACCTTGCATAAAATAATGCAACGACTGAAAAATTTCCTACTATATTTATTGCATTATTTAAAATAATAATAGCACGCCCATGACTAGGCCATGTTTTAAACGATATTGCTTTCCCCCTACCGATAAGTCGGAGACATACATCCACTTACACTAATAATTATCATTCTCAAAATTAATATTAATATTTTTTAGTAAGAATAGCATTCCATATAAAAATGTATGAAATATATTTTTTTAATTTTTGCAGCTTCCCTTCCGTGACTATAATTGCCATAGCTGGCGATATTAAGACAACATTACCCAGGATCTCGACGTATTAAGTTTTTTACCGTGACCACATAAAATTATTGTCGACTCGATAATGTCGTTAGAAGGAAATTATGAATGAAAAATCAAGCGTTCAGAACAAAACGAGAAAATAATTTTATGTTTTTTTTTATGACGTTGAGTAATTTCTTAATTTATGTTTTTATTGTCAGATATTTCGTACATCTGTTGCCGGTAACTGGAAGAATAAGGTAAACTTCGTTTTTATTTTAGCGTAAAAAATTTCAATACAGAAAAAGACTTGGATTTTTTCTTCATTGAATGTAAAGGAAACTTAAAACATCTCTTAAGTATGTAAATGAAGTGGGGCTTTTAAGGAATGCTTGCAGCCCTCGTGGTTTAGCCCCTGGAAGGGGTACATGTTACCCTTAAAATCTTAAATGGAAAGGGGATGTAACACAAAAATGTTTTTTTGTATACCTTGTATGATGAAGGAACGATAATAATATTTTTAGATACTCTAAACCAGCTGAAAGAAAGGTACTCTTGATCAATGTCGATAAAGTGAACTATCTTCGAAAGAAAATTTTTTTATTCAATATGGTTTTTTGCATTAGTTGTTGTTTTATGTTCATAAAATTTCCTTATTGCTGGTTTTTTCACATGTACCGATTTAAATAAGAATATTTATGTCAGTGTCTTGAAATTTGCGGTTTTTCTCCTTTGTCTTATTAGTTACTAACTTAGTAATGGAATTTACGTACATTGAACAAAATTTTTTTTTTCGAAAATAGTTCACTTTATCGACATTGATCAAGAGTACCTTTCTTTCAGCTTAAGGTTTAGAGTATCCAAAAATATTATTGTCGTTCCTTCATCATACAAGGTGCATTTTTGTGTTACGTCTAGTCCGTCCCTGGCAAACTAAATAAGCCATATCGCTGCTTTAAAACAAGACCGGCATAACTCAAAAAACCAAATTTTTCAGGAGAGAGGTTGGAATAATTTATCTATTTTAAATTATCATTATTTTTATTTTAAATAAAGTAATAAGAGTAATAAAAGTATGATTGCTCATAATAATATTGGTTCGGTTGTTATTTATAATTTTATAAGTTTTGGTATTAAGTTCGATTTTTTTCTGATAAAATTTTAGAAAAAATATCGAGTTGTGTCACTCTTGAAAAAAAAATTGTATCGGTTAACTATTGTTATTTTTGGTACTAAAACTTAATAAAATTATTATTTGCTATTTAGAATCTTAATTAAACTAATTTTCAATAAATACGCAATAGAGTAAGGTATAGTTCGTCAGTATAAATTAAAAAAAAATCGTCAACTTAACTTCAGAATAAGGTTTAATCATAATATTTTAATCTTATTATTATAATGGAATTATAATATAAACAAAAACTTTAACAAAATAACCTTTATAGTAAATGTCAAGCATAATTATTATTTATTCATTTCTATAAAAAAATATTAAAACGATAATAATTGAAAGATGGCATTCATGAGTTTTCGTAAAACTGTTTGTAAAATTGGGGTACAACATTTTTCTTAATCAAAGTGAGTATTCCTAGTTTTTTATTTTCGGAGATTCCTACTTTATGATTGTAGACTGGCTTTAGGCGTACATTACTGACATCATTGGAAGTACGTCGTGATAACGTATCCACTTCGTAGTATCTTTCGTCTTGATAGGAATTTTTATAGAAAAATTTTCCTGGCTTGTCTTTTTCAACCCTGAAAATTTTGAGCTCGGAAATCTTGAAAAGGTCGCCATCAGTGTTCCGATATGAATCTTTGAAGCCCATTTTAATGTTGAGATCCTTTAGGTCAAAAAAATCGGAATGAATCATTTCCTTCACATCATAATAGGGTTCTTTTTTTTTCGCCTGCCTAATCAGTGTTACATACTGATCTGGCACGTAAATGGGGGCTGCTTTTTTGTACCTGGAAACTTGTTTTTCTATCACAGAATGAACATGGTCACCCTCATTCTGGGTGTGCCCAGTTATCAGAAATTTGTGGGTAATAGATTTTATGAACTTGCATTTTGTAAGGGCAAACATGTAGAGACAGAATATAAATCTGTTTTTATGTTGTCCGGAACAGTTGTCCGTATAAAAAACAATATCAAACATTTTAGAATCTGTATCTGAATCGAAAGTTCTTCTAAGTAGTTTAAATAATGCCAAACACAAGATCCAATTTCGTTTGCCCCTCTTCTAGCTTCAGCTTCTTCTTCTTCGCAAGTTTGAATTTCTGAACTTCACGCTTCTAGAAAAATGGTAGAGTCTATTATTTCAGTGTCCACTAAAAAAAGAATAATTTTTACCTAACCAATTACAAAATGAAACAAATTTTTGTTAATACCTGCATGTGCTTTTCCATTAGAAGATTCAGATTCCGGACAAGTTAAATCTAAGTCATCCGGAGACTGCGGCTGCATAATAGAATTTTTAATAGCCCATATCGGTTCATCTATATTATGAACCTCTATATTTTGTTTAGAGAGTTTAAGTATTAGAGATGATCGATTTCTTGGATCCATATTATTGCTAATACTAGTACTCAAACTTTGCTATATACCATATACCTGTAAAATAAAACAAACTAGTTTACTAGTTTTTGGCTTGCGTGACGATAAAAAAGATCAGCGTCACTTTTGTAACACAAAGAAATATATTGTAGTTTTTATAAGTAATTTATGAACAATAATGGCATAACTCAAAAAAATACGGCAAAGACATTATCACACTATAAACAAAACTGGTATAATTCAAAATAGTTCTGGTGGAGAAAAAGTTTCTAAAAATATTAATGTATGTATATTTGCAAGAATGGCCCAACACTAATTGATATACTCTTGCAATAAAACAAAAATACTTACCATTAAAAATATTTTGCACAAGACTGGACTAACTAAAAAAATGACGATTTTGCACAAAAATTATTACCACTAACTGCGGTCTATCACAAATTGGTACAATCTTGCAGATAAAAACTACATGCTTACGCCGAAATGGTTCAAACACGACTAACTTGGTACGGTCTTGTTCCAAAATTATATTATTGTTTGAGATGAGCCAAAATGTAGGTGGCGACATCTAACTGAAGAGGCCCAAAGTCGGTTAGTTTCTCTATTGTAAAGGAAACTAGATGTAATTTGAAGCATTTTGATGTAAAAATCGTGAAACCTGAAAATTTTGAGTTGTGCCGGTCTTGTTTCAAAGCAGCGATATGTGTTTAAAAGGGCGAATTTTAAGGAAACTCATCTAATAACCATTATACTAAAAAATTATTAAATTACACCTAGTACTTAATAAATTATTTAAAAAACAACGATTTCCAGGAACGTCCGTTATGGGCCCGTATCTTCGTAGGCGAGGCCGTAGGAAGAAGAATTTATAGGTACTTCTCCTGTTATTTTTAAGTGTTCTATCTGAACCCGGGAGATTGCCCACATATTCTGGGACACCCTGTATAGAGCAATAACGCGGACAGCTCGACAAAATGGCGAAGATATATATATATAATTCAGTGTTGTCTTCAAGAAATGTACATTTAAAAGTAATACACTTTACACTAGCACCATTCCATTTGGTGAAAGGCAGTTTTGACTCGTAAATTCCCTATTAGCGCTTGTACAGCCTCTCGAGATATCGAACCTTATTTCCTTTTATTTAGCCACGCTTCCTCACGTAGAGTTCATTTCACAAAATGTGTTCCATATAAACATAATATTTAACTTATTTATTATCACAAACGAATTGTGGAAATATATTAAAGTTAAAAATGACGAAACCAAAGGTTTTCTATAGAATTCTTTCCTTATGACAATTTCCAAATCAATTGTCATTTCAATAAACAATAAATATAGTTCCTAAAATATACACCCATCAAATCGAAAAAAAAAAATCACCTCCACCCCCTTTTCCCCCAAAAAACAATTTATTTTCGACCGAAATAAATAAATTTCCTCTTATAAACAAATAGCTTGCCATAAATTTGTATTCAAATATGAATTTAAAACTAGATACATAAATTCAATGGATCAATATAATTTTCTATCCCGGCGTTGCCAGGGCTGGACTCGCGTTAATAAGGGAGGGATCGGGCTCAATATGCGATTATCCAACAAGTAATCCCGCTGGCTTCATCTATTAATTTGCTGGGCATCAATCTGGGAGGAAATATGTCTTGGCATAACCACGTTGTGACAATCGCCAAGATAGCTTCTCAGAAACTTGGTGTACTCTACCGAACCAGAAAGTTATACACACCTCAACAACTTTGACACTATACAAAGCCCAGACTCAACCATCACTAGAGTACTGCTCTCATGCCTGGAGCTCTGCACCCAAACATACTCTTCGGCTACTGGATTCCATCGAAAGGAGGGCCATTCGTCTGATCGGAGACCAGGAGCTGACGAAGAACCTCGACAGCCTAGAACATTGAAGACAGGTTGGGGATTTGACTCTCTTTTACAGATATTTTCATGGCAAGTGCTCGGCTGACCTTGCCCTCTTAATTCCGCCCAGAGCGGCGAATAGAAGAAATCGCGAACCAATGCCGCCCATCCATATGTGGTTAAGCTTAGTACTCCTCGAACTTCATTATTTAAGAATTCTTTCATCTGGAGGACTTCATCCTTATGGAACGACCTTACCGAGGTCGTTTTGCCCAATGAATATAACCTCCGATGATTCAAAACCAACGTGAATCGTTTTTTGCGCACACGCACCACTCCCAGAGTACCCTAAAGGATTTCTCCTATAGTGCTTGTGTTTGATCATAAAAAAAATATATGGTTTTTAACTTGGCAAGCATTATTTTTAAGAAATGCTGTTTCTGTTGTTGAAGTATATTTTGGAAACGACGACTTGTCAAAAACGTCAATGTCTTCAATATAATAACTATAATATTAAGGTTCTTCGAGAGATAATACAAAATGTCGGAATTGCCAATTTTTAGCAAACAAATTTTTTGTTACTATTGTACGTCGGCTTGCTTTAGTGCGTGGGCTGTTGGTATTCCTATGAATCTAGCAAAAAAAATTGAAATCAAAATTAATTGAATTGATCAATATAATTTCCAGTTTCAGCCCTGGCATAGCTGGAAAGCTGGACGCACAGTTATTTGCCTAATTTCAAATTATATATTCGCGATTTTTCCGAAACACACAGCCACATCAATACTCCACAATAAATTCCAAAGGGCGTGGCGTTAGCAATAAATTTTATATTTATAAAAACGCTATCTCCAAATTGCAACGTTCTCATTGGCCGGAACCATCCCCCTCCGCACATCCACATCGCACCGGCTCGTGTTATGTATAGGCGGCCATTTTGGATTCGGGATTTACATAGGCCTCTGGATTCGGGACGCTGGATAGGCGATATAGTCATTTATTTTAATATATCGAATTGCGATTGTTTTTCGAATTTTTTCGTTTGTTCGATCGGTTAATTTTGGTATGCGCATATGCATATGCGATATAGTCATTTATTTTAATATATCGAATTGCGATTGTTTTTCGAATTTTTTCGTTTGTTCGATCGGTTAATTTTGGTATGCGCATGCGGTGTGTTGGTTGGCGTTTTTGCGGTCGTTATTTTAATAAATTTTTTTCTGAATATTCTTAAATATAGAATTGGCAAAAATAAAGTTGAATTCGAGCTGCCACATCGCAATATATTGATTAATTATGTTCATATGTGCATCAAAATAACTTTGTTACTATGGGAAAAACAAATAAGATGTATCCCCTAAGAACACAAATGATAATAAGATGATGAAACCTATTTGGTTGTACACTCCCAATGGAATCCCAATCAAATGGAACGCATGAGATTGTCGTGAGATTTACAATTTCTTTAAACCAAAGAATTCCGGGTAGTGGTCGATTATCGAAAAGTCAACAAATTATGTATTTCTAAGGGATATCCGTTACCAAATAATCTAAAAATGATTACTTCTTAGTTTTAAGGTATTCTCCTTAAATTTAGAGTAAACATAGAGGTCTACACAAAGATATTACAAACTACAGATGGAAAAATGTACATTTCTAGCCTACGCAACGACTGCAAACAGTCTTTCCCACCTCTTTCGGTCATTATTGCAGCATAGCCTGATTCACATATTTATCGCAAAGGTATATTGCAAAATCCCAATTAAAAATTTGTTAATTTGGCAAATACAACTGGTTTAAGATTTTCCGCAATTGCTCTAATTTTACTATAAACTGTGAAAAGGCGATGAGAGACTCTTTAAAAAAATATTATTATGCTTAAAATATCAGACGAATCTTGAGCTAATCCAAGTGCTCTCTGGCAACATCTATTTCTATTTTACAAATACGATAAGCAAAAGATGAATGAATACTAATCTCGTAAACATAACGGATTGTTTATATATTTTGGTTGATTTGTGTTTTTTTGCGATTATTGGTGAAAAATCGTCTTTATTATCAATAATCATGGTGCATTCATGTGTAGTTTGTAAAATTTAATATAAATTTAAATAAGGATTTATCTTTTCATCGGTAAGTATGGTTATGTTCTAATATTTAACCATCTGATATAACCAGACTTCAACATTGTTGCAATTCAGCCAACAAGCATGTAATTCTCTCTTCCACCCATTACTGATTTTCAAAAAGATTTCACACAATCACAGCCTCACTTTCCAAGAGTTTTATAAATGGATTATGGGATCTGTAGATTTCAATATCTTCGTGTCTACACAAGATAGAAAAATTTACTATAAGATAATTGTAATTCCAAATATTTTCTGTGTTTAAAATATATAAAATATAATATCTGTTTGAGGAATTAATCAGAAGCTGTAGTTTGTATACAGCGTGTTCCTTAATGACGTGCTAACATTTCAGGGTGTGATTCCTTAGGTTATTTTATAAAGAATAGTTTCTATGAACATATGTCCGCAACGGCTTAAATTTTTTGCTACAGGGTGTTGAATTTTTATTTTTTAAATCGTTATTTGTTAATATCTCCGAAAGTACTTTACATATTATGTTCAATTTTGGTATGTGTTAATAGGATATAGAAGCACACATTTCAGTTAGAAAAGTGATTCAATTGTTCAACCAGTGGCGTCCCTGCAAACATGTCCTCTGATGTTTTTTTTATAAAGAAGACGAACAAACCCGCCACTGACATATTTCCATGTCGATATTTTTTCAGATTAGCCTGGTCAATTCTACATGAAAGCGGTCTCTTGAGTTTTTCTCGGCTTGTTTTAAAGCACTATTGATTCATATTGAAACTCATTATTATTAACATTGGTAAAATGATTAATGATAAATTTTGTTTTATAAAAATTGTTGGAAAAGGCATGCTTCCGCCCGTTTTCGCATCGAATTGCCCACTCCAACAATTTATATAACAAAATTTATCATTAATTATTTTATCAATGTTAATAATAATGAGTTTCAATATGAATTTAGTGCTTTTCATCAAGAACGGTGCGTCTGACGAGAAAAACTCAAGAGACCCTTTTCATGTAGAATAGATAAGGCTAATCAGAAAATATATCCACATGGAAATATGTCAGTAGCGTACCATCTTTTTTGTAATAAATATCAGAGGATATGTTTGCAGGGACGCCACTGGTTGAACAATTGAATAACTTTTCTAACTAAAATTTGCGATTCTATATCCTATTAACACACACCAAAATTCAAAATAATATCTAAAATACTTTCGGAGATATTAAAAAATAACCATTTAAAAAAAAAATTTAACACACTGTAGCAAAAAATTTAAGTTCTTACGGACATATGTTCATATAAACTTTTCTTTATAAAATGACCTAAGGAATCATACCCTGAAATATTAGCACGTCATAAAGGAACACCCTGTATAATCTATACTATCTCTTTAATAGCCCAATCGATTATCGAAAATTCAACAAAGTATGTATATTTAAGAGATGATCATTAATAATCTAAACATGATGACTTCTGAGTTTTAAGGCCAATTTATAAACTCGACGGTGACGATTGACGGTGCAGTTTGACGGTTCTGTTTGACGGTGCCGTAAAAAGCTGGATTTATAAACTTGACGGTGGCGACGATAACATAACCTGTTTTTTCTCGGCTTTTCTGTATTTTTATGTGATTATATTAATTTTGGTGTTTATGTGATCTGAATGATACTATCAACACTTATCAAAAGTACACTTTAAAATGGTTAATAAGATGGTATAAAATAAAATAATATTTACAAAATATCACGTGACAGGCAAACACGATTTTGATTGGCTGTGTAAACTTGCTACGAACGTTGCTACGACCGTCCACCGTCAAAATATAAAATTGGTTCATGTCGGCCGTCGCCCACCGTCAAACTGCACCGTCATCGTCAAATATAAATGGTCTTATGCATTTCAATATGTTTAAGCTGTACCGTTACCGTCAAACAGCACCGTCAATCGTCAACGTCGAGTTTATAAATTCAGCTTTAAGGTATCAACAACTGATTTGTTCAGTCTTTAAGTTTAGGAACATACCAGTGTTATTATAGGCACAAAAGTTACATAATTATAGTTTCCAAGTCTTCAAAAAGTGAAAAATATTAAAGATAAATCTATATTTAGTTAAGTTTCCATCTATATATTAAAACAAAAACTTACCAAAAATTCTTGATGTTCACTCCCAAAAATTTCTTCTTGTTTGGTCTGGTATATGGTCGCGACCGACAGATACTTTCGCGTCTTCCGGTATAATGTATACAAGTAGTGTCACGATTGGGTAGATGTAAAAGTGTTTTGTACAAGAGTGTTTTTTTTACAATATTTAATGTTATAACAAGACTTAGAATTTAGTGTTTTTTTGTACTAACGCGAGAAAAATTTCTGTTCCTTTTTTTTTTTTTAGTTTTTTATATGTGTATTTTTTTTTTAATAATATACAAAGTTTCTAAGATAGGTTACTTTAAGGCCGACGCGTTAAGGCACATACGTCAATATCTTGGAAAAATATTTTTCAATCGGTTTTTTCTTTTAAAATAACTTTTAAATATGTTTTTTCTTTATTCCTAAAATGCAAAGAATAATATTCTTCGTTCGATCACAGATTTTTTGGTTATTTCGAAAAACTCTCAACGCAAATATGTTAAAATCTCAATAAATTGTCGAAAACTGTAACTTGAACCAATCAAAATAGTCTGGTTTTATTGTATTTTACGAAAAAACTAGCCCGTTTTTTTTTTATTTAGTTATATATTGCCCTGTGGTAAACTGTGGTATAACTCTAACTACGAAATTTAACCGAAGGTGTATAGTTAAGCCCTAAGAACTCAAAGACTGTTAAAAATGTGATAAAGTTAAAATATTGAGTCTGCTGTGATGTTAGAGATATGTTGCCCGACGCAGTTCTTCAATACGTTAACTTTAACGATAAACGGTAACGTAAAAATGCAAAACGTAAGATGATGGTGGGTTTGTTGTGGATGTTCGAATATGTAAAAAGTACGAAATTACGCCCTTGGTACTCGAAAATAACGTATTTATAACGGATTAATAACGGAAAAAGTCCTCGTTATTTTTATTATGGTAGTATGTGTAGCTCGCTGCGAATAGGCTGGGGGACATTGTGACGTTTTGTTTTTTGGCCGAGAATTGTGGGATCACTTTATGCTGTACTGTAGTAAAGTGGTGAATTTCTGAAAAAAAAAATATATGGTTAGAGAAATTGAGTAATTTGTACAGTACGTTTCACGAAAATTGGATACGACTTAATGATTTCCTGGGTCGGTCCCATTGTGTCGACAAGAGCTTGGCAATAAATAAGTGAAGTATGAAGGGACGGACTAAGGAAAACAAGCAATGATATGATTATATTAATGTAATCAAATGAAATAACATTTTTTTTAAATATTACTAGTCATATTTATTTACATTTATAATGTCATTCTATAGATAAGTAGTTCTGTTTCCCTATCGCTATCCTCATCAAAATTAATTATAATTGAATTAATTATACGATCCAGACTAATATACGAATTTTCTACAGTTATTACGTGATGGACTGAATTTTTTCAACTACCCGGGGGAATATCATTAAAGCATTTTCGTATTAATTCTACAACACTAGAACTTAAAGTCGGAGAAATATTTTCAGACCTAACCAGTGATTTTAACTGGTGCCACATATGCTCTATGGGGTTAAAAATGCAATAATAGGGTGGGAGCCGTTGCACTGTATGTCCAATTTCTTCTGCCAATGTGTCACAAACATATACTTTTTTTATACAAAATATCTTTAAAACTTCTAAAAGATCACCTTTTTTATAACTTTCTTCAAAATATATATCATTCGCCGCCATGTAGTTCTGAATCTCCATTTTTATATTATTTGAGCTAGGAGCTTTATGTAATTGTCGACTGTAATAGCTCGCATTATCCATTACTATCACGCTATTCTGAGGAATGTTTGGTAAAAGACAATTCTTGAACCATTCCTCAAAAACTAACAAATTTTACCACAAAAAGATATTTAAATATATATTAAGCAACCTAACCTACCTGATGTGCCTATATTTAATTATAATTATTACAATCCGGTCCTTTCCACATAATAATAACAAACGGTCATAAATAATGAGATGACCCAGGTACTTTTCGACAGTCATTAAGTTATATCCATTTTTCTTGAAACAATCTTTACGTTTTCTTACATTTCGGGACTGTTATTATTGCGCTTACTACAAAAATGTGTAATCCGCACCATCGCCAAGGCTAGATCAGTAATAATTATTGATCAATGACATACTCAAAAATAAAAAAATTCTTGGGTCCATTTTCAGACAAAAACTTCATATGAACATAAGTCCTAAACGCCGTAACTTTTGAGATACAGGCTGTTAAAGATAGATATTTTTGTGAAATTTGGTACACACTTTCTATTCATCAAGAGGCATTTTATGATGCATAACATTGTTTTTATTCCGACCAGTGGCGTTCGTGTGGGACTTTCCCTCGTTATTTTTGAAGAATATAAATACAAAAAGTAACTAGGTATAAAAAAATGAAATTCATTCATTTGAACTCTGTTATGAAATTAGTTATTGACGACGACAATGAATCCAAGAATAACCTCCTTAAATATTAGCATGTTATTAAGAAACACCCTGTATACAGGGTGTCCGCTAATTAATGGTACATGGAGAAACCACAGACTCCTTACGTAAAAATATTAGGATATAATTATACTTACCTATATCCGAAAGTTGATATTAACCTTTGATACAGGGTGTTAAAGTTAAAACTTAATTTTTGTTTTTCTCTACTAACTTTGCAGCGAACCAAAATTTTTTTACAAAATTTGGCAATTATGGTTTTTTTAGGACGAGAAATTGATTTCATTGTGAAATTTTACTGTCTGCGGCATTTTTCGCACATTTATACTGTCATAACTTTTTTGTGCCTAGTGTGTTTTAAAAAAAAATAATACTTTTTCATATTTATGACGTAAAAAAGGTATACTAAGTTCAGGTCGGCCAGAGTTACCGTTTCGGAGATATTTGCATTTAAATGGTTTAGTGCGTTAGTTCAGGCAAGCAAATAATATTTTGTTACTTCTTACCAATTCACTTTTATATGATTATTAATGTTCTAGTAATGGCAATTTTGAATAATAAAGACAAAAATTGGATTGTTCTTTAACTTACTTTAATTTAACTACCTTTGACCCTAGAAAATATCGTGTCCAAAGAAACCAGCAGCAATGAAAATACAAACTTACGATAAACTCAAAAATGAAGCATTTTCTGTTCCATAGCAACTGCATTTCTAAATTTGCACTTGTTTTCTCATAGGTTACTTTAAGGAAAAACTTTTGTTTTCAAATTAATAATTGGAAATAAATCAATTTCTCGTCCTAAAAAAACCACAATTGCCAAATTTTGTAAAAAGACGTAGGTTTCCTGCAAAGTTATTAGAGAAAAACAAAATTGAAGTTTTATCTTTGACACCCTGTATCTCAGTTAATATCAACTTTCGGATATAGGTAAGTATAATTAAATCCTAATATTTTTACGTACCATGTACCATTAATTAGCGGACACCCTGTATACATTACTAATTGCGTCCATTATTGGAAAACGATTTCTTGGAAGCCACTGCTTAAAGAATAAGGATAAAATAGAGATTTAAAAGAGCTTTAAAATGATATACTATTTGATCCAGTTCCCATTTAAGAGTTTAAGGGTAACAGCAGCTACTTCCAGGAGTTTAAATCGCGAGAGGCTCCAAATATTCTTTAAAAGCGTCCTGCTTCCGTCCGAACAAACCCAATAAAATTGACCATGTCTTTACGTTTTTTACTAGTATTTACTGGAAGCGAGATTTTTAGGGTGGAAAATTGTCAAATTGACAGCCTCAAATGATATGTCACATAATATGTAGGTACTTCCTTAAATTCCGAGAAAGTATTGATATCTAGCATCAAAAAAAATCACTTTTTCGATTAAAATTATGTAAATGGACGAAATACATTAAAATAAATTTGTTACCATTAAAATATAAAAAAAATTCAAGCGAAAATACTTCTTAATGGAAATAATTAATTAATACAACAACTTTGTAACTCGAAAAAATTAATTTTCTTAACAAAACTTACGCCAAACCGAGACTAATGCGAAACAAAAAAAAACAAATAAAAACATAACCAACTAATAACCTAATAAAAAACCTAAGTTACATCAAACCTGAGTTACACATAGGTAATCCCAAAAAGTAGAAGGTACACATTTTTTTTATAGATCTAAGTATGACTTAAGTACGATATGGTAAAAAAAAACTCACTTTTTCCGGTAAATTTTTTTTTCAATAAACTGTAGGTATAGACAGGTTGAGGGGATTTTGTGTAGGGGTTCTTTTCGCAGTTAGCTAGATACTGAAATTTTGCATCCCCTACAATTTTGAAAGCCTGATTTTAGTATATAAGTAATAGTATATAACAAAACGGGCTCTGCGCGGAGAGGTTAAAATAGCGCTTTGTGTGTCTCTATCGCTGGATCGGCCTGTCTTTCCTATGTCTATCTCCCATAGAGTAGTGTGTCTCTATATGGGTGATTCGACGGAAACAGTTATGGAAAAGAAAAATATATTTCTATATGAATATTGTATGTGGTGGGTGCAATTGCGTAGAAACTATAGTTTCATACAAAACAAATAAATCTAATCAGAGACCATGAACTGCCCAAGTAACAATTGTAAGACACTTTTGATTTATCTATGGTTTAAAAGTGCTATAATATGTTCAGTAATTAGATGTTGGTTTTAAAGTTACCTTAAAATAAACTAAAAGTTCTAAAAGACCACTTATTCTTATGCAAAGAATTAAATACACTCTTTACTCTTACTCTTACACTCTTACTGGTTTAATAATACTCGTGACATTGGCTATTTTAAAACTAACTTGCTTTTTTAAAGTTGGTTTTAAAACAATCAATTTTGGAACAAATAGTTTTAATGTAGTTTTTTTTCTTTTTTTATGATCAAACACAAGCACTACAGGAAGGAAAAATCCTTTAGGGCACTCTGGGAGTGGTGCGTGTGCGCAAAAAGCGATCCATAAGGATGAAGTCCTCAAGATGAAAGAATTCTTAAATAATGAAGCTCGAGGAGAACTAAGCTTAACCACATATGGATGGGCGGCGGAATTAAGAGGGCAAGGTCAGCCAAGCACCTTCCCTGAAAATATCTGTAGAAGAGAGTCAAATCCCCAACCTGTCTTCGATGTTCTAGGCTGTCGAGGTTCCTCGTCAGCTCCGATCAGACGAATAGCCCTCCTTTCGATGGAATCCAGTAGCCGAAGAGTATGTTTAGGTGCAGAGCTCCAGACATGAGATCAGTACTCTAGTGATGGTCGAATCTGGGCTTTGTATAGTGTCAAAAGTTGTTGAGGTGAGTACAACTTTCTGGTTCGGAAGAGTACACCAAGCTTCTGAGAAGCTATCTTGGCGATTGCCACAACGTGGTTATGCCAAGACATATTTCCTCCCAAATTGACGCCCAGCAAATTAATAGATGAAGATAATTTTTAATTTTTAAAAAGTACATTAAGAATGTTTTAAAACTCAAAGGTTTTAATTTAGTCAATTTGGTTAAAAGAAGTGCAATCAATAAGGGTACGAGCTTGAACATATTAAAGCAACTTCGGTTTTAAAATGAGGAGTAAATAGATGTCAGCGAGAGTAGTTGTACTTAAAGTGGTAAATTAAAAGGCATTTTAAGTCTCGTAACATTTAAAATGATCTATAAACTTGCAATCAGTTATAATCTAGATGGCGCCACGTTTTATAGACTCAGCCGTGATGGATTTTTTCAATAGCCGAAAAAAAATATTATTATTGAAATATATGTGCATTACATTCTCTTAAATAACTGTATAGTGGTGTGTCCAAACATGCATTTAGATGGAAAATTAAATTTGACGATATTTTTTTCATATTTCTCAAAATAATTAAAATATCGTTAAATTGTTCGCCCTCGAGTTATGTAGAAGTTTTTTTTTATTACATTTTCTCATCCGTTGGTGAATTCTTTACGAGAACAGTTTGCATTTAAACATTATTTATGATCGCTTCATATTAATTTCTATTTCACAGAAAAGTCGTGCGCCTAAAGTAAACACAATAGAACTCCTTCAGGATTAATTATAATGATTCTCAAACTAATTTATCCTGCTGGCAAGTCTATTTTAAATGCAACGAGTTTTAATACATGAATTTAAAGTTGCCTTGAAGAACTCTTTAAGAGTATCAAATTAAAAATAAAATGTAGTTTCAAAATTTAGTCTTGAAGGCCCTTTTAGGTTGGGCTCTTTTTGGCTAGAAGCTGCTTTATGGTAGTCCTCAGGCTCAAACAAAACGACTAAAAAATATTAATTTATATTCATTGAATATTATTTATCGTATAAAGTCCGACCGTCCCTAATATTTTATCATACCGTCAAACCAAACTGTATAGATCCGGCAACCGCGCCTCGGTCGAGGTAAATGACGATTATGACGAGACTTGCTCGCACGTGCGATTAAGTAGTGCAGTTTCTCTGTAGTAACAGGTGGCGGGTGGCGGCGGGGGATAGTGGGGCTATGGCGATTTAACATGGAAAAGGCGCACAGTTTTTGTGTGCACCGCGCTGTTGTCTGTTCGTGCATCTAGTTAGACATTCGAGCGTGTATGTTTTAATAATATATATTCATTAAGTTAAAATGAATAGTTGACGGTGGACTATTTAAGAAATATCTTTAGCTCTTTGAGTTTGGAGCAAAAAATTGAAGTGAAGAATGCGGGAACACCTAAACCCGAAATTAATTTAACGCAGACCACAAAGGGTAAATCTAGGAACTTTATTAGGAAGTTTAAAAATGAAATATATGAAAAAAAATGTATAGAGGGTATTCCAAACTTAATGAGGCTGTTATTGATCAATTTTCTACTATTAAGAACCGAAGAATGGACTTTACGTTTAAGCACTATTGTGTAGGGTTGATAAATGTTGAGTATTTCGATAAATGATACTCGATATGATTAAACCATTTTATTTAAGGATTTAAACTAAAAAACACTGAAAATATGAAGAATGCCAACTTGTCAGTCTCGTGGCTCGATTCGTTCTCGTCATAAAACAGTTAACTATTGTTCTCGTCTTGGTCGCGCCTAATGACGTAGCCGTAGATGGCGTAGTGGTATTAGACATCATTCGGTTTTCTTGATAACTCGTAGATGGCGGTAGTAGTATTGGACATCATTCGGTTTTCTTGATAGCTCGTAGATGGCTTTAGTAGTATTAGTAGTTGGCTGTATAAATATTGTTACGAGGGTTGCATGCGACTACGTTAAGATCCGACAGCTACACACTAAGAAAACCTTTCTTATTTTCCAAAAGTTGTATTTCCTTGTGTAAAATTAAAAAATAAATAAAAATATGTTTTACCTAACGCATTTTCTTATTACTTTTTCTCTTTCTATATTTAAAACGCTTAGAAAGTAACTGTTGTAAACTGTCTTGAAATTCATTTGGTTGTATTCGTAATTTTATTGTATAGTTTTAAAGCGACCTTGGAGATCGCAATACGAGCATTGGTGTTACTTGGGTGATCACGAACCTCGACAGCCTGGAATCTAGAACATCGAAGACACAGAGTGCCCTAAAGTAGTTTTCTTATAGTTTTAGTGTTTGATAAAGACAAAAAATCTGTCCTTTTAATTAATTAAGAAGCTCGCTATCGCGGCAGACCCGATGGCAAGCAATTTGTATCTACATACAGTGTACAGGAAAACATAAATCTTTCACCAAAATTTCTGAACGTATAAGACTGCTTAGTAAGCATATGACGAGGCGTTAGAAAACAGACACTTACTTCCTCATCAACAATTACGGATCCAAAAAATACCGATGATATTTTAATGGGGACACAAATAAAATCATCGTTTAAACCACCCCATATAGAGATAGCGATCCAGTCTACCTTCTCGCTCATTCCGTACCCTGTCCTCGCTCTATGGGGTGTTGGAGGAGACTCATGGACGCTATGGGGTGGTGTTTTGGGGGGCGGTTTGGGGTATGGGTTTTTTGGGGAACGGGGAACGTGTGATGTGATGGTCGGTCTACGAATTTGTTCGGAATGCTTGGTTTTTCGTTTGTTGGGGGTGTACGTTTTGGTATAAGGTTGGACAAAATCGAAAGGAATTTTGTTGAGGTTACAAAATTAAATGCCTAAGTGCATATGTTCAATCCAAAATAGCTTTGCTCTACATATCCTTCATTGACTTAGTAATTATTACTTCGCGAAGTTATTGAGATGGATAATGCCGGACTGATATTAAACTTTGTGTATTTTCGATTGTATTTAATTAATTAACAAACATTTTTTTAGCTAACATCATAACCGATTAATTATCGTATGCCATATATTTTTTAAATAAACCCCTGGACAAAATTAACGCAACATCATAAATATCCCCTATTTTTGATGCTATTTTTTTTCTGAATTTATGATCCGATTTGAATGATTTTTTTTTGCATTGTAGGTTGGTTCCTTGACAATGTCATAGTATTCGCTGTTTATGATAAAAATGTAATTTTCGATTAATACTGGGCTTACTAAAAATGCTATGTTTTTTTCCGAAAATTCGCATCACCCTGTGGAGTATATTAGCAACCGAAGCATATTGCAGTTGGCATTAAACGGTAGGTCAATCTTTCCCCAACATTTAATTTTTTGGTTTACTTCATAATCTCTGTTATTAAGGAAGATACACCGTTTTATAGAGTAACATGTTTTTATAGACTTTAATATTCAACACATTCATTGTTAAATGTTTTCAAGTAGGTTTCAAAATTAAAATACTCGTCGGGCAATTGGGCATACGAAACGAACGTTTAATAAGCAGTTTCCGAACAGTTTTTATCAGTATGGCGAATTTTATTTGACCTTTGTAACCTTAAAACACAACATCTGCTGACACATCGCTTGCAATGTCAGAAAAAGTCCATAGTCTACTTGAAAACATTTAACAATTAATGTGTTGAATATTAAAGTCTATAAAATCATGTTACGCTATAAAACGGTGTATCTCCATTAATAACAGAGATAATGAAGTAAACCAAAAAAGAAAATGTTGGGGAAAGATGGACCTAATGTCAACTGCAATATGTTTCGGTTGCTGTATAGTCACCTTTATTCTTTGCATACTCTTATAATTCCTTTACCATACTAATAGCTTGTTCATAATTGGCGACATTTGTTTGATTACTGCATTCAACTTCTTCATCACAGTCATAGTTAACCTTACAACTCACAAATAAACGGCTGACTGCTGTCGGAGAATCACGCATACTTTCATTCGTCGAAGTCCATTCGCGCTGCAACGCATACGCGTTGCCGGTCTGTCTTCAGAGAGTTTTTGCACCATACTTATTCGTGTCCCAAATACTTAAAATACATTTTTTGCCCGTTTAAAGGAGGGTTTTCGCACTCTTTGTATGAAAACAGCCTGTCCGCGTCCGCGCAAGAGAGGTTGATTTTCATGTAATTTCATATACCTAGTTCCGGACTATGGGAAAATGTCCGCTTAATGGAGTCCGCTTACTAGAGGTGTCCGTTAGGAGAGGTTTAACTGTATTTTTGTAATTATTACTAAAAATTTAGATTAAAATGTTGGCATTTCTTAATAAAAAATATTAAAAGACATGTTGACGGGGACGCCATTTGTGGACCGATAGCATAACTTTCGTTACTAAAATACGTGGTTTTATATCCTATTAACACATATTAAAATTGGAAATACTATCTAAAGTACTTTCGGACATTAAAAATTAACGATTTAAGAGAAAATTCAGCACTTTATCTAAATCAAACTCTTAAATTTAGGCACGTCATTAAAGTACACCCTGTATTCAAGCCCGTTAATTTGCACCCAAAATTAATCCCGAAATCAATCTTTTTGTAGCTCAATTTGTCCCATCGTCCAGTTTGCAACTTTCAACCTATGACATAGCCTGTGGCAATTCAACGGGAAAACGCATCGTAAACGGGGGGAGGGGGCTAATGTGAGAAAATAATTATCGGACCTGGCCGGTCGATCGATTGAACGGTATTAAGTTTGATGAGGCTAACTACTGTTCATGTTGTAATGGGGTTGCCTTTGAGGATGGACGACATGTCTTTGATTGCTTCGGATAGGTCAGGCGTTATTTTATTATTGCTTAGTGACATTTATTTCCCTGGTTAACTTTCGGTAGATTCTTTCTACGACCCTTTCTGAACAATATTAATAATTAGTGTTGGGAAAAACCGATGATTTTAATAATCGAGTACTTGATACTCGAGCGATTTTAATAATCGAGTGAATCGCTTGAAATTCTAATTCACCAAGCGATGACGTCACCGACTGCTCGACCGGCAGCCTAGCCATTTACATGTGATCAGGTAGGGTATTTAGCAGGCACGTAACTACGGGTGGGCACAGGTTTAGCTAAAAAATTGTAGTAGCCACCAAAAAAATTCCAGAAATTTATTCATTTGTGAATAATGAATTTTTACCACGTGTCTCGATACCAACCAAAAAAACTGCAAAAAATCACCCAAATATGTATTTATTGTTCGGGATTATTCTTGTGCGTTTTTAACCCGAACAAAAAGTATTACTAAGAGTTTTTTTCTTCACATCTTTCTCAAACTACGAGCATAAAATAAGTAGATATTTAAAATGGCTTGTCAGATTCTTCCATTTTAAATTATCAGGTGCCCACTGTGTGCCTTTCAAAAATGTAGGCTGAGTTACGCGACTGGCAAAATAAATAGGTGATTATTTTTTTAAATTCATGTTTATAGTTACCTAAAAGTTCCTGTTTAAATTTAAGAATGTTTACTTTTGGTTACCAAAAAATTTGTCGATACCTATGTTTTGTTAACTATTTTGCTCGTTTTCTTATTTTCCATTAACATTTTCTATAATGTATGTTATTTTTAAGAAGTCTTCTAGAGTTTAATAATAAAATGTTCCTGTTTAGATTTAAAAATGTTTACTTTAAGATTACCAACGAATTTTTCTATATGTTTTGTTAACCATTTTGTTCGGTTTGTTATTTTTATTTACAATTTCTATTATTATGTTATTTTTGAGAAGTTTTCTCGAGTTTAAGTAAATAACAATTAAAAAATTATATCCTTTAATTTTTTAATATTTACAATCGGACACCTAAACTACGCCGCTGGCTAGCCAGTGAAAACAAAACTTTACAACACCTTCTCGTTTATGTGCCTTTAAGAAAGACGTATATCGTGTACCTGCTCAGCGTCAACCGAACGATGTCGATTATTTCAATAATCGAGTGCTCAAGCGGTTTTTCGCTCGAGCGATCACAACACTATTAATAATCTAAACACTGTCACTATACAGGGTGTAACAAATTCCTTCCTTACCATTGGCATTTCGGAAACGGTCGAACTAGGATAAAATCTAATTTTCAATTTCTGTCTTTTGGGCCAGTATTTTCCCCAGACATGCAGGGTGTTCCAGAATATGTGGGCAATCTCCCGGGTTCAGATAGAACACTTAAAAATACAGGGTTTCTATAAAGTTTCTATAAGTTTTTTTTCCTACAGCCTCTCCTATGGAGATACAGGTGTAATTTAATATTTTTTTAGTATAATGGTTAGTAGATGAGTCTCCATAAAATTCGCCTTTTTAAACACATTTGGCTTATTTAGTTTGCTAGGGACGGTCTAGACGTAACACAAAAATGCTTCTTTTTACACCCTGTATGATGAAGGAACGACAATAATCTTTTTTTTGGATACTCTAAACCTTAAGCTAAACAAAATGTACTCTTGATCAATGTCGATAAAGTGAACTGTTTTCGAAAAAAATATATTATTGTTCAATATGGTTTTTGCATTAGTTGTTGTTTTATGTTCATAAAATTCCCTCTCTGTCTGTCTGTCTGTCTTGAAATTTGCGGTTTTTCTCCTTTGTCTTATTAGTTACTAACTTAGTAATGGAATTTACGTATAGTACTGAATATAAATCATATTGAACAAAAATTTTTTTTTTTCGAAAACAGTTCATTTTATCGACATTGATCAGTACCTTTTTTTAAGCTTAAGGTTTAGAATATCCAAAAACAGTATTGTCGTTCCTTCATCATACAAGGTGTACAAAAAAAAGTGTTTTTGTGTTACGTCTAGTCCGTCCCTGGCAAACGAAATAAGCCAAATGTGAATAAAGGGGCGAATTTTAAGGGGACTCATCTAGTAACCATTATACAAAAAAAATAATAAATTACACCTAGTACTTAAAAAATTATTTAAGAAACAACGATTTCCAGGGACGTCCGTTATGGGGGCCCGTATCTCCGTAGGCGAGGCCGTAGGGAGACAAATTTATAGGAACTCCTCCTATTATTTTTAAGTGTTCTATCTGAATCCGGGTGATTGCCCACATATTCTTGGACACCCTGTATAGATATATATTAACTAGATAGTTGGCTATCGGGACGTAAACTTCTCGGCGCTAAACTCTAGAGTCGGTATTCTCTAGTAGGTAAAAAAATATATCAAAAGTTTTCGTGCATTATAAAACTATTGCATGAATCCATTTAATAAATCAACCACTTTTGAAAAAACTGTACGAAAAGCCATCCGTCCAAAGAGCACAGTCGAACCAATTTTTTATTAATCGAAAAAATGCAGACACCCTTTTCTGTCTCTATGTAGGGATGCATTTATTTTTGTACATGCGGGTATTTTTATTTACTTTTTTTAATCGATACTGTGCGAGGCCTATATGCACAACTATCCCCAATATAATTTTTCCCCACGGCAGTTGTGTTAATTGCAGTTTGAATTTACGTACGGCCAAATTCAGGGTAATTTTGGGGAGTTTTTGGAATGACTGAATAGTTTAAAGAGTAACATCCAAGCTAGAAGGGACAAACCGTTAGAATCATAATTTTCTTCTCAAAAAACCCCAACAATCCCAAACAACGTTCTTTCGTTATACTTATTGTAAGAATAATCTCACAGCAAATACTTCGAGCTTCGAACTTTATAAGTTTTCCCTGAGAAGGTTCTTACAACCATTCAGCGGCGTACGCACAGGGGGAGGGGGGGTCAAACCACTCCCATTGACTGATAATGAACAATTTTTTTCAGGTATGAAAAAAATATAATCCCCCCCCCCTCCCCCATAAAGGAAGCTATAACCCCTCCAAACCCTTCCCCATATACGAAGTATGTGTATTAGCGTAAAATCCCAAGAATTGCTACAAATTAAACAGGATTCTTTATAGGATAAATTAATAATTATTTTAAAGTCTTCAAACGTCATTTTTGACATAAAAACTTAAATATGTCAAACATGCCCAGAGTTAGGTATAGGCCATGACATATGAAATCTGCCTAGCATCTTGCGGGGAATCCGCAAATATAATAATATATAGTGTGTTCCATTTAAAACAAGCAAGTTGGCACCTACTTCCGGTATGGAAATGCGGAATATTGAAAATATTTTAGCCAAGTTTAGTTCCCCCCATCAACATTAGCATATTATCCAATTTTCACAACTTTGTATGGTTTTTCATATACAGGGTGTTCCTTAATGACGTGCTAATATTTCAGGGTGCGATTCTTTAGGTCATTTTATAAAGGAAAGTTCATATGAACATATGTCCGCAACGGCTTCAATTTTTTGCTACAGGGTGTTGAATTTTTATTTTTTAAATGGTTTTTTTTTAATATCTCCGAAAGTACTTTAGATATTATTTTCAATTTGGGTATATGTTAATAGGATATAGAATCACAAATTTTAGTCAGAAAAGTTATTCAATTGTTCCACCAGTGGCGTCCCTGCAAACATGTCCCATGATATTTTTTACAAAAAAGATGGTACGTCACTGACATTTTTTCATGCGGATACTTTTTCTGATTAGCCTGGTCAATTCTACATGAAAACAGTATCTTAAGTTTTTCTCGTAAGACGCACCATTCTTGATTAAAACCACTAAATTCATGTTGAAACTCATTATTATTAACATTGATAAAATAATTAATGATAAATTTTGTTTTATAGAAATTGTTGGAAATGGCCACCTTAACTTAAAAGGCATGCTTTTCCGCCCGTCTTCGCATCGAATTGTCCACACATTGATGAACTTTTCTTTATAAAATGACCTAAGGAATCACACCCTGATATATTAGCACGTCATTAAGGAACACCCTGTATAGATCAAGGAGGTTCCCGATGGGACACTATCCTGACTCTGTTTAGCTCTAATCGGTTCCCATTTTTTTCAGTAAATATTTATTTAGTTTATTTCATGAATAAAATTATAAAATTAATTATTTTCTTCCATTCTCCGGGATAGAACTTTTCTATTTTCCTCTCAATATCAGTTCAAATAGCGTTATGGTATTCAAAAACTGACCAAAATATAGGCTGAAAGTATATCGCTGTACGTCAAATTCGAAATGTAACAACATTGATTTATATTATATTTTATATACCGTCCGGTTTCGTTATTTCGAATACAGTCCCGTCGAAATTTTCTGTATAAATGGAATATTTGATCGGGACATTTATTTGGGAAAAAATTTTCGCGACTTCATTTCGGCTTTAATGTTCATTTGCAAGGTTTAAAATTTTTTCGGTTTTTAAGGGTGGCAGTAATGATTATAAAAAAGTTCTTTTATGGTTTCCAGATAATTAGTAGAGCTGCGGATTTGCGTTGACACCCTTAGGCGTGCCCTCCATAGGCATTCGAATACTATATTTCAATTAAATTAAATTAAATTCAGTTAGATAAGCAATTGTCCATCACCAAATATTGAAATTATTTCTCGTACAACCACCAAACAAAAGAACGCATACAACCTTCTATAAAAGCGATAAACATAACGTTTAATTAATTAAAACAGGAAACAAACTGTTCTTTGTAGGTATTCAGCCAATAGTATTCAGTAAGGCCGCGGGCTTGTTCAGGTAGGCGCGGCGAGCGACGGTTTGTGCGCCACAGCGCGCCCCTTTACTCCTTAAATGCTCTACCGGATTTATTATAAAAAAAATAGAGCCAATATTAATCGAGCCAAAATAAATCCCATTAAATTGCCCAGTTTTTAGTACAAGAAATATTGATTATCAATCGCGAAAAATTCGATTTTCAATTTCGATGCCATGAATCGCGTACTATCCGAACAAACCAGAGGGACAAAACACGCAATTACAAATAGGGTGTAATGGTGTAAAAGGAGACGGGACTATATGGCATTTTATTGGATGAATAGGGAGAGAAGAAATCCACTTACTGTCAAACGCATTCTCGTGTGAAAAGATGACGGTCAGTGGTGTAGGGGAAAGTTTTTGCTTAAAAATTTAATAAATGTTGAAATGAAAGTTGAAAGTGATGGAAAAAGAAGATACTGTCCTACTATACTATCATCGTATACTCGAAGATTTAAAATTGTTTGATTTCTTGAAAATACGTTAAGATGAGGATCCGAAACAATCGCAAATTAGCAATCAGAGCCATCTATGTTGCATCAATTTAATTACAAAATATGGCGCTGTTTTGCAGGTTAGAAAGATACGAGAGTCATCAGCATATGGATAGGCGGCAGTGGTTCATCGTGTATCTCTGATATTCGCCGCTCTGGACGGAATTAAGAGGGCAAGGTCAGCCGAGCACTTTCCATGAAAATATCTGTAAAAGAGAGTCAAATCACCAACTTGCCTTCGATGTTCTAGGCTGTCGAGGTTCTTCGTCAGCTCGTGGACTCCAATCAGACGAATGGCCCTCCTTTCGATGGAATCCAGTAGCCGAAGAGTATGTTTGGGTGCAGAGCTCCAGACATGAGAGCAGTACTCTAGTGATGGTCGAATCTGGGCTTTGATAGTGTCAAAAGTTGATGAGGTGTGTACAACTTTCTGGTTCGGAAGAGTACACCAAGCTTCTGAGAGGCTATCTTGGCGATTGCCACAACGTGGTTATGCCAAGACATATTTCTCCCAGATTGACGCCCAGCAAACTAATAGATGAAGCCAGTGGGATTGCGTGTCCGTCCATGACTATATCCGGTTCTGTAATGTTAACCTTTTTAGAGAAAACTGCTGCCTGGGTTTTTTTAGCGTTAAATTCGACTTGGTTACTGTCACCCCAAGCCAAAATTTCTTCCAGGTCTTTGTTGAGGCGTGATACTTCATGCTGTCTGCGGAGATGTGCGTCGGCAGCCGATGTTTGTGCATTCAAAGAGAAAGATGATAAAAGTGTGCTATCATCAGCAAAACTAACTATCGGGTTTTTCGTTTTCACTAGAAGGTCGTTAATGTAGAGTAAGAAGAGAGTGGGAGACAATATGGACCCTTGAGGAACACCGTTCATATTGGATATTGTTATTATTATTCTTACAATATTATATTTTTTAACGCAATTTGTTCATAGCGTTTTCCAATCCTTTAACTTTACGAATCCACTTTTAGATTAGAAAAAAACTAAGTATATTTACCTAAACGTTTGCATAAAATACTGCCTGCTTGGCAACCTGTGATTAAACGCAGCTCTCAACAATACCCGTTCGCTGAAACTCTTCATTTGCGTTTTATGAGTTTATTTCTATTCTTCAGGCAATGAGTTTTGTGTTGCTTCATTGGCTTTATTAATTATTTCGTCTGGAGCTCATTGAAATGAGTTCTCTTCTCCCAAATCGAAATAATCTCTTTCCATTTTTAATGTTTTCAAATATTATTGACATTTGTAGGGTAATATAAAGATGTCAGACGGAATCAAATTTAGACCATATGGGGCGTGTTCCAGCTCAATACAGTTACCCTTATATAGAACGTGTCGTTGTCAGTGTCACTTTAATTGTCACAATTAGAAAAATATTCTTTTAAAAATTTGGTTAATGTTATTCATCTACGTCTATGAGGAATGCAATTTCCAGTTTTATTTTCTGCGTGCTGCATTTCTGTCAACGGCACAATGTCGTGTAGTTGCGTATATTTCTAATGGCCACTTTCGAAAATATATAGTTCGGTTGTCCAATGGAGGAAGCATTTATATTTGAAAAATATAATTTAATATAACTGACACTAATGTTATCAAGTAAATAATTACCAGTGGCGGCTCGTGACCTATGATAGAGGGGGTTCACAAGTGTGGTGAAATTATTTTTAAACTTTTAGTTTTGCGTAACGACCAAACAATTACTTTCTAGGCGTTTTAATGCGTTAGGTAAAACATATTTTTATTTATTTTTCTATTTTACACAAGGAAATACAACTTTTGGAAAATAAGAAAGGTTTTCTTAGTGTGTATAGCTGTCGGATCTTAACGTCGTCGCAGGCAACCCTCGTAACAATATTTATACAGTCCACTACTAATACTACTAAAGCCATCTACGAGCTATCAAGAAAACCGAATGATGCCCAATAGTACTACCGCCATCTACGAGTTATCAAGGAAACCGAATGATGTCTAATACCACTACGCCATCTACGACTACGCCATTAGGCGCAACCAAGATGAGAACAATAGTTAACTGTTTTATGACTAGAACGAATCGATCCCGAGACTGACAAGTTGGCATTCTTCATATTTTCAGTGTTTTTTAGTTTAAATCCTTAAATAAAATGGTTTAAAATCATATCGAGTATCATTTATCGAAATACACAACATTTATCGACCCTACACAATAGTGCTTAAACGTAAAGTCCATTTTTCGGTTCTAAATTGTAAAAAATTGATCAATAACAGCGTCATTAAGTTTGGAATACCCTCTATAAATTTTTTTTCATATATTTCATTTTTAAACTTTCTAATAAAGTCCCTAGATTTACCCTTTGTTGTCTGCGTTAAATTAATTTCGGGTTTAGGTATTCCCGCATTCTTCACTTCAATTTTTTGCTCCAAACTCAAAGAGCTAAAGTTATTTCTTAAATAGTCCACTGTCAACTATTCATTTTAACTTAATAAATATATAATATTAAAATATTAAAACATAAACGCTCGAATTTCTAACTAGATGTTAAATCGCCATAGCCCCGCTATCCCCCGCTGCCAGCTACCACCTGTTACTACAAAGAAACTGCTGTTTGGTTTGACGAGATGATAAAATATTAGGGAGGGTCGGACTTTTTTAGTTTGACGGTACGATAAAATATTAGGGAGGGTCGGACTTTATACGATAAATAATATTCAATGAATATAAATTAATATTTTTTATTCGTTTTGTTTTGGGGGTGCACGTGCGCATGTGCTCCTGTGGAAGAACCGCCACTGATCATTACCCAACCAGCTAGCAATGCAGTGATTTATAACAGTCTTATAAAAGCTATCGATTTATAAATTTGTTGTGAAAGGTTCTCCCATGATACCTTTTTGTTTTTAGGGTCAAAGAGCAACAATATTACGCTGCAAGAATGTCCTTACAGCCAAATTATAACGCTGTGTTATAGCTGTAAAGACAACAATAGAACTTATACGGCAAAATGGTTCTGTAAGCTTTCTTGTTGTATAACTAGGTTGGTGATGTTTCCCAAATGCTGTTAAAGAACTTTTGGTAGAAAATATGTGGTTTTTACTCTTATAAATGTCTTTTAATAGTTATGAGGACGTTCGTAGGGAATATTTATACTATACACCTTGGAGCTCAAAATATTTGCTACAAGATATTCTTACAACCCTTATAAGAGGAACTGTTTGGTGTGTACCAATATTCTTGACAATTTGACGGGTGTAATTGTATTGCTGCGTAAATACCAAACGGGTGCTAGATCTGGATAATATGGTGGACAAATAATGCCGACAGTTCTTGATAATATGGCGATGTTTAAGATTTACTTTACTAATTTTAAAAAGGAGTATTTGTATTCTTTATGCAACAAAAAGTAAAGTAATTTTTCAGGATGCAGCTTTAGTCAACTTGTTTCTTGACATAGTAAAACAAAGTTTGTTACTATTTATTTAACGAAATGTCCAATCCAATGTAAATAGGTTAAATGGACGTTTCTAGCATACGCAATGACTGCAAACAGTCTTTCCCACCTCTTTCGGTCATTATTGCAGCATAACCAGATTGACATATTTATCGCAAAGGTATCTTGCAAAATTGCCATTGAAAATTTGTTCATTTGCCAATTACAACTGGTTTATGGTTAATCCGCAATTGCTCTTAAAATAATTTTACTATAAACTGTGAAAAGGCGATGAGAGATTCTTTAAAAAAATATTATTATACTTAAAAGTATCAAACGAAACTCGAACACCCAACTGCACGCTTGCAACATCTATTTCTATTTTACTACGATTTGGACCCAAAAGATAAGCAAGATGAACGAATACTAAACATTGCAGTGTTTGTGCTTTAATCTAACGGATTGAAATATATTTTTGTCGATTTGTGTTTTTGTGTGTGATTATTGGTGAAAAATTGTCTTTATTATCAATAATCATGGTGCATTCATGTGTAGTTTGTAAAATTTAATATACATTTAAATAAGGATTTATCTTTTCATCGGTAAGTATGGTTATGTTTTATTTAACCATCTGATATAACCAGACTTCAACATTGTTGCCATTCAGCCAACAAACATGTAGTTCTCTCTTCCAGCCATTACTGACTTTCAATAACATTTCACACAATCACGGCTTCACGTTCCAAGAGTTTTATGAATGGATTATAGGATCTGTAGTTTACAATTCCTTCGGTTCTATTTAGCGATGATACAAACTAGTATTTTTTAGTAACAGTACGTTATGTTCCTGTTACACGGCAGTAACTGTTACAAATAATAGTTATTTTGTAACAACTAGTATTTTCTAAATCTCGTCGGCGGCCTCGCCTGTTTGGATTATTTGGTTGTCGATTTACGCCGAATTACGTATTTTTTGATGCGGCATACTTATATATTTTTGTTTAAATATAAATTTTTGAGTTCTAATTCAAAATTTTTAAAAATAGTTATTTTTAACGAATTTAATATTTTAGGTTAGAAATACTTACAATAATATAAATAAATCACTCATGACACAAATACATCTAAAATTATTAAGAAACTATATAACAAAAGGAGGGGATGATGATCGGAGACCAATATAAGTTTAATAATTACCTAATACCTATTAATTTAATTTAATAAAACAGAATCCGTTCTGGCCAACAGTGTTGTTACTTGTTTGTCTCAGCTCCGTGTACGACGGCCATATCGTATATCGTATATACCAGAAATAACAGAATAATAGAAATAACAGCTGAAACTATTATTTTGCCAAAGAATAGGCCGGCGCCGCGCAACTCGTTGTAACAGTGTTGTCACACGTATACGGACCGATATAAAATAACAGCTGGAACTATTATTTTGCTGGCCCTAGTATTTTGCAACCTGTTGTGTGGTAACGGTGCTGTCACACGTATAAGAAATATCGGCTGGAACAGGGAACTAGTATTTTACATTACAAGTATCTGTTACGTTACGTTACACGCTCATAACTGTTACCAGATACGCGTTCCTAGTATTTTGTATCATCGCTAGTTCTATTCCATGTTTGGTCGACTGGGCTATAGCATCGCATCTATCGATTGCGTAAAGGGGGTAAAATAGCACAGATAGGGTAATATCGCATATTGCATCCCCAATAAAAAACGCATCTCCCTGTTTTCGTTGGACGGACGGACAACGCCACATCGGGAAAATAAACCGATGTTATCTTTGTCAGGTTTCGGCCGGTATGTAAGTATATTGAGTCCTTTTCAGGCGGATAGTTATATACAGGGTGTCCGGTAAGTATTAACAACTGTCATATCTGTCATTATTGTTAAATAATATAATTCTTTGTTGTTTTTCAGTGTATGTGTGTTAAATTTAAGTATTGTTTGTGGAAAAAATAGTAATTCTTAACTCAATATGGCAAGGCTGTGCCAAGCATGCCGTAAATTGGATAAAAATGTAGACCTTGAGTCACGTCCGTCGATTGTTTGTTTTTCCTAACAAAGACATATCAAACCGGTTACCTATTACAATGAAAACAGAAATAGACAGAAGATGAAAAGAGATGGGGATTCTACAGATAGAAGCCCTGTCTCTTTTTTGTTGTATTTATTTTCGTAATAACATTCGTCACATTGACGTTTCCAAAGCAGATAGAAATACCGCATCCGTGTGTGTTTCAAGTCGTTGTGTCAGACAAAATTTTAGCGATTCCTGTCACAACATTGTTGCCTTCAATGATACCAGTTTCTTACAATATTTGTTGTTGATGTTATCTAATTGCTGTTACACAACTTTTATTAAACGACGCTAGGGTTTTTACACTCGCCCACCTTTTATAATGGCTGTAAAGAATGTTTTCTAGTTGGGTTTCATAATGGCTACATTATGAAATGCAAAAAAATTGAATAACCTGCCACTTTATGAAACTGAAATTTAATTTTTTTCATGCTGGCAACAAGTAGGGTTCGAATTTTAGGCTTACTTCGATTTCGTTGAAATTAGTTCTCTAGGCATCATGGATTCGACAACAATTTTTTATAGAAAACTTTAAAATACTAACCTTTAACCTTGCAAATAGATCATTTTTACTAGACATTTATCTGAAATACCTATACTCGGAAATATATAACATTCTGACGGTGTCCGTCAACTAATTTCTAGTCACAACTATAAAACAACATAACCTAAAAATAATAGAAATATCTTCCAGTTTATGCTCTATTTCTAAAATTTTATTCAATAAAGTACTATTTTTATTTTTAATTCAATATAGTATTATACATACTTATTACTTTATAGTATATACATATTACTGTAGACATTTCCTGGGCATTAATTGTTGTTATTCCTAAGAGATTCTGTATCGACACAATATATTGTTCAAAAGTATTATTTATTATTTTGTTCAATATATTGAACTTTGTTCTGCTCGCACCATAACTCAAAGTTTTGCATATTCTTTTTAAAAGTTTTCCTAGATTATTTTCTGCAATTTCTCGTATTTCTGACTGAGTACAACTTTCTTCCTAACTCATTTTTATTAACTTTAATAACATATTTATTTTTAATTATGACGGATGGGAAGAAGCTTTGTTGTGTTCAATTGTTTCTATCAGGGCATATTTGATACTTGTAACATTTTATGAAATAGTAAAAGTATTGCCAACCCAAAAAGAAAATATTTTATTCAAATGGAAAAAATCTACTATTTGTTTTAAAGTTTTTCAGTTAAAGACCCAAATAGAAAAAGTATTATAAAATACACGGTTCATAAGACAATTAGAGAACTTGTACTAAATTAAACGCGTGCTCTAAGATAATGTCTTATGAAACTTGTATCTTAATATACTATTATACAGCTTGAATATCAAAATATTTGCTGTAAGAACCTTTTTACAACCTTTATAAAAGAAAAGAAATAAATATTGGTGTGATTGCTATCTAAACATCGAATATGTAATATACGCCATTCCCCAAACAATGCAATGAAAACTGACATTCGAATTTAGTTTTATTAGATATGCGAAATAATATTAGGCCTATCGAAAATATATTAGTTTAAATTTTACACAATGCCGTAGTAAATTATTATATTGATTTTATATTCTGGCTATATAATGCTATGTGTGTAATTATAACTAAAATTTAATTTATTTAGTTTAATTTAAAATCAATATAAACGCATCGGCGTATCCGCGAAGTTTTTATTGTATATTATACAGAATGTGAATTTGAAAATTTCCCAAAAACATACAAATATTAAATTGGCAATATTTCGAAAATTATAAATTTTCGTAATAAACAACACATACAAACTTACCCTTATTTTTAATGATGATTAGAAAATAATTATAATATTTGGTGATTTCCATTTGAAAATGTAAATTTTCTGCAGTTCTCTATTTCTTTTTTATGTGATAGTAATGGACAATTCGAGCTATCACAGTCGCCAATTACATAAAGCTCCAAGCTCAAATAATACAAAATTGGAGATTCAGAACTACATAGCGGCGAATGATGTATATTTTGAAGAAAGTTATAAAAAAAGTGATCTTTTAGAAGTTTTAAAGACATTTTGTATAAAAAAAGTATATGTTTGTGATATATTGGGAGAAGAAATTGGACATACAGTGCTACGGCTCCCACCCTATTATTGCATTTTTAACCCCATAGAGCACCATGTGGCACCAGTTAAAATCACTGGTTAGGTCTGAAAATATTTCTCCGACTTTAAGTTCTAGTGTTGTAGAATTAATACGAAAATGCTTTGATGATATTCCCCCAGGTAGTTGGAAAAATTCAGTCCGTCACGTAATAACTGTAGAAAATTCGTATATTAGTCTGGATCGTATAATTAATCCAATTATAATTAATTTTGATGAGGATAGCGATAGCGAAACAGAACTAAGTATCTATAGAATGACATTATAAATGTAAATAAATATGACTAGTAATATTTAAAAAAAAATGTTATTTCATTTGATTACATTAATATAATCATATCATTACTTGTTTTCCTTAGTCCGTCCCTTCATACTTCACTTGTTTATTGCCAAGTAGTGGTGGAATACTATCGATAGTCAGCCCTATCGATAGTATCGATAGTACTATCGAAACTATACCAACCTTGATACGTGGTAGAGTTGTTGAGAAATACATTTTACTTATGGACCTTATGGTTGACATACACTTGTTATAAAATACTCCCAAACGTATGACTTCCCGCGTTTACTCATTTTTTAAATTTTAATTAAATTAATCAAAATTATGGAAGACAGCGAAACGTAGTACACTACAACAAAAAAGCACACATAATACTGAATTAATAGATCCGGGCCGGGGATTCCCTGTAGGATTTTTCTTTAATTTGTTCATAAAGCAATAGATGGCAGCACCAACAGCAAGTAGAGTGCGTATGTGATTAAAAAAGAGACAACCTTTAAAACAGATTTATGATCTAGTGCTGAATTTGGTTTATTTTTGATTTAAGTTTTTTAAATCGAATTCCGTGAACTTAAATTTAAGAAATACTAATAACATGCGAGTTTAAACTATCGATGATTACTTAAAACAATCGATAGTTTTCGATAGTAACAAACTATCGATAGTATCGATAGTATTCCACCACTATTGCCAAGCTCTTGTCGACATAATGGGACCGACCCAGGAAATCATTAAGTCGTATCCAAATTTCGTGAAACGTACTGTACTTGTATTGTAATATACTATTACAGTCTGTAAACGTCATTTTAGACATAAAACCTTAAATATGTCAAATATACTTAGACATGATATACGAAATCTGGGTAGAATCTAAAAATGTAATAATATATAAGGTGTTCCGTTTGAAATAAGTAAGTTGACACAGACTTCCGGTATAACCGGAAGTACCACCATATTCAAAATATTTGAGCCGAGTTGCCCCAATCAACATATGGTCCAATTCTGAAAATGTTCCTATGCATAGTTTTTGATTATATAATAACAATAGTAACCATTTATGCATAGTTTTGTAAAAGTTCGGAAACAGGATTGTAATTTTACAATATAAACAGTTTATATTACTGAAATTTCTTCAAACAGAGTTTATATATTACTGAATTTTTTTTTACAGTATTTTTGCTATAAACTTTTTGAATAAAGTTTAACTTTAACTACCGATAACTAAGGATTCTTTATCGAAATTTCTTGTTGTTCTTAAAAGCGAAAAGAATCGAAACGGAGCAAAGAGAGCCATAAAAACTGTAGAATTTCACCAATTAATTAAAATTTAATCAACAGTGTAATTCTCTTTCTTTCAATGTAGCGGCATAAAAAACGTTAAGGCTGTTTTTGGCAATACGAAGACGGGGTTGGTCCGATAAATGTTGATGGTAGTTGTTATTTACAAGCAATAAGTCTCCAGCAGGCGCAGGCGAGTAATGTGCAGCTATACAGGGTGTTCCTTAATGACGTGCTAATATTTCAGGGTGTGATTCCTTAGGTCATTTTATAAAGAAAAGTTCATATGAACATATGTCCGCAAAGGCTTAAATTTCTTGCTACAGTGTGTTGAATTTTTATTTTTTAAATGGTTATTTTTTAATATCTCGAAGGTACTTGAGATATTACTTTCAATTTTGGTATGTGTTAAGAGGATATAGAACCACAAATTCTAGTTAGAAAAGATAATCAATTGTTCCACCAGTGGCATCACTGATATTTTTTACAAAAGAGATGGTACGCCACTGACATTTTTCTGATTAGCCGGGTCAATTCTACATGAAAATGATCTCTCGAGTTTTTCTCGTCAGGCGCACCGTTCTTGATTAAAACCACTGAATTCATATTGAAACTCATTATTATTAACATTGATAAAATAATTAATGATAATTTTTTTTTATAAAAATAGTTGGAGTGGGCAACTCGATGCGAAGATGGGCAGAAACGTGCCTTTTAAGTGAAGGTGGCCTCTTCCAACAATTTTTATAATACAAAAAGAGATTCGATGTCCTAGGCTGTCGAGGCTCTTCGTCAGCTCGTGGTCTCCAATCAGACGAATGGCCCTCTGTTCGATGGAATCCAGCAGCCGAACTGTATGTTTGGGTGCAGAGCTCCAGACATGAGAGCAGTACTCTAGTGATGGTCGAATCTGGTCTTTGTATAGTGTAGAAGTTTTTGAGAAGCTATCTTGGCGATTGCCACAACGTGGTTATGCCAAAACATATTTCCTCCCAGATTGACGCCCAGCAAATTAATAGATGAAGCCAGTTTGATTGCGTGTCCGTCCATGACTATATCCGGTTTTGTAATGTTAACCTTTTTAGAAAAAACTGCTGCCTGGGGTTTTTTAGAGTTAAAGTCGACTTGTACTGTCACCCCAAGCGAAAAATTTTTCCAGGTCTTTGTTAAGGCGTGATACTTCTTGCTGTCTGCGAAGATGTGCGTCGGCAGCCGATGTTTGTGCATTCAAAGAGATAGATGAGATAAGTGGGCTATCGTCAGCGAAACTAAATATCGGATTTTTCGTTTTCACTAGAAGGTCGTTAATGTAGAGTAAGAAGAGAGTGGGAGACAATATAGACCCTTGAGGAACAGCGGCATTGATGGTGAAGGTGTCTGAGAGGAATCCGTCAATCGCCACTTGCAGATGGATGACATAGGCTAGAAGATCTCCAGTTGATCTGGACTTGCGAAAACCATATTGATGATCGCTGATAATGTTGAAGCCTTCCAGGTACTTTAGAAGATGTTGGTTAATAGCTTTCTCCATTACTTAACTTCTATTTCTAGGGCGCGGAAAAATATAAATTTGAATTTTTTCCATTTGAGACGCCCGCCTTAAATCGGTTAGAAATAAAAACTACGCCACGCCCGGTGGAAAACGAAGGCCTGTTTTTCTTCGCTTTTCTTTACCAATTAAGTTTTTCAACTTTTGTTATTTTTCGGGTCGTTTTTAATTAGCAAAATAAGCTTTTAAACGAAGGATGTTCAAAAGGGGGGCGAGAAAAAAGGATTTTTCTAATTGATTTTAAAAAGGTTAAAATAATAATTATTACATTAAGGGAAAATGTAATTATGGAAAAGTAAACAGGTTTTGTTTTTTGTTGGGAAATTCGGTTTTGAAATTTTCAGAAAACCTAAAAATTTTACAAATTTCGATGACATTTAAGGCTGCTAATTTTAAACACCCTGTATACGTCCATCCATCATTCATCTCATTATAACCCTTTCGCAACTGATTAACTGAAAAGCGGGCCATGACCGGGCCACGAGACGATCATGAAAAAAAGACGAGAGAAAACAATGAAACATCTGCCCCATGGCCAATGTCCCTAAATTTGACCTTTTTGTTTGCGGCCGTCACAGCTGACCCTTTCAATCTAGTAGGCACTTCCAGGTCAGATTGTCAATTGTTATACCTGGTCCCGATCCTCCTTTGTTTGCTTTTTTTTCTGGTTATTTTTTTATGCGGCGGCCGTTAAGCGTGTGGCTTAGGCTACTAGATTTAGTTACAGTGTGCTCTAGAAAAACTTTTATTAATTTACAATATTTTTAATAAATTATTAAAGTTTTGGAAATTTACAAGAAATGGACTTAAAATTTACATAATAATTACGTAATCTTATAAAATTTTTGATTTTTTTGTTTTTGTTTTACTCTCTTCGAAATACGCGTCTGAAAAAACCAAAAAAAAAAAACGTTTAAAATGGTTTTTGTAAATTTTTCAATAATATTTGTGTAAATTTTATGTAAGGATATTTTATTACAACCTTTCGTTCTGTAAAATATACGGAATTTTTATTACATGTGCATAAAACTTGTAAATTTACATACTAATTGTAAAACTACGTGTTACTTGTAATTAGTGTTGTGATCGCTCGAGCGAGCAACCGCTTGATCACTCGATTATTGAAATAACCGACATCGCTCGAGTTATCTATTCAGGCGAAAGCCGTCGCTCGTCACTTATTATCTTTCACTCGATACCCGAGCTTCGCTTGACGCCGACGGAAATGTACCGCTGTAGTGTGATCGAGTTAAAAAACTGCTCCTATATTGGAACAATTTTTCGCTAGTTATAAATTCAGGCGATAAAGCGAAAAATATCGCCTGTCACTTGATACACGATCTTCGGTCTACGCGCCGCGCCATCCGATTGGCGACATTCGAGCTTGACGCTGAGCAGGTACACGACATAGGTCTTTCTTAAAGGCACATAAACGAGAAAGTGCATATAAAAAAGTATGCCAAATCCCTTAGCGGAGTTATCGCGACATGGGTACTGTAAAGTTTTGTTTTAACTGGCTGGCCAGCGGCGTAGTTTAGGTCTCCGATTGTAAATATTAAAAGATTAAAGGATATAATTTTTAAATATTTATTTACTATAAACTTCTCAAAAATAACATAATAATAGAAATTGTAAATAAAAATAACAAAACGAACAAGATGGTTAACAAAATATATAGAAAAATTCGTTGGTAATCTTATAGTAAACATTTTTAAATTTAAACAATTATTAAACTCAAGAAGACTTCTTAAAAATAACACACATTATAGAAAATGTTAATGAAAAATAAGAAAACGAGCAAAATAGTTAACAAAACATAGGTATCCACAAATTTTTTGGTAACCAAAAGTAAACATTCTTAAATTTAAACAGGAACTTTTAGGTAACTATAAACATGAATTTAAGAAAATAATCACCTATTTTCTTACTTTGCCAGTCGCTTAACTAAGTCTACATTTTTGAAGGGCACACAGTGGGCACCTGATAATATAAAGTGGAAGAATTTGACAAGCCATTTTAAATATCTACTTAATTTATGCTCGTAGATTGAGAAAGATGCGAAGAAAAATAACTCTTGGTAATACTTTTTGTTTTAAAAAAGCACAAGAATAAACCCGAACAATAAATACATATTTGGGTGATTTTTTGCAGTTTTTTTGTAAAAATTCATTATTCACAAATAAATAAATTTATGGAATTTTTTTGGTGGCTATACATTTTTTTAGCTAAACCTGTGCCCACCCGTAGTTACGTGCCTGCTAAATACTCTACCTGATCACACATGTAAACGGCTAGGCAGCCGGTCGAGCAGTCGGTGACGTCATCGCTTGGTGAATTGGAATTTCAAGCGATTCACTCGAGCGATTCACTCGATTATTAAAATCATCGGTTTTTCCCAACACTACTTGTAATTTACTTAATTTTCATTGAATTTTAATTGTTTTTTGCACATTTCTCGATATATTATGTAGCCTGATGATGCCCTAAAAATCTTTTGACTAAATAAACCAAAAAATTTCTTACCTAATAATAATTAGAATCTATATAAAAGACAGTAAAGAGTATTATTGATTTAAAATTAAGGCTTTGTTCCTTAAAAGACATCGTCAAAAATAACAATGGCGAAAGAAAAGAAGCCATTATAAAATTATAATGGCCCGGGCGACCTTCTTTTATTTTAACCTTTCATTAAATGACACCCTGGCACTCTTTGATGAGCGGAATTATTTTCAGTCGATCTATTTTAAGATATCGAGAAAAATATTAATTTTCAGACAGTTAATTAGTGTCGAACTGAAGTTAAACTGCACTTTTGTAAACTCGGTTTACAGTTTATTTGGGTACAGTACGTTTCACGAAAATGGGATACGACTTAATGATTTCCTGGGTCGGTCCCATTGTATCGACAAGAACTTGGCAATAAACAAGTGAAGTATGAAGGGACGGACTAAGGAAAACAAGTAATGATATGATTATATTAATGTAATCAAATGAAATAACATTTTTTTTAAATATTGCTAGTCATATTTATTTACATTTATAATGTCATTCTATAGATAGTTCTGTTTCGCTATCGCTATCCTCATCAAAATTAATTATAATTGGATTAATTATACGATCCAGACTAATATACGAATTTTCTACAGTTATTACGTGGCGGACTGAATTTTTTCAACTACCTGGGGGAATATCATTAAAGCATTTTCGTATTAATTCTACAACACTAGAACTTAAAGTCGGAGAAATATTTTCAGACCTAACCAGTGATTTTAACTGGAGCCACATATTATGCTCTATGGGGTTAAAAATGCAATAATATGGTGGGAGCCAATTTTTTCTGCCAATGTGTCACAAACATATACTTTTTTATACAAAATGTCTTTAAAACTTCTAAAAGATCACTTTTTTTATAACTTTCTTCAAAATATATATCATTCGCCGCCATGTATTTCTGAATCTCCAATTTTGTATTATTTGAGCTTGGAGCTTTATGTAATTGGCGACTGTGATAGCTCGCATTGTCCATTACTATCACGCTATTCTGAGGAATGTTTGCTAAATGACAATTCTTGAACCATTCCTCAAAAACTAACAAATTTTACCACAAAAAGATATTTAAATATAAATTAAGCAACCTAACCTACCTGATGTGCCTATATTTAATTATAATTATTACAATCCGGTCCTTTCCAGATAATAATAGCAAACGGTCATAAATAATGGGATGGCCCCAGGTACTTTTACGGCAGTCATTAAGTTATATCAATTTTTCTTGAAACAATCTTTACATAAGATGTCACTTTTAAGTCGTATGCAATAAAGTGAGACTTGTGAGACTTCTCTTAAGTTAAAACCTTAGATGAAAGACAATATCGTCAGGTAGGAACAAAAAAAAATTAAAGAACGGCGCCCTATTTCTTTAGGAAATAAATAGTAGACCCTTATTAGAAGGGTAGTTTTATTTCTCATTGTTTGTGGAAGGGTTGCGGTAAGGAATTTTTATTTTCATGGGTTTTTGTCGTTTTTTATATATTTTTGAAGCGGTATGAGAATATTTCATAACGCAACGTCTCAAAATAGCGGAAGGGTTAAATAAATAGAATTTTTATTTTTACCGAATTATAAAATTGTTTTTTCTATTTGGGTTTCATAATGGCTACATTATGAAATGCAAAAAAATTGAATAACCTGCCACTTTATGAAACTGAAATTTTATTTTATTTATGTTGGCAGCAAGTAGGGTTCGAATTGGTTGAAATTAGTTTTCTCGGCATTATGGATTCGACAACAATTTTGTATAGAAAACTTTAAAATACTAACCTTTAACCTTGCAAATAGATCATTTTTACTAGATATTTATCTGAAATGCCTATACTCGGAAATATATAACATGCTGACGGTGTCCGTCAACTAATTTCTAGTCACAATTATAAAACAACATAACCTAAAAATAATAGAAATATCTTCCAGTTGATGGTCTATTTCTAAAGTTTTATTCAATAAAGTACTATTCTTATTTTTAATTCAATGTAGTATTATACAAATTACTTTATATATATATATTTATAGTTACTGTATATATTTCCTGTTGTTATCCCTGTCAGATTCTGTGTCGACTCAATATTTTGTTCAATAGTATTATTTATTATTTTGTTCGATATTTTGAACATTGTTCTGCTCGCACCATAACTCAAAGTTTTGCATATGCTTTTTGAAAGTTTTTCTAGATTATTTTCTGCAATTTCTCGTATTTCTGACGGAGTACCACTTTCTTCCAGATTCATTTTTATTAACTTTAATAATATATTTATTTTTAATTATGACGGATGAGAAGAAGCTTTGTTGTGTTCAGTTGTTTCTATCATGGCATATTTGATACTTGTAACATTTTATCAAATTGTAAAAGTATTGCAAACCCAAAAAGAAAATATTAAATCAAATGGAAAAAATCTACTATATTTTTTAAAGTTTTTCAGACTTTAAAGACCAAAATAGAAAGTATTATAAAATACACGGTTCATAAGACAATTAGAGCACTTCTAATTTAAATTAAACGCGTGCTCTAAGATAATGTCTTATGAAACTTGTATCTTAATATACTATTATAGAAGCGTTTTTAAATAAACTGGTCAACAGAAGGACATTATCCCATTTTCGACACCCTTATCACGTGAATTCGAGTCGCACTCGACCAATTTATATTATTTTAAATTGTATCTAAATTTAGACGAAAAAATAAATACCGAAACTTAATCCAAAATCCACGAAACCCGACACTATAATGGCCACATTAAAAATCCCCCGATACATCGACTATTTAAAAATGGCGTACATAATCTTGCCATTGAAAAGTCCCTTCGGACACAGGGGGTGGCTTCCTGGGGGGTGGGGAAGTGCAACTAAGGGTGAAAATAAAACCAATGGGGGTTGAAAAATGCTGCTATTTCATTGTATCGAATTCGTTACTGTTGTCGACCCAATAATATTTTATAGCAAATATTTTTAGCCATGTTGATATGAACTATCGAGTGATGGTACATATTCTTTGAATCACCCTGTATAGAACAGTTATAATTTGATTGTAAGAACTTTCTTACGGCGTTCTATATAAGTGTAAGATTTATAAATATGTAATAGTTTTCCCATCTGAACGTTTAGAAGTATCCGAACGAACCAGGAGAAATCGAAGGTATCATTACATGAGATACTGCTACGTTACATGTCATTAGTGTTGGGAAAAACTGGATTTTAATAATCGAGTACTTGATACCTGAGCGATTTTAATAATCGAGTAATTATCGCCGCTCGGTAACCAACAAACTCATGTGGCGATGAACCCACTAAGGTACTTGGCATACTTTTTGGACGCATCCTCTCGTATATATGTGCCTTTAACAAAGACGTGTGTCGTGTCAGCCTTCTGAGCGTCAAACTCGAACGTCGCCAATCGGCACATATTGGGTGGCGTCTAGCGAAGATCGGGTATGAAGTGAAAGATGACGATTTTCGATTTCTCGCTTGAATTTATAACTCGAGCTGTTTTTTTAATAATCGAGCGATGTCGGTTATTTCAATAATCGAGTACTCAAGCGGTTTTTCGCTCGAGCGATCACAACACTACATGTGACTGTTCCGTAAAGTTACACAGCCTTTTTGTGAATTAATCAAATAATATTTAGTAAAATACGGTATCAAATTAGTATGAGAATGTTGATGTTATGAAAGCGGTGAAAATAAAACTTGTCACACTATAATCAGATAAAATTCAAAATAAACCATTTACAGTAATTATCAAGTTAAGTAATTATACTCTGGCTTCCATTCGGTAAAATATTCCAAAGTATTGTGCATTATACGGTTCTGTTTTGCGTAACGTTTCAAGTTTCAGTCGCAGGCAATTCGCGTTGATATTTTACAGAAAATGCCGAAATTTTATAAAAGAAAACTGTTTTAGGATATTGGTTGGTTGTAACTACATAAATACATTGTCTATGCATAATTGTGTCTGAAAAATCCACCATATATTATAAAAATATTTGAATCCGTTACAATGTCACCCATATTTGAAACAACGCAATCGAACATCATGAGGAGTCTCGGGCTGTTGCACTGGATATTTCTAAAGCCTTTGATCGTGTTTGGCATGAGCGACTTCTAAGTATACTGCGATCCTATGGTATGCCCAGTCGATTCTGTGCATGGTTGTCTAGCTTTCTTAAGGACCGCTCTCTGCAAGTGGCGATTGACGGATTTCTCTCAGACACCTTCACCATCAATGCCGGTGTTCCTCAAGGGTCCATAATGTCTCCCACTCTCTTCTTACTCTACATGTGAATCCGATATTTAGTTTTGCTGATGATAGCACCCTTATCTTATCTTTCTCTTTGAATGCACAAACATCGGCTGCCGACTCACATCTTCGCAGACAGCATGAAGTATCACGCCTCAACAAAGACCTGGAAGAAATTCTGGCTTGGGGTGACAGTAACCAAGTCGAATTTAACGCTGAAAAAACCCAGGCAGCAGTTTTCTCTAAAAAGGTTACGCAATCCCACTGCAGGCTTCATCTAATAATTTGGTGGGCGTCAATCTAGGAAGAAATATGTCTTGGCATAACCACGTTATGGCAATCGCCAAGATAGCGTCTCAGAAACTTGGTGTACTCTTCCAAACCAGAAAGTTGTACACACCTCAACAACTTTTGACACTATACAAAGCCCAGATTCGACCATCACTAGAGTACTGCTCTCATGTCTGGAGCTCTGCACCCAAACATACTCTTCGGCTACTGGATTCCATCGAAAGGAGGGCCATTCGTCTGATTGGAGACCACGAGCTGACGATGAACCTCGACAGCCTAGAACATCGAAGACAGGTTGGGGATTTGACTCTCTTTTATAGATATTTTCGTGGAAAGTGCTCAGCTGACCTTGCCCTCTTAATTCCGCCCAGAACGGCGAATATCAGAAACACACGACTAACCACTGCCGCCCATCCATATGTGGTAAAGCTTAGTAGTCCTCGAACTTCATTATTTAAGAATTCTTTGATCTGGAGGACTGACTTCATCCTTATGGAACGATCTTCCCGAGGTCGTTTTTCCCAACGAGTATAACCTCCAACGGTTCAAAAGCAACGTGAATCGCTTTTTGCGCACACGCACCACTCCCAGAGTGCCCTAAAGGATTTTTCCTATAGTGCTTGTGTTTGATCATAAAAAAAATGCTTTGTGAATGGAATGTTTTGTCTCCCCTTTTATATTATATGTAATTTTACCTGCACAATTTTTATAAATCCGAACAAAAACCATCGCAATATTTCTCCATATAATAATAACTGACGTTGCTCGATTCTGTTCGGCAGAAAATTATAAAACATGCACGGGAATATTTTATTTATGCTACAACGTCGGGTGGAATGGAATTGCCGATGCAAAATTGACAACAAAATGCATTTGGGCCGATCGGGAGCGACTGTCATTAAAAGCGGCAGAAAATCGATGAATTTTTTTGAATTTCAGATCATTTTATGGCCATAAAATACGGTTTTTGAGAACGAGATCCAAGAAACACAACAAAAATATAATACCCAAACAGAATAAATCGTACCCAAAGAAATATATTTTCAAAACAATCGATATTTTTTGGAAAATTTACCCAATTTCTTTGCGTAAGATTTATTCTATTTGAGTAATACATCTTTATACTATATTTAAAATAAAGTACCTTCATTGTGAATATGTGGCCCGTTAAAATCTATCCCACTCCTGAGCTCTCCAAATAAACAAATCAACTTCCCCGAAACGAACTTTTTCAGATTCAAATCACGAAAGAAGAAGAAATTAAAAAACCGCGTGGGGGGAGAACTTCGGGTGAAAGAAACACGAGGGCGGAAAAGGAAAACCGCGTTATTTTAAGTGGGAAATTTTTCGGCTAAAAAGAAATGATCTAATTATTTTTTCTCGCCTCTGATAAACTGTCTGTCAAGATGCGGCACCCTCCTGTTAGACCCTTCATTTTTTAGAGCGACGCTCTTTACGCAGAGGGTTGAAATGAAAAATTGAATAACCCGTACGAACGTCTGCGAATTTTTGTAAATGCCTTTATAAAAAATGTCAAATCTTATACAAGAAGAAGTTAAAGATTGTTTCACGATAAATGGATATAACTTAATGACTGCAGTAAAAGTACCTGGGGGCCATCCCATTATTTATGACCGTTTGTTATTATTATGTGGAAAGGACCGGATTGTAATAATTATAATTAAATATATGCACATCAGGTAGGTTAGGTTGCTTAATTTATATTTAAATATCTTTTTGTGGTAAAATTTGTTAGTTTTTGAGGAATGGTTCAAGAATTGTCTTCTACCAAACATTCCTCAGAATAGCGTGATAGTAATGGACAATGCGAGCTATCACAGTCGCCAATTACATAAAGCTCCAAGCTCAAATAATACAAAATTGGAGATTCAGAACTACATGGCGGCGAATGATATATATTTTGAAGAAAGTTATAAAAAAAGTGATCTTTTAGAAGTTTTAAAGACATTTTGTATAAAAAAGTATATCTTTGTGACACATTGGCAGAAGAAACTGGACATACAGTGCTACGGCTACCACCCTATTATTGCATTTTTAACCCCATAGAGCATATGTGGCACCAGTTAAAATCACTGGTTAGGTCTGAAAATATTTCTCCGACTTTAAGTTCTAGTGTTGTAGAATTAATACGAAAATGCTTTAATGATATTCCCCCAGGTAGTTGGAAAAATTCAGTCCGTCACGTAATAACTGTAGAAAATTCGTATATTAGTCTGGATCGTATAATTAATCCAATTATAATTAATTTTGATGAGGATAGCGATAGCGAAACAGAACTATCTATAGAATGACATTATAAATGTAAATAAATATGACTAGTAATATTTAAAAAAAATGTTATTTCATTTGATTACATTAACATAATCATATCATTACTTGTTTTCCTTAGTCCGTCCCTTCATACTTCACTTGTTTATTGCCAAGCTCTTATCGACACAATGGGACCAACCCAGGAAATCATTAAGTCGTATCCATTTTTCGTGAAACAATCTTTACCTACTTGCGGTTTTAGTCCTAAAAATCGAGACAACCTTTACGATTTTCGTTGTGTCTTTGATCTGTTTGGTTTTCAAAGGTAATATAACAGATAAAATTTTTCATGGTCACATGGTGATTGAAACTATGAATAAACATGCCAAAAATTGAGCAAAATTTCCAAAAAAAGCAAACGTTCTATTGATGATTTTACATCGATATAAAAACCTCCTTTAAACAGTTCTACAGGGTGTCCGCTAATTAATGGTACAGGGAAAAAACACAGACTCCTTACGTAAGAATATTAGCATTTAATTACACTAACCTATATCCGAAAGTTGATGTTAACTGAGATACAGGATGTTAAAGTTAAAACTTCTTTTTTGTTTTTCTCTAATAACTTTGAGAACGTTTTTTTGCAAAATTTGGCAATTATGGTTTGTTTATAGAGGGGAAATTGATTTCTTTGTGAAATGCTGTCTGCGATATTTTTCGTATATTCATAAGGTCATAACTTATTTGTGCCTCAGTGTGTTTAAGTTCTTAATAAAAATAATATTTTTCTCATATTTATTACGTAAAAAAGGTATCCTAAGTTGAGGTGGCCCAGAGTTACCGTTTCGGAGATATTTGTAGTTAAATTGTTTAGTGCGTTAGCTCAGGCAAGCAAATAATATTTTGTGACTTCTTACCGATTAACGTTTACATGATAATTAATGTTCTAGTAATGGTAATTGGTAATAGTAAATGCAACAATTGGATTATTCTTTAACTTACTTTAATTAAAATAACTTTGACCCTAGAAAATATCGTGTCGTGTCGTGAAAGAAACCAACAGCAGTGAAAACACAAGCTTACGGTAAACTAAAAAATTCAACATTTTCTGACAAAGCTATCTTACAATACTCAACAAACAAGTTAACAACATGGAGGTATCGTAGCAACTGCATCTCTACCCTCATGACCCCCTCTGGATCCGCGCTTAGACACCCTGTATAATACCTAGAGCGACAGCAAATTGAGAGCTTTTACAAAAACTTTTCTAAATCATAATCAAAAACCATAAAAAAAAGTAATCAAACCTTATAACGACCGACAAAACTAAAAAAAATTACTAATAACAAAATTAATTCAATCAATAACCAATCGAGAAAATGCAAATGGACAAAAACATAAATTTAATTCAAGTGAGACGAACAAGATGTTCCCCAATTTAAAAACGCTTTTCCCCCGAAGGGTGAAAAAATTGAATAACGAAAAGGGCTGAACATTTTAACAGGCTGGATGGATACCTCTTAAAGAAACGCGGCTTGTCGCGCTTGAATGTTGGAGATCGAGGCAGTCATTGAAAGACATGGCGGAAGTATAAAATAAATTTTCCAAAAATTATATTTTTATCGAGAATTTCGTTCACCAGTGTAAAATAAGATTTTTACAATAAAATGCGGATATCTAGCTTGAGTTTACAAAATAAAAGGTTATCAGATCTAAAGGAAAAGATCGAATGATTTTTATCAAGATAAATTCATGTTTTTATCGCTGTAAAAAACGATAAACCTTTTTTATCCATGTGAAAGTGACAAACGTGAAATATTTAAATAGGCATTTTATAACATGAATGGATTTATTAGAAAAAATTACCCGTGTAGTCAAATTCAGAAAAACAACCACGTCAGCAGCTTATGGACATGATTAACATTATGAAGATCGTTGATATAAAAACTTCTTTTTCTATTTGGGGTTCATAATGGCTACATTATGAAATGCAAAAAATATAACTTGCCACTTTATGAAACTGAAATTTAATTTTTTTCAGGGGTTCGAATTTTAGGCCTACTTCGATTTCATTGAAATTAGTTTTCTAGGCATTATGGGTTCGACAGAAATTTTTTACTTTAAAATACTAACCTTTAACCTTGCAAGAAGATCATTTTTAATAGATATTTATCTGAAATACCTATACTCGGAAATATATAACATGCTGACGGTGTCCGTCAACTAATTTCTAGTCACAACTATAAAACAACATAACCTCAAAATAATAGAAATATCTTCCAGTTTATGCTCTATTTCTAAAGTTTTATAAAGTACTTTTTTTATTTAATATAGTATTATACATACTACTTTATATATATATATTTATAGTTACTGTAGACACTTCCTTGACATTAATTGTTATTCTTGTCAGATTCTGTATCGACACAATATTTTGTTAATAGTATTATTTATTATTTTGTTTAATATTTTGAACTTTGTTCTGCTCGCACCATAACTCAATGTTCTACATATTCTTTTTAAAAGTTAGTTAATGGGGGTCACTATATGAACAAATAATTAGGTAATAATTTACTTAAGAAATTGTCTACAAGCTTGAATCGCTAAAATATTTTTGTGTCGTATCCTCCCGTATGAATAAATATATTTTTTTTAAATTACAACATTTTGTTTTTATTTTGTCATAGGTGACTAGAAAAATGACAATGGTAAAATACATCCACTTTTTTTGCTCGAGTTTAAATAAAAATTGAAATACCACCAAGATTGGTAGAGATAGGCATATAAAGACCTTAATAAAAATTAGAGAGGATTAAAATATCTACAAGGTAAAGTAATCATATACAGGGTGTTTCATTTAAAAAACTTACGAAACTCAGGTTTCAAGTTCGTAATGTTGGCATATCCATAGAAAATACCCTGTATAAAAATATTGATATGTGTTATTATAGGGAACTTCTGTCAACATTCCTCTTTCCGACATAAAAATATTTTATTTCAAATTATTATAAGTTAAGAAATATTACACATTTCCTTGAACCATGTTTTTGAACAAATTTTAGGAATATTCCAATCTATTTGGCGACGTTGCAAAAATGTGTACAAATAATTACGGTGCTACGTACATAATTTCACGGTGAATTCAAATATGTAAAAATATACATAGTGTCCCGTTTAAAAAATATGAAATTTTTATCACACCGCCCTTTTGGAGCACCCTGTATGGTCGAAAATAATTTTAAAAGCTGCACCTCTTAACGCTTAATAACTTTTGTGAAAAAAGTTTTCCGCTATCCCTAGCGGTAAAAGAGATATTGAGCATTGTCGCACTAATTGGCCACCATGTATATGTGAATATTTCAGAGTACTTACAGAAAACGAAACTCATTTTTAACAGTTCTCGTAAGAACCGATTTTGATGACTAAAAGCAGCCCGGTGAGACCGCTTATGGCGGGGATCGAAGCATATAAGTAGGCCGTGCAAGTGACGTCACAGCCAGGCAGGTTACTCCATACGTTTATCCTTTTGTGTCGATCGTTCTGTGTCAATATCAGAGTTTGGGTTTGTTCGATTTAATCTAGGCCATATTTGTCTCCCTTTATTGAATCGGAGAAGGTTGATGCAGACAGCGACAGACATAGAATGCGAGCAGCACACGTTCTTAAATTATTTCACAACCGAACATCCTTCGTCTGGAAGGGGATAAAATCAAGTAACATATGATTTATAATGTGATTGAAAATGGTGGACGAAGCGTCATTAAATTCTAAAATAATTTTTAATTTTCTATTCTTTTCACGAAAACGGACCTTCTCGTTTTGTTGCAGGTAAGTAATTTATGATTGAAATATTTTTTTACTAATTTTTATTCGTTATTGTTATTTTACATTATAAAATTGTCCCATTATGTCCCAAACTTGTCACGCAAACTAGCAACAAACACATTTTTAAAGAATTTTACTTAAATTTTACAATCCAGAAGTCATAAGCTACAACATAATAATTACAGCTTAGTTATATTAACCCGTAGCCAGAATTTTGATAAGTCCGGTTATATATTATTATAATAATTCTTTCTTTTCATAGTTTAATTGAGAATCCCATAATGACTGAACATTAAAGAGGACTTCGATCACTAATGTTGCCAGGAGTATGCTACGAAACAAACAAATTGGAAGCCCATATAATGATGGTGCATATATTTACTTGGTTAGTAGCTGTACATATAGTATTGTATTTACATTGATTTGTTTGAACTTGAAGATGGTAAAATATTTTATGTAAATTATGATTTATTTCCTATTTTTTAATAAAACTAATTACAACCTTCAATCTCTAAATTCTTTATTTGTAGTATTGTTACTAGTTCAATAATAATATAAAAGTATGTAAGGACAATTTTAAAGTGATATTTACAGCTGAAAACCTATGTCAAAATCCTAATATTTGATTTTCTCTAATTAGTAAATCAAATGAAAGGGTTTTGATGTTTTCTTTGCTTAAATGTCACTTTAAAATATTGACAGTAATAAAAATTTGGACAAAAGTGACATTTGAAAAGCACGTGCGCGCCAGGCATAATGGATGTCGCCGCCGTATCATGCCTGCTTCGATTATTTAACACGGCAGTTTGTCTTCTTCCTGGTTATAAGTATTCATTGGCTAAAAGTACCTATTTGACAGTTCAGAAAGTGTTCAAAATTTTCTCTAATAAGATCGCTTTTAATTTAAACCCTTTTTATTTACAATTACCAGAAAACTTCCCCCGGCCGCCTCCTCTTAAACAATTTTCTTACGGGATTTTCTTCTCGAGACGATAAATTAGCCAAGTTTTAAAAAGTTTCTTGTCGCGAGATTAAAAACAGGCCGCTAGAAAACAAATGGACGTCACCGAAGAAAGAGAATAAGAGTAATAAGCTAAGGATAGATAAATCTTTTCTCCTTTGCCCTTTAAAAAGTTGAGACTTGATTAAAGATTCACAGTTTTTGTCCCGGGCCGTCCTAAAACGAAGATATATTTCGGCTAATTTAAGTTTTGTCTGTTTCTAACGAGAATATTTTATCTCTTCGAATGTATAAAGCGGGCTCGTGCGAGTAGAACTCGCGCGATAAACGTTCTGTACTATGTACGACGATGGATATACAGGGTGGAAACTTTTACAGTTATGAATTCCGTAAAATTTTTTTAAATTTAATTATAAATTTTTTATTTTTTTTTTATGATCAAACACAAGCACTATAGGAAAAATCCTTTAGGGCACTCTGGGAGTGGTGCGTGTGCGCAAAAAGCGATTCACGTTGGTTTTGAATCGTTGGACGTTATATTCGTTGGGAAACGACCTCGGGAAGGTCGTTCCACAAGGATGAAGTCCTCCAGATGAAAGAATTCTTAAATAATGAAGTTCGAGGAGTACTAAGCTTAACCACATATGGATGGGCGGCAGTGGTTCGTCGTGTATTTCTGCTATTCGTCGCTCTGGGCGGAATTAAGAGGGCAAGGTGAGCCGAGCACCTTCCATGAAAATATCTGTAAAAGATAGTCAAATCCCCAACCTGTCTTCGATGTTCCAGGCTGTCGAGGTTCCTCGTCAGCTCGTGGTCTCCGATCAGACGAATAGCCCTCCTTTCGATGGAATCCAGTAGCCGAAGAGTATGTTTGGGTGCAGAGCTCCAGATATGAGAGCAGTACTCTAGTGATGGTCGAATCTGGGCTTTGTATAGTGTCAAAAGTTGTTGAGGTGTGTACAACTTTCTGGTTCGGAAGAGTACCCCAAGATTCTGAGAAGCTATCTTGGCGATTGCCACAACGTGGTTATGCCAAGACAGATTTCCTCCCAGATTGACGCCCAGCAAATTAATAGATGAAGCCAGTGGGATTGCGTGTAATGTTCAAACAACACCATGGGCGTCGTTTTTGAGGGGCAAAACGGGGCACTTGCCCCCTCCCCCCTGGAAGTTGACCACTTTATACAAATAATCTTTTATTTCGTTAGCGAAAAAGAAGAAGTATGTTATTTCTATTTTTTCTCAAATCTGGTACGTATTTTTATAGTCGTAAAGTAAATTCGACATTCGCGGATATGCAAAACGAAGCCAAACGACGAAAAAAATTTAATATAGCGGATCCGAAGTTGCTATACAGGGTTTCCCATAACTAATGGTACACAGAAAAACTGCAGATTCCTTGGGTATAAATACTGAGATTTGGCCATACTTAGTTTAGTTCAATAGCTGGTAATAACCGAGATACAGGGTGTCCAAGTAAAAATTTAATTTTCAATTTTCCTAAATAACTTATTTCTGAATCAATATTTTTGCAGCAAATTTTGTGACTAGGGTTTTTTTGGGGAAAGGAATTTGAATTTGTTAATAATTTTGATGTAGATTATAGGGGGCGCTCTCTGCGGTACTCTGGATGCATAAAAAGAAATGTAACTTTTTGTGCCTTAGTATAATTATATTTTTATTAAAAATATCAGTTTTTCCGTCATTTCTAAGCAATAAAGGTATACTTTGTAAATGTCGCTCCGCCTAACCGTTTTCGAGATATTTTCAATTACAATTTCTAATGCGCCCGTTTAAATTTTGATTTGTAAATGTGAAATTTGTCATAGTAGGCTTTGGTAAAAACAAATACAATAAAAACACTTTGAAACCTCATTTCTGTCAAAGTTTATTTTCATTTGTCAGCATTGTGGGTGTTTTTAAGGAGTTTTTGAAGATACTGTTATCAAAAATTAAACTAAAAATGCCGCGACATAACTGTTTTCTAACGGAAAAATGCGAGACATGGTGTGTTTATACGCACAAGAAAATTTTAAAAGACGCGGGCGGGCACATCGGCGGTATTTGGAAATGTATCCAAATAGAAGGCAGCCAGATTTTAAAATTTTTAGAAGCCTATACGACAGACTGGGACAAACAGGATCCTCCACTATTACTTGGACACCCTGTATCTCGGTTATTACCAGCTATTGAACTAAACTAAGTATGGCCAAATCGCAGTATTTTTACTCAAGGAATCTGCAGTTTTCCTGTGTACCATTAGTTATGGGACACCCTATATAATCCAATTTATAACGAAATTTTAGGCACCGTAATTAATTAAATTGAAACTAGATTTTCGGACATCAGTGAATTAAATTTTTTCGATTTATTGCCAAAAATAATTTTTTCTCCTATTCAGAATTGTTTCCGCAAGAACTATTTGACAGTTTAGTGATGCAATTAATGTTTGATTCTGTGCAACTGAAAAATGAATCAAAACTTATAAAATAAATACGAAATACAACTGGTCAGGACAAATGTTACAAGTATCAAATATGCAATGATAGAAACAATTGAACACAATAAAGCTTCTTCCCATCGTTCATAATTGAAAATAAATATATTATTAAAGTTAATAAAATTGAGTCAGGAAGAAAGTTGTACTCCGTCAGAAATAATACGAGAAGTTGCAGAAAATAATCTAGAAAAACTTTTAAAAAGAATATGCAAAACTTTGCGTTATGGTGCGAGCAGAACAAAGTTCAAAATATTGAACAGTAATACTATTGAACAAAATATTGTGTCGACACAGAATCTGACAGAAATAATAATTAATGCCCGGGAAATGTCTATAGTAACTATAAATATGTATATATAAAGTAATATGTATAATACTATATTGAATAAAAAATAAAAATAGTACTTTATTGAATCAAACTTTAGAATAGAGCATAAACTGGAAGATATTTATATTATTCTTAGGTTATGTTCTTATATAGTTGTGACTAGAAATTAGTTGACGAACACCGTCAGCATGTTATATATTTCCGAGTATAGGTATTTCGGGTAAACATCAATGATTTATTTGCAAGGTTAATAAAGGTTAGTATTTTAAAGTTTTCTATAAAAAATTTCTGTCGAATCCATAATGCCTAGAAAACTAATTTTAACAAAATAAGCTTAAAATTCGAACCCTACTTGCTGCCAACATAAAAAAAATAAAATGTCAGTTTCATAAAGTGGCAGGTTATTCAATTTTTTTGCATTCCATAATGTAGCCATTATAAAACCCAAATAGAAAAAGGTATATTTGCTGGACCTTAAATTTCTAACCGTTTTCGAGATATTTCCATTTCTACTTTGATTTCTTTAGATGCACTGGGATGTTTAACGGGAAATATCTCGAAAATGGTTAGAGAGAACCGTTTTCAAATTATGGTTTATTTTCGAAAATAAACTTTTACTATAGAACGAGAAACATTTCGAAAAAACTTATATGACTTAAACGGTCTAGTTTCATGTTTAGTACCTCCAATTGCTCTATTGCCTATAAGTTATGGGACACCCTGTATATTTTTATCCATTCGTGTATTGAACTCTCCAGTTTTTAGGTAGTAAGTTCTAATCGCACCTGAATATAGCTCTGTATATGTTCGCCAATAACCTCCTTGTTTCGTCGCAACTCTTAAAATGATCGATTAAATTATCAGTTCCTTTTTAACTAATACTTCATCCAATCTTAATAAAATTACAAATTAAATCCAAGATTCGAAATTAACCCAATTTTCCTAAACAAACCCAATTTGCTGTCGCCCTATCCTCTCGCCGTTCGGTGACTTATCAAATTTTAAATTTTAATATTTTTCTGAGATTTCTACAATCGAAAATTAATTGGAGTCATTTCTTCATTTCTTCTCGTTAATTCCGCCTCTTTTTGGATAAAACTCAGTAACGTATCAGAAGAAAAAATAACCGTCTACTGGTTTACTAGGTTTTCGAAGCCGTAGAAATGGAAACTTTTCATAGCTTTAGTTTCACGGAGAAATATTGAAAAATTCCGTTGTGTTGTTTGAAATATTCGTACTCGCTATAAATGATGCCGTTTAATGAAGATAATCCAGTGAAGTAAGTCCAGCCTATTCCAAAGAAAGGTAAGAGAACCCTGCCTAACAACTATCGACCAGTCGCATTGCTTTCAGTTATATCAAAAGTCATGGAGAAAGCTATTAACCAACATCTTCTAAAGTACCTGGAAGGCTTCAACATTATCAGCGATCATCAATATGGTTTTCGGAAGTCCAGATCAACTGGAGATCTTCTAGCCTATGTCACCCATCTTTGGAACAACGCAATCGAACATCATGGGGAGTCTCGGGCTGTTGCACTGGATATTTCTAACGCTTTTGATCGTGTTTGGCATGAGGGGCTTCTAAGTAAACTACGATCCTATGGTATGCCCAGTCTATTATGTGCATGGTTGTCTAGCTTCCTTAAGGACCGCTCTCTGCAAGTGGCGATTGACGGATTTCTCTCAGACACCTTCACCATCAATGCCGGTGCTCCTCAAGGGTCCATATTGTCTCCCACTCTCTTCTTACTCTACATTAGCAACTTTCTAGTGAAAACGAAAAATCCGATATTTAGTTTTGCTGACGATAGCACACTTATCTCATCTTTCTCTTTGAATGCACAAACATCGGCTGCCGACGCACATCTTCGCAGACAGCATGAAGTATCACACCTCAACAAAGACCTGGAAGAAATTTTGGCTTGGGGTGACAGTAACCAAGTCGAATTTAACGCTAAAAAAACCCAGGCAGCAGTTTTCTCTAAAAAGGTTAATATTACAGAACCGGATATAGTCATAGACGAATACGCAATCCCACTGGCTTCATCTAGTAATTTGCTGGGCGTCAATCTGGTAGGAAATATGTCTTGGCATAACCACGTTGTGGTATTAACATAAAATAAGAAATTTGTTACTAACACCGTCAAAAATATTTCTTCTTTCTATTCTATTTAAACACCTTTTTTTCTTCGTAATAAATAGTTCTGACGATGGTTTAGTATAATAAACCGAAACGTTAACCAAACACTGGAATTTCATTGAAGTGACCGCAACCCAAATCCAAACTATCTATAATGCAGTTAAAGATTTTAAAAAATTTAGAAAATTTAGAGACAGGTGTGTTTTCATACAGGGTATTTTAAAAATTATATCTTTCTGATATCATAATAAATATCAATAAGTCAATTTTTGGAGTGAAAAAACTACTTAAGAGCTGTGTTTAATCACAGGTTGCCAAGCAGACAATATTTTATGCGTACGTTTAGCCAAATATACTTAATTTTTTTCTAATCTAAAACTGTATTCGTAAAGTTAAAGGATTAGAAAACTGTATGAAAAAATTGCGTTAAAAAATATAATGTTATAAGAATAATAATAACAATTTCAAATATGAACAATTTTTGTCACAGATCTTCCTGTAACTTGTCGATACCCCAATCGACATGTCAGACAATCTAAATATCAATAAATTAACTAAAAAACTTTATTATAAACGGCTAAAACTTCACGAAAATAATTATAGATCAGCTGATGGCTCTCGTCTCTTTCTAACCTGCCAAAAAGCGGCATATTTTTGAATTAAATTGATGCAACATAGATGGCTCTGATTGCTAATTTGGGATTGTTTGGGATCATCATCATCTTAAGACTAGAGCATGTGCATATGTACTAAGCCAATTAGATAAAGGAAGCAATTCTACACGTAATGGTAAATTAAAATACAGGGCGTATCATTTAAAAAATGGACTTATGTATATTTAAAATATTACACCAGAAAGTTTAATTTTTAAATACCCATGCTTATAGGACCATTTAGCTGTATAAAGTAAATTCTATTGAGTTAAAGGATCGACAATTAAAAAACTTATTGCGTTGTAACTTCAGTGGTGCCCGTATCAGCGAACAATGACAAATATTATTATTTTCAATAAATTACATGATATTCATTATTTTATCGTCGTAGAGAAAAAAACATGCCGCGTCACTGTCTTGGACCTTTCATTCAATTTAAATATCTCACTCTTTTTCTTTTGCAGGCCATTTCGACGGCGGTAATTAAAAGTCCGAAAATTAATTTAATTTTATAATTAAATTTTTGCTTATTTATTGTTCTCGAATGTATTTTTTTTTTCTTCTTTCGGCTCGGATGGTAACAATTAATTATCATTTACTTTGATTCTTGTCCTGGAAATGCAAAAATGAATATTCTATAAGTCAATTATTATGATACAGGGGGGTCGGTTAATGCTTTTTGAGTTACATCATGTCAAAATTCGAATTATTTTTCTTATTGTTAACATATTTCAGCTAATTTTTGGCATATCTTTTTTGATTTGACAGTTATTGGAAAAAATGGCATGTAATTTTATAGGCAAAATAATGCCTAATAAAAAAGGTACCCTTTATTCGAGTCGATAAACCACACCGTTTCGGCGCAAAACTGGAATATAAGTTTTTGTTCCTAAGTAAAATCAAATGGAAGCAACAAAAAGTAGTGAGTTTTCTACTTTTTGTTATATAATTTACCACCTTTAACATTAATACAGGGTGTCCCAGAATATGTGGGCAATCTCCCGGGTTCAGATAGAATACTTAGAAATAACAGGAGGAGTTCTTATAAATTTTTCTGCCTACGGCCTCCCTTACGGAGATACGGAGGCCCATAACGGACGTCTCTGGAAATCGTAGCTTTTTAAATAATTTATTAAGTACTAGGTGTAATTTAATAATTTTTTAGTATAATGGTTAGTAGATGAGTCTCCTTAAAATTGGCCCTATTAAACACATTTGGCTTATTTAGTTTGCCAGGGACGGACTAGACGTAACACAAAAATGTTTTTTTTTTGTACACCTTGTACGATGAAGGAACGACAATAATATTTTTGAATACTCTAAACCTTAAGTTGAAAAAAAGGTACTCTTGATCAATGTCGATAAAGTGAACTGTTTTCGAAAAAAAAAATATCTTTGTTCAATATGGATTCTTGCATTAGTTGTTGTTTTATGTTCATAAAATTCCCTCATTGTTGCTATGGATTTTTTCACATGCACCGATTTAAATAAGAATATTTATGCCAGTGTCAGTTTATGGTAGTGTCTTGAAATTTACGGTTTTGTCTTATTTGTTACTAACTTAGTAATGGAATTTACGTATACTGAATATAAATAATATTGAACAAAAATATATTTTTTTTTCGAAAACATTTCATTTTATCGACATTGATCAAGAGTACCTTTTTTTCAGCTTAAGGCTTAGAGTATCCAAAAAAAATATTATTGTCGTTCCTTCATCATACAGGGTGTAAAATTTTTTTTTCTGTTACGTCTAGTCCGTCCCTGGCAAACTAAATAAGCCAAATGTGTTTAAAAGGGCTAATTTTAAGGAGACTCAGCTAGTAACCATTATACTAAAACATTATTAAATTACACCTAGTACTTATGGGCCCGTATCTCCGTAGGGGAGGCCGTAAGAAGAAAAATTTATAAGAACTTCTCCTATTATTTTTAGGTGTTCTATCTGAACCCGGGAGATTTCCCAGATATTCTGGGACACCCTGTGTAACCTACGTAACGGAAGTTCTACACAACTGGGCAACATTTTTATTATGCGTTTTATGAAAAAGAGTGTCTCTTTCTAAAAAGCTCTGCTCGGCACGAAACTAAAACTTTAGATACCTACCTTACTGTATTCCGTACTCCTTTCCTCAATCAGCAACGAATAGAAGCATAAACATTATATCCACTAAGAAAAACATACTTTCACACGAAAAAATCAAGCGTCTATAAACAGCAACCGAAAACACCAAAAACGAAAATATATTTACACTTAACAAAATGAACTTAACCGCTAGAAAACTTAACTTAAAGATAACTTAACTGGAACTTAAAAACTAAGCCTTATAAAATATTGTAGCCCGGTATTTGCACTAGTAGCCCTGAGATTGGTTGCATGTTGTTTCGTTTAAATTATATTATTTGCCCATTTTTTAATTTTTTTTTATTATTATATAGATTTTTTTTTTATAAATATTGGTCTTGATGAAGATTAGACGCGAAAAAGAACATTCTTCCGAAAATATGTTCTAATGAAAGTCTGTTTCCACTTTTCGGTGGAAAACTTCACGATTTCGCCCGAAAGAATCATCATCAGGTTTTTTAATTCGCGACGCACAACGTGTTGAGTTCACTCTCAAGATACGACCGTTGTACTAAAATCCTAAAAAGTTTTATCCCTTAATTCCCAAGGGTCAGTTGTATGTCTGCAAAAATTGATCCTTTCATACAAAATAAAAAATTTCATCCCCTATGGGCCTTTCAATTGAAACAGGTACGGATTTTTAAATCTATCCCCTTCCGATGCAACCCTTGCTGTGTTTATATGCACTTAGGTACGGGGTTTTTAGAAAATTACATATAATTTCTTAGGACATGCAATTTTTGATGAAAGAAACTTAATTTTTCTGTATGATCAGACTCTACCAGCGATTCACGTTGGTTTTGAATCGCTGGAGGTTATATTCGTTGGGAAAAACGACCTCGGGAAGGTCGTTCCATAAGGATGAAGGAAATAATATACAGGGTTTTATGGAAATGACTTATTATATTTAAATGGGTGACTCTTGGGTGTCCTAGAGAAAGTATACATACTTTTTTTATAATCGAATATCTAAATATTAAGGTAAGAACCCTTTTTGTAAACTACAGTGATGCCAGATCACACCGCGTGTCTCGCCCTTGCTTGGATAGCCGCCGCGCGCGTGTTGATATGTTTAACTTTCAGTATCGTTGCTTCAGTATGTGCCGATTTATTTTCTGTCGTTAATTAATTCATAAGAATAAATGTTGTGATGTTTCAAATTTGTGTGCACTGTTGTTGGTTCTGTTGCTGAGATAAAGACAAATTGAAGAAAAATAGCCATAAATGGCGCTTTCAATTCATTAGCGGTAGAAGTGACCTGACGTCAAACCAGAAAAACACCTGTGTGGCACTGCGATACATGTAAGGCATTAAGGAATTCTGGCCGGTGTTGTCATATTTACACCTTAAACTCTTTAGACAAAATAAAATAATATAAACACTTTTCCATTCTGTAATACCTTCTTATACAATTAATTGAAGACCATTTACGACGGACTATGTTTTAAAAACCCGAAAAACATATGGAATAATAATAGCCACGTACCTCACTAGGTCAAATGCCAATGACCACTTGACGCCTTACATCAGCTGAGCGAAGTAGTTTCATATAGCGCCGCACGCTTGCGTCTGTTAGTTGAAGACCAACCAGCGGCCGGATACGTTGTGTCTCGTCTATCACCAACACACTCTCAGCAATCCGCTCTGTTTTGGCGGTTTACGCGTGTATCTTGCCCGTTCATAAATAATCTTTGAATAGTGTTTTTATTGACGCGTTTCTTCTGGACGTCAAATTTCTCGCGTGTAATAAAATCTAATAATCTGTAGTATCATCTATATTATTGTATTTTCAAAAGCTAACTATCGGCTATCGGGTCTGTTTCACTATTGCTGTGTGTACATAAAGTGTTTCCAGGAGTGTTCCCATGAAAAAGAAGAAAAAACTGATAGTGTTTGTGCCTGGGTTTCCTCGCTCTTTAGGTATAAGGATAAATACAAGTAGGTAGAAAATAATTTATTTTTATAATTTTATATGGAATTTCAGTTTTACATTAAGTTTGGCAACATTGCAATTGGCTCTGGGTGAAATGTTGTACAGTAGCGCGGACTGACCTGTGAGTAAGAGTGTTTATTACCCCACTTTTAAAACGGTCGATTTAAAAAAAATAAAATATGTAGCGCTTCTCTAGGACACCCAAGGAGTCACCCATTTAAATATAATACGTCATTTCCATAACACCCTGTAGAATGAATTATTTTAAAATAAAATTGAAGGTAAGAGAGTATGTACCGTAAATTTGTAGTTTTCTTTGTCTAAAAACTTTGAAAAAGAAGTGATAACGCGCGTCAAAGACGTCTTGTTGTCAAAAACTGAACACATGCGTTTACAATTCTGTGTTGCAATATGACAACACCGCCTACAATGCGCTGACCTCTTTTGAGACTTGAGACTGCCTCAATAAATTATTGATTGCGAATGTCGTCAGTAGCGGCGACGTAAATTTTCAGATTTCATATAAAGTGTATATTTTGCTTAATAATTCAGAGGGCCATTTATGGTTATTTTTGTTCAATTTATTGTCATCTCAGGATTTGCCTTTTTAAATATATTAAGTAATTTTCATAACACCCTGTATTTTTCTTCAATTTAACACAACTTATTCCCGTTTATTATTTTGTTAGCTGAAAGCTTTCAAACGACCCCGGTAAAATTTCGAATAGTTTTTATTATAATCTCACAACTGTCCCTAACTAATTAAAAATACCCGACCCTTTGCCCTTATGTCCAAACCCAATTAAGTTTCAAAAGCGGAAGTGTAGTTTTTTGCCTCACTCTGTACAATAAAGACAATACATTTACGTGGAAAGGGTCCACGTCCCAACTATCCCCGTATAATTAGAATTTTTTTGCGAACTATGTACCTGGTGTTAACGGCTATCAAGACCGTATACAGGGTGTTTCTTAATAACATGCTAATATTTAAGGAGGTTATTCTTGGGGCCATTTTCAGAAAAAAACTTCATATGAACATAAATGTCCTGAACGTTTTAACTTTTAGTTAAAGATTTTCTAAAAAATCTCCTTTTTTTATTAATATCAGTGATACTGCTCTAGATATATTTGTGAAATTTGGTACGCACTTCTATTCCTCAAGGGGCATTTTGTGATGTATAACATGTTTTTTTATTACGACCAGTGGCGTTCGTGCGGGAATGCTCTCGGTATTTTTGTCGAAAATAATGGTACGCCACTTCTTTTTTTTAAATAAAAATTATTTTTGAAATTATCATTCCTTGCTGAGAAAATGTTGTCCCTTGATTTTTTTGTGGTTCGACGTATAGATTTCGTATAAAAAAATAAAATTCATTAATTTGCACTCTTCTGTTATGAAATTAGTTATTAAAAAAGATTAAAAATGATCTAGTAGGTACCCAGCAGATCTTGTTTTGTAAACTTAAACAGTTTTGACAGCTGTCTACCTAATCTAGTTGTCGCCAGTGGCGTAGCGACAAATTATAGGCCCCCCCGCGAAAATTGAGTTAGGGCCCCCTACCCTATATTAAGAATATACATATATAAACATATAAACAAACAAAATTAGATAATACTGTTTATTATATAAACTACAAACCTATATGTAGAGAACGTTACAAAAAATAAAATTATTGAACAACAAGAAGAAAATAAAAAACATTCTTTGAAACTAAAAGGAACAAACACGAAAAAATTCTTTAGGTATCGAGCTAAGGTAGCGATACTTGAAAGTTACAGTGAGATAAAACCAAAAGTATTTAAAATTAAGCAACAAAATCTTGAATATAATATTATAGGTATCTCAATAGTTATTGCGAGGCAATTGGCCAATTGCCTATTTTAATTATTATATTGTAAAATTATTCTTATATTGTTGCTTTCAGGAGGTAAATTGTTTTTTTCTAGCTTCTGCCTCCGCAAAATTTTTTATTAAATGGTTATTATCCATTTTGGCCGCCTCTTGTGCCTCTATAGACAGGATAGCCAAGTTGGTTAACCTTGTCTGAGAGGAACTATTTCGTAAATAATTTTTAATGATTTTTAATTTGGAAAAGGATCTCTCGGCTGTAGCAACACTTACTGGAAGAGTTAAAAATAATAATAAGGCTGTTGTTACCTCTGGAAAATTTGATGATAAAGTGTTATTTTCCACAATTAAAAATACAGCAAAGTCTTTAATACTTTGAAGAGAAGCAATTTTTTCCTTTAACGGCATACACAACGCGACTATCTCTAAAGGAAAAGTCGCAGACATATCGCTGGAATATGTTTGCTGTAGTGTTTCTGCAGACATAAATAATTCTTTTTCTGGCAAAGTTACTAGAACTTGGGGACATAAAAATCTAAATTTATCAACAAATAACTCCATTCCCTCAAAACGATTACCTATTAGGTTAATTACAATATCAAATACTTTGTAATATATATTTATCCTAAAATAGTTTTCTCGACTAGAAAATAGATAATTTGTATTGGCTTCATCAAAGTGTTTTTTTGGTTTTAATTGTCTTTTATCTTCAAATTCCGGGTTTATATTCCATGATCTTGATATACCAATTGCTTCATTCTTCAAATTTATATAATTACGGGCACAGTGTGACAAAATCTAGATCAGGTGGACATTGGTAATATTGGTATTTATTTGAAAGATTTGCTAATTAGCAATAGGCTCTATCGGCACTCGAAGCTTTCGGGCCCCCCCGCTACTGCGGGGGTTCACGGTAGTAGCGCTATGCCACTGGGCACACCCGATGTTACTGAAGGAGCAATTAATAAACATCTACAGTTGAAAGTTGCTGGTCTCATGACAAACTATCCAAAGCATACTTAATATTTATTAAAAAAAAAACTTTTTGTAGTTTTTCGTAACAATTCTGGTCGTTATCCTACATATTATCATCTATAGAAGCTTCTAATTATCTACCAACAACTCAATAGTAATCTTTAAAACGTTTCTAAACTAGAACTTTCATCATCCCTTCGTGTTCAATTTAACCCTAATAATATTTCACCCTTCCTTATATCAACTAGCACCCTCTAACGTCAACCTACGGAACTACCGAATATACCGCCATCTACCCGGTATTATCTAAAGCCACCTTAACTGTCCTTTTTCGTTTGCTGTAAATATATCGAACCCCTTCGAAGACAATGTATGATGACAAAAAATGCTATGGGCAGGAAAGCTGGGTCACCCATCTAATTTGAAAAACGGTAACGCTAGGCCCAATAAATTTTTTATACGCCATACAGGGTTAGACAGCAAAGTAGATGAATAGCTAAATTTTATACGTTTGTTATTTTTTCTAAGACTATACAGGATGGGTAGGAAGTGGAAGCGACCAAATTCCTGGAGTTTATTGTATACGTGAAAATAATGTAGAAAGCTCATATTTATCCTCGTGCAGATTTCGCTCATCAGGTGGTCAGGTCAAGCAACATTGGGATAAACGGGGCCTTGCATTAGTCATGATTGTCCTGTTAGTTGTTCTCCGAGATGTTCAGACCTCACACCACTAGACTTTTGTTCAATTTACCTTCTTTTTGAAGAAATTGTTGTAGAAAAAGAATAACTATCTACTTGTGATAATGGCTAGAATTTACGCGGATTATTAACAGATCGATCTCGCGTGCAGTTTGTATTGCAAATTATCTTCGTGAATTATAACGGTCATTATTTCATGTTGAATAATATTAAATATGTAAATAATTTGCAACATTTATCGTTATAATCTAAAATAGTTTCTTTATCTCTAGGTTCTATCAGGCCAGAGAGATAGCTTTTCTAAATTCCCTCGTATCTACAGAATGCGTCCACCCCGTAATACTTTTTAAAGTGTACCAGCCCAAACAAAAGTAAAAAAAGGACCCACCAAAAAAAGGACAAAACACACCCCAAAGGGACTTTTTTAAGGGTTGTTTTTCGCCCTTTTTTGCAACTTTATTTAACCCTATACGACATAGTGATACGGTGTTTTTTCAATTAGGGGTGGTTTTTTAAGTTTTTTTATTGGTTAGGTGTATTAATCGTGTCATCGCACATGTTCTTGCCTTTGTGGGCAACAGTTCTTTTTTGGATTTTATTGGTGTCGGGCGTATGGGGTTGTTTTTAGGCGTTTTTTTTTTGTGAATGCATTTAGATTGATGTCATGTTTTGATAGTAAAATTAGGGTATGTTTAGCACCTTGTCATCGCACATGTTTTATTAAATGTAATTTTTTTTATAAAAAGAGACTCGACAAAAAAAAATGCTCGACTATTTTAAACAAAATAAAGTCGACAACATTTTATGCTCGCTATTTTGAAAGGCAAAATATGTCAATTCTAGTCATTTAAAAAACAATATGCCGGGCGTGCCACAATGCACAGATCTGGGGCCGTTGCTGTGCATAACAATAATAATATTAGATAATAGTTATTTACATTACAAGCTGCGAAAGTTTACTTTTTGGTGCGAGGCTATTTAAAAAACTCCGAGCACCTGAAAGGGCTTTTGCAGCGTGTAATGTATTAAACTTTTTCTACTACTGTTCTTTGATCAATTATATTATTAAGTAATGAACTTTGATTTTATTCAAATTATAATAAAATACACCTGTAAAATAATCCATGACAACTAGTTATTTGAGTACTGTCAAAGTCTGTCAGTTCGAATTTTTTAATTTCGATTGTCGAAAATGTTGTTTCAAGACCAAAACGAAGCTATACAGAAGGCGGCCGAGTTGGCATGTGCCTCACTCTTACCCGTAAAGTCGAAAGATAGGTACTGTCAAACGTACAACCTGTTTCTAGAATGGTTCGTGGAGAAAAACCTTTCACAAATTGACGAAAATGTAATGCTAGCGTACTTCCAAGAGAAATCTGAAGCCCTACCACCTCCGTCCTTATGGTCACAATATTCCATGCTTAAATTGACTATTTCTGTGAACAAAAATATAGATATTTCGCAGTTTAAGAAACTTATTGCATTTATTAAACGAAAAAATGATGGTTACGAAGCTAAAAAATCTAAAATTTTCACAAAAGAAGAAATAATAAAGTTTTTACTTGACGCTCCTAATCATAGCTATTTATCTATGAAAGTGATAGCAGTAATGGGGATAGCTGGAGCATGCCGGACAAATGAGATCTATAAAATGAAATTGAACGACATCGAAATCAAGGAGGATGTAGCTATTGTTAAAATCCTCCAGAGCAAAAACAAGGTTCAAAGAAGTTTTGTGATAGCCGATGATGGAGGTCCAGTTTCTTTTATGAAGTTACTTCAAGATTATATTAAACTTAGGCCAAATAATGAACAAGACGAACGCTTGTTATATCACTATGAACGAGGTAGGCGTGTGAATCAGGTGATTGGAAAACACACTATTTCAAAGAATGTTCCCAAAGAAATTGCCACATTTTTGAAACTTCAAGATATAAATAAATACACTGGTCACTCGTTTAGAAGAACATCAAGTACCTTTCTTGCAAATGCTCCAGGTATCGATATTTTGGATTTAAAAAGACATGGCGGTTGGAGATCTTCGTCCGTTGCGGAGGGATATATTGGTGATTCGTATACAAATAAAATCGAAATTTCCAAAAAGATCTTAAATCGATCTCCTACTTTTATTTCATCTAACGACGCGAGAGTGACAAATAGTTGTATGGTCCAAGTCCAGGATAATAACGAGTCTCTAATAAGAAGCGGCGAAGGTATTGAATTGAATAATATTCCATCAATTAATATTTCTAACTGTTCAAATTTCACTATTAACCTTAATGACAATAAATAAAAATTTGTGTTATTTAAGTTTTATATTATTGTTATTATACCACTTGTTTTTTCAATAAATATAAACTTTTTATTATTAAGTAAGATTTTTTTTTAATTCGCTTGAATAAATACAATAAAAAATTTTATTCTTGTTTTTTTGTCCTGGCACCGAAAGTATTTCTTTCGTAGCTAGCAACGGATAATATTCAGGTAACTGTAACATTTACTTTCGTTTTCTTTCGTGTTGCTACGGCCCGAAAGTTGATTTATTTATACAGTAGTAGAAAAATGATATTCCGTCCTCTTTTAAATTATTCTTTATTGTGAAAATAACTGCTACTTAAGGCTGTTTTACATGCTATAAGATAACATGCAGAAGTCTCGCAGCAAGATATGGCAAAAGAGTTTCTTGCAATTCCGATTTATATGGCGCAACGTCCTTTCAGCCATTGCCAACATTGTAAAAAACCCGGTCGAAACGAATGGAAATACATTTTTAACTTTTACTTTTTGCGCAGAAGAAAAATGGGTTTCCCAAAAACCAATAAACCATCAGCTATCAACACAAATAGTGGCCGTCAAGCATGCTGCGACTTTTATCGGGTTTGTTTACAAATTTTCATTAGTGCACGTGACTTTTTATGACAGGAACAAGGATTTTGAATCAAGGCCAAGACGGTTTTGGTTCACAGTCTTTGTGTGTTAACATTAAGTGCTGTTTATGGAAAAACTAGTAGTTCTTAACTCAATATGGAAAGACTGTGCCAGGTCTGCCATAAACTGGATACAAATTTAGACTTTTGAGTCACGTCCGTCGATTGTTTGTGGATCCTAACACAGACATATCACCGGTTACCTGTTAGAATTAAAACAGTAATAACAGGTATCACATTGATGTGTACAAAGTAGATACACACAGACGGGTCCATGTTTGTTTCAAATCAGTGGACAAGAACATCGTATTCTCTCAAAGCGCCATTTATGGTTATATTTCTACAATTTGTCTTAATCTCGGGATTTGCATGTTTAAATATAATATAACACCCTGTATGATAACATTATTACACTTGTAGCCAACCTCGAACAGCTCCCAAACCTCCATCCCCACCCCCATCCCCCATCCCCTTCACCAATCCCATTTTCCTGCGAACGTCGTCTCTCAGATCCAGGCAGGCCGTGAGCCCGTCGCACCGCGTCAATCCATTTTTAAAAGAATCGTCTTTTCTTTTCTCTCGCCGTTAACTTCGCGCCGTCTAGAAGAAGAAGAAGAATTCCTGGGTCGATCAATAAAACATCCGAACGTGGCAGAATGGCCGCCTGCCATTGGCCAGGACAGGCCAAGAATAAGTTTTTCGAGGCGACAGCGGGGTAGTTTCAATTTTCCTCTCCTTGTTTTTAGCCGTTCCGATAGGTTTTTCTCTCTTTAGTTTATTATTTTCATCGCCGGGGTGAATTTTCTCCTCTCCCACCTCAGCCTGTGTCTTTTGCTTATCATAGACACCTTGTTTTTCCCTCCTCTCCCCCGTGTCGCCTTGCGTCTTTCTGGGCTTGTCGTTTGTTTTTTCTTCTGTTATAGAAGGGGGTGTCGTTTTCTATCGTGGGGAGTTGGCCGAAACTAATAATTATTATTTCTCGTTTATATATTGATGAAATTTAAAGTACATACCTAACAGTGGCGGCTCGTGGGTGATAATATAGGGGAAGAGCCAAATTTCAAAATGTATTTTTTTTTAAATTATCAATTTTTTATATATTAAAAAAATGTATCTATTTTTAACATTGCGTACTTGTCAATTATCGCCATTTTGATCAACTTCGGTTAAATATCAAGCTTAAAATAAATAATAACAAATAATCTAGTATGTTATGGCCGATTCCAAAATAGCACATATTTTAGCAAAAAAAATGGGTGAACAGATCTACCAAAGGCGTGCCTCGCTTTAATAATTTCTAACAAAAAATAGATACGCCACTGACTTTTTCATATTGTCACACTCAATTTGTTAGGGAAATATAAATGATTATATCCAACACCTGTCAAATTTACTGTTTCGACCAATCAAATTGTTTCATTTACACCAATTACATATAATTATTTTGATATTAATTTTCGCCTTCCTTAGAAGTGTGTCTCATTGGTCCACATGTTTAAAATGCGTTTCTAATTAGGCCGAGTACTAGAGAATGAGTTTTAATAAATGTCAAGTTTGAATGACTTCTTCTTTTAATATACCTTTACCCACATACCCATTAAGTAAAAAAATATGAAGTTACTGTTTATTTGCAATGTATATATTTTCTAAAATCCGTATTAGAGTCGGCAATAAAAATGTCCGGTGCAATGGCAATTATAATTGCACGAATTCATGCGCAGTAAACCGTTCTCGATCAGCTGGCGCATTGCCAACAGTCAGAACAGCAGCTGGTAGTGCCGAAATCCCTAAAATAACCCCAGAAGTAAAGATGGGCAAACCAGTTCGTTTTGATTAGCAGTTAAAGCAGCTACTGCTACTTACAAATGGCAGTTCAAAAAAGTTGCTACGAATTAGCAGTACATATGCTTAATAAAGAATGTGAACTGTTAATTTAAGTACCAGTTAGTTTAAATAGCCATTAGCTGTTCATAGGTGGTTCGACCAACTAATAAACATTTAAAAATAACGGAATAATCCATCTCTACCCAAACTTGCACCGGCAATGGCAATGAAAATGGCGCGTGTCCCATTTCTGGCAATGCGAGACAGCTGATCGAGAACGGTGTACTGCGCATGAATCCGTGCAATTTTAATTGCCAGAAGACTAGAATTGCCGACTGTAATACGGATTCCATTCGCGCATTGCGCCGGCAATGCGAGCAGTACTGGGCCAGCTGATAGAGAACGGTTTACTGCGCATGAATACGTGCAATTATAATTGCTATGGCCGACGCAAGAGACAAAAATTGATACGGCTTTTATTTACAGACATTGTTGACATGTATTTTTCTGATATTTAGTCACATAACCTTAAACTTACAAAACGTCAAAAGGTGTGATGTCTAGAATAGAGAGCATAAGCTAGTATCGATATCGAAGACTATCGATATTGCATATTTAAATCTCGAATTATTATAATATTTAATTTAGGTTCTAGAAATTGGAAATTTTACTTAATGATCGTTTGGGCATGTTTATTCATATATTAAATCCCGAGAGCGGAGCTCGAGTAATATTTAGGTAATATTTTTCATAAACCAAATTTGACTAAAATTTCTATGGCCATTTTGGAAATATTTTCGAAATATCGAAAAAAATTGAACACCCTGTATCTTTCACACAAAGCGTCTGCGGACCCAAGTCGAAAGGAACTTTTCTCTTATTTTTGGACAAGGAATCGCCGTACGAGAGATGGCATGTTTTTCGAAACACCCCGTATATGTGCGGTGTATCAATACGCTGAACGCGCGTGTTTATTAATGACCTCTTTATCGCCATGGGCCCAATTTTGCAACTTTTCCCGCCAACTGGATAGATTTAGGCACGTAAAATTTATCTAGATAGGAATGAATTAATTCCAAAGGCTGTATAAGCCATTCATTAACCATGGCGGGGCGTTTGAGAAAATACCTTACGCGACATTAAATAAATGGCGGAAAAGCTAAGAAATACACTTTATATATCGGTGAAGAAGAAGCCTTCTCTGCGGTTTTCGAAAGATAAAAGACACTTCTTTAACAGCGGCGTACGGAGATGGACATTTTTCCTTCGGCGTGGTCTTAAAGAGAAAAATCGAACCGGGTACTGCTAGAATGTATTAAAACTTGTACAGGTGGGGCCGCAAATGGCTGCATCTAACTGACAGCCTAAACGTGTATTGAGAGGGTTCCTTATTGTAATGTTTATTGTTTTAATCCCTTTTACTCCTTATTACTCCAAATTAATATTATTTTTAGAAGCAATTTATAAACTATTCAGGTCTTTAAGGTAGGCGCCCCCTTACAGGGTGTAACAAACTCGGCATTTACCATTGGGTATACAACAATTACTGATTTTCCGACGTTCCTTAAATAGACCATATTCATTACAATATCCCTAATACAGGGTGTCCCATTTTCGACACTTTTATAGGGTAGGTATCTCCGTAATTGTTAATTATCAAAAAAGTAATGTAGGTGTCATATGCTCTTTTTGGGTTAAACTTTAAATGGTAAAATCAAAATTTGAAAATTTTCGCTCGCTTAAGAGATACAGGGGAAAATAAAAAATTGACAATTTCAAAATTACCCTATATTTTCTTAGTTAAAAGAGATACAGAAAAATGTTTCATACAGAAGATTCTTTATATTGATTGATGAATATTATACCGTTTTCAGAATAAGTATACGGGGTCAGGTAAAAAAGTTATCGGACCTAACCTCATTTTTTTTAAATGGAACACCTTATATATTTTAATATAAAAATATACTATTTTAAATTATCCTTCCAAATATATAACAAACCATGGATGATATTGGTTTCCTAGGCGACTTATTAAACTTTATTACTTTAAACCACAGTAGACCATGAAACAAAAGCTAATATCCCAGAAACAACTATGTTGACTATTAATATTTAACGTCAACTTTATTTTTACATATTCATTTGCGAAAATGACCTATCAACATTTTGATAAATTTGATATTGAAAGTGGAAAAAACGAAGAAATGGCGCAAAATGTATATTTTATTCGCTATCCTGAAAGACGGTAACCATTTAAGGACACATTCCGAACATTTGAGATGATTTCCGTTATTTTTTACCTTAATCTGAATCTTTTATTTCGTTTCGAAGTAATAAAGTTTAAATAAATCGCCTAGGAAACCAATATCATCCATGGTGTGTTATATATTTGAAATGAGAATTTTAAATAAACTGCTGGCCATTTGCTTTCGAGCAAGAAAAATTTCGCCTAAATTTAAAAGTTAATATTTTCTGAACCAGATATGACATCGATCTCTGGTTTTTAATGGTTGATAGATTTGTCCCTTATGAAACAATTGTCCAAATTGGATTGTCTTAAACTGTCCGAAAATTGTATATACAGGGTGTTAAAGAGGACGATGATTTTTGCTCCAATTTCAATAGCATGTAACTTTCACAATAATATTTTTAAATTTTATCATTGTACGTCAATTGAATCACTGGTTAATAGCAAAGAAAGCAATTTGTCAAATTTTTTATATCTGCTATATTTTAAGAGATACCGATTTTTTTTTAAAACTTTGCTTTTTTTCAACTTTTTGTTAGCTAGATCCCACTTTTTGTTACCTGACCCCGTATATTTATTCTGAAAACGGCAGATTATTTAACAATCAATATAATGAAACTTCTGTATAAAACATATTTTTATATCTCTTTTAACTAAGAAAATATAGGGTAATTTTGAAATTGTCAATTTCTTGATTTTCCCTCGTATCTCTTAAGCGAGCGAAAATTTTCCAATTTTGATTTTACCATTTTAAGTTTGACCCAAAAAGAGCTGATGACACCTACATGACTTTTTAATAGCACTAACAATTACGGAGAGACCCTATAAAAGTGTCGAAACTGGGACACCCTGTCCTATTACCGTTTCTTTTATTTCAAACTAATAGTTTTATCAAATTTCTATGTCAAGCATATTTTTCCAAATATCTTGAAAGCCCCTGTATTTATTTTAGGTTTTTTTACGGCATATTATTGGGCCCATAATTAAGCAACTTTGCCCCAATTTAACTGCCTTCGCATCTCGTACCGGTTCCGAAATCCCATTAGTGAAGGACGAATTTGTTACACACTGTATATTGTTATTTGAATTTTATTATTTCAATCAAGAACTGTGCGAGCCTGCCAAAAAACGAACGGTCTAAATACTGTTTCAATGTAAAATCGACTAAGTTAATCAGAAAAATAAGTAGGTACTTTCGGAGATATTAGAAAATAACGATTTAAAAAAATATATGTCAACACCCTGTAGCAAAAAAGTCGTGATACACTATATTGCGATGTTGTTAGATTACCGAAATTCGTTTCGTTATTTTTATCCCTGAGGTTCCTACAAATTTTAAATTTTAAACATAGTCTAGTACTGGAAATTTCATATCCCCTTTCCGACGAGTCGCCCCTGTAACTAATTGAGAAAACCCAAAAGGCGGGCGTAAAGTGATGGATAACAGTCGTTAAGCAACCCAACTAGGTTTTCTTGAGAAATTCTGAAATATATGTTCTCCATTTTCTTTGCTGTCTTCTTATAAACGACAAATCATTTACCAAAAAAACATGGGGCTCTTACTGAAGCAAATGTTGATAAACGGTGGTGAAGTGCGAGGCGGAATAGCGTGACAAGTGTTCCGTTACGCGCGCAGAGAGCTCCGACTGAACCGGCTACGACCGACGGCGATTGAATTAAATGATTGGCATCGTATATTATCAAATATTATTCACCGTTTAGTAAAAACTAGAATGTTTTTCCCGAAAATCGTTCAAAAATATTGACATTTTTGAAAGAAAAAGTCAATATTTCCCTACACTTGCTAGGCAACGGAAAATAACTGTTGGGAAATATTCATTTCCTTACTGTAAGAAAATGATATTTCCTTACAGTTGTTAGTGTTCTACATAAATGATTGAAAACACGTTGTTCATAAGGAATTAATTTATATTTTGAAAGCCTCAATGCATTGCCGAATAATTTTGAAATTAGTTTGTTATATGCATAGTTATTTGACAGTTAGTTCAATTATTGAAAATTGGAGGAACATTATTAGAACTATGGGAAACATTTTAGACCACATGCGAGGTAGTAGGGTTATTTTGTTGAATATTTTGTACTGTGAAAATTTTATTTGCCACCTCAACCTTATTGTTAAGAGATTCTTCAATATATCCTTCAGCAACGTTTGATGACTTCCATCCGCCAAGCCTCTTTAAACTAGTTATGTTGGCACCAGAGTCAACCAATATTGTTGCAGAAGACCGACGGAAGCAGTGATCAGTATATGTATGTATTCTGTCGGATTTACCAAGTTCAAATAAGTAGCAACTATTTTAGGCATTTTTCTAAATTGATGTATTCCTACCACTTGTCTACAACCCTTTCCGCTTTGATATTTCAAGAAAAATCGGTCACTGTTCATATGTTCTGGTCTTAAGGAAACATACTTTCGATAAACATTCAAGTACATCGGATTAACTACAAATGATCTTGGGCTGCTGGTCTTCGAATCAGGTATGCTAATTAAAATTTTAGATTCTAGGTCTTCTACATCGTGTAGAGTCATTCGGATTAACTCATCCATTCTACAGGCCCCAGAAATACCAAATATTAAAGCCACCTAAAACATAAATATATGTAAAATAGAAATCAAAACCTTGTAAATTACCTTAGTCATTAAATTTTATTTATCTGGAGCTTCCTGGATAAATTTGTCGATTTCTTCCTTCGCTAAAATCTTTGCCCTATAACCTTGAGCTTGCTGTTTCAATAAAGAACGAAGTTTTGAATATGTAGATATATCTACATGTTGTGTAATTGCAAGGGTTGACTTCAACATTGAATAATTTGCCCATAATGTTGAAGATTTCATCTTTAAACAAAGGAAGTATGCCATTCCAACATTTTCCGAGAAAGAACTCGTGGTTTTACTCTTGCGATAGTCCATAATACGTTTATATGCATGTTCGTACTTTTCTCTTGATTTCTTTGGCAATAATTCTGATGAAGCAGTATTCACTACCTCAACCAGCTCTGGAGGAGTCCCAGAAATGGAAAATTCATCATCGCTTATCATTTTATACTGTTTTGCTTTCGGAAACACCAACAATTAAATTTATAGGTATGCATTAAGTTTGACAATTCAACATTGATACGTTTCCATAGTAACGCAACCAATTTTATTACGAATTTCAAAGCACCATTTATTTGTGAATAAAATTATTCCCGATTTTTTTCAAAACTAATCAATATCTATCGATTTATAAACGATTTTCGGAAAAATAGTATGTTTACCTCGTAGGAAAAGCCACATTCTTGGACTCTGTGTTGCTAAGTCGAGGTGCAAGAAGTCGTCCAGGCATGTTAGGCATTTCCTACTCGGCTAACAATGTACTATTGTTAGCAGCAAAAGCAGTTTTTCTAATAGAAAATGACTTACTACCTTTATTGTAACATATACAGGGTGACAATTTAAAAACTTGAAATGGCCATATATTAGAAACGAAAAACTGAAGAAAAAAACGCAAAAAACAGTTCCTATAAAACGAAGGGGGAACAAAAACAATCGTATTAGCCCACCCCTATCTGCAACCCCTTGGACAGGGTGAGATAAACCCTTAAAATCTTAAATAGAAAGGGGGTCGAGTGATACATCATTTTGAAGCTCTTGAAAAATGCTTTCCAATGGTACCATAGAAAGGTACATTTCAGGAAATTCTTCTCTGTTTATTAAGGAAAACAATAAATGAAAAGACAATTTTGAAATTTTTTATATTTCGTTTCTAATATATGGCCATTTCAAGTTTTTAAATTGTCACCCTGTATAGAATAACTTCTACAAGTATTGTGATGCATTATCGGAACACCATGCACACTTTTTTCCCCACACTTAATCAGCAAAAATATTTATAAATATTTTTTTTAAACCTACTCTAGCAGCCGTGAAATAAAACATTTACGAAAAGTCCACAGAGAAAAAACGAAGAGAGGAAAGGCGGCATTCATAAACATTTGCGCGGGCCGTGCTTTTAATTCAAAAAAGTTTTGATATACTAATTAAAAAGTGTAACTTTTGTAATATAAATAAAACGTCGTTTTAACTGTTACCCTGAGTTTTCTGTCAACGAGTAGCGCTATAGAGAATGTGTTCTCGATGGTCAAGTAACCGCTTTTCCCACTGTAGTCGCCCGCACTATCTACTGTCACGTAATGAAGTAACATATAGTTGAACCCGGAAAAAAATTAAGGTGATTCAAATCGAGATTATGCAGATCAAATAAGACGAAAACACGTCATCAGGTAATGGACGTGATTAATATTATAAAGGTCGTAGATATAAGTAAATCATTATTGAACTAACAACTATCGACCAGTCGCATTGCTTTCAGTTATATCAGAAGTAATGGAGAAGGCTATTAACCAACATCTTCTAAAGTACCTGGAAGGCTTCAACATTATCAGCGATCATCAATATGGTTTTCGAAAGTCCAGATCAACTGGAGATCTTCTAGCCTATGTCACCCATCTTTGGAACAACGCAATCGAACATCATGGGGAGTCTCGGGTTGTTGCACTGGATATTTCTAAAGCTTTTGATCGTGTTTGGCATGAGGGGATTCTAAGTAAACTGCGATCCTATGGTATGCCCAGTCGATTCTGTGCATGGTTGTCTAGCTTTCTTAAGGACCTCTCTCTGCAAGTGGCGATTGACAGATTTCTCTCAGACATCCTCATCATCAATGACGGTGTTCCTCAAGGGTCCATATTGTCTCCCACTCTCTTCTTACTCTACATTAACGACCTTCTAGTGAAAACGAAAAATCCGAAATTTAGTTTCGCTGACGATAGCACACTTATCTCATCTTTCCCTTTGAATGCACAAACATCGGCTGCCGACGCACATCTTCGCGGACAGCATGAAGTATCACGCCTCAACAAAGACCTGGAAGAAATTTTAGCTTGGGGTGATAGTACCCAAGACGAATTTAACGCTAAAAAACCCAGGCAGAAGCTTCCTCTAAGAAGGTTAACATTGCAGAACCCGATATAGTCATGGACGGACACGCAATCTCACTGGCTTCATCTATTAATTTGCTGGGCGTCAATCTGGGGGGAAATATGTCTTGGCATAACCACGTTGTGGCAATCGCCAAGATAACTTCTCAGAAGCTTGGGATACTCTTTCGAACCAGAAAGTTGTACACACCTCAACAACTTTTGACACTATACAAAGCCCAGATTCGCCCATCACTAGAGTACTGCTCTCATGTCTGGAGCTCTGCACCCAAACATACTCTTCGGCTACTGGATTCCATCGAAAGGAGGGCCATTCGTCTGATTGGAGACCACGAGCTGACGAGGAACCTCGACAGCCTAGAACATCGAAGACAGGTTGGATTTGACTCTCTTTTCCTATAGTTCTTGTGTTTGATCATAAAAAAAATAGAGGTTTGTTTTAAGTGGCTGTAAGAGCATTAATAGAATTTATATTGTACAGCAAATGGTTCTATAAACTTTTCTGGCTATATAACTGTATAGCTATATTTTATATAGCAAAGCTGGAGTCTTCTGATTGTTGTAAGGACGGTCCCAGGGCAAATGTAAACAACTTGAAGCTCCAAATATTCGCTGTAAGAATATTCTGACGAATAAAGTACGTTCGTTTTTCGAATGAAGGTTATTCCAAATCTAAGAATTTATTTCCTGAAAGAACTGAGATTTTTTGCCGTGCCCGTACGAATTAGCCCGTTTGCAATTAAAAAGGTCCGTGGCGAGTGAAAAACCTTGTCCGGTAAGTGAAATTATAAATGTGCCCCCGCTTTTTAACCGAATACATATTTATATTTTTCCAGGAAACTCGGAAAGTTACTTTCCTTTTTAAGGAAATGGAATGGCTGAAAAATGACTCTTGAGCTTGAGCTTGTGTCATTTCCTAGTAAAAAAAATGAATTACATCTATGAGGAAGTTTGTCTAATAACTAGCCCCTCGTAGTAACTTCAATTTTACAATTTTTTTGACATTTATGGAATAATTAAACTTATCAAGATGTATTACTCCATTTCCTCCTTCCTTTCCCCCAAACATCTCCCCAGAGTCCCTTGATAAATTCGCAAGAAAGGCGATACAGTGACATTTAAGGCAAAAGGGCTTTAATTTTAAGAAAGGGCGTCTTTATATTCCGTCTGCATGGTAATGGCGAAGCATTTTATTTCCCCCCGTCCCCCCCGCGACCCTCTGCAACACCCCGCCGTCCCTTTTTTAGAGGGTTGAATTGTTCCTCCAAGGACGACTCGATTTTTCAAGAAGGGTGGAAATATTACCCCGTTGAGCCTGTTTAAAATGGCATTTCAGTCGCTATTTGTATTGATTAAAGATACGTAAGGGAGGAAAAGAAACAGGGGGGGACAAAGGAGATTGTCTTTGACAGATACCCGGGAGGCGGAAGTTAAATTTCTTATTTAATTAAAAAATTATTTTGATCGAATGTTACCATGACCACGTCCCGTCTATCAATATTCGTTCCACAGGAACCATTCTAAGGGTCACGCGACGCTTATTGTCATACATCAACCTAAACGTTGACCAATAGACTGTGCGTTCGATCAAAAGCAACGTTAGATATTCGAAGGGTCAGTAATCCGAACATAAAAGGGTGACTGGCCCATTTAAGTGACCCTATTTTAGAATTTGTCATTATAAGATTCGTGGATTAGGGATGGTGATTTGAAGAATCGATTGCATTAAGGATATTTATCGTATATAGGGTGTTCCCTAATGTATTCCCTCCTGTTTCGATAGAGTGGTTAGAGGTCCATTGACACCCTTTCCGATTCTTACTATTCTACTATTACTAGTATATTCTACCAGAACTAAAAATTTATAGAATAAGTCCATTTTTTCAACGCGATGTCTTGGAGGGCCAGTACAGGGATCTCGGAAACCGTAAGAGATACGTAGTCGGTTAAATAGAGGTAAAGTTGCGCATTAACGTGCCTAATAATATGCCGTTTAGAAAGTTTTAAAATTCCGAGTAGTTCCGGGAAAACCCCGAAATTATGAAAAATCGTTTTATTGTTCTCCTGGGTTTTTTTGAGATCGAATTCTAAAGTAAATTGCACTTTTACATTGCCACTTTTTCCGCTCTATCTAACAGCGTTAATTGTTTTGTAATCCGACGAGTCGTCTTCGAAGGGCCATTATCAACTTTGTATTTTTAAATACGGTCCTGTTTTCCTGATATTGGAATTTGAGAGCTGTTTTTCTTCCGAATGCAACGATGTATGACACATTGTGGTTTAGTGACGTTTCGAGGGTTTTTTGAACAACATCAGGAAATTTTGGGATACGGTCCTGTATTTCTCCTAATTTTATAAATAATATCTCATAAGTAAGCTCTAAATTTGTTACTTATGTTGGACTAGTTCAAGAAATAACAAAATAAAATAATAATAAACCACAGATAAGTGAACAAAAATCATACCAAAACAGTAATAAAATGAACAACGAAAAAAGTAAGGAACTACATAATCAGGTGTTCAAAATGATTTCCGTTATTCTCTAAGCACAAATAACATCTTCTAACTGCCACATAACGGTTTTTTTTTGAGATAAAATTAAACATGCGATAGAATATCAAACTTTTCAGCATTTGTAAAATTATGTTCCATATTTTCTGGACAATTGAAAACCTCTTAAAACGCTTTCAAACGATCACAATGGGAATGTCAAGTGAAACAAATCAGGCGTTAATTTTAATTTTTTTGTTTCAAACGCCTACTTTCCTTTTAAATCCCGAATCAACAGAAGTTTGAAATAATGTTTCTGTATTTTGTTCACTTATTTGTGGTTTATTATTAAATTATTTGTTATTTATTGAACTAGTCCAACATAAGTAAAAATTTAGAGCTTATTTATGAGATATTATTTATAAAAGTAGAAAAAATACAGGACCAAATCCCAAAATTTCCTGATGTTGTTCAAAAAACCCTCGAAACGTCACTAAACCACAATGTGTCATACATCGTTGCAGTCTCAAAAAAACTCAGGAAAACAATAAAACGATATTTCAGAATTTCGGGTTATTCGGAATATCTCCGGAACTACTCGGAATTTCAAAACGGCATATTATTAGGCACGTAAATGAGCAACTTTACCTCCATTTAACCGACTTCGTATCTCTTACGGTTCCCGAGATCACTGTACTGGCCCTCCTTATCTTGGACACGTTATATATCGATACCAAATTGAAAATATCGATAGGTTTGAGCCATTCCTACTCTGGTTACGTCTAGCCAGATGTGTGGACGCGCGACATGCTGACCGAGGCTTTTTAGCAGATTTTTGGACCATTTTAAACGTTTTTTTTTGGGGCCCCTTTAAGCCCTTCTAATGGGGTGACGACGGCATGTCGGTTAGCGTCAGGCACGTAAATAAAATCGCAAAAGAAACCTTTTGTAAACTGACTTACCAAAGGGGACACATTTTCACATAAAGCGCCGTAGGTGTCTGGGTTATAGTTTCTTAACTAGTGTTGGGAAAAACCGATGATTTTAATAATCGAGTACTTGATACTCGAGCGATTTTAATAATCGAGTGAATCGCTCGAGCGATTTTAATAATCGAGTGAATCGCTCGAGCGATTTTAATAATCTAGTGAATCGCTCGAGCGATTAATCACTTGAAATTTTTATGACTAAGAAGAATGTGTTGATAAAACACCAGGGGTTGATTTTGTAAGTTTTAGACGTTTAGTCTAGAGTTGTTATTAAGGAAGAACAGTTGATTTTGATTTAAAAAAATTATATCCATTAGATTTTTAAGAATTTACAATCGCCGCTGGCTAGCCAGTCCCAGTCAAAGTAAAACCCATATCGCGATGAATCCACTAAGGCATTTGGCATACTTTTTTGTATGCACCTTCTCGTTTATGTGTTTTTAACAAAGACGTATGTCGTGTCAGCCTTCTGAGCGTCAAACTTGAATGTCGCCAATCGGCACATTTCGGGTGGCAACGATTTTCGATTTTTCGCTTGAATTTATAACTGGAGCAGTTTTTTTAATAATCGAGCGATGTCGGCTATTTCAATAATCGAGTACTCGAGCGGTTTTTCGCTCGAGCGATCACAACACTATTCTTAACGTCAAGATTGACCCAATGATTACTTTTTTATCATTTTTTCTTCCGACTGCTTAAAACGAATATAAGTAATGGTATTTTAGATTTTTGAATTGTTTTGTTACATTTTTTATAATTTTACAAATATATGTACAGGGTGTCCCGTTTTCGACACTTTTATAGGGTATCTCCGTAATTGTTAGTGCTATCAAAAAAGTAATGTAGGTGTCATGTGCTCTTTTTGGGTGAAACTTAAAATGATAAAATCAAAATTGGAAAATTTTCGCTCGTTTAAGAGATACGAGAGAAAATCAAAAATTGACAATTTCAAAATTACCCTATATTTTCTTAGTTAAAAGAGATACAGAAAAATGTTTTATACAGAAGTTTCTTTATATTGATTGTTGAATAATCTGCTGTTTTCAGAATAAGTATACGGGGTCAGGTAAAAAGGTTATCGGACCTAACCATTTTTTTAAATGGAACACCCTGTATATTTTAATCTAAACAGATTTATAATTATAAAGAAACTTCTGGTTTTATGTATAAAACATTTTTCTGTATCTCTTTTAACTAAGAGAATATAGGGTAATTTTGAAATTGTAAATTTTTTGATTTTCCCCCGTATCTAAGGGAGCGAAAATTTTCAAATTTTGATTTTACCATTTTAAGTTTTATCCAAAAAGAGCACATGACACCTACATTACTTTTTTGATAGCACTAACAATTTCGGAGGTACCCTATAAAAGTGTCTAAAATGGTACACCCTGTACATAAAATTTGTACTTAGTTGTTAGCCACTAGTAGTGGGTTAGTTATGGGAAATACGGCAAGAAAGAAATAAAACATAGAAAAACAAAAATTATTATTATTTTTGACGCTTTCGGACGTTCATCGTATTGAAAGCAGAAAACAAGGACAGTATTAGACTGTCCATTTACTACTACATTTAGTATATTTTGCTAATCCAGCTGGCATTTTTGATAAAAGCTGCAAGCTGGTCATATTGTCCGTCATTTGTACAGAAAGGGACTGGTCAAACCGGTTCCGGTTTTTTTTTTCTCTAAAAGTCTGACCATATGTCCATATTTAAAGGGTCAGTCCTATAGTGACTATAGACTTGTCTATAGGTCGCGAATATCTACAACGAATATTACAACCAAATTATAAAATAGTTTTTTCTATTTGGGTTTCATAGTGGCTACATTATGAGATGCAAAAAAATTGAATAACCTGCCACTTTATGGAACTGAAATTTTATTTTTTTATGTTGGCAGCAAGTAGGGTTCGAATTTTAGGCTTACTTTGATTTCGTTGAAATTAGTTTTCTAGGCATTGTGCATGCGACAAAAAATTGTATAGAAAACTTTAAAATACTAACCTTTAACCTTGCAAATATATCGCGCGTTAGTCAAACCGGTATATATGGTATTTTTCGTGTTAAATTGATGGTTTGGGAGCAGGGGGGGGGGGGGGGGGGGGTTAATGACCCCATGACCCCCCCCCCCCCCCCTTGGATCACGCTTTGTAAAAGTATTGTCAACCCAAAAAGGAAATATTAATTCAAATGGAAAAAATGTACTATATTTTTTAAAGTTTTTCAGACTTTAAAGATCCAAATAGAAAAAGTATTATAAAATACACGGTTCATAAGACAATTAGAGCACTTGTACTTTAGAAAACTCCCCGCTTCGCGGGTAGTTTTCTGAATTAAACGCGTGCTCTAAGATATTGTCTTATGAAACTTATCTTATCTTAATATATTATTATAGAAGTTGTTTTTAAATATTATCATATTTAAGAATATCACTAGAATGTATATTATACTGCAAAATGAGGCTAAAGTCCGTTTTGTTGCAGTTGATAGCTCATATCGAGGGTTGAAGCCATAAAACAACCGTAAACCATAGGCGTTGCCAATAGTAATTACCTTATTTAATAAGAAAATTGGCCTCTGTCCATTGTTAAGTAGGATTAGGGTTAAAGTAGGTACAACAGGGGTAATTAATTTACCAATTTTTGCCTGCTTTAGGATGTTATTACGCCATTTGATGTGCGTTTGTCAAACTATGTATTTAGTTGTATTTAGATACTGCATTATCTCAAAGTTGAATTATTTCCTATACTTGTAACAATGGCTTCAAGTTTTTCGCCAACGTGTCTTCGTCAAATTAGCAAGAGTGCATATTCTCTCCGAGAAAAGACATTAATATTAAACGTGCATGATGCTCTAGTGTACCAGAAACCTGCAAGTGATGTTCGTAGCATCATTGCAGAGTGTGCCAATATGGTAGGAGTTGGAGAGGCTACTATATATAGGTTCTTGCGTGAAAGAAAATCTAAGAACCTCAGTGAGCCAAAACCACTCCCAGGAAAGAAACCGTTAGAAATTGACAATTTCATTAAAAATGGTATTAGAAGAAAAGTACATAGTTTTTATTTTGCCAAGGAAATACCAACTATAGACAAAATTTTACAAGCCATTAACTACGACGAGGACTTACCACAGCTATCACGAACGAAACTATGGAAAATACTTCATGATATGAACTTTCGATGGGAGAAGCAAAACAAAAAATCTTTTCTTATTGATAGAGCAGATATTATTTGCTGGAGACGTCAATACTTAAGGTCCATCCGAAAATACCGCAGCGAAGGCAAAAACATTTTCTATTTGGATGAAACTTGGCTGAACGAAGGGCACACCGTATCTAAAGTTTGGCAAGATAAAAATGTCCTAAGTTCTCGACAAGCTGTCATGGAAGGCTGGTCAACAGGACTTAGACCACCATCTGGAAAGGGACGCAGACTTATTATAACTCATATAGGAAGTTCAAATGGCTTTTTGGATCAAGGATTATTACAATTCCAGTCGAATTCTACTAAAGACTATCATGAAGAAATGACTGCTGATGTTTTCGAGGAATATTTTAAGCAAATGATAGAATACATTCCCGCTAATTCTGTAATAGTGATGGATAATGCCAGCTATCACTCTAGGCTAAAAGAGAATCTTCCCACAACTTCATGGAAAAAGGCGGAAATCGTAAACTGGTTACAACGAAAGGAATTGAGTTACGATAATACCATGGTAAAAAAAGAACTTTTGGATATTGTTAGGCTACATAAATCACAGTATAAAAAGTATGTTATTGACGAGATGGCAAGAGATCGAGGTATTATAGTGCTCCGTTTACCACCTTACCATTGTGAGCTAAATCCTATCGAATTAATATGGGCTCAAGTAAAAGGATATGTTGCTAGAAATAACAAAACTTTTAAAATGCAAGAAGTGCGACACCTCTTGCTTCATTCTTTAGCAAATGTGTCATCAGAAAATTGGCAAAACGCCATAAAACATGCTATAGTAGAGGAACAAAAAATGTGGGAACTTGACAACGTAATTGACACAACTATGGAAATTGAGCCTTTAGTAATAAGCGTAGGACATGATGACTCTTCAGATTCTTCTGAGGACCATTTTATCGAGTTATAATTATTGAAATTGTCAATATTTTTTGATCTGTAAATAAATTAGTTTTCTTGTAAATAAATTCATAAAATCATAAAATCTATTACATTTAAATAAAATAATAAGCGGTTACATTAAAAACCCAACTCTCCGACCATGATGGGCCGTTTTAATCATTATCCTTTCATTTCATTTTATGGCTCTATTGTTACTTTATCTGTTACCCGGTGGAATAGGTCAAAATTTCTTCATCTTTATGCTAGATGTACGTAAAAAGACCATTTTATAGGTAAAATATTTTAGGCCACCGGGCCCTTGTTTTGAATCTTTAATGAGGGTATCGAGCTATCAACGGCAACGAAACAGACTTTATAAGCTTCCTTGCTATATAACTTGGTTATTAATGTTTTCGAAACGCTGTTACGTGTACGTTATATAGTAATTTTTGAGTTTTTACACTCTTAATAAGGGAACATATTTATACATCTGAAGCGAATGATATTTGTTGTAAGTTGTAAGATAAGCATATTTTTAAAATCCTTATAAAGAAAAGAGTGTTGAAGAGGTATGTCAAAGAAAAGCCACTATTTTTAATTAAAAAAAAATCGACCCCTAGAAAACAGTAACGCGAATAAACTAAAGAAAATTCCATCCCTTAAGAGCGGTGCGATAGAGGAATCGTAAAACACGGAAACAAAACATTGTATAATAGATATATAAGGTCTTGGTCATTGTAGTAACATTGTTTAGCGGCAGACAGTATTCGTTGTTTTGCCTATAACTGGAAACAAAAGGATGTTTTACACACTCCATTGTTCGCCTTATCTTGAGACATTGATAAATTGAGGTTAGTTTTAAGGCGGCCATCTTTGTTTGGCGATGCAGATTTTAAAAGTCAATGGCGCCGCGTCCGGGAGGGACGGAAGCGATCAAAACCCAAAGTAAAAAAAAACACTGGTATTAATAATAAGTATATTAGATTTGGTTTGTTCCTACAGCGTAATTTTTCATCACAACAGTTTTGCCAACTAAGATATTTGCATTAGTATTTTGAAAATTTTGTGATTGCTATTAACAAACGGTGAGTTATAAAACTAAAACCTTGAATTTCTGTTTCAAGTTTGATATTTTATAACTTTTTTATTTTTTATGCGATTTTCATGATTTTTTTATCAGTTTGTAGATCAATTTATTGTGTTTTTCCTTAACTATTTTATAAAGTAACATTTTTCGATTAGGCTATATGATACAGGAGTAAATCAAACTGTTGTTTTTTGTCGCAATTTCAAAACACCCTGTAGGAAAATTGAGGTGGATAATTTTGTTAACATACTGTTTCTTGTAATCTTTGACGTAATCTAATCATTTCGTTTTTTGATTCATTCCATTATCTCATTTCTGCTGCGAGCTGCAAAATTTGAAATGAAACGCTGATTTAAAGCCTATTTTTATTAAGAAAAACAAACACTAGGTATATCATAAAGTTAATTAACAGAAACAATTCTAATATCGTGGATTTCCTCCTCTCGCAGCAATGACAGCTTGCAGTCTTTGTGATATCGAGAGATATTCTTCGATCAGCGCCAGTCGTAAGTCTTGCAAGGCTTGTGGTTGTACAGGACAACGATGAACGATCCTCTTAAGTTGATCCCATTCGATTGGGTTGAGATCCGGGCTACGTGCGGGCCATTCCAATCTTGGAAGTCCAACTTCATCCAGATATTCGCTCACTACATGCGCAACGTGAGGTCTAGCATTAGCATGCATTAATGTAAATAGGTTCCCAATGAAAGGAGCAAATGGAACAACAACTTCTTGAAGGATTTCCTCAATGTAACGTTGGGCGATTAGCTCAACAAATACTAGATTGGTGAGGTAAAGCAACTCATAATCTGCTCCACTAGTTTAATAACAAAATCAAAAACCATACATGTTTCGAAGGTTCAAACCTTCATCGTCAGTGGAACAAACAAGAACATTAGGAGAAACTCATGACATTGATTTAAACTGAGGACAGCAGGAAAAAGAAAAAATCCATTTATAAATTATGAAAAATTATTACGTTAAATTAAAAAAAAATAAATAAATAAAAAAAAAAATTTATTAAGAAAATCGAATGCATTATTTATTTGATTTTATTTTTGATTTTAAATTTGATATAAAATTCCAGCATTTTATAAAAGTCTCGCATCCTGGCACGTGGTTCATGTCATGAGTTCCTGTATGTTGTTCTTGTATTTTCCACTGAAGATGAAGGTTTGAACCTTCGAAACATGTATGGTATTTGATTTTGTTATTAAACTAGTGGAGCAGATTATGAGTTGCTTTACCTCACTATAACTTCACTCCACTCCGAGATGGACTACTTCAAAACAAAAAATAAATACTAGATTGGTGCGTGATTCGGTAGAAATACCCAAAGATCTTACAAACTCCAGATAGAATTGTTTACATTTGAAGTCGACGTAAGGACTGTAAACGTGCACTCCCCACCTTGCTGTTATGCTTGCAGCATAGCCAGATTGTCCTATTTATCGCTAAGGTTTCTGCAAAATCCCAATTAAAAATTTGTTAATTTGACAATTACAACTGGTTTAAGGTTAATCCGCAATTGCTTTTAAAATAAATTAATTTCCCAATAATTTTACTATAAATTGTGCATAGGCCTTGAGAGATTTAGAAAAAAAATATTATTATACTTAAAAATTGAAAATTTGAAATGAACCGACTGCACTCTGACAACATCAAGTTAAAAGTTACTACGCTCGCCGGCAAAAGATCAAACTTTATCAATGGATCGGATTATAGTAAAGAATACACTGTTGCTACTCACTGCTAACTGCTTTTAAGGGAGTGTTTATATATTTTGGTTGTTTTTATTTTTTTTTGTGAGTATTGGTGAAAAATCGTCTTTATTATAAACAATGATGGTGCATTCATGTATAGTTTGTAAAAGAGTGGATCATTTAAGCAAGGATTTATCTTTTCTTCGGTAAGTATGGTTATGTTTTAATATGATTGTATTGATATGATTTCTGATATAACCATTGACGTTTAAAAGGTTATGGACCGGTACGTGGTGCTAGTCCGGGCAAAAAGCAGTCGAGTTGGTTTATTTCTTAATATAAATCTTGCATTTACAAGATCGTTGAGTCTTGTGCGGCCATAAAATACTTCACTAGAAGATGCAATGGTGTTAAATTAAAATTTCACAGGTTAGTAAATATATTTAGAAATTTGATTTTGAGTTTGCATCACTATGAAAATTCGGTTTGTTTAAGAATGTACCAAATGTTTATCCACTTCGTTAGGATACTAAAGGGTCGTAGCCTACGCCAAATTTGGATACATGCCCTTAGAAGGAATAATTATAGTCCAGGTGATACAACAGTTATTTGTGAGAAACACTTCACAAAAGAAGATTATGGAGGTAATGTACATGGGAATAAAATACTGAAGAAAGGAACAGTGCCGTCAAAATATTTTACATCTTTATGTTTCTATATTTAAACAACGTTTGCAGTGTATCAAGTACGTGAAGAGAGGTTTTATATAATTTATTTTTATTTATTTGATCTAACTTGTTTAGGTACATATTATTTTAATTTATTTATTTAATTAATCACCTTAGTGTACAATATGCCTTAGTGGCTTGTGTGTGCATTTTTTTAAAGAATCATCCTTTTCACAGTTTATAGTAAAATTATTAGAAATAAACTTATTTTAAGAGCAATTGCGGATTAACCTTAAACCAGTTGTAATTGTCAAATTTACAAATTTTTAATTGGGATTTTGCAAGATATCTTAGTGATAAATATGACAATCTGGCTAGAAATATACACTTTTATATCTGGAGAGTATCATCCAGTAATGAATACACCAAAAATATTGATGCTAAGCATAAATAGTTAAATCCATCCTTGGATACACTGTATATAAAAACTGGATCAATATTTCTATCTTTTTTATAAATATCCAATATTCGAAACTACACTTTTTGAATAAATAATATAGTTAAACGTAAAGAATCTCAAAGTAAATTATACGCCCTTGTTGGGCTTTTTGTCCAGACTAGCTCCGCTCCGAAACGAGGAAGGCCGCTCCATAACCTTTTAAACGTTATTGGATTTAACCAGACTTCAACATTGTTGCCATTAGCGAGACAAACATGTTTTGTCACTCTTCCACCCATTACCGATTTTCAATAACATTTCAAACAATCACAAACTCACTTTCCAACGGATTTATGAATGGAGTGTTGGCCCTGTGGTTTGAACCTTCGAAACATGTATGGTTTTTGATTTTGTTATTAAACTAGTGGAGCAGATTATGAGTTTCTTTACCTCACTATAACTTCACTCCACTCCGAGATGGACTACTTCAAAACAAAAAATAAATACTAGATTGGTGCGTGCTTCGGTAGAAATAGGTACCCATGCCATTCTCTAAAAATAAAATTGTTTCATTTAAAATTTTGCAGCTCGCAGCAGAAATGAGATAATGGAATGAAACAAAAATCGAAATGTTCAGAATACATCAAAGATTACAAGAAACAGCATGTAAATAAAATTATGCTCCTCAATTTTCCTACAGGGTATTTTGAAATTACGATAAAAAACAACAGTTTGATTGGCTCCTGTATAATATAGACTAATCGAAAAATGTTACTTTATAAAATAATTAAGGAAAAACACAATAAATGAATCTAAAAACTGATAACAAAATCATGAAAATCGCATAAAAAATAAAAAAGTTATAAAATATCAAACTTGACCAAAATTTCAGGGTGCCGGCGAGTGTATAAAGGATTTTTAATAACACGGGCACACAAACTGGATTATTGATTATTTTATTATTATTTCCTTAAACATTCTAATGTGACCGTTGGAACTTATAGGAACAAACCCATATGAAAAATGTTCCCATGCATTCTGATACGGGACCCGCTGTCCCTTTGGCCCTTAAAACAGCGATTAAAGGAAAAGGTTGAAAAATTTACATACGAAACTTGTTCGACCAGTTTCAACCCTTTTGGTCAGCGTAAGAAAACCCGGCGGTTTTTTGCACCCTTCGTAGACCTGAGGGCATTTAGAGAAAATAATATTATCGTTTTAAATCGTTTTTTAAGGGACTTGTATGCGGGATTGCATAAGTCTTTCGGATTTACGTCTCGGAATAATTGAAAAGGGCTTAAAATTATGTGAAGAGGTTCGACCGCCGTTATTTAGGTCGAATTTCAACAGAAATATACAAAATAATAATTTTTTTTAAATCAATTTTAACTGCAGAAAAGAAAAGAACCAATAGAAACCTTTAAAAAGTAGTAATCTTAATTTTTCGGTTAAAAATAAATGTGGGGTATTATAAGTGTAAAAACCCCATCTTTGCTGCATAAGAGTTGTGTAATAGCATTTAGGAAAGATCAACAACCAAGTTATACAACAAAAATACAACAAAATGGTTTTGTAAGTTTTTTCCTGTATAACTTGGTTGTTGATATTTCCTAAATGCTATTACACAACCCTTATGCAACAAGTATAGGATTTTTACACTTATAATACCTCACATAGTAACATTTAATGGTTGATAACTGTTTTATAGAAGTTTTTTAAAAAATATCTTAAATACAGGGTGTGCCATAAATGGCGCTTTCAATTCATTCAGCGGAAAAAGTGACCTGACGTCAAACCGGAAAAACACCTGTGTGGCACTGCGATACATGTAAGCAATCAAGGATTTCTAGCCGGTGTTGTCATATGTACACCTTAAACTCTTTAGACAAAATAAAATAATTTAAACAGTTTTCCATTCTGTAATACCTTTTTGTACAATTAATTGAAGAACATTTACGACGGACTATGTTTTAAACAACCCGAAAAAATATATGTAATAGTAATAGCCATCACGTACGTCACTAGGTCAAATGCCAATTACCTCTTGACGCCTTACATCGGCTGAGCGAAGTAGTTTCATATAGCACCGCACGCTTGCGTCTATTAGTTGAAGACCAACCAGCGGCCGGATACGTTGTGTCTCGTCGATCACCAACACACTCTCAGCAATCCGGTCTGTTTTTTCGGTTTACGCGTGTATCTTGCCCGTCCATAAATAATCTTTGAATATTGTTTTTATTGACGCGTTTCTTCTGGACGTCAAATTTCGTCGCGTGTAATAAACTCTAATAATCTGTAGTATAATCTGTATTATTGTATTTTCAAAAGCTAGCTATCGGTTCTGTGTCACTAAGTGTTTCCAGGAGTGCTGTTTTCAAGGAAAATTTTGAACTTGTTGTACGAATATTCTTACAACCTTTGTAAATAAATAAATGAATGTTTAGGAAGAATTGTATGTAACAATAGGATACAACTAAACAACTTTATTTCAAACACAATACGAATTTCCATCTAAAACAATAGAACAAACATTCCCGAAAATTTATCTGTCCCCGAAAGTTGAAACATATAAATACGGCAAGTCGTACATCTTTCATTTTTGCTCCATCCTCTTCCTTTAAGGATATCCTGCATAGTCCTGGATATCCTTATTCGCACATATTCTGGAATTTCGCAAGAGAACCGAAACGCTGCACTTGGAAACACTGTCAAAAGTATTTGTCATATTTATAAAATTAGATGGTTTTACAGGGAACGTCTCGAAATATTTTTTTTAAATAATAACCACGCTTAAACGAAAAATTAATAATACGCCATGGAATACTACACAATAAGAAATAGGCAGGCAACTAACGACGCGGATGCTGTTTTCATGGCAACTTGATATTATAAACATTCAGAGTGAAGTCAAAAATGATATGTTACTAGGTCAAAAAATTTTTACAGGCAACTTTCACTCCGTAGCATATAACTTATTAAAATAAACTATTTGCCTGTAGAAACGATTATAATTTGCGAAATATATGTTGCTTCCCGCATTAGAAAGCAATTTTAAAAGTATTTTTTTAGATTATAGCTGCAGTATTCAAATTTCAGTCAATAATTTCCTACTTTACCGTTTTATATTTCACGTCATTTTACTAAAGTTACTTTTATATACTATAAATAATATGCACTCCTTCTACAATTTGCATTGAAAAAATAATATTCAAAGTAAAACAGTTTAGTTTCTCTAACGCAATTATTAACCAGAAGTTCCGTCCCCGCAGCTGCATGTATCGCCGGTCACGGCAAAAATTTCTTATAAATAACGCCACTAGAGATCGGCCTAATAGGTTTACAAATATGACGGTATGTGTTTGAATTTGTGTAAAGCGTGCTCCTGTTTAGGTAAGTTCCTTATAATCTTTATTTAGGTATAAACTAGAACATTGCCTACTTTTTACCAGGCGTATGTTTTATGTTGTATCGCCGGTCACAGGGTTAACTCGGACCTAGTAGTCTTAATTAATGAAAAAATACTACACGAAGTCATTCTCTTGAATACAGATACTCATTTCAGTCTGAAAAAGTCTAAGAAATAGCTTGTATTTGCTGTTATCCACAAATTGTGCATTTTTGTATCGCCGGTCACGGATGCATACAATATTTTTTATTAACCATTTATAAACCGTTAAGGGAAAATATATTTTGATGTGCAAGTTTCGTTTACACCTTAGGTAGATTAAACATATGACTAATTTTCTTAGTATTTTAACATTTTATAAGGAACATTCCAAAACTTTAAGCCAATATAAGACGGGGCTGTTATAAATAATAGGAAAATGGTTATAGTGACTGATTAAAATATCTCAGTTCCAAATATTGGCGTTATATGATTCAGAAGAGTAAAATTAGCCATGTGACGGGCGTTAAATTATTAAAAAGTCGATGCTATAGACAAAGATCTTTGTGACGATCATCTTTTGCGCGGACATATATAATTCCTCTAAATCTACTATAAGAAATCTATTAAAAAATTAACAGGTGTTATTGTGAGATTATTTATTTTTAAATTCCGATTTACTGAAAGTTTCCTGTAAAAAAAATTGCACTTTTTTTAAAACGTTAAATTACTTTCTTTAACTTATAGTTTTTATAAGGAGTGTAGAAAACAATTTTATTGTTAAAAATCTTGATTTCGACTGATGGTTAGATAATAAAAGGGCAAGGCTGAAGGCAACGCTACAAATGTTATCTTTCTTTATATCAAAGAAATGAGAAAACTGAAACGAATAAGAAATTGTGTACTTTGCCTCATTAAATCGGCTAAGTGGAGCAAAAACAAAATGGCCGGGACAAAGACAGTCTTTTGTTTTTGTCGCAGAAACAGCCTTCGTTTCGTTCCGCCTTGATTTAAATTTATATAAGATAGAAAGGGTGTAATTTCGTTTCGAGTCATTTGTTTTTTGTCTTTTGTTTTATGGGCTTAATAAGAAAAAATTAAATACAAATCAAATGGATGACACGATATTTTAATGGTATTATTTTATGTGGGGATATTCATCATCACCTATATTATAGGAGGAGGAAGAGGATTAACAAGCTGACTGCAAAAATGTGTTAATTTTAAAGTGGAATTCATTAGTAAAGTTACTGGTAAATTTTGAGTTAAATTTAAAAATAATCGTTCCATATTTTATCAAATTTGTTTTTTACGAGCCCCTGTAGAATTTTCCCCACGTCTTGTCATCAAAGCGCGCCTCGGAAAACAAAGGCGAAACAAAAGACGGGGGGTCAGGGCAGGAACAAATGAAGAGGAAGACGAAGAAAAGCTAAATGACTCGGAAAACAAAAGAACATCACGGCGGACGTGAATGCGCCGCGCTCTTGATAAACAGAGGAAAACATTTGCATGTGAATCGTTGTTACATGTGTTTTTAAAATCGAGGCAGGCGGCGACGACATTTCGTCGTTTGTTGTTTTCTGTTACATTTTGTTTTTCTCATTTGTTTCACGGAAACTGGGGTTTATTTTGTTGGGCTTCTTTTTTATTTCGGTGTGAGCTTGTTTTATTTAGAGCGTTCACGAAAAAATACAAATTCATTATAGTAAAAAATTTAATGTGAAATTTCCTATAAAATATAGTAAAATTACAATTTTTACTAAAAATGTAGTTAAAAGTTTGCCATAATTTAATGGCAGAAATATAGAACCAATAATTATGGTTAGTTTTAGTATTTTTTTTTATGATCAAACACAAGCACTATAGGAAAAATCCTTTAGGGCACTCTGGGAGTGGTGCTTGTGCGCAAAAAGCGATTCACGTTGGTTTTGAATCGTTGGAGGTTATATCCGTTGGAAAAAACGACCTCGGGAAGGTCGTTCCATAAGGATGAAGTCCTCCAGATGAAAGTATTCTTAAATAGTGAAGTCGCGGAGTACTAAGCTTAACCACATATGGATGGGCGGCAGTGGTTCGTCGTGTATTTCTGCTATTCGCCGCTCTGGGCGGAATTAAGAGGGCAAGGTCAGCCGAGCACCTTCCATGAAAATATCTGTAAAAGATCCAAAATCCCCAACCTGTCTTCGATGTTCTAGGCTGTCGAGGTTTATCGTCAGCTCGTGGTCTCCATCAGACGAATGGCCCTCCTTTCGATGGAATCCACTAGCCGAAGAGTATGTTTGGGTGCAGAGCTCCAGACATGAGAGCAGTACTCTAATGATGGTCGAATCTGGGCTTTGTCTAGTGTCAAAAGTTGTTGAGGTGTGTACAACTTTCTGGTTCGGAAAAGTACACCAAGTTTCTGAGAAGCTATCTTGGCGATTACCAAAATGTATAGTGGTACTGCGTGTCCGTCCATTACTATATCCGGTTCTGTAATGTTGACCTTTTTAGAGAAAACTGCTGCCTGAGTTTTTTTAGCGTTAAATTCGACTTGGTTACTGTCACCCCAAGCCAAAATTTCTTCCAGGTCTTTGCTGCTGTCTGCGATGATCTGCGCCAGCAGCCGATGTTTGTGCATTTAAAGAGAAAGATGAGATAAGTGTGTTATCGTCAGCAAAACTAAATATTGGATTTTTAGTTGTCACTAGAAGGTCGTTAATGTAGAGTAAGAAGAGAGTGGGAGACAATATGGACCCTTGAGGAACACCGGCATTGATGGTGAAGGTGCCTGAGAGAAATTCGTAAATCGCTACTTGCAGAGAGCGGTCCTTAAGAAAGCTAGACAACCATGCACAGAATCGACTGGGCATACCATAGGATCGCAGTTTACTTAGAAGTTCCTCATGTCAAACACGATCGAAGGCTTTAAAAATATCCAGTGCGACAGCCCGAGACTCCCCATGATGTTCGATTGCGTTGTTCCAAATATGGGTGACATAGGCTAGAAGATCTCCAGTTGATCTGGACTTCCGAAAACCATATTGATGATCGCTGATAATATTGAAGCCTTCCAGGTACTTTAGAAGATTTTGGTTAATAGCTCTCTCAATTACTTTTGATATAACTGAAAGCAATGCGACTGGTCGATAGATGTTAGGCAGGGTAAATGTAGTAAATTTAACTAAATTTTTCTTTCCGTGTATGTAGAACAATTTTGTTAAGTGTCCCATTGTCGGTAGAAAATCCTTATACACTTAAAACCCCGTCTTCTGACCACTAACCGCTCCTTATAATTCCGTAAATTTTAAGCTGGGGAGTGTCAATTACACCGGCATCATATGGGAGATATGCGGCCACTGTATAATTACGTTAAAGATACTTGGCGGGGGACATTAGCCGTTCCCTAGTTTCGCCGAAACTTCAACAATTCGATTTTAGGAGTCGCGATGGTGTCATCCGCGGTTCTTGTAGGGAATGAAGGAATCGGGAACGAGCCGGATGATTTATTCGAGTGAACATTTCTTTCGCCCCACGTGATTTATGACCGTGAATTGTTATTAAAGGTTGACATTTTTTGTAGGTAAAAAATGGATGAAAAAATACACGAAAAATGTTGAAAAAATTGCCAATACTCAAAAACCTTAAATGGAAAGGGGAGTATTTAGAAAATTTAGGAAATTACTAAAGCGATAAAAAAAGAAGCGCTATCTGGCGATTCAGGCTTCAACTATAACTTGAATAATATCATAGACTATAATTTGGCTGGGAAATAGCTTTAAAAAGAGATCAAGTTCGATAAAATCGGTTAATGTATTCGGAAGTTATCGAACTTTTTCTGCAACGCGAGTCAAACCTCCCCCTCATCCCTTATTTTATGAGATAGATCAAAATGTCAATTGCAGAGTTCAATACCCAGTCATAACCAGAAAGTTGTACACACCTCAACAACTTTTGACACTATACAAAGCCCAGATTCGACCATCACTAGAGTACTGCTCTCATGTCTGGAGCTCTGCACCCAAACATACTCTTCGGCTACTGGATTCCATCGAAAGGAGGGCCATTCGTCTGATCGGAGACCACGAGCTGACGAAGAACCTCGACAGCCTAGAACATCGAAGACAGGTTGGGGATTTGACTCTCTTTTACAGATATTTTTATGGAAAATGCTCGGCTGACCTTGCCCTCTTAATTCCGCTCAGAGCGGTGAATAGCAGAAATACACGACGAACCACTGCCGCCCATCCATATGTAGTTAAGCTTAGTACTCCTCGAACTTCATTATTTAAGAATTCTTTCATCTGGAGTACTTCATCCTTATGGAACGACCCGAGGTCGCTTTACCCAACGAATATAACCTCCAACGTGAATCGCTTTTTGCGCACACGCACCACTCCCAGAGTGCCCTAAAGGATTTTTCCTGCAGTGCTTGTGTTTGATCATAAGAAAAAAAAATACAGATTCACGTGACATACATTGATTTTAAGAGATATTATAATTTTTTGATTTTGAATTAAAAATAAGGTGATAAAATGTCATTTAAATGCACAACAAACCCGAATATTATCCGCAATTTACTTATAAGAGAAAAATCTTTAACAGGTGCTCCTCTAGTCGAACAAAAATCTCATCGGTAACAAAAGGCGACTTTTTCAAATACCTTTAATTGCGAAGGTATGAACAACCCTTTGTGTAGCATCCCTTAAAATCGACACGCGAACAGGTAGATCTATTCATCTCGCGAGAGGGATTGGATTTAAGGGTAGTTTTTATGAAGGTGGTGAAAGTTTATGTTGCGTGTATGTAAACAAGTGGATGATAGGGTTTTCATAAAAAAAAACCTTTTAAATAGTGTGTCCAATGATAGGAGAAAGTTGATATTAACTGAAATACAGGGTGTTAAAGTTAAAATTTCATTTTTGTATTTTTCTAATAACTTTGAGAGAAACTAATGTTTTTACAAAATTTGTCAATTATGGTTTCTTTAGGACGAGAAATTGATTTCTTTGTGAAATTTTATTGTACGATGTAGCGGGCGCACATTCATACGGTCATAACTTTTTTGTGCCTCAGTGTATTTAAGTTTTTAATGAAAATAATACTTTTCTCATATTTATTACGTAAAAAAGGTATACTAAGTTCGGGTCGCCCAGAGTTACCGTTTCGGAGATATTTGCATTTAAATTGTTTAGTGCGTTATAATATTTTGTTACTTCTTACCCATTAACTTGTACATGATAATAAATGTTCTAGTAATGGTAATTGGGAATAATAAATACAAAAATTGGATTGTTCTTTCTTCTTCTCTAGGTGTCATCTCCGCTGCGAAGGTTGGCAATCATCAAGGTGATTCTTATTTTTGAGACCGCAGCCCTAAATAGTTCGTTGCTGCTACATCCGAACCATTCCCTCAAGTTCTTCAGCCATGAATTACGTCTCCTTCCTACCGATCTTCTTCCTTGGATTTTTCCTTGCATAATGATTTGCAATACTCTATATTTCTCTCCTCTCATAACATGTCCCATATACAACAGTTTCCTTCTTTTAATTGTTGGAATCACTTCTTTCTGTTTGTGCATACGCATCATTACTTCCACATTGGTAACTCTCTCCACCCATGAAATCCTCAATATTCTCCGGTATATCCACATCTCAAATGCCTCCAGTCTTCTCTCGTCAGCCACCTTCAGTGTCCAGGACTCCATCCCATAATATAGTATAGACAACACGTAGCATCTTATCATTCGAATTTTTAATTCTAGGTTTAGATCCCTGCAATAGAAAAATAGATTGTTCTTTAACTTACTTTAATTAAAATAACTTTGACCCTAGAAAATATCGTGTCGAAAGAAAAAAACAGCAATAAAAACACAAACTTACGATAAACTCAAATATGAAACATTTTCTGTTCCATAGCAACTGCATCTGTATATTTTATTTGTTTTCTCATAGGTTACTATAAGAAAAAAATGTTGTTTGCAAAGTAATTGGGCAGGGTGCACTAAACAATGTAAATGCAAATATCTCCGAAACGGTAACTCTGGGCGACCTTAACTTAGTATACCTTTTTTACGTAATAAATATGAGAAAAGTATTAATTTTAATTTCATTAAAAACTTACATACTGAGGCACAAAAGAGTTATGACCTAATGAATGTGAAAATAATGCCGCAGACTGCGCCCTCTACATTATACATTAAAATTTCATAAAAAAATCAATTTTACAATTTTATAAAATAACGTTGGTTCCCTGCAAAGTTATTAGAGAAAAGCAAAAATGAAGTTTTAAGTTTAAAACAAACAAACCCTGTATCTCAGTTAATATAAACTTTCGGATATAGGTAAGTATAATTAAATCCTAATATTTTTACGTAAGGAGTCTGTGGTTTTTCCATGTACCATTAATTACCTGTTTAATAAGATAGGGTCATTCTATCACATCGTGTCTGGAAACAGTCTGTCTATAAAAATCCGAAAGACAACCATTAAGCGAAATGAGACCATCGCTAGATATCAATTCCCACGTCCCCAATCGCCTACCCCTCATACCATGGTAACATCGACCCTTTCCCAACGTTAAAATAAGACCCTTTACAATTAAAAAATAAAAATGACCATTTCTTGATATAAAAGACCGAAGACCGGTTTGTCCAGTTTGGAAATGACCGGTATAGGACTTTTAGTCGTTGAAATAATTTTTTGTTCGCCCTCCTTTTTTGGTGACTATGCATCCCTTAGGATAGCCTGGAGGTATATGGGTGTTTTGCAGGGATTCTTAAGGGCGATCGAACGGGGTTATTAAGGCGAATACAAAATTAAGAAAATCAATTTTGTATAATCATCGTTTTCACGGTTATGGTTATTTCAGGGGGGAGAAGGTAAAAGTAGATTGTTTCACGAAAAATGGATATAACTTAATGACTGCAGTAAAAGTACCTGTGGCCATCCCATTATTTATGACCGTTTGTTATTATTATGTGGAAAGGACCGGATTGTAATAATTATAATTAAATATAGGCACATCAGGTAGGTTAGGTTGCTTAATTTATATTTAAATATCTTTTCGTGGTAAAATTTGTTAGTGTTTGAGGAATGGTTCAAGAATTGTCTTTTACCAAACATTCCTCAGAATAGCGTGATAGTAATGGACAATGCGAGCTATCATAGTCGCCAATTACATAAAGCTCCAAGCTCAAATAATACAAAATTGGAGATTCAGTACTACATGGCGGCGAATGATATATATTTTGACGAAAGTTATAAAAAAAGTGATCTTTTAGAAGTTTTAAAGACATTTTGTATAAAAAAAGTATATGTTTGTGACACATTGGCAGAAGAAATTGGATATACAGTGCTACGGCTCCCACTCTATTATTGCATTTTTAACCCCATAGAGCATATGTGGCACCAGTTAAAATCACTGGTTAGGTCTGAAAATATTTCTCCGACTTTAAGTTCTAGTGTTGTAGAATTAATACGAAAATGCTTTAATGATATTCCCCCAGGTAGTTGGAAAAATTCAGTCCGTCACGTAATAACTGTAGAAAATTCGTATATTAGTCTGGATCGTATAATTAATCCAATTATAATTAATTTTGATGAGGATAGCGATAGCGAAACAGAACTATCTATAAAATGACATTATAAATGTAAATAAATATGACTAGTAATATTTAAAAAAAATGTTATTTTATTTGATTACATTAATATAATCATATCATTACTTGTTTTCCTTAGTCCGTCCCTTCATACTTCACTTGTTTATTGCAAAGCTCTTGTCGACACAATGGGACCGACCCAGGAAATCATTAAGTCGTATCCAATTTTCGTGAAACGTACTGTACGATTCATAAAAATATATCCCAACTTATACGATAAGAGAGTTTTATAACAGTTTTATAAGAGCTCTCAATTTGCCAAAGTTATTGTATAATGGAGACCTGATACATTTTTGTTTTTAGGGTCAATACGCCTGTAAGAATGTTCCTGCAACCAAATTATAAAACTACAGCAAAATAGTTCTGTGATCATTTTTGCTGTATAACTAACTGTTAATGTTCAGGGAAAATGTATACAATGTGAAGGGACTGTAAGGGTACTCTTACAACCTTGATAATGCAAAATATACAACGTGTCCAAGATAAGGAGGGCTAGTACAGGGATCTCGGAAACCGTACTTATGAGATATTATTTATAAAATTAGGAGAAATACAGGACCGTATCCCAAAATTTCCTAATGTTGTTCAAAAAACTCTCGAAACGTCATTAAACCACAATGTGTCATACATCGTTGCATTCGGAAGGAAAAAGCTCTCAAATACCAATATCAGACAAACAGGACCGTATTTAAGAAAAGAAAGTTGATAATGGCCCTTCGAAGACGACTAGTCGGATTACAAAACAATTAACGCTGTTAGAGCGGAAAAAGTGGCAACGTAAAAGTGCAATTTACTTTAGAATTCGATCTCAAAAAAAACCAGGAAAACAATAAAACGATTTTTCAGAATTTCGGTTTTTTCCAGATATCTCCGGAACTACTCGGAATTTTAAAACTTTCTAAACGGCATATTATTAGGCACGTAAATGCGCAACTTTACCTCCATTTAACCGACTTCGTATCTCTTACGGTTTCCGAGATCCCTGTACTGGCCCTCCCTATCTTGGATACGTTGGTTAGTTGGGATTCCATGAAAATACCGTGCTTACACTCATATTCTCGATTTTACTAATTTACCACGTTTTTAGCAGCTCATTAATAGACCCCCGTTCGACCACCCTTAAACATAAAAGTATTTACATCCCTCTCTAACACACTACACCGGCTACACCCCTAATAAACTAGACTAAAAACGGTAGAAAATTCGCGTTTGACCCTTTCTTAAACGTGTGATATATTCGAGACTTTAATTTCACCACCAGGTGTCCCATATGGGTAGTTTTAAGGTGGAACATGGTCAGTCTATTTTTATGAATAGGTGTGACAAGTTCTTCCAGTGTAAATAGTGATTTTTGATGGCCGCTTAGTGGTATTATTAGTGATTTATACTTAGCGACTTGGCAAAATAGTGTTAAGGTTCAATATCAAGAACGGGGTGCGTCTGACGCGAAAAACGGAAGAGACCGTTTTCATGTAGAATTGACCTTGGTAATCAGAAAAATATGGAAAAATGTCAGTGGCGTTCCACTTTTTTTGGTAAAAATATCAGAGGACATGTTTGCAGGGACGCCACTGGTGAATCAATAGACTACCTTTTCTAACTAAAATATGTGCTTCAATATCCTATTAATACATAGCAAATTTGAAAACAATATTTAATTTAAAAAAAAAAACACTGTCGCAAAGAATTTCTAATGAACATTTCTGCCTAACCTAACCTAACACTCTAAAATATTAGAACGTCATTATGGCACACCCTGTATATCAAATTCTCGTTTAAAATTAATTCTAAAGACTACAATATTTTCCCCTTTTTATTCAAAAAGTATTCTCCTCGGCCAGAGCACAAACGATTGCCTGGAAACGACTAAAGTCACAGCTCTTCGATTTCTGGATCCATCCAGGCGTGCCGAAAGAGAATACTAATTAAAATACGAGTCCTGGATCGTGGGTCCCGTTTACCCGTTCTTTTCCCGTCCTTACGGATATTTTCTGGATACAGCCCGTATTGTTCTTCTCTTTCCGGGACGTGTCGATCCAGTTTTTTCGATATTGTATAATATACAGGGTGTATAAGAATGTTGTCGCCATATGGGGAACTTTTTTATTTGTGATTTTAGGGAAAAAACTATTCTTAATAAAAAGTTTTGCTTGTTGTCCGAGAAAATGGGGGAAATCTTTCGGATATGAAGAAAATAAGTGAAAAGAGTATTATAAGTTCATATACACTCTTTGGTATAGGCCTCCTCTTTGGAGATATGGGCTCCCAAAGAGCTCCAATGGAATCATTTTTTTATACATAATTATTGAACCACCAGGTATATTAATATTTTTTTTTAATATAATTTATACCAGGTAAGTGTGGTGGTGGATAATATTATTTACATACTGATTCTGGTAATTTTTGATGTATTCTAAACATTTCGTTCCTTGATTCATTCCATAATCTCATGTCTGCTGCGAGCTGCAATATTTTAAATAAAACGCTGATTTGAAGCCTATTTTTATTAAGAAAAACAAACACTAGGTATATCATAAAGTTAATTAACAAAAACAATTTTAATATCGTGTATGTCCACCTATCACAGTAATAACAGCTTGCAGCCTTCGTGGCATCGAATGAATAAGGTTACTTATCCTTTCTTGAGGGATAGCCTGATATTCTTCGGTCAGCGCCAGTCCTAAGTCTTGCGGGGTTTGTGGTTGTATAGGACAACGACGAACGGCCCTTTTAAGTAGATCCCAAAGATGTTCGATTGGGTTGAGATCCGGGCTACATGCAGGCCATTCCAATCTTGGAAGTCCAACTTCAGCCAGATCTTCGCTTATTACATGTGCAACGTGAGCTCTAGCATCATCACGCATTAATGTAAATTGGTTCCCACTGAAAGGAGCAAAAGAACAAACAACTTCTTGGAGGATTTCCTCAACAGTTAAAGCTCCATTTTCAACAAATACAAGATTGGTGCATGCATCGGTAGAAACACCTGCCTAAATCATGAACCGCCATGATATGAGATTCGTTCTGATATGATGCAGTCAGCATATCTTTAATTTCTACGTATGTATACCCGCTTACGATCATCCGGCGACCTTAAACAAACCCTGGATTCATCAGTGAATAGTGTCACTGTCAAATATTCTGTCACAAAGCTCGACATACATTTTATAAAAATAACATCGTTTCATTTAAAATTTTGCAGCTCGCAGCAGAAAGGAGATAATGGAATGAATCAAGGAACGAAATGTTTAGAATACATCAAAGATTACCAGGAACAGTATGTAAATAAAAGTATCCACTTCAATTTTCCTACAGGGTGTTTTGAAATTAAGACAAAAAACAACAGTTTGATTTACTCCTGTATAATATAGCCTAATCGAAAAATGTTACTTTATAAAATAATTAACGAAAAATACAATAAATGGATCTACACACTGATAACAAAATCATGAAAATCGCATAAAAAATAATAAAGTTATAAAATATCAAACTTCACCAAAATTCCAGGGTTGCTGAATTTTGTGACGTTGAGTGTATAATTGTTTTAATTTATCCAGAGGACCCCCGCATACGGTTACACCCTGTATAGAGCGAATAAAATAAACCCTTAAAAGACATCGATTTCGATTTCCATAAAACTACCCCCGGGTTCTTTCGTCGCCCCTTCTTCGCTCGTTTGGATAAATTTAATTAAAATTCGGGAATGGTAAGGTATTTCGCAATCTAAAAGCTTTATATAATTCTTGAAATAATTCAAAACGAAAGCGCGAGAGCGTCGGCCATCTTAGAACTCTTTTAGGCCCCTTTTTACGCCCCCGATTGTGTCGCCCGGTTTAGTCGGTGGGTTATATGTACCCCCAGCGGCCACAAGAACTTCCGTTTCCAATTCTCGTTTGTTCGTTTCTCGCTAAACAAGTATGTTTAGGTGGAATCTGGGGTTCAAAATTTCACGATTTATAGTTAAATTTTTGTAAAATGTACTAAAATTTTTTTGTAAATTTATTAAAAAAGTTTTTGTAAAATTTACTAAAATTTTTTTGTCAAAATTTTGAAGATTGCACGTTATATTCCGTAAACGGTTGCCCATCCAAGTGGTAACCTCGCCAATTGTCGATTGACTTCTTCGAACAATGGTATATTTGCTGTATGAGTTCTCTACCTATTATCTGTTACCAAAATCGAAATTCCAGGAATCCGTTGCACGTATCTGATTTGAGCCTTTCTTTCATTCTTGTAAAGAAGCATTTTTACAACACTCTGTTTGAACTTGGTCATTTTTACAATATGAAATTGTTGTTGGAACTAATTATTTTCACTTACAATCGTTATAAAATTTAAAATATATTTTTGTATTCATTTGATTGTACTAAATTTATTAGAAACACTAACTATACTAATTAGTCATGCAGCCAGTCACAAATCTATGTGTATCTACAATATTATTTTGGTAAGGATTTATGTAATTAAAAAATGAAATTAATACTATATTTTATGGGAAATAGTACACCATTTTCGACACTATTATAGGGTAATTGTTAGTGCTATCAAAAAAGTAATGTGCTCTTTTTGGGTCAAACTTAAAATGGTAAAATCAAAATTTGACAATTTTCGCTCGCTTAAGAGATACGGGGGAAAATCAAAAAATTTACAATTTACCCTATATTTTCTTAGTTAAAAGAGATACAGAAAAATGTTTTATACAGAAGTTTCATTATATTGATCGTTGAATAACATGCAGTTTTCAGAATACGTATACGGGGTCAGGTCAAAAAGTTATCGTACCAAAACTAATTTTTTTAAATGGAATACCCTGTATATTTTAATCTAAAAATATACTATTTTAAATTCTCCTTTCAAATATATAACACACCATGGGTGATATTGGTTTACTAGGCGATTAATTTAAACTTTATTGCTTTGAAACGAAATAAAAGATTCAGATAAATAACGGGAATCATCGCAAATGTTCGGAATATTTATGTCCCTAAATATTCCTAATTCAAAATATTGTAAGGTCATTTTCGCAAATGAATGTGTAAAAATAAAATTGACGTTAAATGTTAATAGTCAACATAGTTGTTTCTAGGATATTAGGTTTTGTTTCATGGTCTACTGTGGTTTAAAGTAATAAAGTTCAATAAATCGCCTAGGAAACCAATATCATCCATGATGTGTTATAGATTTGAAAGAACAAAAATATCAAAATAGTATATTTTTAGATTAAAATATACAGGGTGATCCATTTATGTATTCTTAAAACGGCAGATTATTTAACAATCAATATAAAGAAACTGCTGTATAAAACATTTTTCTGTATCTCTTTTAACTAAGAAATTATAGGGTAATTTTGACATTGTCAATTTTTTATTTTCCCTCGTATCTCTTAAGCGAGCGAAAATTTTCAAATTTTGGTTTTACCATTTTCGGTTTTACCCAAAAAGAACACATTACACCTACATTACTCTTTTGATAGCACTAACAATTACGCAGACACCCTATAATAGTGTCGAAAATGGGACATCTTATACATTGAAATCTTTAGTAAAATAATTTTACTATAGCGTTCTTTCCGTGCACTTACATTCGTTGTAAAATTTAAAATATATGTCAGTATTTACTTGATTGTACTAAATTCATTAAAAATGTTTTTTATAAATTATGTGTGTAAAATCGTACAATAAAATCACTACTATAATAATTTCACTATATAGTATTTTTTCAGTGTATTTTTTAGCGCTTCGGTAAAACCGCAACTTACTTTGTACATTTGACATCATTTGTTTCTTAGAGATTCGGAACATCGACCCCCCATACTAAATCTCACCCCTTCTTTCCGCGCTTTTTCCGTCGAGGCAATTTCGTTTCCCTTTTGTCTTTAATTTCCATGGCCGCCTTCTTTTTACCCTCTTATTTCCACCCTCGTTTTTACTTCGGGGGGGCGAGCGAACCGCCCCCCCCTCCTCTTTCCCTTGCCGCGACCTCTCCTTCCCGCATCTTTTAAGGGATTGTTCGCGAGCTCAGCCCGTATTGATTTTGTTCTTATATTTTTAATGGCGGACTGGATATTGTTGAGGTTAAAATAAATGTTTACGGAAATCGATCGGTCCATAAATTTTTGATCGTTTTGTTCAATGTTTGGCTGGCCTCCTAAGAACCCTCTTAGTTAATGCAGGAAAAATCCAGAACTATGAAAGCCGGTAAAACTAAGTTGCTTCCATTATCTTGGTAAAAATTTCTCTTCATAATTGCAATAATTTCCTATAGAGAAACGATCAAAATCATCCTGTATTTTATATGCTCTATTTAACGAGATAACAGGGTGTTTCTTAATAACATGCTAATATTTAAGGAGGTTATTCCTGGGTCTATTGTCAGAAAAAAACTTATGTCTATGAACATATGTCCTAAACGTCTTAACTTTTGAGGTACTGGGTGAAGATTTTCATGCTTTTTTAATAATTTGTTAAGATTACAGGGACTTAAATACGTGACAACTAGACTAGGTAGACAGCTGTCAAAACTGTTTATGTTTACAAAACAAAATCTGCTTCTTACCAACTAGATCCTTTTTAATCTTTGTTAATATGAACCTAATGTCATAACCGAATGCAAATGAATGAATTTCATATTTTTATACGAAAACTGTACGTCAAACGACAAAAAATCAAGAGACGACATTGGCTCGGCAAGGAATGAGAATTTCAAAAATAATTTTTATTTAAAAAAAAGGTGTGACGTACCATTCTTTTCTTCAAAAATACCGAGGGCAATTCCGGCACGAAAGCCACTGGTCGAAATAAAAAAACATGATATACTCATATATCATAAAATGCGTCTTGATGAATACAAAGTATGTACCGAATTTCACAAAAATAACTAGAGCAGTGTCACAGATATTAATAAAAAGCAGATATTTGAAAAAACACTTTCTGAAAATGGACCCAAGAATAACCTCCTGAAATACTAGCATGTTATTAAGAAACGCCTTGTATAGCGAAGTATTTCCTTGTAGAAACTTTAAAAATTTGTAAACCTCACTAAACTCAAAATGCTCATAAAATTTTTTCCTAAAACACTCCCGAATCGTAAATCACTTCGAACGCTTCAGAAAAGTCAGATCTCAGGGAAATTTCGAGTTATGTTTTATCAGAGATAGCACCAATTGGATATAACTTCGTCCCTTCGGGCCAATTTTAAATTGGTGGCTCTAACTTTATATTACTTTACTTATCTAAATTAAACCAATATTACTCAGTTTCAAAATGTTTTATAACTTTATATAATAATTTTCTTATTCGGAAGTTTGTATCTTTTGAAACATCTTTCTGTTATTTATCGACAGTATTGGAAAATCTCCATTAAAATATTCCAACTTGGCATTAACGGCTTATGGAGGATATTCCGCGATTCCTCTGGAACATTTTCCTCGCAATTTTCGTACGCTCGTACAGATTTTTTCGTAAAAATAATTGCTGAATCAAATTGTAACAAAATTACGTTTTTCTATTTGGGTTTCATAATGGCTACATTATGAAATGCAAAAAAATTTAATAACCTGCCACTTTATGAAACTGAAATTTTATTTTTTTATGTTGGCAGCAAGTAGGGTTCGAATTTTAGGTTTACTTCGATTTCGTTAAAATTAGTTTTCTAGGCATTAGGATTCGACAAAAAATTTTTATAGAAAACTTTAAAATACTAACCTTTAACCTTGCAAATAGGTCATTTTTACTAGATATTTATCTGAAATACTTATACTCGGATATATATAACATGTTGACGGTCTCCGTCAACTAATTTCTAGTCACAATTATAAAACAACATAACCTAAAAATAATAGAAATATATTCCAGTTTATGCTCTATTTCTAAAGTTTTATTCAATAAAGTACTATTTTTATTTTTAATTCAATATATTATACTTTATATATACATATTTATAGTTACTGTAGACACTTTCCTGGGCATTAATTGTTATTATTGTCAGATTCTATGTCGACACAATATTTTGTTCAATAGTAAGTATTATTTATTATTTTGTTCAATATTTTGAACTTTGCTCTGCTCTTTTGCTGCTTCTTGCACATTCATCCAGTATAAAAATCATATTTACCATTTCTAAAATTCGACATTTTGTGTAAGTTAGTACTTAATTTCGACGATTGAACACATGTAAATAATTTTATTTAACTGTCATAGTGACAATCTAAACAAAAAGAAATTATGGCAACTCGATTAAGAATAAAAAATAAAATTAAATAATAAAAGTAGCAAAAATGTATGCTTTTAGAATTTATATCGAAATAACTAAAATACGGTAAACTCTAAGAGTAAAAGGAAGCTATTTTGAACATTTACTTTAGTTTACAATTATTAGTCTAGTCGCCTATAACAAAATTTCCCAATAAAAACTCTATTTAAACAACATAATTTATGATATTTATAATTATTTCGAAAACGGCTGGATATAACTTATATGCTTGTATTACAAAAAAAAATTGTCTACGAATTCTACGTCAAATAGCCAAATAATATACAGGGTGTTCCATTTGAAAAACTTGAGAAAAATTATTTTAAAATATGGGGTTTTTGAAAGCTTATTATGAACACCCTGTATAAAATAAATAAACGCAATTACATTCATAGTATCTCTAGACCTCTTGTCATAAATTTCACTCAATGCCAGGTTAAAAAAAAAAGTTCTGGATTGTTTTTTTTGATTTTTTTATTCAGGACTGCAAAACTCTTTTTTTTTAGTTTTTAATTTATTTCTCCGAAACTACAAAACCAAATTAAATAAAATTTGAGGCACTTATAAACGATAAATTAAAAAAATATAACTTTATGCTGTCACACTTTTTTGGGCCACCCTGTATAATGTAAAATATTTTTAAAACATGCCGCTTTTAATCCAATATCTCAAGCTGTTTCAGTATTGTTGATAAGTTCTTCGATAACGAGTAAATCTTCCGTCCACGCTTCGTTTGCGGACCCTGTATGTATAAATCCTCCGACAAGGGTAGAAGCAGAGATAGTTTCTTTGCAACAACACAACATCTTTCATCGCCGAAAATTACAATTGTCATTATCGCAACCAATCAATGCAGCTACACCCAAACCAAGAATGAATTAACCGTATTTATTTTCATCAAATTTAATCAACTCTACTCTCAAGATCGAATTTTTCGGCACCGCCTTTGTTGCCTTAGGCGTATCGTGTTTCTTTTCAAACCCCCTGCCCTTTTCTCGTCCTTCCTAAGCGATAAATTTCATTAATTTCATTAAACTAAATTAATAAAAACCCTCTTTCTTGGCGAACCGCGATTTACACGACCAAATGACGTATTATCCCTAATTAAAAATCGATACCCTCCAAATGTTGCTCGCTTAGCATTTTCTCCTTTTCTTATATTCACGTTTCTTGTCCGTCAGTTTTAATAAGTAATAATACAGGGTAAATCGAGAGGAACGTCTAGTAGACCATCCACAATCAATCGCCCTGTATAATTGGAAGATCGACTACAGATAAGCTCCATTATCAAACTTTGAACGGAATTCATTCATTCTTTTACCAAGCGCACGGGTTTTCCAATAAGAACGATATGATTTTGAACCGATATGGTAAGCATGGTAATAAAGTTATACCTGTCAATTACTTGTCATTTATGTTCAGTATACTCTGACAATGGCAAAATACGCACTTCAAGAACGTTTGGTTTGTCCAACTCAAGACATATTAAATTTCAAGTATGAGACGATTGGAGAAAATCCAGCAAATTATTAATAATTCATGTATGGATATTTTGGAAAATACATTTCTTTCAGCAAAACCCTGAAATACGTGTCAACTAATTATGTATACAGGGTGTTATGGAAATGACGTATTATATTTAAACCGGCAATTCCTGAGATAAAGACAAATTGAAGAAAAATACCCATAAATGGCGCTATCAATTCATTCAGCGGTAAAAGTGACCTGACGTCAAACCAGAAAAACACCTGTGTGGCACTGCGATACATGTCATGAATCAAGGAATTCTGGCCGGTGTTGTCATATGTACACCTTAAACTCTTTAGACAAAATAAAACAATTTAAACACTTTTCCATTCTGTAATACCATTTTGTACAATTAATTGAAGAACATTTACTACGGACTATGTTTTAAACAACCCGAAAAAACATATGGAATAGTAATAACCACGTACGTCACTAGGTCAAATGCCAATTACCTCTTCACGCCTTACATCGTCTGAGCTAAGTAGTTTCATATAGCGCCGCACGCTTGCGATCTGTTAGTTGAAGATCAACCAGCGGCCGGATACGTTGTGTCTCGTCGATCACCAACACACTCTCAGAAATCCGCTCTGTTTTTTCGGTTTACGCGTGTATCTTTCCCGTCCATAAATAATCTTTGAATATTGTTTTTATTGACGCGTTTCTTCTGGACGTCAAATTTCGTCGCGTGTAATAAAATCTAATAATCTATATTGGGTTTGTTGTATTTTCAAAAGTTTGGGTGAAATGTTGTACAGTAGCGCGGACTGACCTGTGAGTAAGAGTGGTTGTTACCCCACTTTTAAAACGGTCGATTTAAAAAAAATAAAATATGTAGCGCTTCTCTAGGACACCCCAGGAGTCACCCATTTAAATATAATACGTCATTTGCATAACACTCTGTATAAGTTTTAAAAAAAAAATTTCGGACTAAACTGCTGGCCATTTGCTTTCGAGCAAGAAAAATTTCGCCTAAATTTAAAAGTTAATATTTTCTGAACCAGCTATGACATCGATCTCCGGTTTTTAATTCTTGATAGATTTGTCCCTTAGGAAACAATTGCCAAAGTTGGATTGTCTTAAACTGTCAGAAAATTTTATATACAGGGTGTTAAAGAGGACGATGATTTTTGCTCCAATTTCAATAGCATGTAACTTTCACAATAATATTTTTAAATTTTATCACTGTACGTCAATTGAATCACTGGTTCATAGCAAAGAAAGAAATCTGTCAAATTTTTGATATCTGCTAAATTTTAAGAGATACCGATTTTTTTGAAAAACTTTGCTTTTTTAAACTTTTTGTTAACTAGATCCCACTGTGCGTTGTATCGTGCAAACTTTACAAGTGATTATTATACCTTATGAAAAGCTTGTTTATGTTCAGTAACAACAATTGTACTTAAATGTTGTGATGTGCAGTGGCGTACTTATAATCACTTATATGTCTATGCTTTATGAGTATCTCACAATTTTTTTGTATTGGAAAGTACTCGCCCATAGATTAGGCAAGTTTTTCCTTATTTTTAAGTTTTTCATATCGCGCTACAGGTATATTATACAGTGTCTACAAAATTTAAAAAAAAATAATTTTTTTATTTAATTGTTTGAAAATTTTATTAATTTCTAACTTTCTAATACATGGTTAGCTTTGTTGCTAAACGCATTAGCATGGCTGACTTGATATTTTTTTTTTCTCGGATGGACGGGGTTTGGTTTGACGGCAGCTAGTGATATTTAATATTAAAGTGCCTTTCAATCTAAGTTTAATTTTATGAATAGTGTCGTGTTAGAAAGTTAGAAATTAATAAATAAATTTTTTCAAACAATTAAATAAAAAAAATATCTTTTTAAAATTTTGTAGACACTGTATAATATACCTGTAGCGCGATATGAAAAACTAAAAAATAAACTTGCCTAATCTAGGGGCGAGTAATTTCCAATACAAAAAATTGTGAGATACTCATAAAGCATAGACATATAAGTGATTATAAGTACGCCACTGTACATCACAACATTTAGGTACAATTGTTGTTACTGAACATAAACAAGCTTTTCATAAGGTATAATAATCACTTGCAAAGTTTGCACGATACAACGCACAGTGGGATCTAGCTAACAAAAAGTTGAAAAAAAAGCAAAGTTTTCAAAAAAATCGGTATCTCTTAAAATATAGCAGATATCAAAAATTTGACAGATTACTTTCTTTGCTATGAACCAGTGATTCAATTGACGTACAGTGATAAAATTTAAAAATAATATTGTGAAAGTTACATGCTATTGAAATTGGAGCAAAAATCATCGTCCTCTTTAACACCCTGTATATAAAATTTTCTAACAGTTTAAGACAATCCAACTTTGGCAATTGTTTCCTAAGGGACAAATCTATCAACCATTAAAAATCGGAGATCGATGTCATATCTGGTTCAGAAAATATTAACTTTTAAATTTAGGCGAAATTTTTCTTGCTCGAAAGCAAATGGCCAGCAGTTTATTTTAAAATGGCGATATTAAAAAGTGTGCGGCTTGTAAAAGAATTACCTTTATTTAAGATACGTTCTTAATGCTATCTATCTGTAATACCTTGTGAAAAAAAAATTGTAATTTGGATTGTATAATTATGAACTTTATGTAACTAACAAAATAAGAAGTTTCCGTGAAAGTGGCAACGAACGGCGACGAGAGCAAAATAAATAAGTTTCCTCCGGTGAAAATTCTCGTCGGGAGAGAAATTTCTAATTTTAACAAATATTCATTCATTTCAATTAAATTTTAATCAGCCCCACTGCGAGTTTCCAATTAAACTCTTAAAATAATAATTAACTTTTTACTTTTTGTCGATCTGAGCTTGATTGGAAACGCCCACGGGATAATTAAAACGCAAAAACTTCATTTTAATCAAAAAACTTTCGTTTTATCAACAAAATAAATCCCCGTCTTAAAATCACAGTTTTTTTATGTGCTATATTTCCCAAACAAATGCGTGCCGAAGTCATACAAGAATTACATTTCAATTGGTGAATGCCGGAGCAACACGGGTTGATGACGGGTTTAGCGGGAATCACAAGTTAATTTTTAAGATCGTTTAATAAATCGATCTTTAATCATATCTCCTTAAACATATGACAGACATGATCAAATTAGAGAAAAGGGTCGGATTAGTATCCGAAGATTTTTATGATTTTGTCCTTTTTGTTTTCTGATTCTATTGAAGAGATATAAGAAAATAAATTTTATTTAGAACCATGCATGTAATAATGACATTTCATCTATCTTTTAAAGGTGGAAAGTTTACGTTTTTTACTTTTACTTTCCACCCGGGTGGAAAGTAAATAATTTTTTTGTAATTTTAAAAAAAATCGACTTCACAATTTTTTTAAAATGCTAATGGCTTCGCGTGTTTAGATATGTCTACTTTTTCCCCTAATTGATAGAGTGGTCCTCAGCATTGAATATTGTGACCAAATCGTTGATATCTTCTTTGTCTTGGCATTTTCACTGAAATAAGCTAGTAGCACCGACTCAGAACCAGGATTTTGAACTTTGTTTCCCGTACACCATTCTTTGAAACAGTTATATGCCTTGTCATATCTCGGGCAGCTTTTAGTTGGCAAAAGATCTTCTACTATTTATGCTGCTTCTCGAATTTCTGGTGGAGTAGCAGCAACATCAAATTCCTCATCTGATTGAGCATTTTTCTGTTGTTAAAATAATATATTGTTTAGTGACATGGAAACCATATTCAAAAAATGATATTTGCCATCTTGATGTGTATTATTACTAGCGTTATTTTACCACCTGCGGTTATTTGAAATTTCTGTCTAATTCTTCAATGGAAAAGTCAAAATGACATTTACTTTTATTAATAATTTTAATGCAAAATAATGGTGGATGTTAGATGTGGTTGTAAATAAAATAGTAGGTATACAAACCTCGGTGAAAAGTTTCATTACTGTCTCGACAGGAATGAAACACTTTCCACCTCGGTACGTAATATACTATTACATTATACCATTGCCACTTTTTCTCCTCTATAAGATACTTTAATTAAATTTACAATCCGACGTTTCGTTTTTTCGCAACCATCATCAACTTTGTTTTTTTAGATAGTAGTATAACATTTTCTAAATCCAACGATATGCATATCACGCCAATTATTTGTTAGACGTTTCGGAATAAATAAATTTATCTTCAATGCAAATCAGCACCAACCATAATATATTTTTGGAGTTTTAAAATATAAAATATACTACATACATCATAGCCTGTATTCGATAACAATTTTCTCTAACACACGTCACGCATGTTTGTGGTCGGGCCATCCTCATTAGTTAATTGCAGAGCAAAGAAAGGATTAAAAAAAGGTCAGGTTACTTTAGATTCTAGAACAAACCAATTATTTTAAGTATACAATTCATGCTTGAGGGTAATTATCTTCATATTCAAATTAATTTTTGCATACAATCGCATCTTATGTAATAATTAATATACATATTTGCCTTTTCAAAAGAAATACGTATCATTTTTGCGGGCGTAGTCAGTCAAAAATACTTTACCTAGGGTTACCAGATGAACAATGTGTAACAGTAGGACAATTGCATAAAAAGCCCGCTTTTTATAAAAACCGGACATTTTTTCACAAATACATTTAAACCACATATATAAATAAACAGTATATTGCCAATACGAACGTTCCAAAACATAGAAAGTGTCCCCGCTATGGGAGATCGCGCGGGCCTATTAAGTTTGCGCAGTAGCGTGGAAATTTTATCGATCGCATCAGAGACGGCCCGACGTTATTTGTTTGTTGTTATTCTTCGTCGCCATCTTTGGTTCTGGATGCTTTTTCAAATTACAGAATAAAAAGTGATTCATCCACATTGTTGTCGGTATATTAGTGCTTATAAACTTTCATTACCTAACAACAAATTTTGTAAAGGTGTTTTTAATTTGTGGTGATTCGATTAGCTGTTTGGTAGGTTAGTGGCTTGTTTTGTTTAAGATGAAAGGACACAAGTGCATGGTGCTTTTTTGCAAAAGTCGTGGATCAATACCAGGTATAAAGTATTTCAGGTATGTACCATATATACGAAAATATTTTGCTTATCACATTATCCGATCTTCGAAACCGAATTTCGCTAAAAAGCTTGTAAAAAAAGAAGAGAGTGTCACTGGTATACAATATAATATATATGTGGTCACTACCTAGCCTTAAAATTAATGTGTTTTTAATTGGGTGTATTAGTAGCTGATAATAATTCCAAAAATAGTCAATATAGTCATTCATTCTTAATTTTTGGTTTAGAAAAAAGTGAGGTTAAGAAACATACGACGTCGGATGAAAGTTAAAATAAAGCTCATCGTGTCGATTGTTACAAATATTCGGACGGAATTCGGTACCAAAAGTTTACACCAATCAGGGCACCGTGGGATCATCATACCGTCAGAAATCGTATGCATGGAACGCTTTCTTAAATCGAACTAATCGAAATTTTGATTGCAATATTTTTCCTAACAAACAAGTGAAATTTACATTAAAAAAGTTGAAATCCGGTCGAATGTTTACTTTCACAACGCCCCCTTCGATGCCCATAGCGGGGACATAATTGCAGATGGTATCAGCAATATACTGTTTATATACCTATATGTGATTTAAACCAACAAAAATAGAATTCATGGCTTTTTTAAATTTTTTCGGTCAGTCCAATCAGTATTAACCAAATTAAACTCAAAAATAAACACTGATTATTAATAAAATTACAAAACCAAACGAAAATAACGCATCTATATCCCCAAAAAATAAAAATCCAGTCTACGAATCACTCACTAGGCATGGTAAATTTTTAAGATTGACCTCGTTGCTAGAAAAAGACGGACGGAAAGAAAATGATGGACGGTTTTAGCCGGAAAGACAGAAACATACAGAAAATAAAAAGAGATGGGGATAGAATACCTATCTCTTTTTTGTGATGTTTATTTTCGTAATAACATGTGCCACAAAGTGGATAAAAATACCGTGACCATAGCCTGGACGCATCCAAATGAGCAGGCCAATTGCCATTTCAAGGAGCTGAAGCCAACAATTAAGTAAAGAAGAAGAAGAAGAGCAAACTAAACGATGAGGTAAGCCTCTGTCTTTGTATGGATTTTTCCGCGAACGCTGCTGCTTTTACAACATAATTTATAAAATGTATTCACCCCCCGCAAGACGCATGGCGGCCTGAGGGGCGGCGGAAAGGAAGAAAGAAAATGTCCGCCGGTTTTCTCCGAGAAAATCCATCACGTCTGGCAATTAAGTCGAATTCAAATTTTATTCATTATAAATTACCATCGGCGTATAAAACGGGAGCGCTTCTTTGAGCGCGTATGGAAGAAACGCCAATTTAAACTTTCTACTTTAAGTTTTATTGGCTGTAACGAGAACCAGGGACGTAGAAAAAGTTTTTTTCTATGATCGTTATACTATAAAATAGTATATTAAGATGCATGTTTCATAAGACATTATCTCAGAGCCGCGTTTAATTTAGAAAACGACCCGCGAAGCGGGGAGTTTTCTATAGTACAAGTGCGCTAATTGTCTTATTAACCGTGTATTTTATAATACTTTTTCTATTTGGGTTTTTAAAGTCTGAAAAACTTAAAAAAATATAATGGATTTTTTCCATTTGAATTAATATTTTCTTTTTGGGTTGGCAATACTTTTACAATTTAATAAAATGTTACATGTATCAAATATTCCATGATAGAAGCAATTGAATACAACGAAGCTTCTTCCCATCCATCATAAATAAAAATAAATATTAGTATTAAAGTTAATAAAAATTAATCAGGAAGAAAGTTGTACTCCGTCAAAAATTGCAGGAAATAATCTTAAAAAACTTTTAAAAAGAATATGCAAAACTTTGAGTTATGGTGCGAGCAGAACAAAGTTCAAAATATTGAACAAAACAATAAATAATACTATTGAACAAAATATTGTGTCGACACAGAATCTGACAGGAATAACAATTAATGCCCAGGAAATGTCTACAGTAACTATAAATATGTATACAGGTTTGCCCAGAAGTTCGGAATAAAATTAATATAGCCTTAACTTTTGGGGAAAACGCTCGGACACGTCAATTTAGTTTTATATATGCTCACATTTTGACGTTATTCGTTTGTTAGACATTTGTCAAAGATATGACGACATCTATCTTATTTTTAAATAGAAACATACAGCTTGTGATATATCATTTGAAAACTAATATCTCGTACAGTATGCTCATAAATTTTAGCGCGATTCTGTCAAGCTATTTCAAAATGGCGACTGTTAAAAGTTTTTAAAAAATCTCTATTTAAATCAGTGGAAATTATAAATCATCGATGTTTTTTTACCTTTCAAGGTAACGAATCTTCTGAACGCGACACAATGAAGATTTCTTACCTTGAAAGTTAAAAAAACCATCAATGATTTATAATTCCCCTTATTTAAATAGAGATTTTTAAAAAAATTTTAACAGTCGCCATTTTGAAATAGCTTGACAGAATCGCGCTAAAATTTATGACCATACTGTACGAGATATTAGTTTTCAAATGATGTATCACAAGCTATATGTTTCTATTTAAAAAAAAATATCGATGTCGTCATATCTTTGACAAATGTCTATAAAAAAAAAAACGAATAACGTCAAAATGTGAGCATATATAAAACTAAATTGACGTGTCCGAGCGTTTTCGCCAAAAGTTACAGGTTAAGGCTATATTAAATTTATTCCGGACTTCTGGGCCACCCAGTATATAAAGTAATACGTATAATACTATATTGAATTAAAAATAAAAATAGTACTTTATTGAATAAAACTTTATAGTTGTGATTATAAATTAGTTGACGGACACCGTCAGCATGTTATATATTTTCGAGTATAGGTATTTCAGATAAATATCTTGGTAAAAATGATCTATTTGCAAGGTTAAAGGTTAGTATTTTAAAGTTTTCTATAAAAAATTTTTGTCGAATCCATAATGCCCAGAAAACTAATTTCAACGAAATCGAAGTAAGCCTAAAATTCGAACCATACTTGCTGCCAACACAAAAAAAAAAATTCAGTTTCATAAAGTGGCATGTTATTCAATTTTCTTGCATTTCATAATGTAGCCATTATGAAACCCAAATAGAAAAAGTATATTAAATTTATCATTAACGAGTCAAAAATGGTAATTTAGCGTTAAAAAAATGGCTGAAACGTGTAATTTTTTCACTTTGCTCTTAATTCTGATAATATCGAGTTGCCATGGAACCACCATACGCGTCGTATGTTGCCTGGGCGCCGCATTGTTGTTGTTGTTCCCTTACAAATGTCAATAATAATTTGAAAACATCAGAGACGGAAAGAAATAATTCCGAGAAGAAGAAAAGTCATTTCACTGCACCCAGACGGAATAATTAATAATGCCAATGAAGCAACACAAAATTTATTGCCTGGAAAATCGAAAGAAGCTCACTAAAAGGAATATAATACGTTTAGCTCGTGGTCTCCGATCAGACCTTTTTGGTCCGGAAAAGTTCACCAAGTTTCTGCGACGCTACCGTGGCGATTGCCACCACGACAACGTGGTTATGCCAAGATATATTTCCTCCCAGATTGACGTCCAGCATGTCAATAGACGAAGCCCGTGGCATTGGTTGTCCTGTCATTTAAAGTTTCCCCGACACATAACAATAAAAGAGGATATCCTAAAACCGAAACCGCGCAAAAACAAAATTAGATTTTAATTTCTTCCCGCCAATAAGGCCTGATGTCATTAAAAACCGAGATTCTCCCCCATCTCGCGGCAATTCCTTGAAAATTCATTAAATTTCTGCGCCTTAATGAGTTCAGCCGAGGCAACAACTTTTTATGTTTCTAATCTGGCTTTAGATTTTATATTTCTCAGAGTTTCATTAAAGTTTTTAATTGAAAACTGCTGCCGGTCTTGTCGCGTTTTTTATAGCCCGTAATAAGTTCGACATCAAAAAGCTGCTTGCCGTCGAAATCGTGCCCCGCCACAATTTTAGTTTGTTTATAAAGTACGAACAACTTTTATATTTTTTTTAACATTTTTAATATACAGGTTGATTCACGACGAGCTTGCATTAGAACTTTATGGAGAACTACTGAATATATCTTCCTGAAACTTTGGGGATTTAGGTTTATCGATATGCTCTCTTTATCTAAAATATTCACATGGTTTTGTCATGTCCGGTTATACCAGAAGTAGCTGCCAACTTTCGTTTTTTAAATACAACATGGTAATTTTTATTACATTTTTCGATTAAGCTTTAAATGCTAAGAACATTTTATAGAACATGTTCTTGTCAGACTCTGTTAGTTTTTGAGATATCTGGACTTTTTGTAATTATTTGGCAAATGCATGACGATGAAATAATCCATATGATTTTTTTACCTTAGCTCTTGGATTAAAATTTTTTTCTCACCGAATAGCTAGAAGATCATCAAGTCTAAAAAATATTTCAAGTTCGGCAGAAAATGTACAGGGTGGTCACCATTCAAGGTTTATTGTGAAAGAATTCAACCATTAGAAACTTTCTTATTTTAAAAGGAACACCTTGTATATTTTTGTTTAATTTGATGGCAAATTAGTTGTTCTTTATAAATAGTATTTACTGTCCTATACCTATATCAAAGCGTTTTCTCAAAAAATCCAATTTTATTCAGAAAATACTATTTGTTCAAGTGTGCTATAAAAACAAATTGTACTTAGGGGCTGTTTACTGATGCCTATACGGAGGAAAAGTGATTGATTGCTTGAAAATACAACTTTCTAAAGCGTTTCTTAATTGAATTTATAAATAAAATGCAGTTGATTGTTTTAAATTTAATGGTTTAAATGTTATTTTTTTAAAAAATAGCAAGGAAACAAATTTATAAACTTTAAATTATTATTTTTTTTTTAAGTAGTTCATCTCGAAGTGGAGTGAAGTTATAGGTAGGTAAAGAATTATGAGTTTCTTTACCTACCTTTAAATTCTTTAATATGTGTTTGAAAATTATACCTAATATCTTTTGATTATATTTTTAAAATATGTTCGAAATGATTGCCATTTACTTCCAAGCATTTATGTATTCTTTTCATGATACTATTTCTTGTAGCATTCCTATTTCTGTTAGAGTGAGAAATTGTGCTGCCCTCACCCTTTCAATTAGATTTTCCATCAGTATCTCTTCAGTACATCAGTATACATCCCCCTAAGTACAAGTGTTTTCATAGCACACTTGAACAAATAGTATTTTCGAAATAAAATTGGATTTTTTGAGAAAACGCGTTGATATAGGTATAGGACAGTAAATACTATTTATAACGAATAACTAATTTGCAATCAAATTAAACAAAAATATACAGGGTGTTCCATTTAAAATAAGAAAGTTTTTAATGGTTGAATTCTTTCAAAATGAAGCTTGAATTGTGGCCACCCTGTATATTTTCTGCCGAATTTGAAATATTTTTGAGACTTGATCTTCTAGCTATTCGGTGAGAATTTTTTTTAGTCCAAGAGCTAAGGTAAAAAAATTATATGGATTATTTCATCGTCATGCGTTTGCCAAATAATTACAAAAAGTCAAGATATCTCAAAGAATAACAGAGTCTGACAAAAACATGTTCTATAAAATGTGCTTAGTATTTAACGCTTAATCGAAAAATATAATAAAAATTACCATGTTGTATTTAAAAAACGAAAGTTGGCAGCTACTTCCGGTATAACCGGAAATGACAAGAACATGTGAATATTTTAGTTAAAGAGAGCATATCGATAAACCTAAATCCCCAAAGTTTCAGAAAGATATATTCAGTCGTTCTCCCTAAAGTTCTAATGCAAGCTCGTCGTGAATCACCCTGTAGAATATAATATTATAATGAATAGCAAGAACCAATAATATACACCTACGTGCAAAACACCCGTATGTGTCGAAATCTAAAATTAAACATATGTATGTATATTATTAGTCTGTATTTTTATTTATATTATCTATATTATAAATGTGATACACGTTACTGAAACATACCCACAATTCTTATTGATTTAGTGAAAAAGTATTGAAAACTTTTCTGTATTCCGATAAACATACTGATTACACTTTTTACTAAAAGTTTTTATATTTTTAATTGATTTTATATTATGTGGGAGTAAATTTAATGATTTTGGTGCTAAATAATCCATAAACTTTTCATTGGCGGTTGGTAAATTTCTTGACAATTTAAATTTGTTATTAGATTTAGTCCTTGTTTCGGTAGAGTGATCTATATAGTTAACTTGGTCTTACACCCATAAACAAAATTACATATACTGCTAACATATAAAGTTCCGATATTTACAGTATCCTCCGAAAACAATAAATTTGTTGGAAATCTTTTATTTTTTTTTTAATATAATTTTATAAATATATTTTTGTGTTATATTTAACTTATTAAGTTCTGTGCCATAGGCACCACCCTAGACTATTATTCCGTATCGTATTAGCGACTCCACAAATGCTTTATAAACCATCACCAATGTTTCCTCATTTAGAAATTCCATTAATATATCAAATTTGTGTATGAGTTTACGTATTTTATTAGAAACATAGTCAACATGTGGACTCCACTTCATAAATTGTTCAACCAGCACACCAAGATATTTTGTGTGGGTTACCTCAGCAATTCTATCATTACCGATAGGAATATCTGTAAAATTGGGATGACCAACCCTGGTTAATGAAAAAGCTATGTAATTTGTTTTATTTAGATTAATTGATAGTTTATAAGTTTCCAACCAACTCTTAACCAATTTAACACCTTAATATTAGTTATTTTGATTAAAACTTTCTTATTTTTATATTTCTTTATAAGAATAAAAACCTCTAATTTCACCTCAAATATTGTATTTTTCGACGTCGTTTCCCCAACCGACTTTCTACCCCCTAATTAGATTTTTAAGCAACTCAAAAACAGACATCTTTTCCCTCTTTTCGTTCCCCTTATCCCCAACCCCAAAAATTTATTATTAATATCCCCCAAACTCCGACCCTTTTTAAATACTATGCCCTTAAAAATATAAAATCCTTCAAGTAACCTCCCTTAAAACATGAATGGTCGAAGGGAAATTTATTTCTCGGTCTGTGGAAAATGATATTAGAAGATTGCTGGTTTTTATATACGAAAATTCGACCGTGCTTCTGTTATAACTAGTGTTGGGAAAAACCGATGATTTTAATAATCGAGTACTTGATACTCGAGCGATTTTAATAATCGAGTGAATCGCTTGAAATTCCAATTCGCCAAGCGATGACGTCACCGACTGCTCGATCGGCTGCCTAGTCGTTTACATGTGATCAGGTAGGGTATTTAGCAGGCACGTAACTACGGGTGGGCACAGGTTCAGCTAAAAAATTGTAGTAGCCACCAAAACAATTCCAGAAATTTATTTATTTGTGAATAATGAATTTTTACCACGTGTCTCGATACCAAACAAAAAACTGCAAAAAATCACCCAAATATGTATTTACTGTTCGGGTTTATTCTTTTGGTTTTTAAAACAAAAAGTATTACCAAGAGTTATTTTTCTTCACATCTTTCTCAATCTACGAGCATAAAATAAGTAGATATTTAAAATGGCTTGTCAAATTCTTACACTTTAAATTATCAGGTGCCCACTGTGTGCCCTTCAAAAATTTAGGCTTAGTTACGCGACTGGCAAAATAAGAAAATGGTTATTTTATTATTATTATTAAGATGAAGTCCTCCAGATGAAAGAATTCTTAAATAATGAAGTTCGAGGAGTACTAAGCTTTAACCACATATGAATGGGCGCTAGTGGTTCGTCGTGTATTTCTGCTATTCGCCGCTCTTGGCGGAATTAAGATGGCGAGGTCAGGCGAGCACTTTCCATGAAAATATCTGTAAAAGAGAGTCAAATCCCCAACCTGTCTTCGATGTTCTAGGCTGAAAATTGCTGCCTGGGTTCTTTAGCGTTAAATTCGACTTGGTTACTGTCACCCCAAGCCAGAATTTCTTCCAGGTCTTTGTTGAGGCGTGATACTTCATTCTGTCTGCGAAGATGTGCGTCGGCAGCCGATATTTGTGCATTCAAAGAGAAAGATGAAATAAGTGTGCTATCGTCAGCAAAACTAAATATCGGATTTTTCGTTTTCACTAGAAGATCGTTAATGTAGAGTAAGAAGAGGGTGGGAGATAATATGGACCCTTGAGGAACACCGGCATTGATGGTGAATGTGTCTGGGAGAAATCCGTCAATCGCCACTTGCATCAGAGAGCGGTCCTTAAGAAAGCTAGACAACCATGCACAGAATCGACTGGGCATACCATAGGATCGCAGTTTACTTAGAAGTCCCTCATGCCAAACACGATCAAAGGCTTTAGAAATATCCAGTGCAACAGCCCGAGACTCCTCATGATGTTCGATTGCGTTGTTCCAAAGATGGGTGACATAGGCTGCATAGGTGACATATCTTGCGAGGTTTAGGAAGTTGTTAAGAATTAATTGGTAGTTCGCTTAGAGTTGAAATAAGTTTGTGATCGGAAGATCCTAACGGAGGATATACGGTGACTGTATCTAGATCTGGATTTGATGCCAGGAGAAGACTAGCAAAATCTCCAGCTCGGTCTGCAATCCTCGTTGGTTCTTCTACGAGTTGAGTTAGATCTGAACTGATCGCAAAGGATTCTGCCTCGCGGCCTTGCTCATCATCTGTATTTGAATCTTTAAGCCAGTTGATATTGTGGACGTTAAAGTCGCCAAAGATAGCAATCTCGGCATTTGGATGGTTGGTTTGGATCAGTTGGTTCCTTATTGCAGAAGGTGGTCCAATTAAATCCTAATATTTTTACTGTCTGTAGCTTTTCCATGTACCATTAATTAGCAGACACCCTGTATAGAACGGTAACGCAAAACAGCAGCATATTTACAATTAAATACATATTTATCCGTTTTTCCGGTGGTATATATATTTTTGTTCCAACACCCTATTTTTGTATTGTTCTAGAACCGTTACGAAACTGTTGGAATCGATTTTGTGCGCAGACGTTAATTTTGCACTGTTTGTTGCCGATGCACGAGGGAGGCAAGGTTGGTACGTTTTTGTGACCATTCTGTGTAAAAATCTCAGCTGATCGCCTGTCTGATTCTAGGAAAGAAGTTTAGTAATTAGTTAATTATCATAACATTCATAAATCACAACCCTACTTTTGTTGTTTTGATTTCTTCGTCTAAGCTTGAGTATTATCTTTTTTCGTTCCGATTTGTTGTATTTAATAATCATGAAAGAGAATAACGTTTAATGTTAAGAATATCTTGTAGGTTTGGGAACCGGATTATACAAATTTAATAAGAATGAATTAAATAATCAAAATATTAAGCAACAATTCCTACAAAACAAGGCTAAAAGAACTGCCTGAATACAAAAACAACGGTTAAAATTCTTAGGGCGCAAGTCAGTACAAGCGGTTCCTGGTCTTGGCCATGTATCGTTTTTACCGTTCAGGAACTGGTTTGCGAACGATCACAATTTGGTTGGAACACCAAAGGGATCGCCAGCTACACCGTTTTGTATCGGTTGGAACGCCTTTCGACTACAACGCATGTGCGTGACCGTACATTGTACGATTTTTAGGGTGGTTGGAACGAACCTTATGACAATATGACATGACAGCGGCTATTGTCAATCCCACTCGCCCCATTTAATTAAGAAAGTACGAACTATTGTCTAATTTATTATAGCAATGAAAACTTGGATATAAAAACGCCGTTCACTCGAGCGATTATAACTTTTCGCAAAATGCAAATAAGATGTAAAAGAGTGGAGAGAGAGCCATTTTATTTCTAATGACAGTTATAAAATTACGTTATAAAGTTTTCTTTAATGCGTCTAGAGGCGCTCGGCTTAGATTAAGGAAAAATAAGGCCGGGAACTTCAACTGGGAAACCGGCTAGAACACGAAAGTTACCTAAATCTCATTCTGAACTTCTGTATGTCCGTTCGCGAATTTTTTTTTTAATGCATTCTCTTCCAGTTAATAAAAAGTGCCACCCAACATTTATTTCTTTATATCTTCTTCTTCTTCTATAAGATTTCCAGATTTGCTACATGAAAGTGTGTAACAGTGTCTAGGAAACATCGACAACTAAGTTATACAGCACGAAAGCTTACATAACTATTTTGCTGTATGATGTAAATTCAATTTACGTTCTTACAGTTATTTAAAAACTTCTATAAAACGGTATTATAACTTCTTAAGAACATTCTTACAGAGAAATATTGTAGCTACTTGACACTAAACTCAAAATATATTACGAGAGATCTTTATACTTACAAAATATTTGCAAATAGAGTTTATTACTCTACATTCTGTCTCACTCTACTCTCTATAATTACTGTACATTGACGACCTTCTAGTGAAAACGAAAATCCGATATTTAGTTTTGCTGATGATAGCACACTTATCTCATCTTTCTCTTTGAATGCACAAACATCGGCTGCCGACGCACATCTTCGCAGGCAGCATGAAGTATCACGCCTCAACAAAGACCTGGAAGCAATTCTGGCTTGGGGTGACAGTAACCCAGTCGAATTTAACGCTAAAAAAACCCTGGCAGCAGTTTTCTCTAAAGAGGTTAACATTACAGAACCGGATATAGTCATGGACGGACACGCAATCCCACTGGTTTGATCTATTAATTTGCTGGTGGTCAATCTGGGTGGCCAAGATAGCTTCTCAGAAACTTGGTGTACTCTTCGAACCAGAAAGTTGTACACACCTCAACAACTTTTGACACTATACAAAGCCCAGATTCGACCATCACTAGAGTACTGCTCTCATGTCTGGAGCTCTGCGCCCAAGCGTACTCTTCGGCTGATGGATTCCATCGAAAGGAGGGCCATTCGTCTGATCAGAGACCACGAGCTGACGAAGAACCTCGACAGCCTAGAACATCGAAGACTGGTTGGGGATTTGACTCTCTTTTACAGATATTTTCATGGAAAGTGCTCAACTGACCTTGTCCTCTTAACTCCGCCCAGAGCGGCGGATATCAGAAATACACGACGAACCACTGCCGCCCATCCATATGTGGTTAAGCTTAGTACTCCTCGAACTTCATTATTTAAGAATTCTTTCATCTGGATGACTTCATCCTTATGGAACGACCTTTCCGAGGTCGTTTTTCCCAACGAATATAAACTGCAACGATTCAAAACCAACGTGAAGCGCTTTTTGCGCACACGCACCACTCCCAGAGTGTTCTAAAGGATTTTTCCTATAGTGCTTGTGTTTGATTATAAAAAAAAAGAGAACCTCATAAAACTATCACAAATAATAAAATTTACCAAATCTTTTAAGGGTTTGTTCGTATGCTGGTTGGGTAACCAATAGAATTATGTCGTGCAGCATATCAATGTCAGTTAATTATGTTTTTCACATAATATTAGGCAAGTTTAATCTAGAGCATTCCATATCTTATTTCTTCGTTATTCAAAATCGATGTCATGCAAATGACGCCAGTCTGAAGTCTTTTAATATATTTTACCTTAAGCTGAATGGATTCTGTTAATGAAATGTGACAGAAAAATCTTTTTCTATTTGGGTTTCGTAATGGCTACATTATGAAATGCAAAAAAATTTAATAACCTGCCACTTTATGAAACTGAAATTTATTTTTTTATGTTGGCAGCAAGTAGGGTTCTGAATTATAGCCTTACTTCGATTTCGTTGAAATTAGTTTTCTATTATGGATTCGACAAAAATGTTTTATAGAAAACTTTAAAATACTAACCTTTAACCTTGCAAATAGATCATTTTTACTACTTATCTGAAATACCCATACTCGCAAATATATAACATGCTGACGGGGTCCGTTAACTAATTTCTAGTCACAACTATAAAACAACTAAAAATAATAGAAATATCTTCCAGTTTATGCTCTATTTCTAAAGTTTTATTCAATTAAGTACTATTTTTATTTTTAATTCAATGTAGTATTATTATAAGCATATTACTTGATAAATACATATTTATAGTTACTGTAGAGATTTCCTGGACATTAATTGTTATTCCTGTCAGATTCTGTGTCGACATAATATTTTTTTTTTCATAATATTATTTATTATTTTGTTCAATATTTTAACTGAAAGTTTTGCATATTCTTTTTAAAAGTTCTTCTAGATTATTTTCTGCAATTTCTCGTATTTCTGACGGAGTACAACTTTCTTCCTGACTCATTTTTATTAACTTTAATAATATATTTATTTTTAATTATGACGGATGGGAAGAAGCCTTGTTGTGTTCACTTGTTTCTATCATGGCATATTTGATACTTGTAACATTTTATTAAACTGGAAATATTAATTCCAATGGAAAAATCTATATTTTTTAAAGTTTTTTTACACATTAAAGACCCAAATAGGAAAAGTATTATAATTCATAAGACAATTAGAGCACGAGCGTGCTCTAAGATAATGTCTTATGAAACTTTTATCTTAACATACTATTACAGTATTCTGTTATGTAAGAATGTAATTTTCCAGGAAATTTTAGAAATTTCTAAAAAATAAATTTAAAAAAATTGCCTTCAAAGCACTTTCATATTCTTTCTTATAGTCCTGCCGCGCCAACTGCCTCTCCTCCCCCCCCCCCCCCCCCCCTTCTTCACGTATAACTCCCGCAGCTGAAGCTGTAGCTGTACACTTTTCAACTTTATTCAACTTTACTAAAGCATTTTAAAATTTTAACGAGCACACCAACGTTCTTTATGAACATAAAACGAAGCAATATTTTAAGAGTGAATAAGAAATATCGCGGGACCCGACGAGAAACTTTCGAGGAAGCATAAGAAAGTTAAATAACTGAATAAGTTAGTTCGGAGAAGACAGAGGGGCCCGCGATTAATTTTAATTTTAAATTAGTTCGTTTTAGTGGAGAAATATGACGTAAAAAGGACAGTCCTCGAGGAAACAGCGTCTGATTTGTAGGTAAACGAAACTAGTGAAAATATTAACGATATTGTGTTTGAAAAAACGACACATACAGTTCGACAAGCGAGTCTATAGCTACGCGGTATCGGTAAGGGGAAGCAATATCTTTTAAAACATGGCCGAGTCATGGGCGTGCTATTATTATCTTAATAATGTAATAATATATATTTTTTCATAGCATGAATATATTTGTATCACCAGTGCAATATATTAGGCCTTTTCATTAATATTCCTCGTTTATTTTGGCATTTTCGCCAATAAAATCCATTTGATTTCAACATGCACCTCAAAGTTTCACGGGAAAATGGAAAGTTTATGTCGCTTCTCAGCTGTTGTAGCAACTTTGTTAAGGCTGGAAATACTTTTAGTTCCAAATAAAACTTTTGTATTGTTCTCCTAACAATGCCAAAATCGAAGCCTTCGATTTTTTCGACAGCAAAGAGACGGTCCCTTTTTTGACAGGAGATGACAACAATTGATTCCGGTTATTTTCTTCCTTTCAGTATCTTCTTTGTGCATGTTTTTTACTGCACCCACGTTTACTCCGTATACATTGCGAGCCTTTCTAGCTTCCGCTTAAGTGGCAATTTAAATGTATTAATTTGTGATTCCTCTTCACACACCCTGTACACATTGGCAATCACTTCGCGGGTCTGACTATGAAGGGCTTTACCAGGGTATATTCATTCATTATCATAGTTTTAAAACAAACCCTATCACTACGCAACTGGATGAAGCATATTGGACATCGCCGAACAAGCACGCTGGCACTATAGGCGTGTCACCAGGCGCGTGACGTCATCCTCTGTCTGGGATATAACCTATCAAATTAGCTCTAGCCACCAGTTACCCATGGTTACCGTTGATATTGTACCATGTTGCCCTATTTTTAGATTAGAAGTAATTTAATGAAAAAATATTTTATTTTACATTTAAATATTAAAATAAATAGTATGAAAAGAAAGTTTTAAGAACATTGAAACTATAATAGAATATTAGTTTCTTATATACTTATGACAATTTACTTTAAATGGGTAAATTTAATTTTAGGGTTTACTTGGTAACATGTTATTAAATTAAAATTTAATATATGTGACAACATTGTTATCCCAAGAAAATTTTTTGCCCGCATTCCCTTTGTAGCTACAGTTAAATTTGTCGACCTGTACTACATAAGTATCTGTACCAAAGTACGTCCTAACTTCACCGTAATGCATTTTTGTTTCATCAGTCAATGATAAAGAATGAAACAGACAAAGTTTTTCTTTTTAAACGACATTAGTGTTGGGAAAAACAGATGATTTTAATAATCGAGTGAATCGCTTGAAATTCCAATTCACCAAGCGATGACGTCACCGACTGCTCGACGGCAGCCTAGCCGTTTACATGTGATCAGGTAGGGTATTTAGCAGGCACGTAACTACGGGTGGGCACAGGTTTAGCTAAAAAATTGTAGTAGCCACCAAAAAAATTCCAGAAATTCATTTATTTGTGAATGAAGAATTTTTACCACGTGTCTCGATACCAAACAAAAAAACTGCAAAATATCACTCAAATATGTATTTATTGTTCGGGTTTATTATTGTGCGTTTTTAACCCGGGCAAAAAGTATTACCAAGAGTTATTTTTCTTCACATCTTTCTCAATCTACGAGCATAAAATAAGTAGATATTTAAAATGGCTTGTCAAATTCTTCCACTTTAAATTATGAGGTGCCCACTGTGTGCCCTTCAAAAATGTAGGCCTAGTTACGCGACTGGCAAAATAAGAAAATAGGTGAGGTGATTTTGATGATGGATGGGAAGAAGCTTTATTGTGTTCAATTGTTTCTATCATGGCATATTTGACACTTGTAACATTTTATTAAATTGTAAAAGTATTGACAACCCAAAAAGAAAATATTAATTCAATTGGAAAAATCTATCATATTTTTTAAACTTTTTCAGACTTTAAAGACCCAAATAGAAAAAGTATTATAAAATACACGGTTCATAAGACAATTAGAGCACTTGTACTTTAGAAAACGCGTGCTCTAAAATAATGTCTTATGAAACCCTGCACCCTTATTGTATAAGGTATCATCGGGTGGTCTGGGAAATAATAATTTTTCCATACATTTTATATTTATTTATATTTTTTATATTTATTATTAATATATTTAAACAGTAATTATTTAAAAGCGTCCCCCTTTTCGCAATAAAATTTCCGTATACGTATCTTCCGATTTTTAATATTTTTAACTGGAGGCGACATATTAATTGTGGGAAGTTTTCAAAATGACACCCTGTATATAAAAAATGTTCTACCAAAACAAGTGATACAACTTTTTGACCACGTTGAAAATTCTTTTTGACCACGTTGTGGCAATCGCCAAGATAGCTTCTCAGAAGCTTGGGGTACTCTTCCGAACCAGAAAGTTGTACACACCTCAACAACTTTTGACACTATACGAAGCCCAGATTCGACCATCACTAGAGTACTGCTCTCATGTCTGGAGCTCTGCACCCAAACATACTCTTCGGCTACTGGATTCCATCGAAAGGAGGGCCATTCGTCTGATCGGAGACCACGAGCTGACGAAGACCCTCGACAGCCTAGAACATCGAAGACAGGTTGGGGATTTGACTCTCTTTTACAGATATTTTCATGGAAGGTGCTCGGCTGACCTTGCCCTCTTAATTCCGCCCCGAGCGACGAATAGCAGAAATACACGACGAACCACTGCCGCTCATCCATATGTGGTTAAGCTTAGTACTCCTCGAACTTCATTATGTAAGAATTATTTCATCTGTGGGACTTCATCCTTGGGGAACGACCTTCCCGAGGTCGTTTTTCCCAACGAATATAACCTCCAATGATTCAAAACCAACGTGAATCGCTTTTTGCGCACACGAACCACTTCCAGAGTGCCCTAAAGGATTTTTCCTATAGTGCTTGTGTTTGGCCATAAAAAAAAAATAAAAAAACAAGGTAGCTATTTTCAACCCTAACTGAGGGATGAATGTAAGACGTTTTGTACGTAAAAAAAATGATAATTAGTAGTAATTAAAGACTTTTTATCCATTCTTTTTTCCATACGTCTTTAATCACTTCTAGTATATTATTATAAACCTTATTTGTTTTTATAGAAACATCAACTTCACCCCCACCCAATCCAGCGGGGTGTGTTTTAAAGGCCCCCACCATTAGGGGTAAAAACGAATAAAAGAACTGGGTATTATTTCCCTTGGCGAATAGAAACTTCAGCATTTTCAACCCCTCTTTTAACCTTCTTTCGTTTCGGCCGTTCCGTCTCTCTCTGAGGGTGGGATTTTATATCCCCGTCTCACTTCCGCTCATTGTCAGATGGGAAGTTCTTTTACCGAAGTATTGATATTTCTTTCTAGAGTTGTACGATTTCTTTTTGCGTGTGTTTTGGGGGGGAATTTTACCATTGGAGAGAAACCGAGAGAAAGATAGTCGTGGGTGGCCGAAGGCATGGAAAAGAATTTTTGTTTTTCGGTCGGTTTTTCTAAAGGTGGGACGCAGCGATTGGACGGAAGTTTTTTGATAAGAATCGGCGATTTGTCAGCTGTTGTGGGTTGTCCGATTGGTGGAAATGTGTTTTTTTTACGATTTTGCAGTATTTGGATTGGTAGGGTTTGTTCGCTTGCTTGTTGCTTTATACGTCTATAGTATAATATTAATTGGTAATATAATGCTCTTTACTGGCAAGTAAGAGATTATAAATAGATATAATACTACCTATATGTTCTCTGTGCATACACACAAAAATAGAAATACTTAGTTTAAAAATATAATAATCAAATATAATGAATTTTACGCAATACACCCCGCGACAATAAAACGTTAGCCAAGCTTATAGTCCTGTAACGTTTTTAATTGTTATCCGATCATGGTGATATTTTTAGCAACTTGTAGACTTGTGTCTTGGGATGATATCCTGAATTTTAGTTCCCAAAAAATACTAACGTTACTTTCTTAACGTCCTGTAGAAAAATTGAGCGGTATGATATAGCTGAATTATGTTTTGTTTTGAAGTGTGATCTTTTCTTAACACAATGTTTTTTTATTCACGTCATTAACTGCTTAGTAAAAGAAAATACGAATTTTTAAAGAAAGTATTGCAGTTTTTCAATTTTAGTCACAATTCTCAGAACATCACATTATTTTATGGAGTAGCATAAAAAAATATCCAAAAACTAAGCGATAGAACATGGTTTTTGGAACACCCTGTATAATGTAGTAGCATGGGTCGTCCCCATCGGTTTGTTTCTCGTAAAAGGGGATAGGGCAGTGGCGGTTCTTCTACAGGAGCACAGGCGCACGTGCACCCCCAAAACAAAACGAATAAAAAATATTAATTTATATTCATTGAATATTATTTATCGTATAAAGTCCGACCCTCCCTAATGTTTTATCGTACCGTCAAACTAAAAGAGTCCGACCCTCCCTAATATTTTATCATCCCGTCAAACCAAACTGTATAGATCCGGCAACCGTGCCTCGGTCGAGGTAAATGACGGTTATGACGAGACTTGCTCGCACGTGCGATTAAGTAGTGCAGTTTCTCTGTAGTAACAGGTGGCGGGTGCCAGCGGTGGATAGCGGGACTATGGCGATTTAACATGGAAAAGGCGCACAGTTTTTGTGTGCACCGCGCTGCTGTTGTCTGTTCGTGCATCTAGTTAGAAATTCGAGCGTGTATGTTTTAATATTTTAATATTATATATTTATTAAGTTAAAATGAATAGTTGACGGTGGACTATTTAAGAAACAACTTTAGCTCTTTGAGTTTGGAGCAAAAAATTGAAGTGAAGAATGCGGGAACACCTAAACCCGAATTTAATTTAACGCAGACCACACAGGGTAAATCTAGGGACTAGACTTAATGAGGCTGTTATTGATCAATTTTCTACAATTAAGAACCGAAGAATGGACTTTACGTTTAAGCACTATTGTATAGGGTCGATAAATGTTGTGTATTTCGATAAATGATACTCGATATGATTTTAAACCATTTTATTTAAGGATTTAAAATAAAAAACACTGAAAATATGAAGAATGTCAACTTGTCAGTCTCGTGGCTCGATTCGTTCTCGTCTATAAAACAGTTAACTATTGTTCTCGTCTTGGTTGCGCCTAATGACGTAGCCGTAGATGGCGTAGTGGTATTAGACATCATTCGGTTTCCTTGATAACTCGTAGATGGCGGTAGTAGTATTGGACATCATTCGGTTTTCTTGATAGCACGTAGATGGCTTTAGTAGTATTAGTAGTGGACTGTATAAATATTGTTACGAGGGTTGCATGCGACGACGCTAAGATCCGACAGCTATACACACTAAGAAAACCTTTCTTATTTTCCAAAAGTTGTATTTCCTTGTGTAAAATTAAAAAATAAATAAAAATATGTTTACCTGACGCATTTTCTTATTCCTTTGTTTCTTTCTACATCTGACCTACAAAAATTTCACCATCATAGGTCACGAGCCGCCACTGGGATAGGGATGTAACAAGATCTTCTAAGAGGAGTAAAAGAAATGAAAATTAAACCGACAACTTTTGTACTTTATAAACACTCTGTAGAAACCTCCCATAACCGAGAGCATAAGTGATATATCCACATTCGAATATCAAATTATGCCGTAACCCAATTTTGGGGGCTCATACACGGTCTTGCGGTTTTGGGGGAGGTCAGGAAACGTGGAGGAATAGGGAGACGCAACTAGTAAGAAGCTGAAAGTTTTGTAAACATGTGGGGGGAGGTTTCTAAACGAGATGCACCGGAATGGGGAAACATAAGTTTCCCTTCGGGTTATCCGATTGATTGCGAGTGAATTTCCATAAATTTGATTAGTTAGTTATTAACCCGTCCAATTAGTCACGATTTATAAGAGTTTTATAGAAGCTCTAGATCAGTGGCGGCTCATGACCTACGATAGAGGGGGTTCACAAGTATGGTGAAATTATTTTTAAAATTTTATTTTTGTGTAACGAACAAGCAATTACTTCCTAGGCGTTTTAAATGTAGAAAGAAAAAAAGTAATAAGAAAACGCGTTAGGTGAAGCATATTTTTATTTATTTTTTAATTTTACACAAGGAAATACAACTTTTGGAAAATAAGAAAGGTTCTCTTAGTGTGTATAGCTGTCGGATCTTAACGTCGTCGCATGCAACCCTCGCAACAATATTTATACAGTCCACTACTAATACTACTAAAGCCATCTACGAGCTATCAAGAAAACCGAATGATGTCGAATACCTATACGCCATCTACGGCTACGTCATTAGGCGCAACCAAGACCAGAACAATAGTTAACTGTCATAAAAATGACGAGAACGAATCGAGCCACGAGACTGACAAGTTGGCATTCTTCATATTTTCAGTGTTTTTTAGTTTAAATCCTTAAATAAAATGGTTTAAAATCATATCGAGTACCATTTATCGAAATACACAACATTCATCGACCCTACACAATAGTGCTTAAACGTAAAGTCCATTTTTCGGTTCTTAATTGTAGAAGTAGGGTTTAGGTATTCCCGCATTCTTCACTTCAATTTTTTGCTCCAAACTCAAAGAGCTAAAGTTATTTCTTAAATAGTCCACCGTCAACTATTAATTTTAACTTAATAAATATATAATATTAAAATATTAAAACATACACGCTCGAATTTCTAACTAGATGCACGAACAGACAACAGCGCGGTGCACACAAAAACTGTGCGGCTTTTCCATGTTAAATCGCCATAGCCCCTCTATCCCCGCTGCCACCCATTACCAGTTACTACAGAGAAACTGCACTACTTAATCGCACGTGCGAGCAAGTCTCGTCATAATCGTCATTTACCTCTACCGAGGCACGGTTGCCGGATCTATACAGTTTGGTTTGACGGGATGATAAAATATTAGGGAGGGTCGGACTTTTTTAGTTTGACGGTACGATAAAATATTAGGGAGGGTCGGACTTTATACGATTAATAATATTCAATGAATAGAAATTAATATTTTTTATTCGTTTTGTTTTGGGGGTGCACGTGCGCATGTGCTCCTGTGCAAGAACCGCCACTGCTCTAGATTTGTAAATTTGTCGTATAAAGCTACAATATTACTCTGTAAGAAGGTCCTTACAACCAAATTATAAAACTGTTTCATAGCAGTTGTTTTTGAAAGCTGCAAGAACATCAATAGAACTTATATTATACAGCAAATTGGCTCTGTAAGCTTTTTTGCTGTTGCTATATAACTATTATATGGCAAATCTGTGGTTTTTTTTTACTTATATGTTTCTTTTAATGGATATTAATGAAATATGCAATACAAACTTGATAAAGAACCAACTTTAAGTTGGGTATGGCTGTTTCTTCTTTATTGAAGATCGGCACTAGTTCCTTGCTGCACGTGGTGTAAGAGAAAGACCGGCGATCAATACTTATATGCGTGCAAAGAGTAACGACGAGAGAAATTTCGTTTCGATGAATTTTTCTCTTATCTCGCCCACGCGAGATCTTCAAGAATAAAATCGAACTCGGACTGGCGCACGCGTCCCCTCCTCCCCCTCCCACCCTCCATCCACCTTTTTCCACCCCCCTTTTCTTTGTTAATTGCACTGACTCCATTATTCATCCGGCTTTCCATTAATTTTCGTTTTGTACTTCTCCTCCCGTTTCTTCTTTCCGGGAACGAACGAAAAACTTTCCTTAATTTTCCCTGTAAAGACTTATTAATGGCGATATTAAGGGACCCTTCGGAAAGTTTTCTTCCATTAGGATTGGATGGATAAAATTTGTTATCATTGGCGTCGTTCGGGAGTTTTTCGGGTGTAAGTAAGCGAAAGAATTCCAGATTTGCTATATAAAGTTGTGTAACAGCAGTTAGGAACGTCAAAAAAAGCTTACAGAACTACTTAGCAGTAGTTTTGTGATCGCTCGAGCGAAAATCCACTTGATCACTCGATTATAGAAATAACCGACATCGCTCGATTATTAAAAAACCGCTCGAGTTATCTATTCAGGCGAAAGCCGTCGCTCGTCACTTATTATCTTTCACTCGATACCCGAGCTTCGCTTGACGCAGACGGAATTGTACCGCTGCAGTGTGATCGAGTTAAAAAACTGCTCGTATATTCGAACAGTTTTTCGCTCGATAGGAAATACTCTAGTTATAAATTCAGGCGAAAAATCGAAAAATATCGCCTCTCATTTGATATACGACCTTCGGTCTACGCGCCGCGCCATCTGATTGGCAACGTTCGAGTTTGACGCTGAGCAAGTACACGACATACGTCTTTCTTAAAGTCACATAAACGAGAAGGTGCATATAAAAAAGTATGCCAAATCCCTTAGCGGAGTCATCGCGACATGGGTTTTATAAAGTTTTGTTCTAACTGGCTAGCCAGCGGCGTAGTTTAGGTCTCCGATTGTAAAAATATTAAAAAATTAAAGGATACAATTTTTAAATTTGTTAAAAGTTTTGTAAAAGTTATTAGAGGAAACAAAAATGAAGTTTCAACTTTAACACACTGTATCTCCGTTAATATCAATTTTCGGATATACCTAGGTAAGTATAATTAAATCCCAATATTTTTACGTAAGGAGTCTGTGGTTTTTTCATGTACCATTAATTAGCCGACACCCTGTAGAAGTTCTATATAGGAACATTCAACACACAACGCAATATTGCAGTTATTTGATCTTAAGAACAAAAATATCTATCTACAGCTTCTGTAAAACGTTTATAAATCATCAATCATTCTCTAGGAGATTCCACGTATGTTGTATTTAAAAAATCTATGAAAGCGTGTGTAAAACCCCGTCTATTTTTCAATAAATGTTCCGTTAATTGGTTACGTCCCATAAAATTCTTCCGTAACTCTCTAATTCAAGCCGCTGTAAAACCTAATTGAAGAAATATCCTCCAGGAGAAAGATTGGGGACGAGTTTCAACAGAAAACTCAATTTTCCAGTTTGGTAATTTGACGGGTTAAAGTTTCTTATTTCTGAATAATTTTCTTTGGATTATTTGTTCCTTGGGGGCCCCGAAAAGTAAGGAAATATGTTGACTTTGTTACAGGTCGAATAATAAGAAAATATATTATTTATTTAGATTTCCCCGGAGGATTTCCAAGTTTCCATGGAGATTTTATTTGGTTTGATGTAAAAGAAGAAAGAGCCCGACAATTTGCACGAAATTCTGATTATGACAATTTTTTTCATTGTTATCTATTTAATTTATTAACGCACTCTGAGAGTGGTGCGTGTGGGAAACACAACCACAGGAACGTCGTATCATAAGGACGACGTCCTTCAGACGAAAATATTCTTAAACGATGTAGTTCGAGGATCACTAAGCTTAACTACATACGGATGGGCGGCAGTGGTCCGTCGTGTATTTCTGGTAGTCGAACATTTGCCAAGCGCTGTTAAAGAGAGTTAAATCATCGACCTGTCCTCTATGTTCTAGCTAGGCTGTCGAGGTTCTTCGTCAGCTCGTGGTCTCCGATCAGACGAATGACGCTCCTATCGATGGAATCCAGGAGCCGAAGGGTATGCTTGGACGCAGAGCTCCAAACATGAAAGCAGTATTCTTGTGACGGTCGAATCTGGGCTTTGTAAAAGAGAAAACCACCTTGATTTCGAGGTAAAAGTAAAAGTAAGGGTGTCCCATTTTCGACACTTTTATAGGGTATCTCCGTAATTATTGTTAGTGCTATCAAAAAAGTAATGTCGGTGCCATGTGCTCTTTTTGGGTCAAACTTAAAAATTTGAAAATTTTCGCTCGCTTAAGAGATACGGGGGAAAATCAAAGAATTGACAATTTCAAAATCACCCTATTTTTTTTTTTTTTTTTTTTTTTTATGATCAAACACAAGCACTATAGGAAAAATCCTTTAGGGCACTCTGGGAGTGGTGCGTGTGCGCAAAAAGCGATTCACGTTGGTTTTGAATCGTTGGCGGTTATATTCGTTGGGAAAAACGACCTCGGGAAGGTCGTTCCATAGGGATGAAGTCCTCCAGATGAAAGAATTCTTAAATAATGAAGTTAGAGGAGGTACTAAGCTTAACCACATATGGATGGGCGGGAGTGGTTCGTCGTGTATTTCTGATATCCGCCGCTCTGGGCGGAATTAAGAGGGCAAGGTCAGCCGAGCACTTTCCATGAAAATATCTGTAAAAGAGAGTCAAATCACCAACTTGCCTTCGATGTTCTAGGCTGTCGAGGTTCTTCGTCAGCTCGTGGTCTCCAATCAGACGAATGGCCCTCCTTTCGATGGAATCCAGTAGCCGAAGAGTATGTTTGGGTGCAGAGCTCCAGACATGAGAGCAGTACTCTAGTGATGGTCGAAACTGGGCTTTGTATAGTGTCAAAAGTTGTTGAGGTGTGTACAACCCTATATTTTATTAGTTAAGAGAGGTACAGAAAAATGTTTTATACAGAAGTTTCTTTATATTGATTGTTGAATAATCTACCGTTCTCAGAATAAGTATACGGGGTCAGGTAAAAAGGTTATCGGGTTTGTTCGGGTTTGTTCCCTAACCTCATTTTTTAAATGGAACACCCTGTATATTTTAATCTAAAAAGATACTATTTTAAATTCTCCTTTCAAATATATAACACACCATGGATGATATTCGTTTCCTAGGCGATTTATTTAAACTTTATTACTTTGAAACGAAATAAAAGATTCAGATTAAGGTAAAAAAATAACAGGAATCATCGCAAATGTTCGGAATATGTCTTTAAATGGTTACCGTCTTTCCAGATAGCGAGCAAAATATACATTCTGCGCCATTTCTTCGTTTTTTTCCACTTTTTTCAAAATGTTAATAGGTCATTTTCGCAAATGAATATGTAAAAATGAAATTGACGTTAAATGTTAATAGTCATCATAGTTGTTTCTAGGATATTAGCTTTTGTTTCATGGTCTACCGTGGTTTAAAGTAATTAAGTTTAATAAATCGCCTGGTGTGTTATATATTTGAAAGGGGAATTTAAAATAATATCTTTTTAGATTAAAATATACAGGGTGTTCCATTTAAAAAAATGAGGTTAGGTCCGATAACTTTTTTACCTGACCCCGTATACTTATTCTGAAAACGGCAGATTATTCAACAATCAATATAAAGAAACTTCTGTATAAAACATTTTTCTGTATCTCTTTTAACTAAGAAAATATAGGGTAATTTTGAAATTGTCAATTTTTTGATTTCCCCCCGTATCTCTTAAGCGAGCGAAAATTTTCAAATTTTGATTTCACCATTTTGACCTAAAAAGAGCACATGACACCTACATTACTTTTTTGATAGCACTAACAGAGACGGAGAACGGAGATACCCTATAAAAGTGTCGAAAATGGGAAACCCTGTACTGCAGGTACGCTGGAGCGAAAAGATTTCTCTCTTCCTATAAAATTTCAGTCCCACTTCTGAATCCCTCTTCTGAATATTATACTTTTTGCTAAAGCCGGCACTAAAACGTCTCCGCCCGATATAACAAGCCGAGCGGCGTACATAATTCTTACATAACCTGCAAAAAATCCGACTTTAAGATTCTAATTATGCAAATGGGGTCCCTGCTCGCTAAGGCTTTTTCCTTTCCTTCCATTTGCATATAATAATAAGTATTAAGACGGAGAGCGAGAGAAAGAGAAAGAAAGGGAGACGGAAGGAGACAAAAAGTCCCTCCGCCTTCGAAATTAAAGTCTATCTTTTACGTAACTTTTTAGTCGTTCACAAAAAGAGATTAAGAGGCTAATGAGGAAGGGACTGTGGGGGATTATTTTCGCAGTCACGGCACAGCGTTCTACTTCGGAATAGCTTTAGGGGGAATTGTAAGATTTTTTTTTTAGATATTTAGGTATAATTTAATTTGTTCTTTTTAATTTTCTGATTCTATTCGAAGAGGTATGTCAAATTAAATTTTAGATTTTCATTGTCACTTTTTCTCTTCTATAAGATCATTTAATTAAATTTTCAATCCGACGTTTCGTTTTCTCGAAACCATCATCAACTGTTTTTTTAAATAGAACTAACATTTTATTTTATGCTTGTTCAACTCCACTTTATATTCTGAATCCAACAATATATCGCACCTATTATTTATTGGGCGTTTCGGACTAATAAACCTCATCTTCAATGCAAATAACCATCTTATTGAAAATATTTGTGTTTTATTGTTGTATTTACACTCTAGTTGGCATTAAAATAGTATATTAAGATACAAGTTTCATAAGACATTATCTTAGAGCACGCGTTTAATTCAGAAAACGACCCGCGAAGCGGGGAGTTATCTAAAGTACAGGTGCTCTAATTGTCTTATGAACCGAGTATTTTTCTATTTGGGTCTTTAAAGTCTGAACAACTTTAAAAAATATAGTAGATTTTTTCCATTTAAATTAATATTTTCTTATTTACACCAGTCCCCTAAATTCTCACGGGTTAAATATGAAAAAGCGGAATTTTGAAGGTTGAACATTTGATCGGAACAAAGATGTATCTTTTACTGAAATACGCCAAATACATGATGTATATGAAATGCCGTATTTTTCGAAAACGGTTAGGATTAGCGACATGAATGAAGAGTACTTAATTTTTAGCCAATAGTTAAAGGTATGTAAAAAACATTGTCCAAAGTTCTCATCATACAGGGCGTCAAAAAAATGGGCCCATGAGTGTTACAGCTAGTCCGTCCCTGCAGCTGTGAGTAATTCACAACAGTTTCGTGGGTAGTAGTTTGACGGGTCTTACCTGGTATACATCATATTAAAAAATAATTGAAATATACCAGGTGGTTCAATAATTATGTGTAAAAAACATGATTCCATTGGTGCTCTTTGGGAGCCCATATCTCCGAAGAGGAGGCCGATACGAAAGAAGTTTATATGAACCTATAGTATTCTTTTCACGTGTTTTCATCATATCCGGGAGATTTCCCACATGTTCAAGGACACCCTGTACAACAAATTTACAAGTCGAGCCTTTTATAGAACCGTTATAAATCATATATTTTATAAGGGAACTTTCCTAGTTGGGATATTTCAAACTTTTTTAAGTCGGACGGAGTACATTTTTTTTTAACATAAAATTTGAAGGAAAGAAAATTATATTAATATTCGTTTCTACGAAATTTTGTGGCAAATTAAAATACTCTCTCTCCCTCGGGCAGTCAGCCATATTTGATTACGTCATATCCGCACTGATAAGATAACAAAGTCTTCAGGCAGTTGTTAGCTTTTACTGCGCCGTTGTCGGGGGATATAAGAGACGTTTATGTCTCCGGCAAAACCGTAAAAATGCTAATAAGGCCGTGGAATTTGAGAAAATAACGATGCCTGAGGCCCGTTTTGTATAACTTTATATATCTTTTTTAGTGCCCTCTTAAGGGAGGTTTATGACTTATTAGAAAGGGGGAGGAGGTATTTCGGGAAGTTTTTGTACGAACGTCTGCGGAAGTAAACGGATTTTAAAGCAGGAAGAATATTTTATTTCAAATCAACATAGACAACAGTGCTAATGTGTAAAAATGATCATTTTCCACAATATTTAACTTAATGAAATAAATCTCTATTCATTGTCTTCAGATATATGGCAACGCTGTAACCACTGTCCGTTTTTTGCTAATGGAGCAAACTCACATATACCGGGTGGCCCAAAAGTCCGGAATAAAATTAATATAGCCTTAACCTGTAACTTTCGGGGAAAACGCTCGGACACGTCAATTTAGTTTCATATATGCTCACATTTTGACGTTATTCGTTTGTTTTTTTTATAGACATTTGTCAAAGATAAGACGACATCGATCTTTTTTTTTTAATATAAACATACAGCTTGTGATACATCATTTGAAAGCTAATATCTCGTACAGTATGCTCGTAAATTTTAGCGCGATTCTGTCAAGCTATTTCAAAATGGCGACTGTTAAAAGTTTTTAAAAAATCTCTATTTAAATAAGCGGAAAATATAAATCGATGATGGTTTTTTACCTTTCAAGGTAAGAAATCTTCATTGTGTCGCGTTTAGAAGATTCCTTGCCTTGAAAGGTAAAAAAAATCAACGATTTATAATTTCCGCTTATCTAAATAGAGATTTTTTGAAAACTTTTAACAGTCGCCATTTTGAAATAGCTTGACAGAATCGCGCTAAAATTTACGAGCATACTGTACGAGATATTAGCTTTCAAATGATGTATCACAAGCTGTATATTCCTATTTAAAAAAAAGATCGATGTCGTCATATCTTTGACAAATGTCTATAAAAAGACAAACGAATAACGTCAAAATGTGAGCATATATGAAACTAAATTGACGTGTCCGAGCGTTTTCCCCAAAAAGCTACAGGTTAAGGCTATATTAATTTTATTCCGGACTTCTGGACAACCCTGTATATAAACAGTATATTGCTAATACCATCTGCAATTATGTCCCCGCTATGGGCACCGAAGGGGGCGTTGTGAGTTTGCGCAGTTCGGAAATTACTTTGTGAAAGCAAACATTTGACAGGACTGGATTTCAACTTTTTTCATGTAAATTTCACTGGTTAGTTAGGAAAAATATTGCAATCAAAATTTCGATTAGTACGATTTAAGACAGCGTTCCATGCATACGATTTCTGACGATATGATGATCCGACTGTGCCCTGATTGGTGTAAACTTTTGGTGCCAAATTCCGTCCGAATATTTGTAACAATCGACACGATCAGCTTTATTTTAACTTTCATCCGACGTCGTATGTTTCTTAACCTCACTTTTTTCTAAACCAAAAATTAAGAATGCATGACTATATTGACTATTTTGGTAATTATTATCAGCTACTAATGCACGAAATACATTTTACAATTTTAAGGTTAGGTAGTGACCACATATAGATGTTATATTGTGTACGAGTAACACTCTCTTCTTTTTTTACAAGCTTTTTAGTGAAATTCGAAATACATGAAATACTCTATACCTGGTATCGATCCATGACTTTTGCAAAAAAGCACCAATCAAAGGAGTTTTAACTCCTTTACAAAAATTGTTGTTAGCGGTAATGAAAGTTAATAAGCACTAATATACCGACAACAATGTGGCTGAACCACTTTTTATTCTGTAATTTGAGAAAGCATCCGGAACCAAAGATGGCGACGAATAACAACAAACAAATAATGTCGGGCCGGCTATGACGCGATCGATAAAATGTCCACCCTACTGCGCAAACTCAATAGGCCCGCGCCATCTCCCATAGCGGGGACACTATTTGTTTTTTTGAACGTTCGTATTGGCAATATACTGTTTAAAGATATGTGGCTAAATTATACAAGACATACATTAAGCTAACATGCCTAGATCTAAATTGTCTGACGTGTAAACAAATTCAAATAATACGCTTCAAAGCATGATTTGTATACTTTTTTTCCCTCACTCTTCACATTCAGAAACCACTGGGCAAACAAGAATTTGACTTGATTATAGAATTTTGACTTTACTGTTGCCAAATCTCTTCTCCGCGAAATCTACGTTATTTTAATTTACACTCTGTGTGTCTTCATAAAAAAATTATAGTTGATAGCATGCAATAATAGAACCACAAACCACCAATTCCGTCACGTAACAAAGGCCCTTAAAATCTAACTAAATAAAAATTATTTTTCAATCAGGTTTTAGGCCACCATATGGTAACCGATAATAATTAATATTTAATAGTGACATGGTATAGGCCCTAAAAAAATTAATTTTTATGGTTTCAATTGAAAGTTGAAAACTTTTGTGTTGACTGATGACAATAACCTACCAGTATTGTTAGTATACGTGACCTCATTCATTGATAATGTCCCGGAACGCACTACTTATTCAACTAATCAACATAATCGATTTTTTAGTTTTCTACCTTCTTACACTTCTTAGACATCCCACTTCCGAAAAGGCCTGGGAAAAGACAAGGAAAGAAAGCCGGAAAAGAAAAGAGAAAAATCGATAGATCCCGAGAAATCCATTTACAATTTAAATTTGCAGGACGGGCCAGGCGGGCTGGCGTGAGCTGCAGGAAAGAAAATACGATTACGACAGACTAGAACATAAAAACGGTTCCATACGAACTCAATAAGAAAATATACAAGAAAAATCAGTTTCTAGTTACCTGAAGATACCTTATATACCAGGGAATAAATAAATAATACAACTAACTATTTTGGTGATGGTTTGTTATTGTTCGAGTATTGTATTAAATTTGTGGTATTATCAATGTTAATAATAATAATAATAATAATAAGTTTCCATTTGTATTTAATTGTTTTAATCAAGAAATGCGTGCGTCTGACGAGAAAAATGTGAGAGACCGTTTTCATTTAGACTTTACTAGACAATCAGAAAATATGTACACATGGAAAAATGTCATTGGAATACCAATTCTTTTGGAAAAAATATCAGAGGTCAGAATTACGGATCCAGTGCGAGAAAAAGAACAAAGACAATGATGAATTGATTATGTGTGATGAATTTAACTGTCAAAAATATATGTTTAAGAAAACTCTGAGTTTAAGGAATACTTGATTTTCGGAAGGAAGTAAGAAAAAGCCAACAACTTTCCAAATAAAGACCCTCAGCCCGCGGCCCTCTTAGATAGAATCCAGATAACTTGAGCCAGATTAATGAAAGTATTTTCCAGTGGCAATTTATCTTAGAATTAAGATTAAGACGTCCCGAATAGCAGCCATCTTAATTTGTCACTGCTGCGGTGCCAGCGGCCATCTTTCTTTTTCTTTTTGCATCGTTTTAGGTGGCTTTAGTTCGTATTCTTCTTCTTTTTTTTGGGGGTTAAACGGAGGGCGCATTTACTTAGACATTATAGACATAATTTTGCAATAAATAAATTCTTTTACATCGTATATTTTATACAGAGTGTTCCTTAATGGAATGCTTATATTTTAGAGTTTAATTAATTGGTTCATTTTATGTTCGACACTTTTATAGGGTATCTCCGTTATTATTAATGTTATCAAAAAAGTAATGTAGGTGTCATGTGCTCTTCTTGGGTCAAACTTAAAATGGTAAAATCAAAATTTGAGAATTTTCGCTCGCTTAAGAGATACGGGGGAATATCAAAAAATTTACAATTTCAAAATTACTCTATATTTTCTTAGTTAAAAGGGAAACAGAAAAACGGTTTATACAGAAGTTTCTTTATATTGATTGTTGAATAATCTGCGTTTTCAGAATAAGTATACGTGGTCAGGTAAAAAAGTTATCGGGTTTGTAAAAAGATTCTATTGTAAATTCTCCTTTCAAATTTATAACACACCATGGATGATATTGGTTTCCTAGTGGATTTATTTAAACTTTATTACTTTGAAACGTAATAACAGATTCAGATTAAGGTATAAAATAACGGGAATCATCGCAAATGTTCGGAATATGTCTTTAAATGGTTACCGTCTTTTCGGATAGCGAGCAAAATATACATTTTGCGCTATTTCTTCGTTCTTTCCATTTTCAATCTAAACTGATATCATATCAAAATTTTCAAAAAGTTGATTGGCCCTTTTCGCAAATGAATATGTAAAAATGAAATTGACGTTAAATGTTAATAGTCAACATAGTTGTTTCTAGGATATTAGCTTTCGTTTCATGGGCTACTGTGGTTTATAAAGTTTAATAAATCGCCTGGCGTGTTATATATTTGAAAGGAGAATTTAAAATAGTATATTTTTAGATTAAAATATACACAGGGTGTTCCATTTAAAAAAATGGAACACCCTGTGTCCAAATCCGATAACTTTTTTACCTGACCCCGTATACTTATTCTAAAAATGGCAGATTATTCAACAATCAATATAAAGAAACTTTTTTTTTTGCTTGGGCAGGTCTGCCATTCGCCCAGTCGCTAATTGGTTTATTGATTCGATCGTTCAAACATTTAGATTAAGGTAGTTCAATTTAAACTTATTCCTTGACAGGAAGAACACAAGGTCACACTCTTCTCGCTCTGGGCCGATCAGAGCATTCTATAGACAAACAGGAGGGCCCGGGGAAAACACATAACAAAGGGAAATAAGGATATCTATTTTAAGAATCATAATTTTATGTTATTTTGATGTAGAAAGGACATTATAGTCTTCTGTATATTGGCATCATTCAATTTCGATAAGACATGCAGTATGTTAAGAGGAGCCGATAAATGGCAACATTTTATTCAAGCATTATATATATTGTTGGAGTATTGGGTGCATTCGAAAAATATGTGGTCCAGATCACATAAAACAGCACAGTGTTCACATAGATCTGACTCGATAACATTAAGTTTTTTTAAGTGGGCAGGTTAAGATGCATGGCCAAATTTCATTCTTATTAAGGTTGCTATATACCTTCTTGAGACCTTAAGGTTGGAATGCCAGAAAGTCCTAGGGATAATTGGATGCACCAGTGACAGTCTTGTATTTCGGTTTATTCCATATCTATCCCATCTATCTTGCCATTGATAAAGAAACTTCTGTATAAAACATTTTTCTGTATGTCTTTTAACTAAGAAAATACAGGGTAATTTTGAAATTGTCAATTTCTTGATTTTCCCCCGTATCTCTTAAGCGATCAAATTTCGATTTCACCATTTTAAGTTTGACCCCAAAAAAACACCCTGTACATATTATTATGTCCGAAATGACTTTTGCTACAGGGTATTGCATAATTTTGTAAATCGTTTTTTAAATATCTTCGAAATTTACATTTTTAGGTACCTGTATAAGCTATCCAGAGAAGGACAGGAGCGACACCTTCATATAAATAAGGAAACAAATTTACATAGGAAGAAAAGTGGCAAGCGGTCCAGATTAAGGGGTTTTATAGACCTGAAGTTAGCGGCATTAGGGAGAACTTCAAGTTAATCCGGCAACACGTCGTATAAGAAAGGATTAACATAAACGCTCGTGGATAAAAGTACTTTATTAAATATATGGTGCTTTGTTTAGAATAAAGTTTTTCGATGTAGAGACGAAAGGTTTGGAGTTTTATTTAATAATATAATAGAGTGTGTTAAAAGATGCACAGGAAAGGAATACACTGGTTGGAATGGTTAAGGTTGGGCTTCCGCAAATAGTATATTTTCTTTTGGTGGACAAAAATCAAAAATTGGTATTGGGTTGACGAATTTACGCCAAACGGGTTGAAACATTGTCTAATGTTTTTAGTACAGGGTATCCCATTTTCGACAATTTTATAGGGTATCTCCGTTATTATTAGGTTTTTTGTTATGATCAAACACAAGCACTATAGGAAAAATCCTTTAGGGCACTCTGGGAGTGGTGCGTGTGCGCAAGAAGCGATTCACGTTGGTTTTGAATCGTTGGCGGGTATATTCTTAAATAATGAAGTTCGAGGAGTACTAAGCTTAACCACATATGGCAGTGGTTCGTCGTGTATTTCTGCTATACGCCGCTCTGGCCGAGGGCAAGGTCAGTCGAGCACTTTCCATGAAAATATCTGTAAAAGAGAGTCAACTCCCCACCCTGTCTTCGATGTTCTAGGCTGTCGAGGTTCTTCGTCAGCTCGTGGTCTCCAATCAGACGAATGGCCCTCCTTTCGATGGAATCCAGTAGCCGAAGAGTATGTATGGGTGCAGAGCTCCAGACATGAGAGCAGTACTCTAGTGATGGTCGAATATGGGCTTTGTATAATGTCAAATATTGTTGAGTTATTGATACAACTTTCTGGTTCGGAAGAGTACACCAAGTTCCTGAGAAGCTATCTTGGCGAATGACACAACGTGGTTATGCCAAGACATATTTCCTCCCAGGTTGACGCCCAGCAAATTGATAGATGAAGCCAGCCAGTGGGATTCCGTGTCCGTCCATGACTATATCCGGTTCTTTAATGTTAACCTTCTTAGAGAAAACTGCTGCCTGGGTTTTTAGCGCTAAATTCGACTTGGTTTGTTGAGATATCAAAAAAGTAATGTAGGTGTCATTTTTGGGTCAAACTTAAAATGGTAAAATCAAAAATCGAAAATTTTCGCTCGCTTAACAGATACTGGGGAAAATCAAAAAATTGACAATTTAAAAATTACCCTATATTTTCTTAGTTAAAAGAGATACAGGAAAATGTTTTATACAGAAGTTTATTTATAATGATTGTTGAATACTCTGCCCTTTTCAGAATAACTATACGGGGTCAGGTAAGACAGTTATCGGACCTAACCTAATTTTTTTTAAATGGAACTGTATATTTTAATCTAAAAAGATAGCATTTTGAACTCTCTTTTCAAATTTATAACACACCATGGATGATAGATATCATATCAAATTTTTCAAAATGTTGATACGTTATTTTCACAAATGAATATGTAAAAATAACGTTAAATGTTAATAACAACTAGAATGTCAACATAGTTGTCTCTCGGATATTAGCTTTTGTTCCATGGAATACTGTGGTTTAAAACAATAAAGTTTAAATAAATCGCCTAGGAAACCAATATCATCCATGGTGTGTTATATATTTGAAAATATAATTTAAAATGCAATCTTCTTAGTTTAAAATATATAGGATGACCCATTTAAAAAAATGGGGTTAGGTCCGATAACTTTGTTACCTGACCGCGTATACTTATTCTAAATACGGAAGATTATTCCGCAATCATTATAAAGAAACTTTTATATAAAATATTTTTCTGTATCTCTTTTAACTAAGAAAATATAGGGTAATTTTGAAATTGTCCATTTTTTGATTTTCCCCCGTATCTCTTAAGCGAGCGAAAATTTTCTAATTTTGATTTTATCATTTTAAGTTTGACCCAAAAAGAGTACATGGCACCTACATTACTTTTTTGATAGCACTAACAGTTACGGAGATACCCTATAAAAGAGTCGAAAATGGGACACCAAGAAATTAAATGAAAATATCATGTATCTATGTATTATTTAAAAAAATCAAAGCCGTACTAAGAAAATTTTTCAAATTTACCTAATGATGTAAATTGTGACGAAACTCAGGTAAATACAATAGAGAGAATAAAATCACTATATTTGGGATAAAAAATACTCTAAAAAAATAGAATAATAAATCCCAGGTCCATATTTAAAAGATAAAAGTTGACCATTAAAATCCAAACTTTTCGAGTTATTAAAATAAATGAATTTTAGACGTTTCTAACAAATCGCCCTGAATCTCATGAATCAAGAACAATTCGGCAACGTTGATACTGGATTCAAAGAAAGCTTCTTTTTTCTCTAATTTTATCGACTTCAAAAGATACCCATAGTGGTCAATTAAATAGTTTCCACCCTGTATACTACAGTAAATCTAAGTTTAAATTGTACTAAAAATTGGTACAATATCCTTACGTACCTCAACCCTATCCCTTGCCCGTTACCGACGCTTCTCAAAGGCTACTCTCGTTCAATACTTCTTCTTTACCTTATTTTCTCGAGTCGGCGTCCCTTCCCCTCCCCCTTTCATCATCCCTTCGACGTCCCGTTGCTCCATCCCCCCTCCTTGGGCACCTTCGCCGCGTTGCCCTTCCCCACGCAAATCCAGATCTCAAGTGGACGAGAACGGTTTTTTAGAGAAAGTAGGGGAGTACGGCGAGTTATGAGAGGGGAGGGGGTAATATTTAATTGAAAATATGGAGGGGGGTGATGGTGATGGGATTTGTATTCGTTTTAATAAAACTTGGGAGGTATTGTGAGGAATTAATTTGTGTTGAAGAACATGGAAGAAATTTTTTGGCCTTGTAAGATGTGAAACGCGAATGTTCTTTACACTTGTTGTATGTTGCGTCAACACTAAAAATATTTACAGGAAAAATCATTGAAATATACATATTCTTAAAGCAAATATTTATATCTTCAAGCTGTTAAAGTTTCTCTAAAAACCATTATAAGATTTGAGACATGAAAGTTATGTAATAGCATTTAGGATACATTAACAAGCCATTTATAAAGCACCAGTGCTTAGAGAACCATTTTGCTGTACTATGGTGTAAGATATATTTATGTTCCTGGAGCTGTTGATAGGAACTTCCATGAAATAGTTTTATAATTCGGGTGCAACACCATTTCTACAGTGTAATATTGTAGCTAATTTATTCTAAACACAAGAAACAATCACGGAAGATCTTTATACAACAAATCGAGAGCTGCAATAAAACTGTTGAATGAATTTTTTATATGTATATCACAACGTTTCTACTCCTAAACATCCCCAGTCCTCTCAGGTGAATACTGATTATTGAATGAATAAATTACTTTATTTGAAAACTCATCAGTTTTTTTTTATTGTTAGGAAAGCAACCCTCGTACGATATTGTGTATTTTTTTTTAAATAATAAAGGGTTCTTTATTAAACAAAAAACACAGATATAAAAACATTTTGTGGATTTCTACACACAAAAGAAAAGGGACCGGAGAAGTATTTTATTAAGCAAAAACCTTTTAATAATTAAGGGATTTTTAGTAAAGGAATAAAAAGGGTATGAGGAATGTTTTAAAAGGGTTTTTGGGGTTTTTGTCTTGGGAGAAGCTCATTTTAATAATTAATAAAAAAGTTCTGGAAACGAAAAGTGGATAACTTTTTGGTTAATGTTAGTAATATTCAACTCTGAAACACAACGCAAGGAAATAAAATATATTCCGTATACAACGTAATTTAAACAAGAACGGTGCGTCTGACGAAATCTCTCTGAAGACAGACCGGCAACCAATCGCGTATGCGTGGCGGAGCGAAATGACTTGGCCGATTGGTAGTATGTGTGATTCCCCGACAGCAGTCCGCCGTTTATTTGGGAGTTGTAAGGTTAAAATTTTAAACAATGGCAGAAAAATGTCGCGTCTTGAGTCTGAAAGAGAATATTGATGTTGTGGAAGTTTTTAATTTGATAACAATGATTTGGGCGAGTTCATTAACATTGATAGCAATGTGCTATATATATAACATGATAGTGACCCCATTCCTACCGATTATGTAGTCCAAACTGAAACCACATCACTATCAGACGACTCTGATGAAGAAGTTAAATGCAGCAATCAAAGAAATGTCACCAATTATCAACAAACCATTAGTATGGTAAAGGAATTATAAGAGTATGCAAGGAATAGAGGTGACTCTACAGCAATGGAATTGTTATCAGACTTGGAATTACATTTTCTAGATTGCAAGTATAAAACGCAAACACGTCAAACTACGTTATTAGATTTTTTTTAGTACTTAATCCTAACTAAAACTAGTGTATTTCTGTTATGTTATGTTTATTTGTACATATATATAGTAATAATTTTGCATTTACATATTACCTAATAACAAATTTCCCATGTGCGGACACATTTAGACAGTCTCGTGGGTGTCCGCCTAAGAGAGGTTTCACTGTAACATCTAATATAAAAAAGAATTGTATATTTTTTTAGAGAACGTAAATTTCGGTCATAACATTAAGATTAAAAATAGAGTATTATATATTTCTGAGAAGCTTTTTAATAACGAAATTATATTATTAAAAAATCATTCAACGTAGAAAAAAGATGAGTACGTCCCTGGATTTTAAGTAAAAAACTACAAAGAGAACATTTTTGATAAGTTACAGGGTAACCGAAATATGGGGGGTGTCCCAAAATATTAAATTCTCAAAAACAAGGAAGCCTAAAAAAATTCTTATTGCGGCATATTTTGCTTCACGACTGAGTAAAACAGTGCTGCGAAAACCGCATCCTTCTATCTTTATTAATAACGGAGATACCCCGTAAAACAATCGCGAAATGGACACCCCAAGAGATATTTATTAATCTTGACTCAAAAAATTTTGAAGTATTTTTAAATTACACAAGAAAATTTTAAAAATTTGTAAAAGCGTCCCCCTTACCACGCGAGTTCGATTTGCACTCGTCCACTTTGTATTTGCTTTATTTGCAAAACCTAAACTTTTTATTATATTTAAAACTTCTACATAATCGCTGCATGTTTACATATTTGAAACTAAATTCGTAAAATTGAAAAACTACATACAAAAATACTACTGGCGATGTTTTGTAGTAATAAAACGAGCGAAAAAACTTCGGCAAAGTTTCATAAAACGTACGTGGTTCGTAAAATTTTAATTTCGAAAGTTCAGATTAAAGCGTATACCTAATTCTCTGAAGCTTGTGAGCGAGACGATGTGAAAACATGGAAAACTAAAATTTAACTTTATTATAAAATAAACACATTTCGTTAATTAGATTTTTAAATTATTTTTTTATCAAAAATTATGATATAGGGTATCGCCGTCTAATAGAGGTGTCCGCCCACGAGAAATTTGAGATTAAATAATCTAAAATTATTACTATGTATATGTACAAATAAACAATACACTAGTTTTAGTTAGGATGTAGTACTAAAAAAATCTAATAACGTGTTTGCGTTTTATACTTGCAATATAGAAAATGTAATTCCAAGTCTGATAACAATTCGATTGCTGTAGAGTCACCTCTATTCTTTGCATACTCTTATAATTCCTTTACCATACTAATGGCTTGTTGATAATTGGTGACATTTGTTTGGTTACTGCATTCAACTTCTTCATCAGAGTCGTCAGATGATGATGTGGTTTCAGTTTGGACTACATAATCGGTAGAAATGGGGTCACTATCATCTTCTAATAGCACATTGCTATCAATTGTAATGAACTCGCCCAAATCATTGTTATCAAATTACAAACTTCCCCAACATAAATATTCTCTTTTAGACTCAAAATGCGAAATTTTTCTGTCATTGTTTACGACTTTAACCTTACATCTTAACTCAATTTTTCCACAGAGCGTTAATTAAGGATAAAAAAGAAACTTTTGTTTCTGCATGTATAATGATCAAGATATCCGTATTTCTTTTCAACTAAAATTCGGGATGTCATCCAAAGATACAAGTCTATAGTTTGCTCAAAATTTCACCAAGATCGGAACACAATTAAAAACGTTACAGAACTATAAACCTGAGTAACATTGTCTTTGTCCGGGTTTTACTGTCGGGGAGTATAGTAATTTCAATAAATAAAATTTCTTGTGGGTGGACAACTGGCTACGGACCTGCTTCCAACTATTTACAAAGGGCAAAGTCACGCACGGCTTTTAACATTTTTTTTATAAAAGGAATTTTGAGACCGAAGCTTTTTATATTTAACCTTCATAATTTTTGAGAAAATGGTATTATTTTTTCTCCTTCGCTTTATTATTTATTAGTCTCTTGTATACAGCTCTTTTCATTTCTACGGATAAAAACAGTTCTAAATGACAGAATATACAGTGAGGACGTAAAGTAAGGAATAAATTCATTATCTCGCAAACTACAATTTTTTTAAAAAATCGCTCGGACCCTTCGATTTTGTTTTTCGAACGCGCATATTCTGACATAAAATTTTTTTTTTCTTAAATAGAACCCACTGTATATTATTGCATGTACGGATTCTTCGGAAAATCATAAATATTTTTCATGTAGCATGTGTTATACCTTAGCCCAAGCGTTTTGGAGTTATTCTCATTCAAAATTTGAAAAGTGGAAAACGTCATGGAGAAAACAAGGAATAAAATTATTTTAAAAATGTCTTATTTATCGAAAAAACAGTTAGGTGAACTTAAAAATAATTTTCCTAAAGTAAATGTTCGAAGTGTCTTCCGTTGGTCAACTGACAATAGCCTAACCGATCTACAAATTCTCGCTGAACATTTCGAACCATTTGGGGCGTAATTTGCCGAATTTCTTGCCGGATGCGATCTTTTAAATCATCTAAATTTGCAGGCTGGCTTTTGAATACTTTTCCCTTAAGGTATCCCCCTAAAAAAAGTCGAGTGGTGTTAAATCGGGTGACCTTGGCGGCCACTCAATAAAACCACCTCTTCCAATCCACCTGTTTGGAAAAGTATCGTCCAAATATGTACGAACTCCCACAGCGAAATGTGGGGGAGCACCATCTTGTTGCAACCAGATATTATGCTGTGGCAAATCGGATGTTCTAACTCAGGAAAAAGGGTGGCCAGGGCTGGAACAAGTTCTTGTTCTAAAAAACTCAAGTATCTCTCGCCTGTTAAATTTCCGTCAAAAAAGAAAGGCCCTATAACAATGTCATCGACAACGCCAGCCCACACATTGATCTTTTGATTAAATTGTGTGTGTCCTTCCCTCATCCAGTGTGGATTTACATCGGACCAATATCGATAATTTTGGGTATTTACGTCACCATTCAAGCAAAATGTGGACTCATCGGAAAAAATTATATTTTTTACAAAATTTCTGTTTACGAAACACATATCCTGGAAACGCTCACAAAATTCAAGGCGCCTCTCAAAGTCCATTTCCAAAAAAAAATTTTTGGGTCACTCTTATTTGCAACACCCTGTATATCTACATTTTATGTCAGAATATGCGCGTTCGAAAAACAAAATCGAAGGGTCCGAGCGATTTTTTAAAAAAATTGTAGTTTGCGAGATAATGAATTTATTCCTTACTTTACGTCCTCACTGTATGTAATAATTAATTATTGAAATTAAATTGATCCACGCTTCACTTGGTAACTTATTCAAAAGAAAGAACCATGCATAATTGATAAAATTATTGGAACCATCGCGCATCGTTCAGGGTCCTTTTGATCCCCAATATGTTGTCCAACAAAAAATGAGCGATAATAGTTTGTTGTACCATGTGGTATGGTTTTTAAAAAAAAAATAAATTGATTTATTACGAATTAGCTTATTTTATAACCAGTAACAAGTTTCACTCTCTCTCTCTCTCTAAGATTTTAATCGTCTGACGAGGAAAACGCAAGTTTTCATAAAGAATTGACCAGGCTAATCACGACTACCCACATCGAGAAATATCAGTATCGTACCACTGTCCTTGTACAAAATATCAACGAACATGTTTGCAGGGAGCGCCACTGATGGAGCGATAAAAAAAATCTAAGCCGTAAGCTGGACATAATAGGTGCAAATGAACTTTTTTTCATAAAATGACCTAACGTAGGGGAGACCGAGGAGATTTGTGACAAAGTAGAGTTGTGACAAAGACGATTTCTCGGAATATAGCCGTTAGCGAGCTGGTAACAGCGCACGATTGTTTGTTTATAGACGCGCTACTTAATGCAGATGCAATGGCCAACGACAAGCGGTTGCGTGTTTACAACGTCTGCATGAAAAAACAACCTAGAAGTAAATTTTTTATAAAATTTTTGATTGTATTTATATTCACGTGGTTATGCTATTTTTTCTTATATTGTGTGGGTTTGGAGGTTCAAAGCGTGGCATTGTCTTGCTGTGCTTGCATCTTGTTTCGAAATTACGAATTATTATTCTGACCCAAAGATCCTACAAACTCGAGATAGAATTGTTTATATTTGTAGTCGACGCAAGGAATGAAAACGTGCACTCCCCCCCACCTTGCTGTTATGTTTGCAGCATAGCCAGATTGTCCTATTTACTATCGCTAAGGAATCTGCAAAATCCCAATTAAAAATTTGTTAATTTGACAATTACAACTGGTTTAAGGTTAATCCGCAATTGCCTTTAAAATAAATTTATTTCCCAATAATTTTACTATAAATTGTGAATAGGCCTTGAGAGATTTAGAAAAAAAAATATTATTATACATAAAAGTTTTTGAAATAAACCGACTGCACTCTGGCAACATCAAGTTAAATATACTACGCTCTACGGCACAAGGTCAAACTTTATCATATAGTAAAGAATGCAGTATTGCTGGTCGCTGCTAACTGATTTTAAGGGATTGTTTATATATTTTGGTTGTTTTTATTTTTTTTTTATGAGTATTGGTGAAAAATCGTCTTTATTATAAACAATGATGGTGCATTCATGTATAGTTTGTAAAAGAGTGGATCATTTAAGCAAGGATTTATCTTTTCTGCGGCAAGTATGGTTATGTTTTAATATGATTGTATTGATATGATTTTTGATATAACCATTGACGTTTAAAAGGTTATGGATCGGTCCGTGGAGCTAGTCCGGGCAAAAAGCAGTCGAGTTGGTTTATTTCTTAATATAAATCTTGCATTTACAAGATGGTTGAGTCTTGTGCGGCCATAAAATGCTTCACTAGAAGATGCAATGGTGTTAAATTAAAATTTCACAGGTTAGTAAATATATTTAGAAATTTGATTTTGAGTTTGCATCACTATGAAAATTCGGTTTGTTTAAGAATGTACCAAATGTTTATCCACTTCGTTAGGATACTAAAAGGTCGTACCCTACGGCAAATTTGGATACATACCCTTAGAAGGAATAATTATAGCCCAGGTGATACAACAGTTATTTGTGAGAAACACTTCACAAAAGAAGATTATGGAGGTAATGTACATGGGAATAAATACTGAAGAAAGGAACAGTCCAGTCAAAATATTTTACATCTTTATTTTTCTATATTTAAACAACGTTTGCTGTAACAAGTACGTGAAGACAGGTTTTATGTAATTTATTTATTTATTTTTATTTATTTGATATAACTTGTTTAGGTATATATTATTTTAATTTAGTTATTTAATTAATCACTTTAGTGTACAATATGCCTTAGTGGCTTGTGTGTGCATTACTAAAGTAATATGCTACTATAACTATATGTAACATCGTTTCAAAATATATTATTACTTTATAAATCACAGACATTGTTATTTTATAAATTACAGACAGTGGAATTTGTAATTGTCAAATTTACAAATTTTTAATTGGGATTTTGCAAAAAAATTTGATAAATATGACAATCTGGCTAGAAATATACACTTTTATATCTGGAGAGTATCATCCAGTAATGAATACACCAAAAATATTGATGCTAAGCATAAATAGTTAAATCCATCCTTGGATACACTGTATATAAAAACTGGATCAATATTTCTATCTTTTTTATAAATATCCAATATCCGAAACTACAATAGAAAATATAGTTAAACGTAAAGAATCTCAAAGTAAATTATACGCCCTTGTTGGGCTTTTTGCCCAGACTAGCTCCGCTCCGAAACGAGGAAGGCCGCTCCATAACCTTTTAAACGTTATTGGATTTAACCAGACTTCAACATTGTTGCCATTATAGAGACAAACATGGTTTGTTTCTCTTCCACCCATTACTGATTTTCAATAACATTCCACACAATCACAACCTCACTTTCCAACTGATTTAGGAATGGAGTGTTGGCCCTGTGTTCTTACCATATCGCTATTTTTGGCACCTAGGAGAGTTGTGACACGCTGTCACAACTCTCCTATTAATGGTTATTTTCTGGATAAATTATTTTACATTCTTTTTGCAATGTTTTTGTCTGTTTATTTCTGTTCCTGTTCGTTTGCTTCGGTCAATTCTTACAACCTAAGTTTGATATAATGATGCCATAGCTACTTATAAAAGATTTACTGTTATGTTAATGTTTCATGTTATTTTAGTTCCTACAATTACGCCTAATGATAATTAAAGTAATTTTATGCAAAAAAACGTGTGATTTGTTTATAATTCATATAAAATGAATTGTATCTATTTAATATAGTCTAGATACACAGCTGTCACAACTTACCTTGGTGTAAGGAGAGATGTGACAAAGGGAGTACTTTCAGATTTCGTAAATTTTCTCAGAAACGTTATAACTTTTATTGACTTTGATGACTGTTCTTAAAAGAACAAGGATTCACAGAAACACCCTATACATCAAGAAAAATTCAGAAATATTAAATATAGACGCCCGATCAAAATTAGACAAAAATGAATTCAAACCTAACCAAAGCAAATTTAGTGACAACATAAATCGGTTTTTGCTCCGTCGAAATAAACTTTCCATAATTTCCACGAATTTCCTAAATTTTCCAACAATAAATGAGTTTTAGTAATAAACGAAAAAGACTCCTCCATTTATAAACCCCGAAACATAAGACTGGAGTAATCCAGCTGGAAACATTTTCCTCCAGAGAAATATTTTTGATTAATCATCCGATTTTCTTGGCAGTTTTACCGCCTCCCCCCCTTCCCCCCTTTTCCTCCTCGGAAAAGAAATTCATCAAGGGGATTGGTATAAGCAAAGTAATATCTGAAAACAAAGTAATTTATCAAATAAATAGACTTCATTGTGCTTGAACCTTGGCGCTTTTGTAGAAAATTTCGTGAAGTTTTTGCACGGTTTGTATCAACAAAATTACGTTAAGATTGTTAAAAAATGGTGCACACCGGCTGGGGAAGGTCTAGTTGCATGATCATCATCAAACTAACGTAAAAAAACTTTGATATGTCCTTATTCGATTTTTCGATATTTATATAAATAAATCTACTATATTTGTTAAAGTTTTTCAGACTAAAGACCCAAATAGAAAAAGTATTATAAAATACACGGTTCATAAGACAATTAGAGCATTTGTACTTTAGAAAACTCGGTCGTTTTCTAAATTAAACACATGCTCTAAGATAATGTCTTATGAAACTTGGATCTTAATATACTATATTACTTATAGATTTGAAAAAATCCGAAAAGGGCTAGTCAAATATAAAATTTTGTCTACTGTTTCTTATACTTGTCATTTATTTTAAACCCTCAACGGTAAATTTACGGCGTATTCAAATTTACAACCCTTTAGTCATTGGCGTCATTGGCCCCTAGCCTAGTAGGATTTTAGCAAATATCACTATGACGTATGATGGCTTCGAACTTCTGACATACAGCTAGGTCATCTGCGCCCCCCCCCCCCCAGTTACGCCTTTAGTGAATACTTCTATTGTTATATTTATAATTAAGTATCGAAAAGAGAAAAGATATTCTTTTCCATGCTTACAATCAATGAATATAAAACGGCTTTTGGGGTTAGTCGTTCTTCTTCCCTGAAAGAAATTCATCAAGACTAAAATGCCCCCTATAAACTTTGGAATATATTGCGGAAATACCGCATATGACTGAAATTTTGCACTGCTAAAACTGCTTACTTTCAAAATATGGTCTGAAATTTATCATCTTCGTTATTTTGTTCCGCGTTTTCTCTTAAAATGCTCCGGCGATGGTGCTTTTGTTTTTCGCGCCCAGGCCATGATGTTTAGTTTTCGTACTTTGAATACGGCCTATTATGGCGGGCATTTTTTTTGCGGCCGGAAAGATACAGTATTATAGCCTGACAGGCACTAAATCATGTTGGTTGTTGAAATAAGTGTCAATATTCGGTTTTAACTGATTATCACATGGAAAATGACATCCCTGGAAGGTGCTTTTCCCATTTTCTGAATACGCAGTGTCTGTGTGTTGTTGAAACAGTTGTTATTGTACAGATTGTCCATTTCTCATCCGGTTCTATTTTATGGGGATGGCTTGGATGTCACCAACGAATGTCCTTGAGGTAAGTGATCGTCGCCACTACTTTTGGTTACTGTTGACAATTTCCTAATAAATCACATCCGGCTCGAAGGACCATGTTCCTTCTGGTAATGTCGTGAACTGTATAAAAAGCTTCACTGGTTTGAATATGATTTATTAGCTTATTACAACTTTGATAATACAAATTATCAACTAGGGTTTTGATGTATAACAGTTCTATAAAAGCTCTCGATTTGCTAATTTGTTATATAAAGGTTTCTCGTAATACACTTTTACCTTTAGGGTCAAATGTATACAATATTACGCTGTGAATGTTCTTACAACCAAATTATAAAACTGTTTTATGGAAGTTTTTTTTTAATCGTGTTCCGTCAGCGTCCCGTCCCGTCAAACGAATCCTGAAAGGACGCGACGTTAAAAAAGCTACTGGTCCAGACGAAATTCCTATTATAGTTCTTAAGAGATGCACCGATGAACTAACACCAGTATTTTGTGGATCATCTATCAAGACTTTAGACTTTTCAACTTATCCTACAAAAAAGGAATATTTCCATCTTGCTGGAAGACGGCGCGCGTCCAGCCTATTTCAAAGAAAGGTAAGAGAGCCCTGCCTAACAACTATCGACCAGTCGCGTTGCTTTCAGTTATATCAAAAGTAATGGAGAAAGCTATTAACCAACATCTTCTAAAGTACCTGGAAGGCTTCAACATTATCAGCGATCATCAATATGGTTTTCGGAAGTCCAGATCAACTGGAGATCGTCTAGGCTAGGCTATGTCACCAATATTTGGAACAACGCAATCGAACATCATGGGAAGTCTCGGGCTTTTGCGAAAAGCTTTTGATCGTGTTTGGCATGAGGGACTTCTGAGTAAACTGAGATCCTTTGGTATGCCTAGCCGATTCTGTGCATGATTGTCTAGCTTTCTTAAGGACCGCTCTCTGCAAGTGGAGATTGATGGATTTCTCTCAGACACCTTCACCATCAATGCCGGTGTTCCTCAAGGGTCCATATTGTCTCCCACTCTCTTCTTACTCTACATTAACGACCTTCTAGTGAAAACGAAAAATCCGATATTTAGTTTTGCTGACGATAGCACAATTATATCATCTTTCTTTTTGAATGCACAAACATCGGCTGCCGACGCACATCTTCGCAGACAGCATGAAGTATCACGCCTCAACAAAGAACTGGAAGAAATTTTGGCTTAGGGTGACAGTAACCAAGTCGAATTTAACGGTAAAAAACCCAGGCAGCAGTTTTCTCTAAAAAGGTTAACATTACAGAACCGGATAAAGTCATGGACGGACACGCAATCCCACTGGCTTCATCTATTAATTTGCTGGGCGTCAATTGGCATAACCACGTTGTGGCAATCGCCAAGATAGCTTCTCAGAAACTTGGTGTACTCTTCCGAATCAGAAAGTTGTACACACCTCAACAACTTTTGACACTGTACAAAGCCCAGATTCGTCCATCACTAGAGTACTGCTCTCATGTCTGGAGCTCTGCACCCAAACATGCACTTCGGCTGCTGGATTCCATCGAAAGGAGGGCCATTCGTCTGATTGGAGACCACGAGCTGACGAAGAACCTCGACAGCCTGGAACATCGAAGACAGGTTGGGGATTTGACTCTCTTTTACAGATATTTTCATGGAAAGTGCTCGGCTGACCTTGCCCTCTTAATTCCGCTTGTGTTTGATCATAAAAAAAAAGCTGTATAAGAACATCCATCAATAGAACTTACATTATACAACAAAATGGTTCTATAATCTTCTGGGTTTAAAACTGATTTGTTGATGTGTACTAAATGCTGTTACACAACTTATTTGAAGCAAATCTGGGTTTTTACATTTATTGATAGACATCTTTTAATAGTCATAATACTGAAATTAATTTCTTTATTCCGGTTTGCTGCTAAACGGTGTTATAGTAGGCCGTAACGTTTATAAAGTCCTTCCAAGAGTGACGTAAAGCAAAATAAAAGAGGCCGGAGTTCCAGATAGAAATTCTACTTAGAAATATGGCATCATTAATAACTTTGTATTAAATGCTGCACTATTTGTATTCATTTATTTCTCTTTTGCAGGGAAATTTAAAATATGGTGCACTTCGTCTTTTGTGTACATATTTCTGCTCCCTTTTTCGAAATGGAGGGTTTACGTTTCGAGGAATAATTGCTTTTACTGTGGAATAATGATATTAAGTGTTTCAGACACAGTAACGTACGAAACTTAACTATGCTTTTTTATATATTAAATATCCACAATTGCCTGATTGTTCGGGGATGGTTTTAAAGAAGATAGTTTATGGATCAGGTCACGGGCTTCGTTAGAAAGTTTTGTAGGGGGTGGCAATGATAAAATTAGTGATTTTAGAAACTTAAAAGCTAGGACACCGGTGGTAGCAAAAAGGGGAAAAAGTCCGCCGCAAGTGAAAGCGCCGCAGGCGATTTTTTTCATGGATTGCGCACAAACTTGACAGAAATTTTGACGAATTCTTGTTTTCCATTTCCTGAAGATTATCCATTTCTGAAGAAGAAAACGATCCCGGTTTTACGATCTATATACAAAAAGAGACAGCGGAAAAGAAACTACTATAACTACATAATTATTTTAACAATTAAACATTGATTAGTATGCTTATTTGTATTTTAATGGTATTCTACGGTTGTAATGCCATATAGTCAATAATTTCATCGTACAAAAGTTCATTATTCGTTAATACTACAACAAGATCTCACGAGTGTCCTGGCCAGTTGTAATTCGTATTTCCTCTATAAGTTTTGATTCATTATAAACCAAAAAGAAGATTCTATCGACTCAGACGAAAGTAATGGGTTTTTAAGTTCATTTTTCAGTTGAACAGAATCAAGCATTTTATATTGCTTCAACAAAACTATCAAATGGTTCTTAAGTAAACAATTTTGAATAGGATAAAAAATTATTCTTGGTCAATAAATCGAAAAAATGTAATTCACTGATGTCCGAAAATCTAGTTTTAATTTAATTAATAACGGTGCCTAAAATGTATTTATAAATTTATTTATACAGGGTGTTCCTTAATGACGTGCTAAAATTACAGGGTGTGATTCCTTAGGTCATTTTATAAAGAAAAGTTCATATGAACATATATCTGCAACGGCTTAAATTTTTTGCTTCAGGGTGTTGATTTTTATTTTTTAAATGGTTATTTCTTAATATCTCCGAAACTGCATCAGATATTATTTTCCTTTTTGGAATGTGTTAATAGGATATAGAACCACAAATTTTAGTTAGAAAAGTTATTCAATTGTTCCACCAGTGGCGTCCCTGCAAACATGTCCTCTGATATTTTTTACAAAAAAGATGGTACGTTACTGACATTTTTCCATGTGGATATTTTTTGATTAGCCTGGTCAATTCTACATGAAAACGGATTCTTGAGTTTTTCTCGTGAGGCGCACCGTTCTTGATTAAAACCACTAAATTCATTGTGGAACTAATTATTATTAACATTATTGTTATTATCGAGGTTTTGGAAATGGCCACCTTCACTTCAAAGGCATGCTTCCGCCCGTACTCGCATCGAATTGCCCACTCCAACAATGTTTATAAAATAAAATTTATTATTGGTTATAATTAATTTTTTATCAATGTTAGATAATAATACTGAGTTTCAATATGAATTTAGTGGTTTTAATCAAGAACTGACGAGAAAAACTCAAGAGATCGTTTTCATGTAGAATTGACCAGGCTAATCAGAAAAAATATCCACATGTAAAAATGTCAGTGGCGTACCATCTGCTTTGTAAAAAATATCAAAGGACATGTTTGCAGGGACGCCACTGGTGGAACAATTGAATAATTGTAACTAAAATTTGTGGTTCTATATTCTATTAACACATACCAAAATTGAGAATAATATCTAAAGCAGTTTTGGAGATATTAAAAAATAACCATTTAAAAAATATAAATTCAACACCCTGTAGCAACAAATTTAAGCCGTTGCGGACATATGTTCATATGAACATTTCTTTATAAAATGACCTAAAGAATCACACCCGGAAATATTAGCACGTCATTAAGGAACACCCTATATATTCATACGAATTTTTCGTCATAAAATGACCTCTGGAATATTATGAATGAACTTATCTTTATAAAATGACCTAAGGAATCACATCCTGTAATATTAGAACGTCATTAAGGAACACCCTGTATTGCAGCTTCGGATCCGCTATATTAGAATTTTTCTTCCTGAAGACACTATCCCAAAAACATACATCTTCTCAGCTAAAGAAATAAAAGATTATTGATGAAGTTGACAACTTCCAGGGAGGGGGGATTTAAAAATTCAAAAATCTACATTGTGTTTTATTTAATAAAGTTACTTTTTTTCATTCTGCCTTTTTCGCTACACAGTCAAAAATAATTTTGCTTCCTATATTAACATTTTTGATGTATTTGAAATTGTACTTGCCACTCTAAACGGCCACCCTGTATATTGTATCCTTGCGCATAATCTAAAATAATTAAATTAAATGATTCATATTTTTGAAATATCTTCTTGCATAATCAGTTTTTTATTTCAAAAATAAACTGCTTCAAAGCGGCCTCTTCCAATCGTCCTCCCAACTAAAATATTAAACGAACCGAGCGAAATAATCAGCACTCTCTATACAAAACCTTATGAACTACCGTTTTCAACCCCTTTTAATAAACAGGAATCAATATCAACCCTCTACAGTGGTTTGAAACTAAACTTATCCCCTCGTACCGTCGTTTGTAAGCCCTAAGTGTTTTTTAGAGAGCATTCTTCGAGTAGTCAGAGGTCCGGTGACTACTAGAATGGTTCTACAACCAAATGATAAAACTATTTTAAAGAAATTTTTTTAAATAGCTATAAGAACATCTTATAGTTTACAGCAAAATGATTCTTTAAGCTGTTATGTACCAAATTTGGGGTTTTACCATAGATATGTCAAATAAAGCGGAGACACAATTGGTTACATTTTGTCCCGATCATAGATCGATGTTTTTGCTGATAGTTTCTGCTGATTGCCCTAAATCTACCGCCTGTGGTTGACACTGAAAGTTATATTAATTATATTGAATGCATTTGTCATGTGTGTATCTATTAAGTAAAAATATTATACTATTTTTAAATTTTATATTCGTAAAATTATTTGTAGTGTCTTAATCATATTAAATTATGATGTTTCATAGAAATCACTGTGGCAACGTTATAGGGGCGTTTCTACTACGGGCGAGCCTGAATTTTAGGAATCTGTCAAACTTCATTCCTTTCTGACATTACAGTGTTGTTGTTTGTGATCTATTGTGTTTTTTGGATTAATTTTCAGTGTTTTTTCGATCTAGAACTATTTAGATCTATTTATTAACTATATACAATGATTCGTCGGTGCGTGGTGTATAAGAAAATCGACTATTCTAACCTCGGATTAATATTTCGGCGGTAAATGAGATTATTGAGGTTTGTTGGCTTAAGCAGTGATGTAGCTAATTCTATATGAGAAGTAATTAAATGGTTTGCCGTTATTAAAATTGGTTCGCAGCAAAAAATAGCCATTAAGTCATTTGATCAGCATAAAAAATTTTGCTTGCAATAAATAAAAATCGGGCTGTAAACTTTTTCTGCAAAAAATGTTACAAACTGTCAACAATTTAACCGATACAAGTCCGCTTGTAATATCATGTGTTCGCTTAATTCACAGTCGAGCTGCGAAATGATTACTTGGTCAGCAAGATTTTACAATTGGTCAGTAGAAGAAAACATGTCTAGAAGCAGTTTACTTCAGAGGTTTGCATTTTAAAAGAATGGTTATCAATATAAATCATTGGATAGCGTTTTTTTTGAATAAACGGCAAAGTTCGTTATTGTGGACGCGTGATACGAGTAGCTAATTGCGTGCGTGTGTTTTCATTCGGTGTAGCAGTCAAGGCCCAAAAGGTGTAGCGGGGCGGGTTTACACTTGTTTTCCCAGGGCACTTTCAATTTATGTAACTTTCTTGTGTTTTCTTTTGCCGAATACAGAAAGAAATCGGCCACAAAAGGTGTAGCGGGGGCGGGTTTTCACTTGTTTTCCCAGGGAACTATTTCACGTTTTATTGCCTTTTTTTTATGGCCAAGATTAAATATTTTGCTTACCCGCTGATTGCTTACCAATATCTGATTAAAAGTGGATCGCTCATAGCAGCTTATATATTTAATTTGCGTACCAAAATAATTTAGAGCACTCTAGTATGACATTAATTACTGACCGATTCAGAAATGTTTGCTGTCCATAAGTTGCTGACCAACTAGCCATTTTGGCTGACCGATTACATTTTTCTGTTCGCAAAAATAAGAATATTTTGCTAACCAGTTAAATGATACCCATTCTATATATTTTAAGTAAATGTTGCAAAATAAATGCATTAATGGATTTAATTAAAATAAAATAACTTTTATGATACTGAGAGAACTAGAAACCAAAGAATTATATGAAATTACCGACAACAACGAGAAAAACACATTTGCTCTTGTACTACAAACGAATGGATAGGCGCGTGCCGTTTCCCGGGGCAGGTCCATTCGCATTTTTTACAGGGACAAGGGTAGATTTTTACCGAGGGACGAAAAATGACTGTAAGGGTTGTTTTTATAGGCTGTTTTTATGTAACTCTTGCCAAGGCATGATCCCTAATCGTAACCGGAATGATGTACAAACGATTTTTTGTGGCGATAGGGTTTTTACGGGGTGTTTGTAGTGTTTTTTATGTTGTAGAATGTTTTTAGGAGGTAAAGGTAAATAAAAAATATATATCTTTATTTAAGATATTATTCTACATTGTGGAGCGAAAATTTTGAGATTTTTCCCATAAAAGGAACATTCCGACATTCCCGACATTCTCGGGGCAAGAATGATAAGCAAATAATATTAACAATCGGAAAGACATGTCAAACTTCGTGGTATAACATGGATCCGCAAATGCTTCGTTTTCAAGATACAGGGTTAAAAAAATGTTTTTTTTAATCGGGTTTCCGTAAATATCTTAAATATCCTTTTGTCCATATTGTTGAAATTTGGCAGTTTTATTTGTAGTGTTAAGGGGCTAATTTTGCCCTAAGTAGATTAAATTTATTGAGTCCAGTGGCATCCCGGGAGGCACCTTAACGAATATTATTGGAGAAAAAAGATAAGCCACTGGCTTTTTTGGAATTTTTATATTTTTCTCGGATTAAGCAACTAAAAGTACAACACTTTGTTTCTCGAATTTTTTTCGTATCTTACCTTGTTTTCGAGAAAAAAACTAAAAACCACTTTGATGCATGTAAAATTGGTTAGTTTTGTTGTTACAAATGTTTATTTGTTGTAGTTGCTATTATTCTTTTTTTGCATATTAATAGTTTATTCCAGTTATGAAAGATAAAATCTGCCGTTTAGAAAGTTTTAAAATTCCGAGTAGTTCCGGAGACATCCGGAAAACCCCGAAATTCTGAAAAATCGTTTTATTGCATTCCTCGGTTTTTTGAGATCGAATTCTAAAGTAATTGACTTTTGCATTGCCACTTTTTCCGATCTATCTAACAGCGTTAATTGTTTTGTAATCCGACGAGCAGGACCGTATCCCAGAATTTCCTGATGTTGTTCAAAAAACCCTCGAAACGTCATTAAACCACAATGTGTCATACATCGTTGCATTCGGAAGAAAAAAAGCTCTCAAATTCCAATATCAGAAAAACAGGACCGCATTTAAAAAATAAAGTTCATAATGGCCCTTCGAAGACGACTCGTCGGATTACAAAACAATTAACGCTGTTGCGGAAAAAGTGGCAATGCAAAAGTGCAATTTACTTTAGAATTCGATCTCAAAAAAACCCAGGAAAACAATAAAACGATTTTTCAGAGTTTCGGTTTTTTCCAGATATCTCCGGAACTACTCGGAATTTTAAAACTTTCTAGACGGCATATTATTAGGCACGTAAATGCGCAACTTTACCTCCATTTAACCGACTTCGTAACTCTTACGGTTTCCGAGATCAATGTACTGGTCCTCCTTATCTTGGACACGTTGTATACCTACTCAAACTGATATAGTAATTAGGCATGCAGGTTTGTAGGCTCTGTCCTGAAAGATGTAAATTTTATCGTAACACAGTCAAAAGGTCAACGATATATTTTGAACTAAACTACAAGAATATTGTTACAACAAATAGATATATCTGTATAAATTTCCCCCGAGAAATCAATCTGTAAATGTAAAAAATCCAGATTCACAAAAGGTGTACAACAGCATCTAGGAAACATCAGCAAAAAGCTAGGTAAAGTAATGTTCTTACAGCAATTTAGAAAAAAAATCTAGGACTATAATTTTTGGATTGTTAGAGCATTCTTATAGTACAGTGTAATATTGTAGCTATATGACTCTAAATACAAAAATCAGTCACGGGAGACTTAGAATTTATTTACAAAGGAAAATGTTTTGGCCCTAAAAATAGTGATTTAAAATTTATATTTTGATTGGCATCACCAGAATAATTTCTTTCGAACGAAATTTAAACTTAACCTATTCTTTTGACTTTATAATATTAGCAATTTAGACAGAGCGGACATTCTCATTGCCACCAAAAAATGTGTGTTTTGTATTACGTATAAGTAGAAAAATATACATCCATTTCAAGACATACGTTAATGTAAATGAAACGAATAAGACGAAATTTACGATCTGCATAAATTTACATTTTATTAGTTTTGCTTACATAGTACTGTTTTAATGGTCTTATCTAGAACTGTAATAATATCCAAAGCCGGGATTTGGACTGAAAAGAAGTTGCCAGGGGTAGTAGAAGCGATGCACGCGGAAGCTTTCCGCCAATGATCTCGAACTGATGATCAACATTGTACTAAATAAATCAAGCCCAAAAAGAAAATACGAACTTTTTGCTTATAATAAACCTATACAGGATGCCCGCTAATTAATGGCAAATGGAAAAACCACAGACTCTTTACGTAAAAATATTAGGATTTAATTATACAGGGTGTTAAAGTTAAAACTTCATTTTTATTTTTTTTCTCCAATAACTTTGAGGGAAACCAACGTTTTTTTACAAAATTGGACAATTATGGTTTTTTTAGGACGAGAAATTGATTTTTTTTGTCAAATTTTAATGTACAATGTAGGGGGCGCTGTCTGCGGTATTGTTCGCACATTTATTAGGTCATAACTTTTTTGTGCCTTAGTGTATTTAAATTTTTAATGCAAATAATACTTTTCTCATATTTATTACGTAAAAAAGTTGAGGTCGCCCAGGGTTACCGTTTCGGAGATATTTGCATTTAAATTGTTTAGTTAATTACTATTAATTTGCAAACCAAATTTTTTCCTTAAACTAACCTATGAGAAAACAAATGAAATTTAGAAATGCTGTTGCTATGGAACAGAAAATGTTGTTATTTGTTTTGTTGTCTATTGTAAGATAGCTGTGTGAGTTATATGAAATTCCGTTTAGGATGAAAGATACCTGTTTCGCCTTATCGGTCGTAAATATTTTTGACGATCTTTAAATCAGGTTGTTGGATAGAGTTCCGAATACAAACAAATTGTGTCTCGGCATCGTTACTTAACTTACGATAAACTCAAAAATGAAACATTTTCTCGCACAGCTATCTTACAATGATCTACAAACAAATAACAACATTTCATAGCAACTGCATCTCTGTCTTCTCATATTTTGATTTAAGAAAACTATTTTGTTTGCAAATTAATAGTATTTGGACAGGGTGCACTAAACAATTTAAATGCAAATATCTCCGAAACGGTAACTCTGGGCGATCTCAACTTAGTATACCTCTTTTAGGTAATGAATATTAAAAAGTATTATTTTCAATAAAAACTTAAATATACAAGGCATAAAAAAGTTGTGACCGAATAAATGTGCGAAAAATGCCGCAGACAGCCTACATTGTACATTAAAATTTCATAAAGAAATCAGTTTCTCCTCATAAAGAAACCATAATTCCCAAATTTTGTAAAAACCGTTGGTTTCCTGCAAAATTATTAGAGAAAAAACAAAAATTAAGTTTTAACTTTAACACCCTGTATCTCAATTAATATCAACTTTCGGATATAGGTAAGTATAATTAAATCCTAATAGTACCATTAATTAGCGGACACCCTGTATATGTACCTACATCCCAAAGAACCCCCCGCGTTGTTAGCAACAAATTACCAATAAAATACCAAATTGAACTTTCTGAGGCTTTATAACAAGTAATAATCATGTCATGGCTTTAATTGTATTACTCTGGCTTACGAGAAAACCGCAAGAGGTGGTTCTCGTGTAGAATTGCCCAGGTTAATCAGAAAACATGTCAGTGGCATACCACTTCTTTTGTAAAACATATCGCAGCACATTCTGACAAGGATGCCACTGGTTTGGCTATGTCTACCCACTACACTATCCTACTACTTATCTATCGGCACTTCAGTAGCTCTAATAAAACAAGTTAAATCACTATGAAAGGTGAAATCCCTCCTATTGGTATTATTTAGTTAAAAAAGTGTTTTTTTTTAAATCGTAGCTCTAATAATAACAGGGTTAAGACTTTGCTATGTTTTTTTTTTTATTGTTAGGACGTCGCAACGCTAAAAGATCGAGAAACGACGTCTTGAAAGATAATTGCGAAATGTTATATTATGTAAAAATAATATAGTTAAGTATCTATATTGAAATAAATATTTTGAAAAAATTATTTAATAACTCTTTACCCGCATCACTCTGAATATTTATTTACCTCGCTTCTCAGAGCGTCGCGACTCCAAACAAAATAACAAACGCTGAATTAAATGATAACTAGTGGCGGAAATGCTATTTTCCGAATTTAAAATCGCAATGATATTTCTTTGAGCAATCCTTCAGACGTTACCGTGTGCGCAGGTCAAAAACAAACGATTTTCCCATGAAAATTCCCTTATTTTCGCCGAGGCGTTTCTTATTTTCCTCTCAAGGCGGAGCGAGCAGAAGACGTAAAGATGGCTGCAATGAAAAGCTCGGAGGCCACGCGGGCCCGCTTTTGATCTCGGAAAACGACGACGCGGGGGCGAAAAATTACGAAGGGGAAAGGGACGCGAAAAAATTACGATGGAAGAGGTAAATGGTGGGGGGTGGTGGAGAGGACGTCGCCGATCGATAATAATGTTGTGTTCTTAAAGAAAATCACAAACATTTTATTCGTCAATTTGTATTGGTGAATTCATGGGATAATTTACACTGCTATAAGTCCATTAGAATCATTTTTTATTTATTTACACACTCAAGAGACGAGGTTTATATCAGTAATTTTGACACAAATTTCGAATAAACCCGAACAATGTAATTATAAAACTATTTGATTATATTGTGCAGCATGAACCACTTCTTTGACACGGTGCCTCATGACCTGCTTTTGGAGAAATTACATAAGCACGGTGTTAGGGGCGCCGCGTTGGAGGTATTTCAAAGCTACCTAAAGGATAGAAACCAGTTTGTTAAAATTGACAATATCTTGAGTGATCCTCTGGATGTTAAAATAGGCATACCACAAGGTACCGTACTGGGCCCAATTCTTTTCATTTTATACATAAACTCTTTAACTAAATTGAATTTAAATAATGGATCCATAATATCATATGCTGATGACACAGCTGCTATTTTTTCTGGAAAAACCTGGCACGAGGTAAAACATAATACAATTAATGGAATTTATAAAATAAAAAATTGGCTTGATACTTTTAAATTATCCCTCAACGTTAAGAAAACAAACTATATCTCCTTTTCCTTAAATGAGGCTAATCGCCCCGATTTTGAACATATTAAAATTGATAATTTGGATGACTTAATTAATGAAGTTCCATCGACAAGATATTTGGGAATAACTGTCGACAAACACTTAAAGTGGGACCAGCATGTTCTTCACTTGGCAAAAAGTGTAAGGAAGCTAATTTACAAGTTTTACATCCTAAGAGAAATCTTGGGTAAGAAACTTCTAATTGCAGTTTACAAAGCCATTGTCGAGTCCTTAATAAGGTATGGCATAGTTGTGTGGGGTGGTCTGTACAATAATGCCCTAAAACCCTTAAATTTGGCACAAAATTATATTCTTAAGGTACTTTATAAGAAACATAAACGTTTTTCAACACAACTTCTTTACACGGGGGAAGTATTTAATGTTCGAGCTTTGTATGTCATTGAAGTATGTTCTTTTGTTTATAAAAATCATAAACTGAAAAATTACATTTTCCATCCGTATCATACTAGAGGCAAGGCTAATAGGAAAATTATCATACCAAATAGTAACACTAATGTTAATCTCAGGTTTGTCAATTGTTTGGCGCCAAAAATCTTTAATCTTCTACCGTTACACATAAAAAATGTCACTAGAATTAGATTGTTTAAGATAAAATGTCGCAGATTTATTTTTGACAATATGGAAGTCTTTATGTCACTTTTTTAGATGCTAACAGGTTTCCTGTTGTCTGTTCGAACTAACCTAGATCTTTTTTTGTATAGAGTTTGTTCTTGTTTTTTTTTTCTTTTTATATCATTCCTTTTTCTAAGCACATACAGATGTTCAGTCATCTAGGTGCTTTTTTCCGGTTTCTCCCTCTTTCTCTTTATTAATGATGTCTTAAAATAATTTAAGTAATTTCTAGTTTAAGATCCTTTGATTAAATTATATTATTGTAAACTTGACAATTGAATTTTGATATTTGTTGATAAAGAAAAGAAATAAAGTATTGTATTGTATTGTATTTATAACAGTTTTATAGAAGCTTTCAACTTGTAAATTTGTCGTATGAAGGCCTCTCATGATTCGTCTTTGTTTTTAGTGTTAAGTAGCTAAAATATTACGATATAAGAATGTTCTTGCTCTAGACTCTAGACCAACAGATGATACAACTGCTTTAAAGAAGTTTTTTCAAATACAGTGGTACCTCCAGATACGAGTGCCCTAACATACGAGTTATTTGAGATACGAGCTGTCGATCGAGCGAAGTTATGTTTTGAAATACGAGCGAGATTTGAAATACGAAGAAAGGTCAGCTGCGAGTGCTGCGACGCGATCTCTACAAGTGAGATAATGAGATTTTGGGAATGTGTGAGAGAGTTTCACAACATCGTGGAAAAGAAACACCTCGAAAAAGTTGTAACTAGTCGTGTATCGGAGCTATTTAATGACACTTGCCTAACTCATTTCCCCAGCATTCTAAAAGGGAGGAAGAAACAAACCTCCTTGAACATTTTTTTTTTAATCCGGCGAAAAAGACCAATGAAGAGAAAAGCATTTAAGTTGTGTGTAAGTTATTATGTTTTTATACAATAATTGTCATTTATAAATACATTTTTCTTATTCAATAACACGTAACAAAAATAATTGGGGGTAGCATTTTTGGGGCTGGAACGGATTAATGGCATTTCAATTCATGTCAATGGGGAAAATTGCTTTGCGATAAGAGTAAATTGACATACGAGCAAGGTTACGGAACGAATATAACTTAATGACTGCAGTAAAAGTACCTGGGGCCATCCCATTATTTATGACCGCTTGTTATTATTATGTGGAAAGGACCGGATTGTAATAATTAGAATTAAATATAGACAAATCAGGTAGGTTAGGTTGCTTAATTTATATTAAAATATCTTTTTGTGGTAAAATTTGTTAGTTTTTGAGGAATGGTTCAAGAATTGTCTGTTACCAAACATTCCTCAGAATAGCGTGATAGTAATGGACAATGCGAACTATCACAATCGACAATTTCATAAAGCTCCAAGCTCAAATAATACAAAATTGGAGATTCAGTACTACATGGCGGCGAATGATATATATTTTGAAGAAAGTTATAAAAAAAGTGATCTTTTAGAAGTTTTAAAGACATTTTGTATAAAAAAAGTATATGTTTGTGACACATTGGCAGAAGAAATTGGACATACAGGGCTACGGCTCCCACCCTATTATTGCATTTTTAACCCCATAGAGCATATGTGGCACCAGTTAAAATCACTGGTTAGGTCTGAAAATATTTCTGCGACTTTAAGTTCTAGTGTTGTAGAATTAATACGAAAATGCTTTAATGATATTCCCCCAGGTAGTTGGAAAAATTCAGTCCGTCACGTAATAACTGTAGAAAATTCGTATATTAGTCTGGATCGTATAATTAATCCAATTATAATTAATTTTGATGAGGATAGCGATAGCGAACTATCTATAGAATGACATTATAAATGTAAATAAATATGACTAGTAATATTTAAAAAAAATGTTATTTCATTTGATTACATTAATAAAATCATATTATTACTTATTTTCCTTAGTCCGTCCCTTCATACTTCACTTGTTTATTGCCAAGTTCTCGTCGACACAATGGGACCGACCCAGGAAATCATTAAGTCGTATCCATTTTTCGTGAAACAATCTTTAAAATTCAAGTTTTTCACTTTTTCTTGTGTCTATTCCAAGGATTCTTAAATTGTAATTCCTTTTTAAGTTTGATCCTGCCCTGCGCTACTGGTAGAAATGCCTCCACTTTCTTAAGATTTGTTGCCAGAAAATTCTGTAACCAGATCCCAGGTGTGTAGGATTGCAGCCTTAATTTACTAGAGTTAGCACTTTATGTGTTTAAAACGGCTGATTCTACTAAATCTTATACGAAACCCCTCGGGCGGTTAACAGTGAGAAATGAGATATTTCATTCCCTTAAAATCTTATTCCTGTAGGTGTGTTCGTCTTTGTTTGCCTGCACTATACAAATAGATGATATTTGGTTTCTCTCTCCTATTATGGCATTTTTTTCTTGAATTATCCGTGAAAGGAATATTTGTACGTCTTATGGGCATAGTTTTTTTATAAGGTTTAGCTTAATGTTAAGCTCTAACATTCAAATATCGGCCCTAAGCATCAAACTAGATCGTCTGGATCAAGCCGCCATATAAGTTTTCTCGAAATGATTCTCCTTCTAGAAATACAGGGTGTTCAAACTGAAAGTTTATGTTCGAAAATAAACCATAATTGTTCACATTAGGATTTAATAAATCTATGATTTTTTTACCTGTTGTTAAGTATTTTTAATACAAGATTCTCAAAGAAGGGCAATGGTATCTCTAACTGTTTTCGAGATATTCCATTTAAACATCACAACGCATCAAAAAAATCAAAGTACACGGTGTCCCATTTTCGACACTTTTATAGGGTATCTCCGTAATTGTTAGTGCTATCAAAAAAAGTAACGTATGTGTCATGTGCTTTTTTTGGGTCAAACTAAAAATGGTGAAATCAAAATTCGAAAATTTTCGCTCGCTTAAGAGATACGGGGGAAAAATCAAAAAAATTAACAATTTCAAAATTACCCAATATTCTATTAGTTAAAAGAGATACAGAAAAATGTTTTATACAGAAGTTTCTTTGTATTGATTGTTGAATAATCCGCCGTTTTCAGAGTCAGCATACGGGGTCTGGTAAAGGAGTTATCGGACCTAACCTCATTTTTTAAAATGGAACACCCTGTATAATTTAATCTAAAAAGATACTATTTTACATTCTCCTTTCAAATGTATAACACACCATGGATTGTATTGGATTCCTAGGCGATTTATTTAAACTTTATTACTTTGAAACGAAATAAAAGATTCAGATTAAGGTAAAAAATTACGGCAATCATCGCAAATATTCGGAATATGTCTTTAAATGGTTACCGTCTTTCCGGATAGCGAACAAAATATACAGTTTGCGACTTTTCTTCGTTTTTTCCACTTTCAATACAAACTGATATCATATCATTTTCGCAAATGAATATGTAAAAATGAAATTGACGTTAAATGTTAATAGTCAACATAGTTGTTTCTAAGATATTAGCTTTCGTTTCATGGTCTACTGTGGTTTATAAAGTTTAATAAATCGCCTGGTCTATTATGGATTTGAAAGGACAATTTAAAAGAGCATCTTTTTAGATTAAAATATACAGGATGTTGCATTTAAGAAAATGAGGTTAGGTCCGATAACTTTTTCACCTGACCCCGTATACTTATTCTGAAAACGGCAGATTATTCAACAATCAATATAAAGCAACTTGTGTATGAAACATTTTTCTGTATCTCTTTTAACTAAGAAAATATGGGGTAATTTAGAAATTGTCAATTTTTTGATTTTACCATTTTAAGTTTGACCCAAAAAGAGCACATGACGCCTACATTACTTTTTTTGATAGCACTAACAATTACGGAGAAAACAAAAGAAAATGGGACACCCTGTACATAATTAAAATTTTAGTTTACTCATTGGCGTACAGATTTATAGCCGTTTTAAAATAATAATTATTAGAGTAAAGTATCTTTAGCGATTATTTTATTTTAAAATACATTGCATTCCGTTAAGGCTTGTCGACGCACGCAATTATGATAAGGCTCGTATTTACCACAAATGAAAATGACTCGAAACGTAGCCCAATTGTCGACAATATTCATAAAATCGTATTAAGGGGGGAGCATAGACTATGGAGAATGGGTATAGAGAAGTAAATTTGTCAAAGCGACGTGCACGGCGTAGCAAAGTAAGTATAAACGATGTTAAGAAGTTGGCAATTAGCCTGGTATGTTGCCTGAAGGAGCGCCGGCGAGGCCCGTGTTCATTTGCATATCTAATGTGGCACTGTTACATAATATTAATGAGACTTTGCCCTGCATGAGACTCCGGAGGGATTGAAAGAAATAATGAGGAGGAGGAGGGGGGTGGTAATTGGGCGATGTCTTAAGGGCGTATATACAATATTTATTAAAGGATATGTACCGGTGGGGGTGAAAAAACGTTGTATAACTACATATGCGATTTTAGTAAAATGCTTAAGGCCGTATTACATTTGGGAATTTTTATGGCGCCAGCAATGGCCATTATAATTCAAGGATTCAGGCGCAGTACATCGTTCTCCGTACTACAGTCAGAAATTCTACTCTTCTGACAATTAAAATGACACGGATTCATGCGCAGTACACTGTTCCCGATCAGCTGTCTCTCATTACCAGAAATGGGGCAGGCGCCATTTTAATTGACCTTGCCGGCGCAATTGGGTAGACATGGATTATTCTGTTATTTTTAACTGTTTATTATTTGGCCGAACCAGGTATGAACAGGTAATGGCCATTTAAACCCACTGGTACTTAAATTAGCAGTTTACATTCTTTATTAAACTTATGGACTGCTAATTCAGCGACTTTTTGCACCTCCTATTTGTAAATAGCAGTAGCTGCTTTAACTGATAATCAAAATGAACAGGTTTGCACATCTCTAATTCTGGGGATATTTTAGAGATTTCGACAGTACCCACTGCTGTTCTGACCGTTGACAATGCTCCAGCTGATCGAAAACGGTTTACTGCGCATGAATACGTGCCATTATAATTGCCGGCGCAAGAGAATAAATTGCCTAGTCTAATACGGCCTTTAGGCGATCTAAATTGTATATTAATATACAAGTTTCATAAGACATTATCTTAGAACCTGCGTTCAATTTAGGAAACGACCCGCGAAGCTGGGAGTTTTCTAAAGTACAAGTGCTCTAATTGTCTTATGAACCGTGTATTTTATAATACTTTGTCTATTTGGGTCTTTAAAGTCTGAAAAAAAAATTAAAATATAGTAGATTTTCTCGATGTAAATTAATATTCTCTTTTTGGGTTGGCAATACTTTTACAATTTAATAAAATGATATAAGTATCAAATATGCCATGATAGGAACAATTGAACACAACAAAGCTTCTTCCCATCCGTCATAATTAAAAATAAATATATTATTAAAGTTAATACAAATGAGTCAGGAAGAAAGTTGTACTCCGTCAGAAATACGAGAAATTGCAGAAAATAATCTAGATAAACTTTTAAAAAGAATATGCAAAACTTTGAGTCATGGTGCGAGCAGAACAAAGTTCAAAATATATAATATAAATAATACTATTGAAGAAAATATTGTGTCCACACAGAATCTGACAGGAATAACAATTAATGCCCAGGAAATGCCTATAGTAACTATAAATATGTATACTCGGTGGCCCAGAAGTCCGGAATAAAATTAATATAGCCTTAACCTGTAACTTTTGGGGAAAACGCTCGGACACGCCAATTTAGTTTTATATATGCTCACATTTTGACATTATTCGTTTGTTATTTTTAGAGACATTTGTCAAAGATATGACGATGATGATCTTTTTTTTAAATAGAATCATACCGCTTGTGATACATAATTTGAAAGCTAATATCTCGTAAAGTATGCACATAAATTTTAGCGCGATTCTGTCAAGCTATTTCAAAATGGCGACTGTTGAAAGTTTTTTAAAAAAATCTCTATTTAGATAAGCGGAAATGATAAATCATTGATGGTTTTTTTTCCTTTCAAGGTAAGAAATCTTCATTGTTTCGCGTTCAGAAGATGTGTGAAGAAGAAGAAGAAAAAGTGCTATTGCCTACAGTGCCAGTGTTTGATCATAAAGAACTTCTACTTAACTTATTTATTATTTCTTCTTCAACGAAATATTAAATATCCTGAAATTATTGTCATACCTTTCAGCAGGTGAAGTTCTTTCCGTAAAACATTTTTCTTTGTTTTTTTTATATGTAAATGTTTCATTTTTTTGAACAAAACTATTTTTGGGGTTCTACAGATGTGTAAAGGGATCTCTGGTAACTTTAAATTCAATTTAACCAATAGAATGGTAGACAAGGGAGTGAGCCCCCCACCTTCATCCGTTGATAGAGTTAAAACTATAGCTAATTGTATATTCCTAATGATGAAAGTTTCCCGCAAAATATACAGACTGAGCGTAAGTTTGATTCGTTTCCAACTTTCTAATTTGAATTGTAACGTAGACACCTCTCTCAGATTATTTCTATAAAGTTCGCGTTTCCAGAGTGCCATTGTAATTATAAGTTATTTAGTTATTTCTCGGGAATCAAAAATTTTGTAACGTTTCGAGGCGAACCGTACAGGAGCTGTCAAAAACTTGGAAACGTTACTATATGTGAACTGCGTTTCGTGTGGTTCACAAAATTTTTTCCAGTTTCTAAACGAAACTATTTTGCTATACAGGGTGTTCCTTAATGACGTGCTAATATTTCAGGATGTGATTCCTTAGGTCACTTTATAAAGAAAAGTTCATATGAACATATGTCCGCAACGGCTTAAATTTTTTGCTACAGGGTGTTGAATTTTAAATATTTTAAATGGTTATTTTTTAATATTTCCGTAAGTACTTTAGATATTATGTTCAATTTTGGTATGTGTTAATAGGATATAGAACCACAAATTTTAGTTAGAAAGGTTACTCAATTGCTCCACCAGTGGCTTCCCTGCAAATATATCCTCTGATATTTTTTACAAAAATGATGGTACGCCACTGACATTTTTCCATATGGATATTTTTTCTGATTAGCCTGATCAATTCTACATGAAAATGGTCTCTTGAATTTTTCTCGTCAGACTCACAGTTCTTTATTAAAATCACTAAATTCATATTGAAACTCATTATTATTAACATTGATAAAATAATTAATGATAAATTTTGTTTCATACAAATTTTTGGAAATGGCCACCTTCACTTAAAACGCATGCTTCCGCCCGTCTTCGCAACGAATTGCCCACTACAATATTAAATTATTTGTTATTTATTGAACTAGTCCAACATAAGTAAAAATTTAGAGCTTACTTATGAGATATTATGTATAAAATTAGGAGAAATACAGGACCATATCCCAAAATTTCTTGATGTTGCTCAGAAAACCCTCGAAACGTCGTTAAACCACAATGTGTCATACATCGTAGCATTCGGAAGAAAAAAAGCTCTTAAATTCGAATATCAGGAAAACAGGACCGTATTTAAAAAAAGAAAGTTGATAATGGCCCTTCGAAGACGACTCGTCGGATTACAAAACAATTAAGGCTGTTAGATAGAGCGGAAATAGAGGCAATGCAAAAATGCAATTTACTTTAGAATTCGATCTCAAAAAACCTAGGAAAACAATAAAACGATTTTTCAGAATTTCGGGTTTTCAGATATCTCCGGAACTAGTCGGAATTTTAAAACTTCCTAAACGGCATATTATTAGGCACGAAAATGCGCACCTTTACCTCCATTTAACCGACTTCGTATCTCTTACGGTTTCCGAGATCCCTGTGCTGGCCCTCCTTATCTTGGACACGTATATACCAATAATTATATGTAAAAAGCTTGATTCTATTGGAACTCTTTTGGGAGCCCATAGTTTCTATGAGCTTGTAGTACTCTTCTCACTCGATACCGGAAGATTTCCCACATTTTGCCTCACACCCCGTATAAATGTTGTTAAATATTGTATAGTGTTGAGTTGCATTGTGTTTGAATAATATACAACAACCAGCACCACCAGCAGTGGCGATTCGGATTAGAGTTAGGGGGGAGGGGGTTAAGAAAACCCAGCCGAAGGCGAAAAATTTTTCGGACCACGCCCAAATATCGCTAAATTTGATAATAAGAATAAACTGATGCGGTAGGGTGTCAATTCAGATAAATAACAGAAATGTTGATGATTTTTACATTATGTCGAGTAACTTGAACTCTTAATTACAGCGGCAACTCGTGGGCGACAATATAGAGGAAGAGCCAAGGAAAAATATTCTTAAATACACAGACTATCGTGACCCGTCAATATAATCCACTCCAAAGGCGAGGAAGTGGTAAAGATCGTTTCACGAAAAATGGATATAACTTAATGACTGCAGTAAAAGTACCTGGTGCCATCCCATTATTTATGACCGCTTGTTATTATTATGTGGAAAGGACCGGATTGTAATAATTATAATTAAATATAGGCAGATCAGGTAGGTTAGGTTGCTTAATTTATATTTAAATATCTTTTTGTGGTAAAATTTGTTAGTTTTTGAGGAATGGTGCAAGAATTGTCTTTTACCAAACATTCCTCAGAATAGCGTGATAGTAATGGACAATGCGAGCTATCACAGTCGCTAATTACATAAAGCTCCAAGCTCAAATAATACAAAATTGGAGATTCAGAACTACATGGCGGCGAATGATATATATTTTGAAGAAAGTTATAAAAAAAGTGATCTTTTAGAAGTTTTAAAGACATTTTGTATAAAAGTATATGTTTGTGGCAGAAGAAATTGGACATACAGGGCTACGGCTCCCACCCTATTATTGCATTTTTAACCCCATAGAGCATATGTGGCACCAGTTAAAATCACTGGTTAGGTCTGAAAATATTTCTCCGACTTTAAGTTCTAGTGTTGTAGAATTAATACGGTAATGCTTTAATGATATTCCCCCAGGTAGTTGGAAAAATTCAGTCCGTCACGTAATAACTGTAGAAAATTCGTATATTAGTCTGGATCGTATAATTAATCCAATTATAATTAATTTTGATGAGGATAGCGATAGCGAAACAGAACTATCTATAGAATGACATTATAAATGTAAATAAATATGACTAGTAATATTTAAAAAAAATGTTATTTCATTTGATTACATTAATATAATCATATCATTACTTGTTTTCCTTCCCTGAAGGGACTGCCCTTCATACTTCACTTGTTTATTGCCAAGCTCTTGTCGACACAATGGGACCGATCCAGGAAATCATTAAGTCGTATCCAAATTTCGCGAAACGTACTGTACTTCCCCTACTTTTCTGAATAGTCGCCACTGTTTAATTAATAATTTTTGGAAAATAGTCCATATTTTAAATCGAAAACAAATGGACCGCCAACGTCCGAAATTTCTCGCTTACGATAAACGTTAATTATTTATTATAAATTATAAATTAGTTGTTGAATGGATTGGATGGGAACAAACAAAAAACGAACAGATCTGGAGGTCACCTCGGGCCGAAAAAGGGGGAAAAAAGGATCAAAGAAGCTCGAGGGCCGTCGCGTCCTGGAAAGTCACCTTTCGGGTCAGGACTTCCGTGAGAAGGACAACTGGTTCCTTGTAAGGGACTCTATAAATGGTCAGTGTTCTCTGTTGCATAGAAAAAAGGATAGTTTTCATGAACTAAATACGTTATATGGTCGAAACGTTTCGTAAACAAACATTGCGACATTTTATCACTCTCGCAAATTAAAAATAAAAACTATTTCAACAAATAAAGTCCTACCCTGCTTTGTGTTCTTCCTAACTTCGTATCCATTGTAACCCGCACTATAAGGGCTGAAACTGGAATGCCCGAACTGGCCACTGGTCAGTCCACAAACAAATTATAACAAGTTTTTATTGTGAGACGCAGCTGGACTATAACAAGCTTATTTTGTCCAGTTTTAACAACTTTCCATTGTGCCCGTTGGACGCGGTTCGGTTTCAGCCGTTTGTGCCTACAGGGTGTATTATAAATCTGGATACAGGACGATTATAATAATAATAATGACGTACTAATATTCCAGAGGTCATTTTATGACGAAAAATTCGTATGAATGTACAGGGTGTTCCTTAATGACGTGCTAGGGTGTGATTCTTTAGGTCATTTTAGAAAGAAAAGTTCATATGAACATATATCCGCAAAGGCTTAAATTTTTTGCTACAGGGTGTTGAATTTTTAAATTTTTTAAATGGATATTTTTTAATAACTCCGAAAGTACTTTAGATATTATTTTCAATTTTAGTATGTGTTAATAGCATATAGAACCACAAATTTTAGTTGGAAAAGTTATTCAATTGTTGCAACAGTGGCGTCCCTGCAAACATATCCTCTGATATTTTTTACAAGAAAGATGATACGCCACTGACATTTTTCCATGTGGACATTTTTCCTGATTAGCCTGGTAAATTCTACATGAAAACGGCCTCTTGAGGTTTTCTCGTCAGATGCACCGTTCTTGATTAAAACCACTAAATTTATACTGAAACTCCTTATTATTAACATTGATGAAATAATTAATGATAAATTTTGGTTTATAAAAATTGTTGGGGTGGGCAATTCGATGCGAAGGCTGGCGGAAGCATGCCTTTTAAGTGAAGTGCCATTTCCAACAATTTTTGTGGACCAAATTTTATCATTAATTATTTTATCAATGTTAATAATACTGAGTTTCAATATGAATTTAGTGGTTTTAATCAAGAACGGCGCGTCTGACAAGAAAAACTCAAGAGACCGATTTCATGTAGAATTGACCAGGCTAACCAGAAAATATATCCGCATGGAAAAATGTCAGTGGCGTACCATCTTTCTTGTAAAAAATATCGGAGGACATGTATGCAGGGACGCCACTGGTGGAACAATTGAATCCCTTTTCTCACTAAAATGTCTGGTTCTATATCCTATTAACACATACCAAAATTGAATAAAATATCTAAAGTACTTTCGGAGATATTAAAAAACAACCATTTAAAAAATAAAAATTCATCACCCTGTATCATAAAATTTAAACCGTTGCGGACATATGTTCATATGAACTTTCCTTCATAAAATGACCTGAGCAATCACACCCTGAAATACTAGCACGTCATTAAGGAACACCCTGTATAAATCCCATTTGATACCGACTTTTTTACGGGCCCTGTTATATAAAGGCCGTATTAGACTCGGCAATTTTTTCTCTTGCGCCGGCAATTATAATGGCACGTATTCATGCGCAGTAAACCGTTTTCGATCAGCTGGAGCATTGTCAACGGTCAGAACAGCAGTGGGTACTGTCGAAATTCATAAAATATCCCCAGAATTAGGGATGTGCAAACCTGTTCGTTTTGATTACCAGTTAAAGCAGCTACTGCTATTTATAAATAGGAGGTGCAAAAAGTTGCTGAATTAGCAGTCCATAAGTTTAATAAAGAATGTAAACTGCTAATTTAAGTACCAGTGGGTTTAAATGGCCATTACCTGTTCATACCTGGTTCGGCCAAATAATAAACAGTTAAATATAACAGAATAATCCATGTCTACCCAATTGCGCCGGCAAGGGCAATTAAAATGGCGCCTGCCCCATTTCTGGTAATGAGAGACAGCTGATCGGGAACAGTGTACTGCGCATGAATCCGTGTCATTTTAATTGTCAGAAGAGTCGAATTTCTGACTGTAGTACGGAGAACGGTGTACTGCGCCTGAATCCTTGAATTATAATTGCCATTGCTGGCGCCATAAAAATTCCCAAGTGTAATACGGCCTTAACACACCCTGTATACTGTCATATCACCTCAAACAGTAACAGAAACTCATCCATTCAAGCCGAAATACACAGTGGTCACTGCGAAAAACCTGTTCCTTCGTCGCCAACCCCGTGAGAACTTGAGAAAGGGTCACTCCCGGGTCACTTGAATCCAAAACTCGCTCGAAACCTGCCCTTATTGAAACCGAGCAAGCCCTGGTCAAGGAACAATCGCAACATCGAACAATCGACCATCGTTTGTCCATCTAAGCCAACTTGTTTTTCTAGTTTTCGATGCGATATGTTAATTTTTATCGGATTGATATTCATATCTTTAGTCCGGCTTTGAATTTTATATCGTTCACATCGCGATTTGAAAAGTCTGAAAAATTATGTGCTTTGCGTTTTGGCATTTTTAATGCTGTTCCTTTTACGGTGAGTCGCCATTTATTATTTTTTTAATCCTACAGTAGAAGTCCGTCGCCAATCTACAAAGGTTATAGATTATTTCGGAATTCATTGAAATTTTTCATTATTTTTAACATTGATAAAATAATTAATGATAATTTTTTTTCATTTCATTTGCGAAAAAAAAATGAAAAGGCATGTTTCCGCCCGTCTTCGCATCGAATTACCCACTCCAACAATTTTTATAAACAAAATTATCATTAATTATTTTATCAATGTTGAAAATATGAATTTAGTGGTTTTAATCAAGAACGGTACGTCTGACGAGAAAAACTCAAGAGCCCGTTTTCATGGAGAATTGAACAGGCCAATCAGAAAAAATATCCACATGGAAATATATCACAGTGGCGTACCAATTTTATTTTTTTTAATATCAAAGGACATGTTTGCAGCGACGCCACTGGTGGAACAATTGAATACCTTTTTATACTTAAATTGGAGGTTCTATATCCTATTAACATATATCAAAATTAAACATAATATCTAAAGTATTTTCGGAGATGACCATGCGCATTTGAGAAAATAAAATTTTTTCGCCAATCCCACCTCGTAGCTGAAATGAACAAATTGAATCCGGCTTGATCCCCGTAGCTCGATTAATAAACTACTTATTAGCGTTTATGTAAAAAAATCCAATCCCCCTTACTCCCCTATTAATTGCCCCACCACTCGGTATCACCCGTTAATTCGCGAAAAAATGATGCAATAACTCCGACCCTTCTCGAGATATGATTAATTAAATTTGATTGTTTTTGCAGTTGAAAATCGCGTTAATTTGCGAACTCATTGTGATATCGGGATCGGGTTTGTTCGAGCTTACGCGCTCTATCAAGCTCTTCAATTTATGTATCTGTATCTCAGCTAATATCAACTTTCGGATATAGGTAAGTATAATTAAAATCTAATATTTTTCCGTAAGGAGTCTGTGGTTTTTCCATGTCTAATTACTTAGCGGACACCCTGTATATCTAAAAGTTCCGGTACTTTCTACTAACCCTGTATACTGTTTTGACTAACGCGGCAGGATATTACTTTTCTTTGAATGAATTAACATAAAATTAAAAATTAATGGTCTTACTCGTCGATTTCCTTCCTCTCATTATTTCCAAACTATTGTGTGAAAATCAGGGAAAATCACATAATAATGAATGTCTTTTCCTTGAGTGAACCCCCGGCGCAGTTCGGCGGTTAGTATTAAATTAAAATTAATTCCTAATGTGATTAGGCTGCGAGGGGTTATACGCGAAAATTTAATCAATTTTGTGTATTAGATCCTTATAGGAAATCGCTGATTTTAGGTTAAATTCTATTAAATTTTCCTCGAAGGGCGCTAAGGCTCTTTCGATAAGAAGGCTGTGAAGGTGCGGAATTAATTTTATACAAAAATAAAAGCAATAAAATAAATAAAATTCAAAGGTTTGTTAAAATTATTATACAGTGAAACCTCTTTTAGGCGGACACCTACGGGACCGTCTAAATGTGTCCGCAAAATAGATGTGTCCGCCCATGGGAAATTTGTTATTAGGTAATATGTAAATGCAAAATTATTACTATGTATATGTATGTACAAATAAACATAACATAACAAAAATACACTAGTTTTAGTTAGGATGTAGTACTAAAAAAATCTAATAACGTAGCTTGACGTGTTTGCTTTTTATCAATCTAGAAAATGTAATTCCAAGTCTGATAACAATTCCTTTGCTGTAGAGTCACCTCTATTCTTTGCATACTCTTATAATTCCTTTACCATACTAATGGCTTGTTGATATTTGCTGACATTTGTTAGATTACTGCATTCAACTTCGTCATCAGAGTCGTCAGATAGTGATGTGGTTTCAGTTTGGGCTACATAATCGGTAGGAATGGGGTCACTATCATCTTCTAATAGCACATTGCTATCAATGTCAATAAACTCGCCCAAATAATTGTTATCAAATTACAGACTTCCACAACATCAATATTCTCTTTCAGACTCAAAACGCGACATTTTTGTGCCATTTTTTACGATTTTAACCTTACAACTCACACACACACTTTCATTCGGCGAAGGCCTTTCGCGCTGCCACGCATACGCGATGGGTTGCCGGTCTGTCTTCAGAGAGTTCTTGCATCGTACTTATTCGCCTCCCAAATACTTACTACAAATTTTGTCCGTTTAAAGGATAGTTTTCGCACTCTTTGTATGAAAACAGCCTGTCCGCCCGAAGAAGAGTCCGCCCAAGCGAGGTTGATTTTCATGGAATTTCATATACCTAGTTCCGGACTATGAAAAAATGTCCGCTTAATAGAGATGCCCGCTTATTAGAGGTGTCCGTTACGAGAGGTTACACTGTATTTAGATATTTGTTGATATCAATTCTACAGGAAAACGAGATCTCTTGCATTTTTCTCAGCAGACGCACCATTCTTGGTTGAAATAGTTAAATTGAAATTGAAACTTCATCGATAATGATAAATTTGTTCCTAATAAAAATTGGTGGAATGACCTCCTTCACTTATTAGACATAATAATGAGCTGAGTTACGGAAAAGCCATAAGATTCCAGTTTTGGTGTTAAATTTCTTAAAAAATTTGTTTCACTGTATTTTTTATAGTGTACAACGTTAACTAAATATTCCTTCTAAGCCAAACTTAAGATTTTACCAATTAACAAAACTCCCGGGCACACACAGCGAGAAACATAACTTTTTGTGTACTTTCTCCAAGTTTATCCCGACTTAGCGTCTGCCGGGCTATCCAACCTAGAGAAACAAACTTCCCTAAAATAAACAGTAATTTCCTTACCAAATTACCAACCTTATTTGCGGAAAGCTACGTTTTCCTACATAAAATTACTATGGATTCTGAACGCCTCCTTACTTTCCGCGTAAACCAGCGTCGTTTCTACAATTTTCTTAATAAGTAAGAAAATTAATTTTTTCGCGTTAAAGTTTCGACACTTTTATAGGGTATCTCCGTAATTGTTAGTGCTATCAAAAAAGTAATGTAGGTGTCATGTGCTCTTTTTGGGTCAAACTTCAAATGGTAAAATCAAAATTTGAAAATTTTCGCTGGCTTAAGAGATACGGGGTTTGTTCGGGTTTGTTCAAAATTACCCTATATTTTCTTAGTTAAAAGAGATACAAAAAAATGTTTTATACAGAAGTTTCTTTATAATGATTGTTTAATAATATGCCGTTTTCAGAATAAGCATACGGGGTCAGGTAAAAAAGTTATCGGACCTAACCTAATTTTTTTAAATGCAATGCAATGCAAATATACACCCTGTATATTTTGATCTAAAAATATACTATTTTAAATTATTCTTTCAAATATATAACACACCATGGATGATATTGGTTTTCTAGGCGATTTATTTAAACTTTATTACTTTGAAACGAAAGAAAAGATTCAGATTAAGGTACAATACGTTTCACGAAATTTGGATACGACTTAATGATTTCCTGGGTCGGTCCCATTGTGTCGACAAGAGCTTGGCAATAAACAAGTGAAGTATGAAGGGACGGACTAAGGAAAACAAGTAATGATATGATTATATTAATGTAATCAAATGAAATAACATTTTTTGTTTAAATATTACTAGTCATATTTATTTACATTTATAATGTCATTCTATAGATAGTTCTGTATCGCTATCGCTATCCTCATCAAAATTAATTATAATTGGATTAATTATACGATCCAGACTAATATACGAATTTTCTACAGTTATTACGTGACGGACTGAATTTTTCCAACTACCTGGGGGAATATCATTAAAGCATTTTCGTATTAATTCTACAACACTAGAACTTAAAGTCGGAGAAATATTTTCAGACCTAACCAGTGATTTTAACTGGTGCCACATAATATGCTCTATGGGGTTAAAAATGCAATAATAGGGTGGGAGCCGTAGCACTGTATGTCCAATTTCTTCTGCCAATGTGTCACAAACATATACTTTTTTTATACAAAATGTCTTTAAAACTTCTAAAAGATCACTTTTTTTTAGAACTTTCTTCAAAATATATATCATTCGCCGCCATGTAGTTCTGAATCTCCAATTTTGTATTATTTAAGCTTGGAGCTTTATGTAATTGGCGACTGTGATAGCTCGCATTGTCCATTACTATCACGCTATTCTGAGGAATGTTTGGTAAAAGACAATTCTTGAACCATTCCTCAAAAACTAACAAATGTTACCACAAAAAGATATTTAAATACAAAATTAAGCAACCTAACCTACCTGATGTGCCTATATTTAATTATAATTATTACAATCCGGTCCTTTCCACATAATAATAACAAGCGGTCATAAATAATGGGATGGCCCCAGATACTTTTACTGCAGTCATTAAGTTATATCCATTTTTCGTGAAACAATTTTTAAAACATAACGGGAATTATCGCAAAAATATTCGGAATATGTCTTTAAATGATTACCGTCTTTCCGGATAGCGAACAAAATATACATTTTGCTCCATTTTTGCGTTTTTTCCACTCAATTAAACTAATATCATATCAAATTTTTCAAAATGTTGATAGGTTGTTTTCGCAAATGAATATGTAAAAATTAAATTGACGTTAAGTGTTAATAGTCAACATAGGTGTTTCTAGAATATTAGATTTTGTTTCATGGTCTACTGTGGTTTATTAATTGTAATAAAGTTTAAATAAATCCCCTAGGAAACCAATATGATCCATGGTGTGTTATATATTTGAAAGATGAATTTAAAATGGTATCTTTTTAGTTAAAATATACAGGGTGTTCCATTTAAAAAAGTGGGGTTAGGTCCGATAACTTTTTTTCCTGATCCCGTATACTTATTCTGTAAACGACAGATTATTCAACAATTAATATAAATAAACTCCTGTATTAAACATTTTCTGTATCTCTTTTAACTAAGAGAATATAGGGTAATTTTGAAATTGTCAATTTTTTGATTTTCCCCCGTATCTCTTAAGCAAGCGAAAATTTTCAAATTTTGACCCAAGAAGAGCACATGATGACACCTTCATTACTTTTTTAATAGCACTAACAATTACGGAGATACCCTATAAAAGTGCCTAAAATGGGACAGCCTGTATATGGGGAACGAAAAATATAACGGACCCTCCTCGTTTTCTTATACAAGGGATCAATCTGAATCGTTCGTTTATTTAAATCTAGACTTAATCGATCAAGCTCGATTTGATTGGCCCTTCAGGACCGACGTTTGCGAGCGATCTAAAAATAACTCTAGAATCTATTTTCTATCAGTTAAAAAAAAGTTATTAAAATGGGATTTATTATTAACGAAACAGCTTATTAATTATGTTATTATGTATTTAATTTCTATCAAAAAATAGAATTTTGGCTAGGCAATACATTACCAAGGGGCAAGCAAAATGTTTATTCTGTGCATATGGAATTATTTTATTCGAAATTATTTTATTTATTTATCTTAGAACTAAGCTCTCTCATATATTTCCTCTTGACATTCTAAAACTGAAATAGAGCCTCCACGATTGCTCAAAGGGAGGAAAATAGGAGGCAACAAAAGCATCGCAAGATGCAATTAAAATCCTCAGACTTCTATTGGTCCGTCGCGTAAACGCGACTATTCTCTACGTAAGGCCCTTAGAATAAGTTTGAATTTTCAGCTTAGACCTTTATAATTTCCAGAATGGAATTGGATGTTTTAAAAGCTTATATCTTTGAATGCGGCGAATGAATTCGTAAATAAATAGATATGATAAGTGAAGGAGATTGGACGTAATGGGGACATGGACGGGGGCACATTTCTGTTATTTAAGCACTGCAATTTTAAAAAAGCAATTGCAACAGAAATACATATACACGGTGTTGGAGAAAGGTCGATACCCCGGAATAACTCCGGTGCATCGCATTGCAGCGGAAAATGTCTAGGGAGAAAGTTGTTTGGTTTTGAAGGAGGAATAGTTTGCAATTTAAACCACCCCCCACCCCCTCAACCCCCGGACGCGGGTGGGGTTAAGTTAAGATTTTCAAATGGAGTCCCATATTTTTTATTGGCGTATCGTGTTCTTCGACCAAAAATAAACATCTTTTGTCCGAAAAATTGTTTTATTCGGGTCCATCCTCCACTAATAATCACCATGAGAAAGGCAAAATCAGAACCGTGCGAAAATTACGTTTTAGCCCAATGGAATACTTACAAACAACTTTTTCCACGGACATTTTTTAGTACAAGACAGAGAAAAATTGTATTTCCGGGATAAAACTTGATTTTCGCACGGTTCAGATTTTGTCTTCCTCTTGGTGATTATTGGTGAAGGATGGGCCCGAATAAAAAGATTTCTCGGACAAAAGATGTTTATTTTTGGTCGGAGAACACGATACGCCAATAAAAAATATGGGGTTCCATTTGAAAATCTTAACTTTACCCCACCCGCGTCCGGGGGTTGAGGGGGTGGGGGGTGGTTTAAATTGCAAACTATTCCTCCTTCAAACCACCCCCCCCCCCTTGTGTCATGTGCTCTTTTTGAGTCAAACTTAAAATGGTAAAATTAAAATTTGAAAATTTTCGCTCGCTTAAGAGATACGGGGAAAAATCCAAAAATTCACAATTCCTAAATTTCCCTATAAATCTTACTTAAATGAGAGACACAAAAATGTTTTATGCAGAAGTTTATTTATAATGATTGTTGAATAATTTGCCGTTCTCAAAATAAGTATACGGGGTCAGGTAAGAAAATTATCGGACCTAACATCACTTTTTAAATGAAATACCCTGTATATTTTAATCTAAAAAGATAGCATTTTAAACTCTCTTTTCAAATTTATAACACACCATGGATGATAGATTTCATCATATCAAATTTTTCAAAATGTTGATAAGTCATTTTCACAAATGAATATGTAAAAATTAAATTGACGTTAAATGTTAATAACAACTAGAATGTCAACATAGTTCTCTCGAGTATATTGGCTTTTGTTTCATGGCCTACTGTGGTTTAAAGTAATAAAGTTTAAATAAATCGCCTAGGAAACCAATATCATGCATGGTGTGTATATATTTGTAAACAGAATTTAAAATGCTATATTTTATATTAAGACATACAGGGTGTTCAACCCGAACAAACCCGTATACTTATTCTGAAAACGGCAGATTATTCAACAATCATTATAAATAAACTTCAGCATAAAACATTTCTCTGTATCTCTTTTAACTAACAAAATATAGGGTAATTTTGAAATTGTCAATTTTTTGATTTTCCCCCGTATCTCTTAAGCGAGCGAAAATTTTCACATTTTGATTTTATCATTTTAAGTTTGATTCAAAAAGAGTACGTGACACCTACATTACTTTTTTTATAGCACTAACAGTTACGGAGACACCCTGTGCGTCACGATCAAATAATAAATGAAAGTAAAAAAATACACGGAACAGTTCGAAATAAGACAATTTTAATTCAATCAACCTTGCCAAGAAAGTTTGTCGCGAACAAAGCAATTCAATTGCGAACGCCAAGTCCCAAAACGCATCAAAATCGCTCTCGAGTCTTAAATTTAATTTCCAAGACACAGTCGGCGCTGGAAACGAGAGAACGTCGTGCTCGGCCCAGCCTCCCTTGATTTAATTAAACAATTTGTAAAAGCGTGCTTTGAATATTGACAATTGAGAAACAATTGAAGAAAAGACAACTGAACTCGGTTGGTAAAACAATTGCGTGCGGGGGAGGAGCTTCGTTATAGTAGATATTGTTTTTGGTTGGCAGGCTAGATGATAAAAATAATAACAACTGATTTCATAAACATTACAATAAACGTGCCTAGCGTTCCGATATACGCATTTCGAAAAATAATTTCTCTTTAGCCAGCCCTTAAATTTTAGACATGTTATGACTTTACAAAATAAGGTTATATTAGTACCAAATGTCCATAAATATTTACCGAAAAAGCAATAGTATGATGATATAGCCCCGAAAAGGACTGTTTTTAGGATTAGATTCAACTTGAAGGCACAAAAACTTATAAAAACCAATTAAAATTGACACTTGATTGACATATCAAAACAATAACGCACTATTATGTTCTTATTCACTTTTATGTCTATGATAAATAAAGATAGGGAGCTTTAAGTCACGATGACTCTTGATCCCAAGATTTGTGACGTACCTGTATAGATAATATAACATACAGACTGCTTGATGTTATTTAAAGACATATTTGATTGATTTAATTAAGTTAAAGTAATTCTCTTCGCAGTTTGTTCGATCATTTCCTTCTCGTGAAATGAATAATATTAATTAAAGGAAAAACCACCCCAACCACACCCCCTTAAACTAAAATTCAAATTTATACCATCTTTTCGAACATTAAGCAAAATTTCGCTCCAAGAAATCCAATTGTACTCCTTTAATAAAACTCTTCCCCCTCTCCGCTGTTCCCCTCGCCGCCCTTTCCCCCGTTACTACCCCATTAAGGGTGCCTAATTAAAACGGAGAGTGGAGAAAATTAAACCTCGGCATAAAACATTTCTAACAAAACTAGTAAAATGTTTTGGTTGATTTTAGATGTTTTTAATGATACGGGGGCGGTGTGTAAAAGCTTAACTAGGAGCTAGTTGTTGATAATTTTTACTGGTTCCCAGTCTGGTACCAGAGTCACTGGAGATGTAGCTTGCTTCCGATAGGCGTCGCGTCGTTCGGTCAATGGCAATGTCGTGAGGAACAGTAACATTTTCCACACTAGTGAAGTAAAAAAATATTTTCCTCGACTATACTGGATGCTCCTTAACAACCGTGTCAATATTTCTGGGTGCAATTCCTTATTTTATGAAAAAAAGTTCATATAAACATACAGCGGGAACCGCTTCGATCTATACAGGGTGTCCCAGAATATGTGGGCAATCTCCCGGGTTCAGATAGAACATTTAAAAATAATAGAAGAAGTACCTATACATTTTTCTTCCTACGGCCTCCCCTACGGAGATACGGGCCCATAACGGACGTCCCTGGAAATCGTAGTTTTTTAAATAATTTTTTAAGTACTAGGAGTAATTTAATAATTTTTTTGTATAATGGTTACTAGATGAGTTTCCTTAAAATTCGCCCTTTTAAATATATTTGGCTTATTTAGTTTGCCAGGGACGGACTAGACGTAACACAAAAATACTTTTTTTTGTACACCTTGTATGATAAAGGAACGACAATAATATTTTTGGATACTCTAAACCTTATGCTGAAAAAGGGTACTCTTGATCAATGTCGATAAAATGAACTGTTTTCGAAAAAAATATATATTTTTGTTCAATATGATTTGTATTCAGTATACGTAAATTCCATTACTAAGTTACTAACTAATAAGAATAAGCAGAAAAAACGCAAATTTCAAGACACTACCATAAACTGACAATGGTATACATATTCTTATTTAAATCGGTACATGTGAAAAAACCATAGCAACAATAAGGGAAATTTATGAACATAAAACAACAACCAATGCAAAGAACCATATTGAACAAAAATATTTTTTTTTCGAAAACATTTCTTTTCATCGACATTGATCAAGAGTACCTTTTTTAGAGTTTAGGTTTAGAGTATCCAAAAATATTATTGTCGTTCCTTCATCATACAAGGTGTACAAAAAAATAAACATTTTTGTGTTACGTCTAGTCCGTCCCTGTCAAACTAAATAAGCCAAATGTGTTTAAAAGGGCGAATTTTAAGGAGCCTTATCTAGTAAACATTATACTAAAAAATTATTAAATTACACCTAGTACTTAATAAGTTATTTAAAAAACAACGATTTCCAGGGACGTCCGCTATGGACCCGTATCTTCGTATTAGACGCCGTAGGAATAAAATTGTATATGCTTCTCCTGTTGATATTTTTAAATGTTCTATCAGAACCCGGAAGATTGCCCACATATTCTCGGACACCCTTTATATAGAAAACTATGCTCAGGAAAATTTTGAAAATTGGATACTATGTTGATGGCTAACATACTTTCAATATGGTGGCACTTCCGGTCATACGGGAAGTAAGTGGTAACTTATTTTAAATTGAATCTTTATATATTCAAGTCTAAACGCGTTTGACATATTTAAGGTTTTATGTCTAAAACGACGTGCGCAAATAATTTTTAATTTTTTCTATTAGGAAGGAAGCCTTTATCATTTCATTTCGTCTGGATTCCTTTTTGAAAAGGACCTGCTTTGATAACAAACAATAAGAGTAAAAATGAAATTGAGAAAACTGCAAGAAGTATACATTTTCAAATGGAAAGCCTCAAACTTTATTGTTATTTCGTTCATATAACGTCATACATTTTGAAGATTTGTAGTTTTCGAAATATTACCAATTTAATATTTTTATATAACGACATACATATATTATTTCTCAGATGTCACTTACCATTTGAAAATTAATAGTAATCATTCCTGGGGGCTTAACAGGATTCCGGAGTACCTGCAAACGACTATTCTTCCCAAGCGTTTATTCCTGTTTTAGGAAAAAATGTCAAAGGAAAAAAACTAGAACTAGAACTCGCGGAAAGTCTATATTTTTTTGATTCGGAAGATTTTTAGATTTACTTTATTTTGCTGCTCCATATAGAAAAAAATTATGGACTTTCCTCGAGTTGTTAACAAAATTTAGACATCTTTCGTTAAAACAATTTTTTTTTAAATGTACCGTTTTCATAGGAAGCGAAAACTCCGTTTTTCAACGTAGAAAATTGAAGTATAGATCCCGATCACGTGCAGTTTCTTTCTTCCGATTATCGTTGTTTCTGTCGGCGTACCGATTACGGGCGGACACTCGACGTATTCTTCTAACTGCAAGGGAAGATCCAATTCGCCTCGTGCCTTCAAAGCGTGAAACGAACAGGGGTCAAATCGGAGATTTCAACTAACTCCGGCATCCTCTTGAATTATACGAACGAAGGTCATTTATTATTCCTGTAGAATGTGATAAACTAATGTCAAGAACATATGACACAATTAGTACTGATTTGCTTGGTTAATTCTGTATTAAAAGCTCATAACAAAATTAAACTTCGAATATTAAAAAATAACGAATTTGAAAAAATTGATATAAAATGTGTACAGATCTTCATTACATGACCTAAAGAACAAGCCAGAACAAGACCGAACATTCCGTATATCTGATAGGAAACTTGTTGTGTTAAATAGATTTAATCTAATAAACCCCGTATGTTTACTTTCCCCATTCCACCCCACTTCCCCCCCCCCCCCCCCCAAACATCCCCAATTATCCTCCATAAAATATCTCCTTAAACTTAAACAGAACTAAAATCTGCAGAGAAATTCAAATTGGTATTATTTTCCCTACATTAAATAGAGGAACGCCATTTTAACCCCCTCGGCGGCTCAAAAATACCCCTCGGAAAACCGCCCTTAATAACGGACGAAATAGAGGCGAACGTATTTAAGAAAAGGAGCACGGTTGTAATATAAAATAAGGGGGGCCAGAGACGTAGGTTTTCTACGAGGCTCGGCTTTGATCGGGGCGCGAGCGAATCTAGCTCTTACGGGAGGGCGACGTGGGGATGGGAATTCCGTAAGGCGACATGTAAAATAAGGTTGAAAGAAGGGTGGAAGTAGAGGATAAACGAACGAAAGGGCTGAAATGCCTGGGGTCGTGACTTTCAAGGAGAGACGCTCTGGGAATTTATGATGTGGAATAAGAAGAATTTTTAGATGGGTTGGCGGATGGCGAGGACACGGCAGCTTGGGGGGATGAAGCGAGGCAGGCAATCCTTTACTTAGGTTTTTGACATTTTAAAAAAGTCCCTACTTCGTTGGGAAGGGGTTATTCCCGTGAAACGTTGCCTTAATTGCGTTAATTTTAATATGCCCGATTTGGAATAATTATTATGCTAATATCAAAAAGATGAGGGGAGGGGGTGGTGGGGGGGGGGGGGGGGGGGGGGTGGTGGTGCGCGTTATTTTAATCTACACACGTCTTTTGCTCGAGGTTTATTTTTTTTCAATATTTAATTATTTTCTATTTAGCAATAAAAATAAAGATAAGCTTGTATGGTAGTTTTCGAAATATTGTCAATTTAATATTTTTACAACGTCCAACCTCATTTGTTTTGCTCAATTTGTGGCAGAAACAGTGGCGGTTCTTCCACAGGAGCACATGCGGACGTGCTCCCCCAAAACAAAACGAATAAAAAATATTAATTTATATTCATTGAATAATATTTATCGTATAAAGTCCGACCCTCCCTAATATTTTATCGTACTGTCAAACTAAAAAAAGTCCGACCCTCCCTAATATTTTATCATCCCGTCAAACCAAACTGTATAGATCCGGCAACCGTGCCTCGGTCGAGGTAAATGACGATTATGACGAGACTTGCTCGCACGTACGATTACGTGGTGCAGTTTCTCTGTAGACTTGGTTACTGTCACCCCAAGCCAAAATTTCATCCAGGTCTTTGTTGAGGCGTGATGTGCATCGGCAGCCGATGTTTGTGCATTTAAAGAGAAAGATGAGATAAGTGTGCTATCGTCAGGAAAACTAATTATAGGATTTTTCGTTTCTAGTAGAAGGTCGTTAATGTAGAGTAAGAAGAGAGTGGGAGACAATATGGACCATTGAGGAACACTGGCATTGATGGTGAGAGAAATCCGTCAATCGCCACTTGCAGAAAGCTAGACAACCATGCACAGAATCGACTGGGCATACCATAGGATCGCAGTTTACTTAGAAATCCCTCATGCCAAACACGATCAAATGCTTTAGAAATATCCAGTGCAACAGCCCGAGACTCCCCATGATGTTCGATTGCATTGTTCCAAAGATGGGTGACATAGGCTAGAAGATCTCCAGTTGATCTGGACTTCCGAAAACCATATTGATGATCGCTGATAATGTTGAAGCCTTCCAGGTACTTTAGAAGATGTTGGTTAATCGCTTTCTCCATTACTTTTGATATAACGGAAAGCAATGCGACTGGTCGATAGTTGTAAGGCAGGGTTGTCTTACCTTTCTTTGGTATAGGCAGGACTCGCGCCGTCTTCCAGCACGATGGAAATATTCCTTGTTTGTAGGATAAGTTAAAAAGTCTACAAAATACTGGTGTTAGTTCATCGGCGCATCTCTTGAGAACTATAACAGGAATTTCGTCTGGACCAGAAGCTTTCTTGACGTTGAGACCTTTCAGGATTCGTTTGACGGGACGTTGACGGAACACGATTTCGGTCATTTCGGATTGAACTGCAGGAATGTTGGGTTGTATATATATTAATATAATACCTTTGTATAAAATATTTTTCTTGGTTGTATTGTTACGATTACTTATTTTATATTGTATGTCTGTGATAGCAATTACCCATTTGTTAATTGGTTATTTTGTAACTGTAAATGTGAAATGTAAAAAGAAAATAAAAAATGAAAACAAATCGATAGCTCTTATAAAACTGTTATAAATCAAAAATCTATCTTAACCGAATTTTATAAGGGAAGTTTGCCAGTTAGGGTGGGGTTTAATAGGAAAAATAAAGTTAATTTAGCCTATAAATTTGACTTCGCTGTAATTAAGCATTTCGAAAATGGTTATTTTGACAATTACTATTCCGCCTGTAACCGAGTGGAAAATTACTTTTAGAGAGCAAAACAGCGTCTTAAAAGGAAAATTTATTCTCCTCGACGAAGTCGCGCGTTTCGCTTCAATAAATTTTCAGCGAAAGCCACGCCCCGTACGCTTTTAAACTTGTATATTTCAAGAAAATGAAACTTTCCTTTGACATTATGAACTGGAAAGGTGCCTCTAATATAAATTATCTCGTGCTGTAGAAAACAAATTAACACTTCTCCTCTCTCTCCTTTTTGGAGAGAGAAACGTTTGGATACCGGGGACGGTATGCGAGAATGTACAAAACCGTACCCCTTTAAATACCATCCTAATTTGAAAGAAAGAAATCGGAATATTCTTGTTAATGTAATTTAAGTCAAGAAAACGATTAAAACCATAGACATATAATGATAGCATCATATTATAAAGTCTTAAGGAAATCACTGTGGCAACGCTGTACTGACGTTTGTATTACGGATGACACTGATTTCAGGAATTTATTATAATTTATTCATTTCTAACGCCGCAGTGTTGTTTAGCTGTATTTTTGGATCTATGATATCTTTGGATTCATTTTTAGTATTTTTTCGAACTATACATTGCGCGGTGTGTAAGAAACTCGACTATTCTAACCCCGGATTCAAATTTCGACGATGAGATTATTGAGATTATGTTTCTCAGCTTAACCAGTGGTATAGCTAATTCTATATTTGAAATAAATATTGCAAAATACATACTCCCTTAGGCGGACACCTACGGGACCGACTAAATGTGTCCGCCTAATAGAGGTGTCCGCCCATGGGAAATTTGTTATTGGGTAATATGTAAATGCAAAATTATTACTATGTCTATTTATGTACAAATAAACATAACATAACAAAAATACACTAGTTTTAGTTAGGATGTAGTACTAAAAAAATCTAATAACGTAGTTTGACGTGTTTGCGGTTTATACTTGCAATCTAGAAAATGTAATTCCAAGTCTGATAACAATTCCATTGCTGTAGAGTCACCTCTATTCTTCGCATACTCTTATAATTCCTTTACCATACTAATGGCTTGTTGATAATTGGTGACATTTGTTTGATTACTGCATTCAACTTCTTCATCAGAATCGTCAGATAGTGATTTGGTTTCAGTTTGGACTATATAATCGGTAGGAATGGGTGTCCCTATCATCTTCTAATAGCACATTGCTATCCATGTTAATGAGCTCGCCCAAATCATTGTTATCAAATTACAAACTTCCACAACATCAATATTCTCTTTCAGACTCAAAACGCGAGATTTTTGTGCCATTGTTTACGATTTTAACCTTACGACTCACAAATAAACGGCGGACTGCTGTCGGGGAATCACACACACTTTCATTCGGCGAAGTCCTTTCGCGCCGCAACGCATACGCTATTGGTTGCCGGTCTTATTCGTCTCCCAAATACTTAAAACAATTTTTTGTCCGTTTAAAGGATGGTTTTTGAACTCTTTGTATGGAAACCGCCTGTCCGCGTCCGCCCAAAGGAGAGTCCACCCAAGAGAGGTTAATTTTCATGGAATTTCATATACCTAGTTCCGGACTATAAGTATTGCAAAATTCCAAGCCAGATTTCCCATTTTTAAACAGTAAATAATTTTGTCGCGCCTTTTTGAAATGCGTGACATTAACTCTGGCTTTCGTGCGACAAAATCCAAATGGATAAATAAAATTTCTATTAAAATAACTTAAAAATCGCAAGCCACTGGTAAGGACAACAGCGAGTGGGAGCTCAGCTTACGGCGTTGCCATTTTTTAAAGCCATCTTCTTCTAACTTATCTGAAACTGTGGAAGCATGTATCATTGTAAACAAGTGTCCTTTTTATATTGTACCTATGTGGTTAAAGCCAGGGAAATTTTTACCCTGTATAAAAATCAATGTGGAACAGGAACGTAACTTTATTAATAATTTTTGGTTCCTTAAGGCGAAGATCAGGAAGGGACCCTGCAAATTAAAATTTATAGAATGATAAATCTTGCAACATCCCCCTCGTACATCATCGCGAGGTGAAAGAGAGACGGAACACCCTTTGTGTCAAGAACTAAGATTAAGAATAGGGAAAATAAGATAGATGTACCCGCCATTTTAGCACAGTATTTTGCTTCCTTGCATTTCATTGTAACGGGGAATCGCCCAGTCGAATAGTCGACGTACTTCGTTTATCGAGGCGCCTAGTTTCGCTCGAGATTTATCCGGGCGATTGGATCGAGTGTTTCTCAAAGTAAAATTATGCCTCAACTTTGGAAAACTAAGAAAATTACCCCCCCGAAAAGCAGTGTCAGTGGGGTGACGTGTTTGGCCTCAGAAATTGATAAATTAAATTTTTCCGGGAATGATCTTTATTATGGAAAAGGTCAATTTTGATAGATATCAAGTAAAATTATAAAATCAACTTTACTGTAGGAAACTATTCATATATTATATCAAAATACCCATAAATTTAATCGTTTAAACCAGTGGTGCGCAAACTATTTTCATTTGCGACCCCTTATTTTGTGTAAAATTTTTTGTCACGACCCCTGACTAGACAGTAGGCGTGAATTTCTTTGAATTTGGCGACCCCCAAAAATTTTTCCGCGACCCCTCCGAGGGGGGACCCACAGTTTGCGCACCACTGATTTAAACTATCCAAAATATTTTGCTTGGAAAATAGTTGAATGCAATATAATTCGGTTACTTAAACTCTTTTGCTCCAAATGCAATTATATTCCTTTTTGTAATTTTCTTTCGATTCTTCATGGAATAAATTTTGTGTTGCTTCATTGGTTATTAATATTTCGCCGGAATTGAAATTATTCCTTTCCATTTTTGAGGTTTTCAAATATTATTGACATTTGTAAGATGACATTAAAAATGCGGCGCCCAGGCAACGAGCGACGCGGACGCTGTCATAAATAGCAACTTGATAAGCATATTCAGAGACAAGTGAAAAATGACAGCTTTCATAACGATCGTAGGAAAATACTATTAAACACTTCATGGCACTTCTCGCCTCAGAAGAACGTCTCAGATCAAGTCACGTCGATTATGGCTAGTCCTTCCTCGGCTTAGCATGCTCGCTTCCTGGTAAAATAAGGGCTGTTACGCCACTGTTGCGATGTCAAACTTTACAAAACTTAGAAAATCACGAAAGCAGCCGAGCGTCTTACTCGGCAGTTATATTTCGTCGCAGTATTAAATTTCTGAAAATCGAGAAAGTTTTTGCCTGACAAATACTTACGCGAAGGCTTATATTATAGAGTATGTATACAGGAGCGGGTCTAGGTGGTGGGTACAAGGGGCATGCAACCATCCCCTATAAAACTTTCAATTTCATTTTAATAACTGTTGTGATGGCTCGAGCGAAAACCGCTTGAGTACTCGACTATTGAAATAACCGACAATATTAAAAAAACTGCTCGAGGTATAAATTCAATCGAAAATCGTTGCTTGTTACTTACTATCTTTCACTCGATACCCGATTTTCGCTCGACGCCACGCGTCACCCGAGTTGTGCCAATTGGCGACGTTCGAGTTTGACACGACATACGTATTTGTTAAAGGCACATAAACGAGACGGTGCATACAAAAAAGCAAAAAGCCAAATCCCTTAGTGGATTCATCGCGACATGGGTTTTGTTTTGAGTGGCTAGCCAGCGGAATCAACTGTTCCGGATCATGACCCCCCCCCCCCCCCCCCCCCCCAACAAACCCGAACAAACCCGAACAAACCCGAACAAACCCGAACAAACCCCCCCCCCCCACCCCACCATCAAGTTAACATGAAAAATATCATATATACCGGTTTGTTCGGGTTTGTTTTTAGAAAATAATAACATGTGTATTGAGATTATATCCTGAATTTTAGATATAAAAAAATAATCATGTATTGATCATTATACAGGCAGGAACAGAAGTAACTTTTTTGCGCTTTTTCTTTATGATCAAACACAAGCACTATAGGAAAAATCCTTTAGGGCACTCTGGGAGTGGTGCGTGTGCGCAAAAAGCGATTCACGTTGGTTTTGAATCGTTGGAGATTATATTCGTTGGGAAAAACGACCTCGGGAAGATCGTTCCACAATGATGAAGTCCTCCAGATGAAAGAGTTCTTAAATAATGAAGTTCGAAGAGTACTAAGCTTAACCACATATGGATGGACGGCAGTGGTTCGTCGTGTATTTCTGATATTCGCCGCTCTGGGCGGAATTAAGAGGGCAAGGTCAGCCGAGCACTTTCCATGAAAATATCTGTAAAAGAGAGTCAAATCACCAACTTGCCTTCGATGTTCTAGGCTGTCGAGGTTCTTCGTCAGCTCGTGGTCTCCAATCAGACGAATGGCCCTCCTTTCGATGGAATCCAGTAGCCGAAGAGTATGTTTGGGTGCAGAGCTCCAGACATGAGAGCAGTACTCTAGTGATGGTCGAATCTGGGCTTTGTATAGTGTCAAAAGTTGTTGAGGTGTGTACAACTTTCTGGTTCGGAAGAGTACACCACCGCTTAATTTCATAACGCCCTGTAGAAGAATTGAGCGTTAGAATTTAGCCACATTATGTTTTGTTTCGAGGCGTGACCCTTTCTTAATCTAATGTTTTTTAGTTCACGTCATTATCATTTTTCTAAAAGAAGATATTACAGTCTTTCAATTTTATTCACAATTGAGAATCACATTGTTCTATCGAGTAGCAAAAACAAATATGCAAAAATTGATAGCCCGTATTGTATTGAAGTATGCCTCGTCACATTGTAGAAGTGATAAGAACAGGAGGTGGCAATACGAGCTATTAACTTTTGGATATTGGTTTATGCTACTCCATAAAATAATGTTCTGAATTGTGAATAAAATTGAAAAACTCCAATACTGTCTTTAAAAATTTGTAACTTCTTTTACAAGGCAGTTAATGACGTGAACCAAAAAACATTGTGTTAAGAAAAGATCAGAGTTCAAAACAAAATATAATTTAGCTAAATTCCACCGCTCAATTTTTCCACAGAGCGTTAAGAAATTAAGGGTAAAAAAAGTAACTTTTATTTCTGCCTGTATAATGATCAGACATCAGTATTTCGTGAAAACTGAAATACAGGATACCATCCCAAGATACAAATCCACACTTTGCTAAAAATTTTACCAAGATCGGGCATCAACTAAAAATGTTACAGGACTATCAAAAAGTATTATTCAAGATCGACTCGCATATGACTAATTTTTTTAAATTGTACTTCCTAAGTTATAATTGCCGTGTTTTTAACATCGTATCGATCAAGAAAGTGATGCATCATGGCCGACGTCGGATATTCCGCGTCTTTTTTCCACCCTTCCATCAAAATGTGCCTCCACACGTTCACCCTCCACTTCTTATTTTGTTTCTCCCTTCCGAAATGTATTTAACGTCATTTGTATTCTAAACAGCCCCGAAAATGTTTTAGTAAAGTAAACTAAGAGTTTGGGGGAATTTGCAAATTTAAATTGGGAATTTAAGACGCGAAGGAACAACTTTTAGAATATAATTAAATTAATTAAGCACATCCGACCGAAATTCCTTCTTTCCTTTGCCAAAGTCTCGCGAAATCGGCTTCGACGTCAAGACAGCCAAATAGCTACAATATTACGGCATTGTGAATGTTCTTGAAAGCAAATTATAAAACAAAACTATTTTTTTTTCGAAAACAGTTCATTTTATCGACATTGACCAAGAGTACCTTTTTTCAGCTTAAGGTTTAGAATGTCCAAAAAAAATATTACTGTCGTTCCTTCATCATACAGGGTGTAAATAAAAAGCATTTTTGTGTTACGTCTAGTCCGTCCCTGTCAAAATAAATAAGCCAAATGTGTTTAAAAAGACGAATTTCAAGGAGACTCATCTAGTAAACATTATACTAAAAAATTATTAACTTACACCTAGTACTTAAAAAATTATTTAAAAATCAACGATTTCCAGAGACGTCCGTTATGGGCCCGTATCTCCGTAGGAGGGGCCGTAGGTAGAAAAATTTATATGAACTTCTCCTGTTATTTTTAAGTGTTCTATCTGAAGCCGGGAGATTGCCCACTTACTCTGGGACACCCTGCATACAATTTTTTCCCATATAGTTCCTTGATAAAATAAATTTTTAATCGCCAAAACACTAGAAATATTTCATGATACCCATTAGTAAAACAACAGAGCCGCGTTCGATAAAATGCGCAAAAAGCCCGACAAAAACTTTTTAAATATTCATATGGAAATTATGACGGAATATAGAAAATATATGTTTTTAGTTGAAATTATACATTTCGCTGCATTTTAACAATTTAACTGAAATTAATAAAACATGTCCGAAATATTTTGATTTTTTATAGTTGTCACTGTTGTGGATTTATTCGGACTATATTGGGATGTGCTTATGCAGGGGCGTAGATATATGAAGTGGTCGGGAGCAGAACCCCGAAAAAATACAACAAAAGCGAAAAATAATAAAAGAATATCTTCCCAAAAAACGATGGCGATGATCTATCTGCCCATTTTTTTTTGTACCTACGCGGTTGTTGGGTTAACTAAGTAGTGCAAACACCAATCATATTGCTTGTTGCTATAACTAAGATATGATTAGTTTAAAAACGGATTTTTTTTTAAAAACGTACAGTGTGTCCCATTCTCGACCTTTTCAGGGGGTTATTAGAGTTATTATCAAAGACAAAATGTTGAGGTTTCCACTTTACTTTGTCCCTTCTTAACGAAACGAAAGAGTTCGGTGTTAAATTTGTCCCGGTTCACTTAGTTTTTAATCTACAGGGAGATTTTGAAAATCTTCGCTCTTGAGACACTCGTATTTCTGTCATGCGACAATGAAATTAACAAAATTAGAATTTAGAAGAACAAAAAGTTCTAATTTTATATACAAAACAATATTCTAAATCATTTTTGGGACGCCTTGTACGCCAATGAAATAAACAAAATTAGAATTTAGAAGAGCAAAAAGTTCTAATTTTACAAACAATATTCTAAATCATCTCCGGTGTTGACGTCCGTACCAGATATTTTCGAGTGCTTTAAAATCTAAATTATTCATTAGAATAAAAATGTTTGCCCCGCGGTGTTTATGTATATTATATGTTTCAGTTTAATAGAAATTTCATTGGGAATATGACGGAAAATTATGAAAATTTTTGGGCAATTAGGATTTAATAATTATTAGTAACAGAATTTATCCATTTTCATGATACATGCGAAGTATAGGGATCATAATGAATAAACTGTAATTTTGAAAATATTAAATATAATTTCATGTCAGATATAATTAAATTTTTCTATTTTGGTTTCATATGTAAGCTTTCTCGATATCGTAATAGACGTTTTTCGATACCGTTTTTTTTTTCATTTTAAACGGTTGGTGGTACTGCTGTGTATGTTTGGTTGCATAATAAACAATTCCTAAACTAACCTCACAATTACAAGTTCAGATCAACACGTAACATATTCTGTTACAAAGATATCAATTTAAAGCTAATAAATACACTGTACACTAATTATACTTATTTATTATTAAAAGTGCAGTTGTTATAAACATTTATTGTGACCGTACTTGTGTCTGCAGCGCTAGTTTTAAAATCGGTCATAGTTTGTGTGTTTGAAACATTTTGTTCAGGATTAATCCTTATTTGCGGATCCAATAATCCAATTTTATTAAGAACTGGTTGTAAAAAATTAATGTATAGGTAGGTACTGTATAATTTTTTTACCTTTGAACCTAAGTAAATGCTATTTTCAGCCTCAGTTATAAACTTATTGATATCCCCTAAATCTAAAATGGAAGATTTTTTGGGCTTGTAGCCCTCAGATTGCCTTTTAAAAAGGCTTGAAGTCTTTCATTATTTCTTATATCTGTGTTTTCATAAATGTTAATGCAAGCTCTTAATTTGAGTATAAGGACCACAGAGTCGACGACTTCTTAGTTTCACTTTCCTTCTCAAAATAAGCGATTAGAACATTTTCACTACTTCTAGAAACATCCTTCGCAGTACACCAGGTTGTGAAGGTCTTGTAGTCTTTTTCGTATACTTTCTTGGACTTTTTTGGTAAAAGTTGATCCAATGTATTATTTGCAATTTCCCTTAACTCAGGAGGAGTTAGATTAATAATATCTTCTTGATCCATTACTGATTAATTTTAAGAAAGCTTTCAATATTCGCAACAAAATGGCGGACACGTATAATTTATCAACGCTTACTTGATAAATAATTTGACTATTGCCAACATAAAATTTAAACATACAAATTTACAAAACTTTTATGGCATTTAATTATGTGTTTTTTATTAAAACCCAAATAGAAAATAGTATATTAAAGTACATGTTCTATAAAGCTATTATAGCACTTGCCCACTTAGAAAACTCGCAGCAAGCGGCTCGTTACCTAATATGGACGCGTGCTAAAATATCATGCTTTATAAAACTTGTACTTTAATATACTATTTTCTATTTGGGTATCATAATGGCTACATTATGACATGCAAAAAAATTGAATAACCTGCCACTTTATGAAACTGATATTTTATTTTTTTTATGTTGGCAGCAAGTAGGGTTCGAATTTTAGGCTTACTTTGATTTCGTTGAAATTAGTTTTTAGGCATTATATTCGATAAAAATTTTTTATGGAAGACTTTAAAATACTAACCTTTAACCTTGCAAATAGATCATTTTTACCTAGATATTTATCTGAAATACCTATACTCGGAAATATATACCATGCTGACGGTCTCCGTCAACTAATTTCTAGTCACAACTATAAAACAACATAACCTAAAAATAATAGAAATATCTTCCAGTTTTTGCTCTATTTCTAAAGTTTTATTGAATAAAGTACTATTTTTATTTTTAATTCAATATAGTATTATACATATTACTTTATATATACATATTTATAGTTACATTTACATTTCCTGGGCATTAATTGTTATTCCTGTCAGATTCTGTGTCGATACAATATTTTGTTCAATAGTATTATTTATTATTTTGTTCAATATTTTGAACTGTGTTGCATATTCTTTTTAAGAGTTTTTCTGCAATTTATCGTATTTCTGACGGAGTACAACTTTCTTCCTGACTTATTTTTATTAACTTTAATAATATATTTATTTTTAATTATGACGGATGGGAAGAAGCTTTGTTGTGTTCAATTGTTTCTATCATGGCGTATGTGATATTTGTAACATTTTATGAAATTGTAAAAGTATTGCCAACCAAAAAAGAAAATATTAATTGAAATGGAAAAAATCTACTATATTTTTTAAGTTTTTCAGACTTTAAAGACCCAAATAGAAAAAGTATTATAAAATAGAAGGTTCATAAGACAATTAGAGCACTTTTATTTTAGAAAATTAAACGCGTGCTCTAAGATAATGTCTTATGAAACTTGTATCTTAATATACTATTACATATCTTTGACCAACAGTGTTGTGTAATTCTTACATTCACATGAAAAATATTTTTATAATTTTCCGATGTAAACTTCAACAATTAAATTCCAAGAAATCACCCCCCGAACTTCTCGGATGTTTCTGCTAGTCGAGTTTTAATAACATCCATCAACCTCGAAATATGAATAAGTAAAACTGCCGTAAAACTTCCAAACTCTGCGATACTCAAATTTTAATTAGTTTTGAGTTGGAGTTTCGAGGGAAACTTTGCTAATATTACTGGCGGAAATTAAAAGATAAGAAAATAACAACCCTCGCTCGCAATAGCGCCATATTTGGCTCTCTCGGAGCTCTAAGGAAAGTTTTTAATGGTTCAGTTAACTAACTCTAATCCTCTTTTATCTTCCCCCCCCGCTTTATTTCGGATACTTTGTATGCTTTATGGCTTCTGGAAGAAATATACACGGTGGTGTTTTATTTCTTAAGATTTAACGTCAGAGAATTATTATTTGCCATTTTTCTTCCCTGTGAAGCAAAGCATTTCTCCACTCTGGGAGTGGTGCATGTACGAATACAGCGGTTCTGAATGGTTGAACCTCAGGAAGATGACGGAATTGGGTTCGGAAGAGTACACCAAGTTTCTGAGAAGCTATCTTGGAGATTACCACAACGTGGTTATGCCAAGACATACTTCGTCCCAGATTGACGGCCAGCAAATTAATAGATGAAGCCAGTGGGATTGCGTGTCCGGCCATGACTACATCTGGTTCTGTAATGTTAACCTTTTTAGAGAAAACTGCTGCCTGGGTTTTTTTAGCGTTAAATTCGACTTGGTTACTGTCACCCCAAGCCAAAATTTCTTCCAGGTCTTTGCTGAGGCGTGATACTTCATGCTGTCTGCGAAGATGTGAGTCGGCAGCCGATGTTTGTGCATTCAAAGAGAAAGATGAGATAAGTGTGCTATCGTCAGCAAAACTAAATATTGGGTTTTTTGTTTTTACTAGAAGGTCGCTAATGTAGAGTAAGAAGAGAGTGGGAGACAATATGGGCCCTTGAGGAACACCGCCATTGAGGGTGAAGGTGTCTGAGAGAAATCCGTCAATCGCCACTTGCAGAGAGCGGTCCTTAAGAAAGCAAGACACCCATGCACAGAATCGACTGGGCATACCATAGGATCGCAGTTTACTTAGCAGCCCCTCATGCCAAACACGATCAAAGGCTTTAGAAATATCCAGTGCAACAGCCCGAAACTTCCCATGATGTTCGATTGCGTTGTTCCAAATATGGGTGACATAGGCTAGAAGATCTCCAGTTGATCTGGACTTCCGAAAACCATATTGATGATCGCTGATAATGTCGAAGCCTTCCAGGTACTTTAGAAGATATTGGTTGATAGCTTTCTCCATTACTTTTGGTATCACTGAACGCAATGCGACTGGTCGATAGTTGTTAGGCAGGGTTCTCTTACCTTTCTTTGGAATAAGCTGGACTCGAGGCGTCGTCCAGCAAGATGGAAATATTCCATTTTTGTAGGATAAGTTGAAAAGTCTACAAAATATTGGTGTCAGTTCATCGGCGCATCTCTTGAGAACTATAATAGTAATTCCGTCTGGACCAGCAGCTTTTTTGACGTCGAGTCCTTTCAGGATTCGTTTGACGGGACGCTGACGGAACACGATTTCGGTCATTTAATGTCGGGTGGTGTTCTTCCCTGGAAATATACAGTGGAACGCGAAGAAATAGTTCAGCAAGTAAGTTTGCTTTGGCTCCGGCTGTGGATGCTATTGTACCATCTGGACGTGTTAGAGGTGGAATAGTTGATTTGGTGAAATTTTGGCTGACGGCCTTAGCGACTGACCAAAAGGACCTTGATTCGTTTGGACTGTCAAGAAGTTTGTTTTTGATCCTCACGTTATGGGTTTCTTTGCTTTGATCTATTGTTAGCTTACATTGGTTTCGAGCAGTAACAAAGAATAATCAAGTCGATATAAGCAAATATCCCAATGGAATTGTTACATAAATAACTATTAAATGCTACACCGTGCGTTTTTTTTGTCCCGTGTCATACTAAAAGGTAAAAACTATTAATTATCGGTAGACAATCACCCTCAAAGGTGCTAAACCGAATTCAAATCGGCAACGACTTTTCCAGAGAGGGGGGGCGCGCCACGAACAAAGACAAATGTATCCCATTTACCAAATTAATCTTAGAAACAAAGGAGCCATTTTCATCGGTCTTATTCAAAGTGGAAACTCATTTATTTAGTTCCTAACGCTAAAATAAAGGAAAGGCTGTTTGATAGAAAGTCTCTTTGGCGAAAACCAAGATGGAGTAATATTATTATTATACTTTGAAGACGAAGACGCGCTGCTAAGTAAAGTAAATTTGTTCTGGGGCGCCATTATGTTCGTCTTTGTACATTGTTAAGGATTTTATACCTATATATAGGACTTTAGTTAGACTAGTTAATATAATTATTAAAGTAACAATATAAAATGAAACGTGCAGGTAAAGTTGGATTTTTATTCTTTGATCTGATTTGAAATTAAATAAAAATGATCTCTTAAAATATTTTTTCTTCTCGGACAACCGCCGAGGTGTTTGGATGAACCCATGCTCTCATGCAACTCAAGTAATTTGAGGAACAGGAATAGATTCATGTTACTCGCCCTCAATAACCCCCAATTATAAATTTTTATGTCTATATCTCAAAAAGAGATTGAGCTATGCAGAAAAAATTAATTTAGAAATTATTTGGCCTGCTATCGGACTATCGCCGTGCAGCAGATGTTGATTTACCGTTCCATGGGAGCAAGCAGGATTTGTTTCTTGTGTTGAATACATGCGAAAGAACCCTATAAATACTGTAACATGTTACGTACCCACCGTTATTTTTTACGTTGCAATCGAGAAAACGGAACCGACTAAATCCGAGGAAGCCACAAAACAAATCATTATCATGAGAATTGAGAGCGTCCCGGCCTTTTTGGGTTTGATTAATGTTCTGGCTTTTCTTTGGGGGATAAAAACTCTTTAATTAAAGTTTGCGTTTTTATCCTCTATCATAGAAAAAAAAATTAAATTTATTACTTTTTGGTAACAAATCAAGAATATTATTTAAAGTAGTTCTATCTTATATTTAAAATCATGCATGTATTAATGACATTTCATCTATCTTTGAAAGGTGGAAAGTTGAAGTTTTTGTTACTTTTACTTTCCACCCGGGTGGAAAGTAAATTATTTTTTTGTAATTTTTTTAAAAATCGATATTTCAAAATAATATACGAACACACTTTTTTAAAAATGCTAATAGCTTGGCGTGTCTACTATTTCCCTAATTGATAGAGTGATCCTCAGCATTGAATATTGTGACCAAATCGTTGATATCTTCCTTGTCTTGGCATTTTCACTGAAATAAGCTAGTAGCACCGACTCAGAACCAGGATTTTGAACTTTGTATCCCGTTCACCATTCTTTGAAATAGTTATATGCCTTGTCATATCTCGGGCGGCTTTTAGTTGGCAGAAGATCTTCTTCTTCTACTATTTTTGCTGCTTCTCGAATTTCTGGAGGAGTAGCAGCAAAATCAAATTCCTCATCTGATTCCTCATTTTTCTGTTGTTAAAATAATATATTGTTTAGTGACATGGAAACCATATTCAAAAAATGATAATGATATTTGCCATCTTGATGTGTATTATTACCTACGTTATTTTACCACCTGCGGATATTTGAAATTTCTGTCTAATTTTTCAATGGAAAAGTTAAAATGACATTTATCTTTTAAAAATCTATTTATAAATGAAAAGTCTATTCTTGTCAGGTGGTATTAATATCAAATGCCAATATGGAAAGTTATTATTTCCCAGACCACCCGATGATCCTTATACAATAAGGGCGTATATTTTTGTCTACACAGTAGCACTTTAAAATACTATTTCAGATTGAATGGTACTACCAAGAAAAGGAAGCCCTCTCCATTGATAGGATGCAACCACCTGTAGACCGGTTTCGAACTTATTTTTGTTCTCGTCAGTACAGGGTAGGTGTACAGAGATGGAGCTGCGCGCTGTATTTTGTCGACTACCGTCGATAGTACGGCGTTAAGTTAAAGTCCTCTCTGATGATAGGTATGTACACCTACCCTGTACTGACGAGAATAAATAAGTTCGAAACCGGTCTACAGGTGGTTGCATCCTATCAATCGAGAGGGCTTCCTTTTCTTGGTGGTACCATTTAATCTGAAATACTTTTTAAAGTGTTACTGTGTAGACAACATACGCCCTTATTGTATAAGGATCATCGGGCGGTCTAGAAAATAATAATTTTCCTTATTGGTATTTGATTTATCTTTTATTAATAATTTTAATTCAAAATAATGAGATGTGGTTGTAAATAAAATAGTATACAAACCTCGGTGAAAAGTTTCATTATTATCTCGAGATTTAGTTAACTACCGACTCTCTCGAAATAAAACACTTTCCACCTCGGTACGTAATATACTATTCCCGTCATTGAAATCCTACGAATCAAACGAAATTTGACGTTAACAAACTATCAAAACAAAAATTGCTTCCATAAACATTATAATAGACATGCCTAGCGTTCCGATATACGTATTCCAAAAAAACTGTCGATATGCTTTGACAAAGCAAGTTATTTATAGTAGTAACGAATGTCAATACTTACCGAAAATACAAAAGTAGCTCTGAAACGAACTGTTTTTAGGATTAAATTCAACTTGAAGGCATAAAAACCAATTAGGATTGACACTTGATCGATGTCGCAAATCAAAACAGCAACCGTATAGCTAAAGATATTGAGTGGGTACAAATAAAAATTGAACAATAATTATTGTAACTTTTGTCTTTGTCTAACACGTTATTGAATTCAATACGTATTGCGGAACTCCCCGGACAGTCTGTTATGTTTTTATTCACTTTTAAGTCTGTACTAAATAAAGATGGGGAGTTTTATGTCACGATGGCTCTTGCTCCCTGTGTTTATGACGCACGTGCAAAGATATAATGTATAGACCTTATTTGGATTACCTAATGCTTTATGGGGTCCATTTTAAGTTCAATTCAGTTGTCCATACGTAGAAAACACTCTGTATAATCCTAGAAAAGATTTATTAGAAAAATTCCTAACGAAATTGACGAATCCCGTTCTTTTGCAAATAAAACTGCTGAAATCGCCGATTCATAACGCCACTCGTAAAATATTGCCAATAAATCTTCTTATCTCGCGCAAAGCGCCTTAGAAATTTCAGTTTGTGCCAACTATGCGAAACCTTAAACTGGGAATTTCCATTCTCCAAGTATTTCAGGTAATAATATATTTTATTCGCCAATATTCCTGCAGGAGCTCGGTTCAGGGCCGTAGAAACGACAGGAAAGAGATCTTCATGTTCAAAATTTCTCAATTTTATTTCCGAAATGAGATTCACTCACATTTATATAAACAGTATATTGCTAATACCATCTGCAATTATGTCCCCGCTATGGGCATCGAAGGGGGCGTTGTGAGTTTGCGCAGTTCGGAAATTTCCTTGTGAAAGTAAACATTCGACAGGACCGGATTTCAACTTTTCTAATGGAAATTTCACTGGTTAGTTAGGAAGAATATTGCAATCAAAATTTCGATTAGCTCGATTTGAGACGGCGCGGCGTTCCATGCATACGATTTCTGACGATATGATGATCCGACGGTGCCCTGATTGGTGTAAATTTTTGGTGTCAAATTCCGTCCGAATATTTGTAACAATCGACACGATCAGCTTTATTTTAGCTTTCATCCGACGTCGTATGTTTCTTAACCTCACCTTTTTCTAAACCAAAAACTAAGAATGAATGACTATATTGACTATTTTGGGAATTATTATCAGCTACTAATGCACCAAATTAAAAATACATTAATTTGAAGGTTAGATAGTGACCACATATAAATTATATTGTATACGAGTGACACTCTCTTCTCTTTTTACAAGCTTTTTAGTGAAATTCGGTTCCGAAGATCGGATAATGTGATAAGCAAAATATTTTCGTATATATGAAATACTTTATACCTGGTATTGAGCCACGACTTTTGCAAAAAAACACCCTGCACTTGTGTCCTTTCATCTTAAACAAAACAATCCACTAACCTACTAAACGGCGAATCGAATCACCACAAATTAAAAACTCCTTTACAAAAATTGTTGTTAGGCAATGAAAGTTTATAAGCACTAATATACGGACAACAATGTGGATGAACCCCTTTTTATTCCGTAATTTGAAAAAGCATCTACAACCAAAGATGGCGACGAAGAATAACAACAAACACATAATGTCGGGCCGGCTCTGACGCGATCGATAAAGTTTCCACCCTACTGCGCAAACTCAATAGGCTCGCGCCATCTCTCATAGCGGGGACACTTTTTGTATGTTGGAACGTTCGTATACATATGTGGATTTACGACAGAACGTGAGCAAAATATTCTGTTTAGAAATACAACAAAGTTTGCACGTGACCTGCAACCTTCCACCTCCTTATGGATTGTACTTAAACGGGGCGTCTGGAGACACTAACACAATTTTTATTCTAGGAGCAAACATTAGCACTAGAGGAAAAGCTAATTCAAGTTTATTTGGATTCACTGGAGGTTATATTCGTTGGGAAACACATCAGGTTCCACAAGGATTACGTCCTACATATGAAGGAATTCCTAAACAGTGAAGTTCGATGAGTACTTAGCTCAATCTCATATACAGTGGCGGCTCGTGACCTATGATAGAGGGGGTTCATAAGTATGGTGAAATTATTTTTAAAATTTTATTTTTGTGTAACGACCAAACAATTACTTTCTAGGCGTTTTAAATGTAGAAAGAAAAGAAGTAATACGAAAATGCGTTAGGTAAAATATATTTTTATTTATTTTTTAATTTTACACAAGGAAATACAACTTTTGGAAAATAAGAAAAGTTTTCTTAGTGTGTACAGCTGTCGGAACTTAACGTCGTCGCATGCAACCTTCGTAACAATATTTATATAGTCCACTACTAATACTACGAGTAATCAAGGAAACCGAATGATGTCTAATACCATTACGCCATTTACGGCTACGTCATTAGGCGAAACCAAGACGAGAACAATTGTTAACTGTTTTATGACGAGAACGAATCGAGCCACGAGACTGACAAGTTGGCATTCTTCATATTTTCAGTGTTTTTTAGTTTAAATCCTTAAATGAAATGGTTTAAAATCATATCGAGTATCATTTATCGAAATACACAACATTTATCGACCCTACACAATAGTCCATTCTTCGGTCCTTAATTTTATTGTAGAAAATTGATCAATAACAGCCGCATTAAGTTTGGAATACCCCCTATACATTTTTTTTTTTCATATATTTCATTTTTAAACTTTCTAATAAAGTCCCTAGATTTACCCTTTGTGGTCCGCGTTCAATTAATTTCGGGTTTAGGTGTTCCCGCATTCTTCACTTCAATTGTTTGCTCCAAACTCAAGAGCTAAAGTCGATAGTCCACCGTCAACTATTCATTTTAACTTAATAAATATAAATATTAAAATATTAAAACACACACGCTCGAATTTCTAACTAGATGCACGAACAAACAACATACAAAAACTGTGCGCCTTTTCCATGTTAAATCGCCATAGCCCCGCTGCCACCCGCCACCTGTTACTACAGAGAAACTGCACTACATAATCGCACGTGCGAGCAAGTCTCGTCATAATCGTCAGTTACCTCGACTGAGGCACGGTTTCCGGATCTATACAGTTTGGTTTGACGGGATGATAAAATATTAGGGATGGTCGGACTTTTTTAGTTTGACTGTACGATAAAATATTAGGGAGGGTCGGACTTAAACGATAAATAATATTCAATGAATATAAATGAATATTTTTTATTCGTCTTGTTTTGGGGGTGCACGTGCGCATGTGCTCCTGTGGAAGAACCGCCACTGCTCATATGGCGAGCGATATTTTAGTTCTCGTCTACAACTTTTTGTCATTTGGTCCTTGTGTTTTTATATCCTATTGATTTTCTACTGTATATTCTGGGAATTGTACAAACTTGTAAGCGTAAGGTAAAGCCCCCACTGGGTAGTGCATTGTATAATGGTTGGGAATGGTGGGCTCCCCTGGAGAACGGCCTGGGCAGGGAGCGAAAAAAAAACTGGAAAGGTTGTGGAAATAAATTTACTTTCTGTCTACTTTTTTCGCACGAGAAACTATTAATCCGATAGCCATCCCGTCCGCCACTGCCTCAAATAGAACTAACTCTTATCGGGGCGGTAAAATACTCTAGGGTATTTAAATCGCGCTACGTGTTTGGCGACGCCAGCCACTGTTACCAACCGACCGTGGCTGATAACGTCAAATGTTACTGTGTTGGTCTCCCAGGGATTTTCGTATTTAAGACGCTCGAGCGCGTAAATATTAAGAGAATTTATGTCAATTGCGGGCGACTAATAAAATTAAGAAATCGCTCTCGCAATTCCCGTATCGTATCCCATTTGTTAAAAATCAATGTTATTTTCACCAGAAATATCCTCGTGCAATTGCACGTCCTTCATCCACCATCAGGACAACGCGCGAGTCCACAAAGCAGCCAAAGTCCACCCCACCTCAGCTAGTATAGCCGTTTTAAGTTGTAAATCTCGTTAAATCCCTCGGCGGTCATCTAATTTGCTAAAACCACCAAAAAAACCTCAATGAAAAACAGGAATTTTCTCCCCATTTTCCTCGGAAAAACAAATTACCCCCGCCTGACATCTAAATAATGTAAAACAATCTGCTCCACTTTAAATTCACTTACCTAAAAGTGTCCGGGCCATTTTTCACGGAAAAAAACGACGACCGGGAAAAGTTAACGGCCTTCCCGGCGGTTTTCCCGGCATTTTCTGCACTCTTTCGCATCGTTTTTCTTGATTTTCGGCTGGCGGGAGACCATTTTTCATTCCCGTCTCGTTGGGAGTATTAGCCACTTAATTTGTTCATGAAAAATTGGTATTTTGTACTTTATTCGTTCGTAAAGGATGCCTCAAAATTTAAAATAATAAAGGCTGATGTTTCAAAGTTATAGTATATTAAGATACAAGTTTCAGATGACATTATCATAGAGCACGCGTTTAATTTAGAAAACGACCCGCGAAGCGGGGAGTTTTCTAAGGTACAGGTGCTCTAATTGTCTTATGAACCGTGTATTTTATAATACTTTTTCTATTTGGGTCTTTAAAGTCCGAAAAATTTTTCAAAATATAGTAGATTTTTTCCATTTGAATTAATATTTTCTCTTTGGGTTGAAACAATTGAACACAACAAATCTTCTTCCCATCCGTCATAATTAAAAATAAATATACTATTAAAGTTAACAAAAACGAGTCAGGAAGAAAGTTGTACTCCATCAGAAATACGAGAAATTGCAGAAAATAATCGAGAAAAACTTTTAAAAAGAATATGCAAAACTTTGAGTTATGGTGCGAGCAGAACAAAGTTGAAAATATTGAACAAAATATTGTGTCGACACAGAATCTGACAGGAATAACAATTAATGCCCAGGAAATGTCTACAGTAACTATAAATATGTATATACTAGGTGGACCAGAAGTCCGAAATAAAATTAATATAGCCTTAACCTGTAACTTTTGGGGAAAAGGCTCGGACACGTCAATTTAGTTTTATATATGCTCACATTTTGACGTTATTCGTTTGTTTTTTTATAGACATTTGTCAAAGATATGACGACATCGATCTTTTTTTAAATAGAAACATACAGCTTGTGATACATCATTTGAAAGCTAATATCTCGTACAGTATGCTCATAAATTTTAGCGCAATTTTGTCAAGCTATTTCAAAATGGCGAGTGTTAAAAGTTTTTAAAAAATCTCTATTTAAATAAGCGGAAATTATGAATCATTGATGGTTTTTTACCTTTCAAGGTAATAAATCTTCTGAACTCGACATAATGAAGATTTCATACCTTGAAAGGTAAAATTTTCATGGAATAAATTCGTTGCATCATATGCGACACAACTGCGTAATCTTTTGTTGCTTCGACCGTAGAAATTGATTTAAAAAATACCTTCCAGATTTGATAGTTAAATCTAAATTGTTTTTATTTTATTTTTTTCAGATATACCCACGCCGAGCTCGTCACAAACAAAATTCGAAACGAAAAACGTTTTTTTAGAAATTTGAATTTTGCAGGAACCAAAACTGCCAAATTAGAAAAGCCGGACTCACTTTTTTGATTCGATTTCCGACAAACTGAACAGAACGAAGATTTTGGCGTAAAGAAATTTGAAAAATAAATGGAAAATTCAAAAATTGTTCCTCTAAGAAATCTATTATATATAATCCAGGTAAGATAACTAGTGGCTTTTTGGCAGCAGTACTAAAACAATAAAACAGACAGACAGACAGACGTGCTCTATAAAATGTGGAAAAATGTATAATTTTACGGCCATAACCCGACGATTCCACAGGTCCAGGGAATATCTCTTTTTCACATTATAGATGTTTTTTTTTTAGATTCCGGCAGAATAGAAAAAAACAATTTTTGATTCAAATAGAAATCTACGGAACAAAACAAGCAAGGAAATTTGAAACAAAAAAGAATACGAGAAAGATATCGGAGAAATATTAAAAGAAGACCATACGAAATCACGTAAATAAAACAATATTTGATATTTTTATATCGCACGTCACAAGAAATAAGAACACCCGAAACTTTTATTAACAGATACCGTTGGAAAAATTGACAACAAAGCTTGGTCGATATTGTGCTGTAGAAGGTAGAAAAATATAGTCGAATATATTCAGGACATTCACTTCAAAGCAACGTCTTACAGAACAAAAAGATAATCATCAAAATTGTATTCAGGTTGACGCAGCAACGTCCAAGTCGTGAAAACTATTGCACCGAAAAATCCGAAAACTACTGGAACTACTGTGACCTTAAAATCAAACATTTATCCCGGGAGACCTTCATGCAACTAAATTTCAAAACGTTAGCTTTTGTACAACTGTTAAAAACCAAATCCTACATGGAACAACTGCTAGTTGAATTTTTAGCTGACAAAACAGGCCTTGTTAGACCGTTGTTTCTTGTTTTATAAATTGCAGCAAAGGTGGTGAAATTCATTTAACTTGTAAATTGCCTTGTCTTAAAAGAAAATTTTTATTTTGTGGAGTATTATGTAGAGAAATGGATGAACTACATACTAAAAATCATATAGTTTTGAATATGTTTCGGAGTGATGAACATGTGATTCAGGGCCTTTCGTTGATATTGCTTATTTTTAAATAATCAGATTCATACTACTGTCCCCCCTTGAAAGACTTTCAGAAATTTATAGGGACTTAAATACTTAAGAATGCTTTATTTCTCACAAAATGAAACTTAAACAGAAAAAATCCTCATAAAAATTGAACAAAAAACTATACCTCATAAAATTGGTTGAATAATGGTAAAGAAAGAATTTTTTTCAGCAATCATTTCAGAACTTTACTGGAACTTAAATAGGTACTAAAGAATGCGTTATTTCCCACAAACTGGAACTTAACCAAAAAACTCATAAAAATTGATCGGAAAAATAGACCAGATAGAAAAAGTAGAATTATGGTAAAATTAAAAGAAATTTTGAAAGCATTTCAGAACTCAAGGGTTCAACAATACTCAAGAATGCGTTATTTCCCACAAAATGGAACTTAAACAAAAAAAAATCATAAAAATTGAACGGAAAAATAGACCAAATAGAAATAGTAGAATTATGGTAAAAGAAATTTTGAATGCATTTCTGAAGTATGGAGGAACTTAAATACTCAAGAATGCGCTATTTCCCACAAAATGGAATTTAAACAAAAAAAATCATTAAAATTGAACGAAAAAATATACCAGATATAAATAGTAGAATTATGGTAAAATTAAAAGAAATTTTGAAAACATTTCAGAATCCTGGAGAAACTTAAATACTCAAGAATGCGTTATTTCCCACAAAAAGGAACTTAAACAAAAAGAAATTCATAAAAATTGAAAGGAAAAATATACCAGATAGAAACAGCACAATTATGGTAAAATAAAAAGAAATTTTGAAGGCATATCAGAACTCTGGAGGAACTTAAATAATCAAGAATGCGTTATTTCCCACAAAAAGGAACTTAAACAAAAAAGAAATTCATAAAAATTGAACGGAAAAATATACCAGATAGAAATAGCAGAATTATGGTAAAATAAAAAGAAATTTTGAAAGCATTTCAGAATCCTGGAGAAACTTAAATAGGGAATGCGTTATTTCCCACAAAAAGGAACTTAACAAAAAGAAATTCATAAAAATTGAAAGGAAAAATATACCAGATAGAAATAGCAGAATTATGGTAAAATTAAAAGAAATTTTGAAAGCATTTCAGAATCCTGGAGAAACTTAAATACTCAAGAATGCGTTATTTCCCACAAAAAGGAACTTAAACAAAAAGAAATTCATAAAAATGGAAAGGAAAAATATACCAGATAGAAATAGCAGAATTATGGTAAAATAAAAAGAAATTTTGAAAGCATTTCAGAACTCTGGAGGAACTTAAATAATCAAGAATGCGTTATTTCCCACAAAAAGGAACTTAAATTAAAAAAAATTCATAAAAATTGAACGGAAAAATATACCAGATAGAAATAGCAGAATTATGGTAAAATTAAAAGAAATTTTGAAAGCATTTCAGAACCCTGGAGGAACTTAAATACTCAAGAATGCGTTATTTCCCACAAAAAGGAACTTAAACAAAAAGAAATTCATAAAAATTGAAAGGAAAAATATACCAGATAGAAATAGCAGAATTATGGTAAAATAAAAAGAAATTTTGAAAGCATTTCAGAACTCTGGAGGAACTGAAATACTCAAGAATGCGTTATTTCCCACAAAAAGGAACTTAAACAAAAAAGAAATTCATAAAAATTGAACGGAAAAATATACCAGATAGAAATAACAGAATTATGGTAAAATGAAAAGAAATTTTCAAATCATTTCAGAACTCTGGAGGAACTTAAATACTCAAGAATGCGTTATTTCCCAAAAAAGGAACTTAAACAAAAAAAAAATCATAAAAATTGAACGAAAAAATATACCAGATAGAAATAGCAGAATTATGGTAAAATAAAAAGAAATTTTGAAAGCATTTCAGAACTCTGGAGGAACTTAAATACTCAAGAATGCACAAAAAGGAACTTAAACCAAAAAAAAATCATAAAAATGGAACGAAAAAATATGCCAGATAGAAATAGCAGAATTATGGTAAAATGAAAAGAAATTTTAAAGCATTTCAGAACTCTGGAGGAACTTAAATGCTCAAAAATGCGTTATTTCTCATAAGACTAAATTTAAACCTCTGAAAATTGAACAAAAAAATATAACAGATACAATTGGTTGAATAATGGTAAGAAAAGAAATCTTGAAAGTATTTGAGAACTTTAAAGAAACGTAAATACTAATGAATGCCTTATTTTCCACAAAATGGAAGTTAAACAGAGAAAAATTTCATGAAAATTGAACGAAATAATATATCAGATAGAAATGGTAGAATAATGGTAAAATTAAAAGAAATTTGAAAACATTTCAGAACTTTAGAAGAACTCAAATCCTAAATGATACGTTATTTTCCCCAAATGAAACAAAAACAGAAGAAACCTCATAAAATTGAACGAGGAAATAAACCAGATAAAATTATTAGAAAATTAAAAGAAATTTTGGATGCATTTCAGAACTTTAGAGAAACTAATACTAAAGAATGCGATATTTCCACGTAATGAAATTAAATAGAAAAAACTTATAAACTTATTAAACGAGAAAGATACCAGATAAAATTGATAAAACTAAAAGATATACAAGGAAATACACAAATAATTCTTCATTCCGACACCGTGACGCTGGTATTGGTAAATCATTCACATACTAATAGTCATTGCCGAAAATAGATTGCTATACATATTCTATAAGGAATTGAAGTTTAATATTTTTCCAAAGTTCCAAAAAACATTACCTTCTAATCTCATCATCTACCTTAAGGTACATCATGCCCAAAGTTCCATATCCTGCAATCATATAGATAGCTTGCGAACCCATAAATATACTACAAATTTCTTTCGTTCTTTTGACAATAAATAAATTCCAACCACTTCTTATTATTTTAGAGTATTTTGCCTCGAAATTCATGATTGGAAAACCATATTTGATAAAACAAATATACTAAATATGAACGTAAAATTTCCCAAAAAATAACGTTGTAAAGATTATTTTCATCCAAACAAACACTAAAAATTTAAAATCTCCGAAAAGGAGGACACACGAAATAAACAAAAATAAAATTTTTCGTAACTTACGACATCAAAAAACCTATTTTTTAATCCTTTAACGTTTCCTTAAACGAAATCCTAAAAAAAGCCAATCTCGAAAAAGGGGAAAACCGAATACCTCCACGGAGGGGGGAAAATAGGGGGAATAAGAATTGAAAATAGCACCGGTATAAGACTAGTCGAGGGTGCGAGGGTATGGGGAAATTCGAGGGGTAAGAATAAGGAAGAGGGGAGAGAACTAATGGGGGCGTGGCTTGCACGGAGCTAAAGTAAGAAATCAATGACTGTAGGAAAGCACGCGGGGAGCGGAAAATGTTTTTATTTTGGGGGCTTGTGCTCGAGGAATTTGTATGTGGTTTTATAGCAGGAGAACTTTTGGTATCTTTTTTTAATTTAATAGCAAAAAGCAACAAATATACTTGTGGATGCGAATACAACAATGACATGTTCATTAGAATCGATAATAATTTGACAAAATATATAATAAAACATAATGAGCACTCTTCTTAGATATCAAAAAACGTTTTCATGTTCTATTTGATCGATAAATGTGTTCCTAATCGGTTACATTGCATAAAACTACAAATATTTTATACATTTTCATCATTGTCAATAAATATCTGGTTGCGAACTTTCTGAAAATACATTGCACCTTCCTCGTCGCGTTGAAAAAAATAGGCGTTCTTTGTTTCTGGCACCTATTTTTGCACAAAGCCGAACAAACTTGAGATTTGCAAAAGAATCGCTTCAATATTTCCATACCTTTCCTAACCTAAAATAAATTCTCTATCATATTTCCAAAATGACATCACTAATCAAAACAATTGAACGTTGACTTCGCTAGCTTCTGTTTATTCTAGATCGCTTCATTTTATATTAAGACAGTCATGGCACACTATTATAAATAATAAATATATATTTAGTTTAATAAGCATAGCATAATATTTCTTGAAGAAGGCAAAACCTAACCACAAAATATAAATATCTAGCATAATATTGCAATGAATACCTCAAAAAATCTAATGAACAAATCTAAACCTAATCTAAAATAACATTTTCATTCATTGCAAAATGGCGTGACGTCCGACCAAAACAAATGAATGTTAACTGCCCTAGAATGTATTTATTCTAGATCGCGTCGTTCGAAATTCAACACAGTCATGGCATACTATTATAAATATATTTAGTTTAATATGTATAGCATAATATCTCTTTAAAAAGGAAAGAAACGATCTAACAACGAATTATAAATATGCAGCATAACATTTGCAATTAATACTTCATAAAAATGCGACGAACAAACCTAAACCAACCTAAAATAATACTCTCTCTCTCTCATTCATATTTCGAAAATTGCGTCACATCTAACTAAAACAAATGAATGTCGACTTCGCTAGCTTTTGTTTATTCTAGACCGCGTCGTTTTACATCAACAAAGTCACGGCACACTACGATGAATATTTTACCCCATCTCATATTTTATTCTATGAATCTTAAATTTTGCCTCTAAGCTCAGTTTTAGGTGGAACGGATTTTGTAGCTTTTATATTATATTGCTCTGCGCGGAATAATTATAAATTCTAGACAGGCAGTTTTGAGGTTTTTAATGTGGTTTTCAATGTCGTAATTAATGGGGGGGGGGGGGGGGGACAACTCTTAACATCTCTCATTCTCACTGGCTCTTTCATTTTTAACGGGATTTAAAATGTTTATTTGGGCATAACTTTTGTCTACCTTCGATTTCGATCAATAAATTTTAAAGAAGGACCTGGGATGAGCAACTTCGTACAGTGGCTGTTTCCTTGTATCGAGAAGTCTGTGGATTAGTATTTGCTGGATTTTGTTTATTGTTGATGATTCGGCACTCTCAGCTTCCAGAGGGATGAAGTAAATTTTCTATAAAGACTGTTCTCTTTCAGCTATAACCTGAGCTGCATCTAAATCTGTTGGATTTTCTGGCAATACTCTCTGCTTAATTGTCATGATTTACCTTAATGAAAATTGAGTGGGTGAGTTATTGTGCAAGTTGTTGTTTGATTGGAATGGTTCTATTTGCAAGGATTTTTAATCTAGTTAAAAATTGTCTGCAGGTTTCATTTGATCGCTCTGTCGACACTCCATAACACTTTTCATAACAGAGCCTTTTACATATCGCTGCTATTGTTTCTTCAAATTGTCTTTGAATGTTTTCTAGGCGGTTGTAGTTTATAGGGAAGGTTCAGATTCAATAAATTGTTTCGCTCTGTATCGCAATTTTAACATAGTTATGGATGCCATTTCTTTTTCAGTCCGATCGGGCAATACTCCGGTTTCTTCAACAATGGTAAGAAATTCTTCGATACTAGTAATTGTTCCATCGTATAAAGATATAGATTCTATTCATACAATCGAAGTGAATCTAGAATCGTCAAGTTTTTTCAAAAAATGGTTTTATTTTTAGTGCTATTGATGGCATGGAGCCTATTTTGTGTATCAGAAGTCTTTCTCGTGGAGATCTGTATGCGCCAATTTCTTGATAACAAGAAAAATCACTTTTAAAATTACTTCTAGGCTAGATACCTCAATTTCAAAGGCGGTATCGTGTTCTACTGCTCTGTAGAGACATTTTATAAAATAGAAAAAATTTTATGGAAAAATGTATGGACAGATTTAAAGATTTTTTATTTTTTCGTCAAAATCGAACGAAAGCGAACTAAAAAAATATCGTCTGTGCTCAAATTGTCTACAAATTTTCCTTTCTGTAGCAAATTCCCTGCTATTTCTTCCTGTCCAAAGATTTCAAACATAGAAGAATAAGAAGTATGTCAAAAAAATAAATAAACAAATTTACAAGAAAACTAAAATAATTACAAAATCCTAAATGGAAGTAAATTTATAAAAATAAGTAATAAATATTCGGAAAAATTTAAATGAATATCATTTTATTGGTTTTTACAGTCAATTTTCGATTGAAAAAAAAATCACTACGAAAACAACACAGGATCTGTCCAAGCAGACATTTTGCAATTTGTAGCGACCCATCAAAATCTCTATTTATTTCTCATATAAATGTGAAATATGTATTTATATTATTATTATAATAGAATAATATATCAATTCCGAATATTTTTCCACTGACAGTTATTACATATGCTAGAAAATGATAAATTACCGAAATCGATAACATACAAATTAAATTTTCACTGTGTGTATGCCGTTCAGATTATTTTACGTGCGATATAATTTTTAGTATAGCAATTTGTGATTGAATTGAGAAAAATAAAATAAAAATAATACGCAAATTGAAACAGGAATCTGTAAAAACAGCCAATCACAACATAAAGGTGATTAGATGGGTCAATTGTATTTCTAATAAAAAATAAAATTTCTATTTTCAGTGTAGTCATTAACTGATTTTCTTTTGCACAATCGAGATGTCGTCAAATTCCCGTCAAATATTATGTTAGGTATACTTTAGAATGACTTCACAGCAAACAATATACAGTGAGAGTTAAAAAATATTAAATTCACTGAACAATAAATCATGTATTTCGAAAGATACCAAGAAACATTATAAAAAAATTATTTAGAATTAACGGATACGCCAAAAAAAAATACTGTAAATCTATTGGACTTTTTCTTAATAGACGTTAAGGAAATACCTAGGTAGATAAATTTTTTATTAATAATACAAATCTACGGTAAACGGTAAAGCAAAATTATTTTAAATATAAGAAACCAATGTTTTAATTAGAAATCGACTAATTCTTTAAGTTAAATAATTTGTTCTCTTTAATCCCAAACTAAACACAAATAATATGTCGCAGTCTTCGATGTCAGAAATATTTCAGAGCATTTTATGACGAGAAAAAATATTTTGTGTCTCAAGATAAAGATGCCAAAACTTAGTCAAATTTCATTCAATAATCGGGCTCTCTGTGTTTATTTAAACTTAAACCAAATTAAACTTAGGTCAAAGAGTTCTCTGCTGCTTAATACATAGTGGTTTAGAATGTGAATTAAATGGAATTTGCGCGTTGGTATATAAATAGCAGTTGCAGTACATATTAAAATGAAATATAGTTGAAAATAAATTTAATTTTATGGACAAAATTTCTAATTATCTATGTTTCTGTAATTGCTATTATTATTATTAATACTGGTTTGTTTTAAAATAGAATAATTAATTTATACTAATATCCCAACATAATATCTACATATTATTATAGATTTAAAATACCTACCTACATGTTGTGACAAAAATTGAAAATAAATTCAAATAGATTGGATTTTTTTTTCAATTTAACAGCCAATGAATTAATTTAAAGAATGTCTGATCATTAACATATTAATTAAAATGCCAAATTAAGTTTCGGTTTTAAAATCCTGCGTTGTGCGGTTGCACGTTTCGCTTTATGAGAACATCATCAGACCGAAAGCATAAGAAGTTATTAAAATTTACATGAGAGAGAGAGCATCTTAATTACCTTACAAATACATTTAATTAGTGTAATTTTAATTATTAAATCAATCAATTAATACCTCTTCTTTTCATATTGTGACAAGGACAAATAAATAATGGTAATTATCTGTGGTACAGTGTGGCGCAGAAGGTTGGCAACGGTAAAACATGGTTTTGTATTCGTTGGTGATACAAGCGAGTTAACTGACACTGTCGGCACTGGCAATTTGACATGTATTATTCAAAATTTACTGGTGACTTCTAGTAAGGTATACAGGTTGAGGTTTCCTTTACAAACTTTAATTAGCTTTCCAGGCAGTCTGCTGCGTCCAAAACATTATTTTTCTTCAAAACATACTTTTATTTGCTCAAGCGTCTGAAAAAATATATGGTGTTTCATAAGCAAATGAAAACACTGTGTCAATATCCGACAAGCGGTTGGCCAACGAATGCAAAACCATCTTTTACCCCTATATTTAAAATTAGAAGCACTTTGATAGATACAAGGGAACTTTAAAAATGTATAAAAAAAAAATCCCTGCTTTTCTAATGACAGAGCATAGCTAAAAGAACGTCTGTGTGTTATAAAAAAAAAATAGAAATACTTTAATAAAATATGAATGAAATTACAGAGCTGCTCCCAAAAGAGTGCGGCAACATATGTAGCTTTCCATTAAGGTTAAAAAAATATTTGCGCTGTCCAAATATGTTCGACGAATAAGAAAACCTGCACCAATAAAATGATGATTTTTTTTCTCCCAAACTGCGTCAACTGGTTTAATTCATTGTTAAAGTTATGTACTGAAACATAGTTAAAACCAACACAAGAAGGACTTTTCAAAAAACCCGAACAAACAACCTACGAAACAACACAAAAAGGACAGAAACCAAAGGAACGGTATTTTTAATTTTAAAAATATCATTAACATTATTTAGCTCGTTCTTTTACCTAAGCAGACACCGATTAAAAAAGTCCCAATCAAATCATTTAAGCGATTATATACTGAATAAACCACGGCGATTAGTCAATTACCTCTAATGGGGTGAAAAACACCCTTTTAAAAATAAAAAAACGGCCTTAAAATTACTTTTAAATTGGCTATTTTCCGAGGAAGCTCTAATTGAAATGCCTGTACGTAAATTCGGGAAACAAGTTTTAGTTTACATTGTTAAGAGGTCCACGACATAAAAGTAATATTTTATTTATTTCTGTAGAAAATCAAACATCTATACTGATAATTCAAGTTCAACGTTTCAGGATTTGAAATAATTTTAACTAATCTGGGTTATATTTGGTCCTTCTATCTTGTTTATGTCGGACTAAATTTTTGCTTGCTTGCTCTGAAAATAGGTTTACTTACTGAGCCAGAAACGTTTACTTCACAAATTTAAATTTGCATAAGAAGATATGACCTGAATGTAAAACTATTATAACTTAAACCTGGAGTGTCTTGTGTATCTTTAATCGAAAAATAACAAAAGAACAACTGAAACTCACAAAATTAAAGTTTAAAAACTATTTTTTACCAAGAGTATTAAAAATTGAAGTACATTTCTCGTAAGTATAACGCAACAAAGTATTTCTTAAGTATACAAATAAAGAGTTATCATGCCATGGCTATCTTCTATATGTCGGCATCAATTAGTGAAATCCGTCATTCCCAGAAATGCCTAGTCATTTCACGTATTGCCGGCAAACAGTGTAACTCTACGTTTGGTACACCGTTTGCCTAGGAGTATCAGGCATTCCCTGTAATGACGGAACTCTTTCAGTCAAACGCTGTACTTAACTAAATGATTTAAGTTACCCTGTTTGCCGGTTTTAGTCAATCATAATAACTGATTATTATCGGGGAATTTCCTTAAAATTGAAAAGAATTTTCTTATTTCCATCAATTCCTTAATATTCAAAGGTTTTTTCTTACTTTGATTGTAGTAATAGTCATCTAACTTCTTACAAAACAATTCTGAATGCTTCAACATTTCATTTTAAAAAAAACACTACACAGATGTTAACAACAATTACAGCGTTCGACTAAAACCGGCAAACAAGGTAACTTAAATCATTTAGTGAAGTACAGCGTTTGTCTGAAAGAATTCCGTCATTACAGGGAATGCCTGATACTCCTAGGCAAACGGTGTACCAAACGTAGAGTTACACTGTTTGCCGGCAATACGTGAAATGACTAGGCATTTTTGGGAATGACGGATTTCACTAATTGACGCCGACATATACAATTCAAACCTTGTTATCTACAAATATTTTTTCTTGCGACAGTACGCAGCATAAACCATTTTTCAGTAGTTCTGTAATAGTTAACAGATCAAATGAGTTTGTTCGGATTTGTTAAGATTGAGGTTAGCTCAATAAAATGGTTGTTTGTCTTCATCTTGTTCATTGTCCGGACCAATATTGCTCATTGGGCAAGCTTTAATTTTCTGTTTATTGTATCAACCAATATTGTTCATTGAGCGAATTTTAATTATATATTTATTATCTCAACCAATGTATTATAGTCTCAAAAAAAATCTACATTGACGAAATTTTAATTATATGGGTCTCAACCAACATATTATTGTCTCGGCCAAGAAATTGTTTATTGGATACATTTTCTATACTGTCACAACCCACGTGGTTATTGCATCAACCACAATTGTTAACTGTAGATAATTTAATTATTCGCATATTGTCTCAACCAAAATTACTAAGTGGACTAATTTTAATTATATGTTTATTTTCTAAACAAACGTATCTATAGTCTCAACCACAAATTGTCCACTCAACAAATTCTAATTAATATTAATTCTAAATCCACATATTCATTGCCTCAACCAAAATTCCTAAGTGAACCAATTTTAATTATATGTTTATTTCCTCAACAAACCGATCAACTGACTCAATAACTCACTGAATAAATTCTAATTAATATTAATTGTCTCAATCCACATGTTTATTGTCTCAACCAAAATTGTTCTCTCTGGTCTCAACCAAGAATTGTTCACGGAACAAATTCTAATTGATATTAATTGTCTCAATCCACATATTTATTGTCTCAACCAAAATCGTTCATTATGGACTAATTTAAACTCTCTTCCTATTGTCTCTATTTTATTGATATAACCAACGTTATCGTAACGCGTTGGTACTCTTAATAACACAACCCAAATTTAAACACCAAAACTTCCTTCTACCCATATTTTTCGATTCCGCACGCGTTCAGAATTTTTTTCTCGCACAGTCCCTAAGGGGGAAGCTTTTTTGCGTTCAACAAGTTGTTTTTTAAATGGAACAAGATAAATTATTCGGGTTAGGGAGAGAAAAACGTGCTAAAAAGTTTGCGGAAAAGCTTGTTTAGAGAATTAAATGGATTTTTTAGAATGAGTAATTTAAGCGAACTGATTTTTTGTCGAATAAAAAATTGTACGCCAGTTTTAAAGAGGCCTGAGAAGGTTTAAGGATTTTTAAAATTTATTTTTTATAGCTAGTATCAGACAGCAAAATAAAGACGTAAACCAAAGATAATTTTTTTAAAATAATGTTCAATAGGTCAGGTTTGTTACCAACAACCCTCAAAATCTCCAACATCTTGCTTAATTCCTTCCGGATAATAAATAACAAAAATTATGGAGTTCCTCGAGGTAGCGTTCATGCAAGGTGAAAATTTTGAAACAGTTAATAGAGAGATTAATTAGTTTACAGTATTAGTTGTGTATAATTCTAATAAACTTCCCAAATTATTATATCTGAAGATTATTTATATAAATTAATAAGTAAAATACATAAATCTCTATCGAAAAAAAGAAGCATTAGGAATTCAAAAAAAAATAATAGATCGTTCATTGATAAACATTCCTGCAGATTAATCTGAAGTAATAACGAATAAAAAGACAAAAAAAATATTTAAAAATCGATGAAATTTAAGAGGCATTTTTTTTTCTGGCACTTTCGTTTCAGATGCATAATTTCATATTTATCCTTTCTAACGCAATGATGAAGAGAAAATTAGCAATGAAAAGAACATTTCGTACGGTTTGGTACTTTTTCTTTGAGACATTGAAAATATAACCAAATACAACAAGGTAATTTCCCACAGCATTTCCAACATTCCAAAAACAAATAATCAATTTTAATTATAGAAAAAGGTACTGTTTAAGACATTATTTTAAAACTTATTATGTTAATAGAAAACACATACAAGACGTGCATCTCCTCGATTTTCTAACGGGAAATAAAGTTAAATATCATTTTGTAAAATAAAAAAAATAGTGATACAGCGTTCCATAAATTCTATGAAAACTGACAGTCATATCCTACTAATCACCAAACATAAACATATAATGTTTTCGTTTAGTTCGAATTTATTTTATAAATTTATACGAAACTTGTTTAAAAGTTTAAAAAACTTATTTAAAAGCTTCATAGGAACCTAAAAATCCCTTAAACGATCTGTGTTAATCTCGCTTAGAATCTACCCCTCTGGGATTTTTTGTGATGAAAAGGAGATAAGTTAATCACGGGACTAATTTGGGTGTTAAAATGAGATTTATCAAGCTTAAAAACGATGAAAAATTGTGTAAAATTAACAGATTTTTGGTGTGAAAGTAAGTGACAAGGGAAATTAATATAGCCGTTTAAAAATGACAATGATTTTTGCAGATATTGGTTAAGGATAAGGATTAAAATGGTTAATTAAACGAATTACAAGAATTAAGTTTAGAATCATGCAACGGGGATAGATGATTGGCATGATATGCAATTTATAACCAAAAAATATCGATTAATTAAATCAAGACACGAAAAAAATGTCGCCTTTTTTTTAATAGCATTTTTTGTAATAACTATTTTTCTGATATCTTTCCTAAAACCAGAAGGTAAGTATAATTTATTATTTATGTTTTTATTCAATTATTTTAATCAAACACATACAACTGATAACATCTTAAGAAGAGACATAGATTAATTAGCTACAACCATCAGCAATAAAAAAAAACATTGCTATTTATATAAAATAAATTTAATTTAATTTAATTATGAAAACAAATCGGAGAAATTAATACTTTTAGTGAGTTTGTAGTAAAGAAGGTTATTACAAAAAAAAAAATATGGTTAATTAAAAAAATATATGATTTTTTCAACCAAATTTTAACACATGGTGAATTATTAATAAAAATATTCGTATATTGAAATAAATTGTGTACAAACAAATAAAACTATGTTCAGGCGTACAACAGACGTAAATTTAAAAAATAAAATAAAAAAAGCGGACAACTTGCTACCTCAAAAACATAGGTAATTTTTAAGGTTAGGTTATGATATCTACTCGACTGATAATAATATATAGAATGTCAAATATTTTATTAATAAAATAACACAGATAGTATTTGGTAAGAAAAAAGAACACTGTCATACTTCAAGAAATTTTAAATATTTCTTTTTTTCAAACTAAATTTTGTTTTACAATATTTAATTAAATATTCGACACCCTGTATAATATTGAACATAGATCTCTGCGCAGTACGCCTAAGAGGACATTGGTATAGTACATATATACCATTACCGTTTTTCTTTTAATATTAAAAAATTTCAAAATTTCCAATATTTGGAAAATATTAATATTAAAAGAAAAGTATTCGCCCAAAGACTTTTTACCAGATAAATATAAATATATCTAAGAAAACACTTATATATATATATACACAAACACAACAAACGTTAGTATTAAGAAAAGAACAATATAAAAATAGTTGTTAAAAGTATTTGTAATTTGTATTAATATGCGAAAACGTTATACTTTGTACAGTTTTTTCTGTTAATCAGAACAAAAACTTTAAAATTTTGTTAGGAGGTAAGTTATTTTATTTCAGTTCTTGTTAAAAAACAAACTAGAATCTAAGTCGGAATCGTTATAGGTACTGTTAGTTTAAAATTTGGTACTGTTTGCATTAAAATTGTGCTTTTAAAAATTGTACTATGTTAAAGTACTATAAATACAAATAAGAACATAAAAAATCCTCCCCAACAGCATTATTTTTTGATATATACTTATTTGTGTTTAATTTTTATAAGTTATAAGTTATTTTAAAATTTAAGCTTGGTTCTGTTAATTTTATGTTTAATATGACCTTGATTTATTTGTAAATATACAGGATGGGTCATGTAGTATTCTTACGGTTGGCTTTTAAATTCCTAGGTTTCTTAAAATTTACTTTTAATGGAAAGTTCTTTATAATTAAATATATCTTCAAGACTTTTACAAAATATGATATTCCAGTTTTACTATAATTGTTTTTTTAGATTTAAGATGCTGTAAATGTGCTATATGGCCCACCCGGTATATAACTATTTACCCGCGGCATTTTATACACAACCAGCCAAAAGTTTTGTTTTGGTAGAGTAACTATTTAAATTAAAGTTGTGCAATTACCATATATAATAATATCTTACATAAACAAGTAAACATGTCCATTTTTGGCCAAATATTTTTAAAAGTCCTCAATATTTCACCAACGCTGTATATAGCTGTATACAGGGTGTCCGGGAACATGTGGGAAATCTCCCGGATAAGAAGAAAACACGTGAAAAGAATACTATAGCTTCATATAAACTTCTTCCGTATCGGCCTCCTCTTCGGAGATATGGGCTCCCAAAGAGCACCAATGGAATCAAGTTTTTTACACATAATTATTGAACCAGCTGGTATATTTCAATTATTTTTTAATATGATGTATACCAGGTAAGACCCGTCAAATTACTACCCAAGAAACTGTTGTGAATTACTCACAGCTGCAGGGACGGACTAGCTGTAACACTCAAGGGCCCATTTTTTTTACGCCCTGTATGATGAGAACTTTGGACAATATTTTTTACATACCTTTAACTATTGGCTAAAAATTAAGTACTCTTCATTCATGTCGCTAATCCTAACCGTTTTCGAGAAAACGTTGTTTTATTTACATCATGTATTTGGCGTATCTCGGTAAAAGATACATCTTTGTTCCTATAAATGTTGAAACTCAAAATTCCGCTTTTTCATATTTAACCCGTAAGAAGTAAGGGGACTCTGCGTAAATAAAATGACGTTTTCTCGAAAGCGGTTAGGATTAGCGACATGAATGAAGATTACTTAATTTTTAGCCAATAGTTAAAGGTATGTAAAAAACATTGTCCAAAGTTCTCATCATACAGGGCGTAAAAAAAATGGGCCCTTGAGTGTTACAGCTAGTCCGTCCCTGCAGCTGTGAGTAATTCACAACAGTTTCTTGGGTAGTAATTTGACGGGTCTTACCTGGTATACATCATATTAAAAAATAATTGAAATATACCAGGTGGTTCAATAATTATGTGTAAAATACTTGATTCCATTGGTGATCTTTGGGAGCCCATATCTGCGAAGAGGAGGCCGATATGAAAGAAGTCTATATAAACCTATAGTATTCTTTTCACGTGTTTTCTTCATATCCGGGAGATTTCCCACATGTTCCCGGACACCCTGTATACAATGATATAATAAAAATCCAACTACAAATTTATACAATTTATCATAAATAATAAAAAAAAATTGGACCTTGCTTAGATAAAACATGACTTTTGACTGGCTCTGTATAATTTTTTTTTTTTTTGGACGTTCGGTATATTATTTGATTTCGTTATTTTGCCCGACGACATTGTATTTTAATGGTTTTAATTTTAGGCCCCTAATTGTAGTGACACATACAACTGTTCAAGCGTTATTTTTTATGGAAAAATATTTTTTAAATAAAAAAATAGTTTTAAGTTTATTTTATGCATGATTTTTCGGTTATTGTAATAGTTATAGGTTTTGTTCTGTATTTTATCTCCTTATGGTTATTATATTTTGTAATGGATTTTTTTTAATAAATAAAAGATGAGTTTTGGATTTGTTAGTTTTTTTTAATTTTTAGTACAGGGTGTCCCCTTTTCGACACTAGGGTATCTCCGTAACTGTTCGTGTTACCAAAAAAGTAATGTAGGTATCATGTGCTCTTTTTGGGTCAAACTTAAAATGGGAAAATCAAAATTTGAACATTTTCGCTGGCTTTAGAGATACAGGAAAAAAAAATTTACAATTTCTAAATTACCCTATATTTTCTTAGTTAAAAGAGATACAGAAAAATGTTTTATGCAGAAGTTTCTTTATAATGATTGTTGAATAATCTGCCGTTTTCCGAATAAGTATACGGGGTCAGGTAAAAAAGTTATCGGACCTAACCTCATTTTTTTAAATGGAACATCCTGTATATTTTAATCTAAAATGATAGCATTTTAAATTCTTCTTTCAAATATATAACACACCATGGATGATATTGGTTTCCTAGGCGATATATTTAAGCTTTTCTTCATTTTTCTGGGTGTCTTTATTATAAGTTTTTGATCTCGGCATCTTAAAGAGCCTTTAAATTATGTTCCAGTCATCGGAATATATCCTTAAATGGTTACCGTCTTTCCGGATAGCGAACAAAATATAAACTTTGCGCCATTTCTTCGTTTTTTGACGTTAGGTCAGATAACTTTTTTACCTGACCCCGTTTACTTATTCTGAAAACGGCAGATTATTTAACAATCATTATAAAGAAACTTCTGTATAAAACATTTTTCTGTATCTCTTTTAACTAAGAAAATATAGGGTAATTTAGAAATTGTAAATTTTTTTATTTTCCCCTGCATCCCTTAAGCGAGCGAAAATTTTCAAATTTTGATTTTACCATTAAGTTTGACCCAAAAAGAGCACATGACACCTACATTACTTTTTTGATAGCGCTAACAATTACGGATATACCCTATAAAAGTGTCGAAAATCGAACACCCTGTACATTAATTCATAGCGTAATCAAATCAACCTAGACAAACGTGAAAATGTGTAAAAATGATCATTTTCCATCATATTTTAACGAATAAAATATATCTCTATTTATCGTCTTCATCAGATATAAGGCGTCACTATGCAAGAATTTTCCAGAGCCTTGCATTAAGGTAACAAGAAATAATATAACTCATTATAGGTTTTATACAATATATCAGCATTAAATGTGTTTTATCAAATTTGACATACACCAAAATTCGGCATTTATTTTGCAATTAATACTTGATATTTAAAAAATATCAAAAGTAAACAAAGCAATTTAAGAGACATAACCTGTTTGAAAATGATGGAACGTCAAATTTTGCTCAACTTAGATATCTCAGTTGAAAGTCCGGGTGTCTTAGCGGGAGCAAGAGGGGAAGTCAGATTCTGACTTAGTTGTGACAAGTCATACGTACAACTAAGTTACTTTTCTTGAAGTTCGTAAGCAGCTATTAATATACAATCATTGGCAGTATTAACGCCAGCCCGTTCTAATTCTTGTACGAGTATTTTATAAATACAACTGTAATTTTTCACACCAAAACGGTAAAAATAAAATACAAGCGTTCAGATATTCCAAATTCCTTAACTCGACTCGTTACCCTTCGCTCCCCTCACTTAATGTGATAATTAACAACGGTGACGTTTAACTGATTAGTGACATTAGAGCCCCGACTTAACGCCAAAACTATTATATTTAATCTTAAGTTAAAGTTCGGGGCGTCAAATGACACGTTAAGTGAATTTCTAATTTCTGATAGATAGTAGTTTTCTTGGGCGTCATTTAGAGCCTTCATGTAAAGTTCGATTCCTAAGTTACGCGGGTGATAATTGCTTCATTATGGGGAATAAGGGGGAATGAGGGGTCCTGTCGAGGGTACGGAATGAACATTTTTTGGAGAGTTCTAATTCTTTTGGTCTGAAATCTAGCGGAAATAATTTTAGCTATGGTATTATATACAGGGCATTTAAGTAATGTGTCAGGATACTTGGAAAGGTGATTCTACATGTTAAAATAAAGATAGTCAATCAAAACTCAATAGTTTTCTAGTTTCGGCTTTTGTCAACGTACCCATATTTTGGCCATATCTTTTTGTTTTGACATATATTGGAAAAATGGCCTGTAAGTTTAAAGACAAGAAATATTTCCTCCCAGATCGACGCCCAGCAAATTAATAGACGAAGCCACCGGAATTACATATCCTACCATTACCATATCCGGTTCTGCGAACCGTTTTAAAGGAAACTGCTGCCTGGGTTTTCTTAGCGTTAAATTCGACTTGGTTACTGTTACCTCAAGACAAAATTTCTTCCAGGTCTTTGTTGTATTACAACATAAAATAAATTTGTTAATCGAGAGCTTTTATTAGTTATTTATGTAAGAAATGCAAAAAAATATACTAGATTTTTTCCATTTGAATTCATATTTTCTTTTTGGGTTGGCAATACTTTTACAATTTAATAAAATGTTACAAGTATCAAATATGCCATGATAGAAACAATTGAACACAACAAAGATTCTTCCCATCTGTCATAATTATAAATAAATATATTATTAAAGTTGATAAAAATCAGTCAGGAAGATAGTTGTACTCCGTCAGAAATACGAGAAATTGAAAAAATAATCTAGAAAAAATGTTAAAAAGAGAATATTATGCAAAACTTTGAGTTATGGTGCGAGCAGAACAAAGTTCAAAGTATTGAACAAAATAATAAATAATACTATTGAACAAAATATGGTGTCGACACAGAATCTGACAGGAATAACAATTAATGCCCAGGAAATGTCTACAGTAACTATAAATATGTATATATAAAGTAATATGTATAATACTATATTGAATAAAACCTTAGAAATAGAGCATAAACTGGAAGATATTTCTATTATTTTTAGGTTATGTTGTTTTATAGTTGTGACTAGAAATTAGTGGACGGACCCCGTCAGCATGTTATATATTTCCGAGTATAGATATTTCAGATAAATATCTAGTAAAAATGATCTATTTACATGGTTAAAGGTTAGTATTTTAAAATTTTCCATAAAAAATGTCTGTCGAATCCATAATGCATAGAAAACTAATTTCAACGAAATCGAAGTAATCCTAAAATTCCAACCCTACTGCTGCCAACATAAAAGAATAAAATTTCAGTTCCATAAAGTGGCAGGTTATTCATTTTTTTTTTGCATTTCATGATGTAGCCATTATGAAACCCAAATATAAAAAATATATATTGGCTTATAACCAACTCACTGTCAGTTAGAAATGCAATAAGTTTGTGATATTTGCTTATATCGACTTGATTATTCAGAATTGATGTTGATTTTAGTTTGGAATATCATGACCATAAAGTCGAAGATTTAAAAAATTTTCACCTTTCTTCAAAATACCTCTTCGCTGACACTCTTCACTTGCCTTTGATCCAACGCAATTTATTAAACTTCATATATTCCTTTTCGTAAGCTTCTTTCGATTTTTCACGCAATAAATTTTGTGTTGCTTTATTGGATAGGTACTAATAATTATTTGTCTGGCGCCCAGGCAACAAACGATGCTGCTTTCATGGCAACTTGATATTATAAGCATTTTTATTTTTTTTTATGATCAAACACAAGCACTATAGGAAAAATCCTTTAGGGCACTCTGGGGGTGGTGCGTGTGCGCAAAAAGCGAATCACGTTGGTTTTGAATCGTTGGAGGTTATATTCGTTGGGAAAAACGACCTCGATAAGGTCGTTCCACAAGGATGTAGTCCTCCAGATGAAAGAATTCTTAAATAATGAGGTTCGAGGAGTACTAAGCTTAATCACATATAGATGGGCGGCAGTGGTTCGTCGTGTATTTCTGCTATTCGTCGCTCTGGGCGGAATTAAAAGGGCAAGGTCACCCGAGCACCTTCCATGAAAATATCTGTAAAAGAGAGTCAAATCCCCAACCTGTCTTCGATGTTCTAGGTTGTCGAGGTTCTTCGTCAGCTCGTGGTCTCCGATCAGGCGAATAGCCCTCCTTTCGATGGAATCCAGTAGCCGAAGAGTATGTTTGTGTGCAGAGCTCCAGACATGAGAGCAGTATTCTAGTGATGGTCGAATCTGGGCTTTGTATAGTGTCAAAAGTTGTTGAGGTGTGTACAACTTTCTGGTTCGGAAGAGTACCCCAAGCTTCTGAGACGCCCAGCAAATTGAGAAAACTGCTGCCTGGGTTTTTTTAGCGTTAAATTCGACTTGGTTACTGTCACCCCAAGCCAAAATTTCTTCCAGGTCTTTGTTAAGGAGTGATACTTCATGCTGTCTGCGAAGATGTGCGTCGGCAGCCGAAGTTTGCGCATTCAAAGAGAAAGATGAGATAAGTGTGCTATCGTCAGCAAAACTAAATATCGGTTTTTTAGTTTTCACTAGAAGGTCGTTAATGTAGAGTAAGAAGAGAGTGGGAGACAATATGGACCCTTGAAGAACACCTGCATTGATGGTGAAGGTGTCTGAGAGAAATCCGTCAATCGCCACTTGCAGAGGGCAGTCCTTAAGAAAGCTAGACAACCATGCACAGAATCGACTGGGCATACCATAGGATCGCAGTTTACTTAGAAGCCCCTCATGCCAAACACGATCAAAAGCTTTAGAAATATCCAGTGCAACAGCCCGAGACTCCCCATGATGTTCGATTGCGTTGTTCCAAATATGGGTGGCATAGGCTAGAAGATCTCCAGTTGAACTGGACTTCCGGAAACCATATTGATGACCGCTGATAATGTTGAAGCCTTCCAGGTACTTTAGAAGATGTTGGTTAATAGCTTTCTCCATTACTTTTGATATAACTGAAAGCAATGCGACTGGTCGATAGTTGTTAGGCAGGGTCATTCAGAGAGAAGTGAAATAATAACACGTTACGCCACTTTTTTTAACGCTAAATTACTTTTTTTAACTCTTTAACCAAAGTTATGCATTCATTTGCGTAGCTCTTAACCAAACCTTATAAGGAAAGTATACCTTCGTTCCCTGTTCCCTTCAATTAGCATTGACAGGTGCAAGAAACTATAATTCCACGCAATCCGGCAAAGTATTTTCCTTACGCCTCTCGACGGAATCGAGTTGGGCCATCGGAAACATTCGAAAACTTTAAACTAATTTCACTTCTCTAATTACAACACTTAGCGTACCTATTACCACCCTTAATGGCTCGAAATATCTCGACTAAAAGTCACCCCCCATCTTCCTCCGTCCAAAAACTTTACGTAGGCTATTAATTTGTGAATGCCGAAACTATTTGAACACGTTTTGGAGGGATGATATAGGACGCGATTATATCGAGTGAAAATTTGGAAAGGGGGAAAAAATGGTCAGGTGTTCAGCCTCAAACGATGTTGACGATAATTTTTTAACGTGGATGTCATTCTATTGTACAGTCCCCCAGTACCGCCCTCTATCTACGGCGGTGTTACAGAACACCATATAAGAATATACGATATATAACTAAATATATACTATAATAATATAATACTATAATAATATACATGCAGCAGGCTTCTTTAAAAAGGTTAACATCACAGAACCGGATATAGTCATGGCAGGACACGCAATTCCACTGGCTTTATCTATTAATTCGCTGGACGTCAATTTGGGAGGAAATATGTCTTGGCATAACCGCGTTGTGGCAATCGCCAAGGTAGCTTCTCAGAAACTTGGTGTACTCTTCCGAACCAAAAAGTTGTACACACCTCAACAACTTTTCATACTATACAAAGCCCAGATTCGACCATCACTAGAGTACTGCTCTCATGTCTGGAGCTCTGCACCCAAATATACTCTTCGGCTACTGGATTCCATCGAAAGGAGGACTATTCGTCTGGTTGGAGACCACGAGCTGACGAAGAACCTCGACAACCTAGAACATCGAAGACAGGTTGGGGATTTGACTCTCTTCTACAGATATTTTCATGGAAAGTGCTCGGCTGACCTTGCCCTCTTAATTCCGCCCAGAGCGACGAATAGCCCATCCATATGTGGTTAAGCTTAGTACTCCTCGAACTTCATTAAAGAATTCTTTCATCTGGAGGACTTTATCCTTATGAAACGACCTTCGCGAGGTGCTTTTTCCCAACGAATATAACCTCTAACGATTCAAAACCAACGTGAATCGCTTTTTGCGCACACCGCTCCCAGAGTGCCCTTTCCTACAGTGCTTGTGTTTGATCATAAAAAAATACTATAAAATTGTACAAAAAAACTTAAATAATTAAATATTCTTGACAAAATGGTGAACGTTAATATAATCTAGGATCAGGCTAATTATTTTTCACGCCAATGAATGAGAATTAAGATTTTTTTTTGCTTGAATTTTATTTAATACAAGGTGAATTTTATAGTGTTGATTTTTTCTTCTTCGTTCGCCTGATACGGCCATTTCCGAGGGAATCTACACCTTAACGCGGTCTCCGAACCACGATCTTCAGTCATGCGATGCGCCCCCAAGGACGACCAACCCTTGGTATCTCGCATTGCGGTACGACCTATCGATTGGGGAGTGCGTACCGTATCCCCACGTCATATCCGACCTCGTCCGGCCTGGTTAGCGGCGTGAATGCATATTTAAACAAAAGTGTAATAGCATATTTATGTTTTTGTAATATTTGTTGTAGTTGTATATAATGCGATCGCTGCTGCCATCTATCTAAAAACATCGGAACCTAACAACTGCAATGTAATCGAAACTTACCCCTCAAGCACAAGGGTGGCGAGACCTTCCCTATAAAGTGATAGGGATCTACGTATGTTAAGGGTCCGCTGGTCTCTTAGGGCTAAAAAGTCGATAACTCGAGAGGGTTAGAGTGTATAAAAGCTATTTCATTCTTTTAGGGTTCTGTAAAGGCTTGTGGGCGAAGATACTGTGTAGAAAAACATTGGAGCTTCAAATTGAATGTATTTATAATGAATATTATGACGAGCACTAAGTAGTTTAACAATAATTGCTTTAATAATGAATATAACTTACACTATACAGCAGAACGGTTTCGTAGGCCTTGTTTTCTAACCAGGGGTCAGTCAGGGGCCTCATGGTCGGCATTACCGACCCAGGCTACCTGGCAACTGAATAAGTACTAAAGTTTACTCCGCTATATTTAACAATTTAATATTATAAAGTCTCCACCACTCCCCTGTAGCAGAATCTCCGACATTACTATTATAATATAATACACCACAATTCAAATCCCCCTCGTACATCGGTCCGGACCGCCGTATTATGTTTTATAACCTCGAAATAACACATGGTTGCATACCCTGTTAACGATATGCAACCCACTATACCGCAACTAATTTAACATGGAATTCAAATATCCGATCCCCAAGGTCATCGGCAAATTTGTTTTTGCCGGAATGGCGTGATAGTGGCGCACGATGGAGAGGAACGATTTTACCGGATCCGGCCGCAACTAAATTTAAAAAAATATGTTTTAGAAATCATGAACGGAACCATAGCGACTGAATCGGGCTGTTTTGTAATTAATAATGGACAGATTATGGTGCAGAAAAATTAATTTTTTTCCCGTTGCTTGCAGAGAATGTACTTTTTTTCGTAGACATTCGCCGGCCTCCGAGAAAAGCCTCACTATAAACAGTTGATGCAGATGCAGAGAAGCTATAGGTAGTTTGTTCCTGGGTCTCCGTCACTTTTGAAATGAAAATCCAATCTGCCGTCAACGTTTCGGTTCATTTTATTTAAACCATCGTCAGAACTATTTGAACATAAATAAAGAAGGCGTATAAACAAATTTAGAAAGAAGCAACATTTTTTGATGGTGTTAAAAACAAAATTCCTATTTTATGTTAATGTTTAGAATGAAAACCAGAAAATATATAAATGACAGAATGGACATACCTTGTACAATTCTCACCCACTTACACTAAGATAGCATTGAAATTAGAAACATTTTGTCACGTTGTTTAATGGATGTGAACTAAACTATTTTTGCAGTTAAGCAGGTTAATATTTATTTAAAGATTGTTTCACGAAAAACGGATATAACTTAATGACTGCAGTAAAAGTACCTGGGGCCTTCCCATTATTTATGACCGTTTGTTATTATTATGTGGAAAAGACCGGATTGTAATAATTATAATTAAATATAGGCACATCAGGTAGGTTAGGTTGCTTAATTTATATTTAAATATCTTTTTGTGGTAGTGGTAGTTTTTGAAGAATGGTTCAAGAATTGTCTTTTACCAAACATTCCTCAGAATAGCGTGATAGTAATGGACAATGCGAGCTATCATAGTCGCCAATTACATAAAGCTCCAAGCTCAAATAATACAAAATTGGAGATTCAGAACTACATGGCGGCGAATGATATATATTTTGAAGAAAGTTATAAAAAAAGTGATCTTTTAGAAGTTTTAAAGACATTTTGTATAAAAAAAAGTGACACATTGGCAGAAGAAATTGGACATACAGTGCTACGGCTCCCACCCTATTATTGCATTTTAAACCCCATAGAGCATATGTGGCACCAGTTAAAATCACTGGTTAGGTCTGAAAATACTTCTCCGACTTTAAGTTCTAGTGTTGTAGTATTAATACGAAAATGCTTTAATGATATTCCCCCAGGTAGTTGGAAAAATTCAGTCCATCACGAAATAACTGTAGAAAATTCGTATATTAGTCTGGATCGTATAATTAATCCAATTATAATTAATTTTGATGAGGATAGCGATAGCGAAACAGAACTATCTATAGAATGACATTATAAATGTAAATAAATATGACTAGTAATATTTTTAAAAAATGTTATTTCATTTGATTACATTAATATAATCATATCATTACTTGTTTTCCTTAATCCGTCCCTTCATACTTCACTTGTTTATTGCCAAGCTCTTGTCGACACAATGAGACCGACCCAGGAAATCTTTAAGTTATATCCATTTTTCGTGAAACAATCTTTACACTAAAATAGAAGGTATGCAATATTTAAACAATTTACATTTTGGGTTTTTGGCCTGTTTATACCTTTACAATAGGGTTTGAGAATTCCTATATTAAAATTATTTGGTGCCATCAGTGTTCCTTTTATGATGGTAAAAATTTGCATTTAGTTTGTTGTAGTACCTATTTAGTATTTTTTGCGTTGGTGAATATTTTTCGTGTTTTTTTACAGCTGTCAGATCGATTTTGGTCTCATTTTAGAACGTTTTGTTATAAATACAGGGTCCCGATCCGATCCGGGATCCGGCAAAACGTTCGCGTTGGTTCCGGTATCCGGAAATAAGCTTTTTTCGAATTTTAATAACGTAAACAAGTCAGACGACCTGGTTCATTCATTTTGAAAACTTGAAACCTGATTCCTTGACCATTATTATTATTTTAAAAATAGTAAAATATTTACACATATTCTGTAGAGTTACATTGTTGAAATGAAGTTTTAAACAATATCGCTAAATGGCGGCATTAAACACCGTTGGGCGGAAAACCGGGACGAGAAAGGGAGCAGAAAAAGGGGAGCAAAAGGAGCTCCTACAGGAGAACTCCTTCCGAAAGTGGCAAGAAGACGTAACTAACAAAGGAAACGCGGTAAATAGACAGCGTTTCTCATTGGCTGTCGTTAATAACTTACAAGACGAAGGAAGACGGCAGAATTAATGAGTTGTGCATGTATAAACTTAAAGCCGGCATTGTAGTGTGACAGGATGGGGGAGGAACCACCCCCCTGGAGGGAAACGTTCCCTTTGAAGCCCCCCGTTAGGTCCCCCATATCTCCTTTGTTCCAGCGCGGTTGAATTTTCCATTAATTTCTTTGGTTTCGATTAGTAAGCTTGACAAGTTTCCTAAGAGGAAATATTACGGGCTGACAGAAGACAGGTCGGAAGATTTATTTGATCGCATGTGGGTGTACATGACGGAATTATAACGCTAATAATGGATAATGATTTGTTTATTATTAAATTATTTTAATAAAATTTAAAATTTTGAATTAAATATTGTCGAATTAAAAATCATTGAATAAAATATATAGTGTATAGATTTTTCCCATTAAAAGAAATCGAAAAGCGTAACAGCCAGTGGCGGTTCTTCCACAGGAGCACATGCGCACGTGCACCCCCAAAACAAAACAAATAGAAAATATTAATGTATATTCATTTAATATTATTTATCGTATAAAGTCCGACTCTCTCCAATATTTTATCGTACCGTCAAACTAAAAAAGTCCGACCCTCCCTAATAGTTTATCATCCCGTCAAACCAAACTGTATAGATCCGGCAACCGTGCCTCGGTCGAGGTAAATGGTGATTATGACGAGCCTTGCTCGCACGTGCGATTAAGTAGTGCAGTTTCTCTGTGATAGCGGGGCTATGGCGATTTAACATGGAAAAGGCGCACAGTTTTTGTGTGCACCTCGCTGTTGTCTGTTCGTGCATCTAGTTAGAAATTCGAGCGTGTATGTTTTAATATTTTAATATTATATATTTATTAAGTTAAAATGAATAGTTGACGGTGGACTATTCAAGAAATAACTTTAGCTCTTTGAGTTTGGAGCAAAAAATTGAAGTGAAGAATGCGCGAACACCTAAACCCGAAATTAATTTAACGCATACCACAAAGGGTAAATCTAGGGACTTTATTACAAAGTTTAAAAATGAAATAAATGAAAAAAAATTTATAGAGGGAATTCCAAACTTTAATGAGGCTGTTATTGATCAATTTTCTACAATTAAGAACCGAAGAATGGACTTTACGTTTAAGCACTATTGTGTAGCGTCGATAAATGATACCCGATATGATTTTAAACCATTTTATTTAAGGATTTAAACTAAAAAAACACTGAAAATATGAAGAATGCCAAGTTGTCAGTCTCGTGGCTCGATTCGTTCTCGTCATAAAACAGTTAACTACTGTTCTCGTGTAGGTTGCGCCTAATGACGTAGCCCGTAGATGGCGTAGTTGTATTAGATATAATTCGGTTTTCTTGATAACTCGCCATAACTTCCGTCACCATGATCAAACTGTTGTTTTTTATCGTAATTTTAAAATACCCTGTAGGAAAATTGAGGTGGATAATTTTATTTACATACTGTTTCTTGTAATCTATGACGTGTTCTAAACATTTCGATTTTTGATTCATTCCATTATCTCATTTCTGCTGCGAGCTGCAAAATTTGAATTGAAACGCTGATTTGAATCCTTTTTTTATTAAGGAAACAAATACTAGGTATATCATAAAGTTATTTAACAAAAACAATTTTAATATCCTGAATTACCTCCTCGCAGCAATGGCAGCTTACATCCTTCGTGGCATCGAATGAGTAAGATTACTTATCCTTTCTTGAGGGATAGCCTGATATTCTTTGGTCAGCGACAGTCTTGCAAGGTTTATGGTTGTACAGGACGTCGACCAATGCTCCTTTTAAAAGTTGATCCAAAGGTGTTCGATTGGGTTGATATCCGGGCTACATGCGAGCCATTCCAACCTTGAAAGTCCAACTTTATCCAGATATTCGCTCACTACATGTGCAACGTGAGGTCTAGCATTATCATGCATTAATATAAATTGGTCCCCAATGAAAGGAGCAAAAGGAACAACAACTTCTTGAGGATTTCCTCAATTTAACGGTGGGCGATTAGAGCTCAACAAATACTAGATTGGTGCGTCCTTGGGTAGAAATACCCATGACATACATTTTCTAATAATAACATCGTTTCATTTAAAAATTTGCAGCTCGCAGCAGAAATGAGATAATGGAATGAATCAAGAAACGAAATGTTTAGAATACATCAAAGTGGACGAAAAACAGTATGTAAATAAAATTATCCACCTCAATTTTCCCACAGGGTGTTTTGAAATTACGACAAGAAGCAACAGTTTGATTTACTCCTGTATAATATAGCCTAATCGAAAAATGTTACTTTATAAAATAAGTAAGGAAAAACACAATAAATTGATCTACAAACTGATAACAAAATCATGAAAATCGCATAAAAAATAAAAAAGTTATAAAATATTAAACTTGACCAAAATTTCAGGGTGGCGGAATTTTGTGCCGGCGAGTGTATAAATAAAAATAAATAATAATAATATACACAGGTCTAATTTTAGATTTCGACACATACGGGAGTTTTGCACCTAGGCGATGATTTTTGGTTTTTGCTATTCATTATATTATATTATATATTATATACAGGGTGGCCCATCGAAAACGAAACAGAGACATTTACTGGCAGCTCAGTTCTTTTTTGGAAAAACGCTCAGACCCGTCGATTTTGTTTTCGAGGGGGACACAAAATCGGAACAAAATCACGTCAACAAGTGCAGCCCCCTGGGCGGGGGTGGCACCACCCCTAAAATCTTAAATGGAAAGGGGGGTCGAGTGATACCTTATTTTAAATGTCTTTCAATTCCCTTTATAATGATCTAAAATTCATAATACTTCAGTTCAGTAGTTTTGGAGATTTATTGATTTTAAACTTAAATAAAACTTTAATACATCATTAGTGGAAATCAATACATTTGGTAGCAAAGTACTTTAAAAATTAAGAATGAACTGACCCGTCAGCCAAGTAAATGTTGGAAATGACCACCAAGACTCTCCATGCAGTAATAAAGATTTTGCTCAAAACGTTGCCGCACATTTTGCAATATTTGAGGAGTAATTTGAAGGCACTCATTCACAATTCTTTGTCGCCAATCTTCTAACGATGTTGGTTGAGTAGCATAGATTTTGCTTTTTAAGTGACCCCACAGAAAGAAATTCAAAGGTGATAAGTCTGGCGATCTTGGGGGCCATTCAATGGCACCTCTTCTACCAATCCATCGACCTGGAAACGTCTGATCTAAATATTGTCGAACACGTAATGCGTAATGTGGTGGGGCACCATCCTGTTGGAACATCAACCTATTCGCAATGTACCGCCGATCATTCCCATTTTCAATTATGGCTGTTAATGCAGGATCTATGGCGTCTTGCAGTAATTCCAAATACATTTCACCGGTTAAATTTCCAGGCAAGAAAAAAGGACCAACTAAATGATCGCCAAAAATACCAGCCCAAACATTTAATTTTTGTGGCTACTGTGTGTGTACCTCATGATAAACTCTGGGATTAGAATCTGACCAATATCGGCAGTTATGACGTTTTACTAGGCCATGTAAGAAAAAGGAACATTCGTCGGAAAAGCAAGTGTTGAATAGAAAATGTTCATCGTTTATAATTCGTTCACTCATATCTTCACAAAATTGTAATCGCCGATCAAAATCGTCTTCATTAAGTTCCTGTACAAGGTGAATTTTATACGGATGAAAACTATGGGCCTTCAGAATCTGTTGGATACTACATCGACTAACACCACACACAGTATCCAATTTGCGGGTACTTAACGTAGGATCTACATAAACTTGCCCTAAAACCCCCACTTCTATTGCTTCGTTCCTTATGGGATTTTCAATGTTGCGTTTTTTATTGGCGACTGATCCAGTGTCCCGAAATTTAGCTATAAGTTCTAGGACATATTTTGTGCTGTTCTATTAGCGCACTGATTATTTCCGAAAAATATTTCGATAAGTTCAATCCTTTCTGCCGTGGAATATACCATGGTTAATTTATGAATAAAGCGGTAAAAGTTATTTTAACAACAAAGTTTGGTCGAATCAATCGCAAACTATGTACAAATTCCTATTTAAAATAAGTACGAGATATTCCCTGCTTATCTTTCTTCAATAAACCACTTTTTTCGCGACAAAAACCGCTCCAATCGCTATTTTGAACACCAAAATGATAAACAAACCATGGGCGTAGTGAAGAAAAGCATTAAATTAATAAGTAACTGCCTTTACTCAAATTTCTTCTGAAAGTAGTACAAACTAATCAGATGTACCTATTAAAGTGTACTGTAAGCTTTAAATCAATAAATTTCCAAAACTACTGAACTGAAGTATTGTGAATTTTACATCATTATAAAGGGAATTGAAAGACCTTTAAAATAAGGTATCACTCGACCCCCCCTTTCCATTTAAGATTTTCGGGGTGGTGCCACCCCCGCCCAGGGGGCTGCACTTGTTGACGTGATTTTTTTCCAATTTTGTGTCCCCCTCGAAAACAAAATCGACGGGTCTGAGCGTTTTTCCAAAAATGAACTGAGCTGCCAGTAAATGTCTCTGTTTCGTTTTCGATGGGCCACCCTGTATGTTAAAATGTTAAAAAATAAATGTTAAATGTTAATTTTGGTTATGAGAATAATCTTACAGTGTAATATGTAGACGTGTGATCCAGGAACAAACCCGAGCAAGCACGGAAGACCTTTATACGACAAATTTCCAAATCGAGGGACTTTATAAAATGAAATAATCATGAAAATAATAATAATTGATTCTAATTGGAAGACCTACAAACAGCCATACTATTATAGGTGTATCTAGCTTTACACCCCCATTCATAACGTACACCCCCATCAGTCATAAAACCATCTTGCGTCTCTTTTTAACACACCGATTAAATAAAGACGGAACGTACATATGCCATAACAAATCCAGAATTAGATTGTCACAGAATCTGGGGCTTATTGAAATTTTATGGGGGTGAGTTCACCCTCTTCGGCACACTACTTTTACCCTCATCTATTAAAATAATGGCCGACCAGCATTTTGGGACCTATATGGAGGAATTAGAAGATTCTAATATTTATGGAGGGTTACAAAGTATTTTTATACAGGGCGTTCCCTAATGTCATTTATTAGTTAATTTTATGGAAATCAGTTGATATGAACATTTCTCCGAAACGGTTTAAATTTTTTGCTACAGGGTGTTGAATCATTTTTAAAAAAATCGTTATTTTTTTAATATCTACAGGGTGTCGACACTTTTACAGGGTATCTCCTTAATTGTTAGTGCTATCAAAAAAGTAATGTAGGTGTCATGTGCTCTTTTCGAGTCAAATTTAAAATTGTAAAATCAAAATTTGAAAATTTTCGCTCGCTTAAGAGATACGGGGGAAAATCAAAAAATTGACAATTTCAAAATAACCCTATATTTTCTTAGTTAAAAGAGATACCGAAAAATGTTTTATACAGAAGTATCTTTATAATGATAGAAGAATAATCTGCCGTTTTCAGAATAAGTATACGGGGTCAGGTAAAAAAGATATCGGACCTAACCTCATTTTTTTTAAATAGAACATCCTGTATATTTTAATCTAACATAGTTTTCGTCGCCCCTATGCGAATTGGATATTACGGACGATTAATAATTCATCTAAAATTTCTACTCTCCACTATTATATTTCCTAAACCTGACCTCTGGTCATCTAAAAGTGACCAACACGGTCAAGATCACCGACTCGATTGACCCCCCCGAATGACACAAAGAACTTGTTCAGTGGGTATAGGTCCGGTCAAGCAGACGGCCTGGTGAGAAACGAAACTAGAATATCGAGAAATAGCTTGGAAGACGATCTATGGGAAATATTTACTATTTCTGATTATTATATCACACAGAAAATAGTTATTTGTATACCTAGTTTCGAACGTGGTGCTTTGGAACGCCGCGCCGCTCGAGTGTAGTTATTTTCTCAGCATTCAGGATGGCAATTTAAAATAAATTTTAAATTTAAATGAATAAGAGAAATCTCTACGTCTTCGTCTTCTTTTAATTCACTTTTTGATGGATTTTAAATTTGATACGGAACAAATGGCATCACCGCAAGCGAATTGGCGGGTACAAATATTTATCTCGTAATTGTACACTCATTTTATATAGGCATGGTAAATTTTAGCAAAATCGATTACATAGTTTAGGAATTATCCTAGCGAGAGACATACAAAGTATCATTTAATTCACTTTTTGGTTAATTTTAATTTTGATACTGATAGAATAATTTCTGAAACACTTTTCTTTATGATCAAACACAAGCACTATAGGAAAAATCCTTTAGGGCTATCTGGGAGCGGTGCGTGTGCCCAAAAAGCGATTCACGTTGGTTTTGAATGGTTGGAGATTATACTCGTTGGGAAAACGACCTCGGGAAGGTCGTTCCATAAGGATGAAGTCATCCAGATGGAAGAATTCTTAAATAATGAAGTTCAAGGAGTACAAAGCTTAACCACATATAGATGGGCGGCAGTGGTTCGTCGTGTATTTCTGATATTCGGCGGAATTAAGCAATGTCAGCCGATCACTTACCATGAAAATATGTGTAAAAGAGAGTCAAATCCCCAACCTGTCTTCGATGTTCTAGGCTGTCGAGGTTCTTCGTCAGCTCGTGGTCTCCAATAAGACGAATGGCCCTCCTTTCGATGGAATCCAGTAGCCGAAGAGTATGTTTGGGTGCAGAGATGAGAGCAGTACTCTAGTGATGGTTGAATCTGGGCTTTGTATAGTGTCAAGAGTTGTTGAGGATGTGTACAACTTTCTGGTTCGGAGGAGTACATCAAGTTTCTGAGAAGCTATCTTGGCGATTGCCACAACGTGGTTATGCCAAGACATATTTCCTCCCAGATTGACGCCCAGCAAATTAATAGATGAAGCCAGTAGGATTGCGTGTCCGTCCATGACTATATCCGGTTCTGTAATGTTAACTTTTTTAGAGAAAACTGCTGCCTGGGGTTTTTAGCGTTAAATTCGACTTGGTTACTGTCACCCCAAGCCAAAATTTCTTCCAGGTCTTTGTTGAGGCGTGATACTTCATGCTCTATGTGAAGATGTGCGTCGGCAGCCAATGTGTGTGCATTCAAAGAGAAAGATGAGATAAGTGTGCTATCGTCAGCAAACTAAATATCGGATTGCTCGTTTTCACTTGAAGGTCGTTAATGTAGAATAAGAAGAGAGTGGGAGACAATATGGACCCTTGAGGAACACCGGCATTGATGGTGAAGGTGTCTGAGAGAAATCCGTTAATCGCCACTTGCAGAGAGCGGTCCTTAAAAAAGCTAGACAACCATGCACAGAATCGACTGGGCATACCATAAGATCGCAGTTTACTTAGAAGTCCCTCATGCCAAACACGATCAAACACTTTAGAAATATCCAGTGCAACAACCCGAGACTCCACATGATGTTCGATTGCGTTGTTCCAAAGATGGGTGACATAGGCTAGAAGATCTCCAGTTGATCTGGACTTCCGAAAACCATATTGATGATCGCTGATGATGTTGAAGCCTTCCAGTTACTTTAGCAGATGTTGTTAATAGCTTTCTCCATTGCTTTTGATATAACTGAAAGCAATGCGACTAGTCGATAGTTGCTAGGCAGAGTTATCTTACCTTTCTTTGGTATAGGCTGGACTCGCGCCGTCTTCCAGCACGATGGAAATATTCCTTGTTTGTAGGATAAGTTAAAAAGTATACAAGATACTGGTGTTAGTTCATCGGCTTAACCGATTTGGTTCAAATTTGCCATGCCCATGTAAGTTGAATATACAATTACGAGAAAAATATTTGAATCCGTCGAATCCAACTGCGGAATCAAGACAGTGTATTTATTTATTTTCCACTTAAATTATTGTTTGAGTACGCCCATGGTAAGACGCTTTCTAGCATGGGTTTTATACATTTCAAATATCACCGGGCAAACAATATGATGTAGTTCTGATGGATGCAACGACATTTCAATTGAACAAACCCCGTATGGCGTGTACATACACCCGAGATATAATACGTTTCCTGCCAAGACGTGAAAATATATTTCGTATTCAAACAAGAAGTACGAAAACGTCTTTCATCTTGGATTTTATAAGGGCCTGCACGGCTCTCTTGATGTCTCGTTAAATCTTGCATGAACGAAATTTGCAATTCGCTCGGTGCCGTGCACTTTCAGGAGATGAAATATTTCGGGATGAGTTGGGAAACTTGGAATTCGAGACGTCTTGCTGCGTTTTGTTTGGGATGGATGAATATCTTAGGTTGGAAATGAAGCAGCCGGAAACATAAATATATAAAAGGGGAGACCAAACGTTCCTTTCGTAAAACACCAGTTATTTACAATCATGCACAGTTCTACAGTTTCAAATAGGTTAGAAGAAGATGGCTTTAAAAAATGGCAACGCTGTAATAAGGTACGCGTTTAGATAATTACGATCTAACATAAGTCATAAATAGGTAATCGTTGTAGGTATTCTTCACAGAAATTCAGATAATATAAAGAAATAATCCATATTTTGCAATATTTACTTAAAATATAGAATTACCTACACCACTGCTTTACCCAAAAAAAAACCTAACCTCATTATTCTCACTTACCGACTAAATATTAATCCGGGGGTATTGTAGATGGCTAATAAATAGCTCTAGATAGTTTTAGTTCGAGAAAACACTAAAAATTAATCCAAATACACAATAGATCAGAAACAATCACAAAAGCAGCAGCGATAAACTGGTAATAACACCGCCGCGGCGAAAATGAATGAAATTAGTAAACTTCAGGGTCATTTTTACACTGGCAGGTAGAAATGAGTATACAGCGTTACCGCTGTGATTTCCTTAAAACATTGGATATACAGTATGTCCACGGATGGGGTTTACAAGAGGACAAATGGACTAAAAATTGAAAGATACGAAAAAAAGTCACTCTTAATAAACGTTTTTGCTTGTCTAGAAAATACGATTCATCATAAGACACTTCAATTTTTTTATACAGGGTGGGTAAAAACTGCAAAAATGTTATTTTGCTTAAGAGTAAACATACTTTATTTTGAAAGATACGAAAAGTCACTCTTAATGAATGTGTTTTCTACACAACAAACCGAAGTAGAACAATTCATTAAAAGGTTTACCTATGTAAAAATTATTTCCCAAAAAGTATTCTCTGGCACACCTCTGACTGGTGAACCTCGTTAAAATAATAATGACATTTAAGGTGATAGGTACTTGTTGTTCTTATTTAATGAAGTTATTATTTAAGTAGAAATGCTATCTACTGAACAAAGAGTTTTTATAATACAATGTTATGGGGATGGTCAAGTTTCATACCGCTACGTCATGGAACAATTTAGCGAGAAATTTGTAGGAATTCCAATGACTAGAATGGCAATCTGCAAGTTAATAAAAAAGTTCAAGAGAACTGGTTCGGTTTTGGACCTCAAAAAAAAAAAATACGACCATGATGATGCTGCTACAGTCTTAGTTCTTCATTCTGTTGAAGAAAATCCTATGACGTCCCTTACAAATCGTGTTACTCAGTTGGAAGTTGTGAAAAAAAGTAAAATGCAGAAGATCCTTAAGGCAAATAAATTGTATCCGTATAAACCGCACTTTAATCAAAGATTGGAAGAGGGAGACGACGCGAAGCGACTTGATTTTTGCCTGTGGATAGGAGACAAAATTTTAAGTGGAAATGTTGATTTTTATAAATGTATCATGTTTTCTGATTTTTTTTTATGATCAAACACAAGCACTATAGGAAAAATCCTTTAGGGTACAGCAGGACTTTAGGGTGCAGCAGGACCTAAAGCTTCTCGCCTCGCAGTCCCGATATGAAACCTTCATATTTTCATCTATGGCATTATCTAAAGTCTGTTATATACAGGGTGATTGATTGTGGATGATCTATTAGACGTTTCGAGTATGTTTATTAAATGAAACACTATGTATCTATGTCTTGAAATTGTCTATCTTTCTATGTGTAATATTGTGATACCAGTGGCGGCTCGTGACCTATGATAGAGAGGGTTCACAGGTATAGTGAAATTTTTTTTAGGAAGGATCGGATTTGATACGATAAATATTGATCAATTATTATAAATTAATATTTTTTATTCGTTTTGTTTTGGGGGTGCACGTGCGCATGTGCTCCTGTGATAGAACCGCCACTGTGTGATACCTAACTCGAACAGCTTCGACTTGAACATGGACATTTATTTAGCAAAATTAATTACTTACTACAGATAACAAACACAAATCAACATATAAATAATTATTTTTTGACATCTTACAAAATTGTTAAAAGCAATCGCTCTGTATAACAACTGTGTTAAACGAGAACGACTTAACAAACCGAATAATTCAAAATTGCAATCTAATACAAAATAATATTAAGTGCAAGTGGCCATTTCCAAAATATTTTAAGAACCAAAATTGAATTTAATTGTTCTAATCAAGAACTGCCTGCCGAAAAAAACGCAAGATACTGTTTTCATGCAGAATTGACCAGGCTAATCAGAATAGATATCCTCATGGAATAATGTCAGTGGCGTACCACTTTTTCTGTAAAAACTGTCGTGAGACATGTTGGCAGGGACGCCACTGATGGATCTATAGAATAACTTTTCTATTTAAAATATGCGTTACTATATCCTATTAACACATACCAAAATTGAGAATAATATCTAGAGTACTTTCGGAGATATTAAAAAAATAACGATTTAAAAAAATAAACTTTCTTCATAACTTCACACTTTAAAATATTAGCACCGCATTAAAGTACTCGTTTTATAAATTATATTTTCCAACTCTCCTCTATTTCAATGAACCCCTTTCGAAATTACGCAAGTAGCCCATCTTTTTGCTAACCGCACTCTCCTAAAAGATCAATACAAAACCACCATTCTCCATCCCCCAAGTTGGGGCCTTATTTCGCCCTCGAAAAACTATTTTTACCCCAAAACCGAGCAAAGCCATATTTCTAGTTTCGGTCCTTTCTCTCCCTTCCTTACCTCAGCATTATTTATTTCGCTCCATGGAGCCAGTGGAGCAAAATCGGCTAATTGCAGGTCAAAATGGTTATTTTTGTTCCAAGAGCGCAAAAGTGGCTAAAAAAATTAGAGAAAAGGATGCAACACCAAGTAGATTATGTAATTCTGGTAATAAATTTTGCGTTTTTCCAAATAAAATGCAATTTTTCTCGTAAACTAAGCCTCCAGAGAATGTTGCGGAATTATTTTACAGATTATATCAGCCAGAATAATTTATATGTGTCAGTGACGCGGTCTTTTTTTTATGATCATGCACAAGCACTATAGGAAAATCCTTTAGGGCATTCTGGGAGTGGTGCGTGTGCGCAAAAAGCGATTCACATTGGTTTTGAATCGTTGGAGGTTATATTCGTTGGGAAAAACGACCTCGGGAAGGTCGTTCCATAAGGATGAAGTCCTCCAGATGAAAGAGATCTTAAATAATGAAGTTCGAGGAGTACTAAGCTTAACCACATATGAATGGGCGGCAGTGGTTCGTCGTGTATTTCTTCTATTCGCCGCTCTGGGCGGAATTAAGAGGCCAAGAATGAAAATGTATGAAAATGTATGAAAATATCTGTAAAAGAGAATCAAATCCCCAACCTGTCTTCGATGTTCTAGACTGTCGAGGTTCTTCGTCAGTTCGTGGTCTCCAATCAGACGAATGGCCCTCCTTTCGAAGGAATCCAGTAGCCGAAGAGTATGTTTGGGTGCAGAGCTCCAGACATGAGAGCAGTACTCCAGTGATGGTCGAATCTGGGCCTTGTACAGTGTCAAAAGTTGTTGAGGTGTATACAACTTTCCGGTTCGGAAGAGTACACCAAGTTTCTGAGAAGCTATCTTGGCGATTGCCACAACGTGATTATGCCAAGACATATTTCCTCCCAGATTGACGCCCAGCAAATTAATAAATAAAGCCAGTGGGATTGCGTGTAAGTCCATGATTATATCCGGTTCTGTAATGTTAACCTTTTTAGAGAAAACTGCTGGCTGTTTTTTTTAGCATTAAATTCGATTTGGTTACTGTCACCCCAAGCCAAAACTTCTTCCAGGTCTTTGTTGAGGCTGCCTGCGAAGATGTGCGTCGGCAGCCGATGTTTTTGCATTCAAAGAAGATGACATAAGTGTGCTATCGTCGGCAAAACTAAATATCGGATTTTTAGTTTTCCCTAGAAGGTCGTTAATGTAAAGTAAGAAGAGAGTGGGAGACAATATGGACCCTTGAGGAACACCGGCATTGATGGTGAAGGTGTCTGAGAGAAATCCGTCAATCGCCACTTGCAGAGAGCGGTCCTTAAGGAAGCTAGTCAATCATGCACAGAATCGACTGGGCATACCATAGGATCGCAGTTCACTTAGAAGTCCCTCATGCCAAACACGATGGAGGGCTTTAGAAATATCCCGTGCAACAGCCCGAGACTCCCCATGATGTTCGATTGCGTTGTTCCAATGACATAGGCTAGAAGATCTCCAGTTGATCTGGACTTTCGAAAACCATATTGATGATCGCTGATAATGTTGAAGCCTTCCAGGTACTTTAGAAGATGTTGGTTAATAGCTTTTTCCATTATTTTTGATATAACTGAAAGCAATGCGACTGGTCGATAGTTGTTAGGCAGGGTACTCCTTTCCCTTTCTTTGGTATAGGCTGGACTCGCGCCGTCTTCCAGCACGATGGAAATATTACTTGTTTGTAGGATAAGTCTGGTGAAAATCGCCAATATCTAAGCATAAATGAAGCCCACCGCGTTAAGTGGCAGTGTGTATAGGTTTGTTCGTGTGTGTATAGGTGTATTTAGTATGTATATGCCGCAATTAAAATATATTAATATGTAAAGTATTGAATGAAGATTAAGTACAACAAATCGTTGATTATCGATGATTGATTGTAATTGTAAAAATCCGACAACTAATATTTATAGACCAACCCCTGGTTTACACGGATTTCGGTCTCAGATCTCAGACGAAACGCCCGCTGAAGTCACGTCGATTCTGGAGTCCAACACATTGCTAATTGGTGACATATTTCCGTATTTCTTATAGTTCGAAATTCATAGTATAAAATTAAAAATATTACTTGCGTTCATATTTTTTATGAATACCTAAGAAAAATTAGAAAAACACAAGAGACCGTTCTCATGCGGGCTGATCAGAAAAAATATCCACAAGTAAATATGTCAGCGGCGTACCGCTTATTTTTTTAAACATCTTTTTGAGAATTTTTTCTATATTTAAATCCCAGTGTTTTCGATTTTGAGATGTTCATCCCAATGCACGCTCTTATACAAAACCCGCAGCACCCTTGCATCCGTCTCCCTCTATCCCATCTGCTATCTCTTTTCCACCTACTTCCCGTCCCCCCGCATCCCTCCACCCCCCTCCAAGGTGTTCCACAGCCTTCTTTGTCTGAGCTCGCGCTAGCTGCCGAGATTCGCCCATTTTATATAATATTGATTTAAGATGGCGGCTGGCGGTGCGCTAACGCCGTTCCTTTGTTTTTCACGACGATTCCTGCGAGGCGAGATGCGGGTCTTGTAGGAAGCTGGGTAACGTCGGTTCGCGATTTTTCTGGTTCTCGGGAAGCGCTTTTCGGTTAATTCAAATTTTAATATATTTTATCTAATGATTTTAATATGTATTTTTCGCAATAAGGTTGATTCCTACTTAAATAACGTGCTCATTGTACTCTATTTTCTCTGATTTGTTACCTAAAAGTGGTATAACAGTATTTAGAAACATTAACCAGCAATAAAAGAAATAAAGGTCTGCCTTGAGTGGCCTTTAGTGCCCTTCTTCTTTTGTTAAACTCATTTTTAGGCGCGTTTCGCTGTATCACGGCTCGTCAGTAAGGCTAGAGTCTGACAGACAAGGAGAAGGATTTTAGCAATGCTATAAAGTGCCCATCACGAATATCTACGGCAGTATACCGACCCAAAGCAGGATCTTAGAAAAGATCAGGTGCAGTGGGCGGTTGCTACTAATTGGCCGCCCAAATATGTCACACTGGCGAATTAATGGTTTAAGAAGTGGTCCACTTCACAGAGGTTAAGCTAAAAAAGAAATAAAAGTCTATCTAAACCAAAAATATAGAATTTGTCAGACTCTATTCTTACTGTCGAGCCGTGATGCGATGGAACGCGTCTAAGGATGAGATTAGCGGAAGGAGAAGGGCAAAAATTCTATATTTGTGGTTTAGACGGACCTTCATTTATTTTATTTCACCTTAAGCTCTGTGAAATGGAGAGCCAGACCACCAACAGTCAAGTTCAGGGGCCCCCACAGGAAGAACAATACTTAAAAATTCCTTACTATGTCTGTTCTGCTGCTGTTTCTCTTCAGCATGCTTAGAGAGAACATAATTCTAGAAAGAGCTTCAAAACGACATTTTCCTATTTGGGTTTCATCAAAGATCTTACAAACTCCAGATAGAAATGTTTACATTTGAAGTCGACGTAAGGACTGTAAACGTGCACTCCCCACCTTGCTGTTATGCTTGCAGCATAGCCAGATTGTCCTATTTATCGCTAAGGTATCTGCAAAATCCCAATTAAAAATTGGTTAATTTGACAATTGCAACTGGTTTAAGGTTAATCCGCAATTGCTTTTAAAATAAATTTATTTCCCAATAATTTTAATATAAATTGTGAATAGGCCTTGAGAGATTTAGAAAAAAAATATTATTATTATACATAAAGGTTTGAAATAAACCGACTGCACTCTGACAACATCAAGTTGCGCTCGGCGGCAAACGATCAAACTTTATCAATGGAAGAAGAATACACTGTTGCTACTCGCTACCTCGCTACTAACCGCTTTTAAGGGAGTGTTTATATATTTGGTTGTTTTTATTTTATTTTTTTGTGAGTATTGGTGAAAAATCGTCTTTATTATAAACAATGATGGTGCATTCATGTATAGTTTGTAAAAGAGTGGATCATTTAAGCAAGGATTTATCTTTTCTTCGGTAAGTATGGTTATGTTTTAATATGATTGTATTGATATGATTTCTGACTCACAATTGACGTTTAAAACGTTATGGACCGGTCCGTGGTGCTAGTCCGGGCAAAAAGCAGTCGAGTTGGTTTATTTCTTAATATAAATCTTGCATTTACAAGATGGTTGAGTCTTGTGCGGCCATAAAATACTTCACTAGAAGATGCAATGGTGTTAAATTAAAATTTCACAGGTTAGTAAATATATTTAGAAATTTGATTTTGAGTTTGCATCACTATGAAAATTCGGTTTGTTTAAGAATGTACCAAATGTTTATCCACTTCGTTAGGATACTAAAGGGCCGTAGCCTACGGCAAATTTGGATACATGCCCTTAGAAGGAATAATTATAGTCCAGGCGATACAACAGTTATTTGTGAGAAATACTTCACAAAAGAAGATTATGTAGGTAATGTACATGGGAATAAAATACTGAAGAAAGGAACAGTCCCGTCAAAATATTTTACATCTTTATTTTTCTATATTTAAACAACGTTTGCAGTGTAGCAAGTACGTGAAGACAGGTTTTATATAATTTATTTATTTATTTTTATATATTTGATCTAACTTGTTTAGGTACATAATATTTTAATTTACTTATTTAATTAATCACTTTAGTGTACAATATGCCTTAGTGGCTTGTGTGTGAATTACTAAAGTAATATGGTACTATAACTATATGTAACATCGTTTCACAATATATTATTACTTTATAAATCACAGACATTGTTATTTTATAAATTACAGACAGTGGAAAACCAGTTATACATCACAATGGTAACATTCATCTACCCTCAAAAAATATCAAAGTATCGTATATCAATCTGCAATAGCCAAATTATTAGAAATAAACTTATTTTAAGAGCAATTGCGGATTAACCTTAAACCAGTTGTAATTGTCAAATTTACAAATTTTTAATTGGGATTTTGCAAGATGTCTTAGTGATAAATATGACAATCTGTCTAGAAATATACACTTATATCTGGAGAGTATCATCCAGTAATGAATACACCAAAAATATTGATGCTAAGCATAAATAGTTCAATCCATCCTTGGATACACTGTATATAAAAACTGGATCAATATTTCTATCTTTTTTATAAATATCCAATATTCGAAACTACACTTTTTGAATAGATAATATAGTTAAACGTAAAGAATCTCAAAGTAAATTATACGCCCTTGTTGAGCTTTTTGCCCAGACTAGTGATAGCGATGAAGACCGCTCCATAACCTTTTAAACGTTATTGGATTTAACCTTGTAAGATCTTTGATTTAACCAGACTTCAACATTGTTGCCATTAGGGAGATCAACATGTTTTGTCACTCTTCCACCCATTACTGATTTTCAATAACATTTCAAACAATCACAAACTCACTTTCCAACAGATTTATGAATGGAGTGTTGGCCCTGTGGGTTTCATAATGACTACATTATGAAATGCAAAAAAATTGAATTACCGGCCACTTTATGAAACTGAAATTTTATTTTTTTTATGTTGGCAGCAAGTAGGGTTCAAATTTTAGGCTTACTTCGATTTCGTTGAAATTAGTTTTCCATGCATTATGGATTCGACAACAATTTTTTATAGAAAACTTTAAAATACTAACCTTTAACCTTGCAAATAGATCATTTGTACAAGATATTTATCTGAAATACCTTTACTCGGAAATATATAACATGCTGACGGTGTCCATCAACTAATGTCTAGTCACAACTATAAAACAACATAACCAAAAAATAATAGAAATATCTTAAAGTTTATGCTCTATTTCTAAAGTTTTATTCAATAAAGTACTATTTTTATTTTTCATTCAATATAGTATTATACATATTACTTTACATATACATATTTATAGTTACTGTAGACATTTCCTGGGCATTAATTGTTATTCCTGTCAGATTCTGTGTCGACACAATATTTTGTGCAATAGTATTATTTATTATTTTCTTCAATATTTTGAACTTTGTTCTGCTCGCACCATAACTCAAAGTTTTTCAGACTTTAAAGACCCAAATAAAAAAAGTATTATAAAATACACGATTGTTTTCTGAGTTAAACGCGTGCTCTAAGATAATGCCTTATGAAACTTGTACCTTAATATACTATTTTATGTATTGTAGAAATAAGATTATTTTATGCCGATCAATATTACATTTCTTTGGCCACTTTCTACAATATTTCAGATATTCGAAGGAGGAGGAGGGTTTCAACTAAGCAAAACTTCTCAGCAAGAGTTTTCCATTTGTTCCACACACGCTGTATATTATCGAATTTTTTTAATTTTGCACACGGCACTAAACGAGAGCGAACTATGACGCGGAAATATCTCGAACGCATCATAGCTCCTTCGCATCCAGGATTAAAGCGAAATAGAGCTAGGAAAGACGAAAGACGGAGATATTTTCCACCATACAGATTAAAGTTTTAGAATATATTAAACTGGAGAAGCAATCTAGAGTCAAATTTCTACGCTAACTTAGATTAATACCTTTGAGAATTCCGAATTCGCTGGCAAGTCATTATTTATGCTCGAAGGCATCTTGAGTTATATATAATTTTGCCCCGTTTCTGCCAAGATTAACATCTGAAGGGATCCTGAAGTATTCGGAGTCTTAATAAATTTAAATTAGGACGGAATGGATATTAATGAGGGTTCAGGTGTGCCAAGGAAATTTTAATGAACGGGACTGTACTATCTATATTTAAAGAACGCCCACATCTCGGCTTATTAGGGAAAATACACTTTTTTTACTCAATTATCTAAATACTACAACTTTTTTGGGGGCAAAATAAATAGGAGCCACAGTACAGGGTCTCCCGTTATTGTTAGTGCTATCAAAAAAGTAATGTAGGTGTCATGTGCTCTCTTTGGGTCAAATTTAAAATGGTAAAATCAAAATTTTGAAACTTTTCGCTCGCTTAAGAGATACGGGGGAAAATAAAAAAATTGATAATTTCAAAATTACCATATATTTTCTTAGTTAGAGATACAGAAAAATGATTTATACAAAGTTTCGTTATAATGATATTTTAAAAATCTGCCGGGTTTAGAATAAGTATACGCGGTCAGGTGAAGAAGTTATTGGACCTAACCCCATTTTTTTAAAGGGCACACCCTGTATATTTTAATTTAAAAAGATTGCATTTTAAATTCTCTTTTCAAATATATAACATACCAGGGATGATATTGGTTTCCTTGGCGATTTATTTAAACTTTATTAATTTAAACAACATTAGGCCATGAAACAGAAGCTAATATCCTAGAAACAACTATGTTCACATTCTAGTTGTTATTAACATTTAACGTCAATCTAATTTTTACATATTCATTTGTGAAAATGACTTATCAATATGTTATAAATTTGAAAAGAGAGTTCAAACATTTACATACTCCATTTAAAAAAATGAGGTTAGGTCCGATAACTTTTTTACCTGACCCCGTATACTTATTCTGAAAACGGCAGATTATTCAACAATCATTATAAACAAGCTTATGTATAAAACATTTTTCTGTATCTCTTTTAACTAAGAAAATATAGAGTAATTTAGAAATTGTCAATTTCTTGATTTTCCCCCCTATGTCTTTAGCGAGCGAAAAATTTCTAATTTTGCTTCTACCATTTTAAGTTGTACCCAAAAAGAGCACATGACACCTACATTACTTTTTTGATAGCCCTAGCAATTACGGAGATACCCTATAAAAGTGTAGAAAATGGGATACCCTGTAGATTATTATTTACATTTGTTCACGTTTTTTGCAAAACAGAGCCCCTACAACACATCTATCTAATCCTGTAATGTCACAGAGGGGCCCGCGCCACGGTTCAGCCTAGGGGCTCACTGATCGTAAATCCGGCCCTGATCTTGGAATTAGAGAAAATGCAATCACACACTCCCGCAAACGCAGATTCAATAACCTAATACCACTAGTGGTGAGCGATATTTCACGAACTGTGATTTAATCACTGACATCAACAGATCACAGGTAGTCACAGGTCCTTAGCAGCAATAAAAAGCGTGATGTGATCACAGTTTAAACAAATCACCTTTTTAGTACTTATTTCACTTTTACGAATCATTAAACCTATCTTCTTGTTTAAAATTTATTCCCATGGGGTTGACTTGTTGTAACACCTTTAAAATAGTATATTAAGATACATGGTTCATAAGATATTATCTGAGAGCACGCGTATAATTTAGATTGGGGGTTTTAAAGTCTAAAAAACTTTAAAAAAATTTATTTAATAAAATTTTTTCCATTTAAATTAATATTTTCTTTTTGGGTTGGCAATACTTTCACAATTTCATATAATGTAACAAGTATCAAATATGCCATGATTCGAAACAATTGAACACAACAAAGCGTTTTCCCATACGTCATAATTAAAAATAAATATTTTCTTGAAGTAGTCCATCTCAAAGTGGAGTGAATTTATAGGGAGGTAAAGAAACTCACAGTCTGCTCCACTAGTTTAATAGCAATTAATTAGAAATAAAAATAAAAGGCATACATGTTTCGAAGGCTTAAGCCTTCATCCTCAGTGAAAGGAAAAACATCAAAAACATCAAAAGGAGGGTACCCATGACATTGTTATAACTAGAAAGCAGGAAAAGAAAAACTTTTTTATTATGTAAAAAATTGAAATATATGAAATAAAAAGTAAAAACTAAGGTTTATTTTTTGGAAAAACATAATAAAAATTCCTTTTTAATTATTCTCAGGAAAGACACGATAAAAAATTATTTATATTTTAATTTTAATAAAATCTTTTTAAAGATATTTATTTTATAAATATATTATTAAATTTAATAAAAATGAGTCAGGAAGAAAGTTGTACTCCGACAGAAATACGAGAAATTGCAGAAATTAATCTAGAAAAACTTTTAAAAAGAATATGCAAAAGTTTGAGTTATGGTGCGAGCAGAACAAAGTTCAAAATATTAAACAAAATAATAAATAATACTATTGAACAAAATATTGTGGCGACACAGAATCTGACAGGAATAACAATTAATGCCCAGGAAATGTCTACAGTAACTATAAATATGTATATATAAAGTAATATGTATAATAACTATATTGAATTAAAAATAAAAATAGTACTTTATTGAATAAAACTTTAGAAATAGAGCATAAACTGGAAGATATCTCTATTATTTTTAGGTTATGTTGTTTTATAGTTGTGACTAGAAATTAGTTGTACGACACCGTCAGCATGTTATATATTTCCGAGTGTAGGTAGTTTCCATAAATATCTATTAAAAATTATCTATTTGCAAAGTTAAAGGTTAGTATTTTAAAGTTTTCTATATATAATACCAAGAAAACTAATTTCAACGAAATCGAAGTAAGCCTAAAATTCAAACCCTACTTGCTGCCAACATGAAAAAAATAAAATTTCAGTTCCATAAAGTGGCAGGTTATTCATTTTCTTGCATTTCATAATGTAGCCATTATGAAACCCATATAAAAAATACATTTATATTTTATACATTACATAATCGGCTTTATTTTGTTGCACCAACACCAATTGTTTTAAAATAATAAAGGTCATTTGCACGCATCACCGTTAGAATAACATGGGTCATACAGGACTTTGTGCCTTATTGCTTTTTGGTGGATTTTCTCAAATGACATCTCATGTGGACCTATTATTTAAAATGTGATTCCGTTAAGTCGTCAGGTCGTTATTTGGTGCTTGACTGTGACTTCTGAATCTTGAACTTGAAACCGTAAAATGAAAATGAGTAGTAACATTCGAAAGACTAGCGAGCTCTGGGCATTTTTTAAAGAAACAGGCTAAGTGATAAGAAAACCCAAATGATTAACGATTCTATTCTTAAATGATCATATACAATACGCACAAAATGATTAAGAAACCATGCGTATTTGCATGAACAAACAGTTTGTTGTAAAGTACACAGTGTTTAGTTCATCATAATTTCTTTAAAAGGTATAATAATTCTACTTTAATCTAGGTAGAAATAACGTTTTTGTTATCAATGTTGTGTAATATTTTTTACAGATTTTAGTTTCCTTTTGTTACAGTTCTTTTAGTAGTTAAGTAGTATACATAATAAATAATTTAAATCCATCGACCATCACCCACTAATTATTTTACGATGCCCGATATTATCTAGTTAATATCTCGCTTAGCAGTGATAAAAATTTATACACCGTGATCACGTCACGCTTTAATTTCACAATTTAAAAAAATAACAAGCAACTTTCACAACGTGATTGAAAAATCACGATATCGCTCACTACTAAATACAACAGCATATTTACAATCAACACTTAAGAATAACCACTAATTAGGCAGCGCCAAGAGAAACACTTCGACACCGCCGTGCCGGTAATAATGATCACATTATTTAATTTAATAATTTAGTTTCTGTCACTGATAATGTTTACCACACTTAAATATCTATATACAACATACTACAGAGACAAAAAAAAATTCTTTAAGTTAAGGAAACCCTGACCGCGCCATCCCAATACGAAAACTACCCTCCAAAACGGCACCATATCCCATACCTACCATAAAATACTCTTAAACCTGTAACTTTGTATTTCTACTTTAAAACTAGTTTATCTTGTTCACAATCAGATACTTACACTTGAAGTTTTATAGCTATTTTGAAAGTCTAGAAGTCGTGAGAACTAGAAAAAGGGTTTAAAAAAGGGTGGAAAAAAGTTGCCGGTCTCAGAAAATTGAATGGTTATACAAAAATTGGATTATTATATGATTTTTACAAATTCTAATAAAAGGGACAAGCTGGAATAATTATTTATTAATATTTAAAGGCGGAATTAGTTCTAAGGAACAGTTGTAAGTACCGACACACTAAAATATGAGATAATAGAACATATAACTCAACTTCATATAGACAGACTTCGCCTATAAGATTTGGTAAAGAGAGATTTATGACTTAAAACAGTTTTATAAATATTCGCGATTTGCACATTTGTCATATAAATGTCTCCCGTGATATTTATTTTAGGGTAAATAATTTCATTATTGTCGTTGGAATGAGAATAACAATTTTGATGGATAAATAAAAGACTAGTGTTGTAATCGCTCGAGCGAAAAACCGCTCGAGTACTCGATTATTGAAATAAAAAATGTAATTTTATTGAGTAATACTTACATGTTATCTTATTAAATGTTGAAAATGTCCGCCATTCACCTCCATACAATAGTACAACAACTGTTCAAAGTGTACTCGGACATTGTGAAGAACATCTGGTGTAATACTGATACTTATTACTTAAAAAATAGTTATTTACATTACAAGCTGCGAAAGTTTACTTTTTGGTGCGAGGTGTGTTTAAATAGGCGAGGCGAAGCGTAGCGAAGCCGAGGCTATTTAAAAAACTCCGAGCACCTGAAAGGGCTTTTGCAGCGTGTAATGTATTAAACTTTTTCTACTACTGTTCTTTGATCAATTATATTATTAAGTAATGAACTTTGATTTTATTCAAATTATAATAAAATACACCTGTAAAATAATCCATGACAACTAGTTATTTGAGTACTGTCAAAGTCTGTCAGTTCGAATTTTTTAATTTCGATTGTCGGAAATGTTGTTTCAAGACCAAAACGAAGCTATACAGAAGGCGACCGAGTTGGCATGTTCCTCACTCTTACCCGTAAAGTCGAAAGATAGGTACTGTCAAACGTACAACCTGTTTCTAGAATGGTTCGTGGAGAAAAACCTTTCACAAATTGACGAAAATGTAATGCTAGCGTACTTCCAAGAGAAATCTGTTCGCTTGAATAAATACAATAAAAAATTTTATTCTTGTTTTTTTGTCATGGCACCGAAAGTATTACTTTCGTAGCTAGCAACCTACTTTCGTAGCTAGCAACGGATAATATTCAGGTAACTGTAACATTTACTTTCGTTTTCTTTCGTGTTGCTACGGCCCGAAAGTTGATTTATTTATACAGTAGTAGAAAAAAATTGTTTACATACAAACCTGTGTACTTGATAGAAGTGCAGTGAAATGTTTCAAATTCCGTTGCTCGGCGGCGCGTAGCTCAAATTTACAAAACGAAGCGCCATTTTAAAGAGAATTTAATGCCCTTTAAAAAGATGTATCACAACATACCTATTCCCATTTGAAAAGACAAGGGCAGTAGCCGCCCCCGCTAGGGGGGTTGAGCTTACAGGGATGAAATGAATAGTGAAACGTGTCCCCTTGAAAACACAAGTTTACGGGTCCGAGGTTTTTTTTTTAATTTTCACGTACCCAGCCGTAAACCTTGCTTTACTGTTTTCGATGGGCCACCCTGTATATAAAGTAATATGTATAATACTATATTGAATTAAAAATAAAAATAGTACTTTATTGAATAAAATTTTAGAAATAGAGCATAAACTGGAAGATATTTTTATTATTTTTAGGTTATGTTGTTTCATAGTTGTGACTAGAAATTAGTTGACGGACACCGTCAGCATGTTATATATTTCCGAGTACAGGTATTTCAGATAAATATCTACTAATATCGGACTAAAAATAAAAAAGTTATTAAGCCTAAATTTATCAAAATTTTGTAATGGCCGTTTTACTTGAACATATACGTTTTTTTTATATACAATAGCAGTTTGTAAGGTTACCGCTGGGGTCTCGGGGGGTCCCGAGGGTGCCCTTACTCTCCCCCCCACAGGGCGCACGGTAAGTAGTAAATTAAGTTTAAACATTAGTAGCAAATATTAATCTAAAGGTACGAGGGGTCCCACACATAACTAAAGATCCGCCCCGAAACTTTCTTATCTCTCGGCTCCAAGCTTTCCCAAAGTTCCAATAAATAAACAAACTTGGGCCCATATATACATGACTAAAGTAAACCGGAGGATAGATAAACTAATATTAAGCGTGTACACGGGACCAGTTAAGGCTCTATAACTCTATATAAATGCAAATATCTTATATTAAGTTTGGACCGTGTATTTTCGTTAAGACAACATCGAGTCTTATAACTTTGAGGATGGCGCGGACAAACTTCGGCAGGTTATTAATTAGAATTTTGTTGTTTATGGTCGGTCGTGACGGTCTATTGTTCAGTTACTCTGGAGAATATATTGAGCCAACCATTGGCTTTCCCTCAACAAAAAGTTGTGTACACCTCAACAACTTTTGATATTCAACAAAGTCCAGCTTCGACCCTCACTAGAATACTGCTCTCATTACTGAAGCTCTGCACTCAAACATACTCTTGAACATCGACGGTTGTCGAATGGACTCGACGAACCACTGCCGTCCATCCGTACGGGGGTCAGCTTAGTACTCCTCGAACTTCATTGTTTCAGCATTCTTTCATTTGGAGGATGTGATGCTTGCGGAGCGACCTTCCAGAGGACCCCAACGAATATAACCTCCAACGATTCAAAACCAACGTTAATTACTTTATTCGTACAGGCATCACTCCCAGAGTGCCTTAAAGGAGTTTTTCTACGATCGTTATAAATGCTATAATTTTTTAAAGCAATGAATGCATAAAGTTTTTACAAAATAAATTAAAAAATAATTTAGCATAGCAATAACGTATAATTTTTTCACGTATCTCTGAATGCTTATAGTATCAATTTGCGGGGAAAACAGCATCCGTGTCGTTCGTTGTCTGGCCCCCGCATTGTCACCTTACAAATGTCAGTAATATTTGAAAAATCAAAAACGGGAAGAAATAATGCAGATTCCGAAGAAGAAAAATCATTTCAACTCGCTCCAGATGAAATAGTGAATAAAGTCAATTAGGCAAAACAAAATTTATTTTCCGAAAATCGTTTTTCGTTCGGAAATATTCACATTTTTGATAACATTTTAGAAAGAAAAAGTCAATATTTCCCCACACTTAGTCGTTGCTAGGCAACGGAAAATAACTGTTAGCAAATATTAATTTCCTTACTGTAAGGAATAGTACATTGCGTATCAAGGGCCGAAAAGAGGCTTATACGGACGAGATGCGGAAAAGCCTCCGACGGCCCGAGATATGTACCGTATTTTTTTTTACAAGTGCTCCGAAGCTTTGATTCCAAATAAATAAAGAAATTCTTCAGACAGTTTTCCTGTCTACATGACATGAAAACAGTCGCGCATGGAGAATGTAAATATCTATTTATTATTTTTGACAAATAGGTTCGGTGGCCTAGTGGTATAGCGTACGCCTTGTAATCTGAGAGTCGCGGGTTCAAATCCCGCACTCGGCATCTCTGGTTTTATTTATTTTTTTAGAAGTGCCCGAGTCTTTGAGGCCATATAAATAAAGAAATTCTTCAGACATTTTTCTAAAACATCTTTGGAAAATTAACTGCCAATTTAATTTATAGAACAAACCCGCTTCGATACTTTCCCGCCCGCTCTCTTGGAAAACGCCACTTTCGGTGAAGAGAACATGCATGAAAAGAGGCACTTTCGTGGCACATGAAAAAAAAATGATATTTCCTTACAGTTGTTAGTGTTCTACATAAATGATTGAAAACACGTTGTTCATAAGGATTTCATTTATAGTTTGAAAACCTCAATGCATTGCAGAAAACATTTTGAAATTAGTTTGTTATATTCACAGTTATTTGACAGTTAGTACAATAATTATGGAAAATTGGAGGAACATTATTAGAACTATGAGAAACATTTTGGACAACATGCGAGGTAGTTGGGTTATTTTGTTGAATATTTTGTACTGTGAAAATTTTATTTGCCACCTCAACCTTATTGTTAAGAGATTCTTCAATATATCCTTCGGCAATGTTTGATGACTTCCATCCGCTATGTCTCTTTAAACTAGCTATGTTGGCACCAGAGTCAACCAATATTGTTGCAAAAGACCGACGAAAGCAGTGACCAGTATATTCTGTCGGAGTTACCAAGTTCAAATAAGCAGAAACAATTTTAGGCATTTTTCTAAATTGATGTATTCCTATCACTTGTCTACAACCCTTTCCGCTTTGATATTTTTATTAAAATCGGTCATTGTTCATATGTTCTGGTCTTAACGAAACATACTTTCGATGAACATTTAAGTACAGCTGATTAACTACAAATTATCTTGGTTTGCTGGTCTTCGAATCAGGTATGCTAATTAGAAACTTAGATTCTAGGTCTTCTACATCGTGTAGAGTCATTCGGACTAACTCATCCATTCTACAGGCCCCAGAAATACTAAATATTAAAGCCACCTAAAAAATAAATAAATGTGTAAACTAAATAGAAATTAAAACCTTGTAAATTACCTTAATCATTAAATTTTCTTTATTTGGAGCTTCCTGGATAAATTTGTCGATTTCTTCGTTCGTTAAAATCTTAAATTTCTTTGCCCTATAACCTTGAGCTTGCTGTTTCAATAAAGAACGAAGTTTTGAATATGTAGATATATATAAGTATGCCATTACAACATTTTCCGAGAAAGAACTCGTGTTTTTACTCTTGCGATAGCCCATAAAACGCTTATATGCATATTCGTACTGTTCTCTTGATTTCTTTGCCAATAATTCTAATGAAGCAATATTCACTGCCTCAACCAGCTCTGGAGGAGTCCCAGAAATGGAAAATTCATCATCACTTCATCATGTTATACTGTTTGCTTTCGGAAACACCAACAATTAAATTTATATGCGTCAAGTTTGACAATTCAACATTAATACGTTTCCATAGTAACGCAACCAATTTTATTACGAATTTCATAGCACCATTCGCGATTTTTTCAAAATTAATCAATATCTGTCGATTTTTAATCGATTTTCGGAAAAATAGTGTGTCTTCACAGTCGTCCAGGAATGTTAGGCATTTCCTACTCGGTAAACAATGTACTATTCCTCAAAAATCGAAAGTAAAGCTACATATTTTCATATACGTTTATGTTTTCGTTGAGTGTAACACTTCTTTCTTTGAAAAACCTGTATAGTTCTCACGACGTGTGAACTTTTAAAATTGTTAAAATGTTAAGTTAAGGTAGACGTATTGGGTCCGATAAACTAGTTTTGAAAGATATGTAACAGAATTTCCGGTTTTCGGTAAGTTTTGGTATGGGAAAATAATGTTAACATAGGGTTAAAATAGGCCGACAGTGTCCATATTCCCCTTTTTAAATAACGAAATGAATCTTAGGCCATACCGATAAGGATAACTTTAGATTAATACAATTCAGCCGTCACATTTTAAGTAACAAACAAACCTGAACAACCCAGTGTCTTAATTGTGTTTTTCTATTTGGGTTTCATACTAGCTATATTAAAATTAGTTTTCTAGTCATTATCGATTCGACAAAAGATTTTTACAGAAAACTTTAAAATACTAACCTTTAACCTTGCAAATAGATCATTATTACTATAGATATCTGAAATACCTATACTCAGAAATATATAACATGCTGACGGTGTCCGTCAACTAATTTCTAGTAACAACTATAAAACAACATAACCTAAAAATAATAGAAATATCTTCCAGTTTATGCTCTATTTCTAAAGTTTTATTCAATAAAGTACTATTTTAATTTTTAATTCAATATAGTATTATACATATTACTTTATATATAAATAAATAAATAAATTATATCTTTATTGTAACATTGAAAAGCTACAAAGGGCGAAGTTGAAGACTACGCTTCCTCACTTAACCTGCACAATACCTAACATTATATAAAAAAATATAATTTACATTAGTTACTCAATTTAACAATTTTCATTTAGAAGTACAATTTCATTAAAGCAATATACTACTATTATATAATAGATTCAAACAAAAACAGGTAATATATGTTGAATTGATAATTTAAATTGCAAACCAGAAAGGTATCTGATATCGAACGGAACCATATTGTATAGTTTAGCTATATTAAAACTAAACGATCTTTCAAAGTAAGAAGATGTATGTGCTGGGGTCGTTAAAATACATATTTTATGACGGAGATCTAAATTGTGCTCATCACTGCGAAATGTAATACTTTTATATAGATAGTCCGGACATTTTTTACTAATAATTTTATTAAAAAGAACTAAGGAATGGAGCACCCTACGTTCATTCATTCTTAACCCATTTTATTTCTCTCAGCTTTGCAGACACTCCCTTTCACGATTCCTTATACCCCCTATTAAACGTACACAACAATTCTGAATTAACTGAATTCTTCGGGCATCAGCATCCAACAGACATGGGCTGTACACAACATCAGCATAGTTAAAATGTGACAATACGATGGAATCACAGAGCATTTTTTAAAGTTTCTCATTTAAAATATTTTGTTGAGTGTATATTAATTTAAGATTCGCAAAAGCCCTTTTAATACACATACTGACATGCTCAAAGAATCTGAGGCCGGTATCAATGACCAGGCCCAGGTTTCTTGCAGCACTAACCAGTTTAAGTTGCTCATTATTTATTAAAACTCTTACCCGATCTTGATAAAATGATTGATCCTTTCTCCTACCAAAAAGAAGTCCCTGGGATTTGCTTGGATTTATACCAAGACAGTGGAAGTTAGACAGCTGCAGAAGAATCCTCAGATCCGCATTGATCTTCTCAACGGCATTATCAATATCACTAGGTTTAAAACATATGTAGATCTGAGTATTATCCGCATAAAAGTGTGCCTTCCAATGTCTAAGGTATGTCACAAGTTGGGAAGTGTATATAGTCAAAAACAGAGGCCCCAGAATTGACCCCTGTGGAACCCCATATCGAGGGTATCTTTCTTTCTATTTATAGTTACTGTAGACATTTCCTGGGCATTAATTGTTATTCCTGTCAGATTCCGTGTCGACACAATATTTTGTTCAATAGTATTATTTATTATTTTGTTGCAATATTTTGAACTTTGTTCTGCTCGCACGATAACTTGTAGTTTTGCATATTCTTTTAAAAAGTTTTTCTAGATTATTTTCTCCAATTTCTCGTTTTTCTGACGGAGTACAACTTTCTTCCTGACTCATTTTTATTAACTTTAATAATATATTTATTTTTAATTATGACGGATGGGAAGAAGCGTTGTTGTGTTCAATTGTTTCTATTATGGCATATTTGATACTTGTAACATTTTATTAAAATGTAAAATTATTGCCAACCCAAAAAGAAAATATTAATTCAAATGGAAGTTTTTCAGACTTTAAAGACCCAAATGGAAAAAGTATTTATAAAATACACGGTTCATAAGACAATTAGAGCACTTGTACTTTAGAAAACTCCCCGCTTCGCGGGTCGTTTTCTATATTAAACGCGTGCTCTAAGATAATGTCTTATGAAACTTGTATCTTAATATACTATTTTAGGAAGAGTTTCATGAACCTTTTTTAGGGGGTGACTTTATCATTGGTAAAAAATTGAAAATGGTGCGACCAACCCAATTTAAAAAAATATAATTTATTACTTTATTATTATGTTTAATAAATTTAAGGTTAATCGATCTTCCGATTAAAATTCCCATTTGCCCGGGACTCCGAAAATTTATTTTAATTCGGAAACTTCCCGATCTCATCAATCTTAGAGCTTCGCACGCCCGAAAGCGCCCCCGAAAGTTCTCCTTAAATTGAAAATATCTAATTAAGCAGCTAACAATGCGCCACGTGGATCGATAGTTCCATCTCCTTCTCGCCAACGAAAAAAGTCGATCGATTGTTCTCTCTCCGTCTTGGCAACGGAAAAAGGAAAAACTAGATGGGGCGTTTCCTAGGAAAATGGCTCCCCTACGTCCTCATAATCTTTAATATTTCTTTGCGTTTGTACATATTAAATAGGGGGGTTGGTTCTTGCCTTGTTTTACGTATTACTGCGAGCATATGGCCATTTCGCTCTATAGAAATTACTATAGAAAAATAGTATATTAAGATACAAGTTTCATAAGACATATTTAATAAATTACCAAATTATATAAAAGAGTTACAATACGATCAGTTTAAGAAAGAAATTAAAAATATATTATTAAACAAATGTTATTATTCTACTAAAAAATTTTTTTATCGATTGTATGTAAACTCAATTTTATCTCTAGATGTAATTTTTTAAAGAAAAATGTTTTATGTGGAACTTATTGCTATTCTAGTCACATAATCGTCATTTTTGTTGTTGATTTTGTTTTTAATATTGTTTGTGAATATCTAGTTGGTGTGTATTTTACAATTTTCTTCCTACTGTACTATGTATAGCCACAGTATGAATAAAATTAGTATTATGAGTATTTTTATTTTTTTTTTAATGATCAAACACAAGCACTATAGGAAAATTCTTTAGGGCACTCTGGGAGTGGTGCGTGTGCGCAAAAAGCGATTCACGTTGGGTTTGAATCGTTGGAGGTTATATTCGTTGGGAAAAACGACCTCGGGAAGGTCGTTCCACAACGATGAAGTCCTCCAGATGAAATAATTCTTAAATAATGAAGTTCGAGGAGTACTAAGCTTAACCACATATGGATAGGCGGCAGTGGTTCGTCGTGTATTTCTGATATTCGCCGCTCTGGGCGGAATTAAGAGGGCAAGGTCAGCCGAGCACTTTCCATGAAAATATCTTTAAAAGAGAGCCAAATCACCAACTTGCCTTCGATGTTCTAGGCTGTCGAGGTTCTTCGTCAGCTCGTGGTCTCCAATCAGACGAATGGCCCTCCTTTCGATGGAATCCAGCAGCGGAAGAGTATGTTTGAGTGCAGAGCTCCTGGCATGAGAGCAGTACTCTAGTGATGGTCGAATCTGGGCTTTGTATAGTGTCAAAAGTTGTTGAGGTGTGTACAACTTTCTGGTTCGGAAGAGTACACCAAGTTTCTGAGAAGCTATCTTGTCGATTGCCACAACGTGGTTATGCCAAGACATATTTCCTCCTAGATTGATGCCTAGCAAATTAATAGATGAAGCCAGTGGGATTGCGTGTCCGTCCATGACTATATCCGGTTCTGTAATGTTAACCTTTTTAGAGAAAACTGCTGCCTGGATTTTTTTAGAGTTAAATTCGACTTGGTTACTGTCACCCCAAGCCAAAATTTCTTCCAGGTCTTTGTTGAGGCGTGATACTTCATGCTGTCTGCGAGGATGTTTGTCGGCAGCCGATGTTTGTGCATTCAAAAAGAAAGATGTGATAAGTGTGCTATCGTCAGCAAAACTAAATATCGGATTTTTCGTTTCATTATTATTTATTATCATTATGAGTATTATTATCCTAGAGCACGCGTGTTTTAGAAAAGGACCCGCGAAGCGTGGAGTTTTCTAAAGTACAAGTGCTCTAATTGTCTTATGAACCGTGTATTTTATAATACTTTTCTATTTGGGTCTTTAAAGTCAGAAAAATATAGTAGATTTTTTCCATTTGAATTAACATTTTCTTTTTGGGTTGGCAACACTTTTACAATTTAATCAAATGTTACAAGTATCAAATATACCATGATAGAAACAATTGAACACAACAAAGCTTCTTCCCATCCGTCATAATTAAAAATAAATATATTATTAAAGTTAATAAGAGTGAGTCAGGAAAAAAGTTCTACTCCGTCAGAAATACAAGAAATTGCAGAAAATAATCTAGAAAAACTTTTAAAAAGAATATGCAAAACTTTGAGTTATGGTGCGAGCATAACAAAGTTCAAAATATTGAAGAAAATAATAAATAATACTATTGACCAAAATATTGTGTCGACACAGAATCTGACAAGAATAACAATTAATGCCCAGGTCTACAGTAACTATAAATATGTATATATAAAGTAATATGTATAATACTATATTGAATTAAAAATAAAAATAGTACTTTATTGAATAAAACTCTAGAAATAGAGCATAAACTGGAAGATATTTCTACTATTTTTAGGTTATGTTGTTTCATAGTTGTGACTATAAATTAGTTGTCGGACACCGTCAGCATCTTATATATTTCCGAGTATAGGTATTTTACATAAATATCTAGTAAAAATGATCTATTTGCAAGGTTAAAGGTTATTATTTTAAAGTTTTGTTTGGCGAATCCATAATGCCTATAAAACTAATTTCAACGAAATCGAAGTAAGCCTAAAATTCGAACCCTACTGGCTGGCAACATAAAAAAAAATTAAATTTCAGTTCCATAAAGTGGCAGGTTATTCAATTTTTTTGCATTTCATAATATAGCAATTATGAAACCCAAATAGAATAAGGGTGTTATTTTCCTCAAAATAATATACAGGCTGTGTCAGTAAGGTGCCTGGCTTCGATAGCGCCTAAACTATAGTAGATAGAAAAAGAGAGTGCCATACAAAAGTTAAAGGGTCTACTTAAAATGCATAACCCAAAAATATTTTACAACTGGTGCAGGCCCTAAAAAGTGGTATGAATCAAATTTTTTTTTTAACACCCAGTACACAAGTAATTAATTTTTTTCTCAGCTTCTAGTAATTTTTAAGGGTACGATTTATCGTTGATACAACCTGAACAGATACAATTTACATTGTGACTAATTGCTTGAGCTTGGACAGCTCAACGATTTTAAATATATTTAAATTTATTTTTTTTTAAATATGACACCCTATATATTTTTAGGCATATGGATGTATCTTCCGAATACCTTAATTTTTTGTTAAATATGTCCTATACCACCCTATACTTCTCAAAGCAGTGGGATGCGAAGAAGACACTTTCTACACGAGACGAGCGTGTGGAAAATGAAACAGATCTTAAAAAATCCAACACTTTTTTTAACGAAAAAAAATAAACTAAAGTTTACCAATAGGTTTTGTTCGCGCCACATTCTGCATTCCTTTTCATACCTGAAGTGATTTTTAGCGAAATAAATCCAATTTTTTGCAGTTTTTAATATGAAATCAGGAATATCTTAAAAAAAAAACAGCACCCACCACGGCTGATAAACCGATTCGCTCTCGGTGGGATTTTAGTGGTATAAGTAATGGCGTCACTGCCCGGCGTCTTAAAAAAATAAAGAAGAATGAAAAACGTATCATCACCACCAATCCTTTATTTTTTATATTATACCAGAAAACTATAATTTTTAAAATACCCTGTATAAAAAAAGAGTATGCCTATAGTAATTTTATGAAATAAATAATTTTCTCAAATTTTTGAATATTTAACTGGATTAGTTACAAAGTTCAGTTAAAGGCACATTCCTTAGACATGTTTTCTTATAAAAAAATCCTTCCTTAGCTCTGTTTCCAATTTTTTAAAAATCATCATAAATTGTTGATTAATTATATCACATAGGAATGGAATGATAGGTCGGAATTTTGACAATGTATGATTTTTGATGATAATAAGAGGAATACTATTCATTTAAGAAAATAAAAATAAAATTTGATTTCTAATTTAGTAGCTTCTCGACTGTTTGAAATTGTTTGGGACTATCTGCACGATCGAGTAAATTTCTATTTAATTTTTTCCTAAAAACCAATATTATTATTTTTTTAAACTTACTTATACAGGGTGTTATGGAAACTACTTATTATATTTAAACCGTCAAATCCTGAGATGAAAATAAATTGAAGAAAAATAACCATAAATGGCGCTTTGAATTATTGTACGAAATTATATGAAATATCAAAATTTACGTGACCGCTACTGAGGACGTTCCCAATCAATAGTTTATTGAGGCGGTGTTCTCATCTATTGCAACACAGAATTGTAAACGCACGTGTTCAGTTTTTGACAACAAGACGTGTATGACCAGCGTTATCACTTCTTTTTCAAAGTTTAAAAAAAAAAAATACTACAACTTTAAGGCACATACTCTCTTACCTTCGATCTTATAATCCGGTTTATAATTAAATTCCATAAAAAAATAAAACACAAAAGTATGTTTTGCAACAGAACCAACAGTAGGTAATATCACACAAATTTGAAATCACATCACAATCACACAGAAAAAAAATCGGATAATGCTACAACTAACAAAACGTTTAAAATTCGTATACATCAAGCACGTGGAACCCACGACAGCGTCATTCCACACTCGAGTCTCGAAATAATTTGACAACACTGTTAGTATACTCAAGTAATCCACATTTTTGCTAACTGAATCCAGATGGAACGACAGCGACAGTATGTGGATAAAAAGGGTTTTTAACCTTAGTATTTAGATATTCGATTCAAAAAAAAGTATGTAGACTTTCTCGAGGGCATCCTAGGAGTCACCCATTTAAATATAATAAGTAATTTCCATAATACCATGTATATAGCGATATACAGTGTGTTATAGAAAAAGCTTTATTATATTTAAAACGAAGCGACAAATTGAAAAATAAAATAACCATAATTATTAAACTACTAATTATTACTTTTATTTCGTGGACAATTATTGGCACTGGATTGCACCACACGACTGACTGGTCAACAACAACTAATTCGGGTAAACCGAGACGTACACGGGGTTAAATTCCAGCCAATATGAAGCTAACGCGATCTCCAATTATATAGTTTTCAAAATCAAATATTTATTTTTTACAAATATAGTTCAGTTCATCAGCGGATACACTGTAGACCAATGCTACTTCGCTCTACCTAGCAACATTTCGTAGCACAAAGGTCATCTACAGTCAATAACGTATATAATCAAGAAAACGTTTATTCCATCCGTGTAAGACGTCCCCGTCCCAAAACTCGCGCTCCCCATATACAGAAAATCCTCGATAATTTTTCGCGTCTTTCTCGCACATCCATAAAGCAAAAAGAGGGAAAGAGACGCCAAAATATAAAACGAGAAAAATAAAAAAGGAAACCATATGGCGCATGTGTGGTGGGAAATAAGAGGGACGTATGATGGTTTTTTTGTATGGTCGTTCTTTTTTTGACGTAAAAGCGTTTGTAGTATTCTTTTCGGGGTGTGAATGAAAGAATTGACGCCGTTGCGTGTCGGTCGGGCTTGTCGAGTAGTTTTTTAATAGTGCTATTATGCTTGCCGTGGATTATATAATTTTTAAATATGGGTAACTATTTTTTTTTTTATCAATTTCATATAAAATTTTAAATTTTATCGTTCGTACAAGGTGTCCCATTTTCAACACTTTCTGGGGGGTATTAGAGTTATTATCAAAGATAGAATGAAGCGGTTTTCCCTTCAGTTTCCTACTTTTTCCGAAACGAAGCAATCCGGTGTTAAATTTGTCACGTCTCTCTTAGTTTTTAATCTACAGGGTAGGGTGATTTTGAAAATCCGCGCCTCTTTTACTCCTCTTATTTCCGTTATGCGTTAACTTAAAGGCAAACGCTGATCTTGTTAGAGATTTTTACGTAAAGTTCAGTGGCATAACCAGTTTTTCTCTAAGATGTTTAGTTTTTCAGATATTAACAAAAGTAAAATTTTTGAAGATAAGTAGAAACAACTATAGATTTTTGTAAATCCAAAGGATGCGCAATTAATTAAAAAAATAATATACAGGGTGCCCCATTTAAAAAAATATACTTTAGTTAATATCTCAAAAACTAATCTTGTTATAGAAAAACTGTTTACGCCACTGAACTTTACGTAAAAATCTCTAACAAGATCAGTTTTTACCTTTTTGATATGTTAGCGTTTAACGGAAATACGAGGAGGGTTCTTTAAAAAGCGGATAGTTTCAAAATCACCCTGTATATTACATGACAAATAACAAATTTAACGCCGGAATCATTCCTTTATTTAAAAAAGGGACACTAAAATAAACACGGCAACATGTATCTTTGATAACAAATCTTATATGTCCCCATTTAAGATTTTAAGGGTAACATCTATCCACGAAAGTTGCAAATATTCTTTAAAATCGTCCCCCATCACAATACAATTGACTTGTCTTTGTTGGTGAACATCGACATCAATCGTTTTCTGCTACACGTTGTTGATTACCAAAACTAAATCTACAGTGTATACATAAAGTAAGGAACAAATTCATTATCTAGGAATCTAAAAATATTTCGGAAAAATCCTCGGACACGTATATAATAATTTTTAATGGCGCATTTTTTTCCCATGCAAACTTAATATACAAGGTGGCTCATGTAGTAGATATGACATTATCGACGATTTTTTTAAATGGGAACCCCTATATTTTAGTTCAGATCTGTAATCTCCAAGAACAGCTGACTTCAAAAACATAACACACTTAGGGCCTAAAATTCATAGTTTCGTAACTACAGGGTAAAACAAATAATTTTATTTAAGATATTTTTTTTGGCTTGGGAGGCATCAATTAATTACGTGAGGCGTTTTTAGCGATTTTTCAACCCCCCTTCCCCCAATAAAAGATTTTGTGACATTTTGCTCAATCCCTTCCGCCATCACCCAATTTTACCTAAAAGCCTTATGTAATTAATGGACGCACCATCATTTGCTGTTACTTATGTTTTTTCTCAAGTAGGCTTATTTGCTGTTATGTAACTATGGTATTTAGATAATGTCATTGTCATTACATTCAATTTTTCTAGTAAGTTTATTAGAAGTAATAAATTTTATTTTAAAACATATTGAGTTATTATGCGTTTATCTTTAACACAAAGAATAGAAATTCTTATGATGTTTGGATATGGTGATAGGATCCGTACTCAACAAGAAGTTTGCATTTTGTTTAACATTAAGTATCCAGCAAGACCAATTACTAGATCAACTGTGAGTAAACTTGAAATAAAATTTCGGGAAACGGGTTCAGTGGAAGATATTCCCAGAAAAGGCCGTCCAACTATTCCGGATGATAAGAAATTAGATATTTTATTGGCTATGGAAGAAGATCCCCACAACAGCGTCCGCCAGATTAGCATTGATCATGGGGCGGCTGCTATGACCGTTCATAACCTATTGACGATAGAAAAATGGCACCCGTTAAAAATCCGATTGGTTCATGAGTTGAATGAAGATGATCCAGATCGTAGGATGGAGTTTTGTCAAATATTAATGGAAAGATGTAACTTAGATCCTTTGTTTGTTGAAAATATCCTATTTTCGGATGAATCTACTTTTAAATTAAATGGAGAAGTGAACCGGCAAAACTGTAGATACTGAGCAAAAGAAAATCCCAGGTGGATGCGTGAGCACCATACTCAATATCCTCAAAAAATTAATGATTGGGCTGGTATTGTGAAAAACAAAATTATTGGGCCATATTTTTTTGACAACAATGTAAACGGGCTAAATTATCTTCATTTTCTTCAGAACTTTCTTATCCCTACGCTAGTTAACTTATACCCTAGTAGAAATAATCCAGGAATTCTAGATGAAAATTTGTGGTACCAACAAGACGGCGCACCTCCACATTATGCAGCAGTAGTGCGCCATTGCATAAACCAAGTTTTTCCGAACAAGTGGATTGGAAGACGCGGGCCTGTTGAATGGCCGCCTAGGTCTCCAGACCTTACACCACTGGACATTTTCTTGTGGGGTCACCTGAAAAATGTTGTTTATAAAGTCAGACCTGCCAATATTGAAGATTTAAAAAATCGAATAACAACAGAATGCAGGAACATTTCAGAAGAAACCATAAGAAAAGTCCAACAAGAATTTATTGATCGCTTGGGGTACTGTCAGGCAGCAGAAGGAGGACAATTTCAACACTTAATTAAATAGCTTATTTAATTTTTTTACATTTTTTTAAAAATTAAAAATATCTTAAATAAAATTATTTGTTTTACCCTGTAGTAACGAAACTATGAATTTTAGGTCCTAAGTGTGTTATGTTTTTGAAATCAGCTGTTCTTGGAGATTACAGATCTGAACTAAAATATAGGGGTTCCCATTTAAAAAAATCGTCGATAATGTCATATCTACTACATGAGCCACCTTGTATATTAAGTTTGTATGGGAAAAATATGCGCCATTAAAAATTATTATACACGTGTCCGAGGATTTTTCCGAAATATTTTTAGATTCCTAGATAATGAAGTTGTTCCTTACTTTATGTACACACTGTATAACAAATTTTAGTTCCCTATATGGCAGCGTGGGGGAAACAAGAAAAAAGACTGCCACAGACAGTTGATTCCATAAATGTTTCATTTTTCAATTCCAGTTCAGCGATTCAATAGAAATTCGGTTCCCACAAATCTTTATATTACGGTAACCAGTTCTCGACATAACTTCACCAAATCTACTAAAGTAAAATAACTCGTCCGGCGACATGAAATTCTCACGACTTTAACTAGATATTATTTCCATCAAAATTGAAGATATGCAAATGACTTGTTCGAGTTGACCAGTGGTCATCCTAGTCAAACTACTTTTAAAAAGTTAAGGGTGCGGCACGTTTCATCTACGAAACAAGGGAATCATTGTTGATGAGTGAGTGATTTCTTCCGGTGTTGTCTGGAAACTTAAAGTAACCTCGCGTTGGATTAGGTCATCGTTTCTCAACCTTTGTGGTGTCGCGGTCCCCATGAAACGTCAAAAATTGGACTAAAATGCCGGATATGGCCATGGCAGGATCCGCAATTTCACTGGCCTCGTCTATAATGTTCTGGGCGTTGGTTGGTTGGTTGGTTAAAGGCGGGGGTCGGTTTAAAGGCCCGAACTTCAAATCACGGCAGCCTTTCGGCTTATTGTGTACCCCGATCTTGTTAGAAGATGTTCTATGAGGTCCAGTAACCTTCCACCAAGCTTGTCATGTGGGAGGTTGTCACCACGTTGTATGTTCCCGAAGGTATTTTGTCTTCTACGGGACAGCGCTACGCAGCGGTATATTATGTGTGAGGCGGTTTCATCCTCTTCGCCGCAGAGTCTACATTCAATGGATGCGCTGTTTTATCCCTATCCGTTGAAGATGTTTTCGCAAGTGGCAGTGGCCTGTTAGCAGACCCATCGCTTGTTTTAACTGGGGCCGCGTCAGGGTTAGCATCCCATTCGATAGTACTTTCGATGGTTTTCCCATTACGGCACGTGCGTGTATTAGACCAGATAACTCTTGCCATCGAGATAGGTGTTGTTTTTCGACCCTCTATCTAATGTTGTTTTTGTTGCCTGTTTTGATATTCCAAAGGCCGGTTCAGGGCCCCTGAGACTTTGGGCAAATCCGGCTCTAGCTAGTTCATCCGCTTTTTCATTTCCTAATATCCCGGAGTGGCCAGGGGCCCACAAGAGTTCCACCTTGTTCCCCCTGGCCGCCAGTACGTTTAGGTTGGTATGACACTCCAGTGTAAGTTTTGAAATATACCGATTGGAGTTCAGAGCCTTAAGAGCAGCTTGGCTGTCCGAAAGGATGTAAATCTTTTGGTCGTGGTAGCCCTATTCAAGTTCTGGGCGTTACTCTGGGAGTTGTGGTAATCGCCGGGGCAGCTTCGCAGAGGCTTGATGTACTTTTCCGGACCAAAAACACACACAAAGACACTATACAAAGCCCAGAATCGACCATCCCTAGAATACTGCTGTTATCTGAAGCTATGCACCTAAGCATACTCTTCGGCTACTGGATTCCATCGAAAGGAGAACCATTCGTCTGATCAGAGACCTGGATCGATCAGCTTTTCCATCCGGAAGAATACACCAAGTTTTTGCGATGTTAACTTGGCGATTGCCACAACGTAGTTATGCCAATTCCTTCCAGATTGACACCCAGCAAAGTATTCTCCATAACAAAGAAACAAAATCTGCCAATTCCTGGAAACAGGCGGAATAAAAGACCTACCTATAAATTAAATAGGGACTATCGTTATTCCGAATCTACACAACTTAACCTTACTATAGTATAATTTATCTATTTTCTGGGTCTTAGAGTTAATGTGCTCATTTTATCATTTAAATTGGCCAGATTCCAAAACGCCCCGAAGTTCCTAGGGAGAAACAACCCTTAAACGGCAAAACAGCCCTTAAATAAAATAATAGACGTTCGTGTAAACGAAGATTTTAAGTGGTTTCCGCATATTTATGCAAAGAAGGTTCGTTTTAGGGGAAAATGTGAACCTATTTAGGATAGTAATTTGTTTAGGCAACTGGCTAACACTAAAGTAAAGAAAGGCAACGTTTGAGAATAAAAATAACTTAAAAAAACCTTTTTTTTAAATACACAAATTTTATTGACAATCATACTTTTTTAAGTGATGACCAACAGAAATAAGTGTCGAACATACTTTTTTAAGTGATGACCAACACAACAAAGTATCAATCATACTTTTTTAAGTGTTGACCAACGAAACAAAATATCTAAAAGTACAATTTTGATTAATTGGTACTCCTTTATTACCGTGGAAAAATTTGTGTAATTTTCCCTTATACGCAACCTCCTTGATTATCCTAGCGAAAATATTGTTCGCATCCCACACCAAAATGCGGTGCGACAAATCCATCCTAACCGTGTTTGCTTCATCCGAGCATAATTAATCAAAATATGCTCGTTTCTCCGTGGCAGGATGTATCCAGCTTGCTTGCTTAAGGCCTCCGTAATTTCCTTACTTATACCTCTACCAGCGCTCCCCCCCCCCCCCCCTCCCCCCCTCCTCTTTCGCATGTCGTAATTTTCCTTTGCTTGGAAGATATTCGCGGGGTCACACAGGCCCGTATTGAGTTGGTAATAGACAGAACTCTTACAAAAACAAGGAAATAATGTATCCATTAATAGATATGTAACATAAAAAGGAGACTTGTTTACATTTTGTCCCGATCAAAGACCGTTTTTAATAGAAATCAATGATGACAAATTTCATCTCTAGATCAACCGCTTGTGCTTGAATCCGAAAGTTATATTACATATGTTGTATGAATTTTTGTGATCTACAGTGTTTTTTGGTTAATTCTAAGTATTTCTTCGAACTAGAACTGTTTACTTCAATTTAGAATGGTCCGTAAGTATGTGGTAGCTAAGAAACTCGACTATTCTGACCCCCCTAATTAATATTTCGGCAGTAAGTGAGATTATTCAGGTTGTGTTTTTTAGCTTAACCAGTGATGTATAGTAGAAGTCTAGTCTAGTCTAGTCTAATGCGAATAAACCCCAAAATTCCTCGGCCGTACCTAAATTTTTGGGTACCTCGGAAAAGGTTCTTTGTTCCGCTTTAATTTCTCACAACTGACAAAGATAGGCAATTGAGGGTTGGTACTTGCTGATTTCATGCTTATGATTGGTTTAGAAGAAAGAAAGAAGATTAGACGTTGTAACTTTCTTTGTTGCACGTTTCTAGGCTATTTCGGTCTCTTTACATCATTTCCACTATAGTATGACGTATTTTGTTTATAAATTTCGAAACTACGTATGTTCAAAAATAAACTTCTAAAAATCTAGGAATCCTTAAAATAACTTTAACGTAAATTCATTAAATTATATAACTTCCCACCCTGTCTTCTCCTTTTCCACCCCAAAAGCTTTCAAAATGGCTTCCATGCAAATTATACAGAAAACTTAAGACAACGTTCGCGGGGATATTGAGTTAGCGCCTCGAAATTAATTCACGCCATTTTGGCCCGTAAATCGACTGGATCTAAGGTCGATTTTCCCACGAAATTCACGGTAATTGATTTTATATTCAGTTCCTTGCCTTCGCTTGTCGTAATATTGTTTCCCGAAGTTGTAAATCGTCTGAAATACTTTGATGGAAACTTAATATAATGAGGGATTATGGTGAAATTTTGGGGTAAAGTAGAATTTGTTAAAAAGTTATTAAACGATCGCATGCATCGATGGTAAACTTAAACTCAAACTTGTGTTCTTCATGCTGACTGCTTTTAAAGGAAGTTACTAATTTTTGTAACTTCGTTTTATAGGGTATCTCCGTTATTGCTAGTGCTATCAAAAAAGTAATGTAGGTGTCATGTGCTCTTTTTGGGTTAAACTTCAAATGGTAAAATCAAAATTCGAAAATTTTCGCTCTCTTAAGAGATACGGGGGAAAATCAATTCAGAATTTCAAAGTTACCCTATATTTTCTTAGTTAAAAGAGATACAGAAAAATGTTTTATACAGAAGTTTACTAATAATGATTGTTGAATAATCTGCCGTTTTCAGAATAAGTATACGGGGTCAGGTAAGAAAGTTATCGGACCTAACCTCACTTTTTTAAATGGAACACCCTATATATTTTAATCTAAAAAGATAGCATCTTAAACTCTCGTTTCAAATTTATAACACACCATGGATGATAGATATCATATCATATTTTTCAAATTGTTGATAAGTCATTTTCACAAATGAACATGTAAAAATTAAATTAGCGTTAAATGTTAATAACAACTAGAATGTCAACATAGTTGTCTCTAGGATATTAGCTTTTGTTTCATGGCCTACTGTGGTTTAAAGTAATAAAGTTTAAATAAATCTCTTCTTATTCTACATTAACGACCTTCTGGTGAAAACTAAAAATCCGATATTTAGTTTTGCTGACGATAGCACACTTATCTCATCTTTCTCTTTGAATTCGCAAACATCGGCTGCCGACGCACATCTTCGCAGACAGCATGAAGTATCACGCCTCAACAAAGACCTGGAAGAAATTTTGGCTTGGGGTGACAGTAACCAAGTCGAATTTAACGCTAAGAAAACCCAAGCAGCAGTTTTCTCTAAAAAGGTTAACATTACAGAACCGGAAATAGTCATGGCCGGACACGCAATCCCACTGGCTTCATCTATTAATTTGCTGGGTGTCAATCTGGGAGGAAATATGTCTTGGCATAACCACGTTGTGGCAATCGCCAAGATAGCTTCTCAGAAGCTTGGCGTACTTTTCCGAACCAGAAAGTTGTACACACCTCAACAACTTTTGACACTATACAAATCCCAGATTCGACCATCACTAGAATACTGCTCTCATGTCTGGAGCTCTGCACCCAAACATACTCTTCGGCTACTGGATTCCATCGAAAGTAGGGCTATTCGTCTGATCGGAGACCACGACCTGACGAAGAACCTCGACAGCCTAGAACATCGAAGACAGGTTGGGGATTTGACTCTCTTTTACAGATATTTTCATGGAAGGTGCTCGGCTGACCTTGCCCTCTTAATTCCGCCCAGAGCGACGAATAGCAGAAATACACGACGAACCACTGCCGCCCATCCATATGTGGTTAAGCTTAGTACTCCTCGAACTTCACTATTTAAGAACTCTTTCATCTGGAGGACTTCATCCTTGTGGAACGACCTTCCCGAGGAATATAACCTCCAACGATTCACAACCAACGTGAATCGCTTTTTACGCACACGCACCACTCCCAGAGTGCCCTAAAGGATTTTTCCTATAGTGCTTGTGTTTGATCATAAAAAAAAAAAAAAAAAAATCGCCTAGGAAACCAATATCATGCATGGTGTGTATATATTTGTAAAGGGAATTTAAAATGCTATCCTTTTTATATTAAAATATACAGGGTGTTCCATTTAAAAAAATGATGTTAGGTCCGATAACTTTCTTACCTGACCCCGTATACTTATTCTGAAAACGGCAGATTATTCCACAATCATAATAAATAAACTTCTGCATAAAACATTTTTCTGTAGCTCTATTAACTAAGAAAATATAGGGTAATTTTGATTTTGCCCCGTATCTCTAAGCGAGCGTTTTTATAGCACCAACAGTTACGAAGTGTCGAGAATGGGACACCCCGTACACTACATTTCGTTATCCATAGGATATAGAGACAATAAAATTAGACAAAAGTCATTACCGATGGGACTCTACAAACTGCCAGTTCCCACCACTGGTTGTTATGCGTGAATCCAACAAAATACAATTTTTTAGAACTAAATAACACTACCTACAAGAAAGGAAACAAATTTCCTTCATAAACATGAAAGGTTTACCATCTGAACCACACGAATCACAAACTATACATATCAATAATGACAATAATGTCAATATTTCAATTTTGTCGTGTCGCTCGAGCGAAAAAACACTTGATCACTCGATTATTGAAATAACCCACATCGCTCGATTATTAAAATAACCGCTCGAGTTATCTATTCAGGCGAAAACCGTCGCTCGTTACTTATTATCTTTCACTCGATACCCGAGCTTCGCTTGACGCCGGCGGAAATGTACCGCTCTAGTGGGATCGAGTTAAAAAACTGCTCGTATATTCGAACAGTTTTTCGCTCGATAGGAAATACTCTAGTTATAAATTCGGGCGAAAAACCGAAAAATATCGCCGGTCACTTGATAGACGACCTTCGGTCTACGCGCCGCGCCATCCGATTGGCGACGTTCGAGTTTGACGTTGAGCAGGTACACGACATACGTCTTTCTTAAAGGCACATAAACGAGAAGGTGCATATAAAAAAGTATGCCGAATCCCTTAGCGGAGTCATCGCGACATGGATTTTGTCAAGTTTTGTTTTAACTGGCTAGCCAGCGGAGTAGTGTAGGTCTTCGATTGTAAATATTAAAAAATTTAGTGATATAATTTTTAATTACTATAAACACGAGAAAACTTCTCAAAAATAACATAATAATAGAAATTGTTAATGAAAAATAGCAAAACGAACAAAATGGTTAACAAAATATATAGAAACATTCGTTGGTAACCTTATAGTAAACATTTTTAAATCTAAACAGGAACTTTTATTATTATTATGGAAAATGTTAATGGAAAATAAGAAAATGAGCAAAATAGTTAACAAAACATAGGTATCGGCAAATTTTTTGGTAGCCAAAAGTAAGCATTCTTAAATTTAAACAGGAACTTTTAGGTAACTATGAATACATGAATACATGAATACATGAATTTAAAAAAATAATAACCAATTTTCTTATTTTTCCAGTCGCGTAACTAAGCCTAAATTTTTGAAGTGCACACAGTGGGCACCTGATAATTTAAAGTGGAAGAATTTGACAAGCTATTTTAAATATCTACTTATTGCATGCTCGTAGATTGAGAAAGATGTGAAGAAAAATAACTTTTGGTAATACTTATTGTTCGGGTTAAAAACGCACAATAATAAACCCGAACAATAAATACATATTTGGGTGATCTTTTGCAGTTTTTTTGTTTGGTATCGAGACACGTGGTAAAAATTCATTATTCACAAATAAATAAATTTCTGGATTTTTTTTGGTGGCTACTACAATTTTTTAGCTAAACCTATGCCCACCCGTAGTTACGTGCCTGCTAAATACCCTACCTGATCACATGTAAACGGCTAGGCTGCCGTCGAGCAGTCGGTGACGTCATCGCTTGGTGAATTGGAATTTCAAGCGATTCAGTCGATTATTAAAATCGCTCGAGTATCAAGTACTCGATTATTAAAATCATCGGTTTTTCCCAACATTACTTTTAATACACTTTGTATTTCGTTTCCAATGAAAAAAGGGTATCGTTCTTGTCCCTTTTCTATTCATTAACTGATACAGGCCTAACTGTATCTCTTCGTTCAGCATTTCTTTTTCATTATTTCTTTTGGTTCGCGTGCATCCCTTGAAACCTGAATTTTGGTGCCAAAGAAAAGAATTTTATACTAAATCCTCTCCTTAATCGATAGACCTAAACAGCATCGCCTTGAAACTAACCCAAACTTTCAGGTCCAAAATGAGTTTCTGTCCCAAATCGACCCGCTATAAAATAATATAATATATTATCCGACTGCGTCAAATTTTGACGCAGAATTTAATATTGATTAATTAAGAATCTTGCGAGAAATTCTTGGAAATATCTCAGTTCCGGATTTATTGTTAGTAAGTAGTTTGGGAAACTCATTTTGCCGAAATATATCTTGCATAAGCGTAAGCTTTCCTTACCAAAGTTTAATGCTTTCGGAGGTTATGTTAGAGTGGAGATAAATGTCAGTGACGTACGTCTAAGTCTAGTAGACGTACTTAAATAATTTAATTAACCAGAAACTCATTTTTCTACTCCGTGTATGGGAAATTATACTTTCCTCCCTGATTTTGAGTGCTAGCTCTAATGTTTTCTAGGGGGTGTTTACATATTACATAATTTTCTCTGCACCATTATAGATCTCAATAATGATATACAGGGTGTAGATAATGCATCAGAATGCTTAGAGAGGTGATTCAAAGTGTAGTAAGTCAAATAACAGAAAGTCATTATATGACTTACTCATCTCTCTAAAAGCTAATACTTTTCAAGTTACATCCTGTCAAAGTTAATTTTTTTTCATATTTTTAACATCTAGCGGTTTCTGTTATAAAAATGTTTCTCGACTATGCCACCAGAGGCACTTTACCTGAAACTCATTGAATTTTTGGTATATTTTTTTTTGTTTAGACAGTTATCGGAACAAACGACATGTCATTTTAAATATAAAAGAGTACCCAATAAAAAAGGTACCCTTTGTTCGAGTCGATAAACCAAACCGTTTAGACACAAAACTAGAATTAAAGATTTTGTTGGTGTGTGGCATCGTTATTTTTTAAAACCGTATTAGAGTCGGTAATTCTTCTCCTGTGCCTGCAATGGCAATTATAATTGCACGCAGTGCACCGTTTTCGATCAGCTGGCGCATTGCCAACAGTCAGAACATCAGTTGGTACTGTCGAAATCAATAAAATACCCCAAGAATTAGAGATGGGCAAACCTGCTCCTTTCGATTGCCAGTTAAAGCAGCTACTGCTACTTACAAAAAACAAGTCAAAAAAGTTGCGACGAATTAGTAGTACATATGCTTAATAAAGAATGTGAACTGTTAATTTAAGTACCAGTTAGTTTAAATAGCCATTAGCTGTTCATTGCTGCTTCGACCAAATAATAAACGATTAAAAATAACAGAATAATCCATCTCTACCCAGAGGCAATGGCAATTAAAATGGCGCACGGCCCATTTCTGGCAATGCAAGACTAATTGCGCCAGCTGATCGAGAACGGTGTACTGCGCGTGAATATGTGCCATTAGAATTGCCATTGCAGACGCAAGAGAAAAGATTGCCGAATCTAATACGGCTTTAATATCCCCGAAGGTACTTTAAATATTATTTTTAATTTTGGTATGTGTTAATAGTAGTATTGTGATCGCTCGAGCGAAAAACCGCTTGATCACTCGATTATTGAAATAACCGAGATCGCTCGATTATTAAAAAAAACCGCTCGAGTTATCTATTCAGGCGAAAACCGTCGCTCGTCACTTATTATCTTTCACTCGATACCCGCGCTTCGCTTAACGCCGACGGAAATGTACCGCTGCAGTGTGATCGAGTTAAAAAGCTGCTCGTATATTCGAACAGTTTTTCGCTCGATAGGAAATACTCTAGTTATAAATTCGAGCGAAAAACCGAAAAATATCGCCTGTCACTTGATAGACGACTTTCGGTCTACGCGCCAGGCCATCCGATTGGCGACGTTCGAGTTTGACGCTGAGCAGGAACACGACATACGTCTTTCTTAAAGGCACATAAACGAGAAGGTGCATATAAAAAAGTATGCCAAATCCCTTAGCGGAGTCGTCGCGACAGGGAAAGTTTTGTTTTAACTGGCTAGCCAGCAGCGTAGTTTAGGTCTCCGATTGTAAATATTAGAAAATTAAAGGATATAATTTTTAAATTTTTATTTTACTATAAACTCGAGAAAACAGGAACTTTTTATTTTTAAACTCAAGAAGACTTCTTAAAAATAACATACATTATAGAAAATGTTAATGATAAATAAGAAAACGAGCAAAATAGGTATCGACAAATTTTTTGGTAACCAAAAGTAAACATTCTTTTCATTTAAACACGAACTTTTAGGTAACTATAAACATGAATTTAAAAAATTAATCAGCTATTTTCTTATTTTGCTAGTCGCGTAACTAAGCCTACATTTTTGAATGGCACACAGTGGGCACCTGATAATTTAAAGTGGAAGAATTTGACAAGCCATTTTAAATATCTACTTATTTTATGCTCGTAGATTGAGAAAGATGTGAAGACAAATTTTGGTAATACTTTTTGTTTTAAAAAAGCACAAGAATAAACCCGAACAATAAATACATATTTATGTAATGTTTTGCAGTTTTTTGTTTGGTATCGAGACATGTGGTAAAAATTCATTATTCACAAATAAATAAATTTCTGGAATTTTTTTGGTGGCTACTACAATTTTTTAGCTAAACCTGTGCCCACCCGTAGTTACGTGCCTGCTAAATACCCTACCTGATCACATGTAAACGACTAGGCTGCCGGTCGAGCAGTCGGTGACGTCATCGCTTGGTGTCAACATGTCCCCTTATAAAACAATTAAATTCAAATTCAGCAATTATTAACTTTGATAGTGATATGCGTGTTTGATAAAAATCGTTAGAAATGGCGACCTTAGTTTATTAGTTACGCCCCTGTTTCAACTTAAAGGAGCAGAATTTCGAGCCATCTCGTGCAAAGGATGGCAAAGTTGGAAATTAATTTCATTAGCAAGTTTCCTAATTTACTCTGTCATGTGCCGACAATTGGTAAGAAAAATCGGACGGGATGGGGAGGAGGCGACGCGGCTTCCGGGACGCGACGCTGACAGCCAAAGACCTCTAAGTTGCTCTAACAATGTAAATTGTTAGATTGCTTATTATAGTTGGGTTAATGGCGACCAAAAATAGCATAATTAGATGTGATTCAGCTACATACCAAATCTGCACAGCTCTTGTAGTCCGAAGTCATGTTTTTCATATTTTTTATGATCAAACACTAACAAGCACTATAGGAAAAATCCTTTAATGCACTCTGGGAGTGGTGCGTGTGCGCAAAAAGCGATTCACGTTTTTATTACTCGTTGGGAAATACGACCTCGGGAAGGTCGTTCCATAAGGATGACATCCTCCAGATGAAAGTATTCTTAAATAGTGAAGTTCGAGGAGTACTAAGCCATATGGATGGGCGGAATTAAGAGGACAAGGTCAGCCGAGCATTTTCCATTGAAATATCTGTAAAAGAGAGTCAAATCCCCAACCTGTCTACGATGTTCCAGGCTGTTGAGGCTTTTTCTCAGCTCGTGGTCTCCGATCAGACGAATGTCCCTCCTTTCGATGGAATGAGCTCCAGACATGAGAGCAGTACTGTAGCGATGGTCGACGCTGGGCTTTGTATAGTGTCAAAAGTTGCTGAGGTGTGTAAAACTTTTTGGTCCGGAAGAGTACACCAAGTTTCTGAGAAGCTCTCGTAGCGATTTCCACGACGTGGTTATGCCAAGACATATTTCCTCCCAGATTGACCCACAACAAATTAATAGATGAAGCCAGTAACAGTTTTTTTACAGAAAACTGCTGCCTGGGTTTTCTTAGCGTCAAAGCGTTAAATTCGACTTGGTTACTGTCATCCCAAGCCAAAATTTCTTTCATGTCTTTGTTGAGCCGTGATAATTCATGCTGTCATATCCGATTTTTAGTTTCCACTAGAAGGTCGTTAATGTAAAGTAGAGACAATATGGACCCTTGAGGAACACCGGCATTGATGGTGAAGGTGTCTGAGAGAAATTCGTCAATCGCCACTTGCAGAGAGCGGTCCTTAAGAAAGCTAGACAAACATGCACAGAATCGACTGGGCTTACCATAAGATCCGAGTTTACTTAGAAGCCCCTCATGCCAAACACGATCAAAGGCTTTAGAAATATCCAGTGCAACAACCCGAGACTCCCCGTGATGTTCGATTGCGTTGTTCCAAATATGGGTGACATAGGCTAGAAGATCTCCAGTTGATCTGGACTTCCGAAAACCATATTGATGATCGCTGATAAGGTCGAGGCCTTCAATTATATTTAGAGCTCTACCATTATTAATCATATACAGGGTCTGTGACTTATTAAAAGATTTCGCAACCAGAAGAGATATTGTTCTTAATATTTTATATTCGCTATAAAAGATGTCGATCTTCTGAATGAAGATATTTTGATGTATCTATCACTTCTGGTTATACTGGAAGTTAGGCTTAGGATTGTTATTTTAAATAGAATGCCGTGTAGATTTTGGTATTTTCCGATTCTATGTAAAAATGTAAAAAGACTTGTTAACAATTTCCTATATCCATCTCCAAACGTTTTTGAGATAAAAATTAATTTAAGAAATTTGTTATAAACATGTCAAAGGCAATTTGGCCTTACTTTGTAGCTAGTGCAGTTAAAGATTTAAGAATTTTATCTAGAGAAGGTAATGGGTCTTTTTGTGTCATAAAAATACTAGACATTTTTCCTACAAGATGTTTTAAAAATTATATCTTTGTGGTAAAATATAATAAACTTCCTAAAATCATTTTTTTAACTTAAAACTACAAAGAGAGATAAATTTTAGGTCTGATGTTGCCCAGTTGGGCGGAACATGTAACCTTTTTAGCACTTCGTTAATACAGATACATATATGTGTGCTCAAAGGAGCTTACTTCTTAACAGTTACATACGATAGAAACGTGTACTGGGCCATTAAATAATAGTATATTAAGATACAAGTTTCATAAGAGATTATCTTAGAGCACGCGTTTAATTTAGAGAACGACCCGCGAGAGGCGGAGCTTTCTAAGGTACAAGTGCTCTAATTGTCTTATGAACCGTGTATTTTATAATACTTTTTCTATTTGGGTCTTTTAAGTCTGAAAAACTTTTAAAAATATAGTAGATTTTTTCCATTTGAATTAATATTTTCTTTTTGGGTTGGCAATACTTTTACAATTTAATAAAATGTTACAGGTATCAAATATGCCATAATAGAAACAATTGGACACAACAAAGCTTCTTCACATGCGTCATAATTAACAATAAATATAGTATTAAAGTTAATAAAAATGAGTCAGGAAGAAAGTTGTACTCCGTCAGAAATACGAGAAATTGCAGAAAATAATCTAGAAAAACTTTTAAAAAGAATATGCAAAACTTTGAGTTATGGTGCGAGCAGAACCAAATTCAAAATATTGAACAAAATAATAAATAATACTATTGAAGAAAATATTGTGTCGACACAGAATCTGACAGGAATAACAATTATTAATGTCCAGGAAATAACTACAGTAACTATACAGGGTGTCCGGGAACATGTGGGAAATCTCCCGGATATGATGAAAACACGTGAAAAGAATACTATATATAGGTTCATATAAACTTCTTTCGTATCGGCCTCCTCTTCGGAGATATGGGCTCCCAAAGAGCACCAATGGAATTACACATAATTATTGAACCACCTGGTATATCTCAATTATTTTTTAATATAATGTATACCAGGTAAGACCCGTCAAATTACTACCCAAGAAACTATTGTGAATTACTCACAGCTGCAGGGACGGACTCGCTGTACCACTCATGGGCCCATTTTTTTTTACGCCCTGTATGATGAGAACTTTGGACAATGTTTTTTACATACCTTTAACTATTGGCTAAAAATTAAGTACTCTTCATTCATGTCGCTAATCCTAACCGTTTTCGAAAAAACGGCATTTCATATACATCCTTCTAGTGAAAACTAAAAATCCGATATTTAGTTTTGCTGACGATAGCACACTTTTCTCATCTTTCTCTTTGAATGCGCAAACATCGGCTGCCGACGCACATCTTCGCAGACAGCATGAAGTATCACGCCTCAACAAAGACCTGGAAGAAATTTTGGCTTGGGGTGACAGTAACCAAGTCGAATTTAACGCTAAAAAAACCCAGGCAGCAGTTTTCTTTAAAAAGGTTAACATTACAGAACCGGAAATAGTCATGGCCGGACACGCAATCCCTCTGGCTTCATCTATTAATTTGCTGGGTGTCAATCTGGGAGGAAATATGTCTTGGCATAACCACGTTGTGGCAATCGCCAAGATAGCTTCTCAGAAGCTTGGCGTACTCTTCCGAACCAGAAAGTTGTATACACCTCAACAACTTTTGACACTATACAAAGCCCAGATTCGACCATCACTAGAATACTGCTCTCATGTCTGGAGCTCTGCACCCAAACATACTCTTCGGCTACTGGATTCCATCGAAAGGAGGGCTATTCGTCTGATCGGAGACTACGAGCTGACGAAGAACCTTGACAGCCTAGAACATCGAAAACAGGTCGGGGATTTGACTCTCTTTTACAGATATTTTCATGGAAGGTGCTCGGCTGACCTTGCCCTCTTAATTCCGCTCAGAGCGACGAATAGCAGAAATACACGACGAACCACTGCCGCCCATCCATATGTGGTTAAGCTTAGTACTCCTCGAACTTCACTATTTAAGAATTCTTTTATCTGGAGGACTTCATCCTTGTGGAACGACCTTCCCGAGGTCGTTTTTCCCAACGAATATAACCTCCAGCGATTCAAAACCAACGTGAATCGCTTTTTGCGCACACGCACCACTCCCAGAGTGCCCTAAAGGATTTTTCCTATAGTGCTTGTGCTTGATCATAAAAAAAAAAAAAAAATCATGTATTTGGCGTATTTCAGTAAAAGATACATCTTTGTTCCGATCAAATGTTCAACCTTCAAAATTCCGCTTTTTCATATTTAACCCGTGAGAATTTAGTGGACTGGTGTAAATAAAATGACGTTTTTTCCGAAAACGGTTAGGATTAGCGACATGAATGAAGAGTACTTAATTTTTAGCCAATAGTTAAAGGTGTGTAAAAAACATTGTCCAAAGTCCTCATCATACAGGGCGTAAAAAAAATGGGCCCATGAGTGTTACAGCTATTCCGTCCCTGCAGCTGTGAGTAATTCACAACAGTTTCTTGGGTAGTAATTTGACGGGTCTTACCTGGTATACATTATATTAAAAAATAATTGAAATATACCAGGTGGTTCAATAATTATGTGTAAAAAACTTGATTCCATTGGTGCTCTTTGGGAGCCCATATCTCCGAAGAGGAGGCCGATACGAAAGAAGTTTATATGAGCCTATAGTATTCTTTTCACGTGTTTTCTTCATATCCGGGAGATTTCCCACATGTTCCCGGACACCCTGTATATACTATATTGAATTAAAAATAAAAATAGTACTTTATTGAACAAAACTTTAGAAATAGGGCATAAACTGGAAGATATTTCTATTATTTTTAGGTTATGTTGTTTTATAGTTGTGACTAGAAATTAGTTGACGGACACCGTCAGCATGTTATATATTTCCGAGTATAGGTATTTCAGATAAATATGATCTATTTGCAAGGTTAAAGGTTAGTATTTTAAAGTTTTCTATAAAAAATTTCTGTCGAATCCATAATGCCAAGGAAACTAATTTCAACGAAATCAAAGTAAGCCTAAAATTCGAAGCCTACGTGCGGCCAACATAAAAAAAATAAAATTTCAATTTCATAAAGTGGCAGGTTATTCAATTTTTTTACATGTAGCCATTATGAAATCCAATTAGAAAAAGAATCTAATTCTACACGTATGGTAAATTTAAATACAGATTGGTTCATGCATGATTACATTTATGGTTTTTAAGTTATTATTTAAACAAACATTATTGTGTTTACTCCTCTTTTAGTACTTGATTACCATGATTATTGGTAACACTTATTATAATTTAAATGGTTTGACCAGCGCAAAAGTAGACTGACCACTATAATACCTTGCTCACCTTCAAGTCATCTACCTACCTTGAATTCTTATGCAAAGAATAACTCAACTCAAAAGTTGTGAGAATTTCATGTAGTTTGACAGGTTATATACGTATTCTCACCTACAAATCGGCATTCTTTATGAAAGCGGTTCTTATAAATTCGATCTAGTTTGGTGGGATCCCCCTTGAAAATATGTTTTTATGTGTAGTGCATTTCACCACCTCAATAAATACATTTACGTTATTTTATTTAAATGGGTGACTCATTGAATGTCCAAAAGGATAGGTACCCCCTTGTTAACAGGTCATTCAATCTCAAAACATATGGCAGCATAACAGCAGGCGTACAATGTTGCCAAACTTAAATTTCTAATTAGAAGATAATGTAAATGAAGTAGTTACCTGCCTGCATAATCGCAATAAATCGCTTCAAAATACCAAATATCAACTTGAGCTACTTAAATTTTACTAAGTTGCGATGTCACCCATGCCTGCCGTCAACCAACGGACGCGATGCGCCTATATAATTATTCAATCGATCGAATTGATCAAATCGACAATGTTCAAACGTTCGCCAAAGCACGAGAGTCGTCCTCGCGTATCGGGAGTCGTTGCGGTGGCCTTGTGTGTTTGTTGTGAAATTATTTGTTTGCGTGTGGGTCAAATGATTTAAAATATCGCGGTGTCGATAGAAGGTCAATGAGGAACCGTGCAATGTAGTTTACCCGTTATGTTTATTGCTTGATAGTATGTTGCCTAAGAATAAAATTTCTAATATGTTATTTTTTTTAATTATATACCGACAATCGATAAACTAAGCCCCTCTCAACGCCTCCCTCGCCCCCTTTTTTGCGCCATCGGCATCCCTTAAATCCACATCATCATTCATCACCTCTGCGTGCCCCCCCCCCCACTCTTCCCAACCCCACGCCACCCCCCAGCAAACTAGACATTTTCTTAAGAGTATTGACGTAGCGCCGGTTGCCTGCTCCAAGGCGCCGCCTATAGCCGTTGCCCGAGCAACCGCGTCTAGCCAATGAGATATAAGTATGCGGCGCGTCTTAACTTTTTGAAGCGCGACTTAAGAATGCATGCATAAGGGCGAATATCGCCCGAGATAGGGGTGGATTTTAAAAACGGTAGGTGGGGTTAGTGTAAGATGGGATCTGGGGCTGCTCTGGATCGCGGCAGGTAAAGGGGCGAGAGGGGCGGTTAGTTTTAAGGGTTGGAAGGACGGGGGCCGTCGGGTGAAGGATTAGGTGCAGTTTTCGAGGCTTGATCCTAAAATTAATTTAGCTATATTTTTGGTCGAAAGTATTTTTAAAAAAAAACGGTACGTCTATGGTTTTAAAAGTTGAACAGGATATTGACATTTTCAATTGAACTAGGACAGAAATGTGCTTTTTATGAAGGAACTAAAAAACACATTTATTAAAAGATAATTGTGTTCCACAGGGGTCAGTTCTAGGGCCTCTGTTTTTTACTATACAGGGTGTTTCAGAATAAGATGCTGATCCTTAACGTTATGAATCCTTAGGTGATTTTAAGAAGAAAAGTTCAAATTAACATATATCCTTAACCTATCAAAAAAAATCGTTTTTCTATCATAACTTTAACAACTTTCTAGCTATTTTTATGAATTTTTCACACATGCCCTCTAAGCATCATTGGTGTAGAAAATTAAAAAAAAATTTAACCAGTGGCGTCCTGAAAGGGTTTGGACTAGACATTTTAGAAAAATATTATGTACGCCACTGCTTTTTCTCAAGATAAAAATTATTTTTAAAATACTCATTCATTTTAGACCACATTTAATATCTTGCCTTTTTATCGTCCGACAAACAGTTTCCGAGAAAAAAATAAAAAGCATTAAATGCACATTCGCTATGTGCCTATGGTTTCTGACTAGTAGGCTATGAACTTTGTTAAGGAAACAATGACAATAACGAAATATTTAATAATAGTTTGACAGCTATTTATTTATGTACACGGCTTTCCAACTTAACTTAAATTTTAAAAACGTAATACTTTTTAAACGTATAAGTATCATGGTAAATTTTACAAATGTCGAGTTTGCGGATATGCATTACCTGTAGGGGCTTGCTGACGGCAATGCATTCGAAGCCAGATGATTATACCAAGAGCGTTATCCAAATAGAATAATTTTTTTGTAATTTTTTTAAAAATCGATATCTCAAAATCATATACGAACACACTTTTTTAAAAATGCTAATAGCTTTGCGTGTTTAGATATGTCTACTTTTTCCCTAATTGATAGAATGTTCCTCAGCATTGAATATTGTGACCAAATCGTTGATATCTTCTTGGCATTTTCACTGAAATAAGCTAGTAGCACCGAACTTTGTTTCCCGTACACCATTCTTTGAACAGTTATATGCCTTGTCATATCTCGGGCGGCTTTTAATTGGCAGAAGATCTTCTTCTACTATTTTTGCTGCTTCTCGAATTTCTGGCGGAGTAGCAGCAAAATCAAATACCTCATCTGCATTTTTCTGTTGTTATTAAACTAATATATTGTTTAGTGACTTGGAAAATATATACAAAAAATTATATTTGCCATCTTGATGTGTATTATTACCTACGTTATTTTACCACCTGGGGTTATTTGAAATTTCTGTCTAATTTTTCAATGGAAAAGTCAAAATGACATTTATCTTTTATTAGTCATTTTAATTCAAAATAATAAGAAGTGGATGTTAGATGTGGTTGTAAATAAAATAGTATACAGACCTCGGTGAAAAGTTTCATTACTATCGCGGGATTTACCGACTCTCTCGACAAGAATGAAACACTTTCCACCTCGGTACGTAATATAGTACACTTTCCAATATCGTGAGCAAGCCTCTATCTTTACCAGTCCTTTCCGCTCCCACCCTCCTTCATCCTTTAGGGCTATTTCTCCGAGATTGAATTTCTAATATGTTCTGTTTTTGATTAAATTTATGCCTGTAGTTTTAGTTTTCGGACCCAGGCAGGAATTTTAGTTCCGAGGAAATTGCCAAAGTTTGTTTAAAATTACCGCTCCATGAATTATTACTTTGAATATTCTCGCTGTATTTTTGGAAAAGTTTTGCTGGTTTTCCTAACTTTTCGGACAGTTTTAGTTAGTTTTGTATGTGATGGGTTCATGCTTTTCTATGCTTAATTTACTAGAAGGATTTTAGAGGGTATCTAATTGAAAATGACGGAAACTTTGCAAAAATTTAAAATACTTAGCAATGATCATAAAGTACTTAGTAAGAAGAAGAAAGGAAACAAAATATGTAAAGAACAGCCGCTCTATGAATTCTTACTTGGCATATTCTCGCAGTATTTTTGGAAAAATTGTGCCAGGTTTGCCACATTTTTCCGATAATTTTAGTTAGCTCTTTATATGTGATGGATTGATGCTCTATCCTACGGTGAATTTACTTGAAGAAGTTTAGAATGGCATCTAGTTAAAAGGACAGGAACTTTGTGGAAAAATAAAAATACTTAACAAAAATCAGAATATACTTAAAATACTGATTTGAAAACTTGGACTATATGTACAAGGTGTCCCATTTTCGACACTTTTATAGGGTATCTAGGCGATTTATTAAACTTTATTACTTTAAACCACAGTAGACCAGAAACAAAAGCTAATATCCTAGAAAAAACTATATTGACTATTAACATTTAACAATATTTATTTGCTAAAATTACCTATCAACATTTTGAAAAATCTGATATGATATTAGTTTATATTCAAAGTCGAAAAAACGAAAAAATGGCGCAAAATGTATATTTTGTTCGCTATCCGGAAAGACGGTAACCATTCAAGGACATATTCCTAACATTTGCGACGATTCCCGTTATTTTTAACCTTAATCTGAATCTTTTATTTCGTTTCAAAGTAATAAAGTTTAAATAAATCGCCTAGGAAACCAATATCATCCATAGTGTGTTATATATTTGAAAGGAGAATTTAAAATGGTATCTTTTTAGATTACAATATGCAGGGGGTTCCATTTAAAAAAATTATGTTAGGTCCGATAACTTTTTTACCTAACCCCGTATACTTATTCTGAAAACGGCCGATTACTCAACAATCAATATAAAGAAACATCTGTATAGAATATTTTTCTGTATCTCTTTTAACTAAGAAAATATAGATTAATTTTGAAATTGTAAATTTTTTGATTATCCCCCGTATCTCTTAAGCGAGCGAAAATTTTCAAATTTTGATTTTACCATTTTAAGTTTCACCCAAAAAGAGCACATGACACCTACATTACTTTTTTGATAGCACAACAAACAAACCCTGTAGGTACTGTCAATTCCGTAAGGAACTTGCCGAATTTGTACTTTGAATATTCTCGCAGTACCTATTTTTGGAAAAATTATGCCAGGTTTCGTAACTATGTATATCATTTAGTCAATTTTTTTACAACATGTTAGTGTTAACCATAATTTTTAATTGATTGGACACAACAAAGTGTGAATCGTACCTTTTTAAGTGAGAATCGAATATGATATGGATGAACAAATTATCCACAATGATGTTGACAACAGCGATGTTACTTGGGTGTGGCGAAATTGACGAATGTATTGGCAATTGCTTACGGTTGAAACCGGGAAAGAATGTACGTGCGTCATCACATGTAGCAGCTTGATTCAAATCGAGATTAAATAGATCAATCCCACGTCAGTAACTGATGAACGTGATTAACATTATGAGGAACGTATTAGATATAAAAAATTTAAAATTAATGTCAATTCAAATATGATGTGAATTAAATAGCCATATTTAATGAACAATATCCTATACCCTATAGGGATCAAAAATTAAATAATATACAGGGTGTTGCATGATCATGAGACACCTTGAATGAAAAGTTTTTATTGAAAGAAATGCGCAACTAGAAATACCTATCAACATGGCCGAGCGTTTTTTCGCACACGCCCCCATTTACGTGATCTAAAATATCGCTCATTCACTACGGCGAACACTCTGGGCATTCAGTCCAACATAATCCTCGCGTTAAAGATGAATAATAAACAAAAATTTCTATTTTACCTGCTGCACGTGAATATACATTAATTATCCTTTTATTGTACACGTGCCTAAACAAATATACCTACCTCTGCTGCAACACAACACTCCCCCTTATAATATACCGATATTAAAAAAAACTTTAGGTGAAGAAATTACAAAAAAAAAACTCCTACCTCGTAATCATCTAGCGACATCTATCACAATCCGATGCAAGTTATGTAACTCTTTCATCCCTTACGACCTTTGTTATGAGGTACAGGAATCTATGAATGTACAAGGGGTGAATTATCCAAGTGACGAACCGTTCAGAAGGGTAAAATTGAAAAGAAAGGGTTGAAATCATTGGCAACATAGTTCTGCTAAAAGGGTATAGGTGGCGCTTTGAAATTGGGATACCCCCCAACTGACAAGATATTTATAATTGAGTTTCGTTAAAGATGATTAATATTTATTATTTAATTTAGTTTAGGTCATTTTTTTATTCCGCGACTATTTATTGAAATGTTTAGACCCGTTCCCCCTTCTTCTCCTTGAAACAACTTTTCTGGTAAGCAAAATAACAAAAAGGTAAACATAGATTCGTGTTTTGCTTTTAAAAGAACGATGAAATGAATTTTTCATATTTGGGCCGATAAATTCAGACTTTATTTTGTTTCCGTGAATATATTTGTGGAATCTAAATATACTTCTTAAGTCAAAGAACAATTTTTTCTGAGTATAACTTCAAATTCAATCAAAAAAAAAAACAAGAAATTCTTCAAAAATAAACAATAAATTATCGAAATTAAACCCCCTTGATTTTGAGGTATGTAGATTTAACAGTTTGGATAAAAATAGAAAAAATCTTTAAAAAAACGTCTTTTTCTCGAGCATCGGAAAAATTGGGAAAAGAAAAACATTTTCCATTTTGAATAAAAACCGAAAATACTTGGTTTCTTATTTAAATTTAAAACCCAAATAAAGACCTAAAATTATATTCTGAAGTATTAAGAACAAAACATTTATTAACAAGGAGAGCCCGTTTTCATGTAGAATTGACCAGGCCAATCAGAAATAAATTCTGACATTTTAATGTGACCCCCTTATATGACTTTTAGTTAATTAATTTTCTTAGAAGCACTGAAAATTTTTAAAAAATTAATAGGAAATAGTAAATATTAACTAAAATTAACTTTCAGGGATTCATCTACATGAAATTTAAAAAAAAAAACGTTTTATAATTATTTTTTTACGTATGCCCACTCATTTTATAAAATAATTGAAAATACGCCTTAAATTTCTCCCTAAACACAAAAAAAAACACCTCCATTAATGCAAGCAATAAAAAATCTTGGAGGAAGAGGGGAGCCATTCGAATCATTGGAAGTAAATCCCTTAAGTGGGGATAAGAAAAGGGGTGGGGGGATTAAAAGAAAGTCCCCGAGGTGGGGGAAACTCCGGGCACGAAGAAAGAAATATAAAAAGGAAAGGGTAAAGAATAATTTTTGTCTCGTGGGCGGTTCGATTTACCAATCGAAGTCAATCCGGAACATGTTCTCTTCCTTATTATTACTGCATGGAAGGAAGGATGGATATACTTTGGGACTTGTAAAGAGCAGTAAATCGAAAAAGGCATCATTTTATCTTTGTAAAGCCCGAGCGTTTTATACAATCGCCTTTGCTACGCTATTAATGCTCCGGTCCGCGTTTTTCCGTCTCTCTTTGCTGCTATTTTCTTTTCTTTTTTAACTTTCTTGGAATGGCAATGGGGCAGTCTTTATGGAAGAAACGGACTTTTTCGATGTGATATAATGCTTCTTACGATTTGATTGCGTTTCGTCCCACCATTGTGTCATCTTCAGGGTCATAAGGCAGATTCAAAACAACTGTAGTTAAAATATTAATATTGCTATTCGGGTATGTTGTAAAATGTGTTCACGGATGAATGCGTCATCTGCAAACTTTTGTACTTTACCTTGATTGAAATATGCTTCGTTGTGGCAAATCAGTAGTATTTAGTTTTTACTTTCTATACGTATTTGATCATTAAATATTAATGGTAATATGTTTCTAAATAGTTTTAAGTCGCGAAATTGTATAAAGAATGACTGAACTGATTTTTCTAACGTGTATGCAAAGGTATACATTTGAGAGCGCAACTACAGTTGCATAACAATGTTTTTCTATTTGGGTTTAATAATGGTAACATTATGAAATGCAAAAAAATTGAATAACCTGCCACTTTATGAAACTGAAATTTATATTTTTTTATGTTGGCAGCAAGTAGGGTTCGAATTTTAGGCTTACTGTGATTTTGTTGAAATTAGTTTTCTAGGTATTATGGATTTGACAAAGAATTTTTATAGAAAACTTTGAAATAGTAACCTTTAACCTTGCAAATAGATCATTTTTACTAGATATTTATCTGAAATACCTATACTCGGAAATATATAAAATGCTGATGGTTTCCGTCAACTAATTTCTAGTAACAACTATAAAACAACATAACCTAAAAATAATAGTTCTTCCAGTTTATGCTCTGTTTCTAAAGTTTTATTCAATAAAGTACTACCTATATTTTTATTTTTAATTCAATATAGTATTATACATATTACTTTATATACTCATATTTATAGTTACTGTAGACCTTTCCTGGGCATTAATCGTTATTCCTGTCATATTTCAAATCGTATTAGAATTAATATAATTAAACCAAATATTATAAGGGAAGCCTGCTGGTTGGGGATAGATCATTGTCTGGACTATAACCGCTTGAACTGCTTAAAATTGTATTCTTCATATCGTTTTTCTAGCCCTTTTCCTTTGCGCCCTAGAGCGGAAAAGTACAAGTACCTATCTTGCACACGCTAAGTATACAGGGTGTTATTGAAATGACGTATTATATTTAAACCGGCAATTCCTGAGATAAAGACACATTGAAGAAAAATAGCCATAAATGGCGCTTTCAATTCATTCAGCGGTAAAAGTGACCTGACGTCAAACCAGAAAAACACCTGTGTGGCACTGCGATACGTGTAAGCAATCAAGGAATTCTGGCCGCTGTTGTCATATGTACACCTTAAACTCTTTAGACAAAATAAAATAATTTAATCACTCTTCCATTTTGGAATACCTTTTTGTACAATTAATTGAAGAACATTTACGACGGACTATATGTTTTAAACAACCCAAAAAAACATATGGAGTAGTAAAAGCCACGTACGTCACTAGCTCAAATGCCAATGAGCTCTTGACGCCTTACATCGGCTGAGCGAAGTAGTTTCATACAGCGTCGTACGCTTGCGTCTGTTAGTTAAAGACCAACCAGCGGCCGGATACGTTGTGTCTCGTCGATCACCAACACACTCTCAGCAATCCGCTCTGTTTTTTCGGTTTACGCGTGCATCTTGCCCGTCCATAAATAATCTTTGAATATTGTTTTTATTGACGCGTTTCTTCTGGACATCAAATTTCGTCGCGTGTAATAACATCTAATAATCTGTAGTATAATCTGTATTATTGTATTTGCAGAAGCTAACTATCGGTTCTGTTTCACTATTACTGTGTTTCTAGGAGTGTTCCCATAAAAAAGAAAAAAAAACTGAACTGATTGTGTTTGTGCCTGGATTTCCTACTCTTTAGGTATAAGGATAAATACAACTAGGTAGAAAATAATTTATTTTTATAATTTTATATGGAATTTCCGTTTAACATTAAGTTTGGCAACATTGCCATTGGCTCTGGGTGAAATGTTGTACAGTAGCGCGGACTGACCTGTGAGTAAGAGTGTTTGTTACCACACTTTTAAAACGGTCGCTTTAAAAAAATAAAATATGTAGCGTTTCTCTAGGACACCCAAGGAGTCACCCATTTAAATATAATACGCCATTTCCATAACACCCTGTATAGAAATTCATTTTAGTGTCGCTTCGATTTATGACAGAATCTATGCGATGTCGCTTTATTAACGCACGTTTCTCCGTTTTCCGATGTCAGACCGCCCGAATTTTCTCACAAAGCGGGAGAGAAAGATCTTTTTAATTTGACTCGATAGCCAGAGCGAAGAACATTTTATAAATTACTGTTATATCTTCTCCGCAAACAAAGTACAATGAATATCTTTTTATTTGGGTTTTCTGTTGAAAATAAGCTTGTTACGAATTTTCTTAATTCATTTTTATTAGGTTGACTTTATGGCTTTCTGGGACAATTTTTTTTATTACAACGATCAGAAATATAGTAAAAAAGGCTCGTTTTTACTATATATACTATATACTATCCTTTAACCTTGCAAATAGATCATTTTTACTAGATATTTATCTGAAATACCTATACTCGGAAATATATATCATGTGTCCGTCAACTAATTTCTAGTCACAACTATAAAACAACATAAGCTAAAAATAATAGACATATCTCCCAGTTTATGCTCTATTTCTAAAGTTTTATTCAATAAAGTACTATTTTTATTTTTAATTCAATATAGTATTATACAGTTACTGTAGACATTTCCTGGAATTAATTATTATTCCCGTCAGATTCTGGTCGACAGAATATTTTGTTCAATAGTATTATTTATTATTTTGTTCAATATTTTGAACTTTGTTCTGCTCGCACCATAACTCAAAGTTTGGCATATTCTTTTCATTGGCGTAACTAGAATGATTTTGTAGGGGGGGGGCATGGCCCCTAGTCTAGTAGGATTTTAATGACAAGTGTCACTATGACGTATGTATGACTTCGAACTTCGGAAACACTGGGGTGGGCACCAGAGCAATCTGGGGTATGCACGGCCCACCTGCCCCCCCCCCCCCCCCCCTTGTTATGCCTATGATTCTTTTAAAAGTTTTTCTAGATTATTTTCTGCAATTTCTCGTATTTCTGACGGAGTACAACTTGCTTCCTGACTCATTTTTATTACTTTAATAATATATTTATTTTAATTATGACAGATGGGAAGAAGCTTTGTTGTGTTCAATTGTTTCTATCATGGCATATTTGATACTTGTAACATTTTCTTAAATTGTAAAAGTATTGCCAAAAAGAAAATATTAATTCAAATGGAAAAAATCTACTATATTTTTAAAAGTTTTTCAGACTTTAAAGACCCAAATAGAAAAAGTATTATAAAATACACGGTTCATAAGACAATTAGAGCACTTGTACTTTCGAAAACTCCCCGCTTCGCGGGTCATTTTCTAGACTAAACGCGTGCTCTAAGATAATGTCTTATGAAACTTAATATACTATTAAACAATAATCTACACTAAGATTTATGATTTTTAGGTTATTATTTAATAAAACATTAATGTCTTGACTCCTTTTTTTAGCAGAATGATTAGGGATCAAACCGGGTAACATTCTTTCCAGTTCTTTAAGTCCATTCGTGGAACGTGAAGTACTCAAAAAATTATAAATTTTGTTATTTTTAGAGATTTCAACTAACTTTAAATTGTTGTTCCACTTGACGTCCCAATTACGAACAAACCCCTTCGAGGGGGTTAATCCACGAAGGCTGCAAATTTTATTTAAAAGCGTCCATTTTCACAATAAAATTAATGCGTCTTTCAATATTATTTACTGTAAGCAGTGGCGGCTCGTGACCTATGATAGAGGGGGTTCACAAGTTTTCTAGGCGTTTTAAATATAGAAGGAAAAAAAGCAATAAGAAAGTGCGTTAGGTAAAACATATTTTTATTTATTTTTTAATTTTACACAAGGAAAATCAGATAGGTTTTCATAGTGTGTATAGCTGTCGGATCTTAACGTCGTCGCATGCAACCCTCGTAACAATATTTATACAGTCCACTACTAATACTACTAAAGCCATCTACGATCTATCAAGAAAACTCCATCTACGGCTACGTCATTAGGCGCAACTAAGACGAGAACAATACTTAACTGTTTTATGGCGAGAACGAATCGAGCCACGAGACTGACAAGTTGGCATTCTTCATATTTTCAGTGGTTTTTAGTTTAAATCCTTAAATAAAATGGTTTAAAATCATATCGAGTATCATTTATCGAAATACACAACATTTAACGACCCTGCACAATAGTGCTTAAACGTAAAGTTCATTCTTCGGTTCTTAATTGTAGAAAATTGATTAATAACAGCCTCATTAAGTTCGGAATACCCTCTATAATTTTTTTTTCATATATTTCATTTTTAAACATTCCAATAAAGTCCCTAAGCTAAAGTTATTTCTTAAATAGTCCACCGTCAAACTATTCATTTTAGCTTAATAAATATATAATATTAAAATATTAAAACATACACGCTCGAATTTCTAACTAGATGCACGAACAGACAACAGACAACGGTGAACACAAAAACCGTGCACCTTTTCCATGTTAAATCGCCATAGCCCCGCTATCCCCCGCTGCCCCCCGCCACCTGTTACTACAGAGAAACTGAACCGCACGTGCGAGCAAGTCTCGTCATAATCGTCATTTACCTCGACCGAGGCACGGTTGCCGGATCTATACAGTTTGGGTTTGACGGGATGATAAAATATTAGGGAGGGTCGGACTTTATACGATAAATAATATTCAATGAATATAAATTAATATTTTTTATTCGTTCTGTTTGGGGGGTGCACGTGCGCATGTGCTCCTGTGGAAGAACCGCCACTGACTGTAAGGGGGATATTACGATTAGGAGGGTTTCAAATTGGCGCTCTGTGTAATGACGGGATCTGAAACGATATTTCCGAGAATACCGGGTCTTTAAAATACTTTTTGCGGACAAACCCGCGATTGCAACGGTCCCCAGTGCAAGCTTTCTGCATGCGGCCCTATTTGACCTACCCTGTATTTTCCATCTCGTGTCTAAAAACGGTCTGAGCCCCGTATCTACAAAATATCAATAAAATCTAGTAACAATACATGCTTCATATATTCTATAGCTCTGTTCTTTCTAGTAAAAATAAAAATCGGTCCCAGCTGTGCTAGCCGACGGTACAATCGGTCTTTTTTTTAAACGGTCATTCTATTCAGAACCTAAAATTTCCATACTTGTCTGACCAGTTCTCAGGCTAAAAGACAGCTGACCCGTTTTCACCCTTTTTTGCAACTGACCGACCGGGAAAGGGGATAGAAAGGATAAAGGATTGTGTTAATTCTTCCTTCAGGATCTTTATATGCGATTGTCTAGGGCCTATAGGGTAACATGTAATTGGCAATATTTGAATATACTTAGTCCAAATTGGTCCCGATGAGTGGATCTAGCAAATTGATCATCGAGTAACGTTTCGATTGTTATTTCATTAACATTACATTTAACACACGTTTACATTTTTTAAAACGCAATTTCTCGGCGGCGCGTAACTCAAATTTACAAAACAAAGCGCCATTTTAAAGAGAATTGAATGCCCTTTAAAAAGATGTATCACAACATACCCATTTCAAAAAAAAAGGGCAGTAGCCGCCCCCGCTAGGGGGGTTGAGGTTGCAGGGATGAAATTAATAGTGAAACGTGTCCCCATGAAAACACAAGTTTACGGGTCCGAGGTTTTTTTTCCTAATTTTCACGTACACAGCCGTAAACATTGCTGGACTGTTTTCGATAGGCCACCCTGTATATCCTATTAACACATACCAAAATTGATATTAATATCCAAAACGTCCAGAGATATTTAAGAATATCAATTAAAAAAAAATATTTTCATCAAAAAAAAGACATGAATTTATCTTCGTGAAACGATCTCAGGAATCATAGTCAAATATCAACACGTCATTAATGAACGCTCTGTATATTCTATATACTGCTTAACAATGCATTGCGTAACTCTATTCCATTAATCACGGGTCAGGCACCGGGAATACCGGTTTGACCAGTTCTCGGGATAACTATGCAGGACCAAGGGCAGCTGACCCGTTTTGCGACCCTTCGTAATCCTTTCGCGACTGACCGTATGGGATAAGGGTGCTTCGTTAAGTGTTGCCTTGGAATTTTTCTGGATGCATGATTATTTTCGTTTCGTACTCTGAGTAGTATACGTCGGTTGTTTTTTAAGCAAAAACGATAACTTAACTAAACATTGGGATTATATAATTCATAAATTATTTTGTACTCTATTTTGTTCTACTTTCTTTCATTGGTTATAAGAGATTTTAGCTCTTGTTTAAATATCAGGTAAATCTTTATATAGAAAATGATTAAAACAATTACCAGAAAAATATGATTCAAAATCGAAAATATGGGTAATTTTTTCAAAGCACCGGACACGAAATTTTGTTGGTTAAAAGGCCAAATTTTGTTATATAAACAGTCCTTTTTATTTTTGCAATTTAAGCTAAATATTGCTCTCTTGTTTTGAAAATCCCGATGTACCTTTCGCAGTGTATTTCCCCATTAAAGAAATTCGGTGGTGTATTTGTGAATTGTGTTTTGTGCGCCCTCGCTGGCATTGTAAAGTGAATTGGTGTATTCTGCATCATCATAGAAATAAGTATACCTAGAATGACCACCAAGACAAGAACATGGGCTATCGTTACGTGCAGTCAAAGGCTGCTTAAGGACCCCAGAATTGATTTTTGTTCCGAGGTGTTGTCGGTGACGTGCTCTGCTAAAAATGGCCAATATCTAAGCATAAATGAAGCCCGCAGCATTAAATAACAGTGAACAGTATAGGTTTATTTAGCATAATATGGTATTACTGAAGTATTTTGAAATGAAAACAAATTATAGAATTTAGTGCAGAGTAGTTTACCTCCTGATTTAAGGGTAGCGAATAAAATCTAGATGCCTGTAAATTTCCTGCAATTTAGATATGACATACATAAAAAATTAAATTAATTAATTTTAGGGGGGGTTAGACACTGGCCCAAAAGTCATGCCACACGAACAGCGGCGGCTCGTGACCTATGATAAAGGGGGTTCACAAGTATAGTGAAATTATTTTTAAAATTTTATTTTTGTGTAACGACCAAACAATTACATTCTAGGCCTTTTAAATGTAGAAAGAAAAGAAGTAATACGAAAATGCGTCGGGTAAAACATATTTTTATTTATTTTTTAATTTTACGCAAGGAAATACAACTTTTGGAAAATAAGGAAGGTTTTCTTAGTGTGTATAGTGCTTGAACGTAAAGTCCGTTCTTCGGTTTTTCATATATTTAATTTTTAAACTTTCTAATAAAGTCCCTAGATTTACCCTTGGTGGTCTGCGTTAAATTAATTTCGGGTTTAGGTCTTCCCGCATTATTCACTTCAATTTTTTGCTCCAAACTTTTGAGTTATCTATCTTTGGCTCTCTAGCTCTTTGGACCTAAAGTCTTTTTTTAAATAGTCCCCCGTCAAACTATTCATTTTAACTTAATAAATATATAATATTAAAATATACACGCTCGAATTTCTAACTAGATGCCATAGCCCCGCTATTCCCCGCTGTCTCCCGCTATCTGTTACTACAGAGAAACTGCATTATGCCCAGCCTACTTAATCGCACATGCGAGCAAGTCTCGTTATAATCGTCATTAACCTCGACCGAGGCACGGTTGCCGGATCGAGAGCCTATAATATACAGTTTGGTTGACGGTACGATAAAATATTAGGGAGGGTCGGACTTTTTTAGTTTGACGGTACGATAAAATATTAGGGAGGGTCGGACTTTATACGATAAATAATATTCAATGAATATAAATTAATATTTTTTTATTCGTTTTGGGAGTGCATGTGCGCATGTGCTCCTGTGGAAGTGTGCTCCTGTGGAAGAACCGCCACTGCACACGAAGTATAATATTTTTGTTTGTCAAACAATCTTCTTATAGTTCCTATCCGTTCCGGATGTTGTCGACCATATTAGCTATCATCACGATAGATTCTCCTTGTTCCTACACCTCTCTTTCCATCCACTTTGTACTGTAAGATATCTTGGAGTAACCGATATCTGTTTGTATTTCCCATCACATGACCGAGGTATTGGAGTTTTCTTATTTTGACGGTGTTTAGGATTTCCTTCTGTTTATTCATTCTTTGCAGAACCTGTCAAACAATAAAGAATTGTAAATAAAAATTGACGGTTCCGGGCATATTTCTTGCAATTTTTTCCTTTAATTAATATGAGTTTTATGCAATACTTTTGGGAGACCCAGTATAATTTTCTCTGTGTAAAACATATGAATAAAATATTTTGACGCGTTATTTTATTAAAAAAATATTTCTTTTGATATTTGATATAAACAAAAATTCCCTATATAAATTTTCCGCTATTATATTTAAAAAAATATCGCCACCATAAAAACTACCAATCAATAAAACTTGGGGACCTTAAAAGTCTCTTTATGATGCACCCGCGGGCACAATCGACGGACATATTTTTCCTCTCTCTCTCTCTCCCACCCATTCACGTCCCCAATACGCCTTGTCCTTTTTAAAACGAAATTATTTTGGACCCTTTTCAGAAGTGTAAAAGTAGGGTGAAAAAGAATAAAAGAGGGATTTCTAAATGGGGGGGTGGAGTGGGTGGGCGAGGGGTTTGGAAAAACGGGGGAAAAAAGGGACTGAATTTACATCGGAAAGAGCTGATTGCCGACGCGGCCATCTTAGGTCGTGAAATTGCCCATTGTTTAGGAAAAAATAAGAGAGAGAAAGATTTTATTGATTCATTTTATATTTATATATTTTTTACACAAGTGGAGATCCATTGGGTAGCAATAATTTGGACCCCCTTCTGCAATAAGGAACCAAATGACAAAACCAAAAAAGGGAGAAAAACGGTATTTAAAAGAAAAATTTGTAGTGAATATAAAAAATGTAAAAAAAATTATCCAAAAAAAATTAGAATGTAAAAAAAATATTTTTTTGTCGTATATTATCACTTGGTTCTTCTTAGAAAAATGCGGAAACACAATGAAAAGCACGATATAAAAACAAAACAAATATGTTATTAGTATTTCTATTAAATTTGGTCTTCAAAATCAATCAATCAATATTTCCATTGAAGCCTTCAGTATCTTCCTGTAGGGTTTCATCGCCAATAAGGTTAGTATAAAAATGTTGATCCGCAGCGGGAATCAGGTCCATGTAAGATTTTTTATCGTTCAGTTTAAGTGTTAGTATTGCTTTACCTTGAGGCACTTTTTTAAGTTATTACAAAATACTACGCCTAAAATCGGTATCCTTCCCTTTCCTTTTTTAATGTTTATCCAGTTTATGTCGTTCTCGTAATCTATTTTTATAAAAATGCTGTAAGGTTTATTTTTGACAATTTTAATTTTTTTTATATGTAACCAGTTAATCTTATCATTTAAAACGTATTTTTTCTATTTATAATATTTTAATACTCTAAAATAAACAAAATTGACTAAATACCTAAATGAACAACATTTAAAAGCACATTTAGCAAAAAGGATCCAAATTACATTTTATCAAAAAAGAATCAAATTACTTATAAAATTAGTCTACCCGACGAGGCATTATCGCCTGGGTTTGCCACATAATAATAATAATAATACTCTAAAATAAGGTAAAAAAAATTGATTAAATACCTAAACCAACAACATTTAAAAACAGATTTAGCAAAAAGGATCCAAATTAACAAATTTACTTCTTGACAGGTCTAAAATTAAGAAAATAGGTTTTTTTACTGAATAAAAGCTGAACACAAATGTTAAAAACTTTCAGAAAACTGACACAACACATTATGTAATAAGAAACCGACTGCTTGTTGGTTCCGTGTTGCAAAACGCGCACTGCCCAGTAGTTTATTGCGAAACTTGAATACATGTTCCTCTAATTTTCAATTTGGTCATATTCGTCATAAATGGCGTCAATAGGTATTTTAAGACGGATCTTAATTGCAAATAGAGAAAACACCTTTTTGTGATTCTAAAGAACCAGCTAACTCATTTTAGCAAAAAAAATTAGTTTGTTCCTTATTGCAGAAGGGGGTCCATTTTATTTTCAACATATGGGGTTTTAAATTAAATTGAAACTATAATATTAAGACATACCAAAATTGAAAATAATAGTCAAAGTACTTTCGGAGATATTAAAAAGTATCGATTTCAAAGAGAAAATTTCAACACACTGTAGCAAAAAAATGAAGCCGTCGCTTACATTTGTTTTTATATGAACTTTTCGTCATAAAATGACCTAAGAAATTACACTCTGAAATATTAGTCATTAAGGAACACCCTATACAGGGTGATTCACGACGAGCTTGCATTAGAACTTTATGGAGAATCCGATACTGAATATATGTTTCCGAAACTTTGTGAATTTAGATTTATCGATATGCTCTCTTTAACTAAAATAGTCACATATTTTTATCATTTCCGGTTATACCGGAAGTAGCTGGCAGCTTTCGTTTTTTAAATGCAACATGGTATTTTTTATTACATTTTTCGATTAAGCCTTAAATGCTAAGCACATTTTAGAGAACATGTTCTTGTCAGACTCTGTTAGTTTTTGAGATATCTGGCCTTTTTGTAATTATTTGGCAAATGTATGACGATGAAATAATCCAAATAATTTTTTACCTTAGCTCTTGGACCAAAAATATTTTCTCTCCGAATAGCTAGAAGATCATCAAGTCTCAAAAATATTTCAAATTTAGAAGAAATGTACAGGGTGGTCACAATTCAAGGTCCATTGTGAAAGAATTCAACCATTAAAAACCTTCTTATTTTAAATGGAACAGCCTGTATAATTTTGTTTAATTTGATGGCAAATTAATTGTTCTTTATAAATAGTATTTACTTAAAGTAACAGACAAACAAATAAAATTTGGAGGTGCAGTTGCTATGGAACAGAAAATGTTTCATTTTTGATTTTATCGGAAGTTTGTCTTTTCGTTGCTGTTGGTTTCTTTCGACACGATATTTTCTAGGGTCAAAGTTATTTTAATTAAAGTAAGTTAAAGAACAATCCAATTGTTGTATTTATTATTCCCAATTACCATTACTAGAACATTAATTATCGTGTAAAAGTGAATTGGTAAGAAGTAACAAAATATTATTTGCTTGCCTGAGCTAACGCACTAAACAATTTAAATGCAAATACCTCCGAAACGGTAACTCTCGGCGACCTGAACTTAGTATACCTTTTTTACGTAATAAATATGAGAAAAGTATTATTTTTATTAAAAATTGAAATACACTGAGGCACAAAAAGTTATGACCGTATGAATGTGCGAGAAATGCCGCAGACAGCGGCCTACATTGTATATTAAAATTTCACAAATAAATCAATTTCTCCTCCTAAAAAACCAATAATTGCCAAATTTTGTAAAAAAAAGGTTGGTTTCTCTCAAAGATATTAGAGAACAATAAAAATGAAGTTTTAACTTCAACACCCTGTATCTCAGTTAATATCAACTTTCGGATATAGGTAAGCATAATTAAATCCTAATATATTTACGTAAGGAATCTGTGGTTTTTTTTCCATGTCCCATTAATTAGCGGGCACCCTGTATAAATCAAGGTTTTGTGATGAGATATGAAAGAGTGGATTCATCCGGTTTTGCATCTAGAGGACTCATATTAATCTGCCTTCTTTTCGACGAGATCTCCTCTATCCGGTATTACCGGGTTTAATGATCGAAGGAATGAAGAGATAAATACTGTTTTTTACGAAGGCGGAGGTGAGGGAGGCCATCGAGGGGACGCCGATCGCCTCGAGCCCTCAAAGGGAACGAAAAGAAACAAAGAATAAGGAATAAGGCATCAGCAAAACAGAACCCTTGGCAATAATGTAAATTTTTCACCCCTAATATATTCAGTTTTAAATTTCTCGCAATAAAGACGGCCATTCTCCGTTTTAATTTTTCATTTTAATTCAGTTTTCCAGGCCGCTTTTCTTATTGGTCCGAGGCGGGCGGACGCGCTATTTTCTTAAAAGAAAAGCAGAAAAGCGCCGGAGACTTTTTATCGGGAATGGTGCCCGGGAAATAAAGGAAAAACAGGGAGTTTTCGCGATGGCTTGGAAATACCGGGCGATTTTCCCGAACGAATTAATAATCGAAAGAGAAAATTCTCTTTGTACACTTATACAGGGTGTCCCATAACTAATGGTACACAGGAAAACTGCAGATTCCTTGGATAAAATACTGCGATTTGGCTATACTTAGTTTAGTTCAATAGCTGGTAATAACCGAGATACAGGGTGTCCAAGTAAAAATTTAATTTTCAATTTTCCTAAATAACTTATTTCTGAATCAATATTTTTGCACAAAATTTTGTGACTAGGGTTATTTTGGGGAAAGGAATTTGAATTTGTTAATAATTTTGATGTAGATTATAGGGGGCGCTCTCTGCGGTACTCTGGATACATAAAAAGAAATGTAACTTTTTTGTGCCTTAATATAATTATGTTTTTATTAAAAATATCAGTTTTTCCGTCACTTTTAAGCAATAAAGGTATACTTTGTAAATATCGCTCCGACTAACCGTTTTCGAGATATTTTCAATTACAATTTCTAATGCGCCTGTTTAAATTTTGATTTGTAAATGTGAGATTTGTCACAGTAGGCTTTGGTAAAAACAAATACAATGAAACCACTTTGAAACCTCATTTCTGTCAAAGTTTATTTTCATTTGTCAGCATTGTGGGTGTTTTTAAGGAGTTTTGAATGTTATGTTATCAAAATTTAAACTAAAAATGCTCCACTATTACGTTTTGGACGCCAGGGTCCTGTTTCACCCAGTCTGTCTTATAGGCTTCTAAAAATTTTAAAATCTGGCTGCCTTCTATTTGGATACATTTCCAAATACCGCCGATGTGCCCCGCGTCTGTTAAAATTTTCTTGTGCGTATAAACGTACCATGTCTCGCATTTCTCCGTTAGAAAACAGTTATGTCGCGGCATTTTTAGTTTAATTTTTGATAACAGTATCTTCAAACTCCTTAAAAACACCCACAATGCTGACAAATGAAAATAAACTTTGACAGAAATGAGGTTTGAACGTGCTTTCATTGTATTTGTTTTTACCAAAGCCTACTGTGACAAGTTTCACATTTACAAATCAAAATTTAAGCGGGCGCATTAGAAATTGTAATTGAAAATATCTGGAAAACGGTTAGTCGGAGCGACATTTACAAAGTATACCTTTATTGCTTAAAAATGACGGAAAAACTGATATTTTTAATAAAAATATAATTATACTAAGGCCCAAGAAAGTTACACTTCTTTTTATGTATCCAGAGTACCTACAATCTACATCAAAATTATTAACAAATTCAAATTCCTTGCCCCAAGAAAACCCTAGTCACAAAATTTTGCATCAGAAAAAATATTGATTCAGAAATAAGTTATTTAGGAAAATTGAAAATTAAATTTTTACTTGGACACCCTGTACCTCGGTTATTACCAGCTATTGAACTAAACTAAGTATGGCCAAATCGCACTATTTTTACCCAAGGAATCTGCAGTTTTCCTGTGTACCATTAGTTATGGGACACCCTGTATAGTTTTTCATGTAATTCAAATTTTATGAACAACAGTACACGGGCATCCAACCTAAACGCAGCAAACCAAAAATAAATCCCATTTTTTAGTTTCTCTGTATCACACCATCTTGTTTAAGTTTCCCCGTAGAGCGTGAAAGTGCCATTAACTTAAAAACATAAAGCTTAAAACAGACAAGCATGTGACATAAAGTTCTTGTTTTTTCAATGGAACACCCTGTATACTTTTTATTTTTATGAGTGACCTTTCTTTTCTGAAACCAAAAATATGTAGTTGAGCTGTAGTTTAATACGTCGAGAATGCATCGGAAAACAAAACCGTGTAAATAATAAGGAACAAAAGTTATCTATTTGCATGTTTATATAAACAGTATATTGCTAATACCATCTGCAATTATGTCCCCGCTATGGGCATCGAAGGGGGCGTTGTGAGTGTGCGCCGTGCGGAAATTTCCTTGTGAAAGTAAACATTCGACAGGGCCGAATTTCAACTTTTTTAATGTAAATTTCACTGGTTAGTTAGGAAAAACATTGCAATCAAAATTTCGATTAGTTCGATTTAAGACGGCGTTCCATGCATACGATTTCTGACGATATGATGATCCGACGGTGCCCTGATTGGTATAAACTTTTGGTGCCAAATTCCGTCCGAATATTTGTAACAATCGACACGATTAGCTTTATTTTAACTTTCATCCGACGTCGTATGTTTCTTAACCTCATTTTTTTCTAAACCAAAAATTAAGAATAAAATGACCTAATTTGGAAATTATTATCAGCTACTAATGCACCAAATTAAAAATACATTAATTTTAAGGTTAGGTAGTGACCACATATATAGTATATTGTATACGAGTGACACTCTCTTCTTTTTTTACAAGCTTTTTAGTGAAATTCGGTTCCGAAAATCGGATAATGTGATAAGCAAAATATTTTCGTATATATGAGGTTCGTTCCAACCACCCTAAAAATCGTACAATGTACGGTCACGCACATGCGTAGTAGTCGAAAGGCGCTCCAACCGACACAAAACGGTGTAGCTGGCGATCCCTTTGGTGTTCCAACCAAATTGTGATCGTTCGCAAACCAGTTCCTGAACGGTAAAAACGATACATGGCCAAGACCAGGAACCGCTTGTACTGACTTGCGCCCTAAGAATTTTAACCGTTGTTTTTGTATTCTTGGCATTCTTGCAGTTCTTTTAGCCTTGTTTTGTAGGATTTGTTGCTTAATATTTTGATTATTTAATTTATTCTTATTAAATTTGTATAATCCGGTTCCCAAACCTACAAGATATTCTTAACATTAAACGTTATTCTCTTTCATGATTATTAAATACAACAAAACGGAACGAAAAAAGATAATACTCAAGCTTAGACGAAGAAATCAAAACAACAAAAGTAGGGTTGTGATTTATGAATGTTATGATAATTAACTAATTACTAAACTTCTTTCCTAGAATCAGCTGAGATTTTTACACAGAATGGTCACAAAAACGTACCAACCTTGCCTCCCTTGTGCATCGGCAACAAACAGTGCAAAATTAACGCCTGCGCACAAAATCGATTCCAACAGTTTCGTGACGGTTCTAGAACGATACAAAAATAGGGTGTTGGAACAAACCTATGTACATACCTGAAATACTTTATACCTGGTATTGATCAACGACTTTTGCAAAAAAGCACCATGCACTTGGGTCCTTTTATCTTAAACAAAACAAGTCACTAACCTACCAAACAGCGAATCAAATCACCACAAATTAAAAACTCCTTTACAAAAATTGTTGTTAGGTAGTGAAAGTTTATAAGCACTAATATACCGACAACAATGTGAATGAACAACTTTTTATCCTGTAATTTGAAAAAGCATCCAGAACCAAAGATGGCGACGAATAACAACACACAAATAATCTGACGCGATCGATAAAATTTCCTCCCTACTGCGCAAACCCAATAGGCCCGCGCCATCTCCTATAGTTGGGACACTTTTTGTATTTTGGAACGTTCGTATTGGCAATATACTGTTTATATCAGCAGTTTTCTCTAAAAAGATTAACATTACAGAACCGGATATAGTCATGGACGGACACGCAATCATACTGGCTTCATCTATTAATTTACTGGGCGTCAATCTGGGATGGAATATGTCTTGGCATAACCACGTTGTGGCAATCGCCAAGATAGCTTCTCAGAAACTTGGTGTACTCTTCCGAACCAGAAAGTTGTACACACCCCTTAACAACTTTTGACACTATACAAAGCCCAGATTCGACCATCACTAGAGTACTGCTTTCATGTCTGGAGCTCTGCACCCAAACATACTCTTCGGCTACTGGATTCCATCGAAAGGAGGGCTATTCGTCTGATCGGAGACCACGAGCTGACGAAGAACCTCGACAGCCTAGAACATCGAAGACAGGTTGGGGATTTGACTCTCTTTTACAGATATTTTCATGGAAAGCGCTCGGCTGACCTTGCCCTCTTATTTCCGCCCAGAGCGGCGAATAGCAGAAATACACGATGAACCACTGTCGCCCTTCCATATGTGGTTAATCTTAGTACTCCTCAAACTTCATTATTTAAGAATTCTTTCATCTGAAGGACCTCATCCTTATGGAATGACCTTCCCGAGACCGTTTTTCCACGAATATAACCTCCAACGATTCAAAACCAACGTTCGAATTAACAGATATTAATAATCAGGCGGGCAAATTTTATAAAAACCGTTCGTGTCAACAAACCGGTTTCATAAGCTATCATACTGCTTTATTAAAACACAAATTTGCGGTCTAATACTAGCAATTCCCTATAATTACAACCAAACAACAATACCGTATTATAATTTACACTAAAATACAATAGATACCCGTGCAAGTATGTTTAACTTTTCAACGGATTGTTCTGAAATTTATCCCACAGCTTCGCTGTGGTCATTTTTGCCGAACGTCGCCTAGGGGCAAGGTTTAAAGGGACACCCGCGAAGAAGGGCTAATTAGAATGACAAAGGGACCTGAGGTGGCCCTTTTTGACCCTGCGACGTGTGATACAGAAGGGTAAAAGAAATATAACGTAAGTACTCAAATTAACCACGTAATAATTTATTTTTTCTACGTTCGTTATAAAAACAATTTTTTTACGCAAATGAATGCCAAAAATTGGTTATTTTTTAACAAGTTTAAAAAAGTAATTTAGCAATAAAAAAAAGCGTCGTAATGTGTAATTTTTTCATTTCTCTTTGAATGCTTATAATATCAAGTTGCCATGAAAACAGAATCCGCGTTGTTCGTTGCCTGGGCTCCGCATTGTTATTGTTTTTTTTTATGATCAAACACAAGCACTATAGGAAAAATCCCTTAGGGCACTCTGGGAGTGGTGCGTGTGCGCAAAAAGCGATTCACGTTGGATTTGAATCGTTGGAGGTTATATTCGTTGGGAAAAACGACCTCGGGAAGATCGTTCCATAAGGATGAAGTCCTCCAGATGAAAGAATTCTTAAATAATGAAGTGCGAGGAGCACTAAGCTTAACCACATATGGATGGGCGGCAGTGGTTCGTAGTGTATTTCTGCTAATCGCCGCTCTGGGCGGAATTAAGAGGACTAGGTCAGCTGGGCACTTTTCATGAAAATATCTGTAAAAGGGAGTCAAATCCCCAACCTGTCCTCGATGTTCTAGGCTGTCGAGGTTCTTCGTCAGCTCGCGGTCTCCAATCAGACAAATGGCTCCCCTTTCGATGGAATCCAGTAACCGAAGAGTATGTTTGGATGCAGAGCTCCAGACATAAAAGCAGTACTCCAGTGATGGTCGAATCTGGGCTTTGTATAGTGTCAAGAGTTGTTGAGGTGTGTACAACTTTCTGGTTCGGAAGAGTACACCAAGTTTCTGATGGCGATTGCCACAACGTGGTTATGCCAAGACATATTTCCTCCCAGATTGACGCCCAGCAAATTAATAGATGAAGCCAGTGGGATAGCGTGTCCGTGTGCGTGAATAATATTTGAAAACATCAAAGATAGAAAGAAATAATTCCGATTCCGAAGAAGAAAACTCATTTCAGTGCGCTCCAGACGAAATAAGTAATAAAGCCAATGAGGTAACACAAAATTTATTGCCTGAAAAAATGAAAGAAGCTTACAAGAAGGAATATAATACGTTTATTAAATGGCATTGGGCCAAAAGGTGAAGAGTTTCAGCGAACGGGGATCGTTCACGTATTTTAAAGGAAGGTAAAATATTTTTAAATCTTCGACTTTATGCTATTCCAAGCTAAAATCAACATTAATTCTGAATAATCAAGTCGCTATAAGCAAATATTACAGACTTATTGCATTCCTAAGTGACAGTGAGTTGAGTATACACCAATAGACAGGGTGTTCCTTAATGACGTGCCAATTTATCAGGTTGTGATTCCTTAGGTAATTTTGTAAGGAAAAGTTCATAAATGAACATATTAAGTACTTTAGATATTATTTTCAATTTTGGCATGTATTAATAGGATATACAATCACAAATTTTAGTTAGAAAAGTTATTCAATCATTCCACCAGTGGCGTCCCTGCAAACATGTCCTCTAATATTTTTTTGCAATAAAGATGGTACGCCACTGACATTTTTCCATGTGGATATCTTTTTTGATTAGCCTGGTCAATTCTACATGAAAACGGCCTCTTGAGTTTTTCTCGTCAGACGCACCGTTCTTGATTAAAACAACTAAATTCCTATTGAAACTCACTATTATTAACATTGATAAAATAATTAATGATAATTTTGTTTCATAAAAATTTCAATATTTGAACGAGTGGGCAATTCGATGCATAGACGGGCGGAAGCATACCTTCTAAGTGAAGATGGCCATTTCCAACAATTTTTATGAAACAAAATTTATCATTAGTTATTTTATCAATGTTAATAATAATGAGTTTCAATATGAATTTGAATTTAGTGGATTTAATCAAGAAAGCGTCCGACGAGAAAAACTCAAGAGACCATTTTCATGTAGAATTGACCAGGCTAATCAGAAAAAATATCCACATGGAAAAATGTCAGTGGCGTATTTCTTTTTTTTTAAAATATAAAAGGACATGTTTACAATGACGCCACTGGTGGAACAATTGAATAACTTTTCTAACTAAAATCTGTGGTTCTATATCCTATTAACACATTCCAAAATTGAGAAGAATACCTAAAGTACTTTCGGAGATATTAAAAAATAACCATTTAAAAAATAAAAATTCATGTTCATATGAACTTTTCTTTATAAAATGACCTAATAAATCACACCCTGAAATATTAGCACGTCATTAAGGAACACCCTGTATGTCTTTTAATCTCGAAGAAGAAAACGGATACGATCGAAGAGAAGATATGAAAATGAAATATCCCATTCGTAATAAAAAATAATACCTTATACCTATTAGTAATTGCTGTTTCTCTCATTGCGGTATGACCTACCGATTGGGGAGTGCGTACCCCACCACACGAGATATTCGATCAATCGGCTGATGAATTTTTGAAAAAACCATTAGAACTTTTTAAAAGAATAAAATAAGGGAACAACTTTACCAAAACACGGGGGTGGAATAATATAGCCATTATGTAGAATTTTAGGATGTTCCAAAGGGTTAGAACACATAAAGGGAATCTTTATTAATTATCAAAAATCAAACTCTTTAATTAAGAAAATCAGTGAAGTAAGATGAATTTATGCAGACTCCTCAAAAAGTGGCTCAAGCAACCCCCCTTCTAAAGAAATTCGGCGATTGATCAAAAAAGAGGGTGGCAAGACTTATTAAACAAGGGATCCGACGGTCAAAAAATGAAAAGGGTTTCCTAGGCTGATTTAAAATGGATGATGTCTCTTTCGCGAATCGATATTTATGGCTGACGCGACTGTTTTTTAATTATAAATTTGTTTTCGTCTGACGTTGCTAATATTTTTTTGACAGAAATATATTTTCAACGGACTGCAAGAATTAGGTATACGAAATACGTCTGAGAGGAGACCAACGAAAACTTCAGTTCCGTTGGGACACCCTGTATATTACATTATGCAGCAAGATGGTTATGTAAGCTTTTTTGCGATACAGGCTACACCAAGTAAAGTGGCCTATTAGAAGTATCTCGAGAACTAAATGACATTTTATTTTGAAAAGTTGGCTGTGGCTATATCTAGAACAGTTTTCTGTATAATATCATGTACCTATCTTTACGAGTTTTGAATTATAAATAATCTTGTGATTTTTTAACGCCGTATCGGGACCTGCAAAGAAAATCATATCATTTTAGCGGTTACAGCTAGAAAGCTGAAATTTTGATAATAATATCACAAGACCATCGAAATTTTATAATTTTGAACAGTATTTAATTAGTTTTATACAGGGCGTCTCCATAACAATATTTCTGAGGGAGGTGAATTATTGCAAAAATCTTCTTTTTTTAAATGGAACACCCTGTATTTGATATGTTTTGCTAATGGAGGATCGAATTTTCTATCTAATGATAGTAAGTGTTCCTATATCTATTTTCAATATTTTCGGACTTATACCGAAATTTAAAAATTATCTTATAAAAATATATTTTTTGGTAGTTGGCTGTGGAATGGATTCATAGGAACAAAATAATGAAAAATCCATTTGACGTTATGTATGTGTTGTTGTAAACAAAAATTGTTCACATATAAACAATTTATTAATAAATAAATAAACAAAATTGAAATTACGCAACAACACCAATAAAATAACTTAATTGTTGACTGTTAAACATTAATGAATTGTGGTGATAACATGTTCATTTGTCACCTTTTCTTCCCCTTCTAGAGACCCCAGAGCTGTTCTTACTCGATTTTCTAAATCTTCCCTTGTTGTGACGGGTGTATTGTATACTATTTCTTTAACCTTCCCTGTAGATAAAAATCTAGGGGGGTAAGATCCGGAGACCTTTGGGGCCATTTCCATGGACCTCCTCAGCCAATCAACTTTTTGGGAGTCATAGGAGCTGCATCAAGATGAAGTTCATTAAATTTTCTGCAAGTTCTAGATAAAACTCCCCATGAATATAAAATAAACTTAAAATATCTAAGCTCGAATAATGTGAATTAGCCATTTTTATTACAGCATAACGTCATTAGATAGAAAATTCGATCCTCCATTAGCAAAACATATCAAATACAGGGTGTCCCATTTAAAAAAAAAATTATTGCAATAATTCATCTCCCTCAGAAGTATTGTTATGGAGACGCTCTGTATAAAACTAAATAAATACTGTTCAAAATTATAGAATATCGATGGTCTTGTGAAACTATTGTCAAAATTTCAGCTTTCTAGCTGTAACCGCTGAAAAGATATGATTTTCTTTTCAGGTCCCGATACGGCGTTAAAAAATGAAAAAAATATTTATAATTCAAAAACTCTTAAAGATATGTACATGATATTATATAGAAAACTGTTCTAGATTTTTCCTAGATTCCAAGAAAAATATAATATATAGGGTAATTCATTTAAAATTTCGAAGTTGCTACCACTTTCGGTATGATCCGGCAACACCGCACCATCCAAAATATTTTATAAACGTAGAAAACCATCTCTTATAGCCACAGCCAAATTTTCAACATAAAAGCTCATTTAGTTCTCGAGATACATCTAATAGGCCACTTTTCTTGGTGTACCCTGTATAACTTGGTTACTGTTGTTGCCTAAGATGCTGTTATACAACTCGTATGTAGCAAATGACGTTTTTAGGGAAAATTAATAAAAATATTTTCTGTTCGAACAGTCTTACAATATTTATAAAGAAATAAATCCTCCTTTAGAAATACAAGGCAATATAACTATTCGGGGGTTGTTCACACTTTAATACAAAACACAAAGAAGCACTCGGCATTTTATTTAAAATTTTAATTTAAAATAACAAAACATTTCGGCAACGGAAAAAAGCCTGAGCGAATAACTCGGACTTTTCTTCCGCATTAATTCGAGGCATTCGAGTCCGTTTTCTGAAAGGGAAATATAAATATTCCGGCATCAAAGTGAATCTTTTAAAAGCCTTTTCAGTGATTCTTTATCAGAAATACGGCCCCGCGCTGTTACTAACTGAGCGAGAGTCTCTTGTATTGTGCAATATTTACACCGTAACATCGAGAGAGCCTTTATCTGAATATTATTCAGTTTTTTTTCTACATTTCTTCAAAAAATTCTTCTTTTTCTCCATAGGTCCTGCGAATCACTTTTATTTATAACTTTTCGTCAATTTTATCCTCTTTGTACGACTAACAAGGGCCACTTCCGAGGCGACTTACAACTTAACGTGGCCTTTGAACCACCTATGATTAACAAGGGCCACTTCCGAGGCGACTTAACGTGGTCTTTGAACCACGTATGACTAACAAGGGCCACTTCCGAGGCGACCTTCAACTTAACGAGGGCTTTGAGCCATTTATGACTAACAAGGGCCACTTCCTAGGCGACCTACAACTTAACGTGGTCTTTGAACCACGTATGACTAACAAGGGCAACTTCCGAGGCGACCTTCAACTTAACGAGAGCTTTGACCCATTTATGACTAACAAGAGCCACTTCCTAGGCGACCTACAACTTAACGTAGACTTTGAACCACGTATGACTAACAAGAGCCACTTCCGAGGCGACTTAACGTGGTCTTTGAACCACGTATGACTAACAAGGGCTACTTCCTAGGCGACTTAACGTGGTCTTTGAACCACGTATGACTAACAAGGGCCACTTCCTAGGCGACTTAACGTGGTCTTTGAACCACGTATGACTAACAAGGGCCACTTCCTAGGCGACCTACAACTTAACGTGGGCTTTGAACCATGTATGACTAACATGGGCCACTTCCGAGGCGACCTACCACTTAACGTGGACTTTGAACCACGTATGACTAACAAGGGCCACTTCCGAGGCGACTTAACGTGGTCTTTGAACCACGTATGACTAACAAGGGCCACTTCCGAGGCGACTTAACGTGGTCTTTGAACCACGTATGACTAACAAGGGCCACTTCCTAGGCGACCTACCACAACGTCGACTTTGAACCACGTATGACTAACAAGGGCCACTTCCGAGGCGACTTAACGTGGTCTTTGAACCACGTATGACTAACAAGGGCCACATCCTAGGCGACCTACCACTTAACGTCGACTTTGAACCACGTATGACTAACAAGGGCCACTTCCGAGGCGACTTCACGTGGTCTTTGAACCACGTATGACTAACAAGGGCCACTTCCTAGGCGACCTACCACTTAACGTGGACTTTGAACCACGTATGACTAACAAGGGCCACTTCCGAGGCGACTTAACGTGGACTTTGAACCACGTATGACTAACAAGGGCCACTTCCGAGGCGACTTAACGTGGTCTTTGAACTACGTATGACTAACAAGGGCCACTACCTAGGCGACCTACAACTTACCGTGGGCTTTGAACCATGTATGACTAACATGGGCCACTTCCGAGGCGACTTAACGTGGTCTTTGAACCACGTATGACTAACAAGGGCCACTTCCGAGGCGATTTAACGTGGTCTTTGAACCACGTATGACTAACAAGGGCCACTTCCTAGGCGACCTACAACTTAACGTGGTCTTTGAACCACGTATGACTAACAAGGGCTACTTCCGAGGCGACCTACAGCTTAACGTGGGCTTTGAACCACTTTTGACTTCTACTAAATTAAAAATAAGAATAATTTCAACAAATAAATAATACCGATTGTTACGTAATTAACATTTCAGTTAATTCATTCACTTAACTATAAAAATTCGAGAATAAAAACTATTTTACATTATTAATTATTGATGTTTAACATACGCATTGATTATTTATATATGGAACGTTTTTTCGAGAATATAACGTGTTTGGAAGAAATAGTAAAGTTTTTTGTCACCCCTAGTTAGATATATAGGGTGTCCGCTAATTAATTGTACATGGAAAAATCGCAGACTCCTTACGTAAAAATATTGGGATTTAATTATACTTACCTATATCCGAAAGTTGATATTAACTGAGATACAGGGTGTTGAAGTTAGAACTTCATTTTTGTTTTTCTCTAATAACTTTGAGAGAAACTAACACTTTTACAAAATTATGGTTTTTTAGGACGTGAAATAGATTTCTTTTTGAAATTTTAATGTACAATATAACTTTTTTGTGCCTCAGTGTATTTAAGTTTTTAATAAAAATAATACTTTTTTCATATTTATTACGTAAAAAAGGTATACTTAGTTCAGGTCGCCCAGAGATACCGTTTCGGAGATATTAGCATTTAAGTTGTTGAAGAGAATGAAGTTTAAACTTTAACTCCCTGTATCTCAGTTAATATCAATATTCGGAGGATAATTAAATCCTAATATTTTTACGTAAGGAGTATGTGGTTTTTTCAGGTAAAGATTCTTTCACGAAAAATGGATATAACTTAATGACTGCAGTAAAAGTACCTGTGGCCATCCCATTATTTATGACTGTTTGTTATTATTATGTGGAAAGGACCGGATTGTAATAATTATAATTAAATATAGGGACATCAGGTAGGTTAGGTTGCTTAATTTATATTTAAATATCTTTTTGTGGTAAAATTTGTTAGTTTTTGAGGAATGGGTCAAGAATTGTCTTTTACTAAACATTCCTCAGAATAGCGTGATAGTAATGGACAATGCGAACTATCACAGTCGCCAATTACATAAAGCTCCAAGCTCAAATAATACAAAATTGGAGATTCAGAACTACACGGCGGTGAATGATGAAGAAAGTTATAAAAAAAGTGATCTTTTAGAAGTTTTAAAGACATTTTGTATAAAAAAAGTATATGTTTGTGACACATTGGCAGAAGAAATTGGACATACAGTGCTACGGCTCCCACCCTATTATTGCATTTTTAACCCCATAATGTGGCACCAGTTAAAATCATCACTGGTTAGGTCTGAAAATATTTCTCCGACTTTAAGTTCTAGTGTTATAGAATTAATACGAAAATGCTTTGATGATATTCCCCCAGGTAGTTGGAAAAATTCAGTCCGTCACGTAATAACTGTAGAAAATTCGTATATTAGTCTGGATCGTATAATTAATCCAATTATAATTAATTTTGATGAGGATAGCGATAGCGAAACAGAACTAAGTATCTATAGAATGACATTATAAATGTAAATAAATATGACTAGTAATATTTAAAAAAAAATGTTATTTCATTTGATTGCATTAATATAATCATATCATTACTTGTTTTCCTTAGTCCGTCCCTTCATACTTCACTTGTTTATTGCCAAGCTCTTGTCGACACAATGGGATCGACCCAGGAAATCATTAAGTCGTATCCATTTTTCGTGAAACAATCTTTACCATTAATTAGCGGACACCATAAACAGAGTGGTGGTTTAATTCAAAAAAGAGTTTTAATTCAATTTTTATGTAAGATAGGTCAAATTTAAATTTTTGGAAATTTACACAACGTGTAGAAAAAGTGTCGTCAAATTTACTGACCGAAGAAGTCGGAAAATATTACGGCCCCCCTTGTTGCCAAGTCTTTTTCCTTAAAAATAAGATAAAGCTACGCCTTAGGGGATAGACGTCCCGAATAGCCCCGCAGGCTTCTTAAAACTCGAATTTTCCACAACAAAATAATACGTAACGCAATAAAAAACTAATTTAACTCCATTCTCTTAAGATTTTAATCAAGAGCTTGAAAAAAAATTGCCTCGCTTCCATCTCCGTCAGAGAAGGGGGGGAGCAAAAAATTAATGGATCCCTGTTTTTATTGATTTTCTCGAAATATCGAGACGGAATATTAAAAAGCTTTTCTTATTTTAACTCCGAACGGGCCCGTGGCAAGAAAAAGTAAGAAGCAGGGCCGTATTTATATTTTTACCTCCGTTTTATAACCACCCGGAACCGAAGACACCGTATACAGGGTGTTCCTCAATGACGTGGTAATATTTCCGAGTGCGATTACTTATTTTATGAAGAAAATGAACCGTTGCGGACGGCTTGAATTTTTTGCTACAGGGTGTTGAAATTTTTTATTTTAAATCGTTTCTTAATGTCTCCGAAAGGACTTTAGATATCATTTCCAATTTTGGTGTGAGTTAATAGGATATAAAACCACATATTTTAGTTAGATAAGTTATTTTATCGTTCCACCAGTGGCGTCTCTGCAAGCAGATCATCTGATATTTTTTCTCAAAAAGTGGTACGCCATTGACATTTTTCCATGTGGATATCTTTCTGATTACCCTGATTAATTCTACATGGAAACGATCTCTTGCGATTTTCTCGTTAAACCGTTATTGATTAAAACAATTAAATTCCAATAAAAACTCGTTCTTATTAACATTTATAGTTATAAAGTTTGTTTTATAAACAAAAAATTGGAAATATCCATCTTCCTTAAAAGGCATGCTTGCTCCTTAAATATTAATAAGATAATTTCAATTTATACGTCCTCAATCTCATATTACATGTTTAAATACGTTGTACTAAAGAGCACTATAATTCTTATTTTTTATTCGATTTTCATGATTTTATTACCTTGTAGATCCGTTTATTGTGTTTTTACTTAATTACTTTATAAAGTAACATTTTTCGATTGGGCTATATTATACACGAGTAAATAAAACTGTTGTTCTCTGACGTAATTTCAAAACACCCTGTACGAGAATTGAGGTGTATAATTTTATTTACATACTGTTCCTTGTCATCTTTGATGTATTCTAAACATTTAGTTTCTTGATTCATTCCATTATCTCATTTCTGATGCGAGCTGCAAAATTTTAAATGAAACGCTGTAATTTTTAGAAAATGTATGTCATGGGCATAGGTATTTCTACCGAGACACACACCAATTTGTTGAGCTCTAATCGCCCACCGTTACATTGGGGAAATCCTTCTAGAAGTTGTTGTTCCATTTGCGCCTTTCATTGGGAACCAATTTACATTAATGCATGATAATGCTAGACCTCACGTTGCACATTTAGTGAGCGAATATCTGGATGAAGTTGGACTTCCAAGACTAGAATGGCCCCCATTTAGCCCTGATCTCAATCCAATCGAACATATTTGGTATCAACTTAAAACGGTCGTTTGTCGTCGTCCTATACAACCATAAATCTTGCAAGACTTACGACTGGAGCGGACCGAGGAATATGAGGCTATCCCTCAAGAAAGGATAAGTTCTGATTCCTTCGATATCACGAAGACTGCAAGCCCTCATTGCTACGAGTGGAGGAAATACACGATATTAAAATTGTTTTTGTTAATTAACTTTATGATATACCTAGTGTTTGTTTTTCTTAATGAAAATAGGCTTCAAATCAGCGTTTCATTTAAAATTTTGCAGCTCGCAGCAGAAATGAGATAATGGAATGAATGAAAAATCGAAATGTTTAGAATACGTCAAAGATGACAAGAAACAGTATGTGAATAAAATTATCCACCTCAATTTTCCTACAGGGTGTTTTGAAATTAAGACAAAAAACAACAGTTTGATTTACCCTGTATAATATAGCCTTATCGAAAAATGTTGCTTTATAAAATAATTAAGGAAAAACACAATAAATGGATCTACACACTGATAATAAAATCATGAAAATCGCATAAAAAATAAAAAAGTTATAAAATATCAAACTTGACGAAGATATCAGGGTGACGGAATTTTTTGCCGGCGAGTGTATAATATAATTCTATACTTTAATATTGAAAAATTGTTTAAGGTAGTTAGTTCTTGGTATATAAATATGCCTCACTTCTTGGTAGATTGCCCCCAAGATGAGAAATGATGTTTTACAGCATTACGACGAAAAAGAAATATATATATATCGTATCTTACTGAATTGTAGAAAAATGAATAAATGCAAATCGTAATTTCTAAAATTGAACAAAATTTAAAAAAAAAACAATAGAAAATATCCTTGTTCTGGCAATGATTATGTATAATTACCGGTCGTTTCCGTTCAGTCCGACCCTGTTCTCTCCCCCCTTTCCGCCACTCCGTCCGGCCGTCCTTCTCTTTTGTACGATTAATTTCTTTACTTTGCTTTTAAAATGCCATTAATTCTCGCAAGAATTAGAACAAATTGCGAATCGTTTTCGAAGGGCTTAAGAAGTGAAACTTTTTACAACGGGACAGAGATTTATTTCAGAATTCGGTTCAGTCAATCTTCTAACCTGAGCTGATAAAAAATAAGTTCATTTTTATTTAAAACAATATTCAAATTATTATTAAAACAAATATAATTACCCAAGCAGTTATGTTTAATATGTTGCCTAACAATTTTCTATTACTTATTTTTATATTTATCATGAAAAACGTAAGGGGATCCCCAGAATGAAAAACAAAAACAAATATGCGTACAGTACGTTTCACGAAATTTGGATACGACTTAATGATTTCATGGGTCGGTCCCATTGTGTCGACAAGAGCTTGGCAATAAACAAGTGAAGTATCAAGGGACGGACTAAGGAAAACAAGTAATGATATGATTATATTAATGTAATCAAATGTCATTCTATAGATAGTTCTGTTTCGCTATCGCTATCCTCATCACAATTAATTATAATTGAATTAATTATACGATCCAGCCTAATATACGAATTTTTCGTATTAATTCTACAACACTAGAACTTAAAGTCGGAGAAATATTTTCAGACCTAACCAGTGATTTTTCCACATATGCTCTATGGGGTTAAAAATGCAATAATAGGGTGGGAGCCGTAGCACTGTATGTCCAATTTCTTCTGCCAATGTGTCACAAACATATACTTTTTTTATACAAAATGTCTTTAAAACTTCTAAAAGATCATTTTTTTATAACTTTCTTTCTTCAAAATATATATCATTCGCCGCCATGTAGTTCTGAATCTCCAATTTTGTATTATTTGAGCTTGGAGCTTTATGTAATTGGCGACTGTGACAGCTCGCATTGTCCATTACTATCACGCTATTCTGAGGAATGTTTGGTAAAAGACAATTCTTGAACCATTCCTCAAAAACTAATAAATTTTACCACAAAAAGGTATTTAAATATAAATTAAGCAACCTTACCTACCTGATGTGCGTATATTTAATTATAATTATTACAATCCGGTCCTTTCCACATAAAAATAACAAACGGTCATAAATAATGGGATGGCGCCAGGTACTTTTACTGCAGTCATTAAGTTATATCCATTTTTCGTGAAACAATCCTTACTTTTCACTCCAAGTCACTCAACGGGTGACGAAAGTTTGTTATTTTTTATATAAATAGTTTTACTGTCAAATTGGTACCGTCTGCAAATAGTTTGAGTCTATTTTTGAACGCTTGTGTTCGAAAATTTTTTTTACACGCATGATATAACGTTCTCTTTTCTCATTTTCATAGGTGGACGTAGGAAAATTAATGAACACTTCTTTAGTTATTAATTTAACAATTAACTTAAATAACAATGGCACCAAACTAACATCAACATGCCAAATATCTTACAATTATTGATAGCTTACAGTATTAAGACGAACGAACAAACGTATATCGTATCTCACTGAATTGTGCAAGAATGAATAAATGCAAATCGCATTTTCCTAAATTGAACAAAAAAAAATAAATTCGTAGATTTTCTTGAAAGGGTTTTAAGCCAAGGGACAATGAGAAATCCGTATCAATAATTACAGCCCCTCCTGCACTTAAGAAGGCCCTATATCTCTCGAAAACAAAAGACGGGCGAATGTAAATAGTGTTTTTGTGATATCTTTTTAACTTAGTCTTCTTGTCCTTTAGCGACAGCGGCGTACGATAAAATTCGGTTGTGTTTTTGGCATTTTACCGCTTAATTTTTCAAAATTGTGTACGTACTTTATTTTTAATAGATCAAATTTGCAATTATATTAAGCATCGCCTTCTCTGTGCCAATATTTTAAACAATTCTAATATTATTTATGTTTCCTATCAAAGCTATTTCGATATCGTTTTCAGTGTTGTATTAAGCTTTTCATGAAGCCATGTTTGTTTAGTTGCAGTCACACACACACACTCAATATTTTCTTTTCCTATTTGGGTTTCATAAGGTCTAGATTATGAAACGCAAAAAAATTGAACAACCTGCCACTTTATAAAACTGAAATTTTATTTTTCTTTATGTTGGCAGCAAGTAGGGTTCGAATTTTAGGCTCACTTCGATTTCGTTGAAATTAGTTTTCTAGGCATTATGGATTCGACAAAAATTTGTCATAGAAAACTTTAAAATACTAACCTTTAACCTTGCAAATAGATCGTTTTTACTAGATATTTATCTGAAATACCTATACTCGGAAATATATAACATGCTGACGGTGTCCGTAAACTAATTTCTAGTCACAATATTTATAGTTACTGTAGACATTTCCTGGGCATCAATTGTTATTCCTGTCAGATTCTGTGTCGACACAATACTTTGTTAAATAGTATTAGTTTGTTCAATATTTTGAACTTTGTTCTGCTCGCACCTTAACTTTAAGTTAACTCAAAGTTTTGCATATTCTTTTTAAAAGTTTTTCTAGATTATTTTCTGCAATTTCTCACTTTTATTTACTTTAATAATATATTTATTTTTAATTTTGACGGATGGGAAGAAGCTTTGCTATGTTCAATTGTTTCTATCATGGCTCGTCGTATTCAATTAGTACAGAATTGTTGTTTAAGGCTGATAGGCGGTATTAGAAAGTACGATCGTGGTATTACTGCTAAGTTGCGTGAACTTGAATGACTAAAGGCCGTATTACACTCGGGAATTTTTATGGCGCCAGCAATGGCAATTATAATTCAAGGATTCATGCGCAGTACACCGTTCTCCGTACTACAGTCAGAAATTCTTCTCTTCTGACAATTAAAATGACACGGATTCATGCGCAGTACACCGTTCCCGATCAGCTGTCTCTCATTACCAGAAATGGGGTAGGCGCCATTTTACTTGCCCTTGCCAGCGCAATTGGGTAGACATGGATTATTCTGTTATTTTTAACTGTTTATTATTTGGCCGAACTAGGTATGAACAGGTAATGGCCATTTAAACCCACTGGTACTTAAATTACCAGTTTACATTCTTTATTAAACTTATGGACTGCTAATTCAGCAACTCTTTGCACTTCCTATTTGTAAATAGCAGTAGCTGCTTTAACTGGTAATCAAAACGAACAGGTTTGCACATCTCTAATGCTGGGGATATTTTAGGGATTTCGACAGTACCCACTGCTGTTCTGACCGTTGACAATGCTCCAGCTGATCGAAAACGGTTTACTGCGCATGAATACGTGCCATTATAATTGCCGGCGCAAGAGAAAAAATTTCCGAGTCTAATACGGCCTTAAGAATGGATGAAAGACGGGTGTTGCATGCACTCACTTTATATAATAAAATTATTTGTAAAAAGACTATCTCTATAACAAAATTAAATTTCGATATGACTCGCATAATTTGGATCTGCGTCATAAACTCATTATTACCCCACCAGTTTATCGTACAAATTATTTCCAAAGATCTTTCTCATTTAATATAGCGAAATTATATAATAAAGTCGACTCAGAATTAAAATTGTGTTCAGATTTTAAATTTAGGAGGCTAAAATTAAAGCCTCGATAGATAGATTCATGTAGTTTGTAGGGATACTCATCCTGATCTCTCTGGTTTTGAATTTAGTTTTGTAAGGGTGTGAAAGTGTCAAAAATTATAAATTTATCTATTTGTTTTTTTTCTCTCTTTTTATATAATTCTATTGGGTTAATTTTCTATGTAGGAATCGGTCAGAAGAATATGAATTGTACTAATTTACCATTTTCCTGTTGTTTTATATTTTCTTATTTATTTTCTTATTTTTTTTTGTTTTGTATTCTTTTTTTATTATGCTCTGACTGCTTGCTGTATTCTGCATTTTATGCGTATACTGGGCAGTTAGAGAGTATATGAACTTATAGGGTCTGTATTAATCTTAATATCTAGGTTAAGCTAGGAGGCTCGGCCTCAACTTCGCCATTTTTTTTTTTTAAGCTTTGCAATTTCACTTAACTCAGGAGGAACTTAAATTATCTTGGTTCATATTGTTTAATTTTTAAAAGAGTTTTTGAATTTTCTCGACAAAATGGCAGGCACAGATAATTAATCGCACAGTACTTTGCTTACATATTAATGTGATTAGTGGAAACATAAAATTTAGATATAGGAATTTAAAAAATTTACACGGCATATATATTTTTTTAAAATATGGATTTTTTTATTTAAAAAAGATGTGAAATAGAAAAAATAGTATTTAAACTGTTCAAAGTTAGGTGTCAAAGTAGTTTTAACACAACGATGTGACAATTATTATGTTTTTTTTTGACTTGCAACAATAATTTAATATATTTCTTTGCGTGTCGATATTTCAATAGCATTATACATACAAATCTAAAATTTATTATTATTTTCAGGTCGCTGCCACATAATCAGCCCGGCCGCCGCCGCTGTCACTGTCTACATTCATTTATTTCTTTACCAGCGCGTCGACCGTCCGCAGTTACTCTTTTGTTTCACCCGAACAAAACACAACCTTAACTACCTTTTGTCCAAGTGTCACTTTCTTTTGTTTCTCAACTGAGCTTCTTCTGTTTTTCAGAACGATCGTCGTTTGTCGTAAAAGTTTTATGGCGAAGCTTTTTATCAACGTTGGCTGGGGATCATTACTGGAAACAAAAAAAAAAGGTTGCTTTAAATAAATTGATGGTACAGGGACATCAGGAGCGAACTTCATAATTTTAGTCTCGCTTCGTTTTCTTATACAGGGTGTCCGCTAATTAATCGTACATGGAAAAACCACAGACTCCTTACGTAAAAATATTAGGATTTTATTATACTTAACTATATGCGAAAGTTGATATTAACTGAGATACAGGGTGTTAAAGTTAAAACTTCATTTTTGTTTTTCTCTAATAACTTTGAGAAAAATCAACTTATGTTGCAAAATATGGCAATTATGGTTTTTTAGGACGAGAAAATGATTTATTTATGAAATTTTAATGTACAATGCTGTCTGCGGCATTTTTCGCACATTATTAGGTCATAACTGCCTTAGTGTATTTAAGTTTTTAATGAAAATAATACTTTTCTTATATTTATTACGTAAAAAAGGTATAGGAAGTTCAGGTTGCCCAGAGTTACCGTTTCGGAGATATTTGTATTTGAATTGTTTAGTGCACCCTGCCCAATTACTATTAATTAGCAAACAAAATTATTTTCTTAAATTAAAATATGAGAAAACAAATGAAATTTAGAGATGCAGTTGCTATGAAACCTCCATGTTGTTATTTGTTTGTTGATTATTGTTAAGTTAAGCAACAATGCCGAGACACAGTATGTTTTCAAACGCAGAAATGGACGAGGTGCCCAGAGATGATATTCGGAACTCTATCCAACAACATGATTTTAAAATCTACAAAAATATTTACGACCGATTAGGCGAAACAGGTACCTAAACGAAATTCCAAATAACTCGCATAGCTCATCAAACAAATAACAATATGGAGGTCTCATCGAAACTGCATCTCTAAATTTCACTTGTTTTTTTTATAGGTTACTTTAAGAAAAAAATGTTGTTTGCAAATTAATAATAATTGGGCAGGGTGCACCAAACAATTTAAATGCAAATATTTCCGAAACGGTAACTCTGTTCGACCTGAACTTAGTATACCTTTTTTACCAAATAAATATGCGATAAGTATTATTTGCATTAAAAACTTAAATACACCGAGGTACAAAAAGTTATGACGCAATAAATGTGCGAAAGATGCAACAGACAGCCTACATTAAAATTTCACAAAAAAATCAATTTCTCGTCCTAAAAAAAAAATTGCCAAATTTAAAAACAAAAGTTAGATTCTCTCAAAGTTATTAGAGAAAAACAAAAATGAAGTTTTAACTTTCACACCCTGTATCTCAGTTAATTTCAACTTTCGGATATAGGTAAGTATAATTAAATCCTAATATTTTTACGTAAGGAGTCTGTGGTTTCCCCATTTACCATTAATAAGCGGATACCATGTATACTGTAAATACATCGTAAAATTATGTTTGACAAAAAAAACGGAAAGAAAAACAAAAGATTATAGACATATTGACGTTTATAGACAGTAAATAATAATTAGCAATCGAGCTCTATTGTGTGTATTAAATTTTAAAAAAACTGTAAAAAATAAAATAGTCTGTAATTGGGAGACGTTTGTTTGCCTTTTTTTATTTCAAACCCACCCCGTATTTATTTTTAATTATGCTCCCTCAAGTCGCAGAGACTAAAAAGATATTTACAATTTAAATTATTAGGGTTGTATTTTCCGATTTTCTAAGAGGAAACATCAAAGAAATTCAGTTTTTCCGGCATGGAGATGAATAAAAAATATCTCTCCGAGCCTCTCGATATACAGGGTGTTCGAATAATGGCATCAGGAGATTTGGAGAGGCGATTCTACATGTTAAAATACAGATAGTAAGTCATATAAGAAAAAGTCGAAAACTCGATACTTTCAGGGCTTTTAGAATATCAAATTTATTTTCACATATCTCAAATTTGAAAACATGGCATTACAGAACTTTGTCTAATTTGATAATTTCTGTATGGTTAACAAGATCCCTTATCCGGGAGACACTATGTACATGGTTTTCCTATTTTAACTGAAATTTTTTTTTTATGTTGGCAGCAAGTAGGGTTCGAATTTTAGGCCTACTTCGATTTCGTTGAAATTAGTTTTCTATGCATTATGGATTGGACAGAAATTTTTTCTAAAATACTAACCTTTAACCTTGCAAATAAATCATTTTATTAGATTTATCCGAAATACCTATACTCGCAAATATATAACATGGTGACGGTGTTCGTCAACTAATTTCTAGTCACAACTATAAAACAACATAACCTAAAAATAATAAAGATATCTTCCAGTTTATGCTCTATTTCTAAAGTTTTATTCAATAACGCACAATTTGTATTTTTAATTCAACATAGTATTATACATATTACTTTATACTATATGCATATTTATAGTTACTGTAGACATTTCCTGGGCATTAATTGTTATTCCTGTCAGATTCTGTGTCGACACAATATTTTGTTCAATAGTATTTTTTATTATTTTGTTCAATATTTTAAACTTTGTTGTGCTCGCATCATAGCTCAAAGTTTTGCATATTCTTTTAAAAAAAATTTCTAGATTATTTTCTGCAATTTCTCGTATTTCTGAAGGAGTACAACTTTCTTCCTGACTCATTTTTATTAACTTTAATAGTATATTTATTTTTAATTATGACGGATGGGAAGAAGCTTTGTAGCAATTGTTGCTATCATGGCATATTTGATACTTGTAACATTTTATTAAATTGTAAAAGTATTGCCAATCCAAAAAGAAAATAATAAGTCAAATGGAAAAAATCTACTATATTTTTTTAAGTTTTTCAGACTTTAAAGACCCAAATAGAAAAAGTATTATAAAATACACGGTTCATAAGACAATTAGAGCACTTGTAATTTAGAAAACTCCCCGCTTCGCGGGTCGTTAAACGCGTGCTCTAAGATAATGTCTTATGAAACTTGTATCCTAATATACTATTTTCTTTATTTATATCTAAAATAAATAAAAACGACAACTTCGTATTTCGAGTGATTAATTTTTAATTTAAAACCTGAAAATATAGACTTAAATTCCTTTCTTCACTTCTCGCCGGCTTATCGGTTTTTATCCAAGATTAATTTAAACTTGGTAACTTTTCTTTTAATAGTTTTTCAACGGTCCAAAGTTGTATTAAACTTTAGGACTTTAGGATAAGTTTCATTTCTTTTCCATTTGCCAATTCGCTGTATTTTAAAAATTAACGATAAAAAGCTTCCTACCTCTGGGGTAAGTAAGCGTGAGAACTTGATGCATATACATATTAAGTGAATCAATATTAATTAAGAATCATTTGAATTTAATGGGTTTCAATTTGAACTTAATTGTTTTAATCAAGAACGGTACGTCTGACGAGAAATACGCAAGAGGCCGTTATTATGTAGAATTGACAAGATTAATCAGAAAAATCATCCGTATACAAAAATATCAGTGGCTTACAACTTTTTTATAAAAAAATATCAGAGGACATGTTTGATGTGACGCCACTGGTGGATCGATACAATGACTTCTCTAACTAAAATATGTGTTTTTATATCCCAGAAACGCATACCAAAGTTGAAAGTAATATCACAAGTATGTGAGGAGATATTAAAAAATAACGATTTAAAAAAAAAATTCAACACCCTGTAGCAAAGAATTTCAGCCGTATTTTTTGCTTTTTTTCCTTTTTTTGTATTTTCGACAAACAAAACACCCTCGGTCCCCCTCGATCCATGCTTTATAACGAGGACGTATTTTTCACCGAAGTTTTCTCAACTTTTAATTAGGAAAACTCGATTTGAAATACTTTAAAGGGCCGAAATAATGCCCCTTCTTTCTCCGTCAGTCGAACGGGACGAACAAAAAACATCGAGCCCATTAATTAACATTTTTGGAAAATTCTTTAATTAACCAATTAATTTTAGCGAGCAAAAAGTGTCCTTGGAACGCTTTGTTTAAACTTTTTAAGGTAAGGAGAGGGCGCCAGCTATTTTGCCTGTAAGGTGTTCTCTGTAAGACTATTTAAAAGTAGCCGTCAAATGTTAGTCGAGCGAACTTAAGGGTTTACTAAAGTCTGGTCGTTTTATGAAGTTCGATATCGGATCAAATCACGGAACATTCCACTGGTTCACTGTAGTCGGCTGGGCAAAATCAGCGGTTCCAAAATAAAAATATCATAGAATTAAGTACCGCGATTTTTTTTTTTATGATCAAACACAAGCACTATAGGAAAAATCCTCTAGGGCGAATCCAGTAGCCGAAGAGTATGTTTGGGTGCAGAGCTCCAGACATGGGAGCAGTACTCTAGTGATGGTCGAATCTGGGCTTTGTATAGTCTCAAAAGTTGTTGAGGTGTGTACAACTTTCTGGTTCGGAAGAGTACACCAAGTTTCTGAGAAGCTATCTTTGTGATTGCCACAACGTGGTTATGCCAAGACATATTTCCTCCCAGATTGACGCCCAGCAAACTAATAGATGAAGCCAGTGGGATTGCGTGTCCGTCCATGACTATATTCGGTTCTGTAATATTAACCTTTTTAGAGAAAACTGCTGCCTGAGTTTTTTAGCGTTAAATTCGATTTGGTAATTGTCACCCCAAGCCAAAATATCTTCCAGGTCTTTGTTGAGGCGTGATACTTCATGCTGTCTGCGAAGATGTGCGTCGGCAGCCGATGTTTGTGCATTCAAAGAGAAAGATGATAAAAGTGTGCTATCATCAGCAAAACTAACTATCGGATTTTTCGTTTTCACTAGAAGGTCGTTAATGTAGAGTAAGAAGAGAGTGGGAGACAATATGGACCCTTGAGGAACACCGGCATTGATGGTGAAGGTGTCTGTGAGAAATCCGTCAATCGCCGATAAATAGTTTTACCTTGTTTATTTTTCACTTATAGTTTTTTTTATTTATCAAATGAAAAACATTTTGCGTCAATAAGTTAAAGATTTTCTCTGGTACTTTTTCCTAGAATTTAGTTATTTTGGGATCATTATAGTTAAATCTATATAATCATGACCTTATGTCACACCAAAAATTACCACGTGATGCCCCTGTTCGGAAGGTAAACACAGCAACATATGGCAGTGAATATTGAACAGTGTTGTCATATCTTCAGGATAAACTCTTTAGAAAATCAACAAACGTTTGACCGATTTCAAGTTGTTTATTTTTCAGGGTACATTATTATAAACTTTTGCGTCCAGTTCAGTTCTCTGGGAAACAATCTCTGATTTATAAACTTGAACTGGCTCGAACAAACCACCGCGGAGTTTATAATGGTCAGGTATGTTCTCACTTGTTCAATTCGAACGACACCCGTCGGATCTGAACAACTAAAATGCCACTTTACCCTTTAGAAGAAAAAAATGCAATTTTATTTATCTTTTCGGCCTTATTTAAAACCAACTTATTATATAAAAAAAACACCAGGTAACCGAACAAAAACCGTCACAAAACACCAAAACAAAGTCACATCGCGCATCTCGTGAACACATCTAAGTACCATTCAATCTGAATTAGTATTTTAAAGTGCTATCGTGTAGACAAAAATACGCCCTTATTGTATAAGATTTTATCAGCTGGTAGTCTGGGAAATAATATAATTCTTTCATACAATGGTATTCGACATCTAAAAATGTTGAAACTAACCTTTGAACCTGTTCCTTCACGTGTCTGTTGTCTATCTAAAAATACAGCGTTGCCACTTTCAATGTTTTATAAGGTTATATTCATAAACTGCCTAATTTCCTTCTATAATCTTACTTTCCTGTATAATTATAGTTTCGGAAATGGCAACCGCGCTGGCTCTACTAGCGGAGAGTTCTCGGAACGAAAGTCTGGTGGTGGACTAGACCATTTATTTGAAAGGGTAGTTCCTGTCAATTATTAACATAATTGTTTCATTTTATCTTTAGTAAAGGGTTAATGGCCCATAGAAATTAGCGTTTTTATTATTTCTATTGCGAAATTATTAAGTGCTCTTGTTCTATGTATGCGGTAGTGTTATTTTAAAGTGTAATTATGCGTTAGTGTCTAGTGCTTTCGCGTAATCTGATAATAGGTGCATATCTTCAACAAAACTAATTTGAAACTCGTGGGTGTCTGTGTGTTTCTTTAAGTGATTTAGTGCAATTTGTTCTGTTTCACTGTGTTTTTTTTTTCTTTCTACTTTATGCCGGTTATATTCCGGGATTGGAAATAAGAGGCCGAATGATGTTTAGTGATAAGCTTATTAAGCACTCCCACACTACTATCATCAGGACACGTGAGGAGCAAAAAGTTGTTCTCATAGAAAAAAGAACTGAAGGTGTCTGTGCCCTGGATTCCTTAATCGCGTTCTGGATTTACTTTCTAAGTAAGCTAAATATTTATTTTTATAAGAAACTAAAGTTTTACACTTTTAAACAGTGTGACAACATTGTCCTGAACATCTGTTGATTACCCAGCTGAGCAATGTAATATGTTAATATATGAATGTGCCGAGGAGTTGTGTGTTGGTTTAGGAGTGAATTACCCCACTTTTTAAACGTTCGATTTAAAAAAAAATATGTAGCGCTTCTCTAGGACACCCCAGGAGTCACCCATTTAAATATAATACGTCATTTCCATAACACCCTGTATAATGTGAATATGATATTAGAAAAGTACACTGTTTTATCAACCGTGTTTCCAAATTATTCCCCCTGTAACATAAAGTATAGAGAGGCTAAAATTGCCTTGTATATATTTTCGGGGCAAATCAAAGCTTTCCTTTTTAATTGCTCATTAACGGGCAACGCGTCGTCTCCAAAAACAAATCCTAAAACGCTTATCTAAACTGCACCCCGCCATTTTTGTAGCACCCCATAAAAGAGGGTAGATATCGGGCCGTCTCCCGGCGACTTAAAGAATGATAAGAATCCGGAGATAAAGAAAAGAGTATTTCTGTTAGATTGTACTTTTAATCAATGTTGGATTTATGAGGTAAGGTTATAACGAGAGCTGATTTGTTAAAGAGGGTTTTAGAGGAATGGCAAACACAATATATAACAATATATCCAAAATCACACGACAACATTATCGAATAGTATTCTGTATGGTTCATAAAATAACAGAGTTAGTTTTGGTAACCATTCAAATCGACATAAATTCATTCCATTTCGAATTTAACTCATGCAACACCTGAAGGAAGACCAAAATGAAGGTATGTTTCAATTTGGTGCACAGATGATTTGATAAGAGAACACGACAGGGATCCCCATTTCTTCAGAAGGGCCTCACTCTGTTTCTTCTTGGAAGATATAGGATATCTCTACTTCCTCTATAGAATTTGGTAATAGCCCTTAAATAATTTAGAATCACACGTTGACGAGTATATTATTTCCATAATATATGCGTTTCATGTTTCATGTGTAATGAATTTGTCCCTTCAAATAAACCTTTTAAAGTCAAAAACAACTGATATGTTTCTATTAACTTCCGCGAAATATCTAAGCTGGGTTTTCCTTGAATTTTCTTCACTTTTATAGAATATACATTCTAGATGTGTTAAATTTTCTTTTTTTTTTTAAGATGAAATACAAGCACTATAGGAAATATCCTTTAGGGCACTCTGGGAGTGGTGCGTGTGCGCAAAAAACGATTCACGTTGGTTTTGAATCGTTGGAGGTTATATTCGTTGGGAAAAACGACCTCGGGAAGGTCGTTCCATAAAACTGGACTAAATACAGCTTTTTAAGAAATTTGATGCTCATATCTTACAAACCATACCAAACCATATATTTTTGGAAGCACAAAAGAAAAATATACACAATTTATTTCTATTAGCAATCATAATTAGTGAAAAGACGAAGCAAACTAAATAATAAGTATTTTTATAGTGATCAGCCTGTATACAGGGTGTCCGCTAATTAATGGGATATGAAAAAACCACAGACTCATTACGTAAAAATATTAGGATTTGGTAAGAAGTAAAATATTATTTGCATGCCTGAGCTAACGCACTAAACAATTGAAATTCAAATATCTCCGAAACGGTAACTCTGGGCGACCTGAACTTTTTTGCGTAACAAATATGAGAAAAGTATTATTTTCAGTAAAAACTTAAATACACTGAGGCACAAAAAAGTTATGACCTAATAAATATGCAAATAATGCCGCAGATAGCGCCCCCTACATTGTACATTAAAATTTCATTAAAAAAAATCTATTTCTCGTCGTAAAAAAACCATAATTGCCAAATTTTGTAAAGAAACGTTGGTTTCCCGCAAAGTTATTAGAGAAAAACAAAAATGAAGTTTTAACTTTAACACCCTGTATCTCAGTTAATATTAACTTTCGGATATAGGTACTCTTCCGAACCAGAAAGTTGTACACACCTCAACAACTTTTGACACTATACAAAGCCCAGATTCGACCATCACTAGAGTACTGCTCTCATGTCTGGAGCTCTGCACCCAACCATACTCTTCGGCTACTGGATTCCATCGAAAGGAGTGCCATTCGTCTGATTGGAGACCACGAGCTGACGAAGAATCTCGACAGCCTAGAACATCGAAGACAGGTTGGGGATTTGACTCTCTTTTACAGATATTTTCATGGAAACACGACGAACGACTGCCGCCCATCCATATGTGGTTAAGCTTAGCACTCCTCGAACTTCACTATTTAAGAATTCTTTCATCTGGAGGACTTCATTCTTATGGAACGATCTTCCCGAGGTCGTTTTTCCAAACGAATATAACCTCCAAAGATTCAAAACCAACGTGAATCGCTTTTTGCGCAAACGCACCACTCCCAGAGTGCCCTAAAGGATTTTTCCTATAGTGCTTGTGTTTAACCAAAAAAAAAAAAAAAGTATAATTAATTCCTAATACTTTTACACGTAAAGAATCTGTGGTTTTTCCATGTCCCATTAATTAGCGGACACCCTGTATATCAAACAGAAATGGATAAGGCAAACAAAGTAAAAACTGGTAAAAACGTTAAAAAAATTGAATATTTCGATAATTTTTGCAAATTACCTCTCCGAGGTGTTATAAACTCTTCGAGGCGGTAAATGAAAATTACTTTTTAACTTAAATTTCTTTCTTAACTACGCCCAAATTAGAAAACGACGAAAAAATTTAATTTTCGATCGTCCACTTTTCTCAATTAAAGTTTTTAATGAGTCTGCCTTGTACTTTTCTTAGAGGCGAAAATTCTCTTAAAACTTTTTAATAGAAACTTCGTTTCGCGCGCTTTTTCAATGAGATGAATTTTAATTTTTTTTAAACACATTTAAGGCATAGTTTTTACTTTCTTGCCTAACATTCCTGGATTACTGTGAAGATAAACAACACAGAGTCCAGGAATGTGGCTTTTCCTACGAGGTACGAGGTCAAAATCCACAGATATTGATTAATTTTGAAAAAATCGCAATTTTATTCACAAATAAATGGTGCTTTGAAATTCGTAATAAAATTGGTTGCGTTACAATGGAAACGTATTAATGTTGAATTGTCAAACTTGACGCATATAAATTTAATTGTTGGTAATTCCGAAAGCAAAACAGTATAAAATTATAAGTGATGATGAATTTTCCATTTCTGGGACTCCTTCAGAGCTGGTTGAGGCAGTGAATACTGCTTCATTAGAATTATTGCCAAAGAAGTCAAGAGAAAAGTACGAATATGCATATAAATGTTTTATGGGCTATCGCAAGAGTAAAAACACGAGTTCTTTCTCGGAAAATGTTGTAATGGCATACTTCCTAGACCTTTATTTAAAGATGAAATCTTCAACATTATGGGCCAATTATTCAATGTTGAAGTCAACCCTTGCAATTAAACACAATGTAGATATATCTACATATTCAAAACTTCGTTCTTTATTGAAACGGCAAGCTCTAGGTTATAGGGCAAAGAAATCTAAGATTTTAACGAAGGAAGAAATCGACATATTTATCCAGGAAGCTCCAGATAAAGAACATTTAATGATTAAGGTAATTTACAAGGTTTTAATTTCTATTTAGATTACACATTTATTTATTTTTTAGGTGGCTTTAATATTTGGTATTTCTGGGGCCTGTAGAATGGATGAGTTAGTCCGAATGACTCTACACGATGTAGAAGACCTAGAATTTAAGCTTTTAATTAGCATGCCTGATTCGAAGACCAGCAAACCAAGATCATTTGTAGTTAATCAGATGTACTTGAATATTTATCGAAAGTATGTTTCGTTAAGACCGGAACATATGAACAGTGACCGATTTTTCTTTAAATATCAAAGCGGAAAGGGTTGTAGACAAGTGGAAGGAATACATCAATTTAGAAAAATGCCTAAAATAGTTGCTACTTATTTGAACGTGGTAAATCCGACAGAATATACTGGTAACTGCTTTCGTCGGTCTTCTGCAACAATATTGGATGACTCTGGTGCCATCATAACTAGTTTAAAGATGCATGGCGGATGGAAGTCATCAAACATTGTTGAAGGATATATTGAAGAATCTCTTAACAATAAGGTTGAGGTGGCAAATAATTGTGAATATAACAAACTAATTTCAAACTGTATTCTGCAATGCATTGAGGTTTTGAAAATATAAATTAATTCCTTATGAACAACGTGTTTTCAATCATTTATGTAGAACACTAACAACTGTAAGGAAATATCATTTCCTTAAAGTAAGGAAATGAATATTTCCTAACAGTTATTTTCCGATGCCTAGCAACGACTAAGTGTAGGGAAATATTGCCTTTTTCTCCTACTGTATAAATAAATCAACTTTCGGGCCGTAGCAACACGAAAGAATACGAAAGTAAATGTTACAGTTACCTGAATATTATCCGTTGCTAGTTAGGAAAGTAGGTTGCTAGCTACGAAAGTAATACTTTCGGTGCCAGGACAAAAAAACAAGAATAAAATTTTTTATTGTATCTATTTATTCAAGCGAATTAAAAAAAAATCTTACTTAATAATAAAAAGTTTATATTTATTGAAAAAACAAGTGGTATAATAACAATAATATAAAACTTAAATAACACTAATTTTTATTTATTGTCATTAAGGTTAATAGTGAAATTTGAACAGTTAGAAATATTAATTGATGGAATATTATTCAATTCAATACCTTCGCCGCTTCTTATTAGAGACTCGTTATTATCCTGGACTTGGACCATACAACTATTTGTCACTCTCGCGTCGTTAGATGGAATAAAAGTAGGAGATCGATTTAAGATCTTTTTGGAAATTTCGATTTTATTTGTATACGAATCACCAATATATCCCTCCGCAACGGACGAAGATCTCCAACCGCCATGTCTTTTTAAATCCAAAATATCGATACCTGGAGCATTTGCAAGAAAGGTAGTTGATGTTCTTCTAAACGAGTGACCAGTGTATTTATTTATATCTTGAAGTTTCAAAAATTTGGCAATTTCTTTGGGAACATTCGAAATAGTGTGTTGTCCAATCACCTGATTCACAGACCTACCTCGTTCATAGCGATATAACAAGCGTTCGTCTTGTGCATTATTTGGCCTAAGTTTAATATAATCTTGAAGTAACCTCATAAAAGAAACTGGACCTCCATCATCGGCTATCACAAAACTTCTTTGAACCTTGTTTTTGCTCTGGAGGATTTTAACAATAGCTACATCATCCTTGATTTCGATGTCGTTCAATTTCATTTTATAGATCTCATCTGTCCGGCATGCTCCAGCTATCCCCATTACTGCTATCACTTTCATAGATAAATAGCTATGATTAGGAGCGACAAGTAAAAACTTTATTATTTCTTCTTTTGTGAAAATTTTAGATTTTTTAGCTTCGTAACCATCATTTTTTCGTTTAATAAATGCAATAAGTTTCTTAAACTGCGAAATATCTATATTTTTGTTCACAGAAATAGTCAATTTAAGCATGGAATATTGTGACCATAAGGACGGAGGTGATAGGGCTTCAGATTTCTCTTGGAAGTACGCTAGCATTACATTTTCGTCAATTTGTGAAAGGTTTTTCTCCACGAACCATTCTAGAAACAGGTTGTACGTTTGACAGTACCTATCTTTCGACTTTACGGGTAAGAGTGAGGCACATGCCAACTCGGCCGCCTTCTGTATAGCTTCGTTTTGGTCTTGAAACAACATTTTCGACAATCGAAATTAAAAAATTCGAACTGACAGACTTTGACAGTACTCAAATAACTAGTTGTCATAGATTATTTTACAGGTGTATTTTATTATAATTTGAATAAAATCAAAGTTCATTACTTAATAATATAATTGATCAAAGGACAGTAGTAGAAAAAGTTTAATACATTACACGCTGCAAAAGCCCTTTCAAAAAGTAAACTTTCGCAGCTTGTAATGTAAATAACTATTATCTTTCAAAAATGTCAATATTTCCGAACGATTTTCGGAAATAGTATTTTAATTGTGAAAAAATTACTTTTTCGTACAACCGTCAAGAAACGTGACATTTTTATGTTACTATACAGGGTGTCGAGATAAGAATGGACACTACAGGGATCCCGTTAAACATACGGCATACAGGAACGATCACATTAGATAAAAATTGCGTCTGTTTCAAATTTTAAAAATTCCGAATATTTCCGAAGCAGAACCGAATTTTTACGATTTTCACGCGTTTACGTCTAATAACAATAGAGTTGCAATTTTAATTTTTTGTCTCCGTCTTACTGCTAAAGACTAATGGCCATTCATTTACTATTATAATGCAAGCCTAATAGCGCGGGGGACCGAAGTAGGGGAAAGCAGAGTACAAATAACGGCTAATGGCCTTGTTGTCGATAGAATGCTGTATCATTTTGTAATTTAAGTGTTTTCATTAAAACTTCAGAATAACGTCCTTAATCACTGAACTGTACAGGGTATTTAATTTTTATAAGTCAAATTGGTAAAAGACGTTGATATAGTACGGTCGCCATAAGAGAGCAGTTTTGTAATTTAATTTAAACTTGCTAATTTCGGACGTACAGGATGTCCCATTTTTGCGTGTTTTCTGGGGGATGTTAGAGTTATTATAAAAGATAGAATGTTGCGGTGTTCGCTTTAATGTTCCACCCGAGCAAACACGAAAAATTCCTGTGTCAAACTCATCACTACTCTCTTAGTATCTAAGCTACAGGGTGATCTTGAAAATCGTCGCTTTTTGGTTATGTGTTAACTTATCAAAAGTGTAAAAACTGATCTTGTTAGAGATTTTTACGTAAAGTTCAGTGGCGTAGTCAGTTTTCCTCTAAAAAGTTTAATTTTTTGAGATATTAACAAAAATAAAAAAATTTAAATGGACGCTCTATACAGGGTGTTCCTTAATGACGTGCTAATATTTCAGGGTGTGATTCCTTAGGTCAGTTTATAAAGAAAAGTTCATATGAACATATGTCCGCAACGGCTTAAATTTTTTGCAACAGGGTGTTGAATTTTTATTTTTTAATATCTCCGAAAATACTTTAGATATTATTTTCAATTTTGGTATGTGTTAATAGGATATAGAACCACAAATTTCAGTTAGAAAAGTTATTCAATTGTTCCACCAGTGGCGTCCCTGCAAACATGTCCTTTGATATTTTTTACAACTGACATTTTTCCATGTGGATATTTTTCTGATTACCCTGGTCAATTCTACATCAAAGCGATATCTTGAGTTTTTCTCGTCAGACGCCGTTCTTGAATAAAACCACTAAATTCATGTTGAAACTCATTATTATTAACATTGATAAAATAATTAATGATAAATTTTGTTCTATAAAAATTGATGGAAATGGCTACCTTCACTTAAAAGGCATTTTCCGCCCGTCTTCGCATCGAATTGCCCACTCCAACAATTTTATTTAAATTTAAATATATTAAAAAATAAATATTCAACACCCTGTAGCAAAAAATTTAAGCCGTTACGGACATATGTTAATATAAACTTGTCTTTATAAAATGACCTAAGGAATCACACCCTGAAATATTAGCACTTCATTAAGGAACACCGTGTATACAGGGTGTCCGCTAATTAATGGTACATGGAAAAACCACAGACTCTACGTAAAAATATGAGGATTTAATTATACTTACCTATATTCGAAAGTTGTTATTAACTGAGATACAGGGTGTTAAAGTTTAAACTTCATTTTTATTTTTTTCTAATAACTGTGAGAGAAACTAATGTTTTTTACAAAATTTAGCAATTACAGTTTTTTTTAGACCAGAAATTGATTTCTTTATGAAATTTTAATGTACAATGTAGGGAGCGCTGTCTGCGACATTTTTCGAACATTCATAAGGTCATAATTTTTTGTGCCTCAGTGTATTGAAGTTTTTAATAAAAATAATATTTTTCTCATATTTATTACGTACAAAAGGTATACTAAGTTCAGGTCGCCCAGAGTTACCGTTTCGGAGATATTTGCATTTTAATTGTTTAGTACGTTAGCTCAGGCAAGCAAATAATATTTTGTTACTTCTTACCAATTAACTTTTACATGATAATTAATATTCTAGTAATGGTAGTTGGGAATAACAAATACAATAATTGGATTGTTCTTTAACTTACTTTAACTAAAATAACTTTGACCTTAGAAAACATCGTGTCGAAAGAAATCAACAGCAATGAAAACATAAACTTAAGATAAACTCAAAAATGAAACATTTTCTGACAAAGCTATCTTACAATAATCAACAAACAAACAAACAACTGCATCTCTAAATTTTATTTGTTTTCTCAGAGGTTACTTTAGGAAAAAAATTTTGTTTGCAAATTAATATTAATTGGGCAGGAGGGACTAAACAATTTAAATGCAAATATCTCCGAAACGGTAACTCTGGGCGACCTGAACTTGGTATATCTTTTTTACGTAATAAATATGAGAAAAGTATTATTTTCATTAAAAACTTAAATACACTGAGACAAAGAATAGTAATGACCTAATAAATTTCTCCTAAAAAATCATAATTGCCAAATTTTGTAAAAAAAAAGTTAGTTTCTCTCAGAGTTATTTGAGAGAAACAAAAATGAAGTTTTAACTTTAACACCCTGTATCTCAGTTAATATCAACTTTCGAATATAGCTAAGTATAATTAAATAATAATATTTTTACGTAAGGAGTATGTGGTTTATCCATGTACCATTAATTAGCGGGCACCTTGTATAATTTCATTATTAATTAAGCAAACCTTGGCGTTTACAAAAATGTATAGGTGTTTATATTTATACGCAAGAATAACCTAAAAATGCGATTTATTTAATAATTTACTTTACTTATAACAGTAGGACATGGTCAATTTATTAGAAACAAATAAAAAAATTTATTACAGCTATTCTAAATATTAAATTGGATTAAAACATGCCAACAACATACATACAATTATTTATTTCAAAATCGATCGGAGAGTAAAAATCCAACTTTACATAATTTACCACTTGTTTCCATCGGAAGGGATTTATAAGCCATAAATTTTTTGTCGCCTGAAATCGCCCTTATCTTAACGACACTCTGCAAACAAAAAACAAAACAAGAGGCCTATTCGCGAAGGAGAGCAATTTTGAAAAACGAGTCATTTTGTATAGTAGCTATTACAAACTAATTGCAACGTTTTAAAATTCTCGCAGTCTGTATAACTTTTGACAATCTCTTGAATGCCATAATTTATTATACTTTTTATCTCGCAGATATTGCTTGGTTGCCGAGGAAAATCTTTTCAGAAAATTTATTTCTCGAAGGCGGGCGGTAAAGCAATGAAAACATGAAAAATTGCCGTCTTTGGCTATTTTTATTAGGGTTAAAGGAAAGTTTTCGGGGGGAGTTTTCGTTGGCGATTAACACGAAAATTTTTGCACTTCAGATTAAGAAATAGTTATTTATACGACACGAGAGTAAAATGGAACCCTTTGAAGGCATTTCAAATTTATTTCATATACAGTGAGGCAGAATATGGTCAGCATATTGGGAAAAGTAATGGTTTGCGAACACGCACCACTCCCAGAGCGCCCTAAAGGATTTTTCCTATAGTGCTTGTGTTTGATCATAAAAAAAATTCAACTTTGCATCATAGGAAATCCCAAAACCATTGAACAGTGGCGCTCGTCTGTGTTTGTGTCTGGGTTTGGCGGAAAATAAAAAAAAGAACTAAATTATACAGGGTGTTATGGAAATGACGTATTATATTTAAATGGGTGACTCCTTGGGTGCCCTAGAGAAGCGCTACATATTTTTTTTTAAATAGATCCTTTTAAAAGTGGGGTAACAAACACTCTTACTCACAGGTCAGTCCGCGCTACTGTACAACATTTCACCCAGAGCCAATGGCAATGTTGCCAAACTTAATCTAAAACTGAAATTCCATATAAAATTATAAAAATAAATTATTTTCTACCTACTTGTATTTATCCTTATAACTAAAGAGCGAGGAAATCCAGGCACAAACACAATCAGTTTTTTTTCTTTTTCATGGGAACACTCCTGGAAACACTTTATGTACACAATTATAGTGAAACAGAACCGATAGTTAGTTTCTGTAAATACAATAATACAGATTATACTACAGATTATTAGATGTTATTACACGCGACGAAATTTGACGTCCAGAAGAAACGCGTCAATAGAAACAATATTCAAAAATTATTTATGGACGGGCAAGATATACGCGTAAACGGAAAAAACAGAGCGGGTTGCTGAGAGTGTGTTGGTGATCGACGAGACACAACGTATCCGGCCGCTAGTTGGTCTTCAACTGAAAGACGCAAGCGTTCGACGCTATATAAAACTACTTCGCTCAGCCGATGTAAGACGTCAAGAGGTCATTGGCATTTGACCTAGTGACGTACGTGGCTATTACTATTCCATATGTTTTTCGGGTTGTTTAAAACATAGTCCGTCGTAAATGTTCTTCAATTAATTGTACAAACAGATATTACAGAATGGAAGAGTTTTTAAATTTTTTTCGTTTTGTCTAAAGAGTTTAAGGTACATATGACAACACCGGCCAGAATTCCTTGATTGCTTACATGTATCGCAGTGCCACACAGGTGTTTTTCTGGTTTATATTTTGTTCGCTATCCGGAAAGACGGTAACCATTTAAGGACATATTCCGAACATTTGCGATGATTGCCAAGATTCATATCTTTTATTTCGTTTCAAAGTAATAAAGTTTAAATAAATGGCCTAGGAAACCAATATGATCCATAGTGTGTTATATATTTGAAAAGAGGATTTAAAATGCTATCTTTTTAGATTAAAATATACAGGGTGTTCCATTTAAAAAAATGAGGTTAGGTTCGATAACTTCTTTTACCTGATCCCGTATACTTATTGTGAAAACGGCAGATTATTCAACAATCCTTCTAAAGAAACTTCTGTATAAAACATTTTTCGGTATCTCTTTCAACTAAGCAAATATTAGGTAATTTTGGAATTGTAAATTTTCTGATTTTCCCTCGTATCTCCTAAGCGAGCGAAAATTTTCAAATTTTGATTTTACCATTTTAAGTTTGACCCAAAAAGAGCATCTGACACCTACATTACTTTTTTGGGGGCTTTATTAGAAAGTTTAAAAATGAAATATATGAAAAAAAAATTATAGAGGGTATTCCAAAGTTAATGAGGCTGTTATTGATCAATTTTCTATGATTAAGAACCGAAGAATGGACTTTACGTTTAAGCACTATTGTGTAGGGTCGATAAATGTTGTGTATTTCGATAAATGATACTCGATATGATTTTAAACAATTTTATTTAAGGATTTAAACTAAAAAACACTGAAAATATGAAGACTGCCAACTTGTCAGTCTCGTGGCTCGATTCGTTCTCGTCATAAAACAGTTAACTATTGTTCTCGTCTTGGTTGCGCCTAATGACGTAGCCCGTAGATGGCGTAGTGGTATTAGACATCAATCGGTTTTCTTGATAGCTCGTAGATGGCTTTAGTAGTATTAGTAGTGGACTGTATATTGTTACGAGGGTTGCATGCGACGACGTTAAGATCCGACAGCTATACACACTAAGAAAATCTTTCTTATTTTCCAAAAGTTGAATTTCCTTGTGTAAAATTATTTGTTTTACCTAACGCATTTTCTTATTACTTTTTTTCTTCCTACATTTTAAACGCCTAGAAAATTGCACCATACTTTGTGAACCCCCTCTATCATAGGTCAAGAGCCGCCACTGTGTTACACATATTTTTATTTCCTCCAAATAATTCAGAAACTTCCTCTTCCAACAGAACATCGCAAGATCAATACGAAATAAGAATCATTCCCCCCTAAAAAAGACCGGGCAATCGAACGACCCTAAAGAACCTAATTTTTAACCCTCGCCAGCCGCCCCCCATCTAAATAAGTTTTTCGATCCCCCACCTCGACTTTTTCTCATAATGGGGACTGTCAGAATCAGCCCGGTGAAAAATGACGGAAATTAAACTGTGATTTTTCAGAGTTTTCCCTCGAGACGGGGAAAGAGACGCGCAATTTTCTTAATTTCCACCGCTCTTTTTCTTTGTTTTATATAATGAGACGTTTAAAAATTATAAAATGTCGAGGAATGGGTTGGGAGGTGAGTGGAAAACGTTTTCGGTTGAACCGAGGACGAATAAATGTGCCTCATCACCTTTAACAGTATGATTTAAATCGAGATTATGTAGATCGAATAAGACAAAACCACAGAACCATAGTTGCGAAACCATGAATATAGTATATACAGGGTGTCCGGGAACATGTGGGAAATCTCCCGGATATGAAGAAAACACGTGAAAAGAATACTATAGGTTCATATAAACTTCTTTCGTATCGGCCTCCTCTTCGGAGATATGGGCTCCCAAAGAGCACCAATGGAATCAAGTTTTTTACACATAATTATTGAACCACCTGGTATATTTCAATTATTTTTTAATATGATGTATACCAGGTACGACCCGTCAAATTACTACCCAAGAAACTGTTGTGAATTACTCACAGCTGCAGGGACGGACTAGCTGTAACACTCATGGACCCATTTTTTTTACGCCCTGTATGATGAGAACTTTGGACAATGTTTTTTACATACCTTTAACTATTGGCTAAAAATTAAGTACTCTTCATTTATGTCGCTAATCCTAACCGTTTTCGAGAAAACGTCATTTTATTTACACTGAGTCCCCTAACTGCTCATGGGCTAAATATGAAAAAGCGGAATCTTGAAGGTTGAACATTGGATCGGAACAAAGATGTATCTTTTATTGAAATACCCGAAGCACATGATGTATATGAAATGCCGTTTTTTCGAAAACGGTTAGGATTAGCGACATGAATGAAGGGTACTTAATTTTTAGTCAATAGTTAAAGGTATGTGAAAAACGTCGTCAAAAGTTCTTATCATATAGGGCGAAAACAGTCCAACAAGGTTCACGGCTGTGTATGTGAAAATTAAAAAAAACCTCGGACCCGGAAACTTGTGCTTTCAGGGGGACACGTTTCACTATTAATTTCATCCCTGTAACCTCAACCCCCCCTAGCGGGGGCGGCTACTGCCCTTGTTTCTTCAAATGGGAATGGGTATGTTGTCATACATCTTTTTAAAGGGCATTAAATTCTCTTTACGCGCGTAGCTCAAATTTACAAAACAAAGCGCCATTTTAAAGGGAATTTAATGCCCTTATCACTGGTATTAGAAATTCTCATAAACGGTATACCGATTGTATATTGGTCACTAGTATCAGTATTATAATACTTACAATCCAGCCACTAACTCTTATTAAAATATCTTTATATTGGGTATGAAACGATTAACCGCTGCTGGAATATAATTAGTACCTCCAACTATTATAGATTATAACTACTATTAGAAGTAAGTTATTGCCACTATAACCACAGCTTAGAAAAGCGAGATTATTACAGTAGCCAACTGTCGCGCTGTCCAAATGCGTATGTGGAAATCCAATAACTGATATTTATTATACCAGGTATTGGAATTTTTTCTCAGTGTAGAGTAGTATTCCCTATCTAGCGAATAACTGCTCGAATATACGAGCAGTTTTTACCTCGAGCGATCACACTACCAAGCGGCACATTTCGGTCGGCGTCAAGCGAAGCTCGGGTATCGAGTGAAAGGTAATAAGTAAGAAGCGACGATTTTCGCTTGACTTTATAACTCGAGCAGTTTTTTTAATAATCGAGCGATGTCGGTTATTTCAATAATCGAGTACTCGAGCGATCACAACACTAGAAAAATTACCGAATAGACACCTAAACATTCCGTATACTTTTAAACTAACTTTTAAATCAGAACCCTTTACAGATATTTTTTCAAAAGTTTCCCACAGTGGTCATGCCAGTATGCAAATGACGGGTCACTAAAATTTAAAAATTTTGACCTGCTCAGTTAAAGAGCAACCGGTTTCGGGGCATTTTTATTTTTAAGGGTCATCCCTGGCATCCCTTAAGATAAAAGGAAGTTAACGTACGGGTAAATTGCAGGTATAAATGATTAAATAACTGTTTGTTTTGTGGCGTGCAGTGGTTTTTGGTCCTAGGCATACCGACTCATTATACGAATCATAAACTATATTATTAAAGGTATTTTATCAAATTTGACATCCTACAACTAAAACAAAAACTTCATTGCTTTAACTGTATTTCTTATGGAACTCCGCTCTTCGTAGCCTGTACAGTGGCGTGAAACACGGTGACGAAATTTTCCGATTGTTTATCATACCAGCGTTGACGGTGTAATATTTTCTTCTATTAATTACGTGATGAATCAAACAATAATCAGAAATTAACATTTGAAGAGTCGAGCAAAATAAATCGTGGCAAATATTTACAATGTACAGGGTGTTCCATGTTCGCCACTTTTATAGGGTATCTCCGTAATTGTTAGTGCTATCAAACAAGTAATGTAGGTGTCATGTGCTCTTCTTGGGTCAAACTTAAAATGGTAAGAGATACGGAGGAAATTCATAAATTGACAATTTCAAAATTACCCTATATTTTCTTAGTTAAAAGAGATACAGAAGAATGTTTTATACAGAAGTTTATTTCTAATGATTGTTGAATAATCTGCCGTTTTCAGAATAAGTATAAGGGGTCAGGTAAAAAAGTTATCGGACCTAACCTCATATTTTTTTTTAAATGGAACACCCTGTATATTTCGATCTAAGAAGATACTATTTTCAATTTTCCTTTCAAATATATAACACGCCATGAATATTTGTATCATAGACAATTTATTTAAATTTTATTACTTTGAAACGAAGTAAAAGATTCAGATTAAGGTAAAAAATAACGGGAATTATCGCAAATGATCGGAATATATCCCTAAATTGTTACCGTCTTTCCGGATAGCGAACAAAATATACATTTTGCGCCGTTTTTTCCACTTTCAATATAAACTGTTATCATATCAAATATTTCAAAATGTTGATGGGTCATTTTCGCAAATGAATATGTAAAAATTAAATTGGTTAAATGTTAATAGTCAACATTGTTGTTTCTAGGATATTAGCTTTTGTTTCATGGTCTACTGTGGTTTACAGTAATAAAGTTTAAATCAACCGCCCGGGATACCAATATCACCTATGGTGTGTTATATATTTGAAAGAAGAATTTAAAATAGTATCTTTTTAGATGAAAATATACAGAGTGTTCCATTTTAAAAAATGAGGTTAGGTCCGGTAACTTTTTTACCTGACCCAGTATACTTATTCTGAAAACGGCAGATTATTCAACAATCATTATAAAGAATCTTATGTATAAAATATTTTTCCGTATCTCTTTTAACTAAGAAAATATAGGGTAATTTTAAAATTGTCAATTTTTTGATTATCCCCCGTATCTCTTAAGCGAGCGAAAATTTTCAAATATTGATATAGCCCTATCAATTACGGACACCCTATAAAAGTGTCGAAAATGGGACACCGTGTACGTAAAGAAGAGGGGGCTAATGAAATAACAACCAGTCAGAAGGACATTTTCAGGAAGAATGCAACTGCGGAATCAAAACATGCACAGTATTTATTTATTTTCCATTTACTTAATTATTGTTTGAGTACGCCTATGGTAAGACGCATTCTAGCATGGCTATTATACACTTTGTCCCCTCGTTCTTCATACGTGATCGTTCAAATAAAACTATTCAAACAATATTACACCATGTCTTTCACACGACGTGATGCCACACTTATTTTTTTGAGTAAACTTTTAATGGGCATCCGAAAGTAATTAAAAAACTTTTTTTCTATTTGGGTTTCATAATGGCTACATTATGAAATGCAAAAAAATTGAATAGCCTCCCCCTTTATGAAACTGAAATTTTATAAAGTTAAAGTAGGGTTCGAATATTAGGCTTACTTGGTTGAAATCAGTTTTCTAGGCATTATGGATTCGACAAAAAATTTTTATAGAAAACTTTAAAATACTAACCAGATTCTGTGTCGACACAATATTTTGTTCAATAGTATTATTTCTTATTTTGTTCAATATTTTGAACTTTGTTCTGCTCGCACCATAACTCAAAGTTCTTCCTGATTCATTTTTATTAATGACGGGATGGGAAGAAGCTTTGTTGTGTTCAATTGTTTCTATCATGGCATATTTGATACTTGTAACATTTTATTAAAGTGTAAAAGTATTGCCAGCCCAAAAAGAAAATATTAATTCAAATGGAAAATATCTACTATATTTTTTAAAGTTTTTCAGACTTTAAAGACCCAAATAGAAAAAGTATTATAAAATACACGGTTCATAAGACAATTAGAGCACTTGTAGTTTAGAAAACTCCCCGCTTCGCGGGTCTTTTTCACGTGTGCTCTAAGATAATGTCTTATGAAACTTGTATCTTAATATACAATTTTTTCAAATATTTTTTTCGTACTTCTTCTTGTTGTATACGATAGACGTAAAATCTAAGATATAAATACAAAAACGCGTGGATCCACGGTAGACACCTCTACCCCAGGATGAAAAGTGCGATTCTTTGTTTTTTAGCGGAATGAACGTCCCCGCTGGTTATTCGATTAAAACCGAATAAGATAAAGAAAAAACGTTCAGTATATTGCCGTGTGTACCCAGCCTAATATGCTGGTGTGCAGGTATTTACATGGTAGTGAATAAACATAACATTTAAGGAAGAAAAAACATATCCGAACAAACCCGAAAAACTCTAAATCCCCCCCCCCCCCCTCAAAAAAAGGTTTCCTTTAATCATGTCCCTGCATATTAAGGTTTAAAACGAAGCTAACCTCAAAATCAATTTTATAGTTGACTTACCGCCCACCAAAAGAGCGCCACTTCCTGGGTTTAGGAAGCTTTAAAAGTTCACCTATCCTCTACTATATGCAATTTGGCGCCACTTAACAGCAAGTCCCTTTTAATCGATAGGGATGACGAAGGACTTTATCTAGAGCCAGAACATTATGTATGGTAGGTACGAGGAACAAGGACAGACATAATCGAGGGCTAGAAGTGTTGAGCTTCGAATATCTTTCTCCATCAAAGGACATATTTAGTTCAAATACTGTCCACTGTCTTTATTTGGCGCCACTTCATGGGTAATACAAAAGGATAGTATAGGAATCTACAGGACTATACGGTCTATGGTTGGTGAGACGTAAATGGAAGACGAGTTATAGGATCGTTTCAAAAATTTGAACTCTTATACAACGTGTCCAAGATAAGGAGGGCCAGTACAGGGATCTCTGAAACCGTAAGAGATACGAAGTCGGTTAAATGGAGGTAAAGTTGTGCATTTACGGCCTAATAATATGCCGTTTAGAAAGTTTAAAAATTTCCCAGTAGTTCCGGAGATATACGGAAAAAACCGAAATTCTGAAAAATCGTTTTATTTTTTTCGTTGGTTTTTCTGAGATCGAATTACAACGTAAATTGCACTTTTACATTGCCACTTTTTCCGCTCTATCTAACAGCGTTCATTGTTTTGTAATCTGACGAGTCGTCTTCGAAGGGTCATTATCAACTTTCTTTTTTTAAATACGGTCCTGTTTTCCTGATATTGGAAATCGAGAGGTTTTTCTCCCGAATGCAACGATGTATGACACATTGTGGTTTAATGTCGTTTCGAGGGTTATCTGAACAACATCAGGAAATTTTGGAATACGGTCCTGTAATTCTCATAATTTTATAAATAATATGTCATAGGTAAGCTCTAAATTTTTACATATGGTTCAATAAATAGCAAATAATTTAATAATAAACCACAAATAAGTGAACAAAATATAGGAACATTATTTCAAATTTCTGTTGATTTTAAAAGAAAATTAGGCGTTTGAAACAAAAAAAAATTAAGATGATGACGCGTGATGTGTTGCACGACATTCCCATTGTGATCGTTGTCACCATTTGAAAGCTATTTAAGTTTTTGGTGCTTGAAGCTATTCAAAGTATTACGCCAGTCTTCCACTATTTTAGCTGTCATTTTGTTAAAGATGAAAATTTTGAAGCGAAATTTGAGGGTCACATAGTACTCGATAAGATCTTTAAAATGAGATATCGCAACACCCCTTACCCCTATTCAAAATCAGGGGGTTGTGTTCGTTCACCCCCGTTCGGGGGTTGAAGTTACGGAGATGAAAAAAGCGGAAAAGTTATTCCCCTCGAATCAGAAATCGACGGGTCCGAGCGATTTTATACATTTTCATTTTAAAGCAGGAAAATCGAGGTGTTAAGTTTTCGCTGGACCACCCTGTATAGTTCTTATTGGAAAACCCTTTATTATGTTTTAAAAAATTGACGAACAACTGTTAAATTCTTATTGTCCTTTTCTAAATTTAAAAACGGAACCTTCTGTTTGGATTTTCGGTTTATCAGGTGTTTCCCATAATTGAAAACTATATGACAATGGCCATGCATTGTTATAAGAATGAATTGTATTGTAATTTAGTATATTGAATGCACTAATAATCTATGCAGGAAACATTAACAATACAGTCAAAAATGCATTATCACCTTCATGCGTACGCAATTCGCAATAATAACCCATTTTTAAGAGTTTTTTAATTTCTAGCCCCCATAGCCAATTTCGCACACACACACAAAAATAAACTCAGTTTAAGTATTTTGGTTCTGTCAGAATTTTTTACTAAATTTTTATGGTGACACCCTATACAGGGTGCCCCGAGTAAAGTGGCCTATTGGAAGTATCTCGAGAACTAAATGAGATTTTATTGGGAAAATTTGGCTGTGGCTATAAGAGATGGTTTTCTACGTTCATAAAATATTTTTGATGGTGCGGTGTTGCCGGATCATACCGAAAGTGGTAGCAACTTCGGAATTTTAAATCAATTACCCTATACAGGGTGAGTCGGGAGGAACGGACCAAATTTCAGGAGTGTATTATACACGCGAAAACAATGTAAAAAAACCCATATGTTCTTATCGGATATTCATTTGTTTTCAAGTTATAGCGCAATACCAAATAAATAAAAGTTCATATATTAACGGTTTCCTAATCATAGCGTTCTTTTAATAAATGTTCAAAAATACCGCCATTGACTTCTAAACATTTTCTGCTTCGTCTACGAAGGTGGCTCTTCTAATTGCTTAATTTCTTTCTTCTTTAAAATTTGCTGCAGTATTTCTAATACGTCGAATTAGTGCATCCCGAGTGTCCACTTTTACGTGGACACTTCATTTTTAAACCAACCCATAAACAATAGTCTAGTGCTGTGAGGTCTGGAGATCTTGGAGGCCAATTAATAGGACCACCGCGACCAATCCAACGCCCTGGAAATGTTTCGTCTAAATGTTGCTTGACCTGACGAGCAAAATGTGCAGGAGCTCCATCGTGCTGGTAATACATTCGCCTTCTGATATTTACAGGAACATCCTCTAGTAGTCCTTGTAACTCATGTTGTAAAAAATGTAGGTAGTTGTCTCCTGTGAGGCGATTCTCCAAAATGAAAGGGCCAATTAAATAGCTATCGAGCATACCACACCACACATTAACCGAAAACTTATGTTGAAAATTACTTTCAACTGTTGCGTGGGGATTTTCGATTGACCATACATGAGAGTTACGAGTATTATTAATACCGTCACGGGTGAATGTTGCTTCATCTGTAAAAAGTATATGCGATACAACACGATGATTATTATTTATCCACCGACAAAATTCAATACGATTAGCATAATCTTCCGGTTCTAGGTGCTGTACTCTCTGTACATGGTATGGATATATGCTTTGCTCGTGGAGTGTGTTTAATACTCTTTTTTGTGAAATGCCCAATTGAGTACCAATTCTTCTTGAGCTGGTCGTTGCATCTTCTTCTACTAAATCCAGAATATTTTCTACTTCTCCTAAACCTTGTCGAGTAGCTCGTTCAGATGTAATGTTGGCACTGGGAAGATTACCATTCTCGCACAAATTACTAAACACTCTGATAAACACGTTTCTAGTCGGATGTCTGTGATGTGGATACCGATACAGAAACCATAAATAAACACCATATTTGTATATTCTAAATTTGAATAAATATTTGGCATTTTGTATCACTTTAATCACTCAAACTTGAAAATAAACGTTTAATTACTGCCACAATAGACTGATACATTGTCAAGACAACATCGGTGTCAAATAGTTTAGAATCCTGAGCATGGCATAGGTACTCTAATTATGTGAAAATTTTGATAAAAGTGGAACGTAGAAAAAATATTGGATATTGCGCTATAACTTGAAAACAAACGAATATCCGATAAGAACATATGGGTTTTTTACATTGTTCTCGCGTGTATAATACACTCCTGAAATTTGGTCCGTTCCTCCCGACTCACCCTGTATATTATATTTTTTTGGAATCTAGGTATAAAACTAATTAAATACTGTTCAAAATTATAAATTTGCGATGGTCTTGTGAAACTATTGTCAAATTTTCAGCTTTCTAGCTATAACCGCTAAAAAGATATGATTTTCTTTTCAGGTCCCGATGCGGCGTTAAAAAATCACAAACTTATTTATAATTCAAAAACTCTTAAAGATAGGTATATGATATTATACAGAAAACTGTTCTAGATTTTTACCTAGACTCCAAAAAAAATATAATATATAGGGTAATTCATTTAAAATTCCGAAGTTGCTACCACTTTCGGTATGATCCGGCAACACCGCACCATCGAAAATATTTTATAAACGTAGAAAACCATCTCTTATAGCCACAGCCAAATTTTCAAAATAAAATCTCCTTTAGTTCTCGAGTTACTTCTAATAGGCCACTTTACTTGGGGCACCCTGTATAAATATTATAAAATATTCACTTTAGTTTTTAGTTCAGTTATTTTGTAAACACCCTTCATAGTTTGCCTCAGTGATCTCGGTTTTTAGGATCACGCTTGTGAATTAGTTAGAAGCTATTTGACAAATAGAACGCAGATAGTTAACCTTAATGAAACTTTCTCGGAAGCAAGAAGCCTCTCGTGTGGTGTTCCGCAGGGCTCGATACTTAGTCCATTGTTGTTTTCTCTGTATACATCCCAATTTTATACGCACCTAAAACACTGTTCAGTTCACTTCTATGCGGATGACACGCAGATCTATATTTCATTCTCACCTGATGCCATTGATGAAGCTAACCGGAAAATAAATGCCGACCTGGATATTCTATTAAATGTTTCCCATGCCCATTGTTTAAGTCTGAACTCCAGCAAGTCTCAAGTTTTACTTTTTGGAAAAGGTCATTGTAGAGAGTTATACGCGGATCGTGTTAAGATTTGTGTGAATAACATTCAGTTGAAGCTGTCTGATGTTGCGAAGAATTTGGGTTTATTGTTAGATAAGGACCTTAGATTCTCTTCGCACATTAGTAGTTGTATTAAAAAAGCATTTGGCAATGTGAAATTAATTTATGGTCAGAAAAAACGACTTAATGCTTCGCTGAACAAGATGTTGTGCGAGTCCCTGGTCTTGTCACACTTTAACTATGCAGATGTTGTATATGGTCCTTGTCTTTTAGGTGAGGAGGCTCGTCGTATTCAATTAGTACAGAATTATTGTGTAAGGTTGGTAGTTGGTATTAGAAAGTACGATCGTGGTGTTACTGCTAAGTTGCGTGAACTTGAAAGGCTAAGAATGGATGAAAGATGGATGTTTGGATGGATCTACGTCATAAACTCATTATTACCCCACCAGTTTATCGTACAAATTATTTTCAAAGATCTTTCTCATTGAATATAGCGAGTTATATAATAAAGTCGACTCAGAATTAAAATTGTGTTCAGATTTTAAATTTAGGAGGCTAATTAAAGCCTCGATAGATAGATTCATGTAGTTTGTAGGGATACTCATCCTGATCTCTCTGGTTTAGAATTTAGTGTGTTTTGTAATAGTGTGAAAGTGTCAAAAATTATAAATTTATCTATTTGTTTCTTTTCCCTCTCTTTATATAATTCTATTGGGTTCATTTTCTATGTAGGACTCGGTCAAAAGAATATGAATTGCACTAATTTACCATTTTCCTGTTGTTTTATATTTTCTTATTTATTTTTCTTATTTTTTGTTGTTTTGTATTCCGTCTTTTTTTTTATTATGCTCTGACTGCTTGCTGTATTCTGCATTTTATGCGTATAGTGGGTAGTTAGATTATATCAACTTATAGGGTCTGCATTAAACTTAATATCTAGGTTAAGCTAGGAGGCTCGGCCTCAACTTCGCCATTTGTAATCTTATACAATAAAGTCATTTATTATTATTATTATTATTATTATTATTAAATCCACATTTATTTTGAAATTTACCGTCATCGTAAAAAATGCATCGGTACGCAACAACTCCTTATTATGCATCCAATGCAAATTTTATATCAATTAAGAAAATTCATATTCATATCACTGATGAGGACTGAGCAAATAAATAATATTGGACAACACCGACAATTCAGTCGTTTACAATAGTGCATTGCGCTTGCAAATAACTTTCGAAAGATCACGAAATTCTCTCAAATTTTTTCAAAAAATATCAGTAACTATTTATTATTAAAAAATATTTAAAAAAAAATCTAATACGAGGACCTGAGAATATTAATAATATATTTATTATCATTTTAAGGTAAGCTTTTTTAATAATAATTCGGTCATCAATAACTATTAAGGGTATTTATTAGTGGACCGCGTGGTCCGACTTGGGATTTCGCCGCGGAACAGCATAAGTCATTGTTATTGAACAGTGAGGCAACATCGCCATTTCAAGACTTAGTGTTGTGATCGCTCGAGCGAAAAACCGCTTGATAACTCGATTATTGAAATAACCGACATCGCTCGATTATTAAAAAAACCGCTCGAGTTATCTATTCAGGCGAAAACCGTCGCTCGTCACTTATTATCTTTCACTCGATACCCGAGCTTCGCTTGACGCGGGCGGAAATGTACCGCTGTAGTGTGATCGAGTTAAAAAACGGCTCGTTATTCGAACAGTTTTTCGCTCGATAGGTAATACTCTAGTTATAAATTCAGGCGAAAAACCGAAAAATATCGCCGGTTACTTGATAAACGACCTTCGGTCTATGCGCCGCGCCATCCGATTGGCGACGTTCGAGTTTGAGGTACACGACATACTTTACGTCTTTCTTAAAGGCACATAAACGAGAAGGTGCATACAAAAAAGTATGCCAAATCCCTTAGTGGAGTCATCGCGACATGGGGATTTTGAATAATAATAAAAACTCTAGCCTGAACTTCTAAAACTTACAGGAACAACCCCTGGTGTTTTATTAACACATTCTTCTTAGGCATAAAAATTTCAAGTGATTAATAGCTCGAGCGATTCACTCAATTATTAAAATCGCTCGAGTATCAAGTAATCATCGGTTTTTCCCATAGACAAAGGAAGAGAGGGGACGCGTAAAACCAGAAGCTATTTTGTTACCGCCTGGCTCCTTATCGGATTTAGCAGTGGCGTTACATGAATATTTTCTTAGTATTATCCCAGTACAAAATTATTATTTATGGAATATGGAAGTAATATTTTTATTGAATTGAATTTGTATATTGTGTCCCTTACTGAGTATAAATGTTCTTCTGCTTCTCAATAATTTATGAATGCTTAGTAAATATTAATTTTATTAGCCAAAAATATAATTTCATATAGGAAAGGTTGTGAAATTTAAATATCTTTCAACTTTAGGGAAAATGCAAGATAAAAAACAAAATTGGTCGATTCAAAATTTATTACAAAGAAGCAACAAAATGTAATTACTGGTAGTTTTGAAAATATTGTTGGCACAGCACCTCCAAGTAATCGAACTCTTTCCTCAACTTTATAAAAAAGGACTTCTCAAAATGCTTTGAACAAATCCTGTAGGCAGGAGAAGGTGTCCAATCTCTAAGTCCCATGTTCTGCACCCAAATGTTTGCTTTTTGTGGATCTTTCGGAAATCTAAAAACAATACAACAATGTGTAAGCTTAGTGGTTTAAAATAAGTTTTAACAGTACGCCATCCTTGTGAAACGACCTTCGCCTGAAGTCGTGTTTCTCAAAGACTATGATCTTCAATGATTCAAGACAAACGTTAATCGCTTTCTTTAAAAAAATAACACTGGTATACATTCGAAATAATATAATGCTTTCCCTAATAATTAACCAACATTAAAAAAGAAATAATTTAATTTTGTCAAACTATACAAATCATGCAGGTACGCCATTGAGTGACACACTCTCTCCAAGGGCAATTACCTGGTTCTTATTAGAAATCTTGAATGAAAAGTGTAACAAATCTAGTACAAATTACAAAGAAAGGTAGGTTTAACTATGGCCTTGATCATAGTTTCAAATAATATATACTGCTAAAGTTACAAGGGAGATATCTAATATAAAATAAATGCATGCAAAAAATACAATTTGAATATTTACCGATGGGAAGTAATTCCAAGCTTCTTTCGTTCATTACGGCTTTTACAGCCATAGGCACAACAATTCACCATTTTTCTGTAAATAAACTGAATTCTTATAATAGCTCCCCTCACCACAAATCACCAAAATACATTGGGTGCCACCTCGATTGTCTGGCTCCCTATCAATGGCGGTGGATCAATTTTAGGTAACACTTTCTGCGACGGCCCGTAAACCGGAATTATTCGTCCCCTCTCTTTCTTTGTCTATGGTTTTTCCCAACACTAGTTCAAACCCCTTACCATAATTTAATATTTTTTGAGTAGTATTTTTTTTTCTTACATTTCCTATAAATAAGGAATCATGCGGGACGAGTCCACTTTACCCACAGTCTTACGAAAAAACCTGCCACCAAATCTAGACAAAATCAGAAAGGGAAATTATACGAAGGAGGACGACGATTACCCGATACATGAATATCTTAAAGAAACCGATATTAGGGTTGACGAGAACGGCAGTGATGTCATCGATTTTTTAAGAGAGAAATCCATATTAGTAACGGGCGCCACTGGATACCTAGGTAAGTACGTACTTGATATCACTGAGTAGGCGAAGGCCTATTTTGTAATAATATATTTGAGTGTTGAAAGTGGTAGAGTTTAAGAAAATCACGGTCACACAAGTAATGTACAGGGTCTCCCATTTTCGACACTTTTATAATAATTGTAGTGCTATCAAAAAAGTAATGTAGATGTCATGTGCTCGTTCTGGGTCACTCAGCTTATAATGGTAAAATCAAAATTTCAATATTTCACTCGCTTAAGAGATACGGGGAAAAATTAAAAAATTTACAATTTCAAAATTTCTTAGTTACCCACACACACATGGTGTGTTATATATTTGAAAAGAGAATTTAAAATGCTATCTTTTTAGATTGAAATATACAGTTTTATTTTAAAAAATGAGGGTAGATCCGATTCGAACTTTTTTACCTGACCCCGTATACTTATTCTGAAAGCGGCAGATTATTCAACAATCGTTATAAAGAAACTTCCGTATAAAACATTTTTCTGTATCTCGTTTAACTAAGAAAATTTTTTTGATTTTCACCCGCGTCTCTTAAGCGAGCGAAAATTTTCAAATTTTACCATTTTAAGTTTGGCCCAGAAAGAGCACATGACAGCTACATTACTTTTTTGATAGCACTAACAATTACAGAGATACCCTATGAAAGAATCGAAATTGGGACACCCCGTACACAATTTATTCTACGACTATAAATGAAATGCCCAATTATTTTAACATTTTAACTCACCTACCTGGTTGTAAATAAAAATAATAATTTTCCTCCTATTTGCTTACGCTAAATATTATGTACTGTGTATAAAATTTTATGGTTTATGATTTTTAATAAGATTGATACCCAAAAAATTAAACTTTGCATAAATACATCGTTCCAAGAAAATAATAAAACTCATAACATAACCTCAAAATGTAAATATGAAAGTGTTACATGAGATTTGCTTGAAATAATATTCAAATTATTATTAAAACAATATAATTACATAAATCACCTTTACGTACAGGGTGTCCCCATTTTCGACACTTTTATAGGGTATCTCCGTAATTGTTAGTGCTATCAAAAAAGTAATGTAGGTGTCATGTGCTTTTTTGGGTCAAACTTAAAATGGCAAAATCAAAATTAGAAAATTTTCGCCCGCTTAAGAGATACGGGGGAAAAATCGAAAAATTAACAATTTCTAAATTACCCTATATTTCCATAGTTAAAAGATATACAGAAAAATACTTCATATGCATATGTTTCCATACAATGATTGTTGAATAATCTGCAATTTCCAGAATAAGTATACGGAGTAAGGTCAAAAAATAACCTCATATTTTTAAATGGAACATCCACTATATTTTAATCTAAAAAGATAGCATTTTAAATTATCTTTTCAAATTTATAACACACCATGGACGATATTGGTTTCCTTCAACCCGTTCCAGCCAAGTTAGCCGTACTGTTTTTTTCTCATTTTCATTGGTGGTCGTAGGAATACATACATTTTCACACACTGTAACTTCACGGCGAAACTGTTTTCCCAAATTTACAATTAAGGAACAGTTTTTCCTCACTTATATTTTACTAATATTTTCGTTCATATTTTAGGCAAACTTTTAGTTGAAAAACTGTTGAGATGTTGCAAGGACATTGACACCATATATATAATAGTGAGGACCAAGAAGGGAAAGGATCCGGAAAGTAGAGTCAACGAATATCTAGACAATTGGGTGGGTACAGTACGTTTCACGAAAATTGGATACGACTTAATGATTTCCTGGGTCGGTCCCATTGTTGCAATAAACAAGTGAAGTATGAAGGGACGGACTAAGGCAAAGAAGTAATGATATGATTATATTAATGTAATCAAATGAAATAACATTTTTTTTAAATATTACTAGTCATATTTATTTACATTTATAATGTCATTCTATAGATAGTTCGGTTTCTCTATCGCTATCCTCATCAAAATTAATTATAATTGGATTAATTATACGATCTGATCTGATCTTGATACGACTGAATTTTTCTAACTACCTGGGGGAATATCATTAAAGCATTTTCGTATTAATTCTACAACACTAGAACTTAAAGTCGGAGAAATATTTTCAGACCTAACCAGTGATTTTAACTGATGCAACATATGCTCTAGGGGGTTAAAAATGCAATAATAGGGTGGGAGCCCTATCACTGTATGTCCCATTTCTTCTGCCAATGTGTCACAAACATATACTTTTTTTATACAAAATGTCTTTAAAACTTCTAAAAGATCACTTTTTTTATAACTTTCTTCAAAATATATATCATTCGCCGCCATGTAATTCTGAATCTCCAATTTTGTATTATTTGAGCTTGGAGCTTTATGTAATTGACGACTGTGATAGCTCGCATTGTCCATTACTATCACGCTATTCTGAGGAATGTTTGGTAAAAGACAATTCTTGAACCATTCCTCAAAAACTAACAAATTTTACCACAAAAAGATATTTAAATATGAATTAAGCAAACTAACCTACCTGATGTGCCTATATTTAATTATAATTATTACAATCCGGTCCTTTCCACATAATAATAACAAACGGTCATAAATAATGGGATGGCCCAGGTACTTTTACTGCTGTCATTAAGTTATATCCATTTTTCATGAAACAATCTTTACTATTTGGTCGACTCCGGACAAAATTCGAAAACGATTATTCTCGTTGAACATAGTTTGAGAGAATGATACGTTTTGGTTCTGTAAGCTTTTTGGCTGTATAAATTGTCTGTTGATAATTCCCACATCTGTTACACAACTTTATGTAGCAAATCTGTGGTTTTTACTAGTGTTGTGATCGCTGGAGCGAAAAACCGCTTGATCATTCGATTATTGAAATAACCGACATCGCTCGATTAGTAAAAAAACCGCTCGAGTTATCTATTCAGGCGAAAACCGTCACTCGTCACTTATTATCTTTCACTCGATACCCGAGTTTCGCTTGATGCCGGCGGAAATATACCGCTGTAGTGTGATCGAGTTAAAAAACTGCTCGTATATTCGAACAGTTTTTCGCTCGATAGGAAATACTCTAGTTATAAATTCAGGCGAAAAACCGAAAAATATCGCTCGAGTTTGAGGTACACGACATACGTCTTTCTTAAAGGCACATAAACGAGTAGGTGCATATAAAAAAAGTATGCCAAATCCCTTAGCGGAGTCATCGCGACATGGAAAGTTTTGTTTTAACTGGCTAGCCAGCGGCGTAGTTAGGTCTCCCATTGTAAATATTAAAAAATTAAAGGATACAATTTTTAAATTTTTAATTACTATAACCTCGAGAAAACTTCTCAAAAATAACATAATAATAGAAATTCTTAATGAAAAATAACAAAACGAACAAAATGGTTAACAAAATATATAGAAAAATTCGTTGGTAATCTTATAGTAAACATTTTTAAATCTAAACAGCAACTTTTTATTATTAAACTCAAGAAGACTTCTTAAAAATAACATACATTATAGAAAATGTTAATGGAAGATAAGAAAACGAGCAAAATAGTTACCAAAACATAGGTATCGACAAATTTTTTGTTAACCAAAAGTAAACATTCTTAAATTTAAACAGGAACTTTTAGGTAACCTATAAACATGAATTTAAAAAACTAATCACCTATTTTCTTATTTTGCCAGTCGCGTAACTAAGCCTACATTTTTGAAGGGCCCACAGTGGCCACCTGATAATTTAGAGTGGAAGAATTTGACAGGCCATTTTAAATATCTACTTATTTTATGCTCGTAGATTGAGAAAGATGTGAAGAAAAATAACTCTTGGTAATACTTTTTGTTTTAAAAAAGCTCAAGAATAAGCCGAACAATAAATACATATTTGGGTGATTTTTTGAAGCTTTTTGTTTGGTATCGAGACACGTGGTAAAAATTCATTATTCACAAATAAATAAATTTCTGGAATTTTTTTGGTGGCTACTACAATTTTTTAGCTAAACCTGTGCCCACCCGTAGTTACGTGCCTGCTAAATACCCTACCCGATCACATGTAAACGGCTAGGCTGCCCGTCGAGCAGTCGGTGACGTCATCGCTTGGTGAATTGGAATTTCAAGCGACTCACTCGAGCGATTCACTCGATTATTAAAATCGCTCGAGTATCAAGTACTCGATTATTAAAATCTTCGGTTTTTCCCAACACTAGTTTTTACGCTTACAGATCTCTTTAAATTGTTGTACAAACGGAATACTTATACAGCTTAAATCTGAAAATATTCTTATCAAGTTTTATAAAATTAATTAATAAATAATTACAAGAATTCTTGAAATATTTTAACTTTCAGATCTTTATAAGGTTATCAGAAATTTACCCAAACTTTAAAGACAAAGTAGTTGGAATCGCAGGTGATTTCGAAGAAGAAGGTTTAGGCATATCTGAAGAATCACGAAAAATTTTAACAGAGAAGGTAAATTTTAAAATCAATTGAAATATATATATTTTTTTAAAACCATGTACTATATTTTGGAACAGTGAGTGAAAGGCCTTTGGGTATTACCAGACTCCCAACCAATACGCAAGGTGTTCCATTTAAATTATCCGAGTTATGTTGTTGCAGAATTATACCGTTGACTCTTACTGCCATAAATAAACTACCTGATTAAACCCTATTGTATACGCCTCAACCTCTTCAAAGATCAATAAATGGGATCAGGGCCGGCTTGAAAATGTATACCACACCACATGATTTATTTTTATAATTTAAAATAAATAGATAGGTATTTTTAGTTTTAGGTACCTATAATAAATGTAAAATAATGATAACAAGTAATGATAATTGAAAATAATATAATTTAAAAGTATAACTATTAGGATAACAAGTACATTAAAAATTAATTAAATTCTAAGAAACTATTGATAATTTATTCAAAATTTAACTCTGTATCTCTATCACTATCTTCATCTAAGCCTAAACTTATAATTAAGGGTTGAACATTTGTAATCATACAATTGTAAGAATTTTCCACCTTAAGTACATGCTGTACACAGTTTTTCCACCTGTCTGCAGAAATTTTTCTTACTTCGTTTTTAATTAATTCTACTACAGACGCATTTAATACGAGAAATATTATTTCTCCTAATATTGGATTTTAATTGGTGCCATATTAGCTCAATAGGATTGAATATACAATAGTACGGAGGAAGACGCAACACTGTATGTCCATTTTCTGCTGCAAGTTTGTCACACTCGTATTCCTTATTTATTTTAAAAGCTCTTAATACTGCTAGCAGTTCTCGTTTTTTGTAAGTTTCTTCAAAATATAAATAATTTTCAATCATAAAATTTTGAATTTCTGCTTTTGTATTATTAGAATTGGGAATGATTTTTGCTTGCCGACTATGATATCTAGCATTGTCCATTGCAATGACACTATTTTCAGGTATATTTTTAAGGAGTTTATATTTAAACCAATCTTAAGATCTAAAGAAGAATCTTCTATGTTTTTAGCTGAAAGCAACAGACGATTTGGAACAAACCCGTTCTCTGAACCAGCATGTAATATTGTGATTCTTTTGCCTTTATTTGATGGTGCCTTGGTTTGACATTTTTTGGAAGCATCATCCCAACCATTTCTTGGAGTGTCATGGGTATCGAACCATGTTTCGTCACGGTAAATAATTGGACGATTTTCTTCTCTAAATTGTTTAACAGCTGTTAAATATTTAAGTCTCCAGTCCCGTAAACGTTGAGATTCCATTAATGTTTGTCTTTTATCAATGCTTCGGTATTTAAAACCCATTTTACGCAATATTTAAGTCTTGATAGGCTATAAGAGATATTTGTTTCGTCTTTAATCAGCCGCTCTTTGGGTACAGTTTGTGCCTCATACATTTGGTAAATCTTTCTTCTTAATAAATCCATGTCATTTTCGTCAATGCTTCTAAATGTGCCAGAATCACTCCGATTTTTTCTAGGATTAACAGGTTTAAGTACTATGTCTCTTACCGAAGATAAAGGAGTTTTTGTCAAAGTAGACGTCTCTGCTACAGCATCCATCGAATTAAAATTTCTACTCAACAACGATTGATACACATTTTTAATTATTAGTTTGGCATCGGTAGATAAATGCTTTCTTTTAAAAATGACACTTGAAGATGCCCCCCTATCGGCACAATTCCAAGGACGTCACATTCTACCACTAATAAGCCTAACTAAAAATTACTCGCCGGAAAACCACTAAAGATTAAAATTATTAAAAATCACTTTGTATTTATATATGCATCAGGCATAGGTATAAATTGAATTTGTATACCTTATTTATTTTATCGTCGAAGGGATAATGAGGTTTTATTGCAGTCAAATGATCAACGGTATAATTCTGCAAATACTATACTAACACTTTCTAGCTAGATCTTCATAACGTCTAATAGTCCATCCACCCTGTATACAGTGAGTCCCAGAAGAAATGTCTAAATTCATTTAAAATTCAGCGGTAAGTTTTTTCAAAAAACGCTCGTACCCGTCGATTTTGATTTTTTAATTTTTTTTTGTGGTAATTTCATGTATACAGGGTAGCTCAAAAATAAGTTACGACCATCAACTTCATTTTTTCAAATGAAAACATATATTTTTTATTTCATTTTTGAATTTTGCATTGAATTCTAAGCATGTTTCATGTACCATGTCCTATACATAAACTCAACAGTTATTGAAAAAATTAGGATTGAACATATCTATAAGTAAGACCTGTTTATTAAAAAAAAACACAACAAAATCAAATTAAATGTTGAAAATGTGCACCATTTACGGCTTGACAATATCCAAAACGATCAATAAACTCTCTTTGCACGTTTCCAACCATTTCCGGAGTTATGACACGCACTTCTCTTCGGATCCTTTCTTTCAACTCCTGCATATTGTTTGGCCTGTTAACAAATACTTTTGATTTGAGGTAACCCCACAAAAAAAGTCCAGCGGAGTTAGGTCTGGCAACCTAGCAGGCCATTCGATAGGTCCTCTCCTTCCAATCCACCGATTGGGAAAGGTTTCATCCAAAAATGTGCGCACAGTGGCCGCATAGTGCGGAGGAGCACCATCTTGTTGGAATATCAGTTCTTCGTCAGGGGAGTCTGGATCCAATGGATTCGGAAATAAAGCCACTAATGCTGGAATTAATTCTAGTTGGAGAAATTCGAGATATACTTGTCCAGTTAAAGACTGTTCAAAGAAAAATGGACCAATTACTCTTTCGCGTACGATTCCACACCAAACATTTATTTTCTTAGGGTACTGGCTGTGAACCTCTATCATCCAATGCGGATTTTCTGTTGCCCAATATCGACAATTTTGTCTAAATAATATTTTTTACTAAATTATTATCTAGATTGCACATATTTTGCATGCGTCCGCAAAACTCTCTTCGCCTATCGAAATCATCTTCAATTAACTCATGCACTGGAATAACTTTGTATGGGTGATATTTGTGTTTTTGAACTACTCGGTGAACAACAGATTTCGGCATGTGTAAATCGGCCCCAATGTGCGACAGGGGAGTACATGGATTTTCTTCCAAGGAAAGCAAAACGTCAAGTTGTTCATTTTCATCTCGAGTAGGACGACCAGATTTAGGCAAATCTCTAACATGACCGAATTCTCTAAACTTAGCCTCTATTCTACTCACCATCTTTTGACATATGGGAGGACGATCAGGATGGATTTCATTAAATAATTGGGCTGTTTCTATTTGAGTACGTGTTTTATCACCAAACCCAACCATGCATAGAATTTCAATTTTTTCCCGTTCCGTTAACTTCGCCATTATTGTGAAAACCGCAACTTTGAAACTACGCTTGACAATAATTATACTTATTTGAAATAAAATTGTCATATAGTTTCTATGGAAATAAACAGTGACAGTGAGACAGTACACTCTTACTTATTATGGAGCCCAAAATGCCATATTGCCAGAAGATTTGATAGATCGTTGTATTCCCTAAATGATATGTTCAATCCTAATTTTTTCAATAACTGTTGAGTTTATGTATAGGACATGGTACATGAAACATGCTTAGAATTCAATGCAAAATTCAAAAATGAAATAAAAAATATATGTTTTCATTTGAAAAAATGAAGTTGATGGTCGTAACTTATTTTTGAGCGACGGGTACGAACGTTTTTTGAAAAAACTAACCGCTGAATTTTAAATGAATTTAGACATTTCTTCTGGGACTCACTGTATAACTTTCATACTTATTTATTGTTGCTTTACAGGTTCACATAATTTACCATCTTGCCGCAACTGTCCGTTTCGACGAAAAACTAAAGAAAGCGGTCAAAGTAAACATAAAAGGAACCCAAGAAATCGTCAAATTAGCCAAGGAATGTAAGAAACTTGACGTCTTGACACATATGAGCACCGCCTTCTCGAATTGTCATAATAGCTACATAAAGGAACAATTTTATACTCCGCTAATTGATCCTTACAAACTGATGGACATTACTGATCGGTTGTCAAGTGACATAGTAGACAAAATCACTCCAGGGTAACTATACAGGGTGACCAATACAGTTTAGCTTCGCTCACCTACAATATAATAGAAGTTCTGTCAAAATTAGCATGTGTAACGTCAATATTATCAATTTTGAACTTCCCACTTATTAAATTAAATTAAAGGTGGTATGGGGTTTAAATAATAAAATATTAGAAATTGCCTTTTTTTGCTGCGCCAAGTCTGTCGTAAACTGGATAAAAAATATATATTTTTCGTCACGTCCGTCGATTGTTTGTTTTTCCTAAACAAGACATATCAAACCGATCAACTGTCACAACGAAAACAGAAACAGACAGAAGATACAAGAGAGATGGGGATTGTACAGGGTATCCCATTTTCGACACTTTTATAGAGTATCTCCGTAATTGTTAGTGCTATCAAAAAAGTAATGTAGGTGCCATGTGCTCTTTTTGGGTCAAACTTAAAATTGTTATATCAAAATTCGAAAATTTTCGCTCGCTTAAGAGATACGGGGAAAATCAAAAAATTTACAATTTCAAAATTACCCTATAATTTCTTAGTTAAAAGAGATACGGAAAAATGTTTAATACAGAAGTTTCTTTATAATAATTGTTGAATAATCTGCCGTTTTCAGAATTAGCATACAGGGTCAGGTAAAAAAGTTATCGAACCTAGCCTCATTTTTTACATAGAACACCCTGTATATTTTAATCTAAAAAGATACTATTTTAAATTGTCCTTTCAAATATATAAGACACCATAGATGATATTGGTATCCTAGGCGATTTATTTAAACTTTATTACTTTAAACCACAGCAGACCATGAAACAGAAGCTAATATCCTAGAAACAACTATGTCGATTGTTAACATTTAACGTCAATTTCATTTTTATATATTCATTTGCGAAAATGACCCATCAGCATTTTGAAAAATTTGATATGATATCAGTTTATATTGAAAGTGGAAAAAACGAAGAAATGGCACAAAATGTACATTTTGTTCGCTATCCGGAAAGACGGTAACCATTTAAGGACATATTCCGAACATTTGCGATGAATCCCGTTTTTTTTTACCTTAATCTGAATCTTTTATTTCGTTTCAAAGTAATAATGTTTAAATAAATCGCCTAGGAAATCAATATCATCCATGGTGTGTTATACATTTGAAAGGAGAATTTCAAATAGTATCTGTTTATATTAAAATATACAGAGTGTTCCATTTAAAAAAATGAGGTTAGGTATGGTAACTTTTTTACCTGACTCCGTATACTTATTCTGAAAACGGCAGATTATTCAACAATCAATATAAAGAAACTTCTGTATAAAACATTTTTCTGTATCTCTTTTAACTAAGAAAATATAGGGTAATTTTGAAATTGTCAATTTCTTGATTTTCTCTCGTATCATCTCTTAAACGAGCGAAAAATTTTCAAATTTCGATTTTACCATTTTAAGTTTAACCCAAAAACACTAACAATTACGGAGATACCCTATAAAAGTGTCGAAAATGGGACACCATGTACAGATAGAATCCCAATCTTTCTTTCGTATAATAGACGTGTACAAACGAGATAGAAATACCGAGTCCATGTTTGTTTCAAGTAAATGACCTGATTGGTCTGGTTTGATCTTTAAGCTCCATGGCCCATAAGTTATGGGACACCACGTAACCACGTAATAGTCGAGGAACAAGTCAATGTTGACCATGACTTATACTAACGTCGACAGCGCTTGTACTTATCCTATAAATGAAGAATCTTCAATTTTATTGCAGACTTGTAGGTGATAGCCCAAACACATACGCTTTCACCAAACAGATAGCTGAAGATATAGTACGAGCTGAATCGAATGGCATACCCACATGTATTCAGCGTCCAGCTATAGTTCTAGCGACGGCCACGGAACCCATAAGATCATGGGTAGATAACTTGTATGGTCCTGTAGGAATACTGGAAGCCGCTGCCTTGGGTTTGTTTCATATCATGATGGGAAACGCCAATGGAAGATGTTCTGTGGTGCCCGCCGATTACACCGTTAATAACTGTATCGTTGCTTCTTATAAAACGGCAAAAGACAGGTAGAGTTATTTTAAAAATAAAATAGCATTGTATATGGGTTATTCTTTTATAACCGCCAAAGATCTTACAAACTCCAGATAGAATTGTTTACATTTGTAGTCGACGTAAGCAATGTAAAAGTGCACTCCCCACCTTGCTGTTATGCTTGCAGCATAGCCAGATTGTCCTATTTATCGCTAAGGTATCTGCAAAATCCCAATTAAAAATTTGTTAATTTGACAATTACAACTGGTTTAAGGTTAATCCGCAATTGCTTTTAAAATAAATTTATTTCCCAATAATTTTAATATAAATTGTGAATAGGCCTTGAGAGATTTAGAAAAAAAATATTATTATTATACATAAGAGTTTGAAATAAACTGACTGCACTCTGACAACATCAAGTTAAAAGATACTACGCTCGCCGGCAAAAGATCAAACTTTATCAATGGATCGGATTATAGTAAAGAATACACTGTTGCTACTCGCTGCTAACTGCTTTTAAGGGAGTGTTTATATATTTTGGTTGTTTTTATTTTTTTTTGTGAGTATTGGTGAAAAATCGTCTTTATTACAAACAATGATGGTGCATTCATGTATAGTTTGTAAAAGAGTGGATCATTTAAGCAAGGATTTATCTTTTCTTCGGTAAGTATGGTTATGTTTTAATATGATTGTATTGATATGATTTCTGATATAACCATTGACGTTTAAAAGGTTATGGATCGGTCCGTGGAGCTAGTCCGGGCAAAAAGCAGTCGAGTTGGTTTATTTCTTAATATAAATCTTGCATTTACAAGATGGTTGAGTCTTGTGCGGCCATAAAATGCTTCACTAGAAGATGCAATGGTGTTAAATTAAAATGTCACAGGTTAGTAAATATATTTAGAAATTTGATTTTGAGTTTGCATCTCTATGAAAATTCGCTTTGTTTAAGAATGTACTAAATGTTTATCCACTTCGTTAGGATACTAAAGGGTCGTAGCCTACGCCAAATTTGGATACATGCCCTTAGAAGGAATAATTATAGTCCAGGTGATACAACAGTTATTTGTGAGAAACACTTCACAAAAGAAGATTATGTAGGTAATGTACATGGGAATAAAATACTGAAGAAAGGAACAGTCCCGTCAAAATATTTTACATCTTTATTTTTCTATATTTAAACAACGTTTGCAGTGTAACAAGTACGTGAAGACAGGTTTTATATAATTTATTTATTTATTTTTATTTATTTGATCTAACTTGTTTAGGTACATATTATTTTAATTTACTTATTTAATTAATCACTTTAGTGTACAATATGCCTTAATGGCTTGTTTGTGCATTTTTTTAAAGAATCATCCTTTTTACAGTTTATAGTAAAATTATTAGAAATAAACTTATTTTAAGAGCAATTGCGGATTAACTTAAACCAGTTGTAATTGTCAAATTTACAAATTTTTAATTGGGATTTTGCAAGATATCTTAGTGATAAATATGACAATCTGGCTAGAAATATACACTTTTATATCTGGAGAGTATCATCCAGTAATGAATACACCAAAAATATTGATGCCAAGCATAAATAGTTAAATCCATCCTTGGATACACTGTATATAAAAACTGGATCATAAATATCCAATATTCGAAACTACACTTTTTGAATAGAAAATATAGTTAAACGTAAAGAATCTCAAAGTAAATTATACGCCCTTGTTGGGCTTTTTGCCCAGACTAGCTCCGCTCCGAAACGAGGAAGGCCGCTCCATAACCTTTTAAACGTTATTGGATTTAACCACACTTCAACATTGTTGCCATTAGCGAGACAAACATGTTTTGTCACTCTTCCACCCATTACTGATTTTCAATAACATTTCAAACAATCACAAACTCACTTTCCAACAGATTTATGAATGGAATGTTGGCCCTGTGATAACCGCACACTTTTTAACGTTCGTCCGAAAAAAATGTTTACAACTTATACAGGGTGTTATGGAAATGACGTATTATACAGGGTGTTATGGAAATGACGTATTATATTTAAACCGGCAATTCCTGAGATGAAAACAAATTGAAAAAAAATAACGAAAAATGGCGCTTTCAATTAATAACCGAATTATGACACCTTATGTAAAACCAAATAAACATACCTGTTACTACTGACCAAACGTAAACAAACTGTAGCCATATGTAAACAAAGCAATATTGAGATAGGTTATGGCCAAAAACGTCACTGAAATTTGAGCAACGTTGTCGTTAAAATTCTTTAGAAGATCAATAACCGGTTGACAGAAGATGTTTATTTTTCAAGGTACATTTCTAAACTTGAACGTAATCAGTTGTTCGCTGGGAAATTTTTTTTTTATTTAAGCTCTGTTACCTTTTCGGTATTATTTAAAACAACACCTAAATGCACATTAATTAACGCACACACAACACTTTTGCTGGTAAGAAAACGCTCCCATCTAAGTTTTTTGCATGGATGAAGGATTTATGAACATAACATTATTTACAACTACTTTCAATATTGTTCTAATGGTAAATAACAGATATACAAGTTGATGACGGTAATATGTACTGTTGACCGTGCCAAACAAAACTTTAAACTCAATTTTCTCTAAATAATTAGTAAACAAACAAACCCGTTTGATTTGACATTTTCGGTCTTCTTCTTTTTTTCTGTATGGCATCACTACACAACAACACTACAATGTTGCCACCTGCTGGCGTCTTTTTTATAAGATGCTGTTTTATAAGATTATATGCATAAATTATGTCATTTGCTTTTGAATATTACTTCTCCGTATAATTTTCAGTCATGCTTTAGGACAAAATTCATATTTTTTAATCGAATTTTCAATTTAATGTTTTGGCGTGAAAAATTTCGATGTTACAGTTTCAAAACTGGCAACAGCGCAATAGTTCTGGTATTTTCCTAAATGTGCAAATTGCGATAGAGGGATATAAATTATTTTCAAATATTATAAATTTGTTATTCAAACTCAAAATGCTAAGAACTTCAATCGAACTAACGGACATGGTCTTGTGCTATGGAGCAGCACAGGAAAATGCCCTATACATGGAGCTTCGCATTACCCGAGATGAAATATTTAATCAGCGAGTTATAGAGGAGAGAGAAACCCAAACACGTTAGCCGATGTACTAAAAAAGTTAAAAAGTTGAGACTACAAGACTTCCTTTACTTTACAAGAAGGTTACAATAGTGGTACATACAGTCAAGTCGAAGTACCTGACTAATTCCGAAGGATAGTTGTGATAGTTCACAGATGAGGTTGGCTTTACCCGAGATGTAATATTTAATTAGCGAGACCAATAGCCAGATAAGGTAAAGTCCTAGTTTCAAATTAGTTTTTTGAAGATATGCACCTATTATCAGATTACCCAAAAGCATTAAACACGCATAATTACACTATCGTACACATAGAACAACAGCACACACAGAAGATAGGATACAAATTATTTCGCAATAGAAAGTCAGAAATAATAAATACGCTAATTTCTAATGGGCCTAAAACAATTTTTAATGCTTTAATGAAGAATGATGAAATAATTATGTTGACAACAACAGGACCTCCCCTTAAGTCTTAATATAGACGAGTCCAACCAAGGGTCGAGTGCTTCGTACATATTCGGAAAAATAGCGCGTTTGCCATTTCCGAGACAATTTTAAGGTACATACTCTCTTACCTTCGATCTTATTTTAAAATAATCCGTTTTATAATTCCATAAAAAAATAAAACTCAAAAAGTCTGCTCTTCAACAGAATCAACAGTAGATAATATCACACAAATTCGAAATCACATCACAACATTTATTATTATAAGGAGGTAAAGAAACTCACAGTCTGCTCCACTAGTTTAATAGAAATAAATACTATAAACCAAACATGTTTCGAAGACTTAAGTCTTCATCTTCAGTGGTAAATAAAACATCTACAAAGGGGGTACCTATGACATTGATGCAACTGTAAATAAGAAAAAAAGGTCTATTAAGTTAAGTTTAAAATGAATCAAAGAAAGAATTGAATCGATAGAGAAGTAAATTATATGGGAGTGAAAAAATTGTGAAACCTCCTTACCTAGTCAAGCAGGAAAAGAAAACGTTTTGAAAATGTAAAAAATTCAAATATAGTAAATACAGAAAGAAAACTAAAATTCATTTTAATGTAAGGTAAAACATAATAAAAAATTATTTTTTAAATTTTTAATTTTTAATAAGAAAGAAATCCCATTTTTAAAGGGTTTTAATTTTAAATTTAATGTAAAAAACATTCATTTTTGGAATCAAGCTCATCATAGCACGAGGTTCTAAGATGAAAGAAACATTTTTTTTAAAAAATTAATATAGATTCAAAGTGAGATAAGAGAAAACAATGTCAAAGGCTCACAGATTCAGTTCTTTACCTCCTTATAACTTCACTCCACTTTGAGATGGACTACTTCAAGAAAATTTATTATTATGAATTATTTCACAACAAAAAAAAAATCGGGCAATACAACTAACAAAACTTTTAAAATTCGTATACGTCAGGCACGTGGAACCCTCGACGTCGTGGAACCAACGTCGTTCCACTCCCGAATCTCGAAACATACTGAAGTATGAACCGGCGCGCGGCCGGTATTCAAGGTACGGGAGACATGCGGTGTGATCTGACAACACTGTTAGTATACTTTAGTGACCCACATTGCTGCTAAGTGAATCCAGATGGAACGGGGCGACAGTATGTGAGTAAAAATGGTTTTTACCTTAGTATTTAGATATTCGATTAAAAAAAAAGTATGAAGACTTTCTCTAGGACACCCAAGGAGTCACCCATTTAAATATAATAAGTCATTTCCATAACACCCTGTATATACCTAAAAAAAAAAACAGTCGCAGTTTCAATTTTAGTAATAAAATATCAGTTCTTATTTTGCCGTATATTAAATTAAATGAACGAAAAAATAAAACTTTGCTACGTCAATGTGTAGCTAGATAGTGGAGTTACGCGCTAGTGAAAGGTTTGTTCGGGTTTGTTGTGATACATTAAAAGGTACTTAAAATTATAGTGAGTCGTTTTCTATGTCCATCAGTGTAGTATAAATAGATCCGCAAGAATAATTTATGGGAGAGCACTGTTCTAATACACGATTGTTTTTAGGAACACGAAACAGGTACAGATATTTAACTTTGCCAGTCTAGATAGCAACCCTCTTTTATGGAAGAATATGCAGTATTGCTCTATACATGGCAACAAAATCGCATCCACAATGGTCCTGGGAAAAGGTTTTTTCCGATTCACCAAATGTTGGTATTGGTTCAGGTGTCTCTATTTTCTTCTGCACACTGTACCTGGCTATATAATTGATTTTATTGCAGTCAGATTGGGGAAAGAAGCACGGTAAGTGTAGTAAAAATAGTAGTTCCATATTAATACGATTAATATCCTATTGGCGTTTGCAATTTTTGTTATCTTTATTAAAATCGTGAAAGGATACGAGTTTGTACACAAATTTTCAGTAGTACACCCGGCATCTTATGACAATCAAAGAAGTTGATTTTTCTCGCTGATTAACTCAAAGACCCAAAGTAAGTGATAAGAACACGAAATTGCTATACAACGCTATTTGTTTATGCTACTCGACAAAATCATATAATGTTAATTGATTCAGCCGATACTTGGTGGAAATCCATAACTAATATTATTAGAAACAATAAAACTACGTTATATTATTAAAAATGAAATGTTTCTCTGTCACTGTAGCTTCTTCAGATTGAGAATGAATGAATATTTTTCTATATCTAACAAAGTGTACAATCTTAAAATATTATTACAGATATAAAGATGGTGTAGGATGTAGGGGATATAATAGTAACAGTGGGATTTTCCAAATGGTCAGTAAAGTGATTATATAAATTATCTTATAGATTTATTTATACATGTAATAGCGGATTAGTGAAATAAATTGGAAAACCTAGTGAAAATGTGGAAAAGGTGCTTAATAAACTAAACCTAAGGGTAGCTTACAAAACTAACAACACTTTAGGGAAATATATAAAAAATAATAAAACTAAAAATCACAAAAATAGAAAATCAGGTGTGTATAAACTAGAATGTAAAGATTGTCCGAAAACATACATTAGCCAAACAGGGAGACATTTTGGAAAAATAATACAAGAACATTACAATAGTTACATAAAAGATAAAACGGATTCTAATTATTCCAACCATTTAAAAGAAAACCAACATAATTTTGATTCAAATTTTAAAATCTTACATAACGAAAATAAAGGCATAAAACTTAATCTCTTAGAATCCATGGAAATAAGTAAACTTAAAAATACCGATGTTTTACTGAATGATCAAATAGACCTTAACAATTCTCCTTTGTTAAATTTATTTCACTAATCCGCTATTACATGTATAAATAAATGTATAATAGTATATTAAAGTACAAGTTTTATAAAGCATAATATTTTAGCACGCGTCCATGTTAGGAAACGAGCCGCTTGCGGCGAGTTTTCTAAGTGGACAAGTGCTATAATAGCTTTATAAAACATGTACAGTATGTTTCACGAAAATTGGATACGACTTAATGATTTCCTGGGTCGGTCCCATTGTGTCGACAAGAGTTTGGCAATAAACAAGTGAAGTATGAAGGAACGGACTAAGGAAAACAAGTAATGATATGATTATATTAATGTAATCAAATGAAATAACATTTTTTTAAAATATTACTAGTCATATTTATTTACATTTATAATGTCATTCTATAGATAGTTCTGTTTCGCTATCGCTATCCTCATCAAAATTAATTATAATTGGATTAATTGTACGATCCAGACTAATATACGAATTTTCTACAGTTATTACGTGACGGACTGAATTTTTCCAACCACCGGGGGGAATATCATTAAAGCATTTTTGTATTAATTCTACAACACTAGAACTTAAAGTCGGAGAAATATTTTCAGACCTAACCAGTGATTTTAACTGATGCCACATATGCTCTATGGGGTTAAAAATGCAATAATAGGGTGGGAGCCGTAGCACTGTACTATGTCCAATTTCTTCTGCCAATGTGTCACAAACATATACTTTTTTTATACAAAATGTCTTTAAAACTTCTAAAAGATCACCTTTTTTATAACTTTCTTCAAAATATATATCATTCGCCGCCATGTAGTTCTGAATCTCCAATTTTGTATTATTTGAGCTTGGAGCTTTATGTAATTGGCGACTGTGATAGCTCGCATTGTCAATTGCTATCACGCTATTCTGAGGAATGTTTGGTAAAAGACAATTCTTGAACCATTCCTCAAAAACTAACAAATTTTACCACAAAAAGATATTTAAATATAAATTAAGCAACCTAACCTACCTGATGTGCCTATATTTAATTATAATTATTACAATCCGGTCCTTTCCACATAATAATAACAAACGGTCATAAATAATGGGATGGCCCAGGTACTTTTACTGCAGTCATTAAGTTATATCCATTTTTCTTGAAACAATCTTTACTTTAAACTACTTTTTCTATTTTGTGTATTTTTTAATAAAAAAACACATAATTAAATTCCATACAAATTTTGTAAATTTGTATGTTTTAATTTTATGTTGGCAATAGTCAAATTATTTATCAAGTAAGCGTTGATAAATTATACGTGTCCGCCATTTTGTCGCTAATATTGAAAGCTTTCTTAAAATTAATCAATAATGGATCAAGAAGATGTTATTAATTTAACTCCTCCTGAGTTAAGGGAAATACATTGGATCAACTTTTACCAAAAAAGTCCAAGAAAGTATACGAAAAAGACTACAAGACCTTCACAACCTGGTGTACTGCGAAGGGTGTCTCTAGAAGTAGTGAAAATGTTCTAATCGTTTATTTTGAGAAGGAAAGTAAAACTAAGATGTCCTCGACTCTGTGGTCCTTATATTCAAAATTAAGAGCTTGCATTAACATTTATGAAAACACAGATATAAGAAATTATGAAAGACTTCCATTTTAGATTTAGAGGATATCAATAAGTTTATAACTGAGGCTGAAAATAGCATTTACTTAGGTTTAAAGGTAAAAAAAATTGTACAGTACCTACCTATAGATTAATTTTTTACAACCAGTTCTTAATAAAAGTGTATTATTGGATCTGCAAATAAGGATTAATCCTGAACAAAACGTTTCAAACACACAAACTATGCCCGATTTTAAAATTAACGCTGCAGACACAAGTACGGTCACAATAAATGTTTATAACAACTGCACTTTTAATAATAAATAAGTATAATTAGTGTACAGTGTATTTATTAGCTTTAAATTGATTGTGAGGTTAGTTTAGGAATTGTTTATTATGTAACCAAACATACACAGCAGTACCACCAACCGTTTAAAATGAAAAAAACGGTATCGAAAAAAGTCTATTCCGATACTGAAAACGGTATCGAAAAAGCTTTCATATGAAACCAAAATAGAAGAAATAATTTATATAATGTGACCATTTGGAACATCCTACTGTTAACCAGATCGGTAATATATTTGAAAAGTTACAGGCCAATGAACTTGACCAACATCATCTGTCGGAAATATTGACATTTTTGATAACATGTTTGAAAGAAAAGTCAATATTTCCCTATACTTAGTCGTTGCTAGGCGACGGAAAATAACTGTTAGGATCATTTCCTTACTGTAAGGAATAGTACATTACGTATCAAGGGCCGAAAAGCCTCCGACGGCCCGAGATATGTACCATATTTTTTTTTTTTTTACATGTGCGCCGAAAGTGCCTCTTTTCATGCATGTTCACTTCACCGAAAGTGGCGTTTTCCAAGAGAGCGGGCGGGAAAGTATCGAAGCGGGCGGGAAAGATTTTTCCCGCCCGCTTCGAGTCACCATGTGCTCATAAATAAATAAAACCAGAATTGTCGGTACGGGATTTGAACCCGTGACCCTGAGATCGGCAGGCGGACACTCTACCCACCGAGCCATACTACAAGCGATAATAAATAGCGGATTATATATAACTTAAATTGACAGTTAATTTTTCAAAGATGTTTTAGAAAAATGTCTGAAGAATTTCTTTATTTATATGGCCTCAAAGACTCGGGCACTTGTAAAAAAACAAGAAAAAAAACAGAGGTTTGACGGGATTGGAACCCGGGACCCCCAGATCACAACGCGAACGCTATACCATTAGGCCGCCGAGCCTATATCGTCGGGTTACTGCCAAAACCAGATAAGTTACATTTTGTTAGTTTTGAGTAAATGAAGTTTAAAAGTTTTAACCTAAACTAAAACAACATCATGAAAAAAAACATTTATTAAGTGATAAAATAACATAGATTGTAGTACTATAAACATAATTATAACCAGAAATAAAAAAAATAATAATTAGCAAATGTGTAATTAGTAGAACAATTTTTTTTTGCTGTACTTAACCTATTTTGGCTGAAGTTATTGGCAGTTTTTGAAACTTGTCGTTAAGTTAAATATCAACTTCAGGATCACTATCTTCAAGAGCTGGTTCAGGAATCACGTCTTGAACATCGTTGGATGATGGTATATTATAATAATATGCATGAAATTCATCTGGAATCACTCCCGATTTGCACAACTTCAATAAATCTTTTTTTTTTTTTGAACTTATGGGTCGCATCTTCGTGTACGCGTTTTTTTAACGTTATTTCTTTCAAATTGGGTATTTTTCGACTCCTCCCAAAAACGTTTATTTCTTTGTAGTCCGAGGTATGATCATACCACAAGTATTCCTGGTTTAGCTTTTTGGTAACGAAAACATTTTACTTTAAGCCAGTTTACCTTTTCATTATTGACGCTTCTCACCTTATTTTTCATAAGTTTAGAAATGCTGTCTAAGTCAAGAAAATCCTGAAACTTGAGTTCCTGTACAAGAAACGGCTTCTTTTTTGATGCTGTTGTTCTGGCCATGCGAAATATTGTTAACCAATCATGCATAGTAAACACAGGAACATACTTCTGGGCCCGTTCAATGGCACTGTGCATGCTGTCTACTTCCATATAGCTGTATCCACTTTCCAGAAACTTTTGTTCTATAATCATTAAGTTGGGATTTTTTTGAACCAAATAGAGTAACAAAGCGGTAACGTTTTGGTTTCTGTTTTGACCACTGCAAGTGTCTGAAAATAATGATAACTCTGTTACACAAGTGGGAAGCTGATTAATATAACCAAAGAGACAGGTGCCAATTTCTAAGCTACCTCTTTTTCCATTCGGCTCTGTCCAGCTATAACAAAACGCATTATTTGGCGGTGCTAGCTCATAAACAGTCAAATTATAAGTGCAAATTTTTCGACTGTAGTACATTGGACTTACGTCGCTACTTGGTATTTGAAGCACACATTGCAAGTCAAATGTAGCACATACAAAATTGGCCTCGTTTATAGCTCTAGCTTTGTCTCTTGCTTTTGCTGTGTAACAATCCTCTTTTCGAGTTATGTGTTCTTCATATTCCTGCTGTAATTGATTTTTCTTTTGTTCGTCATTAGTCTTGTATTGCGTACAGATCTGGCACTGATCCTTCTTTGGAGTAAAGAAAGAGTAGTTGTAATTATTACAAAAAGTGCGTCTATAAGTGATAGAAGATACAGGTGATGCACCGTCTTGCTCACATAATTGTTTATACATTGAGTACATTGTAGTTATACTCAATTTACAATCTAAATATTTCCGTTTTGAAGAACTTCTCGTATAGTGAGACTCCATTACAGGAAAGCTTTCAATATGTTGCTTTACCTTTTCAATATCTTCAATCTTTGTTTTGTTTTTTGGCGGTCCTCTACCCCTTTTATCGGTTCCTATAAATATTTGACCTTCACCCTTATTTAAGAACGCATGCTCAACTACCTCTTTGCTAAAGCAAAGAGTTTGTGTAAATAAAGCTTTGCAAACTCGTAATTTTTTATCGTCTACATTAAAATAGAATTCTTTTGAAGCAATACGTGGTTTCTTTTTACCAGAGAGATTACTTTTTATCCTTATTGGCCTGTGAGTGTCCACGTTATTAAGAATAAAGTCTGCACTGTGCACTGCGCAAGGACATGATTGTTGTCACTAATTACTAATTTACAATACCAATAACCAATTTAATATTCTTTTACAACCTTAAAATCACTTGCTTCAAGTATAAAATAATGTTTTCAGGCACCGATATGCATACAACATACACTAATATTTCAGGTTATGTTTACATAGCCATGTGCTATAAAAAACCGTTGTAGCAAAAATAAGATAAGTGCCGTTTTAATTTAGTTAGCAGTCTAGGTGTTCATCAGATAATTCAGGAAAAAAAAGATAAGTGACACTAATCTCGTTTTGCACTCAAAGCATGCTAATATAACGATGAAATAAACTGCAAAAATGAGATAATTGACACTTATCTGTTTTATACGAATAGTCATTCTAAGAATCTCCTTAACTTCAACAGCCAAAATAAGTTAATTGGCATCTAACCTGTTTTTCCAGAAGAATTAATTCCCTTTTTGCAGATGAAATTCTTACTTTTCGTTAAATGTGCACTTAACTTGTTTTAGCTGTACAGTTTTGAGCAAAATGAATTATTGCTAAAACAAGCCTACATTTTCAGTAGTTTTCGATTGTCCAACACTTATCTGGTTTTTACAGTATACTTTTATAACCATAATGGTTACGAAAATGCACTTAACGCAAAAATGGTAAAAATGTACTTATCTTGTTTTGGCAGTAAGCCGACGATATGTCAAAAATAATAAATAGATATTTACATTCTTCATGCGCGAGTGTTTTCATGTCATCTTGACAGGACTGGAAAACTGTCTGAAGAATTTCTTTATTTATTTGGCATCAAAGCTTCGGAGCACTTGTAAAAAAAAATACGGTACATATCTCGGGTCGTCGGAGGCTTTTCCGGACTCGTGCGGTGGCCTCCCTCACCTCGTCCGTAAAAGCCTCTTTTCGGCCCTTGATACGTAATGTACTATTACAAGTGCTCCGAAGCTTTGATGCCAAATAAATAAAGAAATTCTTCAGACAGTTTTCCTGTCTAGATGACATGAAAACAGTCGCGCATGGAGAATGTAAATATCTATTTATTATTTTTGACAAATAGGCTCGGTGGCCTAGTGGTATAGCGTTCGCCTTGTGAACTGGGAGTCGCGGGTTCGAATCCCGCACTCGGCATCCCTGGTTTTTTAAAATTTTTTTACAAGTGCCCGAGTCTTTGAGGCCATATAAATAAAGAAATTATTCAGACGTTTTTCTAAAACATGTTTGAAAAATTAACTGCCAATTTAAATTATATATAATCCGCTATTTATTATCGCTTGTAGTATGGCTCGGTGGGTAGAGTGTCCGCCTGGCGATGTGAGGGTCCCGGGTTCAAATCCCGTACCGACAATTCTGGTTTTATTGATTTATGAGCACATGGTGACTCGAAGCGGGCGGGAAAAATCTTTCCCGCCCGCTTCGATACTCTCCCGCCCGCTCTCTTGGAAAACGCCACTTTCGGTGAAGTGATCATGCATGAAAAGAGGCACGTTGTTCATAAGGAATTAATTTATATTTTGAAAACCTCAATGCATTCCAGAATAAATTTTGAAATTAGTTTGTTATATTCACAGATATTTGACAGTTAGTTCAATTATTGAAAATTGGAGGAACATTTTTAGAACTATGAGAAACATTTTGGACAACATGCGAGGTAGTTGGGTTATTGTATTGAATATTTTGTACTGTGAAAATTTTATTTGCCACCTCAACCTTATTGTTAAGAGATTCTTCAATATATCCTTCAGCAACGTTTGATGACTTCCATCCGCCATGCCTCTTTAAACTAGTTATGTTGGCACCAGAGACAACCAATATTGTTGCAGAATACCGACGAAAGCAGTGACCAGTATATTCTGTCGGATTTACCAAGTTCAAATAAGTAGAAACAATTTTAGGCATTTTTCTAAATTGATGTATTCCTATCACTTGTCTACAACCCTTTCCGCTTTGATATTTAATGAAATCGGTCACTGTTCATATGTTCTGGTCTTAACGAAACATACTTTCGATGAACATTTAAGTACAGCTGATTAACTACAAATTATCTTGGTTTGCTGGTCTTCGAATCAGGTATGCTAATTAGAAACTTAGATTCTAGGTCGTCTACATCGTGTAGAGTCATTCGGATTAACACATCCATTCTACAGGCCCCAGAAATACCAAATATTAAAACCACCTAAAAAATAAATAAATGTATAATCTAAATAGAAATTAAAAGCTTGTAAATTACCTTAATCATTCAATTTTCTTTATCTGGAGCTTCCTGGATAAATTTGCCGATTTCTTCCTTCGTTAAAATCTTAGATTTCTTTGCTCTATAGCCTTGAGCTTGCCGTTTCAATAAAGAACGAAGTTTTGAATCTACATTGTGTTAATTGCAAGGGTTGACTTCAACATTGAATAATTGGCCCATAATGGTCTAGGAAGTATGCCATTACAATATTTTCCGAGAAAGAACTCGTGTCTTTCCATATGTCCATAAAACGTTTATATGCATATTCGCACTTTTCTCTTGATTTATTTGGCAATGATTCTAATACGTTTCCATAGTGGCGCAACCAATTTTATTACGAATTTCAAAGCACCATTTTATTTGTGAATAAAATTATTCGCGATTTTTCAAAATTAATAAATATCTGTCGATTTTTAAACGATTTTCGGAAAAATAGTATGTTTAATATTTTTAGGCTCACTAAGACATATGAAAAAATTGATAGTTTTTTATCCTTGTTATCTCACTTTACCTTGAATGAGTGGAAATTCGAGAGTACGAACACTGAGGCACTCTGGCAGTCACTAAATGAACATGATAAGAAAATATTTTCATTTGATATGGGAACACTGGATTGGCGTCATTATTTCGAAGTATACTTGGTAGCTATTCGGGAATTCTTGATGCTCGAATTTCTGGATAATTTGGAAGAGGGAAGGAAGTACCTAAAATGGTAGGTTTTGAGGAAGGTAACGCTACATTGGGTGTCTAACTTGCATTTTTTTTCAGGGTAACGCTACTGACCAACGCTGTCTTCTATACAATTTTAGTTGCATCCGTTTATTTTTGTTTAAATACAATGTTTTTCTTCATACCTATTATAATGATTAGTATAAGGATGTTTTACTATTTTCAGGACCAATATTAATGTTAAATTGAGAAAATATTTCATCATCATCCTAATCACGGGTGCTCAGTCTCGTATTAATATATTTCTAGCTCAGATACTAAAAATAGAATGGTATGGTGGCGCCTTCAACGACGCTCGTGGTTTTTCCTTATTTGGTTTTGTATTTACTATGATAAGCACTCTATGCGCATCTGAAACAACTGACGTGAATGCATCTATAAGCCTATAATGCCGTGCGGTATACGTTTTCGATGGGTAACACTGTATAATTAGGTAATTTATACTCTATAATTGATATTTGTTTAAATTAAATTTCTGTATTTTGAAATTATTAACTAATTGAAATATATTATACTATGAAACAGGCCGCTCTTTAATGCCCCCCCCCCCCCCTCTTTCCCCACTCCCTCCGCTTTTGACCCGCTAACTTTTTCTTTCCAAAATTTGATTGAGGCCAATAGAGGAACTACCTTTTGACGCAAGATGGGGCCAATTTTGTTTAACATTTATATAAACCGCCTTTGTCAGCTTGACGTTGGGGGGGGGGGGGGGGGGCATCCATTGCCTATGCAGATGATACTGTAGTGATTTTTAATGACAGGACGTGGCAAAGTACAAGAGAACGCCTGCAATCTGGTTTCTCTAAAATAAAGCTTTTCTCGGATACTTTCAAATTAACTTTAAATATATTTTTATTTTCTTGGCTTTGCGTCAAGCGCATGCAGCCACTACCCAAACTCAACTATTCCTTTTATGGAACACTCCTGGAAGTAATTTTGGCATGGGGTGACAGTAACCAAGTCGAATTTAACGCTAAAAAAACTCTGGGCGTCAATCTAGGAGGAAATATGTCTTGGCATAATCACGTTGTGGCAATCGCCAAGATAGCTTCTCAGAAACTTGGTGTACTCTTCCGAACCAGAAAGTTGTACACAACTCAACAACTTTTGACACTGTACAGGGTGACCAACTAAGCGAGGTAAGCGGCTATATCTCGGAAACCGTTCACCGTACAGCTTTCGGAAAAAAATATTTATAGGAAAAGTTGCTAAGAGAAATTGCTGGAAATTATTTGCAAGTTTGTAGGCCGGCCGCTAGGGTGCGTAACACGAATAGTAATTTGTTGCCAGTCGATTTCTCCACAATTGGCATAGGTAAGGTATATTCATAATACTTATAAATAAATCTCACTTGTATCGTGAACAACTTTGCTTAAACACTTTTTTCTCTAGCCCTGCAAATAATGTGGTGGGGTAACGCAAACATCGATTTGCAAAAAATGCAATATCTCAGAAACGCCTTATCTGAAAATATTCAAATTGGTGTTATTTAAAAGAGCTCTTCTTGCTCTATTAGTTACACTGCAAGCGATGTCTATGTATATTTTGCTGTAGTCGCTAGATGGCGCTTTCAACAGATTTAACATATTTATCGTTTTTCTCGAAAAACTTAAATGCAATGGTAAATATGTTATTACACCAGCACAGAGAGGAATAAAGGCGAGAGCGAATGGTGAAAACCGCAAGTTCCTATCTTTTTTCTAACCGGAGATATGAATGAAAAATTAATTTATATTCTACTAAATCTCCCGCCCCGATACTTACATATGTTGCAAAAAATAAGAAGGCTTTGGAAACAAAATACATATTATATATAATAGGAGTATTGGGAAGAAACGTTCATTTTATAAACCAAAAGAAACGTATTCTAGTGCTTCCTTAAATGCTCAAACTGTCTGCCATCCTGGCCCACACATTGTCTAAGCTTTCCTATAGTAGAAAGAACAGCAGCTTCCATTTCCGCTCTTGGCAGGCGGAGAATTGCATTTTGGATTTTGTTCTTCATATCTTCCCTGGTCGTAGGCCTAGCTTGGAATACAACATCTTTTAATCGTCCCCACAAATAAAATTCCAAACAGGTCAAGTCAGGTAAACTGGCTGGCCACGGAAATTGAAAAATGTGCTGGACAGCCATCGAGCTGCAGGAACATATTTTGCCTGTTTTCAAGAGGCACATCTTCTAATAAAACACATAATTCATTCCTAAGGAACTCCAAAAAACAGGTTCCCATTTAGTGATTGGTCAAAGAAATAGGGTCCAATAATTGTACCCCCTATTATGCCACACCATACGTTGACACTCCAACATCCTTGGTGCTGAACTTCTCGCATCCAGTGAGGATTTTCTGTAGCCCAATAATGCGTCTTATGCAAATTTACCCTTCCGTCGCTATTAAAAGTAGCCTCGTCTGTCCAAAGAATTTGGGATAAAAATTGAGGGTTGTCATTGATCATGCCTAAAAGCCAGTTGCAATGATCCAGCCTCCGATCCGTTTTGTGTAACAATATAATATATTTTAAAATATAATAAACTTACCTATGCTCATTTAAAATATTTTGAATGGTGGTTCGTGATATTCCCAAATCGGAAGACAATTTCCTAGTACTAACATGGGGATTAAACTCTATACATGCTAAAACATTGATAACATTTTCTTCAGTTCTGCCAGTACGACGTATCCGAAATGTCAGTGAGCGAAAGTTTCCAGTGGTACGTTGTACCAAGCGCAGACAAACTCTTCTGCCATAATGACGGCGATTTGGATATCGCAATGCATAACTCCTTTCAGCGATTGCTGCATTTTGAAAGCACTCGAAGTAAACAGCAATCATATCAACTGCTTCTTCATTAGTAAACGGCATTTTTTAAATTCAAAAATTAACAGGATTCCGGAGTACCTGTAAACGAGTTTTCTTCCCAATCGTTTATTCCTGTTTTAGGAAAAAAATGTCTAAGGAAAAAAACCTTTGTAATAGAACTGTTACTCGCGGAAAGTCTATATTTTTTTTTTTCGGAAAATTTTTAGATTTTTTTTTTTTTACTGGTCCATTTAGAAAAAAATGATGGACTTTCCTCGAGTTGTTAACAAAATTTAGACATCTTTCGTTAAACAATTTTTTTAAAAAAATGTATCATTTTCATAGGAGACGAAAACTACGTTTTTCAGCGTAGAAAATTGAAGTATAGACCCAGATCACGTGCGGTCCCTTTCTTCCGATTATCTCCGTTTCTGTCGGCGTACCGATCCCGGGCGGGCTCGACGCTTGAATTTATTGTTCGAACGGCAAAGAAAGATATAATTATTTATTATGTATGCATTGCGATTTTCGTTTTCAACGCGTGGTATTGAATTTTTGAAGTGCAATCGAGATTTGTTGTGTTATTTTACTTCCTAGAAGTTGCTATTTGGTTTATATATTTTATTGGTTTTTATTCGTTAAATATATATTATTATTTGTCATATTTATATAATGGTTTGTCATATTTATATAATGGGAAAGTTCAAGGAACGAGAAAAGAAAGGAAAAGTTATGTCAAATTTCGTTTTGGGGGGGCCATGCATAGAAAAATTACGAAAAGTATTACCTTGGCGCGTTAGTCAAACCGGTATATATGGTATTTTTCGTGTTATATTGACGGTTTGGGGGTCATGACCCCCATAAACACCCCCCCCCCCCCCCGGATCAGCGCTTGACCGCGTTGGTGTGAACAACTTAATTTTACAAGAATATGATGAAAAAAAAATCTGTGCCGTAGAATAAAACTATAGTTTAGTGGTAAACCATTGGACTTGATAGACTTTTATTCTGGGGTATAAAAATAATTATTAATTGTTAACGATTGATTAACGAACGATATTTTTCATATATGTTCATAAGGGCGTACAATGCGCAAATTTATAGGATGATTAACAACGTTTGTCGGTAGACGTGAAATAAGCTATCATGGTAGGATTTTGCTACACTGAGAAAAATATCCAGGTTAGTAAATAGGGCTAAATCGTATGTGTTTTTTTGTATTGTCAGTGCCAACCACATAATATGTGTATTAATTTTAGAAGACGTTACTATTAGTTTTACTTTTAACTTTTAGATCTAAAGACACTTACTTACATATTAACATATACTGTGTGTGTATATAGTTTGGAAACGGCTTAATAACTTTTGAGCCGTTATTTTTTTTGTACAAAATTTGGGAGTGGTTTATAGGGGAATGTAAACTTCTTTTTGAAGGAATAATAACAGACTGTCATTTAAATAGGAAGGGGGTCTTGCGATACATCATATTGAAGATACTATCGAGTACTTTACGATCTCAGAAAATTACTTCTGTATGCCCGAAAACAAAATGGCGGCGTTTTAAAAATTGCATAGTTGGTATTTTTTATTATCCTTAATTTCATTTACCGTCTTAGGAAAATAAATACAACTTGACATAGTGTAGTAGGAATCAGAGAGCTACTCTTTCTTGAATATTTTATGGTGCTCAAATCCAAAATGGCCGCGGAGCGACATCTTGATAAGAAAAATTGAATAGGAAGTGAGGTCTTGCGATACATCATTTTTAAGGTCCTATCGAGTACTTTACGATCCCAGAATATTGTATACACAAAACCAAAGGGCGGCTTGTCAAAAAATAATATTTACTATTTTTTCTTTTGTTATATAACTTTAGATTTGTTGTTGTGATTATTAGTGGGTATTCTTCCTTACTTTTCAATTTTTTACATTGCCTATAGAAATAGTAACCCTTTCGCTGAGGACGAATTTTCGCACCTTGATTTTCTGTGTCTGTGGTGCGGTCGTCCGATATTTAGTAGGTACTTTCAAATTCTTTTGCTGTTGGGTCAAAATTTGTTTACAGGCAACTTTCAGTAAATCGGAATTTAAAAATAAATCATCTCAAAAAACCTGTAAAATTTTTAATAGGTTTCTTATAGTATCTAATTAGAGGAATTATATATGTCCTCGCAAAAGATCATCGTCACAAAGATATTGGGTCTATTTTTGTATTTAGCATCGAATTTTTAATAATTTAACGCCCGTCACATGGCTAATTTACTCTTCTGAATCATATAACGCCCATATTTGGAACTGAGTTATTTTAATTTGTCACTATAACAATCTTCCTATTATTTATAACAGCCCTGTCTTATATTGGCTTAAAGATTTGGAATGGTCCTTATAGAATATTAAAATACTCAGAAAATTAGTCATATTTTTAATCTACCTAAGGTGTAAAGGAAACTTGCACATCAAAATATATCTTTCCTTAATGGTTTATAAATGGTTAATAAAAAAATATTGTATATAGCTTCGGATAACAAACCGTCGCATGCGTGACCGGTGTTACTGTGACCAGCGATACAAAAATGCATAAATTCGTGGATAACAGCTAATACAAGCTATATTTCTTAAACTTTGTTAGACTGAAATGAGTGTCTGTACTCAAGAGAATGACTTCGTGTAGTAATTTTCCCTTAATTAAGACTGCTAGGTCTGAGTTAACCCTGTGACCGGCGATACAACATAAAAACATACGCCTGATAAAAATTATTCAATGTTCGAATTTATACCTAAATAAACATAATAAGGAACTTACCTAAACAGGAGCACACTTTACACAAATTCAAACACATACCGTCATATTTGTAAAACTATTAGGCCGACCTCTAATGGCTTCATTTATAAGAAATTTCTGCCGTGACCGGCGATACATGCAGCTGCAGGGACGGAACTTCTGGTTAATAATTGCGTTAGAGAAACTAAACTGTTGATCTTTGAACATTATTTTTTTAATACAAATTGTAGTAGGAGTGTAAATTATTTATATATAAAAGTAACTTTAGTAAAATGACGTGAAATATAAAAGGGTAAAGTAAGAAATTATTGACTGGGGACACGTGACCGGCGATAAATTTTTAAATTCAAATTATAGTACTGCAGCTATAGTCTAAAAAAAAATTTTAAAATTGCTTTCTATGTAAGCGGTTACATATATTTCGCAAATTATAATCATTTCTACAGGCAAATAGTTTATTTTAGTAAGTTATATGCTAAGGACTGAAAGTTGCGTGTAAAAATTTTTTTACTCTGCTACAGTGTATACATCTTAATTTAGATACAGGAAGTGGTACAGAGAGTGTCAGTTGATCTTTAGAATTGTACCTGTTATACTTTGGTGTATATACCGGGTGTTTCAGCAGGAACGCTCACCTCTATAACTTTTTTATTTTTTAAATTACAGAAAGAAAACTAGTGTATTGTGTTGTATGTGATATTAATTTGCATTTTATGACATGTCGGACTAAATTTTGTCACTGCCGGTTTAACCGGAAATGACGTCAACTTTGGATTTTTAAATAGAATACCCAATATAATTTTGGCTATATCGATTTAAAACATCATTCCAAATTCAACCACGCCCATACGTCACTTTTTGACATCTAAATAATTTTTATTTTTTGATCTAGATTGCTGTGAACTCTCTAAAATGGTTTACTTCTAGGTATGCCAAATAAATTATGGCGGATTTTAAAGTTGTATTTATGTTCATTTGTTTGTTAGCATTATGGCGCCATGGGGACCTAGATAAATGCGAAGCCGTTTGCACTTCTTGTGGTATTTCTTGTCATGAATTGTATTTTTAATAAATTATCTCTCCTTTCTTAGGCCGGTATTAGACTATCAAATATATTTGACAAAGAAATTTTATAAAAGAAATTTTATAAAAGAAATTTTATAAAATATTTGAAGTGTATCAGTTCTTTTATAAAATATTCGTTTTATAAAAGATATTTTATAAAAGATAACAACAGACGATTATCTTTGATAAAAGATTTTATAGTTGATTGGTAACGGTAGTAACCTCATTTTCTGATAATAAGGCATAAATTTGACATTGACTGCGACTGGAATTGGTATATAATACCATGGCGGAAAATACGTTTGTCTGGTGCATTTCAACAACAAAATTGCTAATTTCGGAGTATGAAAGGTTCGAAATATTGTACAACCATCAACACCCGGATTACAAACACCGAAATAAAAGACTGGATATATTTATTTATTTATTTTCATTTTTGCCTTGCAAGTTTCTGGGATTATGCCTGAAAGGATACATTGAGGTATGCCTCTGCTGTACTTTAAACTAGCATAGCTCTCTCCTGTACTCCTGTTGCCATAAACCGAAGGGTAACCATAAAGCGTTCCTCAACGCTGATACAGTTCCTTAAATGTGTATTCTGTCGGGATATCAATGGTGATATCTTTAAAACAATAAAGTTAAATGTTTCGTCGTCCATTCTTAAATAGTTTTTATAACTCCTAATACCTTCAACTCGTAACTCCTGAAGGAGATTGTGGTGGATACCCCTTAAATTACGTTTGCCACCCAGGGCCTTACCCAAAGGCGCCTGGCTCTTTTTTTTCTTTTTTAATACTAAACACATTGTAATCACGGCAGCACTTAACGCTAGACAAGCTAATGCACGTCTATCGTTCATTTTTAATTGTAAAAACTTGACAAGTCCCTTCAAAAATTGTCAAAGTTCTTTGACAGTGTAATACTAGTAAAACCTTTTATAAAAGAAATATTATCAAAGAAAACCTTTTATAAAAGAAATATTATCAAAGAAATGCTACAAAATATTTTATAAAAGATCTTTGTCAAATATATTTGATAGTCTAATACCGACCTTAACTTGACATAAAGGTGTGTGATATCAAATTGTTGGAAAAAAAGTGCTCTATCTTTTTGCCCGAGTGAGTCAATATGTTTCCATTTGAAAAAATTGAGTTTTCCGGGCAAAAGCCTTCTTAAAAGTTTAAAAAGTGTGTACGAAATTTAAAACGCAATAGAATTTGAAAATTTCATTTTTATCAAGAAATTGGGTTAGAAGTAAACCATTTTAGGAGTTCATAGTAAGTAATCTAGATGAAAAATAAAAAGAAAAATTATTTTGTCTCAAAAAGTGACGTATGGGGTGTCGTTCCATTTGGAATGGTCGAATGGTGTGGAATCGATATAGCCAAAAATACATATACAGGGTGAACCATTTAAACATTCAAAGTTGAGGTCATTTCCGGTTAAACCTGAAGTGCCAAAATGGAGCCCGTCATGTCATAATATGCAAAATTATGTTAAACTACATAAACCCACCAAATTTTATTTCTTTAATTTAAACAGTAAAAAAGTTATAGGGGTGAACGTTCCTCCTGAAACACGCGGTATGTATTTATATATGCGTATATGTTACTACGAACGTTTTATATGCTTGCGGGTATGCGACTGTGTGTGTAGTACTTTTGCTAGTTCGCGTGAAAGTACTTATGCGAGTGCATTTATTATTATACTATATAGGCATAAGTAAACATAGGTTATTTTATCGATATTATGTATTCTTGTGGAAATTTTGTATTTTTGCAAACTTCTCCTATGCTACAGTACTATAAAGTATCCGGCACTGGAGACTGAGCTAGGTTGAAAACCCCAAATTTTATTAATACTTTCTATTAGCATTAAAATAAAGATAAGTTTGTGTAAGGTTGTCTATTCCGAATATTTGTATAGTTTTCGAAATATTGTCAATTTAATATTGTTATGTGGCAAGTTTGCTGCCAATTTTTAGTACAGTTACTATACTAGTTTTCTATGACGGCTTTGAAAAACAGTTATTTTAATGCTAAATAGGAAATAATTAGAAAATTTGGGAGTTTTCATTTGAAAATGTAGATTTTTGCAGTTTTCTCAATTTCATTTTTAATCTTGTTGTTTGAACACAACAAAATATTATATAAAATCTATTAAATCAGGTTACTTTTAATAATATTTTCAATTGAAATTAAATGAAAAGCTTTCTTATAGGAAAAATTAATTATTATTTTAAGGTCTGCAAACGTCAAAGACATAAGACCTTAAATATGTCAAATACACTTAAACTTAGGTATAGGACATGATATACAAAGTCTGCCTGGAATCTTTCGTAAATTCCAAAATGTAATAAAGGATAATCCATTTAAAATAAGCAAGTTGACACCGACTTCCGGTATAACCGGAAGTGCGACTATATTGAAAATATTTTAGTCAAGTTCCATCAACATCCAGCATACTGTTCATTTTTCGAAATTTTTGCTATAGTGGATCGAGTTGATTCCCGATGGGACACCCCGTATATAACTAGAGAAATTTCTCTCTGCCACTTTTCCTATAGAAAAATGTTTCCTAAAGCTGTGCGATACATACATGAATAAATTGTTTTATTAAATTTGATTTATTTAAATATGAAATCTTTATAATAATTGGTTACGTTGGAAAGTAAAAATCAAATACAACTGCCAATAGTGCCAATGAATACTAGCTGAAACCGCGACCCACCGTCGGCGTCGAGCGATCTACATTATGCCAAAGTTAGTACAAAGCGCGAAATGAAAAATAAAATATGAACAGAACAGAGGTCAAATCGGAGAATTCGACTGACCCGGCGTCCACGTACCTTCGACCGATCCGCCCCGTGCTACAGAGCGCGAAATGAACACGGGTCAAATCGGAGATTTCGACTCACTCCGGCGTCCTCTTAAATGGAAATGGATCTCAAAATTAATAATTTCGTTCGTTTCTTCCCAATACTCCTATTATATATAATATGTATTTTGTTTCCAAAGCCTTCTTATTTTTTGCAACATATTATGTAAGTACCGGGGCGGGAGATTTAGTAGGATATAAATTAATTTTTCATTGATATTTCCGGTTAGAAAAAAGATAGGAAGTTAAATCTGTTGAAAGCGCCATCTAGCGACTACATTAAAAATGACGTAGACATCGCTTGCAGTGTAGTTAATAAAGCACGAAGAACTCTTTTAAATAACACCAATTTGAATATGTTCAGATAAGGCGTTCCTCAGATATTGCATTTTTTGCAAATCGATGTTTGTGTTACCCCCACCACTTTATTTGCAGAGCTAGAGAAAAAGTGTTTAAGCAAAGTTGTTCACGATACAAGTGAGATTTATTTATAACTATTATGAATATACCTTACCTATGACAATTGTAGAGAAATCGACTGGCAACAAACCAACCACTATTCGTGTTACGCCCCCTAGCCGCCGGCCTACAAACTTGCTAGAACATCGAAGACAGGTTGGGGATCTGACTCTCTTTTGCAGATATTTTCATGGAAAGTGCTCGGCTGATCTTGCCCTCTTAATTCCGCCCAGAGCGGCGAATGTCAGAAGTACACGACGAACCACTGCCGCCCATCCATATGTGGTTAAGCTTAGTACTCCTCGAACTTCACTATTTAAGAATACTTTCATCTGGAGGACTTCATCCTTATGGAACGAGCTTTTTGCGCACACGCACCACTCCCAGAGTGCCCTAAAGGATTTTTCCTATAGTGCTCGTGTTTGATCATAAAAAAAAAACAAAAAACACGTCACACACAAGCTCAGTCACACCCATATCTAATCACCATTTAGGAAATCCCTATCCTAAATGGTGATGGTGATATTAAATATTAAAAAATTAAATTAAGTATATAACTTTCTCAATAACATCAAGCCGGATTTTAATCAAATAATGTGCGAAAATGTCGCGGATCCTCTCTGTGAAGTTTTGTTTGTAAAGAATTTGGATATAGTAATAGATAAACATTTAAAATGGGATCAACACGTGTGCTTTATTTGTGTAAAAAAATCCGATGCCTAATCCATAAATTTTATATCCTATCGAGAAATATTAAATAAAAACTTAATTCTTATGATCTATAAAGCACTAGTTGGGGCCTTTATTGAGGTATGGAATCATTATATTGTGAAGGTAATCCTAAAACAGTGGCGGTTCTTCCACAGGAGCACATGCGCACGTGCACCCCCAAAACTAATAAAAAAATATTAATTTATATTCATTGAATATTATTTATCGTATAAAGTCCGACCCTCCCTAATATTTTATCGTACCGTCAACCAAACTGTATATTATAGGCTTTCGATCCGGCAACCGTGCCTCGCTCGAGGTTAAGGACGATTATGACGAGACTTGCTCGCATGTGCGATTAAGTAGGCGGGGCATAATGCAGTTTCTCTGTAGTAACAGGTGGCGGGAGACAGCGGGGGATAGCGGGGCTATGGCGATTTAACATGGGAAAGACGCACAATTTTAGTGTTACTTAGAAATTCGAGCGTGTATGTTTTAATATTTTAATATTATATATTTGTTAAGTTAAAATGAATAGTTTGACGGTGGACTATTTAAACAATAACTTTATTTCTTTGAGTTTGGAGCAAAAAATTGAAGTGAAGAATGCGGGAAGACCTAATCCCGAAATTAATTTAACGCAGACCACAAAGGGTAAATTTAGGGACTTTATTAGAAAGTTTAAAAATGAAATATATGAAAAAAAATTTATAGAGGGTATTCCAAACTTTAATGAGGCTGTTATTGATCAATTTTCTACAATTAAGAACTGAAGAACGGACTTTACGTTTAAGCACTATACACACTAGGAAAACCTTCCTTATTTTCCAAAAGGTGTATATCCTTATGTAAAATTAAAGAATAAATAAAAATATGTTTTACCTAACGCATTTTCTTATTACTTTTTTCTTTCTACATTTAAAGCGCCTAGAAAGTAATTGTTTGGTCGTTACACAAAAATAAAATTTTAAAAATAATTTCGTCATACATGTCACGAGCCGCCACTGCCCTAAAAGACCTAGACTGTTCTCTTCTAATATGCTCTACTCATCACATCTATGTAATATTAAATCATTGTATGTCCTGGCGGTTTGTGGTTACTTGTATTCGAATGTAAGACTTAAAATGGAATGTATCCATCATAATTGTATGACCAGAGGTAATGCTGCACATATGCTGAACATTCCTTCTTCAAAGAGAGATATAAATCAACACTCCATAACTGACATATCTTGCACCAAAATTATTTAACTTAATTCCACATTATATTTTCAGCTGAAACTTGATGAAAATCCATAATAAAATTATTAAAGAAAAATGTAAGGTATAAACAATGATAACTTAATTTATATGTCTCGTAAAAATAGGACCAACCATAATATTATGGGATAATTATAATTATTTAATAATATAAGAGTTTATTATTTAATGAAGGTAAAAGAAATAAACACATTAACTAACACCTTAAATTTAACAAAGGCGAAGAACATATATCAAGCTTGTCATTAAGTAAATTCGGGAAATTTTTCATTTTGTTAATATCCAGAGACTGTGTAATTGTTGTACTTCACAGGTTAGTTTTTTTTGATTTATATATATATATATAATTTCAGCGTTAAACTAATATTTACGAGCTAAATATACAGTTTTAATATGCACATACAGATACATTGTATCTACAATATAATGATGCATATTATTATTCTAAGTTATTTAAGTTGGTATGTATTGTAAAATAATATGTAATATGTAAATAAATAAATAAAAAAAATAATAAAAGAATGGCAGTTCGAACTGTCAAAATGGCGGATGAGCGCCATCTTGGTAAAGAAAATTAAATAGGGGGGGTCTTGCGATACATACACAAATACTTCTCTATTCGCGTCCAAAGCAAAATGGCGGCGTTTTAACAATTACATAGTTGTGTTTTTCTAAACTACAGTCGTTTCGGAACTATCTTGAAAACATCGAAAAAATTTCAACACCCTAGTTTGGAACCAACGCTGAGCTATGGCTATACTGAAATAAACTTCATTGTCTTGTGAAAGATGTTTAAAATTAATTAAATAAAAATGACTGTGCCACTCTCTACAAGTCATATAGCCTCTTAAGCAAAAAAGATTATAAAAAAATTAAATAATCATCGTTTTCTAAGGTTTTTGACCGTTTTTTTAAATATTCATTAACCCGGCATTATAGTACAAACAATATGAATACTTCTAATACTTCCAGTAGTTATTTACATGTATCTTAGGTATGTACAGGGTCCTGCGTATCACATCCCGTCTTCTATAGATCGATTATTCATTCAGATAGGATTTTGAGAATTTACAGTATTTACCCGTGTCCTAGGAGGCATTTCAGGAAAATATTTTTGAATATACAGGGTGTCTCAGAATATGTGGGCAATCTCCCGGGTTCAGATAGAACACTTAAAAATAACAGGAAAAGTTCCTATAAATTTTTCTTCCTACGCCCCCCCTACGGAAATACGGGCCAATAACGGACATCCCTGGAAATCGTTGTTTTTTAAATAATTTTTTAAGGCTCCTTAAAATTCGCCCTTTTAAACACATTTGGCTTATTTAGTTTGCCAGGGACGGGTTTGTTCAAAAATCCTTTTTTTTTGTACACCTTGTATGATGAAAGAACGACAATAATATTTTTAGATACTCCAAACCTTAAGCTAAAAGAAGGGTACTCTTGATCAATGTCGATAAAATGAACTGTTTTCGAAGAAACAATATTTTTGTTCAATAAGGTTTTTTGCATTGGTTTTTGTTTTATGTTCATAAAATTCCCTCATTGTGGCTATGGTATTTTTCACATGTACCGATTTAAATAAGAATATTTATGCCAGTGTCAGTTTATGGTAGTGTCTTGAAATTTACGGTTTTTCTCCAAAAATATTATTGTCGTTCCTTCATCATACAAGGTGTACAAAAAAAAGTGTTTTTGGGTTAGGTCTAGTCCGTCCCTGGCAAACGAAATAAGCCAAATGTGTTTAAAAGGGCGAATTTTAAGGGGACTCATCTAGTATCCATTATACTAAAAAATTAATAAATCACACCTAGTACTTAAAAAATTATTTAAAAAACAACGATTTCCAGGGACGTCCGCTATGGGCCCGTATCTCCGTAGGAAGAAAAATTTATAAGAACTTCTCCTGTTATTTTTAAGTGTTCTCTCTGATCCCGGGAGATTGCCCACATATTCTAGGACACCCTGTATATGGTATTAAAAGTAATTGTGAGGTCATGATGATATATTTTTTTTAAATTACATGCCACATATCTGGTTACTTATTTCAGTACGTCTTATGGTTTCTTACATACCCTAGCGCAATTCACTTTAGTTTACTTTACTTTATACTTTATTTCCTTAGACATTACAATTTACAATGTATGGAAAACGTCAAAGTCAAATACATGAGTATATATAAAATGTATGATATACAAATACACAACAATATATAAAATTTAGAAAAAGCAAACTTATACTAAAATAAAAGTTATGTTATTGTTAAAAAAAGTAAATATAAAAAAGGTAGAGGCATTATTGCACCCTTGTCAGATATTCATTAACTGAATAAAAAGCCTCAGACAACAAATATTGCTTTAAACGTTTTTTAAACAACAAGAGACTATCAACAGCCTTCAGGTTTGGTGGTAGCTTGTTAAAGATTGCTGGCCCCAATGAGTTTGGTTATGTTCTACCCACATTCAGTCGGTTAAAAGGAACTCTAAATGAGCTGACTTGTCGCGTGTTATAGGTATGAACATCACTGTTAATGGCAAATCGACAGTTTTTTAAAAATATATATACATAGTTCAAATAAGTATACACAAATTACGGTCAAAATCTTGTATTTCTTAAAGAGCCCTCTGCACGAGTAAGTCCTCGATACACCCACCAAAGTCCTCAATATTCTCTTCTGACACTCAAGCAATTCCCCAACCACACTGGACGAGCCCCAGAAGATCACCCCGTAACGCAGACGAGAATCTACCTGTGCGTTATACACCATGAGGAGCTCCCTCATAGAAATCGCTGTCTTGAGCGAACGAACAAGAAAACAACATGAATTTAATTTTGATTTGAGCAGATCACAATGATTTTTCCAATTCAGATGCTCATCAATTTGCACTCCTAGAAATTTTATAGTATTGATTTTTAATATTTCTTCATTATTTATAAGCAGTTCCATATCCAGATTATTATGATCCTGGTAATTGTGAAATTCCTGCGTTATTTGCAGAAACTCATTTTATCGACTATTCTAATAGCCATTTTAATGAATAACAATCGAAGGTGCCTTTGAAAAATATAAAATAAATAAATATATATTAATACATCACTCAGTGGCGGTTCTTCCACAGGAGCACATGCGCACGTGCACCCCCAAAACAAAACGAATAAAAAATATTAATTTATATTCATTGAATATTATTTATCGTATAAAGTCCGACCCTCCCTAATATTTTATCGTACCGTCAAACTAAACTGTATAGATCCGGCAACCGTGCCTCGGTCGAGGTAAATGACGATTATGACGAGACTTGCTCGCACGTGCGATTAAGTAGTGTAGTTCCTCTGCAGTAACAGGTGACGGGTGGCAGCGGGGGATAGCGGGACTATGGCGATTTAACATGGAAAAGGCGCACAGTTTTTGTCTGTTCGTGCATCTAGTTAGAAATTCGAGCGTGTATATTTTAATATTTTAATATTATATATTTATTAAGTTAAAATGAATAGTTGACGGTGGACTATTTAAGAAATAACTTTAGCTCTTTGAGTTTGCAGCAAAAAATTGTATTGAAGAATACGGGAACACCTAAACCCGAAATTAATTTAACGCAGACCACACAGGGTAAATCTAGGGACTTTATTAGAAAGTTTAAAAATGAAACATATGAAAAAAAATTAATAGAGGGTATTCCAAACATAATGAGGCTGTTTTTGATCAATTTTCTACAATTCAGAACCGAAGAATGGACTTTACATTTAAGCACTATTGTGTAGGGTCGATATATGTTGTGTATTTCGATAAATGATACTCGATATGATTTTAAACCATTTTATTTAAGGATTTAAATTAAAAAACACTGAAAATATGAAGAATGCCAACTTGTCAGTCTCGTGGCTCGATTCGTTCTCGTCATAAAACAGTTAACTATTGTTCTCGTCTTGGTTGCGCCTAATGACGTAGCCGTAGATGGCGTAGTGGTATTAGACATCATTCGGTTTTCTTGATAACTCGTAGATGGCGGTAGTAGTATTGGACATCATTCGGTTTTCTTGATAGCTCGTAGATGGCTTTAGTAGTATTAGTAGTGGACTGTATAAATATTGTTACGAGGGTTGCACGCGACGACGTTAAGATCCGACAGCTATACACACTAAGAAAACCTTTTTTATTTTCCAAAAGTTGTATATCCTTATGTAAAATTAAAGAATAAATAAAAATATGTTTTACCTAACGCATTTTCTTATTAATTTTTTTCTTTCTACATTTAAAACGCCTAGAAAGTAATTGTTTGGTCGTTACATAAAAATAAAATTTTAAAAATAATTTCACCATACTTGTGAACCCCCTCTGTCATAGGTCACGAGCCGCCACTGGCATAACCCCGTATACTCGATAACGCTTCCTAGGAACGTGTCCTAGGTTAGAAGTAATCGGGTAGAGCCTGCAAAATATCAAAATCCTAACTTAATTAATAACAACGCTATAGAAGACAGGCTGCTGAACCCTGTATAACGAAACTATTAATGATCGGCTATTATTCATTAATGATTTTTAATTCAAGGGCAATTGTTTCGAATATGGTAAATATTTTGAATAATTAGGTAAAACTTATCGACATTGTTCTTAGGATTTAGAATTTCTCTTAGAATTTGAAAGCCTAATAAAATGTAGTGTATTTCAATTAAAAATAACGTCAAAGCCGTCATGACTGTCATGGAGGGTGAATATTTTTTTATGTCAAAGAATAAAGAGTTTTATGTCGGCCTTTTAAGGGCACCCAGTATATTTTGTTTGAAAAAAATAAGAATATTTCACGTATACAGTGAGGGGCTAAAATATGGAACAAATTCATTTAAAAACAAGGTTTTATTTTTTTGTAGAAACGCTCGGACACGTCGATTATAAATTTTTCTTCCGGATTTTTTGCCTCAAAAAGAAATTATACTGGGTGTGTCAAAAAGTAGATGTTGTAAAATTTTTTTGTATTTTAAATAGAACCAGCTTATTTTTACTTATCACATAAATTCTACGTCAAATTCTGAGCATAATTCATGTTAAAAAAGAAATTTCTTTAAAAAAAGGTACATGTACCTACTTAAAGGTAAACAGGTAAATTTAAATTAATTCTTACTACGATAGCAAGTCATGTGTCAATCAAAAAGAATTTTAAGTATAATTTTGAAAAAACGGTGATCATGGTGCATTTAAATGAAACTCAAAGAATCGAAATTTTAACTTTAATTGGATGTGGAGACAAAACAAGAAGAAGTTTGTAACTTGTTTAGCGTTAAGTATCCAGAACGACGGATTACAAGATCTACAGTGAGTAAAATTGAGAAAAAAATTCAGGGAAACAGGGAATGTAAAGGATCGTCTACGGCCAGGTCGTCCAAAAATTAGTGAAAACACAAAATTGAACATTTTGTTAGAAGTTGAAGATAATCCCCATAGTGCATCCACTGAAGTAGCCCTTAATAATGATGTTAGCCGACGGTCTGTTTTGCGGGTATTGAAACAAGAAAAGTACCATCCGTATAAAATTAGGTTGCTGCACGAGCTAAAGGAAGATGATCCCGACCGCCGACTACAGTTTTGTGAAACTATGATTGAAATTTGCAACTTAAATATATTTTTCCATCGCAGTGTACTTTTTAGCGATGAAGCCACGTTTTGTTTGAATGGTTCGGTAAACAGACAAAATTTTCGGTATTGGAGTACAAATAATCCCCGTTGGATGAGAGAACAGCATACGCAATACTCACAAAAAGTAAATGTTTGGGCAGGGATATTAAATGATAGAATTATTGGATCTTTTTTCTTCGATGGAAATCTTACAGGAGACCGGTATTTACAATTTCTTCAAAATGAATTAATTCCCACACTAGCAGCGGATTTTCCAAATCCGAATCAGCCTAATCTACCAGAAGCGTCTATTTGGTTTCAGCAGGATGGTGCTCCGCCTCATTTTGCTCGACAAGTACGAGAGTATTTGAATACTATTTTTCCCGAAGGATGGATAGGTAGAAGAGGACCCATAGAATGGCCTTCAAGATCTCCCGATCTTACACCAATGGATTTCTTTCTTTGAGGTTATTTGAAATCAAAAGTGTATAAGGATAAACCACAAAATTTGGAAGACTTAAAATTTAAAATTAGATATGAAATTAGGCAAATTAATAAAAATACTGTAAATAATGTTTTAGAAGGGTTTTTAAGTAGATTGGCATATTGTCAAGAAGTTAATGGTTTGCATTTTCAACACTTAATAAAATAATTTTCAAAATTATACCTACATCTACTTTTTTATACACCCAGTATAATTTCTTTTTGAGGCAAAAAATCCGGAAGAAAAAATTATAATCGACGTGTCCGAGCGTTTTTACAAAAAATTAATACCTGATTTTTAAATGAATTTGTTCCATGTTTTAGCCCATCACTGTATACGTAAAACATATATTTTGTTAGAACCAGGCAGGGCCGCAGATAGACATTTCTAAAGGTGGGGGTTATAGATATTAAGGGGGGGGGGGGGGGTGTTAGGAACAATAGAAAGTGGACTAATGTTAAATAAACAAGTAAAAGTATATTGAACTGTATACGAGCATGCAGGGTACCCTGGACGATATTAAACAGTGGCCAAAATAATGAGACAAGAATAATTGCTTAAAATAAATCTATTTTACAGTTATAACTCAAATTGTGTTCACTAAATTAGGTGTAAGGTTTTTTTATGATAAATAATCTTATTGTCAAATAAAAATTGATTACTTTTAGAATTTTTTAGTGTGAAAATTTCCGGTACTAAAGGTCATCACTTTCGAATAAATTACAAAACGTGATTTTTCCTGGTATATGGATGCAATGCGATGAACTAACACCAGTATTTTGTAGCCTTTTTAACTTATCCTACAAACAAGGAATATTTCCATCGTGCTGGAAGGCGGCGCGAGTCCAGCCTATACCAAAGAAAGGTAAGAGAACCCTGTCTAGCAACTATCGACTAGTCGCATTGCTTTCAGTTATATCAAAAGTAATGGAGAACGCTATTAACCAACATCTTCTAAAGTACCTGGATGGCTTCAAGATAATCAGCGATCATCAATATGGTTTTCGGACGTCCAGATCAAGTGGAGATCTTCTAGCCTATGTCACCCATCTTTGGAACAACGCAATCGAACATCATGGTGAGTCTCGGGCTGTTGCACTGGATATTTCTAAAGCATTTGATCGTATTTGGCATGAGGGACTTCTTAGTAAGCTGCGATCCTATGGTATGCCCAGTCGGTTCTGTGTATGGTTGTCTAGCTTTCTTAATGACCGCTCGCTGCAAGTGGCGATTGACGGATTTCTCTCAGACACCTTCACCATCAATGCCGGTGTTCCTCAAGGGTCCATATTGTCTCCCACTCCACATTAACGATCATCTAGTGAAAACGAAAAATCCGATATTTAGTTTTGCTGACGATAGCACACTTATCTCATCTTTCTCTTTGAATACACAAACATCGGCTGCCGACGCACATTTTCGCAGACAGCATGAAGTATCACGCCTCAACAAAGACCTGCAAGAAATTTTGACTTGGGGTGACAGTAATCAAGTCGAATTTAACGCAAAAAACACCCAGGCAGCAGTTTTCTCCAAAAAGGTTAACATTACAGAACCGGATGTAGTCATAGACGGACACGCAATCCCACTGGCTTCATCTATTAATTTGCTGGGCGTCAATCTGGGAGGAAATATGTCTTGGCATAATTACGTTGTGGCATCGCATCTCAGAAACTTGGTACACTCTTCCGAACCAGAAAGTTGTACACATCTCAATAACTTTTGACGCTATACGAAGACCAGATTCGACCATTACTAGAGTACTGCTCTCATGTCTGGAGCTCTGCACCCAAACATACTTCCCGGCTACTGGATTCCATCGAAAGGAGGGTCATTCGTCTGATTGGAGACCACGAGCTGACGAAGAACCTCGACAGCCTAGAACATCGAGGCCAGGTTGGGGATATGACACTCTTTTACAGATAATTTCATGGAAAGTGCTCGGATGACCTTGCCCTCTCAATTCCGCCCAGAGCGGCGAATAGCAGAAATATACAACGAACCACTGCCACCCATCCATATGTGGCTAAGCTTAGTACTCCTCGAACTTCATTATTTAAGAATACGTTCATCTGGAGGACTTCATCCTTATGGAACGACCTTCCCGAGGTCGTTTTTCCCAATGAATATAACCTCCAACGATTCAAATCCAACGTGAATCGCTTTTTGCGCACACTCACCACTCCCAGAGCGCAATAAAGAATTTTTCCTATAGTGCTTGTGTTTGATCATAGAATAGAATTGATCATTTTCGAAAAAATGCCAAAACCTGATTTCTCGTGATATATGGATGCAATTGGATATTTAAATGTAGTTTTCTTTTTTTTCATAGGAATTTTCGATATTGTCAAAAAAATGTTCTTCTTCTTTATTCTTGAGCCAAATTCATATTCTTTTTGATAAACCTCTGTTTTCGTTTGTCCAATTTTCCATGTACGGCACTCATTGCACGCCACTGGTTACGTGTAAACAACCTTTCCACTAACTTGATACGAGCAAGGGTCACTAACCAAAATTAAATTCATCAAGTTAGCATACAATTAACCGTTAACAATTCCATTCCGGAAAAGCACAGCCGGTATAAATTATGTTGTAACTATACAACTATGTACTTATTTTCGGAAAAACAAAGTCCAATATCTCGTACTATTCGAAAAGAATGAATTTATACGTGGCCGAACTAACATTTCTTTCTTTAAAGCCGTATTATCGTCGGCAATTTTTGTCTCTTGCGCCTACAATGCCAATTATAATTGCACGTATTCATGCGCAGTACAGGGTGTCCATTTTTGGGTAGTTTTACGGGGTATCTCCGTTATTAGTAAAGCTAGATGGATGCGGTTTTCGCAGCACATGCTACTTTTTTGTCAAACAGAAGATGCCGTAATCAGAATTTTTCTAGGCCGCCTTGTTTTTGATATACGGGATGTTTTTGAGAATTGTGCATTTTGGGACCCCCCTCCCCATATCTCGGTTACCCCGTAACGTATCAAAAAGAAATAAAATATTCTTTTGTAGTTTTTTACGTAGAATCCAGTGACGTACTCAGATTTTTTCTACATTCCATAGTTCTCAAGGAAAATAAACAAATTTGCTTTTTTTAAATGGGTCACCCTATATTTTTTTTAATAATATAATTTAGTTTGTAACAAGCTTCTCAAAAATACATAACACTTTATCTTTAGTCTTAGTATTAGGCCCGAAATATACGTTTTTCAAAAATATACCATTTTTTTTAGTTACACCATGACGGTTATTAAAAACAAACAAAAGAACACAGTCCTATGTGTCATAATAATAAAATCTTCTAATTCTATCAAAGCATTCAGCAGCTAATTAATAGTGAAAAATCCGTTTGTCCTAATTATGGCAGAGCATGTAAGCTTTGAGAAGTACAACATGCTCCCTTGTTATATCCAGTGTAACGAGAATGCAGATGAAGCATTAGAAGTGTATTGAATAGGTAAATCCCGAAAGACGACAACCGGTTAAACGAATTTTTTCAAGAATAAAATCAAATTTAATTGAACACGGTTCATTTTCTAAACGTCGCCCTAAAATCTACCAGAAGGATAATCGCAAGACTGATGAAATAAATGTGTCAGCTTCAATTGAAATAAATTCAAGTAGTTCTTGCAGAAAAGTTGAAGGTTCGGTCGGAATAATTAAATCAAGAGTGCAAACAATCCTTAAAAAACCCAATTTTAAACCATATAAATTCCACCGTGTAGAGTTTTGCAATTGGTATTTACAAAATCTGAACAGGAAAAACAATTGTTGAAAAAACCGTTATAGGGTCTGATGAGGCTCATTTTACCAATGCTGGCATGTTTAATCGGCAGAATACGAGGTGTTGGTCTCAGTAAAATCAGAATGTAATATTTCCAATCGAACGACAAGGCAGATTTGGCGTTAGCGTTACATGCTTTATACTGAATAGCTAAATAGTTTGTAATATATTTGAAGGAAGCCTTAATGCAAATAAATATTTTGAAATTCTGGAAAACGTTGTGCCAGAAATAATAGAAGATGTGGCCTTAGCTGGTCTCAATAACTTGCATCTTCAACAGGATGGAGCGCCCGCTCACAATGCCCAAATTGTAAGAGCCTACCTAGATAATAACTTGCCAGGTCGCTGGATTGGAGGCAAACCTTCAGCCTTGCAAAGGTTAGCAATATCGAAGATATCGTGAAAATAAAGAAAATGTTGTTATAGTTTTTGCAGAATTATATCGTTGATCTCGTGACTGCAATAAAACATCATTATCTATTCGACCATAAAATAAATAAGGAAATCCCAAATTTTAAAACCTTTTCGAGCAGAGCCGGACCAGGTATACAAAGTCAATTTATACCTATGCCTGATCCATATATAAATACAAAGTGATTTTTAATAATTTTAATCTTTAGTGGTTTTCCGGCGAGTAATTTTTACTTAGGCTTATTAGTGGTAGAATGTGGCGTCCTTGGAATTGTGCTGATAGGGGGGCATCTTCAAATGTCGGGAATGGAGACTTAAATATTTAACAGCTGTTAAAACAGCTGTTAAACAATTTAGAGAAGAAAATCGTCCAATTATTTACCGTGACGAAACATGGTTCGATACCCATGACACTCCAAGAAAGGGTTCGGATGATTCTTCCAAAAAATGTCAAACCAAGGCACCATCAAATAAAGGCAAAAGAATCACAATATTACATGCCGGTTCAGAGAACGGGTTTGTTCCAAATTGTCTGTTGCTTTCAGCTAAAAACATACCAGATTCTTTTTTAGATTACCATCAAGATACCGACGCACAACTTTTTGAAGATTGGTTTAAACATAAACTCCTTAAAAATATACCTGAAAATAGTGTCATTGTAATGGACAATCGGCAAGCAAAAATCATTCCAGATTCTAATAATACAAAAGCAGAAATTCAAAATTTTATGATTAAAAATGATTTATATTTTGAAGAAACTTACAAAAAACGAGAACTGCTAGAAGTATTAAAAGCTTTTAAAATAAATAAGGAATACGAGTGTGACAAACCTGCAGCAGAAAATGGACATGCAGTGTTGCGTCTTCCTCCGTACTATTGTATATTCAATCATATTGAGCTAATATGGCACCAATTAAAATCCAATATTAGGAGAAATAATATTTCTCCTACATTAAATGCATCTGTAGTAGAATTAATTAAAAACGAAGTAAGAAAAATGTCTGCAGACAGCTGGAAAAACTGTGTACAGCATGTACTTGAGGTGGAAAATTGTATGATTACAAATGTTCAACCCTTAATTATAAGTTTAGGCTTAGATGAAGATAGTGATAGTGATACAGAGTTAAATTTTGAATAAATTATCAATAGTTTCTTAGAATTTAATTAATTTTTATTGTACTTGTTATCCTAATAGTTATACTTTTAAATTATATTATTTTCAATTATCATTAATTGTTATCATTATTTTACATTTATTATAGGTACCTAAAACTAAAAATACCTATCTATTTATTTTAAATTATAAAAATAAATCATGTGGTGTGGTATACATTTTCAAGCCGGCCCTGATCCCATTTATTGAGCTTTGAAGAGGTTCAGGCGTATACAATAGGGTTTAATCAGGTAGTTTATTTATGGCATTAAGAATCAACGGTATAATTCTGCAACAACTATACGTAATATACTATTTCCATTCTAGATGACAACGCTCTCTTGCCCTTTTCTCGATTAAAACAATTAAATACAAATTGAAACATTGATAATGATGAACGTTGGTGGCCATTGTTAACCGTTAGTATAAATCACGCGACTCCAATATGTAAATAATTGTTAATTTTTCAAATGAGAATAGAATGTTATTCTTTAAATTAAAATATGGAAATTTATGATGATTTTACAGAAAAAATATAAAAAGGCCATCGGGATCTTTGGACGGTTCAATCGCATTCGGTATCTCAGACGCCCGCAGTGCTCTCTATCGTCAAAAAATCATCCGCAATTTTTTTAAAGTTTTTTTTTTTCGGTGTTAGTTTTGGGAAAATCATAATTTTTGGTGTTTTTATTGGACTACTTAAGCAAAAAAGTTATTTTAAGTATCTTCTAAGTCGCTTAAACTAATCATTACCGGTGTACGGATATAGGGATTTAGTTTCACATTATTATTTATAAGTTTAAACTCCACTTAAGGGTCAGTATTTTAATCCTATAATTAACGATTAAGTTAAATACATTTAAGTCATTGGATCAGGATTAAAGATGACTTCACAGAATGAAGATAATACGTTGGAAGAGGTGGTTATTGATTTAGAGAATGATTCGTCGATCAGGTTCGGTAAAATGTTAGCTCATCCGAAGCCAGGGGATGAAGTTGTTATATCCGGTAAGTGTTTCCGGTATTATTTTATTGCGGATGTGATCTTTCCGTGAAAAACTGTACATAGGAAAATTATGAAAATAGAACAGTTTGTTTACGTTGATGGGGGACAACTCGGCAAAAATATTTTCAATATGGTGGCACTTCCGGCTATACCGGAAGTCGGTGTCAACTTGCTTATTTTAAATGGAACACCCTATATATCAACAGCAAGATCGCTATATAAATTTATTAAATTGGCCATATTTCAAAAACTATAAATTTTCGTACACAACCTGACACAGATTTGCCCTTATTTTTAATGTCAAATAGAAAATAAATTATAAAATTAGGGGGTTCCCAATTTAATTTTTAATCTTAACGTTTGAACACTCTGTATTAGTAGTAAAATATTATAAAACTCTATTAAAGAACGTTCTTTCTAGTGTTGTGATCGCTCGAGCGAAATGCCGCTTGATCACTCGATTATTGAAATAACCGACATCGCTCGATTATTAAAAAAACCGCTCGAGTTATCTATTCAGGCGAAAACCGTCGCCCGTAACTTATTATCTTTCCCTCGACACCCGAGCTTCGCTTGACGCCGGCGGAAATTTACCGCTGTAGTGTGATCGAGTAAAAAAACTGCTCGTATATTCGAACAGTTTTTCACTCGATAGGAAATAGTCTAGTTATAAATTCAGGCGAAAAACCGAAAAATATCACCTGTCACTGGATATACGACCTTCGGTCTACGCTCCGCGCCATCCGATTGGCGACGCTCGAGTTTGACGCTGAGCAGGTACACGACATACGTCTTTCTTAAAGGCACATAAACGAGAAGGTGCATATAAAAAAGTATGCCAAATCCCTTAGCGGAGTCATCGCGACATGGGTTTTGTAAAGTTTTGTTTTAACTGGCTAGCCAGCGGCGTGCGTAGTTTAGGCCTCCGATTGTAAATATTAAAAAATTTAAGGATATAATTTTTAAATTTTTATTTACTATAAACTCAAGAAAACTTCTAAATAACATAATAATAGAAATTGTAAATAAAAATATCAAAACGAACAAAATGGTTAACAAAATATATAGAAAAATTCGTTGGTAATCTTATAGTAAACATTTTTAAATCTAAACAGGAACTTTTTATTATTAAACTCAAGAAGACTTCTTAAAAATAACATACATTATAGAAAATGTTAATGGAAAATAAGAAAACGAGCAAAATAGTTACCAAAACATAGGTATCGACAATTTTTTTGTTAACTAAAAGTAAACATTCTTAAATTTAAACAGGAACTTTTAGGTAACTATAAACATGAATATAAAAAAATAATCACCTATTTTCTTATTTTGTCAGTTGCGTAACTAAGCCTAAATTTTTGAAGGGCACACAGTGGGCACCTACCTGATAATTTAAAGTGGAAGAATTTGACAAGCCATTTTAAATATCTACTTATTTTATGCTCGCAGATTGAGGAAGATGTGAAGAAAAATAACTCTGGGTAATACTTTTTATTTTAAAAACACAAGAATAAACCCGAACAATAAATACATATTTTTGTGATTTTTGCAGTTTTTTTTTAGCTAAACCTGTGCCCACCCGTAGTTACGTGCCTGCTAAATACCCTATCTGATCACATGTAAACGGCTAGGCTGCCGATCGAGCAGTCGGTGACCTCATCGCTTGGTAAATTGGAATTTCAAGCGATTCACTCGAGCGATCGCTCGAATATCAAGTACTCGACTATTAAAATCATCGGTTTTTCCCAACACTAGTTCTTTCCAAGAGGGAATCCGCTAAATTAAATACTAAAGGCTTTTTTCTTTATAGGTCTGCAAACGTAATTTTAGAAATAAATCCTTAAATATATCAACAAGACAGACTTAGGTAAAGGACATGATATACGAAATCTGCCTAGAATCTTGCGTAGAATCCGAAAATTTAATAATATATAGGCTGTTCCATTTAAAATAAGCAAGTTGACACCGATTTCCGGTATAACCGGAACTGCCGCCATATCGAAAATATTTTAGCGCAGTAGCCCCCGTCAAAATGAGCTGACTGTACAATTTTCGAAATATTCCTATGTATAGTTTTTTCTATATAGATCGATACGGTTGCCGGTCAAACACCCTGTATAAAATCTAGCCGCATCAAACGATAAATAAAGTCGAAAAGCTACAAAAATTCGGACTCATTATTATTTGTTTTTATTATAATTACTTTTCTTACAATATTTATCACTTTTTCAGGATTGTCGGGTACGTTTCCCGATTCCAGAAATGTGCACCATTTTCGAGACAATCTCCTTAACAAGGTGGACATGGTTTCTGGAGACAATCGGCGTTGGCAAGAAGGACATCCGGAAATTCCGCAAAGAGTCGGAAAAGTTCCGAACGTCGACAAGTTCGATGCTGGATATTTCGGTAAGAAATTTCGTTTAAATATTGAACTTTTTTATAGACACTATTTTAATTAAGCCGGGCTCAGATAACTGGTGTACTTGACCAGTATTCGGAACTGGCACGTCCTGAGCCACTCATCTGAGCCTTTCTTTAGACCAATATTTGGGTCTAAGTATGTGATAAAACCAAATAAATATGGAACAACACATGTCTGAACTTGGATTTTGCAGGTGTGCATTATCGGCAAGCGAACTGTATGGACCCTTTGGTGCGTATGCTTCTGGAGAAGACGATAGAAGCCATTTTTGACGCCGGAATGCACCCGGACGATTTTAAAGGCTCTAACACGGGGGTGTTCATTGGATCTTGCTTTTGTGAGACTGAGAAAACGTGGTTTTACGACAAACTCACGCCTCAGGGATACGCCGTTACTGGGTAAGCGTGTTGGAGCTGTAGCCAGTGCCGTAGATAGCGTTGTTTCCTGGAGGGGGTTACCGTAACCCGATTACGGTTCCCATTAGCTTTCCTGGGGGAGTACTGATATGGCAACCTTTACCTTACTGTTCCCATTTCGAGGCACATTCCTGTTTCAGGGGGGGGGGGGGGGGGGTACTGTCCCCCAGTACTCCCTTATCTACGGCGGTGGCTGTAGCCCGTTCCCCAATCCTCAACGAAAACAAATATTTATCTATTAATTGTATACTGCCATATTAAATTGTTTTAATTTATTTTTTAATATCTCCGAAAGTACTGGAGATATTATAGTCAATTTTAGTGAGAAAAGTTATTCAATCGTCAATCGGTTCACCAGTGGCGTCCCCGCAAACAAGCAAGAACATTTTTTAATCTTTCTATTTTTTTCAGTTGTGAACGTTCTATGCAGGCGGGCAGAATCAGCTATTTTTTAAAACTTAACGGACCCGCTGTCGCTCTCGATACTGCTTGCAGTAGCTCTCTATACGCACTAGAGAACGCCTATAAGGCAATTAGAACGGGGAAATGTGACATGGCCATAGTCGGTGGCGCCAATCTTTGCCTGCATCCCTATGTGTCGTTACAGTTCGCGAGGTAAATATCAGATAAAGTACGTTTCACGAAATTTGGATACGACTTAATGATTTCCTGGGTCGGTCCCATTGTGTCGACAAGAGCTTGGCAATAAACAAGTGAAGTATGAAGGGACGGACTAAGGAAAACAAGTAATGATATGATTATATTAATGTAATCAAATGAAATAACATTTTTTTTAAATATTACTAGTCATATTTATTTACATTTATAATGTCATTCTATAGATAGTTCCGCTTCGCTATCGCTATCCTCATCAAAATTAATTATAATTGGATTAATTATACGATCCAGACTAATATACGAATTTTCTACAGTTATTACGTGACGGACTGAATTTTTCCAACTACCTGGGGGAATATCATTAAAGCATTTTCGTATTAATTCTACAACAATAGAACTTAAAGTCGGAGAAATATTTTCAGACCTAACCAGTGATTTTAACTGGTGCCACATATGCTCTATGGGGTTAAAAATGCAATAATAGGGTGGGAGCCGTAGCACTGTATGTCCAATTTCTTCTGCCAATGTGTCACAAACATATACTTTTTTTATACAAGATGTCTTTAAAACTTCTAAAAGATCACCTGTTTTATAACTTTCTTCAAAATATATATCATTCGCCGCCATGTAGTTCTCAATCTCCAATTTTGTATTATTTGAGCTTGGAGCTTTATGTAATTGGCGACTGTGATAGCTCGCATTGTCCATTACTATCGCGCTATTCTGAGGAATGTTTGGTAAAAGACAATTTTGAAACCATTCCTCAAAAACTAACAAATTTTACCACAAAAAGATATTTAAATATAAATTAAGCAACCCAACCTACCTGATGTGCCTATATTTAATTATAATTATTACAATCCGATCCTTTCCACATAATAATAACAAACGGTCATAAATAATGGGATGGCCCAGGTACTTTTACTGCAGTCATTAAGTTATATCCATTTTTCGTGAAACAATCTTTACCTTCCTCGACCGTTTAAACGCAAATTTAACAAAGTTTGCACTATTTAGATATTTTTTTCCTAATATTTATTTTCCCCCTAGGTTGGGAGTCCTCAGTATGGACGGAACATGCAAGGTGTTTGATAACAATGGTAACGGATATGTCAGATCGGAATCCATATGTGTTATAATCCTTCAAAGGGCTTCTACAGCTAAACGAAATTATACAACCATATTACATGCCAAGACCAATTGCGACGGTTACAAGGTAAGGAGTTTAGGCTAGACCGTTAAAAAATTATGCTTTCAGGACCATGACTCGCGAGCGTGCCAGGAGACGCACACGGTTCTTTCGTTAGTCCCGGAAGAAATAACGGTATCTTTTGTTTTAGGACTCCGGCATAACATATCCGTCTGGTGAAATGCAAATTCGGCTTCTAAAGGAATTTTACGAAGAATGCGACTTCGTTAAACCCACCGATTTGAGCTTTTTAGAAGCTCACGGAACTGGTAAGTATAAATGGGGCCGAGCTTCGCTACTTGTTGTTGCTTTCCTCATTTAGTTTCACGACTAGTACTTTGGCAATGGCATTTTTTCTTGTAATTTTTTTTCTTTTATGATCAAACACAAGCACTACAGGAAAAATCCTTTAGGGCACTCTCGGAGTGGTGCGTGTGCGCAAAAAGTGATTCACGTTGGTTCTGAATCGTTGGAGGTTATATTCGTTGGGAAAAACGACCTCGGGAAGGTCGTGCCACAAGGATGAAGTCCTCCAGATGAAAGAATTCTTAAATAATGAAGTTCGCTCATGGTCTCCAATCAGACGAATGGCCCTCCTTTCGATTGAATCCAGTAGTCGAAGAGTATGTTTGGGTGCAGAGCTCCAGACATGAGAGCAGTACTCCAGTGATGGTCGAATCTGGGCTTTGTATAGTGTTAAAAGTTGTTGAGGTGTGTACAACTTTCTGGTTCGGAAGAGTACCCCAAGCTTCTGAGAAGCTATCTTGTCGATTGCCACAACGTGGTTATGCCAAGACATATTTCCTCCCAGATTGACGCCCAGCAAATTAATAGATAAAGCCAGTGGGATTGCGTGTCCTCCCATGACTATATCCGGTTTTGTGATGTTAACCTTTTTAGAGAAAACTGCTGCCTGGGTTTTTTAGCGTTAAATTCGTCTTGGTTACTGTCACCCCAAGCCAAAATTTCTTCCAGGTCTTTGTCTTCATGCTGTCTGCGAAGATGTGCGTCGGCAACCGATGTTTGCGCATTCAAAGAGAAAGATGAGATAAGTGTGCTATCATCAGCAAAACTAAATATCGGATTTTCAGTTTTTACTAGAAAGTCGTTAATGTAGAGTAAGAAGAGAGTGGGAGACAATATGGACCCTTGAGGAACACCGGCATTGATGGTGAAGGTGTCTGAGAGAAATCCGTCAATCGCCACTTGCAGAGGGCGGTCCTTAAGAAAGCTAGACAACCATGAACAGGATCGACTGGACATATCATAGGATCGCAGTTTACTTAGAAGCCCCTCATGCCAAACACGATCAAAAGCTTCAGAAATATCCAGTGCAACAGCCCGAGACTCCCCATGATGTTCGATTGCGTTGTTCCAAATATGGGTTACATAGGCTAGAAGATCTCCTGTTGATCTGGACTTCCGAAAACCATATTGATGATCGCTGAAAATGTTGAAGCCTTCCAGGTACTTTAGAAGATCTTGGTTAATAGCTTTCTCCATTACTTTTGATATAACTGAAAGCAATGCGACTGGTCGATAGTTGCTAGGCAGGGTTCTCTGACCTTTCTTTGGAATAGGCTGGACTCCCAGCTGGTCTTCCAGCAAGATGGAGGATGGTTTATTTATTAATTCGATTTAATTATGCTTTTTCGTTTAGGGTTATAAATTTATTGTTGTTTATTTCTTTAATGACTATATTTATATGACTGATTAACAGAATAAAATAATTTAGATACATTATCTCGTTGGATTGCAGGTACCAAAGTGGGAGATCCAGAAGAACTGCAAGCTGTAGAAGAAGTTTTTCTTACGGGTAGACCCACACCGCTGCCGATCGGTTCGGTCAAGTCCAATATTGGACATACCGAACCTACATCAGGCTTGTGCTCTGTTACCAAGGTAATTTCTTTTGATTGACCGTCGTTACTGAATAAATTATTCTAATTAACGCACTCGCAAACGCGATCGAACCACCCAAAGCAACCTCATTTATCGCAGTGTGGTAATTTTAATTTCTAGTCGATTATCGCCTTCGAAACGGGCTTCATTCCACCAAACTTGCACTTCAAGGAACCTAGGGCTGGCATCAAACCTTTGGAAGATGGTCGACTACATGTCGTTATAGAGAAAATGCCGTTCAATGACAAGCGAGGATTAATAGGTCAGTATAATCGATACGAAATAGAAATTCCTAATGAAGTAACTAAACAGTCATGAAACACAATACAGAACATATTCGTCACAGGCTTACTTACATAGATAGAATATAAAGTTTGTAAATTCGTTTTAGGAATCAACAGTTTTGGTTTCGGTGGATCAAACTGTCATCTGCTTCTAAAGCATAACACAAAAATAAAAGTGAACAACGGCAAACCGATAGACAACATCCCAAGACTCGTATGCGTGAGCGGTAGAACCATAGAAGCTGTACATTCTCTGCTGGATGATGTCGTTGATAACCATGGAGATGTGGAGCAGATAGCCTTATTACACAATTCTTTTAGGTAAAGAGAAAGTCTTTTGTCTTGGAATAATCTTCATAGATTTAATAATTCCATTCCATTACATGCTATTGTTTTAATATCTCATATGTTTTAAAGGAAAAATCTGATATGCCATCTATATCGAGGCTATAGTCTGATAGGAAAAGCAGCTGAAATATCAAGATCTTTTAATTTTAACGCTGGTAAAGTACCAAAGTTGGTTGTATGCTTTGGAATCATCGACGAGACCTCTAGGGATATAGCCAAAGAATTCTTGGAGGCTCCACTCGTAGCAACGATTATTCATAAGTAGGTATATCATTATATAATTTGTCTCAAAATTGGGATCTTCTTTCTTCCCTTCCTTCATAATAATCATGAGGTTAAAATAATTGATTCTTAATGTTATCTTCTAGAATCCATGAGGTCCTGGCAAAGAAAAGTGTAAACATCATCGAAATACTTTCAAACTCACAAAATAGCACAGTTCTAACAACAGTTTTGGCTAACTTTGTTATCCAAGTAGTATTGGCGGATGTTCTCAAAGCCCTGGACATTGTGCCTGATCATATATTTGGCATTACCAAAGGATTATCATTAGGTACCTTAGTAGCCGCCTACTTCGACGAGGCTATAAGTTTAAGAGAAGCTATTGAATGTGCTTATGCTATCGCTTACGCAGCAAACTCAGTCAGTAAAAATGACGGCAGAGACAGCACAGAACTAGGCGTTTTGGTAGAGAAAAGTGGGAAAGTTGGTAAGTACTTTTTCGGCGGCATATAAGGTTCGCTGTAGTTAATTTTACTATCGTATTTTAGCCACCCAGTTGCAACAGACCCTTACAAAGATCCTATTCAAACCACGGAGACTCAGCAAGAGAGTTATATTCGATGTAACGCCCTCCGAACTCTCTTCCATATATCTCACAAACTGTTTCGGCAGCACCAAGGTCTTGGACGATGTCAGCAAGATTCTTAAAAAAGAAATCGCCGTTTACGAAATCGGTAATGGTACTCTCAATGACGTTTTAAAGAAGAACCATAACCAGGATCAAAAATTCTTTATCCATACCAGAGGAGGGTTGGATGAATTTCTTATTTCTGTTGGAAGGTACGTACGATATGGCGACAAAAGTCGATGATAGTTAAATTTCAGTGAGAGTGCCAGTAAATTAGTAAACGACATATCCCAAACTATCTACGACATATTTTAGATTATACGAGCTAGGATATAACCCTCAAATCCAGAAGTTCTATCCAAAAGTTGAATTCCCCGTGTCCCGAGCTACCCCCATGATATCCCCTCACATCAGATGGAACCGCAGCAGGCAATGGTGGGTAACACAGTACCAATATGATGAACAGATGAAGGTTGAGGAAAGAAGTGTCGGGGTCATCTTGATGGACCCTGCAGCAGCCTTTATTGAAGGACATAATATAGATGGTAGGTTTAACCATATAGTTAACAGAGTATGGAGTGACATATATAGATTTATGTGGATAGAGCAAACAAGATACAAAGAATGACTTCATAATTTAATAACTGATGAGAATGAATTTACTCAATAATCTTTCTTTAAGAGAATTGTCCTCCATAGAATGTCCATTCATAAATTGATCATCAACTGACCAAGGTGCCGTTCAGTAACCTGCTAATTCTATATTTTATAAACAATTAATTAATTTGGTCTTATTTTCAGGAAGAATTCTCTTTCCAGCAACTGCATACCTCCTGCTGGCGTGGGAGACTCTTGCCTTTGTCCACGGTCTTATTACTACCGATATGAAAGTTGTTTTTGAAAATTGCAAGTTTAGACGGGCCTGTGCTGTACCGAAGGAAGGACAAAAGCTGGACTTAACGGTAATGGTGCAGAGAGGTACTGGAAATTTCGAGATTGTGGAAGGTAAGTCGATAGATCCATAAAATCAATTTATTGAATACTTATTTTTTCATGTTTTGACGAAATATTTCACATTGCCCTCAATTATTTCTAGGTGGTATGCCCGTGGTAACAGGAACAATAACTCAACAACCCAACACCGACCCAGCGAGGATTCCACTACCCACAAGGGCCCTTCAAGCACCAATAATGGATACCAAAGATGTTTATAAGGAACTTAAGTTAAGAGGATACAACTACAAGTAAGTCGAGGTTTTTACCATAATCCAACACCGTCTTTAGGCCTTGAAAATCAGCGAGGCATCAATCAATGTAGTTTCAGTCCAGTTAAAAAATCAACGATGTACTTTAACATTTTTCCTTTGCAGAGGACAATTTAGAGGTATAAAGTCCTGTGATATCGATGGCAAAGTAGCCGAAATAAGCTGGGATGGTAACTGGGTGACGTTCATGGATAACATGCTACAGATGAAGATCCTTCAGGAAGATACAAGGCTTCTCTATGTCCCTACCACTATCCAGAGGTTGTCAATTGACGCCAAAAAGCACATCGAATATGCTAGATCTTTTGGAGAGAAACCAGTGTTACCAGCTTATATTTCTACTGAAAGTAGTATTATAAGGCAAGCATTTTGTTTAATAAATTGTTCATGAAACGAACAAACTCGACAGTTCTTTGACAATTGTTTTAATTTACAGATCCGGATCGATAGAAATTAGAGGTTTGAACGCCAGCTCAATCGCGAGGAGAAAATACTTGGGCACTCCTGTCATGGAAAAGTACATGTTTATTCCCAACGTTGCCAAACTGAAAACTGAACAGGCCGTGCGAGCCAACATGCAGATCTTGCTGGAAAATCTTTATTCCATAAAGGTCAGGGCTGTGGAATTAATAGATGAGGCAACACCAGAAGATGTTGAACCGTTGGGTACGAGAAGATATTTTAGATAATAGCGATTTTGCTCGAATGGATGAGAAATTACATTTTAAAGCTTTATTTCGTGGAGTAAAGCCCGAAGGCATGAGCTAATTCAACACTACTATGCTACTATAACAAGTTTCCATACAACATTATTTCATGTTTTAGGTGAACTTATCCATGACGTGCTGGCAGACCAACCTCTAATCCAACCTGATATCACTATTTTAAGTAAATCTAATTTGGAGGTCAAAAATGTCAAAGTGGAGGACAAGAAACTCTTAACGGAGGTCGACTGTAGCTTGGTTGTTGCATCGAAAATTTTACAAAGAATAGAAGTGGGTAGTTTTTTTTAAATATCGTGTTTATTTCTTTGTACATATTTAAAAGTAACGGCATTTTTACAGCTTCTTCAACTTGTATTTGGTTCAGCGAAAGAAAACGGCTTTATACTGTCTCGTGAACCTCTGGACTTTGACATCAACACTTGCAAGAATCAAGGGGTGACTCTAGTCACGGCATTCACTACAGATAAAGAAAAATTAGTTTTCTTTAGGAAGAACGGACAATTTAAAATACCAGCAGTGGTGAGATTCATTGAGACTTATTCTAGGATGCCTTTACAGATTTACTTGTATCTACAAATACTACATTCGTGGCATGTTGATCAACGTCAATCATTTATTTATTTCTTTTCACAGGTAAAAGTATCCGCGGAAGACAAGGAGTTCACTTGGTTACCCAATCTTAAGAATGTAGTAAGCAAGGATGCCCAAGTCTTAGTTTATGCTCAGGGTGAACCGCTTAATGGTATTCTTGGATTAGTTTCTTGTATCAGGAGAGAACCAGGTTGGTATTAATGTCCTTTTAGGAAAATAATTGTAGCTTACAATTTTAAATGCTCAAATATTCTCACCACTTTTAGGTTGCCAAAACGTTAGATTAGTATTCATCTCCGACTATAACATGCCAGAATTCAATATCGATCTACCGTTCTACAAGGAACAACTAGACAAGAATCTGTCCATTAACGTATTTAAAAACGGGCACTGGGGTACTTACAGGCACTTATTGCTAGAACAGGGTAGTCAGATTGCCGTGGAGCATTGCTATTTGAATTCCCTTAACAGGGGCGACCTATCCTCCTTGAAGTGGGTGGAAGGGCCGTTGAAGGTGACTCGCGCAAACAAATCCGACCGCTCTTTGGTTTCTGTAAGTACGCGATAATAACACGCTCGCCATTATGGTAACATAAATATCTGTTTTAGATATACTATGCAGCGCTAAACTTTAGGGACGTAATGACAGCCTCTGGAAGAGTCAACGTAGATGCAATCACGAGGGACAGAAGAGAGCAGGAGTGCGTTCAAGGGTTTGAATTTTCCGGGCGATCTCAAGAGTAAGTTTTTCAAAAATTTAAGTATAGAAAGAAGGAAACACGCCGCAATATTATTATGATGTTCATTATCATTAGGTTCCATTGTAAAATTAGTTTGCGAAGACAGCTTTTGTTGGGGAGTTTACTCTACAGTATGTCCACGGATGGGGTTTACAAGAGGACAAATCGACTAAAAATTGGAAGATACGAAAAAAAGTCACTCTTTCTTAATAAACGTTTTTGCTTGTCTAGAAAATACGATTCATCATAAGAAGCTTCCATTTTTTTATACAGGGTGGGTAAAAACTGCAAAAATGTTATTTTGCTTAAGAGTAAACATACTTTATTACGAAAAAAAAGTCACTCTTAATGCGTTTTCTACACAACAAACCGAAGTAGAACAATTCATTAAAAAGGTTCATTTCAGAAAAAGTATTCTCTGGCAGAAATGCTATCTACTGAACAAAGAGTTTTTATAATACAATGTTATGGGGATTGTCAAGTTTCATACCGCTACGTCATGGAACAATTAACCGAGAAATTTATAGGAATCCCAATAACTAGGATGGCAATCTGCAAGTTAATAAAAGAGTTCGGTTTTGGACCTCAAAAAAAAAAAGAAGAAATACGACCATGATGATGCTGCTACAGTCTTAGTTCTTCATTCTGTTGAAGAAAATTCTATGACGTCCCTTAGAAATCGTGTTACTCAGTTGGAAGTTGTGAAAAAAAGTCAAATCCTTAAAGCAAATAAATTGTATCCGTATAAACCGCACTTTAATCAAAGATTGGAAGAGGGAGACGACGCGAAACGACTTGATTTTTGCCTGTGGATAGGAGATAAAATTTTAAGTGATTTTTATAAATGTATCATGTTTTCTGATGAAAGTACATTTTCAACAAATGGAACCGTTGCAACCCAGCACATTAGGTACTGGTCTTTAGAAAATCCAGAATTCAGAATTATGACGAGAAGACAATATTTCACAAAAGTGAACGTGTGGTGTGCGATATCCATCCATGGCATTATAGGGCGATATTTTTTTGATAACACATGCAATAGATTATCATATTTAGAAATGCTGGATACATATTTCAATGACGAACTCGAAAATCTACCATTAAATTTTCGACAAAATATGTATTTTCAGCAAGATGGTTGTCCAGCCCATTTCGCTCGTGAGGTTAGAGAATGGCTTTACCGCAGATTTAGTCCAAGGTGGATTGGCAGGAATGGCCCAGTTTTGTGGCCCCCAAGAAGTCCCGACTTAACCTTGGCCGATATGTTTTTATGGGGCCGTTTAGAACAAATGGTTTTGGCAACCGCAATACCGAATGATATTGAAGTGCTGAAGGACAGAATTATCCAGGCTGTCCAATCGATATCTCACTTATTTGAGAAAGCAATTAGAAAAATGTGTCGAATATGGAGGGTGGAGTTTTTGAATTATGAAATCGTTATCGTATTCTTTTCATGTTAATAAAAATGTTCGTATTATTATTATTATTATAATTACTTCATTAAATAAAGACATTTGACAACAAGTATCACCTATTCATTATTCAAATAAAAACGTTTATTAACAGTGACTTTTTTTCTTTCAAAATAAAGTATGTTTACTCTTAAGCAAAATAACATGTTTGCAACATTGTTTCTTATGATGAATCGTATTTTCTGGACAAGCAAAAACGTTTATTAAAAGTGACTTTTTTTCGTATCTTTCAATTTTTAGTCGATTTGTCCTCTTGTAAACCCCATCCGTGGACATACTGTATATAATAATCACTATTTTCCAAGAAATAATTAAAATTTGCTCAAGTGCAGGACGGTATGGCCTATTTTAAATAAGTAGTTATGCTTTTTGATTGTTTCCCATTGTGTGTGAATTAAGAGCAGTTATAAAGTAAAATTATAGAAAATGTTCAGCAAGTGACAGAGAAGCCTAGAAGGTGTTTATCTCCAGGTGAACGCCGTTTGGTATTACAAGTGCAACGTTATTTTACTTTAGAAAAAGATAACTCGTGCCCGTTAGTGTCTGTTTTGGCCGTGCAAAAACGAACGTCTGATGCTTGCGGTATTTCAGATAAGACCTTAAGAAGACTTCGAAAAAAGAGTGAAGAGGAATTGAACAGACCATATAAAGGGTTCGACTCCATTCTAAAACCGTTGATTTATCCCAAGGGATAAAACTAACGATTAGGAGTATTGTTTATGATATGTATTAAGCCAAGGAATATGTTACCCTCAAAGCTATTCTTGAAAAGATAAAGAGAAAAGTACTTTGCGATATTGGAACTACCAGTTTGTGCATTATTTTAAAAGATATGGGCTGGGCTTCAAATACAAAAATCGAACAACAGAAAAGTGCTTTGCGAGCTTGTCTAATTTTTTATTTACTTTAAATTATTTTGTTTAGAAAATACCTAAAATATAATTTATTGTTTGAGAGCCACCGACTTACCCTGTTCAAGAGGTTTTATTGCTTAGCGGACTCCATATTCCGTAACGACTTTAGCCCGTATTGTATTGAAGCATGCATCGTTACATGGTAGAAGTGATAAGAACATGAGATGGCAATATGCGCTATTAACTTTTGGATATTTGTTTATGCTACTCGATAAAATCATGTAATGTTGTGAATAAAATTGAAAAAACTGCACTACTTTCTTTAAAAATTGTTATCTTCTTTTACAAAGCAGTTAATGACGTGAACCAAAAAACATTGGATTAAGAAAAGATTACACTTCAAAACAAAATGTAATTCAGCTAAATTACACCGCTAAATTTTTCCACAGAGCGTTAAGAAATTAAGGGTAAAAAAAGTACCTTTTGTTTCTGCCTGTATAATGATCAAACCATGAGTATTTTTTGGAAACTAAAATTCAGGCTGTCATCCCAAAATACAAACCTGCATGTTGCAAAAAATGTCACAAAGATGGGACAACAATTAAAAAAATTACAGGACTATAAAAAAAGAGTACCTACCATTCTCTTTGTCCGGGATTTATTGTCGAGGGTGTATTTTTAAAAATTCTGGCTGTAGAAAAAATTAGTTTTTAAATATAGTATATCTGTAGTGGTACGAGATTAATGGGCATGGTAGTAAGCGGAGCATGCGCAACGCTATTGGAGGCCGACCGATATCTTGTATGGACAATACCTGACGATTGGTCGCTGGCAGATGCTGCTACCGTTCCTGTCGTATATGGAACTTGTATGTATGCATTAATTAAGGTAAGTTAGTAATACCAGAACAAAATTTTCCCTAGGTTTCTATACCATATACATCTTCATAAAAATACCCCTAAGTACGTACCTGTAATTTACTTTGGGTTTGAAGAATCTGAAAATTTTTAAATTATTATTACTACTACTGTTTTTTTTTTGTTTCAAATTAAATGCGTGGTTACACGATGACAGTAACTTGTCTAAGTTACTAACATCCAGTATTGGATTTCAGTAGTTTCTTGGTATAGACAGTAAAAATGTCGCTAAAAGAACCCAGGCAGCAGTTTTCTGTAAAAAGGTTAACATTGCAGAACCGGATATAGTCATGGCAGGACAAGACGATCCCACTGGCTTCATCTATTAATTTGCTGGGCGTCAATCTGGGAGGAATTATGTCTTGGCATAACTACGTTGAGGCAATCGCCAAGATAGTTTCTCAGCAACTTGGTGTACTGTTCCGAACCAAAAAGTTGTACACACCTCAACAACTTTTGACTCTATACAAAGCCCAGATTCGACCGAGTACTGCTCTCATGTCTGGAGCTCTGCACCTAAACATGCTCTTCGGCTACTGGATTCCATCGAAAGGAGGGCCATTCGTCTGGTCGGAGACGACGAGCTGACGAAGAACCTCGACAGCCTAGAACATCGAAGACAGATTGGGGATTTGACTCTCTTTTACAGATATTTTCATGGAAAGTGCTCGGCTGACCTTGCCCTCTTAAGTCCGCCCTGAGCGGCGAATAGCAGAAATACATTATTTAAGAATTCTTTCATCTGGAGGACTTCATCCTTATGGAACGACCTTGCCGAGGTCGTTTTTCCCAACGAGTGTAACCTCCAACGATTCAAAATCAACGTGAATCGCTTTTTGAGCACACGCACCTGCAGAATGCCCTCCCTCAAGGATATTTCCTATAGTGCTTGTGGTTGATCATAAAAAAAAGCACTGGCTTTACTAATGATTCGTGTTTAGTGAATAGGAAGCACTTCTATTTTTTTTAAACAAAAGTAAATTACTAGGGGTATTTTAATGAAGATGGTCAACTTAAGGAACAAAACGTCGCAAAACCAGTAAATGTTGTATACCTCTGAACGTAAATCTAGCCCCTCTTTCATAATTTGAACAAAAAAAATCCATGCCCGTATTTAAAAAAAATTAATTTGATGATGGTGACCCAAAGACGAAACGTCGCATTAAAGATCTGACGATGCTATCTTGTGGAGAATAAAAAGTAGCAATGAGAGAGTGAAATTTATTTTTGGACATCTGTTCGAACAAGGTCAGGAAAAAATAAAAACGGGAACGCCAACTTTTTCCAAATATTTTGAAAACCCCTGACATATTATTCGGCCCGTAATTACGCAAGTTTGCGTAACCAACCTCGTATCTCTTACCGTTCCCGACATTCCAAAGGTGAAGGACGACTTTGTTACACCCTGTTGATACCTATTTGATCTATGTTATTAATATGAATCTGATATTTTTTAGAGAGGGAGAATGCAGAGGGGTAATACAGTTCTTATTCATGCTGGCAGCGGAGGTATTGGTATCGCCGCTATAACTCTAGCTCTATACTTTGGCTGTACTGTATATACCACAGTAGGTACCCCAGAAAAGAGAGAGTTCTTAAAGAAGAAATTCCCGCAATTAACAGGTAAATAATCAAAGATTTGTTGTGTTGCACAAAGACTGAGAAGATATTTCTTCGAATCCCGTCGATGGCATTCAACTTTCTTTTCAATAAAAAAATCCGAACGACCACGGTTATACAGGGTGTTATGGAAATGACGTATTATATTTAAACCGGCAAATCCCGAGATGAAAATAAATTGAAGAAAAATAACCATAAATGGCGCTTTGAATTATTAAGCGAAATATATACTTTATATGAAATCTCAAAATTTACGTGGCCGCTCCTGAGGCCCTTCGCAATCAATATTTTATTGAGGCAGTCTCAAGTTTCAAAAGAGGTCAGCGCATTGTAGGCGATGTTGTCATATTGCAACACAGAATTCTAAACTCACGTGTTCAGTTTTTGACAACAAGACGTCTTTGATGCGCGTTATCACTTCTTTTTCAAACATTTTCGCCAAATAGAACTACAATTTTAAGGTACATACCCTCTTACCTTCGATCTTATTTTAAAATAATCCGTTTTATAATTAAATTCCATAAAATAATAAAACACAAAAAGTATGTATTTCAACAGTAGATAATATCACACAAATTTGAAATCGCATCACAACATTTCTGATTATGAATTATTTCACAACAAAAAAAAATCGGGCAATACAACTAACAAACGTTTAAAATTCGTATACGTCAAGCACGTGGAGCCCTCGACACGACGTCGTTCCACTCTACAGCCTCGAAACATACTGAAGTGTGAAGGGCGCGCCGCCAGTATTCAACCAAGGGCGAGACACGCGGTGTGATCTGACAACACTGTTAGTATATAGTGACCCACATTGTTGCTAAGTGAATCCAGATGGAACGGCGCGTGGGTAAAAAAGGTTTTTACCTTAGTATTTAGATATTCGATTTAAAAAAAAAAGTATGTAGACTTTCTCTAGGACTCCCTAGGAGTCACTCTTTTAAATATAATAAGTAATTTCCCTAACACCCTGTATTTTCAGTTATTAATGTCACAAAAATCCCAAATCTCGTTCGCAGCCCATTAATAAATTTGGTTCTCAGATAAGAACATCGCCAATTCAAGAGATATGAGCTTCGAAAACCACATCATGAGGGCGACCAATGGCAGAGGGGTAGACATCGTTCTTAATTCACTAGCCGAGGAAAAGTTGTTGGCTTCCGTAAGGTGTCTGGCCAGAGGGGGCCGTTTCGTTGAAATTGGAAAATTCGATTTAGCCAGCGACAACAGAATAAACTTGTTGCTACTGGAACGAGATGCCAGTTTCCACGGTAAGTGGCCCGAAAGCGATCGTATCGCTCAGGATTGTTTCACGAAAAATGGATATAACTTAATGACTGCAGTAAAAGTACCTGGGGCTATCCCATTATTTATGACCGTTTGTTATTATTATGTGGAAAGGACCGGATTGTAATAATTATAATTAAATATAGGCACATCAGGTAGGTTAGGTTGCTTAATTTATATTTAAATATCTTTTTGTGGTAAAATTTCTTAGGTTTTGAGGAATGGTTCAAGAATTGTCTTTTACCAAACATTCCTCAGAATAGCGTGATAGTAATGGACAATGCGAGCTATCACAGTCGCCAATTACATAAAGCTCAAATAATACAAAATTGGAGATTCAGAACTGCATGGCGGCGAATGATATATATTTTGAAGAAAGTTATAAAAAAAGTGATCTTTTAGAAGTTTTAAAGACATTTTGTATAAAAAAAGTATATGTTTGTGACACATTGGCAGAAGAAATTGGACATACAGTGTTACGGCTCCCATCCTATTATTGCATTTTTAACCCCATAGAGCATATGTGGCACCAGTTAAAATCACTGGTTAGGTCTGAAAATATTTCTCCAACTTTAAGTTCTAGTGTTGTAGAATTAATACGAATATGCTTTAATGATATTCCCCCAGGTAGTTGGAAAAATTCAGTCCGTCACGTAATAACGGTAGAAAATTCGTATATTAGTCTGGATCGTATAATTAATCCAATTATAATTAATTTTGATGAGGATTGCGATAGCGACACAGAACTATCTATAGAATGACATTATAAATGTAAATAAATATGTAATAATTAAAAAAAATGTTATTTCATTTGATTACATTAATATAATCATATCATTACTTGATTTCCTTAGTCCGTCCCTTCATACTTCACTTGTTTATTGCCAAGCTCTTGTCGACACAATGGGACCGACCCAGGAAATCATTAAGTCGTATCCAAATTTCGTTAAACGTACTGTACAAGTGATTGTGAAATTAAAATAGATTCTAGTTGCATTTTTCTTACATATTTTTTCAATATTGGTGACAGGTCTTATGTTAGACGCTCTATTTGACGAGGCTTTCTGGACGAAATCGGAACTGCACGACTTTTTGCAAGAAGGAATCGATATGGGAGCGGTTAAGCCTCTGCCAAAAACAATCTTCAACATGAATCAGCCAGAAGAAGTGTTTAGGTAACTATTTAATTTTATTAACATCAGTACAGCGACGCTATCTGGTCGCTTAATATAATTTCCATATAATATTTATATTTATAATTTATACAGGGTGTCCGCTAATTAATGGTACATTGAAAAACTACAGACTCCTTACGTAAAAATGTTAGGATTTAATTATACTTACCTATATCCGAAAGTTGATATTAACCGAGATATAGGGTCTTAAAGTTAAAACTACATTTTTGTTTTTCTCTGATAACTGTGAGAGGAACTAAAGTTTTTTTACAACAGTCAGAAGGTACTAACTTTTTTGTGTCTCAGTGTATTTAAGTTTTTAATGAAAATAATACTTTTCTCATATTTATTACGTAAAAAAAGTATACTAAGTTCAGGTCGCCCAGAGTTACCGTTTCGGAGATATTGCATTTAAATTGTTTAGTGCACCCTGCCCACTTATTATTAATTTGCAAACGGAATTTTTTTTTAAAGTAACCTATGAGAAAACAAATAAAATTTAGAGATGCAGTTGCTATGGAACAGAAAATGTTTCGTTTTTGAGTTTATCGTAAGTTTGTGTTTTTGTTGCTGTTAGTTCCTGTCGACACGATATTTTCTAGGGTCAAAGTTATTTTAATTAAAGTAAGTTAACGAACAATCCAATTGTTTTTATTGTATTTATTATTCCCAATTACCATTACTGGAACATTAATTATCAAGAAGTAATAAAATATTATTTGCTTGCCTGAGCTAACGCACTAAACAGTTTAAATGCAAATATTTCCGAAACGGTAACTCTGGGCGACCTGAACTTAGTATACCTATTTTACGTAATAAATATGAAAAAAGTTGTATTTTTATTAAAAACTTAAATACTATGAGGCACAAAAAAGTTTTGACCTTATGAATGTTAGAAAAATGCCGAAGACAGCGCCCCCTACATTGTATATTAAAATTTCACAAATAAATCAATTTCTCGTCCTAAAAAGACCAGAATTGCCGAATTTTGTAAAAAAACGTTAGTTTCTCGCAAAGTTATTAGAGAAAAACATAAATGAAGTTTTAACTTTAACACCCTGTATCTCAGTTAATATCAACTTTCGGATATAGGTAAGTATAATTAAATCCTAATATTTTTACGTAAGGAGTCTGTGGTTTTTCCATGTACCATTAATTAGCCGACACCCTGTATAAATAGAAAGCGCAGCAATATTGTTGTTATTCAGATTCATCGCAGTATGTTACGGCGCCAGGCCTTGCTTGCCTCTCCATGTTATATAAACTAAGTTTAGAAAATCCATACGTTTAGATAAATAATAAACTTAAAATATATTAAGGTATATCTCGTTATTAATTTAGGTATATGGGTGCCGGAAAACATATGGGAAAAGTTCTGTTACAAGTTAGACAGGAAGAGAAAGAGAAAATTATCAATCCTCCCAAGATGACTTTTCCAGCTCTTCCCAGGTACGCAAAGTAGTTTATTTACAACCATGCATGCAATAATGACATTTCATCTATCTTTGAAAGGTGGAAAGAACGTTTTTTCCTTTTACTTCCCATCCGGGTGGAAAATAAATTATGTTTTTTTATTTTTTTAAAAATGGATATCTCAAAATAATATACGAACACACGTGTTTAGATATGTCTACTTTTCCTCTAATTGATAGAGTGGTCCTCGGCATTGAATATTGTGACCAAATCGTTGATATATTCTTTGTCTTGGCATTTTCACTGAAATAAGCTAGTAGCGCCGACTCAGAACCAGGATTTTGAACTTTGTTTCCCGTACACCATTCTTTGAAACACTTATATGCCTTGTCATATCTCGGGCGGCTTTTAGTTGGCAGAAGATCTTCTACTATTTTTGCTGCTTCTCGAATTTCTGGTGGACTAGCAGCAAAATCAAATTCCTCATCTGTTGATAAAATAATATATGGTTTAGTGACCTGGAAGCCATATTCAAAAAATGATATTTGGGATCTTGATGTGTGTTATTTCCTACCTTATTTTACCACCTAGGGTTATTTGAAATTTCTAATTGTTCAATGGAAACGTCAAAATAACATTTATCTTTTATTAATAATTTTAATTCAAAATAATAAGAAGTGGATGTTAGATGTGGTTGCAAATAAAATAGTATACAAACCTCGGTGAAAAGTTTCATTACTTCCTCGAGAGTTAGTTTTAGTTAACCGACTCTCTCAACAGGAATGAAACACTTTCCACCTCGGTACGTAATATACTATTATTTCTCATATTGAATCACAAGCGTGTAAATAATAAATTCCATTCATCCCTGCCAACCATAACGTTCCAGATTATTGTTTCCTTCATGTTATTATTTCTCCTATTAGATATTACTGCGATGTAGAAAAAACATACATCATTTGCGGCGGGCTCGGCGGTTTCGGATTGGAGCTCGCCGATTGGCTAGTCTTAAGAGGCTGTAGGAAACTGATTCTTACATCACGAAATGGGATTAAAACTGGATACCAATCTTACCGAATCTCGTAAGTATATAATATGATATTTCAATGACGTAAATAATATTTTACTAAATTATCTAAATCTCCTTCTTCCCTAGAATCTGGAAATCCTATGGATGTGCAGTTCAAGTATCTACAGACGACATTACCACATACGGAGGCTGCAAGAATCTAATAGAAGAAGCAAATAAAATGGGACCCGTACACGCAGTATTCAATCTAGGTAAAATATAAGAAGAAATATCTTTCGATCGTCTAATTCTGCATTTTTGTTCTTCAATTTAGCCGTCGTTTTACAAGATGCTTTGCTAGAAAATCAAACTGAAGATACTTACAAGATATCGTTTGGACCGAAAGCTTACGCCACCGAGTATCTGGATCTGGTAACAAGAAAGTATTGTCCCGAACTGCGGTAAGAAATATTATGTGTGTGGTATACAATAATTGTTAACTGTTTGATCCAGCTCCGGAACTGACAATTTTTGCTTTTCAGAGATTTTGTGATATTTTCATCTGTATCCTGTGGTAGAGGAAATGCCGGGCAAACTAACTACGGCATGGCTAATTCTGTGATGGAAAGAATATGCGAAAAGAGAAGAAATGACGGGTTCCCGGCATTAGCTATCGAATGGGGAGCAGTAGGAGACGTAAGTCCTTATACTCGTTCCCTTTAAAGTTTTAAATTTGTCTTATTTCTTTAAATTATTGTTCCAATTTCTTATTTTCCTACTTATGGCTATTTTAGGGGCATTATTTTACAAGCCGCACACTTTTTAACATTATTTTGAATCGTCCGAAAATCTTTTTACAACTTATATACACGCGATTAACGTATTTTGCTGAAAAAATTTATTTTCCAAAATATACAAATTTTTGATAACTTGCTGGAATTTCTCCTGTCTTCTCATAGTTGAAATTTAACGTCTCCAGTTGTACTGATCGTATCAATGTCAGTCTTTATGTTTCTTTTCGAAGAGTATTAAAAAAATTGTCATTATGAACAACAAGCAAACAATAACATAAATGTATCTTAAATTCATTCATTCATCCTCATATCTGCACAAATCCATTTTACGGGAAAGTGGCACCTCGATTATATCGGTAGTTATCGAATATTTTCGATAGCAAGTCACGCAGATCGCTGGGAATCGAGGCGTCTGCCATCGAGCTCAGTGTAGTGTGAATCGTTAATATTTCCATAGTAGTTCTGACACGCTTCGACCAGTCGCACGCTGGGTGACTTGCGACCGAAAATATTTAATAACTACCGATCTAATAGAGGTGCCACTTTTTCGTAAAATGCGTTTTGCAGATAAGAGGATAAATAAAGAGCATAACGGTATTTCTAAAAATTAATTTAAAGTGGGGGGGGGGGGGGGGGGGGGGGGAGCATGTTAAAACTATTTAAACATTTAAATTGTTATTATTTTGCATTTGTTCCTTAATGACGTGCTAATATTTCAGGCTGTGATTCCTTACGTCATTTTATAAAGAAAATTTCATATGAACATATGTCCGCAACGGCTTAAATTTTTTGCTACAGGGTGTCGAATTTTTATTTTTTAAATGGTTATTTTTTAATATCTCCGAAAGTACTTTAGATATTATTTTCAATTTTGGTATGTGTTAATAGGATATAGAACCAAAAATTTTAGTTAGAAAAGTTATTCGATCTTTCCACCAGTGGCGTCCCTGCGAACATGTCCTCTGATATTTTTTACAAAAAAGATGGTACCCCACTTATATTTTTCCATGTAGATATTTTTTCTGATTAGCCTGGTCAATTCTACATGAAAATGGTCTCTTGGGTTTTTCTCGTCAGATGCACCGTTCCTGATTAAAACCACTAAATTCATATTGAAACTAATTATTATTAACATTAATAAAATAATTAATGATATTGTTTTATAAAAATTGTTGGAAATGGCCACCTTCACTTAAAAGGCATGCTTCCGCCGTCTTCCCACCGAATTGCCCACTCCAACAATTTTTATAAAACAAAATTTATCATTAATTATTTTATCAATGTTAATAATAATTTTTTCAATATGAATTTTGTGGTTTCGCTCAAGAAAGGTGCGTCTGACGAGAAATACTCAAGAGACCGTTTTCATGTACAATTGACCAGGCTAATCAGAAAAAAATTCCAGATGGAAAAATGTCAGTGGCGTACCATATTTTTTATAAAAAATATCAGAGGACATGTTTGCAGGGACGCCACTGGTGGAACAATTGAATAACTTTTCTAACTAACATTTGCGGTTCTATATCCTATTAACACATACCAAAATTGAAAATAATATCTAAAGTACTTTCGGAGATATTAGAACATAACCATTTATCTTTATAAAATGACCTAAGGAATCACACCCTGAAATATTAGCACGTCATTAAGGAACATCCTGTATAAGTTGTAAAAAAAGTTTCGGACGATTCTAGAATGTCAATATCAAAAAGTGTGCGGTTCGTAAAAGAATGAGAGATGAGAATTTTAATGATTTTTAAAGGTTGGCCTTGTCGCTGACATGCAAGAAGAATCCATCGAAATGGAAATAGGAGGCACGTTACAACAAAGGATTACGAATTGCCTACAATGTATGGACGTCTTCATGAGACAAAATGAATCTGCGGTAGTGTCAAGTATTGTTGTAGCAGAAAAGAGATCGGGAGCTGGCGGTGCCGATAATATAATCGATGCTGTAGCAAATATTTTAGGTAAAAACAATTCTTTATGTAACTGGTTCAACACACATGGTTTTACGATCCTACTGATGGTTATCTTTTTCGTTCTTATAGTATTATGATATTTTTAGGTGTCAAGGACCTAAAAAGTATCTCCCTGCAAGCTACACTGGCCGAAGTAGGAATGGATTCGATGAATGCCGTCGAAATAAAACAGACTCTGGAACGAGAATTCGAAGTGTTCTTGACAGCTCAAGACATTAAAAGTATGACGTTCGCAAGGCTGATAGAAATTCAGGCCGAGAAAGATGCAGAGAAGCAATCTGGTAAGTATTATTTTAGGAGCTTTTGTTTTATGATCAAGCACAAGCACTATAGGAAAAATCCTTTAGGGCGCGCTAGGAATGGTGCGTGTGCGCAAAAAGCGATTCACGTTGGTTTTGAATCGTTGGAGGTTATATTCGTTGGGAAAAACGACCTCGGGAAGGTCGTTCCACAAGGATGAAGTCCTCCAGATGAAATGATTCTTATATAATGAAGTTCGAGGAGTACTAAGCTTAACCACGTATGGATGGGCGGCAGTGGTTCGTCGTGTATTTCTGCTATTCATCGCTCTGGGCGGAACTAAGAGGGCAACGTCAGCTGAGCACTTTCCATGAAAATATCTGTAAAAGAGAGTCAAATCCCCAACCTGTCTTCGATGTTCTAGGCTGTCGAGGTTCTTCGTCAGCTCTGGGTCTCCAATCAGACGAATGGCCCTCCTTTCGATGGAATCCAGTAGCCGAAGAGTATGTTTGAGTGCAGAGTTCCAGACATGAGAGCAGTACTCTAGTGATGTTCGAATCTGAGCTTTGAATAGTGTCAAAAGTTGTTGAGGTGTGTACACCTTTCTAGTTCGGAAGAATACACCAAGTTTCTGAGTAGCTATCTTGGCGATTGCCACAACGTGGTTATGCCAAGACATATTTCCTCCCAGATTGACGCCCAGCAAATTAATAAATGAAGCCAGCCCATGACTATATTCCGTTCTGCAATGTTAACCTTTTAGAGAAAACTGCTGCCCGGGATTTTGTAGCGTTAAATTCGACTTGGTTACTGTCACCCCAAGCCAAAATTTCTTCCAGGTCTTTGTTGAGGCGCGATACTTCATGCTGTCTGCGAAGATGTGCGTCGGCAGCCGATGTTTGTGCATTCAAAGAGAAAGACGAGATAAGTGTGCTTTCGTCAGCAAAACTAAATATCGGATCTTTCGGATAATAGAATATACAGGGTGCATATACTGCAATAGTGTAAACAAATTGCAGAAAAAAACCCATTTTCCTATAATTGTATTACTTTTGTTTCCAGGGACCAAAAAGGAACGCGCTCTTATCGGCATGGACATGATCCTTCGTGTTATCGGAGATGCATATACCGCAAACGTGCCGGTGGTCTCTGTAAAGGGAAAATTATCCGATAAGCCATCTTTAGCTACATTGCTACTTTTCCCCGGAATAGAAGGACTTACCATCGTTTTGGAACCGCTCTATAAACATCTCGAGGCTAACCTCGTTGGTCTTCAGTTTCCTACCGAAACACAAAAGGATACTATTGAAGAAATGACCGCTAGTTATCTACCAGTAAGTTAGAAGGGCCAATTTTAATACGTTTATACGACGAATAAATACTTTATTTTCCCACAGATCGTGGAAGAAAAAATATCGAAATCAGAACCATTCAACTTTATTGGGTATTCGTTCGGAGGAATTATTGCTCTGGAAACAGTTCATCAGTTAGAAGCTAAAGGTTATAGAGGAACCTTAGTTCTCATCGACAGCGCACCCGACTACCTTCAAAGTTTATCCAAAGTTATGGAGGTGCAAGTAGAGGACAAATTCCAAGTTACTTTGCTGGTACAACTTATGTCTCTGCAAATATCATACGATGTGATCGCTAAACATATTGTAAGTAATGACTTTGTGTTATTTTAAATTACTTCGTCTCACCAAGTTCCTTTTTTTCTTGTGCATTTCTAGGAAGCCCTTTTAAAATGCAGCGATTTTGAAGCTCGCATGAATTTAGCTCAGACCATCATGGGCTCGGTCGGTCTACATTCCCCAGACCACCAAAGGGCGCTGGCAGTCAGTTTCTACAAACGCCTGAAAGCTTTGGCAAAATGGACCCCAGATTTTAAGCTTAAATCTAAGATCGTACTGTTCAAGCCCCGATTAATCAGTATCGAGCATGACGACGAGGACTATGGCCTGTCAAAAATATGTCAATATCCCGTAGAGGTGAGAGTTTTCGATGGAAACCACGTGTCCATCCTGGAAAATCCGGAAGTGCCGATAGCGGCACATGAGGTTTTCGGTATAGAAGATGTTGTGGTGGAAATCAAGGGGAAAGGAGATCTATTGATAAACGTGGAAAAAGTACAAATTGAAGAGCCTGTGAAATCGCAATAATTTATTTTTGTTTAATTATCCTTCCTTTTATTGATTATTCTATTTTTTACGTTAATTGATTTTTTCTAATTTCTTAATAACAAGTAATTATATGTGTTCTCTTTTTTTACATATTCTGTAAGAATGTGAATTAGTTTTTGCAAGGTTTTAACTTGCGTTATCTTATTTTCTTTTTATATGAATAAATTTTATTTAAATTCCAATTGTAGTGTTATTTTCCGAAACTTTGGGTTGCTGTAACTGAAAGTATATATAGATATTTGTTGTCTTCCGCAGAAACAGGAACAAATATCGCGGCATCTCCTTCATATTTCATCGAGAAGTGGAACCTTTACTCTCTTTGAACGCTTAGTTCTGAGAGAAAATCGCTACACAAAAGTAATTTTGTTTGCACAAGTAGAGCAAGATCAAAACACGATAATCACCCAAATGTTTGTATTTATTTTGATTTTATAAACGACACAATAAATAAAAATATTTTTTCGCAAAGCCATTGACAACTGCAAGATTTCCCATAATAAGTTTAGCCATCTCTTTATTTTCCAGAAAGGAGCTGTGGGTTCCTTCGAATATCTAAAAATAATTACTTAACTAACTTCATAATATTTGGTTATCATAATAAAGGTTGAGGGGATACAAATCATCTTAATATTAAAATTACTCAATATTTTATTTTAAAAATTATTTACATAAAGACTACCAATATTCTTCTGATTTATTATGCATACAGGGTGTCCCGAAATTTTCTCGTAATTGGACACTCATGCTACACAGGTATGCCAAATTTGGGCCATATCGATTGAGTATTTTAGGAATTATCCTAGGGAGAGACGGAGATAACATAATTTTATTACCATTTTGATGAATTTTAATTTTGATACGGAACAAATAGTATCACCGCGAGCGAACCCGCGGGTTTAAATATTTTTCTCGTAACTGGACACTCATTGTACACAGGCATGCCAGATTTGGGCCATATCGGTTGAGTATTTTAGGATTTATCCTAGGGAGAGACGGACAAAAAACTTTATTTTATTGCCATTTTGATGGATTTTAATTTTGATACGGAACAAATAGTATCACCGCTAGCGAACCCGCGGGTGTAAATATTTTTCTCGTAACTGGACACTCATTGTTCACAGGCGTGCCAGATTTGGGCCATATTGGTCGAGTATTTTAGGAATTATCCTAGGGAGAGACGGAGATAACATAATTTTATTACCATTTTGATGGAGTTTAATTTTGATAAGGAAAAAAAATAGTATCACCGCGAGCGAACCCGCGGGTGTAAATACTTTTCTCGTAACTGGACACTCATTGTACACAGGCGTGCCAGATTTGGGCCATATTGGTCGAGTATTTTAGGAATTATCCTAGGGAGAGACGAAGATAACATAATTTTATTGCCATTTTGATGGATTTTAATTTTGATACGGAACAAATAGTATCACCGCGAGCGAACCCGCGGGTGTAAATATTTTTCTCGTAACTGGACACTCATTGTACACAGGCGTGCCAGATTTGGGCCATATTGGTCGAGTATGTTAGGAATTATCCTAGGGAGAGACGGAGATAACATAATTTTATTACCATTTTGATGAATTTTAATTTTGATACGGAACAAATAGTATCACCGCTAGCGAACCCGCGAGTGTAAATATTTTTCTCGTAACTGGACACTCATTGTTCACAGGCGTGCCAGATTTGGGCCATATTGGTCGAGTATTTTAGGAATTATCCTAGGGAGAGACGGAGATAACATAATTTTATTACCATTTTGATGAATTTTAATTTTGATACGGAACAAATAGTATCACCGCGAGCGAACCCGCGGGTTTAAATATTTTTCTCGTAACTGGACACTCATTGTACACAGGCATGCCAGATTTGGGCCATATCGGTTGAGTATTTTAGGATTTATCCTAGGGAGAGACGGAGAAAACATTATTTTATTGCCATTTTGATGGATTTTAATTTTGTTACGGAACAAATGGTATCAACGCGAGCGAACCCGCGGGTTTAAATATTTTTCTCGTAACTGGACACTCATTGTACACAGGCGTGCCAGATTTGGGCCATATTGGTCGAATATTTTAGGAATTATCCTAGGGAGAGACGGAGATAACATAATTTTATTACCATTTTGATGAATTTTAATTTTGATACGGAACAAATAGTATCACCGCGAGCGAATCCGCGGGTGTAAATATTTTTCTCGTAACTGGACACTCATTGTTCACAGGCGTGCCCGATTTGGGCCATATTGGTCGAGTATTTTAGGAATTATCCTAGGGAGAGACGGAGATAACATAATTTTATTACCATTTTGATGAATTTTAATTTTGATACGGAACAAATAGTATCACCGCGAGCGAATCCGCGGGTGTAAATATTTTTCTCGTAACTGGACACTCATTGTACACAGGCATGCTAGATTTGGGCCATATCGGTTGAGTATTTTAGGAATTATCCTAGGGAGAGACGGAGAAAACATTATTTCATTGCCATTTTGATGGATTTTAATTTTGATACAGAACAAACCCGCCCATGGTTTTAAATAGGGGTCAAGAGAGTTGAGCGAACATTAAGTTCGAGGAGTACTACGAGGAACCATATAGGGATGGACTATACGTGGAATTAAGCGGGCAAACACACAAATCCTTCCTATATACGGCCCTGATAACTGGGTTGTTGTTGTTTCTGTCTATTATGTATCTCTGCTTTGTTACGCCACTGGATCCAAGAATCTTGTTGATTTTTTAACCTGAGCAAACCCCTCTTATGTAATATTTTTCCGTTTAGTGCTCGAATGACGTCAATAGGTCGATTGTATGGTATGCATTATTATAATAAACGGAAAGGTTAAATTGATTGTTTGGTTTTTAATTTTGGCATACATTTAACTATGGAGAATTGTGACAAAATTGTTCAAGAGTATGCGTAACTAGTTAATAATTTCTAAATGCAATCAATCCATGTTAAAAATTAATTGTCAGGTCGCGTATTCTTCTTGACTTAAGCCGCGTTCTTAGAGCTACGTACTGTCGCCAGCGACACCATCCTAACCAATCAGAACCGTTTACGTCATGACCCCTTATCCCCACCATCGAACAGTGCCGAAGTAGCGGTGTTGTCAGGTATCTGGTGAAATTTTACCAGATCTGGTGATTTTTTGTGATTTATAAAATATACCTCCCCAAAACGAAGCTGGTAACACCCGAAAACGGACTTTTTAAAAAAGTTTTTCATTGTACACCAGATTATTCATAAAATCACAAAATAATCAACAGATCTGGTGACATTTCACGAGATACCTGGCAACGCTGCGCTGTAGTATCATTATTTTTTTATATATTTTTTATTTTGTTTTGAAATTTGAACCTCAGTTTTCCGAACAAAGGTAATTACTAATTATTTTGCCGTGTAAATAGTAAGTACTTTTGCTTTTATAAGCTGTCATCGAAAAAATCTTTAAAAGAATAAAAACCTAACCTCCAAGAGGGGAGAATTTTAATCCAACAGCCAAATTTCTTTTCCGCAGTCCACATACTCACACCCTAAAAAAACGTAAATATTGGCCTGGTACAATCGGAAGAGACTATCGACTATACTATAAATTTTTTAAAGAAATGTGACCATTTCCAGTTTAAAACATTAAAAATTCAAATTATATTCCTGTGAAAATTCTCCATCGCTCTGGAGCTAAATTTAGAATAAAGTTATCTGCAGAAGAAAGTGCAAGAGTTAATAATACTGGTAAAGCATAATTTTGAATGAAAATTGTAAACTATTTTTAAGTTAGAAGGTATTTTGTTAGCACTACCGTTGGCATTTTCGTAATGTTATCTAAAAATTAGTTTTGTAGCTCTATAGATCCCTAAATCTTATAATATAAATATTTTTAAATTATTGTAGATACAGATTACAAAGAGCAAGTATGCTCTACACGAAGATGGCTTTGCATCTGCTTGGAATGAAGATATAGAGGAGACACAAGCTAGTGAGGATAGTAGTGAAGCTATCAAAAGCCTTCCTATTACAATTAGTACCATGAGATCAAGACTGTGGAATGTGAATGATGAGGAGACACTGTCAGAACGACCATGTCTATGATTTTAGACTTCCTTATTGGAGGAAATTATATTAGAATGAAATGGTTCGCCTACCTACCTACTTAACAGTGGTTAATAAAAACTACCTAATAAAGTTTACTTTGAGAATATTGGTCCTTTAAATTTCTCGTTATCTCTCCAAAAATAAACGAATTCTTGCATAATTTTCTCGAATGGTTTAAGAAAAAAAATAGAAATAACGAGAAATTTATTTTGTTTCTTAAACCATTCGAGAAAATTATGCAAGAATTCGTTTATTTTTGGAGGAATTTTGTTTAATATAATTTAATATTTAACAATATGTTCAGGATCTTCTTAAATTACTTAATTATAATTGGAAACCCAAGCCTTTTTTTGTACAATATTCGCAGCTGTATGGTAATCCTGTGGATATAGTCATTTGGAACTCCAGCCTTGAAGATATTAACCGCCGTTGTCATAGGTACTTTTATATTAGCTAACATCAGCCAATATGTAAGCGCTGCCCTCTCAGCTTCAGTTTGAACCTAAAAGTACAATTTTTAAACTTTATATACCCTTACGTGCAAAGAAAACCGTCATTTTAAAATTTTGATAAGTTTAGGTTTAATAAGTTTTAATTAACATTGGTTATTCGACATATTATACAAAGATAATTGAAATGTTCTTTGTTACGTCTTGGTAACCTGCTGACTAAGGCACGCTATCCTCCTCTTTATCCCACGCTGATGCGAGGATATAAATATAAGTAGTTGTAAGATTTACGTCAGATTTTTACTTGTTCGGTTGCTATACTCTGTATTGAATAAAACAAACTGTTTTTAAAAACGCGTTTTTCTTGGCCAAGTACATATCTTCTTTTTTATCTAATTTTAAAACCCCCATGTTGCATAATAAAGCAGTTTATTATTATTTCAAAATACTAATTCTAATTTAGAGGCATCTATTCTGTATATTTTGTTTTTTGGTTCATGTCAATACACGACACAAACACACATAACACATTCTCAAACAAATGATCTTGGTTATCAAAAGTTTAAATTTTTCCATAATTTCATTATTGTTATGGAATTAGAATATATTTTTTTTAATGGATAAACAAAAGATTATCATCAAGATTTAACTACAAATTCATTTAGAAACAAACTTAACTACCAATTTTTACTTAAATATGCTATATTATTTAAAAACAAACATTTTAACTTAAATATATGTCAATACAGGATATTACAAATTAGGCCTTCAATGGGCCAAATAATATGCCGCAAAAAATCCAAAACAAATACAGGGGCTTTCAAAATATTTGAAAAAATCTAAAATGTTGTGTTTCGGTTTTTAAATTTCCCTGACTTTGTTCGAAAAGATGTCCAAAAATAAATCATTCTCCACAAGGTGGTATGGTAGATTTTTCAGGCGACGTTTCGTCTTTAGGTCACCTTCATCAATTTAATTTTTTTAAATACGGGCCTGCATCTTTTTGTTTAAATTATGAAAGACGGCCGAAATCTACGTTCAGTGGTATACAACACTTACTGATTTTCCGACGTTTTGTTTCTTAAATTGACCATCTTCATTAAAATACCCCTAGTATGTAAGTAATTTAGCACTTTCTTAAAACTTTTAAAAGAGGCATTGAGTTTTACATTTTCGAATTATACCAAATTAAAAAAAAAGTAAATTACCGGAACCTATATATACTGGGGGAATTTTAACGAAGATAGTCAATTAAGGAACAAAACGTCGAAAACCCAGTAGATGTTGTATACCACTGAACGTAGATTTCGGACCTCTCTCATAATTTAAACAAATAGATCCAGGCCCGCATTTAAAATAATTAAGTTGATGATGGCGACCCAAAGACGGAAACGTCGCATGAAAGATCTGATAATGCCATCTAGTGGCAATGAAAAAGTGAAATTTATTTTCGGACATTTCTTCGAAAAGTCAGGAAAAAATAAAAATCGAAACGCAAAAATTTAAATTCTTTCAAATATCTTGAAAGCCTCAGTATTTATTTTTGATTTTTTTGCGGCATATTATTGGTCCCATAATTATGCAACTCTGCCCCAATTTAACCAACTTCGTATCTCTTACTGTTTCTGAAATCCCTATGGCGAAGGCCGAATTTGTAACACCCTGTATATACTTCGGTTCATACCATCACGGAACCTCCTCCTTATGAAAGAAATTACTGAATTCATATTGCAGCAGAAATTATGGAAAAACTTAAATTATTGATAACCAAAATCATTTTGCATGTATTGGACATGAATCAAAAAAAACAAAATGTGCAAAATAAATTACTCTAAATGAAAACTGTTATATCGAAATAATTTTGATACTTGATTATTCGACAGGGTGTTGGGTTTTGTAAAAGGGACACCCTGTAAAAGACACGTTAAAACTGATAGTTGTAGCTACAGTGCTCTAAAAAAAATCATTCATTATCGGACTAAAAATAAAAAGGTTATAACGCCTAAAACTTTATCAAAATTTTGTAGTGGCCGTTTTCTTTGCACGTGAGTGTATTATAATAAAAAATAGTTAAAAAAAACATCGAACATAATTTTCAAAGAGAAATGTCGAGATACTCTCGATCAATGTCGATAAAATGAACTGTTTTCGAAAAAAAAAAGATTTTTGTTCAATATGATTTATATTCAGTATACGTAAATTCCATTACTATAAGATACTAACTAATAAGACAAGGAAGAAAAACCGCAAATTTCAAGACACTACCATAAACTGACACTGGCATAAATATTCTTATTTAAATCGGTACATGTGAAATGAGAGAATTTTATAAACATAAAACAACAACTAATGCAACTAATGAACAAAAATGTTTTTTTTTGAAAACAGTTCACTTTATCGACATTGATCAAGAGTACCTTTTTTCAGCTTAAGGTTTAGAGTATCCAAAAATATTATTGTCGTTCCTTCATCATACAAGGTGTACAAAAGAAAACATTTTTGTGTTACGTCTAGTCCGTCCCTGGCAAACTAAATAAGCCAAATGTGTTTAAAAGGGCGAATTTTAAGGAGACTCATCTACTAACCAATATACTAAAAAATTATTAAATTACACCTAGTACCTACTTAATAAATTATTTAAGAACAACGAATTCCAGGGACGTCCGTAGGGGAGGCCGTAGGAAGAAAAATTGATAAGAACTTCTCCTGTTATTTTTAAGTGTTCTATCTGAATCCGGGAGATTGCCCACATATTTTGGGACACCCTGTATATTGTATAGCTCGAAAAAAATAACCACCACTTTTGCTAAATTTTAGGATCGGACGTTTTAAAGCGAAATTTAATTTACTTTCGGGCTTTGACCGTCTCCAAACACCCAAACCTGGAATTCTGCAATTATGAAACGAACAAAGCTTGGCAACAATTTTTAGTAGATCGATACGTAAATTTTAAAACTAAGTACGTGGGAATCATGTTATTTAAATTTGTAGGATAGTAAATTTAGTCAATTCATACAAACATTTAAATAAATACTGGATTTAGTATGCATACCTTGTATTCATATCCTCTAAGGCCTCGGCAACTGTTTCGGCCTTCCATGGCCATCGTCAGTGTTGTACGGCCCTGCACCAGGGGGGGCAACAACAGACAGCTGCTTACCCATTAAAAACAACAACCTAAAATGCAAACAGCTGCCAAGAATATATAAGGACCATTCAAGTTTGACCACTTATAATATATTCTTAAATCCTAAAAAAAAATGTTAATTAAAACACAAAAAGGGTGGTTTTGTACATCAATATTCGAAAATATTGGACAAAACCATTCCTAAAAATAAAATCGTTAATTAAAACCTAAAAAAAATGTATAAAATTAATATAAACCGGTGGTTTTATATATCAACATTTGAAAATAGTGGACAAAACCTTTCCTAAAAGTAAAATCGTTAATTAAAACCTAAAAAAAATGTATAAAATTAATATAAACCGGTGGTTTTATGCATCAACATTTGAAGATGTTGGACAAAACCTGAGCTAAAAATAAAAGGTTATTAGTAAAGGATAATGACGGTTATGCATCAAAATTAATTCGATTCCATTTCTTCCTTTTTCTGGCTTTTATTGGCCATGGATTATAGATTCCCCATCGGTTCCATGTTGGCCAGTATAATGAATAGTGTGGCTAAAACAAATGTATTAGTAGACGGCCGATTTATCTTAAATTAATTTAGGTATCTATATTTAAATAGTTCACCAAATATTGTACATTTATACCATACCCAGAAAGCCGCCCTCCATAATTTAATAGGCTTGTTTCTTCAGTTGCAGCTTCTCATTTTTAGTCACTTCACTAACTTACCAGAATCGGCAACGTGTCCCATCTTTAGTGATTATAAAGAGATGCGCACAGCCCGATTTTTAAAAACTATTATAAATATCTTAATAGTCTCCAAAATTTAATGAATAAGAAAGAAGAAACAAAATGGTGCGGACCTATATATTGCTATTGCTCTTAACCCTTCATTCTTTCACCTGTAGCAACAGGAAAGGAAAGAAAACTATCTTACCTTTCAATCATGATAGAAGCGAAGGTGATGGTATTAACAACGGTGCCAATTGCAGCAAGACGGATCAATCCACATTCAAGCAAGCACTTGAGTGAGGAATGACCCGTAGTAGATAAGCTACAAGAGTTCGGGGCCAAATACCACCACTTTTACATGTTATTTCTTATGGGAAAATTTAAGGTTCGATCTGCATTTTTTTCTACCGACGACCAGCGTCGCGACGCCCAGAATGAGAAGAACGTGAGGAGTGTGGAGATGAATGGAGAGCAAATATCGTCATTTTTACATGTATTTTCCCATAAGGAAATTTAAGGTTCGATCTGCATTTTAAATCTAACGACGCTTAGCGTCGCGACGCCCAGAATGAGAAGAATGTGGGAAGTGTGGAGATGAATGAAGAGCAATATCATCATTTTTACAGGTATTTTCCCATAAGGAAATTTAGGGTTCGATTTGCATTTTTTTTACCGACGCCTACCGTCGCGACGCTTAGAATGAGAAGAACGTGACGCAATTTACCAGTGGCTGTTAGCGTCTCCACCATAACCATCAAACTTTAATATTTGATTTAAATTTTACTTTTTGTGTGTGTGTGTGTGTTTATCGCAACCATTTCAGGATGGCTGATAAATTTTCTATTTCATTATAAGTAATTACTGATTAAATACAGTTTTTTTTACTTCTAAATTATCCAAAAAATAGTTGAAAACATCACATTCAAAGTAAAAAAAAATCTCTTAATTCTTACATATCAGTTTTTAACGTTTGTTGTTTTTAAATTTAAACCCCTAATTAAAAAAAAATATTGAAGGAAAGATTTACAAATTTAGAAAATTATAATTTCCCATCATAACCCTTTAGAGATGGCCGATAGATGATTTCTTTAATAGCCAACAGGCAACAATTTTCCCTGATCGTGTCTATGAGACATATGGAAAACACTGTATATACCTAACTCTTTAAAAGTGTCAACCTCTTTTGTAGGGAGGGATTATCGATCACCAGAGTCGGTACGTCTCCCCTCGGAAGGGTACCTGTCGTGTTTCCATGCGGAAAAAAGTCGATCATCCCTTTATATCACAGAAGCCAAATAGTATATAAAATATTTAAGTTTTAACTCTATTATTTATCGCAACCCTCTCAGGATGATTTAATAAATTTTCTATTTCATTATAAGTAATGACTGAAAATTTATCAGCCATCCTCAAATGGTTGCGATAAACACACACACACACACACACACACACACAAAAAGTAAAATTTAAATCAAATATTAAAGTTTGATGGTTATGGTGGAGACGCTAACAGCCACTGGTAAATTGCGTCACGTTCTTCTCATTCTAAGCGTCGCGACGGTAGGCGTCGGTAAAAAAAAATGCAAATCGAACCCTAAATTTCCTTATGGGAAAATACCTGTAAAAATGATGATATTGCTCTTCATTCATCTCCACACTTCCCACATTCTTCTACTTGTGGGCGTCGCGACGCTAAGCGTCGTTAGATTTAAAATGCAGATCGAACCTTAAATTTCCTTATGGGAAAATACATGTAAAAATGACGATATTTGCTCTCCATTCATCTCCACACTCCTCACGTTCGTCTCATTCTGGGCGTCGCGACGCTGGGCGTCGGTAGAAAAAAATGCAGATCGAACCTTAAATTTTCCCACAAGAAATAACATGTAAAAGTGGTGGTATTTGGCCCCGAACTCTTGTAGCTTATCTACTAAAGGTCACTGTTTACTTATTCCAGGTTGTAACAACAGTCGAAGACTTGTTTGCCGACAGCGCGAAACGGACGCTTCCAACACCAATCATGCTCACTTACCTGAAACAATAGAGAACATTTTTAGTTACACAGTTTACATCAATAAAACTTTAATCAATTATTATAGGTTTGATAAAATTTGATTTTTGTTCTTATTAATTTATACGTTAAATAATGATATGGCGAATGCGTCACTACCATTAGCTCTAAAAGCGAATATGATGTATCTAAATCTAAATTACATTGTGTTATGATTAGTACCAACCCATTTTTATCCTTACTTATTTATCGGTGAACAATTTTTCGACGACACAATTTGTTATCAACTTTGACTTAATAGTTATAAAAGTCCAAAGGATATAAATTCTTAACCAGAGCAGTACTAAATGTAACAAAAATCAAAAATCAATTTTTATCATCATCCTCACAGTTGGTACAGTCAGTATTCAAAATTTTTTTACTGCTGCCCATCACAATAAAATGTTTAGTCATTCGTTTGAAACACCCCCCCCAAAACGGATAAGTTGAAATTTTTAAAACGAAACGATCCCGAGGGAAACGGGCTGCGATAGACAGACGGACAAACAAACACGCATACAGACATCAAGCGATTCGTTTTTCCAATGTTGGTACGGACCAAAGCTATTACAAACTACAGATGGAATAATGTACATTTCTAGCCCACGCAACGACTGCAAACAGTCTGTCCCACCTCTTTCGGTCATTATTCCAGCATAGCCAGATGGACATATTTATCGCAAAGGCATCTTGCAAAATTGCAATTAAAAATTTGTTAATTTGGCAAATACAACTGGTTTAGATTAATCCGCAATTGCTCTTAAAATAAATTTATTTCCCAATAATTTTACTATAAACTGTGAAAAGGCGTATCAAAAGAATCTTGAACTAATCCAACTGCACTTTGGCAACAACTATTTCTATTTTACTACGATTCGGACCCAAAAGATAAGCAAAAGATGAATGAATACTAATCTCGTATATATTGCGATGTTTGTTCTTTGATCTAACTAACGGATTGTTATATTTTGGTTGATTTGTGTTTTTTTGTGATTATTGGTGAAAAATCGTCTTTATTATAAACAATCATGGTGCATTCATCTGTAGTATGTAAAAGAGTGGTTCATTAAAGAAGGATTTATCTTTTCATCGGTAAGTATGGTTATGTTTGAATATTTAACCATCTGATATAACCAGACTTCAACATTGTTGCCATTCAGCCAAAAAACATGTAGTTCTCTCTTCCACCCATTAATTATTGTTCAATTACAGCTCGAAATCTTTTGATTGCCAAACTGCTTTGCATATAAAAATAAAATATTATTAGTTTCAAGCTTCCCCAGTAAAATTGATTTTTGGTTGGTGAACGCAGAAAACAGAAAACTAAATAAATGCACATTTAAAATATTGGCAACTACGATTCACTTCACACACACTTATTTTCGAAAATAACGAAACATTGATCAACCAACACTGATGAAAATATATTTTTTAACTAAATATTACCTTAATAAATTCTCGCAGGCTGCTCTAATCCAGCTTGTGTCCCGAACGTTTAGCTTGCAGGTTTATGTTTCCATGGTCGCAGTCAATTGAAGCCCTCGGACCGATCCAAAAAAAAAACAATTTTTTGCAACAACTGGTCCTTAGGGAATCGGCAATTAAACAGACACAGAAACCAACGGAGTTTGATTGGATGAATCTACTTCAAATACTGCATATACATTTTTATAAAGTTACGAATGCTTATAATAGCTGCTTAAAAGTTATGTCATCATAACGCGTTAAAAAGTTCATTTTGTTTAATCATTCATACCCCATTTTGAAATTGTCAATACGATCAGTCAGATCCTTCCTGTACGTTAGACTAGGAAAAGTCGGACTGATTTATCAATCAGATTTTTTCTGTGCGTTAGACTAAAAAAAATCGGATTGATTAAGGCGCGATGGGGTTCAGCAAAACGATCAATCAGATCATTCCTGTACGTTAGACTAGGAAAGACCGGACTGATTTATCAACCAGATTCTTTCTGTACGTTAGACTAAAAAGAATCGGATTGATTTGACTGCGCGATTGATTTCTGTGTCTTCTGCTACCCTGGAAAATTCGCGTGCCCGATTTTATAAATTTTCTTTAGTGCCCATGGCCATGATCCTAAAACAAAGGAAAATGCGTTTAGTTTTCATGTAAATAGGCAAATTTGAGTAAATTAGTAAAGTGTAGGTCATAATCGACACGAAGGCTTATTTGAGAAATTGTACATTTTGACATGAACAAGTGATTAAATGCTAATGAGCATAAATTAAAAATAAATAGCCAATACTAGCAAACTTCAGATGAGTTATGAAATAAGAAATACCTGTTTGGGGAAGAAGGCTTGGGGGAAGCCCAAGCCAAAAAATAAAATTAATTTCAGTTCACATTAGTTGGGAGGGAAAAAAAATGTTTTCTTGAAAAAAATTCTAGTTCTAATCACAACTAGCTATAATAAATTCGCTAACTTATTTAGCTGATTCTTGCTATACAGTGTGTAACAAACAAGTCCTTCATCATTGGAATTTCGGAAACGGTAAGAGATACGAAGTCGGTTAAATTGGGGCAAAGTTGCATAATTATGGGCCCAATAATATGCCGTAAAAAAATCTTAAATAAAAACAGGGGCTTTCAAAATATTTGGAAAAATCTAAAATTTTGCGTTTCGGTTTTTATTTGTTGCTGATTTTGTTCCAAGAGATGTCCAAAAATAAATTTCAGTTTTTCATTGTTACTTTCTATTCTTCTCGGGATGGCATGATCAGATCTTATTTAATGCGACGTTTCGTCTTTGGGTCACCATCATCAACTTAATTTTTTTAAATTCTATAATACAATAATAATTTTAAAATTTTCAGTTTCGTCGAAACAAAAGTTAATTACAGGAACGGATTAGGGGTATTTTAATCAAGATGGTCAATTTAAGGAACAAAACATCGGAAAACCAGTAAGTCTCATATACCGCCGAACATAGATTTAGTTCCTTTTTCATAATTTAAAGAAAAAAATCCAAGCCCGTATTTAAAAAATTAAGATGGTGACCCAAAGACAAAACGTTGCATTAAAGATCTGATGATGAAATCTTATGGAGAATAAAAAGTAGCAATGAGAAAGTGACATTTATTTTTGGACATCTGTTCAAACAAAGTCAGGAAAAAATAAAAACCGAAACGCAAAATTTTAGATTTTTCCAATTATTTTGAAAGACCCTGCATTTATTTTTGATTTTTTTGGGAGATATTATTGGGCCCATACAGGGTGTGTTTTTAATAGAGTGCCGAATTCTTGGGTGATTTTAAGAAGAAATGTTAATAGAGTGCAACCTCGATAATCCGGACTAATTAAAACCGCGGTCATCCGGATTTGTAATTAATCCGGATTATTGAAGCGACACAGTTTTTTTATTGAAAAACGAAACATTTAAAACATTTAATAGAAAACAACTAGAAAATAGTATAAACATAATACAAAAATTATTTAAAACAGAAGCATATTTATTAAATTTTATATTATTTTGTGAAGTAATTAGTAATTTTTGTTTGCTTGAATTACCGAGTACTATCAAATGCTGATCATAAAGTATGCAATGCAGTTGAAATGTTTGGCCGGATTATTGAAAAATCCGGTGTAACGAAGGTTCGGATTATCGAGGTTACACTGTATTAACATACAGGGTGATTGATGGTGGATGGCCTATTAGATGTTTATAGAGAACTAGTCATTGGACCACTTTGAAATTTTGGGAGGTTATAGAAGCGGACATGATCTATCTTTTAAAAATATTTTTAGCCATGCAGTGTTGCCACTTCTACTTGAAAGTATTAGCAACTTTGATAATTTAAACGAAACACCCTGTGTATTATTTTTGTTTTAGAATCCTTATGAATTTCTTAATAACTTTCCTTAATATTTTCCTATACCTATTTGTTATAGTTCTCGAGATAATAATTAATTTCGCTTTTTTTTTTCGGATAACATCTTCTACAAAAAGTTATGATATTTTTAAACTCTTTCACCCTCTTTCCAAATATTATTTATAATAGTACAGGGTGTTTCAAAATACAAATATTTTGATGGTTTGGAAAAATGGTAAATAGTACCTTTTATTTAAATGAAATACCCTATATTTTATCTGTTGTCCTAAAAGCTATTGAAATTGTCTATCTTTATATGTATAATGTTACTATACCTATTTTGAACAGTTTTTGACTTATGAGCATTTATATAGAAAAATTAATTATTACAGATAACAATCACACTTTCTAGACTAATTTGGCAAGTAGCCTATGGAAATTGTTTTGTAATGGTTGACATTTTGCTGTTATTCATTCAGTCTTGTTGTCAGTTGGTCTATTTAAATATTTTAATTTTTTAAAGTTAAATTAAAGTTAAAAAAAAAATGGAAGAAAACAACAACTATTCAGATGTAGTATGAATTTATTTATTTTACATGGTCAGTATAATAAGATCATCAGCCGTACATTTAGAAGATTCAATGAAATGTATCCAAATTTACCATCAATGAGCAATAAGAAATTTAGACGAATTCAAAGCAATTTCGAAAATTTTGGATCATGCTTGAAACATACAGAAATTTACCTAGACCTATAACGTCCAATGAGGAAACTGAAATCAATGTTTTGGCTTATTTTCATGCCTATCCGCAGGTTTCAATAAGAAGTGCCAGTTCTTCTTAAAATCACCCAAGGATTCACAGCCTTAAGTATCGGCTTTCAATTAAAAAACCCCCTGTAGTTACAAATATTGTTATCACAAAATATTTTCTCTTGCCAAAAAACTATAAATAATTTTTTAAATATTAATTAAACAATTGGGGTATACTTTTAAAATTAAATAAATAGTTACCTCCTTATATGTGCCCATTTGCCCGACGACATCATCTTCATTCTTCCAGTTCCACTCTCCAAGGGACGAACAAAAAGGACATCGCCCTGGACAGGCCAGGTTGCCCATCAGCCTTTTTCAGACATGCGGGAGCCTTGAAAAGGGTTATCTCTACCACGCTCTAAACTGCGACGATGTTTAGGCAAACCCTTGAACAGCGGAACCCTCACACCTATTTTAGACCCGTCAAGTATCTGAAACAAATAAAAGTAATTGTTAGGGAAAGGTTTGTTTGGATTTGTTCATTAACTTTCCTATTTTTATTTTAAACAAAAACAAACTATCTATAGTTCTTGGTATTATTATGGCCATGTAAAAATATAAAATTGGCAAATTTTTGGAATCGACAACCTTATATAAACTTACCCTTATTTTTAACGCTAAATAGAAAATAATTATAATATATGATTTATATCCAGTATACGTAAATTCCATTACTAAGTTAGTAACTAATAAGACAAAGGAGAAAAACCGCAAATTTTAAGACACTACCATAAACTGACACTGGCATAAATATTCTTATTTAAATCGGTACATGTAAAAAAAACCATAACAACAATGAGGAAATTTTATGAGCATAAAACAACAACTAATGCAAAAAAAAAATATTGAACAAAAATATTTTTTTCTCGAAAACAGTTCACTTTATCGACATTGATCAAGAGTACCTTTTTTTCAGCATATCTCGAGTTACATCCATGGAACCTGCCGACCTAGATGATTCTCACGACATCTTTCTTAGAAGCCTTATCTGGTGATGACACCAGCATATTTGAATTGTAATGCTTTATTTAATTAAATATTAAAATCACTCTCTGTTTTAAGCTCTTAAAGTAAACATCTTCTCTGTATTGTAATAAAATTGTTTTTAAAAAGGAACTTTTCTTTTAACGGAACAAAATTGGCGCAGTCGGTAGGATAGTGCGTTTAGCGTGTTTTCCGATCGTATATCGAAAAAACTCGTCGAATTGTGGTATCAACCCTTCAGCACTATCAAAGAATCAACCAATCCAGAGAAGCCACTTCTGAGAAGCCCAGCCAGCAGAGTCGGGAAAGGAAGACGGTAAGTGCCAAATTCCTTTTCGCCCCTTGATCCTCCGAATAAGGTTTCTTAGGGATAATTTTAGGCTCGTGCATTGTGCACATCACCTAGCTTAGCTCAGTCTATTGTAGACATTTTAATTTTAAGATCAGTCTATTGTAGACATTTTAATTTTTAGGACCCGTCTATTGAAGACACATAATTTTAGGAAAGTAAATTTTTAACAAAGAAATTTAAAAAAGAGAAAGAAGAATCTTTCATATTTTGAAATTTCAAAGTTAAGAAAATATTATAATTATTTATAATATTATTTGATAAATTACAGTTTAATTTAAATTATCATTTGTTCTTTATTTTATTAAGAAAAAATGAGTACTCCGCAGGAGCAAACGCAATCCACACCTCTCGTTGTGAATTGGGATTTATTTAAATTAAAAATCGAAAATATAAAACCTTTTGACGGAAACAGTGACTATTTAAACAAATTTGTTAAAAGATGTGACGACTTAGTCGCCAAATATCAACATTTTAACGATAATGACTTAAATACCCATATTGTGGAATGCATAATTGAAAAACTAACTGGTAAAGCTGAAATAATGCTTGGCAACCGCATTGAGCTAGACGAATGGTCGAAATTGCGCGCAGCATTAATTTCTGGTTTTTCCGATAGAACAGACTCAGACTGTTTAGTTCAAGAATTAACTAGAACTAAACCTCATAAAGGTGAACATATATTAAATTTTGGCAATCGAATACAATTATTACGCAGTAATGTTATTCAAAGAATAAGTAATAATAATTCTTTAAGTGCCCAAGAAAAATTATGTCACATAAGTTACTACGAAAAAACGGCTTTAAATACTTTCATTGCAGGATGCACCGGCATATTAAAAAACAACATGCACATAAAAAAGCCAGCAACTCTCGAAGACGCAATGGCATACGTAAGCGAATTCGAAAATTTTGAAAAGTTATATAACAGTTTCGGCGAAACGCCAAAAATGCAAAAACAAGATAATTGGTTCCAAAAACCAAGACAATTTCAAAATTTTCAGAATGGACATCAAATGTATAATAACTTTAATACGCCACAAAACATAGTACCACAAAACTTCCCTCAAAGACCAAAATTTCCTAGCGGACCCATAAACATACAACCACGGTATTTGCCCCCGCGAAACTACCCCACTAACCAACAAGTTTTTGGCAAACCCCAAAATGTTTTCAGGCCTAACCAAATTCCACCAAATCAGTTACCACGCCCGGTACCTATGTCCACTACTTCTAGGAACCCGACGGTAAATTCAAATCGACAAAATTTGTATAATGCCCCACAAAATCATTTTAGAAATCAATATCCTAATAGAAAACCAAATTTTGCTTTTCAAGAACTTTATTTTAACGAAGGATATGATGATTTAAATTTCGAAAATACTTACTACGACGAATACGAAACACACGGTAGTTATGCAGCTAACTATCCGTATTATCAAATGACCCCTGATGAACAGTACTACGATATGCAATATTCGGATTACGATCAATATAATATAATGCATGAAAATCAACCCGAATTGACACATGAACAACCATTACTTAATAAACAGATTATGGACAAAGAAGACAATGTTCATACCCAAAATTTTCCAGAAATGAGCCCAATAAACGAACCGACATGACAGAAATTAATATATCTTCTTGCAACGCCCTTCCATACGTCAAAATTAAACATCCAAATTTAAAACTTTTAATTGACACTGGTAGTCAACGATCTATTCTAAAACCATCAATTGCAGAAACTTTTTATGCCCACTGTATTTATCATTCTAACAATACTATAAAAACAGCATTGGGAAGTCAAGTAACTAAATTCCAAGCATCTATACCGGCTTTCGCAGAATTCCGTATAGATTATAATATAAACTTTATTCTTTTTGACTTTCACGATTACTTTGACGGAATATTAGGTTTAACTGACCTAATTAATATGCAACTTAATATAGATTTATGTAATACGAGATTAGTCGGACCTAACATCGAAATACCTTTCTTTTATAGAAAAGTACATGAATCCTCTTTTTCGTTTTCGGTAAACCCACACGAAAAAATAATAAAAAATGTTCCTGTGAACATAGTAGAGGGAGAAATTTTGACACGACCAGGTAAAATCGATACACTATTTCTACCACAAACATTATCTTATGCAAAAAATGGATTCGCCCCCGTAGAAATTCAGAATCATTCTGATGGAACCATTTTCGTGACATTAACTGAACCTATTCTTGTTGATTCATTCAAATCTAGGTATCCAGCTGACAATAACCTTAACGCCTTAGAGACAATGTCTACAGACAATAACCCCGGTGACGTAGACAGCAAAAGAAACGAAAATCGAGCCAACCCGCCTGATTTCGCGTATTCAAATGAAGCCTATATTAAAACAAAAGCCAGAGGCAAAGACTTGCCGAAATTTAAAAATTTTTTGGTTAAAAATCAAACCGACAACAAGTTAATCACACAAAAGGGTACATATCATAGAACTAGAATTAAACAACCACCGAATTTTCAGATAGAAAATGAAAAGGACGACCCTGACATTGATCATGACGCTCCAAGTACTTCAAACGTACGGCAACACCAATGACATACAACTGACAACCCTTAAAAAACCCTATTCTTCCCATAGAATTAGGAAAAGCTAAACTTATATATACAAAACATACATTTCTCCACTATGTAGATCTAGAACCTATTTTGTTACAACTTACAAACGTAGAAAAATACTTTCGCATAATAAAAAGTCATATAAAGCTAGAAAACGCTACAAATCCCATTTCTTATCAGGGACTATCAGAAAGCGCAATTCTTAGAACGGAATTTTTAATTCAAACAACACAAGATAAACTCGAGAATCTCTACCCACACATAAGAAATAAAAGAGGTCTAATTAATATTGTAGGAAACGTTAATAAATGGTTATTCGGTACACTAGACGCTGAGGATGGAAAAAGATACGATGAACATATAAAAAACCTTGAAACTAATCAGAAAAATATTATCCATGAATTAAATTTACAGGTTTCCTTATCAAAAAACCTAATTAATAATTATAATAAAACAATATCGATTCTTAATGAAAACCAAAAACAACTGCAATATGGTCTAAAAGTATTTAAAGACGTCATTCAAAAATCAATTAATGATTTAAATGATTACATAAGTTTTCAGGGATTAATTCACCAAATAAATTTAGACTGTCAAAATTTAATTACCTTTATCGATAACTTAGAGGATGCTATTATGTTTGCCAAATTAAATGCACTGCATAATTCAATAGTTTCAAGTTTAGAATTAAAACAAATGATAGATTATCTAAAAACAATCTATAATAATGAGGAAATACCAAAATTTGAAAATATACTATCGTATTACCAATTTTTGGGAACTCAGGTTACTTTTTCGAAAGCTAAGGTGATGTTCGCTATTCATGTTCCTATAATCCGTCCTGAAAGATTTACTTTTTACCACCTTTATCCTATTATCCAAAACCATAAAATATTTGTCCCAAAATATCCTTATTTGGCACAAGCAAAAGAAAGAACCCAATTTGAAGAAAATACTTGCCCCCAAATTGAAGAGGACTACTATTGCAATGAAAACTTCCACCCCCAAGACGAATGCACCCTTCTACTGCTTAATGGATTCACGCTAGACAACTGTCCTATTCTAGAAGTTAATATACAAGAAATAATAACAGAACAAATCACGCAAGAAGAAGTACTTATAATTCCAAATAAAGAAGAAAGTCTTTTTTCAAAATGCAAAATTGATCAGTATATAAAAATCAATCTACCTACCCTGGCGAAAGTTCAAGAAAATTGCCAAATTCAAGTTGGACCAAAGAAATTTGTCAACGACATAAAAATTAAACAAGGAAAACCATTAATCCTACCGGATATAGAAATAGGAAACTCTACCTCATCGATAATGTTCAAGACACCCGACTTAGGGAAACTAAACTTTGAAGATATCTATCGATTAAAAGACATGGCTAACCAGCTATCACCAATATCTCCTATAGAAGAACAGGACCGAACTTCAAATATTATGAATTACCTAATAGGAATCCTAGTTATCATTCTGACAATATACATGGTATGGAAATTCAGAAGTCGACTTAGGCCCCTACTCAAAATCTACACGACAAATAGAACCAATAATCAATCCCAGGGCCCAATCGATGCCAAAACCGAAGAAACCAATTCCTCACAAAATACATCCAGTATTTTTTCGGCTTAAGGAGGGAGGAGTTACATCCATGGAACCTGCCGACCTAGATGATTCTCACGACATCTTTCTTAGAAGCCTTATCTGGTGATGACACCAGCATATTTGAATTGTAATGCTTTATTTAATTAAATATTAAAATCACTCTCTGTTTTAAGCTCTTAAAGTAAACATCTTCTCTGTATTGTAATAAAATTGTTTTTAAAAAGGAACTTTTCTTTTAACGGAACAAAATTCTCGTATCAAAAATATTATTGTCGTTCCTTCATCGTACAAGGTATAAAAAAACATTTTTGTGTCCTAGTCCGTCCCTGGCAAACTAAATAAGCCAAATGTGTTTAAAAGGGCGAGTTTTAAGGAGACCCATCTACTAACCATTATACTTACTAAAAAAATATTAAATTACACCTAGTACTTCAAAAATTATTTAAAAAACAACGATTTCCAGGGACGTCCGTTATGGGCCCGTATCTCCGTAGGGGAGAGGCCGTAGGGAGAAAAATTTATAAGAACTTCTCCTGTTATTTTTAAGTGTTCTATCTGAACCCGGGAGATTGCCCACATATTCTGGGACACCCTGTATAGGGTGTGCCATTTAAAATAAAGAAGTTGACACCGACTTCCAGTTTAACCGGACGTAGTACCTTAATGAAAATGTTTTAGCCCAGTGCTCAAATCAACATTAGCATACTATCAAAATTTCAATTTCAAAATTAGTGAGAGAGAGCAACAGGGCCCGCTCAAGACGCCTTAATCATTTTGTGCTCTTATTAATACATATTAATAATATTTCTGAAAAGAAATTAAAAAAATGTGCTATGCTATTCTAACTCATTAAAATAATAACTATCAACAAACCACCTTGTAACTCTGTAAATTTTTTTATTTAAATCTATTTTATTAGCTATTTCGTGCTCAATAGATATCATAGTAAAGCTAGCCCGTTTCGGGCTTGTTCGTAACATGCCGCCTAGTTTACCCCCTCCTCAGTGGCGTTGCCCCCCCCCCCCCCCACGAAATGTAATGTTTTAACCAATTTATTCAAAGATGAATTCGTTAGGAAAAATATAAATCTTGATTTTACTAGATGATTGTTTTTAGTAGATGATTGTTTTGTTCGTTGTTGTTTAAACACTCAGTATATTTTTTGTTCAGTTAATAATTAAGTCAGAGCTAGTGGCGCATTCACCATTTCGTTTTTTGATCAATATTTTTGATACTATTTCGTTTTATCCTAAAAGCGGTTAATTATCTGTTTTTAGGGACCAATTGCTATAAGTTTAGGGTAGAAATTTTTTTAATTAATAAATTAACGGAAGCAAGAAACGAAATTTTGTCGATTTGCACAAATTTCATTTCTTGTACAAGTACGCCACTGCCCCTCCGAACCAAAAACGGTCCTCGGCGACTCTTAGAATCCAGATTTTTCCGCCCCAATATACTTGACCCCCCCTTCTCATTTACGATTTTAAGGGTAACAGTTACCTCTCCCAGTGGGTTACTCCATGAAGGCTTTAAATAGTTTTTAAATTCCTTTTAGGGTATTATTTAACAAAAAATTTATTGTGTTGACCTCTTTTATTATTATTGGAAATAGATTTCAACGATTTTTAAAAATGATGGGTCACTTGACCTTTCCCCCCCCCCCCTCCTTCCCAATTAAGATCTTAATGGTAACATCTACCCCTGCCAAGGGGGTTAAACCACGAAGGCTGCAACAATTCTTGTGAAGGGCGGGACCTTCACAATAAAATTTTATTTTTATTTACCGAAAGCGACCTATTAAAGGTGGGTAGTTTTCAAATTAAAACCCTGCATAACTGAAAACTGAAGGGGCCCATACACTTGCGAGCAAAAAAAAAGAATTGTGGAAAGAGTTTATAAGTATATATCGCCAGTTACTACCCCAGTTATGGAAGGTAAAAAGCGAGGAACCCGTTGCATAATAGCGCATGGGCCCCTTGTGATGTGACTTAAATACTTCTTCTCTATTATAAATTAATTTATGGAACTGTGAATGCTGCTAAACGTATTTTGAAAAAAAAAATGTTTAAAGACTCACCTTACAGGGAACAGAGCAAAACTTCGTTTTAGGATGACACTATTACCCGGAATTCCGACAACTCTTTAAGCAGTGGCAGGAGCACCCTGTCCTGGACGTCGAATTATCACGCGGGATAATTTTCCAGAAAAAATAAAACCGGCGAATATGCGAGCTCCTTTCGAACCGACCACTGCAAATAAACTAACAAAGTAAAGCAAGGCAAAGGTATTTTGGTGCAAAAAATTCGTTGGTTTTTCTAACGATTACTCGCTTACATTGTAGAAAAAACGGCATGAGTCATGTCGATTCGTTATGTCCCGGAGGATCCTAAAGTTTTGTATGAGGCGGTAACCCTTTTGTCATTTGACTTGTGTTTCGTAACGTTCTTATTAGCAAAATTACAATTACCGGAAAATTTAACGCGGAAAATTGGGTTTTCTGAAATAAATAAAATATTTACTAATACAGGGAGTCCATTTAGTGTGTAATTCTTCGATATCTCCTATATCGTGGATAGAAGGGAAACTTTAAAAATAAATATTAGCGGACTGTTGAAGACGCATATTTTAAAAGTATGTTTAAGTATACAGGGTGTCCATTTTTGGGTAGTTTTACGGGGTATCTCCCTTATTAGTAAAGATAGAAGGATGCTGTTTTCGCAGCACTTTGCTACTTTTTTGTCAAACAGAAGATGCCGTAATCATTTTGGGACACCCCCCCCCCCCCCCCCATATCTCGGTTACCCCGTAACGTATCAAAATAAAAAAATAAAATTGTTCTTTTTGGAACTCTTTATGTAGAATACAGTGACGTACTCAGATTTTTTCTACATTCAATAATTTTCAAGGAAAATAAACAAATTTGCTTCTTTAAATGGGTCACCGTATATAAAAAAATGGTATATTTTTGAAAAACGTATATTTCGGGCCTAATACTAAGACTAAAAATAAAGTGTTATATATTTGAAGCTTGTTACAAACTAAATTATATTATTAAAAATATAGGTATAGGGTACGTGTGAAAACAAATATTACGGAGATACCCCGTAAAACTACCCAAAAATGGACACCCTGTACAGTGTGTGTCATAAATGAAATGACCTATATTTTTACTCGGAATCAGTGCCCCTCCTTATCGTTTATGTAACCCCAATTTTTTTCCCCAATCTGTTGCGGTGTTGCAAAGATATTATTAATTTTCCTATTTTTATTGCATTGGTACGATCGTAATAAACATGCTACAGATTCTTTATTGATTTTAATTAGATCAAAAAATGTTATCTGGATTATATGAGTACTATTTATAAAATTTTACAGTTTTATACAGGGTGCTTTAATTTTACTTCCAAACTTCGGGTTTGTTTGGATTAAATTTACTCAGTATTTTCAAATGGAACACCCTGTATATTTCATCAAGAATTGAAACTTCTACTCCTTATAAGTACAAAATATTTTATTATTGTCTGTAGCGTTGCCAATCGTAATGATAAATCTTGGTATTATTGGAAAGATATTTAAACAACCTTTAAAATGATGTGCCCTTCCCTACCCATTTAATATTTTCGCTCAAGTCTTCAGTCTTGGGCTTTCTTCGTTTACATTTTTTAGTATTTTTCTGTATTATATTAATTACGAATATGGAAAATTATTATTTCCAGACCACCCGATGATCCTTATACAATAAGGGCGTATTTTTGTCTACACAGTAGCACTTTAAAATACTATTTCAGATTGAATGGTACTACCAAGAAAAGGAAGCCCTCTCCTAACAAGCATAGACTTTTTATTTCTTGAATAGATTTTTTTAAAATTTGATTTAATCAAATAACGTCTGTTCAGATTATGTGGGACTACTAAGAGATGGCGCTGCGCACTGTATTTGATCGACTACCGTCTAAGTGAAAAGGAGTTACAGGTATCATGCCTGACTCAGACCGTAGAAAGCACTTGCTAGAGCAACAACAAAAACAGCTGATTACACAAAATATGGTAATCTCAGTCATGACATAAAGAACGAAATAAGAGCGAAGAACCGTCTCAAAAATAGAGCGTACAGAACTGGAGATCCGAGGATCAAACAACAGGCAAACCAGGCAACACAGAGGGTCAAACAGCTGCTTAGCGGCTTGGAATCCGAGAGATGGGAAAGGAAGGTCGAAAGCCTAAATACACAAGATGGATCCCTCTATCGGATGACAAGATCGCTTGTCAACGGAAGTAGGACACCAATGCCGCCCATAACAACGAGCGGCAACACTGTAATCACTGAACCTCAGGAAAAAGCGGAAAAATTCGCTGAAGCACTCTACGAGCAATTCAGCGAAAATCCGGCTACAGATGTAGACCTAGAAAATCGGATCAACAGGACTGCCGAAATATATAAAAGCATGGATCACCCTCCTGAACCAAATCTGCAAGAAGTCACCGCAGAAGATGTCAAAAAGAGCATACGTTACGTAAAGGCCAAAAAGGCTCCCGGGCTAGATAGAATCACCAACCTATCACTGAAAAATCTACCGGAGAAGACAATAAAGGACATAGCCAACATCGCAAATGCTATACTGAAAACTGGACATTTTCCCGCCCCATGGAAACAGGCAAAAATCATTATGATAGCGAAATCAGGCCAAGACAGAAGAAAATTGACCAGTTACAGGCCAATCAGTCTTCTGTCTAACATAAGCAAGATAGTGGAACGGTTAATTTCGGGTAGGTTCACAACCTTTGTCGAAACTAACAACTGTCTACCAGTGGAGCAGTTTGGCTTTAGAGCTAACTTGTGCACCGTTAGACAGACAACAAGACTGGCTTCTAACATAATCAATGGATTCAATAGACGGAGGAGCACGGGAGCCGTCCTATTCGATATCAGTAAAGCTTTTGACAGGGTATGGCATAACGGGTTAATTGTCAAAATGATCAGGCTAGGAGTACCAAACTATATGATAAAACTTATAGCCTCCTATCTTGAAAATCGATCGTTTAAAACTTTTGTTGAAGAGTGTTACTCTACGTCAAAAATAATCAGGGCCGGAGTCCCACAAGGTTCGGTAATAGCCCCCCTACTCTTCAATATCTTTACTTGTGATATCCCAATGCATCCGTCTTGCGAAAAATTCATATACGCTGATGACACAACCATAGCAGTGACATCAAGAAATCCAAAACAAATAATGCTGGCGCTAAAAGAAAACATCATTACTCTGGAAAAATGGCTCAGCAAGTGGAAAATAAAAATCAATCCAGAAAAAACACAGGCAATTTACTTTACTAAGAACTCATCAAGGTTCAGAAGACCGGAAGGCAGGGTCACTGTAGGAAACAAACCAATCGATTGGAGCCCAAGCGTAAAATACTTGGGACTTCACTTCGACAAACGCCTCAATTGGAAAGTAAATACAGCCCACAGGAGAAAGATGGCTCACGCCCAACTGAGCACTCTATACCCGCTGCTCAACAGTAGGAGCAAGCTAACAACCAGGACAAAAGTCATGATGTACAAAGTGTTCATCAGGCCGGTGCTCACATACGGAGCACCGACATGGTGCATACTGGGTAAGCAGGACTTACAAAGACTACAGGTAATACAGAACAAGGCACTTGAAATAATACTGAATACACCTAGATATACCCGAACTCACGTCATACATCGAGACCTCCAAATTGACACAATTTCGGAGTTTCTCGATAAAATAATCACGAAATACCACACCAAGGCTAACTTGGCCAACGACGCCAAGATAGCCTCATCGCACATACGCAGACTACCGCATCAAAAACACAGAATGCCCAAAGACTAGATGATCCAGTCTGGATCACTCGCTAAATCCACACTCCAAATTATTTAAAAACTTGTTCTGTATAAAATAAGGGTACACGCACACTACGCGCACACTATACGCCTCTGTAAACAATTACAATAACTACCCCTCTACAGGGCCGTAGCCAGGTGGGGGCGAATCCGGGCGCCGCCCGGACAGGCAAAAATTTCGCCCTGGCAGAGAACTGTGTCCTTACTATTTTGCAGTACCGATATGTGTATGTATTTTTCTAATCTTATAATGCCCTGGCTATGAAGGTCAACGCCCTGGTACCAAAAACATTCTGGCTACGGCCCTGCCCCTTTACCTCTACACCCAGTATGTTAACGGAGCTCTTAAAACTTGCTTATTTGATTAAATTCAAATAAGAAAGGGTTAAGAGCTGTAACCGAAACACACCAAGCAACGCTTTAAGGCTTAACCTAAAAAATTATACTGATGATAAACAAAAATAACACGTCTAAGTGAAAAGAGTTAGAGGTGAGGTATCATGCCTGACGGTGAGTTTTAGTCGGTTAGCTCGTCTCCTTCTGAGGCGGATCCCCTCCTTCAGAGCGGATGATATTGATGGTCTTTCCCCACAATGTTGCTAGCCCGACACTACCTTGCAGCCGTGTCTGTAAGGTGTCTGTGCGCAGATTTCTCATCGTGTGTCCAAAAAAAAAAAAACACCAACCTAACCAATCATAACCGTTTACGTCATTACCACTTATCCCCACCATCGAACGGTGCCGAAGATCTGGTGATTTTTTTGTGATTTATAAAATATACCTCCCCGAAACGAAGCTGATAACACCAGAAACTGAACTTTTTCAAAAGGTTTTTCATGGACCACCAGATTATTCATAAAATCACAAAAAAATCAACAAATCTCCTGACATTTCATGAGATACCTGGCAACACTGCGCTGTAGTATTAATTTTTTATTTTGTTTTGAAATTTGAAACTCAGTTTTCCGAAATAAGTATTCGTTGTTTTCGAACAAAGGTAAATTATTTTGTCCTAAAAAATTGTGAATAGTATGTACTTTTGCTTTTAAAAGTTTATTTGATCATTATCTACCTAAATCCTACAAAATTATCAAATAATTTTTAATTACATTGGTCTTTTTAATTACATTGGTGCATTTTTTACTAACCAGAATAAATATACATATTTTGAGGACTAGAATACAAAAATAAAATTTGACTGTCATCGAAAAAAATCTTTTAAAAAAAACAAACCCAAAATATAACCTCCGAGAGGGGAAAATTTTAATCAAACATCCGCATTCCACATACTCACACCCTAAAGAAACTTAAATATTGGCCAGCTGCAATCGGAAGAGATTATCGACTATACTATAAGTTTTTTAAAGAAATGTGACGAGTTCAAGTTTAAAACGTTAAATTTTAGGTTAAACGAAAACCATAATGGATGTGGCCACAAATTCAAATTATATTCCTGTGGAAATTCTTCACCGCTCTGAAGCTGAATTTAGAAAAAAGTTATCTGCAGAAGAAAGTGCAAGAGTTAATAATACTGGTAAAACATCATTTTGACTTAAAATTGTAAACTGTTTTTAAAGTCCCATGGTATTTTGTTAGCCCTGTTGGTATTTTTGTAATATTATCTAAAAAATTAGTTTTGTACCTCTATAGATCCCTAAATCTTATAATATAAATATTTTTAAATTATTGTAGATACAGATTACAAAGGGCAAGTATGCTCTGCACAAAGATGGCTTTGTATCTGCTTGGAATGAAGATATAGAGGAGATACAAGCTAGTGACCACCACAAGACCTAGGGTATGGAATGATGAGGAGACACTGTCAGAACGCCCATGTCTATGATTTTAGACTTCCTTATTGGAGGAATGAAATGGTTCGCTATTTAGTCTTGAAGAATAATCATATTAAAATACAGCCCGATATTATTAAAATATTTCATTGTTTCGCCGCTTTCATTATCAAAGTCTCAGTCAGTATGATAAATTATTCAAAACGAAATTTGTACAAAACAAATTGTTTTCATTTACAAAACAATAACAAAATATTGTAAGGTGTAAGTGACAGACGTCACCCCTACAAAAAGAGTGGGGGACTGTCGCTACGACACGTCGAAGCTCTGAGAACCATAGGACAAAAAAAAAGTATCTTGACTAGTCTTATACAGACACTCTACACCTTATCATTACTATTTATAGAAAGTCTCTGTGACATCTAACGGCAATACCTCGAACTTTCATTTAGTAAAGTGACAACCGCATGCAGCTACCGCTTTGATGGAATAGCATCATCACTCCGGCGCTACGTCACCCATCTGTCACCTGTCACCTTTCCGCGCAATTCGCAATGGCCATTTTTACTTGATTGGTGGCGGCCATTTTGTTGTGCGTGTGCGTTGTGAAACGTTTTGTCTGAAAAATTTCTTTGTCTTTCGCAAAAATGGGATCGAAGGAGGACAAAAAAGAGTCCAGTTCGACGAAGATCAACGCAAAATCTTACGGCAAAGTGTTCCTAACGTTGAAAAACCAGCTTTTACCCGAGGAAAAGCTGATAAACACACCGTCCCAAAATGACGGATTGAGTGTCGATGCTGAAACTGATTTGCGTATTTACGGATGTGAATTGATTCAAACTGCTGGAATTTTACTCAGATTGCCCCAGGTAAGATATATATTTTCCCTCGAAAGTATGCCGTAGTTCCTTATTCAAAATTTTCATGTAATTTATTTATTGTGCAAAGTCCGTCCTGATGACATGCTCAGGAAAAGCTCTAAGGACTTTAGGAAGATAATAATTTATTAAGTTGTAAATCAAATTATGAATTGCATTGCTTTCAGCCCCAATTTTGACCGGTTGTATTAAATTTGGAGGATATCTCAATCTAAACACTTAGAACTTTTGTACTACATCCGTTTAGAATGTATGGTTGGAGACGACCCAAAAGATGTCTTTATATCGGAGTTTTTTTGGTGGATTCTTACTAAAAGAACCTCATTGTAGCAAGCACTATACCAAAAATTTGCTAGGACTCTTTAAAATATTGCTAATTCTCTCAGCCCCTTCCCTCGAACACCAATTAACGTGCATTTTGGCCGCCTTTTTGTAGGTAGCGATGGCGACCGGGCAAGTTCTGCTCCAACGGTTCTATTACTCAAAAAGCCTGGTTCGTCACCCGGTTGAGCACACCGCAATGGCATGTGTGTGCTTGGCCTCGAAAATTGAGGAAGCTCCAAGGAGAGTACGAGATGTGATAAATGTGTTTACGCACATCAGACAAGTCAACTCTGGAAAGTGAGTACCTTTTTGTTTAATTAAAGTAGGTGTAAGCCCCTTGAATAAAAGTGACTTTATGGTAAAGAGTAGTGGTCTATTTGTAACTATTCCTCCGGTTTTATAGTCATCAAAAGAACAAGGAATATACACTATCTCAAAGACATAACGTCATTTTTTTCCCCATATGTTGAAGCATAACCTTTTATATATATTTTTCTACTTACTTACTTACATACATAAGGAAAAGAAATTTATTCAATATTTAGGTTTCAGTGTCTTTTTTGCTGTATTTTGTGAGGAGAGAGAAATAGGCATTCTTTTTAATATCTGTTACAAATTCCAACTCTACTGTTTGGTCAAATTGAGAGTTTTTTTGAAAATTAGGTATAGTATAACGATACTCTCCCCCAAAAAGGGAATTTGGGTATTACAAAAGTGAAATGTTACAGTAGCTATACAGGGTGATCGATGGTGGATGCCCTATTAGACTTTTATGAAGAATCACTTTGAAAGTTTGGTAGCTTATACTATAAAAAATGCTCAGCTTATGTAGGCTACCAAATTTTCAAAGTGATTCATTGACTAGTTCTTCATAAACTTCTAATAGACTATACACTATCAATCACTGTATATTATAGTTATCCCTATGTCATTCACATAGTCTTGAATTGTTTTTACTGCCCTGTATCAATGTCCCAAGTAAATATGTGTATACAGAAAAGTATTCAAAATGCTGGAACAGTATTTTTTCTAGATATACCAATTTAATCTTTTAGTTTTTCAATTTACACAATTTAAAATTTATTTTTTATCCATATAGGCTTAATTTGTTTTTTAATTGAATTGAGGTGTGTCAAGATTCATGATTTATACAGGGTGTGTTGAAGTTTGACACTCGTATCTCTGTGGGGTACAGCTAAATTTTGGAAATTGAGTGAATTTTAGCTGACTTATAGAGGATACGGGTCCTTTTTGCACACCTTGATTTACACTCCACATATAACGAAAAAAACTTGATTTTCAGTGAATAATGGATAAAACTGTAACCATCTAGCTGGTAAAAAAAAATGCAGTATCTATTTTTGTATTCGAATGTTGTTTGAGATTGCCATTCTTGACCTAAGTACCACATGGTTGTGATGTTATTTCTGTTTAAAATTAAAAAACTTGACTTAAGTTTCGCTGAACTTTTAAATTTAAAGGGAAGGTTACATTGGCCGTGTTTTTTTATTTACTATGAGGACAGCATGAATGTGCATTATGTTATAATTGTTTGTATAATTTTTTAATTGTTAGTTAATGTGGCAATCTTGAACAAAAAAAAAATATCCTCAATCGGTTTTGCTGTCTAACTATCCCAATGGCAAGTTACTCAAGTACTAATTGTTATTACAGAGGCTCCCCAGGAATGGCCTAGGGCCTCCTCTCTCTTACTGGGTGTGTCAAAAGCACCAACAAACACCAAAGAAGCCGAAGGATCTGCTCAGATTTAATATGAGTGAGATGTCATTCTTGGTGAGCATATGTGAGCACCAGTGCATATGGTTCGACATTTTTTGGAATTTTTACAGAGACATTACTTAAAGTGATAGAAAATGGAGATTAACAGAAAGAAGAATAAAGTTTTTGTGAATATTTCGATGGCATATAAAGGAAAGGCAAGTGATAGGAAAAAGTTAATAAACGGTGAAAGAAGGTTTGTATACGGTTATTATTTATGTTTTATAAAGATAATGTGTCGTTCTTTTTCTATGAACAGTGATGCGTTATTAATAAGTATCCTTTTAGATTGTTCTTCGATGAAAAAGGTTTACAGATTGGAAAAGTACTGTTAACACTTTGGTGTGTACCCTGGTTGTGTTAAGGTAGGTAGGGTTTGGTTGGGAAGTGCAAAGTGCACTTTATAGCAATCATTTCTGCTAGTATAAGAAGTTTTGTCTCTAAATTTTCAAGATAGGATGTTAATCATGAGAGCAGATGGCTAAATGCGTACGCTTCGTTGTCTATCTCTCAGCTCTTTCGCTTGCAACCCATTGCATAGTTGTTACTTATCTTATGATTCAGACCTGTGCCGAGAGTTTGTTGTTTTTGTCAAACCACCTTTTTGCCACTGACTATGTGAGTACTGTTACCCCACGACCTTTGGCATTGGCAAAAATAGTAAAGTTGTGCTCAATATATAAATGCAGACCTTTTATTTATTTACGTATTCAACATTTACAAGTATGATAAAATTATACAGCTTAAACTAACCTAAGATTATTTTTTTAGCAGAGATTTTGAATTTATAAAGGGATACATTAAAAAAGTTCAGTCTATTATAATAATGGTTAACATTTGTAGCGATTCTATTTATTGGGCTGCTCAATAGATAGTTAGTACAGCAGTATGGCACGTGTAAAAGGGCGTGAGTACGGGTCTGATAACCAGGTACACGAATAGAAAAAGCCTGAAGACATTCAGGACTTCTAATAAAGTTATTAAATATTTTGAACAGAAAGCAGACATCATAGTACTCCCTCCTACAGGCAAGCGTAGTCAAGTTTAGGTAGGACATGGTCCGGTTGTTAGTAAAATTTATCCCTGACTTATAAATTATATGACGGGCGAACCTTACAAATCTAGATAGTCTATTTGTGTTGATTTGGTAGTATGGTGACCAAACTATATTCGAACATTCCAGCACAGATCTCACAAGTTTTAAAAAAAAAATTAAAAAAAAAAAAAAAATTTTAAAACGGAGATAAAGCATATCTTACTGAAACAGGCCTTTTATTCTCTACAGGAATTTTTAGATTATAGATTTTAAATTGTAACGTTTAAAACTAGTGTGAGGTAAAAGTTTTCATATCTTACTAATGTTTTAGATGTGATTTATATTTTTTATTGACGTGTGTAAATTGAGACTCAATAATGACATAAAAAAAAAAAAAAAAAAAAAAAAAAAAAAAGTGAAACATGCAGAGACTTTAAAGCATTAACATTTTTGAAGTCCTTACGCGACCTCTTAATGAATCCTAGCATCTTATTTGCTTTGCACACCACCTTCTCAAGGTGTTCTGCAAATGTTAACTGGGTGTCGAGGTATATACCGAGATCTTTAACCAACGAAACCTCCTTCAAAGGAATATTGTTAATAGAATATTGACAAGGAAAGGAGCTTTTTAACCTGCTGAATCTCATAAAGCAACATTTGTCAATATTGAGGGACATATCGTTAGATTGACACCAGGAAAAAATAGTATTAATATCTTGTTGCATAGTAATATGGGAAATACTGGAAAAAAAATGGCCCCAGAAAGGCGCCCTGGGGTACACCAGCCACGCAATCACTTAAATAGGATGTTATTAATGACTGTTTTGATTGATAATGTAATAACTTAGCTTTTTAAGTAATTGTCACAAAGCATAATGGTCTGCAGACTCGAAAGGATTGTCCAGAAGAATCCGGGATCTCAAGAGCTGTATTCTTACTGCCCGGAAGACCAAGCTGACTGGAGAAAAGGCCGTTTTCTTCAAAGAAACTCGCCGTTCTCACTTTCACGAATGAAATAGATATGTAATTAAATGGTACCTTTGGCTTCTTTTTTAAAAAAGATGCAACTAAAGCCTGCTTTGGGACATCTGAAGAAAGAAGGTGTGAAAAATATCGGTAAATTTTTCTAGCTTATAATTTACAGATATTTAATATGGGCCAATATCGGGATTACTTATGGCTTATGATTGCACTGTGTTGGTAAAAATTAAAATACCTTAGCTAACTTCACCGTTAATCAATTTTCCAATAGTTGCTGATGATTAGGGCAAAACATGACATAAATTGTTGATGGTTGTGAGATACTGAAACGATGGAACTAAAACCTTCTCTTATGGTATATTTAAGGAGGTTATTCTTAGGTCCATGTTCAGAAAAAAACCTCATATGAACATATGTCCTAAACGTCTTTATTTTGAGATACAGGGTGTTAGATTTTCAAAAAAATCTCCGTTTTTTAATTTTTTTTTTTTTTTTTTTTATAGGGGATTAGGAAATCTCTCTCTAGACACCTAGTCAATATCGACCGTCTTTTGACCAGGTAGTGTCTGCCTCCTTGAACTAAAACCCTTCCCCCTCTCTCGCACTTTACACCGGTACGGTATCCGCTCTCGCATTACTTCGATGTAAAGGCTGTCTAATTTATTTTGATTAAATTAATTTTCTTAATTTCGACTTTCCAGCTCTTTGGTTTCTATGATGAGTCGTATAACTGTGTAGGCATGATTTCAACTTTGCTGTGCTTCCACTAGGCTTCCCATCATGTTTACCGGGTTGAAGTGTTTTCCAGTCAACCGTCTGTATTCTGCTCTTGGTTCTAGCCATCTAGGACAAACAAACAGCGTGTGTTCCGCATCATCTATGTTTTCGCAGTAGTTACATCTACTTGTGTCCACTTTTTTACGCTCATATAGGTACTTATTAAAGCATCCATGACCCGAAAGCGCCTGGGTAAGGAAGTAGTCTACTTCGCCGTAAGTTCGGTTCAACCATCTTTCTATATCCGGTATTAGGGTCCATGTTCCGTTATTCCATTTGTCTTGCCATCGGGTTATAAGATTCACTTTGGTGGTTCTTCTGTCAGTTCCACTGTACACTTCCAACCTCTCCTTGATTTGAAGTTCTATGGGAGGAATCCCAGCGATAACCCCAACTCCCTCAGCTGATACTGTCCTATATGCACTACAAACCCTGATGGACATCATTCTCTGTATTCTTGTAAGTCTTTGTATCAGTTTCTTGTTTTCTGTTACAGTATGCCAGGCGGGAGCGCCATACAATAACTGAGAGTGGACAACACTGGCCAGTATCCTTCTTTTCGAAGCCTTCGGTTCTCCAACATTTGGCATAAGACTAGATAATGTCGTCACCGTCTTTTCCGCCTTAGTGATAGTCCTATTTATATGTTCGGCGAAAGTTAGTTTGGTGTCCAGCCACACTCCCAAGTATTTCACGGCCCTGCCTGGTGTGACTACAGTACCCTGCACATCAAAGTTTATAGGTGATATCTGTTGTTGTCGTTGTCAGCAGTACCGCTTCGGTTTTTTGCGGCGCCAGTTGAAGTTTCTTACTCTCCATCCAATTTACCACTCTCTGCAGGCCCGTGTTTGCCAGACTCATTAGTGTATTATTAATATCTGCAATACTGCTCTGGATTTTTTTGTGCAATTTGGTACACGCTTTCTATTTATCAGGAGGCATTTTATGATGTATAACATCTTATTTTATTCGGGCCAGTGGCGTTCGTGCGTGAATTGCCCTCGGTATTTTTGAAGAAAAGAATGGTACGTCACTTCTTTTTTTTAAATAAAAATTATTATTGAAATTCTCATTCCTTGCTGAGCAAATGTCGTCTCTTGATGTTTGACGTACAGTGTTCGGATTTGTACTCTGTGATGAAATTAGGTGTTAACACAGATTACAAAGGATCTAGTAGGTAAGAAGCTGATTTTGTTTGTTTTGTAAACATAAACAGTTTTGACAGTTGTCTACCTAGTCCAGTTGTCACGTATTTAAGTCATTAACTTTTAACAAATTATTAAAAGAAGATCTTTAATGCCCTGTATCTCAAAAGTTAAGTTAAGACATGTTCGTATGAAGTTTTTTTCTGAAAATCGATCCCAGTAATAACCTCCTTAAATATTGGCATGTTATTAAGAAACACCCTGTATATTCTGTATGGTGATGTAACTATTGTTATATTAAATAATAATTATAGCGCAGTAACTTTGCGGGGGATGTTTTGATTTTTAATTCGAGGGCGAATAATTGTATTGCGGTGTTATTTTGGGTGAAAGATGAGGGGAAGGTTACCGAAGACTGCACCCGAGGTTCCGTCGATTGCGCTGGACCTATCGGAGCGATGGAGATCTCTGCGTCCGAGTGAGATAGACCCACGTTCAATCGAATATGCACAACAAGTTGTTTGTTTTGAGTATTTTAAGACTTTGTGTAAAAAAATATGAGTCAGAGTGGTCGACAATCATGTAAAAGGCAATTGCGTAGGTGGCGGCGGCGGAGAGATTGTGTACGCGCGCTCTCTCTCTGCTCTCTCTCCGCCGGTACCCACGTCATTGTACTTTACATGATTGGCGCCAGCTCTAGCTGATTGGTAGATAGCTCTATAGCTCTATTTTTTCAATAAAAATCTTCCTCTACATATGAAACGATTAGTATAGACATAATAAAATAATTAAAACCAATTATTAATTTTACATATAGACAGCTAACTCGACTGCAAGTAACTTTATCGTATTTCTTGAATTAACATTCTGTATTCAATAACAATTTCGATCTTCGTCATATCTATACAGGGTGTTCCTTAATGACGTGCTAATAGTTCAGGGTGTGATTCCTTAGGTCATTTTATAAGGAAAAGTTCATACGAACATATGGCCGCAACGGCATAATTTTTTTGGTACAGGGTGTTGAATTTTTATTTTTTATATCTCCAAAAGTACTTTAGATATTATTTTCAATTTTGGTATGTGTTAATAGAATATAGAACCACAAATTGTAGTTGGAAAAGTTATTCCAATTGTTCCACCACTGGCGTCCCTGCAAACATGTCCTCTGATATTTTTACAAAAAAGATGGTACGCCACTGACATTTTTTTATTTTTATTAGCCTGGTCAATTCTACATGAAAACGGTCTCTTGAGTTTTTCCCGTCAGACGCGCCATTCTTGATTAAAACCACTAAATTTATATTGAAACGCATTATTATTAACATTGATGAAATAATTAATGATAAATTTTGTTATATAAAAATTGTTGAAGTGGACAATTCGATGCGAAGACGGGCGGAAGCTTGCCTTTTAAGTGAAGGTGGCCAATTCCAACAATTTTTATACAACAAAATTTATCATTAATATTTTATCAATGTTAATAATAATGAGTTTCAATATGAATTTAGTGGTTTTAATCAAAAACGGTGCGTCTGACGAGAAAAACTCGAGACCGTTCTCATGTAGAATTGGCCAGGCTAATCAAGAGAAATATCTGCATGAAAAAATGTCAGTGGCGTACCATCTTTTTTGTAAAAAATATCAGAGGATATGTTTGCAGGGACGCCACTGGTGGAACAATTGAATAACTTTTCTAACTAAAATTTGTGGTTCTATACCCTATTAACACATACCAAAATTGAAAATAATATATAAAGTCGGTTCGGAGATATTAAAAAATAAAAATTCAACACCCTGTAGCAAAAAATTGAAGCCGTTGCGGACATGTTCCTTATAAAATGACCTAAGGCATCACACCCTAAAATATTAGCACGTCATTAAGGAACACCCTGTATAGTATCATAATAATGAATTTCTGTAAGATTAGAGTTTGTAGTAACATTCATTGCATAATGAAAAAAAATGGAATGATTCATTATATGAGAAATTATCAACTGGTGTCATTTCAAGGGGAGGCGCAAATAAATCATATGAAAAATAATTTTACCTGTTTTCTAGGATTAAGAGCTAACTTAATTATTATTTTCCAATATGGTTGGAAACGAAAGAAAACTGTAAGCCTTGTCGGAATATTCGATTTCTAATCGTGCCCGATTCCGAACAGGGCATAATACAGCCTACAGGTTGTTGCTTAATGGGGGGCAAATATTTCATAGTGTGATTCCTTAGGTCATTATTTTTTTATTTTTTTGAAAAGTACGCCGCTGACTTTTTTTTTGTTAAACATCAGAGAACATGTATGCAGGGGCGCCACTGGTGGGAGAATTGCTAATAATATCTAAAAAATGCTTTCGCAGATAGTAAAAATAACGATTTAAAAACGAAATTTCAACACTGTAGCTGAATATGTAAGCCCGTGCGGGCATATATCTTGGTTGTCTTGGTAAAATGACCTATCAGGAATCGCACTCTGAAATATTAGCACGTCCATTTTGAAAGGTAGGTGGATATATTCCGTTTTTAAGGCATATTTATACAGTGAGTCCCAGAAGAAATGTCTAAATTCATTTAAAATTCAGCGGTAAGTTTTTTCAAAAAACGCTCGTACCCGTCGATTTTGATTTTTTAATTTTATTTTTTTTGTGGTAATTTCATGTATACAGGGTAGCTCAAAAATAAGTTACGACCATCAACTTCATTTTTTCAAATGAAAACATATATTTTTTATTTCATTTTTGAATTTTGCATTGAATTCTAAGCATGTTTCATGTACCATGTCCTATACATAAACTCAACAGTTATTGAAAAAATTAGGATTGAACATATCTATAAGTAAGACCTGTTTATTAAAAAAAACACAACAAAATCAAATTAAATGTTGAAAATGTGCGCCATTTACGGCTTGACAATATCCAAGACGATCAATAAACTCTCTTTGCACATTTTCAACATTTAATTTGATTTTGTTGTGTTTTTTTTTAATAAACAGGTCTTACTTATAGATATGTTCAATCCTAATTTTTTCAATAACTGTTGAGTTTATGTATAGGACATGGTACATGAAACATGCTTAGAATTCAATTCAAAATTCAAAAATGAAATAAAAAATATATGTTTTCATTTGAAAAAATGAAGTTGATGGTCGTAACTTATTTTTGAGCTACCCTGTATACATGAAATTACCACAAAAAAAAAATTAAAAAATCGAAATCGACGGGGACGAGCGTTTTTTGAAAAAACTTACCGCTGCATTTTAAATGAATTTAGACATTTCTTCTGGGACTCACTGTATAGATCAAGGTTAATATGTAGTTGCGACGTCGAGGCAGACCAGTGTATAAATCGAAGCACGTTTCGAGGGATGCAGCGGTAAAGTCTTTATACGATCAATGTGTACGTGACAGATTTAAGCAAGGTTGTAACATTAGTTTACCTGCCGATTGACTAAAGTAGCTTTAAAATGTGTCCACTTTAAATTTAAAACTTTCAGCCCGGTTGTGTTTCGCCAGTGTTCATATGCCCTATAAAACTTTCCTTAGATTTTTTTTGTAATTTAAGTGATGCTTGTTATTTCTTCATCTATTCTTAAAAACAATGATTTAGGTCTCGACAACAAACCGGTAGCAACAACAACATATCTCATATTTGTTCGGGTTTGTTAACGACTTAAAGCCGCTGTTGGATTATTAATAGATAGAAAACAGGTGTAAAGTAACTTTTCCAATCTGTAACTTTTTCGACCGTATCACTTGCCTTTTGACACTTCGTATTAACAGAAAAGACCCCCGTTTCCGGAAAATGTCGAACCTTATGCAAACTGGTAAAAATCGGATGGGAAGAAGCAAGCAAGAAAAAGACTAAAATAGAAAATGGAAGACCGACTTTGAAAACTTCGCATCCGCAAGTCGTTTTTTTTTTAACTGTGCTGTTAATTTCAGAGATTTTTCTAGGTTCACTGTTCTACGTCCTACATGTACTGATAATTATCAGGAACTGATTGGAACGAAATTTTAAACTTATTTCGGGGGAAAAAAATGATACGGAACGAGCCCCTATGGCGGTGGTCCCCAAAAGGTAATGCAAATGGGGGGGAAAAAAACTCATCAGCCCGTCGACTTTCAGGTAACCTAAAAATGGTGGCTTAGTTTAATTCGTCAGGTGTAAAAGGTTATGCTTCGATAGAAAATATTAAAATTTGGAAAATATGTTAAACTTCACCACCATTTTTCTTAATTTTAACTTATCTAGCTAGATATCTGTACAGCGTCGTCATTATTACTGGAAAACGTATTTTGCAAATATTTTTTGGTAGTTTTTGCACACCCTGTACAACAAAATCAAACTTGTTAATCTTATTTATACAGAGTGTGCCTTGATTCCTTGGGTCATTTTTTATAGTTAGAAAAATAATTATAGCGTTCACGTTTTTACAAACGATATGACACGCCACTGACATTTTTCCTGGTCCTGGCCAATTCTACATGAAAACGGTCTCTCGGGCAGGTTATTGATTACAACAAATTCAGGTTGAAACTGATTATACAGTGAGTCCCAGAAGAAATGTCTAAATTCATTTAAAATTCAGCGGTAAGTTTTTTCAAAAAACGCTCGTACCCGTCGATTTTGATTTTTTAATTTTTTTTTTGTGGTAATTTCATGTATACAGGGTAGCTCAAAAATAAGTTACGACCATCAACTTCATTTTTTCAAATGAAAACATATATTTTTTATTTCATTTTTGAATTTTGCATTGAATTCTAAGCATGTTTCATGTACCATGTCCTATACATAAACTCAACAGTTATTGAAAAAATTAGGATTGAACATATCATTTAGGGAATCCAACGATCTATCAAATCTTCTGGCAATATGGCATTTTGGGCTCCATAATAAGTAAGAGTGTACTGTCTCACTGTCACCGTTTATTTTCATAGAAACTGTATGACAATTTTATTTCAAATAAGTATAATTATTGTCAAGCGTAGTTTCAAAGTTGCGGTTTTCAAAATAATGGTGAAGTTAACGGAACGGGAAAAAAATTGAAATTCTATGCATTCTGTGAACCTCTATCATCCATCATTTCTGTTGCCCAATATCGACAATTTTGTCTGTTCACATTACCATTCAAATAGAACGTAGCTTCATCCGAAAAAATAATATTTTTTACTAAATTATTATCTAGATTGCACATATTTTGCATGCGTCCGCAAAACTCACTTCGCCTATCGAAATCATTTTCAAATAACTCATGCACTGGAATAACTTTGTATGGGTGATATTTGTGCTTTTGAACTACTCGGTGAACAACAGATTTCGGCATGTGTAAATCGGCCCCAATGTGCGACAGGGAAGTACATGGATTTTCTTCCAAGGAAAGCAAAACGTCAAGTTGTTCATTTTCATCTCGAGTAGGACGACCAGATTTAGGCAAATCTCTAACATGACCGAATTCTCTAAACTTAGTTGACATATGCGAGGACGATCAGGATGAATTTCATTAAATAATTGGGCTGTTTCTATTTGAGTACGTGTTTTATCACCAAATCCAACCATGCATAGAATTTCAATTTTTTCCCGTTCCGTTAACTTCACCATTATTGTGAAAACCGCAACTTTGAAACTACGCTTGACAATAATTATACTTATTTGAAATAAAATTGTCATACAGTTTCTATAGAAATAATGGCTGACAGTGAGACAGTACACTCTTACTTATTATGGAGCCCAAAATGCCATATTGCCAGAAGATTTGATAGATCGTTGGATTCCCTAAATGATATGTTCAATCCTAATTTTTTCAATAACTGTTGAGTTTATGTCAGGGTTTGGAGGATATATATCAAGTGATATATATCATGATATATATCACGATATATATCATGATATTTATAACTTGATATATATCCGATATATTCGACAATTTCATTTATTAAATTAAAGTGACATTATAAAGATAGTCAATGATGCTCAGGTTGCATTAAATGCCACTGACCTAATTGCTCGTCTACATCCAATAGCCATAGCTCTTGATAGAGTTCAAAGAGACTATACAACTATATCTGTGTGTGTAGAGGTCTGGCATAAATTAGAATTGGATTTCTCAGAACAGCCACTTTTGGTGAAAAAAGTTTCTTTAAAAGAAAAAATATGGCACTTGGGGCAATGCATTATCTAGCAAATATTATTGATCATCGATTTTTGGGACGACATTTAACAGCTATTCAAAAAGGAGAGGCTTTTGAATATGTGAATAATATCAATAGTTCTTTTGTTCCATTTGTGATGTCTCTTATATCACAAGTTAGCCCATTTCCAAAGTACTTTTTTGGGGATCATTTTAGACTTACTCCACCAGTAACGTGGTGGAAATCGATCCCTGTATTGGACTCAGACTGGCCAGACAAGGACGCTTTTTTGAAATTATGTGAACAGTTGGGATTGAAAGGGCCTTTTCTTCTTTCGGTTTGGTTCAATCAGATTTACGAAACCGCTTAGGAAACCAAAAAGCCAGTAAGCTGGTTTTTATGTTCAAGTATATGAACCAAAATACAGACAAAAAGAAAACCAACCTTGATTGGGCATGGGAACCAGCATTATCGGAAGATTCTGAAGTTATGATCACTAAGAATAACATTATTGATATTGATGATAATGATGATTCATCAGATGAGGATGATATACCAATATCAATGTTAATAAAATAATGTTAACATCTGTTTGTTTTTAATTCTTTTCTTTTTACCTAATTGGAGTTATGAGCAAATGTTAGAATAAAAAGTTTTTTTGTTTACAATATAAGTTTTAATTTTGTGATTGTGTTGAAATATTAATGTTAATAAAATAATACTAAAATCTGTTTATTTTAATATTTTTAATAATGACAATGCCGTTTTTTAATTAAGAAAATAAATTTTAAACATGATTGTATATTGGATATATATCCGATATATATCCGATATATATCGGATATATATCATGTGATATGATATTTATATAAATATCATGATATTTTCGAACCCTGGTTTATGTATAGGACATGGTACATGAAACATGCTTAGAATTCAATGCAAAATTCAAACATGAAATAAAAAATATATGTTTTCATTTGAAAAAATGAAGTTGATGTTCGTAACTTATTTTTGAGCTACCCTGTATACATGAAATTATCACAAAAAAAAAATTAAAAAATCAAAATCGACGGGTACGAGCGTTTTTTGAAAAAACTTACCGCTGAATTTTAAATGAATTTAGACATTTCTTCTGGGACTCACTGTATTGATTAAAATAATTAAGTTCAAATGCTCCTTAGAAAACAAATTGCAACACCCTGTAGATAACATATTAAGCCTTTTTAAATGACCTGAGGAACATTCTGTATAACGAGCAGAATAAATATTGAAAAACAACTATTTTTGGATAAGAGTTTGAAAAATAACGCGGTAAGAATGTGACCCACATTGGGACCCGGAGACAATAGTATAAAATTTCGCTCGGTGATAATTCGCGAACTCTGGAAAAAACATTTTCATTTAAACGCTTCGCACTTCCAAATTTTAATATTTTCTCTTCCCAATCCCATTTTAAAACACTTTTTTTTAACCGGGAGTGACAAGTAACATAAAACACACTCTCGGACTCTATTTAATGTTTGCAACAATTTTGTTACTTTTTCTACAGACCAATACAGCCGGTCATTTTGGACCAGAACTACATACACCTGAAAAATTTAATCATAAAAGCAGAGAGGAGGGTATTAAAGGAGCTGGGGTTTTGCGTTCACATTAAGCATCCGCATAAGGTAAGGACAGATATATTTTGAAAAAGACGCACTCTCATAATATACACTCCACGACAATAAATTCCGCACAAAGCTAATGTTAGTGAGGTTTATAGTTTTGTAACAAAAACAAACGTTACTTTTTTACCATTAACTTCTTAACAAACTTATATTCGTTGGAAAAAACGACCTCGGGGAGGTCGTTCCATAAGGATGAAGTCCTCCAGATGAAAGTATTCTTAAACAGTGAAGTGCGAGGATTACTAAGCTTAACCACATATGGATGGGCGGCAGTGGTTCGTCGTGTATTTCTACTATTCGCCGCTCTGGGCGGAATTAAGAGGGCAAGGTCAGCGGAGCACTTTCCATGAAAATATGTGTAAATGAGAGGTAAATCCCCAACCTGTCTTCGATGTTCTAAGCTGTCGAGGTTCTTCGTCAGCTCGCGGTCTCCAATCAGACAAATGGCTCTCCTTTCGATGGAATCCGGTAGCCGAAAAGTATGTTTGGGTGCAGAGCTCCAGACATGAAAGCAGTACTCTAGTGATGGTCGAATCTGGGCTTTGTATAGTGTCAAAAGTGTACAACTTTCTGGTTCGGAAGAGTACACCAAGTTTCTGCGAAGCTATCTTGGCGATTGCCACAACGTGGTTATGCCAAGAGATATTTCCTCCCAGATTGACGCCCAGCAAATTAATAGATGAAGCCAGTGGGAGTGCGTGTCCGTCCATGACTATATCCGGTTCTGTAATGTTAACCTTTTTAGCGAAAACTGCTGCCCGGGTTTTTATAGCGACTTTGTTACTGTCACCCCAAGCCAAAATTTCTTCCAGGTCTTTGTTGAGGCGTGATACTTCATGCTGTCTGCGAAGATGTGCGTTGGCAGCCGATGTTTATGCATTCAAAGAGAAAGATGAGATAATGGTGCTATCATCAGCAAAACTAAATATCGGATTTTTCGTTTTCACTAGAAGGTCGTTAATGTAGAGTAAGAAGAGAGTGGGAGACAATATGGACCCTTGAGGAAAACCGACATTGATGGTGAAGGTGTCTGAGAGAAATCCGTCAATAGCCACTTGCAGAGAGTGGTCCTTAAGAAAGCTAAACAATCATGCACAAAATCGACTGGGCATACCATAGGATCGCAGTTTGCTCAGAAGTCCCTCATGCCAAATACCATCAAAGGCTTTAGAAATATCCAGTGCAACAACCCGAGACTCCCCATGATGTTCGATTGCGTTGTTCCAAATATGGGTGACATAGGCTAGAAGATCTCCAGTTGATCTGGACTTCCGAAAACCATATTGATGATCGCTGATAATGTTGAAGCCTTCCAGGTACTTTCGAAGATGTTGGTTAATAGCTTTCTCCACTACTTTTGATATAACTGAAAGCAATGCGACTGGTCGATAATTGCTAGGCAGGGTTCTCTTACCTTTCTTTGGTATAGGCTGGACTCGCGCCGTCTTCCAGCACGATGGAAATATTCCTTGTTTGTAGGATAAGTTAAAAAGTCTACAAAATACTGGTGTTAGTTCATCGGCGCATCTCTTGAGAACTATTAACAGGACTGGACCAGAAGCTTTCTTGACGTCGAGACCTTTCAGGATTCGGGTTTGTTCGGAACACGATTTCGGTCATTTCGGATTGAAATGCAGGAATGTTGGGGTGGTATTCTTCCCTGGAAATCTACCGTGGAATGCGAAGAAAATAGTTCAGCAAGTAAGTTTGCTGTGTAAGTAAACTGTGGAAGAATTGAGCGGTAGCATTTAGTTTAATTATGTTTTATTTTAAAGTGTCACCTTTTCTTAACACAGTGTGTTTTGTTTCACGTCTTAACTACTTTTTCAAAGAAGATACAAACTTTTAAAGAAATTATTGCAGTTTTTCAATTTTAGTCACCATTTAAATAAAACATTACTTTATGGAGTAGCATAAACAAATATCCAAAAATTAACGCGTATATTGCCACCTCGTGTTCTCATCACTTCTACGATGCAAGGTGGCATTCTTTCAATGCAATATTGGCTATTAATTTTTGGATATTTGTTTATGTCTGAACTGTGAATAAAATTGAAAACTGCAATACTTTCTTTAAAAATTTTGTATTTTCTTTTAAAAAGCAGATAATGACATAAATCAAAAAACATTGTGTTAAGAAAAGGTGACACTTCAAAACAAAACATAATGAAGCCAAATTCGAACGGTAATATTTTCCACAGAGCGTTAAGAAATTAAGGGTAGAAATGTAAACTTTGTGTCCGCCCGCATAATAATCAAGACATCGGTATTTTTTTAAAACTAAAATTCAGGCTAGCATTCCGAGACACAATGCTACACTTTACTAGAAATTGCACCAAGATCGGAAAACAATTTTAAAAGTTACAGGCCTATAACAGGTCTATTTTCGGGGAGTGTATTTATATTTAACATAATACGTTTTTTGTACTACGACTTTTTTCAGATAATTGTAATGTACCTTCAAGTTTTGGGCTTCCACAACAACCAAAAGCTCATGCAGTATTCCTGGAACTACATGAACGACGCGCTAAGGACTGACGTATTTGTAAGGTAAGGAAAACTAGACCTTTATGCCAAATTACATGTAGCACCGATAGCCATAGTAAAGAAATTTTCAATTTTCCACAATTTTTTAGATATCAACCGGAGACGGTAGCCTGTGCCTGTATCTACCTCACCTCAAGGAAACTGCGGTTGCCATTGCCGAAGAATCCTCATTGGTACACCATTTTCGGAGCCACAGAAAAGTCGATACGTGATATTTGTGTTAAGATATTAAAGCTCTATAATCGACCAAAGGTAAGAGATCGGTTTTATTACGAGTAGGTTAAAATCTCCTATAATATACAGGGTGTCCCGAAATTAAAGCGAAATGTGTGTTTTTTTATTCCAGCCCAATATTGAAGACCTAGAAAAGCAAGTGGACGCGCTATGCGAAAAGTACAAGGAAATCAGGGCGAAAGCGAAAGGCGTCAGCGGTAACAACTCGCCCAGCAACGATCAGAATCCGCAGAAAACGTCCGCTCATAACGCTTGGGGAGGTTTTATTAGGTAAGTCTTGCGTTGTTATAAAAATCTGTCGATAACTTTTTTTGTGGAAAACATATCCTTCGAAAAGGGCTGATATTTTTGGACTCTGACATATTAGCGCGCTGAAGTTTGGTTGGAAGTCGGGTAATACTCGGAGGCCTTTCACTCTGTTTCAAATATTACTATAGTAGGTACAGGGTGTTTCAAAATGGACATGCACGGTGTTGAAAAAAGGTCGGCACTCCGGAATAATTTCGGTGCATCGCATTGCAGCGGAAAATGTCTAGGGAAAAATTTGTTTGGTTTTGAAGGAGGAATAGTTTGCCATTTAAACCACCCCCTCAAACCCCGGGCGCGGGTGGGGGTAAGTTAAGATTTTCAAATGGAGCCCCATATTTTTTATTGGCGTGTTCACCGACCAAAAATAAACATTTTTTGTCCGAAAAATTTTTTTATTTGGGCCCGTACTTCACCAATAATCACCATGAGAAAGATAAAATCAAACCGTGCGAAAATCAAGTTTTAATACTCTGTCTTGTACTAAAGTGTGATTATTGGTGAAGGATGGGCCCGAATAAAAAAATTTTCGGACAAAAAATGTTTATTTTTGGTCGGTGAACACGCCAATAAAAAATATGGGGTTCCATTTGAAAATCTTAACTTACCCCCACCCGCGCCCGGGGTTTGAGGGGGTGGTTTAAATGGCAAACTATTCCTCCTTCAAAACCAAACAAATTTTTCCCTAGACATTTTCCGCTGCAATGCGATGCACCGAAGTTATTGTTGTAAAACTGGCTTTTTCCAATTACAGAAAATTAATGACGATTTTACGTTGCATTATTTCTTAAATAATTTAATAAATAAATAGGTTCGAAGGTTAACACATAATCTTTCAATATGCAAAATTAGACCCGCTTCTTATGAGTTGCAATGTCAGCAGAAATCATGAGAACGGCAGAGGCAGCGGAGAAGTTAGTCGGTTTTGGGTTCTTCAAGTACGCGGTATACCGTCGATTGGGGATTCCCATAGTCGTACTCAAACGCGATTTGGTTTTTTTTATTAATTTTTAGGTAAGGGGGGTCCGTATTTTCGGCTACAGGTTTTAGAGTGTTTATCACCGAAAATTCCGAGAAAAGTCAAACCGCGGATCTTTCACTCAGTGAATTTTATATTTAAACGCTCGTGTTTCCGGCGAGTATAAACAACACTGGAATATCTTCAAACACTCGTGTTTCCGGCGAGTATAAACGCACCGGAGTTATTCCGGGGTACCGACCTGTCTTCAACACCGTATATATTGATTGTTTGAAAAAATGATAAAGTATGGTTTTTTAAATTTTTTATCTGTAATCCTAAAAGCTGTTGAAATTGTCTATCTTTCTATGTGCAATGTTGCTATACCTATCTCGAACAGTTTTTGACTTGTGAGCATTTATTTAGCAAAATTAATTATTACAGATAACAGTCGCAAAGCTTAATGTTACTGTGTTCGAGATAGTAGATGTAGCAACATTACACATAGAAAGATAGACAATTTCAAGAGCGCTTTTAAGACCACAGATAAAATACAGTGCGTTTCATTTAAAATAACATAATTTTTATCATTTTTCCACAGAATCAAAATTCTCTTTCTCACCTTAATATTCCATTTTTGTGTGTTCTAGTCGATCCGGCAGCCACATGCCGCCGCCAGTCAACGAAAAAAGATCGCGGTCGAGGTCGGCAACGAGGTCTCCCGATAGAAGACATCACAAAAAATCCAAGAAGCACAGATCACGGACCCGGTCCCCGAGGAACCACAAGAAAGGTCACAAGAGGAAAAGTTATTCGAGGTCTAGGAGCAACTCGCCGCACAAGACAAGAAAAACGAGGTAAGATCTCCCGTATATATTGACCGGTATTCATCTGGCGAAGATATGTCAAAAATATATAAATGTCTTGTTATTGGCTGTGTTAAGACAGTGATATATTGAAGGTTTTTTTTTTGTTGTTTTACAGAGACAGAAAAAGATCCACATCGCCAGGCAACGACCGCGACAGCAGGAACGATCGCTACATTGACAGGCACGACGACAAATACGACAAAGATAGAAAATACAAAGACGACCGAGAGAGCAAGCACAGAGATAAAGACAAGGAGAGCAGATACGACAAGTACGACGAGAAAAAAGATAGGGAATCGAAGAGGTACGACAGGGACGACAAATACAAGGATCGGGACGACAAGTATAAAGAGAGGGACGATAAATACAAGGATAGAGAAGATAAATACAAAGAAAGGGACGATAAATACAAGGATAAAGAAGATAAGTACAAGGACGAGAAGTATTCGTCGAAGGAGCACAAGAAGTCGAAATATAGGGACGAAGAGAGGTCGGAAAGTAGATCGAAAGATCGGCGGAGAAGGAGCTAGAAGAGAATGGATATAGTTTTAGTAGTAATAAGCGACAGAAGGCCTTTTTACTTGTTATGAATTTCTATGGAGTCAAGATGTATATATTTTTCGTTAATTAATAATTATGTATAAAGCAGGAACGTGTACAAAGTCTTTTAAAATAAATTATTTTTCTTTAAAACTTTTGTTTTTTTTTTTTTGGTGAGAAACAAATAAAATATATTTTTTTATTTTTTTTTGGCGAGAAACAAATAAAATATATTTTTTTATTTTTTTTTGGCGAGAAACAAATAATAGTACATTACGTATCAAGGGCCGAAAAGAGGCTTTTACGGACAAGATGCGGAGATGGCCAACCGAGCCGAAGGTGAGGGAGGCCACCGACGGCCCGAGATATGAACCGTATTTTTTTTACAAGTGCTCCGAAGCTTTGATGCCAAATAAATAAAGAAATTCTTCAGACAGTTTTCCTGTCTACATGACATGAAAACACTCGCGCATGGAGAATGTAAATATCTATTTATTATTTTTGACAAATAGGCTCGGTGGCCTAGTGGAATAGCGTACGCCTAGTGATCTGAGAGTCGCGGGTTCAAAACCCGCACTTGGCATCTCTGGTTTTATTTATTTTTTACAAGTGCCCGAGTCTTTGAGGTCATATAAATAAAGAAATTCTTCAGACATTTCTCTAAAACATCTTTGAAAAATTAACTGCCAATTTAATTTATATACAGGGTGTCCGGAAAAAGGAGGTCAATCCGTTAACCATATATTCCTTGAGCAAAAATAATATTACTTTTATAATGCCATTTTTCATTTTTGACCCTCATGTGCGATATACAGGGTGTTAAAGTTTGAAACTAAAAACTGATTTTTTTGAATAATTCGACTATTTAATGAGATATTAATTTAAAATTTGGTACATTACGTCAGCACAAAATGTTACATCTTTTGAGAGGAACAAAACAAGAAATGTTTGTCAAATACTCAAAATAGGGGAGGTCCAGTTCCCGCTGACCACCCCTATTTTTTAGTGTGTGCGCCAGTGACTTCTAAACTATATTTTTTTAGGTAATCATTTATTTTTGATTATTTTTTCTCCCTTATAAAATTTCGATCAAATCATGTGATTTGGAGATAATTTGAAAAGCATGGATCCTTACCAGATGCCAGCGCGGCTGACGGTAATCCAATAATTTTCAAATGCTAAATCAGGTTAGCCGTTGTAGCATTACCATGGATACGGCATCGTTGTTTCATTTGCTGTCAAATTAAATATTACTTTTCACTGTGTTTTAAGATTTAAAAGTTTTTTAATTAATAAGTCTTCTTTCAAGTAAAAAAGAAACAATATGGATGTCAGACGTTAGATGTTAGGGTGTATGAAAGATTTTGTGTATATGGTTCCGATTTTGAGCGAGAATCATTTAATAGAAAGAATACTTCAAGCTGGACAGCAGTTCAGGTTAAAACCACATATTTTTCAATTTTCTTTAATAAAGAGAACTCGCATGTGTATTAAAAAAAATGGAGGTCATATCGAGCAATTCCTTTAGACTATTTTTTTTGTTTGTTTTTTGTTACTAACGTTAATTTAAAAAAATAATATTTGAATATAGAAATTTGTTTCCATTTTCCTTCGTCAGACTAATACCCAGACGCGTTTCGCCGTTTTTATGTACCACCACGAGATGTCGCGACGATTATTATACTCCTTTCGAAAATAATATGTTTTGAATATTTGTTATCTTGTTTCAAATTTATTTAATAAGTAATAGTAAATTATTGTCTTAAGAACGAATGATAACAATGGTGTTTACTGTTATATGAAGATTAGCAATAGTAAGTTCTTAGTAGGTCAATAAACTAATTTCATTTAACTGAATTAGTACTACAGGTTATAATCTGTACGCCACTGTCCTTATTTTTGGTTAGTCTTTTGTTTTCGGTATTGTCACTTATTGCAAAGTTTTACTTAATTATATCTTGTATCCATGGTAATGCCACAACGGCTGACTTGATTTAGCATTTGAAAATTATTGGATTACCGTCAGCCGCGCTGGAATCTGGTAAGGATCCATGCTTTTCAAATTATCTCCAAAACACATGATTTGATCGAAATTTCATAAGGAAGAAAAAATAATCAAAAATAAATGATTACCTAAAAAAATATAGTTTAGAAGTCACACTAAAAAATAGGGGTGGTCAGCGGGAACTGGACCTCCCCTATTTTGAGTATTTGACAAACATTTCTTGTTTTGTTCCTCTCAAAAGATGTAACATTTTGTGCTGACGTAATGTACCAAATTTTAAATTAATATCGCATTAAATAGTCGAATTATCAAAAAAAAATCTGTTTTTAGTTTCAAACTTCAAACCCTGTATATCGCACATGAGGGTCAAAAATGAAAAATGGCATTATAAAAGTAATATTATTTTTGCTCAAGGAATATATGGTTAACGGATTGACCTCCTTTTTCCGGACACCCTGTATAATCCGCTATTTATTATCGCTTGTAGTATGGCTCGGTGGGTAGAGTGTCCGCCTGGCGATCTGAGGGTCGCGGGTTCAAATCCCGCATCCACAATTCTGGTTTTATTTATTTATGAGCACATGGTGACTCGAAGCGGCCGGGAAAAATCTTTCCCGCCCGCTCTCTTGGAAAACACCACTTTCGGTGAAGAGAACATGAATGAAAAGAGGCATTTTCGGGGCACATGTAAAAAAAAATATTTTTTTTAGCGAGAAACAAATAAAACAGGAACTATTTTTTTTTTAACAACAACTTACGTTTATTAAGCTCTTACGTTAGTTAAAAAATAAAACTATACAAGTCCGAGACGGGAGCTCGAGAAAAAAATCGACACATACAACGCAGGTACAAGTTTCAGTGGTTTAATTCAGTCTGCGACAAGTAGAACAAATTAACGAATTTTTTCTTAACGAGAATCGATTATTCGCGCGATTTAAAATTAGAAGTTTTTTTTGGAATTTGTCGCAAATAAAACCCCGAATTTGAAATCGGGAGTGGCGGCAGCCCAATAAATCGAACGTGAAGGAATTTCGGAAAAATTAAAACCGATCGCGTTCGCTCGGACGATTAGTCAAAGCAGGTATTTTACGAATATCTCGTTCGTTGTTATTGGTCAAGCGAGAGTTTCATTATAAACTGCTGGCCATTTGCTTTCGAGCAAGAAAAATTTCGCCTAAATTTAAAAGTTCACATTTTCTGAACCAGATATGACATCGATCTCCGGTTTTTAATTGTTGATAGATTTGTCGCTTAGGAAACAATTGCCAAAGTTGGATTGTCTTAAACTGTCAAAAAAATTTATATACAGGGTGTTAAAGAGGACGATGATTTTTGCTCCAATTTCAATAGCATGTAACTTTCACAATAATATTTTTAAATTTTATCACTGTACGTCAATTGAATCACTGGTTCATAGCAAAGAAAGCAGTCTGGCAAATTTTTGATATCTGCTATATTTTAAGAGATACCGATTTTTTTGAAAAACTTTGCTTTTTTTCAACTTTTTGTTAGCTAGATCCCACTGTGCGTTGTATCGTGCAAACTGTGCAAGTGATTATTATACCTTATGAAAAGCTTGTGTATGTTCAGTAGCAACAATTGTACCTAAATGTTGTGATGTGCAGTGGCGTACTTATAATCACTTATATGTCTATGCTTTATGAGTATCTCGCAATTTTTTTGTATTGGAAAGTACTCGCCCCTAGATTAGGCAATTTTTTCTTATTTTTTAGTTTTTCATATCGCGCTGCAGGTATATTATACATTGTCTACAAAATTTTAAAAAGATAATTTTTTTATTTAATTGTTTGAAAAAATTCTTGTTTGAAATAATTATTTTATTTAATTGTTTGGAAAAAATTTTTCAAACAATTAAATAAAAAAATTATCTTTTTTAAAATTTTGTAGATACTGTATAATATACCTGTAGCGCTATATGAAAAACTAAAAAATAAGAAAAAATTGCCTAATCTAGGGGCGAGTACTTTCCAATACAAAAAAATTACGAGATACTCATAAAGCATAGACATATAAGTGATTATAAGTACGCCACTGCACATCACAACATTTAGGTACAATTGTTGTTACTGAACATAAACAAGCGTTTCATAAGGTATAATAATCACTTGCAAAGTTTGCACGATACAACGCACAGTAGGATCTAGCTAACAAAAAGTTGAAAAAAAGCAAAGTTTTTCAAAAAAATCGGTATCTCTTAAAATATAGCAGATACCAAAAATTTGACAGATCACTTTATTTGCTATGAACCAGTGATTCAATTGACGTACAGTAATAAAATTTAAAAGTATTATTGTGAAAGTTACATGCTATTGAAATTGGAGCAAAAATCATCGTCCTCTTTAACACCCTGTATATAAAATTTTCTGACAGTTTAAGACAATCCAACTTTGGCAATTGTTTCATAAGGGACAAATCTATCAACCATTAAAAACCGGAGATCGATGTCATATCTGGTTCAGAAAATATGAACTTTTAAATTTAGGCGAAATTTTTCTTGCTCGAAAGCAAATGGCCAGCAGTTTAGATTGGAAAATTATCTAGAACCAAAGTTGTATAGGGTGTCCCAGATAAGAACGCACTCTACAGGGATCATTAACCATAGGACATACAGAAATGATCAAATTAGACAAATCTTGTGCATTAGTGAGCTCTGCAACGCAGAACTTAATAACACATAACTTTTGTATGTCCTATGGTTGTAGTCATTCTAATCTGGGACACCCGTATACGTTTCTGACGTACAACCCTTTTAAAATTACGAGGAATTTGCACACCACCCTCTAGATGAAATTGAAGTAACGACATAAATTAAAAAATGGATGCTTGTGCGTAAAAAAATGTATATAACCCCTTAAGGTATGGTTTCGGTGGTAGAACTGCTGGCAGTCGAGCACTGGTCTTTAAGAAAATAAAGTATGTGGTTAACCTAGAGCGCCCGAGACGTCACGGTTCAACGGTTGGCAGTCGACTGCCGTGTAACTACTGCTCAGATACCAAATTTGCTTCTAAAAACATTTAATGTTGATACACTATTGTGTATGAAAGAGTTTCAGTTCTGCCATAAGCAGCAAAATTCTTCTACCAAAACCATACCTTTAGATGTCTTTTCAGTCTACAATGATCGTCGCCTAGTCAATAAAAAACGAGATATCCACAAAGCAAAGCGATTTACAGTCAAAATAAAGGTCCGAACAAAAATTCACCTACGTTCAAATTTCTCCAAAACCCCTAAGTAATTGGGGGGGGGGGGGGGGGGGGGGGGATATAATTGGAGTCTACTTGCGCACAATTTAAAGAATGTCAATTTTTTTCCTAACAATAATCAAGAAATATACTCTATAAAATACGATTTGGGCGCGCATTTCTTGTAGAAATGTGTATAAAATGATTTCTATTTTTTCACAAAACAAAGTCTTTTCTGAATCGAAAATAAAAAACAAACAAAGCGCCGTCCCTTCGCAGAACGGAGAAACAAAAACGAACCTACGGACGAAATAATTCGTCCGTCGGTCTTACAAACAAACTTAAAAACAACGATAAAAAACTCGAGTCGCGAGATAAAACTCTGTCTGCGAGAGGACGACTAACAAAAAAATAAATTAACGAACAAAAAATTACTCTAAGGGTAAGGATTACCCTTCATTCGTTAACTCTCGAGTAAGTAATGATAAAAAAACCGTTTTGATCGGACCTCGTATGGTGGTGCATTGGAACTACCGCGTGTTACGAGGTACGCTGAAAAAAAATTACCTTTCACTATTTACTCCAGAATTAACTGTTTCACGACGTTGCTTCTAATAAAAAAACGGATTTTGGAAAAACGTGTCTCCAGCGCCCAAATTTCGGATATTTGGGCTCGTAAAAGTCGGGATTCGGGTAAATCTACTAGGGAGGATCGGTCTTGTGGGAACCGTCAAATCTCTAAACGGCATTAAGCTTGTTCTTAGCGCGGGGAAGCCTGGGAAAAGGTAGTTAAAAATCGTGTTAGAAAGCTTTAAACGGTAAAAAGATATCCCTTTTGCAGAAAACTAATATGAATCGATAAAAAAAAGTCCTACGAAGAAAAAAGAAACTTAAGTCGTCAGTAGAGGCACTGTTTGGTATTACAAAAAATTTTATAGAGCCAACAGAGCAAGTAAAAAATTTTTTTTTAAAACGCCTTGTACAAAAAAATAAATATTTTAATAGTATTATATCTTTTTGCTCTATATGAGTTCATTGGAAAGGTTTAAATTTACTCCTTGACAATGCTAATAGAGCTTTTAATACATATTACACAGCCTAAAGCTGAATATAAAATTTGTTTTTTCTTCAATATAGAAATTAAAAATTACACTTCGGAAAATAAATACCTACACCTAAATTCATAATATACAAAAAAACAAATACAATATCAGAGAATAAATACATAAAATTAATATTTCGTATAAAATTAGTATCGAGAGAAGGCATACAAAAAAAAATATTTAAAAAAAAGAATTTCTGAAAAAAAACATCAACAAAAATTTGCACAGCAGCTATAACAATTGCACGTTTCTAAATACAGATATACAGGGTGGCCCATCGAAAACAGTCCAGCAAGGTTTACGGCTGTGTACGTGAAAATTAAAAAAAAAAACCTCGGACTCGTAAACTTGTGTTTTCAGGGGGACACGATTCACTATTAATTTCATCCCTGTAACCTCAACCCCCCTAGCGGGGGCGGCTACTGCCCTTGTTTTTTCAAATGGGAATGGGTATGTTGTGATACATCTTTTTAAAGGGCATTAAATTCTCTTTAAAATGGCGCTTTGTTTTGTAAATTTGAGCTACCGCCGGACCGTTTACGGGTCCGAGTTTTTTTTAAATTTTCACTTACACAGCCGTAAACCTTGCTGGACTGTTTTCGATGGGCCACCCTGTATACTATGCACAGGTATCTCTTATTTCGGTCATCTTTGGAGATATCGAAAGAACGAAACAAAGACGTTCTTGTCAAATTTGGATGTTAATAAAAAATAAAGGTTTTGTCATAATAAATTCATAAATTCATAAATTTTTTTGACTTGCATCAAAATCTTTGGTTATTCCCATTATTTTAATTTATTTATGCAAAGTACAATTAGCTCCATTCTTATATAAAACATACAAACCCAAAATTATTTTTGACTACACAGTGGCTCAAAAAGTATGTAATTTTGTGAATCCATGTTTTATGGCATTTTTGAAATATGGGGATCGAAATGTATATTTTAGATAACAACAAAAATATTGTACTCTGCCGTACTAAACGGCATTCTGTATTTCCAAAAATTACAAGACAATAAGGCCTGTCCGCTTATATTTGGATCACCTTGTAACAAAAGTGTTTATAATGACATGATAAGTTGCACATCATAATCATCAGTGCCATAATAATTTAATGTGGACACAAAACTCCTGAATCAATAAAAATCCATAAACACCATCCTGCGGTGAGGTAAATAACAAAAATTTAAAACAACAAAAACTACAAGAAGAAAAAAAAAGCTATGTACAAGGGAAACAACACGTCCTAAACCTAATAAGAAAAAAATCCCTACGGAAACTAGAACCTCGGCCTTCTCTTACCCCTCGCACCTAAACCTCCGCCCCCCATGGGGTTCCACGCCTCCAGGTACTGCGCCTTCTGTCTCCCATGGTCCTCGGCCACCCGCACGCTCAGGGGCAAAATGGCGTTTTCCAGCATCTTGCCGTCCAGGTTCGCTATGGCGGCTTGGGCCTCTTCCCCTCTGGAGAATCTAAAAAAAGAATACATTTTTAACAGTTTTTCAGTTTGTGAAAGCTTGTTTTATTTATATATTAGAATATGAAATAAAATAATTTTAAATGGTTACTCACCGAACGAAAGCCACCCCTCTGGGTAGCCCAGTGTGTTTATCCTTCAACACAGTTTTCTGTACAATTTCTCCATATTCCTTAAATAGATTCTCCACGTCTTGTTCTGTAACATCCTTTGGTAGATTGGTAATGTACAGGTTGGAATCTTTCATGTCTGTCCCTGGAGGTCGGGAGTAGGAGACTTTAAGGCGCTTATTCCTAAAAGAACATTCATATTCAAGGATTTGTTCATTAAAAAATAAGATAAAATGTCAATATTTTATTATGACACATTGTGACAATTAGAATCATTTTCCCCATAAGTAAAACATCTATAAAGGTTCAAAAGTCTTCATATAAAAAATTCATCCAGATATTAAAAACATATACAGTTTATCATATTCACCCTATTATATCAACTCTAAACCATTTTAGCCCATGATTTCATTTAATCCAAAAACTTACCTGAAATTGAACCCATTCAGCATTTGTATAGCTTTTGAGGCATCCTCTTCCTTAAAATACTTAACAAAACCAAACCCAAAGCTGTACCCAGTCTTATAATCTCGCATAATCTTAATACTCTCTATGCTTCCCAATTGTGAAAAAATCTGTGCCAAATCCTCTTCGGTCGCAAACTGGGGTATATAATTTACAATGAGCTTGGTTTTGTCCAAGCCCCCTGAACAGCTGTCCCCAGCCCCAATGTTCTGCTCCATTATGCCGAAGGGGTTTTCGTCAAAATTTGGAGAATCGTTCAACTGAGCGTTTGACGCAAACTAAAAATGAAATGTGAAAATTTGACAGCCTTTGGTGGTTTCGTACTTTTGTTATTTACACCTGATCATGGCCTCATATGATCTATTAGGGATTTTTAAAACAAAATGGTGGACGAAATCGAGGAAAAATTATTTTAAGTAACATTCAAATTTATTGAGGACTGAGGTAACATTCTAAATAAAAGACCAGGTGCATTATAAAGTGGACTTTTAGAAAGTAAAAAAATACCTGACCATTTCACAAAAAAAGACTTGGTCTTATCGTTTACAAAAAAACTTTCCCCAATATCATCCAAAATGCAATTAATTTTATTAATAACTGACAGAAATAATTTGACAATATTCAATTGTTTTTCCAACAAGGCTACCCTAGATGCGTTATCTGTTTTGTGCCGCCATTTTGGGTTCTATTTAAAATTATAGGAAAATGGAAATATAAAAAAAATTTCAATCATTTTTCTGGATAAGTATGGAAAAAATAATTAACTTTATACATGCAATACAAAAGTGCAGATGTCTCAAAAATATTATTCAAAGAAATATCGGCAAGTGAATACTTACAGGAAATGGCCCCAATTGTGTCCCGAACATATCTGAAATCAAAAAGTAGGGTCATAACAAAATGCCACAAATGATACAGCTAAAAACATAAATTCGGCAAAATCGTAAAAATTAAAGCACACTCCAAAGAGGACAAAAGGTTTCTCGCAAATTTCGACGTCCATTACATAAGAAAAATAACAAATAACGTCAAAATTTCTAATGGAAAATTTGTAGGTTAGACGTACTGAAAATTTTTGTATAGTATTTTACTCTATATTGTATTTTGGCATGTTTAAAAATTGCCCGAACAATAGTCTATGTTTATATTTATTAAAGAATACTTACTTGAAACGTTTTCTGATCAAAAATCCGACGAAACTATTTTGTACTGAAAAAAATTTGTAATTTTCAGGACCAAAAACCGGTTTCAAAATGCGCAAACGCCAATTTTTTTCTTAAGTCAGGTCAGTTTCTTCCTTGAAAAAATAACCAAAGTGCTATTTTTAGAGTTTAGGCCTTATTTTTATTTATTTTAAAATTTTGCAAGTAAAAACGAGCCCAAACTGCGCAAAAAATTAAAATTAGCTGCTTTCTTTGTACCAAAATCTTCGGGCTCAACGGCGTTGTAAACAAAAGGATGAACTATGAATGTAATGGAATGGACAAAGACAAGCATAGATTCATTACGCTTGAAAGCACCAAATACTTGGATTAGATTACACACAAGAATAAGAGAATGTAACTTTCCTAATCTGTAAGAAAAGGTTAGTAAATTTGCTCAGAATTCACTCACTCAACTCAAGATGGCGCTGCAACAAACTCTCCCTCTCTCTCTCTCTGTAGGCGATGTTATATTTTTGTAATCTGTAATTATTGAAACGTCAACGTCAAAAATTGAGTTCTGTGATGAGTGATTCCCCTATTTTCCGCTTATTTTCATGCTTTGTGTTTGATATTGAACAAAATTTTCACCTTTGATTATTGTTTTGCAGTTCTTTTTAAAGTTTTTTCGAATAACCACAATTCCTAATTTGGTAAGAAAATTTTCTTATACGTTTATTTACTGTAGTGAAAAGGTTATGAACACTTAAACCGACTATATTCATATAAATGATAAAAAAAAGTTCCAAATCAGCAAAAATCTGCGCGGAACACATATAGGAAACGTAAGTAACGTTCGTGAACTGAATATTTCTAATAATAAAATCTATATTTAGGTCCATACTCATATGCCGATTCGCCTTGCTAAAAATACCTGAAATATAGCACTTTTGTTCACAATATCAGTTCTTCTAATATCTCACAAGATTAAGTATCTTATCGCTAGTAATTTTAAAATTATAAAGTTGTTATCGGTACAATGTTTATGTAATTGTAAAATATAAATACAATTGTGGTTTACTTAGTGCTTATTTAGATAAAATAATTCAGTCATAGTATATATATAACACTAAACTATTGTTTGGCCACAGTAGACGAAAGGTCTATTTTAGGAAGTACTAAAGTTCTTTGTTTTTTAAAGTGCCAAGAAAATGGATAACAACGTGGAGAAGGAAATGTGCAATAACTGGTAAGTCTGCTAGTATTTTGATGTATTTCATATTCTATAAAGAGGATAACTTGTACTGATTACATACCTTTCATAGGTGAAATAATTGATCTTTCCTGTGTGCCCTCTCGTAAGCTCATTCAGCCACTTACGAGACGGTAACCCTGCTATTTCAGGGAGTGTATAGGTATTCTTCATTTTACCCGGTTTATCCTTTGGGTTTATTATAGTTATAGATGTTATGCATGTGCACTGGTGTATCCATAAAAAAAGTACATCACCTCTTCTTTACTTACTGCGTTAGCTTTATTTATGAATACAACTGTTTACTTATTTCATCCAGGGTACATCTTTTTATGTGTAAAATCTTATTTCTAAAGCAAAAAAGAAATTCCCCAACCCAACTATGTGATGCACACAATGCATTGTGCGAGAAACATCACTTTGTGCAAAGTATGCAATGAACCGATCCCCAAACTGGAGTATGAAACCCACAGGGAGAACTGCAGGCCTAAGAAGGTAAAGCTGCCTAGTCCACCACCGACTTCTATTGAGAGAAGTAGTTATTTTCAACAAAGAAAGGTAGGAGGTAGGAACTATAATTAGTTTCTGTTCAATAACATTAGGGTACAGAGAAACATCCATTCGATGACCAAGAATAAGATAAGCCGAATTAGGTAACTGTTGATGTTATTGTTGTGCCTATTCAGAAGGCCAACATGAACAGGTTTCCTGGGAAGTACCTATATTTGATTCTGCTTAGAATAATCAGATAAGCAACACTCTAAGATTATTTATTTATTTTATTTTGATTATTTTAATTTAATAATTTTAATACATAATCAATATGAACAATAACAGATATTACTGACAACAATTAACAAAATTAAAATCTTATTTGTTAAATATCCCAATTTTAACAATTGACATCATATAATAAAATTAATTAATATCCATTATAACAACAATATGAGTTAATTAGATTAGTTTTATGTTAGATAATATGATAGTATTTTAACAAGCACCTAGATGTAAAACATCTGTATGTGCTGTATTGCTACACAGGTTTTTATTTAAAATAATAATAAGATGCTATATAATTTTTCTAATTGTTTTTCATACAGGTTGTTATGGAAATGACGTATTATATTTAAATGGGTGACTCCTGGGGTGTCCTAGAGAAGCGCTACATATATTTTTTTTTAAATCGAACGTTTAAAAAGTGGGGTAATTCACCCCTAAACCCACATACAACTCCTCGGCACATTTATATATGAACATATATATTACATTGCCCAGCTGGGTAATAAACAGATGTTCAGGAACAATGTTGCCAAAATGTTTAAAAGTGTAAAACTTTAGTTTCTTATAAAAATAAATATTTAGCTTACTTAGAAAGTAAATCCAGGACGCGATCAAGGAATCCAGGGCACAGACACTTTCAGTTCTTTTTTCTATGGGAAAAACTTTATGCTCATCACGTGTCCTGATGATAGTGTGGGTGTGGGAGTGCATAATAAGGGTATCACTAAACCCCAACTCTAACGCATAATTACACTGTACAATAACACCCATAGAACAAGAGCACTTAATCATTTCGCAATAGAAATAATAAAAACGCTAATTTCTATGGGCCATTAACCCTTTACTAAAGATAAAATGAAACAATTATGTTAAAAATTGACAGGAACTACCCTTTGAAATAATGATCTAGTCCCATCTTCGGACTAGTCGTCGAACTTTCTTTCCGAGAACTCTCCGCTCTCTAGAGCCAGCGCGGTTGCCATTTCCGAGACTATAATTATACAGGAAAGTAATATTATAGAAGGAAATTCGGCAATTTATGATAGTCGCTTATAAAACATCGAAAGCGGCAACGCTGTATTTTTAAATATTAGCCCGATTGTCCACAATCAGCTGTGTAAAGAAGCCGGCCGATATCGATCGAAAGAACCAACGTGATATTTATTTTTAAAATTTTTAGATGTTAAATACATTATTTCCCAGACAATAAGGGTGTATTTTTGTCTACACAGTAGCACTTTAAAATACTAATTCAGTTTGAACGGTACTTAGATGTGTTGTGACGCGAAAACTAATGTGATTTTGTGATGTGAGTACTTGGTGTTTTTTATAAATTAAGTTGGTTTTAAATCCGAAAAGTTAAATAAAATTGCATTTTTTTCTAAAGGGTAAGTGGCATTTATAAACTTTTAAGTTGTCCAGATCTTACAGGTGTCGTTCGAATTGAACAAATGAGAACATACCTGACCATTTATAAACTCCGCGGCGGTTCGTTCGAGTCAGTTCAAGTTTATAAATCAGAGATTGTTTCCCATCAGCGAACTGAACGTAAAAGTTTATAATAATGTACCCTGAAAAATAAACAACTTGCAATCGGTCAAACGGTTATTGACTTTCTAAAGAGTTTACCCTGAAGATATGACAACACTGTTCAAGTTCACGGCCATATGTTGCTGTGTTTACCTTCCGAACAGGGGCACCACGTGGTAATTTTCGGTTTGACATAAGGTCATCTACAGGGCATATTAAATTAAAGCACCATTTTTGGATATTTTTTTTCAATTTGTTATCATCTCAGGAATTGCCGGTTTAAATATAATACGTCATTTCCATAACACCCGTATACTGAAAATTTTAAATTATTAATTTGGTTTATCATGTGTTGCTAACCCTTTATCTTATTATATGGTCATTATACTTTAAATTACATTGCATTTTAATCGAATCATAATTTTCCCTTTAAAAAGGCAGTTGAAGACCAAAAAGTAGCAGCACGCCGAGAAAACTACTTGAAAAAACACGAACACCTTGTCGACAATGGCTTTACACTGCGCGAATCAGTCAATAATGGCTATAGCGACAGCCCCGCTAGCTACGGCAACAGCACGCCCAGTTATAGCAACCCCTCGCCTAGTTATAGCAACAGTACATCTGGATATGGCAACAGAGCTGCTAGTTATGGCAGCGGCGCAAGTGCTTACGATTTTGGCAACAACTCTACTAGCTATAGTAAGCGCTCACCTGGTTATAGCAACAGTTCAGCGGGCTACAGCAACAGATATCCTCCGACTAGACATGCCATGACTCCTACGAGAAGTATTTCCAGTAGCGCCAGCTGCAGTAAAGTGTACGAAAGCACTACAAGTAACATTGGTAATCAGAATAGCAGCAGTAGTTTTAGAAATGCGACTAGTAGCAACGTTAACGAACAATCTAGCAACAGTACTAGCGAAGGGAAAAGTGCGTCTAGTAATGGGGCTGTCAAGAAGCCTCCTTTAATACCGAGGCTTGATGACGTAGAGGGAGCCAGGCCCAATTCTAAAGGTACGATCGTTTATCTTCCTCAAGTAATATTTTGACTATTGTTTTTTTCTCTGTGTAGGTCTGTTGCCGTGTAGATACTGCGATCTGGAGTTGCCGAAGCTGGAGCTGGAGGAACACGAGAATTACTGCGGTTCCAGGACGGATAAGTGTCTGGAATGTGGAGAGCTGGTCATGTTTAAGAATAAACAAGTGCATATGGATTCAAACCATGGATTTGTCAAGTTAAATGATGGTGAGTATAGTACGGCGGCTGAAATTGCAGACAATTAGCTATAAAAGCGATGGTTATCGGTTCAAACTTTAGACGGAAATCCGTATCAATAGAAATGACAGCAAGAAATGACTTTCAAATCGAATTCTTTAAAAAAAAAACATTTTCGTTAACATTCATGTATTTTTAAACCATTGATAAAGAGGAGATGCGTGTTTTTAAACAACTAAAACAATATTTTGATGAGTTTTAAACGCGTCGCTTCGTTTTATTCAGCATATATATAAATATCCAAGTCACCTTTGTACTTTGAATTGTTCAAACTCGTTTGTTTGAGCCAAAAAATGTTTATTTTGACCTCTTCTGTATGCTCTCCCGAGATATTATACAACGTGTCTAAGATAAGGAGGGCCAGTACAGGGATCTCGGAAACTAAAGATACGAAGTCGGTTAAATGGAGGTAAAGTTGCGCATTTACGTGCCTAATAATATGCCGTTTAGAAAGTTCTAAAATTGCGAGTAGTTCCGGAGATATCCGGAAAAAACCGAAATTCTGAAAAATCGTTTTATTTTTTCCTGGGTTTTTTTGAGATCGAATTCTTGCACTTTTAGATTGCCACTTTTTCCGTTCTATCTAACAGCGTTAATTGTTTTGTGATCCGACGAGTCGTCTTCGAAGGGCCATTATCAACTTTCTTTTTTTAAATACGGCCCTGTTTTCCTGATATTGGAATTTGAGAGCTTTTTTCTTCCGAATGCAACGATGTATACGTTTCGAGGGTTTTTTGAACAACATCAGGAAATTTTGGGATGCGGTCCTGTATTTCTCCTAATTTGATAAATAATATCTCATAAGTAAGCTCTAAATTTTTACTTATGTTGGACTAATTCAATAAATAACAAGTAATTTAATAATAAACCACAAATAAGTGAACAAAAATCATACCAAAACAGTAATAAAACGAGCAACGAAAAAAGTAAGGAACTACATCATCAGGTGTTCAAAATGATTTCCGTTATTCTCTAAGCACAAATAACATATTCTAACTGCCACATAACAGTTTTTTTGAGATAAAATAAAACATGCGATGAATATCAAACGTTTCAGTATTTGTAAAATTATGTTCAATATTTTCTGGAAAATAGAAAACCTCTTAAAATGCTTTCAAACGATCACAATGGGAATGTCAAATGAAACAAATCACGCGTCACCATCTTAATTTTTTGTTTCAAACGCCTACTTTTCTTTTAAATCCCGAATCAACAGAAGTTTGAAATACTGTTTCTGTATTTTGTTCACTTATTTGTGGTTTATTATTAAATCATTTGTTATTTATTGAACTAGTCCAACATAAGTAAAAATTTAGAGCTTACTTATGAGATATTATTTATAAAATTAGGAGAAATACAGGACCGTATCCCAAAATTTCCTGATGTTGTTCAAAAACCCTCGAAACGTCATTAAATCACAATGTGTCATACATCGTTGCATTCGGAAGAAAATAAGCTCTCAAATTCCAATATCAGGAAAACAGGACCGTATTTAAAAAAAGAAAGTTGATAATGGCCCTTCGAAGACGACTCGTCGGATTACAAAACAATTAACGCTGTTAGATAGAGCGGAAAAAGTGGCAATGTAAAAGTGCAATTTACTTTAGAATTCGATCTCAAAAAACCCAGGAAAAAATAAAACGATTTTTCCGAATTTCGGTTTTTTCCGGATATCTCCGGAACTACTCGGATTTTTAAAACTTTCTAAACTGCATATTATTAGGCTCGTAAATGTGCAACTTTACTTCCATTTAACCGACTTCGTATCTCTTACGGTTTCCGAGATCCCTGTACTGGCCCTCCTTATCTTGGACACGTACTTGGTACATGGTACTTACCGCTGACACCCTGTATATTTAAGGGGGTCAAAGAACGGCTAGATTTTAACGTGGTCGAGTCCTGTTAAGCTTACGTAGACTTTTGGCAGACGTATGTATGTATGTATAAAATGTACGAAGGTAATAAAACAACGCCGCCCACTGTCATAAATTAAGTCGGTATGTGAAAATAATATTATTTGTAAGATTAATCACGTTGACCCGCGATTTTGGCCACGTGTATTTTACATTATTTCTAATATATCGGCCTCTATGTAAAATATCGAACAAACCCCCGCTTGTAGGTATACATATACAGCTTACAGAACCAATTTTAAATAAACTAAAAAACAGTTTTATAATTTGGCTGTAAGACCAGTCTTAGAGCGTAATATTATAACCATTGGCGTAACTAGAATGATTTTGTAGGGGGAGGGGGGGGGGGGGGGGGGGGGGGGGGGCTCTAGTCTAGTAGCATTTTAATGGTAAGTGTCACTATGCTTCGAACTTCGGAAACACTGGGGTGGGCACCAGAGCAATCTGGAGTGGGCACGACCCACCTGCGCCACCCTCCCCCCTTCCCCCCCCCCCCCCAGTTACGCCTATGATTGTAACTATACAAATAAAAGTGGACTTGTACTTTATACAGGGTGTTCCTTAATGACGTGCTAATATTTCAGGGTGTGATTCCTTAGGTCATTTTATAAAGAAAAGTTCGTATGAACATATGTCTGCAACGGCCTAAATTTCTTGCTACAGGGTGTTGAATTTTTATTTTTTAAATGGTTATTTCTTAATATCTCCGAAAGTACTTTAGATATTATTTTCAATTTTGGTATGTGTTAATAGGATATAGAACCACAAATTTTAGTTAGAAAAGTTATACAATTGTTCCACCAGTGGCATCCCTGCAAACATGTCCTCGTATGTTTTTTACAAAAAAGATGGTACGCCACTGACATTTTTCCATGTGGATATTTTTTCTGATTAGCGTGGTCGATTCTACATGAAAACGGTCTCTTGAGTTTCTCTCGTCAGACGCACTGTTCTTGATTAAAACCACTAAATTCATATTGAAAATCATTATTTTTATTTTATCAATGTTAATAATAATGAGTTGCAATATGAATTTAGTGGTTTTAAAAGAACGGTGCGTCTGACGAGAGAAACTCAAGAGACCGTTTTCATGTAGAATTGACCAGGCTAATCAGAAAAAATATCCACATGGAAGAATATCAGTGGCCTACCATCTTGTTTGAAAAAATATCAGAGGACATGTTTGCAGGGACGCCACTGGTTTAACAATCGAACAACTTTTCTAACTAAAACTTGTGGTTCTATATCCTATTAACACATACCAAAATTGAAAGTAGTATCCAAAGTACTTTCGGAGATATTAAAAAATAACCATTTAAAAAATAAAAATTCAACATCCTGTAGCAAAATATTTAAGCCGTTGCGGACATATATTCATATGAACTTTTCTTTATAAAATAACCCAAGGAATCACACCCTGAAATATTAGCACGTCATTAAGGAACACCCTGTATAACTAATTTGCAAGCCTTTATAGAACTGTTATGAATCATACATCATTCTTAAGCACATGTTGGTAATTATAGGCTATAATATTGGATAATTTTTTCCTGTTCGGGTTTTATCTAGGCTTTATAAATAAAAAAAAGGTCTTAAAGTAAAGAAAATTAACCAAAATTGCATCCACATTAAACCCCATTTTTAAAAGTGTAAACGTTCCGAAAGTAATTTTTATTTTTAACTGACCCAGTGACACCAAAAAAAAAACATTACCTATTCCAAAGGTCAGTCGGTAATATTTAGAACACGATCTGCATACCAAGGCCATGGTCACTTCAGGGTCATGTGTCACTTTTCTAAGGTCGTATAAATTTAAAAGCGTTTAGTTGCTTTTAGGCGGCGCTAGAGCCAAAATAATTTTTAAATACGAGGGGTTTATTATTATTTGTAACTACCAATAACAAAAAAAAAATTCTTTTAGTAGTAAAAGACGGCCCTAATGGAAATTAAGTTGAACCAAACACGTCAAAACTAAAGAAACCGAAAGTAATCTGTAAAAACAACAAGTAACCGAATAATCCGAACCCACAATTCCGTACCAGTACTCGGATTATTCTGACGGTTGCATATCCGTTGACAATCGATACATTTGCTCTACGAACACCATACTTTTTAGTCGGCGATCACAGATTTTGTTTAGCAACCTTATACCAATCGGTTCGTTTCGCAGAACCCGGTCCGCGACCTTCATGGGACTCCACGACGCACCGCAGCGCGTCCACTTCCAATGTGGACGCTTCTCCCACACGAAGGCGCCTGGATAGATTCAGGATGGCCGATCTCGACTACGATCCGATGCCTTACTTGCCGGCCGCTTACCAGCCCGGAGGCGGTCTGAAGAAGAACAAGGAAGGAGAAAGCTACAAGGAGATTTCCAGGAGATTGGATTGTAAGTATACAGGGTGTTCCTTAATGCCGTGTGCTAATATTTCAGGGTGTGATTCCTTAGGTTATTTTATAAAGAAAAGTTCATATGAACATATGTCGGCAACGGCTTAAATTTTTTGCTACAGGGTGTTGAATTTTTATTTTTTAAATGGTTATTTATTAATATCTCCGAAAGTACTTTAGATATTGTATTCAATTTTGGTATGTGTTAATAGGGTGTAGAACCACAAATGTTAGTTAGAAAAGTTATGCAATTGTTCCACCAGTGGCGTCCCTGCAAACATGTCCTCTGATATTGTTTACAAAAAAGATGGTACGCCACTGACATTTTTCCATGTGGATATTTTTTCTGATTAGCCTGGTCAATTCTACAAGAAAACGGTCTCTTGAGTTTTTCTCGTCAGACGCACCGTTCTTGATTAAATCCACTAAATTCATATTGAAACTCATTATTATCAACATTGATAAAATAATTAATGATAAATTTTGTTTTATAAAATTGTAGGAAATGGCAACCTTCACTTACAAGGCATGTTTCCGCCCGCCTTTGCATCGAATTGCCCACTCCGACAATTTTTATAAAACAAAATTTATAATTAATTATTTTATCAATGTTAATAATAGTGAGTTTCAATATGAATTTAGTTGTTTTAGTCAAGAACGGTGCGTCTGACGAGAAAAACTCAAGAGGCCGTTTTCATGTCGAACTGATCAAGCTAATCAGAAAAAATATCCACATGGAAAAATGTCAGTGGCGTACCATCTTTTTTGTAAAAATATCAGAGGACATGTTTGCAGGGACGCCACTGGTGGAACAATTGAATAACTTTTCTAACTAAAATTTGTGGTTCTATATCCTATTAATACATACCAAACTTGAATATAATATCTAAAGTACTTTCGGAGATATTTAAAAAATAAAAATTCAACACCCTGTAGCAAAAAATTTAAGCCGTTGCGAGTTCATATGAACTTTTCTTTATAAAATGACCTAAGGAATCACACCCTGAAATATTAGCCCCTCATTAAGGAACACCCTGTATAAGAGCCCCTCTTTTAAAGTTTTTAAATTGCTCGTTTATTTTTTATCGCAATTTAATCATTTTTTGAAATAATGACCCGGTGATATTACTACAGGGTGCACCAAAAACCGGTTTTTAAAATTGTACAGGGTACACCATAAATAATGACTATTTGTGAGGCCAGCGGCATTGCCAAAGATTAACAGTAGGTAATGTGTTTATTTTTTTCTTTTTCAACAGGTAAAACCGAGTATATTAGGAATCTACTTCACGATTCGGCTAGCATAACTATTCCCCTCAGGTCTAGTGGTACGGCGCCGAGAAACCATTTTGACCACAACAAAGGTTATTGTGCGTTTTAGCCCGATGCGAAACGAGAAGAAAGACCGAGCTATCCGTTCGTAAGGCTGACGCCGCGTGTTACGTTGGAACGCGTGTAAATCCCCCACCGTCATGCAAACGACTTGCAGTTGGTTTCGGGCGATGACAAATAGCTCTGCCTTTCTTTCCTGATTCGTCTGAGGTTTTAACTGTGTGAACTTGGGCTTAATAATCCACTAACACTCGTTTTCTTCACTGCGGTCTATCAGCGGTCAAGGGAATCGAGCCTAAAATGCCTACAAAATTGATTGTATTATAAGTTTTTCTTTTTAATCCGATTTTCATGATTTTTTCACTGGTTTGTTCGGGTTATTATTATATATTGGGGTTATTATGTTGTTATTCTTTTAATAAAAAACATGTTTCGATCAGATGTCATAAGTTCAAAACACCCTGTGCAAAAATTGAGGCGGATAATTTTGTTTATGGTATTTTTGCTATAACTTTGGATGTATTGCTTGCATTTTGTTTTTTGAATTATCCCATAATCTCATTTGTTGTAAGAGCTAAATAATTTTAAATGAACAATTAACAACATAATATGCATTATCAGTTTTTTCTTAAAATTATGTAACTCTTACAAGAAATGAGATATGGGCCGTGGCGGTTCTTCCACAGGAGCACATGCGCACGTGCACGCCCAAACCAATAAGAAATATTAATTTATATTCATTGAATATTATTTATCGTATAAAGTCCGACCCTCCCTAATAATTTATCGTACCGTCAAACTAAAAAAGTCCGACCACCCCCCCTTAAACTAAAAAACACTGAAAATATGAAGAATGCCAACTTGTCAGTCTCGTGGCTTGATTCGTTCTCGTCATAAAACAGTATTGTTCTCGTCTTGGTTGCGCCTAATGACGTAGCCGCAGATGGCGTAGTGGTATTAGACACCTCTATTAGGCGGACACATTTAGACGGTCCCGCAGGTGTCCGCCTGAAAGAGGTTTCACTGTACTTATATTTATTTGTTCATGCATTCTTTCTGCGTGGTAGTATCAAGGTGATTACCTTCATATAAAAAAAGGTTTCCGTACTTTTTTCTGTAATTTGGGTCAAATACGCCCGGCTAGAAACGCCTGGATTTTAGGTCGATCGGATCCTCGATCTTAATTGTTTGCGCTTTGTTTTTAGTTTGTTTTTGATTTAACGTTTTCGTGTTTCAGCGAAACTTACGATTTCAATAAAATTATTTCCGATGTTCTTTCCCGCTAGTTTTTCGTGTCGTTTTGGCACCGCTCCACGTTTATAGACCGGACTGCCTACTGCATCGTAAATTTGTATTTTTTCACCAGATATTCGAATCGTCACGTAATTATCATCATCAGTACTAACGTGAATGTGCGTGGTTTTTTTTTTATAATTTCGTCAAAATAATTGGGTCACGGGCTATTTTTAAGTTATGGGACAACCTGTAATCGTAAAGTATTTATACAGGGTGTCCATTTAACAACGTCGCACCCTTAAAAAAGCATCCCCCTTCACAATAAAATTGAGGGTGGGAAGTTGATTTCCTGTATACAGTATGTCCACGGATGGGGTTTACAAGAGGACAAATGGACTAAAAATTGAAGGTACGAAAAAAAGTCACTCTTAATAAACGTTTTCGCTTGTCTAGAAAATACGATTCATCATAAGAAACTTCAATTTTTTTATACAGGGTGGGTAAAAACTGGAAAAATGTTATTTTGCTTAAGAGTAAACATACTTTATTTTGAAAGATACACAACAAACCGAAATAGAATAATTCATTAAAAGGTTTATCTATGTAAAAATTATGGTGGTGAACCTAGTTAAAATAATAATGACACTTAAGATGATAGGCACTTGTTGTCAATGTCTTTATTTAATGAAGTTATTATTTAAGTAGAAATGCTATCTACTGAACAAAGAGTTTTTATAATACAATGTTATGGGGATGATCAAGTTTCATACCGCTACGTCATGGAACAATTTACCGAGAAATTTGTAGGAATCCCAATAACTAGGATGGCAATCTGCAAGTTAATAAAAAAGTTCAAGAGAACTGGTTCGGTTTTGGACCTCAAAAAAAAAAGAGGAAATACGACCATGATGAGGCTGATATATAGTCTTAGATCTTCATTCTGTTGAAGAAAATCTTATGACGTTTAGAAATCGTGTTACTCAGTTGAAAGTTGTGAAAAAAATTCAAATTCAGAAGATCCTTAAAGCAAATAAATTGTATCCGTATAAACCGCGCTTTAATCAAAGATTGGAAGAGGGAGACGACGCCAAACGGCTTGATTTTTGCCTGTGGATAGAAGACAACATTTTAAGTAGAAATGTTGATTTTTATAAATGTATCATGTTTTCTGATGAAAGTACATTTTCAACAAATGGAACCGTTGCAACCCAGCACGTTAGGTACTGGTCTTTAGAAAATCCCGAATTCAGAATTATGACGAGAAGACAATATTTCACAAAAGTGAACGTGTGGTGTGCGACATCCATCCATGGCATTATAGGGCCATATTTTTTTGATAACACGTGCAATAGATTATCATATTTAGAAATGCTGGATATATTTTTCAATGATGAACTCGAAAATCTCCCATTAAATTTTCGACAAAATATGTATTTTCAGCAAGATGGTTGTCCAGCCCATTTCGCTCGTGAGGTTAGAAATGGCTTGACCGCAGATTTGGTCCAAGGTGGATTGGCAGGAATGGCCCAGTTTTGTGGCCCCCAAGAAGTCCCGACTTAACCTTGGCCGGTATGTTTTTATGGGGCCGTTTAAAACGAATTGTTTTGCAATGATATTGAAGTGCTGAAGGGCAGAATTATCCAGGCTGTCCAATCGATATCTCAGGAAGCAATCACAAATTCTTTCACTTACTTGAGAAAGCAATTAGAAAAATATGTCGAGTATGGGGGTGGAGTTTTTGAATTATGAAGTCGTTATCGTATTCTTTTCATGTTAATAAAAATGTGCGTATTATTATTATTATTATAATTACTTCATTAAATAAAGACATTGACAACAAGTATCACCTATTCATTATTCAAGTAAAAACGTTTATTAAGAATGACTTTTCTCTTTCAAAATAAAGTGTGTTTACTCTTAAGCAAAATACAATTTTTGCAGTTTTTACCCACCCTGTATAAAAAAATTGAAGTTTCTTAGGATGAATCGTATTTTCTAGACAAGCAAAAACGTTTATTAAGAGTGACTTTTTTTCGTATCTTTCAATTTTTAGTCCATTTGTCCTCTTGTAAACCCCATCCGTGGACATACTGTATACAAGCTAAAAGTAGGACCCGACTACATGGGGTATTAATTTGCGATATTCTAAAAAATATATTTTAAAAAATAAGGTTTTTATTGAAAATTTTAAAACGAATAAATATTGAACGCTTATATTGTGGTTCTCGGAGCTTTGCAGTTACTTTAGTAAACGGCGGCCAGCAGCATTTGTAGTGTAAAAAGTTTACTAGAGTATTCTTCGTTATGCACTTGTGTCCAAATACCGAATTTTATTTCCTCCAGGGCCAGCTCCTCAACCTCCAAGGAGACGTCGCAATCCCCCCACAGAACTAACTATACCGTGCGAGTTTTGCGACACCCCCATACCTCACGAGGAACTGATCGAGCACGAAACCGGATGTAGACCTGATCTAGCTAGATATAATCCGCGAAGGAACAGGTAATTTCTGAAAATACCCCACAAAAATGATCGACCTTGTACATTTGTATATTTTCAAAGGAGTACCGTGCCGGCGGCAGACGAGGACGACTACTTCGAGGCGCCGCGCATGAGAACGCCCCCGCGCATGAGGACGCCCCCCAGGTCAGACAGTCCCGATTCCGAGGATTTACCGTGCGAATTCTGCGATCACATGGTGCCTGCTTCGCAGCTGTGGATGCATCAGCTCAGTTGCACGCCAGCTTCATAAGTAGATAGAATATCCTTGTTTTGAATTACGATAATTTTTCTAGTTATATTTTTAATTATTCTCTGGTTATTTTGGATTTTTCCATTTTTTTCAACGATTTAATTTGGTGCTTTTTAAATCTATGCCAAGCACATTATTTACTTATCAAGCAGAGCGTATTTCGCTTTGTTGTGCTTGATCCTCCCTTAACCTAAGTCGAGTTTTTTTTCGACTTAATAGCCAATATTAACAAACATAACATATTACAGATGTTATTTAAATAAAATGTACTACATATATGTATTAACACAGATTAAAAAATACATCGTTAAGGGCCGAGTGTATGACTGAAAGTTAACATAAGAATGAGCGAAAGACTTAAGATCCCTTGTAAAAGTTAACTTGAACATGTATACGTAGTTAGCTGATATAAAAATATAAAAGTAATTTAATATTGGTGGCGTTAGTCACATGCTGTCAGATAGGAATCCTGTTCGACGGCTAAGCTACCAACACAATCGGAAGCTATCGTCATAGTTAATCTAAAGTTAAGATTATCTGCGATCGGTAAAGAGACACCTTAGCGGTATGCGTTTCTACCACATATATAACCATTATATTGCTAATACCATCTGCAATTATGTCCCCGCTACGGGCATCGAAGAGGTAATAGTGAGTTTGCGCAGTTTGAAAAATTCTTGTTAGGTAATGAAAGTTTATAAGCAGTAATATACCGACAACAATGTGGATGACCCACTTTATATTCTGTAATTTGAAAAAGCATCCAGAACCAAAGATGGCGACGAACAACAACAACAAACAAATAATATCGGGCCGGCTCTGACGCGATAGATAAAATCAATGAATACTTATAACCAGGAAGAAGACAAACTGCCGTGTTAAAAAATCGAACCAGGCATGATTCGGCGGCATCCATTATGCCTGGCGCGCACGTGCTTTTCAAATGTCACTTTTGTCCAAATTTTTATTACTGTCAATATTTTAAAGTGACATTTAAGCAAAGAAAACATCAAAACCCAAATCAAATATTAGGATTTTGACAAATAAATCATAATTTACATAAAATATTTACAATCTTCAACTTCAAACAAAACATAGGTAACAATTCTATATGTACACCTACTAACCAAGTAAATATACTATGCACCATCATTATGATTATGGGCTTCCAATTTGTTTGGTTCGTAGCATACTCCTGGGGGTCATTATGGGATTCTCAATTAAACTATGAAAAGAAGGAATTATTATAATAATATATTTTCGGACTACGGGTTAATATATCTAGCTGTAAATATTATGTTGTAGCTTTTGACTTGTAGATTGTAAAAAAATGTGTTTGTTGCTAGTTTGCGTGACAAGTTTGGGACATAATGGGACAATTTAATGATGTAAAATAACAATAACGAATAAAAATTAGTAAAAAAATATTTCAATCATAAATTACTTACCTGCAACAAAACGAAAAGGTCCGTTTTCGTGAAAAGAATAGAAAATTAAAAATTATTTTAGAATTTAATGACGCTTCCTCCACCATTTTCAATCACGTTATAAATCATATGTTACTTGATTTTATTCCATTCCAGACGAAGGATGTTCGGTTGTGAAATAATTTAAGAGCTTGTGCTGCTCGCATTCTATGTCTGTCTCTGTCTGCATCAACCTTCTCCGATTCATTAAAGGGAAACAAATATGGCCTAGATCAAATCGAACAAACCCGAACAAATACACTCACGTCTTTGACTTTCAGATATAGCTACGTAAGTCTGATATTGACACAGAACGATCGACACAAAAGGATAAACGTATGGAGTAACCAGCCTGGCGACCTGGGCCTGTGAACTCACTGCATGGCCTTCTTACGTGTTTCGATCCCCCGTATAAGCAGTCTCACCGGGCTGGATAAAATAGTACCACGCGGGGACACTTTTGGTATTTTGGAACGTTGGTTCGTATTGGCAGTATAATGGTTATATATATGCGGTTTCTACATAGATTCTTAGGGCATTATGATTTTTAGATATTTTGTATATATACCTTTAATTAGTCTTGAATTTTCTATCTCTAGTTAGTTTTTCATGCTGGGTTGTTTGCTCATTATTTATCATGATTATTAATAAATACCTCGAGTCCTTCCTAGGCTCGACGTTTAATACGTTTAACTATTCTTTGCTTGTAAAATATATTTTTAACTATAATCGCTCAACTAAATTAGGAACACTCGAGACCGCTAAAAAAATCCACTTCCCGACTGGTTTTTTGGCGTTAGTCGACTTCAATAATATACAGTGGCGGACGAAAAACCCCCATCACCATCATGTTTTTATTTTTGAAGATTTAAAATAATAATAATGGAGGATGTGGGTTTATAAAAGTTAGGAGATGATTAGGGGAATTTTGCACAGATAGTAGTGGGGGAGCGATTTGGTAGGGAAAGGAAGGGGAGGGATGATTGCACTTTTTCGCATCAGAATACCCAATGCACGACACATCTCATTGTACTTTTGTCCGTCACTGTATACTATACAGGGTGGTGCATCGTTGAGTTGAACATAGAAAATCCAATGTGATTTTTGAGGTGGCCGAATATTGGTTCCCCTGTACATTTTATAGAAAAACTTCGTTATAACTTCTTGAGGAGGCCGACATGGTGCACCCATGTATCGAGTTTGAATACCTTTTGGCGAGCCAATCCTAAGCTATTCAAATAAGCGTGATGGCAAAACCACGAAACTCTCATAGTTAAGCTACTACAGCAAACACTACCAAATATCAGTGAATTTTAGCTAATACCGCCATAGAAATTATTTGCTGGTCTTTACTGTATTATCTGAACTATGAGAGGTTCGTGATTTTCCCATCACGTTTAATTAAATAGCTTAAGAATGGCTCACCAAAAGGTATTCATATTCGGCACATGGGTTTACCGTGTCGGCCTCTTCAAGAAGTTCTAATGCAGTTTTGTTATAAAATGTACAGGGGAGCCAATATTACATTGGATTTCCTATGTTCAAGTCAACGATGCACCCTGTATAATAATAATTATGTTCTCATCCAGCAGCCAATTATGTAATTGTAAAAAAATCGTGCTGCGTTCTTACTTGCTTATTAAATAAAGATTTATAAACAAACAAAGGTATTTTCATTTTGTTAGGTGTGTATGTAAAAAAAATTCTTTTTTTTTAATAGTTTATTGGGATTTATAAAAAAAACAATAAAAAAAATAACTTACAGAAACAAGAGAATGTTATTCGCTGTGTTGCCAAAACACAAACCGTAATAATAATACCGCGAGTCCTAGAAAAATATGTAGTCCAATAAACGAAGCCCTTAAATAGACATTTTAGTTGGAAAGCTGCATTTTTGGTGGAAGGTAGACTTTATAATGTGAAAGAACATTTGAGTACTATTTTAAGTCTATCCCTTGCACAAGATTTAAAAAACCCTCCAAATGGGGTTAAAAATAATTTTCTGGTCTATAACTCGTAAACGAAAAATAATATGGAAAAAAGTTTTTTACAAATGTTATAGATCATTAAATTTCGCACAAGAAAGGTTATTACTACTTTTTCCTTATCTACAATCGACAAGCGGTACGATGTCCGAAAACAATTTTTCGACCAGATCTTTAATAAATGGAGGTTAATCACAATATGGCACCACTGTCGTCCTGGGACTAGAATTGAAGCGTCAAGGTGTGACATTTTACAAATAGAAGAATATGATCGGATTTTTAAATGCTGAATAATCCCGTAAATGATTTTTTGCGGAAACAGGGTGCGCAAATAATATATTTATATCTATACGTCGGTTTAGATGAAATTTGGTGGGTAGATTTAATAGCTCGGCATCGCACATAGGGTAGTTTTCATTTCGAAAAATGGTCAAGTGCGTGTCGGACATCGCGCAAAGCCGAATGGGGCTATATTATATAAGTTGATATATGTACATTATACAAAAAATCTCCCAGAATAGCATATGACGTAAATTTTTTCGGAAAAATTAGTGCATGTCGGACGCCGGGCGAAGCTACTATACAGGGTGTAACTAAATAAGTGTAAAACATTTAAGGGGGTGATTCCTCATCGAAAAAAAGATATGATCTTTCATATAAAGAAGCTTCATTGGAGCATCCCTTGTTAAGATACAGCCCCTTAGAGGGGGTACATAAAATTTATAAATAAACAAAACTAATTTATTAATAACAAAACATACAACATCTAGAAATCATAGTAAATGTTCAATATGTCTACCTTCAGACATTACGCATGCGTCTAGACGTCGGCGCATTGAGCAACGTATTCGCGCGTTTTATGGCGATATGTATCTTGTTCGTAAAATAATTTTTTGCTGCGAACTGGTTTATTTTGGGCAAAAAATTCAAGAGACATTTTTTGTTTAGAATGAAACAGGCTATCGGAAATGAATTTTTAGATGGTAAACAAATAATAAGACAAAAACTTACATTGGAAATAAATTTTAGGGGTTGCGTTTTCCACCCTTACAACCATGGGGTAAACCAAATAAATTACTGGCTAAGTGTCTTTTTGGTAGTAGAAAATGTCAGGTTAATTTCAATATTGTAACTTTTTTAGCGCTTGTGAAAAAAATTGTTAAACACATTTTATGTATCCCCTTTAAGGGGCTGTATCTTAACAAGGGATGCTCCAATGAAGTTTCTTTATATGGAAGATCCTATCTTTTTTTCGATGAGGAATCACCCCCTTAAATGTTTTACACTTATTTAGTTACACCCTGTATTATATAAATAGATAGGCATTAATATGAAGCAAAAAATATTCCACAATAACACATCGTAGTTTTCATTTCGTAAAAATCGGTGAAGTGCGTGTCGGACACCGGCCGCAGCTGCTATATTCGATAAATCGATAAAATTTACACTACAGATATTATAGGTAAAGAAGCTAATAATATCGGGCACTATTTTATGTGAAGATTTAGCCAAATATATTTAATTTTTCTATAATCTCAAAATGGATTCGTAAAGTTAAAGGATTGGAAAAGGGCATGAGAAAATTGTGTTAAAATTTGCCAATTTCAAATCTGACCAATTTTCAAATTTTTGCTCTAAAAAGTTTTTCAAACGTGAATTTTTTGCTCTACCCTACAAAAATCGTATCTCCACACTTGATTGGTAATGAGCATAATTATTATGCAAAATACACCCCAATAAAATTATGATATTATGTCAAATAATTACAAACCATTTAATTTTTTTTGCCTAATAGTTCATACATACCTTTCACAGGGTTATTTAGACACCATTTCACAAAACCTTAAAACATGTCAAAAATACAAAATAATTATACAACAATAAAATACCTAACATACCAAAAAACTTTTTCAGACACCTGTGTCGAGTCTTAACTGGCCGATAGGCAGTGTTGTCCAGTTGAAAATTTAATGCCTTCGTGACGTTACGAAAACACCGATCAACTCTCAAAATGCAGATGATTCTATGGCTGTAACTATCCGACATATCGTAAAAATGATTATTCACTTTTTTATTCAGAGTTAAATTATCTACAACTTTTCACTGACACTTTTTTTCTAGTCCGTTTTGTTTCGAAGCTACGGGTCAAAAAATATATAAATTAATTTCCCATCCCTTATGCAAGGGTCGAATACAAAATAATAATGAAGTGTCTTTTCAAATAATAAAATGTGCTTTCCACCAAAAATGCAGCTTTCTAACTAAAATTTCTATTTAAGGGCTTCGTTTATTGGACTAATGGGTGCATTCAGAACAATGAATTATAAACGGGACGAAATATTTTTTTGGCAAAAAATTGCGGTTTGTTCACTAAAGGCGAATGAAAATTTGGGGTGTGTTAATCACACTAATCGGAGATTCCTCTTGGTCCAATATAACCTTATCGCTACAAAAACAAAAAAACTGGGTATAACTAAATCTAAAAATTCAACAACCAAAATGACTAGTACGAGTTTACAGTAGGTAAAGTACATAACATATGAAACCTGGATTTAAAAAAACAGTTTGCACATTCCACATACAATGGCGAGCGATACAGTTCTTTTTTCCACCATTTTAGGAGCAAGTACATTTTTAAAACTTACCCAGGTATATTTGTGGCCAGGTATAGATTAGTAGATTATAAAAAACGTTATAATATAACGACAATAGTATGTCTAAATAGTTCGAGAAATAGTTGAGATATATTAGCGTCTAGAGGTAGTAAAAAGAATTATTACCATTATGTAGAGACTAAAATCGTTTTCCATTAGAAAATTGGTGTGGTTTGATCCTATTTCACTTTATGAAGTTAATCCAATACCAATGGAAAACATAAACTGTAATAACACTGCTTTTCTCTGATGCAAACTCTTGATTTATCAAAAACTGAAATAAATTGCGAAATTAACTGGTACTACCTAAGATTTTGCTTCGGAAAAACACCAGTATTATTAATAACTAACCTGTATACATGCTACATATTAAATATTCTATTTTTAAAGCGTTTCTTTTTACTTTACAATCTTTGGTGTTACAAAAACTAATAAAGCTACGTATCTATATGATTCTTTGGTAAATTCACCTATCGATCCTTATTATAAAAATATGGCAAAGTTCAAAACAATATACCTAAATCACACAATCAGGGCATATTTAGTGCATTTTTTATTCTAATATAAGTAGATCCAAAAAAAATCGATTATTTTTTTTAGCCAAAAGTCCGCCACCCTGAAATTTTGGTCAAGTTTGATATTTTATAACTTCTTTATTTCTTTTACGATTATCATGATTTTGTCATCAGTTTGTAGATCAATTTATTGTGTTTGTCTGAATTCTTTTATAAAGTAACCATTTTCGATTAGGCTATATTATACAGGGTAAATCAAACTGTTGTTTTTTGTCGTAATTTCAAAACACCCTGTAGGAAAATTGAGGTGGATAATTTTATTTACATACTATTTCTTGTCGTCTTTGATGTATTCTAAACATTTCGTTTCTCGATTCATTCCATTATCTCATTTCTGCGGCGAGCTGCAAAATTTTAAATAAAACGATGTTATTTTGAGAAAATGTATGTCATTGGTCGCTCAGAGCGGCGAATATCAGAAATACACGACGAACCACTGCCGCCCATCCATATGTGGTTAAGCTTAGTACTCCTCGAACTTCATTATTTAAGAACTCTTTCATCTGGAGGACTTCATCATTGTGGAACGATCTTCCCGAGGTCGTTTTTCCCAACGAATATAACCTCCAACGATTCAAAACCAACGTGAATCGCTTTTTGCGCACACGCACCACTCCCAGAGTGCCCTAACGGATTTTCCCTATAGTGCTTGTGTTTGATCATAAAAAAAAAAAAAAAATTGGTATTTCTACCGAAGCACGCACCAATCTTGTTTTTGTTGAGCTCTAATCGCTCACCGTCACATGTAGGGAGCGAATATCTGGATGAAGTTTGACTGTCAAGATTGGAATGGCCCGCATATAGCCCGGATCTCAACCCAATCGAATATCTTTGGGATCAAGTTAGAAAGTCCGTTCGTCGTCGTCCTGTACAACCATAAACCTGGCAAGACTTACGACTGGCGCTGAGCGAAGAATATCGGGTTTGTTCGGGTTTGTCGCCTCAAGAAAGGATAAGTAACCTTATTCGTTCCATATCACGAAGACTGCAAGCTATCATCGCTGCGAGAGGAGGAAATACGCGATATTAAAATTGTTTTTGTTAATTAACTTTATGATATACCTAGTGTTTGTTTTTCTTAATGAAAATAGGCTTCAAATCAGCGTTTCATTTGAAATTTTGCAACTCGCAGCAGAAATGAGATAATGGAATGAATCAAAAATCGAAATGTTTAGGATACATCAAGGATTACAAGAAACAGTATGTAAATAAAATTATCCTCTTCAATTTTCCTACAGGGTATTTTCAAATTACGATTAAAAACAATAGTTTGATTTACTCCAGTATAATATAGCCTAATCGAAAAATGTTACTTTCTACAATAATTAAGGAAAAACATAATAAACGGATCTACAAACTAATAACATGAAAATCGCATAAAAAATAAAAAAGTTATGAAATATCAAACTTGACCAAAATATCAGGATTCTTGCTTCATTTTTCATTTTAGAATATTTAATTGTTCCTTTTCTAGTAGATTCTAAAGGTTCACAAAAACATTTTATATTAAAGAAAGATCTGGCTGACTAAAATGACATTCCCGTGTACGATTAACATTATTTGATCAAAAAACTAAACTTCCTCCTCACTGGAGCGTCATAGGGCAACACCAGAATCCACCTCCGAAGCCCTGTTAATATAACCGAGGCCATGACTAAAATCGCCCCTATTATGGAGAATCTATTGGGTGTTTCTCCGAAAAAAAGCACCTGCCATATAAAGGCATATACTATATCAGTACTACGTGCTATAGCTACAGGTCCGGCCTGTTCCATTTGTAAGGCAATGGTCAAGAGGATCTGCCCTAGGAAGCTGAATACCGCTAGGGCTATAATAAGGATTCTATCCATCCCACATACAGGCAGGCACAGGGCTCCTATAAAAATCGTTACTATGAGGCACTGAACGAACCCAAAAATCCCGAAATTCGTCATAATTACCGAAAAATGAACATCTTTCAATGCCCTGAGGATCACAAACGCGTTGGCCCCAAACAGGGTAGAACTGAACGCCGCCACCGCCCCCCACATTTCCGGAGCCTGACCATTATCTCCTAAAGACTCGATTGTATTTCCGAAAAGTATCGGGGGCCTAGTTATTAACACTACACCTATCAAAGTAATGATCACAGAAACAACATTGAACCATCCGCAAGGCTCCTTCAGGAACATACGGGCAAATATAGCCGTGAATACTGGAACTGAGAATACTATTACCGAGGCGTCGCTTAATGGCATGTGTCTAAAGGCATAAAAACTTAACATTAAGGCAGTTGTACCTGTGAAGGAGCGTAATATCAACATTATCCTCCTGTCTTTGGGAAAGCAGGGTTTCTGATGGTAAATCATTATGGGTATAGTTGGCAGGAGCACCCCCAAGAACCGATAAGCGGCAAGGGCCATAGGGTTGATGTCGGACATCCACTTAACTATAGCGGAGCATAGAGAGAAAAACAGAGCACTTAGCGTGGCTAATACTAAGCCTAAATAAGGGTATTTGCGACATTTCTGTTTCGGCTGGTGGAACCGCAGCTCTTCGTCTGCGTCCTCGTCGACTAACTGCTCTAACTCCAGGTTCTCAGGCATTTTCTCGCCGGGTCTCTAAGAATAAAGACACTTTTGTAAGAATAAAATGTAGAATATTGTTTTATCTACAGTAGAAAGTTAAAAGTTTATTACTGCTGTTACTAACACATATCTTTATTGTATCTAAACGGTAAATTTTATTGTATTTTGCACAGTATATTCGATAATTACCCCATAATTTGATTTTTACTGCATGCGGCAAGGTACCGAAAAAATCAATTTTAACTTACATTTTTCACTGGAATACGGTTTAGTCTTGATGGTGGACGTTACATAATGGTTTTCTGCTGATAATGCATTGCTTTTTGATTGAATTTGTGCGATATTTAGCTAATTCTGCATTATTTTTTTAAAAATTGGAAACTGCAGATTGCATTTGCAGGTCGACAGCAATCTGAGTTCTGACAACGAAATTTTGACAGCCCGCTGAGCTTCGGAAGAAAGTTTTGAATTTTTTCTATTGTAATTCTTGCATTTTTATTTATGATTTTCAAAGTAATGTTAATACGTTCTTTTAGGAACAATTTTAAAAAATATTATAAGAGACAGTTAAAAACTACTGAATATTTTATAACTCCGTGTAACTGGCAAGCAAATGAAATATACATTTGATTGTATGTTTGGTTGCCTGCATAAAATATTTATGGTCCTGTCCATAGACAAGTCCTGTCCTACTTGATGTTTATATCTTAGGAAAAATTAAGATTATTGTGAATAAGTTTTTATAAAGAAAAATCATAGATAAAGGATATTATATAATTTTTTCCTTTAAAAATCATCATAGAAACGCAAGTACTATATATATTTACCTGCTATTTACCTAAACAATCACAAACGTCATCCAACATTTGTCATCAAAATCCTATCATTTTCAACAATCAAAAAAATTATAAATTTTCCATACAATCAAACTTTTAACAAATCAAAATTACAGTGAAACCCTTAAATCGCCAATTTCAATAATTTGTATTACTTAATTTCAGTGTTATATTTACCAAACATGCTTTCGAAAAATATTACGCAGTCGACATGAACCATGGATCTATTTCGCATAGCTGTACGGCGTAAAATTTTGCCTATTTCTTTGAGAATCGGCGTTTGTAAAAGAGATTACGCTAGGTAAGTTTATTATCATCATTTTTTTTTTAAATTGGTGCAAAACATTTAGGACTTTTCAAACCTAAAGACAACAATAACAAGAAAGTTAGGTTAGGTCACCAGCTAAGGGAATGGTTATTTGCACTTATATTATTCATTTCCTTTGCACTGGAGCCCCACTACTGGATAAAAAGTAGTATAACGTAAATATTTGTTTAATTATGATTGTATCTAGTCCTTGTATCCCTCCTTCAAATTGGCGTTGTGCCAAAAATATTTAACTAAACATAGAAATACAAGCTATGTGTACAACAACGTATACTTTGGTCTGGTTTTTTTTTTACTCCAAGCAGTGTTGCGATAATTAAACATTTTTTTAGATTAGCAGAAGTAGGACGTTTAGAAACTCCAAAAGTAGCAGGAAAATATGACACAGGTCAGCTTATACTCCACAGAGTTTTTGGGTATAGAGGTGTGGTACTTTTCCCATGGCTAGCACGAGTATATGATAGGTAAGATAATGGTTACTAGGGATAGGACGGAAATCCTGCAATAGTACTGAGTGATTCAGCCTTAACACCGGATCTACTGTTAAGGTTAAGTCCGACCGAATCTATTTTAAAATGCATTAAAACATCATTTTGTTGATAAAAAATAAGGTAAAAAACCTACAAAATTTTTGCAAATAAAAAGTAGTACTTAATTAAATAACAAAAATTGAGGATCTTTCGGCTCTTTCATAAAAATTTTCCCTGACTGCTAAATTATCTGTATGAATCGATACTTCCTTAAAGTTTTTCAAGTGTTCAGAAGGATGATGTTCTCGTTTTAATGCATTACTAAAGGTGATGTCCTTTTACTACTACCTTATTTTGAAACGATTTTTTTTCAAAGATTGCAAATTACTTTATTTTTCTCCTATTTATGTACTTCAAGGACACAAACACTTTACTTTTTTGTGTGAAGATTGTAGGAAATAAGCAGCCTCGAGGTCGATTTAAAGTCCATCAAAAATTGAAATAACAGATGTTTTGTATGTCTCTCCCCAGGATAATTCCTAAATTATTCAACTGAATTGGCTCAAATTTGCCATGCCTATGGAAAATGAGTGTACAATTACGAGAAAAATATTTGTACCCGCCGATTCGCTCACGGTGATCCCATTTGTTCCGTATCAAAATTAAAATCCATCAAAAATTGAAATAAAAGATGTTTTGTATGTCTCTCCCCAGGATAATTCCTAAATTATTCAACCGAATAGGCTCAAATTTGCCATGCCTATGGAAAATGAGTGTACAATTACGAGAAAAATATTTGTACCCGCCGATTCGCTCGCGGTGATCCCTTATTCAACCGAATTGGCTCAAATTTGCCATGCCTATGGAAAATGAGTGTACAATTACGAGAAAAATATTTGTACCCGCCGATTCGCTCGCGGTGATCCCATTTGTTCCGTATCAAAATTAAAATCCATCAAAAATTGAAATAAAAGATGTTTTGTATGTCTCTCCCCAGGATAATTCCTAAATTATTCAACCGAATGGCTCAAATTTGCCATGCCTATGGAAAATGAGTGTACAATTACGAGAAAAATATTTGTACCCGCCGATTCGCTCGCGGTGATCCCTTATTCAACCGAATTGGCTCAAATTTGCCATGCCTATGGAAAATGAGTGTACAATTACGAGAAAAATATTTGTACCCGCCGATTCGCTCGCGGTGATCCCATTTGTTCCGTATCAAAATTAAAATCCATCAAAAATTGAAATAAAAGATGTTTCGTATGTCTCTCCCCAGGATAATTCCTAAATTATTCAACCAAAGTGGCTCAAATTTGCCATGCCTATGTACAATGAGTGTACAATTACGAGAAAAATATTTGTACCCGCCGATTCGCTCGCGGTGATCCCATTTGTTCGGTATCAAAATTAAAATCCATCAAAAATTGAAATAAAAGATGTTTCGTATGTCTCTCCCCAGGATAATTCCTACATTATTCAACCGAATAGGCTCAAATTTGTCATGCCTATGGAAAATGAGTGTACAATTACGAGAAAAATATTTGTACCCGCCGATTCGCTCGCGGTGATCCCATTTGTTCCGTATCAAAATTAAAAGCCATCAAAAATTGAAATAAAAGATGTTTCGTATGTCTCTCCCCAGGATAATTCCTAAATTATTCAACCAAAGTGGCTTAAATTCGCCATGCCTATGGAAAATGAGTGTACAATTACGAGAAAAATATTTGTACCCGCCGATTCGCTCGCGGTGATCAAATTTGTTCCGTATCAAAATTAAAATCCATCAAAAATTGAAATAAAAGATGTTTCGTATGTCTCTCCCCAGGATAATTCCTAAATTATTCAACCAAAGTGGCTCAAATTTGCCATGCCTATGTAAAATGAGTGTACAAGTACGAGAAAAATATTTGTACCCGCCGATTCGCTCGCGGTGATCCCATTTGTTCCGTATCAAAATTAAAATTTATCAAAAAGTGAAATAAAAGATGTTTCGTATGTCTCTCCCCAGGATAATTCCTAAATTATTCAACCAAAGTGGCTCAAATTTGCCATGCCTATGTACAATGAGTGTACAATTACGAGAAAAATATTTGTACCCGCCGATTTGCTTGCGGTGATCCAATTTGTTCCGTATCATAATTGAAATCCATCAAAAATTGAAATAAAAGATGTTTCGTATGTCTCTCCCCAGGATAATTCCTAAATTATTCAACCAAAGTGGCTCAAATTTGCCATGCCTATGGAAAATGAGTGTACAAGTACGAGAAAAATATTTGTACCCGCCGATTTGCTTGCGGTGATCCAATTTGTTCCGTATCATAATTGAAATCCATCAAAAATTGAAATAAAAGATGTTTCGTATGTCTCTCCCCAGGATAATTCCTAAATTATTCAACCAAAGTGGCTCAAATTTGCCATGCCTATGTAAAATGAGTGTACAAGTACGAGAAAAATATTTGTACCCGCCGATTTGCTTGCGGTGATCCAATTTGTTCCGTATCATAATTGAAATCCATCAAAAATTGAAATAAAAGATGTTTCGTATGTCTCTCCCCAGGATAATTCCTAAATTATTCAACCAAAGTGGCTCAAATTTGCCATGCCTATAGAAAATAAGTGTACAATTACGAGAAAAATATTTGTACCCGCCTATTCGCTCGCGGTGATCCCATTTGTTCCGTATCAAAAATTAAAATCCATCAAAAATTGAAATAAAAGATGTTTTGTATGTCTCTCCCCAGGATAATTTCTAAATTATTCAACCGAATTGGCTCAAATTTGCCATGCCTATATACAATGAGTATACAATTACGAGAAAAATATTTGTACCCGCCGATTTGCTTGCGGTGATCCAATTTGTTCCGTATCAAAAATTAAAATCCATCAAAAATTGAAATAAAAGATGTTTTGTATGTCTCTCCCCAGGATAATTTCTAAATTATTCAACCGAATTGGCTCAAATTTGCCATGCCTATATACAATGAGTATACAATTACGAGAAAAATATTTGTACCCGCCGATTTGCTTGCGGTGATCCAATTTGTTCCATATAATAATTGAAATCCATCAAAAATTGAAATAAAAGATGTTTCGTATGTCTCTCCCCAGGATAATTCCTAAATTATTCAACCAAAGTGGCTCAAATTTGCCATGCCTACGTAAAATGAGTGTACAATTACGAGAAAAATATTTGTACCCGCCGATTCGCTCGCGGTGATCCCATTTGTTCCGTATCAAAATTAAAATCCATCAAAAATTGAAATAAAAGATGTTTCGTATGTCTCTCCCCAGGATAATTCCTAAATTATTCAACCAAAGTGGCTCAAATTTGCCATGCCTATGTACAATGAGTGTACAATTACGAGAAAAATATTTGTACCCGCCGATTCGCTCGCGGTGATCCCATTTGTTCCGTATCAAAATTAAAATCCATCAAAAATTGAAATAAAAGATGTTTCGTATGTCTCTCCCCAGGATAATTCCTAAATTATTCAACCAAAGTGGCTCAAATTTGCCATGCCTATAGAAAATAAGTGTACAATTACGAGAAAAATATTTGTACCCGCCTATTCGCTCGCGGTGATCCCATTTGTTCCGTATCAAAAATTAAAATCCATCAAAAATTGAAATAAAAGATGTTTCGTATGTCTCTCCCCAGGATAATTCCTAAATTATTCAACCAAAGTGGCTCAAATTTGCCATGCCTAAGGAAAATGAGTGTACAATTACGAGAAAAATATTTGTACCCGCCTATTCGCTCGCGGTGATCCCATTTGTTCCGTATCAAAAATTAAAATCCATCAAAAATTGAAATAAAAAATGTTTTGTATGTCTCTCCCCAGGATAATTTCTAAATTATTCAACTGAATTGGCTCAAATTTGCCATGCCTATGTACAATGAGTATACAATTACGAGAAAAATATTTGTACCCGCCGATTTGCTTGCGGTGATCCAATTTGTTCCGTATCATAATTGAAATCCATCAAAAATTGAAATAAAAGATGTTTCGTATGTCTCTCCCCAGGATAATTCCTAAATTATTCAACCAAAGTGGCTCAAATTTGCCATGCCTATGGAAAATGAGTGTACAATTACGAGAAAAATATTTGTACCCGCCTATTCGCTCGCGGTGATCCCATTTGTTCCGTATCAAAAATTAAAATCCATCAAAAATTGAAATAAAAGATGTTTTGTATGTCTCTCCCCAGGATAATTTCTAAATTATTCAACCGAATTGGCTCAAATTTGCCATGCCCATATACAATGAGTATACAATTACGAGAAAAATATTTGTACCCGCCGATTTGCTTGCGGTGATCCAATTTGTTCCATATAATAATTGAAATCCATCAAAAATTGAAATAAAAGATGTTTCGTATGTCTCTCCCCAGGATAATTCCTAAATTATTCAACCAAAGTGGCTCAAATTTGCCATGCCTACGTAAAATGAGTGTACAATTACGAGAAAAATATTTGTACCCGCCGATTCGCTCGCGGTGATACCATTTGTTCCGTATCAAAATTAAAATCCATCAAAAATTGAAATAAAAGATGTTTCGTATGTCTCTCCCCAGGATAATTCCTAAATTATTCAACCAAAGTGGCTCAAATTTGCCATGCCTATAGAAAATAAGTGTACAATTACGAGAAAAATATTTGTACCCGCCGATTTGCTTGCGGTGATCCAATTTGTTCCGTATCATAATTGAAATCCATCAAAAATTGAAATAAAAGATGTTTCGTATGTCTCTCCCCAGGATAATTCCTAAATTATTCAACCGAATAGGCTCAAATTTGCCATGCCTATGGAAAATGAGTGTACAATTGCGAGAAAAATATTTACACCCGCCGATTCGCTCGCGGTGATCCCATTTGTTCCGTATCAAAATTAAAATCCATCAAAAAGCGATTTAAAAGATGTTTCGTTCTGGTTTTTAATGAAATAAAACTCCTAGCGTCACGTTCACATTGTATTTTCAAAAAAAATCTTACTTTTACTTGAAATTCCATTAGACAACAAATTTTATAAAAAGCATTTTTTTAGGGATTTACCTCAACATAGAGAAGGAGATGAGGAACCTAATGTAGGCGTAGGAAAAGAAGTGAGAGGACGAACACACACTTTTTATCAAGTACTAATAGATCAAAGGGACTGCCCCTACATAGTAAGTATCATAAATAATGTTTCGATGTCGATAATGTTCTGTATATTTTTATAGAGAGCCCAGTCAGAAGCAGTTACCTTCCTGGGAAACCAAGATTCTTCCAGGAGTCTATATGCCATCCCGGGCTTAGATTATGTGGCTCACGAAGACATCATCCCCTATGCTAGTGCCGAGAAAACGCCGTTGCACCATGAATTATTTGACAAGTTTTTGGCAGCAAATACCAACGGAGGTGAGAAATGTAGTAAATTTCAATCTTTTTATCACTAGTTATGGAAATAAACTTTATTCACCGATCTTTTAATAGGCCAAGGTGTGTTTTGATGGTAACTTTCCTTATGTTTGATCATATTTCTACAATTTTATTAAGGACAGTTCATGGTGTTTAATTTCTGACTATATCTTTAGAAAATTGTATTTTTAGATCCCCCATTTACGGCCCAGGACACCTTAAAAGCGTGGCAAAACAAAAACCACCCGTGGTTGGAACTGTCCGATGTCCATAAAGAAACCACAGAAAATATACGAGTGACGGTGATACCGTTTTATATGGGTTGTAGGGAAAGCCATGCCAATTCCGTTTATTGGGTAAGAATCGTATAAAATTCGTCATCTTACAGCGTACGGATAAGTTTTCTTGTCTTGTAAGGAAAATTTCGTGTTTTTTAGTGGCGCTATTGTATAAGACTTGAAAATCTAGGAAATCTCAGCGTTCAACTTAGAGAACGACATTGGCGAATATTTTCCCTGTCCGGAACTTTGGAAACAGTACGAGGTAAGTTTTTGTGCTAAAGCACTAAAGTTTCTACAGGGTGATCATGTATAATGTCACCCCTGTTAACTTTTTTATTTTTCATACTTGAGAAAAATTAAATAGATCGCTATACAGGGTTCTTCAAGTTGCATTTGCAAGGTGATCAATTATTTTAGGTTTGTTGATTTACAGGGGGGGGATCAAAAAGTTGTACAGTTACGGACTTTGAACACATATATTATATAAACAGTATATTGCTTATACCATCTGCAATTATGTCCCCGCTATGGGCATCGAAGAGGTAATAGTGAGTGTGCGCAGTTCGGAAATTTCCCTGTGAAAGTAAACATTCGACAGGACCGGATTTCAACTTTTTTAATGTAAATTTCACTGGTTAGTTAGGAAAAATATTGCGATTAGTTCGAATTAAGACGGCGTTCCATGCATACGATTTCTGACGATATGATGATCCGACGGTGCCCTGATTGGTGTAAACTGTTGGTGCCAAATTCCGTCCGAATATTTGTAACAATCGCCACGATCAGCTTTATTTTAACTTTCATCCGACGGCGTATGTTTCTTAACCTCACTTTTTTCTAAACCAAAAATTAAGAATGAATGGCTATATTGAAAATTATTATCAGCTACTAATGCACCAAATTAAAAATACATTAATTTTAAGGTTAAGTAGTGACCACATATACCTATATTATATTGTATACAAGTGACACTCCTTCTTTTTTTACAAGCTTCTTAGTGAAATTCGGTTCCGAAGATCGGATAATGTGATAAGCAAAATCTTTTCTTCTATGTGTATGAAACAAACCTGAAATACTCTATACCTGGTATTGATCCAAGACTTTTGCAAAAAAGCACCATACACTTGTGTCCTTTCATCTTAAACAAAACAAGCCACTAACCTACCAAACAGCGAATCGAATCACCACAAATTAAAAACTCCTTTACAAAAGATGTTGTTAGGTAATGAAAGTTTATATGCACTAATATACCGACAACAATGTGGATGAATCACTTTTTATTCAATAATTTGAAAAAGCATCCAGAACCAAAGATGGCGACGAATAACAAACAAATAATATCGGGCCGGCTCTGACCTGACGCGATCGATAAAACTTTCACCCTACTGCGCAAACTCAATAATCCAGCGCCTACTCTCATAGCGGGGACACTTTTTGTATTTTGGAACGTTCGTATTGGCAATATGCTGTTTATACAGTGAGTCCCAGAAGAAATGTCTAAATTCATTTAAAATTCAGCGGTAAGTTTTTTCAAGAAACGCTCGTACCCGTCGATTTTGATTTTTTAATTTTCTTTTTTTTGTGGTAATTTTATGTATACAGGGTAGCTCAAAAATAAGTTACGACCATCAACTTCATTTTTTCAAATGAAAACATATATTTTTTATTTCATTTTTGAATTTTGCATTGAATTCTAAGCATGTTTCATGTACCATGTCCTATACATAAACTCAACAGTTATTGAAAAAATTAGGATTGAACATATCTACAAGTAAGACCGGTTTATTAAAAAAAACACAACAAAATCAAATTAAATGTTGAAAATGTGCGCCATTTACGGCTTGACAATATCCAAGACGATCAATAAACTCTCTTTGCACGTTTCCAACCATTTCCGGAGTTATGACACGCACTTCTCTTCGGATCCTTTCTTTCAACTCCTGCATATTGTTTGGCCTGTTAACAAATACTTTTGATTTGAGGTAACCCCACAAAAAAAAGTCCAGCGGAGTTAGGTCTGGCGAACTAGCAGGCCATTCGATAGGTCCTCTCCTTCCAATCCACCGATTGGGAAAGGTTTCATCCAAAAATGTGCGCACAGTGGCCGCATAGAGCGGAGGCGCACCATCTTGTTGGAATATCAGTTCTTCGTCAGGGGAGTCTGGATCCAATGGATTCGGAAATAAAGCCACTAATGCTGGAATTAATTCTAGTTGGAGAAATTCGAGATATACTTGTCCAGTTAAAGACTGTTCAAAGAAAAATGGACCAATTACTCTTTCGCGTACGATTCCACACCAAACATTTATTTTCTTAGGGTACTGGCTGTGCACCTCTATCATCCAATGCTGATTTTCTGTTGCCCAATATCGACAATTTTGTCTGTTCACATTACCATTCAAATAGAACGTAGCTTCATCCGAAAAAATAATATTTTTTAATAAATTATTATTATATTCAATCCTAATTTTTTCAATAACTGTTGAGTTTATGTATAGGACATGGTACATGAAACATGCTTAGAATTCAATGCAAAATTCAAAAATGAAATAAAAAATATATGTTTTCATTTGAAAAAATGAAGTTGATGGTCGTAACTTATTTTTGAGCTACCCTGTCTGTATACATGAAATTACCACAAAAAAAAATAAAAAATCAAAATCGACGGGTACGAGCGTTTTTTGAAAAAACTTACCGCTGAATTTTAAATGAATTTAGACATTTCTTCTGGGACTCACTGTATATATATATATATGTGGCCAAGACCCTTTTAAGGTTTTACCTATGGCCTATTAAATTTTAGGTCGAGGGGTAGTTGGACAAGAACCAGGTCTAACCAAAAGCCTACCCGCCTTCCAACATAGTAGCCATGTTAGCCTCCAAGCCCCTAGCGGACATATGTGGTGAGTGGGCCGAAAAATTGGGAAAAAGAACAACAAATATCTTCTAAATTATTATTTTTTTATTATAGGGGCACATTCAGGATGGAACGCGAAGACGGCTACACGTTCGACTGTCGAATCCCCCCGTTTTCGCTAGAGAGCAAGCCTGAAGGTGGCGCTTCGTCCCCACCCGAAACGTCCTAACGATATTAATTTTTTTTAGTTTGTAAATATTATACCTCAAATTTTAATGTATATATTATACGGATATGAACCTGCTAAAGAAATAGCTTCGTGTAGAATCGGAAGTGATAGTTTTTTATTGGTCGCAGCTGTACAGTGTTGCGTTTTCTTCGCCGTTTAATTCCGTCGGTATCGGCACATACATCGTTCCAGCTAAATCATAGTCTAAACGTCCCATTGAACCTCTTTCGTCGTGATAAGGTCGCTAGACTGTGAATAGATTAACTATAAACGACCTCGGGCAGGTATCATCCCCCATCCCTATTCAATTCACGCCGATAACCAGGTCGTATATCTCGTGAGGGACGTTACGGGCTCCCCAATCGGTAGGCAGTGTTGCCAGGTGAACAAAATAGAAATCGCCAGATATTTTAAAAATTATTTTTATATGGTATATAGCATAAAAGGGGTACAGTATACAGGGTGTTCCTTAATGACGTGCTAATATTTCAGGGTGTGATTCCTTAGGTCATTTTATAAAGAAAAGTTCATATGAACATATGTTCGCAACGGCTTCAATTTTTTGCTACAGGGTGTTGAATTTTTATTTTTTAAATGGTTATTTTTTAATATCTCCGAAAGTACTCGAGATATTATTTTCAATTTTGGTATGTGTTAATAGGATATAGAACCACAAATTTTAGTTAGAAAAGTTATTCCACCAATGGCGTCCCTGCAAACAATTTTTATAAAACAAAATTTATCATTAATTATTTTATCAATGTTAATAATAATGAGTTTCAATATGAATTTAGTGGTTTTAATCAAGAACGGTGCGTCTGACGAGAAAAACTAAAGAGACCGTTTTCATGTAGAATTGATCAGGCTAATCAGAAATAATACCCACATGGAAAAACGTCAGTGGCGTACCATCTTTTTGGTAAAAAATATCAATGGACATGTTTGCAGGGACGCCACTGGTGGAACAATTGAATAACTTTTCTAACTAAAATTTGTGGTTTTATATCCTACTAACACATACCAAAATTGAAAATAATATCTACAGTACTTTCGGAGATATTAAAAAATAACCTTTTAAAAAATAAAAATTCAACACCCTGTAGCAAAAAATTGAAGCCGTTGCGGACATATGTTCATATGAACTTTTCTTTATAAAATGACCTAAGGAATCGCACCCTGAAATATTAGCACGTCATTAAGGAACACCCTGTGTACCGGGTGTCCCACTAAGAATGGCTCTCGGCCGTATCTCTGAAAGTGTTACTCGTATGGCTTGCGGAAAAATTTTTTAATATGAAAAGTGATCATAAGAAATTGCTGGAAATTATTTTCAAGTTTCTCAGTCGAGCGCTAGAGGGCGCAACCGTAACGGTAAATCCGTAAAGCTCAGTTTTTCAAAAGTTGCCGCGTTAAGGTATATTGAAAATAGCATTTTCGTATACTTTAAGGTTTTATGAAGAAAATTTACTTATAACATATTTTTGTCACTTTTAAAATAAAGTGGTGGGGGAACGTTGAACATTATTTTAAATAAATGCCTACAACTCCGGGTTCGCTCAACAGAATTTAGTGAACTTTGTTTTGTTAAAAAGTGGTTCCCTTACTCTATACTTTACTGTATAAACTATGACAATATGACTTTTAAAGTTGGCGCTAGAGGGAGCTATTTTACAACTTAACAAACATTGCGCATTTTTTCAAAAATTTTAAATACAACAGTATATTTAATTTTACTTCATCACAAACATTAATAAAAGCCTAAAGAAGTGGCGAAAACCACAACTTGATATCTTTTTTCAAACCGGAGATATTAACAAGAACAAAAATAAACACGGAAAAATATGATTATATTTAACTTTCAACGGTACAGGTTTTTTCAAAAGTCAAATAAAAACTTTGACGTGAAAGCACCTAATTTTAAATTAGATTTTGTTTTTCCAAGGCCTATTTGACTTTTGAAAAATAGCTCCCTCTAGCGCCTACTTTAAAAGTCATATTGTCATAGTTTATACAGTAAAGTATAGAGTAAGGGAACCTCTTTTTAACAAAACAAAGTTCACTAAATTCTGTTGAGCGAACCCGGAGTTGTAGGCATTTATTTAAAATAACCCCCACCACTTTATTTTAAAAGTGACAAAAATATGTTATAAGTAAATTTTCTTCATAAAACCTTAAAGTATACGAAAATGCTATTTTCAATATACCTTAACGCGGCAACTTTTGAAAAAACTGAGCTTTACGGATTTACCGTTACGGTTGCGCCCTCTAGCGCTCGACTGAGAAACTTGAAAATAATTTCCAGCAATTTCTTATGATCACTTTTCATATTAAAAAATTTTTCCGCGAGCCATACGACTAACACTTTCAGAGATACGGCCGAGAGCCATTCTTAGTGGGACACCCGGTACATATTTATGATTGATCATATTAGCAAAAAAAAAGTACAATATTGTACGTATATTAGCAGCAAAAACAAAAATTATTATGCACATCTACACAAACCCGCCGAATATCAAATAATCTAAAAATGACCAGAAATCGCACCTTTTTAAAAAGTTTTGCACCAATCGCCAGACTACTCATAAAATCATCAGGTTGGTGAAATCTCACCAGACCTGGCAACACTGTTGGTACCGCGGTCATACCGCGATGAGAATATCAAGCGTATGACCGAGGATCGTGGTTCGGAGCCCCACGGTAAGCTGTAGTTCTCGCTGGCACCGAACGAAGAGGAAAAATTCGCAGAAAAAAACCTACAAATATTCTACAATTTTTATTTAACCGCTTAAAATTACAACGAAATCATGTCACAATCGACTTTAAATAAACAAAGTCATTATTATTTAATTCAATAAGAGAAAAAGTAGCGAACCCGGTTCAAATACAAAGTTATATTCTATACCCAAATGGATTAAAAAGCCAAAAATATTCTTCGCGTTTATGCAAAATATTTCTACAATTCGTCGCTGATCTAACAAACATACTGTTCTACTCTCAATTCGACGTTTTAGGGACTTACGCCTTTTTGTCAGATCGGCGACGGCGCATGCGCTAAAACACGTCTTAATAAAAACTAAAAAAATCACAAAATACTCGACAGTAAAATTGGTATTCAAAATTTGAGAAAATAACAGAACTTTTTCAGAAAATATACAGTTTTGTGGAGATTGTTTGATTTGTCAACAAACCATACAACGCATACTCATGTGCTTGCCAATGGTGTGCGGTCCAAGCGATTCTGATTCGTCAAAAATAAATATTTTTTTCTGTATTTCCCGGAAACTGTCGCCCTCATTAAATGTTCTCTCAAACCTTAAAACTCGCCTAAAAGCAAAATATACATATTTTCCCCTAAAAGAAGCCATCGAAACAATCTTTTAAAATCATCGGGATTATCCGTCTGTGCTCGAAAGGTCGAATTTTGAAACACTACTAACAAAAAAGTGCTAATTTCACATAAACAACAGGTTTTGACCGAAGACATATTGTGAAAACGGAAATGCATGTCGTCGAAAGGCAACGGTGCATTTTAATCGCCCCTCGTATGAGTGGTGCATTTGAACTACTACTCTTACAGGGGTAAATCTATGAGTTCTATCAAACTTCAAGAACGTTATAAACACTTTTTTTTATTGATGGACTTGTATACTGTCGATATTGTCAAAATTCCTGCATAGTTAGTAGCCTATTCTAACCCATTTTCTGTAAATGCGTGCAAAAACTAGTCCTCCATTTATATTTTGTATACAGGGTGATTCACGACGAGCGTGCATTAGAACTTTATGGAGAACTACTGAATATATGTTCCTGAAACTTTGGGGATTTGGGTTTATCGATATGCTCTCTTTAACTAAAATATTGACATGTTTCTGTCATTTCCGGTTATACCGGAAGTAGCTGCCAACTTTCGTTTTTTAAATACAACATGGTAATTTTTATTACATTTTTCGATTAAGCATTAAATACTAAGCACATTTTATAGAAAATGTTTTTGTCAGACTCTATTAGTTTTTGAGATATCTGGACTATTTGTAATTATTTGGCAAATGCATGACGATGAAATAATCCATATAATTTTTTTAACTTAGCGCTTGGACTAAAATTTTTTTCTCACCGAATAGCTAGAAGATCATCAAGTCTCAAAAACATTTCAAATTCGGCATAAAATGTACAGGGTTGTCACAATTCAAGCCTCATTGTGAAAGAATTCAACCATTATAAACTTTCTTATTTTAAATGGAACACCCTGTATATTTTTATTTAATTTGATGGCAAATTAGTTGTTCTTTATAAATAGTATTTACTGTCCTATACCTATATCAAAGCGTTTTCTCAAAAAATTCAATTTTATTCCGAAAATACTATTTGTTCAAGTGTGCTATGAAAACAATTGTACTTAGAGGCTGTATACTGATGTCTATACGGAGGAAAAGTGATTGGTATCAAAACGATGGGGCTCCAGCACACAACGTCCAAGTTGTTAAGACTGCCCTAAACAGACTTTTTCATGACCAGTGGATCGCAAACCAAGGTCCCTTCCACTGGCCAGCTCGTTCGCCAGACTTAACTCCACTGGACTTTTCATCTGGGGAACCATTAAAGATAAAGTTTACGCGCGTCCCATCACCACGAAGGAAAATCTAATTGAAAGGGTGAAGGCAGCATTTCAATCTCTCACAAGAAATTAGGAATGCTACAAGAAATAACATGATGAAAAGAATACATAAATGCTTGGAAGTAAATGGCAATCATTTCGAACATATTTAATTATATAATTAATTGTATAATTTTCAAACACATTTTTAATTAAAGAATTTAAAGTTTATAAACTTGTTTCCTTGCTATTTTTAAAAAAATAATATTTAAACCATTAAATTTAAAACAATCAACTGCATTTTATTTATAAATTATTAAGAAACACTTTAGAATATTGTATTTTCCAGCAATCAATCACTTTTCCTCCGTATAGACATCAGTATACAGCTCCTAAGTACAATTGTTTTCATAGCATACTTGAACAAATAGTATTTTCGGAATAAAATTGGATTTTTTGAGAAAACGCTTTGATATAGCTATAGGACAGTAAATACTATTTATAAAGAACAACTAATTTGCCATCAAATTAAATAAAAATATACAGGGTGTTCCATTTAAAATAAGAAAGTTTTTAATGGTTGAATTCTTTCACAATGAGGCTTGAATTGTGACCACCCTGTACATTTTATGCCGAATTTGAAATGTTTTTGAGACTTGATGATCTTCTAGCTATTCGGTGAGAAAAAAATTTTAGTCCAAGCGCTAAGGTAAAAAAATTATATGGATTATTTCATCGTCATGCATTTGCCAAATAATTAGAAAAAGTCCAGATATCTCAAAAACTAATAGAGTCTGACAAAAACATTTTCTATAAAATGTGCTTAGTATTTAATGCTTAATCGAAAAATGTAATAAAAATTACCATGTTGTATTTAAAAAACAAAAGTTGGCAGCTACTTCCGGTATAACCGGAAATGACAGAAACATGTCAATATTTTAGTTAAAGAGAGCATATCGATAAACCCAAATCCCCAAAGTTTCAGGAACATATATTCAGTAGTTATCCATAAAGTTCTAATGCACGCTCGTCGTGAATCACCCTGTATAGGAGCTGTGCATGGATTAACTGCTATACAAGTATCTTGGTCGAAAGAAACATCTAAAGGCTAAAATATAAATGTACCACCGTATTATTATCTATCTGTTTGAAAAATCGACCTCCCAGGAACCGATTCAAGGAACACACCCCTAAGAAACAAAAATAGTATTGCTTTGTACATCGCAAACGAACAAACCCGAGAATCGCGCCTACGCAAGTTATCTTTGAAAACTACCGAAACCCAACCCCACTCCCCTCATCGTGTGCGTCGCCGTCCTGGCCACCTCATACTGCGCCTCCATCGACGAAAACATTTCCTGCTGTTTCTTCAAAACGTCCGTGGATTTCACCGGTAGACTTTCCATGTCGGTACCTTTTATGCCCATGAGACGTTTGAATTTGTTAGAAGTTTTGTCTGAAAACGAGGAAGAACTACTATAGAGCCGGTTCCAAGCGATGTGGAGAGTTATTGCGAGGAGGAGAAAAAAACTCACCGTCTGAAAAGGTGGTAGCCTCGTATACTTTGGTGGCCTTGCTGCCGCCAGCCGGCACGACATCGGCCGCGCTAGTGGAAGGTCCTGGGGCGTCTGGTTCTTTGGCTTTGTGCCACAGTTGCTTCCTTTTTTCTATTTGTTCCCTGAAACGACCTACAGAAAAATAGTTAGTGCATATGTAGTTAGGGCCACTGGTAGTTAGGGCCACTGACAGATGACATATGACAGTTGACATGCATGCGCAGTAGGACCTACGGAATTGATGGTGAACATCCCATCTATCTCTACTCTTATTCGTAATAATGCTTTTATTTATAGCGTCATTATTGGTCGGTTATGGCTCTAATCTTGGAACTCTCAGCTCGACCAATAAAATCACTTCTCAAACTAGCCACACAAACAACGAATTACCTGTGATCCCCGGCATGAAGAACCTGTTCCCATTACTGTTGGTTTTAGTTTCGGCGTCCTGAATAGCCGAAGCGGGATAGCTATCTGGTTTAAACGGTATTCCTAAAAAAGTAAATTTAATTTTTGCATTGCTTATACAAGCATTTCATAGAGTTGGCGCGGCCTACAGTCAAAATTAGTCTGACGTGTAACTGTAATTTTGATTTATTTCTGTTAGTGTGATATTTTACAAAGATAATGTTGTATAAAGATCCACTTACCTAACTTATCCAACCTATCCATTCTTTTATCGGCTTTCTCCCTTCTAGAAAGGAATGGTTTCGACCCTTTGTCTCTAGACCCGGATCTGGAACGTCTCGGCGACCTTGACGTCCTCCTAGGCGACCTTGACGATCTCCTAGGTGACCTCGAACGTCTCCTCTCTCGGCTCCTACTGCGCCTTCTATCCTTGTCGCGCCTATCTCTACTGTATCTGAAATAATGAAGATTTCTGATTTGTTGATTATTCCAGAACTTCAGTGGAAGACTTTACCTCCTATTATTATCCGTCCTATCGTCTTTACTTCTATCCCTTTCTTTTCCCCTTTCCTCGTCCCTGACGCTCCTATCCTTGCTCCTATCATCATCCCTAGAGTCCCTATTGCTCCTATCCTCTCTCCTCTTGTATTTATCTTCGATCCTATACCGGTCCTCCCTGCCTCTATCACCAGGTTTGGTATTTCGCCTATCGTCCTCCTCTCTTCTGTTTTTTGGGCTTCTACTACTACTCCTACGTTCACTTTGTTGAGAATAAGCAGAATTATGGCCTGAAGTTGGTGGGAAATCGCTCTTTTTGCCTAAATATGAGTTGTTGGGCCTGTCAGGTCTTCCGTTTGGGTTCTGTCTGGATTCTTCTCGATTTTTTTGCTGCGGGCCAGTCGAGTCGTCTGAATCCTGTAGAGAAAACGGCTTTTCTTAACCGTTTGGCCTTTTTTGCAAGTTTTTTTGTTGGAATTTGTTTTATTGTGGTTTTTTGGCTCTGGTGAACATAGAGCAAATAATATTGTGTTATTATTCTTGTAATGGTGAGAAGATCGAAAGTTTTAAAATAAATAATAAGAACCAATATATAAAAAATATTGGGTTTTGTGTATTATAATGACAGACAGAAGAAATAGTCTTTAATATATATAAAATAAATGTATTTATAATAAACGTTCAGCGTATACAGCGAGCGCAAAAATAAAACTTTGAAAAACTTCTAAATCGAGTTTAAACTTCGAAAACTGGAAATCAAGTAGCTTGAATCTTTTTTCCATCATAATCTGGCCCAATGTTGCCAACTTGTTTCGAAATTATAATTATCACAAAATTCTCCGTTCATAGACAGATTAAAAAAAAAAAACATCATCTCTTTAACATTCACCAAATATAAAACCCTTATAATACTCACCGAGTGGCTGCGGTTTTCTCGTTCTCAATTCATCATAAGTCGCTTGCGATTGTTGAAGGCTCGATTCGTTTACAAGGTCTTTACAATATAATTAATAACAGATCATGTTAATATCATTTAAATCTTTTGCACATTTAAATATAAAAAAATTGAGAGAAACGACGAGAATTTAGGGTAATATGTTTTTGTTCTAATTAAAGGCCATATTTTTCAAACCAGCACTTGGACTTATAAAATTGGGTAAAGCGGCGTCAACACATAAGGTTTTAGCTGACGTCTTACCTGATGTTTTAGGTATTCAAGTTAGACTGCAGTGTTGACAGGTGAAGAAAATAGAAATCACCAGAATTGGTTATTAAATATCAATATTACCCAAAAAAGAGGGTATAGCATACTTTAATGACCATATTAGCAAAAAATGCTCATCATCGTACCAAAAGATATTTCGATGAGCAAAAAAATAAAATCCTAAAATTTTACTATATTTAATAGTATACATTAAGATACAAGTTTCATAAGACATTATCTTAGAGCGCGCGTTTAATTTAGGAAACGACCCGCGAAGCGGGGAGTTTTCTAAAGTACAAGTGCTTTAATTGAATTGAATTGAATTGAACCGTGTATTTTATAATACTTTTTCTATTTGGGTCTTTAAAGTCTGAAAAACTTTAAAAAATATAGTAGATTTTTTCCATTTGAATTAATACTTTCTTTTTGGGTTGGCAATACTTTTACAATTTCATAAAATGTTACAAGTATCAAATATGCCATGATAGAAACAATTGAACACAACAAAGCATCTTCCCATCGGTCATAATTAAAAATAAATATATTATTAAAGTTAATAAAAATGAGTAAGGAAGAAAGTTGTACTCCGTCAGAAATACGAGAAAAAGTGCAGAAAATAATTTAGAAAAACTTTTAAAAAGAATATGCAAAACTTTGAGTTATGGTGCGAGCAGAACAAAGTTCAAAATAATGAACAAAATATTGTGTCGACACAGAATCTGACAGGAATAACGATTAATGCCCAGGGAATGTCTACAGTAACTATAAATATGTATACAGGGTGTCCCATAACTAATGGTACACAGGAAAACTGCAGATTCATTGGATAAAAATACTTAGTTTAGTTCAATAGCTGGTAATAACCGAGAGACAGGGTGTAAAATAAAAATTTAATTTTCAATTCCTTTCCCCAAAAAAACCCTAGACACAAAATTTTGTGCAAAAATATTGATCCAGAAATAAGTTATTTTGGAAAATTGAAAATTACATTTTTACTTGGACACCCTGTATCTCGGTTATTACCAGCTACTGAACTAAACTAAGTATGGCCAAATCGCAGTATTTTTACCCAAGGAATCTGTAGTTTATATTGAATTAAAAATAAAATTACTTTAGAAATAGATCATAAATTGGAAGATATTTCTTTATTTTTACATTATGTTGTTTTACAGTTGTGACTAGAAATTAGTTGACGGACACCGTCATCATGTTATATATTTCCGAGTATAGGTATTTCAGATAAATATCTAGTAAAAGGGATCTATTTGCAAGGTTAAAGGTTAGTATTTTAAAGTTTTCTATAAAAAATTGTTGTCGAATCCATAATGCCAAGAGAACCAATTTCCACGAAATCGAAGTAAGCCTAAAATTTGAACCCTACTTGCTGCCAACATAAAAAAAAATCAAATTTCAGTTTAATAAAGTGGCAGGATATTAAATTTTTTTGCATTTCATAATGTAGCCATTATGTGCACTTGACGTCAGGTAAAACATCAGATAAGAAGTCAGGTAAAACCTTATATGTGAACGCCGCTGTATTTTTACAGATTTACAAGAAAATTTTATTCTTGAAAAAAACGTAGTGAAAAACCAAGGAAATATTAATAAAAATATACAGAGTAAGATAAGACGGAATATAGGTTTTAGGTTTATTGTCTGAACTATTCGGTAATAAGAAGTATTTTTCTTATGAAAAAAATATGTATCGCTGGTTTCCTTTGCCATGTAAAATCTTGGTTTACTTGTGTTTTTACGCTTCTAAAGGCCGTTTTACATGCAGCAAGACATGGCGCAACGCTCTGTCAATTGCAAATGATTGCCAACATTGAAAAAATCGGATCGAAACAAATGGAAATAAATTTTCAACCTTGCTTCTACTTTCTGTCCAGGAGAACATGGCCTTTGCGTTTCTGTCAAGCATGCTGGAACTTTTAGAGTCTGATTCATAACTAAACAAGGGGTGGCAAGCCTGAAATCACTAAATTTTCCTCCAGAAATTAGTCTTGCACTCGATATCAAACAAAACCGATAAGCAGCAAGTGCAAGAGGCTTGTGAGAATAGATCAGCTGGATCGCAACTGCGAATGCCTGTGGGCAAAGATCCGTTGCGTCTTGCAAAATGTAAAACGGCCTTAAGTATATGTTTTCTATTTCATAAAAGAATATACAATTACTTATGGTGCTTTCTGTATATTTATGAATGTAAAAATATATTTCTTTTTATCAAAAACAAAATTTTCTTATAAGGAGAACAACAAAAGTGGTGGTGAGAAATTGAAAATATGTACCGGGTGTCCCACTAAGAATGGCTCTCGGCCGTATCTCTGAAATTGTTAGTCGTATGGCTTGCGGAAAAATTTTTTAATATGAAAAGTGATCATGAGAAATTGCTGGAAATTATTTTGAAGTTTCTCAGTCGAGCGCTAGAGGGCGCAACCGTAACGGTAAATCCGTAAAGCTCAGTTTTTTCAAAAGTTGCCGCGTTAAGGTATATTGAAAATAGCATTTTAGTATACTTTAAGGTTTTATGAAGAAAATTTACTTATAACATATTTTTGTCACTTTTAAAATAAAGTGGTGGGGGAAGGTTGAACATTATTTTAAATAAATGCCTACAACTTCGGGTTCGCTCTACAGAATTTAGTGAACTTTGTTTTCTTAAAAAGAGGTTCCCTTACTCTATACTTTACTGTATAAACTATGACAATATGACTTTTAAAGCAGGCGCTAGAGGGAGCTATTTTACAACTTAACAAACATTGCCCATTTTTTCAAAAATTTTAAATACAACAGTATATTCAATTTTACTTCATCACAAAGATTAATAAAAGCCTAAAAAACTGGCGAAAACCACAACTTGATATCTTTTTTCAAACCGGAGATATTAACAAGAACAAAAATAAACACGGAAAAATATGATTGTATTTAAGTTTCAACGGTACAGGTTTTTTCAAAAGTCAAATAGGCATTGGAAAAACAAAATATAATTTAAAATTAGGTGCTTTCACGTCAAAGTTTTTATTTGACTTTTGAAAAAACCTGTACCGTTGAAACTTAAATATATTCATATTTTTCAGTGTTTATTTTTGTTCTTGTTAATATCTCCGGTTTGAAAAAAGATATCAAGTTGTGGTTTTCGCCAGTTTTTTAGGCTTTTTCTTTGTGATGAAGTAAAATTAAATATACTGTTGTATTTAAAATTTTTGAAAAAATGCGCAATGTTTGTTAAGTTGTAAAATAGCTCCCTCTAGCGCCTACTTTAAAAGTCATATTGTCATAGTTTATACAGTAAAGTATAGAGTAAGGGAACCTCTTTTTAAGAAAACAAAGTTCACTAAATTCTGTTGAGCGAACCCGGAGTTGTAGGCATTTATTTAAAATAATGTTCAACCTTCCCCCACCACTTTATTTTAAAAGTGACAAAAATATATTATAAGTAAATTTTCTTCATAAAACCTTAAAGTATACGAAAATGCTATTTTCAATATACCTTAACGCGGCAACTTTTGAAAAAACTGAGCTTTACGGATTTACCGTTACGGTTGCGCCCTCTAGCGCTCGACTGAGAAACTTGAAAATAATTTCCAGCAATTTCTTATGATCACTTTTCATATTAAAAAATTTTTCCGCGAGCCATACGACTAACACTTTCAGAGATACGGCCGAGAGCCATTCTTAGTGGGACACCCGGTACTACAAGGAGCAATAAAATTTTTTTAAACTTTTTTGATAGTAATTCTATTTTTCAATATAATTCCTCTTAACTAACACACTTATTTCTGTTGACCATCAAAATAGGTATTAATATCTTCTTTTATTGTGAACTTTTCAGGGATCTAAATGTTACTTTATCGTCCATATTGCTGGTGCCACAGGTAACAAGATGATAATGAAATTTAAAAACTTGGTACCTAACAATTCACCGTATTCATGTATATAAGATTCACTGTTCGACCAACCTACTAATTGACCCTTAATTCTAAGCAATAGACAATTACCTCGCTCATATCCATTCCGACTTCTTCATAATTGTCCTCGTGAGCTGCCGGTTTTCTATAATTCTTCGACTGCGACACATTCTGCCGTCCGGGCATCTCCTGTCAAAGATTTGACGTTCATCGGACTAATATTTTGCAAAAGGTGAAGTTATTAAATTGATCTATCAGTGTTTATCAAAAATATACAAATATATTATTGTATTGTACTGTATGTTTATGGTAAGCTGCTGAAGTATGTTTAAGATTGTTGTTCATATAAGATATTATTTTATGTGAATTCCTGTCAATGTTTCATGTATATTACTATTCTTATACATAAATTAAAGGTTTTGAAAAATGAAAATACCAGGCCCATACATACTTGTATACAAGTCATAATAGTTCAGAAATATGTGTACAATATTAACCGTTTATGATTAACAAATATAGTACACACGTAATTGTGTTATTGCACCTTAATTTGAAGCTAAAATATCCTTTATTTTGCCTAAAAATCGATAAGGCAACTAAGCAATCACACTGTTTTACCAACCACCCTGCTTAATAACTTATGTAATATAACAGATATTTACCGGGAATCTTGGGCCTCCTGACTCGCTGCTGTCATCGTCACTTCCATAGTTCATCAGCGAGTTCATTTTTGGGTAAAAAAGCTTAAATTTAGGCTAAATTTTTGGAAAAATTACACTTTTACTCACACAGCGACAATGTCAACATGATAATTAAACAAAGATGGCGTCGATGAAATGTGGCCATTGACATGTGGCGGGGTCGTTAGTATCAAATTTCTCCGCAAGAGGCGGTGCAATATATCAAAACTACTTTCCAAGAATGAATGAATGAATGGTTGCATAACAGATTAGCCTGAAATTTCCATTTTGTTTCTGGTTCTGTTGTTTGGTTTTAGCGTCATGTGTCGAATAACTGCCGCGTTGCGTTTAAAATGATTCGTGAGTGGTTTGTTTGCAAATTAAATATAATAAGGTAAGCTTATCGAAAATGTCCTGCTTATTATTTCAATTACTATAATATATAGTATGTATTTGAAACCTAACCTATTATGTAGACAGCAACTATGGCACGACTCCACCTACCCCAGCGAGATAATCCCTTTTTTTAGGAATATGTCCCGTGCCCCTTTATCCTTGTTGGGACAGACAACAGCCTTGTTTTCACAATGTTTTTTTGATCATTTAAAACCATTTTAATTTGTGTTTGTGAGAGAAACCATGTATGTACATTATCGTTCATTAGAAAAAATTCTGAAAGGCAATTTTCTGGCGCAGGACCGAATTTAAGGTTGGCGGGGCCCTGGGGCTCTACTAATGCGAGGAGCCACTGTCTCATGCAAGAGCAGTGAAAAAGAGGAACTTTTTTGTCGACATTGAAAGGTAGAAAAAGCCCAACACTGTTGTGTAGTTAAAATGCGTGCGGTTTGTTGTTTCTACGAAATAGTTAGGCAATTTCAAGTATTGTTCTTCGACACTGTTCTTTCCGATAAATCGGCTGGAATAAAATACTGATTTCCACACGCCGTTATACAAGAGCATTTTATTTACAAGGCATAACCATGCGCGATAATTTTAATAATCACGTTTTATAGGAAAAAAGATTACGAAGACCACCCATCGACTAAAATGCCTTTCCTTCTATGGTGGGAACCTTCAATAATAATAGTATAGTTTACGCATTTTAATAAAATTTACGTTTTTCCTAAAATTTACCTAAAAATTTGTCAGGTGTACAAACATGTCAAGCATATCGAACACAAAAAACGGTTTGTTAGAACGTTCGAACTATAAGATTCCTTAAGGACGGAGACGCCGATGCGCCGACATAAAAACGTCAAGAAGAAAAAGTGTCGAGTGTTGCTCGATCTCGCGTGATAAGTTGTGAGCGCCGTCACCGTCTCGACGGTTATAGGTGAAATCACAAAACACTAAAGTCCGTTTTGCCTGCTGCAATGTTTCTTGCAATTTGGTTTCACATGACGCATAATGTAAAAATGATAATGATTTCCACAAGACTTGCAGAAGAAGGCAAGTTTGGAAGAATATTGCTAGCTGGCTCCTTAATATAACTTCAAGTTTATTGCAATTGCAGAAAAACTTGCAAGCTGTAATGTGACTTTAAGAGCAACGATATCGCATCGCGCGTCCTCGTAGTGTAGACTCAAGCCTTAATCTAGCAATTCGTAAATATAGAAAAATGCTCGGGCAGTAATACTTTATTGAGCGTTAATCTACCATTAAGGACAGAATCTTCTTCATAGAATGTGGGTGGTCCCATTTTAAATTAAGATGAGTTGCTGAAACTGTCATACAGTATTTACTTTGGATGTAGTTTTTGGAGGTGCTCACGATAGCGGTACGTAAGGAAACGAAACAGGCTGTTTTGGGTCATGACCCCTCCAAAGCAAACAGTGGAACACGAAAAATTACATATATAGCGGTTTAACAAACGCGGCAGCGTATTACCTTTCGTAACTTTTCCTTACATGACAACCACTCAAACACACACACAACTCCCCTCCCCTTCCAACCGAAGTTCTGGATCCGCCCTTGCTGTGTAGGGGAATACGAGATAAATCCAATATTGAATCCATATTGAGTGGGGTTTAAAATTAGATCCCCATGCCAAACCGTCCTGACATAAAACTGACTAAGTTATCAAAAAATCGCATAAAAATAGCTTCAAAAATAACATAGTTATTGAATTTTCGCGATTTTCTGTAAAATCAATTTATTTTTTGAAATTTATAAAAAAAATTATTTTTAAATTTAGTTCCGTTCACAGAATAATGCAGCTAAATTAAGAGCTGCGTTTAATCACAGGTTGCCAAGCAGGCACTATTTTATGCGAATGTTTAGCCAAATATACTTAATTTTTTTCTAATATCAAACTGGATTCGTAAAGTTAAAGGATTGGAAAACGCTATGAGAAAATTGCGTTAAAAAATATAATGTTATAAGAATAATAATAAAAAGGCCGTATTACACTTGGGAATTTTTATGGCGCCAGCAATGGCAATTATAATTCAAGGATTCAGGCGCAGTACACCGTTCTCCGTACTACAGTCAGAAATTCTACTCTTCTGACAATTAAAATGACACGGATTCATGCGCAGTACACTGTTCCCGATCAGCTGTCTCTCATTACCAGAAATGGGACAGGCGCCATTTTAATTGCCCTTGCCGGCGCAATTGGGTAGACATGGATTATTCTGTTATTTTTAACTGTTTATTATTTGGCCGAACCAGGTATGAACAGGTAATGGCCATTTAAATCCACTGGTACTTAAATTAGCAGTTTACATTCTTTATTAAACTTATGGACTGCTAATTCAGCAACTTTTTGCACCTTCTATTTGTAAATAGCAGTAGCTGCTTTAACTGGTAATCAAAACGAGCAGGTTTGCACATCTCTAATTCTGGGGATATTTTAGGGATTTCGACAGTACCCACTGCTGTTCTGACCGTTGACAATGCGCCAGCTGATCGAAAACGGTTTACTGCGCATGAATACGTGCCATTATAATTGCCGGCGCAAGAGAAAAAATTGCCTAGTCTAATACGGCCTTTCAATTTCAAATATGAACAATTTTCAAATTTTTGTCACAGATCTTCCTGAACCTTGTTGATACCCTAATCGACATGTCAGACAATCTAAATATCAATAAATTAACTAAAAAACATTATATTAACGGCTAAAACTTCACGAAAAGAAATATTGATCAGCTGATGACTCTCGTCTCTTTCTAACCGGCCAAAAAGTGACATATTTTTAAATTAAATTGATGCAACATAGATGGCTCTGATTGCTAATTTTGGATTGTTTGGGATCCTCATTTTAAATATTTGCAATATTGGTAATAGTTGATTTTGCAGAAAATCGCGTAAATTCAATAATTATGTTATTTTTGAAGCTATTTTTATGCGGTTTTTTGATAACTTAGTAAGTTTCATGTCAGCACGGTGTTGTAAAATTATATTTTTTCAGTTAAAAAATAAATAATAATATTTTTTGATGGATGTAAGTCTTTGATATAAAATCAGACTGGCCGCTTATAATTTTGCAGTGTCGGCAGTATTTGGTTCCTTATCTCTCTAGCCGCAACGGGCATGGCGTTACCGGTAGATTAAATCGGTCAGGATGACGCAATATAATGTTAAAACAGATAAAGAAATTCTGCAGGAGGCAATACGGGGGGCCGCAAAAGTTGGGTACAAGTACCAGAGTGTCTTTATGCCAAGTAATTCCGAGAATACCAACTTGTACATAAAAATAATTAACCCCGAGGTTTCCGGTTCGCGAGACTCGACTAACGAAAGGACTAACCCCTTCATTACCCTCAATGACAACAGACATTAAAATTAAATAAAGAAAATCCCTCCGTGTTCAATATAATAACTTGCATTGTTATTGTATCCATTGGACATGCCCGAGCCAATACCAAAATACAAAGTATAGTTTGAACAAAAAGTTAGGCCCTCGTCCTACGTTGAAACAACTATACTTCAAATTAAAATCAGTCATTTTAGATTCTTAGACAAAATTCTTGCCCTCATCTTCTTCAATTGCGCTGGTGGACCGCTGACAGCTTACAGTTAGCGGGGAAAGGTGGTGGGCCCACCCAAGACCGACTGACACATGCGTGTCAAGTCGGCAATGGCATTATGCCTGGCATCCCTGACCAATAAACAACGAGAAATCGTAATCGACCACCAAGATAAGCGTCCGTAAAACTAATTAAGTAGGAACGTCTTCGGTTGCGATGACTTTTTCATTAATTATCAAGACTGGCGACATAACTGCTAGTGTCGACCAGCAATCATACATTTTCAAAATTTAAAAAGATTAAGAAAGTAGATTGGCTCTAAATACATAATTCCTGGGTGGGGAATTCACCTCTGGATAGAATTCAAAAATGGGGACAAAATTAAATTTCCAAAAATAGCCGTCTACTTAATAATCTGATTAAATTAAATTCAAATAAAACTTAAGGGGAAACTTGGTTATACGGGGGTTATCAAAAAACGTCTTACGTGAAACGCGCAGATAAGGAGAACGTTTAGAGTTACCTATCATTTATTAAGCGCACAACGGACGGACGTTTTGGGGCTACGTACTCCACTCATATCATGGTATAATGTACGTACGTTCCGCTTGAAAAAAATTCCTTCGTTGGACAACGATTTGGCATGTAGTTTTTTTTTAGGAGTGGGGGATTTAATTTAAAAAATTGCAAATAAACTATCTTTAACGGTCATGTTTGGACGCTGTGATTCTGCATATTTTTTTGTGAATTAAATAAATTTAGCTGCTTTATTCTGTGAACGGAACTAAATTTAAATATAATTTTTTTTATAAATTTTAAAACATAAAAATTTGGTATTGCTTTTACGTAACCTCATAGACATTTTGACACTAAAATCAAAGATCTATGTGATCGGTAAAGGACTGAACATACAAAACCTGATTGCATAAGATTTAAGACTTCCGATGGAAAAGAGACGAGTAGAACAAATATTGCTTAATTATGGTGTAGACTCGCGATCTAGAGAGTTGAAATTTGGCCCCGGGGATACTTTGAAAATAATATTTTGTAAATATACTGTGAAGCTCACCCCCCAGGGTGAGCCCTTGAGCCTGTCAAATTCAAATTCATTGTACAATAATTGTATAAAAATATAAAATCACCCAAACCTTATTTTGTATACAGGGTGACAATTTAAAAACTTGAAATGGCCATATATTAGAAACGAAAAACTGAAGAAAAAAACGCAAAAAACAGTTTCTATAAAACGAAGGGGGAACAAAAACAAGCGTATTAGTCCACCCCTATCTGCAACCCCTTGGACAGGGTGAGATAAACCCTTAAAATCTTAAATAGAAAGGGGGTCGAGTGATACATCATTTTGAAGCTCTTGAAAAATGCTTTCCAATGGTACCATAGAAAGGTACATTTCAGGAAATTCTTCTCTGTTTATTAAGGAAAACAATAAATGAAAAGACAATTTCCAACCAGTGGATTGGAAGAAGAGGTCCTGTTGAATGGCCACCTAGATCCCCGGACCTAACACCTCTTGACTTCTTTTTGTGGGGTCACCTAAAATCTGTGGTTTTTAAAACGCAACCTGAGTCATTAGAGCAACTTCAGCATAGAATAGTTCAGGAATGCCGTGCTATATCCAGAAAAACCTTTGCAAATGTACGTGAAGAATTTGAAAGTAGGCTTTATTATTGTCTTCAAAACAACGGAAATCATTTTGAACATTTAATTAACTAATAATAAAAAATTTCAAAATTGTCTTTTCATTTATTGTTTTCCTTAATAAACAGAGAAGAATTTCCTGAAATGTACCTTTCTATGGTACCATTGGAAAGCATTTTTCAAGAGCTTCAAAATGATGTATCACTCGACCCCCTTTCTATTTAAGATTTTAAGGGTTTATCTCACCCTGTCCAAGGGGTTGCAGATAGGGGTGGGCTAATACGCTTGTTTTTGTTCCCCCTTCGTTTTATAGAAATTGTTTTTTGCGTTTTTTTCTTCCGTTTTTCGTTTCTAATATATGGCCATTTCAAGTTTTTAAATTGTCACCCTGTATAAATAATTGGGTCACGTTGCACACGCATCTGCCTTAAAAATATATTTATTCGTTCCATAAGAACTTTTATGAAAAAAGAAGAAGATACCCGAGCCCCTAATTTAAAAAGCGAATGAAAAAGCGACTGTTTGAGAAAGAAATACGCTTCCTGTTCCTTAGGTAGTTTTTCATTTTTAATGAAAAATAACTTCTGAATAAAGTAAATTGGCTTTCGGGTGGACAGTCAATCTTTAACGGTAAGGTTTTTTAAATTCTCGGGCGCGCAGTGTTTGTCTGGGCCGCTCGAGTTTCGAATTAAAAATATAGACTGGCTCAAATATGGATTTATCATTATGTACAGTACGTTTCACGAAATTTGGATACGACTTAATGATTTCCTGGGTCGGTCCCATTGTGTCGACAAGAGCTTGGCAATAAACAAGTGAAGTATGAAGGGACGGACTAAGGAAAACAAGTAATGATATGATTATATTAATGTAATCAAATGAAATAACATTTTTTTTAAATATTACTAGTCATATTTATTTACATTTATAATGTCATTCTATAGATAGTTCTGTTTCGCTACCGCTATCCTCATCAAAATTAATTATAATTGGATTAATTATACGATCCAGACTAATATACGAATTTTCTACAGTTATTACGTGACGGACTGAATTTTTCCAACTACCTGGGGGAATATCATTAAAGCATTTTCGTATTAATTCTACAACACTAGAACTTAAAGTCGGAGAAATATTTTCAGACCTAACCAGTGATTTTAACTGGTGCCACATATGCTCTATGGGGTTAAAAATGCAATAATAGGGTGGGAGCCGTAGCACTGTATGTCCAATTTCTTCTGCCAATGTGTCACAAGCATATACTTTTTTTATACAAAATGTCTTTAAAACTTCTAAAAGATCACTTTTTTTATAACTTTCTTCAAAATATATATCATTCGCCGCCATGTAGTTCTGAATCTCCAATTTTGTATTATTTGAGCTTGGAGCTTTATGTAATTGGCGACTGTGATAGCTCGCATTGTCCATTACTATCACGGTATTCTGAGGAATGTTTGGTAAAAGACAATTCTTGAACCATTCCTCAAAAACTAACAAATTTTACCACAAAAAGATATTTAAATATAAATTAAGCAACCTAACCTACCTGATGTGCCTATATTTAATTATAATTATTACAATCCGGTCCTTTCCACATAATAATAACAAACGGTCATAAATAATGGGATGGCCCCAGGTACTTTTACTGCAGTCATTAAGTTATATCCATTTTTCGTGAAACAATCTTTACATTGGTCTATCAACAGTTTTTCTTTCCAGGGTACTCGATCTTACTATACCCGGCCAATTATCGGCCGGGTAATAGAACATTATTATATTTAGTATAGACAATTTTGAATTCAAATAGGTAGTAGAGTTTTGCCGTGGGAAAAATTAACTATAACTTTACAGTAATATAAAAGACCTGTTACTTTTAATGTCGTGTTTTATCAGCTAATGATAAAGGATAAAACTTGTTCTTTCGAAACGACATACCAGTCCAGTGTATTAGACGGAAACGGCAAAATTAAAATGTTGACATGTCATTATTTTGCGTTTCGTGTGGTTCGCACATTTTTCAAGTTTCGAAACCAAAGTACAGGGTGTCCCCATTTTCGACACTTTTATAGGGTATCTCCGTAATTGTTAGTGCTCTCAAAATAGTAATGTAGGTGTCATGTACTGTTTTTGGGTCAAACTGAAAATGGTAAAATCAAAATTTGAACATTTTCGCTCGCTTAAGAGATACGAGGGAAAATCAAAAAATTGACAATTTCAAAATTACGTTATATTTTCTTAGTTAAAAGAGATACAAAGAAATGTTTTATACAGAAGTTTCTTTATATCTAATGATTGTTGATTATTCAGCCGTTTTCAGAATAAGTATACGGGGTCAGGTAAAAAAGTTGTCTGACCAAATCTAATTTTTTTTAATTAAAACGAACAAACCCTGTATATTTTAATCTAAAAAGATACTATTTTAAATTCTCCTCTCAAATATATAACACACCATGTAAACAACAGACCACAGTAGACTATGAAACAAAAGCTAATATCCTAGAAACAACTATGTTGACTCATAACATTTAACGTCAATTTAATTTTTACATATTCATTTGCTTTATTTCGAAAGTGGAAAAAACGAAGAAATGGCGCAAAATGTATATTTTGTTCGCTATCCGGAAAGACGGTAACCATTTAAGGACATATTCCGAACATTTGCGATGATTCCCGTTATTTTTTACCTTAATCTGAATCTTTTATTTCGTTTCAAAGTAATAAAGTTTAAATAAATCGCCTAGGAAACCAATATTATCCATGGTGTGTTATATATTTGGAAGGAGAATTAGGTTAGGTCCGATAACTTTTTCTCCTGACCCCGTATACTTAGTCTGAAAACGGCAGATTATTCAACAATCAAGATAAAGAAACTTCTGTATAAAACATTTTTCTGTATCTTTTTTAACTAAGGAAATATAGGGTAATTTTGAAATTGTCAATTTTTTGCGGAGATACCCTATAAAAGTGGCGAAAATGGGACACCCTGTACTTTGCTGTATAGAATTTAATCATCAAAATGAGTTCTTATCTTATCTTAAAGACGTTTTTTATATCCACGACCTTCATAATGTTAAACACGTCTACATAATCTCGATTTGAATTCGTACCGTTGCATTCTTTCTTCCTTCAGTTTTTTTGGCGCCCAGTGTACAACGCATCCTCACAGTTGTCGGTGTTTAAAAAAGGCCGGTAAATTACATTTTTGATTTAGTTTTTTTCGCTTTATTTAGACAGAATGCGTTTCATTCATCAGAAGATGATACGGAACACGATAAATCATTTGAGATGACGGGACGGTCGAAAACAGGTAGCCACTACGAAATTTAAAACATATAAATTAGTTTCTACAGGGTGAAGGTGAATAAAGGACATGCGCCAGTCTACAGGTGCTTGCAACACTTACAAAATAGTAAACTCAATTTTTTTTTCATTAATAATAATAATAATTCATTTAATTCTTCAATTTAACTGTGAAGAAGAGAGGTATATACAATAATTGAAGAAAACGTCAAAAATTTTCTAGTTTAGGATACCAAGAATTTAGTCTCCATAACAAGAAAATTCAGTGAAAATGGCGATGAGAGGAAATTTAGTATCGTGGGCCAAATTGTATTGTTACTATTATTCTTGTTGAAGTCACTAATAACTCTTTTTAAGTCAACCAAGTACTTCTAGTACCCGAAAGAATCGAACGTTTAAAAAGTGGGGTAATTCACCCATAAACCCACAGGTCACTCCTCGGCACAATCATATTACACTGCCCAGCTGTGTAATCAACACATGTTCTGGCGAAATGTTGCCAAACTGTGGAAAAGTGTAAAACTTTAGATTCTTATAAAAATAAATATTTAGCTTACTTAGAAAGTAAATCCAGGCCGCCGACACGAGTAAGGAATCCAGGGCACAGACACATTCAGTTCTTGTTTCAATGGGAAGAGGTTTCTGCTCATCACGTGCCCTGATGATAGTCTGGGACTGCATAATAAGCTTATACCCACTGAACCCCATTCGGCCGCTTATTTCCAATCTCGGAACATAACCGGCATATCGTCGAGAGAAAAAAATACATAGTGAACCAGAACAAATTACACTAAATCACTTAAAGAAACACATAGACACCCACGAGTTTCAAATTAGTTTTTTTGAAGATATGCACCTATTATCAGATTACACAAAAACGCTAAACACTAACGCATAATTACACTATCGTACACATAGAACAACAGCACACACAGAAGATAGGATACAAATTATTTCGAAATAGAAAGTCAGAAATAATAAAAACGCTAATTTCTAATGGGCCTAAAACAATTTTTAATCCTTTAATGAAGATTGATGAAATAATAATTATGTTGACAACAACAGGACCCCCCCCCCCCTTCAATCTTAACATAGACGAGTCCAACCAAGGGTCGAGTGATTCGTTGTCATTTCCGAGACATAATTATACAGGAAAGTAATATTACAGAAGGATATTCCGCAATTTATGAATATAATCTTATAAAACATCGAAAGTGGCAACGCTGTATTTTTAGAAATTATATTATTTCCCAGAACACCGGATGAAACTTTATACAATAAGGGCGTATTTTTGTATACACAGTAGCACTTTAAAATACTAATTCGGATTGAATGGTACTTAGATGTGTTCATGAGATGCAAACAAATTTACGCGAAAACTTATGTGAATTTGTGCTTTTGCTTTTGTGTTTGTGCCGGTTTTTGTTTGGACTACCTACTTGGTGTTTTTTTATAAATTAAGTTGGTTTTAAATAAGGCCGAAAAGGTAAATAATGTTCGAATTGAACAAATGAGAACATACCTGGCCATTTATAAACGCCGCGGCGGTTGGTTCGTGTCAGTTCAAGTTTATAAATCAGAGATTGTTTCCCAGCGAACTGAACTGAACGTAAAAATTTATAATAATGTACCCTGAAAAATAAACAACTTGCAATCTGTCAAACGGTTATTGACTTTCTAAAGAGTGACAACACTGCTCAAAATTCACTGACGTTTTCCGCCATATGTTGTTTTGTTTATCTTTCTCCCAGTGTGACCACGTGCTTAATTTTGGTTGGACGTCAGGTCATGTACAGGGTATATTAACTTAAAGCGCCATTTTTGGATATTTTTCTTCAGTTTGTTTTCATCTCAGGAATTGCCCGGTTTAAATATAATACGCCATTTCCATAACACCCTGTATAGGGCCTCTGCTGCCTTTTTAGAGAGCTTTCATCAATTTCATTAACCAAGACATGTGTGTCATCTGCATAACAGACTACGAGAATGTAGAATGACTTACTTTTTAAAAAAACCATCAAATCATTAGCAAAAATTAAGTATAAGAATGGTCCTAAAATTGAACCCTGTGGAACGCCTCTTTCAACAGTACGTATATTACTCTGTGTGCTATTAATTCTTACAAACTGAGACCGATTAAAGTTATAACTTAATTACAAATAAACAAAGTTTCATTCATTATTTTTTTTTTAATCAAACCTACTTACATTAACTTGAAGACGGTATTTGTGGCAACATGAAAAAACTGAAATTTCAATGCCTGAAAGTTGAATTTTTTGCAACCAAATCCCTACCGTTTAGTTTATGAACTCGAAATAGAAAAAAAGACGTGCGACTTAAAGGGAATAGTTTTTTAAAATAAATTAAAAATTCCTTGTTCCAATGAAATACATTTTTAAAACGCTTTCTTTTTTGCTCGGAAACACACCGTGCCCCTAATCGAACAAAAACCACAATTTTATATAAAATTATTAATAAACTTTCTTTTTTACGATATTAATTTATTATTTAAACCAAAGTTACGTAAAACAACCAACGAAACAAAAATGGAAAAAACCATTAAAAACTAATTAATATTTCGATGACGTAACGTTTCCCTTCATTCGATCGACAGAAAAAAAAACAATACACTATCGATTTCAATTGTCTATGAAACTGAACAAAAAACCATCAATTAAAAATTGCATTGGAACTCGATTTTTGCAAATCATTTGTTTTTTCGATGCTGGCTACGTTTGTTTCGTAAAGGTATATACAGACCATCGGCATAATAATTCGTGTTGGGAAAAACCGATGATTTTAATAATCGAGTACTTGTTACTCGAGCGATGTTAATAATCGAGTGAATCGCTTGAAATTCCAATTTACCAAGCGATGACGTCACCGACAGCCTAGTCGTTTACATGTGATCAGGTAGGGTATTTAGCAGGCACGTAACTACGGGTGGGCACAGGTTTAGCTAAAAAATTGTAGTAGCCACCAAAAAAATTTCAGAAATTTATTTATTTGTGAATAATGAATTTTTACCACGTGTCTCGATACCAAACAAAAAAACTGCAAAAAATCACCCAAATATGTATTTATTGTTCGGGTTTATTTTTTTTTTTTTTTTTTTTTTTTTTTTTATATGATCAAACACAAGCACTATAGGAAAAATTCTTTAGGGCACTCTGGGAGTGGTGCGTGTGCGCAAAAAGCGATTCACGTTGGTTTTGAATCGTTGGAGGTTATATTCGTTTGGAAAAACGACCTCGGGAAGGTCGTTCCACAAAGATGTAGTCCTCCAGATGAAAGAATTCTTAAATAATGAAGTTCGAGGAGTACTAAGCTTAACCACATATGGATGGGCGGCAGTGGTTCGTCGTGTATTTCTGCCAATCGTCGCTCTGGGCGGAATTAAGAGGGCAAGGTCAGCCGAGCACCTTCCATGAAAATATCTGTAAAAGAGAGTCAAATCCCCAACCTGTCTTCGATGTTCTAGGCTGTCGCGGTTCTTCGTCAGCTCGTAGTCTCCGATCAGACGAATAGCCCTCCTTTCGATGGAATCCAGCAGCCGAAGAGTATATTTGGGTGCAGAGCTCCATACATGAGAGCAGTGATGGTCGAATCTGGGCTTTGTATAGTGTCAAAAGTTGTTGAGATGTGTACAACTTTCTGGTTCGGAAGAGTACCCCAAGCTTCTGAGAAGCTACCTTGGCGATTGCGACAACGTGATTATGCCAAGACATATTTCCTCCGAGATTGACGCCCAGCAAATTGATAGATGAAGCCAGTGGGATTGCGTGTCCGGCCATGACTATTTCCGGTTCTGTAATGTTAACCTTTTTAGAGAAAACTGCTGCCTGGGTCTTTTAGCGTTAAATTCGACTTGGTTACTGTCACCCCAAGCCAAAATTTCTTCCAGGTCTTTGTTGAGGCGTGATACTTCATGCTGTCTGCGAAGATGTGCGTCGGCAGCCGATGTTTGCGCATTCAAAGAGAAAGATGAGATAAGTGTGCTATCGTCAGCAAAACTAAATATCGGATTTTGAGTTTTCACTAGAAGGTCGTTAATGTAGAGTAAGAAGAGAGTGGGAGACAATATGGACCCTTGAGGAACACCGGCATTGATGGTGAAGGTGTCTGAGAGAAATCCGTCAATCGCCACTTGCAGAGAGCGGTCCTTAAGAAAGCTAGACAACCATGCACAGAATCGACTGGGCATACCATAGGATCACAGTTTACTTAGAAGCCCCTCATGCCAAACACGATCAAAAGCTTTAGAAATATCCAGTGCAACATACCCGAGACTCCCCATGATTTTCGATTGCGTTGTTCCAAATATGGGTGACATAGGCTAGAAGATCTCCAGTTGATCTGGACTTCCGAAAACCATATTGATGATCGCTGATAATGTTGAGGCCTTCCAGGTACTTTAGAAGATGTTGGTTAATTTTTTTTAAAAGAAAAAGTATTACCGAGAGTTATTTTTCTTCACATCTTTCTCAATCTACGAGCATAAAATAAGTAGATATTTAAAATGGCTTGTCAAATTCTTCACTGTGTGCCCTTCAAAATGTAGGCTTAGTTACGCGACTGGCAAAATAAGAAAATAGGTGATTATTTTTTAAAATTCATTTATAGTTACATAAAAGTTCCTGTTTAAATTTAAGAATGTTTACTATTGGTGACCAAAAAATTTGTCGATACCTGTGTTTTGTTAACTATTTTGCTCGTTTTCTTATTTACCATTAACATTTTCTATAATGTATGTTATTGTTAAGAAGTCTTCTTGAGTTTAATAATAAAAAGTTCCTGTTTAGATTTAAAAATGTTTACTATAAGATTACCAACGAATTTTTCTATATATTTTGTTAACCATTTTGTTCGTTTTGTTATTTTTATTTACACTTTCTATTATTATGTTATTTTTGAGAAGTTTATAGCAAATAAAAATTTTAAAATGATATCCTTTAATTTTTTAATATTTACAATCGGAGACCTAAACTACGCCGCTGGCTAGCCAGTTAAAACAGAACTTTAGAAAACCTATGTCGCGATGACTCCGCTAAGGGATTTGGCATACTTTTTATGCACCTTCTCGTTTATGTGCCTTTAAGAAAGACGTATGTCGTGTACCTGCTCAGCGTCAAACTCGAACGTCGCCAATCGGATGGCGCGGCGCGTAGACCGAAGGTCGTGTATCAAGTGACAGGCGATATTTTAATAATCGAGCGATGTCGGTTATTTCAATAATCGAGTGATCAAGCGGTTTTTCGCTCGAGCGACCACAACACTAATAATAATATAATTTATAAAATGGAGATGAGAATAGTTTACATTTTGTCCTGATCCAAGATCGTTTTTGACCGAAATCAATGATGCCAAACTTCTGCTGATTGCCCTAGATCTACCACCTGTGTTTGAAACCGAAAGTTATATTAATTATAGTGAATGCATTTGTCATATGTATACCTATTAAGTAACAATATTATACTAAATACAAGGTATCCCAGATAAGAATCCACTCTACATGAACATCCTGTACATGTGTGCGTGTATGTATGAAATTTTCTCCTCGGAAAATTATTTATACTTTGTTACCAGTTTGTAGATCTGTTTATTGTGTTTTTCCTTAATTATTTTATAAAGTAACATTTTTCGATTAGGCTATATTATACAGGAGTGAATCAAACTGTTGTATTTTATCGTAATTTCAAAATATCCTGTAGGAAAATTGAGGTGGATAATTTTATTCACATACTGTTTCTTATAATCTTTGATGTATTCTAAACATTTCGAAATTGGATTTATTCCTTTATATCATTTCTGCTGCGAGCTGCAAAATTGCACGTTAAATATAATACGTCATTTCCATAACACCCTGTATATGGACGATGATAATATTGAAGAGCTCACAGCCACAGTCTTTAGGGACCAATCAAAAGTTATTTTTGTTGAGTACATGCCCAAGGCTACTACAATTAATAACAGTCATTAATGGTGACAATACCTTAAGAAAATTACGCGAAACTGTTGGCCAAAAACGGCCGTATAGTCTGTTTTGGGCTCCGTCGACTTCCTTTTATTCAGAAATTTGAAATAGTACCCTCCGATGATTATTATTGATGCCGAAAACAATATGTTATAGTCACCGCCGTTTGCGAAACAAACTCGCTCATCGAATCCTTTGAGAGTTGGAAAAAAAAACGGAAGAGCTTTACCGACATTTTGTTTCTGTCAACCGGAAATTGGAAACAAATGGCAATCTATTGAACGTGGATTAGAATAGATCGAGTTAGCCAAGTGTGACAATTGCCTTATTATGAAACTATTGCTCGCGGCTTGACCCGCGTGGATAATAGTAAGTGCGGAATTTCCTATATTTGTTATATTTTTATATTATTTTTTTACATGTGCCCAGAAAGTGCCTCTTTTCATGCATGTTCTCTTCACCGAAAGTGGCGTTTTCCAAGAGAGCGGGCGGGAAAGTATCGAAGCGGGCGGGAAAGATTTTTCCCGCCCGCTTCGAGTCACCATGTGCTCATAAATAAATAAAACCAGAATTGTCGGTGCGGGATTTGAGCCCGCGACCCTCAAATCGCCAGGCGGACACTCTACCCACTGAGCCATACTACAAGCGATAATAAATAGCGGATTATATATAAATTAAGCAGTTAATTTTTCAAAGATGTTTTAGAAAAATGTTTAAAGAAATTCTTTATTTATATGGCCTCAAAGACTCGGGCACTTGTAAAAAAATAAATAAAACCAGAGATGCCTAGTGTGGGATTTGAACCCGCGACTCTCAGATCACAAGGCGTACGCTATACCACTAGGCCACCGAGCCTATTTATCAAAAATAATAAATAGATATTTACATTCTCCATGCGCGAGTGTTTTCATGTCATTTAGACAGGAAAACTGTCTGAAGAATTTCTTTATTTATTTGGCATCAAAGCTTCGGAGCACTTGTAAAAAAAAATACGGTACATATCTCGGGCCGTCGGAGGCTTTTCCGGACTCGTGCGTAAAAGCCTCTTTTCGGCCCTTGATACGTAATGTACTATTTCATGGTCAGTGTGGCAAAAAGTCCGTTTTGCAGTTATTGGGTAAAAAGAGCAATTTTAGTCCCTCTTTCGGGACTGAAGTGACGTTTTTAATGCCATCCATAGAGCATAGAATTAGAAATATTTTTAATTTTCTCAAAGAGTAATGTCGTGGAAGTTTTAATCCCTACAATATCACACTGTAAGCTGTACGAGTGTTCTTGCAACCAAATTATAAATCTGTTTTATAGAGTTTTTTTTCAAATAGCTGTAAGAACATCAATAGAACTAACATGATGCAAAAAAATGGTTGGGCAATGTTCTTTGCTGTAAAACTTGGTGGTCGATGTGTCTGAAATGTTGTTTTTGCGACATTTAAGACCATAATAGAAAACTAGTTATAAGATACATCCACATAGATATAAACAGTATATTGCTAATACCATCTGCAATTATGTCCCCGCTATGTGGACCGAAGGGGGCGTTGTGAGTTTGCGTAGTTCGGAAATTTCCTTGTGAAAGTAAACATTCGGTAGGACCGGATTTCGACGTTTTTAATGTAAATTTCACTGGTTAGTTAGGAAAAATATTGCAATCAAAATTACGATTAGTTCGATTTAAGACGGCGTTCCATGCATACGATTTCTGACGATATGATGATCCGACGGTGCTCTGATTGGTGTAAACTTTTGGTGCCAAATTCCGTCCGAAAATTTGCAAAAATCGTCGTCGTATATTTCTTAACCTCACTTTTTTCTAAACCAAAAATTAAGAATGAATGACTATATTGACTATTTTGGGAATTATTATCAGCTACTAAGGCACCAAATTAAAGACACATTAATTTTAAGGTTAGGTAGTGACCACATATATATTATATTGTATACGAGTGACACTCTCTTCTTTTTTTACAAGCTTTTTAGTGAAATTCGGTTCCGAAGATCGGATAATGTGATAAGCAAAATATTTTCGGTTATATGTACATACCTGAAATACTTTATACCTGGTATTGATCCACGACTTTTGCAAAAAGGCACCATGCACTTGTGTCCTTTCATCTTAAACAAAACAAGCCACTAATAACCTACCAAACAGCGAATCGAGTCACTACAAATTAGAAACTCCTTTACAAAAATTGTTGTTAGGTAATGAAAGTTTATAAGCACTAATATACAGACAACAATGTGGATGAACCACTTTTTATTCTGTAATTTGAAAAAGCATCCAGAACCAAAGATGGCGACGAATAACAACAAACAAATAATGACACTTTTTGTATTTTGGAACGTTCGTATTGGCAATATACTGTTTATATATACATATATATATATATGTGGATATATCACATAAGTTATGGACCTTTGTTTTTAAACACTTCATTTAATTTGTTTTCAAGTTATAGCGCAATTAAAAAAGAAATCGGTAAACGTGGGCTGTGTATGGTCCATAGTTATTTAGTTGGCATTCTCATCTTGGCGAATCTCCTCATCTGATAAGGACAACTTATTTTTTAATCATGCGAATCAGAGAAAGCGCTTATAGGGTTCCGGGCAGTAAAATCCAATAAAAAATATGTTGCTTTTAGATGTTAAAACAAATAAAATAATATTTTAATGTCATGTAGGTACTTATACCGTGGTAACTAGTGTGAAAAATCACTAAATTACCATGACAATTGGAGGAGTTTTGGTGAATCTTCAAAATAACGTTCAATTTGAGGCTTGTTTCGCTGATGAACCTTCATAAAGTTTGTCTTATTTAGTTTGCTCGGTACCATATTGATATTATTTACGATAAGAACCGAATATTATTTATTTATACTTAAAATTAAGAATAAACTTATAATTTTAGATGAATGATCGCATAAAATTTTTTTACATAAAACTAAAATTTAGTATCTGCGTTTCCCATTCCCATTTCATCTATGGTTTTTATTATTTGTTTTAAAAAATATACAGCGTGTTTATTAATAACATGCTGATATTTAAGGAGGTTATTCTTGGGTTTGTTCGTTTTCAGAAAGAAACTTCATGTGAACATTTTTTTTTATGATCAAACACAAGCACTTTGGGAGTGGTGCGTGTGCGCAAAAAGCGATTCACGTTGGTTTTGAATCGTTGGAGGTTATATTCGTTTGGAAAAACGACCTCGGGAAGGTCGTTCCACGAGGCTGAAGTCCTCCAGATGAAAGAATTCTTAAATAATGAAGTTCGAGGAGTACTAAGGTTAACCACATATGGATGGGCGGCAGTGGTTTGTCGTGTATTTCTGCTATTCGTCGCTCTGGGCAGAATTAAGAGGGCAAGGTCAGCCGAGCACCTTCCATGAAAATATCTGTAAAAGAGAGTCAAATCCCCAACCTGTCTTCGATGTTCTAGGCTGTCGAGGTTCTTCGTCAGCTCGTGGTCTCCGATCAGACGAATGGCCCTCCTTTCGATGGAATCCAGTAGCCGAAGAGTATGTTTGGGTGCAGAGCTCCAGACATGAGAGCAGTACTCTAGTGATGGTCGAATCTGGGCTTTGTATAGTGTCAAAAGTGTCCCATTTTCGACACTTTTATAGGGTATCTCCGTAATTGTTGGTGGTATCAAAAAAGTAATGTAGGTGTCATGTGCTCTTTCTGGGTCAAACTTAAATTGGTAAAATCAAAATTGAAAATTTTTGCTCGCTAAAGAGATACGGGGGAAAATCAAAAATTTGACAATTTCAAAATAACCCTATATTTTCTTAGTTAAAAGAGATACAGTAAAATGTTTTATACAGAGGTTTCTTTATATTTATTGTGGAATAATCTGCCGTTTTCAGAATAAGTATACGGAGTCAGGTAAAAAAGTTATCGGACCTAACCTCACTTTTTAAATGGAACACCCTGTATATTTTAATCTAAAAAGATACTATGTTAAATTCTCCTTTCAAATATATAACACACCATGATATTGGTTTCCTAGGCGATTTCTTAAACTTTATTACTTTAAACCACAGTAGACCATAAAACAAAAGCTAATATCCTAGAAACAACTATGTTGACTATTAACATTTAACGTCAATTTCATTTTTACATATTCATTTGCGAAAATAGCTTATCAACATTTTGAAAAATTTGATATGATATCAGTTTATATTGAAAGTGGAAAAACGAAGAAATGGCCCAAAATGTATATTTTGTTCGCTATCCGGAAAGACGGGTTTGTTCGGGTTTGAAATCAGCAGATTATTCAACAATCAATATAAAGAAAGTTCTGTATAAAACATTTTTCTGTATCTCTTTTAACTAAGAAAACATAGGGTAATTTTGAAATTGTCAATTTTTTGATTTTACCATTTTAAGTTTGACCCAAGAAGAGCACATGACACCTACATTACTTTTTTGATAGCACTAACAATTACGGAGATACCCTATAAAAGTGTCGAAAATGGGACACCTGGTACAGTTTTCGTATAAAAAAAATGTAATTCGTTCATTGCACTCTGTTGTGAAATTAGTAGGTAAGCAGCACATTTTGTTTTGTAAACAAACATTTTTGACATTTGTCTACCTTGTCCATCAGTTGTCACGTATTTAACTCATTAACCTTAACACATCATTAAAAAAACATGAAAATCTTAACACCCTGTATCTTAATAGCTAAGACGTTTAGGGCATATGTTCATGTGGAGTTTTTTCTGAAAATGGACCCAAGAATAACCTCCTTAAACATTAGAAATTTAAGAAACACCCTGTATATGAACAGTAATCAGGTGGACAAAAGCGCATATTAAACGCTCTATTAAAGTTGGTAAAAGGCAAATTTTAACAAGAAAGTCCAAGTAAATCCATGTAAAATAATATCAATGCACACTGAATCCGGGCGATCATCCGGAAATATTTTAAATTGATTTTTTTAAATCGAACTTTCCCTTGTTCTGGGAACGGATTTGAATAAATTTGCGTATTCTTTCATATTTTAGAGAAAATAAATAGTTTTTATTCATTAATTTGCATGACAAAAATAATAAAGACATTTAAAAATATTAAATTTCCATATTTCATCAAAAATTGGTATTTTATCGTAGAAAATACGGACAGGGGGATTTCCCCTCGCCTATACCTTAAAAATTAACTCTAGAAAAACAAGAAAAAAATACCCCGTCATTTCAATCAATTAAGAAAACCAACAGATTGTGTGGTCTGGTCCTCTCACTTCAATTAGTTTCGGTCTTGTTCTAATTAACCCTCAATTACTCACCGTATTACGGGGAAATGTCACTTAAAACTAATTAGTAATGACGTGTAGGAAAATTAAGTGAAAATTTTGGCACGGTCCGTATCAGCGTGGCATCTGCCATGGTAATGACGTGGAAAATTTTTATGTGGACATTTTTTTTTTGGTTCACATTTGACATACAGAATCGTGCAATATTTTAGTTTATTACACGAAAAAAAGACTATAGTAACCAGTTTGCCAATACGAACGTTCCAAAATACAAAAAGTGTCCCCGCTATGGGAGGTGGCGCGGGCCTATTGATTTTGCGCAGTAGGGTGGACATTTTATCGATCGCGTCAGAGCCGGACCGACATTATTTGTTTGTTGTTATTCGTCGACATTGTTGTCGGTATATTAGTGCTTATAACCTAACAACAATTTTTGTAAAGGGGTTTTTAATTTGTGGTGATTCGGTTCGCTGTTTGGTAGGTTATTAGTGGCTTGTTTTGTTTAAGATGAAAGGACACAAATGCATGGTGCTTTTTTGCAAAAGTCGTGGATCAATACCAGGTATAAAGTATTTCAGGTATGTATCATCGTGCCGATAAAAACTAGGACAGCAAAATCTCAAAACTGGGAACGGAAATACGTATCTCATAGACTATAAAAGGTGCTCGACAGCTGTAAAGGTAAAAACACCTAACTTTTAGAAAGTAACCTAGGTTACATAATTTAAGGTTTGTATTTTGCGATACGAGGTGCATGGCATCAAGATATGTTACTTGTTTTATAAAGTTGAGCGCAAGTTTATACGGAGAAACTAAATGTATTACGCATTTTTTGTTAAGAAAAAGGTCATATGCTTTATTCAATGTAGTTATATTTAACGTCACCAAAACATGAAAATAAAACTGAATAATAAAAGAAATTTAACGGGAAGTAAGAAAATATACAAACACAAAATTTGTAGTAGCAACAAATTTTTTTTTAATATGTAATCATAGAACATTCCTGTTTATTACTTCTTGATAATTATTCTATTTTCATCTTTAGCAAACATTCTAGGGGAACCTGAAACTGCTCCTAATAATAGTTCGATGCCTTGCTATTTTTTGTTTTGCCAACAACACGGTCGCAGTTCGCCTGCAATATTCCTAATAAGAGCACCATCTCGCAACCGACTGTAGATAATAGCCTTTTGCTGGGGGGTTAATTGTGGCATATTTAAAAAAAATGTGCTTGATAAGTTAATGATAAATTGACAATCTATGTTGACATGTAAAAATTTGTATATGACATTTTACTGGTACCAGACAGTAAATAATTCCTAATAGTCAAGGAGAAAATAAGAAATTTTGCTGTCCTAGTTTTTTATCGGCACGATGGTACATATAACCGAAAATATTTTGCTTATCACATTATCCGATCTTCGGAACCGAATTTCGCTAAAAAGCTTGTAAAAAAAGAAGAGAGTGTCACTGGTATACAATATACATGTGGTCACTACCTAGCCTTAAAATTAATGTATTTTTAATTTGGTGCATTAGTAGCTAATAATAATGCCCAAAATAGTCAATAGGTTTGTTCCAACACCCTATTTTTGTATCGTTCTAGAACCGTCACGAAACTGTTGGAATCGATTTTGTGCGCAGGCGTTAATTTTGCACTGTTTGTTGCCGATGCACAAGGGAGGCAAGGTTGGTACGTTTTTGTGACCATTCTGTGTAAAAATCTCAGCTGATCGCCTGTCTGATTCTAGGAAAGAAGTTTAGTAATTAGTTAATTATCATAACAATCATAAATCACAACCCTACTTTTGTTGTTTTGATTTCTTCGTCTAAGCTTGAGTATTATCTTTTTTCGTTCCGTTTTGTTGTATTTAATAATCATGAAAGAGAATAACGTTTAATGTTAAGAATATCTTGTAGGTTTGGGAACCGGATTATACAAATTTAATAAGAATAAATTAAATAATCAAAATATTCAGCAACAACTTCTACAAAACAAGGCTAAAAGAACTGCATGAATGCCAGGAATACAAAAACAACGGTTAAAATTCTTAGGGCGCAAGTCAGTACAAGCGGTTCCTGGTCTTGGCCATGTATCGTTTTTACCGTTCAGGAACTGATTTGCGAACGATCACAATTTGGTTGGAACACCAAAGGGATCGCCAGCTACACCGTTTTGTGTCGGTTGGAACGCCTTTCGACTACTACGCATGTGCGTGACCGTACATTGTACGATTTTTAGGGTGGTTGGAACGAACCTATTATAGTCATTCATTCTTAGTTTTTGGTTTAGAAAAAAGTGAGGTTAAGAAACATACGACGTCGGATGAAAGTAAAAATAAAGCTCATCGTGTCGATTGTTACAAATATTCGGACGGAATTTGGCACCAAAAGTTTACACCAATCAGGGCACCGTCGGATCATCATATCGTCAGAAATCGTATGCATGGAACGCCGTCTTAAATCGAACTAATCGAAATTTTGATTGCAATATTTCTCCTAACTAACCAGTGAAATTTACATTAAAAAAGTTGGAATCCGGTCCTGTCGAATGTTTACTTTCACAAGGAAATTTCCGACTGTGCAAACTCACAACGCCCCTTTCGATGCCCATAGCGGGGACATAATTGCAGATGGTATTAGCAATATACTGTTTAATGTGGTTTTAACCTGTAAGTATACATTTTCCCTGAGAACGTTGTTACAGCCACTAAAAGTGATCTATAAGTGTAAAAACTACAGATTTGTTACATAAAAGTCGTGTAACGGCAATTAAGAGAGATCTCCGCACAGTTATACATCAAAAAAGCTTACAGAACTATTTTGCTGTATTCTGGGCATATAACTACATTGTGGCAATGTGCACTTTCCCGGACCTAAAAAAGTTGTATAGACCTCAACACCGATATGGCACTCTGCAAGATCTAGGATTTGTCCATCACATGCCTGGAGCTCTGCACCCAAACATACTCTTCAGCTACTGGATTCCATCGACAAGAGAGTCATTCGTTTGATCGGAGACCACGAACCTCGACAGCCTAGAACAGCGAAGACGGGTTGGTGATTTGACTCTATTTTACTGATATTTCCATGGACATTGAACCACTACCGCCCATCCATGTGTGGTTTAGCTTAGTACTCCTCGAACTTCATTGTTTAAGGAATTCCTTCTTTTGGACAACGGCATCCTTGAGGAAAGAGCTTCCTGAGGACCCCGAGGTCATGTCTCTCAACGATTATAACCACCAACGATTCAAAACCAGCGTGATTCGTCTATTCGCACACGCATTGGTTCATGAAAAAAGAGGTTATTGGATGTTTGTAAAGAAGGAATAATTTTGCTTATTCTGCATTTGTAAATGGGAAAGAATTATAAACAAAAAGTATCGCTTCGTAAGACATTAGTCCCGATGGCAAAGTACTGTAACTAACCATGAAGAATTCATATTTCCTTCGTCCGAAGCTCAACGCACCATACTCCTACACGACACACAAAAATGATTTATGAAAAATTTGCCAGATCGCTCGACATAACATAATAAATATTGAAAAAAAAATTCTTAATGTTGTGATTGTGACTAAAATATTTACCCGACGATATCCAAAGTATTTATTCTTGAATTCACTATAAGAAGTTGTCTGCTTATACAGGGTGTTACAAATTCCCTGTATAGTAGATAGTACCAACCATTTAGCTAAAGTTAAAAAAAATGTTGGCAAATTTAATTGTTTCTCTTGCTGGTTTATTCCCGATTCCAAACAACACCTTATAATTTTCGCATATAAATTTGTTATCTCGTTAAATATAGCAGGGTTTAATCCACATATATACAGGGTGTCCGGGAACATGTGGGAAATCTCCCGGATATGAAGAAAACACGTCAAAAGAATACTATAGGTTCATATAAACTTCTTTCGTATCGGCCTCCTCTTCGGAGATATGGGCTCCCAAAGAGCACCAATGGAATCAAGTTTTTTACACATAATTATTGAACCTCCTGGTATATTTCAATTATTTTTTAATATGATGTATACCAGGTAAGACCCGTCAAATTACTACCCAAGAAACTGTTGTGAATTACTCACAGCTGCAGGGACGGACTAGCTGTAACACTCATGGCGCCTTTTTTTAACGCCCTGTATTATAAGAACTTTGGACGACGTTTTTTACATACCTTTAACTATTGGCTAAAAATTAAGTACTCTTCATTCATGTCGCTAATCCTAACCATTTTCGAAAAAACGGCATTTCATATACATCATGTGCTTCGGGTATTTCAATAAAAGATACATCTTTGTTCCGATCCAATGTTCAACCTTCAAGATTCCGCTTTTTCATATTTAGCCCATGAGCAGTTAGGGGACTCATTGTAAATAAAATGACGTTTTCTCGAAAACGGTTAGGATTAGCGACATGAATGAAGAGTACTTAATTTTTAGCCAATAGTTAAAGGTATGTAAAAAACATTGTCCAAAGTTCTCATCATACAGGGCGTAAAAAAAATGGGCCCATGAGTGTTACAGCTAGTCCGTTCGTCAGTTTCTTGGGTAGTAATTTGACGGGTCTTACCTGGTATACATCATATTAAAAAATAATTGAAATATACCAGGTGGTTCAATAATTATGTGTAAAAAACTTGATTCCATTGGTGCTCTTTGGGAGCCCATATCTCCGAAGAGGAGGCCGATACGAAAAAAGTTTATATGAACCTATAGTATTCTTTTCACGTGTTTTCTTCATATCCGATAGATTTCCCACATGTTCCCGGACACCCTGTATATATAACATTTATATTGCTAATACCATCTGCAATTATGTCCCCGCTATGGGCATCGAAGGGGGCGTTGTGAGTTTGCGCAGTTCGGAAATTTCCTTGTGAAAGTAAACATTCGACAGGACCGGATTTCAACTTTTTTAATGTTTATTTCACACAATCAAAATTTCGATTAGTTCGATTTAAGACAGCGTTCCATGCATACGATTTCTGACGATGATGATCCGACGGTGTCCTGATTGGTGTAAACTTTTGGTGCCAAATTCCGTCCGAATATTTGTAACAATCGACACGATGAGTTATTTTAACTTTCATCTGACGTCGTATGTTTCTTAACCTCACTTTTTTCTAAACCAAAAATTAAGAATGAATGACTATATTCACTATTTTGGGAATTATTATCAGCTACTAATGCACCAAATTAAAAATACATTAATTTTAAGGTTAGGTAGTGACCACATATATTGTGATAAGCAAAATAGTTTCGTATATATGTACATCCCTCAAATACTTTATACCTGGTATTGATCCACGACTTTTGCAAAAAAGCACCATGCATGCATGTGTTCTTTCATCTTAAACAAAACAAGCCACTAACCTACCAAAGAGCGAATCGAATCACCACAAATTAAAAACCCCTTTACAGAAATTGTTGTTAGGTAATGAAAGTTTATAAGCACTAATATACCGACAACAATGCGGATGAACCACTTTTTATTCTGTAATTTGAAAAAACATCCAAAACCAAAGATAGGGACGAATAACAACAAACAAATAATGTCGGGCCGGTTCTGACGCGATCGATAAAATTTCCACCCTACTGCGCAACCTCAATAGTACCACGCCATCTCCCATAGCGAGGACACTTTTGTATTTTGGAACGTTCGTATTGGCAATATAATGGTTATATATATGTGGTTTAAACATGTTAAAATTCCAGAAATATTGTTTCGTTCTCGTTTTAGATACTATATCGGATCATTTTTTGCTAAGCACCCATCATAAAGTCATCCTTCTTAACGGTTTCATTTTTATACACGGAATTAGCGTCTCTAATTGGTTCAAATTATGAATGGTCATGTGGATCAAGACATATTTCAGTTAAATCGGGGGGTTAAACAAAATTGAACTAAGCCGGATATACAGGGTGTCCGCTAATTAATGGGACATGGAAAAACCACAGACTCCTTACGTAAAAACATTAGCATTTAATTATACTTAACTATATCCGAAAGTTGATATTAACTGAGATACAGGGTGTTAAAGTTTAAACTTCGTTTTTGTTTTTCTCTAATAACTTTGACAGAAACCAACGGTTTTTTACAACATTTGGCAATTATGTTTTTTTTAGGATGAGAAATTGATTTTTTGGTGAAATTTTAATGTACGGCATATTTTGCACATTTATTAGGTCTAACGTTTTTGTGCCTCAGTGTATTTAAGTTTTTAATGAAAATAATACTTTTCTCATATTTCTTACGTAAAAAAGGTATACTAAGTTCAGGTCGCCCAGAGTTACCGTTTCGGAAATATTTGCAGATTGACGCCCAGCAAATTAATAGATAAAGCCAGTGGGATTGCGTGTCCGTCCATGACTATATCCGGTTCTGTAATGTTAACCTTTCTAGAGAAAACTGCTGCCTGTTTTTTTTAGCGTTAAGTTCGACTTGGTTATTGTCACCCCAAGCCAAAATTTCTTCCAGGTCTTTGTTGAGGCGCGATACTTCATGCTGTCTGCGAAGATGTGCGTCGGCAGCCGATGTTTGTGCATTCAAAGAGAAAGATGAGATAAGTGTGCTATCATCAGCAAAACTAAATATCGGATTTTTCGTTTTCACTAGAAGGTCGTTAATGTAGAGTAAGAAGAGAGTGGGAGACAATATGGACTCTTGAGGAACACCGGCATTGATGGTGAAGGTGTCTGTGAGAAATCCGTCAATCGCCACTTGCAGAGAGCGGTCCTTAAGAAAGCTAAACAACCATGCACAGAATCGACTGGGCATACCATAGGATCGCAGTTTACTTAGAAGTCCCTCATGCTAAACACGATCAAAGGCTTTAGAAATATCCAGTGCAACAGCCCGAGACTCCCCATGATGTTCGATTGCTTTGTTCCAAAGATGGGTGACATAGGCTAGAAGATCTCCAGTTGACCAGGACTTCCGAAAACCATATTGATGATCGCTGATAATGTTGAAGCCTTCCAGGTACTTTAGAAGATGTTGGTTAATAGCCTTCTCCATTACTTTTGATATAACTGAAAGCAATGCGACTGGTCGATAGTTGCTAGGCAGGGTTCTCTTACCTTTCTTTGGTATAGGCTGGACTCGCCCCGTCTTCCAGCAGGATGGAAATATTCTTTGTTTGTAGGATAAGTTAAAAAGTCTACAAAATACTGGTGTTAGTTCATCGGCGCATCTCTTGAGAACTATAACAGGAATTTCGTCTGGACCAGTAGCTTTTTTGACGTCGAGTCCTTTCAGGATTCGTTTGACGGGACGCTGATGGAACACGATTTCGGTTCTTCCCTGGAAATCTACCGTGGAATGCGAAGCAAATAGTTCTCCTTCTATGAAATTTATATACGTAAATACTTGCCATATATTATTCTTTCATTTGCCATTACATGCGTAAAACCTTTTAATAACTTCAAAATAGAGTTAGAAACACTGACAGCAATGTAACCCTCCATAAGAGATTTCAAAATTACTCGCCGGTGATGTCACACACAATGAATATGTATATCTTGGCCATGTCATTAAAATGGGGAAGGAAAACCAAACGGCAGAGATAAAACGAAGAGTCAAACTGACGTGGATAGCATTTGGAAAGCTGAGCAATATAGTCAAGAACCCTGATATCCCTATAAACCTTAAACGAAAAGTCTTCAACGCGTGCATCTTGCCTGTCGCAACATACGGTCTTGAGTCAATGGCTTTGACTAAGAGATACACCAACAACCTCAGGACAATGCAGAGGCCAATGGAACGAGCAATGCTTGGCATTAGTCTAAGAGATAAAATTTGCAGTGAGGAGATAAGAAGAAGAACGAAGGTGGTAGACATAGTGCAACGAATCGCTGAACTTAAGTGCAGGCAATGGGTGGGACATGTGGCCCGACTAAGTGTGGATAGATGGGTGTCTAAGCTTGTACATTGGAGACCACGACAAACAAAGAGGAGCGTCGGTAGACCGCAGAAGAGATGGCTGGACGATATAAGGAAGATAGCGGGAGGGAGATGGTACCAAACAGCTAAAGACAAAGCAGCATGGAAACGAATGAAAGAGGCCTTTGTTCAGGAGTAGACAAACGATGGCTGACGAAGAAGAAGAAGAAGAAGATGTCACAAACCACGCCCAACCCCGACGTGCAATCATACCTTCTTACATTCTTTATACCATGCAGGAAGGCATACATTGCAACTGTATTTCAGAAAGACGAATATAATTAAAAACAATTCGCGTTTTCGAGGAATCCGATCATTCGTCACACCTGTATAATTTGAAATCTGTAAAAATAGTACCGATATTTACATTGAGGCGATTGGTCAGTTTTTTTCTGATAATCCGATATAATAGAAATTGCGAACGCCTCCGTGGGAACCGATCCGCCATCGTATCGGTTCGTTTTACGAAGTACCGCTAAATTTTTCAATTAAATTGCACAAAAAATAATAAAATAGAGAAAACGGCAGGTAGGACTGTGAGAATGTTGTTTAATGAAATTTCTTAGATGAATGAACTTAAGAGGCCCAATACTTTATACACTTAAAACCGGCGTATACAATGTGTACATAAAGTAAGGAACAAATTCATTATCTAGGAATCTAAAGATATTTCGGAAAAATCCTCGGACACGTGTATAATAATTTTTAATGGCGCATTTTTTCCCATACAAACTTAATATACAAGGTGGCTCATGTAGTAGATATGACATTATCGACGATTTTTTTAAATGGGAACCCCTATATTTTAGTTCAGATGTGTAATCTCCAAGAACAGCTGATTTCAAAAACATAACACACTTAAGGCCTAAAATTCATAGTTTCGTTACTACAGGATAAAACAAATAATTTTATTTAAGATATTTTTTTTTTTGGCTTGGGAGGCATCAATTAATTACGTGAGGCGTTTTTAGCGATTTTTCAACCCCCCCTTCCCCCAATAAAAGATTTCGTGACATTTGGCTCAATCCCTTCCGCCATCACCCAATTTTACCTGAAAGCCTTACGTAATCAATGGACGCACCATCATTTGCTGTTACTTATGTTTTTTCTCAAGTAGGCTTATTTGCTGTTATATAACTATGGTATTTAGATAATGTCATTGTCATTACATTGTATTTTTCTAGTAAGTTTATTAGAAGTAATAAATTTTATTTTAAAACATATTGAGTTACTATGCGTTTATCTTTAACACAAAGAATAGAAATTCTTATGATGATTGGATATGGTGATAGGATCCGTACTCAACAAGAAGTTTGCATTTTGTTTAACACTAAGTATCCAGCAAGACCAATTACTAGATCAACTGTTAGTAAACTTGAAATAAAATTTCGGGAAACGGGTTCAGTGGAAGATATTCCCAGAAAAGGCCCATTCCGGATGATAAGAAATTAGATATTTTATTGGCTATGGAAGAAGATCCCCACAACAGCGTCCGCCAGATTAGCATTGATCATGGGGCGGCTGCTATGACCGTTCATAACCTATTGACGGTAGAAAAATGGCACCCGTTTAAAATCCGATTGGTTCATGAGTTGAATGAAGATGATCCAGATCGTAGGATGGAGTTTTGTCAAATATTAATGGAAAGATGTAACTGTAACTGTTCATTTTCTTCAGAACTTTCTTATCCCTACGCTAGTTAACTTATACCCTAGTAGAAATAATCCAGGAATTCTAGATGAAAAATTGTGGTACCAACAAGACGGCGCACCTCCACATTATGCAGCCGTGCGACATTACATAAACCAAGTTTTTCCGAACAAGTGGATTGGAAGACGTGGGCCTGTTAAATGGCCGCCTAGGTCTCCAGACCTTACACCACTGGACTTTTTCTGAAAAATGTTGTTTATAAAGTCAGACCTGCCAATATTGAAGATTTAAAAAATCGAATAACAACAGAATGCAGGAACATTTCAGAAGAAACCATAAGAAAAGTCCAACAAGAATTTATTGATCGCTTGGGGTAGTGTCAGGCAGCAGAAGGAGGACAATTTCAACACTTAATTAAATAGCTTATTTAATTTTTTTACATTTTTTTAAATTAAAAATATCTTAAATAAAATTATTTGTTTTACCCTGTAGTAACGAAACTATGAATTTTAGGCCCTAAGTGTGTTATGTTTTTGAAATCAGCTGTTCTTGGAGATTACAGATCTGAACTAAAATATAGGGGTTCCCATTTAAAAAAATCGTCGATAATGTCATTCATATCTACTACATGAGCCACCTTGTATATTAAGTTTGTATGGGAAAAAAATGCGCCATTAAAAATTATTATACACGTGTCCGAGGATTTTTCCGAAATTTTTTTAGATTCCTAGATAATGAATTTGTTCCTTACTTTATGTACACACTGTATGGTGATACGAGAAGCAATATGGAAAGTAATTTTAAGTCCAAATTTTCTGTAAACGAGTGGTATGATGTGGCCAAAGATATTGCAAACTACAGATAGAAAAATGTACATTGCTAGCCTACGCAACGAATACAAATAGTCTTTCCCACCTCTTTAGGTCACTATTGCAGCACAGCCAGATTGTCATATTTATCGCAAATGTATCTTGCAAAATCCCCATTAAAAATCCTACATTAAAAATCGAAGGCTTCAACTTTGTCATTGTTAGGAGAACAATACAATACTTTTATTTGGAACTAAAAGTGGTTCCAACCTTAAAAAAGTTGCTACAACAGCTGAGAAGTGACATAAACTCTCCGTTTCCCATGAAACTTTGAAGTGCATGTTGAAATCAAATGAATTTTATAGGCGTAAATGCCAAAATAAGCGAAAAATATTAATGGAAAGGCCTAATATATTGCACTGGTGATACAAATATATCCATGCCATGAAAATATACACAGTGTGTAAAAAGTCCCGGAACAGTCAATTATTTCAAAAATGGTGCACAATATAAAAAAACTTTCTGTATAAAAGTTGTTGGTCTTAAAGAAATTTATTAAACTTAGATCCCTGTAATTATACAGGGTTGCCCAAAAAGTCGTGGTAACCGAATCTTCATTTTTTTTAAATGGAATGACCCTTTTTTGATCACATTTTCTGATTCCTCTAAACATTCTAAACAACAATTATAGAACATGTCATATGGCTAAACCTATTAGTTTTAGAAATAATTTGAGTTGAAGGACATAAATGCGATAGGTACAATATTACCTTTTGCATTGTTTCGAGTCGGCTCAAATGTTTTACGTTAAAATTAAAAGAAAAACATTAAACTCGTGTAAAATGAACCTCACTCAAGTTGTGTCAAAATTTTAATAACAACTAAATTATTAAATATAAGCAGTAAAATTAACAATAACTTGAAAAGAACAAAAATAAAATTAAGTGTAAGTCGTTATTTAATTAAATGCTGAAAATGTCCTCCTCCCACAGTTTGACAATGGGCTAGGTTATAATAAAATTTGTCGATGACGTTTTGTAACATTTCTTGGTTAATAGATGCACATTCTTCAATAATTCTTCCTCTTAATTCATACAGATCTGCAGGTATTGTCACAAATACTTTATTTTTTAGGTGTCCCCAAAGAAAATAATCAAGGGGCGTTAAGTCTGGCGACCTAGCAGGCCATTCTATGGGGCCTCTTCGTCCTATCCAGCGGTTAGGAAAAGTGTTGTTTAAATAATTTCTAACAGCTAGCCCAAAATGAGGAGGAGCTCCATCCTGCTGAAACCACGTATTGCGTAATAGTGGTCCTACTTCATTGTTTATTGCTGGCACAATTTCATTTTGCAGCATTTGGAGATACATTTCGGCATTCAAATTCCCCTCTATAAAGAAAGGCCCCACTAATCTGTTGCCAATAATTCCAGCCCACACATTTACTTTCTGGGGGTGTTGAGTATGTGTTTCTCTCATCCAATGTGGATTCTGATCAGCCCAGTAACGACAATTATGGCGATTGAGAGACCCGTTCAACATGAATGTTGCCTCATCCGTAAAAACTATTTGATTAAAAAAATTGTTATTTTCTTCATCTTTTTGCATCATTATTTCGCAAAATTCCAATCTACGATCAAAATCGTCTTTTGATAATTCCTGGACAAGAGTTATTTTATAGGGATGAAAATTACTGGTTTTTAAAATATTGTCAATTGATTTAAAACAAACATCAACTTGGGTAGCAGCTTTTCTGAGTGACAAATGTGGATTCTGAACAAAATGAAGTAATGTCTCTAATTTTTTTTCATCACTACTTGCCGACTTTGGTCTTCCGGAACGAAGTTTATCTCTGCAACAACCGGTTACCTCGAACCTTTGAACTGTTCTCACAACTGTAGATTTTGATATAGGCTCTCGGTTTGGAAAAGTTGTATTAAATAATTCCTTTGTCTCGATAACTGATCTTTGCCGGTCTCCAAAACCTCTTATTATTAGTAAAGTTATACGTTCCCTTTCGCTGAGCGACATTTTGAGAATTTACTTTGACAGTGACGCAAAAAATTCTAGTACCAGCTTATAAAAATGCAAAAGGTAATATCGTACCTATCGCATTTATGTCCTTCAACTCAAATTATTTCTAAAACTAATAGGTTTAGCCATATGACATGTTCTATAATTGTTGTTTAGAATGTTTAGAGGAATCAGAAAATGTGATCAAAAAAGGGTAATTCCATTTAAAAAAAATGAAGTTTCGGTTACCACGACTTTTTGGGCAACCCTGTATAATTACAGGGATCTAAGTTTAATAAATTTCTTTAAGACCAACAACTTTTATACAGAAAGTTTTTTTATATTGTGCACCATTTTTGAAATAATTGACTGTTCCGGGACTTTTTACACACTGTGTATATATTATTACATTATTAAGATAATAATAGCACGCCCATGACTCGGCCATCTTTTAATAGATATTGCTTCCCCCTTACCGATACCGCGTAGCTATAGACTCGCTTGTCGAGCTGTACAACGTTGTCGGTGTGATCTCACTGATGTTTATATATTTTGATTGATTTATGTTTTTTTTTGTGATTATTGGTGAGAAATCGTCTTTATTATAAACAATCATGGTGCATTCATGTGTAGTTTGTAAAAGAGTGGATCATTTAAATAAGGATTTATCTTTTCATCCATAAGTATGGTTATGTTTTAATATTTAACCATCTGATATAACCAGACTTCAACATTGTTGCCATTCAGCCAATAAACATGTACTTCTGTCTTCCACCCATTACGGATTTTCAATAACATTTCACACAATCACAATTCCAACAGTTTTATGAATGTGTTTGTTGGTTACATGGTAACAATGTTGAAGTCTGGTTATATCAGATGGTTAAATATTAACACATAACCATACTTACCGATGAAAAGATAAATCCTTATTTAAATGGTCCACTCTTTTACAAACTACACATGAATGCACCATGATTGTTTATAATAAAGACGATTTTTCACCAATAATCACAAAATAAACACAAATCAACCAAAATATATAACAATCCGTTAGATCAAAGACCAAACATCGCAATGTTTACGAAATTAGTATTCATTCATCTTGCTTATCTTTTGAGTCCGAATCGTAGTAAAATAGAAATAGATGTTGCCAGAGTGCAGTTGGATTAGTTCAAGATTCGTTTGATACTTTTAAGTATAATAATATTTTTTTAAAGAATCTCTCATAGCCTGTTCACAGTTTATAGTAAATTTATTGGGAAATAAATTTATTTTAGGAGCAATTGCGGATTAACCTTAAACCAGTTGTAATTGTCAAATTAACAAATTTTTAATTGGGATTTTGCAAGATACCTTTGCGATAAATATGTCAATCTGGCTATGCTGCAATAATTACCGAAAGAGGTGGGAAAGACTGTTTGCAGTCGTTGCGTAGGAATATATTTGATTGGAACTCTTAACATCACATAAAAGTGTGGTAACACGAATTTTTTTAAACTCGTTAACATTGACAGCTATACGTGCTGCAAATTTCATAAAATATGTCTTTTGTGTTTGCCTAAGAACGCGTAAACTTTTTGGTGTTTTATGGGAATTTCCTTGAATATTGTTTTCTGTGCTGATCGGATCGATTCCCGATAACAAAGGATGATTAAAACGGAAGAAAAAAATAATGATAAACGTAGAGTAACGGTAATGAGTGCACTTTGTTTTCCCGAGCCACATCCGGAGGATGAAGAAAGTACATTTACGAAAGCAGAAAAACTAGAAAAACAAATTGGTCAATGGGTTTGTTCTCAGCTCATACAAAAGAGTGTGGTAGATAATTTTAGAGATATATTTTGATAAAGAGTATGAACGTTGGCTGTAGTATCTTTAATTATGACAGGGGATTTGAAACATTCATAAAAGGTCGTTTTTCTATTTGGGTTTCATAATGGCTACATTATGAAATGCAAAAAAATTTAGTAACTTGCCACTTTATGTAACTGAAATTTTATTTCTTTAATGTTGGCAGCAAGTAGGGTTCGAATTTTAGGCTTACTTTTTTCGTTGAAATTAGTTTCCTAGGCATTATGGATTCGACAGAAATTTTTTATAGAAAATTTTAAAATACTAACCTTTAACATTGCAAATATATCATTTTACTAGATATTTATCCAAAATACCTATACTCGGAAATATATAACATACTCATGGTGTCCGTAAACTAATTTCTAGTCACAACTATAAAACAACTAAAAATAATAAAGATATCATCCAGTTTATGCTCTATTTCTAAAGTTTTATTCTATAAAGTACTATTTTTATTTATAATTCAATATAGTATTATACATATTACTTTATACAGGGTGTTTCGGGAGGAAAGGGAAATATTTTGGGAACATGTTCAGAATGTCAAAATAAGAGAAATTAACCCATATGTTTTAATCCGATTCTTAACCGTCTCTGAAATAATCGGTTCTAAAGTTTTTTTTGTAAAGTTTTGGAGTAATTAAGAAGTTTTGTATTTCTAACTCCAGTTTGTAGGTATTTCGTTGCTTGTCAATACCTAATTTAATTGACAAGCATGGTTGTCAGTTTGATTTATTCTGAGCGTTTCGACTCGAAAAGAGAAAAGGTTCCATACGTAATGCCTCACACATTCACCCATAGGGAGTATGCTGACATGATATTCGTGTATGGTTTCTGTAATGGTAGCGCATTACGGGCTGTTGATGAATACCGACGTCGTTTTCCAAATCGAAGAGTTCCTAATCGAAAAGTGTTTCAAAAAGTTTTTGCAAATGCTCAGGAAAGAGGTATGTTTCCAAGCGTAAGGATTGATTCTGAACGAGCGGCGGGTCTAAATGTGGAAAATGAAGAGACTGTTCTGGATATGGCTGAAGAGAACCCAGGTGTTAGTACGAGGCGGATTACGAAAGAACTTCGATTAGAATCACATGTGGGCGTTTGGAAGACACTTAGAAAAATCGGTTTAAAGCATTTCCATGTTCAACCGGTCCAACATCTTCAAGAAGGTGATTATGGCTTAAGGGTTCAATTTTGTGAATGGATCCAACAAAATCGAGGCCTACATAAATACATTTTATTTAGCGATCAAGCTCAGTTCACCCGCGATGGAATCAATAACTGTCACAATGAATATCGGTGGTCAGATGAAAATCTTCATGCCACGTTTGAACGAAACTTTCAACATCGATTCAGTATTAATGTGTGGTGTGGAATGGTCAACGACCAGTTGTTTGGTCCTTTTGTATTGAATGAGCGTCTTACTGGAGATGGATATTTACGGGTTTTGGAAGACCATTTAACACACATGTTGGATGATGTTTCGCTAATTGTTCGACACCGAATGTTCTTTCAGCACGATGGAGCCCCACCTCATTTTAGGCGCCGGGTGCGTAATTTCTTGAATAATCGTTTTCCTGATCGTTGGATTGGCAGAGGAGGACCTCAAGCTTGGCCACCGAGGTCACCAGACCTAAACCCACTGGATTATTGCCTCTGGGGGTGGATGAAATCACTAGTATACGAAACACGAGTAGAAACCATGGAAGGACTCCACAATCGAATTTTTAATGCTGCAAATATCATTATAAACAATCCCCAAGCAATTCAACGCGCAACACGAGCGATTAACAAACGTGGTGCAGCTTGTATTGAAGTTGGTGGGGGTATTTTCGAAAACATTCTAAATGAGTGGAATTTTGTTGTTTTACTAGTATCTATTGATTAAAACATATGGGTTAATTTCTCTTATTTTGACATTCTGAACATGTTCTCAAAATATTTTCCTTTCCTCCCGAAACACCCTGTATATACATATTTATAGTTACTGTAGACATTTCCTGGGCATTAATTGTTATTCCTGTCAGATTCTGTGTCGACACAATATTTTGTTCAATACTATTGTTTAGCATTTTGTTCAATATTTTGAACTTTGTTCTGCTCGCACCATCTCAAAGTTTTGTATATTCTTTTAAAAAGTTTTTCTAGATTATTTTCTGCAATTTCCCAAAGGAGTACAACTTTCTTCCTGACTCATTTTTATTAACTTTAATAATATATTTATTTTTAATTATGACGGCTGGAAAGAAGCTTTGTTGTGTTCAATTGTTTCTATCATGGCATATTTGATACTTGTAACATTTTATTAAATTGTAAAAGTATTGCCATCCCAAAAAGAAAATATTAATTCAAATGGAAACACAATCTACTAGATTTTTTAAGATTTTTCCGACTTTAAAGACCCAAATAGAAAAAGCATTATAAAATACACGGTTCATAAGACAATTAGAGCAAACGCGTGCTCTAAGACAATGTCTGATGAAACTTGTATCTTAATAGATTATTAAATCGAATTATTTTTTGAGTAATAGTTTCCAGAAATCACGTTCCAAAATTGGACTTATTTAAATTTCTAGGCGGTGGCTGTGCCCCTGGTAAGGAGAATTGGACGGGGTAACCGTAAAAAGAGAAACAAATGAGAAAAGTTGAGAACAAAATTAGTTTTTTTTGCTGACGCATAGTTGAAATTTTATTTTATCCCCTTATATACCCTTATATAATTTGGAAATGTATTTATGCCGACAAAGGTAACAGGCAACTTAAAAACAAATACATTATTAATATTAATTAACCTGAAATGGGAATTAGATACAAACACAATGTATTTATTTAAAAGTAGTACACTGAAAACGTTCATGTTTCGAGAACATACATTTTTAGTGATGCCGGGTTTGTTCGAATAGAATCACACAAAACACAAAGTCGTGAAATAAAAATGACATAATTAATAAATAATATATAACAACTTAATATTTGCAATTAATAATGGGCATATTACGGTGCGAAAAAATTAATGTTTCCCCCTATTTCTTTCTTATTATTGAACAATGAGACAACATCGCCATTCCAAGACACGACGAGCCAGCGCGCTGGTTGGCTGTATCGTGGGAGTAGGAGACGCTTTACTTATTCTTCCTCTTTGAATATTCAAAGTTCTTCCTTCCTTTGATCACCCTAAGCGTTGCCAAATCACTTTAGATAGTTGCGATTTTAGATATTTTTCCTGAAAACCTCTGTGTAACAATTTTTTGCATTAAAACTAAACTGTGAAATTAATTGAGATTATTGATGGTGCATGGAATACTTTCAAAAATGACTGTATAACTAGTGTCGTGATCGCTCGAGCGTAAACCCGCTTGCTCACTCGATTATTGAAATAAATGACCTCGCTCGATTATTAAAAAAATCGTTCGAGTTATCTATTCAGGCGAAAACCGTCGCTCGTCACTTATTATCTTTCACTCGATACCCGAGCTTCGCTTGACGCCGCCGGAAATGTACCGCTGTGGGATCGAGTTAAAAAACTGGTCGTATATTCGAACAGTTTTTCGCTCGATAGGAAATATTCTAGTTATAAATTCAGGCGAAAAACATCGCCTGTTACTTGATACACGGCCTTCGGTCTACACGCCGCGCCATCCGATTGGCGACGTTCGAGTTTGACGCTGAACAGGTAACACGACATACGTCTTTCTTAAAGGCACATAAACGAGAAGGTGCATATAAAAAAGTATGCCAAATCCCTTAGCGGAGTCGTCGCGACAGGGAAAGTTTTGTTTTAACTGGCTAGCCAGCGGCGTAGTTTAGGTCTCCGATTGAAAATATTAAAAAATTAAAGGATATAATTTTTAAATTTTTATTTACTATAAACTCGAGAAAACTTCTCAGAAATAACATAATAATAGAAATTGTTAATGAAAAATAACAAAACGAACAAAATGATTAACAAAATATATAGAAAAATTCGTTGGTAATCTTATAGTAAATATTTTTAAATCTAAACGGGAACTTTTTATTATTAAACTCAAGAAGACTTCTTAAAAATAACATATATTATCGAAAATGTTAATGGAAAATAAGAAAACGAGCAAGATAGTTAACAAAACATAACCAAAAGTGAACATTCTTAAATTTAAACAAGAACATTTAGGTAACTATAAACATGAATTTAAAAAAATAATCACCAATTTTCTTATTTCGCCAGTCGCGTAACTAAGCCTAAATTTTGGAAGTGCACACAGTGGGCACCTGATAATTTAAAGTGGAAGAATTTGACAAGCTATTTTAAATATCTACTTATTTTATGCTCGTAGATTGAGAAAGATGTGAAGAAAAATAACTCTTGGTAATACTTTTTGTTTTAAAAAAGCACAAGAATAAACCCGAACAATAAATACATATTTGGGTGATTTTTTGCAGTTTTTTGGTTTGGTATCGAGACACGTGGTAAAAATTCATAAATTTCTGGAATTTTTTTTGGTGGCTACTACAATCTTTTAGCTAAACCTGTGCCCACCCGTAGTTACGTGCCTGCTAAATTCCCTACCTGATCACATGTAAACGGCTAGGCTGCCGGTGGAGCAGTCGGTGACGTCATCGCTTGGTGAATTGAAAATTCAAGTGATTCACTCGATTATTAAAATCGCTCGAGTATCAAGTACTCGATTATTAAAATCATCGGTTTTTTCCCAACACTATATGTATAACAATATTTTTTCAATTTAAACGTCTTTTTCGAAAGATTCAAGATAATATAGTCATGTAGTACCATATTTCGAAGCATTTAACAAACTCTATCCAATAGTTTCCTCTAAAATTTTCCAAATACCCGCTGCAACGCTTTGCAGGAAAACCAACGACAAGATACAAGTACCAGGTATCAGTTTATTCGGTTAATTTCTTTATGAACAAAACCCACCTCGCTACGGGTCAACATACACCGATCAAAAGATGATAGATAGCTCAATATAACATGAATGTAAACCATCACCTCGACAAAAGGACGGTCGGTACTAATTCCTTCATGGTTTAAATTAAAAATGCTACTGGGTACTGGCTAGCTGGACGGCCGACGGCGGCGGGTACTGTAAAAAATATCAAATTAAAATATAGCTGTATCACGGTGGATGGGTACCCGGAGAGTCTGTTCACATTGTTATATGTGATGGTACCCTTGGTACTGGAGCCGTATTTGTACGAAGCGGCGGAACCAAAATTACGGGCGAACTTTTCTACGACCAGAAACTAGCGCTAGAGGATATTTTTTATTTTTTTTTTATGATCAAACACAAGCACTATAGGAAGAATCCTTTAGGGCACTCTGGGAGTGGTGCGTGTGCGCAAAAAGCGATTCACGTTGGAGGTTATATTCGTTGGGTAAAGCGACCTCGGGTCGTTCCATAAGGATGAAGTACTCCAGATGAAAGAATTCTTAAATAACGAAGTTCGAGGAGTACTAAACTTAACCACATATGGACGGGCGGCAGTGGTTCGTCGCGTATTTCTGCTATTCGCCGCTCTGGGCGGAATTAAGAGGGCAAGGTCGGCCGAGCACTTTCCATGAAAATATCTGTAAAAGAGTGTCAAATCCCCTACCTGTGTTCGATGTTCTAGGTTGTCGAGGTTCTTCGTCAGCTCGTGGTCTCCAATCAGACGAATGGCCCTCCTTTCGATGGAATTCAGTAGCCGAAGAGTATGTTTGGATGCAGAGCTCCAGACATGAGAGCAGCACTCGAGTGATGGTCGAATCTGGGCTTCGTATATATAGTGTCAAAAGTTGTTGAGATGTGTACAACTTTCTGGAGAGTACACCAAGCTTCTGAGAAGCTATCTTGGCGATTGCCACAACGTGGTTATGCCAAGACATATTTCCTCCCAGATTGACGTCCAGCAAATTAATAGATGAAGCCAGTGGGATTGCGTGTCCGTCCATGACTATATCCAGTTGTGTAATGTTAATCTTTTTAGAGAAAACTGCTGCCTGGGTTTTTTAGCGTTAAATTCGACTTGGTTCTTGATGAGCAAATGGTTCTCCTGGTCTCCGATCAGACGAATAGCCCTCCTTTCGATTTAATCCAGTAGCCGAAGAGATAGTTGGGTGCAGAGCTCCAGACATGAGAGCACTATTCTAACTGAGCTGAGCTTAGCATTAGATTCTACTTGGTTACTGTCGAGACTAAATTTCCTCCAGGACTATATTGATGGGTGATGCTGCCTTCTGCAAAGATGTGCGTGTCGGCAGCCGATGTTTGAGATGAAGAGATTTTTGGATCTCACTAAAAGGTCGTTAATGTACAGTAAGCAGAGGGTGGGAGACAATATTGATGGTGAAGGTGTCGGAAGAGAAACCCGTCAATCGGCGCTTGCAGAGAACAGTCGTTAAGAACGCTAGACAACCATGAACAGAATCGACCGGGCATACAATAGAATCGCAATTGACTTAGGAGTCCTGCATACCAAATACGATCAAAGGCTGTCTGGTACAATAGCCCGAGACTCCCCGTCCCCATGATGTTCGATTGCGTTGTGTGACATAAACTAGAAGGTCTCTTGTTGCTCTGGATTTAGAGAAGCCATATTGACGGTCGCTGATAATGTTTAGACCTTCCACGGACTTTAGGAGTTTTGATATATCTGTGAGGAATACCACTGGTCGATAGTTATTTGGCGGGGTTCTCTTACCTTCCTTTGGGAGACCTTAGTATGTATATCTTAAAATTACAATAACTGCAAGACGATATGCCTTAGAGTTCCGATGATAATATGCCAAGTATATTTCTTGTAAGAGAGTCAAAAATGATACCTGGTGCATAAACATTTGATATCTCGACGGAACGGTAACAAAACGAGAAATAGCAAGCGAAGAAGTATTTTATAGATTTAAAGTCAGCCGCTTCATGGAACTAGCGAGCAGAATCGTTTTACGGAAAATAAATTGGATTTTTTTCTATCGAGCTCACACATTGGTTTGCGTTGTCTCTAAATAAGTCGAAGCGGGCTCGAAAATTGATCCGGCTACTTCATTTTTCATTGAATCAGACTCGAAGAATGAGAATGTAAAAAGGTGGTCAAGTGCAAGTCGATTTCTCGTCAGATACCGATGCGATGCTGACGTAGCTTGTGTTATGGAAATGGTTTATTATTTTTAAATTGGTGGCTCCTTGGGTGTCTTAGAGAAATGTCTAAATACTTACCCCTCACGTGCTGCCACGCCGTACACGTCCGTTTTCACTTAACAAGTGCATGTAGGTTAGCGGTGATGCCAAACCACAACGCGAGCCTTTGGAAACCGTTGAACGCTTCAGTCTCGCCTGTTATGGTATTGCTGGCTTTATAACTAGGGTGTTAAATTTATCGGTTGTAGAACTATCGTATCGTTATTCTGTGGAATAATTTACTTTCATGTGGTTTCAAAATTGTGCGATATTACTATTCTTTATGTTCCAAAGCATTTCTCGCGGTCATTGTTATGGAAATAATTGTTCAAAAAGGCATGACATAATGGAAATTGTTAAAATTATAATATCTTTGACGTATATAAATATGACAACACTGGCCAACATTAATTGTTTACGTCTCTCGCTTATTATGGCGCCATCTATGGCAGCGGCGGTTCTTCCACAGGAGCACATGCGCATTTGCACCCCCAAAACGAAACGAATAAAAAATATTAATTTCTATTCATTGAATATTATTTATCGTATAAAGTCCGACCCTCCTTATGACGAGACTTGCTCGCACGTGCGATTAAGTAGTGCAGTTTCTCTATAGTAACAGGTGGCGGGTGATAGCGGGGCTATGGCGATTCACCATGGAAAAGGCGCACAGTTTTTATGTGCACCGCGCTGTTGTCTGTTCGTGCATCTAGTTAGAAATTCGAGCTTGTATGTTTTAATATTATATATTTATTAAGTTAAAATGAATAGTTGACGGTGGACTATTTAAGAAATAACCTTAGCTCTTTGAGTTTGGAGCAAAAATTGAAGTGAAGAATGCGGGAACACCTAAACCCGAAATTAATTTAACGCAGACCACAAAGGGTAAATCTAGGGACTTTATTAGAAAGTTTAAAAATGAAATATATGAGAAAAAAAATTATAGAGGGTATTCCAAACTTAATGAGGCTGTTATTGATCAATTTTCTACAATTAAGAACCGAAGAATGGACTTTACGTTTAAGCACTATTGTGTAGGGTCGATAAATGTTGTGTATTTCGATAAATGATACTCGATATGATTTTAAACCATTTTATTTAAGGATTTAAACTAAAAAAACATTGAAGATATGAAGAATGCCAACTTGTCAGTCTCGTGGCTCGATTCGTTCTCGTCATAAAACAGTTAACTATTGTTCTCGTCTTGGTTGCGCCTAATGACGTAGCCGTTAGACGTCATTCGGTTTTCTTGATAACTCGTAGATGGCGGTAGTAGTATTGGACGTCATTCGGTTTTCTTGATAGCTCGTAGATGGCTTTAGTAGTGGACTGTATAAATATTGTTACGAGGGTTGCATGCGACGACGTTAAGATCCGACAGCTATATACACTAAGAAAATCTTTCTTATGTTTCAAAAGTTGTATTTCCTTGTGTAAAATTAAAAAATAAGTAAAAATATGTTTTACCTGACGCATTTTCTTATTACTTCTTTTCTTTCTACATTTAAAACGCCTAGAAAGTAATTGTTTGGTCGTTACACAAAAATAAAATTTTAAAAATAATTTCACCATACTTGTGATAGGTCACGAGCCGCCACTGATCTATGCTTATTTTTCTACAATTTTCTGGATTTGCGCGTTTAAATATAATTATTAATTTCCATAACACCTGCAACCCTAAGATAGAACGAACTAACTACACCTATGGGCTTAACATGTTGGGAAAGGATATTTTTCCGCACTTGTATAATGGCCAATCTGTTTTGAACCGATCTAATTACTTTTTCCATACCAAAAGAAGAGAATATAAATAGAGTGTGCGAGAAACGGCAATACGGCAAACGATGGGAAAAATTGTATCGAATTCCACAGGTTTGCATTTTATATCAAACAATTTACTTACAATCATTCTCACGTTTTCGATTGAAAATTGAATAATTTTTTTTTAACGATGCTTAAGGCTTGTTCTGCACCATAGAAAATTATCGTGAAAACTGCCTCTTAAATAAGCAAGTAACGTCATCAATGTTACGGCAAGTGAATTTGTACGTATACAGGGTGCCTGGTGGGTAAAGGGCGATAGTTCGCCAGCGTACAGGGAAGGTAAAAATAATACAAGTGGTTCATATAATTATTTTTTTTTACATGTGCCCCGAAAGTGCCTCTTTTCATGCATGTTCTCTTCACCGAAAGTGGCGTTTTCCAAGAGAGCGGGCGGGAAAGTATCGAAGAGGGCGGGAAATATTTTTCCCGCCCGCTTCGAGTCACCATGTGCTCATAAATAAATAAAACCAGAATTGTCGGTGCGGGATTTCAACCCGTGACCCACCGAGCCATACTACAAGCGATAATAAATAGCGGATTATATATAAATTAAATTGGCAGATGCCTAGTGCGGGATTTGAACCCGCGACTCTCAGATCACAAGGCGTACGCTATACCACTAGGCCACCGAGCCTATTTGTCAAAAATAATAAATAGATATTTACATTCTCCATGCGTTTTCATGTCATGTAGACAGGAAAACTGTCTGAAGAATTTCTATATTTAATTGGCATCAAAGCTTCGGAGCACTTATAAAACAAAATACGGTACATATCTCGGGCCGTCGGAGGCTTTTCGGCCCTTGATACGTAATGTACTATTATATGCGTCAACTTTGACAATTCAACATTAATACGTTTCCATAGTAACGCAACCAATTTTATTACGAATTTCAAAGTACCTACCATTTATTTGTGAATAAAATTATTCGCGATTTTTTCAAAATTAATCAATATTTGTCGATTTTTAAATGATTTTCGGAAAAATAGTATGTTTACCTCGTAGGAAAAGCCACATTCCTGGACTCTATGTTGCTAATCTTCACAGTCGTCCAGGAATATTAGGTAAACACTAACACTAACTCGGTAAACAATGTACTATTGTCAATTGCATGAATAGTATAATAAACACATATTTCCTAACAGTGCATGCCTCGATATGCTTTGATGTGCTGCACAAGCATTAAAATTGAACGCTTTTTTGCCGTCCTCTTCGGATTCAATATGGATGACTACTAGTTTTGTTTGATTTTGCCTTGGGTTGTTTTCTCGGCGCTGCCTGACCACAACGCGAAGGAAAACATAGTCTCTCGGCTTGTTGGCTGCTTATCAAGATGTTTTTGTGATTTTTTTGAATTTACCATAATTGTAAAGTATAGTCTTAGATAAAAAAGTGCGTTCTCGTAAACGATTCTAATGCGTGTCGAATTCGGATGATTATTTCCTTTATTTGTCAAATTTGGACCTATAACAAATGACAATCATTAGGATTTGCTAGGGTTTGCCTAAGCGTAACCCCCACAAAATCCACCCTCGTTTTACTGTATATTAATTGGACGATTTAATTCTGTAAATTGTTTAACAACTGTTAAATATTTAAGTCTCCATTCCCTTAAACGTTGAGATTCCATTAATGTTTGTCTTTTATCAAGGCTACAAGAGATATTTGTTTCGTCTTTAGTCAGCCGCTCTTTGAGGGAAATCAAAGTGGGTACAGTTTGTGCCTCATGCATTTGGTAAATCTTTCTTCTTAATAAATCCATGTCGTTTTCGTCAATGCTTCTAAATGTGCCAGAATCACTCCGATTTTCTCTAGGATTAACAGGTTTAATTAAGTACTATGTCTCTTACCGAAGATAAAGGAGTTTTTGTCAAAGTAGACGTCTCCGCTAAAGCATCCATCGAATTAAAATTTCTACTCAACAACGATTGATACACATTTTTAATTATTAGTTTGGCATCGGTAGATAAATGCTTTCTTTTAAAAATGACACTCGAAGATGCCCCCCTATCAGCACAATTCCAAGGACGCCACATTCTACCACTAATAAGCCTACCTAAAAATTACTCGCCGGAAAACCACTAAAGATTAAAATTATTAAAAATCACTTTGTATTTATATATGCATCAGGCATAGGTATAAATTGAATTTGTATACCTGGTCCGGCTCTGCTCGAAAAGGTTTTACAATTTGGGATTTCCTTATTTATTTTATGGTCGAAGGGATTATTTAAAAACCAAAGATTTTATGGGCCCGTAGCTGCGTAGGGGATGCTGTAGGAAACAAGATTTATAGGAACGTCTCCTGTTATTTTTAAGTGTCCTATCTGAGCCCGGGAGATTGCCCACATATTCTGGGCCACCCTATATAGCTTCGCTGACGACAGCACACTTATCTCATCTTTCACTTTGAATTCTCAAACATCGGCTGCCGACGCACATCTTCGCAGAAGGCAACACGAAGTATCACATCTCAAGAAAGACCTGGAGGAAATTTTGTCTTGCCAGTAACCAAGTCGAAGTTAACGGTAAGAAAACCCAGGCAGCAGATACATTTTGCTCTACGACCACCGACCATTTTTGCTTCAGCGAACTGCCTAATAATATGCAAGAAATAATCAGTCCCAACTTGCCAGTTTTATAACCTTTTAACATTTAATAACTCTCGATCATACCGCGTAAAATTAAAATTAGTAAAATAATAACAAATTGCGAACAATAAATCCGACAAAATTAACTTTAAAAGACTTTCTAGCGAACATTATTTCCGTAAAATCGGGCATAATGACCGTTTTCGAGCAACACCGTATCATAAACCAATAAAATTCGGAATAACTTTCTGGCTAAAAATCAAAAACTATTTTCAACAAAGCAAAGTTATACAGTAGGAGCATAAACGTTGACAGATACACTTTGGAAGGAAAGAAAATATGACCCTTGTAAAGCAATTAAGCGATAAAACGCTCCCTCGTTCAAATGAGAGTCAATTTGTCAATTTTTGGGATTCTATAAGTGCCTACCGGGAAAATTTCCTAACGGTTAGTAGAAAAAAGGTTTACAGATTTCTACCCCCCATTGTCACGTGGCACGGAGTTAAATGGCATTAGGAGATAATGCCGTTTCATTTGAATTTTTGTTTGAAAACATTTATGGAGATTATTGGGGTTTTATGAGGGATTTTTGGAATTAACCAATCGTTGTTATGGTATTAACGGTCGATAGCAAGGCCTGTGTTGGGGCGTAGCGGGTAAATATTTACTAATAGTTTAAGTTTGATGTGGATTTTAACGTTCTGATGGGCATTTCTCTGTGATGGAAGAATAGTATATTAAGATACAAGTTTCATAAGACATTATCTTAGAGCACGCGTTTAATTTAGAAGACGACCCGCGAAGCGGGGAGTTTTCTAAAGTACAAGTGCTCTAATTGTCTTATGACCCCGTATTTGGGTCTTTAAAGTCTGAAAAACTTAAAAAATATAGTCGATTTTTCCATTTGAATTAATATTTTCTTTTTGGGTTGGCAATACTTTTACAATTTAATAAAATGTTACAAGTATCAAATATGCCATGATAGAAACAATTGAATACAACAAAGCTTCTTCCCATCGGTCATAATTAAAAATAAATATATTATTAAAGTCAATAAAAATGAGTCAGGAAGAAAGTTGTACTCCGTCAGCAATACGAGAAATTGCAGAAAATAATCTAGAAAATTTTTTCAAAAGAATATGCAAAACTTTGAGTTATGGTGCGAGCAGAACAAAGTTCAAGATATTGAACAAAATACTAAATAATATTATTGAACAAAATATTGTGTCGACACAGAATCTGACAGGAATAACAATTAACGCCCAGGAAATGTCTACAGTAACTATAAATATGTATACAGGGTCCGCAAACGAAGCGTGGACTGAAGATTAAATCGTTATCGAAGAACTTATCAACAATACTAAAACAGCTTGAGATATTGGATTAAAAGCGGCATGTTTTAAAAATATTTTACATTATACAGGGTGGTCCAAAAAAGTGTGACAGCATAAAGTTATATTTTTTTAAATGGGACACCCAGTATTTTATTGCATATTTTGGTTCGTATTACTATCGTTTATAAGTGCCTCAAATTTTATTAACTTTGATTTTGTAATTTCGGAGAAATAAATTAAAAACTAAAAAAAATTTTTTTGCAGTCCTGAATAAAAAAATCAAAAAAAACAATCCAGTACTATTTTTTAACCCCGGCATTGAGTGAAATTTATGACAAGAGGTCTAGAGATACTATGAATGTAATTGCGTTTATTTATTTTATACAGGGTGTTCATAATAAGCTTTCAAAAACCCCACATTTTAAAATAATTTTTCTCAAGTTTTTCAAATGGAACACCCTGTATATTATTTGGCTGTTTGACGTAGAATTCATAGACAATTTTTGTTTGTAATACAAGCATATAAGTTATGTCCAGTCGTTTTCGAAATAATTATAAATATCATAAATTATGTTGTTTAAATAGAGTTTTTATTGGGAAATTTTTTTATAGGCGACTAGACTAATAATTGTAAACTAAAGTAAATGTTCAAAATAGCTTCCTTTTACTTAATTTAATGATTTTCATCTACTGCCAACGGAACTCTTAATTCATTTTCTTAATTAATAACGGATTTATTGATTATCATCCTTTTTGTGTACGCAACGCTTCCTGTTGCTACAAATCTTTGCAACAACTTCTCGAAGGTTTCTCGGCTTACTCTCAATATCTGGATATCTTTCAGCATACACTCGGCTCGCGAGGAGGCAATTTCTTGCACATTCACCCAGTATAAAAATCTTATTTACCATTTCTAAAGTTGTAAAATTCGACATTTTGTGTAAGTTAGTAATTAATTTCGATGACTGAACAAATGTAAATAATTTTATTTGGCTGTCATAGTGACAATCTAAACAAAAAAAATCATGGCAACTCGATTAAGAATAAAAAATAAAATTAAATAAATAAAAGTAGCAAAAATGTAGGCTTTTAAAATTCATATCGAAATAACTAAAATACGGTAAACTCTGAGAGTAACAGGAAGCTATTTTGAACATTTACTTTAGTTTACAATTATTAGTCTAGTCGCCTATAACAAAATTTCCCAATAAAAACTCTATTTAAACAACATAATTTATGATATTTATAATTATTTCGAAAACGGCTGGATATAACTTATATGCTTGTATTACAAACAAAAATTGTCTATGAATTCTACGTCAAATAGCCAAATAATATACAGGGTGTTCCATTTAAAAAACTTGAGAAAAATTATTTTAAAATGTGGGGTTTTTGAAAGCATATTATGAACACCCTGTATAAAATAAATAAACGCAATTACATTCATAGTATCTCTAGACCTCTTGTTATAAATTTCACTCAATGCCGGGGTTAAAAAATAGTTCTGGATTGTTTTTTTTTTGATTTTTTTATTCAGGACTGCAAAAAATTTTTTTTTAGTTTTTAATTTATTTCTCCGAAACTACAAAACCAAATAAAATAAAATTTGAGACACTTATAAACGATAGTTATACGAACCAAAATATGCAATCAAATACTAGGTGTCCCATTTAAAAAAATATAATTTTATTCTGTCACTCTTTTTTGGGCCACCCTGTATAATGTAAAATATTTTTAAAACATGCCGCTTTTAATCCAATATCTCAAACTGTTTTGTATTGTTGATAAGTTCTTCGATAACGATTTAATCTTCCGTCCACGCTTCGTTTGCGGACCCTGTATATAAAATATATGTATAATACTATGTTGAATTAAAAATAAAAATTGTACGTTATTGAATAAAACTTTAAAAATAGAGCATAAACTGTATGAGGAATGATATCTTTATTATTTTTAGGTTATGTTGTTTTATAGTTGTGTCTAGAAATTAGTTGACGGACACCGTCAGCATGCTATATCGGATAAATATCTAGTAAAACGATCTATTTGCAAGGTTAAAGGTTAGTATTTTAAAGTTTTCCATAAAAAATTTCTGTCGAATCCATAATGCCTAGAAAACTAATTTCAACGAAATTGAAGTAGACCTAAAATTCGGACCCTACGTTGCCAACATGAAAAAAATAAAATTTCAGTTTCATAAAGTGGCAAGTTATTAATTTTTTTTGCATTGCATCAATCCGCTTATCACTGACACCATTGAAAACCAAATCGAAGACGATGGAAACCCTATACTTGATGAGGCTGAAATATATTTCCAGCAAGACGGCGCTCCTCCTCACTATGTTCTTCCGGTTCGACAATGGATAGACGACGAGTTTCCAGATAAATGGATAGGGCGAAGAGGGCCTATAGAATGGCCTGCTAGATCTCCTGACTTGACGCCATTAGACTTTTTTCTATGGGGCCATTTGAAAACTATTGTGTTCACTCCCCAACCTAACAATCAATAAATTAATTTTCACTATCCCAAGATTGTCACAAAGGTAACTGACAGCAAATTAAATTGTTTCTTTCCCTTAGCAACTATAAAAATCTAAACAGGTATAAGAATAAAAACAGTTCGCCCATGTTATCTGTGTTGATAAAAAGAAGGCGGTAAAATTTTTTCTAATTTTCTCGAAATCGAATCGACCGATTTTAAAAAATCAAACGTCAAAATAAAGCACTTTGAAAGACCTTTCAAACAAGCTATTACTTGCTACCCCTTGTCATTTAAAATTTTTAAGGGGATGACCCCGGGGGCCAGAGGGTAAAAGGTGGTGAGGTCGTTTTTGGTTAAAAAGTTGTCCCCTTCGGCAAATCTTTTGACGTGTCTCGGCGTTTATTCTTTTAATCAGTGGTTTTCGATAAATCCGTGGTGGGAAGTTTTCAAATGAACACCCTGTATACATATTTATAGTTACTGTAGACATTTCCTTGGATTAATTGTTATTCCTATCAGATTCTGTGTCGACACAATATTTTGTTCTATAGAATTATTTTGTTCAATATTTTGAACTTTGTTCTGATGCTCGCACCATAACTCAAAGTTTTGCATATTCTTTTTAAAAGTTTTTCTAGATTATTTTCTGCACTTTCTCGTATTTCTGGCGGATTACAACTTTCTTCCTGGCTCATTTTTATTAACTTTAATAATATATTTATTTTTAATTATGACGGATGGGAAGAAGCTTTCTTGTGTTCAATTGTTTCTATCATGGCATATTTGATACTTGTAACGTTTTATTAAATTGTAAAAGTATTGCCAACCCAAAAAGAAAATATTAATTCAAATGGAAAATCTACTATATTTTCTAAAGTTTTTCAGACTTTAAAGACCAAAATAGAAAAAGTATTATAAAATACACGGTTCATAAGACAATTAGAGCACTTGACTTTAGAAAACTCCCCGCTTCGCGGGTCGTTTTCTAAATTGAACGCGTGCTCTAAGATGATGTCTTCTCGATTGAAACATACTGTTACAGGTGATGACGCATTTTCCTCGATTCAAAAGTAACTTTATAAAATTAGAGTAACAATGTTATAATAGAATAGAGCCCGTCAAGCATCACCGTTTGTTCACATACCATACCTACCCTTCACAGAAACCATTATAACAGTAGGAGTAGCTACCTTAACACATAGTAGAGACAAATTTACCAAATCGAAGCTGCCAACAGACCATTAAAATTAACTCCACGTCAATTGTCTGTCTAAATTTCAAAAGGTATCCCAATAAGTGTACTAAATTTTAAATTTTCCGCACAGTAAGATCGAACATCCGTGTTTCGACAGACAATTCGACTGTTGTAAAAGGTCGGGGTGACAAATTGTAGGGTTGTTAAACTCGAACGGACAAAAAAATATAGTGTTTGGACGTATTTATGGTGTTTTTGTCGTGTTAAAATATAAATGACATTTTAAATGGGTTTAAAATGTGTCTTATAAGAGTGGACCGAACGTTATATAAATTTCAATTATGCCCAGTTGCGAGGTGAAATCACAAGTTTTTAGATTATGCGCGTCAAAAGCTGCTAATAATTAATTTTCGTTGAGGAGCTTCTTACAAGCATTAAAAGAGATGTGTAAATGTAAAAGCCCCAGATTTGCCACATAAAAGTTGTATAACGGCATTTAGGAAACATCAACGACCAAGTTATACAGCAGGAAAGCTTATAGAACCATTTTGATGTTGGTTTTTTTACAGCTCAGGAACAAAGTTGTACTCCGTCAGAAATACGAGAAATTACAGAAAATAATCTAGAAAAACTTTTAAAAAGAATATGCAAAACTTTGAGTTATGGTGCGAGCAGAAAAAAGTTCAAAATATTGAACAAAATATTGTGTCGACACAGAATCTGACAGGAATAACAATTAATCCCAGGAAATGTCTACAGTAACTATAAATATGTATATATAAAATAATATGTATAATACTACATTAAATTGAAAATAAAAATAGTACTTTATTGAATAAAACTTTAGAAATAGAGCATAAACTGGAAGATATTTCTATTATTTTTAGGTTATGTTATTGTATAGTTGTGACTAGAAATTAGTTCACGGACACCGTCAGCATGTTATATATTTCCGAGTATAGGTATTTCAGATAAATATCTAGTAAACATGATCTATTTGCATGGTTAAAGGTTAGTATTTTAAAGTTTTCTATAAAAAAATGTTGTGGAATCCATAATGCCTAGAAAACTAATTTCAACGAAATCGAAGTAAGCCTAAAATTCGAACCCTACTTGCTGCCAACATAAGAAATTAAATGTCAGTTTCATAAAGTGACAGGTTATTCAATTTTTAAACATTTCATAATGTACCATTCTGAAACCCAAATAGAAATTTTTTTTTATACAACTATACGTTTATTTAATTTGTATTCTGCGTAAACGACTTTGAAATAAATAAATTTGAAAATTTAAAATTTTGATTGTAGAAATTTAAATTTTCATGTAAAACTCGAAGCTCCTGATAATAATCCAAAGCCAATGCGGTATAGTTGTTGCAGAATTATACCGTTGACTCTTACTGCCATAAATAAACTGCCTGATTAAACCCTATTGTATACGCCTGAACCTCTTCAAAGCTCAATAAATGGGATCAGGGCCGGCTTGAAAATGTATACCACAACACATGATTGATTTTTATAATTTAAAATAAATAGATAGGTATTTTTAGTTTTAGGTAGGTACATATAATAAATGTAAAATAATAAATGACAATTAATGATAATTGAAAATAATATAATTTAAAAGTATAACTATTAGGATAACAAGTCCAATAAAAATTAATTAAATTCTAAGAAACTATTGATCATTTATTCAAAATTTAACTCTGTATCACTATCTTCATCTAAGCCTAAACTTATAATTAAGGGTTGAACATTTGTAATCATACAATTGTAAGAAACGTTGTAAACGTTTAGATTCCATTAATGTTTGTCTTTTATCAATGCTTCGGTATTTAAAACCCATTTTACGCAATATTTTCCTAAGGCTTGAACGGCTATAAGAGATATTTGTTTCGTCTTTAATCAGCCGCTCTTTGAGGGAAATGGAAATCAAAGTGGGTACAGTTTGTGCCTCATACATTTGGTAAATCTTTCTTCTTAATAAATCCATGTCGTTTTCGTCAATGCTTCTAAATGTGCCAGAATCACTCCGATTTTTTCTAGGATTAACAGGTTTAAGTACTATGTCTCTTACCGAAGATAAAGGAGTTTTTGTCAAAGTAGACGTCTCTGCTAAAGCATCCATCGAATTAAATTTCTACTCAACAACGATTGATACACATTTTTAATTATTATTAGTTTGGCATCGGTAGATAAATGCTTTCTTTTAAAAATGACACGTGAAGATGCCCCCCTATCGGCACAATTCCAAGGACGTCACATTCTACCACTAATAAGCCTAACTAAAAATTACTCGCCGGAAAATCACTAAATATTAAAATTATTAAAAATCACTTTGTATTTATATATGCATCGGGCATAGGTATAAATTGAATTTGTATACCTGGTCCGGCTCTGCTCGAAAAGGTTTTAAAATTTGGGATTTCCTTATTTATTTTATGGTCGAAGGGATAATGGGGTTTTATTGCAGTCAAGAGATCAACGGTATAATTCTGCAAAAACTATAACTTAAATATAGATAAAAGAAAAATAGATAATATAGGTTTTCTACGTGTCTACGGTCAATTTGTCTTTGTTTTATTGATTTTTTTTTGTTCAACACAAATTCATTTTTGTTTTAACGACTTTCAAAATTAAATTGACCGAAAGCTGTCGGCACATTTCATGAGACCGCAAACATTTTGTTACTTGATACCTACTAGTTAAAAATGAGTTTCGGGGGCCCTTTGAGACAGGCCGCCGTCGGCGGGAAAAATCATTAAGGTAATGAATTCGGGGTCGACATCGTGTTTTCGGGATTAGTCAAATTCACACTTTTTGTTCCGTTCTAGGTATAATTTTGTGAAAATTACAATTTAGAAACAAGTTGGCAACAATGGGCCAGTTTTGGTGGGAAAAAAGGTAAACTTTGTAATGTCAGAAAGAAGATTGAGATCGAAACGTCAGTAAGTGAGAGAGAGGCACAAGGCGGTGAGAAATTAAGGGTAAAAGGGTAACTTTTGTTCCTGTCTATACAGGGTGTCCGCTAATTAATCCCCGGACTCCTTACGTAAAAATATTAGGATTTAATTATACTTACCTATATATGCAAAAGTTGATATTAACTGAGATACAGGGTGTTAAAGTTAAAACTCTAATAACTTTGCAGGAAACCAACGTTTTTTTACAAAATTTGGCAATTATGGTTTTTTTTAGGACGAGAAATTTTTTTTTAACTTTTTTGTACCTCAGTGTATTTAAGTTTTTAATAAAAACAATACTTTTCTCATATTTATTACGTAAAAAAGGTTCAGGTCGCCCAGAGTTACCGTTTCGGAGATATTTGCATTTAAATTGTTTTCAATTACTATTAATTTGCAAACAATTTTTTTTGTTAAAGTAACCTATGAGGAAACAAATAAAATTTAGAGATGCAATTGCTATGGAACAGAAAATGTTTCGTTTTTGAGTTTATCGTAAGTTTGTGTTTTCATTGCTGTTGGTTTCTTTCGACACGACATTTTCTAGGGTCAAAGTTATTTTAATTAAAGTAAGTTAAAGAACAATCCAATTGTTGCATTTATTATTCCCAATTACCATTACCATAACATTAATTATCATGTAAAAGTGAACTGGTAAGAAGTAACAAAATATTATTTGCTTGTCTGAGCTAAACAATTTAAATGCAAATATCTCCGAAACGGTAACTCTGGGCGACCTGAACTTAGTATACCTTTTTTACGTAATGAATATGAGAAAAGTATTATTTTTATTAAAAACTTAAATACACTGAGGCACAAAAAAGTTATGATCTTATGGATGTGCGAGAAATTAAAATTTCATAAAAAAATTAATTTCTCGTCCTAAAAAACCATAATTGCCAAATTTGGAAAAAAACGTTAGTTTCCTGCAAAGTTATTAGAGAAAAACAAAAAAGAAGTTTTTACTTTAACACCCTGTATCTCAGTTAATATCAACTTTCGGATATAGGTACGTATAATTAAATCCTAATATTTTTACGTAAGGAGTCTGTGTTTTTTCCATGTACCATTAATTAGCGGACACACTGTATTTGAAAAATGTCTGTAACATAGTTTTCTAATTAGGTTGTAAGAATATCCTTACAGCGTAAAGATTTGACCCTAAAATCAAAAAAAAAACTTTTATAATAAATCTGTTATAAATCACATATCTCTCTCAAGCAATTCCGTCTGACGTTTTATCTGCAACAAAATTTTTTCTATAAATATGACCCTGTGTACAAAAAAATACGTATTTTATATAACCTTATATAGGATTTTTCAGAAAACTTCCAACAAAAAAAATGTTTACCATTTTATTATTTTATGAGCTCTTGCAGTCCAATTTCTCGGTACTAAATGGACCATAAATATCTGCCACGCTGGTAGAAATTCTGGCCATAATAAAACCAATGATGGGTCATAAACGAAGTCAATGATAAGATGTCATAAATCTCAGAAAAATTGATTTTCGAAATACAATTTTACGATTATTGGTGTAATTTTAAAAATAAATAGCGTGGAGAAGAAAGTTGGATATTAGTTGTCTCTCGTGTCCAAGAATAGTTTTTTTTTCTATGATCAAACACAAGCACTATAGGAAAAATCCTTTAGGGCACTCTGGGAGCGGTGCATGTGCGCAAAAAGCGATTCACGTTGGTTTTGAATCGTTGGAGGTTATATTCGTTGGGAAAAACGACCTCGGGAAGGTCGTTCCATAAGGATGAAGTCCTCCAGATGAAAGTATTCTTAAATAGTGAAGTTCGAGCTTAACCACATATGGATGGGCGGCAGTGGTTCGTCGTGTATTTCTGATATTCGCCGCTCTGGGCGGAATTAAGAGGGCAAGGTCAGCCGAGCACTTTCCATGAAAATATCTGTAAAATAAAGTCAAATCCCCAACCTGTCTTCGATGTTCTAGGCTGTCGAGGTTCTTCGTCAGCTCGTGGTCTCCGATCAGATGAATAGCCCTCCTTTCGATGGAATCCAGTAGCCGAAGAGTATGTTTGGGTGCAGAGCTCCAAACATGAGAGCAGTACTATAGTGATGGTCGAATCTGGGCTTTGTATAGTGTCAAAAGTTGTTGAGGTGTGTATAACTTTCTGGTTCGGAAGAGTACAGCAAGTTTCTGAGAAGCTATCTTGGCGATTGTCACAACGTGGTTATGCCAAGACATATTTCCTCCCAGATTGACGCCCAGCAAATTAATGGGGATTGCGTGTCCGTCCATGACTATATCCGGTTCTGTAATGTTAACCGTTTTAGAGAAAATTGCTGCCTGGGTTTTTTAGGGTTAAATTCGACTTGGTTACTGTCACCCCAAGCCAAAATATCTTCCAGGTCTTTGTTGAGGCGTGATACTTCATGCTGTCTACGAAGATGTGCGTCGGCAGCCGATGTTTGTGCATTCAAGAGAAAGATGAGATAAGTGTGCTATCATCAGCAATACTAAATATCGGATTTTTCGTTTTCACTAGAAGGTCGTTAATGTAGAGTAAGAAGAGAGTGGGAGACAATATGGACCCTTGAGGAACACCGGCATTGATGGTGAAGGTGTCTGAGAGAAATCCGTCAATCGCCACTTGCAGAGAGCGGTCCTTAAGAAAGCTAGACAACCATGCACGGAATCGATTGGACATACCATAGGATCGCAGTTTACTTAGAAGTCCCTCATGCCAAACACGATCAAAGGCTTTAGAAATGTGCAGTGCAACAGCCCGAGACTCCCCATGATGTTCGATTGCGTTGTTTCAAATATGGGTGGCATAGGCTAGAAGATCTCCAGTTGATCTGGACTTCCGAAAACCATATTGATGATCGCTGATAATGTTGAAGCCTTCCAGGTACTTTAGAAGATCTTGGTGAATAGCTTGCTCCATTACTTTTGATATAACTGAAAGCAATGCGACTGCTAGGCAGGATTCTCTTACCTTCCTTTGGTCTAGGCTGGACTCGCGCTTTTATTTAAGGCTAGTTATTTAAGTAATATGTAACAAATGCCGAGCCGAAAACGAGTGCCGTTTTCACTTGTTTTCCCAGGGCCCTGTCACGATTCAGAAATGTTTGCTGTCCATAAGTTGCTGACCAACTACTAGCCATTTTGGCCGACCGATTACATTTTTCTGTTCGCAAAAATAAGAATATTTTGCTAACCACTTAAATGATACCCGTTTTATTTTTCTTACGTTTCATTTATTTCGCATATATCCACACATCTTTTCATCGGCGATGAAGAAATTAATGGAATAGTATTTTTACTTAGTTTTTTTTTTATTATTTTCTTTAAAAAAACTGCTGTAGATTTTATCGCGGTAATCTCCTACACGTCTAGCATCTTCAATCTACAAATTAACTCATTCGAATAGAACCGCCCATCCGATGGTGCTTACATTCGATTGGTTAGGCACTTGGCATCCTATTCGTTCGAATGCATGTTTTATTTATGAATTCATTAAAATTTTAAGTACTTTTACACACACACACGCAGAGAATGGGCCTTTTGTTACATCGCATTATGAATGATCGTAATTTTACCTCAATATTATATTAAGAAATTATTAACACATTCCTAGTATCTTGTTTTCTTTTTGTTGAAAATAATTATTTATATAATAAGTGCATTTATGCATGCAAGCATTACTGACTTTTTTTCACGGACGAGAAATTTGGCGATTTTTCAGGGGCAATAAATTTTGTGTTGCTTCATTGGCTTTCTTAATTATTTCGTCTCGAGCGCATTGAAATAAGGATCGGAATTGTTTATCTCCATTTTTGATGTTTTCGAATATTATTGACATTTGTAAATAGGTTAATTCAGAACTGAGTATCTTCGAATGTCGCCAAACGTTACTTATATCGTCCGAGCAACGTGGCATGAATGAGCTCATCTAAATGTCTGGTAAATTCGAAAACGGTATATATGTATATGCTACCAAAATCTATTAATACGTTTGTACCTACAAATATGGTCATAATTGAAATTTGGAAGCTAAATAATCGAAATAACTTCTATATGCGATCTGTACAATATCTATGTCCTCGGGCGCCCTTCATCATCATCATCATCATCATCATCGTTAGCGCTACAGCCCTGGGTGGGTCTTGGCTGACTGCACAACTTTTTTCCACACGGCGCGGTTTTCCATCATTCGGGGCTCAAAGAGAATATTTATTTTCGGTAGATCTGACCTGATGTTATCTCTCCAGCGCATTCTGGGACGTCCGAGCGGTCTTTTCCCTGTTGGGACCTTTTCCCATGCTAGTCTCACCAGTCTGTCCTCACGAAGCCTTTGGACGTGTCCTGTCCATCTTAGGTCGCCCTTGAACATACCAAATACGATTGAAATATTGATAAATTTAGGCCACTTCAGTACCAAAAAAGGTTTGTTTGTTGTAGATGAGAAGCTGTCTGGTCTTCGAAGAGATCGCTTTCAGGCATGGAGGCCAGAGAAGAGACAGTGTTCCACATAAGCTGCAGGTACTGTATGCATGCATGCACACAATTGAAGAGTGGTGAGACCGTGTATAAGTACGGTTTCCAAGGGTAGTAACAGGTACCGGGATGGACGAGCTGTCACTGCCTATACTGGGTTAGTCAGTCGAAGAATACGATTTGCTATATCGCCATCACCACAACATTCACCGCCACCTGCCCCTCCAAAAAGAAGACGTACGCATGCAGACCAGCTCGCCCTGGAAGAGGCATAAGGTAAATGTCCCAATATTCATCACGCTCGGACGATATTCGCAATACGAAACTATTTCTAATGATAAATTTTAGTTATCTCTTATGTCTTTTAGACAAACACACTTTATTTTAACTATACAGGGTGGCCCATCGAAAACAGTCCAGCAAGGTTTACGGCTGTGTACGTGAAAATTTAAAAAAACCTCGGACCCGTAAACTTTTGTTTTCAGGGGGACACGTTTCACTATTAATTTCATCCCTGTAACTTCAACCCCCCCTAGCGGGGGCGGCTACTGCCCTTGTTTTTTCAAATGGGAATGGATATGTTGTGATACATCTTTTTAAAGGGCATTAAATTCTCTTTAAAATGGCGCTTCGTTTTGTAAATTTGATCTACGCGCCGCAGAGCAACGGAATTTGAAATATTTCACTGCACCTCTTATCAAGTACACAGGTTTGTACGTAAACAATTTTTTTAAAGTAATGAGTATCAGTCAGTTCAACTTTATCTTCAGTAAAGTGGTTGATCCAGATCTACATACGTTATTTCTGCGCTATTATTTTCTTTTGATTTGATCGTGGCATAAAAAATGGTTTATTCTATTGAGGGAGAGTGGAAATTATTGAATTGTATTTTATAAACAATCAATATACAAGAGTAACGGCAACTTTGTTTAATGATAGACATCCAGATAGACACGTACATCATGGTTATATCCTAGAATTAGTGGCAAAATTTCGGCAAACTGGTTCAGTGGCAAATAAAAAAAGGATCATTGAAAATCCGGTAAGAAATGAAGCAGTAGAAGTAGCTGTTCTCGGTCCAGTTAGTATGAATCCAACATTAAGTACCAGAAAAATGTCTGATGTAACGGGAATTTCGCGGACCACTGTACAGAGAATTCTGAAACATAATATAATGGCACCTATACAAAATTCAACTTCTCCTATATAGAATTGAATGAAGATGATAATGACCGCCGTTTACACTTTTGTGAATTAATGTCAGAACAAGCATTAAATTATCCGAACTACCTTTTTAACGTTTGCTTCTCAGACGAATGTTATTTTTTTCCTAATGGCATCACTGTCAATCGACATAACTGTCGTTACTGGTCCGACACGAATCCAAGGATTTACCACGAGGTTCATACTCAAAATCCTCAGAAATTAAACGTTTGGGCTGGTATTTTCGGTGATCACATAATTGGACCATTTTTCTTACCGGGAAATTTAAATGGAGATACTTATTTAGACTTGTTGGAGAATGCTGTCAACCAAGCGCTGATGGAAATTATGGAAAACGACCAACGTTACCAGGAAGAAAATCCAATATTTCAACAAGACGGGGCTCCCCCCATTATGCATTACTCGTACGCCACTTTCTGGATGAAACGATTCCTGGTGGATGGATTGGGACCGGCAGCCAATCGCGTATGCGCGGCAGCGCGAAAGGACTTCGCCGAATGAAAGTATGTGTGATTCCCCGACAGCAGTCCGCCGTTTATTTGTGAGTTGTATGGTTAAAATCGTAAACAATGGCAGAAAAATGTCGCGTTTTGAGTTGTGGAAGTTTTTCATTTGATAACAATGATTTGGGCAAGTTCATTAACATTGATAGCAATGAACTATTATAAGATGATAGTGACCCCATTCCTACCGATTATGTAGCCCAAACTGAAACCAAATCACTATCTGACGACTGTGATGAAGAAGTTGAATGCAGTAATCAAACAAATGTCACCAATTATCAACAAGCCATTAGTATGGTAAAGGAATTACAAGCGTATGCAAAGAATAGAGGTGACTCAACAGCAATGGAATCGTTATCAAACTTGGAATTATATTTTCTAGATTGGAAGTATAAAACGCAAACACGTCAAACTACGTTATTAGATTTTTTTAGTACTACATCCTAACTAAAACTAGTATATTTTTGTTATGTTATGTTTATTTGTACATACATATACATAATAATAATAATTTTGCATTTACGTATTACCTAATAACAAATTTCCCATGGGCGGACACCTCTATTAGGCGGACACATTTAGACGGTCCCGAAGAGAGGTTTCACTGTACTAAGATCACCTTAAACGTTCGAAACTACATTCCTTGGAGTTGACAAGCGGGAAGATGATACATTTGTTTTGATTAGAAGTTTCCGTTAAGCAGCTTTCATTTTCCCTATTAATAAATAATAATAATAAAAGTATTCATTAGGAAATAATATACTCCCACCTATTCAATACGCCTTGAAAACCACCCCAAACAATATTATTATGCAGAACCGATCACATTGATCAATAACAATGGCTTCACACATTCACGTATTTCCGTAATGTGTCAACAATGACAGGCTTAACACCTTCTCGCACACACCTCTTTCATCTATATCGATCCCTTTCTATTGCACTGTATTTGTATTCATTCTTTCGTCATAGCCATCGTCGTATATACACCTGAAAGCTATATAGTTCCGTCTCGCTTTCTCACACGAATACACCCATCTCTTTACCCGCGTTTTACCTGGACTGTTTATCTTCAATCTACCTGAACCGAGTTTTAATAATAACTTTCTTCGGTAAATCCCGCCCACCATTACAAAGAGGCGGGGCTGTAAAAGTCGAAAATCAAGAGTCACCAAAGTGAGAAAATTAGTTTTTAGTCGGTCGTAGTTGGTAAGAGAGGCAACACTGTTGTCGGGGTTGTTTACACCGTATAATTTGGTAGGACGGGCTTCTTATGAGTTGACGCGGTCAGTTATGGAGTTTTAGACGTTTTTTTTTGTTGGTTTGTGTTTGTTTCGCAAGTGACCTATAGTGAACGAAGGAATTCCGAAGTTTTCCGAGGAATTTTTCTTATTTTCATAAAGCTGGATCGACATTTTCACATCTTCTTAGTCCTGTGCGCGTTTACATCCCATTTAGTACTATAGTGACCCAGTTTACGCACGTTAATTTCGCTTCGGGTATGACTCTGGACCGATTCTAACCGCTTACTTTCGCGGTAAGGCCGTTTTACGTGTAAAGATAGACACAATTTTATCAAAGTGGAGTTTTTGACGGTCAAAACGCTAAAGTGGAGACAGAAATGACAGTTACGGGCAATTTTGGGATAATGCACCGGCCCTGTTTCTCTGGATATCCATTTCAAGGTTTGTGCGGTTTATTTTTAAGGTTTTTTTTTTACGTTCTACAGGTGCGGCAAGAAAAGAGTTCCATCTGCATTACTGGCTTACCCTGAAAGAATTTGTATGAATGCTCTCTTATAATTAAACAGTAATGATTAACCCAACTACCAGATTTGATTACGATCGATTAATTATTTATAACAGTTTTATATTAAATTTGTTTGCATAATTGTTGTATAAACATTTTTCTCTTTATGCGGTCAAATAGGTACAATCATCTTATGCTGTAAGAATGCTCTCTTCCAATCAAATTATAAAACTTTTTATAGAAGTTCTTTTTAAATGGCTCAATAGACTTACATTATACAACCAAATGGTTCTGTAAGCTTTACTGCTGTATAATGGTTGTGGATCTTTTCTAAATGCTGTTACACAACTTTTATGTAGCAAATCTGGGGTTTTTAGACTTTTAGATATCTTTTAATGGTTGTGAGCACGTTCTCGGGGAGAATTTATACAGCCTGAAGCTTAAAATACAGGGTCCACCAAGTAAAGTGGCCTATTAGAGGTATCTCGAGAACTAAATGAGATTTTATTTTGAAAATTTGGCTGTGGCTATAAGCGATGATTTTCTACGTTTATAATATATTTTGGATAGTGCTGTGTTGCCGGATCATACCGAAAGTGGTAGCAACTTCGGATTTTTAAATGAATTACCCTATATATTATATTTTTTTTGGATTCTAGATAAAAATCTAGAACAGTTTTCTGTATAATATCATATAGCTATTTTTAAGAGTTTTTGCATTATAAATAATCTTGTGATTTTTTAACGCCGTATGGGGGACCTGAAAAGAAAACCATATATTTTTAGCGGTTACAGCTAGAAAGCTGAAATTTTGCCAATAGTTTCACAAGACCATCGAAATTTTATAATTTTGAACAGTATTTAATTAGTTTTATACAGGGCGTCTCCATAACAATATTTCCGAGGGAGATGAATTATAACAAAAATCTTTTTTTTTAAATGGGAATGGGAATTTTCTATCTAAAAGTGTTCCTATACCTATCTTCACTATTTTCGGACTTATAGCGAAATTTAAAAATAATCTTATAAAAATATATTTTTTGGTAGTGGGCTGTGGAATGGATTTATTGAATTATATGGATTATTAAATAATGAAAAATTCATTTGACGTTATGTCTGTGTTGTTGTAAAAAAATAGTTAACAAATAAGCAATTTATTAATAAATAAATAAAAAAAATTCAAATTACGCAACACAAATAAAATAACTAAATTGTGCTCTTAAACATTCATGAATTATGGTGATAACATGTTCATTTGTCACCTTTTTCATTTCTTCCCCTTCTAGAGACCCCAGAGCTGTTCTTACTCGATTTTCTAAAACTTCCGTTGTTGTGACGGGTCTCTTGTACACTATTTCTTTAATCCTACCCCATAGTGACTGGGGGGTAAGATCCGGAGACCCTGGGGCCATTTCCATGGACCTCTACGGCCAATAAACTTTTTGGGAGTCATGGAGCTGCATCAGGATGAAGGTATAGGAACACTTAATATCATTAGATAGAGAATTCGATCCTCCATTAGCAAAACATATCAAGTACTGGGTGTCCCATTAAAAAAAAAGAATATTTTTGCAATAATTTATCTCCCTCAGAATAATTACTGTTCAAAATTATAAAATTTCGATGGTCTTGTGAAACAATTTTGAAAATTTCAGCTCACTCGCTGTAACCGCTAAAAAGATATTATTTTCTTTTTATTTATAATTCAAAAACTCTTAAAGATAGGTATATGATATTATACAGAAAACTGTTCTAGATTTTTACCCAGATTCCAAAAAAAATATAATATTTAGGGTAATTCATTTAAAATTCTGAAGTTGCTATCACTTTCGGTATGAAACGGCAACCCCGCACCATCGAAAATATTTTCTACACGTAGAAAACCATCTCTTATAGCTACAGCCAAATTTTCAAAATAAAATCTCATTTAGTTCTCGAGATATTTCTAATAGGCCACTTTACTTGGTCTACCCTGTATAGTTGTAAGCACATCAATAGATTTACATTATACAGCCAAATGGTTCTGTAAGCTTACTTACATTATACAGCAAAACGGTTGCGTAAGCTTTCCTGCTGTATAATAGTTGTTGATGTTTCCTAAATGCTGTTACACAACATTTATGTAGCAAATCTGGAGTTTGTTCGAGTTTCTTTGCAAAAACGCCATGAGATGGTCTAGAGTCTTACAGGGCATAAAGTAACGGGGTAGTTTTAAAAGTAATTATTATCAGTCATAAGTGTCATCGGATGTATATCTATCTTTGTCTTAAATAATACATCAGAGAGAGCGGAAGCACACAAAGTAAATCACTTAAAAGAGCCTGTAGGTGTTCGCAAATAGCACACTTCCTTCTTTTTCAGAACGACAAAAAAATAATGATCGATTTTATATGGAACTGTCTAAAACCCCAAAAAAAAATAACCAAATTCTTTAATGATATACTAAACATACCTTATTAGTCTACTTAAATTAAGTTATACAATGCAGTTCCTTTAAGCCCGAGCCGCCGCGCTATTATCCGATCGCCGATAGTAAATGAGTTTTTAATTACTTCAGTCCACAAAACTAATTAAAACATTAAATTAAAAATAACGCAAATGTATCTAGGCTTTCTTGTTCGTAATTAAACTACAGACCGGAAGTCGATGAAGTGATTTTTTTTTATTAATGTATTTCCCGGTTCTTACTGTTCCGGAACGGCACCCTTATAGGATCGTAATGGACGTAACCCCGGGTGGAGGAGGAGGGGGGGGGGGGGGGGTTATTAAATTTGTGTTTTATACGAATATAACATAGTTCATAGTTCAATGTTAGATTTACTTTAAAATTTCTATGACGAAGAAATACAAGTAATTTTTGGTGGTTTCGACCCTCAGGCACCCTCAGTTTATCGTAAGTTTGTGTTTTCATTGCTGTTGGTTTCTTTCGACGCGATATTTTCTAGGGTCAAAGTTATTTTAATTAAAGTAAGTTAAAGAACAATCCAATTGTTGTATTTATTATTCCCAATTACCATTATTAGAACATTAATTATCATGTAAATATCTCCGAAACGGTAACTCTGGGCGACCTGAAAATAGTATACCTTTTTTACGTAATAAAAATGGGAAAATTATTATTTTCATTAAAAACTTAAATACACTGAGGTACAAAAAAGCTATGACCTAATAAATGTGCAAAAAATGCCGCAGACAGCCCTACATTGTACATAAAAATTTCACAAAAAAAAAAAACAGTTTCTCGTCCTAGAAAAACGATAATTGCCAACTTTTGTAAAAATCCGTTGGTTTCTGCCAAAGTTATTAGAGAAAAACAAAAATGAAATTTTAACTTTAACACCCTGTATCTCATTTAATATCAACTTTCGTATAGAGGTAAGTATAATTAAATCCTAATGTTTTTACGTAAGGAGTCTGTGGTTTTTCTATGTCCCATTAATTAGCGGATACCCTGTATACAGGGTGTCCGGGAACATGTGGGAAATCTCCCGGATATGAAGAAACCACGTGAAAAGAATACTATAGGTTCATATAAACTTCTTTCGTATCGGCCTCCTCTTCGGAGATATGGGCTCCCAAAGAGCACCAATGGAATCAAGTTTTTTACACATAATTATTGAACCACCTGGTATATTTCAATTATTTTTTAATATGATGTATACCAGGTAAGACCCGTCAAATTACTACCCAAGAAAGTGTTGTGAATTACTCACAGCTGCAGGGACGGACTAGCTGTACTCACAGCTGCAGGGACGGACTAGCTGTAACACTCATGGGCCCATTTTTTTTACGTCCTATATGATGGGAACTTTGGACAATGTTTTTTACATACCTTTAACTATTGGCTAAAAATTAAGTACTCTTCATTCATGTCGATAATCCTAACCGTTTTCGAGAAAACGTCATTTTATTTGCACTGATCCCCCTATCTTCTCACGGGTTAAATAATATGAAAAAGCGGAATTTTGATCATTTCATAGGAACAAAGATGGATCTCTTACCGAGATACGCCAAATACATGATGTAATTAAAATGACGTTTTCTCGAAAACGGTTAGGATTAGCGACATGAATGAAGAGTACTTAATTTTTAGCCAATAGTTAAAGGTATGTAAAAAACATTGTCTAAAGTTCTCATCATACAGGGCGTTAAAAAAATGGGCCCATGAGTGTTACAGCTAGTCCGTCCCTGCAGCTGTGAGTAATTCACAACAGTTTCTTGGGTAGTAATTTGACGGGTCTTACCTGGTATACATCATATTAAAAAATAATTGAAATATACCAGGTGGTTCAATAATTATGTGTAAAAAACTTGATTCCATTGGTGCTCTTTGGGAGCCCATATCTCCGAAGAGGAGGCCGATACGAAAGAAGTTTACATGAACCTATAGTATTCTTTTCACGTGTTTTCTTCTTCATATCCGGGAGATTTCCCACATGTTCCCGGACACCCTGTATATCCTAATAGTTATAGGTACATGTTATTATTGGCGTAAATTATATGACGCGTAACGATAGTCTGTGTATTTAAGAATATTTTTTCTGGCTCGAAGAAGAAAGCTCGCCTCGATGCGCCCCAGACGAAATAATTATTAAAGCCAATGAAGCAACATAAAATTTATAGCCCGAAAAATCGAAAGAAACTTACGAAAGGAATATAATACGTTTATAAATGGCATTGGACCAGAAGCAATTGAAGAGTTTCAGCGAATGGGTATTGTTAAAGCATTTGCAAGAAAGGTGAAACATTTTTTAAATCTTCGACTTTATGGTCGTGCTATTCCAAGCTAAAATCAACATTAATTTTGTATAATCAAGTCGGTATAAGTAAATATCTTAAAACTTATTGCATTCGGAAGTGACAGTGAGTTGGTTATACACCAATAAATATTTTTTTAATTTCGAAAAAGAAAACTGATACGATCGTAGAAAATATATTGCGTGAAACCTATGCATAAAGTTACTTTTTTTCACTTAAGGGCGCGTGCCTTCGGCTCGTGGGCTCAAATTTCCCGTTCATCAAAAAAGTAATACTATTATTTCACTTAGTTTTTACCGAAAATTTTATAATTTAGGTGAATACTATCAAAATTGGGGAACTCTTTTTTTTCGGTCTTGAATACTTTTCTGTTTTTTTTTTTCCTTTAATATCTAGGGTTTGTTCCCATTTTCGATACTTTTATAGGGTATCTCCGTAATTGTTAGTGCTATCAAAAAAGTAATGTAGGTGTCATGTGCTCTTTTTGGGTCAAACTTAAAATGGTAAAATCAAAATTTGAAAATTTTCGCTCGCTTAAGTGATACGGGGAAAAAACGAAAAATTGACAATTTCAAAATTACCCTATATTTTCTCAGTTAAAAGAGATACAGAAAAATATTTTATACAGAAGTTTCTTTATATTGATTGTTGAATGATCTGCCGTTTTCAGAATAAGTATACGGGGTCAGGTAAAAAAGTTATCGGGCCTAACCTAATTTTTTTTGAAACGGAACACCCTGTATATTTTAATCTAAAAAGATACTATTTTAAATTTTCCTTTCAAATATATAACACACACCATGAATGATATTGGTTTCCTATGCGATTTATTAAACTTTATTACTTTAAACCACAGTAGACCATGATACAAAAGCTAATATCCTAGAAACAACTATGTTGACTATTAACATTTAACGTCAATTTCATTTTTACATATTCATTTGCGAAAATAGCTTATCAACATTTTGAAAAATTTGATATGATATCAGTTTATATCGAAAGTGGAAAAAACGAAGAAATGGTGCAAATTGTATATTTTCTTCGCTATCCGGAAAGTCGGTAACCATTTAAGAACATATTTCGAACATTTACGATGATTCCCGTTATTTTTTAACATAATCTGATCATTTATTTCGTTTCAAAGTATGTAATAAAGTTTAAATAAATCGCCTAGGAAACCAAAATCATCCATGGAGTGTTATATTTTGAAAGGAGAATTTAAAATGGTATCTTTTTAGATTAAAATATACAGGGTGTTCCATTTAAAAAACGAGGTTAGGTTCGATAACTTTTTTACCTGACCCCGTATACTCATTCTGAACACGGCAGATTATTCAACAATCAATAAGAAGTATGAAACATTTTTCAGTATTTCTTTTAACTGAGAGAATATAGGGTCATTTTGAAAGAGTCAATTTTTTGATTTTCCCCCGTATCACTTAAGCGAGCGAAAATTTTCGAATTTTAATATTACCATTTTAAGTTTGACCCAAAAAGAGTACATGACACCTACATTACTTTTTTGCTAACACTAGCAATTACGGAGATATCCAATAAAAGTATCGAAAAGGGGACACTCTGTACAATAAGTTTGCGGTCGTGATTTTAAAAAATAGTTCCTTCTAAAATTAGGCAATCTTTATAGTCAACCCAGACAGGTAACAAAAAGCGACGTCGTATTTTTTTCTCTATAAGGTTATATAGTTTTGCGAAACTTTAAATTCTCGGTATTTATTTCAAAATTTTTATTTTATAATTATTTTTCACGCTCACTGAGTTGTAAAATATAATTGGGTCGCCGAGAGTACCGGGTGTTTGGTTGAAAGTAAGCGGCAAGCGTTTCATTTTGTTGCGCATAACATCTACCACCCCTCAGGGAGTTAAGATGAGGATCCCAAACAATCCCAAATTAGCAATCAGAGCCATCTATGTTGCATTAATTTAAAAATATGCCGCTTTTTGGCAGGTTAGAAAGAGACGAGAGTCATCAGCTGATCAATATTTCTTTTCGTGAAGTTTTTGGCCGTTAATAATAAAGTTTTTTAGTTAATTTATTCATATTTAGATTGTCTGACATGTCGATTGAGGTATGAACAAGTTTCATGAAGATCTGTGACAAAATTTTTAAAATGTTCATATTTGAAATTATGGGTGCATTTAAAAAATTACAGTGCGAGTATTTATTAAAGCGATTGTTATATTGTGACGTAGCACTCTGCTTTCTTGAGACACTCTGTATACTAAAATTTATTACCAAGATCCATAAGAAAGGACTGGAATCTTATAAAGTATTTTTTTAGATATTTTATGGTTATTTATGTTTTTATTATGATGAGAGTACCAGATGGTGACCATACTTTGAAAAATTATTTCTCTCATAGTTTAGAATGGTGCAAGCGCGGATCCATGGGGGGGGGGGGGGGATGGGGGGTCATGTAGCAGGGCCTGGTTTAAGTTTTTTTCACCCTGTGTGAGCGCATAGTAGAGATTTAAAAATTGAGTGTGAGAAAAGGGAAATTTTCTGAATGTGTTGTAATTGTGTATTGTAATTGATTAAATAATGCATGCTATCAACAGGCGAGGCCCGTGCGGCAATTTAATTCACCACCCCAAGTCAGTTCGGTAAATCCCCGAAAATATGAAACACCGGTCGCAACATGTGCGGCATACTTAGTCGTTTTTGAACTAAGCGTATTGCGATTTTTTTGAAGTGCGTGATGTTTTTTTATGGTTAAAACTTAATATTTATTAAATGATTTCCCCGAAGCCGAAGAACCAGACTCGGACGTTGACGAGAACTTCCTTCAATAATAAAATAGTATATAAACCACGTGACTAAAGTGTCTTTTTTTTTAGTGACGTCTGAAAATATTAATGAACTATAATTTGTAATAAAATTGTTAGTTTTAAAATAAATATTTAAAAACAAGTTGATTTTTAAAAAACTCTTTTAGAAAGATTTGAAGGCTTAATCCCGGGATTATCGAAATTTATTTTTCCCTCGAGACCAGGGATTTCGGTTTTCCCGGGATTGGCACGTCTAACTGATACCCAAGAAGATACTACGAAAATATGTTATATAATTTTAACTCATTATTGCGCACTATATCACACAACAAAAAGTATATTTTCTGGTGTCCGGTTTTGTTTTAATATTTTTCTCTTTTCCAATTTTTTCAATACTCGAGAAAAAAAATATTTTTTATCCAATTTTTTCTTAATTTTTTTTGTTTTCTTCGAACTTAACCAGTGGCGGTTCTTCCACAGGAGCACATGCGTAGGTGCACCCCCAAAACAAAACGAATAAAAAATATTAATTTATATTCATTGAATATTATTTATCGTATAAAGTCCGACCCTCCCTAATATTTTATCATACCGCCAAACTAAAAAAGTCCGACCCTCCCTAATATTTTATCATCCCCTCAAACCAAACTGTATAGATCCGGCAACCGTGCCTCGGTCGAGGTAAATGGCGATTATGACGAGACTTGCTCGCACGTGCGATTAAGTAGTGCAGTTTCTGTGTAGTAACAGGTGGCAGGTGGCAGTGGGGGATAGCGGGGCTATGGCGATTTAACATGGAAAAGGAGCACAGTTTTTGTGTGCACCGGCGCTGTTGTCTGTTCGTGCATCTAGCTAGAAATTCGAGCGTGTATGTTTTAATATTTTAATATTATATATTTATATTAAGTTAAAATGAATAGTTGACGGTGGACTATTTAAGAAATAACTTTAGCTCTTTGAGTTTGGAGCAAAAAATTGAAGTGAAGGATGCGGGAACACCTAAACCCGAAATTAATTTAACGCAGACCACAAAGGGTAAATCTAGGCACTTTATTAGAAAGTTTAAAAATGAAATATATGGAAAAAAAATTATAGAGGGCATTCCAAACTTAATGAGGCTGTTATTGATCAATTTTCTACAATTAAGAACCGAAGAATGGACTTTACATTTAAGCACTATTGTGTAGGGTCGATATATGTTGTGTATTTCGATAAATGATACTCGATATGATTTTAAACCATTTTATTTAAGGATTTAAATTAAAAAACACTGAAAATATGAAGAATGCCAACTTGTCAGTCTCGTGGCTCGATTCGTTCTCGTCATAAAACAGTTAACTATTGTTCTCGTCTTGGTTGCGCCTAATGACGTAGCCGTAGATGGCGTAGTGGTATTAGACATTATTCGGTTTTCTTGATAGCTCGTAGATGGCTTTAGTAGTATTAGTAGTGGACTGTATAAATATTGTTACGGGGTTGCATGCGACGACGTTAAGATCCGACAGCTATACACACTAAGAACACCTTTCTTATTTTCTAAAAGTTGTATTTCCTTGTGTAAAATTAAAAAATAAATAAAAATATGTTTTACCTAACGCATTTTCTTATTACTTCTTTTCTTTCTACATTTAAAACGCCTAGAAAGTAATTGCTTGGTCGTTACACAAAAATAAAATTTTAAAAATAATTTCACCATACTCGTGAACCCCCTCTATCATAGGACACTGTACTTAACTAGTGGTTTTTTTTTTAGGTCAAGGACGCGTCAACCAACTGGGCGGAGTGTTCATTAACGGCAGACCCCTTCCCAACCATATAAGACTGAAAATCGTCGAAATGGCCGCCGCTGGAGTCCGGCCCTGCGTCATTTCGAGACAGTTGAGAGTGTCCCACGGCTGTGTTAGTAAAATTTTGAATAGATATCAGGTAGGGGAATAAAATATACCTTTTTTTTTAATAAGATTTGATCGCGCCAATAAACTTTTTTTTGTCGCAAAAAGTTCCAAAACGGCCGATAAAAATGGTCTATATTTTTGCTCAATCTTAGGTTTGTACGTTTCGAGCTTTGATCGTCTCGAAACAGCCAAACCTGGAATTAAAATATCTGTCATTTCGATTCGGTCCACGGGAATTCCATAGCTATGTATGTATCTAGTGCAACAAGTTATTGTTTTGTTGTTAAGTTTAGTTATCGCAGCGTTTTGTACATTTGCCTGCCTAATTATATACAATTTTAAATTACAGCTGGACACGACCAAAGCCCGAAATTGAATGAAACTTCGGACTTTGGTCGTTTTAAAGATTGAGCAGGAATATCCACTTGCACCTAACTTATACAGAGTCATTCATGGTGAGTGGCCATTAGAAAAAGGTCTTTTTATTTCATAAAATTCATAGACATTTTTTATGCAGGGTATTTTAAAATTATACCTTGCTGGTATAATATAATACATACATACTAGGCAATTTTTTAAGATGGAACGCCATGTATTTTAATTTACCGTTGCGTGTGTAGAATTACATTCTTTGTCTGATTGCTCAGTTGATTATAGTTTATAATTTACAAAATTGATTTATGAATATTTAGTACCAGAAAGATATAATCTTTAAAATACCCTGTATAAAAAATGTCTAGGATTTTGATGAAATGAAAAGACCCATGTCTTTTCTAAATTTTCTCAAATTTTTAAGTCCTTAACTGCATTAGATACAAAGTAAACTCAAAGTACTGTTGACTTGTTTTTTTTTTTATAAAAAAATCCGTCAATGAATTTTATCTCTGAAACGGTTGGAGATGGGTATAGAAAATTGTTAACAAAAGTTAAGAAAATGCCCAAATATACACGGCATTCTATTTGAAATAACAATGTTAAGCCATTCATAAAACTCTTGGAAAGTGAACCTGTGATTGTGTCAAATGTTATTGAAAATCAGTAATGGGTGGAAGAGAGAACTACATGTGTGTGCGCTGAAGGGCAACAATGTTGAAGTCTGGTTATATCAGATGGTTAAATATTAAAACATAACCATACTTATCGATGAAATGATAAATCCTTATTTAAATGATCCACTCTTTTACAAACTACACATGAATGCGCCATGATTGTTTATAATAACGACGATTTTTCACCAATAATCACAAAAAAACACAAATCAACCAAAATATATAAACAATCCATTAGATCACAGCGCCAACGTTGTAATGTTAACGATATTTTTATCGATTCATAGTTTCGCCCTTTAGTGGCGTCTGTGAGTCGGACGAACATCGAAATATTTTCAGCCGGAACAAGTGTACCTCCCCTCCCCGTTTTCGAGGATGCTGAACACGATGGCGGCGTCAGAATTTCTCTTTTGGGTTGCGCAACACGGCCAAAAACCACCCCCCAGAGGGGGGCTTCAAGAGCACGTTGGTGTTGGATATCGCGTCCGACCCCCCCCCCCCCTCCCTCCCTCTCCACCCCTTTTACAAGGAGAATGGGGAAAATAGTTGTACTTCTCTTTTTGGTTGGAATGGTCTCTCATTCCGGTCCAACTGAAAAACTGAAAAAATATAATCAAATAGTTTACGCGAAAAAAGCCAAGGCGTGGTCAGTTTATTTTTAATTTTTCAGAAAAATTTTTTTTTGTTTTAATTTTAAACACTAATTTTTTTCCAAATTTGTTTTTATTAAAAGGTAATGTCGTTCCATAATGGGGGCGAGTATTGGTCGGTGGAGGGGTTGGAAGGGGTCGGACGCGATATCCAACACCACCACCGTGCTCAGCATTCTCGAGAACGAGGGGGGGGGGGGGGGGGGATATATATTTGCCGCTGATACTTGAAAAAAAAATTCATCCCTTTCAGGGGAGAGTATTGGCCGGTGGGGCGGTTGGAAGGGGTCGGACGCGATATCCAACACCACCAACGTGCTCAGCACCGTTTTGATGGTCGCGCAACCCAAAAGAAAAAATCTGACGCCGCCATCGTGTTCAGCATCCTCGAAACTCTTGTTCCGGCTGAAAATATTTCGATTTTTCGGGGTTTTTTCCGACTCACAGACGTCACTACTTGGGATCCTGGCGCATATAGTAAAATAAAAATAGATGTTGCCAAAGTGCAGTCGGATTAGTTCAAGATTCGTTTGATTCTTTTAAGTATAATAATATTTTTTAAAGAATCTCTCATCGCCTTTTCACAGTTTATAGTCTAATTATTGGGAAGTAAGTTTATTTTAAGAGCAATTGCGGATTAGCCTTAAACCAGTTGTAATTGTCAAATTAACAAATTTTGAATTGGGATTTTCCAAGATATCTTATAAATATGTCAATCTGGCTATGCCGCAATAATGACCGATAGAGGTGGGAAAGGCTGTTTGTATTCGTTTGCGTAGGCTAGAAATATAAAGATTGTTTCACGAAAAATGGATATAACTTAATGACTGCAGTAAAAGTACCTGGGCCCATCCCATTATTTATGACCATTTGTTATTATTATGTGGGAAAGGACCGGATTGTAATAATTATAATTAAATATAGGCACATCAGGTAGGTTAGGTTGCTTAATTTATATTTAAATATCTTTTTGTGGTAAAATTTGTTAGTTTTTGAGGAATGGTTCAAGAATTGTCTTTTACCAAACATTCCTCAGAATAGCGTGATAGTAATGGACAATGCGAGCTATCACAGTCGCCAATTACATAAAGCTCCAAGCTCAAATAATACAAAATTGGAGATTCAGAACTACATGGCGGCGAATGATATATATTTTGAAGAAAGTTATAAAAAAAGTGATCTTTTAGAAGTTTTAAAGACATTTTGTATAAAAAAAGTATATGTTTGTGACACATTTTCAGAAGAAATTGTACCCACCCTATTATTGCATTTTTAACCCCATAGAGCATATGTGGCCCCAGTTAAAATCACTGGTTAGGTCTGAAAATATTTCTCCGACTTTAAGTTCTAGTGTTGTAGAATTAATACGAAAATGCTTGAATGATATTCCCCCAGGTAGTTGGAAAAATTCAGTCCGTCACGTAGTAACTGTAGAAAATTCGTATATTAGTCTGGATCGTATAATTAATCCAATTATAATTAATTTTGATGAGGATAGCGATAGCGAAACAGAACTATCTATAGAATGACATTATAAATAAATATGACTAGTAATATTTAAAAAAATATATATTTCATTTGATTACATTGATATAATCATATCATTACTTGTTTTCCTTAGTCCGTCCCTTCATGCTTCACTTGTTTATTGCCAAGCTCTTGTCGACACAATGGGACCGACCCAGGAAATCATTAAGTCGTATCCAATTTTCGTGAAACAATCTTTACATTTTTCTATCTGGAGTTTTACAAGATCCTTGTCGATGTCACAATCGAAGTTGACCGGTTCGGTAACTATTGCTTTAAAATCATTCCGCACCTCGACGAAAAAATATAAAATTTCCCATGACCACACAAACCAAAATAATCAAAACCCCATTAAAACAGTTATAAAAGCGGATAAATGCCGCAATAAAAGTCGTACGTCTGTGGAAAATGAAACTTTTTTTCAGTTTTTAATTAAAATGCCGTACTAGTCCGTATGAAAACAAAATCCCCGTGAAAATCGCCATTATGGCTTTTAATAAGTCGTAAAGGAAGTTACGATTCGCGTTCGATCGTTAAAATCGATCGTAAACGACGGCGATATCCTGTTGCGACAGTGACGTACCGGGGTTACATTGTCTTCCGGGGCGCGGACCTATTTTTTTCGATTGTTGTCCCTAAAGGTCCTTTTTTGACACTAAAAATTAATCAGCGACGTTTTATCTCAATCCATAAATGAAAGAACTTGTAACACAGCCTTTCCCACCTCTTGCGGTCATTATTGCAGCATAGCCAGATTGTCATATTTATCGCAAAGGTATCTTGCAAAATCCCAATTAAAAATTTATTAATGTGACAATTACAACTGGTTTAAGGTTAATCCGTAATTGCTCTTAAAATAAATTTATTTCCCAATAATTTTACTATACACTGTGAACAGGTGATGAGAGATACTTAAAAGTATCAAACGAATCTTGACCTAATCCGACTGCACTCTGGCAACATCTATTTCTGTTTTACAATGTGCGCTACGATTCGGACCCAAAATATGAATGAATACTAATCTCGTAAACATTACAACATTGGCGCTTTGATCTAACGGATTGTTTATTTGTGATTATTGGTGAAAAATTGTCTTTATCATACACAAACATGATGCATTCATGTGTAGTTTGTAAAATAGTGGATCATTTAAGTAATGACTTATCTTTTCATCGGTAAGTATGGTTATGTTTTAATATTTAACCATATCTAATATAACCAGACTTCAACATTGTTGCCATTCAGCCAACACACATGTAGTTCTCTCTTCCACCCATTACTGATTTTCCATAACATTTCACACAATCACAGCTTCAATTTTCAAGAGTTTTATAAATGGATTATTGGACCTAGAACTGCCGGGTTTGCGCCAAAATAAGAGCAGTCAAAAATAGTCCCAAACTGTCAAAAGGAATGCGAAGTTGGCTTAAAGTGTTCACAGAAGCAAGGCAAAATGTATCGACAGCCCAATGATTTGCATCCGTCACAATAATCCGGCTACCGGTACGGAATTGTGGGTTTACATTCAGCACATTTGCTTGATTCTGTGTTTATTTATTTTTACTTGCTGATTTTACCGATTAATTTTATTTTCTTTAGTTTTGGCGTGTTTTACTTAAACTTAATTGCACAAGACAGCCAAATCCTCCGCAAGAGTAACTGTCTTGAGCTCGTCACCCGCAGTATAAACCGTAATTTTGATTATGTCTCACGTTTTTTGCTCTGCCTCTCCGCCAATGACTCGGCCATATCGAGTAATTCATCTGTGGGTACCGCATTTTCTCAGAGTTTACACCTGTGGTGTACTTTTATTACCAAAGGTCGTTTGGTTATAACTTTTTTTCCATTTCGTTCCTGCCAATGTATGCGTCATCGTTAATTTCGGCTCGATCGGTCGATTTATTTACCGTCCTGACCAAAATTGGCAGTTTGTCAATGTCCTTATAACCTCGACGTCCTCGACTCACATCAAAATTTGCCAACGAAATATTGTTTGATCGCCCAATTTTTTGTGTACGCCCCACACGGACACACAAAGATAAAAGTTAACAACATTTAGAAGAATTTTATCGAAAATATGCGCATATGAAATGTTCTGTAATCCGTGGCAGGAGAACGCAATTTTGATACTTAAACTTACGGTAAGTGCACGATTGTGTGAAAACCTCTGGAGAAGGCAAAGAAGTCCGCAGTCTTGTAGTAGGTAGGGGAGTGCCTAACTCCCTGAACATGTTCCATCATCGTCTTTCCTACTCCAACTAGCAGAGAGTTGTGATTTATAACAGTTTTATAAAATCTCTCGATTTTCAAATTAGTTGTATGAAAGTCTCCTGTGGTACATTTTTCTTATACAGGGTTATTCACGACGAGCTTGCTTGATTTATAAAGAACAACTAATTTGCCATCAAATTAAACAAAAATATACAGGGTGTTCCATTTAAAATAAGAAAGTAGTTTTTAATGGTTGAATTCTTTCACAATGAACCTTGAATTGTGACCACCCTGTACATTTTCTGCCGAATTTGAAATATTTTTTAGACTTGATGATCTTCTAGCTATTCGGTGAGAAAAATTAAATAAAATTAAATTATATGGATTATTTCATCGTCATGCATTTGCCAAATAATTACACAAAGTCCAGATATCTCAAAAACTAACAGAGTCTGACAAAAACATGTTCTATAAAATGTGCTTAGTATTTAACGCTTAATCGAAAAATGTAATAAAATGACCATGTTGTATTTAAAAAACTAAAGTTGGCAGCTACTTCCGGTATAACCGGAAATGACAGAAACATGTGAATATTTTATTTAAAGAGAGCATATCGATAAACCTAAATCCCCAAAGTTTCAGAAACATATATTCAGTAGTTCTCCATAAAGTTCTAATGCAAGCTAGTCGCGAATCACCCTGTATAGGGTCGAATAGCTACAATACGGCCAAATTAAAAAGATGTTTTATAGAAGTTTTTCTAAATAGCTGGCAAGAGCATTAATATTACACAGCCAAATGGTTCTGTAAGCTTTCCTGCTGTAGTCGCTGTTTGTTGATGTTTCCCAAAGGCCGTTAGACAGCTTTTATGTAGCAAATCTGGGGTTTTTAGGCTTATTTTTCGCTTTTAATGGCTGTAAGAACGTTCGCAGGGAAAATGTATACAGATTGGAGCTCAAAGTAGTTACTATAAGAATATTCTTACAAAAAATATTAGGAGGAACGTTGTTGTAACATCCGGCTATACCGGAAGTTAAGGTAATCGTTGATTAATATACATTTTACTATTCACTTCTGTATACCGGCTGATGTATCGTTGAATTGAACATAGCAAATCCGATATAATTTTTTTGGTGGCTGAATATTGGTTCCCCTGTACATTTTATAGAAAAACTGCATTATAACTTCTTGAAGAGACCGACATGGTAAACTATGTGCCCAGTTTGAATCAATTTTGGTGAGCCAATCTTAAGCTAGTCAATTAAACGTGACGGCAAAACCACGAAACTCTCATAGTTCAACATAACTGACACTGGTTTTCGTTTCGTCAATGTCAAATTTTAATTTGCTGATATTTGCTATATTACCTGAACTGTGAGAATATCGTGATTTTGCCATTACGTTTAATTGAGTAGCTTAGTTTTTGGCCAACGTTTCCGTTCAGTAAAATCATCCTCAGGACTTTTGTTTACAGGAAACCGGTTCGATTCGCCCGGGAGTTATAGGCGGTTCGAAACCCAGAGTGGCCACGCCCGACGTCGAGTCCCGTATAGAGCAGTACAAGCGGGAGAACCCGTCGATTTTCAGTTGGGAGATCCGGGATCGATTGGTGAAGGAGGGGATATGCGACAGGAGCACCGCGCCCAGCGTTTCGGCCATTTCGAGACTCCTCAGGGGCAAAGGTGGCGATTGTGACGGTAAGTCGTTTTATGAAAAATTGGCATAACTTTCTAAGTCTTAAATTCTTGCCCATGTCACGTGATCTTTCTTGTTCCAACTAGTTCCCTTGTAAGATTTATAAAAGCCCTCGATTTGCAAGCTTGTCGTATGAAGGTATCCGTGATACATTTTTGTATTTAGGGGCAAATAGCCATAATATTACGCTGTAAGAAAGTTCCTGCAACCAAATTATAAAACTGTTCACTGGAAGTTCTTATAAATAGCTGTAAGAACATCAATAGAACTTATAGAATGCGGCAAAAGTGTTCTGTAAGGTTTTTGTTCAATAATTGGGTTGTTGCAGCAAATCTTGGGTTTCACACTTACAGATTTCTCTTACAGGTTGTAAGAACGGTCTCGGGGAACATTTCTTGAATCAAAATGTTTTCTGTAAGAATTTTCTTACAAGCAAATTATAAAACCTTCATGATACGGCAAAAGTGTTCTGTAAGCTTTTTTGCTGAATAATTGGGTTGTTGTAGCAAATCTTGGGTTTTTACCCTTACAGATTTCTCTTACAGGTTGTAAGAACGGTCTCAGGGAACATTAAAACAGCTTGAATCAAAATGTTTTCTGTAAGAATTTTCTTACAAGCAAATTATAAAACCTTCATGATACGGCAAAAGTGTTCTGTAAGCTTTTTTTTTGCTGCATAATTGGGTTGTTTAGCAAATCTTGGGGTTTTACACTTACAGATCTCTTTTGAAGGTTGTAAGAACGGTCTCAGGGAACATTAAAACAGCTTGAATCAAAATGTTTTCTGTAAGAATTTTCTTACAAGCAAATTATAAAACCTTCATGATACGGCAAAAGTGTTCTGTAAGCTTTTTTTTGCTGCATAATTGGGTTGTTTAGCAAATCTTGGGGTTTTACACTTACAGATCTCTTTTGAAGGTTGTAAGAACGGTCTCAGGGAACATTAAAACAGCTTGAATCAAAATGTTTTCTGTAAGAATTTTCTTACAAGCAAATTATAAAACCTTCATGATACGGCAAAAGTGTTCTGTAAGCTTTTTTTTTGCTGCATAATTGGGTTGTTTAGCAAATCTTGGGGTTTTACACTTACAGATCTCTTTTGAAGGTTGTAAGAACGGTCTCAGGGAACATTAAAATAGCTTGAATCAAAATGTTTTCTGTAAGAATATTCTTACAAGCTTTATAAAGGAACGGATACGGCATAGGAACGGAGAAAGGTTGGTTCGAACCTGCTATTTTCTTTGTATTTTCTGCTGTATTGCCGAATATAAATTATTATTTTAATCATCTTTTGTAACATAGTGAATTATTCGAAAATCCGGGAAAACATATAAAGTATTGTTTAATTCTCTACAATGTCCCTACAGGGTGTCCGCTAATTATACACCACCCCCCCCCCCCCTCTGTTGGCTGCGCATCTTATTTCGTTACAGAAATATATTTATACAGGGTGTCCGCTAATTAATGGGACATGAAAAAACCATACACTCCTTACGTAAAAATATTAGTATTTAATTATACTTACCTATATCCGAAAGTTGATGTTAAAGTTATGACCTAATAAATGTGCATAATGCCCCCTACATTGTACATTAAAATTTCATAAAAAAAATCAATTTATCGTCCTAAAATAAACATAATTGCCAAATTTTGTAAAAATACCTTAGTTTCTCTCAAAGTTATTAGAGAAAAACAAGAATGAAGTTTTAACTTTAACACCCTGTATATCTCAGTTAATATCAACTTTCGGATATAGCTAAGTATAATTAAATTCTAATGTTTTTACGTAAGGAGTCTGTGTCTGTGGTACCATTAATTAGCGGACACCCTGTATACTTAATATTTGTAATTTTTTGTAAAAATACTCGAGAGAAACGCTCGATATAAGTTTCAGTTAAAATTTACCATTTTTGGGGTAAATCCTATCTTTACACAAACTACGAAACGATATTGACAGATTTAGTTAAAATATCAATAAAAAAAATTACTAAAATTTATATACCAATACAATGATCTCGCTAGAATGGCCATAAAAAACAATAATTAAAAAATACCGTAGGTATGCACTGTCAGGTAGGTAACAGGTATCGGTGGCTACTGTTAAAGATTTTTAATTAATCAGAAGAGAAAAAAAAACTGGTAGCTAAATAATAATAGTAGGAAATGACTTTCAGCTTTACGAGAAACATTAGTATGCAAGTTTTAAAGAAAACGATTTTGCTTAGTTTCGTTCAGTATCAGGCGTTCGATTGACTATCAGAAGGTCGGTTATTTTACGAGTATTCGTCAGTTAATTGAAAATTATACAGTGATGCATGGATGTGCCTTAGATAGGCGGGGATGTCCCACCCTTAGTTTCTCGCTTATAGTAAATAATATTAATTTATTGCGAAGGCGACGCTATTAAAGAATATTTGCATGGTTTAACCCCTTGATAGGGGTAGATGTTACCCTTAAAATCTTAAATGGAAAGGGAGGGTCCAAGTTGCACATCAATTTAATGTCTCTTAAATATATTTCCAATAATGCCATAATTTATCGTTTGTAATGTATTGTTGTTACGCAAATGAATGTATAAAATTGGTAAACAAGTTAAAAAAAAAGTAATTAAGCGTTAAAAAAGTGCTGTAACGTGTAAGGAACGTGGAAGGCTTCAACATTATCAGCGATCATCAATATGGTTTTCGGAAGTCCAGATCAACTGGAGATCTTCTAGCCTATATCACCCATCTTTGGAACAACGCAATCGAACATCATGGGAGTCTCGGGCTGTTGCACTGGATATTTCCAAAGCTTTTGATCGTATTTGGCATGAGGGACTTCTAAGTAAACTGCGATCCTATGGTATGCCCATTGCCCAGTCGATTCTGTGCATGGTTGTCTAGCTTCCTTAAGGATCGCTCCCTGCAAGTGGCGATTGACGGATTTCTCTCAGACACCTTCACCATCAATGCTGGTGATCTTCAAGGGTCCATATTGTCTCCCACTCTCTTCTTACTCTAACGACCTTCTAGGGAAAACGAAAAATCGGATATTTAGTTTTGCTGACGATATCACACTTATCTCATCTTTCTCTTTGAATGCACAAACATCGGCTGCCGACGCACATCTTCGCGGACAGCATGAAGTAAGTATCACGCCTCAACAAAGACCTGAAAGAAATTTTGGCTTGGGGTGACAGTAACCAAGTCGAATTTAGCGCTAAGCAAACCCAGGCAGCAGTTTTCTCTAAAAAGGTCAACATTACAGAACCGGATATAGTCATGGGCGGACACGCAATCCCACTGGCTTCATCTATTAATTTGCTGGGCGTCAATCTGGGAGGAAATATGTCTTGGCATAAACCCGTTGTGGCAATCGCCAAGATAGCTTCTCAGAAACTTGGTGTACTCTTCCGAACCAGAAAGTTATACACACCTCAACAACTTTTGACACTATTCAAAGCCCAGATTCGACCATCACTAGAGTACTGCTCTCATGTCTGGAGCTCTGCACCCAAACATACTCTTCGGCTACCGGATTCCACCGAAAGGAGGACCATTCGTCTGATTGGAGACCAGGAGCTGACGAAGAACCTCGACAGCCTAGACCATCGAAGACAGGTTGGGGATTTGACTCCCTTTTACAGATAATTTCATGGAAAGTGCTCGGCTGACCTTGCCCTTTTATTTCCGCCCAGAGCGGCGAATGGCAGAAATACACGACGAACCACTGCCGCCCATCCATATGTGGTTAAGCTTAGTACTCCTCGAACTTCATTATTTAAGGATTCTTTCATCTGGACGACTTCATCCCTATGGAACGACCTTCCCGAGGTCGTTTTTCCCAACGAATATAACCTCCAACGATTCAAAACCAACGTGAATCGCTTTTTGCGCACACGCGCCACTCCTAGAGTGCCCTAAAGGATTTTTCCTATAGTGCTTGTGTTTGATCATAAAAAAAACAAAAAAAAGCTTCAGATTAAAACAGATTTTGTGTGTTATCAAAATTGCCCAGTCATATACGAGATATATCAGAAATTACGAATTTTGATCAATAGTAAAGTACCTTTATTTTTGACAATACCGAAGAATGTTATGAAGAAAAGATATTTTGAATTAAAAGTTATATTCAAATATGCAATTGCAGTTATTTAGCATGAAAATTTAGGTGTTGTGATTATTTACTAATCATTCCGTATTAATTATTCTGGCTTGATACAATTTAACGTAATCTAGGATCTAGGAATATTTGACACGGAATGTCATAGTATAGCATTTATAAAATACATTAGAAATGGCAGCTTTACAAATTTGTGAAGAAAAAATAGAAATTGTTTTAATAATTAATACGAAATGATTAGTAAATAATCACAAAACCTAAATTTTTAGGCTAAATAACTGTAATTGCCTATTTGAATATAACTTTTAATTCAAAATAACTTTTTTCATAACATTCTTCTGTATTGTCAAAAATAGAGGTACTTTACTCTTGAGAAAAATTCGTCATTTCTGATATATCTCGTATATGACTGTGAGATTTTGATAACTGAAGGTTGCATTTCGAGTTTTAGACCATGCAGAACTTTTTATGAAGAATACCTTTTTTTCATAAAACCAATAATAAAAAAGTTTTCCATATGATTCCAACTTAAGTAGGCACACTGTATAAACAAATTTATAAAGAAATTTTCGGGACCGTTATTATTTAAATTATATCTAAATTTTCGGACATCAGTGGACGAAATTTTTTCGATTTATTGACCAAAAATAATTTTTAATCCTATTCACATTTGTTTCCGCAAGAACTATTTGACATTGAAGCAATTTACGATAAAATTAGTGCATATTTGGCATTACAACCGTAGAACACCATTAAAATACAAATAAGCATACTAATCAATGTTACTTAAAATAAATAGGTATGGAGTTATTTTTTGGTTTGTTTTCCGCTGTCTCTTTTTGTATATAGCTCGAAAAATCGGGATCATTTTAAAAATACTGAAAAATCCTCAGAAAAAGAAAAACTCTTCTTGAAAAAAAATACTTCTGTTCGTCTGCTGTAAGTTAAGTAAAAAAGTCGCGCTTTTTAAAATTGAGTATAATGAGAACACCGTACTGACCTAACCGCTCGGGTTTTCTAGTATTTACTATAAATTATAGACTAAATTTAGATGTGCATTTTGGGTTTGCTCGTGGTCCATAAATAATTTCGCCTGCGACGCTTTCTTTCGCAGCGAGCTTTTTCTCATTGTTGCTACCGCTGCGCGCTGGTGTCCTGGTTTTTAAGTTTATAAAATTACTTTGCCATTATCATAAAAATTTCTCATGTAATTGTCGAATATTCCCATACATTAAGGGCAATTATCATAATTAGCATGGACCTATAAAACCGGGTAATTAGCCTGAAGATGGAATCAACTGCGACCGAAACATGTGTTACTCCGTAGAATTTGTGAACTAACAGTAGAATCCGGCAGCAATTTCATAACAATTCTTGTGTTCCTAAACCAATTTCAAGTGTTACAGGCCCGTCGGTACGACTATAAAGGCCCTGGTGTCAGTTTACAAAAGACCGAGAGTCGACTCCCGTCGGTACTAAATCAAAGAGGCGAGTTAATAGTTACACAATGACGTAACAGATTAAAGTACCAGCGAGGGGTTCCGCGATCTCGGCTCATTCTAGAGCTACTTCGACGGTACGTCGGCTACCTGTTTTCGATTTCTGATTAGCTAGCGGCGGGGGGTGGAAAAAAATTGATTTTTTCCCATGTAATTAATACTGATTAACACAGAAAGGTACGGATTCGACGTGTTTATGCATATTGATTTGAAATGGATGCAATTAGAACTCCACTGAGACTTATGGTCCGTAGGTAGTCACGACTAGCACGACCATAAAGTCGAGGATTTAAAAATTTCTTCAAAATACGTTAACAGGTTTAAATTTTGAAATCACAAGTACACAAGTTTGAAAATGGAAGCACATATTCAAATAAGGAAGGAAATTTTTAACAAAACTAAATCACAATTTACTTTATATAAAAAAAGTTCTTTTCTAACATAAGCTATTTAAAATATCTTTTAAATGCTTTAAACAAATGAATTATTTGGTTGAAAAAAAACAGTTTTTGTGTCTGTTCGTGCATCTAGTTAGAAATTCGAGCGTGTATGTTTTAATATTTTAATATTATATATTTATTCAGTTAAAATGAATAGTTGACGGTGGACTATTTAAGAAATTTCTTTGAGTTTGGAGCAAAAAATTGAGTGATGAATGCAGGAACACCTAAAAACGCAGACCACAAAGGGTAAATCTAGGGACTTTATTGGAAAGTTTAAAAATGAAATATATGAAAAAAAATTTATAGAGGGTATTCCAAACTTAATGAGGCTGTTATTGATCAATTTTCTACAATTAAGAACTGAAGAATGGACTTTACGTTTAAGCACTATTGTGTATTTCGATAAATGATACTCGATATAATTTTAAACCATTTTATTTAAGGATTTAAACTAAAAAAACACTGAAAATATGAAGAATGCCAACTTGTCAGTCTCGTGGCTCAATTCGTTCTCGTCATAAAACAGTTAACTATTGTTTACGTCTTGGTTGCGCCTAATGACGTAGCCGTAGATGGCGTAGTGGTATTAGACATCATTCCGTTTTCTCGATAACTCGTAGATGGCGGTAGTAGTATTGGACATCATTCGGTTTCCTTGATAGCTCATAGATGGCTGTAGTAGTATTAGTAGTGGACTGTATAAATATTGTTACGAGGGTTGCATGCGACGACGTTAAGATCCGACAGCTATACACACTAAGAAAACCTTTCTTATTTTCCAAAAGTGGTATTTCCTTGTGTAAAATTAAAAAATAAATAAAAATATGTTTTACGCATTTTCTTATTACTTTTTTTCTTTCTACATTTAAAACGCCTAGAAAGTAATTGTTTGGTCGTTGCACAAAAATAAAATTTTAAAAATAATTTCACCATACTCGTGTACCCCCTCTATCATAGGTCACGAGCCGCCACTGGGTTCATCCGAACGCCTCGACGGCCCTTGCTTCTTTCGTGTTCCTCGCAATTCCAACTTTAACTAATTACGGCACCTATCATGTCAATTTAGAACAAGAACAACTTTTCCAGGGTATATTTCACGTAAAGTAATTACCTATAACATCGAAGAAATCCATAATAATATATTACATCCTCCCGTTTTATTATTTGTTATAGTAAGGCCGGGTACCGCCGGTACCGCCGCACTCGAGTGTGAAGGATATAGTCAAATACAATACCGTATTGTTTAGGCGCTGGGTTCCACGGGTTCGAAAATGGCGGCCGCGGGCACGCGGCGTGACAAAATGGCGTACTTTATTTCACAAGGTGTCCGTCGAAAATGCGACCCGGCATTGTAATTCAGTATTTTTTTTGCCACACTCAGGTGATTAAGTTTTAAGCTTGAGATCTTTTTTATTTTTAGTTCCATTATAGTGAGAACTGTAGGTATCTACAACTAACTGTGGAATAATCAAGTAGCAAAATTATTTCAAAATGGCAGTTTCCATTTAGAGATATTTATATTGTTTACATTTTGTTTCTCGGTTCATGTCCAATACATGCATCGAAGGTCCGTTTATAAACTTTTACGTTCAGTTCAGTTGAGTTCTGCTGCGTTCGCAGTTGAAGTTCGCCGGGAAACAATTTCTGATTTATAAACTTGAACGGACTCGAACGAACCGCCGCGGAATTTATAAATGATCTGGCATATTTTCATTTGGTCAAAAAATGAGCTGGCCAGCAGGTTATCCAGATTTAAACACTTATAGACCATGTGTGGCGCTTTAGGGACTTTCCAGCCTGTATAGAGGAGATAATACAAAGTATTGCGGCATATGTGTTTAAGTCAAAATGTTTGTTTTTAAATAATACACCGTGTCCAAAATAAGGAGGGTCAGTACAAGGATCTCGGAAACCGTAAGAGATACGAAGTCGGTTAAATGGAGGTAAAGTTGCGCATTTACGTGCCTAATAATATGCCGTTTAGAAAGTTTTAAAATTCCGAGTAGTTCCGGAAATATCCGGAAAAAAACGAAATTCTGACAAATCGTTTTATTATTTTCCTGGGTTTTCTTGAGATCGAATTCTAAAGTAAATTGCACTTTTGCATTGCAACTTTTTCCGCTCCATCTAACAGCGTTAATTATTGTTTTGTAATCCGACGAGTCGTCTTCGAAGGGCCATTATCAACTTTCTTTTTTTAAATACGGTCCTGTTTTCCTGATATTGGAATTTGAGAGCTTTTTCTTCCGAATGCAACGATTGTGATTTAATTACGTTTCGAGGGTTTTTTGAACAACATCAGGAAATTTTGGGATACGGTCCTGTATTTTTCCTAATTTTATAAATAATATCTCATAAGTAAGCTCTTATTTGTGGTTTATTATTAAATTATTTGTTATTTATTGAACTAGTCCAACATAAGTAAAAATTTAGAGCTTACTTATGAGATTTTATTTATAAAATTAGGAAAAATACAGGAATGTAACCCAAAATTTCCTGATGTTGTTCAAAAAACCTCGAAACGTCATTAAACCACAATGTGTCATACATCGTTGCATTCGGAAGAAAAAAAGCTCTCAAATTCCAATATTAGGAAAACAGTATTTAAAAAAATAAAGTTGATAACGGCCCTTCGAAGACGACTCGTCGGATTACAAAACAATTAACGCTGTTAGATGGAGCGGAAAAAGTGGCAATGCAAAAGTGCAATTTACTTTAGAATTCGATCTCAAAAAAACCCAGGAAAAAAATAAAACGATTTTTCAGAATTTCGGTTTTTTCCGGATATCTCCGGAACTACTCGGAATTTTAAAACTTTCTAAACGGCATATTATTAGGCACGTAAAAGCGCAACTTTACCTCTGCCATTTAACCGACTTGGTATCTCTTACGGTTTCCGAGATCCCTGTACTGGCCCTCCTTATCTCGAACACGGTGTATATCATATTTAATTTAATAAGCATATTTAAGTAAAAATGTATTCCTAAATTAATATGTAATTAAATCTTGATTAACACTACAATAATTTTTTCTGTGTCCTTATAATATTTTGTATATTCATGAAAAATTTGATTTTCATTCCAACAACAATAATGAAATTATGGAAAAATTTGAATTATTGATAATCAAGCATTTGTTCGCGGATAAATGCACGTGTATTGACATGAACCAAAAAAACAAAACCTAAAGAATAGACGACTCTAAATGAAAATTGATATTTTGAAATAATTTTGCTACTTGACTATTCCACCGGGTGTTTCGAAATTAGATTAAAAAGCCAACATTTCAATTATCCTTGTATAATATGTCGATTAACCAATATCTCTTAATCACTAATATCGAAAGCAAAGTTATTAAGCTTAAAACGTAGTCAAAATTTTTGTTAATGACCGTTTTTTTGCACATGAGTGTATAATTAATCAGGGAATGATTGCATTGTCAAAATAATTTCCGTGGGGCCGTGAATTCTTAATTCAACCTATACTGATGTTTGCAGGAAAATGGAAACAATTAAGGGTTTGTGAAGGTCCGTCCTGGGTTTGCTGGACGATAATCCATTAAAATCCTGTTTTTCTGATGAAACGCCGTTTGGAACGTTAACGTGCTCTCATAAAACGTTTCCAATTATATTGACATCCTCCCTCCTTCTGTTCCCGAACAAACCCTCCATATTAAATACCACCCAGTCATATCCTGTGTATTCAACCATTCAGAGAACAAATAAAATTTTAATGGATACCACGTCTCCATGTCATATTGGTTACAGCTAATTTAGAAACTCACCCTACCGGAACGTCACGGTATTTCTGTTCCCCAATTTTCCGAAAATACGTACAGCATTTATGTAATTATGGGTTATTATTTTTTAGTGTTTACATTTTGCCGTGTCATTTTTTAACAGTTGAATTTATGATAGAGGGAAGGCGATGGCTTAAGAGGCCTAATCAATTCTAATTTGTACGCGTCAAGAAGTATTTTAGCAGCAAGCTCACGTGCAGTGGCGGTTCTTCCACAGGAGCACATGCGCACGTGCACCCACAAACCGAATAAAAAATATTAATTTATATTCATTGAATATTATTTATCGTGTAAAGTCCGACCCTCCCTAATATTTTATCGTACCGTCAAACTAAAAATAGTCCGGCCCTCCCTAATATTTTATCATCCCTGTATAGATCAACTGTATAGATCCGGCAACCGTGCCTCGGTCGAGGTAAATGACGATTATGACGAGACTTGCTCGCACGTGCGATTAAGTAGTGCAGTTTCCCTGTAATAACAGGTAGCGGGTGGCAGCGGGGGATAGCGGGGCTATGGCGATTTAACATGGAAAAGGCGCACAGTTTTTGTGTCTGTTCGTGTATCTAGTTAGAAATTTGAGCGTGTATGTTTTAATATTATATATTTATTAAGTTAAAATGAATAGTTGACGGTGGACTATTTAAGAAATAACTTTAGCTCTTTGAGTTTGGAGCAAAAAATTGAAGTGAAGAATGCGGGAACACCTAAACCCGAAATTAATTTAACGCAGACCACAAAGGGTAAATCTAGGGACTTTATTAGAAAGTTTAAAAATGAAATGTATGAAAAAAAATTTATAGAGGGTATTCCAAACTTAATGATGCTGTTATTGATCAATTTTCTACAATTAAGAACCGAAGAATGGACTTTTCGTTCAAGCACTATTGTGTAGGGTCGATAAATGTTGTGTATTTCGATAAATGATACTCGATATGATTTTAAACCATTTTATTTAAGGATTTAAACTAAAAAACACTGAAAATATGAAGAATGCCAACTTGTCAGTCTCGTGGCTCGATTCGTTCTCGTCATAAAACGGTTAACTATTGTTCTCGTCTTGGTTGCGCCTAATGACGTAGCCGTAGATGGCGTAGTGGTATTAGACATCATTTGGTTTTCTTGATAACTCGTAGATGGCGGTAGTAGTATTGGACATCATTCGGTTTTCTTGATAGCTCGTAGATGGCTTTAGTAGTATTAGTAGTGGACTGTATAAATATTGTTACGAGGGTTGCATGCGACGATGTTAAGATGCGAGAGCTATATACACTAAGAAAATCTTTCTTGTTTTCCAAAAGTTTTATTTCCTTGTGTAAAATTAAAAAATAAATAAAAATATGTTTTACCTAACGCATTTTCTTATTACTTCTTTTCTTTCTACATTTAAAACGCCTAGAAAGTAATTGTTTGGTCGTTACACAAAAATAAAATTTTAAAAATAATTTCACCATACTTGTGAACCCCCTCTATCATAGGTCACGAGCCGCCACTGCTCACATGACAAAATTTCAAGAACTAGAAACAGATCCCTTAACAATTACAATATGCAATTTTGGACACCCTGTATACCCATATTAGTTTACCCTCCTTATAATCACATTTGTCAAAAAGCAAACAAAAAGAAAGAAATATCGTTCTCGGTTCGCGCCCCCCGGCAGAAGCCGACAAAAGATTTTATATAATTATACCGGGCGGAATTAGCAAAAATACAACAAAAATTAATGACGTGTTCGCCGGTACCCCCGGACACAAGGCCCGCCGCGCCACCTGTGGTGCCGAGCTGTCAACGAACTGTCATTTATCATCCCGGGGGTTTCGGCAGTTTTTATTCGGGCGGCAGCAACCGCGGCGGATGTTCGAGAGGAATGGCATTTTTATTTTTGTGATGTAATTATAAAAAATATCGATTGGTGTAGAAATGAAGTTAAAATGTTGCAACCATTTTAAATTTAGAACTTTTTGATTGGTCCGACGGTATTTGACAGGTATATTTGAATATTAGAGACGTTTATTATATTCTAATCTTTTATGAATTATGAAGAAAAATTCCATAATATGTCTGCAACGATTTAAGTTATTTTCTACAGTGTGTTGAATTTTTTTCTAAATCGTAATTTTTCAATATCGCCGAAAATTCTTTAAATATTAACGTGGTACGCCACTGACATTTTTCCATGTTGATATTTTTTCCGAGTAGCCTAGTCAATTCTACATGAGAGCGGTATCTTGAGATATTCTTTATTAAAACACTGATGATAAATATTCTTTTATAAAAAAGCCCAGCAATGTTATAGTTCAATGTTTTTATCAAAAAAAACGCGGACAAAAAAAAGAAAACGCTCTCATGTAAAATACAACATACAAAAAAGTGAAAATAATATACCTTTCTGGGGGGTATTGGAGTTTTATCGAAGATAGAATGTTGCAGTTTTTACTGTACAGGGTGTCCCATTTTCGACACTTTTAGAGGATATCTCCGTAATTGTTAGTGTTATCAAAAAAGTAATGTAGTGTCATGTGCTCTTTTTGGATCAAACTTAAAATGGTAAAATCAAAATTTGAAAATTTTCGCTCGCTTAAGAGATACGGGGGAAAATCAAAAAATTGACAATTTCAAAATTACCCTATATTTTCTTAGTTAAAAGAGATACAAAAAAATGTTTTACACAGAAGTTTCTGTATATTGATTGTTGAATAATCTGCCGTTTTCAGAACAAGTATACGGGGGTCAGGTAATAAAAAAGTGAGGTTAGGTCCGATAACTTTCTTACCTGACCCCGTATACTTATTCTGAAAACGGCAAATTATTCAACAATCAATATAAATAAACTTCTGTATAAAACATTTTTCTGTATCTATTTTAACTAGGAAAATATGGGTAATTTTAAAATTGTCAATTTTTTGAATAATTCCCCCCTATCTCTTAAGCGAGCGAAAATTTTCAAATCTTGACTTTACCATTTTAAGTTTGACCCAAAAAGAGCACATGACACCTACATTAATTTTTTGATAACACTAACAATTACGGAGGTACCCTATAAATGTATCGAAGATGGGACACCCTGTACTTTCGGAGATATTAAAAAATAACTATTTGAAATGTCAACACCCTGTAGCAAAAAACTTAAGCCCTGGAAACACTGGAATATAAGCACGTCATTAATGATGCACCCTGTATACAATTGCGCATTGAAAAACTGACCCTAATCTTGGATATATAAAATCCTTCACAGAAATCCCGCATAGAATTCGTGGTTTTTACATTTTAATTTAATTTTTGCAACATAGGTAATTTGTGACGTCCGTCTTAAGATGGGTACCTAGTGAACGTATTTTTATTACTTCCAGATAAATCCACGGACAACGAGGGCGCGTCGGACTGCGAAAGCGAGCCGGGGATCCCCCTAAAGAGAAAACAGCGCCGCTCGCGAACCACTTTCACTGCTCATCAATTGGACGAGCTGGAAAAGGCTTTCGAGAGGACGCAGTATCCAGACATTTATACCCGCGAGGAGCTCGCCCAGCGGACGAAGTTGACCGAAGCGAGGATACAAGTAAGTGTATGTTTGGGTAAAAATAAATAAACCCCTAGAGGGAATAAAAGTGCATTTTTTAATCAACATACCCTCTAATTATTTTTCTCCCCCTTTCAGGTGTGGTTCAGCAATCGTCGCGCGAGACTCCGGAAACAGCTGTCCAGCACGTCCTCGTACACCCCGATGGGGATGGGTTACGCTACGCCCTCGACCCCTTACGGGCAAGGCATGACGTCGTCGGAGGGAGGGTTCAATGGGACGTCGGCCAATCAGAGTAAGTCTAGCGGGGTGGTTATGTAATAGGTTCAACGGTAGATTAATTGAAATTTGATGCATTCTTTTCACCCCTTGCCGTGTTAAAATGAGTATATAGTCCATTCTATCGTATGAATGACAGCAGCTAAGAATGTATTTGTTGGTAAACGGTAATGGTGTTTTTTTCCTACGTTAGTCTAGGTCGAGATAACTAAACTAATGCCTACCTTTTGTTCCAGTGTCCGATTTGTATACCCCGGCGCACGCCCACAGCACATCTCCCAATCTGCCGCTCAGTGAGGTCAAGTGGGAACACCCGCTCTCTCACAACCCCTTCCCCACCCACCCCATGTATCCCCCCAATCCCGCCAACCTTATGCCGATCTCGCCGCTAAACCAAAACGCCCACGCAATGACCCCACCTACGTCACTGACCCACGTTACGTCGCCCACGTCACTGGCTCACGTGACCTCATCGTCGCCGATCATGCCGCCCGGCGATATCAGTATGACGTCGGCGAACAACAATATGGCGACCACTTCCGTTGCCGGCAGCAATATGGCGGGACAGAACGGCAATATGGCGTCGCGGACAAGTCTGGAGGGACAGAATGGCGCCGGCGTGGAGTATAAGGACGGGAACGACAATAATATACATCAGAGTGTGTCCGTTAGTCCCGGAACGGGACATGGATACGGGAATATGCCGCCGACGCCGACTAGTATTGTGACTATGTTGGGGCCGAACAGTGGTAAGTGTAATTTTTATGGCATATGGTACCGACGTCGACGACGTATCATTCTTCTGTGACACAGCTATGGATTTATTTTATGACTTGTTGTCTTCGAAACTACTTTTATTTCATTTGTAAATTTTTTATTAAAATTTTCTTTAGGTTACAATTTTGGCAATGTCATAATGGTTAGAGAGACGGTGACAATAGGGGGTTTGTTCGGTTAATTTGGGTTTTCGTGGAGTTTAGGTCCCCCTCTACAACTTTTATATCGGATGAAATACCGTAGAGCGTTGCTGAGAGGCGCTGTACCGCTTTAGATAGGAAATTCTCAATAAATTCAAAATTATATCGAGCCATGTCTGAAAATGAATTTACAGCATCTGCGTGACCCCAAAGTCACGGGAAAGACATTTTCTGACAAGTCATACCCTTTGCATATACTTTTCCGAGCGTGTCAAACAAAAATTAATGGAATAGTACATTACGTATCAAGGGCCGAAAAGAGGCTTTTACGCACGAGTCCGGAAAAGCCTCCAACGGCCCGAGATATGTACCGTATTTTTTTTTACAAGTGCTCCGAAGCTTTGATGCCAAATAAATAAAGAAATTCTTCAGACAGTTTTTCTGTCTACATGACATGAAAACACTCGCGCATGGAGAATGTAAATATCTATTTACTATTTTTGACAAATAGGCTCGGTGGCCTAGTGGTATAGCGTACGCCTTGTGATCTGAGAGTCGCGGGTTCGAATCCCGCACTCGGCATCTCTGGTTTTATTTGTTTTTTTTACAAGTGCCCGAGTCTTTGAGGCCATATAGATAAAGAAATTCTTCAGACATTTTTCTGAAACATCTTTGAAAAATTAACTGCCAATTTAATTTATATATAATCAGCTATTTATTATCGCTTGTAGTACGGCTCGGTGGGTAGAGTGTCCGCCTGGCGATCTGAGGGTCGCGGGTTCAAATCCCGCACCGACAATTCTGGTTTTATTTATTTATGAGCACATGGTTACTCGAAGCGGGCGGGAAAAATCTTTCCCGCCCGCTCTCTTGGAAAATGCCACTTTCGGTGAAGTGAACATGCATGAAAAGAGGCACCTTCGGAGCACATGTAAAAAAAAGAATATTGCGCGAAAGTGCGGTATTTTATCGAATTTTATTTGTTTTATTAAAAGTATGGTTTATTCTGCTATATTTTCTAAAATATTCCCCTTGGAGAATTCTTTCTAGGTTTATCTGATTCCCTCATCTTTTCCGAACATTTTGATATATATAAAGTTACCAGAAACATGTTCTATCTTGGAGAAAATTAAGAGAATTCGTAACGGTGACAGCAAAATTTCTAAACTTCGCTCGAAATCAGATTTGAATAAATCATACACACCTCATGGAAAAATAGGCTTAATTTGGTAACCGAACAAACCCGTTATGTTAATATTGCTAAAAGGATTTCAAAATATTTTAAAATTTTTTGACACCTGTCAAATTGACGTTTCATAGGTTAGTAAAAAGTGCAATGTCAACAGAATTTCACAAAATGGGTGTCGTTTTCGTATAATTAAATTTAATTCATTTTTTGACAGCTGTAATTTTTGAAAAACTTTGGTGATGAGTCGTGTCTTGCTTGTCTTAATCACCAGTTATCATTTTTCCCGTCATGCACCTGAACGATACCTGCCTTCCGGTATCTCTGCCGTAATATTATAAGAATTCCGCCTAGCTAGGTGCGATTCTTCTGAAATTTTTTTTTACACAATATTTGGGTGTCAAGGAATTTAGGGTGACAATTTTCTGACATGTCACGATCGTTTTCCGAATTTCCTCCGAGGAGATTTTAAAAAAAATCCCATAATGAAATGGCGAGACCTGGAACGACAAATTTTTTTTCACATAATCTTTAACATATAATGTTTCATTCTAGAAAGTTTCAACTTCAAATTCGCTTTTTTTCTTTTTTTTAATTTAAATTTTTTTTACACGCTCAGAAAAGTATATGCAAGGGTTGACTTGTCAGAAAATGTGTTTTCCGTGACTTTGGGGTCGCGCAGATGCTGTAAATTCATTTTCAGACATGGCCTGATATAATTTTGAATTTATTGAGAATTTGCTATCTAAAGCGGTACAGCGCCTCTCAGCAACGCTCTACGGCATTTCATCAGATAAAAAAGTTGTAGAGGGGGACCTAAACTCCACGAAAAACCAAATTACTGATATTCCACTTCACGGACCCAATATTGTCACAGTCTCTCTAACTATAAGTTCTCTCATTTAAAAATTCCCCTGAAGATGAAGGTGTAAGCCTTCGAAACATGTATGGAATGATTTTTAAACATATCTCTTCAATTAAACTAGTGGAGCAGATTTCAAGTTTCTTCCATTCATGAACGACTTCAAAAAAAAAATTATTAGAACCCTGTAAAATTGTGATGTGACATCCCTGTAGAGTGTATTATTATCCGGTACACCCTGTAGGGTGTATTCTTATCAAGCACACCCTGTAGGGAACCAAAAACGTTGTAGACTACGAAACTTGTATTCTATTTTTGTTGTTTTGGGCGGGGGTGGGCAAATAAATTACAATAATACTCCTTTAGTGCTGAATAGAAACCACACAATACCATTTTGCAGTAAATAATAATCAGCTTACTGCCTTACATTTTGATTATTCCGGGTAAATCTAAATCGGCGTGATTATCGAAAATTACCGGAGCATAACCAATTCCGCTATCGAGCCATTCAAAGGCGGCCATTACCTATTCAAACTACAATTATGTCATTTTTGTTGTAAACTTTCTCTTCGTCATTATTCTTATTCGTGTTGTCTTGTTTTTTTTTTTTCTATTAAAATTACCGCTAAGTTTCGCAAAACGTTGCTTTGTCTGGGTCTTTTTTTGATCGGTTCGGGTTTGTTCTATTATTAAACTGGCTTAGATAATCAGTTTTTAGTTGGGTAGATTGGAATTTTTATTGACGAGCGGATTGTTCGGAGTATTTGAAGGATTCGTGAATGCATTGCGAGAAGGGAACAAATAAAATCGATCACAGTTTCTCTCAAAGTTAAACGGAAGGCAAGAAAAATAGCCTTCTGCTAAATACCTCCACCTCGTCTTGGATTAAAGGGGAAATTACCCCTATACAGGGTGTTTCTTAATAACATGCTAATATTTAAGCAGGTAATTCTTTGGTCCTCCATTTTCAGAAAATAACTTCATATGAACATACACGGCTTAACTATAGTTTTGTTTTCTTGAACGTTTTTTAACAATAAACAGTTTTCTCTAAAAAGGTTAACATTACAGAACCGGAAATAGTCATGGGCGGACACGCAATCCCACTGGCTTCATCTATTAATTTGCTGGGCGTCAATCCGGGAGGAAATATGTCTTGGCATAACCACGTTGTCGCAATCGCCAAGATAGCTTCTCAGAAGCTTGGGGTTCTCTTCCGAACCAGAAAGTTGTACACACCTCAACAACTTTTGACACTATACAAAGCCCAGATTCGACCATCACTAGAATACTGCTCTCATGTCTGAAGCTCTGCAACCAAACATACTCTTCGGCTACTGGATTCCATCGAAAGGAGGGCCATTCGTCTGATCGGAGACCACGAGCTGACGAAGAACCTCGACAGCCTAGAACATCGAAGACAGGTTGGGGATTTGACTCTCTCTTACAAATATTTTCATGGAAGGTGCTCGGCTGACCTTGCCCTCTTAATTCCGCCCAGAGCGACGAATAGCAGAAATAGACGACAAACCACTGCCGCCCATCCATATGTGGTTAAGCTTAGTACTCCTCGAACTTCATTATTTAAGAATTCTTTCATCTGGAGGACTACATCCTTGTGGAACGACCTTCCCGAGGTCGTTTTTCCCAACGAATATAACCTCCAACGATTCAAAACCAACGTGAATCGCTTTTTGCGCACACGCACCACTCCCAGAGTGCCCTAAAGGATTTTTCCTATAGTGCTTGTGTTTGATCATAAAAAAAAATTATAGGTAGTTTGTTGTTGTTCCTGGGTCTCCGTCACTTTTGAAATGAAAATCCAATTTTCAGTCAACGTTTCGCTTCATTTTATTTAAACCATCGTCAGAACTATTTGAAGATAAATAAAGAAGGCGTATAAACAAATTTAGAAAGAAGCAACATTTTTTTATGGTGTTAAAAGCAAAATTCCTATTTTATGTTAGAGTTAGTCATGTTTAGAATGAAAACCAGAAAATATATAAATAACAGAATGGACATACCTTGTACAATTCTCACCCACTTACACTAAGATAGCATTGAAATTAGAAACATTTTGTCACGTTGTTTAATGGATGTGAACTAAACTATTTTAGCAGTATGGCAGGTTAATATTTAGTTACAATTAAATAGAAGGTATGCATGTATCTCAAAAACTTAAGACGTTTAGGACATATGTTCATATGAAGTTTTTTTTCTGAAAATGGCCCCAAGAATAACCTCCTTAAATATTAGCATGTTATTAAGAAACACCCTGTATATATATACACAGGGTATTCCTTAATGACGTGGTAATATTTCAGGGTGTGATTCCTTAGGTCAATTTATAAAAAAAAGTTCATATGAACATATTATGTCCGCAACGGCTTAAATATTTTGGTACAGGGTGTTGACTAATAATTATTTAAATGGTTATTATTTAATATTTTCAAATTTGGTCGTGTTGATAGGATATAGAACCACAAAATTGAGTTATTCAATTGTTCCACCAGTGGCGTCCCTGCAAACATATCCTCATATATTTTACAAAAAAGATGGTACGCCACTGACATTATTCCACGTGGATATTGTTTCTGATTAGCCTGCTCAATTCTACATGAAAACGGCCCCTTGAGTTATTCTCGTCAGGCACACCCTTCTTGATTAAAACCATTGTTGAATATTGAAACTCATTATTATTAACATTGATAAAATAATTAATGATAAATTTTGTTTTATAGAAATTGTTGGAAATGGGGCCACGTTTACTTAAAGGGCATGCTTCTGCCCATCTTCGCATCGAATTGCCCACTACAACAATTTTTATACAAAGTCTATCATTAATTATTTTATCAATGTTAATAATAATGAGTTTCAATATGAAGTTAGTGGTCTTAATCAAGAATGGTGCGTCTGACGAGAAAAACTCAAAAGACCGTTTCCATGTAGAATTCACCAGGCTAATCAGAAAAAAATACCCACATGGAAAAATGTCAGTGGCGTACCAGCTTTTTTGTAAAAAATATCAGAGAATGTTTGCAAGAACGCCGCTGGTGGAGCAATTGAATAACTTTTCCAACTTAAATTTGTGGTTCTATATCCTATTAGCACATACCAAAATTGAAAATAATATCTAAAGTACTTTCGGAGATATTAACCATTTAAAAAATAAAAATTCAACACTCTGTAGCAAAAAATGTAAGCCGTTGCGGACAATGTTCATATGAACTTTTCTTTATAAAATGACCTAAGGAATCACACCCTGAAATATTAGCACGTCATTAAGGAACGCCCTGTATATATAAGTATAAAAAACGATACATACTATCTCCTGTAGGGGACCCCCAGGATTTTTAGCCCTGGGCCCCTTTCTTACTAATCCGACACTGTCTGAGCCTAGCACATACCTTCATACCGTTATAAATAACGTAAATTATTTTAAAAATATAGCATTTTTAGCGTGAAATGTTAATTTTTGTCTCACAAAATAAAATAAACTTCTTACTCTGTTCCTCAGTTTTGTTTTTCTGTTACAGGTAACAGTTCCAACAGTACAGAAACCCCCGCCCAACAAGACCAAGCCGTCAACATTCAACACCAACTGTCAAGTTGGCAGATGTCGCCGAATCACCAACTGCGCAACCTCAGTCCGGTGAACAACCACCAAGCGTTGTCGGGCAACATCGGACATCAATCGCTCGGGCCGACGCTCGGACAGCCGCTGAGTAGTTTCGGGCAGAATATGCATCACGGCTACCCGAATCACGGCCACAAGGGGTATCAACCGTTTTATGGGTGGTATTAGTATTGTTTATGGATACGTTAAAAGACAACAACTGGGCTTGTAGTAACAAGATCTAACTTTGATGCTGGACATATGACTGGACGGACCTGTGTTTTCAAATTCATGACAATAGTACATGCTATATTACTTTTTTCTTCATAAATTCGGCAACAACCTATACATTCGTGTCAAATTTGATTGATTGCGTAACTCTTTTTCAGTAAATTTTATAATTTTTTTATTTAAATATGATGAATAAATGAAACATTTGGATTGAATAATTCCTACTGTATAGTCCTCGTAAGTGAGTTAATGAACTGTCAAAATTGACGTGTAAAAATGTAAGTAGTGTTATTTTGTACCAGTGATATTTTATTTTTTTTAGGTTAGTGTATAAAATCCTAATGTTACGGTGTGTGTTGTCCGATAGTTTGGTTTGTACAAAAATAAAGTGTACCTCCAAAAATTCCTACTTTATATATATGCAAAAATTGTGTACATGCTTAGGTACTCGAAACAAAGTTCCCTTTATCTCACAGTCCTCCCAATATTTTTTTTTTGGCTCGCACCTATTTTATCTATTGGACCATGTCTTATGAAACAAGGTATGATTTATCAATGGTATATACATATTGTATTTTTGTACAAAGTTTGCGAATCGTGTATATTTTTGCCAATAAAATATGTGTATTGAAAAAATACTGTTTTTAATACTGCGTTTATTTTATCAATATAAATAATTTAAAAATTACAACAATAAATATACTTTTCAACAAAGATTTTTCATTTGAATATTTTGTTATTTAAAAACCGGACGTCTCCTTAAATAATGGGATTTTTCTTGATTTGTATCACATTATTTAGAAGACTTATAAAACAATCATTTCTTACACTCTGTCAGTGTTGTCGACCGATATGCATCAATTCCACACAGAACTATAGTCGGCTGATTGTTATACATCGGTCTACCGTCGCGCCTGTACGTAGGCAACCAGATATGGTTGCCTAGATAGAATTCGCTCAACAATTATCAAAACTACCTTCCAACCGATGGTAGACAGATGCAAAAGATTAGTCGACCATGATTCTCTGCGAAAAAAAGAAGGTCCGATGTCAATTCCCAGTCGACATTGGTTTTTTGCTGTCAATGTTTCTCTAAACAAACCTTAAAGAGACTTCGCATGTTGTTGACATTAAAAAAGGCATGGAAACGTGATTTAATATAGTTTTTTTAACATTAGGTTGCCTTAAATCTACAGAGAAGAGAAGACGTTTGAAATTTTTTCGTAAAGTGTAACAAATGCGTTATAATAAATCCGGTTTATATAATTTGGTGCTAAATCTTCAAGCAGAGCGAGATACAAAAATATAAAAGTACGAAAAATTATATTTTTTCAAAATCCAGTAGGGTCCTTAGTTCTTATATAGTATAATCTACGATGAAGGATCGTTTCAGGTGAAGGCAAAGCAAATGCTTGACTAGATGTGTTAAATTTATCAACACATCGCACAAAACTTATCGGTTTAACGGTAAAAATGGAATACAAATATAAGCGTACAAAATGTAGTATCACAAGATAAAACTTTTATGTGCCCAGAGAATTTAAAATTGCTACTTCCTTAATTATCGAATAAGCATTTCTACGGCAGTAGGTTTTAGTCTACTCTACACATTTTAATATAAAAAAAAAACATTAAAACTTAAGAAGGCATGTTACGATTTTACCATATATTTGAACTACTATTCCTAAGTTTTTCTAAATTGACTAGTAATTTCTATCTACCTGTCAAGGAAACATAATACTTTGATCATTCTTTGGTATAAACAAAAATATAAAAACTGTAGAATAATATAGTATTCCACGACATTAGAGAGGATGAGATTAGCGATATTAGTTGCAGCGAGTATCGAATCTTATTGAGTAAGTATTAGTCACTACCACCGGTAGAATACTATACTTTTTCTATTAGTAATTTTATACCACGGATCTTTTTTATACGACGTCTTCTAACTTGCGATGTATGTGTTCTTGTAGAACCAAATTGGTCGGATACAGGGTGACCATTGAGAAATTGGTGTTTCGTTTTTGAGTCGTTACTAGTAATGAGCGATATTTCACGATTAAATCACTGATATCAACAAATCACAGGTAGTCACAGTTCCTTAGCAGCAATCAAAAGCGTGATGTGATCACCGTTTAAACAAATCACTTTTGCATAGGTATTTCACTTTTACTAATCATTAAATCTATCTTTTTGTTAAAATTTATTCCCATAGGGTTGACTTGTTGTAACACCATTAGAAATACATTTTTCTATTTGGGTTTCATAATGGCTACATTATGAAATGCAAAAGAATTGAATAACCTGCCACTTTATGAAACTGAAATTTTATTTTTTATGTTGGCAGCAAGTAGGGTTCGAATTTTAGGCTTACTGCGATTTCGTTGAAATTAGTTTTCTTGACATTATGGATTCGACAAAATTTTTTTATAGAAAACTTTAAAATACTAACCTTTAACTTTGCAAATAGATCATTTTTACTAGATATTTATCTGAAATACCTATACTCGGAAATATATAACACGCTGACGGTGTCCGTCAACTAATTTCTAGTCACAACTATAAAACAACATAACCTAAAAATAATAGAAATATCTTCCAGTTTAGGCTCTATTTCTTTTTAGATTTATTCAATAAAGTACTATTTTTATTTTTAATTCAATATAGTATTATACATATTACTTTATATATACATATTTATAGTTACTGTAGACATTTCCTGGGCATTAATAATTGTTGTTATTCCTATGAGATTCTGTGTCGACACAATATTTTGTTCAAAAGTATTATTTATTGTTTTGTTCAATATTTTGAACTTTGTTCTGCTCGCACCATAACTCAAAGTTTTGCATATTCTTTTTAAAAGTTTTTCTAGATTATTTTCTGCAATTTCTCGTATTTCTGACGGAGTACAACTTTCTTCCTGACTCATTTTTATTAACTTTAATAATGAATTATGACGGATGGGAAGTTTGAAGAGTTGTTTCTATCATGGCATATTTGATACTTGTAACATTTTATTAAATTGTAAAAGTTTTGCCAACCCAAAAATAAAATGTGAGGTAAAGAAACTCATGATGTGCTCCACTAGTTTAATAACAAAATCAAAAACTATACATGTTTCGAAGGTTCAAACCTTCATCTTCAGTAAACTGAGCAAAGCAGGAAACAGAAGAAATCCATTTATAAATTATGAAAATTAATTAACGTTAACTCTTAAAAAAATTTAATGCATTTTTTAAAAGTTAACGTTTATTAATTTTCATAATTTATAAATGGATTTCTTCTTTTTCCTGCTTTGCTCAGTTTAAATCAATGTCATGAGTGTCTCCTAATGCTCTTGTATCTTCCACTGAAGATGAAGGTTTGAACCTTCGAAACATTATTATTATTATTATTATTAGATTTAGACAGTAGGCGGAAAACCCGTTATTTGTAATGGCGCGATAAGTCTCGTAATATATTGCTAGCCTATGTTCCCTCCCTTTCAGTGTGAGCATCCAGACGGTTTTTAAATGAGTTTAGCGTAGGGGCGGCAACAATCTCCTCTGGCAGGTCATTCCATTTTTTCACTGCTCGGTTTGTAATAAAAAATTTTTCTGGTTAGTCTATGACAGAGTTCAGTGGTCAACTTCAAAGAATGTCCACGAAGATGATGATTGGCATCCCGATGAAAGAAATGGTTTTTGATTTTGTTATTAAACTAGTGGAGCAGATCATGAGTTTCTTTACCTCACAAAAATCCATTATATTTTTAAAAGTTTTTTAGACTTTAAAGACCCAAATAGAAAAAGTATTATAAAATACACGGTTCATAAGACAATTAGAGCACTTGTACTTTAGAAAACTCCCCGCTTCGCGGGTCGTTTTCTACATTAAACGCGTGTTCTAAGATAATCTCTTATAAACCTTGTATCTTAATATACTATTATTACATTTGCCATAATCGGCTTTATTGTGAAGGCATATCACCGTTAGAATAACACGAGTCATACGGGACATCGTGCCTTAATGCTTTTTGGTGGATTATCTCAAATCACATCTCATATAGACCTATTATTTAAAATGTGATTCCGTGAAGTTGTCAGGTCGTTACTTGGTACTCGACTGTGACTTCTGAATCTTGAACTTGTAACCGTGAAATGAAATGATTAGTAACATTCGAAAGAATAGCGAGCTCCGAGTAGTTTTTAAACAAACAGGCTACGTACTAAGAAAACCCAAATGATTCATGATTCCATTCTTAAATGATAATATACAATACGCACAAAATGATTAAGAAACTATGCGTATTTGCATGAACAAATAGTTTGTTGTAAAGTGCACAGTATTTGGTGTTTTTAAAAGGTATAATTCCACTTTAATCTAAGGTAGAAATAGGAATATTGGAGTGTCATACCAACCTGAAAGTACTGGCGGCCAGGGGGAACAAGGTGGAACTCTTGTGGGCCCCTGGTCACTCCGGGATATTAGGAAATGAAAAAGCGGATGAACTGGCGAGAGCCGGATCTGCCCAAAGTCTCAGGGGCCCTGAACCGGCCGTTGGAATATCGAAACAGGCAACAAAAACTACATTAGATAGATGGTCGGAAAAGCAACACCTATCTCGATGGCAAGAGTTACCTGGTCTAATACACGCACGGGCCGTAATAGGAAAACCATCGAAAATACTATCGAATGGGATACTAACCCTGACGCGGCCCCAGTTGAAACAAGTGATGGGTCTGCTAACAGGCCACTGCCACTTGCGAAAACACCTTCAACGGATAGGGCTAAACAACGGATCCATTGAATGTAGACTCTGCGGCGAAGAGGATGAAACCGCCTCACACATAATACAGGGTCCGCAAACGAAGCGTGGACGGAAGATTAAATCGTTATCGAAGAACTTATCAACAATACTAAAACAGCTTGAGATATTGGATTGAAAGCGGCATGTTTTAAAACTATTTTACATTATACAGGGTGGCCCAAAAAAGTGTGACAGCATAAAGTTATATTTTTTTAAATGGGACACCCAGTATTTTATTGCATATTTAGTTTCGTGTTACTATCGTTTATAAGTGCCTCAAATTTTATTTAATTTGGTTTTGTAGTTTCGGAGAAATAAATTAAAAACTAAAAAAAAAAGTTTTGCAGTCCTGAATAAAAAAATGAAAAATAACAATCCAGACCTATTTTTTAACCTCGGAATTGAGTGAAATTTATGACAAGAGGTCTAGAGATACTATGAAATGTAATTGCGTTTATTTATTGGGTGTTCATAATAAGCTTTCAAAAACCCCACATTTTAAAATAATTTTTCTCAAGTTTTTCAAATGGAACACCCTGTATATTATTTGGCTATTTGACGTAAAATTCATAGACAATTTTTTTTTGTAATACAAGCTTATAAGTTATATCCAGCCGTTTTCGAAATAATTGTAAATATCATAAATTATGTTGTTTAAATAAAGTTTTTATTGGGAAATTTTGTTATAGGCGACTAGACTAATAATTGTAAACTAAAGTAAATGTTTAAAATAGCTTCCTTTTACTCTTAGAGTTTACCGTATTTTAGTTATTTCGGTATAAATTTTAAAATCCTACATTTTTAATACTTTTATTTATTTAATTTTATTTTTTATTCTTAATCAAGTTGCCATGATTTTTTTTGTTTAGATTGTCACTATGACAGCCAAATAAAATTATTTACATTTGTTCAGTCGTCGAAATTAAGTACTAACTTACACAAAATGTCGAATTTTACAACTTTAGAAATGGTAAATATCATTTTTATACTGGGTGAATGTGCAAGAAATTGCCTCCTCGCGAGATGAGTGTATGCTGAAAGATATCCAGATATTGGGAGAAAGCCGAGACCAGAAACCTTCAAGAAGTTGTTGCAAAGATTTGTAGCAACAGGAAGCATTGCGTACACAAAAAGGATGATAATCAATAAACCCGTTATTAATGAAGAAAATTAATTAAGAGTTCTGTTGGCAGTAGAGGAAAATCATTAAATTAAGTAAAAGGAAGCTATTTTGAACATTTACTTTAGTTTACAATTATTAGTCTAGTCGCCTATAACAAAATTTCCCAATAAAAACTCTATTAAAACAACATAATTTATGATATTTACAATTATTTCGAAAACGGCTGGATATAACTTATGTGCTTGTATTACAAAAAAAAATGTCTTTGAATTCTACGTCAAATAGCCAAATAATATACAGGGTGTTCCATTTAAAAAACTTGAGAAAAATTATTTTAAAATGTGGGGTTTTTGAAAGCTTATTATGAACACCCTGTATAAAATAAATAAACGCAATTACATTCATAGTATCTCTAGACCTCTTGTCATAAATTTCACTCAATACCGAGGTTAAAAAAATAGTTCTGCATTGTTTTGTTTATTTTTTATTCAGGACTGCAAAACTTTCTTTTTCAGATTTTAATTTATTTCTCCGAAACTACCAAACCAAATTAAATGAAATTTGAGGCACTTATAAACGATAGTAATACGAACCTAAATATGCAATAAAATACTGGGTGTCCCATTTAAAAAAATATAACTTTATGCTGTCACACTCTTTTGGGCCACCCTGTATAATGTAAAATATTTTTAAAACATACCGCTTTTAATCCAATATCTCAAGCTGTTTCAGTATTGTTGATAAGTTCTTCGATAACGATTTAATCTTCCGTCCACGCTTCGTTTGCGGACCCTGTATACCGTTGCGTAGCACTGTCTCGTAGAAGACAAAATATCTTCGGGAACATACAACGTGGTGACAACCTCCCACATGACAAGCTTGGTGGATGGTTACTGGACCTCATAGAAGGAACAAACATCTTCTAACAAGATCGGGGTACACAATAAGCCGAAAAGCTGCAGTGACTTGAAGTTCGGGCCTTTAAACCAACCAACCAAGGTAGAAATAACCATTTTCTTTTGTTTGTTATAAATGTTGTGTAATATTTTTTACATTTTAGTTTCCTTTTGTTACAGTTCTTTTAGTAGTAAACATAATAAATCATTTAAATCCATCGACCATCACCCACTAATTATTTTACAATGCGCGCAATATTCTCTGACGTATGACAGTGATAAAACTTTATAAACCGTGATCACGCCACGCCTTAATTTCACTGATATCAGTTTCACAACGTGATTGAAAAATCACGATATCGCTCACCGCTAGTCGAAACCTTGTAGAGTTAAAAATAATTTCAGTGTAGACCTACCCCTTCTCCTTTTCTAGCTTTGTATTGTATTTCTTAGATAACAACGAAGCTATTTTGGCCACCCTATATCTTTTTACGGTCAATAATACTTTTCGATTCGCGGTCACAAAAATGTGCGAAAACAGCATTAAATTAAGCGCTCTCTATGAGACGTGTTTAAAAATGTGATTCGGATTATAAAAACTCCCAATTTAACCTAAAACACCGCCTACAAATGCAAAGTGTTCAGTAGCTGCTGCGCCTTAGTCGATAGCATCTTATTGATTTCGTTCGCCTTCTGATTATTCTTACACATATTGATATACGGCTCGTAATTCTGTATTTCGTTCAATATATCAAAATCATCGTTACTTATCTCTATATCCTCCTGTACGATGTCCCCATCAATTTGATACTTTCTCTCGAAACTGTCAAACTTGTCGTACTGCTCGTGACAGCTGTCAAAATCGATGGATTTCGATTGGCTGAAGCGCTGAGGAAACACTAGCAGGAGCTGATCTAGTGTGAATGACGACGCGGCGTACGTGAGTATGTCTAGAGAAAATGAAACATCAATGAATCGTTTTTGTTACCTAAAGAAGAGAAACTGCAATAAAATGTAAGAGAAACCCACCTCTAAGAATCTTTTTATGAAAGAAACAAATTCGTTTAAGGTTCTCATTTTGGGATAATTTCAAAATTCTCCGCTGAACCGTCGCTATCAAAAACTTCCATTCTTCTCCTCGCGTAAACCGATCCTAAAAAATTCACCCGTTAAAAACCACCGTCGACTAAATTATTTGCATCGGACTACCGTTCCTACTTCCACACATTGTCATTGTAAAGTAATTAATTTGCATCGGCCTGCCATCGCGCCGATAAATATGCAACCCAATATACATCTAGTTGTCTACGTTGAATATATAATATCATCAAAACTACTTTCCAATCGACGGTAGGTCGATGCTAGTCGACAATACATTCGTGTAAATGAGGGATGCCCGATGTAAATTACTAAATCGACAGTGGTTATTTACAAGTTTAGTTGGCTAGTTTAATTTTGAGTATAAAATCAGAGAAAATGGATATGTTTCAATTGTTTGTAAAACGCTAGGACACCAGCTAAAATACGTGATTGGTACTGTTTATTAAATATTATTGTATTTACTTATACTTGCCTTGGCAAACTGCAGCAGACACTGAGGGCATACGTCTATTAACAGCAGCACGGCGTCGTTAATCCCAATAGTTATCGTTTTCAAGCTATCGCCACCTCTTAAATTCTCGTTAACCGTTAGGAATCCATTGATCTGGGAATTAAAAAATATATATATACCGCTATGTAGCAAGATAGAAATGGTGCTGAAAATATACCTCAACTATCACTTGTTTGGGCACCACCTTACTGCACAATAGAGCCTGAATCTTCTTCAGAACCAAGTCGGCCTCGGCGTTCTCACCATACTCCATCTTAGACACGTACCCTTCCACACAAACCTCGTACAATTTCGAGGTTATGTCGATTTGAAAAGGAGGCATCTTGTCCAAATACTCGTGCCGTACTTCGGAGAAGAGGTAGTCGCCTCTCGGTTTCTTCGAACTCTCGTTGAAGTAAGTTTTGTAGATGCGGTTGTACTGAAGCTTTTCTTGGTCCCTGTCTTTTTCGCTTTCGTCTAGATTCGGCGTCGATAGGTCGGTGGATTCAATCAGTTTCGAACTAAAATCAATACTGATAATTCTCGTTTAAGTGTTGTTTCTAATAAAATATTAATATACAGGGTGTTATGGAAATGACGTATTATATTTAAACCGGCACTTCCTGAGATGAAAACAAATTGAAGAAAAATATCCAAAAATGGCGCTTTAATTTAATATGCCCTGTACATGACCTTATGTCAAACCAAAAATGACCACGTGGTGCCCCTGTCAGGAAGGTAAACAAAGCTACATATGGCGAAAAACGTCACTGAATCTTGAACAGTGTCGTCATATCTTCAGGGTAAATTCTTTAGAGAGCCAATAACCGTTTGACAGATTGCAAGTTGTTTATTTTTCAGGGTACATTATTATAAACTTTTACGTTCAGTTCGCTGGGAAACAATCTCTGATTTATAAACTTGAACTGACTCGAACGAACCGCCGCGGAGTTTATAAATGGTCAGGTATGTTCTCATTTGTTCAATTCGAACGACACCCGTCAGATCTGGACAACTTAAAAGTTTATAAATGCCACTTACCCTTTAGAAAAAAAAATTCAATTTTATTTAGCTTTTCGGACTTACTTAAAACCAACTTAATTTATAAAAAAAACACCAAGTACCTAGGTAACCTGAACAAAAACAAACCGGCACAATAAAATCACATAACACATCTAAGTACCATTCAATCTGAATTAGCATTTTAAAGTGCTACTGTGTAGACAAAAATACGCCCTTATTGTCTGAGTGGTCTGGGAAATAATGTATTTAACATCTAAAACTAAATAACACGTTGGTTCCGTCGATCGATATTGAACTGCTGGGCTGGGGCACTGCCGTCGCGAAAAGAACAAATAACTTAATAATTTTAACTCGGGTTTAAGTATTTAACACACAAATCTGCTTGAAACTTGGTAAAAACAATAGGAAACCGATAACGCGTGTGCAAATCGGCCGGCTTCTTTAAACAGCTGATTTTGGACAATCGAGCGGGTTGCCTGTTCTTTTCACGACGGCAGCGGCTTAAAAATACAGCGTTGCCACTTTCGATGTTTTATAAGATTATATTCATAAATTGCGGAATTTCCTGCTATAATATTACTTTCCTGTATAATTATAGTCTCGGAAATGGCAACCGCGCTAGCTCAAGTTAGTTCTCGGAATGTGCAGGCCGAATGGGGTTTAGTGGGTATGAGGTTATTATGCAGTTCCACATTATCATCAGGGTACGTGATGAGCATAAAGCCTTTCCCATAGAAAAAAAAACCTGAAGATGTCTGTACCCTGGATTACTTGCTAGTGTACTGGCACGTCGATTCACGAATACTAGGTAAACTACATATTATTTTATAAGAATCTAAAGTTTTACATTTTTTACACAGTTTGGCAACATTGTGCCTGAACATTTGTTGATTACACAGCTGGGGATGGGTAATATGACCATATATGATTGCGCCGAGGAGTGACCTGTGGGTTTATGGGCGAATTACCCCACTTTTAAAACGGCCGATTTGAAAAAAATAAAATATGTAGCGCTTCTCTAGGACACCCCAGGAGTCAGTCACCCATTTAAATATAATACGTCATTTCGATAACACCCTGTATTATACAGTTATTCCAGAGCGAACTACATCATACCTGTTATCTTTCTCCTTCTCGCTCCCGCAAGTCTGCCCCTCCCTTTTCAGCTGCAACATTTGCAGCTGCGACAAATACGACCTGACCAAAAGTTTCATCGCTTCGGTGGCCCCCTTTTCGTATATAATTTTCGACACGTCGATATTTTCCGGCTTCGAGAAGTAACGAGCGAAAAAAGTTCCCAGGGTGTCTTGAAGGACCGTGCTAGCGAAACTGCTGTCTTTTCCTATGCTCGAGGGCAGGTATTCGAGAAAAATCTGGAACAGAAAATTATACATTAAACTAACGAGCCTCGGAAACAAATAGTAAAGTTCACACCTTAATCATCTTACTCAACCCAATCACCTTCTTGTCCATCATCAAAGTTACAAAAATCTCCGACAGAATGTCGGGACAGACGGAGATCAGAACCACCGTAAGATCGGAAAAGCTTATGGCACCCTTATGAACCCTGTTCGGATTGTTCTGAGCGATGTAAGTAGTCTCGAAAAGCAGGTCCCAGTTTTCGATGAGTAAATCCACCAAGTTCTCTTTGGTTATTTTGTGTAGATGCTCCTCGGCTTGGGCGGTGTTGCATTTCTGGATGTAAAGAATCACGAGGGCAAGGTTTTTCTCGGAGAAGTTGGTAGATCTGCAGAATCATTATTTAATAATAATAATCGTCAATGACATGAACAATAGAACAACTTACTCCGAACATCTATCGACCAATATATTGATCAGCTTATCGGTGGAATATTCTCGCAAAATTCGACTCTTCAATATCAAATTCGGTAGATCGCTGAAACCATGGCTCTCCAAAAGGTCCAACATGGCCTCGGAAAAGCTATTCTTCGAGCCCGAACCGAAATATCTATCTGCATCGTAGCTGGTCTTTATTTCGAGCAATGTGTGCTTTAAATATTGCATCAAACCCTTAGTTATCTACAAGGAGACAAAGATATTATTTTCCGCTTCACACGTTTATTTCTACACTAGTGCTGAAAATGCAGACGAAAATGTTGATCACCTGACTATTGCTCTGTTCCTGCAGTTTCTTCACCCTCTTTAACACATCCAGAGGATTGACAACGGCCATTTTGTAGTAAGGGATGGCTAATATATAATTTTCTTCGTTTGTACACCTACAACATAAATTATATACAGGGTGGCCAATTAGTGCGACAAAGCTTAATATCTCTGTTACCGCTAGGGATAGCGGAAAACTTTTTTCACGAAAGTTATTAAGCGTTAAGAGGTGCAGCTTTTAAAATTATTTTCGACCATACAGGGTGCTCCAAAATGGCGGTGTTATTAGAGAGGATTAAAATATCTACAAGATAAAGTAATCATATACAGGGTGTTTCATTTAAAAAACTTACGAAACTCAGGTTTCAAGTTCGTAATGTTGGCATATCCATAGAAAATACCCTGTATAAAAATATTGATATGTGTTATCATAAGGGACTTCTGTCAACATTCCTCTTTCCGACATAAAAATATTTTATTTCAAATTATTATAAGTTAAGAAATATTACACATTTCATTGAACCATGTTTTTGCACAAATTTTAGGAATTTTCCAATCTATTTGGCAACGTTGCAAAAATGTGTACAAATAATTACGGTGCTATGTACAGAATTTTACGGTGAATTCAAATGTGTAAAAATATACATGGTGTCCCATTTAAAAAATATGAAATTTTTATCACACCGCCCTTTTGGAGCACCCTGTATGGCCGAAAATAATTTTAAAAGCTGCACCTCTTAACGCTTAATAACTTTCGTGAAAAAAGTTTTCCGCTACCCTAGCGGTAAAAGAGATATTGAGCTTTGTCGCACTAATTGGCCACCCTGTATGTCGTGTCGAGACTTTATATTCATTTATCGCGGATATTGTGAAACTTACATAATATAATGGTCCCCCAACAACGCACAAGACAACCTATACGTCTCCACAAAATCTTCGATCCCCGCCCGTTTCTCCAAAATCAACTTGACCATAGAATCCTCCGTCATCCACCATCTTTTCAACATGAGAGCCATCCGTAGAATCATGTGGGCTTCGCTCACCAGATGGCAATAGGTTTGGGAGGACGAAAATCTATGCACGTTCGCCACTATCGATATGTCGTTGAACACCACTTTCGGTGACGGTAATTCTAGGGTGTAGAGGGTTAGGAACGACGCCGTAGAACTGAAAATAACGTCTCTGGAACTGGCAGAAATCTAGAATTGTACCGAAATAAAGCTTACCTTCCACTAGAACTAACGGAATGCGCCGGAGAGCTATCGGAATTGGCCATTAAAAGTAAGAAATTATCTGATAGCAACAGTTTTTCCACCCCCAAAAAAGGTCTTAAACCGACCAGACAAATTGAGTCTTCTATTGACGGAATTGCCTAAAATAATAAAATAAATTCAACAGAGAAATCGGAATAAACAACTTTTGACGCGTGCCAAGAAATGGTATGGTCTCTTTACTCGCCCCTCGTATTAGTGGTTCATTTGAACTACTAAGCTTACAGGGGTAAATCGATTAGTTCGATTCTTCTATACTTACGACTTGCATGTTGTCAATATTGTCGAAATTCCTGCATAGTTGGTGGCCTATTCTCAAAGTGTACGATTCTAATCCCGTTTCAGTAAGTGCGTGCAAAAAGTAGTCCTCCATTACTATTTTGAATACTGGAGCTGTGAATGGATACACTGCTATGCAGTTATCCTGGTCCAAAGAAGTATCTAAAGGGCAAGATATAAATGTGCCAATTACATAGGACTCAAAAAACATGGTTAAACTTAAAAAATCAATGGTTAAAAAGGAAAAATGGGGTTAAAGAGGATTCAATTCTTCAATATAAAATTTTACCTTCAGAATCTCTTGAAATTTTGATAATAGTCCCACCCTTCATAAATACCACAATAAATGATTTTTTTACCTGATTCTCCAAAAAAATATAAATATCCCTCTTGCTGAGTAGCAATCATACATGCCACACTATTCAAACACTGTCTATAACTACTTTTGAGTTCGGTATGTTCCCAATCTTCTGCATTTTTGTTAAAATGTTCATCGATATACAGAGGTTTCAAAATTAAGCTTTTAAACTCTTCAGACACTTGTCTTTGCTGACTTTCTATTATAATTGGAAGCAACTTTAATTGTATCAGATCCTGTAGTTTGTACCCTTGGATTTTATTCTACAACAATAATAATTAATGAACTATCACATACATGATATTTTTTAAAGGTTATTTTAGTGCTAGAAGTGTATAAAAATACATCGAGGAGTTATTTGGCAAAATAGCTATTCACAGACTACTCACTTCGAGACAAGAACTTGGTCTTAAAACAGCCCTTAGATCTTTATCGGTAAATGTGAAGGGGCTGTGCTTATGTATAAGACTATTTTCTTTGACAATGCTCGGGAGATTCACTGTAATTTTTTGCTTCTTATTCTTCTCTTTTTTCGTCAATTCCCTAAAGTCTATAGGGTCCTCATTCGAGTCTAAAATACAAACAAGTCAATGTGACATTCCCGCAATCCAAAATTGTACTTTCTAATCTGTGTACTTACACAAAAAACTGAAGTCATTATCAGTGTTAACTCTTTTCATTCCACTATGTCCTTCCAAAACCTCATTGGTAGTTAAAATTCTAAACATATGCAAAGTATCTCTCCCCATAGCTGTCAAATAATTCTCGCACATCTGTATTTCAAAAGGCATAAATGACAGTTCTATCATAATTGACAGTTCTTCAAAATCAACAAATTTCAATTTGGAAATGTCATGAGTTCTCACTTGAAACTTGTATATGTTTATAAATTGATTTGAAAGTATCGCTAGATTACCAGAAACCTACAAACAATTATGTGAGAGTTATATTTACTAAATTGAACCGAAATTCGGTACCTGACAACAAGCTATAGCATTTGGATTTCGTCTGACAGGTATTTCAATCATTTCAAGCGATCCCAGTTCTGATTGGTTAGTTGTAGGTGTCACTCTTCCTGCTATTCTAGCTCTCATTGGTTGTACCTATCAAAATAAACAGAGCAAAGTGCAAGTTAACTTTGAATTAGCTAGAGAAAGGAAGAAGAAGTCTAGCTGAGTGTATTTAGTTTAGCCACAATGTCTGAGTAAGTAACATTATTCTTCTTACCATTCCACACTCTGATGCACCCAAACTGATATTATTAGATGTCATTTTTGATTGTTGCAAGGTTGCCACACTGTCCCAATTGATGTACACTCGTACAAAGTTTGTCTCGCGATTTTGCCTGTTAAACTTGGTTTCCAGTGAAGCCACATAGTCACCTTCAACAAAAAATACTTAGCATGTATGATACGAGCAACCATTTAAAACTTACCGTTAATGCAATGTACAATTTGAATAGCTTCGTCGACAGTTGGAAAACTAAATTGTACTTCAGAGTCGTTTTTCAAATCACGAACTTCAATACAGTTACTCGTAAGGGCCAGCAACAGTCTGTCAGGTGGCGCTACTGTACAAGCTGTAGGCTGTTCGACAGTCTGTACATTCTGGCTGGCAAAGTGGTGTACAGAAATTACTCGAACCATCTTTTTTATGTTTATTTATATCTATAATAATGAAAGACAACTTTTATAGGTAGTGGTTAGATATATGGTGAATTCGTACCCAAATAGATTATTTTTTGAAGAACTGATTGTAGGTCCTTATAATTAAAGGGAAAGCTAACTTAGGTGAATTTAAATATGGTATAGTTTTATTAAGCCACACCTAGGAAGAAAATTATTGTGGACACGCACCACGCACTAATAAGTACTATTTTACGTATAAGGATAGAACTAGGAGTGTGCTTTATTAATTAAATAGAGTTCAGCCTAAATAAATAAAGAGTTTTTCCCCGGACCTGCCCTATATTCAATAAAAATATTGATTTGCCCTCCTAGTCTAAGAGCTAGCCGTCCCTATAATTTAAAAATATAGCTTAATTACGGCCTACCGTTGATAAATCTGTATGAGGTAAGTCAACAATTGCACAGTTACGCATAATTCGGCAGTTTTTTGATTTTTATTTACAAAACACAGGTTTTCTTGCAATTTTTGTTTGGATTTTTTGTACTGAATACACAACTTGTCAAAATCAGCTGTTTAAATTAAGAATCCAACCAGCGTCGACATATCATTCCTCTGTGAATTAGATGTGTAATAGAAATCCCAAAAAATAAGATAACTTGAATCCTAAATTTTAGAATGACAGGTTATTCGTTTGAATATAAGTTCGTTTTATATTCAAAGGGTTATTCAAAAATAAAACGATGATATCGTATTTCTCAGCAATTTTATTATAAAGGTTTTCTAAATATTGAAAAATTTAGCAAGAATACACAACTTGTCAAAATCAGCTGCTTGAATTGAACCATGGTCGACCCATCATTCCTCTGTGGATCAAATGTGGAATAGAAATCCCAAAAGATAAGATCCCTTAAATCCTAAATTTTAGAATGACAGGTTATATCTTTGAATATAAGTTTATATTCAAAGGTTTATTCGCGAGTTTGTTCAAAAATAAAACGAAAAGATCGTATTTCTCACCAATTTTATTATAAACGTTTTCTAAACATTGAAAAATTTAGCAAGAATACAAAAAGGATTATAAATACGATTAGAACCATAGTTTTTCTATACTAGAAATTTTAGAACTAGGTCATAATTGGGTATAGTATTTAAAATGTAAAGATACAAGAGTTGATAAGCTTTTTAAGAAGCAACTTCTATTAAAATCTATCAAGAAACTGGAAAGATCGGTCAAGAGCGAGCTGAACTCGCGTGATAAGTAGCGTTCCCTATCCTATCATGACCTGCTAAGTTTTTTCACTGGTAGACGTCATTCTAGACGAATCTGAATTTAAAAACTGTATTGTTCTAATTTGCTATTTAAAACTATAATCTAAAATGCACCATCGTCGATATCATACCTGTATAAAAAAATAAAACTTATGGGGACAGATTTTAAACAAACCTAAAATAAAAAAGAAAAAAAAAACGAAATAATATTCAAAATCATGTATTTTAAATGTAATATCACTATTACAGAAAAAATAAAGTAACAAATAAAGAAAAATAATACATATAAATTTAACATAAAATAATAATAATAAAAAAGAACTAAAAAGTTACAAAATGACATCACAATAAATGGGTTGGGATAGTTTCTAGTATGTACATTAAAAAATATTTAAATGAAGTTCTATTTTTATATACAACAGATGGGGGCCAAAAAGATGTTCTCAGAATTAAAGGAGGACACCTATAGTCTAAGTCCCATTTGGAGACTATCAATCAATTATTTTCAGAGCTATTTTATCGCACTTTTGTGTTTTCGGTAAGTATTTATGGACATTTGTTACTAATATAACCTTGTTTTGTCATAACATATCGAAATTTTAAAGGCTGGCTAAAGTTCGTCAAATGGATGTATTCATGATTTTAAAGTGAAATATGAAAAACACAGCATTTCGAAAGCGAAATAAATGCAGAACGACATTACCTATTTCAATTTTTTTTTTTCAAAATTATAAATTATTTTTCGGAATACGTATATCGGAACAGGCACGTCTATGATAATGTTTATGAAATCAGTCTTTGTTTTGTATGATTTTTATGACGCGCGGTTAGTTAAAATTCATAAGGAATTTTCAAGTATTGATCTTTATGTGGGGGCCTCTAAAGAATGTGGGCGCAAGTGCCCTGTTATAAATTTGGCACTGTTTATTTCACTCAAAACCCCGAACAAACCTGTGCTAGTCAGTGATAACACTATAAAATATATTTCGTATCGCGTTTATCTTCTTGGCTCACATCTATAACTTAAGATGAAAGAAAAACTTTCCTGTAATACCAATGATAACTTCCATAAACCTAAAAACATCTTACCGAAATATTTTTTTACAAAATAATACCTAAATACAACATACCGATAGCGCTATCAAAACAATGTAGGTACTTTTCTAATTCTAAGTTTATGCGGGATGGAAAAAAACAAGGTATCCACAATTTGCTGCATATTTTTTAATTAAAAAATCATTGTTCAGAGACAGACGTACGAATTATCGATATTATCGCGAATATGTTAAAATATTTACTGTCAAGGATTATAATTCGTAATGCTCTAATACAGGGCGTTATGGAAATGACGTATTATATTTAAACCGGCAATTCCTGAGATGAATACAAATTGAAGAAAAATATCCTTGGCGCTTTCAATTCATTCAGCGGTAAAAAAATCAGGAAAACATCTGTGCGGCACTGCGACACATACGAATTCTCACCGGTGTTGTCAGAATTACACCTTACACTCTTTAAGTTTGAAATACGCAATCAATGACCTTTTGACTTTTAGTGATTGGCTGACTGATTTTTTAATGTAATTTTATTTAGGCCACACACATACACTTACCTTGTACACACATTGTAAAATGTAAATAACATTTCTTCGAATTAAAAATGACATCTGAACTGAAACATTTAAAACACGAGCTGTCAAAAAGTAGAGATGTACTAATGCAATGCGTGTTTTCCGGTAGATTCCAGCGCATTCACCAAAAAAGGTTGAAATAAATAATTATAATAATCTACAGCACTTATTTATTGTTTTCCTTCACTGCTGTAGATACCAATAAAGATTAAAAAACTTGTTAATCGCTACCCTGGTGCTCTTTTTCATTCGAAAAGCTTAAAAAAATTAAATCGATCGTTTCACAGCGGGATTTTAAAACTAAAGATTAGCCATCTCTACTATAAAACGACAGAAGGTTAGAAGTTGACATTTGCTTGACAACAAGATATTCCTCTGCGGCTTCGCGCGAAAGAATTTTTTCGGGATATTTAATCAACTGTAACAGTGCGAATAAGTGTGAAAATGTTGTACATACAGAAAAATCAAGTCGAAGGCATATTAGAAAATGTTCCTTTAGTAAGAGACTGGAAATCGCAAGGTCCCGGATCTTACCCCATGCAATTTTTTTCTATGGGGTACGATGAATAAACAAATGGTTTATAAAGTCGAAGACATGGATCAGTTGCGATATAAGATATTGGATGCAGCAGATAAAATAATTGCTGAACGTTTTAGTTTATAAAGGGTCTCCTATTTGTGTGTTTGTTAAAGAATGCATTAGTGTGTAGCGATTTTGTGTGACAAGGGCCTATCTTCAAAAAACTAATTTGAAACATGTGTGTGTTTCTTTAAGTGATTTATGGTAATTTGTTCAGTGTTTCACTATGTGTTCTGTGTCTCTGACGATATACAGGGTCATGTTCTGAAATCGGAAGAAAAACGCCGAAGGGGTTTTAGTGGGTTTTAGTGGGTTATAAGCTTTACCCATTAAAACCAAAAAAACTGAAGATGTATGTGCCCTGGATTACTTGCTAGTGTACTGGCACCTGGATTCACTTCTATTTGGATACTAGGTAGATAAATATTTATTTTTATAAGAATCTAAAGTTTTACACTAACAGTTTGGCAACATTGCGCCAGAACATCTGTTTATTACACAGCTGCTCAGTGTAATATGACTGTGCCGAGAAGTTGTGTGTGGGTTTATGGGTGAATTACCCCACTTTTTAACACGTTCGCTACCGACCAGAAAACGACAGTATCCCGCTGTGGACCAGAGCCGTATTTCGGGATATACTTGGGATATTTTGATAATTTCTCTACATATACTATTGTTATGACTTAGAAAGTCAAGGTCGCCATATTTGACCTTGAGCCACTATAGTGGCCCTTGGTTCATTCATAGCTCTCGGATTAGTATAAACCAACGGCCACTTTAGTGCCATTTAAAAAGTTGCCTTAGAATAAAAATACGTATCAAGATTTTCATACTTATTATAATTCAAAACTAAAAAAGTCCTAAGTGTAAACAAGTAAATAGACCATTCGATCAAACATGAAAAACATAACTTTCAAAAACTATGTGTCCAAGCTTAGATGCCAGTTCTTGAAGCAAGGATCAATACATAACCCAGGTAAATCTGGGCAAGATGGGCAATGATACCGTGAACGTCTCCGTACATTACCTTTGGAGCAAAAACGACACCTCTTCGAATTTTTTTTTTCTCCAGGTATGGCTTCCGGAAAATGGTGTCCTTGGAAATTTACTGGTATTGAATTTGCTTGTGACGGTTTAGCTTTTATAAGATCTTTTATTATCTCGTCACGGAAATCCAAAAGAGTCTTCTTTGTGTTTGTTCTTTTTTTGTAAAGGTAATAAGCATTCCATATACATACATCTACAAGATGGAAGAATATCTTACGGTACCACCGAATAGTTTTTCTCGGGCTGGAATAGTAAGACATCATTTGGTCGGCTCTATCAATGCCAGACATATGTTGATTATAGTCAAGGACGCACTGGGGCTTTAGTTTTACTTCACCTCTTCTGGGTCTTGTTTCAACCATCTGATGTTTGTGGCGGGTACTCATCATGCGGACATCGCGTTTGTCTTTCCATTTTGTTACGACAACTGAACCTTTCCGCTTCCAAACTGCTTCTCCCTTTTTCAGCTTGGTTTTCAAGAACTTTTTTGGGTTGCCTTTCCTATTTTCACGTAGCGTTCCAACTATACCAGTTTTTTCTGACAACAAATATTCCGCAAGTGCAACGCTTGAATAAAAATTATCAACATACAGCACGTGGCCCTTGCCCAAATAGTCACGTATTAATTGTTTCACTACGGAAAATGAATGAGATTCTCCGTCGATTTCCAGGGTTCCTTTACCTACATATATAATTATGTTCAAAATAAACCCATCGTGAGTGGTTAACTCGTATAATTTTATTCCGTATTTATGACGCTTGTTAGGGATATACTGGCGGAAAATCAATCTTCCACGCCATAAAATCATGGCTTCATCGATTGCCAAATGTTGACCTGGATAAAATGCGGATTTTATGTTTTCGATAATCGCATTTAGTATAGGACGAATTTTATGAAGACGATCATTCACATCGACATCTGCATGATTTACGAATCTTAACATACGTAAAATCGTTGTAAACCGATTACGCGACATTGATTTACCAAAAATTGGATGATAATACAAGGGATCTTTACTCCATTGCCGGGCAATTACTCCTTGTCAATGTTTCTTGATTGGCTAAAAATAAATTTGCCCTTCTATTCGTCTCTTCGACAATAGTAAGAATAATGCTATTATCGAAAAATACTTGAAAATATTGAAGTGCTGTGGCATTATTCGGGATATTTACATTAATTGATTCGGTTGCAGTAAAGGGAATGTCGATAGGGTCCTCCTCAGTATCTGTCCATTCATTATCTGAATCATTTTGTATGGGCATTACTGTAGCTCGTGCAATTTTACGAGGCGGTGATCGATGTACATTTAAGTGTTCACTTGACCCAGAGCTGCTACTTTCATCAGCGGTGCTTATTTCGCATTCATTCGCATCATAATCAGCATCAGCTACCGAGTCGTCACTGGAAAATGGCTCACAAGCTTCATCTTCATCATCATTGGTCATAAAATCATTTGCCATCCGTTCAAGTTCAGTTTGAGTCAAGGGAATACGTTGTGTTCTATTGCGGGAGGTGTTTGGCACACGTTTATCCGAATAACTAAAAATATCAAGAAAAAAAAGTTACATAACCTCAAAAAATTTATTCGAAAACTTATAACTTACCTTGTACTAGGGGTGGAATCCATTTTCTTACATCAATATATAAAAAATAGCCTTTCACATTTCACCCACAGTCAATATTTGTATAAAACTAGATATAATTGTGACTACAAGCAATGAACAATGGTTTTATCTACACGCGCTTGATGACTAACGTAAATCAAGTACCAAAGGCGGCGACGGACTGCTGACAGACCAAAAAATGGTAAACAACATCCACGCGTGGACCAGATTAAAATTTAGATGCATAGAAATTAATGTAAATTATTGGCCACTATAGCGGCCGCGGTTCACCACGGAGGATCGGTGAGGCCACTATAGTGGCCGTCGGTAGCGAACGTGTTAAACGTTCGATTTGAAAAAATATATGTAGCGCTTCTCTAGGACACCCCAGGAGTCACCCATTTAAATATAATACGTCATTTCCATAACACCCTGTATTATGATTACAAAAAGCAACAAGCGCGGTGGATACCTTGGAAAAACTATCCGCCGAATATTTTTCCCGTTTCCTAATAGACAACCCTCCCATTGAGCAAAGCACCTTACCCTAAAAATTAAACACGTAAAACCGAAATATCGGAAAAAACAACGGTTTTCCACATATTTCAAAACATTATACATTTTTGCCCATACCTAGAATATGTGCGGCCAAAACGTATAAAAGACTAGAAAGAATATTGCTAGTTTCACTCAACATATGTAAATGGGGAAAAATATTCGGCGTTTTTTGTCTTATAAGAACAAGTAAGGGAGGTTCAAAATATGGAGGTTGAATATATTACCTATGTTAGGCTAGCTTTTAAGAAAAACTAGTAGTCTTTTTAAACTTTATCTAAATACTTAAACAAAAAAGGTCTGAGCTCCACTAATATACCAAAAAGTGTATGACGATTTGTTGGTGACATAATTGGTGCCCATCAACAGACACCCACGATACCAGTCACCAATATATATTTTTTTTTTATTAAAGTCGAAGAATTAATGGAAAGATGCACCTAACTAGAAAAAAAGTTAGCTGTGTTGCCAACCCAATTTTGTAGGATTTTTGAGTACTGCATTTTCAGTGAGACAATTAAATCACAAAAACTCAAGTAGTGCTGGGCGATGTTCATCGATGTTTTTGAAACATCGATGTTCTGTTACCGATGTTCTGTTACCGATGTTACATCGATGTTAGGTCATAAACTTCGATGTTCAATGTTTTAACAAAACAAGAAAACTAGGTTGTAATCTTAAACTCAATTTTCCCAGCACAAGAAAATAAGAACGAAAGCTTTTGATTTCATATGCTATAAAGTTGGTTGAAATTGTTTTTTCAAAGCCGTCGAAACTATGGTCCAAAAACGAAATAGCTTGCAAGGAAAGAAACTTTCTAAGTTTAAGTTACCTTTCCTGCAATCTATTAATACAAAATTCTGGGACGTTCATTAATAATTTTACAAAACAAAATTTTAGAAAACATCGATGTATTTAAGCCGTCGATGTTAACATCGATGTTCCGTTTCGATGTCCCAGCACTAACCTCAAGAAACGTGCGAGGACAGTGAGTAGTACAGTACCTGTAAGATCGACAGATGTCACAGAGTAGGATATTAGTGGAATACAGCACACTTTCTATACAATGAACCTAATGATTTTTAGGACATCGATATTTATATTCTACATTTTGAGCTAAGCCCCGCCTAAGTTTCAGCTAGCTGCTAATGTACTTATTGTTACATTTTCGGCTTAGGGGTTTTACGTATCGAAATAACACCCCAGAATAGAGCGTTTCGAAAAAAAATCACGTAACAGAATAAAAAATTCCCGATATAAAAGTAATTATGTACTCATTTTAACCATATTCCTCGGCACAGGTAAAGAAAATATTACACAGTAAAAACTAGGCACGTATATTATAAATTTGTGCTATTGCTAAGGCCGATTTTTACTTAGTAGTTGTTAAACTACTGCTTAATGCCTTTAACCGAAGAAAAATAGTTCGGGTATCATGTTGATTTAGGGCGATAGAGCATTGATGAAACTAGGGCGTTTTCAGTACAGTTCTATCCTGTAGACTTTACAGTCATGTATTGGTGATAAAGGACAGAAACACATTTAAGGCGCATTAATTTTATCAATGAAAAGTCTAAATACAAATTTTAAAAGATCCTCCATTTTAAAAAACGATATTACCAAATTACTCGTAACAATTTGATTTGATCGAAAATTAGATTTAAAAATATTGACTCCAGCCTTTGAAGCTGATACTTCCTATGTTAAGGAAGTGATAACTTTAAACTAACTTAAAGTAGGGATTGCATTTGGTGGTTACAGTGATCGGCAATTATTAGAAATTTCTTTAAAACTTATCATTTAAGGTACAAGTCCTGTGGAACATGATGATCGATTATCATAATCACCAAAAAAGCCCTAAATAATCAACAACACAGGGTACACCAAGTAAAGTTGCCTATTAGAAGTATCTCGAGAACTAAATGAGATTTTGAAAAGGTGGCTGTGGCTATAAGAGATGGTTTTCTACGTTTATAAAATATTTTGGACGATGCGGTGTTGCCGGATCATACCGAAAGTGGTAGCAACTTCGGAATTTTAAATGAATTGCCCTATATATTATTTTTTTGGAATCTAGGTAAAAATCTAGAACAGTTTCCTGTATAATATCATATAGCTATCTTTAAGAGTTTTTGAATTATAAATAATCTTGTGATTTCTTAACGCCGTATCGGGACCTGAAAATAAAATCATATCTTTTTAGCGGTTACAGCTAGAAAGCTGAAATTTTGACAATAGTTTCGCAAGACCATCGAAATTTTATAATTTTGAACAGTATTTAATTGGTTTTATACAGGGACGTCTCCATAACAATATTTCTGAGGGAGATGAATTATTGCAAAAATCTTCTTTTTTTTAGATGGAACACCCTGTATTTGAGATGTTTTGCCAATGGAGGATCGAATTTTCTATCTAATGATATTAAGTGTTCCTATACCTGTCTTCAATATTTTCGGACTTATAGCGAAATTTAAAAATTTATCTTATAAAAATATACTTTTTGGTAGTTGGCTGGTCCATTTGACGTTATGTCTGTGTTATTGTAATAAAAATGACTAATTCACATTATTCGAGCTTAGATATTTTAAGTTTATTTTATATTCTTGGGGAGGGTGGTAGGGTTTTATCTAGAACTTGCAGAAAATTTAATGAACTTCATCCTGATGCAGGTCCTGTGACTCCCAAAAAGTTGATTGGCCGAGGAGGTTCATGGAAATGGCCCCAAGGTATCCGGATCTTACCCCCTAGATTTTTATCTATGGGGTAGGATTAAAGAAATAGTATACAAGACACCCGTCACAACAAGGGAAGATTTAGAACAGCTCTGGGGTCTCTAGAAGGGGAAGAAAGGAAAAAGGTGACAAATAAACATGTTATCACCACAATTCATGAATGTTTAAGAGCCAACAATTTAGTTATTAGCTATTTTATTGGTGTTGATGCGTAATTTTAATTTTGTTTATTTATTTATTAATAAATTGTTTATTGTTAACTGTATTTTTTTTACAACAACACAGGAATCACGTCAAAAGGATTTATCATTATTTTGTTCCTATGAATCCATTCCACAGCCAACTACCAAAAAATATATTTTAATATAATATAAGATAATTTTTAAATTTCACTATAAGTCCGAAAATATTGAAGATATGTATAGGAACACCTCATGATACAATAAACTAAAGGTAGGATATCTAACCGTCCCAATTTCGTCTGCCGTGCGCAGTGACGTCATTGGCGAGTAAGTTTTAAATCTCTTATGGAAGTTTACATTGCTGTCATCGTTTTTAACTCTTTTTTGAATGTATTAAAACGTTTTAAGCATGTAATGATATATGAAATGAAAGAATAATATATGACGAGTATTTACGTATATTAATTTCATAGAAATATAACCCACAAATACCACTAAAAAAAGAAAAGATATTAGACAAATTCTTCGCGCCATTTAAGCCGGCGACGATAGCCGAAGCATGCCGAAAGCTGCTCGCCGACCACTGCTGGTTTTGAAACAGTGTTGCCAGACTTTTACAATTGTAATAGATCCATACTATTTTAACATTCTTGTTGTGGGGCTCCCGATATGAAATTTATGTTCAATCTGGAGGTGGTCCCCCATCTAATAGGAAAGTAACGACCTTTTTTTCGTACTATTATTACTCTGAAGCCGTTTTAATTAAAAGTTTTTACGTTTAGTGGTATGTGAAATGAAAGAATAATATCATGGTATTTAGGAATATTTATTTCATGAACATACAACAAAGATTAAAGCTAAAATACGACCTAATTATCTTTCCGCTTAAACAACTGTATCCATTTTAATTGTTTGTTTTTATCTTTAGGAAAGCGGAAAAACCTTATATTTTTATTAAATGTCTTTGCCTGGTTATCCATATCACAACCGAACATAGCGCACCTCATTTTATGAAAATTCAGATATTTTTTTAATAAACACAAGACTATAAGAAAACGTTCTGGTAAATGTCCACCAAAAACTACGGCAACCATGCAGCAGTGTTGCCAGAAATCCGTGATCGAAAGAAATAGAGTGCCGGTTCGAAACCTAATAGGAATAGTAAAAAACGGGTCAGAGTAAAAAGAGTACGAAAAAAAGGGTCGTTACTTTCCTATTAGATGAAATTTATGTTCAATCTGGAGGTGGTCCCTCCAGATTGAACATAAATTTCATATGGCGAGCCCCACAACAAGAATGTTAAAATACTAGTGGATCTATTACAATTGTAAAAGTTTGGCAACACTGTTTCAAAACCAGCACTGGTCGGCGAGCAGCTTTCGGCATGCTTCGGCTATTGTCGCCGGCTCAAATGGCGCGAAAAATTTGTCTGATATCTTTTCTTTTTTTAGTGGTGTTTGTGTGTTATATTTCTATGAAATTGATATACGTAAATACTCGTCATATATTATTCTTTCATTTCATATAGCATTACATGCATAAAACGTTTTAATACATTCAAAAAAGAGTTAAAAACGATGACAGCAATGTAAACCTTCATAAGAGATTTAAAATTTACTCGCCAATGACGTCACAAACCACGTGATCATCGGCGTGCAATCATACCTATAGTTACTTATACCATGGGAACACCTAATATCATTAGATAGAAAATTCGATCCTGCATTGGCAAAACATATCAAATACAGGGTGTCCCATTAAAAAAAAAAGAAGATTTTTGCAATAATTCATCTCCCTCAGAAATATAGTTATGGAGACGCCCTGTATAAAACTAATTAAATACTGTTCGAAATAATAAAATTTTGATGGTCTTGTGAAACTATTGGCAAAATTTCAGCTTTCTAGCTGTAACCGCTAAAAAGATATGATTTTCTTTTCAGGTCCCGATACGGCGTTAAAAAATCACAAGATTATTTATAATTCAAAAACTCTTAAAGATAGCTATATCATATTATACAGAAAACTGTTCTAGATTTTTACCTAGATTCCAAAAAAAATATAATATATAGGGTAAGTCATTTAAAATTCCGAAGTTGCTACCACTTTCGGTACGATCCGGCAACACGGCACCATCCAAAATAATTTATAAACGTAGAAAACCATCTCTTATAGCCACAGCCAACTTTTCAAAATAAAATCTCATTTGGTTCTCGAGATACTTCTAATAGGCCACCTTACTTGAGTGTACCCTGTATACATAATATGTAAACACAGACGCCATTCTTTTCTTATACAGGGTGTTCTTTAAGGACGTGCTAATATTTCAGGTTAATTTATGTAGCCAATTTTCTTCTATGGATGTTTTTAAATCGTTATTTTTTAATATCTCAGAAAGTGCTCGAGTTATAATTAATAATTTTGGAATAAGATATAAAGCCACGTATATTAGTTAGAAAAGTTATTCTATCGATCCAACCAGTGGCGTCCCTGCAAACTTGTCCGATAATTTTTAACAGAAAAAAGTGCTACGTAGTACGCCACTGACATTTTTCCATGTGCATATTATTTCTTCTGGTTATCCTGGTCAATTCTACATCGTCAGTGGCGTCCCTGTCTAGCCATTTCCAACCATTTTTAATAATAATGAGTTTCAATTTGGATTTAAATGTCAATTTTATGTAGAATTGACCAGGCTAATCAGAAAAAAAAAATCGACACGGAGAAATGTCTGCGGCGTAACACTTTCGTTTATAAAAAATATCAGACGATAAAACGACCCAAACAATCACGCTCTGAAAAAATAGCACGCCGTTAAGGAACGCCCTGTATAAAAATGTCAAAGTCAAAATGGAGCTACTTTGTTGCTCGTTTAATATTTCGTTTAGGTCTGGCACTGTCAAATCACTGTCGCCACTTATCCAATACAAGGCGAATACACAGGGTGTTATGGAAATATGGGGCTTATTGTATTTAAACACGCAAATCGTGATATAAAAACGAATTGCAGAAATATAATAATTGAAAAATATCTGCGACTGCCCGTTTCTCTGTGATGAAATAAAATAACTACAGCATCGACTCCTCCCCCTATCACTCTTCTGTGACTTTTGACTTTCACATTGTTTTAACATACGAAACAAACCAAGTAATCTTTAACATCTCACCGCTCCTACTCGATGGCCTTGCTCATAAAATCGATGAACCTCCTCGCGTACTGCTCGGGATCGCACGTGCTGATCCCGTCCACGTTCGACCCGTACTTGACCGTCTTCGCCGCTTTCGCGGCCTGCTTTTTAACCCCGTAGTGCGTCAACACGTCGATGATCGCGACGAAGTAGATCTCCTTGACCGGCGCGACATCTGACGAGGGGATGGCGTAGATGTCCAGTTCGGGGATGATGCCACCTGGAAGAACGCGAACAAAAAAAAATAGAAAACGATATCACAGGTAAATTTCCGAGTTTACTTCTATTGCCAGAATAATAGCTAGAAGCGCCTGGTGCTTATTCGTAAATTTGTCCACACAAAACAAGCATTCCAACACTAAAAAAGCGGCTCAAAACAAACAAAACAAAATCGTTACAACACGTTGCAACAGAACATTCCTGTGAATCCCCCCCGGGAAAGCAAAAAAGCCCCCAAAAATAAAAATAAAAATACCTCATTCGTTCTCACCTGAAACTGTATTAATATACTGGTAAATTTTGCAAAATTTACCTTCGTATTGCAGGCTGTGCTCTCGCAGGTATTGCGTCACAGCGTTGGGGGAGTCGGGGGGCGTATTGAATCCCATTTGGTTTCCCCCCCGGTTCTCCAGGCCCGAACCCGACTCGCTCTCGTCCGAGTCCTGCGGGTTCTCGGCTTCCAGTTCCCGTTGTCGTTGGAGTTCTTGCTCGCCGCGCTCGACCTCGTGGATTCCTGTTGGTCAAAAGATCATTTAGTTTTCTACGAACAAACCCATACAATATTAAAATGACCAGAGGTGCCATTTGTCAGATGTCCTTTCATATGTCACCTTTCCTTTACTACTTGTACGGGTTTTTTATGAACAGAACTGTACAAGTAAGCAGAGCGAAATTTCCAACCAATTTCGGTTGTGAACGAGTTTCTAACTGGTGCTTTTTTTCTCTGTGCACGGCTACAAATGCCCAACTGTCAAATTGACTTCTTAACCTAACCTACAAATATTCTTATTCTTGTCCATATTTCTGCGTTGTTTAGCGCGTTTTGGACGAACTCATTCTTCATTGACTACTTATTTATGGCTTGTACTGTATTCACGGACTCACCCAGTAACAGACTGTAGTCCATCAGATGCAGCTTAGTCAAAAAGTCAACGTCAGCCGTCAATGTTTCCATGAGTTTAGATTTGGCTTCTTCTCCAATATAAACCTGTCAAAAATAGATACAATAATTATGAATAAGCCAATCCCGGGACGACTGTAATCGCCAAAGTTTTCAGACCGCGCGTTTAATGGTTGAATTTAATGGATGCCTAAAATGTAACAAAAATCCTCTCACCTTCATTTGTTCGTTTACAAAATCGTTATCTTTCAGGGTGGGTAGTTCTTTCTCTCTTTCCTTTTCGGAAGCTTCTCTGTCTACTGTAGAACCTTTTTAAAAAAAGTATGAAAATCAATGGCAAATCAATATACGTATACAGGGTGTTATGAAAATGACTTATTATATTTAAACCGGGAAATCCTGAGATGAAAATAAATTGAAGAAAAATAACCATAAATGGCGCTTTGAATTATTAAGCGAAATATACACTTTAAATGAAATCTGAAAATTTACATGGCCGCTACTGACGACGGTCGCAATCAATAAAATAAAAGGTTTGCAGTGTGAAAAGACCTCAGCGCATTTCGGCCGGTGTTGTCATATTTACACGGCAAACTCTTTAGAAAAAAATTATAAGAGGCGTTTTGGTAATATTTTTTTCTGTCAATTAAGTGATGGATCAGGGATCATGAAGAGGGGACTAATAACACTGGGAAACAAATTTCAACTTTTTTTTTGTTTCCTGAACAAAACCTATTTTTTTGGATTCAACTGTACCCAAGTAACTAAAAAATACCTATTAAAGATTTTAGTTGGCTCGCAAAAAAAAAAATCTCAATTATTTGTTACAAAATTTTAATTCATAGGCATATACAATGGACATACAAAATACAGATAACAATATATTGTTGGTTCAACAAAAGCAACTAAATAGCACATTTTTATCATTGAATCCAAAGTTTAGACACTCATTTTGCGCTTCTTAGCTTGCCTTTTGAAAGCAGCCTCTGGGGCATCTCTCGTAATAGTCCAGCAGTAGTCGGCTAACATCTCACAGTTCCATTTTCCCTGATATCTTCTTTCCATGTTCGAAATATCCTGGTGGAACCTCTCACCGTGTTCGTCACTTACAGCACCACAATTTTCCGGAAAGTAATCCAGATGAGAATCCAGGAAATGAATTTTCAACGACATATTACACCCTAGGTTTTGGTAACACAAAAGAAGTTGGGCAACCAGGTCTTTATAATTTTCTGCTTTTATGTTTCCCAAGAAATTTTTTGCAACCATTTTAAAGGCATCCCAAGCGTCTTTTTCTTTGCCTTCAAGTATGGAATCGAATTGCGCATCTCCGAAAAGTTTCCTAATCTGGGGACCCACAAATATTCCCTCTTTAATTTTAGCGTCACTGATTCTAGGGAACTTTTCTTTTAAATAACTAAAAGCACGGCCTTCTTTGTCCATTGCCTTCACAAAATTTTTCATAAGTCCCAATTTTATATGAAGTGGCGGTAGTAAAATCTTTTCTGGGGCAACTAATGGCGCGCTGGTCACATTTTTCTTTCCTGGCTCAAAAGACTCTCTCGGTGGCCAAATTTTCTTTCTGTAGTGATCCGATCGTGCTCGACTGTCCCATTCGCAGAGGAAGCAGCAGTATTTGGTATAACCTAGCTGCATTCCAAGCAAGATCGCCACAACTTTTAAATCCCCACAAATTTGCCATTTATATCTTTCATATTGTATGGTCTCAAGTAACAATTTCAAATTGCTATATGTTTCTTTCATATGGACTGCATGACCAATTGGGACTGAAGGCAATTTGTTTCCATTATGGAGTAACACAGCTTTAAGACTTACTTTTGAGGAATCAATGAAAAGTCTCCAGTCTTTTGGATCATAGTCCAGATTTAAAGCTGCCATTAATCCCTCAATGTCCCTACAGGCTACCAAATTGTTATCCATGTTAAAAAATGGTGTTAGGTTTTTCTGACGGCTTCGGTACACAGAAACTTTTACTTCATCTTCAAGTAAATTCCATTGTTGCAATCGAGAGGCCAATAGTTCTGCTTTTGTCTTGGGCAGTTCCAAATCCCTTATAAGGTCACTTAATTCACTTTGACTTATTTTGTGAGGCTTTTTACTTGGAAGTTCACAGACAAAATCGGAGTCTTGCGAGGTTGATGGGCCGGCGACATTTTCCGGTACACTACCGTTTGAATCCTCTTGATCATCATCAGAATGAAGGGTATATTCCTGAGGTGGATTAGGTATAGGCAACTCGTCACTATGAGGCACCGGGCGTATGGCGGATTGTAAATTTGGATACTGTATCGCAGACCTTTTTTTCTCTGAAAAGCCTTTTTTGATGGGAGGTGTCAAACAAAAGTAACAGTCAGTAACGTGGTCTTTCGGTTCTCGCCAGATCATAGGAACAGCGAAGGGCATCTTACGGTTTTTTCCACTTAGCCAGCCGCGAATGTTGGACGCACATTTGTAGCAGCAGATATGGGGAGCCCAATTTTTATCCTGGTCTCCAACTTTGCAGCCAAAATACAAGTGGTAAGCCTTTTTTATTAAAGGGCTAAGCGTACGTTTTTGTTTCACAAAAGTCATTTCACCACATATATAACAAAAATGATCCGGCTTATTTACACAAACTCGCGACATGTTGCTCAAAACTCTCTAATTTCTCAAATACGAACAGCTCTCGATCAACTGGTGGTTGAAATACAACTAACTAACAATTTAGGATTTATATTATATGTATTTAAACCCCTTATAAAGTACACCTGTTATAATAAATCCAGGTATTTCTCATTTAATGGTGAAATTTTCCCATATATTAAGGGCAGGTAGGTAAATTATCATAATTGGGATGGATCTATAAAACCGGAGCCAACTGAGCCTTTTGCAAGACAGATTGTTAATTAGTATAATAAAATAAGTAAGATTTTGCTATTTTGGTCTCGGAAACATTTTTGCTGTTCCCCAGTGTAATTAAATAATAATAATCAACACACTTTCTAGCATGGTTTTCATACATTTTTCTCCCCTTATTACATATTATTCCTTACCTTTTAAATCAAACTTCCGGTGCGTACTCAAATGATTCGAAAAAACATTCCTCGAAACGACAATGTAGTGTTCCGCATTGTCTACAGTCAACCTGTACATTCCAAGGTATTGAGGAAGTAAGGTCTTGCCATGTCTTTCAACAATATACTAAAAAATATATATTAATTTACTTTAAGAGGAGGATTCCAACAAACCCAAATTAGCAATCAGAGCCATCTATGTTGCATCAATTTGATTAAAAAATATGTCGCTCTTTGGCAGGTTAGAAAGAGACGAGAGTCATCAGCCGATCAATATTTCTTTTCGTGAAGTTTTAGCCGTTAATAGTAAAGTTTTTTAGTTAATTTATTGAAATTTAGATTGTCTGACATGTCGATTGGGGTATCAAACAGTTTCAGGAAGATCTGTGACAAAAATTTGAAAATTGTTCATATTTGAAATTGTTATTATTATTCTTATACCATTATTTTTTTTAACGCCATTTCTTCATAGCGTTTTCCAATCCTTTAACTCTACGAATCCAGTTTTAGATTAGAAAAAAATTAAGTATATTTGGCTACATGTTCGCATAAAATGCTGCCTGCTTGGCAACCTGTGAGTAAACGCAGCTTTTAACAAGTTTAAAGGAAAACACCCTGTATGAGACTGTAAATTAACTTACAGGGTGGTAGTGTTTGAGGAAAGAGTGCATTCGCTCTACTTCCTCGGACGTCAGCGTCTTAATGATAAAGAGTTTGTCGTAACTCAGGTAGAATTTGGCTCCACTTTTACCCGCAGAATCGTCTGGCAAGGGTTGGGATCTGCAATTAAAAACAAAAACAAGTAACTACCATTTGCAAATTTGTTGTATAATGGTCTCCCGTAGGGAATCCAATCCCGCAAATGCTGGATCCCGCGGTGATTTCGCGGGTTTGTCATTGCGGGATTAAACGTGCGGGATTCGCGGGACTCGATGTGAATGCTGTATGTTAATAAAAAGTTGTTTTATGCAATGAAAAACAGAGTAGAGTAGCAGGAAAATATTTATTGCATATAGGTACAATACAATAGTACGACTAGTTTAACGGTTACATGTTACATTGGTCCACTCTCTTCTTCTGCATGTTTTTCTGCTTGTTGTTGTGTTTTTTTGTAAAGTACGTCGCAAATGGCTAGCTGCAGCCCATGCGCATAGCCATAGCACAGTTGATGATGTGCTCAATGCTCATAAAGGCCGTATTAGACTAGGCAATTTTTTCTCTTGCGCCGGCAATTATAATGGCACGTATTCGTGCGCAGTAAACCGTTTTCGATCAGCTGGAGCATTGTCAACGGTCAGAACAGCAGTGGGTACTGTCGAAATCCCTAAAATATCCCCAGAATTAGAGATGTGCAAACCTGTTCGTTTTGACTACCAGTTAAAGCAGCTACTGCTATTTACAAATAGGAGGTGCAAAAAGTTGCTGAATTAGCAGTCCATAATTTTAATAAAGAATGTAAACTGCTAATTTAAGTACCAGTGGGTTTAAATGGCCATTACCTGTTCATACCTGGTTCGGCCAAATAATAAACAGTTAAAAATAACAGAATAATCCATGTCTACCCAATTGCGCCGGCAAGGGCAATTAAAATGGCGCCTGCCCCATTTCTGGTAATGAGAGACAGCTGATCGGGAACAGTGTACTGCGCATGAATCCGTGTCATTTTAATTGTCAGATGAGTAGAATTTCTGACTGTAGTACGGATAACGGTGTACTGCGCCTGAATCCTTGAATTATAATTGGCATTGCTGGCGCCATAAAAATTCCCGACTGTAATACGACCTTAACAGTCTGTCCACTTTCTTCATGACTGCAGCACCATCTGTCGTTGCTGCGATAATATCTCGTTCAAGGTGAATGCTGAACTTCTTTAGTTTTGTTTCAAGAGCGATTACACATGATTCTGCAGGACATAACTTACATTTAGCTGTAAGACCATCTTCAGACTTTAAAAACAAATTCCTAACTAAACTTGAACCTTTATTATCTTTGTCAACTACACTGACGCTCATTTTTGTGATTGCTGTTTAAATTCCATGTATTATATTCAACCACTTGATAAATGTCACTAGATACTAGTAAAACAACGCCCTTACTTTCGCACATACGCAAGAAAACTGTTCTGTTCAACGTATTTTCAATGGGATACTGCAGTTCATTGTTTGCTATCCTGTAAATCCCGCGAATCCGCGGGATCGATGGGCCCAATCCCGCAGGTTTGCGGGATTAAAGTTTGGGTGCGGGATTGGATTCCCTAGTCTCCCGTGATACATCATTGTAACTTACATTATACAACAAAATGGTTCTATATAACTTTGTTGTTTGGTTGCATAGTTTCCTATGATGTTCCAAATAGGCGAATAGGTATAGCCAATACGATTATTATTTTTTATTAAGACTTGACGCCAACAACGGTGAAAATAAAAATATAAAAGTCCTATAATTACGACCAATAAACTTATTTACCTAAATATTTTATTATCTCTGCCTACAAAAATTATAGCTCTAAAAGCCCACACAGTTGTTGCTCTACTATTCTCTATATACATATATTTTTTTAACGTTTCTTTATAGTACCTAAATTCGGTTAATTATTCTATTATTTATAAAATACAAAAGTAACGCAACAATTTTTAAATAGCGCCCACCTAACAGCCCAAATCGCATTAATTTTTCATCGGCGGTGGTTGAATTCGGCGACTGACGAGGGGCGTGCAGTATTATTTGTAAAAATATTTAAATTGAATTATTTTTTTCCTTCACATATACCCAATAAATATTATTAATTCTATCTTATCATAATCGAAAAATCCCACCTGATTTATGAGCCCTACCTTATCAAAATTTGCCGTATTATTAATAGAATCGTCCCGATAAGCAATGCATCTCCTTCTATTCTATTCAGTATTCAGTGTATATTGTTTTTATCAAGATTTAACATGACAACAAGGACTCTACATTCGAGATAAAATAATGATGTACCTATTTGTAGGTAGTGACAACATTTTAAATAATTGTTTACGACTAATTATTCAGAGAAACGGTATTAAGCTAAAAAACAACATGAATTTAGAACAATAACTCATTCCAAGAAGATTAACCGCTCACATGATAAATAGGGTTTTTCAGAGAGTAAGAAAAATAAATACAGGGTGTACCTTAATGACATGCCGATACTTTACACACAGGGTGGCCTAACGAAAACGTACCGCAAGCAGTGGCGGCTCGTGACCTATGATATAGCGGGGGTGTATGGTGACATTTTTCTAGGCGTTTTAAATGTAGAAAGAAAACACGTAATAAGAAAATGCGTTAGGTAAAACATATTTTTATTTATTTTTTAATTTTACACAAGGAAATACAACTCTTGGAAAATAAGAAAGGTTTTCTTAGTGTGTATAGCTGTCGGCTCTTAACGTCGTCGCATGCAACCCTCGTAACAATATTTATACAGTCCACTACTAATACTACTAAAGCCATCTATGAGCTATCAAGAAAACCGAATGATGTCCAATACTACTACCGCCATCTACGCGTTATCAAGAAAACCGAATGATGTCTAATACCACTACGCCATCTACGGCTACGTCATTAGGCGCAACCAAGACGAGAACAATAGTTAACTGTTTTATGGCGAGAAAGAATCGAGCCACGAGACTGACAAGTTGGCATTCTTCATATTTTCAGTGTTTTTTAGTTCAAATCCTTAAATAAAATGGTTTAAAATCATATCTAGTATCATTTATCGAAATACACAACATTTATCGAACGTAAAGTCCATTCCTCGGTTCTTAATTGTAGAAAATTGATCAATAACAGCCTCATTAAGTTTGGAATACCCTCTATAAATTTTTTTCCATAAATTTCATTTTTAAACTTTCTATAAAGTCCCAAGATTTACCCTTTGTGGTCTGCGTTAAATTAATTTCGGGTTTAGGTGTTCCCGCATTCTTCACTTCAATTTTTTGCTCCAAACTCACAGAGCTAAAGCTATTTCTTAAATAGTCCACCGTCAACTATTCATTTTAACTAAATAAATACATAATATTAAAATATTAAAACATACACGCTAGAATTTCTAACTAGATGCACGAACAGGCAACAGGGTCGGACTTTATACGATAAATAATATTCAATGAATATAAATTAATATTTTTTATTCGTTTTGTTTTGGGGGTGCACGTGCTCATGTGCTCCTGTGGAAGAACCGCCGCTGACCGCAAGGCATTACAGGCTGGGAAAGAACTTTTCGACAAAATCCAAAAACACGCCAGGTTTGTTTCTGAGGGGGACATACATACATATAATTTGAATCAATTGTTTTATTCAAGAATGAAGCGTCCGACGAGAAAAACGCAAGAGATCGTTTTCACGTAGAATTGACCAGGCTAATCAGAAAATAAATCCACTTGGAAAAATGTCAGTGGCGTACAACTTTTTTTATTAAAAATATCAGGGGACATGTTTGCGGGAACGCCACTGGGGGATGGACAGAATAACTTTACTTAACTTACTAACTAAAATTTGCGGTCTTATATCCTATTAACATGTAGCAAAATTGAAAATAATATCTAAAGTACTTTCGGAGTTATTAAAAAATACCGATGTAAAAAAAAATAATTCCATTCAACAATCTGTAAGTAATAATAAGCAATATGAGGTTTTCTTCATAAAATTACCTAAGAAGTCACAAAACGACAAAATATAGACTGGGATCATGATTTTAATGCTTTATTTTATGAACCTTGCCCTTTTAAATCTGCAAAATGATGTTCCTTAAGTTGCTTTTTCAAATTTCTAAGGAGGATGGAATAAATTCTGTGCAGCAGAAGTTAAGAAAGACATTATGTCGAAATATAAAATTATTTCATTGATAGGAAGAAGACTAGTAGGCTTCATTTGATACTATCGCACACAAAAAAGTATTTAAGTAATTTATATTGCAATTTATGATTTAAAATGGTAAAAATTTATATAAATTACAACCGACGGCTATTACGTGAGTAGGTGCCTTATCAAAAATGTTTAAAAATAGACGATTATTTATAAATTTGCACCTTATACAATAAATGTTTAATAGGTTATTTTATAAAAGGTGAATCATTAGAAAATTTATTAAATAAGTATATTAAAACCATTGAACATTAATTTATGACCAATGAGGTCAAAAGTGAGTGCACATGTGGTAATTTTCGCCAATTTTCGCGAATATTAGCATTAAACTTGTTTTTTAAATTATATTTGTCAAAATACAACAAACCCAAGGGCTTTTGGCATAGTCTTTAGTAACAAGAGAATTTCAAATTTAGTTTATACGGTGTTCTTAGAACCAAAATATGAAACTGTTGTATAGAAGTTTGCTGAAATAGCTGTAAGAACAACAATAGAACTTACATTATACAGCACAAAGGTTTTGCAAGCTTTTTTCTGTATAGTATATTGGTTGTTGATGTTTCCTAAATGCTATTAACTTTTATGTAGTAAATCTTGGGTTTTTACACTGATAGATCTCTAATGGTGATAAGAATGTTCTCAGGAAAAATGTATACAGAGCTTAGAGCTCAAAATCTTTGCTGTTAGAATAATCTTATAACCTTTATAAACAAAGAAATGTTGGTTTAAATGTCATGTGCATAAGTACTCTGCTATTTTATTTTAAAACTAAACAAAATGCTCTCAATCTCACCTGGTAAGGGATTCTTTGTAGTCCAAATCATCAATTCCAAATCTTTCTCTAATATTTCTAAACACCATAGGACAGTACTCCTTTACTTTAAAATGTGATGATATATTTTCTCTAAAAAAGGAAAGACAAAAATTACATACAAAACCACAAAACAAGTTTATAATACGGCTTACTGAAATCATTGTGTTAAAACTAAGCCCACGGGATTTGTTTTATATTTTAAGGAATCAAAACCATTTTTACTTACTTATTAAATAGGTGGTTATCAATTTTAATCTTGGAATATGCCTTAAAATCATCTTGCAACAACATTACGGGTATAGTGACATGCATAAGTTCATTAATCTAAAAGAAATGTCGATGTAAGTTACAATTTGAACGGGAATTATGCTACTTTAATATTAACATACAATATCCATAGAGCTCCTATAAAAAGGACTTAAACTTCTTTTATTAAACTGCACGGAGCAAAAAAAAATACCCTCATATTTCCAAGCCATGGAAATGCAATTAAAGTATAGCTTTCAAACAGACTGCTTAAGCAAGTCAAAGTCTAATTAATTAAATAGTTTGTAGATTATTTTTAAATAAACTACTAATGACGAGAAACATTCCCCTAATTATACAAAAATAATCATTTATGGGTTACTGTAACAAGATGAACTAGCAACTAAAACTGGTTATTTCACTTGTCTTAGCTTATAACAATGTGTAGTACTTACGGTGTGGTTTATGCCCCACATAAACACACTCAAAAACGGCTCATTCGCTCTAAAAAGCTTTACTTTTTGGTGTTTTACCCGGAAATGTTTCTTTTTGAGTTTGGATTGTCCGCTGGAACTCATCATGACGGTTTCAATTTTTTAACTACACAACAAGCGAATAGCACCGGGATGTCTGCACTATGTCATCTTAAATATGCAACGTTTTGAGGATAAATTCAACGGTTTTGAGAAGATAAACACTCAAGGACTGACTCGTCTCTCAATGACGAATTTATTTATAAAAATTTGCGATTAAATTTAGGAAACACACCTTCATTGATTAGTTATCGGTCATGTTCGGCCGGTCACGGAGCTGCACGAGACGTCCAGGTTACAATGACGATAGGGAATGTCAATAATTAAAATATTGTTTTTAAATTAATTCTAATCTTTCTTTATTTTCTAGTGTTTAATTACGTTCTATTTGAAGTTTTTTAGTTTTGTACTTGAAGAAAGAATAAGTAGGTGGTTGTTACCACAAAATTTTAGTGGTTTGCATTGTGAACAGCCAAACAATGCCAACAGCCCGATCTGAGGCAAAAGCCAACACTGTTTCTTCTTGTTTTAAAAAAAATGGCGGGTTTTTGCGTGATCGTAGCATTTCGGTACCTACGTTTTTCCGTTTCATGTATTCCCTGGCGCGCTTCTTGGACTGTTTGGTTGTTTCGTTTCAAGAACTTAATGTGGAGAAGTAATAGAGCTTCAGGAAATGGTGTTTATTGGATTTGTGGGATTTTTCCGTTAGTGAACAAGGTAAGCAAATACTTACAAATATACGATACTATAATAATATCCTGTTTTTGGTGCTTGTTACGTTCTAGGTCCTATTATTGAATACATTGATAATAAGCATTTCATTCTGAAACAAAACTCTTACAAAACTTTTAGTTTTTGTGTACCTATGTAATACTTTTCGGTCGCCAGATATCCTAAATTCTAAAAATCTAGTCGGTCGACGAAAATGTATGTCACATTTTTGACAAGTGAGAACCCTAACCTCAACTTTTTCATCGATTTGTATCGCGAACTCGACGGAAACATTTCCAAAATTTTCAGTGAATATCTACAATTTTACAAAAATGAGCTTATCTGACGGAGTTAAGCAACGATTATCTATAGTCATCGACCTGGGAAAGACAGTTTTTCATTATGCATTTATTCCTACAGTCCTTTATTTAGGTAAGTTGCAGTTCCTTTATACTTAATTGAGTTTTATGACTATGGTATTTTTTAGGGTTTACAAAAGGTGCCGATCCTGGGATGCCAGAGATTACACTATCGAGGTAAGGATCTTGTCATTGATTTCTAATTTCTGGACCACAAACAATGTTTTTTCTAAAATTTCATCAGATAGTACCTAACCTTGGCTCACTTACCAGACCCACTACAACTGTTTTTTTTTCAGCTTATTATGGTAGCAAAAAAGACAAGAAGATGAGCAAACTCCTAAGTTAAGCAATATATCTTTAAGAAGAAAACCTTAGAATATAAAATGTTTATTTAAATTACTTATGTAACTGTTATACAAAAAAGTCGAAATAAAAAACTGTATACCTATCTTGAAGTATCATTGTTTTTATTTATAAAAATATACAACATTTAACATTTATTAGGCTTAAGGTTTCTATTTCTTTGGTTGACAGTCAAAAAGCGCGAAAAATAATGTCCGTTGCTTACTAGAAATGTGTAATAACCAATATTAGTTTCTTGAATCTAGTAAAATAATGTACCTCTGTACTATTCAGATAGAGGAACCTAGACGAAACAGCTTCCAGATATCTAATTCATTGGCAGAACATGGTCTGACTATGTGTTTTTGAAATGTTCTGTTTTTAAAATATAAAGCTTTTAAATGATGTGTAAATAAATAGTTATTATACATATAATATGTAGAAAAAGGTACTGATATTGTTGTGTAGACTAGAATGACTAGATTGTATATAGGTATGACTAGAACACTTATATAAAGGTGAGGAGATACACTTAGAAGGGATAAAGTTTAAAATTCCGTAAAAATACAAGTAAATTTTGTGGATGTGTATAGAATTCACTCCTACTCTTAAAAAGAACACATTTTATGAATTCTCCAAGTTGCTGTATTGTTTCTTTTTCATAAAACTTTCCGAGATGTATTAACATTTTGGGTTGTATCAAAATTTAAGCATATTTTTACAGAATGTAATTTTTATGTAAAAAAAAATTACGTATTGGTAGTGACTTCGTCAAACTGCTGTTCCAATTTGCTGTAGGGTGTGTATTTACTTTTAATGCGTCTCATGTAGAGGCACGCTGCTACGATTATGGTTATAACGACCAATAGTACAGCGGCCCTGTAAGTATACAAATTGATAAAAAACATATGTTGGAAACCATACTAAGTTTCGGATGCTTATGTTAAAAAAGAACCTTTAACAGGTTCACTTACCAATAGTACCATACATCCACAGTTTTTTTACAACATTTATTCTCTCCACAACAGTATTCCGTATTTTCATTGCATGTCCCAAACTCACAATAGTCTGCGAAAACCTTAAACAAAAGAAAAATCAATAACTGTTCATTACTATAATGAAATAAAGAATTAATTACATACTTTTTTTATGGAAATAATAAATATGAAGGAAAAACTGGGCAGTAGTCCTTTAAAAATCATTAAAATCTTGATTGTGTTTGTACTTTGGGCTCAACAATGGTTGGTAGGAGAACAGCTGTTAGTAGGGACACAAGCTGTTATAGATAATATAATAATTTGATAATAAACATAACCCTCTTCTTGTTTATTTCTGGATTCTGGAGTAGTTTGTCTGTCGATCCTCCCAGTATAGGCCACACACAATACTTCTAATATAGGCTATGGTTTGTATTGGCCAAGGAAAGATCAATAACTGCTGTAGGCTGTAGGTCTGTCTGGTAGGTCTTTTGATTTGTGGCTATTCCTTTATGATCTTATTCTTATGGTGGGGGAGAGTAGGGTTTATACTACAAACACTTTCATACTTATACAAAACAAAATTTTATTTCTTTAATAACTTATAAAAATTATATGAAACTAATACAAGGAACTATTTCTTCTTTTTCGATTTGGAGCTGGAATTTGGGTCACTGTCTTTCGCTGGTTGCCAGTTTAGTGGTTTCCTTCGGTACATTGGCCATGGGGGAATAGTTAGCTAAAGAAATTACTTTTGATCAGTTCAATATTATACAATTTTTGTAGGCTTTGTTACATTCATAGGCACAAGAAAAACTTCTTTTTTAGGGGGGATAACCTTGATGGTGTTAATAATAAAATAATAGTATTTATTGTTCTGTTGCTGATGTTTTGGTTCACGAGGTTTGCACAGTCAATGAATAAATGCAGTCTAAACATTCTGAAGAGTACTTACTAAACTAGCCAATAAAAATCCAGCTGCTAAAATGTAGACAGTTTGTGAAAATTGTTGAATAACATAACCCCATATAAGCCCAACGATACCGAAGAGCGTGATGATGATTCTGGACAGCCTTTCTGCTCTATATTGACCGTCGAAGTCCTAAAATAAATTAAAACTTGTCAGAAGACATCCTAGTATGAAAATATTTAATAATTAGATTTCTTATCATAATAAGTAAAATTTGTTTCTTGTAAATACATAAAATAAAATTGCAGGGTGGATTCTTACCATATGAAGAGGAATGCTTTTGACGAACTCCATTTTCTAGTATTTTTTCCTTCTTTGAAACGGAATTTTCTTGTTGTATCTCCTATTTTTCTTGCGAAAATCAATATGTTCCCTGCAAAATGTTTTTTGTTGACGTGTATTTCTGACTTGACATAACCTCAAATCCAAATCATGACGTTTACTCTTGTATTCCTGGTTGCCTATGGCTACAGTTGAGAGGGGAAGTACACAATTGCATATACAGGGTGAATGGAAGTGTTCTATTAGTTGCTAGAAACGCACCTATTTAAATTCGTACGTAGTAGGGTTTTCCAAGTTTTTTTTTAATACGGATTTACCGGTGGTGGTACAGAATTAATTTATTTACCATAATATACTTACTTCGATAGAAATGATCGTGTTGCTTAATTAAAAAATAATGTTAAACGGAGAAAAAAATTTAATGGGACAGGTTTGGTTATTTGTAGAAAAATAACCTATTAGTAATACATAAATTTAGCATGGTGATGCGTAAAATGGAGACAAAATTGGCATGACATGTTACAAAATGTATGACGGATGGCGGTGATATTACGGTCGAAACCATGGAAACTGCCAAAATGCTGTATTGTCATTGGTGGTTTGCATTGATCGCCATGATTTCGCGAACTATTATACGTTATACTTCCTTATTAAATTTATTGAAATAAAAGAACAATACAGTTGAACCGGGAAAAGAATAATCGTGCGGCATCACCTATAACATTACGATTCAAATCGAGATCATGTAGATCACGTCAGGAGGTAATGGACGTGATTAACATTGCAAAGGACGTAGATATAAAAAACTTCTTTATTGTACAGGCAAATTTTCGACACTTTTATAGGGTATCTCCGTAATTGTTAGTGCTATGAAAAAAGTAATGTGGGCGTCATGTGCTCTTTTTGGGCCAAACTTAAAATGGTAAAATCAAAATTTGAAATTTTCGCTCGCTTAAGAGATACGGGGGAAAATCAAAAAATTGACAATTTCAAAATTACCATATATTTTCTTTGTTAAAAGAGATACAGAAAAATGTTTTATGCAGAAGTTCATTTATATTGATTGTTGAATAATCTGCCGTTTTCAGAATAAGTATACGGGGTCATGTAAAAAAGTTATCAGACCTAACCTCATTTTTTTAAATGGAACACCCTGTATATTTTAATCTAAAAAGATACTATTTTAAATTCTCCTTTCAAATATATAACACACCATGGAAGATATTCGTTTCCTAGGTGATTTATTAAAGTTTATTACTTTAAATCACAGTAGACCATGAAACAAAAGCTAATATCCTAGAAACAACTATGTTTACATTCTAGTTGTTATTAACATTTAACGTCAATTTCATTTTTACATATTCATTTGTAAAAATGACTCGACAACATTTTGAAAAATTTGATATGATATGAGTTTATATCGAAAGTGGAAAAAACGAAGAAATGGCGCAAAATGTATATTTTGCTCGCTATCCGGAAAGACGGCAACCCTCTAAGGACGTATTCCGATCATTTGCGATGATTCCCGTTATTTTTTACCTTAATCTGAATCTATTGTTTCGTTTCAAAGTAATAAAATTTAAATAAATCGCATAGGAAACCAACATCATCCATGGTGTGTTATATATTTGAGGGGAGAATTTAAAATAGTATCTTTTTAGATTAAAATATACAGGGTGTTCCATTTAAAAAAATGAAGTTAGGTCCGATAACTTTTTTACCTGACCCCATATACTTATTCTGAAAACGTCAGATTATTCAACAATCAATATAAAGAAACTTCTGTATAAAATATTTTTCTATATCTCATTTAACTAAGAAAATATAGGGTAATTTTGAAATTGTCAATTTTTTGATTTTCCCCCGTATCTCTTAAGCGAGCGAAAATTTTCAAATTTTGATTTTACCATTTTAAGTTGGACCCAAAAAGAGCATATGACACCTACATTACTTTTTGATAGCACTAGCAATTACGGAGATACCCTGTAAAGGTGTCGAAAATTGGACCCTGTACCTGCTAGAGTTAAAAATCAAATTTTGAAATGGTAGTTGACGGCTTATACGTTTTATTTAATTATATCAATTCAATATTTCTTGATAATGATACATGCCAAGAAAATGTTTCATTACCATTGTAATAGATATATAGATGGAATAGATACATCCATCTATTTTATCCCTTTTCATCAACCGATGACAACACAAAAAGACATTAAAAATAACAGGTACTAGGTACGTCTTTGATAGGTATTTCTTGTAAAGTCATGACGCGTGTTCATTTTTTTCCCTGTCCAACTCATGTACTAAAGTTTGGGTTTTTATTTTTTATTTATATAATCATAATCGTATGGCTACTTATCAGATTCATAATCGTCATGGTATTAAAAGCCTATTCGCTCCATATCACTATAGATACTGTTAATTATTTTAAAACCAACTCTTTAAGTGCCAAGTTCTGAGTACGCTTTCAGAGATTCGTTCCATTCGGCAAAAACCAGCGCTACCATGATAATCTGCACTAGTTTCCCGTAGATTGTCATTTTGGTATCTGTTTCTAACAAATCTAAAATAGTGTTATTCTTCGCGCGCACTTCACACAATTTTTTTTCGAAAAAGCCGATTCAAATTATAAATGTTTATGGACAAATGGTAGGTACTTGCAGAAAAACAACTTCACAAATTTTACCGAGAAAGTTGAATCATTTCTAGCGTGCACGATTGTTCAATTTGTTAGATGGGCTGGTATTAATTTCACTGAGGGTACACAATTCTCACTGGTGAATAAATAACGAACCGTTTCGCAAAGTATCGGTTTTCCCATTTATTTCAGTTGCATAAGGATCTGTTTTTCCTTTCGACCGAAATATTTTCGTCTCGAGAATGCCCGCACTCTGCTCTCAAAGTTTCCGTACTTTTCCTTTTCAGCGTTATAATTAAAACTGTTACTTTCTTCTTCTTGTTCCACCTCGCAGAATTAGCCACGCTCGTTTCGGTCTTATTTCTTCAAAATGTACGTAAAATGTAAGTCGAAAGGAGGTTAGTTGGCGCGGTTATGTTGTCACTTGGGTCGTTCGTAAACAAAAAATTGGTATAATCAAAATAATTCTACTTAATTTTACCCAATTTTTTTAACGAGACTGTTGCGAAGTCCTCTGGTAGGCACTCTTTATATGGTCTAGTAAGGCAGATAAATGGTAGAGCAGACACGAGTCTGACGATATTAGTGCTGGTGAACCTGACCGATTAATATAGTCAAGTCGTCGAGATATGAGAATAATTGTAGAGGCAGGAATTAGAATTAACAGCACCCGACCAAATATAGTATGCAATATTTCACGTGGTGTTTTTTTTATAATTTGGGTCCTAAAAGGAAAGCTGGATTTTAGCGCCGTGGAACGTCCTAAAGAACCCCCCCCCCCCCCCCCCCCCTCACGAAAACAAATCTATCTACCTACTGCACTGCAGCAGCGCATGGTCGAACCACATATAAATAAACAGTATATTGCCAATACGAACGTTCCAAAATACAAAAAGTGTCCCCGAACAAACCCGGACATTATTTGTTTGTTGTTATTCGTCGCCATCTTTGGTTCTGGATGCTTTTTCAAATTACAGAATAAAAAGTGGTTCATCCACATTGTTGTCGGTATATCAGTGCTTATAAACTTTCATTACCTAACAACAATTTTTGTAAAGGAGTTTTTAATTTGTGGTGATTCGATTCGCTGTTTGGTAGGTTAGTGGCTTGTTTTGTTTAAGATGAAAGGATACAAGTGCATGGTGCTTTTTTGCAAAAGTCGTGGATCAATACCAGGTATAAAGTATTTCAGGTATTTCGAATATTTCACTAAAAAGCTTGTAAAAAAAGAAGAGAGTTACACTCGTGTACAATATAATATATATGTGGGTCACTACCTAACCTTAAAATTAATTGGTTTTTAATTTGGTGCATTAGTAGCTGATAATAATTCCCAAAATAGTCAATATAGTCATCCATCTTAGTTTTTGGTTTAGAAAAAAGTGAGGTTAAGAAACATACGATACGACGTCGGATGAAAGTTAAAATAAAGCTCATCGTGCCGATTGTTACAAATATTCGGACGAAATTTGGCACCAAAAGTTGACACCAATCAGGGCACCGTCGGATCATCATATATTAGGATATTAGATTTTATTACACGCGAGAAATTTGACGACCAGAAGAAACGCGTCAATAAAAACAATATTCAAAGATTATTTATGGACGGGCAAGATACACGCGTAAACCGAAAAACAGAGCGGATCGCTGAGAGTGTGTTGGTGATCGAATAGACACAACTTATCCGGCCGCTTGTTGGTCTTGAACTAACAGACGCACGCGTTCGGCGCTATATGAAACTACTTCGCTCAGCCGATGTAAGGCGTCAAGAGGTCATTGGCATTTGACCTAGTGACGTACGTGACTATTACTATGCTATATGTTTTACGGGTTGTTTAAAACATAGTCCGTCGTAAATGTTCTTTAATTAATTGTACGAAAAGGTATTACAGAATGGAAAAGTGTTTAAGTTATTTTATTTTGTCTAAAGAGTTTAAGGTGTACATATGACAACACCGGCCAGAATTCATTGATTGCTTACATGTATCGCAGTGCCGCACAGGTGTTTTTCTGGTTTGACGTCAGGTCACTTTTACCGCTGAATGAATTAAAAGCGCCATTTATGGCTATTTTTCGTCAATTTGTCTTTATCTCAGGAATTGCAGGTTTAAATATAATACGTCATTTCCATAACACCCTTTATACTGTTCAGGGCCCCCGTAAGGGCTACTGGCGCCTGTGTGCAAAAAAGGATTTTGACGCCCCTTAAGGCATTTTGGATCATGTTCCTTTATTTTTTTTTTTTAAGGTAGGTAGGTAGGTAACCTAATAAAATTTCGTGTGTATTTATACCTAATCCTATTTAATTTCTCAACTTTTATTTTAAAATTAATTTTTGTTTTTTGTTTGTTTCTTTTTGGAAATGTTTGCAATTTTTGACCCTGGGTTTTGGCGCCCCTAAAGGATGGCACCCGTGTGCATTGCACACTTTGCACATATGCTAGCGGGGGCCCTGATACTGTTTATATATATGATAAAATTGATCACGCCAGTTCTATTGGCCTCTGACCATTTTGGTATTTGGTACAAATAAAATCGGTTTAATATAGTTTTTGATAAAGATACACATTTACCTATACCATTCGTAACGAACTCAAACCGAAAATGATGTACTCATTACAAAAAAAAAAGGCAAAACTTGTTCACTTTTTGTCGAACAAACTATATATTTTGATCTTGGTACCGGGTTCACGTGTTGGACCATTTCAAGGTGATGGGAGGACGGATACCACGTTGATATTTATTTACCTGTTTAATGCGCGATGATTATTATTTTTTGTCTCCCAAAAACCTGATGATAAAAAGAAAGTTGTAATTTTCCGGAATCGACGATTAAGAGCGGGTTCTAAATAAACAAGTATTAATAGAAACACTCGAAACGTTTCTTAGCATATGCTGGAACGTCTGTATGTCATTCTACATGTTCCGGAATGTTCTTTTTTTGTTATTGATTGCTTACAGGTTTTCTATGAGGGGTTCGTTTGCTCGAACGTTCCAAAATACAAAAAGTGTCCCCGCTGTGGGAGCAAATGCGGATCCAGATCTTCGGTTGGGGGGGGGGGGGGGATTTCGTTTGGGGGGTGGGAGAGGGGGTTCATGCATGGAAAAGTTACGAAAAGTAATACTCTGCCGCGTTAGTCAAACCGGTATATATATGGTATTTTTCGTGTTAAATTGATGGTTGGGGGGGGGGGGGTCATGACCCCCACGATCTCCCCCCCTGGATCTGCGCTTGTACGGGAGATGGCGCGGTCCTATTAAGTTTACGCAATAGTGTGGAAATTTTATCGATCGCGTCAGAACCCGCCCGACATTATTTGTTTGTTGTTATTCGTGGCCATCTTTGGTTCTGGATGCTTTTTCAAATTACAGAATAAAAAGTGGTTCATCCACATTGTTTTCGGTATATTGGTGCTTATAAACTTTCATTACCTAACAACAATTTTTGTAAAGGAGTTTTTAATTTGTGGTGATTCGATTCTTGCTAGGTTAGTGGCTGGTTTTGTTTAAGATGAAAGGACACAAGTGCATGTCGCTTTTTTGCAAAAGTCGTGGATCAATAGCAGGTATAAAGTATTTCAGGCATGTACATATATACGGGGGACACGTGGCTCGATAAGACCAATAAAGATGGCGACTAAGACAGACAAAACGTAGCGTGGGGAGACCACAAAGAAGATGGCATGATGATATTAAACAACTAGCAGGAAATAGGTGGTTTCAGATGGCACAAGACAGAACGGCATGGAGAAATAGGAAAGAGGCCTATGTCCAGGAGTGGACAACAGAAAATGGCTGAGAGAGAGAGAGAGACATATATACGAAAATATTTTGCTTATCACATTATCCGATCTTCGGAAATGAATTTCACTAAAAGCTTGTAAAAAAAGAAGAGAGTGTCACTCGTATACAATATAATATATATGTGGTCACTACTTAACCTTAAAATTAATGTATTTTTAATTTGGTGCATTAGTAGCTGATAATAATTCCCCAAATAGTCAATATAGTCATTCATTCATAATTTTTGGTTTAGAAAAAAGGGAGGTTAAGAAACATACGACGTCGGATGAAAGTTAAAATAAAGCTGATCGTGTCGATTGTTAGATTGTTACCAATATTCGGACGGAATTTGGCACCAAAAGTTTACACCAATCGGGGCACCGTCGGATCATCATATCGCCAGAAATCGTATGCATGGAACGCCGTCTTAAATCGCACTAATCGAAATTTTGATTGCAATATTGTTCCTAACTAACCAGTGAAATTTACATTAAAAAAGTTGAAATCCGGTCCTATCGAATGTTTACTTTCACAAGGAAATTTCCGCACGGCGCACACTCACAACGCCCACTTCGATGCCCATAGCGGGGACATAATTGCAGATAGTATTAGCAATATACTGTTTATATATATCTATATATGTGGATTTTACTGGAAGGCGAGATATTAAAGGTGGCAAGTTTTCAAATCGACACCCTGTATATATCTGCGCTTAATATTATGTTTTTTTAAAAAAGTTTATGTACCGTACTTCCTTTAACACAATAGATTCTTAATAAACTTGACAAAACCATCTATAGTCCATAAAATAATGACCGGATTGCTTCATATCCTTTTAAATTTGTCGATATTTTCTTGTATTTACATTTTTTGAGGTAAGACACATGGTCACCGTACCTTAATGATAATAAAATTAAAATACTTCCCGATTACAATGGTACAATAAACAACAATTACGAAATTATTTGTAGTTAATGTATAATAAGATATTTTAGAACACAACCCAATAATCTATTGATCAGCTTCGTCAAAGGTAAACGACAATTTATCGATAACGATAAATACCTATGCATGCATTTTTTAAATATCATTAGCCAATATTAATAAACATCTCGTTCATAATTAATTTAGGACCAAGTGGTTAATTGTTACGTAGGATCCGTGGCTGAGTCAAAAACGTAAATAAAATGCTAATAAATAAAGGGTATCATTTAACCGGTTACAAAATATTCTTATTTTTGCGAACAGAAAAATGTAATCGGTCAGCCAAAATGGCTGGTTGGTCAGCAACTTATGGACAGCAAACATTTCTGAATCGGTCAGTAATTAATGTCACACTAGAGTACTCTAAATTATTTTGGTACGCAAATTAAATGGCCCATCGAAAACAGTCCAGCAAGGTTTACGGCTGTGTACGTGAAAATTAAAAAAAAAACCTCGGACCCGTAAACTTGTGTTTTCAGCGGGACACGTTTCACTATTAATTTCATCCCCGTAACGTCAACCCCCCTAGCGTGGGCGGCTACTGCCCATGTTTTTTCAAATGGGAATGAATATGTCGTGATACATCTTTTTAAAGGGCATTAAATTTTCTTTAAAATGGCTCTTTGTTTTGTAAATTTGAGTTACGCGCCGCCGAGAATTTGCGTTTTAAAAAATGTAATTTTATTGAGTAAGACTTACATGTTATCTTATTAAATGTTGAAAATGTCCGCCATACAATAGTACAACAACTGTTCAAAGTGTTCTCGGACATTGTGAAGAACATCTGGTGTAATTTGTTGACATTCATTAGTAATGCGGTTTCGTAAATCTTCTAAGGATTCGGTTTGGGTGCCATAAATTTTGGATTTTACCCACAAAAAGAAGTCAAGGGGAGATAAAACGGGCGATCTCGCTGGCCATTCAATAGCACCCCTCCTCCCAATCCATCTACCAGGAAACGTTTCATCCAGAAAGTGGCGTACGGGTAATGCATAATGGGGAGGAGCCCCGTCTTGTTGAAATATTGGATTTTCTTCCTGGTAACGTTGGTCGTTTTCCATAATTTCCAATTATGTGATCACCGAAAATACCAGCCCAAACGTTTCATTTCTGAGGATTTCGAGTATGAACCTCGTGGTAAATCCTTGGATTCGTGTCGGACCAGTAACGACAGTTATGTCGATTGACAGTGCCATTAATAAAAAAAGAGCATTCTGAGAAGCAAACGTTAAAAAGGTAGTTCGGATAATTTAATACTTGTTCTGACATTACTTCACAAAAGTGTAAACGGCGGTTATTATCATCTTCATTCAATTCTTGGAGAAGTTGAGTTTTGTATGGGTGCCATTTATAATGTTTCAGAAATATTTTTCTGGTACTTAAAGTTGGATTCATACTAACTGGACCCAGAACAGCTACTTCTACTGCTTAAAAAAAAGCATTAAAACTTTAAATAGTGACAGTGCCCTGGGAAAACAAGTGAAAACCCGCCCCCGCTACACCTTTTGAGCCTTGACTGCTACACCGAATGAAAACACATAATAACGAACTTTGCCGATTATTCAAAACAAACGCAATCCAATGATTTATATTGATAACCATTCTTTTAAAATGCAAACCTCTGAAGTAAACTGCTTCTAGACATGTTTTCTTCTACTGACCAATTGTAAACTCTTGCTGACCAAGTAATCATTTCGCAGCTCGACTGTTAATTAAGCGAACACATGATATTACAAGCGGACTGATATCGGTTAAATTGTTGACAGTTGGTAGCATTTTTTGCAGAACAAGTGTTGCAGCCTGATTTTTATTTATTGCAAGCAAAATCTTTTTATGCTGATCAAATGATTTAATTTTTTTGATGCGAACCAATTTTTATAACGGCAAACCATTTAATTACTTCTCATAAATAAATCGCAATCTTTATCTCGCTTACGATGTTAGTTTTATACGGGACAAACAACAGCTGATGATTTTTTTAAATTAATAAAATTCGCCTGCGGCTCATGAGACAAGCCATGCCGGGACGTTGGTGCAATGGTGGCCGCGACCTGACTACTATACCCAATCCCATATTTATTCGTTTTATACATGGTTAAGATAAAGAAACGGACCCGTCTTTTATACATGGTGTCCGCTAATTAATGGCACATGGAAAAACCGCAGACTCCTTACGTAAAAATATTAGGATTTGATTATACTTACCTATATCCGAAAGTTGATATTAACTGAGATACAGGGTGTTAAAGTTAAAACTTTTTCTCTAATAACTTTGCAGGAAACCAACGTTTTTTTACAAAATTTGGCTGTTATGGTTTTTTTAGGACGAGAAATTGATTTTTTTATGAAATTTTAATGTACAATATAGGGGGCGCTGTCTGCGGCATTATTTGCACATTTATTAGGTCATAACTTTTTTGTGCCTCGGTGTATTTAAGTTTTTAATGAAAATAATACTTTTCTCATATTTATTACGTAAAAAAGTTATACTAAGTTCAGGTCGCTCAGAGTTACCGTTTCGGAGATTTTTGCATTTAAATTGTTTAGTGCACCCTGGCCAATTAGTAATAAATTTTTTCTAAAGTAACCTATGAGAAAACAAATAAAATTTAGCGATGTAGTTGCTATGGAACAGAAAATATTTAATTTTTGAGTTTATCGTAAGTTTGTGTTTTCATTGCTGCTGGTTTCTTTCGACACGATATTTTCTGGGGTCAAAGTTATTTTAATTAAAGTAAGTTAAAGAACAATCCAATTGTTATATTTATTATTCCCAATTACCATTACTCGAACATTAATTATCATGTAAAAGTGCATTGGTAAGAAGTAACAAAATATTATTTGCTTGCCTGAGCTAACGCACTAAACAATTTAAATGCAAATATCTCGGTAACGGTAACTCTGGGCGACCTGAACTTAGTATACCTTTTTTACGTAATAAATATGAGAAAAGTATTATTTTCATTAAAAACTTAAATATACTGAGTCACAAAAAAGTTATGACCTAATAAATGTGCAAATAATACCGCAGACAGCGCCCCCTACATTCTACATTAAAATTACATAAAAAAATCAATTTCTCGTCCTAAAAAAACCACAATTGCCAAATTTTGTAAAAAAAACATTAGTTTCTCTCAAAGTTATTAGAGAAAAACAAAAATGAAGTTTTAGCTTTAACACCCTGTATCTCAGTTAATATCAACTTTCGGATATAGATAAGTATAATTAAATCCTAATATTTTTGCTTAAGGTGTCTGTGGTTTTTCCATGTACCATTAATTAGCGGACACCCTGTATGGATTCCGAGCGAGCCTGATTCGTTTCTTTATCATAACCCTGTAGGTTCTAAAAGTATGCTTCCAGCAAATATTTTGAGCATAAAGCAGCTGTTCTTTTAGCTATTGAAAGAGATCTCTAAGGGTACAAACCCCAGATTTGTCGTCTAATAGCATTAGGGAAACATCAACAACCAATTTATACAGCAATAAAGCTTACAGAACCTTTTGGCTGTATAATGTAAGTTATATTGATGTTCTTACAGCTATTTTTTAAAAAGCTTTTATACAATAGGTTTATAATTTGGTTGTAAGGAGTAAGAACATTCTTAAGGCGTAATATTGCAGTTATTTCACCCTAGGATACCTTTATACAACAAATATGCAAATTGAGATCTTCTTTAGAATCGTAAAAGTCATGATGAAATGAAAGAATTATCTTTATTGCTAATGATTAGTGTTCCCAGAAGTGTACCTATAGCTTAAACTTTACCAATCATTTAAAATAAAAGGATTGTTTTGGTTCTGCTTGGAAAATTACCAAATTACGAAAATTTGAAGCAGCCAGACATATTGACAACCTTGGTTTGTTTTCGTTCTGAAAATAAGACGGATTTTAGTTGCCTTGTTCATGAAAAATTACAAGAAATAATGATACGTATCTAATGCATTGTCATTTCCTCGGCTTGGTTATTTGGGATAATTTTTTTCCGGAAACCATAGGGAGTGGAAGTTTGGCATGTTTATAGTTGTTGCCCAATGACTGATTGCAAGACAGACCCGAAAAGTTGTTGTTTTCATGTTGGATAAGCAAAATTTGCATAAAACTAATAAAAATAGTTTTGAGCGTTTTTTTTTTAATTTTTTACTGTATATACAGGGTGTTATGGAAATGACGTATTATATTTAAATGGGTGATTCCTTGGGTGTCCTAGAGAAAGTCTACATATTTTTTTTTAAATCGAATATCTAAATACTAAGGTAAAAACCCTTTTTACCCACATACTGTTGCCCCGTTCCATCTGGATTCACTTAGCAACAATGTGGGTCACTAGAGTATACTAACAGTGTTGTTAGATCACACGGCGTGTCTCGCCGTAGCTTGAATACCGGCCGCGCGCTGCTTCATACTTCAGTATGTTTCGAGACTCGGGAGTGGAACGACGTTGGTTCCACGACGTCGAGGGTGCCACGTGCTTGACGTATACGAATTTTAAACGTTTTGTTAGTTGTATTGCCCGATTTTTTTTTGGTTGTGAAATAATTCATAATAATAAATGTTGTGATGTGATTTAAAATTTGTGTGATATTATCTACTGTTGGTTCTGTTGAAAAACATACTTTTTGTGTTTTATTTTTTTATGGAATTTAATTATAAAACGGATTATTTTAAAATAAGATCGAAGGCAAGAGAGTATGTACCTTAAAATTGTAGTTTTCTTTGTCTAAAAAGTTTGAAAAGGAAGTGATAGCGCGCGTCAAAGACGTTTTGTTGTCAAAAACTGAACACGTGTGTTTAGATTTGTGTGTTGCAATATAACAACATCGCATATAATGCGCTAACCTCTTTTGAACCTGGAGACTGCCTCAATAAAATATTGATTGCGAAGGGCCTCAGGAGCGGCCACGTAAATTTTGAGATTTCATATAAAGTGTATATTTCGCTTATTAATTCAAAGCGCCATTTATGGTTATTGATCTTCAATTTATTTTCATCTCAGGATTCGCCAGTTTAAATATAATACGTCATTTCCATATCACCCTGTATATTTGACAAATGCAGGGGTGTGACTATTATAAGGCTATTAACATAATGTTTATTAAATAAATACATCGTGTCCTGAAGGTATATAGATTTTTTTTCTTATGGATTAAAGTCATGTAATAATTATTATGACCATTTTTTTTAAGATAGTGATTGCCTGTACCATAACCTACTTTCGACGTTCATGGCGCGTTTGGGTTTGTTAAAAGTGGAAATTTCCCAAAAAAAGCTTTAAAATTTTTCGACTATCGCAACTACTTTCAGTTTTTTTTCTGTTAATTTCTGACCTTAACTTTGATTTATAGAATGTTTTGGTGTGTTTACTTCCCGTTGATATTTTTATTGACGGGCGTACATTCATGGGCGTTCCGTTTCTTCAATTTTAATACGGAGAATAAGAAAAACAAATTTGTTATTGTGTTTACCCGAATAAATATCAAACGAAACCTTGTTGCGGCCGCTATTTTCTAGCAAATAAATGAACAAATAAAGTATTTGGTATTGAAACTTTTATGTACATAATTCAAGTATAGTTTTAGCCTAAATGGAAAACATCACAGATAAAAATCACTGATTTCTAAATCAGAAGGCATCCTCTTCCTGACCATCTAAGCCGATACGTATCTATCTCCATGTTATAACCAGTTCAACACACGTATACGTCACTATTCTCTAGTATTCTAAATGTTTCTAATTTCTAAATTCGTCTTCTCTAGAATGACCTTCTCGAGATTGAAGTCCTTCTACTTGTTACTCCCGTACAAGGCCCGTATGAGTTAGGACTCTATGTGTGCTATCATTGTTTAGTACAGTTCTATTTCTAGTTAATCCAAACTATCACGTCTACTGATATAAAGAAATAATTTATATTATGGGACTCTATTCATGCTATTGCTAAAATATAGCCACCAGGACGTCACATGCCCCAAGCATTATCAAAAATCCACCTCTCACCATACTTCCTAAACATTTTCTTCCTTAGCAAAATCGATCTGGCTTTTTTTTGGGACAAAGTACTCTTGGATCTCCTCCAAGGTCTTGCCTCTCGTTTCCGGAAGACAGAACAGCACCCATAACGTCCCCACTAGGGCTGTGCCACCGTAGAAGAAAAATACCCCATGGGTCCCCATGCTTTCTACCATTGTCGGGTATACTTTGACAGCTATAAAGTTAAAGATAAAGTTTGTTCCGGTGCTTATACTGGCGGCAGTTCCTCTTATATTTCTAGGGTAGAACTCTGAGGCCAAGGCAAAGGGAATGGGATAGAATCCCATGGTACTAATGAAGAAGTATGCTACGAGTAGTACCACTGGTACAACGGCAAATAATTTTTCCTGTTCTTCACTTATCAGTCCTTGTTTGATACCTAGAATGTAGCTGCCAAGTGTTAACATGCATATAGTCATTCCTGCGCCCGATATCAAGCTCAATGGTCGCCTACCAAAGTTTTTACTGAAGTAACTTAGCAGCATCATAGCGATCAATCGCGTTAGCGCTATTATTACTATGGTAACGTACGGGTCCAGCTCCACGTTCGCACCCTTAACAATATCTATAGCGTAGAAAATAATAACAAATACTCCGCTGAACTGTTGAAAGATAAAGAACAGCGTCACCACGAGATATGGCTTGTAAAAACTCATCTTCGCGTGAAGTTTAAGCTTTTTGACGAACTGTTGAGGTAGAGTCTTCTGTGACGGGAATTTCTTGACGTTTCCACTTGCGAGTAGCGACTCGAGTTCCTCGCGGGCGCCGTCGGTGTAGGTCTTGGTGCCGTGGAGTCGGCACACGTTCTTCTTGGCTTCTTCGAGGCGGTTCTTGGCGATGAGCCATGTGGGTGACTCGGGTATCCAGAGGCGGAGGAACAGCATGCCTACGACTGGACAGCTGGCTGCTATGAGGGAGACTGCGCCCCAGTCATCCTGAAAGTAAATAAGAATGTGCGATGATTCTGGAAAACCATTGAAGAATTGTATAAATTCAACAACTTCATTTTCGTGACAGGTCTATTATTTTTCGACGGTTTAAAGAAACTAGGTGTACAAACCTTGAATATCATTCCCAGGAGGTAAACGATGAAGATGCCCGCGGCATAAAACAATGATACCCACGTGGTGAAAACACTTCTGAGCTCCAAGCTGGCCACTTCGGCCATGTATACTGCAGCTAGATTACCACATAAACCTAAAAACATATTAATAGAAGGAAGAACAGTTTATCGTCTTGAGTATAGAATAATCTCTCCTCTCACAGATTTTGAAACTGAATTGTTAGCTGTAAAATGTATACTTGGGTCAATCTTAATATCTCTAACCGTTTTTCGATAAGCTATGGGACACTCTGTATATACATACCTGTTGCTAATCCCGTCAAGAATCTCCCCACCAACAGTACGGCATATTGGTTCTCATAACTCAAATAATAGGCCAGGGCAACTATCAACCACCCTACAAAGGATGTGACGTTTACCACGCCAATGGACATTCTTCTGCCAAATCTGTCGGCTATCGGTCCAGAGCATAGACATCCTATGGGACTTGCTAGGGATGCTATACTAGCTAAACAATAAAATTAATTTTAAAAAAAAGACTGTGTTCTGAAATGTTTCCTCATTTTGTTTAGTACTTTTTACTGATGAAACAATAGTATGTTACGTACCGAGGCGAAATTTCAAATAACCGCAGATGGTAAAATAACGTAGGTAATAATAGACATCAAAGTGGCAAATATCATTTTTTGAATATGGTTTCCATGTCACTAAACGATATATTATTTTAACAACAGAAAAATGAGGAATTTGATTTTGCTGCTACTCCACCAGAAATTCGAGAAGCAGCCAAAATCGTAAAAGAAGATCTTCTGCCAACTAAAAGCCGCCCGAGATATGACAAGGCATATAACTGTTTCAAAGAATGGTGTACGGGAAACAAAGTTCAAAATCCCGGTTCTTAGTCGGCGCTACTAGCTTATTTCAATGAAAATGCCAAGACAAAGAAGATATCAACGATTTGGTCACAATATTCAATGCTGAGGACCAGTCTATCAATTGGGGAAAAAGTAGACATATTTAAACACGCAAAGCTATTAGCAGAACAAAGGAAACAAGCAGAAAAAAACGATTTTTAAGAAAATCCCACCCGGGTGGAAAGTAAAAGTAAAAAAACCTCAACTTTCCACCTTTCAAAGATAGATGAAATGTCATTATTACATGCATGGTTGTAAACAAAGGTTTTTGTTTACTTTTGCTTATAACAAAACAATGTAAGTGTAATAACACAAAATATAAAGATTTATGTATTCGCGTTTGTCCGGGTAGATTTACTTAACTTGGTTCCTCGAGCTTCAATTAACTGCAGTTGCACGCAGTAACGTAAAACTTTCTGCACTCGTTGGCAAATATACTATTTTACTCACCAACCCAAGAAATTTGTCGACTATCTAAATTTTTCAGAGCTGGTATCGCAACTGCCGAGAATCCCATGCTCATGCCCGGTGCGATGTTTGCAAAGTTTGCCAGAAACGCCAGTGTTATCTACAAAATTGATTTTATATTAATGACGCCAAGACTTATATCACTAAATGCCACCTAGTGCGAATCGGTTTATCAGCCGTGGGGTTCGAACATACGAAGATTTCCGTTTATATCTACATAGTTTAAAGAATAAATCTGTTTATAACTTACCTGTAAAGTAACAGATTTTCCACGACTTTTACCAGTGTCAATGGTACTATCCATAATTATTTAGTATTTCCTTTGTGTGAAAAACTATTTAAATAAGTACAATTCACCTGATCAGTGTCCTAGGTTATGTTATGTAAATACAAATATATCTAGGTTCTTTTTTTAGTTTCTATTAGATTTTTGTTAATATTTGCCAATAGTGCCTGGTACTTTGCCAACTCGTGGTATCGTGCAACGTAGTCACTTATCAGCAGTTATCATTTATTACCGCTGGTTGGTAGTTGAAAGATTCCGTTCCTTTAGTCAGTCAGGAGGTATGCTTGTTGATATACTTACAGGGTGACTTCGCAAAGTATAAAGTATATCTTACCTCGACAAAAACAATTCATTATTTAAATTCGTTGTCTAAAGTATATGGTATTGTTTTTCCAAATGTCAAACGCAGTTCTTTGCAGGCGCTATTTCACCAAATAAATTAACCAAAGTATTTGCTAGTAACCCTTTTATTTACATAGTTCAAGTATATTTCTATAATTTAGCCTAAATGCAAAACATCACAGATAATAATCACTGGCCTTAAATTACAAAGCATCGTCTTCCTGGCCATTTTAGTTGATACATATATACATACATATCTAGTACCTACAGAAAATAGTATTTATTATAGTATTAACTATTCTTTAGGATTCTAAAAGTTTATAATTTGTAAATTTGTCTTCTTTAAAATGGCCTTCTCGTTCCGTGATTCCTGGGAGATTGAAGTCCTCTTCTACCTCCAGGAGAAGCTCTGTAGAAGTTGGGAATCATTGTTTGGTACAGTTCTATTAGTACAAACTATTAGCAGGTCTACTGATATAAGTCAGGAAATTATTTGGTGCCACTCTATTCATGCTTGATAGCTACCAGGACTTCAGATGCCTAGAGCATTATCAAAAATCCACCTCTCAACATCCTAACGTAATTAATCTAAAATACTTCCTAAACATTGTCTTCCTTCTCAAAATTGATTTTCTCCTTTTTTGGGACAAAGTACTCTTGGATCTCTTCCAACGTCTTGCCTCTCGTTTCTGGAAGACAGAACAGCACCCATATCGTCCCGACTAGGGCTGTACCACCGTAGAAGAAGAATACCCCGTGCGATCCCATGCTTTCTACCATGGTTGGGTATAGTTTAACAGTTATAAAGTTAAAGAGAAAGTTCGTTCCGGCGCTTATACCCGAAGCAGTTCCTCTTATATTTCTAGGGTAGAACTCTGAGGCCAAGGCAAAGGGAATGGGGTAGAATCCCATGGTACTAATGAAAAAATATGCTACGAGAAGTACCACTGGTATAAGGGTAAATGATTTTTCCTGTTCTTCAGTTATCAGTCCTTGTTTGATAGCTAGAATGTAGCTGCCAAGTGTTAACATGCATATAGTCATTCCTGAGCCCGATATCAAGCTCAATGGTCGCCTACCAAAGTTTTTACTGAAGTAACTTAGCATCATCATAGCGATCAGTCGCGTTAGAGCTATTATTACTATGGTAAGGTACGGGTCCAGCTCCACGTTCGCACCCTTAACAATATCTATAGCATAGAACATGATGACAAAGATACCGGTGAATTGCTGAAAGAAAAAGAACACCGACACCACGAGGTACGGCTTGTAAAAGCTCTTCTTCATGTGGAGTTTCAGTTTCTTGAGGAATTGTTGAGGTAGGGTCTTCTGTGACGGGGATTTCTTGGTATTTCCGCTTGCGAGTAGTGACTCGAGTTCCTCGCGGGCGCCGTCGTTGTAGGTCTTGGTGCCGTGGAGTCGGCACACGTTCTTCTTGGCTTCTTCGAGGCGGTTCTTGGCGATGAGCCATGAGGGTGACTCGGGTATCCAGAGGCGGAGGAACAGCATGCCTATGACGGGACAGCTGGCTGCTATGAGGGCGATGGCGCCCCAGTTGTCCTGAAAGCAAAGAATATTGTACAATAACTCTCTTCGGACGGAAATATAGGGAACCATTGAGGAATTGCCTTATAATGAATTTAGTAACAGGAATGTCTGCTACGCGATCAATATCGACAATAATATTGATCCTGCAGGATCTATACAGGAGAGTATACAAACCTTGAATACCATTCCCAGGAGGTAAACGATAAAGATGCCTGCTGCATAAAACAATGATACCCACGTGGTGAAAACACTTCTGAGCTCTGAGCTGGCCACTTCGGCCATGTAGACTGCTGCTGGGGTACCACATAAACCTGAAAACAGGAACTAATTAATGGAGGAAAAATAGATAATTGGCTACAATACAATTTCCTTTTTACAGATTTTAAAAAACCAATGGGTAATATACAGGGTACACCAAGTAAAGTTAGAAGTATCTCGAGAACTAAATGAGATTTTATTTTGAAAATTTGGCTGTAGCTATAAGATATAGTTTCCTACGGTTATAAAATATTTTGGATGGCGCGGTGTTGCCGGATCATACCGAAAGTGGTAGCAACTTCGAAATTTTAAATGAATTACCCTATATATTATATTTTTTTTTAATCTAGGTAAAAATCTAGAACAGTTTTATGTATAATATCATATACCTATCTTAAAGAGTATTTGACTTATAAATAATCTGATTTTTTAACGCCGTATATCGGGACCTGAAATGAAAATCATATTTTTTTAGCAATTACAGCTAGAAAGCTGAAATTTTGACAATAGTTTCACAAGACCATCGAAATTTTATAATTTTGAACAATATTTAATTAGTTTTATACAGGGCGTCTCCATAACAATACTATATAGATGAATTATTGCAAAAAATCTTCTTTTTTTTAAATTGTATGTATTGTATTTGATATGTTTTGCTAAAGGAGGATCGAATTTTCTATGTGTATTCCTATTATACCTATCTAAAAATATATTTTTTTGGTAGTTTGCTGTGGAATGGATTCATAGAAACAAAATAATGAAAAATCTATTTGACGGTATGTTTGTGTTATTGTAATAAAAATGGCTAATTCACATTATTCGAGCTTAGATATTTTAAATTTATTTTATATTCATGGGGAGTGTGGCAGAGTTTTATCTAGAACTTGCAGAAAATTTAATGAACTTCATCCTGATGCAGCTCCTATGACTCCCAAAAAGTTGATTGGCCTAGGAGGTTCATGGAAATGGCCTCAAGGTCTCCGGATCTTACCCCCCCTAGATTTTTATCTATGGGGTAGGATTAACGAAATAGTATAAAAGACACCCGTCATAACAAGGGAATATTTAGAAAATCGAGTAAGAACAGCTCTGGGGTCTCTAGAAGGTGAAGAAATGAAAAAGGTGACAAATGAAAATGTTATCACCATAATTCATGAAGCTTTAAGAGCGAACAATTTACTTATTTTATTGATGTTGTTGCGTAATTTTAATTTTGTTTATTTATTTATTAATACATTCCTTATTTGTTAACTATTTTTTACAACAACACGGACATAACGTCAAATGGATTTTTCATGATTTTGTTTCTATGAATCCATTCCACATAAAGTATCAAAAAATATATTTTTATAAGATTATTTTCAAATTTCGCTATAAGTCCGAAAATAGTGAAGATAGGTATAGGAACACTTAATATCATTAGATACAAAATTCGATCATCCATTAGCAAAACATATCAAATACAGGGTGTCCCATATAAAAAAAAGGAAGATAGTTGCAATAATTCATCTCCCTCAGAAATATTGTTATGGAGACGCCCTGTATAAAACTAATTAAATACTTCAAAATTATAAAATTTCGATGGTCTTGTGAAACTATTGTCAAAGTTTCAGCTTTCTAGCTGGAACCGCTAAAAAGATATGATTTTCTTTTCAGGTCCCGATACGGCGTTAATAAATCACAAGATTATTTATAATTCAAAAATTCTTAAAGATAGCTATATGATATTATACAGAAAACTGTTCTAGATTTTTACCTAGATTCCAAAAAAAATATAATATGAGGTAATGCATTTAAAATTCCGAAGTTGCTACCACTTTCGGTATGATCCGGCAACACCGCACCATCCAAAATATTTTATAAACGTAGAAAACCATCTCTTATAGCCACAGCCAAATTTTCAAAATAAAACCTCATTTAGTTTCGAGAGATACTTCTAATAGGCCACTTTATTTGGTGTACCCTGTATATGATATATTAAAAAAAACAACGTATTTGTCTTTCTTCGTTTTCGTGTCACGTCTAGATAATATTCAAGGTATGCCATTACAATCATTATATACCTGTTGCTAATCCGGTCAAAAATCTTCCCATTAGAAGTACGCCATATTGGTTCTCACCGCTCAAATAATAGGCAGAAGCCACTATCATCCACCCTATAAAGGCCGTGACGTTTACCACCCCAATGGCCATTCTTCTGCCAAATCTGTCGGCTATCGGTCCAGAGCATAGACATCCTATAGGGGTTGCTAGCGACGCTATACTTGCTAAAATAAAATTAATTGACAAAAAAATCTTCGCGTCATGAAATTTTTTTTTCGTTTTTTATACACTTAACGATTTAATGACTTTTTTGCTAAGGCAAATGATAAAAAGGAATTAATTAATGGCAGGATTCTTGAGAATTAAATTGTTGAATTCACATATGTTTAAAAGATAATACCTGCCTGTCCAGAGTCGCCATGATACTGAACAAAATATTTTGGTGGGGGTAAATAGAGTTACGTTACTTAGTTTTAGTACTGCAGTCAATTGCATTACATGCAGTAAAGTATCATTTTTTTGAAGTGGTTGAGAAATATACTGTTTTACTCACCAAACCATGATATTTGTTGACTATCTAAATTTTTCAGAGCTGGTATCGCAACTGCCGAGAAACCTATGCTCATGCCTGGTGCGATGTTTGAAAAATTTGCCAGAAACGCCAGCGTTATCTACAACATTGCCTTTATATTAATAATTGTTTCAAATTAAAAACATCAAAATTCAAGGGTGAACTAATTACTTTTTGAACTGTTCGAATAGCTTCAACTAATAAGTTCAATCATCAAGCAGTATATCATACTCGACTACGTAAAAAATCACTCACATTTTGTCTTTTCACGTTCATTTTATATTTTTCCAAAAAATTCTTTGCACACTTTAGAAAATCCAGTCCAAAGATAAACAACTAATGTAGAGAAATTATGTTACTTTTGAAATAATTAGGTTCAGGACCCCGATATTTAAAATTAATAAACAAACTTAAATATAACAATACTATAAATAAGTTTAAAATATATTTTTTTCTTTTCATAGGCGTATTGACAATTTTCCCAATAAATACTGTTGATGCACTAATGGACAGTGGCGGAGCTAGGGGGGAAGTCTGCCTCCCCTCTTTGCCCTAATTTTATTTGCATGCTGCCCTTAAATTATATCAAAATTTTAACCGTAGTAAAAATTAACAAAATATTTAGTAAACCATTTACGGACACCTACGGGACCGTCTAAATGTGTCCGCCTAATAGAGGTGTCCGCCCATGGGAAATTTGTTATTAGGTAATATGTAAATGCAAAATTATTACTATGTATTTGTATGTACAAATAAACATAACATAGCAAAAATACACTAGTTTTAGTTACGATGTAGTACCAAAAAAAATCTTATAACGTAGTTTGACGTGTATGCGTTTTATACTTGCAATCTAGAAAATGTAATTCCAAGTCTGATAACAATTCCATTGCTGTAGAGTCACCTCTATTCTTTGCATACTCTTATAATTCCTTTACCATAGTAATGGCTTGATGATAATTAGTGACATTTGTTTGATTACTGCATTCAACTTCTTCATCAGAGTCGTCAGATAGTGATATGGTTTCAGTTTGGACTATATAATCGGTAGGAATGGGGGTGACTATCATCTTCTAATAGCACATTGCTATCAATGTTAATGAACTCGCCCAAATCATTGTTATCAAATTACAAACTTCCACAACATCAATATTCTCTTTCAGACTCAAAACGCGACATTTTTGTGCCATTGTTTACGATTTTAACCTTACAACTCACAAATAAACGGCGGACTGCTGTCTGGGAATTACACATACTTTCATTCGCTCTGCCACGCATACGCGATTGGCCGCCGGTCTGACTTCAGAGAGAGATTTTGCACCGTACTTATTCGTCTCCCAATAAAAAAAATTTTTCCGTTTAAAGGAGGGTTGTCGCACTCTGTGTGAAAACAGCCTGTCCGCGTCCGCCCAAAGGAGAGTCCGCCCAAGAGAGGTTGATTTTCATGGAATTTCATATACCTAGTTGCGGACTATGAAAAAATGTCCGCTTAATAGAGATGTCCGCTTCTTAGGGGTGTCCGTTATGAGAGTTTCACTGTATATGAAAAGTTTTTGTAAAATTTACTAAAATCTTGTGTATTTTAATCTAAAAACAGGAATTTACACTCTCTTTTCAAATTTGTAACACACCATGGATGATAGATATATCAAATTTTTCAAAATGTTGATAAGTCATTTTCACAAATAAATATGTAAAAATGAAATTGACGTTAAATGTTAAGAACAACTAGAATGTGAACATAGTTTTATCTAGGATATTAGCTTCTGTTTCATGACCTTACTTTTTTTAAAGTAATAATGTTTAAATAAATCGCCTAGGAAACCAATATTATCCATGGTGTGTTATATATTTGAAAGGAGAATTTAGAATAATATTTAGATTAAATTATACAGGGTGTTCCATTTAAAAAATGGGGTTAGGTCCGATAATTTTTTTACTTGACCGCGTATACTTATTCTAAATACGGCAGATTATTCAAACATCATTATAAAGAAACTTTTGTATAAAACATTTTTCTGTATCTCTTTTAACTAAGACAATATATAGGGTTTGTTGCTTTAAGCGAGCGTAAATTTTCAAATTTTGATTTTACCATTTTAAGTTTGACCCAAAAAGAGCATATGACACCTACATTACTTTTTTGATAGCACTAACAATTACGGAGATACCCTATAAAAGTGTCGAAAGTGGGACACCCTGTACATCTAGGGATAAATCTTTTTGTAACTCACCTGTAATGTAACAGACTTCCCACTCTTTTTGCCATTGTCAACGATGGTACCATCCATGGTTAATTAGTATCGGAACCGGACAAGTAACAAACAGGACTGATGTTAACTGTTACTCGCAGAATCTACCTTTAAGAGCAACTTTCACCGATGTCCATTCAAACATTAGTTTGTATTTAAGACCATCCTATCTAATCAGTCTTTTTTTACTAATTTTCGGTAATTTCCTGTGCGGAAAAAGTCTATTTAAAGCAGTACCGCCATTCACCCGATCAGCGTTCTCGGTTAGGTTAAGTGATTATAGAAATCATAAACAGGTTCGGTTTTTTTTTTCAGGTTCTATTATATTTTCGTTGATTCATGCCGATACTGACTGGTACGTCGAGGTTTCGTGGTACCGTGGTTCTGCTCTTGAATTTTTTTGCCGTTCGGTGTGACGTAAATGATTTGAACGTATGATTATAGGTAGGTGGGGGGTTCCTGTCCTTAAATCAGTCAGGAGTCAGTAGTAGGTATGTTTGTTGATGTGCAGAATGAGTTCGACAAAATTCGGTTGTGTGGTCTTATCTATGGAATATTTGCGGTCTTGATATGCTGGAATTAAAAGGCAATGTTAGGATAAATATATCACAATTTCCCAACGTTTCGTTTTATTTTATTATTCCTCAGTTGTCAAAGAGAGATCCGAAATGTGCTGAAATATAATTTTGAAAGACAATTGTTGGCGAACACACACATTCAAGAACAAAACTGGCCTTTTTTTCGTTCCAAATTCCCAAGTGAAAGGGGATACTTTTAATAGTATATTAAGATACAAGTTTCATAAGACACTATCATAGAACAAACGCTTTTAATTTAGAAACGAATCCTGAAAGGACTCGACGTCAAAAAAGCTACTGGTCCAGACGAAATTCGTATTATAGTATAGAGATGCGCCGACGAACTAACACAAGTATTTTGTAGACTTTTCAACTTATCCTACAAAAAAGGAATATAGAAAGGTAAGAGAACCCTGCCTAACAACTATCGACAAGTCGCATTGCTTTCAGCTATATCAAAAGTAATGGAGAAAGCTATTAACCAACATCTTCTAAAGTACCTGGAAGGCTTCAACATTATCAGCGACCATCAATATGGTTTTCGGAAGTCCAGATCAACTGGAGATCTTCTAGCCTATGTCACCCATATTTGGAACAGCGCATACGAATATCATGGGGAGTCTCGGGCTGTTGCACTGGATATTTCTAAAGCTTTTGATCGTGTTTGGCATGAGGGGCTTCTAAGTAAACTGCGATCCTATGGTATGCCCAGTCGATTCTGTGCATGGTTGTCTAGCTTTTTTAAGGACCGCTCTCTGCAAGTGGCGATTGACGGATTTCTCTCAGACACCTTCACCATCAATGCCGGTGTTCCTCAAGGGTCCGTATTGTCTCCAACTCTCTTCTTACTCTACATTAACGACCTTCTAGTGAAAACTAAAAATCCGATATTTAGTTTTGCCGTCGATAGCACGCTTATCTTATATTTCTCTTTGAATGCGCAAACATCGGCTGCCGACGCACATCTTCGCAGACAGCATGAAGTATCACGCCTCAACAAAGACCTGGAAGAAATTTTATCTTGGGGTGATAGTAACCAAGTCGAATTTAACGCTAAAAAACCCAGGCAGCAGTTTTCTCTAAAAAAGTTAACATTATAGAACCGGATATAGTCATGGACGGACACGCAATCCCACTGGCTTCATCTATTAATTTGCTGGGCGTCAATCTGGGAGGAATATGTCTTGGCATAACCACGTTGTGGCAATCGGCAAGATAGCTTCTGTCGAATCCATAATGCCTAGAAAACTAATTTCAAGGGAATCGACGTATGCCTAAAATTCGAACCCTACTTGTTGCCAACATGAAAAAATAAAATTTCAGCTTCATAAAGTGGCAGGTGATTAAATTTTTTTGCATTTCATAATGTAGCCATTACATGAAACCCAAATAGAAAAAGAATATTTGTGCCTTCATGGATTACCTCTCTGAGAGGGGTAGATGTTACCCTTAAAATCTTAAATGGGAAGGAGGTTTAAATGGATGAAGGTTCACGTACTACTACTGGTTTGTTCGGGTTTGTTTTTATATTAAGCGTTGGAAGTTTTTAACTTAACACCCTATATATATTTGATATTAAATTACATGTTTCAAGGACTTCAAAGTAAAAGTTTATCTTAAAATTTTGTTTCACATATGAAAACAAGAGCACATAGGTCAAAAAATATATCAAACTGACTTGATTAAACATTAAAATAGTTATTTCCTGCTTTTTTGGCTATCACTTATATCACAGATAATTAGGATTTACTGGGAAAATTACCCCAGGAACAAAGTTTCAGATAATGCTATAGTTTACAAAGAAGGTATTAGTTTATTTAACAATGAACTTTTCGCAAAGTTGGTGGTGCCAGTCGCATATAAACTTTTAGAACCGTGCTAACTTGAACAAATTAAAAAAAAAGTATTACTGAACGCTAATAATGCAAAAAATTCACCGCCGTAGATAAGAGGGGGGCACTCCCCCCCAGCATACCAGGGTCAAAAATTTTTTACAGGCAACTTTCAGTCCTTAACATATAACTTACTAAAATAAACTATTTGCATATAGAAACGATTATAATTTGCGAAATATATGTTACTTCCTGCATTAGAAAGTAATTTTAAAAGTTTTTTTTTAGATTATAGCTGCAGAATTCAAATTTGAATTTAAAAATGTATCGCCGGTCACGTGTCCCCAGTCAATAATTTCTTACTTTGCCCTTTTATATTCCACGTCATTTTACTAAAGTTATATATAAATAATTTACACTCCTACTACAATTTGTATTGAAACAATAATGTTCAAAGATCAACAGTTTAGTTTCTCTAATGCAATTATTAACCAGAAGTTCCGTTCCGCGCAGCTGCATGTATCGCCGGTCACGACAGAAATTGCTTATAAATAACTACCACTACAGGTCGGCCTCGTAATTTTACAAATATGACGGTATGTGTTTGAATTTGTGTAAAGCGTGCTCCTGTTTAGGTAAGTTCCTTATTATGTTTATTTCGGTATAAACTAGAACATTGCCTACTCTTTACCAGACGTATGTTTTTATGTTGTATCGCCGGTCACAGGGTTAACTCAGACCTAGTAATCTTAATTAAGGGAAAAATACTACAGGAAGTCATTCTCTTGAGTACAGATACTCATTTCAGTCTAAAAGAGTTTAAGAAATAGCTTGTATTAGCTGTTATCCACGAATTTGTGCATTTTTGTATCGCCGGTCACGCATGAATATGTTACCGGAGATAAATTGATGTGACGGTTTGTTATCCGAAGCTATATACAATATTTTTTCATTAACCATTTATAAACCATTAAGGAAAAATATATTTTGACGTGCAAGTTTCGTTTAAACCTTAGGTAGATTAAAAATTATGACTAAATTTCTTAGTATTTTAACATTCTATAAGGAACATTCCAAAACTTGAAGCCACTATAAGGCAGGGCTGTTATAAATAATAGGAAACTTGTTATAGCGGCTGATTCAAATAACTCCTCCCAAATATTGGCGTTATATGATTCAGAAGAGTAAAATTAGCCATGTGACGGGCGTTAAATTATTAAAAAATCGATGCTATACAGAAATAGACAAAGATATTTGTGACGATGATCTTTTGCGCGGACATATACAGGGTGGCCCATCGAAAACAGTCCAGCAAGGTTTACGGCTGTGTACGTGTACGTGTCTTCAGGGGGACACGTTTCACTATTAATTTCATCCCTGTAACCTCAACCCCCCTAGCGGGGGCGGCTACTGCCCTTGTTTTTTCAAATGGGAATGGGTATGTTGTGATACATCTTTTTAAATGGCATTACATTCTCTTTAAAATGGCGCTTTGTTTTGTAAATTTAAGCTACGCGCCGCCGAGAAATTAGGTTTTACAAAATGTAATTATTTTATTGAGTAATACTTACATGTTATCCTATTAAATGTTGAAAATGTCCTCCATTCACTGCAATAGCAATAGTACAACAACTGTTCAAAGTGTTCTCGGACATTGTGAACATCTGGTACTTATTACTCAAAAAAAATTGTTTACGCACAAACCTGTGTACTTGATAAGAGGTGCAGTGAAATGTTTCAAATTCAGTTGCTCGGCGGCGCGTAGCTCAAATTTACAAAACGAAGCGCCATTTTAAAGAGAATTTAATGCCCTTTAAAAAGATGTATCACAACATACCCATTCCCATTTGGAAAAACAAGAGCAGTAGCCGCCCCCCTCTAGGGGGGTTCAGGTTACAGGAATGACATTAATAGTGAAACGTGTCCCCCTGAAAACACAAGTTTACGGGTCCGAGGTTTTTTTTAATTTTCACGTACACAGCCGTAAACCTTGCTGGACTGTTTTCGATGGGCCACCCTGTATAATTCCTCTAATTAGATACTATAAGGAACCTATTAAAAAATTAACAGGTGTTTTTGAGATTATTTATTTTTAAAATCCGATTTACTGAAAGTTGCCTGTAAAAAATTGTTGACCCACCAGTACCTCCCCCCAGGAAACAAAGCTATCTACGGCACTGACAAAGTACAATGTAATTTTATATTTATGGAGATGATGGTATAATTCGACAAATTAATATTAATTAATAAATGTTTACCTTATTGTTTAAAGTAGCGGTAGCTAGCAACTGCTAACTCGATCTACTTGATCACTTTATCAATTTATTTAATTATCGATCTGTTCTGGGCTAATCTCGTGCTATAAACCATTATATCCGAAAATAAGGGACAATCGTTTCGGATCCGTTGCAAAACACTTGTTTAACTTTTAATTGATAAAGGCGTAACTAGCAATTGAAACTAACGGTCCTATTTTGGTAATTATCGTTCATGTGAAAATTGTGGATTTTTTCTATGGGAACGTTCGGTGGCAAAACGTTAATCTAGTCGCTAACGTTATACAGGATGTTGCTTAATTACGTGCTAATATCTCAGAGTGCGATTAATTTTATAAGAAAAAGTTCAAATGAACATACAGTTTTAAATTGCTCTTTGAGTTTGGAGCAACAAATTGAAGTGAAGAATGCGGGAACACCTAAACCCGAAATTAATTTAACGCAGACCACAAAGGGTAAATCTAGGGACTTTATTAGAAAGTTTAAAAATTAAATATATGAAAAAAAAATTATAGAGGGTATTCCAAACTTAATGAGGCTGTTATTGATCAATTTTCTACAATTAAGAACCGAAGAATGGACTTTAAGTTTAAGCACTATTGTGTAGGGTCGATAAATGTTGTGTATTTCGATAAATGATACTCGATATGATTTTAAACCATTTTATTTAAGGATTTGAACTAAAAATCACTGAAAATGTGAAGAATGCCAACTTATCAGTCTCGTGGCTCGATTCGTTTTCGTCATAAAACAGTTAACTATTGTTCTCGTCTTGGTTGCGCCTAATGACGTAGCAGTCGATGGCGCAGTGGTATTAGACATCATTCGGTTTTCTTGATAACTCGTAGATGGCGGTAGTAGTATTGGACATCATTCGGTTTTCTTGATAGCTCGTAGATGGCTTTAGTAGTATTAGTAGTGGACTGTATAAATATTGTTACGAGGGTTGCATGCGACGACGTCAAGATCCGACAGCTATACACACTAAGAAAATCTTTCTTATTTTCCAAAAGTTGTATATCCTTGTGTAAAATTAAAAAATAAATAAAAATATGTTTTACCTAACGCATTTTCTTATTACTTTTTTTCTTTCTGCATTTAAAACGCCTAGAACAATTTCACCATACTTGTGAACATCCGCTATCATAGGTCACGAGCCGCCACTGGCGACTGGTTGAGGCGTCTACAATCGAGCTCGGTCCAGTGTGAATCGTAATATTTGCAACAGTGTGTCGTTCGAAAGCACACTTCAAAACCTCGCGCGCTGGGTGACTTGCGATCGAAAATATTTAATAACTACCGATCTAATAGAGGTGCCACTTTTTCTTAAAATGGATTTCGCACATAAGAGTATAAAGAACAAGACGGTATTTTCTAAAATTAATTTAAATGGGGGAGTCGAGCATGTTAAAATTATTTAAACAATTAAATTGTTATTGTTTTGCTTGTGTTCACAATTACATTTTTTTTAATACACTTCGAAAGCTAACATAACGAAGGGTTAAATAAAAAAAGAGCGACATTGACACGATCAGTACAAATATCACATATTTTAGTTAGAAAAGTTATTCTATCCAGTGACGTCCGTTTTTCCATGTAGATATTTTTCTGTTTAGCCTGATCAATTCTACATGACGGTCACTTGCGTTCTTCTCGTCGGATGCACCGTCATTATTAACATCGATATGATAAGGGACCTGTTTGCATGGTTAATTTAAAAATGCCTAGTAGTGCACTTTACGGGATATTTAACGTGTTTGCGATTACTCTCTATCGTTAATTACCACAAGTACATGAGTGATTATGTCCTTGCTTGATGACGATGTACAAAATCTACTAATTATTTTGAAATATTAGAACTTAAGATTACGAATCGCTATGTCGTTCGTTAATTTATTGTCTCACTGTTGTTCTCCCAATAATAAAGGAAGCGTGCGTATCTCATTATAACCATTTAATCGATTGCACTAAAATTGGGTTTTCTTGTTATGAAATTAGTTGTTTTTCCAACCGTAAAAAAAAATGTTGACATTTTTGTACTATTTTCACACACAATTCTCTCAATGTGTGCTCGTTGCAAAGCAGCGCTTTTAATCCTAGGCTTAAGAGTTCTACTTTTAATCCTAGGATTAAAAGTTCTAATTTTAATCCTAGGATTAAAATTGCGTTTGAAGAAAAAACATTGCCTCTTCCAAACATCGTAAAGCAAACTAATTGGTCACCTTTATACCTCTATTTGTTTATATTGATAGTAAATTTGCAATTGGAAAAATTATTGCCGATAATATTCATATTTATTTCCAAATTATTAACGATTTTTCTTTATGATCAAACACAAGCGCTATAGGAAAAATCCTTTAGGGAACTCTGGGAGTGGTGCGTGTGCGCAAAAAGCGATTCACGTTGGTTTTGAATCGTTGGAGGTTACATTCGTTGGGAAAAACGACCTCGGGAAGGTCGTTCCATAAGGATGAAGTCCTCCAGATGAAAGAATTCTTAAATAATGAAGTTCGAGGAGTACTAATCTTAACCACATATGGATGGGCGGCAGTGGTTCGTCGTGTATTTCTACTAATCGCCGCTCTGTGCGGAATTAAGAGAGCAAGGTCAGCCGAGCACTTGCCATGAAAATATCTGTAAAATAGAGTCAAATCCCCAACCTGTCTTCGATGTTCTAGGCTGTCGAGGTTCTTCGTCAGCTCGTGGTCTCCGATCAGACGAATGGCCCTCCTTTCGATGGAATCCAGTAGCCGAAGGGTATGTTTGGGTGCAGAGCTCCAGACATGAGAGCAGTACTCTAGTGATGGTCGAATCTGGGCTTTGTATAGAGTCAAAAGTTGTTGAGGTGTGTACAACTTTTTGGTTCGGAACAGTACACCGAGTTTCTGAGAAGCAATCTTGGCGATTGCCACAACGTGGTTATGCCAAGACATATTTCCTCCCAGATTGACGCCCAGCAAATTAATAGATGAGGCCAGTGGGATTGCGTGTCCTGCCATGACTATATCCGGTTCTGTAATGTTAACCTTTTTAGAGAAACGGCTGCCTGGATTTTTTAGTGTTAAATTCGACTTGGTTACTGTCACCCCAAGCCAAAATTTCTTCCAGGTCTTTGTTAAGGCGTGATACTTCATGCTGCCTGCGAAGATGTGCGTCGGCAGCCTATGTTTGTGCATTTAAAGAGAAAGATGAGATAAGTGTGTTATCGTCAGCAAAACTAAATATTGGATTTTTAGTTTTCACTAGAAGGTCGTTAATGTAGAGTAAGAAGAGAGTGGGAGACAATATGGACCCTTGAGGAACACCGGCATTGATGGTGAAGGTGTCTGAGAGAAATCCGTGAATCGCCACTTGCAGAGAGCGGTCCTTAAGAAAGCTAGACAACCATGCACAGAATCGACTGGGCATACCATAGGATCGCAGTTTACTTAGGAGCCTTCATGCCAAATACGCTCAAAAGCTTTAGAAATATCCAGTGCAACAGCCCGAGACCCCTGATGTTCGATTGCATTGTTCCAATGATGGGTGCCATAGGCTAGAAGGTCTCCAGTTGATCTGGACTTCCGAAAACCACATTGATGATCGCTGATAATGTTGAAGCCTTCCAGGTACTTTAGAAGATGTTGGTTAATAGCTTTCTCCATTACTTTTGATATAACTGAAAGCAATGCGACTTTTGACTAACTAACTAACTAATTTTGCTTTGGTTGGAGAAAAAATAGTATTTATCATACGGACTAGCGAGCAAAAATGTTCGTAAAAATATTATAGAATTTTAATCCTTATAATATGTTATTTGCCAACAAACAAAATTTAAAAACATTTGACCAAAATTTCCCCCGTCTTCTGTCGTTGTCACTTTCTTGATGCGTTTCAGTATTAAACAGTAATCGGTCTCGCATGTACCCGAGTACTGGACACAAGCGTCGATGTTCAATAGATAAGAAATAATGATGTCAATTTTTTTAAATCTTGTTGCATTTGTAAAATCGTTATACATGTCATTAAATATACCTACTTTAATCGTACGGTGTGTGATAAGCCTCCGTTCACAGCACTCTACATACAGTACCGTAAATACCACTTAGCTACACTTATATTTTAATATATTTTACCGATACTTTTTTTCACTTCGAAATTATCTGTGAAGGTTACATTAAATAATAGTAGGTGCATACTTTTTTCGCAATTCTCGCAATCTTACTTATATAACTGATCATATAGATATATGTATATGCTATAAATTGTTAGATAAAAAATATGTAGTTTTAAAAAAAAAATTTTCTAATTGGACCGTTCAAAACTAAAATTAGACTGCATGTGGTCCATCTCCAGAAGTACACGGTTCATTTGACAAGTAGGTACAGTGGAACGTCTCTTAGGCGGACACCTATGGGACCGTCTAAATGTGTCCGCCTTTGGGAAATTTGTTATTAGGTAACATGTAAATGCAAATTTATTACTATGTATATGTATGTACAAATAAACATAACATAACAAAAATACACTAGTTTTAGTTAGGATGTAGTACTAAAAAAAATCTAATAACGTAGTTTGACGTGTTTGCGTTTTATACTTGCATTCTAGAAAATGTAATTCCAAGTCTGATAACAATTCCATTGCTGTAGAGTCACCTCTGTTCTTTGCATACTCTTATAATTCCTTTACCATACTAATGGCTTGTTGATAATTGGTGACATTTGTTTGATTACTGCATCAGAGTCGTCAGATAGTGATGTGGTTTCAGTTAGGGCTACATAATCGGTAGGAATGGGGTCACTATCATCCTCCTCTAATAGCACATTGCTATCAATGTTAATGAACTCGCCCAAATCATTGTGATCAAATTACAAACTTCCACAACATCAATATTCTCTTTCAGACTCAAAACGCGACATTTTTGTGCCATTGTTTACGATTTTAATCTTACAACTCACAAATAAACGGCGGACTGCTGTCGGGGAATCACACATACTTTCATTCGGCGAAGTCCTTTCGCTCTGCCACGCATACGCGATTGGTTGCCGGTCTGTCTTCAGAGGGGTTTTGCACCGTACTTATTCGTCTCCCAAAAACTTAAATTTTTTTTTTGTCCGTTTAAAGGAGGGTTTTCGCAGTCTTTGTATGAAAACAGCCGGTCAGCGTCCGCCCAAAGGAGACTCCGCCCAAGAGAGGTTGATTTTCATGGAATTTCATATACCTAGTTCCGGACTATACAAAAATATCCGCTTAATAGAGATGTCCGCTTATTGGAGGTGTCCGTTAAGAGAGGTTTCACTGTATTTCAATTGCATATAAAATATGTAATAACTACGTTGAGTCATCATATCTACTGGGTCAAATTACCTTTTATGCTCCGATACTACATCTAAGATCAAAAACCAACTATTCTACCTGCATACCCCAAATACAAATATACTTTATAAATGGATCAAATCATTTAACTGGTTAGCAAAATATTCTTATTTTTGCGAACAGAAAAATGTAATCGGTCAGCCAAAATGGCTAATTGGTCACACACAACTTATGGACAGCAAACATTTCTGAATCGTGACAGTGCCCTGGGAAAACAAGTGAAAACCCGCCCCCGCTACACCTTTTGTAGCCGATTTCCTTCTGTATTCAGCAAAAGAAAACACAAGAAAGTTACATAAATTGACAGTGCCCTGGGACCTCTGAAGTAACTGCTTCTAGACATGTTTCTTTCTACTGACCAATTGTAAACTCTAGCTGACCAAGTAATCATTTCGCAGCTCGACTGTTAATAGCGACAAACCATATAATTACTTCTCCTTTATAAATATACAGCATGTGTGCAAGCTTTGACTCGTTGCATGACAAAGTCGATGATTTTTACAAGTAAGAATGAAATTTGTCTTATAAATGGTATGCTCCTGCACTGTTAGCGAAGATATTTGTTCAGCTCTTGGCTGGTTTATCAACAGATTTACACCAAATTTTATAGTTACACTTAATTAGTTTAAAACACTGCATAATTCTTATAAAGGGAAATAGAAACAACAAAAATAAAAAAGTCAATAATAGTTTATTTTATACAGAAAAATACGGTCTGGTTCCATTTCGTACACCTTTATTGCTCTTAATAGAACCCTAAATATTCACATTGTCTTCTGAACCGATAAATCCTCCATTTGCAACACCGTTTATTTCATTTTCGTGAAAACTACTCATCTTCGTCCCTTCCCAGTCCGTTTGTGGCCAAGACAAATCGCCCTTCAAAGACTTTAACACTTTCGAATACTGCTTCTCCGATTTCGAAAACCGTGCCATTTTGTTCGCGACGAATTTTTCCAAAATAATTTCAATAAATATAGATTCTACGATATAGCACGCGACGAAGTTGAGCACGGCAGTCCACATGACGAAGACGCGTCCGTTTAAATACGGTGGCATTTTGAGCTCCAAGGTGTCGGCTATGAAACCATGTGGAGCTAGGGTGACGTAGGAGCATACGGCAGTCATGAGCAGTAAACAGAACACGAAGATGTAGTTGGTGAAGATATTTTTCCGGTAAGGCTTCCCTTTGGAGAAAACGATCGCCATGGTGATGTATTGGAACATGGAGACACAATAAACGGCGTAGTTTTCATAGGACGCTGTGTAGCTGGTCACGGAGACGCTGGTCGCGGAGTCGTAGACGAAGGGAGTGAACCAATCGTAAATCTGGATGAAGTAGTACCCGAAGACTTGAAAACCGACCGTTAAAAACATGAAGAGAGTGATTGAGCACAGCGGAACGAAGCTGAGGAGGCTAGTCCTCGGCGGGGTCTTCGCCAGCTTCTCGTACGCTTCGGTACTACCGAACGAAGCGGCGAAATTAAGAATCAGTAAGACATCGATGAAAAGGAACTGCAAGGAGCTCAAGTTGGTATCTATTCCATACAGGATAATGACCGAAGCGAACTCCGCCAAACTGTAACAGAGCATCATCTTGAATACGCCAAATGACGTTACCAGGGCGGCGCGGCCCTCTTTGATGACCTTAGGCGTGCAGGAGATGTTTGGCTCTTTGGAGGTAAAGGGGGAGGCGACGCTGCTCTCGGCCTCCGAGAGGGAGATCCCCACGTGGGCCGCCTTCAGGGCCCCGCAATCGTTCGCTCCGTCACCGCACATTGCTGCAAAGAAATTTAGGAATTACAGATCGAACATGTTCGTTCTCAACTATTACTCACCAACGTAGTATCCTAAATTCTTCAACTGTTCCACCAGGTCTTGTTTTTGAGATCCGGACATTCTCGCGAATACAGCGCCTTTGGTGACAATCTTCGGCACTAAATCCGGGAAGTACTTGACGACATTGGCCCACGACTCGCCGTTGATGACGAAACAGTAGTTTCTGTCCTTCTCACCCAAATTCTCGATGTCTTTGTAGCGATTGCTATTATCGTTTTTAAATACCTAAAAAAATAATAATAATTTTTTTGTTTTTAAACGGTTGCAAATCAATTGGTAATCGATACATTTTGCTTTATGAAGACCGGTCACAGATTTTGCTTCTGTGAACACTTTAAATCAAGTTTTCAAACGTACCGTTTCTCTTGGTGGACATAAGACATGGTAACTGATAACAGCAAAATCGTGTTTGGTAGGTTTCTCTGTCAAAATTTCTATTACTGTAGCCGTTTGGTCAATGATTTGGCAATCTCTGGCTACCGTGACAGCAGTTTGAATATTATCACCTAGGAAACCATTTTTATAAATATTTTTAATAATTCTTGTGAAAAAGACGAGGAATAGGTTGATTCGATAGGTAGCGTTATTGGGCTACTTTTAAAGAAAAATTACATGTTCAGGTCGAACGGAGTTAAGGAATTCTGCATATAAAATAATAATTTCATTCGTACATCTCTTGAAATTTTAATTTTTGTCCCAATAAAGGTAAAGTTTCAAAATAGTATATTAAGATACAAGTTTCATAAGACATTATCTTAGAGCACGCGTTTAACGAAGAAAACGACCTGCGAAGCGGGGAGTTTTCTAAAGTACAAGTGATCTAAATGTCTTATGAACCGTGTATTTTATAATACTTTTTCTATTTGGGTCTTTAAAGTATGGAAAACTTTAAAAAATATAGTAGATTTTTTCCATTTAAATTAATATTTTCTTTTTGGGTTGGCAATACTTTTACAAGTATCAAATATGCCATGATAGAAACAATTGAACACAACAAAGCTTCTTCCCATTCGTCATAATTAAAAATAAATATATTATTAAAGTTAATAAAAATGAGTCAGGGAGAAAGTTGTAGTCCGTCAGAAATACGAGAAAATGCAGAAAATAAATAATCTAGAAACAATTTTAAAAAGAATATGCAAAACTTTGAGTTATGGTGCGAGCAGAAAAAAGTTCAAAATATTGAACAAAATGATAAATAATACTATTGAACAAAATATTGTGTCGACACAGAATCTGACAGGAATAACAATTAATACCCAGGAAATATCTATACAGTAACTATAAATACGTATATACTGGGTGGCCCAGAAGTCCGGAATAAAATTAATATAGCCTTAACCTGTAACTTTTGGGGAAAGCGCTCAGACACCTCAATTTAGTTTTATATATGCTCACATTTTGACGTTATTTGTTTGTTTTTTTATAGACATTTGTCAAAGATATGACGACATCGATCTTTTTTTTAAATAGAAATATACAGCTTGTGATACATCATTTGAAAGCTAATATCTCGTACAGTATGCTCATAAATTTTAGCGCGATTCTGTCAAGCTATTTCAAAATGGCGACTGTTAAAAGTTTTAAAAAATCTCTATTTAAATAAGCGGAAATTATAAATCATTGATGGTTTCTTTACCTTTCAAGGTAAGAAAAGAAATCTTCATTCTATCGCGTTCAGAAGATTTCTTACCTTGAAAGGTAAAAAAAACATCAATGATTTATAATTTCCGCTAATTTAAATAGAGATTTTTTTAAAACTTTTAACAGTCGCCATTTTGAAATAGCTTGACAGAATCGCGCTAAAATTTATGAGCATATTGTAAGAGATATTAGCTTTCAAATGATGTATCACAAGCTGTATGTTTCTATTTGAAAAAAAGATCGATGTAGTCATATCTTTGACAAATGTCTATAAAAAAACAAACAAACGTCAAAATGTGAGCATATATAAAACTAAATTGACGTGTCCGAGCGTTTTCCCCAAAAGTTACAGGTTAAGGCTATATTAATTTTATTCCGGACTTCTGGGCAACCCTGTATAAAGTAATATGTATAATACTATATTGAATTAAAAATAAAAATAGTACTTTATTGGATAAAACTTTAGAAATAGAGCATAAACTGGAAGATATTTCTATTATTATTAGGTTATATTGTTTTATAGTTGTGACTAGAAATTAGTTGACGGACACCGTAGCAGATTTTCTGAGTATAGGTATTTCGGATAAATATCTAGTAAAAATGATCTATTTGCAAGGTTAAAGGTTAGTATTCCATAATGCCAAGAAAGCTAATTTCAACGATATCGAAGTAAGCCTAAAATTCGAACCCTACTTGCTGCCAATATAAAAAAAATTTCAGTTCCATAAAGTGGCAGGTTATTCAATTTTTTGTGCATTTCATAATGTAGGCCATTATGAAACCCAAATAGAAAAATAATAATTAAATTACCAGTTATCATGACCACTTTTAATAGAGCATCTTTCAATGTTTTTATCACTCCGACGGTTTGAGGTTTTAGGCGATTTTCTAAAATGACCAGCCCCATGAACGTCAGGTCAATCTCCACACTATCACGTCGCATTCGTGCGACATCCTGATAGGTTACGTTTTCGGGAAGTTTCTTCGTCGCCAAACCTAAAAATCAAAAACCGTATTGGAACGTAGAGCTGTGTTTTCGCCGTAAGACTGTCTTATAATGATCCAAACATGTTATATTTTCTTTGATCCAAACCTTCATATTATTACACTTCCTGCATAATCGAGACCAACTATGTAATGGAAATTGTATTGTAGATTAGCAACTAAAGCACAATGGACGAACTGGAAGTCCCATTTTCGACGATTTTATAGGGGATCACCGTAATTGTTAGTGCTATTCAAAAAGTAATGTAGGTGTCATGTGCTCTTTTTGGGTCAAACTTAAAATGGTTAAATCAAAATTTAAAAATTTTCGCTCGCTTAAGAGATACGGGGGAAAATCAAAAAATTGATAATTTCAAAATCACCCCATATGTTCTTAGTTAAACGAGATACAGAAAAATGTTTTATACAGAGGTTTCTTTATAATGATTGTTGAATAATCTGCCGTTTTCCGAATAAGTATACGGGGTCAGGTAAAAAAGTTATCGGACCTAACCTCATTGTTTTAAATGGAACACCCTCTATATTTTAATCTAAAAAGATACTATTTTAAATTCTCCTTTCAAATATATAACACACTATGGATGATATTGGTTTCCTATCCGAGTTATTGAAGTTTTTCTTCATTTTCCTGGGTTTCTTTATTATAAGTTTTTGATCTCGGCAACGTAAAAGAGCCGTATATTTTTAAATTATGTTGCATTCGTCGAAATATGTCTCTAAATGGTTGCCGTCTTTCCGGATAGCGAACAAAAATAAATATACATTTTGCGCCATTTCTTCGTTTTTTTCCACTTTCAATATAAACTGATATCATATCAAATTTTTCAAAATGTTATTTTCACAAATGAATATGTAAAAATAAAATTGACGTTACCTAAATGTTAATAACAACTAGAATGTCAACATAGTTATTTCTAGGATATTAGCTTTTGTTTCATGACCTACTGTGGTTTAAAGTAATAAAATTTAAATAAATCGCCTAGGAAACCAATATCGTCCGTGGTGTGTTATATATTTGAAAAGAGAATTTAAAATGCTATCTTTTTAGATTAAAATACAGGGTGTTATGGAAATGACGTATTATATTTAAACCGGCAAATCCCGAGATGAAAATAAATTGAAGAAAAATAACCATAAATGGCGCTTTGAATTATTAAGCGAAATATACACTTTATATGAAATCTCAAAATTTACGTGGCCGCTCCTGAGGCCCTTCGCAATCAATATTTTATTGAGGCAGTCTCGAGGTTCAAAAGAGGTTAGCGCATTATAGCGATGTTGCCATATTGCAACACAGAATTCTAAACGCACGTGTTCAGTTTTTGACAACAAGACGTCTTTGACGCGCGTTATCACTTCTTTTTCAAACTTTTTAGACAAATAAAACTACAATTTTAAGGTACATGCTCTCTTACCTTCGATCTTATTTAATGATCCGTATTATAATTAAATTCCATAAAATAATAAAACACAAAAAGTAAGTTTTTCAACAGAATCAACAGTAGATAATATCACACAAATTTGAAATTACATCACAACATTTATGATTATGAATTATTTCACAACAAAAAAAAATTGTGCAATACAACTAACAAAACGTTTAAAATTCGTTATACGTCAAGCACGTGAAGCCCTCGGCACGACGTCGTTCCACTCCCCAGTGTCGAAACATACTGAAGTATGAAGGGCGCGCCGCCAGTATTCAACCAAGGGCGAGACACGCGGTGTGATCTGACAACACTGCTAGTATACTCTAGTGGCCCACATTGTTGCTAAGTGAATCCAGATGGAACGGCGTGTGGGTAAAAAGGGTTTTTACCTTAGTATTTAGATATTCGATTTAAAAAAGAAAGTATGTAGACTTTCTCTAGAACTCCCTAGGAGTCACCCATTTAAATATAATAAGTCATTTCCATAACACTATATAGGTTGTTTAATTTAATAAAATGAGGTTAGGTCCGATAACTTTTTTACCTGATCCCGTATACTTATTCTGAAAACGGCAGATTATTCAACAATCATTATAAAGAAACTTCTGTATAAAACATTTTTCTGTATTTCTTTTAACTAAGAAAATACAGGGTAATTTAGAAATTGTCAATTTTCCCCCGTATCTCTTAAGGCCGTATTACAGTCGGGAATTTTTATGGCGCAAGCACTGGCAATTATAATTCAAGGATTCAGGCGCAGTACATCGTTCTCCGTACTACAGTCAGAAATTCTACTCTTCTGACAATTAAAATGACACGGATTCATGCGCAGTACACCGTTCCCGATCAGCTGTCTCTCATTACCAGAAATGGGGCAGGCGCCATTTTAATTGCCCTTGCCGGCGCAATTGGGTAGACATGGATTATTCTGTTATTTTTAACTGTTTATTATTTGGCCGAACCAGGTATGAACAGGTAATGGCCATTTAAATCCACTGGTACTTAAATTAGCAGTTTACATTCTTTATTAAACTTATGGACTGCTAATTCAGCAACTTTTTGCACCTCCTATTTGTAAATAGCAGTAGCCGCTTTAACTGGTAATCAAAACGTACAGGTTTGCACATCTCTTATTCTGGGGATATTTTAGGGATTTCGACAGTACCCACTGCTGTTCTGACCGTTGACAATGCTCCAGCTGATCGAAAACGGTTTACTGCGCATGAATACGTGCCATTATAATTGCCGGCGCAAGAGAAAAAATTGCCGAGTCTAATACGGCCTTTAAGCTAGCGAAAATTTTCTAATTTTGATTTTATCATTTTAAGTTTGACCCAAAAAGAGCACATGACACCTACATTACTTTCTTGATAGCACTAACAATTACGGAGATACCCTATAAAAGTGTCGAAAATGGGTCACCTTGTACTAAATGCGAATAAGGGGTTTGTGGGGAACGTACCTATTACTCTGTATCCTTGCTCCGTATATTCTTTTAATTTTTCCTGTATATCGCTTGGGACCGTCGCCCTATCGGATAACGAGACAATTTTTTCTGGCGATCCCTTGCAAAATACTTCGAAATGGTTTTTTTCCTCGCACTTGATTATCACAGCCATTCGTTGCAGACTTGACGAGAATTGGAATTGCTTGACTATGCCGATTTCGTCCATCGTCTAAAAAACATATAAATTCGTCCAGAGCGGCTCGTACTCGCGTTATTACCGGTTCTGTATATCATTTTATTGTTTCGAAAAATGTTACAGGACCAACTTACATCGGCGCCTTCCTTCTCTGGAGCTCTCACTAAAATTAGCGGGGTGAATGTGTCATATTTCTTTTCTCGATGGTGGTTGTCTTCAAAAATCCACTCTGTCGATTCAAACATCTAAAAAATTACAACTTTGATTGTCTGTTGGTTTTATTATCTACACAAATAACTTTTATCTAGTCGATTATCTACATCCCCGCTTACCTTTACATCCAACGGATCCCCGGCCACCTCTCCTTCGATAGCCGTCAAAGTATGACAGGTCGTCATGCATCGCAGTAAATCGGAACCGCTCGGAATCGTCGGGATGTCTTTGATTGGATGCTCCATCTTACTGCCGTTCACTGGCACCACTCCCCACATGTCTAAGGCGTCTTCAGTCAAGGTACCGGTCTAAAAACAGAGTTACAGATATTTTAGGGATGATACGGTTGATTTTGCCGCCTTTGAAGAACAAAATAACTGGTGTCGAGCCTTATGTATAGGTACTTACTTTGTCGAAACATACGCAGTCCACCGAGCCGGACACATTAATCACTCTGGAATTGATGCAGTAAATATTGCAATTTTTTAACCGTTGCAGAGCGTACAGTTTTCCGATAGTCATGGCCGCGGGAAGGGCAGGCGGTATCACGATCGTGATTATATCCAGGGCCTTGATTGTGATATCTACGGCTGCGATTTGGCGGGACATCTGAAAAGATAATGCACATGTGGGTAATTCTTTCACAAACCTCACACTTCTTAACCTTGACATTTTAGAGAATCGTCCGAAGCAACTTACATAATATAATTATCTGCAAAATCCATTTTATGAAAAAGTGGCACCTCTTTTAGATCGATAGTTATTAAATATTTTCGATCGCAAGTCACAGAGAACGCGGGGAATGCCCGCTCTTCTGATATTACATAATATTAAATATTTCCAAGAATTATAATATTTCTTGATTTGTTTTTTATTACCTTTGACACGATGGTATACACAAAACCCAATGCAGCTACTATACCAAGGATTCCTATAAATTTGTAGCTATCTTGGTCGAATTTGAAATCGGCTGGTGGTGGGTACAAAATGCTCCTCACTAACTCTCCCTTGGTCGTTAGAAACCCTGTTCTGATGACCACTGCTGTTACCTTTTCGTTCCCTTAAAATACCTATTTATATTTATAACCAGTTGGGAAATACGCATTGTTGTATAACAAAGTGTTTTATATGGTAGCGAAGGCGTCTCGCAGTGTAGCAGCTTGGTTAGCCAATCAGTTGTAAAAAAGTGGAATCTACCTACCGTGACTTCTGGTTTGTATGACACTGGTGCCACAAAAAAGAAGATGGTTGACGTCTTCCTTAACATTGTACAATGTGTCATTATTATCTAGGGGAGTTTTTGTAACGGGCACAGATTCCCCTAAAAAAGTGTTTTTCGTTTTCAAAAATTGTCTTTACAACAAGGAATATATGGAACTATTGCTCGAATTTGTTCTTGAGAGCTGAAATTTGGTACCGTAGATCGCTATTTTTTTCTTACCTACCCGTCAGCATGCTTTCGTTGACGATACAAGTCCCATTTAGTAGTACGGCATCGCAGTGCATTTCACAGCCGTATTTCGGGACTACTATGACGTCACCGGGTACCAATTGAGTCGTGGATATTTCCTCGTAGGTACCGTCTCCTCTGCTAATCGTTACGAGGGAGGTAAAGTTAACCGTGCCCTTCAGGTTTTTTTGATTCTAGAAAATATGCATAGTTATGTAGTGTAAAGTTTACAATACAGGGTGTTATGGAAATGACGTATTATATTTAAATGGGTGACTCCTTGGGTGTCCTAGAGAAGCGCTACATATTTTTTTTTTTTAAATCGACCCTTTTAAAAGTGGGGTAATAAACACTCTTACTCACAGGTCAGAGCGAGGAAATCCATGCACAAACACAATCAGTTTTTTTTCTTTTTCATGGTAACACTCCTGGAAACACTTTATGTACACACAGTAATAGTGAAACGGAACCGGTAGTTAGCTTTTGAAAATACAATAATACAGATTTTACTACAGATTATTAGATTTTATTACACGCGACGAAATTTGACGTCCAGAAGAAACGCGTCAATAAAAACAATATTCAAAGATTATTTATGGACGGGCAAGATACACGCGTAAACCGAAAAAACAGAGCGGATTGCTGAGAGTGTGTTGGTGATCCAGTAGACACAACTTATCCGGCCGCTGGTTAGTCTTGAACTAACAGACGCAAGCGTAAGGTGCTATATGAAACTACTTCGCTCAGCCGATGTAAGGCGTCAAGAGGTCATTGGCATTTGACCTAGTGACGTACGTGGCTATTACTATTCCATATGTTTTTTCGGGTTGTTTAAAACATAGTCCGTCGTAAATGTTCTTCAATTAATTGTACCAAAAGGTATATTACAGAATGGAAACGTGTTTAAATTATTTTATATTGTCTAAAGAGTTTAAGGTGTACATATGACAACATGGGCCAGAATTCCTTGTATTGTTGTATTCCTTACATGTATCGCAGTGCCACACAGTTGTTTGTCTAGTTTGACGTCAGGTCACTTTTACCGCTGAAAGAATTGAAAGCGCCATTTATGGCTATTTTTCTTCAATTTGTCTTTATCTCAGGAATTGCCGGTTTAAATATAATGCGTCATTTCCATAACACCCCGTATACCGTTTTGACCACCATAACCATCCTTCTGACCATAGAATGTCCCAAATTTGCATCTTTTCGGACCGAGCCGGAATACAAATTTTGTTTACCTGCATCCTGAATTATTATACCATTTGAAAAAAGTGTTTTGTGTCGCGCGATACAAATCGTAGCGCTTTTATGTTGGACGAGCGGCTGAACGACATAAAAGCGAACATTAAGAACACTGTCTTTAGAAAACGCAGCGTTTTTTAGCTCGAGACACAAGGCGCGTGCCTAAAAGGAACTTACTGATTTCTACTTCCACACAACTACTTTATGTTGGGCTTGATTTGAAGAAAGGTGCAGGCACTATACAGGGTGTCCCAGAATATGTGGACAATCTCCCGGGTTCAGATAGAACACTTAAAAATAACAGGAGATGTTCATATACATTTTCCTTCCTGCGGCCCCGCCTACTGAGATACGGGCCAATAACGGACGTCTCTGGAAATCGTTGATTTTTGAATAATTTTTTAAGTACTAGGTGTAATTTAATAATTTTTTAGTATAATGTTTACTAGATGAGTCTCCTTGAAATTCGCCCTTTTAAACACATTTGGCTTGTTTAGTTTGACAGGGACGGACTAGACGTATTACAAGAATGCTTTTTTTACACCCTGTATGATGAAGGAACGACGATAATAGTTTTTTTGGATACTCTAAACCTTAAGCTGAAAAAAGGTACTCTCGATACAATGTCGATAAAATAAACTGTTTTAGAGAAAAAAATATTTTTGTTCATACATACATTAAATGCATGTCGGCATATTCAGTATACGTAAATTCCATTACTAAGGTAGTAACGAATACTACAAAGGAGAAAAACCGCAAATTTCAAGACAATACCATAAACGGACACTGGCATAAATATTCTTATTTAAATCGGTACATGTGAAAAATACCATAGCAACAATGAGATAATTTTATGAACATAAAACAACAACCAATGCAAAAAAATCATATTGAACAAAAATATTTTTTTTGCGAAAACAGTTTATTTTATCGACATTGATCAACAGTACCTTTTTCTCAGCTGAAGGTTTAGAGTATCCAAAAAAAATATTATTGTCGTCCCTTCATCATACAGGGTGTAAAAAAAGCATTTTTGTGTTACGTCTCGTTCGTCTTTGTCACAGTAAATAAGCCAAATGTGTTTAACAGGGCTAATTTTAAGGAGACTCATCTAGTAAACATTATACAAAAAAATAAATAAATTACACCTAGTACTTAAAAAATTATTTAAAAATCAACGATTTCCAGAGACGTCCGTTATGGGCCCGTATCTCCGTGGGGGCCGTAGGAAGAAAAATGTATATGAACTTCCCCTGTTATTTTTAAGTGTTCTATCTGAACCCGGGAGATTGCCCACATATTCTGGGACACCCTGTATAGCTAGTTCGGCATTAAGTCGATTACGATATTTTGTTTTTGTGACATTTTATTTCCACTTAGTGGTTCGCGGACCCCAGTTTGAGAAACGCTGCTCTAGTGTATAATCATAAAAATTATTGTTCGGGTTTGTCGTTGACTGATGGGTATTTTACCTTTTTATAAATATACAGGATATTATGGAAATGACGTATTATATTTAAACCGGCAATCCTGCGATGAAAACAAATTGAAGAAAAATATCCAGAAGTGGCGCCTGAATTTAATATGCCCTGTACTTGACCTTATGTCAAACCAAAAATGACCACGTGGTGCCCCTGTCAGGAAGGTAAACAAAGCAACATATGGCGAAAAAGTCACTGAATCTTGAACAGTGTTGTCATATCTTCAGGGTAAACTCGTCAGGGTATATTATTATAAACTTTTACGTTCAGTTCAGTTCGCTGGGAAACAATCTCTGATTTATAAACTTGAACTGACTCGAACGAACCGCCGCGGAGTTTATAAATGGTCAGGTATGTTCTCATTTGTTCAATTCGAACGACACCCGTCAGATCTGGATAACTTAAAAGTTTATAAATGCCACTTACCCTTTAGAAAAAAAAATGCAATTTTATTTAGCTTCTCGGACTTATTTAAAACCAACTTAATTTATAAAAAAACACCAAGTACCTAGGTAACCCGAACAAAAACAAACCGGCACAATAATCTCACAAAATCACATAAATTCGCATTAGTTTTCGCGTCTCATGAACACATCTAAGTACCATTCAATCTGAATTAGTATTTTAAAGTGCTACTGTGTAGACAAAAATACGCCCTTATTGTCTGGGTGGTCTGGGAAATAATGTATTTAACATCTAAAAATTTTAAAAATAAATAACACGTTGGTTCCGTCGATCGATATTGAACTGCTGGGCTGGGGCACTGCCGTCGCGAAAAGAACAAATAATAACTTAATAATTTAAACTCGGGTTTAAGTATTAACACACAATTATACACACAAATCTGCTTGAAACTTGGTAAAAACAGTAGGAAACCGATAACGCGTGCGCAAATCGGCCAGCTTCTTTAAACAGCTGATTTTGGACAATCGGGCGGGTTGCCTGTTCTTTTCGCGACGGCAGCGGCTGGGGTTAATATTTAAAAATACAGCGTTGCCACTTTCGATGTTTTATAAGATTATACTCATAAATTGCGGGATTTCTTCTATAATATTACTTTCCTGTATAATTATAGTCTCGGAAATGGCAACCGCGCTAGCTCAAGTTAGTTTTCGGAATGTGCACAAAGAAAACACCTTGGACGCGACCATTTATTTCAAAGGGTAGTTCCTATGTCAACATAATTGCTTCATTTTATCTTTAATAAACTGTTAATGGCCGATAGAAATTAGCGTTTTTATTATTTCTATTGCGAAATAATTAAGTGCTGTTTAGTGTTTACTGCTTTCGTCTAATCTGATAATAGGTGCATATCTTCAAAAAAACTAATTTGAAACTCGTGGGTGTCTGTGTGTTTCTTTACGTGATTTAGTGCAAATGTTCCGAGAGATTGGAAATAAGAGGCCGAATGGGGTTTAGTGGGTATAAGCTTATTATGCAGTTCCACATTATCATCAGGGTACGTGATGAGCATAAAGCTTTTCCCATAGAGAAATAAACCTGAAGATATATGTGCCCTGGATTACTTGCTAGTGTACTGGCACCTGGATTCACTTCTATTTGGATACTAGGTAAACTAAATATTATTTTTATAAGTATCTAAAGTTTGACATTTTTTACACAGTTTGGCTACATTGTGCCTGAACATCTGTTGATTACACCGCTGGGAATGGCTAATATGATCATATATGGTTGTGCCGAGGAGTGACCTGTGGGTTTATGGATGAATCACCCCACTTTTTAAGCTTTGATTAAAAAAAAATATATGTAGCTCTTCTCTATGACATTCCAGGGGTCACCCATTTAAATATAATACGTCATTTCCATAACACCCTGTATTTCATGTTCCATTTTAAGTGCAAATAATTATAATTATTAACGATACATTAGTATTAGTTATGGTCTAAAGTGGTACCGCGTTCACCGGAATATTACTAGTGTAATTTGATTATAGCATGGTTTTTCCGATTATTTGTTACATTTTGAAGGTGACCTATTGGTTTTGCATTTTACTTACATAAGAGGTATATTAAAAAAATGTTTCTCTGAAAATGATTATTTTTTTCCTTACCTTCCTTGTTTGTACTATAGATGTGGAAATACCCACAACGGACATGATAACTATAGCTACGGCATAATAATAGTATAGCTCAGCTACCCATACTATCAAGCTAAACAGCTGGAAGATGTAGAAGGGCGTAAGCGCCTCTAAAACTAGTAGGGTTAGGACGGTCTGCTCCGGAGTGTTGATTTCATTTGGTCCATAAACGATTCTCCTAAAGTACAAATAACGGGATTTTTCTACGACTATACAGGGTGCTAATGTTTCAGTGTAATTTTATAAAGAAAAGTTCATATTAATATAAAAGGTGGAAAGAAGTTCTTACTTTCTGGCTTGCTCGTCTTCGGATTGTCCATTGAACTCGTGCAAGCTCGCCCGAGTTATTCCATTTTCCAAGCCCGCTATTTTTACGAATCTCTCCTTCTCGTCGTCCCAAACGTAGGTCAGCTTTTTACATTTGATGATGCGTATTTCGTAAAGTTCTATAAAAGTATATTAGGATACAAGTTTCATAAGACATTATCTTAGAGCACGAGTTTAATTTAGAAAACGACCCAAGAAGCGGGGACTTTTCTCAATGTACAAGTGCTCTAATTGTCTTATGAACCGTGCATTTTATAATACTTTTCCTATTTGGGTCTTTAAAGTCCGAAAAACTTTAAAATATATGGTAGATTTTTTCCATTTGAATTAATATTTTGTTTTTGGGTTGGCAATACTTTTACAATTTAATAAAATGTTACAAGTATCAAGTATGCCATGATAGAAACAATTGAACACAACAAAGCTTCTTCCCATCCGTCATAATTAAAAATAAATATATTATTAAAGTTAATAAAAATGAGTCGGGAAGAAAGTTGTACTCCGTCAGAAATACGAGAAATTGCAGAAAATAATCTAGAAAACCCTTTAAAAAGAGTATGCAAAACTTTGAGTTATGGTGCGAGCAGAACAAAGTTCAAAATATTGAACAAAATAATAAATAATTACTATTGAACAAAATATTGTGTCGACACAGAATCTGACAGGAATAACAATTAATGTCCAGGAAATGTCTACAGTAACTATAAATATGTATATATAAAGTAATAAATATAATACTATGTTGACTTAAAAATAGTAATTTATTGAATAAAACTTTAGAAATAGAGCATAAACTGACAGATATTTCTATTAATTTTAGGTTATGTTGTTTTATAGTTGTGACTAGAAATTAGTTGACGGACACCGTCAGCATTTCCGAGTATAGGTATGTCAGATAAATATCTAGTAAAAATGATCTATTGGCAAGGTTAAAGGTTAGTATTTTAAAGTTTTCTATAAAATTTTTTTGTCGAATCCATAATGCCAAGAAAACTAATGTCAACGAAATCGCAGTAATCCTAAAATTCGAACCCTACTTACTGCCAACATAAAGAAAATAAAATTTCAGTTCCATAAAGTGGCAGGTTATTCAATTTTTTTGCATTTCATAATGTCGCCATTATGAAACCCAAATAGAAAAAGTATTATGGAGGATTATTAACAATACTTTTTAGTACGTACATGTATCGTCGCTCCAATGCCTAAAGAGGGCGCCGCGACAAGAGACCGAGACCAGTTTTCGTACACGAGTTTACTAGGGAACTATGCACACCAGCTGGTTGAATGCCGTCACTTTCGGCCCTTTTATTTAATTTGAATTACATTATAACAATTTTTCTCTTACCTTTTGTTTGTCCGTCCGCCAATCGAAATTTCAATTTTTTTCTCAAGTCATTACCATAGTCGCCGTCGCTGTAAAACAAGGGTATAAATAATAAACAAAAGAACACTTTTGCGCGTCCGTTTTTTTTTGGAATTCCTATGACGCAAATTGGTCTAGCACTTGACCATTTAAATAACATACCTGTTCAGCGTCATTACTCGTTTCACAAAATGAGTTTTTGTCTTTCCATTGTATTCGTCCTACAACAAAGAAAAATATTTAAAAATGTATGTTAAGTTGATCATAGAAAATCCCATGTAATTTTTTGAAAAGGCTGAATATTGGTTCCCCTGTACGTTTTACAGAAAAATTTCATTATAACTTCTTGAAGAGGCCGACACGGTAAACCCACGTGCCGAGTTTGAATACATTTCGGTGAGCCAATCCTAAACTGTTCAATTAAAAGTGATGGCAAAGCCACGAAACTCTCATAGTACACGTGAGCACCAGCAGATTAAATTACGGCAATTTTTGATAATAACGTCATAGAAATGATTTGCTGGTGTTTGCTGTATTACCTGAACTATGAGAGTTTCGTGGTTTTGTTATCACGTTCAATTGAATAGCTTAGGATTGACTCATCAAAATGTATTCAAACTTGGCACATGGGTTCACCATGTCGGTCTCTTCAAGAACGTATAACGGAGATTTTCTATGAAATGTACAGGGGAGCCAATAATCAGCCACCCTAAAAATGACATGGGGATTTTCTATGCTCAACTTAACCGACGCAACGCTCGGTATACTCTACTGCACAAAAATCGTCGGCACAGTTCACAGTCTAAACACATAATAAGCTGCTTGCTTTCGATTATGTTACTCAGACTATGGAAGGAAAGCCGGTCAATTCGGTCCGCACACGCAGAGAAAAAAGAGCCGGTTTTCAGTGGCGGCTCGTGACCTATGATAGAGAGGGGGTTCACAAGTATGGTGAAATTATTTTTAAAATTTTATTTTTGTGTAACGATCAAACAATTACTTTCTAGGCGTTTTAAATGTAGAAAGAAAAAAAGTAATAAGAAAATGCGTTAGGTAAAACATATTTTTATTTATTTTTTAATTTACACAAGGAAATACAACTTTTGGAAAATAAGAAAGGTTTTTTTAGTGTGTATAGCTGTCGGATCTTAACGTCGTCGCATGCTACCCTCGTAACAATATTTATACAGTCCACTACTAATACTACTAAAGCCATCTACGAGCTATCAAGAAAACCGAATGATGTCCAATACTACTACCGCCATCTACGAGTTATCAAGAAAACCGAATGATGTTTAATACCACTACGCCATCTACGGCTACGTCATTAGGCGCAACCAAGACGAGAACAATAGTTAACTGTTTTATGACGAGAACGAATCGAGCCACGAGACTGACAAGTTGGCATTCTTCATATTTTCAGTGTTTTTTAGTTTAAATCCTTAAATAAAATGGTTTAAAATCATATCGAGTATCATTTATCGAAATACACAACATTTATCGACCCTACACAATAGTGCTTAAACGAAAAGTCCATTCTTCGGTTCTTAATTGTAGAAAATTGATCAATAACAGCCTCATTAAGTTTGGAATACCCTCTATATTTTTTTTTCATATATTTATTTTTTAAACTTTCTAATAAAGTCCCTAGATTTACCCTTTGTGGTCTGCGTTAAATTAATTTCGGGTTTAGGTTCAATTTTTTGCTCCAAACTCCAAGAGCTAAAGTTATTTCTTAAATAGTCCACCGTCAACTGTTCATTTTAACTTAATAAATATATAATATTAAAACATACACGCTCGAATTTCTAACTAAGATACCCGAACAGACAACAGCGCGGTGCACACCAAAACTGTGCGCCTACAGAGAAACTGCACTACTTAATCGCACGTGCGAGCAAGTCTCGTCATAATCGTCATTTACCTCGACCGAGGCACGGTTGCCGGATCTATACAGTTTGGTTTGACGGGATGATAAAATATTAGGGAGCGTCGGACTTTTTTAGTTTGACGATACGATAAAATATTAGGGAGGGTCGCACTTTATACGATAAATAATATTCAATGAATATAAATTAATATTTTTTATTCGTTTTGTTTTGGGGGTGCACGTGCGCATGCGCTCCTGTGGAAGAACCGCCACTGCCAGTTTTACCTAATGAGACTTAAAAAAACAACTTACAGTTAATAATACTTTTTCGGCAATCTTCAAGTCACATGTTCGATGCGTGGCCTTCAGGTGTAGGACCGGATACCAGTGAAAAATAAGTCTTAAAATTCCTAAGGTCGTTATGTAGAGAACCCAGCAAATGCGGGATCTCAACTGACTGAAAGAGAACCCTTGTATTTCCTAAAAATCCAAAATAAAATAATATTTTTCGGCATATACAGGGTGTCCCAGATAAGAATGCAATATTGCCCTTGTCCAAAGAAAGCCTACGTTTATTTTTAATCGACGGAAACTAAATCTAATCCCTCTAAATCGAATTCCCCTCCTCCCTCCCATCAACGTCATGTCAAATAAATAATGAATGTTAAAAAAAACAACTTACCATTTGATCATCTTCAGCAAAATTAACGTACTGATTTTTTTCATTTCGATTCCTCGATTTACTTTTTGCGTTTGTAGCGGTTTTAGCCAAATTATCACCTATAAAAAAAAAATTAACTTATTCGAATTATCGCTAATTTGAAAACGGCGTGTTTTCGTCGAAAACTTTATGTAACGCATATTAAAACCGGTTTATTGAATTTTAAGCCGGTTTATCGATAATTTCGGCGTTTCCGGGTATCGGTCAGTTTCAACTTGTTTATGATAAATTGATAATTAGATCTGGATTTGCGAAATTAGCGTTATAATAAGAAGAATTAGAATAATACTATTGAATTATGATGTCATATGTCATGAGTTGTAAAACTATGAGAAATGACGGTCATTTATAAATCGTGAGATTTTATAGTGTTGGGAAAAACCGATGATTTTAATATTCGAGTACTTGATACTCGAGCGATTTTAATAATCGAGTGAATCGCTCGAGTGAGTCGCTTGAAATTCCAATTCACCAAGCGATGACGTCACCGACTGCTCGACGGGCAGCCTAGCCGTTTACATGTGATCGGGTAGGGTATTTAGCAGGCACGTAACTACGGGTTGGCACAGGTTTAGCTAAAAAAATTGTAGTAGCCACCAAAAAAATTCCAGAAATTTATTTATTTGTGAATAATCAATTTTTACCACGTGTCTCGGTACCAAACAAAAAAACTGCAAATATGTATTTATTGTTCGGGTTAATTCTTGTGCTTTTTTTAAAACAGAAAGTATTATTTTTCTTCACATCCTTCTCAATCTACGAGCATGAAACAAGTAGATATTTCAAATGGCTTGTCAAATTCTTCGACTTTAAATTATCAGGTGCCCACTGTGTGCCCTTCAAAAATGTAGGCTTAGTTACGCGACTGGCAAAATAAGAAAATTGGTTATTATTTTTTTAAATTCATGTTTATAGTTACCTAAAAGTTCATGTTTAAATTTAAGATTTGGTTACCAAAAAAATTGTCGAGACCTGTGTTTTGTTAACTATTTTGCTCGTTTTCTTATTTTCCATTAACATTTTCTATAATGTAAGTCCGTGTCCCCGGTAATACCGGGTACTTGCTGGCATCAAAGCCGACCAATCAGAACTGATTTCCGTTGTCCAAAATACGACGTTTTCATTTTGATGCCATCATTTTAAAAATGCAGGAGTCCGTGATAAATCCGTGATCGGCCTTGCACTTGATTTATTAAAACCATTTAGACCCCCACCGTCTAATATAGTGACGATGTCGCTGTTCTTCCTGTGTCTAGCATCACAATTAATTAGTCCAATATAGGACAGTGGGTGAATGCCAACTAATTGTTAATATACATATGTAAATAAAGGGGACCAGCGGAATATGCAGTAACAAAGTGCAACGTGGCTCGTAATTATACAAATGTACGCGGGGGATTAGAAATGATTCTTGCCTACAATGGGAGCAACCCTGAGAACGTTCTTGCAAGCATTAAAATAGATCTATAAATGTAAAAACCCAGATTTTCTATATAAAAATTATGTAACATCGTTTAGAAAACATCAACAACCAAGTTATACAGCAAGAAAGCTTCCCATAACTTTTATTGACATTAAATTATAACAAATTTTGACCTAAATTTTTAGTAAAAATTATAAGAATACATATTTTTGTAGTTGTTTGTTATTTCCAAGCGGCCACCCATCCAAGTACTAATCCCGCTAATCGCTTCACTTCAAAGATCGATGTATGCTCCCTGTATAAGTTCTCCTCCTATTATTTGTTAAGAAGGTCGAAATCTGAATGATCCGTCGCATCTGATTTAAGCCTTTCATTCTTGTAAAAATAGTATATTAAGATACAAGTTTCATAAGACTTTATCTTAGAGCACGCGTTTAATGTAGAAAACGACCCGCGAGGCGGGGAGTTTTCTAAAGTACAAATGCTCTAATTGTCTTATGAACCGTGTATTTTATAATACTTTTCTTTTTGGGTCTTTAAAGTCTGAAAATTTTAAAAAACATAGTAGATTTTTTCCATTTTTTGGGTTGGCAATACTTCTACAATTTCATAAAATGTTACAAGTATCAAATATGCCATGATAGAAACAACTGAACACAACAAAGCTTCTTCCCATTAGTCACGAAGAAAGTTGTACTCTGTTAGAAATACGAGAAATTGCAGAAAATAATCTAGAAAAACTTTTAAAAAGCATATGCAAAACTTTGAGTTATGGTGCGAGCAGAACAAAGTTCAAAATATTGAACAAAATAATAAATAATACTATTGAACAAAATATTGTGTCGACACAGAATCTGACAGGAATAACAATTAATGCCCAGGAAATGTATACAGTAACTATAAATATGTATATATAAAGTAATATGTATAATACTATATTGAATTAAAAATAAAAATACTTTATTGAATGAAACTTTAGAAATGAGCATAAACTGGAAAATATTTCTATTATTTTTAGGTTATGTTGTTTCATAGTTGTGACTAGAAATTAGTTGACGGACACCGTCAGCATGTTATATATTTCCGAGTATAGGTATTTCAGATAAATATCTAGTAAAAATGATCTATTTGCAAGGTTAAAGGTTAGTATTTTAAAGTTTTCTTTAAAAAAATTTTGTCGAATCCATAATGCCTAGAAAACTAATTTCCACGGAATCGAAGTAAGCCTAAAATTCCAACACTACTTGCTGCCAACATAAAAAAAAAATTTCAGTTCCATAAAGTGGCAGGTTATTCAATTTTTTTGCATTTCAGAATGTAGCCATTATGAAACCCAAATAGAAAAAAGCATTTTTACAATTAAAGTACAATAATAATCGTCGGTAAAATGAACCATTTAAAACTATTTAACTACTGAACTTCAATAAAATAGTTTCATAATTTGGTTGAAAAAATATTTTTACAGCGTAATATTATCGCTAATAGCTAGTGGATCATAAAACCAAAAATCTATTGCGGGCGACTTTTATACGACTAATTTGCACATCGAGAACTTTCAAAAACCTATTATAAAATCTGCGCATATTCTGAGTGTTACTTACTATTAACCATTCTCGACGATCAACTTATATGATCGAATTGCACTGGTGGCGATGGAAAAGGACGCACCATGCATGCACAGTGTTTTTTATTTTTTTTTTAATGAAACCTCGCTACACGAATCCACTGACTAAATCGGCGCAAACTTCAATCGGCTCTTTTATATCCGGAAGAAATTTTGCCATACAAACGTTACATTTAATCCGTATAACCAATTTATTGAGAGAGAGGTGTTAAATTCTAACCAAACAATGCGATTTTTATCGTTTATGTTAATATTTATTGTTATTATTATTATGGTTATAAATTGGCGAAGGCCTCAAAATGCATAAGTTAACGTCGCAATTTTTAAATTAAATTCAAATATTACCTGCATGATATTAAGGTGCAAGATTTATTATTTGTTTCCGCATATTGTATAATTTTATTACCATTCTAGTTTATATGAGGTGTTAATTAATCACGTGCGATTTCTTAGATCAATTTATGAAGAAGAAATCATATGAACACACCTACAGGTGAGTCGGGGAAAGAATAGACGTGTGTCGTAACTTAACTGATCTTTATCAGGGATATTTTGTGTTCGTGTGGTTCACAAAGTTTCTAAACGAAAGTACTTTGCTATATACAGTGAAACCTCTCTTAGGCGGACACCCACGGGACCGTATAAATGTGTCCGCCTAATAGAGGTGTCCGCCCATGGGAAATTTGTTATTAGGTAATATGTAAATGCAAAATTATTACTATGTATATGTATGGACAAATAAACATAACATAACAAAGCACTAGTTTTAGTTAGGATGTGAGTAAAGATTGTTCCACGAAAAATGGATATAACTTAATGACTGCAGTAAATGTACCTGGGACGATCCCATTATTTATGACCGTTTGTTATTATTATGTGGAAAGGACCGGATTGTAATAATTATAATTAAATATAGGCACATCAGGTAGGTTAGGTTGCTTAATTCATATTTAAATACCTTTTTGTGGTAAAATTTGTTAGTTTTTGAAGAATGGTTCAAGAATTGTCTTTTACCAACCATTCCTCAGAATAGCGTGATAGTAATGGACAATGCGAGCTGTCACAGTCGCCAATTACATAAAGCTCCAAGCTCTAATAATACAAAATTGGAGATTCAGAACTACATGGCGGCGAATGATATATATTTTGAAGAAAGTTATAAAAAAAGTGATCTTTTAGAAGTTTTAAAGACATTTTGTATAAAAAAAGTATATGTTTGTGACACATTGACAGAAGAAATTGGACATACAGTGCTACGGCTCCCACCCTATTATTGCATTTTTAACCCCATAGAGCATATGTGGCACCAGTTAAAATCACTGGTTAGGTCTGAAAATATTTCTCCGACTTTAAGTTCTAGTGTTGTAGAATTAATACGAAAATGCTTTAATGATATTCCCCTAGGTAGTTGGAAAAATTCAGTCCGTCACGTAATAACTGTAGAAAATTCGTATATTAGTCTGGATCGTATAATTAATCCAATTATAATTAATTTTGATGAGGATAGCGATAGCGAAACAGAACTATCTATAGAATGACATTATAAATGTAAATAAATATGACTAGTAATATTTTTTAAAAATGTTATTTCATTTGATTACATTAATATAATCATATCATTACTTGTTTTCCTTAGTCCGTCCCTTCATACTTCACTTGTTTATTGCCAAGCTCTTGTCGACACAATGGGACCGACCCAGGAAATCAATAAGTCGTATCCAAATTTCGTGTAACGTACTGTACATCACGTATTTCGCGTATCGCGGTAAGAGATACATCTTTGTTCCTATCAAATGTTGAACCTCGAAATTCCGCTCTTATACAGGCCGTTAAAAAAATGGCTGGGCCATGAGCTGTGAGTAATTCACAACACTTTCTCGGATAGAAATTTGAAGGGCCTTACCTGGTATACGTTATATTAAAAGAAAATTTAAATATACCTGGTGGTTCAATAATTATGTGTAAAAAACTTTGGGGCTCTATGGGAGCCCGAAGAGGGGTCCTATACGAAAATAGTTTATATGTAGTCTTTTCACTTGTTTTCTTCATATCCGGAAGAGATTTCCCACATTTTCCCGGACACCCTCTATAATCTCCATTTGAATCATATGCCGCTGCGGACATGTGTTCATATGACGTTCATAAAACCATCTAAGGAATCCTACCCTGAAATATTAGCATCAAGGGTATATTAAGTATCTGATTTTTAACTTCAATGTTTGGCGCAACCAAATCCTGAATCAAATATGTACAAATAACATAATATTACAATAACGACTGCAGAATTTTCATAGGTGAAGGTATCAAATATTAATGTCTATGAATAATATACCTGTTTTTCTTAATATATGACAGATAACGCAACAAATTATGCAACATTGTATAGTAATAAATAATTCATAAGAAAAATTTTGTTGATCATCATCAATTAGTTAGGTAGTACGAATAATTAAGTACCAGGGCCGATCATAGCGATGCGCAAGGTGTGCATGAGGGCGGGCAAATGGTGATCAACGTAAAAAGAAATTTTCATCCTTGGTGAAAATACCAATCCGTACATGCACCACTCCTGAGTGCCTTAAATTATTTTTCCTGATCATAAAAAAAAATGGAATAATATGAACAGTGGCGTAGGACATTTTGCCATATTAAGTACAGTGAAACCTCTCCTTACGGACACCACTAATAAGCGTACATTTTTTCATAGTCCGAAACTAGGTATATGAAATTCCATGAAAATCAACCTCCTTGGGCGGTCGCGGACAGGCTGTTTTCATACAAAGAGTGCGAAAACCCTCCTTTAAACGGACAAAACAAATTTTTTAAAGTATTTGGGAGACGAATAAGTACGGTGCAAAAACTCTCAGAAGACAGACCGTCAACCAATCCCGTATGCGTGGCAGCGCGAAAGGATTTCGCCGAATAAAAGTATGTGTGATTCCCCGACAGCAGTCCACCGTTTAATTGTGAGTTGTAAGGTTAAAATCGAAACAATGGCACAAACATGTCGCGTTTTGAGTTTGAAACAGAATATTGATGTTGTGGAAGTTTGTAATTTGATAACAATGATTTGGGCGAGTTCATTAACATTGATAGCAATGTGCTATTAGAAGATGATAGTGACCCCATTCCTACCGATTGTGTAGTCCAAACTGAAACCACATCACTATCTGACGACTCTGATGAAGACGTTGAATGCAGTAATCAAACAAATGTCACCAATTATCAACAAGCCATTAGTATGGTAAAGGAATTATAAGAATATGAAAGAATAGAGGTGAATCTACAGCAATGGAATTGTTATCAGACTTGGAATTACATTTTCTATATTGCAAGTATAAAACGCAAACACGTCAAACTACGTTGTTAGATTTTTTTTAGTACTATACATCCTAACTAAAACTAGTATATTTTTGTTATGTTATGATTATTTGTCCTTACATAGTAATAATTTTGCATTTACATATTACCTAATAACAAATTTCCCATGGGCGGACACCTCTATTAAGCGGCCACATTTAGACGGTCCCGTAGGTGTCCGCCTAAGAGATGTTTCACTGTAATTAAAAAGCAATTTTTATTTTGAAACCAGCATCTACAGGTTTTGCGATTTGATTTTTTTGGTAGTATGTTCAGGTCCAGGGGACCAGGGGAGGGGAGCGACCTCTTTCCTGTGGCTACGCCACTGTATTCGAGGTTACATTATCTTTAATTTCGTTACCTTCTCCATTTGGGATTGGAGGTTTAAACCGCTTTTAGCATTCAACTGAAGTAAGCAGCAAACAATGTATTTTATTATTTCAAAAAATTGACTACCCTCGATACACTTTTCGAAGTCACGTGATTCTGTTGTTTGTTAAAGGCCGTATTACACTTGGGAATTTTTATGGCGCCAACAATGGCAATTATAATTCAAGGGTTCAGGCGCAGTACACCGTTCTCCGTACTACAGTCAGAAATTCTACTCTTCTGACAATTAAAATGACACGGATTCATGCGCAGTACACTGTTCCCGATCAGCTGTCTCTCATTACCAGAAATGGGGCAGGCGCCATTTTAATTGCCCTTGCCGGTGCAATTGGGTAGACATGGATTATTCTGTTATTTTTAACTGTTTATTATTTGGCCGAACCAGGTATGGACAGGTAATGCCCGTTTAAAGCCACTGGTACTTAAATTAGCAGTTTACATTCTTTATTAAACTTATGGACTGCTAATTCAGCAACTTTTTTCACCTCCTATTTGTAAATAGCAGTAGCTGCTTTAACTGGTAATCAAATCGAACAGTTTTGCACATCTCTAATTCTGGAGATATTTTAGGGATTTCGACAGTACCCACTGCTGTTCTGACCGTTGACAATGCTCCAGCTGATCGAAAATGGTTTACTGCGCATGAATACGTGCCATTATAATTGCCGGCGCAAGAGAAAAAATTGCCTAGTCTAATACGGCCTTTACCGACTGTAATATTCCATTCTCGTATTCCACTCGCAATGCAAGACGACTTGCGCCAGCTGATCGAGAATGGTTTAGTGCGCATGAATCCGTGCAATTATAATTGCCGGCGCAAGAGAAAAAATTGCCTAGTCTAATACGGCCTTAACTGACTGGACGTATCACGCTCAATTCTGAAACGTCCGATCGTTGGATGTTTTTATTGTTGTTTTTTTGCACGTACTGTTCATTATTTATCACCGCGATTAGTACGAACCGATTTACTCCGGAAATATTTTTAAAAAAATACAATAATTCTCTCTGTCAAGATTTGTACATTACTTTCGACAATAGACCGCTTTGAATATATCGAACATTATCAATCGATGTCTAAAATACCAAGCTTCGGGTTAAAATACGTTCTTTATCGTAAACAGTGTTTATGAGTTGTAGAGGTCATGTGGCGCGCCTGATAGGTTACATTACATAGCTCATTCACACAATTTTTTCATAAAAAAGGGAAAGAAGAATAATATCGCACTCCGCGACAATAAATCCCGGACAAGGATAATGTTAATATTTTTTAGAGTCCTGTAACTTTTATAATTGTTGTCCGATCTTGGTGAATTTTTTAGCAAATTGTTGACTCGTGTCTCGGGATGATATCCTGAATTTTAGTTTTCCAAAAATACTGATATCTCGATCACTATACAGGCAGAGACGAAAGTTACTTTTTTTACCCTTAATTTCTTGACGCCCTGTGGAAAAATTGAGCGGTAGAATTTAGCTACATTGTACCTTGTTTTGAAGGGTGACCTTTTCTTAACGCAATGCTTTTTGGTTCACGACATTATCTGCTTTTTAAATGAAGATATAAATTTTTAAAGACAATACTGCAGTTTTCAATATTTTAATCACAATTCATAGTGTAACTTTTTATTTGTTGTCCGATCTTGATGAAATTTTTAGCAAAGTGTCTCGGGATGATATCCTGAATTTTAGTTTTCAAAAAATACGAATGTCTTGATCACATACATTCAGAAACAATCGTTACTTTTTTAACTTTAATTTCTTAACGCGCCGTGGAAAAATTGAGCGGTTGAATTTAGCTGAATTATGGTTTGTTTTGAAGTGTGATCTTTCCTTAACCCAAATACTGGACCCAAATACTCACCCTGGAAACTAAAATGACTAACCATACCTCAAGGCAACTGTTGTTCCCGATAATTTTCACAAAACTTATTTCAAAACTGTGTGCGTGTGTGTCCAAAATTAAACAAACTATTACTATTAAACTAATATTAACTAAACAAGCGATTATATCGGAAACGGGTTCTTTCGAAATCGGCCTTACTTTCACTGATGGCGATTTTTGAAAGAACAAACGACTGTCGACAGCGATATGGGTAACCAGCACCGACTATATGTATGTTGCTAAAATAAGTAATAACATTAGTCTGGCCGCTTTAATAATGAAATGTAATTGCAGCAAATAAATATAATATTTTTAATGGATGGGGATATTTATGTAGTATACGAGGCACCGTCGAAATAATGATTTATACAGGGTGTCGGCTAATGCATCAGGTTACTTGAAGAGGTTGATTCCACACGGTAAAATAAAGGTAGCAAGTCGTAATATAACAAAATGTCAATAGTTTTCGAATTACTGCTTACAAAAACTTTAATGCGAGTTTTGTACCTAAACGGTCCGGTTTAGTGACTCGAACAAAGAGTACCTTATTTATTAGATATTATTTTGTCTTTAAAATGACATGTCGTTTGTTCCGATAACTGTCAAAATAAAAAAGATATGCCAAAAATTAAATTTGAATGTCAGGGAAAGTGGCCTCTGATGGCAAAGTAGAGAAACACTTTTATGACAGAATGCTAATGAATTAATTAAGTGTTAAGTGTAGTCCCTTGTACCTTGACAGGCAGTAGCTCGAAAGTATTGATTTTTCGACATTTTGCTATATAACTTGGTTCCTCAATGCTGTTACACAACGTTTATAAAGCAAAACTCGGATTCTTACAGTTATAAATATATTTCCTTTAACAGGAGCATCAGCAAAACTTACATTATACACCAAAATGGTTATATAAGATTTTTCCCTGTATAACTTGGTTCCTCAATGCTGTTACACAACTTTTATAAATCAAAACTGGGATTCTTACAGTTATAAATAGATCTCTTTTAACGGAACATACACCAAAATGGTTCTATAAGGTTTTTACCTGTATAACTTGGTTCCTCAATGCTGTTACACAACTTTTATAAATCAAAACTGGGATTCTTACAGTTATAAATAGATCGCTTTTAACGGAACATCAATTGAACTTACATTATACACCAAAATGGTTCTATAAGGTTTTTCCCTATATAAGTTGGTTCCTCAATGCTGTTACACAGCTTTTATAAAGCAAAACTCGGATTCTTACAGTTATAAATAGATTTCTTTTAGCGGGAACATCAATTGAACTTACAGTATACACCATAATGGTTATATAAGGTTTTTCCCTATATAACTTGTTTCCTCAATGCTGTTACACAACTTTTATAAAGCAAAACTGGGATTCTTACAGTTATAAATAGATTTATTTTAACAGGAACATCAGTATAATTTACATTATGCACCAAAATGGTTCTATATGGTTTTTCCCAATATAACTTGGTTCCTCAATGCTGTTGCACAACTTTTATAAAGCCAAACTGGAATTCTTACAGTTATAAATAGATCTCTTTTAACGGAACATCAATTTAACTTACATTATACACCTAAATGGTTCTATAAGGTTGTTCCCTATATAACTTGGTTCCTCAAAGCTGCTACACAACTTTTATAAAGCAAAACTAGGATTCTTACATTTATAAAGAGATCTCTTTTAAGGGCTGTAAGATCGTTCTCAGGGCTAATTTATACAGGTTGTGGCTTGAAATATTTGCTGTAAGAATATTTGTACATACATATTATACATTGTATAATTTTAATGGCGTCCTTTGTCGTGTAATACTAGCCATAATTATTATTCACTAGAATTTTTTTTTTTTTTTATATAATTGGCATTTGACTAATTAGTCATGCAGCTAGTCGCAAAGTAAAAAAATAACAAAAAAGTACGAATTTAAAACATATAATATTCACTAGAATGTTATTTAATATTAGTAACTAACTATTATCTGGTTAAAACATAGGTTATTATTATGATATGGTTAGAGGCTATGCCCAGAGACGTACTACGGTGAAATAAAGCAATTGTTATAATTTTACCAGTGGTGGTGAAAATATAGGGGAAAAATCAGAACTGGGTGACATTTTTTGTTATGTTATTTTTGACTATTAAACCATTGAACTAACTAATAGTGGAGTAACGAATAGACAATTATTAATTCAAGAAAAATATTATATTGAAGTTAATTTAATTTATTGAATAACAATAAAGTGATTATTATTTTTTTTTCCTTCTAGAGAAAGGTGCCCTGCCCCTACTTCCTCTGACGAGCCTACCACGGAATTTGACTACGCATTTAAAGATGCCAAAAAAATATTAAAGAAAAAAACGTTTGGTAAGTTATTAATTATTAGTTTTATTAATTTATCTTAACGATTTAAATGGTCTTATTAATTGTACCGTGCACTATACTATAGATAGAGTTTCAAACTAACTTAAAAAGCCCCTTTAGTAAATATAGAGGTGAACTATTATTTAAATTTTTTCTACCAAAGTCTACACTTGGTGTCTGGGTTCATGGGACTGCCGGCTGGACAACTGAACGCCTCGGAGAATTCCTCCATGTTCGAAACGACTCCGTTCACCCGCCATTTTGATACGAAGTGACAGCTGGATGATTTGTTGCAATCTTTTCGCAGTAGGTCCAGGTAGCTGACCGAGTCGGTGTTGCACCACATCTGAAACAAACGAGCGGTCATCGAGTGCGAGTCACCGAACAGAACCTAATTATCCCTCTGACCACAAAATGCCTGAAATTTACTTATCTTTTAAATGTTTATTTCTAATAATTACTGTCTTATCCATAACGTAATTGATAGAAATATAAATATTAGCAAACCAACCTCCCAGCGTTGCACGCTACTGTAAAGACAAATTCTTGTGTGTTTTAACGGCGCTAAGAAGGGCGGAAATACATAAGAAATAAAATTAAATTAATGTTTTGTTTTAGTGTAGGCTGTAAAATTAAATAAAACGCTTTTAATCATATACAGGGTGTTATGGAAATGACGTATTATATTTAAACCGGCAAATCCCGAGATGAAAATAAATTGAAGAAAAATAACCATAAATGGCGCTTTGAATTATCAAGCGAAATATACACTTTATATGAAATCTCAAAATTTACGTGACCGCTCCTGAGGCCCTTCGCAATCAATATTTTATTGAGGCAGTCTCGAGGTTCAAAAGAGGTTAGCGCATTATAGCGATGTTGTCATATTGCAACACAGAATTCTAAGCGCACGTGTTTAGTTTTTGACAACAAGACGTCTCTGACGCGCGTAATCACTCATTTTTCAAACTTTTTAGACAAATAAAACTACAATTTGAAGGTACAACTCTCTTACCTTCGATCTTATTTTTAAATAATCCGTTTTATAATTAAATTCCATAAAATTATAAAACACAAAAAGTATGTTTTTCAACAGAATCAACAGTAGATAATATCACACAATTTAAAATCACATCACAACATTTCTTATTATGAATTATTTCACAACAAAAGAAGATCGGGCAATACAACTAACAAAACGTTTAAAATTCGTATACGTCAAGCACGTGGAGCCCTCGACACGGCGTCGTTCCACTCCCCAGTCTCGTAACATACTGAAGTATGAAGGGCGCGCCGCCAGTATTCAACCAAGGGCGAGACACGCGGTGTGATCTGACAACACTGTTAGTATACTCTAGTGACCCACATTGTTGCTAAGTGAATTCAGATATAACGGCGTGTGGGTAAAAAGGGTTTTTTACCTTAGTATTTAGATATTCGATTTAAAAAAAAAGTATGTAGACTTTCTATAGGACTCCCTAGGAGTCACCCATTTAAATATAATAAGTCATTTCCACAACACCCTGTATATTAGCAAAACGCTAATGCCGGTATAATAAACAGACACAAGATTTCCTCCCAGCGTTTCACGCCACTGTAGAGACAAATTCTTACTATGTTTTAACGTTTTTCCCAACGAATATAACCTCCAACGATTCAAAACCAACGTGAATGGCTTTTTGCGCACACGCACCACTCCCAGAGTGCCCTAAAGGATTCTTCCTATAGTGCTTGTGTTTGATCATAAAAAAAAAACGGCTCTAAGAAGAGCGGAAATACATAAGAAATAAAATTAAATTAATGAAGTTTTTGTTTTAATGTAGGATGTAAAATTTGATAAAACGCTTTTAATGATATATTTTATAAAACCTATAATGAATCGGTATAACAAATTATCGTGAATTCATTTATATTTCGGTAAATTTTGACCTTATTATTTGTTGTTAGCTTAATGAAAGACTATGGGAAAATCTGGGCATGGTTTCGCCCCTATCTGACGATAACGAATAGAGATTTATTCGATTCATTTAAATATTGTGGAGCAAAGTGATTTCAGCAGAAGATAGAGAAAGAAAACTTCACCAATATCCCTCGTGGAATTTTAGAAAATTAAATGAGTTCATATTTCTATCCTATGGCCGAGTCCGGTTGATTTTAGTGGTATAAGTCCAGCGGTTCCCTTACCGATCCATATCCGATGAAGAATAGCTGTTCCTCGGTGAATTGTGTCGTTGTCGGCACGGCTCCTCTTCCTTTGAGTCTCGGTAACAACTTGGCCAGCGCCTTAAAGGCCGTCCTGAGGCCCCCGTTGTCTGCTAAATTTTCATTAAGGCTGTTGGTGCTGTTTATCTAGAAAAAGTTTTAGTTCATAACCGGGATTTAATATAGAGAATTCCGAATATTCCCACATTAAGGTATGCATTCCGTAACATCGTTAGAAAAGGCTACTTACTGTGGAATTAATCTCCGGTATAAAATATTTCGAATACTGATCGACGAAACACCGGTTGTTGGCCACGAAATTCGTAATGGTCTGATCGGTCCACCAAGGTTCGATGATTCCTTCTGGATTATACAGGAAGCCTTGATAGTCGAATCCGTGGGTTATTTCGTGGGCGATAATCATACCTATACGACCATAATCCAAAAGACTAAAACATAAATAAAAATCACGAATTATGTCTTAATTTACTAAGCAGTACTCGAGGCAAATCAATTAATTCCTGTATTAGATATTATCGACACTCGGGATGCACCAAATCGGCGTATTAGAAATACCGCAACCGATATTAAAGAGAGACATGAAGCAATCAGGGGAGCAACAGGCGACATAACTTGAAAACAAATGAAAACCGGCAAGGACAGTGATTTTTTTCCATTATATTTACTTGAACAATACACTCTGTCTGTCTCTGTTCATCCCGAATCACCCCGTATATATTAACCCAATGGCCGTTACTACCTAGTATGCATATGTATACTATTCATTAATTAATATCAAAATTAAAATCCATCCAAAAGTGAATTCATTGATGTTTTGTTGTGCGTCTCTCCCCTGGATAATTCCTAAATTATTCAACCGATTTGACTCAAATTTGCCAGGCCTATGTAAAATGAGTGTCCAATTGCGGGAAAGATATTTGTACCCGCCGATTCGCTCGCGTTGATACCATTTTCTCTGTATCAAAATTAAAATCCGTCAAAAGTGAATTAAATGATGTTTTGTGCGTTTCTCCCCTGGATAATTCCTAAATTATTCAACCGATTTGACTCAAATTTGCCAGGCCTATGTAAAATGAGTGTCCAATTACGGGAAAGATATTTGTACCCACCGATTCGCTCGCGGTTATACCATTTGCTCTGTATCAAAATTAAAATCCGTCAAAAAGTGAATTAAATGATGTTTCGTGCGCCTCTCCCCTGGATAATTCCTAAATTATTCAACCGATTTGACTCAAATTTGCCAGGCCTATGTAAAATGAGTGTCCAATTGCGGGAAAGATATTTGTACCCGCCGATTCGCTCGCGTTGATACCATTTTCTCTGTATCAAAATTAAAATCCGTCAAAAGTGAATTAAATGATGTTTTGTGCGTTTCTCCCCTGGATAATTCCTAAATTATTCAACCGATTTGACTCAAATTTGCCAGGCCTATGTAAAATGAGTGTCCAATTACGGGAAAGATATTTGTACCCACCGATTCGCTCGCGGTTATACCATTTGCTCTGTATCAAAATTAAAATCCGTCAAAAAGTGAATTAAATGATGTTTCGTGCGCCTCTCCCCTGGATAATTCCTAAATTATTCAACCGATTTGACTCAAATTTGCCAGGCCTATGTAAAATGAGTGTCCAATTACGGAAAAAATATTTGTACCGGCCGATTCGCTAGCGGTGATACCATTTGCTCTGTATCAAAATTAAAATCCGTCAAAAAGCGAATTAAATGATGTTTTCTGCGTCTCTCCCCTGGATAATTCCTAAATTATTCAACCGATTTGACTCAAATTTGCCAGGCCTATGTAAAATGAGTGTCCAATTACGAGAAAGATATTTGTACCCGGCGATTCGCTCGCGGTGAAACCATTTGCTCCGTGTCAAAATTAAAATCCGTCAAAAAGTGAATTAAATTATGTTTTGTGCGTCTCTCCCCTGGATAATTCCTAAATTATTCAACCGATTTGACTCAAATTTGCCAGGCCTATGTAAAATGAGTGTCCGATTACGGGAAAGATATTTGTACCCGCCGATTCGCTCGCGGTGATACCATTTGCTCCGCATCAAAATTAAAATCCGTCAAAAAGTGAATTAAATGATGTTTTGTGCGTCTCTCCCCTGGATAATTAGTGTCCAATTAGGTTTACATCTCTCCCCACGACAATAATACGAAAAGGCTTACCTATCTGTTCCTTTAAAGAATATTGGATTCAGCATGGCCACCGGGAAAACTAAAAACCGAGAAAAAATAATTTTTTTTTAGTTAAATTACCTTTTTTGTTGCTTTTCGTACTTACTTATCCTGTTATTTTGACGATTATAATAAGCGTTGACATCAAACGGTGATTTTTCCCACCTAAAAGTAAGCAAAGGTATACAAATAACACTTTTTCCATTCATTCTCGTGGTATAGTAAAGTTTACCGTTGATCCTTCCTGCAATAAATCAACTACCTGATTAAACCCCATTGTGTAGGTCCCAACATCTTCAGACCGCAATAAATGGGCACAGGGTCGGCTTGGCATTTTGCCATTTATATATTATTGGATATTTAGACCTACTTAAAGTGATATAAAAAGGGGTCTCGGTAAATATAATTTGCACTCCGGTCCTGTCCGAAAAGATGTAAATTTGGTGCATTTTTTACCGTCCTTATGGCAGTCAAAAGATCAACGGTATACTTTAACTACAGGGTGTTATGGAAATGAAGTATTATATTTAAATGGGTGACTCCTTGGGTGTCCTAGAGAAGCGATACATATTTTATTTTTTTTAAATCGACCGTTTTAAAAGTGGGGGTAACAACCACTCTTACTCACAGGTCAGTCCGCGCTACTGTACAACATTTCACCCAGAACCAACTTAATGTAAAACTGAAATTCCATATAAAATTATAAAAATAAATTATTTTCTACCTACTTGTATTTATCCTTATACCTAAAGAGCGAGGAAATCCAGGCATAAACACAATCTTTTTTTTTTTTCATGGGAACACTCCTGGAAACACTTTATGTACACACAGTAATAGTGAAACAGAACCGATAGTTAGCTTTTGAAAATACAATAATACAGATTATACTACAGATTATTAGATTTTATTACACGCGACGAAATAAAAACAATATTCAAAGATTATTTATGGACGGGCAAGATACACGCTTAAACCGAAAAAACAGAGCGGATTTCTGAGAGTGTGTTGGTGATCGACGACAACGTATCCGGCCGCTGGTTGGTCTTCAACTAACAGACCGCAAGCGTGCGGCGCTATATGAAACTATTTCGCTCACCCGATGTAAGGCGTCAAGAGGTCATTGACCTAGTGACGTACGTGGCTATTACTATTTCATATGTTTTTTCGGGTTGTTTAAAACATAGTCCGTCGTAAATGTTCTTCAATTAATTGTACAAAAAGGCATTACAGAATGGAAAAGTGTTTAAATTATTTTATTTTATCTAAAGAGTTTAAGGTGTACATATGACAACACCGGCCAGAATTTCTTGATTGCTTACATGTATCGCAGTGCCACACAGTTGTTTTTCTGGTTTGACGTCAGGTCACTTTTACCGCTGAATGAATTGAAAGCGCCATTTGTGACTATTTTTCTTCAATTTGTCTTTATCTCAGGAATTGCCGGTTTAAATATACTACGTCATTTCCATAACACCCTGTATAATACTTACGCCTTTCTGTCTCTTTTACTAATAAGCGCTAATGTGTATGACTGTTGAAAGGCCCGTATGAGGCGGGCGTTCTCGTAATGGTCCCACGTGGTAATTTGTAGGCCTTCGTAGAACCTGTCGAGGAATGAGGGGTATTTTATAAATTCCGGGAAACCTAAAAATGCAAGAAAAATATAAATTTTTTTTGACACAAGCTACACGAACCAGTATAAACATTTGCCATACCCGACAATGCCAAATATACTAATATTTCATTTGAGCCTGTCCCAAAAGGATATAGAGCCGGCCGGTAGACAATGTCCTCTTAAATATTCCCTAATCAACAAGGCGTGGGCACCTTTTAACGGATTCTGTGCTATTTTTTTACGTGCTAATTTATCATAAATATTTCTTTTACCTAGGAGAGTAACGATATTATCTGCCTTCTTCTGTGCAGCTGCTTTCGACTGTTCGTCCATCCAATCGGCTTCGTTTATTATTTCCTTGAAGGTTGATTGGAGGTCGGTTATTAGTTGCGAGGCCTAAAAAAATCACTTATTGTGTTAGTGGATTAGATATCCAGTTGGATCAGGGAAAGAATGACTTCCCTGAAGTTTAGAATTGTCATTCATTTTTCGACTATTCTAGCCCCGGATTAATATTTCGTCGGTAAGTGATATTAATGAGGTTATGTTTTTTTTTTAAGTTAAGCAATGGTGTAGCTAACTCTATATTTTAAGTAAATATTGCAGAAATATAGATTTCTTTCTTCATATTATTTGAATTTCTGTAAAAAATACCTACAACGATTACCTATTTATGATTAATGTTAGATCGAAATTATCTAAACGCGTACCTTATTACAGCGTTGCCATTTTTTAAAGCCATCTTCTTCTAACTTATTTGAAACTGTACAACTGTGCATGATTATAAATAAATGGTGTTTTATGAATGGAATGTGTTGTCTCATATCATACATGGTGTTCCTTAATGACGTGTTAATATTTCAGGGTGTGATTAGGCCATTTTATAAAGAAAGTTCATATGAACATATGTCCGCAACGGCTTAAATTTTTTGCTACAGTGTGTTGAATTTTTATTTTTTAAATGGTTATTTTTTAATATCTCCGAAAGTACTGTAGATATTATTTTCAATTTTGGTATGTGTTAATAGGATATAGAACCACAAATTTTAGTTGGAAAAGTTATTCAATTGTTCCACCAGTGGCGTTCCTGCAAGCATGTGCTCTGATATTTTTTACAAAAAAGATGGTACACCACTGACATTTTTCCATGAAGATAATGTTTCTGATTAGCCTGGTAAATTCTACATGAGAACGGCCTCTTGAGTTTTTCTCGTCAGACGCATTAAAACCACTAAATTCATACTGAAACTCATTATTATTAACATGCATTGATAAAATAATTAATGATAAATTTTGTTTCATAAAAATTGTTGGAAATGGCCACCTTCACTTAAAAGGCATGCTTCCGCCGATCTTCGCATCGAATGGCCTAGTCCAACAATTTTTATAAAACAAAATTTATCATTAATTATTTTATCAATGTTAATAATAATGAGCTTCAATATGAATTTAGTGGTTTTAATCAAGAACGCGTCTGACGAGAAAAACTCAAGATGCCGTTTTCATGTAGAATTGACCAGGCTAATCCACATGGAAAAATGTTGGTGGTTTACCGTCTTTTTTGTAAAAAATATCAAAGGACATGTTTGCAGGGACGCCACTGGTGGAACAATTGAATAACTTTCCTAACTAAAATTTTTGGTTCCATATCCTATTAACACATACCAAAATTGAATATAATATCTAAAGTACTTTGGGAGATATTAAAAAATAACCATTTAAAAAATAAAAATTCAACACCCTGTAGCCAAAAATTTAAGCCGTTGCGGACATATGTTCATATGAACTTTTCTTTATAAAATGACCTAATCACACCCTGAAATATTAACACGTCATTAAGGAACACCCTGTATATGGCTATGGTAAGTACAAACATTTTATCTCTACGAGCGTGGTTTCTAGGTAAATTATTTTCCTATTTCTAGATGAAACGTGGATCTACTCCAGGGGTAACGAAACATTTTCATGGCATGTTTTGTAAGCGATTCGTTACCTATGTCAAGAAATATATATATTTGAGTTGATATAGGTAATTAAATACAATTTAAAATACGCATAATGCACTAATTTAAAAATTAATTTTTGACTGTATCACCCAAGTCAACAATAACTTACACTGTCCAACTTTGACTGGTCAAAATGTTTCAGCTGATACTCGTACGCTACTGCGAGTCCTAACGATAGGGTGCCAGTGGCGTCCATGATTTTCCTCGAGCAATAATCTGACCTAGGAAATAAAACAGTGATGTCAAGAACTTAATAAATTATAGAAAAAAATCCTCATGCAGAAATAAGATCGGAAACGTATCATAGGTTCGCAGAGCAGTAAGAAACAGTACAAGCTGCCCGAGGCATGCGCTGTTGGTTTAAACTTTAAACTCTTCCGTATCAAAATTAAAAAATCCATCAAAAAATGAATTAAATTATGTTTTGTACGTCTCTCCCCTGGATAATTCCTAAATTATTCAACCGATTTAACTCAAATTTGCCAGGCCTATGTAGAATGAGTGTACAATTACGACAAAAAGATTTGTACCCGCCGATTCGCTCGCGGTGTTAGCATTCGTTTCGTATCAAAATTAAAATCCATCAAAAAGTGAATTAAATGATGTTTTGTCCGTCTCTCCCCTGGATAATCCCTAAATTATTCAACCGATTTGACTCAAATTTGCCAGGCCTATGTAGAATGAGTGTACAATTACGAGAAAAATATTTGTACCCGCCGATTCGCTCGCGGTGATACTACCATTTGTTCCGTATCAAAATTAAAATCCATCAAAAAGTGAATTAAATGATGTTTTCTACGTCTCTCCCCTGGATAATTCCTAAATTATTCAACCGATTTGACTCAAATTTGCCAGGCCTATGTAAAATGAGTGTACAATTGCGGGAAAAATATTTGTACCCGCCGGTTCGCTCGCGGTGTTACCATTCGTTTCGTATCAAAATTAAAATCCATCAAAAATTGAAATAAAAGATGTTTCGTATGTCTCTCCCCAGGATAATTCCTAAATTATTCAACCGAATAGACTCAAATTTGCCATGCCTATAGAAAATGAGTGTACAATTACGAGAAAAATATTTATACCCGCCGATTCGCTCGCGGTGATCCCATTTGTTTCGTATCAAAATTAAAATCCATCAAAAATTGAAATAAAAGATGTTTCGTATGTCTCTCCCCAGGATAATTCCTAAATTATTCAACCGAATAGGCTCAAATTTGCCATGCCTATAGAAAATGAGTGTACAATTACGAGAAAAATATTTGTACCCGCCGATTCGCTCGCGGTGATCCCATTTGTTCCGTATCAAAATTAAAATCCATCAAAAATTGAAATAAAAGATGTTTCGTATGTCTCTCCCCAGGATAATTCCTAAATTATTCAACCGAATTGGCTCAAATTTGCCAGGCCTATGTAAAATGAGTATACAATTGTGGGAAAAATATTTGTACCCGCCGATTCGCTCGCGGTGTTACCATTCGTTCCGTATCAATATTAAAATCCATCAAAAAGTGAATTAAATGATGTTTTGTACGTCTCTCCCCTGGATAATTCCTAAATTATTGAACCGATTTGGTCAAATTTGCCAGGCCTATGTAAAATGAGTATACAATTGTGGGAAAAATATTCCGATTCGCTCGCGGTGTTACCATTTGTTCCGTATCAAAATTAAAATCCATCAAAAAGTGAATTAAATGATGTTTTGTACGAAACTCGTCGACAAGCGAACGAACTTATTATGTGTAGTTGTCGCCCGATTCATATCTCTCCAAAAAGACTGAAAAGCAAAAGTCGTTGGCTACTGTGTGAATAGAATATGCACAGAGGCGAGTAGTGTAATGGTTCCCTTACCTTGAATATACCGTTTTTCCTATATCCTTCAGATAGTCCTCAAAGTCCAGTCTGGTCTCGGAGTCGCTGTCCGAAGCCATATAAATAAAGACCCTGAGCAGCGCCGTACTCTTTACAATCGACTCGTCGTTCATATTAACCCAATTGATAACGCCGTAGAGAAGTTTGTGAAACTCGGACGGATGGAGTACGAGGAAGTTTTCGTCTACATCGACGTGGGCGTATTGAACGAGCGTCTGGACGTATTGCACCCAGTCTAACTGAAAAGATGAGCTTGTACAATTAGCGAATAGAGCCATCTATGTTGCAAGAAACGAAATGCATCCTTTTCTAGTCAGTTTTGAAAAGTTTGTCGTTCCGAAGATTTATTTCAATTTATAATTTTTTAAAAAATCGATTACCTCAATGCCTGGAAAGTGTTTTTGAGTCCAGACGTTCAGTTGCTTCAAAGTTACTGTTTGTGTCGTCGTATCGTTTGTTATTGGATCGATTACAGTTCCATCGGGTATATACTAGAAAAAATAAGTTATGAAGAAAAGTTTATAGGAACATATCACAGTTCAAACACATGCCGCGGTACGTTTTCGCCACTTATAGCTTAGACTGTGAGCCGTCACTCAATTCTTACCCCGCCCAGGTAAATCCCTTTCATAAAATTGGTGATGTTCGCCACTCGATCGAAGAGATAGCTGTTATTCGCGGCGCTTCCAAAATTCCTTTTCAGCTTCAGCACGAACTTCCTCAAGAGCAGTTCCATGTTTGTAACCGTTCTGGTCGCGATCTTGAGTTTGCTGTTTGTGTTCTGTTCGGGATTGTCGTCGGAACTGGCGGCCATTTCCGAGAATCCCTCCTCGATGGCTTCCTCGTAGGACTGGGGGATGGAGGTGCGGAATTGAACGGGGATGTCCATCGAGTCTGTTGTTATCTGCAGCGGAAGTTTACTTTAGTTTACAATTATTAGTCTAGTCGCCTATAACAAAATTTCCCAATAAAAACTCTATTTAAACAACATAATTTATGATATTTGCAATTATTTCGAAAACGGCTGGATATAACTTATATGCTTGTATTACAAAAAAAAATTGTCTATGAATTCTACGTCAAATAGCCAAATAATATACAGGGTGTTCCATTTGAAAAACTTGAGAAAAATTATTTTAAAATGTGGGGTTTTTGAAAGGTTATTATGAACACCCTGTATAAAATAAATAAACGCAATTACATTCATAGTATCTCTAGACCTCTTGTCATAAATTTCACAAAATGCCGAGGTAAAAAAAATAGTTCTGGATTGTTTTTTTTGATTTTTTTATTCAGGACTGCAAAACTTTTTTTTTAGTTTTTAATTTATTTCTCCGAAACTACAAAACCAAATTAAATACAATTTGAGGCACTTATAAACGATAGTAATACGAACCTAAATATGCAATAAAATACTGGGTGTCCCATTTAAAAAAATATAACTTTATGCTGTCACACTTTTTTGGGCCACCCTGTATCATGTAAAATATTTTTAAAACATGCCGCTTTTAATCCAATATCTCAAGCTGTTTTAGTATTGTTGATAAGTTCATCGATAACGATTTAATCTTCCGTCCACGCTTCGTTTGCGGACCCTGTATATAAGTTGTAAAAAATTATTCAGACGATTCTAAAATGTCGAGGTTAGAAAGTGTGCGTTTTGTAAAAGAATGCATATGCAACAACCATATGTTTTGAGAATTTGGGTAAAAATAGACTGGATGTTTAACACACAGAAATAAAAGGCGTCAAACTTACCCTCAATACATTCCTGCTAGAATTTTGAGTGTCATAGAACGGATAGGGAGCAAAGAAGATACTTATGCCAAACTCTGATGCTAGTTCCGCTATGTCGTTCCACCCGAAGGGTGCTTCTTCCTCATTTCCGATTAAGGTTTCTGCTAATAGTGGAAATCCTCCGTGTTCTCTCGTTATCTAAAATGGAATGCATTTTCTTGGTCGATTAATAGTTAATAGCGCTAATTTTCCAATCAATTTATGAAATAAATGTATATATTATATTATACCCTCATTTCCGGTGACATTAGGTCCCTGGTGTCGATATAGCTCCAATCCACGCATGCTTCGTAAGCGGCTTTAGCCTTCCGAAGAGAAACCGGATCGGAACCTCGAACGCCCGATCTTAAAATATCTAGAAACCAATTTTTGAAATTATTATTAATCAATATTTCTAATTTTTCTTGTGTTTTTATACAACGTGTCCAAGATAAGGAGGGCCAGTACAGGGATCTCGGGAACCGTAAGAGACACGAAGTCGGTAAAGTTGCGCATTTACGTGCCTAATAATATGCCGTTTAGAAAGTTTTACAATTCCGAGTAGTTTTGGAGATATCCGGAAAACCCGAAATTCTGAAAAATCGTTTTATTGTTTCCTGGGTTTTTTTGAGATCGAATTCTAAAGTAAATTACATTTTTACATTGCCACTTTTTCCGCTCTATCTACCAGCGTTAATTGTTTTGTGATCAGACGAGTCGTCTTCGAAGGGCCATTATCAACTTTATTTTTTTAAATACGGTCCTGTTTTTCTGATATTAGAATTTGATAGCCTTTTTCTTCCGAATGCAACGATGTATGGCACATTGTGGTTTAATGACGTTTCGAGGGTTTTTGAACAACATCAGGAAATTTTGGGATACGGTCCTGTATTTCTCCTAATTTTATAAATAATAGCTCATGAGTAAGCTCTAAATTTTGACTTATGTTAGTCTAGTTCAATAAATAACAAATAATTTAATAGTAAACCACAAATAAGTGAACAAAATACAGAAACATTATTTCAAACTTCTGTTGATTCGGAATTTAGAAGAAAAGTAGGCGCTTGAAACAAAAAAATTAATATGGTGACGTGTGATTTATTTCACTTGACATTCCCATTGGGATCGTTTGCGATCGTTTTAAGAGGTTTTCTATTTTCCAGAAAGTATGGAACATAAATTTACAAATGCTAAAAAGTTTGATATTCTATCGCATGTTTTATTTTATCTCAAGAAAACTGTTATGTGGCAGTTAGAAGATGTTATTTGTGCTTAGAGAAGAACGGAAATCATTTTGAACACCTGATTATGTAGTTCCTTACTTTTTTCGTTGTTCGTTTTATTACCTACTGTTTTGGAATGATTTTTGTTCACTTATTTGTGGCTTATTATTAAATTATTATTTATTGAACTAGTCCAACATAAGTAAAAAATTTAGAGCTTACTTATGAGATATTATTTATAAAATTAGGAGAAATACAGCACCATTTCCCAAAATTTCCTGATGTTGTTCAAAAAACCCTCGAAACGTCATTAAACCACAATGTGTCATACATCATTGCATTCGGAAGAAAAAAAGCTATCAAATTCCAATATCAGAAAAACAACGTATTAAAAAAAAAGTTGATAATGGCCCTTCGAAGACGACTCGTCGGATTACAGAACAATTAACGCTGTTAGATAGAGCGGAAAAAGTTACTTTAGAATTCGATCTGAAAAAACCCAGGAAAACAATAAAACGATTTTTCAGAATTTCGTTTTTTTCTGGATATCTCCGGAACTACTCGGAATTTTAAAACTTTCTAAAGGGCATATTATTAATCTTACGGTTTCCGAGATCCCTATACTGGCCCTCCTTATCTTGGACACGTTGTATATATGCAATGGATATTTGGATACTTGAGGAAAATAGTAACGTGTGACTATTCCTTAATTATAGATTTGGTATTTTAAAACAAATTGATATGGATTTCATTGTGATAAATTGAATTCGGATTGATAATTTTAATTATCATTATAATTTAAGATGAATGTGGCTTTGTCACTAATTGTTATTTACATCTGGCAATACAAAGCATACCATTAGAATTATTGGAGTGTGAATTACTTATCTTCAAGTTAACAAATCGTTGACTGACATCAGTGGCGTGCCGTGTGACTTTTATCAAGGGAGAAGCTGTTAGATACCAAAGAATAAACGCCAAATGTCGGTAGTTTAATTCAAAATAATTTATTGCAACAAAAGAATTTCACTCTTAATTTTTTTAAGCGGTGGGTACCCTTGCTTCAGACGAAATTATATCATTTTCCTTTTAATGCTGTAAGGTGTCATTTTTCACTTTCCTCTGAATGCTTATAATATCAAGTTGCCATGAAGTGTGTCGATAATATTTGAAAACGTCAAAAATAGAAAGAAATAATTTCGATTCCGAAGAAGGAAACTCATTTCAATGCGTTCCACACGAAATAATTAATAAAGCCAATGAAGCAACACAAAATTTATTGCCTTAAAATCGAAAGACTCTTACAAAAAGCAATATATTAATGTTCCAAAGACCTACCTTTAACTACTGCTGTCAATTTTTCTTCTAATAGTATAAATTGATCAATAAACACTTGTTCATCTTGGAGAGGGTGAATATTTTTGAAATTACCGCACGTGTACTCGTAGAAGTCGTCACACGGGTCGACACTTAGGTTCATATACTCGTAACTGTCAAAATCTGGAATACAGAATAAATGGCGGTCAAGTGCGAGTCGAATTCGGGTGATATGCGTTCCCGTACCGTACTCTGATTATTTTAATGTAGATTTTTTTTTTTCAATTTTTGAAATTTGTCCCAAAAAATATAGGGGGACACCCTGTGACGTTACCCTTAAAATCTGAAATGGGAAGGGGAGGCGGGGGGTCAAGTTGTTTCAAAATGACACCCTGTATATGCCAGAATTATTGTAAAATTACAGTTTTTATGTGTGCTTCTTTTAGATATATTAGCGTCTAAAATAATATCTTCTTCATCGGAAGAAGATGACAACGCACAGTCCATGTTTATATCTCGATGTCGAGAGACAAACTGATCGACAGGCAAGGCAATGAGCGAGGGTCGGTGCGCCGTTGTGGACACTACCGTGCGGTGCTATGGTACCAGGCTCGGCTCGTGACCTATGATAAAGGGGATTCACAAGTATAGTGAAATTTTTCTATGCGTTTTAAATGTAGAAAGAAAAATTCAATAAGAAAATGCTTTAATTTTACACAAGGAAATACAACTTTTGGAAAATAAGAAAGGTTTTCTTAGTTTGTATAGCTGTCGGATCTTAACGTCGTCGCATGCAACCCTCGTAACAATATTTATACAGTCCACTACTAATACTACTAAAGCCATCTACGAGCTATCAAGAAAACCGAATGATGTCTAATACCACTACGCCATCTACGGCTACGTCATTAGGCGCAACCAAGACGAGAACAATAGTTAACGGTTTTATGACGAGAACGAATCGAATCGAGCCACGACTGACAAGTTGGCATTCTTCATATTTTCAGTGTTTTTTAGTTTAAATCCTTAAATAAAATGGTTTAAAATCATATCGAGTATCATTTATCGAAATACACACAAGATTTATCGACCCTACACAATAGTGCTTAAACGTAAAGTCCATTCTTCGGTTCTTAATTGTAGAAAATTGATCAATAACAGCCTCATTAAGTTTGGAATATCCTCTATAATTTTTTTTTCGTATATTTAATTTTTAAACTTTCTAATAAAGTCCCTAGATTTACACTTTGTGGTCTGCGTTAAATTAATTTCGGGTTTAGGTGTTCTCGCATTTCACATCAATTTTTTGCTCCAAACTCAAAGAGCTAAAGTTATTTCTTAAATAGTCCACCGTCATATATTCATTTTACGAACAGACAACAGCGCGGTACACACAAAAACGGTGCGTCTTTTCCATGTTAAATCGCCATAGCCCCGCTATCCCCCGCTGCCACCCGCCACCTGTTACTACAGAGAAACTGCACTACTTAATCGCACTTGCTCATTTGATTAAATTCAAATTAGAAAGATACTAGAGCTGACACCAAACATCATCAACAACGCCTAAAGGCTTAACCCAAAAATCATACTTATGATAGACAAAAATAACACGTCGAGTGAAAGGAGTTAAAGGCTTTATACTTGACTCAAACGGTGAGTTTAGTCGGTTGGCCCGCCTCTCAGAGGCGGATCTTTTCCTTCAGAAAAGATGATGTTGATGGAGGTATAATCCCCACAAGTTGCTAAGCCCGACACTACCTTGCAGCCGCGTCTGTAAGGTGTCTGTGTGCAGATTCTCATCGGCTGTCCAAAAAAAAAAAAAAAAAAAAAAGCACTACTTAATCGCACGTGCGAGCAAGTCTCGTCATAATCGTCATTTACCTCGACCGAGGCACGGTTGCCGGATCTATACAGTTTGGTTTGACGGAATGATAAAATATTAGGGAGGGTCGGACCTTTTTAAGTTTGACCGCACGATAAAATAGTAGAGAGGGTCGGACTTTATACGATAAATAATATTCAATGATTAATATTTTTTATTCGTTTTGTTTTGGGGGTGGGGGTGCACGCGCGCATGTGCTCCTGTGGAAGAACCGCCACTGCCATACACTAAGGGAGGTATAAGGGTGTAAATCTCCGAATCAAAGAAAAATTCGGGGAGATGAGAGATTAAACCCGATACTAACCTTGGTCAGCGACGTTCTCAGTCAAAGTCGCCCCGAAAAACGTCACAAACACCAAAACAATTGTCACAAAAACACGGTTGGTCCACATCGCACCGTAAAAACTCGAGAACTAACCAAAAATTAGACGACAATAAGATTGATTTTAGAAAAAGGTAATGACTGATGAACTTGTTCTTTTAATTTTTATAAAACGGGCGATAAATAATTGTTTTTGTCATTTTAATACCTAATTATTTGGTTTTCGGATCAAGGATGATTGAGAGGTATTGGCACATTGTGATTTTTTCGCCGCCTTTCCGCACTAGAGTCGCTTTTTGATAAAATTAATCTATTTTAAGTTTTAATAATTGATCGGTTTATATTTATTTATCAGGGGAAGGTCGTATTAAGGTAGTTTTTTTTTTATCGAATTTTCCTGCGGCCATTCCCGAGAGAACTTACATACCTACAGCTTAACGTGGTCCCCGAACCACGGTTCTCGGTCGTACGCTACTTCCCCCAAGGGCTATCCACTCTTGTTCTCTCGCATTGCAGCATAACTTATCGATTGGGGAGTGGATATCCGATAGGGATGGGATAGAGATGGGGGGATGGTTCACCCCTCCCTATTTTTTGAATAACGCCGGACAGCAACGCTATTACTTATACCACTAAAATCCACCGAGTGCGAATCGGTTTACTGGCCCTGGGGTTTGAACCCCATATATATATAAACAGTGTATTGCCAATACGAACTTTGGAAATTACAAAAAGTGTCCCCGTTATGGGAGATGGCGCGGGCCTATTGAGTTTGCGCAGTAGGGTGGAAATTTTATCGATCGCGTCACAGCCGCCCGGACATTATTTGTTTGTTGTTATTCGTCGCCATCTTTGGTTCTGGATGCTTTTTCAAATTACGCAATAAAAAGTGGTTCATCCACATTGTTGTCGGTATATTAGTGCTTATACACTTTCATTACCTAACAACAATATTTGTAAAGGATTTTTTAATTTGTGGTGATTCGATTCGTTGTTTGGTAGGTTAGTGGCTTGTTTTGTTTAATATGAAATAACACAAGTGCATGGTGCTTTTTTGTAAAAGTCGTGGATCAATACCAGGTATAAAGTATTTCAGGTATATGCGAAAATATTTTGCTTATCACATTATCCGATTTTCGGAACCGAATTTCACTAAAAATCTTGTAAAAAAAGAAGAGAGTGTCACTCGTATATAATATAATGTATATGTGGTCACTACCTAACCTTAAAATTAATGTGTTTTTAATTTGGTGCATTAGTAGCTGATAATAATTTCCAAAATAGTCATTCATTCTTAATTTTTGGTTTAGAAAAAAGGGAGGTTAAGAAACACACGCCGTCGGATGAAAGTTAAAATAAAGCTGATCGTGTCGATTGTTACAAATATTCGGACGGAATTTGGCACCAAAAGTTTACACCAATCAGGTCACCGTCGGATCATCATATCGTCAGAAATCTATGCATGGAACGCCTTCTTAAAAACTAATCGAAATTTTGATTGCAATGTGTTTCCTAACTAACCAGTGAAATTTACATGAAAAAAGTTGAAATCCGGTCCTGTCGAATGTTTACTTTCACAAGGATATTTCCAAACTGCGCAAACTCACAACGCCCCCTTCGATGCCCATAGCGGGGACATAATTGCAGATGGTATTAGCAATATACTGTTTATAATATATATGTGGTTTGAACCTACGATTTCCGTTTTCCATAGGTTCCACTACTTTTTTACCGATACTAGAACTTTAACTCTGAAATGTGTGAAATAAGAGTGTTTTGTCACTGATACCGGAGATTATTTTTGAATATGATCTGTAATTTTTGCGAAATGTCTATCCTTTTGGAGCGTATCATTAGAGATTTCTAATGTAAATATTTACGTCTATTTTATATACATGGTGTTCCATAGCTTATGGGTCATTGGAGATACTAAACGTCAAAACACAACGGTTCAATGTATCTGATTGAAAGTTGGGGCTATGATGTGTTATGAGTAAGACATGAGAATTTGTAGAAATTTATTATTAGTACAGTGAAACCTCTCTTAGGCGAACACCTACTGGACCTAAATGTGTCCGCCTATTAGAGGTGTCCGCCCATGGGAAATTGGTTATTAGGTAATATGTAAATGCAAAATTATTACTATGTATATGTATGTACAAATAAACATAACATAACAAAAATACACTAGTTTTAGTTAGGATGTAGTACTAAAAAAATCGAATAACGTAGTTTGACGTGTTTGCGTTTTATACTTGCAATCTAGAAAATGTAATTCCAAGTCTGATAACAATTCCATTGCTGTAGAGTCACCTCTATTCTTTGCATACTCTTGTAATTCCTTTACCATACTAATGGCTTGCTGATAATTGGTGACATTTGTTTGATTACTGCATTCAACTACTTCATCAGGGTCGTCAGATAGTGATGTGGTTTCAGTTTGGACTACATAATCGGTAGGAATGGGGTCACTATCATCTTCTAATAGCACATTGCTATCAATGTTAATGAACTCGCCCAAATCATTGTTATCAAATTACAAACTTCCACAACACAATATTCTCTTTCGGACTCAAAACGTCTCGCTCTGCCACGCATACGCGATTGGTTGCCGGTCTGTCTTCAGAGAGTTTTTGCACCGTACTTATTCGTCTCCCAAATACTTTAAAAAATTTTTTTGTCCGTTTAAAGGAGGGTTTTCGCACTCTTTGTATGAAAACAGCCGGTGCACGTCCGCCCAAAGGAGAGTCCGCCCAAGAGAGGTTGATTTTCATGGAATTTCATATACCTAGTCCTCTTATTAGAGGTTCCGTTATGAAAGGTTTCACTGTATTACTAAAAAAATATTTCGTTGGTTATCCTTATTTTTTTAGTACATATTTTCATTAGAAAGTAAAAAGTTACTATAATTGGGAAAAATCAATAGTTCCGATTATCACACGCAGATAAAGAACCTTCGAATGAAACACTTTTAAGCTTCTTAAACGATAACTTTATTACTTAATACCATTTTATAGGATACAATATAGGACAGAATAGTATAAGATACAGTGTTATTTAGTCGATTTTCCAGATTTGAAATTAATAATAAAAGCAACATTAAAAAAATATCTCCTCCTTGGAGTCAGGAAAGATCTTTCTCTGACTAGACTCTTCCAGTCGACCTAGGGCTTAGCCAAAAAAGCGCTTAAAAACTGAACTTGTTTTTTACGTAAAGTTAGTTTTTGAAATACAGTAAACACTCGATAGTGTGAACGTGTGTGTTAGTTTAAGTGTTATTTGTCAAAAAGAAATGTTAATTCACCAACATATACAGGGATACCAGAAAAATTTATGTACTATGCATTAACCAGATAACACTGTAATATTGATATAAATATCACATGACGATAAGAAACGTTTATCATAATATACAGGGTGATTCTTAATGACTTAAATATTTGAGATTGTCATTCCTTCGGTAATTTTATGAAATTTGTTGCACATTTTGACATTTTTTTTTTAATCGATTTATAAAACTTCTTGTTCACCAAAATTATTACTAATCAATTTCGATCGAGAACGGTCTGACGAGAAAAATACAAGATACCGTTTTCATGTAGAATTAACCAGGCTAATCAGAATGGATATCCTCATGGACTAATGTCAGTAGCGTACCACTTTTTTTGTAATAAATATCAGAGGACATGTTTGCTGGGGCGCTGCTGGTGAATCGATATAGTAACTTTTGTAACTATAATATGTTGTTTAATGTCTTATTAACAGATGCCGTAAATTGTCAACACCCTGTAATTCATATTCAACATTTATTCATAAAAATAACCAACAGAATCACACTCGAAAATGTTAACACGTCGTTAACGAACACCCTGTATAATTTTAATTTGTATATATTGATATTCTTTTGATATTTCCGTATTTGATTTTAAATTGTTTATCTTTGATATAATAATTTTAACATAAGTATAAAATATGCCAAAGCCGTTTAAAATCCTGGATATTCCTCGTCGTCTTCTTCATAGCTGTCGTCGTTCCCTGGTTCGCCCAGTGCGTTCACAAATTCTGAAATTAAATTTTTAAATAGTAATATCAAAAAAATAGAGAGACGCCGTCTTTAGTGATTAATACAATCTCTGGCAATAAGAAATGACTGCCGACTTAAGTAACTTGTCCCTGAACGCCCATCATATGTTTCATGTAGGGAATCCAATCCCGCAAATGCGGGATCCCGCGGTGATTTCGCGGGATTGATATTGGATTAAACGTGCTGGATTCGCGGGATTTGCGGAACTCGATGTGGGTGCTGTATATTAATAAAAAGTTGTTTTATGCAATTAAAAACAAGGAAAATATTTATTGCATATAGGTACAATACAATAGTACGACTAGTTTAACGGTTATATGTTACATTGATTTTGAAAGTACTTCCGGAGAAAAGATATCATGTTTAATGTTCCATCTTTTAGATTTGATCTTATTTTATTGCACATGTATCCTGCGGCTGAAAACGCACGTTCAGCTTCGACACTTGTCGGCGGAATAGATTGTACACAGTTATATGCAGCTTCCAAGTACATTCGTCTATTCCCTCCGCGTTCATCTCACGTTTTTGCAACTGGTCAAGTGATGCTCGGGCGGGCACAGTACAAAGGCTCCAAGTTCTTGGATTGTTTCCTTTTTAATTGATTCTCCGTAGAAGAAGGCAATTTGTGTCCCTCTGATTCGAATAGTTGGCGCATATCGATCGAAGTGATAAATTTTCCAAAGGGTATACCATCTTTAGCTACCATTCGAAACTTTTCTCAGATGAAAAAAAATCTGTAATTTTCATTTTCTTAGGTAGCACAGAAGAACTACTAACATCCGAACGCTTAGCAATAGAACGAAACGAACTGCTGGTACTAGGTTTCATTTCCTGTGTTATTTTTTCAATATCAACACTACCGCTGCTGCTCTGGACTGGACTCAAATTAATATTATGCTTTATTTGTAAGTGGGTGTGAAGTGTGAAGCCTTTTGGTTGAACGAGCATAGATTTTGATAATGCTAGGGCATAACTTACATTTAGCTGTAAGACCATCTTCAGACTCTAAATAATTCCAAACTAAACTTGAACCTTTATTGTCTTTGTAAACTACACTGACTGACACTCATTTTTGTGATTGCTGTTTAAATTCCACGTATTATATTCAACCACTTGATAAATTACACTAGTTGAATAACGCTTTTACTTTCGCACACACGCAAGAAAACTCTTCTGTTTAACGTATTTTCAATAGCCCAACAAGGCGGGGAATTCGCGGGATTGATGGACTCAATCCCGCAGGCTTGCGGGATTACATTTTGGGTGCGGGATTGGATTCCCTAGTTTCATATAAGCTTACCATAGAAATCAATCCTCCCGTCGCCGTCAACGTCAACTTCTTTGATCATGTCTTCAACTTGAAATAGATTACAAATCAATTAGTATAAGTAGTTACAAATATTTTATGAATGTGTTTTTAAAAATCTTTCATATAAATAATAATATAACAATACGTAATAATACAATTGAGTAAAGTAACTATAAGTTGCGGCGTTGCTAGATCAGTAATTTATCAAATTACGATTTTTATCGATGAAAATACTAAAAAATTATCATAGTATATTTATACAACTCAGCGCAGGAGCATTTATTTTTACCAAAAATATTACAAACTACAGATAGAAAGAGTATATTGTACAACAAGTGAGAAAAATGCTCGCTTCTCGTGTCGTACACTGTACTTTTTCTACGGATGCGTTCTTTTTACGTGTTTAAAACGAGGTTCAGAATTAATAGTCTATTGTCCAACAAGTACAACACCCATTTGGCAAGTTGACAGCAATAATAATTGTGCAGTGTTTCGGATGTGTTGTTATGGAAACGCTGGCAAATGTTTTCATGGCCTAAGAAGATATTGCGCGCTCATCGTCGATGTTGCGTCGTCAACATGGAAAACGTGCGGTATCAATTTGCCATGTAACGATTCATGGTTGCTTTGGGTTATCATAATAACAGTGAGAAATTATTTCTCACTATAATGGCGGATATTTCCCGCTGCGTGAGAAATTCTCCGTTTTGAACGTATGGAAGCGATGAGAGAAGGGTACATGTACATTTCTAGCCTACGCAACGAATACAAACAGTATTTCCCACCTCTTTCGGTTATTATTGCAGCATAGCCAGATTGACATATTTATCGCAAACGTATCTTGCAAAATCCCAATTAAAAATTTGTTAATTTCACAGTTACAACTGGTTTACGGTTAATCCGCAATTGCTCTTAAAATAAATTATTTCCCAATACTTTTACTATAAATTGTGAAAAGGCGATGATAGATTCTTTAAAAAAATATTATTATACTTAAAAGTATCAGACAAATCTTGAACTAATCCAACTGCACTCTGGGAACATCTACGATTCGGACCCAAAATATGAATGAATACAAATCTCGTAAACATCACAACGTGAGCGCTTTGATCTAACGGATTGTTTAGATATTTTGGTCGTTTTGGGTTGTTTTTGTGTCTTTATTATGGTGTATTCATGTGTAGTTTGTAAAAGAGTGGATCATTTAAATAAGGATTTATCTTCTCATCGGTAAGTATGGTTATGTTTTAATATTTAACCATCCGATATAACCAGACTTCAACATTGTTGCCATTCAGCCAACATACATATAGTTCTCTCTTCCACCCATTACTGATTTTCAATAACATTTCACTCATCACAACTTCACTTTCCAAGAGTTTTATGAATGGATTATGGGATCTGTGGTTTACATACCTTTGATTCTTAAAAATCGAGACGTCTGGCAATACCGGTGAATATCTTTCTATTACTATTTTTAGCCATACTTCAAATTTTTGTGATATCGATAACAGCATTCATGTAAAGGTGAAGGATCCATTGGAAAGCCCGCATTTTGATGATGACGTTCGTGTAACTGTAATACGTACAAGATGACTTACTTTCTTCCTCCGACAAATCCTCTCCCAAGCACTGCAGAACGGCCCTTAGATCCGAGGCCGTGATGTACCCCCTGTTATGTTTGTCAAAGACCCTGAAGGCGTCCCGGAGCTCCTTCTCCTCCTCCTCTCTGGACAGCACTTGGTCCGGATCGGATCCGGCCCCCGCCGACCACGCTATATCGATGAATTCTTCGAAACTGACGTTACCGTCACCTTAAAATCGGTATTTTTTAGTGCGTTATTCGCAGAAGATATTTATATTAAGGTTCTTACCATCGACATCAACTTCCTGCAGCATCTGTTGGAGCTCTTCCGTTCTGGCAAATTGGCCCAGCGATCTCATGACTCTTCCCAATTCTTCCTTCGTTATGCTGCCGTCGCCGTCTTTGTCGAATAGGCGGAAAGCTTCTCGAAACTCTAAAATAAGTCGAATATATTTCAAAATAATGTCCTGAAGAAGCTATTGTACAATCAAGCGCGGATCCAGGGGGAGAGGGGTTTATTTTTTGATATCTAACAGCTTTCCCCTATATGCCTTTTACGTTCGGATACTTATACTTTCCGCACTCGTTAGAAAAGGTATTATTTTTAAACTGTTAAAGGCCGTATTAGACTAGGCAATTTTTTCTCTTGCGCCGGCAATTATAATGGCACGTATTCATGCGCAGTAAACCGTTCTCGATCAGCTGGAGCATTGTCGACGGTCAGAACAGCAGTGGGTACTGTCGAAATCCCTAAAATATCCCCAGAATTAGAGATGTGCAAACCTGTTCGTTTTGATTACCAGTTAAAGCAGCTACTGCTATTTACACATAGGAGGTGCCAAAAGTTGCTGAATTAGCAGTCCATAAGTTTAATAAAGAATGTAAACTGCTAATTTAAGTACCAGTGGGTTTAAATGGCCATTACCTGGTTCGGCCAAATAATAAACAGTTAAAAATAACAGAATAATCCATGTCTACCCAATTGCGCCGGCAAGGGCAATTAAAATGGCGCCTGCCCCATTTCTGGTAATGAGAGACAGCTGATCGGGAACAGTGTACTGCGCATGAATCCGTGTCATTTTAATTGTCAGAAGAGTAGAATTTCTGACTGTAGTACGGAGAACGGTGTACTGCGCCTGAATCCTTGAATTATAATTGCCATTGCTGGCGCCATAAAAATTCCCGACTGTAATACGGCCTTAATTGATTTACCTTTCATTTGACTCTTGGATACGCAGCTCAGACGCGACGAGATCTTCGTCGGCTTGTCCTCGGGACATTTTTCCCTATCCAAGGACACTTTCCTGGGTCTGATAGGTTCGGCGATGGGGTCCTGAGTCTCTTTGAAAGTCTGAGCGCCATCTTGAGATTCCGCTTGGTCGTTCTGTTTAGTCTGGATAGAATATTTTTGTCTATAAGGTGTCCGGGAAAATGTGAGAAATCTCCCGGATATGAAAAAAACAAGTGAAAATGGTACTACAAGCAGTGTTACCAGATTGACAAATTAATCCGTTTTTGACGGATTTTTGCTACCCTGAGAAAAATAAACGGATTTTCGACGGATTTCAGACTTCGGACGGAATTTTGCGGATTTTTGAATATAGAAGAATCTTAATGCATGTTTTATCATGATTCAGTTAGTTTTGTTACCGTAAATAGTTGTTACTGTATGAATGATGGCCAGCATGATGGGCGTTTTCATTTCTCAAGTTGGTCAACGATGTAACCAATTTTTTTCTTGGGGTTGGTATGACATTATTTTGAACTCGCTTGTTTCGAGCGCAGTTGAAAGTTGAAACACGGACCCCTATATCTCTATATACTCGTATTGGTTACTAGGGTTCATGGCGCAGCTACTTCTGAACAACCTGTAACAACGCAACTTTCAATCGATTTATCCAATAATTTTTTATGAATAAAGTACGTAATTCACGCGAAAACGAAAAATAATACCTTTTTAGAACAAATTTTCATGAAATTAGATAAGTTTAACTATTTCTACACAAAACGGATTTTTACGGATTTTTGAAAGCCTTCCCCCACCCTTTTCCCAGTATTCTACGGATATCCCGACGAACCATTCTGGCATCACTGACTACAAGTTCATATAAACTTTTTGCGAATAGGCCTCCTCTTCGAAGATATGGGCTGCCAAAGAGCTCCAATGGAATCAAGTTTTTTACACATAATTATTGAACCACCGGGTATATTTAATTTTCTTTTAATATGATGTATACCAGGTAAGACTTTTCAAATTAGTATCTAGGGAATTGTTGTGAATTACTCACAGCTGCAGGGACGGACTAGCTCTGACGCTCGTGGCACCTTTTTTTTAACTCCCTGTATGATAAGAACTTTGGACACCGTTTTTTACATTTCTTTAACTATTGACTAAAAATTAAGTACTCTTCATTCATGTCGCTAATCCTAACCGTTTTCGAGAAAACGACATTTCAATTACATCATGTATTTGGCGTATCTCGGTAAAGGTATGTACAAGAACAAACATCAGCGAACAACTGCTTTTGTTCTGCGAACAAACATTTGTTCGTTCTTGTTCACACATGTTCGAGGAGACTCGGTACATCACAGAGACATTTTGCTTATCTAGTTTTTGTGTGGACGGGATATTCGGATATTTGTTCGTCGGAATGTTCTTTTAGTTTAAGATTGTGCTACGAAATGTAAAGATCTATACAATTATGGTATTAAAAATTCTAAATTATCATTTAATTTGAAATAACTGTTAATTGGTCTTGTTTTTTTAAGTTTTTGAGGATGGAATGGACAAACCTGATAGACGCTTATAGGCTTCATTCTGTGGACTGTGCATGACCAATATTACAAAAATAAAAACAAGAAAGAAGATGCTTGGGCAGAATTGTCTCATATTTTTGACATTTTACTTTTGTTCATGGTCATCCATAATTACTATTGTCTATTCGTATAGAAAGAAGTGATCTACCTAGTGGAACAAGAGTGAACAAATGTTTGCTTGCGTCTATTTAGACAGAAAAGCGAACAATGACCAAGTCAGACACGACCAGCTATTCAAACTACTAAAAGAAAATAATCTGGATACAAAAGATATTAATATCATCAGCAATCTCTATTATGGTCAAAAAGCAATCTTACAACTAGAAGGCAACACCACCGAAGAGATACAAATAATAAGGGGTGTTAGACAAGGGTGCCTACTATCACCACTTTTATTCAACCTATATTCTGAAAATATAATGAGAAACGCGTTAAATAGTACAACGAAAGGAATCAAAGTGAACGGAATACCAATAAATAATATTAGATATGCAGACGACACCACATTAATAACTACTAGCCGAAAAGAATTGCAAGAGATACTGAACAAGGTAATAGAAGCAAGCGAGAGAGCTGGATTGACTTTAAATATAAAGAAAACCAAATATATGATTATAACGAAATCAACACAGATCAACGGGGACATATATGTACATAATGAAGCATTGGAAAAGGTAGAGAGATATCAATATCTAGGCACAATCATCAATAAAGATAACGATTGCTCAGTAGAAATAAGATCGAGAATTGAGAAAGCGAGAGCAACCTTTGTGAAAATGAAAAAAATATTAAACAGCAACGATATCAGCATAGAACTTAAGATGAGATTAACAAGATGCTATGTGTTCTCAGTACTATATTATGGGATGGAAACGTGGACGTTGAAGCAGAAAGATGTCAAAAGATTGGAAGCATTCGAATTGTGGACTTATAGGAGGATACTAAAAGTACCATGGACTGACCGAGTGACCAATGTGGAAATACTGGGAAGAATGCAGAAAGAAAAAGAGATATTGCCAACTATTAAGGAAAGAAAACTACAATACCTGGGACACATAATGAGAGGAGAAAAATACGAATTGCTGCAGATAATCATGCAGGGCAAAATACAGGGAAGAAGAGGAGTTGGAAGGAGACGCCACTCCTGGCTGAAGAACTTAAGGGACTGGTTCGGCTGTACATCCAACCAATTGTTTAGATCAGCAGTGTCAAAAATAAGAATTGCTATGATGATTGCCAACCTTCGCAACGGAGACGGCACCTGAAGAAGAAGAAGAACAAAGACCACAAACAAACAAGGCGAACAAGGACGAAAGTTTGTTCTTGTATGTTTTTTCGGTGTGTACATACCTTAAGCGATACATCCACATGTTCCATCAAATTCCGCTTTTCCATATTTAACCCGGACTCAGTGTAAATAAAATGTCCTTTTCTCGAAAACGGTTAGGATTAGCGACATGAATGAAGAGTACTTAATTTTTAATCATTAGCTAAAGGTATGTAAAAACCGTTGCCCTAAGTTCTTATCATACAGGGCGTTGAAAAAAGTGTCACGGCTGTGAGTAATTCGCAACACTTTCTTGGATAGTAATTTGAAGGGTCTTACCTGGTAACATATACAATTTGAATACACCTGGTGGTTCTATAATTATGTGAAAAAAAGTTGATTTCAATGGAGCTCTTTGGGAGCCTATATCTCCGAAGAGGAGGTCTATACGAAAAAAGTTTATATGAACTTGTAGTGCTCTTTTCACTTGTTTTCTTCTTATCCGGGAGATTTCCCACATTTTCCCGGACACCCTGTATATTAGCTTGAAATTCTGACAAAATCAGTTATGGTACCTACAGTCCGTTTCACGAAAATTGGATACGACTTAATGATTTCCTGGGTCGGTCCCATTGTGTCGACAAGAGCTTGGCAATAAACAAGTGAAGTATGAAGGGACGGACTAAGGAAATCAAGTAATGATATGATTATATTAATGTAATCAAATGAAATAACATTTTTTTTAAATATTACTAGTCATATTTATTAACATTTATAATGTTATTCTATAGATAGTTCTGTTTCGCTATCGCTATCCTCATCAAAATTAATTATAATTGGATTAATTATACGATCCAGACTAATATACGAATTTTCTATAGTTATTACGTGACGGACTGAATTTTTCCAACTACCTGGGGGAATATCATTAAAGCATTTTCGTATTAATTCTACAAGACTAGAACTTAAAGTCGGAGAAATATTTTCAGACCTAACCAGTGATTTTAACTGGTGCCACATATGCTCTATGGGGTTATAAATGCAATAATAGGGTGGGAGCCGTAGCACTGTATGTCCAATTTCTTCTGTCAATATGTCACAAACATATACTTTTTTTATTTTTTACAAAATGTCTTTAAAACTTCTAAAAGATCACTTTTTTTATAACTTTCTTCAAAATATATATCATTCGCCGCCATGTAGTTCTGAATCTCCAATTTTGTATTATTTGAGCTTGGAGCTTTATGTAATTGGCGACTGTGATAGCTCGCATTGTCCATTACTATCACGCTATTCTGAGGAATGTTTGGTAAAAGACAATTCTTGAACCATTCCTCAAAAACTAACAAATTTTACCACAAAAAGATATTTAAATATAAATTAAGCAACCTAACCTACCTGATGTGCCTATATTTAATTATAATTATTTCAATCCGGCCCTTCCCACATAATAATAACAAACGGTCATAAATAATGGGATGACCCAGGTACTTTTACGGGTTTGTTCGGGTTGTTATTTCAAACTACAATTTATTTTTCAAATTTTCTCTTTATTCTGTTGTTTTTGAGGTATTCTCCAGAGACCAATACAAGTAGGTAAACAAAAAGCATACTCGGTAAAAGTTTGTGTTTTGTGTTACGACTATTTGCAACAATTACGATGCCACAGAAAAATCCACTGTAACAATGCGGTTGTCTGGCCAGTTAATTGGTTATTTTATCTATCGTGACAAATATGTACATTTTTCGATAACAAAGGGAAGTGTCGGTTACTCCAACCAACATAACAAAATACGCTTGATTATTTTTTTTAATTACGAGGCAAAAATTGCCAAGCGTTGCGCATATCACGTATGTACTTCATTATTTCTTTCACCTCGTTTTTTGTTTATAAGCGAGACATAATAAAATATACATAGATTCAAAAGTTTTGCATCACTCTGATTTTGGCATGCTAAGATAATTTGAGGAATGATTTTTTTTTCTAAATGTTTATTTATGTTTATCGGTTAAAACGATACCATTTTTTGTAGCAAAAAAAAATATTATCAAGACATTTGTTTAAGATAACATTGTCAGTGTTGTATTTTGTTGGCGCTGGCCAGTTAAATTTTTCGGTTCAGTGTGTAAAAATGAATCGCCGAGTAATATTTGAAATTGATCGAGCAAGAATAGTAGCTTTAGTCGAGGAAGGTCATTCCCAAAGATTTGTTGCTGAAAGAATAGGGGTTGTTCAAAGTAATGTATCTCGCATATGGAATCGCTATCTAGAGACCAATTCTGTGCGAGACAGACCACGAAGTGGTAGAAGGCGTATTACTAACGAACAGCAGAACCGCTACATTACGTTAACAATTCGGAGAAATCGTACTATGCCAGTCCCACAACTTCAGAGAGATGTCACGCATGCAATTGGAGTTCGCATATCCGTCTCTACACTAAGAAGACGCATTCTTGAATCCGGTTTAAGATGTCGCCGGCCAGTAAGAGTTCTCCCACTACAATATGACCATCGAGTTCGTCGACGCACGTTCGCTTACCCGAAGAATTTTGGAATTCTGTCCTATTTTCCGACGAGACCAGGATTTGTCTGGTAAACGATAGTCGCCGGATTCGTGTTTGGAGAGAACCAACAAGAGCCGTCCAACTTGCCCATGCTCGCCCCTTGCCTCCATTTGCGGGAGGAAGCGCCATGTTTTGGGCAGGTATTATGTCTGACGGGCGCAGTGGCGTAGCGCTACTACCGCGAACCCCCGCAGTCGCGGGGGGGCCCGAAAGCTTAAGGGGCTCGAAAGCTTCGAGTGCCGATAGAGCCTATTGCTAATTAGCAAATCTTTCAAATAAATACCAATATTACCAATGTCCACCTGATCTAGATTTTGTCACACTGTGTCCGTAATTATATAAATTTGAAGAATGAAGCAATTGGTATATCAAGATCATGGAATATAAACCCGGAATTTGAAGATAAAAGACAATTAAAACCAAAAAAACACTTTGATGAAGCCAATATAAATTATCTATTTTCTAGTTGAGAAGACTATTTTAGGATAAATATATATTACAAAGTATTTGATATTGTAATTAACCAAATAGGTAAATGGATAATAACCATTTAATAAAAAATTTTGCTGAGGCAAAAGCTAGAAAAAAACAATTTACCTCCTGAAAGCAACAATATAAGAATAATTTTACAATATAATAATTAAAATAGGGAATTGGCCAATTGCCTCGCAATAACTATTGAGATACCTATAATATTATATTCAAGATTTTGTTGCTTAATTTTAAATACTTTTGGTTTTATCTCACTGTAACTTTCAAGTATCGGTACCTAAAGAATTTTTTCGTGTTTGTTCCTTTGAGTTTTAAAGAATGTTTTTTGTTTTCTTCTTGTTGTTCAATAATTTTATTTTTTGTAACGTTCTCTACATATAGGTTTGTAGTTTATATAATAAACAGTATTATCTAATTTTGTTTGTTTATATGTTTATATATGTATATTCTTAATATAGGGTAGGGGGCCCTAACTCAATTTTCGCGGGGGGGGCCTATAATTTGTCGCTACGCCACTGGACGGGCGTACTGAGTTAGTCCACGTTCAAGGCGATAGGTACATTAGGGATATTCTACATCCTTATGTTAGGACGTGGAGAGGGGCTGTTGGTAACAATTTTGTGTTTATGGACGACAATGCCCGGCCCCATCGTACTGGAGCTGTGGATGAATACCTAGAAAGTGAGGGAATCGATCGCTTGGAGTGGCCTGCTTTGTCCCCTGACATGAACCCGATAGAACATGCTCTCTAGGGGCAGTTCGCGTTAGAAGAAATCCCCCTAGAGCCCTCCAGGAGCTTGACGTCGCTGCTACCGAGGAATGGCAGGCTATTCCACAAGAACGGATTGCTAACCTTACGCACAGCATGCGGCGTCCTCTTCAAGCTTGCATTGAGGCCAGAGGAGGAAATACACTTTATTAGAAGCTAAGTTTTTTGAAATTTCACAAATTATACAATATAAATAAATTTTACTTTTGTTAAGTTTTTTTTTGTTGTAAAATAAAAACTTTTAAAACTCATTGATTTTTATTTTAAACTTATCAATGAACTAATATTTAGTCTATTCTCGCGATGACGTAATTACTTATTCGAGAATCTGAGTGATGCAAAACTTTTGAATCTGTGTGTATGTTATAGTCAATTTGATGTTAAAAATAGTCACGCTCCCCTGTATCTTTTCCTTTTTATTAAATTTCTCCCTGTTCGTTCGCAGAGTAAACCTACAGCTTCACATGGGCTCCGAACCGCGATCATCAGTTATCACAAAAAAAATTGATTATACGAAAAATTGTTACGATTTTATCCAGAACTTACCATCAGGTCCTTTATTTGGTTGACTATTGGTGACGTAGAAAAAAAATTGTTAACAGCTGAGAACAGCTTTCCTTCGAACCTGGCCACCTTGACGTCGTCGCTGGTCCTTTTTTCGACAAAAATCTGCGGAAAAATATTTGAATATATCATTGATCATAAAAAAAAAAAAAAAAAAGCATTTGGAAAAATAATACTCGATTGAACGTACAAAGAGAAAAATGCGAGAGGCCGATTTCGTGTAGAATTGACCGGGCTAATCAGAAAATATATCCACATGGAAAAATGTCAGTGGCGTACCATTTTTTGTGGAAAAAAATTGTGATCATGTGGCACATCATTTTAAATAATTCCATTAAAGTCCGTTTTGTTGCAGTTGATAGCTCATATCGAGGGTTGAAGCCATAAAACAACCGTAAACCATAGGCGTTGCCAATAGTAATTACCTTATTTAATAAGAAAATTGGCCTCTGTCCATTGTTAAGTAGGATTAGGGTTAAAGTAGGTACAACAGGGGTAATTAATTTACCTATTTTTGCCTGCTTTAGGATGTTATTACGCCATTTGATGTGCGTTTGTCAAACTATGTATTTAGTTGTATTTAGATACTGCATTATCTCAAAGTTGAATTATTTCTTATACTTGTAACAATGGCTTCAAGTTTTTCGCCAACGTGTCTTCGTCAAATTAGCAAGAGTGCATATTCTCTCCGAGAAAAGACATTAATATTAAACGTGCATGATGCTCTAGTGTACCAGAAACCTGCAAGTGATGTTCGTAGCATCATTGCAGAGTGTGCCAATATGGTAGGAGTTGGAGAGGCTACTATGTATAGGTTCTTGCGTGAAAGAAAATCTAAGAACCTCAGTGAGCCAAAACCACTCCCAGGAAAGAAACCGTTAGAAATTGACAATTTCATTAAAAATGGTATTAGAAGAAAAGTACATAGTTTTTATTTTGCCAAGGAAATACCAACTATAGACAAAATTTTACAAGCCATTAACTACGACGAGGACTTACCACAGCTATCACGAACGAAACTATGGAAAATACTTCATGATATGAACTTTCGATGGGAGAAGCAAAACAGAAAATCTTTTCTTATTGATAGAGCAGATATTATTTGCTGGAGACGTCAATACTTAAGGTCCATCCGAAAATACCGCAGCGAAGGCAAAAACATTTTCTATTTGGATGAAACTTGGCTGAACGAAGGGCACACCGTATCTAAAGTTTGGCAAGATAAAAATGTCCTAAGTTCTCGACAAGCTGTCATGGAAGGCTGGTCAACAGGACTTAGACCACCATCTGGAAAGGGACGCAGACTTATTATAACTCATATAGGAAGTTCAAATGGCTTTTTGCATCAAGGATTATTACAATTCCAGTCGAATTCTACTAAAGACTATCATGAAGAAATGACTGCTGATGTTTTCGAGGAATATTTTAAGCAAATGATAGAATACATTCCCGCTAATTCTGTAATAGTGATGGATAATGCCAGCTATCAGTCTAGGCTAAAAGAGAATCTTCCCACAACTTCATGGAAAAAAATACCATGGTAAAAAAAGAACTTTTGGATATTGTTAGGCTACATAAATCACAGTATAAAAAGTATGTTATTGACGAGATGGCAAGAGATCGAGGTATTATAGTGCTCCGTTTACCACCTTACCATTGTGAGCTAAATCCTATCGAATTAATATGGGCTCAAGTAAAAGGATATGTTGCTAGAAATAACAAAACTTTTAAAATGCAAGAAGTGCGACACCTCTTGCTTCATTCTTTAGCAAATGTGTCATCAGAAAATTGGCAAAACGCCATAAAACATGCTATAGTAGAGGAACAAAAAATGTGGGAACTTGACAACGTAATTGACACAACTATGGAAATTGAGCCTTTAGTAATAAGCGTAGGACATGATGACTCTTCAGATTCTTCTGAGGACCATTTTATCGAGTTATAATTATTGAAATTGTCAATATTTTTTGATCTGTAAATAAATTAGTTTTCTTGTAAATAAATTCATAAAATCATAAAATCTATTACATTTAAATAAAATAATAAGCGGTTACATTAAAAACCCAACTCTCCGACCATGATGGGCCGTTTTAATCATTATCCTTTCATTTCATTTTATGGCTCTATTGTTACTTTATCTGTTACCCGGTGGAATAGGTCAAAATTTCTTCATCTTTATGCTAGATGTACGTAAAAAGACCATTTTATAGGTAAAATATTTTAGGCCACCGGGCCCTTGTTTTGAATCTTTAATGAGGGTATCGAGCTATCAACGGCAACGAAACAGACTTTAGTTTATTGTTTTTTAATGGAAGTGACATGTGATTAAGGGTGGGAAGTTTTCAAATGGACACCCTGTATATTTTATAATCATAAAACATATTTTCTTTGTCAAAATAACGATGCAAAACAAGAAAAGATAATTTTTCCTAAATAACGTACAGAGAAATCATTTTCTTTTTTTAACTGTTTAAATACTAACCTGTGGAATTAACTCCACACAATCCTAATGGATAACAGGATATTACCGTATAAGATATTGACACTACCAAGGTGTGTTCTACAATTTTCACCAAAAATTTCACCACTTCGTCTTTATTTAGCGATCAAACGACTATGAGAACTGAATACGAATATTTTTTATTTTCTTTTATGGCAACCTGTTAGATCTTTCCGTGATCTGGACGAAAAATGGGTCACAATTAGCCGACTAATCGGGAAAATATCGACGCGAGTCGCGTGTAAAACGTTGCAGATGTGTAGGAGGCTGTCACCGGAGAAAAGCAGTCGGAAATTTTCCCGGCATTTGCGCATCGCGGTGGGATTTTGGGGCTGTTTGTACGTCGAGATACGGGGGGATTTTAGGGCCGTAATGTGATTTACGAAATGTACATTGTTCCGAGTAAATCTGATACGAAATAATATCGTTTTCTAGCGCATTCGCCATAGTACTTGCTCATCGCAATTCCACAATTCTTGTTTAAGGGCGTACAATGCGCAAATTTATAGGATGATTAACAACGTTTCGCTACTGCAGGATTCTGGAAAGGCTATTTGAACTACCTGACGGGACAAGTTAAATTTTAGTAAAGAAATGTTTCTATTTCTAAGGTACATGGCCCTTTTTTGAAAAAAGTAAGTAAAAAATTTTTTAAGATCGGACCAAAAGTGCATATTTTTAGGCATTTTTCAAGGTTAATATCGTCGCTGATAATTTTTTTTTGAAAAAAGTAGCGATGTACCTTAGAACTTTCATGTCTTACCTTTACAATTCCAAAAATTGAGAAATTACAATTTCGTTCTAAGCGAGTAATCTTGCAGCGCGCGAAGCATGTTTTAGAAAAATTTTGGTGAAATGTATTAGAAGTTGCCTATGTCCAGCATTATTTATTGTCGGTAGACGTGAAACAAGCTATCACGGTACAGGATTATGCTACACTGAGAAAAATATATAGGTTAGAAAATAGGGCTAAATTGTATGTGTTTTTTTGTATTGTCAGTGCCCACCACATAATATCTGTATTAATTTTATAAGGCGTTACTATTCGTTTTACTTTTAACTTTTAGATCTAAAACCACTTGCATATTAACATATACAGTATGTGTATATAGTCGAAACGGCATAATAACTTTTGAGCCGCTATTTTTTTTTTACAAAACTTGGGTGTGGGTTATGGGGGAATGTTAACTTCATTTTGGAGGAATAATGACAGTACTAACTGTCAAAATGGCGGATGGGCGCCATTTTAGGGAAGAAAATTAAATAGGAAGGGGTGTCTTGCGGTACATCATTTTGAAGATACTATCGAGTACTTTACGATCCCAGAATATTACTTCTGTATGCCCAACAAAAACAAACTGGCGGCATTTAAAAAATTGCATTGTTGTTATTTCTTTTTATCCTTTATTTCATTTATCGTCTAGGAAAATAAATGCAACTTGACATAATATAGTAGGAATTAGAGAGCTACTCTTTCTTGTATATTTCATGGTGCTCAAATTCAAAATGGCCGCGGAGTAACATCTTGATAAGAAAAATTGAATAGGAAGTGAGGTCTTGCGATACGTCGTTTTAAATGTGCTATCGAGTACTTTACGATCCCAGAATATTGGATACCCACAACAAAATGGCGGCTTGTTAAAAAATAACTACTATTTGTCTTCTGTTATTTAACTTTAGATTTGTTGTTGAGATTGTTAGTGGATGTCCTGTTCTTCCTGACTTTTCAGTTTTTTACATTGCCTAAAGAAATAGTACCCGTTCGTTGCGGACGTCCGAATTTTCTGACCTTGATTTTCCGTGTCGTTGGTGCGATCGCCCGATATTTAGTATGAATTGAAATCATACCTGTTAGGTTGAGCGAGTTCGTGTGCGAGAGTGTGCATGTTACTAATTGTTAGTTATACTTGGGTGTGTTATACCGGGTGTTTCAGCAGGAACGATAACTTTTTTATTTTTTTAATTACAGAAATAAAATTTGGTGGTTTGTATGTGATATTAATTTGCATTTTATGACATGTCGGACTAAATTTTGTCACTTCCGGTTTAATCGGAAATGACGTCAACTTTGGATTTTTAAATAGAACACCCAGTATAATTTTGGCTAAGTGCATGCTATAATACAAATAAATTATCTCTCCTTTTTTAACTTGACACAAGGGTGTGTGCTATCAAATTGTTTGAAAAAAGTGCTCTATCTTGTTGCCGGAGTGAGCCAATAGGTTTCCATTTGAAAAAATTGAATTTTCTAAGAAAAGGCCTTCTTAAAATTTTAAAAAGTGTGTACATAATTTACAACACAATAAAACTAGAAAATTGCATTTTTATCGAGAAATTGGCTTAGAAGTAAAGTAAACCATTTTAGGGAGTCATAGCAATCTAGATGAAAAATAAAATAAAAGTTATTTAGTGTGTGGTCGTTGATTGGAATGGTGTTCTGAATCGATATAGCCAAAAATATACTGGGTGTTCTATTAACAAAATAAAACTTAATTAAGTCATTTCCGGTTAAACCGGCAGTTACAAAATCGAGTCAGTCATTTCGTAAAATGCGAACAAACCCATCAAATTTTATTTCAGTAATTTAAACAACAAAAAACTTACAGGATCGTTCCTCCTGAAACAGCCGGTATGTGTTTAAATGCGTATATTTACTATGAATGTTTTTTATGCTTACGGGTATGCGACTGTGTGTGCAAATACGTTTGCGAGTGCGCGTGAAAGTACTTATGCGAGTCCATTTATTATTATCCTATATAAGCATGAGTAAACATTGATTATTTCGATATTATTGTATTTCTTGTGGAAATTTTGGATTTTTGCAAACTGCTCCCATGCTACAGTACTATAAAGTATGACGCACTGGAGTTAGGTTGAAGACCTCTCCGCAGCGAAAGGGTTAAGTACATAGAAACCAATTACAGGTGCATTCCGTAATATTATGCAACATTTGGCAGATATTTTCATAGCAATCTGATCTACCACTCGTCTAAAACCACCTTTTCAAAAAAACCAACAATCCTTTATCATTTTTAGTGCGATTTTAATAAATTTTCTATTTTTGTGTAGTTTGTGTATAATTTCTTGGCAAAATTAATTTTTTTTAAATTCAAACCGAAAATATCGATTTTCTAAACTCATCGACGGACGCAGAAGATCATAAATATTTTTTATTTAAAATTTTTTAAATAGGTTAAAAAATTACGTAGTTATATTATGCGCTTGAAGAGTCCTATAAAAGCCTATATCTATTGTTCTCTGATTTCGTGAACGCGAGGTGGTAGCATTCCGTAGAAGTACCGGCATATATTTTCCAGCAAATCGCCTTTTGTTTGGCCATTTTTGCAGCGTCATTCTTTTTATTTGAATTTATAATAATTTTAATAATTATTGATCGTTTGTGTAATATTGTGTATTTGGATTGTTTTAATTTAAACATATTTAGTGTTCTTGAGCATATATATATATGTATAATAATGTTATTATGTACTTTCCATTGTTCTGATATTTAAGAGCTATTTCTCATTATGTTACGTAGGTAACGCGAAAACTCTCACTGACCTTCCTTGAGTATTCAAGAAAGGGCTAAATAGAAGAAATTATATTTTATTCGAACTGCCGTGCCGGGCGGTGAGGTAAGGGGAACACTATGACTACTGCGAGCATTAAAATAACATTGTCTTTGAAATATGCCGAGACGGAAGATTCACCGATTGGCCCAAATTCGATGGTTGTTGTATTTCAGTGTGGAGCCGCTGTTCAAGGAGTATTTTGCACCACGTCGTGATATCGCTAGTATGTCCAGCTCGCGGGAGTTTCAGTCGCTAATAAATTTCTTTCTCTACAAAGTACGGCCTTAAGGTCGCATTAGAGTCTGCAACTGGACCGGATTTAAGCGTTGGCTACATAGACTACATATAATTTGCCATTTCCGTCTGATGACACTGGAATTGTATTTCGTTTCCATAGAAAAACGTTTTTTCCTTTTTCATTAACTGAGAACAAAAAGACATTAAAAATAACAGGTCTTTGCTCTTACTGGAAAGTTATGATGCAGACATAGGTCTTTGTTATGATCCAGACATTAAAAATTACAGGTCTTTGAAGATATTATGACGCAGACGTTAAAAATAACAGGTACTTGAAGTTATGACGCAGACATTAAAAATAACAGGGCTTTGCTATTACTGTAACGTTATGACGCAGACATTACAAATAACAGGTCGTTGAAATTATGACGTAGACATTAAAATAACAGGTATTTGAAGTTATGACGCAGACATTAAAAATAACAGGTCCTTGATGTTACCGTGAAGTTATGGCGCAGACATTAAAAATAACAGGTATTTGCTATTACTGTAAAGTTATGACGCGGACATTACAAATAACAGGTCTTTAAAATTATGACGCAGACATTAAAATAACAATTATTTGAAGTTATGACGCAGACATTAAAAATAACAGGTCCTTGATATTGATATTACTGTGAAGTTATGACGCAAACATTAAAAATAACAGGTATTTGCTATTACTGTAAAGTTATGATGCAGACATTAAAAATAACAGGTCTTTGCTATTACTGTGAAGTTATGAGGCAGACATTAGAAATAACAGATCTTTACTATGTTTTCCCCAGGGACACCAAGGGAGTGAACAACTAAAAAAAAGTGCCAGCGGTAAACAGAGTGACCACTGGTGACTCTCCACGGCGCTATATCCACCTTAGCCCCCCCCCCCCCACCTTAATCTAGGGCTGATGAACAGGCAGACACCAAGGTGTATTGTTTTTCCAATTCACCAAAAATTGCAGAAGGAAAATATTTGTAACTTGTCTTGTAAGTGTACAAATCTATAGCTTTAATATGACAATGAATGCTTCTCGACGCCCGGTGATAATGTGATTTATGACTAAAAATAAGACCATTCTTAACTAATTGAAGCTAATTTACTTCAAAAGATATTTATTATTCAATTGCCCACGTCTGGGTAGACTTAACTGGCTAACTACGAGTAAATGTGCCTGAGAAAATACTAATAATCTAAATTTTGATGCATTTTTTTCTATTAACCTTCACTTGACACCATTGAACCTTCGATACTGAACCATGCGATCGCATTCAAATCGGTCCGTTTTTAGAAATTATTAGGAAAATATTTAAAATAAAAATAACTCGGTATATATACAGAGTGTCCCACTTTCAGCACTTTCTGAAGGGTATTAGCGTTATTATTGAAGATAGAATGTTGAGGTTTGACTTTAACGTCCCACTTTTTAACGAAACAGAAGGTTCCGATGTCAAATTTGTCATAGATCTCTAAGTTTTTAAGCTACAGGTTGATTTTGGAAATCTTCGATTTTTCGTCACCCATCGTATTTCCATGACGCGTTTAATAAATTGACCATGGCCTACTGTTAAGTAACATATATTATTAAAAACTATATATTTTAGGTTCTTTTTTCAATATAAATACAAACAACTATACATTTTTCTAAAGCCCAAAGCTCAATTAATGAAAAAAATAATATACAGGGTGTCCGCTAATTAATGGGACATGGAAAAATCACAGACTCCTTACGTAAAAATATTATTATACTTACCTATATCCGAAAGTTGACATTAACTGAGATACAGGATGTTAAAGTTAAACCTTCGTTTTTGTTTTTCTCTAATAACTCTGCAGGAAACCAACGGTTTTTTACAAAATTTGGTAATTATGGTTTTTTTAGGACGAGAAATTGATTTTTAAAGAAATTTTAATGTACAATATAGGGGGCGCTGTCTGCGGCATTATTTGCACATTTATTAGGTCATAACTCTTCTGTGCCTCAGTGTATTTAAGTTTTTAATGAAAATAATACTTTTCTCATATTTATTACGTAAAAAAGGTATACTAAGTTCAGGTCGCCCAGAGTTACCGGAGATATTTGCATTTTAATTGTGTGCAGTGCACCCTACCCAATTATTATTAATTTGCAAACAGTTTTTTCTTAAAGTAACCTATGAGAAAACAAATAAAATTTAGAGATGCAGTTGCTATGGAACAGAAAATGTTTCATTTTTGAGTTTATCGTAAGTTTGTGTTTTCATTGTGCTATTGGTTTCTTTCGACACGATATTTTCTATGTTCAAAGTTATTTTAATTAAAGTAAGTTAACGAACAATCCAATTGTTGTATTTATTATTCCCAATTATCATTAGTAGAACATTAATTATCATGTAAAAGTTAATTGGTAAGTAGTAACAAAATATTATTTGCTTGCCTGAGCTAACGCGCTCACAATTTAAATGCAAATATCTCCGAAACGGTAATTCTTTGCGACCTCAACTTAGTATACCTTTTTTACGTAATAAATATGAGAAAAGTATTATTTTCATTAAAAACTTTAATACAGTGAGGCACAAAAAAGTTATGACCTAATAAATGTTCAAAAAATGCCGCAGACATTGTACATTAAAATTTCACCAAAAAATCAATTTCTCATCTTAAAAAAAACATAATTGTCTGATTTTGTAAAAAACCGTTGGTTTCTCTCAAAGTTATTGGAGAAAAAAAAATTAAGTTTTAACTTTAACACCCTGTATCTCAGTTAATATCAACTTTCGGATATAGGTAAGTATAATTAAATCCTAATATTTGTACGTAAGGAGTCTGTGGTTTTTCCATGTTCCATTAATTAGCGGACACCCTGTATATTATTTTTTTCATTAATTGAGCTTTTGGCTTTAGAAAAATGTATAGTTGTTTGTATTTATATTGAAAAAAGAACCTAAAATATATAGTTTTTAATAATATATGTTACTTAACAGTAGGCCATGGTCAATTTATTAGAAAAAAAAATCTATAATAGATATTCCATAAATAATAAAATATGATAAGTCTATTTACTAAGTTTTGACCATTTGCATTTATCTTTTTGGTAAATTAAACCGTGACGGAACTACGAGGGGTGTCTAAAAAGCGAGGATTTTCTTAAATCACCCTGTAGATTAAAAATTAAGAGAGCCATGACAAATTGGCCATCGAAATCTATCGTTTGGTTAAAAAGTGGGGCACTTTTTTTTTTTTTATGGTCAAGCACTATAGGAAAAAAACTTTAGGGCACTCTGGGAGTGGTGCGTGTGCGCAATAAGCGATTCACGTTGGTTTTGAATCGTTGGAGGTTATATTCGTTGGGAAAAACGACCTCGGGAAGGTCGTTCCACAAGGATGAAGTCCCCCAGATGAATGAATTCTTAAATATTGAAGTTCGAGGAGTACTAAGCTTAACCACATATGGATGGGCGTCAGTGGTTCGTCGTGTATTTCTGCTATTCGTCGCTCTGGGCGGAATTAAGAGGGCAAGGTCAGCCGAGCACCTTCCATGAAAATATCTGTAAAAGAGAGTTAAATCCCCAACCTGTCTTCGATGTTCTAGGCTGTCGAGGTTCTTCGTCAGCTCGTGGTCTCCGATCAGACGAATAGCCCTCCTTTCGATGGAATCCAGTAGCCGAAGAGTATGTTTGGGTGCAGAGCTCCAGACATGAGAGCAGTATTCTAGTGATGGTCAAATCTGGGCTTTGTATAGTGTCAAAAGTTGTTGAGGTGTGTACAACTTTCTGGTTCGGAAGAGTACATCAAGTTTTTGAGAAGCTATCTTGGCTATTGCCACAACGTGGTTATGCCAAGACATATTTCCTCCCAGATTGACGCCCAGCACTAAACTGAAGACCGCATCATTCTATCTCTGATAATAACCCCCTCAGAAAGCGTCGAACATGGGGCAACCTTGTACAAAAAAACACATTTGATTCGGTCTCATGGAAACGCCTTATTTATTTTAGATAGTATACAGATACGTATCAGCACAACAGATTATTTCTTCATTCAGTGACTTTATCGTTGTTTTTAGCATGCTAATGAGTGTTTTGAATTGGTGAAAGGGTGTTTAATTTGTCTAGTAAACCCAGCAGGGACAGGCAGTAAAAAAAGAACACCATTTAAGCATGGTTTTTTTGGTCCGTAGTAGAAAAAGTGATGATTAACCAGTGCCATAATTTTTGGTGATCCGTCATACCTAAAGCGGTGTTGCCGTACGCACCTGATCGGTTTTCCTACTATCTTGATTGGTGATCATGTCCAGCGAAGAGTGTTATAAATGTTACAAATGCAATCGGACGTGCGACATATCAGCTAGCGATGCCGATTTCTTCGGCTATACCTGCGATGCATGCAAGAAAATAGTTTGCACCGACTGTAATACCGGCGGTCAACAGGCACGGGAAGCGGGATATATCCCCGGCAAATCAACGGCAATGGTCTTTTTATGTCCCGATTGTATAGAAACAGTTAAAGAAATACCTAAAATCGGCAATAAACTGGCAGCTTCACGCCATGACATAGCGGTAATCAAGGTGGCAACTAAATCGTTAGAAGAACAGGGTAGGACAGATGCTCAGGAAATTATAAAGCTTAAGCAAGAAATTGCAACATTAAAGTTCATGGTAAGGGAACTAATGACACCAAAGCCAGATGGCAGCCTTATGGCAACTGATCATGAAGAGCTATCGCAAGTTTTACGAGACTTGCTAAGACAAGAGCTACGCAAAACAGTAGAAGAGCTCAAAGCCGAATACCTGGATCAGACGAACCGCATAATCACTTCCTTACAAAAATCATCGGAAATATCCAATGCGGAGGGTGCTTCATCGGGATCGACCAAGTCAATTTCCATGACGGAATCAACAGAGGCTGTGAATCCAGAACAGAATTACAAATCGACTACAATGGTAGAAAAATTTGCACCTTATCGGGACTTGTGTTTTTTTTCGGTGTACCTAATTATTTTTTAATCATTCCAACACAGTGGCCGCAGAAAATTCGAACGAGTGCAAGAGAGGCACCTTGTGGTCGATTGGATTAAATTTGGATATCGTTGTTGTCTTTGTCGCTCCCGGTATGGTTATTAAAAGATGCGTTTTTCAGCTGTTGTTCATTCGAGTCTTAGCTTCGCAAGAGTCTCGCGGTGGTAGAAAAAAATTAACGATAATTTGAAGTTATTTTAATTTTTTCGTAAGTAATACCTATTTTTTAGTTTTTATACATTTTTTTTAATTACCCATTGTTTTATGTTTGCAATTAATGTATTTTTATTTGTTCTGGTTTTGAAAAATTTTTTTTTTAATTTAAATACGTACAGGGTGTCCCCTGTTCGACACTTTTATAAGGTATCTCCGGAATTCTTAGTGCTATCAAAAAAGTAATGTAGGTGTCTCTTTTTCTGTCCAACTTAAAATGGTAAAATCAAAATTTGAAAATTTTCGCTCGCTTAAGAGGTACGGGGAATAATCAAAAAATTGACAATTTCAAAATTACCCCATATTTTCTTAGCTAAAAGAGATACAGAAAAATGTTTATACGGAAGTTTATTTATATTGATTGTTGAATAATCTGCCGTTTTCAGAATAAGTATACGGGGTCAGGTAAAAAAGTTATCGGACCTAACCTAATTTTTTAAAATGGAACACCCTGTATATTTTAATCTAAAAAGATACTATTTTAAATTCTTCTTTCAAGTATAGAATATACCATGGATGATTGGTTTCCTAGGCGATTTATTTAAACTTTATTACTTTGAAACGAAATAAAAGATTCAGATTAAGTTAAAAAATAACGGGAATCAACGCAAATGTTCGAAATATGTCCTTAAATGGTTACCGTCGTTCCGAATAGGGAACAAAATATACATTTTGCGCCATTTCTTCGTTTATTCCACTTTCAATATAAACTGATATATCAAAATTTTCTAAATGAGCTTTGGGCTGTTGATCGGTCATTTTCGCAAATGAATATGTAAAAATGAAATTGACGTTAAATGTTCATTGGTCAACATAGTTGTTTCTAGGATATTAGCTTTTGTTTCATGGTCTATTGTGGTTTAAAGTAATAAAGTTCAAATAAATCGCCAAGGAAACCAATATCATCCATAGTGTGTTATATATTTGAAAGGAGAATTTAAAATAGTATCCTTTTAGATTAAAATATACACGGTGTTCCATTTAAAAAAAATGAGGTTAGGTCCGATAACTTTTTTACCTGACCCCGTATAATTATTCTGAAAACGGCAGATTATTCAACAATCAATATAAATAAACTTCCGTATAAAACATTTTTCTGTATCTCTTTTAACTGAGAAAATATAGGGTAATTTTAAAATTGTAAATTTTTTGATTTTCCCCCGTATCTCTTAAGCGAAGCGAAAATTTTCAAATTTTGATTTTACCATTTTAAGTTTGACCCAAAAAGAGCACATGACCCTGCATTACTTTGATAGCACTAACAAGTACGGAGATACCCTATAAAAGTGTCGAAAATGGGACACCCTGTACAGGGTGTTCGGATAATGCGTTAGGATAGTTGGAAATATCATTCTACATGTTCAAATAAAGGTAGTCGAAAACTCAATAAACCTCTTCTTTGCTCCCGTTTGGAAAACTGATTTTACTGGTAACAGAAACTTTAATTCCAATTTTGCGCCGAAACGGCGTCGTTTATCGTCGTATCTGTCAAACCGAAAATGATATGCCAAAAATTAAATTTGAATTTCAGGTACAGTGGTCTCTGGTGGCACAATAGAGAACCATTTTTTTGACAGAAGTCGTTAAGCCGCAGTCCCCGTCTCAATAGGTCAACTTGATAGTTTAAAAAATGCTTATTACATCATTTACCAGATACCAGCGTTACTGTTTTATTAATAATTGCTACGAAATTTAATATTTAACAGATGTTTGTAGGGTTTGTTCGATATTTTTAGTTTTGTGTATAATTATTATGACTTTTTCTTAGTTTGTAATCATTCTTTCCTTGTTGCAGCCTCTAAACATGATCGACGCATTTTTGGGAAAGCAATACAAGCTTTTCTATTCAAGCGATAATTTCGAGGATTTTTTGAAAGAACTAGGTAAGTTTTTAAGCGAAAAAAAAATCATATATTTTGCATGATTTACTTAAAATATAGAATTAGCTACTTACATCACTTCTTAAGCTAAGAGACAGAAGCTCAGTAATCTCACTAATCGGCGAAGTATTAATCCGGGGTTAGAATAGTCAATTTTCTTACACACAACGCACCGACGCGACGAGCCGTCGTAGATAGCGAATAAATAATTCTAAATAGTTTCAGCTCGAAAAACTAATCCAAAAACACAATAGATCAAAAACACGGCTCAACAACACTGAATTAATTATGACAAATTCCTAAAATTCAGGGTCGCTCGTAGTAAAAACGCCCGTACAGCGTTGCCACAGTGATTTCCCTAAAACGTTCTAATTTCACGTTATTAGGAAACGATAAATTATTTTACAAGTAGAAAAAACACATTAATATTTTTACTTAATACAATGCATGATCAATGCATTCAATATAATTTTAAACACTGGGGGTAGATCTAGGACAATCGGCAGAAATTTGTCATCATTGAGTTCTGTTAAAAAAAAAACGTAATCAATTATGTCTCCCTTTTGTATTATGTCTATGATTATACAGTGAAACCTCTCTTAGGCGGACACCTACGGGACCGTCTAAATGTGTCCGCCTAATAGAGGTGTCCGTCCATAGGTAATATGCAAATGCAAAATTATTACTATGGATGCACAAATAAACATAACATAACAAAAATACACTAGTTTTAGTTAGGATGTAGTACTAAAGAAATCTAATAACGTAGTTTGGCGTGTTTGCGTTTTATACTTGCAATCTAGAAAATGTAATTCCAAGTCTGATACCAATTCCATTGCTGTAGAGTCACCTCTATTCTTTGCATACTCTTATAATTCCTTTGTCATACTAATGGCTTGTTGATAATTGGTTACATTTGTTTGATTACTGCATTCAACTTCTTCATCAGAGTCGTCAGATAGTGATGTGGTTTCAGTATGGACCACATAATCGCTAGGAATGGGGTCACTATCATCCTCTAATAGCACATTCCTATCAATGTTAATGAATTCTTTCAGAGTCAAAACGCGACATTTTTGTGCCGAACAAACCCGATTTTAACCTTATAACTCACAAATAAACAGCGGACTGCTGTCGGGGAATCACGCATACTTTCATTCGGCGAAGTCCTTTCGCGTTGCCACGCATACGCGATTGGTTGTCGGTCTGTCTTCAGAGAGTTTTTGCACCTTACTTATTCGACCCAAATAAACTCCTGGACAAAATTAACGCAACGTCATAAATTTTCCATATTTTTTATGCTATTTTTTTTTTCTGAATTTATGATCAGATTTGAATCATTTTTTTTTTCATTATAGGTTGGTTCCTTGACAATGTCATAGTTTTCGCTGTTTATGATAAAAATTTAATTTTCGATTTATACTGGGTTTACTAAAAATGCTATGTTTTTTTCCGAAAATTCGTATCACCCTGTGGGAGTATATTAGCAACCGAAGCATATTGCAGTTGACATTAAACGATAGGTCCATCTTTCCCCAATATTTTCTTTTTTGGTTTACTTCATTATCTCTGTTATTAAAGGAGATACACCGTTTTATAGCGTAACATGCTTTTATAGGTTAATATTCAACACATTCATTGTTAAATGTTTTCAAGTAGGTTTCAAGATTAAAATACTCGTCGGGCAACTGGCCATACGAAACGAACGTTTAATAAGCAGTTTCCGAACAGTTTTTATCAGTATGGCGAATTTTATTTGACCGTTGTAACTTTAAAACACAACATCTGCTGATACATCGCTTGCAATGTCTGAAAAAGTCCATAGTCTACTTGAACACATTTAACAATGAATGTGTTGAATATTAAAGTCTATAAAAACATGTTACGCTATAAAACGGCGTATCTCCTTTAATAACAGAGATAATGAAGTAAACCAAAAAAGAAAATGTTGGGGAAAGATGGACCTACCGTTTAATGTCAACTGCTATTTGTTGCGGTTGCTAATATACTCCACAGTGTGATGCGCATTTTCGGAAAAAAACATAGGATTTTTAGTACACCCAGTATAAATCGAAAATTAAATTTTTATCATAAACAGCGAAAACTATGACATTGAACATAAATTCAGAAAAAAAATAGCATCAAAAATTTGGCAAATTTATGATGTTGCGTCAATTTTGTCCAGGAGTTTACTTTAAAAAATTTGTTGTCCGTTTCAAGCAGGGTTTTCGCACTCTTTGTGTGAAAACAGCCAAGAGAGGTTGATTTTCATGGAATTTCATATACCTACTTCCGGACTATGAAAAAGTGTCCGCTTAATGGAGATATCTACTTATGAGAGGTTTCTTTCACTGTAGATGTAATTGCGGCCCTTTTTGGTCCTCCAATTTGCCGATTTTGGCTTAAATTAAGTTAAATAATGAAATACCGAATTGTCATAAGCTCCCTGTTATCCGATTTAAAACATTTGAAAAAATATTGATTTCACAAAATTGGATAGGTAATCTACATTTTGTTTTTGCCAAATTTTGCTATCTCTGTTTATTGCATTGTTGATTTATAAGGTTGGTATCAGTGGTCAGAGTTGATCTTTTGACCGAATTGTCGACGAATTTATTGCCGGCAATTCGTGTCAATTGGGTGCAGTTTCATTTATGTCTTTATTGCCATTGTAAATAATTGCGATAAACGTGCACTAGAAATAATAAGGAAGTTATTATTAGGGATTATCTATCTGTTCTATGAACCTCCTACAAAGTAATAATGATACCCAAATTACAGCAAATATATCAATCATCAACAACCAAGGTATACAGCAGGGAAGCCAACAGAACCATTTTGCTGTATAATATAATTTTATTGATGTTCTTATAGCTTCGTAAGAAACTTCTATGAAACAGTGTTCTTTGGTTGCAAGGTCAATCTTGCAGCGTAGTATTGTAGCTATTTGACGTTAAAAACAAAAATTGATCCTAATATACCATTTTGCAAATCGATAGCTTTTATAAAACTGTTATAAATCATCAATCTCTCTTAACCGAATCTTATAAGGCAGTCTGTTTATTTTAAAGAGCAACAGAGGAATCAACGTAGCCTGGAGCCTACCAACTTTTCTCAACTTTATATTGTCTTTATATTTGTTTTAATCATAAAGTGACCTTTAAGCGTATATATATACAGAGTGTGTCTAAAAGGTCTGTACAAAATCTGAGCACATATTCCTGAGGCCAAAAAAAGCAACTTACCTTAGTCCGAAATTGCTCCGTTTCCGAGATACAGGGTGGTAAAGTTTAAAAAAAATAAAAATACGAGGTTTTTGTATGCAACACTCCAAAATAGGATCTAAAATAAAAAAACTTGCTTGCTGTAACGAATCCAAGTGAACCATTTTTTCCTGCCGAAAATGTACTAACAACGGAATGTTTTATTCAAAATAATTTAAATATTCCGGTACACTAAAAACCGAAATATCTAAAAAACGGCTTATTTTAGCGGATTTTCACAAGAGTACCTTTTTTGTTTCAAAATGTTCAGAAAGTTATTTCCTTCACAAAAAACGGAAAAACCTGCACCGATAAAAAAATTATGGCCGTTCTAAACCATAAGAAGAGCATTGTGAAGCGCCCTCTAATGGCCACAGTGAAAAGGCATCCGTATTGGGGTTTCGCATCCCAAAAAACCCCCAGGTGCCAAGTTTTAAAGTAATACGTTAAAAAATGTTCATTAATTTAAAAAAATTCGATTTACATTTTTGAACTTTACCACCCTGTATCTCAGAAACGGAGAGAGGACTAAGATAAATTGCTTTAAATCGCCTTATTTTGGCCGCAGGAATATGTGCTCAGATTTTGTACAGACCTTTTAGAGACATCCTGTATATGTAAATGTCCTTATGTAATATAATTTTTTTAAACATCCTGTATAAAATACATTGTCTTATTGAAGCGTAAAAATAGAAATCGTATAATAACTGGCCATGTTATTATTCAATTTATCGGATGTTTTAAATTTAAACTATTCATCAAGTAATAGGTCTTGCGTGCCTTATCAAACCCATAATAATCTATTACCAACGCCAATGGCGTAACGCCTTGGTTGATGTAACATAACCCAAAAAATATTTAACATAAGTCTATTACTTGGTAAGTAAAAATAAATATCTTCACAACAATCCGTGTTTTTTATGTAAATTGACATGTGCCGGTAAAGTTGGATTAGGAAAATGTGTGAAATTGATTTTTATGTAGTTAAGTAAAATGAAATTACTAAAGAAAACACCATTTGATGTTTTGATTTTCACTTTAATTTGTCCAAATTTAAGGCTGAAAACATAAGACTTCAATAAAATAGTTTATCGTAAATTGGCTGATATGTTTTTCTTGAATTTGCTTTCCTACGTAAATATAACATTCTTTACTTTCATTGGTGATAAAAATATACCATATTTCCATAGTTTTTATGTAATTTGAGTTTAAAAAACTGCCAAAAAAACACTGTATATTGAGCGGTGCGAGGTTCCACAAAGGCCCCTGAGTATGAGAGTATTTAAGCAATGAACACACCCAAACAATACTAACCACAGTGCGGTTATTGTTTGTTACGCCACTGACCAATAGTCAATAAAGTAGGTGCACTAGTAAGTCACGATAAAAAAATTAGTCACTTGGAAACATTGTTCGCCTTATTATTAAATTTTTGAACAGTATGTTAATCATAATTTTTTTTTTATTGAGATGTATTTCTTTCTTCCGTAAGAATTCTTACAACAAATATTTTGAGCTTCAAGCTTTCACAGAAAAAATATCCACGAGGCAAAATGTCAGTGGCGTACCACGTTTTTTTGTAAGAACTATCGGAGGACATTTTTACAGGGACCCCACTGTTGTATAGATCGAATAACTTTTCTAACTAATATATCTGGTTATACAACGTGTCCAAGATAAGGAGGGCCAGTACAGGGATCTCGGAAACCGTAAGAGATACGAAGTCGGTTAAATGGAGGTAAAGTTGCGCATTTACGTGCCTAATATTATGCCGTTTAGAAAGTTTTAAAATTCCGAGTAGTTCCGGAGATATCCGAAGAAAACCGAAATTCTGAAAAATCGTTCTATTGTTTTCCTGGGTTTTTTAAAGATCGAATTCTAAAGTAAATTGCACTTTTGAATTGCCACTTTTTCCGCTCTATCTAACAGCGTTATTTGTTTTGTAATCCGACAAGTCGTCTTCGAAGGGCCATTATCAACTTTCTTTTTTTAAATACGGTCCTATTTTCTGATCTTGGAATTTGATAGCTTTTTTTCTTCCGAATGCAACGATGTATGATACATTGTGGATTAATGACGTTTCGAGGGTTTTTGAACAACATCAGGAAATTTTGGGATACGGTCCTGTATTTCTCCAAATTTTATAAATAAAATAATATCTCATAAGTAAGCTATAAATTTTTACTCATGTTGGACTAGTTCAATAAATAACAAATAATTTAATAATAAACCACAAATAAGCGAACAAAATACAGAAACATTATTTCAAACTTCTGTTGATTCGGAATTTAAAAGAAAAGTAGGCGCTTGAAACAAAAAAAATTAAGGTGGTGACGCGTGATTTGTTTCACTTGACATTCCCATTGTGATCGTTTGAGAGCGTTTTAAGGCGTTTTCTATTTTCCACAAAATATGGAACATAAACTTACAAATGCTGAAAAGTTTGATATTCTCATCGCATGTTTTATTTTATCTCAAAAAAACTGTTATGTGGCAGTTAGAATATGTTATTTGTGCTTAGAGAATAACGGAAATCATTTTGAACACCTGATTGTGTAGTTCCTTACTTTTTATTACTGTTTATTGCTGTTTTGGAATGATTTTTGTTCACTTATTTGTGGTTTATTATTAAATTATTTGTTATTTATTGAACTAGTCCAACATAAGTAAAAAATTTAGAGCTTACTTATGAGATATTATTTATAAAATTAGGAGAAATACAGGACCGTATCCCAAAATTTGTTTCAAAAAACCCTCGGAACGTCATTAAAGCACAATGTGTCATACATCGTTGCATTCGGGAGAAAAAAAGCTCTCAAATTCCAATATCAGGAAAACAGGACCGTATTTAAAAAAAGAAAGTTGATAATGGCCTTTCAAAGACGATTCGTCGGATTACAAAACAATTAACGCTGTTAGATAGAGCGGAAAAAGTGGCAATGCAAAAGTGCAATTTACTTTAGGAAAACCCAGGAAAACAATAAAACGATTTTTCAGAATTTCGTTTTTTTCCGGATATCTCCGGAACTACTCGGAATTTTAAAACCTTCTAAACGGCATATTATTAGGCACGTAAAGGCGCAACTATTTAACCGACAACGTATCTCTTACGGTTTCCGAGATCCCTGTACTGGCCCTCATTATCTTGGACACGTATATATCAACACATAGCAAAATTACAAAGAATATTTTCGGAGATATTAAAAAATAACCATTTAAAAAAATAAAATGTCAACACCCTGTATCAAAAAATGTTGTGGACGTAATAATATGTTCATAATATAAACTTTTTTTCTTAAAATGGCCTAAGAAGAAGAACACTATGAAATATAGTGGCTTCGTCAGTCCGGTGCCGTCCCATCAGTTTTTACCCTTCATCGGTAATGTCATGGGTGGTTCGATATTTCAACGATTTTCACAAACGCCGGCCGGCGCATTCGTGAGTTCGGGTCAGACGAGACGCACGCCACAATCGTCATCAGACTTTGGACCTGTTTTTATCGTTCAAAAATTGCCGGCTAAATAGTTCTGTAAATTAACCGACCGATTTGTGTGAGGCAGTGTGGTTTCTGGTGTGGACGAGATTGACCGAGAAAAAAAACAACCTGCAGCCATGACTTTAGATTCGCTCCTGGGGAAGAAATACAAGCTTGCGACCAGCGAGAAATTCGACGAGTACATGAAGGCGTTGGGTAAATGACCTTTTCATTCATTATTCATTACCGATTCATTTATTTCGTTATGGTGACGCTGATTGCCAGTCAACGATATTTTACAGTTATTAATAACTATTAGAAAAAAATTAGGGGTTTGTACAGTTTCTGCAAAACTCAATACACAGTGGCGTATCCAAAAGTCATTTTGGGAAGAATTTTTTTAAATTTTATTTTAAAATTGGTAGTTCCGTTTATTTTTTTGGTAGTCTGTGTTTTGAACAAACCCGAACAAACCCTATATTTTCTTAGTTAAAAGAGATGCGAAAATTGTTTTTTTACAGAAGTTTGTTTATATTGATTGTTGAATAATCTGCCGTTTTCAGAATAAGTATACGGGGTCAGGTAAAAAAGTTATCGGACCTAACCTCATTTTTTTTACCTTTACACCCTGTATTTTTTAATCCAAAAGGATACTATTTTAAATTCTCCTTTCAGATATATAACACACCATGGATGATGTTGGTTTCCTAGGCGATTTATTTAAACTTTATTACTTTGAAACGAAATAAAAGATTCAGATTAAGGTAAAAAATAACGGGAATCATCGCAAAGGTTCGGAATATGTCCTCCGTCTTTCCGGATAGCGAACAAAATATACATTTTGCGCCATTTCTTCGTTTTTTTCCACTTTCAATATAAACTGATATCATATCAAAATTTTCTAAATATTGATAGGCCATTTTCGCGAATGAATATGTAAAAATGAAATTGACGTTAAATGTTAATTGTCCACATAGTTGTTTCTAGGATATTAGCTTTTGTTTCATGGCCTACTGTGGTTTAAAGTAATAAAGTTTAAATAAATCGCCCAGGAAACTAATATCATCCATGGTGTGTTATAAGGAAGGAGTGAAAGGAGAATTGAAAATAGTATCTTCTTAGATTAAAATATACAGGGTGTTCCATTTAAAAAAATGAGGTTAGGTCCGATAACTTTTTTACCTGACCCCGTATACTTATTCTAAAAACGGCAGATTATTCAACAATCAATATAAAGAAATGGCTGTATAAAACATTTTTCCGTATCTCTTTTAACTAAGAAAATATAGGGTAATTTTGAAATTGTCAATTTTTTGATTTTCCCCCGTATCTTTTAAGGGAACAAAAATTTTCAAATTTTGATTTTACCATTTTAAGTTTGCCCCGAAAAGAGCACATGACATCTACATTACTTTTTTGATAGCACTAACAATAACCCTGTACATATTTAAGTAGCACCAGGCCCAAGGGGGCATCGCCCCCCTCTGTATCTAGCCCACTGCTAATACATATTTATGGTTATTTCATAACCATAAATATGTATTATAATAAATAAATAATAATAAAATGCACTGTGTTGTTTCCCTTGCTTTTATCTGGAAGGGTTGTAGCTTGTGAATAAAAATATGTACGCCAAATTAATTTTTTTTAAAAATTCCCCTATTTATACAACACAACCAACTTAATTTATAATCTATGTTGACGATATTTATTACTCTCATATAAGTGCAGGGCGTCCATAAACACATGCATTGGGTGCCTAGATACAGTACCTACTACTTTGCTTTTATCTATTTTGTCTATTAGTCGCCCTGTTTACATTGCAAACAATGCTTAATCGCAGTGCCTAGCCATTGCACTAACCGTGTTAGCTGTTTATTATTTTTCCCAGAACCTATCATTGTAACAATCGCATAAATATTTAAATATAGAGTACCAAGTTCCAAACGGTCAACGATCAAGTACCTATTAGGTAATTAATGTTAATTATAAATTAATTTGTCACTTGCATGATTGTACCTTTTTTCATGCACACGATTATACTTTTTCGTTGAACATTGCACCCTTGAAGGATTGTAGTTTATTTTCATCAATTCTAATTAAGACTAATAAATTTGTTACTTCACCTGGAAGATTTTCATTTGTAATCGTTTATACAGCGTGTCCATGAAAGTTCTACACATATGCATAGGCGTAACTAGAGGGGGGGCCAGGTGGGCCGTGCCCACCCCAGATTGCTCTGGTGCCCACCCCAGTGTTTCCGAAGTTCGAAGCAATACATTCGTTATAGTGACAATTGCCATTAAAATCCTACTCGACTAGGGGCCAGCCCCCCCTACAAAATCATTCTAGTTACGCGAATGCACATATGGGAAACTTTTTTATTATGCGTTTTAAAAACTCTGCTCGGCAACGCATAATAAAAGTTTTCTTGAACACGTTGTATAAATTTACTTCATCTGATGGGACTTTTAAACTGAAATTTCTGGGTTGTCAATCGTAAACACATATATATCACCATTATATTGCTAATGCCATCTGCAATTATGCCCCCGCTATGGGCATCGAAGGGGCAATAGTGAGTTTGCGCAGTGCACATTCGACAGGACCGGATTTCAACTTTTTTAATGCAAATTTCACTGGTTAGTTAGGAACAATATTGCAATCAAAATTTCGATTAGTGGGATTTAAGACGGCCTTCCATGCATACGATTTCTGACGATATGATGGATCCGACGGTGTCCTGATTGGTGTAAACTTTTGGTGCCAAATTCCGTCCGAATATTTGTAACAATCGACACGATGAGCTTTATTTTTACTTTCATCCGACGTCGTATGTTTCTTAACCTCACTTTTTTCTAAACCAAAAATTAAGAATGAATGACTATATTGACTATTTTGGGAATTATTATCCGCTACTAAGGCACCAAATTAAAGACACATTAATTTTAAGGTTAGGTAGTGACCACATATATATTATATTGTATACGAGTGACACTCTCTTCTTTTTTTACAAGCTTTTTAGTGAAATTCGGTTCCGAAGATCGGATAATGTGATAAGCAAAATATTTTCTTAAATATGTATGTACATACTTGAAATACTTTATACCTGGTATTGATCCACGACTTTTGCAAAAAAGCACCATGCACTTGTGTCCTTTCATCTTAAACAAAACAAGCCACTAATAACCTACCAAACAGCGAATCGAATCATCACAAATTAAAAACTCCTTTACAAAAATTGTTGTTAGGTAATGAAAGTTTATAAGCACTAATATATCGACAACAATGTGGATTTGGTGGTGTTTTATTCTGTAATTTGAAAAAGCATCCAGAACCAAAGATGGCGACGAATAACAACAAACAAATAATGTCGGGCCGGCTCTGAGGCGATCGATAAAATTTCCACCCTACTGCGCAAACTCAATAGTACCACGCCATCCCATAGCGGGGACACTTTTTGCATTTTGAAACGTTCGTATTGGCAATATAATGGTTATATATATGTGATCGTAAACAGCCAAATTTCAGCTTAGTCCGAGCGGAGCGCTTTGAGGCAAACAATTTTAATTTTTTTCGTACCAACCAAAAATATCTCTAGTGGTAAATTTGTTTTGACCAACCCACAAAAATAAGGATTTGTTTTTGTTGTTTTAATCAAACCCGAAAACTTTTTGGTGGATTAACTGCTAAGATACAGTCGAATGATAATTTAATCTATTGTGGCTTAGGCCATTATCCAATCCCCAGCCTCAATTACATAAACATGATAAAAATAACTTATTTTCCGTTGATTACATAAATGGACTTTTAATTATATTGTTTATTGGTGTTTTTTAAATTGTTATTTTTTAATATCTCCGACAGTACTTTAGATATTATGTTCAATTTTCGTATGTGTTAATAGGATATCAAACCACATATTCCACCAGGGGCGTCACTGCGAACATGTCCTCTGATACTTTTTTTTTTTACAAAAAAAGTGGTACGCCACTGACATTTCCCATATTGATATTTTTTCTATTTAGCCTGTTCAATTCTAAATGAAAACGCTCTCTGGCGATTCCTCGTCGGACGCACCCGTTCTTGATTAAAACAATTTAGTTAAAATTGAAACTCATTATTATTAACATTGATGATGATAAGTATTATAATAGTATATTAAGATACAAGTTTCATAAGACATTATCTTAGAGCAGGCGTGTAATCCAGGAAACGACCCGCGAAGCGGGGAGTTTTGTAAAGTACAAATGCTCTAATTGTCTTATGAACCGTGTATTTTATAATACTTTTTCTATTTGGGTCTTTTAAAGTCTGAAAAACTTTAAAAAAATATAGTAGATTTTTTCTATTTGAATTAATATTTTCTTTTTGGGTTGGCAATACTTTTACAATCTAATAAAATGTTACAAGTATCAAATATGCCATGATAGAAACAATTGAACACAACAAAGCTTCTTCCCATCCGTCATAATTAAAAATAAATATATTATTAAAGTTAATAAAAATGAGTCAGGAAGAAAGTTGTACTCCGCCTGAAATACGAGAAATTGCAGAAAATAATCTAGAAAAACACGAAAACAATAAAATTTCAGTTTCATAAAGTGGCAAGTTATTCATTTTTTTTTAGCATTTCAGAATGTAGCCATTATGGAACCCAAATAGAAAAAAATTGTTGGGAAATGGCCACCTTCTTCCAGGAACACCCTGTATAGTAGCTCGTGACAGGCTACTTGTGTGTGTACTTATTTTATCCCTATTAATACTTTGATAACAATTTCTATTTTATGGTGAAAATTCTCAGTACAGAACACGGAAAAAATTGTCTGTTGTTTGTACAGATTAACTTGTGATTTTTAATTTTGTACCCAAATAGATACACCTAAAATAATATTTGTTTTTTGCAAATATTTATTTATCGTTTCGGGATATTATCCAACGTATGCCGCGGTAAACACTCAAATTCTTGGTCCAAAGTGCAAGAAACCGTTTAAAAATAAAACTTTATGGTTATTATAGATTTCTTTTTTTGTTTCAAAATATTTTTTGTCTAGATGAATCAAGTTGTACGTACTCTTGAACTTTGAATATATAGCGCAAGCACGTCACCGTTACGAGTGATGTTTTTTAAATTTTTTACAAGCTAATGACTGTAATTGGGCTGTAATGAAAATATGATTTAAAAAAACACACGCTATTATAGGCAATACCATGGGGGTACCGATAATTGTCTTCTCAGGTAACGTTTTCATGTGAAAACCCTAAAAAAAAAATAGTCTGGTAGTTGGGCTATTTGAATTTGTGGTTTATATGAAAATATACAGCGTGCGTCTGCCAAATGGAATAAATTCTATAATAAACAAACAACGTGTGCGAAAAAACGCCTCGGACACGTCGATTGGTATTTCTAGTTACGCATTTTTTCAATAAAAACTTTTTATACGGGTGTGTCATGTAACAGTGGCCAATACCAACTTTCTTATTTTAAATGCAACCTTGTATATTATTCAATTTTTGGATCCTTCAGAAAATTTTAGACATAGTTAATGTACAATATCCTATACCTATCTTCAAGTGTTTCGGAAATATTAAGTATTTATTTCATTTCAGCGTTTCTTCTTACTGATATGAAATAAAAAAAGGTAAAAATTGTTTTATTTACTTATGTTTAAAACGCGTGACCTTAGCAAATTGTCTTTCTGCATGACAGTAGTTGTCAGTGTTATAGTCGTTTGAATTTCGATAACTGCATATCAGATGTTTGAGGAGCAGTTTCAACATCTCTACATTAATGTTTCTTTTTGTTTTTTACATTATCAAGAAATAAACGTGCTAATATTTCAGGGTGTGCTTTCTTAAGTAATTCTATAAAGAAAAGTTCATATGAACATATGTCCGCAACGGCTTAAATTTTCTGCTACAGGGTGTTGCATTTTTATTTTTTAAATGGTTATTTTTGTATTATCTCCGAAAGTACTTTAGCTATTATTGTCAATTTTGGTATGAGTTAATAGGGTATAGAACCACAAATTTTAGTTAGAATAGTTATTCAATTGTTCTACCAGTGGCGTCCCTGCAAGCATATCCTCTGATATTTTTTACAAAAAAGATGGTACGCCACTGACATTTTTCCATGTGGATATTCTTTCTGATTAGCTTAGTCAATTCTACATGAAAACGGTCTCTGGAGTTTTTCTCGTCAGACGCACCGTTCTTAATTAAAACCACTAAATTTATATTGAAACTAATTATTATTAACATTGATAAAATAATTAATGATAAATTTTGTTTTATAAAAATTGTTGGAAATGGCCACCTTTACTTAAAAGGTATGCTTCCGCCCGTCTTCGCACCGAATTGCCCACTCCAACAATTTTTATAAAACAAAATTTATCATTAATTATTTTCTCAATGTTAATAATAATGAGTTTTCAATATGAATTTAGTGGTTTAATCAAGAACGGTGCATGCGACGAGAAAAACTCAGGAGACCGTTTTCATGTAGAATTGACCAGGCAAATCAGAAAATATATCGACAGGGAAAAATGTCAGTGGGGTACCATCTTTTTTGTAAAAAATATCAGAGGATATGTTTGCAGGGACGCCATTGGTGGAACAATTGAATAACTTTTCTAACTAAAATTTGTGGTTCTATATCCTATTAACACATACCAAAATTGAAAATAAGATCTATAGTGCTTTCGGAAATATTAAAAAATAGTGTTTTTTTTTTTATGATCAAACACAAGCACTATAGGAAAAATCCCTTAGGGCACTCTGGGAGTGGTGCGTGTGCGCAAAAAGCGATTCACGTTGGTTTTGAATCGTTGGCGGTTATATTCGTTGGGAAAAACGACCTCTGGAAGATCGTTCCACAATGATGAAGTCCTCCAGATGAAAGAGTTCTTAAATAATGAAGTTCGAGGAGTACTAAGCTTAACCACATATGGATGAGCGGCAGTGGTTCGTCGTGTATTTCTGATATTCGCCGCTCTGGGCGGAATTAAGAGGGCAAGGTCAGCCGAGCACTTTCCATGAAAATATCTGTAAAAGAGAGTCAAATCACCAACTTGCCTTCGATGTTCTAGGCTGTCGAGGTTCTTCGTCAGCTCGTGGTCTCCAATCAGACGAATGGATCGATGGAATCCAGTAGCCGAAGAGTATGTTTGGGTGCAGAGCTCCAGACATGAGAGCAGTACTCTAGTGATGGTCGAATCTGGGCTTTGTATAGTGTCAAAAGTTGTTGAGGTGTGTACAACTTTCTGGTTCGGAAGAGTACACCAAGCTTCTGAGAGGCTATCTTGGCGATTGCCACAACGTGGTTATGCCAAGACATATTTCCTCCCAGATTGACGCCCAGCAAACTAATAGATGAAGCCAGCGGGATTGCGTGTCCGTCCATGACTATATCCGGTTCTGTAATGTTAACCTTTTTAGAGAAAACTGCTGCCTGGGTTTTTTTAGCGTTAAATTCGACTTGGTTACTGTCACCCCAAGACAAAATTTCTTCCAGGTCTTTGTTGAGGCGTGATACTTCATGCTGTCTGCGAAGATGTGCGTCGGCAGCCGATGTTTGTGCATTCAAAGAGAAAGATGATAAAAGTGTGCTATCATCAGCAAAACTAACTATCGGATTTTTGGTGTGAGAAATGCGAGAATAAATGATATTAACACAATAAAACTTATTTTAAGCAGTGTTAAGTATCACTTTGTATCGACTAAAATTAATGAATAATCTACAAGAAATATGGGCGGATCATATTAATATTTAAATGTGTCTATTGTTCCTATTCAAAACTATAATAAAATAAAATGTCGCGCATGTGGGCCGTAGAAGTTTTTTTTGAGGGTCAGGGGCCGGGACATTATAAAACGGCTTCCGATAGTCGATCCTCGTGTAGCAGCATTCTAAAATAGCAATTTTACAATGATAAGCAAAAAATATATGCATATTAATTAAAAATTATGAATATATTCAAGTTCTCGTTTTTATGGGAACTTTACCATTTAATACAGTTTTGCGGTTATTTTTAGCATTTATGACTTGTCATAAAAAATGTGATCGCATTACCGTTATAATGACTATTTACTAAATAGAGGTTCTTTTTGCATGTAAAAAATTTCAATTTCAGGTGTTGGACTCGTAACCCGTAAGGTTGGCAACGCTGTCTCCCCGGTCGTCGAATTGAACAAAGATGGCGAAGAGTACATTCTAACCTCGAACTCCACCTTTAAGAATGTCGTCACCAAGTTCAAACCAGGCGAGGAATTCGACCAGGACACTCCAGACGGAAGGAAGGTAAAAAATGGTTTTTTTTACCCACCGTCACCGTATACGGCAGAGAAAAACCTTTGATCGGGTTTTTATTATATTTCCAATATTGATTAATTTAATAGTTAATTTGTAAAAATTTTCAGGTAAAGGCCACCATCTCCCTGGAGGGTAACACGCTGAAGGAGGTACAGAAAGGCGCCGATGGCAAAATTACCACCATCGATAGGACATGGACCGATGACGAGATCAAAATGGTAAGGGTAACCCAATCATTGCGTTGCGTCTTTGCACCGCGCCCAAATGCTGCTGAATTTTTTTTAAAAACATTTTTACCTTCACAGAGTCACAACAGACGAACAAAATCGTTTTAAGATACATAAATATCTCGAATTTTTTTAAATTTCACGCTGATTAGTGGAATATACAGGGTGTTCCTTAATGACGTGCTAATATTTCAGGGTGTGATTCCTTAGGTCATTTTATAAAGAAAAGTTCATATGAACATATTATTATGTCCGCAACGGCTTAAATTTTCTGCTACAGGGTGTTGAATTTTTATTTTTTAATATCTCCGAAAGTACTTTAGATATTATTTTCAATTTTGGTATGTGTTAATAGGATATAGAACCACAAATTTTAGTTAGAAAAGTAATACAATTGTTCCACCAGTGGCGTCCCTGCAAACATGTCCTCTGATATTTTTTACAAAAAAGATGGTACGCCACTGACATTTTTCCATGTGGGTATTATTTCTGATTAGCCTGATCAATTCTGCATGAACACGGTCTCTTGAGTTTTTCTCGTCAATCGGCCATTTCCAAAAATTTTTATAAAACAAGATTTATCGTTAATTATTTTATTAATGTTAGTAATAATAATGAGTTTCAATATGAATTTAGTGGTTTTAATCAAGAACGAACGAAGTCCGACGAGAAAAACTCAAGAGACCGTTTTCATGCAGAATTAATCAGGTTAATCAGAAAAAATATCCGCATGGAAAAATATCAGTGGTGTACCATCTTTTTAGTAAAAAATATCACAGGACATGTTCGCCACTGGTGGAACAATTGAATAACTTTTCTAACTAAAATTTGTAGTTCTATATTCTATTAACACATACCAAAATTGAAAATAATATCTAAAGTACTTTCGGAGATATTAAAAAATAACCATTTAAACAGTATAAATTCAACACCCTGTAGCAAAAAATTTAAGCCTTTGCGGACATATGTTCATATGAACTTTTCTTTATAAAATGACCTAAGGAATCACACCCTGAAATATTAGCACGTCATTAAGGAACACCCTGTATAACGTCAGCCATATTTTGTTTACCCAAAAGATAAAATTTACACTTACCACAACAGACTCTTTCTTTGGTCGTTTCCATTTTTAAAAATCGAACGAGTTTTTAAACTTACAAGAGACGAAACGTATTATCTGTTTTAAAACATAACGCTTATTTGTGAATTTATTCGAAAAACATCGGCCGTGTTTGGGGGCAAGACTCCGCCACGTTAACGATACAAGGTGCCATAAATTAATAAAACAGATAAGGATGCCGTGCGCTGCTTCCAGACGTTATCCAGAGTTATTGAATATTATTAGAGGCGCTGTTTATAAAAATCCCTGGTAAATTCCAATTCACCAAATAATTTTTTTAAATTTATTTCTCAAGGTAATGTCCATCGGAGATATCACCGCTACCAGAATCTACAAACTGCAGGGTTAAAAGCCGATTATTTCAGGGTCCAGCCAAACTAATGATTATAAGCATTTCGTTATAGTTTTTGTATTATTACTAAGTATACCAAAAATATGTACTGATTTTCTAATGATTCATGATCTAAAAAAAAATGAGTAACCGTAACCAACGTTCCAGTAATGTTATTTTTCTACAAACTACTGTGTAGTTGTAGCCTGTAGATGTTCGCAATGTACGTTTTGTATTTTTTAGGAGAATTAAATTTAATTAACTTGGGTCGTGACTTTTTGTTTGTGTCAAGTAAAAAAGCAAAGTTTCATAGGTTCGATGATCCCAGCGCCATGGTGGTGGTCGTCATTTGATGCCTATACAGGATGTCCCAGATAAGAATGCGCTCTACGGGGATCGGGACACCCCGAAACACTTTAAAATAAAATACAAATTAAATATAAAAGAATTTATTTAGGGATATAAACACACACGGACACACTCGATAAGTATACATAAATATAATTTTAAAATAAAACCATTTCAGCCGTTAAATATTACTTTGTGATGGGATAAATCTATAACGCGGATGCCTAAGTGCATATACACCTAGTGGGAAGCTGTCAAAGTCGCATCATTTTAAGGTATACATTTTAATATACGTGACAGTACAGCTTCTTTATTAATTTGACAATATTTTGTCCCTTTTTTGACAGCCACGTAATCTCCAGACGTGCTAATTAGGTGGCTGTCACTAATGGCAAAAACAAATTGAATATAGTAGAGTTATCATACCTTTTATGTTGGTGCAGTCCCGCGTTTATGTCTCGTACAGGGTGTCCCTTTTTCGACACTTTTATAGGGTATCCCCGTTATTGTTAGTGCTATCAAAAAAGTAATGTAGGTGTCGTGTGCTCTTTTTGGGTCAAACTTAAAATGGTAAAATCAAAATTTGACAATTTTCGCTCGCTTAAGAGATACGGGGGACAATCAAAAAATTGACAATTTCAAAACTACCCTATATTTTCTTAGTTAAAAGAGATACAGAAAAATGTTTTATACAGAAGTTTCTTTATGATGATTGTTGAATAATCTGCCGTTTTCAGAATAAGTATACGGGGTCAGGTAAGAAAGTTATCGGACCTAACCTCATTTTTTTTAAATGGAACACCCTGTATATTTTAATCTAAAAAGATAGCATTTTAAATTCTCTTTCCAAATTTATGGATGATATTGGTTTCCTATGCAATTTATTTAAACTTTATTACTTTAAACCACAGTAGACCATGAAGCAAAAGCTAATATCCTATAAACACTATGTTGACTATTAACATTTAACGTCAATTTCATTTTTACATATTCATTTGCGAAAATGACTTATCAACATTTTGAAAAATTTGTAATGATATCCGTTTATATTGAAAGTGGAAAAAAAGAAGAAATGGCGCAAAATGTATATTTCGTTCGCTATCCGGAAAGACGGTAACCATTTAAAGACATATTCCGAACATTTGCGATGATTCCCGTTATTTTTTACCTTAATCTGAATCTTTTATTTCGTTTCAAAGTAATAAAGTTTAAATAAATCGCCTAGGAAACCAATATCATCCATGGTGTGTTATACATTTGAAAGGAGAATGTAAAATATTATCTTTTTAGATTAAATTATACATTTAAAAAAATGAGGTTAGGTCCGATAACTTTTTTACCTGACCCCGTACACTTATTCTGAAAACGGCAGATTATTCAACAATCATTATAAGAAACTTCTGTATAAAACATTTTCCTGTATCTCTTTTAACTAGAGATCGACCGATATGATTTTTAGTGGCCCATACCGATATCGGCCGATACCGATATACTCATAACCGATACCGATATATCGGCCATAAAATTTTGTCGTAATTTGTTTGCTTTATAAATGAGGTAAAAGTGATTTATAATGATATACTGTTACCGTTACATGGATTAACCATAAAATCACTAAAAAAAATGCAGAGCAAATTCAATATTTTGTAAAATCACCTAACGGAATAAAAATAAATACGGTAATTCCCCGAATTCAACAAAGCCCGGCCATTCAGCTCGAGAAGAGCAACCGTAATTCGGCGGCGCGGCGTTCGCTCGGTCGGGGAATACCAGAATTTCCGAATACGGTTGGAAGCAGTAAGTAAATAAAACTCGTAGTATTGCTCTGATTTTTCACAAACATGGATCGTTTTGTAGTGCGTTCTCCATGCATACAGTCGTCGTCGTCGTCATCTTTACAAGAGTCTGGTTCTGGTGCATTATCTTCAATAAGTAGCAGTATTAGTGGCAACATAACTAGTAGTAAAAGTGTTTACTGGAAGTATTTCTCCAAGAATGAAATTAATGCCCTTACAATAAAAACAAATGCCACCTGTAAATTATGTTCCTTTTGAAGAAATTACGAAGTTTTGTAATAAGAATAGTGCATCTGTATCGGAAGTAATACCCTTACTTAAAACTCTCTTAAATTATCTCGAGAAAGCTGAAGGAGTTGACTTTTCAGGGGTGCAGAGTACCAAAAATGAGCTTAAAGACTCCTTGATTAAGAGATGCAAAGCATGCTTCACTGATAGAAACCTTCTTCTTGCCACTTTATTGGATCCAAGGTTCAAGACATCTTTCTTTGATAATGATTTATCTCAAGGAACCTTTACGGATTTAAAAAAAGAACTTTTAAAAATTAATGGGCAAAATTCAGACTTGCTGGAAGATAATGCAGGAGAATCTGAAGTAAGCGACGATGATGTTCCTTTAGCGAAAATCGCCAAAAAATCACACGAGGTAAACCAACAAATTCAGGAAAATGTCCCGGGCTCAATTTCTCATAGTTTATTTTGGAATACTTTTGATGAACTTACTGGTATGACGACAAGTAAATCAGTGTCATATAAGAGAAGTACTGATGATATGATGAATAAAATTGATGATGAGATTGAATTGTATAAGAAATTAGAAAAAATATCAAGAAATGAAGATCCTTTGACTTGGTGGGCGCAAAAAAAAGACATTTTTCCATTGATGTATAAAGTTGCAATAATATATTTAGCGTCGTCGCCAAGTAGTGTTGCTAGTGAACAGCTATTTTCTTCAGCCGGAAATGTTTATGAAAGCGCAAGAAAGACTCCGGAAAGAGCAGAAAGCCTAATTCTGTTACATTACAACTTGCCAAAACTTAACTTTAAATATTAATTTGTTTAATTTAGTGTGTTACTTTACTTCTACATTTTTAATAACTTTTTTGTTAAATTTTCAATAAGAATAAATTTGTTTGTTTGTTGTTTGATTTTTATTTAGTATTTCTGTTTTAATTTCTTTAAAAAAAGGCTTAGCAACTGAAATATTAAGCAATTTTAATTTTTTTAGGCCGATACCGATATCGGCTAAGAAGGCCGATATGGCCGATATCGGTATCGGTCGATCCCTACTTTTAACTAAGAAAATATAGGGTAATTTTGAAATTGTCAATTTTTTGATTTTACCATTTGAAGTTTGACCCAAAAAGAGCACATGACACCTACATTACTTTTTTGATAGCACTAACAATTACGGAGATACCCTATAAAAGTGTCGAAAATGGGACACCCTGTACTTGAGGCGACACCAATATAAAAAGCGGCCATCTCTGTGGAATTAAATATAATATGCATTAAAACTTAAAAATATTATACATTGTAAATAAAGTGATAAACAAAACTGAGTAAAATAGAAAAATGTAAAAACTACATAACATCGACATTTTGGCATTTTTCGACTAATTTTTAAAAGTTGTCATAACTTGATATTTCTATGTACAATTTTTTTTAAAAGTAAAGGAGTGCGGCGGCTAAAGCGGCCACTACACGATCCCGTTTGTCCGCTAACGGTGACCAATCTGACGAGGTTAAATTCAGGTGAACAAACCGGAACATGCTAAATGTTGCGATGAAATAAATACAACAATTATTGCGCCGAGCTTGGATATTTATTCTTCGATCGAATTTAGCAAATCTCGTGTGCGTTAAAAAATGTTTGATTCAGTTTCAGGCAAAATTTTGGAACGACCGTTTTTTCGCACGCGAGTGTAGAAATATTATTATTTTAAGAGAATAATTTTCATTTAATTCTAAATTCGATCGACGAATAGAAGACATATCTACAAATCGGGGCCAATCGGAACAAACTCGCTTTGCGTAGATAACAATGAGCTTTGAATCTCGAACTCTAAAGAAGAACGAACAGGTGTAAAAAATGTGACGACCTATTTTTGGAGCCGAACTCCCGGCTGTACCCGAAATTCGATCTAACTCCGACATGCCGCGCCTAAAAACGCAGCCGACCGTTGAAGTATTCTTTCTATCTCTCCGTCTTTCTTATACGGGGGGTGAATTATTAATGTTTACCGAGATTCAGTTTAAAAAAAAACCCTGTAGAGATCGGATATTCAAAGTCTTAACTAATAGAGAGAAATAAAATAGGAACTAAAAGAGTAGAAATTCGTATACAACGTGTCCAAGATAAGAAGGGCCAATACAGGGATCTCGGAAACCGTAAGAGATACGAAGTCGGTTAAATGGAGGTAAAGTTGCGCATTTACGTGCCTAATAATGTGCCGTTTAGAAAGGTTTAAAATTCCGAGTAGTTCCGGAGATATCCGGAAAAAGACGAAATTCTGAAAAATCGTTTTATTGTTTTCCTGGGTTTTTTTGAGATCTGATTCTAAACTAAATTGCACTTTTGCATTGCCACTTTTTCCGCTCTATCTAACAGCGTTAATTGTTTTGTAATCTGACGAGTCGTCTTCGAAGGGCCATTATCAACTTTCTTTTTTTAAATACGGTCCTGTTTTTCTGATATTGGAATTTGATAGCTTTTATTCTTGCGAATGCAACGATGTATGACATTGTGTTTTAATGACGTTTCGATGGTTTTTTGAACAACATCAGGAAATTTTGGGATACGGTCCTGTATTTCTCCTAATTTTATAAATAATATCTCATAAGTAAGCTCTAAATTTTTACTTATGTTGGACTAGTTCAATAAATAACAAATAATTTAATAATAAACCACAAATAAGTGAACAAAATACAGAAACATTATTTCAAACTTCTGTTGATTCGGGATTTAAAAGAAAAGTAGGCGCTTCAAACAAAAAATTAAGATGGTGACGCGTGATTTGTTTCACTTGACATTCCCATTGTGATCGTTTGAGAGCGTTTTAAGAGGTTTCCTATTTTCCAGAAAATATGGAACATAATTTTACAATTGCTGAAAAGCTTGATATTCTATGGTGTTTTATTTTATCTCAAAAAAACTGTTATGTGGCAGTTAAAAGATGTTATTTGTGCTTAGAGAAGAACGGAAATCATTTTGAACACCTGATTATGTAGTCCCTTACTTTTTTCGTTGCTCGTTTTATTACTGTTTTGGTATGATTTTTGTTCACTTATTTGTGGTTTATTATTAAATTGTTATTTATTGAACTAGTCCAACATAAGTAAAAATTTAGGGCTTACTTATAAGATATTATTTATAAAATTAGGACAAATACAGGACCCAAAATTTCCTAATGTTGTTCAAAAAACCCTCGAAACGTCATTAAACCACAATGTGTCATACATCGTTGCATTCGGAAGAAAAAAAGCTCTCAAATTCCAATATCAGAAAAACAGGACCGTATTTAAAAAAAGAAAGTTGATAATAGCCCTTCGAAGACGACTCGTCGGATTACAAAACAATTAACGCGGTTAGATAGAGTGGAAAAAGTGGCAACGCAAAAGTGCAATTTACTTTAGAATTCGATCTCAAAAAAACCCAGGAAAACAATAAAACGATTTTTCAGAATTTCGGTTTTTCCGGATATCTCCGAAACTACTCGGAATTTTAGAACTTTCTAAAAGGCATATTATTAGGCACGTAAATGCGCAACTTTACCTGCATTTAACCGACTTCGTATCTCTTACGGTCTCCGAGATCCCTGTACTGGCCCTCCTTATCTTGGACACGTATACTATAAAAAAACAAAGGAATACTAGCTGCCAAAAAAACAAAATGAACGACCATAAGTCCAACGATAGGTTTCTTCGTTTCTGCGGCGATAAATTGCAAAAATTCCCGGTTTCCTGTTATTGATAATGGTCGTCCTAAAGTAGAATCAAAGAAAAAGATATGTGGAGATCGATACTTAATATCTACATATTCTAATGAAAACTAAAAGAAAAAAAATAGTGGCCTCGTTTACATCACTGTCGACATTAATCGACTCGACAAAGAAAAGGCATCCGTTCGTAATTCACTGGCAGATCTAACAGAAGAAGGATGACATGGTAAGCAAGTTAATCTACCAAGGAATTACGAACAATGCTAATAGTACGGCAGCCCGTTGCCAGGATTTCAGACTGATCACGACCTAAAGTTTTTTGAGTTTTTTGGTGATTTAATAAGGACTCGAGAAGGAAATTAACAAGAACGGACATTGGCGACGTTGCGAAATCATTGAGAATCATCTTTACAATAATAATTATATGTAAAAACAAAAAGAGTTATCGCGCCTCGTCCGTTCTTTTTATTTTTTGACTCGGAGTGATGTTTTTGAGGAGATGAAAATAGTAACTGACATTTTCCGTGCGGTGAATAGTTTTGGTTTGAGAAAAATCGAAATTTGTTCACAGCGGAGAATTCAACTTATCGCACCTCGTCCGTTTTACTTGTCGGATGTTATTTTTCGTTATTCGTGACCGGAAAAAAAATGAGAACGGGACATTTTCATCGACGCGCAACCGCAGTGTTGGATCTTAGGTATGTCATTTTTTTACCGCTGTTCCGAGTTATCGTGCCTCGTCCGTTTTCAAGCAGAAATCGTGTATTGTGGCTCGGAAAATAGGGGAGAAATATGAACGGACATTTTTACACACGCATTTTTTTAGCAAACCCGTTTTCAGTCAACACAGCATGTGTATCAATAATAATGCAATATGGGGACATAGCTGATGCTGAGTTGTTATAGACAACCAAGCCACACAGCAAGCCGTCCCATGCACGCGCCTTGTACCGCGATCATGAATTACACAGACACAATATCCGACTCCGCTGCCCTCCCTGCAGCTGCGCAACACGGAAAATGTCCGTTCGACTCGATTTACTATTTTTTTAGAGTGTTATCGACAATTTAAAAAAAAAATTGACCAGGGCGCTGTAACTTTTTGATACCCTTTTTCTTTACATCTTTTATTTAAAATATGGAATTTTTGCAACACTCACAACGTCCGTTGTTTGATGATTTCATCAAGAACGGACAAGGTGTAGCAAAAAGACGATCTGTATTCTTACGGACTGAAATCACTCTGACGGGTAAGCGCAGCGTTGCCGAACCTTCTTATTTTTTTATTAATCTAGCGATTAGTCATTGACTAGATGAAGGCGTGATAACAGGACATTTTGGTAACGGGCTGCCGTACTATAAAGGTAAGGGATTCGTTCATTTGCCTTTCACAAAATCCGCATTATTTCTTATTCTTCGCCTTAAAAACTGTGCGATTTTGCGCAGAACAACGAATATTTGAATTATTCGAGTTCGAGAAATAGAGATAATAACGTTTCCCTTATTCTCTAATCCTCGTTTCGAAGTTATCTCCGCTCGTACTGCTGCTGACCACCGTGTTCTTCGGATTGGGTCGGTCTAAAGAATCGAGGTGTTTGCTACCTTTGCGTCTCCTCTCTCTCCGTCCCTCCGCGCTGATGTTTGTGCTTTGAGTCGTATTCCCCAGGCTACGAAGAAGTAGCGTTTAAAATGAGATCCACGACACTTATACAGGGTGTCCCCGAATAAGAATGAACTATACGAGGATCTCGTGTTTCTTCTCTATAAGATAACTCAATTAAATTTTCAAAGCGACGTTTCGTTTTTTCGCAACCATCATCATACGATATATCACACTTATTATTTATTATTATTTTTGTTTTCGAAAATGATGCCGTTTTCAAAAATGAAAAATAATATTGGTATCTATAATAATTATTATTTGGATTGAAGATGATAAGTTTTTTAGTCCGAAACGTCTAATCGTCTAACGTCTAAAATAGGTGCGATATATTCTTGGATTCAGAATATAAAGTGGATTTTCATAAAGCATAAAAAAGTTGAAGATGATGATTGCAAAAAAACGAAACGTCGGATTGGAAAATTAATTTTATTGTTTTATAGAGGAAAAGAGTGGCAAATGAGAATGTAACATTTATTTTCACATATCTCTTCAAATAGAACCAGAAATTCGAATTTACCCAAATATCTTAGGAATTGTTTAAATTTGAAAACATGACGTTGCGGAACTACCGTGCAACTTTTGCCTAATTTTCTGTACGTCCTATCGTTAACAAGATCCCAGTAGAGTGTATTCTTATCCGGAACACCCTGTATACAGGGTGTTATGGAAATTACTTATTATATTTAAATGGGCGACTCCTTGGGTGTCCTAGAGAAAGTCTACATACTTTTTTTAAATCGAATATCTAAATACTAAGGTAAAAACCCTTTTTACCCACATACTGTCGCGCCGTTCCATCTGGATTCACTTAGCAACAATGTGGGTCGCTAGAGTATACTAACCGTGTTGTCAGATCACACCGCATGTCTCGCCCTTGCTTGAATACCGGCCGCGCGCCACTTTCGTTCCTTCAGTTAGTTTCGAGACTCGGGGGTGGAATGACGCTGTCGAGGGTTCCACGTGCTTGAAGTATACGAATTTTAAACGTTTTGTTATTTGTAGTATTGCCCGATTTTAGTTCTGTTGTGAAATAATTCATAATGATGTGATGTGATTTTTGTGTGATATTATCTACTGTTGGTTCTGTTGAATAACATACTTTTCGTGTTTTATTTTTTTATGGGATTTAATTATAAAAAGGATTATTTTAAATTAAGATCGAAGGTAAGAGAGTATAGTATGTACCTTAAAATTGTAGTTTTTTTTTCTAAAAAGTTTGAAAAAGAAGTGATAACGCGCGTCAAAGACGCATTGTTGTCAAAAACTGAGCACGTGCGTTTAGAATTCTGTGTTGCAATATGACAACATCGCCTATAATGCGCTAACCTCTTTTGAACCTCGAGACTGCCTCAATAAACTATTGATTGCGAAGGTTCCCAGGAGCGGCCACGTAAATTTTGATATTTCATATAAAGTGTATATTTCGTACAATAATTGAAAGCGCCATTTATGGTTATTTTTCTTCAATTTATTTTCATCTCAGGATTTGCCGGTTTAAATATAATAAGTCGTTTCCATAACACCCTGTATATACCGCCATATCTTGAAACACTGTATAGATATTTTTTTTATAAAAGCGACCAAGACTTAAAATCTCTGGACGACGCCTTATACAATAATATCCGTCTTTCTTCTACAAGTCGAAATTCATAAAAGAGCTATGATAAATGACCACCGCAACTGCGGTGCCATTGGTTAAAACATGCTGCCATCTTACCTAGATGATCGGCCTGAAGTCAGACTACTTTGACTATCATGCAAGCGACTCGACGATGGTTTGCTCATATTATGACGTTCGCTTTCCCAGGTTAGCGAAGACAGCTGTGAAATTAGAAACCGTATATTAGATGCATGAAAGCGGTTAGAATGAATTTTAAAGTAAAATGAAAAAAAAAATGGGTCATAATTACATACTAAAACGTCACGACAAACAAGCAAAGAAAGACAGAGCTATGTGCGATAGCCTGAATCGCCAGAATCGAGCCATATCAAGTCTCTGCGCTTCTCGTATTGATTCGCCCCAATGGTGGGGGCTTCTCAAAACTCTCAAGCTCAAGCAGATAGCTGTGTCCATATTTATCTTTCGTTAAGAGATTAAAACTTATTTTAATTATTGTGGTAAATCCAGAAACATTTAATTAATAAATAGACAGAATTCTTTTTATTCTGTCAGAATCATACAAAGTTTTAAACAGTAATCAACGATGCCAAGTCTGTATCGAGAGTCCTAAATCTACCTCCTGCGTTTGAAACGGAAAAGTATAATATTAATTATATTGAATGCATTTCTCATGTGTACCTATTAAGTGAAAATATTGTACTAAATATGTCTGTATTTTTAAATCCCAAGAACATCAAATTGCAATGTTTTAAGGAAATTACTGTGGCAACGCTGTATGGTAATTTTGACCTGCTAATGTAAAAACGACCCTGAAATTTACTATTGCCATTCATTTTTCGTCGGCGGTGGTGTTATGCGCTACTGCTTTTATGATCTATTGTGTTTTTGGATTAATTTTTAGTGTTTTTTCGAATTAAAACTATCTAGAGCTATTTATTAGCCATCGACAATGGCTCGTCAGTGCGTGGTGTGTAAGAAATTCGACTATTCTAACCCCGGATTAATATTTCGTCGGTAAGTGAGAATACTGAGGTTATGTTTTGTTTTTAGGTAAAGCAGTGGTGTAGCTAATTCCATATTTTAAGTAAATAGTGCAAAAATATGGATTATTTCTTTATATTATCCGAATTTCTGTAAAAAATACCTACAGCGATTACCTATTTATGACTAATGTTAGATCGGATATTATCTAAACGCGTACCTTATTTCAGCGTTGCCATTTTCTTCTAACTTATTTGAAACTGTAGAACTGTGCATGATTGTAATAAATGGTGTCTTATGAATGGATCGTTTTGTCTTCCCTTTTATATCATATGTTTATGGGATCAAAGCTGAATTATGAAACACCTCGTACAAAACCCTATTATCACAAAACCTATTAGAAAGCTACATTCCCTATGGTATTCTCTCTTACCTGATGGTCCACACCCGGACATAGAGTTTGCGATTCCGAGGTATGACTGGACTTGGAACCGTTCAAGCAATGCCTCTGCGGCGTCGGCTGACAAGAAGGAGGAACCGATTTGAAATAAGCACCTAAAAGTTCCGAAATTTTTAAATTTTTTAATACTATAAACGTGGCTTATTAGGAATTTTTAGAAAAATGTGTTGCTAACTGAATAAGCCAAACTTCATTCTAAGGGCCGGTATTTCAAGGTCACCTTAAGGTGCAGAATGACAAGTCATCCTTAACACAAGTTCGACAGTATATTAAACTTCTTTTTAACTCTCATCAGTGGCGGCTCGTGACCTACGATAGAGGGGGTTCACAAGTATGGTGAAATTATTTTTAAAATTTTATTTTTGTGTAACGACCAAACAATTACTTTCTAGGCGTTTTAAATGTAGAAAGAAATTAAGTAATAAGAAGATGCGTTAGGTAAAACATATTTTTATTTATTTTTTAATTTTACACAAGGAAATACAACTTTTGGAAAATAAGAAAGGTTTTCTTAGTGTGTATAGCTGTCGGATCTTAACGTCGTCGCATGCAACCCTCGTAACAATATTTATACAGTCCACTACTAATACTACTAAAGCCATCTACGAGCTATCAAGAAAACCGAATGATGTCCAATACTACTACCGCCATCTACGAGCTATCAAGAAAACCGAATCATGTCCAATACTACTACCGCCATCTACGAGTTATCAAGAAAACCGAATGATGTCTAATACCACTACGCCATCTACGGGCTACGTCATTAGGCGCAACCAAGACGAGAACAATAGTTAACTGTTTTATGACGAGAACGAATCGAGCCACGAGACTGACATGTTGGCATTCTTCATATGTTCAGTGTTTTTTAGTTTAAATTCTTAAATAAAACGGTTTAAACTCATATCGAGTATCATTTATCGAAATACACAACATTTATCGACCCTACACAATAGTGCTTAAACGTAAAGTCCATTCTTCGGTTCTTAATTGTAGAAAATTGATCAATAACAGCCTCATTACGTTTGGAATACCCTCTATACATTTTTTTTCATATATTTGATTTTTAAACTTTCTAATAAAGTCCCTAGATTTACCCTTTGTGGTCTGCGTTAAATTAATTTCGGGTTTAGGTGTTCCCGCATTCTTCACTTTTAACTTAATAAATATATAATATTGAAATATTAAAACATACACGCTCGAATTTCTAACTAGATGCACGAACAGACAACAGCGCGGTGCACACAAAAACTGTGCGCCTTTTCCATGTTAAATCGCCATAGCCCCGCTGCCACCCGCCACCTGTTACTACAGAGAAACTGCACTACTTAATCGCACGTGCGAGCAAGTCTCGTCATAATCGCCATTTACCTCGAGCGAGGCACGGTTGCCGGATCTATACAGTTTGGTTTGACGGGATGATAAAATATTAGAGAGGGTCGGACTTTTTTAGTTTGACGGTACGATAAAACATTAGGGAGGGTCGGACTCTATACGATAAATAATATTCAATGAATATAAATTAATATTTTTTATTCGTTTTATTTTGGGGGGTGCACGTGCGCATGCGCTCCTGTGGAAGAACCGCCACTGACTCTCATCTAACGGAACATATCTTTAAGGACTCCACTTACCGCGTCAACCCTCAAATTAATTTAAAACCTAATATTTTAAGGTTTACCATAACGTTAAGGCTATCTTAGCTAAGGTCTAACTTAAGGCGACGTTGAAATATCGGCCCTTAGATTCTCAACACACAAGGTAAGATATCTAGCGGTTCCAATTTCGTCTGGAAAGCGAAGTGACGCAACTGGAGAGTTATTTTGACCACGCCTCCTTGCGTGATATCCTACCTTGTGTTTTTGTATCATTGGCCCTTGCGAAACGGCCTCGAACGCCAATAAATTAATGATTTCACAAAGCAATACTGAATATATTACACAGGGACTTTCTCGAAACAGCACACCAATCGGATCCGTCATACCGCGTGACTGAATGATTGATTGATGAAAGAACTGAACATTGAATTTTGTTTCCGCCGATAGGATATATCGGTATCGGCCGATCGACATATCGTATCCGGCAAAAAAGACATAGTATCGTGCGATCTCCGATTCTTACAACGATCTAACCAAATATATACGAATTATTTCCCGCCTTACCGTTCGTGCAACCGCTCTGCTTCCACACCTTCAATCTGTCGCTTATTTCCTTGAAATTCGGCCTCCTATTCGCCTGTTCCGCCCAGCATTCGACCATAAGGGCGTAACAGTAACTGGGACAAGCGTCCGGACACGGCAGCAGTTTCCTCGATCTGATCATGTTGATCACCTCTTGGTTGTTGTAACCGTAATATGGCTAAAAAAATATATTAACGTAGAACTTACGGATAATCGGATTCCATGGGATTGTGCTACGTTACCTGTAAACCGTAACTGTAGATTTCCCACAGGACGACCCCGTAACTCCACACGTCCGATTCGGTGGTGAATTTTCCGTAGAGGATCGATTCGGGCGGCATCCATCGAACCGGCAGCAACGATTTCGATTGGACTCTGATCAAAAAAATCAATAATTATATCGATTTCGTTATTAAAAAATGTTGTAATGAGGAGGGGAAAGAAGATATTCAATATATCGCTTGTCCCCTCTTTCCATTTAAGATTTTAAGGGTAATATCTAACCCTCCAAGCGGGTTACACCACGAATGCTATAAGTATTGTTTACACGCGTCCCTGTTCACAATAAAATTGACGTATCTTTTAATATTATCGGCGGGAAGTTTTCAAATCGAGACCCTGTATATGCATAGTATATTTATATTTCCCCCGTAGGTCGTATTTATCCATATAAGGCAAAGAAATATTACCTGTAATAATCACAAGAGTACATGTCTCTGCTTAAACCAAAATCACTAATTTTCACTTCCAAATTTTTGGATACGAGGCAATTTCTAGCCGCCAGATCTCGGTGGACGTAGTGATTCTCGGAAAGGTACTCCATACCTAAAAAGTAGCAAAGTTCGATCGTAATTTAAGTGAATAACGAACGGTTAACAGTGTGTTTGTGTTACTATTTAAAAAATCAAATATCACTACCCCAACGTTGCCAGCTCTGAATAAAATTCCCCAGATCTGACGACTTTCCTGGGGATTTGGAAAAAACACATTCTGTGTATTTTAAAAATCCTTTCGTTATTTGTAGTTTGTCGGTTCAAAGCTCGTCAATAGTGAAAAAATCGTTTTACTGAATCTGGACACTTCTTCTGGGGATTTTTTTTCACCTGACAACACTGCACTACCTAGCATGGGCGTCCACATTAGGAGTGCCCCAAGGCCCCCGTCAAAACTGCTATACGAGCAGTTTTTTACCTCGAGCGATCACACTATCAAGCGGCACTTTTCGATCGACGTCAAGCGAAACTCTGGTATCGAGTGAAAGGTAATAAGTAACAAGCGACGATTTTCGCTTGAATCTATAACTCGAGCGGTTTTTTTGATAATCGAGCGATGTCGGTTATTTCAATAATCGAGTACTCGAGCGGTTTTTCGCTCGAGCGATCACAACACCAACGATAACAAGTACTAACCTTGAGCTATTTGAATCGCTATGTCTAAAAACTGGTCATGTGTCAAACATTTACCACTTTCTGGCGAATTCCCGATCAAAAATTCATGCAAATCTCCCTAAAAAAAAACATTAACTATTAAAAATTCGTTTATATATGTGCCGAATATTTTTTCAATGAAAAATAACTAGCAAGGCTGCTTGACAGGTGCGAAAAATTACTCTTTCATTCCGTTTTACAAATACGCAATCTTACCTCGGACATGTACTCGAACAGCATACACATCGGTTCCTGTTTGGTTACCACGCCCAACAAACAAATGATATTCGGGTGCTTAAGCTCCGAAATTAGTTCGATCTCTCTCTGAAAGTCCGCCTGGGTTTTAGCCGAGGCGTTTTCCTTTAAGGATTTAACCGCGACGAATACTTTTCCGGTTTTCGCCTTCAGTTCTCCTTGATAAACTTTTCCTGCAAAAGAAATATAAAGAACTCAGTTGCCCTTAGTTGCTCGAAGAAACCCGAGCTTTTCCCGTAATTGGACACTCATTCTACACCGGCATGCCAAATTTGGGCCATATCGGTCGAGTATTTTAGGAATTATCCCAGGGAGAGACAGAGGAAACATCATTTTATTCACTTTTTGATGGATTTTAATTTTGATACGGAACAAATGGTATCACCGCGAGCGAATCGGCAGGTACAAATATTTTTCTCGTAATTGGACACTCATTGTACACCGGCATGCCAAATTTGGGCCATATCGGTCGAGTATTTTAGGAATTATCCAAGGGAGAGACGGAGAAAACATCATTTTATTCACTTTTTGATGGATTTTAATTTTGATACGGAACAAATGGTATCACCGCGAGCGAATCGGCAAGTACAAATATTTTTCTCGTAATTGGACACCCATTGTACACCGGCATGCCAAATTTGGGCCATATCGGTCGAGTATTTTAGGAATTATCCCAGGGAGAGACAGAGGAAACATCATTTTATTCACTTTTTGATGGATTTTAATTTTGATACGGAACAAATGGTATCACCGCGAGCGAATCGGCAAGTACAAATATTTTTCTCGTAATTGGACACTCATTGTACACCGGCATGCCAAATTTGGGCCATATCGGTCGAGTATTTTAGGATTTATCCAAGGGAGAGACGGAGAAAACATCATTTTATTCACTTTTAATGGATTTTAATATTGATACGGAACAAATGGTATCACCGCGAGCGAACCCGCGGGTGTAAATATTTTTCTCGTAATCGGACACTCATGCGACACAGGCATGCCACATTTGGGCCATATCGGTCGAGTATTTTAGGAATGATCCTAGGGAGAGACGGAGAAAACATCATTTTATTCACTTTTTGATGGTTTTTAATTTAGTAAGGAAGAATCCAAGAAATCATAGAAATACCACTATTATTATTAAACTCTCCTTACCGAAAGCACCCTCGCCAAGCTCTTTTATAAACCGCACCTCCTTGTAAGTGTAATGCGGCAAACTCTGGTATCCGATCTTACTGTGGCTGTGGTGGTTCCTCTGGTTCGTCGGTATGTTGTTCGGCGGAAGCAGACTGTTCAGTTCGATGGGGCTCGACGGTCCGGGGTTCCCGTAGATGTTTTTGCTCACTTGAGGCAAGTCCTTCTGGATGAAAATAGTGTCAAGGTATCGTCAATCGTCAAAAAAAAAATTAATAATAAACACGTAAAAATGTACATTAAAATGAACCAATTGTTGTTGGAAACACAATAAAATTACGTAGTGACCAAAAATGCCATAAAGAAGCAACTTCAATCCATCCTCCGCCTGTGTAACTCAACACCCGCCGTGTATACAGGGTATCGCGGAAATAGTATATTATTTTTAAATGAGTGACTCCTTGGATGTCCTAGTAGCAAAAACCCTATGTAAAAAAACCCCTAACATGACTCCCCACGTGCTGCCACGCCATGCACGTCCGTTTTCACTTAACAACTGTATGTAGGTTGATCATAGTAAGGTTAAGCGACGATGCCAAATCACTACACGATCCTCGACATTCGGATTGAAAATTGCTCCGTGTTTGGTCGCGTTTAGGGTGTTTCTTACTTAGTAACTAAGATGTAAAATTTAGTAAAAGGCTGCGTTGTCGTATTTCTGTTCTGTGAACTCATTTACTTCCATGCATGTGTGATCTCTGGCCAGTGCCTTCCACATGGTTTTTCGGATTGACATATGCCGGTTTAAATATAATAAGTTAACGCCCTGTATTTGGCACCGTCTTTTATGTTACTCACATTTTGCAAATTCCTGGCTACTTTCCCTCTCCTTCTACAGTAACAATAGGCGAAAAATAGGCCGACCAAAATGGTAATTATCAGAAGGATACCAACCACGTAGGTGCCGAAAACGTATACTGAAAAAAAAACAATCGATAAAGAACTAATGGAAATTGTAATATAAGCATATAATTGTCACAAAATAATGACTGAATTCAAACAAAATCTTTCTTTATAAAGGTTGCAAGAATATTCTTAAAGCCGTATTAGATTCGGCAATTCTTCTCTTGCGCCTGCAATTGCAATTATAATTGCACGTATTCATGCGCAGTAAGCCGTTCTCGATCAGCTGGAGCATTGCCAACAGTCAGAGCAGCAATTGGTAGTGTGGAAATTCCTAAAATACCCCCAGAATTAGAGATGTTCGATTTGATTACCGGTTAAAACAGCTACTGCTGCTTACACATAGCAGCTCTAAAAAGTTGCCACGAATTAGCAGCACATATGATTAATAAAGAATGTGAACTGCTAATTTAAGTACCAGTTAGTTTAATTCAAAGCTGCTTCGACCAAATAATAAACAATTAAAAATACCAGAATAATCCATCTCTACCCAGACTTGCAGCGGCAATGGCAATTAAAATGGCGCACGAACCAATTCCGGCAATGCAATACTAATTGCGCCAGCTGATCGAGACCGGTGTACTGCGCACGAATACGTGCAATTATAATTACCATTGCAGGCCCAAGAGAAAAAATTGCCGACTCTAATACGATTTTAACGCTTCTGGCTGTATAAACGTTGCCTTGCAACGTTCTTACAGCCATTCAAAGAGATCTATAAATGTAAAAACCCCAGATTTGCTACCTAAAAGTTGTATAACAGCATTCAGGAACCATCAACAACCAAGTTGTACAGCCAAAAAGCTTACACAACCATTTTGCGGTATAATGTAAGTTACAGCTATTAAAAGAAACTTCTCTAAAACACTTTAACAATTTGGTTCTAAGAACATTCTCACAGCATAATACCGAGACAATAATGTGTCATGGGAGGAGACCTTCATACAACAAATTTGCAAACTGACAGCTTTAATAAAACCATTATAAATCATAGAGTTCGCTGGTTGGGTAACTAAAGGCACTACAAGTACTAAATAATGTTGAACCCCCCTAGCACATACAAGGGTTACGAGTTTAGAATGAGCGGCGCGTGAAAAACTTACCGCATCTAGAAACGCCGCAATATTCCTTCCGGTTATGTTCGACGTAGCAAAACGGTTCCGATTCAGTATCCCCAGGATTTCTGTGAAGCAAACAAAAGTTTAATACAAATACAGTGAAACCACTCTTTGGCGGACCCCTACGGGACCATCTAAATAGAGGTGTCCGCCCATGGGAAATTTGTTATTCGGTAATATGTAAATGCAAATTTATTACTATGTATATGTATGTACAAATAAACATAACATAACAAAAATACACTAGTTTTAGTTAGGATGGAGTACTAAAAAAATCTAATAACGTAGTTTGACGTGTTTGCGTTTTATACTTGCAATCTAGAAAATGTAATTCCAAGTCTGATAACAATTCCATTGCTGTAGAGGCACCTCTATTCTTTGCATACTCTTATAATTCCTTTACCATACTAATGGCTTGTTGATAATTGGTGACATTTGTTTGATTACTGCATTCAACTTCTTCATCAGAGTCGGCAGATAGTGATGTGGTTTCAGTTTGGGCTACATAATCGGTAGGAATCACTATCATCTTCTAATAGCACATTGCTATCCATGTTAGTGAACTCGCCCAAATCATTGTTATCAAGTTACAAACTTCCACAACATCAATATTCTCTTTCAGACTCAAAACGCGACATTTTTGTTACTTTGTTTACGATTTTAACCTTACAACTCACAAATAAACGGCGGACTGCTGTCGGGGAATCACACATACTTTCATTCTCGGCGAAGTCCTTTCGCGCTGCCACGCATACGCGATTGGTTGCCGGTCTGTCTTCAGAGAGTTTTTGCACCGTACTTATTCGTCTCCCAAATACTTTTAAAAGTTTTTTGTCCGTTTAAAGGAGGGTTCTCGCACTCTTTGTACGAAAACAGCTTGTCCGCGTCCGCCCAAAGGAGAGTCCGCCCAAGAGAGGTTGATTTTCATGGAATTTCATATACCTAGTTCCGGACTATGAGAAAATGTCCGCTTATTAGAGGTGTCCGTTATGAGAGGTTTCACTGTACATACATAGTAAGGAACAAATTTTATTATTCATTTTTTATTACAGTTAAATCGGTGACCGCTCGAGTGCCATTGAGAAATAATTTTAATCGACCGTCTGGAAACTTGGGTAACGACCCCCTGAAATCTGAGCACGTGCTCCGCACGTCATCAGGCGACACGGCGTGTTTTAATGTGCGTTAATAACATAATCAGGATTCGCGGTTTTAAATATAACAAACAATTTCGTTATGTCTGTTGCTGTATAAACAATAGTATATACAGGGTGTCCGGGAACATGTGGGAAATCTCCCGGATATGAAGAAAACACACGAAAAGAATACTATAGGTTCATATAAACTTCCTTCCTATCGGCCTCCTCTTCGGAGATATTGGCTCCCAAAGAGCACCAATGGAATCAAGTTTTTTACACATAATTATTGAACCACCTGGTATATTTCAATTATTTTTTAATATGATGTATACCAGGTAAGACCCGTCAAATTACTACCCAAGAAACTGTTGTGAATTACTCACAGCTGCAGGGACGGACTAGCTGTAACACTCATGGGCCCATTTTTTTTACGGCCCTGTATGATGAGAACTTTGGACAATGTTTTTTAAATACCTTTAACTATTGACTAAATATTAAGTACTCTTCATTCCTGTCGCTAATCCTAACCGTTTTCGAGGAAACGTCATTTTATTTGCACTGATCCCCCTATCTTCTCACGGGTTAAATATGAAAAAGCGGAATTTTGACGTCCATCATTTCATAGGAACAAAGATGGATCTCTTAACGAGATACGCCAAATACATGATGTAATTAAAATGACGTTTTCTCGAAAACGGTTAGGATTAGCGACATGAATGAAGAGTACTTAATTTTTAGTCAATAGTTAAAGGTATGTAAAAAACATTGTCCAAAGTTCTCATCATACAGGGCGTAAAAAAAATGGGCCCAAGAGTGTTACAGCTAGTCCGTCCCTGCAGCTGTGAGTAATTCACAACAGTTTCTTGGGTAGTAATTTGATGGGTCTTACCTGGTATACATCATATTAAAAAATGATTGAAATATACCAGGTGGTTCAATAATTATGTGTAAAAAACTTGATTCCATTGGTGCTCTTTGGGAGCCCATATCTCCGAAGAGGAGGCCGATACGAAAGAAGTTTATATGAACCTATAGTATTCTTTCCACGTGTTTTCTTCATATCCGGGAGATTTCCCACATGTTCCCGGACACCCTGTATATTACGTACCGAGGTGGAAAGTGTGTCATTCCTGTCGAGAGAGAGTCGGTAGGTCGGTAGTAACTAAATCTCGAGACAGTAATGAAACTTTTCACCGAGGTTTGTATACTAGTTTATTTACAACCACATCTAACATCCACTTCTTATTATTTTGAATTAAAATTATTAATAGAAGATAAATGTCATTTTGACTTTGAAAAATTAGACAGAAATTTCAAATAACCGCAGATGGTAAAATAACGTAGGTAATAATAGACATCAAGGTGGCAAATATCATTTTTTGAATATGGTTTCCATGTCACTAAACGATATATTATTTTAACAACAGAAAAATGAGGAATTTGATTTTGCTGCTACTCCACCAGAAATTCGAGAAGAAGCAAAAATAGTAGAAGAAGATCTTCTGCCAACTAAAAGCCGCCCGAGATATGACAAAGCATATATCTGTTTCAAAGAATGGTGTACGGGAAACAAAGTTCAAAATCCTGGTTCTGAGTCGGCGCTACTGGCTTATTTCAGTGAAAATGCCAAGACAAAGAAGATATCAACGATTTGGTCACGATATTCAATGCTGAGGACCACACTATCAATTAAGGAAAAAGTAGACATATCTAAACACGCAAAGCTATGAGCATTTTTAAAAAAGTGTGAAAAATAATTTACTTTCCACCCGGGTGGAAAGTAAAAGTAGAAAAACGTCAACTTTCCACCTTTCAAACCTAGATGAAATGTCATTATTACATGCATGGTTGTAAATTTAAAAAATATACACGCACCTGCAGTAGTTATGACCGGCGAGTTCCGGATAATCGGACGGCAACAAATGGAACTGGTGAGACCATTTGATACACAGTTCTCCCGTCACCGTCATGTTTTCGACGCCCCTGTACAGTTTGCCTGCGTCCCAATAGCATTGTTCTTCTACGGTTAAAAAAAGATTTATGATTTGTTAAATAAAAGATTTTTTTTAAATAATGCCCTGTATATCTTCGATTCTGTGTATAAATCTAAGTAACTTTTGTTAACAATTGCCTATACCCATCTTCAACCGTTTCTGAGAGTCAAAGGTAATTTGACCTTAATTTGTAACTAATCCAGTCAAAGATTTAAAAATTTGAGAAAATTTAGAATAGGTATGGGTCTTTTTATTTTATTAAAAATACTGGACGATTTTTATACAGGGTATTTTAAAAATTATACCTTTCTGGTATAATATAACAAATACTCATAAGTCAATTTTTTAATGGAACACCCTGTATTTGAATCTGCCATCACGTGCAGAATTACATTCCTCATCTAATTACATGGTTTAGCACATACCGGTTCTATCTTAAGTAGTTTTTATGCTCAAAAACTGAGTATTATATTATACAAGAAAGGTACAATTTTCAAAATACCCTGTATAAAAAACGTCGAGTATTCTTACTGAAATAAAAAGACTCATGCCTTTTCTAAATTTACTCAAATTCTTAAATCTCTATCTGCATTAATTACTAAGTAACGTCAAATTACCTTCGACATGTTTTTTATACAAAAAATCCTTCAATAGATTTCATCTCAGAGACGCTGGGAGATGGTATAGGAAACTGTCAATAAAAGTTACTCGGATTTTTACATAGAATCGAAAAACGCCAACAATATACAGGGCATTCTAAAAATAACATTGTTAAACTTCCGGTATAACCGGAAGTAATAAAGTCCCACTTCCGGTGTAACCGGAAGTTATAACTCCTAACTTCCGGTATAACAGGAAGTGTTAAATCCTAACTTCCGGTCTAACCGGAAGTGATAGGTACGTCAAAATATTTTCAGTAAAAAGATATTTCGAACAAATGTTTTTAGTTCCCAAGATCTTTTAATAGGCCACCCATGACCCTTTATAGTAAATTCCTTATATGTACCTTTATTTCCTTTAAAATCGCCGACACCTAAAGATAAACAATGGCTGGAGCTGGGGTCCATTTCCACCGGGAGATTTTCACAAACTTCTAGTTCCATGATTTGTCCTAAAAAAATGCTCGGTAATGATTTCACATACCAGATAGGTATTTTAATTTAGCTCATTTTCTATCCAATCCGAAGCGACTTACCTATCACCGGATGCCTTTTGGCGATCGAATACTCCTTACTGCACAGTTCGTTCTCCAGCAAAATGCACTCGTCCCTACAAATTCGCCTCAAACTGTTCGTCAGTCGTTTCCTGATATTCTTGAACTTTTTCTTCGTCTCGTTGCCGGCCAATCGGAACTCCTCGATGTGGGTCGTCTGGAACTGGTTGACGACCCTGTGGTCCCGGCACAGCGGGAACGCCGAAAAACATATGCTGGGTTGGGCGAATTTGTTGCAGCTGGTCGAGATGTCGCTGAAATTACATTACATCAAGCTGGTGTATAGTATTTTCATGCCTAACTGAAGATTTACGAATCCATTTTGTTCACGGCGGCCCGGCATTCAGCTTCTCTTATAATCAAATCCATGTGGAGTTTTTCTGATCAGCCTGATCAATTCTACATGAACACGATCTTTGGGTTTTTCTTCCCGTCAAACGCCCCCGTTCTCGGTTAAAACAAATTAAAATTAAACTTGTGGGATGTTTACATTTAATTGTTTTAATCAAGAACGGTGCGTCTGACGGGAAAAACGCAAGAGACCGTTATCGTGTAGAATTGACCAGCCCAATCAGAAAACATATCCTCATGGAAAAATGTCAGTGGCGTACCACTTTTTTTTTAAACATAAGATGATATGTTTGCAGGGACGCCACTGGTGGATCGGTAGAATCACTCTTCTAATTAAAATATGTGGTTTTATATCCTATTAACGCATACCAAAAATGAAACTAATATCTAATGTACTTTCGGAGATATTAAAAAAAAAACGATTTGAAACAAAAATTCATCACCCTGAGCTGAATCTGAAACAGGAGCACCCTGTATATACCGATTCAAATGGATTGTATTCATACTTACTTGGATCTCGATATTACTCCGAACGCGTTGAATAGCTTGCTCTCAATCTGCTCCTGCGTGTACGGGGGATTCACAAAAACGTACTTATGCGACAGGAAATTTTTACATACTGTCCCCCTAGAATATACATTGTTACAATTGACATTTGTTAAAAGTGACATTAGGAACATAATACAGGATGTCCCATAACTTTTGGACCATATAGCAGCTGGAGATACTTGACAATAACTTTTTCGAAAATAAACTTTCACTTTCAACACCCTGTATTTCTAGACCTAGAAAAATCCTATGGCCGATAAGTTATGGGACACCCTGTATAGAATTTAATCTAATTGCTCACGAAACCAACACTACAGGGTGATTCGAGGTAAAAAAAAAATGTAAGTTTACTTGCTTACTTGTATATCTGACAAAACGGATCGGATCCGTTATAAATGACAGCTCGGTCGGCATGTTCCGTATTATCCGTCACTTTGCCCGAACTATCCAGATCGAACGTGATCGGTACACTGAAAGTTTTCGCCTTTTCGGGCACCGTCGACATTAGGTGGTGCTCTTGCTCTTCGGTTTTCGATATCCCGTTGGGTACAAACGTCGTCATGTCGTCGCTAAAAAGAAAGACTGATAAATAAATCGTTACCGATACAGTAAAAGTGTAGGATCGCCTCCCACAGTATCCTGATACTTTATCTGAACACCTTGTATATTTACAACAACGCTAAGCGAGAAAATTCAGCATACTATGTCTGGGTTAATTTAATTTAAAAAAAATAAGTCTTTAGAGCCCCAAAAAATTAACCATTTTAATGATAGAATATTTCCAAAACACCCTGTACAACAAAAATATATTGTAACTTACCCATTCGTATCCGAGCTACCAAAATTTAAAGAACTGATGGCTGTGCTTCCTAAAATAACGAATAACAGATTCTTTATAAGAAAATGGCTCGAAATGAATAAATTAGTATATTAAGATACAAGTTGCATAAGACATTATTTTAGAGCACGCGCTTAACTTAGAAAACGACCCGCGAAGCGGGTCGTTTTCTAAAGTACAAATGCTCTAATTGTCTTATGAACCGTGTATTTTGTAATACTTTTTCTATTTGGGTCTTTAAAGTCTGAAAAACTTTAAAAAATATAGTAGATTTTTTCCATTTGAATTAATATGTTCTTTTTGGGTTGGCAATACTTCAATTTAATAAAATGTTACAAGTATCAAATATGCCATGATAGAAACAATTGAACACAACAAAGTTTTTTTTCCCATCCGTCATAATTAAAAATAAATATATTATTAAAGTTAATAAAAATGAGTCAGGAAGCAAGTTGTACTCCGTCAGAAATACGAGAAATTGCAGAAAATAATCTAGAAAACTTTTAAAAAGAATATGCAAAACTTTGAGTTATGGTAACTATAAATATGTATACAGGGTGGCCCATCGAAAACAGTCCAGCAACGTTTACGGCTGTGTATGTGAAAATTTAAAAAAAGCCTCGGACCCGTTAACTTGTGTTTTCAGGGGGACACGTTTCACTATTAATTTCATTCCTGTAACCTCAACTCCCCTAGCGGGGGCGGCTACTGCCCTTGTTTTTTCAAATGGGAATGGGTATGTTGTGATACATGGCCAGTGGCCGCCCCCGCTAGGGGGGTTGAGGTTACAGGCATGAAATTAATAGTGAAACGTGTCCCCCTGAAAACACAAGTTTACGGGTCCGAGGCTTTTTTTAATTTTCACGTACACAGCCGTAAACCTTGCTGGATTGTTTTCGATGGGCCATCCTGTATATAAAGTAATATGTAATACTATATTGATTTAAAAATAAAAAATAGTACTTTGTTGAAAAAAGGTAAAGATATTTCTATTATTTTTAGGTTATGTTGTTTTATAGTTGTGACTAGAAATTAATTGACGGACACCGTCAGCATGTTATATATTTCCGAGTATAGGTATTTCAGATAAATATCTAGTAAAAATGATCTATTTGCAAGGCTAAAGGTTAGTATTTTAAAGTTTTCTATAAAAATTTTTTATCAAATCCATAATGCCTAGAAAACTAATTTCGACAAAATCGAACGAAGCCTAAAATTCAAATCCTACTTGCTGCCAACATAAAAAAAAAATAAAATTTCAGTTTCATAAAATGGCAGGTTATTGAATTTTTTGCATTTCATAATGTAGCCATCATGAAACCCAAATAGAAAAATTATTTTTAACGCATCGACGGCCAATTCTTACCAAACTTTTGTGATTCCGGATTCACCAACAGGGTGCAGTGAGATCTAATTTTATCTATCCCATTGCTGGCTATACATACAACGAATCCTTTGTCGAAATTGTCCAATTTTTTTATTGTTAACACCGATCTCCAGTTCCAATTGTTATCTTTATCCTGAAAAAAAGTATAAATCTTTTAGAACAGAACTCAGTGAATAACACCACATATAGTGATACTATTTTTACTTATACAGGATGTAACAAATACTTCATCCTTCACCATTGGGATTTCGGAAACGGTAAGTAATATGCCGCAAAAAAATCAAAAATAAATACAGGGGCTTTCAAAATAAGTAATTGAAAAAATCTAAAATTTTGAGTTTCGGTTCATATTTTTAACTTTGTCTTTGAGAGATCCGGAATTAAATTTCACTTTCCCATTGCTACTTTTTCTTCTCCACAAGACGGCATTATCAGATCTTTAATGCGACGTTTCGTCTTCTCTCACCAACATCAACTTAATTTTTTTAAATACGTGGATTTTTTGTATTTAAATTATGAAATATGAACTAATTCTGCGTTCAACGGTATAGAACACTTACTGGTTTTACGACGTTTTGTTCCTTAAATTGACCATCGCCATTAAAATACCCCCAGTACAGGGTGTCCCATTTTCGACACTTTTATTGGGTATCTCCGTAATTGTTAGTGCTATCAAAAAAGTAATGCAGGTGCATGAGCTCTTTTTGGGTCAAACTTAAAATGGTAAAATCAAAATTTGAAAATTTTCGCTTGCTTAAGAGATACGGGGAACATAAAAAAAAAGCAATTTTAAAGTTACCCTTTATTTTCTTAGTTAAAAGAGATACAGAATGATGTTTAATAAAGAAGTTTCTTTATATTGATTATTGAATAATCTGCCGTTTTCAGTAAGTATACGGGGCCTGGTAAAAAAGTTATCGGATCTAACCTCATTTTTTTTAAATGAAACACCCTATATATTTTAATCTAAAAAGATACTATTTTAAATTATCCTTTCAAATATATAACACATCATGGATGATATTGGTTTCCTAGGCGATTTATTTAAACTTTATTGCTTTAAACCACAGTAGACCATCAAACAAAAGCTAATATCCTAGAAACAACTATGTTGACTATTAACATTTAACGTCAATTTCATTTTTACATATTCATTTGTGAAAATGACCTATCAACATTTTGAAAAATTTGATATGATATCAGTTCGTATTGAAAGTGGAAAAAACGAAGAAATGGCGCAAAATGTCTATTTTGTTCGCTATCCGGAAAGACGGAACCATTTAAGGACATATTCCGAACATTTGCTTGAATCATCCCGTTATTTTTTACCATAATCTGAATCTTTTATTTCGTTTCAAAATAATAAAGTTTAAATAAATCGCCTAGGAAACCAATATCATCCATATTGTGTTACATATTTGAAAGGAGAATTTAAAATAGTATCTTTTTAGATTAAAATATACAGGGTCTTCCATTTAAAAAAATGAGGTTAGGCCCGATAACTTTTTTACCTGACCCCGTATACTTATTCTGAAATGGCAGATTATTCAACAATCAATATAAAGAAACTTCCGTATAAAACATTTTTCTGTATATCTTTTAACTAAGAAAATACAGGGTAATTTTGAAATTGTAAATTTTTTTGATTTTCCCCCGTATCTCTTAAGCGAGCGAAAATTTTCAAATTTTGATTTTACCATTTTACGTTTGACCCAAAAAGAGCACATGACATCTACATTATTTTTTTGATAGCACTAACAATTACGGAGATACCTTATAAAAGTGTCGAAAACGGGACACCCTGTACTAGGGATATTTTAATGAAGATGGTCAATTTAAGGAACAAAACGTCGGAAAACCAGTAAGTGTTGTATACCGTTGAACATAGATTTAGGTCCTCTTCCATAATTTAAACAAAAAAATCCAGGCCCCATTTAAAAAAATGAAGTTGATGATGGTGACCCAAAGACGAAACGTCGCATTAAAGATCTGCTGATGCCAGCTTGTGGAGAATAAAAAGTAGCAATGAGAAAGTGAATTTAATTTTTGGACATCTCTTCGAACAAAGTCAGGAATTTTTTTTTGATGTTTCCAAATATTTTGAGAGCCAATGTATTTATTTTTGATTTTCTTGCGGCATATTATTGTTCCACCCTGTATACCGTATACATATCACCCAGTATAGTCTTATAGCGAATCTTTATGAACAAACGGATACTTCATCGAATATTGGAAGTTGACAAATTGTAGATATTACCTGAAAACTCCTAATCTTTATCCTGCTATCAGCTTTATTGACCGGCGCCTCGTTTATTTTCCATACGAAATGAACTTTACTATTGTTTCCGTCCAGATTGTGGACTTGGCACACAAGCTTCACAGTTTTCCCCGGATCCCTCGTCAAGTTGGAAAGAGGCAGCAAAAAGGTAAGGGTAGCTAAAATACGAAATAATTAATAACCGAAGTAGTAGATTTTGGAATTTTGCTTAATTATGACCAGAGTTACTTAAAAATAGTTTTTTGTCCCGTAGGGTTTGCGACCTTCTCCCCTGGGGGGATAAAATGGCACTCTAAAGCAGTGGCGGCTTGTGAAATTATTTTTAAAATTTTATTTTTGTGTAACGACCAAACAATTACTTTCTAGGCATTTTAAATGTAGAAAGAAAAGAAGTAGTAAGAAAATGCGTTAGGTAAAACATATTTTTATTTATTTTTTAATTTTACACAAGGAAATACAACTTTTGGAAAATAAGAAAGGTTTTCTTAGTGTGTATAGCTGTCGGATCTTAACGTCGTCGCATGCAACCCTCGTAACAATATTTATACAGTCCACTACTAATACTACTAAAGCCATCTACGAGCTATCAAGAAAACCGAATGATGTCCAATACTACTACCGCCATCTACGAGTTATCAAGAAAACCGAATGATGTATAATACCACTACGCCATCTATGGCTACGTCATTAGGCGCAACCAAGACGAGAACAATAGTTAACTGTTTTATGACGAGAACGAATCGAGCCACGAGACTGACAAGTTGGCATTCTTCATATTTTCAGTGTTTTTTAGTTTAAATCCTTAAATAAACTGGTTTAAAATCATATCGAGTATCATTTATCGAAATACACAACATTTATCGACCCTACACAATAGTGCTTAAACGTAAAGTCCATTCTTCGGTTCTTAATTGTAGAAAATTGATCAATAACAACCTCATTAAAGTTTGGAATACCCTCTATATTTTTTTTTTCATGTATTTAATTTTTAAACTTTCTAATAAAGTCCCTTTGTGGTCTGCGTTAAATTAATTTCGGGTTTTGGGTTGGGAGGGTCGAACTTTATACGATAATTGACGGTACGATAAAATATTAGGGAGGGTCGGACTTTATACGATAAATAATATTCAATGAATATAAATTAATATTTTTTTATTCGTTTTGGGGGTGCACGAGCGCATGTGCTCCTGTGGAAGAACCGCCACTGCTCTAAAGACAACATTCTGATTCATTTTGGATTGTAGAGTAGCAAGTAAATATAAAAAAATATTCCTTACAGTTTGACGTTGAATTTGTACTGGAAAAGTCCTCGTCATAATCCTCGCTGTCTTCATAACTATCGTAGTCATGGAAACTAGCAACAACTGTAAGAAAAGAAAAGACAATTAAAAATAACGTAACATTATAGGCTAGCATTTCGTTGGTTTCTGTCGTTTTATTAATAATCAGTGTTTAGTTTTGCGATTTATATGGTTAATACTGATTGGACTGACCTTTGCAAAGTTAAAAATCACAAAAATTCTCTTTTTATTGCGGCTTTTCTGTATAAAAAAAAATCAGGATTTTTTTATACATAGAGTTGAATCTTTTTTTTTTTAAACTTTATTTTAAAACAATAATGTACATTCACCTGAATACTATACTCTAACGGTGCCTGATAGCGCTGGCCTCGAGCATCAATAAGTAATAAATTCACAATGCTGGACGTATCCTAATTAAATCCCTAAATACAATTTCACTCGTTTAACAAATTGACATAATTTTCTAAAATCTCTAATGTCCTCTGGTATTTTATTATAAGCCTTAGCCGCTCTTACTATTGGGTTACTCAATCCTATATTCCGCCTGGTAGTTACACAATATATATTATTTTGAGATCTAGTTTCGTGACTGTGTATGATATTGGACAATAAGACGTTTATATTACATCTTTGGTTATTTTTGAAAACTTTATACACTAATTTTACCTGTTCTAATTTTAGAAACATCTCCAATTTTGGGATTTTCAACTCTCTATATAAAGTTTCTGAACTTGTCAACCAATCACAATTAAAGAGAATTGTTAATACTTTATTTTGGAGTACTTGGTCTGCGTTAAAATTAGTTTTCCCACATGTTCCCCATATTGGCATTAGATATCTAAAGTGTGACAGGAAGAAGACATTGTACACATTCAATTTAGTTTTATTGGTAAGATAGTTTCGACATCTGTATATTATCTACAGGTATCATAGGTAGTATTAGAGAGATGCCTAATGTGTTGGGACCAGTTAAGATCATTGTCAATCACCAAACCCATATACTTTAGATTTTGAACTTCTTCTAAAATTAAGTCATTTAAACTTCTGGACAAAATTAACGCAACATAAAAAATTTGCCATATTTTTGATGCTATTTTTTTTCGGAATTTATGATCCGATTTGAATGATTTTTTTTGCATTGTAGGTTGGTTCCTTGACAATGTCATAGTTTTCGCTGTTTATGATAAAAATTTAATTTTCGATTTATACTGGGTTTACTAAAAATGCTATGTTTTTTTCCGAAAATTCGCATCACCCTGTGGAGTATATTAGCAACCGAAGCATATTGCATTAGACCGATTTCCCTCTGTATTCGGCAAAAAAAAAACGCAAGAAAATCACAAAAATTGACAGTGCCCTGGGACCTCTGAAGTTAAACTGCTTCTAGACGCGCGTTTCTACTACTACTACTACTACTACTCAGTTGACATTAAACCATCTTTCCCCAATATTTTCTTTTTTGGTTTACTTCATTATCTCTGTTATTAAAGGAGATACACCGTTTTATAGCGTATCATGTTTTATAGACTTTAATGTTCAACACATTCATTGTTAAATATTTTCAAGAAGGTTTCAAGAGTAAAATACTCGTCGGGCAACTGGGCATACAAAACGAACGTTTAATAAGCAGTTTCCGAACAGTTTTTATCAGTATGGCGAATTTTATTTGACCTTTGTAACTTTAAAACACAACATCTGCTGACACATCGCTTGCAATGTCAGAAAAAGTCCATAGTCTACTTGAAGAAATCATTTAACAATGAATGTGTTGAATATTAAAGTCTATAAAGACATCTTACACTCTAAAACGGTGTATCTCCTTTAATAACAGTGATAATGAAGTAAACCAAAAAAGAAAATGTTGGGGAAAGATGGACCTACCGTTTAATGTCAACTGCAATATGTTTCGGTTGCTAATATACTCCACAGGGTGATGGGAATTTTTGAAAAAAAAACATAAAAAATTTGGCAAATTTATGATGTTGCGTTAATTTTGTCCAGGAGTTTATTTTAATATTTAAATGGTCTATTTGCTTATTTTCTTTTAAATATCATATATTTCGTTTTGTCGACATTTATTTTCAGTTTATTAAAATATAACCAATTAAGATATAAGCTTTGTTTTGGTTCTAACTTAGAACCGTTCTAGAACAGTCCGCACATGCGCAGTGACATATTTCTGTTTTGGTTTAGTTAGAACCGATTCCGAACTTAAAATTTAAGCGTTTTGGTTATATTTCGAACCGGTTCGTAACCGTTCTCGAACTGTCAATGCAGTTCTAGCTTTTTGATGGAACCGATTCGGGATTTTTCGTTGCCGCATGCGGAGTGTAATAAAAAGAAGCCATTTCCCCAGCTGATCACTATTTTAAATTGTTTTTGCGTGGCTTGTGTCCCTTTTGTGCTCGTATCTCGTGTCTTGCGTTTTGAATCTTAGTTCAGCTATTTTTTTTTGTTAAAAGTAAAATACTATAGAATGAAGGATAATAATCCCATAGTTATGGTAGGTAGAAGTTTCATAATTTCATTTTTCAAGAGTATTGGAAAATTATTTGAGTATTTTTTGTAGGACCAGCTTTTAAATACCACTTAAATATCTGTATTTTCTGTACATAAATAAGGAAAAATAACAACTTCGTCAATTTTTGAAATTTTGAGGTTATGGGTAATTCTCTTCTTCTTCTTTTTCAATAAGCTGTTTTGGCTTCTTCTACTGCGAACCGATTCTAAAACAGTTCGAGGATTTATTTTATTGCACATACAGTTCTGCGCAGTTCTCGAACTGTCTAGAATCAATCCTTATTTTAGAACCAAAACAAACCTATAAATTTAGATCATCATTTACCACATTATTCAATGCCTTCTCCTACTCACCGGTATACACTATGTCTACATAACAATTTAAATACAAGTTTTTTCTTGTACCTCTGTATGAGTCAGGTACACACCTAGACGCGCATATGCATTTTTCGATAAATATTTACACTACAAACGACTTTTATGAACTTACCCGAAACATTTTTTATTTGAAATATGGGAAATAACTTTCACCGAGATATAAGAAAATCCAGCTTCGATCGTTGGAAAATATAATTTTTTCTGCAGATAAAGGCAGGAGTAAATAAACAGAGGCTAATTTACTATCTCGTTTTTAATAACGTATATAAAAAAACATACATAGACAAAATTATATTATAACCGCGTTTCTACGGAATAGCATCCATCTTTAATCACTTCTTACTGTACTGCAGACCGTTAGGTTTCCACGTTTTATTATACACGTATAACTAAAAACATTAACCGGCAAAAATTGTTGAAATGAACAAAAAATTAATTGAAGTATAATATTGATGACTTAAAGATTGGTTTTTCAACCGTCTCTATCTTACGGATAACTTTAATAGCGCTCGCCCACGGCCCAAAGTGGCCTCCCGTTACTTGTAAAAGTGTTTTTTTCTTACGCAACACTAATTTATTATGATTTAACACTATCGTCAAGAAAAGGAGTTCCTACACATCTGTCGATCGCATTAGATTTTAAGAACCTTTACAATTTTTCTTTGTAATAAAAAAGCATACCTATTCGTTTTGCAAATAAGGTAAGTTTTTGTCTTATATGTTTGTGTTGAATAAGTATAGTGTCGCGCAAGCCAAGTGCTGAGCTCCGCTGAAAGAGGGGCCCCAGGCCCAGACTCACCGGGCCTAGCACGAAAATAGGTCCTGGATAATGTTTATAGTATAACAAGGAATTAACAACTACAACGTTTTAAAGTTTAAAGTTTTTATGTCACCGTAGGTATTTTTTATTGAATGCAAACTTCCTATTCCTAAACAAATAATCGAAGGAAATTGAATTTAAAATATAAAATATCCCTATCGCAACGAAATAGGTGTTCTTCGATACGCTCCTTTGACTCGCCCCCAGACAGCTTTGTACTTCGGAGCGACAGCGAACCGCTCTAAATACAGCACTTGTTATTTATAAATGGGTATCATTTAACTGGTTAGCAAAATACTTTTATTTTTGCGAACAGAAAAATGTAATCGATCAGCCAAAATGGCTAGTTGGTCAGCAACTTATGGACAGCAAACATTTCTGAATCGTGGTTGTGGCCTGGTAAAACAAGTGAAAACCCGCCCCCGCTACACCTTTTGTAGCCGATTTCCCTCTGTATTCGGCAAAAAAAAACGCAAGAAAGTCACAAAAATTGACAGTGCCCTGGGACCTCTGAAGTTAAACTGCTTCTAGACGCGCGTTTCTACTACTACTACTACTACTACTCAGTTGACATTAAACCATCTTTCCCCCTCATTTTCTTTTTTGGTTTACTTCATTATCTCTGTTATTAAAGGAGAGACACCGTTTTATAGCGTAACATGTTTTTATAGACTTTAATATTCAACACATTCATTGTTAAATGTTTTCAAGTAGGTTTCAAGATTAAAATAATCGTCGGGCAACTAGGCATACGAAATTAACGTTTAATAAGCAGTTTCCGAACAGTTTTTATCAGTATGGCGAATTTTATTTGACCTTTGTAACTTTAAAACACAACATCTGCTGACACATCGCTTGCAATGTCAGAAAAAGTCCATAGTCTACTTGAAAACATTTAACAATGAATGTGTTGAATATTAAAGTCTATAAAAACATATTACTCTATAAAACGGTGTATCTCCTGTAACAGAGATACTGAAGTAAACAAAAAAAGAAAATGTTGGGGAAAGATGGACCTACCGTTTAATGTCAACTGCAATATGTTTCGGTTGGTAATATACTCCACAGGGTGATGCGAATTTTCGGAAAAAAACATAGCATTTTTAGTACACCCAGTATAAATCGGAAATTAAATTTTTATCATAAACAGCGAAAACTATGACATTGTCAAGGAACCAACCTACAATGCAAAAAAAATCATTCAAATCGGATCATAAATTCAGAAAAAAAAATTGCATAAAAAATATGGCAAATTTATGATGTTGCGTTAATTTTGTCCAGGAGTTTACTTTTAAAAAATTTGTGCCCATTTAAAGGAGGGTTTTCGCACTGTTTGTATGAAAACAGCCTGCCCGCGTAAGCCCAAAGGAGAGTCCGCCGAAGAGAGGTTGATTTTCATGGAATTTCATATACCTAGTTCCGGTCTATGAAAAAATGTCCGCTTAATAGAGATGTTCGCTTATTAGAGGTGTCCGTTATGAGAGGTTTCACTGTAATACTATATTTTATAGGAAATTTTACAATAAAACCTTTACCATAATAATTGTACTATAGTCATTTTTCCATGCACAGTACTAATTAATATTAATTTCTTATCCATAAGTTAACCGCAGCTCGAAAACCCTACCTTTACTACCGACCTCCAGTCTCGAGTGCACAATCTCTAATACCTATGAGAATACGGAACAATATTGCAAAATCCCTGGATCACATTAAATTGTTTCCAATAGGATGTATTAAATAGAACATTCATTTAAAGCAGCGCTTAGACGACTAGCGTAATTCACCAATGTTTGTTCAAACTGCGATAAAATCCAGCAATCGTTTTTTTATCCAGAATGTTGCGTTTTTTATAGCCAATAGATGCCCTCGGAAATCACCCTGCCAAGCGAACGAAGACGAAAAAATCGAGTAAAATAAATCGTATTTGTCAAAAAGCAACACTTTGTTGTTACAATTATTACAAGACAACGAGCAACGCTGTCCCTCTTGTCGAAACCTTCAGAACTCCTCGAAATCTCTCATTATCTAAGTGCCATAAACATATAATATAAAAGGGGAGACAAAACATTCCATTCATAAACACCATTTATTTACAATCATTCACAGTTGTACAGTTTCAAATAAGTTCATCTATTAATTTGCTGGGCGTCAATCTCGAAAATATGTCTTGGCATAACCACGTTGTGGCAATCGCCAAGATAGCTTCTCAGAAGCTTGGGGTACTCTTCCGAACCAGAAAGTTGTACACTTTTGACACTATACAAAGCCCAGATTCGGCCATCACTAGAGTACTGCTCTCATGTCTGGAGCTCTGCACCCAAACATACTCTTCGGCTACTGGATTCCATCGAAAGGAGGGCTGGTCGTCTGATCGGAGACCACGAGCTGACGAAGAACCTCGACAGCCTTGAACATCGAAGACAGGTTGGGGATTTGACTCTCTTTTACAGATATTTCCATGGAAGGTGCTCGGCTGACCTTGCCCTCTTAATTCCGCCCAGAGCGGCGAATAGTACAAATACACGACGAACCACTGCCGCCCATCCATATGTGGTTAAGCTTAGTACTCCTCGAACTTCATTAGTTAAGAATTCTTTCATCTGAAGGACTTCATCCTTATGAAACGACCTTCCCGTTTTTTCCAACGAATATAACCTCCAACGATTCAAAACCAACGTGAATCGCTTTTTGCGCAAACGCACCACTCCCAGAGTGCCCTAAAGGATTTTTCCTATAGTGCTTGTGTTTGATCATAAAAAAAATCAAAAAACACAATAGATCACAAACAATCACAATAGCAGCAGCACCGATAAATCGGTAACAACACAGCCGGCGATAAAGAATGAAATTAATAAATTTCGGGGTCATTTTTCCACTAGCAGGTAAAAATGAGCATACAGCGTTGCCACTGTAATTTCCTTAAAACATTGCAATTTGATGTTCTTGGGATTTAAAAATACAGACATATTCAGTACAATATTTTCACTTAATAAGTACACATGAGAAATGCATTCAATATAATTAATATTATACTTTTCCATTTCAAACGCAGGCGGTAGATTTAGGACTCTCGATACAGACTTGGCATCGTTGATTACTGTTTAAAACTTTGTATGATTCTGACAGCATAAAAACAATTATCTCTATTTATTAGTTAAATGTTTTTGATATCTAAAGACTGCTTGCTTCCTTCAAAATTAAACACGAAGATAAGCAATATTAACGGCATTTTATCTTTCTACGTTTATCTTGCTTGTAACTAATTTATTTACAAAAAATAGGTGCAATCTGCTTGAAACAACCCTTTAAAAAAGAAGAAATGTAGGTCTGGTGCATGTAGAGTTGGCGAAAACTGCGTCCACATACTACAACGCACTATAGCCGAGGAATATGGTTCACTAATCTGAAAATAAATCTGTGTAAATTTAGATTTTCAGATCTGAAAAGATTTCGTATGTTTATGTTAACTCTGGAAGTGTTTTCAGTCGAAATTTTTAAGCGAGATCGCGATCCCATTGCTCGATAATCCGGGACCACTTTTTGTGTGAATTGTACCGAAAGAAACTACCTTACTTTGACAAGTTAACTGAACGTTAAAAATTGAAAAAAAGAACCAAATTCGGATTTAAAAAATGTTGCTTTTCATCAAAGTTCGTGTGATTTAGTGTGTTTTCTTGGGAGCAAAATATACAGTGATCTATTAGAATTAGAACAAAGAATATAATGCTGAATTTTAGTATAACTTGTCACTATACTGTGCTTAGTGTGACTAAAGAAACTAAAAGATGTGAGAAATAGGTTAGTACCGTAATAAACCTTGATAAATATATAAATTCTATGCCATGTCGTATGAAAATAGCACTCGTTTTTCTATATACATATGTAGCTGTACAAGTTTTCAGTGAAAACGTTCTTACAACCTTTAAAACTATATAACTGTATAAACTCAAAATTTGCTACATAAAAGTTGTATAACAACAGCACTTAGAAGTTATACAGCAAAAACTTACAAAACCATTTCGCTCTATACTAATAGGTTTATTGCTGTTCTTGCAGCAATGCACACCCATTCAAAATTGTGACTTATACAGGGTGTTTCAGAATAAGATGCTGATCCTTAACGTTGTGAATCCTTAGGTGATTTTAAGAAGAAAAGTTCAAATTAACATATATCCTTAACCTATCAACTTTCGAACTACAGGGCGTTAAAGTTTTAAGAAAAAAATCGTTTTTCTATCATAACTTTAACAACTTTCTAGCTATTTTTATGAATTTTTCACACATGCCCTCTAAGCATCAATAGCCTCTTTTTGGTGTAGAAATTTTTTAAAAAATTTTAACCAGTGGCGTCCTGAAAGGGTTTGGACTAGACATTTTGGAAAAATATTATGTACGCCACTGCTTTTTCTCAAGATAAAAATTATTTTTAAAGTACTCATTCATTTTAGGCCACATTTAATGTCTTGCGTTTTTATCGTCCGACAAACAGTTTCCGACAAAAAAAACAAGAAGCATTAAATGCACATTCGCTATGTACCTATGGTTTCTGACTAGTAGGCTATGAACTTTGTTAAGGAAATAATGACAATAATATGGTTAAAATTTTTAAAAAAATTTCTACACCAAAAAAGGCTATTGGTGCTTAGAGGGCATGTGTGAAAAATTCATAAAAATAGCTAGAAAGTTGTTAAAGTTATGATAGAAAAACGATTTTTTTCTTAAAACTTTAACACCCTGTAGTTCGAAAGTTGATAGGTTAAGGATATAATAATATGTTAATTTGAACTTTTCTTCTTAAAATCACCTAAGGATTCACAACGTTAAGGATCAGCATCTTATTCTGAAACACCCTATAAATTTATAGTTAAATGTTACATTTACTTTAAGATGTATGACAAACAAGTAACTACAAGTAAAGGCACTAAAAAACAGCAATTACTCCTAAAATTCCGAATTACGTTTTGGTACTTACATTGTACCGCAAATATGTTAAATTTCAGTGCTCTACATGAAGCAATTTCTGAGAATAAACCGATTCAAGTAAACCTGTATGTCCTTGTTCGAATTTCATGACGTGGTAATTTTCTTTTAAACAAAAATACGAAAATTAAGTTGTTACAGGAAATGTTGGACACAAAATACATCAGTTTTCCTAAATGATCAGACCGAGCAGAATTATATTTTTGATTAATTGTTTCTTACACCTGCTATTTTTCCAGATATGTGTCAGAAACATCATTAGATAACAGATTGGGATCATTTTCTGGCTACTTTCGGATATTTTCTAAATTTTTCCATGAAGAAATACAATTTTTGTTTAAGGTTGGGTCTTGGCAAAAAGGCTATTTTCTTTTGTCGACCAAAAACGTCCCTTAAAATCGCTTTTCTTGTTGTGTGTTTTTTTTCAAATCATTATTTTTTAATATTTCCGAAAATACTTTAGATATTATTTTCAATTTTGGTATGTGTTACTAGGATATGAAACCACATACTTTAGTTACAAAAGTTATCCTATCGATACACCAGTGGCGTCCCTGCAAACATGTCCTTCGATATTTGTAACAAAGAAAGTGGTACCCCACTGACATTTTTCCATGCGGACATTCTTTCTAATAAGACTGGTCAAATCTACATAAAAACGGTCTCTTGCGATTATCCCGTCAGACCCACCCTTTTAAACGATTTTTTTTATTTACAAGGCGACAATGGATTTTTATAGTTGTTCGAAAAAAATAATACTACTTATGTATTTATTAAAAGAACTTTTTGCCAATCAAAGATAAAATTTGAACTTTATCAACATTTCTTTGTCACCGAATCTATCGTGTGCATCAAATAACTACTAGAAAAATCCAAAAATATACAGGATGGTCCATAAGTCACGGATCGAAGGGCAACCGGTGAAGAGGATGTTATCGGCGATTTAAACGAGCACTTGACCGCTTTTCCCAATGTGACGCAAGGACTGCTTTCTTCGGAACTGGTAATGGCTCGGATTAGCGCTGATTCCGGATTACCGACTTATCCGGATCACCTAAATTCCACTGACAAGTTAACAAATTTAAATTAAAACAGAATTCGTTCACACTATCGAGTGTTTATCGCACTTATATACAAAACATCAATAAAATCATTAAAAATACGATTTACTAAAGTAATAAATCTTTGACCGTTAAGCTATAAAAGCAATATTTATGTCAATTTTGTGATTAATATGAACACAATGCAATTGTAATATATATTACGGGAACAAGACGATGTGCATTTTTACCAATTAAGGCGCTGGTTTTACTCAAATTCCCCTAGCATTATATGGCGGGCTTGATAATTCACTTGCGAACACCTCTCCAAGGGGGTTAAACAAAGAAGGCTGCAAATATTATTTAAAAAATTCACTGGCGAACACCTCTCCAAGGGGGTTAAACAAAGAAGGCTGCAAATATTATTTAAAAGCGACGTTTCTTTCCGATTTGTAATATTATTTAGAGGAAGCGTGATATGGAAAGGGTGGGAAATTTTCAAATAATTGACACCCTGTATACGTATACAGGGTGTTATGGAAATGACTTATTATATTTAAACCGGCAAATCCTGAGATGAAAATAAATTGAAGAAAAATAACCTTAAATGGCGCTTTGAATTATTGTACGAAATATACACTTTATATGAAATCGGAAATTTTACGTGGCCGCTACTGAGGACGTTCGCAATCAATATTTTATTGAGGCGGTGTTGTCATATACTGCAACACAGAATTGTAAACGCACGTGTTCAGTTCTTGACCACAAGACGTCTTTAACCCGCGTTATCACTTCTTTTTCAAACTTTTTAGAAAAAAATTCTACCATTTTAAGGTACATACTCTCTTACCTTCGATCTTATAATCCGTTTTATAATTAAATTCCATAAAAAAATAAAACACAAAAAGTATGTTTTGAACCAGAACCAACAATAGGTATATCACACAAATTTGAAATCCATCACAATATTTCTTATTATGAATTATTTCACAACAGAAAAAAAATCAGGTAATGCTTCAACTAAGAAAACGTTTAAAATTCGTATAGATCAAGCACGTGGAACCCTCGACAGCGTCATTCCACCCCCGAGTTTCGAAACATACTCAAGCAACGATAGTCGCGCGCGGCAGGTATCCAAGCAAGGGCGAAACATGCGGTGTGATCTGACATCACTGTTAGTATACTCTAGTGACCCACATTGTTGCTAACTGAATCCAGATGGAACGGAGCGATAGTATGTGGGTAAAAAGGCTTTTTACCTTAGTATTTAGATATTCCATTAAAAATAAAGTATGTAGACTTTCTCTAGGACATCCAAGGGGAGTCACCCATTCAAATATAATAAGTCATTTCCATAACACCCTGTATTTTAATTTTGACACCAACGAATGTTCTATTTTAACAAGTTACCCATAAAGGTTTTTTATTTAGTTTGAGGCAGATTTGTGGGTTTTCTGTTATTGTCTTAAACAAAAAAACAAGTGCTTTGTTACAATAAAATAGTTACTATTGGCAGTGATTAGTGAGTAATAGAGGAACTATATAAACATCTCGAACCGTTAAATAAACGTTTTTTTGTAAATGTTTAGTTAAGATTGTGTTTGCCGATTAAATATTTGTATATCTAGTGGCTCCCTCTTTATATTTTAAACAAAACTAGCCATACAAAATTAATTGAATTACATATTCTCATTAGATATCAAGATCAATACTTGAAAATTCCTTAAAGCCATATTAGAGTCGGCAATAAAAATTTCCGGTGCAAGCAATGGCAATTATAACTGCACGAATTCATGCGCAGTAAACCGCTCTCGATCAGCTGGCGCATTGCCAACTGTCAGAACAGCAGTTGTTAGTGTCGAAATCCCTAAAATACCCCCAGAATTAGAGATGGGCAAGCCTGTTCGTTTTGATAAGCAGTTAAAGCAGCTACTGCTACTTACAAATGGCAGTTCCATAAAGTTGCTACGAATTAGCAGTACATATGCTTAATAAAGAATGTGAACTGTTAATTTAAGTACCAGTTAGTTTAAATAGCCATTAGCTGTTCATAGCTGCTTCGACCAACTAATAAACATTTAAAAATAACAGAATAATCCATCTCTACCCAGACTTGCACCGGCAATGGCAATGAAAATGGCGCGTGCTCCATTTTTGGCAATGCGAGACAGCTGATCGAGACCGGTGTACTGCGTATGAATCCGTGCAATTTTATTGCCAGAAGACTAGAATTGCCGACTGTAATACGGATTCCAATCTCGCATTGCGCCGGCAATTGCCGACTCTAATACGGCTTTTACTATTTCTTGAGGCCGCCATTAGAGTCGGCAAGTTTTTCACCGGATCGTGCCACTAAATTCAATATTCGTTCTATTTCCCCGTTTAGGTAAGGCCGATATTAGACTATCAAATATATTTGACAAAGATCTTTTATAAAATATTTTGTAGCATTTCTTTGATAATATTTCTTTTATAAAAGTTTTTACTAGTATTACACTGTCAAAGAACTTTGACAATTTTTGAAGGAACTTGTCACGTTTTTACAATTAAAAATGAACGATAGACGTGCATTAGCTTGTCTAGCGTTAAGTGCTGCCGTGATTACAATGTGTTTAGTATTAAAAAACCAAAAAAAAAGAGCCAGGCGCCTTTGGGTAAGGCCCTGGGTGGCAAAACGTAATTTAAGGGGTGTCCACCACAATATCCTTCGGAAGTTACGAGTTGAAGGTATTAGGAGTTATAAAAACTATTTGAGAATAGACGAGGACACATTTAACTTTATTGTTATAAAGATATCACCATTGATATCCCGACAGAATACACATTTAAGGAATTGTATCAGCGTTGAGGAACGCCTTATGGTTCCCCTTCGGTTTATGGCAACAGGAGAGAGTTATGCTAGTTTACAGTACAGCAGTCGCATACCTCAATGTACCCTTTCAGGCATAATCCCAGAAACTTGCAAGGCAAAAATAAAAATAAATAAATATATCCAGTCTTTTATTTCGGTTTTTGTAATCCGGGTGTTGATGGTTGTACAATATTTCGAACCTTTCATACTCCGAAATTACCAATTTTGTTGTTGAAATGCACCAGACAAACTTATTTTCCGCCATGGTATTATATACCAATACCAGTCGCAGTCAATGTCAAATTTATGCCTTATTGTCAGAAAATGAGGTTACTACCGTTACCAATCAACTATAAAATCTTGTATCAAAGATAATCGTCTGTTGTTATCTTTTATAAAATATCTTTTATAAAATAAATATTTTATAAAAGAACTGATATTACACTTCAAATATTTTATAAAATTTCTTTTATAAAATATCTTTGTCAAATACAGGTCGACAACTTTAACTGTAGCTACAGAAGGAATGCGGGCAAAAAAATTTCTTGGGATAACAATGTTGTCACATATACTAAATGTTAATTTAATAACATGGTACCAAGTAAACCCTAAAATTAAATTTACCCATTTAAAGTAAATTGTCATAAGTATATAAGAAACTAATATTCTATTATAGTTTCAATGTTCTTAAAACTTTCTTTTCATACTATTTATTTTAAAATTTAAATGCAAAATAAAATATTTTTTCATTAAAGTACTTCTAATCTAAAAATAGGGCAACATGGCACAATATCAACCGTAACCATGGGTAACTGATGGCTAGAGCTAATTTGATAGGTTATATCCCAGACAGAGGATGACGTCACACGCCTGGTGACACGCCTATAGTGCCAGCGTGCTTGTTCGGCGATGTCCAATATGCTTCATCCAGTTGCGTAGTGATAGGGTTTGTTTTAAAACTGTGATAATGAATGAATATACCCTGGTAAAACCCTTCATAGTCAAACCCGTGAAGTGATTGTCAATGTGTACAGGGTGTGTGAAGAGGAATCACAAATTAATACATTTAAATTGCCACTTAAGCGGAAGCTAGAAAGGCTCGCAATGTATACGGGAGTAAGCGTGGGTGCAGTAAAAAACATGCACAAAGAAGATACTGAAAGGAACAAAATAGCCCGAATCAATTGTTGTAATCTCCTGTCAAAAAAGGGACCGTCTCTCTGCTGTCGAAAAAATCGAAGGCTTCGACTTTGGCATTGTTAGGAGAACAATACAAAAGTTTTATTTGGAACTAAAAGTATTTCCAACCTTAAAAAAGTTGCTACAACAGCTGAGAAGTGACATAAACTTTCCATTTTCCCGTGAAACTTTGAGGTGCATGTTGAAATAAGCGAGGAATATTAATGAAAAGGCCTAATATATTGCACTGGTGATACAAATATATTCATGCTATGAAAAAACATATATTATTACATTATTAAGAAAATAATAGCACGCCCATGATTCGGCCATGTTTTAAAAGATATTGCTTCCCCCTTACCGATACCGCGTAGCTATAGACTTGGTTGTCGAACTGTATATTTGATAGTCTAATACCGGCCTAAGGACCATTAAAAATTACATTTCCGCCTGGATTAGAGTGCTCCGGATCGTTCGGATTAATAACTGGAACCTCTAAATTTTCTATTTAAATCCGCACGTCGAACGTATCGCAGTAAACTTCACAGTTTAATCCGACAGATAAAACGAAAAATAAACAAAATCGGAATATTTAAGACAGTGACATTAATTTCGAAAATCGGGATTGTGTTTGTTTACACTGGATGCTTTGGTTAGGATCGTTCAACGGCGTGTGTTGAGTAAAATAATATGTCAATGAGCGCGGATACATCAAAGAACATTTATAGACCGGGCTAGCACGAGGTGTATAAAATCGTACGTCGACTGTCAATTGTTTTAGAAGCATATTTGTTGGAAGAATGTTTTGGTTCTCTTAATTTCGCGCTAACATTTCATAGTGTGATTCCGTAGGTCATATAAGTGGAGCAAAACTATTGTAGTTCTGAAGATGGTTATAAATAAAGCCGAAACGTTAACAAAGTAAAACTCTTTTACTCCACTATATGACCGAAAAGCTAGGAAAAAGACACTATAGTTATTTTTTAATATCTCCGAAAGTACTTTTTTTTTATGATCAAACACAAGCACTATAGGAAAAATCCTTTAGGGCACTCTGGGGCATGTGCGCAAAAAGCGATTCACGTTGGTTTTCAATCGGTGAAGATTATATTCGTTGGGAAAAACGACCTCGGGAAGGTCGTTCCACAAGGATGAAGTCCTCCAGATGAAAGAATTCTTAAATAATGAAGTTCGAGGAGTACTAAGCTTAACCACATATGGATGGGCGGCAGTGGTTCGTCGTGTATTTCTGCTATTCCGGTAAATTCTACATGAGAACGGTCTCTTGCGTTTTTCTCGTCAGATTTTGTACAAAAAAACCAGAACAAACCCGGCCGGGTTAGACACCGAAGAAACCCGCATCGGGTTAGACACCGAAGAAATCCGAAAATCGCGAAAATGACGAAAAATTATCATTATTTTTTGAAAAAATTTTGTAAAAATTTTAATTTTTCGAAAATATTTTAACATATTTTTTTTTACATGTGCCCCGAAAGTGCCTCTTTTCATGCATGTTCTCTTCACCGAAATTGGCGTTTTCCAAGAGAGCGGGCGGGAAAGTATCGAAGCGGGCGGGAAAGATTTTTCCCGCCCACTTCGAGTCACCATGTGCTCATAAATAAATAAAACCAGAATTCTCGGTGCGGGATTTGAACCCGAGACCCTCAGATCGCCAGGCGGACACTCTACCCACCGAGCCATACTACAAGCGATAATAAATAGCGGATTATATATAAATTAAATTAGCAGTTAATTTTTCAAAGATGTTTTAGAAAAATGTCTGAAGAATTTCTTTATTTATATAGACTCGGGCACTTGTAAAAAAATAAATAAAACCAGAGATGCCGAGTGCGGGATTTGAACCCGCGACTCTCAGATCACAAGGCGTACGCTATACCACTAGGCCATCGAGCCTATTTGTCAAAAATAATAAATAGATATTTACATTCTCCATGCGCGAGTGTTTTCATGTCATGTAGACAGGAAAACTGTCTGATGCGGTTTCTTTTGAATTTTGGAAAATTTTAAGAAATAATATTTGAAACAACATATTTTGAAACATAATTTTTTTTTAATTTTGGAAAAGAAAATTTTTTTTTTTGAAAAAGTTTGAAAAATAATTATTTTTTGGAAAAAATTTGTAAAAATTAATTTTTTTTAAAAGATTTTGTACAACAAACCCGGGCGAGTTAGTCACCGAAGAAACCCGAAAATCGCGAAAATTAAAAAATCTTCTTGATTAAACCAATTAAACAAAAATTCCAACAACTGTAATAAAATCAAATTTATTATTTTGATCAATGTTAGTACCTGTCCTTCTTCCGGGTTGAGGTTAAATTTGCACTTGAAGTGAAGAAATAAAGATAGAAAGCGGCGTCGCAGCAAAAACTCCGATAAAAAATCTACCGAATTTTATAGTCCAAGAAAAAACGTCTTAAAATGTTTGAAAAACTTGATAGAAACCAAAATCGATTATGTATTTTTTCTATCGCACAGGAAGACATTAAAAACAAAAATAAGAAAATATTTTTGAATCGAAGTTATAAATTTTATCGGGCATAAATCTATCGGGCAACGTCAAACATTCATAAATAATTTCGGACACGTTGGTCCTAAAAAAATAAAGGGAATGTCGATATTTTAAGAAAATGATTTAGCACCACATGGGCATCTGATTGCGAGAGTTTATCGATTACGTAACGATGTCGAATAAATTGGAATCATCGGGTTTTTTCGTTACACATACTTTTCTTCAACCATTCTTTACTTAATCTACAAGTATTCTTATTCTTCAATATCTGGCTGATCAGCGAACAAACCTAATAAACATCAACGAATACTTATAACCAGGAAGAAGACAAACTGCCGTGTTAAATAATCGAAGCAGGCATGATACGGCGACATCCATTATGCCTTCAAATGTCACGTTTGTCCAAATTTTTATTACTGTCAATAGTTTAAAGTGACATTTAAGCAAAGAAAACATCGAAATCCTTTCATTTGATTTACTAAGTAGAGTAAATCAAATATTAGGATTTTGACATAGGTTTTCAGCTGTAAATATCACTTTAAAATTATTGTCCTTACATACTTTTATATTATTATTGAACTAGTAACGAAACTAGAAATAAAGAATTCAGAGATTGAAGGTTGTAATTAGTTTTATTAAAAAATAGGAAATAAATCATAATTTACATAAAATATTTTACCATCTTCAACTTCAAACAAATCAAGGTAAATACAATACTATATGTACAGCTACTAACCAAGTAAATATATGCACCATCATTATGATTATGGGCTTCCAATTTGATTGTTTCGTAGCATACTCCTGGCAACATTAGTGATCGAAGTCCTCTTTAATGTTCAGTCATTATGGGATTCACAATTAAACTATGAAAAAAAAGAATTATTATAATAATATATTACCGGACTTATCAAAATTCTGGCTACGGGTTAATATAACTAAGCTGTAAATATTATGTTGTAGCCTTTGACTTCTGGATTGTAAAATTTAAGTAAAATTCTTTAAAAATGTGTTTGTTGCTAGTTTGCGTGACAAGTTTGGGACATAATGGGACAATTTTATAATGTAAAATAACAATAACGATTAAAAATTAGTAAAAAAATATTTCAATCATAAATTACTTACCTGCAACAAAACGAGAAGGTCCGTTTTCGTGAAAAGAATAGAAAATTAAAAATTATTTTAGAATTTAATGACGCTTCCTCCACCATTTTCAATCACATTATAAATCATATGTTACTTGATTTTATCCCCTTCCAGACGGAGGATGTTCGGTTGTGAAATAATTTAAGAACGTGTGCTGCTCGCATTCGATGTCTGTCTCTGTCTGCATCAACCTTCTCCGATTCAATAAAGGGAGACAAATATGGCCTAGATTAAATCGAACAAACCCAAAGTCTGATATTGACACAGAACGATCGACACAAAAGGATAAACGTATGGAGTAACCTGCCTGGCTGTGACGTCACTTGCACGGCCTACTTATATGCTTCGATCCCCGCCATAAGCGGTCTCACCGGGCTGATAAACATTGCCTCACGAATCACGATTACCTTTAACATCATAAATTATTGGTTATGTGCCTGTATATTCAATATTCTTCTTTTCTTTTTGGTGGCATACTACCAATTTTGCACAGAGGAATAATAACTCGGAATGTACCTACTAGTAATCCTTATTTATTTTTAGTCGGTGTGCCAAGCTATTGGTAGGAAAGAGGAGATTCCGCTGAAATGTTAAGAACACGACGAAGGGACAACAACGTCAAGCCAAATAGAAGGTAGGCAAATTTGAAACATCAATATATTGTAATACTAATAAAAAAAAGTAATTGGTTAATGGGAGTTGAAGCAGACCCTAATAATAATGACATTATCGATAAAATAATGGCATTAATAATGATCGTGTCAGGCTGATTCTCAAGTATTATGGCCAATATAGTGCGAATTCTGATTATCACTTCATTACTAGCTACTACTATCATTATTAATTGCCATTACTCCCCCTATTGCTTCCTGGTATTGGGCCAGATGCAAGGTAGCGAGGGTGGAAATAACTATGGTAGGAACAACCGCAGTGATGTTCTCAACAACTAAACTTGTTCGGAAATTCGAAGATATTCTGAAATTATGCACTTTTTTGGCAACATCTCAAAAATCAAAGCCGCGTTTTCGAAGAAAATCACGTTGAATGCAGAATCGAATAGTGGAAGCAAGTAAATGCCATTAATGACGGCCTAGGGTCTGGTGGAGTTTATCCACACGACAATGTGCCTGTAAAAAGTCCTTAAATACAAATAAAAAAATAATTTCCAAGCAAAATTATAATTTTAACAAACTCGCCCCACCAATGAAACAAAAGAGTTTTATAAAAGGTCCCGATTTGCTGTATAAAGGTCTCCCGTGATACGTTTTTGTCTCTAATGTCAATATTACGCTGTAAGCATGTTCATGTTCTTGTACGACGTGTCCAAGTTAAGGAGGGCCAGTACAGGGATCTCGGAAACCGTAAGAGATACGAAGTCGGCTAAATGGAGGTAAAGTTGCGCCTTTACGTGCCTAAGAATATGCCGTTTAGAAAGTTTTAAAATTCCGAGTAGTTCCGGAGATATCCGGAGAAAAACGAAATTCTGAAAAATTGTTTTATTTTTTTCCTTTTTTTTGAGATCGAATTCTAAAGTAAATTCCACTTTTACAGTGCCACTTTTTCCGCTCTATCTAACAGCGTTAATTGTTTTGTAATCCGACGAGTCGTCTTCGAAGGGCCATTATCAACTTTCTTTTTTTAAATACGGTCCTGTTTGCCTGATATTGGAGTTTGAGAGCTCTTTTTCTTCCGAATGCAACGATGTATGACACATTGTGGTTTAATCACGTTTCGAGGGTTTTTGAACAACATCAGGAAATTTTGGGATACGGTCCTGTATTTCTCCTAATTTTATAAATAATATCTCATAAGTAAGCTCTAAATTTTTTACTTATGTTGGACTAGTTCAATAAATAACAAATAATTTAATAATAAACCACAAATAAGTGAACAAAATACAGAAACATTATTTCAAACTTCTGTTGATTCGGGATTTAAAAGAAAATTAGGCGTTTGAAACAAACAATTAAGATGGTGACGCGTGATTTGTTTCACTTGACATTCCCATTGTGATCGTTTGAAAGCGTTTTAAGAGGTTTTCTATTTTCAAGAAAATATGGAACATAATTTTACAAATGCTGAAAAGTTTGATATTCTATCGTGTTTTATTTTATCTCAAAAAAACTGTTATGTGGCAGTTAGAAGATGTTATTTGAGCTTAGAGAATAACGGAAATCTTAAACACCTGATTATGTAGTTCCTTACTTATTTCGTTGTTCGTTTTATTACTGTTTTGGTATGATTTTTGTTCACTTATTTGTGGTTTATTATTAAATTATTTGTTATTTATTGAACTAGTTCAACATAAGTAAAAAATTTATAGCTTACTTATGAGATATTATTTATAAAATTAGGAGAAATACAGGACCGTATCCCAAAATTTCCTGATGTTGTTCAAAAAAACCATCAAAACGTCATTAAACCACAATGTGTCATACATCGTTGCATTCGGGAGAAAAAAGCTCTCAAATTCCAATATCAGAAAAACAGGACCGTATTTAAAAAAAGAAAGTTGATAGATAATGGCCCTTCGAAGACGACTCATCGGATTACAAAACAATTAACGCTGTTAGATAGAGCGAGAAAAGTGGCAATGCAAAAGTGAAATTTACTTTAGAATTTCATCTCAAGAAAACCCAGGAAAACAATAAAACGATTTTTCAGAATTTCGTTTTTTCCGAATATCTCCGGAACTACTCGGAATTTAAAAACTTTCTAAACGGCGTATTATTAGGTCCGTAAATGCGCAACTTTACCTCCATTTAACCGACTTCGGATCTCAACGGTTTCCGAGATCCCTGTACTGGCCCTCCTTATCTTGGACACGTTGTATACAACCAAATTATAAAACTGTTTTACAATTGTGTGAGAACATTAAAGGAATATACATTATATAGCAAAACGGTTATATAAAGGTTTCCTAAATGCCGTTGTACAACGTATATGTAAAAAATCTGATTTCTAACACTTACAGATCACTTTTAATCGTTGTAAGAACCTTCTCAGGGAAAATTTATTCCTTCAGCAAAAAAGTCTTTCGTTTCACTGTTAAGGGAAAATATTGCTAGTACTATCGGTACTAGAATACTATGTCTGGCTTCTAACTTTCTTTCACTACGACAAAAATAATTTTTGCACGCTCTAGTCTTAGATATTTAACTCCATTTTCTAACTTTTTTAATTTTGCAGGGATTCCAGTTTTAAGTCTAGGTAATAGTAGAGTTTTCAGCTTTTTTGCTAAAATATCAGCTAACACACTTATCACCCGAACGAAAAATATAGTGTTGATTTTTTTTTGGACGTCAATGGTCTGGAAACCCAAAAATCAACATTGTATATGATTAGTTGAGGTTTATAACGTAAAAATAAGCTAGTCTTATCTCGATTTGTAATATTATTTACTGAAAGCGAATTATTAAGGGGAAGGGGACACCCTTTATATAAAATCATTAAATATATGAATTTTATGTTATAAACCCATAGTCTATCATTTTTAACACAAAACAGAGTATTTGAAAATACATGAGCTTCCGCATTTTAAAGTTTTTCTTAAAGGTTTTTGCTTTAATCAAGCAGGTTCAAGACTTAGCCGGAACATCTCTGGTACCGGTAAAATTATAAATAATATTTTAAAGTCGCAAATTTTCGGTCGAAAACATGATCCAAAGAAACGCCTTTACAATTTTCCTGATTGGTCCCTTTGAAGAAATAAGACAACATTCTAAGCCATATAGCCATAAAGAAGCTTGTAAATAAGAGTTTAGACTGTGAGGCATTTCTATTGGGCCCCGAATGTACAAGGCGTGTCTGTATCGTGAACAAAAAAATTTTGAAACGTGGTAAATTTAGCTAAGGAGATTTTGGCGTAGTTTCGCCGTTAACCAGCATGCATCATCAGGTTTCGTACTGGAATTTCTGCTTTTTCGTTTGATTTGATTAGTTTAGTATCATCATTAACAAAACACGACTCCTCGGTAAGACAAATTTAGAATTATTAATTTATTTAAAAAAATCCAAAAAGTAATTTTTTTTACTTGTATTATCGGGAGTCTAGAAATATAATAAGTTCTATAAGAAAAATATATAAAAAATTACGTCCTACAGATTAATATTTAATTTTAAGGTTAGATAGAAAATCGTCCAGAGGAATGTTATACGAAAATGAGGAATTGAGATTGAAAACTATCAATATCAACGCCGAAATCGAAAGAGGTATGTAGGAAACACTTTAATTTATACTTCTTGATTTTAATTACTTTAATCAAGAACGGGGTGCGTCTGACGAGAAAAACGCAAGAGACCGTTTTCATGTAGAATTGACCAGACTAAACAGGAAAAAATATCCAAATGGGAAAAGGTCAGTGGCGTACCACTTTTTTTCTCGAAAAACTATGGGGACATGTTGGCAGGGACGCCACTGGTGAATCGCTAGAATAACTTTCCTAACTAAAATTTGTGGTTTGATATCCTATTAACACATACCAAAATTGAAAATAATATCTAAAGTACTTTCGGAGATATTAAAAAAAAGACGTTTTTTTTTATTTCAACACCCAGTAATATAACGAAAGGCCATTGCGGCCATACATATACAGGGTGTTTCAAACTGAGTGTCGATACTTAAGGTTGCGATTCCTTGGGTGATTTTAAGAAGAAAAGTTAATATTAATATATGCCCGAAAGCTCATTTTTGAGCTACACAGTGTTAAAATTTAAACAATAACTTTTTTTTCTATTTGGGTTTCATAATGGCTGGAAACGCAAAAAAATTGAATAACTTGCCACTTTATGAAACTAAAAATTTTATTTTTTTCATGTTGGCAACAAGTAGGGTTCGAATTTTAGGCCAACTTTGATTTCGTTGAAATTAGTTTTCTCGACATTATGGATTCGACAGAAATTTTTTATAGAAAACTTTAAAATACTAACCTTTAACCTTGCAAATAGATCATTTATACTAGATATTTATCTGAAATGCCTACTCGGAAATATATAACATGCTGACGGTGTCCGTCAACTAATTTCCAGTCACAACTATAAAAGAACATAACCTAAAAATAATGAAAATATCTTCCAGTTTATGGTTCTATTTCTGAAGTTTTATTCAATAAAGTAAGTACTATTAACAACAAAAAAATTTATTTTTAATTCAATATAGGTAGTATTTATTACTTTTAACTAAAAAATATTTTATTTTTCGGAATATGTACTGCAACTATTATAAATATTTAAGGTTACTGTATACATTTCCTGGCCATTAATTGTTATTCCTGGCAGATTCTGTGTCGACACAATATTTTGTTCAATCGTATTATTTATTATTTTGTTCAATATTTTGAACTTTGTTCTGCTCGCACCATAACTCAAAGTTTTGCATATTCTTCTTAAAAGTTTTTCTAGATTATTTTCTGCAATTTCTCGGATTTCTGACGGAGTACAACTTTCTTCGTGTCTCATTTTTATAAACTTTAATAATATATTTATTTTTAATTATGACGGACGGGAAGAAGCTTTGCTGTGTTCAATTGTTTCTATCATGGCATATTTGATACTTGTAACATTTTATTAAATTGTAAAAGTATTGCCAACCCAAAAAGAAAATATTAATTCAAATGGAAAATATCTACTATATTTTTAAAAGTTTTTCAGACTTTAAAGACACAAATAGAAAAAGTATTATAAAATACACGGTTCATAAGACAATTAGAGCACTTGTACTTAAACTTCACCGCGTGCTCTAAGATAATGTCTTATGAAACTTGTATCTTAATATACTATTTTATTCAACCATTCAATATCAAAAATGCTCCTTAATGATTACTATTGAATGTAGAAAAAATCTGAGTACGTCACTGGATTCTACGTAAAAAACTACAAAAGAAACATTTTATTTCTGTTTGATAATGTTGTGTACAAAATTTCATAAAAAAATATCTAAGAGTGATAAAAAGTTATTGTTGAAATTTTAACATTCTGTAGCTCAAAAATGTAGAGCTTTAAAACATTATGTTAATATTAACTTTTCTTCTTAAAATCGCCCATGGATTCACAACCTTAATATACTTTCTTCTTAAAATGACCTACGGAATCGAAAAATTTGAAAAAGGTTATGCTCCTTTTGCATCTTCATTTTATATATTTATAAATTCTATATTTAATTCGATTTTTCGATTTTACACGAAAGTTTAAAAAAAAACGAACAAAAAAAGCAATTTATCGCCGAAAAGACAAATTATTAACCAATGTTTTGACAATGGTACAAATTACACCTGCCAACAATTGTTATTGTTTAATGTTTCTCATAATTATATTGTTTTATCTGTTGGATTTAACCCAAATTATTTTATTATTAATATGCGGTCAAGGGTCCCTATTTTTATCAAAGAAACAAGTCGGTGTCATTGTTTTTTTTTCTCGAATCCTTTCCTTATAATAAGAAAATTCGGTCTATTTATAAAAGTGTATCAAGGCTGTGGAAATTTAAATGTGTATTTTGCCCTTGTAATTTAGAATAATTCACGTTTGTTTATCCGCAATTTATATTAATGTCGATCATTTCGAAAATATATTCGCACGGAAGGCAAAAAACTTAAACTAAGTAAAAACTTGAAACCTTTTATTGGGACGCCTCTAAAGAATATTTGCGCCTTAGTGGTTTAAGAGCTGCGTTTAATCAGACATTGCAAAGCAGGCACTATTTTATGCAAATAATAAACTACTGGACAAAATTAACGCAACATCATAAATTTGCCATATTTCTGATGCTATTTTTTTCTGAATTTATGATTCGATTTGAATTATTTTTTTTTTGATTGTAGGTTGGTTCCTTGACAATGTCATAGTTTTCGCTGTTTATGATAAAAATTTAATTTTCGATTTATACTGGGTGTACTAAAAATTCTATGTTTTTTCCGAAAATTCGTATCACCCTGTGGGAGTATATTAGCAACCGAAACATATTGCAGTTGACATTAAACGGTAGGTCCATCTTTCCCCAACATTTTCCTTTTTGGTTTACTTCATTATCTCTGTTATTAAAGGAGATACACCGTTTTATAGAGTAACATGTTTTTATAGACTTTATTAAACACATTCATTGTTAAACGTTTTCAAGTAAACTATGGACTTTTTCTAACATTGCAAGCGATGTGTCAGCAGATGTTAAAATTCGCCATACTGATAAAAACTGTTCGGAAACTGCTTATTAAACGTTCGTTTCGTATGGCCAGTTGCCCGACGAGTATTTTAATCTTGAAAACTACTAAAATACTCGTCGGGCAACTGGGCATACGAAACGAACGTTTAATAAGCAGTTTCCGAACAGTTTTTATCAGTATGGCGAATTTTATTTGACCTTTGTAACTTTAAAACACAACATCTGCGCTGACACATCGCTTGCAATGTCAGAAAAAGTCCATTGTCTAGGTGAAAACATTTAACAAATAATGTGTTGAATATTAAAGTCTATAAAAACATGTTACGCTATAAAACGGTATATCTCCTTTAATAACAGAGATAATGAAGTAAACCAAAAAAGAAAATGTTGGGGAAAGATGGACCTACCGTTTAATGTCAACTGCAACGTGTTTCGGTTGCTAATATACTCCACAGGGTGATGCGAATTTTCGGAAAAAAATATAGCATTTTTAGTACACCCAGTATAAATCGAAAATAAAATTTTTATCATAAACCACGAAAACTATGACATTTTCAAGGAACCAACCTACAATGCAAAAAAATCAAAAAAATAGGATCAAAAATATGGGAAATTTATGATGTTGCGGTAACTTTGTCCAGGAGTTTAATAGCAATTTCAAATATGCACAATTTTCAAATTTTTGTCAGGGATATTCCTGAAACTTGTTGATACCCCAATCGACATGGCAGGTAATCTAAATATCAATAAATTAACTAAAAAACTTTATTATTAACGGCTAAAACTTTACGAAAAGAAATATTGATCAGCTGATGACTCTCGTCTCCTTCTAACCTGCCAAAAAGCGGCATATTTTTTAATTAAATTGATGCAACATAGATGGCTCCGATTGCTAATTTGGGATTGTTTGGGATCCTCATCTAAACCCCCTTGGAGGGGTAGACGTCATCCTTAAAATCCCGGGAAGAGGGTCAGTGGCGCATCATTTTAAAGGGCGATCAGATCTCTGTCCAACAATACAATAATAAATAACATTTTAAAGTGAATCGATTACTTTTTTACTTAAAAAATATTTATTCTTTTAAAGGCCAATCAGATATCAAGAAACTCAAAAGAGAAAACGAGATGCTTAAAAAAGAAATATGGTGCCTGCGTGACGAATACGACAAATTAGATAAATTATTGAAAGACAAAAAACTTGATTTTTCTTCCTCGTCGACCACGTATAGTAGTTCCAGTGAATCCGTAAGTAGTTAGTACTATACAGGGTGTTGCGATAACGCGTCAGGATACTCGGAGATGTGATTCTATCTGTTAAAATAAAGGTGGTAAGTCACATTATAACAAAACGGCGATAACTTTTTTTGCTTCCGCTTGAAAAACTGATTTTTGTGGTTTATCGACTTTATTAGGTATTCTTTTGTCTTTACATGTCCTTCTTGAACTGTCAAAACCAAAAAAAGATATGCCAAAAATTAAATTTGAATCAGGTAAAGTGACCTCTGGTGGCACACTAGAGAAACACTTCTATAACAAAATCATAGACGCCGTTGAAAAAAATTGCACTTTTACAGGCTGTAACTCGAAAAGTATTGAGTTGAATCACCTGTCCAAGTATCCTGATACATAATCCGAACACCCTGTATACAGGGTGTCCCAGAATATGTGGGCAATCTCCCGGATTCAGATAGAACATTTAAAAATAACAGGAGAAGTTCCTATAAAAAAATTTTCCTACGGAGATACGGGCCCATAACGGACGTCCCTGGAAATCGCTGTTTTTTAAATAATTTTGTAAGTACTAGGTGTAATTTAATAATTTTTTAGTATAATGGTTACTAGATGATCGATATCGACATTGATCAAGAGTGCCTTTTCTTCAGCTAAAGGTTTAGAGTATCCAAAAATATTATTGTCCTTCCTTCATCATTTAGGGTGTTAAAAAAAGCATTTTTGTATTACGTCTAGTCCGTCCCTGGCAAACTAAATAAGCCAAATGTGTTTAACAGGGCGAATTTTAAGGAGACTCATCTAGTAACCATTATACTAAAAACTTATTAAATTACACCTAGTACTTAAAAAAATTATTTAAAAAACAACGATTTCCAGGGACGTCCGTCATAGGCCCGTATCTTCGTAGGGGGGCCGGGGGAAAAGATTTTTATAGGGACTTCTCCTGTTTTATTTAAGTGTTCTATCTGAATCCGGGAGATTGCCCACATATTCTGGGACACCCTGTATATAAAAATATTTTTACATACACGTATTACACATGACTATTTTTTCGGCTCGTTCTCAAACGAAGAGTCGCTTAGGTATTCCGAGGGGTTTATTCTCGGTTTCAGATGTACAATGTGGTTCGATCGAAAAATCGTTCGTAAAAGTTTGTATTTCACGTTCTAGGAAAGTTGCTCCAGTTGTACCGAAGAGTCCGAAGAGGTAGAAACGTCGCAAAACCTGAAAAACGTTCAGAAAACTAACCTCAAAAATATCCAAGAACAATTCGACCATTTGTCGGTGGTAACGGAAGAGACCTCGTGTGAAAATTCTGACAAAATATCGTTGAATAATAGGTAAGTATACAGAGTGTTATGGAAATGACTTATCATATTTAAATGGGTGACTCCTAGGGTGTCCTAGAGAAAGTCTACATACTTTTTTTTTTAATCGAATATCTAAATACTAAGGTACAGTTAGCGACAATGTGGGTCACTAGAGTATACTAACAGTGTTGTCAGATCACACCGCATGTTTCGCCCTTGCTTGGATACCTGCCGCGCGCGAATATCGTTGCTTCAGTACGTTTCGAGACTCGGGAATGGGATGACGCTATCGAGGGTTCAACGTGCTTGATGTATACGAATTTTAAACGTTTTGTTAGTTGCAGCATTACCCGATTTTTTTTCTGTTGTGAAATAATTCATAATAAGAAATATTGTGATGTGATTTCAAATTTGTGTGATATTACCTATTGTTGGTTCTGTTTCAGAACATACTTTTTGTGTTTTATTTTTTTTATGGAATTTAATTATAAGATCGAAGGTGAGAGAGTATGTACCTTAAAATTGTAGAATTTATTTTCTAAAAAGTTTGAAAAAGAAGTGATAACGCAGGTCAAAGACGTCTTGTTGTCAAAAACTGAACACGTGCGTTTACAATTCTGTGTTGCAATACATGACAACACCGCCTCAATAAACTATTGATTGCGAACGTCCTCAGTAGCGGCCACGTAAAATTTCCGATTTCATATAAAGTATATATTTCGTACAATAATTCAAAGCGCCATTCTGGTTTCTGGTTTCTTTATTTGTCGATTATTTTTCTTCAATTTATTTTCATCTCAGGATTTGCCGGTTTAAATATAATTAAGTCATTTCCATAACACCTTATTTTCGACGACCACATTCTAGAAGTCAATTCATATAGTCAAAATATTAGTTTAGATTGTCCGCATTCACAACTAAAAACGTCCGATGCAAGACATTTGTATTTTTTAGGAATTCTCTCCGAAACGACCAAAACGACAACATGCTCTGGAACTACCACGATAATGACGTCATCAAGCCAGACCAGAGCTACCCGATCTACGGCCAGGTGGCCCAAGACAACCGGTCGCAAACACTGCCCAATCAAATGCACATGAATTATTTTTCACCGATTCAACATTCGAAAAGCTTCGACGATAATCATTTTAATCAGGTATTTACCGAAAAGCTAATTGCGACCAAGGGAAATACAATATTTTATAGGAAATCGTACAATAAAATATAATTTTTCTATATAGTCTATTTTCCGTGTACGTCACACGACATTTTTTTCTTAATTTTAGGGTCACCAGTCGCCTCTATATCCCGGTGATCTTTACACTCCTCCCCAATCATGTAACAACAACATGGAGTCGCAAACACCCCCTATAGCGGTATCCCCCAGCCCGCCCCTCTACGAAAATCAACAAGTGGTCTGTCCCGAACACAATTGTGAAACAGAAAATTTTTTAAGGTGAGTTCGTCAATTCGTTATAGAAAGCTTTCGCTGTCACGTTAATCAAGCCTTTAAACGTAAACATCAGTCGTATACATGGCAACCAATGCAAACCGCCAATGACAACACAGCTTTTTGGCAGTTTCCATGGTTACGACTGTAAAGTCACTGCCATCCGTTTTGGTCGCGACCTATTTTATCGGCAGATAATTCCACCCAACCGAAAATCATCGACGGTAATTTCACAAATAATTTCAATTTAATTCTCAATAGATTACTAATATTTTTTAGCAAAAAAATCGTCCACACCAACGCGAGCAACTTCTATCAGAACATGGTCCTGGTACCGAAAAACTCCCACCCTCAAGCAGAAGCGAAGGGAATGGAAAAGAAAGCGACCGACTTGATAGTGAAAATAGATAATCAAAATTTCAATAAAAATCTAACGTACAGCAACACTACACCCAGCACGACCTTCTCCAATGGGGGAAATTTGGAGGAACTATTGCACGATATCGAGTCCATATCACAGGTAATATAAGTAAGGAGAATTGTCGTGTTTAAAAATCTAGATACCAATCCCAATCATAATTCAAAATTGCCCTTTACATCCTGTACATAACTACAATTAAACGGACCCGGAACCCTTCCATACGCGACAATCTCACTACCGCATTTTCACCGCCTTAGGATATATTGAAGCTAAGCGATTTGCAGAGGGGACTGCCGGATCAAGGCCAGCTGCTCCCCACCATCCACGAGCCGACCAATCAGATCGAGGATTTCCATGGTCAGGACTTCTACGATCCCGAGATTCAAGGTCGCGACCTGACGTACTCGCACAACCCCGTCATGGACCACTTGATCGGCGAGAGCTACGCGGAACATCAGAAACAGATGAGCGCGAGCGAGGAGAGGCTGCACAAGAGCGAGTTGAACGTGGTTCTGATGCCGAAGGCGATGCCGCTGATTGGGTTTGATAAGTACAAGAACATTCAAAGGTAAAGTCTGTTCGTTTTATGAAGTCCGATATCGGATTAAATCATTAAAGGTTGTAGAAACAGTAAGACGGTTAAGTTAGCAATACCTTCGCTATACTTGATCGTACCGAACATTCCACTGGTTCACTGTAGTCGGCTGAGCAAAATCAGCGGCTCCAAATCAAAATTATGTACCGAGATAAATATTTTTATCTAGTTTATTTTTCACTCATAGTTTTTTTATTTATCAAATGTAAAAGATTTTGCGTCAATAAGTTAAAGATGTTCTCAGGTACTTTTTCCTAGAATTTAGTTATTTTGAGATCATTATAGTTAAATCTATATAATAATCACTATTTTACAAGAAATAATTAAAATTTGCTCAATTGCAGGATGATATGTTCTATTTTAAATAAGTAGTTATGCTTTTTGCTTTTAGTTTGTTTCTCGTTATTGTGTGTGAATTAAAAGCAGTTATAAAGCAAAGTTATGGAAAATGTTCAGCAAGGTGACTCAACGCCTAGAAGGTGTTTATCTCCAGGTGAACGCCGCTTGGTATTACAAGTGGAACGTTATTTTACTTTAGAAAAAGATAACTCGGGCCCGTTAGTGCAAAAACAAACGTCTGATGCTTGCGGCATTTCCGATAAGACCTTAAGAAGACTTCGAACAAAGAGTGAAGAGGCATTGGACAGACCATATACAAGGGTTCGACTCCATTCTAAAACCGTTGATTTATCCCAAGGGATACAACTATCGATTAGGAATATTGTTTATGATATGCATAAAGCCAAGGAATATGTTACCCTCAAAGCTATTCTTGAAAAGATAAAGAAGACAGAACTTTGCGATATTGAAACTACCAGCTTGTCCATCATTTTAAAAGAGCTGGGCTTCAAATACAAAGAAACGAACAACAGAAAAGTGCTTTGCGAGCTATCCAATAATGTTTCAAAAAGATGGCGACATCGGTTCTTTTTAGAACCAAAACTTTATAAAAAAAGAATTCGTAAAACTAATTTGCCTAAATACTATAAAAGATAAAAAATAATTATTTTTCTTTGCCTAAACTAATTTTTTATTTACTTTAAATTATTTTATTTAGAAAATACCTAAAATATAATTTATTGTTTGAGAGCCACCGACTACCCTGCTCGAGAGGTTTTATTGCTTAGCGGACTTCATACACCGTACCGACTTTAGAGTAGCCATGCAGTCACAAAAAAGTCCATGTAATTCACAGTGTTTACGTCTAAGAAGCGGGTTCTTTATGGTAATGTTGTTTAGTTGTGTGTTAAATTTTTTTAATGTATAGTTATTACTGATAAGCTCTATTTCTATCGCAGAAGTATGGAGAGCCTCAATTCCGTTCACCTCAACGCAATGTCAGCCTCACAACAAGACCTGTGCATAATTCCTCCCAATACCATCGAATCGGCAGAATCGACGCCACGCCCCAACGTGCACGTGACCCTCCCAGTGCCCCAACCGAATTTCCATATGGACAACAGTCCCAAATATAGTGGAAAAATAAGCGTCAGCCCGAATTATAGTGGACAAATGGACGTTAATCCCAATTATACCGGTAAAATAGAGAACCACGAACAAAATAATCCGTTTTTCTTCGGGAATTTGAACGATAACTATGTGAACTCGGATTATTTTAATAGGAGATATAATCCGGATAATTTCATATCGAAACAGGACGAGACCGCCGGTCAACAACAGGTGGAAGAGAGAAAAGAATGTTTGGAAGGTATTTGTCGTAAGTATTTTAAAAAATACGTATAATGAATGATATTTTTTTTCTATAGCAAGATCCGACCGGGCGCCCGAACACCAGCCTATTGAAAACGAAGAAAACATCAAACTGAAAACCACCAAACCGGAGAACAGGGACAAAAAATCGGACAGTACGGTCAAAAAACAGGAACAAAAAAAATCCCCGAAACTGAGCATCACCAGGAAAGTATCCATACATTTTAAGGGGAAAAAAGAGAAAGAAAGACTTAAGAAGTTGGCCATGGAGAGCGGCGGCACGGATACGAAAAGTAGCATTTCCAAAAGCGTACAGGATGTGAAAAAACCGCCCTTATTCGACTTCAAGTAAGCACTCGATCAATTTTTTACAGTGAACAACGGCCGACGGATCCTTTTAGTGGGTCGTTTTATCAATGTTTCCTTTGATGCCGAATAGACGGACCTACTATTATCTAACACAGGCCGTCATATAACTAAACTAATGGGCAGAAATTTAAACATTTTACATAAAGTTTCGTTTTTTTTTATACAGGGTGGCCAACGATACGAGTAAAGAAAAGCCGGAATCCAAAGATCTTCTCTCCTCGCCGAAATCGAGAGAAAAAAATGCGAAACACCAAAAAACGCCGAGCGTAGACTCGAAAAAATCGACGACCGAGACGTCCACTTTCGAGCCAAAAACACCGAATTCTTCCGAAAGTGACAAGAAGAATGCGGAGAAGAAAGATAAGGATAAGGATGGGAAAAAAGAGGACAGGAAAGTAAGGAAAAGCGTGTCGGTTAGTCCGGATAGGGCGAAACACGTCCATTTAATACACGAAGGTACATGAACGTCGTGTACGTCGTAGAAAGATTCTATTAATTATCTCTCAGTTCCAGGTTTCAAGAAACACAAAAAACATCGGCGAGAACGTTCGGGAACGTCCAGAATACATCGAGCCTCCGTAGACCCTCGCCTAAGGGAACGTTCCTATTCCGTGTGCACCGACAAGTCCATGATGGGTCCGAGCTTGGGCCTGGGGTTGTACGGCAGTTTCCTCTACGACGACTACAGCGATCGGGAACGGACCAATAGCGGCTCCTCTTGCGAGTCACACGACAACAATCGCAAAATGTCGGCAATCTCGAACGTTCCTTTCAACGGAAAGGTTCCGTGGTGCGGCTGTTGGGGGAACGGGTGCTTGTGACAATAAGCGGAAACGTTACGTCGATGTATTAAAACAATTTTACGTTAACGTAACGTAAGGCGTGGCGTAGAAGCACGGTTTTACGTTGAATGCGAGTGAGCCTACGTTGTGGATAAAAGTGGGGTTATGTTGAAGATTATCAGATCAATTAACGAAATCTTCTTATCATTCCAGTTTAGAAAAATGGGGTTAGATTATGTCGAATATTAGTCATGTTTTGGTTTTGGAAAAATAAATCCAAAATCAAGTTAATGATTCTGTTTCTTTCTCGTTAGTTACATGGCAACCAATGTGTATTATTGTTAGTTTTTATTTATTTTTAACACTAGTGTAAAAGTAATCCACGTTTTACACTAGTGTCATAAAATTACATTTTATAAACTTTTAATGGTTCTAGATAATATTGTGCACATCTAATTTTAATAAACGAATTCGTAAAATTTAAAAAACCAGTGTCAATTGGGGAAACTCGAAAAATATGCTTAATTCAATGCTGTTAAGGAGTTGAGCCATTCCAGCTACAGGAACTACGTAAAGTGTAAAAAATGTACAACCATAAAATTTAGGACTAAAATACATTTCTTTTTTAATTATTTAAGTTATTACTAGGTATACTTCATTATTAAAATAACATTGTTAAAAGTACAAATAAGGAGTTGTATTTTAAAGTTATTTTGCTGATGGTGAACGATTTTTTTTTTTGTACAAGAATGTGCGTTACCCAGTATTTTTTCTCCGATCTAAATTTATATTTTATATAAACGCTCAAACACAGCATTTTCAATATAGTTAAAAATTTATTTAAACGACATTTTATTTATATATGTCTAATCCCCTCGTTGCGGAAGCCCCGTATTTTATTTAATAACGTACCTCTGATGCTTTGGAGGAAAGAAATAGAAAAATTATATTCATTTGCAAACATTTAAGTACATAAAAGGGTATCTGAAATGAAAAAATAGAGCCAGCATCAGCAACCATGCAAATGTGCAACCTTGCAACCTTACTCCGCTCCATAACCTTTTAAACGTTATTGGATTTAACCTTGTAAGATCTTTGATTTAACCAGACTTCAACATTGTTGCCATTAGCGAGACCAACATATTTTGTCACTCTTCCACCCATTACTGATTTTCAATAACATTTCAAACAATCACAAACTCACTTTCCAACAGATTTATGAATGGAGTGTTGGCCCTGTGGTTATAGCCGACGTACTATACTGTATTTTCAAATTGCTGCGTTAAAAAAGTTACGCTATTCGATCGCAACAACTCCCCATTCTTTCCATTATCCTTTCGTCGATCTTCTCCGGGTTGAAAATTCCCATAACTAAAGTTAAGAGCTCCATTGCTGCACAGTGTATTTGTCCAGATGTTATCAAACGGGCTCAAATGAGATTTCGGGGTCCATTTCTGGACTTGAATAGACAGAATCCTTTTGCAACATTTGCGAAACGCGAGAAAATATTCTAAATCGCTCTGTGGTCTGGATAGAGCCAAACAAAAATAAGGGTAGCATTTTGGAAACGACGCTATACAGCAGAGACCTTTTATAAAACTGTTATAAATCATATTAATAAATCTCTTTTAGCCAAATCTTATAAAAACAGTAGTTGGTTATTTCGTCAAAATCGGTCCAGCTCGGTAAATACAGGGTGTTCCTTAATGACGTGCTAATATTCCAGGGTGTGATTCCTTAGGTCATTTTACAAAAAAAAGGTCATATGAACATATGTCCGCAACGGCTTAAATTTTTTGCTACAGGGTGTTGAATTTTTATTTTTAATATCTCCGAAAGTACTTTAGATATTATTTTCAATTTTGGTATGTGTTAATAGGATATAGAACCACAAATTTTAGTTAGAAAAGTTATTCAATTGTTCCACCAGTGGCGTCCCTGCAAACATGTCCTCTGATATTTTTTACAAAAAAGATGGTACGCTACTGACATTTTTCCATGTGAATATTTTTTCTGATTAGCCTGGTCAATTCTACATGAAAACGGTCTCTTGAGTTTTTCTCGTCAGGCGCACCGTTCTTGATTAAAACGACTAAATTCATATTGAAACTCACTATTATTAACATTGGTAAAATAATTAATGATAAATTTTGTTTTATAAAAATTGTTGGAAGTGGCCACCTTCACTTAAAAGGCAAGCTTCCGCCCGTCTTCGCATCGAATTGCCCACTCCAACAATTTTTATAAAACAAAATTTATCATTAATTATTTGATCAATGTTAATAATAGTGAGTTTCAATATGAATTTAGTGGTTTTAATCCAAAACGGTGCGTCTGACGAGAAAAACTCAAGAGACCGTTTTCATGTAGAATTGACCAGGCTAATCAGATAAAATATCCATATGGAAAAATGTCAGTGGCGTACCATCTTTTTTGTAAAAAATGTCAGAAGACATTATTGCAAGGACGCCACTGGTGGACACAATTGAATAACTATTCTAACTAAAATTTGTGGTTCTATATCCTATTAACACATACCAAAATTGAATTTAATATCTAAAGTACTTTCGGAGATATTAAAAAATAACCATTTTAAAAATAAAAATTCAACACCCTGTAGCAAGAAATGTAAGCCGTTGCGGACCTATGTTCATATGAACTTTTCTTGATAAAATGACCTAAGGAATCACACCCTGAAATATTAGCACGTCGTTAAGGAACACCCTGTATATTGCTGCGTCTGTTAACATCATAAACATATTAGGTTCGTTCCAACCAGCCTAAAAATCGTACAATGTACGGTCACGCACATGCGTAGTAGTCGAAAGGCGTTGCAACCGATACAAAACGGTGTAGCTGGCGATCCCTTTGGTGTTCCAACCAAATTGTGATCGTTCGCAAACCAGTTCCTGAACGGTAAAAACGATACATGGCCAAGACCAGGAACCGCTTGTACTGACTTGCGCCCTAAGAATTTTAACCGTTGTTTTTGTATTCCTGGCATTCATGCAGTTCTTTTAGCCTTGTTTTGTAGGAGTTGTTGCTTAATATTTTGATTATTTAATTTATTCTTATTAAATTTGTATAATCCGGTTCCCAAACCTACAAGATATTCTTAACATTAAACGTTATTCTCTTTCATGATTATTAAATACAACAAAACGGAACGAAAAAAGATAATACTCAAGCTTAGACGAAGAAATCAAAACAACAAAAGTAGGGTTGTGATTTATGAATGTTATGATAATTAACTAATTACTAAACTTCTTTCCTAGAATCAGACAGGCGATCAGCTGAGATTTTTACACAGAATGGTCACAAAAACGTACCAACCTTGCCTCCCTTGTGCATCGGCAACAAACAGTGCAAAATTAACGCCTGCGCACAAAATCGATTCCAACAGTTTCTTGACGATTCTCGAACGATACAAAAATAGGGTGTTGGAACAAACCTATAATCATAGTATAGCTAACTATATTTTGTCACCGCATTCAATTTCCACGTTTCTAAAATCACATTTAATCATCATCGAAAACTCTCAAATATTTCGGCGTTTCTCTTCAAAAGCCGGGCGCGGCGTACCTTTGTAATTGAAATTTCGTCGGGCGAACGCTGACGGAATTCGAAATTAGTTATATTAGTTGCCATGGAACGGTTCAACAGTCTATAATTTTGTCAGTTCATAAAAAAAAAACTACGGCGTTAGAATAATTTAGACCGTTCATGGTAAGAACACGGTAGTTTATTGGGGGACGAATACCTAGCAAGACAATCAAAATAAAAATGAATTCTTTCATCTGCGACAATAGAAATTGATTTAGAAGTTTTTCTACCATTTGTCATCAGAACACGGCGGTAGTAGCAGTGGCGGCTCGTGACCTATAATAGAAGGGGGGTTCACAAGTATGCTGAAATTATTTTTAAAATTTTATTTTTGTGTAACGACCAAACAATTACTTTCTAGGCGTTTTAAATGTAGAAAGAAAAGAAGTAATAAGAAAATGCGTTAGGTAAAACATATTTTTATTTATTTTTTTACTATACACAAGGAAATACAACTTTTGGAAAATAAGAAAGGTTTTCTTAGTGAGTATAGCTGTCGGATCTTAACGTCGTCGCATGCAACCCTCGTAACAATATTTATACAGTCCACTACTAATACTACTAAAGCCATCTACGAGCTATCAAGAAAACCGAATGATGTCCAATACCACTACGCCATCTACGGCTACGTCATTAGGCGCAACCAAGACGAGAACAATAGTTAACTGTTTTATGACGAGAACGAATCGAGCCACGAGACTGACAAGTTGGCATTCTTCATATTTTCAGTGTTTTTTAGTTTAAATCCTTAAATAAAATGGTTTAAAATCATATCGAGTATCATTTATCGAAATACACAACATTTATCGACCCTGCACAATAGTGCTTAAACGTAAAGTCCATTCTTCGGTTCCTAATTGTAGAAAATTGATCAATAACAGCCTCATTAAGTTTGGAATACCCTCTATAATTTTTTTTTCATATATTTCATTTTTAAACTTTCTAATAAAGTCCCTAGATTTACCCTTTGTGGGTACTAGATGCACGAACAGACAACAGCGCGGTGCACACAAAAACTGTGCGCCTTTTCCATGTTAAATCGCCATAGCCCCGCTATCCCCCGCTGCCACTCGCCACCTGTTACTGCAGAGAAACTGCACTACTTAATCGCACGTGCGAGCAAGTCTCGTCATATTCGTCATTTACCTCGACCGAGGCACGGTTGCCGGATCTATACGGTTTCGTTAGACGGGATGATAAAATATTAGGGAGGGTCGGACTTTTTTAGTTTGACGGTACGATAAAATATTAGGGTTTGTTCGGACTTTATACGATAAATAATATTCAATGAATATGAATTAAAATTTTTTATTCGTTATGTTTTGGGGGTGCACGTGCGCATGTGCTTCTGTGGAAGAGCCGCCAACAATCGTACTCTTAACTTAAATAGACTATAATATTCATAGACTTTTTGATATGAAATTAAGACCGACGGTTGATGTATGACCACTAATCGAACAGACACAGCAACGGGACCGATATCCTTAAAAAAATATACGATTGTGCACTGTTGGGTGGTAATTTCGGTGTCATTATAACTTCCCGATCATATTCATAGTTCTATTGATTGCAAAGTTGTATAGTTAGAATATATTATGAATATACAGGGTGTTCCTTCATGACGTGCTAATATTTCAGGGTGCAATTCCTTAGGTAATTTTATAAAGAAAAGTTCCTATGAACATATGTCCGCAACGGCTTAAATTTTTTGCTACAGGGTGTTGAATTTTTATTTTTTAAATGGTTATTTTTTAATATCTCCGAAAGTACTTTAGATATTATTTTCAATTTCGGTATGTGTTAATAGGATATAGAACCACAAACTTTAGTTAGAAAAGTTATTCAATTGTTCCACCAGTGGCGTCCCTGCAAACATGTCCTCTGATATTTTTTAGAAAAATATGGCCACTGACATTTTTCCATGTGGATATTTTTCTGATTAGCCTGGTCAACAACACGGAAACGGTCTCTTGAGTTTTTCTCGCCAGACGCACCGCACCGTTCTTGATTAAAACCACTAAATTCATATTGAAACTCATTATTATTAATATTGATAAATTAATTAATGATACATTTGTTTTATAAAAATTGATGGAAATCGCCATCTTCACTTAAAAGGCATGCTTCCGCCCGTCTTCACATCGAATTGCCCACTCTAACAATTTTTATAAAAAAAAAATCATTAATTATTTTATCAATGTTAATAATAATGAGTTTCGATATGAATTTAGTTCTTTTAATCCAGAACGGTGCGTCTGACGAGAAAAACTCAAGAGACCGTTTTCATGTAGAATTGACCAGGCTAATCAGAAAAAAGATTGACATGGAAAAATGTCAGTGACGTACCATCTTTTTTGTAAAAAATATCAGATGACATGTTTGCAGGGACGCCACTGGTGGAACAATTGAATAACTTTTCTAACTAAAACTTGTGGTTCTATATCCTATTAACACATACCAAATTTGAAAATAATATCTAAAGTACTTTCGGAGATACGAAAAAATAACCATTTAAAAAATAAAAATTCAACACCCTGTATCAAAAAATTTAAGCCGTTGCGGACATATGTTCATATGAACTTTTCTTTATAAAATGACCTAAGGAATCACATCCTGAAGTATTAGCACGTCATTAAGGAACCCTGTATATATATCACCAGAAAGAAAAACGTAAAGTGCAAAAATAAACAATCACAACGAAATCATTTTTCCCGGAAGATAATCATAATAAATTTCCAGCTTCTAATTAAAGAAAATGAGCTTCCAGCCCAGCCACAATCGGAAATATTCCCCCAGGAAACCCTATAAAGTGTTCCCATGTTGCCGATCTGGCATAATCCAGAATATTAATCCTATAACTCTCTTACGATTCTTGCAGAGAGATCCTTAACATCATGCAAGTCTCATGGGGATAGATGGATATTTTACTAGATTGGTCATTTTAAGGACGCTAATCAGATTATCAAAAATACATAAACTTTCTTGAAACCAAGATTTTCTTGTCCTATAAAGTACTTGTATGGGTGACCGCTTGGGAATACCATGTGTCAAAATTTTTACAAAAGATTTTAGTAAATTTTACAAAAGTTTGGCAAATTTTACACAACGGGACAGTCTAAATGTGGCCGCCTAATAGAGGTGTCCGTCCATGGGAAATTTGTCATTAGGTAATATGTAAATGCAAAATTATTACTATGTATATGTATGTACAAATAAATATAACAAAAATACACTAGTTTTTGTTAGGATGTAGCACTAAAAAAACCTAATAACGTAGTTTGACGTGTTTGCGTTTTATACTTCCAATCTAGAAAATGTAATTCCAAGTCTGATAACAATTCCATTGCTGTAGAGTCACCTCTATTCTTTGCATACTCTTATAATTCCTTTACCATACTAATAGCTTGTTGATAATTGGTGACATTTGTTTGATTACTGCATTCAACTTCTTCATAAGAGTCGTCAGATAGTGATGTGGTTTCAGTTCGAACTATATAATCGGTAGGAATGGGGTCACTATCATCTTCTAATAGCACATTGCTATCAATGTTAATGAACTCGCCCAAATCATTGTTATCAAATTACAAACTTACACAACATCAATATTCTCTTTCAGACTCAAAACGCGACATTTTTGTGCCATTGTTTACGATTTTAAACTTACAACTCACAAATAAACGGCGGACTGCTGTCTGGGAATCACACATACTTTCATTCGGCGAAGTCCTTTCGCGCTGCCACGCATAGGCGATTGGTTGCCGGTCTGTTTTCAGAGAGTTTTTGCACCGTACTTATTCGTCTCCCAAATACTACAAAATTTTTCGTCCGTTTAAAGGAGGGTTTTCGCAGTCTTTGTATGAAAACAGCCTGTCCGCGTTCGCCCAAAGGAGAGTCCACCCAAGAAAGGTTGATTTTCATGGAATTTCATATACCTAGTTCCGAACTATGAAAAAATGTCCGCTTAATAGTGATGTCCGCTTATTAGAGGTGTCCGTTATGAGAGGTTTTACTGTAAATGGTTTACTAAAAATTTGCTATAATTTAATGACAGTTCTTAATAAAAGCTATTCCTGTCACATATAGAGACATAAATTATGGCTAGTTTAAGTATTTTTATAGTAAATGTAATGAAGTTTTTCTTTTGTTCCCGAAAATAATCCTATGAAGTCTCGTATTTTAATTAGTTTCCATCAAATTTTCCCAAACAGTTTCCTCTGTTCTCTCGGATTAATATTCAGACAAGCAAGTTGCATGCACGCCGTTTTCGAGTCAACTGCGTCAGTTAAAACAAATGATATCAGGTAAAACGATTGCACGCTATGCGATATTACCTGTTACACGTTCGTATCTTGAGTTTTTAATCTAGATAGAATTTTTATTATATAGGAGGAGGTTTGTCATGTATAAGGTGTCCGAAACACATGACATAGAGACTGAAATTTGGCATTTATTTATGACCAAAAACGAAAAATCTAATTCAAAACAATGGACGCGATTAACAGTCAAAGATATAAAATACTTCTTTATTATACTGAAGTCAAAAATTACATTTTAAAATGGTGGTTGATGTATCGTACGTATTTTAATTTTTGTCTGTTGCTTTGGCAGGTCTTCCATTCAGTCGCATATTTTAAATTTTATGATTATTGTTTACAATATAATAATATTTCATGACAAAGGTAACCAATTGCTTAGAAAACATGCCAAGAAACTGTTCAGTTGTTGCGCTCTTTTTTAATACCATCGTGTCACGGTAGTCGCGTTCGAAATGGGTATTTTCCTTAACGGTATTTTTCGTCAAGGTATATAAGTATTTTCTACCTAAATTTTTTTTTTCAAGGCATATGGAATTCCAAAAACAAAAACAAAAGGTCATTCAGTGTGACGACGGCAAATAGGTATTTTTCCTTCAAAGCATATATTTTTCTCTAACGCTATTTTTAGTATCGGTATTGCGTCGCGGTACTGTTGTATAGCGCGACGGTACATACCGCGACAAGCGATTGACGGTATGCCATCTCTACCCTTGGAATAGATCCACGTTTAATCTAGAAATAGTGGCGTCTGTGAGTCGGAAAAACAAACCCGAACAAACCCGAACAAACCCGAAAAATCAAAATATTTTCAGCCGAGAGTACTACAGCCCCCCCCCCCCCCCTCCCGTTTTCGAGGATGCTGAACACGATGGCGGCGTCAGAATTTCTCTTTGAGGTTGCGCAACCCCTCAAAACGGCCAAAAACTACCCCCCAGAGGGGTTAAACGCGCTTCAAGAGGCTACCCTGCAGAGAAACACACTTTCCCCCCGTTTTCGAGGATGCTGAGCACGGTGGTGGTGTTGGATATCGCGTCCGACCCCTTCCAACCCCTCCACCAGCCAATACTCGCCCCTGAAAGGGATGAATTCTTTTTTCAACTATCAGCGGCAAAAACCCCTTTCAGGTTCGAGTATTGGCCGGTGGAGGGGTTGAAAGGGGTCGGACGCGATATCCAACACCACCACCGTGGTCAGCATCCTCGAAAACGGGGGGAAAGTGTGTTTCTCTGCAGGAAAACCTCTTGAAGCGCGTTTAACCCCTTTGGGGGGTGGTTTTTGGCCGTTTTGAGAGGTTGCGCAACCCCCAAGAGAAATTCTGACGCCGCCATCGTGTTCAGCATCCTCGAAAATGTGGGGGGGGGGGGGGGTACTCTTGTTCCGCTGAAAATATTTCGATGTTCGTCCGGCTCACTGACGCCACTAAAAAATAATGTCACGTTTATGAATACAAGTGCGATTTTCAAAATATTTTCGTAGAAACGAAGCTTTTAGAGATGACATGTTTGTGCTTACCGATCGGACATTAAACACAATTAACAGTTCACATTCTTTATTAATCATATGTACTGCTAATTCGTCGCAACTTTTTTGACCTGTTTTTTCTAAGTAGCAGTAGCTGCTTTAGCTGGTAATCAAAACGAACAGGTTTGTCCATTTCTCGTTCTGGGGGTATTTTAGGGATTTCGACAGTACCAACTGTTGTTGTGACTGTTGGCAATGCGCCAGCTGATCGAGAACGGTTTAGTGCGGATGGATACGTGCAATTATAAATATAATTGCCAGGGCACGCGCAAGAGAAGAACTGCCGACTCTAATACGGCTTTTATAGGTTATTCAAACAAAATAAGTAAGTAATAGTTTTATAAGAACTGATTTTGATGATTAAATTCTAACGTAATCTTTTGAATCGTACCGTCTTTTTCTCATTCTTTTCCCGGTTCAACTGTATATATACGTAATTTTTGTAATTTATCATAAAAGTTTAAGAAAAAGGATCGTTATTCTGAAGGCCAAGAAAACAAGCATATTCAGTTCGTTGCATGTATGAACTTGACAAAACTTTTAATGGGATTAAATACGTAGGCTCCAGTCCAAACATAATAAAATATCAAATATCACGCATTCTTTGCCGGTTGCAAATGACATCCAGGTCTTTTTATACCGGGTCGGTCTAAAAATAGCCTTTCTATAGCGCGTTACGCCGGCCCTCTCCGGAAATGTGTTAAATATGCTTTTTTCAAAAAAAGTTTTAATTACCTATGCGGGCATGGCCAAGAGGGCAAGTATGCACATACAATAATGGAAATGTAGGTATTAATATGGCACTATTCATATTAACTTGGTGAATAAATTCCCGAGGTAATTTCCCATATCACTCTCCCCCTAACTTCGTAATATACAGGGTGGCCCATCGAAAACAGTCCGGCAAGGTTTACGGCTGTGTACGTGACAATTTAAAAAAAAAACTCGGACCCGTAAACTTGTGTTTTCAGGGGGACACGTTTCACTATTAATTTCATCCCTGTAACCTCAACCCCCCTAGCGGGGGCGGCTACTGCCCTTGTTTTTTCAAATGGGAATGGGTATGTTGTGATACATCTTTTTAAAGCACATTAAATTCGCTTTAAAATGGCGCTTTGTTTTGTAAATTTGAGCTAGGCGCCGCCGAGAAATTGCGTTTTAAAAAATGTAATTTTACATGTTATCTTATTAAATGTTTAAATGTTGAAAATGTCCGCCATTCACCTCCATACAATAGTACAACAACTGTTCAAAGTGTTCTCGGACATTGTGAAGAACATTCATTAGTAATGCGGTTCCGTAAATCTTCTAAGGATTCGGGTTGGGTGGCATAAATTTTTTATTTTATATGTCCCCACAAAAAGAAATCAAGGGGAGATAAATCGGGCGATCTCGCGGGCCATTCAATAACACCCCACCTCCCAATCCATCTACCAGGAAACGTGTCATCCAGAAAGTGGCGTACGGGTAATGCATAATGGGGGGGGGAGCCCAGTCTTGTTGAAATATTGGATTTTCTTCCTGGTAACGTTGGTCGTTTTCCATAATTTCCATCAGCGCTGGCTTGACAGCATTCTTAAACAAGTCTAAATAAGCATCTCCATTTAAATTTCCCGGTAAGAAAAATGGTCCAATTATGTGATCACCGAAAATACCAGCCCAAACGTTTCATTTCTGAGGATTTTGAGTATGAACCTCGTGGTAAATCCTTGGATTCGTGTCGGATCAGTAACGACAGTTATGTCGATTGACAGTGCCATTAAGAGAGAAGCAAACGTTAAAAAGGTAGTTCGGATAATTTAATACTTGTTCTGACATTACTTCACAAAAGTATAAACGGCGGTCATTATCATCTTCATTCAATTCTTGGAGAAGTTGAATTTTGTATGGGTGCCATTTATAATTGTAATGTTCCTTCTTAGTAGATAACTCATTAAAACGACTCTTCTGCTTATGACATTCTTTATTCATCGGGTACGATATGTACACGTGTTTACCGTCTAAACCGTACTCCCTTCACTCCCAGTCGGAAGTATCTTTCCGGCAACACACTTAGGTTCTATAAAGTTGTAGAGGCGCAATACCCTAAACACTAATAAATACTATAAATACTACAATAATGTTTCAGAATTCTCTGTACAGTGGTCCGCGAAATTCCCGTTACATCAGACATTTTTCTGGTACTTAATGTTGGATTCATACTAACTTGACCCAGAACAGCTACTTCTACTGCTTCATTTCTTACCGGATTTTCAATAATCCTTTTTTTATTTGCCACTGAACCAGTTTGCCGAAATTTTGCCACTAATTCTAGGATATAACCATGATGTACGTGTCTATCTGGATGTTTATCATTAAACAAAGTAGCCGTTACTCTTGCACATTGCTGTTTATAAAATACAATTGAATAATTTCCACTCTCCCCTCAATAGAATAAACCATTTTTTATGTCACGATCAAATCAAAAGAAAATAATAGCGCAGAAATAACGTATGTAGATCTGGATCAACCACTTTACTGAAGATAAAGGTGAATTGACTGATACTTATTACTTAAATAAAAATTGTTTACGCACAAACCTGTGTACTTGATAAGAGGTGCAGTGAAATGTTTCAAATTCCGTTGCTCGGCGGCGTGTAGCTCAAATTTGCAAAACGAAGCGCCATTTTAAAGAGAATTTAATGCCCTTTAAAAATATGTATCACAACATACCCATTCCCATTTGAAAAAACAAGGGTAGTAGCCGCCCCCGCTAGGGGGGTTGAGGCTACAGGGATGAAAGTAATAGTGAAACGTGTCCCCCTGAAAACACAAGTTTACGGGTACCATTTTTTTTTAATTTTCACGTACACAGGCGTAACCGTAACCCCCCCCCAATCCCTTACACCTAGAGGACCAAGAATGTTGTTGGATAGAATTACGTTCCGTAAATAAATACACAAAAAATATCCTAAAATGAAAAAAAACCAGGGACATTTCATCCATAAAAAAACGTTCTCTATTTTCCCATGCAGCAATAAAACCTCCGTAAAAAATACCTAACCTCTCATTTCATCCGGAAAAAGACCATCAAAAATGCACAAAGCCACATCGACGGAGCCCGGGAAAAAATTTCAATTTAAAATCAGCCATATTTACGTAAAAAACGAGCAGTTTAAACTTTTTATCTCTGGCGCGCAATAACAACGCGGGCGAGTACGCGCACCCTCCGCGCACACTTCCATTAGCCCCTGTTAAATATTAAATCTAATAATTCCGACGCGGTGAAACGCCCTTAGGGTAGGTAATCTAATCATTTAACAGTTTAATTATCTTCCACATAACTCGTTTTTAGCTCGCAATATGAAAATTGGCTTTTATACGGCGACCGAACTCTGTATCTAAAAATTGCGATAGCATTATCTTTTCCTATTTGTTCATAGCGATAGAAACGTGCAACAAGTATCGATTGCTATAATAACAACGCCACTATTTTGCATACTTTTCAGGCCTAGGATGCATCGGAATTTACACGCCGAGAATTCCGAGGAAACTAATTTCGATCATGTTAATAGTTCTTGGTGCTTTAGAAATGAGAAAATCGGTTATACACAAAGATCTTACAAACTCCAGATAGAATTGTTTACATTTGAAGTCGACGTAAGGACTGTAAACGTGCACTCCCCACCTTGCTGTTATGCTTGCAGCATAGCCAGATTGTCCTATTTATCGCTAAGGTATCTGCAAAATCCCAATTAAAAATTTGTTAATTTGACAATTGCAACTGGTTTAAGGTTAATCCGCAATTGCTTTTAAAATAAATTTATTTCCCAATAATTTTAATATAAATTGTGAATAGGCCTTGAGAGATTTAGAAAAAAAATATTATTATTATACATAAAAGTTTGAAATAAACCGACTGCACTCTGACAACATCAAGTTAAAAGATACTACGCTCGACGGCAAACGATCAAACTTTATCAATGGAAGAAGAATACACTGTTGCTACTCGCTGCTAACCGCTTTTAAGGGAGTGTTTATATATTTGGTTGTTTTTATTTTTTTTATGTTAGTATTGGTGAAAAATCGTCTTTATTATAAGCAATGATGGTGCATTCATGTATAGTTTGTAAAAGAGTGGATCATTTAAGCAAGGATTTATCTTTTCTTCGGTAAGTATGGTTATGTTTTAATATGATTGTATTGATATGATTTCTGACTAACCATTGACGTTTAAAAGGATATGGACCGGTCCGTGGTGCTAGTCCGGGCAAAAAGCAGTCGAGTTGGTTTATTTCTTAATATAAATCTTGCATTTACAAGATGGCTGAGTCTAGTGCGGCCATAAAATACTTCACTAGAAGATGCAATGGTGTTTAATTAAAATTTCACAGGTTAGTAAATATATTTAGAAATTTGATTTTGAGTTTGCATCACCCATTCCGTTTCTCCCTCCTTGCTAATTGGCCACACCCAATGCATGTGAGCAGGTAATAAACTAAAGATAGATGACCTGAGTGCAGTTGGATTATTTCACGATTTATTTGATACCTTTAAGTATAATAATATTATTTTAAAGAATCATCCTTTTCACAGTTTATAGTAAAATTATTAGAAATAAACTTATTTTAAGAGCAATTGCGGATTAACCTTAAACCAGTTGTAATTGTCAAATTTACAAATTTTTAATTGGGATTTTGCAAGAGATGTCTTAGTGATAAATATGACAATCTGGCTAGAAATATACACTTTTATATCTGGAGAGTATCATCCAGTAATGAATACACCAAAAATATTGATGCTAAGCATAAATAGTTAAATCCATCCTTGGATACACTGTATATAAAAACTGGATCAATATTTCTATCTTTTTTATAAATATCCAATATTCGAAATTACACTGTTTGAATAGATAATATAGTTAAACGTAAAGAATCTCATAGTAAATTATACGCCCTTGTTGGGCTTTTTGCCCAGACTAGCTCCGCTCCGAAACCATGAAGACCGCTCCATAACCTTTTAAACGTTATTGGATTTAACCTTGTAAGATCTTCGATTTAACCAGACTTCAACATTGTTGTCATTAGCGAGACCAACATGTTTTGTCACTCTTCCACCCATTACTGATTTTCAATAACATTTCAAACAATCACAAACTCACTTTCCAACAGATTTATGAATGGAGTGTTGGCCCTGTGGTTATACACATAGATTCAAACGTTGTGCATCACTCTGCTTCTCGAATAAGTAATTACGTCATCGCAAAAATTGGCTAAATATTAGTTCATTGATAAGTTTAAAATAAAAAGCAAGGAGTTTTAAAATTTTTATTTTACCACAACATTTTAAACCTCCCAAAAAAAAACTTGACAAAAGTAAAATGTATTTATATTGTATAATTTGTGAAATTTAAAAAAATATAGCTTCTAATAAAGTATATTTCCTCCTCTGGCCTCAATACAAGCTTGAAGAGGACGCCGCATGCTGTGCGTAAGGTTAGCAATCCGTTCTTGTGGAATAGCCTGCCATTCCTCGGTAGCAGCGACGACAAGCTCCTGGGGAGTTCTAGGGGGATTTCTTCTAACGCGAACTGCCCTAGAGAGCATATCCCAAGCATATTCTATCGGGTTCATGTCAGGGGACAAAGCAGGCCACTCCAAGCGATCGATTCCCTCACTTTCTAGGTATTCATCCACAGCTCTAGTACGATGGGGCCGGGCATTGTCGTCCATAAACACAAAATTGTTACCAACAGCCCCTCTCCACGTCCTAACATAAGGATGTAGAATATCCCTAATGTACCTGTCGCCAGTCATTGTGCCTTGGACGTGGACGAACTCAGTACGCTCGTCAGACATAATACCTGCCCAAAACATGGCGTTTCCTCCTGCGAATGGAGGCAAGGGGCGAGCATGGGCAAGTTGGGCGGCTCTTGTTGGTTCTCCCCAAACACGAATCCAGCGCCTATCGTTTACCAGACAATTCCTGGTCTCGTTCGGGAACTATTACTGGTCGCCGACATCTTAAACCGGATTCAAGAATGCGTCTTCTTAGTGTAGAGACGGATACGCAAACTCCAATTGCATGCGTAACGTCTCTCTGAAGTTGTGGGACCGGCATAGTACCATTTCTCCGAATTGTTAACCTAATATAGCGGTTCTGCTGTTCTTTAGTAACACGCCTTCTACCACTTCGTGGTCTGTCTCGCATACAATTGGTCTCTAGATAGCGATTCCATATGCGAGATACAATAGCGATTCCATATGCGAGATATATCACTTTGAAAACCCCCAATTCTTTCAGCAACAAATCTTTGGGAATGACCTTCCCCAACTAAAGCTACTATTCTTGCACGATCAATTTCAGATATTACTCGGCGATTCATTTTTACACACTGAACCCAAAAATTTAACTGGTCAGCGCCAACAAAATACAACACTGAAAATGTTATCTTAAACAAATGTCTTGATAATAAACTCCTGGACAAAATTAACGCAACATCATAAATTTCCCATATTTTTTATGCTATTTTTTTTCTGAATTTAGGATCCGATTTGAATGATTTTTTTTGTAGTTTGGTTCCTTGACAATGTCATAGTTTTCGCTCTTTATGATAAATTTAATTTTCGATTTATACTGGGTTTACTAAAAATGCTATGTTTTTTCCCGAAAATTCGCATCACCCTGTGGAGTATATTAGCAACCGAAGCATATTACAGTTGACATTAAACGATAGGTCCATCTTTCCCCAACATTTTCTTTTTTGGTTTACTTAATTATCTCTATTATTAAAGGAGATACACCGTGTTTATAGACTTTAATATTCAACGCATTCATTGTTAAATGTTTTCAAGTAGGTTTCAAGATTAAAATACTCGTCGGGCAACTAGGCATACGAAACGAACGTTTAATAAGCAGTTTCCGAACAGTTTTTTTATCAGTATGGCGAATTTTATTTGACCTTTGTAACTTTAAAACACAACATCTGCGCTGACACATCGCTTGCAATGTCAGAAAAGGTCCATTGTCTAGGTGAATACATTTAACAATGAATGTGTTGAATATTAAAGTCTATAAAATCATGTTACGCTAAAATGGTGTATCTCCTTTAATAACAGAGATAATGAAGTAAACCAAAAAAGAAAATGTTGGGGAAAGATGGATCTACCGTTTAATGTCAACTGCAATATGTTTCGGTTGCTAATATACTCCACAGGGTGATGCGAATTTTCGGAAAAAAACATAGCATTTTTAGTACACCCAGTATAAATCGAAAATGACATTTTTATCATAAACAGCGAAAACTATGACATTGTCAAGGAACCAACCTACAATGCAAAAAAAAAATCATTCAAATCGAATCATAAATTCAGAAAAAAAATAGCATCAAAAATATTGCAAATTTATGATGTTGCGTTAATTTTGTCCAGGAGTTTATTTTTTCTGCTACAAAAAATGGTATCGTTTTAACGGATAAACATAAATAAACATTTAGAAAAAAAATCATTCCTGAAATTATCTTAACATGCCAAAATCAGAGCGATGCAAAACTTTGGAATCTATGTGTATTAATTATATTCCTGGACAAAACTATGTGCACAAGCGTTAGTTTAGTAGAAAACCTGCGCCACTACAAACGTTATATCAAAAAGAATCCACTAAATCGTACGCTTAAAAACGAAAATCCTAAAATCCAGCTTTATTAATGAGTTCAGCGACCTGTTGACACGTGACAGTCTCAACTGTTGAATTTCTAATTGTACGAGAATTATTATTCGACTTAAATACTAATGGATCGTCTTCTTTCGGAATTACCGAAAAATGGACCGAAACTTAGTCGATAACAATTACTTTGTGGGGGCTCATATTTCTTTTCTTTCCCGTGTTTACAGCCTGGTGTCACTCCGGATGCCGTGGCCGGCTCAACGTGTGATGGACCCAACGAACTTAGTAGGAAAGAATAAAATTTATACGAACCTTAAGGAAAACATGACAATTATCAAATAAATAAATAATAATAAGGATTTTGTGACTATATACAGGGTGTTTCAGAATAAGATGCTGATCCATAACGTTGTGAATCCTTAGGTGATTTTTAAGAAAAAAAGTTCAAATTAACATATATCCTTAACCTATCAACTTTCGAACTACAGGGCGTTAAAGTTTTAAGAAAAAAATCGTTTTTCTATCATAACTTTAACAACTTTCTAGCTACTTTTATGAATTTTTCACACATGCCCTCTAAGCATCAATAGCCTTTTTTGGTGTAGAAAATTAAAAAAAAAAATTAACCAGTGGCGTCCTGAAAGGGTTTGGACTAGACATTTTGGAAAAATATTATGTACGCCACTGCTTTTTCTCAAGACAAAAATTATTTTTAAAATACTCATTCATTTTAGGCCACATTTAATATCTTGCCTTTTTATCGTCCGGCAAACAGTTTCCGACAAAAAAAATAAAAAGCATTAAATGCACATTCGCTATGTGCCTATGGTTTCTGAGTAGTAGGCTATGAACTTTGTTAAGGAAACAATGACAATAACGAAATATTTAATAATAGTTTGACAGCTATTTATTTATGTATTTATTTTCATAACAATCACGCCTGGGCAGAAGAAAACCCACATGCCATTACGGAATCCCACCACCAAGAGCAATTTTCTGTAAATGTTTGGGCTGGAATTATTGGTGATTATTTAATTGGGCCTTATTTTTTACCAGCCCGATTGAACGGAATCAATTATCGCCAATTTCTTGAACACACTTTACCAAATTTGCTAGACGACGTCCCTATTTTTACCCGACATCGTATGTGGTTTATGCACGATGGTGCACCTGCCCATTTCAGTCTCTTAGCATGAGAGTTTTTAAATCCACATTATCGTAATCGATGGATAGGGCGCAGAGGAAAACAATCGTGGCCACCTAGATCCCCTATCTAAACAGTCTAGATTTTTTCCTGTGGGGACATCTGAAAACGTTGGTTTACAGCATCCCAATAAATACTGACGAGGAGTTGAGAAACCGCATAATAGTTTGTTTCGACACTATCAGGAATACTCCAGGAATTTTTCAAAGGGTACGAGACTCGATGACGAGAAGAGCTGAAGCATGCATTCTTGCAGGTGGTGGCCACTTTCAACAGCTAATCTAAATTATTTTCGCTTTTGTTCACACGTTATTTAATGTTAGTTGTTTTAATTTAATTTTTAAAAATAAACCATAGGCACATAGCGAATGTGCATTTAACGCTTTTTATTTTTTTTGTCGGAAATTGTTTGTCGGACGATAAAAAGGCAAGATATTAAATGTGGCCTAAAATGAATGAGTATTAACAACTGTCATATTTATAAATAAAATTCTTTGTTATATGTCAGTGTTTGTGTGTTAAATTATTAAAAAATAGTAATTCTGAACTCAATACGGTAAGACTGTGCCAAGTCTACCCTAAACTGGATAAAAATATAGATTATTGAGTCACGTCCGTCGATTGTTTGTTTTTCCTAACCGAAACATATCAAACCGATCAGGGGTTAGAATGAAGCCAGAAGAGGCGATGTCTTAATATCCAGTCTCGTTGAATTCCCTAATATACCGGCAAGAAATTGATTGAATAGAAAATTCGTTTGTAATTCCCTGTGATGCTTTTATTCCCGAGATTTCCCCTCTTATAACCGTCCCGAGAGTTGCCGAGGGTGCGCGAATTCCCGAAATTAATGCACCGGACCATCTCCGGCATTAAACGCCGGGAATTGTGGCGTTCTAGCTACTTTTGAACAAAAAAAAAGATTCATAAAACGTGACGGATTTGGAGAAACGGCCCCGAGAGAAACGTGATTTTAATGGAAAAATCGGCGATCGGGGGTTGAATAATTCAAGGCTAACGGCGTACGTACCTTCTCGTCCACCCCAAGTTCATTTTTTAAGCTGACGAATTTTTATCCTATTTTTAGGAATAAAATCATTGACGTGAAACAAATATGGATTCGGTATTTCTATCTACACTTAGCTTCTGTCTGTTCCACAGGGCCAACACTCCATTCATAAATCTGTTGGAAAGTGAGTTTGTGATTGTTTGAAATGTTATTGAAAATCAGTAATGGGTGGAAGAGTGACAAAACATGTTGGTCTCGCTAATGGCAACAATGTTGAAGTCTGGTTAAATCAAAGATCTTACAAGGTTAAATCCAATAACGTTTAAAAGGTTATGGAGCGGTCTTCATGGTTTCGGAGCGGAGCTAGTCTGGGCAAAAAGCCCAACAAGGGCGTATCATTTACTTTGAGATTCTTTACGTTTAACTATATTTTCTATTCAAAAAGTGTAGTTTCGAATATTGGATATTTATAAAAAAGATATAAATATTGATCCAGTTTTTATATACAGTGTATCCAAGGATGGATTTAACTATTTATGCTTAGCATCAATATTTTTGGTGTATTCATTACTGGATGATACTCTCCAGATATAAAAGTGTATATTTCTAGCCAGATTGTCATATTTATCACTAATACATCTTGCAAAATCCCAATTAAAAATTTGTAAATTTGACAATTACAACTGGTTTACGGTTAATCCGCAATTGCTCTTAAAATAAGTTTATTTCTAATAATTTTACTATAAACTGTGAAAAGGATGATTCTTTAAAATATTATTATACTTAAAGGTATCAAATAAATCGTGAAATAATCCAACTGCACTCTGATCATCTATCTTTAGTTTATTACCTGCTCACATGCATTGGGTGTGGCCAATTAGCAAGGAGGGAGAAACGGAATGGGTGATGCAAACTCAAAATCAAATTTCTAAATATATTTACTAACCTGTGAAATTTTAATTTAACACCATTGCATCTTCTAGTGAAGTATTTTATGGCCGCACAAGACTCAACCATCTTGTAAATGCAAGATTTATATTAAGAAATAAACCAACTCGACTGCTTTTTGCCCGGACTAGCACCACGGACCGGTCCATATCCTTTTAAACGTCAATGGTTAGTCAGAAATCATATCAATACAATCATATTAAAACATAACCATACTTACCGAAGAAAAGATAAATCCTTGCTTAAATGATGCACTCTTTTACAAACTATACATGAATGCACCATCATTATTTATAATAAAGACGATTTTTCACCAATACTCACAAAAAAAAATAAAAACAACCAAGTATATAAACACTCCCTTAAAAGCGGTTAGCAGCGAGTAGCAACAGTGCATTCTTCTTCCATTGATAAAGTTTGATCGTTTGCCGTCGAGCGTACTATCTTTTAACTTGATGTCAGAGTGCAGTCGGTTTATTTCAAACTTTTATGTATAATAATAATATTTTTTTTCTAAATCTCTCAAGGCCTATTCACAATTTATATTAAAATTATTGGGAAATAAATTTATTTTAAAAGCAATTGCGGATTAACCTTAAACCAGTTGCAATTGTCAAATTAACAAATTTTTAATTGGGATTTTGCAGATACCTTAGCGATAAATAGGACAATCTGGCTATGCTGCAAGCATAACAGCAAGGTGGGGAGTGCACGTTTACAGTCCTTACGTCGACTTCAAATGTAAACAATTCTATCTGGAGTTTGTAAGATCTTTGGTTTGTTCCGTCTTCATTCTAACTTCTGATCGGTTTGATATGTTTTGGTTAGAAAAAACAAACAATCGACGGACGTGTCTCAAAGTCTATATTTTTATCTAGTTTACGACAGACTTGGCACAGTTTTACCATATTTTCTTTAATAAATAATATTTAAATTTACACTCAAACACTGAAAAACAACGAAGAATTGTATTTAACAATAACGACAAATATGACAGTTGTTGAAAGCAGGTATGCTTAGAGCACGCGTTTAACGCGACCCGCGAAGCGGGGAGTTTTCAAAAGTACAAGTGATCTAATTGTCTTATGAACCGTGTATTTTATAATACTTTTTCTATTTGGGTCTTTAAAGTCTGAAAAACTTTAAAAAAATATAGTAGATTTTTTCCATTTAAATTAATACTTTATTTTTGGGTTGGCAATACTTTTACAATTTCATAAAATGTTACAAGTATCAAATATGCCATGATAGAAACAATTGAACACAACAAAGCTTCTTCCCATCCGTCATAATTAAAAATAAATATATTATTAAAGTTAATAAAAATGAGTCAGGAAGAAAGTTGTACTCCGTCAGAAATACGAAAAATTGCAGAAAAACTTTAAAAAGAATATGCAAAACTTTGAGTTATGGTGCGAGCAGAACAAAGTTCAGAATATTGAACAATAATAGCAATTAATGCCGGGAAATGTCTACAGTAACTATAAATATGTATACAGGGTTGCCCAGAAGTCCGGAATAAAATTGATATAGCCTTAACCTGTAACTTTCGGGGAAAACGCTCGGACACTTTTAGCGCGGTTCTGACAAGCTATTTCACAATGGAGCCTGTTAAAAGTTTTTAAAAAATCTCTATTTAGATAAGCGAAAATGATAAATCATTGATGGTTTTTTACCTTTCAAGGTAAGAACTCTTCATTGTTTCACGTTCTGACATTTTGTGACATTGTGAACATGAAAAATTAATTTAGGCATTTCCGAGAGATTGTTTGAAAACTTTTAACAGTCGCCATTTTGAAATAGTTTGACAGAATCACGCTAAAATTTATGAGCATACTGTACGAGATATTAGCTGTCAAATGATGTATCACAAGCTGTATGTTTATATTAAAAAAAAAGATCGATGTCGTCATATATTTGACAAATGTCTATAAAAAAAACAAACGAATAACGTCAAAATGTGAGCATATATAAAACTAAATTGACGTGTCCGAGCGTTTTGCCCAAAAGTTACAGGTTAAGGCTATATTAATTTCATTCCGGACTTCTGGGCAACCCTGTATATAAAGTAATATGTATCATACTATATTGAACTAAAAATAAAAATAGTACTTTATTGAATAAAACTTTAGAAATAGAGCATAAACTGGAAGATATTTCTATTATTTTTAGGTTATGTTGTTTTATAGTTGCGACTAGAAATTAGTTGACGGACCACGTCAGCATGTTATATATTTCCGAGTATAGGTATTTCAGATAAATATCTAGTAAAAATGATCTATTTGCAAGGTTAAAGGTTAGTATTTTAAAGTTTTCTATAAAAAAATTTTGTCGAATCCATAATGCCTAGAAAACTAATTTCAACGAAATCGAAGTAAGCCTAAAATTCGAACCCTACTTGCTGCCAACATAAAAAAAAAATTTCAGTTTCATAAAGTGGCAGGTTGTTAAATTCTTTTGCAATTCATAATGTAGCCATTATGAATGAAACTCAAATAGAAAAAGTACATACCGAACGCTCGAAGGCGCTGTAATGCCTTTGTCTAATTAATAGAAAACGACAAAGAAGAATTTTCGGAGCTCCCCGATTGTTTTTCTGGAAAGTTGTCTGTAAATTGCTTATTCTAGAATGTGAACCAAAACGGTATCCTCCACGGAATAAAACAGAATTGGTAACGATCAAATTAGTCAATCGGGAACATGGCCGCATCCGTTCGTATCCAACATTCATTAAAAAATAACAAGGAAGTGATTTTAAAGCACGTTAACGTGTTTTAATAAAATCTAATTGGTTTTTATTCGAAATTCTCAGCGACTGTTTTTAAAAAGGCCTTTTAGTATAGTTATTTTCGGACTGTTTATATAACTTTGTTCCAGTGTCTCCGCGATTTTACGTCATGTTATGTATTTTAAATCAACATTAGTGAATCGTCGTGTCTGTTTGATGTTTCTTTAGTGGAATTTCTTCCTGGTTTCGTGAAAAAAATTAACAAATATTGAAAGCGACAAATGTTATTCGTCGGTAACGGGACGATTTTCTACAATGCAGGTATTCTATTGTTTATCATCGTCACAATGGGCGTTGTTGGAAAGTTTGTAGGGGGGGGGGGGGGGGGGGGGGCAAGATAAAATGAGTACAAAGAGGGAAAATCTCGCTGCTAACGAAAGCGCCGCAGGCGAAATTATTGATGGACCACGCCCCAGGAGCAAACCCAAAATACACATCTAAATTTAGTCCATAATTTATAGTAAATACTAGAAAAACCGAGCGGTAAGGTCAATAAGGTGTTCTCATTATACTCAATTTAAAAAGCGCTCCATTTACAGCAGACGAACAAAATAAAAAATTTTTTCAAGAAGAGTTTTCCTTTTTCTGGGAATTTTCCAGTATTTTTAAAACAACCGATTTTACGAGCTATACACAAAAAGAGACAGCGGAAAACAAACCAAAAAATAACCCATACCTATTTATTTTAAGTAGGTAACATTGATTAGTATGCTTATTTGTATTTTAATGGTATTCTACGGTTGTAATGCCAAATATACAATAATTTCATTGTAAATTGCTTCAATGTCAAATAGTTCTTGCCGAAACAAATGTGAATAGGATAAAAATTATATTTCGTCAATAAATCGAAAAATTTAATCCACTGATGTCCGAAATTCTAGATTTAATTTAAATAATAACGGTGCCAAAAATGTCTTTATAAATTTGTTTATACAGTGTGCCTACTTAAGTTCGAATCATATGGAAAACTTTTTTATTATTGGTTTTATGCAAAAAAGTTGTTCTTCATAAAAAGTTCTGCATGGTCTAAAACTCGAAATGCAACTTACAGTTATCAAAATTTCCCAGTCATATACGAGGTATATCAGAAATTACGAATTTTGCTCAAGAGTAAAGTACCTTTATTTTTGACAATACAGAAGAATGTTATGAAGAAAAGTTATTTTGAATTTAAAGTTATATTCAAATATGCAATTGCAGTTATTTAGCATGAAAATTTAGGTTTTGTGATTATTTACTAATCATTCCGTATTAATTATTCAACAATTTCAATTTTTTCTTCACGACTTAGTAAAGCTGCCATTTCTAATGTATTTTATGACATTCCGTGTCAAATATTTCTTGTCAGTACATCCTAGATTACGTTAAATTGTATCAAGCCAGAATAATTAATACGGAATGATTAGTAAATAATCACAAAACCTAAATTTTCATGCTAAATAACTGCAATTGCATATTTGAATATAACTTTTAATTCAAAATAACTTTTCTTCATAACATTCTTCTGTATTGTAAAAATAAAGGTACTTTACTCTTGAGCAAAATTCGTAATTTCTGATATACCTCGTATACGACTGGGAAATTTTGATAACTGAAGGTCGCATTTCAAGTTATAGACCATGCAGAACTTTTTATGAAGAATAACTTTTTTTCATAAAACCAATAATAAAAAAGTTTTCCATATGGTTCCAACTTAAGTAGGCACACTGTATAGTAGCTTCGGATCCGTTATATTAGAATTTCGGCGGTTTGGCGGCAACTGCATTGAATTTTCGCAAAAAAAATTTAAAAACAATAGTTCGTATAAACTGATTTTGATGATTAAATTCTATAAAGGAAAGTACTTTCGTTTAGAAACTTTGTGAACCGCACGAAACACAAAATATAAACGTCAATAGCGACAAATATAAATGTCAATATTTTGCCATTTCTGTCTAATACACTGGAATTGTATTTTCTAACCTGAACAAATCCTATAACTCACTCTTTTTTTAACTACGATAAATGATTAAAACATCGCATGTCAAGTCGCCCGTATTAAAACAAAAAGGCATCGAGTAGAACAAATGCACGCAATTATTATGCAGGCATTTATCGTGACGTTTACATCTAGTTGTGGACTACAATTAATATAGAGGGTGTCTCAAAAAGTAAAAATAATTGTGTAATGGTTTTAATTCATTGTTAAAAAGTAAAATAAAGCGTATGAGTAACAATTGTCAATTGTTTGTTAAGCACTCGCTGGATTTATAAGACTTCCAAGTTAATTTACAGAAAAAAAATCCCACTTCTGATATAAGAAAATAAAACCTAAATACCAAAATTATGTTTCCCATTATTCCCAGATTCTTTTTTATATTTTCAAATAAATACGGCCACGCTGAAGGTATACCAGGGGGAATAGGGATGGGAACAGATAAGGGAAACCGATAAAATATAAGGGGTGACAAAAATGTGACGTGTCTAAGCTAACAAAACACCCGAACGTCGGTGGCACACGCACGTGCCCACACGTGAGTCCTTTATGGCATTGAGTTTGTTTTTGCCACTCTTTTTGTCACTGTTTCTGCATTATAAATAATACTCGACAAGTATCGAGCCAGCGCCAGTCAGTTTTCGGGACAAAACCAGGAGAAAATGTATTTTATACAAAAACCACTCGTGCAGAGAATAAATTAATAATCCAGAGTCGCGCTATTTCCAAGCTCGAGTCGTTTTATTTTTTTTAAATGTTCGCAACGGTTTACATTCTTTGCTACAGGGTGTTTGGGTTTCGTTACCATAGGCGTAACTAGAGGGGGGGCCAGGTGGGCCGTGCCCACCCCAGATTGCTCTGGTGCCCACCCCAGTGTTTCCGAAGTTCGAAGCCATACATACGTCATAGTGACACTTGTCATTAAAATCCTACTAGACTAGGGGCCAGGCCCCCCCTACAAAATCATTCTAGTTACGCCAATGTTCGTTACACTATCCATACACACGAGGCACTTACATTTTTGCGTTTCTTCTTGTTTAATGTTGTAATATTAATGTTTTTAAATACAATTAGATGCGGAAACACACATATTAACCCATAAAAATTGTGTTTAAATATAAAATACCAGTTAAAAGTGATTTTATTATAAAAAAATCTTATAAAAAGCCACGTCCAGTCAAAACAACTAAGATGAAAAACCGATGTTGTTTTTTAAACCTACACCAGTGATCTATGTAAACTGCAAAAGTCCAAAACTTACCAAAAGAATCGAAAACCAACGACACAGCCACAAGACAAAGAAAACCATTCATTTTAAAGTCCAATCAACTTTTATTGCATTTTTACCGATGAAAAAAATGTAAACAATCGGTCACAAAAATCCATCAGAGACACTGCAATGTTTTTATCGCGTAACCTGATGCTTCTCAATTACCCGACAGCCGTACTTTCCTATTTTCACACGGTATTTTTTCCGCTAATTAACGTTTAATTAATGCAATCATCAATGATCGCTCGCGATTTTAATGCTTCAGCATCGCCGGAGTTGACGACGGGCATTGCGAGGCCAAAAGTACAAAATACCGGTGCATGGTAAAAAAAAAACTGCCGTCGTTATGGCAACACCTGCATTTGTTATACGTTTTAAGCACTGTCCGCACTGGATTTTAACGTTTTCATTCAAAATTTTAATGGTCGATCGACAGAAATCGTGATTTTTTGAGGAGTAAATAAATAAATAAACACGTACGATACACCGCCTACGAGCATCTGTTTCTGATTCCGATTGACAGAAAAGTTACTGCTCTGGCCTTTGGTGTTTTTATGGACGAACGTGCCTGTTGTTGGCAACATGTAATGGATTTCGTCTGAAGCACACCGGTCACAAATCTTATTAGCAGCTATCCACGTTGCCAGCTCCTCTACTCTTACGATAAGGATCAGAAGAAGTTTATAAAAAAACACTTTCAGTGTCCTTTTGTAAAAGCTAGGTTTCGAACGCATAATTTGGCAGTCCTGGTTACTATTTTTTATTGTACACAATAAATCGTAACTTAGAAAAGCATACAATTATTCAAATCTAATTTAAATTTAAAATAAATATATGTTTTTGGACCAAGCTTAGGACTTAGGAGGTATGTAAATAACACGTGTTAAAGATTGTTTCACGAAAAATGGATATAACTTAATGACTGCAGTAAGTACCTGTGGCCATCCCATTATTTATGACCGTTTGTTATTATTATGTGGAAAGGACCGGATTGTAATAATTATTATAATTAAATATAGGCACACCAGGTAGGTTAGGTTGCTTAATTTATATTTAAATATCTTTTTGTGGTAAAATTTGTTAGTTTTTGAGGAATGGTTCAAAAAGTGTCTTTTACCAAACATTCCTCAGAATAGCGTGATAGTAATGGACAATGCGAGCTATCACAGTCGCCAATTACATAAAGCTCCAAGCTCAAATAATACAAAATTGGAGATTCAGAACTACATGACGGCGAATGATATATATTTTGAAGAAAGTTATAAAAAAAGTGATCTTTTAGAAGTTTTAAAGACATTTTGTATAAAAAAAGTATATGTTTGTGACACATTGGCAGAAGAAATTGGACATACAGGGCTACGGCTCCCACCCTATTATTGCATTTTTAACCCCATAGAGCATATGTGGCACCAGTTAAAATCACTGGTTAGTTCTGAAAATATTTCCCGGACTTTAAGTTCTAGTGTTGTAGAATTAATACGAAAATGCTTTAATGATATTCCCCCAGGTAGTTGGAAAAATTCAGTCCGTCACGTAATAACTGTAGAAAATTCGTATATTAGTCTGGATCGTATAATTAATCCAATTATAATTAATTTTGATGAGGATAGCGATAGCGAAACAGAACTATCTATAGAATGACATTATAAATGTAAATAAATATGACTAGTAATATTTAAAAAAAATGATATTTCATTTGATTACATTAATATAATCATATCATTACTTGTTTTCCTTAGTCCGTCCCTTCATACTTCACTTGTTTATTGCCAAGCTCTTGTCGACACAATGGGACCGACCCAGGAAATCATTAAGTCGTATCCATTTTTCGTGAAACAATCTTTACCCCAAATGGTAAATTATTTAACAATAATGACTAATCAAAATTACCGCAAGAGAGGTATTTCGAACACAACTTGGCAATGTGCAAAATTATGACAATCACGACGCAAAAGGTAGTTCAGTAGTCAGGGTGGGGATTAGCAAGGTGTCTTGTTGGTTGCCTGACATCATTCTTTAAATCGCTCGGCCAACTTTGGTAGTTAGGCAATCCACCATACGAATGGTACATGGTGAGCCAAAATATACATGACTTAATGTTATACGGTGGTTCAAAAAATTTTTTATTAAGGGACTTGGTGTTTTTAGGGAAATTTAAAGGCATATTTGTTTTATGTTTATTATTGATGCAAGTCAAAAGAATTATACAAACAAACAAAAAGTTCTTTAATAAAAATACATATTTTATTTTATAGCTGATGCAATAAAATTTCGCTACGCTAGAGAGTGTTCAAGTAAACATATATTTTATCTAACACGCCCATAACCAGTGCTATAATGTCGAGTTTAAAGAATACCAGGTAAAACACGCCTAAGTACCAAAGTATGTTGACAATAACGTGCAAGACATACATTCTGAAAAAAATTAAAATATTATTATAGTATATATGTATTCAACCGTTACCCAGTCACCGGGGTATCAAGATAGATAGATGCAAAGTGAGCTAAGTAGATCATAACAGTGTATTAGTCACAGATTTGTGAATAAAACATGCGATTATAGGATAGAGAGTACCCTTAAGCATAGGCGTAACTAGGGGGGGGGGGGGGGTGCATACCCCAGATTGCTCCGGTGCCCACCCCAGTGTTTCCGAAGTTCGAAGCCATACATACGTCATAGTGGCACTTGCATAGACAAAGAAAGAGAGGGGACGAATAATTCCGTTTTACGGGCCGTCGCAGAAAGTGTTACCTAAAATTGATCCACCGCCATTGATAGGGAGCCAGACAATCGAGGTGGCACCCAGTGTATTTTGGTGATTTGCGGTGAGAAGAACTATTATAAGAATTCAGTTTATTTACAGAAAAATGGTGAATTGTTGTGCCTATGGCTGTAAAAGCCGTAATGAACGAAAGAAGCTTGGAATTGGAATTACTTTCCATCGGTAACTATTCAAATTGTATTTTTTGCATGCATTTATTTTATATTAGATATCTCCCTTGTAAGTTTAGCAGTATCTATTATTTGAAACTATGATTAAGGCCATAGTTAAAGCTACCTTTCTTTGTAATTTGTACTAGAGTTGTTGCACTTTTCATTCAAGATTTCTAATAAGAACCAGGTAATTGCCCTTGGAGAGGGTGTGTCACTCAATGGCGTACCTGCATGATTTGTATATTTTGACAAAATTAAATTATTTCTTATTTAATTTTGGTTAATTATTAGTGAAAGCATTATATTATTTCGAATGTATACCAGTGTTATTTTTTTAAAGAAAGCGATTGTTGAAGGTCATAGTCTTTGAGAAACACGACTTCAGGCGAAGGTCGTTTCACAAGGATGGCGTCCTGTTAAAACTTATTTTAAACCACTAAGCTCACACATTGTTGTATTGTTTTTAGATTTCCGAAAGATCCGCAAAAAGCAATCATTTGGGTGCAGAACATGGGACTTAGAGATTTTAGAGACCTTCTCCTGCCTACAGGATTTGTTCAAAGCATTTTGAGAAGACCTTTTTTATAAAGTTGAGGAAAGAGTTCGATTACTTGGAGGTGCTGTGCCAACAATATTTTCAAAACTACCATTAATTACATTTTGTAATAAATTTTGAATCGACCAATTTAGTTTTTTTATCTTGCATTTTCCCTAAAGTTGAAAGATATTTAAATTTCACAACCTTTCCTATATGAAATTATATTTTTGACTAATAAAATTAATATTTACTAAGCATTCATAAATTATTGAGAAGCAGAAGAACATTTGTACTCAGTAAGGGACACAATATACAAATTCAATTCAATAAAAATATTACTTCCATATTCCATAAATAATAATTTTGTACTGGAATAATACTAAGAAAATATTCATGTAACGCCACTGCTAAATCCGATAAGGAGCCAGGCGATAACAAAATAGCTTCTGGTTTTACGCGTCCCCTCTCTTCCTTTGTCTATGGACACTTGCCATTAAAATCCTACTAGACTAGGGCCCAGGCCTCCCCTACAAAAACATTCTAGTTACGCCAATGCCCTTAAGGGAAATTACCTTTTCGTGTGCTTCTTAGCATTGTCAATAGTATTGTCATCCTCGTGCAGCAAATACTTCCTAGTACCAACAATCGCGTTTTTAAAGTACTCGTACGGGTCCTGGTCGTCCCTCCCGTACAGAAAGGCGATCTTGTCGCTCGGCACCAGGTCCAGTTCCAAGCCGAGACCCTTGTCGTTGATGAACGTCCATTCTTGAGTGATGAAGTACTGTAGGGCCATGTTTGCAATGTAGATTTTCCGTTGAATTCGTAACAACCTATAGAAGCGTTGCATATTCAATATCCGATGGAGTACATTCACTTTAATTATAATTCTAGAGGGTAATTTTGTAATCCTGGTATCTAACAGTATACAGGGTGTTATGGAAACGGCTCATTAGCAATTGGGTGTCCCAGAGAATACATAATATTTGTTTTAATTGAATGTCTAGATACTTATAGTACGGCAGCTCGTTAACAGGATTTCAGGCTGATCACGACCTAAAGTTTCTAGAGTTTTTTGGTGATTTAATAAGGACTTGAGAAGGAAATTAACAAGAACGGACATTGGCAACGTTGCGAATTCATTGAGAGTCATCTTTACATTATGTAAAATAAAAGTGGTCGTGTTTTGTTTACAGCGGAGAATTCATCACGCCTCGTCCGTTTTACTTGTCGGATGTTAGTTTTCGTTATTCGCGACCGGAAAAAAATGAGAACGGGCATTTTCATCGACGCGCAACCGCACTGTTGGATCTTAGGTATGTCATTTGTTTAACGCTGTTCGAGTTATCGCGCCTCGTCCGTTTTCAAGCAGAAATCGTGTATTGTGGCTAGGAAAATGGGAGAAAAATATGAACTGACATTTTTACACACGCATTTTTTAGCAAAACCGTTTTCAGTCAACACAGCACTTGTATCAATAATAATGCAATATCAATAATGATGCTGAGTTGTTATAGACAACCAAGCCACACAGCAAACCGTCCCATGCGCGTGCTGTGTACCGCGATCATGAATTATACAGATACGAGATCCGCTACCCTCCCTGCAGCTGCGCAACACGGAAAATGTCCGTTCAACTCGATTTACTATTTTTTAGAGTGTTATCAACAATTTAAAAAATAAATTGACCAGGGGGCTGTAACTTTCTTTAAGTACATCTTTTATTTAAACTATGGAATTTTTGCAACACTCAAAACGTCCGTTGTCGATGAATTCGCGTTTTTTTAAATATTTTTAATATGATTTCATCAAGAACGGAGAAGGTGTAGTAACAAAAAGACGACACGGACTGAAATCACTCTGACGGGTCAGCGCAGCGTTGCCGAACTTTTTCGCTCGAGTAAAACTTTCTTATTTTTTATTAGTTTAGCGATTAGTCATTGACTAGATGAAGGCGCGATAACAGGACATTTTGGTAACGTGCTGCCGTACTATTAGGGAGTTCCTCTCACATGTGGAAACAACTGTAATGTAGGTTAATCTTGCCTATCTATTGCGATGTTGCCAAACCACTACGCGTGCTCCGGCCTTCCGTCGTTCGTTACCTCAATGGCATTTTGCGTCTTTTCCTCTCTAGCCGACTTGAATCGAAGCTAGAGAGATACAGACAGCGAGACAGTGTCGTTACCGCAACAACACGTCGACTAGGTAGACTGGTTCCCTTGGAATAGCGAACGTGTTAGTTATATTTAAGTTGCTTTTGCTGAATAGTTATTTTTTCAATAACGAGAACTATACGGACTTACATGGGCTTGCGGCCAGTCATTTTCAATAAGCCATCGATAAACAGCGCCGGTAAAATATGGAAAAATATTACCCTTAAAAAGTGGTTGGGATAACAGGTGGTTACGCAGCCGGAGGGGTACCACAGTATGTTGTTAAGGGGGTACTCCCAGCACAGTTTCAAGCCTACAAAGTGTTATAATTAAAATTTATTCCTTATTGGAACTTGATACGACTCAGTGGCGGCTCGTGACCTATGATAGAGGGGGGGGGGGGGGGGGTTAACAAGTATGGTGAAATTATTTTTAAAATTTTATTTTTGTGTAACGACCAAACAATTACTTTCTAGGCGTTTTAAATGTGGAAGGAAAAAAAGTAAAACATATTTTTATTTATTTTTTAATTTTACACAAGGAAATACGACTTTTGGAAAATAAGAAAGGTCTTCTTAGTGTGCATAGCTGTCGGATCTTAACGTCGTCGCATGCAACCCTCGTAACAATATTTATACAGTCCACTACTAATACTACTAAAGCCATCTACGAGTTATCAAGAAAACCGAATGATGTCTAATACCACTACGCCATCTACGGCTACGTCATTAGGCGCAACCAAGACGAGAACAATAGTTAACTGTTTTATGACGAGAACGAATCGAGCCACGAGACTGACAAGTTGGCATTCTTCATATATTCAGTGTTTTTTAGTTTAAATCTTTAAATAAAATGTTTTAAAATCATATCGAGTATCATTTATCGAAATACACAACATTTATCGACCCAACGCAATAGTGCTTAAACGTAAAGTCCATTCTTCGGTTCTTAATTGTAGAAAATTGATCAATAACAGCCTCATTAAGTTTGGAATACCCTCTATAAATTTTTTTTCATATATTTCATTTTTAAACTTTCTAATAAAGTCCCTAGATTTACCCCCTTGTGGTCTGCGTTAAATTAATTTCGGGTTTAGTTCTTCCCGCATTCTTCACTTCAATTTTTTGCTCCAAACTCAAAGATCTAAAGTTATTTCTTAAATAGTCCACCGTCAACTATTCATTTTAACTTAATAAATATATAATATTGAAATATTAAAACATACACGCTCGAATTTCTAACGAGATGCACGGACAGACAACGGCGCGGCGCACACTAAAATTGTGCGCCTTTCCCATGTTAAATCGCCATAGCCCCCCTATCCCCCGCTGCCTCCCGCCACCTGTTACTACAGAGAAACTGCATTATGCCCCGCCTACTTAATCGCACACGCGAGCAAGTCTCGTCATAATCGTCATTAACCTCGACCGAGGCACGGTTGCCGGTACGATAAAATATTGGGGAGGGTCAGACTTTATACGATAATTGACGGTACGATAAAATATTATAAATAATATTCAATTATAAATATGTATAACAATAATATAAATATAAATTAATATTTTTTTATTCGTTTTGGGGGTGCACCGCCACTGGTAGGAATTGACTTGAATTATCGTGATATTAATAAATATTGTCCTTACTTACCCAATTGTACCATTCCATCGATGGTCACGTTATTGGTGCCGTTATTGCTGGCGTTATATACAGATAATTTTAATTTTTCTTTTTCGTCTCTGAAAAAAATAATGTAAAGTATTTTCGGTGGGGCTGGGGAAAGTGATATCAAAGACCTGTTAGTGTTAATGTAATTTTGATTGATCAGTTAATGAAAAGGGCTAAAACAGACAACGTTGTTCCTTGGAAACGAAATACATAGTGTTATTGTTGACTAGTTATTATTTCAACAGCGCGGATACAAAATCCAGCCGATTTGTATCGGTCCCGATCTCGACCGTGTAGTTCTGTTGTGAAATTATTTGCTTCCATGTGCATTAGATTCTAAATTTGTTTACGATTGTTTATCTCGTTTGCAAGAAAGAAAGTTTTCGTTGTCAGCTTTATAGAAATTATGGACGAAATTTTTATGACGCCATTTATGGTTATTTTCCTGCAATTTGTCATCTCAAAATTATATATCAGACGGAAATGGCAAAATTAAAATAATTACGTCACCATTGACATTGACATTCATATTGTGTGTCTCGTGTGGTTCACAAATACAGGGTGTTATGGAAATGACGTGTTATATTTAAATGGGTGACTCCTTGGGTGTCCTAGAGAAGCGCTATTTTTTTTAAATCGACCGTTTTAAAAGTGGGGTAAAAAACACTCTTATTCACAGGTCAGTCCGCGGTACTGTACAACATTTCATTCAGACCCAATGGCAATGTTGCCAAACTTAATGTAAAACTGAAATTCCATACAAAATTATAAAAATAAATTATTTTCTACCTACTTATATTTATCCGTATACCTAAAGAGCGAGGAAATCCAGGCACAAACACAATCAGTTTTTTTTCTTTTTCATGGGAACACTCCTGGAAACACTTTATGTACACACAGTAATAGTGAAACAGAACCGATAGCTAGCTTTTGAAAATACAATAATTATACTACAGATTATTCGATTTTATTACACGCGACGAAATTTGACGTTCATAAGAAACGCGTCAATAAAAACAATATTCAAAGATTATTTATGGACGGGCAAGATACACGCGTAAACCGAAAAGACAGAGCGGATTGCTGAGAGTGTCTTGGTGATCGACGAGACACAACGTATCTGGCCGCTGGTTGGTCTTCAACTAACAGACCGCAAACGCGCGGTGCTATATGAAACTACTTCGCTCAGCCGATGTAAGGCGTCAAGAGGTCATGGGCATTTAACCTAGTGACGTACGTGGCTATTACTATTCCATATGTTTTTTCGGGTTGTTCAAAACATAGTCCGTCGTAAATCTTCTTCAATTAATTGTAACAAAAGGTATTACAAAATGGAAAAGCGTTTAAATTATTTTATTTTGTCTAAAGAGTTTAAGGTGTACATATGACAACACCGGCCAGAATTCCTTGATCGCTTACATGTATCGCAGTGCCACACAGGTGTTTTTCTGGTTTGACGTCAGGTCACTTTTACCGCTGAATGAATTGAAAGCACCATTTATGGCTATTTTTCTTCAATGTGTCTTTATCTCAGGAATTGCCGGTTTAAATATAATACGTCATTTCCATAACACCCTGTATTTCAAGTTTTTAAACGAAAGTACTTTGCTATGGAATTTAATCATCATTTCAGCAAGTACCTACTGTTAAATATTTGGATATTCAGTTAAAAAAAATCGTGTCATACAAGGAAAAATAATACGCTGCCGCGTTAGTCAATATGTTATTGTTCGTGTTCCAATGCGCGATTGGGGGGTTGGGGGGCTATGACCCCCCTGGATCCGCGCTTGTACAAAAGTGACCCATCCGGAGACCCCCAAACATTTTAGTATCTGGATAAATTGTTCCCGCTTTATTTGTACCAGTTTTACCAAGGAAAAACGTTGTCATAATTGTCCACGGATATTGTTAGATCAATAAGGATATTTAGTTATCCAAATTAGTCGCTTACTTTATTACACTTTCTTGTTTTGTCCACGTAACAATAATCTTCGATTTTAAAATGGTAAGGTAATTTTTGCTAATATTTAAGTATTTGCTAAAAAAAACCGAACAATAGGAAGTGGATACGTATGTATACAGGGTGAAGTTTTTAAAGAGTAACAAAGCGATTATTCAACATTATCATGACACGTTGGTGACGAAATAGTATGTATGGGGGGGGGGACATATTTATGACATTCCCTCTATTCTGAGGGGTGCGTACAATATGTTTATAAAACCCCAGACGAAAAAGTCAAGGGGAATCAAATCCGGGGACATAAGAGGCCAATTGACCACCTTTTTCATATTATTATTACTATCTTAGTTCGTACTAACTTTTCCATTGCTTTCTTCCAGGTCGCTATAATTATCCCCTTGATTACTAAATCCACAGGTACATAATCGGCAGTTAAGTTGGGTTGTGTATAAACCGACCTTAAAATACCTAAAAATAATAAGAAGGATTAAAACACTTGGAATATAAAGCGTGTGCGTTAGAAAATGTAACAAATGGGAATTTTCTTTTATCGAAAAAAATCACTCTTGCTAAAAGTTTTGCTATTTTTATTTATTTTTTTAATTTTACATAAGGAAATACAAATTTTGGAAAATAAGAACCGTTTTCTTAGTGTGTATAGTGCTTAAACGTAAAGTCCGTTCTTCGATTCTTAATTGTACAAAATTGATCAATAACAGCCTCATTAAAGTTTGGAATACCTTCTACAAATTTTTTTTCGTATATTTATTTTTTAAACTTTCTAATAAAGTCCCTAGATTTACCCTTTGTGGTCTGCATTAAATTAATTTCGGGTTTAGGTCTTCCCGCATTCTTCACTTCAATTTTTTGCTCCAAACTCAAAGAGCTAAAGTTATTTTTTAAATAGTCCACCGTCAAACTATTCATTTTAACTTAATAAATATATAATATTATGATATTAAAACATACACGCTCGAATTTCTAACTAGATGCACCAACAGACAATACTGCGGCGCACACTAAAATTGTGCGAGTTTCCCATGTTAAATCGCCATAGCCCCGCTATCCCCCGCTGCCTCCCGCCACCTGTTACTACAGGGAAACTGCATTATGCCCCGCCTACTTAATCGCACATTCGAGCAAGTCTCGTCATAAACGTCATTAACCTCGACTGAGGCACGGTTGCCGGATCGAGAGCCTATAATATACAGTTTGGTTGACGGTACGATAAAATATTAGGGAGGCTTTATATGATAAATAATATTCAATGAATATAAATTAATATTTTTTTATTCGTTTTGGGGGTGCACGTGCGCATGTGCTCCTGTGGAAGAACCGCCACTGGTTGAGAGCCTCCTCAGCCATTCTCGAATATCCGGAATATTGTACAGAGTGACCAAAATACACGCAATATATACAATACTTTGGAAATTGGACTATGGCTGATGATTTAAAAATAGTTTACTAATGAATGTCAACAAATTACACCAGATGTTCTTCACAATGTCCGAGAACACTTTGAGCAGTTATTGTACTGTTGTATGGAGGTGAATGGCGGACATTTTCAACATGTAAGTATTACTCAATAAAATTACATTTTTTAAAACGCAATTTCTCGGCGGCGCGTAGCTCAAATTTACAAAACGAAGCGCCATTTTAAAGAGAATTTAATGTGCTTTAAAAAGATGTATCACAACATACCCATTCCCATTTGAAAAAACAAGGGCAGTAGCCGCCCCCGCTAGGGGGGTTGAGGTTACAGGGATGAAATTAATAGTGAAACGTGTCCCCCTGAAATGACAAGTTTAAGGGTCCGAGTTTTTTTTTTAATTTTCACGTACACAGCCGTAAACCTTGCTGGAATGTTTTCGATGGGCCACCCTGTATTACTAATTGCTTACCTTTACCGCTTGCTATTAATATTCCTACCGGTCCATTAAAATTATCGATCCATCCGGGTACGGGATCCTTTAGGGTGGATATTACTAAAAATTTTAGAATCATTTAACCGACTCACCTAGGAACAAATCAACTAAACATCACTAGTGAATAATGGATATGGTTACCTATAGAGGGCCTAAATATAACACAAGGCATCTGTCCTTCGCACAAATCATACACGACGTGTTCCGCCATATTTTTGGTGAACGTGTAAGTGTTGGGCATTGGGCTCGTGTAGTGCTGCGTGAGGATATCCAGAGTATAGGGATCTACCTTTTCCGCCAGCATGATCGCCTCTTGCCAATTGGCGAGGGGTGGGTACATTTTTTCTTCTATAACCTAAAACCAACAGGGAATTTGTATCCAGTTCCACGGGATTTAGTTGGTAAACTACTTTTTTACGGTTTACTTGAATCTATACAAGGCAAGCGCGGATCCAGGGGGGGGGGGTCATGGGGGTCATGACCCCTACCCCCAGCCAAACCAACAATTTAACACGAAAAACACCATATACAGGGTGTTATGGAAATGACGTATTATATTTAAACCGGAAATTCCTGAGATGAAAACAAATTGACGAAAAATATCCAAAAATGGCGCTTTAATTTAATATGCCCTGTACATGACCTTATGTCAAACCAAAAATGCCCCTGTCAGGAAGGTAAACAAAGCAACATATAGCGAAAAACGAATCTTGAACAGTGTTGTCATATCTTCAGGGTAAACTCTTTAGAACGTCAATAACCGTTTGACAGATTGCAAGTTGTTTACTTTTCAGGGTACAATCTCTGATTTATAAACTTGAACTGACTCGAACAAACCGCCGCGGAGTTTATAAATGGTCAGGTGTGTTCTCATTTGTTCAATTCGAACGACACCCGTCGGATCTGAACAACTTAACTGCCACTTACCCTTTAGAAAAAAATGCAATTTTATTTAGCTTTTCGGACATATTTAAAACCAACTTAATTTATAAAAAAAACACCAAGTACCTAGGTAACCCGAACAAAAACAAACCGGCACAATAATCTCACAAAATCGCGTCGCATGAACACATCTAAGTATCATTCAATCTGAATTAGTATTTTAAAGTGCTACTGTGTAGACAAAAATACGCCCTTATTGTCTGAGTGGTCTGGGAAATAATGTATTTAACATCTAAAAATTTTAAAAATAAATAACACGTTGGTTCCATCGATCGATATTGAACTACTGGACTGGGACACTGCCGTCGCGAAAAGAACAAATAACTTAATAATTTAAACTCGGGTTTAAGTATTAACACACAAATCTGCTTGAAACTTGGTAAAAACAGTAGGAAACCGGCCGGCTTCTTTAAACAGCTGATTTTGGACAATCGAGCGGGTTGCCTATTCTTTTCGCGACGGCAGCGGCTGGGGTTAATATTTAAAAATACAGCATTGCCACTTTCGATGTTTTATAAGGTTATATTTATAAATTGAAGAATTTCCTTCTGTAATACTTTTCTGTATAATTTTGACGGGGTTGTCCTGTCTATCAACATAATTATTTCATCATTCTTCTTCCGTGAAGGAATAATAAGTTTGATTAGCCCCTTAGAAAATAGCGTTTTTATTATTCCTGAATTTCTATTGCGAAATAATTTGTATCCTATAGTGCTGTTGTTTTATGTGTACGGTAGGTTTTTGTAAAGTGTAATTATGCGTTAGTATTTATTGCTTTTGTGTAATCTAATAATAAGTGCATATCTTCAAAAAAACTAATTTGAAACTCGTGGGCGTCTGTGTGTGTTCTTTAAGTGATTTAGTGCAAATGTTCCGAGAGATTGGAAATAAGAGGCCGAATGGGGTTTAGTGGGTATAAGCTTATTATGCAGTTCCGCATTATCATCAGGGTACGTGATGAGCATAAAGCTTTTCCCATAGAAAAAAAAACAAAAACCTGAAGATGTCTGTGCCCTGGATTACTTGCCAGTGCACCTGGATTCACTTCTATTTGGATACTAGGTAAACTAAATATTATTTTTATAAGAATCTAAAGTTTTACATTTTTTACACAGTTGGCAACATTGGGCCTGAACATCTGTTGATTACACAGCTTGGAAATGTAATATGATCATATATGAGTGTGCCCTGGAGTGACCGGAGGGTTTAGAGGTAAATTACCCCACTTTTTAAACGTTCGATTTAAAAAAAAATATGTAGCGCTTCTCTAGGACACCCCAGGGTCACCCATTTAAATATAATACGTCATTTCCATAACACCCTGTATATCGGTTTGACTAACGCGACAGGGTATTACTTTTCGTAACATTTCCTTGTATGACCCCCCAAAACGAAGTTTGAATCACCCCAAACGGAATTTCTGGATCCGCCCTGGTTTGTTCGCGCTTTATGTTATGAAAGACACAATTTAATGACAAACGGCCACCTTCACCTCAAAAAATTAGTTTTAAACTTCAAACTTAAGAATATCCACATGGAAAAATGCCAGGGGCGTACCGCTTTTTTGTAAAAGCTATCAGGGACGCCACTGGTTAAAATATGGGGTTTTATATGTTCTCTCCCCATATTGCAAATTTCAAAGTTGGTAAAATAGCTCACGTTTTTATCCGCTTGACAATAAGCAGTCGAAAAATGATTGAAAACCTCCAAATGCTTCATTTCTCGAGCCAGATAGACCACTTCGCGGGTGCTGCGCGTATTCAACAAAATGGCGGTGTGAAGCGAGTCGTCGAAGCGTACCGAAGCAGCTGCATGGTAAACTATATGGACCTCGTCTATAAGTCGTCGTTTAGATTCTTCAGATAAGCCTGTTGAAGAAGAAACAAAATTAAAAATTTGTTTTTAAAAAATAAATAAAACTCGAGATATGACTTGAATTAAATAAAATATACTTACCGAGTCCTATTTCGGATACGTCGCCTAGAATAGGAATTATCTTCTTAAGGTTCTCTGGTCTTTCTTCTTTTAAAGTGTCAAACAACTAGAACAAAATCTGTCCAGTTTTTACCAAATAAATTACAATGTGTAAAAGTAGGACAATTGTGTTTTTAATTTTTCAGGTCAGTCCAATCAGTATTAACCAAATAAAAACAAAAAAACACTTATTAATTAATAAAACGACAAAAAGCAAGGAAAATACCACATTAGCTTCCCCAAGAAAATAAAAATCTAGTTACTAACCGGTACGTCCGTTATCTGCTTTATCCTCTCCTCGGGACTCTTGCCCCTTTTCGACCTGATGAGGACGTAAATTTTCGAAACGTCGGGACAGCTTCTTAAGAGTTTCTCGATCAGGACCTTGCCCATAAATCCGGAACCGCCCGTTACGAATATATTTTTTCCTTTAAAATATTGTGGAATCGACATTATCTCGTCTTCTTCTGTCATTTCGGTGAATTAGAGTGAAGTTTTCTGTTCGGGGGATAATTGGATGGTGCAATATTTAATCACCCTAAAAAAGTACATTTTTGTAGCGCGACAAACTGCATCTCCGCGAGCGAATCGGCGGGTACAAATATTGGTCCCGTAATTGGACACTTATTTTACATAGGCATGGCAAATTTGAGCCAATTCGGTTGAATAATTTAGGAACTATCCTGGGGAGAGACACATGAAACAACTATTAATTCACTTTTTGATGGATTTTAATTTTGATACGGACCAAATGGGATCACCGCGAGCGAATCGGCGGGTACAAATATATTTCTCGTTATTGTACACTCATTTTACATAGGCATGGCAAATTTAAGCCAATTCGGTTGAATAATTTAGGAACTATCCTGGGGAGAGACGTACGAAACATCTATTAATTCACTTTTTGATTTATTTTAATTTTGATACGGATAGGATAATTTCTAAAATACTTAAACGATTTGGTTAAAAATTGCCAGGCCTCGGTAAAATGAGTGTCGAATTGCGGGAAAAATATTTGTACCCGCCGGTTGGCTCGCGGTGATGCCATTTGGTCAGTATCAAAATTAAAATCCATCAAAAAGTGAAATAAAAGATGTTTCGGACGTCTCTCCCCAGGATAGTTCCTATATTATTCAACCGATTTGGCTCAAATTTGCCATGCCTATGTAAAATGAATGTACAATTACGAGAAAAAACTTGTATCCACCGATTCGCTCGCGGTGATCCCATTTGTTCCGTATTCAAAATATACATTCTACTCAATCATAACAATGCCCAAACTATGAAATCGATAAATTTTTTCATAAGGATATTACAGCTTTGCTAGTCGTGTGCTCACTGACACCCGCTATACAGGATGGCCAATTAAAAAACGCCACGGTTCTTTTGTTTTAAGCTAAACCGCCTTGTAAATGGCAATTTCATAACCTACGGATTGGTTTTTAAATGAAAATAAAGGAAAACTATATCCCTAATCGGTGTAGGTCAGATGACCCCGAACAATTGAGAATTTAATTATTACTTATCCATTCCCAGGTATTACCAAACATCTTCGAACATTACAAATTTAAATTCAAAATTATTGTAAATATTTTTTGACCTATGATCGCCACCTTAAGTGAGGATACTTGCATAGGTAATTCTACATGTTTAAATAAAGGTCATCAGCTTTTGTTAGCAGTAAAATCAGTTTTTCAAATGTACGCAAAAAAAGTATCGAATTGTCAACTTTTTGTTATAATATGACTTGCTACCTTTATTGTATCCTGATGGCATTATTCGAGCGTCCTGTATATTTAAAAGCGGCTTGGGTTGCTGTGTACTTAAAAAATGTCCATAGGTTTGTGTTCTTGGAAATCTACTCCAGACAAATGAAAAGATAAAATATGATGCTATATGGTGTCTGTTTGGCGAAACCCAAAAAACTATTTATAATATAACATAATATACATAGTTGCTTACCAATCGTAAAAAAACAATATTTACCTGATAATAATAGGCAAACCTTTAAGGAGGCAGGTATTACTTTTAAAAAAATGTATTCAATTCTGTCGTTTCACATTCCATAATTTAATCGCATGTCAACGTAATTAGAATACAATCGAAAATAATATTACTCTAATAGAGACCCTTGGCTTACCACACTGTTATCTTAACCGACGCTATCTGAATTGACAGTGGCACAATCATATACTCGCCGGCACAAGATTCCGCCACCCTGAAATTTTGGTCAAGTTTGATATTTTATAACTGTTTTATTTTTTATGCGAGTTTCATGATTTTGTCATCAGTTTGTAGATCCGTTCATTGTGTTCTTCCTTAATTATTTATAAAGTAACATTGTTCGATTAGGCTATATTATACCGGAGTAAATCAAACTGTTGTTTTTTGTCGTAATTTCAAAACACCCTGTAGGAAAATTGCGCAAAAAGCGATTCACGTTGGCTTTGAATCGTTGGAGGTTATATTCGTTGGGAAAAACGACCTCGGGAAGGTCGTTCCATAAGGATAAAGTCCTCCAGATGAAAGAATTCTTAAATAATGAAGCTCGAGGAGTACTAAGCTTAACCACATATGGATGGGCGGCAGTGGTTCGTCGCTCTGGGCGGAATTAAGAGGGCAAGGTCAGCCGAGCACTTTCCATGAAAATATCTGTAAAAGAGAGTCAAATCCCCAACCTGTCTTCGATGTTCTATACTGTCGAGGTTCTTCGTCAGCTCGTGGTCTCCACTCAAACGAATTGCCCTCCTTTCGATGGAATCCAGTAGCCGAAGAGTATGCTTGGGTGCAGAGATCCAGACATGAGAGCAGTACTCTAGTGATGGTCGAATCTGGGCTTTGTATAGTGTCAAAAGTTGTTGAGGTGTGTACAACTTTCTGGTTCGGAAGAGTACACCAAGTTTCAGAGAAGCTATCTTGGCGATTGTCACAACGTGGTTATGCCAATTTCCTCCCAGATTGACGGCCAGCAAATTAATAGATGAAGCCCGTGGGATTGCGTGTCCGTCCATGACTATATCCAGTTCTATAATGTTAACCTTTTTAGAGAAAACTGCTGCCTGGGTTTTTTTAGCGTTAAATTCGACTTGGTTACTGTCAACCCAAGACAAAATTTCTTCGAGGTCTTTGTTGAGGCGTGATACTTCATGCTGTCTGCGAAGATGTGCGTCGACAGCCGATGTTTATGCATCCAAAGAGAAAGATGAGATAAGTGTGCTATCGTCAACAAAACTAAATATCGGATTTTTAGTTTTCACTAGAAGGTCGTTAATGTAGAGTAAGAAGAGAGTGGGAGACAATATGGACCCTTGAGGAACACCGGCATTGATGGTGAAGGTGTCTGATAGAAATCCGTCAATCGCCACTTGCAGAGAGCGGTCCTTAAGAAAGCTAGACAACCATGCATAGAATCGACTGGGCATACCATAGGATCGCAGAAGTCCCTCATGCCAAACACGATCGAAGGCTTTAGAAATATCCATGTTCGATGACACAAAAACTAAATTGACATCTGCTCGACACATCAAAATAGCAACTCTGGGTTAACAGCTGACGAATATTTAACGGCTACAAATCAATATTTTATAAATTCCTACTTTAGATTAACTTTTTGTTAACGTGTCAATAATCTGACAAGAAATAATTCAGGTTAGTTTAGACGTTGTGACATTGACTACGGCTAAAAGTAACCAGGGCTAATAATGACATACATCCAACATATTCTACACGTCTCCAATAATTCCACATTATGATAATCTGATTCCGGGTCCTGAATAACATTGACCTTTCCAAATGAGACGGGGAAAAATATCATTATTTTAACTAAAATGTAACTTTACCTTTAACATAGGAACGGAAATTTAAAAAATTCAGAATAACAATAGAGACAGGATGGAAATAAAATGTTCGATAATATATAATAATAAATTCTAGATAATTTGTTATACTGACTCATTATCAAATATACCTTTAAAATCCTACACTAAAACAAAACTTCATTACTTTAATTTTATTTCTTATGTAGTTCGGCTCTTCATAGCGCCGTTAAAACGCACTGAATCTCTCTCTCCAGTGGCGTGAAACGTGGGTAGGAAATTTATTGTTCGTTTATTATACCCGGCGTTGGCGTTTTGCTAATGGCAAACTAGTATCAGCGATGTACAGGGTGTCCCAATTTCGACACTTTTATAGGGTATCTCCGTAATTGTTAGTGCTACCAAAAAAGTAATGTACGTAGGTGTCATGTGCTCTTTTTGGGGGTCAAACTTAAAATGGTAAAATCAAAATTTGAAAATTTTCGCTCGCTTAAGAGATACGGGGGAAAATCGAAAAATTGACAATTTCAAAATTACCCTATAATTTCTTAGTTAAAAGAGATACAGAAAAATGTTTTATACAGAAGTTTATTTATAATGATTGTTGAATAATCTGCCGTTTTCAGAATAAGTATACGGGGTCAGGTAAGAAAGTTATCGGACCTAACCTCATTTTTTTAAATGGAACACCCTGTATATTTTAATATAAAAAGAAGCCATTTTAAATTCCCTTTACAAATATATATACAGTGTGTCCACTGATTGACTATCGAAGAGGGAAAACTTTTTTATTTGTGGGTTTATGAAAAAAAGTTATTTTTCATAAAAACTCCTGCTTGTTCTCCAACGAACAAAAAGTATATTATTTTTTCAAATTTATATACCGGGTGTTCAGAATTTAGAAAAATATGAAAAAAGCTAAGAACAAAGTACCCTTATGTGTAAAGATAGGATAAAAACTAATTAGTAAAAGTTGTTGTGGTTGAGAACCTACGTCTCATTACCAAGTTTTGACTTGGTAATGAGACAGGCAAAAAATTCCAACTCATAAAATATGATTTGCTTTAAATTAACGCATTTTGCAAATTAGTTAATCTTTAGAACGTATTTCTTTGTATAATATTTATCTTTATACGAGGAATTGTCGAAAACGGCTAAGTAACTACCCATGTTATTAAAAAATCAATACGTTTTAAAATAAAACCGTGCACTATTCATAATTAAACGAATTTATTAGAGAACGAATGAAGAGTAAAAAATTGTAACAAGTATAACAAATGTAAGTGAAAAAAGGCAGGTTATCAGCAAAAAAAAACTATTCAAAGGTTTCTCCACCAACCTCCTCGCATCGTTGGACTTAATAAATGCTTTATATGCATTTCGTATCTCTTGCAAAGGGATAGCCTGAATCGCTTCTCTAATTCTAATTTTTAAATTGTCAAGATCAGGTTCCAAATGAGATGTATACACTTTCTGGGTAAGGTAGCCCCATAAGTAAAAATCCATTATTGTAAGGTCGGGACTTCTTGGCGGCCAAGGGATTGGTCCATATCTCCCAATCCAGCGCTCCGGAAATTGTCGATTCAACCATTCCCGCACAATAACAGTGGAATGCGCAGGATGACCATCTTGTTGAAAATATGCAGTTTGCCTGTCAATAAGTGGCATATTATTTAAATAATGAAAAAAAATTGAATTTAGCATTTCTAAATAACTATGCTGATTCATATTTGCTTCAAAGAAGTACGGTCCAATTATTCCGTTGTACGTAACTGCACACCAAACGTTAACTTTCTTGGAGTACTGTCTTCTGCAATGAATTCGAAAATGGGGATTCTCAGTTGACCAGTAACGTACATTTTGGGAACTAACCACTCCATTAGTTGAGAAAGTAGCTTCATCGGAAAAAATAATATTATGAAAAAAGTTTCTATTTTGTAAGTATTTCTGACCAACCCATAAGCAAAAATCAAGTCTTTTTGCATCATCATTTGCTTCTAGAGTATGAACAAATTTAGGTTTATATGGCCTGACTTTATTAGCTTTAAAAATTATTTGCAAATATGATTTACTAATGTTTCCAATATGGGATGCTCTAATCCTTAGCGATGTTTTGGGAAAATGCCGAACGGAATCCAGCGCAAGAGTTGCCCCAACATTTTCTTCTTCATTGATAGGAGTCTTCTTCTTTTTAATATTTAAAACGCTTCCTGTTCTTCTAAATTTTGAAACAATAGATTTAACTGATATTCGGTTAACGGTAATATTTGGCCATTTCTCGTTAAACATTCTTGTGACATACGAGTATGAGATATTTTCCCCTAAACCATAACATTGGACAATAAATACTTTTTGTTCTAATGTTAGCATTTTTTTTCACTGTCATAAATTAAGCAATATGACATTGACAACATTTTTATTTGTTTGTTCATTTGTTAAATACGTCGCTCCGCGATGTGTTTTCAACGCCGTCTTGTCGGTAAAATGTACGTCCATTGTCATCGCAACGTATACTATAAAGTTTTTACAAAGAAATACGTTCTAAAGATTAACTAATTTGCAAAATGCGTTAATTTAAAGCAAATCATATTTTATGAGTTGGAATTTTTTGCCTGTCTCTGTACATTTAGCTAATAAGTCAAAACTTGGTAATGAGACGTAGGTTCTCAACCACAACAACTTTTACTAATTAGTTTTTATCCTATCTTTACACATAAGGGTACTTTGTTCTTAGCTTTTTTCATATTTTTCTAAATTCTGAACACCCGGTATATAAATTTGAAAAAATAATATACTTTTTGGTCGTTGGAGAACAAGCAGGAGTTTTTATGAAAAATAACTTTTTTTCATAAACCCACAAATAAAAAAGTTTTCCCTCTTCGATAGTCAATCAGTGGACACACTGTATATACACCATGCATGATATTGGGTTCCTAGGCGATTTATTTAAACTTTATTACTTTAAACCACAGTAGGCCATGAAACCATAGCTAATATCCTAGAGACAACTATGTTAACATTCTAGTTGTTATTAACATTTAACGTCAATTTCATTTTTACATATTCCTTTGTGAAAATGACTTATCAACATTTTGAAAAATTTGATATCTATCATCCATGGTGTGTTATAAATTTGAAGAGAGTTTAAAATGCTCTAAAATCTTTTTAGATTAAAATAAACAGGGTGTTCCATTTTAAAAAGTGAGGTTAGGTCCGATAACTTTCTTACCTGACCCCGTATACTAATTTGGAGAACGGCGGATTATTCAACAATCATTATAAATAAACTTCTGTATAAAACATTTTTCTGTATCTCTTTTAACTAAGGAAATATAGGGTAATTTAGAAAATGTGACTTTTTGATTTTCCCCCGTATCTCTTAAGCGAGCGATAATTTTCGAATTTTGATTTTACCACTATAAGTTTGGCCCAAAAAGAGCACATGACACCTACATTACTTTTTTGATAGCACTAACAATAACGGAGATACCCTATAAAATTGTCCAAAAATGGGCCCACCCTGTACAATAACTTTTTTTTCTGTAAAAAAATGGATAAAAATTAATTATTACTGTTTTGCTACAAAAGAGGATGAAAATGAATTATATGCATCAAAGTTTTACACTGATGAGTGAGCATAATCCTCATTTTTCGGAATTCCCACGTAATTATTGTGGATTTGAATTGTGCACTTACCAATTTTTGACAATACGCAACGAATTTCACGACAACTTATTAAGGTTAGCACAGTCTTGACTCCATTCATATTCAACAATAAATGTAATATCCACCGATATGGTTTATTCGACTTTAAAAGTTATATTTGAAAGGCAATATTGTGCATTTTGTTACCTTGGAAAATTTTTCATAACAGCGATAAACTAATGTTTCCAATATTTACGTTTAACAAGCCCATTATTAAGTAATTTAATACAAATGGGAAGTTTTGCCAATGATAGGATGCACCCACCTGTAGACCGGTTTCGAACTTATTTGTTCTCGTCAGTGCAGGGTAGGTGTACATGACTTTGTACTGACGAAAACAAATTAGTTCGAAACCGGTCTACAGGTGGTTGCATCCTATCAATGGAGTGGGCTTCGTTTTCTTGGTAGTACCATTCAATCTGAAATAGTATTTTAAAGTGCTACTGTGTAAATAAATCAACTTTCGGGCCGTAGCAACACGAAAGAAAACGAAAGTAAATGTTACAGTTACCTGAATATTATCCGTTGCTAGCTACGAAAATAGGTTGCTAGCTACGAAAGTAATACTTTCGGTGCCAAGACAAAAAAACAAGAATAAATTTTTTTATTGTATTTATTCAAGCGAATTAAAAAAAAATCATACTTAATAATAAAAAGTTTATATTTATTGAAAAAACAAGTGGTATAATAACAATAATATAAAACTTAAATAACACTAATTTGTATTTATTGTCATTAAGGTTAATAGTGAAATTTGAACAGTTACAAATATTAATTGATGGAATATTATTCAATTCAATACCTTCGCCGCTTCTTATTAGAGACTCGTTATTATCCTGGACTTGGACCATATACAACTATTTGTCACTCTCGCGTCGTTAGATGGAATAAAAGTAGGAGATCGATTTAAGATCTTTTTGGAAATTTCGATTTTATTTGTACACGAATCACCAATATATCCCTCCGCAACGGACGAAGATCTCCAACCGCCATGTCTTTTTAAATCCAAAATATCGATACCTGGAGCATTTGCAAGAAAGGTAGTTGATGTTCTTCTAAACGAGTGACCAGTGTATTTATTTATATCTTGAAGTTTCAAAAATTTGGCAATTTCTTTGGGAACATTTGAAATAGCGTGTTTTCCAATCACCTGATTCACACACCTACCTCGTTCATAGCGATATAACAAGCGTTCGTCTTGTGCATTATTTGGCCTAAGTTTAATATAATCTTGAAGTAACCTCATAAAAGAAACTGGACCTCCATCATCCGCTATCACAAAACTTCTTTGAACCTTGTTTTTGCTCTGGAGGATTTTAACAATAGCTACATCATCCTTGATTTCGATGTCGGTCAATTTCATTTTATAGATCTCATCTGTCCGGCATGCTCCAGCTATCCCCATTACTGCTATCACTTTCATAGATAAATAGCTATGATTAGGAGCGTCAAGTAAAAACTTTATTATTTCTTCTTTTGTGAAAATTTTAGATTTTTTAGCTTCGTAACCATCATTTTTTCGTTTAATAAATGCAATAAGTTTCTTAAACTGCGAAATATCTATATTTTTGTTCACAGAAATAGTCAATTTAAGCATGGAATATTGTGACCATAAGGACGGAGGTGATAGGGCTTCAGATTTCTCTTGGAAGTACGCTAGCATTACATTTTCGTCAATTTGTGAAAGGTTTTTCTCCACGAACCATTCTAGAAACAGGTTGTACGTTTGACAGTACCTATCTTTCGACTTTACGGGTAAGAGTGAGGCACATGCCAACTCGGCCGCCTTCTGTATAGCTTCGTTTTGGTCTTGAAACAACATTTTCGACAATCGAAATTAAAAAATTCGAACTGACAGACTTTGACAGTACTCAAATAACTAGTTGTCATGGATTATTTTACAGGTGTATTTTATTATAATTTGAATAAAATCAAAGTTCATTACTTAATAATATAATTGATCAAAGAACAGTAGTAGAAAAAGTTTAATACATTACACGCTGCAAAAGCCCTTTCAGTAAACTTTCGCAGCTTGTAATGTAAATAACTATTTAAAGTGCTACTGTGTAGACAAAAATACGTCCTTATTGTATAAGGATCATCGTGTGGTCTGGAAATAATAATTTTCCTTATTGGTATTGATATAAATACCACCTGACAAGCATAGACTTTTTATTTCTTGAATAGATTGTTTTTAAAAATTATATGATTTCTGTTAACCTTCAAAATGAATCCTTGTTGAGTTACTTGTCAAACATTTCCGTTTGCCAATGTCCGTGTCATTTTAAATGACCGTTTTTGTAATTTTTTTTACATTTCTTTAAAAAAAACCCTCAACTAACGTAAATATCCTCGCCAGAGAAGTCGTGACTGCGGTCAAATTTTAAATAATGGGTAAAAATGGCGAAAATAATGGAACACTCGACAAAGATATGGAGAATGCTGACCCGAATTTGCCCGTTATTGGTGAAGAGGACCATGAAGTAAAACATGAAGGTAAAAAACCTATCTACGTATATTATGAAGAAGTAGTAGATATTATTTTATAGATTTAAATTTCCATAACACTCTGTATTAATTTACTCTTTTAGAGTGCAATTCTTTAGGTCATTTTTTGAAAAGGAAAAGTTTATCCGCAACGGCTTTAATTTTTGTTACAGAGTGTTCAATTTTTTTTTTTAATTGTTATTTTTTAATATCTCCGAAAGTACTTTAGATATTACTTTCAATTTTGGTATGTGTTAATGGGACATAAAACCACATCTTTTGGATGAAAAAGTTATTCCATCTATCAACCAGCGGCGTCCCTGCAAACATGCCCTCTGATATTTTATACAAAAAGTGGTACGCCACTGACATTTTTCCACGTGCATATTTTTTTTTTGGTTAGCCTGATCAATTCTATACGAAAAAGGTCTCTTGCGTTTATCTCATCACACGCACCGTTCTTGATTAAAACAATTAAATTTAAATTCAACTCGGGCCAACCACCTTAAATAATCTTATATTTTCGATTGACTCTCTAGATGATGGTTCACAAAAAGCTTCGAATAAAAGCCCAAAAACAAGTTTATCTTCCTCAGTGAAAAGGGAGTCTATGGGAAGAAGCATCCTCAAACTCAAAAGTGTCCCGAACACATCTGCGACGAGCAAAACGTTGATGATAACAGATCCTAAAGAGTCGACGGGCAAATTGGCTTCGGTGACCAATGCGGTTGACCATGAAGAATATGGAGAAATGGAGACACCGGGCGGAAAGAAGGCAAAGGAGAAAAAAGGTGAAAACGGCGGAAAAAAGTCACACTAAAATATTGTCTATTAAGAACTTGGTCAAGTTGCTGCTATTTATTCAAGTTTCTAAACGAAAGAGATTTGATATATACAGTGAGTCCTAGAAGAAATGTCTAAATTCATTTAAAATTCAGCGGTAAGTTTTTTCAAAAAACGCTCGTACCCGTCGATTTTGATTTTTTAATTTTTTTTTGTGGTAATTTCATGTATACAGGGTAGCTCAAAAATAAGTTACGACCATCAACTTCATTTTTTCAAATGAAAACATATATTTTTTATTTCATTTTTGAATTTTGCATTGAATTCTAAGCATGTTTCATGTACCATGTCCTATACACAAACTCAACAGTTATTGAAAAAATTAGGATTGAACATATCTATAAGTAAGACCTGTTTATTAAAAAAAAAAACACAACAAAATAAAATTAAATGTGAAAATGTGCGCCATTTACGGCTTGACAATATCCAAGACGATCAATAAACTCTCTTTGCACGTTTCCCACCATTTCCGGAGTTATGACACGCACTTCTCTTCGAATCCTTTCTTTCAACTCCTGCATATTGTTTGGCCTGTTAACAAATACTTTTGATTTGAGGTAACCCCACAAAAAAAAGTCCAGCGGAGTTAGGTCTGGCGACCTAGCAGGCCATTCGATAGGTCCTCTCCTTCCAATCCACCGATTGGGAAAGGTTTCATCCAAAAATGTGCGCACAGTGGCCGCATAGTGCGGAGGAGCACCATCTTCATTCGGAAATAAAGCCACTAATGCTGGAATTAATTCTAGTTGGAGAAATTCGAGATATACTTGTCCAGTTAAAGACAGTTAAAGAAAAATGGACCAATTACTCTTTCGCGTACGATTCCACACCAAACATTTATTTTCTTAGGGTACTGGCTGTGAACCTCTATCATCCAATGCGGATTTTCTGTTGCCCAATATCGACAATTTTGTCTGTTCACATTACCATTCAAATAGAACGAAAAAATAATATTTTTTACTAAATTATTATCTAGATTGCACATACTTTGCATGCGTCCGCAAAACTCATTTCGCCTATCGAAATCATCTTCAAATTAGCAGCACTGGAATAACTTTGTATGGGTGATATTTGTGCTTTTGAACTACTCGGTGAACAACAGATTTCGGCATGTGTAAATCGGCCCCAATGTGCGACAGGGGACTATATGGATTTTCTTCCAAGGAAAGCAAAACGTCAAGTTGTTCATTTTCATCTCGAGTAGGACGATCAGATTTAGGCAAATCTCTAACATGACCGAATTCTCTAAACTTAGCCTCTATTCTACTCACCATCTTTTGACATATGGGAGGACGATCAGGATGGATTTCATTAAATAATTGGGCTGTTTCTATTTGAGTACGTGTTTTATCACCAAACCCAACCATGCATAGAATTTCAATTTTTTCCCGTTCCGTTAACTTCACCATTATTGTGAAAACCGCAACTTTGAAACTACGCTCGACAATAATTATACTTATTTGAAATAAAATTGTCATACAGTTTCTATGGAAATAAACGGTGACAGTGAGACAGTACACTCTTACTTATTATGGAACCCAAAATGCCATATTGCCAGAAGATTTGATAGATCGTTGGATTCCCTAAATGATATGTTCAATCCTAATTTTTTCAATAACTGTTGAGTTTATGTATAGGACATGGTACATGAAACATGCTTAGAATTCAATGCAAAATTCAAAAATGAAATAAAAAATATATGTTTTCATTTGAAAAAATGAAGTTGATGGTCGTAACTTATTTTTGAGCTACCCTGTATACATGAAATTACCACAAAAAAAAATTAAAAAATCAAAATCGACGGGTACGAGCGTTTTTTGAAAAAACTTACCGCTGAATTTTAAATGAATTTAGACATTTCTTCTGGGACTCACTGTATATAATTTAGTTATCAAAAACAGTTCTTATAAGAACTGTTAGTTTCAAATTGGTATCCTTTCCTGTATGTAGTGTTAAGTATTGCATATTTAGTTCAATCAAAAATTTAATTTTTTACGTTTCTTTTTAACAGGCAAGAAAGCAAAGAAAGGGAAAAAAGACGAGGACGGAAACGAAGACGAGGATAAAAAACCCAAAAAAGGAAAAACGGTTTCGTTAGAGGAACTCAAATCGGATATAGATGTCAACAGAAAACAAAGCAAAGCAGAGGAAACGAAAGTCGGGAAGAAAGGGAAGAAAAACAAGAAGGAAAAGGTTGAAAAGGGGGAGCAAACAGACGAGCCAGAAATAAAAGAAAAGAAAGAAAAGAAAGGCAAAGCAAAGAAGCAGAAGCTACCGAAGGAGAGTAAAGGAACACAAAAAGACGTAAGAATAATTTCTCCAAAAAACTCGTTGATCTTTGTACGAAAAATTGTAATTCCGTTTCTCGATCACTATTTAATCTTTTTTTTTACATTATTTTCACTTGTACACTCCTGGAGTTTGGTACGATCATCCTCCCGATCCATTCCCCATATCGGACGATGCATCCGTTAAGTTCAACATAGGAAATCCAATGTAATTTTTGAGGTGGCTGAATCTTGGGTCCCCTGTACATTTTACAGAAAAATTTCATTATAACTTCTTGAAGAGGCCGACATGGTACCCCCACTGTATAGATATAGTGTAAATATCAATACCTAGCATCAATTTTCTCTGATTGTCTCAATAGACCGCTGAGGAAGAAACTGAATTCGACAATCTTACAAGGAGCGAGACGAAACTAAGATCGCGCGTGAGCTTCCACCAATCGAAACAGGTCCTTCATCGCCAAAGTAAATCATCGACAGGCAAGCAATATTCGGCGACAATGGTACACGAATCAGAAAGGGGAAAACGGCACAAAGAAAACGCGAGCAAGACGTCCATAGATTCGATAGAAAGAATTTCGAGGTTAGTAAATGAACAACGAAATATCGACAAGCCAACTTGGATAAGTCCCTTTTCATTTGCCAATATATGGCTGATACTAATTAATATATCTCCTTTTTCCCGCTAGCGTTTTATTTCTGTAGATCGGCCTTGTGAAACCAGGTTTTTCCAGTTCAAAAATGATGCTCCTTCTTTTACGTTCTCTATGTAGAAACCCCCTAAATGTTATTTATTTTTAGTAGTCTGAGTCCCTCGAGGATGAGAATGATTAGGAAAGCGAGCTTAAGACAGCCCGAGAGTCTTCTGTCAACTGGAAGACGAATCAGAAGATGGATATCATCTTCTGGGTACATTGTATAAGTATTTAAAATTTGTGTGGGAGAAGTTAATGTTCTTGTCGCTATACTCTCGCTATTCATTTTACGAATTCAGGAGAATAAACAATCGTCGGAGCGTGATAGCCATGTGCTCGATGCATAAACTTATTGCTATTGGTCAATCGGCGATAAGGCATACGTTCGTGCACCGTTATATCGTTCTTAATGCGACCTTGTGTGCTATTCAGGTGTTCGTCGCGTGTATTTGTTTTGCTCTTCTGAATTGGGAAAATGAATGTACTATAATTATGCTTCGTTCTTTTTTCTTTTAGATTCTCCACTGATACAGATGAATTTTCAACTGACTCGTCGGAGGGAAGTGCGAGGGTCGAGAAAGAAGAGCGAGGGAAAAAGAAAAAGAAAGGGAAAAATTATAAGGTCATAATTTGAATTTGAAAACTTCGCATAAGGGTTAGAAGTTAGCCTTAAAATCTTAAATGAGAAGGGAGGGGGTTAAATATCTTTTATTATCTAATTATTGTGTTGACTTTTAGCAGTTCCGGGTGACACCCTTTCCAATTCTGAAGCAATGTCACTGTCTAAAAACGAACATCTCAATGTACAACTGCTCAAAAAATAAGAAATTATGGTATTATTGGAAAGAGATTTAAATGACCTCCAATCACATATACATATATGTATACAGGGTGTCCGGGAACATGTGGAAATCTCCCGGATATGAAGAAAACACGTGAAAAGAATACTCTAGGTTCATATAAACTTCTTTCGTATCGGCCTCCTCTTCGGAGATATGGGCTCCCAAAGAGCACCAATGGAATCAAGTTTTTTACACATAATTATTGAACCACCTGGTATATTTCAATTATTTTTTAATATGATGTATACCAGGCAAGTCCCGTCAAATTACTACCCAAGAAACTGTTGTGAATTACTCACAGCTGCAGGGACGGACTAGCTGTAACACTCATGGGCCCATTTTTTTTACGCCCTGTATGATGAGAACTTTGGACAATGTTTTTTACATACCTTTAACTATTGACTAAAAATTAAGTACTCTTCATTCATGTCGCTAATCCTAACCGTTTTTAAGAAAACGTAATTTTAATTACATCATGTATTTGGCGTATCTCGGTAAGAGATCCATCTTTGTTCCTATGAAATGATGAACGTCAAAATTCCGCTTTTTCATATTTAACCCGTGAGAAGATAGGGGGATCAGTGCAAATAAAATGACGTTTCCTCGAAAACGGTTAGGATTAGCGACAGGAATGAAGAGTACTTAATATTTAGTCAATAGTTAAAGGTATTTAAAAAACGTTGTCCAAAGTTCTTATCATACAGGGCGTTAAAAAAAAATGGGCCCATGAGTGTTACAGCTAGTCCGTCCCTGCAGCTGTGAGTAATTCACAACAGTTTCTTGGGTAGTAATTTGACGGGTCTTACCTGGTATACATCATATTAAAAAATAATTGAAATATACCACGTGGTTCAATAATTATGTGTAAAAAACTTGATTCCATTGGTGCTCTTTGGGAGCCCATATCTCCGAAGAGGAGGCCGATACGAAAGAAGTTTATATGAACCTATAGTATTCTTTTCACGTGTTTTCTTCATATCCGGGAGATTTCCCACATGTTCCCGGACACCCTGTATATTGCTAATACCATCTGCAATTATGTCCCAGCTATGGGTATCGAAGGGGGCGTTGTGAGTTTGCGGAGTTCGGAAATTTCCTTGTGAAAGAAAAACATTCGACAGGACCGGATTTCAACTTTTTTCATGTAAATTTCACTGGTTAGTTAGGAAAAATATTGCAATCAAAATTTCGATTGGTTCGATTTAAAACAGCGTTCCATGCATAGGATTTCTGACGATATGATGATCCGACGGTGCTCTGATTGGTGTAAACTTTTGGTGACAAATTCCGTTCGAATATTTGTAACAATCGACACGATGAGCTTTATTTTAACTTTCATCCGACGTCGCATGTTTCTTAACCTCACCTTTTTCTAAACCAAAAACTAAGAATGAATGACTATATTGACTATTTTGGGAATTATTATCAGCTACTAATGCACCAAATTAAAAATACATTAATTTTAAGGTTAGGTAGTGACCACATATATATTATATTGTTTCGTTACAAGCTTTTTAGTGAAATTCGGTTCCGAAGATCGGATAATGTGATAAGCAAAATATTTTCGTATATATGAACATATCTGAAATACTTTATACCTGGTATTGATCCACGACTTTTGCAACAAAGCACCATGCACTTCATCTTAAACAGAACAAGCCACTAATAACCTACCAAACAGCGAATTAAATCATCACAAATTAAAAACTCCTTCACAAAAATTGTTGTTAGGTAATGAAAGTTTATAAGCACTAATATACCGACAACAATGTGGATGAACCACTTTCTATTCCGTAATTTGAAAAAGCATCCAGAACCAAAGATGGCGACGAATAACAACAACCAAATAATGTCGGGCCGGCTCTGACAGAGATCGATAATATATCCACCCTAGTGCGCAAACTCAATAGGCCCGCGCCATATCCCATAGCGGGGACACTTTTGGTATTTTGGAACGTTCGTATTGGCAATATACTGTTTATATATAGTATATGTGCCTCGAATTGACACCGGGGCAGAGAAAATTCACGAACGCCATGCATTCTGAATTATATGTATTTTATTCAGAAAGGCCAGCGGGAATCGAAGGAGATGGAGCCGGAGACTGAGGAAGACATAGAGCGGAAGAAGGCGGAGAAATTGGCGTTATTAGAAGCTAAAAAGGCCGAGAAGAAAGCGGCTAAACTCGCAGCCAAGAAAGCTAAAAAAGAAGCTACCGCTACTTCTGCCGCTCCCGCGACGCAGAAAGGTACCGTTTGAGTCGGCGATGCGGAACTCGCTTCGCTCGCGATTTACCAACGAAAAGAAGGTATCCATGAGGGTACGCGAAGGTTAACATAAAAATTGGTATAATCCTTAGTCTGACGACCATCTGACGAATATAAATAACATATGAACGTCCACTTATAGAAAATAAACAACAATTCTTTTTTTTAATTTTAGCTGAAAAAACTACCGCGATGGAATACGACGATGTGAAGAAAAAGCTGGATGAAATGTTGAAATATGCCAAAGAATTGGGTGAAAGAACTTTTAAAAGGAACTAAGACGGTTTGTAGAACGTAACAATGTTGTTTAATGTTCTAGGTGTTGAAGAATTAGTTGAAGATAAGGGAGAAGAAAAGGTAAAATCCATTAAAGTAACCTAGCTTGAAATAAGTAGGAAGAAAAACTTCAAGACGCAACACAGAATCGTGAATGTAGTCAATGTTCGCCTTATTGTTCGGTTTTTTTATTGTTCTTTGCAGTGGCGTACACAGGCTTCTTCATTGTCAACCAATGGGGGGGGGGGGGGGGGAGGAAGAGGGTTGAAATCCCTTTATGTGTACGCCACTGCTTCTTTATGTTAAACATCGTCTCTAATGTATTTTTTTTTTATTTACAACCATCATGTAATAATGACATTTCATCTATCTTTTGAAGGTGGAAAGTTGACGTTTTTTTACTTTTACTTTCCACCAGGGTGGAAAGGGTGGGAAGTGCTCACTTTCCTTATTATTCTTTTGTAATTTAAAAAAAAAATTATAACTCAAAATAATATACGAACACACCAACATACAACTCATTACACAAATTTAACGGCAATGAATTTTTTTTTATTTTTTAAAATAAACCTAATGACATTTATAAAAATTAAAAAATGAACATGGTTTTTGTGTTACTTAATTACATTGGTATTATTGTAGGCAGTCCCTGATATGTTAAAGCATTGAATATGGTGACCAAATCGTTGATATCTTCTTTGTCTTGGCATTTTCACTGAAATAAGCTAGTACCGCCGACTCAGAACCAGGATTTTGAACTTTGTTTCCCGTACACCGTTCTTTGAAACAGTTATATGCCTCGTCATATCTCGGGCGGCTTTTAGTTGGCAGAAGATCTTCTTCTACTATTTTTGCTGCTTCTCGAATTTCTGGTGGAGTAGCAGCAAAATCAAATTCCCCATCTGTTGTTAAAATAATATATTGTTTAGTGACATGGAAACCATATTCAAAAAATGATATTTGCCATCAAGATGGTGTATTATTACTAGCGTTATTCTACCACCTGCGGTTATTTGAAATTTCTGTCTAATTTTTCAATGGAAAGGTCAAAATGACATTTATCTTTTATTAATAATTTTAATTCAAAATAATAAGAAGTGGATGTTAGATGTGGTTGTAAATAAAATATTATACAAACCTCGGTGAAAAGTTTTATTACTGTCTCGAGATTTAGTTAAACTACCGACTCTCTTGACAGGAATGAAACACTTTCCACCTCGGTACGTAATATACTAATTATTTAGGGCCCGAAAAAGAAAATGTCCAAGAAGGAAAAAGCAAGATTGACAGCAGAAATGGCGGAAAAACAAAAAATGGTATTGGAGGCGGAAACGAAAAGGTGAACACCATTATACAGGGTGTTATGCAAATGACTTATTATATATTTTAAGCTCGCAAATTCGTGAATATTGGCATTGTTTGTCATATTTATACGCCAAACACTATAACATTTTTTCATTCTCATATCATTTTGAACAATACTTTCCCAGAAATTGATGAGCGAATGCGCGGGAGTTGCGGGATACCAAACAATGAACTGCGGTATTTTTGCGTCGGGGATTCCCAGCCATGCTGGGCTATTGTGCGAAATTAATGGCGTTGTTTTACTAGTATCTAGTGACATTTATCAAGTGGTTGAATATAATACATGGAATTTAAACAGCAATCACAAAAATGAGTGTCAGTGTAGTTTACAATGACAATAAAGGTTCAAGTTTAGTTAGGAATTTGTTTTTAAAGTCTGAAGATACAGCTAAATGTAAGTTATGCCCTAGCATTATCAAAATCTCTGCTCGTTCCACCAAAGGTCTTCACACCCACTTACAAACAAAGCATAATATTAATTTGAAAGTCCAGAGCAGCAGCGGTAGTGTTGATATTGATAAAATAACACAGGAAATGAAAGCTAGTACAAGCAGTTCGAGTAGTTCGTTTAGTTCTATTGCTAAGCGCTCAGATGTTAGTGGTTCTTCTGTGCTACCTAAGAAAATGAAAATTACAGATTCTTTTTCATCGGAGAAAAAATTTTCGATGGAGGAAAGAGTGTCTCGAATGGTAGCTAAAGATGGTATACCCTTTGCATCACATCGACCGATATGCGCCAACTATTCGAATCAGAGGGCCACAAATTGTGTAAAATCTATTCCGCCGACAAGTGTCGAAGCTGAACGTGCGATTTCAGCCGCAGGATACATGTGCACTAAAATAAGATCGAATCTAGAAGATGAAACATTAAACATGTGATCTTTTCATCGAAAATACTTTCAAAATCAAGGTAACATGTAACCGTTAAACTAGTCGTACTATTGTATTGTACCTATATGCAATAAATATTTTCCTGCTACTCTACTCTGTTTCTAATTGCATAAAACAACTTTTTATTAACATACAGCACGCACATCGAGTCCCGCAAATCCCGCACGTTTAATCCCACAATGTCAATCCCGTGAAATCACCGCGGGATCCCGCGCTTGCGGGATCTAGCATTTGCGGGATTGGATTCCCTAGTCAGATCATACGAATTTAAAGAGAAAGTCGCGCCCGACGTTTAATAATTTGCTCATTGTTTTTTATGACAATGACATAAGGCGATTAACTCAAAGCGCCATTTATAGTTATTTGTCTGCAAGTTGTTTCTATATCATGTCATGTTCTGTTAAAGAATAGAAGAACTAATTAAGAAAAAGAAAGAAGAAGAGCGGTTAGCTGCCATAGAAAGGGACAAGAAAGATATCATAGAGCAAGGGATGAGGATGGAACAACTCAGGATGACCGGTCAGCTGATTGAAGGGATAATGAAGACGAATGCGGATATTGCGAAAAAAGAAAAAGACCTACTTGAGGTGTGTACAAGCGCGTCGTCATTATTTCACACCGTGTATTACCGAACAAAACGGAATTGAGAGATGGGGGATTCTATCTGTAGAATCCCCATGTTTTTTATCATCTGTCTGTATCTGCTTTCATTGTGACAGTTGATCGGTTTGATATGTCTTGGTTAGAAAAAACAAACAATCGACGGATGTGCCTCAATTTTTGTCAGGCGTATAAAAATGGATGCTCGTTTCCATTAAAAAGTAAAACAGCTTTTAGACTTGTTTTAGACGAATCTATGAATAGTCTCCATTTATCGGGAGTATTAGGCCAGGTATGTCATGGCAAAATACTAAATCACCTTCCACTGCAAAAAAATTTGTGAGAGTAGATCGCCTTTTCCTGTAGATGGACACCTTCACTCCTTTTCCCAAGAGCTTCCACTGCTGCAGGCGGGATCCGAGAAGTTCAGCTTTTGTTTTCGGGAGGTCCAAGTCACGAACAAGGTCATTTAATTCACCTTGAGTGATTAAATGAGGTGTATCAGGCAAATCATGAGAACTAGGGATGTAGCTTGGTCCGGCTTCTGGTGAAATACTTCCGGAGTCTGATTCGGAATCAAGCGTGTAACTCTCAGGTGGCTGGGGAATGGGTAATGAGTTGTCATGGGGCACTGGTCGCATTTCAGAAGGAATATTGGGGTACTGAATGCTACGCTTGGTTTTTCTAGTAATTCCTTTAATATTCGTCATGCAAAAATAACAATCATCTACGTGATTACGAGGTTCCCTCCAAACCATTGGAACTGCGAATGGCATAGATTTATGAGTACCTTTCAGCCATCCAGTTAATGTTCTCGAGCACGAACTGCAACACATTTTTGGGGCCCAGGACCTATCTTCATCGCCAACTTTGCATCCAAAGTACAGTTCATAAGCCTTTTTTACTAATGAAGATATCGGTTTTTGGTACACTTTCGCGGTAACTTCGCCACAAATATAACAGAAGGTATCATCTTTATTAACGCAAACACGCATCGACATGTTTGGTACCGTTTTACCACGCACGTAGATCTAAGCGAAAATATTAATAGATGTTTACTAAATGATTATATAGTAACGACTAAAGGGATATTCCAAGCATAGATCCAAATAAGCTGCAAATAACAATGGGGCGACCGTTTATTACCTATTAATGGGCCTATTCGACCCTTCCAAGAAATCTGATGCCAATATAAACATTTGAGGGTCAGTTGTATATTAGTTTAAGTCCAAATGTTACAAAATACAGGATATTTTTATAAAGAGGATTTTTGTGTTGATTAGTGTATTTAGATTGTCTGACATGTCGATTGGGGTATCGACAAGTTTCAGGGAGATCTGCGACAAAAATTTGAAAATTGTTCATATTTGAAATTGTTTTTATTATTCTTATAACATTATATTTTTTAACGCAATTTTATCATAGCGTTTTCCAATCCTTTAACTTTACGAATCCAGTTTCAGATTAGAAAAAAACTAAGTATATTTGGCTAAACGTTCGCATAAAATAGTGCCTGCTTTGGCAACCGGTGATTAAACGCAGTTCTTAAGATCCTTGGTCTCATTACTAATCTATCATATTTTTTAGTGGCAAAAGTACCTGGAATGTGGTTACTTGCCGAATCCCGTGATGGTGAACCAGATGAACACGTACTTGCATCTCTGGGAACTAATTTTGGAACAAACCAGCATTGAAGTCGCATCGAAAAAGACCACGGATGCGATAAAGGTATGGGGGATCTATAAAGTGAAACTTTCAGATGGAAATTATGTCGGGAAAATCTTGAATACTGTGTCGCCATTTTGTCAAGAATTCACATCACATGGTTTGGCTGAATAGGTGCCACCCAGAGTGTCTCAAAGAAAACCAGCATAGCTTTTTTTTAATCGATAGTCTTCAGATTTAGGTAAAGAAGGGCGAAAGGAAGATTTTTTACGGGTAAACATCGCTCAGATGACTTGACATCGATATGACAATGACAGTTAAGGCGATTCGACTCTGTTATTAAATCAAAAAACAAGCGAAACTGAACAAACCTGAACACAATGTAAATTATTTAAAGGAGGAGATTTGTTTATCCCGCTGTTATAATAACATAATTTTGTTTCAGCTTTTGAACGATTTGGATGAGATAATTGACACCGTAACAAAAGAAGACGAATGCAAGCTAGCCAATTGGAGATGGGTAAAAAATTGATTTTTTTTCTACAAGCGTCAGTTAAAGTATATATTTTTTTCTACTATCACTATAAAATAGTAAACATACTATTTTTCCGAAAAATCGTTTAAAAATCGACAGATATTGATTAATTTTGAAAAAATCGCGAATAATTTTATTCACAAATAAATGGTGCTTTGAAATTCGTAATAATATTGGTTACGTTACTATGGAAACGTATTAATGTTGAATTGTCAAACCAACGAATACTTATAACCAGGAAGAAGACAAACTGCCGTGTTAAATAATCGAAGCAGGCATGATACGGCGACATCCATTATGCCTGGCGCGCCCGTGCTTTCCAAATGTCACTTTTGTCCAAATTTTTATTACTGTCAATATTTTAAAGTGACATTTAAGCAAAGAAAACATCAAAACCCTTTCATTTGATTTACTAAGTAGAGAAAATCAAATATTAGGATTTTGACATAGGTTTTCAGCTGTAAATATCGCTTTAAAATCGTCCTTACATACTTTTATATTATTATTGAACTAGTAACGAAACTAGAAATAAAGAATTCAGAGATTGAAGGTTGTAATTAGTTTTATTAAAAAATAGGAAATAAATCATAATTTACATAAAATATTTTACCATCTTCAACTTCAAACAAATCAAGGTAAATACAATACTATATGTACAGCTACTAACCAAGTAAATATATGCACCATCATTATGATTATGGGCTTCCAATTTGTTTGTTTCGTAGCATACTCCTGGCAACATTAGTGATCAAAGTCCTCTTTAATGTTCAGTCATTATGGGATTCTCAATTAAACTATGAAAAGAAAGAATTATTATAATAATATATTACCGGACTTATCAAAATTCTGGCTACGGGTTAATATAACTAAGCTGTAATTATTATGTTGTAGCTTATGACTTCTGGATTGTAAAATTTAAGTAAAATTCTTTAAAAATGTGTTTGTTGCTAGTTTGCGTGACAAGTTTGGGACATAATGGGACAATTTTATAATGTAAAATAACAATAACGAATAAAAATTAGTAAAAAAATATTTCAATCATAAATTACTTACCTGCAACAAAACGAGAAGGTCCGTTTTCGTGAAAAGAATAGAAAATTAAAAATTATTTTAGAAATTAATGACGCTTCCTCCACCATTTTCAATCACATTATAAATCATATGTTACTTGATTTTATCCCCTTCCAGACGAAGGATGTTCGGTTGTGAAATAATTTAAGAACGTGTGCTGCTCGCATTCTATGTCTGTCTCTGTCTGCATCAACCTTATCCGATTCAATAAAGAGAGACAAATATGGCCTAGATTAAATCGAACAAACCCAAAGTCTGATATTGACACAGAACGATCGACACAAAAGGATAAACGTATGGAGTAACCTGCCTGGCTGTGACGTCACTTGCACGGCCTACTTATATGCTTCGATCCCCGCCATAAGCGGTCTCACCGGGCTGTGTCAAACTTGACGCATATAAATTTAATTGTTGGTGTTTCCGAAAGCAAAACAGTATAAAATGATAAGTGATGATGAATTTGCCATTTCTGGGACTCCTCCAGAGCTGGTTGAGGCAGTGAATACTGCTTCATTAGAATTATTGCCAAATAATTCAAGAGAAAAGTACGAATATGCATATAAACGTTTTATGGACTATCGCAAGAGTAAAAACACGAGTTCTTTCTCGGAAAATGTTATAATGACCTTTGTTTAAAGATGAAATCTTCAACATTATGGGCCAATTATTCAATGTTGAAGTCAACCTTTGCAATTAAACACAATGTAGATATATCTACATATTCAAAACTTCGTTCTTTATTGAAACGGCTCGAGGTTATAGGGCGGGGGTCGGCAACCTTTTGAGACGGAAGAGTCAAAAGTTATAATTTACACAATTTCTCAGTTTTTAAACAGCCACTAACGGCCGCAATTGATATCGAAAGAGACACAACGTGACATCGAAAGAGCCGCATGCGGCTCGCGATTCGTAGGTTGCCGACCCCTGGCCCCTGGTCACAGCCAAAGCACTGGTGAACACGCCAAATTGTCTTGCGTCGAAAACGAATTAAAACCTACATAGAAACATCCGACGACGCCGTCATTCGAGAGCTTTCGACGGACTAACGACGGGCGCAGCTTCACATCCAAAGAGCCTCATGTGGTTCGTGCGAAACCTAATAACTAAACTAGCTATATTTCAGGTACGACAACTGTTCAGAGAATATCAAGCGTCGAGCCTCGACGTGGCCACGTATCGGCTGATTCGCGACGTCGAACATAACCTCAACCGCATCAATATACCGACGGCCGATTTTAACTTTCAGGACGACAATGTCACTCTGTGCATATGGCTAAGGGTGATGTTGCCAATTCCGCTGCCGAATCCGAGAAGACCGCCGAAGTAAGACATATTATACAGGGTGTCCGGGAAAAGGAGGTCAATCCATTAACCATATATTCCTTGAGCAAAAATAATATTACTCTTATAATGCCATTTTTCATTCTTGACCCTCATGTGCGATATACAGGGTGTTAAAGTTTGAAATTAAAAACTGATTTTTTTTGAATAGTTCGAGTATTTAATGAGATATTAATTTCAAATTTGGTACATTGCGTCAGCCTAAAAAGCTACATCTTTTGAGAGGAACAAAACAAGAAACTTTTGTCAAATACTCAAAATTGGGGGGGTCCAGTTCCCGCTGACCACCCCTATTTTTTAGTGTGTGCGCCAGTGACTTCTAAACTATATTTTTTTAGGTAATCATTTATTTTTGATTATTTTTTCTCCCTTATAAAATTTTGATCAAATCATGTGTTTTGGAGATAATTTGAAAAGCATGGATCCTTACCAGATGCCAGCGCGGCTGACGGTAATCCAATAATTTTCAAATGCTAAATCAGGTCAGCCGTTGTGGCATTACCATGGATACAAGATATAATTAAGTAAAACTTTGCAATAAGTGACAATACCGACAACAAAAGCCTAACCAAAAATACGGACAGTGGCGTACAGATAAAAACCTGTAGTACTAATTCAGTTAAATGAAATTTGTTTATTGACCTACTAAGAACTTCCTATTGCTAATCTTCATATAACTGTAAACACCATTGTTATCATTCGTTCTTAAGACAATAATTTACTATTACTTATTAAATAAATTTGAAACATCATAACAAGATAACAAATACTCAAAACATATTATTTTCGAAAGGAGTATAATAATCGTCGCGACATCTCGCGTTGGTACATAAAAACGGCGAAACGCGTCTGGGTATTAGTCTGACGAAGGAAAATGGAAACAAATTTCTATATTCAAATATTATTTTTTTAAAATTAACGTTAGTAACAAAAAACAAACAAAAAAAAATAGTCTAAAGGAATTGCTCGATGACCTCCATTTTTTTGAATACACATGCGAGCTCTCTTTATTAAAGAAAATCTTAACCTTTGAAAAATATGTGGTTTTAAGCTGAACTGCTGTCCAGCTTGAAGTATTCTTTCTATTAAATGATTCTCGCTCAAAATCGGAACCATATACACAAAATCTTTCATACACCCCCAGACTGAATAGTCCAAAGGAGTAAGGTCTGGGGAACAGGGTGGCCATTTAACATGAGCATCATGGCCCCGACCAATCCAGCGATTAGGAAAGATTTGGTGTAAATAGTTCCTAACATTTATAGCAAAATGCGGGGGAGCACCGTCTAGTTGAAACCAAATATTTTGTCTTACTATTAGAGGCAAATCATCAAGTAAATCGGGCAGTGTGTTTTGAAGAAATAGTAAAAATGAATGACCAGTCAAATTTCCTGGTAAAATTACAGGACCAAGAAGAAAATTATTTACGACACCTGCCCACACATTGACTTTAAAATTTACTTGATGATGCGTCTCTACTATGGCATGAGGATTTTCTTCTGTCCATATGTGTGTGTTATGAATATTTGTTATCCCGTTTCTCGTAAATGAAGCTTCATCAGTAAACAAAATGTGTCTGATGAAACGTACATCTTTTACAGTTTTAAACACATGATTTGATCAAAATTTTATAAGGGAGAAAAAATAATCAAAAATAAATGATTACCTAAAAAAATATAGTTTAGAAGTCACTGGCGCACACACTAAAAAATAGGGGTGGTCAGCGGGAACTGGACCCCCCCTATTTTGAGTATTTGACAAAAGTTTCTTGTTTTGTTCCTCTCAAAAGATGTAACATGTTGTGCTCATATAATGTACCAAATTTTAAATTAATATCTCATTAAATAGTCGAATTATTCAAAAAAATCAATTTTTAATTTCAAACTTTAACACCCTGTATATCGCACATGAGGGTCAAAAATGAAAAATGGCATTATAAAAGTAATATTATTTTTGCTCAAGGAATATATGGTTAACGGATTGACCTCCTTTTTCCGGACACCCTGTATATATATATATATATGTATACAGGGTGTTATGGAAATAACCTACTATATTTAAATGGGTGACTCCTAGGGTGTCCTAGAGAAAGTCTACATACTTTTTTTTAAATCGAATATCTAAATACTCATCTAGATTCAGCAACAATGTGTGTCACTAGAATATACTAACAGTGTTGTCAGATCACACCGCATGTTTCGCCCTTGCTTGGATACCTGCCACGCGCGACTCTCGTTGCTTCAGTATGTTTCGAGGCTCGAGAGTGGAATGACGCTGCAGAGGGTTCCACGTGCTTGATGTATAAGAATTTTAAACGTTTTGTTAGCCGATTTTTTCTCTGTTGTGAAATAATTCATAATAAGAAATATTGTGATGTAATTTCAAATTTGTGTGATATTACCTATTGTTGGTTCTGTTGCCAAACATACTTTTTGTGTTTTATTTTTTTATGGAATTTAATTATAAAACGGATTATAAGATCGAAGGTAAGAGAGTATGTACCTTAAAATTGTAGGATTTTTCTTCTAAAAAGCTTGAAAAAGAAGTGATAACGCTGGTCAAACACGTCTTGTTGTCAAAAACTGAACACGTGCGTTTACAATTCTGTGTTGCAATATATGACAACACCGCCTCAATAAACTATTGATTGCGAACGTCCTCAGTAGCGGCCACGTAAATTTTCCGATTTCACATAAAGTGTATATTTCGTACAATAATTCAAAGCGCCGCGCCATTTAAGGTTATTTTTCTTCAATTTATTTTCATCTCAGGATTTGCCCGTTTAAATATAATAAGTCATTTCCATTACCGTCCAGAACCGAAATCAGTCGTAGGGATGTAACGAAATTAAAAATCTTCGATACGTGGACAATAGATATCAAAATTAATTCTGAAAGTGGGATCCCATTTAAAACTACGTCTGCCCCAAACCGCAGCGGCTGAAACGCTGCGTCGAAAACGCAATATTATGTGGTTCAGCGCTTAAATGATCATGCATGATGTCTAGCTTTTCTATTATTAATCACTTTGATCACTTTGATCACTTAATCACAATTGAAATTCAATATTTATCAACCAGTTTTTATAATATATAATCTTTTAGGCCAAGAATTGATGTGTTCTTTAAATTAATGGATCTCAGTGTCCTCTTTCCTTACACGATTGACTGTCAAGATGCCGCCATCAGGGCCATGTACCTTAAATACGATCATCTAAGTGACCTTTGTAACACCTTCGACTTGCCCGAGGTGCCCAAGGACTACCATATGGGTAAAATAGAAAAATTGAAATTACAAAAAAAATCATTTTTGTGATCAATTGATTAGATAAAATATCGATGTTCTGAGATCGTTAGTTCCAATCTTCAAACCTTTGTAGACTTACTGGAAATAGCAAATAAAGAATGGCGCTCCAAGCTCATATACAAATACGACAACAGGGACAAAATAACGAAACAACGCAAACCTCAAGTAGAGATGGACGTTGCAGATAGCGGATCTGCATCCCCGGAACAACACTTGGAACACCCTGAGCAAAATCCCGAAGGTTATTGCAGAATTATACCGTTGACTCTTACTGCCATAAACAAACTACCTGATTAAACCCTATTGTATACGCCTCGACATCTTCAAAGCTCAATAAATGGGATCAGGGCCGGCTTGAAAATGTATACCACACCACATGATTTATTTTTATAATTTAAAATAAATAGATAGGTATTTTTGGTTTTAGGTACCTATAATACATGTAAAATAATGATAATAATTAATGATAATTGAAAATAATATAATTTAAAAGTATAACTGTTAGGATAACAAGTACAATAAAAATTAATTAAATTCTAAGAAACTATTGATAATTTATTCAAAATTTAACTCTGTATCACTATCACTATCTTCATCTAAGCCTAAACTTATAATTAAGGGTTGAACATTTGTAATCATACAATTGTAAGAATTTTCCACCTTAAGTACATGCTGTACACAGTTTTTCCAGCTGTCTGCAGAAATTTTTCTTACTTCGTTTTTAATTATTTCTACGACAGATGCATTTAATGTAGGAGAAATATTATTTTTCCTAATATTGGATTTTAATTGGTGCCATATTAGCTCAATAGGATTGAATATACAATAGTACGGAGGAAGACGCAACACTGTATGTCCATTTTCTGCTGCAAGTTTGTCACACTCGTAGTCCTTATTTATTTTAAAAGCTTTTAATACTTCTAGCAGTTCTCGTTTTTTGTAAGTTTCTTCAAAATATAAATCATTTTCAATTATAAAATTTCGAATTTCTGCTTCTGTATTATTAGAATTGGGAATGATTTTTGCTTCCCGACTATGATAACTAGCATTGTCCATTACAATGACGCTATTTTCAGGTATATTTTTAAGGAGTTTATGTTTAAACCAATCTTCAAAAAGTTGTGCGTCGGTATCTTGATGGTAATCTAAAGAAGAATCTGCTATGTTTTTAGCTGAAAGCAACAGACGATTTGGAACAAACCCGTTCTCTGAACCAGCATGTAATATTGTGATTCTTTTGCCTTTATTTGATGGTGCCTTGGTTTGACATTTTTTGGAAGAATCATCCCAACCTTTTCTTGGGAGTGTCATGGGTATCGAACCATGTTTCGTCAAGGTAAATAATTGGACGATTTTCTTCTCCAAATTGTTTAACAGCTGTTAAATATTTAAGTGTCCATTCCCGTAAACGTTGAGATTCCATTAATGTTTGTCTTTTATCAATGCTTCGGTATTTAAAACCCATTTTACGCAATATTTTCATAAGGCTTGAAAGGCTACAAGAGATATTTGTTTCGTTTTTAATCAGCCGCTCTTTGAGGGTGAAGTGGGTACAGTTTGTGCCTCATGCATTTGGTAAATCTTCCTTCTTAATAAATCCATGTCATATTCGTCAATGCTTCTAAATGTGCCAGAAGCACTCCGATTTTTCTAGGATTAACAGGTTTAAGTACTATGTCTCTTACCGAAGATAAAGGAGTTTTTGTCAAAGTAGACGTCTCTGCTAAAGCATCCATCGAATTAAAATTTCTACTCAACAACGATTGATACACATTGTTAATTATTAGTTTGGCATCGGTAGATAAACGCTTTCTTTTAAAAATTACACTTGAAGATGCCCCCCTATCAGCACAATTCCAAGGACGCCACATTCTACCACTAATAAGCGTAACTAAAAATTCCACTTCCAAAAAACCACTAAAGATTAAAATTATTAAAAATCACTTTGTATTTATATATGCATCAGGCATAGGTATAAATTGAATTTGTATACCTGGTCCGGCTCTGCTCGAAAATGTTTCAAAATTTGGGATTTCCTTATTTATTTTATGGTCGATAGGATAATGGGGTTTTATTGCAGTCAAAAGATCAACGATATAATTCTGAAAATACTATACGTCGGATGTGAAACACATAATAGGCCGTTTTCATGTAGAATTGACTGTTTTTAAATATTTTTAGGTGGAGAAGCTGATCAACAGTTCGATTCGGACGAGGAAATTCCGATAGTGCCATTTAAACAGCTGAAGCCTACGGCCAGCGAATACGCCGTAGAAATAGAAGGTAAAGTTCGAGTTAGAAAAAGAACTGTTTACGTAACCGGTGTATATACACGATTGACAAACAGAGTTATTTCAATATCGCAGAAAATTTAATACAGCGTAAGTCTGTACTTTCTACCTTTACACGTGCGCCACAAACCCAGGGATCAAGAGACATCGTGACTAAGACATCCCCATCCTTATTTATTACAGATTTAAAAGTGAATAAAAACATAATAGAGCATCTGCGAAATACGTTTTGAATTCAATAACTGTTAGACAACGACAAAAGTTACAATCGCTAGTTGCTATTTTGATCATTTTGATTCAAGTTGAATTTAATCCTAATAACAGCTATTTTCAGAGTTATTTCATCGTACTTTTGTGTTTTCGGTAAGTATTTATGGACATTTCTTACTGATATAACATTTCCGAATATGTATATCGGAACGCTAGACACGCTATTATAGAAAACAGTCTTTGTTATGATATTTTTCTTGCGCAATTTTGATTGAATGATTTTAATGACGTGTAAGTGACGTCGCACGGGTAAAGATACACCTTTTTGGTCTTCTAATCGAAAAAAACACAACTTTTTAGATAAATTGTACGTCGACACGAGGAAAAAACTTACGATTACGGTCCCGGAACACGTATTGAATCTAAGAAAGTTCGTCATTTTAGGGGGGGTATACCATCTACACTTGTTGGGCCAACCCCCTCAACCTCAAGATTTTGTCACTATGGAAATGACCATAACAGGACGTAAGTTAACTTTTTAATAAATCGTCATCAATACAGGGTTGTCAGTGGAAATTTCCCTAAATCTAGGGATATTCGTGCGATTCTATGACAATGATGCTTTATTTGCGTTTGTTTTTAGTTTACCTGCCAAAAAAACTTGAAGTGCTCCCATTTAAAGTGGTGTACACACCGTATATTCCGCCGGAGCCAGAGCCAGTCCCGCCTGGTGCTTCCGCGAGCTTCACCAGAAAATTGCCGGAAGAAATCGAAGAAGAAATAAAGAAGCAGGAAGAGGAACTGGATAAACTTATATCGATTAATATCAAGTAAGAATCGGCTTATCTCGACATCCCGTTGACCTGTACTGCAATTACCTGTTTAAACCCCATTGTTTGGTCCCGATATCTTCCAACCGCAATAAATGGGTGCAGGATCGGCTGTGGTGTCCGGTTTGTTGTTGACCAATAATTATCGTTTTTAGATGGCCGCAACATGTAATCTTCCTGGAACTACCGATAGTATGTAGATGGGACGAAGATTTGAAGCAGTGGTCGAAAGAAGAAATACACGATCTGAAGCACAACGAAGAAAAATGCATTTTGAGTTTCCGGACGGGCGTTTTTGGAATATACGCTTTGGCTACGTACAGATACGTCAACTTGCCTTTCCAAGCGTACGACATCAAACCGGAAACTGAGTAAGAAAAAATATAGAGTGTTGACATTTTTTTTTAAATCGTTAAAATGTTCCTGATCAAAACAATTGAATGCAAATTGATAACGTCAACTAAACAATTATTTTTTAGCGAGTCGATCACCGTACAGTTGACGGCCGCCATATTGATGCTGGAATTCAACATCAAAAATGGCCTCATCTCTATCACTCAGCTGCAGAACAGCCCTAATATGACGCTACAGAAGGTGGTGGGGAAATATTTTAAACTGCATCAACTTATAAGGGTAAACATTTATCAGAATTTTTACGTTTTAAATAAAAAAATACTACGGCTATCAGCAAAATAAGTACAGGGTATCCCATTTTCGTCACTTTTATAGGGTATCTCCGTAATTGTTAGTGCTATCAAAAAAGTAATGTAGGTGTCATGTGCTCTTTTTGGGTCAAACTTAAAATGGTAAAATCAAAATTTTAAAATTTTCGCTCGCTTAAGAGATACGGGGGAAAATCAAAAAATTGACAATTTCAAAATTACCCTATATTTTCTTAGTTAAAAGAGATACAGAAAAATGTTTCATACAGAAGTTTCTTTATATTGATTGTTGAATAATCTGCCGTTTTCAGAATAAGTATACGGGGTCAGGTAAGAAAGTTATCGGATCTAACCTGATTTTTTTAAATGGAACGCCCTGTATATTTTAATCTAAAAATATACTATTTTAAATTCTCCTTTCAAATATATAACACACCATGGATGATATTGGCTTCCTAGGCGATTTATTTAAACCTTATTACTTTGAAACGAAATAAAAGATTCAGATTAAGGTAAAAAATAACGGGAATCATCGCAAATGTTCGGAATATATCCTTCAATGGTTACCGTCTTTCCGGATAGCGAACAAAATATACATTTTGCGCCATTTCTTCGTTTTTTCCACTTTCAATATAAACGGATATCATTACAAATTTTTCAAAATGTTGATAAGTCATTTTCACAAATGAATCTGTAAAAATGAAATTGACGTTAAATGTTAATAACAACTAGAATGTCAACATAGTTGTTTCTAGGATATTAGCTTTTGTTTCATGGCCTACTGTGGTTTAAAGTAATAAACTTTAATAAATCGCCTAGGAAACCAATATCATCCATGGTATGTTATATATTTGAAAGGATAATTTAAAATAGTATCTTTCAGATTAAAAAATACAGGGTGTTCCCTTTAAAAAATCAGGTTAGGTCCGATAAGTTTTTTACCTGACCCCGTATACTTATTCTGAGAACGGCAGATTATTCAACAATCATTATAAACAAACTTCTGTATAGAACATTTTTGTGTATCTCTTTTAACTAAGAAAATATAGGATTATTTTAATATTGTCTATTTTTTGATTTTCCCCCTCATCTCTCAAGCGAGCGAAAATTTTCAAATTTTGATTTTGCCATTTTAAGTTTGACTCAAAAAGAGCACATCACATGACACCTATATTACTCTTTTGATAGCACTAACAATTACGGAGACCCTATAAAATCATGCACAAAGGAATGATAGGCCGTATTTTATTATAAATGTATGGTTTTTATGAAATAACCCTACGAAAAAATATAGTAAAAGAACACTGTTTTTCTAGATGATGAAAGAAGCTGGCATCGATATTTTTCCCGCCTTTGATGCTTTCTGTTATGTAGACGGTAGGTGAGTTATAATATTTTTGCACATTCAATATACTCGACTGATTCCGCGGTTGGTTCTTTATGAAACATTTTCTAAATCATTTAATGTAAAGAAAAAAGAAATTTGCTTTTAAATGTTTCAATATATTGAGAGGATTACCAGTGGCGTAGCACTACTACCGCGAACCCCCGCAGTCGCGGGGGGGCCCGATAGCTTCGAGTGCCGATAGAGCCACCTGATCTAGATTTTGTCACACTGTGCTCTGTAATTATATAAATTTGAAGAATGAAGCAATTGGTACCTATATCAAGATCATGGAATATAAACCCGGAATTTGAAGATAAAAGACAATTAAAACCAAAAAAACACTTTGATGAAGCCAATACAAATTATCTATTTTCTAGTCGAGAAAACTATTTTAGGATAAATATATATTACAAAGTATTTGATATTGTAATTACCCAAATAGGTAATCGTTTTGAGGGAATGGAGTTATTTGTTAATAAATTTAGATTTCTATGTCCCCAAGTTCTAGTAACTTTGCCAGAAAAAGAAATATTTATGTCTGCAGAAACACTATAGCAAACATATTCCAGCGATCTGTCTGCGACTTTTCCTTTAGAGATAGTCGCGTTGTGTATGCCGTTAAAGGAAAAAATTGCTTCTCTTCAAAGTATTAAAGACTTTGCTGTATTTTTAATTGTGGAAAATAACACTTTATCATCAAATTTTCCAGAGGTAACCACAGCCTTATTATTATTTTTAACTCTTCCAGTAAGTGTTGCTACAGCTGAGAGATCCTTTTCCAAATTAAAAATCATTAAAAATTATTTACGAAATAGTTCCTCTCAGACAAGGTTAACCAACTTGGCTATCCTGTCTATAGAGGCACAAGAGGCGGCCAAAATGGATAATAACCATTTAATAAAAAAATTTGCGGAGGCAAAAGCTAGAAAAAAACAATTTACCTCCTGAAAGCAACGATATAAGAATAATTTTACAATATAATAATTAAAATAGGCAATTGGCCAATTGCCTCGCAATAACTATTGAGATACCTATAATATTATATTCAAGATTTTGTTGCTTAATTTTAAATACTTTTGGTTTTATCTCACTGTAACTTTCAAGTATCGCTACCTTAGCTCGGTACCTAAAGAATTTTTTCGTGTTTGTTCCTTTTAGTTTTAAAGAATGTTTTTTGTTTTCTTCTTGTTGTTCAATAATTTTATTTTTTGTAACGTTCTTCATATAGGTTTGTAGTTTAAATAATAAACAGTATTATCTAATTTTGTTTGTTTATATGTTTGTATATGTATATTCTTAATATAGGGTAGGGGGCCCTAACTCAATTTTCGCGGGGGGGCCTATAATTTGTCGCTGCGCCACTGAGGATTACTCTACATCATTCGGCTTTTTAGGCCTTTCTCAAGAGCATTGCACGATGAATACTAAACTTAAAAATTATTTTACGGGTCTTTATACAGTCACTAATATACTTTTTTATTGCCTAAGAATTTCCCCAGATTAGTGGTAGGTAGACTTGAGAAAGCTGTCTATCACGGGCGTGTTTACGAAATTTTGTCGATCATTAGTTGTGAGGGGATTATTTTTTATATACTTTTAATTTCGTACTGTTCTAGAAGATCTAAACGTTGGCCCTTTCTTTAGTTATGTAATAGTTTAATGTTGTCCGTATCTATAAAATAGCTGTTTTCTATACAATGTGTGGAGAGAGATTCAAAATAGAATTGCGATGTTCTTTAAATTTTGTCTTAGGATGTTGTGAGAAACAGTGGGCCATGGAAAAACATTTGTACTACAACATGGCGCAAATGTCAAACAGTTTTAATTTCGCCTGGTCCCGATGGAATTTGCAAACTGACAGACGAAAAATAGTGGTCCAGATGAGACAATACGCTCCCGAAAGTAAAAAACAGGTACTTTTTTTTCAGTTAAAATTCTTTCAAATCTGTAAATATGCATACTTTTGATGACCGGTCTTGGACTGTTTCAGACCATCGTGCCCAGCACGGGTTCATCCAAACGCCTCGGCGTCTGCTGCTTCTTTCACGTTCGTCGTCAAGTATAAAAATAATTATTATAAGAGAGAGTTTTTTATTTCATAGGATAAAAACTGAACTGCAACTGATTTTTTTCTAATTTTGGCCAAAAAACGTCTAGAAACGTGCATGATCTGGGAGGAAATATGTCTTGGCATAACCACGTTGTGGCAATCGCCAACATAGCTTCTCAGAAGCTTGGGGTACTCTTCCGAACCAGAAAGTTGCACACACCTCAACAACTTTTGACACTATACAAAGCCCAGATTCGGGTTTGTATAGTCTCATGTCCGGAGCTCTGCACCCAAACATACTCTTCGGCTACTGGATTCCATCGAAAGGAGGGCTGGTCGTCTGATCGGAGACCACGAGCTGACGAAGAACCTCGACAGCCTAGAGCATCGAAGACAGGTTGGGGATTTGACTCTCTTCTACAGATATTTTCATGGAAGGTGCTCGGCTGACCTTACCCTCTTAATTCCGCCCAGAGCGACGAATAGCAGAAATACACGACGAACCACTACCGCCCATCCATATGTGATTCAGCTTAGTACTCCTCGAACTTCATTATTTAATAATTCTTTCATCTGGAGGACTTCATCCTTGTGGAACGACCTTCCCTTCGTTTTTCCCAACGAATATAACCTCCAACGATTCAAAACCAACGTGAATCGCTTTTTGCGCACACGCACCACTCCCAGAGTGCCCTAAAGGATTTTTCCTATAGTGCTTGTGTTTGATCATAAAAAAAAAAAAGATTCGTGGAAAAATTATTTTATCTAGACATTTATTAAAAATGTGTTATTTTTTTAGAAAAGTCATCAGATGTTGCTAGTAAGTCCCCGCAAAGCTTGCTATATAGAATGCACCGAGGTGAGCCAAACATTTTCCACCAAGGAAGTCGAATCTACGAAGGTAAAATTAAAAATCACATCGAACCAGTGGCGGTTCTTCCACAGGAGCACATGCGCACGTGCACCCCCAAAACAAAACGAATAAAGAATATTAATTTATATTCATTGAATATTATTTATCGTATAAAGTCCGACCCTCCACAATATTTTATCATCCCGTCAAACCAAACTGTATAGATCCGGCAACCGTGCCTCGGTCGAGGTAAATGACGAGACTTGCTCGCACGTGCCATTAAGTAGTGCATTTTTTTTTTTTGGACAGCCGATGAGAATCTGCACACAGACACCTTACAGACGCGGCTGCAAGGTAGTGTCGGGTTTAGCAACTTGTGGGGATTATACCTCCATCAACATAATCTTTTCTGAGGGAAAAGATCCGCCTCTGAGAGGCGAGCCGACCGACTAAACTCACCGTCTGAGTCAGGTATAAAGCCTTTAACTCCTTTCACTCGACGTGTTATTTTTGTCTATCATAAGTATGATTTTTGGGTTAAGCCTTTAGGCGTTGTTGATGATGTTTGGTGTCAGCTCTAGTATCTTTCTAATTTGAATTTAATCAAATGAGCAAGATATAAGGGCTCCTAACATGTTGGCGGTAGGTGTGTGGTAGGCGGTGTATTTTTACAATAGTCGTGTAGTTAAGTAGTGCAGTTTCTCTGTAGTAACAGGTGGCGTGTGGCAGCGGGGGATAGCGGGGCTATGGCGATTTAACATGGAAAAGGCGCACAGTTTTTGTGTACACCGCGCTGTTGTCTGTTCGTGCATCTAGTTAGAAATTCGAGCATGTAAAGAAATAACTTTAGCTCTTTGAGTTTGGAGCAAAAAATTGAAGTGAAGAATGCGGGAACACCTAAACCCGAAATTAATTTAACGCAGACCACAAAGGGTAAATCTAGGGACTTTATTAGAAAGTTTAAAAATGAAATATATGAAAAAAAAATTATAGAGGGAATTCCAAACTTTAATGAGGCTGTTATTGATCAATTTTCTACAATTAAGAACCGAAGAATGGACTTTACGTTTAAGCACTATTGTGTAGGGTCGATAAATGTTGTGTATTTCGATAAATGATACTCGATATGATTTTAAACCATTTTATTTAAGGATTTAAACTAAAAAACACTGAAAATATGAAGTCCGTAGATGGCGTAGTGGTATTTGACATCAATGGCGTAGTGGTATTAGACATAATTCGGTAATCTTGATAACTCGTAGATGGCGGTGGTAGTTTTGGACATCATTCGGTTTTCTTGATAGCTCGTAGATGGCTTTAGTAGTATTAGTAGTGGACTGTATAAATATTGTTACGAGGGTTGCATGCGACGACGTTAAGATCCGACAGCTATACACACTAAGAAAACCTTCCTTATTTTCCAAAAGTTGTATTTCCTTGTGTAAAATTAAAAAATAAATAAAAATATGTTTTACCTAACGCATTTTCTTATTACTTTTTTTCTTTCTACATTTAAAACGCTTTGAAAAATTTCACCATACTTGTGAACCCCCTCTATCATAAGTCACGAGCCGCCACTGCGTCGAACGAACACTTATCACACGACCTCGACTCGCAATTGACCGTATTTTTTTTTCAGTTTTGTGCCGACCTATACCATCTGATGAAATCGACCAATGGCATTTTTGTAAGGAACAAAATTATGAAAGCGTGCAAGCAAAACGTGCATACCGTTGCGCAATTCCTAAGCGCCATAAGAGTTATGAGTTTTTCTTAAAAAAAAAATATAAATAAAGAATAGTTAAATTGTTTTATTTATTATCGGCATGGGCTCAAGTACCTCAAAAATGTCTACCCAACGTACGTTTTCATGTAGAATTGACCAGGCTAATCAAAAACCATACCAATCTTCCGTAAAAATGTTCGCAGGGACGGCCACCATGTGGCCTGTAAGTAAATCATTAAGAACAAAGTCGTCAGCAATATGCATCACTTCGACAACGCCGCCTGCCACTTTACCTTAATCAGATGGCCCCTTGGTGCACCGTTGCCAAGTTTCCGTATTGAATAGTCGATGTTTTGAAGAGCTATGCGTAACGGCAAGCTGTCTACGTGTTGATGGATTTGGGTTGCGACAACATAAAGCCATGAAGGTTGATTTCAAATGTTTTCTAATAATCGCGCAATAATAATTAAAGTGTAAGTGATTTTTAAAAATTTCATAGTTGGGGAAAAAACGTTTTTTCTACTTAAAACGGCCGTTATGATTTATGAAAGAAAACCCCTTTTTTGTCCTCTGAATTCAGTAATCGTCCCCCCCCCCCCCTTCAAGTCACGTCACAACCTCCTTCTTAAAAGCTTTGGGGTATTTTACACGAAATAAATTCACACATACCATTTCTCACATCTGACAGTCCCGTAAATGTTCCCATTCCCTCGAGGACATGGCAACACGGCCGCCACCTCAATTGTCGCGCATCGACAACCACGCACCACCAGATCCTCAACACGCGGTAGTTACCCCTCCACCCCCCCTCGCTGCTTTGCGCGTGAGCTCCGCTAAATGTTGATCGTTGATTCCGTTCTGTCGTCTTTTCATCAGTCCGAGCCCGTTTTTCGTGGTGGAAATACCACCGGCAGCGGCTGAAAAGTAGTTTTTCCATGGGCTTCCACTAAGGAAAAAAAGACAAATCGTGCAACGACGCGTGAAAAAAAAAACAAAAAAAAAATCGGGGAGCTTGACGCGCGCTTTAACGGTATCTCGTGAATCGAGTACTCGCTTCCCGTTCATTGGTCGATACAGCTCCGGTGACGCACGTGATATTCCGTTTTAGAAAGTCACCTTGTTTGCGGAAAAAACTCCTTGAAAAACGCGAAAACTCCGCCCGATTTAAAACACCCGCCGCCCTGCCCAGTTTCCAGTCCCAGGTGGCTTTGACTTTGAAACGAGTGAAAGTGCGACGCCTTACCAGATCCGACACATCATCATTATTGGTAAGTTTGTTTTTTTAAATTGCATTTAATCGTTCCCTAATCCAAGGAAATCGTTCCAGAACAGAAAGGGTGTTCCTGTAACAAGCAAGAGCATTGCCCGGGTGATAGGTACCAGGCATGTGACGTTGCATGTGCTCTGATCTGATTGGCTGGTCCCTGACACTGTACTTTCGGGACTCGATTTTTACACTTCCCAGGCCCTTTTAGCCGTGGAAAATTTAATATTACCCCGCCAATACCTTCCGGCGTCTTCCTAAATCCACATGTTCTAAAAAAAACATTGTTATCTCAAGGAAATTCGAGGAAAACCTCTACAAAAATACAGACATAACGATGCCTGCAACGTGTCGTTATTGACGACGTGATCCGCACTGTTGCCAGGTTTACGGTGGGTTTGCCACTCCTTTTATCAATGATCTTGCAAGACCACTTGTTATAAAGTGAGTTTTTTGTGTTTTTTAGCGATTTTATGTAGTTTTAGCTAGTTTTCAAAGTTGTAATATAACGAGAATCCTGATTTGTCACGATTTCCATCAGGTTTTTTCGCAAATTACCCGCCAGTTTAGCAGAAAATCGATATTTTCTGCGAGTTTCTTTGTTCTCAGAAGTGCCCTTTTCTCTCATTAACGGTTTGTGTAGGTATTTTCGTGTTCTCTTTATAATAGGGGTAGTTTTAATTATACACGTTGATAATTGGGCTTCGCAGTTGCTTTAATTAATAACCGTTCCAAAACAGTTGTTATAAAATGAGTTTTCGTGTTTTCTTTGCAATATGACGAAACTATAGTGATTTTTTAATTTAAGATATTGCGAAAAACGTGTTTTTATTCACCCTATCAATTTTTTTTTCGAAAGTTGCCCGCTATTTTAGAAGAAAATCGATAATTGCTGCACATTTCTTTGTTCTCCAAATTGCCCCTTTCCCTTTACAGGTTTGCACGTAGGTTTTTGTTGTGTTTTATAACAGTCACTTATTATTAATAGTTGGGCTTTATCCTGCGATTCATAGTTTTACAAAACCACTTGTTATGGTGTAATTTTACGTGTTTTTTAGCAATATAGGATATCGTAATTTGGGATTTCAAAAGTTTCTTCGCGTGTTTAAAGCAATCGAATTTCGGGACAAAAAATTTACCTCTCAAAGTAATGAGCGTAACATTTTTCAAAATTTTGTTCGATTAATCGGCAGTTTATTGATTACGTAAACATATTTGCGAAATCAAAATATGCAAAGAACACGTTCTCGTGCATTCGCTTGCACTTACTTCAGTTGTGATGTTTATTTCGAAAATAAACTCTCTATTTGCACATTAATTTCTTGTATAAAGATCCACGTGATACATTTTCGGTTTTAGGGTCAATATTACGCTGTAAGCAAGTTCTTACAACCAAACTATAAAGAGGTTTTATACGAGTTGTTTAAATAGCCGTAAGAACATCAATTTACTTACATTATACGGCAAAATAGTTATATAAGCTTCCTTGCTGTATAACTCGGTTGTTGATTGTCCAAGTATAGTACCGCTTTGGAAAGACTCTAGCTGGCCTCTTTGTAAATAATTTAATTTTTATAACAGTACGTGTACGGTATACGTTACTAAATATTACGTAAAACTCTCTAACAAAAGCATTCGTTACCTTTTCGATAAGTACACGCGTAACTGTCCGTCTAAGAAGCAAGGATTTTCAAAATCACCCTGTGGATTAAAACTAAGAAAACAATGACAAATTTGACGTTTTGTACATTTTATTCACTTTTTGATGGATTTTAAAGTTGCTACGGAACAAAAGGTATCGCCGCGAGCGAAGTGGCGGGTACAAATATCTTTCTCGTAATTGTACACTCATTTTACATTGGCCTGACAAATTTGAGTCAAATCGGCTGAATAATTTAGGAATTATCCAGGGGAGAGACGTACAAAACATCATTTTATTCACTTTTTGATGGATTTTAAAGTTGCTACGGAACAAAAGGTATCGCCGCGAGCGAAGTGGCGGGTACAAATATCTTTCTCGTAATTGTAAACTCATTTTACGTAGGCCTGACAAATTTGAGTCAAATCGGCTGAATAATTTAGGAATTATCCAGGGGAGAGACGTACAAAACATCATTTTATTCACTTTTTGATGGATTTTAAAGTTGCTACGGAACAAAAGGTATCGCCGCGAGCGAAGTGGCGGGTACAAATATCTTTCTCGTAATTGTACACTCATTTTACATAGGCCTGACAAATTTGAGTCAAATCGGCTGAATAATTTAGGAATTATCCAGGGGAGAGACGTACAAAACATCATTTTATTCACTTTTTGATGGATTTTAAAGTTGCTACGGAACAAAAGGTATCGCCGCGAGCGAAGTGGCGGGTACAAATATCTTTCTCGTAATTGTACACTCATTTTATATAAGCCTGACAAATTTGAGTCAAATCGGCTGAATAATTTAGGAATTATCCAGGGGAGAGACGTACAAAACATCATTTTATTCACTTTTTGATGGATTTTAAAGTTGCTACGGAACAAAAGGTATCGCCGCGAGGGTAGTGGCGGGTACAAATATATTTCTCGTAATTGTACACTCATTTTATATAAGCCTGACAAATTTGAGTCAAATCGGCTGAATAATTTAGGAATTATCCAGGGGAGAGACGTACAAAACATCATTTTATTCACTTTTTGATGGATTTTAAAGTTGCTACGGAACAAAAGGTATCACCGCGAGCGAAGTGGCGGGTACAAATATCTTTCTCGTAATTGTACACTCATTTTACATAAGCCTGACAAATTTGAGTCAAATCGGTTGAATAATTTAGGAATTATTCAGGGGAGAGACGTATAAAACATCATTTATTCACTTTTCGATGGATTTTAAAGTTGCTACGGAACAAAAGGTATCACCGCGAGCGAAATGGCGGGTACAAATATCTTTCTCGTAATTGTACACTCATTTTATATAAGCCTGACAAATTTGAGTCAAATCGGCTGAATAATTTAGGAATTATCCAGGGGAGAGACGTACAAAACATCATTTTATTCACTTTTTGATGGATTTTAAAGTTGCTACGGAACAAAAGGTATCGCCGCGAGCGAAGTGGCGGGTACAAATATCTTTCTCGTAATTGTACACTCATTTTACATAGGCCTGACAAATTTGAGTCAAATCGGCTGAATAATTTAGGAATTATCCAGGGGAGAGACGTACAAAACATCATTTTATTCACTTTTTGATGGATTTTAATTTTCATACGGATAGGATAATTTCTAAAATACTTAACCGATTTGGCTCAAATTTGCCATGCCTATGTAAAATGAGTGTACAATTACCAGAAAATTATTTGTATCCGCCGATTCGCTCGCGTTGATCCCATTTGTTCCGTATCAAAATTAAAATCCATCAAAAAGTGAAATAAAAGATGTTGTCTCTCCCCAGGATAGCTCCCAAATTATTCAACCGATTTGGCTCAAATTTGCCATGCCTATGTAAAATGAGTGTACAATTACCAGAAAATTATTTGTATCCGCCGATTCGCTCGCGTTGATCCCATTTGTTCCGTATCAAAATTAAAATCCATCAAAAAGTGAAATAAAAGATGTTGTCTCTCCCCAGGATAGCTCCCAAATTATTCAACCGATTTGGCTCAAATTTGCCATGCCTATGTAAAATGAGTGTACAATTACGAGAAAATTATTTGTATCCGCCGATTCGCTCGCGTTGATCCCATTTGTTTCGTATCAAAGTTAAAATCCATCAAAAAGTGAAATAAAAGATGTTTTTAACGTCTCTCCCCAGCATAGTTCCCAAATTATTCAACCGATTTGGCTCAAATTTGCCAAATCGGTTGCCTATGGAAAATGAGTGTACAATTACGAGAAAATTATTTTTATCCGCCGATTCGCTCGCGTTGATCCCATTTGTTCCGTATCAAAATTAAAATCCATCAAAAAGTGAAATAAAAGATGTTTTTAACGTCTCTCCCCAGGATAGCTCCCAAATTATTCAACCGATTTGGCTCAAATTTGCCATGCCTATGTAAAATGAGTGTACAATTACGAGAAAAATATTTGTATCCGTCGATTCGCTCGCGGTGATGCCATTGGTTCCGTATCAAAATTAAATTCCAATTGGACACTCATTTTACATAGGCATGGCAAATTTTAGCCAAATTGGTTAAGTATTTTAGGAATTATCATCGTTTCGTTAAAAAGTGGGACACACTAAAGTGAATACCGCAAGATTCTATATTTGATAATAACTCGAATACCCGCCAGAAAGTGTAGAAAATGGAATACCCTGTACGTAGGGAAAACCAGTTGACATATTCCTATCTTAGGTTTCCTTCTTCTCCATCCAGAAGTAGGTACTATGAAGTATGAACTTTCGGTTTAAGTTTTCAAATCCGTTTTATCCTGGTTTACCCAAACGAGAGATAAACATACTTATATTGTGACTAATAAATACATATATCCAAATTGTAAAGTGGTAAAAAGTTCGCTCCTTCCGAGATCGAAAATTTGAAAGTCATTTTTGAAGAAAGCGTGCACTTCCATATACCCCGAAAGCCGCATTTCAACACGTATTCCCCCGTACTTTACGTGCATTAACCCAACGTGTGTCACGGCAACAACAAAGGTCAGTTTGTTGTCAACTAAAGAGTTCCACGGCGTTGCCGATATGTCAGAAGCGACCGGTCTAGCGGTATTCCAAGTTTAATGGGTTTATAAACCGTTTCTAGTTAACCTAGTTGCGTAAACCGATGGTTTTTTGGCGAAAAATTAACGAGCGAACATGATATGAAGTGGGTCACGCCTCTAGTCGCAGCAAACTTATACGAAATATTATGATTTTCATTTCGGGATGGGTTTTGGCAATGTTTTCCATATTTTTTTTATTTTTTTTGAGGTAAAACTGAGTTTGAGTATAAAACATAAAATTAAGTCACGTGACATAAAAAAATGCATATTCCAATTTTTTTCTTATTGCATATCAGTTACATAAACAACGTTAAAAATAAAGTAGTATTTATAAAAAAAATAAACCGAATTAAGTTTCACGAAACGATTAATAAGAAGTTTTAGGAAACTTTGTCGATAGAGGCAACGCTGTCCCAAGATGTAACGTGCTTTTACCGTAGGCCTATTAGAGTACCTGCCGGCCAGAAATACACTGAATGGAAATTTTATGAAATCCAATGAAATATTGTCGTTATCGGCAACATTGTTTCATTATCTCCTCCAAACAACCCTGGAATATTTTCATCCTTTAATTGATGTGCTATAATATTATAATGGGAATCATTACATCTTTTGACAGCTGAAGAAAGCACGTTTTTTTTATATATTCCGGTTCGATTAAACGCATAGCAAGCTCAAACCGTTAAAAAAACAATCGAACTCAAAACAAGTCCGCAACAAGCGTGTCGATTGTCGCGTGGTAAAAGGAACGGTAAGGGGCGTAGAGGGGGGGGGGGGGGGGATTAATAAGCACGCTACAGTTGCTTCGACGATGTCAAGTTTGACAGAAAGTCGTAGAATTACGGAAAACGCGATTGGGATTGCCAAAAATAGTTGCCCGAGTAATACGAAGACATTATTTAAGAAAAAAACAGTATTTTGTCACGTAAAAAAAAATCCTAAACTAAAGAAAACTTCATTTTATTATTATTAATAAACCACTCGAAAAATATATTAAAGAATCAAAAATATTAGGAAGTAATGGGATTTTTACCTAAATTTTAGAGGCAACATCGATTGGGACGGCTTGTTATTATTTTTATGCGATCTGCCGAATATGCGTGCTGCGCGGACACAGGTTGCGCCTCTTCGGCAATGTCACACGTCGCGATATTTCCCTAAATCCAATCCAATCCATTGTTATTTGGTTGAGTGAACATTCTAATAGATCCAAGTGCCTTACTTAATTTTTTTTAGTATTTTGAAGTATTATGTACACAATATGACAACGCCGCCTCATTAGCCTATTCTACACGCCATTCACAATCGGGGTGGGGACGTAATCACAACCACCAAAACACGTGTTTGATTACCGAGCGACGTTGCCGGGTCCGTCGTTTAAACAAAGAACAAGGATCTCTGTGTTGCCAAGCACATAGTTACCATTGAAACAAAACAAACTGGAGATGACTGAAAATGAGACACGCAACGTTGCCAAGCGGTATCATATGATTAACATAATGAATATGAAACAAATTGTATTAAATCGAACGAGGTCGTATGCGATTGGTCGGTACGTCGTTAATTGCTCAATTGTTTATTTTGCAGACACGTTTCTGTTTTGTTTTGGTAAGCGAGGACGTGACTAATACAGCGTGACCCCGAAAACGTATATTTGTTGCTTATCTTGCAAATTTTTCTGGCTGTTTTTTTTTTTAATGTTGGATTAAAACATATATCTGAATAAAGTACAGAAATTTGGCTTATGTAGGATATTTGTTTTTACATGGATTTTCTCCTAGGGCGCTCTGTGAATACCCGAAAAAAACTTCATTATCAGCAAAAAATAAATATTTAGATTTTGCCTCGACCCAAACTGTTATAAACTTGATATGCCTTATTTTAAAGAATATTGCACACTTTTTATGACCTTAAATGATCGGCAACGTTGTAAAGACCTTAAGAAAGCGTGCTCTGGCCTTCTCCTCCCGCCCCTCCTGTCGAAACATTGCCAAATCACTCAAATATTCCTTAATCATCAGATAATTGCTATTTCTAATTACATAACGTTAAAATGAGTGCCTTTATTTAAAATGATTATGATACTTTTTGTTTTAAGGGGATAATTTGTAGAAATTAGGCGTTTGATGCAATATTTTACCTGTAAAAATGTTAATGTTTCGCCCATTTTTACTTGGCAACAGCGCAATGGCGCCTTACTTCTCCTCCTGTCCCCTTCTAGTCCCGGACAACCAGTTCCTGGTCTGTTTGCGTCGCAATTTTCATTTCATTTTCAGTTCGTATCAGTTCGGTGCACGTTCTCGACGAAGATGGCGTCCATAAATGCGGCCCAAAAAGCCGAAATTCTATCTACAAACTCGCTTTCTAACGTGAAATTCATCGTGTTTCAGCCCGTGGTGGGTCCCGACGGCGTGGTGCAGGACAAGATGAGCCTTAACACCCTGTTGGAAGCGGCAAAGTTTCTGGAAATGCAGGAACAGAGGCAACAACACAGGGCCACGTTGGAAACTGCTTTGACGACAGCAACTATACGACCAGTGACGGCGATCAACGGTGGGGCCACGCAGTTTCAAAACGTGGTAAGTGTTATTATTATTATTAGGCTTTTTTAAAGGTAAAAATACGCGAACTTTCATGTGCAACCACTCAAACGTGCTTTCGTTTTGCATCATCACGGTCACTAGCGTCTTGCGTTGCTGTTGCTCATCTTTTGTTTTTTTTATATTACTATTACTAGTCCTAGCATGCCTTGATTTGTTGCGTTGTTGCCATGCTGCTTTCACAGAAAAAAAAGTTGCTAGATTCATAGACTCGACTGCATCTTCTTCGTTTTGTCGATGGTCAATCCCCAAAACATGTTCGACTCCTTTTATTGATTGGAGAAGGAAAACGTCGCGTACCTGTGTCGCCTAGGCATTTTACCTCATCTAGCCTAGGCAAGTATTTCTCATTTTACGTTTTTGTTACGTCCGAAATCGCCTCGTGCCTAGATATCGCGACGTTGCCAAATTACCTACCCACTGAGTCGCCCAAAGTTAAAAAATATTGTAAACAATGCACCTATGAGGGTTGCGTCATTTCGAGCATTGCCCATTTCAATGTATGGGGTGGCCTAAAGAAATTTTGTTAATTTTTCCGCAGAATAACGGCGGTACTCAGACCATCACCCTTCAACCAGTGAAACTTATAAATGCCACCGGGACACCTACCAGCATTGGAAGTTTGCAATGTCACCAAGCGCAACCGACCCAGACGGTTGTCATTTCGAGCAACAACATTTCGTCTACGTTCTTGCAGGGTGTACAAGGTAAATAAACATTAGGAAAATGTAGTTGAAAAGGTTTTATTGTTCTAAATCACAATTATTTTACACGTTTTATTGTCTGTTCTATCAGTTGATCATTCCAAACCACCCTGTATAAGTAGTAACATGAACTCTGGTTTTGTTCGGGTTATGTTTTCACTTGGTTGTTTCTATTGCAGGTCCGATCACCTTCACCACAGCCGCCCCAACCTTGGCGACGACCTCCCCCCAGACAATCCTTCAGAATGGGATACCTCAGAATGGTATCCCACAGATTAAGAAAGAACAAGACGGACATATATCGAGCACGACCGTGTCGCAGACTCAGAGGCACCGGGTGTTGAACAATTCCTTTGATATCATGAACCCGTTGGTGATCGACGAGAGTAGTTCCATGGAACAAAAGAAAATCAAGCAACCCCCTATGGTTTTTCGCTCTGGTGAGTATATGACAAGTGCACAGGGTGTCCTATTTTTCCAAGGTTTTACTGTTATTAGTAAAGATAGATGGATGCGGTTTTCGCAGCACTGTACTACTTTTTTGTGAAACAAGAGATGCCCTAATTAGAATTATTCTAGGTCTCCTATCATATACGGGAAATCCTAGAAAAAATTGAGTACGTCACTGGATTATAGGGTGTTATGGAAATGATGTATTATATTTAAACCCGCAATTCCTGAGATGAAAACAAATTGAAGAAAAATATCCAAAAATGGTGTTTTAATTTAATATGCCCTGTACATGGCCTTATATCAAACCAAAAATTACCACGTGGTGCCCCTGTTCGGAAGGTAAACACAGCACATGCACATGGCAGTGAAACTTGAACAGTGTTGTCATATCTTCAGGGTAAACTCTTTAGAAAGTCAATAAACTTTTACGTTCAGTTCGCTGGGAAACAATCTCTGATTTATAAAATTGAACTGACTCGAACGAACCGCCGCGGTGTTTATAAATGGTCAGGTATGTTCTCATTTGTTCAATTCGAACGACACCCGTCAGATCTGGACAACTTAAAAGTTTATAAAAAAATGCAATTTTATTTACCTTTTCGGACTTATTTAAAACCAACTTAATTTATAGAAAACACCAAGTACTCGCATCACAAAATCACATTAGTTTTCGCGTCACAACACATCTAAGTACCGTTCAAACTGAATTAGTATTTTAAAGTGCTACTGTGCAGACAGAATACGCCCTTATTGTCTGGGAAATAATGTATTTAACATCCAAAAATTTTAAAAATAAATAACACATTGGTTCTCTCGATCGATATCGGCCGGCTTCATTAAACAGCTGATTTTTGACAATCTAATGGATGGCTAATGTTTAAAAATACAGCGTTGCCACTTTCGATGTTTTATAAGCGACTATCATAAATTGCCGAATTTCCTTCTATAATATTACTTTCCTGTATAATTATAGTCTCGGAAATGGCAACCGCGCTGGCCCTAGTAGCCGAGAGTTCTCGGAAAGAAAGTTCTGGTCCGAAGATGGACTAGACCATTATTTCAAAGGGTAGTTCCTGTCAATTGTTAACATAATTGTTTCATTTTATCTTTAGTAATCCCATAGAAAAAAGAACTGAAAGTGTCTGTGCCTTGGATTCCTTAATCGCGTCCTGGATTTACTTTCTAAGTAAGCTAAATATTTATTTTTATAAGGAACTAAAGTTTTACACTTTTAAACATTTTGGCAACATTGTGCTTGAACATCTGTTGATTAATCAGCTGGGCAATGTAACATGTTCATATATGAATGTGCCAAGGAGTTGTGTGTGGGTTTAGGGGTGAATTACCCCACTTTTTAAACGTTCGATTTAAAAAATATATACAGGGTGTCCGGGAACATGTGGGAAATCTCCCGGATATGAAGAAAACACGTGAAAAGAATACTATAGGTTCATATAAACTTCTATCGTATCGGCCTCCTCTTCGGAGATAAGGGCTCCCAAAGAGCACCAATGGAATCAAGTTTTTTACACATAATTATTGAACCACCTGGTATATTTCAATTATTTTTTAATATGATGTATACCAGGTAAGACCCGTTAAGTTACTACCCAAGAAACTGTTGTGAATTACTCACAGCTGCAGGGACGGACTAGCTGTAACACTCATGGGCCCATTTTTTTTACGCCCTGCATTTCATATACATCATGTATTTGGCGTATTTCAGTAAAAGATACATCTTTGTTCCGATCAAATGTTCAACCTTCAAAATTCCGCTTTTTCATATTTAACCCGTGAGAATTTAGGGGACTGGTGTAAATAAAATGACGTTTTTTCTGAAAACGGTTAGTATTAGCGACATGAATGAAGAGTACTTAATTTTTAGCCAATAGTTAAAGGTATGTAAAAAACATTGTCCAAAATTCTCATCATACAGGGCGTAAAAAAAATGGGCCCATGAGTGTTACAGATAGTCCGTCCCTGCAGCTGTGAGTAATTCACAACAGTTTCTTGGGTAGTAATTTGACGGGTCTTACCTGGTATACATCATATTAAAAAATAATTGAAATATACCAGGTGGTTCAATAATTATGTGTAAAAAACTTGATTCCATTGGTGCTCTTTGGGAGCCCATATCTCCGAAGAGCAGGCCGATACGAAAGAAGTTTATATGAACCTATAGTATTCTTTTCACGTGTTTTCTTCATATCCGGGAGATTTCCCACATGTTCCCGGACACCCTGTATATAGCGCTTCTCTAGGACACCCCAGGAGTCACCCATTTAAATATAATACGTCATTTCCATAACACCCTGTATGTATGTACAAAACTACAAAGACAACATTTTATTTCTTTCTGATAAGTTGCAGGGTAACCGAAATATGGGGGGCGTCTCAAAATGTAAAATTCTCAAAAACATCACTTGATATGAAAAACGAGGGAGCCTAGAAAAATTCTAATTAGGTCATCTTTTATTTCACAAAACACGTAGCACAGTGCATGCGAAACCCGCACTACTACTCACATAACATTGTACTGGCGACATCTACTAATTAGAAACGGTAATCGTTTAGACACGCACCACTCGGCCGACGGTAAACATTGGTGTCGTTTTTTTAGGAACCCGAGAAGTCCACAATAAATTGGAGAAACATCGGAGAGCACATTTGAAAGAATGCTTCGACATTTTGAAGAAGCAGTTGCCCACGAATGGCGAAGAGAAGAAGACGTCAAATTTAAGCATCTTACATTCGGCATTGAGGTAAGTTTATCGCCTTATTTTAGTAAAAGAAGATTTTGAAACGTCAAGTTTCATCCGGCCCGACGAGAGTGGTGTCTGATAGTTTTTAATCGTTATTATCACAAACACAGGTACATCCAGAACCTGAAGCGACGCGAACGCGAATTGGAGCACGAAATGGAGCGGCTGGCCCGCGAAAAGATCGGCTACCAACAACGTTTGGCAACACTGAAAAAGGACATTTCCACGCATTTTGACAATGTCGACTTTTCGAAGATTCTGCCAGAGATCCCTTCGAGCACCACGAGTATTACTCAAAATGGGGGGATGGGGATTAAAATGGACAACGGAGATGGGCTGGTGTCTACTAGTTCTAGGTGAGTCCGATTATTCCTCTGTGCAATACAAATTTATAACTGTACTTTCTCTATTTTATAGCCACTTCATGATCCCCGCCACCTCGATCGCCACCCCCATCAGCATTGAACCAATGAAAATTGACCACACTCCTACTATAGTCACTTCGAGTGAGTTTGGCAACATCGCGACTGTAGTCAGTTCAAGCACTGTGATAAATCAGACAAATTCTGTGATAGCGAGTAACGGAGAGAGCAAGATTTCCATTCCGATTTTGGGCAAGATGCCCATTGTGACTACTACCCAGGCGGCCAGTTTGAAAGAGGTAAGTAATTTGCAGATACTGTGTTAACTGTTGCAAAAATACTTATATTTACCTCATATTTCCTTATATCTACTATTAAGGGCGCTGTAGCTACAACACTGTCTGATATAAAATTTCCTTTTTTTCTTATATACTAGAGCAGGGGTTCCCAGACTTTTTCAGCTCGCGACGCACTTAGAGGTGTATTTCGTCAGTTTCCGGAGAAGAGAAAACAGGAGCGCGTCCCAGCCCCTCTGTTTACTCCCCAGGGCGCCTCGGGCTACATTTTGGGAAGCGCTGAACTAGAAAATTAATATTTATAAATTATTTTGATTAAAGAATGCTTGTCATGAACAGGCATTTCGGTAAATCCCCGAATAAAAGTCAATTCTTTTTAAACTATGTGTATTTTGTGATTTTTTTACGAACAAAGCCGCTGCGCATACTTTGGGAATCCCTGCTTTAGGTATACCTAGTGAACCAACTCGCTGATAATTGTTTTATGCTTTCAGGTGACCCAGCCAGTACAAGCCACCGGTATCTCGGTACTTCCCATGCCCTACCCCGTCAACCAAGGACTGGTTTTACAAAAAGTGGCGATAGTACCGCACAAAGGATTGACAGATCTCGCGCCCCTTATGTCAACTACCCATTTCATAACCACTCCTCAACAATTAAACGGTAAGAAAACACATTCTTAACGTTTTTTTATGTCAAAAAATAATATAGTGTTTATTTTCGTCTCTTTTCTGTATTAAAAGTTGCAGTAATTTGGTTTTTCGTGGAGTTTAGGTCCCCCTCTACAACTTTTATATCTGATGAAATGCCGTAGAGCGTTGCTGAGAGGCGCTGTACCGCTTTAGATAGGAAATTCCCAACAAATTCCAAATTATATCGAGCCATGTCTGAAAATGAATTTTTTTTACATGTGCCCCCAAAGTGCCTCTTTTCATGCAAGTTCTCTTTCACCGAAAGTGGCGTTTTCCAAGAGAGCGGGCGGGAAAGTATCGAAGCGAGCGGGAAAGATTTTTCCCGCCCGCTTCGAGTCACCATGTGCTCATAAATAAATAAAACCAGAATTGTCGGTGCGGGATTTGAACCCGCGACCCTCAGATCGCCAGGCGGACACTTTACCCACCGAGCCATACTACAAGCGATAATAAATAGCGGATTATATATAAATTAAATTGGCAGTTAATTTTTCAAAGATGTTTTTGAAAAATGTCTGAAGAATTTCTTTATTTCTATGGCCTCAAAGACTCGGGCACTTGTAAAAAATAAATAAAACCGGAGATGCCGAGTGCGGGATTTGAACCCGCGACTCTCAGATCACTAGGCGTACGCTATACCACTAGGCCACCGAGACTATTTGTCAGAAATAATAAATAGATATTTACATTCTCCATGCGCGAGTGTTTTCATGTCATGTAGACAGGAAAACTGTCTGAAGATTTTCTTTATTTATTTGGCGTCAAAGCTTCGGGGCACTTGTAAAAAAAAATACGGTACATATCTCGGGCCGTCGGAGGCTTTTCCGCATCTCGTCCGTAAAAGCCTCTTTTCGGCCCTTGATACGTAATGTACTATTACAGCATCAGCGTGACCCCAAAGTCACGGGAAACACATTTTCTGACAAGTCAACCCTTGCGTATACTTTTCTGAGGGTGTCAAAAAAAAATTAAAGGAAAAATTATAAACTCTCAAGTGGACTTAATCGATTTGTATTCACATGGAGAGACTCGTAAACAATTTTCTGATAAAAAGAATATTGCGAAAGTGCGGTATTTTATCGAATTTTATTTTTTTTTATTAAAAGTCTGGTTTATTCTGCTATATTTTCTAAAATATTCCCCTTGGAGAATTCTTTCTCGGTTTATCTGATTCGCTCATCTTTTCCGAACATTTTGATATATATGAAGTTACCAGAAACATGTTCTATCTTGGAGAAAATTAAGAGAATTCGTAACGGTGACAACAGAATTTCTAAACTTCGCTAAACTTTCTAAATTCATTTTTTGATAGCTGTAATTTTTGAAAAAACTTTGGTGAGTCGTGTCTTGCTTGTCTTAATCACCAGTTATCATTTTTCCCGTCATACAACTGAACGATACCTGCAATTCCGGTATCTCTGCGTAATATTGTCAGAATTCCGCCTAGCTAGGTGCGATACGTCTGAAATTTTTTTTTCAACAATATTTGGGTGTCAAGGAATGTAGGGTGACAATTTTCTGACATGTCACGATCGTTTTCCGAATTTCCTCCGAGGAGATTTTTATAAAAAATTCCAATAATGAAATGGCGAGACCTGGAACGACGAAATTTTTTTCACATAATCTTTAACATATAATGTTCCATTCTAGAAAGTTTCAACCTCAAATTCGCTTTTTTTCTTTGTTTTTAAGTTTTAATTTTTTTTTGAAAAGTATATGCAAGGGTTGACTTGTCAGAAAATGTGTTTCCCGTGACTTTGGGGGTCACGCAGATGCTGTAAATTCATTTTCAGACATGGCTCGATATAATTTTGAATTTATTGAGAATTTGCTATCTAAAGCGGTACAGCGCCTCTGAGCAACGCTCTACGGCATTTCATCCGATATAAAAGTTGTAGAGGGGGACCTAAACTCAACGAAATACCAAATTACTGATATTCACAAAAATGACAGTGACAGTAGTAGTTCTAGACTCTCCCTAAATTTTTGAGTGATAATACTAAAATGTTTTATTTTAACCTTCGGTTTTCTTTATCCTCCAGGTATCAACGGCCAGATAAACGGTAAAGTCGTGCCCTTAACTCAGTACATTGTCAAACCGATGGTTGTGGTAAGCTCCGCCAATCCCCGACCAGGGAGCTAGTATCATAACTTCTAAGAATCCGATTTTTCTTTAAGAAGAAAATGCATTGTATGTTTTTTTTTTTAATTTTAATATTTTTTTTCTATAGTTCAATCATGCAATGTAGAGAGAAATTGGTGCATAAAATTCCCTTAATGGGTGACAAAATTGACATAATACTATGACTTTGTAAGTTAGATAAAGAATTATCCAGTTGTGTTCACACAATTTTTTCTACATTACACCATGGAACTATAGGTCATTTAAAAATATGCACTGTTCTTTTCCTGTAAAGAAATATGTCATAGTCGAAACGCCATGGACTTTTTGACATTTGTTACCCCTTGTCAGTTGTCAAAACATGTCAATATAAATTCCATGTTTTCAACACATGATTATTAAGCCAGGGTTCTCGCTGATCCAGCGATGAAATCGTATTCGCGTGAATCTCTCGCACTTTCTGCAAGCGCAAGACCCAATTCTGGAGGAAAATTTGGTAATTTCAGTATTGCCAACATCATTTAGAGTATTTATCTATGACCAATACACACCAAGAGTCCCAGTATGCTTGTCAGGCATTGTAGTAACAGAAACACGGCATTTTATTTTCATTTTTAACTTTGACACACACAAAATAACAAAAACTGACAACCATTCATCCAAATGACAGGAAAACTTCTACCGTGCAATACAAGAACCTAGTAAGTCGACTTACTATAAAATAGAGTATTAAGTTTTTAATATTTATTTAACTATTTATTTGTTAATAAAAATCGATGCTTTTTTGGAACATGAAACAATGTAACAAGAGCTTACTGTGTATAAAATTTTGGAACAATAAATTCAATATTAAGGAAGTTGTGCAATTTTTAAATGGAATGTCTTAAAATTTACTTTTACGACTTACTAGGTTCTTGTATTGCACGGCAGACTTGTATGTTTTCACGGTTGAGAGCCACTGGAAAGTATGAATTTATGCTCCTTTAAGGCCGATTTTACTGCACCTACAGAAAGCAGAGTAGTCGGCAAACAAAGTTGAATTACCTACACAATTCCTTATATTTTGATTATAACGTGTTTTTTTTTAGAGGAAATGAACTGTGTTTATTATTATGTATTATAGTTATGAAAGAGGGAACACTAAAACAAGTAAAACGAAAACGTGATATTCTACTGTATAAGAAATTATTTTTCGAACGACTTTATTTATTTATTTTTCGTTTTTTAAATTAGTATAAAAAAGTATATTTGTTTTTGTTCTCGTGCCGTTTTTAAATTAGAAATTCGACGTTGCTTCAGTAAGCTATGTTGCCAAGCCGTTCGATTTTACAAAATAGGAAAATAAATTGCGTGTATACAGGGTGGTATGGAAATGACGCATTATATTTAAGCCGGCAATTCCTGAGATGAAAACAAATTGAAGAAAAATATCCAATAATGGCGCTTTAATTTGATATGCCCTGTACGTGACCTTATGTCAAACCAAAAATTACCACGTGGTGCCCCTGTTCGGAAGGTAAACACGGCGACATATGGCAGTGAATCTTGAACAGTGTTGTCATACCTTCAGGGTAAACTCTTTAGAAAGTCAATAACCGTTTGACAGATTTCAAGTTGTTTATTTTTCAGGGTACATTATTATAAACTTTTACGTTCAGTTCGCTGGGAAACAATCTCTGATTTATAAACTTGAACTGACTCGAACGAACCGCCGCGGTGTTTTTAAATGGTTAGGTATGTTCTCATTTGTTCAATTCGAACGACACCCGTCAGATCTGGACAACTTAAAAGTTTCTAAATGCCACTTACCCTTTAGAAAAAAAAATGCAATTTTATTTACCTTTTCGGACTTATTTAAACCGACTTAATTTATAAAAAACACCAAGTACTCGCATCACAAAATCACATTAGTTTTCGCGTCACAACACATCTAAGTACCGTTCAATCTGAATTAGTATTTTAAAGTGCTACTGTGTAGACAAAAATACGCCCTTATTGTCTGGGAAATAATGTATTTAACATCTAAAAATTTTGAAAATAAATAACACATTGGTTCTCTCGATCGATATCGGCCGGCTTCTTTAAACATCTGATTTTGGACAATCTAATGGATGGCTAATGTTTAAAAATACAGCGTTGCCACTTTCGATGTTTTATAAGCGACTATCATAAATTGCCGAATTTCCTTCTATAATATTACTTTCCTGCATAATTATAGTCTCGGAAATGGCAACCGCGCTGGCTCTAGTAGCGGAGAGTTCTCGGAAAGAAAGTTCTGGTCCGAAGATGGACTAGACCATTATTTCAAAGGGTAGTTCCTGTGAATTGTTAACATAATTGTTTCATTTTATCTTTAGTAAAGGGTTAATAGCCCATAAGGTTTTCCCATAGAAAAAATAACTGAAAGTGTCTGTGCCCTGGATTCCTTAATCGCGTCCTGGATTTACTTTCTAAGTAAGCTAAATATTTATTTTTATAAGAAACTAAAGTTTTACACTTTTAAACATTTTGGCAACATTGTGCTTGAACATCTGTTGATTACTCAGCTGGGCAATGTAATATGTTCATATATGAATGTGCCGAGGAGTTGTGTGTGGGTTTAGGGGTGAATTACCCCACTTTTAAACGTTCGATTTAAAAAAAAATATATGTAGCGCTTCTCTAGGACACCCCAGGAGTCACCCATTTAAATATAATACGTCATTTCCATAACACCCTGTATTCATAACTGTCAGGTTAGAAAAAAGGATAGCGGACCATTCCACGTGTGTACTGAAGAATGCAGGAACCAATTGGTCCCAAAATAGTCGTCAAACAAGCACGAAGACCCTGTAGACTAAAATTGACTTACCTGTGTTTCGGGGGCAACATAATTTACCGAATCAGCTTTAAAAATGCAAAAAAGATGAACTGCTAATAAGGAAAGTACATATTATAATCAAAAAGTTAAAAATGATTTATATCTATTTTAGAAATTTTAACAGAATGTTATTTTTAGTTCCGTCATTCGATGTTACATACGCGGCTAAAAAAGAACGTGCACTTATTGAGGAGGGTGTTCCATTTTCGACGACACCTGTGGAGGAGGGGGGGGGGGGGGGGGTTCGGGGAATTCGAGTTATTCAAAGATAGAATGTTGCGTTTTTTACTTTAGTGTCTCGCTTTTTAACGAAACGAATGATTCCGGTGTCAAATGTGTCGTTGATCTCTTATAGTTTTTAATCTACAGGGTGATTTTGATAATCTTCGCTTTTTAGACATCACTCGTATTTTCGTTACGAGTTAACTTATCAAAAAGGTAAGACTGATCTTGTTAGAGAGAGAGAGAGTTACGCAACGTTCAGTGGCGCAGGCAGTTTTTCTCTAAAAAGTTTTTCAAAACTACCAATTGTTAAATGGGGACACCCTTCAAATTTTTACTCTCTAACAAATCAGTTGTTACCGTTTTGATAAGTTAACGGAAACACGAGAGGTATCTAAAAATCGGACGAAATCGCCCTGTAGATTAAGAGCCATGACACATTTGACACCGGAATCGTTTTTTTCGATAAAAAATGGGACACTACAGTGAAAGCGCCGCATTCTATCTTTGATAATAACTGGAACCCCCCCCCCAGAAAGTGTCGAGAATGGGACACCATGTAGGTTTGGTGTTTTTGTTGCCGCAGTTGTGCATGGGACGTAAAAAAACGTTTTTATTTCGATTTTCGTTATGTGTTTATCGGGAACATATATTTTTTAGTGACATTATATCTCACAAATATAAATGTACCAAGAAGGTTACAGGTATTTTTGTTATTGCATTTTTTGGCGATTGATAACGAACAAGCTTAGTTGGCAAAGACATTAATCAAAAAACATTATAATTACCAAGAAATGAAATGGGCAAAAGACCATACCGGGGAGGGGGGTTATTTTTAGCCCCCCCCTCCCCTACGTAAATCTCTCACTATTTGTATTATTTTAAATTTTACTTTTCAAATATTAGGGCATATATTCCTTAATACGTGATAGATCTCCTAATTTTTTTTATGTTAGATGCCACGTCCCAAAAAAATCCCAATTTAGGTTTTAAGGAAGCAACTGTTCAGTTTTAAGTTTTTTTTTAAACGAGCGCTATTTGATTTATGATGTGTTTGTGGGAGAACCTTATGCAGGATAGGGACATACTGGGTGTTGCAACAATTCGGCCGTCTCTGTATATGGTATGTCCAAAAAAACGGTCCTCAATTAACGGGAATGCTTTCAGTTTCTCGGAAACTTGTCAATATTAGTCCTGTATAATGGTTTTTCCTTTTTTTTTTTTAATGTGATTGGTGATTTTGATTGTCTAAATGTGTATGTGTGTTAGACCAAGAGAGAAATATATTGTAAATAATTACTTTTAAAATCTGTATATAAATCTTTTGTATATAACTTTCCAAAAATAATGTACAAAAATCCTAAACTGTAGAAGAGTTATTGTAAATATATTTTAAAAAAAGTCTCAGTTATATTGAGGAAAATGTACTATTTAAAAATAGAGAAATCAAATACTATATTAATTGTGTTTTATTTTTGGTTGTAAATTCAATTCTTACCCATCCGTACCATTTTTACTTACAGGGTTAGTACAATAGTACATTTAGAATTTGATGAATCTAGCGAAAAAGAAAGTAAATCTTAAAACAATGCATCGGCCGGGAATCGAACCCGGGCCGCCCGCGTGGCAGGCGAGCATTCTACCACTGAACCACCGATGCTACACAAAAATTTCTCTCAATCCTATATAAAGCCGACAAGGGACATATATTCAGTACACATTCACATTTCTATCTTTCCAAAAAACAATATCATTTTGCTCACAGGAAGAAAAATTGAACGGATTTAAAAAAGGAAGGCCAAAGTCACTCCTGAGTTAGAAAGTTCATGTTAACATGTTGCTTTCAAATTATTCAGTAAACTTATAATCCGCTTGTAGACAATGGTCTCCTCAGAAGCAGCGGACCTCCCCACTGCATAGGTCTACTATTCGGCTTTTGTAGTTAAAAAATATCGGAATACAACAGTAAGTTGTATTCTATTCGAGATGAAGTTAGGTGGGAACCCATAAATAGTCAAAACTACTTTCTTCTTCTGCTCGTTTTCGGCCTTAGCTGCCGGGGCTACCAGCGAGCATAATGCAGTAGAACAGTAGACCTTCTTACAATGTTGCCGCCTTGGTCGTTTAAAAAGGTCACGATGTGGTAGCAATTAACATGGTATCCTTGTTCTTTAACGTGGTGAGAGAGGGACATACATAAGAAGGGATTCACCGTTGACGACGATAGAAACGTGCTCGTTATTTAACGATGTCATTTGTCAAACCATCAAAATTGAGGCAAAAAATTTTTTGTTGTAAAATACTTTTTTATCCGATTTTAGGAAGTATTTATCATGAACATAAATAATTTAGTGTGCAGGACATGCCTGGGCATCATTTCCGAAGGGAAAGTGGCCCACAACGTCGACGAAGAAAGTGGGTTAATAAGGAACGTCCGGAATATCAGGGAGATGATCATGTTTTGTGTCCCTGAAATGGTGAGATATTTCTGGTTTATTTTCAATTAAATTGAGCTCCTTCATCACTTCTACAAGCAGTTTAAGTGCCTTTCCTATCTTTGAATTTGTTTGAAAAGGCTACATCCATTATATCACCAACAATTTTTTTTTAGGACATCTTCGTGTCAATCAATCCAGTTATTTGCGAATCGTGCCTCGGAACCCTCGTAACCGTTTACAATTTCAAAATCCGCTGTCTGCGCGTTGAAAACGCCATCCGTTCCTACATTACCATGAATAACGTCATGGAAGGTAGCTGTGTGAATCTCAACAATGTTGTAAGGCAACAGATTGTCGAGGCATTGAAACGGAAGAACTGGACTCCCAACCTCATTAATGACTATGTTGACAAGCATTTGTGTATGACGAGAACGCTACAACCTAGACCAACTTTGCCACCCTTGCAGGTAAATTATTTTGTCGATAATATATCATTAATAAGATTGTGCTAAAAATCTTAAATTTACCATTCAGCCTAACATTCCACAAGCACCCAGGCCTCAAGTAACGACTCTGTTCGAAGTACCTCCCCCTGTAGGTATGGGGGGTAATTTGACCCCCCCAGTTACGAGCTCCAATAATCTACCACCACCTCCATATGAAGGACCCCACAGTTTGAGGCCTTGTCCCACTCCTCGAGTAAGTGGATATCTCATGGTGAGCAAGAATTTGATGCCATCTCCTAGACCTCCACAAGGAGGTTCGAATTTGCCAAGATTTGTGGTGTCGGGTGTTGTAGGTCCTGTACAGTCACCCACAGTGCAATCTGCAACGTCACAGTCTCAAGGTAGGTAATTTAGAAGTTAAATTGAAATGGTTTTTCCGTTTATTTCAAATTGTGTTTGTGTCAGTAATAACTATTAGATATCTCCTCACATAATATATATTTCAATAGGTGCCATTCCTTTATCAGACAACCCAGAAGACATTCAAAATGTTTTCCTGCACGGCCTGCATCTTACCAGTACAGCCAGCGGTGGTCGCGAAGAAGCAGTTCTGGTAAAAAACAAGACCCTGAAAAAAAGGATCATTAGAATCACTAAATCTCCCAGAACCACTCAGAACCATATACCTATGAGGCCTGGCTTAAGAGGGAGTCCTAGGGCGAATATTAACGCGGAGTCCACAGGACCTTTGGCTAAGCTATTGTGCCCCACTACTGGACTCCTGCAACCGCAAGAGGTTAGGTCAATAGGTGGTTCGAAGGAAATTGGCCTGAGGGGTGTGAGGAAGCGTGCGTTTCCGCCTGTCGTTACTAATAGTAATGATGGTGCAAGTTCTATTGGTAGTCCCAATGATGAGGTTATTATGTTGGATGACAACGATGTGGTTACGCAGAGAGTGGGGGAAGAAACGTTGGTGATGAACTTTGATGAGAATGTCGATGTTCCTGGTAAGTTTCAGTTCATTTTATCCTGCATCAGCATAAAATTTGCTCCCATAAATTTGGCTCTAAACCATCTGTAATGTTCCTATCCACTGTCATCACTTTAGTTCTCTTTCTACGGGAAATGAAATGAAAATTGTAATGTTTCTTTACAAAAATCGTATCTGCTACAAGAATTTACGCATTGAAATGAACAAAAAACGGCAATGTTAAGAATAGATGTCACTTGATTGTTAAATGACAAAATAAAAAGTTTGTTATCTCCATCACTCTACAGAGTGTTTGAATGTTTGAGTCGAAAAACAGTTCTTGTTTCAATTTGTATATAATAATAATAATAATAATAATAATCTTTATTTAGCACTTGGCTAGTTATTCCTAAAAAATGCAAGTTACAAAACGGTGTTTATATGTCAGTTACAAAAATGATAAATCCTACTGTACTCTACATATCCTTCAAATAACGAAACAATTTTCTTTTAAAAACATTTAACCCATTTGCCCTCCGGGAGGTCATTAAACAGACAAACTCCCTCGAAAAATAGCGATTTTTGTAGAGATGTGGTCTTAACTGACTCAATGTCATAATGTTGCCCAGAGCGAATGTCATAACTATGAAAATTTGATATTTTTTTAAGAAAAGCATTAAAATATATTGGTAGCTGCTCATGTTCAATTTTATATATTAAAACTAAGTTCGCCTTTCTAATGTTCTGTTCCACAGACAGCCAATTCAACCTCTGTAACATAGTTCTTACCGGGATATACCTGTTGCATTTAGAATAATTCGCATAACCTTATTTTGCTGAACCTGCAGCCTGTGTATATTTTCCTGAGTACAAGATATTAATAAAGAACAACAGTAATTAAAGTGAGGCAAAATGATTGTATTATAAACCAGTGTCTTGGCCCACTGGGACAAACAATCCGAAACGCGACAGAAAAAAACAATTTTTTTTCTCTAATTTCTTACAAAGATAATCAACGTGATTCGTCAAAACAAGCTGAGGATCCAAAAAGACTCCCAAATATTTTATTTCCGACACTAAACTAATTTCAGACTCATTTATGTTAAGGGTTAATCCTAATTCGGCATACTTCTTATAATTTACTTTTGAACCTATTATCATACACTTTGTCTTTGATGTGTTCAGTTTTAATTTATTTTGGCAAAGCTAGTGATACATTATTTTAAGTTCCCTATTCAAAAGCTCAGTTATATCCCTAAAGTTTTTCATGATACACAAATAAGGGTGTCATTCGCAAATAAATTCACAAACGAGTTTTTTAAAGCTATATGAATATCATTAACATAAATAATAAACAATAATGGACCCAGCACCACCTCCCTGCGGAACACCCCATTTATTTTCCCTTTTAGTTGATAGTTTGTCGTCCATAGTCTGATGAACATTTCTCAATAAATTTACCTTCAATATAAAATAATAAATATCAGACCTAAAATAAGAGAATTATTCACTATCAAAAATATCGATCCCACATTGCATGGCTAATATTTTTTTTAGGTACATCCACATCTGCAAATGGAACGCCATCGCAACCAACCCACTTCAATAAAAAGATCTTCGTCAAACTACCGATGATAGACAAAGAAACGCTTAAACGGAAACTCACTGCCGACGATGTAATCGACGAAATTCTATCGAAACGTCGCAAAATGATCGTCAAACTGAGCAACAGCCTGCCGTATCTGCATACAAGGAAGAAACTGACTGTGAAGGTGCGACTGGACAGATTTTTTAAGTGTATGTTCTGTAATTTTGTTGTTACGCAGGCGAAGAAGCTAAGGGATCATTATAGGAAGAAACATAAAGTGTGCAGCATATGTAAGGGTAAATATAACACGTAAGTAGAGAAATTGAGGCGTCACGAACCAAAACTCGCTATATCCATCATCAGTTGTTTGTTTTTTGTTGTTTGCCACTCTTTATTTATTTACTTTTTAGGGCGTACCTATTATCCGTTCATATAAACAAAGAGCATCCCCAGGAGCTTTTAAAAGCGGTGAGAAGATTCGTCGGTGACCAAACGGAGTTCCATTGTTACTTTTGTGAGTTTGTTGGCCTCTCTGATTTTGACTTGAGGGACCACCGACTTAGGGTGCACGTGAAATGCACTACAACCGGAAGTAAGTCTTTTTATTTTTAACCTCTTGCGGTTAGTTTTTAAACTGTCGAGAGCAGAGGTGCTTTACCTGTAATTCAAATTTTATTATTGGCGTATCTGTGTTGTTTTGACAGTTATCGGAGAAACGAACACGCCATTTTAAAGACAAAGGAATACCTAATAAGAATGGTAATTAAAAGTTTTGTTAACGGAAAAATCTATTTTTCAATTGAAAGCAAATAAAAGTTTTCTACTTTTTTGTTATGTGACACCCTGTAGATTAAAACCTTTGCAAATTATGTTCTACATCGGCTCCTCAAAATGCCAATGATGTCTTTAATCGCCCCCGGTATTAGTGGTTCATTTGAACTACTCGACTTACAGGGGTAAATCGATTGTTTTGGATTAGTTCTATCAAACCGAAAGAACTCTTAATATTTTTTCTGTACTTACGACTTGCTTGCTGTCAATATTGTAACCATTTTGTTGGCGAACAATTTTATAAAACAACATTTGTCATTTAGCAATGTTATTAATAATAATTTTTTTTTAATAATCGAGCGATGTCGGTTATTTCAATAATCGAGTACTCGAGCGGTTTTTCGCTCGAGCGATCACAACACTAATTATAAACAGATAACAAAAAAGCATTCTGTACAGGGTGTTATGGAAATGACGTATTATATTTAAACCGGCAATTCCTGAGAAGAAAACAAATTGAAGAAAAATATCCAAAAATGGTCCTTTAATTTAATTTAATTTAAACCAAAAATTACCACGTGGTGCCCCTGTTCGGAAGGTAAACACAGCAACATATGGCAGTGAATCTTGAACAGTGTTGTCATATCTTCAGGGTAAACTCTTTAGAAAGTCAATAACCGTTTGACAGATTGCAAGTTGTTTATTTTTCAGGGTACATTACTTTCAGTTCAGTTCGCTGGGAAACAATCTCTGATTTATAAACTTGAACTGACTCGAACGAACCGCCGCGGAGTTTATAAATGGTCAGGTATGTTCTCATTTGTTCAATTCGAACGACACCCGTCGGATCTGGACAACTTAAAAGTTTATAAATGCCACTTACCCTTTAAAAAAAAATGCAATTTTATTTACCTTTTCGGACTTATTTAAAACCAACTTAATTTATAAAAAACACCAAGTACTCACATCACAAAATCACATTAGTTTTCGCGTCACAACACATCTAAGTACCGTTCAATCTGAATTAGTATTTTAAAGTGCTACTGTGCAGACAAAAATACACCCTTATTGTCTGGGAAATAATGTGTTTAACATCTAAAAATTTAAAAAATAAATAACACGTTGGTTTTCTCGATCGATATCGGCCGGCTTCCTTAAACAGCTGATTATGGACAATCGGGCTAATATTTAAAAATACAGCGTTGCCACTTTCGATGTTTTATAAGCGACTATCGTAAATTGCCGAATTTCCTTCTATAATATTACTTTCCTGTATAATTCTAGTCTCGGAAATGGCAACCGCGCTGGCTCTACTAGCGGAGAGTTCTCGGAAAGAAAGTTCGACTGGTCCGAAGGTGGACCAGACCATTCATTTCAAAGGGTAGTTCCTGTCAATTGTTAACATATTGTTTCATTTTATCTTTAGTAAAGGGTTAATGGCCCATAGAAATTAGCGTTTTTATTATTTCTATTGCGAAATGATTAAGTGCTCTTGTTCTATGTGTGTTATTGTAAAGTGTAATTATGCGTTAGTGTTGGGGTTTAGTGATAAGCTTATTATGCACTCCCACACTATCATCAGGACACGTGATGAGCATAAAGTTTTTCCCATAGAAAAAAGAACTGAAAGTCTCTGTGGCCTGGATTCCTTAATCGCGTCCTGGATTTACTTTCTAAGTAAGCTAAATATTTATTTTTATAAGGAACTAACGTTTTACACTTTTGAGCAGTTTGGCAACATTGTACCTGAACATCTGTTGATTACCCAGCTGGGCAATGTAATATGTTCATGTATGAATGTGCCGAGGAGTTGTGTGTGGGTTTAGGGGTGAAATACCCCACTTTTTAAACGTTCGATTTAAAAAAATATGTAGCGTTTCTCTAGGACACCCCAGGAGTCACCCATTTAAATATAATACTTTATTTCCATAACACCCTGTATACAAATTCAAAAGCATAAACTTAACAAAAAAAAATTGATTGGTCTATTCATTGATCTGTTGTAGATTACCAATTAGATTATTGAAACTGATGATGACGTACCTTTTTGTGTATCGTACTTTTCAGTGTACCAGTGTCCCTATTCGACCTGCACCAAAGAGAATCCCATAGCGTACAGCATTGCCAAGCATATAGCAGTAGTTCACGACAAATTAAGACTCACCCAATGTCCGCTGTGTAGCTACATAGCCACCACGGTCTATCACTTGAGGAAACACATCGAAACCCACATTATGACTAAGACGAAGTGCCATCTATGCGATTTTGGTTACAAGACCGAAAGAAGTTTAAAGTTGCACATGAGAAGGGAGCATCCAGGGAGTCATCTTCAAAATATACCGGGTAATAATGTTTTTTTTTTGTTTTGTTTATTGCTACGGTGAAGGAATATTCTATTAATTATAATAATAATACTTTTATGTAGTCAAATCAAATCAAAATAGGCTTTATTGTCATAAGAAATCGTTGTTCTTGTTAACAAAGCCGAAAAAACTAATTAGGTATATAGTAAACATCAAATAAACAAAAAAAGAAAAAGAAGTATTGGTTTACAAATACAGAAAAACTAAATATAGAAACAAATGGTAAAACAATACATATAAAATAAAATTACTCTGACTAACAAAAATAATGTAAACAAATCGAAATCACATAAATTTAGAATTAAAACAAGGCAGGTATGCAATAAGCAATAATTTATAGAAGAAAAAAGAGGGACAAATCAGTATTGAAAAACGATATAAACAGGCACTTATAATGGTCAATCGATCAATTTCAAATTCTCATTTGCAAAGCCCGAGGGCATATAAAAAATATCAGTATAAACAGACACAAAACATACGACATAAAAACTACTGTGACTTAGAAGTCGTCATCATAAAACTCATTCACATTGTAATAGGCCTTCGACCTCAAAATATTTTTAACCCTTCTCCCAAATACCTTAATGTTGTTAATTGACTTTACATTAGCAGGTAAGTGATTATATAACTTTACGCTTTCATAAATGATAGAATTTTTGGCGACTGTACTCCTTGGAAGAGGCAAACTATTCCCATGACGTGTGTTATGCACGTTGGTAGGCACAACACTTTTAAATTTCTTGTGAACCAAGGCGACAGTCTCCAAAATGCATAAATATCGGTCAGTGGCGGTTCTTCCACAGGAGCCCATGCGCACGTGCACCCCCAAACAAAACGAATAAAAAATATTAATTTATATTCGTTGAATATTATTTATCGTATAAAGTCCCTAATATTTTATCGTACCGTCAATTATCGTATAAAGTCCGACCCTCCCTAATATTTTATCATCCCGTCAAACCAAACTATAGATCCGGCAACCGTGCCTCGGTCGAGGAAAATGACGATTATGACGAGACTTGCTCGCACGTGCGATTAAGTAGTGCAGTTTCTCTGTAGTAACAGGTGGCGGGTGGCAGCGGGGCTATGGCGATTTTTTTTTTATGACCAAACACAAGCACTATAGGAAAAATCCTTTAGGTCACTCTGGGAGTGGTGCGTGTGCGCAAAAAGCGATTCACGTTGGTTCTGAATCGTTGGAGGTTATATTCGTTGGGAATAACCGACCTCGGGAAGGTCGTTCCACGAGGATGAAGTCCTCCAGATCAGCGGTTCTCAAACTTTTTGTGTGACGGAACCCTTTTGGGAAGCAAAATACTTGACGGAACCCTACAATAAAACAATAGTTTTTAAAAGTGTATTCTTTATTAATAAGCATAATAAAAGTACAATGTAACAGTTACTAATTATTACTTACTTTACCACATGGCAAGTACAATAATAGAAGATATTAAAAAAGAAAAAATCTAACTAATGGGAGGTATGAAACTGTTTTTTATTTTTCATCAATTGGTTGATATCAGGTTTGATAGAAGACAGTTGAAGTCTCATATCAGGTTCGGCGTCCAGTCTATTGCGATATTTTGTTTTCGTGGCTGCATAGGTTGAGAATCCTGTTTCGCACAAATATGTTGTTGGGAACGGGAGAAGAATATTCAGAGCCATTTTGCCAAGCATTGGATATTCATCACGGATTCTGCACCAAAAATCGTTGAGAGGCGTCGTTTTGAACAGTGACTCCATACTTGTGTCTGATGACATTTCTAAAAGAGATTCATATATCTCGTTTGACATACTTTCGGGCTTTTCCAAGTTGGGTAAAAAAGGATTATGAATCCATGAATTCAGTTTCATTTTTGTATTCTGTTCTTCGGGAAAATACTTTTCAAAAGATGCGCGCATCGAACTGAGATATTGGACCAATTCTTCAAACACATCATCTTGAAACATTTCTGAGTCGTTATCGCTAACAAACTCACTGAGTGACGTAAAGCTTTCTATTTCTTTCTTACCAACGCAAATAATCCAAAAATCTAATTTTCTTTTGAATGCAGTTATTTTGTTATAGGCCTGAAACACTGTTGTCTGTTTACCTTGCAATGATAAATTCAATTCGTTCAGTTTTTGAAAGATATCCGCCATAAAAGACAATCGGAACAACCAAGTTTTATCATACAAACGGTCCTTCAAATTAAAAGAATAGCCTTGTTAAAGTTTTACCCCGAGACAGCCATCGCACTTCTGTATGGAGCAGCAGTGTTTTATGTTTGCTGCCATAATCTTCACACAATAATGAGAACAATCGGGATTGTAGTGGTCGTGATTTGATAAAATTAATTATTTTTACCGCTTCATCCATAACTAATTTTAGATTTGACGGCATTTGCTTCATCGCAAGTGCTTGTCTATGCAGAATACAATGGCTGGAACTACAATTAGGCGCTTTATTTTTTATTCGTGACACTGCTCCTGCTGTTTTACCTGTCATCGCCTTGGCCCCATCTGTACAAATGTCAATGCAATTGTTCCAACTGAGATTATTTTCTTCAAAAAATATATTTATTTTATTAAAAATTTCTTCCCCGGTAGTGTTTGTGAGCAGCGGTGAACACATAAGCATGTCTTCTTCAAAAGAACTTTCATATGGATATCTCACGATAACCAGCAAGATAGCCAAACCAGCGACATCAGTTGACTCGTCCATTTGCAAGGCGAATCGTGTTTTTTGTAGACGTGTAACTAGTTCTTGTTTGACGTAGCTTGCCAGATCATGGATTCGCCGTGAAACAGTATCGTTTGATAGCGGCACAGTAGAAAGATGCTTTGCGGATTTTTCATCGAGCATACATTTTGTTATGTCTAATACACATGGCTTTATTAAATTCTCAGCGATAGTGTGCGCTTCACCTGCTTGTGCAATGCGATAGCTAACTAAATATGATGCCTCCGTGGCCTTTTCGTTGATAGTTTTTGTTACATGCATCATATTTTTTTGACTTTCCAATAACTGATCTTTTTTACGAACAAAAAATTCTTTATTCTTGTCTTTAGACTCGGGGTGTACAGTTTGTAAATGTCGGCGCAATTTGGCAGGTGCCATGGAACTATTAGGAAGCAGTTTACTACATAGCATGCAGAGAGGTGAGCCCTTGGAATCAACAAATCCGAAACTGATATATGATTCATCATACTTCCTTTTTTTCGTCTTTGAAACCGTCGAGCTTGAGGTCGTGGCATCATCGTCTGGATCGGTGATTGCTATATTCTCCGCGCGTACTGCTTTTGAACATTCAGCGTCATTAGAAGATGTTGTTGCAACACGTTTAACACCTTTAAGCCAACGTTCCATTCTTCTTTATTTATAATGTTACACGTCAGGCTGGTGGGGTCTAAATAATGCACAATCGTTACTGCGTATAAGAGACTAAGTTTAGTACAATGAAGAAATGTATAAAACTGAGACAACAGAATACAGCAGGCAGTAGAACAATGAACACTAGTTTCTCGCCAGCGAGCTTGTAAGTAGGTAGGTAGGAACTTATCGCTCCGAACGCTAATCGTCAACTGACTGACGAGGCGCGACGCGCGATCGCCGCTTTTATACTTAGTCCTAGAGTCGATCTCGAATATTCTCGAAAATACTCGAGTCGGCGCCTTTGATAAACAAAAAGCAAAAATAAAAAGAGAAATATAAAAATTGCGTTGTAAACAATTCAGAGGCGGCTTTTATCAAAGGGACTGCGCGCTCACAAGTATACATGTTGATACCAAACTTATGAGATATTGTACCAGCTATTGTAACACATGTTTATACAAATACAAATAAATAAATAAATATACCTACGCCGCGGCCGCGGAGTCAAAACGTTCGACCAGAGAGAGGTGTTTTGATTTTTTTTCTAAATTCTTGAGGAACCCCTACAGAGGTATCGCGGAACCCTAGGGTTCCGCGGAACACACTTAGAGTATAGCTGCTCCAGATGAAAGAATTCTTAAATAGTGAATTCGTTCGTGTGTGTTTTAATATTTTAATATTATATATTTATTAAGTTAAAATGAATAGTTGACGGTGGACTATTTAAGAAATAACTTTAGCTCTTTGAGTTTGGAGCAAAAATTGAAGTGAAGAATGCGCGAACACCTAAACCCGAAATTAATTTAACGCAGACCACAAGGGGTAAATCTAGGGACTTTATTAGAAAGTTTAAAAATAAAATATATGAAAAAAAAATTTATAGGAGGTAATCCAAACTTAATGAGGCTGTTATTGATCAATTTTCTACAATTAAGAACCGAAGAATGGACTTTACGTTTAAGCACTATTGTGTAGGGTCGATAAATGTTGTGTATTTCGATAAATGATACTCGATATGATTTTGAACCATTTTATTTAAGGATTTAAACTAAAAAACACTGAAAATATGAAGAATGCCAGTCTCGTGGCTCGATTCGTTCTCGTCATAAAACAGTTAACTATTGTTCTCGTCTTGGTTGCGCCTAATGACGTAGCCCGTAGATGGCGTAGTGGTATTAGACATCATTCGGTTTTCTCGATAACTCGTAGATGGCGGTAGTAGTATTGGACATTATTCGGTTTTCTTGATAGCTCGTAGATGGCTTTAGTAGTATTAGTAGTGGACTGTATAAATATTGTTACGAGGGTTGCATGCGACGACGTTAAGATCCGCCAGCTATACACACTAAGAAAACCTTTCTTATTTTCCAAAAGTTGTATTTCCTTGTGTAAAATTAAAAAATAAATAAAAATATGTTTTACCTAACGCATTTTCTTATTACTTATTTTCTTTCTACATTTAAAACGCCTAGAAAAATGTCACCACACTTGTGAACCCGTGGCCGTGCAAACAATAATATCAAAATCAATTAAAAATCGTTCTTAATTTTCAGGCATCATCTACACAACAGATTTGACAGGCGACGACGCTGATACCACTTTGAATGACGACTACAGAGTAACCTTGAACAGTCTACAGTCCCGGAATACAGAGCCCAGTCAAGCCGCAACAGCTTCGAAAGACAGGAGCAGCGAGGAAACCGAGGGACTGTACGCACTGTCCTCCCTGCCCAGTTTCGGCGAAATCTTGTGTACTCAAAACTTGTCCGAAGATGCATCGGATCACGAAGACGATTGTACAATTGTTTCTCAAGCATCTTCCGAGGCTTTTCAACGGCTTAGAGGGCGACCGCGCAAAACGGAGGTTAAAGCCACCGAGACGGACCGAAAAACCATCGAATCTCGAGACAGTGAGTCTGTAGACGATCTGGATGATTGTATGATAGTTGCTCAGAACATACCGACCGTCGATCTGTCTGATGACGAAGACGTAGCCTCAAATGACGGAGGGAAAAAGACACAAGATCTGGACGGGATTGAATCGGTCTCGGAAAATAATCAAACAAGTTCGGACGTCATTGAAATCGACGATCACCATGACAATGACTGTTTTGTTATTTCCGATGTGCCCGTGACCACTGGGAGTTCTACTCAGAATGTTACTGATACAGCTCCGAATGACAGTGATACTGACACATGCTCAGAACGGTTTTCTGGTATTGAAACCGATACTCGCTCAGAGTTAGCTGTTGGCGATGGTCTGATTGGCAAAACTGGATCAGAAAACGTTGGACATGCAGGTGAGGAGGCAAATTCTCATCATATTGATCCTTTTGCCGATGACGATGAAGTCACTTCAGAAGTTCCTGTAGACAAAGGGGTTAACGTAGTGGAAGATACTTTGACTCAGAAAATTAGGCCTTCTGACTCGCTCATAGAAGATGGTGTACGAGAAAGCGATAAAGAAACTTCTGTCGCTGATATACAGGCTGTGGTAATTAATAAAAATCCGATTTCTGAGGCTTCTGCGTCGACTACCGGTAAAAATGGAGATGTTCCTTTTGAAAACACCACTCGGGATGGTGTTTCTGATCCCTTACAGCTGTCCGAAAAGCCAGGTGCTTTGGACCAAAGGGACACTGAAAACTATCAAGATGTTATTGGAACACTATCACAATTATTAGATGAAAACTTGTCTGAAAAATCCAAAAACTCAGAATTCGACAAATCTAAGGAGACTCGGGAAGTGTTGGTTGTTCCTGATTTTATTTGCCCAGAAAGTTTCTTGATTGAATCTTCTGATGAGGATAGTAATGATTGTACGTTTGTTTCTGATCTTAATGGAGAAGAAATAGCTATGGGATCAGGAAACGCTCAGGAGCCGAAAAATAATGATAAACAGATCTTGAATATAAGTGACCCATTAGCAGCAGATGAAGTTTCTTCGAGTGCAGCCTCGGAGATAAATATGCCCTCAGAGAGTTCACTGATCTCTGATCCTGGACTTGAGCAGTCCGGTGATATTGACCTAAATAAGGAAACAACCAAACAATTATCGGGAATCGACTCGAATATAAGTGATCTATTACCAACAGATGAAGTTTCTTCGAGTGCAGCCTCGGAGACAAATATGCCCTCAGAGAGTTCAATGATCTCTGATCCTGGACTTGAGCAGTCCGGTGATATGGACCTAAATAAGGAAACAACCAAACAATTATCGGGAATCGACTCGAATATAAGTGATCTGTTAGCAACAGATGAAGTTTCTTCGAGTGCAGCCTCGGAGACAAATATGCCCTCAGAGAGTTCAATGATCTCTGATCCTGGACTTGAGCAGTCCGTTGATATGGACCTAAATAAGGAAACAACCAAACAATTATCGGGAATCGACTCAGAATTGTCCAAAATTGGTTCTGAGATACAGTCACAAAATGTTGAAATATCTGGAAGTATGTCAGATGCAGAAGAGAGTAACTCAGATACCCTAGAAAAAAATCGCTCCTCTGAGATTAGTCAACTAGTGCCGAATTTAGTCCAAGATGTTGGGAGTACAGATGTAGAAATGAGAGATATTGAAACTTCTGACATTGCTCAGAACAAAGTTGAAACGCAAAAGACCGTCGAGGAAAATTCCGTTATGGAGGTCCCTAAAAGTGCTGAAGAAGGTTCAGAAATTTTTAATCTTGTACCATTTGAGCCCTCTCAGAAAAACGCTGAATGTGAAAAGATCGTTATGGAAAATACCGCCGAAGATTCTGAAATTGTTGCTGTCGATTCTGAGTTGGGAAATATTGGAATAGGTGAAAAAGATCTTAAAATGTTGACTGAAAACACTATAAGAGCAAATATGGATATGTCTACTTTTGAGAGTATTCCAAATGAGCCTTTCACCTTAGAGGTACAACCTGTAACCAAATGTAGTGATAGTACTGATAACTTCATCCAAGTGGCGTGTGCCGATTCAACTGTATCAGATTGTGTCTCTGAGTGTGTTATTAGTGCTGGTGATCCCTCTAAACTTGCTCCGAGTACATTGTGCAATAAGGACGACAAATATGATAAAAATAGCGAAGAAAATACAGAAATTAACCCAAGCAAAGACATTTCTTCTGACGCCATAGTTCCTGACGTAGATTCTGAAAATATACCTCCTCAGAAGCAAGACGAGTGTTCAATAAGTCTCGAAAATTCAACACTTGCTTCAAACTCAGTTAACTCGGAAAGACAAGTTTCTTCTGACGTTATAGTTCATGAACTAGTTTCTGAGACAAATATATCGACTGAGAAGCAAGACAAGTGTTTGGTAAGGCTCGAGAATTCAACACTTGCTTCAAACTCAGAATTCTCTGATGTTAACCTCCCAGAAGAAAATGCGGAAGTTAACTCGGAAAGACAAGTTTCTTCTGACGTTATAGTTCATGAACTAGTTTCTGAGACAAATATATCGACTGAGAAGCAAGACAAGTGTTTGGTAAGGCTCGAAAATTCAACACTTGCTTCAAACTCAGAATTCTCTGATGTTAACCTCCCAGAAGAAAATGCGGAAGTTAACTCGGAAAGACAAGTTTCTTCTGACGTTATAGTTCATGAACTAGTTTCTGAGACAAATATATCGACTGAGAAGCAAGACAAGTGTTTGGTAAGGCTCGAGAATTCAACACTTGCTTCAAACTCAGAATTCTCTGAGGTTAACCTCCCAGAAGAAAATGCGGAAGTTAACTCGGAAAGACAAGTTTCTTCTGACGTTATAGTTCATGAACTAGTTTTAGAGAATATATCGACTGAGAAGCAAGACAAGTGTTCGGTAAGGCTCGAAAATTCAACACTGGCTTCAAACTCAGATATTTCTGACGTTGACCGCCCAGGAGAAGAAATCTCAGAAGAAAATAATAGGGTTTTTAAGACCAGTGACATTGAAACTCCTGTAAATATAGATTTAGATTTAAAACAAACCAAAGACTGAGACGTGGTAGTGTCCCAACAGAAGGTTAAAGTAGCTGGAGATACAAGAATTTTATTTAGAAGGACTGACAGTTAGAAAACTTTTTATATGGGTGTTATATGATTTTGTATAATATACAGGGTGTTATGGAAATGACGTATTATATTTAAACCGGCAATTCCTGAGATAAAGACAAATTGAAGAAAAATACCCATAAATTGCGCTCTTAATTCATTCAGCGGTAAAAGTGACCTGACGTCAAACCAGAAAAACACCTGTGTGGCACTGCGATACATGTAAGCAATCAAGGAATTCTGTCCGGTGTTGTCATATGTACACCTTAAACTGTTTAGACAAAATAAAATAATTTAAACACTTTTCCATTCTGTAATACCTTTTTGTACAATTAGTTCAAGAACATTTACGACGGACTATGTTTTAAACAACCCGAAAAAACATATGGAATAGTAATAGCCACGTACGTCACTAGGTCAAATGCCAATGACCTCTTGACGCCTTACATCGGCTGAGAGCGAAGTAGTTTCATATAGCGCCGCATGCTTGCGGTCTGTTAGTTGAAGACCAACCAGCGGCCGAATACGTTGTGTCTCGTCGATCACCAACACGCTCTCGGCAATCCGCTCTGTTTTTTCGGTTTACGCGTGTATCTTCCCCGTCCATAAATAATCTTTGAATATTGTTTTTATTGACGCGTTTCTTCTAGACGTCAAATTTCGTTGCGTGTATAAAGATAAATACAAGTAGGTAGATAAATAATTTATTTTTATAATTTGATATGGAATTTCTGTTTTACATTAAGTTTGGCGGCAACATTGCCATTGGGTCTGGGTGAAATGTTGTACAGTAGCGCGGACTGACCTGTGAGTAAGAGTGTTTGTTACCCCACTTTTAAAACTTTCGATTTAAAAAAAATAAAATATGTAGCGCTTCTCTAGGACACCCAAGGAGTCACCCATTTAAATATAATTCCAATATAATACAATTCATTTCCATAACACCCTGTATATATTTTAATGTATAGCCGCCTTCACGTCTCTAACAGCACTGAGCCTCGCCGCTGGATTAGACCATATCGAGGGGTTTGTTCGTAAACTTTGCGATGCTGCGGCATTTTTTATAGTATAACTTGGCATGTTTCCTGTAGTTATCAAAATTCAGGGGGCTCGATTTTAAATGTATGCAATTACTCAACGGTGTTGGGACACCCGGTATATAATTTTTTTCTATTATTACGTGATTTACAATGTAGAATTGTATGTATATGTTGACTTTTTTTTGTACTTTTTAAGGTAAATATTATTTGTTATGATTAAGATAAGGTCTGAAAACCGGAAGTTTAATTTTTCTGTATAAATTTTAAAAATAACCATTTGATCATTGTTGGGATAAGTTCATAAAATTAATAGACTTGATTTTACCGTTCGTTTTTATAAATTGTTTCATTTATTTTTTTTTGGAATTTAATATTTTTGGATATGAACGATATTCCTACAAAAATATCTGTTATATTAGTCATTTATGATTAGAAATCTATTATTTTTGTTTTGAAATAAAACGTATTTTTATAGCTTATCCATGTGTTTTATTGATACATACAACGTTCGAGTAAAACGATATTCCAAAGGTGTCAAAATATTTGCGATTGTGGCCTTCTTGCGGCGTTGCCAAAGTTATCGTAACTGGCCTATAAACGTGCGAATCTTGAACAAATTAGACGCCAGCTGACTGTGTTGATTAATTCTGATTTCAGTACACAGATGGCGCCCGGCCTTTGTTTATTTCACTTGTCAATGTCATTTCCCAAGCCCAGTCCTGTCAAAATGGCAACAAATTTCATCCAGGAAAAACACTAACATTTTCCAGGAAAATTAGTAAAAACTGCCGAAAATTATGAAAAATCATTAAAAACTTGTGAACATGAGTCTGGCGGTTACGTTAAGCGACAGCAGTACGGTCTGTAGGACTTGCTTGAAAGTTCTGGATACGACTGGATTCACCTACCTCGACGACGATACTGGATACATTAAAAATGTTGGCAATATTCGGGAAATGTTACAATTCTGCGTACCTGAGTTGGTAGGTCACAGTTTATTCCTATTTAAGGATAGTTTAGGGGTTTGTTTACATTAAAAATTGCAAGTGAAGTCATCTGGCTTGCACTGTGATATAATAGGTATGATGCTGTAAGGACTTAAATAACTTATTTATTTCATACAAGCGTCCAAGATGGGGCGTCCCCCTGATAGCTTTTATAGTACAAACACTATCTATGGATTAATCACAGCTAGAGAACCAATTATCAGCATAAAAATTATTATATTATATTTTTCCAGGATTTGTATGTTTCAACCAAACCTGTAATCTGCTACCAATGTCTACCAATCCTAGTCCAAGTATACAACTTTAAAATTAAAAGTCTCAACGTCGAAAGCTCCATAAGAGCTTACATTTCTCGAAATAATTTACAAGATTACAACCAAGTCAACCTTAACTGTGTACTGATGGACGATTTACGACTAAAAAGTCAAAAAATACAAATCGAAAGCAGAATTAAGGATTTGATGCTGCAAGAAACCGACGAGAATCTGCAGACAATTGAAAATAAAACCGAAGATTCTTTTCAACCGCAAGAAATATTCGAAGATAGCCAAGGATCTGTAATAAACCCTATGGATGTGGTTGAGACGGGGACAAGCGAAACAAGTGAACAAGAAACAATCGAGACACAAATGAAAATCGAAATAGATGGTGCGGATGAAGGTAGCTGTGATTTTGAAAGCCAGAATCAGGAGGCCTATGAGAATCGGGAAACTAACGACGATCGGGACACATGTGAGAGTCAAGAGACCTATGAAGAACAAGCAAATTGTGACAGTAGAAACAATGGAAGTCTTGTTGGTGGGGAGGCAGTGATAGAAAAACAACAGACTATAGTTGCCGTAAGGAAAGACTTGTTTGGAAACAAAGTAACAAAAGAAGTACCTGAGCCACAACCTACTTCGTTCATCTTAAATAACGGAATTATATCACAAAATGGAAGAATTGTTATAAAAATAGACAGAAAAAAGCTGCAAAGCGTGGCTGTGTCCCCGAAAAATGCCGAGGCAACAGCAGTGAAACCGAGCGTTCCCCAGCAAAACGCCACCCTACTAGTCAAGCCTCCTCCTCCTTTAACCCCAATTCAGATAGCCCCCATAAAACTAGCCCCTATTGAAGCGCCGAGTGCTTCAAAACCTGTATCGGATGACACTTTGGAATCTCCTCGGAGTTTAGGGGAGGGGTGTGCCGATCTTCAGCCTCAGTATAATTGTAACAAATGTTCCTTTATTACTCAGGATGTTATAAAGATGTATGACCATAACAGGACTTATCACAGTTTCGATTATACGTGTCAACACTGTCCGTTTAGTACTTCCAAAGTTGAACTTTTAGGTAAGTAAAGCCGCAAACACTATTATCACGTCAGGTGAATTCACGTGTTGTCATATCGGCAAAATAGCACATGCTGTCGTGGCTTAGAAATAGACCACGTACATTGCAGATCATTTTTATTACATATTTTGTGTTTGTCAAGATCGCCAGTGAATCTTGTGGCCTTCTAGCGTTAAACTCTGCCACAGTGTTATCACGCGTGCCGAATATGTAAATTTACAGAAATAAAATTGTGTTGTCAAGTATGACTGGCCGTGAGTTGCATGAGGTGACTATAGTGTATAAGTAGTTGCAGAATTATACCGTTGACTCTTACTGCCATAAATAAACTACCTGGTTAAACCCTATTGTATACGCCTCGACCTCTTCAAAGCTCAATAAATGGGATCAGGGCCGGCTTGAAAATGTATACCACACCACATGATTTATTTTTATAATTTAAAATAAATAGATAGGTATTTTTAGTTTTAGGTATCTACCTATAATAAATGTAAAATAATGATAACAATTAATGATAATTGAAAATAATATAATTTAAAAGTATAACTATTAGGATAACAAGTACAATAAAAATTAATTAAACTCTAAGAAACTATTGATAGTTTATTCAAAATTTAACTCTGTATCACTATCACTATCTTCATCAAAGCATAAACTTATAATTAAGGGTTGAACATTTGTAATCATACAATTGTAAGAATTTTCCACCTTAAGTACATGCTGTACACAGTTTTTCCAGCTGTCTGCAGAAATTTTTCTTACTTCGTTTTTAATTAATTCTACTACTATCGCCTCGCCTGTCACTTGATACACGACCTTCGTTCTACGCGCCGCGCGTTTGACGCTGAGCAGGTAACACGGCATACGTCTAAAGGCACATAAACGAGAAGGTGCATATAAAAAAGTATGCCAAATCCCTTAGCGGAGTCATCGCGACATGGGTTTTGTTTTAGTTTTAACTGGCTAGCCAGCGGCGTAGTTTCGGTCTCCGATTGTAAATATTAAAAAATTAAAGGATATAATTTTAAAATTTTTATTTACTATAAGCTCGAGAAAACTTCTCAAAAATAACATAATAATAATGAAAAATAACAAAACGAACAAAATGGTTAACAAAATAGATAGCAAAATTCGTTGGTAATCTTATAGTAAACATTTTTAAATCCAAACAGGAACTTTTTATTATTAAACTCAAGAACATATATTATAAAAAATGTTAATGGAAAATAAGAAAACGAGCAAAATAGTTAACAAAACATAGGTATCGACAAATTTTTTGGTAACCAAAAGTAAACATTCTTAAATTTAAACAGGAACTTTTAGGTAACTATAACCATGAATTTAAAAAAATAATCACCTACTTTCTTATTTTGCCAGTCGCGTAACTAGGCCTAAATTTTTGAAGGGCACACAGTGGGCACCTGATAATTTAAAGTGGGAGAATTTGACAAGCCATTTTAAATATCTACTTATTTTATGCTCGTAGTTTGAGAAAGATATGAAGAAAAATAACTCTTGTGGTAATACTTTTTGTTTTAAAAAAGCACAAGAATAAACCCGAAAAATAAATACATATTTGGGTAATTTTTCGCAGTTTTCTTGTTTGGTATCGAGACACGTGGTCAATATTCATTATTCACAAATAAATAAATTTCTGGAATTTTTTTGGTGGCTACTACAATTTTTTAGCTAAACCTGGGCCCATCCGTAGTTACGTGCCTGCTAAATACCCTAGCTGATCACATATAAACGGCTAGACTGCCGGTCGAGCAGTCGGTGACGTCATCGCTTGGTGAATTCGAATTTCAAGCGATTCAGTCGATTATTAAAATCGCTCGAGTGTCAAGTACTCGATTATTAAAATCATCGGTTTGTCCCAACACTAATCATGATACATGAGAGATATGTTCAATATACCTTAGTTTAACTGTTATACCTCGCCCCGCAGTTCTGTCGTTCCCCTTTATTTATATTTTCTAAACCTAAAGGACTATTTTATTAACATTTTCTTCTTTTTAAGGTAAACATATGACCATGGTACACCCCCAGAACATGATGTTGCAAAGAACGCAAAACTTCAAAGTGTCAGAAAACTATGCTTGTTCACTCTGCCCGTTCAGCGTGAAAAGCGTAGACTTACTTCGATCTCATCATTTGACCGCCCATGGGGCCCACGAAGCCAACGGTAAGACTTTCGCCTCTAATCCCTAATTCAGTTATAAAAAATGGTTACCTTTTTTTCCCTTAAAGGCCAAATAGTATTGAACAGCGCCTTCGGCGAGGATCTCACCAAACACGAACCGCCAAGGATACTGAAGAGGCTCGAATATACCTGTGACGTGTGCCCATACTCCACCCGTGACAAATCCAACCTGAGAAAGCATCTTTTTACGCACGGCACGAAACCGCTCAAATGCGACCATTGTTCGTACAAGTGCGTGTCTCCGTATCAGCTGAGGAGGCATCAGAAACAGAAGCATGCGAAGCAAATGGATTTGAAGGTAGGTTTTTAGAGTTTTGATCGAATTGGCTTCGGTCGGAACAAAAGTAACAAACGCGACTGAAGTGGACTATGTATTTTGTACAGGGTGTCCCATTTTTGACACATTCTGGGGGAATCATTAGATTTATTGTCAACGAAAGATTCAGGTGTCAAATTTGTCGCGACTCTCTTAGTTTTTAATCTACAAGGGTGATTTTGAAAACCCTCTCTTTTTAGACACCCCTTGTATTTCCGTTACGCGTCAACTTTTCAAAAAGACAAAAACATCTTGTTAGAGATTTGTACGTAACGTTCAGTGGCGTAGCCAGTTTTTCTCCGAAACGTTTAATTTTTGCGATATTAACAAAAGTAAAATTTTTTAAATGGTACACACAATATACAGGGTGTTCCTTAATGACGTGCTAATATTTCAGGGTGTGATTCCTTAGGTCATTTTATAAAGAAAAGTTCGTATGAACATATGTCCGCAACGGCTTAAATTTTTTGCTACAGGGTGTTGAATTTTTATTTTTTAAATGGTTATTTCTTAATATCTCCGAAAGTACTTTAGATATTATGTTCAATTTTGGTATGTGTTAACAGGATATAGAACCACAAATTTTAGTTAGAAAAGTAATTCAATTGTTCCACCAGTGGCGTCCCTGCAAACATGTCCTCTGATATTTTTTACAAAGAAGGTGGTACGCCACTGACATTTTGCCATGTGGATATTTTTCCGATTAGCCTGGTCAATTCTACATGAAAACGATCTCTTGAGTTTTTCTCGTCAGACGCACCGTTCTTGATTAAAACCGCTAAATTCATATTAAAACTCATTATTATTAACATTGATAAAATGATAAATTTTGTTTCATAAAAATTGTTGGAAATGGCCACCTTCACTTAAAAGGCAAGCTTCCGCCCGTCTTCGCCCACTGCAACAATTTTTATACACATACCAAAATTGAAAATAATATCTAAAGTACTTTCGGAGATATTGAAAAATAACCATTTAAAAAATATAAATTCAACACCCTGTAGCAAGAAATTTAAGCCGTTGCGGACATATGTTCATATGAACTTTTCTTTATAAAATGACCTAAGGAATCACACCGTGAAATATTAGCACGTCATTAAGGAACACCCTGTATGTATAGGGTGTCATTCTCATAACACTCTGTATATAACAAGGATAACAAAATGACCTGTTATTCTTCCAGGGACGATCTCAACCTTACAAATTGCCTGAATTAAAAGACCGTACCGGCGAGCTGGATGAATTCAAAATAACGCTGGAAACGATAAAAAGAGAGCTGGAAAAGGAGTTGACCACTTAGATAGAAAAAAACAGGTTTGATGTAAATAGAGGATAAAATCAATCGCTTAAATTTTACAGTGTATCGGTATTTTACAGTAGCTACTTTACCTTACAAGTGCGGAAACTGCCATTTTTCCGCACCGGAATGACGCAGTTCAATTTATACTATGAGCGTGCGGAAAATACAATTTTGTTGTACAGATATAGTATATGTATGGTATACAGTTTGTCGCGCTAGTGCGGAGAAGTGCACTTTTCTCGCATGAAAACGATTGACGACAATTCTTTCCGCATCCACGTCGGAAAACGCACCTTTTGTACATTAAATGTCCCCGCTAGAAAAATATTAGTTTTAAGGTGTCTAATTTATTTATAACAAGTCTGATGTTTGCCGTTACATTTTTTTACCAAAAATTTAGGATAAGTGCAAGTCTGTGTTTTTATTTATTTTATTAATTCTCACCTAAAAAGGTTTTTTGTAGTGCAATTATTTCTAGTCATCTTTTGCCATTATTTATGTATATTATGGTTTTTTACAATAATTGTTAACTGTGTTCAGAAACTGCGCCGAGAAGTTTTTTTATTTAATTTTATACCTTTTTATTATACACGGTGTTGAAAAAAGGTCGGTACCCATGCATCGCATTGCAGCGGAAAATGCAAAGTTGTTTGGTTTTGAAGGAGGAATAGTTTGCAATCTAAACCATCCCCACCCCCTCAACCCCCGGGCGCGGGTGGGGGTAAGTTAAGATTTTCAAATGGAACCCCATATTTTTTATTGGCGTATCGTGTTCTCCGACCAAAAATAAACATCTTTTGTCCGATAAATTTTTTTATTCGGGCCCATCCTTCACCAATAATCACCATGAGAAAGACAAAATCAGAACAGTGCGAAAATCAAGTTTTACCTCGGAAATACTCTTTTTCACTGTCTTGTACTAAAAAATGCCCGTGGAATACAAACAACTTTTTCCACGGGCATTTTTTAGTACAAGACAGAGAAAAAGGGCATTTCCGGGACAAAAGTTGATGGTGATTATTGGTGAAGGATGGGCCCGAATAAAAAAATGTTTCGGACAAAAGATGTTTATTTTTGGTCGGAGAACACGATACGCCAATAAAAAATATGGGGTTCCATTTGAAAATCTTAACTTACCCCCACCCGCGCCCGGGGTTGAGGGGGGGGGGGGGGGGGGTTAAATTGCAAACTATTCCTCCTTTAAAACCAAACAACTTTTTCCCCAGATATTTTCCGCTGCAATGCGACGCACCGGAGTTATTCCGGGGTACCGACCTTATTTCAACACCCTATATATACTCACCGGCGCAAAATTCCGCCACCCTGAAATTTTGGTCAAGTTTGATATTTCATAACTTTTTTATTTTTTATGCGATTTTCATGATTTTGTTATCAATTTGTAGATCAATTTATTGTGCTTTTCCTTAATTATTTACAGTAGTAAATCAAACTGTTGTTTTTTGTCGTAATTTCAAAACACCCTATAGGAAAATTGAGGTGGATAATTTTATTTACATATGTTTCTTGCCAGCTTTCATGTATTCTAAACATTTCGTTTCTTGATTCATTCCATTATCTCATTTCTGCCGCGAGCTGCAAAATTTTAAATGAAACGCTGATACTTACCGAAGCACGCACGAATCTCGTATTTATTCAGCTCTAATCACCCACCGTTACATTGAGGAAATCCTTCAAGAAGTTATTGTTCCATTTGCTCCTTTAATTGGGAACCAATTTACATTAATGTCTGATATTGCTAGACGTTGCACATGTAGTGAGCGAATATCTGGATGAAGTTGGACTTCCAAGATTGGAATGGCCCGCATGTAGCCCGGATCTCAACCCAATCGAACATCTTTGGGATCAACTTAAAAGGACCGTTCGTCATCGTCCTGTACAACCATAAACCTTGCAAGACTTACGACTGGCGCTGACAGAAGAATGTCAGGCTATCCCTCAAGAAAGGATAAGTAACCTTATTCATTCGATGCCACGAGGGCTGCAAGCTGTCATTATTGTGAGAGGAGGAAATACACGATTTTAAAATTGTTTTTGTTAATTAGCTTTATACCTAGTGTTTGTTTTTTTTTATTGAAAATAGGTTTCAAATCAGCGTTTCATTTAAAATTTTGCAGCTCGCAGCAGAAATGAGATAATGGAATGAAACAAAAATCGAAATGTTCAGAATACATCAAGGATTACAAGAAACAGTGTGTAAATAAAATTAGCCTCCTCAATTTTCCTACAGGGTACTTTGAAATTACGATAAAAAACAACATTTTGATTTACTCCTGTATAATATAGCCTAAAGGCCGTATTAGACTAGGCAATTTTTTCTCTTGCGCCGGCAATTATAATGGCACGTATTCATGCGCAGTAAACCGTTTTCGATCAGCTGGAGCATTGTCATCAGTCAGAACAGCAGTGGGTACTGTCGAAATCCCTAAAATATCCCCAGAATTAGAGATGTGCAAACCTGTTCGTTTTGATTACCAGTTAAAGCAGCTACTGCTATTTACAAATAGGAGGTGCCAAAAGTTGCTGAATTAGCAGTCCATAAGTTTAATAAAGAATGTAAACTGCTAATTTAAGTACCAGTGGGTTTTAATGGCCATTACCTGTTCATACCTGGTTCGGCCAAATAATAAACAGTTAATAATCCATGTCTACCCAATTGCGCCGGCAAGGGCAATTAAAATGGCGCCTGCCCCATTTCTGGTAATGAGAGACAGCTGATCGGGAACAGTGTACTGCGCATGAATCCGTGCCATTTTAATTGTCAGAAGAGTAGAATTTCTGACTGTAGTACGGAGAACGGTGTACTGCGCCTGAATCCTTGAATTATAATTGCCATTGCTGGCGCCATAAAAATTCCCGAGTGTAATACGGCCTTAATCGAAAAATGTTACTTTATAAAATAATTAAGGAAAAACACAATAAACGGATCTACAAACTGATAAAAAAATCATGAAAATCGCTTAAAAAATAAAAAAGTTATAAAATATTAAACTTGATCAAAATATCAGGGAGGCGGAATTTTCTGCCGGCGAGTGTATAAATACGTTTTTTTACATGCCTTCTTCATAAAATATCGTTGAGCCAATATGTCAGCTTTCAAATGGCAGGGCCCTATGTATCCCAAATGCCGGTCTTAAAGATTAGTTACCATGAAAATTAAAACATTTAGTTCACCATTATTATATTATTGAACTTTATAATATAACACCTGACACAGAGTTAATAAAAATTATATTTTGTTTTTATATAAGAGCAGAATCAGGATCGCGCTATTGGTTTAAATATTTAAGATATTCCATTTCTACATAGGGTCTGTAGAAATAAATATGTCTGTAAATGTTGACCTGAAATTTATATCTTTTAGAAATATATATATATAGTGTGTAATGTTAGCCAAAATTCAACCACCTGTATATAAGAGAGTACAATTTTTTTTTAAGTGTTCAACAACGTCGAGTTTTAAGTTTTAGAGGTAAAGTAACACATTTATTTAATAAGTTTATTTATTTTTTTGTTTATTGGAGTGCCATTTTATGTTCCCATAATTTAATTTCTGTGATATTTCTTTAGATATTCGTGTATTTTACATTTGTAAAATAAATTAATTCGTTTTTGTGTAAGTCACGGGTTTTTTTTTATGATCAAACACAAGCGCTTACAGGGAAAATCCCCAGTGTTTAATTATAAATTGGGGACCTTACTATATACCTTAAAGCGGGGGTTCCCTGGGCACCCTAGCCTTAAAGTATTCCACCATACTTTACTGCATATTAAGGGTACAACCATGTTTGGTTTAGCTTTTTATATTATAGCCTAGGCAGCTAATGCCTGTAATTATAATTATCAAAACTACTTTCTTGTACCCAACATGAAAAATTTTTGACAGCTGTTGGCCATTCAAAATAAATATATAGGAAATGAGGTGTTTTTTCAGTACTTTCGAAATTATAATGATAATAAGAGTTAAATTTTAAGTGGAACTGTACAAATTGATTTATTATGAATTGTATAATTCCGGGTCCCAACGTTAAAGGTAATTATATGACGCTATAATATGCTTATTTTATTTATCGTAAATTTTTCCTGCTTTTTAGTTTTAGCAAAAGCTATCCAGGCCCTAGCAAAAGTAGGAAATGAGCTATTTATCGAAGCCAAGCTAGAACAGCTAACTTTCCTTACGTTTAACCAGAGCAAAACCATTTGCGGGCAGTATCACTTGTTCGACAGCTTCTTCTCTAGCTACGATGTTAAAAGCGAGCAATTTAATGAACAAAACTCTGCAGTTAGTTGTAAGATTCATATGAAGACACTCCTACCGATTTTTAAAGGCCAGAGCTTGGAAAAGAAGGTATGTCACGAAATGACAACTTATTTGTTTGACCACCCTCCTGTTACTACTATGATTTTAGAATCTGTAAGTGGACGATTGTATGATTCTTTTTTACCTTATTGGTTTTCAGCTTGAATTCATCAAAATAGAATATGAATGTCCCAATGATATGATAAAATTCAACGTGAAATACAAATGTGATGACATTATAGTGAGCCATACCCTTTGTCTATTAGATCCGGAAATTTTAACAATAGAAAACAACACCGAGTCTGGGGGCAACAGTATGTGTGCTACTGCCGGTTTCTACAATAACTTGTTGGGTCTTTTTAGTGGTTCTGATGATGATATTACTTTGGACATTACAAAGTCTAAAGTAGTTGCAAGAAATTATTGCGTTGGTAAGAATTAAGTTGTAAAATAACTCTTCATTATTGAAAATTACAGTATAATCAAGGCCTGTTTTACCATTAGCTCTGAGCCTACAATAAATAATGTGATGGGTTTATTAGGTTTTGAACTTTTAATTATCTCACCTTAAAAATTTTTCGTTCTGTCCTGTATATACAAACATGTTTTAAGGGGCCCCAGTTAGACCGAAATCTGTCCGAAGCCAAGTGAATCTAAACAGTTCAGAATTTTCCATATTTAAGATAAAAGATGAGACGACCATAAATTTCTCATTGAAACCGTTTCGCACAGCGATACAATTTGCAGAGGCCTTTAATTTGAATATAGGGATGAATTTCGACTCTGGAGGAAAGTAAGTTGCCTAAATAAGCAATACACTCTTCTTTTCCTATAAAGAATTAAGTATCAATAGAATTTACACTTGGGCCGTGGAGAGTTTTAACATGCTTCACAACGTTATAGATTATTATGTACTTAATTGTAAGAATAAATGGATTTATTTTTAGGCCACTTTCTCTAATAATGAAAAATCCAACTTTTCAAGTGGTATTTATAGTGGCAACACTCAATCCATATGCAGATGGACTTTCTAGTATCGCTACCACTTCTATACCGTCAAAAATTACACAAGTATGTACTATTCTTAGTATTTTTATGGTATCTTAATAATAGTAATGCCATTTCAAGCTCAATTTGCACTAAACCCGTTTTTTTTTAATATAATTTTAGATCAACACAAACGGACTTCCGCACAACATCACCCACGAAGACTTGCAAGCCATAGCCAACGAAAACTGGGATGAATTCGATACAGAGACGGAAAATTTACGAAAAAGCCCCGAGAGAGATGAAAATATAGGAAAATCTATGAAAGAGACCATTGAAAAGGCGGAAAGTAAAAAACGGTTGTCCGAAATTAATGTACAGAGTTGGTTGGAGAGCAAAAGAATCACCAGTAAAGGACCCAAGAAGTTTTTGTTGGGCGATATGACTAATAATGGTGATGATTTTATTAAAACCAATGGAAATAAAGATAAAAATTCGAACGTAAATCGGAATTTAGAGGACGATGATTATGTCCCTAGGAGTCCGGAGAGTCCCAGGAGTAAAAAAGCTAGGTTGATTTTCAAAAGGTCCTATGACCCGACATATCACGCGTCCGTGTTGAATGATGTGTTGTTACAGGACAGTGATTCCGAGTGATGTTTTTATTTTACAATTTTTAAAAAATTGGTCCAGTGAATAAAACAAGACAGTCATTTTTCGTCACGTTCCGTACCAAGGATAAACAGATTGGTACAGCAGTTATTCCTAGGGTTGTTTAGGTATGTAGTGTTTATTTTTTTAAGGCTCGCACATATTACATTGTAGCCTATAATTTCAAGATTACAAACTAAAGGTACTTGTTAAATAAAATAGGTTATTCAATTCGAGTTTTTTTTATGTATTTAGTCCAAATTCTAGATACTTTTCTAGGTTCTTTTCACAAATTTAAATATTATCCTTATAATTAGCATGGCAAAAGTCTAAAACATATCTAATATAGCTTGAAATATTTAATTTTACTTATTATTCCAAAAAAAATAATATATAACAATAAAGTATAACTTGGCAGACAAATATCAACAAATATAAATACTTGAAAATAGTAATAAATACAAACATATACATAGTTTGAGATGATATTTCACTTATAATATTTGAAAATCAATATAAACAGTGCATTTTCTTGCCTACAATTAAAACTAATACTACCTAAAACTACTAATCATATTTTTACCAATTTAATCAGTCTTTTTTCCATTGCTGATATTTTTAATCTCTTTGAGTTCTTTGCTGGCCTTTTCATACAAATTGTTTAGACCGAATGCCAATTTAACATTCTCTTCTGAAAACAGAAATTTTATGAGTTTTCCTTTAGCATCGGCGTTGGGTCTTCTTTCTACTTCTCTCCCTAAAGCAGGAAAAATGTTAATAAACAAACATGCAGTGTTTTTTTTTGCAAAATTCTATATAAAAAATAGGACTATACTAACCCTCTCTAAACAAAATTATGGTTGGCAGTTGTTTACTCAAGCTGCTGTCACTAACATGATATTTATGTCCAGCTTTTGGATACCTGCCAATATCTATTTTACCAAATTTCAAGTTTTCAATCCCTAAAAACATTCAATAGGAAAAAAATTACACACAGCTCTTGATTATAGGAAAATATATTATAAAAAGTACCTATGTGTTTCTCTTACCATAATCTGTGCTTAATTTAGCAAAAATAGGAGCAAAATTTACACACGCCGGATTCCATGCAGTGTAAAAAGCCACCACCCATACGACTTTCTCATTTGTCAGCTGTTCTGCTAAACCCGGTTCCCCCCTAAAGTATATAATATTGTTAGGCCCGGAATACATTGGTTCTGGAACTAGCAAGGCTCCCACTAAGAAAAGAAAATGTTAATATCTTTATGATGTCATTGCCAATGTAGCTAAATCCCTTCAAATTAAATATACTTACAAATAAATAGGATTCCATAGATTATACCCATTGAGTAGTCTGCATTAAACCATAATATCAGGTTAGCAAGTTTGGTGTATATAAAACTGGAAGATAAATAGCTAATCATAGTAACACTGCCCGATTTTCTAGTCCGCATCATCACTACGATTAGCAGGAAGAACAAGATTTCCGTTTCTCTCTGGAATTAATTTAAAAATTATGGAAAATTAGGTAAAATTAAATAATTTAGGTCAAAATGTAACCTCCATATTCGCTTACCCCATCGAATTCACAGTTGTCTGTGTTGAATAAATAGTTGCAAACGCCGGGGATTCTTTTCAGTACCACGTACGATAGACTGAGAATGATATTTACTAAATAATAGGGCTTTAAAAGCTGCAAAAGATCATCTTTAATAGACATGTTCTTTAAAAGTTTTAAAATTAACCTCGCTCAGATGGTTTTGACTTTGACAACTATCTCGTCTGCCTAACTTCACAACGGTCTTCTATAATATCGAACTGGCGTGTAAGTTCTGTCCTGTGGTCCTGCCTCTTCATTGGTCCCGACATGAAACTACAAATGAATAGAATTGCTGGAAACAGAGTGATCTGACTTACACAACACTCCCATTCGGGTAGTATTTCATTTTGAAAACACTTGCAATGAAGTGAATAAATGTAATTGAATAATGTTCCCTAGGTCAAAAAAGGATGACAACATAATCCTTCAATGTTAACTAGTGGCTAGTGGCGGACCTTAGACAAGGGAAGAGTGGCGGACCAACTCATCGGGCTGATCCAATACACGCTCTCCCTTGAAACGAGCCTAGTTTGACAGGAAGGTCACCTTGGATTATCTTTAAATCTGTTGGCTCCACGTCAGCCAGTGGATCGCTTCTGTTCCACTCAATGATCTATATGCTCCTTTTTTGTCGGGGCTACGTTAAGATAAAACTAGACCGGTATCACTACTCGGCCAATAAGCGCCACACTTTTTTCATTCATAAGAAAATTCGTGGTTAGTGGGTCCTATTTTTCAATTTTGTGACTGAAAAATCGCTGTAAGTACGTTTTCCTTTTATTTATATTGTTCTTATTAAGTTTATTTATGCCTCTTTGAAAAAACATTTCCAAAAAGTTGTTAAATTTCGTTGTTTTTTCGGCCTGTTGGCAACATGCCTGTGGATACAATTTTTTTTTACGTTGTGCCGATTTTTTTTATTTTTTGACTTTGCTAAAATCGAACGTTGTTATTTTTGTATTTTGGAGTTTTCTAGTGACGCAAGCCGTTATTTAATTTGTCCTACATTTTTAACTTTATTTAAAAATAAAATTTAGTATTTAATTATTGTTATCAAATTAATGATAACTTTGCCAATAAATTTTGTTTATATTTTGTAAACTTTATAGTACTAGTTATCTTTCCCCCCTTAACTAACTGATAAAAAATTATTTTTAATATGTGATAAGAGGGGGTTTCCGATTTTTAATGGCCTGGGTTCTCTTCAAATAACTTTTTATTACTAAAGACGGTCGAAATTAAACATAAGTCAGGCAGGTAGGTACTCATATTATCACTAAATATGAATATAATTTTAATAAATTTCCTAATAAAAGGTAATACCTCCTAATCAAGCAGATTTGTACCCATTAGATTTTTTATTCTATAGGCAACTAGTGATTTATTTTCATTATTCAAATCTGATAGGCCTTGATCTATTGATTAAGCTAAAAGGATTTTTGCATAAAATCCTTAATAATTTCAAGCCGTTGGTAAATTTACCTTTTACAATTGATATATACCTATGTAAAAATTCTTTTTATTTATTATACAGTGTGGTCTAAAAATTAATCAATATGTCACGAGAGCGATCGTCCAGTCGAAGGTTCTACAGGGGGGAATCCTCGTTGAACCTGCTCGCTCATTTGGACAGGGGATTGACAGCTGAAGAACAGAATCGGTGGACTTTTGAGGTAGCATGGGAGGCAGCCAACAAAGGTAATTTACTCCGTCTGTACTTACTTCTATGTACACTATTCTTCGTTTTTTAGTGGGTGGTATTTACACCGTAATCCGCTCGAAAGCTTACGTATCAACAGAAGAAATGGGAGACCAATATTGTCTCCTAGGGCCTTATAAAGAGCAATGCGCCAGGACTGAGGTAGAGGAGGGACCTCTCTCTTCTAGTACCTTAAACAGGGCCGTGGATATATGCAGGAATAAGGGGTTCAAGGTAAAGCACGATATATATTTGCACCACATGGAATACTGGAATCCCTCTTATTTTTTTAGATAGTCACAGGTCGATGGTTAGTAGATGGAAATCCTCAAATAATCCTTTTCGACATTGGAAGCGGAGCCTGGAAGATGGACGAGTTCAAGCAAGAATTATGGGACAAAACGAACATCGGCATACCCCATTTGGATATCGAAGCGAATGACGCCATTATTTTAGGGTATATGGTGGCAGATTTTGTAGCAGAGGTAAGAAAGAATTATATGCAATTTTGCCTACAAATAAATACTTTTAATGGTTGCAGTTTAGAGAATGCGCGCAACAAGACGGCGAAGGTACCCCGCCGAAGATCGTAGTGCACTTCCACGAATGGCAGGCCGGAGTCGGATTGATAGCCGTCAGAACTAGACATTTACGTGTGGCGACAGTGTTTACGACACACGCGACGCTGTTGGGAAGATATCTGTGTGCTGGCAATACAGACTTTTATAATAATTTACATAAGGTATGTGCAATGTACATTGTTGCCAAACTCAAATTTCATTGAATTCCTGCTACTGCTTTAGATAATATCTCTGTCCTTTTTAGTTTGCTGTTGATGAGGAAGCCGGTAAAAGACAGATCTATCATCGATACTGTATGGAAAGAGCTGCCAGTCACCTGGCACATACATTTACCACAGTTTCAGATATTACAGGTATATCTTCAGTCATGACCATTGATTTTTTCTCTGTGAACGGATACAAATGCCAAAGATTCAGCTGTCAAATCTGAGAATTGACTTCTGAACTTAACCTACAATTACTTATTCGTGCTCATTTCTGCTTTATTTAGAGCTAGCCTCTCATTTTGTAATAGATTTTTAAAGAATAATGGAAAGTAAATTTAACCAAAACATGCCAAAACTAAAAAAAATAAAACAATCGGTAAAAACAACACGTCAAAGGTAAATAAACAGGTGATTGGGCAAATGCGCAGAATCCAGACCCACGAATTCCGTACCGGTACGCGGATTTTTCTGGCAGTTGCAAATCAGTTGGCTCGATACATTTCGCTCATACTCGCACAGCTTTAAACGAGCTACTCCCTCGGGCATACCTATCTATCTGACTGCTCTGCGGACAAACCTAATTTTTGTCGCATTATGCCAATGGAAAACTTCCTTTGTAATGATAGAGACTTACTTTTTTTAGGTTACGAGGCGGAGCACTTGCTCAAAAGAAAACCCGATGTTATTACACCGAACGGTCTGAACGTGAAGAAGTTTTCTGCTTTGCACGAGTTTCAAAACTTGCACGCTCTGTCCAAAGATAAAATTCACGAGTTCGTCAGAGGTCACTTCTACGGGTAAATAAACGTACATATTTATAAAACTAGTGTTATAACGAGCAATACAAAAACATTTTTTCACGGGATCGTGACGTCTGAGAGACGTCAGCGAGTGAGTTTCCCTTTCTACGGCAATGTTGTCAATTACCCGTTATTTTCCCGTTAAGTACAAACTTTTTAGAAAAATTTTTATACAGGGTGTCCGCTAATTAATGGGACATGGAAAAACCACAGACTCCTTACGTAAAAGTGTTAGGATTTAATTATACTTACCCATATGCAAAAGTTGATATTAACTGAGATACAGGGTGTTAAGGTTAAAACTTCATTTTTGTTTTTCTCTAATAACTTTTAGAGAAACTAACGTTTTTTTACAAAATTTGGCAATTATGTGTTTTTTTTGGGCGAGAAATTGATTTCTTTGTGACATTGTAGGGGGCGATGTCTGCGGCATTTTTCGCACATTTATTAGGTCATAACTTTTTTGTGCCTCAGTGTATTTAAGTTTTTAATAAAAATAATACTTTTTTCATATTTATTACGGAAAAAAGGTATATTAAGTTCAGGTCGCTCAGAGTTACCGTTTCGGAGATATTTGCATTTAAATTGTTTAGTGCGTTAGCTCAGGCAAGCAAATACACAATAATCAACAAACAAATAACAACATGAAGGTTTCATAGCAACTGCATCTCTAAATTTCATTTGTTTTCCCATAGGTTATTCCCAAGATAAAAATTTTGTTTGCAAATTAATAATAATTGGGCAGGGTGCACTAAACAATTTAAATGCAAATATCTCCGAAACGGTAATTCTGGGCGACCTCAACTTAGTATACCTTTTTTACGTAATAACTATGAGAAAAGTATTGTTTTCATTAAAAACTAAAATACACTGAGGCACAAAAAGTTATGACCATGTGCAAATAATGCCGCAGTACATTGTACATTAAATTTCATAAAAAATCAATTTCTCGTCCTAAAAAAAGCTTTAACTTTACCACCCTGTATCTCAGTTAATATCAACTTTCGGATATAGGTAAGTATAATTAAATCCTAATATTTTTACGTAAGGAGGCTGTGGTTTTTCCATGTACAATTAATTACCACACACCCTGTTCAACAAATTCTTGCCGTTCATATTTTAAACGTCTGCACGCGCTAATCCTTATATTTATTTAATACAGATATAAAAAACAACATTATATGTAAACTTTCAGGCATTACGATTTTAATTTGGACAAGACTCTCTATTTCTTTATCGCTGGCAGATACGAATTCGGAAATAAGGGTGCCGATATCTTCATTGAAGCATTGGCTAGGTTAAATCATTACCTTAAAGTAAGTATTAGATTTCAATAAGAGGGAACCTATTCTACAGGGTGTTGTGACTTATTATACAGGGTTATAAAGCAACTGGAGATACTAAATTTTAATAAAAGATTCTCAAAGTAAGGCAATTTTTAAACTAAAAATGTACACTTTGCTCGATCTTCATTCTAAAGGCCGTATTAGACTAGGCAATTTTTTCTCTTGCGCCGGCAATTATAATGGCACGTATTCATGCGCAGTAAACCGTTTTCGATCAGCTGGAGCATTGTCAACGGTCAGAACAGCAGTGGGTACTGTCGAAATCCCTAAAATATCCCCAGAATTAGAGATGTGCAAACCTGTTCGTTTTGATTACCAGTTAAAGCAGCTACTGCTATTTACAAATAGGAGGTGCAAAAAGTTGCTGAATTAGCAGTCCATAAGTTTAATAAAGAATGTAAACTGCTAATTTAAGTACCAGTGGGTTTAAATGGCCATTACCTGTTCATACCTGGTTCGGCCAAATAATAAACAGTTAAAAATAACAGAATAATCCATGTCTACCCAATTGCGCCGGCAAGGGCAATTAAAATGGCGCCTGCCCCATTTCTGCTAATGAGAGACAGCTGATCGGGAACAGTGTACTGCGCATGAATCCTCTGACTGTAGTACGGAGAACGGTGTACTGCGCATGAATCCTTGAATTATAACTGCCATTGCTGGCGCCATAAAAATTGCCAAGTGTAATACGGCCTTAACCGTTTTCGAGATGTTTCAAATCAAAGTAAAAATGGAGTGTGGTGTAATACCGGCCTTTTTTTCAGTCGTCCCATTCAGACGTTACAGTTGTGGCCTTTATGATCTTCCCCACGAAGACGAACAATTTTAATGTGGAGTCGCTGAGAGGCCACGCGGTCACCAAAAGTTTAAGAGACTCTATAGCGGATATTCAAAGCAAAATCGGAAAAAGAATGTACGAGACCTGTTTGAGGTGAGCTTAAGGGAGAGAAAAATATATTTTTTTAATATTTCAGAGTTTCTTTATATTTATTATACAGGGTCCGCAAACGAAGCGTGGACGGAAGATTAAATCGTTATCGAAGAACTTATCAACAATACTAAAACAGCTTGAGATATTGGATTAAAAGCGGCATGTTTTAAAAATATTTTACATTATACAGGGTGGCCCAAAAAAGTGTGACAACATAAAATTATATTTTTTTAAATGGGACACCCAGTATTTTATTGCATATTTAGATTCGCATTACTATCGTTTATAAGTGCCTCAAATTTTATTTAATTTGGTTTTGTAGTTTCGGAGAAATAAATTAAAAACTAAAAAAAAAATTTTTGCCGTCCTGAATAAAAAAATCAAAAAAAACAATCCAGAACTATTTTTTAACCTCGGCATTCAGTGACATTTATGACAAGAAGTCTAGAGATACTATGAATGTAATTGCGTTTATTTATTTTATACAGGGTGTTCATCATAAGCATTCAAAAACCCCACACTTTAAAATAATTTTTCTCAAGTTTTTCAAATGGAACACCCTGTATATTATTTGGCTATTTGGCAATTTTGGCAATTTTTTTTTGTAATACAAGCACATAAGTTATATCCAGCCGTTTTCGAAATAATTGTAAATATCATAAATTATGTTGTTTAAATAGAGTTTTTATTGGGAAATTTTTTTATAGGCGACTAGACTAATAATTGTAAACTAATAGCTTCCTTTTACTTAATTTAATGATTTTCCTCTACTGCCAACGCAACTCTTAATTCATTTTCTTCATTAATAACGGGTTTATTGATTATCATCCTTTTTGTGTACGCAACGCTTCCTGTTGCTACAAATCTTTGCAACAACTTCTCAATGGTTTCTCGGCTTACTCGCAATATCTGGATATCTTTCAGCATACACTCGGCTCGCGAGGAGGCAAGTTCTTGCACATTCACCCAGTATAAAAATCATATTTACCATTTCTAAAGTTGTAAAATTCGACATTTTGTTTAAGTTAGTAATTAATTTCGATGACTGAACAAATGTAAATAATTTTATTTGGCTGTCATAGTGACAATTTAAACAAAACAAAATCATGGCAACTCGATTAAGAACAAAAAATAAAATTAAATAAATAAAAGTAGCAAAAATGTAGGCTTTTAAAATTTATATCGAAATATCTAAAATACGGTAAACCCTAAGAGTAATAGGAAGCTATTTTGAACATTTACTTTAGTTTACAATTATTAGTCTAGTCGCCTATAACAAAATTTCCCAATAAAAACTCTATTTAAAACAACATAATTTTATAATTATTTCGAAAACAGCTGGATATAACTTATATGCTTGTATTACAAAAAAAAATTGTCTATGAATTCTACGTCAAATAGCCAAATAATATACAGGGTGTTCCATTTGAAAAACTTGAGAAAAATTATTTTAAAATGTGAGGTTTTTGAAAGCTTATTATGAACACCCTGTACAAAAAAAATAAACACAATTACATTCATAGTATCTCTAGACCTCTTGTCATAAATTTCACTCAATGCCGAGGTTAAAAAAATAGTTCTGGATTGTTTTTTTTTGATTTTTTTATTCAGGACTGCAAAACTTTTTTTTTTAGTTTTTAATTTATTTCTCCGAAACTACGAAACCAAATCAAATAAAATTGGAGGCACTTATAAACGATAGTTATACGAACCTAAATATGCAATAAAATACTGGGTATCCCATTTAAAAAAATATAACTTTATGCTGTCACACTTTTTTGGGCCACCCTGTATAATGTCAAATATTTTTAAAACATTCCGCATTTAATCCAATATCTCAAACTGTTTTAGTATTGTTGATAAGTTCTTCGATAACGATTTAATCTTCCGTCCACGCTTCGTTTGCGGACCCTGTATATGTTTCTTTCTATAGCGGTCGGTTACCTAATGGCGCTGAATTACTTACAAAAGAAGAGATGGTAAGGCTGAAACGCTGTATATTCTCCCTGCAGCGAGACGGCTTACCTCCTGTCACGACGCATAATATCGTAGGTAATGTGGAATTTCTATTTTCCAGGAAATGTATGCTCTTGAATATTTTCGTTTTGTAGATGACTGGAACGATCCCGTCCTGAATCACGTGAGAAGGTGCAATTTGTTCAACACTACGAACGACCGCGTTAAGGTAGGTCCTTGAGAGGTGAAATTTGGCACCGTCGTCATACTAACCGCGTATTTACGTCGTTATTATTTGATTTATCGGAAAATATTGTTCTTGATAAAAGTTTCTGCGTCCCCGTAAACTAAACTATGGTGTATACGGGGGAGATTCAATTCAATTTAGATTTCGACGCAACTTCGGCGTATGCCTTTTCTGCTGCCAACGAGAACTTACACTTGGACCGAAAGACTTTGATGTAATGTGGTTTAAAATATCAACGCCGAAAATCACCAAGTATATCTGCTGCCTTTACCATCAATGCCGGTGTTCCTCAAGGGTCCATATTGTCTCCCACTCTCTTCTTACTCTACATTAACGACCTTCTAGTGAAAACTCAAAATCCGATATTTAGTTTTGCTAACGATAGCACACTTATCTCATCTTTCTCTTTGAATGCGCAAACATCGGCTGTCAACGCACATCTTCGCAGACAGCATGAAGTCTCACGCCTCAACAAAGACCTGGAAGAAATTTTGGCTTGGGGTGACAGTAACCAAGTCGAATTTAACGCTAAAAAAAGCCAGGAAGCAGTTTTCTCTAGAAAGGTTAACATTACAGAACCGGATATAGTCATGGACGGACACGCAATCCCACTGGCTTCATCTATCAATCTGGGAGGAAATATGTCTTGGCACGTTGTGGCAATCGCCAAGATAGCTTCTCACAAGCTTGGGGTACTCTTCCGAACCAGAAAGTTGGACGCACCTCGACAACTTTTGACACTATACAAAGCCCAGATTCGACCATCACTAGAGTACTGCTCTCATGTCTGGAGCTCTGCACCCAAACATACTCTTCGGCTGCTGGATTCCATCGAAAGGAGGGCTATTCGTCTGATCGGAGACCACGAGCTGACGAAGAACCTCGACGGCCTAGAACATCGAAGACAGGTTGGGGATTTGACTCTCTTTTACAGATATTTTCATGGAAGGTGCTCGGCTGACCTTGCCCTGTTAATTCCGCCCGGAGCGACGAATAGCAGAAATACACGACGAACCACTGCCGCCCATCCATATGTGGTTAAGCTTAGTACTCCTCGAACTTCATTATTTAAGAATTCTTTCGTCTGGAGGACTTCGTGTGGAACGACCTTCCCGAGGTCGTTTTTCCCAACGAATATAACCTCCAACGATTCAAAACCAACGTGAATCACTCCCAGAGCGCCCTAAAGGATTTTTCCTATAGTGCTTACGTTGACCTAAAAAAAAAATAAAGACAATTATCATTTGTAAAAGTTGTTTAGAATTAAAGGTTATGTATATTTCTGTTTAAGGAGGCGCAGAAACTTTTATCAACTGCAGGTCACTGTATATTATATTAATTTATTAATACTATAGCTGTTCCTTCTAGGTAATCTTCCACCCGGAATTCCTAAGCACCACGAATCCACTTTTCGGCCTAGACTATGAGGAATTCGTCCGCGGTTGTCACTTGGGGGTATTTCCCAGTTACTACGAGCCTTGGGGCTATACCCCCGCCGAGTGTACCGTGATGGGTATACCCAGTATAACCACCAACTTGAGCGGGTTCGGCTGTTTCATGCAGGAACACATTGCCGATCCTGAGAGTTATGGTAAGGAGCATGCGTTGTGCACGTCATTGTGATGCCTGTTGTTGCAAAAATAAACACAACAAAAACTAGATGGGAATTGAATCTGTAGAATCCCTATCTCTTTTTATTTTCCGTCCGTTTCTGTTTTCATTCAGCAGCTGATTGGTTTGATATGTCTTTGTTAGGACAACAATCAACGAATGGAAATTCTGTACTTCCGCTATGGCTGTAGGAAACGTTTTTCTCGGCCAAATTCCCTACGATTTATACAGGGTGTTCCTTGATGACGTGCTAATACTTCAGGGTGTCATTCCTTAGGTCATTTTATAAAGAAAAGTTCATATGAACATATGTCCGCAATGGCTTCAATTTTTTGCTACAGAGTGTTGAATTTTTATTTTTTACATGGTTATTTTTGAATATCTCCGAAAGTATTTTAGATATTATTTTCCAATTTGGTATGTGTTAATAGGATATAGAACCGCAAATTTTAGTTAGAAAAGTTATTCAATTGTTCCACCAATGGCGTCCCTGCAAACGTGTCCTCTGATATTTTTTACAAAAAAGATGGTACACTGACATTTTTCCATGTGGATATTTTTCCGATTAGCCTGGTCAATTCTACATGAAAACGGTATCTTGAGTTTTTCTCGTCAGACGCACCGTTCTTGATTAAAACCACTAAATTCATATTGAAACTCGTTATTATCAACATTGATAAAATAATTAATGATAAATTTTGTTTTATAAAAATTGTTGGAAATGGCCACCTTCACTTAAAAGGCACGCTTCCGCCCGTCTTCGCATCGAATTGCCAACTCCAACAATTTTTATCAAACAAAATGTATCATTAATTAATTATTTTATCAATGTTAATAATAATGAGTTTCAATATGAGTTAAGTGGTTTTAATTAAGAACGGTGCGTCTGACGAGAAAAACTCAAGAGACCGTTTTCATGTAGCATTTACCAGGCTAATCAGAAAAAATATCCAAATGGAAAAATGTCAGTGGCGTATTATCTTTTTGTAAAAAATATCAGGAGGACATGTTTGCAGGGACGCCACTGGTGGGACAATTGAATAAATTCTCTAACTAAAATTTGTGGTTCTATATCCTATTGACACATACCAAGATTGAAAATAATATCTCAAGTACTTTCGGAGATATTAAAAAATAACCATTTAAAAAACAAAAAATCAACACCCTGTAGCAAAAAATTTAAGCCGTTGCGGACATATGTTCATATGAACTGTTCTTTATAAAATGCCCTAAGGAATCACATCCTGAAATATTAGCGCGTCATTAAGGAACACCCTGTATATGTCGTTATTATATTTTTAGGTATTTATATTGTGGACAGGAGATACATCGGTCTGGAACATTCTGTGCAGCAGCTGGCGCAGTTCATGTACGATTTTGCCAGGCTGAACAGGAGACAGAGGATCATTCAAAGGAACAGGACGGAAAGATTGAGCGACATGTTGGATTGGAGGAACTTGGGAGTCGTAAGTACTGGGCCATCATCAGTTTCATCCCCCCGCTTAGATTGTGACTTAGTTGAACTTATTAACAAATAGAATCAGGAAAAATACCCAAATATATACAGTGCAAACTTATCTGGGACATTCTGTTTATCAACAATATTTAACTTTGTATATTATAATCTACAGTGAGTCCCAGAAGAAATGTCTAAATTCATTTAAAATTCAGCGGTAAGTTTTTCAAAAAACGCTCGTACCCGTCGATTTTGATTTTTTAATTATTTTTTTTGTGGTAATTTCATGTATACAGGGTAGCTCAAAAATAAGTTACGACCATCAACTTAATTTTTTCAAATGAAAACATATATTTTTTATTTCATTTTTGAATTTTGAATTGAATTCTAAGCATGTTTCATGTACCATGTCCTATACATAAACTCAACAGTTATTGAAAAAATTAGGATTGAACATATCTATAAGTAAGACCTGTTTATTAAAAAAAAACACAACAAAATCAAATTAAATGTTGAAAATGTGCGCCATTTACGGCTTGACAATATCCAAGACGATCAATAAACTCTCTTTGCACGTTTCCAACCATTTCCGGAGTTATGACACGCACTTCTCTTCGGATCCTTTCTTTCCAACTCCTGCATATTGTTTGGCCTGTTAACAAATACTTTTGATTTGAGGTAACCCCACAAAAAAAAGTCCAGCGGAGTTAGGTCTGGCGACCTAGCAGGCCATTCGATAGGTCCTCTCCTTCCAATCCACCGATTGGGAAAGGTTTCATCCAAAAATGTGCGCACAGTGGCCGCATAGTGCGGAGGAGCACCATCTTGTTGGAATATCAGTTCTTCGTCAGGGGAGTCTTGATCCAATGGATTCGGAAATAAAGCCACTAATGCCGGAATTAATTCTAGTTGGAGAAATTCCAGATATACTTGTCCAGTTAAAGACTGTTCAAAGAAAAATGGACCAATTACTCTTTCGCGTACGATTCCACACCAAACATTTATTTTCTTAGGGTACTGGCTGTGAACCTCTATCATCCAATGCGGATTTTCTGTTGCCCAATATCGACAATTTTGTCTGTTCACATTACCATTCAAATAGAACGTAGCTTCATCCGAAAAAATAATATTTTTTACTAAATTATTATCTAGATTGCACATATTTTGCATGCGTCCGCAAAACTCACTTCGCCTATCGAAATCATCTTCAAATAACTCATGCACTGGAATAACTTTGTATGGGTTTGTTCGTTTGTGTTTTTGAACTACTCGGTGAACAACAGATTTCGGCATGTGTAAATCGGTCCCAATGTGCCACAGGGGAGTACATGGATTTTCTTCCAAGGAAAGCAAAACGTCAAGTTGTTCATTTTCATCTCGAGTAGGACGACCAGATTTAGGCAAATCTCTAACATGACCGAATTCTCTAAACTTAGCCTCTACTCTACTCACCATCTTTTGACATATGGGAGGACGATCAGGATGGATTTCATTAAATAATTGGGCTGTTTCTATTTGAGTACGTGTTTTATCACCAAACCCAACCATGCATAGAATTTCAATTTTTTCCCGTTCCGTTAACTTCACCATTATTGTGAAAACCGCAACTTTGAAACTACGCTTGACAATAATTATACTTATTTGAAATAAAATTGTCATACAGTTTCTATGGAAATAAACGGTGACAGTGAGACAGTACACTCTTACTTATTATGGAGCCCAAAATGCCATATTGCCAGAAGATTTGATAGATCGTTGGATTCCCTAAATGATATGTTCAATCCTAATTTTTTCAATAACTGTTGAGTTTATGTATAGGACATGGTACATGAAACATGCTTAGAATTCAATGCAAAATTCAAAAATGAAATAAAAAATATATGTTTTCATTTGAAAAAATGAAGTTGATGGTCGTAACTTATTTTTGAGCTACCCTGTGTACATGAAATTACCACAAAAAAAAATTAAAAAATCAAAATCGACGGGTACGAGCGTTTTTTGAAAAAACTTACCGCTGAATTTTAAATGAATTTAGACATTTCTTCTGGGACTCACTGTATATATTTTTTAGTACTACCGCCAAGCACGAATGCAAGCTCTCCACAAACTCTTCCCGGACTACATCGAGGAAATCGAAAACTCCATCGGCACCCTGAAGTATCCGAGACCCTATTCCGAACCGCCCAGCCCCAATTCCAGCCACGTCACCACGCCGGCAGCTTCGATTCACGGGAGCGACGACGAGGCGGATTCGGTGGACAGCGAAGCTGAGGTGAGTTCACATCCGAGCGATGCCCCATGTTTTTTGAAACACCCTGTATAGATTCTGATGCTTATTTCTTTTACAGCTCGAAGAACTTCGTAAGATGAATCGTCAGTAAATTTTGCTCAAAAAGGAACCGGACGAAAAAGCGCATCACCAATGTTTCTCAATTAAAAAGCAATTGTAGGTACAGGGTGTTTGCAATTTATTGCAAATTTATCATATTTTTTAGAGTAAATTTCTTGTTAAGAATCCGTACTTACATAGGAAAAATATCTATATGTCTAAACTCTTCTTGGGGGCCTTCTTCAATCTGATGTCGCTTAGCTTAGATTCTAAGTTAGATGGAACTTTTTGCCGGCCCCGTACATTTTTCTACAAATACTCGGAAGCCATATCTTGCTAGTTATATTCAAAGATATAATCGTCGTTAAGAATCAAAAATAACGAGCCCTTATGGAAATGATTTATTGTATTTGAATGGGTGTCCTAGAGAAACCGCTCCGTACTTGTTTTTTTTTAATGGAACGCCTGTAAATTTGGGTAAAGACCCCTGGTAATCACTTGTGCTACCGCAATTCGCGTCCCATGCTGGTTGGAATGTCATAAATCATTTTCGTAACGCCTTGTATGTTAAAAGTTTTATTGTTAAATTTATGAGAATTTTGCATTGTTATAGAAATTTATCCAAATCTAGTTTATACAAGACATCTAGGAAATTATAGACTTTATCGCAATTCGCAGCAATATTTTTTTGTTAAGTATTTTTTAAATTAATTGTGCCAAATTGTTATCGTGAACTTCACTTACCTATACGTTATTTCACGACCAAAACAATCTTATTTTTATAACGAATGAAAATATTAATTTATTTCAATAACGTTGGTGCCATAAGAAAGACTTTATATCGCAAATTATTTTTTACATCACAGACGATTTTTGTGCAATTTTTATTTTTAGTTTATAGAAGAAAAAAAATCCCTATCTTTTTTTAATTTTATTATATTTTAGTAATCAATTTTATCTGTCGGGCGGTAACTAGCTACTTTACCAAACTAGTGCGGTAAGTAATTATAGGTAGGGGGGTGTCAATTTGAAAACCATCCACCTTTTATATAGTTTCGAGGATGCTGAACACGATTAGAAGATCAGAGTTTCTGTTTTGGGTTGCACAACCCCTCAAAACGGGCAAAAAACACCCGCCAGAGGGGTTAAACGCGCTTCAAGAGGTTTCCCTGCAGAGAAACACACTTTCCCCCCCGTTCTCGAGGATGCTGAGCACGGTGGTGGTGTTGGATATCGCGTCCGACCCCTTCCAACCGCTCCACCGGCCAATACTCGCCCCTGAAAGGGGTGAATTTTTTTTTCAAGTATCAGCTTTTTTTTCAAGTATCAGCGGCAAATATATATTCCCCCCCGTTTCCGAGGATGCTGAGCGCGTTGGTGGTGTTGGATATCATTGTTGGAACAAACCCGGACCCCCCCCCCCCCCCCCGTTTCCGAGGATGTGGAGAATCGGGTAAAAGAATGAGTAATTTAAAATCCCCCCCGTTCAGGGGCGAGTATTAGTCGATGGAGGGGTTGGACGCGATATCCAACACCACCACCATACTCAGCATCCTCGAAAACGGGGGGAAAGTGTGTTTCTCTGCAGGGAAACCTCTTGAAGCGCGTTTAATCCCTCTGGGGGTGGTTTTTAGCCGTTTTAAGGGGTTGCGCAACCCAAAAGAGAAATTCTGACGCCGCCATCGTGTTCAGCATCCTCGAAAAAAAAGGGGGGGGGGGGGGGTGTTACTCTTGTTCCGGCTGAAAATATTTCGATTTTTCGGGGTTTTTTATACTTATCCCCTTGATGGTTTTATTGGATAGAGATTTAAATTACCTTTAAAATGAGGTGCCACTGACCCCCCCCCCCCCCCTCTTCCTATTTAAGATATTAAGGGTAACATCTAACCTATCTAAATTACACCGCTATAGCCAAAATCTGGCCTGATTTAGCGATTCATCGTAGACTTTTTAGTTTTATTTCACTCAAATTAATTATACCCCGAATATTTTTCGATAAATCGATATAAAATAACTGGTCCATATGGTTGGTACTTTTCCCCGCCCCCGTATACGGTAGTAGCCTTATTTTCAATGGCGTATAGGCAAGCTTCGTGCTATAGACAGAGAGCAAAAAGAAGAGCAACCGGCCTATGTTGCCTCCTTGTTTAACGCGCTTTGCCTATCTGCTACGCTTTCTGTCTAAGGGGGCTCTTCACGCACAAAGAAATGAAGCTAGAGGGCCGTAGCAAGTGAACGATCTTTTTTATCTAAAAATTCTCTCGATTCTGTAAATACAAATTGTCATTTTAGGGATGTTAAGTTATCTATCTTTTCAATAAAACTCTATTTTAAGTTTGGAAAATTATATTGTTTTATTTACCGAACGTCCCTCCTTAAAAGATCTTATTATAAACGCATCACTAGTCCAGACCGTTATTTTTATTATAATAAAGTCGCAGCGGCAACACTGCTAAACGTCAACGTCGGTTCAACAGTTCTTCAGAAGTGTTCGCTCGTAAAAGGAACAATTTCATAATAATCTTCTTGAGAAATAGCCGATTCTCTTTGTTTACCCATACCGACGCCTCCTTCCTCCAAATCGCTCTTCTTCGTCCCTCCTTTTCGTTCACTATGTCCCCTTATACCCTCACTACTCCTCATAGCTTGCCCCCTTCGTCTCCAAGGAGCAGCTATCCGTTTCCCGCTCCTGTGAAACTTCGACAGGTGCACTTGTATGCCGAACTTGCCTTTAAAAAATTTTCCGCAGAGTCCGCATCGATTGCGGGCGACGGCGTGCGCGTGCTCGTGCTCGAGGAGAAAATTCTCGTTACGGAACCTCTTTCCGCAGACGGTACAGACGAATTTCCGTGCTTCCGGCGGGAGGTGCGTCGCGTGGTGTTTCTGCAGACCGGCTGGCGAATTAAAAAGTTTGTCGCACTGGAAAAAAATTCCCAAAATCTCATAATACTTTTTTAAATGGAACACCCTGTATTTTAATTTACCGTTACATGTACGATTACATGCTTTATCTAATTGATCAGTACGTAAATGTTTCTTCAGTAGTTTTAAGTTAAAGAATTGTTTTATTAGTGGAGTCGTCCTGGCGAAATAAACGGCTCGAAAATCCCTTGACGACATCGAGTAATTTTTTTTCCCAATCGATACAGTAGGATCCCCTCGACAGTCTGAAATGATTTTTGTAGGGCGCCGCATGGGGGGGAGGGGGGCACGCCCCGTAAATCTAACCTACAACGGGAAATTGAAAATAACTCGGCCGGTTTTGATGCTACAAAAAATGTGAAAAGCAAAATTGAAGAGCTTGACAGAGCGCGTAAGCTCGAACAAACCCGATCCCGATATCTCAATGAGTTCGCAAAATAACACGATTTTCAACTGCAAAAACAATAAAATTTAATTAATTATATCTCGAGGAGGCGCGGAGTTGGGGCATCATTTTTTCGCGAATTAACGGGCGATACCGAGTACTTTGATGGGCCGGAGGCTGGGGTTGGTGGGGCAATTAGGAGGGGAGTAAGGGGGATTTGAAATTTTTTACATAAATGCTAATAAGTAGTTTATTAATCGAGCTACGGGGATCAGGCCGGATTCAATTTGTTAATTTTTTTATGAGCTTCGAGGTGGGATTTTTCGAAAAAATTTTATTTTCCCAAATGCGCGCTGGGCGTACAAGAAATGGCCATCTCCGAAAATACTTTAGATATTATGTATAATTTTGGTATGTGTTAATAGGATATAGAACCTCAAATTTTAGTTAGAAAAGTTATTCAATTGTTCCACCAGTGGCGTCGTTGCAAACATGTCTATGATATTTTTTACAAAAAAGATGGTACGCCGCTGATATTTTTCCATGTGGACACTTTTTCTGATTGGCCTGTTCAATTCTCCATGAAAACGGTCTCTTGAGTTTGTTCGTCAGACTCACCGTTCTTGATTAAAACCACTAAATTCATATTGAAACTCATTATTTTTAACATTGATAAAATAATTAATGATAATTTTTTTCATTTCATTTGCGAAAATAAAAATTAAAAGGCATGTTTCCGCCTGTCTTCGCATCGAATCGCCCACCCAACGGCGTGCCCACCTCCCCCCCCCCCCCCCCCCCCATGCGGCGCCCTAAACAAATCATTTCAGAATGTTGGGGGATCCTACTGTATCGATTGGAAAAAAAATTACTCGACTTCGTCAAGGGATTGTCGAATACCGGAACGACTCCACTATATGAGTATTTATTGCATTTTACCAGGAAGGTATAATTTTTAAAATTCCCTGTATAAAAATGTTTAGTAATTTTATAAAATAAAAAGACCCATACTTTCTCTCTCTCTTTCTCTCCATTAGTTACAAAGTAAAGTAAAATTACCTTGTTTACATGTTTTTTTTTATAAAAACTTTCTGGGATTTTTACATAGAATCCAAAAATGCCAAAAATATACAGGGCATTTTTTATTTCGTTGCTACCTTGACTAACAAGTAGTTTATTTGTCACAGTGGCCGTCAAACTTACCCCCTCCACGCGACATCTCAGCCTCCTTTTATTCTGGTGCCTCAGCAAGTGGTACTTATAGTAAGTCGTACTCGATAGAGCCCGTCCGCAAATTTCGCAGATAAATCTCGTGCTGTCTTCGTTGCAATGAGGTCGGAGCCTGTGCGCCTTGATCTGGTCCCTCGTGCCGGTTTGGCCGCAAATTTCGCAGATTTGCGGTTCGTTATACTAAAAATAAACAATTGTATGTCAAATGATCTCGGTTGCAATTGCGATTGTAATAAAGAGCTCGACGTGTTTTACCATTCAAAGTGAAAATTACATGTTTTTACAAACACTTACCCCTTTAGATGCTGGGTTACATATACATCGTGGAGCATGCCAATTATATTCGTCTAAATTATTCAGTATTCTGTTACAAAATCTACAGTTTCTCATTCCTACAAAAAATATCGATTGGTATTGGTGCCTTGATAGCTGAATTCCTTTCAGTTCTTTTCGCTTAGCGCGGCCAAGTAAATTCTGGCCGGAGGGAAGGGGGAACGTGTCTGATTCAAGAGATACCTACCTGTCTTTAATTGATGTTCCCTCAAAGGTAAAGGTCCACATGTAGTTTCGTGGACAGCCTTTACGTGGATCATAAGGGCCGCTAAGGTGCTAAATATTTCCCCACAGTACTGGCATTTTATCTTATAATTGGCATTCAAGTAATGGATGGGGAATTCTTCTTCCTCTGAAAATAATATCAACTATTTAATAAGATCTTGTTGTTTCTGTTTAAACAACAAAGACAAGAAACGATAAAGAAACTTCAAAAACTATACGGGGTGCTCCCTTATGACGCGTTAATATTTCAGAGTCATTTTATGACTTACGATAATTTTTTTTAAATCGTTATCTTTTAATATCTTCCAAAGTACTTTAGATATTATTTTCAAATTTGGTATGTATTAATAGGAAATAAAACCACATATTTTAGTTAGAAAAGTTACCCTATCGACCCTCCAGTGGCGTCCCTGCAAACATATCCTTTGATATTTATTACAAAAAAAGGGGTACGCCACTGACATTTTTCCCTATGGATATTTTTTCCGATTAGCCTTGTCAATTCTACATGAAAACGGCCTCTTGCGTTTTTGTCGTCGGACGCTTACTATGCCTATTAAGTGAGGGTGGCCATTTCCAATCAAAATTTATCATTATCAATAATAACGAGTTTCAATTTGAATTTAATTGTTTTGATCAAGAACGGTGCGTCTGACGAGAATAAAGCAAGAGGTCGTATTCGTGTAGAATTGACCAGGCTACTCAGAAAAAATATCCACATGCAAAAATGTCAGAGGCGCACCACTTTTTTGGCAAGAATATAGATTAACTTTTCCAACTAAAATATGTGGTTTTATATTCCATTAACCCATACCAAAATTGATCAGAATATCTGAAGTACTTTAGGAGATATTAAAAAAAGATTTGACAAACAATAAACCCTGTAGAAAAAAATTGAAGCCATTGCATATATATATGTTCATATGAACTTTTCTTCGTAAAATGAACTAGGCAATCACACCCTGAAATATTCACGTCATTAAGGAACACCCTGTAAAGATATCCAACTTTAAAATATATGTTTATACATGAAAATAAAAGAATGTTACTATGAAATAAATACGTCAAACTACATACCCTTTTCAAGAGTTTCCATTTGCTTTATCAGTTCTAAAAAAAAAGAAAAATCGTCAGCCGAACAAAAAAACTACTGATAGTTCCACAGATTGTCATACCTTTATAAATAGTTTCGTCAGAAATTCGCCCCTCGGGGAACATCCCATAGTGAACCCTCCTAATATGGTACAGTACATCTGCGTCCCTAAACCCACAATACAGGCACTGGGTGCCGAATTTCTTGGACATTTCCTGGTATTTTTTCATCAAGGAAATTTTATCTTGTAGTTCTAAGTGGGAAGAATAGTTTAATAACAAATTGTAAATTCAATAATACATTCTTGGTCTACTCTGTATTTTCTTACCTATTACTTCAAAGTTCAAATTCAGCGTCGCTTCTTCGGCCATCACACCTGTGGTTTCTTCTAGTTCCTCAACGTTATTCATTTCAAAATTTGATCCTCGATCAACTATAATTTCCTCAATAGATTTTGTTAATGTTACTAAGTTCTTGTCAACGCTTTCTAAAAGGAATATTTAATACAAGCAATGTTTATTCTACTTCAGTGTAGTTGTGAATTTCTATACTACAGGCTCTCTGACAACCGACAGACAAGTACCAAGTTGCTTAAATAGTGTTTGATACATAAAAATACTACATTGCTACACTGCACCTTCACAAAGTACAACCTCATCTGGCACTGTCACTGGCATATTTTCACTAGTGTTTTCTACCAGTACTTTTCTCACTTGTTGGGCTATTGTTCCCATAAGAGAAGAGCTGTCACTATTTATCCAAACTCTAGTGGACTTATGAATAATCACTACCGTATTTTCTTTGAATTCATTCTCTTCAAAGTTGGTTAATCCATCATTCTTTGGACTAGTAATGGGTGAATGGTCTTCTTCGTTATTTTGATCATGTACTGATTGGTTGATAGGGAGAACGACCCCTTTTGATTTGGAAGAATTGGGAATATTTTGTAAGACAGCTGAATTTGCAGATTTTAAATTATCCTGTCTAAAAAATAAGGAAGCATCATGGACTGCAAAATCAACCTAAGCCTCAACGGCCAATACAAACTTGTACTATCGGACAGGCCTCATGGTTAGCAATAGTTTGACAAAATTACTTTGTGTTTTTAACAAAGTCCCAGTGTTTTGATATGGACAAGAATTATTCCAACTCATAAAACAAACACACCTGTTGCCACAAGTACATTTACAATTACACGGACCAATCTGTTTGTACAAATTGGGATGTATTTTCTTATCTAAAAAACACAAAAAAAAATTCAAAAATCAATCTTCACATTAAAAATGTAAAACTTTACCTTTTCTTTGAATTGACGGAATCGCCAACTTCCTTAGCTTTTTGGTTCCAGCTAAAAAATAAAATTTTAAGTGGATTTTTGCCATAAATGATGCCAAATTTTTTTCTACAACTTTTAACACTTACGGAGAAAATCCCTCTCATCAAAATGCCGCTCGCATACGGAAAAATTGGTTACTATTTGACTTCTAAGGATCTGTAGTGCACTTTTCCACATATTAATCAGCAACATGCTTTGAGGAAATTTATAAAACATGGCATCCGGTTCCATTGAATTACATTCAGAGCTACAGCATTTTACTTTGGGACTATTTCCTCTAAAATAAATTGAAAATTAATCTTTAATATATCCTGCTATGTTTAGTTGAACATACTTTTGGCATGTTGAACATACTTTTGGCCTGTGCTTGCTGTAAAATTGGTAATATTGTCAACATCCATGTACAAAGCTGGATCATAATCTGGATGATCAGGTTCTTTGTAGGGACACCCTAAAAATATTTATACAACAATATAAAGTACATGAATCCATACTTCCTTCTGAATAGCTGTTGTCATATTATGTGTAATTTTACCTAAGTATTATATAAAAAACTTTTTGCAGTACTGTGCCCAAACCAAAGGCCCAACAAACCCGAACAAACCCAGTTTAGATGATTAATATAATTACCTCCATATATAGAGGGAAATGCCCCTTCTTTAAGCTGTAGATTTCCTCCCGTAGACGCACTTTCTTCATAAGCACTTTGTGAGAAATGCGAGTGACAAATCTTAAGATTTTCAACAAAGTCATTTTTAGTCAAGCAGCCACAACTTATACAAAAATCAATCCATTTTTGTTTAATCTCCTGATCGTCAGGAAAGCTAAAACATTAACAGAATGTCTCCGTACAGTTACGTTTTGAAAACCCCAGACGCAAGATTCTGTTAAAAAAAAAATAACGGAATTGGTTTAATGTCCGACTACTTTTGATTATATACCTGTGAAAGGATAGTAATTCGCTAGGTTCGGTGCACTTTTTATAACATATCATGCATTTAGCTGCTCTCGGCATTAAAATATTTGTAAATACAAAATCAAAATAGACTGTAATGTAACGTTATGTTATGTTTACTCCTGTGCGATAGCCAATCACAGGAAAGAAAGTAGTTTTGATTGTTCTTCTGACAAGTAGTTCAAACGCCTCAAGCCTCGTTCTCAGAGCTTCGACGTGTCGCAGCGACAGTCCCCCACTCCTTTTGTAGGGGGTGACGTCTGTCACTTGTCATTCGGGTGAAACCTAACCTTACAATAATTTGTTATTGTTTTTTAAATCGAAACAATTTGTTTTGTACAAATTTCGTTTTGAATAATTTATCATACTGATTGAGAGTCTGATAATGAAAGCGGCGAAGCAACGAAATCTTTGTATAATGTCTGGCAGTGTATTTTAATATGACTATTCTTCCAGACTAAAGAGCTAATTTCGTTAAAAAACGTTACAAGCCAAAAAAACGGACTAAATTAACTAATTTGTGCATTTTAGAGCTCAAAATATAAATGTAATGAAAACCGCCTAGTTTTATTCCTGTATTTTTTATTATAAACTTAAAATTGTAGAGTAGCACACGTGTGCACTACATCGAGACTACTGTATTTAGGCTACGATGCACTAGAAAAACAAATACATTTACATATCTTATTAGGTAGTTTTTATTAACCACTGTTAAGTAGGTAGGTAGGAGAACCATTTCATTCTAATATAATTTCATCCAATAAGGAAGTCTAAAAGCATAGTCATGGTCCTTCCGACAGTGTCTCCTCATCATTCATATTCCACACCCTAGATCTCGTTGTACTAATTGTAATAAGCAGGCTTTCAATAGCTTGGCTACTATCCTCACTAGCTTGTGTCTCCTCTATATCTTCACTCCAAGCAGATACAAAGCCATCTTCGTGCAGAGCATACTTGCCCTTTGTAATCTGTATCTACAATAATCTAAAAATATTTATATTATATGATTTAGGCATCTATAGAGCTACAAAACTAATTTTTAGATAACATTACGAAATTGCCAAAAGTAGGGCTAACAAAATACTTGTGACCTTAAAAACAGTTTACAATTTTAATTCAAAATGATGTTTTACCAGTATTATTAACTCTTGCACTTTCTTCTGTAGATAAACTTTATTCTAAATTCAGCTTCAGAACAGTGAAGAATTTCCACAGGAATATAATTTGAATTTGTGTCCACATCCATATTATGGTTTTCGCTTAACCTAAAATTTAATGTTTTAAACTTGAACTTATCACATTTCTTAATCTCTTCCGATTGCAGCAGGCCAATATTTACGTTTTTTAAGGGTGTGAGTATGTGGAATGCGGATGTTGGATTAAAATTTTCCCCTCTCGGAGGTTATAGGTTTGTTTTTTAAAAGATTTGTTCGATGACAGCGTCAAATTTGATTTTTATTTTCGTATTCTGCCTACTCCTCAAAATATGTATATTTATTCTGGTTAGTAAAAAATGAACCAATGTGATTAAAAAAACCAATGTAATTAAATATTTTGTGGGATTTAGGTAGGTAATGATCAAATAAATTTTAAATGCAAAAGTACATACTATTCACAATATTTTAGGACCAAATAATTAGTAATTACCTTTGTTCGGAAACAACGAATACTTATTTCGGAAAACTGAGGTTCAAATTTCAAAACAAAATAAAAAATTAATAATACTACAGCGCAGTGTTGCCAGGTATCTCGTGAAATGTCACCAGATCTGTTGATCTTTTTGTGATTTTATGAATAATCCGGTGGTCCATGAAAATCTTTTTAAAAAAAGTCTGTTTTCTGGTGTTACCAGTTTCGTGTTGGGGGCGGCATATTTTATAAATCACAAAAAATCACCAGATCTGGTGAAATTTCACCAGATACCTGGCAACACCGCTAGATCAGCGTGGGGATGAGGGGTAATGACGTATTGGTGTCGCGGGCGACAGTACGTAGCTCTGAGAACGCTCCTTCAGACGTTTGACAGCCCAATATTTTGCTAAAAATTCTTTGTTGCCAGTTACATTGAATATTGACGAAATATAATTTGTTTTACAGTATTTAAATAAATGTTAAAGCATCGATAGTTATTTAATAATGTCCGATTTAGTTGCTAAGTGCGTTTTACGCGTAGAAGTAAGCGATTCAGGACAAAATGCTGGTAAGACAGTAGTTAAATCGCTTGAATTATTTACATAAATCATCACCCATTTAATTTTTTTGTAAACTACTTGAAAACCCCTAATGCAGAATTTAAGCGAAACCTGCCTAGTATATCTACATCAAATACATCGATTCTGTACTTCTTTAATAGCTTTAATTGTTTTTTTTTAAACATTAGTAGTAGTAGTTTCATACCATTATTTTACAGAATCACAAGATGCAGAATCCAAAGCTCAAGACACGGACACAAAACAGAAAAACAGGGGGCAAAGGAAAGCACGAGACATAAGTGTTGAAACATTCCCTAGTCGTTTGGAGAGTCCTAGGGATGATTGGGGTCTGTTACCGATTTCGTCAAGAGAACAGACCCCACTGACCGAAAAAGACCATATAGAACTAGCCGAGGATAAGGGTGAGATAGGATTTTTTAGTGGGAACCCATTTGTTGAAATTACTAAAGGAATTTTGCATTTGTATAAAGAAGAGTGAGTATAAAATCTAGTTTGGTATTGTATTGAAAATTTTTATAAGATTTTTGTACAAGGAATGAGAAACAAAGCCTCCACTGAAGCTTCTTATACCTTCTATAGATAAATAATCGATTTTTTTAGTGTTTTGACTAGTAGAAAAGATGCTTTGACTCTTTGCCTCCTTGGGGTACCTTGTTCGATGCCCTGCCATGATCTTTTGGCATTTACAGCCCCATGCCATGCCGATATTGCCCACATTCGAGTACTGAGAGACTCTCTTCCTAATCAGTATATGTGTTTGCTAACGTAAGTATGAAGAAGTCACATGAAACCAATGTTTTATAGCATAATTCTGTGTTCTTCTAGCTTTCGCGATCATGAAGCTGCTATGGAATTTTATTTAACCTACAATGGCGCACCATTTAGCAGTCTTGAGCCTGAAATTCTGTGCAGAATAGTCTGGGTATCTCAAGTCGAATGGTCACATGATGGCTCTCCCCCTCCAGGGCATACAGAGTTGCCGATTTGCCCTGTTTGTTTAGGTAAACTTGTTTGTTTAATGTATATAAGCGTCACCAAAACTGTTTCGAACTTTTGGGAAACTTATTGAATATTGATTAGATAGTCTCTATATATCTACCAGATGTTTTATTTCCTAAGAAATAAACATAGAGCTAGAGTGTGATATTTTTTTAGAACGAATGGACGAATCGGTTGATGGGGTATTAACTATTTTATGTAATCACGCATTCCATGCCAGCTGCCTGGAACAGTGGGGTGACTCTACATGTCCTGTGTGCAGGTAAATAATTAATCTTTGATTTTACAGGTTGCCTTGCTAAATTACAGGACTCCATTGAACTCCAAGAATGGTGGTCAATATAATAATTAATCCACATCTTAGTTATGAACTAATCGCTTTCAAATTTTTCTGTGGTGTGTTGTAGATCTGTGACTGTGACTTACATTTTTTAGATGTGTTCAGAGTCCTGAGCAAGCGGAGACATCGGAATGTGAACAATGTGGGAAATCCGGCCCTTCCCCCGATGCATTGTGGATCTGTTTGATCTGTGGACATGTGGGATGTGGAAGGTACTTATGTATATAAATATAATTCTGTTGTCGAGTAGTATGTGTGTAAATATTTGTTTAATATCTAAATATCTTCTAGATATCAAGGTGGACATGCTGCATCTCACTACAGGGAGTCAGGACATTGCTACGCCTTACAATTGGGATCCCATAGAGTTTGGGACTATAAAGGTAAGAAAAATGGAATGAAACATTTTTTCTAATTACTTAAGCCAAACTAATTATATGTTTACCATGTTTTAGGTGACAATTTTGTACATAGACTGCTTCAAAATAAGGCCGATGGAAAGTTAGTTCCGACGGAGGGGCTCCCTTCGGAAGCGGAAGGAGCTCAAGAAAAAGTCGATTCGGTTCAGTTAGAGTTCACGTATTTGTTAACATCACAACTCGAAGAACAAAGGATGTATTTCGAGGACAAGCTAGCATTGTAAGAAAATAATGAAAACAAGACTTTTTCATAATATTTGCAAATTGCCAGATAGACTACAGCTTGAAATATAGTCGGTGACTTGCATGTAAATTTTATATAATTTTTAGGTTAGAAAGTCAACTGTCCGAGGAAACTAAACATCTACGGCGTGATATTGGGACGTTGTCGGATGAAAATAAGCAATTAAGAACAAAATTGCACAGCGTTAATAAGGAGAAACAGCTTTTAGAGAAGAAACATCAACAACAATATTCAAAGTAAGTTATTGAAAATAATTTCGGGATTCTGTCAATGTAAAATTTGTAAATTTAAAACATACATACAGGGTGTTCCTTAATGACGTGCTAATATTTCAGGGTGTGATTCCTTGGGTCATTTTATAAAGAAAAGTTCATATGAACATATGTCCGCAACGGCTTAAATTATTTGCTACAGGATGTTGAATTTTTATTTTTTAAATGGTTCTTTTTTAATATCTCCGAAAGTACTTTCGATATTATTTTCAATTTTGGTATGTGTTAATAGGATATAGAACCACAAATTTTAGTTAGAAAAGTTATTCAATTGTTCCACCAGTGGCGTCCCTGCAAACATGGGTCTGATATTTTTTACAAAAAAGATGGTACACCACTGACATTTATCCATGTGGATATTTTTTCTGATTAGCCTGGTCAATTCTACATGAAAACGGTCTATTCAGTTTTTCTCGTCAGACGCGCCATTCTTCATTAAAACCACTAAATTCATATTGATATTCATTATTATTAACATTGATAAAATAATTAATGGTAATTTTTTTTTATAAAAATTGTTGGAGTGGGCAATTCGATGCAAAGACGGGCGGAATCATGCCTTTTAAGTGAAGGTGGCCATTTCCAACAATTTTTATAAAACAAAATTTATCGTTAATTATTTTCAATGTTTCAATATGAAACTAGTGGTTTTAATCAAGAACGGTGCGTCTGACGAGAAAAACTCAAGAGATCGTTTTCATGTAGAATTGACCAGGCTAATCAGAAAAATATCCACATGGAAAATGTCAGTGGCGTACCATCTTTTTTGTAAAAAATATCGGAGGACATGTTTGCAGGGACGCCACCGGTGGAACAATTGGATAACTTTTCTAACTAAAATTTGTGGTTCTATATCCTATTAACACATACCAAAATTGAATATAATATCTAAAGTACTTTCGGAGATATGAAAAAGTAACCATTTAAAAAATAAAAATTCAACACCCTGTAGCAAAAAATTGAAGACGTTGCGGACATATGTTCATATGAACTTTTCTTTATAAAATGACCTAAGGAATCACAGCCTGAAATATTAACAGGTCATTAAGGAACACCCTGTATACATATACATTTAATAGGTTAACATCGACTCTACTTGAACTAAACGAAGAAAAACAACTGGGGAAAGCTCTCAGAAATAATCAGCAGCAGTGGCAGACGAAACTAACGAAACTAGAAGAAAACTTTAATGAATTGAAAGCGACCAAGGACAAGGAGATTGAGGATTTGAAGGAGCAAGTCAGGGATTTGATGTTTTTCATAAATGCTCAACAGGTAAAATTTATGTACAGTATACAGAGGGGCTGTATATGGGATATACAGGGTTGCCCAAAAGCTATAATTGAAAATTCGGAGTTAGGAGGGGAAAGTTATATATATATTATATATATGATAATATAAACTGCTAGTATTATTTTGAGCTCTCCTGTACGCTGGCCAAACATTGTCCTATACTTACCGGTCACCCTGTATGTACAGTGATTGTTTACCAATGATGCACATTTTTTACAGGTGATAGACAAGTCTGGACATAAAGAGGAAATAGCTGAGGGGTCGGTTACCATTGGAGAAGCTCCCCAAACCTCGAGAAGTAAAAAAGGAAAGAAAAAAAGATAATTAGTTAATTAAATAATGTAGGAACTATAGCTATGTATTATTTATTCCAATGTGTCTATATATGTATATGTCTTATCATATAATTACTATTAAAGATTTTTTGTTGCATGTTTTTTTTTATTATAAATGGAATAAATTTAGTTTTGCGACGAATCTGGCTAGCTTTACAAATTACTAAAGTAAATATTTTTCGTAACAATTAAATTATTAATGTTTATTTAATAAATGTGCAAGAATGCGGTCCTACTTTATAGCAATTAAACGAGGGACAGGCAATAAAGTGTATCTATTTTATGTACATCTTTCAGCCCTGTGCGCCACATTTCTATTCTATGCCTTGTACAGTCGCCAGCAGTGCAGAAAGTGTGCAGTGCAACACAAACGAGCCCTCCCCTGTGAAACTCCAAGGCTTATCTGAATAGGTGCGAACAAGCCTTATACACTTTCGAACGAACCCTCGTAATACAAGTAGTTCAATTGCACCAGTCACATGACTACTCACCTGTCAGCGCTGCCAACAAAAACATTGCGCAGTGAAAAATCAGCTGTCGTGAGAATCGTACCTAACGCGTCGTTCGCACTCGCAGTGGTTTCGCATGGTAAAAATCTCGAAGATGGGAAACCACCACGGCCACGGGTCTCACAAGTCGGGGGAATCCACCCCAAACTCGATAGCATCGTCCCATAACGGATCCAGGAAAAGCATCCCCAGGAACAGCTCTGCAGGCGAAATCCAAGTCCCAGAAAAGCCGTTTGATCAAATGTTGCCCGTGGAACGGCTCTCCAAGGTGACACATTATTTTTTTATCTTATCAGTATTATTTGGCGACAATTTCGCTGTAATTATTGTCGATATTGCGCCGTTTTTGATATACGAATGTAAACACTGCTTTTATTTGTGAATTTTTGTGGAAAATTGGTGTTGGCAAGCATGGCAGGAGTTTTCATCTGTTTTTACCCGCCATGTTCAAATTTTCATGGACAATAATATTCGATAAAAGGCTGTAAACTATGTTGTATATTTTTGATAGATGTGATTGAACTCATTAAACTGGTTGTTGGATGTTAATGACCCATGAATGTAAGCATGTGAGCTCATACAGTTAATTGGTGAAGAAGCAGGGTAATTCTACATAGTTTTTGTTCTAAAAAAAAACACCTAAAAACTCTTTATTTATTAAAATTTCTAGATGTTGACAGACAGAGCTCAAGAAGAAGACCATGTTAAAGGGGTCACACATAATGTTTTCTACGTAAGTTTCTCCTAAATACAAAAAAACTACATTACTGTAACACTTCTTGTCTTTTTTAGCGGTATTTGTTTCCCAAATACCCAATATTAGCCGAGAAACTCTTCAGACACTTTCTGGAAGGCTCAAAGTCAAAGAACGATTACATTCCAACAAGTGCATTCAAATTTCAATGCGAAAAATATTTAGCGGTAAGAATTTTTTGTTTAAACCCTTGTTACTTGGAAAAAAATATTCGTGGACATACATTATAGTAATTAGAAAAATTAGATTCAAAATACATACCGCTCTTTTAGATTTTAGATGACAATGTCATAATAGATACACTTGTCAAAATGTGGTCCGTTTATAATGAATGCAAAAACACCTATTCTATAACATCGGAGGAATTCAATTCGTTACTCATGGTAGCCTATAGAGTCAGTATGGATCATTACTCGGAAGGACCGCAAATGTGTTTGTCCATAAATAAAACTCTTAAGGTAGGTTCCTAACAATATCTGGACAGAATGAGTATGTAAGAGAAATATAACCTACAAGTTTAATTCCTTTCCCTGTCAAAACTAGTTGAATTGTTAAAACTGTGTGTTCCCATAGTTCTATTCATAACTGCAATGCTTCTTATATACTTTTGGCAATAAACCTATGTAGGAAATCTTACGTTTATTTGTCATATCAGAGCACATTTAGTGACCGTGTTTAAAACACTGTATATTTTGGTAGGCTGTAGTCGATGGCTGCTTCTACCAAAAACAGAGTCTCTCCTCGCAGTATGTATCACACTGGCTAGCAGACAATGCTTACAGATTGCTCTTGCCATTGCATAGATATGCAGTACATGCCATAGCTACAGCGTGGAGGACTATAGAACAAAACGAACCGCTAGATTCAACTGGTAAGGTACTTAAAGTCACTATAAATAAATGCAAAATCATTTTTTACGTTGGTAGGAAAAATATCAGTCAGTGGAACTGATTAAATTATAGGGCCTTACATATCTACAGACATACAAACAACGTACAGTAAGTTCTAAGTGTATAATAGTTAAGTTCCTGGAAAATAGCACTTATTATCTATCTGAAAACATTGAGATAGAACAACTTATTGAGTCTATGTTGAACGAATGTAGCATTCTATTGGTTAATGTTTGTTTTTACTTTTTTCTAGTACAACGTTCTGTACCGATGACTCCTACAGGTAAAATTATGACAGAATTTAAATCAACATAGTTCCATTTCTGCTTCCTGTCTTGCCTATCTGTATGTGGCTTAATATGTCTGGTTACAGCTCCTTTGGTTTTTTCTGTTCTTGTGTTTTGTTATGTTTGTTACTTTTTTTATCCTTCAAAATGACATCAAATATTATAAAGTGTTGTCTACTAACTCATAGTCATAGCACGAATATCGACAGAAAAGGAGTTTTTCCTGAATAATTTAGGAACAAAGATAGTTCTAGGAGGTATCCTGGGAAGAGATGTATAAAACATCTTCTATTTTACTTTTTGATGGATTTTAATTTTGTTACGGAACAAATCGGATCTTCGCGAGCGAATCGGCGGGTACAAATATTCTTCTCGTAATTCTACACTCATTTTACATAGGCATGGCAAATTTGAGTCGAATCGGTTGAGTAATTTAGGAACTATCCTGGGGAGAGACGTAACAAAACATCTTTCATGTCACTATTTTAATTGATGTTTTGTTTGTCTCTCCCTAGGATAATTCCTAAATTATTCAACCGATTTGGCTCAAATTAGCCATGCCTATGTAAAATGAGTGTAGAATTACGAGAAAAATATTTGTACCCGCCGATTCGCTCGCGAAGATCCGATTTGTTCCGTATCAAAATTGAAATCCATCAAAAAGTGAATTAAAAGATAGTTGGTATGGCTCTCCCTAGGATAATTCCTAAAATATTTGACTAATTTGGCTCAAATTTGCCATGCCTATGTAAAATGAGTGGACAATAACGGGATAAATATCTGTACCCGCCAATTCGCTTGCGGTGATACCATTTGTTCCGGGTCAAAATAAAAATCGTAAAACATAATAATCACGAAAAAAGAGCTGAAACAAGCAAGGAGCATAACGCAGGCCTTATATTTATTATTTGTTGTATCTTCCTAGCCACTCTGGTCGATGTGTTTCCGTTTTTCCTTTTTGCAGTATGTCATTAATTCATGCCAATGTTGTGAATACTATAAACACCTATACGTAAAAGGTTTCCATTTGTTGCAAACTTTTTTGATCGCCCTGTATATCTCTGTATACCTACGAAATCCAATAGGCAGAGTTTCGGGGACCGCTAATCGGTGAAAGTGTCCAAATCTCTTAAATTTTAAAAATTCGTTTAACGAGACCTTGCTATTATTCGGGTGCCCTCACATAAATTTAAATTTTACATACACTTTCAAATTCATTAGGTACGCCTAATGTGATTATGATTAATGTTGTTATTGTAGACGTTAATATCGTAACAGAAAAACAAAATGACAAAAAATGTCGCTCGAAATGATAATAATTGTTTTTCGAACTGGTACCTACCTTAATGTGTATAATTATGAATGAAAATAAATCCGGCTTGCATTGTTCTTGTATGGCAGCCAGTCGTTTTAGGTAGATAAGCAAAAACCGGGGATTACGTACGGTATTAGATTAGAAATTATGAAGCGCGTGAAAAAAGATTTAAAAATAACAATGACCTTATCAACAATCAATTTCGGTGTCTGTTTGAAGGTTGTAGACAATGGTGTTTCTTGAATAACAGAAAAGTTTTGGACTTCCATTATCTTTATTTGTTATATATCACAACGTTTCAACTGGTAAGTATCTCCAGTCGTCTTCAGGTGAATACTAAATAAGAAAAGTAACTACAGGTCTATTTATACTAGCTATGTGCACTGAAGCATAATTGAGGTGGGTGCAGTCGTGCGTTCAGTTTTGCGCGATATTAGTAATTCTAAGCTTACATCTACTTAACAAGGGCTTCCAGATATTTCTTAAATCTAATGAAGGTTTACTAAAACAGCCAGGGTTCTGGTGTATGGTAGCTGCTTCCTTGAACTTCACATAAACAGCTTCGCACCGACAATCATATTCACCATGGAGAAAGAAGACAACGATCAACTAACTACCTTTCCTAGATGTCATTGTAAAGAAAAATGGCAACACCATCGAAACTTCAGTGTACAGGAAACCTACTCATACAGGTCAATATCTGAATTACACATCAAATCACTCAAACAACACAAAACATGGGATAGTAAGAACGCTTGTGGATAGAGCAATCACCATTTGCAACTCAAATGAAGCACTCAAAACAGAAACTGACCACATCAAGACGGACCTCAACAAAAATGGCTATCCCACGAAATTAGTTGATAAAATTTTCGAAAATCGTAAGACTCGGCCAGATACACCAAAAGGAGAGACAAAAGAGGCTCAACCAATACTCAACATTCCATATGTCAAAGGAATATCCGAGAGAATTAGAAGACTAGGACAACGATACAACATCAGAACGGTATTCAGCTCGGGAGACACCCTAAGAAGCCATCTAACGAAGACGAAACCAACTAGCCAGAAAGATAGGAAAAACTGTGTCTACCAGATCTCCTGCGAATGTGGCCGATCGTATATTGGGGAATCACTACGGCCACTGGAAACAAGTATTAAAGAACACATAAATAACACTCAAAAAGGAGAAACGGAAAAATCAGGTGCAGCTGACCATGCCTGGACACACGGCCATCACATCAGGTGGACAGAAGCCGAAATCCTGCTCAAAGAACCACACTGGAGGAAGAGGAAGTTCAAGGAAGCTGCTACCATACACCAGAACCCTGGCTGTTTTAGTAAACCTTCATTAGATTTAAGAAATATCTGGAAGCCCTTGTTAAGTAGATGTAAGCTTAGAATTACTAATATCGCGCAAAACTGAACGCATGATTGCACCCATTTCAATAAAATTATGCTTCAGTCCACATAGCTAGTATAAATAGAGCTGTAGTTACTTCTCTTATTTAGTATTCACCTGAAGACGACTGGAGATACTTACCAGTTGAAACGTTGTGATATATAACAAATAAAGATAATGCAAGTCCAAAACTTTTCTGTTATTCAATCAATTTCGGTTCTCACGTCCAATTTGCCTACAATTGAAATCCGTTTTGTGGCGATTAATTTTGGGTTTATTCGGTCACCTCGAAAATTACGTGTTGTTATAAGTAGGGAATCCAATCCCGCAATTTTCAATAGCCCAGCATGGCGGGGAATCCCCGACGCGTCGACCAAAAATACCGCAGTTCATTGTTTGCTATCCCGCAAATCCCGCTGATCCGCAGGTTTGCGGGATTAAAGTTTGAGTGCGGGATTGGATCTCCTAGTTATTACTGTACAACGATGGTATACGAGTTTACACAGACTGTGTTACAAAACATTAAAAAGCAAATCAAAATCTAATGTATTCCAAAAAATTTCCGTTACGAGAAGCGATGTAATTATCTTTTTAGTGATGGCTACATTAAACCAGATCGCTTCTGTAGAAAAAATATTTTTTCATGATTTCTGAGATAAGATATCGGCCTATAATACATAAGACACCCTGTACGTCATGTGGTTAAGGGTTCTGTTACTTTTTCGCTGTAGTCTCGATGGCCTTTGTCCCATTTATATCTACAATATAACGGACAATATTAATAATACAAAACATTGCTGTCTCTAGGCTTAGAACTGACCACGCCAGTGTTGGAGCAACCGAGTCCCTTCGGGCCGAACAAAAACTACCGCCCCCAATTGCTGACCATGAGCATGTCGTGGTTATTAGCGGGATCCCTGCCGGCCATGTATTCTAGGCCCCAGAAGGCCAGTTCGCCTAATAGTAGCGGAACAGGTATGTAGGGGAATGAAACGGCTAGCTTTAATTTCTCTACATTTCTTCTTTTTCCTTGTTCAACCTATGTACAGTGTGTCCACTGATTGACTATCGAAGAGGGAAAACTTTTTTATTTGTGGGTTTATGAAAAAAAGTTATTTTTCATAAAAACTCCTGCTTGTTCTCCAACGACCAAAAAGTATATTATTTTTTCAAATTTATATACCGGGTGTTCAGAATTTAGAAAAATATGAAAAAAGCTAAGAACAAAGTACCCTTATGTGTAAAGATAGGATAAAAACTAATTAGTAAAAGTTGTTGTGGTTGAGAACCTACGTCTCATTACCAAGTTTTGACTTATTAGCTAAATGTACAGAGACAGGCAAAAAATTCCAACTCATAAAATATGATTTGCTTTAAATTAACGCATTTTGCAAATTAGTTAATCTTTAGAACGTATTTCTTTGTAAATACTTTATAGTATACGTTGCGATGACAATGGACGTACATTTTACCGACAAGACGGCGTTGAAAACACATCGCGGAGCGACGTATTTAACAAATGAACAAACAAATAAAAATGTTGTCAATGTCATATTGCTTAATTTATGACAGTGAAAAAAAATGCTAACGTTAGAACAAAAAGTATTTATTGTCCAATGTTATGGTTTAGGGGAAAATATCTCATACTCGTATGTCACAAGAATGTTTAACGAGAAATGGCCAAATATTACCGTTAACCGAATATCAGTTAAATCTATTGTTTCAAAATTTAGAAGAACAGGAAGCGTTTTAAATATTAAAAAGAAGAAGACTCCTATCAATGAAGAAGAAAATGTTGGGGCAACTCTTGCGCTGGATTCCGTTCGGCATTTTCCCAAAACATCGCTAAGGATTAGAGCATCCCATATTGGAAACATTAGTAAATCATATTTGCAAATAATTTTTAAAGCTAATAAAGTCAGGCCATATAAACCTAAATTTGTTCATACTTTAGAAGCAAATGATGATGCAAAAAGACTTGATTTTTGCTTATGGGTTGGTCAGAAATACTTACAAAATAGAAACTTGTTTCATAATATTATTTTTTCCGATGAAGCTACTTTCTCAACTAATGGAGTGGTTAGTTCCCAAAATGTACGTTACTGGTCAACTGAGAATCCCCATTTTCGAATTCATTGCAGAAGACAGTACTCCAAGAAAGTTAACGTTTGGTGTGCAGTTACGTACAACGGAATAATTGGACCGTACTTCTTTGAAGCAAATATGAATCAGCATAGTTATTTAGAAATGCTAAATTCAATTTTTTTTCATTATTTAAATAATATGCCACTTATTGACAGGCAAACTGCATATTTTCAACCAGATGGTCATCCTGCGCATTCCACTGTTATTGTGCGGGAATGGTTGAATCGACAATTTCCGGAGCGCTGGATTGGGAGATATGGACCAATCCCTTGGCCGCCAAGAAGTCCCGACCTTACAATAATGGATTTTTACTTATGGGGCTACCTTACCCAGAAAGTGTATGCATCTCATTTGGAACCTGATCTTGACAATTTAAAAATTAGAATTAGAGAAGCGATTCAGGCTATCCCTTTGCAAGAGATACGAAATGCATATAAAGCATTTATTAAGAATGTCCAACGATGCGAGGAGGTTGGTGGAGAAACCTTTGAATAGTTTTTTTTTGCTGATAACCTGCCTTTTTTCACTTACATTTGTTATACTTGTTACAATTTTTTACTCTTCATTCGTTCTCTAATAAATTCGTTTAATTATGAATAGTGCACGGTTTTATTTTAAAACGTATTGATTTTTTAATAACATGGGTAGTTACTTAGCCGTTTTCGACAATTCCTCGTATAAAGATAAATATTATACAAAGAAATACGTTCTAAAGATTAACTAATTTGCAAAATGCGTTAATTTAAAGCAAATCATATTTTATGAGTTGGAATTTTTTGCCTGTCTCTGTACATTTAGCTAATAAGTCAAAACTTGGTAATGAGACGTAGGTTCTCAACCACAACAACTTTTACTAATTAGTTTTTATCCTATCTTTACACATAAGGGTACTTTGTTCTTAGCTTTTTTCATATTTTTCTAAATTCTGAACACCCGGTATATAAATTTGAAAAAATAATATACTTTTTGGTCGTTGGAGAACAAGCAGGAGTTTTTATGAAAAATAACTTTTTTTCATAAACCCACAAATAAAAAAGTTTTCCCTCTTCGATAGTCAATCAGTGGACACACTGTATATGGGGGCATTCCGCGAGACATTTATTTTCAAAATTAAAGTTGACCTCCTGAGTAGCCCGAAATGTTCGTCTATGTGTCCCTAATGACCGTGAATTTGTTTAGATTTTTTTTCGCCTCCCCTTCCCGAGATATCCACGCTTCAATAAAGCAAAATCCGGGTTTTTGGCCATTTTTCTCGGGCATTCATCTGCAAATAACTTTTAACAGACGCTTTTTAGGAGAAAATGTTAAATGGCAAAGTTGTTCGGCTTGAATAGAGGAATAATATACCGAGGTGGAATTTTTTTTTTGGCCGGAAAACATAACCCAAAAATTGCGTTTTTCCGGAAAAATAGGGAAAACCCTAATTTCGCTCATTTGAAAATCGCTCCACCTGGGCCGAAAACCTTGATAAATGTGTCGAGAATAAGCTGCTAAATTTTTAGAGTGGTTCTCGCCATAGAACAGCAGCAATCTCAAAAATGGTAAAAAGAAAATGGCAAAAAATTTAAGAATTTGGAAAAAATAACACATGACGATGCAACATGTATCTATCTCGGTTGCTTCCAAGTTTCTTTCCCGGGAAAAATATGCTCCAAGAGTAACATATAAAAATATGGACCCCGAGAACCCAATAAAACCCTCCAGACATACAAAATCTCTCAAACAGCCCCTTTTTCAACTCGAGAAACAGGTGATTCCAACGCTCAATTTCGTGGACATGTTTTGAGCACAATTGAAAGATCATTTGATTCATACCTTCATCTATAAAGACCAATTTCTATATATTGTGTCATGGTTGATTTTGCCGAAAACTATAGTTTCGTGATTCAAAATGCGGCACCCGGTTTCCACTGGCGTCTGGAGATTTAATAATCAAATTGTTAAATCTCTATTAGAAGAATTCAGGCAGGTTTCGAAAATTCATTACATTGCTGACGGAGCTCGTCAGCACTATAAAAATTTTAAAAACGTAATTAATTTGTCCTATCATGCACAAGATCAAATAAGAAGTAAATTCTATTCTCGCCGTTCCGAATATCCTGATACCAAAATAGTACATAAGGTTCTACCCGCAAGAACATTTCCGTGAGCATTCAATTTGCTGTTGTTAAAAGAGATGGAACATCAATGAAGTGTTCTGTTTATAATATTGTTATTTAATCTTTTTAAACATTGTTAAATTTGCCAGATCCGAAATTGGATTCTAGTCAAGTAGATGGTGTAACTAATATAACAAATAAACAAGTCCTCTAGTACAAAGAAAAAGCCAAACCAGAATTTCACATTTTCTGTGTACCTGTTTTTCACACGTTGTATGATGAAAAAGGGGCCGCTTGAGAGATTTTGTAAGTCTGGAGGGTTTTATTGTGGTCCTCTGTGTTACTCTTGGAGCATATTTTTCCCGGGAAAGAAACTTGGAAGCAATCGAGATACATGTTGTATGTTATGTGTTATTTTTTCCAAATTCTTAAATTTCTTGCCATTTTTTTTTTACCATTTTTGAGATTGCGCCTGTTCTATGGCGAGAACCACTCTGAAAATTTACCAGCTTATTCTCGACACATTTATCAAGGTTTTCGGCCCAGGTGGAGCGATTTTCAAATGGACGAAATTAGGGTTTTCCCTATTTTTCCGGAAAAACGCAATTTTTGGGTTATGTTTTCCGGCCAAAAAAAAATTCCACCTCGGGATCTTATTCCTCTATTCAAGCCGAACAACTTTGCCATTTTACATTTTCTCCTAAAACGCGTCTGTTCAAAGTTATTTGCAGATGAATGCCCGAGAAAAAATGGGCAAAAACCAGGATTTTGGCTTTATTAAACCGTGGATATCTCGGGAAGGGGGGCGAAAAAAAATCTTAGGGACACATAGGCGAACATTTTGGGCTACTCAGGAGGTCAACTTTAATTTTGAAAATAAATCTCTCGCGGAATGCCCCATATGTATTTTTATTTTTTAAATTTAAGCTCTGGCAAGTGTATCATTCCTTTCAAAAATCGCCTGTGCGATTCCCTCCCATTGGACACTAATCTACGACTCGGACGAACAAGGTCTAGGGGCCAATAGGTTCCTACACCACGTGCTAGGCTACAAGGGGCCCACTTTGGTCATCTTCAGGGTGGAAAATAATCAGAAATTCTGCGTGGCGTCGCCGTGCGAGTGGAAAGAGTCTCATCACTATTGGGGAGAAAGCGAGGCGGCAATTTTCCAGCTGTTACCCAAGTAAGTTCGGGCCCTAAAACAGTTTTTCGTCGGTAGTTGTTAACGTATTCTGCGTTTCCTTTAGATTCCAGCTATTAGAAAAGGGCTCGAAGTTGCTCTACCTCAACACGACGGTAAGGGGCTATCCTCAAGGGCTCAGGGCGGGCTCGGATCCGAGGGCGCCTAAAATTATAGTCAACGCCGGCTTCGAGAAAATCGAATGGCAAAAGATTCCGTTCAACATCGAGACGATCGAGGTGTGGGGTTGCGGCGATCAAGTGCAGAGGGAGAAACAATTGGACGTGAAAAAGTGGGAGGTCAAGGAGGCCGAGAAACAGCGGGCGGTCAAATTGAGCGCCGCCGATTGGCTCGATCATCCGGATAGGTAAGTTTTTATCGTAGAGCGAAATGTATAGATTTCCCACCGATTTACAACCAAGCGCGGAAAAAAGCAGTAACCTCTAGAAACTCCTGCACAATCGAACATGCACGGGGACATAAAATTTCTCTCTGCGAGCGAACCTATACGGGGTGATTCACGACGAGCTTGCCTTAGAACTCTATGGCGAACTACTGAACATATGTTTCTGAAACGTTGTGGATTTAGGTTTATCGATATGGTCTCTTTATCTAAAATATTCACATGTTTTTGTCATTTCCGGTTATACCGGAAGTAGCTGCCAACTTTCGTTTTTTAAATACAACATGGTAATTTTTATTACATTAGTCGATTAAGCGTTGAATACTGAGCACATTTTATAGAACATGTTTTTGTCAGACTCCGTTAGTTTTTGAGATATCTGGACTTTTTGTAATTATTTGGCAAATGCATGACAATGAAATAATCCATATAATTTTTTTACCTTAGCTCTTGGACTAAAAATTTTTTCTAATCGCATAGCTAGAAGATCATTAAGTCTCAAAAATATTTAAAATTTGACAGAAAATGTACGGAGTGGTCACAATTCGAGGTTCATTGTGAAATAATTCAACCATTAAAAGCTTTCTTATTTTAAATGGAACACCTTGTATATTTTTGTTTAATTTGATGGCAAATTAGTTGTTCTTTATAAATAGTATTTACTGTCCTATACCTATATCAAAGCGTTTTCTCAAAAAATCCAATTTTATTCCGAAAATACTATTTGTTCAAGTGTGTTATGAAAACAATTGTACTTAGGGGCTGTATACTGATGTCATTACTGATGTACTGAAGAGATACTAAAGGAAAATCTAATTGAAAGGGTGAGGGCAGCATTTCAATCTCTCACTGCACAAGAAATTAGGAATGCCACAAGGGGCTGTATACTGATGTCTATACGGAGGAAAAGTGATTGATTGCTTGAAAATACGACGTTCTGGAAGCGTTTCTTAATTGAATTTATAAATAAAATGCAGTTGATTGTTTTAAATTTAATGGTTTAAATATTATTATTTTTTAAATAACAAGTTTATAAACTTTAAATTATTTAATTAAAAATTATACCTAATATCTTTTGATTATATTTTTAAAATATGTTCGAAATGATTGCCATTTACTTCCAAGCATTTATGTATTCTTTTCATCATACTATTTCTTGTGGCATTCCTAATTTCTTGTGCAGTGAGAGATTGAAATGCTACCCTCACCCTTTCAATTAGAATTTCCTTCAGTATCTCTTCAGTAGATCAGTATACAGCCCCTAAGTAGAGATCGACCGATATGATTTTTTGTGGCCGATACCGATATCGGCCGATACCGATATACTCATAGCCGATATCGGCCGATACCGATATATCGGCCATAAAATTTTGTCGTAATTTGTTTGCTTTATAAATGAGGTAAAAGTGATTTATAATGATATACTGTTACCGTTACATGGATTAACCATAAAATCACTAAAAAAAATGCAGAGCAAATTCAATATTTTGTGAAATCACCTAACGGAATAAAAATAAATACGGTAATTCCCCGAATTCAACAAAGCCCGGCCATTCGGCCCGAGAAGAGCAACCGTAATTCGGTGGCGCGGCGTTCGCTCGGTCGGGGAATACCAGAATTTCCGAATACGGTTGGAAACAGTAAGTAAATAAAACTCGTAGTATTGCTCTGATTTTTCACAAACATGGATCGTTTTGTAGTGCGTTCTCCATGCATACAGTCGTCGTCGTCAACTTTACAAGAGTCTGGTTCTGGTGCATTATCTTCAATAAGTAGCAGTATTAGTGGCAACATAACTAGTAGTAAAAGTGTTTACTGGAAGTATTTGTCCAAGAATGAAATTAATGCCCTTACAATAAAAACAAATGCCACCTGTAAATTATGTTCCTTTTGAAGAAATTACGAAGTTTTGTAATAAGAATAGTGCATCTGTATCGGAAGTAATACCCTTACTTAAAACTCTCTTAAATAATCTCGAGAAAGCTGAAGGAGCTGACTTTTCAGGGGTGCAGAGTACCAAAAATGAGCTTAAAGACTCCGTGATTAAGAGATGCAAAGCATGCTTCACTGATAGAAACCGTCTTCTTGCCACTTTATTGGATCCAAGGTTCAAGACATCTTTCTTTGATAATGATTTATCTCAAGGAACCTTTACAGATTTAAAAAAAGCACTTTTAAAAATTAATGGGCAAAATTCAGACTTGCTGGAAGATAATGCAGGAGAATCTGAAGTAAGCGACGATGATGTTCCTTTAGCGAAAATCGCCAAAAAATCACACGAGGTAAACCAACAAATTCAGGAAAATGTCCCGGGCTCAATTTCTCATAGTTTATTTTGGAATACTTTTGATGAACTTACTGGTATGACGACAAGTAAATCAGTGTCATATAAGAGAAGTACTGATGATATGATGAATAAAATTGATGATGAGATTGAATTGTATAAGAAATTAGAAAAAATATCAAGAAATGAAGATCCTTTGACTTGGTGGGCGCAAAAAAAGACATTTTTCCATTGATGTATAAAGTTGCAATAATATATTTAGCGTCGTCGCCAAGTAGTGTTGCTAGTGCCAGCCGGAAATGTTTATGAAAGCGCAAGAAATCGTCTCACTCCGGAAAGAGCAGAAAGCCTAATTCTGTTACATTACAACTTGCCAAAACTTAACTTTAAATATTAATTTGTTTAATTTAGTGTGTTACTTTACTTCTACATTTTTAATGACTTTTTTGTTAAATTTTCAATAAGAATAAATTTGTTTGATTTTTATTTAGTATTTCTGTTTTAATTTCTTTAAAAAAAGGCTTAGCAACTGAAATATTAAGCAATTTTAATTTTTTTAGGCCGATACCGATATAGGCCGATATCGTGGTTACATATCGGCCGATACCGATATCGGCCAAGAAGGCCGATATGGCCGATATACCGATACCGATATCGGTATCGGTCGATCCCTACCCCTAAGTACAATTGTTTTCGTAGCATACTACTTGAACAAATAGTATTTTCGGAATAAAATTGGATTTTTTGAGAAAACGCTTTGATATAGGTATAGGACAGTAAATACTATTTATAAAGAACAACTAATTTGCATTCAAATTAAACAAAAACATGTAGGGTGTTCCATTTAAAATAAGAAAGTTTTTAATGGTGGAATTCTTTCACAATGAAGCTTGAATTGTGACCACTCTGTACATTTTCTGTCAAATTTTAAATATTTTTGAGACTCGATGATCTTCTAGCTTAGAGCTAAGGTAAAAAAATTATATGGATTATTTCATCGTCATGCATTTGCCAAATAATTACAAAAAGTCCAGATATCTCAAAAACTAACAGAGTCTGACAAAATCGTGTTCTATAAAATGTGCTTAGTATTTAACGCTTAATCGAAAAATGTAATAAAAATTTCCATGTTGTATTTAAAAAACGAAAGTTGGCAGCTGCTTCCGGTATAACCGGAAATAACAAAAACATGTCAATATTTTAGTTAAAAAGAGCATATCGATAAACCTAAAACCCGAAAGTTTCAGAAACATATATTCAGTAGTTCTCCATAAAGTTCTAATGCAAGCTCGTCGTGAATCACCCTGTATAAGTAGGTTTTTTTTCTGTGAACTACTCTTGCATTAAGTAATTATTTTTTTCAGGTATTTGCTAGAGCTTGCAGGTAGGCCGCAATACCATCAGAACCAAACTTAGAGCCGTGACAAAATTTAGGTGACTAAGCATAAATTAAAATACGGAGCTGGGATGTACACAGTCGGCCGAGCTAAAGTAGCCCAACTCTTTTTTTAATTTCTATCAGAACTTAATATTTTTTGTCTATTGCGAGGGGGCGACATTTCAACGAAATATATTGCCCCCAATTTTTGATAAAAAATAAAAGCTTTAAAAAAGGGGGCTACCCTACTTTGGCCCCCCCAGTGTACAGTCGCGGTTCCATTAAATAAGGTGTTGTTTTTCTTGTGTACGACTGTACCGAAAGTACGATGTTGATCTGAGTATTACGAGGCTTGTCCTGTACAGGGTGCGTCAAAATTGCTTAATACTAGTACCACGGTTTAGTTGGAACTTCAAATTATAGACATGGGCACCCTGTATAATATGTCAATGTATTGTAATACTAATCATAGAATGACAGGCAGGGTGGTCCTTGCTCAATGCAATAATTTAGTAATAATTACAGATTATAGTACGGCAGCCCGTTACCAGCATTTCAGACTGATCACGACCTAAAGTTTTTTGAGTTTTTTGGTGATTTAATAAGGACTTGAGAAGGAAATTAACAAGAACGGCAACGTTGCGAAATCATTGAGAATCATCTTTTACATACAGGGTGGCCAATTAGTGCGACAAAGCTCAATATCTCTTTTACCGCTAGGGATAGCGGAAAACTTTTTTCACGAAAGTTATTAAGCGTTAAGAGGCTTTTAAAATTATTTTCGACCATACAGGGTGCTCCAAAAGGGCGTTGTGGTAAAAATTTCATATGTTTTAAATGGGACACTATGTATATTTTTACATATTTCAATTAACCGTAAAATTCTGTACATAGCACCGTAATTATTTGTTTTTTTTATTATTTTTGCAACGTTGCCAAATAGATTGGAAAATTCCTAAAATTTGTGCAAAAACATGGTTCACGGAAATGTGTAATATTTCTTAGCTTATAATAATTTGAAATAAAATATTTTGATGTCAGAAAGAGGAATGTTGACAGAAGTCCCCTATGATAACACATATCAATATTTTTATACAGGGTATTTTCTATGGATATGCCAACATTACGAACTTGAAACCTTAGTTTCGTAAGTTTTTTAAATGAAACACCCTGTATATGATTACTTTATCTTGTAGATATTTTAATCCTCTCTAATTTTTATTAAGGTCTTTCTATGCCTATCTCTACCAATCTTGGTGGTATTTCAATTTTTATTTAAACTCTAGCAAAAAAAAGTGGATGTATTTTACCATTGTCATTTTTCTAGTCACCTATGACAAAATAAAAACAAAATGTTGTAATTTAAAAAAAAATTATTTGTTCAAACGGGAGGATACGACACAAAAATATTTTAGCGATTCAAGCTTGTGAACAATTTCTAAAGGAAATTATTATCAAATTATTTGTTCATATAGTGACCCCCATTAACTTGAACACATAATTCAACACGTTTTTCAAAAGAATGAGTCATGTTTCTACACATTTTCAACTGTTTTCAAAGTATTACTCGGCAAATGTCTAGAAACATTCTTTTGAAAAACGGATTGAATATGTGTTCAAGTTAGTGGGGGTCACTATGAACAAATAATTAGGCAATACTTTGAAAACAGTTCCAAATAATATGTAGAAACATGACTCATTCGTTTGAAAAACGTATTGAATTATGTGTTCAAGTTAGTGGGGGTCACTATATGAACAAATAATTAGGTAATAATTTACTTTAGAAATTGTCCACAAGCTTGAATCGCTAAAATATTTTTGTGTCGTATCCTCCCGTTTGAACAAATAATTTTTTTTTAAATTACAACATTTTGTTTTTATTTTGTCATAGGTGACAATAGTAAAATACATACACATTTTTTTGCTCGAGTTTAAATAAGAATTGAAATACCACCAAGATTGGTTGAGATAGGCATAGAAAGACCTTAATAAAAATTAGAGAGGATTAAAATATCTACAAGATAAAGTAATCATATACATGGTGTTTCATTTAAAAAACTTACGAAACTCAGGTTTCAAGTTCGTAATGTTGGCATATCCATAGAAAATACCCTGTATAAATATATTGATATGTGTTATCATAGGGGTCTTCTGTCAACATTCCTCTTTCCGACATAAAAATATTCTATTTCAAATTATTATAAGTTAAGAAATATTACACATTTCCTTGAACCATATTTTGGCACAAATTTTAGGAATTTTCCAATCTATTTGGCAACGTTGCAAAAATGTGTACAAATAATTACGGTGCTATGTACAGAATTTTACGGTGAATTCAAATATGTGAAAATATACATAGTGTCCCATTTAAAAAATATGAAATTGTATGGTCGAACATAATTTTAAAAGTTGCAAAGCACCTCTTAACGCTTAATAACTTTCGTGAAAACAGTTTTCCGCTATCCTTAGCGGTAAAAGAGATATTGAGCTTTGTCGCACTAATTGACCACCCTGTATTTAAAAAGTGGTCGTTTATCGCGCCTCGTCCGTTCTTTTTATTTTTTGACTCAGAGTGATGTTTTTGAGGAGATGAAAATAGTAACTGACCATTTTCCGTGCGGTGCATAGATTTGGTTTGAGAAAAATCGAATTTGTTTACAGCGGAGAATTCAACTTATCACGCCTCGTCCGTTTTACTTGTCGGATGTTATTTTTCGTTATTCGTGACCGGAAAAAAATGAGAACGGACATTTTCATCGACGCGCAACCGCAGTGTTGGATCTTAGGTATGTCATTTTTTTTAACGCTGCTCGAGTTAGCGCGCCTCGTCCGTTGTCAAGTAAAAATCGTGCATTGCGGCGCGGAAAATGGGGGAAAAATATGAACTGACATTTTTACACACGCATTTTTTAACAAAACCGTTTTCAGTCAACACAGCACGCGTATCAATAATAATGCAATATGGGGACATAGCTGATGCTGAGTTGTTATCGACAACCAAGCCACACAGCAAGCCGTCCCATGCACGCGCCTTGTACCGCGAATTATACAGATACACGATCAGACTCCCTGTAGCTGCGCAACACGGAAAATGTCCGTTCGATTCGATTTACTACCGGGCGCTGTAACTTTTTGATACCCCTTTTCTTTACATCTTTGATTTAAACTATGGAATTTTTGCAACACTCAAAACGTCCGTTGTCGATGAATTCGCGTTTTTTTTTAAATATTTTTAATATGATTTCATCAAGAACGGACAAGGTGTAGTAACAAAAAGACGACACGGACTGAAATCACTCTGACGGGTAAGCCAGAGCGTTGCCGAACTTTTTCGCTCGAGAAAAACTTTCTTATTTTTTATTAACCTAGAGATTATAGTCATTGACTAGATGAAGGCGTGATAACAGGACATTTGGGTAACCGGCTGCCGTACTATTAGAATGTCGGTCAAAAATAAATTTTAAAATTTGACAAACTAGAACAAAGTTTTTTTTTTTCGTTATCCAGTCTGCGTTTTTGCCGTTCTATATCGGCATTGAGAGTGGATCACACTGTATATTTTTGTTCGATTGTCTACAAGTCCACATAAACCTTGTAAATAAATTATTTGATATTAGGAATATAGAATCAAACTGCGCCTAGAAAATATACGGAGCCATTCATATTGTTTACTTATTTTAGTGATTACTTAAAACGTATTTTTATTTATCATACCCGTTTTTACATGGTGGCAGCCAATTCATATTTAGAGCCTATAACTTATTAATATAAGTTGCGTCTCTCCTTTATACAGGGTGTCCCGTAACTTAATGGCCATAGAGCAACTGCAGATGCTAAACTTCAAACTAGACTAATTAAGTCAGTCAAGGGTCTAGTTTGATGTTTAGTATCTCCAGGTTGCCCTATGGCCAATCAGTTATGGCACACGTATGCCTTTTGGGTTAGATAAATCCTGCATTATCGCATTGTGCGGTAAAATATCACTTTGCAATTTCGTTCAATGCTTAAAAAAAATCAAAAAGGGAGAGGTACTCCTTATAACCTTTACTTAATTATTTTTAATTTTATTAGCCGTTTTGTTAAGGCCGTATTACAGTCGGGAATTGTTATGGCGCCAGCAATGGCAATTATAATTCAAGGATTCAGGCGCAGTACACCGTACTACAGCCAGACATTCTACTCTTCTGACAATTAAAATGACACGGATTCATGCGCAGTACACTGTTCCCGATCAGCTGTCTCTCATTACCAGAAATGGGACAGGCGCCATTTTAATTGCCCTTGCCGGCGCAATTGGGTAGACATGGATTATTCTGTTATTTTTAACTGTTTATTATTTGGCCGAACCAGGTATGAACGGGTAATGGCCATTTAAACCCACTGGTACTTCAATTAGCAGTTTACATTCTTTATTAAACTTATGGACTGCTAATTCAGCAACTTTTTGCACCTCCTATTTGTAAATAGCAGTAGCTGCTTTAACTGGTAATCAAAACGAACAGGTTTGCACATCTCTAATTCTGGGGATATTTTAGGGATTTCGACAGTACCCACTACTGCTGTTCTGACCGTTGACAATGCTCCAGCTGATCGAAAACGGTTTACTGCGCATGAATACGTGCCATTATAATTGCCGGCGCAAGAGAAAAAATTGCCTAGTCTAATACGGCCTGTTTTTCTTTGTAGCATAAATACTATATTTCATGCGATTAGAAACAAATTATTAGCGATCGATTTTATAATTAAAACGCCTATAAACGTGACTGGGATACAGGGTACGTCATAATGTTTGTAGCTGAGATATCGACTATATTTTTCCTATAAAAAAATACTGCGAATTTTGTTGGTATTATCCGTCTTTTTTCACAATTTTCTCTAGCATTTGAGGAATATTTATGAACCTAGCGCATACCGGTGGATGTATCGTTATGTCGAACATAGGAAATTCCATGTAATTTTTGAGATGGCTGGATATTGGTTCCCCCCCTGTCTAGTTATTCAATTAATCGTGATGGCAAAACCACGAATCCCATAGTTCGTGTAACATCGTCATAGAAATTATTTGCTGTATTGCCTGAACTATGAGAGTTTCGTGGTTTTGCCATCACGTTTAATTGAATAGCTTAGGATGGGCTCACCAAAATGTATTCAAGCTCGGCACATGGGTTTAGCATGTCGATCTCTTCAAGAAGTTGTAATGCAGTTGTTCTATAAAATGTATAGGGAAGCCAGGTCAACTCAAAAATTAAATGGGATTTGTAATTTTTTTTATAAGAAAGAATTGATAACTTAATTTGATACCAATATTATGAGCGACCTCTGTAGAATGATATACGAAGGCCATTTTAGAAAGACTGTAATTACATTCTATAAGAGATTTGATAGATTCTTTGTTATTTTAAACAAATTAGCACGGTGCGTGGGACGCTGTTGAACGGCGCTGTTGGTCCTGTGGAACAAAATAAGTACTTTGTGCCTTACCTGTATGTGTATGTGCGAAAATAAGTATTCGTGTTTTTGTAATTTCGTGCTTAAAATTTTATAATTTCTTAGTTTCGTTTTATACTCGAGAACGACAGTATTAAAAACAGTTTGCTAGATTATAGCATTTAGAACCGGCTTCTAGGAATAAATCTACAGGGGAATTGGTTATTTTTTATACCGGCAAAATTTTTCACATTAAAAAAACACTATTAAGGCTAATTATTAATCGAATATTGTTTTTATTACCTAAGATTTTAAGTCAACTTATAAATGTAGCTGTATACAGGGTGATTATTACTTAATTTTTGCAATATTATTTATGTTAAGTATTCTCTGCCTTTTATTTTTAATTAAAATTTTCCTATTACTCTAATTTTAGAAAATGTTGTAATTTTAGGAAACTGTTGTAATTTGGAGTTTTATTTTTTGACATTGTAAATAATTTTGCTTTTCAATAAAAATGTTTTGAAAGTTTATGTATTTTTCTATCGTTAAAACAGGCCACGTTATTTTCTTCTAAAGATTCCTGAGAAACTTGTGTATTAAAGAAAAGGGTATCATTTAACTGGTTAGCAAAATATTGTTATTTTTGCGAACAAAAAAATGTAATCGGTCAGCCAAAATGGCTAGTTGGTCAGCAACTTATGGACAGCAAACATCTCTGAATCGTGACGGTGCCCTGGGAAAACCAGTGAAAACCCGCCCCCGCTACACCTTTTGTAGCCAATTTCCTTCTATATTCGGCAAAAGAAAACACAAGAAAGTTACATAAATTGACAGTGCCCTGGGACCTCTGAAGTAAACTGCTTCTAGACATGTTTTCTTCTACTGACCAATTGTGAAATCTTGCTGACCAAGTAACCATTTCGCAGCTCGACTGTTAATAAGGGCAAACACTTCTCTAAAGAAAATATACCTGTATTTTATAGAAAAACTGCAATATGACTTCTTGAAGAGGCCAACATGGTAAACCCATGTGCCTAGCTTTTGGTGGGCCAATCCCAAGCGATTCAATTAAATGTGATGGTAAACCACGAAACTTTCACTAGTTCAGGTAATATAGTAAACACAATTTTTCTATAAAACATACAGGAGTGTCAATATTCAGCAACCTCAAAAATGACATGGGATTTCCTATGTTCGGCTCAACAATACATCACCCGGTATAACTTTTTGATCTACTTCAATGCGATACACACTGGAGTGTTTACTTCTTTATCACACCTGGTATGAAATAAAATGATTTTATGTATATATAATCTAACAAAACTTTTTTATTTTGACACATAACTACTATAAAGTCTTTGAATAGCATCTAAAGCCGCTGTATCCTTCGCAATTTGCACACTTTCACCCCAACCTACAAATAACATACTTGCACAGTTAAACCGTATTTTACACGGAAAAAATACTTGAAGCATCTAACCTCTATAATATAGCAATAATGTTTTACTCAAAGTACCAATATCACTTCATAACTTAAAAACATACATACCAATTCCTAATAACTTCTTATCTTGACTATCATAAAGCCCAACTTGATAATTTGCCAAAATGGTATTTACAGCACTTTGATTACACAGTCTGGGTTCCACTTCTTTGATTCCTCTTTCTTGTAGTAAATTTAACAAATAATCGTATGGCTTATCTGGGGTATAAATATCGTAAACATGTTTCCCAGTCATTTGTGAGATAACAAAATCCTTTACAAAGAGTTGAACTCTGGATGGGTCAGCCGACAGTGCTAGGGCTCCTACGATTGCTTTAAAAGCATCGGCCAATGTTTTTGATTCCAAGGGTAATTCCTACAAATAAGTGTTTAACAAACCAGTGATCAAATGGATAAAAAAAACATGGTATGATTGTGTGGCACTGATTTTACTTAGAAGATCATAATTGAAAGCATGAATATCTTAAAAAAGGATACTTACAACTGCCTTTATGAGGTCTGTAACCCCTAAATGCTTAGCAATGTGTGCCAACATTTCATCAGTTGTCAGGTAATTGTGAATTGCATTTACTACATCTTGGGGGTAAGATTTGCTATAAACCTCTTTAATATAGTTTGAAATTAGCTCAGATCCATCTTGAGCTAGTTCATGATTGTGCTGTTCCGGGACATATGATTCTTTACCTACAAATTTTTACTTATTAACCACAAAAACAAATATTAAAATTCTATGCTTATGAAATGGCTATTTAGCATAACTTACCTTGATCTTTGGCTTCTGATTCTTGTAAATTGGACCACTCTCTCTGTACAAGCGCTTCTCTTAATAGTTTTTCATCGAACTTTTCTGCAAGTCTATTCCCGAAGCAGTGCAGTTCCATATCATAATTCCATTCCAAATAACTTGATCGGGGCCTCAGAGGCTCCGGGCCCAGTTTCTTACGTCTTCTGGCTATTTCTTTCATCGTCGGAGCTACCCATCTTTTAATGCTTCTCGATTCTTTAACAGAAATATAAATTTAGCGACTTCTTATTTGGAATGGGGTGAAAAAATGTACCTGGAATTTTAAGTTGTGATGATGCGTGAGTAAGGAGACGGTTTGTCAGGCATAAGGAATGCCTCCAAAATGCCATACTTCAGTTGGAAAACGATAATTTAAAAAAATTGTTGAATAATTTTTGAGGTTTGATTAATATTATAACCCAACTCTTTCTCCTTAAAAATAAATTGGCCTTGTATACCAGAGAGTAATATTGATGAATTCAGATCAAGATATCCGAAGGAAGTTTGTAGTTAAGGCCAATTCTTCGAAAAGGAAGAAGAATTAAAGCCGGTTACGAGGTAAGTCAATGACGTATTTTTTACAATTTAAAGTACTTAGTATGGCGTGGAATTGTTAAAATTTCAGAAAAATTGAGCTTCGTTATTCTGATAAATAAATGTGGGCCGCATTACCTAAGGGCTTGATACTTTTAAAAATTTTATGAATACAGTTATTCTCAGCGGCATTGCCGCCTCAAGGCAACATCCTTAATTTTTATATCTTGTTCAATAGAAAATCGTTATATTATTATTGTTATTAAATATATTATACATAAGATACTCCGACTCTCATAAAATAAGCATTCTCTGACAAACCTAACTAGCTTTTCATGTAACATTTTTGTAATTTTTCAAAATTACTTTATTAAGGACCCAAGAAAGTTCAACCTTGGCAACGTTGCATGAAACGTCACTTGAGTCACTTCCTGTTTCATCTTCGTCGACGCATTTTGCATTTGCGGCCATTTTTTATTGAATCTAAAAATTACAATCTACGTTGCATATTTGTGTGGAATTTTAGCGTTTTAGAACGCTAATTATTTGTGCGAGTGTCTGGTGTGGCTGAAAGCGTTGAAAGAATGTCGATAGAATACTTGCAAGTAGCAGAAGACGAGGGCGAGGAGCCCATCGAGCTTCCCCCGGAAGATGACGGCACTTTACTTTTGAGTACGCTGGCGGCTCAGTACCCGGGTGCTTCAGGGCTCAAATACAGGAACCCGGAAAATAAGTCTGTAAGGGGCGTGAGATTGAGCGATGGAAGACTGCATCCGCCTCCCGACGGAGGTTGGGGCTCGCATATTTATTACTGTGTGTTTCCTAAAGGTTAGTATGCTAGTTGGATGCACCAATTATTTGGGTTTGTTTGGGGGGTTTACTGATTTCACTGAAAGTACTGCTAGAAGGTATGTAGAATGATATGAAAATAAGTACTGACTAGATAAGTGATGCCCATATTGTTGCAAAAGGGAATTTCAGGGGAGTTTGAGCAACTGCAAAGCAAATAAAACACCTAATTGAAAATGTCTTAGAAACGAAGTTGAAGGAAGTAAATGATAACAGCTATGAGCTGGTTTTATATGGGGTGAGACAATAGAGTTAGTTGTAGCGTTACAAACAGGAGTACAACTGTAAATACTTGAGGCTGTTTTACATGATCCAAGCTTATCTATTCTCGCAAGTCTCATGCAGTGTATTGGTTTTGATCAATATTTCTGCAGCTGCAAGACCAATTTTGTGGGAAAAATTTAGTTGTAGGTTACATCTTGCAGTGTGTAAAGCGGCCTTTAGTCTGTTGGTTTGCATTTGGTTGAATCTGTTCTCAATTACATATTCTCATTATTGTGAACGGTTTTTTATTGTTTGCTTCGGTCTTATGACACTGAAAAAAGTATTGCTATTTAATCTTGCATCGTCATTTTGTTGAGGAGCAAACAACAAATTTGTAGATGAGACTGTGTCCTTAGATAGAATAAAGCTAGAAAGATTTTTATATGTTGAATAGTTCAGTGCCGTAACTGTCTTTTAAAGTAAAAGTATTAACAAAATATTTATACGATCAACAGCTTATGGAGACCAGCAACAAGGTACAACCTTTAGGAATAAATAAAATATAATAATGTAGGTATTGTCTAAAAGCAATCTTTTCGAAATCAACACTAGCCAAATTCTAGTTTTGACTTGTTTTAACTTCAGAGAACAAACGTAAAAGCGATGACAACCTCGAAAATTCCACCGCCAAGACAAAACGTATGGAAACAAAGTTACGTTGCACCGACTTGATAGTATTAGGCTTACCGTGGAAAACGACTGAACAGAATTTAAGGGAGTATTTTGAAACGTTTGGAGAAGTCCTCATGGCGCAAGTAAGTACTATTTTTTTGCCGATTATAAATTGCAAAACAATTTGTAGTTATAAATAGAGTGGATTATTAATTTGGAATTTTTTTTAGGTTAAAAAGGACCCTAAGACTGGCCAATCGAAAGGCTTTGGATTCATTAGGTTTGCCTCATATGAGTCCCAGATGAGAGTTTTGGCTCAAAGACATATGATTGATGGAAGATGGTGTGACGTTAAAGTTCCTAATTCAAAAGTATGCTTGTGGATAATAATTCTTTTACGTCATTGTAAAAAACATATAAATGGCATAATTTAAAATTGCAAACTCAATTGAGGAATTAAAAATTAATAAAAGTTAGGAATTATGACAAATAAATTGTTATTTTTTAGGAAGGTCTGATTCAGCAAGTCCCTTGCAAAGTTTTCATAGGGAGGTGCACGGAGGATCTGACGGCGGACGATCTACGGGAGTATTTTGGGAAATTCGGCGAAGTAACTGACGTTTTTATCCCCAAACCCTTCAGGGCCTTCAGTTTTGTCACTTTTTTGGACCCCGAGGTTGCTCAGAGTTTGTGCGGGGAGGATCACATAATTAAAGGAAGTAAGTGCTCAATATTTGTTTATTGTTAAATAGTGATTGCGTAATACCGATATACATCCGTATTTTATCGGCATATCGGCAAATTGATAATCGATATTGGCAAAATTTTGCCGGGTGTGGCTAAGCTCGCAATGTGATTAAATTTCCTTCCTCTTTAGGTGTTTCTGTTCACGTATCGAATGCCGCGCCCAAATCTGAAACTAGAACGTCAAAACATGGCTACGACCACCGACAGGGACCTCCTCATGGTAACAGAGGCCCCCCAGGGGGACCCGATGGGCCTGGGGGAATGTACCCACAAAGGTAACAGTTTTTGCTTACTTTGTGTATGATTGTAGGAAACGGTTTCTTTTATTTATTTATTTTATTTCTGCATTTATTCTGTTTTAACTTATAGACAAATAATTAAACTATATAATACAATTCAAAATAGCCCTAATGAAAGACGCCTAGCTAATCAAATATTCTTAAATAGGTTTATATATGTTAGTTTTGATATAATTTTAGGTAATTAAACCACAAATAACACCCAATATTGTCCCAAAACACGATTTATTATAACGAAAATTAACATAATCGTTTAACATACAAAATCAGACTGCTTCTTTATATTCCGCAACCTCAACCTCAACAGCCCACAGCCGGGCTCCTACTCTCTTATTGTTACATCGTCAGCAGAAGATAAGGTTTAGAGCAATCTAACATATATAAGAACAACCATCAATATATTTCCGTAAATAATACAGTATCAATATAACGGCAAAAAAACAGACAAAAATGAAAGGATCAAAACAGCCTCTCAAATTGTTCAAAATTTCTACAAACAAACTCCCTGCAGAAACCTGCAAACGTTTTCCTGTTATTAATCTCTTTAACATGCATTGGCAACGTATTATAAACTTTAGGTCCAATATAATTTACATATCTCAAGTTTAGATTATTGTTACTTATACAGGGTGGCCAATTAGTGCGACAAAGCTCGATAGCTCTTTTACCGCTAGGGATAGCGGATAAACGAAAGTTATTAAGCGTTAAGAGGCGCAGCTTTTAAAATTATTTTCGACCATACAGGGTGCTCCAAAAGGGCGGTGTGATAAAAATTTCATATTTTTTAAATGTATATTTTTACATATTTGAATTCACCGTAAAATTCTGTACATAGCACCGTAATTATTTGTACACATTTTTGCAACGTTGCCAAATAGATTGGAAAATTCCTAAAATTTGTGCAAAAACATGGTTCAATGAAATGTGTAATATTTCTTTTCTTAACTTATAATAATTTGAAATAAAATATTTTTATGTCGGAAAGAGGAATGTTGACAGAAGTCCTCTATGATAACATATATCAATATTTTTATACAGGGTATTTTCTATGGATATGCCAGCATTACGAACTTGAAACCTGAGTTTTGTAAGTTTTTTAAATGAAACACCCTGTATATGATTACTTTATCTTGTAGATATTTTAATCCTCTCTAATTTTTGTTAAGGTCTTTCTATGCCAATCTCTACCAATCTTGGTGGTATTTCAATTTTTATTTAAATTCGAGCAAAAAAATGTGGATGCATTTTACCATTGTCCTTTTTCTAGTCACCTATAACGAAATAAAAACAAAATGTTGTAATTTAAAAAAAAATTATTTATTCATACGGGAGGATACGACGCAAAAATATTTTAGCGATTCAAGCTTGTGGAGAATTTCGAAAGTAAATTATTAGCTAATTATTTGTTCATATAGTGATCCCCACTAACTTGAACGCATAATTCAATACGTTTTTTAAAAGAATGAGTCATATTTCTACACATTTTCAACTGTTTTCAAAGTATTACTCGGCAATTGTCTAGAAACATTCTTTTGAAAAACGTATTGAATTATGCGTTCAAGTTAGTGGGGGTCACTATATGAACAAATAATTAGCTAATAATTTACTTTCGAAATTCTCCACAAGCTTGAATCGCTAAAATATTTTTGCGTCGTATCCTCCCGTATGAATAAATAATTTTTTTTTAAATTACAACATTTTGTTTTAATTTGTCATAGGTGGCTAGAAAAAGGACAATGGTAAAATGCATCCACTTTTTTTTGCTGGAGTTTAAATAAAAATTGAAATACCACCACGATTGGTAGAGATAGGCATAGAAAGACCTTAATAAAAATTAGAGAGGATTAAAATATCTACAAGATAAAGTAATCATATACAGGGTGTTTCATTTAAAAAACTTACGAAACTCAGGTTTCAAGTTCGTAATGTTGGCATATCCATAGAAAATACCCTGTATAAAAATAATGATATGTGTTATCATAGGGGACTTCTGTCAGCATTCCTCTTTCCGACATAAAAATATTTTATTTCAAATTATTATAAGTTAAGAAATATTACACATTTCATTGAACCATGTTTTTGCACAAATTTTAGGAATTTTCCAATCTATTTGGCAACGTTGCAAATATGTGTACAAATATTTACGGTGCTATGTACAGAATTTTACGGTGAATTCAAATATGTAAAAATATACATAGTGTCCCATTTAAAAAATATGAAATTTTTATCACACCGCCCTTTTGGAGCACCCTGTATGGTCGAAAATAATTTTAAAAGCTGCGCCTCTTAACGCTTAATAACTTTCGTGAAAAAAGTTTTCCGCTATCCCTAGCGGTAAAAGAGATATCGAGCTTTGTCGCACTAATTGGCCACCCTGTAGTTATTTGCAATTTTTTATTCACATAACCACGTGTAACATAACCATGATTTATAAAATTCTGCACCTTTTCTCTCTGACGACTATAAGAGCAAATCGATTGCATATATAAAGTTCTTATGTTACATACCTCCGGTGTAAATAACATTCTGGTAGGATAAAGTCTGTTTTTTTAATTATTTTTAAAATGTATTGTTGAACAATATCTAACTTATACAAACCGTTACTGTAAAGTCCCCCCCATACCAAGATTCCGTATCCAAGGATTGATTCAAAAAATGCCCTATATATCATTATTAGGGTTTTTTTATCGAGGAATTCCCTTAGCAAATAGAATTTGTGAATTGGTTTACGTATCTTGTTGGACAAATCTGCCATTTAATGTGCTGGTCAATAATGATTCCGAGATACTTAGTCTGTGATGTGTCTTGGATAAGGTGGTTTCCTATTAAAATGTTATTAAATGTTGGTCTGCTAGTGAAATGCTATATAATTTGTTTTGTGTCGGTTTATATTCTTGAAGCCAGTCTTTTACTTTGTTCAAACCAATGATTGTTCTATTCTTCGCGCATTCCCAAGTATCACCAGAAAATACAATGGCTGTATCATCAGCGTATGAACTCGTCAACAATCAATATTCAGTTTCGACAAAGAATTTATGTAAACAATGAACAAAAGTCGGTCCCCTGTGGTTCACCAATAATAATTTTTTGTTTATTACTAATAACATTATTTAATTTTACCATTAATTTGATATCTATCTGATTTATTATTTGTTTTTTGTCACTTAGATATAATGGTCCTCCAGGACCGAACCAAGGGAATTGGGGCAATCAAGGGGGACCGAGGGGCAATATAGATATGCCAAATTTGCAGGCTTTAGGTAAGTTTAGACATTTTGTACACTGTGTGCCAGAAATATATGTAAGGAGGGTTGCTTTGGTTTCATCGTTCATAATGCTTGACCATCATTTTTTTTGTATGTAGAATCGGTGCAAAAGCTGTGGCAATTAATTTCATTGGAAAATGTATTATTTTTATGCTTTCAGTACAACTCCTGTCTCCCGATTCCTTTATCCCCACTGGTCCTAGTGTAAGCAAAAATCCAGGTAATTATTGGTTTTCTTCTATAAAATGTAGTTATTCCAGTGTTGCTAATAAAGGACCCCTCACAAATTTTGGATATGTTGTTCCTTTCGGCGTCCAGATCAAAAGTCTCCACGGACACAAAGCTCGAAAATCTTCCCAGCGAGCAGTACCCAGCTCTCCGTCGCCAGTCCATCTACGCTGCAGCGCAAAATTCAGTCGGCCGGCCGAGAGCATGGCGGGAGGTGCGGTGCTTAGCAATGCAGCGGCCCGCGATGACATTGTTTTAATTATTATTATAAACTTGCAATTATTAATTGATAATAATAATTATGGATCAGACATTTTTTGGTAGCATATACAGGGTGTCCGGGAACATGTGGGAAATCTCCCGGATATGAAGAAAACACGTGAAAAGAATACTATAGGTTCATATAAACTTCTTTCGTATCGGCCTCCGCTTCGGAGATATGGGCTCCCAAAGAGCACCAATGGAATTAAGTTTTTTACACATAATTATTGAACCACCTGGTATATTTCAATTATTTTTTAATATGATGTATACCAGGTAAGACCCGTCAAATTACTACCCAAGAAACTGTTGTGAATTACTCACAGCTGCAGGGACGGACTAGCTGTAACACTCATGGGCCCATTTTTTACGCCCTGTATGATGAGAACTTTGGACAATGTTTTTTACATACCTTTAACTATTGGCTAAAAATTAAGTACTCTTCATTCATGTCGCTAATCCTAACCGTTTTCGAGAAAACGTTGTTTTATTTACATCATGTATTTGGCGTATCTCGGTAAAAGATACATCTTTGTTCCTATCAAATGTAGAAACTCAAAATTCCGCTTTTTCATATTTAACCCGTGAAAAGTAAGGGGACTCTGTGTAAATAAAATGACGTTTTCTCGAAAACGGTTAGGATTAGCGACATGAATGAAGAGTACTTAATTTTTAGCCAATAGTTAAAGGTATGTAAAAAACATTGTCCAAAGTTCTCATCATACAGGGCGTAAAAAAAATGGGCCCATGAGTGTTACAGCTAGTCCGTCCCTGCAGCTGTGAGTAATTCACAACAGTTTCTTGGGTAGTAATTTGACGGGTCTTACCTGGTATACATTATATTAAAAAATAATTGAAATATACCAGGCGGTTCAATAATTATGTGTAAAAAACTTAATTCCATTGGTGCTCTTTGGGAGCCAATATCTCCGAAGAGGAGGCCGATAGGAAGGAAGTTTATATGAACCTATAGTATTCTTTTCACGTGTTTTCTTATATCCGGGAGATTTCCCACATGTTCCCGGACACCCTGTATATCCCGAAAATGCAAGGGGATAAGAGATAAAATCAGAGAAAATCGGGGATTACCGGTCTCTAACCTTCAGAGCTGGGTACTGCTCGCAGGGAAGAATTTCGAGCTTTGTGCCCGTGAAGACTTTTGATCTGGACACCGAAAGGAACAACATATCCAAAATTTGGCCAATTTCCATTTGATTTGTGAGGGTTCCTTTGGAAAAAATGAAAACAGAATCGCGTCGGTGATTTACGTCTATTTTTCCGAGAGACGGTTTGAGCTAAGCAGAAATTTGGCACTTGTAAAAAACATCTTTGGGGAGCATTACAGGATCAATTTATTACATAACTTTGACCACAGGTCCAATAATCCATTCATAAAACTCTTTGAAAGTGAATGCCGTGATTGTGCGAAATGTTATTGAAAATCACTAATGGGTAGAAGAGAGAATTACATGTTTGTTGGCTGAATGGCAACAATGTTGAAGTCTGGGTATATCAGATGGTTAAATATGAAACCATAACCATGCTTACCGATGAAATGATAAATCCTTATTTAAATGATCCACTCTTTTACAAACTACACATGAATGCGCCATGATTGTTTATAATAAAGATGATTTTTCACCAATAATCACAAAAAAACCCAAATGAACCAAAATATAATAACATCTCAAAGTTTACGAGATTAGTATTCATTCATCTTTTGCTTATTGTAAAATATAAATAGATGTTGCCAGAGTGCAGTCAGATTAATTCAAGATCGGTTGATACTTTTAAATATAATAATATTTTTTTTAAAGAATCTCTCATCGCCTTTTCGCAGTTTATAGTAAAATTATTGGGAAATAATTTATTTCAAGAGCAATTGCGGATTAACCTTAAACCAGTTGTAATTGTCAAATTAACAAATTTTTAATTGGGATTTTGCAAGGTACCTTTGCGATAAATACGACCATCTGGCTATGCTGCAATAATGACCGAAAGAGGTGGGAAAGGCTGTTTGTATTCGTTGCGTAGGCTAGAAATGTACATTTTTCTATCTGGACTTTTACAAGATCTTTGACTTTGACGTATATTTAAAATTTTAACACGGTTCCGTCGTTACGATAAATAAGTAAGGATTTTTAAGAAAAAAAAACTAAATAGTAATGATTCTTTGTAGGATATAGCACGAGACCTAATAATCCCGTCCCGACCATTCCCAACATACAAAATTTGACGGCTGCTTTAAATTGGTACAATAGTAATAAGAAAGAATCATATCCCTAATAATATTAGTTCTTGTAATATTTGATTTTTTTTGTTTGTTCCTTTGTTCGTTTGTACTTAATAAAGCGTTTGTCGTATAGTTATTTTTATTTCAGTGTTATTTTGCTTTTTCTTAGCGATTTTTGGTGCGGCGTTTTAGTTGTTTTTTTGTTCGCCAATGAGAAACCTTATCCATCAAAAAGAAAAATCCCTTTTAACCCTATCCTTGCTGTACCTTGCTATGCCATCAGATAAGTAACTAACCATAATTAATACTAACTATAGGGATTCTGTAACGGCAGTGAAGACCACAAGTTAAACTAGTCAGCTGAAATTTATTGTAAACTAATCGTCTCCGCTGCCGTCATAAATTCACCCTACTAAACTCCACATAAACCTAACCTCACAACGACTACCTACCAAATTTCGTCCTTGTTTTACCCCAAATGTTTAATTCATTTAGGTATAACAGGTCAAGGGGGCCAGAACAACAATCAGGGAGGGGGCATGAACCCCTTGGGCCTGGGGCTCAATTTGGGCGCGCTGCCAATGAACCCGGCGCTGGTGGCGGCCGCCCTGAATCAAGCCAGTTGGGGACTGATTGGGAATTTGCAGAACCAACCGGAACCGAACTTTAATCAGGGATTTAACAACGGACCGAATAATAATAGTGGTAAGTGTTGAGTTAACTTTGATCGTTGACAATTAACTAGAAGATTTTTTAGAAATTGACCCCCTGTATAAATTTCGCATAAAACAATTCAAAACAACAAAATTCGCTGACATAAAGTTAGGCATTCTTAAAATTATTTTTTTGTTCTATAGTTTATACAGGGTGTTATGGAAATGACGTATTATATGTAAATGGGTGACTCCTGGGGTGTCCTAGAGAAGCGCTACATATTTTATTTTTTTTTTATCGACCGTTTTAAAAGTGGGGTAACAAACACTCTTACTCACAGGTCAGTCCGCGCTACTGTACAACATTTCACCCAGAGCCAATGGCAATGTTGCCAAACTTAATGTAAAACTGAAATTCCATATAAAATTATAAAAATAAATTAATTTCTACCTACTTGTATTTATCCTTATACTTAAAGAGCGAGGAAAGGGCACAAACACAATCAGTTTTTTTTTCTTGTTCATGGGAACATTCCTGGAAACACTTTATGTACACACAGTAATAGTGAAACAGAACCGATAGATGATACAGATTATTAGAATTTATTACACGCGACGAAATTTGACATCCAGAAGAAACGCGTCAATAAAAACAATATTCAAAGATTATTTATGGGCGGGCAAGATACACGCGTAAACCGAAAAATCAGAGCGGATTACTGAGAGTGTGTGTGTTGGTGATCGACGAGACACAACGTATCCGGTCGCATGTTGGTCTTCAACTAACAGACCGCAAGCGTGCGGCGCTATATGAAACTACTTCGTTCAGACGATGTAAGGCGTCAAGAGGTCATTGGCATTTGACCTTGTGACGTACGTGACTATTACTATTCCATATGTGTTTACGGGTTGTTTAAAACATAGTCCGTCGTAAATGTTCTTCAATTAATTGTACAGAAAGGTATTGCAGAATGGAAAAGTGTTTAAATTATTTTATTTTGTCTAAAGAGTTTAAGGTGTACATATGACAACACCGGCCAGAATTCCTTGATTGCTTACATGTATCGCAGTGCCACACAGGTGTTTCTCTGGTTTGACGTCAGGTCACTTTTACCGCTGAATGAATTGAAAGCGCCATTTATGGCTATTTTTCTTCAATTTGTCTTTTATCTCAGGAATTGCCGGTTTAAATATAACACGTCATTTCCATAATACCCTGTATTTAGTGTTGGGAAAGAATCGTTATTTTCAGAATTGAATACTTATTCGAGAACCGAGTACAAGTACAAAAGAAAGCGCCTACTACCAATAATATTAGATATAATACTTTTAAATTATTATTGTCATTAAATTTGTTGATAATATTCAAATTTTTTCGTTAAAAGCGAAAAGTAGTAATTCACGGTATTGTTTGTCTATACATTAACTCCGTACTCGATTCTTGAGAGGAGTATCCGAGTACATTAAAGAATCGAGTTCTTCTTCGATTCTTGTACTCAAGTACCACATCACTAGTTTATATCTGTGCTTTTCTGTAACATAAATAACCTGTATACATATATCATTACATCCACCGGACAATGAAAACAACTAGAGGAATGGAAGTAATCTGGAACATTACCTGGTATATAAGCATTTGGTGCAAAGTATGATGATATTGTCGTTGATCTGGATTAGACACAAAGATCATTAGACAGAACGTGTAAAGATTGCCGGAACAGGCTTAAAATCTGGCGATCAATTTTTGGAGGCGAACGCTGGTACTATCTCGGACATGCCGGTGATTCTAACATCAAAAATATGTTCATCGATCATTCTAAACCATGTTTTTTGTAAACGCATCATTATGCCTATACGGTAGACTCAATATGACTCAATATTTGTTTCCCCGGCAGTAACTACTGGCCCGAGGTCGTGAAAATATAACGAAACAGTTTTAAACTTTCCCATTTATGCCGTTTAAATTAAAACAGGAAAATAAATAGTCATTTTTAACTATTCTGACATAAGGGTAGATGGGGGCGAGCTACTGAATTTCCTCTAATTGTTTTCGATGTTCGGCGTTTACATCACACTCACTTAACTAACCATCCAAAAATCTGAAGGCCGTTTCCCCGCAGGCAACAACCAAGGGGGTGGGAATCAAGGCGGCGGGGGCGGTCCTGGTTTCCTCAACTGGATGTCGCAGGGCGGCGGAGGACCCGGGGGCGGGCAAGAGGGCGGCCAGTGGCCCGCGCGGCCCCCACCGGGCCAGAACCAGGACAAAGGGTTCCTGAAGTACGACTAGGAAAGGGCGGCCGCTGCTGTAAGGGCGGTTGGCGAGGCGGTGAGAAGAAGTGTCGCGTTTTTGGTGAGTTTGTTTGTATTTTCTGTGTAACGTTTTTATCAGAATTTAAAAATAACAATATACCGTTTTATTGTTTAAAATTTATATTTGGCCCACCCGTACTTGTAAATAATCTTAAAAAATATGTATTTTTTTTAGATTACCAAAAACATCACCCAAAATGTCGAAAACTCAGCAAATTATTCGGGAGCTTTAAGTTCCACGAATCAAGATTATCGTCCTGGGCACATTAGCAGCGTAGACCGCCATCAGTCCAAAAAATAGGTGATAATAGAATTTTTGAGTATCGATAATTCGCTCGTGTTGGATTACAGAAAAATTTTAAACAATAACTTTGAATGTGGCAATAACGACATCGGCACAAATGGTTCGCTCACATTCTAAGTCTTATGATGCCAGACGATTATTTCTGTCGAAGTTGTCTGGGGGGTGATTGACTAGAATCTTCCAACAACCCAACATTAATTTATTTAAAAATTTAAGCAAAGTTCCAAGTTTTCACATCAAGAAATGTCAGTACAACTTTATATACACTCGCCGACCATAAAGTCCTGAGTTTTAATTTTTCAAAAAATACCGAGTCTTGATCATTATACAGGCAGCAACAAAAGTTTTTTTAACCTCAATTTCTTAACGTCCTGTGGAAAAATTTAGCAGTGGAATTTAGCTTCATTCTTTTTTGTTTTGAAGTGTGATCTTTTCTTAACACAATGTTTTTTGGTTCACGTCAGTAACTACGTTGTAAAAGAAGATACAAATATTTAAAGAAAGTATTGATATTTTAATCTATGAACATTATCTCATTTCTGCTGCGAGCTGCAAAATTTTAAAACAAAGGCTGATTTGAAGCCTATTTTTATTAAAAAAAAAAACACTAGGTATATCCTAAAGTTAATTAACAAAAACAAGTTTAATATCGTGTATTTCCTCCTCTGACAGTAATGATAGCTTGCAGCCTGCGTGGCATCGAATGAATAAGGTTACTTATCCTTTCTTGAAGGATAGCCTGATATTCTTCAGTCAGCGCCAGTCGTAAGTCTTGCAAGGTTTGTGGTTGTACAGGACGACGACGAACGGTCCTTTTAAGTTGATCCCAAAGATGTTCGATTGGGTTGAGATCCGGGCTACAGGCGGGCCATTCCAATCTTGGAAGTCCAACTTAATTCAGATATTCGCTCACTACATGTGCAACGTGAGGTCTAGCATTATCATGCATTAATGTAAATTGGTTCCCAATGAAAGGAGCAAATGGAACAACAACTTCTTGGAGGATTGCCTCAAGATAACGGGTAGAGCTCCATTTTTAACAAATACCTAGGATTGGTACGTGCTTCGGTAGAAATACCCGCCCAAATCATGAACTTCCATGATATGATGCAGTTAGAATATCTTTAATTTCTACGTATACCGGCGACCTTAAACAAACCCTGAATTCATTAGTGAGCAGTACGTAAGAATATTGTCACTGTCAAATATTCTCAATCACAATAATCGCGTACTTAGCCAACGAAGCTAATTTTTAACCGAAAGCTTGACGTACATTTTCTAAAAATAACATCATTTCATTTAAAATTTTGCAGCTCGCAGCAGAAATGAGTTAATGGAATGAATCAAAAAAGGAATCGTTTAGAATACATCCAAGATTACAAGAAACAGTATGTAAATAAAATTATCCACGTCAATTTTCCTACAGGGTGTTTTGAAATTACGACAAAAAACAACAGTTTGATTTACTCCTGTATAATATAGCCTAATCGAAAAATGTTACTTTATAAAATAATTAAGGAAAACCGCAATAAAAGGATCTACAAACTGGTAATAAAATCATGAAAATCGCATAAAAAATAAAAACGTTATAAAATATCAAACTTGACCAAAATTTCAGGGTGGCGGAATTTGAATAATGAAGCTAAAATCTACCGCTCAACTTTTCACAGGACGATAAGAAAATAAGGGTAAAAAGGTTACTTTTGTTTCTGCCTGTATAATAATCAAAACACGGTAATTTTTGAAAAACTAAAATTCAGGATATCATTCCAAGACACAAGTATCATTTTGCTAAAAATTCCACCAAGATCGGAAAACAATTTAAAAGGTTGCAGGACTATAAAACTGTATTGTCGATGAGTGTATATTTTTCTCAAATGACTTTGTGTGTTTTTTGTAGGATGAAAGAAGAAAGAAATCTCGATTTAGTTCACAAAATACTTTTTTTATTCAGTTGCCTGACGCTTTTAATTTTGCGACACTAAAACGAATATTTGTTTGTTCTTTCGTCCTCGGATCGAAACACAGTTTCACACCACGACACACGTCAGCTTTTCGTTGCTTAAATCAATACGGATATTTAAAAAAATTAAATTTATAAATTTTAAAATTTAATTATGGAAATTCGTGTTTTCCTCACTATAGAAAATGCCTAAAATATTAACTTTTCTCTCTGCTCTATTGATGATTTGCTTAAGTTTTTTTTACTTCTTTTTTTGTGCAAATATACCATTTATATCTTTTGAATGTAACATGTACAATATCCTACCATTTTTTTTTATTTATAGTAATCAGTGGCCGACTCATGTATGTTTATCGTTATAATAGAATATTAGTCTTAAAATAAGTCGCAGAGTGTTATATTTGTAAGTATAGGTGGAAAAGAAACGGAAACTAGTGAAAGAGGAATGAAATTTTTGTAAAATATGGTGCGGCAGAAACTTTTTACCATGCGGGCGTTAGGCGATAGTGCGACAAAATCACAAATAATTCCGCCGCGGTTCGAGATACAGTAAGATTTTATAGAGCGAAATTGTACGGGGGCCCAAGGGGCACATTTGACAATCGTCGTGAACTATACAGGGTGGCCGAGAATTCACAATTTCACACACCATGTATATTATATTTCGCGGTAATTAAACAACGATTTATTTTACTTCGTCGTACTATTGCCACACCCGGTATGTGGCGTTCCGTTTTTACGCAGTAACGCTGCCGCGATACCTGCTGGTCATGCGATTCTAAACGTGTGGACTGGGGGCGATCGCGGCGGTGTATATGCGCCTAAATCGGGAACGTATCGATTGTGGAATATATTTTTAAGTTTGTGGCTTAGGTTTTTAGATGTGTACTGTGTCTGGTTTTTATTGTAAATGATGAAAGACTAATTATATGGATATCTAAAGACCGGCGTGGTTGCGTTGTGTTTTATTTCGGGGTTAGGTTCTGTGCTCGAGTACGTTCGTGAGTCGACGCTTTATTTGACAAATTTAACGTTACTGTGAACCTTTATTTTTTGGACAAACGACAATATGAGAGGCAATAGGCTATCTTCCGAGCAATAATAATTTTACTTTTAATGCCAAAAGGCACCACGATGAACAGTTACCAGTTACAAATGAAAGGAGGAGATATTGATGCCTATATTATTTACCTACAGGGGCTAAATAAGTTATCGTTTTGAAACTTGTCCGCTGTAGCAGGTCTTGGATTTTACTGTAACAGAGGTGATGACGCCGTTCATTCTTTTCCCGGTTCAACAGTATTTTACTTTTACTTTGTGGTATTATTGAGGTAAAGATTGTTGCACGAAAAATGGATACAACTTAATGATTTCCTGGGTCGGTCCCATTGTGTCGACAAGAGCTTGGCAATAAACAAGTGAAGTATGAAGGGACGGACTAAGGAAAACAAGTCATGATATGATTATATTAATGTAATCAAATGAAATAACATTTTTTTTAAATATTACTAGTCATATTTATTTACATTTATAATGTCATTCTTTAGATAGTTCTGTTTCGCTATCGCTATCCTCATCAAAATTAATTATAATTGGATTAATTATACGATCCAGACTAATATACGAATTTTCTACAGTTATTACGTGACGGACTGAATGCTTCCAACTACCTGGGGGAATATCATTAAAACATTTTCGTATTAATTCTACAATACTAGAACTTAAAGTCGGAGAAGTATTTTCAGACCTAACCAGTGATTTTAACTGGTGCCACATAATATGCTCTATGGGGTTAAAAATGCAATAATAGGGTGGGAGCCGTAGCACTATGTCTAATTTCTTCTGCCAATGTGTCACAAACATACTTTTTTATACAAAATGTCTTTAAAACTTCTAAAAGATCACTTTTTTTATAACTTTCTTCAAAATATATATCATTCGCCGCCATGTAGTTCTCAATCTCCAATTTTGTATTATTTGAGCTTGGAGCTTTATGTAATGGGCGACTGTGATAGCTCGCATTGTCCATTACTATCACGCTATTCTGAGGAATGTTTGGTAAAAGACAATTCTTGAACCATTCCCCAAAAACTAACAAATTTTACCACAAAAAGATATTTAAATATAAATTAAGCAACCTAACCTACCTGATGTGCCTATATTTAATTATAATTATTACAATCCGGTCCTTTCCACATAATAATAACAAACGGTCATAAATAATGGGATGGCCCCAGGTACTTTTACTGCAGTCATTAAGTTATATCCATTTTTCGTGGAACAATCTTTACCCTGTATACCTACTTAGCTACTTTTAGTAAGAATCTATTCCATCATATGAAACCGATTTCCCTCGCCCGGTACATGTATCGTTGTTTCTTCCCGATTTAAGTTGTTTTAAAGAAAGAAAGCGATGTTTTTTGTGACTGTTTTGGTTTGTACAAGAAGATCCAAATGGTGTGGCTCGAAACTAAGTTGGTATGTTTGACTTTATTTTACTATTAGCGATAAGTATCTTTATGCTTAGGAAATTACCAGAATTTTACCTGTAGGTGACTCTACCTTTATTATTTTTTTTTTTGACAACTTTACAACAAAGTTCTTCGATTCTATGTGAAAATTCGGCAACAGAGTGGGTCCCTTGTTTATCGCCGAATTTTTCAAATTTACAGATGTATTTTATTTAAAAAAAAATGTATTTTTATTGATATTATTACCACTAATTCCATGTGATCTATCGTTTAGGTTACGCATATGGCTCAAGAACAGGAGACGGAAAGCAGAGGCTAAAGAGGGAAAGCCAAAGATATACAAAAATCAAGATAAATATTTTATTGTAAATATAGTGTAAAAAATAGAATATTTCGAATAAACTTTTAAAACATAAAGCTATTATTATTTGCTCGATAGCAACATGACGTATATTATCATTTATATAATTTATTATTTGGATAATATGTAATTTTCGTTTGATTTATACAGTGATGGGCTAAAATATGGAACAAATTCATTTAAAAATCAGGTTTTATTTTTTTGTAAAAACGCTCGGACACGTCGATTATAATTTTTTCTTCCGTATTTTTTGCCTCAAAAAGAAATTATACTGGGTGTGTCAAAAAGTAGATGTTGTAAAAAATTTTTGTATTTTAAATAGAACCACCCTATTTTTACTTATCACATAAATTCTACGTCAAATTCTGAGCATAATTCATGTAGCATACTCTATCCTTATCTCTAACGGTTTTAGAGAAAAATTACATCTTAAAAAAGAAATTTCTTTAAAAAAAGGTACATGTACCTTTTGTAGTATTTGAATACTATTTTTCCTGAACGATGGATAGGTAGAAGAGGACCCATAGAATGGCCTGCAAGATTTCCCGATCTTACACCAATGGATTTCTTTCTTTGGGGTTATTTGAAATCAAAAGTGTATAAGGATAAACCACAAAATTTGGAAGACTTAAAATTTAAAATTAGATATGAAATTAGGCAAATTAATGAAAATACTGTAAATAATGTTTTAGAAGGGTTTTTAAGTAGATTGGCATATTGTCAAGAAGTTAATGGTTTGCATTTTCAACACTTAATAAAATAATTTTTCAAAATTATACCTACATCTACTTTTTGACACACCCAGTATAATTTCTTTTTGAGGCAAAAAATCCGGAAGAAAAAAATTATACTCGACGTGTCCGAGCGTTTTTACAAAAAAATAAAACCTTATTTTTAAATGAATTTGTTCCATATTTTAGCCCATCACTGTATATACATACTGCACGTCTAATGGAAATTTAAAATTTAGCACCAATTTTCCTTTAAAAGGCCGATTTGGAGCACCCACGAAAATAACTTATCTACTCTTAAAAATACATCTATTGCATTCTCCACCGCTTCTGTTCTATGTTCCTTGTCGTCAAGAATAGAGCTCCTAGTAGTACAGAATATGCAATTTTTTGCAACTCTAACAAGTTCCAATAGTAACCTACCTTTAGAATAAAAATGTACTTTTGAAAGGCAAATTTGACCTAAAAATTATAACAAATTCAAGGAAACTATAAGCACGCTTCTGGTAAATGGGAAAATTTTTAAATTGGTTTACAGAGATATCTTGGACGTCGTTTCTTCAATGAAAACATCATCGTCAGACTGATTTTCCTCCTTGACGTCTTCAGGCACTTCTGGTTTGACATATTCAGGCACGTCTCTTTCAACATATTCAGGCACTTCGGTTTTTATAAATTCTGATTCGCTGATAAATATTTCGTTTTCCTGTAGGAAGCAAATAAAAAAACTTCGTAAAGTGTGCGGGTTCTGTCATTACATATACGGAACAAAAGTGTTACGCGAGGGAAGCTGCGGGTACCAGTTAGTGCGACATATGTATTTTTTGTATAATGTTGATAGTGTCTGAAAATTATTATTACTACTTACTTCTTTCACGATTACGCATACTTTAGCGTGCTTCATCAAGGCAGCGTCAGTATAAAACCACTTGTCGCAATTGGGACATCGAGGCTTACATCCGATATTATGAACTGTCAAATGAATCTTCAAATTGTATTTTGTAGAGAGAATTTTTCCGCACAATTTGCACCTATAAGTTGAAAAAATTACTTCAGTGTTTGTTAGTTTAATTTTCGTCAATCCCTACACCTTAAGTAGGTATAGTGCCCTCTGGTATTATGACGGTGAAGTACTGTTGTCCTAGAATTACAGAATCTGGATCGACTTGACAAAAATAATTTTTCTTTACTTGAGTAAATGTTTGATCCATGTACAATTATCCTTCAAAGCTTCCTAACACTGTCTGTGTTACTTATATATTTGCGTTAGCTTTGTCCTATTTATTATAAACAGTCCCTTTAAAGTTTCCTAACACTGTGTGACTTACATATTTTCATTAGCTTTGTCCCCTTTATTGTGAACAGCCAAATGTTGGTGCAAATTGAAGCTTTGGACGAATCTTTTCCCGCATTCCGGGCATTCAAACGGTTTCTGTTTTGTGTGAGTTCGAAGGTGTAGTGTCAACTGATGCGAGTCTCTCATTCTTTTCTGACATATTTTACATTCATGGAGAAGTAGGTGAGTGTATATGTGTGTTCTCATTTTTCTCATGGTTTGTGTAGTTTTACCTGAAAAAATGTATGGAAGGAAATTGATTAGATAGATGTGGCTTATTATTGAGCTGTTAAGTACCTTTCACATGATGCTATTCTTAAGGAAAAAAGGTGCTTACCACAGATGAAACATATATAATCACTGATGGTGTTCCGTGGATCAATACTATGGTATTTTCCATCACGGATGTGATTTTTACAACCAAAACAGTCCTCATTGGTAAACCTATGTTTGTAAGCAAGAATTTTCCCGTGAAGTCTCTTCTTTCTTTTTTGTTTAGTAATATGTTTTGCTGTTACTTTATTTAATATAGAAGTTTCTGTAAAAAAATTAATCAAAAGACTGTCTTGCATGACTATCAGATAAATTAATGTACCGTTTTGATTTGCATCGCATTGTATACTATTTTCTAATATATTGCTAATAGTTCTATCGCCATCCGATGAAGGTACACTCGGAGGAGACCTATTGAAGTCAACTTTCTTCAGGTATTTCTTTTGATATTTTAGATTATTTTTAAGGCACATATTTTTAAAATTGTAGGATGTACTCAGTCGTTTTAAGCACTTTCTGCAAATAGATGGACGCTCTAAATTCCAGTCGATTTGCTAAAAGGGTTAAAAGCGTTTATGATTAAAAATGTATAGAGAGCAACATGGTAAGTACAACTAATTATCATACCAGTTCAGGGATACAAAAATTTAGGACGTGTAAAACAAGTTTTCCATCGTAAGACGTTTCTGGCGTCAATATCATGCATTCAGTAAGATACGTTCTTCCAAGGCAAGTTCTACACATAAAAAATTCATTATTTTGAGCCATAATATTAAAATAAATCAAAAAAAAAAAAGTAAACAAAAATGGGTGAATATTTACACACACACACACAAACAGCTGATAATCACAGAAGATTGTTGTGCATTTGACGATGCGACCATATCAACGTATCATTCTCATTCCTCGGTGCTATCAGTAGGTCATTTGACTCGGCCATCAAAACTTATTTCCTGTAGACTCGCGCCAAATTCAAAATTGCACAATTCTATATAAATAGGTGAAAGTTGCATTTTCTTCTATATATTGCTAATCACATATAAATAAATACACATAACCGTTAATTTTTTTTAATCGACGGAATTAATTCCAAATTTTCATCAAAGACCAGTCCTAGTTTCGAGATCATGCGCATTCATGACATTCGTGTATTTACGTTCCTATTTCCCATATAACGGAATAACGGCTTTGACGGTTATATCCTCTATTTGAAAGTTAAAATTGGATTACCGGCTCAAATTCACAATTTTTATTAGAAATAACCGGTTCCTTGAATTAAATTCAACAAATATGCAGCCTTGTAAAAGTGATTCATTTAGATTCCACAGAAATGCTTCTCAAACTTCATCGGGTACGGGTATTTTTACAATTCTAACCACATGCACTTTGAGATAAATAAAACGTTTCGATGTTTATATATTCACGTATAGCTTCATTTTTAGGTTCCTCCACACGAAGTAATGGCCAAGAACAATGCCGTATACGTTTGAAAGACAGATTTGATCAATGTGAGAAAACTAAGGGGACCGAAGACAAAGATCAAGAATCGGGAAACACTACGGAAAGAACGGTTTTGTCAGTGCTAAATTTAAATGATACAAGGAGGTACATAAGAAATGGAGCAGATAGAATATCAAAAACCTTTAATTCAGTTAGGGTTACGATAGGAACATTGTCACAGGTAAAGTACCAATAAATTTCTTTAGTACCGATGTTTTATAGTTTTGCTGTTTTAAAATTAGCCTAATTCTAAATGAGATATAGTATTTCAGTTTAGCTTAACAAATTTATGAAGACAAATTATTTTATTTTAGCGGTTTAAAACAGCAACGAAACGCAGACAAATTCTTGAAGAAGGCCCTATGACTCCGAATCCTCAAACTCCATACACGCAGTCCAGGCAAGTGCTTGGCAGAACTCCCGCCAAACTGTATAGCCCTTTTGGTATCGAGAGCCCTTACAATTCTACCACTATCGATAAGGAAAATCTACCACCAAATTCAATGAATTTGATCAGGTTTGATAAAAAATAGGGTATGGTACTTAATGATGTAGTTTTTAGGCATAAACATATAGGAATTAAAAATACTAATATAACACAAATGCCCATTTGTTATACTAAACTGCTGGCCATTTGCTTTCGAGCAAGAAAAATTTCGCCTAAATTTAAAAGTTAATATTTTCTGAACCAGATATGACCTCGATCTCCGGTTTTCAATGGTTGATAGATTTGTCCCTTGCCAATGTCCCAATCCAATGTGGATTGTCTTAAACTGTCAGAAAATTTTATATACAGGGTGTTCAAGAGGACGATGATTTTTGCTCCAATTTCAATAGCATGTAACTTTCACAATAATATTTTTAAATTTTATCACTGTACGTCAATTGAATCACTGGTTCATAGCAAACAAAGTAATCTGTCGAATTTTTTATATCTGGTATATTTTAAGAGATACCGATTTTTTTGAAAAACTTTGCTTTTTTTCAACTTTTTGTTAGCTAGATCCCACTGTGCGTTGTATCGTGCAAACTTTGCAAGTGATTATTATACCTTATGAAAAGCTTGTTTATGTTCAGTAACAACAATTGTACCTAAATGTTGTGATGTGCAGTGGCGTACTTATAATCACTTATATGTCTATGCTTTATGAGTATCTCACAATTTTTTTGTATTGGAAAGTACTCGCCCCTAGATTAGGCAAGTTTTTCCTTATTTTTTAGTTTTTCATATCGCGCTACAGGTATATTATACAGTGTCTACAAAATTTTAAAAAAGATAATTTTTTTATTTAATTGTTTGAAAAAATTTATTTATTAATTTCTAACTTTCTAACACATGGTTAGCTTTGTTGCTAAACGCATTAGCATGGCTGACTTGATATTGTTTTTTTTTTTCGTGATAATCTCGATTCAAATTAATACACTCGGATGGACGGGGTTTGGTTTGACGGCAGCTAGTGATATTTAATATTAAAGTGCCTTTCAATGTAAGTTTAATTTTATGAATAGTGTCGTGCTAGAAAGTTAGAAATTAATAAATAAATTTTTTCACACAATTAAATAAAAAAATTATCTTTTTTAAAATTTTGTAGACACTGTATAATATACCTGTAGCGCGATATGAAAAACTAAAAAATAAGGACAAACTTGCCTAATCTAGGGGCGAGTACTTTCCAATACAAAAAAATTGTGAGATACTCATAAAGCATAGACATATAAGTGATTATAAGTACTCCACTGCACATCTCAACATTTAGGTACAATTTTGTTACTGAACATAAACAAGCTTTTCAGAAGGTATAATAATCACTAGCAAAGTTTGCACGATACAACGCACAGTGGGATCTAGCTAACAAAAAGTTGAAAAAAAGCAAAGTTTTAAAAAAAAATCGGTATCTCTTAAAATATAGCAGATATAAAAAATTTGACTGAATACTTTCTTTGCTATGAACCAGTGATTCAATTGACGCACAGTGATAAAATTTAAAAATATTATTGTGAAAGTTACATGCTATTGAAATTGGAGCAAAAATCATCGTCCTCTTTAACACAATGTATATAAAATTTTCTGACAGTTTAAGACAATCCAACTTTGGCCATTGTTTCCTAAGGGACAAATCTATCAACCATTAATAACCGGAGATCGATGTCATATCTGGTTCAGAAAATATTAACTTTTAAATTTAGGCGAAATTTTTCTTGCTCGAAAGCAAATGGCCAGCAGTTTAGTTTAATAATTACTGTATTCCTTGTATCAGTAAACATAAAGAGTTTATAGGTACCATTTACTTGTCAGTATTAATCAATAAGTCTCTGTACAAATTCAAATTTCATATGGAAAATATGTGCCTCGAGATTATTACCTTCCACTGTGAATTTTTTGGCTGCTCTGTATATCTGTGAGGAGTGTTTCTCATTTTTATTGGTCAATCCGCAATTGAGAGATACTTTTTGGTGTAGGAACAGCAGCAGTTATTGTAATATTTAGTCTTATTTTTGGGACACCACAAATTTATGTGTTTTTTAGTAATAATTTATAGTTAGGTGTTAAACCATTCGATTTTAAGAGTTTTTTTGTTGATTGCTATTATTTTAAGTGATTTTTTATAATTTATACCATTGCTTACAGGTTTTATGTCCTAACTTTTAAACATAAGTTTATGTTTCAGTTATTTTGCATCTCTTGCTATACACTCGATAATTCTATCTTTATACACTTGATGATTTTTTTTTACAAAAAGTACAAAAATTATATTTTTTTAGGAAGAAAATCGTGTTTTACTTAAAACTTTTCTTACAGATTTTTTAATGTTTTTATTTAGACAAATATAACAAATATAAACCTATATAATTATTATTTTATTCAATTAAACCGTGATGCTTTTCCTATACAATTTCCTGTTTTTCAAAATAATTAATATCTATTAAATAATACGGGGTGGTCAAAAACATCTACACCAATGAAAATAAAAGGACAATAATTTTGGTTCCTGGTATTAATAAAATTAGTATGGTCATATTATATTTTGTTGTGATATGTTTTCCAAAATGCAACTATTCCAAGGGCAGAATACCTCGAGCTGACCACAGGTTTCCAGGGAATTAACACAAATAGATTTTCCAGGATGTCCTAACCTCTAGAAATAGGTAAAACACTCTTTAAATTTTATAAAAATACACAATAAAACCAACTAGCCTTAAGGCCAAGATGACAGTACGCTTTCCATCAGATAAAAATATTTTTTAACACCCTGCATTCGTATTCGTACATCCTCTATAATACCCAGCATGTTATATCACAATTGTTATTGTTAAAACCTAACTAAAGACATAGAGTAACATAAGAACGGTGCATAATGCAACTACCAAACCGATAATAATAGAATCCCTTCTTTTTCTGATATTTATTCTACTTATCAGACTGCTTATGACGGGATACCTGTTTGATATATCATTGAACCGTGTCTGTAGCTTTTTGAAAGTTTGCCGCTGAGTTGTAAGGTGTTCCCGTGTCTCCATAGCAATTGCTATTTGCTCATTTACAAGATGATCTGAACTATAAAAAAACAATTTTGGTAATTAATGAAATGCATATGTTTAACCACTGAAATTTTTAACCCTGTGAATTCATATTCATATTCAAACTTACTTATGAACATGTTGGTTCTCTTTCAAATATATATCCCTTCTGTTGTTGATACCGTCGGTCCTAAAATTGCTATCATTTCCTCCTCTAAGCAAGTCTTCCCTCTCCCTTCTGCTCTCATGCTGTGAATTGGTCTTACGAAAATCCCGAGCCAGATCTGCTAAAATTTCCCTGTGTCTTTGGATGGTGTGCAACATAGCAGCCCCAGATACGGGCTGCTCTGATAGCCTTTCATTTACTTGCGTTAACTAGAAAAGGTATGGTAGGTACAGACTGTTATTAGAAGACACAATTTTTCTTTGTGAATCTTGATGAAAAATTTTTTGTACTAACCTTATTCAATAATTGTTCAATTTCCAATGACATAGCATCAAAGGTGTCTTCCCCAGACAACAGAGGTACTGTGTCTTCATGTCCTGCATTATGAGGGGTCTTTATACCAGCCCCCAACTTACTAAAGGCGACAAGCTTGAGGTCGATTTCATTTTCAAACTGTCTTGCTTGTTTACGCAAATCTACAATAATACAGACACTGATAAAAATGATTTCAATGAATTAATCTTGCCTGATTGTTTTTACTTTAATACAATGTTAACATCATATCGACCATTGATTTATGAATAGATATTTCTCATACTTAATGAAATATTTAACAAAATAAAATGATATCGTTTCAAGCGAGAAAATAGAACTTAAATTAATCAAAAACACAACACCAACCCGTATATGACAATGCAGCAGCCATTTTTGTTATGATGTGTTTTCAAAGCAGCTGATTGTGACAGTGACGTCTCGTAGTTCATATGCACACTCGCCCATACTGGGTCAATATTGGCTTTCAAAAATTGCAAGAATTAAAAAACACAATTTAACATAAGAACTAAGTCGAAAACTAATATTAGGTTGAAGAGTACGTAAATTACAAGAAACGATGTGACGAAATAGTTAAACTGCAAAATTAACTCAAATTAAGCGCGTGAAACACAGACCTACCAACATTATCGCGTAGCCAATACAATAAAAACAAATTACCTACATTCCTGGTGATGGGAAGCTACTAAACGTATCGTGAAATAACGCTACCGTAAGTCAACTTTACGTTCGAGAGTCTAGCGTAATCGTATTATACAAGCTCGTTTTAAAAATATACAAATATCACTAAAATGGCGATAGCCCAACTATTGTACCCAAGATTTGTGGTAAATAAATAACTTTAAGGAGAGTATCATTATCGCTTCCTTAGTTCATTGGCAAATGCTCTCTATGCGACCAGCGCACAGCTGATCAAAAATGGTCTTCAATGACGTTTCACGTCATTCCGTGTTTGTGTGTGCGATGTTCGACCATTAAAATTAAAAAAGTCGTCACTTTCTAAATTTTACCAGTGATTATATTACATAAGAGACATACCCAGAACACATCCTTCCTATTTCGCCCCATTACAACGAATAACGAGGGGTAAGTAGCTCTTTAATAAACTATTTTTGATTCAATTTTCTATGATCGTCATCAAGATTAAAAATTCCATCTACAAAATGCACAAAAAATACCATGTGTTTGGTTATATTATAAACATCATGTTTACGTTTACACAGGACGAAACTACGTGGTATTATTCCACGAATGCTTATCTCTTTGTCCTTTAATATAGTGTGACTAGTTCATTGATTTCGGACTTGTGGCTGTAAGATCAATTTTTATTTTAAAACTTGACCCATGCATTGATTTTAGAGGAACGACCTATGGAACAATTGTAAAAAAAATTGTTTCCTTCTCTTATCTACTTTAAAAAAAGCTTCCTGATATAAATAAGGGCGATCCCTGATTATTTATTTACAGGTTCCTTCACGTTTTTTCTAATAGTTTATATCATCAGGAAGTGTTCTTGATTTAATAATTGTATCTGTTACCATTATATAATTGATATATATTGTCAGGTAAGTAGGTATGTTTAAAGTTACATAAATTTCCTTTCTATATAGCTATTAGGTATTATATTTCTTTACTAATATTCCTTATTGCATTGCTGTAGCTTCTTATGAATACCAAAGTAGAATACAAAAATAATTGTAAATGTATGCCAATTGGTTGTATGCATAAACAATTACATAATGCTCACAATTGGCATTGCTTGTTTGAGTTTGTATCTAAATACGGCTGTATTCAATCTTTAGGTGTTAAAAGCGGTGTTCACCAACAAGATTTAATTTTAAACCCATTTTTATTTGGCTCGGAATAACATTTTGTGGAGAAATCAATAATTATTTTCGGTTTACTCTCTGGTAAGTTTTATTTAGTCTCATTTTCTGATTTTAAAATATCACCTTATCCTTTGGAACTATGTTTATTTGTAAAATTTATACAACAGGCTGTAATAGTTAATAAAACAATAAGCAATATTATCATTGTGTAACTTATAAAATGATGTTACTCAGCACAAACAAAAAATTCCTTAATTGGTATTGGTAAACCTTTTTTAAAAATTTTCTTGCAGGAAAGTATCTCTAGTATAGTTCCAATACAAATTTGTTCCGTATGTTTCCAGATAGTGTGTCCTTAGAGGCTAGAGCCCTATAAAGGGACAGGGAAAAGGGGTAACTTCAAATCGTTTCAGCAAGGAATTGTTTTTTTTTAGATTGTACATATATTATTTTGCATAATATATCAAACCTACGTTAAGTTACCCTTCTTTTCCCTATCCGTTTGTAGGGTTCTGGACCTTAACGAGATCGACGTCGGGCAAACTTCACTTTATGTTTTCGACTAAATTTAGAATATCTCAGATATGACATAGCGTATGTACAGTACGTTTCACGAAAATTGGATACAACTTAATGATTTCCTGGGTCGGTCCCATTGTGTCGACAAGAGCTTGGCAATAAACAAGTGAAGTATAGGGACAGACTAAGGAAAACAAGTAATGATATGATTATATTAATGTAATCAAATGAAATAACATTATTTTTAAATATTACTAGTCATATTTATAATGTCATTCTATAGATAGTTCTGTTTCGCTATCGCTATCCTCATCAAAATTAATTATAATTGGATTAATTGTACGATCCAGATTAATATACGAATTTTCTACAGTTATTATGTGACGGACTGAATTTTTCCAACTACCTGGGGGAATATCATTACAGCATTTTCGTATTAATTCTGCAACACTAGAACTTAAAGTCGGAGAAATATTTCCAGACCTAACCAGTGATTTTAACTGGTGCCACATATGCTCTATGGGGTTTAAAATGCAATAATAGGGTGGGAGCCGTAGCACTGTATGTCCAATTTCTTCTGCCAATGTGTCACAAACATATAGTTTTTTTATACAAAATGTCTTTAAAACTTCTAAAAGATCACTTTTTTTATAACTTTCTTCAAAATATTCGCCGCCATGTAGTTCTGAATCTCCAATTTTGTATTATTTGAGCTTGGAGCTCTATGTAATTGGCGACTGTGATAGCTCGCATTGTCCATTACTATCACGCTATTCTGAGGAATGTTTGCTAAAAGACAATTCTTGAACCATTCCCCAAAAACTAACAAATTTTACCACAAAAAGATATTTAAATATAAATTAAGCAACCTAACCTACCTGATGTGCCTATATTTAATTATAATTATTACAATCCGGTCCTTTCCACATAATAATAACAAACGGTCATAAATAATGGGATGGCCACAGGTACTTTTACTGCAGTCATTAAGTTATATCTATTTTTCGTGAAACAATCTTTATGTAAAAATGTTGCCAGTCTATTATTGTTTGTGTAATATATTTTTAACAATTTAATTACCTAAATTAAACAAGCAATTTTCTTGCACTATGTCATCCCATTTGAGATTGACGTTTGAATTTAATTACGTCCGAAATATTGTGCAATTTTTTATCAAATGTGCCATTAATTTGATAAATAATTCTAATATCAAAATATTTACTAGTAATAGAAGAAAACACTATTTGCCAGAAGGAAAACAAAACGATGAATTCGAGTCGACCTCAGACGATAAGTATTCCATATCATAAGGGACTGATAATTTCTTTTTAATGTCTAGGGTCAAGATACACGTTCTTGAAAAGAGAAAAAGAAAATCAGAATCGGATTTAATTTAATTTACGTTTACGTACGTAGGTTTCTATTGCAATAACAAACGGTATTATTTATTTTCAGAGGTGGAGAGGTAAAATAAAACACAATCCCATTCACCCGGGCCAGTAGGCAAAATCGGCGAATATGTCCCAGTCACACTATAGCGATGCAGAGGATTCGCTTACCGAGACCGACAACAGCGGACTCAGGAAAAGAAAGCTGTGGGATCCGGATACCGCATCTATTGCGTCAGAATTTAAAGATCTATTGGACGATGACGTTAACTCATTGGTGAGCATTTATTTCCTAATTCATACGTTTCATAAAATTATCATTAAATGTGTTTTTATCAAATTTGACATCCTATACTAAAACAAAAACTTCATTAGATTAATTCTATTTCTTATGCAGTTCCGCTCTTCGTAGCGCCATTAAAACAACAAACCCGAACAAACCCGAATACCACTGGACAAACAATACTGTCTTGTTGAAGAAATTGCAAAAATACGATTACATTACATTTTTTTGCATTTCATAAATAAAACATTGCTCATTTGGTACGAATACCCTACATACATACATAACATTGTAAATGTTAGGTGAAACTAATAGCCTGCGACGATAATTTGTCCATAAAAAAAGTAATTAAAGAACCAATTGAATTACATGAGGAAAAAACGTGCAAAAACTAATCCACGTAACTAGGTTGTCCTAATTGGATGCGCCATCACGTACACGCTTTTAGTTGAAAATGGGTTTGCTGATAATATTAAGGACACCCGAAAATGTAGGTTTGTATGTGCATATATTAAAAATTTAATTATGGCGGACGTCGGCAAAAAGTAAATTTTCTGTTGCCGGGCGAACATTTAAAAAAATTCAGAAGTGGGCTAATATGGTGAGTAACTGTAAGTCCGTGTCCACAACGGCGCTCCGATCCTCGCTCATCGCCTTGTACCATTCGACGTCGAGATATAAACATGGACTGTGCGTACATATGTACAGTGATGGGCTAAAATATGGAACAAATTCATTTAAAAATCAGGTTTAATTTTTTTGTAAAAACGCTCGGACACGTCGATTATAATTTTTTCTTCCGGATTTTTTGCCTTAAAAAGAAATTATACTGGGTGTGTCAAAAAGTAGATGTTGTAAAATTTTTTTGTATTTTAAATATCCTTATCTCTAACGGTTTTAGAGAAAAATTACATCTTAAAAAAGAAATATCTTTAAAAAAAGGTACATGTACCTACTTAAAGGTAAACAGGTAAGTTTAAATTAATTGTTACTACGATAGCAAGTCATGTGTCAATCAAAAAGAATTTTAAGTATAATTTTGAAAAAACGGTGATCATGGTGCATTTAAATGAAACTCAAAGAATCGAAATTTTAATTTTAATTGGATGTGGAGACAAAACAAGAAGTCAAGAAGAAGTTTTTAACTTGTTTAGCGCTAAGTATCCAGAACGACGGATTACAAGAGTAAAATTGAGAAAAAATTCAGGGAAACAGGGAATGTAAAGGATCGTCTACGGCCAGGTCGTCCAAAAATTAGTGAAAACACAAAATTGAACATTTTGTTAGAAGTTGAAGATAATCCCCATAGTGCATCCACTGAAGTAGCCCTTAATAATGATGTTAGCCGACGATCTGTTTTGCGGGTATTGAAACAAGAAAAGTACCATCCGTATAAAATTAGGTTGCTGCACGAGCTAAACGAAGATGATCCCGACCGCCGACTACAGTTTTGTGAAACTATGATGGAAATTTGCAACTTAAATCTATTTTTCCATCGCAGCGTACTTTTTAGCGATGAAGCCACGTTTTGTTTGAATGGTTCGGTAAACAGACAAAATTTTCGGTATTGGAGTACAAATAATCCCCGTTGGATGAGAGAACAGCATACGCAATACTCACAAAAAGTAAATGTTTGGGCAGGGATATTAAATGATAGAATTATTGGACCTTTTTTCTTCGATGGAAATCTTACAGGAGACCGGTATTTACAATTTCTTCAAAATTAATTAATTCCCACACTAGCAGCGGATTTTCCAAATCTACCAGAAGCGTCTATTTGGTTTCAGCAGGATGGTGCTCCGCCTCATTTTGCTCGACAAGTACGAGAGTATTTGAATACTATTTTTCCCGAACGATGGATAGGTAGAAGAGGACCCATAGAATGGCCTGCAAGATCTCCCGATCTTACACCAATGGATTTCTTTCTTTGGGGTTATTTGAAATCAAAAGTGTATAAGGATAAACCACAAAATTTGGAAGACTTAAAATTTAAAATTAGATATGAAATTAGGCAAATTAATGAAAATACTGTAAATAATGTTTTAGAAGGGTTTTTAAGTAGATTGGCATATTGTCAAGAAGTTAATGGTTTGCATTTTCAACACTTAATAAAATAATTTTTCAAAATTATACCTACATCTACTTTTTGACACACCAAGTATAATTTCTTTTTGAGGCAAAAAATCCGGAAGAAAAAATTATAATCGACGTGTCCGAGCGTTTTCACAAAAAATTAATACCTGATTTTTAAATGAATTTGTTCCATATTTTAGCCCATCACTGTATATGAGAATGCATATACAGTTATGGAAATGACATATTATATTTAAATGGGTGACTCCTTGGGTGTCTTAGAGAAGCGCTACATATTTTTTTTTTTAATCGATCGTTTTAAAAGTGGGATAACAAACACTCTTACTAACAGGTCAGTCCGCGCTACTGTACAACATTTCACCCAGAGCCAATGGCAATGTTGCCCAACTTAATGTAAAACTGAAATTCCATATTAAATTATAAAAATAAATTATTTTCTACCTACTTGTATTTATCCTTATACCTAAAGAGCGAGGAAATCCAGGCACAAACACAATCAGTTTTTTTTTCTTATTCATGGGAACACTCCTGGAAACACTTTATGTACACACAGTAATAGTGAAACAGAACCGATAGTTAGCTTTTGAAAATACAATGATACAGATTATTAGATTTTATTACACGCGACGAAATTTGACGTTCAGAAGAAACCCGTCAATAAAAACAATATTCAAAGATTATTTATGGACGGGCAAGATACATGCGTAAATCGAAAAAAACAGAGCGGATTGCTGAGAGTGTGTTGGTGATCGACGAGACATAACGTATCCGGCCGCTGGTTGGTCTTCAACTAAAAGTCACAAGCGTGCGGCGCTATATGAAACTACTTCGCTCAGCAGATATAAGGCGTCAAGAGGTCATTGGCATTTGACCTAGTGACGTACATGGCTATTACTATTCCATATGTTTGTTTAAAACATAGTCCGTCGTAAATGTTCTTCGATTATGTGTACAAAAAGGTATTACAGAATGGAAAAGTGTTTAAACTATTTTATTTTGACTAAAGAGTTTAAGGTGTACATATGACAACACCGGCCAGAATTCCTTGATTGCTTACATGTATCGCAGTGCCACACAGGTGTTTTTCTGGTTTGACGTCAGGTCACTTTTACCGCTGAATGAATTGAAAGCGCCATTTGTGGCTATTTTTCTTCAACTTGTCTTTATCTCAGGATTTGCCGGTTTAAATATAATACGTCATTTCCATAACACCCTGTAGATATTTTTGATTATATCATTACTTGGATTTTATGTACGACAACACTATTTAAAATAACAATTAAAATGTTAAAAATTATTCCAGCATACCTTATTTATTTCTAATTAATTAATTACGACCCTGTTTAAATATATTTTTAAATGTGACATCCTGTATATTAACTGATTTTCCAATTTCACGTCAAATTCTGAACATATGCCACTGTGTTATATTAGCGTCTAAAATCTTCATCGGAAGAAGATGACAACGCATAGTCCATGATGGACAGGCAAGGCAATGAGCGAGGGTCGGAGCGCCGTTGTGGACACTACTGTGCGATGTTATGAGCGAGGGCGCTGTTCGGCCTAAAATTTTTACTGCAGGATGTTTTTATTTTAAAATCGTTAATATCTCCGAAAGTACTTTAGATATTGTTTTCAATTTTGGTATGTGTGAATGGGATATAAAACTACGTATTTTAGTTAGAAAAGTTATTCTATCGGTCCACCAATGGCGTCCCTGCAAACATGTTCTCTGATATATTTTACAAAAAAAAAGGGTACGCCACAGACATGTTAATAATAATAATAATGAGTTCTGTATCCTTAATTTTTTTTTAAACGTGCGTCAGAAACCTATCCTTAACTATTGGCGTGTTAAAATGAAGCCCATAATAAACATTTTCTAGACAACTTGATAGAAAAATTACCGGTCATTACCCAATGGTCATTACTCGCCGATCTATCGATAGTTTTATTTTAGAAACCGTTACGACATTAAAAATTAATTTAATTTTTCGGTTGGGATGGTTTCATTCAAGGTCGATTGTTTATAAATAATTTCGTGGTCGAAACACAAAATAACTTTGAAAAGTCAAGGGTGTTAAATTAGTATTATATTCCGACCAACCAAACGTATACAGGCCGGCAATTCCTGAGATGAAAACAAATTGAAGAAAAATATCCGAAAATGGTGCTTTAATTGCCCTGTACATGACCTTATGTCGAACCAAAAATTACCACGTGGTGCCCCTGTTCGGAAGGTAAACACAGCAACATTTGTCAGTGAATCTTGAACAGTGTTGTCATATCTTCAGGGTAAACTCTTTAGAAAGTCAATAACCGTTTGACAGATTGCACGTTGTTTATTTTTCAGGGTACATTATTATAAACTTTTACGTTCAGTTCGCTGGGAAACAATCTCTGATTTATAAACTTGAACTGACTCGAACGAACCGCCGCGGAGTTTATAAATGGTCAGGTATGTTCTCATTTGTTCAATTCGAACGACACCCGTCAGATCTGGACAACTTAAGAGTTTATAAATGCCACTTACCCTTTAAAAAAAAAATGCAGTTTTATTTACCTTTTCGGACTTATGTAAAACCAACTTAATTTATAAAAAACACCAAGTACTCACATCACAAAATCACATTAGTTTTCGCGTCACAACACATCTAAGTACCGTTCAATCTGAATTAGTATTTTAAAGTGCTACTGTGTAGACAAAAATACGCCCTTATTGTCTGGGAAATAATGTATTTAACATCTTAAAATTTAAAAAATAAATAACACGTTGGTTCTCTCCATCGATATCGGCCGGCTTCTTTAAACAGCTGATTATGAACAATCGGGCTAATATTTAAAAATACAGCGTTGCCACTTTCGATGTTTTATAAGCAACCATCATAAATTGCCGAATTTCCTTCTATAATATTACTTTCCTGTATAATTATAGTCTCGGATATGGCAACCGCGCTGGCTCTACTAGCGGAGAGTTCTCGGAAAGAAAGTTCGACTGGTCCGAAGGTGGACCAGACCATTCATTTCAAAGGGTAGTTCCTGTCAATTGTTAACATAATTGTTTCATTTTATCTTTAGTAAAGGGTTAATGGCCCATAGAAATTAGCGTTTTTATTATTTCTATTGCGAAATGATTAAGTGCTCTTGTTCTATGTGTGTTATTGTAAAGTGTAATTATGCGTTAGTGTTGGGGTTTAGTGATAAGCTTATTATGCACTCCCACACCTTCATCAGGACACGTGATGAGCATAAAGTTTTTCCCATAGAAAAAAGAACTGAAAGTGTCTGTGCTCTGGATTCCTTAATCGCGTCCTGGATTTACTTTCTAAGTAAGCTAAATATTTATTTTTATAAGAAACTAAAGTTTTACACTTTTAAACATTTTGGCAACATTGTGCCTGAACATCTGTTGATTACCCAGCTGGGCAATGTAATATGTTCATATATGAATGTGCCGAGGAGTTGTGTGTGGGAATAGAGGTGAATTACCCCACTTTTTAAACGTTTTATTTAAAAAAAATATATATGTAGCGCTTCTCTAGGACACCCCAGGAGTCACCCATTTAAGTATAATACGTCATTTCCATAACACCCTGTATAAATTCAACTTATTATGAAGAATTTGTCTTGCTTTTTGGCCGGCTAACAAAGTTTTAAAATAAATTTCACAAAATATCGTATTCCTACTATTTTGTTTTTATTTAAATTTATAATTAATACGCCGTATTTGTTAAAACTTTTAGACAGGTGTATGGTTTACATACTTATGTACCCATTTAACACAGTTAGATAAACAAAAGTTTTTTTTACTCATAAGTACCGTTCGAGACGAGATAAGATATGTGGCAAATAATTATCATTAAACTTTAAAACTATAAAATATCATCGCGCAATTTATATGCTAGATATTATTAACTTTTTAATATAATGCACTTTTTTTCTATGGCAAATAATAATCGTCATTCCAATGTTATAAAGCACAGTGGCGGGTCGTGTCTATTTGAGGGGGCGGAGGCAAATTGTACATTTTGTCTTTATCTACTCACTCGAATAGACAAGCTCTTGAAATTTACTTTAGTTTCGATCCCCGTCCAATGCAGAGCTCTCAATTCTTGTCTATGTTTATTTGTAGGTAGAGGAGGACTGCATTGGCTGTCCCCTTCCGTCTACCCCCGAGGATGATAACGTCCTGGATTCCGAGATGAGTGATGTATTAAAAGCGGCCGTATTAGGTACAGGTAGTGTAGTGCTGGTGATTTTTTTTTGTTCCTCATCACGTGTTTTTTTATTTTAATTTTTTTTTATAAAAAATATTGGAAAACTATTATCAGTGACCTCTGTCCATCAGTTACAGTCTGTTTTCTCAAAGACCGTTTGACGTAGAGTGCTGATTCGTTGGTACACTTATACAGGGTATTTCAGAGTGTGATTCCTTAGGTCATTTTATAAAGAAAAGTTCATATGAACAGGATGCTACAGGACGTTGAATTTTATTTTTTTAAATGGTTATTTTTTAATATCTCCGAAAGTACTTTAGATATTATTTTCAATTTTGGCATGTGTTAATAGGAGATAGAACCACAAATTTTAGTTAGAAAAATTAGTCAATTGTTCCACCAGTGGCGTCCCTGCAAACATGTCCTCTGATATTTTTTGCAGAAAAGATGGTACGCCACTGACATTTCTCCATGTGGATATTTTTTCTGATTAGCCTGGTCAATTCTACATAAAAACGATCACTTGAGTTTTTTCGGCAGACGCACCGTTCTTGTTTAAAACAATTAAATTTAAATTGGTTCATTTAGCAGTATTGCCGAATTTTTGAACACATACATCTAGTTATCCTGGAATAAATGACGTTTTTACAAACATAATTTTCCAAACAATGCTTGTTTCCGTATTCGTATAATTCACCACATTCGAATAAAAACAGCGAAAAAATAAAATAAATTCAATGAAACACTAAATATCGAAAATAATACTATGAATAACTTACTTTATGTAAACAAGTATTGTTTGGAAAATGACGTTAGTAAAAACGTCATTTATTCCATAACTAGAATTATTTATCACTACTGTTAAATGAAGCAATTTGAATTTAATTATTTTATTCAAGAACGATGCGTCCGACACGAGAAACTCAAGAGACCGTTTTTATGTAGAATTGACCACTATAATGAGAAAAATATCCACATGGAAAAATGTCAGTGGCGTACCATCTTTCTGGTAAAAAATAGCAGAGAACATGTTTGCAGGGACGCCAATGGTGGAACAATTGAATAGCTTTCCTAACTAAAATTTGTGGTTCTATATCCTATTAACACATACCAAAAATGAAAATAAGATCTAAAGTACTTTCGGAGATATTAAAAAATAACCATTTAAAAAATAAAAATTCAACACCCTGTAGCAAAAAAATTAAGCCGTTGCGGACATATGTTCGTATGAACTTTTCTTTATAAAAATAACCTAAGGAATCACACCCTGAATTATTAGCACGTCATTAAGGAACACCCTGTAGTTTATGTGTACATACATATACACATTTATATCAAAGTGCATATATGCGAGCCCCCCAGGACCCCTCGGTTACGGTCCTGCGTAAAGAACACCCAACTTTATCAATGGCATCTAATCCCGGAGATGGATATTTTTATATTGAAATATAATATCAACCTATAACCTTTTAACCATTAATTTATTTAATTATTTAAATACAAACAACATGTTTAAATAATAATATTTATATTTGCATTTTTTAAGGTACGTGGTTCTTTCTGGGATAAATTACGTGGTTTTCTTCGATTCTTAAAAGCGTGGACAAATATAAATTTTTTTTCTATCTCCCCTAATTTCTTTTCAACATTTGATTTACCAAATTAACTTTGCCCAGTCTTGCTTTGGTCACAGCCTTGAACAATTAAAGGCCGTATTAGAGTCGGCAATTTTTGCGTCTTGCGCCTGCAATGGCCATTATAATTGCACGTATTCATGCGCACTAAATCGTTCTCGATCAGCTGGCCCAATATTGCTCGCGTTGCCGGCGCAATGCGAGAATGGAATCCGTATTACCGTCGGCAATTCTAGTCTTCTGGCAATTAAAACTGCACGGATTCACGCGCGGTACACCGTTCTGGATCAGCCGTCTTTCATTGCCGGAAATGGGGCGCCATTTTCATTGCTATTGCCGGTGCAAGTTTGGGTAGAGATGGATTATTCTGTTATTTTTAAATGTTAGTTGGTCGAAGCACCTATGAACAGCTAATGGCTATTTAAACTAACTGGTACTTAAATTAGCAGTCACATTCTTTATTAAGCATATGTAGGTACTGCTAATTCGTAGCGACTTTTTTGAAGTGTCATTTGTAAGTAGCATTAACCATCTCTAATTCTGGGGGTATTTTAGGGATTTCGACACTAACAACTGCTGTTCTGACTGTTGACAATGCGCCAGCTGATCGATAACGGTTTAAGGCCGTATTACAGTCGGGAATTTTTATGGCGCCAGCAATGGCAATTATAATTCAAGGATTCAGGCGCAGTACACTGTTCCCGATCAGCTGTCTCTCATTACCAGAAATGGGGCAGGCGCCATTTTAATTGCCCTTGCCGGCGCAATTGGGTAGACATGGATTATTCTGTTATTTTTAACTGTTTATTATTTGGCCGAACCAGGTATGAACAGGTAATGGCCATTTAAACCCACTGGTACTTAAATTAGCAGTTTACATTCTTTATTAAACTTATGGACTGCTAATTCAGCAACTTTTTGCACCTCCTATTTGTAAATAGCAGTAGCTGCTTTAACTGGTAATCAAAACGAACAGGTTTGCACATCTCTAATTCTGGGGATATTTTAGGGATTTCGACAGTACCCACTGCTGTTCTGACCGTTGACAATGCTCCAGCTGATCGAAAACGGTTTACTGCGCATGAATACGTGCCATTATAATTGCCGGCGCAAGAGAAAAAATTGCCGAGTCTAATACGGCCTTTAGACTGCTTTGAGAAATAAAAATGACTTCTTATTAGTAGGGATGGGCAATATATCGAATAACGACATTAAAAAAATATAATATCAGTATCGAATAGATCGATATATCGAATAACGATATTATTATTTAATCTGGATAATTTTTTCACGACCAGTTCTGTTTTTTTTTTATCACCATTACAACCATCCATAGCGTTTAACGTAGACAATATAGACCGTTATCGAAAAATGAATTATATAAAACAGTGTTTCTCTCTTTCTCCCCCCCTTCCCCCCTCTCTACCCCCCATCCACCTATCACTCTCAAGCCGCCATGTTGCCAAAATTTCCAGGTGACGAGCTGGACATCACGACGCTTGCGCAGAACGCGGCCAGTCAGGCCGAGCACGTGGTCAGGAAAATGATCGCGGTCGGCTGGAGCGTGTGTCATTTCCACCATCTGCCCGATTGGTTGCAGGTAAGTCGGACGTCGAATGTCAAAATAGTCGTTATTTATTCGCCAATTTTTTTTGCAGGATAATGATTTTTTACAAAGGGGACATAGGCCCCCGCTGCCGAGCTTTCGGGCATGTTTTAAAAGTATTTTTAGAATTCACACCGAGACTGGAAATATATGGACGCACATGTTGGGATGTGTAGCATTTATAGGTGAGATTATAGAATACCTACCTAGAGAGAGAAACCTATAAACTAACCATTTTCCATGTCCTTTTAGGCATAGCGATATTTTTCCTAATGCGCCCGAATCTAGAAATCGAACTGCAAGAGAAAATCGTATTCGGTTCCTTCTTTGCGGGGGCCATTATTTGTCTCGGGTGCTCCTTCGTGTTCCACACGGTCAACTGTCACTCGCAGTTCGTGGGGAAGCTGTTCTCGAAGCTGGACTATTGCGGGATAGCTTTGCTGATTATGGGCAGTTTCGTACCGTGGCTGTACTATGGGTTCTACTGTCATTTTAAACCGAAGGTAGGAGAAAAAACATAGACATATAATACATATAAAAGGGAGACGCAATTGTTTACATCTTGTCCCGATCGGAGATCGTTTTTAACAGAAATCAATGATGACAAATTTCTACTGATCGCCGGTGTTTGAAGCCGTTGTATACATACATTTTGTATACAGTGAGTCCCAGAAGAAATGTCTAAATTCATTTAAAATTCAGCGGTAAGTTTTTTCAAAAAACGCTCGTACCCGTCGATTTTGATTTTTTAATTTTTTTTTGTGGTAATTTCATGTATACAGGGTAGCTCAAAAATAAGTTACGACCGTCAACTTCATTTTTTCAAATGAAAACATATATTTTTTATTTCATTTTTGAATTTTGCATTGAATTCTAAGTATGTTTCATGTACCATGTCCTATACATAAACTCAACAGTTATTGAAAAAATTAGGATTGAACATATCTATAAGTAAGACCTGTTTATTAAAAAAAAAACACAACAAAATCAAATTAAATGTTGAAAATGTGCGCCATTTACGGCTTGACAATATCCAAGACGATCAATAAACTCTCTTTGCACGTTTCCAACCATTTCCGGAGTTATGACACGCACTTCCCTTCGGATCCTTTCTTTCAACTCCTGCATATTGTTTGGCCTGTTAACAAATACTTTTGATTTGAGGTAACCCCACAAAAAAAAGTCCAGCGGAGTTAGGTCTGGCGACCTAGCAGGCCGTTCGATAGGTCCTCTCCTTCCAATCCACCGATTGGGAAAGGTTACCTCAAATCAAAAGTATTTGTTAACAGGCCAAACAATATGCAGGAGTTGAAAGAAAGGATCCGAAGAGAAGTGCGTGTCATAACTCCGGAAATGGTTGGAAACGTGCAAAGAGAGTTTATTGATCGTCTTGGATATTGTCAAGCCGTAAATGGCGCACATTTTCAACATTTAATTTGATTTTGTTGTGTTTTTTTTTAATAAACAGGTCTTACTTATAGATATGTTCAATCCTAATTTTTTCAATAACTGTTGAGTTTATGTATAGGACGTGGTACATGAAACATACTTAGAATTCAATGCAAAATTCAAAAATGAAATAAAAAATATATGTTTTCATTTGAAAAATGAAGTTGACGGTCGTAACTTATTTTTGAGCTACCCTGTATACATGAAATTACCCCAAAAAAAAATTAAAAAATCAAAATCGACGGGTACGAGCGTTTTTTGAAAAAACTTACCGCTGAATTTTAAATGAATTTAGACATTTCTTCTGGGACTCACTGTATGTGTGTTTTTAAATGTTCTACTCATAAAATTATTTATAGTTCCCTAATAACATCAAATGTTTTAGGAAGATCACTGTGGCAATTTTGGATTAAATTTTAGTATTTTTTCGAACTAGAACTATTTATTAGCTATCTACAATGGTTGGTCATTGCGCGGTGTGTAAGAAACTCGATTATTCTAACCCCTGATTAATATTTCGGCGATGAGATTACTGAGGTTATGTTTTTTTTAACTTGAGCAGTGGTGTAGGTAATTCTATTTTTTATGGTCCTAAAAAACCACTAGTTACTGCACTGGTAAAAATAGCAGCGTGTTGGCGCGCAGCTTACAGCGTTGCCATTCTTTTACAGCCATCTTGAAACATTGAAGTCTGCATAATTGTAAATAAATGGTGGTGTTTTCTGAATGTAATGTTTCGTCTCCGTTTTATACAGGGTGTTATGGAAATGACGTATTATATTTAAACCGGCAATTCCTGAGATGAAAACAAATTGAAGAAAAATATCCAAAAGAGGTGCTTTAATTTAATATGCCCTGTACAGGACCTTATGTCAAACCAAAAATTACCACGTGGTGCCAATGTTCGGAGGTTAACACAGCAATATGTGGCAGTGAATCTTGAACAGTGTTGTCATATCTTCAGGGTAAACTCTTTAGAAAGTCAATAACCGTTTGACAGATTTTAAGTTGTTTATTTTTCAGGGTACATTATTATAAACTTTTACGTTCGGTTCGCTGGGAAACAATCTCCGATTTATAAACTTGAACTGACTCGAACAAACCGCCGCGGAGTTTATAAATGGTCGGGTATGTTTTCATTTGTTCAATTCGAACGACACCCGTCAGATCTGGACAACTTAAAAGTTTATAACTGCCAATTACCCTTTAGAAAAAAAAATGCAATTTGATTTACCTTTTCGGACTTATTTAAAACCAACTTAATTTATAAAAAACACCAAGTATTCGCATCACAAAATCACATTAGTTTTCACGTCACAACACATCTAAGTACCGTTCAATCTGAATTAGTATTTTAAAGTCCTACTGTGTAGACAAAAATACACCCTTATTGTCTGGGAAATAATATATTTAACATCTAAAAATTTTAAAAATAAATAACACGTTGGTTCTCGATCGATATCGGCCGGCTTCTTTAAACAGCTGATTGTGGACAATCGGGCTAATATTTAAAAATACAGCGTTGCCACTTTCGATGTTTTATAAGCGACTATCATTAATTGCCGAATTTCCTTCTATAATATTACTTTCCTGTATAATTATAGTCTGGGAAATGGCAACCGCGCTGGCTCTAGTAGCGGAGAGTTCTCGAAAAGAAAGTTCGACGACTGGTCCGAAGGTGGACCAGACCATTCATTTCAAAGGGCAGTTCCTGTCAATTGTTAACATAATTGTTTCATTTTATCTTTAGTAAAGGGTTAATGGCCCATTGAAATTAGCGTTTTTATTATTTCTATTGCGAAATGATTAAGTGCTCTTGTTCTATGTGTGTTATTGTAAAGTGTAATTATGCGTTAGTGTTGGGGTTTAGTGATAAGCTTATTATGCACTCCCACACTATCAGGACACGTGATGAGCATAAAGTTTTTCCCATAGAAAAAATATCTTTTAAACATTTTGGCAACATTGTGCCCGAACATCTGTTGATTACCCAGCTGAGCAATGTAATATGTTCATATATGAATGTGCCGAGAAGTAACCGGATGGGTTTAGGGGTGAATTACCCCACTTTTTAAACGTTCGATTTAAAAAAAAATATGTAGCGCTTCTCTAGGATACCCCAGGAGTCACCCATTTAAATATAATACGTCATTTCCATAACACCCTGTATTATATGTCTTTGAGAAAAACTATACGACAATAATGAGTGAAAAAGTAGTATCATAGTCAGTGGCAGTCGAAATTTTGCATATTACATGTGGCAACCTGCAATATGAATAATTTTGACCTACCATTGGCTTGTTTACTATTTTTTTTGAAACTCGTTTTCAGGTAATCTACTTGTCGGTGGTCTGTGCGTTGGGCGTCACGAGCATAATGGTTTCCTTATGGGACAAATTTTCCGAGTCCGGTTGGAGACCGTTCCGAGCAGCCGTTTTTATGACATTCGGACTCAGCGGCATAATCCCGGCCATACATTTCGGGGTCGTAGAAGGATGGTTTAACAACGTCAGTCAGAAGTCGCTCGGATGGCTGATTCTAATGGGGGTAAGTGAAGCTAATTCGATTTTTATAGTTCTATCGTAGAATCCCCATCTCTTATATCTTCTGTTTGTTTCTGGTTTCATTCTAACAGCTGATCGGTTTGATATGTCTTGGTTGGGAAAAACAAACAATTGACGGACGTGACTCAGTATCCAGTTTATATTGAGTTAAGAATGACTAGTTTTTTCCACAAACACTACTTAAATTAACACACATTGTTTGCAACCTACCTAAGAATGTGAACTGTTTATTCTTCAAAGACTGTGAACGAAAGCCGTTTCCTCCCTTGATTTAAAAATCTTTGATTTTTTCAAAGTTTTAAATATTAATTAATTTATTTAGGTTCTCTACATCGCTGGCGCCATGATGTATGCCCTGCGAGTACCCGAGCGGTGGTTCCCCGGTAAATTCGACATATGGTTCCACTCCCATCAAATCTTCCACGTGTTCGTGCTGGGTGGCGCCCTGGTGCACTATCACGGAATATCGGAGATGGCCATGCACAGGGTAACCATCGGGCAATGCGAGATTCCCGATCAATTGCTATATTAGGCGCCGCCGAAACGAATACGGGGGTGCCTGGTGATGTTTATTTAATTTTTTGAAAGTGTCGTCGTCGTTGCGGTTGTTGTCTAGGCGTTTTTAATGTAAAGGATGTTTGAAAAACCAAAAATTTAAATCGCGCGAGGCATCTACGAAGACGTAGAAGGGCCACAATTAAAGAAAATATGTTATTTTATCCATTAAAGGAACAAACAGCAAATTTGTATTTATATTCAGTTCTGTGAGGAGGAATGCTTGTCCCTTTAATGGATAAATCCGCACTAAACAAGGCTACATGTACTACACAGGTTGAAGTTTACATACTTCTGAGTTAAAACTCTGATACAACTCGAAATTCCGAAATACAACTCGACATTCCGAAATACAACTCGAAAATCCGAGATACAACTCGACATTCCGAAATACAACTCGAAAATCCGAGATACAACTCGGAATTCCGGAGATACAACTCGAAATTCCGGAGATACAACTCGAAATTCCGAGATACAACTCGAAATTCCGAGATACAACTCGGAAGTCCGAGATACAACTACGGATTCCGAGATACAACTCGGGATTTCGAGATAAAACTCTGAATTCCGAGATACAACTATGAATTTCGAGGTACAATTCTGACTTCTGAGATACAACTCGGAAGTCCAAGATACAACTCAAAATCGAAGATACCACTATGAATTCCGCGATACAACTCGGAAGTCCGAGATGCAACTCCGGATTCCGAGATACAACTCGGAATTCCAAGATACAACTATGAATTTCGAGATATAACTCTGACTTCCGAGATATAACTCTGAATTCCAAGATACAGCTCAAAATAGGAGATACAACTCTGAATTCCGAGATACAACTCGGAAGTCCGAGATGCAACTCCGGATTCCGAGATACAACTCGGGGTTTCGAGATACAACTAGGAATTCCGAAATAAAACTCTGAATTTCGAGATACAACTCCGACTTCCGAGATACAACTCGGAATTCCAAGATACAACTATGAATTTCGAGATACAACTCGGAATTACAAGATACAACTCAAAATCGGAGATACAACTATGAATTCGAGTGTAATTTTTGTTTAATTGCGACTTCTATGCATTCGTAGGCATCAGTTATTATTCCAAAGAATCATCGACGCTTTGAAAAAATTAAAACGACACTACCAAGCCACACCCCGTATTTATTCTGTGGTTAAAAAAATTCTAGAATATTAAAACAATGAACTACACTACCTTTAGCACAGGGAACCAAAGAAAAAGATCGTTTTTAGGTGATTAAGATTATACAGCTCTGTGTGGGGGGAATTAGTGATCTGATTGATATACTTGGATGAACTGAGTGAGCAGGCAGGGGGGATTGTTTTTACGTTAAGCGCATGTAAAATAACTTATATTGTTACAATTCGAGAATTGGAAATATGGCCTTATTTTAGGCAGACAACTTTGACTGGGACAGAAGTAACTTTGAATGTAAGCGAATCGTCGTCCCTGCTATTGTTGTCGATGCCACACTCAAAGTTGTCTGGTTAGTTATTGTTTAAATTGCTGCAATCAAACTGGAGGATTCTTGGTTTTGTTCCAAACCTTGTTTTTTTCTTGCATATTTTTTCTCTCCACACCGATTAGGGTCTTTTTGCAACGCAGATTTGCGGGTTAGTTGCAAATAAGTTATTTTACTTTGTCGCCTTTCTTGATGTGGCCTAAAAGTACGAATTTAATTTTTTATAGATATTTTTCCTGAAATGATAATTGATAAATAAAAATCCGGGGCCTTAGAAGAAAATGGAAATTTTACCATTTTCAAGGAAAAAACTCGAATAATTTTAGATTAATAATTTGAGAGCGTAAGCAGTAAAAATATCTTTAAAAAACTTTAATTTTCCACTTTAAAGGCCCTTAAGTATACTGGTATATGTTACAAACAGGGATTTATTGGGGGGATCTGTAATATACTTTTACACCGTTTTTTTGGATGAAATATAGACTTTTTTTAACAGTGAAATAAAGTCCTTTCTTTCTGGGACAATGAGAGCGCAAAATCGCTTCGATTTTCGAAATGTTTACGAATTTAAATTTTATTTTAATTTAGAATATCTTTCAAAAGGAAAGGTGTTGTGCAATTTACCTTTAGGTTCCGCAGTTTTATTCTACAGGGTGTCCCATAACTAATGGTACACAGGAAAACTGCAGATTCCTTGGGTAAAAATACTGCGATTTGGCCATACTTAGTTTAGTTCAATAGCTGGTAATAACCGAGATACAGGGTGTCCAAGTAAAAATTTAATTTTCAATTTTCCTACATAACTTATTTCTGAATCAATATTTTTGCACAAAATTTTGTGACTAGAGTTTTTTTGGGGAAAGGAATTTGAATTTGTTAATAATTTTGATGTAGATTGTAGGGGGTGCTCTCTGCGGTACTCTGGATACATAAAAAGAAATGTAACTTTTTTGTGCCTTAGTATAATTATATTTTTATTAAAAATATCAGTTTTCCGTCATTTTTAAGTAATAAAGGTATACTTTGTAAATATCGCTCCGACTAACCGTTTTCGAGATATTTTCAATTACAATTTCTAATGCGCCCGTTTAAATTTTGATTTGTAAATGTGAAATTTGTCACAGTATAGGCTTTGATAAAAACAAATACAATGAAAGCACTTTGTCAAAGTTTATTTTCATTTGTCAGCATTGTGGGTGTTTTTAAGGAGGTTTTGAAGATACTGTTATCAAAAATTAAACTAAAAATGCCGCTACATTTTTCGTTTTGGACGCAAGGATCCTGCTTCTTCCAGTCTGTCGTATAGGCTTCTAAAAATTTTAAAATCTGGCTGCCTTCTATTTTGGATACATTTCCAAATACCGCCAATGTGCCTCGCGTCTGTTAAAATTTTCTTGTGCGTATAAACATACCATGTCTCGCATTTCTCCGTTAGAAAACAATTATGTCGCGGCATGTTTAGTTTAATTTTTGATAACAGTATCTTGCAAAAACTCCTTAAAAACACCCACAATGCTGACAAATGAAAATAAACTTTGACAGAAATGAGGTTTCAAAGTGCTTTCATTGAATTTGTTTGTACCAAAGCCTACTGTGACAAATTTCACATTTACAAATCAAAATTTAAACGGGCGCATTAGAAATTGTAATTGAAAATATCTCGAAAACGGTTAGTCGGAGCGACATTTACAAAGTATACCTTTATTGCTTAAAAATGACGGAAAAACTGATATTTTTAATAAAAACATAATTATACTAAGGCGCAAGAATGTTACACTTCTTTTTATGTATCCATCTACATCAAAATTATTAACAAATTCAAATTCCTTTCCCCAAAAAAACCGTAGTTACAAAATGTTGTGCAAAAATATTGATTCAGAATTAAGTTATTTAGGAAAATTGAAAATTAAATTTTTACTTGGACACCCTGTATCTCGGTTATTACCAGCTATTGAACTAAACTAAGTATGGCCAAATCGCAGTATTTTTACCCAAGGAATCTGCAGTTTTCCTGTGTACCATTAGTTATGGGACACCCTGTATATAGAAGGAACTTCCTTATATGCACAAAGAATATAAGCTTACAAAGTAAGATGCCCTGTCTTCCAATCTGGAATTAAAAAATAAATTACAAGCAGATGCTATTTTCACAGTGGACTCAATTTGAAAACCAGTTCGTGAATCCAATTGACAATTTTAAATCCACCGTTATTTCCCAAAGGTAGATTATATATTATATATCCCAGGGGAGGAGGAGCAGCTTCAGTCGGGGCGGGACGAAGCTCCATCGGTAACGCCTGCAGATTTTTTCGATACAAAAATAAGCGCCCCAGGTGAAAATTTACCTCACCCTCTCCCCCCCCTAAAGCTGTTATTTTTTATATTTTTCGCGGATAACTATCGGTAAATATGCACACACTTGCATTCAAAATTTATTATACATCCATATAGTGATAAAAACTTTAAGAAAGAAATTTGGCATGCAAGAAAACAATGCTTGAATGCTGGAATCCCATTTCCATATATACATAATAATATATAGGGCTTTATCATGAAAACTGTAATATAATAATAAATATGGTAAAATTTTTTATAAAAAAATCCCAAAAAAATAAATACAAATAAATATATTTTGCTATTTATAAAGAAGACTTAAATATATACGGTGTTTGCAACACCCTGTATACAATTCTGCCGTACTTACAGTTGCACACTTGACGAGTACTTTTTATGTCCCGCAACTGAAATGCTCTGACCGGGCTATCCGCCGATGGACGAATCTGCAGCGGTATCGCCCAGTCGCAGTATTTTGTTTGCTCGGGATATAAAATGGCCCCGAACAGCTGTTAGGATTCGTACGGCAGTATTCTTATTCTAAATGGTGTTTATTTTTTATTTTGGTGTTTGGGACTAGGTTTTTCTGCACCGAAATAAAAATAATGATGTACGGCGGTAAGAAAAAGTAGTGATATTAAACAGAATAGCGTACATATAAGATGAATGAATAAAGATAGTTATATAATTGTTATCCTTTTCCTTTTTGTTACTAATGGTTTACATTCGTATTTTACCTGGTTGTTCCTTGTTGTTTGGTTTATGCAGTGACATTATTCTCTTTTTCCGAGGCATTTTTTTGGACAAACCAATAATAGAAAATTTTCTATATGGTTCTCAGTTCCCTATCTGTCACTGGATATACAGGGTGGCTGTTTTCTTGAACCACCTTGTAGAGTCGAAAGTAATTTTACCACCCGGTACAGGGTGGCCCATTTTCGACACTTTTATAGGGTATCTCCGTAATTGTTAGTGCTATCAAAAAAGTAATGTAGGTGTCATGTGCTCTTTTTGGGTCAAACTTAAAATGGTGAAATCAAAATTTGAAAATTCTCGCTCGCTTAAGAGATACGGGGGAAAATCAAAAAAATTACAATTTCAAAATTACCCTATATTTTCTTAGTTAAAAGGGATACAGAAAAATGTTTTATACAGAAGTTTCTTTATATTGATTGTTGAATAATGTGCCGTTTTCAGAATAAGTATACGGGGGTCAGGTAAAAAAGTTATCGGAGCTAAACTCATTTTTTTAAATGGAACACCCTGTATATTTTAATCTAAAAATATATTATTTTAAATTCCCCTTTCAAATATATAACACACCATGGATGATATTGGCTTCCTAGGCGATTTATTTAAATTTTATTACTTTGAAACGAAATAAAAGATTCAGATTAAGATAAAAAATAACGGAAATCATCGCAAATGTTTCCGGATAGCGAACAAAATATACATTGCCATTTCTTCGTTTTTTTTCCACTTTGAATATAAACTAATATAATATCAAATTTTTCAAAATGTTGATAAGGTAAGCAAATAAATATGTAAAAATTAAATTTACGTTAAATGTTAATAGTCAACATGGTTGTTTCTAGGATATTAGCTTTTATTCCATGGTTTAAAGTAATAAAGTTTAAATAAATCGCCTAGGAAACCAATATTATCCTAGGTGTGTTATATATTTGAAAAGATAATTTAAAATAGTATATTTTTAGATTAAAATATACAGGGTGTTCCATTAAAAAAAATGAGGTTAGGTCCGATAACTTTTTTAACTGACCCCGTATACTTATTCTGAAAACGGCAGATTATTCAACAATCAATATAAAGAAACTTCTGTATAAAACATTTTCCTGTATATCTTTTAACTAAGAAAATACAGGGTAATTTTGAAATTGTAAATTTTTTTGGTTTTCCCCCGTATCTCTTAAGCGAGCGAAAATTTTCAAATTTTGATTTTACCATTTTAAGTTTGACCCCAAAAAGAGCACATGACACCTACATTACTTTTTTGACAGCGCTAACAATTACGGAGATACCCTATAAAAGTGTCGAAAATGGGACACCCTGTAGTTATAATTTTAAAAAGACCATACGTATTTTTAATTTTTACTCTGGGCTCCTTTTAAAATAATAAACGTCTCTCTTTTTTTTAATTTTTATTTTTCCTTTACGTGTCTACTTAATTTTTTTTAAAGTTAGTTATTTATTAACCTCCTTCAATTCAGTGGGGACGGGGTTTATTTTAGGGCAATAATCATTTTTCTCAAGTATTACATTGTGTTTCCCTTGTGATGAATGCAATTTAATAATATTTTTGTATACGTAAGTTATATTTATTTAGAATAAAAGGCTTTGTACCTATAGACAGTTACTTTGTTCGAGATGTCTTCTGAAGGAATCTGTACTGTTATTAATAAAAACCCTTATAATCATTCCGTTCTCTTATTTATGCGATAGATGTTAGATAGACGTTTGCTACTTGATTATTCCGCGGCGTGTTTTGTAATTAGATAAAAAAAAAAACCGTTTCGATTATCCTTGTATAATATGTCTAATAATGTTACTTAAGGCCGTATTACACTCGGCAATTGTTATGGCGCCAGCAATGGCAATTATAATTTAAGGATTCAGGCGCAGTACACCGTTCTCCGTACTACAGTCAGAGGATTCATGCGCAGTACACCGTTCCCGATCAGCTGTCTCTCATTACCAGAAATGGGGCAGGCGCCATTTTAATTGCCCTTGCCGGCGCAATTGGGTAGACATGGATTATTCTGTTATTTTTAACTGTTTATTATTTGGCCGAACCAGGTATGAACAGGTAATGGCCATTTAAACCCACTGGTACTTAAATTAGCAGTTTACATTCTTTATTAAACTTATGGACTGCTAATTCAGCAACTTTTTGCACCTCCTATTTGTAAATAACAGTAGCTGCTTTAACTGGTAATCAAAACGAACAGGTTTGCACATCTCTAATTCTGGGGATATTTTAGGGATTTCGACAGTACCCACTGCTGTTCTGACCGTTGACAATGCTCCAGCTGATCGAAAACGGTTTACTGCGCATGAATACGTGCCATTATAATTGCCGGCGCAAGAGAAAAAAATTGCCTAATCTAATACGGCCTTTAAAATTCGTACCGACAAGTTCTCTAAGAATCATCGGACTAAAAATAGAAAAGTTATTCGGCCGAAAACTTTATCAAAATTTTGTAATGACCGTTTTCGTTGTACGTAAGTGAATTATACAGGGTGTCCGCTAATTAATGGTACATACATGGAAAACCACAGACTCCTCACGTAAAAATATTAGGATTTAATTATACTTACTTACCTTACGTAAAGATTGTTTCACGAAAAATAGATATAACTTAATGACTGCAGTAAAAGTACCTGTGGCGATCCCATTATTTATGACCGTTTGTTATTATTATGTGGAAAGGACCGGATTGTAATAATTATAATTAAATATAGGCACATCAGGTAGGTTAGGTTGCTTAATTTATATTTAAATATCTTTTTGTGGTAAAATTTGTTAGTTTTTGAGGAATGGTTCAAGAATTGTCTTTTACCAAACATTACTCAGAATAGCGTGATAGTAATGGACAATGCGAGCTATCACAGTCGCCAATTACATAAAGCTCCAAGCTCAAATAATACAAAATTGGAGATTCAGAACTACATGGCGGCGAATGATATTTATTTTGAAGAAAGTTATAAAAAAAAAGTGACCTTTTAGAAGTTTTAAAGACATTTTGTATAAAAAAAGTATATGTTTGTGACACATTGGCAGAAGAAATTGGACATACAGGGCTACGGCTCCCACCCTATTATTGCATTTTTAACCCCATAGAGCATATGTGGCACCAGTTAAAATCACTGGTTAGTTCTGAAAATATTTCCCGGACTTTAAGTTCTAGTGTTGTAGAATTAATACGAAAATGCTTTAATGATATTCCCCCAGGTAGTTGGAAAAATTCAGTCCGTCACGTAATAACTGTAGAAAATTCGTATATTAGTCTGGATCGTATAATTAATCCAATTATAATTAATTTTGATGAGGATAGCGATAACGAAACAGAACTATCTATAGAATGACATTATAAATGTAAATAAATATGACTAGTAATATTTAAAAAAAATGTTATTTCATTTGATTACATTAATATAATCATATCATTACTTGTTTTCCTTAGTCCGTCCCTTCATACTTCACTTGTTTATTGCCAAGCTCTTGTCGATACAATGGGACCGACCCAGGAAATCATTAAGTCGTATGCAAATTTTGTGAAACGTACTTTATCCGAAAGTTGATAGTAACTGCTTAAAATTTCATAACCAACGTTTTTTTTTACAAAATTTGGCAATTACGGTTTTTTTAGGACGAGAAATTGATTTTTAAAGAAATTTTACTATACTGCGGCATTATTTGCACTTTTATTAGGTCATAACTTGTTTGTGCCTCAGTGTATTTAAGTTTTTAATGAAAATAATACTTTTCTCGTATTTATTACGTAAAAAAGGTACATTAAGTTCAGGTAGCCCAGAGTTGCCGTTTCGGAGATATTTGCATTTAAATTGTTTAGTGCACCCTGTAGTAACCTATGAGAAAACAAATTAAATTTAGAGATGCAGTTGCTATGAAACCTCCATGTTGTTTGTTGATTATTGTAAGATAGTTTTGTCAGAAGTCATTTGTGAGTTTATCGTAAGTTGGTGTTTTCATTGCTGATGGTTTCTTTCGACCCGATATTTCCTAGGGACAAAGTTATTTTAATTAAAGTAAGTGAAAGAACAATCCAATTGTTGTATTTATTATTCCCAATTGCCATTACTAGAACATTAATTATCATGTAAAAGTTAATTGGTAAGAAGTAACAAAGTATTATTTGATTGCCTGAGCTAACGCACTAAACAATTTAAATGCAAATATCTCCGAAACGGTAACTCTGGGCGACCTGAACTTAGTATACCTTTTTACGTAATAAATATGAGAAAAGTATTATTTTTATTAAAAACTTAAATACACTGAGGCACAAAAAAGTTACGACCTTATGAATGTTCGAAAAATGCCGCAGACAGCATTGCACATTAAAATGTCACAAAGAAATCAATTTCTCGTCCTAAAAAAAATCATAATTGCCAAGTTTTGTAAAAAAACGTTAGTTTCTCGCAAAGTTATTAGAGAAAAACAAAAAATAAGTTTTAACTTTAACACCCTGTATCTCGGTTAATATCGACTTTCGGATGTAGGTAAGTATAATTAAATCCTAATATTTTTACGTAAGGAGTCTGAGGATTAAATAGCGGACCCCTGTAGACATAGCAGCTAATAAAACCACATTATACTTAACGTAGTTACAATATATTTTTTAATTTTACAGTTAAAGCGATTCAATATAATATATTTAAGGTTATGTTTGACTAGTGCATTTTACAAGATAGGTACATAATTAGTTAATTTGTTTTAGTAGGTGTTGTTCTTGTTCTGCAAATTGTTACTTTGCAAGGAACATGGTGAAGGTAAATATCTGACGGCTCAGGTACAGTTTCCTCTCTAACATGCACATACAACGGCGTGTGATGGTCCTCGGGCGATGATCATACGTATAATTTCACTTAACTAACAACCAAAGTCCTGAGTAAACTTCCAAACATAACCCACCAAACCACCGAGATCCCAACAACCCCTTTACATTTTATTATAGACGCTCCCGCGTTTTTCAACCCCAGTTGATTCGGTTCGTCCACACCGTTGTGCAGTTGGTGGCCTGCCGCCAAGTACCAACTCTGTTCTGTGGTCGTCCGCCCCGCTGAGGGGGTCCAGTAAGACGAGGAGGGAGTACCGTAGTTGACGGTAGTCGTAGATCTATCTGTAGGAAGACGTGGTGGTGAAGCTGTAAAGTTATACAGTGAGTCCCAGAAGAAATGTCTAAATTCATTTAAAATTCAGCGGTAAGTTTTTTCAAAAAACGCTCGTACCCGTCGATTTTGAATTTTGAATTATTTTTTTTTGTGGTAATTTCATGTATACAGGGTAGCTCAAAAATAAGTTACGACCATCAACTTCATTTTTTCAAATGAAAACATATATTTTTTATTTCATTTTTGAATTTTGCATTGAATTCTAAGCATGTTTCATGTACCATGTCCTATACATAAACTCAACAGTTATTGAAAAAATTAGGATTGAACATATCATTTAGGGAATCCAACGATCTATCAAATCTTCTGGCAATATGGCATTTTGGGCTCCATAATAAGTAAGAGTGTACTGTCTCACTGTCACCGTTTATTTCCATAGAAACTGTATGACAATTTTATTTCAAATAATTAAGTATAATTATTGTCAAGCGTAGTTTCAAAGTTGCGGTTTTCACAATAATGGTGAAGTTAACGGAAAGGGAAAAAATTGAAATTCTATGCATGGTTGGGTTTGGTGATAAAACACGTACTCAAATAGAAACAGCCCAATTATTTAATGAAATCCATCCTGATCGTCCTCCCATATGTCAAAAGATGGTGAGTAGAATAGAGGCTAAGTTTAGAGAATTCGGTCATGTTAGAGATTTGCCTAAATCTGGTCGTCCTACTCGAGATGAAAATGAACCACTTGACATTTTGCTTTCCTTGGAAGAAAATCCATGTACTCCCCTGTCGCACATTGGGGCCGATTTACACATGCCGAAATCTGTTGTTCACCGAGTAGTTCAAAAGCACAAATATCACCCATACAAAGTTATTCCAGTGCATGAGTTATTTGAAGATGATTTCGATAGGCGAAGTGAGTTTTGCGGACGCATGCAAAATATGTGCAATCTAGATAATAATTTAGTAAAAAATATTATTTTTTCGGATGAAGCTACGTTCTATTTGAATGGTAATGTGAACAGACAAAATTGTCGATATTGGGCAACAGAAAATCCGCATTGGATGATAGAGGTTCACAGCCAGTACCCTAAGAAAATAAATGTTTGGTGTGGAATCGTACGCGAAAGAGTAATTGGTCCATTTTTCTTTGAACAGTCTTTAACTGGACAAGTATATCTCGAATTTCTCCAACTAGAATTAATTCCAGCATTAGTGGCTTTATTTCCGAATCCATTGGATCCAGACTCCCCTGACGAAGAACTGATATTCCAACAAGACGGTGCTCCTCCGCACTATGCGGCCACTGTGCGCACATTTTTGGATGAAACCTTTCCCAATCGGTGGATTGGAAAAGGAGAGGACCTATCGAATGGCCTGCTAGGTCGCCAGACCTAACTCCGCTGGACTTTTTTTTGTGAGGTTACCTCAAATCAAAAGTATTTGTTAACAGGCCAAACAATATGCAGGAGTTGAAAGAAAGGATCCGAAGAGAAGTGCGTGTCATAACTCCGGAAATGGTTGGAAACGTGCAAAGAGAGTTTATTGATCGTCTTGGATATTGTCAAGCAGTAAATGGCGCACATTTTCAACATTTAATTTGATTTTGTTGTGTATTTTTTTAATAAACAGGTCTTACTTATAGATATGTTCAATCCAAATTTTTTCAATAACTGTTGAGTTTATGTATAGGACATGGTACCTGAAACATGCTTAGAATTCAATGCAAAATTCAAAAATGAAATAAAAAATATATGTTTTCATTTGAAAAGATGAAGTTGATGGTCGTAACTTATTTTTGAGCTACCCTGTATACATGAAATTACCACAAAAAAAAAATTAAAAAATCAAAATCGACGGGTACGAGGGTTTTTTGAAAAAACTTACCGCTGAATTTTAAATGAATTTAGACATTTCTTCTGGGACTCACTGTATGTAAATATATCGGGCGATTCCTATAACTAGCTAGTTTTCACTTACCAGAGACACCGTTGTTGTTGTTGTTGTTGTTGTTATCGTCCAACCGATTGTTGTACCCGACGTCCCATGTTGCCGCCGTACCGAATTTCTCCCTGAAACTAGGCGGAGTACTTGACAATCCCGGAAACATCGGCAACGTGTAGCCGGACGTACTGCTGGAAGAACTGGGTTCCGTTCCCCAACTATTCGATCTGCCATAGGAGGCGGGACGGGTCCTGGTGCCTAGGTTTTGGGTGGGGAAGACGGCGGCACCTCGCAAAGCGGAATTATCCTCCGCGACCCTCGCGGGGCCGCTGGAAGGCATCCAACTGGTCGACGACGACACCTTGGGCATCCTCGAAGGCGGGACCTCTTTGAAACTTTTTTCATGTTGAACGGTGCTCCATGGATAGACCTCGCTGGACGCGGTGTTTATGATCGAGGTCGGATCTGATCTATCCGAGTAGGAGATTTGGGAGTCTTGAGGCGAGGCGCAGTCGCCAGAGTTGGGACTAAAAATATAAATTAGTAATTATGGTGCTTTATTATTTTAAAATATCATCATGGACCTTTAAATTCTACTCCTATGTTTACTTACATATAATTAACACATTGATCTTGCAAGAATCTGAGCGCCTTATCGATAATTTGCATGGCAAACTGAGATGCTGGGCCGTTGGGGTTTCCCCCATCGCACAGTCTTCTTGTCTCGCGATGAACGCATTGTTTGAATCTATCGTGGGAGCTATAAAAAATGGATACTTAATTATAATTACAATAGCATTGTTGTATTATAGTACATTACTAAAAAGAGTCACTGTATCAATTATATAACTTACCAACATAGCGTAGACTTGGATATGATATCTCCTTGCTCTACCTGATCCACGAGAACGTTATAGTGGGGTCCACAGTGAATTCTTTCTACTATTGTACTTTTTATACATGGTGCATGTTGTAAATACTCTAGAAAAAGAGAATAATAAATAGTATTTCAAATTTAACCATTTTATTTTGTTGTAATGGTAAACAGGAAACTACAACGAGTGTCATATCAGTTACATTATAGGTCCACAGATGGCGCCACAAGAAACCTAAATTTTATAAACCCGAAAGTGAATTGCAACCAAACCAGGTCGATTTCTACAGTAATAATAAATACACGATGTCAACGTAGCTCTAATGGATCAAACAATCAATTTATTGTTAAAAATCGCTTTAAACTGCACTTCGACATAACGATTTCCAGAATCTTATATTTTAGGATCAGAGGCCGTTATTCTTTGGATTTCACGAGCATTGACCCTCTCGTCATAGATGGCGCTTGTCGAATATTTGCTCCGTATTACTATAGATGGCGCAACGTCAAATGCTACATCGATGTACATTTGCAAATTCATCATAACTACATCGAAAACCGAAAATTCGGCAAGATCATACTTCACAGGATCATTTCTGTAGTATATCTTCGCAATCTCTCTACTCAAAAGTAGAGTTATCGCAACCATGAGGATGAGACAAAGTCCCGTTTCCTGAGCGTGAGATATGATCTCATTTGGTTCATTTATGAGCCGAGTGATGGTCGCCGATGATCGTTCAACCTGTCGCTTGCGATGGGGTATGGAAATGGGATAGTCTGAGTGGTTGCGAATTTTTTTTAAATATAAAAAAAAGATTTCGATAGATTGTTGAAATTTTGTTTAAAGATTGTTTCACGAAAAATGAATATAACTTATGTCTGCAGAAAAGTACCTGGTATTTATGACTTGGACATACAGTGCTACGGCTCCCACCCTATTATTGCATTTTTAACCCCATAGAGCATATGTGGCACCAGTTAAAATCACTGGTTAGGTCTGAAAATATTTCTCCGACTTTAAGTTCTAGTGTTGTAGAATTAATACGAAAATGCTTTAATGATATTCCCCCAGGTAGTTGGAAAAATTCAGTCCGTCACGTAATAACTGTAGAAAATTCGTATATTAGTCTGGATCGTATAATTAATTTTGATGAGGATAGCGATAGCGAACCAGAATTATCTATAGAATGACATTATAAATGTAAATAAATATGACTAGTGATATTTAAAAAAAATGTTATTTCATTTGATTACATTAATATAATCATATCATTACTTGTTTTCCTTAGTCCGTCCCTTCATACTTCACTTGTTTATTGCCAAACTCTTGTTGACACAATGGGACCGACCCAGGAAATCATTAAGTCGTATCGAAATTTCATGAAACGTACTGTACCTTTTTGATAGTCTGTCTGCATGCACATCTGATGAACGCTCTCAATGGGACTTTCTACAGCGCTATTGAACTGTTTTCTTTGCTGGGCTGTGAAACAATTGTCTGTATATGTTTTCAAACAGTCAACGAACGTGTTCCATGTTCTACAGACCACATCTATGTCCTTGAGATTGTCTGGAAAAACTAGATGCGCTTCCTGAAAATAATAGAATTGGGTCAAGTTCGTGTGACAGCTTGTCATTTTATATTGCAACATACGGGAAACCTGAAAAATTACATGAGATTTCCTATGTTCAACTCAACCAAGCATCACCCGGTATATATCTCCCTTGACTTCATTATGTCATCTGTGTCATCAGAATTTTTTTTAATTCACGTGCTTTTAGTTTTATAATACTTTGTGACTGTACCTTTATCAAAGGATCTGCTATGCTTACACATCTATCGTATTCGTTTTGTGAGCAGTCATCGCCCCTCTGTGTTCTTACTAAGTAGGGAAATAGTAGCAGTGATACCAAGATGTTCCACCACATTTTTCTAAAAAGAACAAATATTTAAAAATAAATTAGTTTCCGTTTAACAGTTTTTGTTATTTAATTCTTGATATATCTAGCGGCGATAAGAGGCCTGCCATGCTGGGGGGTTCCAGCTTCGAGGAGGGCCCCCACGCTATTTGCTTTGGGCGCAATATTGTTAACAAATAAGATCCTGTATACAGGGTGGCCCATCGAAAACAGTCCAGCAAGGTTTACGGCTGTGTACGTGAAAATTAAAAAAAAAAACTCTGACCCGTAAACTTGTGTTTTCAGGGGGACACGTTTCACTATTAATTTCATCCCTGTAACCTCAACCGCCCTAGCGGGGGCGGCTACTGCCCTTGTTTTTTTAAATGGGAATGGGTATGTTGTGATACATCTTTTTAAAGTGTCATACAAGGAAAAGTTACGAAAAGTAATACCCTGCCGCGTTAGTCAAATCGGTATATATGGTATTTTTCGTGTTAATTTGTTTGTTTGGGGAGGGATCTTGATCGCCATGACCCCCCTGAATCCGCGCTTGACGAGGGTATGTATTAATTTATAAGAAAATTATAATGAATTACATATTCTCGTTTTAAAAATTACTGTTTTCCTTACAAAGTGTCCAAATTGACTCATGGTAATAAGTTACTTTCAATGCCGTCACCTATTTTGTCTAGGAAAATTATTAATCCTGACCTCTTATCCATGGTCACATCTAAGAAAGCTTTTTCTTTCCGCAGAGGCAATAAAATAAAAACCAATTTTTTTTCTTGCCTTGCACGCGAAAGCTTTTAATCGTTACAAACTTTTCGTGGAAACGAATAAGGTTTTTGTGGAAAAAATAATTATGACATGACCGTTTATGACTCTGAAATATTTACAATAGCTGCACCAATCTTTAAAAATTTTGGTGTGGCTGTGTTGGGTGTGCAATTTTTTTTACTCTTAATTTCCAAATTCAATTTTTAAATTTTCGGTTTGTTTTTAGGTCCAGTAATTATTACCGTGCTAAATTTCAGCTCTCTATGCCACACAGTCTTCAAGAAATAGGGATGTGGACTACTGTAACAGATGAACAGACGGCATAATTGGCAATTATGTTTTTTTAGGACGAGAAATTGATTTTTTATGAAATTTTAATGTACAATGGGGGCGCTGTCTGCGGCATTATTTGCACATTTATTAGGTCATAACTTTTTTGGGCCTCAGTGTATTTAAGTTTTTAATGAAAATAATACCTGTCTTATATTTATTACGTAAAAAAGGTATACTAAGTTCAGGTTGCCCAGAGTTACTGTTTCGGAGATATTTGCATTTAAATTGTTTAGTGCATCCTGCAAAATTATAATTAATTTGCAAACAAAATTTTTTCTTAAAGTAACCTATGAGAAAACAAATAAAATTTAGAGATGCAGTTGCTATGGAACAGAAAATGTTTCATCGTAAGTTTGTGTTTTCATTGCTGTTGGTTTCTTTCGACACGATATTTTCTAGGTTCAAAGTTATTTTAATTAAAGTAAGTTAAAGAACAATCCAATCGTTGTATTTATTATTCCCAATTACCATTACTAGAACATTAATTATCATGTAAAAGTTAATTGGTAAGATGTAACAAAATATTATTTGCTTGCCTGACTGAGCTAACGCACTAAGCAATTTAAATGCAAATATCTCCGAAACGGCAACTCTGGGCGACCTGAACTTAGTATACCTTTTTTACGTAATAAATATGAGAAAAGTATTATTTTTATTAAAAACTTAAATACACCGAGGCACAAAAAAGTTATGACCTGATAAATGTGCGAATAATGCCGCAGATTGTACATTAAAATTTCACAAAGAAATCACTTTCTCGTCCTAAAAACCATAATTGCCAAATTTTGTAAAAAACCGTTGGTTTCTCTCAAAGTTATTAGAGAAAAACAAAAATGAAGTTTTAACTTCAACACCCTGTATCTCAGTTAATATCAACTTTCGGATATAGGTAAGTATAATTAAATCCTAATATATTTACGTAAGGAGTCTGTGGTTTTTCCATGTACCATTAATTAGCGGACACCCTGTATAAACCCTTTTATTTTTCATATAAATTAGGTTCTGATTGCAGATAATGATAAAACCCAGCTAGTTTGTCTGTCTGATATAAACCTCAGTGATCATTTATTCTCAACTTTCCTTCTTGGCGTTTCGTGTTTCGTTTTAATGTATCTATGGCGTGAATTCTTATGTCTTATCACTAACTTGATTCGAGTATTTTAAGTTTAAAAAATGTAAGCTTCTTGGAATAAACGAACATGGCTCTTGGAGCATAAATATTCAGTTACTTGACAAAATTGGTGATGTTCATAGTGATACAAAATTTGTAGAATATGGGGTATCACAGGGAACGGAATTAGGTCCATTACTTTTTTTAATATATTGGAATGACTTGTTTTATACAGAAGTTTCTTTATATTGATTGTTAAATAATTTGCCGTTTTCAGAATAAGTATACGGGGTCAGGTAAAAAAGTTATCGGACCTATCCTAATTTTTTTAAATGGAACACCCTGCATAATTTAAACTAAAAAGATACTATTTTAAATTCTCCTTTCAATTATATAACACGTTTCCTAGGCGATTTATTTAAACTTTATACCTTAACACCAAAGTAGGCCATAAAACAAAAATTAATATCCTAGAGACAACTATGTTGACATTAACATTTAACGTCAATTTCATGAAAAAGACTTACCGACATTTAGAAAAATTTGATGACATCACTATCATCCATGGTGTGTCATAAATTTGAAAAGAGAGTTTAAAATGGTATCTTTTTAGATTAAAATATACAGGGTGTTCCATTTACTTCTCCCATTACTTTTTTGATAGCACTAACAATAACGGAGATACACTATAAAAGTGTCGAAAATGGGACACCTTGTGCATGTATACAAATTTTGCTTCTTGTAAATAAATTTATTTATTATTATTATTCTGTACAAGAAAAAACTCTTCTATTTTCTCTTAGGGAAAAACTATTATAGTACGCTCGTTTTATTTGTTGCTTTTATATAACACCAAAATTTATTGTTTTTGTGCACAACACTGCGGCTAAAAAAACGAAGTTAGTTGGTTATTAACCAAGTGTTTCAGCTTTTTGTTCAATGTCCGGAAATTGGCACCTACATCTGTAACAATGACGAACCCGCACTTCCGCTGGCTGCATTGGACCGTAGAAAAAAACGAGCGTTCTGTACTCGGAGATGAATTTAAAAAAAATGTAAACTAGGATTTTCTTTTCCCTTTAAAGGGCATCTGAAGCTGCTTTATTTTTACAAATAAAAATACACGATAAAACAATTCAATTCTAGTATATTTCCATTTTTTGCAAATCTGGCTATTGAATCTGAAAAAAGCTAACAAAGAATTTTCGAATTGGGGTTAATAAATATGTGTATTATTTAGAATCGTAAAAAATGCCCTAAATAAGTCGTCGTAATGACTTTAACATGTTTTATTTCTCGAAAACAAAGCCCTATTTTCGCAATGTTTGTGCCGCCGAAGAAAAAGAAGTTTCTCCGTAGGCGCATTCGATCATTTGGCCACTTCCGCTCCCATTCTCAGGTCTCGGCACTTGTCACGCGAAGCCTTAAAGGGTCATTAGAATATTATTTAGAAAATTCTAATATTATATGTGGAGCGGTTTTGGCCAATATAGAGGTGGGAGCGAAATTATATTTTTTCCTGTCAGTTAACCTTACAAGAACGTACATTTAAAAATTATTTCCTGCACTTAAAACGAAATTAATTTAAAATTTCGTCACAATACATATCCTTGTGTACCAAACATCAAAACTTAAACCGTATTTCATAATTCCATTTTTATAAAATATCTTATAACAAGAAATAGAAATAATGATGTGTGTTATACAATCTTGTTTGTAGGTAATTATTTTCGCTAACTTTTGCCATAATATAATATAAATAAAGTGAAAAAGTGTAACAAGGGTATTGCTCTTCTTTTATCATAACGTACAGAGTGTCCCTTTTTCGACGCTTTTATAGGGTTTGTTCGTTCTGTAATTGTTAGTGCTATCAAAAAAGTAATGTAGGTGTCATGTGCTCTTTCTGGCTCAAACTTAAAATGGTAAAATCAAAATTGGAAAATTTTCGCTCGTTTAAGAGATACGGGGGAAAATAAAAAAATTGACAATTTCAAAATTACCCTATATTTTCTTAGTTAAAAGAGATACGGAAAATGTTTTATACAGAACTTTCTTTATAATGATTGTTGAATAATCTGCCGTTTTCAGAATAAGAATACGGGGTCTAGGAAAAAAGTTATCGGACCTAACCTCATTTTTTAAATGGAACACCCTGTATATTTTAATGTAAAAATATAGCATTTTAAATTCTCTTTTCAAATATATAACACACCATGGATGATATTGGCTTCCTAGGCGATTTCCTTAAACTTTATGACTTTAAACCACAGTAGTCCATGAAACAGAAGCTAATATCATAGAAACAACTATGTTGACATTCTAGTTGTTATTAACAACTAACGTCAATTTCATTTTTACATATTCATTTGTGAATATGACTTATCAACATTTTGAAAAATTTGATATGATATCGGTTTATATTGAAAGTGGAAAAAAACGAAGTAATGGCGCAAAATGTATATTTTGTTCGCTATCCGGAAAGACGGCAATAATTTAAGGACATAATATCCCGAACATTTGCGATGATTCCCGTTATTTTTTACCTTAATCTGAATCTTTTATTTAGTTTCAAAGTAATAAAGTTTAAATAAATCGCCTAGAAAACCAATCCATGAGGTGTTATATATTTGAAAAGATAATTTAAAATGCTATATTATTAGGTTCAAATATACAGGGTGTTCCATTAAAAAAAGTAGGTAAGTTCGATAACTTTTTTACCTGACCCCGTATACTTATTCTGAAAACGGCAAATTATTCAACAATCATCATAATAAAACATTTTTCTGTATCTCTTGTAACAAAGAAAATACAGGGTAATTCTTGTCAATTTCTTGATTTTCCCCCGTATCTCTTAAGCGAGCGAAAATTTTGAAATTTTGATTTTACCATTTTAATTTTGACCCAAAAAGAGCACATATGACACCTACGTTACTTTTTTGATAGCACTGACAATTACGGAGATACCCTATAAAAGTGTAGAAAAAAAAGTCCAAGATTTGATACTTTTTCAGAACATCAAAATTAAGTAAACGTAATTTTTGGAAGCGGTTATTAAGTCGAGATTTCAGAACCAACCCGATATGTCTGCGCCTGTCTACGTGCAATTATAATTGCCATTGCAGGAGCAAGAAAATAATTGCCGATTCTAATACGGCTTCTGAGAAACAGTCATCCGGGAATCCTTGTATAAAACTCGCCGATTGTCTTGCGAATATTGTTCTTGATTGACTAACTTTTTACATGTTTTGCTCGCCAGTTGTGTCTGGATTATCAAAATTCAAGTCCATCGCCCGACGCATAATCTATTTATTAAATCTTATTAAGTCACACAATTTGAACATTACACAAAATGGATTCCATTATTTCGACGAAATATATTTTTTTTGTCATAGTGGATAGGTTATTACAATAAACCCATGAATGCCACATTACTGCTGAAATGGTTCAATGACATTGGCCTTTTATTATTGTTGATTTAGCATAAATAAAACACGCACTTACACCTCATTAACTAAAAAAAGTAAAGTGCGAGTCAAGCTCGCGTGATAAATAAACCACGTTGTGCTGATAATTTTTTTCAATGTGAAAACCTAATTTCAGAGTTACTTGTGTATCTAAATACACCGTATAACGAAGACTTATTAAAGATCTATAAAACCATTATAGGACTATAAAATAGATGTAGGTTAAGATGTAAGGGTCTTGTGTGATTTTTAATTAGATACTGACCATAATTAATGGGTCTAAAAAGTGAACTAACTTGAAATTACGCTTGAAATAGATATAGAAGAAGGTAGAAAAGCTTATACGTTAATTGGTACTGGGCACGCAAAAGGTATAAAGATTTGTATACAGGATGGGTGAATTCTAAGCAATCTACCTATTTCAAAAATTAAATTTTTCTCCTTATAAGCTGCAACTGAAATAGTATATTAAGATACAAGTTTCATAAGACATTATCTTAGAGCACGCGTTTAACTTAGAAAACAACCCGCGAAGCGGGGAGTTTTCTAAAGTACAAGTGCTCTAATTGTGTTATGAATCGTGTACTTTATAATACTTTTCCTATTTGGGTCTCTAAAGTCTGAAAAACTTTAAAAAACATAATGGATTTGTAGTATCAAATATGCCATGATAGAAACAATTGAACACAACAAAGCTTCTTCCCATCCGTCATAATTAAAAATAAATAAATTATTAAAGTTAATGAAAATGAGTCAGGAAGAAAGTTGTACTCTGTCAGAAATACGTGAAATTGCAGAAAATAATCTAGAAAAACTTTTTCCCCAAAAATCACGTAAAGTTTATCAAAAAGAAGATGCAAAACTTTGAGTTATGGTGCGAGCACAACCAAGTTCAAAATATTGAACAAAATAATAAATAATACTATTGAGCAAAATATTGTGTCGACACAGAATCTGACAGAATAACAATTAATGCCCAGGAAATGTCTACAGTAACTATAAATATGTATAAATAAAGTAATATGTATAACACTATATTGAATTAAAAGAAAAATAGTACTTTATCGAATAAAACTTAAGAAATAGAGCATAAACTGGAAGATATTTCTATTATTTTTAGATTATGTTGTTTTATAGTTGTGACTAGAAATTAGTTGACGGACACCGTCAGCATGTTATATATTTCCGAGTATAGGTATTTCAGATAAATATCTAGTAAAAATGATCTATTTGTAAGGTTAAAGGTTAGTATTCTAAAGTTTTCTATAACATTTTTTTGTCGAATCCATACTGCCTAGAAAACTAACTTCAACGAAATCAAAGTAAGCCTAAAATTCGAACCCTACTTGCTGCCAACATAAAAAAAAATAAAATTTCAGTTTCATAAAGTGGCAGGTTATTCAATTTTTTTGCATTTCATAATATAGCCATTATAAAACTAAAATAGAAAACAATATTAAGATCACTTTTATCAAGCATTGAATGAATATCACCAAAAAGTAATGAAAACTTAATACTTACCAAACTTAAAGTATTAATGAATTTTTTATCACCCCAATATTTTCTTTACACAAAAAACCTCTTATATACTATCGCTTCTTCGTAACCGAACTGATCATATCAATAAAATCGATCACATTCATTAATTCAATTACAAATGTTACTCAAAAATATCCATAAACGCAGTCTATACTCTGCCACAAACTTTTACTTTCAACTAAACACACGAGGATATTCGTTTGAAATAAGCGGCCAATATGCTGTGACCAACAAACCAAAACCAAATAAAACAAGCTAATTTAGAGGTAATGAATTAATTCGTTTTCGAGATGCCAGCTTGAAGCTGTATAAATTTTCCCCGACAGCGTTCTTGCAACTATTATAAGCACAAAACCCTCTGATTTGCTACATAAGAGTTGTGTAACAGCAGGAAACATCAACAACCGAGAGTTTTTTTCGCAAATCGAGAGGTTTTATAACACTGTTATAAATCCTAAATCCATTTTATAAGAGAAGTCTCCTGCTAGGTGGGATGTTGGTGGATCACCTTGTTACGGAAATATTCGCAAAATAATCGTACATAAACAATCTTTAGGTCACTCTTTTTGACCTCGACAAATTTCGGTCGGTATTTAAGTAGCCAGTAGTTATAACCATGCCAAATTTCTGCTCCCTATGTCACACGCCGGTGTCTGAGAAAGATTGCTGCTGCGGCAGACACGCACAATCCGTAAGTTTCCCAATGTAGTTACACAACACTACAGGGTGATTCACGACGAGCGTGCATTAGAACTTTATGGAGAACTACTGAATATATGTTCCTGAAACTTTGGGGATTTGGGTTTAGCGATATGCTCTCTTTAACTAAAATATTGACATGTTTCTGTCATTTCCGGTTATACCGGAAGTAGCTGCCAACTTTCGTTTTTTAAATACAACATGGTAATTTTTATTACATTTTTCGATTAAGCATTAAATACTAAGCACATTTTATAGAAAATGTTTTTGTCAGACTCTATTATTTTTTGAGATATCTGGACTTTTTGTAATTATTTGGCAAATGCATGACGATGAAATAATCCACATAACTTTTTTACCTTAGCGCTTGGACTAAAAATTTTTTCTCACCGAATAGCTAGAAGATCATCAAGTCTCAAAAACATTTCAAATTCGGCATAAAATGTACAGGGTGGTCACAATTCACGCCTCATTGTCAAAGAATTTAACCATTAAAAACTTTCTTATTTTAAATGGAACACCCTGTATATTTTTATTTAATTTGATGGCAAATTAGTTGTTCTTTATAAATAGTATTTACTGTCCTATACCTATATCAAAGCGTTTTCTCAAAAAATCCAATTTTATTCCGAAAATACTATTTGTTCAAGTATGTTATGAAAACAATAATTGTACTTAGAGGCTGTATACTGATGTCTATACGGAGGAAAAGTGATTGATTGCTGGAAAATACAATATTCTAATCTAAAGTGTTTCTTAATAATTTATAAATAAAATGCAGTTGATTGTTTTAAATTTAATGGTTTAAATATTATTTTTTTAAAAATAGCAAGGAAACAAGTTTATAAACTTTAAATTCTTTAATTAAAAATGTGTTTGAAAATTATACCTAATATCTTTTGATTATAATTTTAAAATATGTTCGAAATGATTGCCATTTACTTCCAAGCATTCTTTTCATAATGTTATTTCTTGTAGCATTCCTAATTTCTTGTGAGAGATTGAAATGCTGCCTTCCCCTTTCAATTAGATTTTCCTTCGTGGTGATGGGACGCGCGTAAACTTTATCTTTAATGGTTCCCCAGATGAAAAGTCCAGCGAACGAGCTGGCCAGTGGAAGGGACCTTGGTTTGCGATCCACTGGTCATGAAAAAGTCTGTTTAGGGCAGTCTTAACAACTTGAGCGTTTTGTGCTGGAGCCTCATCGTTTTGATACCAATCACTTTTCCTCCGTATAGACATCAGTATACAGCCCCTAAGTACAATTGTTTTCATAGCACACTTGAACAAATAGTATTTTCAGAATAAAATTGGATTTATTGAGAAAACGCTTTGATATAGGTATAGGACAGTAAATACTATTTATAAAGAACAACTAATTTGCCATCAAATTAAATAAAAATATACAGGGTGTTCCATTTAAAATAAGAAAGTTTTTAATGGTTGAATTCTTTCACAATGAGGCTTGAATTGTGACCACCCTGTACATTTTATGCCGAATTTGAAATGTTTTAGAGACTTGATGATCTTCTAGCTATTCGGTGAGAAAAATTTTTTAGTCCAAGCGCTAAGGTAAAAAAATTATATGGATTATTTCATCGTCATGCATTTGCCAAATAATTACAAAAAGTCCAGATATCTCAAAAACTAATAGAGTCTGACAAAAACATTTTCTATAAAATGTGCTTAGTATTTAATGCTTAATCGAAAAATGTAATAAAAATTACCATGTTGTATTTAAAAAACGAAAGTTGGCAGCTACTTCCGGTATAAGCGGAAATGACAGAAACATGTCAATATTTTAGTTAAAGAGAGCATATCGATAAACCCAAATCCCCAAAGTTTCAGGAACATATATTCAGTAGTTCCCCATAAAGTTCTAATGCACGCTCGTCGTGAATCACCCTGTATAGTAGCAAGTATAAGTTAATATACTTACGAAAATTAGATCCAGAGGTGAATTCTAAGCGATATGCAATAACAATTTACACATCAGACCAGTAATCATTTATACATTTGTTTCGCACCTTCAAAGTATATAAAAGAAAACTATAATAGCTCCACTATAATACACTATTCGTGACCGTGCCTGATATAGCACAAACTGTAAAACTGGCCGACGGTCTCTCCGCGACAATATTGAACATACAATACGCTTGCGATTTTGTGGGGGGTAAATAAGAAATACAGGTGAATGGCGTATGCACCTTATTTCGTAAGGAAGGGGTAAAATTAACCCTCCTTATTCATGTAAAGGAGCGGGGTGGCGGCACGAGCGTCGGAAGAGGGGGGTTTGTCACCTATTTTACTTGAAATAATAAAATAATTACGGACCAAATGTAAGGATGCGACCAGTGGCGGCTCGTGACCTATGATAGAGGGGGTTCACAAGTATGGTGACATTTTTCTAGGCGTTTTAAATGTAGAAAGAAAAAAAGTAATAATAAAATGCGTTAGGTAAAACATATTTTTATTTATTTTTTAATTTTACACAAGGAAATACAACTTTTGGAAAATAAGAAATGATTTCTTAGTGTACATAGCTGTCGGATCTTAACGTCGTCGCATGCAACAACCCTCGTAACAATATTTATACAGTCCACTACTAATACTACTAAAGCCATCTACGAGCTATCAAGAAAACCGAATGATGTCCAATACTACTACCGCCATCTACGAGTTATCAAGAAAACCGAATGATGTCTAATACCACTACGCCATCTACGGGCTACGTCATTAGGCGCAACCAAGACGAGAACAATAGTTAACTGTTTTATGATGAGAACGAATCGAGCCACGACACTGACAAGTTGGCATTCTTCATATTTTCAGTGTTTTTTAGTTTAAATCCTTAAATAAAAATAAAATCATATCGAGTATCATTTATCGAAATACACAACATTCATCGACCCTGCACAATAGTGCTTTAACGTAAAGTCCATTCTTCGGTTCTTAATTGTAGAAATCAATAACAGCCTCATTAAGTTTGGAATACTCTCTATAAATTCTTTTTCATACATTTCATTTTTAAACTTTCTAATAAAGTTCCTAGATTTACCCTTTGTGGTCTGCGTTAAATTAATTTCGGGTTTAGGTGTTCCCGCATTCTTCACTTCAATTTTTTGCTCCAAACTCAAAGAGCTAAAATTATTTCTTAAATAGTCCACCGTCAACTATTCATTTTAACTTAATAAATATATTAAAACATACACGCTCGAATTTCTAACTAGATGCACGAACAGACACACACAAAAACTGTGCGCCTTTTCCATGTTAAATCGCCATAGCCCCGCTATCCCCTGCTGCCACCCGCCACCTGTTACTACAGAGAAACTGCACTACTTAATCGCACGTGCGAGCAAGTCTCGTCATAATCGTCATTTACCTCGACCGAGGCACGGTTGCCGGATCTATACAATTTGGTTTGACGGTACGATAAAATATTAGGGAGGGTCGGACTTTATAGCATAAATAATATTCAATGAACATAAATTAATATTTACATGTGCACGTGCGCATGTGGTCCTGTGTGGAATTCAGGAATATTCAATTTATTGAATTAGAAGCAATAATAAATAAAGTACCTACCTAGTGTTTTTTGTGCCTACCTGAAGAAATACATGTACAAGTGGCGCTCCTGGGATGTCAGTTAGGGGAGGAATAAGAATTAATTGCGATTTGTTACATGTGTATAGTATTGTATAGCGTGAAATATTGGGGAAATTTTCATTGTATTCAGTGATTATGGGCTATCAACTTGTTAATGGGTTTTTTCACCGAAGCCACATTTTAAAATTATTCACAATATTAAGAACATTCACCATTTTATCAATAAAACAAACACAGAAAAATGTGGCAAAACACCTGTTAGAGTAGGGTTGAAAAAATAAAAATAAACAGGATATATTGGGACAAACCCGAGGTTTTCTATGTTTTATTTTTTTCTGCACCATTGGAAAAGGGAACAAATCGGAATCCCGAAAATATATACGCTTTGTTTAAACAATTGTTCCACGGGGAGCATGTCGTGTAGCTGGTGATTTTTTTCGGGGATTTACATAAATGCGTAGGAGAATCACCGGTGAATTAATTAGCTGCTCCAGCCTCGCCTGTTTATAATATGAAATAATTTATAAAATGTATTTGAAATACTTTTAATAATACAAAGCTAGCTATTAAAACACCTTTTTCTTACTTTATATGGAGATACAATTAATTTTTTCCAAAATTTACGTTTTCTCCAATTTTTTTGGGAACCTTTAAAAACACATTTGGTAATGTAGTATCTTCTAAAGTACCTGGAAGGCTTCAACATTATCAGCGATCATCAATATGGTTTTCGGAAGTCCAGATCAACTGGAGATCTTCTAGCCTATGTCACCCATATTTGGAACAACGCAATCGAACATCATGGGGAGTCTCGGGCTGTTGCACTGGATATTTCTGAAGCCTTCGATCGTGTTTGGCATGAGGGACTTCTAAGTAAACTGCGATCCTATGGTATGCCCAGTCGAGTCCGTGAATGGTTGTCTAGCTTTCTTAAGGACCGCTCTCTGCAAGTAGCGATTGACGGATTTCTCTCAGACACCTTCACCATCAATGCAGGTGTTCCTCATTTCCTCTCTTCTTACTCTATATTAACGACCTTCGCAATCGGACACGCAATCCCACTGGCTTCATCTATTAATTTGCTGGGTGTCAATCTGGGATAGGATAGCTTCTCAGAAACTTGGTGTACTCTTCCGAACCAGAAAGTTGTACACACCTCAACAATTTTTGACACTATACAAAGCCCAGATTCGACCATCACTAGAGTACTGCTCCCATGTCTGGAGCTCTGCACTCAAACATACTCTTCGGCTACTGGATTCCATCGAAAGGAGGGCCGTTCGTCTGATTGGAGACCACGAGCTGACGAAGAACCTCGACAGCCTAGAACATTGAAGACAGGTTGGGTATTTGACTCTTTTACAGATATTTTCATGGAAAGTGCTCCGCTGACCTTGCCGTCTTAACTCCGCCCAGAGCGGCGAATAGCAGAAATACACGACGAACCACTGCCGCCCATCCATATGTGTTTAAGCTTAGCACTACTCGAACTGCATTATTTAAGAATTCTTTCATCTGGAGGACTTCATCCTTATGGAACGACCTTCCCGAGGTCGTTTTTCCCAACGATTCAAAACCAACGTGAAGCGCTTTTTGCGCACACGCACCACTCCCAGAGTGCCCTAAAGGATTTTTCCTATAGTGCTTGTGTTTGATCATAAAAAAAAAACCTTTAAGAAACATGTCACAATTCGCTTAAATTTTACTACTCTACTTTAAACAGATTACTGAAAAATCTAAAATTAATATGAATGGCATATTTAACAATGAACAACGTTTCAAATGCAGATTCCCCTTTAGCTCTTTCCGAAGTGTGGGACGCCCTTTAATTTTGACAACTCACCTAACCTCACTTTCTATTAAGAAGTAAACAACCCGAAAAATGTAAAATTCTTTTAATTTGAAAGTTTTCTCTATAATTTTCTTTTAAATTTAAAATTATTTGATGTTAACGTAAGATTTCAAAGATCAATTTTAAACTATGGTGTCTTCCCCGGTGCAAAATGTAAGCGAGTTCCTTAAAAATAAGCCGCCCGTGGTGGTATTTATACTCTGTTTAGTAGCCCTAGCAGTCTCAACCTTCTATTTTGCCTTTGAAATTGAAAAGGACGGTCCTACAGTAGACAGCGACAAGATACACGTAAGTTTCTAGTTAATAATCTCGGTTTTTTGGTTAATATATTGTTTCTATCATGACCTGAATTTAAAATTTATCCCTTGGTAAGTAAACATATGTTGTTGCTACGAGGATGGGTGGGAATGTGTTTCGTGCATTAAATTAGACATAAAATACAATAATAAACCATGAATGTGTCTTGTATATAAAACATACCATACATGCCCATGGCATTAATTTTTTACACGAGTTCAAGTACACACAACACAAATGTCTTTTTCAGGATTGGACTTCAATGCGTAAGCACTTTAATTCACTTGATACCTGTATAAATTTTTCAACGTGGGGTAATGAAATCAATATTAGGGAAAATGAAGAAGAGCTTAAAAATGAAATATCAGTTTATACGAAAGTAACTATTGAAGATATCAATTCCTTGAAGCCCTTTGCTAGTGTTTATGGTACACTGACCTTGGAGGGTAAGTTGCCTTCTTTCTAAGCAGTTATATGTGTTTGATAGCCCTAATTTAAATAGTTTATGCATGCTTTTAAAGGAAATTACAAAAATTAAGTGATTTTTCATGTGGCAGGAATGGATAATGTCAACATATAATTATGGCCAGGAACATGTTTTGCGTCTCAACATAGAGATGCAAGATGAGGATACAACTTTACACATCTTGTGCATTAAATGTGGCCGTTATTCCATCTGTAACACTAAAATATACTTAGAATGCAGTCTTCATTGGTATCGGTTCCATTAACCGATGTCGATGTGATTCAATACACATAATTTCGTCTTAAGATTTGATACTTATTTTAAAGGTTGGCTTTCAACTTCATGCCAAGATGAGAAGAAATTACCGAAAAATGTAGAAATATTCTTCGATGTGCCTTCACAAGATAAATTGGTTAATGGTTCTTTAGATATATGCGTTACACTAGAAGGTCCAGCTGAATTTTTGCCTCTATTAAAAAAGGAATCAATGTGCCAGCCTATAGCTATACAGAAAAGAAAGAATGTAAAGGTAGGCATGTAATAAAAGTATAGTTTTTTTGTATAACAAGTGTGAAAGGTTAAACAAAATATTATTGAACATTCTGGTTCCATAATTCTTAAAACAACTACACTCAAATTACTGGTTTAAATCTTTGCAAGAACGTTTTGGGAAAGCGAGTTACATTTAACAATATACAGGGTTCACTGTTTTTATACATATTTCTCCACTCATTCTTCATACCGAAACGTACACATAGGTAACTTAAAATCAAGCGTGAATTTCAAATATACCCTTAGGTAAGTACGAAACGTTTCAAATTTCATCCATCGTAATTCACCAGGTTAGGTTATACATCTATGAAAAGTGGTGATTTATCAATCACTCTTCCTATATAAATAAAATGGGTATGCTCAATTACTATATCTCAAACACTATAAACTTTTAAATTAAATTAAATATAAAATACCTGTTGAACTTGTCTAAACCAAAAACTTACCTCTTCGTACCACCAAACAAACTCCATCTCGCTCGAATAAACAGCATCCCGTCCATGGATTTGGCGAGAAAACCTTTTATCCTACATTACTCTTAAGTTCTGAAAGTTCACTGCTCTCAATTAATCACTTAAAATACTAGAAAACATTAAAAAAAGATCACAAACACCAGAAACGACGCGAACAGGTGGCCATTTTCGAAACCGTCAAAAGCTGGTCGGCGGGTAGCGACGCCAAGCGACCCCTTTAGTAACCCTTTCATTCATTATTTGCGATTGGTTATCTTCCTTCAATTTACGGAAATAGAAAAGGACAGTCTTAGATGGGATATGGGTCATCTGAATTTCCTCAAGGACGTTGAAGGCCGTCTCCTGGGAGAATCTACCTTCTGTCTTTCTTCACAGCATGTTAGTAGAAAGAGATGCGCATAATGTTTGTGCTTTCTTAGGAATGTTTGAATGGGATTCTTACTATAATTTTAATAAGCGTCCTTGCCAGGAATGTGTAGTACTATGAGGTGATTATGAATGGACGGATAGAATAGGGTGGTGTGGGGGTAAAGGGGATCAAATTTTGAACTTTGATTGGAAAGAAATAACACATGGTGACTATTAAATGTATGGGAGAGAGTTTTTTTTAAGATTCAACGTATTTGTAATTTATTATGTGATATACAGGGTGTCCGGGAACATGTGGGAAATTTCCCGGATATGAAGAAAACACGTGAAAAGAATACTATAGGTTCATATAAACTTCTTTCGTATCGGCCTCCTCTTCGGAGATATGGGCTTCCAAAGAGCACCAATGGAATCAAGTTTTTTACACATAATTATTGAACCACCTGGTATATTTCAATTATTTTTTAATATGATGTATACCAGGTAAGACCCGTCAAATTACTACCCAAGAAACTGTTGTGAATTACTCACAGCTGCAGGGACGGACTAGTTGTAACACTCATGGGCCCATTTTTTTTACGCCCTGTATGATGAGAACTTTGGACAATGTTTTTTACATACCTTTAACTATTGGCTAAAAATTACGTACTCTTCATTCATGTCGCTAATCCTAACCGTTTTCGAGAAAACGTCATTTTATTTACACTGAGTTCCCTAACTGCTCATGGGCTAAATATGAAAAAGCGGAATCTTGAAGTTGAACATTGGATCGGAACAAAGATGTATCTTTTATTGAAATACCCGAAGCACATGATGTATATGAAATGCCGTTTTTTCGAAAACGGTTAGGATTAGCGACATGAATAAAGAGTACTTAATTTTTAGCCAATAGTTAAAGGTATGTAAAAAACATTGTCCAAAGTTCTCATCATACAGGGCGTAAAAAAATGGGCCCATGAGTGTTACAGCTAGTCCGTCCCTGCAGCTGTGAGTAATTCACAACAGTTTCTTGGATAGTAATTTGGCGGGTCTTACCTGGTATACATCATATTAAAAAATAATTGAAATATACCAGGTGGTTCAATATTTATGTGTAAAAAATTTGATTCTATTGGTGCTCTTTGGGAGCCCATATCTCCGAAGAGGAGGCCGATACGAAAGAAGTTTATATGAACCTATAGTATTCTTTTCACGTGTTTTCTTCATATCCGGGAGATTTCCCACATGTTCCCGGACACCCTGTATATTGTGTTCAATAACAACCCCCCCTTGAATTTTGTGGAATTTTGAAGCTTTTTTACTAATCTATTTTAGAATGTGAAAGGTTTTTTTGCGTCCAAACTTCCTAGAACACCCGATTCAAAATTCTGTGCAGAGGGAAAAAATGTGAAAATAAATTTTGATTTGGAACTGGGTACTGTGGAAAACTACTTAAGCGACGTAAGTACTGTTTAAATTATACAGAAACATTAATGAAAAGTAACTTTGTCTGGCTTCACTAAGATAATACTAATACTATTTTTATTTTTCAGGATATAAGAACAGAAATCTACATTCATCTGATATGGTGTAGCTATTTCTTAGTCTTCATAATATTTTTCGTTTTACTGTATGCAATTCTGAAAAAATCAGTATATTTGGAAAATAAGGAACAGAGCGTACGACTCCTGTAGGACGTGTGATTATTTAGCTAAAAGTATTTTATAGTAATGAATGTGATTGTGAATTTATAGAAAATATATTTTGTATTGTGATTTGTATGAAAACATAAATGTTTTGTAAGTGTAACTAATAAATTTTCTTTAAGAACATCCGACCAAGTTATTTATACAGGATGTTCCTCAATGACGTGCTAATATTTCAGGGTGTGATTCCTTAGGTCATTTTATAAATAAAAGTTCATATGAACATATGTCCGCAATGGCTTCAATTTTTTGCTACAGGGTGTTGAATTTTTATTTTTTAAATGGTTATATTTTAATATCTCCGAAAGTAGTTTAGATATTATTTTCAATTTTGGTATGTGTTAATAGGATATAGAACCACAAGTTTTAGTTAGAAAAGTTATTCAATTGTTCCACCAGTGGCGTCCCTGCAAACATGTCCTCTGATATTTTTTACAAAAAAGATGGTACGCTACTGACATTTTTCCATGGGGATATTTTTCCTGATTAGCCTGGTCAATTCTACATGAAAACGGTTTCTTGAGTATTTCTCGTCAGACGCACCCTTCTTGATTGAAATCACTAAATTCATATTGAAACTCATTATTATTAACATTGATAAAATAATTAATGATAAATTTCGATTCATAAAAATTGTTGGAAATGGCCACCTTCACTTAAAAGGCATGCTTCCGCCCATCTTCGCATTGAATTGTCCACTCCAACAATTTTTATAAAACAAAATTTATCATTAATAATTTCATCAATGTTAATAATAATGAGTTTCAATATGAATTTAATGGTTTTAATCAAGCACGGTGCGTCTGACGAGAAAAACTCAAGAGACCGTCTTCATGTAGAATTAACCAGGGTAATCAGAAAAAATATCCGCATGGAAAAATTTCAGTGGCGTACCATCTTTTTTGTAAAAAATATCAGTGGACATGTTTGCAGGGACGCCACTGGTGGAAGAATTGAATAACTTTGCTAATTAAAATTTGTGGTTCTATATCCTATTAACACATACCAAAATTGAAAATAATATCGAAAGTACTTTCGGAGATATTAAAAAATAACCACTTAAAAAATAAAAATTCAACACCCTGTAGCAAAAAATTTAAGCCGTTGCGGACATATGTTCATAGGAACTTTTCTTTATAAAATGACCTAAGGAATCACACCCTGAAATATTAGCGTGATTAAGGAACACCCTGTATAATAGAATAATTCTACATATTTCTAACAAAAAAATATTTACAATGTTGACAACAAAAATGTAGGTATAAAAAAATATACCTACTAAAAAAGTCAGTGAATTCTACGGATTACTCCAAATAACGCTTAAGTTATTAATGGTTTATCGCGTTGTTTGAATATATTTGCGGAAAGAACCGAATAGTTCAATATTATCACTAATCCGAGATTCATACATTTTATACAACACAGTGTCACAAGATTAGGGATGTTGATATTCAAAGATTAGGGTATAATTTTTTAGCCTCGATATTAAATCTAGAGATAACGCTCAGTGACGAATTGGCAATTTCGAAAAGACGTACACAGGCCAAATAACAATATTTTTATTCCGAGAATAAAATTAATTTTAAATACATGCTGTGTCAACAGATTATTGTTTAACTGATATACATATCTTTGTTTTCTGCTTACCTAAATCGAATAGGGGCGACAAAGCCAGAAAACACTAAGCTATACCAGAGTATTATAAACGAACTGAATTGTTTTATAATCTTGTTTGGTCCAATTAGGTTTTGACCCTTCCTAGAGTCGATAGCGATAACGATTTTCGTAAGAAATTGAAGCAGATATTGCTTTGAAAATAAGAATGTTTTCTTTTAGTATCTGGTTCTTCCTCAGGCGTCTAAGTTATATTTTTTTTGAACGTTTGTGATTAAAAATGTTTATGTTTTGTTAAAAGTGTAATTTATATGTACGAAAATGGACATCAGAAACAATTTTTTGTTCACAAAATGGATTTTTATGTTTGTCGTTTTCGAGCAAGCGTTAATGGTAAGTTATCGAAGAAATTTCATCAACTTTCAATGAATTATAATTTTTTTTTTTAGATTTATGTTCCCAATGAAATAGACCAGACGCCGAAGCTTTACACGACGGGAATAAAAATAAAAACTTCCCACTATAAAACGCTAACGGATCCGTATTATCACTCGAATTACAGCAAAGTGTATGTTCATAACAAAAATTATACCTCGAGTTTATTAGATAGTGCTAGTGACATCACCAAGTCACCAGGGTATGTATTATGCTGACTATAACAATTAAGAAAGCTCACTTGCGAGGAAGGGGTTGGATTTTGGCTGCTTCGTAAGTTCGAGCACTGTAACAGGAATAACATTTTTCTACTACTGTATAAATAAATCAACTTTCGGGCCGTAGCAACACGAAAGAAAACGAAAGTAAATGTTACAGTTACCTGAATATTATCCGTTGCTAGTTACGAAAGTAGGTTGCTAGCTACGAAAGTAATACTTTCGGTGCCAGGACAAAAAAACAAGAATAAAATTTTTTATTGTATTTATTCAAGCGAATTAAAAAAAAATCTTACTTAATAATAAAAAGTTTATATTTATTGAAAAAACAAGTGGTATAATAACAATAATATAAAACTTAAATAACACTAATTTGTATTTATTGCCATTAAGGTTAATAGTGAAATTTGAACAGTTACAAATATTAATTGATGGAATATTATTCAATTCAATACCTTCACCGCTTCTTATTAGAGACTCGTTATTATCCTGGACTTGGACCATACAACTATTTGTCACTCTCGCGTCGTTAGATGGAATAAAAGTAGGAGATCGATTTAAGATCTTTTTGGAAATTTCGATTTTATTTGTATACGAATCACCAATATATCCCTCCGCAACGGACGAAGATCTCCAACCGCCATGTCTTTTAAATCCAAAATATCGATACCTGGAGCATTTGCAAGAAAGGTAGTTGATGTTCTTCTAAACGAGTGACCAGTGTATTTATTTATATCTTGAAGTTTCAAAAATTTGGCAATTTCTTTGGGAACATTTGAAATAGTGTGTTTTCCAATCACCTGATTCACACACCTACCTCGTTCATAGCGATATAACAAGCGTTCGTCTTGTGTATTATTTGGCCTAAGTTTAATATAATCTTGAAGTAACCTCATAAAAGAAACTGGACCTCCATCATCGGCTATCACAAAACTTCTTTGAACCTTGTTTTTGCTCTGGAGGATTTTAACAATAGCTACATCATCCTTGATTTCGATGTCGTTCAATTTCATTTTATAGATCTCATCTGTCCGGCATGCTCCAGCTATCCCCATTACTGCTATCACTTTCATAGATAAATAGCTATGATTAGGAGCGTCAAGTAAAAACTTTATTATTTCTTCTTTTGTGAAAATTTTAGATTTTTTAGCTTCGTAACCATCATTTTTTCGTTTAATAAATGCAATAAGTTTCTTAAACTGCGAAATATCTATATTTTTGTTGACAGAAATAGTCAATTTAAGCATGGAATATTGTGACCATAAGGACGGAGGTGATAGGGCTTCACATTTCTCTTGGAAGTACGCTAGCATTACATTTTCGTCAATTTGTGAAAGGTTTTTCTCCACGAACCATTCTAGAAACAGGTTGTACGTTTGACAGTACCTATCTTTCGACTTTACGGGTAAGAGTGAGGCACATGCCAACTCGACCGCCTTCTGTATAGCTTCGTTTTGGTCTTGAAACAACATTTTCGACAATCGAAATTAAAAAATTCGAACTGACAGACTTTGACTGTACTCAAATAACTAGTTGTCATGGATTATTTTACAGGTGTATTTTATTATAATTTGAATAAAATCAAAGTTCATTACTTAATAATATAATTGATCAAAGAACAGTAGTAGAAAAAGTTTAATACATTACACGCTGCAAAAGCCCTTTCAGGTGCTCGGAGTTTTTTAAATAGCCTCGGCTTCGCTACGCTTCGCCTCGCCTATTTAAACACACCTCGCACCAAAAAGTAAACTTTCGCAGCTTGTAATGTAAATAACTATTTCATCAGTTCTATTGTTTCTTTTTAGCTACGGCCAATCGACAAAAGTGTACCCAGTATATATATCAGATGAAAAAAAGGAAAAAATAAAAAATGTTCTGAAAGAACACAACACTAATGTCGTAGAAAAGGATACCTTAAATAATAAAGTTGTTTATAAGAGAAGAATAGAGAAAGCTAAGAACATAGAAGTTTATAATAAGTAAGTAGGTTTTTACGATTGATAGAAGCGCTCGAGTTACTCGAGTTATTGCAAGAAAGTCTCCGGCGATACATTTTTTTGTTTATATATACAGGGTGTCCGGGAACATGTGGGAAATCTCCCGGATATGAAGAAAACACGTGAAAAGAATACTATAGGTTCATATATACTTCTTTCGTATCGGCCTCCTCTTCGGAGATATGGGCTCCCAAAGAGCACCAATGGAATCAAGTTTTTTACACATAATTATTGAACCACCTGGTATATTTCAATTATTTTTTAATATGATGTATACCAGGTAAGACCCGTCAAATTACTACCCAAGAAACTGTTGTGAATTACCCACAGCTGCAGGGACGGACTAGCTGTAACACTCATGGGCCCATTTTTTTTACGCCCTGTATGATGAGAACTTTGGACAATGTTTTTTACATACCTTTAACTATTTGCTAAAAATTAAGTACTCTTCATTCATGTCGCTAATCCTAACCGTTTTCGAGAAAACGTCATTTTATTTACACTGAGTTCCCTAACTGCTCATGGGCTAAATATGAAAAAGCGGAATCTTGAAGGTTGAACATTGGATCGGAACAAAAATGTATCTTTTATTGAAATACCCGAAGCACATGATGTATTTATGAAATGCCGTTTTTTCGAAAACGGTTAGGATTAGCAACATGAATGAAGAGTACTTAATTTTTACTCAATAGTTAAAGGTATGTAAAAAACATTGTCCAAAATTCTCATCATACAGGGCGTAAAAAAAATGGGCCCATGAGTGTTACAGATAGTCCGTCCCTGCAGCTGTGAGTAATTCACAACAGTTTCTTGGGTAGTAATTTGACGGGTCTTACCTGGTATACATCATATTAAAAAATAATTGAAATATACCAGGTGGTTCAATAATTATGTGTAAAAAACTTGATTCCATTGGTGCTCTTTGGGAGCCCATATCTCCGAAGAGGAGGCCGATACGAAAGAAGTTTATATGAACCTATAGTATTATTGTCACGTGTTTTCTTCATATCCGGGAGATTTCCCACATGTTCCCGGACACCCTGTATATATTACGCTATAAGAATGTTTTATAACCAAATTATAAAATTGTTTTATATAAATATTTTAAATAGCTGTAAAAACAGCAATAGAACTTCTATGATACGGAAAAATGGTTCTGTAAGCTTTTTTACTGTTTTAATTAATTGATACACCACTTCTATGTAGGAAATCTGGGATTATTACACTTACAGATATCTTTTAATATCCGAAGGGACAATGAATACTATTTTAAGCTCAAAATATTATAACCTTTATGAAAAAATAAAGGTTGGTTGGGATTCCATTAAGAAAATTATGAATTTGTTCTTGAATTATTCTTTTTTATCGTAGGTGCCCTAAAGGCGTTACAGGACAGTTTGTATATGACGCGTCATGCAACCAATACTTAGATTGTTGGAGTGGGAGAGGAGGCCCTAGAAATTGTGCCCCTGGAACACTTTTTAACCCCAAGACGTTAGAATGTGATTTTCCAGAAAAAGTGGAATGTTTGACAGGTATATTGCGGTCAATACTAAAGAAATTATTATATAAATTAACTATTTCATATAACTAAGTAACTAAGTAATGCTCCAATGTGTATACAGTATGTCCACGGATGGGGTTTACAAGAGGACAAATGGACTAAAAAAGTCACTCTTAATAAACGTCTTTGCTTGTCTAGAAAATACGATTCATCATAAGAAACTTCAATTTTTTTATACAGGGTGGGTAAAAACTGCAAAAATGTTATTTTGCTTAAGAGTAAACAGACTTTATTTTGAAAGATACGAAAAAAAGTCACTCTTAATGAATGTGCTTTCTACACAACAAACCGAAGCAGAACAATTCATTAAAAGGTTTATTTCCCAAAAAGTATTCTCTGGTACACCTCTGACTGGTGAACCTAGTTAAAATAATAATGACACTTAAGGTGATAGGTACTTGTTGTCAATGTCTTCATTTAATGAAGTTATTATTTAAGTAGAAATGCTATCTACTGAACAAAGAGTTTTTATAATACAATGTTATGGGGATGGTCAAGTTTCATACCGCTACGTCATGGAACAATTTACCGAGAAATTTGTAGGAAGCCCAATAACTAGGATGGCAATCTGCAAGTTAATAAAAAACTTCAAAAGAACTGGTTCGATTTTGGACCTAAAAAAAAAAGAAGAAATACGACCATGATGATGCTGCTACAGTCTTAGTTCTTCATTCTGTTGAAGAAAATCCTATGACTTCCCTTAGAAATCGTGTTACTCAGTTGGAAATTGTGAAAAAAGTCAAATTCAGAAGATCCTTAAGCAAATAAATTGTATCCGTATAACCGCACTTTAATCAAAAATTGGAAAAGGGAGCCGACGCCAAACGACTTGATTTTTGCCTGTGGATAGGAGACAAAATTTTAAGTGGAAATGTTGATTTTTATAAATGTATCATGTTTTCTGATGAAAGTACATTTTCAACAAATGGAACCGTTGCAACCTAGCACGTTATGTACTGGTCTTTAGATAATCCCGAATTCAGAATTATGACGAGACGACAATATTTCACAAAAGCGAACGTGTGGTGTGCGATATCCATCCATGGCATTATAGGACCATATTTTTTTGATAACACGTGCAATAGATTATCATATTTAGAAATGCTGGATACATTTTTCAATGATGAACTCGAAAATCTACCATTAAATTTTCGGAAAAATATATATTTTCAGCAAGATGGTTGTCCAGCCCATTTCGCTCGTGAGGTTAGAGAATGGCTTGACCGCAGATTTGGTCCAAGGTGGATTGGCAGGAATGGCCCAGTTTTGTGCCCCCCAAGAAGTCCCGACTTAACCTTGGCCGATATGTTTTTATGAGGCCGTTTAAAACAAGTTGTTTTTGCAACCGCAATACCAAATGATACTGAAGTGCTGAAGGGCAGAATTATGCAGGCTGTCCAATCAATATCTCAGGAAGAAATCAGAAATTCTTTCACTTATTTGAGAAAGTAGTTAGAAAAATGTGTCGAGTATGGGGTTGGAGTTTTTGAATTATGAAATCGTTATCGTATTCTTTTCATGCTAATAAAAATGTTCGTATTATTATTATTATTATAATTACTTCATTAAATAAATACATTGACAACAAGTATCACCTATTCATTATTCAAATAAAAACGTTTATTAAGAGTGACTTTTGTTCGTATCTTTCAAAATAAAGTATGTTTACTCTTAAGCAAAATAACATTTTTGCAGTTTTTACCCACCCTGTATAAAAAAATTGAACTTTCTTATGATGAATCGTATTTTCTAGACAAGCAAAAACGTTTATTAAGAGTGACTTTTTTCGTATCTTTCAATTTTTAGTCCATTTGTCCTCTTGTAAACCCCATCCGTGGACATACTGTAGATAACATATACATATTATTATCATAACGACTCGCACTTGTAAGCCTTTTTTCCTATAGGTCCTACAGCCAACTCTATAAGTCTACAGAGATCTGCGAAACTTCAAAATTACGAACAAGCCAAGTGTCCCCAGGATTTCAGCGGACTTATTCCCAACTATACCGACTGTTCAAAATTCGTCCAATGCAATAATGGGATTGAAACTAAAAGTACATGCCCACCGGGTACTCTTTTCGACATTAAATTAAACGTTTGCAACCATCCACGCGAAACCACCTGCTTCTCTGGACAATCGGGCAATAGCTATTCTGTTAAGGAACAGTCTGGTGGTAGTACTGACACCGCTGGGCACTATCATGACCACACAGGGCATTTTCAAGGCAAAGGCGGTCAGTATCTGGATGTAACTGAACATAATCAGCAGGAAAATAGACCTTACTTTCAAACTGGGCAGTATCAAATTCAAAAAGGACATTATTCTGAACAAGACGGACAATATGTTGATCAAAGTGGGCAATATGGTAAACAAACTGGTTATAGCGTCAACCAAGAGCAGACTAGTCAGGTTTTTGGACAAGGTGATTCACGTGACGGGAGACAGTATCAAGGTACTGTCAAATGTGACCCAACAAGTCCCTACTGCAATAGTGGTGGCTATATAATTTCAGGGCAAAATATTTACAGAAATCCCCCGGTAACTCAAGGTGGTGGAAGGTTAGATGGAAGTGGCGCTGCTGCCTCAAACTTTGGACAGGGTTCACAATCGTACGACGGCTCAGTGCGCCCAGTCGGTTGTGATATATATACTCTGACCTGTCAGGAACCTCCACCGACTTCTTATGGCCAGACAACGTCAGGTTCCGGTGGGGCACAGCATCAGGGGACTGCAGGTACCGCGTACATTCAGTACGTCACCTGCAATCCAGCTGGAGAGGATTGTTCAAAGTTTCAGCAGGGTACTTTTATGCTCGGACCCGGAGGCGCACTATGTAATCCTGCAAAACAAAACTGTAGCGTAGGTCAGCGGTACGTTCCCGGTACGAAAATGCAACCCCAAACGACACAAAACACCGTACCTCCATCGGGTGTGTATTATGTTAAATACGTCATGTGTAATTCATTGCAAGAAGATTGTTCAAGGTATCAAAAAGGCATTGTAGAAGCTACGTATGGAATACCAGGCAATGTGGCTACAGTTCGGCCAGTAGCTGGAACGTCCCAGGTTACTAGACCTGCCCTAAGAGCTGAGTGTAACCCCCAAACTCACAATTGCGATACCGTTCAATACCACAGTCAAGATAGACCACAAATATCCATTTATGATCAGATTTCCAATGGCCCAGGAACGGCCGGGCAAAGTTGTAACCCTCAGTACCAAGATTGTGGCCGAGGAGCTCAGGTCAGAGGCTCTAAGACTCACGGCTATGGACAAGAGCCCTCTCAAACAAATTCCCAAGGGCAGTACCACCAAAACTTTGGTACTACGACGAACTACAAAAAGGTTTGTGGAGCTGGGGAAGAGAATTGTTATCAGGGGGGGACGAGTTCTTCCGCTAAAAGGTATGGTGGTAGTCATGGTGGAACTGTTGATGAGGCAAAGTGTCCGGAAGGGTTCCAAGGGATTACCAAGCACCCAACGAATTGCAAGAAATTCTTAAATTGTGCCAATGGTATAACTTATGTGCAAGATTGTGCCCCCGAAACTCTTTTCAATCCCGTTATATTAACATGCGATTTCCCGTATAACGTGGATTGTAAAGATGGTGACCAAGAAGCTACTACTACCATAGAATACTTTGATAGTGTCAAGGAAGGTAGGTGCATAGTTATCACTTCAATTATTTAGTTCCTATATTTGTTTTATTTATTATCACTAATAAAATGTATTTCAACTTTATAGTCCGCACTACACCTTCTTCCATCAACAATGGCTGTCAGGGCTCTCAATGTAGTCAAGGTGGAGGTCAAAATCCAGACCGATCATACCGAGGACACACTAATGTGTATGGACAAACTGATTGTCAAGGATGCCATCAACAACAACAATATCAAGGACAAATTGAACCCGGTCAGTTAGGACAAGGTTCATATCATGGACAATCCGCTCAAGGTACAGATCAACCAACAGGTCAGCTTGGAGCAGGTTTTGGGCAACAACAAGCACATAGTGGTTGTCAGGGTTCTAACTGTGTTCATAGACCCCAAGGGCAGGGTCAAGGCCAGTATGGTTCGATTCCAGGTCAACCTGCACTTAATTCTGGAAATCAGCGACCGCGTCTTCGAGGCTCTACGTCATATCAAGATCAAAATTGTCGAGGTAGTAATTGTGAAACCAAAATTGAAGGCTACTTCACACCTTCCGAAGGCCAAGGTGATTAATCCAACAATTTAGGCACTGCTAATAGAGTAGCTTGTTTCTTTGTAGCTTTACCTGTCAATTCAACAAAATATTTTATTTTCAGCAACTCCACGTCCAACATGCAATTGTAATCATGAAGGCACGTTCCACAGTCAACTTCCAAGTGATACTGAAGGTCAGGTAGAAGATAATGAAGGTCAAACAAGCGTGTACCCAACTACGACTCGAAGGTCGTATTCGAGGTCGACGCCAGGCTCTAGAAGACCCGGTCAAAGTCAGACTAATCAAGGTTACGGTGGCCTAGATGGTGGAAATCGTAGAAGTGATGAGGATAGTCATGTGATGAAAATACCAGCGAAGAATAGTTACCAAGGCGTTACGCCGCAAAATAAGTTCGACAGGGTGACTTCTGGAGGGTTCAATAACCAAAGGTCAGTGGACTACGTGGATATTTTCGATCCCAGTGAGTCCAGGAACTTGGGCCATGCCACGACGACAAAGAGGTCGGCACAGAAACCGGAAAAACAGGTTTGGCCGCCCCCTTATCCAGATTTAGTCGCTAGCGATCCCGATGCCGACTACATTTTCGAGTACGAGGACGGCGAACCGGTGACTTTGGCCCCTGAGAAAGTCAACGCAGAGAAGAGGAAGAAGAGTAGATGCGGCAACAACGATTTTGTGTGCGACAAAAGGAGTTGCGTGGATAAGAGTTTCGTTTGTGATGGCGTTAGGGTAAGCGTATAAGAAGGATTGTTGAATTAAAAAACTTATTCTCCGTTTATTTGGTATATTTTAGGATTGTGACGATGGAAAAGACGAGAAATATTGCGATAAATATATCATCGAATATAAACTGTATACGAAGTCGAGACTGGACGTTTTAGAGAGACAGAGGTGGGATAACGTCAGTCAGGCCACTTGTGCCTTGCTGTGCATGGACAGTCAAAAGTTCGAGTGTAAATCGTTCAACTACAGGTAAATTATAAGGACTCTACTTATTATTCTTGTAAAAAAATCAGGGGCTTGTGCTGATTTCATTATATCCGTGAATAAATGATAACCTTCTCTTTCAGAAAATATGACCGAACTTGTTTCCTGACAAACGATAATATAGGATCGAGCGGTGCCCTTCAAAAGTTTTATCCATGTGACTACTACGAAAGAATAAGCACTTCCTTGGATTGCGGTGACATGCACAGGTGCCCCAGCGGCAAGTGTTTGACATCTGATGCCGTTTGCGATGGGTAAGTATGGAATCTATCGACATAGACAGGAATTCGGTTCGGACCTATATCGAAGCTGTTTAGAAACTTTTTTCTATTGATGGGGGTCAGGAGGGGTGGCAATTAAATTTCACCTATTTTGGATTTAGGCGTTTAAATTAAACAAACCCTGTATATAAGTTATCCATCTAAAATACACATTTAATAGTTGATAATGAATGTAGATCATATGAGTGTAAAGCCACTACTCGGTACCTACTGTAGAATTCCTATTATAATTTTTTTTAGTTACGATGATTGTGGGGACAGGGCCGACGAGAGGGGATGTAGAGCCGAAGATTTTGGATACGAAGTGAGATTGGCTGGCGGTAAGGAAGACAACGAGGGAAGGGTGGAGGTTACAGGTAAATTTAATCGATAATGTGATTTAAAATTTGTGTAATATTACAATTGTTTGTATTGGAAATAGTTTTTTACCGTAATTCTTATGTTCAAGCAGACAGGAAGAAACATAGAACATATGACTTGTTTGACATATGTAAACATACAACACCTGCTTGCCATGCCTATGTAAAATGAGTGTCCAATTATGGAAAATGTATTTGAAACAAATAGTATCACCGTGAGCGAATCCGCGGGTGTAAATATTTTTCTCGTAATTGACCATTCATTGTACACAGGCATGCCAAATTTGAGCCAGATCCGTTAAATAATTTATGAATTATGCTAGGGAGAGACGTAGAAAGCATCATTTAATTCACTTTTTGATGGGTTGATCCGGAACAAATGGTATCACCGCGACCGAATCGGCGGGTACAAATACTTGTCCCGTAATTGGACACTCATTTTACATAGGCATGGCAAATTTGAGCCAAATTGGTTAAGTATTTGAGGAATTATCCAAGGGAGAGACGGTGAAAATGTCATTTTATTCATTTTTTTATGGATTTTGATGTCGATCCGGAACAAATGGTATCACCGTGAGCGAATCGGCGGGTACAAATATTTATTCCGTAATTGGACACTCATTTTACATAGGCATGGCAAATTTGAGCCAAATTGGTTAAGTATTTGAGGAATTATCCAAGGGAGAGACGGTGAAAATATCATTTTATTCACTTTTTGATGGATTTTCATGTTGATCCGGAACAAATGGTATCACCGCGACCGAATCGGCGGGTACAAATACTTGTCCCGTAATTGGACACTCATTTTACATAGGCATGGCAAATTTGAGCCAAATTGGTTAAGTATTTGAGGAATTATCCAAGGGAGAGACGGTGAAAATGTCATTTTATTCATTTTTTGATGGATTTTCATGTCGATCCGGAACAAATGGTATCACCGTGAGCGAATCGGCGGGTACAAATATTTATCTCGTAATTGGACACTCATTTTACATAGGCATGGCAAATTTGAGCCAAATTGGTTAAGTATTTGAGGAATTATCCAAGGGAGAGACGCTGAAAATATCATTTTATTCACTTTTTGATGGATTTTAATTTTGATACGGAACAAATAGTATCACCGTGAGCGAATCCGCGGGTGTAAATATTTTTCTCGTAGTTGGACACTCATTGTACACAGGCATGCCAAATTTAGGCCATATCGGTTGAGTATTTTAGGAATTATCCAAGGGAGAGACGGAGAAAACATAATTTTATTCACAGTTTTATGGATTTTAATATTGATACGGATAGGATAATTTCTAAAATACTTAACCGATTTGATTCAAATTTACCACGCCTATGTAAAATGAGTGTACAATTACGAGAAGAATATTTGTACCCGCCAATTCGCTCGTGGTGATCCCATTTATTCCGTATCGAAATTAAAATCCATCAAATAGTGCAATGGAAGATGATTGAGAGCTTAACTGACCGGCCACATTGATTGTTTACATCTATCGCCAGTGCCTACCACGTGGTTTTTCGGGTGTGACGTAAGGTGATCTCATTTATTAATTCGCCAAAGCGTCATTTCCGATTATTCCGATTATTTCTGCCGATTTAAACATAATAAGTAAATAATTTTCGAATTTTTCAGTTTTTGGAAAAACTGGCTATATTTGCGATGATCAGTTCCGTATTACAGACGCCGATGTTCTTTGCAAAGAACTTGGCTTTCATTTGGGAGCAGCAGAGGTGAAAGGTATGGTAGGATAATATCGTTTTTCTTTTACCCATTTTTTTTTCTATAAGTAATGATTACTTTCCATCAGTGAACTTTTCTCTTTATAGGTCAATAACGATGGTATGAACTTTCTTTTTACTATTTGGCTTTCATAATGGCTACATTATGAAATGCAAAAAAATTGAATAACCTACCACTTTATGAAACTGAAATTTAATTTTTTTTATGTTGGCAGCAAGTAGGGTTCGAATTTTAGGCTTACTTCGATTTCGTTGAAATTAGTTTTCTAGACATTATGGATTGACAAAAATTTTTTAGAAAGCTTTAAAATACTAACCTTTAACCTTGCAAATAGATCACTTTTACTAGATATTTATCTGAAATACCTATACTCGGAAATATATAACATGCTGACGGTGTCCGTCAACTAATTTCTAGTCACAATTACAAAACAACATAACCTAAAAATAATAGAAATATCTTCCAGTTTATGCTCTATTTCTAATGTGTTATTTAATAAAGTACTATTTTTATTTTTAATTCAATATAGTATTATACATATTACTTTATATATACATATTTATAGTTACTGTATACATTTCCTGGACATTAATAGTTATTCCTGTCAGATTCTGTGTCGACACAATATTTTGCTCAATAGTATTATTTAGTATTTTGTTCAATATTTAGAACTTTGTTCTGCTAGCACCATAACTCAAAGTTTTGCATATTCTTTTTAAAAGTTTTTCTGCAATTTCTCGTATTTCTGACGGAGTACAACTTTCTTCCTGACTCATTTTTATTAATATTATAACTTTAATATATTTATTTTTAATTATGACGGATGGGAAGAAGCTTGGTTGTGTTCAATTGTTTCTATCATGGCATATTTGATACTTGTAACATTTTATTAAATTGTAAAAGTATTGTCAACCCAAGAAGAAAATATTAATTCAAATGGAAAAAATCTACTATATTTTTTAAAGGTTTTCAGACTTTAAAGACCCAAATAGAAAAAGTATTATAAAATACACGGTTCATAAGACAATTAGAGCGCTTGTACTTTGCTCTGAGATAATGTCTTATGAAACATGTATCTTAATATACTATTATATAGCTGTAAGCAGTGGCGTAACTACGTCAGAAGAACTTGTGTTCGGTGACGGTAGCCCCCCCCCCCCCCCCCCCTTATTTTATAGAAAACGACATTTCTAAGCGTAGAACATAAGTTTATTTACAGCCGACTCACAGTACAGGTTTCATAACATTTAAAAATGATTTTTTTCGTCTTCCTGCATTGGCAAATGCTGTTACCAAGTTTTGTACATCCATCTTTTTCACTATATTATTCTCGATTAAAATTAGAGCCAGAGAGCTTAATCGTTTTTGTCCCATCGTATTGCGAAGATAATTTTTTATTACCTTTAATTTCGAAAATGATCTTTCTGCTTTTGCGACGGTAACTGGGATGGGTGAGAAACAGACAACATGCTGTAACAATTTCAGAAAAACTACTGCTTGAGGAGTAATTTTTTAAGAGAATGAAATCAAGAATTTGTGCAGCTTTCTAAAATTTCCCAGGCCCCAGTCTTGCAGGTCCCCGAGCTTTGGAGGCCCATTCGGGGCCCCCAAAGCTCCGGGGGCCTGTGTTCCTGGAACACCGGTAGTTACGCCACTGGCTGTAAGAACATCAATAGAACTTAGATTATATAGCCCAATGGTTTTATAAGCTTCTTTGCTATTTAACTTAGTCGCAGATGTATCACAACATTTATGTGGCAAATCTCAAATTTCGAGAGCATTTTGTTTATTATTGAAAACAATATTATAATTGATGTCCAGGCGTTGGTAAACAAAACGAATATCCGATTTATTGAACAAAATTTGAATAATATTATGCTCGTTTTACATATTATTTGTTTTGAGAGACCAACTATGTCTTGGGGCCATAAATTGGGAATGACGCACGATTTTTTGCAATTCCTTAAGACCGTTTTACGTGCAGCAAAGAACGCATGCCTCTGGGTAAGATCTCTTTCGTCTTACCTGTTCATGCAGCATGTAAAACGCCCTTTATAAAATTACGGAAAAAACTCTCGAAATAAACCGTTTCACCAAACACTGTCCTTCACATTTTAAAAATATTTTTAGGTAATTCCTTCTATGCCAAAGATCTAAAAGAAAATCACACCCTATATATGATGGATGATATAGAGTGCATTGGCAACGAGACGAGCATTATGCATTGCAATTTCGCCGGCTGGGGCATTCACAATTGCGCCGATAAAGAGGTACCTATGTTTCAATATCTCAGGAACTAATAAAACGAAATCTGTTACAGATTTGGTGAAATTTTACCGTCATTTTTTACGCACATAAAACATAAGCCGCGAGGATTTTCGTCCCTCTAACGCACAGTCTCAATTTCTATTGTCCGGCTCCTTTATAGTAATATCTGTTAGACTGTGAGTCAGCAATAGTTTTCCTCGTGGCTTGCGAAAAACCCCAAATTTTCTTCACCAGTAGTGTAACAGGTGATTGGAGTCATTTATGAGAAATAGCGATTGGTTTGCATTCTGATAGCAACCTGAGGACGTGATAGGCAGCATTTGGGTTGAAATAATTAGTGTTTTGTCACTTTTTTTTGTTGTATTTTTGAGTCACTTTCTAGAAACTTAGTTATTATTATTCAGATAGCCGGTGTGGTATGCAAGACTCCCGAAGAAACATGCAGCGAAGGATTTTGGAAGTGCGACACCGGTAACGAGTGCGTAAAGTTACCTTTTCTGTGCGACGATTTGGACGATTGCACCGACAATTCCGACGAAGCCAGTCATCATTGTAACGTAAGTAAAGATTGTTTCACGAAAATCGGATACGACGTAATGATTTCCTGGGTCGGTCCCATTGTGGCAAGAGCTTGACAATAAACAAGTGAAGTATGAAGGGACGGACTAAGGAAAACAAGTAATGATATGATTATATTAATGTAATCAAATGAAATAACATTTTTTTTAAATATTACTAGTCATATTTATTTACATTTATAATGTCATTCTATAGATAGTTCTGTTTCGTTATCGCTATCCTCATCAAAATTAATTATAATTGGATTAATTATACGATCCAGACTAATATACGAATTTTCTACAGTTATTACGTGACGGACTGAATGTTTCCAGCTACCTGGGGGAATATCATTAAAGCATTTTCGTATTAATTCTACAACACTAGAACTTAAAGTCGGAGTAATATTTTCAGACCTAACCAGTGATTTTAACTGGTGCCACATATGCTCTATGGGGTTAAAAATGCAATAATAGGGTGGGAGCCGTAGCACTGTATGTCCAATTTCTTCTGCCAATGTGTCACAAACATATACTTTTTTTATACAAAATGTCTTTAAAACTTCTAAAAGATCACTTTTTTTATAACTTTCTTCAAAATATATATCATTCGCCGCCATGTAGTTCTGAATCTCCAATTTTGTATTATTTGAGCTTGGAGCTTTATGTAATTGGCGACTGTGATAGCTCGCATTGTCCATTACTATCACGCTATTCTGAGGAATGTTTGGTAAAAGACAATTCTTGAACCATTCCTCAAAAACTAACAAATTTTACCACAAAAAGATATTTAAATATAAATTAAGCAACCTAACCTACCTGATGTGCCTATATTTAATTATAATTATTACAATCCGGTCCTTTCCACATAATAATAACAAACGGTCATTAATAATGGGATGGCCACAGGTACTTTTACTGCAGTCATTAAGTTATATTCATTTTTCGTGAAACAATCTTTAACTGTGTAGAATATTTTCCGAGAGGCTAAAGAAGACCTCGGAAATTATCGTACGCTTTAAAATAAGAGAAACTTTATCTTTCCATGTGACTATTTTTTTTTTAGTCTTCGACAGAGCTGAGACTGGTAAACGGCACGAGGGGCAACGAGGGACGTCTAGAAATCAGACACCACGGAATATGGGGTTCGGTATGCGACGACGATTTTAACGAGGACGCTGCAAAAATTGTCTGCACCCATCTGGGGTACTCTGGGTCCGCGTATGTCCGAAAAGACGCTTTCTTTGGGCAGAGTAAGTAGGTGTGGTGACCGTAAAAGTAGGGGTAGCTGGAGTGTTCTTTAGGAAAGGTCACACTTCGAAACAAAATATAAAGAAGCTAAATTCTCCCGTTCATTTTTTCCACAGTGCGTTAGGAAATTAATGGTGAAAAAGTAACGGTATCATGATTGAGACATCGGTATTTTTTGAAAACTAAAACTCAGACTAACATTCCTCAGACACAAGGCTAGCGGAGTCGATCCGGTTTTCGAAAATCCCTTGACGAAATTGAGTAATTTTTTTTTCTCAATCGATACAGTAGGATCCCCTCGGCATTCTGACATGATTTGTGGGGGGCGCCGTATGGAGGGGGAGGGGGGCACGCCCCGTAAATCTAACCGACAGCGGATTTTCCTAAATAACTAGGCCGGTTTTGATGCTACATAAAAAGTGAAGGGCAAAATTGAAGAGCTTGACAGAGCGCGTAAGCTCGAACAAACCTGATCCCGATATCTCAATTAGTTCTCGAATTATCGCGCTTTTTCACCGCAAAAACAATAAAAGAGGGGGGGGGGAAATTACCTTTTTAATATCTCCGAAAATACTTCAGATATTATGTTCAATTTTGGTATGTGTTAATAGGATATAGAACCACACATTTTAGTTAGAAAAGTTATTCAATTGTTCCACCAGTGGCTTCCCTATGGTACGCCAATGACATTTTTCCATGTGGATATTTTTTCTGATTAGCCTGGTCAATTCTACATGAAAACGGTCTCTTGAGTTTTTCTCGTCAGACGCATCGAATTGCCTTCTCCAACAATTTTTATGAAACAAAATTTATCTTTAATTATTTCATCAATGTTAAGTATAATTAGTTTCAATATGAATTTAGTGGTTTTAATCAAGAACGGCGCACCTGACGAGAAAAACTCAAGAGATCGTTTTCATGTAGAATTGACCAGGCTAATCAGAAAAAATACCCACATGGAAAAATGTCAGTGGCGTACCATATTTTTTGTAAAAAATATCAGAGGACATGTTTGCAGGGACGCCACTGGTGGAACAATTGAATTTCTAACTAAAATATGTGGTTCTATATCCTATCAACACATACCAAAATTGAACATAATATCTAAAGTATTTTCGGAGATATTAAAAAATGGCCATTTCTTGTATGCCGCGACAAACGCGCATTTGCGAAAATAAAATTTTTTCGCCAATCCCCCAAATGAAAAAATTGAATCCGGCCTGATCCCCGTAGCTCGGTTAATAAACTACTTATTAGCATTTATGTAATCCCCCCCCCCCCCATATCTCCCCTCCTAATTGTCCCACGACCCCCAGCCTCCGGCTCATCAAAGTACTCGGTGTCACTCGTTGATTCGCGAAAAATTGATGCCCCAACTCCGCCCCTTCCCGAGATCTAATTAATTAAATTTTATTGTTTTTGCAGTTAAAAATCGCGATAATTCGCGAACTAATTGAGATATCGGGATCAGGTTTGTTCGAGCTTACGCGCTCTGCCAAGCTCTTCAATTTTGCCCTTCACATTTTTCTTTGTAGAATCAGAACCGGCCTAGTTATTTAGGAAAATTCGTTGTCGGTTAGATTTACGGGGCGTGCCCTCCTCCCCCTCCATGCGGCGCCCCCTACAAATCATGTCAGAATGTCCAGAGGATCCTACTGTATCGATTGAGGGGAAAAAATTAGTCCATTTCGTCATGGGATTTTCGAGCCGTTTATTTCTCCAGAACGACTCCACTAGGCTACCATTTGCTAAAAACTCACCAAGCTCGACAAGCAATTAAAAAAATTACGGGACTATTTATAAACCTAACCTAACATTATCTTGGTTCGACAATTATTGTCGGTTGTGTTCGAGCAATTCACTTATTGTCGTTATATTTGATAGGTAGCGGACCAATATGGCTGGATCAAGTCTCCTGTCTCGGAAACGAAACGTCTTTGGAAAAGTGTACTCACTGGGAATGGGGCAGTCACAACTGCGATCACTCGGAAGATGTCGGTGTCGTTTGCGGCAACGAAGCGACGGCAGTGGACGCTCAGAGGAGCTCCAAGTGGTTGGGCGGCGGGGTCGGCGGTCCGATACAAAATTCCGGTAAGATACAAACGATTATAAGTGGTTCCCTGTTTATCACGTAATTTTTTAGCTGCGACTCACTCCTCCCCTGAACCTGTCAGTTGTGGTTACCGTAAGGACAATATTTTCCTGGAAAATGACGACGTTCATTTCAGGGTCGTGCAAGGATCAATAGCTAAACCTGGGGACTATCCTTGGCAGGTAATATAATCTCTATCTTGTACAGGGTGTCCTATTTTCGATACTTTTATAGGGTATCTCCGTAATTGTTAGTGCTATCAAAAAAGTGATGTACGTAGGTGTCATGTGCTCTTTTTGGGGGTCAAACTTAAAATGGTAAAATCAAAATTTTAAAATTTTCGGTCGTTTAAGAGATACGGGGGAAAATCAAAAAATTGACAATTTCGAAATTACCCTATATTTTCTTAGTTAAAGGAGATACGGAAAAATGTTTTATACCGAAGTTTCTTTATATTGATTGTTGAATAATATGCCGTTTTCAGAATAAGTATACGAGGTCAGATAAAAAAGTTATCGGACCTAACCTCATTTTTTTAAATGGAACACCCTGTATATTTCAATCTAAAAAGATACTATTGCTATTACTAAAAATGAGCTGACATGATTTACACACTTGGCGAGTCAGAAAAAAATTGGAATATAGAATACGAAATGCTTGCAGGGCAGTATCACCATTTATGCTAAGGAGAGTACAGCAAAACATACTAAAACGACTAAATATATGTATTCGGGAGGGGGCATATATTTGAACATTTATTACGACACAATTAAAAAATGAGAAAAATATTAATTGTAAATATTCTTATCCACAAGTTTGTTGTTACTTATTTAAATTTCCATTTTATTATATGATATGTTTTGAAAAACCTTGTTTGATGTTGTCCTGGGGACTCCACAGGTTTTTTGTTTTTTTCATTGCAACTACGATGTTATGATATAAATACAGGAAATTAACAATGAAAAATAGAGAAAAATTAAAATATGTCGAAAAGTATTAAAAATAAACATATGATATATTAGATAAAAGTTAAAGGGAAGTACGTATTCTATCAGAAAGAAATAAAATATACAGGGTGTACCATTTAAAAAAAAACCGAGATTTTTTTGATTAAAGTTACTGAAATTTGAAAATTTATTTTGAACACCCTGTAAAAAGTGAGGTAAATTTGTTTCCATAATTTATTTGCCTTAACTCCAGATAATGTCCATACCAAATATGACCTTTTAATTTGCAGAGGTAGTGTTGGTATTAAAAATTAAATCCAACGCTGAAAACTGACATTTTTCTGAAAAAATGGAAATATTGGAAAAACTAGAAGATTTAGATATATAACATTATATGTGAAAAATATTCGGAATCTTATGCATAATCCAAAAATTGATAGAAATACTGGGTGTTCCATTTAAAAAAAACCGAGATTTTTTTGATTAAAGTTACTGAAATTTGAAAATTTATTTTGAACACCCTGTAAAAAGTGAGGTAAATTTGTTTCCATAATTTATTTGCCTTAACTCCAGATAATGTCCATACCAAATATGACCTTTTAATTTGCAGAGGTAGTGTTGGTATTAAAAATTAAATCCAACGCTGAAAACTGACATTTTTCTGAAAAAATGGAAATATTGGAAAAACTATAAGATTTAGATATATAACATTATATGTGAAAAATATTCGGAAGCTTATGCATAATCCAAAAATTGATAGAAAGACTGGGTGTTCCATTTAAAAAAACATAAGTTATAATCACCACCTCTTTGTGGGCCACCCTGTATACTCCAATATAATTTTATAATGTGCACCTTAATGATCTCTACAAGTTTTTATCTAATTCTTAACATAAAGGAGAAAATAAATTTTACTCTATCGTTGACTCACCCTGTACATGAGTCACATAAACCTTACGTCTCGACTTACTTTTACATTTTAGGCTGCCCTGAGAATTAACGGGCAAGAAAAGACAGCCCATTGGTGTGGCGCTGTCGTAGTAGCTTCGAGGTGGGTACTGACAGCGGCGCATTGCCTCGAGGGGTATCCCAAAGGGGCCTATGTCGTGGTGGCCGGAGAATATAATATAGACGAAAATGAAGGTACTTATAGTACAAGGTGTCCCACTTTCGACGCTTTTATAGGGTATCGCCGTAACTGTTAGTGCTATCAAAAAAGTAATGCAGGTGTCATGTGCTCTTTTTGGGACAAACTTAAAATGGTAAAATCAAAATTTTAAAATTTTCGTTCGCTTAACAATTTCAAAAGTACCCTATATTTTCTTAGTTAAAAGAGATACAGAAAAATGTTTTATACAGAAGTTTTTTTATATTGATTGTTGAATAATCTGTCGTTTTCAGAATAAGTATACGGGGTCAGATAAAAAAGTTATCGGACCTAACCTCATTTTTTTAAATGGAACACCCTGTATATTTCAATCTAAAAAGATACTATTTTAAATTCTCCTTTCAAATATATAACACACCGTGGATGATATTTGTTTCCTAGGCGCTTTATTTAAACTTGTTACTTTGAAACGAAATAAAAGATTCAGATTAAGGTAAAAAATAACGGGAATCATCGCAAATGTTCGGAATATGCCCGTCTTTCCGGATAGCCAACAAAATATACATTTTGCGCCGTTTCTTCGTTTTTTCCACTTTCAATATGAACTGACATCATATCAAATTTTTCAAAATGTTGACAAATAATTTCCACAAATGAATATGTAAAAAATGAAATTGACGTTAAATGTTAATAGTCAACATAGTTGTTTCTAGGATATTAGCGTTTGTTTTATGGTCAACTCTGGTTTAAAGTAATAAAGTTTAATAAATCGCCTAGGAAACCAATATCATCCATGGTGTGTTATATATTTGAAAGATGAATTTAAAATGGTGTATTTTTAGATTAAAATATACAGGGTGTTCCATTAAAAAAAATAAGGTTAGGTCCGATAATTATTTAACCTAACCCCGTATACTTATTCTGAAAACAGCAGATTATTCAACAATCAATATAAAACATTTTTCTGTATCTCTTTTAACTAAGAAAATATAGGGCAATTTTAAAATTGCCCATTTGTTGATTTTCCGTCGTATTTCTTAAGCGAGCGAAAATTTTCAAATTTCGATTTTACCATTTTAAGTTTGGCCCAAAAAGAGCACATGACACCTACATTACTTTTTTGAGAGCACTAACAATTACGGAGATACCCTATAAAAGTGTCGAAAATGGGACACCCTGTACAAGGAGGGAGGGGGTTTGTTCGAAGAATCTAAATCTTTATTTTTACTCGTATTTAGGTACAGAACAACAAGTTTTCATCGACGAATACTACATCCACGAGCGGTTCAGACAAGGACACAAAATGGGAAACGACATAGCATTGATAAAGCTGAAAGGACACGGGTTCAAGCTGAACCAGGATATTCAGCCGATATGCCTGCCGCACGAGACGTCGAATTACGACAACGACCTGAATTGTACCATTTCAGGGTTCGGGACCGTTCAAACCGGCAAATCGGGTAAGGATTCGGACTAAAAAACAGGTGCTTTTTCCCAGAAAAGTGGGAAATCTTGGTGTTCTAATTGCTATAATCCACAGGGCCAACACTCCATTCATAAATCTGTTGGAAAGTGAGTTTGTGATTGTTTGAAATGTTATTGAAAATCAGTAATGGGTGGAAGAGTGACAAAACATGTTGGTCTCGCTAATGGCAACAATGTTGAAGTCTGGTTAAATCAAAGATCTTACAAGGTTAAATCCAATAACGTTTAAAAGGTTATGGAGCGGTCTTCATCGTTTCGGAGCGGAGCTAGTCTGGGCAAAAAGCCCAACAAGGGCGTATAATTTACTTTGAGATTCTTTACGTTTAACTATATTTTCTATTCAAAATGTGTAGTTTCGAATATTGGATATTTATAAAAAGGATAGAAATATTGATCCAGTTTTTATATACAGTGTATCCAAGGATGGATTTAACTATTTATGCATAGCATCAATATTTTTGGTGTATTCATTACTGGATGATACTCTCCAGATATAAAAGTGTATATTTCTAGCCAGATTGTCATATTTATCACTAATACATCTTGCAAAATCCCAATTAAAAATTTGTAAATTTGACAATTACAACTGGTTTAAGGTTAATCCCCAATTGCTCTTAAAATAAGTTTATTTCTAATAATTTTACTATAAACTGTGAAAAGGATGATTCTTTAAAATAATATTATTATACTTAAAGGTATCAAATAAATCGTGAAATAATCCAACTGCACTCTGGTCATCTATCTTTAGTTTATTACCTGCTCACATGCATTGGGTGTGGCCAATTAGCAAGGAGGGAGAAACGGAATGGGTGATGCAAACTCAAAATCAAATTTCTAAATATATTTACTAACCTGTGAAATTTTAATTTAACACCATTGCATCTTCTAGTGAAGTATTTTATGGCCGCACAAGACTCAACCATCTTGTAAATGCAAGATTTATATTAAGAAATAAACCAACTCGACTGCTTTTTGCCCGGACTAGCACCACGGACCGGTCCATAACCTTTTAAACGTCAATGGTTAGTCAGAAATCATATCAATACAATCATATTAAAACATAACCATACTTACCGAAGAAAAGATAAATCCTTGCTTAAATGATCCACTCTTTTACAAACTATACATGAATGCACCATCATTGTTTATAATAAAGACGATTTTTCACCAATACTCACAAAAAAAACAACAACCAAGTATATAAACACTCCCTTAAAAGCGGTTAGCAGCGAGTAGCAACAGTGCATTCTTCTTCCATTGATAAAGTTTGATCGTTTGCCGTCGAGCGTAGTATCTTTTAACTTGATGTTGTCAGAGTGCAGTCGGTTTATTTCAAACTTTTATGTATAATAATAATATTTTTTTTCTAAATCTCTCAAGGCCTATTCACAATTTATATTAAAATTATTGGGAAATAAATTTATTTTAAAAGCAATTGCGGATTAACCTTAAACCAGTTGCAATTGTCAAATTAACAAATTTTTAATTGGGATTTTGCAGATACCTTAGCGATAAATAGGACAATCTGGCTATGCTGCAAGCATAACAGCAAGGTGGGGAGTGCACGTTTACAGTCCTTACGTCGACTTCAAATGTAAAAAAATTCTATCTGGAGTTTGTAAGATCTTTGCTATAATCGCATAAATTATTTTGATTAATAACTGAATGTTGCAAACAGGCGATGCCCGCGCTGCTATATAATTGACCGGTGATTCCCCTAGGCACTTTCTGTAAATCCCCGTCGGATTGAAAATTTAATTAAATTATCTTATAGAGAACTCGCAATAGTACGCAAGAAAGACGACCTCCGGTGGTAGTTTCGTAAGCTTTATCGGACTCACACTTGACCGCTTTTTTTCCAGCATACTCGCACAATCTCCGCGCCGCCTGGATTCCCATCCAAAAAATGAACGTGTGCAAAATGGCGCACATCTACGGTGAAAACATTAACGATGGAATGATATGCGCTGGGGATATTAGTGGGGGAGGCGACGCTTGTGATGGAGATAGCGGCGGGCCGTTGGCCTGTCTGGAAGATGGTAAGTGAAACGAGACAAGAAGAATATACAACGTGTCCAGGATAAGGAGGGCCAGTACAGAGATCTCGGAAACCGTAAGAGATACGAAGTCGGTTAAATGGAGGTAAAGTTGCGCATTTACGTGCCTAATAATATGCCGTTTAGAAAGTTTTAAAATTCCGAGTAGTTCCGGAGATATCCGGAAAAAAACGAAATTCTGAAAAATCGTTTAAGTGTTTTCCTGTTTTATTTTTTAGATCGAATTCTAAAGTAAATTGCACTTTTACATTGCCACTTTTTCCGCTCTATCTAACCGCGTTAATTGTTATATTAACACCTTTCTTTTTTTAAATACGGTCCTGTTTTTCTGATATTGGAATTGAGAGCTTTGCAACGAGTATGACACATTGTGGTTTGATGACGTTTCGACGTTTTTTGAACAACATCAGGAAATTTTGGGATACGGTCCTGTATTTCTCCTATTTTTATAAATAATATCTCATAAGTAAGCTCTAAATTTTTTACTTATGTTGGACTAGTTCAATAGATAACAAATAATTTAATAATAAACACAAATAAGTGAACAAAAATCATTCCAAAACAGTAATAAAACGAACAACGAAAAAAGTAAGGAACTACATAATCAGGTGTTCAAAATGATTTCCGTTATTCTCTAAGCACAAATAACATCTTCTAACTGCCACATAACAGTTTTTTTGAGGTAAAATAAAACATGCGATAGAATATCAAACTTTTCAGCATTTGTAAAATTATGTTCCATATTTTCTGGAAAATAGAGAACCTCTTAAAACGCTTTCAAACGATGGGAATGTCAAATGACACAAATCATGCGTCACCATCTTAATTTTTTTGTTTCAAACGCTTACTTTTCTTTTAAATCCCGAATCAACAGAAGTTTGAAATAATGTTTCTGTATTTTGTTCACTTATTTGTGGTTTATTATTAAATTATTTGTTATTTATTGAACTAGTCCAACATAAGTAAAAATTTAGAGCTTATTTATGAGATATTATTTATAAAATTAGGAGAAATACAGGACCGTATCCCAAAATTTCCTGATGTTGTTCAAAAAACCCTCGAAACGTCATGTATGTGTCATACATCGTTGCATTCGGAAGAAAAAAGCTCTCAAATTCCAATATCAGGAAAACAGGCTTGTATTTAAAAAAAGAAAGTTGATAATGGCCCTTCGAAGACGACTCGTCGGATTACAAAACAATTAACGCTGTTAGATAGAGCGGAAAAAGCGGCAATGCAAAAGTGCAATTTACTTTAGAATTCGATCTCAAAAAAGCCCAGGAAAACAATAAAACGATTTTTCAGAATTTCGTTTTTTTCCGGATATCTCCGGAACTACTCGGAATTTTAAAACTTTCTAAAGGGCATATTATTAGGCACGTAAATGCGCAACTTTACCTCCATTTAACCGACTTCGCATCTCTTACGGTTTCCGAGATCCCTGTACCCCTCCTTATCTTGGACACGTTGTATACAGGGTGGGGATTTTAATTCCAAAGAGAAACCGATCTCTGTTTTATCTCTTTTCATTAACTGATAAAACAAAAAGACATTATAGATGACAGGGTTTTGATATGACTGTACAGTTCGATGATTTTCCGTTACAGGTGTGTTCACGTTGTACGGGCTGACGTCCTGGGGACAGAGATGCGGATACGCTAACAAACCTGGCGTGTACGTGAAGGTGTCTTACTATAAAAAATGGATAGAAAATATCATGAAATTGCACTCTTGATATGTTCGAAGCAATCCAACTTTAACGGGCCCACGAGACAAATGTGTTTTTTGAACTCTCTTTTTTTAATTCGATAGGTTTTACCGTTTTTGACATAACAGAGACGTTTGTGATATTTCAGAAGCGGCGGTCAAGGATTTCTAAAGATAGAAGCTTTATTTTTGAAAATATTTTAAAACCAAAAATAGACCGGTTAATATGCATGAATATTACCTGTTCTTATGTTTCGATGTAAATTTGGCAGACAAAAAAAATATCTGTTTTTAATGTAAATTATAACCTTGTAGATGTAAATAAATGTTTCATGTAAACGCAACGGTATTGTTTTGTTTTTGCTCTATTTTACCTAATTTCCATTAGCGAAAAAACCCTTATATATGATGTTAAAAATTCGATCATCTTTTTTGATTAAAATATGCAGGGTGTTCCATGAAAAAAAAATTGGGTTAGGTCCGATAACTTTTTCACCTGACCCCGTATACTTATTCTGAAAAGGGCAGATTATTCAACAATCAAGATAAAGAAACTTCTGTATAAAATATTTGTCCATATCTCTTTTAACTAATCAAATAGAGGGTAATTTTGAAATTGTCAATTATTTTATTTGGGAACGAAAATTTTCAAATTTTGATTTGATCATTTTAAGTTTGACCCCAAAAGAGTACATGACACCTACATTACTTTTTTGATAGTACCTACTAACAGTTACGGAGATATATCTTAGAGACAACTATGTTGACATTCTAGTTGTTATTAACATTTAACGTCAATTTCATTTTTACATATTCATTTGTGAAATAGACTTATCAACATTTTGAAAAATTTGATATTATATCTATCATCCATAGTGTGTTATAAATTTGATAAGAGAGTTTAAAGTGCTACCTTTTTACATTAAAATATACAGGGTGTTCCATTTAAAAAAATAAGGTTTGGTCCAATATCTTTCTTACCTGACCCCGTATACTTATTCTGAAAACGGCAGATTATTCAACAATTATTATAAATAAACTTCTGTATAAAACATTTTTCTGTATCTTTTTTAACTAAGAAAATATAGGGTAATTTTGAAATTGTGAATTTGTTGATTTTCCCCCGTATCTCTTAAGCGAGCGAAAATTTTCAAATTTTGATTTCACCATTTTAAGTTTGACCCAAAAAGAGCACATGACACCTACATTACTTTTTTGATAGCACTAAGGCCGGTATTAGACTATCAAATATATTTGACAAAGATCTTTTATAAAATATTTTATAGCATTTCTTTGATAATATTTCTTTTATAACAGTTTTTACTAGTATTACACTGTCAAAGAACTTTGACAATTTTTGAAGGGACTTGTCAAGTTTCTACAATTAAAAATGAACGATAGACGTGCATTAGCTTGTCTAGCGTTAAGTGCTGCCGTGATTACAATGTGTTTAGTATTAAAAAACCCAAAAAAAGAGCCAGGCGCCTTTGGGTAAGGCCCTGGGTGGCAAGACGTAATTTAAGGGGTGTCCACCACAATATCCTTCGGAAGTTACGAGTTGAAGGTATTAGGAGTTATAAAAACTATTTAAGAATGGACGAGGACACACTTAACTTTATTGTTATAAAGATATCACCATTGATATCCAGACAGAATACACATTTAAGGAATTGTATCAGCGTTGAGGAACGCCTTATGGTTACCCTTCGATTTATGGCAAAAGGAGAGAGTTATGCTAGTTTACAGTACAGCAGTCGCATACCTCAATGTACCCTTTCAGGCATAATCCCAGAAACTTGCAAGGCAAAAAATGAAAATAAATAATAAAATATATCCAGTCTTTCATTTCCGTTTTTGTAATCCGGGTGTTGATGGTTGTACAATATTTCGAACCTTTCATACTCCGAAGTTAGCAATTTTGTTGTTGAAATGCACCAGACAAGCTTATTTTCCGCCATGGTATTATATACCATTACCAGTCGCAGTCAATGTCAAATTTATGCCTTATTGTCAGAAAATGAGGTTACTACCGTTACCAATCAACTATAAAATCTTTTATCAAAGATAATTGTCTGTTGTTATCTTTTATAAAATAAATAGTTTATAAAAGAACTGATATTACACTTCAAATATTTTATAAAATTTCTTTTATAAAATATCTTTGTCAAATATATTTGATAGTCTAATACCGGCCTAACAATAACGGAGATATACTATAAAAGTGTCGAAAATGGGATACCCTCTACACTGCTTTATAGAAGGTTAAAAGTGGCAATGAAAATGTGCCATTTATTTTACATTATCTCTTTAAATGAAGCCAGATAAAATTGATTGAGCAACTTTGTCCCAATTTAACCTTTACTGTATCTTTTATTGTAAACACTCTGTAGGTATATTCATTAAACGAGAAGCGTAGAACTCTGCATTATAGACTTTATACGTTGAAATGATTTTTATTTTTAATTTAACAAAATTGGAAAGTAATAAAATGTCACATTGATTGTTTTAAACGGTATTTCGACCATATAACGTGTTTATTAGAAATGGTAATTTTTTGTTACCTCTAGCGGCATGGCGATTCTTTTGCGTCAGTGTCTTAGCTCAGAGATATATCTTTGAAAATTGACGTAGTTTAAATAGTACTTAAATTACAAATTACGACTAATTAATTTTTTTGTAAAATATGTCATATTTAAATTTTAGGAAATTTACTAGATTTTATGCTCTACCCTGTACAGGGTGTCCCATTTTCGATACTTTTATAGGGTATCTCCGTTATTGTTGATACTATCAAGAAAGTAATGTTTTGGATCAAACTTAAATCCGTAAAATCAAAATTTGAAAATTTTCGCTCGCTTAAGAGATATGGGGGAAAATCAAAAAATTGACAATTTCAAAATTACCCTATATTTTCTTAGTTAAAAGAGATACAGAAAAATGTTTTACACAAAAGTTTCTTGATAATGATTGTTGAATAATCTGCTTCAGAATAAGTATACGGGGTCAGGTAAAAAATATGTTTTAACTTATCTTTTCAAATATATTTTTTTTTTATTATCAAACACAAGCACTATAGGAAAAATCCTTTAGGGCACTCTGGGAGTGGTGCGTGTGCGCAAAATTCGATTCACGTTGGTTTTGAATCGTTGGAGGTTATATTCGTTGGGAAAAACGACCTCGGGAAGGTCGTTCCACAAGGATGAAGTCCTCCAGATGAAAGAAGAAGTTCGAGGAGTAATAAGCTTAACCGCATATAGATGGGCGCATACAGTGGCTCGCCGTGTATTTCTGCTATTCGTCGCTCTGGGCGGAATTAAGAGGGCAAGGTCAGCCGAGCACCTTCCATGAAAATATCTGTAAAACAGAGTCAAATCCCCAACCTGTCTTCGATGTTCCAGGCTGTCCAGGTTCTTCGTCAGCTCGTGGTCTCCGATCAGACGAATAGCCCTCCTTTCGATGGAATCCAGTAGCCGAAGGGTATGTTTGGGTGCAGAGCTCCAGACATGAGAGCAGTACTCTAGTGATGGTCGAATCTGGGCTTTGTATAATGTCAAAAGTTGTCGAGGTGTGTACAACTTTCTGGTTCGGAAGAGCACCCTAAGCTTGTGAGAAGCTATCTTGGCGATTGCCACAACGTGGTTATGCCAAGACATATTTCCTCCCAGATTGACGCCCAGCAAATTAATAGATGAAGCCAGTGGGATTGCGTGCCCGTCCATGACTATATCTGGTTCTGTAATGTTAACCTTTTTAGAGAAAACTGCTGCCTGTTTTTTTTTAGCGTTAAATTCGACTTGGTTACTGTCACCCCAAGCCAAAATTTCTTCCAGGTATTTGTTGAGGCATGATACTTCATGCTGTCTGCGAAGATGTGCGTCGGCAGCCGATGTTTGCACATTCAAAGAGAAAGATGACATAAGTGTGCTATCGTCAGCAAAACTAAATATCGGATTTTTAGTTTTCAGTAGAAGTTCGTTAATGTAGAGTAAGAAGAGAGTGAGAGACAATATGGACCCTTGAGGAACACCGGCATTGATGGTGAAGGTGTCTGAGAGAAATCCGTCAATCGCCACTTGCTGAGAGCGGTCCTTAAGAAAGCTAGACAACCATGCACAGAATCGACTGGGCATACCATAGGATCGCAGTTTACTTAGAAGCCCCTCATGCCAAACACGATCAAAAGCTTTAGAAATATCCAGTGCAACAGCCCGAGACTCCCCATGATGTTCGATTGCGCTGTTCCAAATATGGGTGACATAGGCTAGAAGATCTCCAGTTGATCTGGACTTCCGAAAACCATATTGATGGTCGCTGATAATATTGAAGCCTTCCAGGTACTTTAGAAGATGTTGGTTAATAGCTCTCTCCATTACTTTTGAAAATATAGGATAATTTTGATATTGTCAATTTTCGGATATTCCCCCGTATCTCTTAAGCGAGCGAAAATTTTAAAATTTTCATTTTACCATTTTAAGTTTGACCCGAAAAGAGCACATGACACCTACATTACTTTTTTGATAGCACTAACAATACACTATAAAAGTGTCGAAAATGGGACACGCTGTACAATTAGTAGGACCTAAATTAACGAAATAACAGCATATTATTTAGGCCGTGAATTTTTGAATATTCGATAATTAATTGGGAGAGTGTATTCACCCTAAATGTTGCATTTCACATGTGACATTGTCATTAAATACAGTCATCGTCAATCAATAGAAAAATAATGCATTTATTTTCCAGAAAAATGTTAAATAATGGTTTACAGGTCAAAGGATAACCACAACAAGTAATATTTATGTTATTACTTTGCATTTTAAATTGTTCGGCGTTTGATTTTCCTGCATTATGTATTAAGAAAATAAACTTTTTAATATTCTAAATTTTAATTTTTTTTCTTTGAATATTTCACTATGAACTAAGTGCTTATTACCCTTTAAGTTCATAGATGAACTTCTAATAATTCTAATAACCAAAAATCTAATAGTCTATTGTGCGGGTTTCTCGACCCGAATCATTTAAACCCTTTAAAACATCAAATAACTCGGAATATATAATTATTTGAATGGTATTAACAGCATTTCGGAGTACCTGTATACGAATTTTCTTCCCAACATTGGCGGAACTTCAAACTTTGCCCCCCCCCCCCCCCCCCCCCTCCGCGCAAAATTATTTATTAGGCCCTATATTATGATTTATTTAGTTAAGCTAGAATAACGTAAAATTATATACAGGGTCCGCAAACGAAGCGTGGACGGAAGATTAAATCGTTATCGAAGAACTTATCACCAATATTGAAACAGCTTGAGATATTGGATTAAAAGCGGCATGTTTTAAAAATATTTTACATTATACAGGGTGGCCCAAAAAAGTGTGACAGCATAAAGTTATATTATTTTAAATGGGACACCCAGTATTTTATTGCATATTTAGGTTCGTATTACTATCGTTTATAAGTGCCTCAAATTTTATTTAATTTGGTTCTGTAGTTTCGGAGAAATAAAATAAAAACTAAAAAAAAAAGTTTTGCAGTCCTGAATAAAAAAATCAAAAAAAAAAATCCAGAACAATTTTTCTAACCTCGGCATTGAGTGAAATTTATGACAAGAGGTCTAGAGATACTATGAAAGTAATTGCGTTTATTTATTTTATACAGGGTGTTCATAATAAGCATTCAAAAACCCCACATTTTAAAATAGTTTTTCTCAAGTTTTTCAAATGGAACACCCTGTATATTATTTGGCTATTTGACGTATAATTCATAGACATTTTTTTTTTTGTAATACAAGCATATAAGTTATATCCAGCCGTTTTCGAAATAATTGTAAATATTATAAATTATGTTGTTTAAATAGAGTTTTTATTGGGAAATTTTGTTATAGGCGACTAGACTAATAATTGTAAACTAAAGTTAATGTTCAAAATAGCTTCCTTTTACTTAATTTAATGATTTTCCTCTACTGCCAACAGAACTCTTAATTCATTTTCTTCATTAATAACGGGTTCATTGATTATCATCCTTTTTGTGTACGCAGTGCTTCCTGTTTCTACAAATCTTTGCAACAACTTCTCGAAAGTTTTTGGTCTCGGCTTTCTCTCAATATCTGGATATCTTTCAGCATACACTCGGCTCGCGAGGAGGCAATTTCGTGCACATTCACCCAGTATAAAAATCATATTTACCATTTCTAAAATTCGACATTTTGTGTAAGTTAGTACTTAATTTCGACGACTGAACAAATGTAAATAATTTTATTTAACTGTCATAGTGACAATCTAAACAAAAAGAAATCATGGCAACTCGATTAAGAATAAAAAATAAAATTAAATAATAAAAGTAGCAAAAATGTATGCTTTTAAAATTTATATCGAAATAACTAAAATACGGTAAACTCTAAGAGTAAAAGGAAGCTATTTTGAACTTTTACTTTAGTTTACAATTATTAGTCTAGTCGCCTATAACAAAATTTCCCAATAAAAACTCTATTTAAACAACATAATTTATAATATTTACAATTATTTCGAAAACGGCTGGATATAACTTATATGCTTGTATTACAAAAAAAAATTGTCTATGAATTCTACGTCAAATAGCCAAATAATATACAGGGTGTTCCATTTGAAAAACTTGAGAAAAATTGTTTTAAAATGTGGGGTTTTTGCAAGCTTATTATGAACACCCTGTATAAAATCAATAAACGCAATTACATTCATAGTATCTCTAGACCTCTTGTCATAAATTTCACTTAATGCCGAGGTTAAAAAAATAGTTCTGGATTGTTTTTTTTGATTTTTTTATTCAGGACTGCGAAACTTTTTTTTTTAGTTTTTAATTTATTTCTCCGAAACTACAGAACCAAATTAAATAATATTTGAGGCACTTATAAACGATAGTAATACGAATCTAAATATGCAATAAAATATTGGGTGTCCCATTTAAAAAAATATAACTTTATGCTGTCACACTTTTTTGGGCCACCCTGTATAATGTAAAATATTTTTAAAACATGCCGCTTTTAATCCAATATCTCAAGCTGTTTTAGTATTGTTGATAAGTTCTTCGATAACGATTTAATCTTCCGTCCACGCTTCGTTTGCGGACCCTGTATATAGATGTTACTCCATAAGAATGTAAAATAGAAAACTGATGATTCCTATGAGAGACATTTTTTTAATGTTCTTTAGAAACTAAGGTTTATACTAAAAATCACATTTATTATATAATATTATTATAATAATATTATTCCAAAACCCATAAAAAGTGACCACACCATTCTTTTCTGAATAACTTTATTGTTTACATCTCGTAAAATTAATATCATACAAGGCAGGCTAAAATTAGAAGTTACTTTAAACAAGTCGCAAAAATAGGTTCTTTTTTCCTCAAATAATTTAGACTTAGATGTTAAATCTTCTTATATTCTGAACAAAAAATATGTTAAGAGATTTTTTGATATTTCACTCGATTAACCATTTATAACTAATTTTCTGGTATTAACTGAATATCACAATGTTTAGTCATCAGTTAGCCATGGAAACAATTATTGTATTAAATGAAACAAATGCTATTTGAATGAAAGAAATGTATTTCAGCTTACTAATAATAATAATCTACAATAAAAATTATTTGAAAAATTGTTCAATATGACCTCTGGTTTGTTCAATGCATTTCTGTAAACGTATTTTCCCTAAATTGAACCATTGAACAACTTTTCAATTAATTTTGTTTATAGATTAATATATTGCTAGTAAGTTATTCTTAAAATCTAAGGCGATTGACAGGGAACCTCTTTTCTTGATGATAGAATAAAATCATAATAAATTAGTGTTGCGTAAGAAAAAAACACTTTTTGAAGTGGCGAGGGGCCTCGCATTGCGTAATGGGAGGCCACTTTGGGCCGTGGGTGCATGGTCTTGCTGCATAGTAGTTCCGCACCTGCTCATTGGCGTAACTAGAATGATTTTGTAGGGGGGGGCCTGGGCCCTAGTTCAGTAGGATTTTAATGGCAAGTGTCACTATGACGTATGTGTGACTTCGAACTTCAGAAACACTGGGGTGGGCACCAGAGCAATCTGGGGTGGGCAAGGCCCACCTGTACCCCGCCCTAGTTACGCCTATGCACCTGCTTCCCAAGCGTTTATTCCCGTTTTAGGAAAAAAATGTCAAAGAAAAAAAAACTTTGTAATAGAACTAGAACTCGCGGAAAGTCAATATTTATTTGTTTCGGAAGATGTTTAGATTTAACTTTTATTACTGCTCCATATGGAAAAAAAGATGGACTTTCCTTGAGTTGTTAACAAAATTGAGACATCTATCGTAAAAATTTTTTTTTAAATGTACCGTTTTCATAGGAAGCAAAAACTCCGTTTTTCAGCGTAGAAAATTGAAGTATAGACCCCGATCACGTGCAGTCTCTTTCTTCCGATTATCGTTGTTTCTGTCGGCGTACCGATTACGGGCGGACGCTCGACGTATTCTTCTAACTGCAAGGGAAGATCCAATTCGACTCGCGCCTTCAAAGCGTGAAACGAGCAGGGTCAAATCGTATCCGTTTGTAAAAAACGGATTTTTTGCTTTCAGTGATGGAGTGAAATAATGAATAAATAATAAATAAAACAAAAGAAATAGTACTATGGTGGCATATTTTTGTGAAAAACTATCATATTCACATCAATTTAATTTGTTTACAGCTTTACCAGCTTTGTCACATTTATCCGCCTTGTCACTTTTACCGGCTTTGTCACTTTTACCCGCTTTATCACCCTCACACTTCGCTTTTGCTTCAATCTCTTGATCATTCTTATGAATAAATGCCAGAAAATCGGCCAATCGGCTCGCATATCCGTATTCATTGTCGTACCACGATATCAATTTGACAAAATTGTCATTTAATTGGATGCTTGCGCTTGCGTCGTAGATGGAAGAACACGTACAACCTATAAATTAATTTGTTTTTATCTTCAAACACCATTATGTAACAATATACACTTTAAGGCTTGTAGTCCGTGTCCAAAAATGTCATTTTATGACACTAGTGTCAAAAGAGAAGTATTTTTAACACTAGTGTCGACTTGTAACGCTTGCAGTCAGTGTCTAAAATGTCATTTTATGACACTAGTGTCAAAAGAGAAGTATTTTTAACACTAGTGTCGACGTGTAGCGCTTGTAGTCAGTGTCTAAGATGTCTTTTTATGACACTAGTGTTAAAACGGAATTATTTTTAACATTGGTGTTATTTTCATCGTACAAGCTTATATCATTCGAAAAACCATAAGGTCGTAAATAAAAAATACTAGTATATTACAATACAAGTACGGTAGGTACGTCTTGTAATAAAACGAGCCGAAGGCGAGTTTGGTAAATCACGCAAATGCTGTAAAGACACCTACCGTAAGTGTATTGTATAGTTGTTGCAGAATTATACCGTTGACTCTTACTGCCATAAATAAACTACCTGATTAAACCCTATTGTATACGACTCAACCTCTTCAAAGCTCAATAAATGGGCTCAGGGCCAGCTTGAAAATGTATACCTCACCACATGATTTAGTTTTATAATTTAAAATAAATAGATAGGTATTTTTAGTTATAGGTACTTATAATAAATGTAAAATAATGATAACAATTAATGATAATTGAAAATAATATAATTTAGAAGTATAACTATTAGGATAACAAGTACAATAAAAATTAATTAAATTCTAAGAAACTATTGATAATTTATTCAAAATTTAACTCTGTATCACTATCACTATCTTCATCTAAGCCTAAACTTATAATTAAGGGTTGAACATTTGTAATCATATAATTGTAAGAAACGTTGTAAACGTTGAGATTCCATTAATGTTTGTCTTTTATCAATGCTTCGGTATTTAAAACCCATTTTACGCAATATTTTCCTAAGGCTTGAAAGGCTACAAGAGATATTTGTTTCGTCTTTAATCAGCCTCTCTTTGAGGGAAATCAAAGTGGGTACAGTTTGTGCCTCATACATTTGGTAAATCTTTCTTCTTAATAAATCCATGTCATTTTCATCAATGCTTCTAAATGTGCCAGAATCACTCCGATTTTTTCTAGGATTAACAGGTTTAAGTAACATGTCTCTTACCGAAGATAAAGGAGTTTTTGTCAAAGTAGACGTCTCTGCTAATGCATCCATCGAATTAAAATTTCTACTCAACAACGATTGATACACATTTTTAATTATTAGTTTGGCATCGGTAGATAAATGCTTTCTTTTAAAAATGACACTTGAAGATGCCCCCCTATCAGCACAATTCCATTCTACCACTAATAAGCCTAACTAAAAACTACTCGCCGGAAAACCACTAAAGATTAAAATTATTAAAAATCACTTTGTATTTATATATGCATCAGGCATAGGTATAAATTGAATTTGTATACCTGGTCCGGCTCTGCTCGAAAAGGTATTAAAATTTGGGATTTCCTTATTTATTTTACGGTCGAAGGGATAATGAGGTTTTATTGCAGTCAAAAGATCAGCGGTATAATTCTGCAAATACTATACGATATTTTATCTACAAGCGTGTTTTAGGGCACCAATATTAAAAACTAAAAGAGCATTGTTTTAATTTACCCCGTAGGTGCCTCGTAAGTCGTTATCAACAATGCATTAATATCGGGTTGCTAGGGAAATAAATTATAAAAATTTAATAGTTGGCTTTTATATGACATGTAATTACTTACGGCATTAGTGCGGTAAAGTGCTACTTACCGCACTCAAATCAGTGCGGTACGTAGTTACTTACCGCACGCGAATAGATAAAGAAAATTATTGTTCCTGTCTTTTTTTACCTAGAAAATCCGTAGAAACGACCTGTTCCTCGGTGTAACACAGGATACCATTCAACGAGCATTCTGAAGCATCTTTGATAGCCGCATTTATTTCCTGTAGTTTAGCAGATTTACATATTCGTACTGTCAAATCTACTACTGAAACCGTCGCCGTGGGTACTCTAAAAGCCATTCCTAAAGCCACGATAAAAAAACACTTAGCAGCAAAAATAACGTTCAGCCAAAAATTATGCTCAATTTCCATCTTGATTTTCTCGCGAACCGATTAGTCGATTTTGCTAATTTTTCTTTTGAACTGTAGCTTTGCTCTTTGGTATTGCACTGTGATAGCATTTTTTTATTCAGATTACAGTTTTAGGCTTATACGGAGTGCAAAAATTAGAATAGTTTTTTTACGTTAAATTTGAGACATCCTGTAGGGAGCATTAGCAGCAACAACGAGTGTATGATGAAATCATACTGTAGCCTCATGTTTTCTATACATTTTGTTTCGTTAATTTCTCCGATATCTGTAATATCAAGGAAAATACACAGTTTCATACCGGAACATGTTTTTTTTTAATTAAAATAGAATAACACTAACACTAATTAACAATAAATAGCAAAAAAAGTACATTAGTTGCGCGTGTTCCCACCTCTACTTCTAATAACTGCTTCACATCGCCTCGGCATTACTCGATATTAATTTGGATATTTTATTTTGATCAAGTCCATTCCAAATATCGGTAACCATTATTTGGACATCTTGCAGGTTGGCAGGAGGGGGTTGCTGCTGTCTCAGTGTCCTACCAATAATATCCCATAAGTGCTCTATACTCTATAGGATTCAAATCGGGACGGCGCGGTGGCCAATTCATTGACGATGCGTGCAACATGAGGTCTTGTGTTATTGTGCATTAGTAAAAAATTATTCCCAATGTACGGAGCTCAGACAAAATGTCACTGACATACCTATCGCTATTTAAAGAACCCCCACGTGAAGGTACGGTATCCGTCCGTGCTGTTAAGGAAATTCCAGCCCAAAACATCACAGAGCCTCCATTAAATAAAGTTGTTTCACGTATGTTGCACTGTGCATAACATGTTCTGGTATAAAACTGTGTATTTTCTTTGATATTACAGATATCAGAGAAATTACAAAAAAGGAACAAAATGTTTAGAAAACATGAGGCTACAGTATGATTTCATCATACACCCGTTGGTGTTGCTAATGCTCCCTACAGGGTGTCTCAAATTGCTATTCTCATTTTTGCACCCTGTATAAACCTAAAACTGAATTCGAATAATACCAAAGAAAAAAGTTACAGTTAAAAAAAAAATAAGCGTAATCGATTTATCGGTTTGCCATAAATTCAAGTTGGAAATTGAGCATAATTTTTTGTTGTGCGTTATTTTTGCTGCTAAGTGTATATGTCCCTCTGATAAATCAAAATTCTTGTTAATTTAGGTGCCTATAGTCTCTGTTCATTTTCCTAATTCAGTAGATTAAAACAAAGACACGCGACGAGCACGTGAACAACACACAGGGCCGCATTAAGAACAATATAACAGTACAATCTCGCCACCACGCAAGAATAAATAATTTTATGCATCGAGCACGTGGCTATCACGCGCTGATGTTTGTTAATGCTTCTGAATTGGTAAAATGAATAGAGGATAGTAATCAAAACCTGTTATTTACTGATTTTTTAAAATATTTATATTTTTCTCTTTCAAGAACTGACTTTAAAGCGAGGGATATCCCAACCATTATTCCTTTTATAAAGATGGTAAGAACACTCATACCACAAATATTTTCAGCTTCAAGCTGCGTACACATTCCCCGAGAACGTTCTGTTATAGACCATGAATCTTATAAGAGGGAAGTCTACTATTGTTGGCATGTAAATAAAGCTGCAAACACAGTATTATCACGTCACGTGAGATCACATGCTATCACGTAATGTCACGGCATACCCAAAATATCTGCAAGGCGGTTTATGCGTTCTTATAAATAGGTTTAGAAGTACACTATAGTCACCTCATTAGGGGTGTTACGGAACAGCTTTTGTTCGTATCTGTCTGGACCTGTACCTGTTTCAAACAGAAACCTGTTCCAAAAACCTGTTCCAGGTCCAAACTAATCCGCCGGTATAAACCGGCAACATGTGATGTCTCTTGACAATTTTAAAATTTTCGCAACAGTTAAATATTTTATGATTTTACCATAGCTCTAGCACATAGGTAGATGAGTTCGCGCATCGTTGAAATATAAATTTTTGTTTTCAGTTGCGGTTTATTAAGAGTATACCTAATTTTTTGCGTTACATATTAGTTAATACTTTGTAGTAAACCATGATAAAGCGCACCAACGTAGTGTTTATATATTTTTTTTAGTTGTTGTTTACAACACTAATTGTTGTTTCAGTATTTTTTATAAATATTTATTTTTGTTGATGTAGCCGTTCCAATGAGTTGCTATTTATATGTTTTATGTTTTGTTAATGTATTTTTAAGAATAATGATTTGGTTTTTATCCATTTAAAAAATAAAATATCCCAATTCCATTTCTCTTTAATTTTTTATGATTTATTTAACATTTAATTTTTCAAAATGCGTTTAAAATATCAGCTGCCACCATAGACAAAGGAAGAGAGGGGACGAATAATTCCGGTTTACGGGCCGTCGCAGAAAGTGTTACCTAAAATTGATCGGCCGCCATTGATAGGGAGCCAGACAATCGAGGTGGCACCCAATGTATTTTGGTGATTTGTGGTGAGAAGAGCTATTATAAGAATTCAGTTTATTTACAGAAAAATGGTGAATTGTTGTGCCCATAGCTGTAAAAGCCGTAATGAACGAAAGAAGCTTGGAATTACTTCCCATCGGTAAATATTCAAATTGTATTTTTTGCATGCATTTATTTTATATTAGATATCTCCCTTGTAAGTTTATCAGTATATATTATTTGATATATATAGTTAAAGCTACCTTCCTTTGTAATTTGTACTAGATTTGTTGCACTTTTCATTCAAGATTTCTAATAAGAACCAGGTAATTGCCCTTGGAGAGGGTGTGTCACTCAATGGCGTACCTGCATGATTTGTATATTTTGACAAAATTAAATTATTTCTTATTTAATTTTGGTTAATTATTAGTGAAAGCATTATATTATTTCGAATGCATACCAGTGTTATTTTTTTAAAGAAAGCGATTAACGTTTGTCTTGAATCGTTGAAGGTCATAGTCTTTGAGAAACACGACTTCAGGCGAAGGTCGTTTCACAAGGATGGCGTCCTGTTAAAACTTATTTTAAACCGCTAAGCTCACACATTATTATATTGTTTTTAGATTTCCGAAAGATCCACAAAAAGCAAACATTTGGGTGCAGAACATGGGACTTAGAGATTAGACACCTTCTCCTGCCTACAGGATTTGTTCAGAGCATTTTGAGAAGTCCTTTTTTATAAAGTTGAGGAAAGAGTACGATTACTTGGAGGTGCTGTGCCAACAATATTTTCAAAACTACCAGTAATTACATTTTGTTGCTTCTTTGTAATAAATTTTGAATCGACCAATTTTGTTTTTTATCTTACATTTTCCCTAAAGTTGAAAGATATTTAAATTTCACAACCTTTCCTATATGAAATTATATTTTTGGCTAATAAAATTAATATTTACTAAGCATTCATAAATTATTGAGAAGCAGAAGAACATTTGTACTCAGTAAGGGACACAATATACAAATTCAATTCAATAAAAATATTCTTCCATATTCCATAAATAATAATTTTGTACTGGGATAATACTAAGAAAATATTCATGTAACGCCACTGCTAAATCCGATAAGGAGCCAGGCGGTAACAAAATAGCTTCTGGTTTTACGCGTCCCCTCTCTTCCTTTGTCTATGGCTGCCACAGTGTCAGACGCTGCCCCACGTTTAAATGTCAACCTAGCCGCTGGTAACCGTAACATATCGATTTAAGCAAAACCTGTTGCCGTTCCATTCGCTATATCGTACCTGCCGTACCTGTACCTACCAACTTGAAAGCCAGCTGAACAGTGCCGACGGACCTGGACCTGGAATAGGTATCTGGTAATAGACAACAGGTCCGCGGATTAGGTAGGTGACACCTGTTCCAAAGGAAGAGGTCCAGGTCCACTGTAACACCTCTACACCTCATGCAGCTCACGGCAAGTCATACTTGACAGCACAATTTCATTTCTGCAAATTTTCATATTCGGCACGCGTGATAACACTGTGTCAGAGTTTAACGCTAGAAGGCTACAAGATTCACGTGCGATCTTGACAAACACAAAATATGTAATAAAAATGATTTGCAGTGTACTTAGTTTGTTTCCAAGCCGTGACAGCATGTGCTATTTTGCCGATATGACAACACGTGAATTCACGGGACGTGATAATAGTGTGTTGGCGGCTTAAGTTATTGTATATAGATATACTTAGCATTCCCATATTTTTCAACGCCTAAAGGTTACCTGTTAATTTTCCTTCTAACTCTGGAATTACTTTAGTCACAGCTTTCGCAGCACTGGACGTAGTTGGGATAATGTTTGATATGGCGGCTCTACCGTCTCTCCACGATTTTATCGACGGTCCGTCCAGGATTCTTTGACTGGCGGTTACTGAATGGACGGTGGTCATCAGTCCTGAAGATGTTTCAATTTAAAGAAACTTGTAATTTTATATAATACTACGTTCTGGTTTTTAAGTTAATGTTCTCTGCAGTGGCGTAGCGACAAATTATAGCCCCCCCCCCCGCGAAAATTGAGTTAGGGCCCCCTACCCTATATTAAGAATATACATATATAAACATATAAACAAACAAAATTAGATAATACTGTTTATTATATAAACTACAAACCTATATGTAGAGAACGTTACAAAAAATAATATTATTGAACAACAAGAAGAAAACAAAAAACATTCTTTAAAACAAGATCTTTGTTTAAAACTAAAAGGAACAAACACGAAAAAATTCTTTAGGTACCGAGCTAAGGTAGCGATACTTGAAAGTTACAGTGAGATAAAACCAAAAGTATTTAAAATTAAGCAACAAAATCTTGAATATAATATTATAGGTATCTCAATAGTTATTGCGAGGCAATTGGCCAATTGCCTATTATATTGTAAAATTATTCTTATATTGTTGCTTTCAGGAGGTAAATTGTTTTTTTCTAGCTATTGCCTCCGCAAAATTTTTTATTAAATGGTTATTATCCATTTTAGCCGCCTCTTGTGCCTCTATAGACAGGATAGCCAAGTTGGTTAACCTTGTCTGAGAGAAACTATTTCGTAAATAATTTTTAATGATTTTTAATTTGGAAAAGGATCTCTCGGCTGTAGCAACACTTACTGGAAGAGTTAAAAATAATAATAAGGCTGTTGTTACCTCTGGAAAATTTGATGATAAAGTGTTATTTTCCACAATTAAAAATACAGCAAAGTCTTTAATACTTTGAAGAGAAGCAATTTTTTCCTTTAACGGCATACACAACGCGACTATCTCTAAAGGAAAAGTCGCAGACAGATCGCTGGAATATGTTTGCTGTAGTGTTTCTGCAGACATAAATAATTCTTTTTCTGGCAAAGTTACTACAACTTGGGGACATAGAAATCTAAATTTATTAACAAATAACTCCATTCCCTCAAAACGATTACCTATTTGGTTAATTACAATATCAAATACTTTGTAATATATATTTATCCTAAAATAGTTTTCTCAACTAGAAAATAGATAATTTGTATTGGCTTCATCAAAGTGTTTTTTTGGTTTTAATTGCCTTTTATCGTCAAATTCCGGGTTTATATTCCATGATCTTGATATACCAATTGCTTCATTCTTCAAATTTATATAATTACGGGCACAGTGTGACAAAATCTAGATCAGGTGGCCATTGGTAATATTGGTATTTATTTGAAAGATTTGCTAATTAGCAATAGGCTCTATCGGCACTCGAAGCTTTCGGGCCCCCCAAGCTTTCGGGCCCCCCCGGGGTTCGCGGTAGTAGCGCTACGCCACTGGTTCTCTGGTAGTCCTTGTATGGACCAAATACCTCATAACAAAAGCGAACAAGCCAGATAAAATTCCTTAATTACACTATGGACGAGAACATTAGAGTTTTTTATCGCTAAATTACGGAAAACTTTTTACTTTGTTTTCATCGCTTTCGTATAATTTTAAAAAATTCGCTTAAAAATATGGAATTGTATTTTATGAACTCTCCTCATTTGCCATAAACAACAAACAGGAACCACGTTGATGTAATCTTGTAGATATAAAAAAACTTATAATTTATATACCTATTCTAAATGGTTTCTTGGGCTACTGGTGGCTTGCGCGCCGCAGTCTGTTTCAGTTCATCCGTACGAAACCCAAATACCGTATAATATTTCTTACATTACAATACACATAGATTCAAAAGTCTTGCATCACTCTGATTCTCGAATAAGTAATTACGTCATTCGCGAAAATAGACTAAATATTAGTTCATTGATAAGTTTAAAATAAAAATCAATGAGTTTTAAAATTTTAAACCTTCCAAAAAAAAAACTTAACAGAAGCAAAATTTATTTATATTGTATAATTTGTGAAATTTAAAAAAATACAGCTTCTAATAAAGTGTATTTCCTCCTCTGGCCTCAATGCAAGCTTAAAGACGACGCCGCATGCTGTGCGTAAGGTTAGCAATCCGTTCTTGCGGCATAGCCTGCTATTCCTCGGTGGTAGCGACGACAAGCTCCTGGAGAGTTCTAGGGGGATTTCTTCTAACGCGAACTGCCCTAGGGAGCATATCCCAAGCATTTTCTATCGGGTTCATGTCAGGGGACAAAGCAGGCCACTCCAAGCGATTGATTCCCTCACTTCCTAGGTATTCATCCACAGCTCTAGTACGATGGGGCCGGGCATTGTCGTCCATAAACACAAAATTGTTACCAACAGCCCCTCTCCACGTCCTAACATAAGGATGTAGAATATCCCTAATGTACCTGTCGCCAGTCATTGTGCCTTGAACGTGGACTCACTCAGTACGCCCGTCAGACATAATACATGCCCAAAACATGGCGCTTCCTCCCGCGAATGGAGGCAAGGGGCGAGCATGGGCAAGTTGGGCGGCTCTTGTTGGTTCTCTCCAAACACGAATCCAGCGACTATCGTTTACCAGACAAATCCTGGTCTCGTCGGAAAATAGGACAGAATTCAAAAATTCTTCGGTCAGCGAACGTGCGTTTCATCCCACTGCAGTCGAAGAAGTCGGTGTTCATATTGTTGTTGGGGAACTCTTACTGACCGCCGACTGGATTCAAGAATGCGTCTTCTTAGTGTAGAGACGGATACGCGAACTCCAATTGCATGCGTAACATCTCTCTGAAGTTGTGGGACTGGCATAGTACGATTTCGGTTCTGCTGTTCATTAGTAACACGCCTTCTACCACTTCGTGGTCTGTCTCGCACAGAATTGGTCTCTAGATAGCGATTCCATATCTTCTTCTTCTTCTGGTGCTTTATCCTCGGCGGATGTTAGCTATCATCAACACAATTTGAGCCCTGTTAACGTCCCGTCTAAATAAAGTGGTTGTATTGACTCCAAACCATTCCCTAAGGTTCTTGAGCCAAGAGGTACGCCTGCGACCAGGACCCCGTCTGCCTTCTATCTTGCCCTGCATAATGTTGTGTAGTAGTGTGTACCTTTCGCTACGCATTACGTGACCAAAGTATTGCAATTTCCTCTCCTTAATGGTGATCATCACTTCCAAATCCTTGTTGAGATATTGAAGAACGTCCATGTTCCTTACCTTGTCGACCCAAGATATTCGGAGTATTCTCTCCTGTAGCACCACATTTCAAAAGCTTGGATCCGATCGCTACAACTTTTTGTTAATGTCCAAGCCTCCACGCCATACAGGAGAACCGAGAAGACATAGCAACGAAGCAGTCGCACTCTTAGCATCAAGGGCAGGTCTCTGCAGCATAAAACTTTCTTCATTTTATTGAAAGCAGCTCGACTCTGTTCAATTCGAGCCCTAATTTCCGTGGAGGATTCCCAGCGGTCATTTAAGCAAGTACCCAGCTATTTAAAGCTTGAAACCTGTTCGATTAGTTCCCCGTTTACTCTTATCGCCGCGTTTACATTGCCCCGTTTACTAATTTCCATTTCCATATGCGAGATACATTACTTTGAAAAAACCCCTATTCTTTCAGCAACAAATCTTTGGGAATGACCTTCCTCAACTAAAGCTACTATTCTTGCACGATCAATTTCAGATATTACTCGGCGATTCATTTTTACACACTGAACCGAAAAATTTAACGGGCCTGCGCCAACAACAACATACAACACTGAAATGTTATCTTAAACAAATGTCTTCATAATATTTTTTTTGCTACAAAAAATGGTATCGTTCTAACTGAAAAACATAAATAAACATTTAGAAAAAAAAAATCATTCCTGAAATTATCTTGACATGCCAAAATCAGAGTGATGCAAAACTTTTGAATCTATGTGTATTATGTAGATTGTGTTTCAGTCATTTTGGCAAGGTTGGAACCAACATGCCGGCGAAAGATTTTTGCTAGAGTCTAAAAACAGTTTTTCTATTTAAAAAAACGAAGCTAAATTTGCAAGAAGTCATAGAAATCGTCCCTACACACTTAACAAATGCAAAAAGATCTGAAAAGTTCAAGGTCCTAGTAGATTAGAAACAAAAATTCGACTTCTGTGCGCTGGAGATTTATTCCCCCCTTTTTTTTTCGACCGTTTCTCATTATTTTTTGCACAAAGCAGAATTTTCCCGTTCTTTCTCGCATGTTTTTGTTGTGGCCAAAAAACAAGTTGCGAAGTCCGAAGCCGATTGACGTCATATATTTTGTTTTAGTGCATATTTATTTAAAGTTTATTCACTCGCACCCATCAATAGTGGATATTCGGATATGTATGGTAAAAAACGGTTTCAAAATGACAATAAAACATTCCTTCGTGTTGTGGTTCTATGCTTCGGTCTATGAGAGGATCGTCATATCTTACATACGTCAAAAGTCAATTAAAACCTAAATACAAAAATAATACACTAGGCATCTAGACTAATAATGTTTTTGTGCTACAGGGTGTCGATTTGAAACCTTTCCACCCTTAATATCTCTAATGGTAACATGTATCCATCCCAGGGGGTGAAATCACCCCGTATAATTCAATTTCTGAACTCCTTTACCTTCTCTAAATCCAAATTTTTCGTGCACTACTTTCGCTAATGGTGCCAGACAGTTCGTAGTACAAGATGCCATGGAAATAACCTAAAAAATTAAGGACTGTGCTAATGTGGCAATTAAACGGCGACTGAGTCACAGTCTAAGGGCCATTATTGTAAAGAATCAGCCTTATAGAACAGTTTGTCGGTCTGTTTGTCCTACTCTTTGTAACCATCAGTCAATTGTGCAATTTTTGGGATATACATATCTTCCTGGCAACCTTTAAAAATGTTGTCCTTTTTATTTATGAACAAAATAAACATTAATAATAATAATTTGGCTTCTAAAATAATACACCAAAGTTCAGTTGCGGCCCAACTCACAGTCTAACCGACACTATCAAAGAGAATCCGCACAATTGACTATAAGTTAGGTAAGCCTTTGATCGTGTTTGGCATGAGGGACTTCTAAGTAAACTGCGATCCTATGGTATGCCCAGTCGATTCTGTGCATGGTTGTCTAGCTTTCTACAAGTGACGATTGACGGATTTCTCTCAGACACCTTCATCATCAATGCCGGTGTTCCTCAAGGGTCCATATTGTCTCCCACTCTCTTCTTACTCTACATTAACGACCTTCTAGTGAAAACGAAAAACCCAATAGTTAGTTTTGCTGATGATAGCACTCTTATATCATCCCTTTGAATGCACAAACATCGGCTGCCGACGCACATCTTCGCAGACAGCATGAAGTATCATTTTCAGCCTCAACAAAGACCTGGTAGAAATTTTGGCTTGGGGTGACAGTAACCAAGTCGAATTTAACGGTAAAAAATCCCAGGCAGCAGTTTTCTCTAAAAAGGTTAACATTACAGAACCGGATATAGTCATGGACGGACACGCAATCCCACTGGCTTCATCTATTAGTTTGCTGGGCGTCAATCTGGGAGGAAATATGTCTTGGCATAACCGCGTTGTGGCAATCGCCAAGATAGCTTCTCAGAAGCTTGGGGTACTCTTCCGAACCAGAAAGTTGTACACACCTCAACAACTTTTGACACTATACAAAGCCCAGATTCGACCATCACTAGAGTACTGCTCTCATGTCTGGAGCTCTACACCCAAACATACTCTTCGGCTATTGGACTCCATCGAAAGGAGGGCCATTCGTCTGATTGGAGACCACGAGCTGACGAAGAACCTCGACAGCCTAGAACATCGAAGACAAGTGGGGGATTTGACTCTCTTTTACAGATATTTTCATGGAAAGTGCTCGGCTGACCTTGCCCTCTTAATTCCGCCCAGAGCGGCGAATATCAGAAATACAAGACGAACCACTGCCGCCGATCCATATGTGGTTAAGCTTAGTACTCCTTGAACTTCATTATTTAAGAACTCTTTCATCTGTGTCGAACGATCTTCCCGAGGTCGTTTTTCCCGACGAATATAACCTCCAACGATTCAAAACCAACGTGAATCGCTTTTTGCGTACACGCACCATTCCCAGAGTGCCCTAAAGGATTTTTCCTATAGTGCTTGTGTTTGATCATAAAAAAAAAGATACCCGTAAGATAACAATGATTACCTTATCCTTTGGATTATATTGGGAAGTATTAACCCCCAAAACATACATAGGGGCGTCGACTGAGGGGGCTGATATGACGACTCTTTTTACTTTCCCCGTCAGCATTGCCTTTGCTTTAGCTATGGTAGTATTTCTTCCGGAACATTCCGCTACGTACTCCACCCCTGCCTGGGCCCATGGAATCTAAAAAATAGTTATGTACGTCATCGCGTTTGGAAAGTGGTACTTTACCGGACGAGTAGCTGTGTCGGACTCGAGCAAGAACGTCGCCGCCAATGCAATGGTTGAAACTTTGCTCTTACCTTTTTCGGATCACCTTCTTTATAAAAAGGAATTTTAATTTTATTTATAATAATATGTTTTTCATCGTGGCAAACGTCCCCGTAAAATCGACCCATGGTCGAGTCATGTTTAAAAAGATACGCTAGATATTTCGCGGAATTTATTGCCGCGTCGTTTATCCCAGTTGGTATCAGTTTTTCTGGTTGTCTCTCTAACATGTTTCTCAGGAGCATCCTGCCTATCCTGCCGAATCCGTTTATGCCGACCTTAGCCATAATTTTAACAAAAAAAAAATATATATGATCGAGAAAACGCTTCAATTCTGATACCCAGTGAATTTATATTGTGACATTGTCAATCAAAGGTTAAGATTGGCAGGTAGTATTTGACTTAAGGTTAGGTTTTTGTATGACGTATGTTAGATTATACATCGAGTTTTACGGTTTTAATAAAATATTTGTTAACGAAACGCTTTCTGCCTCGCGGAATCTGGTCAGTTTCTGAATTACCTGCTCATACTGTAAATAACAACTTCGGCGGGGGCCCCCCTTTGTTTTTTTTTGTTAATTTTGTTAACGGCTATACAGGGTGTTCCTTAATGACGTGCTAATATTTCAGGGTGTGATTCCTTAGCTCATTTTATAAAGAAAAGTCCATATGAACATATGTCCGCAACGACTTAAATTTTTTGCTACAGGGTGTTTAATTTTTATTTTTTAAATGGTTATTTTTCAATATCTCCGAAAGTACTTTAGATATTATTTTCAATTTTGGTATGTGTCCATAGGATATAGAATCACAAATTTTCGTTAGAAAAGTTATTCTATTGTTCCACCAGTGGCGTCCCTGCAAATATGCCCTCTGATATTATTTACAAAAAAGATGGTACGCCACTGACATTTTTCCATGTGGATATTTTTCCTGATTAGCCTGGTAAATTCTACATGAAAACGGCCTCTTGAGGTTTTCTCGTCAGACGCACCGTTCTTGATTAAAACCACTGAATTCATATTGAAACTCATTATTATTAACATTGATAAAATAATTAATGATAAATTTTGTTTTATAAAAATTGTTGGAAATGGCCACCTTCGCTTAAAAGGCCCGCTTCCGCCCGTCTTCGCATCGAATTGCCCACACCAACAATTTTTATAAAACAAAATTTATTATTAATTAATTTATCAATGTTAATTATAATGAGTTTCAATATGAATTTAGTGGTTTTAATCAAGAACGGTGCGTCTGACGAGAAAAACTCAAGAGACCGTTTTCATGTAGAATCGACCAGGCTACTCATCTACTACTATCTTCGAAACGGCAACTGTGGGCTCCCTGAAATTAGCATACCTTTTTTACGGAGTAAATATGAGAAAAGTATTATTTTCATTTAAAACTTAAATACACCGAGACAGCGCCCCCCCCCCCCCCCCCCTACATTGTACATTAAAATTTCACAAAAAAAATCGATTTCTCCAACTATTGTAAAAAACCGTTGGTTTCTGTCAAAGTTATTAGAGAAAAACAAAGATGAAGTTTTAACTTTAACAACCTGTATCTCAGTTAATATCAACTTTCGGATATAGCTAAGTATAATTAAATCCTAATATTTTTACGTAAGGAGTCTGTGGTTTTTCCATGTCCCATTAATTAGCGGACACCCTGTATATGGTTTATATTGAGACAGTGTATTTTGTGGACAATCAATACAAGATTCCCAGATGTTATTGTTTATTGAATACAAATCTGGGGTCAACCACATTCTAATTGCTAAACTGACTAAATTTTACAATATAGGTATAAATGCTTTTCAAAAAATGTCTGACTAGTAAGAAATAATAAATAGTTCAATCCGATATGCAATTTGAACATCAATTAAAACTCGACTGATTCCGCGGTTGGTTCTTTATGAAACAAAACAAATTTCTTGGGTATTAACATAAAGAAAACGAATAATAAATTCCAATAAATACAGGAAACCTACCACCACAGATACGGTCATTCATATCAATTCTCAGCAGTCATGGAAACTAAAAATGTCACCCTTTCATAGCCTCACACACAGGCTGTTAAATTTCCCCTTAAACTCAACAGACTATAAACAGGAATTATATAGTATAATCAAACAGATAGCTAAAAATCACGAATATAGGGAGTCTATAATAGATAACATACATTAAGTAATAAAGTCACAAAAAAACTCAATAGCCTAGGTTGCAACACATTGGTGGTGAATAAATGTATTTTAGGATCTATGTTGGTAAATAATAAAGACAAAACAGGTAATCTTAACAAATCTGGAGTATATAGGATTAAATGTAAAGATTGTGAAGCTGTCTATGTTGGGCAAACCGGTAGAAACCTCAAGAAAAGATTAAAAGAACATCGCAATTCTATTTTGAATAACATAAAAAATTCCGGAATCTCCACATTGTATAGAAAACAACCATTTTATAGATACGGACAACATTAAACTAGTACATAACGAAATAATGGGCCAACGTTTAGATCTTCTAGAACAGTATGAAATTAAAAAGTCTATAATCTCCTCACAACTAATGATCAACAAAATGACGTAAACATGCCCGTGATAGACAGCTTTCTCAAGTCTACCTACACTAATCTGGGGAAAAACCCTAATTCTTACGCAATAAAAAAGTTTATTAATGACTGTATAAAGACCCCTAAAATAATTTTTAAGTTTAGTATTCATCTTGCAGTACTCTTGAAAAAGGCCTAAAAAGCCGAAACATGTAGAGTAATCCTCTCAATATATTGAAATATTTAAAAGCAAATTTCTTCTTTTTTTTTACATTAGAATATCAATTAAAACATATGACAAATGCTTCTACTATGAAGGATGATTTAGTGATTTGCCCCCAACCGTTAAGTAATAAACTTATTTCTTCACATTGTGCAATAATATTAGTATTATACGTATAACTTAATAATAACAAACCACTTTTGCCTGCTTCTTAAAGAAATATTACCAGCAAAAATTACCTATTCAATGACTTCGCATAATCACGCATATTACATCACTACACGCTACTAGGTTGATATTTAGAGAAACAATTTTCGACGATTGATGGCGTAGTTAACAACTTTTACGTTGAGTTATGTTCGAAAAGTTGTAATTTTAAATAATTTATATTACTATTTCTGAATAATACAGCATAATTACCCGACCAATGAATTGGTGATTTTTTCACCATATTAATTAAGAAAATAGTTGCCAACATTCTAGAATTTAGCCCGAACCCGAACACCACCTGTCTCTATTTAGCTTAAATTAACTGCGCCCCTTTTTTTTTATAAATATTGTTAGAAGAATGTTACAGAAAATATTTCGAGCTTCAAGCCGTATAAATTTAAAGGATCATTTAAAAGTGTAGAAAAAAGACTTACAGAACCTTTCTGTTGGATAATGTGAGTTCTGAGATGAATGAAGATGATTTTACAGCTATTGTAAAAACGGTTAGAGACAAAGCTGTATATTTATTTATAAAACAACGTTTCAACTGGTAACAGTCGTCCTCAGGTGAATACTGGTAGTATTTGTTACTTAACTTAAGCCATTGCATACATATTATACAGGGTGTGCCAGAACTAGAGCAACTGGAGATACTAAACGTCAAACTGAAAGTGAAAAGTTTATTTTCGAAAATAAGCCATCGTGTGAAAACGGTTCAAAATGTATAGGTTTGAAAAATCGCTTTATGATGTTTTTATAAGTAAGAAATGAGAAAAATCTATGATCTTCCGCAATGTATCGAAAAAAATCAAAGTATAAATGGAAATACAGTGAAACCTCTCTTAAGCGGGACTGTCTAAATGTGGCCGCCTAATAGAGGTGTCCGTCCTTGGGAAATTTGTTATTAGGTAATATGTAAATGCAAAATTATTACTATGTATATGTATGTACAAATCAACATAACATAACAAAAATACACTAGTTTTAGTTAGGATTGCTGTAGACTCACCTCTATTCTTTGCATACTCTTGTAATTCCTTTTACCATACTAATGGCTTGTTGATAATTGGTGACATTTGTTTGATTACTGCATTCAACTTCTTCATCAGAGTCATCAGATAGTGATGTGCCTTCCGGCTTATTGTGTACCCCGATCTTGTTCGAAGATGTTTGTTGCTTCTATGCGGTCCAGTAACCTTCTACCAAGCTTGTCATGTGGGAGGTTGTCACCACGTTGTATGTTCCCGAAGATATTTTGTCGTCTACGGGACAGCGCTACGCAGCGGTATATTATGTGTGAGGCGGTTTCATCCTCTTCGCCGGAGTCAAGATTCAATGGATCCGTTGTTTATCCCTATCCGTTGAAGGTGTTTTCGCAAGTGGCAGTGGTCTGTTAGCAGACCCATCACTTGTTTCAACTGGGGCCGCGTCAGGGTTAGCATACCATTCGATAGTATTTTCGATGGTTTTCCCATTACGACCCATGCGTGTATTAGACCAGGTAACTCTTGCCATCGAGATAGGTGTTGTTTTTTCGACCATCTATCTAATGTTGTTTTTGTTGCCTGTTTTGATATTCCAAAGGCCGGTTCAGGGCTCCTGAGACTTTGGGCAGATCCGGCTCTCGCTAGTTCATCCGCTTTTTCATTTCCTAATATCTCGGAGTGACCAGGGACCCACAAGCGTTCCACCTTGTTCCTCCTGGCCGCCAGTACCTTTAGGTTGATATGACCCTCCAGTGTAAGTTTTGAAGTAAACCGATTGGAGTTCGGAGTCTTAAGAGCAGCTTGACTGTCCGAAAGGATGTAAATCTTTTGGTCGTGGTAGCCCTTTTCCAGATTTTGTAGTACACATGCTTGTATGGCATGAACCTCCGCTTGGTATACTGTGGCGTAGGTCCCCAGAGGAATGCTTATGTCCATCCTGGGCCTTTCCCCAAATATACCTGCGCCCACACCGTTGGGCGGTTTTTGATCCATCGGTGTACCAATCTAGACCCTTGTCAAACGACGGGGAAGTTCCAGTCAATCTTGAAAGGCTTTGTGAAATTGTATGTTGCTTTCATACGATCAGATTGCATATCCAAGAGCTCATCGTTGATTAGATCCGTGACTCTTGTGTGTTTTTTTGTCCGAGGTCGAGCAAGTATACCTTTCTTAGTTTAAAAATGTCTCTTCTTTGAGAATGTTGGATTAAAAATATTTAATAACAGGTAAGAAAAAAATCGTAAATTATTAAACCCAGTATATGTAATTAGCACCCGCTAATGTGAAACTTAAAAAAATAATTCTACAAATTATGTCACTTAATCGTTCTATGTAAAGGACACTCTTTGAGGTATTAGCACGTCACTAAGGAACACCCTGTATATTGTCACAACGTTGTACATTTTGAGAACCCCTTGAAAACGACTTACTTACGCAAAATCTTTTTTTTTTTTCAAATCGTAAACATTTTCAATTCTTTTTTTAGTCACTAAAGTCGACCGGCCCTTTAAAAGAATACCGTGATCACTGGTTTAGTGACCAAATAATTAAGTACGTACCTGCCGATCATCTTCAATTTTAATTAATATCATAATTAATTATGAATAATATTCCATACTACTTGGCTAATGGCTTTTGTCATTAAGCTTATTACGTCCTGGTAATTTTTCGAAAAATTTCTATTTAGGTATTTTTAATTAGTTTTTAAATGTAATGGTTTTCACAAACACCACGTGGCGTCACAATATTCCACGTAAATACCAGTGACATTACAAAAGGTTTACTTTCTAAATTTCTTTTTTGGTAATTCTATTCCGGTTTACGTCATAAAAATGTCCACTCCGTTTTCACGACAATGCGTGAATTACACTTACAGATCTTTTTTTATGGCTGTGAGAACGTTCTCGAGGAATTTTTCTTTAATGATCAAACACAAGCACTATAGGAAAAATCCTTTAGGGCACTCTGGGAGTGGTGCGTGTGCGCAAAAACTGATTCACGTTGGTTTTCAATCGTTGGAGGTTATATTCGTTGGGAAAAACGACCTCGGGAAGGTCGTTCCATAAGGATGAAGTCCTCCAGATGAAAGAATTCTTAAATAATGAAATTCGAGGAGTACTAAGCTTAACCACATATGGATCGGCGGCAGTTGTTCGTCGTGTATTTCTGCTATTCGCCGCTCTGGTCGGAATTAAGAGGGCAAGGTCAACCGAGCACTTTCCAGGAAAATATCTGTAAAAGAGAGTCAAATTCCCAACCTCTCTTCGATGTTCTACTGTAGAATGACGTTCTCATTGAAAACAATGAGAAACAAGTAATTAAATGGTTTGTCGTTATTAAAATTGGTTCGCAGCAAAAAATAGCCATTAAATCATTTCAGCATAAAAAGATTTTGCTTACAATAAATCAAAATCCGGCTGCAATACTTGTTCTGCAAAAATGCTACAAACTGTCAACAATTTAACCGATATCAGTCCGCTTGTAATATGATGTGTTCGCTTAAATAACAGTCGAGCTGCGAAATGATTACTTGGTCAGCAAGATTTTACAATTGGTCAGTAGAAAAAAACACGTCTAGAAGCAGTTTACTTCAGAGGTTATTAAAAGAATGGTTATCAATATAAATCATGGGATTGCGTTTGTTTTGAATAATCGGCAAAGTTCGTTATTGTGGGCGGAGCGAAAGCAGTCGCGTGATACGAGTAGCTAATTGCATGCGTGTGTTTTCATTCGGTGTAGCAGTCAAGGCCCAAAAGGTAGCGGGGGCGGGTTTTCACTTGTTTTCCCAGGGCACTGTCACTATTTCACGTTTTATTGCTTTTTTTTCTTTGATGGCCAAGATTAAATATTTTGCTTACCCGCCGATTGCTTACCAATATCCGATTAAAAGTGGATCGCTCATAGCAGCTTATATATTTCATTTGCGTACCAAAATAATTTAGAGCACTCTAGTATGATATTAATTACTGTCCATAAGTTGCTGACCAACCAGCCATTTTGGCTGACCGATTACATATTTATGATCGCAAAAATAAGAATATTTTGCTAACCAGTTAAATGATACCCGAAAACAGTGAATTCGATTCCCATTCGACAGTTTTTCTTCATACCATACATTGCAGAAACACATACACACACACACATAGGACACACACACACACACACACCATCACACACATACTCAATTTATTTTCCCATTAACGAAATAACCACAACTAATTATTATATTATTATTATTAATATATTTACTCTGCCGTAGCAAAAAATTAATAATAATAATTAATTACCTGGAATTGTATTTAACATTTTTTTTCCTCGCCAATATTTTCCATCGTACGTCGGGCCTCGAATGTTTTTCGAAGTAATGACGTCTTTCGATAACCATAAAAAAAGGTCAATAATATCGATCTGATGGCTTCTTGAATTTATGTGTTTTTCTAAATATTTGTGGAGACAGGATTTAGTGATAACAGCTGTCAAATCAAACATTCTTGAATAGCTTTACTATAATTAAGTACCTATGGATTCATACAATAGGGCCGGATCATTGGTATTATATACAGGGTATTTCTTAATAATGTGCTAATATTTAAGGAGGTTATTCTTGGATCGATTTTCAGAAAATAACTTAATTTTTTTTTTCTTTTTATGATCAAACACAAGCACTATAGGAAAAATCCTTTAGGGCACTCTGGGAGTGGTGCGTGCGCGCAAAAAGCGATTCACGTTGGTTTTGAATCGTTGGAGGTTATATTCGTTGGGGAAAACGACCTCGGGAAGGTCGTTCCACAAGGATGTAGTCCTCCAGATAAAAGAATTCTTGAATAATGAAGTTCGAGGAGTACTAAGCTTGACCACATATGGATGGGCGGCAGTGGTTCGTCGTGTATTTCTGCTATTCGTCGCTCTGGACGGAATTAAGAGGGCAAGGAGGTCAGCCGAGCACCTTCCATGAAAATATCTGTACAAGAGAGTCAAATCCCCAACCTGTCTTCGATATTCTAGGCTGTCGAGGTTCTTCGTCAGCTCGTGGTCTCCGATCAGACGAATAGCCCTCTTTTCGATGGAATCCAGTAGCCGAAGAGCATGTTTGGGTGCAGAGCTCCAGACATGAGAGCAGTATTCTAGTGATGGTCGAATGTGGGCTTTGTATAGTGTCAAAAGTTGTTGAGGTGTGTACAACTTTCTGGTTCGGAAGAGTACCCCAAGTTTCTGAGAAGCTATCTTGGCGATTGCCACAACGTGGCAACATATTTCCTCCCAGATTGACGCCCAGCAAATTAATAGATGAAGCCAGTGGGATTGCGTGTCCGGCCATGACTATTTCCGGTCCTGTAATGTTAACCTTTTTAGAAAAAACTGCTGCCTGGGTTTTTTTAGCGTTAAATTCGACTTGGTTATTGTCACCCCAAGCCAAAATTTCTTCCAGGCCTTTGTTGAGGCGTGATACTTCATGCCGTCTGCGAAGATGTGCGTCGGTAGCCGATGTTTGCGCATTCAAAGAGAAAGATGAGATAAGTGTGCTATCGTCAGCAAAACTAAATACCTATCGGATTTTTAGTTTTCACTAGAAGGTCGTTAATGTAGAGTAAGAAGAGAGTGGGACACAATATGGACCCATGAGAAACACCGGCATTGATGGTGAAGGTGTCTGAGAGAAATCCGTCAATCGCCACTTGCAGAGAGCGGTCCTTAAGAAAGCTAGACAACCATGCACAGAATCGACTGGGCATACCATAGGATCGCAGTTTACTTAGAAGTCCCTCATGCCAAACACGATCAAAAGCTTTAGAAATATCCAGTGCCACAGCCCGAGACTTCCCATGATGTTCGATTGCGTTGTTCCAAATATGGGTGACATAGGCTAAAAGATCTCTAGTTGATCTGGACTTCCGAAAATTATAAAATAGGTGTCTAACAAAGGGCCTCAATATCATGTTGAGTAAAAACAACCCTACTTGTAAATCAACAGACCCAAATGATATTTGTTCCCATTGCAAATACTACTTTAAAACCCTTGTATACCAATCGTTTTAATTTTTCTCAAGTGCGTAAAATAAGAAGGTTAAGATGGGGGGACATAATACGTGATCACCCTGTACAAATGCTTCTACTAATATCGTCCATTTTTAACCACATACTTGTACTGCAGTAAAAACCACACATGTGACCAAATGACCAACGACGAACTTTTCCGTTCCCATCCACCGAAATATTTCGTAACGAAATGTAATAAAAACCAGGGCTTTACTCTCCTCATTTTTGTAAAATTGGGCTAAATAAATAATATCTGTGATATTACTCGAGATATTTTTGTGAAATTTGGTATTCGATTCATCAATCATCGTACATTAATTAATAGCTAGTACTAATCTTGATTTCGATTGGTGAAGAAAATTATTATCTAATCAAAATAGTTAACATAGAAGGAGTTAACATAGAGGACGACGAACAACTACCCCAAAAGTTTGTTTAGTTTTTAATTAAGCAATTACCCTAGATTGATATACTTAAGTTCCATAGTAGCTATACAGTTCTACCAAAAAAAACCCACTTAAACAACACTTAGTAACTGCATGCGTCAGCGTGCTAGTTTAAGCATTAATCTGTCGCGACATCTACATGATGTGTATAATAGTATAATCTATACTACAGCGTCAAAATTTGACTAGTCTTCGAGGTACTACCGGAAGACTGCCCGAACATTAAGTACCATAAAGGTATCACAGTATCACCACAACCATTGGCGCGCATACTACGAAAACGCGCTTGAATCAATCAGTTTAGTTTTTGGTGCTTGTATTTTAATAATAATCGTTTGTGTTTCAGTTGCGATTCTTTTTGTTTTCCTGAATTTATCTTCGATTTATTTGCGTGTTTTTTTGGAGATTAGTTTTTATTTTTAAACATGGTCGCCGAGGATTATGGTAAGTGATGTTTTTTTTTTAATTACGACCAATTGACTCACAGTTTAAACATTTATTGAGCGTATTCTTTAGGGTAATGTCGCCGAGACTGTGCTTTGCGGGGAAGTACAGTGTTCTAAAATCATTCTCTTTTTGGTTTTAATGTATTTCCTTGCGAAAAAAGGGACCTATTTGGTCATTCACTATAATAATAGTAATATTTAAAATTTTTTATGGATGTTTAAAAAAAATTTACCAACCCACCATCCCAGCCACTATTTAAGAACCAAGTGCTGTGACGACGAAACACTTGGTGTAAATCAGTAATTTAAACAATTATCCCAAAACCAAAATACGAAATATTTTTTGGTGATGTTTATTTATGTAAATAAATACATAAAAATATAGGAAGTTGTGTTACTTGACCGATTCTCGTAAATAATTGACATAATTTTGGGTGCGAAGGTTAAAATCGGACGTAGAAAATTCAACTTACAATGTTACAATCTTAAATGGGAAGGGGGAGGGGGTCAAGTGGTATATAATTTTAAAGGACGTTTAAATATCATTTCAATAATGCCATAATTTATTATTTTTTAATGGCATCATTTTAATATTACATTTTATGGTACACTTAAATGTATTCGTTATCACTAAAAAATAACTATTTGTTACTATTTATTGTTTATAGGAATTCATATTGTAAAAATTGCTCATTTTTTTAATATAGAGAGGCTTATGACTCAATCAGTCTTTCTAGAATCATTCCAAATATAATTATACAGGGTGTCCGCTAATTAATGGGACATGGAATAACCACAGACTCCTTACGTAAAAATATTAGGATTTAATTATACTTACCTATATCCGAAAGTTGATATTAACTGAGATACAGGGTGTTAAAGTTAAAACTTCATTTGTGTTTTTTTTCTCTAATAACTTTGACAGGAACCAACGGTTCTTTACAAAAGTTGGTAATTATGGGTTTTTAGGACGAGAAACTGATTTTTGGTGAAATTTTAACGTATGTAGCGCTGTCTGCGGCATTTCTTGCACAATTATTAGGTCATAACTTTTTTGTGTCTCAGTGTATTCGAGTTTTTAATGAAAATAAAACTTTTCTCATATTTATTACGTAAAACATGTATACTAAGTTCAGGTCGTCCAGAGTTACCGTTTCGGAGATATTTGCATTTAAATTATTTAGTGCGTTAGCTCAGGCAAGCAAATAATAGTTTGTTAGTTCTTACCAATTAATTTTACATGATAATTAATGTTCTAGTAATGGTAATTGGGAATAATAAATACAACAATTGGATTGTTCTTTAACTTACTTTAATTAAAATAACTTTGTCCCTAGAAAATATCGTGTGGAAAGAAACCAACAGCAATAAAAACACAAACTTAAGATAAACTCAAAAATGTAACATTTTCTGGTCCATAGCAACTGAATCTCTAAATTCATTTGTTTTCCCATAGGTTACTTTGAAACAAAAAATTGTTTGCAAATTAATAGCAATTGGGCAGGGTGCACTAAACAATTTAAATGTAAATATCTCCGAAACGGTAACTCTGGGCGACCTGAACTTAGTATACCTTTTTTACGTAATAAATATGAGAAAAGTATTATTTTTATTAAAAACTTAAATACACTGAGGCACAAAAAACTTATGACCTAAAAAATACCGCAGACAGCGCCCCCTGCATTGTACATTAAAATTTCACCAAAAAATCAGCTTCTCGTCCTAAGAAAACTTTGCCAACTTTTGTAAAAAACCGTTGGTTTCTGTCAAAGTTATTAGAGGAAACAGAAATGAAGTTTTAACTTTAACACCCTGTATCTCAGTTAATATCAACTTTCGGATATAGCTAAGTATAATTAAATCTTAATATTTTTACGTAAGGAGTCTGTGGTTTTTCCATGTCCCATTAATTAGCGAACACCTTGTATAAGTAATAAATATTTTTCCGCTTTAAAAAGTTCTATCCAACTGAAACAATCAATATTGGCTGCTATTTAGTGCCCGTGAGTAATTATTCATGAATTATTCATCATTATTCACGAGCGGCAAAAATTCCTAAACTAAGTACAGATTTGATATAAGAAAAAATCTTAATAATTTGTTTTAAAATTATTTTTTCCTAAAATAAATCTTTTAAATACGGTGGCATTTAAACTCAAGTAAAGTACTCGCGATAACGATTACTATTACGCAACTGGCTCGCAGCCCGTGTATTATAGCTCTCGTTACCGCTCGGTGAATAATATTGAACGCACACCCGATCGACTAATTATCGATAAAAATTATTCATCTTTTACCTTTGGGACGAATGTATCAAACATTAAACTTGACAATTAATTAACATAAAATAACAATTAGTACTTGGAAATATTAACATTGAAATTGCTAAGCGGTTAGCACATTGACATAGAGAGGAGCGGAAACGGATTTCAAGGTGTTATGTTTTTTGAACTTTTTCGGGACATTTCAAGTGAATTTAAAATTTATGAATTTCTTATTTTTAAATAAAAATTGTTTAGCTTAAGCTAAACCAGATATCTCCCAAAGAGAAACGAGAAAACATTTCGAAAAAACTTGTATGCCTTAATCGGTCAGGTTTAGTATCTCCAATTGCGCCATGGCGCATAAATTATAGGACACCCTGTATATATATACATGTACAGGGTGTTCCATTTTGGACACTTTACAGGGTATATCCGTAATTGTTAGTGCTATCAAAAAAGTAATGCAGGTGTCATGTGCTCTTTTTGGGTCAAACTTAAAATGGTAAAATCAAAATTTGAAAATTTTCGCTCGCTTAAGAGTACGGGGGAAAATCAAAAAATTGGCAATTTCTAAATTACAATATATTTTCTTAGTTAAAAGAGATACAGAAAAATGTTTTATACAAAAGTCCCTTTATAATGATTGTTTAATAATCTGCCGTTTTCAGAATAAGTATACGGGGTCAGGTAAAAAGTTATCGGTTCTAACCTAATATTTTAAAAATGGAACACCCTGTATATTTTAATCTAAAAATATACTATTTTAAAGTCTCCTTTCAAATATATAACACACCATGGATGATATTGGTTTCCTAGGCGATTTATGTGAACTTTATTACTTTGAAACGAAATAAAAGATTCAGATTAAGGTAAAAAATAACGGGAATCATCGCAAATGTTCGGAATATATCCTTAAATGGTTACCGTCTTTCCGGATAGCGAACAAAATATACATTTTATGCCATTTCTTCGTTTTTTCCACTTTCAATATAAACTGATATAATATCAAATTTTTCAAAATGTTGATTCATTTTCGCAAATAAATATGTAAAAAAGAAATTGACGTTAAATGTTAATAAGCAACATAGTTGTTTCTAGGATATTAGTTGTTGCTTCATGGTCTACTGTGGTTTAAAGTAATAAAGTTTAAATAAATCGCCTAGAAACCAATATCATCCATTGTGTGTTATATATTTGAAAGGATAATTTAAAATAGTATATTTTTAGATTAAAATATAGAGGGTGTTCCATTTAAAAAAAATGAGGTTAGGTCCGATAACTTTCTTACCTGACCCCGTATACTTATTCTGAAAACGGCAGATTATTCAACAATCATTATAAATAAACTTCTGTATAAAACATTTTTCTGTATCTCTTTTAACTAAGAAAATATAGGGTAATTTTGAAATTGTCAATTTTTAGATTTTCCCTCGTATCTCTTAAGCGAGCGAAAATTTTCAAATTTTGATTTTACCATTTTAAGTTTGATCCAAGAAGAGCACATGACACCTACATTACTTTTTTGATAGCACTAACAATAACTGTAATATAAAAGTGTCGAAAATGGGACACCCTGTATATTTAAAATGGATAAAACACGGCTACGCTAATTATATTTTTCTAGTGCTTCACCCTGTATCGAATAGGCTCAGATTGATATTTTAAAATATAAATAATGGTGCAATTACTAAACAATATTTTTCATAGGAAATATTTTGAACTGTATATCTGGCTTAGAATATGTTTAAATGAATTAAATATATACTAAATAAGCTCTGCTTGTAACAATTCCTTCTTTATAAAGCCTGTAAGAATATTTTGAGCTTCAAGCTGTAGGTAGATATTTTCCCTGAGAATGTTCTTTCAATCATTAAAAAAATTTGTATAAGTGAAACAACCCTAAATTTGCTACATAAATGTTGTGCAACATCATCAACCACCCAATTATACAGCACAAATGCTTACAGACTAATTTTGTTGTATAATGTAAGTTGATGGTCTTACGGCTATATACAACCTTCCGGTCCCAAAAAGTACAACAATTGAGTTTGATTTTAATTGTTTTAATATGACCAGACTCAGATTACGTAATTGTATCCGCTGTATATGGCTTTTCTTGCAGCAATTCAAAATAAATCATCCTGAAATCTTTTCGAATTTGTATTTATTTAAAGGACCACGATAGAAAACAGGTCAATGTCTTATCGAACTCAAGTTCAACAGACGAATTTGTTGAATAATTTCGTAACAACGCATCTAGATTGAATATTAATGAATTTTTCTTGTGTAATCCATGGAACTAACTATCAATGGTTTTATATTCGAGTCAGCTGGGCACCTTGACGACATTTTAATGTATTTTTTTTTTTAATCGACCAAAAGATCGACCCTTTCCAGCCGATGTATAAGGCCAGAAACGCGCATTTTCTCGAACTAGGTCGACAAATCCATTTTTCTGTTTTGGGGTTTTAAAGTCGACGAACTACAAATTTTTTTTTAACGAAATTCAAAAGTATTTATGTAAATGTTGGGTTTGTGTGTAAGTAATAAATTTTTTTTAATTCCTCATTGAACTTGATAATTAATTTTTTAACGAGAGCTATTTATCTTTTAATAAGCCATTAATAATTTTTTATAATACCAAAATTACATCAAAAGTATCGTTAAATAGTCATATTATTCTACGGTTTTTTTTTAATCGACCATGTAAAAAATTGGGTAAAGACCAAACCATGGGAAACCCGACCTCGGGAAGGTCGCTCCACATGAAATAATTGGTAAACAATGAATCTTGAGGAATACTGACCAAATATGGATGGGTGGCAGTGGTTCGTCGTGTATCACAGTCAAATCACCAATCTGTCGTCGATGTTCAAGGCTGTAGAGGTTCTTGATCAGCTCGTGGTCTCCGATCAGACAAATGGCTCTCCTTCCGATGGAATCCAGAAGCCGAAGAGTATTCTTGGGTGCAGAGCTCCAGACATGTGATAGTGATGGATGGATATGGGCCTTGTATAGTGTCAACAGTTGTTGAAGCGCATACAACTTTTTGGTCTTGAAAAGTAAACCAAGTTTATGTGAAGCTGTCTTGGCGATTGCCACAACTTGGTTGTGTGACTGGTCGATAGTTGTTTGGCAGCTTTGGTATTGGTTGGAATCGTGCCGTCTTCCAGCACGATGGAAACATACCTCTCTTGTAGGATAAGTTGAAAAGCCTACAAAATACTGGTGAGAGTTCATCTGCCCCTCTCTTGAGAACGATAATAGGAATTTCGTCTGGACCACAATCTTTTTTCATGTCGAGTCCTTTCAAGATTCGTTAGACGGAACCGAATCACGATTTCCGCCATTTCTCATTGAGCAGAGGGAATTATTGGGTGGTGTTTTTCCCTGGAAATATACAGTGCAACACGATAAAAATAGTTCAGCAAAGTATGTTTGCTTTATCCCCGGATGTGGTTGCTATTGTGCCATCGGAACGGGTTATAGATCGTATAACTTATTGGTAAAATTTACGCTAGCGGCCTTAGGGGTATTTATTTCTTATAGGAACCTATAATTCATATATAAATATTTTTAACCGCGACGGGGTACATTTCGCTATCTTCGAATTTTGAAGACAAACCCAATTAAAACTAGGAAATATCAACTGCGTCCCTGATCTTTGTCAATAAATTAGATATTCAACATTTTTATTTCCTGTAAATGCGTATCGATTGGAAGGAAAAAGCCTGATCTTGAATTCTGTAGACTATTTTGCAATAAAAAATGTAATCTAAATTTTTATGCGAAAAACTAACGGAAACAGTATTTATAGATTGATGAATGACCATGCCACGCTTATAAATTTTTGAATCGTTCTGCACGTCTTTGAAATTTTAAAATTTACTTATATACCTTCTACAATGGACAGCCATTTCTATCTGTCTTTCTTCAACTATCGGACTATTTTTGGATCATAAATAACTACCACCATACCAAATTTCAGCGCTCTATGTCAAGCGGCGCCTAAGAACGAAGGAAATAGCAAAGTGATTCCATAGGTCCATAGGTGTTCGGTTCTTCCAATGGAGAAAAAAAAGGTATCACAGAAGACCTTTATATGAGAAAGAGTAAAAAAAATAAATGTTAACAACAAAGCGGATTAGAAAGAAACATAACATAAACAAATAGACATTCACGGAGACGGTCAAATTGTGAAAAATTTCGTAGAATAAGTAAAATTTATTCGTTTTATGAAACAAATAGGTCAAAACTTATATTGGCCCACTGGCTTCATCTATTAATTTGCTGGGCGTCAATCTGGGAGGAAATATGTCTTGGCATAACCACGTTGTGGCAATCGCCAAGATAGCTTCTCAGAAGCTTGGTGAACTCTTCCGAACCAGAAAGTTGTACACACCTCAACAACTTTTGACACTGTACAAAGCCCAGATTCGACCATCACTAGAGTACTGCTCTCATGTCTGGAGCTCTGCACCCAAACATACTCTTCGGCTACTGGATTCCATCGAAAGGAGGGCCATTCGTCTGATTGGAGACCACGAGCTGACGAAGAACCTCGACAGCTTAGAACATCGAAGACAGGTTTGGGATTTGATTCTCTTTTACAGATATTTAAACGGAAAGTGCTCGGATTACCTTGCCCTCTTAATTCCGCCCAGATCGGCGAATAGCAGCAATATACGACGAACAACTGCCGCCCATCCATATGTGGTTAGGCTTAGTACTCCTCGAACTTCATTATTTAAGAATTCTTTCATCTGGAGGACTGCATCCTTATGGAACGACCTTCCCGAGGCCGTTTTTCCCAACGAATATAACCTCCAACGATTCAAAACCAACGTGAATCGCTTTTTGCGCACACGCACCACTCCCAGAGTGCCCTAAAGGATTTTTCCTATAGTGCTTGTGTTTGATCATAAAAAAAAAATGTCAAAACTTACATTGTCAATCAAATCGGAACAAAATTGATGATAGAAGATTGAAATTCAAATGAGCAATTATAACAGTAAGATTTATAAATTATAAAAGTAATATTTTATTTAAAAATTCGCAGGCTTCGTCATAGTCCCTCTTATATATTTTAATACCGTTAAAATACTCAACATAATAAGAAAATAAATAACGCAACACAATAGGAGGCAGCAAGGAACCGGATGAACAAGATACAGATATACGTTCCTTATTCGGCCAGATATTTGTTGGTCATAGCACCGATGTAGCAATCATTTATCTCCAAAATTGACCTAGGAACCAGTCTTCTGATGTGTTTAAAGTATTACAAACTTATACTGCGGGTCAAATTAATTTTATTCGGATAAATGATTCGAAAGTTCAATCTTAATCATCTCTGTGATATCGAGTATTCGCAGAAGAGCTCGGTCGATGATGGGTTTTACCCAAATACCTTTGGTTTTACCAATATATTTAAGAATCAGGCAACGCCACGACGTGCAAGAATGTGTCTACATTTTCTTCAAAACAAACACGTTAGACTGTGACTATAATATAACGGTGGTTGTTGAGAAAGATGAGTTAAAATCACATAAATGTGCTTCCGCTGTATATTTAAGTTAGTTTAAATAAGAAAAGACCAAATTAATGTACATAATACCAAATTTTTTATTTTTGAGTAATAAAATCGAACTCTAGTAAAGTTTATTTAGCCGAAGTTTGAACACATACTGTCGTTCTAGTCAGTGGCGGCTCGTGACCTATGATAGAGGGGGTTCACAAGTATGCTGAAATTATTTTTAAAATTTTATTTTTGTATAACGACCAAACAATTACTTTCTGGGGGTTTTAAATGCAGAAAGAAAAAAAGTAATAAGAAAATGCGTTAGGTAAAACACATTTTTATTTATTTTTTAATGTTTCACAAGGAAATACAACTTTTGGAAAATAAGAAAGGTTTTCCTAGTGTGTATAGCTGTCGGATCTTAACGTCGTCGCATGCAACCCTCGTAACAATATTTATACAGTCCACTACTAATACTACTAAAGCCATCTACGAGCTATCAAGAAAACCGAATGATGTCCAATACTACTACAGCCATCTACGAGTTATCAAGAAAACCGAATGATGTCTAATACCACTACGCCATCTCCGGCTACGTCACTAGGCGCAACCACGGAGAGAACAATAGTTAACTGTTTTATGACGAGAACGAATCGAGCCACGAGACTGACAAGTTGGCATTCTTCATATTTTCAGTGTTTTTTAGTTTAAATCCTTAAATAACATGGTTTAAAATCATATCGAGTATCATTTATCGAAATACACAACATTTATCGACCCTACACAATAGCGCTTAAACGAAAAGCACGTTCTTCGGTTCTTAATTGTAGAAAATTGATTAATAACAGCCTCATTAAGTTTGGAATACCCTCTATACCCGAACAAACCCACCCGCCCACCACCCGCCACCTGTTACTACAGAGAAACCGCATTATTTAATCGCACATGCGAGCAAGTCTCGTCATAATCGTCATTTACCTCGACCGAGGCACGGTTGCCGGATCTATACAGTTTGGTTTGACGGGATGATAAAATATTAGGGAGGGTCGGACTTTTTTAGTTTGACGGTACGATAAATAATATTCAATGAATATAAATTAATATCTTTTACTCGTTTTGTTTTGGGGGTGCACGTGCGCATGTGCTCCTGTGGAAGAACCGCCACTGGTCCTAGTTTATAAGGAAATATTAATTATTCTCAAGAATTTCTGGGAAACACCGATTTTTTTTCGATAGTTAATTTTTCCGGAATCGGCCGATTTAAAAAAATTGTTTGTAGTATTAAGACACTCAATTAAATATAATAAGCCATTTTTATAACACCCTGTATATACATATCTCATATACATACGCAAGGCAAGGGGTCATTTTTTTTCATCCAGTAACTGTCTGTGAGATAATTGAAGCATAAAGAGGGGAGCTATACATGAATACTTTCTATTTATTTAACTTATTATTCATGTCAATGACCAAATTAGGTGCCATTTAGCATAGTAAGCGAAGAAATAATAAATTCAAATCAAAAAAACCCCAACGTACCGCTAAAATAACTGTGTCAAATCGCACTAATTAATTTAAGCTTCAATAAGGATAATTAGAATATCGAGTGGCATAAAGATTGCAACAAATCAAAACTAGACTGCTCGATGTGCATTTTTACAAATTTTACATTATAGCGTTTTAAGGTTTCAAATTCGCACATATATTATAGTTTAAAATTTGACTAATGATGTTCTTTTTAGGTTACACGGTTTTCGAGAACGAAAACAATATAAAAAATCTAGGCACATCTCCTTACATAGAAAATTTAACGTCTTACGACGATTATGAAGTTCATGATCTTACTCCGATTCAAAAATTCTACGATGGAGCAAGCGTATTCATTACAGGATCTACAGGGTTTTTAGGTAAGATATGCCACAAGTTTTTATTTATCTATATCAGATCCACAAGCTTTTTTTGGGAAGACATAATATCCAAAAGTTTTTCTTTGGGAAGACATAAGTTCTACAGGTTTTTCTTTGGGAAGATATAAAATCCACAGGTTTTTCTTTGGGAAGATTCACAGATTTTTCTTTGGAAAGATATAAGATTCACAAGTTTTTCTTTGGGAAGTTAAAATATTCACAGGTTTTTCTTTGGGAAGATATAAGATTGACAAATTTTTCTGTGGAAAGATAAAAGATCCACAGTTTTTTCTTTGGGAAGATATTAAATTCACAAGTTTTTCTTTGGGAAGATAAAAGATCCACAGGTTTTTCTTTGGAAAGATATCAGATACACAAGTTTCTCTTTGGAAAAATATAAGATTAACAAGTTTTTTTTGGAAAGATTCACAAGTTTTTCTTTGGGAAGATAAAAGATCCACAGGTTTTTCTTTGGGAAGATATAAGATTCATAAGTTTTTCTTTGGGAAGTTAAAATATTCACAGGTTTTTCTTTGGGAAGATATAAGATTCACAAGTTTTTCTTTGGGAACACATAAGTTTTACAGGTTATTCTTTGGGAAGATATAAAATCCACAGGTTTTTCTTTGGGAAGATATAAGATTCACAGGTTTTTCTTTGGGAAGATAAAAGATCCACAGGTTTTTCTTTGGAAAGATATAAGATTCATTGGGAAGATAAAAGATCCACAGGTTTTTATTTGGGAAGATATAAGATTCACAAGTTTTTCTTTGGGAAGATAAAAGATCCACAGGTTTTTATTGGGGAAGATATAAGATTCACAAGTTTTTCTTTGGGAAGATAAAAGATCCACATGTTTTTCTTTGGGAAGATATAAGATTAACAAGTTTCTCTTTGGTAAGATAAAAGATCCACAGGTTTTTCTTTGGGAAGATATAAGATTCATAAGTTTTTCTTTGGGAAGATAAAAGATCCACAGGTTTTTCTTTGGGAAGATATAAGATTCATAAGTTTTTCTTTGGGAAGATAAAAGATCCACAGGTTTTTCTTTGGGAAGATATAAGATTAATAAGTTTTTCTTTGGGAAGATATAAGATTTACAATTTTTTCTTTGGGAAGATGTATGATCTACATGTTTTTCTTTCGGAATATTTAAGATATAATATATTTAAGCGGATTACCAAGTAATCTTTTCCATTTAGTTGCGAAATGTTATGCTATAAAAGCATAAATTTTCACAACTGGTTACGACTTCTTTCTCAACTGGTTATGTAAACTAAATCAAAACTTTTTCTTCAATATAGGTAAAATCCTGGTAGAGAAGCTGCTGCGCTCCTGTCCCACTATTTCCACCCTCTACCTTTTGGTGCGAAATAAAAAGGGAAAAAACATGGATGAAAGAATCGATGAGATGTTCGATGATGTAATTTTCACGAGATTAAGGAGGGAATGTCCAAAATTTCGGCATAAAGTAGTGGGAGTGGGTGGGGATTGCACTTTGCCGGAATTGGGATTGAGTCTGCAGGACAGAAGATTATTAATAGACGAGGTAAGCACCGTAATAAAAGAAAAGTGCAAGAAACACAATATAATATTAGATTTAAAATAAGACAGACTACTTAATGACTCATACATAAATACCTAACTGAATTATAATAATACAACAGCGAGTTCTAAAATGATATTGTTGTTATTGTTATTTATTTATTATCAATATTAGCCATTCTTAATTTCGATATAAAAATACGCCGTCAAAATGGGCTTGACGGTTTTAATTTCGAATTAAAATTACGATTAAAACGTATTTATAGTTCGCCATAGAAATTATATTAGCGTTAACGAAATTTCGCGATGTTAGCTTTAAGTTATTATTAACTCTATGGTATAGTAAACTAAAGAAGCTCTCCTTTCGAAAATACGCACTAATTTATTTGTTTACGTTAATTAATTATTAATGATTGTTGTTTCGTTTTAAAATTGATGTAACAACCTAATTTGTATGCGATAAAAACATAATAACCGAAAAAATATAAAAACAAACTAATTCTAAAAAAAATAACCAAGGATACATGCAATTTTTTCAAATCGTACATAAATATTTCGACTTTTATTTTAACATGTATAATCATAATCACATTTACTTAGAAATGTCTATGACAAAGAACTGGGGGGAGGGGGTTCTACCCGAAAAACCACCCCTTTGGCTGCGCCACTGCTAACATATAAGAGATTTATATATACAGGGTGTCCCATAACTAATGGTACACAGGAAAACTGCAGATTCCTTGGGTAAAAATACTGCGATTTGGCCATACTTAGTTTGGTTCAATAGCTGGTAATAACCGAGATACAGGGTGTCCAAGTAAAAATTTAATTATCAATTTTCCTAAATAACTTATTTCTGAATCAATATTTTTGCACAAAATTTTGTGACTAGGGTTTTTTTGGGGAAAGGAATTTGAATTTGTTAATAATTTTGATGTAGATTATAGGGGGCGCTCTCTGCGGTACTCTGGATACATACAAAGGAATGTAACTTTTTGTGCCTTACTATAATTATATTTTTATTAAAAATATCAGTTTTTCCGTCAATTTTAAGCAATAAAGGTATACTTTGTAAATGTCGCTCCGACTAACCGTTTTCGAGATATTTTCAAATACAATTTCTAATGCGCCCGTTTAAATTTTGATTTGTAAATGTGAAATTCGTCACAGTAGGCTTTGGTAAAAACAAATACAATGAAAGCACTTTGAAACCTCATTTCTGTGAAAGTTTATTTTCATTTGTCAGCATTGTGGGTGCTTTTAAGGAGTATACGACAGACTCGGAGAAACAGGATCCTCCACTATTACGTTTTGGACGCAAGGATCCTGTTTCTCCCAGTCTGTCGTATAGGCTTCTAAAAATTTTAAAATCTGGCTGCCTTCTATTTGGATACATTTCCAAATACCGCCGATGTGCCCCGCCCGCGTCTGTTAAAATTTTCTTGTGCGTATAAACATACCATGTCTCGCATTTCTCCGTTAGAAAACAGTTATGTCGCGGCATTTTTAGTTTCATCTTTGATAACAGTATCTTCAAAAACTCCTTAAAAACACCCACAATGCTGACAAATGAAAATAAAGTTTGACAGAAATGAGGTTTCAAAGTGCTTTCATTGTATTTGTTGTTACCAAAGCCTACTGTGACAAATTTCACATTTACAAATCAAAATTTAAACGGGCGCATTAGAAATTGTAATTGAAAATATCTCGAAAACGGCTAGTCGGAGCGACATTTATAAAGTATACCTTTATTACTTAAAAATGACGGAAAAATTGATATTTTTAATAAAAATATAATTATACTAAGGCTCAAAAAAGTTACATTTCTTTTTGTGTATTCAGAGTACCGCAGAGAGCGCCCCCCTCAATCTACAACAAAATTATTAACAAATTCAAATTCCTTTCCCCAAAAAAACCCTAGTCACAAAATTTTGTGCAAAAATATTGATTCAGAAATAAGTTATTTAGGAAAATACTTTTTTACTTGAACACCCTGTATCTCGGTTATTACCAGCTATTGAACTAAACTAAGTATGGCCAAATCGCAGTATTTTTACCCAAGGAATCTGCAGTTTTCCTGTGTAAAGAAACTTTTGTATAAAACAAGAAAATATAGGGTAAGGTAGAAATTGTCAATTTTTTGATTTTCCCCCATATCTCTTAAGCGAGAGAAAATTTTCGAATTTTCGAATTTTGATTTGACAAGTTTGACCCAAAAAGAGCACATGAGACCTACATTACTTTTTTGATAGCATTAACAATAACTGAGATACCCTATAAAAGTGTCGAAAATGGGACACCATGTATATTCCGAACGCTCGAAGACGGCGTAATGTCTTCGTCTAATTAACAGAAAACGACAAAGAAAAATTATACTAATTTTCAGAGCTGCCCGATTAATTTCTTGGAAAATTGTTTACAACCCACCTAAGAATGTGAATTGTTTATTCTTCAAAGACTGTGAACCAAAGCCCGTATCCTTCTTGATTTAGAATCCTTGCTTTTGTCCAAATAGCACGTAATTGAAACAAAAAAAAAAACGAATTTTTCCCTCGTATAATATTTCGTATTAAAGTAAAAATATCATTCCAGGTAAATATCGTTTTCCACGTGGCCGCAACCGTACGTTTCGATGAAAAAATGAAGACGGCCGTGGCCATCAACATCCGGAGCCCTTACGACCTTCTTAACCTGTCAAAGGAAATGACAGGCCTTAAGGCGTGCATCCACGTGTCCACGGTCTTTGGCAACTGTACACGTAAATACATCGAGGAAAAAATATACGCTCCCGCTATTGATGGGAAAAAATTGATGTTGATGACGGAAAGCGTCCCGGAGAAAATTCTGGATGATATAACGCCAAGGTACGTGGGTCGTTGGTTTCGGGCGTAAGTTGTCTGAGTAAACCGAAAAAAAAAACTAACAATTTTAATTTTTCATCGTATTTTTTTAAAGTGACACCGTGTTTTATATTTTTAGGCTTCTAGGTGGATATCCGAACACGTACGCCTTCACCAAACAAATAGCAGAAGATACGGTCAAACAGGAAGCCGACAATATGCCTGTGGGAATTTTCAGACCGGCCATTGGTAAGAAAAGTTTACCCAAACCTAAAGAAAATAAAATGAATCGGTAAAAACAACAAGTCAAAATTAAACAAACAGCATATCGAGCAAACTAGCAGAATCCAAATCCACAATTCCGTACCAGTAGGCGGATTATTCTTACGGTTGCAAATCAGTTGTAAATCGATACATTTTGCACTACGAAAACCGAGTTTTTGAACAGCGATCACAGACTTTGCTTCTGTCAATACTATAAACAAACTGCGCATGGCTCGGGCATTTTGGAACTATTTCTGAGCCCAATATATTTGATTACTTTCAATTTTGGCATAATATGTTAATACATATTTTTTCTATTTGGGTTTGGTAATGGTGAAATGCAAAAAAATTTAATACCTATACTCGGAAATATATAACATGCTGACGCTGTCCGTCAACTAATTTCTAGTCACAACTATAAAACAACATAACCTAAAAATAATAAAAATATCTTACAGTTTATGCTCTATTTCTAAAGTTTTATTCAATAAAGTACCATTTTTATTTTTCAATATAGTATTATATATATTACTTTATATATAGTTACTGTAGACATTTCCTGGGCATTAGTTGTTATTCTTGTCAGATTCTGTGTCGACACAATATTTTGTTCAATATTTTGAACTTTGTTCTGCTCGCACCATAACTCAAAGTTTTGCATATTCTTTTTAAAAGGTTTTCTAGATTATTTTCTGCAATTTCTCGTCTTCCTGACTTATTTTTATTAACTTTAATAATACGTATATTTATTTTTAATTATGACGGATGGGAAGAAGCTGTGTTGTGTTCAATTGTTTCTATCATGGCATATATAACATTTTATTAAATTGTCAAAGTATTGCCAACCCAAAAAGAAAATATTAATTCAAATGGAAGAAAGAAATCTACTATATTTTTATAGTTTTTCAGACTTTAAAGACCCAAATAGAAAAAGTATTATAAAATACACGGTTCATAAGACAATTAGAGCACTTGTACGCGTGCTCTAAGATAATGTATTGTGAAACTTGTATCTTAATATACTATGAGAAGTAATTAAATGGTTTGCCGTTATTGACAGTCGAGCTGCGAAATGATTACTTGGTCAGCAAGATTTTACAATTGGCCAGTAGAACCAAACATGTCTAGAAGCAGTTTACTTCAGAGGTCCCAGGGCACTGTCAATTTATGTTTCTTGTGTTTTCTTTTGCCGAATACAGAAGGAAATCGGCTACAAAAGGTGTAACGGGGGCGGATTTTCACTTGCTTTCCCAGGGCACTGTCACGATTCAGACATGTTTGCTGTCCATAAGTTGCTGACCAACTAGCAATTTTGGCTGACCGATTACATTTTTCTGTTCGCAAAAATTAGAATATTTTGCTAACCAGTTAAATGATACCTATATACCATTAGTTAGAAAAGTTATACAAGCGATCCACCAGTGGCGTCTGTGCAAACATGTCCTCTGATATTTGTACAAGCCACTGACATTTTTCCACGCGACGTTTCTTAATTCGAAGACATATAAATTCAGGAAAATAAGTGTTTATTTAATTTGTGATTTTCTTTTACAGTGGTCTCGACATACAAAGAACCTATCGAGGCCTGGATCAACAACATGTACGGTCCGACAGGAGTGTGTGCGGGAGCAGGACTGGGACTGATCAGGACTCTCCATTGCGATCCCAAGAAAAATGCCAACTTGGTTCCCGTAGACATGTGCGTGAATTCGTTGATAGCCACCGCCTGGCAAGTTGCAGAGAAATTCGAAAAAGGTAACCATAAAATAATGTAACTAACATGAACACAACAAACAAGAGATGGGGATTTTATCTGCAGTCTTGGTTAGGAAAAACAAATAATCGACGGATGCGACTCAAAAGTATATATTTTTATTCAGTTTACGAAGGATTTGGCACAGTCTTACCATGTTGAGTTTTTCCACAAACAGTACGTAAATTCAACACGCAAACACTGAGAGACAACAAAGAGTTTTATTTTTTATTAACGACAAATATGACAGTTGTAAATCCGGTAGTGTCAAACAACGAATACTTATAAACTGAAAAAGACAAACAGCCGTGTTAAAAAATCGAAGCAGACATGAACAAACGAACAAACCCGGCATCCATTTAGTATGGCATCAGCTGGCAAACGCACGTGCTTTTCAAATGTCACTTTTGTCCAAATTTTTATTACTGTCAATATTTTAAAGTGACATTTAACCAACAAGAAATATTCAAAACCCTTTTATTTGATTTACTAAGTGGTGAAAATCAAATATTAGGATTCTGACATGTTTTAAGCTCTAATTACTTTAAAATAATTCTTACACACTCATATATCATTTATTGAACTGGTAACGTAACTACAAATGAAAAATTAAAGTTAATAAATAAGCTTGTAAGTAGTTTTATTAAAAAATAGGAAGTAAATCATAATTTACATAAAATATTCTACCATCTTCAACTGGTCTCTAGGTCCTAACAAATATTTCAAGCTTCAAGTCCAAGCATATTTTCGGGCCCCATATGATTTATGAAAAGAAACTATTATTGATGCTTACTCTCAGTAAATTACTCACTTGCACCAAAAAGGAAACGACGTTTCTCGTGAAAAGATTAGAAAATTAAGAATTATTTTAGAATTGAAGGACGCTTCGCTCTCGCTATTTTCATTCACTTTACGCATAAAACAGTTTATCATTCATGTGTTGCTTGATTATATTCCATGCCAGACGAAGAAAATTGACTTGTGAAATTATTTAACAACTCGGCCTGTTCGCATTTTATGTCTGTCTCTGTCTGCATCAACCTTTCCCGATTCGGTAAAGTGAGACAAATATGGCCAAGATCAAGTCGCCTTCATTAAACACGCCCACTTTATGGCTTCCAGATATAACTACGTAAGTCTGTTATTGACACTTAATGCATACTAATATACAGGGTGTCCGGGAACATGTGGGAAATCTCCCGGATATGAAGAAAACACGTGAAAAGAATACTATAGGTTCATATAAACTTCTTTCGTATCGGCCTCCTCTTCGGAGATTTGGGCTCCCAAAGAGCACCAATGGAATCAAGCTTTTTACACATAATTATTGAACCACCTGGTATATTTCAATTATTTTTTAATATGATGTATACCAGGTAAGACCCGTCAAATTACTACCCAAGAAACTGTTGTGAATTACTCACAGCTGCAGAGACGGACTAGCTGTAACACTCATGGGCCCATTTTTTTAACGCCCTGTATGATGAGAACTTTGGACAATGTTTTTTACATACCTTTAACTATTGGCTAAAAATTAAGTACTCTTCATTCATGTCGCTAATCCTAACCGTTTTCGAGAAAACGTCATTTTATTTACACTGAGTCCCCTAACTGCTCATGGGCTAAATATGAAAAAAGCGGAATCTTGAAGGTTGAACATTGGATCGGAACAAAGATGTATCTTTTATTGAAATACCCGAAGCACATGATGTATATGAAATGCCGTTTTTTCGAAAACGGTTAGGATTAGCGACATGAATGAAGAGTACTTAATTTTTAGCAAATAGTTAAAGGTATGTAAAAACATTGTCCAAAGTTCTCATCATACAGGGCGTAAAAAAAAGGGCCCATGAGTGTTACAGCTAGTCCGTCCCTGCAGCTGTGAGTAATTCACAACAGTTTCTTGGATAGTAATTTGACGGGTCTTACCTGGTATACATCATATTAAAAAATAATTGAAATATACCAGGTGGTTCAATAATTATGTGTAAAAAACTTGATTCCATTGGTACTCTTTGGGAGCCCATATCTCCGAAGAGGAGGCCGATACGAAAGAAGTTTATATTTATTTATTTATTTATTTATTTATTTACTTTACCTGCCTTATAGGAACATTTCCCAACTACAATGAACCTATAGTATTCTTTTCACGTGTTTTCTTCATATCCGGGAGATTTCCCACATGTTCCCGGACACCCTGTATAAAGATAAACGTAGTTCACTTGTGAGCGTATGGAGCAGAGTAGGCTTAGCATCACTTCCATGGCTTTCTTACGTGTTTCGATCGATAATAATGAGCTCGCTCGAACAAACCTCTATGGAATCATCGTGAATTGTAATTTTAAATCGTACTTAATTTTAAGAATAATTAAAATAATCGTTAACATTTTTTTAGCCGTTAAAGATGACAAACCGTTCGAAATCCCCGTTTACAATTACGAGTCAAGTAACGACCAACCCATAACTTGGGGATCCTTCATGCATTTATCGGAGTCATACGGAATGAAGTACCCCTCCAGGAAGTCCATATGGTACTACAGTTTTGGCTTGTACAAGTCATACCTTGCTTATGTATTTATGACGTTCTTCCTGCATACAATTCCTGCCTTCTTGGCCGATGGTATACTGCTGTGCGTAGGGAAACCCCCGAGGTGAGTGGTGTTTCAAAAATAAAACGAAAAATTCCCTTTTCTGACATTTTTACAAAGAAATGATTACCATAATTTTTTATTTTCAGAATGGTCAAAGCCTACAAAAAAATACACAAATTCGCCTCGGTGATATCATATTTTTCGATTAGAGAATGGGTGCTACAGAACGACAACGTAAGAAATCTATTGCAAGATATGTCCGAGCGGGACAGGGAGATATTCTTCAGTGATCTGAAGCAGTTGGACTGGAATGACTTTTACAAACACTACTTGAAAGGGGTGAGGGTATATTTGCTCGGGGATCCCCTCGATACTCTCGATATGGCCAAGATAAAATGGAATAGGTGAGCATTTTTAAATTGCACTCAATATTCTCAACAAGTTGCACGGTGTGTGTGAAAATATTGGCAACATACGGAAAACTCTTTTTCCAAAAATCGTTCGGAAATATTGACATTTTTGATAAAATTTCCCTACGCTTAGTCGTTGCTAGGAAACGGAAAATAATTGTTAGGAAATATTCATTTCCTTACTGTAAGGAAATGATATTTCCTTACAGTTGTTAGGGTTCTACATAAATGATTGAAAACACATTGTTTATAAGGAATTGATTTATATTTTGAAAACCTCAATGCACTGCAGAGTACATTTTAAAATTAGTCTGTTATATTCACAGTTAGTACAATTACTGAAAATTGGAGGAACATTATTAGAACTATGACAAACATTTTGGACAACATGCGAGGTAGTAGGGTAATTTTGTTGAATATTTTGTAGTGTGAAAATTTTATTTGCCACCTCAACCTTATTGTTAAGAGACTCTTTAATATATCCTTCAGCAACGTTTGATGTTTTCCATCCGCCATGCCTCTTTAAACTAGTTATATTGGCACCAAAGTCAACCAATATTGTTGCAGAAGACCGACGACAGCAGTGACCAGTATATTCTGTCGGATTTACCAAGTTCAAATAAGTAGCAACTATTTTAGGCATTTTTCTAAATTGATGTATGCCTACCACTTGTCTACAACCCTTTCCGCTTTGATATTTAAAGAAAAATCGGCCACTGTTCATATGTTCTGGTCTTACCGAAACATACTTTCGATAAACATTCAAGTACATCTGATTAGCTACAAATGATCTTGGTTTGCTGGTCTTCGAATCAGGTATGCTAATTAAAAGCTTAGATTCTAGGTCTTCTACATCGTGTAGAGTCATTCGGACTAACTCATCCATTCTACAGGCCCCAGAAATACCAAATATAAAAGCCACCTAAAAAATAAATTAAAACCTTGTAAATGTAGGTACCTAAATCATTAAATTTTCTTTATCTGGAGCTTCCTGGATAAATTTGTCGATTTCTTCCTTCGTTAAAATCTTAGATTTCTTTGTCCTATAACCTTGAGCTTGCCGTTTCAATAAATAACGAAGATTTGAATATGTAGCTATATCTACATTGTGTTAATTGAAAGGGTTGACTTCAACATTGAATAATTGGCCCATAATCTTGAAGATTTCATCTTTGAACAAAGGCCTAGGAAGTATGCCATTACAATATTTTCCGAGAAAGAACTCGACTCTTTGGATAGTCCATAAAACGTTTATATGCATATTCGTACTTTTCTCTTGATTTCTATGACATCAATGCTAATGAAGCAGTATTCACTGCCTCAACCAGCTTTGGAGGAGTCCCAGAAATGGAAAATTCATCATCAATATCATAAAACTGACAATAACAGTAACTATTGACATTAATTCTTTTGGTTCTTGCATCATAACTCCAAAGCCTACTTGACTTTTCTTGCGCTTCACGCATGCTGACTACAGGTTTTCCTCAGCGTGCATGAATCAATGCAAGTCTTGATTGATTGCGAAATATCTGATTTTCAAATTTTGAATGAGAATAACTCCAAAACGCTTGGGCTAAGGTATAGCACATGCTACATGAAAAATGTTTAGGATTTTCCGAAGAATCCGTACATGCAATAATATACAGTGGGTTCTATTTAAGAAAATTTTTTTTGTTGTGTCACTCTTATTTGCAACACCCTGTATATCTAGATTTTATGTCAGAATATGCGCGTTCGAAAAACAAAATCGAAGGGTCCGAGCGATTTTTTAAGAAAATTGTAGTTTGCGAGATAATGAATTTATTCCTTACTTTACGTCCTCACTGTATAATCTAATATGAATAGTTTGTGAGATATGAACACGAACAAAACGATACTTATTACACTTTTCTTTTCTTTCCAGGCTCTACCTCGCACATCAGCTTATCAAATTCGTGGTGCTACTGGTTGTGGTGCAATCACTATACTGGCTAGTGAAACTTAGCCTGCACTGGCTGTAGAATTTATTTGCATTTATTTATTTTAGTTCTTATTGAATGACTGTTATGTACGTTAATTTAAAAATATTAATTTCATATACATGGGTCGGGTACTGTAGATTTGTTCGCTGTTGCTGTACAATATTTCTTAGAGCGTCGCTATTGTAGCAAAAGGTCAAAGTTAGTCATGCGAAGTTTTGTTTCTCGTATCGGAATTAATTGACTTTTAGTTAATCCAATCCCAACATGGACATTGGACATTATACAGTGTGTATGGGTTGTCTCAGATAAGAACTTTACAATGGACCATACAGTCTAATGTCTAATTTGATCTTCTGTATGTCCCGAGCTCCCTGTTTTCTTATCTGGGACATCCTGTAGAGGGATTTCTTTGTTCCTCATGAAATGACAGTATTTGAATAATTATGTTGCCAAGCAATTGATTTCGTTGAAGCCGTTGAATCGAGATGCTGTTTTCGTGCAACTTAAGCGAGCAAACCATTTATTCGTGTATATAGGTATTAAACTGTACAAATTGTGATATTATATCGATGATGGGTTTAGAATCAATTCAATATTAATCGTACGTACGTAATTCGGGCGCCTGTAACAAAATAATGGGGGAGACTTTTATATTGTGTGATTTGTTATTACGTATCGAGTGTATGTGTGTAAATATATTACTATTTATATTTTGTTCCGCTTTTGTATCAATAAATGATTTTCGTAAAGATGTTCGTCTTATTTTTCACCCTTTATAGGGTTTCGTGTTGAATTTAAATAATATGAAAGTCCACTAGTGACTTATATAAGCCACATGGCATTATTATGTTATCTTCGTATATATATATCACGCCTTAACAAAGACCTGGAAGAAATTTTGGCTTGGGGTGACAGTAACCAAGTCGAATTTAACTCTAAAAAAAAAACCAGGCAGCAGTTTTCTCTAAAAAGGTTAACATTACAGAACCGGATATAGTCATGGACGGACACGCAATCCCACTGGCTTCATCTATTAATTTGATGGGCGTCAATCTGGGAGGAAATATGTCTTGGCATAATCACCTTGTGGCAATCGCCAAGATAGCTTCTCAGATACTTGGTGTACTCTACCAGAAAGTTGTACACACCTCAACAACTTTTGACACTATACAAAGCCCAGATTCGACCATCACTAGAGTACTGCTCTCATGTCTGGAGCTCTGCACCCAAACATACTCTTCGGCTGCTGGATTCTATCGAAAGGAGGGCTATTCGTCTGATCGAAGACCACGAGCTGACGAAGAACCTCGACAGCCTAGAACATCGACGATAGGTTGGGGATTTTACTCTCTTTTACAGATATTTTCATGGAAGGTGCTCGGCTGACCTTGCCTTCTTAATTCCGCCCAGAGCGGCGAATAGCAGAAGTACACGACGAACCCGTCCATCCATATGTGGTTAAGCTTAGTAGTCCTCGAACTTCATTATTTAAGAATTCTATCATCTGGAGGACTTCATCCTTAAGGAACGACCTATCAAATGAATCTTGAACTGATCCAACTGCACTCTGGCAACATCTATTTCTATTTTATTACTGCGCTACGATCCAGGAGCCAAAATATGAATGAATATTGATCTCGTAAACATTATAACGTTGGCGCCGTGATCTAACGGATTATTTACATATTTTGGTTGATTTGTGATTGTTTTTGTGATTATTGGTGAAAAATCGTCTTTATTATAAACAATCATGGTGCATTCATGTGTAGATATCATTCAAATAAGGATTTATCTTTTCATCGGTAAGTATGGTTATGTTTTAATATTTAACCATCTGATATAACCAGACTTCAACATTGTTGCCATTCAGCAAGCAAACATGTAGTTCTCTCTTCCATCCATTACTGATCTTCAATAACATTTCAGACAATCAAAGCTTCACTTTCCAAGAGTTTTATGAATGGTTTATGGGATCTGTAGTTTACAATACCTTTGAATACACCTCAACAACTTTTGACACTATACAAAGCCCAGATTCGGTTATCACTAGAGCTTACTGCTCCCATGTCTGGAGCTATGCACTCAAGCGTACTCGTCGGCTACCGTATTCCATCGAAAGGAGATTCATTCGTCTGATCGGGGACCACGAGGACAGCCTAGAATTTCATTGTTTAATTCATCGAGGACGTCATCCTGAAGTGTTTCCCAACGAAGCTAAAGCCACTCCTTGCCCCTTGCCCCTGTACATACATAACCTGCTGTGAATTTTTGTTAAACTTTAGTCACGACTTGTTATCAATTGCTTGCAGTAAATGTTATCAAGTCGGGCGTGTCTGATATTGATCTTGGCGCCTAAATTGATTTTATATCATTTTCGGAATTCCTAAATATGCTGCTTCATTGACTGATCCATTGTATATTTCCGTGAAAATCGTCTGTTCATTTGACTTATTGATTATTTTTGGGTTAGTGGAACAAATCGATTAATATTTTTTCCGTGTCTAATTGTAAAATCATTAAAAAAAACATTAGTTTATACATAAATACGTTCGAGAATTACAAGGGATCTAGAGTAAGTTCCCTTACAAGCGATAAAATAAAATAGTTTTTCGATAATCTTCAATAAGCACCAAAATATTCACTTTGCGTTGTAGTGCCCTAGGACGGATAAAGCAGACAACGTTTTTCCTTGGAAACGAAATACAATTCCAGTGTATTAGACGGAAATGGCCAAATTAAAATATTACCATGTCTTTATGGGCATTTATATTTTGTGTTTGGTGTGGTTCACAAATTTTTCCCGTTTCAAAACGAAAGCATTTTGCTGTATAGAATTTAATCATCATCAAAGTCAGTCCTTACACGAACTACCAGTTACAAATTTGTTCCTTTTTCTGTAAGACATATTGTATATTTAATTGTAAAAACTTGTATCTTGTTTGGATAAACTATAACAAGTATACGGCACCTATACTATTCATAGTTTCGTTACTACAGGGTAAAACAAATAATTTTATTTAAGATATTTTTAATTTAAAAAAATGTAAAAAAATTAAATAAGCTATTTAATTAAGTGTTGAAATTGTCCTCCTTCTGCTGCCTGACAGTACCCCAAGCGATCAATAAATTCTTGTTGGACTTTTCTTATGGTTTCTTCTGAAATGTTCCTGCATTCTGCTGCTATTCGATTTTTTAAATCTTCAATATTGGCAGGTCTGACTTTATAAACAACATTTTTCAGGTGACCCCACAAGAAAAAGCCCAGTGGTGTAAAGTCTGGAGACCTAGGCGGCCATTCAACAGGCCCACGTCTTCCAATCCACTTGGTCGGAAAAACTTGGTTTATGTAATGGCGCACTACTGCTGCATAATGTGGAGGTGCGCCGTCTTCTTGGTACCACAAATTTTCATCTAGAATTCCTGGATTATTTCTACTAGGGTATAAGTTAACTAGCGTAGGGATAAGAAAGTTCTGAAGAAAATGAAGATAATTTAGCCCGTTTATATTGTTGTCAAAAAAATATGGCCCAATAATTTTGTTTTTCACAATACCAGCCCAAACATTAATTTTTTGAGGATATTGAGTATGGTGCTCACGCATCCACCTGGGATTTTCTTTTACCCAGTATCTACAGTTTTGCCGGTTCACTTCTCCATTTAATTTAAAGGTAGATTCATCCGAAAATAGGATATTTTCAACAAACAAAGGATCTAAGTTACATCTTTCCATTAATATTTGACAAAACTCCATCCTACGATCTGGATCATCTTCATTCAACTCATGAACCAATCGGATTTTAAACGGGTGCCATTTTTCTACCGTCAATAGGTTATGAACGGTCATAGCAGCTGCCCCATGATCAATGCTAATCTGGCGGACGCTGTTGTGGGGATCTTCTTCCATAGCCAATAAAATATCTAATTTCTTATCATCCGGAATAGTTGGACGGCCTTTTCTGGGAATATCTTCCACTGAACCCGTTTCCCGAAATTTTATTTCAAGTTTACTCACAGTTGATCTAGTAATTGGTCTTGCTGGATACTTAGTGTTAAACAAAATGCAAACTTCTTGTTAAGTACGGATCCTATCACCATATCCAATCATCATAAGAATTTCTATTCTTTGTGTTAAAGATAAACGCATAGTAACTCAATATGTTTTAAAATAAAATTTATTACTTCTAATAAACTTACTAGAAAAATACAATGTAATGACAATGACATTATCTAAATACCATAGTTACATAACAGCAAATAAGCCTACTTGAGAAAAAATATAAGTAACAGCAAATGATGGTGCGTCCATTAATTACGTAAAGCTTTCAGGTAAAATTGGGTGATGGCGGAAGGGATTGAGCCAAATGTCACGAAATCTTTTATTGGGGGAAGGGGGATTGAAAAATCGCTAAAAACGCCTCACGTAATTCCAAGCCAAAAAAAAATATCTTAAATAAAATTATTTGTTTTACCCTGTAGTAACGAAACTATGAATTTTAGGCCCTAAGTGTGTTATGTTTTTGAAATCAGCTGTTCTTGGAGATTACAGATCTGAACTAAAATATAGGGGTTTCCATTTAAAAAAATCGTCGATAATGTCATATCTACTACATGAGCCATCTTATATATTAAGTTTGTATGGGAAAAAATGCGCCTTTAAAAATTATTATACACGTGTCCGAGGATTTTTCCGAAATATTTTTAGATTCCTAGATAATGAATTTGTTCCTTACTTTATGTACACACTGTATACATATTTATAGTTACTGTAGACATTTCCTGGGCATGAATTGTTATTCCTGTCAGATTCTGTGTCGACACAATATTTTTTCAATATTTTGAACTTTGTTCTGCTCGCACCATAACTCAAAGTTTTGCATATTCTTTTTCAAATTTTTTCTAGATTATTTTCTGCAATTTCTCGTATTTCTGACGGAGTACAACTTTCTTCCTGACTCATTTTTATTAACTTTAATAATGTATTTATTTTTAATTATGACGGATGGGAAGAAGCTTTGTTGTGTTCAATTGTTTCTATCATGGCATATTTGATACATTTTATTAAATTATAAAAGTATTGCCAACCCAAAAAGAAAATATTAATTTAAATGGAAACATCTACTATATTTTTAAAAGTTTTTCAGACTTTAAAGACCCAAATTGAAAAAGTATTATAAAATACACGGTTCATAAGACACAATTAGAGCACTGGTACTGTAGTACTAAATTAAACGCGTGCTCTAAGATATTGTCTTATGAAACTTGTATCTTAATATAATACTATTTTAGCGTCCCTTGTACTCCTTCGTAGAATAAGGCCAAAAATTGATTTTTATTACTTGCCTAAAATCGATTTTTTTTTGTTTTACCTGAGTGACTTCTATGAAGTATGTAAAGGTACCTTATATCCGGTAATTTCGTTTTTACAAAGCATAACCTCCGACACAGGGCCGGCATGAAAGAAATTAAAAGAGCAATCTGGAAAATTGTGGGTTATTTATTATATTTATTTAACAATCCCGGAATCGAGATTCCGTTAAATATACAGGGTGTACCATAACTTGTGGGCCTTAGAGCAGGCCTTAGAAATACAGGCTGTTGCATGGAAGTGAAAGTTTATGTTCGAAAATAAATCATAATTTGAAAATGGTTCAACGTATCGAATTGGAAGTTGGCGGTATGATGTTTTTATGAGTAAAAAATAAGAATTTGTTAAAATTTTTAAGTACAAGGTGTCCCATTTTCGACACTTTTATAGGGTATATCCGTAATTGTTAGCGCTATCAAAAAAGTAATGTAGGTGTCATGTGCTCTTTTTGCGTCAAACTTAAAATGGTAAAATCAAAATTTGAAAATTTTCGCTCGCTTAAGAGATACGGGGAAAATCAAAAAATTTACAATTTCAAAATTACCCTATACCCTTGTTAAAAGAGATACAGAAAAATGTTTTATACAGAAGCTTCTTTATATCGATTGTTGAATAATCTGCCATTTTCAGAATAAGTATACGGGGTCAGGTAAGAAAGTTATCGGACCTAACCTGCTCATTGTTTTAAATTACTTTAAACCACAGTAGACCATGAACAGAAGATATCCTAGAAACAACTATGTTGACTATTAACATTTAACGTCAATTTAATTTTTTCATATTCATTTGCGATAATGACCTATCAACATTTTGAAAAATTTGATATGATATCAGTTCATATTGAAAGTGGAGAAAACGAAGAAACGGCGCAAAATGTATATTTTGTTTGCTATCCGGAAAGACGGTAACCATTTAAGGACATATTCCGATGATTTCCGTTATTTTTTTACCTTAATCTGAATCTTTTATTTCTTTTCAAAGTAATAAAGTTTAAAAAAATCGCCTAGGAAACCAATATCATTCATGGTGTGTTGATATATTTGAAAGGATAATTTAAAATAGTATCTTTTTAGATTAGAATATACAGGGTGTTCCATTTAAAAAATGAGGTTAGGTCCGATAACTTTTTTACCTGACCCCGTATACTTATTCTGAAAAGGGCAGATTATTCAACAATCGATATAATGAAACTTTTGTATAAAACATTCTTCTGTATCTCTTTTAACTAAAAAAATATACGGTAATTTTGAAATTGTCAATTTGTTGATTTTAAGTTTGACCCAAAAAAGAGCACATGACACCTACATTACATTTTTGATAGCACTAACAATTACGGATACCCTATAAAAGTGTCGAAAATGGGACACCCTGTATATTAGAGAGCTTGAGTTACATACACGTGGGTTTAATAAATTAACGATTTTTTTTACCTGTTATTAAGTATTTTTAATTATATAATTCCTAATAACAATGCATCAAAAGAATCAAAATAATAATTGAAATATCTCGAAAACTGTTATAGATTTAAGATCTATAACATTTAATATATAAGAACTATAAGTTTTTAGCTTAGAAATTGCACTTCTCTGAGAAACTTGGATTGAAAATACTTACTTAAGACGGCCGTTTAATCAAAGATCGCCAAGCAGGCACTACTTTTATCAGAGTTTTAGTCAAATATACTTAATTTTCTTCTAATCTAAAACATTATTTGTACAGTTAAAGGATTGGAGAAGGCAATGAGAAAATAGCGTTAAAATACATAATGTAATAAGAATAATAATAACAATTAGAAATATGAATAATTTGCAACTTTTTGTCACAGATATTCCCGAAACTTGCTTAATGCCTAACTAAAATGTCAGACAATCTAAATATCAACAAATTAAATAAATACATTTATTAATAACGGCTAAAACTCCGATAAATAATAATAAAATAAATATTGAGCAGCTGTTTACATAAACTGTCAATGATAACGTAATTGTGTCGTAACCTAAGCACGTCTAAAGTTTGGACATTCTCTTCCAGGGTGCAACACTAGTTTTCATAATTGCTATGGATTTAGGCTCATTAAACGGCAGTCTTAATAACAGGTAAGAAAAAATCATAAATTTATTAAACCCAGATGTAACTATGAATTACCTATAGCGTCAGTTCCGGCCCTGTAAAGCTGTTTTACCTGACTGACTCTAAAATCGTTCATATACCTTTGAGTATTGACCGAAAACCCTCTGAAAAGCACACTTATAATCGTCAGTCAAGTGGTTTTGTGTTCTTAGTTCTGCAAGTCCCTATTCGGTAAGTTTTATGCATATTTGTGTTCATATATTGCTGACGAGGAGATTATGATCATCATACGGCATATAAAAATGAGAAGTAATTAAATGGTTTGCCGTTATTAACAGTCGACCTGCGAAATGATGGCTTGGTCAGCAAGAGTTTACAATTGGTCACTAGAAACAAACATGTCTAGAAGCAGTTTACTTCAGAGGTCCCAGGGCACTGTCAATTTATGTAACTTTCTTGTGTTTTCTTTTGCCGAATACAGAAGGAAATCGGCTACGAAAGGTGTAGCGGGGGCGGGTTTTCACTTGTTTTCCCCGGGAACTGTCACGATTCAGAAATGTTTGCTGACCAACTAGCCATTTTGGCTGACCGATTACATTTTTCGGTTCGCAAAAATAAGAATATTTTGCTAACCAGTTAGCCTATAAAAAATAATGATTTGGTAAAACGGAACTGGGAAATTATAGATCTAAATATTTGGATGGATTGCATTTCAATCTCTTTATTGAATATTATATTGAAAATAGTAAAATATTACGATTAATCAAATTAAATGCAGATCGCAGATGTATTATCAAGGTTAGAAAGATGAATCTTCTAGCATATAGGAAATTTTTACTGTATTGGAAGGTCACTAATTCACACCTCTGAATATCGAAGTTTCTGCGATTGTTACTTTAATTTTCTTTAACGAATTGACGTAGAAGAAGATAAATATCGAAAAATATCGGCTCCATAGGAATTACCGACAATCATTTGCCTTGCCAAAACAAATATTAGCTTTTCGGTATATTAATTTCTTAAATCATATACATTTATGTCTATATTATTATGGTTCCATGAAAGCTTGTAAAAATATACATCTGAAGTTATATCGCGCAGTATAAGAACAAGAAAAGTACTCATTCCTTGATGGTACGACAAAAACAGTATTTTTAGACGTTTTGCTATGACTTAATTTCAAATTTAAAAAAATATAGTTTAGTATTTTTTGTATAAAAGGAACGTAATCGTAATATTTAGATACTTTTTTTGGTACGTTGTTCAAGAAAATAGCTATAGCAATTATGTTTTTTTGGACGAGAAATTGATTTTTTTGTGAAATGTACAAAGTAGGGGGCGCTGTCTGCGGCATTTTTTCGCATATTCATAAGGTCATAACTTTTTTATGCCTCAGTGTATTTAAGTTTTTAATAAAAATAATACTTTTCTCATATTTATTACGTCAAAAAGGTATACTAAGTTCAGGTCGCCCAGAGTTACCGTTTCGGAGATATTTGCATTTAAGTTGTTTAGTGCGTTAGCTCAGGGAAGCAAATAATATTTTGTCACTTTTTACCAATTAACTTTTACATGATAATTAATATTCTAGTAATGGTAGTTGGGAATAATAAATACAACAATTGGATTGTTCTTTAACTTACTTTAATTAAAATAACTTTAACAATAGAAAATATCGTGTCGAAAGAAACCAACAGCAATGAAAATACAAACTTGCGATAAACTCACCTGCCCAATTATTATTAATTTGAAAACAAAATTTTTTTCTTACAGCAACCTATGAGAAAACAAATGAAATTTAGAGTTGCAGTTGCTATGGAACCTTCATGTTGTTTGTTGATTATTGTTTTGTCAGAAAATCATTTTTGAGTTTATCGTAAGTTTGTGTTTTCATTGCTGTTGGTTTCTTTCGACACGATATTTTCTATTGTTAAAGTTATTTTAATTAAAGTAAGTTAAAGAACAATCCAATTGTTGTATTAATTATTCCCAATTACCATTACTAGTTATCATGTAAAAGTGAATTGTAAGAAGTAACAAAACATTATTTGCTTGTCTGAGCTAACGCTAAACAATTTAAATGCAAATATCTCCGAAACTTAGTATAACTTTTTTACGTAATAAATATGAGAAAAGTTTAATTTTTTTTTAAAACTTAAATACACTGAGACAAAAAAAGTTATGACCTAATAAATGTGCAACATTGTACATTAGCGTTGCTCAAAGAAATCAATTTCTCGTCCTAAAAAACCATAATTGCCAATTTTTGTAATTTTTCTTCTTACTTGTTGAGTGGATTAACCTGATGTAAAAAATGTTAGTTTCTCTCAAAGTTATTAGAGAAAAACAAAAATGAAGCTTTAACACCCTGTATCTCAGTTAATATCAACTTTCGGATATAGGTAAGTATAATTAAATCCTAATATTTTTACGTAAGTAGTCTGTGGTTTTTCCATATACCATTAATTAGCGGACACCCTGTATAAAAACATTGACGCCAAAGAAGTTCAATACCTTACAAAAAAAGGCTGTTTTGGTCGTACCGATCATTGACGACTTGCGAGATATTTATCGAGCGCTGTTGAAACTTTTTTCCGTGAAATATCTCCGTTAATCGCAAATTTCCACTTGAAAATTTTTACTTTGGTTCTAAATATACAATTATTGTTTAAATTACGGAAATTTAGTATGTTAATTTTTCAAATGAACGCTGAGAGTTAAAATAAACAAACGCAGAGGCGCGCCTCATTAAAATCGTCTAAAAACTATTTAGATAGTTTTTAGTATTGGGTTTGATGTCTTGTCCTGTTTTTTTTTCGTCTCGCTTTTTTAGTGGCCTAGCGGACACTTTTATAAATCAATTTTTATTATCGAATCGATAGGATTCCTTCAGGTAGCAGTGTCGGTTCTTCCACAGGAGCACATGCGCACGTGCACCACCCAAAACGAATATAAAATATTAATTTATATTCATTGAATATTATTTATCGTATGAAGTCCGACCCTCCCTAATATTTAATAGTACCGTCAACCAAACTGTATATCATAGGCTCTCGATCCGGCAACCGTGCCTCGGTCGAGGTTAATGACGATTATGATGAGACTTGCTCGCATGTGCGATTCAGTAGGCGGGGCATAATGCAGTTTCTCTGTAGTAACAGGTGGCGGAAGACAGTGGGGGATAGCGGGGCTATGGCGATTTAACATGGGAAAGGCGCACAATTTTAGTGTGAGTAGTTGTCTGTTCGTGCATCTAGTTAGAAATTCGAGCGTGTATGTTTTAATATTTTAATATTTTGACGGTGGACTAGTTAAAAAATAACTTTAGCTCTTTGAGTTTGGAGCAAAAAATTGAAGTGAAGAATGCGGGAAGACCTAAACCCGAAATTAATTTAACGCAGACCACAAAGGGTAAATCTAGGGACTTTATTAGAAAGTTTAAAAATTAAATATATGAAAAAAAATTTATAGAGGGTATTCCAAACTTTAATGAGGCTGTTATTGATCAATTTTCTACAATTAAGAACCGAAGAACGGACTTTACGTTTAAGCACTATACACACTAAGAAAACCTTTCTTATTTTCCAAAAGTTGTATTTCCTTGTGTAAAATTAAAAAATAAATAAAAATATGTTTTACCTAACGCATTTTCTTATTACTTTTTTTCTTTCTACATTTGAAACGCCTAGTACCTAAGTAATTGTTTGGTCGTTACACAAAAATACAATTTTAAAAATAATTTCATCATACTTGTGAACCCCCTCTATAATAGGTCACGAGCCGCCACTGTCAGGTAGTCCGGTGTAGAATACTGCAAAAAGAGGAATACCTATTGTCCAGTTTTATTTGAACATTTCCGTATGAAGGACGAAGTGAGAAAAATGTATAAGAACCATGCTAGAAAGCGTGTTACCATAGGCGTCCTCAAAATTTCCTCCCCGCGTTCACGCCACTATAGAGGCAAACCTCTGTGCGTTTTAACGGCGCTACGAAGAGCGGAACTACATAAAAAATAAAATTAAATCGATAAAGTTTTTGTTTTGGTGTAAGATGTCAAATTTGATAAAACACGTTTAATGGTATATTTTATGAAACGTATATTTTTTTTATAATCAAACACAAGGACTATAGGATCCCTTAGGGCACTCTGGGAGTGATGCTTGTGCGATTAAAGCGCTTCGCGTTGGGTTTGAATCTTTAGAGGTTCTATTCGTTGGGAAAAATGACCTCGGGAAGGTCGTTCCATAAAGATGAAGTCCTCCAGATGAAGGAATTCTTAAATAATGAAGTTTGAGGAGTACTAAGCTTAACCACATATAGATGGGCGGCAGTGATACGTCGTTCCCCGCTCTGGGCGGAATTAAGAGGGCAAGTTCAGCCGAGCACTTTCCATGAAAATATCTGTAAAAAATACTCAAATCCCCAACTTGTCTTCGATGTTCTAGGCTGTCGAGGTTCTTCGTCAGCTCGTGGTTTCCAATCAGACGAATGGCCCTCCTTTCGATGGAATCCAGTAGCCGAGGAGTATGTTTGGGTGCAGAGCTCCAGACATGAGAGCAGTACTCTAGTGATGGTCGAATCTGGGCTTTGTATAGTGTCAAAAGTTGTTGAGGTGTGTACAACTTTCTGGTTCGGAAGAATACACCAAGTTTCTGAGAAGCTATCTTGGCGATTGCCACAACGTGGTTATACCAAGACATATTTTCTCCCAGATTGACGCCCAGCAAATTAAGAGATGAAGCCAGTGGGATTGCGTGTCCTGCCATGACTATATCCAGTTCTGTAATGTTAACCTTTTTAGACAAAACTGCTGCCTGGGGTTTCTTTAGCTCAGGTTACTGTCACCCCAAGACAAAATTTCAGTATAACAAACTATCTTAAGTTTATTCACATTTCAGTCAATTTTGACTTAATTATTTCTTATTAGCTTAGTGAAAGCTATGAAATCTTGTATGGTTTCGCCCCTTAGCAAAAACGACAAAGACAATGAATGTAGAGATTTATTTTAGTCATTTAAATACCGTGGAGAATGATAATTTTTACACATCTTCACACGTTTGTCTAGATCAATTTGATAACACTATCCATAATATTATATTATTAGTAAGTTTAGCTGTTCTAATTGGAAATTACATGATTCTTTCTCAATCAATTGATTTCTCAGGACCTTTACGTGTCATGATGTTTATGTTAAAAAAAAATTAAACCCGTTACGATTATTTTCTATAAGAAACAGGCACTCCTTGCCCTATAAAACTTTATTGTCCAAAAGCGATTCTACCATAAAATACATTTTCTTGTTTATTTTGGGGAATATTGCATTGACACTACTATTGCTTTATGATGTTAGATTGTTTCAATATTTGATCAGAATTATTCGTAAAATCATTGTCGTACAAAGGAATCTTTATTTAGTTTATTAGTTCTGAAGTCCTCCTATCCGCGGGAGGAAATGGTGCGCTTTCCTGCCTGGCACTGCAAATAGCTATTGTTGGTATCATTCGACATGTCTTTAAATGTTTTTAACGATGAATCCAGAACCTTGCATGATTTAAATTAAAATTAATTTCAAGACGAAAAAGATTGAGAGGTACCTACGCCACTGTTTCAAAGTAATTTTTAGAAAGCTTTATGGCATCCCGGTACCTATTCCAAATGCTCTGTGCATTAGACTATAATATCCCGTAGATCTCACCTGATAGTTAACAAACAATTTTTTTAAAAAGTGTCTTTATAACATCCTATATACAATCGCGTACGTGTGAGTTTGTTTAATCACTGCATTTCATTGGAGCGCTTAAGTAACACTAATTTGTCAGTTGTGTCGCATCACCGTGTTTGCAAAAAATTATCTTAACAATATTTACATAAACGAAAAAATAAGTCCGTAAGAATAATAGGAATTTAAACAATACATAAGCCCGCAATAAAAAAGTGAAAAATGTCATTCGTTCTCGGTAAGTTATAGAAGTAAGAATGTTTATTAGAATAAATTAAAAATATAATTTGGTTCATAACACACTCACTGTCACTTGAAATGCAATAAGTTTTGGGATATTTTGCTTATATCGACTTGATTATTCAGAATTAATGTTGATTTTAGCTTCGCATAGCATTACGATAAAGTCGAAGATGTAAATAGTATATTAAAGTACAAGTTTTATAAAGCAAGATATTTTAGCACGTGTCCATGTTAGGAAACGAGCTGCTTGGGACAAGTTGGTTGATTGGTTGGTTGGTTAAAGGCAGGGGTCGGTTTAAAGGCTCGAACTTCAAATCACTGCAGCCTTTCGGCTTATCGTGTACCCCGATCTTGTTAGAAGATGTTTGTTCCTTCTATGAGGTCCAGTAACCTTCTACCAAGCTTGTCATGTGGGAGGTTGTCACCACGTTGTATGTTCCCGAAGATATTTTGTCGTCTACGGGACAGCGCTACGCAGCGGTATATTATGTGTGAGGCGGTTTCATCCTCTTCGCCGCAGAGTCTACATTCAATGGATCCGTTGTTTGTCCCTATTCGTTGAAGGTGTTTTCGCAAGTGGCAGTGGTCTGTTAGCAGACCCATCACTTGTTTCAACTGGGGCCGCGTCAGGGTTAGCATCCCATTCGATAGTATTTTCGATGGTTTTCCCATTACGGCCCGTGCGTGTATTAGACCAGGTAACTCTTGCCATCGAGATAGGTGTTGTTTTTCGACCATCTATCGAATGTTGTTTTTGTTGCTTGTAGCACAACTACTATCTTCTGGCTTCACATCGACAATGCAAAATAATGAAAGTTCTACATTTTCTGCTGGAACATCAACAAATGTTTATAACAACTTCACTTTTGATAATAAATAAGTACAATTAGTGTATAGTGTATTTATTAGCTTTAAATTGATATCTTTGTAAGAGAATATATTACGTGTTCATCTAAATTTGTGATTGTGAGGTTAGTTTCGGAATTGTTTATTATGCAACCAAACATACACAGCAGTACCACCAACCGTTTAGAATGAAAAAAACGGTATCGAAACAAGCTTATTACGATACGGAAAACGGTATCGGGTTTGTTCGGCTTTCATATGAAACCAAAATAGAAAAAATGATTTACCTTCTTTGAAAATACGTTGACAATACCTGTTCGCTGAAACTCTTCACTTGCTTTTAGTCCAGTGCCATTTAATAAACGTATTATAACCCTTCTCGTAAGCTTCTTTCGATTTTTCAGGCAATAAATTTTGTGTTGCTTCATTGGCTTTATTAATTATTTCGTCTGGAGCGCATTGAAATGAGTTTTCTATGTGGTTTTATGCTCTATTAATACAGGCAAAAATTGAATATAATATATAAAGTACTTTCGGACATATTAAAAAATAACAACTACAAGAAAATTGTAAACACAGTAATAACCATCATTTTTCAATCTTATTTTTCTTGCAGATTACTTCAAACGTTTATTCGGAATGGATACACAGCAAGACAACCAAGAGACCCTCGAAACCGTCGAAGAAACGTCGGAAGCGACCAATGTAACCGAGGCGAAGTCTAGAAGAAAAAGGAACGCCACTGATGTCCCACCCAATGGCAATACCTTGCCGGATGGAAGTCCGGGGGAGGCGTTTTAGGAGATTATGTAAATAGGAGTAAGTATCTCAAAATAATATACGAACACACTTTTTAAAAAATGCTAATAGCTTCGCGTGTTTAGATATGTCTACTTTTTCACTAATAATCCTCAGCATTGAATATTGTGACCTAATCGTTGATATCTTCTTTGTCTTGGCATTTTCACTGAAATAAGCTAGTAGCGCCGACTCAGAACCAGGATTTTCAACTTTGTTTCCCGTACACCATTCTTTGAAACAGTTGTATGGGTTGTCATATCTCGGGCGGCTTTTAGTTGGAAGAAGATCTTCTTCTACTATTTTTGTTCCTTCTCGAATTTCTGGTGGAGTAGCAGCAAAATCAAATTCCTCATCTGATAGCATTTTTCTGTTGTTAAAATAATATATTGTTTGGTGACATGGAAACCATATTCAAAAAATGATATTTGCCATCAAGATGGTGTATTATTACTAGTGTTATTTTACCACCTGCGGTTATTTGAAATTTCTGTCTAATATTTCAATGGAAAAGTCAAAATGACATTTATCTTTTATTAATAATTTTAATACAAAATAATAAGAAGATGATAGATGCGGTTGTAATACAAACCCCGGTGAAAAGTTTCATTACTGTCTCGAGATTTAGTTACTACCCGACTCTCTCGACAGGTATGAAACACTTTCCACCTCGTAATATACTATTATCGAGTAGCATATGTATACTGTGCACATACAGGGTGTCCGGGAACATGTGGGAAATCTCCCGGATATGAAGAAAACACGTGAAAAGAATAGTATAGGTTCATATAAAGTTCTTTCGTATCGGCCTCCTCTTCGGAGATATGGGCTCCCAAAGAGCACCAATGGAATCAAGTTTTTTACACATAATTATTGAACCACCTGGTATATTTCAATTATTTTTTAATATGATGTATCCATCATGACCAGGTAAGACCCGTCAAATTACTACCCAAGAAACTGTTGGGAATTACTCACAGCTGCCGGGAAGGACTAGCTCATGGGCCCATTTTTTTTACGCCCTGTATGATGAGAACTTTGGACAATGTTTTTTAAATACCTTTAACTATTGACTAAATATTAAGTACTCTTCATTCCTGTCGCTAATCCTATCCGTTTTCGAGGAAACGTCATTTTATTTGCACTGACCCCCCTATCTTCTCACGGGTTAAATATGAAAAAGCGGAATCTTGAAGGTTGAACATTGGATCGGAACAAAGATGTATCTTTTATTGAAATACCCGAAGCACATGATGTATATGAAATGCCGTTTTTTCGAAAACGGTTAGGATTAGCGACATGAATGAAGAGTACGTAATTTTTAGCCAATAGTTAAAGGTATGTAAAAAACATTGTCCAAAGTTCTCATCATACAGGGCGTAAAAAAAATGGGCCCATGAGTGTTACAGCTAGTCCGTCCCTGCAGCTGTGAGTAATTCACAACAGTTTCTTGGGTAGTAATTTGACGGGTCTTACCTGGTATACATCATATTAAAAAATAATTGAAATATACCAGGTGGTTCAATAATTATGTGTAAAAAACTTGATTCCATTGGTGCTCTTTGGGAGCCCATATCTCCGAAGAGGAGGCCGATACGAAAGAAGTTTATATGAACCTATAGTATTCTTTTCACGTGTTTTCTTCATATCCGGGAGATTTCCCACATGTTCCCGGACACCCTGTATATTAAGTGAATTGTAATAAAAATGTCTATTTCACCTATAGATAGTTTTTACCAAATTAGTTAAATTTTTGGATACATTGCAATTACTACTTAGGTAGCCAGGTAATAAGAGCAAACATAAAGAATGGAATTTAACTAGTTCTGTGGGTCACCTTGGTTGTCGAACTTTTTAAATTCACTGCATTTAAAGTTATTTATTTATTTTTTTAATTTCAGGTGTTTGGATGATAAGATCGAAAATAATAAACCAGGAATTATTTGCTTATGATGTATACCTTCTAAAGACTGTTTAATTGTTTAATTTGCTATTAATTATATTTAGTTTAGCAAAACAGTTAATTTTAATTGCTATTTGTACAATTATATGTATTTAAATATAGTTATATTTAATTTTAATGACTTTTTATAAAAGACGAAAAAAAGGATAACAAAATTTCGAGTGTACGTGTAAATATTGTAGTAACAAAACTATCTATTTCTTTTACTCTCGCACAAATACAAAGATGTTTGTTTTGGGTTGCTTGCGCGCTATATGGATATATAGGGTGTTATGGAAATGACTTATTATATTTAAATGGGTGACTCCTTGGGTGTCCTAGAGAAAGTCTACATACTTCTTTTTAAATCGAATATCTAAATACTAAGGTAAAACCCCTTTTTACCCACATACTGTCGCGCCGTTGCATCTGGCTTCACTTAGCAACAATGTGGGTCACTAGTGTATACTAACAGTGATGTCAGATCACACCGCGTGTCTCGCCCTTGCTTGGATACCGGCTGCGCGCCACTATTGTTGTTTCAGTATGTTTCGAGACTCGGGCATGGAATGATGCTGTCGAGGGTTCCACGTGCTTCACGTATACGAATTTTAAACGTTTTGTTAGTTGTTGCATTATCCGATTTTTTTTCTGTTGTGAAATAATTCATAATAATGAATGTTGTGACGTGATTTCAAATTTGTGTGATATTATCTACTGTTGGTTCTGTTGTAAAACATACTTTTTGTGTTTTATTTTTTCATGGAATTTAATTATAAAACGGACTATTTTAAAATAAGATCGACGGTAAGAGAGTATGTACCTTAAAATAATTGTAGTTTTCTAAAAAGTTTGAAAAAGAAGTGATAACGCCTATATTTAATTATAATTATTACAATCCGGTCCTTTCCACATAATAATAACAAACGGTCATAAATAATGGGATGGCCCAAGGTACTTTTACTGCAGTCATTAAGTTATATCCATTTTTCGTGAAACAATCTTTACAAGCCTAATTAAATACTACGTTCGCCATTTTGTCAAGAAGACTCTACAGACGTGCTATATAGATTTAACAAATACCAGTTATACATGAGTTGTCTGTGGTCTGTGGACATTTAAAAGGATTAAATAAAATACTTCTTCGTTTAGAAATTATTTATAAAGTAAATGAATAATATTATACATGAAACTCGACATCAATCCAAAACATAATGCAAAGTTATAGCGATAATAGCGATGGGTATGAAACAAAATACAGTATTTATCAGATAATATATGGAAAGTGCCAAAATTGTGGATACTGCAATATAGTGTATCGCCGTCAACCTAAAAATGAGAATTAAAACATGTCAATAGATCATTCAATTTAAAAATATATGATATACTATTTTATGGATCCAGAATGTGTTATATTAGATGGTTTTGATTTTAAATAGTTAGAGAGATGGTGACAATAGGGGGTCCGTGAAGTGGAATATCAGTGATTTGGTTTTTCGTGGAGTCTAGGTCCCCCTCTACAAGGTTTATATCTGATGAAATGTCGTAGAGCGTTGCTGAGAGGCGCTGTACCGCTTTAGATGGGAAATTCTCAATAAATTCAAAATTATATCGAGCCATGTCTGAAAATGAATTTACAGCATCTGCGTGACCCCCAAAGTCACGACAGCAAACACATTTTCTGACCCTTGCATATACTTTTCCGAGCGTGTCAAAAAAAGTTAATGGAAAAATTATAAAGTCTCAAGTGACATAGGTCCAAGTGGGCTTAATCGATTTGTATTCCCATGGAGATGAGTCGTAAACAATTTTCTGATAAAAAGAATATTGCGAAAGTGAGGGATTTTTTCTCAAAATTTTTTTTATTAAAAGTTTGGTTTATTCTATTATATTTTCTAAAATATTCCCCTTGGAGAATTATCTGATTCCCTCATCTTTTCCGAACATTTTGATATATATATATATAAAGTTACCAGAAACATGTTCTATCTTGAAGAAAATTAAGAGAATTCGTAACGGTGATAGCAAAATTTCTAATCCTCGCTCGAAATGCATGAATGGCCTGACTTTTACTGTAATTAGTGAAAAGTAGGCAAGGGCAAATGTTTAAATTCATCAGATTTGAATAAATCATACACACGTCATGGAAAAATAGGCTTAATTTGGTAATATAACGAATGTAATATCGCGTCATACAAACGACGTCTGAATATTTTTTTTCCACAATAGTTGGGTGTCAAGGAATGTAGGGTGACAATTTTCTGACATGTCACGATCGTTTTCCGAATTTCCTCCGAGGAGATTTTTAAAAATATCCAATAGTGAAATGGCGTGACCTGGATCGAGAAAATTTCTTTCACATAATCTTTAACATATAATGTTCCATTCTAGAAAGTTTCAACTTCAAATTCGCATTTTTTATTTTTTCTTTAATTTTAATTATTTTTTGACACGCTCGGAAAAGTCTATGCAAGGGTTTACTGTCAAAAAATGTGTTTCCCATGACTTTGGGGGTCACGCAGATGCTGTAAATTTATTTTCAGACATGGCTCGATATAATTATGAATTTATTTAGAATTTCCTATCTAAAGCGGTACAGCGTTTCTCAGCAACGCTCTACGGCATTTCATCAGATATACAAGTTGTAGAGGGGGACCTAAACTCCACGAAAAAACAAATTACTGATATTTCACTTCACGGACCCCCTATTGCCACCGTCTCTCTAACTAAAACGAAGTCCCTACACAATTGTTACACAGTTTATTTACAAAATTCTATTTTCAACTCTCTAAATCGCGAGTCTAGACCATAATTCAGCAAAAATATGTTTTACTCGACTCTTTTCCATCGGGAATTCAAGTCTTAAATTTTATGCAATCTGGTTTTGTATGTTCAGTCCTTTACCGATCACCTAGGTCCTAGACCTTTGATTTTAGGGTCAAAATGTCTATGAGGTCACGTAAAACAATATCAAAACCAAGAGTTTTTTGAGGAGTGATGGGATTTAAAATTAAATCCCCCCCAAAAAATCGCCCCACTCCTCAAAAATATGCCATGTCAAACCGTCCAGATATGAAACTTACTAAGTTATCAAAAAACCGTATAAAAATAGCTTCAAAAATAACAAAACTATTGAATTTTTCGCGATTTTCTGTAAAATCAATTATTATTGAATTGAACTAAATTTAAAAATTATTTTTTTTATAAATTTTAAAAACAATACCAAATTTGTATGTTAGATTAGATCAATATGTAATTTTTCGTGTTCTACTGTTGGTTAGAGGGGGTTGTTCGATTACCCCAATGCTCCCCCCTGGATCCGCGCTTGTGAGCAAATGAAACTCAATTTTAATTTAGTGACGTGTCGGAAAATATATTTCCTCCTAAATTGTCAGTTGCTCTAGTACAATGCCAACTATAGCAATAAGTCAATAAAATTTTGAATTAAATTAAACCTCATAGCTTTCCCTTAAATTTTAAACCATTTTTTTATAAACATTCTTAATTTTACCTCCTTAAATGAGCCCGTCCCCTCTCTAGCGTATCCATTGGATCCAACATAATAAATTCTCTTAGACCGGAAATATAAGTGACGAAATAAGCGTTCCAATTCAAAGCGCCCATGTCAAAAGCGAATATTCTCTTGTCATTGTCATTTAAAGAGTTCCATAATTCGTTGGAATTTCTCGAATCGAAGGACCATTCATTTAGGGTGAAGTAGGAAAGGACGTCGATAAATTTGTCAATTTTTTTATACACATTGGTTAATCTAAAAAAAAATTACATAAAAAATTGATTAAATGGCAGATTTCTGTACCTCTTGTAACTTCTTGAACAGACAAATGTGAATGGATATTTATATAGAGGAAGGTGTCCACTGATTCATATGAGCTTCTCTTAATAAAATAACCAAGGAATCATACAGGGTGTTATGGAAATGACGTATTATATTTAAATGGGTGACTCCTTGGGTGTCCTAGAGAAGCGCTATTTTTTTTAAATCGACCGTTTTAAAAGTGGGGTCCAGCCCCATAAACCCACAGCTCATCCTGCGGCACTGTAATACATCACCCTGTGGTGGCATGTCAGAAAGCAGGTGTTACGTGGAATATTGCCAAACTTAATGCAAAACCTACTTGTATTTATTTTTGTACCTAAAGAGTGAGGAAATCCACGCACAAACACAATCATTTTTTCTTTTTCATGGGAACACTCCTGGAAACACTTTATGCTCGAAACATTCCATCAAGTCAAACGTCCAAAACAAACTACTCGTTTTAGGTTCGTCAATAAAAGCAATGTCAAATTATATATAAAGTTTGGACGCGTAGCCCGAAATTCATTACAAAACAATTCTTATACCCCGTACCTTCTGAAAACAGAGCGGATAGCCGAGAGTGTAAATGGTAAGCAACAGAACCGACCGTATTCTAACGCGTATCTTCTAATACTGACACTTGCAAGCAGTGCTGCCAGATCGAAAATGACAAAAACGGTAGATTCGACATTTAAAAAACGGTAGATTACGGTAGACGGTGCACGGTACCACATAAAATAGATTTTTTTAAACAAAATACTAAGAAAAAAGGTAAAATTAAACACAAATAGAAAACGGTAGGCGGTACACATAAAGAACTTTGTTTAGAAAGTTACTAAAAGAAAAAAAATTATTCTAATTATAATTTTGAAAGGGAAAACCTACTAAATTCAATTTTAATTTCGGTCGTTTTGCTTCTGCTTCTCATTTTTACGACTCTCAAAAAGCGGTAGACTACCGTATTTGCATTTTTTACGACTCTCAAAGCGGTAGATCTACCGTAAAAGCGGTAGCTCTGGCAGCACTGCTTGCAAGCCGCACGCTCGTACGCCTAGACTTACGTTGCACCGGCGCCCAGTGGATTGTGTGAAAGAGATGGAGAGATGACAGTGTGAGAAAGAAAATGAAATCTTCGTCGGTCTTGTCATTTGGAGTAGAGCTGTGCTAATTTAATTTTTTGAGCTTCTCAAGTACAGTCGCAGTATTATCCCTTACCTTAATTGATGGATATATCACTACTATCATTTTATTCAATTCAGGGAAGAATCTCGTTTATCACCATAAGAAACGTATTTAAGCGATCTTAGTCCGTCCCGTAACACCTATTATTAGGATTCAATTACCGTGACCGTGAAATATTAAACTGTCGAATATTGCCCATCTCTATTCCGAGTTTTGCACGTACCATTTCGCTCGTTCGTAGATAAAATGTCATTCTTAAATTGAAAGAATTTTTAAAGTGTGTGTTTTTTAAATTAGTTAAATAAATAAATCTAAGCGAGAAAAAAGGACCAAAATTAAAACAGTTTTCCCGTGTATTCTTTCCATGTGAATAGCTGCTATTTGTGAGGTTATGTGAGAGGTTTGTTCCTAAAACTTAGATTAGATTAGATACTGCGGTTTCTGCGAAACAAATGCAACTAATAATTGTATTTAATTAAGTAAAGGTAAGAAAGCACGGGTCTTAAATAAAATTGCATTTCTTTAAAGAGTTTGAAAAATAATAGGAAGGTCAATGACGTATGACCAAATTACTTTCCTGTGCTTGTGACAAATTTGAAATTTGTCTGTAATATTATCATTATTTGTTTTGCAAAACGTCTTTCGCCGTCGGATTTCCGGAATCATATTATTTGTTCATTAATGATAAATTGTTAAAATTATAATTTGTTTTCTAAATAGTTTGCCGTGTAGATATGACAACACTGACCGTCGTCAGTAGCGGCCATGTAAATTTTCAGATTTCATATAAAGTGTATCATTTCGCTAAATAATTCAAAGCGCCATTTATGGTTATTTTTTTTCAATTTATATTCATCTCAGGATTTGCCGGTTTAAATATGATACGGCATTTCCATAACACCCTGTATTATGAAATACTAGCACGTCATTAACTCTAGAGGTTAATTTTTCTTTGTAAAATATAATTAGCTTCACAATACTTACTGCGGTTCTTTTCCCAGTTTAACAGCGACAAAATCAACCACTCGTGCAGGAATGGTATGAAAAATAAAGCTCAAAATCGTGAACCAGTACCAACTTTTCGTAAACCTAAAGAAATGTTTTTTGATCAGCTTCTTCGAACCCAATTTGGTTCCCTGGTCGCCAGCAAATTTCAGATTTTTCCAGTAGAGGGGGTTGGCGTCGGCGGTAGTAAAGTTGAAAATCTGTGCGTGGTCCGTCATTCTGCAATATTAAAATAATATCGATCGAGTGTGAGTCGACGTTGCGTGATAAGCAGTGGCGGCTCGTGACCTATGATAGAGGGGGTTCACAAGTATGGTGAAATTTTTCTAGGCGTTTTAAATGTAGAAAGAAAAAAGTAATAAGAAAATGCGTTAGGCAAAACATATTTTTATTTATACAACTTTTGGAAAAGAAGAAAGGTTTTCTTAGTGTGTATAGCTGTCGGATCTTAACGTCGTCGCATGCAACCCTCGTAACAATATTTATACAGTCCACTACTAATACTACTAAAGCCATCTACGAGCTATCAAGACAGCTGAATGATGTCCAATACTACTACCGCCATCTACGAGTTATCAAGATAACCGAATGATGTCTAATACCACTACGCCATCTACGGGCTACGTCATTAGGCGCAACCAAGACGAGAACAATAGTTAACTGTTTTATGACGAGAACGAATCGAGGCACGTGACTGACAAGTTGGCATTCTTCATATTTTCAGTTTTTTTTAGTTTAAATCCTTAAATAAAATGGTTTAAAATCATATCGAGTATCATGTATCGAAATAGACAACATTTATCCACCCTACACAATAGTGCTTAAACGTAAAGTCCATTTTTCGGTTCTTAATTGTAGAAAATTGATCAATAACAGCCTCATTAAGTTTGGTATACCCTCTATATTTTTTTTTTCATATTTTTCATTTTTAAACTTTCTAATAAAGTCCCTAGATTTACCCTTTGTGGTCTGCGTTAAATTAATTTCCGGTTTAGGTGTTCCCGCATTCTTCACTTTTTTGCTCCAAACTCCTAGAGTTAAAGTTATTTCTTAAATAGTCCACCGTCAGCTATTCATTTTAACTTAATAAATATATAATATTAAAATATTAAAACATACACGCTCGAATTTCTAACTAGATGCACGAACAGACAACAGCGCGGTGCACACAAAAACTGTGCGTCTTTTCCACGTTAAATCGCCATAGCCCCGCTATCCCCCGCTGCCACCCGCCACCTGTTACTACAGAGAAACTGCACTACTTAATCGCACGTCCGAGCAAGTCTCGTCATAATCGTCATTTACCTCGACCGAGGCACGGTTGCCGGATCTATACAGTTTTGGTATGACGGGATGATAAAATATTAGGGAGGGTCGGACTTTTTTAGTTTGACGGTTACGATAAAATATTAGGGAGGGTCGGACTTTATACGATAAATAATATTCAATGAATATAAATTAATATTTTTTATTCGTTTTGGAGGTGCACGTGCGCATGTGCTCCTGTGGAAGAACCGCCACTGGTGCTAAGTGCTCGGTAGCAATGACTGCTGACATAAGTTCTTAAAGGATTAAACAGTGACAATATTACGCCGTAAGAATGTCAATAGGACAAAACTAGAAAAATGACCAAGTTTAAATAAAGTGTTGTAATACGCTTTCCAATAATTGAACTCCAGCATCAACTGATTCACTCTCCCACATGACAAACTTGGTAGAAGGTTACTGGACCTCATAGAAGGAACAAACATCGTCTAACAAGATCGGGGTACACAATAAGCCGGAAGGCAGCAGTGATAGAAGTTCGGCCTTTAAACCGACCCCCGCCTTTAACCAACCAATTCACTTACCTGTCCTTTGCAGTCTTATACGAAGCTGCGATACAATTATTGATGACGTAATCCACGGGCACCATATCGCATTTGCCCTTGGAGTTCCCCCACATCGTATGAAAAAGTCCCATGGCAGCAGCGAGGATAAGGCCAGTGGGACCAAAAATGTTGTCCACATATGACCGGACGGGTTCTCGTACCGACGCGATCACAATGGACGCTCGTTGAATGCATGTGGGTATTCCGACCGATTCAGTTCTGATTATTTCTTCGGCGAGATGTTTAGTGAATGTGTAAGTGTTGGGGTAGTCTCCTAGTAATCTAAAAACAGTTAAACGTAAAGATAAAGTCTTACAGGACACTTAGTGTGGATGGAGGGAGATTGGAGATGAGAGTTTCCTAAAGCATGACCAGGTGCAATATGAAAAGGGTTATTTTTAACTCTTGAACAATTTTTACAACTATGCTCGAAGTCCACAATTGTAGACTGTGACTCATTTCATAGTCCGAACAACAATGCAGCGAATGCGGTTGATAATATCTTGTACGTTTACCCGCTATTGTCTGTTTAAAATTACCTAAAAAGCCGCTTCCTCGCGCTTATTCGGTCGCAAACGCGCGGCGTATCCAAACTGTAGTTTTCTCGAGCTTTATATTATGTAATATGATTTGCACGGGGAACGGATCAGCGGGCAAACGTTTAAATATAGCATACACATGGCAACAGTGTTTGATATTATTGTATCAGTTGCAAACTGTTGAGAGAGGCGTAACCAGCTGGTGTTACTGGATTTTCATTTGAATTCGGGTATATTGTTATTGTGTATTGTTGTTGTTGAGTATTGTTGTTTGCTGAGTATTGTTGTTACCGAGTATTGTTGTTGCTGAGTATTGTTGTTGCGTATTGTTGTTGTTATTGTGGATAGTTGTTACTGTATATAATTATTGTTCTTGCTGTTTTTCTATTATTGATTATTAGTGTTATTTGTCCTAGTGGCAAACTAGCGGTCCACCTTTAAAGAAAAGACGACCTAATTTAACACAGAGGGAACAAGACATGATAAAATCTGTGTATGAAGGTATTCGGACCCGAAATCCGGATTTATCTGTGCTAGATGCAACGAAACTATGTGCTTCTTTAAGGAAAGTATCCTGCGGTTCGCGAGCCACATGCGGCTCTTTGGATGGGAAGCTGCGGCTCTTTAGTTCCATACGCAAATATTATTTATTTTATCGAAAAAAAAAAACATTAAAAATTCGTTCTGAATCGATTAACGAGGATTATGCACCGATTCTATCTCTCAGCCACTTGTACTCGCTTTTCACCGCACCCCCTTACCCGTGACACGCGTCGTTACTGTCGTCAGTCCGTCGAAAGCTCTCGAATGACGTCGTCGTCGGATGTTTCTATGTAGGTTTTAATTCGTTTTCGACGCAAGACAATTTGGCGTCTTCATCAGTGATTTGTATGTGACCAGGGGTCGGCAACCTACGGCTCGCGAGCCGCATGCGGCTCTTTCGATGTCAAGTTGTGTCTCTTTCGATATCAAATTGCGGCCTTTAGTGGCTCTTTAAAAACCGAGAAATTGTGTAAATTATAACTTTTGGCTCTTCCGTCTCAAAAGGTTGCCCACCCCTGGGCTAGTACAGTACTGAGGACTTTAAAAAATAAGAAGAACAAGAATAACTCCAAAGTTTAGAATCATGTAGGCCGAAAAAAAATCGTACTTGATAATGCGACAAAATATGCAATTCGTCGAAAAGTACGGTTTTTATTTTAAGAATGAAATTCCCACATACAAAAAAATTATGTCGGAAATAAAAAAGGACGACTCATTGCCAAAAATATCGCTAAGAGAATTCAGTAATTACCTGAAATTTTGCGAATTTTCAATAATAAGTACTAAATATAAATTTTCAATCTTACGCGCCACTGAAAGTCTATTTCCTTCTCGCTCAAATGCAGTTGTCGTTTCATTTTGCCATAGATGAATCACTGTCTACAATTGTGGTCTCCGAGTATAGAAAAAGATCATACCCTAAAGATATCTTGTCTACACAGTCGCTAGACAACTTTTCAGTAATTTCAATAATTGTCTCAGGATCTATTACGGCAGGGTAAAATTCTTCTTTTATTTCCTTGCGAATACAATTAGAGTAGGCGGAACTGATATGCATCAGAACGTCAAATTTGACACATTCCTTGGCCAATTTGATCACTTCTCGAGTGCCTTTAACATTTATCTTGACGGCTTTCTTCAGATGTTCGTCAAAACGGATGGTAGCGGCAACGTGGTATATTATATTGATCTGAAAACGAAACGTTACGTCATCAGGGATTGACGGAAGCACATTTTCTCTAGGTACCTTTTGTGTCAAAACTTCCCGCGATTCTTTCGATAGTCCCAAACCGTCCTCTTCAAAATCGCCAGGAATACCTACGACTTGGTCTTTAAAACGGGGATGGATTTCGGACAACTTTACGAAAACCTGAAAATTAGGAGGAAATTTAAAACTATACGCAACATATCTCTATCGTCGCTCTCTCACCCAGTTATCAAGATATTCTTTTATCCTTGTTTCTGTATCCTTTCCTTTTTTAGTTCTCACAATTATGTAAATTTTCTCTATATCAGCGCAGCTTCTAAGTAGTTTTTCTACCAAAAGTTTTCCTGAAAAAAATAACACCGTTGCTTTAAAGGAAACATTAACTTTTACCATCCAATGCGTTTCTGAACAAAAGGAACTCTACTATACCGATAAGTCAATCCTCCTTTGAAGGTTCTTAAGCCAAGTCCAGGCCAAATGAGGGAGCAAGAGCAATTACGTGGTTTGATCGGGTTTTAAAACATTCGCTCCTTTAAAATCCGTCTATACCACATAGTTGTGTGAGTAAGACGAACATCGAAATATTTTCAGCCTGAACCAGAGTACCCCCGCCCCCCCGTTTCCGAGGATGCTGAACACGATGGCGGCGTCAGAATTTCTCTTTGGGGTTGCGCAACCCCTCAAAACGGCCAAAAACCACCCCCAAGAGGCGTTAAACGCGCTTCAAGAGGTTTCCCTGCAGAGAAAAACACTTTCCCCCCGATTTCGAGGATGCTGAGCATGGTGGTGGTGTTGGATATCGTGTCCGACGTTTCTCTGCAGCGCATTTAACCCCTCTGGGGGGTGGTTTTTGGCCTTTGGATGGGTTTCGCAACCCCAATGAGAAATTCTGACGTCGCCATCGTGTCGGCTGAAAATATTTCGATTTTTCGGGGTTTTTTTCCGGCTCACAGAAGCCACTAACATGAGCATTCATAGAAACATGATCTCGCTCTCGCTAATTTGGTCTGGACCCGTCTATACAGAGTGTCCCGAAATTAAGAGGCATTTCTTCGTCTAAAAAATATTTTTTTTTCAATATGGGCATAAATGCGGAAATGAAGCTACGGCCCTTCGAACGGGGAACCCTGAAGACGTATTTTTCTAAATAGTTTCGAAACCGTTCATAATGAGATTTTGAAATTTGGTATTGTGTTATAAACTTTTGACGTCAAATCAGTTTCCGAATTCAGAATTTCATTATAGGCGTCACATACCTGGGTGGTTGAGGGTTAAAATAGTAACATTTTTTCAATTAGTCGTTTTTCTTGAATTTTCTTAAAAATGATGAGTATTATCCGTAATAAAACGTGCCCTTAGTTTATCTTGATAGGTTTGGTTACTTGGTGGCCCAAGTAAAGATTGTTTCACGAAAAATAGATATAACTTAATGACTGCAGTAAAAGTACCATTATTTATGACCGTTTGTTATTATTATGTGGAAAGGACCGGATTGTAAAAATTATAATTAAATATAGGCACATCAGGTAGGTTAGGTTGCTTAATTTATATTTAAATATCTTTTTGTGGTAAAATTTGTTAGTTTTTGAGGAATGGTTCAAGAATTGTCTTTTACCAAACATTCCTCAGAATAGCGTGATAGTAATGGACAATGCGAGCTATCACAGTCGCCACTTACATAAAGCTCCAAGCTCAAATAATACAAGATTGGAGATTCAGAACTACATGGCGGTGAATGATATATATTTTGAAGAAAGTTATAAAAAAAAGTGATCTTTTAGAAGTTTTAAAGACATTTTGTATAAAAAAAGCATGTTTGTGACACATTAGCAGAAGAAATTGGACATACAGTGCTACGGCTACCACCCTATTATTGCATTTTTAACCCCATAGAGCATATGTGGCACCAGTTAAAATCACTGGTTAGGTCGGAAAATATTTCTCCGACTTTAAGTTCTAGTGTTGTAGCATTAATACGAAAATGCTTTAATGATATTCCCCCAGGTAGTTGGCAAAATTCAGTCCGTCCAACTGTAGAAAATTCGTATATTAGTCTGGATCGTATAATTAATCCAATTATAATTAATTTTGACGAGGATAGCGATAGCGAAACAGAACTATCTATAGAATGACATTATAAATGTAAATAAATATGACTAGTAATATTTAAAAAAAATGTTATTTCATTTGATTGCATTAATATAATCATATCATTACTTGTTTTCCTTAGTCCGCCCCTTCATACTTCACTTGTTTATTGCCAAGCTCTCGTCGACACAATGGGACCGACCCAGGAAATCATTAAGTTGTATCCAAATTTCGTGAAACGTACTGTACGTAATATTTACCCAGAAATCCAGTAGCTCCGGTTACCAAAATCGATTTTCCTCTTAAAAACTGAATAACGTCACTTCCCGTTTCATCGACCTTAATATCGTTTTCCTTCAGGTACATATGTACCGGATAATCCCAGTCGTCCGGCGAGTACTGTCCATTTCTAATATTCTCCAAGTTCGCTGGCAGTTTCTTGCGTAAAACAGTAGGTAAGATTTCTTCTCGCATGATGTTCTGCAAAATACTTAAAAAAAAATCACAATTCTTTAAAAAGGTGGTCTCTTATAACGAATAGGGACTAAACTGATTCGTATGTGCTGTTTTTTGGCATCAGTTCTTCACAACAGGAGAACAATCGGTGTGAAAAGACAATAATGACATAGTGTCAGTTATTGACATTAATTTCTTAGTAGGATAGTTACCAGTTAAATTGTAGAAACAAAGAAAATTGGAAATTTTTCTTACACGCCTGACGTTATTTGTGGCCAGCTTTTACTACATTGAAATTATTTAAAATAATACCCAAACATATTGATTTTGAATTTTAATTGTTTTACCTTTGCCCTTTGTTATTATGCACATGCACATTTTAAATTATAAGGCACGCGTATTTATCAGGAACATCTACTTTTAGGCATTCTACAATAGGTAGCAAATATATTGTGGATGCCATTGTGTTCCTACATTATACATATTATTGGCAGGATATAGGGGGGGGGGGGGGGCGCCGCGAAGTGCTTTGGAGGCGCCTATACATATTTTTAAATATCCATTTTGTCATATCAAGTATCATTTAAGTATTTAAAGAGGATTTTTTTATGGTAAAATGTTCAACTTTTTTTGTAAAAAGTATCAGAGGATACGTTTGCAGGGACGCCACTGGTGGATATTTATGTAAAAAATTTGTGGTTCTATATCCTAGTAACGCATACCAAAATTAAAAATAATATCCATAGTACTTTCGGAGATACTAAAAAATTACGATTAAAAAAAAATTTCCTCACCCTGTATCAACACATAGAATGCCGTTGCGTCTTAGGATTTTTTCTTCATTGGATGGCCTAATATATCACACTCTGAAATTTTATGAACATCCTGTATATCATCTCTTGAAATTTTGTTTTTTGTCCCGGCGAAAGAAAATTCAGTGAAACTTTTCTCAGGGGGTCACCTACGGGACCGTCTAAATGTGTCCGCCTAATAGAGGTGTCCGCCCATGGGAAATTTGTTATTAGGTAATATGTAAATGCAAAATTATTACGTAGTTTGACGTGTTTGCGTTTTATACCTGCAATCTAGAAAATGTAATTCCAGGTCTGATAACAATTCGATTGCTGTAGAGTCACCTCTATTCTTTGCATACTCTTATAATTCCTTTACCATACTAATGGCTTGTTGATAATTGGTAACATTTGTTTGATTACTGCATTCAAGTTCTTCATCAGAGCCGTCAGATAGTTATGTGGTTTCAGTTTGGACTACATAATACGGTAGGCATGGGGTCACTATCATCTTCTAATTACTATCAATGTTAATGAACTCGCCCAAATCATTGTTATCAAATTACAAACTTCCACAACATCAATATTCTCTTTCAGACTTAAATCGCGACATTTTTGTGCCATTGTTTACGATTTTAACCCTCACAAATAAACGGAGGACTGCTTTCGGGGAATCACACATACTTTCATTCGGCGAAGTCCTTTCGCCCTGCCACGCATACGCGATCGGTTGCCGGTCTGTCTTCAGAGAGTTTTTGCACTGTACTTATTCGTCTTCCAAATACATAAAAATTTTTTTGCTCGTTTAATTAGGGTTTTCGCACTCTTTGTATGAAAACAGCCTGTCCGGGTCCGCCCTTGAGGAGAATCCGCCCAAGAGAGGTTGATTTTCATGGAATTTCATATACCTAGTTCCGGACTATGAAAAAATGTCCGCTTAATAGAGATGTCCGCTTATTATAGGTGTCCGTTATGAGAGGTTCCACTATATCTGCTTAAATTTTCTTAAAAAATGTTTTTTAACATTTGTACCAAAATACACATTCGCGGCTTTTAATGCCAAATATTTGTCACCGATTGTATATGTTCAAGAATATAAATACAATGAAATAAAATTACGAGAATATTAAGTACAGTTAATTTATTTAAAATTAGATTTATGTGGGGTCAAAAACATTTAAAGTGCAAGGAAGGGTCCAAACAATGTGTATGACCTGAACTAAGAACATTGTCATTGTTGACATTGTTGTTGTCATGACAGGAAGTTATACTTGCGTACCTCATTTCTAAGGAGGAAAATAGCTAATTTCCTCTGGAGGGAAAATTCATTTTTCCGCCTAAATATTTCCGTCCCCAACCGTTAAATGTCCAAAAGAGAACAATCCCACTTAAATTTTCTAAAAACAATAAATTAGGGTATTAAGTAGTGTTGTGATCGCTCGAGCGAAAAACTGTTTGAGTACTCGATTATTGAAATAACCGACATCGCTCGATTATTAAAACAACCGCTCGAGTTATCTATTCAGGCGAAATCCGTCGCTCGTCACTTTTTATCTTTCGCTCGATACCCGAGCTTCGCTTGACGCCGAGCAGTTTTTCGCTCGATAGGAAATACTCTAGTTATAAATTATAAGGCGAAAATCCAAACCTTGCCCTTCACTTGCCCGAAATGTGCCGATTGGCGACGTTCGAGCTTGACGCTCAGAAAGGTGACACGACATACGTTTAAACGAGTTTATTTCGATTTTATTTCCATTAATTCATCGTACTTGTATAATATTTCACAATAATAATATTATTGAATTTTAAATTATCATTAATTGAGTGAACTTGCATAAAGGATACAAGATATTTTTTCGCGAAATGATAAGAGGATTTTTTTTGCTATAAATCTTCAATAAATTAAGATAGAAGTCCATAGTTCAATAGCGGTGACAAGGTACATAATAAGACACGGGTTTTAAAATACAAAAAATCCCAGACATGAACTAAAGTAATCTGGGATGATATAAAATTGATAAATTTCGGTGTGAATTAATAGTGCTATTAAATTAAAACAACTTTAAAAAGTATGCAGGCACGTGAAGGAATACCATCTCTTCTTGGGCTTACAGGTTTGATCAACAACGGAAAATGAAAAAACAGAGATTATACTTTCAACCCCAATTCTACTGAATACGTACAAGCAGTAGGTATGTGAAATAAAAATGCTCTATTTGGTTTCCCCCTTTGTGGACAAAAAAAGGCTCGACTATATTTTATATTATGTGCGTAGGTACATTTCCTGATACCCCTCGCACTTATCAACCTCTTTTAAGACAACCCACTGACCTATATTGATAAGACGATGATAATCGTTTTGTATTTTTAAATTTATTTGAAATAGCTACAAAATAGTACGAGTTCGTTGAAAGTGTGCTAGAATCTAGTATATTAAAACGTTTTAAAGATTAATTCCATAATTATTATTGATACATTATGAGTAGTTAATAAAATTACGCTGCAAGTTTGGGCATGTTTTTGCAAATTATCTGGCACCCTTCAACTTGTGCAAGCTCTTGACTGTATCAAGATAGTGATCCTCTATATACCGATTATCCAACATTGGGAGATATTACACCAACCTTTAGATAAAGACGATAAAGTAAAGTGTATAAATAAAGATGGTTGTTAAATCCCAAATGTTATAGCGCCATTCAAATCATCGTTTTCAGTTAACAAGTGTATATAGGTCAACAGGCAAGCGATGATGCCTGATTACAATGGTGATAACATGTTGCTTATGTGTGCTTTGATATGCGAAAGAGATACGTCGCGTCGCGCGCCACCTGGTTGTTTACGAATTTTAAACGTTAAGGTTTTTGCGGCTTCTTAGTAAATAAAGAGTTAAATTTATCAGGTGCAGCATTATCGTCGTTTGGTTATGTTGTGAAATAATTTATGATAAATGTTGTGATGTGATTTCAAATTTGTACGATATGCGGTTAGTTGGTTGTGTTGCAGAGCCGTCATTTCAAATTGTTGAAAGAATTGTACAAAAAGGTATGATAGAATAAGAAGGGGTTACAATCATACTAATTTTTTCCGGAGTGAATTAGACGATTTCATTGTTTAAATCATACTTAATGGATAGGAAGCAATATATTCAAATTTACGGCATCAAATCATCACAATACACTGCATTTTCTGGTATTCCCCAACAGCCCCCCCCCCCCCGTAAGGGCTTCTGGCGCCTGTGTGCAAAAAAGGATTTTGGGCGCCCCTTAAGGCATTCTGGTTTTCGTTAAAAGAGAGTCAAATCCCCAACCTGTCTTCGATGTTCTAGGCTGTCGAGGTTCTTCGTCAGCTCGTGGTCTCCAATCAGACGAATGGCCCTCCTATCGATGGAATCCAGTAGCCGAAGAGTATGTTTGGGTGCAGAGCTCCAGACATGAGAGCAGTACTCTAGTGATGGTCGAATCTGGGCTTTGTATAGTGTCAAAGGTTGTTAAGGTGAGTACAACTTTCTGGTTCGGAAGAGTACACCAAGTTTCTGATAAGCTATCTTGGTGATTGCCACAACGTGGTTATGTCAAGACATATTTTCTTCCAGATTGACGCCCAGCAAATTAATAGATGAAGCCAATGGGATTGCGTGTCCGTCCAGGACTATATCCGGTTCTGTAATGTTAACCTTTTCAGAGAAAACTGCTGCCTGGGTTTTTTAGCGTTAAATTCGACTTGGTTACTGTCACCCCAAGCCAAGTGTGCTATCATCAGCCAAACTAAATATAGGATTTTTCGTTTTCACTAGAAGGTCGTTAATGTAGAGTAAGAAGAGAGTGGGAGACAATATGGACCCTTGAGGAACACCGGCATTGATGGTGAAAATACCATTGAAACAGATCTATAAGTGCAAAAACCCCAAATTTGACACATAAAAGTAGTGCATTTAGGAATAAGATCGGCCAGTTCGGGTGACAAAACCTTATTTCTCCCAATTGACTATAAATAACTATTTTTGCGATGCCACGAAAACAGGTCGAAGCATGTTTCGCGCACGATAAATAGACACGCGACTCTCGCACACCTGGATTGTAGGTATTTGTTTTCATATTTAGTGATGTCATGAAACAGATAACGGAACTTTTTTGTAATTACACAATTTTTGAAATTCCGTATTCGATATTGGTACAAACAAGCCATTCGCTGGCGTGTCGTGGCCTGTTTTTAGAAAAAGGCAGACGCACTTAAGCCTGAGTGATTTTTATTATCTTTTTTTATTAGGTTCAAGTGGTATTTATAGTTTCAATAACAAGAACTTGTGTCATGTTGAAAAATAATGGGTTACCTACCCGGCTGCCTACGCAATTGTGATAAAATACCTATTGATTGCTCTTATCAAATTAAATAGAAGCAATATATAGAAATAGGTTCATTGCGACGGAGGTGATTCATTGTAGCGAATGTCACACCACCACACCCACAGTACCGAGATTCAAAAATAGAACCTTAAATCTTTTAGTTCTTCTGAGACCAACAAGCACAATAAAGATAGAACACTATTTACCAGCTGCTTGAGCTTACCAATTGCGTGGTCTCCGCAATATTCCAGTAGTAGGTAGCATTCCTTTATAGAGAAATTTATGCTTTACTGTTCACAAAAAGAACACTAAATATACTATAATAGCTTTGGCGGTTTATTTTTAAAATATCTTTTCTACGCGAAGGAAGATTTAAAACTTCATGATATGAATTACATACAATATCATCTTCTATTGATATTAGTGCCAAACCGTTCTTGTGCCATCTTGAATGTGGGTAGTTTTCAAGCTGAAAGCTCAGCTCAGATAGCTTCCTCCTGAAGCAACAGAAACAGGCGGTGTTAACAAATGGCATCAGTGAGATTGTGAGGTTCTTTTCAAGCAAATATAAAATGAAATAAAATCCGAAGTTTGTTAATGACAATTTACCTATTTTGTATTAATTCCATCAACAATCCCGAACCAGAATGTTGTACACACCTCTACAACTTTTGACACTATACAAAGCACATCACTAGAGTACTGCTCTCATGTCTGCAGCTCTGCACCCAAACATACTCTTCGGCTACTGGATTCCATCGAAAGGAGGGCCATTCGTCTGATCGGAGCTGACGAAGAACCTCGACAGCCTAGAACATCGACGACAGGTTGGGGATTTTACTCTCTTTTACATATATTTTCATGGAAAGTGCTCGTCTGACCTTGCCCTCTTAATTCCGCCCAGAGCGGCGAATAGCAGAAATACACGACGAACCACTGCCGCCCATCCATATATGGTTAAGCTTAGTACTCCTCGAACTTCATTGTGTAAGAATTCTTTCATCTGGAGGACTTCATCCCGATGTCGTTTTTCCCAACGAATATAACCTCCAACGATTCAAAACCAATGTTTGTGTTTGAGCATAAAAAAGAATGTCATGAATTAATTTTTCATCATTTGCGGCCGCACCGGACTTTTAAGACCGCTATAATATTACGTTGCTGCCATTATACAGTGTGGCAAAACGGGAACCGTCTCGATCTATATTTGAAAGGAAAAATAAAATTTGTCACATGTTCTTGTTATTACTTTATCACATTCTCCATAAATAATAAATCTGTTAAAATAATCTTCGTTTGAATTTAAGCGCGTTCTGATTATTAATAATTTTCAAGTAAGTAACAGCTTCATACATTTCTTTACCATTTTTCAACGCTGTCACAGCCATTTCACAATGTAAATATTATTGCAGTTTTTTAAATTTTATTTTTACTTATTGTTTGAACATCCTGCATAAATAGTTATCAAAATATTATAAAAAATCTCTTAAAGCAGGATCATTGTGTCGCGTTCAGAAGATTCCTTACCTTGAAAGGTAAAAAAACATCAATGATTTATCATTTCCGCTTATAAATACAGATTTTTTAAAAACTTTTAACAGTCGCCATTTTGAACTAGCTTGACAGAATCGTGCTAAAATTTATGAGCATACTGTACGAGATATTAGCTTTCAAATGACGTATCACAAGCTGTTTCTATTTAAAAAAAAAGATCGATGTCGTCTTATCTTTGACAAATGTCTATCAACGAATAACATCAAAATGTGAACATATACTAATGGTACACAGGAAAACTATAGATTCCTTGGGTAAAAATACTGCGATTTGGCCATACTTAGTTTAGTTCAATAGCTGGTAAAGTAAAAATTTAATTTTCAATTTTCCTAAATAACTTATTTCTGAATCAATATTTTTCACAAAATTTGGTGACTAAGGTTATTTTGGGAAAGGAATTTGAATTTGTTAATAATTTTGATGTACATTATAGGGGGCGCTCTCTGCGGTACTCTGGATACATAAAAAGAAATGCAACTTTTTTGTGCCTTAGTATAATTATATTTTTATTAAAAATATCAGTTTTTCCGTCATTTTTAAGCAATAAAGGTATACTTTGTAAATGTCGCTCCGACTAACCGTTTTCGAGATATTTTCAATTACAATTTCTAATGCGTCCGTTTAAATTTTGATTTGTAAATGTGAAATTTGTCACAGTAGGCTTTGGTGAAAACAAATACAATGAAAGCACTTTGAAACCTCATTTTTGTCAAAGTTTATTTTCATTTGTCAGCATTGTGGGTGATTTTAAGGAGTATACGACAGACTGGGAGAAACAGGATCATCCACTATTACGTTTTGGACGCAAGGATAATGTTTCTCCCAGTCTGTCGTATATGCTTCTAAAAATTTTAAAATCTGGCTGCCTTCTATTTGGATACATTTCCAAATATCGCCGATGTGTCCGTTAAAATTTTCTTGTGCGTATAAACATACCATGTCTCGCATTTCTCCGTTAGAAAATAGTTATATCGCGGCATTTTTAGTTTAATTTTTGATAACAGTATCTTCAAAAACTCCTTAAAAGCACCCACAATGCTGACAAATGGAAATAAACTTTGACAGAAATGAGGTTTCAAAGTGCTTTCATTGTATTTATTTTTACCAAAGCCTACTGTAACAAATTTCACATTTACATTTATATCAAAATTTAAACGGGCGCATTCGAAATTGTAATTGAAAATATCCCGAAAACGGTTAGTGGGAGCGACATTTACAAAGTATACCTTTATTGCTTAAAAATGACGGAAAAACTGATGTTTTTAATAAAAATATAATTATACTAAGGCACAAAAAAGTTACATTTCTTTTTATGTATCTAGAGTACCGCAGAGAGCGCCCCCTATAATGTACATCAAAATTATTAACAAATTCAAATTCCTTTCCCCAAAAAAACCCTAGTCACATAATTTTGTGCAAAAATATTGATTCAGAAATAAGTTATTTAGGAAAATTGAAAGTTAAATTCTTACTTGGACACCCTGTATCTCGGTTATTACCAGCTATTGAACTAAACTAAGTATGGCCAAATCGCAGTATTTTTACCCAAGGAATCTGCAGTTTTCCTGTGTACCATTAGTTATGGGACACCTTGTATAAAACTAAATTGACGTATCCGAGCGTTTTCCCCAAAAGTTACAGGTTAAGGCTATATTAATTTTAGTCCGTACTTCTGAGCAACCCTGTATATATTTCCTGTATGAACGTTCATTAAAAATAAACGAATATAAATGGAACAGTTATGATGATGATATCATAACTCCAAACACAATACCTATACATAATAATATAATTTGTTAAAACTGACTCATACGAATGGGTTTTCGATTAATTGTGCAACACCATATTACGGAGCTAATCAGGTAAATCCTGGGGGAGTGACATAACCTAGTCTAACGGTAAAAAAGATATAATCAACGATGCCGAACTCCGACAGCGATTTGCGGAAACAGATTTCAGGAATTGTTTCAGCGGGGATTCCGATTTCGTCATTGCGTAGGTGTGTTATATACATAAGGTAGAAATACTTGTTATCAAAAGATTAGAAAGCAGGCCATATATGGATGTTTTATTATAATTGTTGTTACGTAGATATCGGGGGTTTATTCTTGAATCTATATTGCAAATTAATGAAAAATTATTTATTTATTTAGCCATAGTACACTAAAGAATCAAAAATCCTAAATAGACATTGCAACAAATATAAGAAGTAAGAATGAACACTGTCAATGTCTCTTTAATACTGCTAGACTAATTCCAAAAATATCACAATCGGTGAAATGTCTGTTGTAGTTATTCAACATCCTCTTCACAAAAGCGCTGCTACCGTAGTTTGTTCTGTGTCTACACCTCTTCAGAAATCGATCCGCCCAAAGTGACACGCTGCGTTCGCAAGATAAGGTAGGATTCGATCCACCTGAGATACGAACCACAGACACCAATATTGGAGAGCTCCCCTATGAGCAACTGGTGACAAACACTATCGAATGTCTTTGATAAATCGGTATAGATTACATCCACCTGCTCCCCTGCCTTAACTGATGAGACTAAAAAGTCATGATATATGGCTAAATTGGTAGCTGTTGAGCGACCTTTATAAAAACCATATTGCTCCTCTAAAGTAATGGAGAAAGCTATTAACCAACATCTTCTAAAGTACCTGGAAGGCTTCAACATTATCAGCGATCATCAATATGGTTTTCGGAAGTCTAGATCAACTGGAGATCTTCTAGCCTATGTCACCCATCTTTGGAAGAATGCAATCGAACATCATGGGGAGTCTCGGGTTGTTGCACTGGATATTTCTAGAGCCTTTGATCGTGTTTGGCATGAGGGACTTCTAAGTAAACTGCGATCCTATGGTATGCCCAGTCGATTCTGTGAATGGTTGTCTAGCTTTCTTAAGGACCGCTCTCTGCAAGTGGCGATTGACGGATTTCTCTCAGATACCATCACCATCAATGCCGGTGTTCCTCAAGGGTCCATATTGTCTCCCACTCTCTTCTTACTCTATCACGCCTCAACAAAGACTTGGAAGATATTTTGGATTGGGGTGACAGTAACCAAGTCGAATTTAACGCTAAAAAAACTCAGGCAGCAATTTTCTCTAAAAAGGTTAACATTACAAAACCGGATATAGTTATGGACGGACACGCAATACCACTGGCTTCATCTATTAATTTGCTGGGCATCAATCTGGGAGGAAATATGTCTTGGCATAACCACGTTGTGGCAATCGCCAAGATAGCATCTCAGAAACTTGGTGTGCTCTTCCGAACCAGAAACTTGTACTCACCTTAACAACTTTTGACACTATACAAAGCCCAGATTCGACCATCACTAGAGTACTGCTCTCATGTCTGGAGCTCTGCACCCAAATATACTCGTCGGCTACTGGATTCCATCGAAAGGAGGGCTATTCGTGTGATCGGAGACCACGAGCTGACGAAGAACCTCGACAGCCTAGAACATCGAAGACAGGTTGGGGATTTGACTCTCCTTTACAGATATTTTTATGGAAAGTTCTCAGTTGACCTTGCCCATCCATATGTGGTTAACCTTAGTACTTCTCGAACTTCATTATTCAAGAATTCTTTCATCTGGAGGACTTCATCCTTATGGAACGACCTTCCCGAGGTCGTTTTTCCCAACGCATATAACCTCCAACGATTCAAAACCAACGTGAATCGCTTTCTGCGCACACGCACCACTCCCAGAGTGCCCTAAAGGATTTTTCCTATAGTGCTTGTGTTTGATCACAAAAAAAAACAAGGAGGTAAAGAAACTCACAGTCCGCTCCACAAGTTTAATAATCGTTAATGAAAAACATACATGTTTCGAAGGCTTAAACCTTGATCCTCAGTGAAAAATACAACATCAGAAGAAACTTATGACATTGTTAAACTTTTTTTTTCTTCTTACAGTTTAACAATGTCATAAGTTTCTTCTGATGTTGTATTTTTCACTGAGGATGAAGGTTTAAGCCTTCGAAACGTGTATGTTTTTCATTAACGATTATTAAACTAGTGGAGCAGACTGTGAGTTTCTTTACCTCCTTACGACTTCACTCCACTTTGAGATGGACTACTTCAAAAAAAAAAAAAAACAGTTGACTTACAACAATTTTGTTCCTCGATACATTAGAATATACCCCCCATAACGAACCATCACCTGCCGCCAACCAGTAATCTTATCTCCCCGACCCACATTGATCGAATCATGATTCATGATTACATTTTTATTTTATCGACGGAGACTTCAATTAGCGTCACGCCGAAACACTATAAAACAATCCATTTGTTTCGCATAAAATCATTCAGTAACTTGTTGTTGGTTAGCTAAGATGAAATGATAATTTTCAGCGCACCAAGTTAACCCAAGTGACTATTATTCTCAAATATCCAGTCAACGTGTGTTCTCTTCAAAGTTTGTAGAGCCATTATAGTGACCAATATGTATCATTCAGAACCAGAAAACGACCAGGACGTTTTTCATTCCCTACGACAAGAACCGCAATCGGTTCTTCGAGCCTGCAGCGCCCAAGCAGCAAATATTCAAGGTACAATTTTTAACCTAGTGAAGAAAAGGTTTAGAAAAGTACCTCGAAGGTGAACGAAGTGATTTTACCAATTGAAATAGTGACTTTTGAACTTACAAGTGAAGTTATGTTTTGTGGGAACTATGCAGATGCTCCCCCAAGTCAATTTATTATTGATGTCCCTGAGACCTGGGGGATCGCCGCTGACGGTTCAGTTATGGAAGTGTTCAACAGGCCCGAGGGTCTCGGAGGGGGCTGAGGCCCCTTCCAAGAAGCCGTCGAGGTTCCTCCTAAGGAGCTTCAAGGTTTGGTGATAAAGTTTTTGCCCATGTCCATGGGAGAAGTGTAGACATGCTATGTATCGTTATAGGTACAATAGTTTTGGCCTATATGGGACCGACGATTTGAGCGGTGAGAATTGTTTCAAATTTACTATATGCTCAGAATTCCGGAAGATAGAAGGCCGGTGTCGGCAGAAGACCATGCTAGATGATGAATGAAGCAATTTGTGTCTAGACTTTTGTATTTAATGTTAACTGATAATTATAATATGTATTTATATATTGTTGGTTATAATTGTGTTTTATGAAATAAATATATTTAAAAAAAATATTTTTTATTTTTTAAATTCCCCTTTTCGTTTTTTGACCAATATCTCGTTTTAAAATTTCTGATTAAAATTGACAAAATTTCATTTCTTGCTTCCATTAATTTATCAATTAGAAAAATTTCAACCTTCACGTAATTGCTCCCTAAAAACGAGTAATTAACCGCTTTTAGGATAAAACGACAAAGTATCGAAAAATTGATCTGATTTAATTATTAACTGAACAAAAGTATACCTACTGAGCGTTTATATAACGAACGAATAAAACAATCATCTACTAAAAATAAACATCTAGTAAAATCAAGATTTATACTTATGATTCCTAGCGAATTCAGCGTTAAATAAATTGATAAAAACATTACATTTCGGGTGTGTGGGGGGGGGGGGGGGGTGTCTGGGCCCCTCCCGTTATACGCCATGTCATGATTTATGTTTTGGGCGCAATCGAAAATTAATTTAATAATTAGAACAGCGTTAATAGTATATTAAGATACAAGTTTCATAAAACATTATCTTAGAGCACGCGTTTAATTCAGAAAACGATCCGCGAAGTGGGGAGTTTTCTTATGTACAAGTGTGCTCTTAATAGTCTTATGAACCGTGTATTTTATGATACTTTTTCTATTTGGGTCTTTAAAGTCTGAAAAACTTTAAAGAATATACTTAGTAGATTTTTCCATTTGAATTAATATTTTCTTTTTGGGTTGGCAATACTTTTACAATTTCATAAAATGTTACAAGTATCAAATATGCCATGATAGAAACAATTGAACACAACAAAGCTTCCTCCCTTCCGTCATAATTAAAAATAAATATATTATTAAAGTTGATAAAAAGGAGTCAGGAAGAAAGTTGTACTCCGTCAGAAATACCAGAATTTGCAGAAAATAATCTAGAAAAACTTTTAAAAAGAATATGCAAACCTTTGAGTTATGGTGCGAGCAGAACAAACTTCTAAATATCGACCAAAATAATAAATAATACTATTGAACAAAATATTGTGTCGCCACAGAATCTGACAGGAATAACAATTAATGCCCAGGAAATGTCTAGAGTAACTATAAATATGTAAATATAAAGTAATGTATAATACTATATTGAATTAAAAATAAAAATAGTACTTTATTGAATAAAACTTTAGAAATAGGGCATAAACTGGAAGATATTTCTATTATTTTTAGGTTACGTTGTTTTATAGTTGTGACTAGAAATTAGTTGACGGACAGCGTCAGCATGTTATATATTTCCGAGTATAGGTATTTCAGCTAAATATCTAGTAAAAATGATCTATTTGCAAGGTTAAAAGTTAGTAATTTAAAGCTTACTATAAAATTTTTTTGTCGAATCCATAATGCCTAGGAAACTAATTTCAACTTAATCGAAGTAAGCCTAAAATTCGAACCCTCCTTGCTGCCAACATAAAGAACAATAAAATTTCAGTTCCATAAAGTGGCAGGTTATTCAATTTTTTTGCATTTCATAATGTAGCCATTATGAAACCCAAATAGAAAAAGGAAATTATTTATTTTTTGTTCCAAAGCAATCTTGACTAAATTGTGTATTCAGAACTTCCCATTTTTACCTGAGTTTAATAAATCTTAAAATATATCATATGCCTAAAAATATATAGGGTGTCCTATTTAATAAAAATAAATTAAATCATATTTAAAATCGGTGAGTTGTCCAAGTTCTAACGAGCGCTTTGTATAAGATATTTAAATATTTGGTAGCATAGATCGATAGTGCGTACTTTAAGGTAGCCACAATGTAAATTGGACTGGTTCAGGTTGCACCAACAGGTCGATATGGTTCTTAAATTTGTACCCTAAATTTCAGAAAAAAAATAATTACTTCTCATTTAAGATTTTAAGGGTAACATCTACGAAAGGCCGCAAGTATTCTGTAGAAGAATCCTCCTTCACAATAAAATTGATGTGTCGTTCCGATTTTTAATATTCCCTGCAATCGGGTGTAAAGTTAGATCGAAATTAAATAAAAATGAATTTTAGGAATATTTATATAGTTTTTAGGTAAAAACTCCTTTTTTTAATAATATAGTGTATTTTTTTTGGCTTTGGCAGGTCTGCCATTCGGCCAGTCGCTAATTGGTTTATTTGATTCGATTGTTCAAACATTTAGATTAAGGTAGTTCAATTTAAACTTATTCCCTGACAGGAAGAACACAAGGTCACACTCTTCTCGCTCTGGGCTGATCAGTTATTTTGATGTAGAAAGGACATTATGGTTTTCTGTATATTGGCATCATTCAATTTCGATAAGACATGCAATATGTTAAGAGGAGCCGATAAATGGCAATCTTTTATTAAAGCATTATATATATTGTTGGAGTATTAGGTGCTATAGTGTCAAATCAACAACTTTTGATACTATACATAGCCCAGATTCGACCATCTACTAGTCGTATGCCTGGAGCTCTGCACCCTAACACACTCTTCGGATGGATTCCAACGGAAGGGGGCCATTCGTCTGATCGGAGACCACGAACTGACGAAGAACTTCGACAGCCTAGAACAGCGGTTCTCAAACTTTTTTGGTGACGGAGCCCTAATCCCTAAACGGCCTAAACCTAAGCTATCTTATGTTGGCTCACTCTATTCTTATAGGTTCCCCTTTAATACATGTATTACTTTTATTATAACTGCCGGCGGAGCCCTACCGGAGGCTTTGCGGAGCCCCGAAGCTCCGCGGAGCACACTTTGAGTAACGCTAGCCTAGAACATCGAAGACAGGTTGGGGATTTGACTCTCTTTTACAGATATGTAAATGGAAAGTGCTCGGCTGACCTTGTCCTCTTAATTCCGCCCACAGCGGCCAATAGCAGAAATTCACGAGGAACCACTGCCGCCCATCCATATGTGGTTAGCTTAGTACTCCTCGAACTTGATTATTTAAGAATTCTTTCATCTGGAGGACTTTATTCTTATGGAAGGACCTTCCCGAGGTCGTTTTTCCCAACGAATATAGCCTCCAACGATGCAAAACCAACGTGAGTCACTTTATTGGCGCACGCACCACTCCTAGAGTGCCTTAAAGGATTTTTCCTTATAGTATTTCAGTGTTTGTGTTTGTTTATAAAGAAAAAAAAGCCTCGACAAAATGCGATAATAATGTTATCTAACATTATTATCTCATTTCCCATTCGAAGTTCACGGGCTCCATCTAAATTAAAAAGGCGCCATCATGTGAATAATAACCGTCCATTACTCACGTTGAATAATATTAATATTTCTAAAAGATTACACAATATGACTAAACTTAACGTAATACAGATAAAAACCATGACCCTACATAAACTGTATAACGTCTAAATTTAGAACCAGTATATTTTATGCTAACGGGAAAAATAATTTAATCAATATCGTTAGTTTTCATATAGAAAATGTTAGTTAACCATTTCACAACGTGCATCGAAATGTTTCATCATCATAGTAAAAGTCGACTCATCATTACTGGTAGGATAGATTCCTTCCCATAACATATTAGTATGCAAAGGTGAAAAAACTTATGTACATTAAAAGCTGAAAATAGACCCGATCATACATTTATGAATATTCTAGCATCGCAATTATTAAGGAATCCGCAATATATTTTTTTCTCGTCGCGCGAATCTATTTAATTTAAATTATTTAACAAGTTCTCTGCTAACAACAGAAAACCAACAATGGTATAAAAAATATAGTGAATTATTTGACTCCTCATTTAGTAGAACGATTATGGGAGCCTAGGTAGTCACTCTAGGTGATACCCTTTCCAATTCTTTACCAGGGGCACAGTCACCACCTAAAAATTTACACGTTTAAAGGCCTTATTAGAGTCTGCAATGTTGTTGCTGCAAGTTAATTTTTGGGCATGAGAGTTGCGAGCCTAAAAGTCGTATTAGAATCGGCAATTTTTGTCTCTTGCGCCGGCAATGGCAATTATAATTGCACGTATTCATGCGCACTAAACCGTTATCGATCAGCTGGCCCAATACTGCTCGCATTGCCGGCGCAATGCGAGAATGGAATCCGTACTAGAGTCGGCAATTCTAGTCTTCTGGCAATTAAAATTGCACGGATTCATGCGCAGTACACCGTTCCCGATCAGCTGTCTCGCATTTCCAGAAATGGGACACGAGCCATTTTCATTGCCATTGCCGGTGCAAGTCTGGGTAGAGATGGATTATTTTGTTATTTTTACATGTTTATTAGTTGGTCGAAGCACCTATGAACCGCTAATGGCTATTTAAGCTAACTGGTACTTAAATTAACAGTTCACATTCTTTATTATAAGCATATGTACTGCTAATTCGTAGCAACTTTTTTCAACTCATTTGTAAGTAGCAGTAGCTGCTTTAACTGCTCTGGTTCTGGGGGTATTTTAGGGATTTCGACACTACCAACTGCTGTTCTGACTGTTGGAAATGCGCCAGCTGATCGAGAACGGTTTACTGCTTATGAATTCGTGCAATTATAATTGCAATTGCACCGGAAATATTGCCGACTCTAATACGGCTTTTATGTCATGCAAATGTCGACAATTTATATTGCAGTTGTGGTTTGAACGGCGAGAGCAACCCAGCAAAACAGTACCTTGAAACTATCAATATACAACGCTTAGGGTGGTTATTATACAGCGTTATTGACAGATGAACGAAGGTTAACTGTGGTTTGACGTCACAGGTTGGAGTTAAGTGGACAGTCTGCATGTTAACTTTATTGGGTGTAACGGGTATCAATTAAAGTTAAACCTCAAGTTAACTGCAGAGAAATTACGGTTTTTGAAGGCTTTTGTTGACATCCACCACCATCCACGCTGGATAGAAGAATACTAATTTCATCATCTGAAAAATTGACCATGACTGCAAAGCGTAAAAAAATTAACACGGTAAACCCTTGTCTAAGATAAAGAATGATGAAATATTTGAGGTTAGATTGTCAAAAATTCTTCCTTTTTTAATTCTTTTGAAGATATTATAGAAACCATAGGTTCGTCCCAACCACCCTAAAAATCGTACAATGTACGGTCACGCACATGCGTAGTTGTCGAAAGGTGTTCCAACTGACACAAAACGGTGTAGCTGGCCCGATCCCTTTGGTGTTCCAACCAAATTGTGATCGTTCGCAAACCAGTTCCTGAACGGTAAAAACGATACATGGCCAAGACCAGGAACCGCTTGTACTGACTTGCGCCCTAAGAATTTTAACCGTTGTTTTTGTATTCCTGGCATTCATGCAGTTCTTTTAGCCTTGTTTTGTAGGAGTTGTTGCTTATGTTGCTTAATATTGTGATTATTTAATTTATTCTTATTAAATTTGTATAATCCGGTTCCCAAACCTACAAGATATTCTTAACATTAAACGTTATTCTCTTTCATGATTATTAAATACAACAAAACGGAACGAAAAAAGATAATACTCAAGCTTAGACGAAGAAATCAGAACAACAAAAGTAGGGTTGTGATTTATGAATGTTATGATAATTAACTAATTACTAAACTTCTTTCCTAGAATCAGACAGGCGATCAGCTGAGATTTTTACACATAATGGTCACGAAAACGTACCAACCTTGCCTCCCTTGTGCATCGGCAACAAACAGTGCAAAATTAACGCCTGCGCACAAAATCGATTCCAACAGTTTCGTGACGGTTCTAGAACGATACAAAAATAGGGTGTTGGAACAAACCTCATATTTTGTATAGGGAAGTTAACTTGGCCGTTAAAATCAATGTTAACTTTTGCCATTTTAAAAATATCCACCCTTGATCTCCCCAAAACACGACTAAAAACTGAATAACAATAAAAATAAACACGAATACACGATCACCAATAAACACGAGACGTATTTTAAGGTTAATATTTAGCAACTTTTATTTTTGGTTGGTAATGTAAAAATCGCTATGCTTTCCAATAGGCTGCTCGGAGTCTGGATCTTCCGCCTCAATATGAGATTAAGCAGGAATATAGGGAGCATGACTACAAAGACGATAACCCCCGGTAAAACATTAAAATCAGTCGATTACTTTCGAAAAAACAGAGGGATGGTTACGTTTGGTTACATAAGAGCATTATTGTTATCATTTTTATCTCTGAAAATAGTATTGATATGAATGAATATTTTGACTTCAAAATTTATATAATCATATTAAAAATACTAAATAAAAATTTATCTTGATTGATTAGGCTAGTTACATATTTAGACAAAATCGACACTATGTGCACACTTCCAAAGTGTGATAGGGCGAATGTGGTGTGAGTAATTTAAATAAACAAGTCGCAAAGCTCATTATAACACCCAAACATAACTTTTCGGAACTGTACTATTTTTAACTCTGTCTATATACGCATCACCTTAACGAAACATGCTTAATCATTCATGATTGTAGCACCAGTTAATAATCTATTTGCTCATTTCACACACATGCGATAAAGTTGTTATAAAAAGGCTGATTATACTACACAACTATTCATTATAAAATTTGTCTTTCGAGAGCTAACAAGTGTATCAGTATAAGTTACAATGAGACAAAAAGTTTAGTATCGAGTACTAAATATACTACGTCATTCAGTCGCAGCTAGAGTGAATTTTTAAACATGTTTTATTCAAAACCAACCAATACAGGAGTTTTTGAAGAAGATTCAGTGAAGTATTTTCGAGTATTGAGTGAATCGTTAAGGACGAAAAACATTTTATATCCGCCGAAGAAGAGAGTTCGCAAGGGAACTGCCAGGTGACCATAGTGACAGTGATCAATACAGTGATTTGTGAAAAGTAATTAACACATAGTTCAAGGTAGAAACTTTTACCCAGTACAGGAAATAAGTTGTACAGATTAAACACAGTTTACTAACGACAACGAACAGTTATATTGCATCATGTGGACCAAAGGCGTTTCCTCTGGCGATGCTGCACCAGGCCAGTATATCGTCGATGTTCCTGAGACCAGTGCGATCGCTGCTAACGGTGCTGCTATGGTAGCGTTTAGCAAAATAACTATACATGTTGATGGAGGTTGACTTCATTATGATGCATACAAATGAAAGAAATAAGTAGATTTGTTGTACATTGTTGTATATACATGAAGAAAGAAGCTGAGGAGCCGTTGTATAATATTGTTGCAATATTTTGGTAGGGCGGTAGATTGGTTGTAAATACACGAAGAAAGAAGTTAGACCGTTGTATAATATTGTTGCAATACTTTGGTAGAGCGGTAGATTTGTTGTAAATACACGAAGCAGGAAGTAAGACCGTTGTATAATATTGTTGCAATACTTTGGTAGAGCGGTAGATTTGTTGTAAATACACGAAGCAGGAAGTAAGACCGTTGTATAATATTGTTGCAATACTTTGGTAGAGCAATGTTTTATTGTTATTCGACTATCTTGTGTTCCTAAATGCAAACGGTGCTGCAGTATTTAACAAAATAACTATTAATATTGATGAAAGTTGACTTCATCTTGATAGATACGAATGTAAGAAATACGTAGATTTGTTGTAAATAATGAAAAAATAAGTTAGAACGTTGCAATGCTTTGGTAGGGCAGTGTTGAATTGTTATTCAACTGGCTTGTGTTATCAAATTATCATGATTGTTTGAATTATGTATATTTTGTATTGTAGAGAGATAGAGATTTATTTTAATAAAAATATTTCAAATATTATTGTGTTTGCCTTTAACTAATTTTAGTGGATATATCGTCGCCTGAAAACCAGATTGAGCTATATGCATTTTTAAAAATTTTACTGGAGCCTCCAAATCCCCAGTTTTTTTTTTATTATTGCACGATAAAAGTGCATCTAGAATCATCTGGTTTTAAGTTGAACATATGAAATCCCATGCAATTTTTGAGGTGGCTGACTAGTGTCTCCCCTGCACATTTTATAGAGTAGCTGCATTATAACTTCTTGAAGACATCGCCATGGTAAATCCATGTGGCTAGTTTGAATACGTTCTGATGAGCCAATCCTAATCTATTCAATTAAACATGATGGATAAACCACCAAACCTCCATAGTTCAGGTAATACAGCAAACCCCAAGGGGCGATACTTAAAAGTTACAGTACGTTTCACGAAAATTGGATACGACTTAATGATTTCCTGGGTCGGTCCCATTGTGTCGACAAGAGCTTGGCAATAAACAAGTGAAGTATGAATGGACGGACTAAGGAAAACAAGTAATGATATGATTATATTAATGTAATCAAATGAAATAACATTTTTTTTAAATATTACTAGTCATATTTATTTACATTTATAATGTCATTCTATAGATAGTTCTGTTTCGCTATATCCTCATCAAAATTAATTACAATTGGATTAATTATACGATCCAGACTAATATACGAATTTTCTACAGTTATTACGTGACGGACTGAATTTTTTTCAACTACCTGGGGGAATATCATTAAAGCATTTTCGTATTAATTCTACAACACTAGAACTTAAAGTCGGAGAAATATTTTCAGACCTAACCAGTGACTTTAACTGGTGCCACATATGCTCTATGGGGTTAAAAATGAAATAATAGGGTGGGAGCCGTAGCACTGTATGTCCAATTTCTTCTGTCAATGTGTCACAAACATATACTTTTTTTTTATACAAAATGTCTTTAAAACTTCTAAAAGATCACTTTTTTTATAACTTTCGTCAAAATATATATCATTCGCCTCCATGTAGTTATGAATCTCCAATTTTGTATTATTTGAGCGTGGAGCTTTATGTAATTGGCGACTGTGATAGCTCGCATTGTCCATTACTATCACGCTATTCTGAGGAATGTTTGGTAAAAGACAATTCTTGAACAATTCCTCAAAAACTAACAAATTTTACCACAAAAAGATATTTAAATATAAATTAAGCAACCTAAACTACCTGATATGCCTATATTTAATTATAATTATTACAATCCGGTCCTTTCCACATAATAATAACAAGTCATTAAGTTATATCCATTTTTCGTGAAACAATCTTTACACATATTATTTATAATCTTAAATAAACCAATAGCTTTCTTCTTGAAAACTTGGCAAATCAGCTTCTGGCATCCTCGAATCGGCGGTAATTCTGCGTCATATTTCAATAACTTGTGCTGACAAATGTTCAAATTTGGCAGGTTTCTTCGCAGATTAGATGTGCGTCATTTCCACTTAGTCACTGCCCGCCTGGAACTTTACAGTGTTGTTCCTGAACCCTATTTACTTTGATTTAGTGTCGATTGATTTTTCATCACCAAAATCCATATTCAACATTTTCCAATTTATTAAATACCTCCATCACTGAGCCGTCGGCGCCGATGCCCCAGGTCTCTGGAACATCTCCGATAAACCCTCGGGGGGGTTGACCCCCATCATTATGCACTTGTGATATAAGCACCATTTCTTCTCCAAGTATTAAGAGCACTATTTAAAAGCAATTCACCTTCTCGGAACTTTTCGAAATTTCTTCTTCACCAAATAGAAATTTTTTCTTTGAATACAATTTTGTGAAACACCTGGTACTATTAATAGAATAGAACTTCCTGTGATTTGATTTAATGTATTTTTCAAACAATACATAATGGATTCTAATGCTTGTTCATTTTTTCGAACCTGCTATGTACTGCAAAGATCGGTTAAAACTGCTACCGGAGGACAAGCGATCAATACTTTTATATTGATTTTATGTATTTGTCATCGGTGATCATCAATTGAAATACCATTATGACAAGTCATATTCGGATGTTACTGTATGGTAGGCAGTAAAAGGAATTTTTTTGGCATATCCCAGTAAAAGACTGATAAGATGGCGGCGCCGGATCTAATCGTCATTCGGTAGTTTCTCGTACCTTGTACTGTTTGTACATGATACCTATCATAAAAGATGAATAGTTGGGTGTGTGTGATTCATTAACAAGTATTTTGTTTGATCATCATTTTATCTATATTGAGTGTAAACTAAATACATACATAACTGAATCTACTTAGCATTCTTCTACGACAACATGTTATGACAATACATATCCGAGAAGTCACTAGCGTCAGCAGCATACACTCGTCGTCAATCCCAAAAAGAAATCGTCATACGTGGATGTAAATAAAAGGCATTTTGTCAAAATTACATACATGTATCAATAAGACAAACCCAATCACGTTGCTCCATTTTCCACCTTCCTGTCGGCACTTCCCTCGGACTTGTCGGGTTCTGTTTAATCCCGCACCGAAAGCTCGAGATATTTTAGGTGAATCTTAAGCTTTTCTGTGCTTCAGAAAATGGAAAAGAAAGTGTTACATAGAATGTAACACAATTTTATTGTCAGGCGGGACGCTTTTACAGAATATTTGAAGTTTTGGTGGTTTAATCACCTGGGAGGGGTAAAAGTTACCCCTAAAATCTTAAATGGAAAGGGATGTCTCATAATTAAAGATTTAAAAAATTTACATTTTAATAAATGAACAGATGATCTATTCCGTTTCTAGTGAGTTTAGAAAACGATTGGAAAAGTGTACAGAAGTAGAGGGAAAAACAAAAAATGATTGACCTGACTCTACCTATACAAAAATAAATTTTCTTTACGTTGGTTTTGAATCGTTGGAGGTTATATTCGTTGGGAAAAACGACCTCGGGAAGGTCGTTCCATAAGGATGAAGTCCTCCAGATGAAAGAATTCTTAAATAGTGAAGTTTGAGGAGTACTAAGCTTAAGCACACAATGATGGGCGGCAGTGTTTCGTCATATATTGCTGCTATTCGCCGCTCTGGGCGGAATTAAGAGGGCAAGGTCAGCCGAGCACTTTCCATGAAAATATCCGTAATAGAGAGTCAAATCGCCAACCTGTCTTCGATGTTCTAGGCTGTCGAGGTTCTTCGTCAGCTCGTGGTCTCCAATCAGACGAATGGCCCTTCTTTCGATGGAACCCAGTAGCCGAAGAGTATGTTTGGGTGCAGAGCTCCAGACATAAGAGCAGTACTCTAGTGATGGTCGAATCTGGGCTTTGTATAGTGTCAAAAGTTGTTGAGGTGTGGACAACTTTCTGGTTCGGAAGAGTACACCAAGTTTCTGAGAAGCTATCTTGGCAATTGCCACAACGTGGTTATGCCAAGACATATTTCCTCCCAGATTGACGCCCAGCAAATTATTAGATGAATCCAGTGGGATTTCGTGTCCGTCCATTACTAATCCGGTTCTGTAACGTTAACCTTTTTGGAGAGAACTGCTGCCTGTAATTCTAACGAACAATTCCTAATGGTGTTTTTCTTAAAAAATGAAGGTAAAAATCAAGATTTTTTTAAGATTTTTGACCTCCCTCTATATAAAAACTAAATTTTCTAAAGCCAAATCTTAATTTTTTTACAAGCAAAATGTTTTTATAGAGAATGACTTTTTATCGAGAAATAAAAATCAGGTCCATTTGTGGTACAGGTGACCCCATCGAGGGACACCCTGTATTTGTGCATGTACTTAAAGTGCCATTTATGGTTATTTCTTTGCAATTCGTTTTCATATCGACATTTGATAATTAGATTAAATAAAATAAATCATTTCCGTAAGCAGGTATATTGATAAAAAGTCTGTTTTTCACATATTTCTTAAATTAATGCTCTAACTTTTTTCTTATTGATTAGGTATTGTTATCAGACGCCAAGCTTTGTAAGGTTAGATAATATCATTAAAATAGTAACCAAAATTTGTTGAAACACGTTCGATAACGTAAATGCTATGTTATTACCCTTTCCATATGATTATTATATATAAACAGATCTTTCAGAAAACTGATCATTTCTAAGTAAACCATATCGAAGAGCATAACGAAGGTATAACCATAAAAATTATAATAAAAACGGTTGTGAATAACTGAAACAATTATCGATATTGACGATCCAAAAGATTCGAAGCTAAATCTTTTGATAAAGATAATGCAACATTATGCTGCGAACGATTCGGTTCGATTTATTGTCGATGTACCTGAAACATGGGGTATCGCTGCCGATGGGTCCGTCATGGAAGTGTTCAATCGGTTGAAGGTGATTCAGGAGCATGGTTGATATAATTAATTAATGTTCAACTGATCATCGATCACGTTATGGATCCTAGCAACAACGTATTGTTGATTGTAAAAGAAAGATGTTGATTATGAATGAGAAGATAATTCAACACGAACACCTGATGGACATTGAACAATCCCGAACAAACCTGATGAATATGAAGAAGTAATAAATGAAGATAGGTTATGTTTTAGTAACTTTTCAAGGAAGTTTTATTGTAACCCAGTATTAGAGATTTGATGTTGTGCTTTCAATATGATAATACAAGGCATATTTTTATATTGTTGTTTTATTTCTCTGTATTAATACAGGATGTTCCGTAATGACGTGCTCATATTTTAGAGTGTGGTTATTTTATGAAGAAAAGTTCTTATCATATTGTCCGTGACGGCTCACATTTCTTGCTACAGGGTGTTGAATTCTCCGAAAGTACTTTAGATATTATTTTCAATTTTGATACGTGTTAGTAGGATTTAAAGTGGCATATATCAGTTAGGAAAGTTATTCTGTCGATCAACCAGCGGCGTACCTGCAAGCAAGTCCTCTGATATTTTTTTACAAGAAAAGTGGTACGCCGCTGAAGTTATTCCATGTGGATATTTTTTCTGAGTAGCCTGGTATACAGGGTGTCCCATTTTCGACACTGCTATATGGTATCCCCGTAATTGTTAGTGCTATCAAAAAAGTAATGTAGGTGCCATGTGCTCTTTTTGGGTCAAACTTTATTACCCTATATTTTCTTAGTTAAAAGAGATACAGAAAAAAGTTCTATACAGAAGTTTCTTTGTATTGATTGTTGAATAATCTGCCGTTTAGAAAATAAGTATACGGGGTCAGGTAAAATAGTTATCGGACCTAAACTCATTTTTTTAAAATGGAACACCCTGTATATTTTAATCTAAGAGTATACTATTTTAAATTCTCCTTTCAAATATATAACACAACATGGATGATATTGGTTTCCTAGGCGATTTATTTAAACTTTATTACTTTGAAACGAAATAAATGATTCAGATAATGGTAAAAAATAGCGGGAATCATCATCATCAATGTTCGTAATATGTATATCCTTAAATGGTTACCGTCTTTCCGGATTGCGAATAAAAATTTTATGCCATTTCTTCGTTTGTTCCACTTTCAATATAATCTGGCATCATATCAAATTTTTCAAAATGTTGATAGGTCATTTTCGTAAATGAATAAGTAAAAATGAAATTGACGTTAAATGTTAATAGTCAACATAGTTGTATCTAGGATATTAGCTTTTGTTTCATGGTCTAAAGTAATAAACTTTAATAAATCGCCTAGGAAACCAATATCATCCATGGTGTGTTATATATGAGAATTTAAAATAGTATCTTTTTAGATTAAAATATACAGGGTGTTCCATTTAAAAATGAAGTTAGGTCCAATAACTTTCTTACCTGACTGTGTATACTTATTCTGAAAACGGCAGATTATTCAACAATCACTATAAAGAAACTTCTATATAAAACATTTTTCTGTATCTCTTTTAACTAAGACAATATAGGGTAATTTTTAAATTGTCAAATTCTTGTTTTTCCCCCGTATCTCTTACGCGAGCGAAAATTTTCAAATTTTGATTTTATCATTTTTAGTTTCACCCAAAAAGAGCACATGACGACAACTTTACTTTTTTGATAGCACTAACAATTACACGGAGATACCCTATAAAAGTGTCGAAAATGGGACACACTGTACCTACTACATGCAAACGGTATTTTGCGTTTTTCTCGTCGGACGCGCCAGTTTTATATTGTAAAATTGTTGGAAATTATCCACAAAATGTATCGGTTATAAATAATAATAATAGTTTTATAAAAAATTAAATAAACTCTTAAAATACTCACAAATTATCATCTAATCGCAAATTGGTAAAACACCAGAGAAAATTACCATAAATAAATAATCAACAAAGAGGTCGGAAATTATCGTAGAAATTCCTAAAAAAAAAACCCTGACAATGAGAATTCCCCAACAAGACAAAAGGAAAAAGACGGTAATTTACATTCAGTAACGTCAGTCAGGTGTTAAAAATAACCCATTTTTTTAAAGATAAACCGGAACCGCATAATCAAATGATCGGATTATGTCAGAGGAAAGTTCCAAGGAAAAGTAACGGTAATACCAATACTTATGGATGCTGGTCCTGACTAAAATCCTGCTTTCGGCTTCCTGCGTCTTTTCGACCCGAATTGCAATGAAAAGAAGCAAGATTTTTATTAAAAAAACGAATTAACTGCAAACGAATCGTCATATGATCGTCATTTTGAAAACTTCCAGTAAATATTATTAAAAATCGGAAAAACACGTTAATTTTATTGTGAAGGGGGCCGGAATATTTGCATCCTTCGTGGGTTAACCCCCTAGGGGAGTATATGTTACCCTTACAATCTTAAATGGGAATGAAATTTCAATATAATTGGAAATGGATTTAAACCACCTTTCAAACGATGTATACAGGATGTCCGGGAACATGTGGGAAATCACCCGGATATGAAGAAAACACGTGAAAAGAATACTATGGGTTCATATAAACTTCTTTCGTATCGGCCTCCTCTTCGGAGATATGGGCTCCCAAAGAGCACCAATGGAATCAAGTTTTTTACACATAATTATTGAACCACCTGGTATATTTCAATTATTTTTTAATATGATGTATACCAGGTAAGATCCGTCAAATTACTACCCAAGAAACTGTTGTGAATTACTCACAGCTGCAGGGACGGACTAGCTGTAACACTCATGGGCCCATTTTTTTTACGCCCTGTATGATGAGAACTTTGGACAATGTTTTTTACATACCTTTAACTATTGACTAAAACTTAGGTACTATTCATTCATGTCGCTAATCCTAACCGTTTTCGAGAAAACGTCATTTTAATTACATCATGTATTTGGCGTATCTCGGTAAGAGATCCATCTTTGTTCCTATGAAATGAACGTCAAAATTCCGCTTTTTCATATTTAACCCGTGAGAAGATAGGGGGATCAGTGCAAATAAAATGACGTTTCCTCGAAAACGGTTAGGATTAGCGACAGGAATAAAGAGTACTTAATTTTTAGTCAATAGTTAAAGGTATGTAAAAAACGTTGTCCAAAGTTCTCATCATACAGGGCGTAAAAAAAATGGGCCCACATGAGTGTAACAGCTAGTCCGTCCCTGCAGCTGTGAGTAATTCACAACAGTTTCTTGGGTAGTAATTTGACGGGTCTTACCTGGTATACATCATATTAAAAAATAATTGAAATATACCAGGTGGTTCAATAATTATGTGTAAAAAACTTGATTCCATTGGTGCCCTTTGGGAGCCCATATCTCCGAAGAGGAGGCCGATACGAAAGAAGTTTATATGAACCTATAGTATTCTTTTCACGTGTTTTCTTCATATCCGGGAGATTTCCCACATGTTCCCGGACACGAAGGCTGCTAATATTGTTTAAAAGTGTCTCCCTTCACCATAAAATCCACGTGTGGTTCCGATTTTTAATATTATGTACTGGAAACGGGACCTTAAAGGTGGGACGTTCTTAAAATGACACCCGGGGTCCATAACATCTAAATATTTTGATATACTAAACCTAAACCTCTCTAGTGATTAAGGGGATTAAAATAAATTCGTCATATTCGTTACTAATATTCACAATTGTTGTATTTGGTAAAAATAACTGTACAAAGGTAACTCGTATTTCCTGTAAAATCAATAGAATTAATAAGTGCATCATTAATCGTTTTAGACCCACTTCTATCAATCATTAAACAAACTTCCTATAGTTAATCACTAAATAATATTTACGCAAAAATTCCGAGAAACCCCTGAAAAAAATACCCGACTTCCGACTTGTGCCATACTTGCTGTGAGATACGCTCGAATCGATAAAGAAATACCTAAGAATCCGTAAAAGTGTGTAAAAAGAAATTGCGTAAAAAAAACAGGTGTACAGTTAATGGGAACTGTGTTTCATTTTTAGAATTTATGAAATAGGGAGCTCCTACAGCATGGAAAGTCGCAAATAAAATTTTTATTTTCGTAAATAAAAAAAATCCTTATCTCCCTCAGCTACTCCCATTTATAGTATTCATAATAACTTTCTAGCTATAATGCCTGCGGGCGCGGGTCTCCGAGAGCAGCGTTCGTCACTGAGATTAGAAAGAGAGAGTGGAGGACGGCTGATCTGGATGATTAATTGCACATCAGGGAAGAAGGAAAGCAAAATTTCGGTTAACAATTCTTTTGATAAGAGCTGTTTAAAATTATTTCTATTAGGCATAGAATACTGGCAAGTCAACATATTGTTGCTAAATTAAAAATAAATGATTTAAAAATATATACAGGTTGTCCCAATATTCTGTGTTTAATGTATAAAATCTTTTATACAGGATGTCCCAGAATACATGGGCAATATCCCGGGTTCAGATAGAACACAGTTCAAATAAGTTTTTCTTCCTAGGGCCCCCCTTACGGAGATACGGGCCCATAACGGACGTCCCTGGAAATCGTTGTTTTTTAAATAATCTATTAAGTACTAGGTGTAATTTAACAATTTTTGAGTATAATGTTTACAAGATGAGTCTCCTTGAAATTCGCCCTTTTAAACACATTTGGCTTATTTAGTTTAAGAGGGGCGGACTAGACGTAACACAAAAATGCTTCTTTTTATACCCTGTATGATGAAGGAACGACAATAATATCTTTTTTGGATACTCTAAACCTTAAGCTGAAAAAAGGTACTCTTGATCAATGTCGATAAAGTGAACTGTTTGCGAGAAAAAAATATTTTTGTTCAATATGGTTTTTGTATTGGTTGTTGCTTTATGTTCATCAAATTCCCTCATTGTTGCTATGGTTTTTTTCACATGTACCGATTTAAATAAGAAATAGAATATTTATGCCAGTGTCAGTTTATGGTAGTGTCTTGAAATTTGCGGTTCTTCTCCTTTGTCTTATTAGTTACTAACTTAGTAATGGAATTTACGTATAAGGAATATGCCGACATGCATTTAATGTATGAACATGAACATGAAACATGAGGTCGTTTTTCCCAACGAATATAACCTCCAACGATTCAAAACCAACGTGAATCGCTTTTTGTGAACACGTACCACTCCCAGAGTGCCCTAAAGGATTTTTCCTATAGTGCTTGTGTGCTAGTGATCATAAAAAAATAAAATAAAAAAAACATTTTTTTTTCATTTTTTCGAAAACAGTAGGAATAAACATTTATATAAACTTCTACTGTTATTTTTAAGTGTTCTATCTGATCCTGGGAGATTACCCACATATTCTGGGACACCCTGTATAGAATATTTTTTTCTCAATCGATTAATAAACATGTGAGAAAAAATCTCGTGTTAAAGGTGTACATTTAAATGCAAAATATTTTACATGTTCTTTTATATTTTATTTAGACGTAAATAAATACAGTGCAGTTACCCCCTAACACATATTATATTTATGTCAATTATTATATGTTTCTCCGCAATTTATCTTATCAGTAAGTCTCGCAGGCGCCTTTAAATATATCTACTTCCATCCAATCCGTTTAGTTTACAGAATTGTCTCCATAGCATACGAGTTTGGCGCTAATAAACATCTCGCGAAAAGTTCCACGCCCTAACAAAAATAAATCTCAGTTATTCTGCTTGCATCGAATGTATTCTAAGACCTTCTTGAATATTAATAAGAAACCGTTCAAAATGACTCTGGATAACGAATCGGATCAACAGGTGTACAGTGAAAGGTTTGACGTCAAGAAATTGATCAGAAACTATGAAAGGCTTAGTGAAGGTAACATCGAAAGTACAAATGCCCAGAAAAGTATTTTCCAAGACAGCCAAAACATCCAAGAGGCAAAGGATGATAGCCCTACTAAATCTTGCTCATTTAAGATCGAGGATATTGATTGTGTTGAACGAACTAGTCAAATTAAGAACGGTTTGGTTATGTTAAGTAAAAATACGAGCCAATTTGAAGAACGAATCACCGAATCTAGTCCATGTGCGTTTAATTCTAGTAGTAACACACAAGAAATCAGTGAAATTGTAGATGATTTGGTTATTTTGGACGAAGACACAAGTAGATCTGAACAAGTAGTTGCTATAGACTATCAAACCGCAGACGGATCAACGAATAAGGAACAGCCGGAATTGAAATTTGACAATTCCGATTCCAGAGAAGACGTCTTGAACGATTTACGTGATAACGATAAAGTTATTCCAAGTACACTAAATTGCGAAGACGCTGTACAAGTGGATTCAAACGACACCAGCGTAACCGACGAATCCAGTGTTCCAATTTCCGAGGACGAATCGGAAGTGGATTCTAACGATTCCTCCTCGTTTTCCCCTCCAGTCCCAGTCGTGCTTCCCGTGTTCAAGCCCAAAGGAAGAATGTTCAAAGCTAGAGCAGCTCAACCGCCGCCTGCAGTTGAGTTTATTATGGATGTACCCGAAATGTGGGGAGTGGGGGCTGACGGTTCTATTATGGAGGTGTTTAACAAGTTAGAGATAAAGGATTAAGGAGAAAGTTGGGTGATTCTGAGGAAAGCTATCAATGAAGAGCCCGTGCAACAGGCGTATATAGTAGAAGGAAGGTAGGAAAGAAATGAAAAAGCCGATGAAAAATAAAATCTGCCACTTTGTGTGAGGAAAAATATGCATACATGATGTACCTACCTATATATTATATTAATATCTCAGTAAAGTATGCTTTTTAGATAACGCCGGATTTTATATTTTGGTTAATAATTGTCACGTATATATTTTGCGATATGTTTTATATATCACTATTCTAGCGATGATTTAATAATGTACGATGGCATTTTTCTGATATTTTAGTAAATGTAAAACTCTTTGAATCTATGTAAAAAGAATAATAAAATGTCCTGAATTGATTTAAATCTTGAATAAAACTTATTTTGAGAAATTATATATTGTTTTCTTCGCTTTTTTTCTACGTCACAAAAAAGATTATACTGATCTGTCACAAGAGGAGTAGAGTAATAAATTAATTGATTCAGCCGATACTTGGTGGAAATCTATAACTAATATTATGAGAAACAATTAAGCTACGTTATATTTCTTTTCCACTATATTCTTAAAAATTACATGTTTCGCTATCACTGTAGCTTCTTCAGATTGAGAATGAATGAATGGTTTTCTATATCTAACAAAGTGTACAATCTTAAAATATTATTACAGGTATAAAGATGGTGTAGGGGATATAATAGTAACAGTGAGATTTTCCAAATGGTCAATATCGTAATTTTTTTTTTATGATCAAACACAAGCAGTATAGGAAAAATCCTTTAGGGCACTCTGGGAGTGGTGCGTGTGCGCAAAAAGCGATTCACGTTGGTTTTGAATCGTTGGAGGTTATATTCGTGGGGAAAAACGACCTCGGGAAGGTCGTTCCACAAGGATGTAGTCCTCCAGATGAAAGAATTCTTAAATAATGAAGTTCGAGGAGTACTAAGCTTAACCACATATGGATGGGCGGCAGTGGTTCATTGTGTATTTCTGCTGTCGAGGTTCTTCGTCAGCTCGTGGTCTCCGATCAGACGAATAGCCCTCCTTTCGATGGAATCCAGCAGCCGAAGAGTATGTTTGGGTGTAGAGCTCCAGACATGAGGGCAGTATTCTAGTGATGGTCGAATCTGGGCTTTGTATAGTGTCAAAAGTTGTTGAGGTGTGTACAACTTTCTGGTTCGGAAGAGTACCCCAAGCTTCTGAGAAGCTATCTTGGCGATCGCCACAACGTGGCCAGGCCAAGACATATTTCCTCCCAGATTGACGTCTAGCAAATTAATAGATGAAGCCAGTGGTATTGGGTGTCCGGCCATGACTATTTCCGGTTCTGTAATGTTAACCTTTTTAGAGAAAACTGTTGCCTGGGTTTTTTTAGCGTTAAATTCGACTTGGTTACTGTCTCCCCAAGCCAAAATTTCTTCCAGGTCTTTGTTGAGGTGTGATACTTCATGCTGTCTGCGAAGATGTGCGTCGGTAGCCGATGTTTGCGCATTCAAAGAGAAAGATGAGATAAGTGTGCTATCGTCAGCAAAACTAAATATCGGATTTTTAGTTTCCACTTGAAGGTTAATGTAGAGTAAGAAGAGAGTGGGAGATTATGTGAATCTATAAAATAACTTATATAATCACGATACTGACCATTTGGAAAATCCCACTATTACTATTATAAACCCTACACCCTACACCATCTTTATACCTGTAATAATATTTTAAGATTGTACACTTTGTTAGATATAGAAAACTATTCATTCATTCTCAATCTGAAGAACCTACAGTGATAGCGAAACATGTAATTTTTAAGAATATAGCGGAAAGAAAATATAACGTAGTTCTATTGTTTCTCATAATATGAGTAGAGAAATAATTGCGGGTTGAATAAAAAATGATTAAAAATCGTTTTGACAATCAAACGGGAGCGTTAAGATAACCAAAAAATCAGCTTCTGTAAATATTATCGAGAAATATGCATCTTTTGAAGTTTCATTAGTAAATTAATTAATTTTTAACATTTATAATTCAAAACAATAAAATTACGACATAGAAAGTTAAAATTCATCGTTACTTGTTATTTACAAGATAATATCAATAATTTAATAAAGAAAAGGATTAACTACTCGGCTTTAAGATGCTAGTTCCCTGCAATAAATTGTATGAAACGATATTTATATCATTGAAAATATAAAGGAAGGCAAAGGTGTCCAGTATTATTGCGTCCAGTAAAAACCTCATATGTTTATGTTTTGGACAATAAGAAAGGTTTTCTTAGTGTATATAGTGCTTAAACGTAAAGTCCGTTCTTCGGTTCTTAATTGTAGAAATTTGATCAATAACAGCCTCATTAAGTTTGGAATACCCTCTATACATTTTTTTCATATATCTATACAATACAATACAATACTTTATTTCTTTTCTTTATCAACAAATATCAAAATTCAATTGTCAAGTTTACAATAATATAATTTAATCAAAGGATCTTAAACTAGAAATTACTTAAATTATTTTAAGACATCATTAATAAAGAGAAAGAGGGAGAAACCGGAAAAAAGCACCTAGATGACTGAACATCTGTATGTGCTTAGAACACAGGAATGATATAAAAAGAAAAAAAAAACAAGAACAAACTCTATACAAAATCTAATTTTTAAACTTTCTAATAAAGTCCCTAGATTTACCCTTCGTGGTCTGCGTTAAATTAATTTCGGGTTTAGGTCTTCCCGCATTCTTCACTTGCATATTTTGCTCGGAACTCAAAGAGCTAAAGTTATTTTTTAAATAGTCCACCGTCAAACTATTCATTTTAACTTAATAAATATACAGCGATGGGCTAAAATATGGAACAAATTCATTTAAAAATCAGGTATTAATTTTTTGTAAAAACGCTCGGACACGTCGATTATAATTTTTTCTTCCGGATTTTTTGCCTCAAAAAGAAATTATACTGGGTGTGTCAAAAAGTAGATGTAGGTATAATTTTGAAAAATTATTTTATTAAGTGTTGAAAATGCAAACCATTAACTTCTTGACAATATGCCAATCTACTTAAAAACCTTTCTAAAACATTATTTACAGTATTTTCATTAATTTGCCTAATTTCATATCTAATTTCAAATTTTAAGTCTTCCAAATTTTGTGGTTTATCCTTATACACTTTTGATTTCAAGTAACCCCAAAGAAAGAAATCCATTGGTGTAAGATCGGGAGATCTTGCAGGCCATTCTATGGGTCCTCTTCTACCTATCCATCGTTCGGGAAAAATTATATTCAAATACTCTCGTACTTGTCGAGCAAAATGAGGCGGAGCACCATCCTGCTGAAACCAAATAGACGCTTCTGGTAGATTAGGCTGATTCGGATTTGGAAAATCCGCTGCTAGTGTGGGAATTAATTCATTTTGAAGAAATTGTAAATACCGGTCTCCTGTAAGATTTCCATCGAAGAAAAAAGGTCCAATAATTCTATCATTTAATATCCCTGCCCAAACATTTACTTTTTGTGAGTATTGCGTGGGGATTATTTGTACTCCAATACCGAAAATTTTGTCTGTTTACCGAACCATTCAAACAAAACGTGGCTTCATCGCTAAAAAGTACGCTGCGATGGAAAAATAGATTTAAGTTGCAAATTTCCATCATAGTTTCACAAAACTGTAGTCGGCGGTCGGGATCATCTTCGTTTAGCTCGTGCAGCAACCTAATTTTATACGGATGGTACTTTTCTTGTTTCAATACCCGCAAAACAGATCGTCGGCTAACATCATTATTAAGGGCTACTTCAGTGGATGCACTATGGGGATTATCTTCAACTTCTAACAAAATGTTCAATTTTGTGTTTTCACTAATTTTTTGACGACCTGGCCGTAGACGATCCTTTACATTCCCTGTTTCCCTGAATTTTTTCTCAATTTTACTAACTGTAGATCTTGTAATCCGTCGTTCTGGATACTTAGCCCTAAACAAGTTACAAACTTTTTCTTGACTTCTTGTTTTGTCTCCACATCCAATTAAAATTAAAATTTCGATTCTTTGAGTTTCATTTAAATGCACCATGATCACCGTTTTTTCAAAATTATACTTAAAATTCTTTTTGATTGACACATGACTTGCTATCGTAGTAACAATTAATTTAAATTTACCTGTTTACCTTTAAGTAGGTACATGTACCTTTTTTAAAGAAATTTCTTTTTTAAGATGTAATTTTTCTCTAAAACCGTTAGAGATAAGGATAGAGTATGCTACATGAATTATGCTCAGAATTTGACGTAGAATTTATGTGATAAGTAAAAATAGGGTGGTTCTATTTAAAATGCAAAAAAATTTTACAACATCTACTTTTTGACACACCCAGTATAATTTATTCTTGAGGCAAAAAATCCGGAAGAAAAAATTATAATCGACGTGTCCGAGCGTTTTTACAAAAAAATAAAACCTGATTTTTAAATGAATTTGTTCCATATTTTAGCCCATCACTGTATAATATTAAAGTATTGAAACATACACCCTCGAATTCCTTAACTAGATGCACGAACAGACAACGGCGCGGCGCACACTAAAACTGTGCGCCTTTCCCATGTTAAATCGCCATAGCCCCGCTATCCCCCGCTGTCTCCCGCCACCTGTTCTGTTACTACAGAGAAACTGCATTATGCCCCGCCGACTTAATCGCACATGCGAGCAAGTCTCGTCATAAACCTCAACCGAGGCACGGTTGCCGGATCTATACAGTTTGGCTTGACGGGATGATAAAATATTAGGGAGGCTCGGACTTTATACGATAAATAATATTAAATGAATATAAATTAATATTTTTTATTCGTTTTGGGGGTGCACGTGCGCATGTGCTCCTGTGGAAGAACCGCCACTGGTGCTCTAAGAAAATGTCTTATGAAACTTGTATCTTAATATACGCGTCCTACAATAAGATTGACGTGTTTCTCCGATTTTTAATGTTAATTACTGGAAGCGTGACATTAAGGGAAGGGAAGTTTGACACCCTGTATAGGAATTTAATATCCTTCTTATGCAGATACATAGTAGATACGGGGATTATAAAAATAATATAACAAAAATCAAAAAAACAAAGTCGGCGTCTACCGGAAGGGGTGGACACGTGTGTTTTGGTTTTTTGGTTCCTTGTTACTAAAATCGGATCTCTTCGAGAAATAATCTACTTCCTTGAGTACTCACAGTCCTCACGTGTGTCATCTGTGGCCAACGTGTTGTGCATGAAGGTGATAATAGGGAAACAAAACATAACATCGCGACTATAAACATTATGATAACTGTAACATGTATCTAATGGGTTTATACAATAGTTCTTGAAACACGGTTTTTGTAGAGGAGCAGATTTCAATCACGGTGCCTGTGTTCCGCCTACTGATCTTCCTGGACAATCACTCGACCGTCATTTATTTCTTTAGAAATATACAGGGTGTCCCAGAATATGTGGGCAATCTCCCGGGTTCACATAGAACACTTAAAAATAACAGGGGAAGTTCATATACATTTTACTTCCTACGGCCCCCCCTACGGAGATACGGGCCCATATCGGACGTCTCTGGAAATGGTTGATTTTTAAATAATTTTTTAAGTACTAAGTGTAATTTAATAATTCTTTAGTATAATGTTTACTAGATGAGTCGCCTTGAAATTCGCCCCTTTAAACACATTTGGCTTATTTAGCTTGACAGGAACGGACTACACGTAACACAATAATTCTTCTTTCTACACCCTGTATGATGAAGGAACGACAATAATATTTTTTTTGGATACTCTAAACCTTAAGCTGAAAAAAGGTACTCTTGATCAATGTCGATGAACTGATTTCGAAAAAAAAATATTTTTGTTCAATATGGTTCTTGCATTGGTTGTTGTTTTATGTTCATAAAATTCCCTCATTGTTGCCATGGTATTTTTCACAGGTAGCGATTTAAATAAGAATATTTATGCCAGTGTCAGTTTATGGTAGTGTCTAGAAATTTGCGGTTTTTCTCCTTTGTCTTATTAGTTACCAACTTAGTAATGGAATTTACGTATTCTGGGGGGCGTAGGAAGAAAAATTTATATGAACTTCTCCTGTTATCTTTAAGTGTTCTATCTGAACCCGGGAGATTGCCCACATATTCTGCGACACCCTGTATATCATAATATTACTAATATTCTTGCGGCAAATATTTTGAACTTCAAGCTGTAATGAAAATGTGCAGTAAAAACCCCAGATTTGGTACATAAAAGTTGTATAACAGCATGAGCACGGAAGTTATACAGGGAGTCCAATTTAGGGCTGTTTTACGAGGTATTTCCTTTATTATTAAAGTTAGAAGGATGCTGTTTTCGCAGTACTGTGCTACTTTTTTGGGAAGAAATATACGGGATGTTTTTGAGAATTTTACATTCTGGGACACCACCTATATTTCGGTTAGCCTGTAAATTATTAACAAGAAATAAAATGTTCTCTTTGTAGTTTTTTACGTGCAATGCAGTGACGTACTCAGATTTTTCGAAGTTCAATAGTTTTCTAGAAAAAAAAACTTTTTTTTTTTTTAAATGGGTAGCTGTATATACTTTTTAATAATGTAATAGAGTTTTTGGCAAGCTCTTCTATACAGGGTGTCCGGGAACATGTGGGAAATCTCCCGAATATGAAGAAAACACGTGAAAAGAATACTATAAACTTCTTTCGTATCGGCCTCTTCTTCGGAGATATGGGCTCCCAGAGAGCACCAATGGAATCAAGTTTTTTACACATAATTATTGAACCAACGGACTAGCTGTAACACTCATGGGCCCCTTTTTTATGATGAGTACTTTGGATAATGTTTTTTACATACCTTTAACTATTGGCTAAAAATTAAGTACTCTTCATTCATGTCGCTAATCCTGTTCCGATCAAATGTTCAACCTTCAAAATTCCGCTTTTTCATATTTAACCCGTGAGAATTTATTTAGGGGACTGGTGTAAATAAAATGACGTTTTTTCCGAAAACGGTTAGGATTAGCGACATGAATGAAGAGTACTTAATTTTTAGAAAATAGTTAAAAGGTATGTAAAAAACATTGTCCAAAGTTCTCATCATACAGGGCGTAAAAAAAATGGGCCCATGAGTGTTACAGCTAGTCCGTCCCTGCAGCTGTGAGTAATTCACAACAGTTTCTTGGGTAGTAATTTGACGGGTCTTACCTGGTATACATCATATTAAAAAATAATTGAAATATACCAGGTGGTTCAATAATTATGTGTAAAAAACTTGATTCCATTGGTGCTCTTTGGGAGCCCATATCTCCGAAGAGGAGGCCGATACGAAAGAAGGTTATATGAACGTATAGTACTGTTTACACATGTTTTCTTCATATCCGGAAGATTTCCCACATGTTCCCGGACACCCTGTATAATACTTTATTTTGAGTCTTATTATTATATCCGAAATTTACGTTTTTTAAAATATATACAATTTCCTGAGTGAAAGGTAAAAACCCGCTCTACTAAAGTTTTAATCCAATTTCGAAGGTGCCGTTTTGTCAAACAAAATTTCGGTCTTCTAATATTTAAACATTTTTATTTACCGGCCGATATAAGGAATACTTCTTCTTATAAATTTAAAGACGATTTTTTTTCAAAAAAACAAAATGGCTAAATTTTTAGTGTTAATAGTGTTGTGTTGTATGTTCTTAGTGTCCGGAGAAAATGCGCATGATATCTCGAAAAGATCGTTTTATTTGTTGTTTCCGAGAAATACACTGCTGCAAGTGAGTTATGTTGTAATAGCTTGTGTATATGTGCAGTGGCGCACCTAAAGGGAAGTCTTGGGGTTTTTCCAACACTATTAATAACTAATTTGTGAATATATTTGTAGTAATCCTTGTTTTTATTGCAGTTTACTTATGGACTTACTGTTCCAGTCATCTTACCAAGAAGATCTATCAACATAAGTTGGTGTTACCAAGCCCAGTACAACTTGCCATATAATATAAGCAATTTCTATCCTAATACGATAGCTGTAAGACAGAATACTTTTGGTTTTGACTTGCCCAGGATAAAGTTTTATGAGTATTTAGCACGACTGTTAAGCAAGTAAGTATATTTCCGCTCTTTTTTAATCAAACCTAAAATGGTAAAATCAAATTTGAAAATGTTCGCTCTCTTAAGGGATACGGGGGAAAATCAAAAAATAGACAATTTCAAAATTACTCTATATTTTCTTAGTTAAAAGAGATACAGAAAAATGTTTTATACAGAAGTTTATTTATATTGATTGTTGATAATCTGCCGTTTTCAGAATAAGTATTCGGGGCCAGGTAAGAAATTTATCGGACCTAACCTCATTTTTTAAATAGGACACCGTGTATAGTTTAATATAAAAGGATATAATTTTAAATTCTTTTTTCAAATATATAACATACCATGGATGAGATTGGTTTCCTAGGCGATTTATTTAAATTTTATGACTTTAAACCACAGTAGATTGTGAAACAAAAGCTAATATCATAGAAACAACTATGTTAACATTCCAGTTGTTAATAACATTTAACGTCAATTTCATTTTTACATATTCATTTGTGAAAATGACTTATCAACATTTTGAAAAATTTGATATGATATCAGTATACATAGTGTGTAAAAAGTCCCGGAACAGTCAATTATTTCAAAAATGGTGCACAATATAAAAAAACTTTCTGTATAAAAGTTGTTGGTCTTAAAGAAATTTATTAAACTTAGATCCCTGTAATTATACAGGGTTGCCCAAAAAGTCGTGGTAACCGAAGCTTCATTTTTTTTAAATGGAATGACCCTTTTTTGATCACATTTTCTGATTCCTCTAAACATTCTAAACAACAATTATAGAACATGTCATATGGCTAAACCTATTAGTTTTAGAAATAATTTGAGTTGAAGGACATAAATGCGATAGGTGCGATATTACCTTTTGCATTGTTTCGAGTCGGCTCAAATGTTTTACGCTAAAATTAAAAGAAAAACATTAAACTCGTGTAAAATGAACCTCACTCAAGATCAGATCTGCAGGTATTGTCACAAATACTTTATTTTTTAGGTGTCCCCAAAGAAAATAATCAAGGGGCGTTAAGTCTGGCGACCTAGCAGGCCATTCTATGAGGGCCTCTTCGTCCTATTTTGATATAGGCTCTCGGTTTGGAAAAGTTGTATTAAATAATTCCTTTGTCTCGATAACTGATCTTTGTCGGTCTCCAAAACCTCTTATTATTAGTAAAGTTATACGTTCCCTTTCGCTGAGCGACAGTGACGCAAAAAATTCTAGTACCAGCTTATAAAAATGCAAAAGGTAATATCGTACCTATCGCATTTATGTCCTTCAACTCAAATTATTTCTAAAACTAATAGGTTTAGCCATATGACATGTTCTATAATTGTTGTTTAGAATGTTTAGAGGAATCAGAAAATGTGATCAAAAAAGGGTCATTCCATTTAAAAAAAATGAAGTTTCGGTTACCACGACTTTTTGGGCAACCCTGTATAATTACAGGGATCTAAGTTTAATAAATTTCTTTAAGACCAACAACTTTTATACAGAAAGTTTTTTTATATTGTGCACCATTTTTGAAATAATTGACTGTTCCGGGACTTTTTACACACTGTGTATATTGAAATTGGAAAAACGAAAAAATGGCACAAAAATTATTATTTTTAAATTTTATTAATTATTATTTTGCTCGCTATCCGGAAAGACGGCAACCATTTAAGGACATATCCCGAACATTTGCGATGATTCCCGTAATTTTTTACCTTAATCTGAATCTTGTATTTCGTTTCAAATTAATAAAGTTGAAATAAAGAGCCTAGGAAACCAATATCATCTATGGGGTGTTATTTATTTGAAAAGATAATTTAAGATGCTATCTTTTTAGATTAAAATATACAGGGTGTTCCATTTAAAAAAAATAGGTTAGATTCAATAACTTTTTTACCTAACCCCGTATACTTATTCTGAACGGCAGATTATTCAACAATTATCATAAAGAAACTTCGTTATAAAACATTTTTCCATGTCTCTTTTAACTAAGAGAATATAGGGTAATTTAGAAATTATCAATTTCTTGATTTTCCCCCGCATCTATTAAGCGAGCGAAAATTTTCCAATTTTGATTTTACCATTTTAAGTTTGACCCAAAAACAGCACATGACACCTACATGACTTTTTTGATAGCACTAACAATTACGGAGATAGATACCCTATAAAAGTGTCGAAAATGGGACACCCTGTACAGCAAATATGTTGTGATTCAAACTGTACAAATTTTCCCTGAGAACTGAATGTCAGTATTCACAAGAAAATCTATGTTTTTGAAACATGATCTTTATTTTTTAATATTTTCTTTAGCCTCTTGTTTTAGTTTTGGTTTAAACGGCGATCACTGTGTCTTGAGATCAATATGTGAAATAGCCGAAATTCCCATGTACAAAAAAGATGAATCCGTTTTGGAGAGGATTGTGGATTACTTGTTTACGTAAGTTTTTTTGCCGTTTTTTGACTTAAGGAAAAAAACTAACGTCATGAAGTTTTTAAATTTTATTTTAATTTGTTAAGAAGGACTTGGTTCACAGTCTTTGAAGAATAAACAATTCACATTCTTAGGTAGGTTGGAAACAACTTGCCAGAAAAACAATCGGGGGGTGCTGAAAATTAGTATAATTTTTCTTTAGAAAAATACATTACGTCGCCTTCGAGCATTCGGAATGTACTTTTTATAATAGTATATTAAGATACAAGTTTCATAAGACATTATCTTAGAGCATGCGTTTAATTTAGAGAACGACCCGCGAAGCGGGAAGTTTTCTAAATTACAAGTGCTCTAATTGTCTTTTCAGGGAAAAAAGTAAAAAGACTTTTTTGGTTTGTAGCCCTCATTTTGTCGTTTCAAAAAAGCGGTTAGTTTGCCGAATTTGTTAATGTCGACGCCCATGTCTATTGCAATTGTGGCCTTTATCATCGAATATACACTCCACAGTGACGATGCTTTAAGCGTTTTTGACTTTTCTAAGAAATATGCTAATAGTACCTTTTCTTCTGTAAATTCTTCTACGTTCCGTTCTTTGCACCATTTGATAAACTCAGATAACTGTTTTTTATATTGTTCTCTAGATTTTCTTGGTAATAATTGGCCTACAGCCTCTTGAGCTGCCTTTTCGATTTGTTCCATCGCGATAAACGTCTTTCAGTGGATGTAGCGTGTTTGACTAATATTTATCGAGTGACTTTTGTTTTACTTAGTTACTTGTCATTTCGTCGTTGATATGGTAACATCAGCCGCTTCGGTGATGGCATATAATTTGTTTTAACGTTTTACCTATCCTAAAGTACATAAAATAGTATATACACCTCAGGACCAAAGTGTTTTTAAATCCCTTGACAAATTATAGCCCTCCCGTTGGTCGGGCTATAAACTTTTTGTCTTGGGATTTAAAATACCACTTTAGTCCCTAGGTGTATAATGTACTATTTCTATTTGGGTCTTTAAAGTCTGAAAAACTTAAAAAAATATAGTAGATTTTTTCCATTCGAATTAATATTTTCTTTTTGGGTTGGCAATACTTTTACAATTTAATAAAATGTTACAAGTATCAAATATGCCATGATAGAAACAATTGAACACAAAAAAACTTCTTCCCATCCGTCATAATTAAAAATAAATATATTATTAAAGTTAATAAATATGAGTCAGGAAGAAAGTTGTACTCCGTCAGAAATACGAGAAATTGCAGAAAATAATCTAGAAAAAACTTTTGAAAAGAATATGCAAAACTTTGAGTTATGGTGCATAAACTGGAAGATATTTCTATTATTTTTAGGTTATGTTCTTTTATAGTTGTGACTAGAAATTAGTTGACGGACACCGTCAGCATGTTATATATTTCCGAGTATAGGTATTTCGCATAAATATCTAGTAAAAATAATCTATTTGCAAGGTTAAAGGTTAGTATTTTAAAGTTTTCTATAAAAAATTGTTGTCCATAATGTCAAGAAAACTAATTTCAACGAAATCAAAGTAAGCCTAAAATTCGAGCCCTACTTGCTGCCAACATAAAAAAAATAAAATTTCAGTTTCATAAAGTGGCAAGTTGTTCAATTTTTTTGCATTTCATAATGTAGACATTTTTGTCTCCCACTCTCTTCTTACTCTACATTAACGACCTTCTAGTTATAACTAAAAACCCGATATTTAGTTTTGCTGACGATAGCACACTTATCTCATCTTTCTCTTTGAATGCGCAAACATCGGCTGTCGACGCACATCTTCGCAGACAGCATGAAGTATCACGCCTCAACAAAGACCTGGAAGAAATTTTGGCTTGGGGTGACAGTAACCAAGTCGAATTTAACGCTAAAAAAATCCAGGCAGCAGTTTTCTCTAAAAAGGTTAACATTACAGAACCGGAAATAGTCATGGCCGGACACGCAATCCCACTGGCCTCATCTATTAATTTGCTGGGCGTCAGTCTGGAAGGAAATATGTCTTAGCATAACCACGTTGTGGCAATCGCCAAGACAGCTTCTCAGAAACTCGGTGTACTCTTCCGAACCAGAAAGTTGTACACACCTCAACAACTTTTGACACTATACAAACCCCAGATTCGACCATCACTAGAGTACTGTCTGGAGCTCTGCACCCAAAGATACTCTTCGGCTACTGGATTCCATCGAAAGGAGTGCTATTCGTCCGATCGGAGACCACGAGCTGACGAAGAACCTCAACAGCCTAGAACATCGAAGACATGGTGGGGATTTGACGCTCCTTTACAGATATTTTCATGGAAGGTGCTCGGCTGACATTGCCCTCTTAATTCCGCCCAGAGCGACGAATAGCAGAAATACAGGACGAACCACTGCCGCCCATCCATATGTGGTTAAGCTTAGTACTCCTCGACCTTCCCGAGGTCGTTTTTCCCAACGAATATAGCCTCCAGCGATTCAAAACCAAAGTGAATCGCTTTTCGCGCACACGCACCACTCCCGGAGTGCCCTTAAGCTAGCTTTAGACGATGCCTTTTTTCGTGCATCTTGATGCATGCGTCGTAGCGCAACTATGGCGCACGCGTCTCTGCATGCGCTTTTTAAAGCGCATCGGTTGTTTGCGTCAAGATGCAAGCAGACGCAGTGTTTCCCGAGACTGATGGGACTTTCATGCGTTACATTGTGCGTCTTCGCATGCAACGCGGCGGCACAGAAACTGAAACACAGATTTTAGAATAGAATAGGACTTTTTCCTCAGCAATTCCCGTATCCAACACTTCCGTTTACGTTTTTTATTTCTCGATATTATAATAAAGGCAGCACACAAACCTCCAAACCTGACAACATCCATGTTGAAAAATGCAAGACGCACCACCGATATCAATTTTAGTGTAAATGATATGTTGCACGACATTAAGGTGGTACGGTTTTATGCGCTATATTGCATGCGCTGCTGCACGAAATGTCGCATGCGCTAACGCACGAAAAGAGGCACCGTCTAAAGCTAGCTTTAAGGATTTTGTTTGATCATAAAAAAAAAATTATGAAACCCAGAAAAAGTCCTTATTAGAACGACCGTCTTTCATACCTGCTTTCACGTTTGACACTACCGGATCTGCCATATTTGTCGCTATTATGAAATAAAATTCTTTGTTGTTTTTCACTGTTTGTGTTTTAAATTTGCGTATTGTTTGTGGAAAAAACAATAATTCTTAACTCAATATGGTAAGACTGCGTAGAGTCCGCCGTAAACTGGATAAAAATATTGACTTTTCGAGTCACGTCCGTCGATTGTTTGTTTTTCCTAACCAAGACAGAAAGAGACAGAAAATAAAAAGAGATGGGTATTCTACAGATAGAATCTCCGTTTCTTTTTTTGTGTGTTTATTTTCGTAATAACTGGTGACAGATTAATGTGTACAAAGCAGATATAAATATCGGTTCCATGTTTGGTTCAAGTCAATGGATTTAATCTAGAACGGTGCGTCTGACGAGAAAAACGCAAAAGACTGTGTTTTCATGTGAATTCACCAAGCTAATCAGAAAAGTAGCCACATGGAATAATGTCAGCGGCGTACAGTACGTTTCACGAAATTTGGATACGACTTAATGATTTCCTGGGTCGGTCCCATTGTGTCGACAAGAGCTTGACAATAAACAAGTGAAATATGAAGGGACGGACTAAGGAAAACAAGTAATGATATGATTATATTAATGTAATCAAGTGAAATAATATTTTTTAAAAATATTACTAGTCATATTTATAATGTCATTCTATAGATAGTTCTGTTTCGCTATCGCTATCCTCATCAAAATTATACGACCCAGACTAATATACGAATTTTCTACAGTTATTACGTGACGGACTGAATTTTTCCAACTACCTGGGGGAATATCATTAAAGCATTTTCGTATTAAATTTATAATATTAAATTTTCGGGTTTCATCATTGGTGAGCCGTTGCTTCAGAGAATTGGTGAAACCGGCATCTTTACGCTTCTTTCTAGATTTAATGGGATTTGACGCGATTCTTTTCACTGTAGTCTGGGGTATCTTAGTCAAATCAGACGTTTCAGTCGCAGCAGCACTAGCATAAAGTCTTCTGTTGAGTAAAGAAGTATATACTCTTTTTACAATTTACCTAGCATCGAGAGATAAATGGATTTTCTTCACTGCAACTCTAGAAGAAGCACCATCAATGTTTTTCCATGGACGCCGCATAATGTTTTTTTATACGTTTGGTAAAATAATATCGGTAATAAAACTAAACTCTTCCAGCAAGAAATAAAAACTAACAAATTTTACCACAAAAAGATATTTAAATATAAATTAAGCAACCTAACCTACCTGATGTGCCTATATTTAATTATAATTATTACAATCCGGTCCTTTCCACATAATAATAACAAACGGTCATAAATAATGGGATCGGCCACAGGTACTTTTACTGCAGTCATTACGTTATATCCATTTTTCGTGAAACAAATTTACCAGTTCTCATGTAAAAAGTATCAGTGGACATGGTGCAGGGACGCCACTGGTAGACCGATAAAATAACTTTTTCAACTAAAATATTTGGTGTCATATCCAACACATACGAAAATTGAAAATAATATCTAAAGTACTTTCGGAGGTAATTACACTAGTGCCTAAAAATTTTCGATAATTTTGCATGAAAGCGTATTGCCTAAAAACAACAAGAGTTCATTTTCATATTTTGGCGAAATAAAAACAAAATTTGAAAATGAACGAATGTTGTTTTTCAAAGGAAATACGCTTAAATCCAAAATTATCTGAGAATTTTTATGCAAGAGTGTAATTTAGGGAGAAAATTATTCGAATTAACAAAAATTAAATGCAATAATGTATTATAAATTTTACTTTAATAATTATTAATAACGCAGTTGTAATAATTAATATTAGAATCTCTTGAGGTTGGTTTCGACATTTTCGAGCAACTAGGTTCGGCATTTATATCTTTGTATTCCTCGCCATTTTGTATTTTCATGTTATAAGCCCAGTCTTGAAGTATTCTATCTTCACAAAACATCATAAATTGACGCCAGACATATTGCTTGCTATTTTTAGTGTTTTTTGGGACACTCTGTGCGATCTTTTCTTGAATAACTTCGATTGATTTCTTTTCAAAACGTGACATTTTTTAAATTAAACTCGGAACAATGAGAATGTCAGACTGACATATTATTCCAATAATGGCGTTGTAAGAAGGTTACTATGGTTTTGCGTTCAATAGCTAGAGGGGTTGTTTTCGATAGCTAGGGGTATTGTTTTCGATGTAATCAATCGAAAACAACACCTCTAGCTTAATGCATGAGTGTAATTTTCGGAGATATTAAAGAAATAACGTTTTTAAGAAATGTCCACATCCTTCTTTCTTCATAAAATCACCTAAGGAATCAGACTCTGAAATATGAGCACGTCATTAAGGAGCACCCTGTATATTTATTTTTTCTATTTTTTAGGCCTTCCCTAGAATTGAACACGAACTCGACCAGCAAAGATCTACAAGACGAATACAAACCCGGGTTTACACAACGATTGTTGACCGCAGAGGAACTGGGGAAATCCGAGGGTAATTGCGACGAAAAATATTCGAAATGCATTATTTCGGTTGTAGATTTGATGACCGTATTATATGTTACTTAATAAAGAGAATGCTATATTATACAAGACCTTTTTTTCAAGGAAGGTATCTTATATTTTTCATTATTATAATATTTCTTGACGTTAAAATTAATCTTCTTCTCCACTAAACTGGAACAAAATGACCAAATACGTCGACACGGCCCCTGCCACCTATAAAGTAAGCTAAATTAGTAAGAGAAAGGGCCAATTTATAAACTCGACGGTGACGATTGACGGTGCAGTTTGACGGTGCTGTTTGACGGTGCCGTAAAAAGCTGGATTTATAAACTTGACGGTGGCGACGATAACATAAATTGTTTTTCTCGGCTTTTCTGTATTTGTATGTGATTATATTAATTTTGGTGTTTATGTGATCTGACAGTGAACAGTACACTTTAAAATGGTTAATAAGATGGTATAAAATAAAATAATATTTACTAAATATCACGTGACAGGCAAACACGATTTTGACTGGCTGTGTAAACTTGCTACGAATGTTGCTACGACCGTCCACCGTCAAAAGATAAAATTGGTTCATGTCGGCCGTCACCCACCGTCAAACTGCACCGTCATCGCCAAATATAAATGGTCTTATGCATTTCAATATGTTTAAGCTGTACCGTTACCGTCAAACAGCACAGTCAATCGTCAACGTCAAGTTTATAAATTCAGCTTAATCGATTAGTAGGAATTGCTGGTACTTTTCTTCCCTTAAAGGCCGTATTGCATGCTGCAAGATTAACTGCAACAGATCTCAACCGGAGGCATGCGTAGTTGCCACCCAGATGATCTATTCTCGCAAGTCACTTGTTGCTTATCGGTTTTGTTTTATAGTTCTGCAAGACCAAGTTCTGTGGGAAAATTTAGTCATTTCGGTCTTGCCAAGACCCGATAGAACAGTTGCGTCATATAAAACCAGATTATCTAGCAGCTTGTAAAATGGCCTTTAATGTTACTATATACAGGGTAGGGTGTCCGCTAATTAATGATACATGGAAAAGCCACAGACTCCTTACGTAAAAATATTAGGATTTAATTATACTTACCTATATTCGAAACATGATATTAACTGAGATACAGGGTGTTAAAGTTAAAACTTCATTTTTGTTTTTCTCTAGTAACTTTGCGAGAAACTAAAGTTTTTTTGCAAAATTTGGCAATTATGGGTTTTTAGGACGAGAAATAGATTTTTTTGTGAAACTTTAATGTACGCCGCTGTCTGTGGCATTATTTGCACATTTATTAGGCCATAACTTTTTGTGCCTCGGTGTATTTAAGTTTTTAATGAAATTAATGAAAATAATACTGTTCTCATATTTATTACGTAAAAAAGATATACTAAATTCAGGTCGCCCAGAGTTACCGTTTCGTAGATATTTTCATTTAAATTGTTTAGTGCACCTTGCCCAATTGTTATTAATTGGCAAACAACATTTTTTTCTTAAAGTAACCTACGAGAAAACAAATAAAATTTAGAGATGCACTTGCTATGGAACAGAAAATGTTTAATTTTTGAGTTTATCGTAAGTTTGTGTTTTCATTGCTGTTGATTTCTTTCGACAAGATATTTTCCAGGGTCAAAGTTATTTTAATTAAAGTAAGTTAAAGAACAATCCAATTGTTGTATTTATTATTACCATTACTAGAACATTAATTTTCATGTAAAAGTTAATTGGTAAGAAGTAACAAAATATTATTTGCTTGTCTGAACTAACGCACTAAACAATTTACGTGCAAATATCTCCGAAACGGTAATTCTGGGCGACCTGAACTTAGTATACCTTTTTTACGTAATAAATCTAAGAAAAGTATTATTTTCATTGAAATCTTAAATACACTGAGGCACAAAGGGTTATGACCGTATGAATGTGCGAAAAATTGTACATTAAAATTTCACAAGAAGTTTTAACTTTAACACCCTGTATCTTAGTTAATATCAACTTTCGGATATAGGTAAGTACAATTAAATCCTAATATTTTTATATAAGAAGTATGTGGTTTTTCCATGTACTATTAATTAGCGGACACCCTGTATACAGTTAAGAAAAAAATTAATTGTACTTGTCACCATTTGGACAAAGCTTTTTGAAAGAGAAAGTGTAATTTTTGCAAGAAAATGTGCTGTTTGTATTTGTTATTTAATAAAAGAACTTACTGAAGTAAGTAGATTTCTGTCAATGTTAAAAAATCCACAGGCATGAAAATTGATATCGGCATAAGAAAACATCGAGGCAAAATCGTTTAGCTAAAAAACAATTTTTAAAAATCTATTTAAGAAATTAGAAGTCTATACTTGTCAGGTGGTATTAATATCAAATAATAATGTATGGAAAAATAATATTTTCCCAGACCAGCCGATGATACCTTATACAATAAGGGCGTATTTAGTCTACACAGTAGCACTTTAAAATACTATTTCAGATTGAATGGCACCAGCAAGAGAAGGAAGCCCTCTCTATTGATAGGATGCAAACACCTGCAGACCGGTTTCCGGTTTCCGGACCTGTGTAGACTAAATACACCCTTATTGTATAAGGTATCATCGGGTGGTCTGGAAAAATAATATTTTTCCATACATTGGTATTTGAAAAAAAAAACAATTAATTACAAAAGGGACCAGAGAAGTTCACAGTGTGTAAAAGGTAAGAGTGGCAGTTACTGGGATATCTCGTGGGGGGTACGGTACGTAGTCCCCAATCGGTAGATCATACCGCAATGATAAAAACCAATAGTTGGAGCCCCCGGTAAGCTGTATGTCGCTATCAGGCGATCCAAGAGGAAAAACACAGAGACAAACAACAAAATCTTGCATTATACTTACCAATTTTTTAGTTTCATCGTCAAAATCCATTTGGGCCATTTCCGATATTAAATTACAGGTAATTTTGTACTAAAATAAAAAAAAAATATAAAATTACCCAATAAAATTTTAAGCTCGTTTAACTTTAGGAATTTACTTCAATTAGACAAAATTATTCCGTCCTATTTTTAAAAACAATTATGGTACCTCATTAATGCATCTTTGACATGGCTCAACTAATATCAGAAGTCTTCCTATATGGCCCAGAAGCCATACCCCTTGCAACAGGATAAAGAACATTGAGGCGTTGTGTTTGAATATTTCCAGCAGCAGAAAATAGGGCGTTACCACCAGGTGGAGGAGACAACTCAACATGATAAGCTGAAAAATAAACAGCGATCAAGGATAACTTAACACGCGTGTTCACTTTTGGAATGTATTGCCTTTTGAATAATTGTCATGGTCTATCTGGCCTATTGAACGTGCAAGGTGTCCCATTTTCGACACTTTTATAGGGTATCTCTGTTATTGTTAGTGTTATCAAAAAAGTATAGTAGGTGTTATGTGCTCTTTTTGGGTCAAACTTAAAATGGTAAAATCAAAATTTGAAAATTTTCGCTTGCTTAAGACATATTAGTGATCAAACACAAGCACTATAGGAAAAATCCTTTAGGGCACTCTGGGAGTGGTGCGTGTGCGCAAAAAGCGATTCATGTTGGTTTTGAATCGTTGGAGGTTATACTCGTTGGGAAAAACGACCTCGGGAAGGTCGTTCCACAAGGATGTAGTCCTCCAGATGAAATAATTTTAAATAATGAAGTTCGAGGAGTACTAAGCTTAACCACATATGGATGGGCAGCAGTGGTTCGTCGTGTATTTCTGCTATTCGTCGCTCTGGGCGGAATTAAGAGGGCAAGGTCAGCCGAGCACCTTCCATGAAAATATCTGTAAAAGAGAGTCAAATCCCCAACCTGTCTTCGATGTTCTAGGCTGTCGAGGCTCTTCGTCAGCTCGTGGTCTCCGATCATACGAATAGCCCTCCTTTCGATGGAATCCAGTAGCCGAAGTGTATGTTTGGGTGCAGATCTGCAGACATGAGAGTAGTATTCTAATGATGGTCGAATCTGGGCTTTGTATAGTGTCAAAAGTTGTTGAGGTGTGTACAACTTTCTGGTTCGGAAGAGTACCCCAAGCTTCTGAGAAGCTATCTTGGCGATTGCCACAACGTGGTTATGCCAAGACATATTTCCTCCCAGATTGACGCCCAGCAAATTAATAGATCAGGCCAGTGGGATTGCGTGTCCGGCCATGACTATTTCCGGTTCTGTAATGTTAACCTTTTTAGAGAACACTGCTGCCTGGGATTTTTTAGCGTTAAATTCGACTTGGTTACTGTCACCCAAGCCAAAATTTCTTCCGGGTCTTTGTTGAGGCGTGATACTTCATGCTGTCTGCGAAGCCGATGTTTGCGCATTCAAATAGATAGATGAGATAAGTGCGTCAGCAAAACTAAATATCGGATTTTTCGTTTTCACTAGAAAGTCGTTAATGTAGAACAAACCCTTGAGGAACACCGGCATTGATGGTGAAGGTGTCTGAGAGAAATCCGTCAATCGCCACTTGCAGAGAGCGGTCTTTAAGAAAGCTAGACAACCATGCACAGAATCGACTGGGCATACCATAGGATCGCAGTTTACTTAGAAGCCCCTCATGCCAAACACGATCAAAAGATTTAGAAATATCCAGTGAAACAACCCGAGACTCCCCATGATGTTCGATTGCGTTGTTCCAAATATGGGTGACATAGGCTAGAAGGTCTCCAGTTGATCTGGACTTCCGAAAACCATATTTCCTATATATTCCTATATTTTCGTAGTTAAAAGAGATACAAAAAAATGTGTTATACAGAAGTTTCTTTATAATGATTGTTGAATAATCTGATATTTTCAGAATAAGTATACGAGGTCAGGAAAAAAAGTTATCGGACCTAACCTCATTTTCTTAAATGGAACACTCTGTATATTAAAATAAAAAAAAATTAGGTTAGGTCCGATAGCTTTTTTACCTGACCCCGTATACTTATTCAACAATCAATATAAAGAAACTTCTGTATAAAACATTTTTCTGCATCTCTTTTAACTAAGGAAATATAGGGTAATTTTGAAATTGCCAATTTTTCTGATTTTCCCCCTATCTCTTAAGCGAGCGAAAATTTTCACATTTTTATTTTACCATTTTAAGTTTGGCCCAAAAAGAGCACATGACGCCTACATTACTTTTTTGATAGCACTAACAATTACGGAGATATAGGGTATCTCGTGTATGTGTTGAGAATGGGACACCCTTTACTTTTAAATTTTTAATGTACAAGGCGATAGACTTTACTTACTACAATGCCATAGGAAGCAGATCCGTTTATTAACTCGACAGATTCTCGTAATTTTTGATAAATTTTTATAAGTTCCTGAATTCTATCAGCTAAAAAATAAAGAAAAAACAGTAGAAATTTGTTATAAATTATTGAAAAATAACTTCGTACCGGTATTTTTCCCAAACTTAGACGTCTCGGAACCCGTTCTAGATACTTTTGTCTTGCGATCAATTAAACCTTCCATATTATTGCTGAAACTACTGGTTTTGTACGGTATAACGAACAATTTTTTCAAACCCTTTTTCAAATTGTATTTTTCTGTACGCAAATTCTCGTTCAGCGTCAACAAACGTATATGGATAAAAAACACCAAATGGTAGAAAAATAGTTCTTGAAAAATTAGGATGAAATAGAGCATATAGTAGCTGATATAGAGCTTAATATAAAATGTTGGGTCGTTAGATACACGCCACTGGAGGCAGTAAATGAACATGTCAAACATAAACAGCAGCGCGGTCGCTAATACAGTAGCGGAGAGGAAAATTATTGAGGTTTTCCTATATTTTTCCTGGTTGCTGATAGGAATGAGACTGTCCACCTAAAAAAATATTATATTAAAGTCAGTGGCGGTTCTTCCATAGGAGCACATGCGCACGTGCACCCCCCAAAACAAATCGAATAAAAAATATTAATTTATACTCATTGAATATTATTTATCGTATAAAGTCCGACCCTCCCTAATATTTTATCGTACCGTCAAACTAAGAAAGTCCTACCCTCCCTAATATTTTATCATCCCGTCAACTGTATAGATCCGGCAACCGTGCCTCGGTCGAGGTAAATGGCGATTATGACGAGACTTGCTCGCACGTGCGATTAAGTAGTGCAGTTTCTCTGTAGTAAGAGGTGGCGGGTGGCAGCGGGGCTATGGCGATTTAACATGGAAAAGGCGCACAGTTTTTGTGTGCACCGCGTTGTTGTCTGTCCGTGCATCTAGTTAGAAATTCGAGCGTGTATGTTTTAATATTTTAATATTATATATTTATTAAGTTAAAATGAATAGTTGACGGTGGACTATTTAGGAAATATCTTTAGCTCTTTGAGTTTGGAGCAGAAAATTGAAGTGAAGAATGCGGGAACACCTAAACTCGAAATTAATTTAACGCAGACCACAAAGGGTAAATCTAGGGACTTTATTATGATTTTAAACCATTTTATTTAAGGATTTAAACTAAAAAACACTGAAAATATAAAGAATGCCAACTTGTCAGTCTCGTGGCTCGATTCGTTCTCGTCATAAACCAGTTAACTATTGTTCTCGTCTTGGTTGCGCCTAATGACGTGGCCGTAGAAGGCGTAGTGGTATTAGACATCATTCGGTTACCTGGTACCTCGTTCTTGATAGCTCGTAGATGGCTTTAGTAGTATTAGTAGTGGACTGTATAAATATTGTTACGAGGGTTGCATGCGACGACGTTAAGATCCGACAGCTATACACACTATGAAAACCTTTCTTATTTTCCAAAAGTTGTATTTCCTTGTGTAAAATAAAAAAATAAATAAAAATATGTTTTACCTAACGCATTTTCTTTCTACATTTAAAACGCCTAGAAAGTAATTGTTTGGTCGTTACACAAAAATAAAATTTTAAAAATAATTTCTAAATTCTTGTGAACCCCCTCTATCATAGGTCACAAGTCGCCACTGATTAAGGTGCAGTAATGTCGCTTTGAGTGCTAGTTCGAGATAATCTTAAAAAATCTAAAAATATTCTCTTACATGACTCCATATATCCAACATTTTTACAAACTTTCTCATCTTACAGGGAATAGACAAGATTCCATACAGGGCGATTATAAGGACGATAAACATATCGCAGATGGAAATGTATCTGCTTTTCTTATTCTTCATGCGGATAGCATTATCTCCTGCCGCTATGTCAGCGTGAACACCAAGAACAGTCCCAACACCTAAGAAGGGAAAGAAGTATAAGTGCGAATCGAGCTCGCGTACTAATTATTCCGTTTTTAACAATGTTATAGACTAGAGAAATGGATATCATCTGGCGGAGCACTGTGTTTACAAACGGGTCAAAATTTTTTTACAGGCAACTTTCAGTAATTCGGAATTTAAGTATAAATAATCTCAAAAACACCTGTTAATTTTTTTATAGGTTTCTTATAGTATCAAATTAGAGGCATATTATAGGTATATGTTCGCGCAAAAGATCATCGTCACAAAGATCTTGATCTATAGTATCGGCTTTTTAATAATTTAACGCCCGTCACTTGGCTAATTTTACTCTTCTGAATCATATAACGCCAATATTTGGAGCTGAGTTATTTTAATCAGTCACTATAACCATTTTCCTATTATTTATAACAGCCCTGTCTTATATTGGCTTAAAGTTTTAGAATGTTCCTTATAGAATGTTAAAATACTAAGAAAATTAGTCATATTTTGAATCTATCTAGGCGTAAACGGAACTTGCACATCAAAGTATATTTTTCCTTAATGGTTTATAAATGGTTAATAAAAAAATATTGTATATAGCTTCGGATAACAAACCCGTCACATCAATGTATCTCCGGTAACATTTTCATGCGTGACCGGCGATACAAAAATGCACATATTCGTGGATAACAGCTAATACAAGCTATTTCTTAAACTTTTTTAGACTGAAATGAGTATCTGTACTCAAGAAAATGACTTCGTTTAGTATTTTTCCCTTAATTAATACCACTAGGCCTGAGTTAACCCTGTGACCGGCGATACAACATAAAAACATACGCCTGGTAAAAAGTAGACAACGTTCTAGTTTGTACCTAAAATTAAACATAATAAGGAACTTAACTAAACAGGAACACGCTTTACACAAATTCAAACACATACCGTCATATTTGTAAAACTATTAGGCCGACCTCTAGTGGCGTTATTTATAAGCAATTTCTGGCGTGACCGGCGATACATGCAGCTGCGAGGACGGAACTTCTGGTTAATGATTGCGTTAGAGAAACTAAACTGTTGATCTTTGAACATTATTTTTTCAATACAAATTGTATTAGGAGTGTAAATTATTTATATATAAAAGTAACTTGAGTAAAATGACGTGAAATATAAAAGGGTAAAGTAAGAAATTATTGACTGCGGACACGTGACCGGCGATACAATTTTAAATTCAAATTTGAATACTGCAGCTATAATCTAAAAAAACTTTTAAAATTGCTTTCTAATGCAGGAAGTGACATATATTTCGCGAATTATAATTGTTCCTACGAGCAAATGGTTTATTTTATTAAGTTATATGCTGAGGACTGGAAGTTGCCTGTAAAACTATACTATTAGTTAGTTATCTATTTAAGAAATAAAAAGTCTATGCTTGTCAGGTAGTATTAATATCAAATACCAATATGGAAAATTATTATTTCCCAGACCACCCGATGATCCTTATACAATAAGGGCGTATTTTTGTCTACACAGTAGCACTTTAAAATACTATTTCAGATTGAATGGTACTACCAAGAAAAGGAAGCCCTCTCCATTGATAGGATACAACCAACGAATACTTATAACCAGGAAGAAGACAAACTGCCGTGTTAAATAATCGAAGCAGGCATGATACGGCGACATCCATTATGCCTGGCGCGCACGTGCTTTTCAAATGTCACTTTTGTCCAAATTTTTATTACTATCAATATTTTAAAGTCACATTGAAGCAAAGAAAACATCAAAGCCCTTTCATTTGATTTACTAAGTAGAGAAAATCAAATATTAGGATTTTGCATTAGTTTTCAGCTGTAAATATCGCTTTAAAATTGCCCTTACACACTTTTATATTATTATTGAACTAGTACCGAAATTAGAAATAAAGAATTCAGAGATTGAAGGTTGTAATTAGTTTTATTAAAAAATAGGAAATAAATCATAATTTACATAAAATATTTTAGCATCTTCAACTTTAAACAAATCAATGTAAATACAATACTATATGTACAGCTACTAACCAAGTAAATATATGCACCATCATTATGATTATGGGCTTCCAATTTGTTTGTTTCGTAGCATACTCCTGGCAACATTAGTGATCGAAGTCCTCTTTAATGTTCAGTCATTATGGGATTCTCAATTAACCTATGAAAGGAAAGAATTATTATAATAATATATTACCGGACTTATCAAAACTCTGACTACGGGTTAATATAACTAAGCTGTAAATATTATGTTGTAGCTTTTGACTTGTGGATTGTAAAATTTAAGTAAAATTCTTTAAAAATGTGTTTATTGCTAGTTTGCGTGAAAAGTTTGAGACATAATGGGACAATTTTATAATGTAAAATAACAATAACGAATAAAAATTAATAAAAAAATATTTCAATTATAAATTACTTACCTGCAACAAAACGAAAAGGTCCGCTTTCGTGAAAAGAATAGAAAATTTAAAATTATTTTAGAATTTAATGACGCTTTCTCCACCATTTTCAATCACATTATAAATCATATGTTACTTGATTTTTATTCCATTCCAGACGAAGGATGTTCGGTTGTAAAATAATTTAAGAACTTGTGGCTAGCATTCTATGTCTGTCTCTGTCTGCATCAACCTTCTCCGATTCATTAAAGGGAGACAAATATGGCCTAGATCAAATCGAACAAACCCGAACAAATACACTCACGTCTTTGACTTTCAGATATAGCTAAGTAAGTCTGATATTGACACAGAACGATTGACACAAAAGGATAGACGTATGGAGTAACCTGCCTGGCTGTGACGTCACTTGCACGGCCCACTTATATGCTTCGATCCCCGCCATAAGCAGTCTCACCGGGCTGGATGCAACCACCTGCAGACCGGTTTCGAATTTATTTGTTCTCGTCAGTACAGGGTAGGTGTACATACCTATCATCAGAGAAGACTTTAACTTAACGCCGTACTATCGACGGCAGTCGATAAAATACAGCGCGCAGCGCCATCTCTTAGTAGTCCCACACAATCTGAACAGACGTTATTTGATTAAATCAAATTTTAAAAATCTATTTAAGAAATAAAAAGTCTATGCTTGCCAGGTGGTATTACCATGTACTGACGAGAACAAATAAGTTCGAAACCGGTCTGCAGGTGGTTGCATCCTATCAATGGAGAGGGCTTCCTTTTTTTGGTAGTACCATTCAATCTGAAATATTTAAAGTGCTACTATGTAGACAAAAATACGCCCTTATTGTATAAGGATCATCGGGTGGTCTGGGAAATAATAATTTTCCATATTGGTATTTGATACGTATTTAATTCTTTGAATTACCCAACGTGATTACTTACCAAACGCTATAACAAATGCATAACTATAAAACACCAACAACGGCGAATATTTGATTTGATAATAACCTCCGATTTTTGTAAATGTTAATGGACACACCGCGAATATTCTACTTGCGTACACGAGGGGCTGTATGATTTTGTAATTAGCTTCAGATAGCATTATCCTTTGCTTAAGAATCTAAAAAAAAAAAAAATAATTACTATACAGGGTGCCTCCAATTGGGTCGGCACTATTGTTAACTACGTTATTATTCCAGCGATGATGTTGGTTTAATGAATATGAATAAAAAAACGATTGAGTTTTTGCATTATTTTTAAAAATGCATTTTTTTTTAAAATTGAACACCAAATTCAAGGGATTTTACATTTTATAGCAATGTAACTTGTTTTATTAGAGCTACTGAAATGCAGGTACGAAAGTAGTATATAGGATAGTGTAGGGGGTTGACATAGACATCTGTAAATATGGTCGTAAGATCGCTATTTTCAAGTGTTTAGGTAGATAGTGCATTTTGTTGACATATAGAGAACTATACAGGGTGTCGGATTTTGAAATACAGTGAAACCTCTCATAACGGACACCTCTAATAAGCGGACATCTCTATTAAACGGACATTTTTTCATAGTCCGGAACTAGGTGTATGAAATTCCATGAGGATCTTGGGCGGACTCTCTTTTGGGCGGACGCGGACAGGCTGTTTTCATACAAAGAGTGCGAAAACACTCCTTTAAACGGACAAAAAAATTTTAAAAGTATTTGGGAGACGAATAAGTACGGTGCAAAAACTCCCTGAAGACAGACCGACAGCCGATACCGTATGCGTGGCAGAGCGAAAGCGAAAGGACTTCGCCGAATGAAAGTATGTGTGATTCCTCGACAGCAGTCCACCGCTTAATTGTGAGTTGTAAGGTCAAAATCGTAAACAATGGCACAAAAATGTCGCGTTTTGATTCTGAAAGAGAATATTGATGTTGTGGAAGTTTGTAATTTGATAACAATGATTTGGGCGAGTTCATTAACATTGATAGCAATGTGCTATTAGAAGATGATAGTGACCCCATTCCTACCGATTATGTAGTCCAAACTGAAACCGCATCACTATCTGACAGCTCTGATAAAGAAGTTGAATGCAGTAATCAAACAAATGTCACCAATTATCAACAAGCCATTAGTATGGTAAAGGAATTATAAGAGTATGCAAAGAATAGAGGTGACTCTACAGCAATGGAATTGTTATCAGACTTGGAATTACATTTTTTAGATTGCAAGTTTAAAACGCAAACACGTCAAACTACGTTATTAGATTTTTTTAGTACTACATCCTAACTAAAACTAGTGTATTTTTGTTATGTTATGTTTATTTGTACATACATATACATAGTAATAATTTTGCATTTACATATTACCTAATAACAAATTTCCCATGGGCGAACACCTCTATTAGGCGGACACATTTAGATGGTCCCGTAGATGTCCGCCTAAGAGAGGTTTCACTGTAATGCAAAAAAGCGGTGTTCAATTGTTTTTCCGTTCTTGCCATTTTAGTGAACGGAAAAATAATGCTAATAACAGAGCGATAGTGCCGACAAACTGTAACTGTGCCAAATTTAAGCGCTTCATAATGATACGATGGGATATACTGACACACAGAGACTACAACGGATCTACACAAAACATTCAGACAACAGTTACGGTGGTATTAAAAAAAGTGAAGTTTATTTTTTTACCCATATTGAAGCCGTGCGAGAAATACTCATTTTGAATTCACCCATGTAGGAAGAAATTGTCGAAGAAAAATATGCTTACTCTGGGGTTTTCCAATTTTTTTATCACTTTGTGTTAGTTCGCTTTTTTATTTAATCAATATTTTATTGTTTCAATATTAATTTGTTGTGGTTTTTTTTTTAAGTTTGATCCACTATACGCTCGTAGGGAGCTAACTTCTGAATTAACTCTATTTATATGCCCAGAAATTCTACTTTGAAGGAGATATACAAATAAGTTAACTGCTGCAGAACAATATGGTTTCACAATACGATAGGAATTGTGTTTTCAATCGATTATCAATTTTCACATTTTCTTCAACTTCGATATGTTAAAGATATCATCAAAAACACCTCTTAGCTGAAGTGGAAAGCCAGAAAATATTTTGATTTCGTAAATAAATATGTGTTTTTATGTTTATAAGTAAATATAAAACGAACAAGGGCTGATTTTTATCAAATAATTTATTATTTTCAGTTCTGTATTTTGTAAACATGTAGGTAGATACATTAAAAATATTTTTCACTGATTTAATATCTATATTTTCCGGTAAAAAATGTAAGTTTTTCTATTTGTGTCTGTCATGAACGAAAAATATATTATTATATCAAGGGGTTGAATTTTCTAGGCCGCTAATTTGCCCCTGGTCAAGAATTGGAGAGGGTGTCACCCGGAGGGATCACCTACGGACTTGTAATTATTCTACTAAAAGACACAATAATGTTAACTTGAAGGTAAGTTCAAGTTACGCCCATTTTTGGAATGCGATTTAGAAAGAGACCTTTAAAATTATGCCACTTCCCATTTAAGGGTTTAAGGGTAACACATCTATCCCTCCCAGCGGGTTAAACCACGAGTATTCTTTAAAAGCGCCCCCTTAACGCGAAAAAATTACGTGTCTGTCCCATTTCTAATATTATTTCAAATATGGACACCCTGTATAGTATGTACTTAATAGCTGTTAAAAATACTTTAAATAATCCCCTCCCCCCTCAAATAACACCCCCATTTACTGAACAGGTTTGTTCGGGTTTGTTATTTTCTACAAATAAGCTAACACCTCTACTTCTGTAGAGTTTTTTTTACAAGTGCCCCGAAAGTGTCTCTTTTCATGCATGTTCACTTCACCGAAAGTGACGTTTTCCAAGAGAGCGGGCGGGAAAGTATCGAAGCGGGCGCGAAAGATTTTTCCCGCCCGCTTCGAGTCACCATGTGCTCATAAATAAATAAAACCGGAATTGTCGGTGCGGGATTTGAACCCGCGACCCTCAGATCGCCAGGCGGACACTCTACCCACCGAGCCATGCTACGAGCGATAATAAATAGCGGATTATATATAAATTAAATTGGCAGTTAATTTTTCAAAGATGTTTTTGAAAAATGTCTGAAGAATTTCTTGATTTATATGGCCTCAAAGACTCGGGCACTTGTAAAAAAATAAATAAAACCAGAGATGCCGAGTGCGGGATTTGAACCCGCGACTCTCAGATCACAAGGCGTTCGCTATACCACTAGGCCACCGAGCCTATTAGTCAAACCTAATTAATAGATATTTACATTCTCCATGCGCGAGTGTTTTCATGTCATGTAGACAGGAAAACTGTCTGAAGAATTTCTTTATTTATTGGCATCAAAGCTTCGGAGCACTTGTAAAAAAAATACGGTACATATCTCGGGCCGTCTGAGGCTTTTCGGCCCTTGATACGTAATGTACTATTAAATGGCACAATGTTTTTTATCTTATTTTACCGGTTTAAACATAATAAACAACAATATTCATATATGGTGGAAAACTACCGAACAATCAAAATGTTCGATATTACTGTCTAAAAATTTATATATCAAGAACATAAATTCCCAGGAATCAAAATAAATTAGAAGGTAAAAATGCAAAGCCTTACCGATAAAGAAGGAACTGTATGAAGAAAACTTCGTATTAATAAAAAAAATATGGTTTTTCAGGTCCGTATACGTGGTGGCTCTTTTATATTTAAACTAGTAAATCCTCAGATGATCCGGAAAATCACCTAATGTATATCTTTGTCCTTATGCATCACTGCTTACTTCTAAACAAGCCAACACGATTGGTCAGTTACACTGTAAAAAGTCATCAGTGACACTTCGAGTTATTTATTTATGTATGTGAATGGAGAAAGTCATTAACCAACAACTTCTAAAGTACCTGGAAGGCTTCAACATTATCAACGACCTTCAATATGGTTTTCGGAAGTCCAGATCAACTGGAGATCTTCTAGCCTATGTCACCCATATTTGGAACAACGCAATCGAACATCATGGAGAGTCTCGGGTTGTTGCACTGGATATTTCTGAAGCTTTTGATCGTGTTTGGCATAGGCTTCTAAGTAAACTGCGATCCTATGGTATGCCCAGTCGATTCTGTGCATGGTTATCTAGCTTCCTTAAGGACCTCTCTCTCTGCAAGTGGCGATTGACGGATTTCTCTCAGACACCCTCACCATCAATGCCAGTGTTCCTCAAGGGTCCATATTGTCTGTCTCCCACTCTCTTCTTACTCTACATTAACGACCTTCTAGTGAAAACTAAAAATCCGATATTTAGCTTTGCTGACGATAACGCACTTATCTCATCTTTCTCTTTGAATGCACAAACATCGGCTGCCGACGCACATCTTCGCAGACAGCATGAAGTATCACGCCTCAACAACGACCTGGAAGAAATTTTGGCTTGAGGTGACAGTAACCAAGTCGAATTTAACGCTAAGAACCCAGGCAGCAATTTTCTCTAAAAAGGTTAACATTACAGAACCTGATATAGTCATGGCAGGACTTAATTCCGTTGGCTTCATCTATCAATTTGTTGGGAGTCAATCTGGGAGGAAATATGTCTTTGCATAACCACTTTGATACTATACAAAGCTCAGATTCGATCATCACTAGAGTACTGCCCTCATGTCTGGAGCTCTCCACCCAAACATACTCTTCGGCAACTGGATTCCATCGAAAGGAGGGCCATTCGTCTGATCGGAGACCACGAGCTGACGAAGAGCCTCGACAGCCTAGCACATCGAAGGTAGGTTGGTGATTTGACTCTCTTTTACAGATATTTTCATGGAAAGTGCTCGGTTTCACTTTAACGTACAATGAAATTACGCTATAACTCAAAAACAAATAAAAATCGTCGTTTGCCCTAAGGATCTAAAACCTGAAAAACCTGACCTGTTCATATTATGCCTCGACGAAGATTGATTTGATCGTTGATTAGAATGTACGTATCAGAACCTTGATCTTGATTTATGAATGAAATTCTCAATATCTTCTATAGGCAAACGAGAAAACCTACAATACATTATAGATGACATGTCTTCTGACTTACCTCGTCATGTGTCATAGTATTATCTCCCTTTTAATCTGTTTTATTTAATTTAATATTAATTCAGTTAGAACCATATTGCCTAAACGATTATTTAAATATGTAGTAGATTAATTATTATTTATGTAAAGTATGTAACTATAACTCCATAGTTTTTAAGAATTATTATTTGACGTAATTTCACTTTGTTAATGTAACAAATTTGAAAATAAATATTGTTTCTGTTTATGTTTATGTTTATTTATCAACTTTCTGACAATGAATAACAAAAATATGATAAAATCTGGCGGCGCTTTCATCTACAGATAATGTTCCTGTTTATTTTTTTTATTGATGAACATGATAATTATGGTCAAGCACGAAATTGAACAATTAATTTTACAGACTGTTCGTACAGGGTGGAAATTGGAAATTGAGACATCGTCAATTTGGGAGGAAACGTGTCATGGCCAGTGGCGGCTCTACGATAGAGGGGGTTCACAAGTATGGTGAAATTATTTTTAAAATTTTATTTTTGTGTAACGACCAAACAATTACTTTCTAGGCGTTTTAAATGTAGAAAGAAAAGAAGTAATAAGAAAATGCGTTAGGTAAAACATATGTTTATTTATTTTTTAATTTTACGCAAGGAAATACAACTTTTGGAAAATAAGGAAGGTTTTCTTAGTGTGTATAGCTGTCGGATCTTAACGTCGTCGCATGCAACCCTCGTAACAATATTTATACAGTCCACTACTAATACTATTAAAGCCATCTACGAGCTATTAAGAAAACCGAATGTTGTCTAATACCACTACGCCATCTACGGCTACGTCATTAGGCGCAACCAAGGCGAGAACAATAGTTAACTGTTTTATGACGAGAACGAATCGAGCCACGAGACTGACAAGTTGGCAGTCTTCATATTTTCAGTGTTTTTTAGTTTAAATCCTTAAATAAAATGGTTTAAAATCATACCGAGCATCATTTATCGAAATACACAACATTTATCGACCCTACACAATAGTGCTTAAACGTAAAATCTATTCTTCGGTTCTTAATTGTAGAAAATTGATCAATAACAGCCGCATTAAGTTTGGAATACCCTCTATAAATTTTTGTTCATATATTTCATTTTTAAACTTTCTAATAAAGTCCCTAGATTTACCCTTTGTGGTCTGCGTTAAATTAATTTCGGTTTTAGGTGTTCCCGCATTCTTCACTTCAATTTTTTGTTCCAAACTCAAAGAGCTAAAGTTATTTCTTAAATAGTCCACCGTCAACTATTCATTTTAACTTAATAAATATATAATATTATAATATTAAAACATACACGCTCGAATTTCTAACTAGATGCACGAACACAAAAACTGTGCGCCTTTTCCATGTTAAATCGCCATAGCCCCGCTATCCCCCGCTGCCACTCGCCACCTGTTACTACAGAGAAACTGCACTACTTAATCGCACGTGCGAACAACACTCGTCATAATCGTCATTTACCTCGACCGAGGCACTGTTGCCGGATCTATACAGTTTGGCTTGACGGGATGATAAAATATTAGAGAGGGTCGGACTTTTTTAGTTTGACGGTACGATAAAATATTAGGGAGGGCCGGACTTTATACGATAAACAATACAATGAATATAAATTAATATTTTTTATTCGTTTTGTTTTGGGGGTGCACGTGCGCATGTGCTCCTGTGGAAGGACCGCCACTGGTCATGGCACAACCACGTTGTGGCGGCTTAGCTGAATATTGGTGTACCTTTCCGGACCAAAAACTTGTATAGACCTCAACTCTACAAAGTACAGATTCATTCATCAGTAGAATACTTGCGCTGGGCGATTTGACTACGTCGATATGACAAATATTTCCATGCCAAAGATTCGAGCGGCATTTCCCGCTTAAATCTATAATTTTTTCTCGTTTAGCTAGCCATAAAATAATAAATTCTTGGACAAAATTAACGCAACATCATAAATTTCCCATATTTTTTAGTAGCTATTTTTTTCTGAATTTATGATCCGATTTTAATGATTTTTTTTGCATTATAGGTTGGTTATAGTACAATGTCATAGTTTCGCTGTTTATGATAAAAATTTAATTTTCGATATATACTGCTATGTTTTTTTCCGAAGATTCGTATCTCCCTGTGGAATATATTAGCAATCGAAGCATATTGCAGTTGACATTAAACGGTAGGTCCATCTTTCCCCAACATTTTCTTTTTTGGTTTACTTCATTACCTCTGTTATTAAAGGAGATTCGCCGTTTTATAGCGTAACATGCTTTTATAGACTTTAATATTCAACACAGTCATTGTTAAATGTTTTCAAGTAGGTTTCAAGATTAAAATACTCGTCGGGCAACTGGGCATACGAAACGAACATTTAATAAGTAGTTTCCGAACAGTTTTTATCAGTATGGCGAATTTTATTTGACCTTTGTAACTTTAAAACACAACATCTGCTGACACATCGCTTGCAATGTCCGAAAAAGTCCATAGTCTACTTGAAAACATTTAACAATGAATGTGTTGAATATTAAAGTCTATAAAAACATGTTACGCTATAAAATGGTGTATCTCCTTTAATAACAGAGATAATGAAGTAGACCAAAAAAGAAAATGTTGAGGAAAGATGGACCTACCGTTTAATGTCAATTGCAATATATTTCGCTTGCTAATATACTCCACAGGGTGATGCGAATTTTCGGAAAAACATAGCATTTTTAGTACACCCAGTATAAAACGAAAATTAAATTTTGATCATACACAGCAAAACTATGACATTGTCAAGGAACCAAAAAAATCATTCAAATCGGATCATAAATTCAGAAAAAAAATAGCATCAAAAATATGGCAAATTTATGATGTTATGTTAATTTTGTCTAGGAGTTTATTTAGGTTTGTTCATAGCTAGCGATGACTACGTGCTTCGTCAAATAAATCAATTATTGATCCCTATGACAACCGCTGGATTTTAAATACAAACACCAGAGCACGTTTTTCCACAGACGTTTCATCTTTTATAAGGTAGAGAATTATTGTCAAAAAAACAGTAAACTAATATAAATATAAACAGATCTTTTCACATTGGGAGATCGAGAATTTGAGAGAGGTAGGTAGAATTTGATGTTTGATACATTTTTTAATTAATTTTATTACATATTCTTATTTTTAGGTTGTCATTAATTATAAAAGCAATGCCTGCTCTGCCAGAAGAAATGTATTGCTCTGAGCAAATAAGTATTCCACCATCTTTTCCGTACCTTTTAAGACAGTATGCCAAAGCAGCTATTAGAACCCAACCCATTGATCTTCTCAAGTAAGTAGCCCTACATTTACAACAATATAAGATTAGAAGCGTCTGTTTCATAGTTAGAGAGACGGTGACAATAGGGGGTCCGTGAAGTGGAATATCAGTAATTTGGTTTTTCGTGGAGTTTAGGCCCCCTCTACAACTTTTATGTCTGATGAAATGCCGTAGAGCGTTGCTGAGAGCCGCTGTATCGCTTTAGATACAAAATTCTTAATAAATTCAAAATTATATCGAGCCATGTCTGAAAATGAATTTACAGCATCTGCGTGACCCCCAAAGTCACGGGAAACACATTTTCTGACAAGTCAACCCTTGCATATACTTTTCCGAGCGTGTCAAAAAAAAATGAATGGAAAAATTATAAAGTCTCAAGTGGCATAGGTGCAAGTGGGCTTAATCGATTTGTAGTCCCATGGAGATGAGTCGTAAACAATTTTCTGATAAAAAGAATAGTGCGTAATTTTCTCAAAATTTTTTTTTTTAAGTCTGGTTTATTATGCTATATTTTCTAAAAATATTCTCCTTGGATAATTATTTCTAGGTTTATCTGATTCCCTCATCTTTTCCGAACATTTTGATATATATAAAGTTACCAGAAACATGTTCTATCTTGGAGAAAATTAAGAGAATTCGTAACGGCGATAGCAAAATTTCTAAACTTCGCTCGAAATGCATGAAAGGCGAGACTTTTACTGTAATTAGTGAAAAGTAGACAAGGGCAAATGTTTAAATTCATTAGATTTGAATAAATCATACACACCTAATGGAAAAATAGGTTTAATTTGGTAATATTGCGAATATAATATCCCGTCATACAACTGAACGATATACCTGCATTCCGTCTGCGTAAAATTGTCAGAATTCCGCCTAGCTAGGTGCGATTCGTCTGAAATTTTTTTCCGCAATATTTGGGTGTCAAGGAATGTAGTGTGACAATTTTCTGACATGTCACGATCGTTTTCCGAATTTCCTCCGACGAGATTTTTAAAAAATAATGAAATTGCGAGACCTGAATCGATAGGATTTTTTTTACATAATCTTTAACATAATATAATGTTCCATTCTAGAAAGTTTCAACTTCAAATTGCATTTTTTACACGCTCGGAAAAGAATATGCAAGGGTTCACTTGTCAGAAAATGTGTTTGCCGTGACTTTGGGGGTCACGCAGATGCTGTAAATTCATTTCCAGACATTGCTCGATATAATTTTGAATTTTTTGAGAATTTTGTATCTAAAGCGGTACAGCGCCTCTCAGCAACGCTCTACGGTATTTCATCAGATAAAAAAGTAGAGGGGGACCTAAACTCCACGAAAAACCAAATTACTGATATTCCACTTCACGGACCCCCTATTGTCACCGTCTGTCTAACTATCAGAACATAGTTGTTTGCAAAGGTATTGTAAACTACAGATTCCATAATCCATGCATAAAACTCTTGGCACGTGAAGCTGTGATTGTTTGAAATGTTATTGAAAATCAGTAATGGATGGAAGAGAGAACTACACGTATGTTTGCTGAATGGCAACAATGTTGAAGTCTGGTTATATCAGACGGTTAAATATTAAAACATAACCATACTTACCGATGAAAAGATAAATTCTTATTTAAATGATCCACTCTTTTACAATCTACACATGAATGCGCTATGATTGTTTATAATAAAGACGATTTTTCACCAATAATCACAAAAAAAAAACACAAATAGACCATCGCCACAAGGTTGTAATGTTTACGAGATTATAGTATTTAAATACCAATATGGAAAATTATTATTTCCAGACCACCCTATGATATTTATATAATAAGGGCGTATTTTTGTCTACGCAGTAGCACTTTAAAATACTATTTCGGATCGAATGGCACTACCAAGAGAAGGAAGCCTTCTCCATTGATAGGATGCAACCAGCTGTAGACCGGTTTCGAACTTATTTGTTCTCGTCAGTACAGGGTAGGTGTACATACCCATCATCAGAGAGGACTTTAACTTAACGTCGTACTATCGACCTCTCTGATGATGGGTATGTACACCTACCCTGTACTGAAGAGAACAAATTAGTTCGAAACCGGTCTACAGGTGGTTGCATCCTATCAATGGAGAGGGCTTCCTTTTCTTGGTAGTGATATTCAATCTGAAATAGTATTTTAAAGTGCTACTTTGTAGACAAAAATACGCCCTTACAAACCCCAATACAATCTCGAAGTTAAAAAATAAGAACAGCACAGGTGTAGATAACTTATCTGTTGTTGCTAATAAACATATTAAAGAATCGATAGCAGATCCTATTCGATACTTGACGGACTTAATATTTTATACAGGGGTTGTTCCAATAGAATTAAAGACAGGTTTAGTAATTCCTATACATAAGAAATCTGATAAAACGATTGTACAGAATTATAGACCGGTCACTATCTTGAACATCATCTCGAAAATAGTTAAACGATTTTCTTGAAGTAGTCCATCTCAAAGTGGAGTGAAGTTACAAGAAGGTAAAGAAACTCACAGTCTGCTCCACTAGTTTAATAGAAATGTATAAAAAATTTATAATCCAAACATGTTTCGAAGACTCAAGTCTTCATCTTCAGTGGAAGGTAAAAAACATTAAACAAAGGGGGGTACCTGTGACATTGTAGTAACTGTAAATAAGAAAAATAAGTTTAATTAGTTAAGTTTAAGAAAAGTGATTGAAAAAAGAAAATAACTTGAGGAGAAATAAATTATTTTTTGTTCCTTACCTAGTTAAGCAGGAAAAGAAAACCTTTTAAATATGTAAAAAATTACAAGTAACGAAAATAAAGCATGAAAATAAAGTAAATTTTTTTATTCTAGGTAGAAAAATCATGTAAAAATCTTCTTTCAATGAAACAAAAGAAAAAGAAAACCTTCCTTTGTAAAGGGGGTTCTAATTTTAATTTTAAATTTGATGTAAAAACTGTTATTTTTTGAAAATCAGTTCATCCTTGCACGAGGTTCTGAGATGAAAGAAAAATTTTTTAAAGATTTATATCGATTCAATCGATTTTCTTTCATCTCAGAACCTCGTGCTAGGATGAACTCATTTTCAAAAAATAACAGCTTTTACATCAAATTTAAAATTAAAATTAGAACCCCCTTTACAAAGGAAGGTTTTCTTTTTCTTTTGTTTTATTGAAAGAAGATTTTTACATGATTTTTCTACCTAGAATAAAAAAATTTACTTTATTTTCATGCTTTATTTTCGTTACTTGTAATTTTTTTACATATTTAAAAGGTTTTCTTTTCCTGCTTAACTAGGTAAGGAAAAAAAAATAATTTATTTCTCCTCAAGTTATTTTCTTTTTTCAATCACTTTTCTTAAACTTAACTAATTAAACTTATTTTTCTTATTTACAGTTACTACAATGTCACAGGTACCCCCCTTTGTTTAATGTTTTTTACCTTCCACTGAAGATGAAGACTTGAGTCTTCGAAACATGTTTGGATTATAAATTTTTTATACATTTCTATTAAACTAGTGGAGCAGACTGTGAGTTTCTTTACCTTCTTAATAGTTAAACGATTGTTTTACAACAGAATTGTTAGCTTTTTGGATCACCATAGGTTAATCACAGAATGCCAGCATGGTTTTTTGAAAGGCAGATCAACGGAGAGTGCTACGATTGATCTTACGGACTTTGTGTATGGGAGAATGAACGACGGAGATTTTGTTGCAGCCCTCTTCTTTGATCTGTCTCGTGCTTTTGATAGCCTTAATGTGACGTTCATTTTAAACAAACTGTATGTGTATGGCTATATGTCAATCTGGCTATGCTACAATAATTACCGAAAGAGGTGGGAAATACTGTTTGCAGTCGTTGCGTAGGATAGAAATGTACATGTTCCCATCTGTAGTTTGTTATATCTTTGTTTCTTTGGGATTTCATAGAGTTTTTCGAATGATCTTGGCAAAAATTTCATTTTCAGATGGTCCACCGCCTATTTTCGCTGTTTATCCCTAAATATACCACCACCCGTCAAGCCCAGATTGGAATACCCAATACCACGAGATTTCCATGGTATAACGCCGGGTTGGCTGAAAGCCTTGATGTATCAACTCCAAAATAACCAAACAATATCTTTTAAGGTAGGTATACAGGGTGTAGCAAATTCGTCCTTCACCGTTTGGATTTCGGTAAGGTAAGAGACACGAAGTGGGTTACATGTGGGGAAAGTAGCGCAATTATGGGCCAAATAATATACCGATTATAGATTTTTCCCAATATTTTGCAAGCCCCTGTATTTATTTTTGATGTTTTTGCGGCATATTATTGGCCCATTTAACCGATTTCGTATCTCTTACCGTTTCCATACCCTTTATAGTATAGAGTGTTACAAATAAATCGATGTTCTTTATTTTATATAGATTTTATGGGACAGATGGATTGGCGCTTGCCTGGAACACAATACTTTGATCAAGATACTCTGTCTCGGTGGCTTCGAAGATCCTCAGGCGATACCCTGGTTGAGATTTGTGGCGGTTTGTGCGGGAACCTTAACAGATGTAAGCAGGAACGAATTTATATTTTATAATGAACTCACTTGTTCAATCCCATTTAATTATGTTTTGAGTTTTAGGATATAACGCATTCCATGATACTAATTTGTGAAATCCTTACCGAAGAACCCGAAGGTATGTTCCAGTATAAGTATTTCTTTTTAAATACAGGGTGTCCATTTTTCGGTAGTTTTACGGGGTGGGGTATCTCCGTTATTAGTAAAGATAGAATGATGCGGTTTTCTCGGGCACTGTGCTACTTTTTTGTCAAACAGAAGATGCCTTAATTAGAAATTTTTAGGCCTTGTTTTTGATATACGGGATGTTTTTGAGAATTGTGCATTTTGGGACACCCCACCACATCTCGGTTACACCGTAACGTATCAAAAAGAAATAAAAAGATCTTTTTGTAGTTTTTTTCGTAGAATCCAGTGACGTACTCAGATTTTTTCTACATTCAATAGTTTTCAAGGAAAATAAACAAATTTGCTTTTTTTAAATGGGTCACCCTCATATCAGATTGTGATTTTATGAAGAAAAGTTCATATTATAAGTTTTTTCTTTTTTATAGGAGGGTCAGCCATGATTCCACTTGAAACCTTCCTCGATCTCTACAAATTCTTGGCAAAAATTGATGCCTCTAAAGACCAGATTCTAAAAAATATATGGTTCCGCGACTCTCTTTTGTCTCTGTGGAGGGAAAAGGTGGAGAAAGAGGAGGTCGTAGAGGAGGTTCTGGAGGAGTTCATTGCGGAATCGGAACAGAGGTAACATTGTCGATAAGTTGCCGATCCGGTAAGATGCGGCAGCGTTTTTCGACGTACGAACCGGTTCTGTCTTTTTTAGTGAAGCTACCAAAACGTCAAGTGAATCGGTTGAAAAGTTAGATGAGGAAGATGAAATGGTAAAAGTTGTTTCATGCCCAAGTCTACCGGAAGATGATCAATACTCTCTAGGTAAGTCTAATTCTATGTAAAGAAAGTGCAAAAATGTTAATACTGAGTTATTTTTCAAAATTCTACTTTTTTAAAGTTAATTATGAGGAACAAAAACCACGTTGTTACATTTCCTTATTATATTTACACATAAATGTGTATACAGGGTGTCGTATAACTTATGGGACATAGAGCATCAATCAAGTAAACATCAACAAGACCGATTAAGTCAGGTAAGTTTTTTCGTTCCTCGTTCTAGAAATACAGGGTGTTGCCCTCGGAAGCAATTACAATGGAAAAATTATCAATTTATTTGTTATAGATCTTCTTCTGAAAGAGGAACCTCAAGAAGAAGAATTAGAAGAGGACGGGCACGGGCCGATGGAGGAAGAAGAGGTTGGAGAGTTTGTAATAGACGAGGAAGAACATGTTGAGGTACAAGAGGAGGAGAATGAGGAGGGTATGCAGGAGGGACCAAAGTAAGTAGATTTCTTAGCGGGAAAATAACGTTATAAAACTGTACAAAAGATGTTGTTATAGTTTTGCAGTAAGAACGGATATTTCCGAAAAATTAGCTGTTAAATGATAGCGGTAAATTTAACGACTATTTTGAAAATAAAATTAATATTAATTTTTTTTAGCGATGAGACAGCTGAAGTTGTACCAGAGGAAGAGAAGCAAGGTATTTATTCAAACAAATCGTATGAAATTATCGATACTTTTATAATTTCTATACAGGGTGTCCGCTAATTAATGAAACATGGAAAGACCACAGACTCCTTACGTAAAAATATTAGGATATATTACTTACCTATATCCGAAAGTTGATATTAACTGAGATACAGGGTGTTAAAGTTAAAACTTAATTTTTGTTTTTCTCTAATAACTTTGACAGAAACCAGCGGTTTTTTACAAAAGTTGACAATTATGGTTAGGACGAGAAACTGATTTTCTGGTGAAAATTTAATGTAGGGGGCGCTGTCTGCGGCAATATTTGCACATTTATTAGGTCATAACGTCTTTGTGCCTCAGTGTATGTATGTTTTTAATGAAAATATTACTTTTCTCATATTTATTACGTAAAAAAGGTATACTAATTTCAGGTCGCCCAGAGTTACCGTTTCGGAGATATTTGTATTTAAATTGTTTAGTGCACCCTGCCCAATTACTATTAATTTGCGAACAAAATTTTTTTCTCAAAGTAACCTATGAGAAAACAAATGAAATTTAGAGATTTAGTTGCTATGAAACAGAAAATGTTTCATTTTTGAGTTTATCGTAAATTTGCGTTTTCATTGCTGTTGGTTTCTTTCGACACGATATTTTCTAGGGACAAAGTTATTTCAATTAATGTATGTTAAAGAACAATCCAGTTGTTGTATTTATTATTCCCAATTACCATTACTAGAACATTAATTATCACGTAAAGGTGAATTGGTAAGAAGTAACAAACTATTATTTGCTTGCCTGAGCTAACGCACTAAACAATTTAAATGCAAATATCTCCGAAACGGTAACTCTGGGCGACCTGAACTTAGTATACCTTTGTGACGTAATAAATATGAGAAAAGTATTATTTTCATTAAAAACTTAAATACACTGAGGCACTAAAAAGTTATGACCTTATGAATGTGCGAAAAGTGCCGGAGACAGCGCCCCCTACATTGTACATGAAAATTTCACAAATAAATCAATTGCTCGTCCAAAAGAAACCATAATGGGCAAATTTTGTAAAAAACCGTTGGTTTCTCTCAAAGTTATTAGAGAAAATCAAAAATTAAGTTTTAACTTTAACACCCTGTATCTCAGTTAATATCAACTTTCGGATATAGGTAAGTATAATTATATCCTAATATTTTTACGTAAGGAGTCTGTGGTTTTTCCATGTCCCATTAATTAGCGGACACCCGCATAAAAAAAAATTATGTTGTAATTAAAAAGAATTCGTAACTCTTAAACCGAAAAGAGGCGAAACCCCACTATTATTATCAATCGACCTCCATCAGTGTATTTTTCCGAAAAATAAATTATTTTTACGCTTTCCTGACAGATGCAACAGAAGAGTTTGCTGCAGTAGAAAAATCAGCTGAGCCAGAAGGACAGAAGATAGACGGGACAGAGCCCAATAAAGAAGAACCATTTATACGTAAGCTTAAATGGTGATAACAGAATCAATAACGATTAGGCAAACATTTCGTCGGTCTCCGCACGTAGTGACGTAACTAATATTTTATAAATGTAGGGGCGTAAGGTGTAGATACGCCTCTACGTGAAAATATTTAATAATACAATTTCAGCTAAGCAGCTACGACTCTACATGTAATACTGCTTGAGGTTGTAGAGAATGTAGAGCATGTTAAATTATGTATTTTAGTGATGTAACTCAAAATTTTCAGTTTCGGCAGTTACGCCACTACGTGCGGAGACCGACGATTTGATCGGCAATAGGTCACGTGACTTTAAGCCCCAATTAAGTTCATTCCGCAACCATTGAGAACCATTGAGAGGTGATATTTTTAGGGTAACAATGATTGAGACAAATTGCCAAAAGTTATCAGATTATGTACATTGTGTTAAATTTATTTTATTAAATCCGGTTCTCGTAAATATCTTAAATATCCTTCTGTCGATATTGTTGAAATTTGGCAGTTTCATTTATAGTGTTAAGGGGCTAATTTAACCCGAAGTAGATTAAATTTATTGAGTCCAGTGGCGTCCCGGGCGCCACCTTAACTAATATTATTGCGAGAAAAAAGTAAGCCACTGGCTTTTTTGGAATTTGGAAATATTTTTTTCGGATTAAGCAACTAAAAATAAAACACTTTTGTCTCTTGAATTTTTTTCGCATCTTACTTAGTTTTCGAGAAAAAAAATAAAAACCACTTTGATGCATGTCACTGGAGACGCATGGACATTTTCTTTTTCAATCAAGGTTTTCTTTGGGAAATAACTGCAGCATTTAACTTGACAGAGGTCAGCTTATTTATAAGGTATTAATTTGTTGTGTTTAGAAAGCGTTTATGGTGATTGGCTCGTAAAAGTATATGCAAGGGTTGACTTGTCAGAAAATGTGTTTCCCGTGACTTTGGGGGTCACGCAGATGCTGTAAATTCATTTTCAGACATGGCTGGATATAATTTTGAATTTATTAAAGCGGTACAGCGCCTCTGAGCAACGCTCTACGGCATTTCATCAGATATAAAAATTGTAGAGGGGGACCTAAACTCCACGAAAAACCAAATTACTGATATTCCACTTCACGGACCCCCTATTGTCATCGTCTCTCTAACTATATGTAAATGTTCCTGTGGTTCCACTTTGATGATATAAGGGAAGAAAAACGTCTAAATCGTAATACTGAAAAGAACCAGCTATATTTTGTTTAATCGCCCTTGATCTCACCAACGGATCACTTTGGCTCTCTCTATTAAAAATAAGTTCAGCCATGCAGTGCTGCCGCTTTTACTAGAAAATATTAGCAACTTTGATAATTTAAATAGTACGTATTAAGTTTGTTTTAGAATCCCTGTTAATTTCTTAATAATTGTCCTCGGCATTTTCCTATACCTATCTGTTATCGCTCTCGAGAAAATAATAAATTTCACTTTTTTTTTTTTGGAAATCCTTCAAAAAGGGCTGATATTTCTGAACTCTGGCGATTTAGAGCACTAAAATTTGGCTGGGAGAAAGGTAATATACAGAGTCCTTTCATTCTGTGTCCAAATATTATTTGTAATAGTACAGTGTGGTCAAAATACATGGAAGAAATGATAAAAAGTATGTTTTTTTTAAAACGATCTATATTTTATCGGTGGTCCTAGAGTTTTCGTACATGATTTGAGTGGAGTACGTAATCCGTAACGTCCGTCCGTTTTGCGCTTAATCAATGGTAGGTAACTCTAAGCGTTCTCCTACGGCGCATTTTACGTAAGACGTTTTTCTGATAACCCCCATATAACCAATTTGCCCCTTTAATTTTATTTGAATTTAATTTGAACAAGTGATTATTAGTTAGATAGCAATTTATGAATTTTAATTTAGTCTCATTTTGGCTTCTATCCAGAAGGTGTATTCCCCCACCCAGGAATTAGTTATTAATGTCATCATTTAATTTGGAATATGTGAGAACTGGTCGACACTATCTGTAATGTCGCCAATTTTAGTAAGTGATGAAAAATTCATCGCAAACCGAATTAATTTTTTTGAACGTTATTTTTTCGATTATGATTTTTTGGCTGTTTAATTGTCAGGGATGCCAGCCGAAGACAAGTGTCTGTCGGTCTTAGGCGGGCCCAACATCATTTCCCCGCCAACTGGAAGCTGTCAGCAGTCCACCAGCGCAATTGAAGGCAAATTTTGAGTGGTGGGGAATCGCCGCCTTCAGGAATGAAATTCAACTGGGACGAAAGTAGCATGGAACACGGCGACCTAGCGTTAAAAAAGCAATATAAATAACGGATTTACGAGGGACCCACAGTAACAACCGACGAGCAACGCGCCGCAGGCGAGTTAACCGCGCTTCCAACCCTCACAAAGGCGGAAAGATATGGTTATTTCGGCGACAATATTGCTATATCAGTTTTTGACTTATGAGCAAAATTCATTACTGTTCACAACCCAAATCAATTGCTAAAAGCCGAAAGTTACTTAACCAAATCGAAGTTGTAGCATAAAGGCGACATACAAATATTTTTTTTGGCTTCTTACAAATTATTAAAATAAATCCAAAAAAAATTCTGTACTAATTAATTTTTCCAAATGAATGCTGGCGATGCCCAAAACCATTTTGGTCAATTTTTTTTTAGAAACGGAGGGAACTGATTCGAATCTCCTCCCAGAAGATGGGACTGATGGGAAAAGTGTGGAATTTGGCACTCACGTAAGGGACATTTATCATGTATTTGACGATGATGCGGACACTCTGAAAGAGGACCTAGAACGATTAAAGGTAAACATTTTTTCAATAATCTTACGTTGCTACGGCAATACGTGGGGTGTGGTTATGGTTCATAGTTTTTTAATTGGCACTTTCATGTTGGAAAATCGCCTCAAGGGAGAGAATTACTTAATTTTTTACAAAATGAATTACAAGGACTACTCGAGGAGGTTCCTGTAAACATCAGAACGCAACTGTATTATCAGCAGGATAGAGCTCCTGCTGCATATTTCGCTGATCGGGGCAAGCGACAATTGAACGAAAGATTTCCAGGGCTTTGAGTTGGCCCCCTAGATCTCCAGCCCTCACAAGCAGTGGCTGTTCGTGACCTTACTTTTTAAATTTTATTTTTGTGTAACGACCAAACAATTACTTTCTAGGCGTTTTAAATGTAGAAAGAAAAAAGTAATAAGAAAATGCGTTAGGTAAAACATATTTTTATTTATTTTTTAATTTTACACAAGAAAATACAGCTTTTGGAAAATAAGAAAGGTTTTCTTAGTGTGTATAGCTGTCGGATCTTAACGTCGTCGCATGCAACCCGCGTAACAATATTTATCCAGTCCACTACTAATACTACTAAAGCCATCTATGAGCTATCAAGAAAACCGAAAGATGTCCAATACTACTACCGCCATCTACGAGTTATCAAGAAAACCGAATGATGTCTAATACCACTACGCCATCTACGGCTACGTCATTAGGCGCAACAAAGACGAGAACAATAGTTAACTGTTTTATGACAAGAACGAATCGAGCCACGAGACAGACAAGTTGGCATTCTTCATATTTTCAGTGTTTTTAAGTTCTTAATCCTTAAATAAAATGGTTTAAAATCATATCGAGTATCATTTTTCAAAATCTACACTATCCCCCGCTGCCACCCGCCACCTGTTACTACAGAGAAACTGCACTACTTAATCGCACGTGCGAGCAAGTCTCGTCATAATCGTCATTTACCTCGACCGAGGCACGGTTGCCGGATCCATACAGTTTGGTTTGAAGGGATGATAAAATATTAGGGAGGGTCGGACTTTTTTAGTTCGACGGTACGATACAATATTAGGGAGGGTCGGACTTTATACGATAAATAAGATTCAATGAATATAAATTAATATTTTTTATTCGTTTTGTTTTTGGGGTGCACGTGCGCATGTGCTCCTGTGGAAGAACCGCCACTGCTCACAAGCGGCTGGTTTAAAAAGTTTGCCAAGTAAAAGTCTATATGAAAGAAAGACATGAAGCAATCGGCAATGTTTAGAGGTGAATGGTGATATTTACGAGCATTTATAGAAAAAGAGCGCTGTGATTGAAAAATTGTGAATGTATGAAATTTTGTTTATTTGTAATTACGCTTGAAAACAAATGAAAATCATATAAGGACATAATATGAGTTTTTTTGCATTATTTTAACTTGTTTTTCTTTGTTATTTTAAGGCACTACAGCAAGAGATGGCCGGTGAAACGGACGATGAACTGGAAAAATTTAAATGTAGATTAATTGAAGAAATGCCCTTGACCGAATCTCAAGAACAAGGTATACATTTTTAAAATTGTGGTAAATACAGGGTGTTACAAATTCGTCCTTTACCACGGGGATTTCGGGAACGGCTCAATAATATGTTGCAAAAAAATAATCAAAAATAAATACATGGACTTTCAAAATAAAATTTTGTGTTTCGGTTTTTATTTTTCCCGACTCTGTTCGAACAAACCCATTGCTACTTTTTATTCTTCACAAGATGGCATCATCAGATCTTTCATGCGACGTGTCGTCTTTCGGTCACCATCATCAACCATAATTGTTTTCAAATACGGGCCTGGATCTTTTTAGTTAAATTATGATGAAAGAGGAGTGCAATCTACGTTCAGTGGCTGTACAACACTTACTGGTTTTAAATTGACCATCGTTCATTAAAATACCCCTAGTACGTTCCTGTAATCTACATTTCTTTTAAATTCGATATAATTCGAAAATTTAAAACTCAATGCATCTGTTAAAAGTCAAATTTTATTTGTTAGTTTTTTTTTAATAACGTGCTAATATTGCAGGGTGTGATTCCTTAGGTCATTTTATAAAGAAAAGTTCATATGAACATATGTCCGCAACGACGTCCCTGCAAACATGTCCTCTGATATTTTTTACAAAAAAGGTGGTACGCCACTGACATTTTTCCATGTGGATATTTTTCCGATTAGCCTGGTCAATTCTGCATGAAAACGGCCTCTTGAGTTTCTCTCGTCCGATTCACCGTTCTTGATTAAAACAATAAAATTCAAATTGCTTCATTTAGCAAGATGACGAAGGTTTTTTTTGTAAAATGATGATGACACGACAATACATTTTTTTTTTCAGCAATCAAACATTTCGATCCTACACCGAGTCTGTCAAATGTCGACAAAATGAAACTGACAAGTGAACAGAAAATATTAGAAGCGGTCCAGGGTGAAGCCAGCAGCGAAAGTCAAGATAGCGACGAAGGAAAGGTAGGTTTTTCTAATTGGACACCCAAGTGCCAAATTTCCAACCGGTTATTGTGACGGTTGCAAATCACTCGGCAATCGATACATTTTGCGAGCATAGAATTCTTGATCAGCGATCACAGATTTTGCTTCTGTAACACGGGAAACGAACCTATAATGTTCTTGTAAGCAAATTATATCTTTATATGCAAATTATATGTTTATAGAAGTTTTTTAACAGCTGTAAATACTTCAATAGAACTTATATTACACAGTGTGATGTTCCTGTACGTTTCCTTGCTGTATAACTTGGATGTTCATGTTAAACAACTCTTAGGGAGGACATCTGGGGGTAAAGATTGTTTCACGAAAAATGGATATATCTTAATGACTGCACTAAAAGTACCTGGGCCATCCCATTATTTATGACCGTTTGTTATTATTATGTGGAAAGGACAGGATTGTAATAATTATAATTAAATATAGGCACATCATTTAGGTTAGGTTGCTTAATTTATATTTAAATATCTTTTTGTGGTAAAATTTGTTCGTTTTTGAGGAATGGTTCAAGAATTGTCTTTTACCTCAGAATAGCGTGATAGTAATGGACAATGCGAGCTATCACAGTCGCCAATTACATAAAGCTCCAAGCTCAAATAATACAAAATTGGAGATTCAGAACTACATGGCGGCGAATGATATATATTTTGAAGAAAGTTATAAAAAAGTGATCTTTTAGAAGTTTTAAAGACATTTTGTATAAAAAAAAGTATATGTTTGTGACACATTGGCAGAAGAAATTGGACATACAGTGCTACGGCTCCCACCCTATTATTGCATTTTTAACCCCATAGAGCATATGTGGCACCAGTTAAAATCACTGGTTATAGGTCTGAAAATATTTCTCCGACTTTAAGTTCTAGTGTTGTAGAATTAATACGAAAATGCTTTAATGATATTCCCCCAGGTAGTTGGAAAAATTCAATCCGTCACGTAATAACTGTAGAATGTAGAAAATTCGTATATTAGTCTGGATCGTATAATTAATCCAATTATAATTAATTTTGATGAGGATAGCGATAGCGAAACAGAACTATCTATAGAATGACATTATAAATGTAAATAAATATGACTAGTAATATTTAAAAAAAATGTTATTTCATTTGATTACATTATTATAATCATATCATTACTTGATTTCCTTAGTCTGTCCCTTCATACTTCACTTGTTTATTGCCAAGCTCTTGTCGACACAATGGGACCGATCCAGGAAATCATTAAGTCGTATCCAATTTTCGTGAAACGTACAGGTAGTTACACTTATACAGTGAGTCCCAGAAGAAATGTCTAAATTCATTTAAAATTCAGCGGTAAGTTTTTTCAAAAAACGCTCGTACCCGTCGATTTTGATTTTTTAATTTTTTTTTTGTGGTAATTTCATGTATACAGGGTAGCTCAAAAATAAGTTACGACCATCAACTTCATTTTTTCAAATGAAAACATATATTTTTTATTTCATTTTTGAATTTTGCATTGAATTCTAAGCATGTTCCATGTACCATGTCCTATACATAAACTCAACAGTTATTGAAAAAATTAGGATTGAACATATCTATAAGTAAGACCTGTTTATTAAAAAAAAAACACAACAAAATCAAATTAAATGTTGAAAATGTGCGCCATTTACGGCTTGATAATATCCAAGACGATCAATAAACTCTATTTGCACGTTTCCAACCATTTCCGGAGTTATGACACGCACTTCTCTTCGGATCCTTTCTTTCAACTCCTGCATATTGTTTGGCCTGTTAACAAATACTTTTGATTTGAGGTAACCCCACAAAAAAAAGTCCAGCGGAGTTAGGTCTGGCGACCTAGCAGGCCGTTCGATAGGTCCTCTCCTTCCAATCCACCGATTGGGAAAGGTTTCATCCAAAAATGTGCGCACAGTGGCCGCATAGTGCGGAGGAGCACCATCTTGTTGGAATATCAGGTCTTCGTCAGGGGAGTCTAGATCCAATGGATTCGGAAATAAAGCCACTAATGCTGGAATTAATTCTAGTTGGAGAAATTCGAGATATACTCCAGTTAAAGACTGTTCAAAGAAAAATGGACCAATTACTCTTTCGCGTACGATTCCACACCAAACATTTATTTTCTTAGGGTACTGGCTGTGAACCTCTATCATCCAATGCGGATTTTCTGTTGCCCAATATCGACAATTTTGTCTGTTCACATTACCATTCAAATAGAACGTAGCTTCATCCGAAAAAATAATATTTTTTACTAAATTATTATCTAGATTGCACATATTTTGCATGCGTCCGCAAAACTCACTTCGCCTATCGAAATCATCTTCAAATAACTCAGGCACTGGAATAACTTTGTATGGGGGATATTTGTGCTTTTGAACTACTCGGTGAACAACAGATTTCGGCATGTGTAAATCGGCCCCAATGTGCGACAGGGGAGTACATTGATTTTCTTCCAAGGAAAGCAAAAGGTCAAGTTGTTCATTTTCATCTCGAGTAGGACGACCAGATTTAGGCAAATCTCTAACATGACCGAATTCTCTAAACTTAGCCTCTATTCTACTCACCATCTTTTGACATATGGGAGGACGATCAGGATGGATTTCATTAAATAATTGGGCCGTTTCTATTTGAGTACGTGTTTTATCACCAAAAAATTTCAATTTTTTCCCGTTCCGTTAACTTCACCATTATTGTGAAAACCGCAACTTTGAAACTACGCTTGACAATAATTATACTTATTTGAAATAAAATTGTCATACAGTTTCTATGGAAATAAACGGTGACAGTGAGACAGTACACTCTTACTTATTATGGAGCCCAAAATGCCATATTGCCAGAAGATTTGATAGATCGTTGGATTCCCTAAATGATATGTTCAATCCTAATTTTTTCAATAACTGTTGAGTTTATGTATAGGACATGGTACATGAAACATGCTTAGAATTCAATGCAAAATTCAAAAATGAAATAAAAAATATATGTTTTCATTTGAAAAAATGAAGTTGATGGTCGTAACTTATTTTTGAGCTACCCTGTATACATGAAATTACCACAAAAAAATTAATTAAAAAATCAAAATCGACGGGTACGAGCGTTTTTTGAAAAAACTTACCGCTGAATTTTAAATGAATTTAGACATTTCTTCTGGGACTCACTGTAGATATTATCTCTTTGAATGGCTGTAAGAACTTTATCAGGGGAGATTTAAATAGCATTGAGAAGTAATACCCTTAGTCAAACCGGTATATATGGTATTTTCCTTGTTAAATTGATGGCTTGGGGGGAGGTCATGACCCCCATGACCCCCTCCCTGGATCCGCGCTTGCTTGGAGTTCGAAATATTTGCTGTAAGAATAGCTTTATAACCCTTATAAAGAGGAATCGTTGGTTAAGCGGCCAACCGACAGAAACGTTCCATCTACTTCACCAGTCTAATATGGCATAGCCGCTTAGACGGTGAGTTAGATCGACTATTTTTTTGGCCGCACCAAAAGCATACTATTGTCTAATTTTTTTCAGAAATCCTACGACGAGATTTTCTGCGAGGCCATTCCGGGAATCGGCGATATCGTTCCGGATATACTCGTGGAGGTAGTGGAGAACTACATGAAGAATTGTGCGAAAATTCAACACGGTATAGTCATGCCTAGGAACATTAGACATTATAGTTGTCCACCGTTGGAACAAATGGAATATTAGAAGGAATATAACATTTTTTTATTTAATTTTAAAATTTTACTGTTTTAAATATACGAAAACAAATAGATATACATACTATATGATTTTAAAGATATTTTTCTAGATATACAGGGTGTTTCAAAAACATGTGCCACCAGTGAAAAATGCCTAAAATAGAGTATATTTTAGAAATAAACATGTGTGAACAGCAGTGGCGGCTCGTAACCTATGATAGAGGGGGATCACAAGAATGGTGAAATTATTTTTAAAATTTTATTTTTGTGTAACGACCAAACAATTAGTTTCTAGGCGTTTTAAATGTGGAAAGAAAAAAAGTAATAAGAAAATGCGTTATGTAAAACATATTTTAATTTATTTTTTAATTTTACACAAGGAAATACAACTTTTGGAAAATAAGAAAGGTTTTCTTAGTGTGCATAGCTGTCGGATCTTAACGTCGTCGCATTCAACCCTCGTAACAATATTTATATAGTCCACTACTAATACTACTAAAGCCATCTACGAGCTATCAAGAAAACCGAATCTAATACCACTACGCCATCTACGGCTACGTCATTAGGCGCAACCAAGACGAGAACGAATCGAGCCACGAGACTGACAAGTTGGTATTCTTCATATTTACAGTGTTTTTTAGTTTAAATCCTTAAATAAAATGGTTTAAAATCGTATCGAGTATCATTTATCGAAATACACAACATTTATCGACCCTACACAATAGTGCTTAAACGTAAAGTCCATTCTTCGGTTCTTAATTGTAGAAAATTGATTAATAACAGCCTCATTAAAGTTTGGAATACCCTCTATAATTTTTTTTTCATATATTCCATTTTTAAACTTTCTAATAAAGTCCCTAGATTTGCCCTTTGTGGTCTACGTTAAATTAATTTCGGGTTTAGGTGTTCCCGCATTCTTCACTTCAATTTTTTGCTCCAAACTCAGAGCTAAAGTTATTTCTTAAATAGTCAACTATTCTTTTAACTTAATAAATATATGATATTAAAATATTAAAACATACACGCTCGAATTTCTAACTAGATGCATGAACAGACAACGGTGCACACAAAAACTGTGCGCCTTTTCCACGATAAATCGCCATAGCCCCCCTATCCCCCGCTGCCACCCGCCACCTATTACTACAGAGAAACTGCACTACTTAATCGCACGTGCCAGCAAGTCTCGTCATAATCGTCATTTACCTCGACCGAGGCACAGTCGCCGGATCTATACAGTTTAGTTTGACGGGATGATAAAATATTAGGGAGGGCCGGACTTTTTTAGTTTGACGGTACGATAAAATATTAGGGAGGGTCGGACTTTATACGATAAATAATATTCAATGAATATAAATTGATATTTTTTATTCGTGCGCATGTGCTCCTTTGGAAGAACGGCCACTGGACTGAATAGGTTTACTAGGGGCGCGCGTGCGACCAAACCCTACTACTTGTCTTATTTTTGGGTTAAGGAATAACCACACAAGCGATGATACATGTTTTTTTGAAATACTCTGTATAATATATACTAGCGGGCACTAGAAAACCTCTCTCTCTCTCTCTCTCTCCTTTAGAATGAAACAAAATTATTGTTTTTTCTTGGATACAAGTAGTGCTGTGATCGCTCGAGCGAAAAACCGTTCGAGTACTCGATTATTGAAATAACCGATATCGTTCGATTATTAAATAATTCAAGCGAAAATCGTCGCTTGTTACTTATTACCTTTCACTCGATACCCGAGATTCGCTTGACGCCGACCGAAATGTGCCGCTTGGTAGTGTAATCGCTCGAGGTAAAAAGCTGCTCGTATATTCGTTCAGTTTTTCGCTTCATAGGAAATACTATACTCTATAGTTATAAAGTCAAGCGAAAATCGTTGCCTTTCACTTGATACCCAATTTTCGCTCGAGGCCGCGCTCCGCCCGAAATGTGCCGATTGGCGCCGTTGGAGTTTGACGCTCAGAAAGCTGACACGACGTACGTCTTTGTTAAAGGCACATAAACGAGAAGGTGCATACAAAAAAGCATGCCAAATTTCTTAAGTGGATTCATCGCGACATTGGTTTTGTTTTGACTGGGACTGGCTAGCCAGCGGCGATTGTAAAATAAAAAAAAAATTAATGGATATAATTTTTTTACAACAGAATCAACTGTTCTTCCTTAATAACAACTCTATACTGAACTTCTAAAACTCACAAAAACAACCCCTGGTGTTCAATCAACACGTTCTTCTTAGTCATAAAAATGTCAAGTGATTAATCGCTCTAGCGATTCACTTGATTATTAAAATCGCTCGAATATCAACTACTCGATTATTGAAGTCATCGTTTTTTCCCCAACGCTAGTTACAAGTAAACAAGAGATAGCACACGATGAGGCGGTGGTGTATCGAATGCTAGTTCAATAACGGCAATGTAAAGTCTGTAGCCCTTTCCGGTCTAGTTCGGTAAATGACTATTTTATATTCAACTGAAGCGACAGAAATTCCTAAATTAGTGCGTAAACAAAATAGTTTAACTCCGTGGTAATTATTGTAATAAACATTAATGAAAAATTAAACCTTGAACTGAACTTTTGACTTTTATTTATCTTATAGTCGGGGGGATAAGATTTTTTTTTTGGAACGGTGGTTTATAGAAATAGGTGCAATTGGAAATACTCGTCAGTCATTATAAATAATGACATGTTTAATATTTTTTTTTTACAAGTGCCCCGAAAGTGCCTCTTTTCATGCATGTTCACTTCACCGAAAGTGGCGTTTTCCAAGAGAGCGGGCGGGAAAGTACCGAAGTGGGCGGGAAAGATTTTTGCCGCCCGCTTCGAGTCACCATGTGTTCATAAATAAATAAAACCAGAATTGTCGGTGCGGGATTTGGACCCGCGATCCTCAGATCGCCAGGCGGACACTCTACCCACCGAGCCATACTACAAGCGATAATAAATAGCGGATTATATATAAATTAAATTGGCAGTTAATTTTTCAAAGATGTTTTAGAAAAATGTCTGAAGAATTTCTTTATTTATATGGCCTCAAAGACTCGGGCACTTGTAAAGAAATAAATAGAACCAGAGATGCCGAGAGCGGAATTTGAACCCGCGACTCTCAGATCACAAGGCGTACGCTATACCACTAGGCCACCGAGCCTATTTGTCAAAAATAATAAATAGATATTTACATTCTCCATGCGCGAGTGTTTTCATGTCATGTAGACAGGAAAACACTCTGAAATGTCTGAAGAATTTCTTTATTTATTTGGCATCAAAGCTTCGGAGCACTTGTAAAACAAAATATGGTACATATCTCGGGTAGTCGGAGGCTTTTCCGGACTCGTGCGTAATGGCTACATTATGAAATGCAAAAAAATTGAATAACCTGCCACTTTATGGAACTGAATTTTTTATTTGGCAGCAAGTAGGGTTCGTATTTTAGACTTCGTTGAAATTACTTTTCTAGGCATTATGGATTCGACAAAGTTTTTTTATATAAAACTTTAAAATACTAACCTTTAACCTTGCAAATCGATCATTTTTACTAGATATTTATCTGAAATACCTATACTCGTAAATATATAACATGCTGACGGTGTCCGTCAACTAATTTCTAGTCACAACTATAAAACAACATAACCTCAAAATAATAGCAATATCTTCCAGTTTATGCTCTATTTCTAAAGTTTTATTCAATAAAGTACTATTTTTATTTTTAATTCAATATAATATTATACATATTACTTTATATATACATATTTATAGTTACTGTAGACACATAGGCGTAACTAGAGGGGGGGCCAGGTGGGCTGTGCCCACCCCAGATTGCTCTGGTGCCCACCCCAGAATTTCCGAAGTTCGAAGCCATACATACGTCATAGTGACACTTGCCATTAAAATCCTACTAGACTAGGGGCCAGGCCCCCCCTACAAAATCATTCTAGTTACGCCAATGTGTAGACATTTCCTAGGCATTAATTGTTATTCCTGTCAGATTCTGTGTCGACACAATATTTTGTTCAATAGTATTATTTATTATTTTGTTCAATATTTTGAACTTTGTTCTGCTCGCACCATAACTCAAAGTTTTGCATATTCTTTTTAAAAGTTTTTCTAGATTATTTTCTGCAATTTCTCGTATTCCTGACGGACTACAACTTTCTTCCTGACTCATTTTTATTAACTTTAATAAAATATTTATTTTATTTAGTTTTTCAGACTTTAAAGACCCAAATAGAAAAGGTATTATAAAATACACTGTTCAAACGACGATTGGAGCACTTGTACTTTCGTTTTCTAAATTAAACACGTGCTCTAAGATAATGTCTTATTTCCATCACATAATCCGTAGGTACCAAAAGAACTAAACCTCGACAACTGACCAAAACCATACAAAAACTACGTGTACTTATACTAATAAAAAAATTATGAAAATCGTATGCAGGTATGTGAACCTGTTTATTTATAGAAAATAAACGTCATAAATTCAATATAAACATTACAAATTTATTGTTATCGTTTGAAATAGAGAAAATAATATATTTTATAAACCAACATCTCACACAGTCCGATTCAGTTCTTATAAAACCAAGTACAAAATAGTAATTATTGCAATGATTACTTATATTGTCATTGTGATAAGGAAAGTTTTATCGTATTTGAACATGATGAAACGATCGTTTCGGTGTATTTCACTATTTAAGTTTGTATACGACCGACGAGTGATTATTTCCGAAATCGAATTTAAACATTGTGCAGCAATAATTTAATGTAAAAAAGGAAGAAATTTGCTTTTATTGACAGTATAAAGACCCGTAAAATAATTTTTAACTTTAGTATTCATCTGCAATGCTCTTGAAAAAGGCCTAAAAGGCCGAAACATGTAGAATAATCCTCTAAATATATATTGAATCATTTAAAAGCAAATTTCTTCCATTTTTACATTAAATTTTTAAAAAAATGTTTCATAAAGAACCAACCGCGGAATCAGTCGAGTATTGTGCAGCAATTTTTTAATTAAAAAGGTATTTCTAAATTATTGTTTAAACCATGAATCAAATTCGGAAGGGTTGGTTTAGTGAAGTTTCAGAGCTATGGCCGGGACAATCATTCTCTCTGCAAGTAAAAGAGGTTCTCTTTCATGACGAATCTGATTATCAGGATGTCCTGATTGTTGAAACGTAAGAAGACAATTATTTTTCTACTATTATACAGTACTATTATACAGGGTGTCCCAGAATATGTGGGCAATCTCCCGGGTTCAGATAGAACACTTAAAAATAATAGTTCTTATAATTTTTTCTTCCTACGGCCTCGCCTACGGAGATACGGGCCCATAACGGAGGTATCTGCAAATCGTTGTTTTTTAAATAATTTTTTAAGTACTGGAATTTAATAATTTTTTAGTATAACGGTTACTAGATGAGTCTCCTTAAAATTCGCTCTTTTAAACACATTCAGCTTATTTAGTTTGCCAGGGACGGATTAGACGTAACACAAAAATGCTTTTTTTTTGTACACCTTGTACGATGAAGGAACGACAATAATATTTTTGGATACTCTAAACCTTGAGCTGAAAAAAAGGTACTCTTGATCAATGTCGATAAAATGAACTGTTTTCGAAAAAAAATATATTTTTGTTCAATATGATTTATATTCAGTATACGTAAATTCCATTACTAAGTTAGTAATTAATAAGATAAATGAGAAAAACCGCAAATTTCCAGACACTACCATAAACTGACACTGGCATAAATATTCTTATTTGAATCGGTACATGTGAAAAAACCATAACAACAATGAGGGAATTTTATGAACATAAAACAACAACCAATGCAAAAAACCATATTTAACAAAAATATTTTTTTCTCGAAAACAGTCCACTTTATCGACATTGATCAAGAGTACCTTTTTTTCAGCTCAAGGTTTAGAGTATCCAAAAATAGTATTGCCGTCCCTTCATCATACAAGGTGTACAAAAAAAACATTTTTGTGTTACTTCTAGTCCGTCCCTGGCAAACTAAATAAGCCAAATGTGTTTAATAGGGAGAATATTAAGGAGCCTCATCTAGTAACCATTATGCTAAAAATTATTCCACCTTATTTTAAAAACAACGATTTCCAGGGACGTCCGTTATGGGCCCCGTATCTCCGTAGGCGAGGCCGTAGGAAGAAAAATTATAAGAACTTCTCCTGTTATTTTTAAGTCTTTTATCTGAACCCGGGAGATTGCCCACATATTCTGGGACACGCTGTATACTATATAATATTACGACTATTAATTATCGAATATTCAAGAATTCACGTCCTAAATTTGACATGTCATACATAAAAATTGTATTTAATTTATTTTTTAAACTAAATCAATTAGGGATCTATCTGGGTTAGATACTGGCACAAAAGTAACGCGATGTTACTCTAGTTAACAAAAAAAATCACCATTTCTTCTAAATACGTTATATTGTAGAAAAAAACTTTTCGTAGACAATCGGTGCGACATTTTAGTACTGTAGACTTTTGCTGAAATAAAAATAAAAATCATTTCAACAAATAAAGCCTCTAATACATATTGGTTAGGTTCTATCCATTTATTTAACATTAAAACTACAACCTAGATATGTATATAATTCTTTTTGTGAAGTATTTAATTTTTAATGTTAAGTAAATTGTTTACATGCATTTATGGTAAACCCAGTAAAATCAGAGGTATCAGGACGTAAACTCTAACTCTAAACCGACATCACTCGATTATTAAAAAAACCGCTCGAGTTATCTTCTTCAGGCGAAAACCGTCGCTCGTCACTTATTATCTTTCACTCGATACCCGAGCTCCGTTTGACGCCGGCGGAAATGTACCGCTGTAGTGTGATCGAGTTAAAAAACTGCTCGTATATTCGAACAGTTTTTCGCACGATAGGAAATACTCTATTTATACATTCAGGCGAAAAAACGAAAAATATCGCCTGTCACTTGATACACGACCTTCGGTCTACGCGCCGCGCCATCCGATTGGCGACGTTCGAGTTTGACGCTGAGCAGGTACACGACATACGTCTTTCTTAAAGGCACATAAACGAGAAGGTGCATATAAAAAAGTATGCCAAATCCCTTAGCGGAGTTATCGCGACATAGGTTTTGTAAAGTTTCGTTTTAACTGGCTAGCCAGCGGCGTAGTTTAGGTCTCCGATTGTAAATATTAAAAAATTAAAGGATATAATTTTTAAAATTTTTATTTACTGTAAACTCGAAAAACTTCTCAAAAATAACATAATAATAGAAATTGTAAATAAAAATAACAAAACGAACAAAATGGTTAACAAAATATATAGAAAAGTTCGTTGGTAATCTTATAGTAAACATTTTTAAATCTAAACAGGAACTTTTTATTATTAAACTCAAGAAGACTTCTTAAACATAACATACAATATAGAAAATGTTAATGGAAAATAATAAATCGAGCAAAATAGTTTAGGTAACTATAAACATAAATTTAAAAAAATAATCACCTATTTTCTTATTTTGCCAGTCGCGTAACTAAGCCTACATTTTTGAAGGGCACACAGTTGGCACTTGATAATTTAAAGTGGAATAATTTGACAAGCCATTTTAAATATTATTTATGCTCGTAGATTAAGAAAGATGTGAAGAAAAATAACTCTTGGTAATACTTATTGTTTTAAAAAGCACAAGAATAAACCCGAACAATGAATACATATTTGGGTGATTTTTTTGGAGTTATTTTGTTTGGTATCGAGACACCTGGCTAGTAAAAATTCATTATTCGCAAATAAATAAATTTCTGGAATTTTTTTGGTGGCTACTACAATTTTTTAGCTAAACCTGTGCCCACCCGTAGTTACGTGCCTGCTAAATACCCTACCTGATCACATACAAACGGCTAGGCTGCCGGTCGAGCAGTCGGTGACGTCATCGCTTGGTGAATTGGAATTTCAAGCGATTCACTCGATTATTAAAATCGCTCGAGTATCAAGTACTCGATCATTAAAATAATCGGTTTTTCCCAACACTAGTTGGAACACCAAGTTGTATTAATTTTCTTAATTTTCAATTAAAATCTATAAGAATAAAAAGCCGAGAGTTGCTTACAGCACCATTTTACTGTATAATGTAAGTTCCATTGATATACTTACAGCTCTTAAAAAGCTATAAAACAGTTTTATAAGGTCCATAGGTCTATTTTTCGTATATTTTTAGCACTAATCACGGAAGAGCCCTGATTCTAGACGGAATAATCCAGTGCACCGAATCTGACGAATTTTCTTACCAAGAAATGATCAGTTTTTTGCCATTGTGTGCTCACAAAGCCCCAGAGAAGGTTCTTATCGTTGGAGGTGGCGATGGAGGGGTAGCTAGAGAGGTGGCGAAACATCCCTTAGTTAAGGAATTCGTACAAGTAAGTTTTTATTATTTATTGTTAGAAGGACATAGTTCGGCCCGCATAAAAGGCAGTGAAGCCTCGCTTTATTGCCTCTATATAAATACTCATTATTTCACTCTAAAAAATGGTCTGGTTTAGGATACCAAGGTCTTAGTCTCAATAACAAGAAAATTTAGTGAAATTGGCGATAAGAGGAAATTTAGTATCGAATTTTATTGCTACGATTATTTATTTATTTACTTTACCTGCCTTACAGGAACATTTCATAACTACAAGGCAGGGCAAAAGATATATATATATATATGCACATAATCTTAATTGAACTTAAGATAAGATAAATACATATATAAAAGAAAAAAAAACATAATCTAAAGAAATGAAGCAAGAACAAAATTACATTACATTACAAATTTGAAAACTTATTTAGCCCAACAACAAAAAAAATATGCAAACCGTATGATATAATTGAAAAGCAGTTTAGTGAGGCACCAGCTTTTTAACTATGTTTATCGAGCAATTAAAAAAATCCAATTCATTGTGTTTATTGTATTTGTTACACATTTGAAAAATATGAGAAAACTTCAAAATATTTGTCCTTGGACATGGTAAATAGAATGTTATGTTTTGCCGTGAACCTAAGCGCGGCACGTTGAAGTTAAGCTTCGTCAAAGTGTCCATACAATCCAACTGATTGTTTAATAATTTAAACAAAGTAATCAAAAGATGGTAATAACGGCGATCACTGAGAGATCCGTAATTAAATTCCTCAAGTAACCTGGATTGAGGAAAACCCTGGATGGGATATATTCCGTCTCTCTTAAAACTAAGATATTTTAAGAATTTTCTTTGAACATCTTCAATGGCATTAATTATGAACACTGTACTCAGGAGCCCAGATTACTGCAGCATATTCTAACTTGGACCGTACATATGAATTGTACAATGTCTTCAAGACATCACTGTTATTGAAATCTCTTGTGCATCGCACAATAAACCCATAACCCCGCAGAGATTCACCCACTACCTTATTTATATGAGGGACGAAAGAAAGTTTTGAGTCAAAAACTACTCCCAGGTCGCAGAATGAGTCGCAGCGGGAGATAACTGTATTTTTAAGCACATAGTCATGTTTAATGACAGAAAGTTTGTTTGTGAATGATACAACGTTGCACTTCTCAATGTTTAGCTGAAGATTATTTTTCAAGCACCAATTATTAATTAGATCTAAGTTGTCTTGAAGAATAATACAGTCATTGATACTTCTAATCACTTTGAATATTTTAATAGCATCCGCATATACCAAGAACTCAACAGTAATCTCTAAGCCAATATCATTTATAAAGAGAATAAAAAGTACAGAACCCTGTGGGACTCCAGAACTGGCTGTATAGTTAGCAGAGTTATAGCCGTGAAGAGCTACATACTGACGGCGGTCAGAAAGGTATGACCTGATAAGCGCTATTAAAGGCTGTGAGAAACCGTATCTGTTAAGCTTTGAAATTAAAATAGAGTGATCAAGCCGGTCAAACGCCTTTGAGAAATCCAAATATATTACATCAGTCTGCAGACCCTCATCTATCGATTCCGCAAGGCTTTGTGAGATACAAAGCAAGTTTGTTGTTGTTGATCTACCTTTAAAGAATCCATTATTCTAGTTAAAGTCACTAATAACTCTTTTTAAGTCAACCAAGTACTTCTAGTACCCGAAAGAATAAACATTTATGATAACCAATATAGTTAGTTATTAGGAGCAACATTATATTGTTGTTTCAACAATTGTGTTTGTTAATTATTACCTATTTTATTGTTAAAAAAAGAACAAAGAAATATTAAATACCAATGTATGGAAAAATTATTATTTTTCCAGACCACCCGATGATCCCTCATTCAATAAGGGCGTATTTAGTCTACACAGTTACAGTAGCACTTTAAAATACCATTTCAGATTGAATGATACTACCAAGGAAAGGAAGCCTTTTCCATTGATAGGATGTAACCACCTGCAGACCGGTATCGAACTCTTTAGTTCTCGTCAGTACAGTGAAGGTGTACATCTAATACTTCACGTCGTATGATCAATGGTAGTCGCGCCCAGCGCCATCTCTTAGCAGCAAATGGCGGCAGTTGGTGTGACGTCAGGTCTCACATCATACCTACTTATTACTACTATATCTGGCCAATAACAATAACTAAGTAAATTAGTATAGGGAGCTAATTAATAAAAAAGTGTTGGTTTCAACATGATAATGTAGTAACTAAGAAGTAGTTCTGTTAACTAGTTCATTTTATTCATCGTAATTCAGTTAAAACGAAAATTTGTTTTGCTAACTAAGAATTACATTTACATAAGCTAAAACTTTAACAGCAAGATAAAATTAGTCTTAGATACCAATGCATTTTTTAGAGTGTGACGATCGTTTTGAAGTAAAGAACGTTAGAGGTTCTGTAAGACGCGTAAATTTTATTGCTTTTAACGAATATTTGTAGCCTTCATCGTTTAACCCTCTTGGAAGGGTAGGTGTTACTCTGAAAATCTTAAATGGGAAGGAGGGAACAAGGGACACATAATTTTAAAGGTCTTTTAAATCTCTTTCTAGTAATACTATGATTTATTATTTTTTCAGCAGTAGTTTCCAAGAGAACGCGTTCCAAAACTGGACTTATCAGGGCGTTATGGAAATGACTTATTATATTTAAACCGGCAAATCCTGAGATGAAAATAAGTTGAAGAAAAATAACCATAAATCGCCCTTTGAATTATTAAGCGAAATATAGGTACACTTTATATGAAATCTCAAAATTTACGTGGTCGCTCTTGAGGACCTTCGCAATCAATAGTTTATTGAGGCAGTCTCGAAGTTCAAAAGAGGTTAGGGCACTATAGGCGATGTTGTCATATTGCAACACAGAATTCTAAACGCACGTGTTCAGTTTTTGACAACAAGACGTCTTTGACACGCGTTATCAGTTCTTTTTTGAAACTTTTTAGAGAAAAAAGCTACAAATACTCTCTTACCTTCGATCTTATTTCAAAATAATCCGTTTTATAATTAAATTCCATAAAAAAATAAATCACAAAAAGTATGTTTTTCAACAGAACCAACAGTAGAAACTATCACACAAATTTGAAATCACATCACAACATTTATTAATAGGAATTATTTCACAACAGAAAAAAATCGGGTAATGCTACAACTAACAAAACGTTTAAAATTCGTATACGTCAAGCACGTGGAACTCTCGACAGCGTCATTCCACGCCCAAGTCTCGAAACATACTGAAGCCACGATAGTGGCGCGCGGCCGGTATCCAAGCAATGGCGAGACACGGCACGCGGTGTGATCTGACATCACTGTAAGTATACTCTAGTGACCCACATTGTTACTAAGTGAATGCATATGAAACGGCGCGACAGTATGTGGGTAAAAAGGGTTTTTACCTTAGTATTTAGATATTCGATTTAAAAAAAAAGTATGTGGACTTTCTCTAGGACACCCTAGGAGTCACCCATTTAAATATAATAAGTCATTTCCATAACACCCTGTATATCCATGTAAATTCTTAGGCGGTGACTTTACTCCTGGTAAATAATTGGAAAGGGGGTCACCCGGAGTGCCACGGGCTCCCGCATCCCAATTGAGATTTTATGAAAGCTGTAAATTATATTGTTTAAAAACAATAAAATTAACGTATCTTTCGGATTTTTAATATTATTTATCATTTTAAAACCTATTTTAGGTAGAAATAGATGCTATGGTCATCGAACAAAGCAAGAAATTCCTCCCATTCATGGCTAAAGGGTTTGACTCCCCCAAATTGACATTGGAGGTATGCGATGGATTCGAATACATGAAAAACCATCAGAACGAATTCGACGTCATTATAACGGATTCCTCGGACCCAATTGGACCGGCTGCCAATTTATTTACTGAGAGCTATTTTAACTTGTTGAAGACTGCGTTAAAACCCAATGGTATAACGTCTATTTTTTCTATAAAAAATATGTCTTTCTCAGTCCGAAGCAACACAAAGCCGAATAAACCCCCTAAAATGCCATAAAATGAAATAAAAACCTTTAAGATCGTTTTAAATGCTGCAAGATTACCTGCAAGACCATGCAGGAAGCAAGTGATCTTACCAACGACATGGCTAATCTACTCTCGCAAATTTCTTTTCTCTGTTACTAAAAATTTTAAACAAACGACACAACGTAGTCAAGCAACAATCGAAAACAAATCGAACCGCTAACGACCAAAATAATCGCTGATTATTTTTTTTAGGCATAATCTGTTCCCAAGCTGGCACAGCGTGGTCCGACCTCCACCACGTGAAGGAAACCATCGAAAACTGCAAACAACACTTTCCGGTGGTCAAATACTCCGTCTCCAGCGTACCCACTTACCCCAACGGACAAATAGGATACCTGGTAGCTTCTCTGGATAAAAATTCCGATCTAACCAAACCGACTTTGAGATTTTCCGAACAAGAGATCGAGGAATATAATCTAAGATATTATAATGCTGATATTCACGAGGCGTCATTTGTGTTACCTAATTTATTTAATAAATCCTTGTGGAACTAATACGTGAACTTTGTTTTACATACTATATACAGGGTGTTCCTTAATGACGTGCTAATATTTCAGGGTTTGATTCCTTAGGTCAGAACTAATACGTGAACTTTGTTTTATATACTATATACAGGGTGTTCCTTAATGACGTGCTAATATTTCAGGGTGTCATTCCTTAGATCATTTTATAAAGAAAAGTTCATATGAACGTATGTCCGCAACAGCTTAAATTTCTTGCTACAGGGTGATGAATTTTTATTTTTTAAATGGTTATTTTCTAATATCTCCGAAAGTACTTTAGGTATTATTTTCAATTTCGGTATGTGTTAATAGGATATAGAACCCCAAATTTTAGTTAGAAAAGTTATTCAATTGTTCCACCAGTGGCGTCCCTGCAGCATGTCTTTTTTATTTTTTACAAAAAAGATGGTACGCCACTGACATTTTTCCATATGGATACTTTTTCTGATTAGCCTGGTCAATTCTACATGAAAACGGCCTCTTGAGTTTTTCTCGTCAGACGAACCGTTCTTGATTAAAGCCACTAAATTCATATTGAAACTTTATTATTAACATTTATCAAATATTAATGATAAATTTGACTATTTGAACGAGTGGGCAATTCGATGCGAAGACGGGCGGAAGCATGCCTTTTAAGTGAAGGTGGCCTTTTCCAACAATTTTTATGAAACAAAATTTATCATTAATTATTTTATCAATGTTAATAATAATGAGTTCAATATGAATTGAGTGGTTTTAATCAAGAACGGTGCGCCTGACGAGAAAACTCAAGAGACCGTTTTGATGTAGAATTGACCAGGCTAATCAGAAAAAATATTCATTTGGAAAAATATCAGTGGCGTACCATCTTTTGGTAAAAAATATCAATGGCCATGTTTGCAGGGACGCCACTGGTGGCACAATTGAATAACTTTTCTAAAGAAAAATCTGTAGTTCTATATCCTATTAACACATACCAAGATTGAAAATAATATCTACAGTACTTTCGGAGATATTAAAAAATACCCATTTAAAAAATAAAAATTCAACACCCTGTAGCAAGAAATTTAAGCCGTTGCGGACATATGTTCATATGAACTTTTCTTTATAAAATTACCTAAGGAATGACGCCCTGAAATATTAGCACGTCATTACGGAACACCCTGTATGGGAATATTTTAAAACGTCTTAGTTTAGAAAATATTTTTGGGTGACGGGAAACCGCCCTGTATAAAAACAAACTCTTGCAAGCGAACCATTAAAACAAGCTCTACAACCCATAACAACCAATTTTCATGGCCACCTTCGACGTCACACGCAATTTTCAGCGATCGATAGTCGACCGTTTTCACGAGCGGAAAACAGTCGAACTCCAAAATGGCTAACCTCGACAGCCTGGAGTATTACATAAAGTTTCCCAATCCTAATTTCAGCTATAATCAAAACAATGGAGAATCGGATTTTGTTTTCGTCGTTAACGAGAAAAAATTGCCAGTGATTCTTTTGTTCGGATGGGCGGGGTGTAAGGATAAATATTTGGCCAAGTATTCGCAGATCTATGAAGAGAAAGGGTAAGGTTTTCGCCGGTATTGATAATGTAGATTGCTTTTTAAGATGGTTGCACGAATGATCCCCAAAAGAATTGTGTTTTTCTCTTACAAGGAAAAAAATGTATTTCTATGGCACCGGTATACAGGGTAAATATGGGTAAATCGATGTGTACACAGCTGATTCGTTATTATTCTCAGGAGTGGGATGGCGTCGAACCGGCACCTAAAGAGGTATTAGTGCCGTTGGTGTCCCTAAGACAGGGGACCCAATCTGGCCCCTACCCTAGGGACAGTGGTGGCAATAAGAATTCGAGACCCCCTCGCCAGATTTTGCCAAGTGTGTATAAATGTTCCCTGGTTTCGTTGTTATAACCATTAAAAGGGATATACGTGTCCAAGATAAGGAGGGCCAGTACAGGGATCTCGGAAACCGTAAGAGATACGAAGTCGGTTAAATAGAGGTAAAGTTGCACATTCACGTGCCTAATGAGATGACGTTTAGAAAGTTTTAAAATTCCGAGTAGTTACGGAGATATCCGAAAAAAAAATAAAATTGTGAAAAATCGTTTTATTGTTTTGCTAGGTTTTTTTGAGATTGAATTCTGCAGTAAATTGCACTTTTGCACTTTTGCATTGCCACTTGCGCTCTATCTAACAGCGTTAATTGTTTTGTAATCCGACGAGTCGTCTTCGAAGGGCCATTATCAACTTTCATTTTTTTTTAAATACGGTCCTGTTTTCCTAATATTGGAATTTGAGAGCTTTTTTCTCCCGACTGCAACGATGTATGACACATTGTGGTTTAATGGCGTTTCGAGGGTTTTTTGAACAACATCAGGAATACGGTCCTGTATTTCTCCTAATTTTATAAATAATATCTCATAAGTAAGCTCTAAATTTTTTACTTATGTCGGCCTAGTTCAATAAATAACAAATAATTTAATAATAAACCACAAATAACTGAACAAAATACAGAAACATTATTTCAAACTTCTGTTGATTCGGGATTTAAAAGAAAAGTAGGCGCTTGAAACAAAAAAATTAAGATGGTGACGCGTGATTTGTTACACTTGACATTCCCATTGTGATCGATTGAGAGCGTTTTAAGAGGTTTTCTATTTTGCAGAATGAATGTTGCAGTTAGAAGATGTTATTTGTGCTTAGAGAATAACGGAAATCATTTTGAACAACTGATTATGTAGTTCCTTACTTTTTTCGTTGTTCGTTTTATTACTGTTTTGGAATGATTTTTTCACTTATTTGTGGTTTATTATTAAATTATTTGTTATCTATTGAAGTAGTCCGTCATAAGTAAAAAATTTAGAGCTTACTTATAAAATTAGGAGAAATACAGGACCGTATCCTAAAATTTCCTGATGTTGTTCAAAAAACCCTGGAAGCGTCATTAAACTACAATGTGTCATACATCGTTGCATTCGGGAGAAGAAAAGCTCTCTATTTCCAATATCAGGAAAACAGGACCGTATTTAAAAAAATAAAGTTGATAATGGCCCTTCGAAGACGACTAGTCGGATTACAAAACAATTAACGCTGTTAGAGCGGGAAAAGTTGCAATGCACAAGTGCAATTTACTTTAGAATTCGGTCTCAAAAGAACCAAAAAAAATAAATAAAACGATTTTTCAGAATTTCGGTTTTTTCTGGATATCTCCGGAACTACTCGGAATCTTAAAACTTTCTAAACGGCATATTATTAGGCACGTAAATGCGCAACTTTACAACACAAGCACTATAGGAAAAAGCCTTTAGGGCACTCTGAGAGTGGTGCGTGTGCTGTATAATGTATGTGTATTGCCCTCCTTCAGGCCCGTAGCCAGGGGGGGGGGGGGGGCAGAGTGGGCAATGCCCACTCTGACAGAAAAAGTTGCCCACTCTAGCAAAACCATGATAGTTGTATATTTATGTAATTTCTTGGGATTCAGTCTCAGCAGAGAATGGCCAATCTGATATATTTAGCGTTTGAGAGTAAACAAACAAATAACATAAACTTTGAGGTGTTTTTAAAAAAATTTAACGAGAGGAAGAACAGAAAACTTCAATTATATTAAAGGTATTTACCTACGTTGCGTTTTTTGGTTTTGTTTAAGTTTTATTTTTTGTAATTATATAGGTAGTTAATTCAATGTTGAAATCAACGATGTTATTTTTTTCTTGATCTTATGTGATCTGATCACAAAAATTATTTTCAAGTTTGCCCCCTCTAAAACTTTGACTGCCCACTCTAAAATCTAATCCTGGCTACGGGCCTGCCCTCCTTACAAATATTTTAAAAAGTCATATGTCAAAGTTCTAGTCAGTTATTGACTAGTATATTTCTGGTTCCCGACAGAATAGTAGAATTTTCATTTCATTGTGTAGTCAAACTTTGTGTGTAGGTAAGCTTTTGAAAAAGCATGCTCCAGATTTCCTGATGGACCGGAAAATAGGGAAATTTATGCGGCCGTAATTAAATTTTAAAAAATGAGTAAACAATAATGTTATTTATACTCGTAAATGGTAATATACCGTTTAGTAATAAATGTTTATAGCTTGTACTTTTAGAAATTACGTGTATATACACTGTAAATGCTAAATTTTGTAAAACTTATGAATAAATTACAGTGTGTAATAAGAACAAATAGCAATTTAGCGAAAAAAAATATATATAATATATATATAGTCAATATAGGGGTGATTCACTGTTTATGGTAGATTAGACATACAGTGAAACCTCTCTTAGGCGGACACCTACGGGACCGTCTAAATGTGTCCGCCTAATAGATGTGTCCGCCCATGGGAAATTTGTTATTAGGTAATATGTAAATGTAGATGTATGTACAAATAAACATAACATAACAAAAATACACTAGTTTTAGTTAGGATATAGCACTAAAAAATCTAATAACGTAGTTTGACGTGTTTGCGTTTTATACTTGCAATCTAGAAAATGTAATTCCAAGTCTGATAACAATTCCATCGCTGTAGATTCAACTCTATGCTTTGCATACTCTTATAATGCCTTTACCATACTAATGGCTTGTTGATAATTGGTGACATTTGTTTGATTACGGCATTCAACTTCTTCATCACAGTCGTCAGATAGTGATGTGGTTTCAGCTTGGACTACATAATCGGTAGAAATGGGGTCACTATCATCTCCTAATAGCACATTGCTATCCATGTTAATGAACTCGCCCAAATCATTGTTTTCAAATTATAAACTTCCACAACATCAATATTCTCTTTCAGACTCAAAACGCGACATTTTCGATCACAAACTGTGATCAGACCCATCATGACATATGCATGCGAAACGTGGACTCTTACTAAACAGAATGAGAACCGACTAAGAATAGCAGAGAGGAAGATTCTAAGGGGCATTTTTGGACCAAAAAAAGACGAAGGAACACAACAGTACCGTATCAGAACCAACATAGAATTGGAGGAAATGTATTGCCAACCTAGTATTGTCGGGGTGGTCAGGTCGGAAAGACTTAGATGGGCCGGACACGTTAGAAGACAGGAACATGGCCGTATCTTAAAATTAGTATGGGAAGAAGCTCCAGTCGGCAAACGTCCTTTAGGGAGGGAGACCAAGATTGCGCTTGAGAGATAACGTGTCAGCGGACCTACAAATGTTGAATATCGTCAACCCAGACCAGATGATGTTGGATAGACGACAATGGAGGCAAATTGTGAAGTCAGCCAAGACCCAACCAGGGTTGTAGCGGCTAAAGAAGAAGAAGAAGAATAATCACACATACTTTCATTCGGCGAAGTCCTTTCGCGCTGCCACGCATACGCGATTGGTTGCCGGTCTGTCTTCAGAGAGTTTTTGCACCGTACTTATTCGTCTCCCAAAAACTTTAAAAAAATTTTTTGTCCGTTTAAAGGAGGGTTTTCGCACTCTTTATATGAAAACAGCCTGTCCGCGTCCGACCAAAGGAGAGTCCGCCCAAGAGAGGTTGATTTTCATGGACTTTCATATTCCTAGTTCCGGACTATGAAAAAATGTCCGCTTAATAGAGATGTCCGCTTATTAGAGGTGTCCGTTATGAGAGGTTTCACTGTATATGGAAAACTTTAAAAAAATTAGGCCGGGATAATTTTTCAATAAACTGGCTCTATGGAGGAAGCTCTACGTATAGGAATATAATCTTTGAAATGAAATTTAATTAACTTTAAATTTTGAAAATAATATACGGTTCCATTAAAAAAAAACAAAAGCCAATGGACGCCTTTTTGACGTAACGAAAATAATATATTCCCGAATGGCAGACCTGCCAAAGCCAAAGCCAAAAAAAAATTATATATTTCGTTGCATGTAAACTAACGAAGTTATATTTATTTTAGGTTAATAATTCTGCGATACACGGCACCAATAAAATGCCTTTTCATGAAACGTTATCAAATGGCTGTAATAGGCGAAAAATTAGTGAGACTCCTTTTCGAGCTAAACTTCGAGAATCATCCGATTTTCGTCCATTGCTTTTCCAATGGGGGCGCTTTTCTATACCAGAATTTTTCCTTTGCTTTGGATAAGCAAGAAAAACCGTTGGAAGTAAGTACATACTATATCGGAACCTATGCGGGAAAAAGACGTAAGAGACAATAGTTCAAACACCGGCATTTTTCCCGGAGAAATTTCAAATAATACAGGGTGTTATGGAAATGACGTATTATATTTAAACCGGCAATTCTTGAGATAAAGACAAATTGAAGAAAAATACCCATAAATGGCGCTTTCAATTCATTCAGCGGTAAAAGTGACCTGACGTCAAACCAGAAAAACACCTGTGTGGCACTGCGATACATGTAAGCAATCAAGGAATTCTGGCCGGTGTTGTCATATGTACACCTTAAACTCTTTAGACAAAATAAAATAATTTAAACACTTTTCCATTTTGTAGTAACTTTTTGTATAATTAATTGAAGAACATTTACGACGGACTATGTTTTAAACAACCCGAAAAAACATATAGCATAGTAATAGCCACGTACGTCACTAGGTCAAATGCCAATGACCTCTTGACGCCTTACACCGGCTGAGCGAAGTAGTTTCATATAGCGCCGAACGCGTGCGTCTGTTAGTTCAAGACCAACCATACGTTGTGTCTATTCGATCACCAACACACTCTCAGCGACCCGCTCTGTTTTTTCGGTGTACGCGTGTATCTTGCCCGTACATAAAAAAATCTTTGAATATTGTTTTTATTGACGCGTCTCTTCTGGACGTCAAATTTCGTCGTGTGTAATAAAATCTAATAATCTGTAGTATAATCTGTATTATTGTATTTTCAAAAGCTAACTATCGGTTCTGTTTCACTGTTACTGTGTGTACATAAAGTGTTTCCATGAAAAAGAAAAAAAAACTCCTCGGTCTTTAGGTATAAGGATAAATACAAGTAGGTAGAAAATAATTTATTTTTATAATTTTATATGGAATTTCAGTGTTTCAAATGTTGTACAGTAGCGTGGACAGACCTGTGTGTAAGAGTGTTTATTACCCTCTTTTAAAACGGTCGATTTAAAAAAAAAAAATATGTAGCCCTTCTGTAGGACACCCAAGAAGTCACCCATTTAAATATAATACGTCATTTCCATAACACCCTGTATTTATAAATTATTTTAATTTTTAATTAATGTTTTTTTTTAGTTAAAAGGCGTTATTTTCGACTCGGCTCCCGGAAAGAGGAGAGTCGCCAGCCTATTTCGGGCTTTATCCGCCATAGTTGAAGGAAACATATTTTACAATTTTTCAATGTCATTTTTTATGACAATGTTTTTGTCGGTCATATGGCTCTACGAGGTATGTATAGTGCAGTTTACATTATACCGTTGTGTAGGTCCCATTGTGTAGGTCCCAACATCTTCACACTTCAATAAATGAGTGCAGGATAGTCTTGAATATACAGGGTGATTCACGACGAGCGTGCATTAGAACTTTATGGAGAACTACTGAATATATGTTCCTGAAACTTTGGGGATTTGGGTTTATCGATATGCTCTCTTTAACTAAAATATTGACATGTTCCTGTCATTTCCGGTTATACCGGAAGTAGCTGCCAACTTTCGTTTTTTAAATACAACATGGTAGTTTTTATTACATTTTTCGATTAAGCATTAAATACTAAGCACATTTTATAGAAAATGTTTTTGTCAGACTCTATTAGTTTTAGAGATATCTGGACTTTTTGTAATTATTTGGCAAATGCATGACGATGAAATAATCCATATAATTGGTTTACCTTAGCGCTTGGACTAAAAATTTTTTTCTCACTGAATAGCTAGAAGATCATCAAGTCTTAAAAACATTTCAAATTCGGCATAAAATGTACAGGGTGGTCACAATTCAAGCCTCATTGTGAAAGAATTCAACCATTAAAAACTTTCTTATTTTAAATGGAACACTCTGTATATTTTTATTTAATTTGATGGCAAATTAGTTGTTCTTTATAAATAGTATTTACTGTCCTATACCTATATCAAAGCGTTTTCTCAATAAATCCAATTTTATTCTGAAAATACTATTTGTTCAAGTGTGCTATGAAAACAATTGTACTTAGGGTACTGATGTCTATACGGAGGAAAATTAATAATGACGGCAATATTTTCTAGTATGCTTTGACAAGAAAAACAATTGTCTGATATTTCTTGGCGTATTTTCAAACTGTCAATAATTGTTCTGTTACTAAAAAAGTCACGTTCCGGATTTTCAAGTGAAGATTTTTTAAATTTATTTACGGTTTATATTTAGAATGTTGTATTTTCAAGCAATCAATCACTTTTCCTCCGTATAGACATCAGTATACAGCCCCTAAGTATAATTGTTTTCATAGCACACTTGAACAAATAGTATTTTCGGAATAAAATTGGATTTATTGAGAAAACGCTTTGATATAGGTATAGGACAGTAAATACTATTTATAAAGAACAACTAATTTACCATCAAATTATATAAAAATATACAGGGTGTTCCATTTAAAATAAGAAAGTTTTTAATGGTTGAATTCTTTCACAATGAGGCTTGAATTGTGACCACCCTGTACATTTTATGCCGAATTTGAAATGTTTTTGAGACTTGATGATCTTCTAGCTATTCAGTGAGAAAAAATTTTTAGTCCAAGCGCTAAGGTAAAAAAATTATATGGATTAATTATTTCATCGTCATGCATTTGCCAAATAATTACAAAAAGTCCAGATATCTCAAAAACTAATAGAGTCTGACAAAAACATTTTCTATAAAATGTGCTTAGTATTTAATGCTTAATCGAAAAATGTAATAAAAATTACCATGTTGTATTTAAAAAACGAAAGTTGACAGCTACTTCCGGTATAACCGGAAATGACAGGAACATGTCAATATTTTAGTTAAAGAGAGCATATGGATAAACCCAAATCCCCAAAGTTTCAGGAACATATATTCAGTAGTTCTCCATAAAGTTCTAATGCACGCTCGTTGTGAATCACCCTGTATAGATAATGACTTATTTTTATTTTAAATTAAATTAATATTTAGGGATATATGTAAATATATTTTGTGCTCCGGCTCTGCCCATAAAGATGTACGCAATTATTGCAACAAAATTTACTGTAAATTTTACAGGTAACCATTACTTTTTTTAGGTTCTAAGCAATAATTTTTTCCCAAGGGACAATGTCCACACAAACAACCCATTCGAAAACTTAAAGAAAGAGAAGAATCGATGTCCACAACTTTTTATTTATTCTAAGAATGATAACCTGATTCCTTATACAGTAAGTACGCTCGCCTTCGGCTTAAGATAATTTTCGATTTATTCGCGATGTAAAAAAAAAATTGAGAATATTCAGAAGATTCGCTTTAGTGATGCTCAGTTGGTTTAAAGCGTTCACAGAAGCCAAATCTGTGACAGCCGACCAAAATTTCGGTGTTCGTAGAGCAAAATGTATCGATAGCCGCCTGATTTGCTACCGTTCGAATAATCCGCGTACTGGCATGGAATTGTGGGTTTGCATTCTGCACAATAATTGTTCGATCGACTGTTTGTTTGCTTTTGACTTTTGGTCAAACTCATTTTCCATTATTATTCTTTGAATATACACTTAGCAGCAAAAATAACGCACAACCGAAAATTATGCTCAATTTCAAACTTGATTTTCTCGCAAACCGATAAACCGATTTCGCTAATTCTTCTTTTGAACTGTAGCTTTTTTCTTTGGTAATTGCACTGTGATAGAATTTTTTATTTAGATTTCACTTTTAGGCTTATACAGGGTGCAAAAATGAGAATTGTTTTTTTACGTTAAATTTCAGACACCCTGTAGGGAGCACTAGCAGCAACAACGAGTGTATGATGAAATCATACTGTAGCCTCATGCTTTCTAAATATTTTGTTCCTTTAATTTCTCTGATATCTGTAATATCTTGAAAATACACAGTTTTATACCAGAAAATGTTTTTTTTTTAATTAAAATAACATTTTGACAACATTAAACTAATAATAACACTAACATTGCACTGTGCATAACAATATGTTCTGGAATAAAACTGTGTATTTTCTTTACTACAGTAGGGAATCCAATCCCACACCCAAACTTTAATCCCGCAAACCTGCGGTATTGAGTCGATCGATCCGGCGGATCCGCGGGATGTGCGGGATAGCAAACAATAGGTTTGTTTTGGTTGTAAAATAAGGATTGATTCTAGACAGTTCGAGAACTGCGCAGAACTGTATGTGCAATAAAATAAATCCTCGAACTGTTTTAGAATCGGTTCGCAGTAGAAGAAACCAAAACAGCTTATTGAAAAAGAAGAAGAGGAGAATTACCCATAACCTCAAAATTTCAAAAATTGACGAAGTTGTTATTTTTTCTTATTTATATACAGAAAATACAGATATTTAAGTGTATATTATATGATACCAATAATTCTAAGCCTGCACTATTTAAAAGCTGATCCTACAAAAAATACTCAAATAATTTTTCAATATTCTTGAAAAATGAAATTATATGTTGCATTTAACTTCTTTACAGAAACTTCTACCTACCATAACTATGGGATTATTATCCTCCATTCTATAGTATTTTATTTTTAACGAAAAAAATAGCTGAACTAAGATTCAAAACGCAAGACACGAGATACGAGCACAAAAGGGACACAAGCCACGCAAAAACAATTTAAAATAGTGATCAGCTAGGGAAATGCCTTCTTTTTATTACACTCCACATGCGGCAACGAAAAATCCCGAATTGGTTCCATCAAAAAGCTAGAACTGCATTGACAGTTCGAGAACGGTTACGAACCGGTTCGAAATATAACCAAAGCGCTTAAATTTTAATTCGGAATCGGTTCTAACTAAACCAAAACAGAAATATGTCACTGCGCATGTGCGGACTGTTCTAGAACGGTTCTAAGTTTGAACCAAAACAAAGCTAATAAACTGCTGTATTTTTGGTCGACCCGTCGGGGATTTCCCGCCATGCTGGGCTATTGAAAATACGTTTTCCTGCGTACGTGCGAAAGTAATGGCGTTATTATACTAGTATCTAGTGACATTTATCAAGTGGTTGAATATAATACATGGAATTTAAACAACAATCACAAAAATGAGTGTCAGTGTAGTTTACAAAGACAATAAAGGTTCAAGTTTAGTTTGGAATTATTTAAAGTCTGAAGATGGTCTTACAGCTAAATGTAAGTTATGCCCTAGCATTATAAAAATCTCTGCTCGTTCCACCAAAGGTCTTCACACCCACTTACAAACAAAGCATAATATTAATTTGAAAGTCTAGAGCAGCAGCGGTAGGGTTGATGTTGATAAAATAACACAGGAAATGAAAGCTAGTACCAGCAGTTCGAGTAGTTCGTTTGGTTCTATTGCTAAACGCTCAGATGTTAGTGGTTCGTCTGTGCTACCTAAGAAAATGAAAATTACAGATTTTTTTTCATCTGAGAAAAAAGTTTCGATGGAGGAAAGAGTGTCTCGGATGGTAGCTAAAGATGGTATACCCTTTGGAAAGTCACATCGACCGATATGCGCCAACTATTCGAATCAGAGGGCCACAAATTGTGTAAAATCTATTCCGCCGAGAAGTGTCGAAGCTATATCCATGTCATTTTCGTCAATGCTTCTAAATGTGCCAGAATCACTCCGATTTTTTCTATTCTTCTAGGATTAACAGGTTTAAGTACTATGTCTCTTACCGAAGATAAAGGAGTTTTTGTCAAAGTAGACGTCTCTGCTAAAGCATCCATCGAATTAAAATTTCTACTCAACAACGATTGATACACATTTTTAATTATTAGTTTGGCATCGGTAGATAGAGACACTTGAAGATGCCCCCCTATCAGCACAATTCCAAGGACGCCACATTCTACCACTAATAAGCCTAACTAAAAATTACTCGCCGGAAAACCACTAAAGATTAAAATTATTAAAAATCACTTTGTATTTATATATGCATCAGGCATAGGTATAAATTGACTTTGTATACCTGGTCCGGCTCTGCTCGAAAAGGTTTTAAAATTTGGGATTTCCTTATTTATTTTATGGTCCAAGAGATAATGAGGTTTTATTGCAGTCAAAAGATCAACGATATAATTCTGCAAATACTATACATCCGTTGTTGTTGCTAATGCTCCCTACAGGATCTCTCAAATTTAACGTAAGGAGCTATTCTCATTTTTGCACCCTGTAAAAGCCTAAAGCTGAAATTTTAAAAAATTCTATCACAGTGCAATTACCAAAGAAAAAAGTTATTGTTAAAAAAAACAATTAGCGAAATTTCTAACGATTATTTTTTCAGGACATTGAATATTTTGCCAATTTTCGTAGAAAACTAGGACTTGACGTCACCACGATATGTTACGAGAACAGCCTACACGTGAAACATCTGCCAGAAAACAGGGAAAGTTATGTTTCCAGTGTTTTTCAGTTCATCAATAAATGCCTAAATGGCATTAACTAGAAAGAAATTAGTATTCGTTTAGTCTTTTATAAAAAATAGTTCCAGAGTTCAAGCCAAGTCCACGGTTATAGCAAAAAGGAAATAATGGGCTGAGTTAGTAACATAACATTTTTATTATATTATATATTATAGGCAGGGGTGTATTTAGGGGTAAGGGGGACCATTGTAAATCCGCCCCTGGTTTTATTCATATAATTTAACAATGTTTTACATTCAGCTGAGTACAAGGAGCCCATTTTTTTCGTGACATAACCTAATTTTTTTTTAATATATAAACAATAAAATACATCTTTATTAAAGAATTTACATAGGAAAATTAATTATTTAGAACAGAACTTTTCTGAATACTACGTATGCAATTGCACAATCGGTTACCTGTTTTAACTATAAAGCACAACCCTTCCGAACGCCGCGGCAAGTGTCACAAGGACACCGAGACCGGATTTTTGACTATAGACGAGTTAAATACCCTCGCCGGCACAAAATTCCGCCACCCTGAAGTTTTGTTCAAGTTTGATATTTTATAACTTTTTTATTTTTTTGCGATTTTCATGATTTTGTTATCAGTTTGTAGATCCATTTATTGTGTTTTTCCTGAATTATTTTATAAAGTAACCTTTTTTTTATTAGGCTATATTATACAGGAGTAAAAATCTATTTAAGAAATAAAAAGTCTATGCTTGTCAGGTGGTATTAATATCAATACCATGGAAAATTATTATTTTCATACCGCCCGATGATCCTTATACAATAAGGGCGTATTTTTCTCTACACAGTAGCACTTGAAAATACTATTTCAGGTTGAATGGTACTACCAAGAAAAAGATGTACACCTACCCTGTACTGACGAGAACAAATAAGTTCGAAACCGGTCTGCAGGTGGTTGCATCCTATTAATGGAGAGGGCTTCCTTTTCTTGGTAGTACCATTCAATCTGAAATAGTATTTTAAAGTGCTACTGTGTAGACAAAAATACGCCCTTATTATATAAGGTTAAAGGTATCATCGGGTTGTCTGGAAATAAGAATTTTCCATATTGGTCTTTGATATATTTTTTTTATGATCAAATACAAGCACTATAGGAAAAGTCCTTTAGGGCACTCTGGGAGTGGTGTGTGTGCGCAAAAAGCGATTCACGTTGGTTTTGAATCGTTGGAGGTTATATTCGTTGGGAAAAGCGACCTCGGGAAGGTCGTTCCATAAGGATGAAGTCCTCCAGATGAAACAATTCTTAAATAATGAAGTTCCAGGAGTACTAAGATTAACCACATATGGATGGGCGGCAGTGGTTCGTCGTGTATTTCTGCTATTCGCCGCACTTTCCATGAAAATATCCGTAAATGAGAGTCAAATCCCCAACCTCTATTCGATGTTCTAGGCTGTCGAGGTTCTTCGTCAGCTCGTGGTCTCCAATCAGACGAATGGCTCTCCTTTCGATGGAATACAGTAGCCGAAGAGTATGTTTGGGTGCAGAGCTCCAGACATGAGAGCAGTACTCTAGTGATGGCCGAATCTGGTATTGTATAGTGTCAAAAGTTGTTGAGGTGTGTACAACTTTCTGGTTCGGAAGAGTACACCAAGTTTCTAAGAAGCTATCTTGGCGATTGCCACAAAGTGGTTATGCCAACACATATTTCCTCCCAGATTGACACCCAGGAAATTAATAGATGAAGCCAGTGGGATTGCGATATACATATATTATGCGATATACTATACAGGAGTAAATCAAATCGTTGTTTTTTGTCCTAATTTCAAAACACCCTGTAGGAAAATTGAGGTGGATAATTTTGTTTACATACTGTTTCTGGTAATCTTTGATGTATGTATTCTAAATATTTCATTTTTTGATTCATTCCATTATCTCATTTCTGCTGCGAGTTGCAAAATTTTAAAAGAAAGGCTGATTTGAAGCCTATTTTTATTTAAAAAAAAAACAAACACTAGGTATATCCTAAAGTTAATTAACAAAAACAATTTTAATATCGTGTATTTCCTGCTCTCACAGTAATGACAGCTTGCAGCCTTCGTGGCATCGAATAAATAAGGTTTACTTATCCTATTCTTGAGCTGTAGACAAGGTTCAGATAGCGTTGATGATTGCCAACGTCCGAGGCGGACAAGGCACCTGAAGATGAAGAAAGAATACACGAAACAGTATGTAAATAAAATTATCCACCTCAATTTTCCTACAGGATGTTTTTGAAGTCGAGACAAAAGACAACAAAGTTTACTTTACTCCTGTATAATATAGCCTAATCGAAAAATGTTACTTTATAAAATAATTAAGGAAAAATACAATAAATTGATAATAAAAATCGCATAAAAAATAAAAAAGTTATAAAATATGTATGAAAACTCGGTCTTTGGTCGCGGAGCTCTATAAGTTGTTTCTTTACCCACAGAGCCAATATATTAGTACTTTTTGGTTTATACAGTTCGTTCTTTGTTCGGATTGAAAATATTTAATTATATCTTATAGGAGGAGAAAGAGGTGACAATGAAAATGTAAAATTTGTTTTCACATATCACTTCAAATAGAATCAGGAAACAGACAGAACGAAATCGTAACGATTCGGTTTTGCCCAAATATACAGGGTGTTATGGAAATGACGTATTATATTTAAATGGGTGACTCCTTGGGTGTCCTAGAGAAGCGCTACATATATTTTTTTTTAAATCGAACGTTTAAAAAGTGGGGTAATTCACCCCTAAACGCACACACAACTCCTCGGCACATTCATATATGAACATATTACATTGCCCAGCTGGGTAATAAACAGATGTTCAGGAACAATGTTGCCAAAATGTTTAAAAGTGTAAAACTTTAGTTTCTTATAAAAATAAATATTTAGCTTACTTAGAAAGTAAATCCAGGACGCGATTAAGGAATCCAGGGCACAGACACTTTCAGTTCTTTTTTCTATGGGAAAAACTTTATGCTCATCACGTGTCCTGATGATAGTGTGGGAGTGCATAATAAGCTTATCACTAAACCCCAACACTAACGCATAATTACACTTTACAATAACACACATAGAACAAGAGCACTTAATCATTTCGCAATAGAAATAATAAAAACGCTAATTTCTATGGGCCATTAACCCTTTACTAAAGATAAAATGAAACAATTATGTTAACAATTGACAGGAACTACCCTTTGAAATAATGGTCTATTCCTATCTTCGGAGCAGTCGTCGAACTTTCATTCCGAGTTGCCATTTCCGAGACTATAATTATACAGGAAAGTAATATTATAGAAGGAAATCCGGCAATTTATGATAGTCGCTTAGAAGACTTCGAAAGTGGCAACGCTGTATTTATTATTTATTTATTATTTCCCAGACGATAAGGGTGTATTTTTGTCTACACAGTAGCACTTTAAAATACTAATTCAGATTGAACGGTACTTAGATGTGTTGTGACGCGAAAACTAATATGATTTTGTGATGTGAGTAATTGGTGTTTTTTATAAATTAAGTTGGTTTTAAATAAGTGCGAAAAGGTAAATAAAATTGCATTTTTTTTCTAAAGGGTAAGTGACATTCATAAGCTTTTAAGTTGTCCAGATCTGACAGGTGTCGTTCGAATTGAACAAATGAGAACATACCTGACCATTTATAAACTCCGCGGCGGTTCGTTCGAGTCAGTTCAAGTTTATAAATCAGAGATTGTTTCCCAGCGAACTGAACGTAAAAGTTTATAATAATGTACCCTGAAAAATAAACAACTTGAAATCTGTCAAACGGTTATTGACTTTCTAAAGAGTTTACCCTGAAGATATGACAACACTGTTCAAGATTCACTGCCATATGTTGCTGTGTTTACCTTCCGAACAGGGGCACCACGTGGTAATTTTTGGTTTGACATAAGGTCATGTACAGGGCATTAAAGCACCATTTATGGATATTTTTCTTCAATTTGTTTTCATCTCAGGAATTGCCGGTTTAAATATAATACGTCATTTCCATAACACCCTGCATCTTCGGAAATATTAGGATTTTTTTAAATTTTAAAAGATGACGTTGCAGAACTCACCAATATGGGCAACTCTTGTCTAATTTGATCATTTCTCTATCTCCTATGGTGCATTCTTAAAAAGATTTTGCACCAATACAGTTCTGTTAAAAACATTATTCTAAATGACTTTCTACTCTTTATTTGTGGTAAAAGTACACAACTTTTTGCCTGCACCTGTACAACTTTACAATTACCTTCTGTGATACTTGTTTTTCTTTGTTATATTGTTAACTGTTTCAGTAATTTAAATATATTTTTAATAAAAAGTTAGTGTAGATAAATTATTATTTATTTATTTCGATGCTAAATAGAACCAATCGATTCGACAAAATTAAGGAGAATAAAAATGTATTCATATTGATTTTTATTGTTTTTTTTTATCCCCAGCAAAATTTTACTAATATGTTATTGAACGGTTATATCAAAATAAAGAACATGCTTATTTAAAAAATCTTTTATTTATTAATAAAACGCTTTGTACGTTATATATATCACAAGATAACAGGGTCTGACTAGCCTAAATAGTTAAATACATTTCTAATGCGTCGGTATTAAATTCTAAAAAATACACCTTTCAAAAGTCAAAATACAGGGCTTGTTCGGTAAATAAGGGGTAATATTTCGCCAGCGTAGAGGGAAGCCAAAATAATACTAGTAGTTAATTATAATACTATTATTAATTAATTATTATGTATAATAATTATCATTAATATTTCTCCTTGCAAATATGTCGGGCTCCACAGGTTTGAGATTAAATATTTTCAAACAATCCTGTATATTTTAAGGAAATTTTATACTGTGCACACCCTGTCCAAGATAAGGAGGGCCAGTACAGGGATCTCGGAAACCGTAAGAGATACGAAGTCGGTTAAATGGAGGTAAAGTTGCGCATTTACGTGCCTAATAATATGCCGTTTAGAAAGTTTTAAAATTCCCAGTAGTTCCGGAGATATCCGGAAGAAAAACGAAATTCTGAAAACATTTGAAAGAGTTTGAAGTTTTTGGTGCTTGAAGCCTTTCAAAGTATTAAGGCCAGAAATGTTGTCAAATGTTTTAGAATCGACATTGAGAAGATGTTATTTGTGCTTAGAAAATAACGGAAATCATTTTGAACACCTGGTTATGTAGTTCCTTACTTTTTTCGTTGTTCGTTTTATTATTGTTTTGGTATGATTTTTGTTCACTTATTATTTATTATTGAATTATTTTTTGTTCACTTATTTGTGGTTTATTATTAAATTATTTATTATTTATTGAACTAGTCCAACATAAGTAAAAAATTTAGAGCTTACTAATGAGATATTAGTTATAAAATTAGGAGAAATGCAGGACCGTATCCCAAAATTTCCTGATGTTGTTCAGAAAACCCTCGAAACGTCCAATATCAGGAAAACAGGACCGTATTTAAAAAAAGAAAGTTGATAATGGCCCTTCGAAGACGACTCGTCGGATTACAAAACAATTAACGCTGTTAAATAGAGCGGAAAAAGTGGCAATGTAAAAGTGCAATTTACTTTAGAATTCGATCTCAAAAAACCCAGGATAAAAATAAAACGATTTTTCAGAATTTCGGGTTTTTCCTGATATCTCCGGAACTACTCGGAATTTAAAAACTTTCTAAACGGCATATTATTAGGCACGTAAATGGGCAACTTTACCTCCATTTAGCCGACTTCGTATCTCTTACGGTTTCCGAGATCTCTGTACTGGTCCTCCTTATCTTGGACACGTTGTATATGGACTAAGAATAAGAAACACATAAATAGAATCATTCTTGTGAATAGACAGGGAAGCCATGACTGCAATCGTCAAAATTTCGATTTGGCATTTCTCTTTAAGAAAGGTACCCTACCTACCTACCTAGCAGACACCCTGTATATATGCCTACGTACCGGGAAAAGAATGAATGTGCGTTATCACCTGTAACAAGTACGATTCAAATCGCTATTATGCAGATCAAATAAGACAAAATCACGTCAGCAGTTAATGGACGAGATCAATATTATGAAGATCATCAAGTCTTTGATATGACGCACATTGATTCTTTCCCCGACCCACCCGTATAAAGTATATTCTGATGAATGCAAAGTAAATTTAAAGTAAACTAACTAATAATAGCATTAATGGTAAATACTTATATAAACACCAAATGTATGTACAGATACTGTTTCTCTAAGCTCTAGGTGGTATACAAAAATATTTCTTGAATATAATATCTTTGTTTTAAATACTTATGTCACCGTCAATAAAATGAACTTAATTATCTACATCATAAGAAACAATTTTATTAACATTCCAAAGGTTTTTAAGAGTTCGAAGTTTTAAGGAAAGGTTTTGACTTGCAAAAATGGTAAATTTTCATATAAAAACTCGATCCCACTTCTGATCTCTTGAAATTTGAATTTTGTTGTCCATTCTTAAATTATATCTAATTAAAAAAACTAGTAGTCGCACCTTGACTCTGCGATCGCGATATACAAAACAAATCATCAATTTTTAATTGATCAGGAGTGACTATTCACAGAACTCGTCTAACTAAGCTAAAGAATTTTTTTATATGATTTAAAAAGTCCCCTTAAAAGACGTGGATCTGAAAAGAACCGTTTTAAGAGGGGACGCCAAAAATTAAATAATAATAAATTATTATTTTGGGTTTCGGGTTTGTTCATACCAACAGAAAACGTATTCTGTGGTATCGCAACGCAATTCACAGAGCGCGAAATAACTATACAACGACATTTTATAAGGGACCGACTGCGAACTGTAACCCATAGAGCCATCTTCTGACGGCCTTCCGAAGCAATCGATACACAACACAACTCGGAACAATGAAATGCAACGTTGCCATATTTATCAGAATTTATTGCTATAATAATTCTTTGAAAATTTGTCAATACAAATAAATATCACATTGTACCATTGTACCGCGTGGCTTAATAAGAGAGGATCTCGGCTGCATAAACCATTAATCCCACAGCTTTGGGAAACTTTCGGTCAAGACAAATAGCTGGAAATAATTAAGTTGCTAGGATGGCCGCTAGAGGGCGTGACACTTATTACCAATTGAAGAAGCCTCCTTTTTTCTACAATACAGCCGGCGTCCTCTCTTAACGGACCACCCGGTACATCCCGTCTACTCAAAGACGTTAAAGCAAATGATGAACCCATGAATTGTTTATAATCAGCCACATGTTTATTATTATAGTAATTTCCACGCCAAAGATACTAAAATCAGTATCTGTCGATCATTGTTTAATTGTCTTTTAACAAAATTGGCTTCAGAACAAGGAACAAGGACTCGGGAAATAATGCGGTACAGGTACAGATGGTTCATCTCTTGCTTAACAGTCCTTGCATCCAATACTGACCCCTCTATTACTATACAGGGTGTTATGGAAATGCTTATTATCGCCAGGCGCCATTTATAATTATTTTTCCATAACACCATGTATACAGGGTGTTCCTTAATGACCTGCTAATATTTCAGGATGTTATTCCTTAGGTAATTTTATAAAGAAAAGTTCATATGAACATAATATGTTCGAGTTCATATGAACATAATATGTTCGCAACGGCTTAAATTTTTTGCTACAGGGTGGTGAATTTTTATTTTTTTTTAAATGGATATTTTTTAATATCTCCGAAAGTATTTTAGATATTATTTTCAATTTTGGTATGTGTTAATAGGATATAGAACTACAGATTTTAGTTAGAAAAGTTATTCAATTGTTCCACCAGTGGCGTCCCTGCAAACATGTCCTCTGATATTTTTTGCAAAAAAGATGGTACGCCGCTGAGACTTTTCCATGTGGATATTTTTCTGATTGGCCTGGTCAATTCTACATGAAAACGGTTTATTGAATTTTTTTCGTCAGACGCACCGTTCTTGATTAAAACCACTAAATTCATATTGAAACTCATTATTATTAACATTGATAAAATATTAATAATAAATTTTGTTTTATAAATTGTTGGAGTAGGCAAATCGATGCGAAGACGGGCGGAAGCATGCCTTTTAAGTGAAAGTGGCCATTTCCAACAATTTTTATGTAACAAAATTTTTCATTAATTATTTTATCAATGTTAATAATAATGAGTTTCAATATGAATTTAGTGGGTTTAATCAGGAACGGGTGCGTCTGAGGAGAAAAACTCAAGAGACCATTTTCATGTGGAATTGACCAGGCTAATCAGAAAAATATCCACAGGGAAAAATGCCAGTGGCGTACCATCTTTTTTGTAAAAAATATCAGAGGACATGTTTACAGGGACTCCACTGGTGGAACAATTGAATAACTTTTCTAACTAAAATTTGTGGTTCTATATCCTATCATCACATACCAAAATTGAAAATAATATCTAAAGAACCTTCAGAGATATTAAAAAATAACCATTTAAAAAATAAATATTCAACACCCTGTAGCAAAAAATTTAAGCCGTTACGGACATATGTTCATATGAACTTTTCTTCATAAAATGACCTAAGGAATCACACCCTGAAATATTAGCACGTCATTAAGGAACACCCTGTATAGTAGAAATACAAACAAAATAAATAATTAAAATTAACAAAAAATAATTTAGTGAATTATTTGTTATGTCCATGTTAATATGGAGGCCTCGAAAATTCACTTGTGATTCCCCTAAACCAGACGGAACCCCGGGTTGCTCAAACGTTGCCCCATGGAGCTATGGTTGCAAAAAACACATATGTAAAAAAATGTTATGTTATTTCAGGTCTATTCTATTCGTGTATCTGTTTTGGTCTCTGAATTGGTAAAGTGAATAAGGCTATAGTAGAATTTTTTATTACTGTCCAGTACTGCGTGCACAGCTCCATATTTAGTTCGATAAATAACTAATTACAGCACTAATGCCGTAAGTGCTACAACAAAGTTCGAGGTCATCAAATAAAGTACCATCATTTTACTATGCGTTAGTTATCAGCTTTTCGTTTTGAGTATTCGCTTTGATTATGTCCTTTTTGGGCACCCTTGAAACGGCCTTCTTCTTGATTGGTGCCGCATTCGTTGGTTTCTTCGATAAAATATAGAAAGCGCCACTGGTGACGAAATAATTCGTAATTTCTGACAACTTTTTTCCGTGTGTCTCTGGCAAAAATATAAAGACGTACACAGAAGCCAGTATCGATATTACAGCGAAGAACCTGTAACAAAAAAATGGTCAAGTGTGTGTTCCTTAATGACCGGCTAATATAGAGAGTAATTTCAAAAATCTCACCATTGCAGTCCAACTATCCCACCGAACCAATCCTCCAAAGTATAAAACAATTGAACCGACGCAAACATAATGAGGTTGGCAACGCTGTAGGCAATAGAATGGGCGACACCGCGGATTTCGATGGGAAACAGTTCGGCCGTCATGGTCCACGGTATTGGAAGCAGGCCAATCATGGATGTTATGACGTAGAGAAGCAATAGGACGGTTGGGACCCAGTTTTGGGTTGAGGTACCTAAAATCAAATTTTTCAGAGAACGTTGCAAATATTCCGCCACCCTGAAATTTTGGTCAAGTTTGATATTTTATAACTTTTTTATTGTTTATGCGATTTTCATGATTTTGTTATCAGTTTGTATATCAATTTATTGTGTTTTTCGTTAATTATTTTGTAAAGTAACATTTTTCGATTAGGCTATATTATACAGGAGTAAATCAAACTGTTGTTTATTGTCGTACTTTCAAAACACCCTGTAGGAAAATTGAGGTGGATAATTTTATTTGCATACTGTTCCTTGTCATCTTCGATGTATTCTAAACATTTCGTTTCTTCATTCATTCCATTATCTCATTTCTGCTGCGAGCTGCAAAATTTTAAATGCAACGATGATATTTTTAGAAAATTTATGTCATTGGTATTTCTACCGAAGCACGCACCAATCTTGTTTTTGTTGAGCTTTAATCGCCATACCGTCACATTGAGGAAGTCCTCCAAGAAGTTGTTGTTCCATTTGCTCCTTTCATTGGCAACCAATTAACATTAATAATGCATGATAATGGTAGACCTCACGCACATGTAGTGAACGAATATCTGGATGAATTTGGACTTCCAAGATTGGAATGGCCCGCGTGTAGCCCGGATCTCAACCCAATCGAACATGTTTTAAAAGGTCCGTTTGTCGTCGTCCTGTACAACCATAAACCTTGTAAGACTTACGACTGGCGCTGACCGAAGAATATCAGGCTATCCCTCAAGAAAGGATTTCAATGCCACGAAGACTGCAAGCTGTCATTGCTGCGAGAGGAGGAAATACACGATGTTTTTGTTAATTAAGTTTATGGCTTGTTTTTTTTTTAATGAAAATAGGCTTCAAATCAGCGTTTCATTTAAAATTTTACAGCTCGCAGCAGAAATGAGATAAGGGAATGAATCAAAAACCGAAATGTTTAGAATACATCAAAGATTACCAGAAACAGTATGTAAATAAAATTATCCACGTCAATTTTCCTACAGGATGTTTTGAAATTAAGACAAAAAACAACACTTTGATTTACTCCTGTATAATATAGCCTAATCGAAAAATGTTACTTTATAAAATAATCAATCAAATCACAATAAACGGATCTACAAACTGATGGCAAAATCATGAAAATCGTATAAAAAATAAAAAAGTTATAAAATATCAAACTTGAACGAAATTTCAGGGTGGCGGAATTTTGTGCCGGTGAGTGTAGATCCGATTTGATTATAGGCGACAAATCACGAGCCATAAATTAAATTATTAATTTTGCGGGGGTAAAGGCCGTATTACACTTGGGAATTTTTATGGCGCCAGCAATGGCAATTATAATTCAAGGATTCAGGCGCAGTACACCGTTCTCCGTACTATAGTCTGAAATTCTACTCTTCTGACAATTAAAATGACACGGATTCATGCGCAGTACACTGTTCCCGATCAGCTGTCTTTCATTACCAGAAATGGGGCAGGCGCCATTTTAATTGCCCTTGCCGGCGCAATTGGGTAGACATGGATTATTCTGTTATTTTTAACTGTTTATTATTTGGCCGAACCAGGTATGAACAGGTAATGGCCACTTAAACCCACTGATACTTAAATTAGCAGTTTACATTCTTTATTAAACTTATGGACTGCTAATTCAGCAACTTTTTGCACCTCCTATTTGTAAATAGCAGTAGCTGCTTTAACTGGTAATCAAAACGAACAGGTTTGCACATCTCTAATTCTGGGGATATTTTAGGGATTTCGACAGTACCCACTGCAGTTCTGACCGTTGACAATGCTCCAGCTGATCGAAAACGGTTTACTGCGCATGAATACGTGCCATTATAATTGCCGGCGCAAGAGAAAAACTTGGCTAGTCTAATACGGCCTTAAGATTTTTTATCAGACGACACTGCTGGTGTCATTTCTTACCTTCTTTTATCCACATGGTAAAAAGTCCCGAAAATAACATGCATAAACTCATTCCAAGGCCGGATAGCATGATTAATGGTCTTCTGTGAAACGTCCTTAACATGTACGTGTTTATACATGACATAGCAAACCGTACGGTACCAATAAGAGTTGAGGCCAGGTAGGCATTTACTGAAGAACCAGTTTCCTATGGAAAAATAAAGATTTTTAGTATTTTTTAATTTATTAATCGCCTTTTAGATAAGAGCTTAAGGATTGGTTCTTGAAGCCCTTTAGCTAAGGGCTATTGTCCACCAATTCTGCTCTGATATCAAGTAACAACTATTTCCCAAAACTCCTGTGTTGATTTCGTTATAACACAATTATTCAATATACTCACTTCAAAAAATGTGACAGAATAAAACAAAGTTATATAGATCCCGGAAAATTGCTGGAAAAAGAATAAACCGAAAAGGATGATGAGCGGTTTATATCCGGTCGGTTTCAGGAACTCCTTGACTCTGACCATAAACCCTGTTCCTTTCCTGCTTTGCTCTTCTAGCTTCATCTGGTGTTCCTTTTGCAACAGATGGAGCGTGAGCTCGGCTATGCTTTCCGTCTAAAAATGTTTAATACTTTTTAGTTTATATAGATTGAGTCTCATGAAATTTCGATTATTGTCCCCCAAAGACATATTAAATATGAATTACGGAATGTTCTATGGGCCCATAATTACGCAACTTTGACCCAATTTTACCGACGTCGTATCACTTACGGTATCCGAAATCCTAATGGTGAAGGACGAATTTGTTACACCCTGTATACAGGGTGTCCGCTAATTAATGGTAGATGGATAAACCACAGACTCCTTACGTAAAACTAAACTGCTGGCCATTTGCTTTCGAGCAAGAAAAATTTCGCCTAAATTTAAAAGTTCATATTTTCTGAACCAGATATGACCTCGATCTCCGGTTTTTAATGGTTGATAGTTTTGTCCCTTAGGAAACAATTGCCAAAGTTGAATTGTCTTAAACTGTCAGAAAATTTTATATACAGGGTGTTAAAGAGGACGATGATTTTTGCTCCAATTTCAATAGCATTTTTAAATTTTATCACTGTACGTCAATTGAATCACTGGTTCATAGCAAAGAAAGTAATCTGTCAAATTTTTGCTATCTGCTATATTTTAAGAGATACCGATTTTTTTTAAAAACTTGGCTTTTTTCAACTTTTTGTTAGCTAGATACCACTGTGCGTTGTATCGTGTAAACTTTGTAAGTGATTATTATACCTTATGAAAAGCTTGTTTATGTTCAGTAACAACAATTGTACCTAAATGTTGTGATGTGCAGTGGCGTACTTATAATCACTTATATGTCTATGCTTTATGAGTATCTCACAATTTTTTTTGTATTGGAAAGTACTCGCCCCTAGATTAGGCAAGTTTTTCCTTATTTTTTAGTTTTTCATATCGCGCTACAGGTATATTATACATTGTCTACAAAATTTTAAAAAAGATAATTTTTTTTAATTGTTTGGAAAAATTTATTTATTAATTTCTAACTTTCTAACTCGACACTATTCCTAAAATTAAACTAAATAAATTTTTTCAAACAATTAAATAAAAAAATTATCTTTTTTAAAATTTCGTAGACACTGTATAATATACCTGTAGCGCGATATGAAAAACTAAAAAATAAGGAAAAGCTTGCCTAATCTAGGGGCGAGTACTTTCCAGAACAAAAAAATTGTGAGATACTCATAAAGCATAGACATATAAGTGATTATAAGTACGCCACTGCACATCACAACATTTAGGTACAATTGTTGTTACTGAACATAAACAAGCTTTTCATAAGGTATAATAATCACTTACAAAGTTTACACGATACAACGCACAGTGGTATCTAGCTAACAAAAAGTTGAAAAAAAGCAAAGTTTTTCAAAAAAATCGGTATCTCTTAAAATATAGCAGATATCAAAAATTTAACAGATTACTTTCTTTGCTATGAACCAGTGATTCAATTGACGTACAGTGATAAAATTTAAAAATATTATTGTGAAAGTTACATGCTATTGAAATTGGAGCAAAAATCATCGTCCTCTTTAACACCCTGTATATAAAATTTTCTGACAGTTTAAGACAATCCAACTTTGGCAATTGTTTCCTAAGGGACAAATCTATCAACCATTAAAAACCGGAGATCGAGGTCATATCTGGTTCAGAAAATATTAACTTTTAAATTTAGGCGAAATTTTTCTTGCTCGAAAGCAAATGGCCAGCAGTTTATTAGGATTTAATTATACTTACCTATATCCGAAAGTTGATATTAACTGAGATACAGGGTGTTAAAGTTAAAACTTCATATTTGTTTTTCTCTCATAACTTTGCAGGAAACCAACGTTTTTTTAACAAAATTTGGCAATTATGGTCTCTTTAGGACGAAAAATTGATTTTTTTTATGGAATTTTAATGTACAATGTAGGGGGCGCTGTCTGTGGCATTTTTCGCTCATTTATTAGGTAATAACTCTTTTGTGCCTCAGTGTATTTAAGTTTTTAATGAAAATAATACTTTTTTCATATTTATTACGTACAAAAGATATACTAAGTTGAGGTCGCCCAGAGTTACCGTTTCGGAGATATTTGCATTAGAATTGTTTAGTGCACCCTACCTAATTACTATTAATTTGCAAACAAAATTTTTCTTAAATTAAAATATGAGAAAACAAATGAAATTTAGAGATGCAGTTGCTATGAAACCTCGATGTCGTTATTTCTTTGTTGATTATTGTGTGATAGCTGTGTGAGAAAATGTTTAATTTTTGAGTTTATCGCAAGTTAAGTATCAAAGCCGGGGCACAAATTGTTTTTAAACGCAGAAATGCGGGATAGGTTGTGTGTTTATGCGCAGGAAAATTTTAATGGACGAGGTGCCCAGAAACGATATTCGGAACTCTCCTACAAACTGATTTTAAGATCTTCAAAAATATTTACGACCGATTAGGCGAAACAGGTACCTTTCGTCCTAAACGGAATTCCAAATAACTCCCCCATGTCTCACAATAATCAACAAACAAATTATAACATGGAGGTTTCATAGTAACTGCATCTCTAAATTTCATTTATTTTCTCATAGGTTACTTTAAGACAAAAATCTTGTTTGCAAATTAATAGTATCTAATTGGACAGGGTGCACTAAACAATTTAAATGCAAATATCTCCGAAACGGTAACTCTGGGCGACCTCAACTTAGTATATCTTTTTTACGTGATAAATATGAGAAAATTATTATTTTCATTAAAATCTTACATATGCTAAAGCAGAAAAAAGTTATGACCTAATAAATTTGCAAAAAATACCGCAGACATCGCCCCCTACATTGTACATTAAAATCTCAGCAAAAATTTCAAATCAAATCAATTTCTCGTCATAAAAAAACCATAATTGCCAAATTTTGTAAAAAAGCGTTGGTTTCTGTCAAAATTATTAGAGAAAAACAAAAATGAAGTTTTAACTTTAACACCCTGTATCTCAGTTAATATCAACTTTCGGATATAGGTAAGTATAATTAAATCCTAATATTTTTATGTAAGGAGTCTGGGTTTGTTGTGTGTACCATTAAATAGCGGACACCCTGTATAATATACAAATTATATGTACATACCCTCTGTTCTGGTTGAGGTTGGTACCTATTGAGCCACCTCAAACTTTTCGCGGCCTCTTCAATTCGCCCCTTAGACACGAGCCATGCCGGGCTCTCTGGTATCCACAGTTGTATTAAAATCATCGGGACAACGGTGTACCCGAGGCACATCCATGCCACCGTTCGCCAACCCAAGAACCAACCCTTTAGGAACGCTATCACCATACCTACAATTGATAACATAGTTACGCTTCCGTAGCGACCATAATCCTTGTGGATTAATAAACACTACACACTACAATCCTGGGCGATTTAAGGTGTCTATTCCATAATTTTATTAAATACCAATGTATGGAAAATTATCATTTTCCAGACCACCCGATGATCCTTATACAATAAGGGCGTATTTTTGTCTACACAGTAGCACTTTAAAATACGATTTCAGATTGAATGGTACTACCAAGAAAAGGAAGCCCTCTCCTGATAGGATGCAACCACCTGCAGACCGGTTACATCTACCCTGTACTGGCGAGAACAAATGAGTTCGAAACCGGTCTACAGGTAGTTGCATCCTATCAATGGAGAGGGCTTCCTTTTCTTTGTAGTGCCGTTCAATCTGAAATAGTATTTAAAGTGCTACTGTGTAGACAAAATACGCCCTTATTGTATAAGGATCATCGGGTGGTCTGGGAAATGATAATTTTCCATACATTGGTATTTGATATTAATACCACCTGACAAGCATAGACTTTTTATTTCTTAAATAGATATAATTTTATTGGTCAGGTTTTTGCAATTTTGGACGAAAAACTACTAAAATAAACTTACCCAAAGACGCAAAGGCTGGTCCAAAGGAAATTAAAGAACCCCTCATGTCCACTCTGGCTATCTCTGTGATATAAACTATGGCTGGACTAGTACCCCAAGCTAAAAAAATGTAAATGGTGTGTTGTTTTAGTGGTTTACAAAAAAATTTATTTAGATATTAATTTTTAATATTTATTATATTTTCGTACGTTTGACTGTAATGTTTATCCATTGACAATAATATTTACGCTGTGCATATGGTGATGTAAAATTCTCGCAAAGTTATAAATTCTCGATATTTCGGGATTGTTTGCTAATTTTTACTATATTTTTGAATAGTCCACGTTTAGCGCCAAAATAATGTTACTCTGAGAACGTCCTCACAAACATTAAAACAGATTTAGAAGTGTAAAAAACCCAGATTTGCTACATACAAGTGGTGTAACATCATTTCTGATCCATCAATAACCAAGTTTGTCAGCGAAAAAGCTTCCGGACCCTTTTAGCTGTATAATGTAAGTTTTATTGATGGTCTTGCAGCTGTTTAAAAAAGTGTCTATACAACAATTTTATAATTTGGTTGTAAGAAGGGATATTTGCCACAGTAGCGTAGACAGGGTTTCGGGGCACCTGCTATTTTGGTAGTGTGTCCTTCTCGTTAGGTATGTAATTAATGAAGGAGCCCAAGACAAGGAGGAGGGTGATCGCCTCCCCCTTGCGGCTACGCCGCTGGTCTGCCAGGTGGTGTACTGTAACTACTTATAAAGCTAAAATATATTCTTACATGAGGCAAATCCAGTCAACAGTCTACCAACAATCAACATAGGAACATTTTGAGCCATCGCAATGGTTATCCAACCCGCTATGCCAGGTATAGCTGCCAGTTTTAACGTATTCAGTCTTCCTAAACTATCCATTATAAATCCACCTAAAATTCCTCCTAGTGGAGCTACTATCACAATTGCACTCGCTAAAAAAAAAACCGGTGGTTATTTATAGTAAACGCTGATAATTATTGTTTCAAAACGATTAACCACACAACCAAGTTTCGGATCCGTGTAAACAAAGTAACATTTTTGTACAGTGTAATCTTAAGACGACCAACCACGGTGCTATTTTTCAAGGTGTTATGGAAATGTTTCCATAGCACCCTGTATATTTTTTGGTTTTATTACTGAGAATATGTACCCACCTATCCATGATGTTTCAGTCTTGGTTGCCGGGATTCCCTCGTGCGTCGTGTCACTGGCATTCAAATTTAAATGAGGAATCAATATGGCGGAATATGCTAAACTAATGCCCACTACTACGTGGAATGATGCTGCAATACAAGCCGCTGCGATCTGAAATAAATTTATTTAAATATAGATTCTCAGGATATCAATGGCAAAAGAAAATACAAAGGGATACCGCTAATACCAGGATTGGGCGCTACCATACGCCAAGCGTTCAGATTGTATACACGAATCACGGTGATATAGACCCGGTATATACATTTCTAGATAGAAAACCCAGGCTGTGTCTCTTTGTCACTTGATCTAAATATACAGGGTGTTGTGGAAATGACGTATTATATTTAAATGGGTGACTCTTGGGGTATCCTAGAGAAGCGCTACATATATTTTTTTTAAAATCGAACGTTTAAAAAGTGGGGTAATTCACCCCTAAACCCACACACAACTCCTCGGCACATTCATATATGAACATATTACATTGCTCAGCTGGGTAATCAACAGATGTTCGGGCACAATGTTGCGAAAATGTTTAAAAGTGTAAAGGCTTTAGTTTCTTATAAAAATAAATATTTAGCTAACTTAGAAAGTAAATCCAGGACGCGATTGAGGAATCCAGGGCACAAACACTTTCAGGTCTTTTTTCTATGGGAAAAACTTTATGCTTATCACGTGTCCTGATGATAGTGTGGGAGTGCATAATAAGCTTATCACTAAACCCCAACACTAACGCATAATTACACTTTACAATAACACACATAGAACAAGAGCACTTAATCATTTCGCAATAGAAATAATAAAAACGCTAATTTCTATCGGCCATTAACCCTTTACTAAAGATAAAATGAAACAATTATGTTAACAATTGACATGAACTACCCTTTGAAATGAATGGTCTGGTCCACCTTCGGACCAGTCGAACTTTCTTTCCGAGAACTCTCCGCTAGTAGAGCCAGCGCGGTTGCCATTTCCGAGACTATAATTATACAGGAAAGTAATATTATAGAAGGAAATTCGGCAAGTTCTGATAGTCGCTTATAAAACATCGAAAGTGGCAACGCTGTATTTTTAAATATTAGCCCGATTGTCCATAATCAGCTGTTTAAAGAAGCCGGCCGATATCGATCGAGAGAAGAGTTATTTATTTTTTAAATTTTTAGATGTTAAATACATTATTTCCCAGACAATAAGGGCGTATTTTTTGTCTACACAGTAGCACTTTAAAATACTAATTCAGATTGAACGGAACTTAGACGTGTTGTGACGCGAAAACTAATGTGATTTTGTGATGTGAGTACTTGGTGTTTTTTTATAAATTAAGTTGGTTTTAAATAAGTCCGAAAAGGTAAATAAAATTGCATTTTTTTTCTTCTAAAGGGTAAGTGGCATTTATAAACTTTTAAGTTGTCCAGATCTGACGGGTGTCGTTCGAATTGAACAAATGAGAATATACCTGACCATTTATAAACTCCGCGGCGGTTCGTTCGAGTCAGTTCAAGTTTATAAATCAGAGATTGTTTCCCAGCGAACTGAACGTAAAAGTTTATAATAATGTACCCTGAAAAATAAACAACTCGAAATCTGTCAAACGGTTATTGACTTTCTAAAGAGTTTACCCTGAAGATATGACAACACTGTTCAAGATTAACTGCCATATGTTGCTGTGTTTACCTTCCGAAGAGGGGCAGGGTTTGACATAAAGTCATGTACAGGAGTACAGGGCATATTAAATTAAATTCAATTTGTTTTCATCACAGGAATTGCCGGTTTAAATATAATACGTCAATTCCATAACACCCTGTATAGTTGATATTTGATGATCGAATTCTCATAATAGAAATAAAAATTCTCTCTATAACTATTGAAAATATCAACTATAAATTCCATTTGGCTTGGATAAAGCATTTTTGTAAAATATACGTCATTTTTAACATTGAGGGTGTAGAAAGCCAGAAAACGTTTTCCTATTTTCCATTTTGGAAAGTCGAACTTCAAGTAAGTAACAAAATTGACATCCATTTATCAAAAGTAGTTTTTTATATTTACATTAAAATTTGTCAAAAGTCACTGAAATTTGGCCATATTCAAACGTTGTCAATGATCAGAAAAGGGTGGGGGAAAAGGAAATCGCCCTTTTCCCCTCGCAATTTTATCGCTTAAAACGTTACACGACCCACTCAAGTCTTACTTACTTGTGGACCTAGTGTCTTGAGGGACCTGCCCTCGTAATTACTTATAGATCTGACACTAGTTATAATGTCTGCAAATTTTTCATTTTGACGGTCTTCTTCTTCTAATTTTGCTCTGGCGTTTTCTTCGATTCTAAAAAAAAATGATGTAATTATATAATAATTAGATTAAATCGGATTTTTGTTTAGAACAGAAATAAACGTGTTAAAGAGTGCTGAGATTGAATAAAAGCAAGCGGAACTAAAAGGGCTTTAATAAGCCAAAAGGGGACCTTTATTCCGTCTTCTCCATATTCGCCAGGAGTTTTGGGAAAGGGCATTAACCTGTCCCGATAACAAAAAAATGGACATTTTTTGTTTCTCCTTAATTTTTTTAGGAGTTTGTCTAAATGTTTCTATCGCGTAATTGGTAACACCCTGTACCTCAACAGTTACGTTTAGGACATATGTTCATACAAAGATTTTTCTAAAAATAGACCAAAGAATATGTGAATGTTATTAATAAACGGGTATCATTTATTAACTGGTTAGCAAAATATTCTTATTTTTGCGAACAGAAAAATGTAATCGGTCAGCCAAAATGGCTAGTTGGTCAGCAACTTATGGACAGCAAACATTTCTGAGAGTGCTCTAAATTATTTTGGTACGCAAATTAAATATATAAGCTGCTATGACCGATTCACTCTTAATCAGATATTGGTAAGCGATCAGCGGGTAAGCAAAATATTTAATTTTGGTCATCAAAAAAAATAAACGCAATAAAACGTGAAATAGTGACAGTGCCCTGGGAAAACAAGTGAAACTCCGCCCCCGCTACACCTTTGTAGCCGATTTCCTTTTGTATTCGGCAAAAGAAATCACAAGAAAGTTACAGAAATTGACAGTGCCCTGGGAAAACAAGTGAAAACCCGCCCCCGCTACACCTTTTGGGCCTTGACTGCTACACCGAATGAAAACACACGCATGCAATTAGCTACTCGTATCACGCGACTGCTTTCGCTCCGCCCGCAATAACGAACTTTGCCGATTATTCAAAACAAACGCAATCCCATGATTTATATTGATAACCATCCTTTTAATATGCAAACCTCTGAAGTAAACTGCTTCTGGACATGTTTTTTTCTACTGACCAATTGTAAAATCATGCTGGCCAAGTAATCATTTCGCAGCCCGACTATTAATCAAGCTAACACTTGATATTACAAGCGGACTGATATCGGTTAAATTGTTGACAGTTTGTAGCATTTTTTGCAGCCCGATTTTCATTTATTGCAAGCAAAATCTTTTTATGCGATTTAATGGCTATTTTTTGCTGCGAACCAATTTTAATAACGGCAAACCATTTAATTACTTCACTTAAGAAACACCCTGTATAAAAAGAGGAGAGGTGCACAGTCATAAAGTCATAAATATTTGTTTTCGTGACTCTCGACCCCGCTATTATAGCCTACATATTTATGACTTAGACGTAACATCAGCTACGAGTATTATTATTATTATTCTATTAATATTTATATTTTGGAGGGGCCCGGACAGGGGCGTAGCAAGGGTGACTCAGGCCCTAGGTTAAAGTTAACTTGGGCCTCCTTTGAACCCATATATTTTGAGAATTTTTTTTTTTAATAATTTAAAAAAAAAATGTTTAATTTCTTTATCAAGGGGGCTCTTAAAGCCTAATGTGCTTTACGGGTAATCCGCCTCTGGGTTCAGGCTTCACTACTGGATTTCCCGCAAACCTGAAAGCCCCTAATTTGCTTCTAAAAAACGGTTTGTTCGGGTTTTTTCCATGATGCTTGGATAGAAAAATAAACTTTTATTACTGTTATGTGAAAATAGTTCATCACGCAGTGGAGTGAAAGTATCGAAGCGAAAGTAAAACGAATAATCTGTCCCGGCATCACCTCGAAAAACAAAGAAATAGATATTTGAAAAATAATTTTATTATTTTCATTTAATTAAAAACTTATGTAATGACATTTTATTTGCCTACCTCCCTGTGTATTTTTTAAAAAATTACGTCGAAAGTGGAAATCTACTTCAGTCAGGCGCCGACAAGCCGCTTTAAACCGTCAACATTATCATATTTAATCATTTTTCTTGTAACACTTGACAAAATCGGACATAAAATTTCCATTTAAAGAAAATTTCATATCAAATTTCTTATAAACGAAGCCCTAAAATGTTCTTTAACGAGAACAGGTGTTTCGACGCGAATTACAAAAAAAAAATAAGCAAAATATAGCGTTTGATTATACAGATTTGTGCGGATGTTCGAAAAATCAAGGTTCCCTAATTTTGTCGTTTAAATACATATTTTACAATGTCATTTGATATAATTGTAGTGTACTAAATGCGTGGTCCACGAAATATGCAATTTATATACCACTCACCGTTAATGTTTATTAAATTGCTGGTTATTGTTGATAACGTCCAATGATCGATATTTTCGTTCAATCTTAGACGTTTTAAAACGACCAAACACCGAAGTTTCACTCAATTTCGGGCTTTGGTGGTCTCCCAATGGCTAAACCTGGAATTGTGCAGCTACGAAACGAATGAATCTGATATCGGTTCGCTTCGCACGATTCCCTAGCTATTCAGTACCAAAAACTTATTGTTTAGGTTAAGAGGATGCCGGAGTCAGTCGAAATCTCCGATTTGACCCCTGTTCGTTTCACGCTTTGAAGGCACGAGGCGAATTGGATGTTCCCTTGCAGTTAGAAGAATACGTCGAGCGTCCGCCCGTAATCGGTACGCCGACAGAAACAACGATAATCGGAAGAAAGAGACTGCACGTCATCGGGGTCTATACTTCAATTTTCTACGCTGAAAAACGGAGTTTTCGCTTCCTATGAAAACGGTACATTTAAAAAAAATTTTTTTAACGAAAGATGATGAAAAATTTTGTTAACAACTCGTGGAAAGTCCATAATTTTTTTCTATATGGAGCAGTAAAAAAAATTAAATCTAAAAATCTTCCGATACAAAAAAGAGCGAGTTCTTGTTCTAGTAAACAGTGATTTTTGACCTTTTAACGTGCAATGATAAATAAAAAAACTTGCTACAAATTTTATTCGAGACCTCATTTCAACCAAACCTTGGAGACTGGCGATGAAGCTAAAGGCTAGATTTTTGTTTATGGTTTGGAAATGAGATTTTGAACGTCTATAGAATTTTTCCCAAACTTATAATGTTTTCTGATGAATCAACATTTTCAACCAACGGAACTGTTGCTTCTCAACATGTCAGATATTGGAGTAAGGAGAATCTTGAATTTTGGATTCCCGCAAGTCGTCAGTAGGTACTTTAAAAAAAGTCAATGTGTGGTGTGCAATTTCATATTACGCCTTATTTTTTCGAAGGTATTTGTATCAGAGCGAGCTATTTGCAATTACTAGATACATTCTTTAGCGATCATCTTGACGAGCTGCCCGTGGATTATCGCAACGCAATGTGTTTTCAACAAGATGGGTGCCATGCACATTACGCTGGAGAGGTCAAAGAATGGCTGAATAGAAAATTCGGCGTGAGATGGATAGGAAGAAATGGGCCAGTTTTATGGCTCCCAAGAAGCCCCGATCTGACATTAGCCGATTCTTACCTTTGGGGCCGTATAAAGCAGCTTACCTTTGCGCAACCAATGGATGGTAATGTCGAAATTTTAAAACTAAAAATTAGGCGAGCAGTGGAATCATTATCGGTTGAAGAGATTCAAGCCAGTTTTGATCAGATTAGGAAGCAGTTGGAAAAATGTGTTGAATATGGGGAGGGGGGGGGGGAGGGGGGGGTTGAGCTATGACTATTGTGTAGGATACCTCGTCCATTATAAATTTGTTATTATTATTATTATTATTATTTATTTTTATTAATGTTTAGTAATGTAAAGGTAATAACCAAGTAAATGTAGTAAAATCTCTGTTTACTCTGGTTATATTTTATGTTTTTGCATTTTTGAGCAACAATAAGAATCAATTTTCTCATCGTAATTCCTATTTTTTTCGACAAGCAGACTTTTTAATGAAGAATTAATTTCTATTCGTATCTTTCAATTTTTGGTCCATTTATCCTCTTATTAACTGCATCCGCGGACATACTGTATATTACCTTTATTTTAACATGTGGAATCACCTCTCCAGTATCCAGATGTATAATCCGAACACCCTGTATAATTTATAGAATCGATCTTAAAATTATATTTAAATGATTTCGTAAGCTGTTTGATCAATATTTTGGCTACTATAAAGGTCAATGTCAATGTCTGGATCAAAAGCAACAAAACATTAACGATCTAGTTTATTTACTTAAATCAGTATCAATCAGTAAGCTCGGTTTATGGATATTATTTATTTTGTAATTTTTTAAATAGAAACTTAACAATGTTTGACTATTCTTAATTGGGAATTTATTTTGCAAACAAATAACAAATTATTGGAAGAAATTCTTATGTTTTAAAATTCCAATCTCAGGAAAGGTAGTATATTTTGACGTCAGGAAGAAGCAACACAAATTGCTATTAGATAGCAACATTAAAATACAATGAAACCTCTCATAACGGACACCTCTAATAAGCGGACATATCTATTAAGCGGACATTTTTTCATAGTCCGGAACTAGGTATATGAAATTCCATGAAAATCAACCTCTTTTGGGCGGATTCTCCTTTGGGCGGACGCGGACAGGCTGTTTTCATATAAAGAGTGCGAAAACCCTCCTTTAACCGGACAAAAATTTCCTAAAAGTATATGGGAGACGAATAAGTACGGTGCAAAAACTCTCTCAAGACGCCAACCAATCGAGTATGCGTGGCAACGCGAAAGGACGCCGAATGAAAGTATGTGTGATTCCCCGACAGCAGTCCGCCGTTTATATGTGAGTTGCAATGTTAAAATCGTAAACAATGGCACAAAAATGTCGCGTTTTGAGTCTGAAAGAGAATATTGTTGTGGAAGTTTGTAATTTGATAACAATGATTTGGGCGAGTTCATTAACATTGATAGCAATGTGCTATTAAAAGATGATAGTGACCCCATTCCTGCCGATTATGTAGCCCAAACTGAAACCACATCACTATCTGACGACTCTGATGAAGAAGTTGAATGCAGTAATCAAACAAATGTCACCAATTATCAACAAGCCATTAGTATGGTAAAGGAATTAATAAGAGTATGCAAAGAATAGAGGTGACTCCACAGCAATGGAATTGCTATCAGACTTGGAATTACATTTTCTAGATTGCAAGTATAAAACGCAAACACGTCAAACTACGTTATTAGATTTTTTTAGTACTACATCCTAACGAAAACTAGTGTATTTTTGTTATGTTATGTTTATTTGTACATACATATACATAGTAATAATTTTGCATTTACATATTACCTAATAACAAATTTCTCATGGGCGGACACCTCTATTAGGCGGACACATTTAGGCGGTCCCGTAGGTGTCCGCCTTAGAGAGGTTCCACTGTAATTGCATTTTAAATACAAACTATAGCAATATTAAGAAATAAGCTTAAATGAAAACAACAACAACAACTCAGCAACAGAACTAAAAATTAATGACACCACAGACAAAAAAACATTTAAATGTTACTTACTGCAAATTATAACAACTCGCACTGAAAAATGGAAAAAAAAAATGTAGTAATTACAATGATGAATAACAATTAATTGTATCACAAAATTAAAAAAATATATACATACAAACAATATAAGCGTATTATAAAATATTAATAACTAATTACGCATTTATCCGTTTAATCCATAAAGATAGGGTTACTTTTTCTGGGGTTTATTATCGTTATCTTAATATTTAGACGTACAGTTGTATTCATTGAGAATGGGGACAAGTCTTATGACTAGTTTTGTCATATTTGCGTAAATCAGGCTTTTTGATTGAATTATTGTTTTTAAGGTTATGAGCAATAAGCATTGGCGTCGCTAAACAAAATATAATAATCTAATTAAATGTGATAAATGAGAAATTTAAAATTTTGAGGGTAACAACTACCCCTCCAAGGGGATTAAACTGTGATGACTGCAAATATAGCAGTAGCTGCTTTAACTGCTAATCAAAACGAACAGGTTTACCCAACTCTAATTCTGGGGGTATTTTAGAGATTTCGACACTAACAACTGCTGTTCTGACTGTTGGCAATGCCTCAGCTGATCGAGAATGGTTTACTGCACATGAATACGTGCAATTATAATTGCCATTGCAGGCGCAAGACGTTACTGCCAGCAGTTCTACCCAAACCACACCTTTATAGCGGCATCGCTTGTATTTTTCTACCATTTTAATGCTCTGAATATTTAAATAAATTCTATTTGGTTCGGATAAACATACATTAAAGTAGATTAGAAAAACAGACATAAAACATTTTAAATATAGTACACCACTTACCCGATAGGATCCATTTTTACTGATGTTCTGGTTTTTGAAGACTTTTATATCAACTAATTTTATCAAAGTCGCAGGTAATCTGAAACAAAATTTTAATTAAAAGTATTTTAAATATTGGTACTAGTCAATTGATAAGAACTAATTTCGATATTTCTTTTTTAATAATTTATCGATTTTAATACGCATTATACCTTAGTTATTTTTACTTTATTTAATCTTTTCTTATTTTAATCTTACAATTGCTATCGTAAATTTGAAGTGAGAATGTTGGAAATGGCCACAATCACTTAGTAGGCACGATAATGTTAATGTTAATGAATTTCAATTTAATTGTTTTAATCTTTGACGAGAAAATCGCAACCGATTGCTGATAGCACAGTTATCTCATCATTCTCTTTGAATGCGCATCTTCTCAGACAGCATGAAGGATTACGCCTCAACAAAGACCTGGAAGAAATTTTGGCTTGGGGTGACAGTAACCAATTCGAATTTAAGTCCTCCAGATGAAAGAATTCTTAAATAATGAAGTTCGAGGAGTACTAAGCTTAACCACATATGGATGGGCGGCAGTGGTTCGTCGTGTATTTCTGCCATTCGCCGCTCTGGACGTAAATAAAAGGGCAAGGTCAGCCGAGCACTTTCCATGAAAATATCTGTAAAAGGGAGTCAAATCCCCAACCTGTCTTCGATGTTCTAGGCTGTCGAGGTTCTTCGTCAGCTCCTGGTCTCCAATCAGACGAATGGCCCTCCTTTCGATGGAATCCAGTAGCCGAAGAGTATGTTTGGGTGCAGAGCTCCAGACATGAGAGCAGTACTCTAGTGATGGTCCAATCTGGGCTTTGTATAGTGTCAAAAGTTGTCGAGGTGTGTACAACTATCTGGTTCGGAACAGTAGACCAAGTTTCTGAGAAACTATCTTGGCGATTGCCACAACGTGGTTATGCCAAGACATATTTCCTCCCAGATTGACGCCCAACAAATTAATAGATGAAGCAGGAAGGATTGGGTGTCCGTCCATGACTATATGATTATAAACTTATCTGCATAAACACACTCTCTACGTCGTTAAGGAACACCCTATATTTTTAATCTACAAATTTGTTGACGTAATTAAATAAAAATGTATGCTCGTTTTGGAACTCCCTATGTGAATTTTCTGGAAAAATCATACTAATATTTACGGGATCAGATGATTCTAATGATTACTGCTTATGAAATTATCACAAAACTGTCCGATAAAATAGACATAATATGATAATCCCCAGGAAATTGCTTTTCTATGAATTTTCCTTTCCCGGAAACCCGATAGGGACGTCACGTTATATTAGTAGTAGAGAATCAATATACAAAATATCACCAGAATCGATTGGTAATTTTAGAATAAAAGTAACTTTTTAAATAGTTATACAGTGTGTACATAAAGTAAGGAACAAATTCATTATCTAGGAATCTAAAAATATTTCGGAAAAATCCTCGGACACGTGTATAATAATTTTTAATGGCGCATTTTTTCCCATACAAACTTAATATACAAGGTGGCTCATGTAGTAGATATGACATTATCGACGATTTTTTTAAATGGGAACCCCTATATTTTAGTTCAGATCTGTAATCTCCAAGAACAGCTGATTTCAAAAACATAACACACTAAAATTCATAGTTTCGTTACTACAGGGTAAAACAAATAATTTTATTTAAGATATTTTTAATTTAAAAAAATGTAAAAAAATTAAATAAGCTATTTAATTAAGTGTTGAAATTGTCCTCCTTCTGCTGCCTGACAGTACCCCAAGCGATCAATAAATTCTTGTTGGACTTTTCTTATGGTTTCTTCTGAAATGTTCCTGCATTCTGTTGTTATTCGATTTTTTAAATCTTCAATATTGGCAGGTCTGACTTTATAAACAACATTTTTCAGGTGACCCCACAAGAAAAAGTCCAGTGGTGTAAGGTCTGGAGACCTAGGCGGCCAGTCAACAGGCCCACGTCTTCCAATCCACTTGTTCGGAAAAACTTGGTTTATGTAATGGCGCACTACTGCTGCATAATGTGGAGGTGCGCCGTCTTGTTGGTACCACAAATTTTCATCTAGAATTCCTGGATTATTTCTACTAGGGTATAAGTTAACTAGCGTAGGGATAAGAAAGTTCTGAAGAAAATGAAGATAATTTAGCCCGTTTACATTGTTGTTAAAAAAAATATGGCCCAATAATTTTGTTTTTCACAATACCAGCCCAAACATTAATTTTTTGAGGATATTGAGTATGGTGCTCACGCATCCACCTGGGATTTTCTTTTGTCCAGTATCTACAGTTTTGCCGGTTCACTTCTCCATTTAATTTAAAGGTAGATTCATCCGAAAATAGGATATTTTCAACAAACAAAGGATCTAAGTTACATCTTTCCATTAATATTTGACAAAACTCCATCCTACGATCTGGATCATCTTCATTCAACTCATGAACCAATCGGATTTTAAACGGGTGCCATTTTTCTACCGTCATAGCAGCCGCCCCATGATCAATGCTAATCTGGCGGACGCTGTTGTGGGGATCTTCTTCCATAGCCAATAAAATATCTAATTTCTTATCATCCGGAATAGTTGGACGGCCTTTTCTGGGAATATCTTCCACTGAACCCGTTTCCCGAAATTGTATTTCAAGTTTACTCACAGTTGATCTAGTAATTGGTCTTGCTGGATACTTAGTGTTAAACAAAATGCAAACTTCTTGTTGAGTACGGATCCTATCACCATATCCAATCATCATAAGAATTTCTATTCTTTGTGTTAAAGATAAACGCATAGTAACTCAATATGTTTTAAAATAAAATTTATTACTTCTAATAAACTTACTAGAAAAATACAATGTAATGACAATGACATTATCTAAATACCATAGTTACATAACAGCAAATAAGCCTACTTGAGAAAAAACATAAGTAACAGCAAATGATGGTGCGTCCATTGATTACGTAAGGCTTTCAGGTAAAATTGGATGATGGCGGAAGGGATTGAGCCAAATGTCACGAAATCTTTTATTGGGGGAAGGGGGGTTGAAAAATCGCTAAAAACGCCTTACGTAATTAATTGATGCCCCCAAGCCAAAAAAAAATATCTTAAATAAAATTATTTGTTTTACCCTGTAGTAACGAAACTATGAATTTTAGGCCCTAAGCGTGTTATGTTTTTGAAATCAGCTGTTCTTGGAGATTACAGATCTGAACTAAAATATAGGGGTTCCCATTTAAAAAAATCGTCGATAATGTCATAATATCTACTACATGAGCCACCTTGTATATTAAGTTTGTATAGGAAAAAATACGCCATTAAAAATTATTTTACACGTGTCCGAGGATTTTTCCGAAATATTTTTAGATTCCTAGATAATGAATTTGTTCCTTACTTTATGTACACATTGTATAGGAAACGTCGCAAAACCACATTTTTTATCAATAATATGTAAAAGTACGTGTTGTATAGCGTAAGTACCAAATATTCTTATCAAGAGTTCGCGTGATCGGTTGTATTTTTTATTTACAACGTGCTGCTACTTGAAAAATCCACTTTTATTAGTTTCTTATGGCATTAAATGTTTCATTTCCATTTAATAGTCACTTTATGCTTCCAATCAATTTTTTATGGGACGATAGCCGTTTTATTTATTTAGTAATTTTTTTTAGTGAAGATGTAATTTTTTTTGACACGGCCTTGAATTTTTTATAATTTTTTTTAATATTATTTTTGGAGGAGAGAGAAGCTTCTTGGTCACAAGTAGACTCGGCTTGTTTGTTTTAAAAAAGAATTATAATCCGCCTGTACAGTAATGTTAATTAAGTATGTGCAGTTTTCAAGATACAGGGTGTTAAGTTTTTTTTTTTAATTTTCAAAAAATATCTTAAATATTCTTTTACTATTTGGGTTTCATAATGGCTACATTATGCAATGCAAAAAAATTGAATAACCTGCCACTTTATGAAACTGAAATTTTTTTTTTTTATGTTGGCAGCAAGTAGGGTTCGACTTTTAGGCTTCCTTCGATTTCGTTGAAATTAGTTTTCTAGGCATTATGGATTCGACAAAAAAAATGTATAGGAAACTTTAAAATACTAACCTTTAACCTTGCAAATATATCATTTACTAGATATTTATCCGAAATACCTATACTCGGAAATATACAGGGTGGCCCATCGAAAACAGTCCAGCAAGGTTTACGGCTGTGTACGTGAAAATTTAAAAAAACCTCGGACCCGTAAACTTGTGTTTTCAGGGGGACACGTTTCACTATTAATTTCATCCCTGTAACCTCAACCCCCCTAGCGGGGGCGGCTACTGCCCTTGTTTTTTCAAACGGGAATGGGTATGTTGTGATATATCTTTTTAAAGGGCAATCAAATTCTCTTTACGCGCGTAGCTCAAATTTACAAAACAAAGCGCCATTTTAAAGAGAATTTAATGCCCTTTAAAAAGATGTATCACAACATACGCATTCCCATTTAAAAAAACAAGGGCAGTAGCGGCCCCCGCCAGGGGGTTGAGGTTACAGGGATGTAAACCTTGCTGGACTGTTTTCGATGGGCCACCGTATATATAACATTCTGACGGTGTCCGTCAACTAATTTCTAGTCACAACTATAAAACAACATAACCTCAAAATAATAGAAATATCTTCCAGTTTATGCTCTATTTCAAAAGTTTTATTCAATAAAGTTTATTTTTTATTCAATATAGTATTATACATATTACTTTATATATACATATTTATAGTTACTGTAGACATTTCCTGGGCATTAATTGTTATTCCTGTCAGATTCTGTGTCGATACAATATTTTGTTCAATAGTATTATTTATTATTTTGTTCAATATTTGAACTTTGTTCTGCTCGCACCATAACTCAAAGTTTTGCATATTCTTTTTAAAAGTTTTTCTCGATTATTTTCTGCAATTTTTCGTATTTCTGACGGAGTACAACTTTCTTCCTGACTCATTCTTATTAACTTCAATAATATATTTATTTTTAATTATGACGGATGGGATGAAGCTTCGTTGTGTTCAATTGTTTCTATCATGGCATATTTGATACTTGTAGCATTTTATTAAATTGTAAATGTATTGCCAACCAGAGTTTAAAGACCCAAATAGAAAAAGTATTATAAAATACACAGTTCATAAGACAATTAGAGCACTTGTACTTTAGAAAACTCCCCGCTTCGCGGGTCGTTTTCTAATTTAAACGCGTGCTCTAAGATAATGTCTTATGAAACTCGTATCTTAATATACTATTGGTCGATATTGTTGAAATTTGGCAGTTTAATTTGTAGCTGACACCCGTCAAGTTAAATGCCGCAATTATTTTCCAAAGCAAACCTTGATTAAAGAAGAAAATGTCCATGCATCTCCAGGGACATGCATCGAAGTGGTTATAATTTTTTTTCTCGAAAACACAGTAAGATACGAAAAAAATTCAAGAGACAAATGTGTTGTATTTTTAGCTGCTTAATCCGGAAAAAATATAAAAATTCCAGAAAAGAGAGTGGCTTACTTTTTCTTCCATTAATATTCGTTAAGGTGCCGCCCGGGACGCCACTGGACTCAATACATTTAATTTACTTAGGGCTAAATTAGCCCCTTAATACTACAAATAGAACTGCCAAATTTCAACAATATCGACAAAAGGATATTAAAGATATTTACGAAAATCAGATTTAAAGAAACATCCCGTATCTTGAAAACGAAGCATTTGAGGACCCATATTTATATGCACTTTTCGTCTTAGAATCACCCAAAGAATCGTCTCGTAAAATTACTACACATACTGAATTAACACCCTGTATCTTGTGGTGCAAACAAACCCCCCTTCCCCCCCCCCCCCATTTATAAGATACGTGCCGCCCCTGATTACAATAGATTCTCAATTACAAGGTTACAAATCTGATTAAATCTTCACAAATCAGCAATTAAAAGATAATTTTCTGTATTTTTAATTCGCGCAAAAAATGGTACGTCACATCGCGTCGCAAAGTTCGACCTATCAAATAGGTTCGTTTCATGAGCGATATTTCTAACCGACCATTGACTTCATATCTTAACCCACAAGTATTCTTATTTTTGCACATTTCTGATTTATTTAGAGTTTTGAAACGGATATTTAAAGAATAATGGAAAGTCGAAAGTAAACAGACAGCCGTTTGAGCAAATGAGCAGCATCCAAACCTACATATCCGTACCGGTACGCGGATCATTCGGACGGCTGCAAATCAGTTGGCTATCGATACATTTTGCTCTACGAACACCGAATTTTTGGTCAGCGTTCACAGATTTTGCTTCTATGAACACTTTAAACCAACCTAATGACATTCCTGGCGTCATCTAGTTTGAAGGTCCGATAAGCGATTTTTTTTGTCGTTGAAAAACTAGGGAAATACAGTTTATATCTACATATCTAGTTCTGACGTCATACAATACAACTAATCATTGTCTTGTTTATCTATGGAACTTGATACTCGATCTTTTAATATTAATTATAATCATTAATAAAACGCTTCTTGAAGATTCTACATTTCAAGGGCAATACATCGGCGATTATTATGATTAAGTGATTATTAAAAACGCCATTAAATCACAAACATATGTTTGCATCAATTCGATTGTATAAGTACGGACACACGTACAACAACACATTTTAACGTCTACGTAATTCGATTGCCAATGTCAAGATTGTTTGGGAATTTTTTTTTTAGTATTTTACATACCAAGAGTGGTAAGACGCCTGCCTTTCGAAGTACGGTAAGTTTCGATATCGTATGTAACAGGCTTACCACTCGAGTTGTATTTGCAGAATTATATCGTTGATCTTTTGACTGCAATAAAACCCCATTATCCATTCGACCATAAAACAAATAAGGAAATCCCAAATTTTAAAACCTTTTCGAGCAGAGCCGGACCAGGTATACAAATTCAATTTATACCTATGCCTGATGCATATATAAATACCAAGGGATTTTAAATAATTTTAATCTTTAGTGGTTTTCCGGCGAGTAATTTTTAGTTAGGCTTATTAGAGGTAGAATGTGGCGTCCTTGGAATTGTGCTGATAGGGGGGCATCTTCAAGTGTCATTTTTAAAAGAAAGCATTTATCTACCGATGCCAAACTAATAATTAAAAATGTGTGTCAATCGTTGTTGAGTAGAAATTTTAATTCGATGGATGCCTTTGGCAGAGACGTCTACTTTGACAAAAACTCCTTTATCTTCGGTAAGAGACATAGTACTTAAATCTGTTAATCCTAGAAAAAATCGCAGTGATTCTGGCACATTTAAAAGCATTGACGAAAATGACATGGATTTATTAAGAAGAAAGATTTACCAAGTGTATGAGGCACAAACTGTACCCACTTTGATTTCCCTCAAAGAGCGGCTGATTAAAGACGAAACAAATATCTCTTATAATGGGTTTTAAATACCGAAGCATTGATAAAAGACAAACATTAATGGAATCTCAACGTTTACGGGAATGGACACTTAAATATTTAACAGCTGTTAAACAATTTAGAGAAGAAAATCATCCAATTATTTACCTTGACGAAACATGGTTCGATACCCATGACACTTCAAGGAAAGGTTGGTATGATTCTTCCAAAAAATGTCGAATCAAGGCACCATCAAATAAAGGCAAAACCCCAGTATTCACCTGAAGACGACTGGAGATACTTACCAGTTGAAACGTTGTGATTTAAACGAAATAAAGACAATGGAAGTCCAAAACACGTCTATCACTCAAACTGTATGTTGTTTTCAGCTAAAAACATAGCAGATTCTTTTTTAGATTACCGTCAAGATACCGACGCACAACTTTTTGAAAATTGGTTTAAACATAAACTCCTTAAAAATATACCTGAAAATAGTGTCATTGTAATGGACAATGCTAGTTATCATAGCCGGCAAGCAAAAATCATTCCCAATTCTAATAATACAAAAGCAGAAATTCAAAATTTTATGATTGAAAATGATTTATATTTTGAAGAAAGTTACAAAAAACGAGAACTGCTAGAAGTATTAAAAGCTTTTAAAATAAATAAGGAATACGAGTGTGACAAACTTGCAGCAGAAAATGGACATACAGTGTTGCGTCTTCCTCCGTGCTATTGTATATTCAATCCTATTGAGCAAATATGGCACCAATTAAAATCCAATATTAGGAGAAATAACATTTATCCTACATTAAATGCATCTGTAGTAGAATTAATTAAAAACGAAGTAAGAAAAATTTCTGCAGACAGCTGGAAAAACTGTGTACAGCATGTACTTAAGGCGGAAAATTCTTACAATTGTATGATTACAAATGTTCAACCCTTAATTATAAGTTAAGGCTTAGATGAAGATAGTAATAGCGATACACAGTTAAATTTTGAATAAATTATCAATAGTTTCTTAGAATTTAATTAATTTTTATTGTACTTGTTATCCTAATAATAGTTATACTTTTAAATTATATTATTTTCAATTATCATTAATTGTTATCATTATTTTACATTTATTATAGGTACCTAAAACTAAAAATACCTATCTATTTATTTTAAATTATAAAAATAAATCATGTGGTGTGGTATACGTTTACAAGCCGGCTCTGATCCCATTTATTGAGCTTTGAAGAGGTTGAGGCGTATACAATAGGGTTTAATCAATTTATTTATGGCAGTAAGAGTCAACGGTATAATTCTGCAACAACTATACTATACTTTTTTCTACGGATGCTATGGAAGTCACTCATACTTTACCCAAAAATATACAAATTAAAAATGTTTACGTTTAAAATTTCTTGACAATTATGTTGTCAAGGCGACCCGATGGAATTCAGAGACGCCTTTGCCTAAAAACTATTGAAAACATTCACGGTTTTGGCATAGCACGGCTAGTGTGATTTGTTGAACTGTTTCGTCGGCTTAAAGTGTTAACCTGCTATGTCTATTTTAACCAGTTTGACAGGGGAGGTATAAATGTTATATTTTTGCTCTGCTGTAAAGATGCCGACGAAATCATCGGCTTAAAGGTGTCTATTTTATAGGTAAAATATATTTTAGAATTATTATCAACAAAAATGGTCAAAAACGGTCAAATGGTCACTTACGAAACGTTATTTTCAATTTGCTGATATTGTATTCATAATTAACGTCGCAACTGCTTAGGAAAAGCAGTTTTTTAAAATTCTCAAAATTGGCAGAAATGGGTATATGAAACAATTACCCCTTTTTTTATAGTATTTGCGCAGTAACCATAATAACCTCGTAAATCAAAATAATGATATTGTCCATTACTTCACACACAAAGACACACTACGAACTGGGACAAAATAATTTCCTGGTCACACGTGAAGATATAGCAAAAATTGCATCATAAACCTTGGTTGCAGAGATGAAAAAACTTACTATACGGTATTTTACAGTTCTGTACCTAATTAGTTATAATTATGTAAATTAATTTGTGTAAAAATTTGGCCAAATTAATAGCCAGTTTAACGATCGGTGGTAAAGATTCTTAAAGTTGCGTCAGAAATTAGCAGAGGTATACGGTTTTGATTAAGTTTACAAGTATACAAGATGTTTTATAGGGAAAGGATTTATACTCGGGCCATAATAAATTTGGGACCCGGCCAAAAATGGATTTTTGAGTACATTATTGGTTCCGCGTTCATGTATGCACGTACATACATGTATTAAGATTCATACAGCCAAGGACGTGTGTAGGGACCTTTACGGTTTGACATGCCCGATGCAATATGCAATTCAAACAACAACGAAACTGCACAATCATCGTAAAATATCGATAATAATGCTGAATAAACCGCACGGTTCTCCAGTGGATGATGCAATCGTACTAATTTTTCGGCTAATTACACATTTGGGAAATTTGGCTCCCGAATTGCTTCTCTATTTTTAAATTATTGTATCCTCGTGATTTTTTACATTTAAGTAACTAAGTAATCAAACACAAACAGTACCGAAATTATTTCGTTGTTTCGTAATTGTCCTTCAAATAACAAGCAAAGGACATAACACACTTTTATTTAAAGTTACCCTTAAAATATTAAATGGGAAGGGGCGCCAAGTGGCATATCATTTTAAAGGATAATACCATAACTTGTTATTTTTGAGAGAAGTAGAAGGAAGGTAGGCCATTTCTTGGAAACTCTTACTCAAAGAAGAAATTATTTTATTATTGCCATGTAAGATTTTAAGGGTAACATCTACCCCTGCCAGGGGGTTAAACCACGAAGATTGAAAATATTCTATAAAGTAGGTACTTCAAAATGAGATTGACTTGTTTTTCCGATTATTAATAATATTCACTGGAAACAAGATATAAAGTCATGGACGGACACGCAATCCCACTGGCTTCATCTATTAATTTGCTGGGCGTCAATCTGGGAGGAAATATGTCTTGGCATAACCACGTTGTGACAATCGCCACGATAGCTTCTCAGAAACTTGGTGTACTCGTCCGAACCAGAAAGTTGTACATAAACACCTCAACCACTTTTGACACTATACAAAGCCCAGATTCGACCATCACTAGAGTACTGCTCTCATGTCGGGAGCTCTGCACCCAAACATACTCTTCTTCGGCTACTGGATTCCATCGAAAGGAGGGAAATTCGTCTGATAGGAGACCACGAGCTGACGAAGATCCTCGACAGCCTAGAACATGGAAGACAGGTTGGGGATTTGACTCTTTTTACAGATATTTTCATGGAAGGTGCTCGGCTTGCCCTCTTAATTCCGCCCAGAGCGACGAATAGCAGAAATACACGACGAACCACTGCCGCCCATCCATATGTGGTTAAGCTTAGTACTCCTCGAACTTCAATATTTAAGAATACTTTCATCTGGAGGACTTCATCCTTATGGAATGACCTTCCCGAGGTCGTTTTTCCCAACGAATATACCCTCCAGCGATTCAAAACCAATGTGAATCGCTTTTTGCGCACACGCACCACTCCCAGAGTGCCCTAAAGGATTTTTCCTATAGTGCTTGTGTTTGATCATAAAGAAGGGTAGGTTTTCAAATTGACACTCCGTATAGTTTCTGAGGGGTTGATATGGGTTTCAAAATAAACTCGTACATGTAAATCGGTAGTTCAATATTTTTATAAAACATTTTGTGGACCTAAAACCTGTGCCTGAATCACTTTTTTGTTTCGGAATGAAACACGTTTGAACCATATAAAAAATAAATTGCAAAATATTATGTTTATTGCTAACTGATTGAGAAACGAATTATATGCATATTATAGTAAATATTTCGAACAAAAGGAAAATTATTATAAAAGTTCCCTTACCTTTCGTTTCAACCAACCAGCGCGATCAAAAGAAAAAATACTTTCGCCGATTACGAAAAAAAAACGACTATAAGTAGTAAAAAAAACACAGCCTACAATTTTCACCGTCTAAACATCGCACACAGATCAAACGACCGCTTCTCGTCGCAGCTCGCCTCGCACGAATGTTTTGTGTTGCTCCATGCACGCGATCTTCAGCTGTTTTTCCGGTGAGCTAGATCAATATAAAGGACTCCGTATACGAACGTACATGTAGCGATACATATTGTTTGCCCAGCTTTATTTGAACGTTTCGGTATGAACGGCTGCAGCGTTGCCATACGTCTGAAGGCAACGGATAGAGATTTATTTTATTCATTTAAATATTTTTGAAAATGATCATTCGTACACATCCACACGTTCGCCTAGGCTGATTTGATAACAGCATGAAAAATATTACTGGTAATTTTTTTCCTCGCATTCGTGACGACCTCATGCAGGGTTGTCAAATATTTCTTTTCTTAAAAATGTTAAGAAATATTATTTATAAAATGAAAATTGAAAGGGGGATCCTCACTGTAGTTAAAAAATTGTTCTTGTATTGATTTAAATCAGTCATGTTCGTTTAGAATGTATCTTAAATACCGAAAGACCATTTAAAAAATATTAACTGAAGGTGTTCCATGTATGCGAAGTCACGGGTACACACCTCTTATCAATGTAAACTATAATGCTAAAGATTGTTTCACGAAAAATGGATATAACTTATTGACTGCAGTAAAAGTACCTGGGCCATCCCATTATTTATGCCCGTTTGTTATTATTATGTGGAAAGGACCGGATTGTAATAATTATAATTAAATATAGGCACATCAGGTAGGTTAGGTTGCTTAATTTATATTTAAATATCTTTTTGTGGTAAAATTTGTTAGTTTTTGAGGAATGGTTCAAGAATTGTCTTTTAGCAAACATTCCTCAGAATAGCGCGATAGTAATGGACAATGCGAGCTATCACAGTCGCCAATTACATAAAGCTCCAAGCTCAAATAATACAAAATTGGAGATTCAGAACTACATGGCGGCGAATGATATATATTTTGAAGAAAGTTATAAAAAAGTGATCTTTTAGAAGTTTTAAAGACATTTTGTATAAAAAAAGTATATGTTTGTGACACATTGGCAGAAGAAATTGGATATACAGTGCTACGGCTCCCACCCTATTATTGCATTTTTAACCCCATAGAGCATAATATGTGGCACCAGTTAAAATCACTGGTTAGGTCTGAAAATATTTCTCCGACTTTAAGTTCTAGTGTTGTAGAATTAATACGAAAATGCTTTAATGATATTCCCCCAGGTAGTTGGAAAAATTCAGTCCGTCATGTAATAACTGTACAAAATTCGTATATTAGTCTGGATCGTATAATTAATCCAATTATAATTAATTTTGATGAGGATGGCGATAGCGAAACAGATCTATCTATAGAATGACATTATAAATGTAAATAAATATGACTAGTAATATTTTAAAAAAATGTTATTTCATTTGATTACATTAATATAATCATATCATTACTTGTTTTCCTTAGTCCGCTCCTTCATACTTCACTTGTTTATCGCCAAGCTCTTGTCGACACAATGGGACCGACCCAGGAAATCATTAAGTCGTATCCATATTTCGTGAAACAATCTTTACTTATGTATCAAGCGTACTAAGTAGATGATCATGCCTTGTGGGCGACAGTCTTACAAAGCCGAGGGTCTCTTGCACGAGGGTTCGTAAGTCGCCCGAGGGTATATATCTATTAGTACCCGCAAACCCGAACTAACCCGAGGTAACCCGACAGTTCGTTTGAAATAATAAATATTTTTTTAAAATTTAATTTGATTTACCAATTTTTTATTTTTACCTGCGTTGTTTGCAAATTAATAATAATTGGGCAGGGCGCACTAACCAATTTAAATGCAAATATCTCCGAAACGGTAACTCTGGGCGACCTGAACTTAGTATACCTTTTTTACCTAATAAATATGAGAAAAGAATTATTTTCATTAAAAACTTAAATACAATGAGGCACAAAAAAGTTATGACCTAATAAATGTGCAAAAACTCCCCCAGACAGGGCCCCCTACATTGTACATTAAAATTTCACCAAAAAATCAGTTTCTCGTCCTAAAAGAACCATAATTTGCAAAATTTTGTAAAAAGCCGTTGGTTTCTGTCAATGTTATTAGAGAAAAACAAAACTGAAGTTTAAACTTTAACACCCTGTATCTCAGTTAATATCAACTTTCGGATATAGGTAAGTATAATTAAATCCTAATGTTTTTACGTAAGGAGTCTGTGGTTTTTGCATGTCCCATTAATTAGCGGACACACTGTATAAACGTAAATTAATATTTTGTTAATAAAGAATAAGTTAATCGAAAGCTGTTTTTTGCGACTTAATGCCAGCGCGGGCCATAATGTGTACTTTATGCCCGCACGGGCATGAAGTAATTCATTATATAGATGGTATCTAAGGTATGAAAACACAATAATGTACTGGTATGACATAAATCATATGGTAACGTCGTACATGTATCGCAGTGTAGGGAAGCTTTAAGCTGCATCTAACCTGACGCTACGGTTTCATAATGGAAACGTTAAAAAAATGATGTCATAGTTACGTATTCCAAATTATTCGGTACTTACTTGATTTTTTTTTAATTGATTGACTGCCTAATTAAAAGATTTTTGATTCCCTCGTAAAGTCGTTTGTGCAAAGCAACATACGACAAACAAGATACATAATATATATAAACTATTCGACAATACATAAATACATAATTTGAGTGTTAAACTATTTTAAAATAATTGAAAAGTGTCCGAATAGAACCCTGTTCAAGCTGACAGTTAATCGAAGCACCGTAGAAAGGAAAAAGTTAAAACCTAAAAGATCATAAATTTGGTCGAGATTCTTCATTCCAGCGAGAAGTTGTTTGCAAAGAAAATATATTCTTTTTTTTTACATGTTCCCCGAAAATGCCTCTTTTCATGCATGTTCTCTTCACCGAAAGTGGCGTTTTCCAAAAGAGCGGGCGGGAAAGATTTTTCCCGCCCGCTTCGAGTCACCATGTGCTCATAAATAAATAAAACCAGAATTGTCGGTGCGGGATTTGAACCCGCGACCCTCAGATCGCCAGGCGGACACCCTACCCATCGAGCCATACTACAAGCGATGATAAATCGCGGATTATATATTATAAATTAAATTGGCAGTTAATTTTTCAAAGATGTTTTAGAAAAATGTCTGAAGAATTTCTTTATTTATATGGCCTCAAAGACTCGGGCACTTGTAAAAAAATAAATAAAACCAGAGATGCCGAGTGCGGGATTTGAACCCGCGACTCCAGATCACAAGGCGTACGCTATACCACTAGGCCACCGAGCCTATTTGTCAAAAATAATAAATAGATATTTACATTCTCCATGCGCGAGTGTTTTCATGTCATGTAGACAGGAAAACTGTCTGAAGAATTTCTTTATTTATTTGGCATCAAAGCACGTAAAAAAAATACGGTACATATCTCGGACCGTCGGAGGCTTTTCCGGACTCGTGCGGTGGGGTTTGTTCGTATCTCCGCATCTCGTCCGTAAAAGCCTCTTTTCGGCCCTTGATACGTAATGTACTATTTCAAGCGGTAAAGGTATCGAAAGGAAAATGTTCAAGTAAAGAATTTTTCTATTTGGGTTTCATAATGGCTACATTATGAAATGCAAAAAAATTGAATAACCTGAAACTTTATGGAACTGAAATTTTATTTTTTTTATGTTGGCAGCAAGTAGGGTTCGAATTTTAGGCTTACTGTGATTTCATTGAAATTAGTTTTCTTGGCATTATAAATTCGATAAATTCTTTTTATAGAAAACTTTAAAATACTAACCTTTAACCTTGCAAATAGATCATTTTTACTAGATATTTATCTGAAATGCCTATACTGGGAAATATATAACATGCTGACGGTGTCCGTCAACTAATTTCTAGTCACAACTATAAAACAACATAACCTAAAAATAATAGAAATATCTTCCAGTTGTTATGCTCTATTTCTATCAATAGTAATGGAGGAAGCTATTAACCAACATCTTCTAAAGTACCTGGAAGGCTTCAACATTATCAGCGATCATCAATATGGTTTTCGGGAGTCCAGATCAACTGGAGATCTTCTAGCCTATGTACAACGCAATCGAACATCATGGGGAGTCTCGGGCTGTTGCACTGGATATTTCTAAAGCCTTTGATTGTGTTTGGCATAAGGGACTTCTAAGTAAACTGCGATCCTATGGTATGCCCAGTCGATTCTGTGCATGATTGTCTAGCTTTCTTAAGGACCGCTCTCTGCAAGTGGTGATTGACGGATTTCTCTCAGACACCTTCACCATCAATGCCGGTGTTCCTCAAGGGTCCATATTGTCTCTCTTCTTACTCTACATTAACGACCTTCTAGTGGAAACGAAAAATCCGAAATTTAGTTTTACTGATGATAGCACACTTATCTCATCTTTCTCTTTGAACGCACAAACATCGGCTGCCGACGCTTATTTTCGCAGACAGCATGAAGTATCACGCATCAACAAAGACCTGGAAGAAATTTTGGCTTGGGGTGACAGTAACCAAGTCTCTCTAAAAAGGTTAACATTACAGAACCGGATATAATCATAGACGGACATTCAATCCCACTGGCTTCATCTATTAATTTGCTGGGCGTCAATCTGGGAGGAAATATGTCTTGGCATAACCACGTTGTGGCAATCGCCAAGATAGGTTCTCAGAAACTTGGTGTACTCTTTCGAACCAAAAAGTTGTACACACCTCAACAACTTTTGACACTATACAAAGCCCAGATTCGACCATCACTAGAATACTGCTCTCATGTCTGGAGCTCTGCATCCAAACATACTCTTCGGCTACTGGATTCCATGGAAAGGAGGGTCATTCGTCTGATTGGAGACCACGAGCTGACGAAGAGCCTCGACAGCCTAGAACATCGAAGACAGGTTGAGGATTTGACTCTCTTTTACAGATATTTTCATGGAAAGTGCTCGGCTGACCTTTCCCTCTTAATTCCGTCCAGAGCGGCAAATGGCAGAAGTACACGACGAACCACTGTCGCCGATCCATATGTGGTTAAGCTTAGTACTCCTCGAACTTCATTATTTAAGAATTCTTTCCCAACGAATATAACCTCCAACGATTCAAAATCAACGTGAATCGTGTTTTGTGCACAAGCACCACTCCCGGAGTGCCCTAAAGGATTTATACATATTTATAGTTACTGTAGATATTTCCTGGGCATTAACTGTTATTCCTGTCAGATTCTGTGTTGACACAATATTTTGTTCAATAGTATTATTTATTATTTTGTTCAATATTATGAACTTTGTTCTGCTCAAAGTTTTGTATATTCTTTTTAAAAGTTTTTCTAGATTATCTACTGCAATTTCTCGTATTTCTGACTGAGTAGAACTCTCTTTCTGGCCCATTTTTAACAACTTTAATAATATATTTATTTTTAATTATGACGATGGAAGAAGCTGTGTATCATGGCATATTTGATATTTCTGACATTTTATGCAATTGTAGAATAAGTATTATAAAGAACACGGTTCATAAGACAATTAGAGCATATGCACTTTAGAAAACTCCCCGCTTCGCGGGTCGCGGATCGCGTGCTCTAAGATAATGTCTTATGAAACTAGTATATTAATATACTATTTTATATAATTTGCTGGAGGTGAGTTATTATTATTAAATTTATGCTTTGTGGATCGTGTAATATACTTAATAATTATATTTATGTAAGTGCTTTCAATGATTTGCAGTTACTTTTAATGACAACGTCATACGACTAGAACGTTTACCCTAGATAATAATAAATTCATGTTTATTTAAACAACAATCAATAATAATATTGAAGATAAATATCGGCATTGTTGTTGCTAAGTTGCTAATACTTTCACACAGACAGAGCATACCTGCATATTTTATAAGCTTCCAAATTTCCCGTTGGCTAGCTCTTCATAAAAGTCTACTAGGCCATCCAGCATCAATCATCCTGTATATCGAACTTCTCGTTCTAATTAATTAAACTAATTGAACTTTAATAGACACAACTGGTATCAACCAGTAAATTCCTTTTATTATTATTACTATTGGTCTATTCGTACTGTGCTAAAATTATTTTCTATTAGCCGATCGGCTCTCCTATTTTATTGATGGAAGATTTCGTAACCCATATCGATGCGCAAATTTAATATGATTGCATCGCATTTGCCTTAAATTAAGAATATTTTTATAATATTTTATAAAGAAGGTAATGTTTTGTTGGGTTTGATGTGACTTGCATGCGCCATCTCTCGTGCAGCGATCTATTCCAACATCGAAAAATCATCCTGGTGTCCTATAAAATAGGGATCAATTTCCTCTTTCGATTGGTCGCCTATATAAAAGTATGCAAAAACAATAATCAGTATTTTTTTCTGATTGGATGTTATTTCAAATACATCAACCTTATTGCCCTCTAGGGAAGGCAAATATGAGTTTTTTTAGGGAAATTTAAAATAATATCTAGAAATAGTAATATGTTTATGTTTTCTAACGATTTCTATTTGCGCCAGTCGATACAAGCCACGAAAGGCACGATATAGAGCTCTAACATACAGATGGAGCTGTAAGAACAATTTTAGAGCTCAAGAAATATATTCTACTGTACTGAGAAAATTGTCAATAATTGTTCTTCATGCATTTAGGTATTTTTCATGAAATAGTTTTATTTTACCTTTAAATCGTTCTATACCGAAAGTTGGGGGGGGGGGGGGGGGGGGGGGGGTAATATTGAAGTACTTAAAAGATCGAACAACATGTTAAGAGTAGTAGAGCATGGAGTACCGCAGGGTAAAGATTGTTTCACGAAAAATGGATATAACTTAATGACTGCAGTATCTGGGCCATCCCATTATTTATGACCGTTTGTTATTATTATGTGGAATGGACCGGATTGTAATAATTATAATTAAATATAGGCACATCAGGTAGGTTAGGTTGCTTAATTTATATTTAAATATCTTTTTGTGGTAAAATTTGTTAGTTTTTGAGGAATGGTTCAAGAATTGTCTTTTACCAAACATTCCTCAGAATAGCGTGATATGGACAATGCGAGCTATCACAGTCGCCAATTACATAAAGCTCCAAGCTCAATTAATACAAAATTGGAGATTCAGAACTACATGTCGGCGAATGATATATATTTTGAAGAAAGCTATAAAAAAGTGATCTTTTAGAAGTTTAAAGACATTTTGTATATAAAAAGTATATGTTTGTGACACAATGGCAGAAGAAATTGGACATACAGTGCTACGGCTCCCACCCTATTATTGCATTTTTAACCCCATAGAGCATATGTGGCACCAGTTAAAATCACTGGTTAGGTCTGAAAATATTTCTCCTACCTTAAGTTCTAGTGTTGTAGAATTAATACGAAAATGCTTTAATGATATTCCCCCAGGTAGTTGGAAAAATTCAGTCCGTCACGTAATAACTGTAAAAAATTCGTATATTAGTCTGGATCGTATAATTAATCCAATTATAATTAATTTTGATGAGGATAGCGATAGCGAAACAGAACTATCTATAGAATGACATTATAAATGTAAATAACTATGACTAGTAATATTTAAAAAAAATGTTATTTCATTTGATTACATTAATATAATCATATCATTACTTGTTTTCCTTAGTCCGTCCCTTCATACTTCGCTTGTTTATTGCCAAGCTCTTGTCGACACAATGGGACCGACCCAGGAAATCATTAAGTCGTATCCAAATTTCGTGAAACGTACTTTACCTATACATTTTTCTTCCTACGGCCTCCAAAAATATTATTGTCGTTCCTTCATCATACAAGGTGTACAAAGAAAAACATTTTTGTGTTACGTCTAGTCCTTCCTTGGCAAAGTAAATAAGCCGAATGTGTTTAAAAGGGCGAATTTTAAGGAGACTCATCTACTAACCATTATACGAAAAAAACATTAAATTACACCCAGTACTTAATAAATGATTTAAAAAGCAACGATTTCCAGGGACGTCCGTTATGGGCGCGTATCTCCGTAAGGAAGGCCGTAGGAAGAGAAATTTATAGGTACTTCTCCTGTTATTTTTAAGTGTTCTATCAGAATCCGGGAGATTGCCCACATATTCTGGGACACCCTGTATACATGTTTTAGTTTTCTTCTAGGTTTTAAAGATAACAGACCTGGATGATTATAAGCTTAAATTTGTCGAAAAAAAAATTTAATATTTTCGCAATTTTGGCGAAAAAATGCTGAAATTTAGCGCCGCTCGATTATCTGAAATAAAACTCGCGTTTTGTTGCATCATGCATGTTTTTCGCATTCCGAAATGGCCATAAAATTAGTAGTCCATCGGCCCGCGCCCCTCCTCGATCATAAAATAGAAACATCACTGTTATTGCCGAGTAATAAAAAGGGCATCTTCTAGCAAGTCATCGATTCCCTTATTGTAAAAACTGCATAAAACTGCTGCTTTAAGATCGCGTACCAAAACAAAACGGTTTTAAGAGCACGTATGTACATGGACGTTACATATTTCTTCTCGCCACACTTTAAATGGTATTTAATTTTAAGTAGTGTTGGGAAAAACCGATGAATTTAATAATCGAGTACTTGATACTCGAGCGATTTTAATAATCGAGTGAATCGCTTGAAATTCCAATTCACCTAGCGATGACGTCACCGACTGCTCGACCGGCAGCCTAGCCGTTTACATGTGATCAGGTAGGGTATTTAGCAGGCACGTAACTACGGGTGGGCACAAGTTTAGCTAAAAAATTGTAGTAGCCACCAAAAAAATTCCAGAAATTTATTCATTTGTGAATAATGAATTTTTACCTTGTGTCTCGATACCAAACAAAAAAACTGCAAAAAATCACCGAAATATGTATTTGTTGTTCGGGTTTATTCTTGTGCTTTTTTAAAACAAAAAGCATTACCGAGAGTTATTTTTCGTCACATCTTTCTCAAGTTACGAGCATAAAATAAGTAGATATTTAAAATGGCTTGTCAAATTCTTCTCTAAATTATCAGGTGCGCACTGTGTGCCATTCAAAAATTTAGGCTTAGTTACGCGACTGGCAAAATAAGAAAATAGGTGATTATATTTTTAAATTCATGTTTATAGTTACCTAAAAGTTCCTGTTTAAATTTAAGAATGTTTACTTTTGGTTACCAAAAAATTTGTCGATACCTATGTTTTGTTAACTATATTTTGCTCGTTTTCTTATTTTCCATTAACATTTTCTATAATGTATGTTATTTTTAAGAAGTCTTCTTAAGTTTAATAATAGAAGGTTCCTGTTTAGATTTAAAAATGTTTACTATAAGATTACCAACGAATTTTTCTATATATTTTGTTAATCATTTTGTTCGTTTTGTTATTTTTATTTACAATTTCTATTATTATGTTATTTTTGAGAAGTTTTCTCGAGTTTATAGTAAATAAAAATTTAAAAATTATATCCTTTAATTTTTTAATATTTACAACTTTACAAAACTCATGTTGCGATGACTCCGCTAAGGGATTTGGCTTACTTTTTTATAGGCACCTTCTCGTTTATGTGCCTCAAAGAAAGACGTATGTCGTGTACCTGCTCAGCGTCAAACTCGAACGTCGCCAATCGGATCGCGCGGCGCGTAGACCGAAGGTCGTGTATCAAGTGATATTTTTCGGTTTTTTGCCTGAATTTATAACTAGAGTATTTCCTATCGAGCGAAAAACTGTTCGAATATACAAGCAGTTTTTTAACTCGATCACACTACAGCGGTATATTTCCGCCGGCATCAAGCGAAGCGCGGGTATCGAGTGAAAGATAATAAGTGATGAGCGACGGCATATTTATTTTTAATGTAAATTCTCACCGTTTCTGGGGACGATCGTGAATGGAGAATCGACGAATATGACTACAATCAAGCGCTGCGGATCCAGAGGGATTATGGAGGTCATGCCCAAACCCCAACAAACAATGGAACACGAAATATAACTTATATACCGGTGTAACTAACATGACAGAGTATTACTTTTCGTAACTTTTCCTTGTATGATCCCCCAAAACGAAATTTAACCGAAGATCCGTCCTTGACTGCAATACATTCTTTCAACGCGTTTCGATACGTTTTGTCGTCAGATTTGCTCCGAAAAGAGTCCAAGAACTAACGTTGCGTCACAGAAATGGCCCTCGTTTCCTTCTTCACGACCTATTTATTAGCTTTTCATTTAAAAATGAGGGGGGGGGGAGGCTGTGCTGATACATGATTACTATGGGACTAAGCTAACTAATGATCAACCCTGTAGGTATATCGACCCGAATTGAGGACATGAAAAAAAGGGCAGAAAATATGTATTTAAAAATATGTTCGGGAACCGAGCAGCAACGTTAACGACCTGAGTTCAGAAAAACCATCAATCACCAGTAAGTATTTGGAATTATAGGAGGAATATAAGAGAATATAGTCTGGCGTATTTAATACAGCCATTATAAACACAATAAGAAGGCTAAAAGACGTGATTTTTGGGAATAAAAAAATAACATTATAAAAAGTATTAATGTTCATTTGGGCAGACGTGGCCTGATTCCTCAATCAAATTAGGTGTAAATCATGAATTAAAATTGTGGCCTCGTCATTTTGTCAAGAAATGATTTAAATTTGAGAAAATTCTTAATTCCCCTGGGTCAGACAGACCCCGTTCTTTTTAGGACTCAAGAGAATCCTGCTGAGTGATGTTAATAAGTCTGTCTTTATAAAGGGTATAAGAATATTTCCCCAATATAGTATATTAATTTAAGATACAAGTTTCATAAGACATTATCCCCCGTCAAACGAATCCTGAAAGGACTCGACGTTAAGAAAGCTTCTGGTCCAGACGAAATTCCTGTTATAGCTTTCAAGAGATGCGCCGATGAACTAACACCAGTATTTTGTAGACTTTTTAACTTATCCTACAAACAAGGAGTATTTCCATCGTGCTGGAAGACGGCGCGAGTCCAGCCTATACCAAAGAAAGGTAAGAGAACCCTGCCTAGCAACTATCGACCAGTCGCATTGCTTTCAGTTATATGAAAAGTAATGGAGAAAGCTATTAACCAATATCTTCTAAAGTACCTGGAAGGCTTCAACATTATCAGCGATCATCAATATGGTTTTCGGAAGTCCAGATCAACTGGAGATCTTCTAGCCTATGTCACCCATCGAATATCATGGGGAGTCTCGGGCTGTTGCACTGGATATTTCTAAAGCCTTTGAGCGTGTTTGGATGATATGGTATGTCCAGTCGATTCTGTGCATGGTCGTCTAGCTTTCTTAAGAACCGCTCTCTGCAAGTGGCGATTGACGGATTTCTCTCAGACACCTTCACCATCAATGCCGATGTTCCTCAAGGGTTCATATTGTCTCCCACTCTCTTCTTACTCTACATTAACGACCTTCTAGTGAAAACGGAAAATCCGATATTTAGTTTCGCTGACGATAGCACACTTATATCATCTTTCTCTTTGAATGCACAATCATCGGCTGCCGACGCACATCTTCGCAGACAGCATGAAGTATCACGCCTTAACAAAGACCTGGAAGAAATTTTTGGCTTGGGGTGAGAGTAACCAAGTCGAATTTAACTCTAAAAAAACCCAGGCAGCAGTTTTCTCTAAAAAGGTTAACATTACAGAACCGGATATAGTCATGGACGGACACGAAATCCTACTGGCTTCATCTATTAATTTGCTGGGCGGGTTTGTTCGGGTTTGTTCGTGGTTTATTATTAAATTATTTGTTATTTATTGATCTAATCCAACATAAGTAAAAAATTTAGAACTTCTTTATGAGATATTATTTATAAAATTAGGAGAAATACAGGACCGTATCCCAAAGTGTCCTGATGTTGTTCAAAAAATCCTCGAAACGTTATTAAACCACAATGTGTCATACACCGTTGCATTCGGAAGAAAAAAAGCTCTCAAATTCCAATATCAGGAAAACAAGACCGTATTTAAAAAAAGAAAGTTGATAATGGCCCTTCGAAGACGACTCGTCAGATTACAAAACAATTAACGCTGTTAGATAGAGCGGAAAAAGTGGCAATGTAAAAGTGCAATTTACTCAAATCTCAAAAAATCCAGGAAAACAATAAAACGATTTTTCAGAATTTCGTCTTTTTCCGGATATCTCCGGAACTACTCGGAATTTAAAAACTTTCTAAACGGCATATTATTAGGCACGTAAATGCGCAACTTTACCTCCATTTAACCGACTTCGTATCTCTTACGGTTTCCGAGATCCCTGCTCTGGCCCTCATTATCTTGGACACGTTGTATATTGCAGCTCTTGCATTGAAGAGGAAGATCGTCACTAGGACAACTGGTCAGCATGCGACGATAAATTCGGCATTTTACATTAATTTACATTCCAGCTGATATCAGGAGACTCAATTTTAGGCCTTTGCCCACTTATTTCCTAAAAAAATCGTCGAATCATCTGGATTAATGTCAATTTTACGATCTTTTTAATATATCATCTGTTCGAGTGGCTCCGGGACCCGATCTATCCAAAAGCGACAGGCGTGCCTCCATTTATCGCCAACCGCTAAAGAGCCGACTGAGGGAGAGGGGGGGTAGGAGGAGGACGACGCCTCAGCGACGCCAGAGACGCGCGACGTCTGCGATACGATGGCCAATTCGACATTAAGGGTGCCAACCTTTTGGGACCTTCAACATTTTGAACCTATTGAATTAACCCTTCACCAAGTTTTATTTAAACACACTATTTTATATCTAGTGATGCAACCGGATCTGGATTCGGTATCCGGCGAGTCCGGCTTTATTTTCCCGTATCCGGTTCGGCCGGATTTTGTACTAGATCCGGTCGGAACTGAATTTAAAAAAATGTGTCTGTTTGAAGGTTGTAGACAATGGTGTTTCTTGAATGATAGAAGAGTTTTGGACCTGCATTGTTTTTATTTGTTATAAATCACAACGTTTCAACTGGTAAGTATCTCCAGTCGTCTTCAGGTGAATACTAATTAAGAGAAGTAACTACAGCGCTATTTATGGCAACATCATCCAACTTTCAGTGTACAGGAGACCTACTCATACAGGTCAATATCTGAATTACACATCAAATCACTCAAACAACACAAAACATGAGATCGTAAGAACGCTTGTGGATAGAGCAATTACCATTTGTAACTCAAATGAAGCCCTCAAAGAAGAAACTGACCACATCAAGACCGACCTCAAAAAAAAATGGCTATCCCACGAAATTAGTTGACAAAATTTTGAAAAATCGTAAGACTCGGCCAAATACACAAAAAGGAGAGACAAGAGAGGCTCAACCAACACTCAACATTCCATATGTCAAAGGAATATCCGAGAGAATTAGAAGACTAGGACAACGATACAACATCAGAACGGTATTCAGCTCATAGTTCATTTAATACAGCAAACACCAACAGATTAATGTCAGTGACAAGATTTTCACTATTCGTTATGTTGCTTGTTATATTACCTGAACTGCGAGAGCTTCTTGGTTTTGCCATCGCCTTTAATCGAATAGCTTAGAATTGGCGTACCAAACTGTATTCAAACTGGGCATATGGGTTTATCATATCCGCCTCTTCAAGAAGTTTTAATGCAGTTTTTCTATAAAATGTACAGGGGAGAAAATATTCGGCCATCACAAAAAAGTTATTTTTTTCTAAAGTAGTTACATATATTAGTTGATTTCGTTTATTTATAATTAATAGGTTTTTCTTACATAACTCAAAACTAAACACAAAACACCCGCATAGGTATAATACCTAATAATCTAATAATAAAGATATATTCCGAAAATCTTTCGGAAATATTGACATTTTTGATAACATTTTTTAAAGAAAAAGGCAACAGAAAATAACTATTAGGCAATATTCATTTCCTTACTGCAAGGGAATGATATTTCCTTACAGTTGTTAGTGTTCTACATAAATGATTGAAAACACGTTGTTCATAAGGAATTAATTTGTATTTTGAAAACCTCAATTGCATTGCCCATAATGTTGAAGATTTCATCTTTAAATAAAGGTCTGGAAGTATGCCATTACAACATTTTCCGAGAAAGAACTCGCGTTTTTACCCTAGCGATAGCCCATAAAACGTTTATATGCGTATTCGTACTTTCCTGTTGATTTCTCTGGCAATAATTCTAATGAAGCAGTATTCACTGCCTCAACCAGTTCTGGAGGAGTCCCAGAAATGGAAAATTCATTCATAAATAAAGGCCCCACTAATAATTCCAGCCCACAAATTTACTTTCTGGGGGTGTTGAGTATGTGTTTCTCTCATCCAATGTGGATTCTGATCAGCCCAGTAACGACAATTATGGCGATTGAGAGACCCGTTCAACATGAATGTTGCCTCATCCGTAAAAACTATTTGATTAAAAAAATTGTTATTTTCTTCATGTTTTTGCATCATTACTTCGCAAAATTCCAATCTACGATCAAAATCGTCTTCTGATAATTCCTGGACAAGAGTTATTTTATAGGGATGAAAATTACTGGTTTTTAAAATATTGTCAATTGATTTAAAACAAACATCAACTTGGGTAGCAGCTTTTCTGAGTGGCAAATGTGGATTCTGAACAAAATGAAGTAATGTCTCTAATTTTTTTTCATCACTACTTGCCGACTTTGGTCTTACGGAACGAAGTTTATCTCTGCAACAACCGGTTACCTCGAACCTTTGAACTGTTCTCACAACTGTAGATTTTGATATAAGCTCTCGGTTTGGAAAAGTTGTATTAAATAATTCCTTTGTCTCGATAACTGATCTTTGTCGGTCTCCAAAACCTCTTATTATTAGTAAAGTTATACGTTCCCTTTCGCTGAGCGACATTTTGAGAATTTACTTTGACAGTGACGCAAAAAATTCTAGTACCAGCTTATAAAAATGCAAAAGGTAATATCGTACCTATCGCATTTATGTCCTTCAACTCAAATTATTTCTAAAACTAATAGGTTTAGCCATATGACATGTTCTATAATTGTTGTTTAGAATGTTTAGAGGAATCAGAAAATGTGATCAAAAAAGGGTCATTCCATTTAAAAAAAATGAAGTTTCGGTTACCACGACTTTTTGGGCAACCCTGTATAATTACAGGGATCTAAGTTTAATAAATTTCTTTAAGACCAACAACTTTTATACAGAAAGTTTTTTTATATTGTGCACCATTTTTGAAATAATTGACTGTTCCGGGACTTTTTACACACTGTGTATATTAATGCCGCTTAAATCCTAGAGAAATCTCTACCCAGCAATTGCCGACGTTTTATATAGAGTGAGTGCCATGATTTCTCAACAAAAAAGAAAAGCGACTTCGGGAACGGCAGCGACACCTGCATTAAAAGTTGGCGGTAGTTAGGGCACGCGCCGCGTCTTATTTCGTGTTTGTTCTAAAATTATTAATTAATTGTTATTTAAGAATTAGCGGGTTTATGAACGTATTTTTAATTATTTAATTCATGATATGACAAGGGACAAACTGAAAAATTAACTTGTGTGGTGTTAAGTTGCTTGTAAAAGTGTTTTAGTGAGGATGAATTTCACGCAGGGAAGAACTAACCCCAAAACTATATTTATGGCTACCAGAGTCCATGACTGAAGATATTACGATATAAGGTAGGTACTTTCGTAGTTTTATTATCCAGGTATATACAATTGCATCTTGATTAGTAGTCTCTATTTCTCAATTATCGAAATAGCGAATTGCACTTTTTCTATTATAATGAAAGCGCGGTTGATAAAATCATTGCATCATGCAAGGTTAAACAGATTTATATACAGGGTCCGGGAACATGTGGGAAATCTCCCGGATATGAAGAAAACACGTGAAAAGAATACTATAGGTTCACATAAACTTCTTTCGTATCGGTCTCCTCTTCGGAGATATGGGCTCCCAAAGAGCACCAATGGCATCAAGTTTTTTACACATAATTATTGAACCACCTGGTATATTTCAATTATTTTTTAATACGATGTATACCAGGTAAGACCCGTCAAATTACTATCCAAGAAACTGTTGTGAATTACTCACAGCTGCAGGGACGGACTAGCTGTAACACTCATGGACCCATTTTTTTTACGCCCTGTATGATGAGAACTTTGGACAATGTTTTTTACATACCTTTAACTATTGGCTAAAAATTAAGTACTCTTCATTCATGTCGCTAATCCTAACCATTTTCGAGAAAACGTTATTTTATTTACACTGAGTCCCCTAACTGCTCATGGGCTAAATATGAAAAAGCGGAATCTTGAAGGTTGAACATTGGATCGGAACAAAGATGTATCTTTTATTGAAATACTCGAAGCACATGATGTATATCAAATGCCCTTTTTTCGAAAACGGTTAGGATTAGCGACATGAATGAAGAGTACTTAATTTTTAGCCAATAGTTAAAGGTATGTAAAAAACATTATCCAAAGTTCTCATCATACAGGGCGTAAAAAAAAGGGGCCCATGAGTGTTACAGCTAGTCCGTCCCTGCAGCTGTGAGTAATTCACAACAGTTTCTTGGGTAGTAATTTGACGGGTCTTATCTGGTATACATCATATTAAAAAATAATTGAAATATACCAGGTGGTTCAATAATTATGTGTAAAAAACTTGATTCCATTGGTGCTCTTTGGGAGCCCATATCTCCGAAGAGGAGGCCGATACGAAAGAAGTTTATATGAACCTATAGTATTCTTTTCACGTGTTTTCTTCATATCCGGGAGATTTCCCACATGTTCCCGGACACCCTGTATACAGGAAAAACGACGATCGATATTTTGTCGTAGAGATGGCCTCAAACTTTTTAATGTCGCCATTTAATTATAACTATAACAATAGCATTAGTCAGTCACTAAACGGTTACAAATTTAGATCCATCCTAAATTGACCGTCGAGGTTTTAAAAAAAATTGATAACTGTAACAATCAGTAGACCAAATTTTGTATGTGAACAACATTTTTTCGATTTTCCTCAAATCTATAGGTAAAGGAGGGGATTAAAGGGAAATAATTATGGCCTTGGAAGGAAAATAAACTCGGTGATCGGTATATTTCTTCAAACTACGGCCTGAACAAAAATTTTTAACGTTTGAGGTAACTGATTTTAGGTATTTTTGACGTCCCAACACAATACCTTCTCTTTGACATAATATTACTATATGATCTTGTTGATTCGAATAGAGCCTTATGTTTTACTATCATCAATTCAATTGAACCAAATTTTCGGTGTTTAGGACTCTTAACTAAGTTTCATAAATTTTGGAGCATATCATAACTCTATGTTAAATTAGGAAATTAATACATCCAAGGACTCTTAAATATTTCGTTCAAAAGGAACGGTACTGGTTATTTATTTAAGGGCTTTGGGTAATGAACTGGCACGTTCAGGTAAGAAGGTAAGTTATTTTAAGGGACTGACTTACCTTATGACGCTTTCGGCAGTTTTATTTTGAACCTGAAAGTATTAGTTATGGGATATTTCGATAAGGAAGGGCTCGATAGGTAAGTGCGGCAACAGAATTTGAAGATACTTACCTTGAGAGCTTTTAAACATTTATACAGGGTGTCCCATAACTAATGGTACACAGGAAAACTGCAGATTCCTTGGGTAAGAATACTGCGATTTGGCCATACTTAGTTTGGTTCAATAGCTGGTAATAACCGAGATACAGGGTGTCCAAGTAAAAATTTAATTTTCAATTTTCCTAAGTAACTTATTTCTGAATCAATATTTTTGCACAAAACTTTGTGACTAGGGTTTTTTTGGAGAAAGGAATTTGAACTTGTTAATAATTTTGATGTAGATTATAGGGGGCGCTCTCTGCGGTGCTCTGGATACATAAAAAGAAATGTAACTTTTTGTGCTTTAGTATAATGATATTTTTATTAATAATATCAGTTTTTCCGTCATTTTTAAGCAATAAAGGTATACTTTGTAAATGTCGCTCCGACTAACCGTTTTCGAGATATTTTCACTTACAATTTCTAATGCGCCCGTTTAAATTTTGATTTGTAAATGTGATTTGTAAATGTGAAATCTGTCACAGTAGGCTATGGTAAAAACAAATACAATGAAAGCACTTTGTAACCTCATTTCTGTCAAAGTTTATTTTCATGTATCAGCATTGTGGGTGTTTTTAAGGAGTTTTTGAAGATACTGTTATCAAAAATTAAACTAAAAATGCCGCTACATTTTTCGTTTTGGACGCAAGGATCCTGTTTCTCCCAGTCTGTCGTATAGGCTTCTAAAAATTTTAAAATCTGGCTGCCTTCTATTTGGATACATTTCCAAATACCGCCGATGTGCCCCGCTTCTGTTAAAATTTTCTTGTGCGTATAAACATACCATGTCTCGCATTTCTCCATTAGAAAACCGTTATGTTGCGGCATTTGTAGTTTAATTTTTGATAACAATATCTTCAAAAACTCCTTAAAAACACCCACAATGCTGACAAATGAAAATAAACTTTGACAGAAATGAGGTTTCAAAGTGCTTTCATTGTATTTGTTTTTACCAAAGCCTACTGTGACAAATTTCACATTTACAAATCAAAATTTAAACGGGCGCATTAGAAATTTTAATTGAAAATATCTCGAAAACGGTTAGTCGGAGCGACATTTACAAAGTGTACCTTTATTGCTTAAAAATGACGGAAAAACTGATATTTTTTAATAAAAGCATAATTTTTACTAAGGCCCAAGAATGTTACACTTCTTTTTATGTATCCAGAGTACCGCAGAAAGCGCCCCCTACAATCTACATGAAAATTATTAACAAATTTAAATTCCTTTCCCCAAAAAAACCCTAGGCACAAAATTTTGTGCAAAAATATTGATTCAGAAATAAGTTATTTAGGAAAATTGAAAATTAAATTTTTACTTGGACACCCTGTATCTCGGTTATTACCTGCTATTGAACTAAACTACGTATGGCCAAATCGCAGTATTTTTACCCAAGGAATCTGCAGTTATCCTGTGTACCATTAGTTATGGGACACCCTGTATATATTCTTGTTTTTGCTTGTTTTAATACTACTAAGGAAAGCATAACGTCTAAAAGTAAGCTTTGATAAATAGATAAGTAATTTTCTAAAAACTCACTGACTGAAGTGACATACTAAAATTACTGGTGCCTTATGTTTGTATGTAATTTTCTGTAAACTTTGATAATTATTAGCATTCTAAAAGTTCGAATCAGCTAGTAATGGTAAGTGCAGGTATATAATTTTTTAACTAAGTTTTTGTGTTAAACGTAAATAAAGACCTTCATAACTGCACCGAAGAAGTATTTAGGTAACTTGATAAGCGATCGAGGGCATTTCCCACGGTTCGGTTGTCGAAAAAATACTTTATTGGTAACGAACTGGCTAGTGAGACTTCGTATAACACACATTTTTATAGAATACAGAATAGAATGTATCTTAGACTTTTTGGTTCTGTGCCAAGAATGGATCTGAGCTGTTTGGAAATAAATTATGGCCCGAACGAAGTTTTATGGGAAGAATTTATTGTAATTTTAGATGTAGAAATGCGTTGGAAATAGTTAAAATTACTATAAAAATACGCTTTTATGGTGGATTATTTAATGGGGGAGTACTATTTCATCATTCGCCCATTATACAGGGTGGAAATTTGAAAACTTCCCACCCAGGGGGACGCTTCTAAAGAATAATCGCAGCCTTCATGGTTTAAGCCCCTGGGAGGGGTAAAAGGGGTGGTAAAATCTTAATTCGGAAGAGGATGTCAAATGGCATATCATTTGAAAGGTAGTTTAAACCACGAAGGCTGCAAATATTTTTTAAAACGAAATTTTAACCTTTTTATAATAAAAATAAATATCTCTTATTTTTTCAATTTTTTATCACAAGCACTATAGGAAAAATCCTTTAGGGCACTCTCGGAGTGGTGCGTGTGCGCAAAAAGCGATTCACGTTGGTTTTGAATCGTTGGAGGTTATATTCGTTGGGAAAAACGACCTCGGTCTTTCCATAAGGATGAAGTCCTCCAGATGAAATAATGAAGTTCGAGGAGTGCTAAGCTTAACCACACATGGATGGGCGGCAGAGGTTCGTCGTGTATTTCTGCTATTCGCCGCCCTGGGCGGAATTAAGAGGGCAAGGTAAGCTGAGCACTTTCCATGAAAATATCTGTAAAAGAGAGTCAAATCCCCAACCTGTCTTCGATGTTCTAGGCTGTCCTTTCGATGGAATCCAGTAGCCGAAGAGTATTCTTCCAGATCTTTGTTGAGGCGTGATACTTCATGCTGTCTGCGAAGATGTGCGTCGGCAGCCGATGTTTGTGCATTCAAAGAGAAAGATGAGATAAGTGTGCTATCATCAGCAAAACTAAATATCGGATTTTTCGTTTTCACTAGCAGATCGTTAATGTAGAGTAAGAAGAGAGTGGGAGACAATATGGATCTTTGAGGAACACCGGCATTGATGGCGAAGGTGTCTGAGAGAAATCCGTCAATCGCCACTTGCAGAGAGCGGTCCTTAAGAAAGCTAGACAACCATGCACAGAATCGACTGGGCATACCATAGGATCGCAGTTTACTTAGAAGTCCCTCATGCCAAACGCGATGAAGGGCTTTAGAAATATCCAGTGCAACGGCCCGAAACTCCCCATGATGTTCGATCGCGTTGCTCCAAAGATGGGTGACATAGGCTAGAAGATCACCAGTTGATCTCGACTTCCGAAAACCATATTGATGATCGCTGATAATGTTGAAGCCTTCCAGGTACTTTAGAAGATGTTGGTTAATAGCTTTCTCCATTACTTTTGATATAATTGCAAGCAATGCGACTGGTCGATAGTTACTAGGCAGGCCAGCAGGCAGGCTTAGCCAAATCTTATCAGGAAATTTTGCTAGTTAGGGGTAATAGTTCTCGTTTCGTGTACAGCAAATAGGGGGCTAGAATCCCTGAGCCTGAATATTCCAATACATTACCAAAATATGCTTTTACGTAAATTTTTAGCAATTTATACTAAATTTTGCATAAAATTTCGAAACGTATTCATTTTTCTAACATATCGGCAGTTGGATTTTTTTTTGTAAGTCTAGACTGCCGAAAACGGCCACGTTCTACTAAATTGAAAAATTCTCACAGAGAGAAAGTTTGCATAATTTTAAAATGAAATTTTTGCTATTTACTAAATATGCCGAAAAAGAAATTAGATGAGTATCTCTATGTTTACTAAAACGTATTTTTTTACATAAGAAAGTAATTTAATTTAAGTTTATCGACTCGAACAGACACAAATTTACATTATAAGTACAAAAGCTCTAAGAATGTTACAATTAGGAGATCGATATGTCTACACCACCTATATATATATAAACAGTATATTGCTAATACCATCTGCAATTATGTCCCCGCTATGGGCATCGAAGGGGGCGTTGTGAGTTTGCGCAGTTCGGAAATTTCCTTGTGAAAGTAAACATTCGACAGGACCGGATTTCAACTTTTTTTAATGTAAATTTCACTGGTTAGTTAGCAAAAATATTGCAATCAAAATTTCCATTAGTTCGATTTAAGACAGCGTTCCATGCATACGATTTCTGACGATATGATGATCCGACGGTGCCCTGATTGGTGTAAACTTTTGGTGCCAAATTCCGTCCGAATATTTATAACAATCGACACGATGAGCTTTATTTTAACTTTCATCCGACGTCGTATGTTTCTTAACCTCACTGTTTTCTAAACCAAAAATTAAGAATGAATGACATTAGGTTCGTTCCAACCACCCTAAAAATCGTACAATGTACGGTCACGCACATGCGTAGTAGGCGAAAGGCGTTCCAATCGACACAAAACGGTGTAGCTGGCGATCCCTTTGGTGTTCCAACCAAATTGTGATCGTTCGCAAACCAGTTCCTGAACGGTAAAAACGATACATGGCCAAGACCAGGAACCGCTTGTACTGACTTGCGCCCTAAGAATTTTAACCGTTGTTTTTGTATTCCTGGCATTCATGCTGTTCTTTTAGCCTTGTTTTGTAGGAGTTGTTGCTTAATATTTTGATTATTTAATTTATTCTTATTAGATTTGTATAATCCGGTTCCCAAGCCTACAAGATATTCTTAACATTAAACGTTATTCTCTTTCATGATTATTAAATACAACAAAACGGAACGAAAAAAGATAATACTCAAGCTTAGACGAAGAAATCAAAACAACAAAAGTAGGGTTGTGATTTATGAATCTTATGATAATTAACTAATTACTAAACTTCTTTCCTAGAATCAGACAGGCGATCAGCGGAGATTTTTACACAGAATGGTCACAAAAACGTACCAACCTTGCCTCCCTTGTGCATCGGCAACAAACAGTGCAAAATTAACGCCTGCGCACAAAATCGATTCCAACAGTTTCGTGACGGTTCTAGAACGATACAAAAATAGGCTGTTGGAACAAACCTTATATTGACTATTTTGGCAATTATTATCAGCTACTAATGCACCAAATTAAAAATACATTAATTTTAAGGTTAGGTAGTGACCACATATATATTATATTGTATACGAGTGACACTCTCTTCTTTTTTTACAAGCTTTATAATGAACTTCGGTTCCGAAGATAGGATAATGTGATAAGCAAAATATTTTCGTATATTATATGTACATACCTGAAATACTTTATACCTGGTATTGATCCACGACTTTTGCAAAAAGCATCATGCACTTGTGTCCTTTCATCTTAAACAAAACAAGCCACTAACCTACCAAACGGCGAATCGAATCACCACAAATTAAAAAGTCCTTTACAAAAATTGTTGTTAGGTAATGAAAGTTTATAAGCACTAATATACCGACAACAATGTGGATAAACCACTTTTTATTCTGTAATTTGAAAAATCATCCAGAACCAAAGATGGCGACGAATAACAACAAACAAATAATGTCCGGATGGCTCTGACGCGATCGATAAACTTTCCACCCTACTGCGCAAACTCAATAGGCTCGCGCCATCTCCCATAGCGGAGACACTTTTTGTATTTGTTCATATTGGCAATATGCTTATATATATGTGGTCTACACTGGCAAACTAATTTTTACTCTACATGATGGATCTTGAACAAAAACCGTGTAATTTTCTATTTTTTTCTCGAGCATTGGAAAAATTGGACAACGAGAAAGTGCATCCCTAATTTTTTAAAAATCGGAAACTTGAAAAGATACATTATGAGGTGAAAGTAATAAAGTTTAAAGTAACAAAAACGAATCAGTACTTCTTCCTAACAAACAAGGGAAACACAACAACAAATCCAAAATGCAGGAAAGCTTATTAGGCCGAAGCCAAAACTAAAATTTCCGAGTCTGATTCCTTGATTGTATATCAATTTCAGTTTTTTCTAATTTTTGTAGGGAAAAAAACTGAACCCAGTTACTATACAGGGTGTTCCTTAATGACGTGCTAATATTTCAGGGTGCGATTCCTTAGGTCATTTTATAAAGAAAAGGTCATATAAACATATGTCCGCAACGGCTTGAATTTTTTGCTACAGGGTGTTGAATTTTTATTTTTTAAATGGTTATTTTTTAATATCTCCGAAAGTACTTTAGATATTATATTCAATTTTGGTATGTGTAAACAGGATATAGAACCACAAATTTTAGTTAGACAAGTTATTCAATTGTTCCACCAGTGGCGTCCCTGATATATTTTACAAAAAAGATGGTACGCCACTGACATTTTTCCATGTGGATATTTTTTCTGATTAGCCTGGTCAATTCGACATGAAAACGGTCGCTTAATTTTTTCTCGTCACACGCACCGTTTTTGATTAAAACCACTGAATTCATATTGAAACTCATTATTATTAACATTGATAAAATAATTAATGATAAATTTTGTTTTATAAAAATTGTTGGAGTTGGCAATTCGACGCGATGACGGGCGGAAGCATGCATTTTAGGTGAAGGTGACCATTTCCAACAATTTTTATAAAACAAAATTTATCATTAATTATTTTATCAATATTAATAATAATGAGTTTCAATATGAATTTAGTGGTTTTAATCAAGAACGGTGCGTCTGACGAGAAAAACTCAAGAGACCGTTTTCATGTAGAATTGACCGGGCTAAACAGAAAAAATCCGCATGGAAAAATGTCAGTGGTGTACCACCTTTTTTGCAAAAAATATCAGAGGACATAGTTGCAGGGACGCCACTGGTGCAACAATTGAATAACTTTTCTAACTAAAATGTGTGGTTCTATATCCTGTTAACACATACCAAAATTGAATATAATATATAAAGTCGGTTCGGAGATATTAAAAAATAATCATTTTAAAAATTCAACACCCTGTAGCAACAAATGTAAGCCGTTGCGAACATATGTTCATATGAACGTTTCTTTATAAAATGACCTCATGTCATTAAGGAACACCCTGTATAAAGTAAACCTTCTACCTCCTAGAAATTTGTCTATTATCTATAGACGCAAAAATTTATTAAACAAATTTTCCTCCATATGACCTCTCCTTAGCGGAATTTTTTCCTTCTTATGATGGCCACCAACGCATCATCTAAATTGGATTCGGTTGTGTTCCAATCATCCAAAATTATTATTTTGCTTAGTCATTTTTTGCGCTTTTATATTAATAACCGCCGACGCATATGAGTAAATGTTTGTACAGCAGTCGCGAATATGGAAGCAAAGTTCTTCTTTCCTAAATAATGATATCAAGAACTTTATATCTAAAAATAATACGAAAAGTTAGAGTGGCTCCAAATAAAAATTCAACAACAACTTGTGTGTTATTACTTAGTTTTTTTTAACTAAATTAAAGCTTTCACATCAAATTGTTTCAATAATGTTTTTTTAAATAATAACCTAAGAATCAAAATCCAAATACATACAGTGAGGACGTAAAGTAAGGAATAAATTCATTATCTCGCAAACTACAATTTTTACGTTTTTACGTTTTACCAGTTTTCAAAAGACTCATTTCGTTTTTTCATAACTAAATTAAATTAAAATGCGGCTCACTGAGAAACAGCGCATAGAGGTTTTGATGATGATGGGCTACGGTGATAGGGTTAGAACACAGCAAGAAACTTGTGAGTTATTTAATCAAAAATACCCCAATCGTCCGCCAATATCACAATCAACAGTAAGCAAAATTGAGTACAAGTTTAGGCAATTCGGTCATGTAAGAGATGTCCCTAGATTTGGTCGTCCTCAAGTTGATGAAAATCAACAATTAGAAGTATTACTGGCAGTTCAAGATAACCAGCATGTGGTGTCTAGGCAGGTAGCAAGTGACGTGGATATTGGAAAAACAACAGTTCTTAAAATACTGCATACAAATAAATACCATCCTTATAAAATGCAAGTTCTCCAAGAACTTTTGGAAAGGGACTTTGAGAGGCGCCTTGTATTTTGTGAGCGTTTACAGGATATGTGTTTCGTAAACAGAAATTTTGTAAAAAATATATTTTTTTCCGATGAGTCCACATTTTGCTTGAATGGTGACGTAAATACCCAAAATTATCGATATTGGTCCGATGTAAATCCACACTGGATGAGGGAAGGACACACACAATTTAATCAAAAGATCAATGTGTGGGCTGGCGTTGTCGATGACATTGTTATAGGGCCTTTCTTTTTTGACGGAAATTTAACAGGCGAGAGATACTTGAGTTTTTTAGAACAAGAACTTGTTCCAGCCCTGGCCACCCTTTTTCCTGAGTTAGAACGTCCCGATTTGCCACATCATAATATCTGGTTGCAACAAGATGGTGCTCCCCCACATTTCGCTGTGGGAGTTCGTACATATTTGGACGATACTTTTCCAAACAGGTGGATTGGAAGAGGTGGTTTTATTGAGTGGCCGCCAAGGTCACCCGATTTAACACCACTCGACTTTTTTTTATGGGGATACCTTAAGGGAAAAGTATTCAAAAGCCAGCCTGCAAATTTAGATGATTTAAAAGATCGCATCCGGCAAGAAATTCGGCAAATTACACCCCAAATGGTTCGAAATGTTCAGCGAGAATTTGTAGATCGGTTAGGCTATTGTCAGTTGACCAACGGAAGACACTTCGAACATTTACTTTAGAAAAATTATTTTTAAGTTCACCTAACTGTTTTATCGATAAATAAGACATTTTTAAAATAATTTTATTCTTTGCTTTCTCCATGACTTTTTTTCCACTTTTCAAATTTTGAATGAGAATAACTCCAAAACGCTTGGGCTAAGGTATAGCACATGCTACATGAAAAATGTTTAGGATTTTCCGAAGAATCCGTAGATGCAATAATATACAGTGGGTTCTATTTAAGAAAAAAATTTTTTGTATCACTCTTATTTGCATATCTACATTTTATGTCAGAATATGCGCGTTCGAAAAACAAAATCGAAGGATCCGAGCGATTTTTTAAAAAAAATTGTAGTTTGCGAGATAATGAATTTATTCCTTACTTTACGTCCTCACTGTATAATATACATATACAACGTGTCCAAGTTAAGGAGGGCCAGTACAGGGATCTCGGAAACCGTAAGAGATACGAAGTCGATTAAATGGAGGTAAAGTTGCGCATTTACGTGCCTAATAATATGCCGTTTAGAAAGTTTTAAAATTCCGAGTAGTTCCGGAGATATCCGGAAAAAAACGAAATTCTGAAAAATCGTTCTATTGTTTTCCTGGGTTTTTTTTGAGATCGAATTCTAAAGTAAATGGCACTTTTGCATTGCCACTTTTTCCGCTCTAAATAACAGCGTTAATTGTTTTGTAGTCCGACGAGTCGTCTTCGAAGGGCCATTATCAGCTTTCTTTTTTTAAATACGGTCCTGTATTTCTCCTAATTTTATCAATAATATCTCATAAGTAAGCTCTAAATTTTTTACTTTTATATTTTTTACTTTTGAAATTTTGAAATAGCTTGACAGAATCGCGCTAAAATTTATGAGCATACTGTACGAGATATTAGCTTTCAAATGTCGTCATATCTTTGACAAATGTCTATAAAAAAACAAACGAATAACGTCAAAATGTGAGCATATATAAAACTAAATTGACGTCTTCGAGCGTTTTCCCCAAAAGTTCCAGGTCAAGGCTATATTAATTTTATTCCGGACTTCTGGGCAACCCAGTATATATTTTTTAATGCTTCCATCAAACCTAGGGCTTTTTTTCTAGACAAGCAATTAGGCACGTATGTAATATGAAAAGTTTTATTAAAAACAAGATGCCGAGACAAGTCATTTGACTTAATATTATCCCAAGCAATTTGGTTTTATCCGTTCTTACTCTCACAGCGCTTTTAACTTTTCTTTCGGTCTAAGCTAAACAATATTAAATCGGGCAGAAAAGACGTAAAAGTCATAAATAATCACTGAAAACACAGGGAGAGGAAGGGGAATAAAGGAAGAACCCGGAATTAAAAAAAAATCTGTATAGTCTCATTTAAAAATAGACATTTATTGACATGCGTATTGTCAGTTAGTTTCCAAACTTTTTAGAAAAAACACGCGGGCCTTAGCTTTTGTATTCTGGCTGATGAACAACAACGACAAAAATCATTCTGACTGGTCAACAACAACTTATCCGGGTAAACCGAGACGTGCATGCGGTTAAATTCTTTTTTTTTTATGATCAAACCCAAGCACTATAGGAAAAATCCTTTAGGACACTCTGGGAGTGGTGCGTGTGCGCAAAAAGCGATTCACGTTGGCTTTGAATCGTTGGAGGTTATATTTGTTGGGAAAAACGACCTCGGGAAGGTCATTCCACAAGGACGAAGTCCTCCAGATGAAAAATTCTTAAATAATGAAGTTCGAGGAGTACTAAGCTTAGCCACATATGGATGGGCGGTAGTGGTTCGTCGTGTATATCTGCTATTCGTCGCTCCGGGCGGAATTGAGAGGACAAGGTCAGCAGAGCACCTTCCATGAAAATATCTGTCAAAGATAGTCAAATCCCCAACCTGTCTTCGATGTTCTAGGCTGTCGAGGTTCTTCGTCAGTTCGTGGTCTCCGATCAGACGAATAGCCCTCCTTTCGATGGAATCCAGTAGCCGAAGAGTATGTTTGGGTGCAGAGCTCCAGACATGAGAGCAGTACTCTAGTGATGGTCGAATCTGGGCTTTGTATAGTGTCAAAGTTGTTGAGGTGTGTACAACTTTCTGGTTCGGAAGAGTACCCCAAGCTTCTGACAAGCTAGCTTGGCGATTGCCACAACGTGGTTATGACAAGAGATATTTCTTACCAGATTGACGCCCAGAAAATTAATAGATGAAGCCAGTGGGATTGCGTATCCTGCCATGACTATATCCGGTTCTGTTATGTTAACCTTTTTAGAGAAAACTGCTGCCTGGGTTTTTTTAGCGTTAAATTCGACTTGGTTACTGTCACCCCAAGCCAAAATTTCTTCCAGGTCTGAGTGGAGGACAATATGGACCCTTGAGGAACACCGGCATTGATGGTGAAGGTGTCTGAGAGATATTCGTCAATCGCCACTAGCAAAGAGGGTCCTTAAGAAAGCTAGACAACCATGCACAGAATCGACGGGCATACCAGGATCGCAGTATACTTAGAATCCCCTCATGCCAAACACGATCAAAAGCTTTAGAAATATGAAGTGCAACAGCCCGAGACTCCCCATGATGTTCGATTGCGTTCTTCCAAATATGGGTGACATAGGCTAGAAGATCTAAAGTTGATCTGGACTTCCGGAAACCATATTGATGATCACTGATAATGTTGAAGCCTTCCAGGTACTTTAGAAGATGTTGGTTAATAGCTTTCTCCATTACTTTTGATATAACTGAAAGCAATGCGACTGGTCGATAGTTGTTAGGCAGGGTTCTCTTACCTTTCTTTGGAATAGGCTGGACTCGCGCCGTCTTCCAGCAAGATGGAAATATTCCTTTTTTGTAGGATAAGTTGAAAAGTCTACAAAATACTGGTGTTAGTTCATCGACGCATCTCTTGAGAACTATAATAGGAATTTCGTCTGGACCACTAGCTTTTTTGACGTCGAGTCCTTCCAGGATTCGTTTGACGCGACGCTGACGGAACACGATTTCGGTCATTTCGGATAGAACTGCCAATAAGAAGCTAAGCGGAGTTCTATTTCGAACGGGGAATTTTGTCTGCCAGCTTGAAAGTAGGATTGAAAATTGAAAAGATAAATAGGATTTTATTACGATTAATTTAATATAGATACATGAAATCTGAACAGTAATTATGTAGCGTTATGTTTTTTAACACAACGAATTCAGTCACTTCGAATTATATTTAATGTTTTATAAGGACTGGCCTAGTTTTTTTCAATCTTAAACAGGATTAACTGTGTAAATAAATCAAAAATTTTGTGTTGGAAGATGCCGAAATATCGCCCACTAGAAGAATCGAATAGAGAAAGAAAGACAACTGGAGCATTTCATGTAGTCATAAAAAGTTTTGGCAACGAGAAATTGTTGGCTCTTTGCCGGAGCTTAACATGCTTTAAAATATATGCAGTAGAGAGCTTTAGAGTCCGATATTCCTCGATCTGGATTGTCTAAGTGGTTATACAGCGTGTACAAAATTATACACGGAAAGAGCAGTTTGCCGCTGTTTTTTACGTTTTAAAAAAAAGTTAATGACAAGAAACTCCAATAATATAATGATTAGTAGTACGTAGTATGTAAGTGCTTTCGGAGATATTAGAAGATAGCGTTTTGAAAGAACAAATTTTAATACGACCACTATAACCTCAAATTAACGATAAAAAAAGTCGTGGAATGCTTGCGACGATGCGTGTATCATCTACACATAAACGTAGAGTGATTAGGGAGTAGAGTTTTTAAATTATCGTGTATTTTCCCATATTTTTTACTAAGATTGAATAGTGCTACCAAGGAAAGGACGCTTTTTCTATTAGTAGACTGTCATCACCTGCGTACCGATTTCGAACTATCTGAACACAGATGCATGCTTGCTAGTCAGGGGTGCTAGTTTATAATTTTTTTTTATGATCAAACACAAGCATTATAGGAAAAATCCTTTAGGGCACTATGGGAGTGGTGCGTGTGCGCAAAAGCGATTCACGTTGGTTTTGAATCGTTGGAGGTTATATTCGTTGGGAAAGTTGGGAAAAACGACCTAGGGAAGGTCGTTCCATAATTATGAAGTCCTCCAGATGAAAGAATTCTTAAATAATGAAGCTGGGCGGAATTAAGAGAGCAAGGTCAGCCGAGCACCTTCCATGAAAATATCTGTAAAAGAGAGTCAAATCCCCAACCTGTCTTCGATGTTCTAGGCTGTCGAGGTTCTTCGTCAGCTCGTGGTATCCAATCAGATGAATGGCCCTCCTTTCGATGGAATCCAGTAGCCGAAGAGTATGTTTGGGTGCAGAGCTACAGACTTGAGAGCAGTACTCTAGTGATGGTCGAATCTGGGTTTCGTATAGTGTCAAAAGTTGTTGAGGTGTGTACAACTTTCTGGTTCGGATGAGTACAACAAGTTTCTGAGAAGCTATCTTGGCTATTGCCACAACGTGGTTATGCCAAGACATATTTCTTCCCAGATTGACGCCCAGCAAATTAATAGATGAAGCCAGTGGGATTGCGTGTCCGTCCATGACTATATCCGGTTCTGTAATGTTAACCTTTTTAGAGAAAACTGCTGCCTGGGGTTTTTAGCGTTAAATTCGACTTGGTTACTGTCACCCCAAGCCAAAATTTCTTCCAGGTCTTTGTTGAGGCGTGATACTTCATGCTGTCTGCGAAGATGTGCGTCGGCAGCCGATGTTTGTGCATTCAAAGAGAAAGATGAGATAAGTGTGTTATCGTCAGCGAAACTAAATATCGGATTTTTTGTTTTCACTAGAAGGTCGTAGAATAAGAAGAGAGTGGGAGACAATATGGACCCTTGAGCAGTTTAAGAGCAATAAATTAAAAACTAAAAAAAAATGTTTTGTAGTCCATGGAAGAAAAATTAAAAAAACATTTTAAAATTATTTTTTCAAGCACTGGATTGAGCGAGCTTTATAACAAGGGGTCTAGAGATACTATGAATCCAATAGTATTTATCTATTTTATACATGGTGTTCATAATAAGGTTCCAAGAACGACATGTTTCAAATGGAACACCCTGTATATTATTTGTTTATTGAATGTAAGCAATTTTTTTTTAGTTTTTAAATTATTGCTCTTAAACTACCAAAGGAAATTAAATAACAAGAACACGAAAGCTCAGTATCGACCAATCTTATCTTGAAGGCATAAATCGGAACAAGGATTTATTTCGCTTGTCACTTTCCTCAAACGGTATTTAGGTGGACTATTAAAGAATGCGGTAAAAAAGGATAAATTCGCTTATAATCGCAACAGTTTTAAAGGGATAAGGTATAAGTAAATAAAACCACATCTAGTTTTAAAAGTTTTTATTAATCGAAGGTATTTTTCATTATATCTTATGGTCAGGAACATTATTTTGTTGTCATTTTTATAATAAAAACTGCTGCCTTACTTTAACTAACTACATGAGCCGTATCATTAAATTTCAGTTATTTCTGCAAAAGCTAGGATTTATTGTACAATTTTAAACACTTTATAAAACGTAATATTATTACAATATTCTTGACAGACCCGATATTGTAAAATACACACACCTGGGCCTGTTATGTGCATCGTGGGCCTCGAAACATACGCGGTTTTGTATAGGGGCCCACTATGCAATGAAACCCGGCCGGAGTGACGATGAGTTTAACATTTATTTTGCAATATTAGGCCTTTTTATCACTTCTACCAAGCTCTGGCGTCATTATAATACTTTTTGATTGTTTTTGACAGACTTGCCTAATAAAGATATATAATATCAAGGGCATGAAACCCTTGGAGTTAAATTTAGGGCGTTCTAAAAATGTGTGTCAACGTTCGAAACAAGTCTAGAAACTGTCAAACCGTCAATTAAAAACGTTATAACAAGGTAATGCATACATTCGTAAAATACCCTGTATGTTTTTTATTAGCCTATTCATATTTACATACAGGGATTCAGTGGTATAAACCAACATTTGATATAAGTGTGGAAAGCGGAATCTTTGAAAAACTTTTTAAGGCCGTATTAGACTCGGCAATTTTTTCTCTTGCGCCGGCAATTATAATGGTACGTATTCATGCGCAGTAAACCGTTTTCGATCAGCTGGAGCATTGTCAACGGTCAGAACAGCAGTGGGTACTGTCGAAATCCCTAAAATATCCCCAGAATTAGAGATGTGCAAACCTGTTCGTTTTGATTACCAGTTAAAGCAGCTACTGCTATTTACAAATAGGAGGTGCAAAAAGTTGCTGAATTAGCAGTCCATAAGGTTAATAAAGAATGTAAACTGCTAATTTAAGTACCAGTGGGTTTAAATGGCCATTACCTGTTCATACCTGGTTCGGCCAAATAATAAACAGTTAAAAATAACAGAATAATCCATGTCTACCCAATTGCGCCGGCAAGGGCAATTAAAATGGCGCCTGCCCCTTTTCTGGTAATGAGGGACAGCTGATCGGGAACAGTGTAGTGCGCATGAATCCGTGTCATTTTAATTGTCAGAAGAGTAGAATTTCGGACTGTAGTACGGAGAACGGTGTACTGCGCCTGAATCCTTGAATTATAATTGCCATTGCTGGCGCCATAAAAATTCCCGACTGTAATACGGCTTTTAGATAATTTCGGTTTCTTACTATAAGTAGGTAAAAGGTGAATTTATAGCTTTTTACAGAGTCTAATAAAAAACAACTGTTTTAAGTAAAGCGATATCGAAAAGTTATATCAAATGTCTATGGATTTATCTTTATTCTTGCAATATACAGTGTGTTATGGAAATGACCTAATATATTTAATTCCAAAAATAACCATAAATTTAAATTATTAAGCGAGATAACTAAGTCACCTTATGTCAAACCCGAGAAACAACGTGGTAGGCACTGGCTAGAGATGTAAACAATCGATATGGTAGGCCACCGGTGCTGTCATATACAGTGTGTTCACGAATTGACTACCTAAGAGGGAAAACTGAAGAACGGATTATCTTCAAACAAAATTTGGACTTATTGCCTAGATGTACAGGCCCTGACATTCTTATTCACAAAAATGTAAGGTGATTTGAAGGAAATCATATTTTATAAATTGTGGAACTTTATGCCAGTCTCTGGACATTTAGGCAATGAGTCAAAATTTTGTATTGGGGGCGTAGCTTTTCAACCCCCAACAGCATTTACTCGGCTTTTTTGATATTTTTCTAAATTCTGAACACCCGGTAACAGAAACACGATAGTGTACTAAATTTAAACATTATTTGTTAAGTAAGAAACACTCTAAACGCTAACAAACACTTGGGAAATCCCTCTCGGGCATCATGCCACCGCGTGTAGTGTGCAATCTTCAATTCGTATAGTCGCGGAGTGTGTAGTGATTTGGCATCGTCGCTCAACCTTGGCCCTGCCCTACATGTGTTAAGTGAAAGTAGACGTGTAAGGCGTGGCAGCTCGTGTGGTAATGTTAAGGGTTTTTTAGTATTTATACATTATTACATTTCCATAACACCCTGTAAATAAGTAAAATAATAAAAATAAAATTAAGGAAGGTGCCTTTTGCACTAAAGACCTAGGACCGCGTATACCATGATCAGTGTTGCGAGAAATCTTTGGTTATGCACAGTAATTGGTTGACGGTTCGAAAGGTAATTGAATAGTAAAAAAGGGTAGTAAAGAGTACCAAAAAAGGTCGATTTGCCCCCCCCCCTTCCCCCCCCCTCCTCCCCCCCCCCCCCACAGACACAAGATGTAATGTCTAATAAAAAAAGTCGGTGACTCTGTCACTAGCACTCGATGTAATGTAAGTGTAATTACGGAAATAGTAATAAAATTGGTGAGTAAGAGTCTAAGAGCAAGGGTAATAGAATTGTAATAGACTGGCAACGCTGACCATGATACTATGTTCATTCTTATTTAGACTATTTTGAACATACTATCGATGTTAAATATACCCTCACGCCATCTGACGGAATCTAATTTAACGTAAAAGGCAACACTGATCATTTTCCTAATTTTACCTTTACGGGAGCGATAAGTATACCGTACCAGAATCTTCTTCATGTTGAAAAGAATAATTCTAGAGAACCCTAATATAAAATATGTCTCCTGTCAAACTGTAGAAACTATGCGTCCCTCACCTACATATAGTTAGAGAGACGGTGACAATAGGGGGTCCGTGAAGTGGAATATCAGTAATTTGGTTTTTCGTGAGTTTAGATCCCCCTCTACAACTTTTATACCTGATGAAATGCCATAGAGCGTTGCTTAGAGGCGCTGTACCGCTTTATATAGGAAATTCTCAATAAATTCAAAATTATATCGAGGCATGTCTGAAAATGAATTTACAGCATCTGCGTGACCCTCAAAGTCACGGGAAACACATTTTCTGACAAGTCAACCCTTGCATATACTTTTCCGAGCGCGTCAAAAAAAAATTTAAAAAAAAGAAAAAAAGCGAATTTGAAGTTGAAACTTTCTAGAATGGAACATTATATGTTAAAGATTATGTGAAAGAAATTTTGTCGCTCCAGGTCTCGCCATTTCATTATTCGAATTTTTTTTAAATCTCCTCGGAGGAAATTCGAAAAACGATCGTACCACGGCAGAAAATTGTCACACTACATTCCTTGACACCCAAATATTGTGGAAACATTTTTTCAGAAGAATCGCACCTAGCTAGACGGAATTCTGACAATATTACGCAGAGATACCGGAGGGCAGGTATCGTTCAGTTGTATATATTCAATATTCAATCGCAATATTCATTTTATCAGAAAATTGTTTACGAGTCATCTCCATGTGAATACAAATCGATTAAGCCCACTTGGACCCATGTCACTTGAGACTAATTTTTCCATTCCGTATATGCAATGGTTGACTTGTCAGAAAATGTGTTTCCCGTGACTTTGGGGGTCACGCAGATGCTGTAAATTCATTTTCAGACATGGCTCGAGATAATTTTGAATTTATTGAGAATTTCCTATCCAAAGCGGTACAGCGCATCTCAGCAACGCTCTACGGCATTTCATCACATATAAAAGTTCTAGAGGGGGACCTAAACTCCACGAAAATTCAAATTACTGATATTCCACTTCACGAATCCCCCATTGTCATCGTCTATCTAACTAATACGTCTGTAAATCATTGCAAATTAACGAAAAAAAAAAGGTACAACCGTGAAATTTGCAAGGTATTTTTTAAATATGGCCAGAAAACTAAATTTTTCAAATATTTGATTTAGGTATTTTCAAGCTTGTTACCGTTACTTTTTCCTAGAAAGTCTTTTATTTTACACTAATACTGGTACAAGGACATTCAAAAACAACAAAAACTGAATCGAAAACAGGAAAACGAAAACAATCTACCGAGAAGCGGGAATTATACAATTTTTTAAGTACCCTGCATTTTTAAGCTAAACAATATTTTAGTTCATTTAACCATAGGCACTTATTTTTTCTAAATTTTCGATGTATAGAGGGTCTCCCAAAAATTCAGGTTTTAATACAAATAAATTATTCGCCTTCGGCGCGTTTTTTCAATCACCATATTACATCTTACGCTCTTTGTTAATTTGATGCATTAAACCGTCTTCCCAACTCCCCGATATAAAATTTGTCAAAATCCAGTGACTGATTTAGCTCCTCATCAAAAAGGAAAAGCTAAATACGCCCTTGGCGATGGTGAAATTCGAAGAATTTGGGATTGTTCTAGTGCTCTGTTACACATACAGGTTACATCGCTGTTCCGTTCACTACTGCAAAATTTTTGGGAATCCCTGTATTTTCCAACAAAATTATGTTGCTTACTTTTTTCTCTAATGCTATGTATCTTATTCTACATGTCGAAGACTGAGAATTGTATGTGAGCGAATTGTTACGTCTACTTGCAATAGAATGTCATATTTTTTGGAATGTTCCGACGCATATTATTCGTATTATCGAAACGAAATTCGACAATTTGTTTTTATTCCACTTATGCAGAGGTGGCGTCAACGATAAAGAGTATGCATGTGTGACGTCATTAAAAACCAGTGGTAGACTGGCGTTCTCTTATGTTACACAGTTCCAGAGAGCGCGCCTACTACTATAGTTTATTCATTTTCCCAATTCAGAGACCAAAACGCATGCACGCGGCGAGTACGTGAACAGCACACAGGTCCCCATTAAGAACAATACAGGGTGTTCCTTAATGACGTGCTAATATTTCAGGGTGTTGATTCCTTAGGTCATTTTATAAAGAAAAGTTCGTATGAACATATGTCCGCAACGGCTTAAATTTCTTGCTACAGGGTGTTGAATTTTTATTTTTTAAATGGTTATTTTTTAATATCTCCGAAAGTACTTTGGATATTATTTTCAATTTTGGTATGTGTTAACAGGATATAGAACCACAAATTTTAGTTAGAACAGTTATTCAATTGTTCTACCAGTGGCGTCCCTGCAAACATGTCCTCTGATATTTTTTACAAAAAAGATGCTACGTCACTGACATTCTTCCATGTGGATATTTTTTCTGATTAGCCTGGTCAATTCGACATGAGAACGGTCTCTTGAGTTTTTCTCGTCAGACGCACCGTTCTTGATTAAAACCACTAAATTCATATTGAAACTCATTAGTGATAAAATAATTAATGATAAATTTTGTTTTATAAAAATTGTTGGAAATTGCCACCTTCACTTAAAAGGCATGCTTCCGTCAGTTCTCTCATCGAATTGCCCACTCCAACAATTTTTATAAAACAAAATCTGTCATTAATTATTTTATCAATGTTAATAATAATGAGTTTCAATATGAATTTATTGGTTTTAGTCAAGAACGGTGCGTCTGACGAGAAAAACTCTAGAGACCGTTTTCATGTCGAATTGACCGGGCTAATCAGAAAAATATCCACATAGAAAAATGTCAGTGGCGTACCATTTTTTTTTTGTAAAAAATATCAGAGGACATGTTTGCAGGGACGCCACTGGTGGAACAATTGAATAACTTTTCTAACTAAAAATTTGTGGTTCTATATTATCCTATTAACACATACCAAAATTGAATATAACATCTAAAGTACTTTCGGAGATATTAAAAAATAACCATTTAAAAAATTTAGCAAAAAATTTAAGCCGTTGCGAACATATGTTTATATGAACTTTTCTTTATAAAATGACCTAAGGAATCACACCCTGAAATATTAGCACGTCATTAAGGAACACCCTGTATAACAGTACAATCTCGAACCACGCATGAATAGACCTGCAATAATCGGAAGTTTTATCGCCGATTGACCAATAGCAATAAGGTTATGCATCGAGCACATGGCTAGCCAGCGCTGATGTTTGTTTTTTCTCCTGAATTGGTAAAATGAATAGAGTATAATCGCCAGAAAAATGCATTGAACCTACTCCGTACAGATCAAATGAAGAACGACTTTTTTCTCGACATTTTTAGCATCGGGTTTGTTCGGGTTTGTTCGTTTGTCCCCTGAAAAATAATGAAAATAAAGCTTAAACCGTGACTGATTTTGACTTTTTAACTTCAAATTATATCGACAAAAAATATGAAATCCTCTTGTTGATCCCGTATTGGAGAGAATTTCAGCGAATTGAAAATTCAGTTATTTTTTAGGGGGGTTCTCAATCCGTTTGATGCCTTCTCACTGAATATGGACACTCTGTATATATCTACTGATACCTACTGTGTAGTTTGTCAATTTCTCCAACATTTTAAAACGATCTCGTTAATACATTCTTAAATGGGACATCCTGTATATGCAAGTAGCGACACACCACAAGATTTTCTTTCTTCTTCAAAATTCGGTTTACTTATATTTATGATTACCTATTTGGATTAAAAAGCTATTTTTATTTCATTATATGTCAAGACTAGCAATTAACAACTTTATTGATAAATTTTTGCAGTATTTGTGAAAATGTCGTTTAGTTTCAATTGAGGAAAAATATGATTTATTGTCGTGACGCATTTTTTTTTTAAAATCGTTGCTGTTTTTTACAGAAAAAGTCAGTCACAGATAGACGTAGAACAGTAATTCAAAGTGTTTTGTAAAGTAAGTCCCAGCTCAAATTTTTTCGTATAATTTTCAACAATATATTTGGTTCCCTTATATATACAGGGTGCGAAAGACTTTTTAAGATGTATTTAATGAAAATATTTTTTCATAATCTAAAGCCGGGTTCAGACGGCTGGTGTACAGGGTATCCCATTTTCGACACTTTTATAGGGTATCTCCGTTATTATTAGTGCTATCAAAAAAGTAATGTAGGTGTCATGTGCTGTTTTTCGGTAAAACGTAAAATGGTAAAATCAAAATTTGAACATTTTCGCTCGCTTAAGAGATACGGGGGAAAATCAACAAATTTCTTAGTTAAAAGAGATACAGAAAAACGTTTTATACAGAAGTTTGTTTATAATGATTTTTGATTAATCTGCCGTTTTCAGAATAAGTATACGGGGTCAGGTAAGAAAGTTATCGGACCTAACCTCATTTTTTTAAATGGAACAACCTGTATATTTTGATCTAAAAATAGAGCACTTTAAACTCTCTTCTCAAATTTATAAGACACCATGGATGATAGATATCATATCAAATTTATCAAAATGTTGATAAGTCATTTTCACAAATGAATATGTAAAAATGAGATTGACGTTAAATGTTAATAACAACTAGAATGTCAACATAGTTGTCTCTAGGATATTAGCTTTTGTTTCATGTTCTACTGTGGTTTAAAGTAATAAGGTTTAAATAAATCGCCTATGAAACCAATATTATCCATGGTGTGTTATATATTTGAAAAGAGAATTTAAAATGGTATATTTTTAAATTACAATCCATTAAAAAAAATGGGGTTAGGTCTGATAACTTTTTTACCTGACCGCGTATACTTATTCTAAATACAACAGAATATTAAAAGATCATTATAAAGAAACTTTTGTATGAAACATTTTTCTGTATCTCTTTTAACTAGGAAAATATAGGGTAATTTTGAAATTGTCACTTTTTTGATTTTCCCCGGTATTTTCAAATGGGTCACCCTGTACTTGGCCGACATTTGTATACTGCCAAGTGTATGTCGTGTGAATGGCAGAATTGTCAATATTGTACAAAAAGAAACGTGTTTTTGAATAAAAGATCACGAACATTTTTCTATTTAGATGATATACGAATAAAATAAACGAATTAAATTTTCAACATCCTGTATAGTTCTTTAAAATTTGATGTTCCAATGGGTCTATTTTCCCCCAGAAGAATAATGTTTTATTTTCAAAATTATCTTGAATCCTAACTTTTTCTGTAAAAAGTTTGAAAGAAATAATTATAGTTAATTTAGGCAGTGGAATGTGTAATAAAACTAAATAAACAAAATTAAAATAGTTTTATAATTTTATTTTAAAAAGAGTAAAATTGCTAAGTGAAAAAACAAAAAGAAGTCGACGCTGTATTGCATCGATTTTGAAAACTAACTACTCCTTTTGAAATAAATTATGTAAAAAAATATTAAAATCCTACGTCAGATCTAATAATTAATTCTATTTATACAATAAAAAACACTACTAAAAATCACAGTTACTGGTAAAAAAATCAACGCCATTTTAATGGTAATTTTTTCGAGACAATAGAATTTTTTTGTAATTAGATATTTATGATGTTAGTGTTAGAAGTGATTTCGAAGAGTTATCCAATTTCCCTTCTCACAAAATAAAAAGAACTTTTAACACGCGCATCAAACAACATATTATCTACAAACACGACTAAACCAAACACTAAAATGAACAAAACAAAAATTAAAAATTAAAGCCATAAAAATCCAAAATCAAGTGACTTACCTTATTTCTTTGTTGTTAGATATATGGCGACCAATCTGTATTGTTATGTACAGGGTACCCCATTTTCGACACTTTTATAGGGTATCTCCGTTATTGTTAGTGCTATCAAAAAAGTAATGTAGGCGTCATGTGCTCTTTTTGGGTCAAACTTAAAGTGGTAAAATCAAATTTTGAAAATTTTCGCTCGCTTAAGAGATACGGGGGAAAATCAACAAATTGACAATTCCTAAATTACCCTATATCTTCTTAGTTAAAAGAGATACAGAAAAATGTTTAATACATAAGTTTGTCTATAATGATTGTTGAATAATCTACCGTTTTCAGAATAAGTATACGGGGTCAGGTAAAAAAGTTATCGGACCTAACCTCACTTTTTAAAATGGAACACCCTGTATATTTTAATATAAAAAGATAGCATTTTAAACTCTCTTTGCAAATTTATAACACACCATGGATGATAGATCAAATTTTTCAAAATGTTGATGGGTTTTTTGACAAATGAATATATAAGAAATGAAATTGATGTTGAATGTTAATAGCAACTAGAATGTCAACATAGTTGTCTCTAGGATATTAGTTTTTGTTTCATGGCCTACTTTGGTTTAAAGTAATAAAGTTTAATAAATCGCCTAGGAAACCAATAGCATCCACGGTGTGTTATATATTTGGAAGGAGAATTTAAAATAGTATATTTTTAGATTAAAATATACAGGGTGTTCCATTTAAAAAATGTGGATAGGTCCGATAACTTTTTTACCTGACCCCCGTATACTTATTCTGAAAACGGCAGATTATTCAACAATCAATATAAAGAAACTTCTGTATACAACATTTTTCCATATCTCTTTTAACTAAGAAAATACAGGATAATTTTGAAATTGTCAATTTTTTGATTTTCCCCCGTATCTCTTAAACGAGCGAAAATTTTCGAATTTTGATTTTAATTTTAAGTTTGACCCAAAAAGAGTACATGACACCTACATTACTTTTTTGATAGCACTAACAGTTACGGAGATATCCTATGAAAGTATCGAAAATGGGACACCCTGTTCTGTTAACTCAATCAAAAGATCCCTGTATTTATTTCCCCTATGATCGTTATAAAAACTATATTTTCTTTTACCCAAATTAATGCATAAACTTGATAATTTTTTTAACGAGTTAAAAAAATTATTTAGCGTTAAAAAAGTTGCCTTAACACGTAATTTGTTCACTTATCTCTGAATGCTTATGGTATCTAGTTGTCGTAAACATCAAAAAAAGAAAGAAATAATTTTATTCCGAACAAGAAAACGCATTTCAATGCGCTCCAGATGAAATAATTATTAAAGCCAATGGAGCAATACAAAACTTAGTGCCTGAAAAATCGAAAGACGCTTGCCAAAGGAATGCTATTCCAAGCTAAGTCTAAGCTAAAGTCCACATTAATTCTGAATAATCAAGTCGACTTAAGCAAATATCCCAAACTTATTGCATTTTTAAGTGAAAGTGAATTGGTTATACACCAATATATATTTTTTAATTTCGAAAAATAAAACTGATACGATCGTAGAAAAAATATTGTGTTTGAAACTTATCACATAAGGGATTGCGGCACTCGCCTTCGGCTCGTGGGCTCAAATTTCCCATTTGCATAGCTTTTGTTACGTATGTTATTAACTATTCAACACTAGTGTCATAAAATTACATTTTAGGCACTGACTTAATAGTATTTGTAGATAAAAATATATAAAACGTAATTATTCAAAGAGCTGTGAAGATAAGAATCGATATTAAAATGGCGTCTGTAAAATTATAAAAAAATCACAAAGTAAAATCGATCACAATCTAAATATTTTAAAAAAGATTTCCTTAGTTTTTCTAAGATTTTAATACTATATGCGATAAATACTATCATATTGGAATGTATTGTATTAGGTATTTTTTTTAGTTCAATAAATATTTTCGAAAGGAATGTCTTTTATTACCAGAAAACACTGGAAATGCCAATTTTGTTTGCCTGGGTACAATCAGCAGTATTAAATAAAAAGATTTGCCTTGATAAAAATTATATACAGGGTGTCCGCTAATTAATGGTACATGGAAAAACCACAGACTCCTTACGTAAAAATATTAGGATTTAATTATACTTACATATATCCGAAAGTTGATATTAACTGAGATACAGGGTGTTAAAGTTTAAACTTCATTTTTGTTTTTCTCTAATAACTTTGAGAGAGACAAAATTTGGCAATTATGGTTTTTCAGGACGAGAAATAGATTTTTTTATGAAATTTTAATGTACAATGTCTGTCTGCGGTATTATTTGCACATTTATTAGGACATATCTTTTTTGTGTCTCAGTGTATTTAAGTTTTTAATGAAGATATACTTTTCTCATATTTATCACGTAAAAAGGTATACTAAGTTCAGGTCGCCCAGAGTTACCGTTACGGAGATATTTGCACTTAAATTGTTTAGTGCACCCTGCCCAATTATTATTAATTTCTTGCTATGAAACCCTCCATGTTCTAATTTGATTGTTGATTATTGTAAGATAGCTTTGTCAAAAAATATTAAATTTTTGAGTTTATCGTAACTTTGTGTTTTTATTGCTGCTGTTGGTTTCTTTCGACACGATAGTTTCTAGGGACAAAGTTATTTCGATTAATGTAGTTAAAGAACAATCCAATTGTTATATTTATTATTCCCAATTACCGTTACTAGAACATTAATTATAATTGGTAAGAAGTGACAAAATATTATTTGCTTGCTTGAGCTAGCGCACTAAACAATTTAAATGCAAATATCTCCGAAACGGCAACTCTGGGCGACCTGGACTTAGTATACCTTTTTTACGTAATGCATAAGAAAAGTATTATTTTCAATAAAAACTTAAATACACTGAGGCACAAAAAAGTTATGACCTAATATATGTGTGAATGAATGTATAAAAGTTTTATTAAAAATATTTGCAACAAACATGAAGTAGGTAATGTAAATCGAAGTACCCAATCAATTTGCTTGAATTTGAAAAAAGTTATGACAAAAATAGTTTTAAAAAAATTATAGGAAGTTAATTTAAAATTTTCAAATTCAAAAAATATCGACGGGTCTCGGCAAAAAAAATTAGACTATGTAAAATTGCAACAAACCCGATATGCACGAACACTCATCCTAGACCAGAATCTTGTTTTACGGATTCTTGTTCGGGTTTGTAATATTTTTACATCTTATTAATTTTTTAGAATTTTAAACCTTAAAATTATATTTGAAAAATTAAAAAGCATTGGCGTTTCCAGTTCTTCCATTAAAAATCTTTAAAAAAAATTATTAAAAATTGTATTATAGCCATAATGTTAATTTTATTATTTTAAAATATTTTAGCTATACTATTGCGGATAGGATTCCTTGTATAATTTTTGAACCTTGACTTCTAATCACGGGTATTAAAAAATCGTCTTTTTTACCGTATTTTTGTTTTACACTAGTCAAATTTTAAAATGAAGTAGGTATAGTATTTATTTTTCACGAAATGAAAGTTAAATTTTTGTAAAAATATTAGCCAGTGGTGTAGCTAGAGGTAAGTTCCTGATGCAATATCCCAACGCACTCTATGTGAATGTAATACACTCTTCTTCTTAATTTAAATGGAAGTCGGTAATTTTTGTTTAAATTTATTGTAACCTAGAGCTGAGAATGTGCCTCATGTAATGTCTCTATTTAACATTTAAAAGAATTGTCAGATTTTCTTCTACTCATTTCAAATTTTCACTAGTGTATAACCAACTTTTAAAACCGTTAGTTATCTATCACCTTAAAACCTTTAAAACTTTCCTTCTTCAACATTCTCCGTATAAATCTGCTTATTTCTAAAATTCCTCTCGAGCTGATCGCCATTCTTTCCTGAACCACAATACACTGAATTCTGCAACTAACTTCACTCGAACGAACCGAACCGCGAGTATAACCTCACTTATTCTTCTTTCTATTCTTCCTCTTTCCTATTTAATCCGTTTGGCCATTGCCAAACTAATAATTTGATTTATTTTGTTTTTTATTTGATTAAAATCAACGATTTTTTTAAATTTTATTAAAGTTTTCAACTGTTTTTTTGTTTACGGACAACCGCACTCATCTACTACCATTTTAGGGAGGTCCCGTTTGATTATCGTGGATTCGGGCCCGTAATAGATTAGGGACATACTAGAAAATTTAAGAGGTGCACAACAGGGAGTCATCCCCGATAGGTGTTGCGTTTTTCTTACTTCCTCTATCACGTGAGTGTGATAAGTGACGAATGTGTCGGGGGTGCGGTGGTGGCCGCAATCTCCTCGGCAGTAGTTGGCATAGTACCTGCGGAAAAAACGGTTAAAATTATAAAGATTATATTTTTTGTGGGTTACACCAAAGATTTTGTAAAACCGCAGATAGAAAAATGTACATTTCTAGACTACGCAACGAATACAAACCACATATAATATAACCATTATATTGCCAATACGAACTTTCCAAAATACAAAACCTGTTCCCGCTATGGGAGATGGCGCGGGCCTATTGAGTTTGCGCAGTAGGGTGGAAATTGTATCGATCGCGTCCGAGCCGGCCCGACATTATTTGTTTGTTGTTATACGTCGCCATCTTTGGTTCTGGATGCTTTTTCAAATTACATCCACATTGTTGTCGGTATATTAGTGCTTATAAACTTTCATTACCTAACAACAAATTTTGTAAAGGACTTTTAAATTTATGGTGAGTTGATTCGCCGTTTGGTAGGTTAGTGGCTTGTTTTGTTTAAGATGAAAGGACACAAGTGGATGGTGCTTTTTTGCAAAAGTCATGGATCAATACCAGGTAAAGTATGTTTCACGAAAATTGGATACAACTTAATGATTTCCTGGGTCGGTCCCATTGTGTCGACAAGTGCTTGGCAATAAACAAGTGAAGTATGAAGGGACGGACTAAGGAAAACAAGTAATGATATGATTATATTAATGTAATCAAATGAAATAACATTTTTTTTAACTATTACTAGTCATATTTATTTACATTTATAATGTCATTCTATAGATAGTTCTGTTTCGCTATCGCTATCCTCATCAAAATTAATTATAATTGGATTAATTATACGATCCAGACTAATATACGAATTTTCTACAGTTATTACGTGACGGACTGAATTTTTCCAACTACCTGGGGGAATATCATTAAAGCATTTTCGTATTAATTCTACAACACTAGAAAGTCGGAGAAATATTTTCAGACCTAACCAGTGATTTTAACTGGTGCCACATATGCTCTATGGGGTTAAAAATCCAATAGGGTGGGAGCCGTAGCACTGTATGTCCAATTTCTTCTGCCAATGTGTCACAAACATATACTTTTTTTATACAAAAGTCTTTAAAACTTCTAAAAGATCACTTTTTTTATAACTTTCTTCAAAATATATATCATTCGCCGCCATGTAGTTCTGAATCTCCAATTTTGTGTTATTTGAGCTTGGAGCTTTATGTAATTGGCGACTGTGATAGCTCGCATTGTCCATTATTATCACGCTATTCTGAGGAATGTTTGGTAAAAGACAATTCTTGAACCATTCCTCAAAAACTAACAAATTTTACCACAAAAAGATATTTAAATATAAATTAAGCAACCTAACCTACCTGATGTGCCTATATTTAATTATAATTATTACAATCCGGTCCTTTCCACATAATAATAACAAACGGTCATAAATAATGGGATGGCCCAGGTACTTTTACGGCAGTCATTAAGTTATATCCATTTTTCTTGAACAATCTTTATAAAGTATTTCAGGTATGTACATTGTAGATTATATACAATGATTTTTTTTGCTTATCACATTATCCGATCTTCGGAACCAAATTTCACTAAAAAGCTTGTAAAAAAAGAAGAGAGTGTCACTCGTATAGAATATAATATATATTTGTGGTCACTACCTAACCTTAAAATTAATGTATTTTTAATTTGGTGCATTAGTAGCTGATAATAATTCCCAAAATAGTGAATATAGTCATTCATTCTTAATTTTTGGTTTAGAAAAAAGTGAGGTTAAGAAACATACGACGTCGGATGAAAGTTAAAATAAAGCTCATCGCGTCGATTGTTACAAATATTCGGATGTAATTTGGCACCAAAAGTTTACACGAATCAGGGGACCGTCGGATCATCATATCGTCAGAAATCGTATGCATGGAACGCTGTCTTAAATCGAACTAATCGAAATTTTTATTGCAATATTTTTCCAAACTAACCACTGAAATTTACATTAAAAGAGTTGAAATCCGGTCCTGTCGACTGTTTACTTTCACAAGGAAATTTCCGAACTGCGCAACCTCACTATTACGCGTTCGATGCCCATAGCGGGGACATAATTGCAGATGGTATTAGCAATATAAATGTGAAACAAACAGCATTTCCCACCTCTTTCGGTCATTATTGCAGCATAGCCAGATTGTCATATTTATCGCAAAGGTATCTTGCAAAATCCCAATTAAAAATTTGACAATTAATGACAATACCTCTAGAAGATAATTTGATTTAAATTTTTTTTTCGGACTAAAAAAGCAACTAACCACCTTTTCGAGAATATTTTTGTTGTTATTGTTGTATTTATACTTTAATTGTCATTTATTTGACATTATTTACAATACCAATAATAATCAAAGTATTATTTTTAAAAATATCAATAGATAGGAACAAATAAATGACCCTATTCCGCCCACATATACCTATATAACCATTATATTGCTAATACCATCTGCAATTATGACCCCGCTATGGGCATCGAAGGGGGCGTTGTGAGTTTGCGCAGTTCGGAAATTTCTTTGTGAAAGTAAACATTCGACAGGACCGGATTTCAACTTTTTTAATGTAAATTTCACTGGTTAGTTAGGAAAAATATTGCAATCAAAATTTCCATTAGTTCGATTTAAGACAGCGTTCCATGCATACGATTTCTGACGATATGATGATCCGACGGTGCCCTGATTGGTGTAAACTTTTGGTGCCAAATTCCGTCCGAATATTTGTAACAATCGACACGAAGTGCTAAACACTTTTTTCTAAACCAAAAATTAAGAATGAATTTTGGGAATTATTATCAGCTACTAATGCACCAAATTAAAAATACATTAATTTTAAGGTTGGGTAGTGACCACATATATATTATGTTGCATACGAGTGACACTCTCTTCTTTTTTTACAAGCTTTTTAGTTAAATTCGGTTCCGAAGATCGGATAATGTGATAAGCAAAATATTTTCGTATATATGTACATACCTGAAGTAGTTTATACCTGGTATTGATCCACGACTTTTGCAAAAAAGCACCATGCACTTGTGTCTTTTCATCGTAAACAAAACAAGTCACTAACCTACCAGCGAATCGATTCACCACAAATTAAAAATTCCTTTACAAAAATTGTTGTTAAGTAATAAAAGTTTATAAGCACTCATATACCGACAACAATGTGGATGAACCACTTTTTATTCCGTAATTTGAAAAAGCATCCAGAACCAAAGATGGCGACGAATAACAACAAACAAATACTGTCGCGCCGACACTGGCGCGATCGATGAAATTTCCACCTAACTGCGAAAACTTAATAGTACCACTCCATCTCCCATAGCGGGGACACTTTTTGTATTTTGGAACGTTCGTATTGGCAATATAATGGTTATATATATATATATATATGTGATTCAGCCTCCCTGATGACCAGACCTAACCGTGCTTGATTTATGAGTATATTTAATCAAACAAATTCACCAGCAATGCATTTAAAGCCTTAACAATTACAGTTAGAGATAAAATGAGATGATAAAAGGACAAACAGATACGGTATGGGAGACTAAAAGTATTGTCAACTTACCCTTGTGGAGCAATTACCCAGTCATCCCATCCTAGCGCCTTAAAACTAACATAAAATCGTTGCTTGCAACATTGATTTCCTGAAAAAAGAATTTATTTTTTTGAAAAAAATATTAAATTTGACCCTCTCATTTAACAAATTGCGGAAAAACGGAAAGAAGATAACTTTCTTACCTGAATCTACAGAACAGTCTATCGCTCTCCTTCTCACTCTTTTCGCTGTATTCGGATCCGTATGGATCACTAAAAAAGGCCTATTCGGATTCGATCTTTTGTCTCTCTCGTTATTGAACAGATGAATCCGCCAGTGGCCACAACAGCTGCAATCGACGAACAACCTGAAAAAAAAATAACTTCAGTTTTTTGTCACTTCTTAGAAAAAGGAAGAATTTTATCGTTATTTTGATTAGTTTTAGGGGCATAAACCTCCATGGGAGTCGTTTATAAGGGACAAGAGAGGGCAGTTGCCCGCCCCCCCCCCCCCTAGAATTTGATAATTTAATAACACATCAAAAAGGTTTTAGTTCGTTCGCGGAAAACATAGTATGTTTTTTCTATTTCTTCTCAAATTTGGTACGTATTTTTAAAGTCTAAAGTAAATTTGACATTCGAGGCGGTGCCTAGTCGGATATTGTTTCTTCAAAAATATGTCTCTTAATCGTAGTTAAGCCAAACGAAGAAAAATTCTAATATAGCGGATCCGAAGCTGCTATACAGTGTGTCTACTTAAGTTGGAACCATATGGAAAACTTTTTTATTATTGGTTTTATGAAAAAAAGTTATTCTTCATAAAAAGTTCTGCATGGCCTAAAACTCACAATGCAATCTTCAGTTATCAAAATATCCCAGTCATATACGAGGTATATCAGAAATTACGAATTTTGCTCAAGAGTAAAGTACCTTTATTTTTGACAATACAGAAGAATGTTATGAAGAAAAGTTATTTTGAATTAAAAGTTATATTCAAATATGCAAGCAATTGCAGTTATTTAGCATGAATATTTATGTTTTGTGATTATTTACTAATCATTCCGTATTAATTATTCTGGCTTGATACAATTTAACGTAATCTAGGATGCACTGACAAGAAATATTTGACACGGAATGTCATAAAATACATTAGAAATTACAGCTTTACTAAGTTGTGAAGAAAAAATAGAAATTGTTTTAATAATTAACACGGAATGATTAGTAAATAATCACAAAGCCTAAATTTCCAGGCTAAATAACTGTAATTGCATATTTGAATATAAGTTTTAATTCAATATAACGTCTCTTCATAACATTCTTCTCTCTCACTCTCTCTGTAGCTCTTACAACCCAGGATGGGTCTTGGCTGACTCCACAATTTCCCCCCATAACATTCTTCTGTATTGTCAAAAATAAAGGTACTTTACTCTTGAGCAAAATTCGTAATTTCTGATATACCTCGTATATGACTGGGAAATTTTGATAACTGCAGGTAGCATTTCGAGTTTTAGACCATGCAGAACTTTTTATAAAGAATAACTTTTTTTCATAAAACCAATAATAAAAAAGTTTTTCGATTTATTGACCAAAAATAATTTTTAATCCTATTCACATTTGTTTCCGCAAGAACTATTTGACATTGAAGCAATTTAAGATGAAATTATTGCATATTTTGGCATTACAACCGTAGAATACCATTAAAATACAAATAAGCATACTATAATCAATGTTACTTAAAATAAATAGGTATGGAGTTATTTTTTGGTTTGTTTTCCGCTGTCTCTTTTTGCATATACATAGCTCGTAAAATCGGGATCATTTTAAAAATACTGAAAAATCCTCAGAAAAAGGAAAATTCTTCTTGAAAAAAAAAATACTTTTGTTCGTCTGCTGTAACGTAAGTAAAAAATGTCGCGCTTTTAAAATGGAGTATAATGAGAACACCTTACTGATCTTACCGCTCGGTTTTTCTAGTATTAACTATAAATTATGGACTAAATTTAAATGTGTATTTTGGGTTTGCTCGTGGGGCGTGGCCGATAAATAATTTCGCCTGCGGCGCTTTCGGTCGCAGCGAGCTTTTTCCCCTTGTTGCTACCGCTGGTGTCCTGGTTTTTAAGTTTATAAAATTATCATTGCCCCCCGCCCCCCCTACAAAACTTTCTACCGATGCCCATGTTAACCTCTTTACCTTAATTTTTCCTTGGTGGATTCTCTCAGCCACGTTCGAACGGTCTGAGTGACGTCGATTTTTTGCCAACCACTTTTCGATTCGTCTAACGTAACGGCAACCGGATCAGCTGTTACTCTGTCGAATTGCTGGAATTAAAAAGAGAGAGAATGAGTCGTCTTCAAATTGAATAAGAACTTGCAAACCGGTTGCTAATCAGTTGGAAATCGATATATTTGCTTTACGGACACCGCCCTTTTGGTTATCGGTCACAGATTTTGCTTCTGTGAACACTTTAAACCAACTGAGCATCAGCCCGGTGAGACTGCTTATGGGGGGATCGAAACACGTAAGAAGGCCATGGAAGTGATGCTAAGCCTACTCTGCTCCATACGCTCACAAGTAACCTACTTTTATCTATCTGTTTCACTCAGCGTCAAGCGTCAATATCAGACTTACGCAGAGTTAATATGAAATGCCAAAAAGTGATTGTTTATGCAGGCGACTTGATCCTGGTCATATTTGTCTCACTTTACTGAATTAGGGAAGGTTGCTGCAGACAGAGACAGGCATAGAATGCGAACAGCACGAATTGTTAAACAAGCTAACTTCCTTCGTCTGGCAGGAATGAAAATCAAGCAACATCTGATGTGATTTAAAATGGAGGAGAAGACGCAGCGCTGCATCTTTAAATTTTAAAATAATTTTTAATTTTCTAATCTTTTCACGAAAAACGTCGTTTCCTTTTTGGTGCAAGTGAGTAATTTGTAATAATTGAAATACTCATTTAGTCATCTTTACTGAGAGTAAGCATCAGTAATAATTTCTTTTCCTAAATCATATGGCGCCCAAAAATATGCTTGGACTTGAAGCTTGAAATATTTGCTAGAGCCTAGAGACCAGTTGAAGATGGTAAAATATTTTATGTAAATTATGATTTACTTCCTATTTTTCAATAAAACTACTTACAAGCTTATTTCTGAAGTTTAATTTTTCATTTGTAGTTACGTTACTAGTTCAAAAAATGATATAAGAGCGTGTAAGGATTATTTTAAAGTGATATTTACAGCTTAAAACATGTCAGAATCCTAATATTGATTTTCACCACTTAGTAAATCAAATAAAAGGGTTTTGAATGTTTTTTGTTGGTTAAATGTCACTTTAAAATATTGACAGTAATGAAAAATTTGGAAAAAGTGACATTTGAAAAAGCACGTGCGTTTGTCAGCTGATGCCAGACGTAATGGATGCCGGGTTTGTTCATACTTGCTTCGATTTGTTAACCCGGCTATTTGTCTTCTTCCTGTTTATAAGTATTCGTTGCTGAGCATGCCCCGGGCATTTTCTGACCGATCTTCGAACGAACCTAATAAAAAAAATAGACACCCTTACCTTAGAACTGAGCGTTACGGCCTCCGGCAGCCTATTGGATATGATTTTGAAGACAAAGATGTCCGTGCTACGGCACTTGCTCGTCGCCGTCTTGATGACGTCGGCCTTCAACCACAAGATAGCTTCCCTAACCCTAAATTCTTCGCCCATTTGGCTCCCCGCCTCCGGACTCACTTGGAACTCGAGTAGACGGTTTTGGTTGACCCAAGACCCTGCAAAAGACAGATACGAATGTTTGAAAGTTCAGATAGCGTCTAGCGGACAAGTGCATGTACTGCGCGATCCGAAAGCTGGCTAGCCAGCGGCGTAGTTTAGGTCTCCGATTGTAAATATTAAAAAATTAAGGGATATAATTTTAAAATTTTTATTTACTATAAACTCGAGAAAACTTCTCAAAAATAACATAATAATAGAAATTCCTAATGAAAAATAACAAAACGAACAAAATGGTTAACAAAATATATATAGGAAAATTCGTTGGTAATCTTATAGTAAACATTTTTAAATCTAAACAGGAACTTTTTATTATTAAACTCAAGAAGACTTCTTAATAATAACATACATTATAGAAAATGTTAATGGAAAATAAGAAAACGAGCAAAATAGTTAACAAAACATAGGTATCGAGAAATTTTTTGGTAACCAAAAGTAAACATTCTTAAATTTCAACAGGAACTTTTAGGTAACTATAACCATGAATTTAAAAAAATAATCACCTACTTTCTTATTTTGCCAGTCGCGTAACTAAGCCTAAATTTTTGAAGGGTACACAGTGGGCACCTGATAATTTAAAGTGGAAGAATTTGACAAGCTATTTTAAATATCTACTTATTTTATGCTCGTAGATTGAGAAAGATGTGAAGAAAAATAACACTTGGTAATACTTTTTGTTCGGGTTAAAAACCCACAATAATAAACCCGAACAATAAATACATATTTGTGTGATTTTTTGCAGTTTTTTTGTTTGGTATCGAGACACGTGGTAAAAATTCATTATTCACAAATAAATACATTTCTGGAATTTTTTTGGTGACACTATAATTTTTTAGCTAAACCTGTGCCCACCCGTAGTTACGTGCCTGCCAAATACCCGACCTGATCACATGTAAAGGGCTAGGCAGCCCGTTAAGCAGTCGGTGACGTCATCGCTTGGTAAATTGGAATTTCAGGCGATTCACTCGAGCGATTAACTCGATTATTAAAATCGCTCGAGTATCAAGTACTCGATTATTAAAATCATCGGTTTTTCCCAACACTAATTACCTACTATAGTACTAAAATAGTTATAAGTAAAAAGGAACAATTAATTTTGGTAGTAGTGAACGGATTTTACAAAAGTTCCTGTATATCTTTAACTTTTAATGGCTTCAAATTCATCTAGATTATTCTACATTGTAAAACAATTCTATGGATCTATAAAAACACGTATTAAAACGACTTCGGGGTAATTCTGGTTGTTAATTGGCTTAAACTTTGACGTTTAATAACTTTTCATTAATTTTATGTGTTGTTTTAGTTAGCAGTAAAAAAGTTTGTCGAGTCCCAGTTGTTACAAAATGCAAATCGTACGTTGGCATGTTGTAAGTAAATAAATTCACATCAACTCTGCGAGCACCCAATAAAATTCTTACCTGTATAAGTTTGTGATATGATGATCATTATTAAGACGAACGTCGTCATTTCAAATGCCTACACAGGGTGTTATGGAAATGCCATATTATATTTAAATGGTTGACTCCTTGGGTGTCCTAGAGAAGCGCTACATATTTTATTTTTTTTAAATCGACAGTTTTAAAAGCTCACCCTGCGTCACTGTAATAATACCTCACCCTGTGGTGGCATGGCAAACTTAATGCAAAACTGAAATTCCATATATAATTATAAAAATAAATTATGTATCTACAGTACGTTTCACGAAAATTGGATACGACTTAATGATTTCCTGGGTCGGTCCCATTGTGTGGACAAGAGCTTGGCAATAAACAAGTGAAGTATGAAGGGACGGACTAAGGAAAACAAGTAATGATATGATTATATTAATGTAATCAAATGAAATAACATTTTTCTTAAATATTACTAGTCATATTTATTTACATTTATAATGTCATTCTATAGATAATTCTGTTTCGCTATCGCTATCCTCATCAAAATTAATTATAATTGGATTAATTATACGATCCAGACTAATATACGAATTTTCTACAGTTATTACGTGACGGACTGAATTTTTCCAACTACCTGGGGGAATATCATTAAAGCATTTTCGTATTAATTCTACAACACTAGAACTTAAAGTCGGGGAAATATTTTCAGACCTAACCAGTGATTTTAACTGGTGCCACATATGCTCTATGGGGTTAAAAATGCAATAATAGGGTGGGAGTCGTAGCACTGTATGTCCAATTTCTTCTGCCAATGTGTCACAAACATATACTTTTTTTATACAAAATGTCTTTAAAACTTCTAAAAGATCACTTTTTTATAACTTTCTTCAAAATATATATCATTCGCCGTCATGTAGTTCTGAATCTCCAATTTTGTATTATTTGAGCTTGGAGCTTTATGTAATTGGCGACTGCGATAGCTCGCATTGTCCATTACTATCACGCTATTCTGAGGAATGTTTGCTAAAAGACAATTCTTGAACCATTCCTCAAAAACTAACAAATTTTACCACAAAAAGATATTTAAATATAAATTAAGCAACCTAACCTACCTGATGTGCCTATATTTAATTATAATTATTACAATCCGGTCCTTTCCACATAATAATAACAAACGGTCATAAATAATGGGATGGCATAGGTACTTTACTTTTAAATATCTACTTATTTTATGCTCGTCGATTGAGAAAGATGTGAAGAAAAATAACTCTTGGTAATACTTTTTGTTCGGGTTAAAATAGCACAAATAAATAAATTTCTGGAATTTTTTTGGTGGCTACTACAATTTTTTAGCTGGACCTGTGCCCGCCCGTAGTTACGTGCCTGCTAAATACCCTACCTGGTGCTATATGGTCGAGCAGTCGGTGACGTCATCGCTTGGTGAATTGGAATTTCAAGCGATTCACTCGAGTATCAAGTACTCGATTATTAAAATCATCGGTTTTTTCCCAACACTAATATTAAGTGTATAATTTCGCTTAATACTTCAAAGCGCCATTTATGGTTTTTTTTTCCATTTATTTTCATCTCAGGAATTGCCGGTTTAAATATAATACGTCATTTCCATAACACCCTGTATTTTCTAGTAGTTACCAGTCAGGAGACCTACAAGTTTCTACTTCAGTTATCATATTTGTCGTATCGGTGAGAGAATCCAAAAAATTTTGATATACCCTGTATCTCGCAAGGATTTGTCGATTGATAATCTCCGATATTACTGGCATGGTTTCGGATTGCAGGAAAATGTAGCATTGGTCAATCGATACATTTGAATGGACTCCCTATATAGAGCAGGAATTCGGGTAGACACTATGTGGAGCGGTTAATTTAAACGGAAATTCATTAACCGCATACGTTCTACAAGCAGAAATAAATGCTTATTACTTATGAGGATAAAATCTGCGACCCGAATTGCAGGAGATGCATTACCAGTTTATATAAACTCCTGGACAAAATTAACGCCATATTTTTTATGCTATTTTTTTTTCTGAATTTAAGATCCGATTTGAATGATTTTTTTTGCATTGTAGGTTGGTTTCTTGACAATGTCACAGTTTCCACTGTTTATGATAAAAATTTAATTTTCGATTTATACTGGGTGTACTAAAAATGCTATGTTTTTTTGCGAAAATTCGCATCACCCTGTGGAGTATATTAGCAAGCGAAACATATTTCAGTTGACATTAAACGGTAGGTCCATCTTTCCACAACATTTTCTTTTTTGGTTTACTTCATTATCTCTGTTATTAAAGGAGATACACCGTTTTATAGCGTAGCATGTTTTTATAGACTTTGATATTCAACACATTCATTGTTAAATGTTTTCAAGTAGACTATGGACTTTTTCTGACATTGCAAGCAATGTGTCAGCAGATGTTGTGTTTTAAAGTTACAAAGGTCAAATAAAATCCGCCATACTGATAAAAAAAACTGTTCTGAAACTGCTTATTAAACGTTCGTTTCGTATGCCCAGTTGCCCGACGAGTATTTTAATCTTGAAACCTACTTGAAAACATTTAACAATAATGTGTTGAATATTAAAGTCTATAAAAACATGTTACGCTATAAAACGATGTATCTCCTTTAATAACAGGGATAATGAAGTAAACCAAAAAAGAAAATGTTGGGGAAAGATGAACCTACCGTTTAATGTCAACTGCAATATGCTTCGGTTGCTAATGTACTCCACAGGGTGATACGAATTTTCGGAAAAAAACATAGCATTTTTAGTAAACCCAGTATAAACTATCAAGTACTCGATTATTAAAATCATCGGTTTTTCCCAACACTAATCACGAGGTACCTGTATACTGCAAATTTGCAAATAACTAAAAATTATGACTATCAAATATTATAATGCTGTACGAAATTAAATAGACGCAAGAAATTCCAAAACATTTTTTTTTTAAATATTACCATATGAAAATTATCGCATATGAATTCTGTTTCCATGCGAAAATCCTACCATCGGCGAAACGCCTTGACCCAGTCAGAATTGTGCTTTTATATTATTTCCCACAGGCCGCGACAAGACGGCTGCCTTTAATCCACGCTGAAGGGTTGTATTTATCAAAAAGCTACTTTTATCGGCCGTCGAAAAAATATTCCCCTGTCAGTTGACGGATCGCCTTCTCCCATATTCGTTCATAATTCACTTGCGGGGATCGTGGGGCGTGAAACAGTCATTACAGGGGTTATTTTAACAGTATAACACCGCATTTATATCTTTATTCGTCTGTTCCAAGTACAAATTTTACGAAATAACCCAACAAAGTCTTGCTTGGCATAATATACAGTCAACTGGTCGACAATGTCATCTCAAACGTTTCCTAATCAATTAAAGCCAGGGCTCTAACGGAACTAGAGATTTGTACTAATTCAGACTCATTTGGTGGAAAAAGATAAAATTTGTTACATAAAACTTTATTTTATTTTTAACATAACATATACAGGGTGATTCTTAAAGACGTGCTAATATTTCAGAGTGTGATTCCTTAGATAATTTCATGAACAAAAGTTCTTCTTATGCACATTATGGCATTGAATCGTTTTTGTTTTTGTATACCACTGACATTATTCAACAATATTGACATAATTTAATGTGCCCCCCCCCCCCCCCCATAGCCTGGCGCCCCATACAAATACCTAACAAGAAGGTCATACTACCAAAAAAAGGTTAACATTACAGAACCGGATATAGTCATGGCAGGACACGCAATCCCACTGGCTTCATCTATTAATTTGCTGGGCGCCAATCTGGGAGGAAATATGTATTGGCATAACCCCGTTGTGGCAATCGCCAAGATAGCTTCTCAGAAACTTGGTGTACTCTTCCGAACCAGAAAGTTGTACACACCTCAACAACTTTTGACACTATACAAAGCCCTGATTCGACCATCACTAGAGTACTGTTCTCATGTCTGGAGCTCTGCACCCAAACATACTCTTCGGCTACTGGATTCCATTGAAAGGAGGGCCATTCGTCTGATTGAAGACCACGAGCTGACGAAGAACCTCGACAGCCTAGAACATCCAAGACAGGTTGGGGATTTGACTCTCTTTTACAGATATTTTCATGGAAAGTGCTCGGCTGACCATGCCCTCTTAATTCCGCCCAGACCGGCGAATAGCAGAAATACGCGACGAACCACTGCCGCTCATCCATATGTGGTTAAGCTTAGTACTCCTCGAACTTCATTATTTAAGAATTCTTTCATCTGGAGGACTTCATCCTTATGGAACGACCTTCCCGAGGTCGTTTTTCCCAACGAATATAACCTCCAACGATTCAAAACCAACGTGAATCGCTATTTGCGCACAATCACATAAACGGATCTACAAACTGATAACAAAATCATGAAAATCGCACCAAAATATCAGGTTGGCGGAATTTTCTGCCGACGAGTGTATATTCCGGACCAGGCGTCGCAAAATATTTCCCTTTTTAGTTGACGTATTGCCTTTTCCGATATTCGTTGTACATAATTTAATCGAACGGCTAGACTAAGTAAAATCCCCAACGGTGACACTTTACGAGGGGTAAGAAAATATTGAATCAACTGAACTAAACGATTCTGTCTGGTCGGCGTAAGAAATATAAAACAAATAATAAATTGCACGAGGTTTTTGTTGTTTTCGTATTCGTTTTTTCTATTCCATTCCAGCTTTCAATAAAAAAGAAACTAATAATTATGCTACCTTAACAGGATTCCGGAGTACCTGTAAACGAGTTTTCTTCTCAAGCGTTTATTCCTGTTTTAGGAAAAAAAACTTTGTAATAGAACTAGAATTCGTGGAAAGTCTATATATTTTTATTTCCGAAGATTTTTAGATTTAACTGTTTTACTGCTCCATATAGAAAAAATTATGGACTTTTGTTCGTTTCACGCTTTGAAGGCACGAGGCGAATTGGATCTTCCCTTGCAGTTAGAAGAATACGTCGAGCGTCCGCCCGTAATCGGTACGCCGACAGAAACAACGATAATCGGAAGAAAGAGACTGCACGTGATCGGGATCTATACTTCAATTTTCTACGCTGAAAAACGGAGTTTTCGCTTCCTATGAAAACGTTTTTTTTTTTATGATCACAAGCACTATAGGAAAAATCCTTTAGGACACTCTGGGGTGTGCGCAAAAACCGATTCACGTTGGTTTTGAATTTGGAAAAAACGACCTCGGGAAGGTCGTTTCATAAGGATAAAGTCCTCCAGATGAAAGAATTCCCAAATAATGAAGTTCGAGGAGTACTAAGCTTAACCACATATGGATGGGCGGCAGTGGTTCGTCGTGTATTTCTGCTATTCGCCGCTCTGGGCGGAATTAAGAGGGCAAGGTCAGCCGAGCACTTTCCATGAAAATATCTGTAAAAGAGAGTTAAATCCCCAACCTGTCTTCGATGTTCTAGGCTGTCAAGGTTCTTCGTCAGCTCGTGGTCTTCAATCAGACGAATGGCCCTCCTTTCGATGGAATCCAGTAGCCGAAGAGTATGTTTGGGTGCAGAGCTCCAGACATTCGAGCAGTACTCTAGTGATGGTCAAATCTGGGCTTTGTATAGTGTCAAAAGTTGTTGAGGTGTGTACAACTTTCTGGTTCGGAAGAGTACACCAAGTTTCTGAGAAGCTATCTTTGCGATTGCCACAACGTGGTTATGCCAAGACATATTTCCTCCCAGATTGACGCCCAGCAAATTAATAGATGAAGCCAGTGGGATTGCGTATCCGTCCATTACTATATCCGGTTCTGTAATGTTGACCTTTTTAGAGAAAACTGCTGCCTGGGTTTTTTAGCGTTAAATTCGACTTGGTTACTGTCACCCCAATCCCAAATTTCTTCCAGGTCTTTGTTGAGGTGTGATACTTCATGCTGTCTGCGAAGATGTGCGTCGGCAGCCGATGTTTGTGCATGCAAAGAGAAAGATGAGACAAGTGTGCTATCGTCAGCAGAACTAAATATCTGGGAATCAATCAAGGCACCGTCGCATCATCATATCGTCAGAAATCGTATGCATGGAACGCTGTCTTAAATCGAACTAATCGAAATTATGATTGCAATATTTTTCCTAACTAACCAGTGAAATTTACATTAAAAAAGTTGTGATCCGGTACTGTCGAATGTTTACTTTCACAAGGAAATTTCCGAACTGCGCATACTCACAATGCCCCCTTCGATGCCACTAGCGGGGACATAATTGCAGATGGTATTAGCAATATACTGTTTATATATACATGACATATTGCTTGCAACTCTCATGACAAAAACTAACTTGCAGCCTGTAATGCGACCTTAAGTAATAAAAGATGCACGAAGTAAGTCCATGTTACAGTGTTTTAAGTATCAATTCGTAGAAATAAAAGTATCTACAAAAAATTTATTCGTGACAGGCGTTTTATTTCTACTAAGGCCGGTATTAGACTATCAAATATATTTGACAAAGAACTTTTATAAAATATTTTGTAGCATTTCTTTGATAATATTTCTTTTATAAAAGTTTTTACTAGTATTACATTGTCAAAGAACTTTGACAATTTTTGAAGGAACTTGTCACGTTTTTACAATTAAAAATGAACGATAGACGTGCATTAGCTTGTCTAGCGTTAAGTGCTGCCGTGATTACAATGTGTTTAGTATTAAAAAACAAAAAAAAAAAGAGCCAGGCGCCTTTGGGTAAGGCCCTGGGTGGCAAGACGTAATTTAAGGGGTGTCCACCACAATATCCTTTGGAAGTTACGAGTTGAAGGTATTAGGAGTTATAAAAACTATTTAAGAATGGACGAGGACACATTTAACTTTATTGTTATAAAGATATCACCATTGATAGCCCGACAGAATACACATTTAAGGAATTGTATCAGCGTTGAGGAACGCCTTATGGTTACCCTTCGATTTATGGCAAAAGGAGAGAGTTATGCTAGTTTACAGTACAGCAGTCGCATACCTCAATGTACCCTTTCAGGCATAATCCCAGAAACTTGCAAGGCAAAAAATGAAAATAAATAAATTAATATATCCAGTCTTTTGTTTCGGTTTTTGTAATCCGGGTGTTGATGGTTGTACCATATTTCGAACCTTCCATACTGCGAAATTAGCAATTTTGTTGTTGAAATGCACCAGACAAACTTATTTTCCGCCATGGTATTATATACCAATACCAGTCGCAGTCAATGTCAAATTTATGCCTTATTGTCAGAAAATGAGGTTACTACCGTTACCAATCAACTATAAAATCTTTTATCAAAGATAATCGTCTGTTGTTATCTTTTATAAAATATCTTTTATAAAATAAATATTTTATAAAATTTCCTTTATAAAATATCTTTGTCAAATATATTTGATAGTCTAATACCGGCCTAAGTAATAAATATTTACTCGAAATCTAGCTCAATATACTAAGTCCTACATCAGCAACCTAATTTTTCAGACAGTACAAACGGCAACAATGTATTTTATTGAGGAACGCGTAAAAATAGTTTTCCATAAAGTATTTTCCCGGATTCGAAAATATTTTAACGTAAAATTATGTACTACAAAATCTCTGTTCGGTGTGTTTACATGGTTCACTCGATTTGCGTCCCTAATTCTACTTGCAGTTTGAAAAATATAGGAAAATTGACTCTAGGGAATTTTCGCGCGGCGATGAATAGACAAAACAGCAACTGGAGATACCAAACATCAAATTAAAATGTGTAAACCACACGAAACATAAAATATAATGACAAATAATGACGTCAATATTTTAATTTTCTTATGAAAATATCATAAAGCTGTTTTTAATTTTGATACACATCACCGCTAGCCAACCGGCGGGTACAAATATGTTTCCCTCAATTCGATACTCGTTTCACATAATCTTGGCAAATTTGAACCAAATCGGTTGAGTATTTTCGAAATTATCCTATCCGTATCAAAATTAAAATCCATCAAAAAGTGAATTAATTGATGTTTTGTACATCTCTCCCTAGGATAATTCCTAAAATACTTAACCAATTTGGCTCAAATTTGCCATGCCTATGTAAAATGAGTGTCCAATTACGTGAAAAATATTTGTACCCGCCGATTCGCTCGAGGTGATACCATTTGTTCCGTATCAAAATTAAAATCCATCAAAAAGTGAATAAAATGATATTTTCACCGTCTCTCCCTTGGATAATTCCTCAAATACTTAACCAATTTGGCTCAAATTTGCCATGCCTATGTAAAATGAGTGTCCCATAACGGGATAAATATTTATACCCACCAATTCGCTTGCGGTGATGCATTTTGTTCCTTATCAAAATTAAAATCCATCAAAAAGTGAATTAATTGATGTTTTGTCCGTCCCTCCCTAGGATAATTCCTCAAATACTTAACCGATTTGGCTCAAATTTGCCATGCCTATGTAAAATGAGTGTCCAATTACGTGAAAAATATTTGTACCCGCCGATTCGCTCGAGGTGATACCATTTGTTCCGTATCAAAATTAAAATCCATCAAAAAGTGAATAAAATGATATTTTCACCGTCTCTCCCTTGGATAATTCCTCAAATACTTAACCAATTTGGCTCAAATTTGCCATGCCTATGTAAAATGAGTGTCCCATAACGGGATAAATATTTATACCCACCAATTCGCTTGCGGTGATGCATTTTGTTCCTTATCAAAATTAAAATCCATCAAAAAGTGAATTAATTGATGTTTTGTCCGTCCCTCCCTAGGATAATTCCTCAAATACTTAACCGATTTGGCTCAAATTTGCCATGCCTATGTAAAATGAGTGTCCAATTACGTGAAAAATATTTGTACCCGCCGATTCGCTCGAGGTGATACCATTTGTTCCGTATCAAAATTAAAATCCATCAAAAAGTGAATAAAATGATATTTTCACCGTCTCTCCCTTGGATAATTCCTCAAATACTTAACCAATTTGGCTCAAATTTGCCATGCCTATGTAAAATGAGTGTCCAATTACGTGAAAAATATTTGTACCCGCCGATTCGCTCGAGGTGATACCATTTGTTCCATATCAAATTTAAAATCCATCAAAAAGTGAATAAAATGATATTTTCACCGTCTCTCCCTTGGATACTTCCTCAAATACTTAGCCGATTTGGCTCAAATTTGCCATGCCTATGTAAAATGAGTGTCCAATTACGTCAAAAATATTTGTACCCGCCGATTCGCTCGAGGTGATACCATTTGTTCCGTATCAAATTTAAAATCCATCAAAAAGTGAATAAAATGATATTTTCACCGTCTCTCCCTTGGATAATTCCTCAAATACTTAACCAATTTGGCTCAAATTTGCCATGCCTATGTAAAATGAGTGTCCCATTACGTGAAAAATATTTGTACCCGCCGATTCGCTCGAGGTGATACCATTTGTTCCGTATCAAATTTAAAATCCATCAAAAAGTGAATAAAATGATATTTTCACCGTCTCTCCCTTGGATAATTCCTCAAATACTTAACCGATTTGGCTCAAATTTGCCATGCCTATATAAAATGAGTGTCTAATAACGGGACAAATCTTCATACCCGCCAATTCGCTTGCGGTGATGCATTTTGTTCCTTATCAAATTTAAAATCCATCAAAAAGTGAATTAATTGATGTTTTGTCCGTCTCTCCCTAGGATAATTCCTCAAATACTTAACCGATTTGGCTCAAATTTGCCATGCCTATCATCTCTAAGCTTTTTGGCTCTATAGCTTGGTTGTTAATGTTTCTTAAATGCTGTTTCACAACTTTTATGTAGCAAATATTGGGTTTTTACACTTACAGATCTCTTTTAAGGGTTGTAAGGAAGTTCTCAGAGAAAAGGTATGAACCTTGAAGCTCAAAATATTTACTATAAGACGATTCTTACAACCTCTATGAAGAAAGAGTGCTGGTCGGGCAGTTTAATAAACATTCTTATGTTATTATGGACTATGTCGCTCTACTTTAAAAATAACTCTTTTCGTTACGATATTAATCGGTTATTTTCTTTCGGTTACCGTTCGACGATAACGTAGAACGGCTGAAACTCCCTAACATATCTTACGTTTGCGATTTAAATTTATGAATGATCCACCAAAAGTCATTCGGAGCATACAACAATCGAATTATAAGTTTGAGAACTTTGAACGTTTTTCCCCGTTTAAATACAACATTATCGTTATATTTCGAATACGAATTTTTATTACGAGCGTCGTTATCTCCTCACACTACGCAGTGGCGGACTCGGGTTTAGTTTTACAGGTTTGCGCCACGCCCAACCCAACCAAAAAATAAATAAAACCTAAAAAATTCAAATTGTTATTGCTTAAATAACTTCTTATATGAGAAATTATACAGAGGAAAATTTTGAAAAATTTTACGGTATGCTAATGCAGATGGTGGCAACCCGGCTAAAATATTTTCAATATTGTGACACTTCCGGAGATACCGAAAGTCGATGTCCACTTGATTACATTTTTGGATGCCACGAAAAATTCTAGGCAGATTTTGTGTATCATGTCCTAATCCGCATCAAAAACATCAAAATTCCGCCACCCTGAAATTTTGATCAAGTTTGATATTTTATAACTTTTTTATTTTTCATGCGATTTTCATGATTTTGTCATGAGTTTGTAGATCCGTTTATTGTGTTTTTCCTTAATTATTTTATAAAGCAACATTTTTCGATTAGGCTATGTTATACAGTAGTAAATCAAACTGTTGTTTTTGTCGTAATTTCAAAACACCCTGTAGGAAAATTGAGGTGGATAATTTTATTTACTTACTATTTCCTGTAATTTTTGATGTATTCTAAACATTATGTTTTGTGTTGCATCCCATTATCTCATTTCTGCTGCGAGCTGCAAAATTTTAAATGGAGCGCTGATTTGAAGGCTATTTTTATTAAGAAAAACAATCACTAGGTAAGTATTTCATAAAACAAAAACAATTCTAATATCGTGGATTTCCTCCTCTCGCAGCAATGACAGGTTGCAGTCTTCGTGATATCGAACGAATAAGGTTACTTATCCTTTCTTGAGGGATAGCCTGATATTCTTCGGCCAGCGCCAGTCGTAAGTCTTGCAAGGTTTGTGGTTGTACAAGACGAAGACGAATGGCGCTTTTAAGTTGATCCCAAAGATGTTCGATTGGGTTGAGATCCGGGCTACAGGCGGGCCATTCCAATCTTGGAAGTCCAACTTCATTCAGATATTCGTTCACTACATGTGCCACGTAAGGTCTGGCATTATCATGCATTAATGTAAATTGGTTCCCAATGAAAGGAGCAAATGGAACAACAACTTCTTGGAGGATTTCCTCAATATAAGGGTGGACGCATATTTTCAACAAATAGAAGATTGGTGCGTACTTCGGTAGATATACCCGTCTAAATCATGAACTGCCATGATATGACTTTAAACAAACCCTGGATTCATCAGTGAATAAGGAGATTTTCTAGCCTATGTCATCCATCTTTGGAACAACGCAATAGAACATCATGGGAAGTCTCGGGCTGTTACACTGGATATTTCTAAAGCCTTTGATCGGGTTTGGCATGAGGGACTTCTAAGTAAACTGCGATCCTATGGTATGCCCAGTCGATTCTGTGCATTGTTGTCTAGCTTTCTGAAGGACCGCCCTCTGCAAGTGGCGATTGACGGATTTCTCTCAGACACCTTCACCATCAATGCCGGTGTTCCTCAAGGGTCCATCTTGTCTCCCCCTCTCTTCTTACTCTACATTAACGACCTTCTACTGAAAACGAAAATCCGATATTTAGTTTTGCTGATGATAGCACACTTATATCATCTTTCTCTTTGAATGCGCAAACATCGGCTGCCGACGCACATCTTCGCAGACAGCATGAAGTATCACGCCTCAACAAAGACCTGGAAGGAATTTTGGCTTGGGGTGACAGTAACCAAGTCGAATTTAACGCTAAAAAACCCAGGCAGCAGTTTTCTCTAAAAAGGTTAACATTTCAGAACCGGATCACTGGCTTCATCTATTAATTTACTGGGCGTCAATCGCCAGGATAGCTTCTCAGAAACTTGGGGTACTCTTCCGAACCAGAAAGTTGTACACACCTCAACAACTTTTGATACTATACAAAGCCCAGATTCGACCATCACTAGAGTACTGCTCTCATGTCTGGAGCTCTGCACCCAAACATACTCTGCGGCTACTGGATTCCATCGAAAGGAGGGCCATTCGTCTGATAGGAGACCACGAGCTGACGAAGAACCTCGACAGCCTAGAACATCGAAGACAGATTGGGGATTTGACTCTCTTTTACAGATATTTTCATGGAAGGTGCTCGGCTGACCTTGCCGTCTTAATTCCGCCCAGAGCGACGAATAGCAGAAATACACGACGAACCACTGCCGCCCCGCCGTGGTTAAGCTTAGTACTCCTCGAAGTTCATTATTTATGAATTCTTTCATCTGGAGGACTTCATGGAACGACCTTCCCGAAGAAGTTTTTCCCAACGAATATAACCTCCAACGATTCAAAACCAACGTGAATCGCTTCTTGCGCACACGCACCACTCCCAGAGTGCCCTAAAGGATTCTTCCTATAGTGCTTGTGTTTGATCATAAAAAAAAATAATTAAGGAAAAACACAATAAATGGATCTACAAACTGAAAATAAAATCATGAAAATCGCATAAAAAATGAAAAAGTTATAAAATATCAAACTTGATCTAAATTTCAGGGTGGCGGAATTTTGTGAAGGCGAGTGTATTTAGCATGAAGAAGAAGTTGTCTATTCCGCATTTTTGTACTTTTCGCAATAATGCTAATTTAATATGACGATTTTGCTGCGTATTTAAGTTTAGTTACTCCGAGTTGGCTATGACGGCGTTGCATGCTGCTATGGCAACATCGCTGACTGCTGACGTCTCTTGACAAATCATATGGGTTTGTTTACAAATTTGCAGTAGTGCCCCCGAACAAGGCCGCGGCTTTTCGCGATGATAATATTTAAAAATTCGGATGAGAGCATTTTGTACATGATGACGTACAAAACCTAATAATTTAGAAAAACTTTTTCGATAAAAATTTAAGGAAACATGATTAATAAGGGTCAAACAGGAAAAAAAAACGAGAAAAAAATTTAGATCGACAAAAACTGTCTAAGCTACTTACATTAACTTTCGAAGCTCTTCGCTCTGCGAACCGAATAGTTTTCAATAAAAATTCTTTATTAGAACTTTTAAATTTATGAAGTTTTGTATTACAATGAGTTATCTTGTCTCTAAACTTTCTCGTATATTGTTTTGGCAAACATATATCATTTTCTTTACTCGCCGATCGAATGCGATATGATAAATTCGTTCAACTATACCCAACGGATTCGGGGTTAGGGTTAGGATGTACAGGGTGTCCGCTAATTAATGGTACATGGAAAAAGCACATACTCCTTACGTAAAAATATTAGGATTTAATTAAATCAACCTATATCCGAACGTTGATATTAACTGAGATACGGGGTGTTAAAGTTAAAGCTTCATATTTGTTTTTCTCTAATAACTTTGCGAGAAAATAACGCTTTTTTACAAAATTTTGCAATTATGTTTTTTTTAGAATGAGAAACTGATTTTTTGACGAAATTTTAATGTATGTACAATGTAGGGGGAGCGGCATTTTTTGCACATTTATTAGGTCAAAAGTTTTTTGTGCCTCAGTATATTTAAGTTTTTAATGAAAATGATACTTTTCTCAAGTTTATTACGAACAAAAAGGTATACTAAGGCAGGTCGCCAAGAGTTACCGTTTCGGAGATATTTGCATTTAAATTGTTTAGTGCGTTAGCCCAGGCAATCAAATAATATTTTGTTACTTCTTACCAATTCACTTTTACATGATAATCAATGTTCTAGTGATGGTAATTGGGAATAACAAATACAACAATTGGATTGTTCTTTAACTTACTTAAATTAAAATAACTTTGACCCTAGAAAATATCGTGTCGAAAGAGACCAGGCAACAGCAATGAAAATACAAACGTACAATAAACTCACCTGCCCAATTATTATTAATTTGCGAACAACATTTTTTTCTTAAAGTAACCTATGAGAAAACAAATGAAATTTAGAGATGCAGTTGCTATGGAACCACCATGTTGTTATTTGTTTGTTGATTATTGTAAGATAGCTTTGTCAGAAAATGTTTCATGTACCATGTACCATTACTAGAACATTAATTATCATGTAAAAGTTAATTGGTAAAGAAGTAACAAAATATGATTTGCTTGCCTGAGCTAACACACTAAACAATTTAAATGCAAATATCTCCGAAACGGTAGCTCTTGGCGTCCTGAACTTAGTATACCTTTTTTCCGCAATAAATATGAGAAAAGTATAATTTTCATTAAAAACTTAAATACACTGAGGCACAAAAAAGTTACGACCTAATAAATGTGCGAGTAATGCCGCAGCTCCACTGAACGTTAAAATTTCACAAAAAAATCAATTTTGCGTCCTAAAGAAACCATAATTGCCAAGTTTTGTAAAAAACGTTGATTTCCCTCTAAGTTATTAGAGAAAAACATAAATGAAATTTTAACTTTAACACCCTGTATCTCAGTTAATATCAAGTTTCCGATATAGGTAAGTATAATTAAATCCTAATATTTTTACGTAAGGAGTCTGTGGTTTTTCCATGTGCCATTAATTAGCGGACACCCTGTATACTGTACTAAGAAATACTAAGGAATTTCGTCTTTTACGAGTAAAGAGTAGGTATATTCAATTATTATTATGATAGATACAATGATATTGCTCGCCCAGTTGAACATGAACGAGGGGAGAAAAATGCATAAAAACCATAGGCGTGCTCAAATAATAATTTATTAAGTGAAAACAAATACACTGTGTTGATGTCGCAGTTGAATTTTTCTTGAAAATTCAAAACTATAGTTTCTTTCCTCAAGGTCTACTTCTGACGGATCTTATTAATTAATTATTCGTCCCATCTTCTTTACATACATATGTTGTAAACATTTGCCGCGATTTCTTTGCCTTGACTCTTCAAATGTTTATTTCTGATTATTGTCTGATCGATCACGTAATTCATAAAAAAGTCTTAGCAAAACGCCAACGCCCGGTATAATAAACAAACGAAATTTCCTCCCCACGTTTCGCGCCACTGTAGAGACAAATTTCCGTACGTTTTAACGGCGCTACGAAGAGCGGAACTACATAAGAAATAAAGTTAAAATAATGACGTTTTTTCTACAGCGTTGTCATATACAGTGATGGGCTAAAATATGGAACAAATTCATTTAAAAATCAGGTATTAATTTTTTGTGAAAACGCTCGGACACGTCGATTATAATTTTTTCTTCCGGATTTTTTGCCTCAAAAAGAAATTATACTTGGTGTGTCAAAAAGTAGATGTAGGTATAATTTTGAAAAATTATTTTATTAAGTGTTGAAAATGCAAACCATTAACTTCTTGACCATATGCCAATCTACTTAAAAACCCTTCTAAAACATTATTTACAGTATTTTCATTAATTTGCCTAATTTCATATCTAATTTTAAATTTTAAGTCTTCCAAATTTTGTGGTTTATCCTTATACACTTTTGATTTCAAATAACCCCAAAGAAAGAAATCCATTGGTGTAAGATCGGAAGATCTTGCAGGCCATTCTATGGGTCCTCTTCTACCTATCCATCGTTCGGGAAAAATAGTATTCAAATACTCTCGTACTTGTCGAGCAAAATGAGGCGGAGCACCATCCTGCTGAAACCAAATAGACGCTTCTGATAGATTTGGAAAATCCGCTGCTAGTGTGGGAATTCATTAATTTTGAAGAAATTGTAAATACCGGTCTCCTGTAAGATTTCCATCGAAGAAAAAAGGTCCAATAATTCTATCATTTAATATCCCTGCCCAAACATTTACTTTTTGTGAGTATTGCGTATGCTGTTCTCTCATCCAACGGGGATTATTTGTACTCCAATACCGAAAATTTTGTCTGTTTACCGAACCATTCAAACAAAACGTGGCTTCATCGCTAAAAAGTACGCATCCATCATAGTTTCACAAAACTGTAGTCGGCGGTCGGGATCATCTTCGTTTAGCTCGTGCAGCAACCTAATTTTATACGGATGGTACTTTTCTTGTTTCAATACCCGCAAAACAGATCGTCGGCTAACATCATTATTAAGGGCTACTTCAGTGGATGCACTATGGGGATTATCTTCAACTTCTAACAAAATGTTCAATTTTGTGTTTTCACTAATTTTTGGACGACCTGGCCGTAGACGATCCTTTACATTCCCTGTTTCCCTGAATTTTTTCTCAATTTTACTCACTGTAGATCTAGTAATCCGTCGTTCTGGATACTTAGCGCTAAACAAGTTAAAAACTTCTTCTTGACTTCTTGTTTTGTCTCCACATCCAATTAAAATTAAAATTTCGATTCTTTGAGTTTCATTTAAATGCACCATGATCACCGTTTTTTCAAAATTATACTTAAAATTCTTTTTGATTGACACATGACTTGCTATCGTAGTAACAATTAATTTAAACTTACCTGTTTACCTTTAAGTAGGTACATGTACCTTTTTTTTAAAGAAATTTCTTTTTTAAGATGTAATTTTTCTCTAAAACCGTTAGAGATAAGGATAGAGTATGCTACATGAATTATGCTCAGAATTTGACGTAGAATTTATGTGATAAGTAAAAATAGGGTGGTTCTATTTAAAATACAAAAAAGTTTTACAACATCTACTTTTTGACACACCCAGTATAATTTCTTTTTAAGGCAAAAAATCCGGAAGAAAAAATTATAATCGACGTGTCCGAGCGTTTTTACAAAAAAATGAAACCTGATTTTTAAATGAATTTGTTCCATAATTTAGCCCATCACTGTATGTATCTGAATACAACGAATAGAGATTCATTTTATTCATTTAAATATTGTGGAAAATAATCATTTTCACACTTGACACATCTTCACTTGTGCCTAGGTGGATTTGATAACACTACCCAAGTAGCATTTTTAGACACATTATGGTACATGTATCGTAATTATCGTTTCTGTTTCCGATCAAAATTGGAAACTGTTGGCAACAAAAATGGAGATATTTTTTGAAACGTATACATTTTAAATGGGACATTTACACGTGTTTCCAAGTGGTTGGTACTAGCTGTGACTTTAGCTGCTTCGATGCACAATCGAAACTTTCATCGAAAATGTTTCGAAAATATTTCTAAACTGTTACTTATGTTCATTCAAAAATGACAGTATAAAGGGGCGGGGCTATGTTAAACCATGCGCAAAACTATTAGGATACCTTCACTGCTGTAAAATAAAAGAAATACAATATGAAACAATAATTTCGCCATGATGAATTCGTTATAAGTATATTTCCTATAAGTTATTTTATTTCAAATACCTAGTTATTGCACATAAGAACCAAAAAATCGCTGTCGCAGTAAATTTTATCATGCAGTTTAGTAATTTGGCTTTATATTTTTAACCTGCCCTCGATTTAGTTTCATTTACAGAAAAAAATATACTTTGTCAAGAAAATAAAACTTAAAATATTATCAAAATTTTATTTATTTCTTTTATAAATCGACTTAGCTTGGAAAATGGAACTTATCTAACAACTTTTGGCTTTGCAAGAGATGCAGGAATTTCATTAAAACTCATTTTAACAAAATAACAATTCATTTCCTAAAATGGCCGCTAGAAAACAAGAAATTATTCTGGTCCAAAATGGACTCGACACACAATTTCTACTCTTTGGCTTCTATAATGTTTCCATGATGCACAGAAGAATAAAAGGTTTGTAAGGTGAATGCCACAGAAAAAAAAGGTTTGCTTGCATGCACAGAAAAGAAAGGTTGGGTATGGACAGCCGCGGTGTGACGTCACGAGGGGCGTGGTTGCAAAAACCTTTCCAAACTAAAATTATAAGGGATAAATAAGCAATTTCCTGATATTATTTGTATATTAGATGTTATTATTGATTCATTTTCAGGAACAGATTGACGTAAATGTGTTTTGAAGATTTTTAATCAACATCTTGTTTGAGGTTATGTTATTATTGTTTGCATAGGGAGATTTAAATTGTTATTTTTCTGTTAAAACAGCTTATTGCACTGTATAGAGTATACCAACCATATAGCGATACTTCATGTTGATAAATCCAGTACAGTAAGCTTTTTATTACAGAAAAATAACAATTTAAATCTCGCTAAACAATAACATAACCTCAAACTTGTTCAGATGGTGATTAAAAATTCACCTAAAACACTAAGTACCTCAATATGTGGTTGAAAATGGATCAATAATAACACCTAAAATATAAATAATATCAAGAAGCTGCTGATTTATCTCTCATAAACGTACACCGATGCTATGAAAAATCTCTTATGGGATGCAATCTTGTGTCTTACCAAAACTTTTAAAATTTTAAATAAAAATTTTTCGAAAAATATTTATCTTCGCGTGTCGTTAATGTATCCACACTATGGTTTGTAAAATATTTCGAAACAAATACGTATTTAAGTGTTTCTAGTAACTGAATTCCAAAATCTGTCGCAAAAGTTTCGTAACACATACTTATGTCTCGATACAACTTTATAAGTTTAATCGAAAATGTTTCTAAACATTTATCAGCAAAGAATGTGTGTCCAATTTGTCTCTAAAAACGCTACTTGGGTAGGCATAAAATTTTATTAAATTTCATTATATTACTGGTAAGTTTAGTGGTTTTAATAGGAAATTACGTGATTCTTTTTAATTAACAATTTCTACAACACAACAAACGGTAGCATAGTCTAATTCCGCCAGTCCTTCCAATGTTCAGAAACTGCTGGGCATACACTAGCTAGTTGCCAAGCAACTTTTCCTCTGCTCATTGTACGCAACTAAGCCTGTTTAAAATAAGTCATTGCTGGACTCGCCCACCGACTTGTCCCCGAAACGGGCCCACACGTCCCGCAAACTTTACTTTGCCTCCTTGTATACGTAAATAACCCTTTCGGCGAAGCTACTAACCGACTTTACACCTACACGACCAATCAATTCTCCATTTCTCTCCTTCATTATATCCTTCCTTTCCAGGCGAATTTCCAATATTTGATTTATTCATTGCGAAACTTTTCAAAGTTGAGCTCGCGACGATAAAAGTCAACTTCCCAACTCCGAATGAAGTTCTCGTGTTCGGATTGAAAGATCCATTTTAAATTCAGATCCGTTTTGGAAGTATATATCGGAAGTGGATTGGAAAAGGATTATGATATCGACGGATTTTTAATTGTATAGTATATTCCCAGCCATAAGTTTTGATTAAGAGAGATTTATGATTTATTACGCTTTTATAAATGCCGTCGATTGGAAAATTGATCGTATATGAAGGTCTCTCGGCCGATTCTTGTTTTTAGGGTCATGTTACGCTGTAAGAATTTTCTTACAAGCAAATTATAAAACCTTCATGATACAGCGAAATGGTTCTGTAAGCTTTTTTGCTGTATAAATTGGTTGTTCGTACTTAATACTACATAATTTTCTTATTCTTTGGCAACTGAACAGTTTGCCGTGAGATGAGCCAGTGTCAGTGGCAGTTCTTCCACAGGAGCACATGCGCACATGCACCCCCCAAAACAAAACGAATAAGAAATATTAATTTATATTCATTGAATATTATTTATCGTATAAAGTCCGACCCTCCCTAATATTTTGTCATCCCGTTAAACCAAACTGTATAGATCCGGCAACCGTACCTCGGTCGAGGTAAATGACGATTATGACGAGACTTGCTCGCACGTGCGATTAAGTAGTGCAGTTTCTCTGTAGTAACAGGTGGCGGGTGGCAGCGGGGGATAGCGGGCTATGGCGATTTAACATGGAAAAGGCGCACAGTCTTTGTGTGCACCGCGCTGTTGTCTGTTCGTGCATCTAGTTAGAAATTCGAGCGTGCATGTTTTAATATTTTAATATTATATATTTATTAAGTTAAAATGAATAGTTGACGGTGGACTATTTAAGAAATAACTCTAGCTCTTTGAGTTTGGAGCAAAAACTTGAAGTGAAGAATACGGGAACACCTAAACCCCGAAATTAATTTAACGCAGACCACAAAGGGTAAATCTAGGGACTTTATTAGAAAGTTTAAAAATGAAATATAGGAAAAAAAATTTATACTAGAGGGTATTCCATACTTAATGAGGCTGTTATTGATCAATTTTCTACAATTAAGAACCGACTTGGACTTTACGTTTAAGCACTATTGTGTAGGGTGGATAAATGTTCTGTATTTCGATAAATGATACTCGATATGATTTAAACTAAAAAACACTGAAAATATGAAGAAAGCCAACTTGTCAGTCTCGTGGCTCGATTCGTTCTCGTCATGAAACAGTTAGCTATTGTTCTCGTCTTGGTTGCGCCTAATGACGTAGCCGTAGATGGCGTAGTGGTGTTAGACATCATTCGGTTCTCTTGATAACTCGTAGATGGCGGTAGTAGTATTGGACATCATTCGGTTTCCTTGATAGCTCGTAGATGGCTTTAGTAGTATTAGTAGTGGACTGTATAAATATTGTTACGAGGGTTGCATGCGACGACGATAAGATCCGATAGCCTATACACACTAAGAAAACCATTCTTATTTTCCAAAAGTTGTATTTCTTTGTGTAAAATTAAAAAATAAATAAAAATATGTTTTACCTAACGCATTTTCTTATTACGTTTTATATTTTTTTTTATTTAAAACGCCTAGAAAGTAATTGTTTGGTCGTTACACAAAAATAAAATTCTAAAAATAAACAATAAACAAACCCGAACAAACCCGAAAAGAAATACCTCGAATTTTAACTACACAGCCTTGTTTATTTTGATCTCTATCCTGTCGAAAAAAAATTTACTTTATTTCTCTTGCTCCCTTGCATAAGCTCCCACATTAGCAGTGCCGCAGGGCATGGTTGGTTGGTTGGTTAAAGGCGGGGGTCGGTTTAAAGGCCCGAAGTTCAAATCCCTGCAGCCTTTCGTCTTATTGTGTACCCCGATCTTGTTAGAAGATGTTTGTTCCTTCTATGAGGTCCAGTAACCTTCTACCAAGCTTGTCATGTGGGAGGTTGTCACCACGTTGTATGTTCCCGAAGATATTTTGTCTTCTACGAGACAGCGCTACTCAGCGGTATATTATGTGTGAGGCGGTTTCATCCTCTTCGCCGCAGAGTCTCCATTCAATGGATCCGTTGTTTATACCTATCCGTTGAAAGTGTTTTCGCAGGTGGCAGTGGCCTGTTAGCAGACCCATCAACTGTTTCAGCTGGGGCCGCGTCAGGGTTAGCATCCCATTCGATAGTATGTTCGATGGTTTTCCAATTACGGCCCGTGCGTGTATTTGACCAGGTAACCCTTGCCATCGAGATAGGTGTTGTTTTTCGACCATCTATCTAATGTTGTTTTTGTTGCCTGTTTTGATATTCCAAAGGCTGAGATTTTGAGCGGATCCGGCTCTCGCTAGTTCATCCGCTTTTTCATTTCCTAATATCCCAGAGTGACCAGGGACCCACAAGAGCTCTACCTTGTTCCATGCCGCGGGGCATGGTCAAAGTTAAATCAGGCCCTGCCTCGTAGTATGGTCATATGGCCAAGCAAACTCTACAACACTCCCGATCTAATCAAAGTTTTACAACTCCTCAAACAGCTGTTTCTGCTCTATGCACTCCGTGCATAAAAAATTAACGGCTGGTATCTTTGCGGCGCTGCACTCCGTAAATTTTTAAACCACTCGACTTCCTCAACGAACAAACTGAATTTCGGCTGCATTTGCATTGTCGGAAGCCTTGAATAAATCATGAAACATCGCTTGTAGCCGACCGTCGGGAACCGATATCATTAATTTTTTATAAGGCGTAAGACTTTTAACAGATCGAGCGGGCCATGAACCGTGTATAGAAAATTCAGGACGGCTGTAATAAAAGGGAAAGAAAAATTAAGGGGGAAAAAAAGGATTAATCTTTCGCCGGACTTTTTTCCTGTCGAAATATGGGTTAAAATAACTGTTAAAACCTCTAATGGCCGCAGAAAAAAAGGGGTTTTTATTTTCACCATCACGTTACGAGATACAGGGGTAAAACGCGTATTTATCATTCCTGTTTTCCTGCTTAGGCGATTGTGTTTGTTGCCAAGTCTCCTATCACTAAAAATAGCCCTAAAACAAACCTCCGCTGAAGAAAATCCTATAAAATTATGTCGGTACATAAATTGTATCAGTATTAATTTCAAACAATACGATATTTCTACAATTTCCTGCAGCATGCAATGCAGGAAACGACACGCAATTTCCTGAAAACCCGCGTTTCATTCCGCCAGATAATTGTAAAGTTGAAACTTAATTTGGGGCCACGAAAGTTGAATAAAGTTACACAAGTTACACGGTCAATGAAGTTTCTAATGGTATGTCGTGATTTCGTGCAATTCGTGCGGTTTAAAAACTTTTTTTAAATAGCTTCAGAACGAAAACGTTTCAGCTGTTTTACATTATTATCTGCAAAAAACAAAATCAGAACTTTATAATATCGCCTCAGAGAGGCCTCAGAGTTCTCAAAGTTCTCTGAAGTTAGAAGAATTTGGGCTCCCCTAAAAGTTCTTCTTATTCTACTTCTTGGCTTCTACTGACAAATTGAGGCAAATGCCAATTTACCTCGATGGTCACAAGGTATGTATAGTGCGATTCCTACGTCTAACTTACAACCATAAGTACATTGTTTTCTAAAAGTTATAAATTTCCAGTGTTGCCAATCTGAATTTGTGGAATTACACAATAAGTCCTCAGGAAGGCCCCAGATTCAAGCAGGGCCTCCACAAAGTTCTCTGAAGTTAGAGGAATTTGAGCTCCCCTTAAAGTTCTTCTTCTTCTATCTAAAACAATCCCACTGGCTTCATCTATTAATTTGCTGGGCGTCAATCTGGGAGGAAATATGTCTTGGCATAACCACGTTGTGGCAATCGCCAAGATAGCTTCTCAGAAGCTTGGGGTACTCTTCCGAACCAGAAAGTTGTACACACCTCAACAACTTTTGACACTATACAAAGCCCAGATTCGACCATCACTAGAGTACTGTTCTCATGTCTGGAGCTCTGCACCCAAACATACTCTTCGGCTACTGGATTCCATCGAAAGGAGGGCCATTCGTTTGATTGGAGACCACGAGCTGACGAAGAGCCTCGACAGCCTAGAACATCGAAGACAGGTTGGCGATTTGACTCTTTTACAGATATTTTGATGGAGAGTACTTGGTTGACCTTGCCCTCTCAATTCCGCCCAGAGCGGCGAATAGCAAAAATACACGACGAACCACTGCCGCCCATCCATATGTGGTTAAGCTTAGTAGGTACCTTAGACCTTTCCGAGGTCGTTTTTCCCAACGAATATAACCTCCAACGATTCAAACCCAACGTGAATCGCTTTTTGCGCACACGCACCACTCCCACAGTGCCCTAAAAGATTTTTTCTATAATGCTTGTGTTTGTTCATAAAAGAAAAAAAAATTCTTGGCTTCTACTGACAAATTGAGGCAATATGCCAATTTAACTGGATGGCCACAAGGTATAGTGCGATTCCTACGTCAACTTACAGTGTTGCCAATCTGAATTTGTGGAATTACACAATTAGATGAAAAAATTACACGCTTTTGCACACTTTTAGTCACAGAAATACACGATTTTTACACATCATGAATATTTTGTAAAAAAGCACTTGTCCAGGGGTACTTGGCACTGATTTCTAAAACAAAACGAGGTCAACAACTACTCACTCCCTCAAACTCAAATTATTTCGGGCTTTGACTAGTAATTACCTAAAAAAAAGATGAACAAAACTGAAAGTAACACTTGAGTGGAGGATTTCTAAATTACACGCAAATTACACACTCGTTGGACTGCACACAAATTACCCACAAAGCAATGAAAACGGGCGCAAATCGTGCAATTTCACGCTAATTTCCAACTCTGTGAATTACATAAATATCCTTCAGTCCCCTCTCATAACCTAACTCCAATCACTCCATAATCATATGATTCGTGACATCACACCTCGCATCAGCCGGTGCGGATCATATCCTCTCACCTGTACTCCACGTGGTTTGCACGTGCACCAACTCCCCTCCCCATCACTCTCCTCATATACGAACAGTGTTGCCAGATCGAATCCACCGATTTCTTTACATCTTTTTTTATAGTAGTCGCTGGATTTATTTTCCATAGGGGAAATTTACTAGCATTACGTATTGGGTTTTTGAGGCAAATGTTGTTAATTGTCTTGCTTATTTGGGTATTGATTTCTTCAAGAAATATCGGCGAAGATACTTACCTAAATATACAGTATTTAGGCAACACCTGCTTGCTCCTTTCACAAATTATTAATAGTACACAAATTGGTAGGTCTACGAAAATATCGATAGACCCGACAACGTTGTACGCGATGCCGACGCCGCGACGCCGCCGGCCCCTACGATGAGTCGTGCGATCGATGGCGTCGGCGTCGGCCCGACGCGGCGTCGTGCCCGTCTGGTTCAGAGAGACAAATCGGGATTGGAGGCATCGCGACGCTTTTGAGGCTACGCGACGAATTTGCACCACGTGCTTTTGAAGAGGTATCTTTGAAAATGTAACCTCTGCCTCCGGAATTAAACCTGAAATATACGACAGGGTGTTGTTCTCGATGACATTTCAAAGGGTGATTACTTAGGTCATTTAATTTTTTGCTACAGGGATTTCGTTATGTTTTAATATCTCCGAAAGCACTTGAGATATTATTATCAATTTTAGTATGTGTTCATAGGATGTAAAGCGGGTTTGTTGATTAGCCTGGTCAATTCTACATGAAAAAGGCCTCTTGCGTTTTTCTCGTCAGACGCTATAAAACGAATAAAACAATTAAATTCAAATTGATATTTAGTATTATTGTTGTAAATGGCAGCCATCACTTAATATGCATACAAATGAGTTTTAATTCAGAAATCACACTATGGAATATCAGCACGTCATTAAAGAACGCCCAGTACATTATTTTACATGTCTGGTCCCTAATATTTAGGTAGACAAGTTTTTTTGACACTATTCAAACAATAAATGATGGATTATCAAAAAAAATTAAGCCAAGCTTAAATTATAAAGTTTCTTTTTGTGTGTCCTTGTCGTGTCGCTTTGATGGAATGTCCTTCTTGCTATGCCTATGCCCAGAAAAAAATTATAATATGATTACTGAGAAGAAAAAAATAACTAGGAAAAGAGTTAAACATACGAGACGCCGAATTGTGAATTTTACTTTCCTTAAGCCCGATGTCGTGTGAACTGTAGAATTGGCAAATTATTGAACCCCATCGTGTAGCCTCCAACATCTTCAAACCGCAATAAATGGGTGCATGGTCGACTTGAAAATATAACTATTTACATATCGAATTATTTTTATTTTGAATTAAATTGAACCTACTTTCAATTCTATAGTAATTATTAATGCTGGTTAATAAAATCTGTACTGCGCTCCCGCCCGAAACGATGTAAATTTGGGGCATTTTATGGCCAGAATGATAATTAGGGTTTTATGGCAATCAAACGATCAACGGTATAATATGAACTTTACTATACAATCGACGATATAAAAGACTATAGTAAAATTATTATAGATTTTATTGTAAAATTTCTTATTAGTGGAGTCGATCCAGTTTACGAAAATCACTTGAGGAAATCGAGTAATTTTTTCGGCATTCTGACATGATTTGTAGGGGTCGCCGCATTGGAGGGGGGGGGGGGGGCGGGGGCACGCCCCGTAAATCTAACCGACAACGGATTTTCCTAGATAACACAGCCGTTTCTGACGCTACAAAAAATATGTGAAGGGCAAAATTGAAGAGCTTGATAGAGCGCGTAAGCTCGAATAAACCTGATCCCGATATCTCAATGAGTTCGCGAATTATCGCGATTTTTAACTGCAAAAACAATAAAATTTAATTAATTATATCTCGAGAAGGGGCAGAGTTGGGGCATCAATTTTTCGCGAATCAACGGGTGACACCGAGTACTTTAATGGGCCGGAGGCTGGGTGTGGTGGGGCAATGAGGAGGAGATTTATGGGGGGGGGGGGGGGATATTACATAAATGCTAATAAGTAGTTTATTAATCGAGCTACGGGCATCAGGCCGGATTCAATTTGTTCATTTTGGCGACATATTTTTATTTTCGCAAATGCGATACAAGAAATGGCCACTATTTAATATCTCCGAAAATACTTTAGATATTATGTTCAACTTTGGTATGTGTTAATAGGATATAGAAGCACACATTTTAGTTAGAAAAGTTATTCAATTGTTCCACCAGTGGCGTCCCTGCAAACATGTCCTCTGATATTTTTTACAAAAAATACTGACTACTGACCTTTTTCCATGTGGATATTTTTCTGATTAGCCTGGTCAATTCTACATAAAAAGGGTCTCTTGAGTTTTTCTCGTCAAAAAAAAAATTACTCGATTTCGTCAAGGGATTTTCGAGCCGTTTATTTCGCCAGAACGACTCCACTATGTAAAATATAGTATTAATTACATTTTTTATTAGTAATTCTTATCAAAATAAGAAATATTATAGTAAAATTAGTATGGTAGAAATTTTATTGTACGATTTCCTATAAAATATTGTATTAATTACAATTTTCAATATTAATCCGTACCAAAATAATATTGTAGATACACATAATTTCTAAAAAATGTATTAGTTAAAACCAGTGGCGATTCTACCAAAAAAAAAGGTCATCATCGAATCGAACAAAAACGAAAAGGTATAAGAAGTTTAAAAAAAAGGTCGTCAACGACACGAGGAGACCCGCCAGGTGAGAAATTTAGTAAAATGAAGTAATTACTAAAATATATAATAAATTTTACAACGAATGTATAGTGAAAGTAATATATTTACGACTCCAGTAGTTAAATATATTTAAATATACTATGGTACATGTCACTGGCTATTATTTAACTATTTTTTATTGTAAAAATGATCGAGTTAAATGAAGTATTGTAAAAATATTTTCTTTACTACGTTTTTCTTTCCCTGAGACGTGTGTGCCCGGCCTTATACAGGACGATACTCCCCGATGCGGATATAAGAAAAAATATCCGATATAATACGAATGCGAATTCGAAATTGTTAGACTTGTATTTAACAAATATTATTCTTATAGCTTTCCAAATTTGAGTTTTATCGGTTTCCATTTTATTCGAGCATTTATTTTTTTCTTGTAATTTTTTTATATTCTTGTTCTTGTTTTATTTTAGAACTTATTTATTGTATGATGACGTATAATAACATTATCTATAAAACCCAGTTATCATTCAAACCTTGTTTTATCGTCTAAGGAATAACTTTTATTCCTCGATTTTATTTAGGAGAGCGTCGCGTCGTGTAGCGCCGTCAAGAAGCTTGTCGGGTTTTAAAGCGAAGAGGTTTTTATGCCAAACTGATTAGGAAACTAACGGAAAAAGTTAACATTTAATAAATTATACCGCTAATTAATGGGACATGGAAAAACTCCTTACGTAAAAATATTCAGATTTAATTATACTTACCATTATCCGAAAGTTGATATTAACTGAGATACAGGGTGTTAGAGTTAAAACTTCATTTTTGTTTTACTCTAATAACTTTCATAGAGACTAACGTTTTTTTGCAAAATTTGGCAATTATGGTTGTTTTAGGACGAGATTTCTTTGTGAAATTTTAATGTACAATGTAGGGGGTGCTGTCTGCGGATTTTTCGCACATTCATACGGTCATAGTTTTTTGTGCCTCAGTGTACTTAAGTTTATAATGAAAATAATACTTTCTCATATTTATTACGTAAAAAAGGTATACTAAGTTCAGGTCGCCCAGAGTTACCGTTTCGAAGATATTTGCACTTAAATTGTTTAGTGCGTTAGCTCAGGCAAGCAAATAATATTTTGTTACTTCTTACCAATTCACTTTTACATGATAATTAATGTTCTAGTGATGGTAATTGGGAATAATAAATACAACAGTTGAACTGTTCTTTAACTCACTTTAATTAACATTAACATACGTTATGCCGATGACACGGTCGTAATGACCGATAAGCTGGAAGATCTCCAAACTCTCGTGCAAAAACTATTTAATAATTGCAAGGAATATGGGCTGAACATGAATCTGAGAAAGACCAAGTTTATGATTTTTACGAATAATTCAAACGCTGTCGGAAATCTTACAATAGATAACACACCAATGGAGGGGATGGGAAGATATAGATACTTGGGAACCTGGCTGAACGAAACTGTGGATCAATCTCAAGAAGTGAGAGGGCGTATAGAAATTGCGAGATCCGCTTTCGTAAAACTTAAGAAATTTCTTTGCAGCAGGGATATCAATTTAAAACTAAGAGTCCGTATGCTGAGATGTTATGTTTTCTCGACTCTCTTATATGGTTCCGAAGCCTGGACGCTCAAAAAGGCTAAAATGAATAGACTGGAGGCTTTCGAAAGATGGTGTTATCGTAGAATGCTGAAGATCTCTTGGGTAGACAGAGTCTCAAATGTAGAACTACGTCAGAGAATACAAAAGCAGGAGGAAATAATTACCACCTTCAAAAAGAATAAATTAGAATACCTTGGTCATGTTATAAGAGGACCTAAATATATGCTGCTACAGAACATAATGGAAGGGAAGATCAGGGGCAAGAGGAGCCAAGGAAGAAGAAGAACTTCTTGGCTTAAAAACCTGAGAGGCTGGTTCGGAATGACATCCAATCAGTTGGTTAGAACGGCTGCAAACAAAGTCCTGATTGCCATGATGATATCCAACCTCCGCTAGGAGATGGAACAACAAACAAGAAGAAGAATTAAAATAACTTTGACCCTAGATGAAAGAGACCAACAGCAATGAAAACACAAACTTACGATAAACTCAAAAATGAAACATTTTCTGTTCCATAGCAACTGCATCTCTAAATTTTATTTGTTTTCTCATCGGTTACTTTAAGAAAAAAATTTTGTTTGCAAATTAATAATAAATAGACAGGGTGCACTAAACAATTTAAATGCAAATATCTCCGAAACGGTAAGTCTGGGCGACCTGAACTTAGCATACCTTTTTTACATAATAAATATGGGAAAAGTATTATTTCCATTAAAAACTTTAATACACTGAGGCACAAAAAAGTTATGACCGTATGAATGTGCGAAAATTGTACATTAAAATTTCACAAAGAAATCAATTTCTCGTCCTAAAAAACCATAATAGCCAAATTTTGTAAAAAACATTAGATTCTCAAAGTTATTAGAGAGAAACAAAAATGAAGTTTCAACTTTAACATCCTGTATCTCAGTTAATATCAACTTTCGGATATAGGTAAGTATAATTAAATCCTAATATTTTTACGTACGGAGTCTGTGGATTTTCCATGTCCCATTAATTAGCGGACACCCTGTATATTGAAAAATAATGCATGGGTAAAGTTCGTTTCACGATAAATGGATATAACTTAATGACTGCAGTAAAAGTACCTGGGGCGATCCCATTATTTATGACCGTTTGTTATTATTATGTGGAAAGGACCGGATTGTAATAATTATAATTAAATATAGACACATCAGGTAGGTTAGGTTGCTTAATTTATATTTAAATATCTTTTTGTGGTAAAATTTGTTAGTTTTTATTTCTTGCTGGAAGAGTTTAGTTGTATTACCGATATTATTTTACTAAACGTATAAAAAAACAGTATGTGGCGTCCATGGAAAAACATTCATGGTGCTTCTTCTAGTGTTGCAGTGAAGAAAAATGGCGTCATGAGTATATAACTTCTGTAAGGAAATCCCGTTCTGAAAACCGTCCTATAATTTACCTCGACGAGACTTGGTTTGACACTCATGAAATACCATCCAAATGCTGGTCTGATTCTTCCGATAAGTGTAAAACAAAAGCTCCGTGAAATAAAGGAAAAAGAATAAGCATTTTACATGCTGGGTCAGAAAACGGTTGGGTTCCAAATGCCTTGTGGCTTCCTGCAAAAAACACACAAGACTCTTGTGTGGACTACCATGAAGATACAATGTCCGAACTACGGCTCCCACCCGATTATTGCATTTTTAACCCCATAGAGCATATGTGGCACCAGTTAAAATCACTGGTTAGGTCTGAAAATATTTCTCCGACTTTAAGTTCTAGTGTTGTAGAATTAATACGAAAATGCTTTAATGATATTCCCCCAGGTAGTTGGAAAAATTCAGTCCGTCACGTAATAACTGTAGAAAATTCGTATATTAGTCTGGATCGTATAATTAATCCAATTCTAATTAATTTTGATGAGGATAGCGATAGCGAAACAGAACTATCTATAGAATGACATTATAAATGTAAATAAATATGACTAGTAATATTTTTAAAAAATGTTATTTCACTTGATTACATTAATATAATCATATCATTACTTGTTTTCCTTAGTCCGTCCCTTCATATTTCACTTGTTTATTGCCAAGCTCTTGTCGACACAATGGGACCTACCCAGGAAATCATTAAGTCGTATCCATTTTTCGTGAAACGAACTCTATAAAGTATGATCACCGGGTCGTCAGATATCAGAATGTGAATTTCATTAGTGGGAAATATTTTTACCCTTAAGAGTCATTGGTTTTTTTTTTCAGCAGTTATATCGGTTGGTTAGACAGTGGCGGATCGTGAATTAGAAATGAGGAGATTGCACCCATCGGTAGAGTAATACAGGGTGCCACAGTACACAATACAGGCCTTCCCACCCTTAATTGCCCGCTTATCGAAATTATAATTTTTTAGAAGTTTCACTGAAACTGCAAACGTCAGCTAGATCCGCCGCCACTGGTTGGTGGTAAAAACTTACGACCTAATAATACACGCTATAGACTCCGCTAAATGAAAAATATATTCTCCGTTCTTTTAGAACAAATGCGATGTGCCCTGTCAATCTGAGACCGATTTTTTTTTTAAAATAGGGGAGAAATCCATAAAAGTTAATAGTATGTTTTCAAAACCGAGAAAATATTGCCGGAATTTAAAAGTAAAATAGATAAACTTGAGGAATAAGGGAAATACTGATTATAAACGACGGAGAGCGAGTGATTTTGTTTTTATGTTTAGGTGCATGCAAGAATATACAAAGATTTAAAAGTTTTGTACTGATTTTGGCACGTTAAGTTAATTTCAGGAATGAATTTTTTTCTAAATGCTTATTTATGTTTATCAGTTAAAACAATACCTTTTTTTGTAGCAAACAAATTTTTATCAAGACATTTGTTTAAGATAACATTTTCAGTGTCGTATTTTGTTGGCGCTGGCCAGTTAAATTTTTCGGTTCAGTGTGTAAAAATGAATCGCCGAGTAATATCTGAAAATGATCGTGCAAGAATAGTAGCTTTAATTGAGGAAGGTCATTCCCAAAGGTTTGTTGCTGAAAGAATAGGGGTTTTTCAAAGCAATGTATCTCGCATATGGAATCGCTATCTAGAGACCAATACTGTGCGAGACAGACCACGAAGTGGTAGAAGGCGTGTTACTAACGAACACCAGAACCGCTCTATTACGTTAACAAATCGGAGAAATCGTACTATGCCAGTCCCACAACTTCAGAGAGATGTTATGCATGCAATTGGAGTTCGCGTATCGGTCTCTACACTAAGAAGACGCATTCTTGAATCCGGTTTAAGATGTCGGCGGCCAGTAAGAGTTCCCCAACTACAATATGACGACCGAGTTCGTCGACTGCAGTGGGCTGAGACGCACGTTCGCTTACCCGAAGAATTTAGGAATTCTGTCCAATTTTCCGACGAGACCTAGATTTGTCTGGTAAACGATAGTCGCCGGATTCGTGTTTGGAGAGAACCAACAAGAGACGCCCAACTTGCCCATGCTCGCCCCTTGCCTCCATTCGCGGGAGGAAGCGCCATGTTTTGGGCAGGTATTATGTCTGACGGGCGTACTGAGTTAGTCCACGTTCAAGGCACAATGACTGGCGACAGGTATATTCTACATCCTTATGTTAGGACGTGGAGAGGGGCTGTTGGTAACAATTTTGTGTTTATGGACGACAATGCCCGGCCCCATCGTACTAGAGCTGTGGATGAATACCTAGAAAGGGAGGGAATCAATCGCTTGGAGTGGCCTGCTTTGTCCCCTGACATGAACCCGATAGAACATGCTTGGGATATGCTCTCTAGGGCAGTTCGCGTTAGAGGAAATCGCCCCTAGAACTCTCCAAGAGCTTGTCGTCGCTGCTACCGAGGAATGGCAGGCTATGCCACAAGAACGGATTGCCAACCTTACGCACAGCATGCGGCGTCGTCTTCAAGCTTGCATTGAGGCCAGAGGAGGAAATTCACTTTATTAGAAGCTATATTTTTTAAATTTCACATATTATACAATATAAATAAATTTTACTTCTGTTAAGTTTTTTTTTGGAAGGTTTAAAATGTTGTTGTAAAATAAAAATTGTTAAAACTCATTGATTTTTATCAATGAACTAATATTTAGTCTTTTTTTCTCGATGACGTAATTACTTGTTCGAGAATCAGAGTGATTCAAAACTTTTGAATCTATGTGTATAATCGTTGAAGGGGGAACAATCTTGTTAAATTTTACCTCGGATTTGAAAACGTATACTTTTCTACGAGCGTGTGCGATTTACCGTTTATCCCAGCGCATTTTAGGTTGAATATAGATCCTCTTTTCCGCACGCATAATAGTCTCGCTTAGACGGAGTCAGATAAGATATATTGAGGCAGTACTTCTGTACATTCTAAGGTTAAAAGCGATCTTGTTGAACTGGTTTGATAATATTAATATTTTAAAAAAAAGTTTGTTGATTCATATAAACGGTAAACAAAATTTACAATCTATTTTTAGAAGCAGAAACGTTAAAAATTGCATTAATGCGCTTTATAATTGTATTTAATAATTTGCATTGACGTAAATATTGCGTTAGAAATTAATTATTAATTAACATAGATTTAATTGAAATGAAATAAAAAACACATTTATGCAAATCCGATTGATGAAGGTCTCCTGTGATACATTGTTGTGTTTGGGGTCATTCGATCGAAAATATTTAATAACTACCGATCTAAGAGAGGTGCCACTTTTTCGTAAAACGGGTTTTGCAAATTTTTTTATTTATGATCAAACACAAGCACTATAAGAAAAATCCTTTAGGGCACTCTGGGAGTGGTGCGTGTGCGCAAGAAGCGATTCACGTTGGTTTTGAACCGTTGGAGGTTATATTCGTTGGGAAAAACGACCTCGGGAAAGTCGTTCCACAAGGATGAAGTCTTCCAGATGAAAGAATTCTTAAATAGTGAAGTTCGAGGAGTACTAAGCTTAACCACATATGGATGGGCGGCAGTGGTTCGTCGTGTATTTCTGCTATTCGTCGCTCTGGGCGGAATTAAGAGGGCAAGGTCACCTTCCATGAAAATATCTGTAAAAGAGAGTCAAATCCCCAACCTGTCTTCGATGTTCTAGGCTGTCGAGGTTCTTCGTCAGCTCATGGTCTCCGATCAGACGAATGGTCCTCCTTTCGATGGAATCCAGTTGCCGAAGAGTATGTTTGGGTGCAGAGCTTCAGACATGAGAGCAGTACTCCATTGATGGTCGAATCTGGGCTTTGTATAGTGTCTATAGTTTATATTAACATATGTCCGTAACGACCTAAATTTCTTGCTACAGGGTGTTGAATTTTTATTTTTTAAATGGTTATGTGTTAATATCCCCGAAAGTACATTAGATATTATTTTCAATTTTGGTGTGTATTAATAGGATATAGAACCACAAATTTTAGTTAGAAAAGTTATTCAATTGTTCCACCAGTGGCGTCCCTGCAACCATGTACTTTGATATTTTTACGAAAAAGATGGTACGCCACTGAGTACCATGGATATTTTTTTCTGATTAGGCTGGTCTATTCTACATGAAAACGGTCTCTTGGGTTTTTCTCGTCAGGTTCTTGATTAATACCGCTAAATTCTTATTGGAACTTATTATTAACATTGATAAAATAATTAATGATAAATTTTGTTTTATAAAAATTGTTGGAGTGCGCAATTCGATGCGAAGACGGGCGGAAGCATGCCTTTTAAGTGAAGGTGGCCATTTCCAACAATTTTTATAAAACAAAATTTATCATTAATTATTTTATCTATGTTAATAATATGAATTTAGTGGTTTTAATCAAGAAATGGTCTGACGAGAAAAACTCAAGAGACCGTTTTCATGTAGAATTGGCCAGGATAATCAGAAAAAATATCCACATGGAAAAATGTCAGTGGCGTACCATCTTTTTTGTAAAAAAATATCAAAGGACATGGTTGCAGGGACGCCACTGGTGGAACAATTTACTAACTTTTTTAACTAAAATTTGTGGTTATATATCCTATTAACACATACTAAAATTAAACATAATATCTAAAGTACTTTCGGAGATATTAAAAAATATCCATTTAAAAAATAAAAATTCAACACCCTGTAGCAAAAAATTTAAGCCGTTGCGGACATATGTTCATATGAACTTTCTTTATAAAATGACCTAAGGAATCACACCCTGAAATATTAGCACGTAATATTGTTGCTTTTTTTCACATACGAAATTGCGGCACTCGCCTTCGGCTCACACGGTACATTTGTTATCAGCGTTGGGAAAAACCGATGAGTTTGATAATCGAATACTGATAATCGAGCGATTTTAAAAATCGAGTTAATCGCTCGAGCGATTAATCACTTGAAATTTTTATGACCCAGAAGACTGTGTTGAGAAAACAGAACACCAGGGTGTTTTTGTAAGGTTTAGAAGTTTAGTTTAGAATTTTTATTAAGGAAGAACAGTTGATTATCTCCTTTAATTTTTTTAAAATTTTCAATCGACGTTGGCTAGCCAGTCCCAGTCAAAACAAAACCCATGTCGCGATGAATCCACTAAGGGATTTGGCATACTTTTTTTGTATGCGCTTTCTCGTTTATGTGCCTTTAACAAAGACGTATGTCGTGTCAGCCTTCTGGGTCTCGAACTCGCCAATCGGTACATTTAGTGTAACGCGCGGCATCTAGCGAAAATCGGGTATCAAGTGAAAGGCAACGATTTTCAATCTTCCCCCATGAATTTATAACTCGATCTGCTTTATTTTAATAATCGAGCGATGTCGCTTATTTCAATAATCGAGTACTCAAGCGGGTTTTTCGCTCGAGCGATCACAACACTATATAAAATGAAACGTCTCTTTATTCGATAATTATTCACAACAACGGAAAAATCAAAATTCCGAAGCGAATTCCACCGGGGACACCAGAAAATGTGGAAAATGCAGAGAATCGAAAAACTGCACCCACGTTTTGACGAAGCATCGTAAAATGCCGTAGTTATCCAAACAATCCCGACGGGATATGGCGTTATCCTGTGTAAAACAACCCGTATTAGGGATTTATAAATCATCCCACACACATTTTTCATCCCGCTTGACTCGCGGCTCGTCTGGAGGGTCAATTTACCCGGCGATATGTGACCGGTTTTTTACCCACATAGAAAAATATAATTTTATTACGTGTTCGGGTCTGTTGTTGTCTGTCTGTAAGACTGGGGTCTAGTAGAGGCGATTATTTATGTCATATAGGTCATTTTATGACGAAAAGTTCATAATAGGAACATTTTTGCTACAGGGAGGTGACTTTTTTTAAACACAGGGTGTCCTATAACTTATAGGCCATAGACCAACTGGCGAACATCAAACTAGGTTTGTTCGAAATGTTTTTTGGTCTAGAAATACAGGGTGTTGAAAGTAAAGGTTGATTTTTGGAAAATAAGCCATAATTTGAAAATAGTTCAATGTATAGGATTGTATATTGTCACCCACTCTCTTCCTACTCTACATTAACGACCTTCTAGTGAAAACGAAAAATCCGATATTTAGTTTTGCTGACGATAGTACACTTATCTCATCTTTCTCTTTGAATGCACAAACATCGGCTGCCGACGCACATCTTCGCAGACAGAATGAAGTATCACGCCTCAACAAAGACCTGGAAGAAATTTTGGCTTGGGGTGACAGTAACCAAGTCGAATTTAACGCTAAAAACCCAGGCAGCAGTTTTCTCTAAAAAGGTTAACATTACAGAACCGGATATAGTCATGGACGGACACGCAATCCCACTGGCTTCATCTATTAATTTGCTGGGCGTCAGTCTGGGAGGAAATATGTCTTGGCACAACCACGTTGTGGCAATCGCCAAGATAGCTTCTGAGAAACTTGGTGTCCTGTTCCGAACCAGAAAGTTGTACACACCTCAACAACTTTTGACACTATACAAAGCCCAGATTCGACCATCACTAGAGTACTGCTCTCATGTCTGCAGCTCTGCACCCAAACATACTCTCCGGCTACTTGGATTCCATCGAAAGGAGGGCCATTCGTCTGATTGGAGACCACGAGCTGACGAAGAACTTCGACAGCCTAGAACATCGAAGACAGGTTGGGGATTTGATTCTCTTTTACAGATATTTTCATGAAAAATGCTCGGCTGACCTTGCCCTCTTAATTCCGCCCAGAGCGGCGAATAGCAGAAATACACGACGAACCACTACCGCCCATCCATATGTGGTTAAGCTTAGTACTCCTCGAACTTCATTATTTAAGAATTCTTTCATCTGGAGGACTTCATCCTTATGGAACGACCTTCCCGAGGTCGTTTTTCCCAACGAATATAACCTCCATTGATTCAAAACCAATGTGAATCGCTTTTTGCGCACACGCACCACTCCCAGAGTGCCCTAAAGGATTTTTCCTATAGTGCTTGTGTTTAATCATAAAAAAATTTTGATGCTTTTATGAGTAAAAAATAGGAATTTGTAGAATTTTTTTTTAAGTTTCACTTTCAAGGGCGTTAGTACATACACTGGGTTAAATAAATGTAGGATCTTTTCCCTACCTGTTGCTAGTAGTTTTGAGCCAAGATTCTCAAGGAAGGAAGGAACTAAAAAGGCATACTTGGTCAATCTTAAATCTCTAACCATTTTCGAGATATTTCCATTTTTACTTTGATTTTTTTTTTGAGGCATTGGGATGTTTAATCGAAATACAGTGAAACCTCTAATAAGCGGACATCTCTATTAAGCGGACATTTTTTCATAGTCCGGAACTAGGTATATGAAATTCCATGAAAATCAACCTCCTCTAGGGCGGACTCTCCTTTGGGCGGACGCGGACAGGCTGTTTCCATACAAAGAGTGCGAAACCCCTCCTTTAAACGGACAAAAATTTTTTTTAAGTATTTGGGAGACGAATAAGTACGGTGCAAAAACTCTCTGAAGACAGACCGGCAACCAATCGCGTATGCGATATTGATAGGATGCAACCACCTGCAGACAACTGCATCTTCTTGGTAGTACCATTCAATCTGAAATAGTATTTTAAAGTGCTACTGTGTAGACAAGAATGCGCCCTTATTGTATAAGGATCATCGGGTGGTCTGGGAAATAATAATTTTCCATATTAGTATTTAATAATATTAGTTTTTGAGTGTGTTGTTAATTTTTGCAATAAATCTGAAAACACTTAATATTTCCGAAACAGTTGAATATATGTATAGGATATTAAATATGTCTAAAATTTTCTGAGGGATCCAAAAATTGAATAATATACAGGGTGTTGCATTTAAAATAAGAAAGTTGGTATTTGCCACCGTTACATGACACACCCTGTATGAAAAGTTTTATTGAAAAAAATGCGCAACTAGAAACACCAATCTTTCTTCGCATTTATTTATTATAGCATTTATTCCATTTGGCTAATACACGCTGTATATACAAACAACAAACCCAAGATTTGTTACATAAGAGTTGTGTAACATATGGCAGTTATTTGACCCTAGAAACAAAAATGTATCACAGCAGACAACCAATTTCCAAATCGAGAGAGCTTTTGAAAAACTGTTATAATCAAGGGAAGTTAACGCGATTCAAAAATTTTAAAAATGTGTAGATTGTCATACTTATCACGCGATTTCGACTAGCTTTTGACCTTTAATTTTAGCTTACAATGTAGTAATAAATAGAGCATTGCATAATTATTTAACACACTTCAAATCCTAAACGAGAAATCAAAGCCAGTGTTGCCAGATTATTTTCAGTGATTTTCATCGATTTAACTCCAGAAATTCTGAAAGGATGAAAGTTAATGATCTCTTTTTAAAGAGATTTGGGTTTGGAAATTTCTTCCCTCTATATTAGCACATATCTATAAAATGGAGTATTTCACTAAAATACATCGTCGGCGCCAATTTTTTTATTTTTTATGCGATTTTCATGATTTTGTTATTAGTTTGTAGATCAGTTTATTGTGTTTTTCCTTAATTATTTTATAAAGTAACTTTTACCAAATTACATTAATGCATGCAAATGCTAGACCTCACGTTCCCCATGTAATGAGCGAATATCTGGATGAAGTTGGACTTAAAAGATATGAATGTAGCATGTAGCCTGAATCTCAACCCAATCGAACATCTTTGGTATCAACTTAGAAGGGCTGTTCGTCGTCGTCCTGTGCAACCATAAACCTTGCAAGACTAACGACTGGCGCTGATCGAAGAATATCAGGCTATCCCTCAAGAAAGGATAAGTAACCCCATTCGTTCGATATCACGAAGACTGCAAGCTGTCATTGCTACGAGAGGAGGAAATACAAGATATTAGAATTGTTTTTGTTAATTAACTGTATGATATACCTGGTGTTTGTTTTTCTTAAGGAAAATAGGCTTCAAATCAGCGTTTCATTTAAAATTTTGCAACTCGCAGCAGAAATGAGATAATGGAATGAATCAAAAATCGAAATGTTTAGAATACATCAAAGATGACAAGAAACAGTATGTAAATAAAATTATCCACCTCAATTTTCCTACAGGGTGTTTTGAAATTAAGACAAAAAAACAACAGTTTGATTTATTCCTGTATAATATAGTCTAATCGAAAAATGTTACTTTATGAAACAATTAAGGAAAACACAATAAATTGCTCTACAAACTGATAACAAAATCATGAAAATCGCATAAAAAATAAAAAAGTTATAAAATATCAAACTTGACCAAAATTTCAGGGTGGCGGAATTTTGTGCCGGCTAGGGTATATGTTGAATTGAAAAATTCTTCAAATTTTAGTAGTTTCCATAAAATATTTTTCTTTCCTTCGTTTTTTTAGGCTAAAATTCATCATATTGAAGAAAATTCTTCAAATATGGCATCGCTGCACCACAGCCAATTAATATCATCTCGTTTATCGGTATTAATTTTTTTATCCGCAATTAATATGTATATAATTAAATCAAATGCGCCGACCTTTTAATGATCATTTATTAAAATGTTTATAATAATTTACTAATGTCACCTTTTATTCGATTCCGTTTTATTTATAGACTAAAACTATAAATAAAACTAGTTGTAAGAGATATTAAAGTTGATGGTAATATGGGAATCGGGCGCAAGCGATTAACCGGAAAACGCTAACGTTATTAGGGCGGTTCGGAACTGTATGGAACGATATTCATTTAAATAAACCCAAAACACAGCAATTTTAAAATTTGCTAAGACCATTTAGTTGCTCATTTGCAACGTCAACGTTTCATGTTATTTGGTATGTACTATAATATACTTGAAACGAATAAAACAATTGCAAATATTTAATAAGTGCAAAATAGTATATTAAGATACAAGTTTCATAAGACATTATCTTGGAGCACTCGCTTAATTTAGAAGTTTTCTAAAGTACAAGTGCTCTAATTGTCTTATGAACCGTGTATTTTATAATACTTTTTCTATTTGGGTCTTTAAAGTGAAAAACTCTAAAAAAATATAGTAGATTTTTTCCATTTGAATTAATATTTTCTTTTTGGGTTGGCAGTACTTTTACAATTTCATAAAATGTTACAAGTATCAAATATGCCATGATAGAAACAATTGAACACAACAAAGCTTCTTCCCATCCGTCATAATTAAAAATAAATATATTATTCTTCTTCTTCTTCAGGTGCCGTCTCCGTTGCGAAGGTTGGCAATCATCATAGCAATTCTTATTTTTGACACTGCTGATCTAAACAATTGGTTGGATGTACAGCCGAACCAGTCCCTTAAGTTCTTCAGCCAGGAGTGGCGTCTCCTTCCAACTCCTCTTCTTCCCTGTATTTTGCCCTGCATGATTATCTGCAGCAATTCGTATTTTTCTCCTCTCATTATGTGTCCCAGGTATTGTAGTTTTCTTTCCTTAATAGTTGGCAATATCTCTTTTTCTTTCTGCATTCTTCCCAGTATTTCCACATTGGTCACTCGGCCAGTCCATGGTACTTTTAGTATTCTCCTATAAGTCCACAATTCGAATGCTTCCAATCTTCTGACATCTTTCTGCTTCAACGTCCACGTTTCCATCCCTTAATATAGTACTGAGAACACATAGCATCTTGTTAATCTCATCTTAAGTTCTATGCTGATATCGTTGCTGTTTAATATTTTTTTCATTTTCATAAAGGTTGCTCTCGCTTTCTCGATTCTCGATCTTATTTCTACTGAGCAATCGTTATCTTTATTGATGATTGTGCCTAGATATTGATATCTCTCTACCTTTTCCACTGCTTCATTATGTACATATATGTCCCTGTTGATCTGTGTTGATTTCGTTATAATCATATATTTGGTTTTCTTTATATTCAAAGTCAATCCCGCTCTTTCGCTTGCTTCTATTACCTTGTTCAGTATCTCTTGCAATTCTTCTCGGCTAGTAGCTATTAATGTGGTGTCGTCTGCATATCTAATATTATTTATTGGTATTCCGTTCACTTTAATTCCTTTCGTTATACTATTTAACGCGTTTCTCATTATATTTTCAGGTTGAATAAAAATGGTGATAGTACGCACCCTTGTCTTAACACCCATGTATATTATTAAAGTTAATAAAAATGAGTCAGGAAGAAAGTTGTACTCCGTCAGAAATACGAGAAATTGCAGAAAAACTTTTAAAAAAATATGTAAAAGTTATTGTGCGAGCAGAACAAAATTCAAAATATTGAACAAAATAATACATAATACTATTGAACAAAATATTGTGTCGACACAGAATCTGACAGAAATAACAATTAACGCCCAGGAAATGTATACAGTAACTATAAATATGTAGGGTTGTGATTTAATAACGGATAAATTGAATACAAATTAAATGGGGGCGTTTTCGGAACAACGCTCGAACCCGTCGATTTTGTTTTTGGATTGCGCGTATCTTGACATAAAATGTAGGTATACAGGATGTCCCACAAAACTGTGACAGAAAAAATAATATTTTTTTTAATAATTTTTTTCCTAATTTATGTTGCAATAAAGTAATATTTTAATATTTGAACGTAAATGTTTCGTGATAGGCTTAGAACATTATACATGAAACATGAGTAGAATTTTCTGAAGAATCCGAAAATGCAATAATATACAGGGGTTTCCATTTAAGGAAAAAATATTTTTCTTTGTTACACTTCTGTGGGACATCCTGTATAGCTGTATACCTACATTTTATGTCAAGATATGCGCAAACCAAAAACAAAATCGACGGGTTCGAGCGTTGTTCCGAAAACGCCCCCGTTTAATTTGTATTCAATTTATCCGTTATTAAATCACAACCCAAGTAATATGTATAATACTATATTGAATTAAAAATAAAAATAGTACTTTATTGAATAAAACTTTAGAAATAGAGCATAAAATGGAAAATATTTCTATTATTTTTAGGTTATGTTGTTTTATAGTTGTGACTAGAAATTAGTTGACGGACACCGTCAGTATGTTATATATTTCCGAGTATAGGTATTTCGGATAAATATCTAGTAAAAATGATCTATTTGCAAGGTTAAAGGTTGGTATTTTAAAGTTTTCTATAAAAATTTTTGGTCGAATCCATAATGCCTAGAAAACTAATTTCAACGAAATCAAAGTAAGCCTAAAATTGGAACCCTACTTGCTGCCAACATAAAAAAATTAATTTCAGTGTCATAAAGTGGCAGGTTATTCAATTTTTTTGCATTTCATAATGTGGCCATTATGAAACCCAAATAGAAAAACAACATTTATTCGTGGTTAAACCACGAATTCTGCAGATATTCATTAAAAAGTCCCCCTTCAAAATAAGATTGACGTGTCTGTAAGCGAGATATTAAGGTTGGGACCTTTTCACACTTATCGTTATCTGGTATTTCTTGCGATAAGTACCTAACAATTTAACTAGAACTTAGTTATTTTATAATAAAATTATTCTATAGCGGTCGTTTCAATCTTGAATAATTTCCTGTGGTAAATAATTATTATAAATAGTAATATTAATTAATTTAGATCAAACATGATAGTTTTTTATAATATTTATATTGTTATTATTGTTGATATTAACGTTAATTATAATAATTTCGTCGTAATTACTCTATTTGAAGATTCCCACTTTGGCAGATCGAAACACCTAGAAATATGGAATAAATTCGACCTTTGCCTGTCTGTTCACCGGTTACAACAGTTTCCAGTAGAGATACGAAACGTCTTTAGTAAAGTTCTTCTGTGGTTTTGCTCTGATTGATTGATTGATTGATTATATCAGAACGTATGTTCTTGCTTTATGGAGATAAGTGATTATTCCTTTCTCTCTCTTTCGCTATGATCCTTAGAGAGAGAGGAATAATCACTTCTCTCGACACGACCGTTCTCTTAAGTCAAGAATATACGTCCAGATGAATTGACAGTGTTGCCAAATTGCTTTGAATTTCCGAAATAATTGGAAATTTGTAAATTAATTTCTTAACCAATTAAATAACTTTAGGAACGGAAACGTTTATTATTAAAATCGATGTAATTCGACAATATTAAAGTTAAATTAACAGACAGACGCGAGATGCCACATTTTAGTACGTTAAACTTTTTATTCGAGGAACTGCACAACTTCTGAGCTCCCCCTGTATATAAGTAACTAAAACTCACCTTGCTCGGCGAACGAGATAATCTCGCTCGTTCTCCCGTAGAAATCGTCCGCGTCCACCGTGTCCATACCGCCGCCCTTCTCGCTGGTCGTGGGGAACTCCTCCTCCTCAAATCCCCGCAGGAACTCCCCCTCCTCCGCCCGGTACAACGTTTCCAGAACCACTTCTTTAGGAAGACTATGCGTGACGTTCGGCTTGCCCCTTAACCCTAATTTTTGTAAAATTTGTTTCTTAATCGCTTCTAACCTCAACTTATCCGACTCTATGCGTTCTCTATCCCTATCGTTCTTATAAAGGCAATTGGGGCAGCTAAGGATGGGGTTCTTGGAGCTATCCTCCAATATAGAGCTCTTCTCTAGTTGGTTTTTCACGTGGTGGTGCCGTAGTCGCTCGCCATTGGCCAGGCTACACGAGACGGTCCTTATAGCGGTACTGCACAGGAGATAGAGGCAAGAGACCATTATTGTCCAACTAAGCGCCCTCCGGTTGTAGTAGTTTCTATAAACAGCCATTGTAAGTGGAGGGGGGACGGCAAAATAGTAAATTTTCTAATTATTACCTACTCGATTGCCTAACTACGCGATTTTGCGGCATTTTGCTAAGTTTTTACCGCGTATGCCCGGTAAAAAGTTGCCTTAAGCTAGCCAGGACGCGATGCGATACGTCAGTCCTCTCGAAAACTTCCAAAAACATTTTATCGCCCGCTCGAAACCGGCCGAATTCACTATAAAAAAAAAATCACTGAAACCGCCACCAAACGACTTAAATCCACTCTATCCGTGAAATCCTCGAAAATCCTCGAACAACAAAACTTCTTCAATTGTTTACACGAACGAATAAAAAAAAATCAAGATCGCGCGATATTCGAGTGATGTCTTCGCGGTAGGCCGTGGTCGTGCGGCGCGCGTTTGCAGCATACGGCGATTGAATAACAACTGACGATCGAGCATGGCACTCTTGCGTTTCCAAGATTAGACTTCTGTGCATTTTTCCAGTTTTGATTGTGGAAATAATATCATTTTCTGGATCGATGGGGTCCTTTTTTTTTAATACATTGTGTAAACTTTAAACTTTCAGGGGGGTGGTAGAGGGGTTAGGAGATATTAGAAATCCAAGACATGTATACTTTAATGACTTTTTTTTAATAACTTTCTGTTGCAGGGTCCTATAGCTCAGTGAATTCGCGTATTCTCGCTCAAAAATATACGTTTTTTCCCACTTGGTCCCAAAATAAGGTGGCTATGAGCTATCCACCTTTTATTACCTAACCTTTTTTATTACACCCTGTATACAGGGTGTCCCATAACTAATGGTACACAGGAAAACTGCAGATTCCTTGGATAAAAATACTGCGATTGGGCCATACTTAGTTTAGTTCAATTGCTGGTAATAACCGAGATACAGGGTGTCCAAGTAAAAATGTAATTTTCAATTTTCCTAAATAACTTATTTCTGAACCAATATTTTTGCACAAAATTTTGTGACTAGGGTTTTTTTGGGGAAAGGAATTTGAATTTGTTAATAATTTTTATGTAGATTATAGGGGGCGCTCTCTGCGGTACTCTGGATACATAAAATGAAATGTAACTTTTTTGTGCCTTAGTATAATTAGATTTTTATTAAAAATATCAGTTTTTCCGTCATTTTTAACCAATAAAGATATACTTTGTAAATGTTGCTCCGACTAATCGTTTTCGAGATATTTTCAATTACAATTTCTAATGCGCCCGTTTAAACTTTGATTTGTAAATGTGAAATTTGTCACAGTAGGGCTTTGGTAAAAACAAATACAATGAAAGCACTTTGAAACCTCATTTTTGTCAAAGTTTATTTTTATTTGTCAGCATTGTGGGTGTTTTTAAGGAGTTTTTGAAGTTACTGTTATCAAAAATTAAACTTAAAGTGCGGCGACATAACTGTTTTCTAACGGAGAAATGCGAGACATGGTATGTTTATACGCACAGGAAAATTTTTACAGACGCGGTATTTGGAAATGTATCCAAATAGAAGGCAGCCAGATTTTAAAATTTTTAGAAGCCTATACGACAGACTGGGAGAAACAGGATCTTTGCGTCCAAAACGTAATAGTGGAGGACCCCAGTCTGTCGTAAGGCTTCTAAAAATTTTAAAATCTGCCTTCTATTTAGATACATTTCCAAATACCGCCGATGTGCCCCGCCTCTGTTAAAATTTTCTGCGTGCGTATAAACATACCATGTCTCGCATTTCTCCGTTAGAAAACAATTATGTCGCGGCATTTTTAGTTTAATTTTTGATAACAGTATCTTCAAAAACTCCTTAAAAACACCCACAATGCTGACAAATGAAAATCAACTTTCACAGAAATGAGGATTGTATTTGTTTTTACCAAAGCCTGCTGTGACAAATTTCACATTTACAAATCAAAATTTAAACGGGCGCATTAGAAATTGTAATTAAAAATATCTCGAAAACGGTTAGTCGGAGCGACATTTACAAAGTATACCTTTATTGCTTAGAAATAACGCAAAAACTGATATTTTTAATAAAAATCTAATTATACTAAGGCACAAAAAAGTTACATTTGTTTTTATGTATCCAGAGTACCGCAGAGAGCGCCCCCTACAATCTACATCAAAATTATTAACAAATTCAAATTCCTTTCCCCAAAAAAAACCCTAGTCACAAAATTTTGTGCAAAAATATGCAAGAAATAGGGAAGGGTGAAAATGTATCATCCCCCATCACTACTCGCACTCCCCAATCGGTAGGTCCTACCGCAATGCCCGAAACCAACGGCTGATAGCGCTTGGGGGAGCAACGTATGGCCGAGGATCCTGGTTCGGAGCCCACGTCAAGCTGTCGGTCCAACCAACAGGAAATTTTTTTAAAAAATTTAATTTGTTATGCGATATTAAAAATTAAAATTATTAGAAATAATTATTATTTTTATTATTAATTTTGGAGTCAAAATAACCCAAACACAGCTTTGTAGGTGTGTATTCATAGAATTATTGTTGTGACTTTTTGCAAAGACGCTAATCAAACCTATTTGTATTAATTTCTAGGAACTTATATGTTTTGTTTGTTTGTATATTTGTTAAATGAACGCTTCCCGCAATTGTTTTTGGAGTAATATTGGGAAATTTGGATAAAATTTTCATCGAAATGCATCTACGAGTGCTAATTTTAGATTTTACGGACAGAACAGAACAGATTTTAATATACAGGGATGCTCAATAGTCAGGCAACTTCTACAACCCCCCCCCCCCCCCCCCTTTTATTCCATTTTTTCTAACAACAGAATTTTGTAATGAGATTTTGGGTTTGTTGCAATGAAATTTCGGGATAACCAATATGACATGACAAAAATTTAACAATAAACCATTAAATCTAGAAGTGTAATAACCCCAGATTTGCTACATACAGGGTGGTCCAGCGAAAACTTGACACCTCGATTTTCCTGCTTTCGAATGAATATGTAGAAAATCGCCCGGACCCGTCGATTTCTGATTCGAGGGGGAATAACTTTTCCGCTTTTTTCATCTCCGTAACTTCAACCCCCTAACGGGGGTGAACACAACCCCCTGATTTTGAATAGTGCTGAGGGATGTTGCGATACCTCATTTTGAAGATCTTATCGAGTACTATCTGACTCTAAAATTTCGCTTCAAAATTTTCATCTTTAACGAAATGACAGCTAAAATAGTTACTTTTGTGATTAGTTTATTAAATGCTGAGTGGTCTGGGAAATAATGTATTTAACATCTAAAAATTTGTAAAATAAATAACACGTTGGTTCTCTCGATCGATATCGGCCTACTTCTTTAAACAGCTGATTGTAGACAATCGGGATGATATTTAAAAATACCGCGTTGCCACTTTCGATGTTTTATAAGCGACTATCATAAATTGACGAATTTCCTTCTATAATATTACTTTCCTGTATAATTATAGTCTCGGAAATGGCAACCGCGCTGGCTCTAGAGAGCGGAGATTTCTCGGAAAGAAAGTTCGACGACTGGTCCGAAGACGGACTAGACCATTATTTCAAAGGGTAGTTCCTGTCAATTGTTAACATAGTTGTTTCATTTTATCTTTAGTAAAGGGTTAATGGCCCATAGAACTTAGGGTTTTTATTATTTCTATTGCGAAATGATTAAGTGTTCTTGTTCTATGTGTGTTATTGTAAAGTGTAATTATGCGTTAGTGTTGGGGTTTAGTGATAAGCTTATTATGCACTCCCACACTATCATCAGGACACGTGACGAGCATAAAGTTTTTCCCATAGAAAAATGAACTGAAAGTGTCTGTGCCCTGGATTCCTTAATCGCGTCCTGGATTTACTTTCTAAGTAAGCTAAATATTTATTTTTATAAGGAACTAAAGTTTTACACTTTTAAACATTTTGGCAACATTGTTCCTGAACATCTGTTTATTACCCAGCTGGGCAATGTAATATGTTCATATATGAATGTGCTGAGGAGTTGTGTGTGGGTTTAGGGGTGAATTATCCCACTTTTTAAACGTTCGATTAAAAAGAAATATATGTAGCGCTTCTCTAGGACACCCCAGGAGTCACCCATTTAAATATAATACGTCATTTCCATTACACCCTGTATATGCAACGATGGAACCCACACATCATGTACAATGTACATTTTTTTACTGGAAAGTGTTGTTACAATGTTTGAAAATGCAGTTCCTATTAAAAATGCATGCAGCTCTCAAAGACGTCATTAAGTTCAAAACAATTTGTAAATTCGACGCATTTTTCATTTCCTTAAGTTGTCCATAAAAAAATCTATTAAGGATAAAAGGCCAGTAATAAATTGTTCTAAAGAATGTAAAGCTTACAATGTAATTTTGAGAAATTGAGAAAAAGAGCACGGATAACTTGGTTACAAAGTGTCTTACATCATACTAGTGTTAAAATAATATATATTAAAGTTATAGTTAAGTTAAAGTTATATTTTACGTCTGTTTTATTCAAATAAACCATATTTTAAAAAAATATATACATAAAAAACATATAAATTTCGTATATATTTATGTCTAAATTTTATGTCTGTTATACTATCAAATTATGATTGTATCAATGTAGCCGTCGATAAATTATCCCCTGCCTGCCATTTTGTCGCGAGTTAAGGGAAATTGCAACGCTTTAAATTGATGTATTTGTGAAATGTTGTAGTGCTGTTTTTAGCAGCAAGACAGTAAACGCGACCGATGTGAGGTTAGTTTAGTAATTGTTTATGCAACCAAACATACATGCCGTATTACCAACCTTTAAAAAGGAAAAAAACAGTTTCATAATGAGCCCAGATCGTGTTTGTTCGTTCGTTTTTATAGTTAGAGAGACGGTGACAATAGTGGGTCCGTGATAAAAGGGGGTCCGTGAAGTGGAATATCAGTAATTTGGTTTTACTTGGAGTTTAGGCCCCCCTCTACAACTTTTACATTTGATGAAATGCCGTAGAGTGTTGCTGAGAGGCGCTATACCGCTCTACGCAGATGCTGTAAATTCATTTTCAGACATGGCTCGATATAATTTTGAACTCATTGAGAATTTCCTATCTAAAGCGGTACAGCGCCTCTCAGCAACGCTCTACGGCATTTCATCAGATTTAAAAGTTGTAGAGGGTGACCTAAACTCCACGAAAAAAACAAATTGCTGATATTCCACTTCACGGACCCCCTATTATCACCGTCTCTCTAACTATTACTGAAAACTGTATCGAACTAGCTTTGACATGTAACCAAAATAGAAAAAATACTTTTCCAACAACTGTATTTGAACATATGACAGAAATTTGACAGTAAAATGTTTATTTAAAAAATAACAAACTTTCAGGAACCGTGCCGTGGGGTTTAAATACAAGAAAAGCAACAGAGAATTGTTAGGCAACCCATTCAACTTAATAACTGCTCGTATATATTAGAAGTGGGATCACTACCGATTCATTTTCGATTTTTACAATAATTATCTAGGATTCAATATTCTTATCGAACAAGTAAATGTGATTAATGTAACAATATTTTGAATAGTCCATGTAAAACTTTCATAATTAACGATGTCTCTATAAATATTGAGGTTATGTTATGAGATTTATTATTTTCTTGGAACGATGTATCGAAAACTAATGATATTAGGCGCAAAGGATGATATATCAAAAGTGTAACAAATGTAACGTAGAAACTAAAAATGAAACACACATACATACAGTACGTTTCACGTATTTCCTGGGTCCCATTGTGTCGATAAGAGCTTGGCAATAAACAAGTGAAGTATGAGGGGACGGACTAAGGAAAACAAGTAATGATATGATTATATTAATGTAATCAAATGAAATAACATTTTTTTTTAAATATTACTAGTCATGTTTATTTACATTTATAATGTCATTCTATAGATAGTTCTGTTTCGCTATCGCTATCCTCATCAAAATTAATTATAATTGGATTAATTATACGATCCAGACTAATATACGAATTTTCTACAGTTATTACGTGACGGACTGAATTTTTCCAACTACCTGGGGGAATATCATTAAAGCATTTTCGTATTAATTCTACAACACTAGAACTTCTAGAAAAGTCGGAGAAATATTTTCAGACCTAACCAGCGATTTTAACTGGTGCCACATATGCTCTATGGGGTTAAAAATGCAATAATAGGGTGGGAGCCGTAGCACTGTATGTCCAATTTCTTCTGCCAATGTGTCACAAACATATACTTTTTTTATACAAAATGTCTTTAAAACTTCTAAAAGATCACTTTTTTATAACTTTCTTCAAAATATATATCATTCGCCGCCATGTAGTTCTGAATCTCCAATTTTGTATTATTTGAGCTTGGATCATTATGTAATTGGCGACTGTGATAGCTCGCATTGTCCATTACTATCACGCTATTCTGAGGAATGTTTGGTAAAAGACAATTCTTGAATCATTCCTCAAAAACTAACAAATTTTACTACAAAAATATATTTAAATATAAATTAAGCAACCTAACCTACCTGATGTGTCTATATTTAATTATAATTATTACAATCCGGTCCTTTCCACATAATAATAAGAAACGGTCATAAATATTGGGATGGCCCCAGGTACTTTTACTGCAGTCATTAAGTTATATCCATTTTTCGTGTTTACTGTCTCATGGAGGACATTTGCAGCAATTTATTTGACTTTTGTTCATGCGAGTTCATTTTTCAAAGTTTTTAAATCATATGCATTATCAAACAATTGGCATTAATTAATAAAATGAAAAATTCAATCTTTTTTTTAACACCCTGTATTTCGAAAACGAAGCGACGTGCGAGAATCTTTTATACTACATTTTCGTCTTAGAATAAGGCGAGGATTCATCTCCTTAATTTTTTCAGAGATGTTTATACACACCCTATATACACACACTGTGTATAATTCTAGATGCTTTACAACAAGCAAGGATATAAATTATCAAGACGAATTAACCCACACCCTCGTCGAATAGTAATTTATTAGATTGGTTTCGATTTTGGTTCACCTTGATTTGGGTTTTTAATCGCCTGGTTACAGGCAGGCGCCGCTCGCGTTTTTTTATTGAGTGTTTTTGCGATATTTTTTTTCCAAGAGTTATTTCCTCTTTATAGGTCACGAATTGTTGCGGAATTCAAAAAAAGGCAAAAGATGTCGAAGTTACATAATCTACGAATCGGTTCCCGTTAAAAAGTAATCATCATTAAAATAAAGCTGTCTCGTATATAGTTCATTCTTCTTCGATCGAATTCCAAATAGAAATAAAAATCAACTTTTAAATTATTTATTTTAAATATTAATATTTGCCGACGGCTTCTTTACAGTCAGCCACCGCCAGGGCGGCATCGGTTCAATTATTTTATTATATTATATCTGCTCGCAAAAAATAATATAAGAGAAGATTTCTATTTGTATCGGAATTCGATCGGAGAATAAAATATCAACTATTCTGTGCCCTGTTGATAAAACAAACTGTACGGGGTTCGGTGTTTCTTATAACATGTGGTCTTGTGTTGATTCCTTGTCCAAAAATAGGAGAAATAGTCTCTATCAATATCGGCCGCAGATGTTTTGTTTGAAACATACATAATATTAAACTTTTTAAATTTAATATACAGGTGTACAAGATAAGGAGGGCCAGTACAGGGATCTCGGAAACCGTAAGAGATACGAAGTCGGTTAAATGGAGGTAAAGTTGCGCATTTACGTGCCTAATAATATGCCGTTTAGAAAGTTTTAAAATTCCGAGTAGTTCCGGAGATATTCGAAAAAAAAAAAATTCTGATAAATCGTTTTATTTTTTGCCTGGGTTTTTTTGAGATCGAATTCTAAAATAAATTGCACTTTTGCATTGCCACTTTCTCCGCTCTATCTAACAGCGTTAATTGTTTTGTAATCCGACGAGTCGTCTTCGAAGGGCCATTATCAACTTTCTTTTTTTAGATTCGGTCCTGTTTTCCTTTATTATTATTATTATCCAGAGCTTCTTCCAAATCGATTTGGAGGAAGTTTAGGTAACGCTCAGAAGCTAAATTTTTATGATAAAAAAAATGGGCCTAATATTTTTGTAGCTAAAGGAGAAATATAGGACCGTAAGTATCCCAAAATCTCCTGATGTTGTTCAAAAAAACCTCGAAACGTCATTAAACCACAATATATCATACATCGTTGCATTCGGAAGAAAAAAAGCTCTGAAATTCCAATATCAGGAAAACAGGACCGTATTTAAAAAAAGAAAGTCGATAATGGCCCTTCGAAGACGACTCGTCCGAATCCTTTTTTTTATTTTTATGATACTGCTCTAGATATTTTTGTGAAAGTTGGTACACACTTTCTATTCAAGATTTATGATGTGTAACATGTTTTTTTATTTCGACCAGTGGCGTTCGTGCGGGAATTACCCTCGGTATTGTTTTTCATAAAAATTATTTTTGAAATTCTCATTCATTGCTGAGCAAATGTCGTCTCTTGAAATTAGGTATTAAAAAGAATTAAAGAGGATCTAGTTAGTAAGAAGCCGATTTTTTATGTAAACATAAACAGTTTCGACAGTTGTCTACCTAATTTAGTTGTCAATAACCTTAACAAATTATTAAAAAAACATGAAAATCTTTAACACTCTGTATGTCAAAAGCTAAAACCTTCAGGATGTTATTAAGAAACACCCTGTAGAGTAGTATATAATAAAATTAACTAGTCGGTTAATAGGATATAAGACCACATATTTTCATTGCAAAAGCCATCCTATCGATCCCCCAATGGCGTACCTGCAATAATGACCTCTGATACTTTCTACAAAAAAAATTGTACGCCACTGATATTATTCCATGTGGATATTTTATACAGGGTGTTATGGAAATGACTTATTATATTTAAATGGGTGACTCCTAGGGTGTCCTAGAGAAAGTCTACATACTTTTTTTTAAATCGAATATCTAAATACTAAGGTAAAAACCCTTTTTACCCACATACTGTCGCCCCGATCCACTGGATTCACTTAGCAACAATGTTGGTCACTAGAGCATACTAACAGTGTTGTCAGATCACGATGGGCGGACACGCAATCCCACTGGCTTCATCTATTAATTTGCTGGGCGTCAATCTGGGAGGAAATATGTCTTGGCATAACCACGTTGTGGCAATCGCCAAGATAGCTTCTCAGAAGCTTGGGGTACTCTTCCGAACCAGAAAGTTGTACACACCTCAACAACTTTTGACACTATTCAAAGCCCAGATTCGACCATCACTAGAGTACTGCTCTCATGTCTGGAGCTCTGCACCCAAACATACTCTTCGGCTATTAGATTCCATCGAAAGGAGGGCCATTCGTCTGATTGGAGACCACGAGCTGACGAAGAACCTCGACAGCCTGGAACATCGAAGACAGGTTGGGGATTTGACTCTTTTACAGATATTTTCATGGAAAGTGCTCGGCTGACCTTGCCCTCTTAATTCCGCCCAGAGCGGCGAATAGCAGAAATACACGACGAACCACTGCCGCCCATCCATATGTGGTTTGTTCGGGTTTGTTCCCGAGGTCGTTTTTCCCAACGAATATAACAATCAGCACACGCACCACTCCCATAGTGCCCTAAATGACTTTTCCTATAGTTCTTGTGTTTGATCATAAAAAAAATATATTATTTTTTGCGAGATAGATAAAACGAAGCCGACGGCGCCTCGTGAACTAACTGATACCGCACTAGCGGGGTCGGGCTCGAAACAGGCCGTCGCCAGCGAAAAAATAAAATTTAAAATAAATAATTTAAGAGAGAGATTCTTATTTCCGTAGGAATTCGATCACGGATTCGAATGATCGACTATACGTTAAAAATCTTTTTTTATATTGACAATGATAAATATCCACCAACAGAAAATCCATTAAAAAAAAATATCTGACCCAGACGTCTGAAAAATATGCTAATATTCACAATTTCGCGGCTAAATAGGTCGATTTTTTAAAGACTATCTATCTGGCGCCTTTAGTGGCTTGTCTTGTTTCCATAGATAGAAGCCAGTTAATGTTCAAAATTATAAACAACAGTTATACAGGGCAGACAGCACGCTCGTTGTTAGTATACTTACAATGAAGTTATTATGTCTGTAGTTTACAACTTATATGGTGTTACCCAATGGTTTCTATGGTTACAGGGTGGATAGGAAAACATTATGTTCTAAAGTTTTATTCAATAAAGTACTATTTTTATTTTTAATTCAATATAGTATTATACATCATATTACTTTATATGGAAATGACGTATTATATTTAAACCGGCAATTCCTGAGATAGAGACAAATTGAAGAAAAATAGCCATAAATGGCGCTTTCAATTCACTCAGCGGTAAAAGTGACCTGACGTCAAACCAGTAAAACACCTGTGTGGCACTGCGATACATGTAAACAATCAAGGAATTCTGGCCGGTGTTGTCATATGTACACCTTAAACTCTTTAGACAAAATAAAATAATTTAAACACTTTTCTATTCTGTAACACCTTTTTGTACAATTAATTGAAGAACATTTACGACGGACTATGTTTTAAACAACCCGAAAAAACATATGGAATAGTAAAAGCCACGTACGTCACTAGGTAAAATGCCAATGACCTCTTGACTCCGGCCGGATACGTTGTGTCTCGTCGATCACCAACACACTCTCAGCAATCCGCTCCGTTTTTTCGGTTTACGCGTGTATCTTGCCCGTCCATAAATAATCTTTGAATATTTATAGTTACTGTATACATTTCCTGGTCACTAATTGTTATTCCTGTCAGTTTTTGTGTCGGCACAATATTTTGTTCAATAGTATTATTTAGTATTTTGCTCAATGATTTGAACTTTGTTCTGCTCGCACCATAACTCAAAGTTTTGTATATTCTATTTAAAAGTTTTTCTAGATTATTTTCTGCAATTTCTCGTATTTCTGACGGAGTACAACTTTCTTCCTGACTCATTTTTATTAACTTTAATAATATTTATTTTTAATTATGACGGATGGGAAGCAGCTTTGTTGTATTAAATTGTTTCTATCATGGCATATTTGATACTTGTAACATTTTATTAAATTGTAAAAGTATTCCCGACCCAAAAAGAAAATAATAATTCAAATTGAAACAATCTACTATATTTTTTAAAGTTTTTCAGACTTTAAAAACCCAAATAGAAAAAGTATTATAAAATACACGGTTCATAAGACAATTAGAGCACTTGTACTTTAGAAAACTCCCCGCTTCGCGGGTCGTTTTCTAAATTAAACGTGTGCTCTAAAATAATGTCTTATGAAACTTGTATCTTAATATACTATTTAGACACCCTGGTAGTGGTATGTGTGCGACTAAAACGATCCACGTTGGCTTTGAATCGTTGGAGGTTATATATTCGTTGGGAAACAAGACGTCAGGAAGCATGAGGTTCTTCAGATGACAGAATTCTTAAACAATGAAGTCCAAGAAGTACTAAGATGACGCATATATGGATGGGCGGCAGTGGTTTAGGTAGGTGGAATATCAGTCGAACATTGCCAATGCAAATAGGAGTGAAATCCCGAACCAGTCTTCGATGGTCTAGGCTGTCGAGGTTCTTCGTCAGCTCGTGGTCTCCAATCAGACGAATAGCCCTCCTTTCGATGGAATCCAGTAGCCGAAGAGTATATGCTTGGGCGAAGAGCATACATGGTGTGTAATGGTGACAATATCTAGTTTCACCTATAACGACCTTGGAGAACAGATTGTATATAACCGAGGCCACCAATGCTAAAATATAGTCTTTATAGTTGATCCACCCTGTATAAGACCAAGCCCCGTTTTCACACTGGGGTTTCGTTCCGGTATGGATAGTTCAAAAGAGTCCGGCCCCACTAAAAATGTAATTCTGTCTTAAATGTTTTAAATAAATTATTTATCTGCCCACAATTAAAAATGGAAGATACTTACTATACCGTGTCGTACTTGCTCTCCTACCTATGTAGTTTATTGTTTAGTATTATTGGTTCGAGCAGGCAGAAATAGATTTAAACCGCCCGAGGCATGAGCGACACAGAAACAAGAACAGGATTGCTGCTCCATTTCAACATTAATTAACATAGTTCCTTTTTCGGTAACAGAGCTAGCTATCCGGGGTTTCGTCGTGATGCTGTCCTCTATCCGCTAGTACTCTTCCACTTTCCGTGAAGCTTAAGGGTTGCAAGGAAAGCACCACCCTCGATAAGAATTGTGGACGAGGTCCGAAGTAGGCAATGTCCTGATGTATATTCCTTGGCGTTTGCTAAACTAGAAATTTGGCTATGATTGAAGGAACGCGTCCTAGTGTATTTTTACCCACAGGCATAGCTATGCATTGACCATTACGGTATGTAAGGAAAAATCTGCGTTCCTTAATTCCTTTTGACCTTAATGCAAAGTACTGTCTTCTAACCAATTGCAAGGCATCTGTTTGGTCTCCTTCGATTATAGTAAAACTTTTTGGCGTTGCAGTTTTAAATTGTGGTACCTTGACAACAGTGGCGGCTCGTGACCTATGATAGAGGGGGTTCACAAGTATGGTGAAAGTATTTTTAAAATTTTATTTTTGTGTAACGACCAAACAATTACTTTCTAGGCGTTTTAAATGTAGAAAGAAAAGAAGTAATAAGAAAATGCGTTAAGTAAAACATATTTGTATTTATTTTTTAATTTTACTCAAGGAAATACAACTTTTGGAAAATAAGAAAGGTTTTCTTAGTGTGTATAGCTGTCGGATTTTAACGTCGTCGCATGCAACCCTCGTAACAATATTAATACAGTCCACTGCTAATACTACTAAAGCCATCTACGAGCTATCAAGAAAACCGAATGATGTCCAATACTACTACCGCCATCTACGAGTTATCAAGAAAACCGAATGATGTCTAATACCACAAGACGAGAACAATAGTAAACTGTTTTATGACGAGAACGAATCGAGCCACGAGACTGACAAGTTGGCATTCTTCATATTTTCAGTGTTTTTTAGTTTAAATCCTTAAATAAAATGGTTTAAAATCATATCGAGTATCATTTACCGAAATACACAACATTTATCGACCCTACACAATAGTGCTTAAACGTAAAGTCCATTCTTCGGTTCTTAATTGTAGAAAATTGATCAATAACAGCCTCATTTAGTTTGGAATACTCTCTATAAAATTTTTTTCATATATTTCATTTTTAAACTTTCTAATAAAGTCCCTAAATTTACCCTTTGTGGTCTGCGTTAAATTAATTTCGGGTTCAGGTGTTCCCGCATTCTTCACTTCAATTTTTTGCTCCAAACTCAAAGAGCTAAAGTTATTTCTTAAATAGTCCACCGTCAACTATTCATATTAACTTAATAAATATATAATATTAAAATATTAAAACATACACGCTCGAATTTCTAACTAGATGCACGAACAGACAACAGCACACAAAAACTGTGCGCCTTTTCCATGTTAAATCGCCATGGCCTCGCTATCCCCCGCTGCCACCTGTTAAAAACTCCTGTCGCATTTTTGATAAAAGTTTAAACTTGTTCACCTTCCAAAACTTTCGACTTTTGGGGAAAATATCCCTTTGATTTAACTTTTCAAAATGCTATTAATTGACCATATTAATGGTTTCCTTTACTATGTTCAAACTTCACCTGGGAATATTTAAAATGGAAAATAATTACAAATTGTGTTATTACCTACCAATGAGCAAAAGATTTCCTTAGCTTTTCCGGCATTTTCGAAAATATTTTGTGGAATTTCCTAGTGTTGTGATCACTCGAGCGAAAAACCGCTTGATCACTCGATTATTGAAATAACCGACATCGCTCGATTATTAAAGAAACCGCTCGAATTATCTATGCAGGCGAAAACCGTCGCCCGTAACTTGTTATCTTTCACTCGGTACCCGCGCTTCGCTTGCCGCCGACGGAATTGTACCGCTGTAGCGTGATCGAATTAAAAAACTGCTCGTATATTCAAACAGTTTTTCGCTCGATAGGAAATACTCTAGTTATAAATTTAGGCGAAAAACCGAAAAATATCAACTGTTATAATGACCTTCGTTTTACACGCCGCGCGATCCGAAAGCTGGCTAGCCAGCGGCGTAGTTTAGGTCTGCGATTGTAAATATTAAAAAATTAATGGATATAATTTGAAAATTTTTATTTACTATAAACTCGAGAAAACTTCTCAAAAATAACATAATAATAGAAATTCTTAATGAAAAATAATACAACGAACAAAATTGTTAACAACATAATATAGAAAAATTCGTTGGTTATGTTATAGTAAACATTTTTAAATCGAAACAGGAACTTTTTATTATTAAACTCAAGAAGACTTCTTAATAATAACATACATTATAGAAAATGTTAATGGAAAATAAGAAAACGAGCAAAATAGTTAACAAAACATAGGTATCGACAAATTTTTTGGTAACCAAAAGTAAACATTCTTAAATTTAAACAGGAACTTTTAGGTAACTATAACCATGAATTTAAAAAAATAATCATCTACTTTCTTATTTTGCCAGTCGCGTAATTAACCCTAAATTTTTGAAGGGCACCTGATAATTTAAAGTGGAAGAATTTCACGGCCATTTTAAATATCTATATATTTTATGCTCGTAGATTGGGAAAGATGTGAAGAAAAATAACTCTTGGTAATACTTTTTGTTCGGGTTAAAAAAGCACAAGAATAAACCCGAGCAATAAATACATATTTGGGTGATTTTTTGCAGTTTTTTTATTTGGTACCGAGACACGTGGTAAAAACTGATTATTCACAAATAAATAAATTTCTGGAACTTTTTTGGTGGCTATTACAATTTTTAAGCTAAACCTGTGCCCACCCGTAGTTACGTGCCTGCTAAATACCCGACCTGATCACATGTAAAGGTCTAGGCAGCCCGTTAAGCAGTCGGTGACGTCATCGCATGGTAAATTGGATTTTCAGGCGATTCACTCGAGCGATTAACTCGATTATTAAAATCGCTCGAGTATCAAGTACTCGATTATTAAAATCATCGGTTTCTCCCAACACTAGAATTTCCATATTTCGATTTTATGGAGAACTTTTTGCAACATGTTATTCATTTCAAAATAATTATTATTTAAAATATAAAGAAGGAACAATAAAAACGTACAATAATTGTCCCATAAAACGGCGTTCCTCGAAAGTGTTACTTCAAAGCCAACCGCTGATTGGCTGACATGGTTTCACGGCATATAAATTTGAGCGCCGGCCACCTTACAGCTCAATTCTCACCATCTAGACTTCGTATCTTCGGTAGGTCTCACCTTTACCGTCACTTAATGGCGGTGTGCGGTCCAACGGCACGAGGACTTCTTGCACCAGCGACTAAATAAGTATTTACGAAACAAGTTTGGTAAAGGGACTAGTTACAGTACTTGTAACCTCACGAACTGCACGCCAGTGTACGACAATTTCATCAAAAATGCCGCCCTACTATTCCTCACTGCATATTTGGTGGTCACCTAAAAGAAACGAAGAAAATTCAATATAACAACCTAACCAATAATTTATTTTTTCCACTACTAACCATTTAATCACGTATTATAACATGATTTTCAGCTTGAGAAGTCGTTTTTCTTAACATCCTGCCAAAAATCATTATTATTTACCTCCATTATTGACATAGAGGCATCTGGCAAAACAAACTATCAAACTTTTGAAAGTAGGCAACCCGATTACTGCAGCTGGCGCATTGCCAACAATTAGAACTGCAGTTGGTACTGTCGAAATCCCTAAAATACCTCCAGAATTAGAGATATAAAAAGTATATTATCATAATAGCGTACTTCTGCACTTTGGTTGGTGGTTGGTTGGTTGGTTGGTTAAAGGCGGAGGTCGGTTTACAGGCCCGAACTTCCATCACTACAGCCTTTCGGCTTATTGTGTACCCCGATCTTATTAGACGATGTTTGTTCCTTCTATGAGGTCCAGTAACCTTCTACCAAGCTTGTCATGTGGGAGGTTGTCACCACGTTGTATGTTCCCGAAGATATTTTGTCTTCTACGAGACAGCGCTATGCAGCGGTATATTATGTGTGAGGCGGTTTGATCCTCTTCGCCGCAGAGTCTACATTCAATGGATCCGTTGTTGATCCCCATCCGTTGAAGGTGTTTTCGCAAGTGGCCTGTTAGCAGACCCATCACTTGTTTCAACTGGGGCCGTGTTAGGGCTTGCATCCCATTCGATAGTATTTTCGATGGTGTTCCAATTACGGCCCGTGCGTGTATTTGACCAGGTAACCCTTGCCATCGAGATAGGTGTTGTTTTTTCGACCATCTATCTAATGTTGTTTTTGTTGTTTTGATATGCCAAAGGCTGGTTCGGGTCCCCTGAGATTTTGAGCGGATCCGGCTCTCGCTAGTTCATTTCCTAATATCCCAGAGTGACCAGGGATCCACAAGAGCTCTATGTTGTTCCCCCTGGCCGCCAGTACTTTAAGGTTGGTATGGCACTCCAGTGTAAGTTTTGAAGTAGACCGATTGGAGTTCGGAGCCTTAAGAGCAGCTCGGCTGTCCGACAGGATGTAAATCTTTTGGTTGTGGTAGCCCTTTTCATGATTTTGTAGTACGCATGCTTGTATGGCATGCACTTCCGCTTGGTATACTGTGGCGTAGTTCCCCAGAGGAATGCTTATGTCCATCCTGGGTCTTTCCCCAAATATACCAGCGCCAACACCGGTGGCGACGCCGCGGTTAATAATATACTGTTATTTCACGTAGACAAATGTGACTTTTACGAATGTAAGTGAGTAAAATTCATTGGCGCAAACCGTCCACTCGCTCCTAATCTGCATATACAGGGTGGTATTGCGTGGTGGGGCGCCTCTGAATTTATTACCTTAATAAAACGGCAACAGGCCGCGTACGGCCACGCCGCGATCATGATGATATTCTTATTACCGCGGTAAACGGCCGGTACTAACCGGCCTCGAAGTAGCGATAAGGCAAGAAAGGCGTGAGAAAAGAATACCCAGAATATCTATAGGATACCGGGTGATATAAAGATGTAGACTCGTACGTAACAGAGTAGGTTAAAAGTCTTCGTACAGCGAACTTTACCGCCGGTTGCAAATTTTGTTATGCGCGCATGTTCTGACAGTTGCAAATCAGTTGGCCATCGATACATTTTGCTTTTTTTTTATGATCAAACACAAGCACTATAGGAAAAATCCTTTAGGGCACTCTGGGAGTGGTGCGTGTGCGCAAAAAGCGATTCACGTTGGTTTTGAATCGTTGGAGGTTATATTCGTTGGGAAAAACGACCTCGGGAAGGTCATTCCACAAGGATGAAGTCCTCCAGATGAAAGAATTATTATAAACAATGAAGTTCGAGGAGTACTAAGCTTAACCACATATGGATGGGCGTCAGTGGTTCGTCCTGTATTTCTGTTATTCGCCGCTCTGGGCGAAATTACGAGGGCAAGGTTAGCCGAGCACTTTCCATGAAAACATCTGTTAAAGAGAGTCAATTCCCCAACATATCTTCGATTTTCTAGGCTCTCGAGGCTCTTCGTCAGCTTTGTGGTCTCCGATCAGACGAATGGCCCTCCTCTCGATGGAATCCAGTAGCCGAAGAGTATGTTCGGGTGCAGAGCTCCAGACATGAGAGCAGTACTCTAGTGATGGTCGAATCTGGACTTTGTATAGTGTCAAAAGTTGTTGAGGTGTGTACAACTTTATAATTCGGAAAAGTACACCAAGTTTCTGAGAAGCTATCTTGGCGATTGCCACAACGTGGTTATGCCAAGACATATTTCCTCCCAGATTGACGCCTAGCAAATTAATAGATGAAGCCAGTGGGATTGCGTGTCCTGCCATGCCTATATCCGTTTCTGTAATGTTAACCCTTTTAGAGAAAACTGCTGCCTGGATTTTTTAGCGTTAAATTCGACTTGGTTACTGTCACCCCAAGCCAAAATTTCTTCCAGGTCATTGTTGAGGCGTGATACTTCATGCTGTCTGTGAAGATGTGCGTCGGAAGCCATGGTCGGTGTTCCTCAAGGGTCCATCTTGTCTCCCACTCTCTTCTTACTCTACATTAACGACCTTCTAGTGAAAACGAAAACGAAATTCCGTTATTTAGTTTTGCTGACGATAGTATAAACATACTATGTCTCGCATTTCTCCGTTAGAAAACAAGTTATGTCGCGGCATTTTTAGTTTAATTTTTGATAACAGTATCTTCAAAAACTCCTTAAAAAGACCCACAATGCTGACAAATGAAAATAAACTTTGACAGAAATGAGGTTTCAGAGTGCTTTCATGGTAATTGTTTTTACCAAAGCCTATTGTGACAAATTTCACATTTACAAATCAAAATTTAAACGGGCGCGTTAGAAATTGTAATTGAAAATATCTCGAAAATGGTTAGTCGGAGCGACATTTACAAAATATACCTTTATTGCTTAAAAATGGCGGAAAAACTGATATTTTTAATAAAAACATAATTATACTAAGGTCCAAGAAAGTTACACTTCTTTTTATGTATCCAGAGTATCGCAGAGAGCGCCCTCTATAATCTACATTAAAATTATTAACAAATTCAAATTCCTTTCCCCAAAAAACCCTGGTCACAAAATTTTGTGCAAAAATATTGATTCAGAAATAAATTATTTAGGAAAATTGAAAATTAAATTTTTACTTGGACACCCTGTATCTCGGTTATTACCAGCTATTGAACTAAACTAAGTATGGCCAAATCGCAGTATTTTTACCCAAGGAATCTGCAGTTTTCCTATGTACCATTAGTTATGGGACACCCTGTATATAAAGTAATATGTATAATACTATATTGAATTAAAAATAAAAATAGTACTTTATTGAATAAAACTTTAGAAATCGAGCATAAACTGGAAGATATTTCTATTATTTTTAGGTTATGTTGTTTTATAGTTGTGACTAGAAATTAATTGACGGACACCGTCAGCATGTTATATATTTCCGAGTATAGGTATTTCAGATAAATATCTAGTAAAAATGGTCTATTTGCAAGATTAAAGGTTAGTATTTTAAAGTTTTCTATAAAAAATTTTTGTCGAATCCACAATGCCTAGAAAACTAATTTCAACGAAATCCAAGTAAGCCTAAAATTCGAACCCTACTTGCTGCCAACATAAAAAAATAAAATTTCAGTTTCATAAAGTGGCAGGTTAATCAGTAAACTTTCCTGATGAGCCTTCGTACTAACAATCAGCGTTTCCGGTATAAAAATCGTGCCGTTTCTATATGACGCTAACTTAAATAAATAAAAAATCCGAAAGTAATATAAAGAAAATTGGGTGTACCTATAATGAAAAGGTCACCGGATTATGGATTGTTTGAGCCATAACTTCCCCGACACTTGTACAAACACACTTTTGTACTTCGTTCAAATAATCCGAAAATTCTCTTTTTATTGTTCGACATTATGAAGCCGTTGGTCTGACCTTTGCTCAGGGTGTTTGCCTTTGAAAATTTAAGCAGCGAGAAGTATAAATAATTGATTTCGTTCGGCTGAAATATTGAAATTATAATTGTTCCTTTCAATTTCATGGTGATAATTTGGTTTTTTTGGAAAATCTATTGCAACTCCTAGTGCACCAATAAGTGGGTCGGAATAATATGTTGTTTTTTTTTTTCGAATTGGGGTTTTTACTTTCCTTTTTTCTTTTCTTCAATTTTTGCCTCCTCGTTCGCCTGGCGGGCTCTTCTCTGTATTTAGTATGTATGATCAAACACAAGCACTATAGGAAAAATCCTTTAGGGCACTCTGGGAGTGGTGCGTGTGCGCAAAAAGCGATTCACGTTGGTTTTGAATCGTTGGAGGTTATATTCGTTGGGAAAAACGACCTCGGGAAGGTCGTTCCATAAGGATGAAGTCCTCCAGACGAAAGAATTCTTAAATAATGAAGTTCGAGGAGTACTAAGCTTAACCACATATGGATGGGCGGCAGTGTTATTCGCCGCTCTGGGTGGAATTAAGAGAGCAAGGTCAGCAGAGCACTTTCCATGAAAATATCTGTAAAAGAGAGTCAAATCCCCAACCTGTCGTCGATGTTCTAGGCTGTCGAGGTTCTTCGTCAGCTCGTGGTCTCCAATCAGACGAATGGCCCTCCTTTCGATGGAATCCAGTAGCCGAAGAGTATGTTTGGGTGCAGATAAATAATTTATTTTCACTTCGTTGTCGAAATTAAAATATATTTTAGTATTCACTTGATTGTACTCCGTAATTGTTAGTGATATCAAAAAAGTAATGTAGCTGTCATGTGCTGTTCTTGGATCAAACTTAAAACGGTAAAATCAAAATTTGAAAATTTTCGCTCGCTTAAGAGATACGGGGAATATCAAAAAAATTGACAATTTCAAAATTACCCTGTATTTTCTTAGTTAAAAGAGATACAGAAAAATGTTTTATACAGAAGATTCTTTATGTTGATTGTTGAATAATCTGCCGTTTTCAGAATAAGTATAAGGGGTCAGGTAAAAGAGTTATCTGACCTAACCTTATTTTTATAAATGGAACACCCTGTATATTTTAATCTAAAAAGATAGCATTTTAAATTCTCCAGGGTGCTCCTTCACAACGTGCTAACAGTTCATAGTATGATTCCTTAGGTAATTTTATGCAGGAAAGTTCATAAGAAGAGAATTTTTGACATTTTTCTGTTTAAATCGTTATTCTTTTAATATCTCCGAATGTACTTTAGATATTACTTTCAATTTTGGCATGTGTTAATAGGATATAAAGCCACATACTCAGTGGCGGTTCTTCCACAGGAGCACATGCGCACGTGCACCCCCAAAACGAATAAAAAAATATTAATTTATATTCATTGAATATTATTTATCGTATAAAGTCCGACCCTCCCGAATATTTTATCGTACCGTCAACCAAACTGTATATTATAGGCTCTCGATCCGGCAACCGTGCCGCGGTCGAGGTTAAAGACGATTATGACGAGACTTGCTCGCATGTGCGATTAAGTAGGCGGGGCATAATGCAGTTTCTCTGTAGTAACGGGTGGCGAGAGACAGCGGGGGATAGCGGGGCTCTAGCGATTTAACATGGGAAAGGCGCATAATTTTAGTGTTGTCTGTTCGAGCGTGTATGTTTTAATATTTTAATATTATATATTTATTAAGTTAAAATGAATAGTTGACGGTGGACTATTTTAAAAAATAACTTTAGCTCTTTGAGTTTGGAGCAAATAATTGCAGTGAAGAATGCGGCAAGACCTAAACCCGAAATTAATTTAACGCAGACCACAAAGAGTAAATCTAGGGACTTTAATAGAAAGTTTAAAAATTAAATATATGAAAAAAAAATTATAGAGGGTATTCCAAACTTTAATGAGGCTGTTATTGATCAATTTTCTACAATCAAGAACCGAAGAACGGACTTTACGTTTAAGCACTATTGTGTTGGGTCGATAAATGTTGTGTATTTCGATAAATTATACTCGATATGATTTTAAACCATTTTATTTAAGGATTTAAACTAAAAAACACTGAAAAAATGAAGAATGCCAACTTGCCAGTCTCGTGGCTCGATTCGTTCTCGTCATAAAACTGTTAACTATTGTTCTCGTCTTGGTTGCGCCTAATGACGTAGCCGTAGATGGCGTAGTGGTATTAGACATCATTCGGTTTTCTTGATAACTCGTAGATGGCGGTAGTAGTATTGGACATCATTCGGTTACCTTGATAGCTCGTAGATGGCTTTAGTAGTATTAGTAGTGGACTGTATAAATATTATTACGAGGGTTGTATGCGACGACGTTTAGATCCGACAGCTATACACACTAAGAAAACCTTTCTTATTTTCCAAAAGTTGTATTTCCTTGTGTAAAATTAAAAAATAAATAAAAATATGTTTTACCTAACGCATTTTCTTATTACTTTTTTTCTTTCTACATTTAAAACTCCTAGAAAGTAATTGTTCGGTCGTTACACAAAAATAAAATTTTGAAAATAATTTCACCATACTTGTGAACCCCCTCTATCATAGGTCACGAGCCGCCACTGCACACACTTTAGTTATAAAAGTTATACAATCGATACACCAGTGACGGTTCTGCAAACATGTTCTATGATATTTTTTACAAGAACAGTGATACGCCACTGACATTTTTCCATGTGGATGTTTTTCTGATTAGCCTGGTCAATTCTACATGAAAACGGTCTCTTGCGGTTTTCTCGTCAGACGCGCCCGTTCTTGATTAAAACGATTACATTCAAATTGAAACTCGGAACAAAAGACAAAAGTTCCCGTGTCCGTCGTTCTGTGGCTTTGTTTGGCAGGGTTCGAAAAATCTACTTCACACACCATCCCGAACAAACCCAATTTTAAACGTGGATTAGTTAGTAATCTTGCTCAAAACCGTATTCGGATTTCCTATCGAAATGGCGAAGGCAATTTTATATCAAAATTTCAAATATTAATGATAAATAAGTATTTTGTCGAATAATAATGATAAAATAATAAGTATATTAAAAGAAATATTTAATATTTGTATTTAATAAAGAGAACAATTCAATAATAACTCGAAATTTTGAAAGGAATCGAAATTTAAGTTAATATATTTTAATAAAAATCCATTTGTGGAAAGTGGAGCCACATCTTAGAACTAGTAAGAAGCTCCAGTTACGGTTAAAATTCACAGATGATCGCCAACTACAGAGTACGTATATTTCCGTACGCAGATCGATTCTTAAATGAATTTTATGTTGCCTACGATCGAGATCAAAAAAATCAATCCAGAATTTACGAGCGCAAACGGGATTATTTATTTTATAACCGGTGCCGAAAATTTAAGTTTCTCGCACGCGGCCTGCGAATTAGCCGACGACGAGACCGAGTTGAACAACATATCTAGGTGACACGCACAATTTTTCTCGGTGTTCCATGTACAGGGGTCCCATTTTTGACACTTTTATAGGGTATCTCCGTTATTGTTAGTGCTATCAAAAAAGTAATGTAGGTGTCATGTGCTCGTTTTGGGTCAAACTTAAAATGGTAAAATCAAAATTTGAAAATTTTCGCTCGCTTAAGAGATACGGGGGAAAGTCAACAAATTGACAATTCCTAAATTACCCTATATTTTCTTAGTTAAAAGAGATACAGAAAAATGTCTTATACAGAAGTTTCTTTATATTGATTGTTAAATAATCTGCCGTTTTCAGAATAAGTATACGGGGTGAGGTAAGAAAGTTATCGGACCTAACCTAATTGGAACACCCTGTATATATTAATCTAAAAAGATAGCATTTTAAACTTTCTTTTCAAATTTATAACACACCATGGATGATAGATATCATCAATTTTTTCAAAATGTTGATCAGTATTTTTCACAAATGAATATGTAAATAATGAAATTGACGTTAAATGTTAATAACAACTAGAATGTCAACACAGTTGTCTCTAGGATATTAGTATTTGTTTCATGGCCTAGTTTGGTTTAAAATAATATAGTTTAATAAATCGCCAAGGAAACCAATATCATCCATGGTGTGTTATATATTTGAAAATAGAATTTAAAATGCAATCTTCTTCGATTAAAATATGCATGGTGTTCCATTTAAAAACATTAGGATAGGTCCGGTAACTTTTTTACCTGACCCCGTATACTTATTCTGAAAAGGACAGATTATTCAACAATCAATATGAAGAAACTTCTTGTATAAAACATTTTTCCATATCTCTTTTAACTAAGAAAATATAGGGCAATTTTGAAATAGTCAATTTTTTGATTTTCCCCGTATCACTTAAGGAGCGAAAATTTTCTAATTTTAATTTTACCATTTTAAGTTTGACCCAAAACGAGCACATGACACCTACATTACTTTTTTGATAGCACTAACAGTTACGGAAAACAAACCCAATAAAAGTACCGAAAATAGGACACACTGTGTGGTATTTATCCTTCATTTATTCAATTCAATCAAATTTTACGTTCTATTGGCCACTGGTACAATATTTCGAATATTCGACGATGGCCAAAGAGGTGTTCAACCAAGCAAAACTTTTTAGCAAGAGTGACTTTTTCGGCTTGGCTTGGGGTGACAGTAACCAAGTCGAATTTAACGCTAAAAAAAACCCATGCAGCAGTTTTCTCTAAAAAGGTTAACATCACAGAACCGGATATAGTCATGGACGGGCACGCAATCCCACTGACTTCATCTATTAATTTGCTGGGCGTCAATCTGGGAGGAAATATGTCTTGGCATAACCACGTTGTGGCAATCGCCAAGATAGCTTCTCAGAAACTTGGGGTACTCTTCCGAACCAGAATGTTGTACACACCTCAACAACTTTTGACCATATACAAAGCCCAGATTCGACCATCACTAAAGTACTGCCCTCATGTCTGGAGCTCTGCACCCAAACATACTCTTCGGCTACTGGATTCCATCGAAAGGAGGACTATTCGTCTGATCGGAGACCACGAGCTGACGAAGAACCTCGACAGCCTAGAACATCGAAGACAGAGGTTGGGGATTTGACTCTCTATTACAGATATTTTCATGGAAGGTGCTCGGCTGACCTTGCCCTCTTAATTCCGCCCAGAGCGACGAATAGCAAAAATACACGACGAACCTCTGCCGCCCATCCATATGTGGTTAAGCTTAGTGCTCCTCGAACTTCATTATTTAAGAACTCTTTGATCTGGAGGCCTTCATCCTTATGGAACGACCATCCCGAGGTCGTTTTTCCCAACGAATATAACTTCCAACGATTCAAAACCAACGTGAATCACTTTTTGCGCACACGCACCACTCCCAGAGTGCCCTAAAGGATTTTTCCTATAGTGCTTGTCTTTGATCATAAAAAGATGTCAGTTACGTCAATACGTGAGATAGGGGACTATATACGGAAAACAATAAAATTAATTTCTAGATAATCCTATACCATTCCATAATCGGGCCGGTATAAAAGGTTTCCATTTTTCTCTTTTTTTTCCTTTCAGTCCGTATCCTTTACTGGCTTAATTACGTAATTTTTCCAAGTTCGTGGCAATAAAGATGCCCTTAAAGTGCACTTCGTGCAAAAAGTTTTTGTTACACCCTCGTGCCAGCGGAAATGAATCATAGATCACCTATCAAACGGTGACTTTTTGCACGGTTGGCAATGAAAGTTTAATTTAGCAAAATAAAAACACTTGTTTCTACGATCGTTATAAAACTATAAATTTTTTTTAGACAAATGAAGTTTGTGTCAATATTATATAATATGTACTACAGACGAAATAATTAACAAAGCCAATAAGGCAACACAAATTTTATTGCCTGAAAAATCAAAAGAAGCTTACAAAATGCACAAACATCGGCTGTCGACGCACATCTTCGCACACAGCATGAAGTATCACGCCTCAACAAAGACCTGGAAGAAATTTTGGCTTGGGGTAACAGTAACCAAGTCGAATTTAACGCTAAAAAAACCCAGGCAGCAGTTTTCTCTGGAAAGGTTAACATTACAGAACCGGATATATTCATAGACGGACACGCAATCCCACTGGCTTCATCTATTAGTTTGCTTGGCGTCAATCTGGGAGGAAATATGTCTTGGCATAACCACGTTGTGGCAATCGTCAAGATAGCTTCTCAAGAAGCTTGGGGTACCCTTCCGAACCAGAATGTTGTACACACCTCAACAACTTTTGACACTATACAAAGCCCAGATTCGACCATCACTTGAATACTGCTCTCATGTCTAGAGCTCTGCACCCAAACATACTCTTCGGCTACTGGATTTCATCGAAAGGAGGGCCATTCGTCTGATTGGAGACAACGAGCTGACGAAGAACCTCGACAGCCTAGAACATCGGAGACAGATTGGGGATTTGACTCTCTTTTACAGATATTTTCATGGAAAGTGCTTAATTCCGCCCAGAGCGGCGAATAACAGAAATACACGACGAACCACTGCCGCCCATCTATATGTGGTTAAGTTTAGTACTCCTCGAACTTCACTAGTTAAGAATACTTTCATCTGGAGGACGTCATTCTTATGGAACAACCTTCCCGAGGTCGCTTTTCCCAACGAATATAACCTCCAACGATTCAAAACCAACGTGAATCGCTTTTTGCGCACACGCACCACTCCCAGAGTGCCCTAAAGGAATTTTCCTGTATTACTTTATATAGTATACATATTTATAGTTACTGTACACATTTCCTGGGCATTAATTGTTATTCCTGTCAAATTCTGTGTCTACACCATATTTTGTTCAATATCTAGTATTATATTATTTTGTTCAATATTTTGAACTTCGTTCTGCTCGCACCATAACTCAAAGTTTTGCATATTATTTTTAAAAGTTTTTCTGCAATTTCTCGTATTTCTAACGGAGTACAACTTTCTTCCTGACTAATCTTTATTAACTTTAATAAAATATTTATTTTTAATTATGACGGATGGGAGGAAGCTTTATTGTTTCTATAATGGCATATTTGATACTTGTAACATTTTATTAAATTGTAAAAGTATTGCCAACCCAAAAAGAAAATATTAATTCAAATGGTAACAATCTACTATATTTTATTAAGTTTTTCAGACTTTAAAGACCCTAATAGAAAAAGTATTATAAAATACACGGTTCATAAGACACAATTGGAGCACTTGTACTTTAATTAAACGCGTGTTCTAAGATAATGTCTTATGAAACTTGTATCTTAATATACTAGTATGAAACTTATGTATAAATAACTATTTAACATTGTGTATTTAAAAAAACCATTGATGTAGTTATAACAAATGAATTTGCGCCATTAAAAGTAGTTCACTTTTAAGATGCCTATTTCATCGCCAGAGGGTCTCTCGGGATAGCATATTATGTCGAAATAGGATTATTTTCTTCTGATTCCACGTTAATTTTGGTTATATTAATGCGTAACATTACTAGATGCTCTTTTATGCAATGTTTTTATATATCAGAACGAGCATAGTCGATCCATATCCACAATTAATTAACTGTAAAATTTAATTTATGCTTTTTATGATTTTGTAATACCTAAAATGCTCAATACTGCGCTTTAATCAGTATAAATCATGTGCAATTGTCGTGGGTTGTCTTTGTTCGCAATTAAACTAATTAAATTGCGTAACGTTATGTATTCAAAATATTTACCTTATTGACAATATCGTGCAGATACGGAATCGTTACGCGGAATTCAAACAATCGCATTTCAGTGCATTTTTTCTTTTTTAGGGTAATTAATTTTGAAAATTTTGATAATACTTATCTGAAGGACAAAATTATAATGATATATGTTGATTATATTTTTAATTAGGTCGCCGGCAGTCACAAGAAGTGTCATAAGGAGAAGGGGTGGAAAAGTCCCGAACAAATCCAGTCTTCTTTTGGAATACACCGGAATTTTATTTTAAAAAACGTTTTGTTGAAATTAGGAGAGCTGTTTTATTTAACGAAACTAAGATAAAAACACAAACTCTGGAACAAATTACATAATTAATAAATAATATTTACACATTACTCTTTGTAATTAATAATGTAGAATCTGAACAACTTAAATCAGTGGCGGTTCTTCCACAGGAGCACATGCGCACGTGCACCCCCAAAACAAAACGAATAAAAAATATTCATTTATATTCATTGAATATTATTTATCGTATAAAGTCCGACCCTCCCTAATATTTTATCGTACCGTCAAACCAAACTGTATAGATCCGGCAATAATGCGGGAACACCTAAACCCGAAATTAATTTAACGCAGGCCACAAATTGTAAATCTAGGGACTTTATTAGGAAGTTTAAAAATGAAATATATGAAAAAAAGATTATAGAGGGTATTCCAAACTTAATGAGGCTCTTATTGATCAATTTTCTACAATTAGGAACCGAAGAATGGACTTTACGTTTAAGCACTATTGTGTAGGGTAGATAAATGTTGTGTATTTCGATAAATGATACGCGAAATGATTTTTAACCATTTTATTTAAGGATTTAAACTAAAAAACACTGAAAAAATGAAGAATGTCAACTTGTCAGTCTCGTGGCTCGATTCGTTCTCGTCATAAAATAGTTAACTATCGTTCTCGTCTTGGTTGCGCCTAATGACGTAGCCGTAGATGGCGTAGTGGTATTAGACATCATTCGGTTTCCTTGATAACTCGCAGATGGCGGTAGTAGTATTGGACATCATTCGGTTTTCTTGATAGCTCGTAGATGCTTTAGTAGTATTAGTAGAGTGGACTGTATAAATATTGTTACTAGGGTTGCATGCGACGACGTTAAGATCCGACACTAAGGAAAACCTTTCTTAATTTCCAAAAGTTGCATTTCCTTATTGCTTTTTTTCTTTCCACATTTAAACCGCCTAGTAAGTAATTGTTTGGTCGTTACACAAAAATAAAAAAATTTAAAAATAACTTTACCATACTTGTGAACCCCCTCTATTATACGAGCCGCCACTGCAATAAGGGCGTATTTTTGTCTACACAGTAGCACTTTAAAATACTATTTCAGATTGAATGGTACTACTAAGAAAAGGAAGCCTTTTCCATTGATAGGATGTCACCACCTGCAGACCGGTTTCGAACTCTTTTGTTCTCGTCAGTACGTCTGTTCAGATTGTGTGGGACTGCTAAGAGATGGCATTGCGAGTTGTATTTTCTCGACTACCGTTGATAATACAGTAGAGTCTTCTTTGATGATAGGTATGTACACCAGGACACCTACCCTGTACTGACGAGAACAAAAGAGTTGGGACCGGTTGCATCACTACCTAATACAGGTTAATTTTAACGTAAACAATAAACCAAAACTCCCTAATCCGTTAACCACCCCTGTCCTTACGCAAAAAATATACTGTTACGCATCTAGCTTTGCGTTTTTTCAGAAAGGAGGGTCTCCAATTGTATAAGGGTCGGAATGCGCCGTTTACCTCATGCACTTTTGCCGGTTTTAGGTTACTGAGTTAGTGTTAAGGGGGTGAAGAAAACAAAGGAGAGTCGTGCTCAGATAGATCGGGCCGTATTCCGATTAAACAGATGATATCAATCTTTATCGCGTCGTGAAGTTGATATACGGGACAAAATAATACTTGCATGAAATGCGTCAGTTTCAATTATTATGTTACTCCGCACTAAGATCGTATTAATTTCTGCAAAATGTTATCTTAAGAATGAACATTTTTATTTGACCTAATTTGTTCTTTTTACCAGCTGGCTACAAATAAGAATGCGCCATATTAAAACAATAACTTTCTCATCACTAGCCAATACAATCGACTTCTTGCAAACCAACCATCCAAATGCCGAGATTGCTATCTTTGGCGACTTTAACGTCCCGAATGTCAACTGGCTTAAATATTCAAATACAGACGATGAGCAAGGCCTCGAGGCCGAATCCTTCGCGATCAGTTCTGGTCTAACTCAACTCGTAGAAGAACCAACGCGGATTCCAGACCGAGTTGGAGATTTTGCTAGTCTTTTGGATCTTTTCTTAACGTCAAATCCTGATCTACATACAGTCACCGTACAGCCTCCGTTAGGATCTTCCGATCACAAACTTATTTCAACTCTAAGCGAACTACCAATTAATTCTGAATAACCTCCTAAACCTCGCAAGATATGGCATTACAGATCGGCCAAGTGGCAAAACCTGAAAGACCATTTTCGCACTTTTCCTTGGATGAGCGTATGTTTCTCTCCTGATGATCCATCCGTCTGTGCTGGGAAGGTCTCCGACGTCATTCTAACGAGCATGGAAGCATTTATCCCCTCCTCCCAAAAACGCCCTTCCAACGGCAAGCCCTGGTTTTGCAAGGATTGTGAGCGTGCTGTCAGATCAAAAAATCTGGCTTACCGACAGTGACGTAAAAACCCTACCGCTGAGAATCGTACCATCTTTATCGCCGCTCGAAACCAATGTCAGCTAATAATAGATCAAAGCAAAGAAGCCTATAACGTGAGGATCAAAAACAAACTTCTTGACAGTCCAAACGGATCAAGGTCCTTTTGGTCAGTCGCAAAGGTCGTCAGCCAAAATTTTACCATATCAACTATTCCACCTCTAACACGTTCCGATGGTTCAATAGCATCCACAGCCGGAGACAAAGCAAACTTACTTGCTGAACTATTTTCTTCGCATTCCACTGTAGATTTCCAGGGAAGAACATCACCCGACATTCCTGCAGTTCAATCCGAAATGACCGAAATCGTGTTCCGTCAGCGTCCCGTCAAACGAATCCTGAAAGGTCTCAACGTCAAGAAATCTTCTGATCCATATATAGTTCTCAAGAGATGCGCCGATGAAGTAACACCAGTATTTTGTAGACTTTTTAACTTATCCTACAAACAAGGAATATTTCCATCGTGCTGGAAGACTAATTCAGATAGAATGGTACTACCAAGAAAAGGAAGCATTTTCCATTGATAGGATGTCACCAGCTGCAGGCCAGTTTCGAGGTCTTTGTTCTAGTCAGTACAGGGTGAGTGTCCATATCTATCATCAGAGAAGACTCTATACTTAAAGCTGTATTATCAACGGTAGTCGAGAATGCTAAGAGATGTCACTGCGCGTTGTATATTCTCGACTACCGTTGATAATACAGCATGAAGCATAGAGTCTTCTCTGATGATAGGTATGGACACCTACCCTGTACTGACTCAGAACAAAAGAGTTCGAAACCGGTCTGCAGGTGATGACATGCTATCAATGGAAAAGGCTTCCTCTTCTTGGTAGTACCATTCAATCTGAATTAGTATTTTAAAGTGCTACTGTGTAGACAAAAATACGCCCTTATTGTATAAGGTATCATCGGATGGTCTGGGAAATAATAATTTTACCATACATTGGATATTAATACCACCTGAATAGTAAATAGACTTTTTATTTTTAAATTAAGAATTACTTGCTTTAAGTACCTAATATTACTAAAACAAGTATCATCTTCCTTCCACGTTCCTTGATTCAGTCAAGGATATTAAATCAAGGAGGTTACGACGTTGGTTCACAGTCTTTGAAGAATAAACAATTCACATTCTTAGGCAGGTTGTAAGCAGTGGCGGCTCGTGACCTATGATAGAGGGGGTTCACAAGTATGGTGAAATTTTTCTAGGCGTTTTAAATGTAGAAAGAAAATAAGTAATAAAAAAATGCGTTAGGTAAAACATATTTTTATTTATTTTTTAATTTTACGCAAGGAAATACAACTTTTGGAAAATAAGAAAGGTTTTCTTAGTGTGTATAGCTGTCGGATCTTAACGTCGTCGCATGCAACCCTCGTAACAATATTTATACAGTCCACTACTAATACTACTAAAGCCATCTACGAGCTATCAAGAAAACCGAATGATGTCCAATACTACTACCGCCATCTACGAGTTATCAAGAAAACCGAATGATGTCTAATACCACTACGCCATCTACGGGCTACGTCATTAGGCGCAATCAAGACGAGAACAATAGTTAACTGTTTTATGATGAGAACGAATCGAGCCACGAGTCTGACAAGTTGGCATTCTTCATATTTTCAGTGTTTTTTGGTTTAAATCCATAAATAAAATAGTTTAAAATCATATCGAGTATTATTTATCGAAATACACAACATTTATCGACCCTACACGATAGTGCTTAAACGTAAAGTCCATTCTTCGGTTCTTAATTGTAGAAAATTGATCAATAACAGTCTCATTAAGTTTGGAATACCCTCTATAAATTTTTTTTCATATAATTCATTTTGAAACTTTCTAATAAAGTCCCTAGATTTACCCTTTGTGGTCTGCGTAAAATTAATTTCAGGTTTAGGTTCTACAGATAGAATGCCCCATTTCTTTTTGGTTGTGTTTATTTTCGTATAAGCTGGTGACACATTGACGTGTGCAAGGCAGATAGAAATACCGGGTCCATGTTGGTTTCAAGTCAATGGTTCTGACAATAACCATTTTGTTCTCCGGGAGTTGTCAAATAAGTAAAATGGAATCGTAAAAATTGAGATAAACGAAATATGTTACTTTTTCCATTCCCCGGTAGAAAACCGGCAATTTCCATCAATGGATTCATTCATCCCACGCAGCTTCTCTGTGCTTTCCATTAATATGACACGAAATACCTACTGGGATGGCAACTTTTGCTCCTTAGAGATACATTGCACAATGGGGCGAAAAGTTAGAAAGATTGCCAATAGAAAATTATAAACTTTTTCCTTAAACTTACAACTTTTTATGTTAAAAGGTTGTAAGAATATTGTTACAGCAACTATTTTCAGCTTCAAGATGTATAACTGTATAAGTTTCCCCTAAGAATATTCGTACAACCTTTGAGAGGGATCAATGTGCAAAATCCCACAGAACCAAGCAGGGTTTAACAAATTCCTCCTTCACCATTGGGATTGCGGAAGCGGTAAGAGGGACGAAGTGGATTATATAGAGGCAAAGTTGCATAATTATGGGCCCAATAATATGCCGCAAAAAAATCTTAAATAAATACAAGGGCTTTCAAGATACGACATTTGATCAGCAAGGATGCCCCGATGAACTAACACCAGTATTTTGTAGACTTTTTAACTTATCCTACAAACGAGGAATATTTCAATCGTGCTGGAAGACGGCGCGAGTCCAGCCTATACCAAAGAAAGGTAAGAGAACCCTGCCTAGCAAGTATCGACCAGTCGCATTGCTTTCAGTTATATCCAAGGTAATGGAGAAAGCTATTAACCAACATCTTCTAAAGTACCTGGAAGGCTTCAACATTATCAGCGATCATCAATATGGTTTTCGGAAGTCCAGATCAACTGGAGGTCTTCTAGCCTATATCACCCATCTTTGGAACAACGCAATCGAACATCATGGCGAGTCTCGGGCTGTTGCACTGGATATTTCTAAAGCTTTTGATCGTGTTTGGCATGAGGGACTTCTAAGTAAACTGCGATCCTATGGTATGCCCAGTCGATTCTGTGCATGGTTGTGTAGCTTTCTTAAGGACCGCTCTCTGCAAGTGGCGATTGACGGATTTCTCTCAGACACCTTCACCATCAATGCCGGTGTTCCTCTTGTCTTGTCTCCCACTCTCTTTTTACTTTACATTAGTCTACATTAACGATCTTCTAGTGAAAACGAAAAATCCGATATTTAGTTTCACTGACGATAGCACACTTATCTCCTCTTTCTCTTTGAATGCACAAACATCGGCTGCCGACGCACATCTTCGCACACAGCATGAAGTATCACGCCTCAACAAAGACCTGGAAGAAATTTTGGCTTGGGGTGACAGTAACCAAGTCGAATTTAACGGTAAAAGGCCCAGGCACCAGTTTTCTCTAAAAAGGTTAACATTACAGAACCGGAAATAGCCATGGCATAGGCATAGGCACTCCCACTGGCTTCATCTATTAATTTGCTGGGCGTCAATCTGGGAGGAAATATGTCTTGGCATAACCACGTTGTGGCAATCGCCAAGATAGCTTCTCAGAAGCTCGGGGTACTCTTCCGAACCAGAAAGTTGTACACACCTCAACAACTTTTGACACTATACGAAGCCCAGATTCGACCATCACTAGAATACTGCTCTCATGTCTGGAGCTCTGCACTCAAACATATACTCTTCGGCTACTGGATTCCATCGAAAGCTGGGCCATTCGTTTGATTGAAGACCACGAGCTGACGAAGAGCCTCGACAGCCTAAAACATCGAAGACAGGTTGGGATTTGATTCTCTTTTACAGATATTTTCATGGAAAATGCTCGGCTGACTTTGCCCTCTTAATTCCGCCCAGAGCGGCGAATAGCAGAGATACACGACGAACCACTACCGCCCATCCATATGTGGTTAAGCTTAGTACTCCTCGAACTTCATTATTTAAGAATTCTTTCATCTGGAGGACTTCAACTTTATGGAACGACCTTCCCGAGGTCGTTTTTCCCAACGAATATAACCTCCAACGATTCAAAACCAATGTGAATCGCTTTTTGCGCACACGCACCACTCCCAGAGTGCCCTAAAGGATTTTTTCTATAGTGCTTGTGTTTGATCATTAAAAAAAAGGAAAGAAAATTTAAAAAAATATTTTAATTTAAAAAGAAAGAATTGACGTACCATTCATTTCTTCAAAAATACCGAGGACAATTCCCTCACGAACGCCACTGGTCGGAATAAAAATTCACGTTATACATCATAAAATGCCTCTTGATGAATAGAAAGTGCGTACCAAATTTCACAAAAATATCTAGAGCAGTATCACAGATATTAATAAAAAAAAAGGAGATTTTTTTGAAAATCTTTAACACTCAGTATCTCAAAAGTTAAGACGTTTAGGACATATGTTTAGTTTTTTTCTGAAATTGGACAAAATAATAACCTACTTAATTTCGTTATCTTCTTGCAAAAGTTTTTTGCTATCATTTATCCCGCTGTTCGATGGCCAGACGTCATAGATATTGTATGGCCTTTTAATTTAACCGTGGTAAAATACACGTGGGTTATAGACTATATAGTTATAGATCTTTTCGTAAGAAACAGTAGCGGCCCCCTTGGATTTGAGGGTTTAAATAAAACAATATACTGTATACTTATATAACGATAACAATCACTTCCATTATTATTATTTTCTATTTGGGTTTCATAATGGCTACATTATGTAATGCAAAAGAATTTAATAACCTATCACTTTATGAAATTGAAATTTTAATTTTTTCATGTTGGCAGCAAAAGTAGGGTTCGATTTTTAGGCCTACTTCGATTTCGTTGAAATTAGTTTCCTAGGCATTATAGATCCGACAAAAATTTTTTATAGAAAACTTTAAAATACTAACCTTTAACGTTGCAAATAGATCATTTTTACTAGATATTTATCTGAAATACCTATGCTCGGAAATATATAACATGTTGACGGTGTCCGTCAACTAATTTCTAGCCACAACTATAAAACAACATAATCTAAAAATAATAGAAATATCTTCCAGTTTATGCTCGATTTCTAAAGTTTTATTCAATAAAGTACTATTTTTATTTTTAATTCAATATAAATAGTATTAAACATATTACTTTATATATACATATTTATAGTTACGGTTGGCAGTTCCTGGGCATTAATTGTTATTCCTGTCAGATTCTGTGCCGACACAATATTTTGTTCAATAGTATTATTTATTATTTTGTTCAATATTTTGAACTTTGTTCTGCTCGCACCATAACTCAAAGTTTTGCATATTCTTTTTAAAAGTTTTTCTAGATTATTTTCTGCAATTTCTCGTATTTCTGACGGAGTACAACTTTCTTCCTGACTCATTTTTATTAACTTTAATAATATATATTTATTTTTAATTATGACGGATGGGAAGAAGCTTTGTTGTGCTCAATTGTTTCTATCATGGCATATTTGATACTTGTAACATTTTATTAAATTGTAAAAGTATTGCCAACCCAAAAAGTAAATATTAATTCAAATGGAAAAAATCTACTATATTTTTTAAAGTTTTCCAGACTTTATTATAAAATACACGGATCATAAGACAGTGGTGCAGAGCTCCAGACATGAGAGCAGTATTCCTAGTCACGGAATGGTCCAATTATATGTCCCTGAGAGACACCTACATCTACCTGTTTAGAATTTATTAGTGTTGGGAAAAACCGATGATTTTAATAATCGAGCACTTGATACTCGAGCGATTTTAATAATCAAGTGAATCGCTCGAGTGAATCGCTTGAAATTCCAATTCACCAAGCGATGACGTCACCGACTGCTCCACCGGCAGCCTAGCCGTTTACATGTGTGCCGGTAGGGTATTTAGCAGGCACGTAACTACGGGTGGGCGCAGGTTTAGCTAAAAAATTGTAGTAGCCACCAAAAAAATTCCAGAAATTTACTTATTTGTGAATAATGAATTTTTACCACGTGTCTCGGTACCAAACAAGAAAACTGCAAAAAATCATCCAAATAAATATTTATTGTTCGGGTTGATTATTGTGCTTTTTTAACCCAAACAAAAAGTATTACCAAGAGTTATTTTTCTTCACATCTTCCTCAATCTACGATCATAAAATAAGTAGATATTTAAAATGGCTTGTCAAATTCTTCCATTTTAAATTATCAGGTGCCCACTGTGTGCCCGTCAAAAATTTAGGCTTAGTTACGCGACTGGCAAAATAAGAAAATCCTGTTTAACTTTAAGAATGTTTACTTTTGGTTACCAAAAAATTTGTCGATACCTATGTTTTGTTAACTATTTTGCTAGTTTTCTCATTTACCATTAACATTTTCTATAATGTATGTTATTTTTAAGAAGTCTTCTTGAGTTTAATAATAAAAAGTTCCTGTTTAGATTTAAAAATGTTTACTATAAGATTACCAACAATTTTTTCTATATATCTTGTTAACCATCTTGTTCGTTTTGCTATTTTTCATTAACAATTTCTATTATTATGTTATTTTTGATATGTTTTCTCGAGTTTATAGTAAATAAAAATTTAAAAATTTTATCCTATAATTTTTTTATATTTATAATCGGAGACCTAAACTACGCCGCTGGCTAGCCAGTTAAAACAAAACTTTACAAAACCCATCTCGCGATGGCTCCGCTAAGGGATTTGGCGTATTTTTTTATATGCACCTTCTCGTTTATGTGCCTTTAAGAAAGACGTATGTCGTGTAGCTGCTCAGCGTCAAACTCGAACGTCGCCAATCGGATGGCGCGGCGCGTAGAACGAAGGTCGGGTATTAAGTGACAGGCGATATTTTTCGGTTTTTCGCTTTATAGAGAATTTCCTATCGAGCGAAAAACTGTTCGAATATACGAACAAACTCGATCACACCACAGCGGTACATTTCCGCCGGCGTCAAGCGAAGCGTGGGTATGAAGTGAAAGATAATAAGTGACGAGCGACGGTTTTCGCCTGAATAGATAACTCGACCGTTTTTTTTTTAATAATCGAGCGATGGCGGTTATTTCAATAATCAAGCGGTTTGTCGCTCGAGCGATCACACCACTAGAATTTATACGTGGTTGATATGAAAGATGCCGAAATGTTGCTTCCTATGTTCAAGAAATGGTTTAATCCAACGTGAGGGAGAATTGCAAATTCCATAAGATCACAGCTTTTCGCTTTCGGTAACATAAATACCTCGAATATTTAAATTTGCACTTTTTGTGACAGTCAAGTTCTATTTCGGTGGAAATAAATAACGGCTAGACATGTCTCAAAATCGTGCCGAAATGATGTGTAGGTAAATGTCTTTAGCGGATAAATTTAGAACTTTCAGCACATTTTCTACTTTTGTCATGCCAGTACATCCAGACAGAGCGTCTTTAACGATTAAGTCTAATTTTACGTCTAAATTTAGACTGTATTAACAAGAGCAGACCAGACGCAAATATATTTATTTAATTATATCAATTAATTTTAGTTTATTTTTTTATATTATATTTAATTATACAAACCGACCAATCTGTAGGTACTAATACGCCCAAATGTACGTTCTTTCGATCTGTGGGTTTCAACAGTATACCGGGTGATGCATTGTCGAATTGAACACCTATACAGGGTGTCCCATTTTCGACACTTTTATAGGGTATCTCCGTAATTGTTACTGCTATCAAAAAAGTAATGTAGGCGTCATGTGCTCTTTTTGGGTCAAACTTAAAATGGTAAAATCAAAATTTGAAAATTTTCGCTCGTTTAAGAGATACGGGGGAAAAACAAAAAATTTACAATATCAAAATTACCCTATATTTTCTTAGTTAATCGACATACAGACAAATGTTTTATACAGAAGTTTCTTTATAATGATTTTTGAATAATCTGCCGTTTTCAGAATAAGTATACGGAGTCAGGTAAAAAAGTTATCGGACCTAACTTAATTTTTTAAAATGGAACACCCTATATATTTTAATCTAAAAAGATACTATTTTAACTTCTCCTTTCAAATATAGAACACACCATGGATGATATTGGTTTCCTAGGCTTTATTACTTTGAAACGAAATAAAAGATTTTGATTAAGGTAAAAAATAACGGGAATATTCGGAATATATCCTTAAATGGTTACCGTCTTTCCGTATAGCGAACAAAATATAAGTTTTACGCCATTCCTTCGTTTTTTTCCACTTTCAATATAAACTGATATCATATCAAATTTTTCAAAATGTTGAGAGTGATTTTCACAAATGAATATGTATGAATGAAATTGACGTTAAATGTTAATAACAACTAGAATGTCAACATAGTTGTTTCTAGGATATTAGCTTTTGTTTCATGGCCTACTGTGGTTTAAAGTAATAAAGTTTAAATATATCGCCTAGAAAACCTATATGATCCATGGTGTGTTATATATTTAAAATGCTATATTTTTGGATTAAAATATATATATATAATATAATGGTGATATAATAAATATATATGGTGATCCATTTAAAAAAATCCCATAACTTTTTTACCTAACCCCGTACACTAATTCTGAAAACGGCAAATTATTCAACAATTATTATAAAGAAGCTTCCGTATAAAACATTTTTCCGTATCTCTTTTAACTAAGAAAATACAGGGTCATTTTGAAATTGTCAAATTTTTGATTTGCTCCCGTATCTCTTAAGCAAGCGAAAATTTTGATTTTACCATTTTAAGTTTGTTCCTATAAAAGTGTCGAGGTACACTTTAAAAGAGAAGAATTTTTTTAAAAGGAGAAGAAAAAAATAGAACCTTGAAAATCTACCTTTTTTCTTGGGAATAATTTTTTTGGTGGGTGGTCCAGTCCCCCCCCCCCCCCCCCCCCCCCCCTAAATACATCACTGCTCTTGGTCGTCACTATAGAAGGGAACAACAAACTTAACAAACACAACTACTATTTATTTTTATAAAGGTTGTAACAATATTCTAATTGACGCTAAACCCAAGAAAGTATCACGGGAGACCTTTATACAACAAATTGGCACATCGAGACCTTCTATAAAACGGTTATAAATCATAATAAAAGTCTCTTTAGTTGGATAAAGCAAGATTTCCCTTAGAAATTGTTCCGATACGCGTCCAAAAAGCATTTCTCAGGGAATTAAAAAACGGCCAATTTATTTCAATACAGCTCTAATAAATTTATTGCATCAAGTGCGTTTTTCTCTTGATGCAATTTATTCAAACCTATCATTATCTTTTTGGGAATTAGGTCGACCCGTCTGCGGCCCAAATAAAGTACCTTCTGTATTTAACAAGTGTTTGTTTAACAAGTGTGGAAATGCCGATTGTTGCTACAGCGCGATGAAAATTGTTTTAGCGAGACGCCGCTGGAACAATGTATTCCACAATTCCTTCCACAAGTGGTCGTCTCGACATATTATGTCCTGAGGGAAGAAAATTTGCAAAAATAAACTAGACCGTGTGCAACTTTCACAACAAGTTGCGAAAAATACAGTTTTATTTATTTCATGTTGTAAAGGGATGTAGTCCTTTCTGAGGTATTTAAATATAGAAGGGACGTCATGCAGTGAAACCTCTCATAACGGACACCTCTAATAAGCGGACATCTCTATTAAGCGGACTTTTTTCATAGTCCGGAACTAGGTATATGAAATTCTATGAAAAATCAACCTCGCTTGGGCGGACTCTCCTTTGAGCGGACGCGGACAGGCTGTTTTCATATAAAGAGTGCGAAACCCCTCCTTTAAACGGAAAACAATTTTTTTAAAGTATTTGGGAGACGAATAAGTACGGTGCAAAAACTCTCTGAAGACAGACCGGCAACCAATCGCGTATGCGTGGCAGATCGAAAGGACTTCGCCGAATGAAAGTGTGTGTGATTCCCCGACAGCAGTCCGCCGTTTATTTGTGAGTTGGGCGAGTTCATTAACATTGATAGCAATGTGCTATTAGATGATGATAGTGACCCCATTCCTACCGATTATGTAGTCCAAACTGAAACCACATCACTATCTGAGGACTCTGATGAAGAAGCTGAATGCAGTAATCAAACAAATGTCACCAATTATCAACAAGCCATTAGTATGGTAAAGGAATTACAAGAGTATGCAAAGAATAGAGGTGACTCTACAGCAATGGAATTGTTATCAGACTTGGAATTACATTTTCTAGATTGCAAGTCTTAAAACGCAAACACGTCAAACTACGTTATTGGATTTTTTTAGTACTACATACATCCTAACTAAAACTAGTGTATTTTTGTTATGTTATGTTTATTTGTACATACATATACATAGTAATAATTTTGCATTTACATATTACCTAATAACAAATTTCCCATGGGCGGACACCTCTATTAGACGGACACATTTAGACGGTTCCGTAAGTGTCCGCCTAAGGGAGGTTTCACTGTATAACATATAGTCGAAAACTGGATACTTATTGATGATTTTTCCTGTTAACAAAAACTTTAATTCCAGTTTGCGCCTAAACGGCATGACTAATCGACTCGAATAAAGGGTACTTACCTTTTTTATTAGGTATTCTTCTGTCTTTAAAATTTCATGTCATTTTGTTCAATAACTGTCAATTTCAAGTGAAGTGGCCTCTGGTGGCACCGCAAGAAACCATTTTTATAACAGAATAATAAAGGTCGTTAAGCTAATATCACCTTGATAGTTTGAAACCTAAGATGTCAGAATAGTATATTAAGATATAAGTTTCATAAGACATCATCTAAGAGCAAGCGTCCAAATTAGAAAACGACCCGCGAAGCGGGGAGTTTTCTAAAGTACAAGTGCTCTAATTGTCTTATGAACCGTGTATTTTATAATACTTTTTCTATTTGGGTCTTTAAAGTCTGGCAAACTTTAAAAAATATAGTAGATTTTTTCCATTTGAATTAATATTTTCTTTTTGGGTTGGCAATACTTTTACAATTTAATTAAAATGTTACAAGTATCAAATATGCCATGATAGAAACAATTGAACACAACAAAGCTTCTTCAAATCCGTCATAATGATATTATCGAAGCTAATAAAAATAAGTCAGGAAGAAAGTTGTACTCCGTCAGAAATACGAGAAATTGCAGAAAATAATCTAGAAAAACTTTTAAAAAGAATATGCAAAACTTTGAGTTATGGTGAGAGCAGAACAAAGTTCAAAATATTGAACAATATATTGTGTCGACACAGAATCTGACAGGAATAGCAATTAATGCCCAGGAAATGTCTACAGTAACTATAAATATGTATATATAAAGTAATATGTATAATATTATATTGAATTAAAAATAAAAATAGTACTTTATTGAATAAAGCTTTAGAAACGGAGCATAAACTGGAAGATATTTTTATTATTTTTAGGTTATGTTGTTTTATAGTGGTGACTAGAAATTAGTTGACGGACACCGTCAGCATGTTATATATATCCGAGTATAGGTATTTCAGATAAATATCTAGTAAAAATGATCTATTTGCAAGGTTAAAGGTTAGTATTTTAAAGTTTTCTATAAAAAATTTCTGTCGAATCCATAATGCCCTGAAAAATCGAAGTAGGCCTAAAAATCGAACCCCACTTGTTGCCAACATGAAAAAAATAAAATTTCAGTTTCATAAAGTGGCAAGTTATTCAATTATTTTGCATTTCATAATGTAGCCATTATGAAACCCAAATAGAACAATAAAATTAACTTTGACAAGCTGTAACTCGAAAAGTTAAACTGTCAAAATAACGGTTGTGCGTTGCCACCCTAGGTGCATAAGGCCACCTTTTATAACTAGTGACGAAACGTTTTCATTTCGTAACCAATACAAAATTTGTATATTTATTAGACGGGCAACACTCCACTTAGGTATCAAAATTGCTATAAAAAAAATTTATGTACATACATATTCCAAAAATAGACGTACGTGCCAGCCAATCCCACAATTTGTTTACATAAGAAATTAGCAAACGGGCAATATCTGTCAAATTGGCAAAGAATTCGCGATTTATTTATTAATCCTTAATTAATCTTATTATTACTCACGGGCTGGACTCGAATCAGCTGAGCGGTTAAAACCTAGTCGGATATGGACGATAAAGTCGCGGGCGAGACATTTTTAATATCGGCTACTTTTTATGATTGGGAAGTAGGAAATGGAAAGCCGTTCGTGATTAATAATGAACCGGTTTTACGGGTTTATCAGTTCGACTGGAGTTTGGTAGTGAATAAGAACTAAGGTAGGAATACGTATTGGTGTTTCTCAGTTATACAAGGACACTAGAAACAAAAAACACTACCTCAAATTAATTATCCAATATTCTAAAGTGAACGTCCAAATTAATGAGGTGTTAATTCGTTAATAAATTTTTGTTTTAACTGATAGAAAATGACATATGTCAACAGTGTTGTCATATCTTCAGGGTAAACTCTTTAGAAAGTCAATAACCGTTTGACAGATTGCAAGTTGTTTATTTTTCAGGGTACATTATTATAAACTTTTACGTTCAGTTCAGTTCGCTGGGAAACAATCTCTGATTTATAAACTTGAACTGACTCGAACGAACCGCCGCGGAGTTTATGGTCATGGTATGTTCTCATTTGTTCAATTCGAACGACACCCGTCAGATCTGGACAACTTAAAAGTTTATAAATGCCACTTACCCTTTAGAAAAAAAAATGCAATTTTATTTAGCTTTTCGGACTTATTTAAGACCAACTTAATTTATAAAAAAAACACCAAGTACTAGTTAACATCTAAAAATTTTAAAAATAAATAACACGTTGGTTCCGTGGATCGATATTGAACTGCTGCACTGCCATCGCGAAAAGAACAAATAACTTAATAATTTAAACTCGGGTTTAAGTATTAACACACAAATCTGCTTGAAAAAACAGTAGGAAACCGGCCGGTTTCTTTAAACAGCTGATCTTGGACAAACGGGTTGCCTATTCTTTACGACACTGCAGCGGCTGGGGTTAATACTTAAAAATACAGCGTTGCCACTTTCAATGTTTTATAAGGTTATATTCATAAAATGCAGAATTTCCTTCTGTAATACTTTTGTGTATAATGATAGTCTTGGAAATGGCAACCGCGCTAGTTAGACGAGACTATTTATTTTAAAGGGATGGAAAAGTCTATCAACATAATTATTTCCTAATTCTTCTTCAGTAAAGGATTAATAAATTTGATTAGCCCATTAGAAATTAGCGTTTTTATTATTTCTGAATTTCTATTGCGAAATAATTTGTATCCTATAGTGCTGTTGTTTTATGTGTACAGTAGGTTATTGTAAAGTGTAATTATGCGTTAATATTTATTGCTTTTGTGTAATCTGATAATAAGTGCATATCTTCAAAAAAACTAATTGGAAATTCGTGGGTGTCTGTGTGTTTCTTTAAGTGATTTAGTGCAAATGTTCCGAGAGATTGGAAATAAGAGGCCGAATGGGGTTTAGTGGGTATAAGCTTATTATGTTCCACATTATCATCAGGGTACGTGATGAGCATAAAGCTTTTCCCATAGAAAAAAAAACCTGAAGATGTCTGGGCCCTGGATTACTTGCTAGTGTACTGGCACCTGGATTCACTTCTAATTGGATACTAAATATTATTTTTATAAGAATCTAAAGTTTTACATTTTTTACACAGTTGGCAACATTGGGCCTGAACATCTGTTGATTACACAGCTTGGCAATGTAATATGATCATATATGAATGTGCCGAGGAGTAACCGGGTGGGTTTAGGGGTGAATTACCCCACTTTTTAAACGTTCGATTTAAAAAAAATATGTAGCGCTTCTCTAGGACACCCCAGGAGTCACCCATTTAAATATAATACGTCATTTCCATAACACCCGTATTAGATGCCCAATATTTTCATGACAACTATACAAAATATAAAAAATTTTCGTCTCCTGTATAAGTGAGAATTTTTTTTGGAGCAAATAAATCAATAATAATTATGAAAGCTGTTTTAATTTAAACTCTTTTTTTGCAAATGTAATTTATCTACTTAATCAATGACGTCTTTTATACACCTGCGAAAATATTAATGTGATTAAAAAATTATAATAAGCTATCGGTGATGAGGGTCCGAATAACGACTGTAATATAAAACTGCCCACATCCTTTTCCTTATTTTTCACCCGCCGAAAATTGCCACTTTCTACAAGACAAGTTACAACTAGCGAATAGGGGTTACTCGAAAAGTATTCTTTAAGGAAAATGGAAACATATGGAGTCACTCGTATTAACTAGAACTACTAAACAACAATATTGGAAAAATCTTCAAGTCGCTCTCGTGTACAATTTAAGCGATTCTCGTTGGCTTTGAATCGTTGGAGGTTATATAACGGCGTTCCACAACGATGACGTCCACCACATTAAGGAATTCTCAAACAATCAAGTTCGAGGAGCACTGAGTGGTTGGTCGTCGCTCTAGGTGGGAATATTAATCAAACAGTTGCCATGGAAATACAGTGAAACCTCCTTTAGGCGGACGCCTACGGGACCGTCTAAATGTGTCCGCCTAATAGAGGTGCCCGTCCATGAGAAATTTGTTATTAGGTAATATGTAAATGCAAAATTATTACTATGTATATGTATGTACAAATAAACATAACATAACAAAAATACACTAGTTTTAGTTAGGATGTAGTACTAAAAAGATCTAATAACGTAGTTTGACGTGTTTGCGTTTTATACTTCTTACAATCTAGAAAATGTAATTCCAAGTCTGATAACAATTTTGTTGCTGTATAGTCACCTCAATTCTTTGCATACTCTTATAATTCCTTTACCATACTAATGGCTTGCTGACAATTGGTGACATTTGTTTGATTACTGCATTCAACTTCTTCATCAGAGTCGTCAGATAATGATGTGTGGTTTCAGCTTGGACTACATAATCAGTGGGAATGGGGTCACTATCATCTTCTAATTGCTATCAATGTTAATGGACTCGCCCAAATCATTGTTATCAAAGTACGAACTTCCACAACATCAATATGCTCTTTCAGGCTCAAAACGCGACATTTTTCTGCCATTGTTTACGATTTGAACCTTACAACTCACAAATAAACGGCGCTCTGCTGTCGGGGAATCACACATACTTTCATTCGGCGAAGTTTTTGCACCGTAGTTATTCGTCTCCCAAATACTTTTTGTCCGTTTAAGGAGGGTTTTCGCACTCTATGTATGAAAACAGCCTGTCCGCGTCCGCCCAAAGGAGAGTCCGCCCAAGAGAGGTTGATTTCCATGGAATTCCATATACCTAGTTCCGGACTATGAAAAAATGTCCGCTTAATAGAGATGTCCGCTTATTAGAGGTGTCCGTTATGAAAGGTTTCACTGTATTTCTAAAAGAGAGTCACATCGCCAACATGTCTTCGATGTTCTATGCTGAGAATCTTTATCAGTTGCCGATCAAACGAATGGCGTACAGTTTCTTAGGGCTGTTAATTTTAGGTTATATAATATTTTATAAAAAATTTCCCAAGTTTTAAGAATAATTGGACGTCCGGCATCGTTGCATGAAAAAACTATTGCAAGCACATTCTTTCACATAAAAATGCATAGATTTAATCGAAATGTATTTATATTAGGTCCCTATATCAAATTCGATGGGTGCATCAAATTAAACGAACAAAAGGAAAAAATCTTACTTTAAAATCATCCGAATCTTCATAAAAGTCACATAAAAATTAATCATCGGACCGATCTGCAATTTTTTTTGGCAGTTTATAAAAAATGCATGAGCGACATTTGCAATTTGATTCTTCTCGAACCCGCTGGTCCGGGCAAAATTTCGTGGTTATTGACCCAGGGAACCCTAGGAGATCAAAAAGATGCAAAAAAATAACCGTAATGACCTTTTTGTGGCGAATCCAAATCTAAAATTTAAAATTGCGAAATTTATTGTTGAATTTTCATACGAAGAATTGCATAATATAAATGCGAGATTTGGCGAAACGTTTGTTCTCGGAATTGAAGAATAGGACGTTCATTTAAGATGGCTAATTTTAAAATACAATTAGTTGGACTGCCGGTCACTTTTTCGTAGCGATTTTTTTTTCTCATTTTTCGCATAGCAGGGCCATTCCCCTCGCCCATAGGCTGCTCCCCCAAGAGATAGCAACCCTTCTACACTAACGCCACGACATACACGGAAAAACGACTATTGTAAATTTATTGTAGTAAAGATTTTATTGTAAAATTTCATAACGATATAGTATTAATTACATTTTTTATTAGTAATCCTTTTTTTATGATCAAACACAAGCACTATAGGAAAAGTCCTTTAGGGCACTCTGCGAGTGGTGCGTGTGCGCAAAAAGCGATTCACGTTGGTTTTGAATCGTTGGTTATATTCGTTGGGAAAAACGACTTCGGGAAGGTCGTTCCATAAGGATGAAGTCCTCCAGATGAAAGAATTCTTAAATAATGAAGTTCGAGGAGTACTAAGCTTAACCACATATGGACGTGCGGCAGTGGTTCGTCGTGTATTTCTGCTATTCGCCGCTCTGGGCGGAATTAAGAGGGCAAGGTCAGCCGAGCACTTTCAATGAAAATATCTGTAAAAGAGAGTCAAATCCCCCAACCTGTCTTCGATGTTCTAGGCTGTCGAGTTCTTCGTCAGCTCGTGGTCTCCAATCAGACGAATGGCCCTCCTTTAGATGGAATCCAGCATTCGAAGAGTATGTTTGGGTGCAGAGCTTCAGACATGAGAGCAGTACTCTAGTGATTGTCGAATCTGGGCTTTATATAGTATCAAAAGTTGTTGAGGTGTGTACAACTTTCTGGTTCGGAAGAGGTGGGGTTTAGTGGGTATAAGCTTATTATGCAGTCCCACACTATCATCAGGGCACGTGATGTGCATAAACCTCTTCCCATAGAAATAAGAACTGAAGGTGTCTGTGCCCTGGATTCCTTACTCGTGTCGGCAGCCTGGATTTAATTTCTAAGTAAGCTAAATAATTATTTTTATAAGAATCTAAAGTTTTACACTTTTCCACAGTTTGGCAACATTGCGCCAGAACATCTGTTTATTACACAGCTGGGCAGTGTAATATGATTGTGCCGTTGTTGTGAGTTGTACACACCTCAGCAACTCTTGACACTATACAAAGCCCAGATTCGACCATCACTAGAATACTGCTCTCATGTCTGGAGCTCTGCACCCAAACATACTCTTCGGCTGCTGGATTCCATCGAAAGGAGGGCTATTCGTCTGATCGGAGATCACGAGCTGACGAAGAACCTCGACAGCCTAGAACATCGAAGACAGGTTGGGGATTTGACTCTCTTTTGCAGATATTTTCATGGAAGGTGCTCGGCTGACCTTGCCCTCTAAATTCCGCCCAGAGGGACGAATAGCAGAAATACACGACGAACCACTGCCTCCCATCCATATGTGGTTAAGCTTAGTACTCCTCGAACTTCATTATTTAAGAATTCTTTCATCTGGAGGACTTCCTCCTTGTGAATCACTTTTTGCGCACACGCACCACTCCCAGAGTGCCCTAATGGATTTTTCCTATAGTGCTTGTGTTTGATCATAAAAAAAAAAAAAAAAAAAAAAAAAATTGTAAAATTCGATCACTGAAGTCGAGCGACGTTGGGCACGGTTAGTACTTGGATGGGTGACCGCTTGGGAATTCCATGTGTCAAATTTTTTACAAGATTTTAGTAAATTTTACAAAATATTTTAGTAATTTCATTAAATTTTACAAACATATTTTTGTATTTTTTTTGTGGTTTTTTTGTAGTTTTTCTTCCCGTGTACCACTAAAAGAATTTTTTAAAAATTTCAACTAACTTCTTTGAACATTTCACATATCTATTTCCCTAGTATAAACAGATGTGTCCTAAAAAACTCAATCAGTCAGCTGTTTCAGATTCAACATTGTAAATTTTTCGGGAAAAAAAATTGGCGAGATTGTTTAAAATTCCTTTACATAATTTTGGACCGCGATCAAATATGCGGTCCGCGTGCCGTCCTGCTATATATTATTCTAAATTCATGTTAAAATATTTTAATACATTCAATTATCGTCAAAGTACGATTGTACCCATAATTCTGAATTATTGGCCTTTCGTGGTGTAAAATTAGTTAAATAATTGGCGCCACGAGGCAGTGCCGTAGTTTTTCTCCTTGTTTTCCCGAGACAGCGACGCAACCGGAAAATTTATAGAAGGACTCGTTCGCTAAGGTTCTCATCCGAATAAAGCTAGGTTCACACGGCAACATTTTTTTTTTTTTTTTTTTTGTGATCAAACACAAGCACTATAGGAAAAATCCTTTAGGGCACTCTGGGAGTGGTGCGTGTGCACAAAAAGCGATTCACTTTGGTTTTGAATCGTTGGAGGTTATATTCGTTGGGAAAACGACCTCGGGAAGGTCGTTCCACAAGGATGAAGTCCTCCAGATGAAAGAGTTCTTAAATAGTGAAGTTCGAGGAGTACTAAGCTTGACCACATATGGATGGGCGGCAGTGGTTCGTCGTGTATTTCTGCTATTCGTCGCTCTGGGCGGAATTAAGAGGGCAAGGTCAGCCGAGCACCTTCCATTAAAATATCTGTAAAAGAGAGTCAAATCCCCAACCTGTCTTCGATGTTCTAGGCTGTCGAGGTTCTTCGTCAGCTCGTGGTCTCCGATCAGACGAATAGCCCTCCTTTCGATGGAATCCAGTAGCCGAAGAGTATGTTTGGGTGCAGAGCTCCAGACATGAGAGCAGTACTCTAGTGATGGTCGAATCTGGGCTTTGTATAGTGTCAAAAGTTGTTGAGGTGTGTACAACTTTCTGGTTCGGAAGAGTAAACCAAGTTTCTGAGAAGCTATCTTGGCGATTGCCACAACGTGGTTATGCCAAGACATATTTCCTCCCAGATTGACACCCAGCAAATTAATAGATGATGCCAGTGGGATTGCGTGTCCGGCCATGACTATTTCCGGTTCTGTAATGTTAATCTTTTTAGAGAAAACTGCTTTAGAGAAAACATACCGCATGTTTTCTTGCATGATTAACCCATTATGTATATTAAACAAAAATAAAAATAATTACCATTTCTTTAAAGGAATTATACGAGTATGCAAGGAATAGTGGTGACTCTGCAGCAATGGAGTTGTTATCAGCCTTGGAATTACATTTTCTAGATTGCAAGTATAAAACGCAAACACGTCAAACTACGGTATTAGATTTTTTTAGTACTACATCCTAACTAAAACTAGTGTATTTTTGTTATGTTATGTTTATTTGTACATACATATACATAGTAATAATTTTGCATTTACATACAGGGTGTTATGGAAATGACGTATTATATTTAAACCGGCAATTCCTGATATAAAGACAAATTGCGCTAAAAGTGACATGACGTCAAACCAGAAACACACCTATGTGGCACTGCGATACATGTAAGCAATCAAGGAATTCCGGCCGGTGTTGTCATATGCACACCTTAAACTCTTTACATACAATTAATTTTAGAACATTTACGACGGACTATGTTTTAAACAACCCGAAAAAACATATGGAATAGTAATAGCCACGTACGTACGTGCCAATGACCTCTTGACGCCTTACATCCACTGAGCGAAGTAGTTTCATATAGCGCCGCACGCTTGCGTCTGTTAGTTGAAGACTAACCAGCGGCCGAATACGTTGTGTCTCGTCGATCACCAACACACTCTCAGCAATCCGCTCTGTTTTTTCGGTTTACGCGTGTATCTTGCCCGTCCACAGATAATCTTTGAATATTGTTTTTATTGACGCGTTTCTTCTGGACGTCAAATTTCGTCGCGTGTAATAAAATCTAATAATCTGTAGTATAATCTGTATTATTGTATTTTCAAAAGCTAACTATGGGTTCTGTCTCATTATTACATAAAAGTGTTTCCAGGAGTGTTCCCATGAAAAAGAAAAAAAAAACTGATTGTGTCTGTGCCTGGATTTCCTCGCTCTTTAGGTATAAGGATAAATACAAGTAGGTAGAAAATAATTTATTTTTATAATTTTATATGGAATTTCAGTGTTACATTAAGTTTGGCAACATTGCCATTGGCTCTGGGTGAAATGTTGTACAGTAGCGCGGACTAACCTGTGAGTAAGAGTGTTTATTACCCCACTTTTAAAAGGGTCGATTTAAAAAAAATAAAATATGTAGCGCTTCTCTAGGACACCCAAGGAGTCACCCATTTAAATATAATACGTCTTTTCCATAACACCCTGTATTACCTAATAACAAATTTCCCATGAGCGGGCACTTCTATTAGGCGGACACATTTAGACGGTCCCGTAGGTGTCCGCCTAAGAGAGGTTTCACTGTATTGTAAACTACAGATCACATAATCCGCTCATAAAACTCTTGGAAAGTGAAGCTGTGATTGTTTGAAATGTTATTGAAAATCAGTAATGGGTGGGTGGAAGAGAGAACTACATGTTTGTTGGCTTAATGGCAACAATGTTGAAGTCTGGTTATAGCAGATGGTTAAATATTAAAACATAACCATACTTACGGATGAAAAGATAAATCCCTATTTAAATGATCCACTCTTTTGCAATCTACGCATGAGTGCGCAATGATTGTTTATAATAAAGACGATTTTTCACCAATAATCACAAAAAACACATATCAACCAAAATATATAATCAATCCGTTAGATCAAATGACAAACATCGCAATGTTTACGACATTAGTATTCATTCATCTTTTGCTTATCTTTTGGGTCCGAATCGTAGTAAAATAGAAATAGATGTTGCCAGAGTGCAGTTGCCCAGTTCAAGATTCGTTTGATACTTTTAAGTATAATAATATTTTTTTAAAGAATCTCTCATCACCATTTCGCAGTTTATAGTAAAATTATTGGGAAATAAATTTATGTTAAGAGCAATTTCGGATTAATCTTAAACCAGTTGTATTTGCCAAGTTAACAAATTTTTAATTGGGATTTTGCAAGATACATTTGCGATAAATATGTCAATCTGGCTATGCTGCAAAAATGACCCGAATAGGTGGGAAAGACTGTTTGCATTCGTTGCGTAGGCTAGAAACGTACATGTTTCCATCTGTAGTTTCTAATCTCTCTGTCCTTTGAAAGGACTGGCGCAGTAGCTAAAATGGTTTATCCAGATCGGCCATACAAGCCTTAATATACTTCTCCGGAAATTACACAGGCCGGTCATAAAAAGAAAACTTATCCGAGCTGATGACTTGTCGAAGTTATCTTATTAAGACACCTGTCATTTTGCAGGATTTCTTCGTGATGACATCACAAAGCAAGAAAATAAACACTGATTTGTATACATTCGGCTACAATGTTGCATTGCGATTAAAGGTGGTCGATTTTCTGCTTGTCAGTGTCTACAGGGTGGTCCTCAACGAAGGAAGCCGAACAAACGTATCAAAAAGAAAGTATTCCCTCTCAACCAACGTTTATTTATTTTTCTATTTGGGTTTCATAATGGCTACATTATGAAATGCAAAAAAATTGAATAACTTGCCACTTTATGAAACTTTTAAAAATTTTAAAATTTTTAGAAGCCTATACGACAGACTGGGAGAAACAGAATCCTTGCATCCAAAACGTAATAATGGAGGATCCTGTTTCTCCCAGTCTGTCGTATAGGCTTCTAAAAATTTTAAAATCTGGCTGCCTTCTATTTGGACACATTTCCAAATACCGCCGATGTGCCCCGCGTCTGTTAAAATTTTCTTGTGCGTATAAACATACCATGTCTCGCATTTCTCCGTTAGAAAACAGTTATGTCGCGGCATTTTTAGTTTCATTTTTGATAACAGTATCTTGAAAAACTCCTTAAAAACACCCACAATGCTGACAAATGAAAATAAACTTTGGCAGAAATGAGATTTCAAAGTGCTTTCATTGTATATATCTAGTAAAAATTATCTATTTGCAAGGTTAAAGGTTAGTATTCTAAAATTTTCTATAAACATTTTTTGTTGAATCCATAATGCCTAGAAAACTAATTTCAACGAAATCAAAGTAAGCCTAAAATTGGAACCCTAGTTGCTGCCAACATAAAAAAAATAAAATTTCAGTTTCATAAAGTGGCAAGTTATTCAATTTTTTTACATTTCATAATGTAGCCATAATGAAAGCCAAATAGAAAAACGTATGTACATACGAACCGCGGCTATTCTCCTTCTATACCTAAGCTCGACAAGGAGGATCCCAAAGCGAGACGAATTGACTAGCGTACCGTTTGAGCCCCGGTTTTCTACTGGCCGATTGACCATTAAGCGGCTGTTTTTTCGCTGTTTAATAACCGGCGATTTAATAATACGGTTTGGCGTGCATTTTAAACGATTGCATTTCGAAATATGTGCGGCCTATTATTCCAGTGACGTACACCGAGGGTCGAATTAAGTTGGCCTCTTTTTTTTTAAGTTTACGGTGGTTTTTAGGGATTCCTTATCGAAAACGAGCATTTTTTGAGGTAGCCAACATTGAAAAAGGTATTGGTAATAAACGCCATCTAACCGATGAAAAGATAAATCCTTATTTAAATGATCCACTCTTTTACAAACTACACATGAATGCACCATGATTGTTTATAATAAAGACGATTTTCCACAAATCACCACAAAAAATCACAAATCAACCAAAATATATAACAATCCGTTAGATCAAAGAACAAACATCGCAATGTTTACGAGATTAGTATTCATTCATCTTTTGCTTATTGTAAAATATAAATAGATGTTGCCAGAGTGCAATTGGATTAGTTCAAGATTCGTTTGATACTTTTAAGTATAATAATATTTTTTCTAATTGGGGTTCATAATGGCTACATTATGAAGTGCAAAAAAACTTGCCACTTTATGAAACTGAAATTTTATTTTTTTTATGTTGTCAACAAGTAGGGTTCGAATTTTAGGCCTACTTCGATTTCGTTGAAATTAGTTTTCTAGGCATTATGGATTCGACAGAAATTTTTTTATAGAAAACTTTAAAATACTAACCTTTAACCTTGCAAATAGATAATTTTTACTAGATATTTATCCGAAATACCCATACTCGGAAATATATAACATGCTGATGGTGTCCGTCAACTAATTTCTAGTCACAACTATAAAACAACATAACCTAAAAATAATAAAAATATTTTCCAGTTTATGCTCTATTTCTAAAGTTTTATTCAATAAAGTACTATTTTTATTCTTAATTCAATATAGTATTATACATATTACTTTATATATTATTATACAGATTTGTAGTTACTGTAGACATTCCCCTGGGCATTAATTGTTATTCCTGTCTGGTTCTGTGTCGACACAATATTTTGTTCAATAGTATAACATATTTATTATTTTGTTCAATATTTTGAACTTTGTTCTGCTCGCACCATAACTCAAAGTTTTGCATATTCTTTCTAAAAGTTTTTCTAGATTATTTTCTGCAATTTCTCGTAGTTCTGACGGAATACAACTTTCAATAATATATTGCTTTCTAATTATGTCGGATGGGAAGAAGCTTTGTTGTGTTCAATTGTTTCTATATATTTGATACTTGTAACATTTTATTAAATTGTAAAAGTATTGCCAACCCAAGAAGAAAATATTAATTCAAATGGAAAAAATCTACTATAGTTTTTTAAGATTTTCGAACTTTAAAGTCCCAAATAGAAAAAGTATTATAAAATACACGGTTCATAAGACAATTAGAGCACTTGTACTTTAGAAAACGCGTGCTCTAAGATAATGTCTTATGAAACTTGTATATACTATTAAAGAATCTCTCATCGCATTTTCACAGCTTATAGTAAAATTATTGGGAAATAAATTTATTTTAAGAGCAATTGGGGATTAATCTTAAACCAGTTGTATTTGCAAATTAACAAATTTAATTGGGTTTTTGCAAGATACCTTTGCGATAAATATGTCAATCTGGCTATGCTGCAATAGTGACCGAAAGAGGTGGGAAATACTGTTTGTATTCGTTGCGTAGGCTAGAAATGTACATATTTGTAGTCTGTAATATCTTTGATTTGTATAAATCTTCATCAAATGGATTGTGGATGTTATTTCTGGAAGTTAGTGGTTGGGTTTATGATTTTTCTAATATTACTTTATTATTTTGAGTATATTTTTTTATTTTTTTTTTAATAGAATTCTCCCTCGACAAAACGGCACGGCAATGGAAAAATCGGGCATCGGCGGTCTTTTTTGAAGAGAACCGCACCATATTATCACGTTAAGCAGCTTTCTATCTCGTTTAAATCTGGTTCGCGATCGTGGGTGTTCGATCTTGTCAATTTTTTTCCGACTTGTTGCTTTATTTTGGCGAGATGCGGCCCATGCTAACAAGCCTTCGAAATTTGATGCTCGCAGTGGATCCGTTGCACCAACGGTTATAAGTTGCATAATCGGGTGGTATTTTTTCCAAATTGCGTTAAGATCTGCTTCATGTGTTTCTTTAATGTCGACTGCAGTATTTTGAATACGTAGAATTAGGGCATCCCGACTGTCGCCTTTTTTGAATCAGTCCCATAAACCAATGGTGCGAGGTCGGGAGATCTTCGAGGCCATAAATAGGACCACCCCGATCAATTCAAACGCCTGGAAACCATTCGTCCCAATGTTACTTCACCTGATGAACAACCCCGTACAAACTGCAGATGGAAAAATGTACATTTCTAGTCTACGCAACGAATACAAACCAGTCTTTCCCACCTCTTTTTCTGTCATTATTGCAGCATGGCCAGATTGACGTATTTATCGCACAGCTATCTTGACAATTACAACTGTTTTAAGGTTAATCTGCAATTACTTTTAAAATAAATTTATTTTACAATAAACTGCGATAAAAAATATTATTATACTGATAATTATTATCAAGCGAATCTTGAATCTGGCAACATATATTTCTATTTTACTACTGCGCTACGATCCAGGAGCCAAAATATGAATGAATACTAATCTCGTAAACATTACAATGCATATTTTGGTTGATTTACGATTTTTTTGTGATTATTGGTGAAAAATCGTCTTTATTATAAGCAATCATGGTGCATTCATGTGTAGTTTGTAAAATAATGGATCATTTAAATAAGGATTTATTTTTTCATCGGCAAGTATGGTCATGTTTCAATATTTAACCATCTGATATAACCAGACTTCAACATTGTTGCCATTCAGTCAACAAACATATAGTTCTCTCTTCCACCCATTACTGATTTTCAATAACACAACTAAAAAAATGGTCTGGTTTAGGATACCAAGATCTTAGTCTCAATAACAAGGAAATTTAGTGAAATTGGCGATAAGAGGAAATTTAGTATTGAAGGCCAAATTTTATTGCTACGATTATTCTAGTTGAAGTCACTAATAACTCTTTTTAAGTCAACCAAGTACTTCTAGTACCCGAAAGAATAAACATTTATGATAACCAATATAGTTAGTTATTAGGAGCAACATCATATTGTTGTTTCAACAATTGTGTTTGTCAATTATTACCTATTTTATTGTGAAAAAAAGAGCAAAGAAATATTAAATACCAATGTATGGAAAAATTATCATTTTTTATACAACAAGGGCGTATTTAGTCTACACAGTAGCACATTAAAATAGTTTAAAATACCATTTCAGATTGAATGGTACTATCGAGAAAGGGAAGCCTTTTCCATTGATAGGATGTAACCACCTGCAGACCGGTATCGAACTCTTTAGTTCTCGTCAGTACAGTGAAGGTGTACATCTAATACTTCACGCCGTATTATCAACGGTAGTCGAGAAAATACAGCGCTCAGCGCCATGTGACGGCAGTTGGTGTGACGTCAGTCGTACCTACTTATTGCTACTACATCTGGCCAATAACAATAACTAAGTAAATTAGTATAGGGAGCTAGGTAATAAAAAGTGTTGGTTTCAACATGATAATGTAGTTATGTTAACTAAGAAGTAGTTAAAAATAAGAGTTAGTTCTGTTAACTAGATCATCTTATTCATCGTAATTCAGTTAAAACGAAACGTTTTGCTAACTAAAAATTACTTTTAAATAAGCTAAAACTTTAACAGTAAGATAAAATTAGTCTTAGATACCAATGCATTTTTTAGAGTGTAACTTTGAGTAGTAGCCCTTATTTTGTATAACATTTGAGTACTGCTCTTCCGTGAGCCGATTCTCCAAAATGAAAAGGTCAATTAAATAACTATTGACACAGTACCGTCATCAGATGATGAGCACTTAGCACCTATCACCACTGGTGAAAGTTATCTCCCATTTTTCAAGTAGGCTTTACTCGGAATCGATAGAAATTTGGTGAATATTACAAAAATTGGCCGATAATTTTTTCATGCGGTGTTTTTAAGACTATTTCCATCAGTATTGATATCACAAAATTGCATATAATAATAAAATTGCCTAAAAATTACATACGCATTGAGGAGCGCCCCTGCGGGCTGCATTACTAAAATACGGTTTCGTAATTGTGTTTCTCTGTTTGGGTTTCATTATGGCTACATTATGGAATGCAAAAAAAATTGAATAACTTGCCACTTTATGAAACTGAAAATTTATTTTTTTCATGTTGGCAGCAAGTAGGGTTCGAATATTAGGCCTACTTCGGTTTCGTTGAAATTCGTTTTCAAGGCATTATGGATTTGACAGAAATTTTTTACTTTAAAATACTAACCTTTAACCTTTTTTAAAGTTTTTCTAGATTATTTTCTGCCATTTCTCGTATTTCCGACGGAGTACAATTTTCTTCCTGACTCATTTTTACTAGCTTTAATAATATATTTATTTTTAATTATGACGGATGGGAAGAAGCTTCGTTGTGTTCAATTGTTTCTATCATGGCATATTTGATACTTGTAGCATTTTATTAAATTGTAAACGTAGTGCCAACCCAAAAAGAAAATATTAATTCAAACGGAAAAAATCTACTACATTGTCAGACTTTAAAGACCCAAATAGAAAAAGTATTATAAAATACACGGTTCATAAGACAATTAGAGCACTTGTACCTTAGAAAACGACCCGCGAAGCGCGTGCTCTAAGATAATGTCTTATGAAACTTGTATCTTAATATACTATACATACGATACAGTTCCTAACTGCCCTAATAACGTTTTTAATATCTCTTACAACTAAACTGCTGGCCATTTGCTTTCGAGCAAGAAAAATTTCGCCTAAATTTAAAAGTTAATATTTTCTGAACCAGATATGACATCGATCTCCGGTTTTTAATGGTTGATAGATTTGTCCCTTAGGAAACAATTGCCAAAGTTGGATTGTCTTAAACTGTCAGAAAATTTTATTTACAGGGTGTTAAAGAGGACGATGATTTTTGCTCCAATTTCAATAGCATGTAACTTTCACAATAATATTTTTAAATTTTATCACTGTACGTCAATTGAATCACTGGTTCATAGCAAAGAAAGTGATCTGTCAAATTTTTGATATCTGCTATATTTTAAGAGATACCGATTGTTTTTAAAAACTTTGCTTCTTTCAACTTTTTGTTAGCTAGATCCCACTGTGCGTTGTATCGTGCAAACTTTGCAAGTGATTATTATACCTTATGAAAAGCTTGTTCATGTTCAGTAACAACAATTGTACCTAAATGTTGTGATGTGCAGTGGCGTACTTATAAGCACTTATATGTCTATGCTGTATGAGTATCTCACCATTTTTTTGTATTGGAAAGTGCTCGCCCCTAGATTAGGCAAGTTTTTTCCTTATTTTTTAGTTTTTCATATCGCGCTACAGGTATATTATACAGTGTCTACAAAATTTTAAAAAAGATTAACAATTAAATAAAAAATTATCTTTTTTAAAATTTTGTAGACACTGTATAATATACCTGTAGCGCGATATGAAAAACTTAAAAATAAGGAAAAACTTGCCTAATCTAGAGGCGAGTACTTTCCAATACAAAAAAATATGTCTATAAAGCATAGACATATAAGTGATTATAAGTACGCCACTGCACATCACAACATTTAGGTACAATTGTTGTTACTGAACATAAACAAGCTTTTCATAAGGTATAATAATCACTTGCAAAGTTTGAACGATACAACGCACAGTGGGATCTAGCTAACAAAAAGTTGAAAAAAAGCAAAGTTTTTCAAAAAAATCGGTATCTCTTAAAATATAGCAGATATAAAAAATTTGACAAATTACTTTCTTTGCTATGAACCAGTGATTCAATTGACGTACAGTGATAAAATTTAAAAATATTATTGTGAAAGTTACATGCTATTGAAATTGGAGAAAAAATCATCGTCCTCTTTAACACCCCGTATATAAAATTTTCTGACAGTTTAAGACAATCCAACTTTGGCAATTGTTTCCTAAGGGACAAATCTATCAACGATTAAAAACCGGAGATCGATGTCATATCTGGTTCAGAAAATATTAACTTCTAAATTTAGGCGAAATTTTTCTTGCTCGAAAGCAAATGGTCAGCAGTTTAGTTTTATTTATTGTTTTAGTCTATAAATAAAACGGAATCGAATAAAAGGTGACATTAGCAAATTATTATAAACATTTTAATAAATGATCATTAAAAGGTCGACAATTAGAGCACTTGTACTTTAGAAAACTCCCCGGGTCGTTTTCTACATTAAACGCGTGCTTGTGATAATGTCTTACGAAACTTGTATCTTAATATACTATTTCTCCAATCTCTCTCATTAAGCGCGGGTCCTCGTTGCCCGGTCATATTAGGGAATCAACGTGGACGTGATAAGTCTGTCAAAAGGACTTAAGCCAGAGTACATTCTTATCGTAGACAATAAGTCAAAAATGAATAACTTTGGTGACGCTCAAAAAGGTTCAAATGCCACTGGCCGAGGGGCGAATTTACCAGGACTGCGACCAAGCAAGTTGAAAAACCTTTTAAACTTTTAAAATTGTCAATCTTAATAATTTTCTTAGACGCGGAAAATTCTCGTTTCGTAAACCAAAGCAATTTTTCCTCTTCCAAAGTCATTATGAGCTAAAAAAAGAATTCATAAAACAAATCTTAAAAAAAATTATGAATGAAGCGGAATGTGTCTGTTTGAACGTCGCGAACACATTTAATTATGGTTAAAAAAAAGTTTTGAAAGAAAAAAAGATAAAAAAAAAAGTTTCCGGCTAAAGTAAATCATAATTTTTGACATGGCGTCGGTGTGCAGGATTAAAAAAGTTTCGGTCCGGTAGGCTATATTTAGATTCAAGCCTTGTTGGCTTGTTCATTTTTTTTTTTTTGTAAAACCGCTAACACGAGGTACGTTCGCAAATATTGATATGCAACGTGTCCAAGATAAGGAGGGCCAGTGCAGGGATCTCGGAAACCGTAAGAGATACGAAGTCGGTTAAATGAAGGTAAAGTTGTGCATTTACGTGCTTAATAATATGCCGTTTAGAACGTTTTAAAATTCCGAGTAGTTCCGGAGATATCCGGAAGAAACCGAAATTCTGAAAAATCGTTTTATTGTTTTCCTGGGTTTTTTTGAGATCGAATTCTAAAGTAAATTGTACTTTTGCATTGGCACTTTTTCCGCTCTATCTAACAGCGTTAATTGTTTTGTAATCCGACGAGTCGTCTTCGAAGGGCCATTATCAACTTTCTTTTTTTAAATACGGTCCTGTTTTCCTGATATTGGAATTTGATAGCTTTTTCTTCCGAATGCAACGGAAATTTTGGGATACGGTCCTGTATTTCTCCTAATTTTATAAATAATATCTCATAAGTAAGCTCCAAATTTGTTACTTATGTTGGACTAGTTCAATAAATAACAATAATTTGATAGGGAGTGGTGCGTGTGCACAGAAAGCGATTCACGTTGGTTTTGAATCGTTGGAGGTTATATTTGTTTGGTAAAAGGACCTCGGTAAGGTCGTTCCATAAGGATGAAGTCCTCCAGATGAAAAAATTCTTAAATAATGAAGTTCGATGAGTACTAAGCTTAACCACATATGGATGGGCGGCAGTGGTTCGTCGTGTATTTCTGATATTCGCCGCCTTGGGCGGAATTAAGAGGACAAGGTCAGACGAGCACGTTCCATGAAAATATCTGCAAAATAGAGTCAAATCCCCAACATGTCTTCGATGTTCTAGGCTGTCGAGGTTCTTCATCGGCTCGTCGTCTCCAATCAGACGAAAAGCCCTCCTTTCGATGGAATCCAGTAGCCGATGAGTATGTTTGGGTGCAGAGCTCCAGACATGAGAGCCGTACTCTAGTGATGGTCGAATCTGGGCTTTGCATAGTGTCAAAAGTTGTTGAGGTGTTCTGGTTCGGAGGAGTACCCCAAGCTTCTGAGAAGCTATCTTGGCTATTGCCACAACGTGGTTATGTCAAGACATATTTCCTCCCGGATTGACGCCCAGCAAATTAATAGATGAAGCCAGTGGGATTGCGTGTCCGCCCATAACTATATCCGGTTCTGTAATGTTAACCTTTCTAGAGAAAACTGCTGCCTGGGTTTTTTTAGCGTTAAATTCGACTTTGTAACTGTCACCTCAAGCCAAAATTTCTTCCAAGTCTCTATTGAGGCGTGATACTTCATGCTGTCTGTGAAGATGTGTGTCGGCAGCCGATGTTTGTGCATTCAAAGAGAAAGATGAGATAAGTGTGCTATCGTCAGCAAAACTAAATATCGGATTTTTCGTTTTCACTAGAAAGTCGTTAATGTAGAGTAAGAAGAGAGTGGGAGACAATATGGACCCTTGAAGAACACCGGCATTGATGGTGAAGGAGTCTGAGAGAAATCCGTGAATCGCCACTTGCAGAGAGCGGTCCTTAAGAAATCTAGACAACCATGCACAGAATCGACTGGGCATACCATAGGATCGCAGTTTACCTAGAAGTCCCTCATGCCAAACACGAACAAAGGCTTTAGAAATATCCAGTGCAACAGCCCGAAACTCCCCATGATCTTCGATTGCGTTGTTCCAAAGATGGGTGCCATAGGCTAGAAGATATCCAGTTGATCTGGACTTCCGAAAACAATATTGATGATCACTGATAATGTTGAAGCTTTCCAGGTACTTTAGTAGATGTTGGTTAATAGCTTTCTCTATTACTTTTGACATAACTGAAAGCACTGCGACTGGTCGATAGTTGTTAGGAAGGGTTCTCTTACCTTTCTTTGGTATAGGCTGGACTCGCGCCGTCTTCCAGCACGATGGAAATATTCCTTGTTTGTAGGATAAGTTAAACAGTCTACAAAATACTGGTTTGTTCGGGTTCATCGGCGCATCTCTTGAGAACTATAACAGGAATTTCGTATGGACCAAAAGATTTCTTGGCGTCGAGTCCTTTCAGGATTCGTTTGACGGGATGCTGACGGAACACGATTTCGGTCATTTCGAATTGACCTGCAGGAATGTGGGGTGGTGTTATTCACTGGCAATCTACAGTGGAATGCGAAGAAATTGCCAAACCAACCCTGTGAGTTGCCAGTTTTAAAAGAAAAAAATCCTTAAGGCCTTATTACACTTGGGAATTTTTATGGCGCCAGCAATGGCAATTAAAATTCAAGGATTCAGGCGCAGTACACCGTTCTCCGTACTACAGTCAGAAATTCTACTCTTCTGACAATTAAAATGACACGGATTCATGCGCAGTACACTGTTCCCGATCAGCTGTCTCTCATTACCAGAAATGGGGCAGGCGCTATTTTAATTGCCCTTGCCGGCGCAATTGGGTAGACATGGATTATTCTGTTATTTTTAACTGTTTATTATTTGGCCGAACCAGGTATGAACAGATAATGGCCATTTAAACCCACAGGTACTTAAATTAGCAGTTTACATTCTTTATTAAACTTATGGACTGCTAATTCAGCAACTCCTATTTGTAAATAGCAGTAGCTGCTTTAACTCGTAATCAAAACCAACAGGTTTGCCCATCTCTAATTCTGGGGATATTTTAGGGATTTCGACAGTACCCACTGCTGTTCTGACCGTTGACAATGCTCCAGCTGATCGAAAACGGTGTACTGCGCATGAATACGTGCCATTATAATTGCCGGCGCAAGAGAAAAAATTGCCTAGTCTAATACGGCCTTTATAAATACATAAAGTATACTTAATATGACAAAATGTGTTTTTAAAGGTAGTTGTACCCTCAAAAGGCCTTCGCACCGCCCCCTCCGCTCCAAAACCCTGGCCATGCCACTGATTGTAAAGTTCCATAGCCATGTTGTTAACGGAAACAGGATAATTTGTGGAAAGAAAAAATAAACTGACGGAATTTCGAATGAGGACGTTGTAGTATATTAAAGGCCCACGTCAATTAGTTTATGACGCGATGGAACAAAGTCGTCGGCAGCACAGGTGACGCAAACACGTTGAATTCAAGGGTGATTATATTTAAAACATAAAACTTTCCTTTAGCTCCAGATATCCTTGACGTGACTTATAAAAATTCTAATAAAGTTTAATATCGGAAGAGCACACATCCCGTGTAAAAACGGCGAAACGGATAAAATTACATAGAAACAATTGAATAAGATAAATGTCTTAAATTTATAACTGTTTCCGGAACGTTTTATGAATATAAATTTTTTTAGATAAATGTAATGTTGAATAATTTTAAAATTTAAATTTATTCAAATAAGGTTTTTTTATAGAAAAAATGGAAAATTTTCGCGTCCGAATAGCCAGATTTATAAAAGCAAAATCGCTAATTCCGTCGCCTCCGAAAGCGAGCTTTTCGGCTCGTCAGAAAGGTGTGCGGTTAGGCTCGACGACGGACTACACGTTACCGTGATCGTACAAGTCGTTTCGGTTAGTTTTGCATTTTTAAATTTATAGCCGTTATTTGCAAAAAGTATCTATGTATTTATTACTGTGATCTTGTGACGCGTGTGTATTACAGGATATAGGCATAATTTTCCCGTTAAACGAACTTTATTGAAATTTAAAATACTGATCCGTAGTTACTAATTATTAAAAGGGCTTATTTTTACCAATAAAAAAAAGTCCTGGGTTACTAAGGCCAGGGAATCTTGGAGGCCAACTATAGGACCATCGCGACCAACCCAAAGCCCTGGAAACCTATCGTCCAAATGTTGATCGACCTATAACTTAAAAACAAATTAAAATGGGATAAGGCATATACGTTTTTTGTACATTATTACAGAAAATATCAAGTTGCCCTGGTAACAAAGACTTGTTTGACACCTTCACTTAACGTCGACAGTTCAATTTTTAAATTGATTAAGTCGATATAGTTAGACAGTGACAGTCAGCCCGATGAGACTGCTTATGGGGGGGATCGAAACACGTAAGAAGGCCTTGGAAGTGATGCTAAGCCTACTCTGCTCCATGCGCTCACAAGTAACCTACTTTTATCTATCTGTTTCACTCTATCGTTTAAGCGTCAATATCAGACCTACGTAGAGTTAATATGAAATGCCAAAAAGTGAGTGTTTATGCAGGCGACTTGATCCTGGTCATATTTGTCTTACTTTACTGAATTAGGGAAGGTTGCTGCAGACAGAGACAGACATAGAATGCGAACAGCACGAATTGTTAAACAATCTAACTTCCCTCGTCTGGCAGGAATGGAAATCAAGCAACATCTGATTTAAAATGATAGAGAAGACAGCATCTTTAAATTTTAAAATAATTTTTAATTTTCTAATCTTTTCACGAGAAACGTCGTTTCCTTTTTGGTGCAAGTGAAATATTCATTTAGTCATCTTTACTGAGAGTAAGCATCAATAATAATTTCTTGTCCTAAATCATATGGGGCCCAAAAATATGCTTGGACTTGAAGCTTGAAATATTTGCTAGGACTTAGAGACCAGTTGAAGATGGTAGAATATTTTATGTAAATTATGATTTACTTCCTATTTTTTAATAAAACTACTTACAAGCTTATTTCTGAAGTTTAATTTTTCATTTGTAGTTACGTTACTAGTTCAAAAAATGATATAATAGTGTGTAAGGATTATTTTAAAGTGATATTTACAGCTTAAAACAGGTCAGAATCCTAATATTGATTTTCAAAGGGTTTTGAATGCTTTTTGTTGGTTAAATGTCACTTTCAAATATTGATAGTAATAAAAATTTTGACAAAAGTGACATTAGAAAAGCTCGTGCGTTTGTCAGCTGATGCCAGACGCAATGGATGCCGGGTTTGTTCGTTTGTTCATTTCTGCTTCGATTTGTTAACACCTCTTTGTCTTTTTCCTGTTTATAAGTATTCGTTGGTGACAGTGACACGTGATAATAGGAGGTCCGTGAAGTGGAATATCAGTAATTTGGTTTTTCGTGGAGTTTAGGTCCCCCTCTACAACTTTTATATCTGATGAAATGCCGTAGAGCGTTGCTGAGAGGTGCTGTACCCGCCTTAGATAGGAAATTCTCAATAAATTCAAAATTATATCAAGCCATGTCTGAACATGAATTTACAGCATCTGCGTGACCCAAGTCAACCCTTGCATATACTTTTCCGAGCGTGTCAAAAAAAATGGAAATTTAAAAAAAAAAGAAAAAAACGAATTTGAAGTTGAAACTTACTAGAATGGAACATTGTATGTCAAAGATTATGTGAAAAAAATTTTGTCGTTTCAGGTCTCGCCATTTCATTATGGGAATTTTTTTAAAATCTTCTCGGAGGAAATTCGGAAAACGATCGTGACATGTCAGAAAATTGCCACACTACATTCCTTGACACCCAAGTATTGTGGAAAAAAAAAATTCAGAAGAATCGCAACTAGCTAGGCGGAATTCTGACAATATTACGCAGAGATACCGAAAGGCAGGTAGGTTCAGTTGTATGACGGGAAAAATGATTCGCAATATTCTTTTTATCAGAAAATTGTTGTTGTTGAGTCATCTCCATGTGAATACAAATCGATTAAGTCCACTAGGACCCATGTCACTTGAGATTTTATAATTTTCCATTCATTTTTTTTTTGACACGCTCAAAAAAGTATATGCAAGGGTTGACTTGTCAGAAAATGTGTTTCCCGTGACTTTGGGGGTCACGCAGATGCTGTAAATTCATTTTCAGACATGGCTCGATATAATTTTGAATTTATTGAGAATTTCCTATTAGAAATTCGGAAAAGTATTTCTAATTTAGTTGGACGGGTCCCGAAATCTAAATATTTCGCGTAGAACCATTTATCGGACAATTACTGAATGTGAGCAAGGCATTCCTTGTATGCCCCTTCCAAAAAGTGGAAGGCCTAAATTTTTTACCAGAGTAATATCAGAAAGACTGGTAAGAAGGGCGAAAAACACACCTGGTACATCAACAAGAAAGCTAGCATGACAATATCGAACATTGGCCAGAAATACCGAAAACGAAGAAATGCTCCAAAATATACAGCCAACTAACTAGCCAGTATCCCGAGATGCTGCCGTGCATTAAGAAGAGCATATTTTGGATGACGAAATGTATTTCACACTAAGCAACTTCGAAATGAAGGGAAACGATGATTTTTATACTGACAATATTGCATAGGTCCCTGATAATGTCAAATTTAAACAAAAGGCTAAATTGGCTGATAAGGTGTTCGTATGGTGCGCTATTTCCACCAGGGGTGTATTCAGGCCTTATGTGGGTCGAGTAAGAGGTGAAGCCCTATATCGATAATTGTCTTATGAAACTGGTTAATTTTATTGAAGAAGAACATGCTGGACACGATATTGCGTCCTGTCACTATGCTAGCAGACCCATTTGTTCAACGGAACGACAACCCTCCTAACCTTCCCCAGGCTCGGCCCATAGAAGATTTTTGGGCTCTCTTATCTCGAAAAGTTTACGATGGAGAATGGGAAGCACAAAATGAATAGAAAATGCCGTCCAAAACCTAATGCTAGGTGTCCGAAGAAAGTTGCGTCTAGTGGAAGACCATGGTCCTCTATATTTAATTTAAGTTCATAATTTTGTTGCTTATGAAACAATTAATTACTAATGTATTACAAAACTTTATTTAAATATATTTTATTATATAAAAAACAATTGGTTGAAATTTGTGCCAAGACTTATGGGGCGTACGTTATACAATACTCTCACGCAGTTTGTGCCGTTCGTGCCGGCTCGCCCTGTATATTTATGGATCAAATGCATACCTTTTTAGCGAATAAGGGGATAAGTAAATACATTTAAATAGTTTCGCCACAATACCGTACCCCGTGTCAACATCCCTTAAGGCTTATAAAAACTGTGTACCACAAAAAACACCCCTGACAATGTTTATATGTAACTTCCTTCCATCCCTTTCAAATCACTTCTGTTTTAAAACTAGAGACTTTTTAAATCCGTTAATTATTTAGACGTTATTTACTAGCTCCTGAAGATAAGCTGGCAAATACGTTTGGAAATTTTCCTTGTGCAAATTTAAGCGAACATTTTACCCGAAAATTAATAAGTAGAGATTTTTTGGAAATATCCCCGGAATAGCTACCGTAAATAAAGTATTACGTGCTCCTTGCAGTTTTGTCGTCGTTCTGTCCTTATTTCCGGAATTTTTTTACATTATGAAATGCAAAAAAATTGAGTAACCTGCCACTTTATGAAACTGACATTTTATTTTTTTATGTTGGCAGCAAGTAGGGTTTGAATTTTAGGCCTACTTCGATTTCGTTGAAATTAGTTTTCTAGCTGCGGTCGACCCGAGGTTTAGTCTCCAGGAATGGACCACGCACCGCAGGTTAGCCCTGTTACAGCGTTTAAACACATCGGTAAAGACCAACATGTGCCCGGTAAACGTGACATCCTATCCCTTCGGCGGAATCAACCAAGGGTACTATAACTGTTTGTACAGTCTTTCCGGGCTGTTACGGACCAACCCAAATGATTACTCGCCTCGAATTCTAGAACTGATGCACCCAGCTTCTATAGAAAACTTTAAAATACTAACCTTAACCTTGCAAATAGATCATTTTTACTAGATATTTATCTGAAATACCTATGTCCGCCCACTAATTTCTAGTCACAACTATAAAACAACATAACCTAAAAATAATAGAAATATCTTCCACTTTTTGCTCTATATTTAAAGTTCTATTCAATAAAGTACCTACTATTTTTATTTTAAATTCAATATATTATACATATTACTTTATATATACATATTTATAGTTACTGTAGACATTCCCTGGACATTAATTGTTATTCCTGTCAGATTCTGTGTCGACACAATATTTTGTTCAATAGTATTATTTATTATTTTGTTCAATATTTTGAACTTAGTTCTACTCGCACCATAAAAGTTTTGCATATTCTTTTCAAAAGTTTTTCTAGATTATTTTTTGCAATTTCTCTTATTTCTGACGGAATACAACTTTCTTCCCGACTCATTTTTATTAACTTTAATAATATATTTATTTTTAATATGACGGATGGGAAGAAGCTTTGTTGTGTTCAATTGTTTCTATCATGGCATATTTGATAATTTTTATGAAATTGTAAAAATATTGCCAACCCAAAAAGAAAATATTAATTGAAATGGAAAAAATCCATTATATTTTTTAAAGTTTTTCAGACTTTAAAGACCTAAATAGAAAAAGTATTATAAAATACACGGTTCATAAGACAATTAGAACACTTGTACCTTCGCACTATCGTTTTCTAAATTAAACGCGTTCTCTAAGATAATGTCTTATGAAACTTGTATCTTAATATACTATTATGCACTAGTTATATTTCTAGTGGTGGAAGTATTTCTCGCTGATATACAGGGTGTGTCTGGATACTTGTAGAGGTGACTCGACCTGCTAAAATAAAGATAGTAAGACTCGAATAAAGAGTACCTTTTTTATTAGGTATTATTTTGTATTTAAAATGACATGTTTGTCCAATAACTGTAAAAACAGAAAAATATGCCAAAAATTAAATCTGAATTTAAGTCGAGAATAGTACATTACGTATCAAGGGCCGAAAAGCCTCCGACGGCCCGAGATGTACCGTATTTTTTTTTTACAAGTGCTCCGAAGCTTTGATGCCAAATAAATAAAGAAATTCTTCAGACAGTTTTCCTGTCTACATGACATGAAAACACTCGCGCATGGAGAATGTAAATATCTATTTATTATTTTTGACAAATAGGCTCGGTGGCCTAGTAGTATAGCGTACGCCTTGTGATCTGAGAGTCGCGGGTTCAAATCCCGCACTCGGCATCTCTGGTTTCATTTATTTTTTTACAAGTGCCCGAGTCTTTGAGGCCATATAAATAAAGAAATTCTTCAGCCATTTTTCAAAAACATCTTTGAAAAATTAAGTGCCAATTTAATTTATATATAATCCGCTATTTGTTATCGCTTGTAGTATGGCTCGGTGGGTAGAGTGTCCGCCTGGCGATCTGAGGGTCGCGGGTTCAAATCCCGATTCTGGTTTTATTTATTTATGAGCACATGGTGACTCGAAGCGGGCGGGAAAAATCTTTCCCGCCCGCTTTGATACTTTCCCGCCCGCTCTCTTGGAAAAAGCCACTTTCGGTAAAGAGAACATGCATGAAAAGAGGCACTTTCGGGGCACATGTAAAAAAAACATTTTTACAACAAAATGATCAGATTTTTTTAACTATGACGGATATAATTATTTTCGCCAAAAATATATTTCAGCCAGAAAGAGATAGAAATAATAATAATTTGGTATTTCCATTCTTAATCCAAATACATCGTCCTCCCCTTCGAGTAGTTTTTGAGGTTTCACGCCAACAGAACCACAAAATTTCGGAAAAAGTCTCTAATATCTCATAAGCAAACACATTGTAACCGATTTAACGATGATTCTATTCTTTATTTCTTATCAATATTATATTCTAACTCTTTTATATTACCCGGTAAAAATAAAGAACCATCTACCTGGTCCAAGAGGGCCTAAGCGCGGCAGGTAAAAAAATATCTATAAAAAATGCCGAAAAATTTTCGATTTAAATTAGTGATATGTGAATAATTTAAATTTAAAGTCGGTTCCTCAACCCTTTTTTTGTTCGCACGGGGGTCAAAAGTTTTTTAATGGTCTAAAAAAAAAAACATCCATCTACCGTCGACTCGAGAGGAACGACTCAAAACAATAATAACATCGCTCTCTCTCGGGTTTATATGAGATATTTTCGATAGTAGAAGTTTTTAAAACTTGTTAAAAAGTGGCCAATTTTTAGGCATTCTGGGTAAAGAATAGTACATTCGGCTTGCGACTTCACAGTCGTCCAGGAATATTAGGCATTTCCTACTCGGTAAACATACTATTTTCCCGAAAATCGTTTAAAAATCGACAGATATTGATTAATTTTGAAAAAATCCCGAATAATTTTATTCACAAATAAAATGGTGCTTTGAAATTCGTAATAAAATTGGTTGCGTTACTATGGAAACGTATTAATGTTGAATTGTCAAACTTGACGCATATAAATTTAATTGTTGGTGTTTCCGAAAGCAAAACAGTATAAAATGATAAGTGATGATGAATTTTCCATTTGTGGGACTCCTCCAGAGCTGGTTGAGGCAGTGAATACTGCTTCATCAGAATTATTGTCAAAGAAATCAAGAGAAAAGTACAAATAAATATGTATATGAACGTGTTATGGACTATCGCGAGAGTAAAAACGCGAGTTCTTTCTCGGAAAATGTTGTAATGGCATACTTCCTAGACCTTTGTTCAAAGATGAAATCTTCAACATTATGGGCCAATTATTCAATGTTGAAGTCAACCCTTGCAATTAAACACAAAGTAGATATATCTTCATATTCAAAACGTCGTTCTTTACTGAAACGGCAAGGTTATAGGGCAAAGAAATCTAAGATTTTAACGAAGGAAGAAATTGACAAATTTATCCAGGAAGCTCCAGATAAAGAAAATTTTATGATTAAGGTAATTTACAAGGTTTTAATATCTATTTAGATTACACATTTATTTATTTTTTAGGTGGCTTTAATATTTGGTATTTCTGGGGCCTGTAGAATGGATGGAGTTAGTCCGAATGACTCTACACGATGTAGAAGACCTAGAATCTAAGCTTTTAATTAGCATACCTGATTCGAAGACCAGCAAACCAAGATCATTTGTAGTTAATCAGATGTACTTGAATGTTTATCGAAAGTATGTTTCGTTAAGCCCAAAACATATGAACAGTGACCGATTTTACTTTAAATATCAAAGCGGAAAGGGTTGACAAGTGGTAGGAATACATCAATTTAGAAAAATTCCTGAAATAGTTGCTACTTATTTGAACGTGGCAAATCCGACAGAATATACTGGTCACTGCTTTCGTCGGTCTTCTGCAAGAATATTGGTTGACTCTGGTGCCAACATAACTAGTTTAAAGAGGCATGGCGGATGGAAGACATCAAACGTTGCTGAAGGATATATTGAAGAGTCTCTTAACAATAAGGTTGTAATTGTACTAACTGTGAATATAACAAACTAATTTCAAAATGTATTCTGCAATGCATTGAGGTTTTCAAAATATAAATTAATTCCTTATGAACAACTTGTTTTCATTAATTGATGTAGAACACTAACACTAACGCTTTATTATTTTATTTTTCCTTCCTACAAAGTTTCCTAAAGTCGATTTTATCCAAGTTTGAATTACCATGCAATTAGTGTACAGAGCTCTTGGCTCAATAACGATGGTAAAGATTCGTGGGTGGAAAAGCGCATAAAAAAGAACTTTCCGGTAATTTTTCCGGGTTTTCTAACTAGCCAGTGGGTGTGATATTAATGACGCTCTCAAGGAACGTAATGAAACCGCTTATTTTATCAAATTGGTGTCTTAAAATAGCACCCGTGATTATAGCCGTAATATAACTTAAAAAATCGTTGATCGTTTTGTATTGATTGAAAATGTAAAGATAAATGCCATAATTGGGCGAATGGGAGAGGGGTCAGAAGTCAAAGGGTTCATTACTGTCGAGATAATAGATTCGTTGCCCCAGGGCATGCGCAGTTGATTTAAAATAAACTCCTGGACAAAATTAACGCAACATCATAAATTTGCCATATTTTTTATGCTATTTTTTATCCGATTTGAATGATTTTTTTTTGCATTGTAGGTTGGTTCCTTGACAATGTCATAGTTTTCGCTGTTTATGATAAAAATTTAATTTTCGATTTATACTGGGTGTACTAAAAATGCTATGTTTTTTCCCGAAAATTCGCATCACCCTGTGGAGTATATTAGCAACCAAAACAAATTGCAGTTGACATTAAAGGGTAGGTCCATCTTTCCCCAACATTTTCTTTTTTGGTTCACTTCATTATCTCTATTATTAAAGGAGATACACCGTTTTATAGAGTAATATGTTTTTTATAGACTTTAATATTCAACACAATCATTGTTAAATGTTTTCAAGTAGACTATGGACTTTTTCTGATATTGCAAGCGATGTGTCAGCAGATGTTGTATTTTAAAGTTACAAAGGTCAAATAAAATTCGCCATACTGATAAAAAAAAACTGTTCGGAAACTGCTTATTAAACGTTCGTTTTGTATGCCTAGTTGCCCGACGAGTATTTTAATCTTGAAACCTACTTGAATACATTTAACAATGAATGTGTTGAATATTAAAGTCTATAAAAACATGTTACGCTATAAAACGGTGTATCTCCTTTAACAACAGAGATAATGAAGTAAGCCAAAGAAGAAAATGTTGGGGAAAGATGGACCTACCGTTTATTGTCAACTGCAATATGCTTCGGTTGCTAATATACTCCACAGGGATATACGAATTTTTTGAAAAAAACATAGCATTTTTAATACACCCAATATAACGAAAATTAAATTTTTATCATAAACAGAGAAAACTATGACATTGTCAAGGAACCAACCTACAATGCAAAAAAAAATCATTCAAATCGGATTCTAAATTTAGAAAAAAATAGCATCAAAAATATGGTAAATTTACGATGTTGCGTTAATGCGTTAACTTTGTCCAGGAGTTTATTTACAGAAGCAAAATCTGTGTATGTATGTAATGTATACCACAAACTGGCAAATCGAAAGCTTTTATAAAACTGTTATAAACCATGAATATCTCTTAAACCAAATTGCACAAAGCCTGCTGCTTTTTGTCCAACCACATAATATTATTCTCTGATAATTTCTCGACAATTATACGTCACAGTGTATTTATTATAGAAATAATTTATTTCTTATTGCAAATCCTATTTCGAAAAAATGTCACGTCAACTTCACGTCATCCGATGACGTCCTTTCACCGTGTACTTTCCGCAAAGGCTAGTTTGCAAAATACTAATCGTGACACGTATATTGTTAAATAAACAAAACGAAAGTGTGACTTTATATTGTATTTCTTTGGAAAAACAATAGAACAAACATTATAGAAACATTTTTAAGAGTCATGTCCCAACATATACAAGATGTTCGTTGGCCAAATCATAAAAAATTAGCGTTGATTTACGACTGTAGGTTTATTTTTTCTAAACTCGCGCTTATTAGGGGACTTTTGCAAATTACGTCTAGAATGGGCTTTAGCTCGTTAAGCAAAATAATAATCGACATATACAACGTGTCTAAGATAAGGAGGGCCAGTGATCTCGGAAACCGTAAGAGATACGAAGTCGGTTAAATGGAGGTAAAGTTGCGCATTTACGTGCCTAATAATATGCCGTTTAGAAAGTTTTAAAATTCCGAGTAGTTCCGGAGATATCCGGAAAAAAACGAAATTCTGAAAAATCGTTTTATTTTTTTCCTGGGTTTTCTTGAGATCGAATTCTAAAGTAAATTGCACTATTACATTGCCACTTATTCCGCTCTATCTAACAGCGTTAATTGTTTTGTAATCCGACGAGTCGTCTTCGATGGGCAATTATCAACTTTCTTTTCTTAAATACGGGGTCCTATTTTCCTGATATTGGAATTTGAGAGCTTTTTTTCTTCCGAATGCAACGATGTATGACACATTGTGGTTTAATGACGTTTCGAGGGTTTCTTGAACAACATCAGGAAATTTTGGGATACGGCCCTGTATTTCTCCTAATTTTATACATAATATCTCATAAGTAAGCTCTAAATTTTTACTTATGTTGGACTAGTTCAATAAATAACAAATAATTTAATAATAAATCACAAATAAGTGAACAAAAAATAATTCAATAATACTATTACTTATGATGTATTATGTATAAAATTAGGAGAAATACAGGGCCGTATCCCAAAATTTCCTGATGTTGTTCAAAAAAAAACCTCGAAACGTCATTAAACCACAATGTGTCATACATCGTTGCATTCGGAAGAAAAAAAGCTCTCAAATTCCAATATCAGGAAAACAGGACCGTATTTAAAAAAAGAAAGTTGATAATGGCCCTTCGAAGACGACTCGTCGGATTACAAAACAATTAACGCTGTTAGATAGAGCGGAAAAAGTGGCAATGTAAAAGTGTAATTTATCCGTCATTACAGGGAATGCCTGATACTCTTAGGCAAACGGTGTACCAAACGTAACTATTTGCCGGCAATACGTGAAATGACTAGGCATTTCAGGGAATGACGGATTTCAGTAATTGACGCCGACATATGTACTTATATGGGCGGGGATCAAGTAGCACATAATTTTGTCTATCTGTAGAATCCCCATATTTTCTTATTGTCTGTCTGTTTCTGTCTTGGTTAGGAAAAACAAACAATCGACGGACGTGACTCACAAGTCTATATTTTTATCGAGTTTACAACAGACTTGCCACTGTCTTACCATAGTGAGTGACAAATATTGAACAACAACAAAGAATTTTATTTAGCAATAACGACAAATATGACAGTTGTTAATCCGGTAGTGTCAAACGTGACAACAGGTATGAAAGACGGCCGTTCCAATAAGGGCCTTATAAAAAGTATGTTCGGAACGCTCGAAGGCGACGTAATGTCTTTGTCTAATTAACAGAAAACGACAAAGAAAAATTATACTAATTTTCGGAGCTCCCCGATTATTTCACTGGAAAGTTGTTTACAATCTACCTAAGAATGTGAATTGTATATTCTTCAAAGACTGTGAACCAAAGCCCTATCATTGATTTCAAATCCTCGGTTATTATAGAGGAATTAAGGTTTCATACCTTACCGCCTGTTAGCATCTTTCAGGGATTTTTATATTTTATAGAAAAGTCGTTTCATTTCTCTCTCTATTTATTTACCAAGAAAGAAGATAGATATTGTCCAGATAAAACAAGAGTATAAGAAGAATTTTTTACAAATGGGAAGTTTGTCAGTACGGGTCGGATGCGAGTGCGATAATCCCATTAGTGAAAAGAGACCATTAATTTTTTTATGATCCCAACCAGCAGCAGTTCGTTCTATAAAGATTGTAAGAAAAATTTTTACAGAAACTATTTTGAGCTTCAAGCCGTATACAGGGTGTCCGGGAACATGTGGGAAATCTCCCGGATATGAAGAAAACACGTGAAAAGAATACTATATGTTCATATAAACTTCTTTCGTATCGGCCTCCTCTTCGGAGATATGGGCTCCCAAAGAGCACCAATGGAATCAAGTTTTTTACACATAATTATTGAACCACCTGGTATGTTTCGATTATTTTTTAATATTATGTATACCAGGTAAGACCCGTCAAATTACTACCCAAGAAACTGTTTTGAATTACTCACAGCTGCAGGGACGGACTAGCTGTAGCACTCATGGGCCCATTTTTTTACGCCCTGTATGATGAGAACTTTGGACAATGTTTTTTACATACCGTAAACTATTGGCTAAAAATTAAGTACTCTTCATTCATGTCGCTAATCCTAAACGTTTTCGAGAAAACGTCATTTTAATTACATCATGTATTTGGCGTATCTCGGTAAGAAATCCATCTTTGTTCCTATGAAATGATGAACGTCAAAATTCCGCTTTTTCATATTTAACCCGTGAGAAGATAGGGGGATCAGTGCAAATAAAATGACGTTTCCTCGAAAACGGTTAGGATTAGCGACAGGAATGAAGAGTACTTAATATTTAGTCAATAGTTAAAGGTATTTAAAAAACGTTGTCCAAAGTTCTTATCATACAGGGCGTTAAAAAAATTGGGCCCATGAGTGTTACAGCTAGTCCGTCCCTGCAGCTGTGAGTAATTCACAACAGTTTCTTGGGTAGTAATTTGACGGGTCTTACCTGGTATACATCATATTAAAAAATAATTGAAATATACCAGGTGGTTCAATAATTATGTGTAAAAAACTTGATTCCATTGGTGCTCTTTGGGAGCCCATATCTCCGAAGAGGAGGCCGATACGAAAGAAGTTTATATGAACCTATAGTATTCTTTTCACGTGTTTTCTTCATATCCGGGCGATTTCCCACATGTTCCCGGACACCCTGTATGTTACCGTAAAAACCCGATGTCAGTGAAACTCCGATGTTTCTAGGAAAAACTAGTTTTAACTACTAAGGTAGAGAGTGCAAAATAGGCCATTTTAACTAGTTAAATCTAGAATTAACTCAAATCTCCTTAGTCAAAACTAGAATTAACTGTAAATTCTAGTTTTAAATAGTTAAATCTAGAATTGACTAGAACGGATAGTTAAAACTAGTTTTTCCTGGGAAAATTGAATAATTGAAATCGGGTTTTAATGGTAACATATACATTTTCCCTGAGAACGTTCCTACAACCATTAAAATCGATCTACAGTGAGTCCCAGAAGAAATGTCTAAATTCATTTAAAATTCAGTTTTTTCAAAAAACGCTCGTACTCGTCGATTTTGATTTTTTAATTTTTTTTTTGTGGTAATTTCATGTATACAGGGTAGCTCAAAAATAAGTTACGACCATCAACTTCATTTTTTCAAATGAAAACATATATTTTTTAATTCATTTTTGAATTTTGCATTGAATTCTAAGCATGTTTCATGTACCATGTCCTATACATAAACTCAACAGTTATTGAAAAAATTAGGATTGAACATATCTATAAGTAAGACCTGTTTATTAAAAAAAAAAACACAACAAAATCAAATTAAATGTTGAAAATGTGCGCCATTTACGGCTTGACAATATCCAAGACGATCAATAAACTCTCTTTGCACGTTTCCAACCATTTCCGGAGTTATGACACGCACTTCTCTTCGGATCCTTTCTTTCAACTCCTGCATATTGTTTGGCCTGTTAACAAATACTTTTGATTTGAGGTAACCCCACAAAAAAAAGTCCAGCGGAGTTAGGTCTGGCGACCTAGCAGGCCATTCGATAGGTCCTCTCCTTCCAATCCACCGATTGGGAAAGGTTTCATCCAAAAATGTGCGCACAGTGGCCGCATAGTGCGGAGGAGCACCATCTTATTGGAATATCAGTTCTTCGTCAGGGGAGTCTGGATCCAATGGATTCGGAAATAAAGCCACTAATGCTGGAATTAATTCTAGTTGGAGAAATTCGAGATATACTTGTCCAGTTAAAGACTGTTCAAAGAAAAATGGACCAATTACTCTTTCGCGTACGATTCCACACCAAACAAATATCGACAATTTTGTCTGTTCACATTACAATTCAAATAGAACGTAGCTTCATCCGAAAAAATAATATTTTTTACTAAATTATTATCTAGATTGCACATATTTTGCATGCGTTCGCAAAACTCACTTCGTCTATCGAAATCATCTTCAAATAACTCATGCACTGGAATAACTTTGTATGGGTGATATTTGTGCTTTTGAACTACTCGGTGAACAACAGATTTCGGCCCCAATGTGCGACAGGGGAGTACATGGATTTTGTGAAAACCGCAACTTTGAAACTACGCTTGACAATAATTATACTTATTTGAAATAAAATTGTCATACAGTTTCTATGGAAATAAACGGTGACAGTGAGACAGTACACTCTTACTTATTATGGAGCCCAAAATGCCATATTGCCAGAAGATTTGATAGATCGTTGGATTCCCTAAATGATATGTTCAATCCTAATTTTTTCAATAACTGTTGAGTTTATGTATAGGACATGGTACATGAAACATGCTTAGAATTCAATGCAAAATTCAAAAATGAAATAAAAAATATATGTTTTCATTTGAAAAAATGAAGTTGATGGTCGTAACTTATTTTTGAGCTACCCTGTATACATGAAATTACCACAAAAAAAAAATTAAAAAATCAAAATCGACGGGTACGAGCGTTTTTTGAAAAAATTTACCGCTGAATTTTAAATGAATTTAGACATTTCTTCTGGAACTCATTGTATAAATGTAAAAACACTAGATTTGCTACATAATAGTTGTGTAAGAGCATCAACAACCAAATTATACAGCAGAAACTCTTAGATAACCATTTTGCCGTATAGTGTAAGTTCTATTGATTTTCTTATAGCCATTAAATAAAAAAGTTATATAAAAGCCGTATTAGAGTCGGCAATAAAAATTTCTGGCGCAATGGCAATTATAATTGCACGAATTCATGCGCAGTAAATCGTTCTCGATCAGCTGGCGCATTGCCAACAGTCAGAACAGCAGTTGGTACTGTCGAAAGCCCTAAAATACCCCCGGAATTAGAGATGGGCAAACCTGCTCGTTTCGATTAGCAGTTAAAGCAGCTACTGCTACTTACAAATGGCAGTTCAAAAAAGTTGCTGCGAATTAGCAGTACATATGTTTATAATAAAGAATGTGAACTGTTAATTTAAGTACCAGTTAGTTTAAATAGCCATTAGCTGTTCAATGGTGCTTCGACCAGCTAATAAACATTTAAAAATAACAGAATACTCCATCTCTACACAGACTTGCACCGGCAATGGCAATGAAAATGGCGCGTGCCTCATTTCGCGAGACAGCTGATCGGGAACGGTGTACTGCGCATGGACCGTGCAATTTTAATTGCCAGAACTTGAGTGTTGTAGCTGTTTGACCTAAACAAGAAAAATGTATCACGAGAGACCTTTATACGACAAATTGGCAAATAGAAATCTTTCTTAAAACTGTTATAAAAATATATCCATCTAATAAAACCCAATATTAAGTGTGTGTGAATGAAATAAATAAATAAATGGCATATTGTTATTAACTATTGTAATTCGATAAAATTATAAATAGTATATCAGACGCCATGTCATAAAATATCACTTACAGAACTCTGCCGCCTGATAAAAAAGAAATCAAATTTCTTGGATTACGCATTTTATTTGCCTAATGCAAACATTTACAGGGCGAGACAGAGAATTGCAAGTCTATCACAGCTGTAGGGTTAACATTTTTGTTTTTCGGGTCAAATATCACAACATTAAGCAGTTAGAATGGTCTTACAATCAAATTATAAAACAGATTTGTCAGTAGAACTCAGAAACTAGTTTGCTAAATGCTGTTACACAACTTTTATGTGGCCAAACTAAGGTTTTTACACTTACAGATCTCTTTTACTGGGGTTGCTACATATACAGTATGACCACGGATGGGGTTTACAAGAGGACAAATGGACCAAAAATTGAAAGATACGAAAAAAAGTCACTCTTAATAAACGTTTTTGCTTGTCGAAAAAATACGCTTCATCATAAGAAACTTCAATTTTTTTATACAGGGTGGGTAAAAACTGCAAAAATGATATTTTGCTTAAGAGTAAACATACTTTATTTTGAGAGATACGAAAAAAAGTCACTCTTAATGAATGTGTTTTCTACACAACAAACCAAAGTAGAACAATTGTAACAAATGTAAAAATTATTTAACAAAAAGTATTCTCTGGCACACCTCTCACTGGTGAACCTAGTAAATATAATAATGACACTTAAGGTGATAGGTACTTGTTGTCAATGTCTTTATTTAATGAAGTTATTATTTAAGTAGAAATGCTATCTACTGAACAAAGAGTTTTTATAATACAATGTTATGGGGATGGTCAAGTTTCATACCGCTACGTCATGGAACAATTTACCGAGAAATTTGTAGGAATCCCAATAACTAGGATGGCAATCTGCAAGTTAATAAAAAGGTTCAAGAGAACTGGTTCGGTTTTGGACCTCAAAAAAAGAGAAGAAATACGACCATGATGATGCTGCTACAGTCTTAGTTCTTCATTCTGTTGAAGAAAATGCTATGACGTCCCTAAAGAAATCGTGTTACTCAGTTGGAAGTTGTGAAAAAAAGTGAAATTCAGAAGATCCTTAAAGCAAATAAATTGTATCCGTATAAACCGCACTTTAATCAAAGATTGGAAGAGGGAGACGACGCGAAACGACATGATTTTTGCTTGTGGATAGGAGACAAAATTTTAAGTGGAAATGTTGATTTTTATAAATGTATCTGTTTTCTGATGAAAGTACATTTTCAACAAATGGAACCGTTGCAACCCAGCACGTTAGGTACTGGTCTTTAGAAAATCCCGAATGCAGAATTATGACGAGAAGACAATATTTCACAAAAGTGAACGTGTGGTGTGCGATATCCATCCATGGCATTATAGGGCCATAGTTTTTTAATAACACCAGAAATGATGTACTCGAAAATCTACCATTAAATTCTCGACAAAATATTTTCGGAGGTAATTACACTAGTGCCTAAAAATTTTCGATAATTTTGCATGAAAGCGTATTGCCTAAAAACAACAAGAGTTCATTTTCATATTTTGGCGTAATAGCCCGACTCCGAATGTTGTTTTTCAAAGGAAATACGCTTAAATGCAAAATTATCTGAGAATTTTTAGACACGAGTGTAATTGAGGGAGAAAATTACTCGAATAATGGTTAAAACAACTTTATATTACAACTTTTAAATAAAGAACTAAAAAAATTAGTAATTATTAATAACGCAATTGTAATAATATTTAATATTTGAGTTTGTAGCTGGAATATAAGATTTATTTTTTTAAACGTCAAAAAGTGTCATTATCTTTGTCAATAAACAATAAAAACTTGGCGGGTTGTTTTCGATAGCTAGAGGGGTTGTTTTCGAATGTAATACCACAAGATGTGTCGGGATTACCGAATAATACTTTTACCTGACACGAAACGCGTTACCCGGCAACAACACTACGACTCCGAAGGAGGAGTAGTGTTGCCGGGTAACGCGTTGAGTGTCAGGTAAAAGTATTAGGTAATACCGAAACATCGAGTTGTATTCAAAGGATTATACAACGAAATAAAATACATACATATTTGTCGGAACGCTCGGTATTTTTGGGCTTCACATTTTTAATAGCATCGTCGACTTTAGACAACAAAATTTTACCAAATCTTTCTTTTGCCATTTTGTAACAAGAACTGACAGAAATTACTTCTGAAGTAATTTGTCAAGAAATGACAATTACAACAATGTGACCACCAAGTGATAATCACTTAAATGATTATCACTTATTAATCACATCCTTCTATATGGGAAAAATATACATGGAGTTGTATAATCGATGTAATCAATCGAAAACAACACCTCTAGCTTAATGTATGAGGGTAATTTTCAGCAAGATGATCCGTTATGTTTTTATCGGGCCATTTAAAACAAATTGTTTTTGCAACCGCAATACCAAATGATATTGAAGTGCTGAAAGGCAGAATTATCCGGACTGTCCAATCGATATCTCAGGAAGAAATCAGAAATTCTTTCACTTATTTGAGAAAGCAATTAGAAAAATGTGTCGAGTATGGGCGTGGAGTTATCGTATTCTTTTCATGTTAATAAAAATGTTCGTATTATTATTATTATAATTACTTCATTAAATAAACAACAAGTATCACCTATTCATTATTCAAGTAAAAACGTTTATTAAGAGTAACTTTTTTTCGTATCTTTCAAAATAAAGTATGTTTACTCTTCAGCAAAATAACATTTTTACAGTTTTTACCCACCCTGTATAAAAAAATGATGAATATTGTGAATCGTATTTTCTAGACGAGCAAAAACGTTTATTAAGAGTGCCTTTTTTTCGTATCTTTCAATTTTGAGTCCATTTGTCCTCTTGTAAACCCCATCCGTGGACATACCTACTGTATATTGAGTGTACTATGCATACAATATAATATCCACCTTGTAGATGTAAATAATTACCCACATAAATAAACTAGATATAAAAATAGACTCGGATCGTATATCAGGATTTATTTCAGGCCTATTTTTAGAATAAGATTTGCGGAATACGCTTAAAATGACAGATAACATTTCAAATCTTAATCGGTTATTACCTAATCGGGGAATATTTATTTTTTTATCTCTTAAGATCATAGAGAATTAACATATTTAGGCCCGGTTTTTAAATATATAGTTAGCTAACCCTAAATCGGCGATTAGATTAAGTATGTAATATAATTAAGTCCTGTTTTCATTCTAAACGTGACCTAATTCCATTACAAAAAATCCTGATGACTACCTGTTCTTCAAGTTATACAAATTGTCCTTTAAATTGTATCAATTTTCCCTGAGAATGTTCTTACAACACTGTTAAAATAGATCTATAAGTGAAACAACCCCACATTTGCTACATAAAGTTGTATTATAACATTTAGGTTATATTAACAACCAAGTTATATAGCAAAAAATTGCAAAACCATTTTTATGTATGTGTAAGTTCTATTGCTGCTCGTTTCTTACGGTAATTTAAAAAGCCTCTAGTAACCGGTTTGGTCTTAGGCCCCCACCCCCATCCACACATAACTAGAAGAACTATTAAATTTGACAAATTTTAAATTGGTTCACCTTGTAAACCATTAATTAGAATTTAAGCAAAAACGAAAATAAAAGTCGCCCAAAACCTATTAAATTACTTTCGGTGAAAAAAAAAACACAATAGCACCAAGTTGACGTCAATAATATTCCCAATGATGGTTGCGATATTTATCTTCTTCTATGACTAATTTTATTACCTATTTAGCTTATGCCCGCGCCTTCCTAACCGTGGAATATGCGATATCAGATCCGCGCGAGCGAAGTCGCCAGCAAGAACTAGACTGCGATATTGTCAAAAATCTGTTCTGGTGCGGATTCAAAGATCATATGAATCAATTTTAAAATTACAGAGTTCACAAAAATGTTACCGATTGTTTCTAATATACAGGGTGCTCCTTGGTGACGTGCCAATATTTTACAGTGGTCATCTTATGAGGAACACTCGACATAATATGTTCGCCAAGAGTTAAATTTTTTTGCTACAGGATGTTGACATTTTTTTTTTAAATTGTTATTATTTAATATCTCCGAAAGTACTTGAGATATTATTTGGTATGTCTTCATAGGATGTAAAGTGGCGTATTCTAGTGTTAGAAAAGTTATTCAATTGTTCCACCAGTGGCGTCCCTGCCAACATAATTCTCTGATATTTATTACAAGAAGGTACGCCATTCATATTTTTCCATGTGGCCTGGTCAATTCTACATGGAAACGGTCTCTTGTGTTTTGCTCGTTCTTGATTAAAACAATTAAATACAAATTGAAACCCATTATGTGGTAATTTACAATAATTTTTTGTGAATTATCAATGTTAATGTTTTGATCAAGAACGGTGCGTCTGGCGACAGAAACGCAAGAGGGTTGAAAGAATTTAAATCAATTGATTTAAATCATGATTTAAATCGCGATTTAAATCACTTGATTTTTTCAATTTAAATCATGATTAAACTCAAAATTTATGATAAGTTATAATTAAGACAAGATGTCTACATTTTTTTCATATAGCGAACAAACCCGAACAAACCCTAATTTTCCTTCAGTTTTATTAGATTTTTCTATAAAATGTATCCGGAGAGGGTGTTTTTTCCTTCCACTTCAAGGAAGAATTGACATTGTTACAATATATGCGTCATTAAAATTTGAAGAACGGTGGGAATAAAATCAAAAACGTGTTGAAAATAGCAACTTATTTATGGAAAAAATAGAAAAAGAAATCGACAAAATCAAAAAAATATTGATTTTTTTCAAAAAATCGCGACTTTTTATGTTTTTCAAAAAAATCATGATTTTTTCCACCCTGGATAGTATTCATGTAGAATTTACCAGGCTACTGAGAAAGAATATCCACATGGAGAAATGCCAGTGGCGTACCACGTTTCTCGTAATAAATATCAGAGGACATGTTTGCAGGGACGCCACTGGTGAATCAATATAATAACTTTTCTAACTAAAATATGTAGTTTAATATCCTATTAACACATACCAAAAATGATAACAATATCTAAAGTACTTTCGGAGATACGAAAAAATAACGATTTTTTAACAAATTTTGTCACCCTATAACAACAAATTTTGAAAATTTTGTAAAATGACACTCTGAAATATTAGTAAGGAACACCCTGTACATTTGTTGCTAAACGACTAAATCGCGACTACAACAAGCGGCGCACAAGTCAATTAACTATCTCAAAAAACAGGCGCGTACTTCATTGCCATGGGCCACCATGTCAACAATGATGTTCATTGACCGGACTAGTCCGAAAAGATCCCACTTTCGGGACTAGTTCGGAAGTGTGGTTGGACGCCATGGGATTAACCTTGGACGCCAAACTGACATGGAACCAACAATTAAACAAAAACCTAAACAAATCAAAAATGTGCCTAATGCGGTGCAGGAGCTTGGTTGGGAAAACCTGGGGACTCAAGCCCCAGATGATGCAATGGCTCTATGTCACAGTTATCAGACCCCTGATATCATATGGGTCTGTAGTCTGATGGACAAAAACACAGCAGATTGCGACAGCAAAAAAACTTAACAGTTTGCAGAGGCTGGCCTGCCTGTGTATCAGTGGGGCGATGAAAAGTACCCCCACTGCAGCACGGGAAGTCATACTGGGACTAATATCCCTAGACATCCACATCAGAATGGAGGCTAATTGCAACGCCTCAAGGATGATCACAAATAGGGAATGGACACAACACCCCGTAAAAATTGGACACACAAGAGCCACGGATCTAATCAACGATGAGGTCTTGGATATGCAATCTGATCGTATGAAAGCAACCAACATACAATTTCACAAAGCCTTTTAAGATTGACTGGAACTTTGATAAATGGGCAAACAGTGCATCCCCGTCGTTTGACAAGGGTCTAGTTTGGTACACCGATGGATCAAAAACCGCCAACGGTGTGGGCGCAGGTATATTTGGGGAAAGGCCCAGGATGGACATAAGCATTCCTCTGGGGACCTACGCCACAGTATACCAAGCGGAAGTTCATGCCATACATCTTGAAAAGGGCTATCACGACCAAAAGATTTACATCCTTTCGGACAGCCAAGCTGCTCTTAAGGCTCTGAACTCCAATCGGTTTACTTCAAAACTTACACTGGAGTGCCATATCAACCTAAAAGTACTGGCGGCCAGGGGGAACAAGATAGAGCTCTTATGGGTCCCTGGTCACTCCGGGATATTAGGAAATGAAAAAGCGGATGAACTAGCGAGAGCCGGATCTGCCCAAAGTCTCGGGGGCCCCGAACCGGCCTTTGGAATATCAAAACAGGCAACAAAAACAACATTAGATAGATGGTCGAAAAAACAACACCTATCTCGATGGCAAGAGTTACCTGGTCAAATACACGCACGGGCCGTAATTGGAAAACCATCGACAATACTATCGAATGGGAGCTAACCCTGACGCGGCCCCAGTTGAAACAAGTGATGGGTCTGCTAACAGGCCACTTGCGAAAACACCTTCAACGGATGGGGATAAACAACGGATCCATTGAATGTAGACTCTGCGGCGAAGAGGATGAAACCGCCTCACACATAATATACCGCTGCGTAGCGCTGTCCCGTAGAAGACAAGATATCTTCGGGAACATACAACGTGGTGACAACCTCCCACATGATAAGATTGGTAGAAGGTTACGGGACCTCATAGGAGGAACAAACATCTTCTAACAAGATCGGGGTACAGTGATTTGAAGTTCGGCCTTTAAACCGACCCCCGCCTTTAACCAACCAACCAACCAACCGTGGTACTTTCTCCAAGAAAAGTGCCCGGGAAGTGTGTACTTCACGAACGGTGGCCGATTATAATATGCACGTGTAGGTAACACCAAAAAAAACCTATCGAAAAAGAAGCGGGCGAAAAGAGAAAGTAAAACGTAACAACCGGTTCATAATCAAAGAAAGATGGGCGGCTAATTAATATTTACAAAAACTGGCAATCGGCAATTAAATATTTATCCATCGATTAATTAGCTAAACGATGAGGAGCTTATAAAAGGAGCAGGTGTTAGTTACCAGTTTTGCGGGAGAGAAAAAAAATAGCTGAATGGTTTTAAGTTTTTATCCGTTCGGTTTTTTTCTATGGATTTTTTTCTATACATACTTGCGGATTTTTTTTTAGGTCCGATTAATACTCTCATGATCGAATTTTGCATAGGATTTTTTTCCAAGATAGATTTTTAGTTTCAAGGGCATACCACACAGAGATTCGGTCAAATTGCAGGTGTGCTTACAGATCCTGACTCTTTATATACTATATAAAATATAATTAAATCAAAAAAATGCAAAACTCAACTGGAAACAATAGGCAAAACTCCTTTAAGGCACCCTGGGAGTGGTGCGTAGTTCCACAAGGATGATGTTCGTAATGTAACGAAAATTGTGTACATTTTTCTATATCTTGCAGCAAATGTGAATCTCCTGGCACCCTGATTATTCGAAAAAATTTTAGATCATAGGGTGTCCCATTTTCGACAATTATAAAGGGTATCTCCGTTATTGTTAGTGCTATCAAAAATGTAATGTAGGTATCAAGTGCTCTTTTTGGGTCAAACTTAAAATGGTAAAATCAAAATTTGAAAATTTTCGCTCGCTTAATAGATACGGGGGAACAAAACTACCCTATATTTTCTTAGTTAAAAGAGATACAGAAAAATGTTTTATACAGAAGTTTCTTTATATTGATTGTTGAATAATTTGCCGTTTTCAGAATAACTATACGGGGTTAGGTAAAAAAATTATAGGACCTAACTTCATTTTTTTTAAATGGAACCCCCTATATATTTTAATCTAAAAAGAAAGATACTATTTTAAATTCTCCTTTCAAATATATAACACGCCATGGATGATATTGGTTTCCTAGGCGATTTATTAAACTTGGTTACTTTAAACCACAGTAGGCCATGAAACGGAAACTAATATCCTAGAAACAACTATGTTGACTATTAACATTTAACGTCAATTTCATTTTTGCATATTCATTTGCGAAAATGACCTATCCAACATTTTGAAAAATTTTATATGATATCAGTTTATATTGAAAGTGGAAAAAACGAGGAATTGGCGCAATATATATATTTTGTTCGCTATCCGGAAAGACGGTAACCATTTAAGAACATATTCCGACCATTTGCGATGATTCCCGTTATTTTTTACCTTAATCTGAATCTTTTATTTCGTTCCAAAGTAATAAAGTGTGAATAAATCGCCTAGGAAACCAATATCATCCATGGTGTGTTATATATTTGAAAGGAGAATTTAAAATAATATCTTTTGAGATTAAAATATACAGGGTGTTCTATTTAAAAAAATTAGGTTAGGTGCGATAACTTTTTTACCTGACCCCGTATACTTATTCTAAAAACGACAGATTGTTCAACAATCAATATAAAGAAACTTCTGTATAGAACATATTTCTATATCTCTTTTAACTAAGAAAATATAGGGTAATTTTAAAATTGTAAATTTTGATTTTCCCCAGTATCTCTTAAGCGAGCGAAAATTTTCAAATTTTGATTTTACCATTTTAAGTTTGACCCAAACAGAGCACTTGACACCTACCTTACTTTTTTGATAGAACTAACAATTACGGAGATACCTTATCGAAATTTAAAGCATTGTTGTATGTTATTAATGTATATGGTAAAAAACAGGGGACCAAGGTGACTGCCCTGAGGCACACCAGACGTTACTTTAACAGGTTTAGTCTCAATTTAATATTTTCGTAGCAGATTCCTTTTTCCGACGAATATTTTTACCGGGATGACGTTGCTAAGATAGTCTCGATTCTATTAATGAAAACTGCTCATCCTGATACACTTTTTTGTGTATAAATTTGAAGGAAAACTCGAAAAATTAACTATAATACAAAAACTAGTTGACGGATAAACGAACAAAAACAGTAATAATCCCAGGTCGGAACCATCGGGAAAACCAATTTGTAAGCACATTCTTATACCAGATTGTTCAATCTTGCTGGTTTCAAGATAAAAGAGCCCATTATTAAGTCCGACCCTGTGCTCCAAAGACGATTCTATCCTAATTATCAAAAAAAGCTCTAACAGGTGTGCAATTACGTAACAAATGATGTGAAAAATCCCAATTCATTCACTATTTTCTACAAGGCTAACCAAAATTATTGGTTTCGTACCTACTTTTGGTCTTCTGTTAAGGGGTCCGATGTGTAGTCAATGCAATTGATTAATTACTTGCAATAAAATGTGGAATAAGTCGGCACCGAACTCGTTTATCACTAATCGTTGGACCTAGTGAACAGAAATTTGGCATGTTTTTAGGTGATTATAACCCAAAAGTAGATCGGGTTTGTTCGGGTTCACAGTAGGTCATTTTATGAAGATAATATTTTTTTCTAATTAGCCTAGTCAATTCTACATGAAAACTATGTCGCGCGTTTTTCTCGTCAGCCGCACCGCCGTTCCTAGACATAGACATATCGTTACTTCAGATTAAATTGATTTACAATGCAAACAAAATAAAGTGAAATGACGTCAATAGAAAATAAATTTTATCCCATGCTCTATGCATTCTTCTCAATTACAATCACATCTCCAAGAACTCACTTAAGCTATATTGTTCTAAGTCTGAAAGCAATTTTTTAAATTTTATCTTAAACAATTTCTCTGTAGGTGCATTCTTAATCGCATTGTCTAATTTATTGTAAAATTTAACACCCATATAGTTGGGACTTTTTTCCGATAACGCTAATCGATGAGTTGGATAATATCTCTATTTTTATATAAAAACAAAAGTACATTAAAAATATACAACGCATAGATTGTTAGTATTCTGTTTGCTTTAGAAACACCTCTACAAGACTCCAAGTATTGCATATTATATAAAACTCTTAATACTCGTTTCTGAATTACAAAAATGTTCTGTATTTTTAAGTTTGCTCCCCAAAAAATAATACCGTACCTGGCGGTAGATTCAAAATTTGGCAAAATACAGTGGCCTTCTGGCAGTTTCGTTTAGATACTTTGACACAATACGTAGGCAATAGCATGTCTTATTCAATTTACTACTAATATAATCGATTTGATATGACCAGTCTAGAAACTCATCAATATACAGGGTGTCCGGGAACATGTGGGAAATCTCCCGGATATGAAGAAAACACGTGAAAAGAATACTATAGGTTCATATAAACTTCTTTCGTATCGGCCTCCTCTTCGGAGATATGGGCTCCCAGCGAGCACCAATGGAATCAAGTTTTTTACACATAATTATTGAACCACCTGGTATATTTCAATTATTTTTTAATATGGTGTATACCAGGTAAGACCCGTCAAATTACTACCCAAGAAACTGTTGTGAATTACTCACAGCTGCAGGGACGGACTAGCTGTAACACTCATGGGCCCATTTTTTTTACGCCCTGTATGATGAGAACTTTGGACAATGTTTTTTACATACCTTTAACTATTGGCTAAAAATTAAGTACTCTTCATTTATGTCGCTAATCCTAACCGTTTTTGAGAAAACGTCATTTTATTTACACTGAGTCCCCTAACTGCTCATGGGCTAAATATGAAAAAGCGGAATCTTGAAGGTTGAACATTGGATCGGAACAAAGATGTATCTTTTATTGAAATACCCGAAGCACATGATGTATATGAAATGCCGTTTTTTCGAAAACGGTTAGGATTAGCGACATGAATGAAGAGTGCTTAATTTTTAGCCAATAGTTAAAGGTATGTAAAAAACATTGTCCAAAGTTCTCATCATACAGGGCGTAAAAAAAATGGGCCCATGAGTGTTACAGCTAGTCCGTCCCTGCAGCTGTGAGTAATTCACAATAGTTTCTTGGGTAGTAATTTGACGGGTCTTACCTGGTATACATCATATTAAAAAATAATTGAAATATACCAGGTGGTTCAATAATTATGTGTAAAAAACTTGATTCCATTGGTGCTCTTTGGGAGCCCATATCTCCGAAGAGGAGGCCGATACGAAAGAAGTTTATATGAACCTATAGTATTCTTTTCACGTGTTTTCTTCATATCCGGGAGATTTCCCACATGTTCCCGGACACCCTGTATATACCGAGAAATTTTGTATTTTTTCCAAAAGAAAACAGATTCTCGTCTAAATTAACAACTTCCGGTATTTCTTTCCTGCATAGCTTTGTCCTAAATAGCGCAGTGCTTGTTTCCTCCTTATTTAAAAGTAGTTTATTTTGTTCAAACCAATTTTTGCTTTTTGAAAAAATATCAGTTGCGTTATTTCATCAATTTGTTTACCTTCAGCTAACAGGTTCGTGTCATCCGCATATACTGTAATCCCCGGAAATGTCATTATTAATTTAAAAATTGAGGTAATTTATAAAAAAATTCATGATTAAAACAATTGAAATTGGAACCCAATGCGAATCGATAAACTTTGAAACACACAAAAAGCGCCAACCTTTTTTTCACTTTTCGTACACACCCCGTAACTAGAGTGATGTAGAGTGACTTTTACATTTTATACTTCGCTTAGCTCGGTCACAAGCCAATAAAAAGTATACTGGAAGTTCCTAATTTTTTGTCACATTTTTGAACAATGCAATTGCGTTATTAATTTTTGGCTAAGGATTTCTTCCTAGAAAAATCGAAAGTGGTATTACCCTACTTTAAGTTGATATATTTACTATTATGTCATTGCAGGATGCAAAAACTTCCGCGGTCCGGCGGTTCCTTTAAGTTGCAAATTTTCCTAATTTAACATAAATGTGTAAAAAGCGCGATTGCCGACGTATGCGTCGCGTTGCGGTCGACACAGGACCGTATTTTATACTTTTATCAAGTGATAAGTTCCTGTAAGGCAGGTAAAGTAAATAAATAAATAAATTAAACAAATATTTTCACCCGGAACAAGAGTACCCCCCCCCCCCCCCCGTTTTCGAGGATGCTGAACACGATAGCGGCGTCAGAATTTGTCTTGCGCAACCCCTCAAAACGGCCAAAAATCACACCCCAGATGGGTTAACCGCGCTTCAAGAGGTTTCCCTGCAGAGAAACACACTTTCCCCCCGTTTTCGAACAAACCCGAACAAACACCTCCCGTTTCCGAGGATGTTGAGAATGGGGAAAACAGTTGTACTTCTCTTTTTGGTTGTAATGGTCTCTCATTCCTGTCCATCTGAAAAAATATCATCAAATACCAATCGTTCCCGCAATGTTGCCAAACTGTGTAAAAATGTAAAACTTTAGTTTCTTATAAAAATAAATATTTAGCTTACTTAGAAATTAAATCCAGGCCGCCGACACGAGTAAGGAATCCAGGGCACAGACACCTTCAGTTCTTTTTCTATCACGTGCCCTGACGTTAGTGTGGGAGTGCATAATAAGCTTATACCCACTAAACCCTATTCGGCATCTTATTTCCAATCTCGGAACATAACCGGCATATCGTCGAGAGAAAAAAATACATAGTGATACAGAACAAATTACACTAAATCACTTACACCCACGAGTTTCAAATTAGTTTTTTTGAAGATATGCACCTATTATCAGATTACACAAAAGCGCTAAACACTAACGCATAATTACACTATCGTACACATAGAACGACAGCATACACAGAAGATAGGATACAAAGTATTGCGCAATAGAAAGTCATAAATAATAAAAACGCTAATTTCTAATAGGCCTAAAACAATTTTTAATCCTTTAATGAAGAATGATGAACTAATTATGTTGACAACAACAGAAAAATAGCGCGTTTGCCATTTTCGAGACAATAATTATACAGGAAAGTAATATTACAGAAGGAAATTCCGCAATTTATGAATATAATCTTATAAAACATCGAAAGTGGCAACGCTGTATTTTTAGATGTTTCCAAATAACGCAATATCGATTGACCGACTAAACTCGAAACGGACTGAAACGGGTAGTTACTAGAAATTTTTAGATGTTAAATACCATTGTATGAAAAAATTATTTCCCAAACCACCGGATGAAACTTTATACAATAAGGGCGTATTTTTGTCTACACAGTAGCACTTTTAAATACTAATTCAGATTGAATGGTACTTAGATGTGTTAATGAGATGCATACAAATTTACGCGAAAACTAATGTGAATTTGTGCTTTTGTTTTTGTGTTTTGTGAGGTTATTGTGCCGGTTTCTGTTTGGATTACCTACTTGGTTTTTTTTTATAAATTAAGTTGGTTTTAACTAAGGTCGAAAAGGTAAATAAAGTTGCAGTTTTTTTTCTAAAGGGTAAAGTGGCATTTAAGTTGTTCAGTTCCGACGGGTGTCGTTCGAATTGAACAAATGAGAACTTGAGAATTTATAAACGACGCGGCCGTTGGTTCGAGTCAGTTCAAGTTTATAAATCAGAGATTGTTTCCCAGCGAACTGAACTGAACGTAAAAGTTTATAATAATGTACCGTGAAAAATAAACAACTTGCAATCTGTCAAACGGTTATTGACTTCCTAAAGAGTGACAACACTGCTCAAAATCCACTGACGTTTTCCGCCATATGTTGTTTTGTTTATCTTTCTCTCAGTGTCACCACGTGATTAATTTTGGTTTAACGTCAGGTGATGTACAGGGCATATTAAATTAAAGCGCCATTTTTGGATATTTTTCTTCAAATTATTTTCATCTCAGGAATTGCGGGTTTAAATATAATGCGTCATTTCCATAACACCCTGTATATTAATTATATATACACGCATAGCCTTTCATTGACTCCCCTAAATGAGGAATGCGACTGTAGCCACTGAAACTATGGCAGCCACGCTCTTTTCTAAAAGGTCTTCCTGTTTCAAAATAAATTAAATGAGACACCCCATCACAACTAGCATTTTTTGCTACATCTTTTTGTTTCTATTTCGGGCGCGCTAGGGCTTATTCACCCCACCGTTTTTTCTTCTTTTTTTATATATTTTTTTGGTTTTGAAAAATACGCGCACGTGCTATCGATCGAAACGGTTAAGAGGGTAGAACCGGTTCTACCAGGAAATAAACATATAAAAAACCCTAAATCTATAATAAATTACCAAAAAACAGCGGCTGTTTAATTTAAAATAAAATATTTCAAAGGGTGTTAAAAATAGGCTATAGGGTGTGGACGTTTAGATCCGTATATGGTGAAGAAGCTTATAAAAAACTGTTTAGGGAGTATATAAATAGATTTGGCGCCATTTTTAGTTAATTAGGAAAGGCTGTTTGGGGAAAAGGACATCTGTATAACACCTCGGTAATGTAGTACGACATGTTGGCATGAGGGACTTCTAAGTAAACTGCGATCCTATGGTTTGCCCAGTCGATTCTGTGCATGGTTGTCTAGCTTTCTTAAGGACCGCTCTCTGCAAGTGGCGATTGACGGATTTCTCTCAAGACACCTTCCCCATCAATGCCGGTGTTCCTCAAGGGTCCATATTGTCTCCCACTCTCTTCTTACTTTACATTAACGACCTTCTAGTGAAAACGAATAGTTTTGCTGATGATAGCACACTTATCTCATCTTTCTCTTTGAATGCACAAACATCGGCTGCCGACGCACATCTTCGCAGACAGCATGAAGTATCACGCCTCAACAAAGACCTGGAAGAAATTTTGGCTTGGGGTGACAGTAACCAAGTCGAAGCAGTTTTCTCTAAAAATATCTCTAATATTACAGAACCCGATATAGTCATGGACGGACACGCAATCCCATTGGCTTCATCTATTAATTTGCTGGGCGTCAATCTGGGAGGAAATATGTCTAAGGCATAACCATGTTGTGGCAATCGCGAAGATAGCTTCTCAGAAACTTGGTGTACTCTTCCGAACCACAAAGTTGTACACACCTCAACAACTTTTGACACTATACAAAGCCCAGATTCGACCATCACTAGAGTACTGCTCTCATGTCTGGAGCTCTGCATCCAAACATACTGTTCGGCTACTGGATTCCATCGAATGGAGGGCCATTCGTCTGATTAGAGACCACGAGCTGACGAAGAACCTCGACAGCCTAGAACATCGAAGACAGGTTGGGGAGTTGACTCTCTGTTATATATGTTTTCATGGAAAGTGCTCGGCTGACCTTGCCCTCTTAATTCCGCCCAGAGCGGCGAATATCAGAAATACTCGACGAACCACTGACACACATCCATATGTGGTTAAGCTTAGTACTCCTCGAACTTCATTATTTAAGAATTATTTCATCTGGAGGACTTCATCCTTATGGAGGTCATTTTTCCCAGCGAATATAACCTCCAACGATTCAAAATCAACGTCAATCGTTTCTTGCGCACACGCACCACTCCCAGAGTGCCCTAAAGGATTTTTCCTATAGTGCTTGTGTTTGATCATAAAAAAAAAAGGTTCAAGTTTCTTATGTATTTTATTTCAAAAAAAGCTATCGATGTTATGGGGATTTACAAAAAGCTTATATTTTACTGTGGAATAGGTAAGTCAGTTCGACCCAAGCATACACGGAAAGAAAATCTTACCTATACCTATTTAAAACGCCAACAGGAATCATGTTCTTCCGATTCGAAATAGATTTTCCTGAAAGTACACTAACAATATTGTTAACTGGATAACAAAAAAATATGTCGGTCCATTTTTAAAGAATTTCATATTTTCGGTGAATTTTCATCAGTGTTTATTTTTCCTGAGAAACCAATCGCATTCATTAGATTGGTTATCGAATAACAATTAACAAATCCTAGTAAGATGTTTCAAGCGGTTTTCAAGAAACGCGATTTATTTGATTTAAGGTTTATATAGAATCAAAAGCTCCTGATTCAATTTTCTTTGGAAAATTACGATCTTCTTCTATAAGAGAATCTAGTAAAATATTTCTTTTAATTATCTGTATAATGTAAGTTCCAAGGATAAAGTCGGTTCGTTTTATGAAGTCCGATATCGGATTAAAGTATTAAAGGCACTTTCAACAGTAAGACGTTTAAGTTAACAATACCTTCGCTATACTTGATCGTACCGAACATTCCACTGGTTCACTGTAGTCGGCTGGGCAAAATCAGCGGTTCCAAAACAAAAGCATTTTAGAATTATATACCGCGATAAATATTTTTATCTTGTTTATTTTTCACTCCTAGTTTTTTTTTATTTATCAAATGAAAAAGGTTTTGCCACAATAAGTTAAAGATTTTCTCAGGTACTTTTTCCGAGAATTTAATTATTTTGGGATCATTATAGTTAAATCTATATAATAATCACTATTTTCCAAGAAATAATTAAAATTTGCTCAAGTGCAGGATGGTATGTTCTATTTTAAATAAGTAGTTATGCTTTTTGATTTTAGTTTGTTTCTCATTGTGTGTAAATTAAAAGCAGTTATAAAGCAAAATGTTCAGCTATCGATTAAGAATATTGTTTATGATATGTTTAAAGTCAAGGAATATGTTACCCTCAAAGCTATTCTTGAAAAGATAAAGAAGAAAGAACGTTGCGATATTGGAACTACCAGTTTGTCCATCATTATAAGAGATCTGGGCTTCAAATACAAAATAACGAACAACAGAAAAGTACTTTGCGAGCTGTCCAATAATGTTTCAAGAAAATGGCAATTTTTAAGGGAATATTTATTCAAAAAATCGGAATTGTCAAGGCAAGTTGTTTTTCTTGACGTTTCAAATGCCAGTGCCATATTTTCATCAACAAAAAAAACTGATGATTATCACGGCAATATGGATGCTCAAATATTTGAGTATTGGTTCGAGGAAACACTTTTAAAAAGTTTAGAAAATCCTTCCTTACATGTTTTAGACAATGCCTCTTACCATACGAGACTCGAACAGAAATTTCCTACAAGCAGCTGGAAAAAGGAAGAATTGAGAGATTGATTACCTAAACTAATTTTTTATTTACTTTAAATTATTTTATTTAGAAAATACCTAAAATATAATTTATTGTTTGAGAGCCCCCGACTACCCTGCTCAAGAGGTTTTATTGCTTAGCGGACTTCATATTGGTCATGAGAACAAGAATATATCACGAGATACCTTTATACGACCAACTAGCAAGTCGAGAGCTTCTATGAAGCGCTTTTAAATCATAAATCACTCGCAATCTAATCTTATCAGGAATATTTGCAAGTTGGGTATAGTCTCTAACTGTTTTCCTTCAGTCCGGAACCCCAAAAATTGCGTACCGAGAAGCCCAACCCAATATAGGTGAATCCAAATATTTATTTACCAAACAAAGCTTCTAAATTTAGACGTACATTTCTCAGAAAATTCATAAAAAGAATTACCCATTTTTAGTTTATTTATTCCGGCATAAAAAAAGATCCGTGTTTTTCATACAACGTAGAAATATAGTAATAATGCAAGTAATATACTTGCAAATAAAGACAGAATTGAATGCGTCATATCGATTTCAACAGGACCGTATTTTATAGGCGATGATAGCCGCCAGTAACTTAATCACCCCAAAATAAGCCTCAAAATATACATATATAGCTCTATTTACAACACCAATCCCTTCCTCAAAAGCCTATCACGACGAAGAGCGGAAGTACAAAAGAAATAAAATTAAAGCGATGAAGTTTTTGTTTTAGTGTAGGATGTAAAATTTGAAAAAACACATTTGATGATATATTTCATGAAATACGTCAATTTTGACCTAATTATCTCTCATTAGCTTAATGAAAGGCTATGGAGCTTGAATGATTTCGCCCCTTAGCAAAAAAAAACAGACTGCGACTACCAGCGTTGCCATAGACGACTGAGGACAATGACTAGAAATTTATTTTATTCATTTAAATATCGTGGAAAGTGATTTTGTCTAGGTTGATTTGATTACACTAAGCATAACATTGTATTAAAATTTATTATATTACTGGCAAGTTTAGTTGTCCTAAAATTATATTAAGAAAAATAAAAGATTTCCAACAAATTTATTATTTTCGGATGATACTGTAAATATCAGAACTTTATACAGGGTGTTCATTTGAAAAGTTCCCACCACGGATTTATCGAAAACCACTGATTAAAAGAAAAAACGCCGAGACACGTCAAAAGATTTGCCAAAGGGGATAACTTTTTATCCAAAAACTACTTCACCCCCTTTTATCCTCTGCCCCCGGAGTCATCCCCTTAAAAATTTTAAATGACAAGGGGTAGCAAGTAATAGCTTGCTTGAAAGGTCTTTCAAAGTGCTTTATTTTAACGTTTGATTTTTTAAAATCGGTCGATTCGTTTTCGAGAAAATTGGAAAAATCTTTATTTATCTTCATTTGTTCAGATAGAAAAAACAGCACACGAAAATATCACTTTTTATTTCAATAAGTGTTCAAAATGTTGCCCGTTATTGGCCAAACAATTATATAGGCGATTTTCAAATTCCTGACGGACATTTTCAAAAACATGTTGTGGGAGATCATGGCAGCTTTCGGTGATGCGTTGACGAAGTTCATCCAAACTGTTAGGTTGGGGAGTGAACACAATAGTTTTCAAATGGCCCCATAGAAAGAAGTCTAATGGCGTCAAGTCAGGGGATCTAGCAGGCCATTCTATAGGCCCTCTTCGCCCTATCCATTTATCTGGAAACTCGTCGTCTAGCCATTGCCGAACCGGAAGAACATAGTGAGGAGGAGCGCCGTCTTGCTGGAAATATATTTTAGCCTCATCAAGTATAGGGTTTCCATCGTCTTCGATTTGGTTTTCAATGGTTTCAGTGATAAGCGGATTGATGGTATTTTCCAACATATCTAAATAAATGCCTCCATTTAAATTCCCATTAATAAACAATGGCCCAATCACTTTGTTTCCTAAAATGCCTGCCCATTCATTAACTTTTTGGGGGTACTGAGTATGCCCTTCTACAAAAGCATGAGGATTTTCATTGCTCCAATACCTGCAGTTATGCTTATTAACAAATCCATTTAGATAAAATGTGCATTCATCACTGAAGCAGATATTCTTTACATGAATGGTATAATCATTAATCGCTGCAGTCATTTGTTCACAAAACTCAACTCGCCTATCGAAATCATCTTCGGTTAACTCTTGCAATATTTTCATTTTGAATGGATGAAATTTATGTAATTTAGTAACGTACAGAGCCTAATGAAATACCAGTCGCATCAACAATTTTGCGTAATGAAGTATTAGGATTTATGGCAAAATGACCAAAAACTTCAACTTGAGCGGCTTCATCCAAAACTCTACGATGATTACGTTATTATTTGCAACAGATCCAGTTTGAGTAAATTTAGTAACAAGGTCCAAAACATACCTATGCGAAGTTATCTTTTCCGGATGTCTGGCGTTAAATGTAACGGCAGTTTGCCGAGCACATTGATTTTGGGCACCATAAATTAGAATCATATCCACTCTTTCCGCTAGTGTGTATACCATTTTGGAAGTTAAATCTGAATCAATAAATTAATTTTCACTATCCCAAGATTGTCACAAAGGTAACTGACAGCAAATTAAATTATTTCTTTCCCTTAGCAACTATAAAAAACTAAACAGGTATAAAAAACTAAACAGATATAAGAATAAAAACAGTTCGGCCATGTTATCTGTGTTGATAAAAAGAAGGCGGTAAAAAATTTTCTAATTTTCTCGAAAACGAATAGACCGATTTTAAAAAAATCAATTGTCATTTAAAATTTTTAAGGGGATGCTCCCGGGGCCAGAGGGTAAAAGGGGTGAAGTAGTTTTTGGTTAAAAAGTTGTCCCCTTTGGCAAATCTTTTGACGTGTCTCGGCGTTTTTTCTTTTAATCAGTGGTTTTCGATAAATCCGTGGTGGGAAGTTTTCAAATGAACACCCTGTATATGTAATTTTGTTCATCGGTGTAAGACCAAGCTAAACTATGTAGATCGCTCTACCGAAACAAGGACTAAATCCCCAAGTAGCATTTTTAGACACAAATTGGACAGACATTCTTTGCGGAGAAACGTTTCGAAGCATTTTCGATTAAAATTATAAAGTTGTATCGAGACACCTGTGTTACGATACTTTTCCGACACATTTTCGAATCCAGTTACTAGAAACACGTAAAGGCGTGTTTGTTTCGAAATATTTTACAAACCATAGTGTCGATACAGTAACGACAAGCGAAGATAAATATTTTTCGAAACATTTTTAGTTAAAATTATAAAGTTTTGGTAAGACACAAGAATGCATTGAATTTCCCATAAGAGTTTTTTTATTGCATCGGTGTACGTTTATTAGCGATAAATAAACAACTTCTTGATATTATTTATATTTTAGGTGTTATTATTGATCCATTTTCAACCTGATTGAGGTAAGTGTTTTAGGTAGATTTTTAATCACCATCTGAACAAGTTTGAGGTTATGTTATTGTTTAGTGAGATTTAAATTGTTATTTTTCTATAAAAAAAGCTTGTATTTATCAACATAAAGTATGCCGACCACCATATAGCTTGAAATATTTTTTATTATAGATTCGAAATCTGCAAAAATGGTAACAATAAAAATGCAATTTTATTTGCCTTTTCGGACTTATTTAAAACCAACTTATTTTATAAAAACACCAAGCACTCACATCACAAAATCACATTAGTTTTCGCGTCACAACACATCTAAGTACCGTTCAATCTGAATTAGTATTTTAAAGTGCTACTGTGTAGACACAAATACGCCCTTATTGTCTGAGTGGTCTGGGAAATAATGTATTTAAGATCTAAAAATTTTAAAAATAAATAACACGTTGGTTCTCTCGGTCGATATCGGCCGGCTTCTTTAAACAGCTGATTGTGGACAATCGGGCTAATATTTAAAAATACAGCGTTGCCACTTTCGATGTTTTATAAGCGACTATCATAAATTGCTGAATTTCCTTCTATAATATTACTTTCCTGTATAATTATAGTCTCGGAAATGGCAACCGCGCTGGCTCTACTAGCGGAGAGTTCTCGGAAAGAAAGTTCTACTGGTCCGAAGGTGGACTAGACCATTCATTTCAACAAAGGGTAGTTCCTGTCAATTGTTAACATAATTGTTTAATTTTATCTTTAATAAAGGGTTAATGACCCATAGAAATTAGCGTTTTTATTATTTCTATTGCGAAATGATTAAGTGCTCTTGTTCTATGTGTATTATTGTAAAGTGTAATTATGCGTTAGTGTTGGGGTTTAGTGATAAGCTTATTATGCACTCACACACTATCATCAGGACACGTGATGAGCATAAAGTTGTTCCCATAGAAAAAAGAACTGAAAGTGTCTGTGCCCTGGATTCCTTAATCGCGTCCTAGATTTACTTTCTAAGTAAGCTAAATATTTATTTGTTTTACACTTTTAAACATTTTGGCAACATTGTTCCTGAACATCTGTTTATTACCCAGCTGGGCAATGTAATATGTTCATATATGAATGTGCCGAGGAGTTGTGTGTGGGTTTAGGGGTGAATTACCCCACTTTTTATACGTTCGATTTAAAAAAAAATATATGTAGCGCTTCTCTAGGACAGCGGTGCGCAAACTGTGGGTCGCGACCCTCGGAGGGGTCGCGAAAAAATTTTTGGGGGTCGCCAAATTCAAAGAAATTCACGCCTACTGTCTAGTCAGGGGCCGTGACAAATTTTACACAAAATAAGGGGTCGCAAATGAAAATAGTTTGCGCACCACTGCTCTAGGACACCCCAGGAGTCACACGTCATTTCCACAACACCCTGTGTATTAAAAATGTTAAAAAATAAATGTTAAATGTTAAAAATATGCCGTTGGAGTGAGCTGTCGTGAGTTGACCGCCAACCGACTCGCAGGTTTACCGGCCGAAAGGACTATACACCTGCGAAAACCTCAAAGCGCGTAAAAAAGCTGAAAAAACCCGACCGCCTGCGCCTATATCGTCGCGATACGGCTAGACCGGCAGCCCGACAGCGGTTTACACACATATATAGGGTCACTTTATCGTACATTTTTCAGTACGCCTCGCTATTACTACACTCTCAAATCGTTATACCACACATCATCAAGACACCCGTGCAGAGTCTAGCGCGCGCTTTTCGAAATACATTTTTTGACTTTTCGAAAAATAATTTTTTTTTTTTTTAAAAAGATAAGTGACATTTTTGGGAGAGTTAAGTAAGGCTGAACATCTAACTACTATAGTAACGCGACGACGCGCGATTTTGCTTGTGTTAAGACTTATTTTGTCGACTGAAGACTCGAGTTTTCTGTGATTGAGATTTAGTGACGATGTACGATCGACTTGTCTTGTTTTGCGATAGTGCAAAATAACCATTCAGAGCGTCGCGACGTTAAACCCTCAAAAAAACCCTTTACAAAAATAGACAAACTTATTAAAAAAAAAAAACAATGTTCCCCCTACCCTCACGCCCACTCAAACTCACCCAAACAAACAGGACTTTCAAGCTCCTCAAATTCTTCCTCATTTTCTCCCTCCTTCCTTTCACGATAACCGCTCAAAAGTCCCCCAATTACAACAAAATTCCCCAAAAAAACTATCCGGAAATGGAAGACTCGCTGTCGGAGGACTACCCCTCGATCCCCTCGTCGCCCCCCACGGGGTGCAATAGCTGTAAAAGGCGGGAGGAGATCAAATTGCGGAACCTAGAGATTATAAAGGAGGAGATCTTAAAGCGGATGGGGTTTAGTCAACCTCCGAATATTACCGGGAAGTTGTTGCCGGAGGTGCCGGCCCATTACCTGGCCAAAATTGAGGAGGAACATGGAATGCAGGGGGACCAACCTTACAAAACGGGGTTCACTGTTACGGAGGAGGAGGATGAGTTTCACGTGAAGACGCAGCAAATTCTTACCTGGGCTGAAAATTGTAAGTACAAAGTTTTTGACGGGGTTTTTAGTTAAATTGTTATATTAATTTGGAATTTTCGGCGTTTCTAAGGGGGCACAACAAAATTACATGTTTTAATTATTTATAAGAAAAGCGCCATTGTCGAAACACTGAAACAAATACATTATTTCTACGATTCTATGATTTCTTCAATTATTATTCGACGACTATTGTTTGTTGTTGTTGTTATTATTATGTCAAGTGTCAATATTTAACGGAAGCGGACTAGAGCGAGGGATAGAATAATATTTAACGCAAATATATTTCCAGGTTTAATTGGGGAAGTGTCTGTTTTCCATTTCTATGACTAGAAAGGTGCGCAGCGATCACATTGTTCTTTTTTTATTGTTTGAATCTGCGAATAATCTTCAGTATTAGAGGATATTACTTTAAGTACTGCCCTAGCAGTGCCCCACGGCCCCGTCAACGTTAAATCCGACCCTGGCAAAGTGGGCCACCCCTGATTATATCGTCTGTCGCGGGCCTTTTTCGCAGATGCATTTGACATAGGGCTAAAAATTTTACAATATTCGGTGGTTATCGATGTACGTTGTAAAATTATGCAAAAAAATATTTAATGAAAAGTATGACGTTCTTGGCGCCAATATCGTAGAAAAAAAAGAAGAAAATAAATGAAATTTTATTGAAATTAGTTGTCTGGATGCGTGTTTTATTATATTTGACGCAGGAATTCGATAGTATTGTTTTAATTATTTATAAAAGCAATATAAAATGTTTGATTCTGTTCCGTTGAAAAATTAACTTAAAAACCCATTATTTCCGTCTGTTGGTTTAAACTGAATCAAAACTTATACGGGAAATACGAAATACAACCGGCCAGGACACTCAGGAGATCTCGTTGTAGTATTAACAAACAAATGAACTTTTTACGATGAAATTATTGCCTATTTGGCATTACAACCGTAGAATACCTTTAAAATACGAATAAGCATTACTGATCAATGTTTCTTGAAATAAATATTGAGTTATTTTTTGGTCTGTTTTCCGCTGTCTCTTTTTTTATATAGGTCGTAAAAATAGTCCTGAAAAATCTTCAGAAAACGGAGAAAACATTACTTTTGTTCGTCTGTTGCGACTTAAGAGCCTGCGTTTTATCACAAGTTGCCAAGCCGGCACTATTTTATGCGAACGCTTAGCCAAATATACTGAATTTTTTTCTAATCTAAAACTGGATTCGTTAAGTTAAAGGATTGCAAAACGCTATGAAAAAATTGCGTTAAAAATATAATGTTATATGAATAATAATAACAATTTCAAATATCCATCTAAGAAATAAAAAGTCTAGGCTTGTCAGGTGGTATTAATATCAAATACCAATATGAACAATTATTATTTCCACACCACCCGATGATCCTTATACAATAAGGGCGTGTTTTTGTCTACACAGTAGCACTTTAAAATACTATTTCAGATTGAATGGTACTACCAAAAAAAGGAAGCCCTCTCCATTGATAGGATGCAACCACCTGTAGACCGGTTTCGAACTTATTTGTTCTCGTCAGTACAGGGTAGGTATACATACCAATCATCAGAGAGGACTTTAACTTAACGCCGTACTATCGACGGTAGGCGACAAAATTCTTCGCGCAGCGCCATCTCCCACCCAATCTGAACAGACGTTATTTGATTAAATCAAATTTTAAAAATCAATCTAAGAAATAAAAAGTCTATGCTTGTCAGGTGGTATTAATATCAAATACCAATTAATACCACCTAAGTTAGTTAAAGTACTCTCTGATGATGGGTATGTACACCTACCCTGTACTGACGAGAACAAATAAGTTCGAAACCGGTCTACAGGTGGTTGCACCCTATCAATGGAGAGGGCTTCCTTTTCTTGGTAGTACCATTCAATCTGAAATAGTATTTTAAAGTGCTACTGTGTAGACAAAAATACGCCCTTATTGTATAAGGATCATCGGGTGGTCTGGAAATAATAATTTTCCATATTGGTATTCGAATTTCAAATAAACTCCTGGACAAAATTAACGCAACATCATAAATCTGCCATATTTTTTATGCTATTTTTTTTCTGAATTTATGATTCGATTTAAATGATTTTTTTTGGATTGTAAGTTGGTTCCTTGCCAATGTCATAGTTTTCGCTGTTTATGATAAAAATTTAATTTTCGATTTATACTGGGTGTACTAAAAATGCTATGTTTTTTTCCGAAAATTCGCATCACCCTGTGGAGTAACCGAAACATATTGCAGTTGACATTAGCCGGTAGGTCCATCTTTCCCCAACATTATCTTTTTTGGTTTACTTCATTATCCCTGTTATTAAAGGAGATGCATCGTTTTATAGCGTAACATGTTTTTATAGACTTTAATATTCAACACATTCATTGTTAAATGTTTTCAAGTAGACTATGGACCTTTTCTGACATTGCAAGCGATGTGTCAGCAGCTGTTGTGTTTTAAAGTTACAAAATAAAATTCGCCATACTAATAAAAACTGTTCAGAAACTGCTTATTAAACGTTCGTTTCGTATGCCCAGTTGCCCATAGTTGCCCGACGAGTATATTAATCTTGAAACCTACTTGAAAACATTTAACAATGAATGTGTTGAATATTAATGTCTATAAAAACATGTTACGCTCTAAAACGGTGTATCTCCTTTAATAACAGAGATAATGAAGTACCAAAAAAGAAAATGTTGGGGAAAGATGGACCTACCGTTTAATGTCAACTGCCATATGTTTCGGTTGCTAATATACTCCACAGGGTGATACAAATTTTCGGAAAAAACATATCATTTTTAGTACACCCAGTATAAATCGAAAATTAAATTTTTATCATAAACAGCGAAAACTATGACATTGTCAAGGAACCAACGCAAAAAAAATCATTCAAATAGGATAATAAATTCAGGAAAAAAATAGCATCAAAAATATGGCAAATTTATGATGTTGCGTTAATTTTGTCCAGGAGTTTATGAACAATTTTCAAACTTTGGTCACAGATCGTTCCCGAAATGTGCTTGATATCCCAATCGACATGTCAGACAATCTGAATATCATTAAATTAACTAAAAAAACTTTATTATTAACGGCTAAAACTTCACGAAAAGAAATATTCATCAGCTGATGACTCTCGTCCCCTTCTAACCTGAAAATTTAAAATTATGGCTCTGATTGATAATTTGGGCTTGTTTGGGATCCTCATCTTAAGTAAAAATATCGCTCTTTTTAAATTAAGTTTAACGAGAAATCGTCAAAACAGTTATCTGAATTGACACCTTAACGCATCGGTTTTTCTAGGATTTAATATAAATTATTGACCAAATGGTGTGTATTTCGAGTTCGTTCGCGGTCCATTAACAAGTTCGCCTGCGGCGCTTTGGCCTGCAGCGGGCGTTTACCCCTTTCGGCTACCACTCGCGTCTTGATTTTTAAGGTCATTAAATTATTCACTTTATCATTACCACCCCCTACAAAACTCTCCAGCGACGCCCATGCTCCTGGAGTTTAGTCTATTCCGCCCTGTGTGTACTGTATAGTATTTGCAGAATTATACCGTTGATCGTTTGACTGCAATAAAACCTCATTATCCCTTCGACCATGAAATAAATAAGGAAATCCCAAATTTTAAAACCTTTTCGAACAGAGCCGGACCAGGTATACAAATTCAATTTATACCTATGCCTGATGCCTATGTAAATACAAAGTGATTTTTAATAATTTTAATCTTTACTGGTTTTCCGGCGAGTCATTTTTAGTTAGGCTTATTAGTGGTAGAATGTGGCGTCCTTGGAATTGTGCTGATAGGGGGGAATCTTCAAGTGTCATTTTTAAAAGAAAGCATTTATCTACCGATGGCAAACTAATAATTAAAAATGTGTATCAATCGTTGTTGAGTAGAAATTTTAATTCGATGGATGTTTTAGCAGAGACACAGCTAAAAACATAGCAGATTCTTCTTTAGATTACCATCAAGATACCGACGCACAACTTTTTGAAGATTGGTTTAAACATGAACTCCTTAAAAATATACCTGAAAATAGCGTCATTGTAATGGACAATGCTAGTTATCATAGTCGGCAAGCAAAAATCATTCCCAATTCTAATAATACAAAAGCAAAAATTCAAAATTTTATGATTGAAAACGATTTATATTTTCAAGAAACTTACAAAAAACGAGAACTGCTAGAAATATTAAAAGCTTTTAAGTTAAATAAGGAATACGAGTGTGACAAACTTGCAGCAGAAAATAGACATACAGTGTTGCGTCTTCCTCCGTACTATTGTATATTCAATCCTATTGAGCTAATATGGCACCAATTAAAATCCAATATTAGGAGAAATAATATTTCTCCTACATTAAATGCATCTGTAGTAGAATTAATTAAAAACGAAGTAAGAAAAATTTCTGCAGACAGCTGGAAAAACTGTGTACAGCATGTACTTAAGGTGGAAAATTCTTACAATTGTATGATTACAAATGTTCAACCCTTAATTATAAGTTTAGGCTTAGATGAAGATAGTGATAGTGATACAGAGTTTAATTTTGAATAAATTATCAATAGTTTCTTAGAATTTAATTAATTTTTATTGTACTTGTTATCCTAATAGTTATACTTTTAAATTATATTATTTTCAATTATCATTAATTGTTATCATTATTTTACATTTATTATAGGTCCCTAAAACTAAAAATACCTATCTATTTATTTTAAATTATAAAAATAAATCATGTGGTGTGGTATACATTTTCAAGCCGGCCCTGATCCCATTTATAGAGCTTTGAAGAGGTTGAGGCGTATACAATAGGGTTTAATCGGGTAGTTTATTTATGGCAGTAAGAGTCAACGGTATAATTCGGCAACAACTATATATGCATGTGTGACTATACTGGCAATACAGAACTTGGTAAGCAAAACATTTACCAGACAGTTGTAGATTATAACATATTGGTACTAGACTTAAGGGCTCCATACTCACAGACAGACGACCCAGAAAAACTAGCAAGCTCTCTAATATGGTTAATATGGTTACGCAAAAAAAACTAAAGAAAATAAATTATGTGATATAGGATGTAAACAGACTCGTTATCATTTATCACAGACATAATGCAATATAGTATAATACAATATTAATAATAAACAGTTTATTACTTATTAGACTCTGTTTTAACAGTAATTAGCGCTGTTTATCGATATATTTATTACTTTATTTAATAAATAAATATATAAATAATTTTTGGCGACAATGTGTCAAGTTATTCTCGACTCTACATGGTCATTAACAAAAGGGGAACGAAAAAAGACGATTGTTTTAAGTACCTGGTACACTAACGCCGGCTACAGTTGAATCGGGGAAAGAATGAATGTGCGCCATCACCCGTAACAGTATGATTCAAAAATGTCTTGAAAATGTTAATTTTAAAATGGTGGTCGAACTTATTTTAAACTTAATTTAATTGTATCAATTCAAATATGATTTATTGCTTACAAAATATGACAAGAAAATGTTTCGGTGCCATTTATTAGTGTTGTGATCGCATAACCGCTTTATTGAAATATCCTTCATCGCTCGTTGTTGCCTTTCACTTGATACCGGGCCTTCGCTCGACGCCGCGCGCCACCCGAAATGTGCCGATTGGCGCCGTTGGAGTTTCACGCTCAGAAGGCTGACACGACATACGTCTTTCTTAAAGGCACATAAACTAGAAGGTGCATACAAAAAAGCTTGCCAAATCCTTTAAGTGGGTTCATCGCGACATGGGTTTTGTTTGGACAGGGACTGGCTGGCCAGCGGCGATTGTAAACTTTTAAAAAAATTAAAGAATATAATTTTCTTTAAAATCAGAATCGACTGTCCTTCCTGAATAAAAACTCTAGACTAAACCTTACAGAAACAACCCCTGGTGTTCTATCAACAACACATTCTTCTTAGTCATAAAAATTTCAAGTGATTAATCGCTCGAGCGATTCATTCGATTATTAAAATCGCTCGAGTATCAAGTGCTCGATTACTAAAATCATCGGTTTTTCCCAACACTAAAAAAAATAATTGCACGGTGATGAATACTGTTGCGATTTTCTAAATACTTTCAAAGAGTAAAGGAAATTTATCAGAACTGATTTTGATGATCAAATTCCATATCGTTCTTTAAGGAACTTGAAAAATTTGTGAATCACACGCAACACAAAATATAAATGTTAATATTTTAGTTAGTGTTGTGATCGCTCGAGCGAAACGCCGCTTGATCACTCGATTATTGAAATAACCGACATCGCTCGATTATTACAAAATCCGCTCGAGTTATCTATTCAGGCGAAAACCGTCGCTAGTCACTTATTATCTTTCACTCGATACCCGAGCTTCGCTTGACGCCGGCGGAAATGTACCGCTGTAGTGTGATCGAGTTAAAAAACTGCTCGTATATTCGAACAGTTTTTCGCTCGATAGGAAATACTCTAGTTATAAATTCAGGCGAAAAACCGAAAAATATCGCCTGTTACTTGATACACGGCCTTCGGTCTACGCGCCGCGGCATCCGATTGGCGACGTTCGAGTTTGACGCTGAACAGGCAACACGACATACGTCTTTCTTAAAGGCACATAAACGAGAAGGTGCATAGTATAAAAAAGTATGCAGAATCCCTTAGCGGAGTCATCGCGACATGCATTTGTAAAGTTTTGTTTTAACTGGCTAGCCAGCGGCGTAGTTTAGGTCTCCGATTGTAAATATTAAAAAATTAAAGGATATAATTTTTAAATTTTTAATTACTATAAACACGAGAAAGCTTCTCAAAAATAACATAATAATAATGAAAAATAACAAAACGAACAAAATCGTTAACAAAATATATAGAAAAATTCGTTGGTAATCTTATAGTAAACATTTTTAAATCTAAACAGGAACTTTTTAGTATTAAACTCAAGAAGACTTCTTAAAAATAACATACAGTATAGAAAATGTTAATGGAAAATAAGAAAACGAGCAAAATAGTTAACAAAACATAGATATCGACAAATTTTTTGGTAATTAAAAGTAAGCATTCTTAAATTTAAACAGGAACTTTTAGGTAACTATGAATACATGAGTACATGAATTTAAAAAAAAAATAACCAATTTTCGTATTTTGCCAGTCGAGTAACTAAGCCTAAATTTTTGAAGGGCATACAGTGGGCACCTGACAATTTAAAGTGCAAGAATTTGACAAGCTATTTTAAATATCTACTTATTTTATGCTCGTAGTTGAGAAAGATATGAAGAAAAATAACTTTTGGTAATACTTATTGTTCGGGTTAAAAACGCACAATAATAAACCCGAACAATAAATACATATTTGAGTGATTTTTTGCAGTTTTTTTGTTTGGTATCGAGACACGTGGTAAAAATTCATTAGTCACAAATAAATAAATTTCTGGATTTTTTTTGGAGGCTACTACAATTTTTTAGCTAAACCTGTGCCCACCCGTAGTTACGTGCCTGCTAAATACCCTACCTGGTCACATGTAAACGGCTAGGCTGTCGGTCGAGCAGTCGGTGACGTCATCGCTTGGTGAATTGGAATTTCAAACGATTCACTCGATTATTAAAATCGCTCGAGTATCAAGTACTCGATTATTAAAATCATCGGTTTTTCCCAACACTAATTTTAGTTTTGCCATTTCCGTCTAATGCACTGAAATTGTATTTCGTCGTTGTCTCTTTTAACCTTTTTCAGTAACTGATAAAACAAATCGGCTCTTTGATATTACTGTATTGTACTTTGCCCCAGTAAACGGCCATCTTGTTTATCCCTATACCATAAAATAACAACAAAATGTTTAAAAACATTTACTCCTAAATCCAATGTGGGAACAAGTTCAAGATCGCTCCGCTCCGATACAGTTGCGCGAGATGAAAAATAAAAACACTTTTAAAAAACAATCGAAATATTGTTTCGTGTAAATCCGTTAATTTTAGTCAACAAATAAGATTAATTAAAATATTGAACTTTTATCACCTGTTTAAAAATAAATCTGTCCTTATTTGGTCGGTCGACGTGTTAGATTGTTTTTATTACTTGCATCTTTTAATCGAATCGCTACAACAATACTTTAGCGACTTTTACGTCGTAAAATTTGGGTCGTTCGTGCAACCATTACAATAAATCTATAAGTTTGAGAACAAACCCCCTTAAATACGCCACTGCTTGTAAGCAGTACAGCAAATATTTTCAGCTTCAAGCTGTATGAGACCGTTTGTACAACCATTACAAAAGATCTATAAGTTTAAGAACCCCATTTAAAAAACAGTAACAACCACGTTATACAACAAACAAGCTTGCAAACTAAAATGTAAGCTCTTACAGCTATTCTAAAATTGTTTATATAATTTGATCGTGCAAACATTAAAAACAAAGAGACATCTTTATACAACAAATTTTTAAATGGAAAGCTTCTATAAAACTCTTATAAATCATATCTCTCAACAAAATTTTATAAAATGGAAATCTGCTAGTTGGGTATACGTTTTGGGACACGGTGGTATCCTCTTAACCGATCGTGAGGTCTACTATTTGATTTGTTATAAATTATATAATAATTTAATTGTTGCTATGCGGGGCAAATGAACTTCGATAAATTTCACCGGTACGGCTTCTAACTTACGTAATTTTTGCAAATTTGACCGCACCCTTTACGGCAATGTACGAGGAAAATTAAAAAAATTATTTGAGAATTAATGCATCTAGAAGTAGTCGTCAAATTTAACTATTTGTGAAATAATATGGCATACGTCCAGTGGCGGATCTAGAGTTATAGGTAGGGGGGTGGCTAACAGAAGCCCGCCGCTGGAAACCCCCCCCCCCCCCCCCTCCCGTATAATTACGCTATTTGGTTTTTACTATTGCCTGGTGGCGCTTAAAATGGCGTATCTGTATTATTCACATATATAACAGTATATTGCCAATACGAACGTTCCAAAATACAAAAAGTGTCCCCGCTATGGGAGATGGCGAGGGCCTATTGAGTTTGCGCAGTAGGGTGGAAATTTTATCGATCGCGTCAGAGCCGGACCGACATTATTTGTTTATTGTTATTCTTCGTCGGCCATCTTTGGTTCTGGATGCTTTTTCAAATTACCGAATAAAAAGTGGTTAATCCACATTGTTGTTGGTATATTAGTGCCTTATAAATTTTCATTACCTAACAGCAATTTTTGTAAAGGAGTTTTTAATTTGTGGTGATTCGATTCGCTGTTTGGTAGGCTATTAGTGGCTTGTTTTGCTTAAGATGAAAGGACACAAGTGCATAGTGCTTTTTGCAAAAGTCGTGGATCAATACCAGGTATAAAGTATTTTAGGTTACGAAAATATTTTGCTTATCACATTATCGGATCTTCGGAACCTTAAAATTAATGTATTTTTAATTTGGTGCATTAGTAGCTGATAATAATTCCCAAAATAGTCAATATAGTCATTCATTCTTAATTTTTGGTTCAGAAAAAAGTGAGGTTAAGAAACATACGACGTCGGATGAAAGTTAAAATAAAGCTCATCGTGTCGATTGTTACAAATATTCGGACGGAATTTGGCATTAATGGTTTACATCAATCAGGGCATCGTTGGATCATCATATCGTCAGAAATCGTATGCATGGAACGCTGTCTTAAATCGAACTAATCGAAATTTTGATTGCAATATTTTTCCTAACTAACCAGTGAAATTTACATTAAAAAAGTTGGAATCCGGTCCTGTCGCATGTTTACTGTTACAAGGAAATTTCCGAACTGCGCAAACTCACAATCGATGCCCATAGCGGGGACATAATTGCAGATGGTATTAGCAATATACTGTTTATATATATATGTGGTATTACTGTATATGGGATAGAGAAGACAGACAGATAAATTCGTCAAAAGACTATAAGTAGTAGGTAACAAGAATAAATTTCGTTCGCATGCTCTTAATCTGTTTAATTCTCGACCTACCCTCGTTTTTTTTCGATATAATGTTATCATATTTCGCATAATGAACGAAAAAAAATTAATGATTTCTAGGCGGCTCAACGCTCAACGACCATTCTACATAAAGTGGGTCATAACACTATTCCTAATACAGAAACTACCAGTTTTTTCATCTCGTCTTAAGCTTGTAGTTTACAACAACGAATCATTTTTGTGCAGTTTATCATAAAGATAAAAGAACACATGGTTATAGTTAATAGTTGAATATTTTATGCCGGCGACGGCTTGTTTCAAGTCCGACACCGCTAGGCCGGCATCGGGTCAATTAGTTCAGGACGTGCTGTCGGCTTCGTTATACAACGTGTCCAAGATAAGGAGGGTCAGTACAGGGATCTCGGAAACCATAAGAGATACGAAGTCGGTTAAATGGAGGTAAAGTTGTGCATTTACGTGCCTAATAATATGCCGTTTAGAAAGTTTTAAAATTCCGAGTAGTTCCGGAGATATCAGGAAAAACCCGAAATTCTGAAAAATCGTTTTATTGTTTTCCTGGGTTTTTTTGAGATCGAATTCTAAAGTAAATTGCACTTTTATTAACAGCGTTAATTGTTTTGTAATACGGTCCTGTTTTCCTGATATTGGAATTTGGGAGCTTTTTTCCTTCCAAATGCAACGATGTATGACACATTGTGGTTTAATGAGGTTTTGAGGATTTTTTGAACAACATCAGGAAATTTTGAGATACGGTCCTGTATTTCTCCTAATTTTATAAATACTATCTCATAAGTAAGCTCTAAATTATTTACTTATGTTGGACTAGTTCAATAAAAACAAATAATTTAATAATAAACCACAAATATGTGAACAAAATACAGAAACATTATTTCAAATTTCTGTTCAAACAAAAAATTAAGATGGTGACGCGTGATTTGTTTCACTTGATTGTGATCGCTTGAGAGCGTTTTAAGAGGTTTTCTATTTTCCAGAAAATATGAAACATAATTTTACAAATGCTGAAAAGTTTAATATTCTATCGCATGTTTTATTTTATCTCAAAAAAACTGTTATGTGGCAGTTAAATGATGTTATTTGTGCTTAGAGAATAACGGAAATCATTTTGAACACCTGATTATGTAGTTCTTTACTTTTTCGTTGTTCGTTTTATTACTGTTTTGGTATGATTTTTGTTCACTTATTTGTGGTTTATTATTAAATTATTTGTTATTTATTGAACTAGTCCCACATAAGTAAAAAATAAAGAGCTTACTTATGAGATATTATTTATAAAATTCGGAGAAATACAGGACCGTATCCCTAAATTTCCTGATGTTGTTCAAGAAACACTCGAAACGTCATTAAACCACAATGTGTCATACATCATTGCATTCCGAAGAAAAATGCTATCAAATTCCAGTATCAGAAAAACAGGACCGTATTGAAAAAAAGAAAGTTGATAAGGGTCCTTCGAAGACGACTCGTCGGATTACAAAACAATTAACGCTGTTAGATAGAGCGGAAAAAGTTGCAATGCAAAAGTGCAATTTACTTTAAAATTCGATCTCTAAAAAAATCCAGGAAAACAATAAAACGATTTTTCAGCATTTCGGGTTTTCCCGGATATCTCCGGAACTACTCGGAATCTTAAAACTTTCTAAACGGCATATTATTAGGCACGTAAATGCGCAACTTTACCTCCATTTAACCGACTTCGTATCTCTTACGGTTTCCGAGATTCCTGTACTGGCCCTCCTTATCTTGGACACGTTGTATTTGCTCGCAAAAAATAATATAAAATATTAAGTCACTGTTGTTAATTGGTCACTGTCAATTGAAATTTAGTTCTTGTTCAGAAAGGAGTGTCCTTTTCTATTATACAGGGTTTGTTCGCGTTTGTTTCACCAGCCTTAAGTCTTAAAGTCTTAACAAAAAAAAAATCAACGCAAATTTCAAAGATCCTATAAACGATGGCGAAAAAATAAGGATTATATAAATAGTAATGGAGTGACAACAATAGAAAAAGTTAACCGTAGTATCTATTAGTAAGCCCGCTCGAAAGTCTAGGCCAAATCAATTCATCAATGATAGGTGTCTAGCAGTTCGTCTGATTATAAGGCTCAATTTCAGGATTTTCCCATGGGCGCACGCAAATAAATTAAACGTTATTTAGTTATGAGTAAGTACACTCAAGTAGCAGACGTCCCTTATATAACATTTCTGTGATTTATAACCATTTTATAGAAGCTCTCGATTTGCCGACTTGTCGTTTTGTTGCGTAAGAAGGTCCTTACAAATAAAATTACAAAACTCTTTTATAGCAGGCTTTTTTAAATAGCCATCAGAACACCACAAACCGATTTTACTGAACTTCTGGTAAAGTTTCTCTTTGAATGCGCAAACATCGGCTGCCGACGCACATCTTCGCAGACAGCATGAAGTATCACGCCTCAACAAAGACCTGGAAGAAATTTTGGCTTGGGGTGACAGTAACCAAGTCGAATTTAACGCTAAAAACCCAGGCAGCAGTTTTCTCTTAAAAAGGTTAACATTACAGAACTGGATATAGTCATGGACGGGCATGCAATCCCACTGGCTTCATCTATTACTTTGCTGGGCGTCAATCTGGGAGGAAATATGTCTTGGCATAATCACGTTGTGGCAATCGCCAAGATAGCTTCTCAGAAGCTTGGGGTACTCTTCCTAACCAGAAAGTTTTACACACCTTTTGACACTATACAAAGCCCAGATTCGACCATCACTAGAGTACTGCTCTCATGTCTGGAGCTCTGCACCTAAACATACTCTTCGGCTGCTGGTTTCCATCGAAAGCAGGGCTATTCGTCTGATCGAAGACTACGAGCTGACGAAGCACCTCGACAGCCTAGAGCATCGAAGACAGGTTGGGGATTTGACTCTCTTTTACAGATATTTTCATGGAAGGTGCTCGGCTGACCTTGCCCTCTTAATTCCGCCCAGAGCGGCGAATAGCAGAAATACACGACGAACCACTGCCGCCCATCCATATGTGGTTAAGCTTAGTACTCCTCGAACTTCATTATTTAAGAATTCTTTCATCTGGAGGACTTCATTCTTGTGAAGTGCCTGTGGTGGCAACTTTGACATATTGTAACTCGAAAATTATTAAGATTTCTACTTATTGTTTCATTATGACCTATATTTTAAGACGTAGAATCGCATCTCCAAGTATCCGGATGTATTCTCCTGTATAAGTTTCTGTTCTCAGGGAAAATTAATACACCTTTTAGCTTAAAATATTTTCTCAAGAATCTTCTTACACAAAGTAATTTATATCGCCAAAGAAAATAATAGCTTTGTCAAGCATAAATTAATTAGTCGTATGACAAATGTAAAGATTGTTTCACGAAAAATGGATATAACTTAATGACGGCAGTAAAAGTACCTGGGCCCATCCTATTATTTATGACCGTTTGTTATTATTATGTGGAAAGGACCAGATTGTAATAATTATATATACGTTACATAATTTAATCAGGAACTTATTTTAAAAAGAAATCGGTACGCCTATGTGTACCTGCCACGCGATTACATCCTACAAATGAGTTTTTAATGAACACATTTTTGACCTCTGTTAAAACGGTTTCGTTTTCTTTAAAATATTGGCAGATTTTATATTTATCTTGGTTTGTTCAGGTTTGATCGAAAAGTCGCAATTCTACTAATATAAAATTATATTTTTATGTCTCAATTAATAAATGCGATGATATTATATTTACCACGAGTGGAAAAGGGACACAGCTCGGTTTTTCTACCTAAAAATGTACCGGGCCTGTACAACTGAGAATCGGGTATACAATCTGAGCGCTTGGCGTGTGTTAGCGCCCAATCCCCAATATTAGCGGCATCCCTTTCAGTGGCGGTTCTTCCACAGGAGCGTATGCGCACGTGCACCCCCAAAACAAAGCGAATACAAAAAATTAATTTGTATTCATTGAATATTATTTATCGTATAAAGTCCGACCCTCCCTAATATTTTATCGTAGCGTCAAACTAAGAAAGTCCGACCCTCCCTAATATATAGATCCGGCAACCGTGCCTCGGTCGAGGTAAATGACGATTATGCGATTAAGTAGTGCAGTTTCTCTGTAGTAACAGGTGTCGGGTGGCAGCGGGGGATAGCGGGGCTATGACGATTTAACATGGAAAAGGCGCACAGTTTTTGTGTGCACCGCTCTGCTGTTGTCTGTTCGTGCATCTAGTTAGAAATTCGAGCGTGTATGTTTTAATATTTTAATATTATATATTTATTAAGTTAAAATGAACAGTTGACGGTGGACTATTTAAGAAATAACTTTAGGTCTTTGAGTTTGGAGCAAAAAATCTAGGGACTTTATTAGAAAGTTTAAAAATGAAAAAAAATTTATAGAGGGTATTCCAAACTTAATGAGGCTGTTATTGATCAATTTTCTACAATTAAGAACCGAAGAATGGACTTTACGTTTAAGCACTATTGTGTAGGGTCGATAAATGTTGTGTATTTCGATAAATGATACTCGATATGATTTGAAACCATTTTATTTAAGGATTTAAACTAAAAAACACTGAAAATATGAAGAATGCCAACTTGTCAGTCTCGTGGCTCGATTCGTTCTCGTCATAAAACAGTTAACTATTGTTCTCGTCTTGGTTGCGCCTAATGACGTAGCCGTAGATGGCGTAGTGGTATTAGACATCATTCGGTTTTCTTGATAACTCGTAGATGGCGGTAGTAGTATTGGACATCATTCGGTTTTCTTGATAGCTCGTAGATGGCTTTAGTAGTATTAGTAGTGGACTGTTAAGATCCGACAGCTATACACACTAAGAAAACTTTTCTTATTTTCCAAAAGTTGTATTTCCTTTTGTAAAATTAAAAAATAAATAAAAATGTTTTACCGAACGCATTTTCTTATTCCTTTTTTTCTTTCTACATTTAAAGCGCCTAGAAAAATTTCACCATACTTGTGAACCCCCTCTATCATAGGTCCCGAGCCGCCACTGATCAATTTGTATTTTTTTACCATTTAAAGGCTGAGAATAAAATCTATTTGGTTTGGATAAACGAGGCTATATTTTCATTAATTGATTTTTTTATTAATAAACATTGAGTGTCAATACTTTTGTAGTGTAATTTAATAATTCTAGGCTGTGATGTTTGTTGACAGTTCTCAATTTTTCCCTCAGACAGCCGAAACGGCTTAACCTACATTCTCGCTGTGTTTATTATTTACATGCGTCTAAAATAAAGGCTAATAACCGTCCAAATTTGGGAATTAATCAATTCTTAAGGCTTAATTACTTGTAATTCAAAATTCCATTAATTAGTCGAGGTTCAATAACAATATTTTTATATTTACATAATTCATTCATAAATAAACATACATAGGTACGTTTTTTTTTTATTTTTTAGCGTATAGTCAGTAGGTTGTTTGAAAAAGCAACAGACGAGTAGCTTTAAAAAAGCAAAGGTTCTACAAACCAAGGGCGGATCCAGATCTTCGATTTGGGGGAGTCATATAGTTAGTTCGTGGTGTTAAATTCATGGTTTGTAGATCCGCCCTTGCTACACACCTGTGAAACGAAGTACAGGGTGTTGAAACTTATAAAACTTGTGAAATTTATTTGGCTCGTTACTGACTTCTCAAGATTTCTACGTTAAAAATGGGTACTATATTCAATTCAAGAATGTATTATAGTATTCTGCCACGCAAAATGTGATGGGATATTTTCTCCTGCAGTGCAATATAACAATAATTATTGTCAATTGGTCATCTCTTTTCATTCCGCAGGAGAGGTCAGTGTTTGGGTCAGTACAGGCCGACGTCAAGGTCACTGCTGACCAAGATATTCCGCCACGTTGCCGCGCTTGCATACATTTACCTGAATATATGGGTGAAAGGGGTGCAATTTCAGCTGAATCACATAAATAATAACTTCCACAATGAGTGCTGTGAATCGATTAAATGTTGTTAGTTATATTACTTTGCAAGAGACGCGGAATTGACAATTTAAAAAAAATCTACTCTGACTTTCTGTACTGTAGTTTAAAAAAAATGTGCAAAAAAGTTCCTCGGGAAAGTATTGCGTTGTTTTTGTTGGGGGAATTTTCACAACGAAGCATTGGCAACACCGTATCTAGACAATACATTCAGTTATTTCAGTTCGGCCGAATATGTCATAGATCATGCCGAACACACTGATAGTTGTTAACAAGGGGCAGGTCATTAAAGAGGAATTATTATTTTTTTATTGCATTTTAATGATTTTTTTTCTCGCAATAATAGTTCCGTGAAATGTTTTGATATTAATTCGTTGCGTTCGTTGTCAGTGCCATTTAAATAATCCGTAGTACACTTAATGTGAAGAGAGGCGCTTTTAAAGGATATTTGCAGCCTTCATAGTTTAACCCTCTGGGGAGGGTTAAATGTACCCTTAAAATCTCAAATGGGAGGTGGGGGCTCAAGTGGCGCATCATTTTAAAGGTCCTTTAAATCTCTTTCTAATAATACCTAGTGTTGTGATCGCTCGAGCGAAAAGCCGCTTGATTACTCGATTATTGAAATAACCGACATCGCTCGATTATTAAAAAAACCGCTCGAGTGTGATCGAGTTAAAAAACTGCTCGTATATTCGAACAGTTTTTCGCTCGATAGGAAATACTCTAGTTATAAATTCAGGCGAAAAACCGAAAAATATCGCCGGTCACTTGATAGACGACCTTCGGTCTACGCGCCGCGCCATCCGAGGTTGACGTTGAGCAGGTAATACGACATACGTCTTTCTTAAAGGCACATAAACGAGAAGGTGCATATAAAAAAGTATGCGAAATCCCTTAGCGGAGTCATCGCGACATGAGTTTGGTAAAGTTTTGTTTTAACTGGCTAGCCAGCGGAGTTCTCCGATTGTAAATATAAATAATAATTAAAGGATATAATTTTAAAATTTTTATTTACTATAAACTCGAGAAAACTTCTCAAAAATAACATAATAATAGAAATTGTTAATGAAAAATAGCAAAACGAACAAAATGGTTAACAAAATATATAGAAAAATTCGTTGGTAATCTTATAGTAAACATTTTTAAATCTAAACGGGAACTTTTTATTATTAAACTCAAGAAGACTTCTTAAAAATAACATACATTATAGAAAATGTTAATGGAAAATAAGAACACGAGCAAAATAGTTAACAAAACGTAGGTATCGACAAATTTTTTTGTAACCAAAAGTAAACGTTCTTAAATTCAAACAGGAACTTTTAGGTAACTATGAATACATGAGTACATGAAATAACCTATTTTCTTATTTTGCCAGTCGCGTAACTAAGCCTAAATTTTTGAAGGGCTCACAGTGGGCACCTGATAATTTAAAGTGGAAGAATTTGACAAACTATTTTAAATATCTACTTATTTTATGCTCGTAGATTGAGAAAGATGTGAAGAAAAATAACTCTTGGTAATACTTTTTGTTCGGGTTAAAAACACATCGGTTTTTCCCAACACTAATAATTCCATGATTGATTGTTTTTGAGTAGTGCGTTCCAAGAAATCTAGTTGCATTGTCATATAAATAATTTTGGTTTAAGGTCATGAATTCTTTCCATTCATATTTTGACAAATGAGATGCGCTGTGTTCAGAAGTTACGTGAACGCAGGATCCCGTAATTATGCAGTGGAGTAGCCACAGGGGGGCGATCCCCGGGAAACGTATGGAAAAAATATATGTCACAAAATGTATATTTGTGTAGGCGCCCCAAAGGGACTTCCCCCCTCTCGCCCCCCAAACCTAGGGTACCCCACTGTGTTACCCACGCCTAACGTGTTGATATCTGGCCGTGCCTTAAGTGTCTATTGTCAGAATTAGCCGTAAGTATACCAAGAGCGCAAATATGTCAGTGTTAAACCCTTGAAATTACGGTCAGTCAAGTTATATGCATTTACGGCCGCGAAGTGAGTACGTTTACATCATCGTTATCATTCAGCAGAGCCCATCGATTTCTTTTTAATCGGTAACGTCACGATACGCATCGATTTCTGCTGAGTGCATTTTGTTGTCAGTTTTTTGTTTGGTTAGGATTTTAATCAAATATTACATTTTTTTATGAATTAAATGGATAAAAAAATTTTAATGTTCGGTAGCGAAGATCGTATACAGAGTGTTCCTTAATGACGTGCTAATATTTCAGGGTGTGATTCCTTAGGTCATTTTATAAAGAAAAGTTCATATGAACATATGTCCGCAACGGCTTTAATTTTTTGCTACAGGGTGTTGAATTTTTATTCCTTAAATGGTTATTTTTTAATATCTCCGAAAGTAGTTTAGATATTGTTTTCAATTTCGGTATGTGTTAATAGGATATAGAACCACAATTTTTAGTTGGAAAAGATATTCAATTGTTCCACCAGTGGCGTCCCTGCAAACATGTCCTCTGATATTTTTTACAAAAAAGATGGTACGCCACTGACATTTGTCCATATGGATATTTTTTCTGATTAGCCTGGTCAATTCTACATGAAAACGATCTCTTGAGTTTTTCTAGTCAGACGCACCGATCTTGACTAAAACCACTAAATTCATATTGAAACTCATTATTATTAACATTGATAAAATAATTAATGATAAATTTTGTTTTATAAAAATTGTTGGAAATGGTCACCTTCACTTAAGAGGGATGCTTCCGTGCCCGTCTTCGTATCGAATTGCCCACTCCATCAATTTTTATAAAACAAAATTTATCATTAATTATTTTATCAATGTTAATAATAATGAGTTTCAATATGAATTTAGTGGTTTTAATCAAGATCGGTGCGTCTGACGAGAAAAACTCAAGAGACCGTTTTTATGTAGAATCGACCAGGCTAGGAAAAATGTCAGTGGCGTACCATCTTTTTGTAAAAAATATCAGAGGACATGTTTGCAGGGACGCCACTGGTGGAACAATTGAATATCTTTTCCAACTAAAAATTGTGGTTCTATATCCTATTAACACATACCGAAATTGAAAATAATATCTAAAGTACTTACGGAGATATTAAAAAATAACGATTTAAAAAATAAAAATTCAACACCCTGTAGCAGCCGTAGAGGACATATGTTCATACGAACTTTTATTTATAAAACTACCTAAAGAATCACACCCTGAAATATTAGCACGTCATTAAAGAACACCCTGTATAATATATTTTTATAATCGTAATTCACTTATTTCGTAAAAATACACGACGAACCACTGCCCCCCATCCATGTTCGGCTTAGTACTCCTCGAACTTCATTATTTAATAATTCCTTCATCTGGAGGACGTCGTCCTTGTGGATCGACATCGGGGTCGTTTTTCCCAACGAACATAACCTCCGACGATTCAAAACCAACGTGAATCGTTTGTATGCTGCTGTATACTTATTTATTGTCATTTTCTATAAATTTACAGGTGTAAACTCGGTCAGTTGCAACTCGTCCGTGAACCTGGATGTTCAATAAAATGAAATTATTAACGCGAAATAAACGCCCGTTTCATTGTTTGTTGTTTTCGGAAAAGGCACGACGAAGATATCGCGGAGGGGGGGTAAATAGGATGGTAAAGAATTAAATGCAGTTTTTTCACCTTCAGATATCGTGCGGGTTATACAGTGATGGTTATGGATGTATCTAAAGCATAAAATATGACATTTTAGGCCAAAGAAATTACTTTTAATCTACAGGGTGTCGGGAGTAGGGAAGCCAGTCCCTAAGCTTCGTTTGGATCCCGGGATTTTCGGGATAAAGAGTACAAAATACACTAAATAGAAATCTTGCCTAGTGTTAACATGGAATGGAAAATGGAAAAATTTCCATAAAATAAGTAGATATTTAAAATGGCTTGTCAAATTCTTCCACTTTAAATTATCAGGTGCCCACTGTGTGCCCTTCAAAAATGTAGGCTTAGTTACGCGACTGGCAAAATAAGAAAATAAGTGATTATTTTTTTAAATTCATGTATATAGTTACCTAAAAGTTCCTGTTTAAATTTAAGAATGTTTACTTTTGGTTACCAAAAAATTTGTCGATACCTGTGTTTTGTTAACTATTTTGCTCGTTTTCTTATTTTCCATTAACATTTTCTATAATGTATGTTATTTTTAAGAAGTCTTCTTGAGTTTAATAAGAAAAACTTCCCGTTTAGATTTAAAAATCTTTACTATAAGATTACCAACGAATTTTTCTATATATTTTGTTAATCATTTTGTTCGTTTTGTTATTTTTCATTGACAATTTCTATTATTTTTGAGAAGTTTTCTCGTGTTTATAGTAATTAAAAATTGTAACCTTTAATTTTTTAATATTTACAATCGGAGACCTAAACTACTCCGCTGGCTAGCCTGTTAAAACAAAACTTTACAAAATGCATGTGGCGATGAGTCCGCTAAGGGATTAGGCATACTTTTTTTATATGCACCTTCTCGTTTATGTTCCTTTAAGAAAGACGTATGTCGTGTACCAGCTCAGCGTCAAACTCGAACGTCGCCAATCGGATGGTGCAGCCCGTAGACCGAAGGTCGTCTATCACGTGACCGGTTTTTCGCCTGAATTTATAACTATAGAGTATTTCCTATCGAGCGAAAAACTGTTCGAATATACGAGCAGTTTTTAACTCGATCACACTACAGCGGTATATTTCCGTCGGCGTCAAGCGAAGCGCGGGTATCGAGTGAAAGATAATAAGTGACGAGCGACGGTTTTCGCCTGAATAGATAACTCGAGCGGTTTTCTTAATAATCGAGCGATGTCGGTTATTTCTATAATCGAGTGATCAAGCGGTTTTTCGCTCGAGCGATCACAACACTAGTAAATAGGATGGTAAATAATTAAATGCAGTTTTTTCATCTTCAAATATCGTGCGGTTTATACAGTGATGGTTATGGATATGTCTAAAGAATAAAAAGGAGCTTAATATGACATTTTAGGCCAAAGAAATGACTTTTAATCTACAGGGTGTCGGAAGTAGGGGTGCCATAAAGAGTACTAAATACACTAAATAGAAATCTTGCATACTGTCAACAAATGGAAAGAAAAAACATTAAAAATTTCCAGAAAAAGCATTATTTTTTAATGAAAGAAACTCCTGCAATTTTTTTTCGGATTTCGACTCTAACATAGAAAAAATCTTCTAACATCTGACGATATTTTAATAATATTGTCTACCTTCGACAACAAAACGATCATATCGCAAGAAAATGCAAATAACTTAACCCTCGGGTAGTATACCGCGGCAAAAACTGGCTCTCAAGGCGGTGCCGCATAAAAAGAAGTTACTTACATAAATGTATGTATCTGGTTATTGGGTTTTAAAGGCCTTCTTCTCACGAAACGTGTGTGTTCCCCGTACGTATTCGAAACCAATCGGAGAAACCATGAATGGCTTTTCAATACTTTTCTTAAGGTGGTTAAGTAGTTGAGAAACACGACAACAGAACTAAAAGAAAATTGCTTATTACATTATTTATCGAACCACCTAAGTCAAGTAACTTTAACACTTAATTAATAGTTTTAGAAGAATAATCCGTATATTTCTTTAAAAAATCGATCGGTTAACGATCGAAATTAAACATCGATTTATTTATGAAATTTCCCACTACGTACCGGGTGTCCCACTAAGAATGGCTCTCGGCCGTATCTCTGAAAGTGTTAGTCGTATGGCTCGCGGAAAAATTTTTTAATAAGAAAAGTGATCATAAGAAATTGCTGGAAATTATTTTCAAGTTTCTCATTGGAGCGCTAGAGGGCGCAACCGTAACGGTAAATCCTTAAAGCTCAGTTTTTTCAAAAGTTACCGCGTTAAGGTATGTTGAAAATAGCATTTTCGTATACTTTAAGGTTTTATGAAGAAAATTTACTTATGGCATATTTTTGTCACTTTTAAAATAAAGTGGTGGGGGAAGGTTCAACATTATTTTAAATAAATGCCTACAACTCCGGGTTGGCTCAACAGAATTTAGTGAACTTTGTTTTGTTAAAAAGAGGTTCCCTTACTCTATACTTTACTCTATAAACTATGACAATATGACTTTTAAAGTAGGCGCTAGAGGGATCTATTTTACAACTTAACAAACATTGCGCATTTTTTCAAAAATTTTAAATACAACAGTATGTTTAATTTTACTTCATCACAAAGATTAATAAAAGCCTAAAAAACTGGCGGAAACCACAACTTGATATCTTTTTTCAAACCGGAGATATTAACAAGACCAAAAATATACACGAAAAAATATGATTATATTTAAGTTTCAGCGGTACGGTCAAAGCCTGATGGAGCACAACATGGTAGGGATGTAGCCTAAAGAAAAACAAAATACCCATTATTTTGACTTGAGAGCTACTAGCCTAAGCTATATTGGCATTTTTCTAAATTATTTGAAAGTTAATACCTAGTTATTACTTACTTTCCTTCTAGTAAAATCCTATTCACAGTAGTGCGAGTAACTCCCAATTCTCGGACAATTCCCCTAATACTAATTTGTGGATTAAGTTCCACATATGCCAAAACGTTAATTATGTTCTCTTCGGTTCGACCTCGACTTCGTCTGCGATATATAGGGCGAAGAATACTTCCCGTAGTACGAAAACGTTGGGCTCAACGATTAAACATTCTACTGTCATATCGACGCCTTTGGGGGTATCGCATTGCATAAACCCTTGCAGCAATACTTGAATTGCTTAAACATTCAAAATACACCGCGATGATATCAACCGCTTCTTCAAGTAAAATAGGCATTTTCAAAAATTAATACAACGGCACAACAATAAATACAATGGCACAATACTTTGGACATGATGAAAATTTTGACGTAATAAAAACCTTGACGTGAAAGCATCTAATTTTAAATTATATTTTGTTTTTCCAATGCCTATTTGACTTTTGAAAAACCTGTACCGTTGAAACTTAAATATAATCATATTTTTCCGTCTTTATTTTTGTTCTTGTTAATATCTCTGGTTTGAAAAAAGATATCAAGTTGTGGTTTTCGCCAGTTTTTTAAACTTTTATTAATCTTCGTGATGAAGTAAAATTAAATATACTGTTGTATTTAAAATTTTTGAAAAAATGCGCAATGTTTGTTAAGTTGTAAAATAGCTCCCTCTAGCGCCTACTTTAAAAGTCATATTGTCATAGTTTATAGAGTAAAATATAGAGTAAGGGAACCTCTTTTTAACAAAACAAAGTTCACTAAATTCTGTTGAGCCAACCCGGAGTTGTAGGCATTTATTTAAAATAATGTTGAACCTTCCCCCACCACTTTATTTTAAAAGTGACAAAAATATGTCATAAGTAAATTTTCTTCATAAAACCTTATAGTATACGAAAATGCTATTTTCAATATACCTTAACGCGGCAACTTTTGAAAAAACTAACCTTTACGGATTTACCGTTACGGTTGCGCCCTCTAGCGATCGACTGAGAGACTTGAAAATAATTTCCAGCAATTTCTTATGATCACTTTTCCTATTAAAAAATTTTTCCGCGAGCCATACGACTAACACTTTCAGAGATACGGCCGAGAGCCATTCTTAGTGGGACACCCGGTACAACTCTTAAGTCGCATTCCGGCAGGAACAAATTTGCCTGTGACCCGAAATTCGATGTTAAACTAGTTGTTTTATGTTGGGTTCCATATCGTCAACAGGTTATGCGGTTGGACGGACCGATATATACGAGGAGCATTTAAATTGTGGTATATTATACAGGGTCCCGCATTTGACCTCCCGTCTTCTATGGCTCGGTTATCAATCAGTGCTAGTATTTGGACAGATCTTTTAAGAACGATATCATATCGGTATCGAACGATCACTAATTAAAATAAAACATGAAAATATAAATAACAATTATTAATTAATTATACATGGTGTTTCTTAATAACATGCTAATATTTCAGGAGGTTATTCTTGAGTCCATTTTCAGAGAAAACTTCATATGAACATATGTCCAAAACGCCTTAATTTTTGAGATACAGGGTGTTCAAGATTTTCAAAAATTCTCCTTTTTTATTAACATCTAGGATATTGCCCTAGATATTTTTGTGAAATTTGGTACACACTTTCTATTCATCAAGAGGCATTTTATGTTTTTTTTTTATTACGAATAAAAAGTATTTTAGCAATTCTCATTCCTTGCTGAGCAAATGTCGTCTCTTGAGTTTTTGTCGTTTCACGTACAGTTTTCGTATAAAAGAATGAAATTCGTTCACTTATTTGCACTCTGTAATGAAATTAGGTGTTAACAAAGATTAAAATAATATATTAAGATACAAGTTTCATAAGACATTATCTTAGAGCACGCGTTTTCAGGGCCCCCGCTAGCATATGTGCAAAGTGTGCAATGCACACGGGCGCCATCCTTTAGGGGCGCCAAAACCCAGGGTCAAAAATTGCAAAAATTTCCAAAAGAAAAACAAACAGGAAACAAAAATTAATTTTAAAATAAAAGTTGAGAAATTAAATAGGATTAGGTATAAATACACACGAAATTTTATTACGTTACCTACCTTCAAAAAAATAAATAAAAAACATGATCCAAAATGCCTTAAGGGGCGCCAAAATCCTGTTTTGCACACAGGCGCCAGTAGCCCTTACGGGCGCCCTGCGTTTAATTTAGTAGTTTTCTAAAATACAAGTGCTCTAATTGTCTTATGAACCGTGTACTTTATAATACTTTTTCTATTTAGGTCTTTAAAGTCTGAAAAACTTTAGAAAATATAGTAGATTTTCCATTTGAATTAATATTTTCTTTTTGGGTTGGCAATACTTTTACAATTTCATAAAATGTTACAAGTATAAAATATGCCATGATAGTAACAATTGAACACAACAAAGCTTCTTCCCATCCGTCATAATTAAAAATAAATACCTATATTATTAAAGTTAATAAAAACGAGTCAGGAAAAAACTTGTACTCCGTCAGAAATACGAGAAATTCCTGAAAATAATCTAAAAAACTTTGAAAAAGAATATGCAAAACTTTGAGTTATGGTGCGAGCAGAACAAAATTCAAAATATTGAACAAATTAATAATACTGTTGAACAAAATATTGTGTCGACGCAGAATTTGACAGGAATAACAATTAATGTACCAGGAAATGTCTATAGTAACTATAAATTGGTATATATAAAGATATTTTTATTAGTTTTAGGTTATGTTGTTTTATAGTTGTGACTAGAAATTAGTTGACGGACACCGTCAGCATGTTATATATTTCCGCGTATAGGTATTTCAGATAAATATCTAGTAAAAATGATCTATTTGCAAGGTTAAAGGTTAGTATTTTAAAGTTTTCAAAAAAATTTTCTGTCGAATCCATACTGCCTAGGAAACTAATTTCAACGAAATCGAAGTGAGCCTAAAATTCGAACCATACTTGCTGCCAACATAAAAAAAATAAAATTTCAGTGTCATAAAGTGGCAGGTTATGCAATTTTTTTGCATTTCATAACGTAGCCATTATGAAACCCAAATAGAAAAAGGATCTAGTATGTCAGAAGCATATTTTGTTTTGTAAGCATAAGCAGTTTTGACAGTTGTCAAGTATTTGAGTCATTAACCTTAACAAATTATTCAAAAAACATGAAAATCTTTAACACCCTGCATCTCAAAAGTTACGACGTTTAGGACATTCGTTTATATGAACATTTTTTCTGAAAATTGACCGAAGAATAACCTCCTTAAATATTAGCATGTTATTAGGAAACACCCTGTATATGTAGTTGCCAGCAAGACTGGGTCGGAACTGCATTAGTCCCAAGTGTTCGGGACGCACTAAACGTGTACAAGCCAGATAGGATCGAGAATTAAGTGTCGTTTTTGCCCAGCGAATAATATGCAATTTATAAATATGTATGGCCGACGGGTGTGGCGAAACAGCAGTAAAGACATCTCAATGTTTAATAGATTCGTTCTCTGTACAAAACGAATTAAGAAACACATTGGGAGGTCTGCCGGTATTGCAACTTTCGCCATTGTATAATCGAAATGCGGTTCAACTTAAGGCCGAGTAATTATTTTTCCTATTTTTGGAGGATTCGGACCGGGCAACGTCGTAACAACTGACAGAAACGAGACCACTGTTAAATGGAGCGACCAAGGATCTTTGGTTCACAGTCTTTGAAGAATAGACAATTCACATTCTTAGGTATAGGTTATAAACAACTACCCAGAAAAGCAATCGGGGAACTCTGAAAATATAATTTTTCTTTGTCGTTTCCTGTTAATTAGACAAAGACATTAAGTCGCCTTCGAGCGTTTGGAACGTACTTTTTATAAATCCCTTATTGGAACGACCGTCTTTCATAATTGCTGTCACGTTTGACACTACCGGATTAACAGCTGTCATATTTGTCGTTATTGTTAAATAAATTGAGTCACGTCCGTCGATTGTTTGCTGCTCCTAAACAAGACATATTAAACCAATTACATTTTTTTTGTTCAAGCACTAGGAAAAATCCTTTAGGGCACTCTGGGACTGGTGCATGTGCGCAAAAAGTGATTCGCGTTGGTTTTGAATCGTTGGAGATTATATTCGTCGGGAAAACGACCTCGGGAAGGTCGTTCCATAAGGATGAAGTCCTCCAGATGAAAGAATTCTTAAATAATGAAGTTCGAGGAGTACTAAGCTTAACCACATATGGATGGGCGGCAGTGGTTCGTCCTGTATTTCTGATATTCGCCGCTCTGAGCGGAATTAAGAGGGCAAGGTCAGCCGAGCACTTTCCATGAAAATATCTGTAAAAGACAGTCAACCTGTTTTCGATGTTCTAGGCTGTCGAGGTTCTTCGTCAGCTCGTGATCTCCAATCAGACGAATGGCCCTCCTTTCGATGGAATCCAGTTGCCGAAGAGTATGTTTGGGTGCAGAGCTCCAGACATGAGAGCAGTACTCCAGTGATGGTCGAATCTGGGCTTTGTATAGTGTCAAGAGTTGTTGAGGTGTGTACAACTTTCTGGTTCGGAAGAGTACCGCAAGCTTCTGAGAAGCTATCTTGGCGATTGCCACAACGTGATTATGCACATATATTTCCTCCCAGATTGACGCCCAGCAAATTAATAGATGAAACCAGTGGGATTGCGTGTCCCGCCATGACTATATCCAGTTCTGCAATGTTTGCCTTTTTAGAGAAAACTGCTGGCCTGGGTTTTTTTAGCGTTAAATTCGACTTGGTTACTGTCACCCCAAGCCAAAATTTCTTCCAGGTCTTTGTTGAGGCTTGATACTTCATGCTGTCTGCGAAGATGTGCGTCGGCAGCCGATGTTTGCGCATTCAAAGAGAAAGATGAGATAAGTGTGCTATCGCCAACAAAACTAAATATCGGATTTTTAGTTTTCACTAGAAGGTCGTTAATGTAGAGTAAGAAAAGAGTGGGAGACAATAAGGACCCTTGAGGAACACCGGCATAACGTAGTTTGACGTGTTTGCGTTTTATACTTGCAATCTAGAAAATGTAATTCCAAGTCTGATAACAATTCCATTGCTGTAGAGTCACCTCTATTCTTTGCATACTCATAAAATTCCTTTACCATACTAATGGCTTGTTGATAATTGGTGACATTTGTTTGATTACTGCATTCAACTTTTTCAGCAGAGTCGTCAGATAGTGATGTGGTTTCAGTTTGGGCTACATAATCGGTAGGAATGGGGTCACTATCATCTTCTAATAGCACATTGCTATCAATGTTAATGAACTCGCCCAAATCATGTTATCAAATTACGATCTTCCACAACATCACTATTCTCTTTCAGACTCAATGCGCGACATTTTTGTGCCATTGTTTACGATTTTAATCTTACAACTCACAAATAAACGGCGGACTGCTATCGGCGAATCACACATACATTCATTGACGAAGTCCTTTCGTGCTGCCACGCATACGCGATTGGTTGCCGGTCTGTCTTCAGAGAGTGTTTGCACCTTACTTATTCGTCTCCCAAATACTTAAAAAAAAGGGTTTTCGCACTCTTTTTTATGAAAACAGCCTGTCCGCGTCCGCCCAAAGGAGAGACCGCCCAAGAGAGGTTGATTTTCTTGGAATTTCATATACCTAGTTCCGGACTATGAAAAAATGTCCGCTTAATAGAGATGTCCGCTTATTAGAGGTGTCCCTTAAGAGAGGTTTCACTGTATATGGAAAATATGCCCCCCAACAACGTATAGTTTTCCATATATAGATCAAATTGGTTCCCGGTGGGGACACCCTGTATTCGTCCCATAGTAAATTCGTCTAACACTTGAACGATGCCACCGAGTACAATAAGCTATAACTGTAAGTAATTTGCGTCCGCGAAAGGTCAACGGTGCAAACGACCTTACAAATTGCACTATTTTCAAATGCACTCCGCTCTGTGGGACCAGAGCGATGCCTAAATTCGAAAGCATCCGGTACCCGGGTCAAGTCTTTATTTGCAATTATATAAGTAACGACTCTGTTTTTTTTAATTTTATTATTTTGGCATCAATGGCCGATGGGTCAATTGACTACTTCCTTAGTTCCTCGCGAAAAGTTCTCATCTCATAACTTGTAAAATGTCGTTCGAAAAAGTTGTATATTACATGCCGACCGGAGTGGTGAGACGCTTAATATGTTTACCAGTCGAGTTGTGTACTATACTTTTTCGACGACTTCATATTTACTTTTATGTTAAATTATCGAAATATGCTAATGAAACATTTTGAGTCGGTACGCCAGTCAATACATTTTTGATACACTTTTTCATATCTATCGTTCGATTTTTTTTATGAAATTCAAAAAATTGAATAACCTGCCACTTTATGAAACTGAAATTTTATTTTCTTTATGTTGGTAGCAAGTAGGGTTCGAATTTTAGGCTTACTTCGTTGAAACTAGGCATTATGGATTCGACAAAATTTTTTTTATAGAAATCTTTAAAATACTAACCTTCAACCTTGCAAATAGATCATTTTTACTAGATATTTATCTGAAATACCTATACTCGGAAATATATAACATGCTGACGGTGTCCGTCAACTAATTTCTAGTCACAACTATAAATCAACATAACATAAAAATAATAGAAATATCTTCCAGTTTATGCTCTATTTCTAAAGTTTTATTCAATAAAGTACTATTTTTATTTTTAATTCAATATAGCATTATACATATTACTTTATTATTTAAATATTTATAGTTACTGTAGACATTTCCTGGGAATTAATTGTTATTCCTGTCAGATTCTGTGTCGACACAATATTTTGTTCAATAGTATTATTTATTATTTTGTTCAATATTTTGAACTTTCTTCTGTAAAAGTTTTTCATATTCTTTTTAAAAGTTTTTCTAGATTATTTTCTGCAATTTCTCGTATTTCTGACGGAGTACAACTTTCTTCCTGACTCATTTTTATCAACTTTAATAATATATTTATTTTTAATTATGACGGATGGGAAGAAGCTTTGTTGTATTCAATTGTTTCTATCATGGCATATTTGATACTTGTAACATTTTATTAAATTGTAAAAGTATTGCCAACCCAAAAAGAAAATATTAATTCTAATGGAAAAAATCGATTATATTTTTTTAAGTTTTTCAAACTTTAAAGACCCAAATAGAAAAAATATTATAAAATACACGGTTCATAAGACAATTAGAGCACTTGTACTTTAGAAAACTCCCCGCTTCGCGGGTCGTTTTCTAAATTATGCGCCTGCTCTAAGATAATATCTTATGAAACTAGTATCTTAATACAGGATGTTATGAAAATGACGTATTATATTTGAACCGGCAATTCCTGAGATGAAAACAAATTGAAGGAAAATATCCAAAAATGGCGCTTTAATTTAATATGCCCTGTACATGACCTTATGTCAAACCAAAAATAACCACGTGGTGCCCCTGTCAGGAAGGTAAACAAAGCAACATATGGCGAAAAACGTCACTGAATCTTGAACAGTGTTGTCATATCTTCAGGGTAAACTCTTCGTTCAATTCGAACGACATCCGTCAGATCTGGACAACTTAAAAGTTTATAAATGCCACTTATCCTTTAGAAACAAATGCAATTTTATTTAGCTTTTCGGACTTATTTAAAACCAACTTAATTTATAAAAAAACACCAAGTACCTAGGTAACCTGAACAAAAACAAACCGGCACAATAAAATTACATAACACATCTAAGTACCATTCAATCTGAATTAGTATTTTAAAGTGCTACTGTGTAGACAAAAATACGCCCTTATTTTCTGAGTGGTCTGGGAAATAAAATATTTGACATCTAAAAATTTTAAAAATAAATACCACGTTGGTTCCGTCGATCGATATTGAACTGCTGGGCTGGGGCACTGTCGTCGCGAAAAGAACAAATAACTTAATAATTTAAACTCGGGTTTATGTATTAACACACAATTTAACACACAAGTCTGCTTGAAACTTGGTAAAAACAGTAGGAAACCGATAACGCGTGTGAAAATCGGCCGGCTTCTTTAAACAGCTGATTTTGGACAATCGAGCGGGTTGCCTATTCTTTTCGCCGGCTGGGGTTAATATTTAAAAATACGGCGTTGCCACTTTCGATGTTTTATAAGATTATATTCCTAAATTGCTCAATTTCCTTCTATAATATTACTTTCCTGTATAATTATAGTCTCGGAAATGGCAACCGCGCTAGCTCAAGTTAGTTCTCGGAATGTGCACAAAGAAAACACCTTGGACCGTGGACGCGACCATTTATATCATAGGGTAGTTCCTATAGTCAACATAATTGCTTCATTTTATCTTTAGTGAAGGGTTAATGGCCCATAGAAATTAGCGTTTTTGTTATTTCTATTGCGAAATAATTAAGTGCTGTTTAGTGTTTTCGTGTAATCTGATAATAGGTGCATATCTTCAAAAAAACTAATTTGAAACTTGTGGGTGTCTGTGTGTTTCTTTAAGTGATTTAGTGCAAATGTTCCGAGAGATTGGAATAAGAGGCCGAATGGGGTTTAGTGGGTATAAGCTTATTATGCAGTCCCACACTATCATCAGGGTACGTGATGAGCATAAAGCTTTTCCCATAGAAAAAAAAACAAAAACCTGAAGATGCCTGTGCCCTGGATTACTTGCTAATGTACTGGCACCTGGATTCACTTCTATTTGAATACTAGGTAAACTAAATATTATTTTAATAAGAATCTAAAGTTTTACATTTTTTACACAGTTTGGCAACATTGTGCCTGAATATCTGTTGATTACACAGCTGGGCATGGGTAATATGATCATATATGATTGTGCCGAGGAGTGAATTACCCCAATTTTTAAACTTTGATTTAAAAAAAATATATGTATCGCTTCTCTAGGACGCCCCAGGAGTCCCCCATTTAAATATAATACGTCATTTCCATAACACCCTGTATACTATTGCGCACAGGTATGCGTCACTTATAGAGTGAACTGTATGTAAAACCCGAACCCCCCCCCTGGGGTTTTGTTTTTCACAGGCACTTTTAAGTAAATGTACCTACATATAGTATACGTATTTATTTGAAAAAATAATACATTTTTGTTTGTAGAACACTTTTTTCATAAAATATCGTATATCATGTATAATAAAAATTAATCGAATGGCCCACATTGTTATCAGTGTTATCGCCAGAAGGAAAATGTAATTTGTGTTGTGGGATATTTGCCAATTTTTAATCGCTACGAATTTTACTATTATCAACCATTGTTTAGGTATAAGAAGTCGATAATACGCAAAAGTGTATCTTGTAAATATAAATAAACGGCCGAAAGAGGACAATGCCTTTCACGTGTCAATATATTTATGAAAAATTTTCAAGGTTTCTATTGTTCGATAATTTCGAATCGTCAAATACGAAATGTGACGTAATTTTTACGTAATTTGGCAATTACAATCGATAACCGACCTACCAGGAAGGGTTAATAACAATAACCACGGCTTAAATTTCATAAAGTTTATTCGAAAAGTATTTTTCTACAAACGTGGGAAAAATAGCCGTTTTTTCCACACGTATTCCATTCTGTGATTGATAATAATAAGTTCTGTAGAAGCATAATAATCAATTTCTAAGGACTTCTAAGTAAACTGCGATCCTATGGTATGCCCAGTCGATTCTGTGCATGGTTGTCTCTGGACCGCTCTCTGCAAGTGGCGATTGACGGATTTCTCTCAGACACCTTCACCATCAATGCCGGTGTTCCTCAAGGGTCCATATTGTCTCCCACTCTCTTCTTACTCTACATTAACGACCTTCTAGTGAAAACGAAAAATCCGATAGATTTAGTTTTGCACACTTATCTCATCTTTCTCTTTGAATGCACAAACATCGGCTGCCGACGCACATCTTCGCAGACAGCATGAAGTATCACGCCTCAACAAAGACCTGGAAGAAATTCTGGCTTGGGGTGACAGTAACCAAGTCGATTTTAACTCTTAACAAAACCCAGGCAGCAGTTTTCTCTAAAAAGGTTTACATTACAGAACCGGATATAGTCATGGACGGACACGCAATCCCACTGGCTTCATCTATTAATTTGCTGGGCGTCAATCTGGGAGGAAATATATGTGCATAATCACGTTGTGGCAATCGCTAAGATAGCTTCTCGGAAACTTGGTGTACTCTTCCGAACCAGAAAGTTGTACACACCTCAACAACTTTTGACACTATACAAAGCCCACGTCTGATTGGAGACCACGAGCTGACGAATAACCTCGACAGCCTAGAGCATCGAAGACAGGTTGGGGATTTGACTCTTTTACAGATATTTTCATGGAAAGTGCTCGGCTGACATTGTCCTCTTAATTCCGCCCAGAGCGGCGAATAGCAGAAATACACGACGAACCACTGCCGCCCATCCATATGTGGTTAAGCTTAGTACTCCTCGAAATTCATTATTTAAGAATTCTTTCATCTGGAGGACTTCATCCTTATGGAACGACCTTCCCGAGGTCGTTTTTCCCAACAAATATAAACTCCAAAGATTCAAAACCACTCCCAGAGTGCCCTAAAGGATTTTTCCTATAGTGCTTGTGTTTGATCATAAAAAAAAATTTTATTTGAATATAATTGGTCTGACGAGAAAAATGCCAGAGGCCGTTTTCATTGAGAATTGACCAGGCCAACCAAAAAAAATATCCAGGTTGAAATATGTCAGCGGCGTGCCGCTTTTTCCTAAAAACATCACGAGATATATTTGCAGGGACGCTACTGGTTAATATATTGAATAACTTTTATAACAAACACCTCGTATACGCAGCAATATCCCCTTTCGTATGGAATGAGCCACAGGCGAATTTAAGAAGCCATTATATCTCCGATATGTAAGCCTAACTCTACATATCCAAAAATATCTCATTCATAAACGTAATTTTACCGATTTCATTCGTCTGTTAATACGCCCGGATAATTGACGTTGAACTTCCTTCCCGTCTAGTGACGTTTAAACCTGGCAAACGTTCATCGTGGATATGCGAAAAGATGGATTTGCGTCAACGGTAAACAGTATTAGGGACGTGGGGGCTAATTTACGTTAAAAAATACTGTTCAGAATGGGTTTTATAATATAATAATGTTTTCCGAACATCCTTCGGAAATATTCACATTTTTGATAAAATTTTTGAAAGAAAGAGTCAATATTTCCCTACACGCTGCTGCAACGGAAAATAAGTGTTAGGAAATATTCATTTCCTTACTGTAAGGGAATAATATTTCCTTGCAGTTGTTAGTGTTCTACATAAATGATTGAAGACACGTTGTTCATAAGGCATTAATTTATATTTTGAAAACCTCAATGCATCGCAGAATACATTTTGAAATTAGTTTGCTATATTCACAGTTAGTACAATTATTGAAAATTGGTGGAAGATTATTAGAACATTATGAGAGACATTTTGGACAACATGCGAGGTAGTAGGGTAATTTTGTTGAATATTTTGTACTGTAAAAATTTTATTTGCCACCTCAACCTTATTGTTAAGTAATTCTTCAATATATCCTTCAGCAACGTTTGAGGACTTCCATCCGACATGCCTCTTTAAACTAGTTATGTTGGCACCAGAGTCAACCAATATTGTTGCAGAAGACCGACGAAAGCAGTGACCAGTATATTCTGTAGGATTTACAAATAAGTAGCAACAATTTTAGGCATTTTTCTAAATTGATGTATTCCTACCACTTGTCTACAACCCTTTCCGCTTTGATATTTAAAGAAAAATCGGTCACTGTTCATATGTTCTGGTCTTAACGAAACATACTTTCGATAAACATTCAAGTACATCTGATTAACTACAAATGATCTTAGTTTGCTGGTCTTCGATTCAGGTATGCTAATTAAAAGCTTAGATTCTAGGTCTTCTACAATCTACATCATATAGAGTCATTCGGACAAACTCATCCATTCTACGGGCCCCAGAAATACCTAATATTAAAGCCACCTAAAAAATAAATAAATGTGTAATCTAAATAGAAATTAAAACCTTGTAAATTACCTAAATCATTAAATTTTCTTTATCTGGAGCTTCCTGGATAAATTTGTCGATTTCTTCCTTCGTTAAAATCTTAGATTTCTGTGCCCTATAACCTTGAGCTTGCCGTTTCAGTAAAGAACGACGTTTTGAATATGAAGATATATCTACATTGTGTTTAATTGCAAGGGTTGACTACAACATTGAATAATTGGCCCATAAAGTTGAAGATTTCATCTTTAAACAAAGGAAGTATGCCATTACAACATTTTCCGAGAAAGAACTCGTGTTTTTGCTCTTGCGATAGTCCATAACACGTTTATATACATATTTGTACTTTTCTCTTGATTTCTTTGGCAATAATTCTAATAAAGCAGTATTCACTGCCTCAACCAGCTCTGGAGGAGTCCCAGAAATGGAAAATTCATCATCAGTTATCATTTTATACTGTTTTGCTTTCGGAAACACCAACAATTAAATTTATATGCGTCAAGTTTGACAATTCAACATTAATACGTTTCCATAGTAACGCAACCAATTTTATTACGAATTTCAAAGCACCATTTATTTGTGAATAAAATTATTCGCGATTTTTTCAAAATTAATCAATATCTGTCGATTTTTAAACGATTTTCGGAAAAATAGTATGTTACCTCGTAGGAAAAGCTACATTCCTGGACTCTAGATCTTCACAGTCGTCCAGGAATGTTAGGCATTACCTACTAGTTAAACAATGTACTATTATTTCTTAACAAGAACGGGAAGGAATCCGTTCCAATATCTTAATTATGTAGGGATTTTCTGTTTTCACGCAGACGCCATAGACATAATAATATGTGTTTACTTAACAACTGTAATGTAGGTCAAACACGCCTATGTTGCAAAAAACTGCGCGTGCTTCGACATTCGGTCGTTCGCTACCACGATGAGGCGCGATAGAGCTTCTCCCCCAACGTCCGTTCCCGTTCGAGCGGCATGACTTGGTTAGGAAAAACAAACAATCGATGGACGTGACTCAAGAGTCTCTAATTTTATCCAGTTTACAGCACACCTGGCACAGTCTTACCGTATTGAGTTAAGAATAATTACTAACACGTTTTTAACTACAATGGGCGTAATTGAAATTTGGGTTTGTTCGCTAAATAATCTATATACAGGGTGTTATGGAAATAACGCATTATATTTAAATGGGTGACTCCTGGGGTGTCCTAGAGAAGCGCTACATATTTTATTTTTTTTTAATCGAACGTTTAAAAAGTGGGGTAATTCACCCATAAACCCACACACAACCCCTCGGCACAATCATATTACACTGAGCAGCTGTGTAATAAACAGATGTTCTGGCGCAATGTTGCCAAAGTGTGAGTGTAAAACTTTAGATTCTTATAAAAATAAATATTTAGCTACCTAGTATCCAAATAGAAGTGAATCCAGGTGCAACTAGACTAGCAAGTAATCCAGGGCACATACATCTTCAGTTTTTTTGGTTTTAGTGGGTAAAGCTTATACCCCACTAAAACCCCTTCGGCGTTTTTCTTCCAATCTCAGAACATATATAACTGTATATCGTCAGAGGCACAGAACACATAGTGAAACACTGAACAAATTACCATAAATCACTTAAAGAAACACACACATGTTTCAAATTAGTTTTTTGAAGATAGGCCCTTGTCACATAAAATCGCTACACACTAATGCATTCTTTAACAAACACGCAAATAGGAGATAGGATACACATTGGCCCTTTATAAACTAAAACGTTCAGTAGTCGCTTACTAAAGGAACATTTTCTAATATGCCAATGACTTGATTTTTCTGTATGTACTTAACATTTTCACACTTACTCGCACTGTTACAGTTGATTAAATATGCCGAAAAAAACTATTTTAATTTCGAAACCACGCGAAGCCGCAGAGGAATATCTTGTTGTCAAGCAAATGTCAACTTCTAACCTTCTGTCGATTTATAGTAGACATGGCTAATCTTTGTTTTTAAAATCCCGCTGTGAAACGATCGATTTAATTTTTTAAAGCTTCTCGAATGAAAAAGAGCACTAGAGCAGCGATTAACATGTTTTTTAATCTTTATTGGTATCTACAGCAGTGAAGGAAAACAATAAATAAGTTATTTATTTCGACCTTTTTGGTGAATGCGCTGGAATCTACCGGAAAAACACGCATTGCAATAGTACATCTTTTGGCAGCTCGTGTTTTAAATGTTTCATTTTACAATGTGTTTTTTAATTAAAAACAAAAGTTCATACAAATCTAGGCGAGACAAGCCAATGTTAATAAAAACGATGTCTCCAAGTGAATTTTGTGCAGTTTTATGGCGGCCAGTGTTCATGTGAAGTTTTGCGATTATGGTTACGGGTTATGTGATGTGCCGGTTTCTTTACTAAAACGCTGTATAAGTTTTTATAGAAATTGACACTAATTTTCAAATAAGAGCGACAAGGTAAGTGTATGTGTGTGGCCTAAATAAAATTACATTAAAAAATAAACAATCAGCAATCACTCAAAAGTCAAAAGGTCATTGACATTTGACCAAGTTACGTAGTTGCGTATTTCAAACTTAAAGAGTGTAAGGTGTAATTCTGACAACATCGGCCAGAATTCGTGGTTTGTTTACATATATCGCAGTGCAGCACGGGTGTTTTTCTGGTTTAACGTCAGGTCATTTTTAACGCTGAATGAATTGAAAGCGCCATTCAAGGATATTTTTCTTCAATTTGTATTCATCTAATACTTCAATTCCATAACACCCTGTATGAATTAACGCGACAGTTCGTGTTGTGTGTTAATATCTAAAATAGAGTCGGCCTTGACTTGATTTACATTCAGCAATACCTATTTTATAAAACATAGGCAAATAATGGGAAAATTCTCTGCCAAGGAAAACGGAAACGTCGATAAAAAGAAAGGCGAAAAAAATCCAGGAAAATTTTTTATACAAATGTATGTTCCAATTTTTAGATATTCAGATAATGTGTCTTACCTCTCGAAAAAATATACCACCTATGAGTTTAGTACCGATTTTCTGTAACATATCAAAAAAAAAAGTTTTTCCCACAAATACATAATTTCCCAAATTGATATGTCTCGAAAAAAATACATACGCAGATAATTTCAAATGTTTGCACCGAAAAACCTAAAGATAGAGCTGTTGCTAGACGAAAAACCAAAAAGATCAGGACCCGCGGTGATGATAATTTTTCGCTTTTCAAGCTGAATTCTGTATAATTGGCTACATTGTTTACAATAATAACAAAAACAACAAAAAACCGTTTAGATTATTCGGAAAATCATTGTTATTATGTTACATATAGCTTGTATGAAGACACCGATGTGTACATGTTACGTTCCTATACTTATTTATTTTGCTATACGGGGCGAGTGAGGAGAAACTTTTCAAAATTCATTTTTGAACCAGCCCCATAAACAAAAGTCTAGTTGTGTGAGGTCTGGAGATCTTGGAGGCCAACACACACGGACCTCTTCACTGCTGGTGATGATACAGTTGCATTCTGATGTTTACAGGAACATTCTCTCGTAGTCCTTGTGATTCATTATATAAAGTAAAAATGAGTTTTTTACATTATTTTCACTTGGGTGTCCCATTTTCCACACTTTTATAGGATATCTCCGTAATTGTTAGTGCTATCAAACAAGTAATGTAGGTGTCATGTGCTCTTTTTGGGTCAAACTTAAAATGGTAAAATTAAAAGTAGAAAATTTTCGCTCGCTTAAGAGATACGGGGGAAAATCAAAAAATTGACAATTCCAAAATTACCCTATATTTTCTTAGTTGAAAGAGATACCGAAAAATGTTTTATAAAGAAGTTTGTTTATAATGATTGTTGAATAATCTGCCGTTTTCAAAATAAGTATACGGGGTCAGGTAAAAAAGTTATCGGACCTAAACTATTTTTTTTAAATGGAACACCGTGTATATTTTAATTTAAAAATATACAATTTTCAATTATCCTTTCAAATATATAACACACCATGGACGATATTGGTATCTAGGCGATTTATTTAAACTTTATTACTTTAAACCATAGTAGAGCATGAAAGAGAAGCTAATATCCTAAAAACAACTATGTTGACTATTAACATTTAACGTCAATTTCATTTTTACATGTTCATTTGCGAAAATGACTTAAGATTTTGAAAAATTTGATATGAATCAGTTTATATTGAAAGTGGAAAAAACGAAGAAAGGCAAAATGTATATTTTGGTCGCTATCCGGAAAGACGGTAACCATTTAAGGACATATTCCGAACATTTGCGATGATTCCCGTTATTCTTTACCTTAATCTGAATCTTTTATTTCGTTTCAAAGTAATCGTTTAAATAAATTGCCTAGGAAACCAATATCATCCATGGTGTGTTATATATTTGAAAGGAGAATTTAAAATAGTATATTTTTAAATTAAAATATACAGGGTGTTCCATTTAAAAAATTAGGTTAGGTCCGATAACTTTTTTACCTGACCTCGTATAGTTATTCTGAAAACGGCAGATTATTCAAGAATCAATATAAAGAAGCTTCTATATAAAACATTTTTCTGTATCTCTTTTAACTAAGAAAATATAGGGTAATTTTGAATTTGTAAATTTTTTGATTTTCCCCCGTATCTCATAAGCGAGCGAAAATTTTCTACTTTTAATTTTACCATTTTAAGTTTGACCCAAAAAGAGCACATGACACCTACATTACTTGTTTGATAGCACTAACAATTACGGAGATACCTTATAAAAGTGTCGAAAATGGGACACCCTGTACAGTACACTACTGGAGTTTGGCCCGTTTCTCCCGACTCATGCTGTATAGTTATAGACGAAGAAATGCAATTTTCTGCTTAATTTGACAACAAAACTCGACGAGTAAAGAATCGCCGAGAATACACCTGAAGATGGCAACAGAGATAAGATCCGGAAAGGATGTTTGTTTCCCTTGCGTGTCCTTCAAGGGTTGTCACCGTGAACAATGTTTCAATAAAACGCAAAGTTTTGTATCGATTTTATCACCTATCTATTCATGCCTGAGAGAAAAAGAAAATTGTTCCACCAATCGGGTTTCCTGTACAATAAAGTAGTCTTAATCTGAATTAACTCGATACACAAATACAACCGCAACGAATAAATACATTTAACCGATACAAAAAGTTAAATTGGGTTTAAAAGCGACTTAAAATAGCGAATTCCAAATACGCCGTGTCCTCGTCAGCTTAGCAAACTTTAAAATAAATTTACGACTCTTTCCCGTTAGTCGGGAAAGAAATCGAAACTTAAGTGACCAGTTTACACACATGGGGAAACAATGTAATTTTTAATGTGAAAATTCATGTTTGTACCGGGATTTCATTGATCTTCGCCATTGGCGTCCCACATTGCTCTTTTCTATACAGGGTGTTCCTTTAATGGCGTCAAGCAACATCAAGCTGTGACTTCTTAGGTCATTTTATGAATAAAAGTTCATGTGAACATAACGATACGCCCCTGCAAGCCTGCCCCCTGATATTTTTGACAAAGAAATCGGTACGCCATTGACAGTCTTCCATGCGGATGTGTTAGGTGATTAGCCTGATCAATTCTACATGAAAACGGTCTCGTGTTTTTCTCCTCACACGTGATCGGTGCTCAATCCACGCTCACGCCATCTAGCGGGAACCTAGCCAAATTCAACAAAGTTTGCACACACACACAAAGTAAAATTGGCGCATTGTAGTGAACAATTAGGACGTTTTCGTATTCTCGCACGCCGCTGTATTACGATTGCGGGCACGAGAGGGAGGGGAGGTAACAGAGTTGTACATTTTGCGTGTGGCATAAACAAGGCCCCAACTAACTATATTATTTTCCACAGCAATTATACATAATTGAAATGTTTCGGAGAAACGGTACACACAACGAACCAAACAATGGACGTTTCGAGGCGTTTTATTTTCCATTTCCGTTGTTGCTGTTTTTAGAAAAACACTCACTTTGGCGATCGAGAAATTTTTTTGACGTTCGAAAATGAAGATGAGGTTATGTAAAAAGCGAACTTTTATTAAACTCTAGTGGAGCAGCAGTTTCTTTTCCTCTTCATAATTTCACTCCACTGAGAGATGGACTATTTCAAAAAATATAAATAGAATATTGTTTTTGCACACATGGGATACCGGTAGATACGCCACTGTTAATTACCATATTTATTCCCTTGCGCCTGCAATGGCAATTATAATTGCACATATTCATGCGCAGTAAACCGTTCTCGATCAGCTGGCGCATTGCCAACAGTCAGAACAGCAGTTGGTACTGTCGAAATCCCTAAAATACCCCCAGAACTAGAGATGGGCAAACGTGTTCCTTTTGATTACCAGTTAAAGCAGCTACTGCTACTTACAAATAGCTGATCAAAAAAGTTGCGACGAATTAGCAGTACATATGCTTAATAAAGAATGTGACTGTTAATTTAAGTACCGGTTAGTTTAATTAGCCTTTAACTGTTCATAGCTGCTTCGACCAAATAATAAACAGTTAAAAAATAACAGAATAATCCATCTCTAGCTAGACTTGCAGCGGCAATGGCAATTAAAATGGCGCACGACCCATTTCTGGCAATGCAAGACTAATTGCGCCAGCTGATCGAGAACGGTGTACTGCGCATGAATACGTGCAATTTTAATTGCCATTGCAGCAGTGGCGGCTCGTGGCCTATGATAGAGGGGGTTCACAAGTATGGTAAAATTATTTTTAAAATTTTATTTTTGTGTAACGACCAAACAATTACTTTCTAGGCGTTTTAAATGTAGAAAGAAAAAAAGTAATAAGAAAATGCGTTAGGTAAAACATATTTTTATGTATTTTTTAATTTTACACAAGGAAATACAACTTTTGGAAAATAAGAAAGGTTTTCTTAGTGTGTATATCGGATCTTAACGTCGTCGCATGCAACCCTCGTAACAATATTTATACAGTCCACTACTAATACTACTAAAGCCATCTACGGGCTATCAAGAAAACCGAATGATCTCCAATACTACTACCGCCATCTACGAGTTATCAAGAAAACCGAATGATGCCTAATACCACTACGCCATCTACGGCTACGTCATTAGGCGCAACCAAGACGAGAACAATAGTTAACTGTTTTATGACGAGAACGAATCGAACCACGAGACTGACAAGTTGGCAATCTTCATATTTTCCGTGTTTGTTAGTTTAAATCCTTAAATAAAATGATTTAAAATCATATCGAGTATCATTTATCGAAATACACAGCATTTATCGACCCTACACAATAGTGCTTAAACGTAAAGTCCATTCTTCGGTTCTTAATTGTAGAAAATTGATCAATAACAGCCTCATTAAGTATGGAATACCCTCTATACATTTTTTTTCATATATTTCATTTTTAAACTTTCTAATAAAGTCCCTAGATTTACCCTTTGTGGTCTGCATTAAATTTATTTCGGGTTTAGGTGTTCCCGCATTCTTCACTTCAATTTTTTGCTCCAAACTCAAAGACCTAAAGTTATTTCTTAAATAGTCCACCGTCAACTGTTCATTTTAACTTAATAAATATATAATATTAAAATATTAAAACATACACGCTCGAATTTCTAACTAGATGCACGAGCAGACAACAGCGCGGTGCACACAACAACTGTGCGCCTTTTCCATGTTAAATCGCCATAGCCCCGCTATCCCCCGCTGCCACCCGCCACCTGTTACCACATAGAAACTGCACTACTTAATCGCACGTGCGAGCAAGTCTCGTCATAATCGTAATTTACCTCGACCGAGGCACGGTTGCCGGATCTATACAGTTTGGTTTGACGGGATGATAAAATATTAGGGAGGGTCGGACTTTTTTAGTTTGACGAAACGATAAAATATTAGGGAGGGTCGGACTTTATACGATCAATAATTTTCAATGAATATAAATTAATATTTTTTATTTGTTCTGTTTTGGGGGTGCACGTGCGCATGTGCTCCTGTTGATGAACCGCCACTGCATTGCCGACTCTAATACGGCTTTTATATCCGATTAAATTTTCTTTCTTCTTTTCAGATCCCCGCCTACGACACAGCTGGAAAGTGAACGACATACTCCATTTCCCCTTCTCCGACAGCATAACCAAATTTCACGTCGCCAATTCAACGTTGAACATTTTCATTAAGGGTAGTCAAGAGAGACCCCCGCCCAACGTCCTCATAGAAATCTACAAAGTCTACAAGTTGGGGGACCATTCGGATGCCCCCGCCATGATCCTGGTGCATAGACGGAAGGAACCACAGCCCATGGGGAGGGGGAAGTGGTTCCAAGTGGATTTTACCGAGACCGTGGGCGAGTGGTTCAAGAACAGCAGGACGAATTTGGGGTTTGTTATTAACGCTACTGTTAATGGGAAAAAGGTGGCTGTAACAGATGTCAATGCGGAGAAATCGAAGGTAATTATTTATTTTTTTCAAATTTGTTAGGTATGTTAAGTGGTATGTTTAACTACAGGTGTCGCTAATGTACCGGGTGTCCCACTAAGAATGACTCTGGGCCGTATCTCTGAAAGTGCTAGTCGTATGGCTTGCGGAAAAATTTTTTAATAGGAAAAGTGATCATAAGAAATTGCTGGAAATTATTTTCACGTTTCTCAGTCGAGCGCTGGAGGGCGCAACCGTAACGGTAAATCCGTAAAACTCAGTTTTTTCAAAAGTTGCCGCGTTAAGGTATATTGACAATAGCATTTTCGTATACTTTAAGGTTTTATGAAGAAAATTTACTTATGACATATTTTTGTCACTTTTAAAATAAAGTGGTGGGGGAAGGTTGCACATTATTTTAAATAAATTCCTACAACTCCGGGTCGGCTCAACAGAATTTAGTGAACTTTGTTTTGTTAAAAAGAGGTTCCCTTAATAACTATAAAACTATGACAATATGACTTTTAAAGTAGACGCTAGAGGGAGCTATTTTACAACTTAACAAACATTGCGCATTTTTCAAAAATTTTAAATACAACAGTATATTTAATTTTACTTCATCACAAAGATTAATAAAAGCCTAAAAAACTGGCGAAAACCACAACTTGATATCTTTTTTCAAACCGGAGATATTAACAAGAACAAAAATAAACACGGAAAAATATGATTATATTTAAGTTTCAACGGTACAGGTTTTTCAAAAGTCAAATAGGTCTTGGAAAACAAAATATAATTTAAAATTAGGTGCTTTCACGTCAAAGTTTTTATTACGTCAAAATTATATTTTATATATATAATTATATTTTGTTTTTCCAAGGTCTATTTGACTTTTCAAAAAACCTGTACCGTTGAAACTTAAATATAATCATATTTTTCCGTGTTTATTTTTGTTATTGTTAATATCTCCGGTTTGACAAAAGATATCAAGTTGGGTTTTCGCCAGTTTTTATGTTAAATGCTAATAACAGCTAGAATGTCAACATAGTTGTTTCTAGCATATTAGCTTTTGTTTCATGGTCTACTGTGGTTTAAAGTAATAAACTTTAATAAATCGCCTAGGAAACCATTATCATGCTTGGTGTGTTATATATTTGAAAGGAGAATTTAAAATATCATATTTTTAGATTAAAATATACAGGGTGTTCTATTTGAAAAAAAATAGGTTAGGTCCGATAACTTTTTTACCTCACCCCGTATACTTATTCTGAAAACGGCAGATTATTCAACAATCAATATAAAGAAACTTCTGTATAAAACATTTTTCGGTATCTCTTTCAACTAAGAAAATATAGGGTAATTTTGGAATTGTAAATTTTTTGATTTTCCCCCGTATCTCTAAAGCGAGCGAAAATTTTCAAATTTCGATTTTACCATTTTAAGTTTGACCCAAAAAGAGCGTACAACATTACTGTTGAAACAACACTTTTTTATTAATTAGCTCCCTATACTAAATTACTTAGTTATTGGTCAGATATAGTAGTAATAAGGTAAGACCTGACATCACACCAACTGTAGGGAGATGGCGCTGCCCGCTGTATTTTCTCAACTACCGTTGATAATACGGCGTGAAGTATTAGATGTACACCTTCACTGTACTGACGAGAATTAAAGAGTTCGAAACCGGTCTGCAAGTGGTTACATCCTATCAATGGAAAAGGCTTCCTTTTCTTGGTAGTACCATTCAATCTGAAATGGTATTTTAAAGTGCTACTGTGTAGACTAAATACGCCCTTATTGTATAAGGTATAATCGGGTGGGCTGGGAAATAATAATTTTTCCATACATTGGTATTTAATATTTCTTTGCTCTTTTTTTAACAATAAAATAGGTAATAATTAACAACCACAATTGTTGAACAACAATATGATGTTACTCCTAACAACTAACTATAGTGGTTATCATAAATATTTATTCTTTCGGGTACTAGAAGTACTTGGTTGACTTAAAAAGAGTTATTAGAGACTTCAACTAGATAATCGCGGCAATAAAATTTCGCCTTCGATACTAAATTTCCTCTTATCGCCAATTTCACTAAATTTTCTTGTTATTGAGACTAAGATCTTGGTATCCTAAACTAGACCATTTTTTAGAGTGTAATAACAGTAGGCTATGGCCAATTTATTAGAAACAAATTCATAATTTTGTTACAGCTATTCTAAATATTAAACTAGATTAGGCATATAAAACATGCCAAATTAATAAAAATATCGCATTTTTCGGAATTTCGAGAAATTTTACTTACTACTGAATAACAAGTATAGAATTTTTTGACATAAGTAATCGTGTTCCGAACAAACGTTTATATTTGAACTTACCACTTTATCAGGAAGTAAGAATAATTTCGTTAATTTTAATTTAGGCACATTTAGAACAGGCCACGGGTGACCTTTTCCAAATTTCGATAATCTTTGACCTTGGTAATGATTTTTAATTATATAATGTTTAATTTTGCGCGATTAATAAAAAAAGTTATTATTGTTTCGCCCAAAAAGGCGTGGGAAATTCACAGATGCCACTGCTTACTATGTTATACAGGGTGGCGTACTCTTCTTTAGTGTTGTGATCGCTCGAGCGAAAAACCGCTTGAGTTATCTATTCAGGCGAAAACCGTCGCTCGTCACTTATTATCTTTCACTCGATACCCGAGCTTCGCTTCACGCCGGCGGAAATATACCGCTGTAGTGTGATCGAGTTAAAAAACTGCTCGTATATTCGAACAGTTTTTCGCTCGATAGGAAATACTCTAGTTATAAATTCAGGCGAAAAACCGAAAAATATCGCCGGTTACTTGATAGACGACCTTCGGTCTACGCGCCGCGCCATGGCGACGTTCGAGTTTGACGCTGAGCAAGTACACGACATACGTCTTTCTTAACGGCACATAAACGAGAAGGTACATATAAAAAAGTATGCCGAATCCCTTAGCGGAGTCATCGCGACATGCATTTTGTAAAGTTTTGTTTTAACTGGCTAGCCAGCGGAGTAGTTTAGGTCTCCGATTGTAAATATTAAGAAATTAAAGGATATAATTTTAAAATTTTTAATTACTATAAACACGAGAAAACTTTTCAAAAATAACATAATAGTAGAAATTGTTAATGAAAAATAACAAAACGAACAAAATGGTTAACAAAATATATGGAAAAATTCGTTGGTAATCTTATAGTAAACATTTTTAAATCTAAACAGGAACTTTTTATTATTAAAGTCAAGAAAACTTCTTAAAAATGCCATGCATTATAGAAAATGTTAATGGAAAATAAGAAGACGAGCAAAATAGTTAACAAAACATAGGTATCGACAAATTTTTTGGTAATTAAAAGTAAGCATTCTTAAATTTAAACAGGAACTTTTAGGTAACTATGAATACATGAGTATATAAATTTTAAAAAATAATAACCAATTTTCTTATTTTGCCAGTCGCGTAACTAAGCCTAAATTTTTGAAGTGGACACCTGATAATTTAAAGTGGAAGAATTTGACAAGCTATTTTAAATATCTACTTATTTTATGCTCGTAGATTGAGGAAGATGTGAAGAAAAATAACTCCTGGTAATACTTTTTGTTCGGATTAAAAACGCACAATAATAAACCCGAACAATAAATACATATTTGTGTGATTTTTTGAAGTTTTTTTGTTTTGTATCGAGACACGTGGTAAAAATTCATTATTCACAAATAAATAAATTTCTGGATTTTTTTTGGTGGCTACTACCATTTTTTAGCTAAACCTGTGCCCCCCGTTGTTACCTGCCTACTGAATACCCTACCTGATCACATGTGAACGGCTAGGCTGCCGGTGGAGCAGTCCGTGACGTCATCGCTTGGTGAATTGGAATTTCAAGCGATTCACTCGATTATTAAAATCGCTCGAGTATCAAGTACTCGATTATTAAAATCATCGGTTTTTCCCAACACTACTCATCTTTCAGAGCCCCTTAGGTCATTTTTTGAAACAGTACCTTGCGATTTTCTCCTTATAAAATTAAATAACATTAAAGCCCCTATAGCAATGGATCTTCAAAAAGTCCAACATTAACTAAAATATCTGAACTCAATCGGTAAATAACACAAATTGTTTCCATATTAAAGCAAGCTTGGAAGCATGTCTCAAAACAATGCTTGTGAGTTTTTAATTGTTTTTTTTTTAATACAAATTGTCATACTTCAATCTCGGTGCATGTGGCATTTGATACAGGGGATAATCAAAAACTTTATAGCCAAAAAGATTGAACCTTTATGTAAATATACAGTTGAATCGAGGAAAAAATGAACGTCCTTCATTACCTGTAACAACATGATTTCAATCGAGATTATGTAGGTCAATTAAGGCAAACCCAGGTCGATTCAAATATGATTATTGTTTAAAATATAATAATATGTCTTGACAGAGGTCACCCAATTGCTTACAAAAAAGTAACAATATTTAACGTTACTATCGAAAAGGAAATAAATTTGCGAATGATAGTTCCTATAAGCTGAATTTGATAATTAAACTCTATCTCTCTCTAGCAAAGTACTTTTGTTTGGAAACTTGAAAAAAAAACCACACGAAACATGTCAATAATGACATGCCAATATTGTATGTGTACATCTTAAACCAAAGAGGACGCGGCTTTGGCTCACAGTCTTTGAAGAATAAACAATTCACACACTGTGCATGGTTGTATAGCTTTCTTAAGGACCGCCCTGTGCAAGTGGCGATTGACGGATTTCGCTCAGACACCTTCACCATCAATGCCGGTGTTCCTCAAGGGTCTATATTGTCTCCCACTCTCTTCTTACTCTACATTAACGACCTTCTAGTGAAAACGGAAAATCCGATATTTAGTTTCGCTGACGATAGCACTCTTATCTCATCTTTCTCTTTGAATGCACAAACATCGGCTGCCGACGCACATCTTCGCAGACAGCATGAAGTATCACGCCTTAACAAAGACCTGAAAGAAATTTTGGCTTGGGGTGACAGTAACCAAGTCGAATTTAACTCTAAAAAAACCCAGGCAGCAGTTTTCTCTCAAAAGGTTAACATTACAGAACCGGATATAGTCATGGACGGACACGCAATCCCACTGGCTTCATCTATTAATTTGCTGGGCGTCAATCTGGGAGGAAATATGTCTTGGCATAACCACGTTGTGGCAATCGCCAAGATAGCTTCTCAGAAGCTTGGTATACTCTTCCGAACCAGAAAGTTGTACACACCTCAACACCTTTTGACACTAGACAAAGCCCAGATTCGACCCATCACTAGAGTACTGCTCTCATGTCTGGAGCTCTGCACCCAAACATACTCTGCGGCTACTGGATTCCATCGAAAGGAGGGCCATTCGTCTGATTGGAGACCACGAGCTGACGAAGAACCTCGACAGCCTGGAACATCGGAGACAGGTTGGGAATTTGACTTTTTTTACAGATACTTTCATGGAAAGTGCTCGGCTGACCTTGCCCTCTTAATTCCGTCCAGAGCGGCGAATATCAGAAATACACGACGAACCACTGCAACCCATCCCTATGTGGTTAAGCTTAGTACTCCTCGAACTTCACTATTTAAGAATACTTTCATCTGGAGGACTTCATCATTATGGAACGACCTTCCCGAGGTCGTTTTTCCCAACGAATATAACCTCCAACGATTCAAAACCAACGTGAATCGCTTTTTGCGCACATGCACCACTCCCAGAGTGCCCTAAAGGATTTTTCCTATAGTGCTTGTGTTTGATCATATGAAAAAAAGTATAAATATTTTGAATCACGTCCGTCGATTGTTTGTTTTCCTAACCAATACATATCAAACTGGTCCTCTGTTAGAATGAAAACAGGAACAGCAGACAGAGCATAAAAAGAGATGGGATTCCAAAGATAGAAAAGTGATAATATATGACTGAGAGAGGAAAAAATTCAACGAAAAAAAAGCTACTATTGGTTCCTACCTCGTATAATGAATCCATGTCAATATGAACTTTCTATGTTTATGTGATTCTTATTTATAGATAGCCGTTTATCAGTGTCCTTTACAAAATTTACATTCCATGTGCATCTCACTCATATGATAACAGAACATTTATAAATAATCGTTTTAATTATTAATTAATATAAATAATTGATAACGTTTTCTTATGTCAGGGGTTTTTCGTACCGCCAATTATTTCGAAATTTTTTTTCAAAAATCAGATTTAGACTTCTGTCGGTTTTCTTCAACGAAAGCAAGTCCTGAACGGAAATCTACCGAAAATAGTCATGTCATTTATGTACTTATTAATATTACTGCATGGAAAATAATCTCGCTTTAAAATATGTATATGAACGATTTTAAAATATTTTTTTCTTTTTCTGTTTTTTAATCGTACATCATCAGCTGACCATGGTCAATACAAAATTCACTTTGGGTGTAGTATGTAGTTAACCTGACATCATATTTACTTATAAAATTAAATATAAACAAATATAGATTACGGTGCCGCGCAGTGTCGGACTGGCATACCAGCCGAAAGTCTTGAAAGTAATTTTGAAAAAGTATTGCAAAGGTTTAAGTAGCAGCTTCGTACATTTCTTTAGCATCAGACTATGTTTTAAAGCCAACTAGGAATAACTGAACATCGGCCGTAAACTCGCAATATAAAAATATTAAATTGGAAATAATTTCGAAAACTACAAATTTTTCGAATAAACCTTTATACAAACATCCTTATTTTTAATGCAAAATTTTTTTTTTATGATCAAACACAAGCACTATAGGAAAAATCCTATAGGGCACTCTGGGAGTGGTGCGTGTGCGCAAAAAGCGATTCAGGTTGGTTTTGAATCGTTGGAGATTATATTCGTTGGGAAAAACGACCTCGGGAAGGTCGTTCCATAATGATGAAGTCCTCCAGATGAAAGTATTCTTAAATAGTGAAGTTCGAGAAGTACTAAGCTTAACCACATATGGATGGGCGGCAGTGGTTCGTCTTGTATTTCTGATATTCGCAGCTCTGGGCGGAATTAAGAGGGCAAGGTCAGCCGAGCACTTTCCATGAAAATATCTGTAAAAGAGAGTCAAATCGCCAACCTGTCTTCGATGTTCTAGGCTGTCGAGGTTCTTCGTCAGCTCATGGTCTCCCATCAGACGAATAGCCCGCCTTTCGATGGAATCCAGTAGCCGAAGAGTATGTTTGGGTGCAGAGCTCCCGACATGAGAGCAGTACTCTAGTGATGGTCGAATCTGGGCTTTGTATAGTATCAAAAGTTGTTGAAATATTGAAAAATAGAAAACAATTATAAAAATTGGGGTTTTCCATTTGAAAATGTACGTGTTTGAACACCCTGTATTAATAGTTATCAAAATATTATAAAAAATATGTTAAAACATCTCAACAAGAAATCAAACCCAAATAGTACAAAATATGTCAAAGACGTGTAGACTTAGGTATAGGACATGATATACGAAATCTGCCTAAAATCTTGCGTATAATCCAAAAATATAATAATAATATATAGAGTATTCCATTTAAAATAGACAAGTTGACAACGACTTCTGTTGTAATCGAAAGGGTTTGTTCTGGTTTCAGATTTTAGCCGAGTTTCCCCCATCAACATTGGCATTCTATCCAATTTGTCAAATTTTTCCTATCTATAGTTTTCCATATACAGGGTGTTATGGAAATGACGTATTATACTTAAATGGGTGACTCCTGGGGTGTCCTAGAGAAGCGCTACATATTTTTTTTTTTTTAAATCGACCGTTTTAAAAGTGGGGTAACAAACACTCTTACACACAGGTCAGTCCGCGCTACTGTACAACATTTCACCCAGGGCCAATGGCAATGTTGCCAAACTTAATGTAAAACTGAAATTCCATATAAATTATTTTCTACCTACTTGTATTTATCCTTATACCTAAAGAGCGAGGCATAAACACAATCAGGTTATTTTTCTTTTTCGAAACACTTTATGTACACACAGTAATAGTGAAACAGAACCGATAGTTAGCTTTTGAAAATACAATAATACAGATTATACTACAGATTATTAGATTTTATTACACGCGACGAAATTTGACGTCCAGAGGAAACGCGTGAATAAAAAGAATATTCAAAGATTATTTATGGACGGCCAAGATACACGCGTAAACCGAAAAAGCAGTGCGAATTGCTGAGAGTGTGTTGGTGATCGACGAGACACAACGTATCCGGCCGCTGGTTGGTCCTCAACTAACAGACGCAAGCGTGCGCCGCTATATGAAACTACTTCGCTCTGCCGATATAAGGCGCAAGAGGTCATTGGCATTTGACCTAGTGACGTACGTGGCTATTACTATGCTATATGTTTTTTCGGGTTGTTTAAAACATAGTCCGTCCGTAAATGTTCTTCAATTAATTGTACAAAAAGATATTACAGAATGGAAAAGTGTTTAAATTATTTTATTTTGTCTGGTAGAGTTTAAGGTGTACATATGACAACACCGGCAAGAATTCCTTGATTGCTTACATGTATCGCAGTGCCACACAGGTGTTTTTCTGGTTTGACGTCAGGTCACTTTTACCGCTGAATGAATTGAAAGCGCCATTTATGGCTATTTTTCAATTTGTCTTTATCTCAGGAATTGCCGGTTTAAATATAATACGTCATTTCCATAACACCTTGTATAGATCGGATTGGTTCCGGATGGGACATAATTGTCGTTGAATAAATTATACACCACAAATTTAAATAGCACATGGTTCCGAATGAGGGGCAGTGCTAATGTGGGAGCCCACGCAAGGACAGTGCAACAGAGTAAAATGTGTACTGTTTGATGCAGTAGCACAACCAGGGAGGGGGGCATTGGGGGCACGTGCCCCCCTGTATACATACGTGTGTGTAAGATCTGGTTACGCTACTGGTTTGCTGTCGTTTCTACGAAATAGTAAGGAATTTTCAAGTATTGTTCTTTATGTGAGGGGCCCGGGACCGGGCCCAAAGTGCCCCGTTTTAAATTCGAAACTTAGCCTCCCAATCCGACGCTGACTTTAAGCGAAATTAAATTAGATGATAGCGAAAACGTGGTTCCGTCTTTTTTGACACCAGTAATTAATGTACGATAATTTTTTTAATCAAAATAAATACGCAAAACAATTTTTATGATTAATTTGTTGCTATGGCGCAAATCTCAAACACAATTTGCAGCAAGCGTAACGCAAACCATTGATAGTTGTATTGGAACAAAAATACCTAAAATTGTTTTGTTTTTTTTTTCAGGCCCCCTATGTGGAAACGTCCGTCATGGAACCGAAACGTCGAAAGCGTCGAAACGTCGGCCTCAATTGCGACGAGAAGGCTAACGAACCGCTATGCTGTCGCTATAGCTTCATCGTCGATTTCGTCGAAATCGGACTGGATTTCATCATAGCGCCGAAACGTTACGATGCTCACATGTGCGCTGGCGAATGTCCCTTCGTTACGTTGCAAAAATATCCCCACACGCACCTCCTGAAAATGTCGTCGCCAAACAGCGCGGCGCCGTGCTGTGCGCCCAGGAAAATGTCGCCCATATCGATGCTGTATTTCGACGATAAACTTAACGTCGTATTCGGTAGTTTACCTGGGATGGTAGTGGACAGATGCGGGTGTTCATAATAGAATGTGAAAAGTACATGTTTGGAATGTTTTTCCGAGACGTTATAGTGAATTGATCGCGAAACGTGGCAGTGACGTCGCAAGCAGGTTACTAGCGACGAACGGCTAAGAAATAGAGGTTTCTTTATACATTGGATCAAGTAATGATTTTTTTCTCATTCAATTACAGAAAAATAGACGTTTTACATTAATTTCGCATTAATTCTGTCTGTTATTTAACAGTTTGGTAAATTACTACAAAAACTTTAGCAGATTTGGAAACAGATCCGTAATGCCGCGTCCACACCAAACCAACGAAACATCGAACAAAATAGCAACGCAACAAACTAGCAAGATGCAATAGCAATTATAATTGCACGAATTCGTGCGCAGTAAACCGTCCTCGATCAGCTGGCGCATTACCAACAGTCAGAACAGCAGCTGGTAGTGTCGAAATCCCTAAAATACCCCCCAGAATTAGAGATGGGCAAACCTGTTCGTTTTGATTAGCAGTTAAATCAGCTACTGCTACTTACAAATGGCGGTTCAAAAAAGTTGCTACGAATTAGCAGTATATATGCTCAATAAAGAATGTGAACTGTTAATTTAAGTACCAGTTAGTTTAAATAGCCATTAGCTGTTCATAGCTGCTTCGACCAACTAATAAACATTTAAAAAGAACAGAATAATCCATCTCTATCCAGAATTGCACCGGCAATGGCAATGAAAATGGCGCGTGCCCCATTTCTGGCAATGCGAGACAGCTGATCGAGAACGGTGTACTGCGCATGAAACCGTGCAATTTTAATTGCCAGAAGACTAGAATTGTCGACTGTAATACGATTTCATTCACGCATTGCACCGGCGAACGGTTTAGTGCGCATGAATACATGCAATTATATATTGATATTAATACCATCTGACAAGCGAACAGACTATCGATACCTGTCAGATCTGCTGTGTTCATTTTTTTATTTGTTTTACAGTACGTACACAACGCACCGACAGTGTTGCCGGAAATGGAAACAAACAGAAACCCTTTGACGTTTACCGCTCCGCGACGGGAAAGCAATGGGTTGTTAACAACCAAAACGAAAGATAAAAATTGACAAAATGTTTCCGATTTGTTTCTAAATTGTTGCAAAACATTGTGTTGCTGTTTTGTTGGTTTGGTGTGGTCGGGTTTGTTGATGGGCCTTCGGCGGCGTAGTATTTCCATTCGTTTGAAACGCGGCGTAGTATTTCGTTTAAAAACATTTTATTAAAAATAATTTGTAATTTATTTATTTCTATGATAATTTTTTTTTTAATCACTGGCAACAAAATTGCGAATTTGTATTCATTGGAAAGCAAAAGAATCCTATAAAAACTTTTATTTTCTAACCTAATATTGTAATATTTTCTAAGAAATTAAAATATATGTATTATATGTGCCAAAATTGGAGAAATATCAATTTTAAAACATAACCTTATAAAAAAAAATTGTTTGTGCTATAACCTGGCCATATCTTCCTTTTTGTTCTCTCGAAAATATGTATAAAGTGTATCTAATGTATCCGAAACATTTTTTAAAACAGACTTCCGGTTTTTTAAACCTTTCTTTGTGCCTAAGAACGTTTAAAAATCGCATACGATCTTACACGAACATACTTCGGCAACCATCGGCGAATATTAACGAGCTCGACTGTTGGTCGTTTTGTTGCGATGTCCGAGTCCTCGCGATCACGTCCTATCATAGCCGAAGGCACGAACTTTAGGAAACCGGAAATCTCTTTTTTAAATGTCATAGCCTTTACGTACAAAGTATTATAACAGTTCTGACATCTGGTATACCATAAATGATCATATATCTACTTAATTTTTCTTAATATTTCTTTCTCAAGTTTGTAAAAATTGTGATATACTTAGGATTATAAGGATAAGTGCTTTTTACAGCGATTGCTCAAATATCTGCACGTTGTAAAAAGGACTGCGAATACCTGAAAAAAAATGTAGCAATTTTTTTTATTTCCCTGCTATACAGGGTGATTCACTGTGGATGGAACGTTAGACGTTTCTAGAGAACGGGAGATCAGTTTGTTTTGAAAATTTGGTTCTCCAGATAACCGACCATGGTCTACAGTTCCAAAATATTTTCAACAATGCGGCGTTGCCGCTTCTACTGAAAACCGGTGGCAACATCGTTATTTTAAATGGAACTCCCTATATATATTCATACATTTTCAGGTTCTACATCTATTTCTGAGCAACTTTTATTAATACTTTCCTATACCTATCTATTGCCCTTTTTTAGTTATTAATTAATTTTCATTTTTTTTAACGAAAACATGACTTCTAATAAATATGGTTTTCTAAAAAAATCTAAAATATTCCTAAGTTGAAATGTTGCGTACGGTTTAAAATTGCCTTTGGGTATTTGCTTTTTTGGTCATATCCGAGTTCAAGCATACAGAGTGGTCCAAAAATAATTGTTTGTAGGTTACTTGAAAAAATGCACGAAACTTGATTTTTTCAAATGGGACATCCTGTATATCAATACTGATTTGGAAAGATGATAAAAGTAGCTTTCTAAAAATATATACTTATACATATTTAACTCTTCACGTTTTTGATTTACCTACAAACAATTATTTTTGGACCACTCTGTAAGCTTGAACTCAGATATGACCATAAAAGCAAATACCCAAAGGCATTTTTAAACCGTTCGCAACATTTCAACTTAGGAATGGTTTAGAGTTTGGAGGAAACCATATTTATTAGAAGTCATGTTTTCGTTAAAAAAAAATAAAAATTAATTAATAACTAAAAAACGGCAACAGATAGGTATAGGAAAGTATTGCTCAGAATTAGATGTAGAACCTGAAAATGTATAAATATATAGGGAGTTCCATTTAAAATAACGGGTTTAGGTAGAACCGGCAACGCCGCATTTTAAAAAATATTTCAGAACTGTAGACCATGGTCGGTTATCCGGAAAACCAAACTTTCAAAACAAACTGATCTCCCGTTATCCAGAAACGTCTAACGTTCCATCCACCGTGAATCACCCTGTATCTTGCATTGTATTAAAATATTACCAATTATTCTTCGAGTAAAGAATTGCTACAACGTATTTCGGGGTTTCTATCGATAGAGACTTGTTGCAATTAACGTTAACGTAAAATTTTGCGTTCTGTTGCAATAGGTCTTTAATATTTATTTTTTGACATACTGTGCATAATGTTGTACTGAAGCGTTGTACGTAGGTACAAGCAAAATACGAGGGGTAAGAAAGAAGTATATTTTTTGACCACCGCATGTAGAAAAATGATGAATGTAAGATATACTTATTTTATCGACCAAAAAAAAGCAAAATTAAATAAAACTAATTTTTGTGTTTTAGCCAAATTTTATTTAAGAAAATTGAATCTATTTTGTATACAAATACAATATCGTACAAAAAACTTAGGGAAGTAGTGAAATTATTGCGAAAGTTTTTTGACAAAATTTTGTGATATACCATGCCTTAGATATTATTTTAGAAATGGGAGCAGGAATTTGTGATAATAATTCAGTAATATTAGGTTTTTCGAAAAACTTCTCGGCTAGCTAATTTTTCGTTTTCAGCTTCTTTTAAAACGTTTCATTTGGTAAGCATGGCCACTAAATAATGGGTATTCCTTAATAACATCCGATTAATTCAGACTGTGATTCCTTTCTCGTCATTTTATGAATGAAAGTTTTTAAAAACATTTTTGCCGGAGGGTGCTGAAATTTTTATTAAATCGTTATTTCTTAATATCTCCGAAAGTACAGGTCGACAACTTTATCTGTAGCTACAAAAGGAATGCGGGCAAGAAAATTTCTTGGGTTAACAATGTTGTCACATGGTATATTAAATTTTATTTTAATAACATGTTACCAAGTAAACCCTAAAATTAAATTTACCCATTTAAAGTAAATTGTCATAAGAAAATAAGATTCTATTATAGTTTCAATGCTCTTAAAACTTTTTTTCATACTATTTATTTTAATATTTAAATGCAAAATAAAATATTTTTTCATTAAAATACTTCTAATCTAAAAATAGGGCAACATGGTGCAATATCAACGGTAACCATGGCTAGAGCTAATTTGATAGGTTATTCCCAGACAGAGGATGACGACACTCGTCTGGTAACACGCCTATTGTGCCGTCGTGCTTGTTCGGCGATGTCCAATATGCTTCATCCAGTTGCGTAGTGATAGGGTTTGTTTTAAAACTGTGATAATGAATGAATATACCCTGGTAAAACCCTTCATAGCCAAACCCGTGAAGTGATTGCCAATGTGTACAGGGTGTGTGAAGAGGAATCACAAATTAATACATTTAAATTGCCACTTAAGCGAAAGCTAGAAAGGGTCGCAATGTATACGGGAGTAAGCGTGGGTGCGGTAAAAATCATTCACAAAGAAGATACTGAAAAAGAAAACAACCCGGATCAATTGTTGTCATCTCCTGTAAAAAAAGGGCCAGCTGTCTCTTATAGCTGAGAAGTGACATAATCTCTCCGTTTTCCCGTGAAACTTTGGATTTTATTGGCGAAAATGCGAAAATAAGCGAAAAATATTAATGGAAAGGCCTAATATATTGCACTGGTGATACAAATATATTCCTGCCATGAAAAAATATATATTATTACATTATTAAGATAATAATAGCACGCCCATGACTCGGCCATGTTTTAGAAGATATTGCTTCCCCCTTACCGATACCGCGTAGCTATAGACTCGCTTGTCGAGGTGTACTTTAGATATTATTTTCAATTTTGGTATGTGTTAATAGAATATCAAACCACATGTTTTAGTTATAAGGCTGTTCTCTCGATTTACCAATGACGTCGCGTCAAACATTTAAGCTGTTATTATTGACAAAAAAGTTATACGCCACTGACATTTTTCCATGTGGATATTTTCGTGATTAGCCTGGTCAATTCTACCATAAAACGGCCTCTTGGGCTTTCTCGTCAGATACACCGTTCTTGATGAAAACAATTAACATTATTTTATGAAAATTGTTGACTTCCACAAAAAATAACGAATTTAAAAAACATTTCAACAAAAAATAAGCCGCGACCTGAAAAATCACACCCTTAAATATTGGGCATTAAGGAAGAAGCTAAGGAACGTATTTACTATTCACCTGAAGACGACTAGCGATGCTTACCAGTTGAAACGTGACCATTTATGTTAATAAACAAAATCAAAATCCATCTAATTAGCGAAGAAACATCGTCGTCTTCGACTTATGCTATGCGAAAATTAAGCTGGGTGTTTTTTTCCGAAAAAATGCCACGATACGACTGGATTAATAAATTCAAAATTTTTAATAAAGGATAGTATTGATAAAGATTGAAAATATCGTTGTAATATAGATTTGTAAATTATAGTAAATAAGACTGTAAAATATGTCTTTCTACAGGGTGAGGAGTTATAAAAATTTTTGGCATTTGCGACAGGGGTCGTACAGGATGAGCTTTTAATGTGGCAAGTGAAATAGCTCGGTTGTTATTGAAAATATTTAAAAAAAAAGGCGGAACCAAATTAATAGACCGATCGGTATACACTTTAGAATTATGCACTATTCAAAGTAGCTCGAAAAGGAAATATTACATAAATTAGTATATTTTAATTTTTTTTTTACAGGGTGTTCCTTAATGAGGTGCCAATATTTCAGGGTGTGATTCCTTAGGTCATTTTATAAAGAAAAGTTCATATGAACATATGTCCGCAACGGCTTAAATTCTTTGCTACAGGGTGTTGAATTTTTATTTTTTAAATGGATATTTTTGAATATCTCCGAAAGTACTTTAGATAATAGTTTCAATTTTGGTATGAGTTAATAGGGTATAGAACCAAAAATTTTAGTTTGAAAAGTTATTCAATTGTTCCATCAGTGGCGTCCCTGCAAACATATCCTCTGATATTTTTTACAAAAAATATGGTACGCCACTGACATTTATCCATGTGGATATCTTTTCTGATTAGCCTGGTCAATTCTACATGAAAACAGTATATTGAGTTTTTCTCGTCAGACACACCGTTCTTAATTAAAACCACTAAATTCATATTGAAACTAATTATTATTAACATTGATAAAATAATTAATTAATGATAAATTTTGTTTTATAAAAATTGATGGAGTGGGCAATTCGATACGAAGACGGGCACGGAAGCATCCCTCTTAAGTGAAGGTGACCATTTCCAATAGTTTTTATAAATCAAAATTTCTCATTAATTATTTTATCAATGTTAATAATAATGAGTTTCAATATGAATTTAGTGGTTTTAGTCAAGATCGGTGCGTCTGACGAGAAAAACTCAAGAGATCGTTTTCATGTAGAATTGACCAGGCTATTCAGAAAAATATCCATATGGAATAATGTCAGTGGCGTACCATATTTCTTGTAAAAAATATCAGAAGATATGTTGCAGGGACGCCACTGGCGGAACAATTGAATAACTTTTCTAACTAAAATTTGTGGTTTTATATCCTATTAACACCAAAATTGAAAATAATATCTAAAGTACTTTCGGAGATATTAAAAAATAACCATTTAAAAAATAAAAATTCAACACCCTGTAGCAAAAAATTTAAGCCGTTGCGAACATATGTTCATATGAACTTTTCTTTATAAAATGACCTAAGGAATCACACCCTGAAATATTAACACGTCATTAAGGAACACCCTGTATATTTCGAAAAAATAACTGCCACATTAAACGATCACCTAAAATCCAATTTCGGAAGTTTATTTTTGAAACAAATATTAAAATTTTATGCGCAAGATGTAGTTCTTTGACATTGGTTTCACAAATATGTTTACGTAAACAAAATAAAGGCCTAATTTATGGAACGAAATTTGAAAAATGTGATGTTGGGAAGCAAAATATGTTTTTTGTCATAATTTATGTCATGTTAATGATATGTCCAAATTATACAGGGTGTACTTATTTTAATTGGTGATTCCTTGGTCAATTTTAAGTCGAAAATTTTATATACACATATGTCCTAACATGCTTTGTTTCCGATATATAGGGTGTTACAGTTTTATTTTCTTGGGGTTTTTATCAAAAATCTCGAAAACAGTTTGACATATTATAGTAAATTTTGGTATAGACTGTTATGATATAAAACCACACATTTTTATTGAAAAAAAAAATTCTCAAGCCAGTGGCGTAGGTGCAGCTACGTCTCAAAACTGGGGAATATGTTACCTCAATGATATTTTCGAAACGATTAAATAAAATCAAGTAGTTGTACCTACGGCACTGGCTTAAGAAAGCAACATTTTTAGGTAAAAATGTGTGGTTTCGAGATGTTTCATAACAACCAAAAAAAAAAACTTCAACACCCTGTATATCAAAAACGATGCATTTTAGGAACTTTTCAACTTAAAATTGGTTCAAGAATCGCTTGACTTGAAATAAGTACATATCATTATTAAGTAACAACTCAATTTTGCAGTTTCTTTTAAAATTAGACAAGAACCTCTGGAAACTAGGGCGACAATGTTTGACTCGAGATCTGTCGCCAAACAGACAAATTTTTTCGTTTCACTAAATAAATGGTAAGATTGGTAAAAAAAAAATGTTTTATAATTTTTATTTAACCCACCCTGTATATTCTTGTTGTAGATATAAGTAAATAGATCTCTAAAAAAAAATTAGATAGGAAATTTCCAATTTTTGTAAATGAATTTTTTGTTTACTTGTGTAGTAGAGGCAAAACTCGAAATTTTTGTAACTAATATTTAGTTTTTTAGCTATTTTTTCTCAAGGACAATTTCGAATTTTGCCTGTAGTTAGCCTGTGTTTTTTTCTCTCTTCGATTCGCTTAGTAAATGTACATTCTAATGAGATTTTTTTGCTAAATAAATATTTGAAAATCCATATTTGGTGTTTTTTATTAGTACAGTCATATATTATGTCCATCATATTATATTTCTGGACTATGTTGGTACAAACCCGGCATTAAATGTACTGCTGGCCAGATAAATTTAAAAGAGAAATATTTTTTATACTAATAGAGATGGACGCCTGCGGTTTCTCAGAGATCCTTCCACATTTCATCAGCAATAGTTTGTTTCAATCGTGAGCCCTAAACCAACCTGGAACTGTTCCATACAGGGTGTTTATTAAAATCATTACAAATTGTGAAAATGTCATTGCTTAAGAAAACTTGCAAACATCTTTTTAAGTAAAAATAGGTTTCAAAATCGATTTGGGTAGTTTTATCGACTGTAATGAGTTGAGTGCGACTATACAGAATGTGAAAAAACCATCGAGAATTGGTTAGTACCGCGGTTGGATCATGTGAATCACGAATACTATAGCAAGGAATTGTCGCCTCTGGCCAAAGGTATTATTAGACAAATATTTAAACGGCCTCAAATGTTATGCCACTTGACCTCCTTCCCATTTAAGATTTGAAGGGTAATATCCCCAGGGGGTTAAACCACCGGCTGCATGTATTCTTTAAAAGCGACCCCCTGTGCGCCCATGTGGTTTGCATTCTGTGCGCAACCAGAGGGGTTGGCGGGGGTAAAAAGAAATTTAAGAAATATATGTTTTTTTTAGTTTTAATTCTTCTTGTTCAATAAAGAGGCATCTGAATCTCAAGATATGATGACATTGACGGACGTTTTGCCAAAATGGCAACAGCGCCATTAATTATGCAACTGAAGTTGTATTTATTTTTTGGTGTTCGCAACAACAAGAGGACTTTTCCTATAAATAATGATCTGGATATTAAAGATTTATGCTTTATAACCGTGTTATAAAGGTTACCTATTTGCAAATGTGTTACGAACAAATACCGTTTTAAAACAGTTTGTTTTTAATATCTGTAGCTGGACAGAAAGATGGTTCTGTAGGCTTCTTGATATTTAACTTGGTAGATGATGTCCCTGCAATTGTGTTATACGATTTTAATGTAGCAAATCTGGGGACTTTACACATATAGGTTGAAGTACAAAATATTTGTTGGAAGTAATCTTATAACCTTTATAAAGAAAGATATAGTGGTTGGATAACCAGGAACCTTTTACTGATACACGTGTCGTTGATTATTTTTAGATTGTTATTTTAGGTAAAGAAAAATATGGAATGTATTAAAAAAAAAACAGCCTTTCACCTGAATGAAAAGAGGTGGTTTCACACGAGCTTGTTTGGTAATTGAAAACGTTCGTCAGTTCCTTTTTTCCTAATGTGTTTATGTTATTAATACCAGCATTAGGCTTAAGGAGAACCCTCCAATCAGAAATAAGCAAGCCCGAAAAAAAAACAGACATGGAATTGAATGAAATTTAGTTGACGGCCTTTAATGTTAAAAACATTGTCATTGTTCCCTATACAAGACGGGGCCCCATTATTTATTAGAGGAGAAACACTATATTGTGAAAGAAAAAAATGTAATTTATTTATGATATTTTTTACAAGAAAATTGGTACACCGATGACATTCTTCCATGTGGATATTTTTTTCGATTAGCCTGGTCAATTCTAGATTAAAACTGTATCTATCTCGATCTAGGGGTTGCACAGTGTGTCCCATTTTCGACACTTTCTGGGGGGTATTAGAGTTATTATCAAAGATAAAATGTTTCTAATACACGCTAAAGTAAAAACCGCAATGTTATATATAGTGAAACCTCTCATAAGGGACACCTCTAATAAGCGGACATTTCTATTAAGCGGACTCTTTCATAGTCCGGAACTAGGTATATGAAATTCCATGAAAATCAACCTCTCTTGGGCGGACGCGGACAGGCTGCATACAAAGAGTGCGAAAACCCTCCTCTAAACGGACAAACAATTTTTTAAAAGTATTTGGGAGACGAATAAGTACGGTGCAAGAACTCTCTGAAGACAGACCGGCAACCAATCGCGTATGCGTGGCAGCACGAAAGGACTTCGCCGAATGAAAGTATGTGTGATTCCCCCGAAGCAGTCCGCCGTTTATTTGTGAGTTGTCAGGTTAAAATCGTAAATAATGGCAAAAAAATGTCGCGTTTTGAGTCTGAAAGAGAATATTGATGTTGTGGAAGTTTGTAATTTGATAACAATGATTTGCGCGAGTTCATTAACATTGATAGCAATGTGCTATTAGAAGATGATTAGGGACCCCATTCCTACCGATTATGTAGTCCAAACTGAAACCACATCACTATCTGACGACTCTAATGAAGAAGTTGAATGCAGTAATAAAACAAATGTCACCAATTATCAACAAGCCATTATAGTATGGTAAAGGAATTATTAGAGTATGCTAAGAATAGAGGTGACTCTACAGCAACGGAATTGTTATCGGACTTTGAATTACAGTTTCTAGATTGCAAGTATAAAACACAAACACGTCAAACTACGTTATTAGATTTTTAGTACTACATCCTAACTAAAACTAGTATATTTTTGTTATGTTATGTTTATTTGTACATACATATACATAGTAATAATTTTGCATTTACATTTATTACCTAATAACAAATTTCCCATGGGCGGACACCTCTATTAGGCGAACACATTTAGACGGTCCCGTAGGTGTCCGCCTAAGAGAGGTTTCACTGTATTTGATAATAACTCTAATACCCCCCCAGAATTAGTCGAAAATAAAACACCCTGTACATTTACCAAACCGCCTTGCACTTTCTCATCGGTCCATGACTACGCCACTGTGCGCAATACACGCCACTGTCGTATAATAATTAGCCGCATGATCCTTTCCAGTCTGACCTACAAACTACAAGATTTTCCGTATCGATATACGTCTGGCCCGCAATGTATCCAGACAAGATCGGGGTGGGGGGGGGGGAATTTTTTTGGGACTCTCCCTTATCCGGCCGCCTCGTCCAGACGGCGCTCAAACGTCAGTACAGGCTCCCCATGGTGGCAGACTAACACAATTTATAGGAAAAAATGAAGGAAACATGGATAATGGACCAGTAGTCGATACTAGACTCGAGGAGTTAAGTGGGCAAAAAAAAACCGACAAAATAGCAAAGAAAAGAATATTTTTTGCCGATAATCATTGTTTTAAAAATCTGTTTGTTCCATTCCATGGCAGACTATGCTACGAATCGTGTGATCTACAATAGAATAAAGAGTATTACGGAGATGGTTTATCATCTTCAAACCCACAAAGCCTGAAAACGAATTAAAGAAAAAAAATAATAAAAACGCTATGAATGTTTGAAATCGATACTGGAACTGACCTACCTATTCCTGGTTGGTTCGTTTGTTAAAGCCTTTCGGCTTATTGTGTACCCCGATCTTGTTAGAAGATGTTTGTTCCTTCTATGAGGTCCAGTAACCTTCTACCAAGCTTGTCATGTGGGAGGTTGTCACCACGTTGTATGTTCCCGAAGATATTTTGTCGTCTACGGGACAGCGCTACGCAGCGGTATATTATGTGTGAGGCGGTTTGATCCTCTTCGCCGCAGAGTCTGCATTCAATGGATCCGTTGTTTATCCCCATCCGTTGAAGGTGTTTTCGCAAGTGGCAGTGGCCTGTTAGCAGACCCATCACTTGTTTCAACTGTGGCCGCGTCAGGGTTAGCATCCCATTCGATAGTATTTTCGACGGTTTTCCCATTATGGCCCGTGCGTGTATTTGACCAGGTAACACTTGCCATCGAGATAGGTGTTGTTTTTTCGACCTTCTATCTAATGTTGTTCTTGTTGCCTGTTTTGATATTCCAAAGGCCGGTTCAGGGCCCCTGAGACTTTTGGTCAGATCCGGCTCTCGCTAGTTCATCCGCTTTATCATTTCCTAATATCCCGGAGTGACCAGGGACCCACAAGAGTTCCACCTTGTTCCCCCTGGCCGCCAGTACTTTTAGGTTGGTATGACACTCCAGTGTAAGTTTTGAAGTAAACCGATTGGAGTTCAGAGCCTTAAGAGCAGCTTGGCTGTCCGAAAGGATGGAAATCTTTTGGTCGTGGTAGCCCTTTTCAAGATTTTGTGGTACACATGCTTGTATGGCATGAACTTCCGCTTGGTATACTGTGGCGTAGGTCCCCAGAGGAATGCTTATGTCCATCCTGGGCCTTTCCCCAAATATACCTGCGCCCACACCATTCTGCAATGCCAGACTATGTTACGGATCGTGTGATCTACAATAGAATAAAGGGTATTACGGAGATGGTATATTATCTTCAAACCCAAAAATCCTGAAAACGAATTAAAGAAAAAAATTAATAAAAACGCTTTGCATTGTAAAGGAATCTTTGAAATCGATACTGGAAATGACCTACCCATCCCTAGTATAAAGCCAGAATAACTGACGTAAATAGCAACTGTTTTTGAAAATACAGACAAAAAGTGACTATTGTTGGTTACGGAAACGTGTTTTCCGGACTTAGAAACAGCGACACACCTCCATATTGCCTTAAAATATCAAATTTTGTTCTCACCTTGTAATTGCTTTTCCAAAAATTGATTCGTAAAATCCGTTTCCAACGAAAAATTAAAAGTGTGGAGGGCGGACTTTTGAGTCCGCCTTGTACACCTTTTTTAACGTTCACATGCACACAAATTTCAATATTCCAGTCACAGATTGAATTGTCAGACTGCCAAAATTTGTTTTTAATTATGTATGTGACGATAGGCCAGTAAAAGACTGCAGTCGAACTCTGACATCGATTTATATTTTTTATAATTAATTTTTATTGTCTAGACAACTAATGGGACATACCGGACGAATCTTCGACTTTGCAAATGCATAAATGCAATTTTCTAACGCTAACGGTATATTAGGCATATTCCTGCTTGGTTGTTTATTTACATAGAACTTTGTTTATTAATATTTTCTTAAGTATCTCCACCTATTTTCTGTGCTAAGTATGTACTTTCTGTTCTAGGTGTTCAGTCGATTCTGTGCATGGTTGTCTAGCTTTCTTAAGGACCGCTCTCTGCACTTTCTGGTTCAGATACTTTCTGTTTAAGGTACAGTAGAGAATATTTACAAGCTTAAAATCATTCCAAATCCATGAATTCAAATCCCTCCACTCTTATTCCATGGGCTTGAACCCCTCACTTTTTTTTACGATCAAACACAAGCACTATAGGGCACTTTGGGAGTGGTGCGTGTGCGCAAAAACCGATTCACGTTGGTGTTGAATCGTTGGAGGTTATATTCGTTGGGAAAAACGACCTCGGGAAGGTCGTTCCATAATGATGAAGTCCTCCAGATGAGAGAATTCTTAAATAATGAAGTTCGAGGAGTACTAAGCTTAACTACATATGGATGGGCGGCAGTGGCTCGTCGCTCTGGGCGGAATTAAGAGGGCAAGGTCAGCCGAGCACTTTCCATGAAAATATCTGTAAAAGAGAGTCAAATCCCCAACCGGTCTTCGATGTTCTAGGCTGTCGAGGTTCTTCGTCAGCTCGTGGTCTCCAATCAGACGAATGGCCCTCCCTTCGATGGAATCCAGTAGCCCAGTGTATGTTCGGGTGCAGAACTCCAGACATGAGAGCAGTACTCTAGTGATGGTCGAATCTGGGCTTTGTATAGTGTCAAAAGTTGTTGAGGTGTGTACAACTTTCTGGTTCGGAAGAGTACACCAAGCTTCTGAGAAGCTATCTTGGCGATTGCCACAACGTGGTTGTGCCAAGACATATTTCCTCCCAGATTGACGCCCAGCATATTAATAGATGGAGCCAATGGGATTGCGTGTCCGTCCATGACTATATCCGGTTCTGTAATGTTAACCTTTTTAGAGAAAACTGCTGCCTGGGTTTCTTTAGAGTTAAATTCGACTTGGTTACTGTCACCCCAAGCCAAATTTCTTCCCCTAAAGGATGGCGCCCGTGTGCATTGCACACTTTGCACATATGCTAGCGGGGGCCCTGGAGATACTGTCTGTTCGAGATGCTTTCTATTTTAGGTGGGTACTTTCTGTTTTAGCTACTTTCTGTTCAAGGTACTTTCTGTTCTAGGTACGGTCTGTTCGCGATACTTTCTGTTCTAGGTAGTCCCTGTTCTATAGGTAGTCCCTGTTCGAGGTAGCTTATGTTCTAGATACAACGAAAGAAAATGTTACGGGCTCGATACTGCTTTAAATTTGTCACCATCTTATAACGGAAACATTACATTTAACGTAAACTCGGATACGACAGATACATGGTGAAAACTGTCGATTTTTTTTTTAGGCCAATAGGTGCAAATGCAAGAATCTTTTTATTGCAGTTTAAAGACCGATAAGTCTGGTCAAAACAATATTGTTTGTGATAAATTAATTTATTTAAAAAGGTAATTGAACTAAATTTTTAAGATTTCAAAACTGTTGCATCGGCAGGGTCAAGGTCGTAACATGCGGTTGATCTATGTTTGTTCGGGTTTCTGCCCTTTTCGTATCGTTTTCTTCAGATTTGTAACTCCTTAAAAATTATACAGGGTCGTGAGGCCGGTCAGGACATAATATAGGATATCCCATGTATATTGTAAGATGATGAGTTTTAGCTCCCCTATTTATTTAACCCAAAAATATACTATAAAGATTGTTTCACGAAAAATGGATATAACTTAATGACTGCCGTAAAAGTACCTGGGGCCATCCCATTATTTATGACCGTTTATTATTATTATGTGGAAAGGACCGGATTGTAATAATTATAATTAAATATAGGCACATCAGGTAGATTAGGTTGCTTAATTTATATTTAAATATCTTTTTGTGGTAAAATTTGTTAGTTTTTGAGGAATGGTTCAAGAATTGTCTTTTACCAAACATTCCTCAGAATAGCGTGATAGTAATGGACAATGCGAGCTATCACAGTCGCCAATTACATAAAGCTCCAAGCTCAAATAATACAAAATTGGAGATTCAGAACTACATGGCGGCGAATGATATATATTTTGAAGAAAGTTATAAAAAAGTGATCTTTTAGAAGTTTTAAAGACATTTTGTATAAAAAAAGTATATGTTTGTGACACATTGGCAGAAGAAATTGGACATACAGTGCTACGGCTCCCACCCTATTATTGCATTTTTAACCCCATAGAGCATCTGTGGCACCAGTTAAAATCACTGGTTAGGTCTGAAAATATTTCTCCGACTTTAAGTTCTGGTGTAGAAAATTAATACGAAAATGCTTTAATGATATTCTCCCAGGTAGTTGGAAAAATTCAGTCCGTCACGTAATAACTGTAGAATATTCGTATATTAGTCTGGATCGTATAATTAATCCAATTATAATTAATTTTGATGAGGATAGCGATAGCGAAACAGAACTATCTATAGAATGACATTATAAATGTAAATAAATATGACTAGTAATATTTTTAAAAAATGTTATTTTATTTGATTACATTAATATAATCATATCGTTACTTCTTTTCCTTAGTCCGTCCCTTCATACTTCACTTGTTTATTGCCAAGCTCTTGTCGACACAATGGGACCGACCCAGGAAATCATCAAGTCGTATCCAATTTTCGTGAAACGTACTGTACTATAAACTTTTTAAAGGCTAAGAAAAATGTCCTGTGTTTTAAGAGTTATTTACCAAAATACATTTTTAACCAGCCGCTACGGACCTTTTTTTATAGTCAAACACAGGCACTATAGGAAATCCTTTAAGGCATTCTGGGAATAAAGCGATTCACGTTGGTTATGAATCGTTGGAGGATATGTTTGTTCGGAAACACGACCTCGGGAAGGTCGATCCATTAGGATGAAGTCCTTCAGATGAAAGAATTCTTAAATAATGAAGTTCGAGGAGTACTAAGCTTAACCACGTATATGGATGGGCGGCAGTGGTTCGTCGTGTATTTCTGCTGCTAGCCGCTCTGGGCGGAATTAAGAGGGCAAGGTCAGCCGAGCACTTTCCATGGAAATATCTATAAAAGAGGGTCAAATCCCCAACCGGTCTTCGATGTTCTAGGCTGTCGAGGCTCCTCGTCAGCTCATGGTCTCCGATCAGACGAATGGCCCTCCTTTCGATGGAATCCAGTAGCCGAAGAGTATGGTTGGGTGCAGAGCCGATACATTACACCAGCAAGTTAATATTATTTTATATTGTGGATACTATTTCCGCCGTAGTACCTCTTAATCGTTGTAAGTCTTTTCTCAACTGAATAGCTCATGGCGATTCGAAATATTCGAAGCGAAAAATAGTTGAAAAAATTAAAGAAGCTGTCAAATATTGACACAAATAAACCTAATTATAAAAGTGATTACTGGTATTTTCATTGTAACTTGAATTAAAACTAAACAGCATCGTCCTTCGTATTTTTTTTATGATCAAACACAAGCACTATAGGAAAAATCCTTTGGGGCACTCTGGGAGTTGTGCGTGTGCACAAAAAGCGATTCACGTTGGTTTTGAATCGTTGGAGAATTTTCCTAATAATATCTTAAAAAATGTGTAAAGACATCAAATTTGGCAGACTTTGTATTCTCATTAGTCTCTCTAAAAAGTCTTATAATAGTATATTACGTACCGAGGTGGAAAGTATTTCATTCCTGTCGAGGGAGTCGGACAGAAAACGAGCAAAATAGTTAACAAAACAAGTTTAAACAGGAACTTTTAGGTAACTATAAACATGAATTTAAAAAAATAATCACCTATTTATTTTGCGACTCGCGTAACTAAGCTTACATTTTTGAAAGGCATACAATGGGCACCTGATAATTTAAAGTGGAAGAATTTGACAAGCCATTTTATATATCTACTTATTTTTTGATCGTAGATTGAGAAAGATGTGAAGAAAAATAACTCTTGGTAATACGTTTTCTTTTCAAAAAGCACAAGAATACACCCGAACAAACAGTTTGGTATCGAGACACGTGGTAAAAATTCATGATTCACAAATAAATAAATTTCTGGAATTTTTTTGGTGACTACTACATTTTTTAGCTAAACCAGTGCCCGCCCGTAGTTATTTGCCTGCTAAATACCCTACCTGATCACATGTAAACGGCTAGGCTGCCGGTCGAGCAGTCGGTGACGTCATCGCTTGGTGAATTGGAATTTCAAGCGATTCGCTCGATTATTAAAATCGCTCGAGTATCAAGTACTCGATTATTAAAATCATCGGGTTTTCCCAACACTAGTTATGGGCCTCCATTTGATCAATATGGCTTCTTTTTAGTTCGCAATAAAATACCAAATAGTAGGATTTGTGATCTTGCAGATCAACACTTTCCTTTTGCCAAAACTTCGTCATTCTAAAAGAAATGTTGTTGTGAACATCAAGTCGCATGGATATATTTACACAAACGCGAGTGAATTGTTATTGAAAGATTTTTTTCTTATCAGAAAAAAAATTATGGGATAAAACGTGTATTAATAAATTAATAAATAAATTTTGCAATAATTATTATTAGGTCAAGGGTATGCATAAATAACGTTAAAAACTTTTAAACGAGGTAAAATTACATAATTTTTTGTTTCAACTGCGTAAAGAACGATTTCTTTATTTTATAGGTACAATGGTAAAGAAGACTGAATGTCTATCATAATCATACTAAATAAAATATTGTTTATAACATTTATACAGGGTGTTATGGAAATGACGTATTATATTTAAATGGGTGACTCCTGGGGTGTCCTAGAGAAGCGCTACATATTTTTTTTTAAATCGAACGTTTAAAAAGTGGGGTAATTCACCCCTAAACCCACACACAACTCCTCGGCACATTCATGTATGAACATATTACATCGCTCAGCTGGGTAATCAACAGATGTTCGGGCACAATGTTGCCAAAATGTTTAAAAGTGTAAAACTTTAGTTTCTTATAAAAATAAATATTTAGCTTACTTAGAAAGTAAATCCAGGACGCGATTAAGGAATCCAGGGCACAGACACTTTCAGTTCATTTTTCTATGGAAAAAACTTTATGCTCATCACGTGTCCTGATGATAGTGCGGGAGTGCATAATAAGCTTATCACTAAACCCCAACACTAACGCAAAATTACACTTTACAATAACACACATAGAACAAGAGCACTTAATCATTTCGCAATAGAAATAATAAAAACGCTAATTTCTATGGGCCATTAACCCTTTACTAAAAATAAAATGAAACAATTATGTTAAAAATTGACAGGAACTACCCTTTGAAATAATGGTCTAGTCTATCTTCGGACCAGTCGTCGAACTTTCTTTCCGAGAACTCTCCGCTACTAGAGCCAGCGCGGTTGCCATTTTCGAGACTATAATTATACAGGAAAGTAATATTATAGAAGGAAATTCGGCAATGATAGTCGCTTATAAAACATCGAAAGTGGCAACGCTGTATTTTTAAATATTAGCCCGATTGTCCACAATCAGCTGTTTAAAGAAGCCGGCCGATATCGATCGAGAGAACCAACGTGTTATTCATTTTTAAAATTTTGAGATGTTAAATACATTATTTCCCAGACAATAAGGGTGTATTTTTGTCTACACAGTAGCACTTTAAAATACGAATTCCGATTGAACGGTACTTAGATGTGTTTTGACGCGAAAGCTAATGTGATTTTGTGATGTGAGTACTTGGTGTTTTTTATAAATTAAGTTGGTTTTAAATAAGCCCGAAAAGGTAAATAAAATTGCATTTTTTTTCTAAAGGGTAAGTGGCATTTATAAACTTTTAAGTTGTCCAGATCTGACGGGTGTAGATCGAATTGAACAAATGAGAACATACCTGACCATTTATAAACTCCGCAGCGGTTCGTTCGAGTCAGTTCAAGTTTATAAATCAGAGATTGTTTCCCAGCGAACTGAACATAAAAGTTTATAATAATGTACCCTGAAAAATAAACAACTTGAAATATGTCAAACGGTTATTGACTTTCTAAAGAGTTTACCCTGAAGATATAACAACACTGTTCAAGATTCACTGCCATAATATGTAGCTGTGTTTACCTTCCGAACAGGGGCGCCACGTGGTAATTTTTGGTTTGACATAAGGTCATGTACAGGGCATATTAAATTAAAGCGCCATTTTTGGATATTTTTCTTCAATTTGTTTTCATCTCAGGAATTGCCGGTTTAAATATAATATGTAATTTCCATAACACACAGTTCTCGAATTGCGAATTTTTTCCATAAATCTTACGCCGTAACAATGTTTTAAAGTTAAGTTATAAAACTGTTTCATAGGAGTGTTTTTAAATAGCTGAATTGCGTTATACAGCCAAATAGTTATGTAAGCTTTCTTGTTGTCATCGTATAATTCGTAAGTAGCATTACATTTTCTAGAAATTAAGTATTCATCAAAACATTACCTATTTTTATGTCTTTACTAGCGTAACATTCGTATCTGTGGATAAACGACCTGTCGGTCATTTATCTTGTTAGAATTTCCCCATTATCATCACGTCGAATGGACTGAGTCCCGAAATCGCACCGCGAATTCCATTTAATAGATCTGTTTGTGTCGATGCGTTAGAAAAAGGCATTAAAGAACAAAATGTGACCTTGACATTCACCCTGACCTTATGTGAAAAGTTGCTTGGCCTATTCGCAACGTCAAGTGCATTTGTCACTGATAATAGGACGGCGATTATGTTGTTTATTCTCATAGGCGTACTTTAAAAGGGGTCGATTTTATCAATAATTGTTAAAATCCAATCGCCGACTTGCGCAAGAGACCGCTTTCACGTAGAATTTACCAGGTTAATCGGGAAGAATAACCACATGGAAAAATATCAGTGGCGTAGTAATTTTTTTTTAACAAATATCAAAGGTCGTACGGGCAGGGACGCCACTGGTGAATCGATAGAAAAAACATTCTAACTAAAATATGAAATTGACAATTTCAAAATTACCCTATATTTTCTTAGTTAAAAGAGATAGAGAAAAATATTTTATACAGAAGTTTCTTCATATTGATTGTTAAATAATCTGCCGTTTTCAGAATAAGTATACGGGGACAGGTAAAAAAGTTATCGGACCTAACCTCATTTTTTTTAAATAGAACACATTAGATTAGAACACCTTATTCTAATCTAAAAATATACTATTTTAAATTCTCCTTAAAAATATATAACACACCATGGATGATATTGGTATCCTAAGCGATTTATTTAAACTTTATTACTTTAAACCACAGTCGACCATGAAACAGAAGCTAATATCCTAGAAACAACTATGTTGACTATTAACATTTAACGACAATTTAATTTTTACATATTCATTTCCGAAAATGACCTATAATAATGGCAATCGCCAAGATAGCTTCTCAGAAACTTGGTGTTCTTTTCCGAACAAGAAAGTTGTACACACCTCAACAACTTTTGACACTATACAAAGCCCAGATTCGACCATCACTAGAGTACTGCTCTCATGTCTGGAGCTCTGCACCCTCTTCGGCTGCTGGATTCCATCGAAGGGAGGGCCATTCGTCTGATTGGAGACCACGAGCTGACGAAGAACCTCGACATCCTAGAACATCGAAGACAGGTTGGCGATTTGATTCTTTGTTACAGATATTTTCATGGAAAGTGCTCCGCTGATCTTGCCCTCTTAATTCCGCCCAGAGCGGCGAATAGCAAAAATACACGACGAACCACTGCCGCCCGTCCATATGTTGTTCAGTTTAGTACTCCTCGAACTTCATTATTTAAGAATTCTTTCATCTGGAGGACTTCATCCTTATGGAACGACCTTCCCGAGGTCGTTTTTCCCAACGAATATAACCTCCAACGATTCAAAACCAACGTGAATAGCTTTTTGCGCACACGCACCACTCCCAGAGTGCACTAAAGGATTTTTCCTATAGTGCTTGTGTTTGATCATAAAAAAAAGAAGAAATCAACATTTTGAAAAATTTGATATGATATCAGTTTATATTGAAAGTGGAAAGAACATTGAAAGTGGAAAGAACGAAGAAATGGCGCAAAATATATATTTTGCTCGCTATCCGGAAAGACGGTAACCATTTAAGGATATATTCCGAACATTTGCGATGATTCCGGTTATTTTTTACCTTAATCCGAATCTTTTCTTTCGTTTCAAAGTAATAAAGTTTAAATAAATCGCCTAGGAAACCAATATCATCCATGGTGTGTCATATTGAAAGGAGAACTTAAAATAGTATATTTTTAGATTAAAATATACATGGTGTTCCATTAAAAAAAATGAGGTTAGGTCCGTATACTTATTCTGAAAACGGCAGATTATTCAACAATCAATATAAAAAAACTTCTATATAAAACATTTTTCTGTATCTCTTTTAACTAAGAAAATATAGGGGTAATTTTGAAATTGTCAATTTTTTGATTTTCCCCCGTATCTCTTAAGCGAGCGAAAATTTTCAAATTTTGATTTTATCATTTTAAGTTTGGCCCAAAAAGAGCACATGACACCTACATAACTTTTTTGATAGCACTAACAATTACGGAGATACCCTATAAAAGTGTCGAAAATGGGACACACAAACCCATGTCATCGCTACTTCCACGTTAGTTGAACTACTAAAAATCATCTCTTAATATCATATTTATTTACCTAATTAGACCGATGCCGCCAGGGAGGAATTTCATTTCCACTGGAATTCGATCAGAGAATAAAATATCAACTATACAAGATGTTTTATGTTAAAAAATACGGTTTTATTCCATTTTTGGGAAAAAATGCTATTTATTGCTACTTTGTGATCTTCCTGGGGCACCTCACTTGTTATTCTAAAAATATACATATACTAATGGAGGACCCAATTTTTGAGCTAGGCCATGGTTCTGTTAAACGCCCGTCAATTTTTCTATTAAGCCAACGCCAGAGCTACGCTAGGAAGTAACATTGAAGATCTAATAGAAAAATTACTTTGTCTTAGGTCATGAATGCAAACGTGAAATAGTGAATGTAAGAAATAATATAGACGTTATTTTAAATTAATTTATTTAAATGAAAATATCTTTCAATAATTCTTTATTTTTTTTAATGAATTTAAGGCACTCTGGGAGTGGTGCGTGTGCTCATAAAGCGATTCGCATTGGTTTTGAATCGTTGGAGGTTATACTCGTTGGAAAACACGACCTCGGGAAGGTCGTTCCATAAGGATGACGTCCTCCAGATGAAAGAATTCTTAAGTAATGAAGTTCGAGGAGTGCTAAGCGTACCCACATATGGATGGGCGGCAGTGGTTCGTCGTGTATTTCTGCTATTCGCCGCTCTGGGCGGAATTAAGCGGACAAGGCCAGCCGAGCATTTTCCATGAAAATATCTGTAAAAGAGAGTCAAATCCCCAACCTGTCTTCGATGTTCTAGGCTGTCGAGGTTCTTCGTCAGCTCGTGGTCTTCAATCAGACGAATGGCCCTCCTTTCGATGGAACCCAGTAGCCGAAGAGTATATTTGGGTGCAGAGCTCCAGACATGAGAGCAGTGATGGTCGAATCTGGGCTTTGTATCGTGTCAAAAGTTGTTGAGGTGTGTACAACTTTCTGGTTCGGAAGAGTACACCAAGTTTCTGAGAAGCTATCTTGGCGATTGCCATATATTTCCTCCCAGATTGACGTCCAGCAAATTAATAGATGAAGTCAGTGGGATTGCGTGTCCGTCCATGACTATATCCGGTTCTGTAATGTTAACCTTTTTAGAGAAAACTGCTGCCTGGGTTTTTTAGCGTTAAATTCGACTTGGTTACTGTCACCCCAAGCCAAAATTTATTCCAGGTCTTTGTTGAGGCGTGACACTTCATGCTGTCTGAGAAGATGTGCGCCGGCAGCCGATGTTTATGCATTCAACGAGAAAGATGAGATAAGTGTGCTATCATCAGCAAAACTAAATGTCGGATTTTTCGTTTTCACTAGAAGGTCGTTAATGTAGAGTAAGAAAAGAGTGGGAGACAATATAGACCCTTGAGGAACACCGGCATTGATGGTGAAGGTGTCTGAGAGAAATCCGTCAATCGCCACTTGCAGGGAGCGGTCTTTAAGGAAGCTAGACAACCATGCACAGAATCGACTGGGCATACCATAGGATCGCAGTTTACTTAGAAGTCCCTCATGCGGAACACGATCAAAGGCTTTAGAAATATCCAGTGCAACAACCCGAGACTCCCCATGATGTTCGATTGCGTTGTTCCAAAGATGGGTGACATAGGCTAGAAGATCTCCAGTTGATCTGGACTTCCGAAAACCATATTGACGATTGCTGATAATGTTGAAGCCTTCCAGGTACTTTAGAAGATGTTGGTTATTAGCTTTCTCCATTACTTTTGATATAACTGAAAGCAATGCGACTGGTCGATAGTTGCTAGGAAGGGTTCTCTTACCTTTCTTTGGTATTGGCTGGGCTCGCGCCGTCTTGCAGCACGATGAAAATATTCCTTGTTTGTAGGATAAGTTAAAAAGTCTACAAAATACTGGTGTTAGTTCATCGGCACATCTCTTGAGAACTATAACAGGAATTTCATCTGGACCAGAAGCTTTCTTGACGTCGAGACCTTTCAGGATTCGCAACGCCCACAATCCTTGCTAAACCAGGGCTTTCCGTTGGAAGGGCGTTTTTTGGAGGAGAGGATAAATGCTTCCATGCTAGTTAAAATGACGTCAGAGACCTCACCAGCACAGTTCATCAGAAGAGAAGCATACGCTCATCCAAGGAAAAGTGCGAAAATGGTCTTTCAGGTCTTCCCACTTGGCCGATGTGTAAGGCCATATCTTGCGAGGTTTAGGAGGTTGTTCAGAATTAATTGGTAGTTCGCTTAGAGTTGAAATAAGTTTGTGATCGGAAGATCCTAACGGAGGATGTACGGTGACCGTATATAGATCTCGATTGGATGTCAAGAAAAAATCAAAATATCTCCAGCTCGGTCTGGAATCCTCGTTGGTTCTTCTACGAGTTGAGTTAGACCAGAACTGATCGCAAAGGATTCTGCCTCGCGGCCTTGCTCATCGTCTGTATTTGAATATTTAAGCCAGTTGACATTGTGGACGTTAAAGTCGCCAAAGATAGCAATCTCGGCATTTGGATGGTTTGTTTGCAAGAAGTCGATTGTATTGGCTAGTGATGAGACAAGGGCTCTGCAATGGGTATCACCTGGAGGACGGTAAAGGCAGCAGATAAACTTGACGATTTTCTGCGTTGATATTTTAAACTACATTACATCAAAATCTTTCGGTTCAAGTGTAAGTTCTCTTTGGCAGCAGAGATCAACTCGAATAAAAAGACATACCTACCCCGAAGTTGTGTCGGAATCGGAAATGAAAATCGTATCCAAGATATAAATAGCTGACGGTGTTTGTTGACGATCTGACCTTTATCTCGGCCAGAGCGAGCACGTGAGGCTTGGAAGATTGTAAGTGCTGGAGGACTGAATTGATGTTCGTGTTAAGCCCTCTAATATTGCAGAAATCAATTTTGAAGTTGCTAATTCTGGGTTGGTTAGCAACTGCAGGTGCAACACCATTTCTTCGTTGAATGTTGTTAGAGGAACCCAGTAAATTGTCGGAAATGGTTGTTGTTTGATGAACTTCGCTTGATGGGGCCCCAAGACCAGCCCCCGCCCGGAGATCCGAATGGGGGGCGAGTTTACCTCCGGAGTATTTTGGGCCTGGAGCTTCCATCATGCTATTTTTGGGGGGGTCCCACCCTGGTAACCGGAAACATCGGCACAGCGACGAACAAACTCAAGAGCAAACTTCAGGCCGCCTAAACCGATGCAATGGTATCTCACCGGGCGATGCCGGGTGGGCCAACATCTTCCATTTGTTTCACTACCTGTTCTTTTAATGCCGCCTTTTTTGGTTTTGTCAGTTGGTTCCTTATTGCAGAAGGGGGTCCATTTTTCCATGTGTTTTTTTTATATGACAATTTATGGAAATAGACACCAAGCTGCCTCTACAAAATTGAAAAATGACAAAAATAGCTCCATACTAAACGACGCCACCCTGTACACCAGCAGTACCTGAACAAAACAGTACTACCACAGGTGTAATGCGAAATTCTCTCTTATTACCTGTACCTGAGTTCCGTCAAAAATAACTCGGCGCCTCAAAAGCATAAACAAAATATCTTTGGCGAGGAAATACCGGGCTTCGGTCACGTATTTGTAATTTTCTTCGCACAAAAACTTCTGTAGTCCCACTTTGTAATCAGATATTTCAGTGTGGGTGATAGGGAAAAAATACATGCGTAACTTTTTTGTTCACAGAGATTATCGGGTGGTCTGTAATATACATTTTGTTTTGAAAATATCAGTTATAAATAAAAACTTTTCGGAATAAAAAATTCAAAGAGAAAAATCTATCTACCAGACACCCAGCACTGGTCGTTTTAGGTTATTCGAACAAAATACAATCTTTTCTATTTGGGTTTCATAATGGCTACATTATTTTTTTATGTTGGCAACAACAAATTAGTTTTCTAGGCATTATGGATTCAACAACAATTTTTTATAGAAAACTTTAAAATACTAACCTTTAACCTTGCAAATAGATCATTTTTACTAGATATTTATCTGAAATACCTATACTCGGAAATATATAACATGCTGACGGTGCCCGTCAACTAATTTCTAGTCACAACTATAAAACAACATAACCTAAAAATAATAGAAATATTTTCCATTTTATGCTCTATTTCTAAGGTTTCATTCAATAAAGTACTATTTTTATTTTTAATTCAATATAGTATTATACATATTACTTTATATACAGTGTGTACATAAAGTAAGGAACAAATTCATTATCTAGAAATCTAAAAATATTTCGGAAAAATCCTCGGATACCTGTATAATAATTTTTAATGGCGCATTTTTTCCCATACAAACTTAATATACAAGGTGGCTCATGTAGTAGATATGACATTATCGACGATTTTTTTAAATGGGAACCCCTATATTTTAGTTCAGATTTGTAATCTTCAAGAAGAGCTGATTTCAAAAACATAACACACTTAGGGCCTAAAATTCATAGTTTCGTTACTACAGGGTAAAACAAATAATTTTATTTAAGATATTTTTAATTTAAAAAAATGTAAAAAATTAAATAAGCTATTTAATTAAGTGTTGAAATTGTCCTCCTTCTGCTGCCTGGCAGTACCCCAAGCGATCAATAAATTCTTGTTGGACTTTTCTTATGGTTTCTTCTGAAATGTTCCTGCATTCTGTTGTTATTCTATTTTTTAAATCTTCAATATTGGCAGGTCTGACTTTATAAACAACATTTTTCAGGTGACCCCACAAGAAAAAGTCCAGTGATGTAAGGTCTGGAGACCTAGGCGGCCATTAAACAGGCCTACGTCTTCCAATCCACTTGTTCGGAAAAACTTGGTTTATGTAATGGCGCACTACTGCTGCATAATGTGGAGGTGCGCCGTCTTGTTGGTACCACAAATTTTCATCTAGAATTCTTGGATTATTTCTACTAGGGTATAAGTTAACTAGCGTAGGGATAAGAAAGTTCTGAAGAAAATGAAGATAATTTAGCCCGTTTACATTGTTGTCAAAAAAATATGGCCCAATAATTTTGTTTTTCACAATACCAGCCCAAACATTAATTTTTTGAGGATATTGAGTATGGTGCTCACGCATCCACTTGGGATTTTCTTTTGCCCAGTATCTACAGTTTTGCCGGTTCACTTCTCCATTTAATTTAAAGGTAGGTTCATCCGAAAATAGGATATTTTCAACAAACAAAGGATCTAAGTTACATCTTTCCATTAATATTTGACAAAACTCCATCCTGCGATCTGGATCATCTTCATTCAACTCATGAACCAATCGGATTTTAAACGGGTGCCATTTTTCTACCGTCAATAGGTTATGAACGGTCATAGCAGCCGCCCCATGATCAATGCTAATCTGGCGGACGCTGTTGTGGGGATCTTCTTCCATAGCCAATAAAATATCTAATTTCTTATCATCCGGAATAGTTGGACGGCCTTTTCTGGGAATATCTTCCACTGAACCCGTTTCCCACAGTTGATCTAGTAATTGGTCTTGCTGGATACCTAGTGTTAAACAAAATTCAAACTTCTTGTTGAGTACGGATCCTATCACCATATCCAATCATCATAAGAATTTCTATTCTTTGTGTTAAAGATAAACGCATAGTAACTCAATATGTTTTAAAATAAAATTTATTACTTCTAATAAACTTACTAGAAAAATACAATGTAATGACAATGACATTATCTAAATACCATAGTTACATAACAGCAAATAAGCCTACTTGAGAAAAACATAAGTAACAGCAAATGATGGTGCGTCCATTAATTACGTAAGGCTTTTAGGTAAAATTGGGTGATGGCGGAAGGGATTGAGCCAAATGTCACGAAATCTTTTATTGGGGGAAGGGGGGTTGAAAAATCGCTAAAAACGCCTCACGTAATTAATTGATGCCTCCCAAGCCAAAAAAAAATATCTTAAATAAAATTATTTGTTTTACCCTGTAGTAACAAAACTATGAATTTTAGGCCCTAAGTGTGTTATGTTTTTGAAATCAGCTGTTCTTGGAGATTACAGATCTGAATTAAAATATAGGGGTTCCCATTTAAAAAAATCGTCGATAATGTCATATCTACTACATGAGCCACCTTGTATATTAAGTTTGTATGGGAAAAAATGCGCCATTAAAAATTATTATATACGTGTCCGAGGATTTTTCCGAAATATTTTTTGATTCCTAGATAATGAATTTGTTCCTTACTTTATGTACACACTGTATACATGTTTATAGTTACTGTAGACATTTCCTGGGCATTAATTGTTATTCCTGTCAGATTCTGTGCGGACACAATATTTTGTTCAAAAGTATTATTTATTATTTTGTTCAATATTTTGAACTTTGTTCTGCTCGCACCATAACTCTAAGTTTTGCATATTCTTTTTAAAAGTTTTTCCAGATTATTTTCTGCAATTTCTCGTATTTCTGACGGAGTACAACTTTCTTCAAAGACAACGTTTTCGAGAAAACGTAATTTTAATTACATCATGTATTTGGCGTATCTCGGTAAGAGATCCATCTTTGTTCCTATGAAATGATGAACGTCAAAATTCCGCTTTTTCATATTTAACCCGTGAGAAGATAGGGGGATCAGTGTAAATAAAATGACGTTTCCTCGAAAACGGTTAGGATTAGCGACAGGAATGAAGAGTACTCAATATTTAGTCAATAGTTAAAGGTATTTAAAAAACGTTGTCCAAAGTTCTTATCATACAGGGCGTTAAAAAAAATGAGCCCATGAGTGTTACAGCTAGTCCGTCCCTGCAGCTGTGAGTAATTCACAACAGTTTCTTGGGTAGTAATTTGACGGGTCTTACCTGGTATACATCATATTAAAAAATAATTGAAATATACCAGGTGGTTCAATAATTATGTGTAAAAAACTTGATTCCATTGGTGCTCTTTGGGAGCCCATATCTCCGAAGAGGAGGCCGATACGAAAGAAGTTTATATGAACCTATAGTATTCTTTTCACGTGTTTTCTTCATATCCGGGAGATTTCCCACATGTTCCCGGACACCCTGTATACAATATTTTTTTATTAACCATTTATAAACCATTATGGAAAAATATATTTTGATGTGCAATAATTGTCGTTTACACCTCAAGTAGATTAAAAATATGACTAATACTTTTAGTATTTTAACATTCTATAAGGAACATTCCAAAACTTGAAGCCAATATAAGACAGGGCTGTTATAAATAATAGGAAAATGGTTATAGTGACTGATTAGAATAACTCGGTTCCAAATATTGGCGTTATATGGTTCAGAAGAGAAAATTAGCCATGTGACGGGCGTTAAATTATTAAAAAATCGATGCTATAAACCACGATAATCTTTTGCGCGGACATATATAATTCCTCTAATTAGATACTATAAGAAACCTATTAATAAATGAACAGGTGTTTTAAGAGTATTTATTTTTACAATCCGATTTACTGAAAATGGTCTGTAAATTTTTTTTACCCTATTATGTGTTCGTACATGTATCACCGTCGCCCAAATTATGTTCAAGTTTATGTGCGCCGTATATGGTTGTATATTCATATATTTAAAAGAGAAGCATCAGGAACAAAAATAGATTTGACTAATTTATTGTAATCCTAATTTTCTATGTATACAGCCCCTAAGGCACGACCCGCCACTGTCTAATAGTAACCTGAATTTATTTAAAGCCATTTAAAAATATGTTCTTACTTCTCTGCGTGTAACTAACTACAAACACTCGCTCGAGTATCCCCCATACAGAATCATAAACGTATATTGTTGCGAGTACGTGAAAACGAGCAGGAACAACTTTTTGGCATACTCTACAAATTTATGGACTCGTTCTACATTCGCGAATTACAATTTCAAAATTTATTAATCGAATGCGATGCTGTGCGAGAAAAAAAACGCATAATCGGAAATTTTAACGTGACGAGTCCAAGAATGAAATTTTCTCACATATCTCATGCGGTCGGAAAAAAAGTATCGGAGCGGCATTCCTGAAACCATCAATAATAATTTTTCTATTAAAGGATTACCTAAATAGGTGTGCGGAAAAAGCGGTACGATTTTTTGGATCTGTGTTTATTTTAACAATAACTTTTAGCAAACGTTGACAGATGATTACCTACCAGTGGCGTAGTAACGGGGGGGGGTTTTGGGGACAAAACCCCCCCCAAAATGATTCGTTTTACACATGCACTTGGCTATAATAAATACTAAAGTTAATTATCTATTAACAGAACTTGACCTTTGAATTTTACTAAGTGCCTCTAACCCCCCCTGAAAAATTCTCTAACTACGCCACTGTTACCTACACACATTACTCATAAATAAATGATGTAAATATGTACTTCTTAAAATCAATAGAGGTCGAGTTTGTCTATTCTTGAAAGAAACATTAAATTTATTGAATGCACAAGAATGCAATAATTCTTTGATATTTTGATTTTGTAAAACTAAAATTGACAAACGTTTACCCCAAAATCAACTGGCACACTTTCCTTATAAGGGTTGGTTAAGAGCATTGGCTTGAAACAAACACGAACCCGATATTTCTATCTGCTTGGTACACGTCAATATGACGCCTGTTATGATGATAATAAACACAACAAAAAAGACGGGAATTCTATCTGTAGAATCCACATATATATACAGGGTGTTATGGAAATGACGTATTACATTTAAATCGGCAATCCTGAGATGAAAACAAATTGAAGAAAAATATCCAAAAATGGCGCTTTAATTTAATATGCCCTGCACATGACCTTATGTCAAACCAAAAATTACCACGTGGTGCCCCTGTCAGGAAGGTAAACAAAGCAATATATGTCAACAGTGTTGTCATATCTTCAGGGTAAACTCTTTAGAAAGTCAATAACCGTTTGACAGATTGCAAGTTGTTTATTTTTCAGGGTACATTATTATAAACTTTTACGTTCAGTTCAGTTCGCTAGGAAACAATCTCTGATTTATAAACTAAACCCGAACAAACCCTCTAAATAACACGTTGGTTCCGTCGATCAATATTGAACTGCTGGACTGGGGCACTGCCGTCGCGAAAATAACAAATAACTTAATAATTTAAACTCGGGTTTAAGTATTAACAGACAATTTAAAACACAAATCTGCTTTAAACAGCAGTAGAAACCGGCCGGCTAATTTTGGAGGAACAGCTGATGTTTGGAGAAACGGGTTGCATATTTACGCGACTGGGGTTGATACTTAAAAATACAGTGTTGTCACCTTCGATGTTTTATAAGGTTATATTCATAAAATGAAGAATTTCCTTCTGTAATACTTTTCTTTATAATGAGTCTCGGAAATCGCAACCGCGCTGGTTAGACGAGACTATTTATTTTAAAGGGATGGAAGGGTCTGTCAACATAATTATTTCATCATTCTTCTTCAGTAAAGGATTAATAAATTTGGTTAGCCCATTAGAAATTAGCGTTTTTATTATTTCTGAATTTCTATTGCGAAATAATTTGTATCCTATAGTGCTGTTGTTTCATGTGTACAGTAGGTTATTGTACAATTTTTATAAAACAAAATTTATCATTACTTCTTTTATCATTGTTAATAATAATGAGTTTCAATATGTGGTTTTAATTAAGAACGATGCGTCTGACGAGAAAAACTCAAGAGACCGTTTTTATGTAGAATTGACCAGGCTAATCAGAAAAAATATCCACATGTAAAAATGTCAGTGGAGTACTGTCCTTCTTGTAAAAAATATCAAAGGGCATGTTTGCAGGGACGCCACTGGTGGAACAATTGAATGACTTTTCTAACCAAAATTTGTGGTTCTATATTCTATTAACACATACCAAAATTGAAGATAATATCTAAAGTTCTTTCGGAGATATTAAAATATAACCATTTAAAAAATAAAAATTCAACACCCTGTAGCAAAAAATTGAAGCCGTTGCGGACATATGTTCATATGAACTTTTCTTTATAAAATTACCTGCAATAATATTAGCACGTCATTAAGGAACACCCTGTATACCAATTTTCAGAGCTCCCTCATTGTTTTCCTGGAAAGTTGTTTGCAATTAAAGGTAAGAATGTTGTTACAACTAAATTATAAAACTATTTTATAAAAATGGTCCTGTAAACATTATTGCTGTATAACTTGGTTTCCTAAATGCTGTTATGCAACTTTTGTGTAGCAAATCTGGGGGCTTTACACTTGCAGATCTCTTTTAACGGTTGCAGGGACGTTCTCAGGGAAAATTTACACAGCTTGAAGCTAGAAATGCTTGCTTTAAGCATATTCTTAGTACCTTTATAAGGAAAGAAGAAGTCGAGGTTAAGGCCAATTGTGTAGAACCATAAAATTATAAAATAAAATATATTTTCTGAAAATTGGTTTACTTTGATATCTATATCAAAACAATCATTAATTTTTATTGGTTATTGTTCAATTTTTATTTAAATTTATCCATTATTGCCCTAAAAGAGCATTTCATCGAAGCTTTATCGCTTTCCACTTGTTTTTAAACTTTGTTTATTCGAACCAGCATTAAAATGAGCTATTATGAGCGAAATGTATTGTTTTATTGACGATTTTCAAATGAAATCGTTTTTATTTTATAAATCAGTGACGTACCCGACTAATAGACGTTTCCAGAGCTGGACTAAGCACCCATGGGGCCGTTGAGTAACATAAATGCGGCCGACCCGCTGCCTTCCAAAAACCTATGCACTTGTAATGGTGATAATAATTATTTAAACTTAATCAAACCGAAAAAGCGAATTCGGATTTAAGAGCGGATTCGGAACTGGCATCACATCAAAGAAAGGATGTATTCATGTCAGTGGCGGCTCGTGACCTATGATAGAGGGGGTTCACAAGTATGGTGAAATTATTTTTAAAATTTTATTTTTGTGTAACGATCAAACAATTACTTTCTATGCGTTTTAAATGTAGAAAGAAAAAAAGTAATAAGAAAATGCGTTAGGTAAAACATATTTTTATTTATTTTTTAATTTTGCACAAGGAAATACAACTTTTGGAAAATAAGAAAGGTTTTCTTAGTGTGTATAGCTGTCGGATCTTGTCGTCGCATGCAACCCTCGTAACAATATTTATACAGTCCACTACTATTACTACTAAAGCCATCTACGAGTTATCAAGGAAACCGAATGATGTCTAATACCACTACGCCATCTATGGCTACGTCATTAGGCACAACCAAGACGAGAACAATAGTTAACTGTTTCATGACCAGAACGAATCGAGCCACGAGACTGACAAGTTGTTGGCATTCTTCATATTTTCACTGTATTTTAGTTTAAATCCTTAAATAAAATGGTTTAAAATCATATCGAGTATCATTTATCGAAATACACAACATTTATAGACCCTACACAATAGTGCTTAAACGTAAAGTCCATTTTTCGGTTCTTAATTGTAGAAAAATGATCAATAACAGCCTCATTAAGTTTGGAATACCCTCTATAAAATGTGTTTTCATATACTTCATTTTTAAACTTTCTAATAAAGTCCCTAAATTTACCCTTTGTGGTCTGCGTTAAATTAATTTCGGGTTTAGGTGTTCCCGCATTCTTCACTTCAATTTCTTGCTCCAAACTCAAAGAGCTAAAGTTATTTCTTAAATAGTCCGCCGTCAACTATTCATTTTAACTTAATAAATATATAATATTAAAATATTAAAACATACACGCTCGAATTTCTAACTAGGTGCACGAACAGACAACGGCGCTGGGCACACCAAAATTGTGCGCCTTTTCCATGTTAAATCGCCATAGCCCCGCTATCCCCCGCTGTCACCTGCCACCTGTTACTACAGAGAAACTGCACCACTTAATCGCACGTGCGAGCAAGTCTCGTCATAATCGTCATTTACCTCGACCGAGGCACGGTTGCCGGATCTATACAATTTGGTTTGACGGGATGATAAAATATTAGGGTTTGTTCGGGTCGGACTTTATACGATAAATAATATTCAATGAATATAAATTAATATTTTCTATTCGTTTTGTTTTGGGGGTGCACGTGCGCATGTGCTCCTGTAGAAGAACCGCCACTGATTCATGTGCTTCATTGACTATGAGAATTTGTACGTGGAAAGGGCATTCTCCGAGGCAATCACAGATAGCCCCCTTGGTATTAAGGTTAATGGAATCCCCATTAATAATATTCGATATGCAGATGACGCTGTGACGATTGCAGAAAGTGTACAGGATCTCCAAAGTTTACTGGATCGGGTCAACGAGGAAAGCCAGAGACTGAGGTTGAAGCTTAGCGTCAACAAAACCAATCTTATGATGGTTACTATAGGAATGCTATTCCACAGACTCTGATTCATGATGATGAGATAAGAAGCAGGATCGAGAAGGCTAGAGCAACCTTTCAAAGACCTAGAAAGTTCCTTACAGATAAGAACTGGAATTTTGACCTCATTCTTCAAGGTAAAGTTGAGCGAGGAAGAAGAGGAATGGGCAGAAAAAGAAGTTGTCATGGGTCAGGAATATACGCCAATGGACAGGGATAAAGAACTTCCGAACATTGCAGCTAATAGAGATATATGATGGGAGTAGGAAAGGATGAACGCCTAAGCAGAAATCTGCACGGCACTAGAAGAAGAAGAAACCGAAAAAACAAATCATCGAAAAATGTTTCTTACGCATTACCTAGTTTTTTATGTGGATTCGAATATTATTATACAAAAAATTGAATGAAAACATTTTCGAAGATTTAAAAAAATCACCCTGTAGATGCTTGAGGTAGAAATTGAACTGGTAAAATAAATGCCGGGGCATCGTTTAGGTGCGGGCGAATTTTCCAACAGACCCCCCTTATGGCTACGCCAATGCTTGCTCCCCTAAATACGCCACTGTACAACAATGAAATTAACCAATAATGCAAAGCAAAACTAATAACCGTTAGGAAAGTTGGTAAACGCGAGGCGCCATTTTGACTGATGTTTGCTATAAATTTGTTATTATAGTCCAAATACACTTTTTAGTCCCAAATGCAATAAATAACCTTGGTTTAAATGCTAATATATTGATAAATAATAATAGCCGATTAATATTAAATTTTCTACGTGCAATTTTTATTATTCCAAACCAAAACTGGAAGAATGCAACATTCTTATAACTTTATTTCGGGTCCTTTAAGGCAATCTGGGGAAAGCGTTGGTTTTAAATCGCTGGAGGTCATATTCGTTGGAGAACACGACCTCAAAAAGGTCGTTCCACAAAGATGAAGTCCTCCAGATAAACGAATTCTTAAACAATAAAGGTCGAGAAGTACTAATAAGCTGAACCACAGATGGATGGGCGGCAGTGGTTCGTCGTGCATTTCTGCTAGCGTACAATGTCAGTATACGCTGAAGAGGTTCTTGATCAGCTCGCGGTCTCTGATCAGACGAATGACTCTCTTTTCGATGGAATACAGTAGCCGAAGAGTATGCTTAAGTACAGAGTTCCTGACATAAGAGCAGTGCTCTAGTGATGGCCGAATCTGGTCTTAGTAGAATGTCAAAAGTTGTTGAGGTGTATAATACAACTTTCCGGTTCGTTCCGGAAACGTACCCCAAGACATATTTCCCACCAGATTGACGTCCAGCAAATTAATAGATGAAGCCAGTGCAATTGCATGTCCTGCCCTCGCTATATATCCGGTTCTGCACCTTTTTCGTGAAAACTGTTGCATGGGTTTTCTTTCTTAACATTATAAATTAGACTTGATTACTGTACCTCAAGACAAAGAGGAATGGAAACTAGCTCTATGCTACTTATACTAGTATCATTATACCTTATAATGGTCAATCTCGATTTATTTAGAAAAGTGGTGTTTCCTTAAATATTTGAAAATGCATATACACTAATACTAAGACGTTACTATATTATAAGAATTTAAGAGATATAAACACATTTTAAAAATAGTCTTACAGCCTTTATAAGGAAGTAATTGTTGGTTGTGATCATGGGCGTCGGTTTAAGGGGGCAAAAGGGGGAAGTTCCCCCCCCCCCCCCCCCCCCCGGAGTTTAATAACTTAATAACACATCAAAAAACTTTTAGTTCGTTCGCGGAAAAGGTAGGTAGTTCGTATGTTTTTCTATTTTTTCTTATTTATATTTGATAGTTGCTATTGCATCGGCGTTCGTCCCACATTATGTGGTTCGTCCTAAACATAGCGGGCTTTTTAGCATGCGTGGTTGTCGCAAAAAGTAAAAATTATACATCAATAATCTTTTATTTCGTTAGCGGAAAAGATAGCATGTTTTTTCTATTTTTTCTCAAATTTGGTACGTATTTTTAAGGTCTAAAGTAAATTTGACATTCGAGGCGGTGCATAGTCGGATATTGTCCCTTCAAAAATATTTCTCCTAATCGAAGCTAAGCCAAACGAAGAAAAATTCTAATATAGCGGATCCGATTCCGATATGGAAAACTTTTTTATTATTGGTTTTATGAAAAAAAGGTATTCTTCATAAAAAAATCTGCATGGTCTAAAACTCGAAATGCAACCTTCAGTTATCAATATTTCCCAGTCATATACGAGGTACATCAGAAATTACGAATCTTGCTCAAGAGTAAAGTACCTTTATTTTTGACAATACAGAAGAATGTTATGAATAAAAGTTATTTTGAATTAAAAGTTATATTCAAATATGCAATTACAGTTATTTAGCATGAAAATTTAGGTTTTGATGATTAGTAGATACAATTTAACGTAATCTAGGATGCACTGACAAGAAATATGTGACACGGAATGTCATAGTGCGTTGGTATTTATAAAATACATTAGAAATGGCAGCTTTACTAAGTTGTGTAGAAAAAATAGAAATTGTTTTAATAATTAATACGGAATGATTAGTAAATAATCACAAAACCTAAATTTTCAGGCTAAATAACTGTAATTGCATATTTGAATATAACTTTTAATTCAAAATATCTTTTCTTCGTAACATTCTTGTGTATTGTCAAGAATAAAGGTACTTTACTCTTGAGCAAATTTCGTAATTTCTTATATACCTCGTATATGACTGGGAAATTTTGATAACTGAAGGTTGCATTTCAAGTTATAGACCATGTAGAACTTTTTATGAAGAATAACTTTTGTTCATAAAATCAATAATAAAAAAGTTGTCCATATGATTCCAACTTAAGTAGGCACACTGTATAAACAAATTTATAAAGAAATTTTTGGCACAGTTATTATTTAAATTAAATGTAGAATTTCGGACATCAGTGGATTAAATTTTTTCGATTTTTGACCAAAAATAATTTTGAATCTTATTCACATTTGTTTCCGCAAGAACTATTTGACATTGAAGCAATTTACGATGAAATTATTGCATATTTGGCATTACAACCGTAGAATACCATTCAAATACAAATAAGCATACTATAAATGTTACTTGAAATAAATAGGTATGTATGTAGTTATTTTTTGGTTTGTTTTCCGCTGTCTCTTTTTGTATATAGCTCGTAAAATTGGGATCATTTTAAAAATACTGAAAAATCATCAGAAAAAGGAAAATTCTTCTTGAAAAAAAAAATGCTTTTGTTCGTCTGCTGTAACTTAAGTAAAAATGTCGCGCTTCTTAACTTGAGTATAATGAGAACACCTTACTGACCTTACCGCTCGGATTTTCTCGTATTTACTATAAATTATGGACTAAATTTAGATGTGTATTTTGGGTTTGCTAGTGGGGCGTGGTCCATAAATAATTTCGCCTGCGGCGCTTTCGTTCGCAGCGAGCTTTTTCCCCTTGTTGCTACCGCTGGTGTCCTGGGGTTTAAGTTTAAAAAATTACCCATTTTATCATTGCGAATTTAACGAATAATGAAAATATTGTCACATGTGTTGAATCACCTCTCCGGGTACGTATCCTGATGGATTTTTCGGACACCCTGTATATTGGGAGAAGCACAATGGGTACTGATTTTCAGGAGACCGAGAATTCTCTAAGAACCAGAATTGTCGAATACGAAAAAGCATCGCTGTAGGTACAATTATAAAATATCTCTCGATAATTGTAACAATTTTTACATCTAGTGCAAAATACGAAAAAATTACCATATTATCTTAGTTATAATATTTACATTAAATATCGTTAATAACTGCAATTAAGTCATTAGCTTAAACCTCACTCCCGTTTATTTATTGTCATAGTTATTTAATAAATTAAAAAATTATGCAAATTATAGTGCGAGTTAATGGCACTTAAGTATACTTTTGCTTCATAAAATTTACATTTTTAAATTGCTACCGACTATCGATTTTTAATAACAATAAAAATGCATTCCGAGATTTAATCACTGCAAAATCTTTCGTCGTTAATTTTTCCCGATATATAATAATGCATCAAAAATTTCTGATTCTCATTAAAGTTATCCAAAATGAGACTAAATATTTTCTGTTCGAATACTCATATTTATCGCCATCTATTTAAATGCGCCTAACTAGGGGAGAAAATAAGGACAAATACAATAGGTTTCCTTTCGTTGTTTCACTGTCCTAGCAGTAAATAGTTTGACTACGTTCTCGTAGATGTCGCCACGTGCTGTAGGAGATCATACAACTCTAAAATCCAAATTGTCGACAAAAAATAAGGACCAGCGATATGCTTGTATTTTCATTGCTTTGCATGTAATTTGAAATTTTTCTCAGACTCTCCTTAGGATAATTCCTAAACTACTGAACCGATATGGCCCAAATTTGGCATGCCTGTGTAAAATGAGTGTCCAATTACGAGAAAAATATTTGCACCAGCGAGTTCGCTCGCGGTGATACCATTTGTTCCGTATCAAAATTAAAATCCATCAAAAAGTGAATAAAATGATATTTTCACCGTCTCTGGCCAGGATAATTTATTATATGTAACTAAATGTTGCTAATCATATTACGAAAATGGAATTTTAAAAAACTTATCCTTAAGGGAGCGGAACAAAACTTTTTTGAAATACCCGAAACTCTGTTTTGAAATAATCTCGCGGGATTATTTCCTCGAAAGATAAATCGGCGACGAATGCGAACTCCTTTCGAACGGACCACTGCAAATAAACTAACAAAAGGAAGCAAAATTGAATGCAAAAAAACACCATGATATAATGCACCATGCAAAAACACGGAGAATAAAAACGCCGAAAAAAAAGTTTATTTGCTGTAATTTTTGGGACTCGATTTCTTAGAAAGTAGGTAGAAGTGGTAATTTTTGAATACAAAAAAGAGGGAACTAGGAAAAAACAAAACATGCGATTAATCTGTAATACAGTCGACCTAAAGGTTTTTCCATTTTTAAGACCCGACTTTCCAGGTCCAGGTATATTACAACACAGAAACCTATTTTCAAAACGTCAGAAAGTCCTTTTTTGAGGTTATGTCCATTAAATTTACAATTTATTTTTTCAAATGTGATTAGACCCGAAGAATGGCAAGATACATAGCTCAGATAATACTAGCAGGGTCCCAGGTAATCGCTAGAGCTCTCGCCAGAGCTGTAAAACAAGAAATCGAGGCCTCGCAACAGGCGGCTCAGAGGTTAGGAAATGCAAAGACCCGAAGCGAAAGGGTCGCAAACCAAAAACTGGGGCTCTCCCTGGATGAGGCGAAGCAAATATTACACGTTTCTAAGTTGACGAGGGAGGAAATCGATGAAAGGTAATCACAAAAATTATTCAACTTAATTTAGTTTATGAAGTAGTGTGGGTTTGTCAAACAATATCCTCATGAGTGATAGACGTGTTTTGGACTTCCATTGTCTTTATTTCGTTTAAATCACAACGTTTCAACTGGTAAGTATCTCCAGTCGTCTTCAGGTGAATACTGTATTCATGTATTCGCCGTGAGAGTGAATACTGTATTCACCTGAAGACGACTGGAGATACTTACCAGTTGAAACGTTGTGATTTAAACGAAATAAAAACAATGGAAGTCCAAAACACGTCTATCACTCATGATACAGCATTGTCTCTAACCTTCAAAGAAACAATATCCTCATATTCAGAAATGTAGATATGTTAGCTAACAATTACTCTTAGGTATACGAAACTCTTTAAAGCAAATGATAAGACATCCCTATACCTCCAATCAAAAATAGTGAGAGCGAAAGAACGATTAGACCACGAAATCCAAAACACAGAGGCGACCACACAAGAGACGACTAAGGATAAAGGTGGAGGAGACCCATAGCTTAATAAACAAATTATTAGTAGAGTCAAATAATTGTTATTGTTGTAATTTTTCTCTATTAAGAACGATGTAATATACCACGATAGGTAGATAAGTTTTAATTGTTAATGAATAAAATACTTAATATCGAAGAATTTAGTATTTTTGGCCTGAAATTTAATTTTCAGTCAAGTCTAGTTATAAAGCCAGCCCTAAATACATTCACAAAAAAATTTTATATATTTTTTAATAATTATACACACCCTATATACAGTTTTTTGCTAATATTTTCTATGTAATTTATTCGTTTAGAAGAGTTCAGAATGCAACCATTCCTTGCATAGAAACGTGCACACTTTGTATTCTTCTCTGTAAAATTTTGAAAAAGTTCCTCACTGTCGAACAACAGATGTACCTTCCTGAACAGCTGTAGTTTTATGGGCACCATCGCAAAAAGGCCTATTCGATGTCTGTTTACAGTTACATAACCAATATTGTTTGGTTTCATCTACCATAAATCTAATCGGTCTGCAAAAAAACTAGTAAGTAAACATTTTTTAAAGTGTTCTCTATTAAATGTTGAGTTTTGTTCTCGGGTCATACTTACGCAGCTAACAATTGGCACAGTGATTGTTATTTATGCACGGAATACACAAAACTAGGTGAAACAAAATGGATCCATAATATTTTGGATAAAATAAAAATGTGATAAATCTGTATCGCAAATAACAGGTAAACAATCAAGAATATATGTAAAGCTCTTATTGTAATGTTATTCAGTCAGTTAGATGAAACTATGTTTTTACCCCACATGCAGAAAACTAAATAAACTTGAAATAAAACAAAAACTTACTTTTGCTTAATTTTTAACTGATCATTCCTGTGGGTACCATCACATAAAGGGTTCTTATGACTTCTGCCACATAAACACCATGAATACTTTTTGCCTAAGAAAAAATAGGTCATTTCACATGCTTAAAAGAAAGTAAAATGACAACTACCTGCTTCGAGTATCATTCGGAACGGCTTCTTATCATAAATTATACCATTCTCTTGCTGTGTATGAGCTGATATGACATCTTCTAACTTATTCTTTGGAATCTCCGAGGAACTACTTGAACTAAACACCTAAAATAGTCATAAAAGTCCAGCTTAAAAAATTCAAGAGAACCCTAAAAACTTATGTTGATGAATCTTACCTTATTTATTGCACCTATTTTAAAAACCGAGCTTCGGTGTAACGCATTTTTCAGTTTTAAAGCCATGTCGATGCCTTCCTAAATTGCTACCCCGATTTATTCTTAAAACTAAATAAAAATCGCCGTAACAGCAACTTTGTTTCTCAAGAACTGCAGGGGAAAATAAGGTTATGTATGTCTGACAGTGACAGATTGTCGGGTCAAGAGGTTTTGATCGACCAACCGCCTCCCGGTTAAAGTTGGTTGTACGGTGTTTGACTCCGTTATGACGTCATAGCATAGGTGCTAGATGCCGTATAGTTTAAGTTGTCATTTTTGAACGTCAAGAAAGTGTTTACCGTCAAAACTATACAAAAGACAACATGACTAGTCGTTCAATTTTACAAGTCTTCGATAATTACCAAAAAGCGAGGCTTGCCTTTGTACAGACCGTGGCCGATTTGGCTATGAGGCCCCAGAACGTTGAGCTGATAAAAAGTGCTAACGTTTTAGGTACGATATATCCATTTGATTGTTATTTCGGATTGATACAAACCGCTTATCCTTTTTTGTAGAACTGCTAAAGCCCCTAATAACTGATGTCTGCCCTCAAGTTAAACAGTGCGCGTCCATAGCCTTAGGACGATTAGTCCACAATGATCCTGAAATAGCTAGCGAAGTTATTGATGTTGGACTTTTAACTATTCTACTTCAGAACGCCGGAACTGGAAATGTATAACCATAATTTAAATATTTTTTATGTAAATAATGATTGTAAAAGGTTACAAAAGACGAGATTGATGCAGAGCCTCCTCTAATTTGGTTGTATAATTCTCGGGATGAACAACATGTTTATACATGTATCTGATTTGCAGCATTGTACCTTTTACACTGTTCGTATTTTAAGGTGTCTGGTGTATTCTGTCCAAAAAATATTTGCAACCGAAAGTTCAATCAAAGTTCAAAGTTTTATCAAAATTAAAATCCATCTCCGTCTCTCCCTAGGATAATTCCTAAGATACCCAACCGATATGGCCGAAACTTGGCATGTCTGTGTACAATGAGTGTCCAATTACGAGAAAAATATTTACACCCGCGGGTTCGCTCGCGGTGATACCATTTGTTCCGTATCAAAATTAAAATCCATCAAAAAGTTAATAAAATGATGTTTTCTCCGTCTCTCCCTAGGATAATTCCTAAAATACCCAACCGATACGACCGAAATTTGGCATGCCTGTGTACATTGAGTGTCCAATTACGAGAAAAATATTTACACCCGCGGGATCGCTCGCGGTGATACCATTTGTTCCGTATCAAAATTAAAATCCATCAAAAAGTGAATAAAATGATGTTTTCTCCGTCTCTCCCTAGGATAATTTCTAAAATACCCAACCAATATGACTGAAATTTGGCATGCCTGTGTACAATGAGTGTCCAATTACGAGAAAATTATTTACACCCGCGGGTTCGCTCGCGGTGATACCATTTGTTCCGTATCAAAATTAAAATCCATCAAAAAGTGAATAAAATGATGTTTTCTCCGTCTCTCCCTAGGATAATTCCTAAAATACCCAACCGATACGACCGAAATTTGGCATGCCTGTGTACATTGAGTGTCCAATTACGAGAAAAATATTTACACCCGCGGGATCGCTCGCGGTGATACCATTTGTTCCGTATCAAAATTAAAATCCATCAAAAAGTGAATAAAATGATGTTTTCTCCGTCTCTCCCTAGGATAATTTCTAAAATACCCAACCAATATGACTGAAATTTGGCATGCCTGTGTACAATGAGTGTCCAATTACGAGAAAATTATTTACACCCGCGGGTTCGCTCGCGGTGATACCATTTGTTCCGTATCAAAATTAAAATCCATCAAAAAGTGAATAAAATGATGTTTTCTCCGTCTCTCCCTAGGATAATTCCTAAAATACCCAACAAATATGACTGAAATTTGGCATGCCTGTGTACATTGAGTGTCCAATTACGAGAAAAATATTTACACCCGCGGGTTCGCTCGCGGTGATACCATTTGTTCCGTATCAAAATTAAAATCCATCAAAAAGTGAATAAAATGATGTTTTCTCCGTCTCTCCCTAGGATAATTTCTAAAATACCCAACCAATATGACTGAAATTTGGCATGCCTGTGTACAATGAGTGTCCAATTACGAGAAAATTATTTACACCCGCGGGTTCGCTCGCGGTGATACCATTTGTTCCGTATCAAAATTAAAATCCATCAAAAAGTGAATAAAATGATGTTTTCTCCGTCTCTCCCTAGGATAATTCCTAAAATACCCAACAAATATGACTGAAATTTGGCATGCCTGTGTACAATGAGTGTCCAATTACGAGAAAATTATTTACACCCGCGGGTTCGCTCGGGGTGATACCATTTGTTCCGTATCAAAATTAAAATCCATCAAAAAGTGAATAAAATGATGTTTTCTCCGTCTCTCCCTAGGATAATTCCTAAAATACCCAACCAATATGACTGAAATTTGGCATGCCTGTGTACAATGAGTGTCCAATTACGAGAAAAATATTTACACCCGCGGGTTCGCTCGCGGTGATACCATTTGTTCCGTATCAAAATTAAAATCCATCAAAAAGTGAATAAAATGATGTTTTCTCCATCTCTCCCTAGGATAATTCCTAAAATACCCAACCGATACGACCGAAATTTGGCATGCCTATGTACAATGAGTGTCCAATTACGAGAAAAATATTTACACCCGCGGGTTCGCTCGCGGTGATACCATTTGTTCCGTATCAAAATTAAAATCCATCAAAAAGTGAATAAAATGATGTTTTCTCCGTCTCTCCCTAGGATAATTCCTAAAATACCCAACCGATACGACCGAAATTTGGCATGCCTGTGTACAATGAGTGTCCAATTACGAGAAAAATATTTACACCCGCGGGTTCGCTCGCGGTGATACCATTTGTTCCGTATCAAAATTAAAATCCATCAAAAAGTGAATAAAATTATGTTTTCTCCGTCTCTCCCTAGGATAATTCCTAAAGTACTCGACCGATATGGCCTAAATTTGGCACGTCTGTGTACAGTGAGTGTCCAATTACGGGAAAAATATTTACACCCAGGGATTCGCTCGCGGTGATACCATTTGTTCTTGACGGGGTGTACAATGTGTTTATACATGTATCTGATTTAGCAGCATTGTACGTTTTACACTGTTCGTATTTTAAGGTATATGCTGTATTCTGTATTTTCTAGAAATATCAAAAAACAGCTGTATTATTTGTGCTGAGATCAATCTGCAAACATAATGAAAAAATGGCAGAAACTGTGATAAAAAATGGTGGGTTGCAGACGCTGGTATACTGCATTGAAGACTTTGAGCCCACCGTAAGTATTCTTCTCAAAACTAGATTATTTCTAGTATATACAATATTTTTATAAATTATACATTTCCGACGATCATTCTCTTAAATATTTAATAGAGTTGGTTCTATCATTCTGGTGCTGCTACAGCTCAATAATTTCTTTAACTAGGCAGTACCTTTTTCGTGTTAGTTCTCTATTTATCGTGTGAACATTGTTATTTATCCGGGTGGTAGACTTCGCGGAGCCCTGGCCCAAAAGATCTTATTGATATCGTCCAGGAGCTAAGAAGAAAATACAATCGAAGTTTACTGTTATAGGTTAAAGAGTCTGCTGCGTGGGGAATCGGTTACATAGCCCGTCACAGCCGTAAAATGGCACAGCAGTGCATCAATAACGGCGTGTTGCCCCTCCTCATGTTATGCCTTCAAGAACCAGAGCTTAGTCTGAAACAAATCGCTTCCAGCGCTATAACGGACATCGCTAAGCACAGCGAGGACTTGGCGATGGGAGTGGTGGATGCAGGCATAGTACCTTATTTGGTGAAAAATATGCATAATAGCGACGAGAAGTTGAAAAATCAGTGCTTAGCGGCTCTATGTAAGTTCAATCATTTATCAAACTAGTTGAACAATGCCTTTTTCCCTAACCAATTATTTTCGTTTTTTTTTTAAATTTTAGGTGCTATAGCCAAACATTCCATCGAGTTAGCCGAAGTGGTAGTCGAGGCGGAAATATTCCCCACGACCTTGCAACTCCTAACGCATCCCTGTCAAGCCATTCGGCGAAATGCAGCTACGCTGGTCCGCGACGTCGCCAAACAGTCTTTGGAATTAACTCAGTTGGTCGTCAATTCCGGAGGAATCGGTTAGAATAAAATTTATAACTAAATCCCTAATTTTAAGAAAATTTGTACCTTTGGCAACACTGTCAATAATTTAAAATATTTACAAAAGAAATAATTTTTAAAATAAAAGGCAAGGCCGTAAAACACCGCCTTGTGATGTCTATAATTTCACAATTTTTTTTATAGGTAGTCTTTTAGAAGTTCTGTTCCAGTACCCCTCCAAGGACTATCAAACGCCTGACGACGTCAGACTGCCCTGTATAAGCGCTTTGGGGTTTATAGCAGGTAAAAAAACGAATATTAGGATTTTTAAAACATTTGGCAACAACATTCCCTCTGATGAAATCTGATATAACGCTGTTATGTTTTTTTTTAGGACAATCTTCTCAATTAGCGATGACAGTTTTGGGCTGTAGAACAATTCAAATCTTGGGGAGGATATTAAACGAAAGTACCGACGATGCATTGATGACAGTGACATGTTGGACTTTGGGGCAAATCGGAAGACACAGTCCCGAACACTCGGTGGCTATAGCAAGCGCCAATCTGTTTCCTCGGTAAGAACATTTCGTTGAATAAAACGTTTGTTATTTTATATTAATTCACTTAAACTTAAAAAAAAATGCTGAAAAAATGACGGGCTTGGCAACGTTGTAGAACGATCAGAAATATCTATGATTTATATCTTCCCATCTGTCTGTGATACCGTAACTTTCCTTAGGATGATAGAGCTCTTTGACAAAGCAGATTCCTCGATAGATCTCAAAGCAAAATGCCAGACGTCTTTGAAGCTGTGCCTGCAAAACTGTCTGTTGGTGTCAGCTCTGGAACCGTTGCTAGTCACAGCCCCACCTGACATTTTGAAATATGTTTTGGGACAATACAGTAAGGTAAGTCACGGTCAACATATAATTCAATATATTTCTTACAATTAAACAGTATGTACAGGGTGTTAGAATGTTGCGGTTTTCACTTCAGTTGTTCCACTTTTTAACGGAACGAAATAATGCATGGAAATTCCCTGCAAATTTAACACTGTAGTAACAGGTGGCGGGTGGCAGCGGGGGATAGCGGGGCTATGGCGATTTAACATGGGAAAGGCGCACAGTGTTTGTGTGCAACGCGCTGTTGTCTGTTCGTACATCTAGTTAGAAATTCGAGCGTGTATGTTTTAATATTTTAATATTATATATTTATTAAGTTAAAATGAATAGTTGACGATGGACTATTTAAGAAATAACTAGCTCTATGAGTTTGGAGCAAGAAATTGAAGTGAAGAATGCGGGAACACCTAAACCCGAAATTAATTTAACGCAGACCACAAAGGGTAAATCTAGGAACTTTATTAGAAAGTTTAAAAATTAAATATATGAAAAAAAATTTATAGAGGGTATTTCAAACTTTAATGGGGCTGTTATCGATCAATATTCTACAATTAAGAACCGAAGAACGGACTTTACGTTTAACCACTATTGTGTAGTATGCCAACTTGTCAGTCTCGTGGCTCGATTCGTTCTCGTCATAAAACAGTTAACTATTGTTCTCGTCTTGGTTGCGCCTAATGACGTAGCCGTAGATGGCGTAGTAGTATTAGACATCATTCGGTTTTCTTGATAGCTCGTAGATGGCGGTAGTAGTATTGGACATCATTCGGTTTTCTTGATAGCTCGTAGATGGCTTTAGTAGTATTAGTAGTGGACTGTATAAATATTGTTACGAAGGTTGCATGCGACGACGTTAAGATCCGACAGCTATGCACACTAAGAAAACCTTTCTTATTTTCCAAAAGTTGTATTTCCTTGTGTAAAATTAAAAAATAAATAAAAATATGTTCTACCTAACGCATTTTCTTATTACTTTTTTTCTTTCTACATTTAAAACGCCTAGAAAGTAAATGTTTGGTCGTTACACAAAAATAAAATTTTAAAAATAATTTCACCATACTTGTGAACCCCCTCCATCATAGGTCACGAGCCGCCACAGACATTAGACATGTTTTTGGATTAGACACTGGTCACAAAGTAATGCATGTCACTCTAGGTAACAAAAAACTCTCATTCTTCCATTACGTGTACAGGGTGTCCCCCATTTTCTACACTTTTATAGGGTATCTCCGTAATTGTTAGTGCTATCAAAAAAGTACTGTAGGTGTGCCCTTTTTGGGGCAAACTTAAAATGGTAGAAACAAAATTTGAAAACTTTCGCTTGCTTAAGAGATACGGGGGAAAATCAAAAAATTTACCAATGTCAAAATTGCCCTAATTTTCTTAGTTAAAAGAGACAGAGAAAAATGTTTTATACAGAAGTTTCTTTATAATGATTTTTTAATAATCTGCCGTATTTAGAATACGTCTACGCGGTCAGGTAAAAAAGTTATCGCACCTAACTCCATATTTTTAACTGGAACATCGTGTATATTTTAATCTAAGATGATTACATTTTAAATTCTATTTTTAAATATATAACATACCATGGATAATATTGGGTTTCTAGGCGATTTGTTTAAACTTTATTACCTACTTTAAACCACAGTAGACCATTTGTGAAAATGACTTAACAACATTTTGATAAATTTGATATGATATCGATCATCCATGGTGTGTTCGGGTTTGTTCGGGATTATTAAAAGAGAGTTGAAAATGCTAGCTTTTTAAATTAAAATATACAGGGTGTTCCATTTAAAAAAATAAGGTTAGGTCCGATAACTTTCTTGCCTGACCCCGTATACTTATTCTGAAAACGGCAGATTATTCAACAAACATTATAAATAAACTTCTGTATAAAACATTTTCCTGTATCTCTTTTAACCAAGAAAATATAGGGCAATATAGAAATTGTCAATTTTTTCATTCAATATAAAAACTGGGCGTGGCTTATGTATCTAATTTTAGTTACGTTAATTAATTGTGTGATTTTAACAATATTAAAATCAAACCCCGGTTTCCTAATGGGGCCATTATTACTCCATGTTGCTGTCTCCAATAATATTCGAAGGATATAAGGTCATGTTATTACTTCATTACATTGTATAGATAACAATCACATTCCAAACACAAAGCTAATGAAAATCTATTTAAACCTTATTAATTATAAAAGTGCACGTCTGCACTCAAACTGGCAAAATATCTACTACCATACAGGGTGATGTTAATTCATTTTATTGCACGCAAAATAGACCCAATTTGATTCATAATTATATAGGGTGTTATGGAAATGACGTATTATATTTAAACCGGCAATTCCTGAGATGAAAACAAATTGAAGAAAAACATCCAAAAATGGCGCTTTAATTTAATATGCCCTGTACATGACCTTATGTCAAACCAAACATTACCACGTGGTGCCCCTGTCAGGAAGGTAAACAAAGCAACATATGGCGAAAAACGTCACTGAATCTTGAACAGTGTTGTCATATCTTCAGAGTAAACTCTTTAGAAAGTCAATAACCGTTTGACAGATTGCAAGTTGTTTATTTTTCAGGGTACATTATTATAAACTTTTACGTTCAGTTCAGTTCGCTAGGAAACAATCTCTGATTTATAAACTTGAACTGACTCGAACGAACCGCCGCGGAGTTTTTAAATGGTCAGGTATGTTCTCATTTGTTCAATTCGAACGACACCCGTCAGATATGGACAACTAAAAAGTTTATAAATGCCACTTACCCTTTAGAAAAAAAATTCAATTTTATTTAGCTTTTCGGACTTATTTAAAACCAACTTAATTTATATAAAAACACCAAGTACCTAGGTAACTTGAACAAAAACAAACCGGCACAATAAAATCACATAACACATCTAAGTACCATTCAATCTGAATTAGTATTTTAAAGTGCTACTGTGTAGACAAAAATACGCCCTTATTGTCTGAGTGGTTTGGGAAATAATGTATTTAACATCTAAAAATTTTAAAAATAAATAACACGTTGGTTCCGTCAATTGATATTGAACTGCTCGGCTGGGGCACTGCCGTCGCGAAAAGAACAAATAACTTAATAATTTAAACTCGGGTTTAAGTATTAACACACAAATCTGCTTGAAACTTGGTAAAAACAGTAGGAAACCGATAAGGCATGTGAAAATCGGCCGGCTTCTTTAAACAGCTGATTATAGACAACTAGCGGGTTGCCTGTTCTTTTCGCCGGCTGGGGTTAATATTTAAAAATACAACGTTGCCACTTTCGATGTTTTATAAATAAATTGCGGAATTTCCTTCTATAATATTACTTTCCTGTATAATTATAGTCTCGGAAATGGCAACCGCGCTAGCTGAAGTTAGTTCTCTGAATGTGCACAAAGAAAGCACCTTGGACGAGAACATTATTTCAAAGGGTAGTTCCTGTCAACATAATTGCTTCAATTTATCTTTAGTAAAGGGTTAATGGCCCATAGAAATTAGCGTTTTTATTATTTCTACTGCGAAATAATTAAGTGCTGTTTAGTGTTTGCGTGTAATCCGATAATAGGTGCATATCTTCAAAAAACCTAATTTGAAACTCGTGGGTGTCTGTGTGTTTCTTTAAGTGATTTAGTGGAAATGTTCCGAGAGATTGGAAATAAGAGGCCGAATGGGGTTTAGTGGGATTTATGCAGTTCCACATTATCATCAGGGTACGTGATGAGCATAAAGCTTTTCCCATAGAAAAAAAAACAAAAATCTGAAGATGTCTGTGCCCTGGATTACTTGCTAGTGTACTGGCACCTGGATGCACTTCTATTTGGATACTAGGTAAACTAAATATTACTTTTATAGGAATCTAAAGTTTTACATTTTTTACACAGTTGGCAACAACATTGTTCCTGAACATCTGTTGATTACACAGCTTGGCAATGTAATATGATCATATATGAATGTGCCCGGTGGGTTTAGGGGTGAATTACCCCACTTTTTAAACGTTCGATTTAAAAAAAAATATGTAGCGCTTCTCTAGGACACCCCAGGAGTCACCCATTTAAATATAATACGTCATTTCCATAACACCCTGTATATTACTGCGCCTTACTGTATTTTTTAGTCGGCTCTAGGTACTAGACCGCTAAGACGACAAACCCCCCGCAGTAGCGAGATGAAATTTGGCACATTTATAGTTACTATTGAACCAATCAATTAATTAATTGAAACAATGAACTTTAAATTCTTCCAGAATTAATTGCGGAGTGACGTAATCGATATTCAACTGTTTTCAATTGGTCCCCAGGATGCTTTTAATTGTTTTGTTCGTTGTCGCGGTCGGCCCCGCCCAGGAACGACGACAGCAAAACTTTTGAATCTGCGGCGTAGGCATGCGAGAATTTTTTAAGGGGATTTGTAATAATATGTGTTAATAGGTACAAGGTGGTTCATCCTTATCAGGATTCCATCGCATATAGACCATTGAAAGTTATGAGTAAATGTTTTTTTTCCTTATATGGAACACCCTGTATCAGTATGTTATTATTCAATTTTGAGATGTATGACGTTTATAAAATTACGCGTGTGTCTTAGTTACAGACAGATAAACCGATCACGTCGCAATATTCAGGATTTCATTTATTCTTTGTTCAAATGATTTTAAAGGCGCTTGAAAGTCAAAATGTCATGTCCCCGCCACTGGATTTTCCAATGCATCAAGTCATCCATGCATTTCATTCTTTAATTAATTAATAATTGCGGCTATTTGTCGTTGGAACGATATTGGTTGGTAGAGGGTATATACAGGGTGGCCAAAATATGCAGGCTATACACCTCAAAATAAAGAAATCCCAATGCTTATTGGAACTTCGTTGTTGATGCAGAAATACACGAGGATCCACTGTCGCCCATCCATATGTGTTTCAGAATAGTACTCCTCGAACTTTATTGTTTAAGAATTCCATCATCTGGAGCGCGTTATCCTTGTGAAACGACCTTCCTACGAAAACCGTAAGTAAACAATGCTGGACTTGTTGAAAAAATTGAAATCTTTATTCTAAAAGGCGAAATATGTTTTTTGGCCATAAATTTGATGTCACGTGAATGATATGTCCTCTATCGCACGAATCCATATCTAGTTTATGGTAATTTGTTTTAAAAGAAAGCAGAGGAACTCTCGAAATTTGGTTAATAAAAATTCTAATTCCAAGCGCTTATTTTTAGCAAATTCTTTCGACAAAATTATTAATCTGCTGCCAATACTTAAGTAAATATTACTTATTAATTCATATTTAAAGTATATTCGAGATTTAATAGATACGACTGGCGTCTAACAAACATATACAGGGTGTGCCAATAAAACGCCTTGTGCCTTTTAACAGAGCTCTTCTATTCATAAAATTTATCTCGAAAATCAAATCAACTCGATGCTGTACTGTCTTTTTTTTATGATCAAACACAAGCACTATAGGAAAAATCCTTTAGGGCACTCTGGGGGAGATGCGTGTGTGTGCAAAAAGCGATTCACGTTGGTTTTGAATCGTTCGAGGTTATATTCGTTGGGAAAAACGACCTCGAGAAGGTCGTTCCATAAGGATGAAGTCCTCCAGATGAAAGAATCCTTAAATAATGAAGTAGAGTACAGAAGAAGAGTACTAAGCTTAACCATATATGTGGGCGGCAGTGGTTCGTCGTGTATTTCTGCTATTCGACGCTCTGGGCGGAATTAAGAGGGCATGGTCAGCCGAGCACTTTCCATTAAAATATCTGTAAGAGAGAGTCAAATCCCCAACCTGTCCTCGATGTTCTAGGCTGTCGAGGATCTTCGTCAGCTCGTGGTCTCCGATGAGACGAATGGACGATGGAATCCAGTAGCCCAAGAGTATGTTTGGGTGCAGAGCTCCAGACATGAGAGCCGTACTCTAGTGATGGTCGAATCTGGGCTTTGTATAGTGTCAAAAGTGTGTACAACTTTCTGGTTCGGGAGAGTACACCAAGTTTCTTGGAAGCTGAGAAGTATGTCGATAACACTCAATTTCCTGAGAGACCGGTGGATGCAGAAATCAGAAATTTGGCACAAGCATAAAGTATAACGAACCAAGTATACAGGGTGAATGTATTCTTTCTATGAGTGATAAGAATTTGGTTTAGTTTTTTTTTTTGTAATTAGGGTCAAAAAAAGGAAAGACACCCTGTATATGCTGCACCCACTTACCCACGCGACGCGACTATCCAGCAACAAGAACCCAGAATACCGCCGTTGACCTACTACAACATAAAATCTAAATTTGGCTCATCAAAATCCATCAAGATTCATCTTGTGTTTTCAAGTGCGTATTTTTAGCAAATAGCAGTCGATAAATTTTTTTTATTATTCCGATTCGAATACCACGCGGTTGCTGTTTTGGACATCCTCCAAAATAACTGGAATTTCCATTCCAGGAAACGGTGCGTTTCAGATATTATCTAAGTACGCTGCATATTTTTGATTAATTTTTCGTTTTTCTTTCTCGCGTTTTTTTCTATTTTGGATTTATACTGTCGACTTTAAGCACAGGGCCAACACTCCATTCATAAATCTGTTGGAAAGTGAGTTTGTGATTGTTTGAAATGTTATTGAAAATCAGTAATGGGTGGAAGAGTGACAAAACATGTTGGTCTCGCTAATGGCAACAATGTTGAAGTCTGGTTAAATCAAAGATCTTACAAGGTTAAATCCAATAACGTTTAAAAGGTTATGGAGCGGTCTTCATCGTTTCGGAGCGGAGCTAGTCTGGGCAAAAAGCCCAACAAGGGCGTATAATTTACTTTGAGATTCTTTACGTTTAACTATATTTTCTATTCAAAAAGTGTAGTTTCGAATATTGGATATTTATAAAAAAGATAGAAATATTGATCCAGTTTTTATATACAGTGTATCTCCAAGGATGGATTTAACTATTTATGCTTAGCATCAATATTTTTGGTGTATTCATTACTGGATGATACTCTCCAGATATAAAAGTGTATATTTCTAGCCAGATTGTCATATTTATCACTAAGAGATCTTGCAAAATCCCAATTAAAAATTTGTAAATTTGACAATTACAACTGGTTTAAGGTTAATCCGCAATTGCTCTTAAAATAAGTTTATTTCTAATAATTTTACTATAAACTGTGAAAAGGATGATTCTTTAAAATAATATTATTATACTTAAAGGTATCAAATAAATCGTGAAATAATCAAACTGCACTCTGGTCATCTATCTTTAGTTTATTACCTGCTCACATGCATTGGGTGTGGCCAATTAGCAAGGAGGGAGAAACGGAATGGGTGATGCAAACTCAAAATCAAATTTCTAAATATATTTACTAACCTGTGAAATTTTAATTTAACACCATTGCATCTTCTAGTGAAGTATTTTATGGTCGCACAAGACTCAACCATCTTGTAAATGCTAGATTTATATTAAGAAATAAACCAACTCGACTGCTTTTTGCCCGGACTAGCACCACGGACCGGTCCATAACCTTTTAAACGTCAATGGTTAGTCAGAAATCATATCAATACAATCATATTAAAACATAACCATACTTACCGAAGAAAAGATAAATCCTTGCTTAAATGATCCACTCTTTTACAAACTATACATGAATGCACCATCATTGTTTATAATAAAGACGATTTTTAACCAATACTCACAAAAAATAAATAAAAACAACCAAGTATATAAACACTCCCTTAAAAGCGGTTAGCAGCGAGTAGCAACAGTGCATTCTTCTTCCATTGATAAAGTTTGATCGTTTGCCGTCGAGCGTAGTATCTTTTAACTTGATGTCGTCAGAGTGCAGTCGGTTTATTTCAAACTTTTATATATAATAATAATATTTTTTTTCTAAATCTCTCATGGCCTATTCACAATTTATATTAAAATTATTGGGAAATAAATTTATTTTAAAAGCAATTGCGGATTAACCTTAATCCAGTTGCAATTGTCAAATTAACAAATTTTTAATTGGGATTTTGCAGATACCTTAGCGATAAATAGGACAATCTGGCTATGCTGCAAGCATAACAGCAAGGTGGAGAGTGCACGTTTACAGTCCTTACGTCGACTTCAAATGTAAACAATTCTATCTGGAGTTTGTAAGATCTTTGACTTTAAGCAAGGTAGCCTAACTAGCAGTGGCGGATTTAACAGATGGGCAAAAGCGCGCTTGCCCAGATCGTCAACGTTCTACAATGAGGGCCCTGAGGAAGGGTGAGGGCCCTGAAGGAATTTTGCCCACTGGGCCTTTTTCCTTAAATCCGCCACTGCTAACTAACATTTATTTATTTACAAACGTTATAAGAATGTTCTTATCGCAAATATATTCAGCTTCGAGCTGCATAAATTCACCCCGATAACCATTAGAAGAGCTCTGTAACAGTTACAACAAAGTTATACAGCAAAAAAGCTTATAGAACCATCTTGCAATACAGTTGCGGTTCGTGATTTGTTTGTTAGAGGAGTGTTGGAACGGATAATTTACAGTGAGAGTAACCAAGTCGAATTTAACGATAAAAAAAACCTAGGCAGCAGTTTTCTCTAAAAAGGTTAACATTACAGAACCGGATATAGTCATGGCAGGACACGCAATCTCACTGGTTTCATCTATTAATTTCCTGGGCGTCAATCTGGAAGGAAATATGTCTTGGCATAACCACGTTGTGGCAATCGCCAAGATATCTTATATATGTACACACCTCAACAACTTTTGACACTATACAAAGCCCAGATTCGACCATCAATAGAGTACTGCTCTCATGTCTGGAGCTCCGCACCTAAACCTACTCATGAGATCAGCACGATCCCCTGATCTGACGCCATTAGATTTCTTCTTATGGGGTTATGTCAAAATTATTGTTCACAAAACTAAACCCCTGGTCAAGCCCCAGATGTTCAGTAACGTTAGAAAAAAGGATGTTGCCAAGACGTTCGCGGCGAGCAGTTTCAACATCTCCTACATTAATGTTTTTTACATGATCAAGAAATAAACAGTATTACTTATTAGTTTTTGAGTGTGTTGTTAATTTTTGCAATAAATCTGAAAACAATTAAAATTTCCGGCAACATTTGAAGATAGATATAGGATATGGTACATTAAATATGTCTAAAATTTTCCGAGGGATCCAAAAATTGAATGATATTCAGGGGGTTGCATTTAAAATAAGAAAGTTGGTATTGGCCACTATTACATGACACACCCTGTATGAAACGTTTTTATTGAAAAAAATGCGCAACTAGAAATACCAATCGACGTGTCCGAGCGTTTTTTCCCATTTATTTATTATAGAATTTATTTCATTTGGCTGATACATGCTGCATGTATAAAACCAGCACTGTATAATTTTTAAAATACCCCGGTATATTTTTATGAAATAAAAGACTCCTGCCCAGTGGCGGCTCGTGACCTATGATAGAGGGGGTTCACAAGTATGGTGAAATTATTTTTAAAATTTTATTTTTGTGTAACGACCAAACAATTCCTTTCTAGCCGTTTTAAATGTAGAAAGAAAAAAAGTAATAAGAAAATGCGTTAGGTAAAACATACTTTAATTTATTTTACACAAGGAAATACAACTTTTGGAAAATAAGAAAGGTTTTCTTAGTGTGTATAGTTGTCCGATCTTAACGTCGTCGCAAGCAACCCTCGTAACAATATTTATACAGTCCACTACTAATACTACTAAAGCCATCTACGAGCTCTCAAGAAAACCGAATGATGTCCAATACTACTACCGCCATCTACCGTCATCAAGGCGAGCAGGCGCAACCAAGAGAACGAATCGAGCCACGAGACTGACAAGTTGGCATTCTTCATATTTTCAGTGTTTTTTAGTTCAAATCCTTAAATAAAATGGTTTAAAATGATATCGAGTATCATTTATCGAAATACAGAACTAACACACAACCGACCCTACACAATAGTGCTTAAAAGTCCATTCTTCGATTCGTAATTGTAGAAACAGTCAACAATATCATTAAACTTTCTAATGAAGTCCCTATAGATTTACCCTTTGTGGTCCGCGTTAAATTAATTTCGGGTTTAGGTCTTCTCGCATTTTTCACTTCAATTTCTTGCTCCAAACTCAAAGAGCTAAAGTTATTTCTTAAATAGTCCATCGTCAACTATTCATTTTAACTTAATAAATATATAATATTAAAATATTAAAACATACACGATCGAATATCTAACTAGATGCGCGAACAGACAACACAACACAAAAACTATGCGCCTTTTCCATGTTAAATTGCCATAGCCCCGCTATCCCCCGCTGTCTCCTGCCACCTGTTACTACAGAGAAACTGCACCACTTAATCGCACGTGCGAGCAAGTCTCGTCATTTACCTCGACCGAGGCACGGTTGCCGGATCTATAAGGTTTGGTTTGACGGGATGATAAAATATTAGGGAGGGTCGGACTTTTTTAGTTTGACGGTACGATAAAATATTAGGGAGGGTCGGACTTTATACGATAAATAATATTCAATGAAGATAAATTAATATTTTTTATTCGTTTTGTTTTGGGGGTGCACGTGCGCATGTGCTCCTGTGGAAGAACCGCCACTGCTCCTACCTTATCTAAATTTTCTCAATCTCTAATTGCATTAATTACAAAGCAAGGTCGAATTACCTTTGACATGTTTTTTTCTAACAAGGAATTACTTGGATTTTTCCATAGAATCAAAAATGCCAAAATATACAGGTCTATTTAAAATAACAATGTTAAGCCTAATTTCCGGTATAACCGGAAGCGAAAGAATCGTCAAAATGTATTCATTAAATAGTCCAATCAAATAGCTTTATTAGTTCCCGAGATTTTTTAATAGACCATGAACGACCCTGTATAACAAAAATACCACAGAATTTCGCTTAAACTAAAATCTGCTACAACGTCCGCCCACAATTTCTCAGATCTATAAATTTTTCTCGTTGCCAGTTTTACGTGGTAATCTTACTTTAAACAGTAATAATTATTATTGTTACCAAATATGCCGCCCGATAGCCTAAAATTCCTGCCGCCACCCACAAAGTCCACGAATGAAAATGAATTTCCGTGAAAATTCCCGCCGATACCTCCCTGCATCCGAACCATATGACCGGCCGATATCGATCCGGCGTTCCTGCGAGGCGCTTTTCCACAGTAACCGATTGAACTCTCCTGCTTTTACAACTGGAAATATTGGTGACAGGTTTTTCTTGTTTACAATCAAATTTCGCGAGTTTTCTGAGTGAAATTCGTGTCTTTTACTGAGGAAAATCGTTTTTCCTTGAACCGAGTCGGGTATAACGACGAAAATTTAGTGGTAGAGGGATATTTTTCGCTGTATTTACTGTATTTTTCGACCTAGCGGCGTTTTACGCAGTTTTGCGTGAACTTGTGACCCACAAGGCTATTTTGTCACGCATTTTGACATTTCTACACCGAAAGAAACCAAACAAATCCATCCGATTACGAAACCTATTTACCCCTACTAACGTAAACCGTTTTCCATTAATGGACCAGCAGCTTGCAGCTTCTCTGTAGCCATGGACCTCTTCAGCAGTAACACCGGCCTCAATTTTTGACTCTAGCATCACTATTGTACAGGAGTATGAGAAAGAGTGCCATCAGCACCAAGAGCAATAAGGTGTACACCCCGAACAGTTTAGAACTAACAGGTGATAAAATACAGCTCGCCGAGCCTCAAAAATCGACTCCAAAAAGGGTGGTCGTCAAGAAAACTCTAAAAATAGCACCAGTGGAGAAAGAGGAGGTTTATAAAATTGAACGCGTGAGCCAACCGCGAAAAGCCACCAATGTGAAACGTACGTACAAACATTGTTTGAAGACTTCCGTAACCGATTATAAGAACACGGACGTTTCTAATAAAGTTTTACGGGAAATAAGGGAAACCTCGAAAGTGGAGGATTTTGAAAGGATTCTTCAAAGCCTTTGGCAAAGCGATAAATTCCGGAATAAAGGTGGTTACGCGAGGAAAACGGAAAAGGATAAAGTTTTGGAGAGGATAGAAAGGAGTAGCGAGGATATATACGAGGAGTTCTTTGGCCAGTATATCGAGTGTTTACGCAACATTGTGAAGAAACCGGAGGAAGAAGAGTGCAAAAATTAGTTTTCCTTGGTTGACCTACTGACATAAGAAGAAGAAACAAGAGAATAAGAACAATAAGAAGACTGAGGTAGAAGTAGGTAGATTCCTAAATCGATATAGGTGATTTATAGGCATTTTCTGGCTGTAGTGGATTATATTTTCGAAAATTTCCCGCAAAAGTACTGCCCAAAAGATAAGCAATAGATAGTTTTTTCTGAAGAAATCTCAACGCCGAAACCTGAACTATACGTATCCGAATGAATGCCTTCACAATCGCCTTCAAGCAGCTTGCATATTTTCAAAATTCTGTGATATAAACAGGGTCCCTTGTTTTTTGGATATTCCGCATCGCCGCTTTTTATACGCAACGCCGTCCTCATCGGTCGGTGTGTATTGGTGATTTTACTCACTATTCCTAGTCATATATACGAACATTGAAAGGTTGACCGATAAACAAAAACATCTCGAACACCAGATAAATCGCAAAATTTTTAGTCGCAAACATTCGCCGGCTAAAAACAGTTGGTCCGTTGAAAGGCAAGTGAAAATCGCGCTCGGCGAGACTGTCAGAGGTCAAAAACATTTGAAAATAGGCGACCGTGGCGAAAACAAGCGAAACAGCCGATTGTAGTTAAAAACAAACTTTTGTTGTTGCTATTGTTGATCGAGCCTGGCGACGATCGCAGTTTAAGAAAACTAAATTCAAAACGAGTGCGTATAGGCTTTAAAACAACCCAAGTGCCCTGACGACCAGTTTCGTTCGGGTTTATAGTATCAAAATTGCTACCAAAACGGCTCCGAATCAGCCCAAAATGGAGTGCAGGCCGCCTCCATCAATACCATCGGCCCCCCCGCAGATGAAATCGAGGGACCTGGATCGGAAAGTTCTGAGGGAGACGCTCTACTCGGAAATCTTTCAGAGGCACCGGAGATCGATCTTCGCCTTGGGCTCGTTCCTCAGGATGTTGAAGACCAAGAAGTCCAACTATAATGTGATAAAACAAGATGGCGAATCAGAAACTGAATAGCATTTACTTATTTGGTGAGCGAGTGACTGAGTGAGGAGGGGGATGGAAGTAAATGTGTAAGTGCGTAAAATGTTGATTTTTTAGAATAGTTAGATTAAGGCGGCTGTTTTGAGTAAAGCATTTGATTTTACGCAAAACGAGGACGGGGAAAAGGGAACTGCGTAGTTTTGTGGGGATTTTCTATTTCGGCCACGATATTGTTTTGATGCGAAAGCTGTGATTTTCGTTTTATAAATACTAATTTACAATTTTATTTTTCAAATTCCTCTCATTTTTCTTTAACTGATGGTGTGTTTTTATTAAGGTTAGATATAGATCACGGTCCTTTTTATACAAAAATGGAATTGCTATGGTAGAAATAGTTTTTATATCCAACATCGCTTCGTTAATATACGATAAGATTTTAGTGATAATGGTAAGATATAGGTATATGATAAGTTTAAGTATAAGGTTTATTGTAGTTAATCATTTATATTTAAGTGAATATGTCCAAGGTAGCCGTTTATCGCGGTTCAAGTACCAATAAATCTACAAAAAACTTATTGATATGAACCTAGTAGAGACAAGAGATCGATTTTTTACTCTACCGGTTTTTTAAGCCACCTTGTGGAGGTAAAAATAATTTTCCTACGAGGAAAGTACACTTTTCGCACTCCTTTGGGTGCGGAAAGCAGTACTATTCCGCAAAATTAAAATGCCTCCTACTGTTTCAAAAATTGTAAGTAGTTATATTCCATCATGTTTCTCACTAAAAGAGATCTTTGCGGGTTTTTTATTTAAAAAAATAAAAAAGGTCTTTAATGACGTGCTAATACTTCAGGGTGTGATTGCTTCGGTCATTTTATAAAGAAAAGTTCTTATGAACATATGTCCGCAACGGCTTAAATTTTTTGTTACAGGGTGTTGAATTTTTATTTTTTAATATCTCCGAAAGTACTTTAGATATTATTTTCAATTTCGGTATGTGTTAATAGGATATAGAACCACACATTTTAGTTAGAAAAGTTATTCAATTGTTCCACCAGTGGCGTCCCTGCAAACATGTCCTCTGATATTTTTTTACAAAAAAGATGCTACGCCACTGACATATTTCTATGTGGATATTTTTTCTGATTAGCCTGGTCAATTCGCCCTGAAAACGGTCTCTTGGGTCTTTCTCGTCAGACGCAGCGTTCTTAATTAAAACCACTAAATTCATATTGAAACTCATTATTTTTAACATTGATAAAATAATTAATGATAATTAATCTCATTGAGATATCGGGATCGGGTTTGTTCGAGCTTACGCGCTCTGTCAAGCTCTTCAATTTTGCCTTTCACATTTTTTTTGTAGCATCAAAACCGGCTGAGTTATTTTCAATTTCCCGTTGTAGGTTAGATTTATGGGGCGTGCCCTCATTTATTATATTATTAATATTAATAAAATAATTAATGATAAATTTTGTTTTATAAAAATTGTTGGAAATGGCCACCTTCACTTAAAAGGCACGCTTTCGTCCGTCTTCGCATCGAATTGCCCACTCCAACAATTTTTATAAAACAAAATTTATCAATAATTATTTTGTCAATGTTAATAATAATGAGTTTCAATACGAATTTAGTGGTTTTAATGAAGATCGTGCGTCTGACGAGAAAAACTCAAGACACCGTTTTTATGTAGAATTGACCAGGTTAATCAGAAAAAATATCCACTGTCAGGGAAGTCCCATCCTTTTTGTAAAAGATATCAAAGGACATGTTTGCAGGGACGCCACTGGTGGAACAATTGAGTAACTTTTCTAACCAAAATTTGTGGTTCTATATTGTATTAACACATACCAAAATTGAAAATAATATCTAAAGTACTTTCGGAGATATTAAAAAATATCCATTTAAAAAAAATTCAACCCCTGTAGCAAAAAATTTAAGCCGTTGCGGACATATGTTCATATGAACTTTTCTTTATAAAATGGCCTAAGGAATCACACCCTGAAATATTAGCACGTCATTAAGGAACACCCTGTATAGAGTTCAGTTTTTCTCTAAATTTTTGTGAAATTCCAAGTAAACCGGCACTCGTAGGAAAAATATTGTACCGAACAAGTGCGAATAGCGGTACTTTTACGCACTCAACGGTCACCACGGATGTGATTTTTCCACTGCTGGATGCATTTTTTTTTTAATTTCAGTAGAAAATTTATTTTTTAATGAATTTTATGGAAAAATGTGACTGACGTGAACGTTCTGGCAAGCAATGCTGTAACTCCGAATTTCACAAATCATCTGTTTGTTTTTTGTCAGAAAACATGAATAAATCAATAGGAACGAAAATAACGCACGAAAATCACCTGTTAATTCGGAACATTGACCTTCTTAAAACTGATGAATTGTTGATAGTTCCGCCGAGTCACAAATAGAAACGGTAAATTAATTTTCTTGAATTACAGGAAAAAAAGCGATTAATTTGATTTGTAAGAACAAATTAATTTTTTGGAAAAATATGTCGTTTTCTATAATAATGGTGGGTACTTTATGGCTATCGCTGTATAATTTCTGTCCGGATTTCCGAACCATGGCAAGTGAAGTATTGTAAAGTAAAACGTATTTTTTTATTCAAACTTTAATGCGACAAAAAAATATTTCTATAGCGCGATAAAAAATACGTCTATCAAAATTCAACAAACAACAAATTTAAAATACACGCCGAAATTGTTTACCAGGTCGAAATGTTAATTTCAACAACTTTAAAAAACATAGATAGAGTCGATTGACGTCACGATATCTACAGCGTGTATACAAACAACGAGCAATTTTTTTTTATTAAGAAAATATTACAGATGTTCGTTATTTTTAAAATATACAGTGTGCCAATTTAAAAACTTCCCACCCTTAATATATTCGCTTGCAGTAAACGACCTTTAAATGACTGCCCCCTTCCCATTTCAGGTTTTAAGGGTAACGCTTCTCCCGTGGAGCGGCCGTGAAAAGTGGTACTTTCGGGCCGGAAACGCGGCTTGAAAGTAGGCACACTTTCTGGCTGGAAGCATAAAAAATAGTATACATCACACGGCTCGAAAGCGCTACTCACTGCCGGGGCGATAGTGCTGCCTCGGCTGCGCCTCGGCAGTACTATCGCCCCGGCAGTAAAAGTAGCACTTTCGAGCCTAGTGATGTAATATACTATTGTTTAAGTGAAGATTTTTTTAAATTTTATTACGGTTTACGTTTGAATGTGGCAAAATTAAGTTAAGAGCATGTCGAATATATCGGGATAAATATCCGAATAGGCCGATTCCCACGCCTGATATTATTAGAAGACTAAATAATAATTCTTTAATATTTGGATCATTTGAAGCCAAAGTACGAAGAATTAAAGAAATACTGGACAATGAGGTATTTGAAGTTACCATCTTATCCTAAGAATTTAAAGTTTATAATTTTTTAAACAAATAATATTTAAACCATTAAATTTGAAACAATCAACTGCAATTTATTTATAAATTCAATTAAGAAACGCACGACACTTGAACAAATAGTATTTTCGGAATAAAATTGGATTTTTTGAGAAAACGCTATGATATAGGTATAGGACAGTGAATACTATTTATAAAAAACAAATAATTTGCCATCAAATTAAATAAAAATATACAGGGTGTTTCATTTAAAATAAGAAAGTTTTTAATGGTTGAATTCTTTCACAATGAACCTTGAATTGTAACCACCCTGTACATTTTCTGCCAAATTTGAAATATTTCTAAGACTTGATGATCTTCTAGCTATTCGGTGAGAAAATAATTTTAGTCCAAGAGCTAAGGTAAAAAAATTATATGGATTATTTCATCGTCATGCATTTGCCAAATAATTACAAAAAGTCCAGATATCTCAAAAACTAATAGAGTCTGACAAAAACATTTTCTATAAAATGTGCTTAATATTTAATGCTTAATCGAAAAATGTAATAAAAATTACCATGTTGTATTTAAAAAACGAAAGTTGGCAGCTACGTCCGGTATAACCGGAAATGACAGAAACATGTGAATATTTTAGTGCAAGAGAGCATATCGATAAACCTAAATCCCCAAAGTTTCAGAAACATACATTCAGTAGTTCTCCATAAAGTTCTAATGCAAGCTCGCCGTGAATCACCCTGTATACCCACTAATCTTATGAACCTACGCGATGCTCTAATTGAAGATTTAAACAAATAGCAAATAAATATTTATTTAAAACGTCTCTCAATGATCTGGACTTCGTGAAATTCTAGCGTCGAGTCGATTTTTCACTCGTGTTAAAAAAAATTGCACACGCAAATAACACGTACGAACAAAGGCTGATAAATTATACGTTATGGGTCACCATCAATAGAAATTAACCACCTTTTTATATAGTTAACAATGTTGTTCTGTAGTTTTGAGGAATAATGACTCCGGGATTTGTTTTAATTGCTACATGAAAGGGTCATATAATTCTATACAATTTTATTTTCCTTCTCAAGGTTTTCTCGCAAGAAACCAGAAAGCCGGGATTTTTATTTATAGAGAATCTATGTTTCCGCAATTTTTAATTGAATTTTCTTATTTTTATTTAAGTTGCCTCAATTTTTTTTCGAAAACTTCGTTATTTACGTGCGTGTTTCATTTCGATATCGCTCGTTTCAATTATGCCGAAAATAATTCGATTTCTGCTAAAACGGAAGCTAAGAGACAAATTGGTTAGTACAGCCGGATAATTGATTTATTATTATTTATTTATACCTATTACGTATATTATTCCACAATTTGAGACGGTTTTTTGACCCAAATTAATTTAAAAAATTTTAGAGCCGTATTAGGCTGCTTTTTTCTTTGGCAATATTTTTGTAACTTGCAAGACTTGCCAAAAAACGGGTAAAACGCTCGATTTTTGTTGCATTTTCTGCTGCCTCTCTTGAGCTTCGCATAGTAGTCCCTCGATATCGAGATATTAAACATGGACTGTGCGTTATTGTTATCTTCTTCCGATGAAGACTCTAATATAACAAAGTGGTATTTATACAGGGTGTTATGGAAATGACGTATTATATTTAAACCGGCAATTCCTGATTAAAGACAAATTGAAGAAAAATATCCAAAAATGGTGCTTTAATTTAATATGCCCTGTACGTGACCTTATGTCAAACCAAAAATTACCACGTGGTGCCCCTGTTCGTATACACAGCAACATATGGCAGTGAATCTTGAACAGTGTTGTCATATCTTCAGGATAAACTCTTTAGAAAGTCAATAACCATTTAACAGATTTCAAGTTGTTTATTTTTCAGGGTACATTATTATAAACTTTTACGTTCAGTTCGCTGGGAAACAATCTCTGATTTATAAACTTGAACTGACTCGAACGAACCACCGCGGAGTTTATAAATGGTCAGGTATGTTCTCATTTGTTCAATTCGAACACCCGTCAGATCTGGACAACTTAAAAGTTTATAAATGCCACTTACCCCTTTAGAAAAAAAATGCAATTTTATTTACCTTTTCGGACTTATTTAAAACCAACTTAATTTATAAAAAAACACCAAGTACTCATATCACAAAATTACATTAGTTTTCGCGTCACAACACATCTAAGTACCGTTCAATCTGAATTAGTATTTTAAAGTGCTACTGTGTAGACAAAAATATACCCTTATTATCTGGGAAATAATGTATTTAACATCTAAAAATTTTAAAAATATATAACACGTTGGTTCTCTCGATCGATATCGGCCGGCTTCTTTAATCAGCTGATTGAGGACAATCGGGCTAATATTTAAAAATACAGCGTTGCCACTTTCGATGTTTTATAAGCGACTATCATAAATTGCCGAATTTCCTTCTATAATATTACTTTCCTGGTCCTAAGATGGACTAGACCATTATTTCAAAGGGTACTTCCTGTCAATTGTTAACATAATTGTTTCATTTATCTTTAGTAAAGGGTTAATGGCCCATAGAAATTAGCGTTTTTATTGGGGTTTAGTGATAAACTCTAACACTATCATTAGGACACGTGATAAGCATAAAGTTTTTCCCATAGAAAAAAGAACTGAAAGTGTATGTGCCCTGGATTCCTTAATCGCGTCCTGGATTTACTTTCTAAGTAAGCTAAATATTTATTTTTATAAGAAACTAAAGTTTTACACTTTTAAACATTTTGCCGGAACATCTGTTGATTACCCAGCTGAGCAATGTAACATGTTCATATATGAATGTGCCGAGGAGTTGTGTGTGGGTTTAGGGGCGAATTACCCCACTTTTTAAACGTTCGATTTAAAAAAAAAATATGTAGCGCTTCTCTAGGACACCTCAGGAGTCACCCATTTAAATATAATACGTCATTTCCATCGTAAAGCGAAGATTCAATGGAGAATTTTATCACCTTTATAATGATTTAAGGAAATATTCCCAACGCTTTTTTGAACATATGAGAATTACCATTACTTCTTCCACTGATATAGGTTGAGAATGGCAGTTCTTACAATTTTTATTTATTCTCCTTTCACGATATCATCAAAGGTATTTATTTATATGCATTCTCATATTCACAAAATCGTTGGGGATCTTTCCTTAGATCTTTATAAAGGTGATAAAATTCTCCATGGAATCTTCGCTTGATTTGCGTTAATAGGACGCACTGGTAATCTTGATTTCTGTTTAAACGTATACTACTTTGTTATATTAGCGTCTAAAATAATATCTTCTTCATCGGAAGAAGATGACAACGCACAGTCCATGTTTATATCTCCATGTCGAGGGACAAACTGATCGACAGGCAAGACAATGAGCGAGGGTCGGTGCGCCGTTGTGGACATACACTAATGCGGCCTTTACGAATGTGGGCATTTGTATCAAAGTTGTGAAAGGAAGAACTAATTTAAATCGGACGGGTTCATAATAATAACATCTCGGAAAATAATTACATAAAACCCATATTTTCCAACTCTCTAATTTAACTTTTTGCGTATCGTCCCGAATTTGTGGAAAATGGAACAAGATATCAGGTAAACAAATCAATTTTCGAGTCCGCTCCAAGCCCGAAAAATTATCTCGGGAAAGTTTCAATGGAAATTTTTTTTTAGTGTCCGTTTCTGCACGGTTAACGCCGGTGCCAATGTACAACAAAAACACATTACATGAATAAAAATAAAAAAATCGGTAAAAAACAATAGTTGCACGAACGTTCGTTTTTTCCAACTAGTTATACCGGGTGTCAACTTGAAAGCTTCCCATCCTTAATACATAGCTTCCGGTAAATTATATTAGAAACGATCGAGATGACATTGTGTACTAGCTCCAGAAGTCGATGCCAAAATGTCGCGTGCATGTGGTTTAAACATGTATTTGGAGTGAGGGGACGACTAATTAATTCCTTTGCGTCTTTCTGCTGATTTAAAACTATTATATTAGACCCCCACCATTTAATAAAGCCAAGTGAAAACGTTATATATAGGGTGTTGAAAAAAGGTCGATACCCCGCAATAACTCCGGTGCATCGCATTGCAGCGGAAAATGTCTGGGGGAAAAGTTGTTTGTTTTTGAAGGAGGAATAGTTTGCAATTTAACCCCCCCCCCCCCAACCCGCGGGCGCGGGTGGGGGTAAGTTAAGATTTTCAAATGGAACCCCATATTTTTTATTGCGTAAACATCTTTTGTCCGAATTTTTTTTTTATTCGCTCCCATCCTTCACCAATAATCACCATGAGAAAGACAAAATCAGAACCGTGCAAAAATCAAGTTTTATCCCGGACATACTCTTTTTCTCTGTCTTGTACTAAAAAATACCCTTGTATTCCACGGGCACTTTTTAGTACAAGACAGAGTGTTTCCGGGATAAAACTTGATTTTCGCACGGTTCTGATTTTGTCTTTCTCATGGTGAATATTGGTGAAGGATGGGCGCGAATAAAAAAAAATTTCGAACAAAAGATGTTTATTTTTGGTCGGAGAACACGATACGCCAATAAAAATATGGGGTTCCGTTTGAAAATCTTAACTTACCCGCCACCCGCGCCCGGGGGTTGTGGGGCTGGGGGGTGGTTTAAATTGCAAACTATTGCTCCGTCAAAACCAAACAACTTTTTCCCCAGACATTTTCCGCCGCAATGCGATGCACCGGAGTTATTCCTTTTTTCCACACCGTGTATAATGAACTTTCGTCGAAATGGAGGTATTTATTCAAATAGTAACCCCATATTGTTGTAGATAACTAACCTGCTAACCGATTAGAGCTATATGACTTGAATTATTTTGTTTGTCAGTCCCTTGTTCGTACTACTGCAAAAATGGCTATTCGATTGAGAAGCTAAACGTAGTATGAACATTTTTGTCCGAAATTTTTTTCCCGATTTTTATATTAGTTACTGGAAGCTAGGAGGGGGGGGGGGGGGTCGATTGAATATATCGATTATTTTCTAATATTCGCCCGGCTCCAAGTCTGTGTACACAAATAAGTAGATACAAGTTAATAACAGAATTCATAAAAACACTTCTATCGATAATAGATAAAGAAAAAACAGGAAATCAGAAAGAGAAGTAATAATCCCCCTCAAACATACCGTCGAATCAATATTATAATCTGTTTGCACTATGGGAAAGCGGATTTATTTCCTTTAAAATGTTGCTTTAATCCTTTCATAGATAGTTATTGCATGAGCCTACACGCTATACCGTAATGCTTTTAAAAAAAAAGTCCATCAATGCTCTTCTATCACTGACAAAGAATGTATTTATTCATGATACTAAGTTGACTATCCAAAATCCGTTCTTACCGTCAAACGCTAAATATTTCGCAGAATCTCTCTAACGAACTAAAGGCAGACAAATTTATAACATTGAGTTCGCACACACAAAGCTAGCTAATGAGACACACGAAAGCTGTAGGTCGACCAGTTTATTTTTAAAATATCGTAATAATTATGTGGGTAAACCGGAACCTTGCACTTCCTAATAATAATGTGCGAGCATTTATGATCAAAGGCGTTTTTTGGAGGTTTCAGAATTGTAAAAAACTTGGCGAGGTCACCTCGCCTCGCTACCTATCGTCGTTTTTTAAAAGCCTGTAGAAATGACATTTCTTGCTTTTTCATAAATCTAACCAATCCGGCGGCGCGGCGGTACTTACTCCAAAAAAATACATTTTTTATTCTTGCGCGAATGTCTTTATTTTTCCGATAATTCCACTAACATTAGCACAGAATAATATATCCTAGGTACTATTTAGATATATATATACAGGGTGGCCCATCGAAAACAGTCCAGCAAGGTTTACGGCCGTGTACGTGAAAATTAACAAAAAAACTCGGACCCGTAAACTTGTGTTTTCAGGGGGACACGTTTCACTATTAATTTCATCCCTGTAACCTCAACCCCCCCTAGCGGGGGCGGCTACTACCCTTGTTTTTTTAAATGGGAATGGGTATGTTGTGTTACATCTTTTTAAAGGGCATTAAATTCTCTTTAAAATGGCGCCTTGTTTTGTAAATTTGAGCTACGCGCCGCCGAGAAATTGCGTTTTAAAAAATGTAATTTTATTGAGTAATACTTACATGTTATCTTATTAAATGTTGAAAATGTCCGCCATTCGCCTCCATACAATAGTACAACGACTGTTCAAAGTGGACATTGTGAAGAACATCTGATGTAATTTGTTGACATTCATTAGTAATGCGGTTCCGCAAATCGTAAGGATTCGGGTTGGGTGGCATAAATTTTGGATTTTAGATGTCCCCACAAAAAGAAATCAAGGGGAGATAAATCGGGCCATCTCGCGTGCCATTCAATCCATCTACCAGGAAACGTTTCATCCAGAAAGTGGCGTACGGGTAATGCATAATGGGGGGGAGCCCTGTAGATCTGGATCAACCACTTTACTGAAGATAAAGTTGAATTGACTTATTACTTAAAAAAAAATTGTTTACGCACAAACCTGTGTACTTGCTAAGAGGTGCAGGGAAATGTTTCAAATTCCGTTGCTCGGCGGCGCGTAGCTCAAATTTACAAAACGAAGCGCCATTTTAAAGAGAATTTAATGCCCTTTAAAAAGATGTGTCACAAGATACCCATTCCCATTTGAAAAAAAAGGGTAGTAGCCGCCCCCGCTAGGGGGGTTGAGGTTACAGGGATGAAATTAATAGTGAAACGTGTCCCTCTGAAAACACAAGTTTACAGGTCCGAGGTTTTTTTTTTAATTTTCACGTACACAGCCGTAAACCTTGCTGGACTGTTTTCGATGGGCCACCCTGTAATATATATTTCATATTCACTATTCACCACAAACTACCTTTCTTAGCAGTCAACATCTAAACCCTTTTGCAAAACTCTCCAATATTTTTATTTCTACCTAAAAAGAAAATATTGTGTTTTCCCGAGCCAACAAACTAGAAGGTGTTCACATTTTTCTATAAAAAGCGTTTCATGTTTTCCAACACACTATTGAATATTTTTGTAAATAATGTAAGTCCACTAATAATTAAAAGCAAATAAGATTTTAAAAAATATGTTATCCAAGTAGATCCTCGTTTTGTTTTACCCTGACCTAGCCAACCGATAATCCTATTGTACTTAAAATTCACTTGCATGCCTTAAAACAGTAGTTTTTTGACGTTTGAATTTCGATCGTGTGAGCAAAAAGTGAAAATCTTCATATTTACCATCTGATTTTTAAAACTTTTAGCCGTACAAGGTGTCCCATTTTCGACACTTTTATAGGGTATCTCCGTAATTGTTAGTGCTATCAACAAAGTAATGTAGGTGTCATGTGCTCTTTTTGGGTCAAAAAATTATAATTTCAAAATTACCCTATATTTTCTTAGTTAAAAGAGATACATAAAAATGTTTTATATAGAAGTTTCTTTATATTGATTTTTGAATAATCTGCCGTTTTCAGAATAAGTATAAGGGGTCAGGTAAAAAAGTTATCGGACCTAACCTCATTTTTTTAAATGGAACAATCTGTATATTTTATTCTAAAAAGATACTATTTTAAATTCTCCACTCAAATATATAACACACTATGGATGGTTGGTTGGTTTCTTAGTCGATTTATTTAAACTTTATTACTTTGAAACGAAATAAAAGATTCAGATTAAGGTAAAAAATAACGGGAATCATCGCAAATGTTCGGAATATGTCCTTAAATGGATACCGTCTTTCCGGATAGCGAACAAAATATACATTTTGCGCCATTTCTTCTTTTTTTCCACTTTCAATACAAAACTGATATCATATCAAATTTTTCAAAATGTTGATAAGTCATTTTCGCAAATGAATATGTAAAAATGAAATTGACCTTAAATGTTAATAGTCAACATAGTTGTTTCTAGGATATTAGCTTTTGTTTCATGGTCTACTGTGGTTTAAAGTAATCAACATCAATAAATCGCCTAGGAAACCAGTATAATCCATGGTGTGTTATATATTTGAAAGGAGAATTTAAAATAGTATCTCTTTAGATTAAAATATACAGGGTGTTCCCTTTAAACAAATGAAGATAGGTCCGATAAGTCTTTTACCTGACCCCGTATACTTATTATGAAAACGGCAGATTATTCAACAATCAATATAAAGAAACTTCTGTATAAAACTATTTTCTATATCTCTTTTAACTAAGAAAATATAGGGTAATTTTGAAAAAACCCAAAAAGAGCACATGACACCTACATTACATTTTTGATAGCACAGACAGTTACGGAGATACTCTATAAAAGTGTCGAAACTGGGACACCCTGTACAGTGCAATGTATATGGTCCGTTTAAGTTTATACTGTATTTGTTCGCTCAACGCTCACTAAAAAAACAACTAAAAACTGCGTGCTTAGACTGCACTTTTTATACGGAATTTATACCTTAGAATCATTGAAACTCTGTTTGGAATTTTGGCAAATTTGCACTTTTGTAAAACTTCTATGTTCGTTAATCACGCGAGAAATTGTCGAGATCACGTGCCCTTATGTTAAAAGATGATCATGTTAAAATACCTACTGATTTAAATAATTTTTAAAAAAAAATCTGTTTAAAATATACATATTTAATTGTTCATGCAATAAAAACACATATTAAGTGTAAATGGTGTTTTGTTTCAGAAAATAATTTAAGAATTATAATTAATATGGTACGAAAACCTTGGAAAAACAATAAATGGTAATGTGAATTTTTTACTTTGAACTTCATTGTTGAATTTGTAATTTTCTCACTTTATTTTTGTATTTTTATATATTTTATTAAGAACTGTTATATTTATTGGATGTTATATTACTCCTACTTCTTAGACGAGATGACTTTTTAGCAAATATATTAAGTTTTATGTACATCTTTGTTAATAGTTAATATTAGACAAAAATATCATTTATATTCAAAAACATTTATTATATGTTTATGTTTGTATTGATATTCAATTCAGTGATCAAATTTCCCGAATTAAAATCTACTCTTGAATGATTTATTTTTTGCTGGCGACGGCTTGTTCGATACCGGTAGGCCTGACTGGACCGGCTCGCAAAAAATAATATTTATTAAATAAAGAATTCCAGAGAGAACCCTTAATTCCGTGGGAATTCCATCACAGAATTAAATATAAACTTTTTTATAGTTGTGTCCAGTTTTCGGAAAAATACCATTATCCATTGTAATGAAAATGTATCTATTTTTGAAATATTCTGTTCGCGATACTTATAGTATTCAACAGAGCATTTACAAAACTGCTGTTTTTTTACAAAAATTAAAACACGTGTTTTTGAGAACGTACACCCACGACCAAAAAAAAACCGAAATGTCTATTTAGTCTAAACGCAGAGCCTATGCTAATGTCACTCAAATTGTGACGTGAATGAAACATTTTTTGCCTCACCCCTATAGTAAACAAACTGCCGCTAGTTCTACAACATCCTTATTTTAATAACCTTTTTAATTTTTGTGAAAAACATAATCGCTGACCTTTATTTTCGTCGTCAATTATTTTATCTAACATTATTTCGTTATCTTGCTTTATTTGTACATTAGTATAACTATTAATAGGTTAATTTAGTAACATTTTATTCCCTGTATTCCTGTATAAACTCTAGTGATGTAATTCTATAAGGCATATCTAGGAATTTATAGTATACCAAGAGCTATTTGTGTATATGATGCAGCGTTTTATAATAAATATATTGTTTTTATTAAGTTTTGTAGTCTTATTGTGTGTGGGTTATTATGTTGTACTTAGTCATTTTAAATTGTTGTGCCCCCCAACTGAGATCTGGTTACGCTACTGGATCTATGAGTGTAAAAACCACAGATTTGCTATATAAATGTCGAGGAATAGCATTTAGGAAACCATCAACCACCAAGTTATAAAGGGTGTTCCTTAATGACATGCTAATTTTATAAAGAAAAGTTCATATGAACATAAGTCCGCAACGGCTTAAATTTTTTGCTACAGGGTGTTGAATTTTTATTTTTTAAATGGTTATTTTTTAATATCTCCGAAAGTACTTTAGATATTATTTTCAATTTCGGTATGTGTTAATAGGATATAGAACCACATATTTTAGTTAGAAAAGTTATTCAATTGTTCCACCAGTGGCGTCCCTGCATCCCATCCCTCTGATATTTTTCACAAAAAAGATGGTACGACACTGACATTTTTCCATGCGGATACTTTTCCTGATTAGCCTGGTCAATCCTACATGAAAACGGTCTCTTGAGTTTTTCTCGTGAGATGCGCCGTTCTTGATTAAAACCACTAAATTCATATTGAAAATCATTATAATTACCATAGGTAATAAAATTAATGATCAATTTTGTTTTATAAAAATTGTTAGAAATGGCCACCTTCACTTAAAAGGCATCTTCGGTCCGCCTTCGCATCGAATTGCCCACTCCAACAATTTTTATAAAACTTATCATTAATTATTTTATCAATGTTAATAATAATGAGTTTCAATATGAAATTAGTGGTTTTAATCAAGAACGGTGCGTCTGACGAGAAAAACTCAAGAGACCGTTTTCATGGAAAATTGACCAGGCTAATCAGAAAAAATATCCACAAGGAAAAATGTCAGTGGCGTACCATCTTTTTTGTTAAAAATAGCAGAGGACGTGTTTGCAGGGACGCCGCTGGCGGAACAATTGAATAACTTTTCTAACTAAAATTTGTGGTTCTATATCCTATTAACACATACCAAAATTGAAAATAATATCTAAAGTACTTACGGAGATATTAAAAAATAACTATTCAAAAAATAAAAATTCAACACCATGTAGCAAAAAAATTAAGCCGTTGCGGACATATGTTCATATGAACTTTTCTTTATCAAATAACCTAAGGAATCACACCCTGAAATATTAGCACGTCATTAAGGAACACCCTGTATAGTAAGAAACGTTACAGAACCATTAAAAAAACTTCTATAAAACAGTTTTATAATGTGGTTGAAGGAACATTATAAATCATACACATCTCTTAACCTAATCTTATACGGGAAGTCTGCAAGCTGGGAACCATTATCGTTGCCTATTCATAACCAATGAAAAGAGAGCGAGCAGACAGGTAAAACGAATGCCACAATGAGAAACAATTATATCATTGTACTACACGCTCTTGACTAGCACTTGCCCAAATTTATGTCCTTTAAATCATCGACACTAGTGTGTTCGACACAGTTCCATGATCCTACCTATTTCTATTATTTATTCAAACACTGCCAATAATTGGAGTAGACGAACATTGTTTTTCACAAAAGATATTTACAGAATTGATTTTCCTACCCTGCTCAACTGCTTCATGTGACAGTGATATATCTAGGTGACCATTATATAATACAATCAAATATTATTCCATTATATTATATGTGGGTCTAGGCTAGGTAAGTTATACAGTGAGATTCTAAAATAAAGGTAGGTGTAATATAACAAAAAGTCGAAAACTCGATACTTTTCGAGTTACAGCGTGTCAAAGTGCAATTTACAAAATACACTTGCCGGCACAAAATTCCGCCACCCTGAAATTTTGGTCACGTTTGATATTTTATAACTTTTTTATTTTTTATGCGATTTTCATGATTTTGTTATCAGTTTGTAGATCCGTTTATTGTGTTTTTCCTGAATTATTTTATAAAGTAACATTTTTCGATTAGGCTATATTATACAGGAGTAAATCAAACTGTTGTTTTTTGTCGTAATTTCAAAGCACCCTGTAGGAAAATTGAGGTGGACAATTTTATTTACATACTGTTTCTTGTAATCTTTGATGTATTCTAAACATTTCGTTTTTTGATTCGTTTCATTATCTCATCTCTGCTGCGAGATGCAAAATTTTAAGTGAAACGATGATATGAAGCCTATTTTTATTAAGAAAAACAAACACTAAATGGAACAACAACTTCTTGGAGGATTTCCCCAATGTAACGGTAATCATGACCAAACCGCCATGAGATTCGTTCTGATAAGATGCAGTCAGCATATCTTTCATCATTATATCACGACCATCCTGCGACCTTAACCCTGGATTTATCAGTGAATAGTACGTAAGAATATTATCACTATATCACTAATGTTCTGTCACAATAATCGCGTACTTAGCCAACGTCGATGATTTTTAACCGAAAGCTTGACATACATTTTCTGAAAATAACATTTCTTTTCATTTAAAATTTTGCAGGTCGCAGCAGTAATGAGATAATGGAATGAATCAAAAAGCGAAATGTTTAGAATACATCAAAGATTACAAGAAACAGTATATAAATAAAATTGTTCACCTCAATTTTCCTACAGGGTGCTTTGAAATGACGACAAAAAACAACAGTTTGATTTACTCCTGTATAATATAGCCTAATCGAAAAATGTTACTTTATAAAATAATTCAGAAAAAACACAATAAACGGATCTACAAACTGATAAAAAAATCATGAAAATCGCATAAAAAATTTAAAAAATATAAAATATCAAACTTGAGGAAAATTTCAGGGTGGCGGAATTTTGTGCCGGCCAGTGTATATGTTGCTCCCGCTCCTCGGGAGGGGTACCTCTTAAAAAGGGGATGTTATTTTTTAAATAATAACCTAAAAACCAGCGACCATGCCCAAATCTGTCGTATATGAATTATGATCATCTCACGATCACATGTCAGATCATAAGATTCGATGAAACATTTATCCAAGCTTAAAAATATTTTATAGTGATAGTCCGATCGTTTCATAAAAAGGTTATATCCATAAAATTTAAAATTTTCAGTTAAAACAGCTCAAAGTAAACAGTTTTTCGTCGAAAATTTCCCATAAAAATCCGAAATTTATTTATGTTAAAAATTCTATTGCGACATCAGACATCACTTTTGCACAGTCCGGATTATAAATTTTACGTTTTCTTTTTTTTTCTTCCTTTTTTGTTTATAGTTCGGACTATTTTTAAATATTTTATGTTTCCATTTTCCTGCGTTTTTGTGCGCGTCATTTTTTCATATAAAACTGCACATTATTCGAACGAACCAGTCCAAGGGTCAGGCTGCGTGAATATTATTATATAGCAAAATGGTTATGTAAGCTTTTTTGTTGTATAATTTGGTTGTTCGAGTTTGTTATATACACTTAGCAGCAAAAATAGCGCACAACCAAAAATTATGCTCAATTTCAAACTTGATTTCTCGCAAACCGATTAATCGATTTCGCTAAATTTTTTCTTTGGTAATTGCACTGTGATTAATTTTTTTTATGATCAACCAAAAGCACTATAGGAAAAATCCTTTAGGGCACTCTGGGAGTGGTGCGTGTGCGCAAAAAGCGATTCACATTGGTTTTGAATCGTTGGAGGTTATATTCGTTGGGAAAAACGACCTCGGGAAGGTCCTTCCATAAGGATGAAGTCCTCCAGATGAAAGTATTCTTAAATAGTGAAGTTCGAGGAGTACTAAGCTTAACCCCATATGGATGGGCGGCAGTGGTTCGTGTATTTCTGATATTCGCTCTGGGCGGAATTAAGTGGGCAAGGTCAGCCAAGCACTTTCCATGAAAATATCTGTAAAAGAGAGTCAAATCCCCAACCTGTCTCCAATGTTCTAGGCTGTCGAGGTTCTTCGTCAGCTCGTGGTCTCCAATCAGACGAATGGCCCTCCTTTCGATGTAATCCAGTAGCCGAAGAGTATGTTTGGGTGCAAAACTCCAGACATGAGAGCAGTACTCTAGTGATGGTCGAATCTGGGCTTTGTAGTGTCAAAAGTTGTTGAGGTGTGTACAACTTTCTGGTTCGGAAGAGTACACCAACTTTCTGAGAGGCTATCTTGGCGATTGCCACAACGTGGTTATGCCAAGACATATCTATTTCCTCCCAGATTGACGCCCAGCAAATTAATAGATGAAGCCAGTGGGATTGCGTGTCCGTCCATGACTATATCAGGTTCTGTAATAATAACCTTTTTAGAGAAAACTGCTGCCTGGGTTTTTTAGCGTTAAATTCGACTTGGTTACTGTCACCCCAAGCCAAAATTTCTTCCAGGTCTTTGTTGAGGCGTGATACTTCATGCTGCCTGCGAAGATGTGCGTCGGCAGCCGACGTTTGTGCATTCAAAGAGAAAGATGAGATAAGTGTGCTATCGTCAGCAAAACTAAATATCGGATTTTTCGTTTTCACTAGAAGGTCGTTAATGTAGAGTAAGAAGAGAGTGGGAGACAATATGGACCCTTGAGGAACACCGGCATTGATGGGGACTGTGTCCGAGAGAAATCCGTCAATCGCCACTTGCAGAGAGCAGTCCTTAAGACAGCTAGACAACCATGCACAGAATCGACTGGGCATACCATAGGATCGCAGTTTACCTAGAAGTCCCTCATGCCAAACACGATCAAAGGTTTTAGAAGTAAGCTGTGTAAGCTTTTTTGTTGTATAACTTGATTGTTGATGTTCCCTAAATGCTATTGCACAGCTTTTATGTAGCAAATCTGGATTTTTTACATTATAGATCGCTCTTAATGGTTTCTGTCCGGTTTGTGTTTACAACAAAATGACAGCTATAGTATAATGCACGTGACACATGTTTGTGTGTTATTATTTCTATTGTTGTCATAGTGAGTTATCTAACGGATGACAAAAAACAACAATTATTTGTGAATTTATTATGGGAACTAATATTTTTACACGGCAAATAAAATAAAGCAGTGAAATTCGATTCGTCGGAAACAAAAAGCTGGACGAAAAAAATCTAAAAAATTATTGTACGTTTTATGATAGACCAAGTTTACTTAAATTTTTTTTTATCGATCAATCGATAATAATTTCTCATTCGTTTTCATGTCTGCCCATTTTATCGTTGTCATTAAAGAGGAAAAAAAATATAACAAATGTTGATACGGTATAGGTGATTATCTACGTGACATGTTGCCAACTACTATATTTTTTCAGTTAATACCTATAGAGACATATCGTCGTTGAAGGACTAATACTTCGTAACCCAAAAAAACTCGACATTGCGTTTTTGGTGGCATTGGGTAGTGTAAGCCAAATTCCACAACTTCGCTACTACAGGGTGGCCCATCGAAAACAGTCCAGTAAGGTTTACGGCTGTGTACGTGAAAATTAAAAAAAAACTCGCAACGGAATTTGAAACATTTCACTGCACCTCTTATCAAGTATACAGGTTTGTGCGTAAAGAATTTTTTTTTAAGTAATAAGTATCAGTCAATTCAACTTTATCTTCAGTAAAGTGGTTGATCCAGATCTACATACGTTATTTCTGCGCTATTATTTTCTTTTGATTTGATCGTGACATAAAAAATGGTTTATACTATTGAGGAGAGAGTGGAAATTATTGAATTGTATTTTATAAACAATCAATGTGCAAGAGTAACGGCAACTTTGTTTGCCATCCAGATAGACACGTACATCATGGTTATATCCTTGAATTAGTGGTAAAATTTCGGCAAACTGGTTCAGTGGCAAATAAAAAAAGGATCATTGAAAATCCGGTAAGAAATGAAGCAGTAGAAGTAGCTGTTCTGGGTCAAGTTAGTATGAATCCAACATTAAGTACCAGAAAAATGTCTGATGTAACGGGAATTTCGCGGACCACTGTACAGAGAATTCTGAAATGGCACCCATACAAAATTCAACTTCTCCAAGAATTGAATGAAGATGATAATGACCGCCGTTTACACTTTTGTGAAGTAATGTCAGAACAAGTATTAAATTATCCGAACTACCTTTTTAACGTTTGCTTCTCAGACGAATGTTCTTTTTTTCTTAATGGCACTGTCAATCGACATAACTTTCGTTACTGGTCCGACACGAAACCACGAGGTTCATACTCAAAATCCTCAGAAATTAAACGTTTGGGCTGGTATTTTCGGTGATCACATAATTGGACCATTTTTTTTACCGGGAAATTTAAATGGAGATACTTATTTAGACTTGTTGGAGAATGCTGTCAACCCAGCGCTGATGGAAATTATGGAAAACGACCAACGTTACCAGGAAGAAAATCCAATATTTCAACGGAACCGCATTACTAATGAATGTCAACAAATTAAACCAGATGTTCTTCACAATGTCCGAGAACACTTTGAACAGTTGTTTTACTATTGTATGGAGGTGAGTGGCGGACATTTTCAACATTTAATAAGATAACATGTAAGTATTACTCAATAAAATTACATTTTTTAAAACGTAATTTCTCGGCGGCGCGTAGCTCAAATTTACAAAACAAGGCGCCATTTTAAAGAGAATTTAATGCCCTTTAAAAAGATGTATCACAACATACCCATTCCCATTTGAAAAAACAAGGGCAGTAGCCGCCCCAGCTAGGGGGGTTGAGGTTACAGGGATGAAATTAATAGTGAAACGTGTCCCCCTGAAAACACAAGTTTACGGGTCCGAGGGTTTTTTTAAATTTTCACGTACACAGCCGTAAACCTTGCTGGACTGTTTTCGATGGGCCACCCTGTATATTATATACCACAAAAGATCACTTCCCTGAATATTTAAGATTTCTAATGCCTTACATTGCAAATGCCCATGTTATGTGTAAGACAATGACGATATTTTTGTTAAAATATTTTAAATTAATTCATTAAAGTAAAAATAATATATAAAATCGATTAAGGGTGAGCTCTAAAATCCGAAGGGTGTGAGAAGAACCCTGTAAATGCTGCTGGCCGAAATTGTTACGTGCTAGAGATAAGATTGGAAAAGCGAACGTTTTTGTCGCCCGAATTAAAGAACGTGTGATTGCAGGAACTAAAGGTGGAACAGGGTAAAATTAGTCTGAGGGCTGAAAAGCAAAATGTATAAATCCAATATACAGGGTGTTCCATAATTTATGGGCCATAGAGCATCAACTAGACTGGAAAAAGCATAGATTTATTAAATCCAGTGTATGTAACTTGCGCCCTCTACTGTAAAACTTAGAAAAGAGTCTACAAATTATCATTTCTTACACATAAAAACATCAATCATCTGGGAAGTTGTTGAAAGAAAATATGGCAACAATGGTTTTGTTTCCCGAAACGGGGAACACTTTAGCAAAATTAAATATATTTTTTCACTTGGGACATCGTTAATAACATTATAATGGACAGGCGAATATAATGTACACGTTATATGCATGTATGACGGCTAAAAATAATGTTTTCTGTATTTGGTAAATTAATTATTAGGTGGTTTTAATAAATGAAAATAACCCCCTGGTGTATTTGTGTTTTTATGCATTTCGTGACGTGTTTTATATAGTCATATTTTTTTTATATTTCACTATACAGCGTGCATGACGTGCTAATAGCTCATAGTGACTCCTTAGGTCATATTACAAAGAAAAGTTTATATGAATTTATGTCCACCGCGGAGACAGGCAGTGGCGGCTCGTGACCTATCATAGAGGGGGTTCACAAGTATGGTGAAATTATTTTTTTTTGTGTAACGACCAAACAATTACTTTCTAGGCGCTTTAAATGTAGAAAGAAAAAAAGTAATAATAAAATGCGTTAGGTAAAACATATTTTTATTTAATTTTTAATTTTACACAAGGAAATACAATACAACTTTTGGAAAATAAGAAAGGTTTTCTTAGTGTAAGGCTGCAGTGATAGAAGTTCGGGCCTTTAAACCGACCCCCGTCTTTAACCAACCAACGACCGAATGATGTCCAATACTACTATCGCCATCTACGAGTTATCAAGAAAACCGAATGATGTCTAATACCACTACGCCATCTACGGCTACGTCATTAGGCGCAACCAAGACCAGAACAATAACTGTTTTATGACGAGAACGAATCGAGCCACGAGACTGACAAGTTGGCATTCTTCATATGTTCAGTGTTTTTTAGTTTAAATCCTTAAATAAAATGGTTTAAAATCATATCGAGTGTCATTTATCGAAATACACAACATTTATCGACCCTACACAATAGTGCTTAAACGTAAAGTCCCTTCTTCGGTTCTTAATTGTAGAAAATTGATCAATAACAGCCCCATTAAGTTTGGAATACCTTCTATAATTTTTTTTCATATATTTCATTTTTAAACTTTCTAATAAAGTCCCTAGATTTACCCTTTGTGGTCTGCGTTAGATTAATTTCGGGTTTAGGTGTTCCCGCATTCTTCACTTCAATTTTTTGCTCCAAACTCAAAGAGCTAAAGTTATTTCTTAAATAGTCCACCGTCAACTATTAATTTTAACTTAATAAATATATAATATTAAAACATACACGCTCGAATTTCTAACTAGATGCACGAACAGACAACAGCGCGGTGCACACAAAAACTGTGCGCCTTTTCCATGTTAAATCGCCATAGCCCCGCTATCCCCCGCTGCCACCCGTTACCTGTTATTACAGAGAAACTGCACTACTTAATCGCACGTGCGAGCAAGTCTCGTCATAGTCGTCATTTACCTCGACCGAGGCACGGTTGCCGGATCTATACAGTTTGGTTTGACGGGATGATAAAATATTAGGGAGGGTCGGACTTTTTTAGTTTGACGGTACGATAAAATATTAGGGACTTTATACGATAAATAATATTCAATGAATATAAATTAATTTTTTATTCGTTTTGTTTTTGGGGGTGCACGTGCGCATGTGCTCCTGTGGAAGAACCGCCACTGTGAGACGGGTACCACCGATCTACCAGAACGCCCACGCAATGACGAAAAATACAAAAATATATATTTTTTATTAGTTATTGTTTCAAACAATTTTTTTTCTTTATCATGGTTAATAATAATTCTTTTCAATTTAAATTTAAAATAGTTTTAAGTAGGTAATTAATTTAACAATGCCACCCTGTATTATTTACGTAGCAGGGTTGAAAGGACTTAAATCAATTGATTGAAATCATGATTTAAATCACTTGATGGTTTCAATTTAAATCATGATTAAAATCAAAATTTCTGATAAATTATAATTAAGACTAAGAGAAAATAAAAACTGTTTTAATTAAAGGTTTATTATATCAATAAAATAAAACCACTGTACCTAAATAAAGTTTATTTTAGTTAATTGTAGTGCTTGTACAAAAAAATACGAATTTTGCAGCTTTTTCCATTCCTAATCGATTTCTGAGTTTGGAACAGACTAAACCAAATGTTGAGAAAATTCTCTCGACCGATACGGAAGAAGCAGCAGCACAAAGTAATTGTCTGATTATGAATAAGTCTCCGTTCTACAAGACCTTGCAAGACAAGGCAAGACCTTGTATACATTTTTTGCTCATAGCTCTATATTCCCTAATCTTCCTGCAGTTTTAGTAGATTTTTCTATGAAATGTATCCAGATTGGGTGTTTTTTCCTCTCACTTTTATGATGAGTTGACAATGTTACAATATTTGCAGATTTTTAGGTAACCTTTAGAAATTTACAGCAGAAATCACGCGTCGTGCTGCTTATTAGACGGCCAATTATCAAATGATGAGTTAGGTTTTCTTGTTCTGACAGGGACTTGCAGCTCTGAGGTCGACAGGAACTATGGTCATTAAAATTTGAAGAACGGTGGGAATAAAATCAAAAACGTGCTAAAAATAGCAACTTATTTATGGAAAAATAGAAAAAGAAATCGAAAAAATCAAAAAATCAAGATTTTTTCAACCCTGTTACGTGGTACTTGATTATTAAAAAAATGTTTTTAATTATTGCAGGTGCTACCAAACGATCCGAAATCCAGAAGGTTCTTCGTGACGTCAGGGGGTTTGAGAAAAATACAGATGATAGATGCGAAACCAGGTTCCACTTTAATGGAATATATATCGGTTATAAACTCTTGCTTCCCTGAAGAAATAGTCAGATTCTATTCGCCAGGTAATATTCTCGACGGTAGCGAGTAGCGTCTTCTATGCTGCCACTATTAAATTAAACAATATACCTCTGAAAGAATTGAGGGGGTCACCCGGAGACCTACAGACTCCTAATCATTCTATTAGAAGAGTCAATACTGTTTTTTTAAATAATACATATTTGGACAATGGATTTTATAAACATTCTTTTTCAGGTTATCCAGAAACGCTCCTGGATAAGATCGAACAATACGCTCCACAAATGATGACTGTCCTTCGGGAAACCTCCCAGAACAATTCAGAAATGCAAACCGACCTGGTGAAAACGGTGGCAAGGGACGAGTTAAGCGACGATGCCGATTCGGCAAAGAAATGATTTTTTTATATATACTTTTTATATATTTTTTTTGAAGAATAATACAAGGTTTTATACACACCTACTTAATCAGTATTTTTAATTTTTTTTTTTTTGAAAACACTTTATTTTTGAACTAAAAACAATACATAATGTCTTATGACTGGTAACAAGTCCTAATAATAAATATATTATATAATAATATTACAATTATGCTCTGAGATGAAAACTAATTAACTATTCTACACCCATACAGAACCATCGCACCTTCGCAGCAAGGAAAAGCCAACAATATATAATTTGTCATAAAGCATCCAGTCTTCAATCCTAAAACTGCACTGAACTTTGTTGTATAAGCATTTGTTTTATTTTCTTTGCAAAGACTTTAGCGTTTGTAGTATTCTTTATGTTTACTGGAAGCGAGTTATATGACTTCAGCATCTTTATTGTAATTTTGTTTTGATGAATGTTTGTTCTTGATCTCGGCACATATAAGTTGTCACGGGCTCTCGTGTTGTGTTGATTCAGATCACTGTTTCTTATCGGACTTATGTTAGTTTTTATTTGCTTTTTTTGGATTTTATGAACCAGTTTACATTCTTCTAGCTTTATATGTCACTAACATTAATCAGTTTATAGTTTTTATATATTTGTTTGGTTGGATATAGTCTCGGTAGTCTATGTAAGCATTTAAGAACTCTATTTTGATATCGTTGGACTTTTCGTATTATTGCATTGTTTGAAAATGTCCAAACAGCACACACATATTGTAGATGCGACTTGAACAAAGCCTCATAAATTGTCATTTTCATTATGTTCGGTGTATAATTCACACATTTTCTTATAACACCACAGGCAGAAGCCAATTTCTTGGTGACATGGTCCATATGTTTTTTAAAATTTAACTCTGCATCCATATTTAGTCCTATTTATAGCAGTTCACCATTTTTATTTGTTCCTTGTTTATTTTTATACTGAATTGTGCACTTTTTTTATTTTTATGTTTAAACATCATAAACACAGTTTTTTTTTCTGTTGATCTTCAAATTATTTTTTAATAACCATTTATAGTATACTGTTACGGTTTTATTTACTTTTTCTTCAAGAACCCTTGGATCTGCGTCTTCGAAATGGGAATACCATTATGCAAAAAACAGTTTGGTAAATGAAATGCGCGAAAAGCAGGGCTATGGACCAGGTATTAATTAGGATTCCCCTGATTTAATCAAGTGTTTTTAAAAAATTTAATAAATGATTCATCACAAAAAAAATATCGACATACTAATCTTAAAGCTGTATCATTTGTACCTTGCAATTTTTTCTTCTAACTTCTAAGTTATAAACATATCCCAGGTAAAATATCACCGCATTTGGCTGAAATTTTCAATTTAACTAGCTTATCAGCCCTGGTTGGTCCTATATTGACTATACATATGTTTTTTCTCTCCTCTATTGCTTGTAATACTATTCTATATCCTAAAAAAGGATATACAGTCACACAGTGGTTTTTACAATTAAATTTTGTCTTGTTACATCTGGCAACATCATACATTATGTAGGGATTTTACATGCACACCATATATTTTTTTATATTGTGCATTGAAAATATGATTTTGAGGTTAGTCATATAAAAAATGGTCTACAAACGAAAAGGTCTACGCAAAATTGTTCTTCCTTGGACATGTTGTATATCCAATTTACCTGAAAATACAGAGAGACTAGATCCTAACACCAAGAGTCCATCACTGGAAGAAACACTTTTTCTTACAAGTTCGACCCTCTCCTTAGGAACATTGTCACCAAAAAAAACTATGTCGGGCTTTAAAACACCACCACAAGACTCACAAGTGGGTGGGGTGAAATTTTCAATAAGCTCCTACAACCAAAACATTTATTTAACTGATAGAAAGTGGAAATTTGGCTTGGTCATTAGTTACTTATAATTCAACAGCATTTAACTACCTGTGGAATATCGACATCCCCATCTGGCCTTATCATTTTCGTAGTTTCCTCGAAATTAACCTTGTGCTTTTCCATTAGTTTTGCTTGAACATAGGACCGGTCATATGATGCTGAACAATCCAAACATTTTACTCTAAAATATACTAATTTAATGAACATAATCTATCCACACTAAACTACTTTCTTGATAAGCTTCTACTTATACTTAACCTACCGGAATGCAGTTCCGTGTAATTCCACAACATTCTTGCTTCCTGCCTTGAAATGTAAACTGTCCACATTCTGGGTAACTACAGCGCCTACATTATTATGTTCTATTTCAAGATTTCTAACGGAAAAATGGACGGGGTTTGGCTGACTCTTGGAAAATCTAAAAAAAAAACAATTTCTTCTTTGCTTCCATCACTACATTTTCTATATTACCTGTACCATCCAACGAAATTTCTAGCCCAATATCTTTGTCTAATAGTTGCGGATTTTAAAAACTCCAAGTGTTGAATTGGCTTGTGATTTATACGAGCATATAGCCCTACTTCTTCGGATCTATAATCTGGAATACCTGTGCAAGCGATAGGTATAAAAAAATAATGTAAAAACATACCAGTTGTTAATAATAAAGAATTTCAATGAAATTGTGTAATTTGTACCTGATTCTGTTGAAATTCCAGCTCCGGTTAAAACGACCAATTTTTTAGAATTCAAAATAAATTCTTCCAAGCTTTTTACATCTGTCTCATTTACAGGGCTATGTTTTGGCACAAACTGGTGTAGCTGGGTTGAAAACCATTTACTAGGGATTATACTGACAAAGTTTTGTGGAATTTTGAACAGATTTTGAGTCATTTCTCGCTGTTTCATCGAGTGTTTTCATGATTTTTCACGATATTCTAACCTTAAAAGCATAAACTGTCAAAACCTTCTATATAATAAACGAGAAGATAGGAAAATAAGAGTAGGCAACAACTACTATCAAGGACCCTTATGCAATGAGGCAAGGCAACATTGTAACCAGGCCCATGATGCATTTAAGGTTTAATTTACAGCATGCAATTTGTTTTACCTAGCTTCATAATAAATTGGCAGCTTCTAGGCGATGTACTAATAAACTTTCTATTACACATATATACCTGTCTCAAGTCTCTTGATATGACGTGGTCCCAGCTTATGAGTGTGACTATTCCTACATAGACAAGGTTTAAAATAAAATAATAAATCAGACTTATAGAAAATATCTTTATTTGAAGGCAATCAATCACATTACTAAAAGCAATGTCTTGACATCGATTCATAGAGAAATAAACCATATTTTGTACAAATTTAACTATAGGATATATTTACAAAATAAAACAAAGAAAAAGGTCACTTTTGGAGTTTTTTTTATAACAATTTTTAGAACACATTTTTATAAAGTGAAACAAATATATTTTAAAGGCTGTATTAGTAAAAATTACAAGTATGTTTCCTCACGCCAAATGGTATCCCAAAAAAATAAAATGAAAGGTCTTACAAGCTGGGTAAGAACTTTGCAACAAAATCCAAAAACACGTTGAGTTTATTACTAAGGGGAACAACTTTTGACGCAAAAAGCATAGCAAAATCTTCAACTCACTAAGTGAGAGCGTCATCCTCCAAATTTTTTCAAATGGGAATGACGCCCCCACTTAGGGAGTTGAAGATTTTGCTATGCGTTGTCCCCCTGACAAACCAGACGTGTTTTTGAATTTTGTCGAAAAGTTCTTTCCCAGCCTGTAATACCCTGCGGTACGTTTTTGATTGGCCACCCTGTATATTCTAGATAAATACATTTCTTTGCCATATAGCGCACTAAGTTAAAATTGTCTCCGACTGACGCAACAAAAAAAAAATAGATAATTTATGCAGGTTCGACACCAAAAGACACGTAAACTGTCACTTGCACAAGTTGCATCAATAAAAAAAAATGGTAGGGTATAGCCAGAGTAAACAACTTGTAATCGAAATAGCAGCCTTTAAAATACCGAAAATATTTAAATAAATAACTCTGGTGAATATTTGGGAGCTTTTTCCAATAACAATAAAAAAATAAATAAACAACTTACTTTAAAAGACCAAGAACTGATATTTCCGAACCAAAAATATATTTTTATACTTTTTCGATAAGTTTTATTTAATAAAAAAAAGTTATATAAACGGCAGGGCAGCTTTGGTCTCAAATAAAAAATTATATTAACAAGAAATGAAAGATGTGATCTAATGATTTACGAAAAAAAAAATAGTGTTGCCAGCGATATATAAAGAAATGCCCTTGAACGAGGTTTTAATATTATGTACTGGAAACGCGATATAAAGAGTGGGAAGTTTTAATTTGACACCCTGTATATCTCATAACCAAAAAGGAAGCTAAAATTGAAAAATCAGGGTAGCAAAGGGCATGCAAAGACGATTCTTTTTACCGCAGTAACGTTATATTTTTCTATTAAAATTATGAAATACAGGGTGTTATGGAAATGACTTATTATATTTAAATGGGTGACTCCTTGGGTGTCCTAGAGAAAGTCTACATACTTTTTTTTTTAAATCGAATACCTAAATACTAAGGTAAAATCCCTTTTTAGTCACATACTGTCGCGCCGTTCCATCTGGTTTCAGTTAGCAACAATGTGGGTCACTAGAGTATACTAACAGTGTTGTCAGGTCACACCGCGTGTCTCGCCCTTGCTTGGATACCGGCCGCGCGACACTATCGTTGCTTCAGTATGTTTCGAGACTCGGGGTGGAATGACGCTGTCGAGGGTTCCACGTGTTTGACGTATGCGATTTTTCAACGTTTTCTAATAGTTGTAGCAGTACCCGATTATTTTTCTGTTGTGAAATAATTCATAATAATAAATGTTGATTTCAATTTTGTGTAATATTATCTACTGTTTTATGGAATTTAATTATAAAACGGATTATTTGAAAATAAGATCGAAGGTAAGAGAGTATGTACCTTAAAATTGTAGTTTTTTTTTTTCTAAAAAGTTTGAAAAAGACGTAATAACGCGTGTCCAAGACGTCTTGCTGTCAAAAATTGCCTATAATGCGGTAAACTCTTTTGAACCTCGAGACGGCCTCAATAAACTATTGATTGCGAAGGTCCTCAGGAGCGGCCACGTAAATTTTGAGATTTCATATAAAGTGTATATTTCGCTTACTAATTCAAAGCGCCATTTATGGTTATTTTTCTTCAATTTATTTTCATCTCGGGATTTGCCGGTTTAAATATAATATGTCATTTCCATAACACCACTGGACATTTTTTATCTGGAAGCTAAATAAGAATATTCGTTTTATACCTTAAACAAAAAAGCGACGATCTGTGTTATAGAAAATTTTAAAACAAAGACTATACACAAAAAATTACCCTGCTAGTCTAGACTACATAAATTTTATTTGATACAAATAATTTTTTATCTATGGATTTCTTTTTGTCGGAAATGATTTCGAAAAGCTTTATGCCCAGGAGAAATTACAGAATCAGGTAATATTTTGTCGGATTCGCCTGGTCAGTTCTACATGAAAACGGTACCTCGCGCTTTTCTCGATTGAAGCAATTCAAACTCATAATATAAATTGTGCTTTAAATTTTTCATATGAAATTTTCTTCATAAAATAACCCCGGAAACATAATTAGGATACTTTTTATTTAAAATTAATTTATTCATAAACAGAAATATATTAGAATGTGATCTATTACGAATTAATTTTTTTTTAATTAGAAATTTCGTTTCTTAACACACACAAAGCTTTTTGAAATCGTCAACAATAAAATATCAAACAACAAAATGCCGTAACATATGTATACCGGATGGGCCGAAACCTACAAGCCTTTTACGATATTTTTGGCTCACCCTGTATATAATATATGTGTATCTATTTTTGACAGGAAGCCTCTGCAGTAGTAAGACACTGTACAACGATAATTTAAGTGTTATTTTCGTACATCGTGTCCGAATAGCTACAACAAAATTATCGTACTTTGTTGTCCTGTTTGGGACACACTGTATTCACTAGGATTAGATTTTTTTTTATAAATAAATAGGAGATAAGAGTCGAGGAAACGATATTATTATACAGGCGGAAGATACTTCTATAATTTGAAATGTTTTAAAAGAAAATGTTAGAGTTGGATTGTTATTCTTTGGTCAAATTTAAAATGAAATAAAAATTATTTTTATAATTCTCTGCGACGAATACGAAAGAGGCAGCGGCCGTCCAGGTATTTGGACGCCATACATTTTATCCTAAAAGCTCTTGAAATCGTCCCTCTTTCTATGTGTAATATTTCTATGTCTATTTCGAACAGTTAACAGGTAACAAAACAATACGCAGGGTGTTCCAATTAAATTATCAAAGTTGCTAATACTTTCTAGTAGACGCGGCAACACTACACGGCTGAAAATTTTCGAAATTTCAACGTGATCTCGCATTATTTTTTGAAGTGAATTTGCATTTCTATTTAAATCCGATCAAAGGATAAAAATCCAACTATACTAATTTAATTTTTTGGCTTTAACTTATTAAAAATAAAAACATGACCGTAGATAATTTATAAAAATTTCAACATTTGTTATTGTTATTAAGGAAAAATCACATAACATCTAAATACAAATAGTAGTTCGTATATTTTTTGCTATCCATATGTCGGCGTCAATTAGTGAAATCCGTCATTCCCCGAAATGCCTAGTCATTTCACGTATTGCCGGCAAATAGTTTGGTACACCGTTTGCCTAAGAGTATCAGGCATTCGCTGTAATGACGGAATTCTTTCAGTCAAACGCTGTACTTAATGATTTAAGTTACCCTGCTTGCCAGTTTTAGTCAATCATTGTAATTAGGACAGTGTTGCCAGTAGTGGATCAAAATAAGGTATTTTACATTAAAAGGTTTATAAATACCTGATTATTATCAGGAATTTCCTTAAAATTGAAAAGAATTTTCTTACCACCGTCAATTCCGTAATATTCCAAGGTTTTTCTTAATTTGATTGGAGTAATAGTCATCTAACTTCTTATAAGAATGCTTCAACATTTAATTTTCAAAAAAAAAATCACTACACAGATGTTAACAACAATTACAGTGTTCGACTAAAACCGGCAAACAGGGTAACTTAAATCATTCAGTTAAGTATGTACAGCGTTTGACTGAAAGAATTCCGTCATTACAGGGAATGCCTGATACTCCTAAGGTGCGTTTCCACCGCAGGAGCAAATATTTGCTTGCCCTTTTATTAATTTGCTCGCGAGCATGCAAGAAAAAACCGCATTTCCACCGAAGGAGCAAGCAAGAGCGTGCAAGAGCAAGCACGCATTCTTTATGTTTGCTCGTGGTCGAAACCGACTTACGAGCGTGCAAACGAATGTGATCGGGACGGTGTCGGTACTTCAAAGAGAAATTTTGCTCGTAGGTATTTTGGTTGAAACGAGTTTGCACCAAACCAACGCGCTCGCTAAAATACTTAATTTTGAAAAGTTTATGTTAATTAATTTCTGTTGTTATGAAGTGGAGTAATGAAGAAATGCTGCAATTAATTGACGAATACCCCCCATAAGACCTGTGCTATGGAATCCTACAAATAACTTATTTAAAAAACGCAATAAAAAGGAAGATGCTTGGAAGGACTTGGCAAAACTATTTAAAACAGACACAGTCGAAATTAAAAGGAAAATTAATTCTCTTTTGGCTTCATTCAGACGCGAAAAACAGAAGGTAGTACTCGAGCCATTTGGATCGGGAATCGCTCCATTTTTAACTCGTCCCGCATCGGATCATCCACGAATCTGGGCACACGTTTTCGCGTTTGATTAATTTATTTAGCCGCGAGCCTGCACGCTCGCGAGCAAATTAATAAAAGGCCAAGCAAATATTTGCTCTTGCTTGCTGCTTCGGTGGAAACGCACCTCAACGATCGCGCAAACGTAAAATCCCTATGAGCAAAACTTCTCTTTGAAGTACCGACATCGTCCCGATCACCCGTTTCAACCAATCGAGCAAATATAAAGAATGCGTGCTTGCTCTTGCACGCTCTTGCTTGCTCCTTCGGTGGAAACGCGGCTTTAGGCAAACGGTGTACCAAACGTAGAGTAACACTATTTGCCGGCAATACGTGAAATGACTAGACATTTCTGGGAATGACGGATGTCACTAATTGACGCCGACACATACACTGCCAACCATTGCGTTTACTTTGGTATCCAATAAAACCTTTTAGTTCTCCATAAACGGCTAGCGCATAAACCAAAAAATATATAGTACGTACTTCTGATATTGTTATATCCATAATTGATTTGTTCTCTTCTTAACGAATATTTTTTTATAAATCAACAAAAATATGGGTACCTAATTAATAAAATAGCAATGGAAAAAATCATAAAATTCAATAGGCGTTCGTACGGGAAGGACAAATAGTCCTTTCTCTTCACAATGAACCATAATAAATAATTAAAAAAGGCGATAGAATTTTAAAATTAACCCCAAAAGAGTCGGTTAAAAAATCACAGTTCGAAATTGATTTTTGTCGAATTGCTTCGTCGAAAATATTTTAAAATTGTAAACAAACGGATATGTTTCAAAATAATTGTAATTTGACGGATTTTTTAAAATATTTTCGACAGTTTTCAGTTAAAAACCGTAGACCAAGGTCGCAAGCATACAGTTTGTTCCAAGAGGCGTACACGAAATTGGGTACTTTTACACAAAATGTGTGTAATTTGCAATTGAAATATTATTTTTACAGCTGCCCTATTTTATGTCCCCCACAGGCACAGATTTTTATACAATCAAACGCGCTTCCACGGCAAAAATCGTTGTTTTCTGAGCTATTTTCAGTTTCCATTTATTTTTTTCCAAAGGAATTGTCCTCTTTTAAACTAAGGTTTTTTTAAACGGGCTTCAAGACCTGGAAAAATGTTTAGGCCCAGTTTTAACATATAAATTATGAAGACAACAACAAAATTAACCTAATCGGAAGAAAATAAACATACCAACATCGAATCAGCATTATCACTTTTTCAGCTCGAACTATTAATTCCAAGGGCTTGATTAAAATCCACTGAAGGTGCATAAATCACTTTGAAACAACTTGAAGCATATTAAAAGGACTACAAAGTAAGTCAATTGACAAAACAAAGGACTTAAGGCCAAGCCTTCAAGGCTCCGGAGGAAGAGTGCTTGAAGCACTGAAAAGGCTCACGAGCACTCAATCCCTCCTAGCACCGATAACTCGAAGTCTAACTTTTCTAAGCTAATAATGATTGTAGAAAAAAAATCTGTGGAATTCGGGCGCAGTGTTTTCGTATTTATAACTTTCCTCGATAAGAACAAACGCATGGACTTCCGCGGTCCGATCGGATGAACAGTTTTTTAAAAAAAGAAACAGTTAACGTTTCTATACGACTAGAAATACAATATTTGGCGGGGTAACACTTTATAATAATTATTTTGGATTTTCTGCAGGGCACTTGATTTTTATAACAATATTTTTAGATATATTCATTCTAAATTAGATTAGGAGACTAGCAATTACAGGTTCCGAGTCAGTTTATGGCGGTAACGGGCACAACAACAGCACAAATTGTGTTTATACCAGATTCAAACGGTATTTCTATTATGTCAATTCCGCTTATTTTTTGACAAAAATCTGTTCCAAAAGGGGAATTTATTACTATAGTTTGTGTCCTAAGCAGTGGTGGCGATAAAGATTCGGCCATTAAGGCAACTTCACACTTAGGTCGATTTTGATTTTTTAAATTTTTGATTATCCTGTACAGGGTGTCCCATTTCCGTCCCTTTCTGGGGTTTGTAGAGTTCTTATCAAAGATAGAATGTTGCGATAGATCAGTTTAGTTCCTACTTTTTAACGAAACGGAAGGTTCCGTGTCAAATTAGTCATGGATCTTCCAGTTTTCAATCTATTTTGAAAATCTTTGCTTTCTGTTATGCCTTAACTTATCAAAAAAGGAAAAACTGATCTTTTTAGAGATTTCTACGTAAAGTTCAGTGGAGTGGCCAGTTTTTCTCTAAAAAGTTTATTTCTTAATAAACTCCTGGGCAAAATTAACGCAACATCATAAATTTGCCATATTTTTGATTTTCTGAATTTATGATCCGATTTGAATGATTTTTTTTTGCATTGTAGGTTGGTTCCTTGACAATGTCATAGTTTTCGCCGATATGATAAAAATTTAATTTTCGAGTTATACTGGGTGTACTAAAAATGCTATGTTTTTTTCCGAAATTTCGCATCACCCTGCGGAGTATACTAGGAACCGAAACATATTGCAGTTGTCATTAAACGGTAGGTCCATCTTTCCCAAACATTTCCTTTTTTGGATTACTTCATTATCTCTGTTATTAAAGAAGATACACCGTTTTATAGAGTAACATGTTTTTATAGACTTTAATATTCATTGTTAAATGTTTTCAAATAGACTATGGGCTTTTTCTGACATTGCAAGCGATGTGTCAGCAGATGTTGTGTTTTAAAGTTACAAAGGTCAAATAAAATTCGCCATACTGATAAAAGCTGTTCGGAAACTGCTTATTAAACGTTCATTCTGCATGCCCAGTTGCCCGACGAGTATTTTTATCGTGAAACCTACTTGAAAACATTTAACAATGAATGTGTTTATAAAAACATGTTACACTCTAAAACGGTGTATCTCCTTTAATAACAGAGATAATGAAGTAAACCAAAAAAGAAAATGTTGGGGAAAGATGGTCCTACCGTTTAATATCAACTGCAATATGTTTCGGTTGCTAGTATACTCCGCAGGGTGATGCGAATTTTCGGAAAAAAACATAGCATTTTCAGTACATCCAGTATAAATCGAAAATTCAATTTTTATCATAAACAGCTAAAACTATGACATTGTCAAGGAACCAACCTACAATGCAAAAAAAAATCATTCAAATCGGATCATAAATTCAGAAAAACATTGGCATCAAAAATATGGGAAATTTATGATGTTGCGTTAATTTTGCCCAGGAGTTTATATTAACAATAGTAAAAAGTTTAAATTTGACGCCCTATATATTAGTTTTTTAACCCGTACAAACCACCCAAAAAGTATCTAACATGGGACCCCCTGTACATACTATCTCAAGTTTGAATAGTTTAATTATATTTCCTGAGGAAGCAGAACTTTTTATAAAGAGTAACTTTTTGCATAAAATTAATAATAAAATGTACTCCCACCTAGAAAACAACGCAAAGGAAACCCCCATAAACTGACCGGGAATCCCTCTAATCTACAATGCAATATGGCAGAATCCTCAATACATCCCCCTCGTAACTAGGCCTATCCACGCACTCGTACCACTCCCGAAACACCTCTTTTTCTTCTGTCCGAATATCACCTTTCTCACTTACTTCCACGTTCTCCGTCTCTTCCTTAACCACTACGTGTTCATTAGTACTACTACCTATTTCATCTTTTATCACAATATCACTAGTACTATCTTTGTTTCCTTCCGATACGCTGTATTTCTTGAACGAGTCGAACGACTTAACCTCCTTGTCTAATTTCTCGTATATATTAGGCACTACGTTTACGTACAGTCCGTCGATTATTTCACTTTCCGGTCGGGGAGTACCGATACTCAAGTTCCCGTTCACATTGGCCAGGTCAAACTCCTGCAACCTCCGCAACTTTTCCTCCGTAATATCCGAGGCGCGGTATTTCTTCAGAAGGTAACTTTTGGCGTGACAGCAGGGGTCCTCGATGACCTCGAAGGGAGGCGGCTGTTCGACCTCCTCTTCGTCTATGGAGAAATCCGGTTTGTTTTCTTTGAGGTAACATGTGCAATGAGGTTCGGACGTCTCGTCCTCCAGCAGGACCGACTTGTCGATGGGAGGAAGAAGGGATAAGGCTTCTTTTTCGCTGAGGGACCTTGAAATGGGAGTAAATATTGTTTATGTTAATATACCTGCAGTACAAGGTGTCCCATTTTCGACACTCTCCGAGGGATTTATCAAAGATAGAATGTTGGTCAATTTATTAGAAACAAATACAAATAGTTTAGTAGTGCTATCATACACTACAGTATTTACACAAGTCAGCAATAATAATAAAACAATCAAATTAAAATAAATAACATCAATCATCAGATAAGTACAAATATGATGATTAAAACAACATTCAGTTACAAAGACCGTACCTACTGATGAATTTAGGAACTAGGAAATTAGGAACCAATATACATGGCGTTATGGAAATGACGTATTATATTTAAATCGGCAATTCCTGAGATGAAATCAAATTGAAGAAAAATATCCAAAAATGGCGCTTTAATTTAATATGCCCTGTACATGACCTTATGTCAAACCGAAAATGACCACGTGGTGCCCCTGTCAGGAAGGTAAACAAAGCAATATATGTCAACAGTGTTGTCATATCTTCAGGGTAAACTCTTTAGAAAGTCGATAACCGTTTGACAGATTGCAAGTTGTTTATTTTTTAGGGTACATTATTATAAACTTTTACGTTCAGTTCGCTGGGAAACAATCTCTGATTTATAAACTTGAACTGACTCGAGCGAACCGCCGCGGAGTTTATAAATGGTCATGGTATGTTCTCATTTGTTCAATTCGAACGACACCCGTCAGATCTGGACAACTTAAAAGTTTATAAATGCCACTTACCCTTTAGAAAAAAAATGCAATTTTATTTAGCTTTTCGGAATTATTTAAAACCAACTTAATTTATAAAAAACACCAAGTACTCACATCACAAAATCACATTAGTTTTCGCGTCACAACACATCTCAGTACCGTTCAATCCGAATTAGTATTTTAAAGTGCTACTGTGTAGAAAAAAATACGCCCTAATTGTCTGGGAAATAATGTATTTAACATCTGAAGATTTTAAGAATAAATAACACGTTGGTTATCTCGATCGATATCGGCCGGCGTCTTTAAACAGCTGATTTTGGACAATCGGGCTAATATTTAAAAATACAGCGTTGCCACTTTCGATGTTTTATAAGCGACTATCATAAATTGCCGAATTTCCTTCTATAATATTACTTTCTTGTATAATTATAGTCTCTGGCAACCGCGCTGGCTCTACTAGCGGAGAGTTCTCGGAAAGAAAGTTCGACTGGTCCGAAGGTGGACCAGACCATTCATTTCAAAGGGTAGTTCCTGTCAATTGTTAACATAATTGTTTCGTTTTATCTTTAGTAAATTGTTAATGGCCCATAGAAATTAGCGTTTTCATTATTTCTATTATTGCTAGTAACGGGAATAGGAGGGGTGTCTGAAAAGCGACGAATTTCAAAATTACCCTGTAGATTAAAAACTAAGACAGTCACGACAAATTTGACACCGGAATCTTTCGCCTTGTCAACTATAGTGAAAACCGCAACATTCTATCTTTGATAATAACTCCAATACACCCTTGTACAATCAAAAATGCCCAATATATCCGAAATATTAACAACAAATCATTGATTAATTTAACAAAATAACTTACTTGACACCGATGACTTCCTCCAGGGGAGCGGGATCAGTCTCTTGGCTCTCGGACCTCGTCTCGGACTCGGGCTCGATGTCGTCGACGACCACGATCTCCTCGTCGTCCTCCTCGTCATCCTCCTCCTCCTTGAGCCTGCTGAGGAGACTCTTGTCGTTGATCACCGAGCCGCTTTCTATCACTCGCTCGTTGGGCTTGCTGGCACTTAGGGTGAATTTATCTGCAAGAAAAATATATTAATACGGTTAATATACAGTTGGACAGGAGAACGAAGAAGTAGCGTTATATGTTGTATATTTAGTTTTCAGATTTATTTACAGACCTCATAACAGTTATCAGAACACGAAGAAGTAGCGTTATATGTTGTATATTTAGTTTTCAGATTTATTTACAGACCTCATAACAGTTATCAGAACTGAGAAGCATTCTATACAAATTCAAAAGCAAAAACTGTCGATCTCTGTTCCTTATTCCTCTTTTATGCACGTTCAAATAAAGTCTCTGAAAAACCCATTGTAAATTTGCACGCTTCTATAGTATATTGGTGAGTCTTGTGACTTTTTTGTTCTTAGATGGGTGTTCCTTAATTTGTTCTCTACTTCTTAGATCATGATAGTCCTTACTTTGCTTTAGTTCCACGTTTGTTTCCAATGTTTCATTTTTAATTGTGACCATAAGCTTAGCCTGTTCAAACATTCTTAGTTGTTTAACTTTTAAGAATGGACATGTCCTGTACAAAGTTTCACTAGCAGTATAGTAGTTGTTTTTATTGACTTATGTTGCAGTCTTTGAAGTTTATTTATTAAATTTTCACCAGCAGTTCCATAACATTGCAATAAGTATCTTATAACCGTTTTATTGAACCACATCAATAAAACTGTTATACAATAGATATTTGGTGTTGGTTTTTTTGAATGGCTGTTTCAGCAATACTCAGAATATGTGCTGAACATGTTCGATATAAAAATGTTTGCTATTGAGTGTTGATTTTTTTAAAAATCGTTATTTTTATAACTTTATATCTCCGAAGCACTTCAGATATTCTTTTCAATTTTGGTATGTATTAGTGAAGACAAATAGTCGGTTCTATAATATAACTTCATCACCAGACGCAATTAATTTTCATAGACTACAATGTTTCATTCATTAGAGAAGTGGACCCATAAATATCAATTTTATAGGTTGTGTAACAAAATTAGATGTTATCAATGACCACTTTAGCCAAGATATCAAAAAGCCGACAATATATGGGTTTGCTATGAGTATCGGAAACATATATGTCGGCATACTCCACCCTTAAGCTGCGAGTCTCCACCCTTAAGCTGGACGGAACTACCATAACAAAACGCACTTGTATACGGCCCCATGTGTTAGAAGTTAGTTACAAGTTATAGCCGATAAGGAAATAAATTTATGACCTAGGACGGCTATTAGGCAAGAACAACATAGTTCTTAGAAAATATATTTAGTCGACTTTGGGAGTATTATAGACAGATTATTTGAAGGAGGGACACTTATGCTCCGCTTGTCGCTTTCCTCGACGTGGTTTTTGTAATTAACTGGTGAAAAATACATATTTTTTTGTAAAATTCGGTGTTTTCTTACATATACATATAATAGTTTAGCGACATGAATGAAGAGTACTTAATTTTTAGCCAATAGTTAAAGGTATGTAAAAAACATTGTCCAAAGTTCTCATCATACAGGGCGTAAAAAAAATGGGCCCATGAGTGTTACAGCTAGTCCGTCCCTGCAGCTGTGAGTAATTCACAACAGTTTTTTGGGTAGTAATTTGACGGGTCTTACCTGGTATACATCATATTAAAAAATAATTGAAATATACCAGGTGGTTCAATAATTATATGTAAAAAACTTGATTCCATTGGTGCTCTTTGGGAGCCCATATCTTCGAAGAGGAGGCCGATACGAAAGAAGTTTATATGAACCTATAGTATTCTTTTCACGTGTTTTCTTCATATCCGGGAGATTTCCCACATGTTCCCGGACACCCTGTATAGTCTGTTCAATATAATGATTGATACTTAATTAAAATTTAGCGTTCCCATATTAAGATTTAATCAAGGTTTGGTTCTTTTTAGATATCCCGAAAGAAGTTTACACGTTATGGGTTTAAAGTTTTGATGTTCTTAAAAAATATGCGAACAGGAGGCGACGCAAAACGATCAATTCGACTCCAAACGCTGTATTCAAAAGAAGTTTAAATTGGTGACTTGATTTCATTGGAGATTATGTCTGCACCGGCCATGAACTAGTCAGAAACTGCTCTGTTTCTAATCTCCAGGGGCTAGGTGGTCTTTCTTACTGGTCTCTTACTCTCATTAGTACATGAGTGTATTGTTGGTATAAATTTTGTTGATCTTTTCTTATTTTGTGCTATTATGTCCTGATAATTTGCTATATTTAGTTGATTTACATTATCTTATGACACTGCTTGTCTATAATGTGTGGTAAATGATGGTCATTCGTAACGATTGATTGTTTTGTTACTTTATTGTGAACGTATACTTATACCTTTATAGTATTTGTAATTCCTACGTTCATACAAACAGTTCCGGTTATATAATCACTTCTCTATTCTTAGCGTAACTAGAAAATGGAATGAGGCAATACCTTCGGTTGAGTGAGGGCACTCAGGACTCAGGACTGGCCGAATGTTATCAACAATAAGTCCACCAGTGGCGTCCCGGCAACCATGTCCTCTAATATTATCTCTATATCTCTCTATCTCTAAAATAATAAGTGGTCTAAAAAGAAAGAGATCGGTTGGTGATGATGGCATCCCGGTCAGTGTCCTTAAGGAGATTGCAGGGATTATTTCGGAACCATTATCTTTTATTATTAACCTATGTTATAAAACTGGTATATATCCTGATCTCTTGAAGAACGCAATAGTTAAGCCAATTCATAAAAAGGGTGAAGTCGATGATGTGAAGAATTACAGACCCATATCTCTATTGTGTAACATAGGCAAAATCTTCGAAAAAACAATCTATACCCGTCTGTCGGATTTCTTGGAGAAGCACTCATTGATTTCGGATAATCAGAATGGATTTAGAAGGGGGAGGTCTACCATAAGAGCTATCTATCAGGCACTGTCTAGAATTTTAGATTCACTCAACAACAAAAAACTTACTATGGCCATGTGTATGGATCTGTCAAAGGCATTTGACAGTGTCAATCATAAAACTTTAAGTATGAAAATAGAGAATTTTGGTATCAGAGGAAATGCTTTGAATTTAATTAAATCCTACCTTTCTAATCGCACTCAACAAGTAATTGATAGCGACAATTATGGTAGACCTATAGCCTCAGATAGAGTAGGAGTCAGTAGGGGAGTGCCTCAGGGTTCCATTCTGGGTCCGTTGCTTTATATTCTATATACCAATGAACTTTCCGATATAGCGGATGAATACACGGTGCTGTATGCGGATGACACCACCCTAATTTTTAGCGAAAATGACTCTGATGCGATATTGATTAGGGTGCAGGAGGCCTGTGACGTTCTCGACAGGTATTTCTCAGCCCATGATCTTCTGTTGAATGTATCTAAGACGCAATGTATTGTGTTTGGCAGTAGATCAGACAATGCTCTGACTTTCCAGTATAGGAATAATAAAATTCAAACAACGGAAGAGATTTCGTTTCCGGGTGTGAAAATCGATAGAAGACTGGACTGGAGAGCGCATGTCGAGAGCGTGGCTGTATGCATTTCTAGGTACTGCTATGCATTGAGGGTCATTGCAGGGAATGTGGGAGTTGACGCGGCGCTGTCTGCTTGTCACGCTTTCATTCAGTCTAGAATACGGTATGGTCTTATCTTTTGGGGTAATTCCACAGAAATAGAAAGAATTATGATACTACAAAAGAAATGTATAAGAGCGGTTTTTGGAATGAAACAGCGTGATAGCTGCAGGGAGATTTTTGTTGGTAGAGGAATATTGACGCTTTGTGATATGTATATACTGGACTCTTATATGTTTGTGTGCAATAATATAGACTTATTTGAAGACTCCATTATTAAGCACAATTATGTAACTAGAAATAAGACTAACTTGTTGCCGGAAAGATGTAATTTCACTTACATACAAAAAAATGTCACTCACTCAATAATTAAAATATATAATAGTTTTCCGGAGAGTGTACGGATCCTACCGCATCGCCAGGCCAAGAATATAATATCCAGATATTTAGTTAGGAAAGCATTCTATTCCTTGAATGAATTTTTGACTGACTGTGATAGAGCTGGTCTTGGACTGACGTAAGTGGGATTTACTGTATTTTTCTTTTCTATATTTTTCTTTTTTGTTTATTTATTTATTATTTATGTTTCTTTTCTTCTTTATTTATTTTTTGTCTATTTGATGTGGTTTATTTTGTAGTTATTTTTTCACTTGTTTATTATCATATAATCATTTTGTACTCTGTTTACATTGTTCTATGCCTTAAGTGGCGTTCTTGAATAAAAAAATTGTTATGACTATGACTATGACTATTTATTTTTAAACTTACTTTTTTGAGAATTCTTATTACGATGCGCGTTCGCATTGAGCTTCTGGTCGATAATGGACACCCTTTCAGTCAGTTTGGCCGCCTTCTCTTCCAAATCCTCCTTGGACTTCAGCACCGTGCTCAGCACCGAATTCTTATTCTGGATGCTGGCCAGCAGCTCTTGGGTCGTTTTCACTTTCGAGCTGCCCCGCGACGCCGACACCGCCAATTTGTTGGTGAACGACGTCTCCGCCTCGTCGATAAGATTCTTGTGATTTTTCGAACCTGAAAATGCATTAGAAAATATAAAGTAGAATATTTTTTGCAGGATCGTTATATTTCTTTATACAAATGAATGACGTGACGTATGCTTATACAGGGTGTTATGGAAATGACGTATGATATTTAAATGGGTGACTCCTGGGGTGTCCTAGAGAAGCGCTACATATTTTTTTCCAAATCGAAGGTTTAAAAAGTGGGGTAATTCACCCCTAAACCCACACACAACTCCTCAAGTGCCCAGCTGGGTATTCAACAGATGTTCAGGAACAATGTTGCCAAAATGTTTAAAAGTGTAAAACTTTAGTTTCTTATAAAAATAAATATTTAGCTTACTTAGAAAGTAAATCCAGGACGCGATTAAGGAATCCAAGGCACAGACACATTCAGTTCTTTTTTCTATGGGAAAAACTTTATGCTCATCACGTGTCCTGATGATAGCGTGGGAGTGCATAATAAGCTTATCACTAAACCCCAACACTAACGCATAATTACACTTTACAATAACAAGAGCACTTAATCATTTCGCAATAGAAATAATAAAAACGCTAATTTCTATGGGCCATTAACCCTTTACTAAAGATAAAATGAAACAATTATGTTAACAATTGACAGGAACTACCCTTTGAAATAATGGTCTAGTCCATCTTCGGACCAGTCGTCGAACTTTCTTCTTTCCGAGAACTCTCCGCTACTAGAGCCAGCGCGGTTGCCATTTCCGAGACTATAATTATACAGGAAAGTAATATTATAGAAGGAAATTCGGCAATTTATGATAGTCGCTTATAAAACATCGAAAGTGGCAACGCTGTATTTTTAAATATTAGCACGATTGTCCACAATCATCTGTTTAAAGAAGCCGGCCGATATCGATCGAGAGAACCAACGTGTTATTTATTTTTAAAATCATTAGATGTTAAATACATTATTTCCCAGGCAATAAGGGCGTATTTTTGTCTACAGTAGCACTTTAAAATACTAATTCAGATTGAACGGTACTTAGATGTGTTGTGACGCGAAAACTAATGTGATTTTGTGATGTGAGTACTTGGTGTTTTTTATAAATTAAGTTGGTTTTAAATAAGTCCGAAAAGGTAAATAAAATTGCATGTTTTTTTTCTAAAGGGTAAGTGGCATTTATAAACTTTTCAGTTGTCCAGATCTGACGGGTGTCGTTCGAATTGAACAAATGAGAACATACCTGACCATTTATAAACTCCGCGGCGGTTCGTTCGAGTCAGTTCAAGTTTATAAATCAGAGATTGTTTCCCAGCGAACTGAACGTAAAAGTTTATAATAATGTACCCTGAAAAATAAACAGCTTGCAATCTGTCAAACGGTTATTGACTTTCTAAAGAGTTTACCCTGAAGATATGACAACACTGTTCAAGATGCACTGCCATATGTTGCTGTGTTTACCTTCCGAACAAGGGCACCACGTGGTAATTTTTGGTTTGACATAAGGTCATGTACAGGGCATATTAAATTAAAGCACCATTTTCGGATATTTTTCTTCAATTTGTTTTCATCTCAGGAATTGCCGGTTTAAATATAATACGTCATTTCCATAACACCCTGTATATTTTTAATGTCGAAAAAGAAAACTGATGCCATCGTAGAAGAATATTGTATATAAAGTTACTTTTCTCACGTGCGAGATTAAATTTCCCGTCGAAACGAATACTTTACGGATTCTCACCTTTTTTACGTCCCCGCTTCTTTGGTTGTTGCTGATCCACATGCGGATCGCCCGTCCTCTCCGCAAAGCTCGAGTTCGAGTCCGAATTGATCACGATCGTGTCACGCTTGGAGTCCTGCTTGGCCGACTGCGCGCTCAATATCACATCTTTGAAGCTGGAATTCGAGTCGGAGATGTCCAGGTCCGTTATGCCGCCGTTCAGTCTCGCTCTGCAAGGGACATTAAAATAAATACAACCGGGGGTTCCCAACCTGTGTCGCCGTAGAAAGTAAGCAAAGGCGCTGTGAGCTGATCAGCTCATTTCTGGTGGAGAAGCGATCCCGTATAAAAGTAACGACCTTCTTTTTTATCTAAAAGAGGGGTCGACACAATAATGTGTGTCAGTGCAGGTACGCTATTCCTTGGAAACTACTACTAAAAAAATTAAGAATTAAGGCGCGTTCTCAGAGCTACGTACTGTCGCCCGCGACACCAACACGTCATTACCCCTCATCCCCACGCTGATCTAGCGGTGTTGCCAGGTATCTGGTGAAATTTCACCAGATCTGGTGATTTTTTGTGATTTATAAAATATACCGCTCCCAACACGAAACTGGTAACACCAGAAAACAGACTTTTTTAAAAAGATTTTCATGGACCACCGGATTATTCATAAAATCACAAAAAGATCAACAGATCTGGTGACATTTCACGAGATACCTGGCAACACTGCGCTGTAGTATTATTAATTTTTTATTTTGTTTTGAAATTTGAACCTCAGTTTTCCGAAATAAGTACCTATATTCGTCGTTTCCGAACAAAGGTAATTACTAATTATTTGGTCCTAAAATATTGTGAATAGTATGTACTTTTGCTTTTAAAATTTATTTGATCATTACCTACCTAAATCCCACAAAATATTTAAATAATTTTTAATTACATTGGTTTTTTTAATCACATTGGTTCATTTTTTACTAACCAGAATAAATATACATATTTTGAGGAGTAGAATACGAAAATAAAAATCAAATTTGACGCTGTCATCGAACAAATCTTTTAAAAAAACAAACCTATAACCTCCGAGAGGGGAAAATTTTAATCCAACATCCTCATTCCACATACTCACACCCTTAAAAAACGTAAATATTGGCCTGCTGCAATCGGAAGAGATTAAGAAATGTGATAAGTTCAAGTTTAAAACATTAAATTTTAGGTTAAGCGAAAACCATAATACAGGGTGATTCACGACGAGCTTGCATTAGAGCTTTATGGAGAACTACTGAATATATGTTTCTGAAATTTTGGGGATTTAGGTTTATCGATATGCTCTCTTTAACTAAAATATTGACATGTTTCTGTCATTTCCGGTTATACCGGAAGTAGCTGCCTACTTTCGTTTTTTAAATGCAACATGGTAATTTTTATTACATTTTTCGATTAAGCATTAAATACTAAGCACATTTTATAGAAAATGTTTTTGTCAGACTCTAATAGTTTTTGAGATATCTGGAATTTTTGTAATTATTTGGCAAATGCATGACGATGAAATAATCCATATAATTTTTTTACCTTAGCGCTTGGACTAAACATTTTTGCTCACCGAATAGCTAGAAGATCATCAAGTCTCAAAAACATTTCAAATTCGGCATAAAATGTACAGGGTGGTCACAATTCAAGCCTCATTGTGAAAAAATTCAACCATTAAAAACTTTCTTATTTTAAATGGAACACCCTGTATATTTTTATTTAATTTGATGGCAAATTAGTTGTTCTTTATAAATAGTATTTACTGTCCTATACCTATATCAAAGCGTTTTCTCAAAAAATCCAATTTTATTCCGAAAATACTATTTGTTCAAGTGTGCTATGAAAACAATTGTACTTAGGGTACTGATGTCTATACAGAGGAAAATTAATAATGGCGGCAATATTTTCTAGTGTGCTTTGACAAGAAAAACAATTGTCTGATATTTCTTGGCGTATTTTCAAACTGTCAATTATTCTGTTACTAAAAAATGTCACGCTCCGGATTTTCAAGTGAAGATTTTTTAAATTTATTTACGGTTTACATTGAATGTGGTAAAATTAAGCTAAGATCTTGTCGAATATATCGGGATAAATATCCGAATAGGCCTATTCCCACACCTGATATTATTAGAAGACTAAATAATAATTGTTTAAAATTTGGATCATTTGAAGCCAAAGTACGAAGAATTAAACCAATACTGGACAATGAGGTATTTGAAGTTACCATTTTAGCCTATTTTTACGCTTTCCCAAAAGACTCAATTCGTGAAGCTGCAATGCAATTAAGAGTTTCGTATTCCAGTATACAAAGAATTTAAAAAAAATATGGCTGGAGGCCATATTCATATGCCCAAGTTCAGCATCTAAAACCACAAGATTTGCCAGCTCGAGTCGAACTTTGCGAGTTTTTTCTAATCAAAACCCAAGAAAATGAGCAATTTACTAATTCTGTAATATGGAGTGATGAAGCCAAATTTACTCGTAATGGTTTTCATAACAGACACAACAGCCATTATTGGGCTCACGAAAACCACCATATTGTCAGGATAGGACGTTACCAGGAATCATTTCAATTTAATGTTTATTGTGCTATTAAACATGACCGTATATTTTGCTTACACATTTACGACGAAAATTTAAATGGTCAGAATTATTTGACAATTCTTGAGGATCAGTTAGAAGAACGTCTGGATGATTTGCCGCTCCAAGAGCGAATAACTGCATGGTACCAAAACGATGGGGCTCCAGCACACAACGTCCAAGTTGTTAAGACTGCCCTAAACAGACTTTTACATGACCAGTGGATCGCAAACCAAGGTCCCTTCCACTGGCCAGCTCGTTCGCCAGACTTAACTCCACTGGACTTTTTCATCTGGGGAACCATTAAAGATAAAGTTTACGCGCGTCGCATCACCACGAAGGAAAATCTAATTGAAAGGGTGAAGGCAGCATTTCAATCTCTCACTGCACAAGAAATTAGGAATGCTACAAGAAATAGCATGATGAAAAGAATACATAAATGCTTGGAAGTAAATGGCAACCATTTCGAACATATTTTAAAAATATAATCAAAAGATATTAGGTATAATTTTCAAACACATTTTTAATTAAAGAATTTAAAGTTTATTAACTTGTTTCCTTATTCCTATTTTTAAAAAAATAATATTTAAACCATTAAATTTAAAACAATTTAAAACAATAAACTGCATTTTATTTATAAATTATTAAGAAATACTTTAGAATGTTGTATTTTCAAGCAATCAATCACTATTCCTCCGTATAGACATCAGTATACAGCCCCTAAGTACAATTGTTTTCATAGCACACTTGAACAAATAGTATTTTCGGAATAAAATTGGATTTTTTGAGAAAACGCTTTGATATAGGTATAGGACAGTAAATACTATTTATAAAGAACAACTAATTTGCCATCAAATTAAATAAAAATATACAGGGTGTTCCATTTAAAATAAGAAAGTTTTTAATGGTTGAATTTTTTCACAATGAGGCTTGAATTGTGACCACCCTGTACATTTTATGCCGAATTTGAAATGTTTTTGAGACTTGATGATCTTCTAGCTATTCGGTGAGCAAAAATGTTTAGTCCAAGCGCTAAGGTAAAAAAATTATATGGATTATTTCATCGTCATGCATTTGCCAAATAATTACAAAAATTCCAGATATCTCAAAAACTATTAGAGTCTGACAAAAACATTTTCTATAAAATGTGCTTAGTATTTAATGCTTAATCGAAAAGTGTAATAAAAATTACCATGTTGTATTTAAAGAACGAAAGTAGGCAGCTACTTCCGGTATAACCGGAAATGACAGAAACATGTCAATATTTTAGTTAAAGAGAGCATATCGATAAACCCAAATTCCCAAAGTTTCAGGAACATATATTCAGTAGTTCTCCATAAAGTTCTAATGCAAGCTCGTCGTGAATCACCCTGTATGGATGTGGACACAAATTCAAATTATATTCCTGTGAAATTCTTCACTGTTCTGAGCTGAATTTAGAATAAAGTTTATCTACAGAAGAAAGTGCAAGAGTTAATAATACTGGTAAAACATCATTTTGAATTAAAATTGTAAACTGTTTTTAAGGTCGCAAGGTATTTTGTTAGCCCTACTTTTGGCAATTTCGTAATGTTATCTAAAAATTAGTTTTGTAGCTCTATAGATGCCCAAATTTTATAATATAAATATTTTTAGATTATTGTAGATACAGATTACAAAGGGCAAGTATGCTCTGCACGAAGATGGCTTTGTATCTGCTTGGAGTGAAGATATAGAGGAGACACAAGCTAGTGAGGATAGTAGCCAAGCTATCGAAAGCCTGCTTATTACAATTAGTACAACGAGACCTAGGGTGTGGAATATGAATGATGAGGAGACACTGTCGGAAGGACCATGACTATGCTTTTAGACTTCCTTATTGGATGAAATTATATTAGAATGAAATGGTTTGTTCCACCTCTTAACAGTGGTTAATAAAAACTACCTAATAAGATATGTAAATGTATTTGTTTTTCTAGTGCATCGTAGCCTAAATACAGTAGAGTCTCGATGTAGTGCACGCGTGTGCTACTCTACAATTTTAAGTTTATAATAAAAAATACAGGAATAAAACTAGGCGGTTTTCATTACATTTATATTTTGAGCTCTAAAATGCACAAATTAGTTAATTTAGTCCGTTTTTTTGGCTTGTAACGTTTTTTAACGAAATTAGCTCTTTAGTATGGAAGAATAGTCGTTAAAATACACTGCCAGACATTATTCAAAGATTTCGTTGCTTCGCCGCTTTCATTATCAGACTCTCAATCAGTATGATAAATTATTCAAAACGAAATTTGTACAAAACAAATTGTTTCGATTTAAAAAACAATAACAAATTATTGTAAGGTTAGGTTTCATCCGAATGACAAGTGACAGACGTCACCCCCTACAAGAGGAGTGGGGGACTGTCGCTGCGACACGTCGAAGCTCTGAGAACGCGGCTTTACGGTATTCTTGGAAAGAGATTTAAACTAGTGTTGGGAAAAACCGATGATTTTAATAATCGAGTACTTGATACTCGAGCGATTTTAATAATCGAGCGAATCGCTTGAAATTCCAATTCACCAAGCGATGACGCCATCGACTGCTCGACCGGCAGCCTAGCCGTTGGCATATGATCAGGTAGGGTATTTAGCAGGCACGTAACTACGGGTGGGCACAGGTTTAGCTAAAAAATTATAGTGCCACCAAAAAAATTCCAGAAATTTATTTATTTGTGAATAATGAATTTTTACCAAATATGTATTTATTGTTCGAGTTTATTCTTGTGCTACCAAGTATTACCAAGAATTATTTTTCTTCATATCTTTCTCAACTACGAGCATAAAATAAGTAGATATTTACAATAGCTCGTCAAATTCTGCCACTTTAAATTATCAGGTGCCCTCTGTGTGCCCTTCAAAAATTTAGGCTTAGTTACGCGACTGGCAAAATAAGAAAATAGGCGATTATTTTTTTAAATTCATGTTTATAGTTACCTAAAAGTTCCTGTTTAAATTTAAGAATCTTTACTTTTGGTTACCAAAAAATTTGTCGATACCTATGTTTTGTTAACTATTTTGCTCGTTTTCTTATTTTCCATTAACATTTTCTATAATGTATTTTATTTTTAAGAAGTCTTCTTGAGTTTAATAATAAAAAGTTCCAGTTTAGATTTAAAAATGTTTACTATAAGATTACCAACGAATTTTTCTATATATTTTGTTAACCATTTTGTTCGTTTTGTTAAGGCCGTATTACACTTGGGAATTTTTATGGCGCCAGCAATGGCAATTATAATTCAAGGATTCAGGCGCAGTACACCGTTCTCCGTACTACAGTCAGAAATTCTACTCTTCTGACAATTAAAATGACACGGATTCATGCGCAGTACACTGTTCCCGATCAGCTGTCTCTCATTACCAGAAATGGGGCAGGCGCCATTTTAATTGCCCTTGCCGGCGCAATTCTGTAGACATGGATTATTCTGTTATTTTTAACTGTTTATTAGTTGGCCGAACCAGGTGTGAACAGGTAATGGCCATTTAAACCCACTGGTACTTAAATTAGCAGTTTACATTCTTTATTAAACTTATGGACTGCTAATTCAGCAACTTTTTGCACCTCCTATTTGTAAATAGCAGTAGCTGCTTTAACTGGTAATCAAAACGAACAGGTTTGCCCATCTCTAATTCTGGGGATATTTTAGGGATTTCGACAGTACCCACTGCTGTTCTGACCGTTGACAATGCTCCATCTGATCGAAAACGGTTTACTGCGCATGAATACGTGCCATTATAATTGCCGGCGCAAGAGAAAAAATTGCCTAGTCTAATACGGCCTTTATATTTCATTAACAATTTCTATTATTATGTTATTTTTGAGAAGTTTTCTCGAGTTTATAATAAATAAAGATTTAAAAATTATATCCTTTAATTTTTTAATATTTACAATCGGAGGCCTAAACTACGCCGCTGGCTAGCAAGTTAAAACAAAACTTTACAAAACCCATGTCGCGATGACTGCGCTAAGGGATTTGGCATACTTTTTTATATCCACCTTCTCGTTTATGTGCCTTTAAGAAAGACGTATGTCGTGTTACCTGTTCAGCTTCAAACTCGTACGTCGCCAATCGGATGGCGCGGCGCGTAGACCGAAGGTCGTGTATCAAGTGACAGGCGATATTTTTCGCCTGAATTTATAACTAGAGTATTTCCTATCAAGCGAATTAACTCGATCACACTACAGCGCTACATTTCCGTCGGCGTCAAGCGAAGCTCGGGTATCGAGTGAAAGATAATGAGTGACGAGCGACGTCTCGTGGCACCCGTTTACCCTCTACGGCCCCCGGCGCCTATGGGCGCCGCGGGGCCCATTCTGAGAACCCCCCCGATTTACTCTAACATAGAAAAAGGCTGGTTTATTACTTGGGCAGCCTAAAAATATTAATTTTTAACTCCCAACAAGGCGGTAAAACTTGTAATTGGAAATAATTTTTAATGAATTTTGCCCCGATCATAAATAATAAATAATTAACTTTATTTAATATATTGAACGATATTATAAATATTTGAAATAAAATTATTATTTACTTATTTATTAATTAATTTAAAATGAAAAAGAATTAATTAACCTACTTTTTTATTCGTCGCGCGTCGATACTAAAAGTAAAATGAAAAATTGTATATTTTATATAAAGGAGATTTTTAATACAAGCCCACTGTTTGGTGCACGAGCCTCAGGCGAGTGAAACAAGCTTTAATCTATCTTAGTTAAGTGTCAATTTTTGTTAAAAGCATGTATAACGACATAAACTTTAAGTCTGATGATGTAAAAATTACTCTTTTCAGCTAAGGAGTTAAATCTTACCTCTTTGCACTCCCACTCTCGGACGCGTCTTTGGCCGACCTCTTCTTGCTCTTCGTCTGACTCAAATTGACATCTGACATTTGCCCACCGGCCGTCAACGGCGGACTGATACCCGACTTTTGCCCCTGGGCCTGCACCGCCAACTTGGGGCTTACCCTTGGCACCTGCAACCCCGGGCTTACCATTTTGTGTGGGCTTACCATCTTGTGAGGGCTCACCATCTTGTGGGGACTGACCAGTCTGTTGGCTTGCGAGCTCGGACTTACAAGCCTTTGATTGTGCAGCCCGGGGCTTATCATGCGGCCTTGGATTGCCGGGCTTACCAGTCTACTGGGGAGAGCGGGGCTTACCATTCTTTCAGCTAGTAAGGGCGGGCTCACCTTAAAATACAATAACTTTTAACCGGATTTGGATAATCAAAACTAATTTCAGTATTCAGAAAATCGCAGGGTAAACACAACAAATTTTTTCATTATTTCGTGACAAGACGTGGAAATCCCCGCAAATTACATAAAACAGCACATACCTTCGTTTGAGGCACAGGACTAACTCTAGGCTTTAAACTGTGCCCTTGCAAAGGGGGGCTCGCCTTATTCGGGCTACCTTTTAGGCCTTGGGACTGTTGTAAAGGGGGGCTCGTTTTGATTTGCCCATTGGCCTCCGGAAGTACCATGCTTCGCCATTTTTTCAGCAGTTCTTTGGCTCGCCTCGATAATTCCGCGTTGGTAGTTTTGCGTCTTAATTCGTTGATGTGCTTGCCCAATCGGGTGGTCTAAAACAATGTTTGATGTGTAGAAGATGACACTATAACTAGCCTTATTATAGGTTTGCGCAACCCAAAAAAAAAACCAAATATATGTTGGAAACACTTTTGGGATCAGTATTATTGATGATTAAAAAGTATCAATACCCACCAAACATTGTGACAGCATTATAAAATTTTTTTAAATAGTTTGTAGGTGCCCAGAAAGCTCACAATCTACCCTCTTATTTATAGTGGCTTCTTTATGATAATGTAATTTCGACTCCCTATAGAAGTTGACTAAAGCAGTTTATATTTCATCTATCCTTGGAATTATAGATACCTACATAAATAAAATGGGCGATGTTTATGTTTGAACTGCAGGAAAATATTATAAACTCAAGGATTTTTAACTGAACATGCTTATTTAGGGGCAGAGTAGTAGACTACTGCTTTTAAAAATTACTGTGAACAAGTCAGTTTTTTTTAAATTGTTTTGATAATAGCTTGATAATGTGTTGATAAGAATTAGCCAATCATGAGAGAAGTATCGGTTTATGATAACTACTTGCTAAGAAAATTGTATCATTCCTATTTGTGAGAAGACCATTATTATCTTTAAATACCTTACTCATTATTATAAGTGTAATGACAGTTGTTCCTAATATAATTTTTTAGATACAAATCATCTCGGAAATGTAAAACGTAAGTATACTAATACTTCTAGTTGTAGTTTTTCAAAACTTATTCGGCTAATTAATTAATAACTGTAATAAATTGTGTTGGTTAAACTGTAACTTTGTTACTGAAGTTTCACTCAATCTTTATAGACTTTCCTAGTTGTTTGCGATCTGTTCAAAACACTAAAAATGGAATACATTTAAATATGCTGAAGAAATTTCTATGAAAAGATGAGGTGTTTAAACTGTCTAGACGTTTTAAGATAAACTGATTGCCTCACCTAAATGTGAAGATTAGAAGTAGAGGTTCTGTGAAGAAATCTTTAAACACAGGAATACAATTTTGATCAGTAAGCTAAGTCATTTATTAATCGAAAAGCTCAACAAACATACAAATTCTAATAACTCATTTATGTGTTGGAGTATTTTAGGAATCAATATAAAAACAAAGATACAAATAAGCCCAAGCACTTGTGCTATTAATAAACCCTATAAAGGTCATAAATCAACTACAAAACTGCTAAAAATACAAAAAGAACCAGAGAAGGTTATAAAAGTAAGGTTTAAAAACTGAAATTTGGCAAGGTCCAAAAAAAAGTCCTTACCTCCAGTAATTCTTTGGTAATAACCACTTTTTCCAAAAGCGAAATAATATCAACAACTTCGGGAATGTCGATGACCTAAAAAACGGGTTAAATTTAGCCGTAATTAACGGGTGATTCATTCTGCGACACCCTGTATGTGGATTACACTGCGCCCTTACCATAGTGACATTTTGCTAGTCCCGTGGCTCATAAGAAATTTGCAGACTCACTTGTTGGATTTTAAATGATTAATTAAGGAGTAATAAAGGTTTTTATGCGGATTTCTTATATGGGGAGAAAATAATACGTGGTAAATTTGAAGCACTGCTATGTCTTCTTATGTAAAACGAGTCGCCTGACGTTGCGAAATATTGGTCAAATTGGTAAAAATTTGAGAAAAATGGGTGTAGAAAAGTTTAAAATCGTCAAAAAATAAACAAACCAGCAATCACTAGCCAGATAAGAACTTTATTTACACACTCATAGGGTAAGAGCACAGCACAGTCCACCTGGTCTGAATGTCTCCGTTGGTGTTCACATAAAAATCCAAATATCTCGGAAAATCTTTGTTTCCTTACATTGTAATTGCTATCCAATGATCTCAGTAACCTCTGCGTTAATTCTGTTACGTTATTCTGCATTTAAAGTCGGTTTGTAACGAGAAAACCGAATATACTTCGAGAGAACTTTTCGCAGTTCCTCTCGACAGTAATGGCGAACGGACATTGCGTTTTGTCCAGTTCTCTCGTCGGCACTGTGAAACGAGGAACATGGTGCACCCGAAAAGACTGAGTGGGGATCGCCGAAAACGAATCGGCTTCGGCTCTGCGCTTGCCCACCACCGTCCTCTCCAAACCACACCACACCAAATTCCCCTAAATCTATCGGCCATGTTCTTTCTCTTGCGAAGCACCTACGGTTTTTATTTTACGATTTTGCCCCTAAAACTCAAGATTGGGCCCAAACTCCAACATTTTTGCGTTTTTAACATTCAGCTTTACAAGTTTCATCAAATTTCAGGCCGATTTTAGTCAAGAATCTTTTCAAATAAAGCATATTTCTTAAGACCCCTCCACAATCCATAATCAGCTGCTCGTATAGTGGATTTCTAATTGTTGTAGTGGCAACGATAAGGTTTCTTGCGGGAAATTTAAATACACAAGTGAAAGGGTTCTTTCATTGTTTTTTCGTCAATTTAAAAACGATTTTGTTCACTTTTACGACTTTTGTTAGAATTAATTACTAATATTGATTAAAACGATCTTTTATAAATAAATAATGGAAAATTTAGGGTATACATCTTGTCTTGCTAGACTTCTAAGAACAACTTGCCATGACAAGTGTCTTAATTTTGCATAATATTTTTGCTTTTTTAGTTTTTGATCTCACAATAACGAAAAAAATGGGGTTTTCCAGATCCCCAAGAAAACCCCAGACTATATAGGCGAAATAAAACTAGGTTTGCTTAAAAATAGACTTTTATTTTTCATAATAAAATATATCATTTAGTTATCAAACTTTATAAGATTCTTACTTTTTGCAGTCTGTATTATTTAACAAGTACACATTTTAAAACCTAACAACCACGTTCGAGTTTCTATGTATATAACAATAAAAAAAATTAAAAGATAAAGGTAAACAAAGTTTTGTTTCTCTGGCGATCTTCAGATAGATTAATATTTGACGCGTACGCTTTCCAGCTGATAAAACAGCTTGTAAATACCACTTTATATTATAATATTGCCTAAAATATTTTTATTGTCGGTATATTTGGAACCAGTTGTGCAAAAACTAGAAACACTGAACCTTTCTTGCTGAAACTCTAAAAAATAACCCGAACTGTATCATCTGTTGAACGGTGGCCGAGTATACTGAACTTTCGAATAACGAATTCCTGAAATCACCTAAAATTTTTATTACCTGTTGTTTTATAGATATTGCGAAAAAAACAAGAATTTCCGAATTTTCAAGTGTTTTTTCAAAAATCAAAAATTTTATATGTACATATTACAAAAAAAAACTATCTTTTTTTTCGTACGCTTACTTCCCCTCAAGGGCGAAGTAAGATCATCAGATCTGGGGGGGGGCAAAACCCTAGGCCATCCCCAGGTAAAGTATTTTGAGGGGGGGTTTGTCTCAAGTCCTCTCGAACTTCGCGCATGCTGCCCCTAATATCAGATTTTTTATTTATTAATATTTTAATATCTCCGAAAGTACAGGGTATCCCATTTTCGACACTTTTATAGGGTATCTAGGTAATTGTTAGTACTATAAAAAAAGTAATGTAGGTGTCATGTGCTCTTTTTGGGTCAAACTTAAAATGGTACAATCAAAATTAGAAAATTTTCGCTCGCTTAAAAGATACGGGGGAAAATCAAAAAATTGACAATTTCAAAATTACCCTATATTTTCTTAGCTGAACATTCATGGTATACAGACGGCTCCAAAACAGAAAAGGGAGTTGGAGCTGGTATTTATGGGCCCAAGTCCAAAACAACCATCTCGGTGAGCCTAGGAAAATACGCAACAGTGTTTCAGGCGGAAAGTAGTAGCCATACAACACTGTGCAAGAGAAATAATAAATCAACATATATCAGGTAAATCCATTGCCATATATTCAGACAGCCAAGCTGCCTTAAAGGCAATCGGCTCCCCAGAAGTCAAATCAAGACTAGTGGAAAACTGCATAAAAGATCTAACAGAGCTAAGTAGTCATAATAAAGTGACCTTAGCATGGGTACCAGGCCACGAAGGTCACCAGGGCAATGAGAAGACCGACGAATTGGCCCGTAAAGGCTCGAACATGGCTATGATAGGCCCTGAACCGTTTGGGGGCTGTGCGAAAGCATTAAAGAATGCAGCCATTAAACAATGGCTGGAAGACCAATCCAATTCATGGTGGACTAATCAACCAGGAATGAGACAGGCTAAACAGTTCATTAAAGGACCATTAGCCAATTAGCCAAATTCACAGCAGATCTACTAAGCCAAAAAAGGCCGACAGTAAGAATCATAGTAGGTCTACTAACAGGACATTGCCGACTAAGAAGGCACATGAACATCATTAACCGAACAGAAGAAGCAACCCTATGCAGATTCTGTGAAGAGGAAGAGGAAACGCCAGTCCATGTCTTATGCCAATGTGAAGGCCTGACAAGACTAAGATTCCTATGTTTAGGCGAAGAAAAGCCAAATGCCTCCAACTATATGCAGGAGCCATTGTCAAAGCTAATGAGTCTAATAAAAAAAGGCAGGGCTAGACAAGACACTCTAATCAAACGGAGTTTCCACAATAGATCTGAAAAGGTCGCGGTGGACAAGGTCGGACGACCAGCTCCAGTATAATCTAATCTAATCTAATCTAGTTAAAAGTGATATAGAAAAATGTTTTATACAGAAGTTTCTTTATATCGATTGGTGAATAATCTGTAGTTTCCAGAATAAGTATACGGGGCCAGGTAAAAAAGTTATCGGACCTAACCTAATTTTTTTAAATGGAACACCCTGTATATTTTAATCAAAAAAGATACTATTTTCAATTCTCCTTTCAAATATATAACACACCATGGATGATTTGGAAAATATAGGCTAATTTTGAAATTGTCAATTTTTTGATTTTCCCCCGTATCTCTTAAGCGAGCGAAAATTTTCAAATTTTGATTTTACCATTTTAAGTTTGGCTTAAAGAGAGCACATGACACCTACATTACTTTTTTTGATAGCAGTAACAATTACAGAGATACCCTATAACACCCTGTACTTTAGACATTATTTTCAATTTCGGTATGTGTTAATGGGATATAAAACCGCATCTTTTGGATGAAAAAGTTATTCCATCTATCAACCAGGGGCGTCCCCGCAAACATGTCCCATATTTTTCGGATTAGCTTGATCAATTCTACATGAAGGAACGCAGGAATGCCAGATCGATAAAATAAATAGTATTTTTTCTTCTTTCGCTCACTATCGATCAAACATCTGAAGCCACCGTTTTTTAAACACACAAGGTATTGATTTACCTTTAGAGGTACACGGTGCAACAAGCAGCTCGCTTCGTTAAAATTTTTAATTCACAATGCGAAGCAACGTTAAAAAAAATTATAATTTATAATTTAATAAGTGCAAAACACGCCCGTACTCTGTTTCCAGATTTCACGAAGTATGATTATATTTTTTCTATTTGTAAAGTATTTTGAATAAATACAAAATAAGAGAACGAAGGCGTTAAACGCGATACCTTTTAAAATCGTGGAAGCGGCACGAGGAAGACAGCGGATGGTCGGTCGGAAACGGCATTAAAAACTCCGCCACCCTGTATATGTATTAAAAAATAGTGCAGCCGCAGAGAAAAATTAGTACCTAAGTAACGTGGGCTGCCACTTTAATTGTAAAAAATAAACCTATATATATACAAAGGAAAAAAAAATACACGAGTCCTAAAATAAAAAGTCTATAAAATAATACATTCTAAACATTTAAAAATAAAATCAGTAAATTTTTACATTTTTTTCTATTATATTAATAGTAGTTTGTCGTACAGCTAACTTCCAAACACAAACGTTTTGCAAATACAAAATTAGATTAGAGACCATTGCCAGTTGTAGCCGTTAAAGGCCGTATTACACTTGGGAATTTTTATGGCGCCAGCAATGGCAATTATAATTCAAGGATTCAGGCGCAGTACACCGTTCTCCGTACTACAGTCAGAAATTCTACTCTTCTGACAATTAAAATGACACGGATTCAGGCGCAGTACACTGTTCCCGATCAGCTGTCTCTCATTACCAGAAATGGGGCAGGCGCCATTTTAATTGCCCTTGCCGGCGCAATTGGGTAGACATGGATTATTCTGTTATTTTTAACTGTTTATTATTTGGCCGAACCAGGTATGAACAGGTAATGGCCATTTAAACCCACTGGTACTTAAATTAGCAGTTTACATTCTTTATTAAACTTATGGACTGCTAATTCAGCAACTTTTTGCACCTCCTATTTGTAAATAGCAGTAGCTGCTTTAACTGCTAATCAAAACGAACAGGTTTGCCCATCTCTAATTCTAGGGGTATTTTAGGGATTTCGACAGTACCCACTGCTGTTCTGACCGTTGACAATGCTCCAGCTGATCGAAAACGGTTTACTGCGCATGAATACGTGCCATTATAATTGCCGGCGCAAGAGAAAAAATTGCCTAGTCTAATACGGCCTTATAGTCTGGCAAACCGAGGAAAACCTCCATTAGCAACAATGGAAATAGATAGGCCTTTGTTTTCCTTCTGTTGCCCGGACTGGGGCGCACAAGATGACGAATAGTGCCGAGATTCAGGGTTTGTTCCTTCTGTTTACCACAGACTATATGGCGCAACATGTGGACGGCTACTGGCAAATATACAGGGTGCCCCAAGTAAAGTGGCCTATTAGAAGTATCTCGAGAACTAAATGAGATTTTATTTTGAAAATCTGGCTGCGGCTATAAGAGATGGTTTTCTACGTTTGTAAAATATTTTCGATGGTGCGGTGTTGCCGGATCATACCGAAAGTGGTAGCAACTTCGGAATTTTAAATGAATTACCCTATATATTATATTTTTTTCGGAATCTAGGTAAAAATATAGAACAGTTTTCTGGATAATATCATATACCTATCTTCAAGAGTTTTTGAATTATAAATAATTTTGTGATTTTTTTAACGCCGTATCGGGACCTGAAAAGAAATTCGTATCTTTTTAGCGGTTACAGCTAGAAAGCTGAAATTTTGACAATAGTTTCACAAGACCATCGCAATTTTATAATTTTGAACAGTATTTAATTAGTTTTATACAGGGCGTCTCCATAACAATATTTCTGAGACAGATGAATTATTGCAAAAATCTTTTTTTTTTTAAATGGGACACCCTGTATTTGATATGTTTTGCTAATGGAGGATCGAATTTTCTATCTAATGATATTAAGTGTTCCTATACCTACCTTCAGTATTTTCGGACTTGATTAATAAATTCCTTATTGGTTAACCATTTTTTTTTTTACAACAACACAGACATAACGTCACATGGATTTTTCATTATTTTGTTTCTATGAATCCACAGCCAACTACCAAAAAATATATTTTTATAAAATAATTTTTAAATTTCGCTAGTCCGAAAATACTGAAGGTAGGTATAGGAACACTTAACATCATTAGATAGAAAATTCGATCCTCCATTAGCAAAACATATCAAATACAGGGTGTCCCATTTAAAAAAGAAGAGTTTTGCAATAATTCATCCGCCTCAGAAATATTGTTATGGAGACGCCCTGTATAAAACTAATTAAATACTGTTCAAAATTATAAAATTGCGATGGTCTTGTGAAACTATTGTCAAATTTTCAGCTTCCTAGCTGTAACCGCTAAAAAGATACGATTTTCTTTTCAAGTCCCGATACGGCGTTAAAAAAAATCACAAAATTATTTATAATTCAAAAACTCTTGAAGATAGGTATATGATATTATACAAAAAACTGTTCTAGATTTTTACCTAGATTCCAAAAAAAATAGGGTAATTCATTTAAAATTCCGAAGTTGCTACCACTTTCGGTATGATCCGGCCAACCGCATCATCGAAAATATTTTACAAACGTAGAAAACCATCTCTTATAGCCACAGCCAAATTTTCAAAATAAAATCTCATTTAGTTCTCGAGATACTTCTAATAGGCCACTTTACTTGGGGCACCCTGTATAGGACGCTTTCATGTTCCTTTCGATGATGGTCAATTAAAAGATTAAGAGCCGATGGAAAATATCTTGCAAAGAAACACAGAACTGGTAAAATTAAGTCAAAATAGTGAAATATAAAGATCGGCAGCTAAAGAAATACGTTTTTGATGTTTCGATCTTAAAAATCAAATCAGTTCTGTCGTCTCCTGGTTCGTTATGCTCCTCGAGTTTTTTAAAAACGTACATGATTTGGGAGTTAACCATTTGCACCAATTTGATAAGATATATATAAGGATATGTAAGGGTGATGTAATAACATTTGAAGGTCTTGTTTAGCAATATAAAAAAATGTACATACAAAAACTTAAGTAGGTAAAGAATTCTTTAAAATATCAACAAAGTAGTTTTTCAAAAATCTGGTATATTTTTTAAAGCTTTGAATTTTAACGTCTCCAGAGAATAACTATCAATATGGATATTATCCATTTACGACATCGAGACCTTGTAAAAAAAGACGATACGGGTGACTTCTTGTATATTGAAGAAACTTCAAACTTGACGTGACTTATGCTAACCTTTGACAGGTTCAAATTTCTTAATTCTGCTAAGTTATTATTGCCTCAAAAATCACATTATTTTTTTCAATCTTTTGCACATATTGAGTAAATCAACTTTGAACTATTTAAACTATCAGCGAAGTTCAAGTAATGACTGCAGAATATAACCTTAATCCTTAAAAGTCGATGGCATTAACGAAAAAGACATTTAACGCCATCAAAATTTAACAGAAGTTTCAATTTTGAAATCTTACAGGCTGTATAGGCCACGTACTTTAAACCTGCAGACATCACTCAACCTTACCTAATTCCTTTCACTCCTCTCCTCAACAACACCACGATTCAGCCCCTCTTGACTCCGGTAAGGAGGCGGGGGCTCCGCCACGAGCCTGTTATTCCTCAAAACGTCCACGTAAGACGGAGGCTGGTCATATATGCTACTGGCGTTTATAACATTGAACCTCGCAGGATTAAATAGCAGAGGATCGTTGACGTCGCTCGAATCGATAATAATGTTACGAACAATGTTGTTACGCGGAGTCCTGGAGTTCCGGTACGTGTACAGGCCGCAAGGTATGACGTTGATGTTCGTTTGGTTGCGTAGGGCGATGCTCTCGCAGAGGTTATGGCGTTGCTGCTGTATGGCGGCTTTTTTGGCGAAAAGCACGACTTTTGAGATTATTAAAAGGAGCAGAATCACTGAGAAGAGAATGCTGACTACACCTGGAAGAGATATAAAAAGCTGATAAGTAAAAATTAATGTTAAAAGGTATCAGAATTCTTTTTTAAAATTATATCACAAAAAAACCGACAACGAATACTTACACACAAGTATAAAAAGATATCTAGCAGTGTGTTGTGTTTGAGACACATTTGGCAAGCCGAATTCCATCTCCTCATAGGCTATTAAAAAAAAAGGATTTAGTTTAGCAAATTTTTAATTGCGACAGCTACAAAACATAGTAGAAAGTTTTTAAATCCCCACAGTAAATTAGGGGCCATACTAAAATAAAACAAACAACCAAGAGGACAATTTTTAACATTAAGTTCAATACCCTGAACTGCTGCAAGGTCATTTTACACTTACAATCTGACAGCCCCTGACAACACCTTGGTCGGTTGGTCACAGTACAGTTTGGATCGTGGTGTATGTCACAGCACCAAGCTGTCGGTATACACCTTCCATCATCACATGGAATTTTATCTAAAATAATATAAACATAATTTATTCTATATTATACTATTTCCTACAAGCTAAAAACAATTTATTTACTAATAGCAGCACAGTAGGTAGCTAAATTCAGATAAAACTGCAAGTTCTTAAGTCAAATGAAGCACTTTGAGAGCAAATTTTGCACATACCTTTACATGGGTCCCCATTACACTTCTCTGTACTCTCATCAGAACCATCTCTGCAGTCTGGCTTTCCATCACAGACATAATGTTTGATGATGCAGAGCCCATTGGACATACACTAAAAGTATAACATTATATTTGACTTTGACTAAAAATTAGTTTTTCAGGTGAAACTTGAGCTTATTATTAGGCGACCGTTTTTCAAGATTTATTTAGTTATTTACCTGAAACATGTGTTCATTACAATAACTAGTTTCCCTTAGGGGTTTCGGTTCTCTTCTTCTAACTTCATCTCTGACAAAAACATCCACTTGTTTAACCAGCTTGAACTTATAACTAACACAAAAATATATACCACCATCTTCGATATGTAAAGGTTCGAATTTTTTCTCAGACTTGTTAATTTCTTTTATTTCTGGTTTTTGATGAGGCACCTCATTCATATGCCTAGAAAATATATAAAGGGACAATACTTTTAAACTTAAGGAAAGTAGCCTTCTCTTCCAGGCTTCACTGAGACTTAAATATAATCCTTACCTAGACTGACTCTTGTTTGAGTTTTTATCTTCTTGTATCCACGAGAGCTGGTCATCAAACAAATTGCTCTTATTCACTGTTGACACGAGCTCACAAATCAGCGAAAATGTTGTTCCCACCGTCTCTTCCACGTTAGAGGAAACGGGGTTTATTACATCGTCATTTTTCTTGTTAATTTGTAAAGTTAATTCACCTAAAAAAAACCACATCATATAGGTGTCCATAATTCTATAACCTATAATAATAGGGCATTTCGAGGACGATAAGGGTTGGTTGAAATAAAATGACTTACCTTTTATAATAGTAGCTAAACCTAATATTAAGAAATTAAACAAATAAATCAACATTTTAAAAGGAATTTTAACATATTTATTGTTTAAATGGAAGCCATTTTTTGCTAGCAAACAAATGTGACATTGACATTCTTCTAATTTATCTCATACGGCCGTAGCTACTAAAAAAGGATTAAAAAGTTATAGGCTTGTTGATTGTAACGCAAATGCGCTTAAGGGTCTCTATTAATTTACGAGTTAGTATGCAGTAATAGCAACATATTTATTATTCTAATGAATTGCCTCGCCATTTTATCAAGAAATTGACTCTTGGGCTTCGGAAGTAATTAAAAACAATTTTTTTTTAACAATCAGATATATTTTGACTAGCAATGTCCGCAACAACTAACAGTTATATATAGACATTTTTTATGTTCTATACAATAATGATTGGCACATAACAATAAAATGTTATTGTTTGTAACAAAATTATGTGTTTCAGACTTTTAAAATAAAACCTAAAAAGTATAATCGTTTTCCTATATATTAAAGCTACAGATAAATGTAAATTCAGTAATAAAATGGATTTTTTTCAGTCAAATATATAAAATCAATAAGAAATCTTTAAAAAAAAATCCATGCGGTGCCTAAAAACAATTTAAAAAGGTAAAATATTTCCGTCTACAAAGTATTTTTAACCAGAAAAAACTTTGCATAAAAATTTCGGTCTAGAATTAAAAAAAAACTATAACAGATCACAAAACACCGCGCCCTAAGAAATCAAAATTGCCAAGGAAGAAGTAGATTTCAAAGTATACAAGATATAATAAAATAAATTTAAAATATGGATGTTCCGGGTACGTACTGCTTTGTGATTGGTACAAAACGCTCACTGTCGCATTATAGTTGGTTACTCTGTGCTGTTTGTGTCTTAAGTCACGTGGTTTGTTGTCATCTTCTTCTAATTTGTATCCGCCATCGCTTAATCATCTACTATCTCAATTTCTTAAGGACGGCGACACTAAACTCTTAACCCTACTAAAAAAATTAAGGCTAAAAAATCACAATTTCGCTTCTTAAACTTGGATGCCGTTGAGCTTCAGGCTGTTCAGAATCTGGCGGCTGATATGTTTGATGTCCGGATGGGACAGGCCGTAGTTTATCAGGTCGTGTAGCAGAGTGTGGCCTCTTTCCTCGTACAGCATGTGACAATATCTGTTAGCTAAAACAAACAAATGGTATGTTCCAATGTAAAATACTGCCCGGATATAAATACTTACGATTTTTCGTACAGACATGGTGTATGGCCCAGACTGCCCACAGCTGCACTTGGTAGTCCACGTCGACCCTTAAAAGCGGAAAAAACGGCTTGAAACTCCTGTAGGCCACCATCTCGCTTTCCGGAACCTTCCACTGGGTGACGACCTCGGCTAGTGCCTCTAACATTTCGAATCTTAAGTGACTTGTAACCTAAAAACACAGATATTATGGCGGAAGCGTTTAAAAGAATGTATTATCGAAATGTGTTCCATTATTACCTTCCATGCCTCGTCACCGTCCGATGTCAAGTGAGCAATGATTCCAGCTGCGAAATAGCTTACGTCTATATTTTCCGACTTGAGAAGCTGATACAGCTCGTTGATAAGCGCGTCGTTTATAAGATATTGTCGCAATCGTATCACTTCGGCTATGTTGTTTAACAAACCTAAAAATAATTATCGGCATATAGATTTTGACTGTGCGGGAATCTACGTGTAGCCAACTTACCCAAGACTTTCGTTTCGATCTGAGAATTTTCCCTAAAAACTTTGAGCACGTTGAGGAACAGCAGCGCGCCGTTCTGGTCGAGGAACACCGTACACGTGGCGGAACTTTCGTCAGTCAGATTCCAGAGGGCGCTGAGGGTGAATTTTAAGGTTATGTCCGACACTCGGGACTCCACCCTGCTCTGCACCATGGCGAGCAGCTTGCGCATGTAGACCGGGCGAGCGCCGAGTTCCGACGTTTCTTCCGTGGAAACCTAAAAAGAAACCTAACTATTGGTCACTGTGTTTGTGCCCAAAAAACTGTAAAAGAACTAAAAAAATTGTTTTTTAGGTTTATATTTGAAGAATATACTAAAAATTACCTTAGATGCTAATATACTACATATGGCTACAGCCATTCTGTTCATATTGACGTCTTCAAAGCCACAGAGAGCGTCCAGAACTAACCTGAAAACATTTCAACGTTAAAATAAATAGGATTTCAAGCAACGTCGCATTTCTACATCTATTTCTCCTGTCTCTGTGTGTAGAGTACAAGTAATAGACGAAATGTAGACAGAAGTATTATTTTTTCCGAAGACTAGTTGGTTTCTTAGAAAAATACAAATTCCTGTGGACGAACTGGTATGTAGAGAACTTACCTAGCACACCTGAACCTGTCAAAATTGACTTCTTGCAAAATTCTATCGCTGCATAATGTGAGCAACGAATTTTTCTGAAGTTGAAATTCATCGGGAAATGTCTCCATTGCTATCAGAGTGAGGTTGACGCCCTTACTCAGCGATTTCGGGTGGATATTTTTGCTGAGATCACCTCTGGTCAGGTTGTAGAGACAGGCAGTCGCCGCCATTTGAACACCGAATCTAAACGAAAAAATGTTTAATGAACACCCACTTCAATACTTTTCAGAGAGTATTAATAACGCTAACAACAACGCGAATCTCCATAAACAATTTAAAGATATGTAAATTGAGACGAATAGATGATTATTGTATCATGAAGGATAACCCACCTACCTACTAGAATGCGCCTCCATAACTGGCAAAACCAACTTGAAAATATCGGGTCTCGCTTCGGCAAAAGAGCTGGTCAACTGGAACAGATGGTACAGAGCTTTCTGCACGTAATTCGACCTCTCCTTGTAGCACTGCAAGGTCACTTTGATTTGCTCTTCGTTCCCCAGCCCCGCTATCCGAAGATTCTGAAGATATTCTATTGAATTTGGGTCGGAGAAGAGCGGATCGAAGGTTACAGAGTTTAGAACTATACCTAAAAGGGCAAGCAAGTTAAATCCATCGTTTTAAAGAAAGAAAAAAGTGTTTTTGTGTTTAAACTTGTTTTTCTGTTTCGTTCATGTTTTAAATAAGTAGAACCTCAAACGGTGTTTGAAGAGTGCCAGGGAAGAATATCACAATCTATTGTGTTAAGGCCGTTGTACACGCAAGACACACGAACTATGATGGAATTCCATACCTAAAAATTCCAACCTAGGATGACTCTCGATAAATTTCAATAAAGAATCCTTAGGAACAAAATCTTTCCATCCAGATATGTCCAACGAAGCGAGATTCGGCAATATTCCATCTTTTTCCAACAATTCTATCACCGGACAGTTGAGCGTCACTTTCTGCATGTCAATTTTCTCATTAAATAAACTTAGGTCGAGATATTTCAGTTGAGTCAGCTGTTCTAAGGTCGAGATCAAATGTTCGCTGGCACTACTGAGGTCCTAAAAATTCAATTTAAATAATTGTATTTAAGAAAATAAAATTTTCCAGCAACAACTAATTTATTTATCATTGTAAAAACACTTACACATATTGACAGACTCAGGAGCCTCTGTGAAAGCATACCGAGAGGTCTCAAATCTCTAACCAGGGTCCCCGAAATATCGATCCGTTCGAGATTCTTCAGATCTTCACAGATTATTTTAAAAGTTGCCTGGTTGAATTCGGTAAATGACAAATTGAGACTCTTCAGACACTTCAGATTTGATATTTTTACCATGAAGCTGTACCTGAATATGTCTATAAAAGTGCATTTTGAGAAGTTTGCGTTCACCATGTTGTGAATGGACCAATCGCTTAAACAATCTGAAAGAAATCGTTATAGACACAAAAAGGTAGGTTAAGGTGGCATAAGACTCACCTAAAATATCTCCAATACTAACATTCTTCAAATTTACCACTTCCAAATTGGTTATCTTTTGCTGCTTTAAAATCTGCAACCCGCATTTTGTAACTTTGCAGTTCCTTATTTTAACCGATTTTAGTTTGGTGTTACTTTCAGAAAAAATATTAAGGGTCGCATCACATAGAATCCGTTTTTCCATCATCTTATTCATCAGTTTTTCAGATACTTTGTTTATGAGGAAAATATCGGGGTCTCGGAATTTGTATCGCTTGTCGCTGCGTTCGTCATCGTAACAGTCGCTACCTGTTATAAAAGATATTTTAAAATTTGTACAGTATCTGGGCGAGTTCTTACTGTGCTAGACCATTGTAAGTGAAATTTAAGAATTCGAGATTGTTTAGCCCTACAGTTTCACAAGCTAGAACAGTCCCCGTTGCTTTTACAACAAACTAATCAGTGTTTCAAATAAGCATTCCAGGGAATGTTATTGAACAATAACAAAAGGCAAGGTTCCAGAATAGAAACACAAACATTTTATATCATGAAATTTACCTTCTATATTTGTTGTCCATCCATCTTTCGTCTGAATTTGAGGCTCAATATAGGTCAGAATATTATCGCATACTACGTCGAGGCAAGCCTCTTCCAAGGAAATGGGGCTCTCGTACATTTTCGACCTCAATGTAAACACGGACCTCACAACCGAAATATTTTAGGCGATATTATGTTAAAAAAAAGCAGGTTGAACGCTCACATATTAATTAAGGAGTTGAAAGACGCCATGATCAGTAATTACTTGGAAGAAGGCATATTTATTTACGAATTTTTTGGCCAATTTTTCTAAATTCAACTTTGACAAAAATGTCACTGTCACTCACGTACCCGGCCGTCCACTGTCATGTCAACATGTCATGTGACGTTCATGAAGTCAATAACTAATTCCCTATTTTAATTATACTTCCTTCAAATATAATGATTTGTTGTTCTAATAGAAGAGCGTCGACATTAATTACATTTAAATGATTTGTCAATATTTGAGTTTGATTTATTCTTGCATTTATTACCGTTCGTTTTAAAATTGAAATTTGTTCTAGGGAATTTTCGTTGGCCAGGAACAGCTGAATTAATATCAAAAGTGTCAGTTTTCTACGTTGGTAGTTCGTCCGAGAAAAATTCCCGCTTAAACTTGTTTCCTAACGTAAAGTCGATTCTTTACGGCCTTTTTGTGGTTTTTTTTTAGAAAAAACGATAAAAACGTGTGATTTTAGTTTAAAACGAAGATCCTGTTGCAAGAAACCTTAAATTCCGCCGAAAGAACTTCAGGAAAATAGAAAATATACCCGCTTTCGTCGACGGAGGTAACCTAAATCAACTTCCCTTTCCGAATTTTTTGTTCTGGAAAAAATGGCAAAGGTTCAGCTTTGTAATATTACCGTTATGGATAACCCAAGCCCTTTTTTAAATCCCTTTCAATTTGAAATTACATTCGAGTGCATAGAAGAGCTAAAAGAAGGTAAATATATTTTGAGGGTTTCTGTAAATTTCAAGCATCATTCCGGAGCCCCCAAAATGTATTGGGGGCCACCTCACCTTACGATTTTTATTTAAATATTTCTTATTCAGATCTGGAGTGGAAGATGATCTATGTTGGATCGGCAGAATCAGAAGAATACGATCAAGTTTTAGATTCAGTTTTCGTAGGGCCTATACCGGAGGGAAAGCACATGTTCGTATTTCAGGTAGGTTTCACCTAAATATCTAAAACTATTGGAAATAAGTAGTATTTCACACGCAATAAGATATAAAATTTCTTTTAGGCTGACCCACCAAATGTGTCGAGAATACCAGAAAATGACGCCTTAGGTGTAACAGTCGTTTTGCTCACATGCTCTTACAAAGCTCAAGAATTTATTAGAGTTGGATACTTTATAAATAACGAATATAGTGATCCTGAACTTAAAGAAAATCCACCTAGTCCTCCACAGTTTGATAAGGTATTGTTGTTTTTTAGTTTTAAATCGCACGCATCGGTTTACAGATTCTACTTTTATTTAAAGCTACTGCATGTGTGTTGAGCCTTAAAACATAAATTTGCCGGTAATTTTTTCTATACTTTAAATTTTTAAGGTAACAAGGAACATCCTGGCGTCCGAGCCCAGAGTAACAAGGTTCAAAATCAACTGGGAGGAGCCGAATACTCAGGAACCCATGGCTGGTGCCTCAGAAACCGCAGACTCCTTAGTAGCAGACTCCACATTGCAGGTAGACACGAGCGCCCCCACTCAAATTCCTACTTTTAACGAAAATTCAAACTCCTGGGCCACAATGGAATGCTCCTAATGGAAGTGTGGTTATGTTACGCCGAATTTTGTGTAAATAAATGGGAAATAATCGACTTTATTATCTCGTCAGTCGAATTGTGAATTACCAAATAGATTTTTATCGGATGAGGTTGTCTCGAGCGTATTTTTTTTACAGTAACTTGTTTTTGGAATGCCGCTTGAACTCTCTGTCTGATTATTTTGTGCAAAATGTGATCTATTAAGCATTTTTATGATTTTTTTGATAATTATTGATACTGATTTATTTTTAATATAGTTAATATGAATATTTTTGTTGCTTTCCTTCGCAAAAACCCTTAGTTCACTTGTAAGGTGTTGATATCGAATCTGTAAGCACCGATTATGCAAAGGAGTACAAAAAGTTTATAAGAAAATGTATTTAAGAGGTTTTATTTCATTTCAAGTTGGATCAAAGGCATTACATTAAACAGGAAATAACTATTATTTAGAGTTTAAATTTATCACAGCCAAAGGTTTATAAAATCCATCTTTCCCCTTTACAGAAATATAGGACAAATGTACACTGTTAAAATCACATTCCCCAAAACTATAGTCTTTGAATTTTTCTAAAAGTTTTGTGGCATCGATACTCTGCCTCCGACATTTCCTTCTAGGACTGTCCGTGTTCCTTCTATATTTTGTGTTTATGATGGTCATATGGAGTTTGACATTGTCTTGATACCTTCTCGCCAAGCCTCTATTGTAAAAATGATTCGATATGTCATTCACTATTTTTTGCAAGTTATGTTCTGCCGTTTCGTTCACCATTTTTACATTCGCGTAAACTACATCGACTTTCTTAACATTGTCATTCATAATACTCAGTCCGGATATATTTAATTTTAAAGGTCCTGTCGTTTCAAGAATTTCTTCCAAGTTGCTTTTATAGTCTTGTAAAGCCTTTATCGCTTCCTCCTTCTCTGTATCATCTAATAAAGCATATACATCTATGGTTAAATGTAGTTTTAAAGGACACATGAAAATGCTTTTGTTGAACCCTTTAACTTGATCTGCCATGCTGATTATTTCCCTTTTTAAATTCTCGAACCTTTCCTGTATGTTTTTATTTAAACATGGGATACATAGAAATTGTAAAGGAATATTTCTAGCTCGTATTTCAGTTAAAGCAGCGTGAATGTGCTCCACAGCCAGAAGTAAACCGTTTCTGTCATCAGAGTTTAAGTTTATTTCTCCATTTTCATCTGTTTTTGGAAGGGTGATTTTGGTTTTGGTCTTTTCAGCCACTTCTTCGATACTAAAATCTGGTAAGTATTGAAATTTGGTGTAGTATAGTTTTGGAAGTCTGAAGCTTGTTGCAAACTTTCCATTAGTTTCTTGGATTTCTATTATGGGTTCTAAATCGAACTTTCTTTCATACACCGCATCACATGTCTCTGTGAGTGTTTTTTTTTGCTTTTTCTTTAACTTTTTGTTCAGTTTTTGTATATTAAAAATTTTCCCATCGATCCACATTTTAACAGGCCTTGAATTTAACATTTTATTTGCCATTTTTCATAAATCAACGAATAATGACTCAAGTACATTTGGAGGTTAGGTTAGAGAGGTATTTTTAAAGTCAAAAATGTTTGTTTGTACTTCTATCTCTCTCTAACAAACAAATATTCAAATCGGAATTGTCCATCTTCCTCTGACCCATTGTCAAACAGCTGACTTTTGAACAATCCCCGGTATAAAAAGATCGGCTTTCCTCGCGTTTCTCAGGTGGGGATTTAGGGGAAGCGGTATCGTTCCTTTGTTTCCCCCACCAGTTTAGCCTCTCGATGGGATCGTCTGATGACGTAACGACGTTTATTTGACGACCCGAAAATAGCGACAGAGGATTAACTGGCGGCAAAGGCACGAAAATGATGTTTTTTTTCTGGAAATTATTGTTTTATCGGGAAAACTGAATTTTCTCTAAAAACCAGGAAAGCTGTTGCTGTTTATGCGTATGGCGCCTCCGAGGTGTAATATGACCGCCTCCTTATTGATTGGCTTTTGTCTTGCATATCATACATCGATTATTTGACTTGATTGCGTTACGTCGTCGCGGTCACCTTAAATCCTTTTGTAGGGGTCAAAAAACCCCTTCTTCCAATTTCCCTTAAAATCCATAAATTCTTTACAAATATGTGAAGTCTTTAAAATAAATCTTGAGCGGCCTTGACTCGATTGATGCGATTGTTTTTGTTTACCGGTCAATCAATCGTTTCTCGTTTTCCTTTATTTTTATTGCCAAGGCGATTGCTTTTATTTATTTTTAGGCGTGTTGATAAAAAGTTAAGTTCAAAGCCTCTTATGGTATTTTGAGGCTGTGAACTAGTAAACTGTATCTGAAACCCCTAAAATTTTATTGGCTACCAGTAGAATTTCACACCTCCTCCTCCATCCTGAAAAAATGATTAGTATTAAAAACAGTATTAAGTCATTCTTGAACCATTATTTCCGGACCGAATGAAGTTTCCTTACGGCCACGTCTCGTAAGGCTCGAAATCGTCCGAACCATCGCTAACCTCAAGCTAATGTTATTTTTTTGTGTATCATATGACGCCGTCGGCCGACCAATCAGAATGCAGTATTCCCTGCTTTTGCCAGAGTAAACCCCGTCTGTAACCCGTGATGTGAAAATTGTTAAAAGGTACGTAGAATTTTATCGTTTTACCAACGAAAGTCTTGTAGACAGGATTCCTGTACCTTTTACGCTTAAAATAGGCTCTAAAAAAGCATTTTTTTTCGAAATTAGGCAATTCAGCCTCTGTTATGTTTAGAACGTGGAGTTTTTACGTGTCCTCACCTTTTAACCTTACTTATGTATCGATTTTTTATATTTGATATTCAATTACCTGTCAATCATTTTAAAATTAATTAATAATGAATATTTAATTAATTAACTGGCAAATTAACGCCAAATAGCTCTTTTAAACGATGTTTTTAAATTTTTGGCCTAGTTTAGCCCCCCACTCCATCACTTTCATTTGTTCTCCCCCACCTCCCGCTTGATTTATTTTCATGAAATTTCAATTGTTTCCGTCATGGTGGGCGTTGGAAATTTATTGCTGATCCCAATAAATCTATTAAAAACAAAACTTGTCAAAGGCCGCAAATGTTTTGCCGTTTGAAAAATTAGAAATTATTAAAATAGGGGAAGATAAGTTGATGGATCGGTCCATTTTTAGGTCAGGGTGGGGGAATGCTTTGATTGCCGATCGTAAGAACAAGGGACAAGAAAAAAGGAGCATCGTAAAATGTCAAAGATGGCGGCACATTGATATCTTGTTGCAAATTTGCAAATTTTTGTTTATAAACAAACTTAAACCGGTACAGTTCCCTCCGAGGTAAGATTTGGTTTATCGTCTAAATCGCGTAGAAGTGTTACGTGAACAATTTAACCGCGAAAATGGCTGTTAACGTGCACAAATCCGTGTTTTTCGAAGAGGTTATGTTTGAACTAAAGTTTTTCTCATTTGTTTCAGGTGTAAAAAGGTGTTAATTGCAATTTGGAACGTCAAGTAGGCTCTAAACACCGAATTCATTTGTTTAACTAGTGACAGTGCCGTTTTTAAAAGCAAGTGGACTGTTTCAAGTGTTCCAAGTTGAATTCTACCTCAAGATGCCTTTCTCCCCTTACGTAAAATAATGTTTCCCACATTTCTGCGAGTCTTTCATTTGAACAACGAAAAAATGGCTTTATTCGAGTTTGGTTAGTGATCAGTGTTACAAACATACAGACATAACAATGCGAACAGTGACCGTGAGATAGTACTACGACATTCCAGGTGTATATATTTCATAAAATGTACTTAAAGCCAGTGATATAACTCTTTGAGGCGTTTCAAGTGCAGTGAAAAATGTCTCAAACCCCCAATAAGTCTCTTCAAAAGATGTGTAAATCTCCGAAATCCAGTTTTCAAGTGAAGCAAGAAAAGATTGACTACGAGAATATGAGCACCAACTGTACTGTGGTGGGCTCGAACAACCTAAATCTCGTGAAGAAACCCCAGTTGATGACGAGCATGTCTCCGGCATACTCTAATCCAAGCCCTGGTTACCCTCAGTCACCGTATTCGTCACCTGCAAGTTTAAAGTCGCCGTCGCCTAGTTTGAAGCCCCCAACGCCACAACCTAACTTTCCTGTGATGCAAATATTTCATAATAATTTGATTACGAGGCCGATACAAACCTCCCAGTCACAAAATATTATTAAGTTGAAGCCACACTTAAATATTTTACCTAAACCCAGTGCGAGTCCACAACCGTCACCAAAACCTAGTGTGAGGTAAGTTAAATTAAGAAATTTTGTAATATTTCTCTTTAAAGATTTATTTTTCTGTGCTGGTTACTATATCCTTTCATTGGCTCAGATTTTTAATGCTGTAGTACTAAAATGACTAGTATTTTGCTAATTTCTGTATGTTTTCTGTGGTACTTACTGCATATTTATTAGAGATTACAGGAAAATTGCCAATGAAAATTAAGAATTTTGGGATTTTTACCTTGGAAAGATAATGCTCATAAATATAATAAATTAAAATACTCCATTTCATGAATGACACTGAAAAAACAACTGTTTTGTTCTGTGTATAATAACAGAAAATAAATTCTCTGAATGATACATTAATTCTTCATTCATTTTTTAATATTATGATGAAATAATACCAACATTTCATCTCTATCTGCATTTAGTCAATTTCTGTTAGGCTGGTCACCATTTCAGTAAGATAATTTGCCTCTTCTAGTCACTAATATGCAGTATTGATAACATAACTATAACCGAGGCCCTTTTCCAGAGAAACAAATTAAGAATTTCACAAAGAGAACAATAAACAATGATTTTCCAGAAAAGTCACCAATCATAAAGGTTATTCCACGTGATAAACCGGGACTTCCCCGTTTTTTGTTATCACCCAATCAGACAATGCACCAATGAAAAAAAGGCACACAAATATCTGTGTTGGCAAAAAAGACATATCCTGGGATTTATATTTATAAACCAGTAACATTGTATTCTTTATAAATAAGATAATTTCACTGATTTATCAATAAAATATTAAATATTCACTAGATCAGCAGTTCTCAACATTTTTGAATGGTGTTCCACCAAAAACCTATCATATACCTATCTCTAGAATCCCTATCTCTAGGTAGGTCCTTCTAGGTCTCGCTAGCGTCTAGACTCTAATATATTTATGAAATTTGTCCCGTTTTTTTAAATTTTATGCTTTTAGTTGAGGTTTTTTTTGTTTTCTATCTTGTTTAGCCTACCACCGATATTATACATGTCGGTGCAGTCAGTTTTTTGCCCTACTTAGTGCCATTTAATATTTTCAGTCCACAAATAGTGATACCAGCGCCAAATCAACAGACTTCTGCGGCTACAGCCACCCTAATGCCTACAGCCCAACCGTTGCTCCTCAATCAGATGCCTATGCTGGCAGCGCCCGGGGTACAGTTTATTTTAAGGCCTCAGACTGCTACGACTATGGCACATGCTGGAACTAAATTACAGGTAGATATTCCAGTGTGTTTTTTAAAGAGTAGATTCCAGGAAATTTTGAAAAACTGCTTTCAATATAAATTATGTAACCATTATTATTATTATTAACACTAGAAGTCTACTACTTTCAAACAATGTAAGAAAAAATTTTCTAATTTTTCTTTTATTATTTCGTAGGCTACCGCTCAAGGACACCAAGGTCTAATTCTCCAACAAGCAGGTACGACGCAGCAACTTCTTCAATTGGGGGCCCCCGCTAGGTCTCAACCGATGGTCAGAGTGTTAGCCAATGGGGTACAGTACGCCCCTTCATCTACTACTTATGTAACGACACAGGTATGCTCATAAAAAAATAAAGGTGGAAGCAAATTTTAATGTGCAAGTTGATAAATTGGGGGAATGCACAAAAGCTGGCTCGCTCAACTCGCCTGCTAGGTCGCCGTATTTGAGTCCCATTAACACTTTCTTCCGGGGGTTTTATAAACCAGTGTAAAAACTGAAAATTTGCTACATCGAAATTGTATAATAGCACTTAAGAAACATCAGCAGCGAAGTTATAGAGCAAGGAAGCTTATACAACGTGTCCAAGATAAGGAGGGCCAGTACAGGGATCTCGGAAACCGTAAGAGATACGAAGTCGGTTAAATGGAGGTAAAGTTGCGCATTTACGTGCCTAATAATATGCCGTTTAGAAAGTTTTAAAATTCCGAGTCGTTCCGGAGATATCCGGAAAAAACGGAAATTCTGAAAAATCGTTTTATTGTCTTCCTGGTTTTTTTTTGTGATCGAATTCTAAAGTAAATTGAACTTTTGCATTGCCACTTTTCCCGCTCTATTTAACGACGAGTCGTCTTCGAAGGGCCCGTATAAACTTTATTTTTTTAAATACGGTGCTGTTTTTCTGATATTGTAATTTGAGAGTATTTTTTCTTCCGAATACAACGATGTATAACACATTGTGGTTTAACGACGTTTCGAGGGTTTTCTGAGCAACATCAAGAAATTTTGGGATATGGTCCTGTATTTCTCCTAATTTTATAAATAATATCTCATAAGTAAGCTCTAAATTTTTACAAATAATTTAATAATAAACTACAAATAAGTGAACAAAAATCATACCAAAACTAATAAAACGACCAACGAAAAAAGTAAGGAACTATGTACATAATCAGGTGTTCAAAATTATTTCCGTTATTCCATATTTTCTGGAAAATAGAAAACCTCTTAAAACGGTTTCAAACGATCACAATGGGAATGTCAAGTGAAACAAATCACGCGTCACCATCTTAATTTTTTTGTTTCAAGCGCCTACTTTTCTTTTAAATCTCGAATCAAAAGAAGCTTGAAATAATGTTTCTGTATTTTGTTCGCTTATTTGTGGTTTATTATTAAATTATTTGATATTTATTGAACTAGTCCAAAATAAGTAAAAATTTAGAGCTTACTTATGAGATATTATTTATAAAATTAGTAGAAATACAGGACCGTATCCCAAAATTTTCTGATGTTGTTCAAAAAACCCTCGAAACGTCATTAAACCCCAATATGTCATATATCGTTGCATTCGGAAGGATAAAAGCTCTCAAATTCCAATATCAGGAAAACAGGACCGTATTTAAAAAAAGAAAGTTTATACGGGCGCTTCGAAGACGACTCGTCGGATTACAAAACAATTAACGCTGTTAGATAGAGTGGAAAAAGTGGCAATGTAAAGGTGCAATTTACTTTAGAATTCGATCTCAAAAAAACCCAGGAAAACAATAAAACGATATTTCAGAATATCGTTTTTTTCCGGATATCTCCGGAACTACTCGGAATTTTAAAACTTTCTAAACGGCATATTATTAGGCACGTAAATGCGCATCTTTACCTCCATTTAACCGACTTCGTATCTCTTACGGTTTCCGAGATCCCTGTACTGGCCCTCCTTATCTTGGACACGTTGTATAATCATTTTGTTGAATGAAATTTGCAAAAAAATTTGTTTTTTACAACATTTTTTTTCCTAGATGGCAAATCAGCCTATAAACGCGACTCAAATCCATCAAACAATTGTCAACAACGCTCAGCAGCAACAACAGCAACAAATACAGGTCCAGCAGCAAGTACAAGTTTCTATTAAAAAGAAACCCAAGGCTAAAGTAAAGAAAAAACTTGATTTGGCTAACATCATGAAGTTATCCGGTGAGGTTTATTTTCATTATTTTTATTATAAATATATGTCGAAAAATGTTGTATTTATAATTTTTTTCGTCCCCCCCCACCCCCAGGCATCGGCGACGAAGACGACATCCAGTTCGAGAGCGACACGTCTCTGAGCGAGAGTGAGCGCGCCACACCGCAACCTCAACCTCAACACCACCAACACCATCATCACATTCAAACCAGCAACATTCAGGCGCAGACGAGTTATGTACAGACGGACGCGAAAAAGAACATACAGAATATACAGATATCGGCGATGCCGCAGCCGACGATTAGTACTGCCACTCCAGTCATGCAGGTATGGAAAATATTCAATATTTAATGAAAAAAAATGGTGAAAAACTTTTTAAAAAGGTCAGATGTGATTTTTGTTTTTTTGCATATTTTTTATTAACAGAATGACATAAAATATACACTTTAGCCGTTATTTTACCTCTTTTTTGTGCTAATCTAAATACAGGGTGTTATGAAAATGACGTGTTATATTTTTAAACCGGCAATTCCTGAGATGAAAACAAATTGAAGAAAAATATCCAAAAATGGTGCTTTAATTCAATATGCCCTGTACATGACCTTATGTAGAACCAAAAATTACCACGTGGTGCCCTGTCAGGAAGGTAAACAAAGCAATATATGTCAACAGTGTTGTCATATCTTCAGAGTAAACTCTTTAGAAAGTCAATAACCGTTTGACAGATTTCAAGTTGTTTATTTTTCAGGGTATAAATGCCACCTTACCCTTTAGGGAAAAAAATGCAATTTTATTTACCTTTTCGGACTTATTTAAAACCAACTTAATTTATAAAAAAAAAATCAAGTACTCGCATCACAAAATCACATTAGTTTTCGCGTCACAACACATCTAAGTACCGTTCAATCCGAATTAGTATTTTAAAGTGCTACTGTGTAGACAAAAATACGCCCTTATTGTCTGGGAAATAATGTATTTAACATCTAAAATATTTTAAAATAAATAACACGTTAGTTCTCTCGATCGATATAGGCCGGCTTCTTTAAACAACTGATTATGGACAATCGTGCTAATATTTCAAAATATAGCGTTGCCACTTTCGATGTTTTATAAGCGACTATCATAAATTGCCGAATTTCCTTCTATAATATTACTTTCCTGTTTAATTATAGTCTCGGAAATGGCAACCGCGCTAGCTCTAGTAGCGGAGAGTTCTCTGAAAGAAGAAAGTTCGACGACTGGTCCGAAGATGGACTAGACCATTATTTCAAAGGGTAGTTCCTGTCAATTGTTAACATAATTGTTTCATTTTATCTTTAGTAAAGGGTTAATGGCCCATAGAAATTAGCGTTTTTATTATTTCTATTGCGAAATGATTAAGTGCTCTTGTTATTGTAAAGTGTAATTATGCGTTAGTGTTGGGGTTTAGTGATAAGCTTATTATGCACTCCCACACTATCATCAAGACACGTGATGAGCATAAAGTTTTTCCCATAGAAAAAAGAACTGAAAGTGTCTGTGCCCTGGATTCCTTAATCGCGTCCTAGATTTACTTTCTAAGTAAGCTAAATATTTATTTTTATAAGAAACTAAAGTTTTACACTTTTATACATTTTGGCAACATTGTGCCTGAACATCTGTTGATTACCCAGCTGAGCAATGTAATATGTGCATATATGAATGTGCCGAGGAGCTGTGTGTGGGTTTAGGGGTGAATTATCCCACTTTTTAAACCCCCAGGAGTCACCCATTGAACTATAATTTATTTATTTATTTCTTTGGGACACAAACAGGATATACCCAACAGTAGGTCCACAATACGTCATTTCCATAACACCCTGTATATTTGGCTACGATTTTCTTTTTTTTTGCTAATACGGTCATAGAATATGCTTTATCCTCTTTTCTTGGCTAATATCATGTACTGATTAAATCTGGTGATTTCTATATCCATTTCTGCTGATCTCTATTTTTTCACCTGTCAACACTGCAGCTATTAGACGGCAGTTTAAAAAAAACAACGTTTTTTTTGCCTTACTAAACTCGTGTAAAAAAAAAACCGTTTTATGCAACACTAGATACGGTTCGACCTGATAAGGTTCTTAGTTAACAAGTTTCTTTTTTCAGGTGCTAAACCAAAACTTCCAAAGCGGAATGATCTCAAACAGTACCTCGCAGGCAGCGACCGCCCAAGCTGGGATACCCTTTAATTCGTTTATAGCCCCCAATTTTACCATAAACAACGGCCTCATGTACCAGAGAAGTGGGGGATTCAAGCTGACGGTGGGGGAAGACGGACGGCTCGTGTTACAGCATGATCCCACGTTGAATCAGGTCAATATTACCGTTTTTCTTTACTTTTTTAATACCTAGAGGCTTCGGTAACTCAATTTTTGTGTTTTCTCCAGGATCTCCAAAGTCAACTAATCTTACAAAGTCTACTGGGACTCAACGGAGGCCTAGTCCTCCAACCGTCCATCGACCAACAAACAGTCCAGCAAACGGTTCAGACCATTCAACAGCAGTCTGTCCAGACCATCCAGCAACAAACTGTTCAAAGCCAAACCATTCAGACTGTACAGCAACAAACTGTACAGCCGCAGGTTCAGCATACGATACAGGTTTGTATTAAATAGATAATTAAATGATTGTGTTTTTAATTAATTTTTCTGTTTAATTTCAGTCTCTACAGCCGCAGATCCAACAACAAACTGTTCAGCAGACGATACAACATCAGACGGTGAACGCTTTGCAACAGCCGATGCAGATTGTACAGCCTCAGCCGATCCATAGTATACATTCGCAGGTGAACTATGTTTTATTCCTGTTAATTATATTTGATTCTATTCTATGCTACAGTTCCTGTACTTATACGATCCTGTACTATTTATTTGAAGGTTCAGCCAATACACAGTATCTCCCAGTCGCAAGTCCACAATCTACAGTCGCAAATACAGAGCCTTTTGCAGCAACAGAATGTAGCTGTTCAAGCTCAGGCCGTACATCAAAACATGCCTCAGAATGTACACTCGCAGGTCAGTTAAAACAAACTCAAATATATTTTTTTATCACATTTGTAAAAATTATGCACTTTATTGATTTATTTATTAACAGGCGATACAGAGCGTTCAAAATCTAACTCAGAATGTACAAAATGTCCAAAATCTAGCTCAGAGCTCGGTACAGAATGTCGTCGCTCAGAATGTACAAAATCTGGCTCAGAGCTCCGTACAGAATCTCGCTCAGAACTTGACGCAGAACGCTGTGCAAAACGTGATGGCTCAGAATACGGTGCAAAATGTAGTCGCTCAAAATATGGCCGCTCAGAACTCGGTACAAAATGTCGTCGCTCAGAATATGGGCCAGGGCGGTTCGGTGCAGAACGTTGTGGCTCAGAATATGGGTCAGAATGCTTCGGTGCAGAATGTGGTGGCTCAGAATATGAATCAGGTGATGTATTTTTCAGATATTTATTTGAAAAAAGTTCTTGTTTTACACATTTTTGGTTGGTATTAATAGGATTTGTTCTATTTAGGGAGTACAGAGCATACAGAACGTACAGTCGCAGCCATTACAGTCCCCTGTACATACTGTGCAGGGATTTCAACAGGCTCATACACAGACTACTCAGCCTATATTGAAAGTAAGTGCCGGGGAAGCATTTTTATTCCTGAAATAAAAAATCTATTTTTTTGTACAGGTTCAGCCGTTTCAAAAAAGCCAGCCTCCGGTTCAGACTGTTCAACCCATTCAACATCAATCTCAACAACAGCACCACAACATTCAGGAGAATCAACAGAATCACCACAACAACCCGCCGACGTCTTATGTTGTGAATTTGACACCCGACCAATTGGAGCAACTTAAAAGGTAAATAAAAATCTAATTTTAAGGTTGAAATTTAAATCGTTTATATTTTTCTTTTTAGGAACGGACAACTGACGGTAAACGGTCAAACTATCTTCATGCAACGGCCTAATAAAGACCACAGTGAGAAAAAATTGAGCCCCAAAACGAAACCAGTGAAGAAAGTAAGTGAGGTAAAGAAGAAAATCAAGTAAAGTGAACTTTATCGACAGAATTCCCATTTTCGACAGTTTCTGGGGGCTATTAGAGTTAGGTGTCAAATATAGGGTGTTGCGGTTCTCACTTTTTAACGACACGAAAAATTCCGGTGCCAAATTTGTCGCGATTCTTAGTTTTTAATCTACAGGGTGATTTTGAATATCATCGCGTTTGAAACACCTCTCATATTTCTGTTACGCGCTAACCCAGGTAGCATTTTTAGACACAAATTGGACACACATTCTTTGCTGAGAAGCGTTTCGAAACATTTTCGATTAAAATTATAAAGTTGTATCGAGACACGTGTGTTACGATACTGTTGCGACACGTTTTAGAATCCAGTTACTAGAATCACTTAAAGACGTGTTTGTTTCGAAATATTTTACAATCCATAGTGTCGATACATTAACGACACGCGAAGATAAATATTTTTCGAAACATTTTTAGTTAAAATTGTAAAGTTTTGGTAAGACACAAGATTGCATGGAATTTCCCATAAGAGATTTTTTATAGCATCGGTGTACGTTTATTAGCGATAAATAAGTAACTTCTTGATATTATTTGTATAGGTGTTATTATTGATCCATTTTCAACCACAGATTGAGGTACGTGTTTTAGGTGGATTTTTAATCATCATCTGAACAGGTTTGAGGTTATGTTATTGTTTAGCGCATAGACAAAGGAAGAGAGGGGACGCGTAAAACCAGAAGCTATTTTGTTACCGCCTGGCTCCTTATCGGATTTAGCAGTGGCGTTACATGAATATTTTCTTAGTATTATCCCAGTACAAAATTATTATTTATGGAATAGGGAAGTAATATTTTTATTGAATTGAATTTGTATATTGTGTCCCTTACTGAGTACAAATGTTCTTCTGCTTCTCAATAGTTTATGAATGCTTAGTAAATATTAATTTTATTAGCCAAAAATATAATTTCATATAGGAAAGGTTGTGAAATTTATATATCTTTCAACTTTAGGGAAAATGTAAGATAAAAAACAAAATTGGTCGATTCAAAATTTATTACAAAGAAGCAACAAAATGTAATTACTGGTAGTTTTGAAAATATTGTTGGCACAGCACCTCCAAGTAATCGTACTCTTTCCTCAACTTTATAAAAAAGGACTTCTCAAAATGCTCTGAACAAATCCTGTAGGCAGGAGAAGGTGTCCAATCTCTAAGTCCCATGTTCTACACCCAAATGTTTGCTTTTTGTGGATCTTCCGGAAATCTAAAAACAATACAACAATGTGTGAGCTTAGTGGTTTAAACAATAAGTTTTAACAGGACGCCATCCTTGTGAAACGACCTTCGCCTGAAGTCGTGTTTCTCAAAGACTATGACCTTCAACGATTCAAGACAAACGTTAATCGCTTTCTTTAAAAAAATAACACTGGTATACATTCGAAATAATATAATGCTTTCACTAATAATTAACCAAAATTAAATAAGAAATAATTTAATTTTGTCAAAATATACAAATCATGCAGGTACGCCATTGAGTGACACCCTCTCCAAGGGCAATTACCTGGTTCTTATTAGAAATCTTGAATGAAAAGTGCAACAAATCTAGTACAAATTACAAAGGAAGGTAGCTTTAACTATAGCCTTAATCATAGTTTCAAATAATATATACTGCTAAATTTACAACGGAGATATCTAATATAAAATAAACGCATGCAACAAATACAATTTGAATATTTACCGATGGGAAGTAATTCCAAGCTTCTTTCGTTCATTACGGCTTTTACAGCTATGGGCACAACAATTCACCATTTTTCTGTAAATAAACTGAATTCTTATAATAGCTCTTCTCACCACAAATCACCAAAATACATTGGGTGCCACCTCGATTGTCTGGCTCCCTATCAATGGCGGCCGATCAATTTTAGGCAACACTTTCTGCGACGGCCCGTAAACCGGAATTATTCGTCCCCTCTCTTCCTTTGTCTATGGTTTAGCGAGATTTAAATTGTTATTTTTCTGTAAAAAAAGCTTACTGTACTGTATTTATCAACATAAAGTATGCCGCTGTTTTTAACAGAAAAATAACAATTGAAATCTCGCTATGCAAACAATAATAACATAACCTCAAACAAGATGGTGATTAAAAATCTTCAAAGAACACTTACGTCAATCGGTTTCTGGAAATGAATCAATAATATCATCTAATATACAAATAATATCAGGAAATTGCTTATTTATCCCTTATAAACGTGTACCGATGCTTTAAAAAATCTCTTATGGGATTCGAGTTGGTTTGGAAAGGTTTTTCCTCTCGTGACGTCAGACTTAGGCTATTTTCTGTGCATACAAGAAAACCTTTTTCTGTGGCATTCACCCCTAATAAACCTTTTATTGTTCTGTGCATCATACGAAACATTATAGAAGCCAAAGACTAGAAATTGTGTGTTGAGTCCATTTTGGACCAGAATAATTTATGCTGTCTAGCGGCCATTTTGGAAAATGGAGTTTTTTGTTTTGTTAAAATGAGCTTTAATGAAATTCCTGCATCTTTTGAAAAGCCAAAAGTTGTTAAGGCCGTATTAGACTAGGCAATTTTTTCTCTTGCGCCGGCAATTATAATGGCACGTATTCATGCGCAGTAAACCGTTTTCGATCAGCTGGAGCATTGTCAACGGTCAGAACAGCAGTGGGTACTGTCGAAATCCCTAAAATATCCCCAGAATTAGAGATGTGCAAACCTGTTCGTTTTGATTACCAGTTAAAGCAGCTACTGCTATTTACAAATAGGAGGTGCAAAAAGTTGCTGAATTAGCAGTCCATAAGTTTAATAAAGAATGTAAACTGCTAATTTAAGTACCAGTGGGTTTAAATGGCCATTACCTGTTCATACCTGGTTCGGCCAAATAATAAACAGTTAAAAATAACAGAATAATCCATGTCTATCCAATTGCGCCGGCAAGGGCAATTAAAATGGCGCCTGCCCCATTTCTGGTAATGAGAGACAGCTGATCGGGAACAGTGTACTGCGCATGAATCCGTGTCATTTTAATTGTCAGAAGAGTAGAATTTCTGACTGTAGTACGGAGAACGGTGTACTGCGCCTGAATCCTTGAATTATAATTGCCATTGCTGGCGCCATAAAAATTCCCGAGTGTAATACGGCCTTTACATAAGTTCCATTTTCCTAGCTAAGTCGATTTATAGAATAAATAAATAAAATTTTGAAAATATTTTAATTTTTTTCTGTGAATGCAAATAAATCGTGGGCACGTTAAAAATATAAAGCCAAATTACTAAACTGCACGATAAAATTAACTGCGACAATGATTTTTTGGTTCTTATGTGCAATAACTAGGTATATGAAATAAAATAACTTATAGGAAATATATTTATAAAGAATTTATCATGGCGAAATTGTTGTTTCATATTGTTTTTCTTTTATGTTACAACAGTGAAGGTATCCTAATTGTTTTGCGCACGGTTTAACATAGCCCCGCCCCTTTATACTGTCATTTTTGAATGAACATAGGTAGCAGTTTAGAAATATTTTCGATAAAAGTTTCGATTGTGCATCGAAGCAGCGAAAGTCACAGCTAGTACCAACCACTTGGAAACCCGTGTAAATGTCCCATTTAAAATGTATACGTTTCGGAAATATTTCCATTTTTGTTGCCAGCAGTTTCCAAACGATACATTGACCATAATGTGGCTAAAAATGCTACTTGGGAACTTATGAAAGTGGTAAAAGTTGACCTTGTTAGAGATATAGGGTTGTTCCGTTTAAAAAAGTTTTTTTACTTTTGTTAATATCTCAAAAAATAAACTTTTTAGACAAAAACTGGCTACGCCACTGAACTTTTCGTAAAAATCTCTAACACGATGGCTTTTACGAGGATATCGGAAATACGAGGATGTGAAAATATCGAAGATTTTTTTCAAAATCACCCTTGTAACTTAAAAACTAAAAGAGCCAGCCAACTTTTATACCGGAATCTTTCGTTTCGTTCACAGGGCCAACACTCCATTCATAAATCTGTTGGAAAGTGAGTTTGTGATTGTTTGAAATGTTATTGAATATCAGTAATGGGTGGAAGAGTGACAAAACATGTTGGTCTCGCTAATGGCAACAATGTTGAAGTCTGGTTAAATCAAAGATCTTACAAGGTTAAATCCAATAACGTTTAAAAGGTTATGGAGCGGTCTTCATGGTTTCGGAGCGGAGCTAGTCTGGGCAAAAAGCCCAACAAGGGCGTATAATTTACTTTGAGATTCTTTACGTTTAACTATATTTTCTATTCAAAAAGTGTAGTTTATAAAAAAGATAGAAATATTGATCCAGTTTTTATATACAGTGTATCCAAGGATGGATTTAACTAATTATGCTTAGCATCAATATTTTTGGTGTATTCATTACTGGATGATACTCTCCAGATATAAAAGTGTATATTTCTAGCCAGATTGTAATATTTATCACTAAGACATCTTGCAAAATCCCAATTAAAAATTTGTAAATTTGACAATTACAACTGGTTTAAGGTTAATCCGCAATAAGTTTATTTCTAATAATTTTACTATAAACTGTGAAAAGGATGATTCTTTAAAATAATATTATTATACTTAAAGGTATCAAATAAATCGTGAAATAATCCAACTGCACTCTGGTCATCTATCTTTAGTTTATTACCTGCTCACATGCATTGGGTGTGGCCAATTAGCAAGGAGGGAGAATCGGAATGGGTGATGCAAACTCAAAATCAAATTTCTAAAAATATTTACTAACCTTTGAAATTTTAATTTAACACCATTGCATCTTCTAGTGAAGTATTTTATAGCCGCACAAGACTCAACCATCTTGTAAATGCAAGATTTATATTAAGAAATAAACCAACTCGACTGCTTTTTGCCCGGACTAGCACCACGGACCGGTCCATAACCTTTTAAACGTCAATGGTTAGTCAGAAATCATATCAATACAATCATATTAAAACATAACCATACTTACCGAAGAAAAGATAAATCCTTGCTTAAATGATCCACTCTTTTACAAACTATACATGAATGCACCATCATTGTTTATAATAAAGACAATTTTTCACCAATACTCACAAAAAATAAATAAAAACAACCAAGTATATAAACACTCCCTTAAAAGCGGTTAGCAGCGAGTAGCAACAGTGCATTCTTCTTCCATTGATAAAGTTTGATCGTTTGCCGTCGAGCGTAGTATCTTTTAACTTGATGTTGTCAGAGTGCAGTCGGTTTATTTCAAACTTTTATGTATAATAATAATATTTTTTTTCTAAATCTCTCAAGGCCTATTCACAATTTATATTAAAATTATTGGGAAATAAATTTATTTTAAAAGCAATTGCGGATTAACCTTAAACCAGTTGCAATTGTCAAATTAACAAATTTTTAATTGGGATTTTGCACATACCTTAGCGATAAATAGGACAATCTGGCTATGCTGCAAGCATAACAGCAAGGTGGGGAGTGCACGTTTACAGTCCTTACGTCGACTTCAAATGTAAACAATTCTATCTGGAGTTTGTAATATCTTTGGTTTCGTTTAAAAGCGGGTTTGTTCGCGAAAATAGCTCTAATAACCCCCAGAGAATGACGAAAATGATACACCCTGTACAATGTACTAAAAACTAACCGTATTTTTCCCTTAAGGTGCACAAAATTCAAGGTATAAAATCCCTACTCCAAGACAGCCAAAGCGACGGCTCCGAAAGGAAACCGCCTCAGAACGTCATCGAGCAAATCAAATCGCCGCCGCCTAGAAATATCAAGCCTCTCAGCAGTCCCGTCAGCACGCAACCGGCGAAGCATATTTTGCCTCACAGTCACGTGCAGCCCATACAGAGCAAACCGCCACAGCCGCAAGCTATGGTACAGCCTTCGGTACAACATCAAGTCAAAATGGTACGTGTACATTTATACAGAGTGTTATAGAAATGACTGTGACAATGATTACGGTGTTGTCAAGGCATGCATTGTGATCTGGCATCTCTGCTAGCTTACTGACCTACATACATACACTTGTTAACTGAAAGCAGATGTGTATGATGTAGAAAAATATATAATCCGTTGCGGACATATGTTCATATGAACTTATTACCTATATGGATACGTTTTGTGTCTCAAGGCATCTTCAGTCTACTACTGAATAAGCTAGGCGACTACAAACTCTGATTTAATGTCATTAATTATGTACAAACGTAGTTTTGTTGTTCTAGGAACGTCAGAAGAGTCCTATTACAGCCCCCAAACAGCAGAAAGTCAGTCCCACTATACACTCCGTGCAGGACTCGAACGGGGCCAATACCAGTCACGATGTGGACAAACTTTTGGGGCAGATGTTGGAGGAAACAAACGGTCCACAAGGCGGGACGTCTAATAACAATAACAATCTCGGTATCGAGAGGCAGCCTCAACAGGTTTGTTAATATTAATTTATACGCGGCGGTCAATATTGACTAATATAAAGTGGAATTCATAAAGCATAAAAAATTAACTTCTATTTAAAAATACGAAGCTGATGATGGTTGCGAAAAAATGAAACGTCGGATTGAAAATTTATTAAACTATCTTATAGAATAGAAAAAGTGGCAATGAGAATGTGAGATTTATTTTCACACACACATTTCAAATAGAATCGGGAGACCCTGGCTCAATTGGCGCAGGAATGAAGTTTGGGGGTTGATATACAACGTGGCCAAGATAAGGAGGGCCAGTACAGGGATCTCGGAAATCGTAAGAGATACGAAGTCGGTTAAATGGAGGTAAAGTTGCGCATTTACGTGCCTAAAGGCCGTATTACACTTGGGAATTTTTATGGCGCCAGCAATGGCAATTATAATTCAAGGATTCAGGCGCAGTACACCGTTCTCCGTACTACAGTCAGAAATTCTACTCTTCTGACAATTAAAATGACACGGATTCATGCGCAGTACACTGTTCCCGATCAGCTGTCTCTCATTACCAGAAATGGGGCAGGCGCCATTTTAATTGCCCTTGCCGGCGCAATTGGGTAGACATGGATTATTCTGTTATTTTTAACTGTTTATTATTTGGCCGAACCAGGTATGGACAGGTAATGGTCATTTAAACCCACTGGTACTTAAATTAGCAGTTTACATTCTTTATTAAACTTATGGACTGCTAATTCAGCAACTTTTTGCACCTCCTATTTGTAAATAGCAGTAGCTGCTTTAACTGGTAATCAAAACGAACAGGTTTGCACATCTCTAATTCTGGGGATATTTTAGGGATTTCGACAGTACCCACTGCTGTTCTGACCGTTGACAATGCTCCAGCTGATCGAAAACGGTTTACTGCGCATGAATACGTGCCATTATAATGGCCGGCGCAAGAAAAAAAATTGCCTAGTCTAATACGGCCTTAATAATATGCCGTTTAGAAAGTTTTAAAATTCCGAGTAGTTCCCGAGATATCCCCGGAGAAACCCGAAATTCTGAAAAATCGTTTTATTTTTTTCCTGGGTTTTTTTGAGATCGAATTCTAAAGTAAATTGCACTTTTGTATTGCCACTTTTTCCGCTCTATCTAACAGCGTTAATTGTTTTGTAATCCGACGAGTCGTCTTCGAAGGGCCATTATCAACTTTCTTTTTTTAAATACGGTCCTGTTTTCATGATATTGGTATTTGAGAGCTTTTTTCTGCCGAATGCAACGATGTATGACACATTGTGGTGTAGTGACGTTTCGAGGGTTTTTTGAACAACATCAGGAAATTTTGGGATACGGTCCTGTATTTCTCCTAATTTTATAAATAATATCTCATAAGTAAGCTCTAAATTTTTTACTTATGTTGGACTAGTTCAATAAATAACAAAATAAAATAATAATAAACCACAAATAAGTGAACCAAAATCATACCATAACAGTAATAAAACGAACAACGAGAAAAGTAAGGAACTACATAATCAGGTGTTCAAAATGATTTCCATTATTCTCTAAGCACAAATAACATCTTCTAACTGCCACATAACAGTTTTTTTGAGATAAAATAAAACATGCGATAGAATATCCAACTTTTCAGCCTTTATTCCATATTTTCTGGAAAATAGAAAACCTCTAAAAACGCTCTCAAACGATCACAATGGGAATGTCAAGTGAAACAAATCACGCGTCACCATCTTAATTTTTTTGTTTCTTTTAAATCTCGAATCAACAGAAGTTTGAAATATTGTTTTTGTATTTTGTTCACTTATTTGTGGTTTATTATTAAATTATTTGTTATTTATTGAACTAGTCCAACATAAGTAAAAAATTTAGAGCTTACTTATGAGATATTATTTATAAAATTAGGGGAAATACAGGACCGTAGCGCAAAATTTCCTGATGTTGTTCAAAAACCCTCGAAACGTCATTAAACCACAATGTGTCATACATCGTTACATTCGGAAGAAAAAAAGCTATCAACTGCCAATATCAGAAAAACAGGACCGTATTTAAAACAAGATAGTTGATAATGGCTCTTCGAAGACGACTCGTCGGATTACAAAACAATTAACGCTGTTAGATAGAGCGGAAAAAGTGGCAATGCAAAAGTGCAATTTACTTTAGAATTCGATCTCAAAAAAACCCAGGAAAATAATAAAACGATTTCTCAGAATTTCTGGTTTCTCCGGGGATATCTCGGGAACTACCCGGAATTTTAAAACTTTCTAAGCGGCATCTTATTAGGCACGTAAATGCGCAACTTTACCTCCATTTAACCGACTTCGTATCTCTTACGGTTTCCGAGATCCCTGTACTGGCCCTCCTTATCTTGGACACGTTGTATTGAGTGTTGACATATTTGAGCTGTAGTAACATCAAATTCGGTTAGTAAAACCTATTCATTTTCAGAGGATAACGACGATACAACTCACCCCCCAGAAACAGCAACATTTGAAAGCGATACAGATGCAGATACAGACGTTATCGGCCCGGCTACAGCCGGGCGATACGGAAGTGCACAATGCTCTGAAAGTATTGTTCGCCGAACAGCAGAAAATTTTAGCGTCGGGAAAGCTGTTGCCGCCTGATAAGGTAAGGAGCTGACAAGTGTGCGTGATAACCACGAAACTATGATAATTGTTTTTTTTTTAAGGTATATTACCACAATAATCAGCTTACAATAGTCAATCCGTCCAGCTTGAACTTGCCGTCTCCGAATTCTGTCAAAAACGAACCGTCTAGTCCAGTATTGAGCAATAACCAGAACGTGGCGAGAAGTACCAGCGTCGAAGCGTTACCAACCTGTAACCAGGTAAGATTATCGGTCCCGGGGAGTGGTGGAATTTACTACTGGCTTTTAGACACGTGATCTATCCCGAATTCGTTCGGGGTTGTTCGCTTAATGTCTGCTGTCATTGTCATCGTAATCGTCTACGTTTGGCGAGATGATTTTTTAAATTTTGCTCAATCTAATCGGTCAAATTTTATATTGTCTGATAGTTAGAGAGATGGTGACAATAGGGGGTCCGTGAAGTGAAATATCAGTAATTTGGTTTTTCGTGGAGTTTAGGTCCCTCTCTACAACTTTTCTTCTTCTTCTTCTGCTGCATATCCATTAATGGATGTTTGCAATCACATTTGTCCATTCTTCCCTATCCCGTATGGTATTCATTAGTTCCTGCATTGTCCTCAGTCCCGTCCACTGCCTGACGTTGCGGAGCCATGACATATTTTTCCTGCCGATTCCTCTCTTTCCCTCAATCTTCCCCTCAATTATCAATTGCAGGAATTGGTACCTCTCGTTACGTATTACGTGGCCGAGGTATGCTGTTTTTCGACGTTTAATGGTGTCCAATAGTTCGCGGTCTCTATTGATTAACCTCAAGACCTCATCATTGGTTCTTCTTGCAGTCCATGGTATATACTACAACTTTTATATCTGATGAAATGCCGTAGAGCGTTGCTGAGAGGCGCTGTACCGCTTTAGATAGGAAATTCTCAATAAATTCAAAATTATATCGAGCCATGTCTGAAAATGAATTTACAGCATCTGCGTGACCCCAAAGTCACGGGAAAGACATTTTCTGACAATCAACCCTTGCATATACTTTTCCGAGCGTGTCAAAAAAAAGTGAAAATTTAAAAAAAAAAAGAAAAAAAGCGAATTTGAAGTTGGAACTTTATAGAATGGAACATTATATGTTAAAGATTATGTGAAAAATATTTTGTCGTTCCAGGTCTCGCCATTTCATTATTGGAATTTTTCAAAAATCTCCTCGGAGGAAATTCGGAAAACGATCGTGACATGTCGGAAAATTGTCACACTACATTCCTTGACACCCAAATATTTTGGAAAAAAATTTCAGACCTAGCTAGGCGGAATGCTGACAATATTACGCAGAGATTTCAATTCAATTCATTTTCAATTCATTTATTGATCAATTTTTCAGTACAGCAGTACAAAAAAAAGAACCATAAAGGTGTAGATCACAAATCCTATCACAATTTCTATATGTATATATAATGGAACATACTAAATCAATAACAAAAAACAATCAACGTGCAACATACAGAGAACAATTAACTAAACACAAAGTCGAAAATAGAATAACATCAAACAAAATATGCACAATATATAAAATATACACAATATAATAATATTTAAAAAATTTACTAAAACAATCCCCCCCCCCCCCCCCCCCCCCCCCGCCCAAGACAGCCTGATAGAGTCAAGCGCTAGGCGGAAATCAATCTAGGGATGGAATTTTCCAAAAATTCATCAAATGAATAATTTGCCGAAGATATTAAAATTTTCTTAATTTTTGATTTAAATTTCCCGGAGCTTAACTGTCGCACACCATAGGGAATAGCATTATACCATACTTTGCCAGCATGAAAAACGGTCTCCATAGTTAACCTTAGGTGAGATTGGGGTACACGTACAGCATTTCTATTCCTAGTAGGGTACTCATGCGAACACTCACTTCTACCCGAGTACATATTATGAAGAGAGGTTACACACTCATAAATAACCAAGTCATAAAGGGTTAGGATTTTTAAAGATTTGAATAAAGGTTTGCAGTGTGCTATTCTATTGGCCTTACAGATGACTCTGATAGCCCTCTTTTGCATGAGAAATTACTGTGAAGCCTACCAGCAGTTCCAAACCCCCAGAACATCGATCCATATCTTAAATGCGATTCAAATAGAGCATAATAAACCTGGCGAGAGATGTGACCGTCGTCCAGTTCCTGCGATACAGTTCTTAACGCAAACACAGCAGATGCTAGACTTTTGGTCAATGGTTATCCCACTTCAGGTTTTGATCCAACATAACTCCCAGGAACCTATAGTCTGAGACTCTAAGAACGGTCGAGTTATTAACAGTTAATGATAATGCAAGATTTTTATTAAAGGATACCGGAAGGTATGACAGAGAGAAAGCGGGACTGGAGTAATCGGGTACTGCAAAACTTTCTCTAAATATATTTTTTGAGAGAGCGATGCAGTCAGCAATTGTCCAAAGAGATCTCGCTGCAGTCTTACTTCGTGCACCTTCGTACCGATTTTCTGAGTCTTCTTTTTCACGATATCCGTGAAAGTATGCTGCACTTTCGCAATATTCTTTTTATCAGAAAATTGTTTGAGACTCATCTCCATGTGAATACAAATCGATTAAGCCCACTTGGACTCATGTCGGAGACTTTATAATTTTTTCATTAATTTTTTTTGACACGCTCGGAATAGTTAATTACATTACAAGCTGCGAAAGTTTACTTTTCGGTGCGAGGTGTGTTTAAATAGGCGAGGCGAAGCCGAGGCTATTTAAAAAACTCCGAGCACCTGAAAGGGCTTTTGCAGCGTGTAATGTATTAAACTTTTTCTACTACTGTTCTTTGATCAATTATATTATTAAGTAATGAACTTTGATTTTATTCAAATTATAATAAAATACACCTGTAAAATAATCCATGACAACTAGTTATTTGAGTACTGTCAAAGTCTGTCAGTTCGAATTTTTTAATTTCGATTGTCGAAAATGTTGTTTCAAGACCAAAACGAAGCTATACAGAAGGCGGCCGAGTTGGCATGTGCCTCACTCTTACCCGTAAAGTCGAAAGATAGGTACTGTCAAACGTACAACCTGTTTCTAGAATGGTTCGTGGAGAAAAACCTTTCGCAAATTGACGAAAATGTAATGCTAGCGTACTTCCAAGAGAAATCTGAAGCCCTATCACCTCCGTCCTTATGGTCACAATATTCCATGCTTAAATTGACTATTTCTGTGAACAAAAATATAGATATTTCGCAGTTTAAGAAACTTATTGCATTTATTAAACGAAAAAATGATGGTTACGAAGCTAAAAAATCTAAAATTTTCACAAAAGAAGAAATAATAAAGTTTTTACTTGACGCTCCTAATCATAGCTATTTATCTATGAAAGTGATAGCAGATAATGGGGATAGCTGGAGCATGCCGGACAGATGAGATCTATAAAATGAAATTGAACGACATCGAAATCAAGGATGATGTAGCTATTGTTAAAATCCTCCAGAGCAAAAACAAGGTTCAAAGAAGTTTTGTGATAGCCGATGATGGAGGTCCAGTTTCTTTTATGAGGTTACTTCAAGATTATATTAAACTTAGGCCAAATAATGCACAAGACGAACGCTCGTTATATCGCTATGAACGAGGTAAGTGTGTGATCAGGTGATTGGAAAACACACTATTTCAAATGTTCCCAAAGAAATTGCCAAATTTTTGAAACTTCAAGATATAAATAAATACACTGGTCACTCGTTTAGAAGAACATCAACTACCTTTCTTGCAAATGCTCCAGGTATCGATATTTTGGATTTAAAAAGACATGGCGGTTGGAGATCTTCGTCCGTTGCGGAGGGATATATTGGTGATTCGTATACAAATAAAATCGAAATTTCCAAAAAGATCTTAAATCGATCTCCTACTTTTATTCCATCTAACGACGCGAGAGTGACAAATAGTTGTATGGTCCAAGTCCAGGATAATAACGAGTCTCTAATAAGAAGCGGCGAAGGTATTGAATTGAATAATATTCCATCAATTAATATTTCTAACTGTTCAAATTTCACTATTAACCTTAATGACAATAAATAAAAATTAGTGTTATTTAAGTTTTATATTATTGTTATTATACCACTTGTTTTTTCAATAAATATAAACTTTTTATTATTAAGTAAGATTTTTTTTTAATTCGCTTGAATAAATACAATAAAAAATTTTATTCTTGTTTTTTTGTCCTGGCACCGAAAGTATTATTTTCGTAGCTAGTAACCTACTTTCGTAGCTAGCAACGGATAATATTCAGGTAACTGTAACATTTACTTTCGTTTTCTTTCGTGTTGCTACGGCCCGAAAGTTGATTTATTTATACAGTAGTAGAAAAAAGTATATGCAAGGGTTGACTTGTCAGAAAATGTGTTTTCTGGACATGGCTCGAAATAATTTTGAATTTATTGAGAATTTCCTATCTAAAGCGGTACAGCGCCTCTGAGCAACGCTCTACGGCATTTCATCAGATATAAAAGTTGTAGAGGGGGACCTAAACTCCACGAAAAACCAAATTACTGATATTCCACTTCACGGACCCCCTATTGTCACCGTCTCTCTACCTATGAGTTGCGATATTTGAATGTTACCCTAACTTATACCTTAGCTAAAGTAGCCTTAACGTAATGATTTTGTGGGTCAATTGATGCGTTAAGATGTGACGCAATGATGACCTTAAATAAATTTCTTATTGAAATTGGAAAAATTATGAATCGACTATTTCGGGTATATGTTTTCACAATGTCATTACTACCTAATTATAGCGTACTAAATTATGTTTAATAGTACATAACGTTTTCCTAAAATCGGGCATAATCCACTCGAAATTAATAAAAATTAATTGCCGATCCTTTGTGCCGTTTCTTATCGTTAACCGAAAAGATAAGACAAAAAAAAATTCAACAAAATTTCACAGCGATAAGAGCGGTTTTATCAATTTTATCCTAATTGTAATCTTGAGTAAATATGAAGAGTCTCAACTTAAAATAAAAATATTTGCGTTGTCGATTCGCGAGCGTAAAAAATATTCGATTCGGTTATTTTGTGATAAAGAAAAATCCGTTTTTTTGAGCGACAGTGATGTATGACGACTGGGATTGTTACGGCAACTATTATTATTGTAGTAAACGGCGGACGCAGGGGTACGATTATGGATACTACGACTGTTTCGACTACGTAAGCTGTAGTTGTTTATATTTCCTGTGAGGGTTGACCTCCATTGATTTATTTCCTAATTATCTACTGTTTTTTTTCGCTTTATTCGCTCCCAGAGCCATTCTCAAGCAAATCTACAGCTTAACGTGGACTCCAAATCACGTTTGGTCGAATATTTCCTAAAATAAAAGAAGAAACTCCAAAAAAACAAATCTTTATTTTTCTTACAGCCTGTTACGACTCCGACTCACACCGCCCCCCGCGTCTCTGTGTCTGTTTCCACATCGACGGGCGACCTCCCCACGCATTCCACCATTCATCACCACCCGGTGCATCACCATGTGCAGCAGCAGACCAACCACCACCATCAGAATATACAGGGGGGCCACCCAAACAATCACCAGAACTCGCCGCATGTGGTGGTGACTCATCCGAATCATGTGATCAATCAGAGGCTGAACGCTATTGGTCAGGTACGGATTCGACAAAGATATTAAAGCTCACGGGCTGATGATGATTATTTTAACATAATTTATTTTTTTCTTGTACAGGTCACCCAGTTGCCGCCTCTCTACCCGAAACCTCCCTCCCTACATTCCCCCCAACTTCACTCTCCTCAGCTTCACTCGCCGCAGCTCCATTCCCCGAAACTAAATTCTCCCAAGCTTCATTCCCCCCAGATCATCTCTCCCCAGCTACCGTCCCCTCAACCCACCCCACACCACATCACGTTACCTTCACAGACTCCATCGAGTCAGCAGCAGCATGCGGTGGTGGGGAGTATACAGCATCACCTGCTTCACAGTCAAACGAGTCAGCAGCAGCAGCAGAGTCAAAGTGTTAGTCCACAGGTGGTGAAGAAACGTCAACAGAGCCCCAGTTCTCAACACATAAAGGGTCAACATCAACACCAGCTGAACCCACAGACGCCGATTCAAATTTACCAACAGCAACAACAGCATTTCCACCAGCAGCAAGCCATTCAGCAACAGTTGCATCAACATCAGGGGGTGAATCATCAACAGCACGGGTTCAATCAGCAGCACCCTACGATTCAGCAATTGAATCATCCAATTCCGAAGCAGCAAGTGAATCAACACCAGCAACAGTTGTCGCTCGCTAAGAAGGCGCACTTGTAAGTATTTTCTTATCGTCTATTACGTGCGTGGTGAAAAAACGAAACACGTGTAAACGAATTTTCGTTGCAATTTCTACAGGATCGAAACGCAGTTGAACCTCGACCAGAACGGGGCGACGAAGCCCGACGTCCACACGCCCTTTAGGGACAACAAGGACGCCTGCATTCGGCTCATCCGTTACCACTGCATGGACCAGCCGGTGTTGTCCGAAAAGGATCTCAGTAAGGCGGACGAAATTTTCGAACTGACGGCGCGCCATTTTATCGGGAAGTTCGGCAAGATGGTGGACAAGTACAAGTATTTGCTGATGAAGGAAAGTATGGTAAGTAAATCGTCGCGTCTCGAAAACTGTCTCTTTCGTGACTAGTTACGTAACTTTTTTATTAAATGCTTTGTTACAGAGACAGGTACAGACGTCGGAACTGATGATGTTGGACCGGATGTTTCTGGCCGACGAGCAGCAATCGTTAATAAGGTTGAGGCAAAATTACGAGGCGGAACTGTTGCATTTGACAGCGGAACCTGCTAGCGTGACGGTTCAGTCTGTTTCGCAGGAGAGAATGCAAACTGGACAGCAACAAAATATACAGGTAATGTCTTAACGTGTTAACTAGGACACATTTTCCTCCATTTGTCCAACAGGATGCTGCTTCTTTATTCGTCATTCTGTACACTATACCATCTCCATCAGCATGTCGCCATTTTATTCATCGCCCTGTATAGGTTTTGCAGAATTATATCGTTGATCTCTTGACTGCAATTAAACCTCATTATCTATTCGACCATAAAATAAATAAGGAAATCCCAAATTTTAAAACCTTTTCGAGCAGAGCCGGACCAGGTATATAAATACAAAGTGATTTTTAATAATTTGAATCTTTAGTGGTTTTTCGGCGAGTAATTTTTAGTTAGGCTTATTAGTGGTAGAATGTGGCGTCCTTGGAATTGTGCTGATAGGGGGGCATCTTCAAGTGTCATTTTTAAAAGAAAGCATTTATCTACCGATGCCAAACTAATAATTAAAAATGTGTATCAATCGTTGTTGACTAGAAATTTTAATTCGATGGATGCTTTAGCAGAGACGTCTACTTTGTCTAAAATGCCATGGATTTATTAAGAAGAAAGATTTACCAAATGTTTGAGGCACAAACTGTACCCACTTTGATGTCCCTCAAAGAGCGGCTTGTAGCCTTTCAAGCCTTAGGAAAATATTGCTTAAAATGGGTTTTAAATACCGAAGCATTGATAAAAGACAAACATTAATGGAATCTCAACGTTTACGGGAATGGAGACTTAAATATTTAACAGCTGTTAAACAATTTAGAGAAGAAAATCGTCCAATTATTTACCTTGACAAAACATGGTTCGATACCCATGACACTCCAAGAAAGGGATTATTCTTCCAAATAATGTCAAATCAAGGCACCATCAAATAAAGGCAAAGGAATCACAATATTACATGCTGTTCCAAATTGTCTGTTGCTTTCAGCTAAAAACATAGCGGATTCTTCTTTAGATTACCATCAAGATACCGACGCACAACTTTTTGAAAATTGGTTTAAACATAAACTCCTTAAAAATATACCTGCGTCATTGTAATGGACAATGATAGTTATCATAGTCGGCAAGCAAAAATCATTCCCAATTCTAATAATACAAAAGCAGAAATTCAAAATTTTATGATTGAAAATGATTTATATTTTGAAGAAACTTACAAAAAACGAGAACTGCTAGAAGTATTAAAATCTTTTAAAATAAATAAGGAATACGAGTGTGACAAAGTTGCAGCAGAAAATGGACATACAGTGTTGCGTCTTCCTCCGTACTATTGTATATTCAATCCTATTGAGCTAATATGGCACCAATTAAAATCCAATATTAGGAGAAATAATATTTCTCCTACATTAAATGCATCTGTAGTAGAATTAATTAAAAACGAAGTAAGAAAAATTTCTCCAGACAGCTGGAAAAACTGTGTACAGCATGTACTTAAGGTGGAAAATTCTTACAATTGTATGATTAGGCTTAGATGAAGATAGTGATAGTGATACAGAGTTAAATTTTGAATAAATTATCAATAGTTTCTTAGGATTTAATTAATTTTTATTGTAAAGATTGTTTCAAGAAAAATGGATATAACTTAATGACTGCCGTAAAAGTACCTGGGCCATCCCATTATTTATGACCGTTTGTTATTATTATGTAGAAAGGACCGGATTGTAATAATTATAATTAAATATAGGCACATCAGGTAGGTTAGGTTGCTTAATTTATATTTAAATATCTTTTTGTGGTAAAATTTGTTAGTTTTTGAGGAATGGTTCAAGAATTGTCTTTTACCAAACATTAATCAGAATAGCGTGATAGTAATGGACAATGCGAGCTATCACAGTCGCCAATTACATAAAGCTCCAAGCTCAAATAATACAAAATTGGAGATTCAGAGCTACATGGCGGCGACTGATATATATTTTGAAGAAAGTTATAAAAACAAGTGATCTTTTAGAAGTTTTAAAAACATTTTGTGACACATTGGCAGAAGAAATTGGACATACAGTGCTACGGCTCCCACCCTATTATTGCAGTTTTAACCCCATAGAGCATATGTGGCACCAGTTAAAATCACTGGTTAGGTCTGAACATATTTCTCCGACTAAGTTCTAGTGTTGTAGAATTAATACGAAAATGCTTTAATGATATTCCCCCAGGTAGTTGGAAAAATTCAGTCCGTCACATAATAACTGTAGAAAATTCGTATATTAGTCTGGATCGTATAATTAATCCAATTATAATTAATTTTGATGAGGATAGCGACAGCGAAACAGAACTATCTATAGAATGACATTATAAATGTAAATAAATATGACCAGTAATATTTAAGAAAAATGCTATTTCATTTGATTACATTAATATAATCATATCATTACTTGTTTTCCTTAGTCCGTCCCTTCATACTTCACTTGTTTATTGCCAAGCTCTTGTCGACACAATGGGACCGACCCAGGAAATCATCAAGTCGTATCCAATTTTCGTGAAACGTACTGTACTTGTTATCCTAATAGTTATACTTTTAAATTATATTGTTTTCAATTATCATTAATTGTTATCATTATTTTACACTTATTATACAGCGTGTCTTCGGAAGTTCTTACCAAATGGGAAACTTTTTAATTATTAACTCTACGAAAAAAAGTGCCTCTTCCTAAAAAGTCCTGCTTGGTGAGAAAATAAACTTGCACAAGAATATTTGTATGTTGGACTACAGGGTGGCTTCAAAAAGTACCGGGTTTAAAATTTATAAAATACGTCGGCTATATTTACAAAACTAAAAACTTGGAGAGTGCATGTATAAAGGCTAACAAACTATAACAATTACACAATAAAAACTCTACTTAAGAGAAGTACTTTTATGACGGATAAAAATTAGTTCACTAATTTCTATGAGGTGGCCAATTTCTAATTTCCCAATAACAAATAAAACTAAATGACTCCAAAAATAATCTAGGCTTCCACATGGCCTCCGTCTTTTTGCATACAAATGAAAGCCTACTTATCCAGAAATACTTATTATCAAATCTTTACGACTATTAGTTTTGTAAATATAGCCGACGTCTTTTATAAATTTTAAACCCGGTACATTTTGAAGCCACCCTGTATGTCTAGCATACAAATATTCTTGTGCAAATTTATTTTCTCACCAAGCAGGACTTTTTAGGAAGACGCACTTTTTTTTGTAGAGTTAATAATTAAAAAGTTTCCCGTTTGGTAAGAACTTCCGAAGACACGCTGTAGGTACCTAACAGTAAAAATACCTATTATTTATTTTAAATTATAAAAATAAATCATGTGGTGTGGTATACATTTTCAAGCCGGCCCTGATCCCATTTATTGAGCTTTGAAGAGGTTCAGGCGTATACAATAGGGTTTAATCATCAGGTAGTTTATTTATGGCAGTAAGAGTCAACGGTGGTATAATTCTGCAACAACTATACGCTATAGCACGTAATCAGGTAATAATTTCCCATTGGCTATTTCAGATGACGGAGCCGCCCGACTCGGCCGGCGAGGAATACGACGAGTGGGCCTGTATACAGCGCGAGCTCGGCTGCCTTCATCCGGGCGGCGATCCCGAGGATTCCCCGCAACCGTCGCAGCAAAATCCGCAGGTAACCGTGCACAACTACCACACCAATCAACAGCACGTACAAAACGCGCACAACGCGTCCAGCCAGCACAACCAACACAACCTCAAACGGAACTCGAGCAGCGACTCGCGCCTGGAAACGCTGAAGCGGTTTCGCGTGGACAAGCACACGAAGAGACACGAACCGATGAGTGTAAATAGTGTACAGTGTAGTCATAGTAATAACGCCGGTTTGCCCAACTTGAGCGGCGCGTCGCCGTCCAAGTGCGGTTACGAGAGCAACACGTCGCAAGCGAACAGTTCGTACGGCTCGACGAGCAGTAAGGAGGAGGAGTCCGAGAATAACAGTATAGATGAGCAGGTGCAAAGCGCCATCAATAGTATATTGAATTTGCAGCAGAGTACCGCGCAATTGCAGAGTAACGCGTTGGACTTGGATAGTATTCTGTCATGACGACAGGTGTAGGGGATGATCGGTGGTAGATGTTTTTAAGGTTGTGTTAGGGTGTTATAGGTGGTATTGGGGGGGGGGGGGGTCGCGTCGATCGAACCGGGTTTAGAGACAGTGACCTGGTAGAGTTCTCGCCACAGGGCCAACACTCCATTCATAAATCTGTTGGAAAGTGAGTTTGTGATTGTTTGAAATGTTATTGAAAATCAGTAATGGGTGGAAGAGTGACAAAACATGTTGGTCTCGCTAATGGCAACAATGTTGAAGTCTGGTTAAATCAAAGATCTTACAAGGTTAAATCCAATAACGTTTAAAAGGTTATGGAGCGGTCTTCATCCTTTCGGAGCGGAGCTAGTCTGGGCAAAAAGCCCAACAAGGGCGTATAATTTACTTTGAGATTCTTTACGTTTAACTATATTATCTATTCAACAAGTGTAGTTTCGAATATTGGATATTTATGAAAAAGATAGAAATATTGATCCAGTTTTTATATACAGTGTATCCAAGGATGGATTTAACAATTTATGCTTAGCATCAATATTTTTGGTGTATTCATTACTGGATGATACTCTCCAGATATAAAAGTGTATATTTCTAGCCAGATTGTCATATTTATCACTAAGACATCTTGCAAAATCCCAATTAAAAATTTGTAAATTTGACAATTACAACTGGTTTAAGGTTAATCCGCAATTGCTCTTAAAATAAGTTTATTTCTAATAATTTTACTATAAACTGTGAAAAGGATGATTCTTTAAAATAATATTATTATACTTAAAGGTATCAAATAAATCGTGAAATAATCCAACTGCACTCTGGTCATCTATCTTTAGTTTATTACCTGCTCACATGCATTGGGTGTGGCCAATTAGCAAGGAGGGAGAAACGGAATGGGTGATGCAAACTCAAAATCAAATTTCTAAATACATTTACTAACCTGTGAAATTTTAATTTAACACCATTGCATCTTCTAGTGAAGTATTTTATGGCCGCACAAGACTCGACCATCTTGTAAATGCAAGATTTATATTAAGAAATAAACCAACTCGGCTGCTTTTTGCCCGGACTAGCACCACGGACCGGTCCATAACCTTTTAAACGTCAATGGTTAGTCAGAAATCATATCAATACAATCATATTAAAACATAACCATACTTACCGAAGAAAAGATAAATCCTTGCTTAAATGATCCACTCTTTTACAAACTATACATGAATGCACCATCATTGTTTACAATAAAGACGATTTTTCACCAATACTCACAAAAAAAACAAAAAACAGCCAAGTATATAAACACTCCCTTAAAAGCGGTTAGCAGCGAGTAGCAACAGTGCATTCTTCTTCCATTGATAAAGTTTGATCGTTTGCCGTCGAGCGTACTATCTTTTAACTTGATGTTGTCAGAGTGCAGTCGGTTTATTTCAAACTTTTATGTATAATAATAATATTTTTTTTCTAAATCTCTCAAGGCCTATTCACAATTTATATTAAAATTATTGGGAAATAAATTTATTTTAAAAGCAATTGCGGATTAACCTTAAACCAGTTGCAATTGTCAAATTAACAAATTTTTAATTGGGATTTTGCACATACCTTAGCGATAAATAGGACAATCTGGCTATGCTGCAAGCATAACAGCAAGGTGGGGAGTGCACTTTACAGTCCTTACGTCGACTTCAAATGTAAACAATTCTATCTGGAGTTTGTAAGATCTTTGGTTCTCGCTCATATGCAAAACTTTTTATTATTGATTTCTCGGAAATTTTTATTCTTGATAAAAGTTTCCGCGGCTCTTTAAACTAAAAATGCGCCCGTTAAAATTGAAGAAAACTGTATTGCGTTTTAGATACCATTTTTATTTGTAAAAGTTGGTTACAAAAAAAATACTTATTTTTTTTGTCTTACCCTGTATAGAGATTAGATTGATTGATCAAGTTCAGGATATTCTTAAATTTATAAGGGTCTTGGACGTATCGTTAATTTTGGTTAAAACCGTATTGCTCCAAAAAAAAAACGAAATTTGGCAACATTTTTTTGAATGGTTAAGAAAAATTAGAAATAACGAGAATTTTCAAGTTTGACTAATATTTTAAAAAATAAGTACTTTTTCGTTTTTTTACCATACTTAATAAGATTTACTTGAACAGTTATTAAAAAATTGAATCTACAGGGTATCCCATTTTCGTCACTTTTATAGGGTATCTCCGTAATTGTTAGTGCTATCAAAAAAGTAATGTAGGTGTTGTGTACTCTTTTTGGGCCGAACTTAAAATGATAAAATCAAAATTTGAAAATTTTCGCTCGTTTAAGAGATACGGGGGAAAATCAAAAAATTGACAATTTCGAAATTACCCTATATTTTCTTAGTTAAAAGAGATACGGAAAAATGTTTTATGCAGAAGTTTCTTTATATTGATTGTTGAATAATATGCCGTTTTCAGAATAAGTATACGGGGTCAGGTAAAAAAGTTATCGGACCTATCGTAATTTTTTTTCAAATATATAACACACCATGGATGATATTCGTTTCCTAGGCGATTTATTTAAACTTTATACCTTAAAACCAAAGTAGGCCAAGGAACAAAAACTAATATCCTAGAGACAACTATGTTGACACATTTTTTACATATTCATTTTGAAAAATTTGATTATATCTATCATCATGTTATAAATTTTAAAAGAGAGTTTAAAATGCTATCTTTTTCGATTAAAGTATACAGGATGTTCCATTTAAAATAATTAGGTTAGGTCCGATAACTTTCTTACCTGACCCCGTATACTTATTCTGAAAACGGCATATTATTCAACAATCATTATAAGGAAACTTCTGCATAAAACATTTTTCCGTGTCTCTTTTAACTAAGAAAATATAGGGTAATTTTGAAATTGTCATTTTTTTGATTTTCCCCCGTATCTCTTAAGCGAGCGAAAATTTTCAAATTTTGATTTTACCATTTTAAGTTTGACCCAAAAAGAGCACATGACACCTACATTACTTTTTTGATAGCACTAACAATAACGGAGATACCCTATAAAAGTGTCGAAAATGGGACACCCTGTATTTCAGTTTCCTTCAATTTTAATGAAAGCCTTTTTAGTATAATAAAAAAGTTTTCCATCTGACGCGAGAACTCTGCCGGTCACTGTAGAAGAATTGACACTGAAACATTGATATTTTCACGCTTAGACTTCACAGCATCTTTATAGTACAACTTAGAGCAAAACCGGTGTTTATTATTGGTCAATTTTGTAACGAGATTTACACCACTATAAGCTTACAACGACCTATGAATGGGATATCGAATACCTATCATATTGATAGCATTTGTTCCCTATCTATCACTATACAGGTATGGAAATTTATTGTTCGCCCATATCCTAATAATAAGATAGCAGAGTCATTATATTAAGTATCGCAAAGCAAACAAATAGGTAGATTATTCGCCCGCGATTCTTATTTCTTTTAAACTGCAACTAAACGTAAAAACAGGCCTTGAATACATAATTCTTATGGCACCTGTTTCCAACACAGTAAATTTCCCTTTGACAACGAAAATAGCATTAAAATTTAAAATTCAGTCGGAGCGGGAGGCAGCTGCAGCTCACTGAGCGGAACAGCAGGGCCCGCAACGGAACACGAGAAACAAAATCTACATATTTCTGTTTGTTTTGCGATCTTAATAGTTTTACTCTTCAACGGCACCATTATTTTTTTATTTTCTATCCAAAAATGATAATTTTACTTATACCGGTGAACCTCTTAAGTTTATGCTGTGTCCTCTTAAGGTGTGAAATATAGTTTCATGTTAATATCTGAAAATCAATAGATTTTAGAGAAATAACCAAACGCCCTCGTCGCGCTTTTTCGTGACATGTTTAAATTTTACTCGCGGAACTGAATTGGATGAAAAAAATTGTCTACTCTTTATAGAAACTATAAAGGATCGCGTACCTGCAAAATAGTTTGTTGTAATTTTGCCTCGTTAAAAAAAAAAAACCACGAATTAATAATCAAAAACAATCTGAAACGTTGGTCGGCGCAGGTGTTTTATTTTTTCGACAAAAGGCAGCTACATTTTCTCGTAAATGTGATATTTAAATAAGCTTTATTTTAAATGATTTTTTTTCCCTATACAAATAAAATACGGAGCAGCAACTGTCTGAAAATAAACTTTTACAATTTTATTTAAAAAAAATAATGACAAAAAATTAGATAGCAAAAATTACGAATTAAAATCATTTCAACAAATTTTTTATTTTGAATTACGTTGGATTTTGCTATGCAACAAAACATTAAAGTATAAGTTCGTTTATTTTGGGGTCTAGATTACATTCTAGGGATATTGCGCGGCAATTTCGCAACCCCCTGTATACAGGGTGTTATGGAAATGACGTATATAAATATAACCATAAATTGCGCTTTGAATTATTAAGCGAAATATACACTTTATATGAAATTTCAAAATTTACGTGGCCGCTCCTGAGGGCCCTTCGCAATCAATATTTTATTGAGGCAGTCTCCAGGTTCAAAAGAGGTTTGCGCATTATATGCGATGTTGTCATATTGCAACACATAATTCTAAACGCACGTGTTCAGTTTTTGATAACAAGACGTCTTTGACGCGCTCTATCACGACTTTCTCAAACTTTTTAGATAAAGAACATTACAATTTTAAGGTATACTCTCTTACCTTCGATCTTATTTTAAAATAATCCGTCTTATAACTAAATTCCATAAAAAAAGTATGTTTTTCAACAGAACCAACAGTAGATAATATCACACAAATTTGAAATCATATCACAACATTTCTTATTATGAATTATTTCACAACAAAAAAAAATCGGGCAATACAACTAACCAAACGTTTAAAATTCGTATACGTCAAGCACGTGGCACCCTCGACGTCGTGGAACTAACGTCGTTCCACTCCCGCGTCTCGAAACATACTGAGGTAAGAAGCGGCGCGCGGCCGGTGTTCAAGCTACGGCGAGACACGCGGTGTGATCTGACGACACTGTTAGTATACTCTAGTGACCCACATTCTTGCTAAGTGAATCCAGATGGAACGGGGCGGCGACAGTTTGTGGGTAAAAAGGGTTTTTACCTTAGTATTTAGATTTTTAATTTAAAAAAAAAAAGTATGTGGACTTTCTCTAGGACACCCAAGGAGTCACCCATTTAAATATAATAAGTCATTTCCATAACACCCTGTATAATAACCGTTAATACAAACATTTGACAGTTGCTGTGATAAACTAAAAGTCCCCGAAAATCCTGAAAACCTTGACAAGTAACATATGAATACCGAATGTGATATTTTCAAGTGTGACTTTACTTTCATGTGTATATTTTTGACATTATCTTGGACAAGGTGTTATGTAATTTTTAGGTCCCTTATTTATTTCTTATTTATTTATTTAGGTCTTTTTGTATAGCTTGCGTGCGTTATCGTATTTATTTTTTCGACTTCTAGTTATATTTATTTATGTATTTGATTTTTTTTCGGTTGTGTGTAGATAGTATGGCTTTTTAAATGAAACAGACCCTGTAGAATGATTGTGTTTGTAGGGGGGGTATGGGGGAAAATGCCACCTATTGCATCAGAGTAAAAGAGTATAAATTTCGCCAATAAGTAACGTTTTGTTGGAAAAAATGCACACTGTTTTAATAGATCTACGAGGAATTTTCGACAGGCAATTTTTAAAACAATTTTGAGATTTTTTACGATTTGTAATTTAATTTTTATGGTGCGCTCTTTCGTTAGCTTTCCAACAAGTAGTAGGAGCGGTTTAAATTCGATTTTGCTTCTGTGAACACTTTAAACCAACACTGCCGTGCAATACAACTAGTAAAAGTAAATTTTAAGACATTCCATTTAAAAATTGCGCAACTTCTTTAATATTTAATTTATTGTTCTAAAATTTTATACACAGTAAGCTCTTGTTACATAGTTTCATGTTCCAAAAAATCATTGATTTTTATTAACAAATAAGCAGTTAAATAAATATTAAAAACTTACTACTCTATTTTATGGTAAGTCGACTTACTACGTTCTTGTATTGCACGGCAGAACATGTATTGAGCAGTTTCTGACTGTTTCTTACTGCTCTGCGAATAAAACTATTAATTAGGTAAAAAATGCAGACTTTAGATCGAACAATAATAATAATTGTGATTGAAAAAATTATTTCGTCGAAAATTCCTTCGTAGACGCAATGTTAATGTTTTAATGTACAAAAAAAAGATATATTCTTCAAAAGTAAGGTTAAAAATTGTCAATCTGAAACCATGGTAGTCCTACGTTTAAAGTCTATTAAAGTTAAAGTCAACTTAAAGTGTCTAGATGTAAATACTTTAGGAAAGATATGTGGTTTTTTTTTCTTGTGGAATTTCGCGTATTTCACACGATTAATAGAGAAAACATTTTTTTTAAAGTGGGTAGTATTGAAAAGTAGTTCAAAATACTGCTTACTTGACCCGGAATATTTTAGTTTTTGCACATTAAAAATTCGTTTTCAGCCCACCAATCTCGATGTGATTTTTATGTAATAATTTCTAAATAACAATACGCCCTTTATATAAATAGCGATCGCTCAATTTTGTTGCTATGCTATTTTTCTATTTCGTTAAAATTGTAGTGTAGCTCAATTCATAAATCTCGCAGGAACATTGGACTTTAGAGAGGCAGGGTGACAATTTTAAAAGTTCCCACCGCTTCTAGTAAATAATACAAATCAGAAAGAAACGTTAATTTTATCGTGAAGGGGAGTGTTTTTAAAGGCCGTATTACACTTGGCAATTTTTATGGCGCCAGCAATGGCAATTATAATTCAAGGATTCAGGCGCAGTACACCGTTCTCCGTACTACAGTCAGAAATTCTACTCTTCTGACAATTAAAATGACACGGATTCATGCGCAGTACACTGTTCCCGATCAGCTGTCTCTCATTACCAGAAATGGGACAGGCGCCATTTTAATTGCCCTTGCCGGCGCAATTGGGTAGACATGGATTATTCTGTTATTTTTAACTGTTTATTATTTGGCCGAACCAGGTATGAACAGGTAATGGCCATTTAAACCCACTGGTACTTAAATTAGCAGTTTACATTCTTTATTAAACTTATGGACTGCTAATTCAGCAACTTTTTGCACCTCCTATTTGTAAATAACAGTAGCTGCTTTAACTGGTAATCAAAACGAACAGGTTTGCCCATCTCTAATTCTGGGGATATTTTAGGGATTTCGACAGTACCCACTGCTGTTCTGACCGTTGACAATGCTCCAGCTGATCGAAAACGGTTTACTGCGCATGAATACGTGCCATTATAATTGCCGGCGCAAGAGAAAAAATTGCCTAGTCTAATACGGCCTTAAAGAATACTTCCAGCCTTCATAGGTTAGCCCCTGGGAGTGGTCGATGTTACCCTTAAAATCTTAAATGGGAATTTTTTAATACAAACTCGTTTCCTTGGAAACTACTACTCAAGAAATAATAAATTATTGAAAATAGATTTAAAGGACCTTTTATGATATGCCTTCCGATTTAAGATTTTAAGGGTAACTTTTACATCTCCCAGGGGGTTAAATGCGCGAAGGCTACAAATATTGTTTAAAAGCGTCCCCATTAACAACAAAATTGACATGTCTTTACGATTTTTACGAGATATTAATGGTGGGACGTTTTCAAATTGACATGCTGTATAAAGTTATACTAAGGACTTATACTCTATTCGTCTTACCAATTCAGGAGCATAAATAAATCAGCATAGGCAACATCGACGCATGATAGCCACATGTTCGATGCATAAACTCATTGCTATTGGTCAAACGGCCATAAAACTTTCGATGCTGGTGAGAACAGGGTCGTTGTTCAGCGTAGGCTATTACTTCAGGTCTATTCATGCGCGGTTCGAGATTGTACTGTTAGATTGTTCTTAATGCGACCCCGTATACTGTTCACGTGCTCGTCGCGTATATTTGTATTGGTCTACTGAATTGGGGTAAATGAATAGACTATAGACGTTTGTATATTTTAAATTACACTTGCTAGAACACGACGACAATAATAGAACTTTACTCTTATAGTGTAAGGTATTCTTCTTAACACCATCTCTTAAATTTCATCTTGTAAAGCACGGCAACCGCCCGTGCAAGGTTATGTTAAGCTTTATATTTTGTAGGATAACATAACCTCGAATTACGAGAGAAAAGCCTTATTCTCGTCTCTTTCTAGCTTGATAGTATTCAAAAGATGTTTACGTCCTGTGTATTTCTTTATCTATCTACCTATGTTGTCCCATACATTTATGTTTTGACAGTGATTTTGCAGAGGTAATATATTGCCGTGTTTGTCTTACTTATTCTTTTAAATAAAGATGGCCTATGGCCAAAGGTTGAATGTATGGGATCACATTTGACAGTTTGTAGTGTGATGTTTCGAACATTTTAGGTTTTTTAGTAAATTCTAGTAGAAGTTTAGTAAAACTACCTGTAAATCTTTTGTTACGAAATAACTGTAATTTTATTAATTTTTCTAAAAAATCTAAAATAGCAATAACCTTTTTTTTTGGTTGTTTTTAAACTTTTATTTTTAGCCGACTTTTTTTATAGAGGTAGTGGCTCAATTTCCATTAGACTGGACGATTACCGGAGTTTCGAGTGCCGAGCTATAACTTCCGTCGGGCTGACCTGGAAGCGCTGCCTTTTGAAAGTCTCATTTGTCGAATCTCAAACGCGCGCGCTGATTTTTAAGAAGATATGGCCAGTATTTTAGACTTTTTACGTTTATAATCAGTATAATTAAAAGTAGTAGTCGTTGCCATAATAATAATAATTTTAATTTTAAATTAAAAACAACCAATAAACTCTTGAGTGTGTAACTTCAGGTGCTTTTTCTCGATGTCCAGTAATAATTTTAACTACCTACTTATACAGAATCGGGTTTTATGTGAAATTGTTTGGACCGGGTTTCTAATTTTTATAATTGTTATAAATTTATTCGCGGGCTGATATCATTGTTCGCAGGTATTCCTGCAGATGTCGCTGTGTGTCGACAATGGATATTTATAGTCTTGATACTTGTGCGAGTCCAAGCAATTTTCTTTTTTAATTTCCTCCCCCCCCCGTATTTTTTAAAACTTTTTGGATTGTGTTCAGTAATTTTATCTATGAAAAGGGACGGAAGTTTAGTACTGGATACAATTTAGATTTGATTAGGCTGGACCTATACGAGCGTTTAAAACGACACGCTTGCTGCGCCGCGTTTTATAAGGCTGGTGCTACACGAGCGTTTAAAACGACGCCTCATTTTATAAGGCTGGACCTACACGAGCGATTAAAACGATGCTCCGCGTTTTATAAGCCGAGATGCGACCTTTTGTTTGTGAAACGGGGGCCTTACGTTGAAACGACTCGTAGAATCGCTCGGAATATTTTTATTCTTTCAAATTTAAATGTTTCCAGTACGAGAATTCCTGTCCTCAAATTTGTACGTGTATATAAACGATCGTAGATGTCCGTGTATAAAGAAGGCTAAATTATTGTAAATATTTTTTAATTTATGTTGTACTTAGAACTTATTTTTATTTTGTAAGTTTTTTTTTTTAATTATTAAGACTGATCTTTATGAAATTTTGGTTCCTAAAGAAGGGAAGTATTTCAAAATAAAATTAATTGTTTAAAAATATTCGATTGTGGTTTTATTTCCCGGTTCAACTGTATGTATTTTATACGTACGTAAGAAGGGTATAAGATGTATTCATAATTATCAGTTGCTCTCAATCATGTAAACATACACATTTACCCAGGGCCGGATTATCATAGGGGCCAGGGTCTCCACCATGGGAAGGCCTCCACCACCCGTAAAGAAAAGTTTTCGAAATAACTGTTTTTCACCAATTTGAAAAGCAAATGCGTAAGATCACGTTACCACTCTAGTAAAACGTAATAAATACTGAACCAATTCTATTTATATCTTTCATAAAGCGTAATTCGATGTTAAACATATCATCGGCTGTATTCTGTATTTATTCGAAACGTTACAAATTCGTTTTAATTTCCCGCTTGACTGCGACATCTCTCGTGAGAAACGCTAACACTAATAGCGTTTTTTAGCGGTTGCTCGGCGAGTGCTTTGATGAGGGATGAGGGCCCCCACCACACCTGGCCCCATGACATTAATTTGTTTGATCCGGCCCTTATTTAAAGAGATCTGTAAGTGTAACAACCCCAGATTTGCTACATATGAAGTTGTGTAACGGCATTTAGGAAACAACAACCAAATTATACAGTAGATAAAAGCTGACAGATACATATTGGCTGTTAATGTAAGTTATGTTCTTTATCGATGTTGTCACCGCTGTTAAAGGCACTTCTATGTAACATAATTTCGTTGTAAGAACATTCATGCTGAGCAGTATTATACATAGCGATTTGACCATGAAAACACAGAAAACCTTTATACAACAATGTTTTTATAAAACTGTTATAAAACATATATCTTTAGTCTACGGGTCTTTACACAATTTAGAGGAATAATTAAAAAAAAATGTATTGAGTGGTTTCTCTACAACACCAATGGCAAGGAGATATTCATTTATACTATATAGTAAACGACCTCTATGAATCCATCCTCAGGACATTACACCGCGGTATATAGGGGGGGGCTGGGTAACAGTAACCCCCCCCCCCCCCCCTAGAAGCGGGAACTTGCCTCGGAATGAGAACCGTATAGTGAAGGTGGTGGCCATACCAGTCCTCCCCCAGGACCTTATGGAAACCGTAAAATGAAATAAGCGAAGGTGGTCTTGCCCCCCAGGAAACAAAGCTATCTACGGCACTGGGAAAAACTAAACTATACATTTTTGTCTACAAAACAATAAATATAATTATTCGTGACACTGTACGGATAAAAGATTAATGAAGCCTAACACTTATTGTTCAACATCAAAAGGTAGTGTACCTTCTTATGCGAATTCATTCCACAATAAAAATGTATATTTTCGATTGAATATTTTGCCTCCCTTTTTTTAAAAAATCCGCGGCCCATTTCCGGAAATAAGATAAATGCCATTAATTTTTCTCTCTTTGTCTTACCCACAGCCCGCGCGATTAAACAGGTGTTTGCACTTGTCTTATTTGAGTGGAGGGGGTAATGCGCTTCTCATACCCCATTGTCTTGTCATTACTGAACTTGACTATTTTTGCGCCCGATCTGTCAATCGTCAACGCTTTTTTGTGCAACGAGTTTTTTGTGGCGGGCTTGTTAGGTAAGTAGGTCTTTTTTAGTCAATAAATGCACTTAAATCGAATATTTTAATGTAATATTGTTGGAAACAAAGCAATACAGACTTTGATATTGTTTTTAGTGGATGTTTGTTCGCATATCTGATGTTTTTGGTAGGCAGAGTCTGGCGTCTATAGGCACAAGTTGGAAAAGTGAAATTCACACGAAATTCCTAAAGAGGCAGCGTAAATACATCACAAAAGGGTAAGTGGAGCCTAATTTATATATTATAAACGTATTTTCCAATTTTCACTAAAAATTTTATTATGCCGAGTGCCTAGAGATCCGCTTCCGGACCTATAGTATATTTACTAAGTAGTTTATTTCGGCTTGTAGAGCCATTATTTCAAAAGTAAGAGCACATAAGGATTTAACAACACACTGAGCATCACTGGAATTATATCCGTTGTGTAATTATGAAAGTGTACCTATACTTCGAGTTTCCTTGCTTCGCTCGTGCCATAAGAATCAAAATTGTGTGTAATAAGCTTCTTACCACTCTTGGTATGTGATATACTACTATGTGCAAACAATAGTCTGAAGCGTGGAATAATATAAAAGAAATAATACTTTCTGCTTCTTGTATTGGTTTACTTGATTCTAGTTAATTGATTAATAATGAAACGACCATTTTAAATTAGATCTTATTTTATTACATCATTTTGAGAAATTATTTATAAATAAGTACATAATTTAGTAAACGTAACCTATTAATACCTATACATTTAAAATACTAGTTTACAATAATAGTAGTAAGTTGCCAAGAGAATCCCTTTCTTGGAATGGAGTGACTAGAGTTTTTAGAAACACGTCTGCCGTTCAGGAGCATACTGACGTTATTTTGATTCCTGTAACAAATAGAGAATATTATACAAAATACATTTTGGTGTAACACAAACATTTTGTTTCTTAAGGTGAAGAAGTATTTCACCTTGAAATTATACAGGGTGTTATGGAAATGACTTATTATATTTAAATGGGTGACTCCTGGGGTGTCCTAGAGAAGGGCTACATATTTTTTTTTAAATTGAACGTTTAAAAAGGGGTAATTCACCCCTAAACCCACACACAACTCCTCGGCACATTCATATATGAACATATTACATTGCCCAGCTGGGTAATCAACAGATGTTCAGGCAGAATGTTGCCAAAATGTTTAAAAGTGTAAAACTTTAGTTTCTTATACAAATAAATATTTAGCTTACTTAGAAAGTAAATCCAGGACGCGATTAAGGAATCCAGGGCACAGACACTTTCAGTTCTTTTTTCTATGGGAAAAACTTTATGCTCATCACATGTCCTGATGATAGTGTGGGAGTGCATAATAAGCTTATCACTAAACCCAACACTAACGCATAATTACACTTTACAATAACGCACATAGAACAAGAGCACTTAATCATTTCGCAATAGAAATAATAAAAACGCTAATTTCTATGGGCCATTAACCCTTTATTAAAGATAAAATGAAACAATTATGTTAACAATTGACAGGAACTACCCTTTGAAATAATGGTCTAGTCCACCTTCGGACCAGTCGAACTTTCTTTCCGAGAACTCTCCGCTAGTAGAGCCAGCGCGGTTGCGATTTCCGAGACTATAATTATACAGGAAAGTAATATTATAGAAGGAAATTCGGCAATTTAGATAGTCGCTTATAAAACGTCGAAAGTGGCAACGCTGTATTTTTAAATATTAGCCCGATTGTCCATAATCAGCTGTTTAAAGAAGCCGGCCGATATCGATCAAGAGAACCAACGTGTTATTTATTTTTAAAATTTTTATATGTTAAATACATTATTTCCCAGACAATAAGGGCATATTTTTGTCTACACAGTAGCACTTTAAAATACTAAGTCAGATTGAACGGTACTTAGATTGTGTGTTGTGACGCGAAAGCTAATGTGATTTTGTGATGCGAGTACTTGGTGTTTTTTATAAATTAAGTTGGTTTTAAATAAGTCCGAAAAGGTAAATAAAATTGCATTTTTTTTCTAAACGATAAGTGGCATTTATAAACTTTTAAGTTGTCCAGATCTGACGGGTTTCGTTCGAATTGAACAAATGAGAACATACCCAACCATTTATAAACTCCGCGGCGGTTCTTTCGAGTCAGTTCAAGTTTATAAATCAGAGATTGTTTCCCAGCGAACTGAACGTAAAAGTAATAATGTACCCTGAAAAATAAACAATTGAAATCTGTCAAACGGTTATTGACTTTCTATTACCCTGAAGATATGACAACACTGTTCAAGATTCACTGCCATATGTTGCTGTGTTTACCTTCCGGACAGGGGCACCACGTGGTAATTTTTGGTTTGACATAAGGTCATGTACAGGGCATATTAAATGGAAGCACCATTTTTGGATATTTTTCTTCAATTTATTTTCATCTCGTGATTTGCCGGTTTAAATATAATACGTCATTTCCATAACACCCTGTATATACGGTGTTACGTAATTGTATGTACCCAGAGCCTGGTAGCATAGTGATTGAAAACGGAAAAAGTTAACTAGGCACAGTTTATAGATAATTCTAGTATTCAGAGCGCTGTGGTCCACTACTAAGAAAAAGAGACCTCTTTTGTTTAAAATTGAATGATAATAATTAACGATAAAAACTAGTTTGAAAATATCATCAGTAACATAGTTTTTGGTTAAAATTGTATTGAGGAGTAGCTGTACCTGCGCCTCTGGCTCGAGACAAAAACGGTTTTCTGGTAAAAACGTGTGGTTTTATATCGTAATTATAGTCCATATCGGATATTATCGAGATCCATTAAAATAAGTACGTCGTATTCATTTTTGGTGAATGCGCTAGAATTGTATTTTTTTATTGCAACATTTGAGTATCAAACCATTTTTTTTAGTAAATTGGGGGCTCCTTTACAAGCCAGGTTAATTCACTTATTATCGCAACGCGCAAGTTATAATTATTTTTTTTAAATTTGCGGTTTTAGTGGTCAAACAATTGACCGACTAAAATGTAACCAGTGGGCCGAGGGGTAATTTTCCGGAAGCTCACCTGCATGGGATATAAGAACGTCTCTACTGAGTCCTCGCCCACGGTATTCCTGACGATGCACGTATATACGCCCATGTCGTCCCACGAGATCGACCTTATGCTGAGCTCGCCGTCGGGAAGGACCGTGAACTTTTCGTCGTTGATGATCTCCTTGGTGTTGGGGTCGATCCACACGAGGTCCGGTTTGGGGTTACCGACGGATTTGCACGGGAGGATGACGTCCGATCCTGGAAGAGAGAGGGGGAGAGTTAGTATTTTATTCAGTCAGCACCACCTTAAATGACACACTTCCACAGAAGAGGAAGATAATGCAAAAGAATTAATTTATCATGCACTTACCAATGACGTCCATATACGCGGGCGCCCAGAAAGTAACCCTCGGGTGGTGGTGCGCTCCCAAGATCTTGCTGGCGACCAGCTGGGTAAAGTTCATCTCTCGGCCGCGTCCGTTGGGCACGACCAGGGCCGACATCTTCCGATCGGTCTCCGAGCCCGCCTCGGCCACGCAGAAGTAATCGTCTTCGTGGCGGGGCAGCACGTAGTTGATGACGAGACGAGAGGCTACTTTTGCGAGACCGGCCGAACGGTCGATGAGATTCGAGTCTTCGAAGCTTTCGTTCTGGAATAAAAAGAGAGGAATGGTTAAATTAAGTGTGCGCGAGGCGAAGGGAACAAACCCTTAAGGGTTATTCGCCATTTCATTGTTAATCTCTCGTTTTGTCCCAAATCAGTCAAATTTGCCATAACACATACAGGGTAGCCCCAGCTTAGACTTTGAAGATCGATCCATTCGTTTAGAAAATATGGAGCCTTAAACTATCAACAAAACACCCTGTATCGTTCAAACAAAGCATCTGCTCACCCATGGTGTCATAAGTACATACTTTTTGCACGTTTTGGATGATTATAAATTTTAATTACATATTATACAAAAAACCCTTCAGTTGGTCAACATTTATCGACAAGTTTTCTATGATAAAGCAACGAAATCTTTGTCTGGTTGAGTGCATAATCTCGATTGTTTCTTAAAGATTGTCCATTGTTCCACTTGAAAATATACAACGTCTCTAAGATAAGGAGGGCCAGCATAGGGATCTCGGAAACCGTAAGAGATACGAAGTCGGTTAAATGGAGGTAAAGTTGCGCATTTACGTGCCTAATAATATGCCGTTTAGGAAGTTTTAAAATTCCTAGTAGTTCCGGAGATATCCGCAAAAAATCGAAATTCTGAAAAATCGTTTTATTGTTTTCCTGGGTTTTTTTGAGATCGAATTCTAAAGTAAATTGCACTTTTACAGTGCAACTTTTTCCGCTCTATCTAACAGCGTTAATTGTTTTGTAATCCGACGAGTCGTCTTCCAAGGGCCATTATCAACATTCTTTTTTTTTAAATACGGTCATGTTTTCCTGATATTGGAATTTGAGAGCTTTTTTCTTCCGAATGCAACGATGTATGACTAGAGATGTAAAGGTAATATTACCGAGGTAATGTTACCGTAATATTACGTAATATTACCGCAAGATCGGTAACATTGGAAATATTGTTTTTTTTTTTTTTTTTCCATAAGCCAAATCCAGTTGAACAAAACGGGGCGATACATCTCTTTAAAATTGCCGGTGAAAACAAGATGGGGTTCCTTTGTTTCTTGTATAAAAAGCTTTTTGGAGACTAAACATTCATTAAAAAGTTTAGCAGTTGATGATAGCCCAGATATTTCTGATGTTCTTTCATCAAATACAGTAAGACTTCTTCTTCAAAACGAATTTTGGTTGCAAATAGAAGCAACTTATGACTTGTTCCAGCCAATGTCTAAGTGGATAACGATTTTTGAAGCTAACGGGCCAACAATCTCAAAAGAGTTTATCTGCTTTTTTGAAATAAGGTCTATATTACGTGACAAAGTATCAAATTTATCTATTACTATGTTTGAAAACCAGAAAATGTGTTCAATTCTTGAAAAACGAGAAAATATATGTTTAAAACCCGTTCATCTTGCTGCTTACCTATTAGAACCAAGTCAACGCGGCGAGAAGTTAACTGAAGCTGAAAATTTAATTGCAACGGAGTTCATCTATGAAACTGCAAGGCGTCATCCAAAGTATTCTTCACAAGTAGATCTTATTATGGAAGCACTCGCACAGTACAAAATTAGAGGTAATATTTTTGCTAAGGAATTCGTCATTTCCAGCGAAAAATCTATGTCTGGATCTGTTTGGTGGGCAGGAATTTGCTCCAGTTCTAAAATAAGTAGGTTAGCTGTAGACATTTTAAATTTACCATCGTCAACAGCCGCAACCGAAAGAACCTTTAGTACTTATGGATTTATTCATCGGCAAAAAAGAAACAGACTAACCGTGGAGAGGGCCGGAAAACTAACTTATATTGCCCATAATTATAATTTACTAAATGAAGAAGATCATTCGAGAATAGTAGAAGATACTGAGGAAGAAATAGAAAAAGAAGATATCGGTTTCGAAGTTATAGACTTGACTCAATTAACGAAAGAGAAAGAAGAATCAGATGACGAGGTTGGGGATGATGATGAGGATGATTTACCATTATCCACTCTATTACGTAGTCCATTCTGACTCTGACTAGTTTAAAAAACGTTCTTATTGTTTTTCGTAATGTTTTTACAGTTTTGAAATAAAAAAAACTAGTATTACTTAAAAAGCTGTTTTTTTTTATAAATTACCAATGTTACCGTAATATTACGTAATATTACCGGTAATATTACCGATTTTTAAATTACCGGTAATTTTACATCTCTATGTATGACACATTATGGTTTAATGGCGTTTCAAGGGTTTTTTGAACAACGTCAGGAAATTTTGGGATACGGTCCTGTATTTTTCCTAATTTTATAAATAATATCTCGTAAGTAAGCTCTAATTTTTTTACTAATGTTTACTAGTTCAATAAATAACAAATAAGTGAACAAAAATCATTCCAAAACAGTAATAAAACGAACAACGAAAAAAGGTAAGGAACTACATAATCAGGTGTTCAAAATGATTTCCGTTATTCTCTAAGCACAAATAACATCTTCTAACTGCCACATAACAGTTTTTTTGAGATAAAATAAAACATGCGATAGAATATCAAACTTTCAGCCTTTATTCCATATTTTCTGGAAACTAGAAAACCTCTTAAAACGCTCTCAACCGATCATAATGGGAATGTCGAGTGAAACAAATCACGTGTCACCATCTAAATTTTTTTGTTTCGCGCCTACTTTTCTTTTAAATCCCGAATCAACAGAAGTTTGAAATAATTTTCTGTATTTTGTTCACTTATTTGTGGTTTATTATTAAATTATTTGTTATTTATTGAACTAGTCCAACATAGGTAAAAATTTAGAGCTTACTTATGAGATATTATTTATAAAATTAGGAGAAATATAGGACCGTATCCCAAAATTTCCTGATGTTGTTCAAAAAACCCTCGAAACGTCATTAAACCACAATGTGTCATACATCGTTGCATTCGGGAGAAAAGAAGCTCTCAAATTCCAATATCAGGAAAACAGGACCGTATTTAAAAAAAGAAAGTTGATAATGGCACTTCGAAGACGACTCGTCGGATTACAAAACAATTAACGCTGTTAGATAGAGCGGAAAAAGTGGCAATGCAAGTGTTTTTTTTCGGATATCTCCGGAACTACTGGGAATTTTCTAAACGGAATATTATTAGGCACGTAAATGCGCAACTTTACCTCTATTTAACCGACTTCGTATCTCTTACGGTTTCCGAGATCCCTGTACTGGCCCTCCTTATCTTGGACACGTTGTATGTTTGTATATACCTTGCATAAGTGGCAGGTACTTGTGTTTCGTAACATTATCAGCTTTCGAAAAGTTATCAAAAAAGCGATATCGCATTTATTTTTACATTTACATAAATATACATAAAATTGGTGTGATTATTACAAAAAAAAAAAACGGGGGTGTGATTCTTGAACGCAAAAAATCCCTAAAGCACGCGTTTCTTGTAGCGTCGTTTTCTAAATACATTGTTCTTATGGGCGGAAACGCCGCGACAAGAAACGCGCAAGTAGCCTTAAGATGCGCTAGCTAGCGTCAGTCTTGCTGGTACGCGTCTTGATTCAGTAATAACGTCCCGGAATTTTTTCTACATTGACAAGAAAAAGTTTATTTAATTTCTATTGGAATATATAGGTACTGACCTCTGTAATCCTCATGTGTCCCTTGTACCATTGGATGGTAGGTGGGGGGGAACCCATGGCTTCGCAGTGAAGTTCCACGTGTGTACCGACGTTTCTTCTTATAACCGCTATGGGCGGTTGACTTATTTTGACGTAGTCCCTGGTGGTTTTGTACCCGTAGTTGCCCAAATTACCTGAAATAATCGAATACCATAGTAATATCAGGGAGGCGTTGAGCAAGATTAACAGAATAAAATACGAAAAGCGTGCGAACGACCTCGAACTATCCGACAGGAAAGTCATTTTTGAGTTGAAATATTAATACGTGTTTTTTAAGAGAAATCATTTGCGAAACTGATTAACAAGGGATCGTGAGAAGTAATTTTTAAAATGGACCTTTATCACTCGATATCGGAGGTAGCAAAAAATCTTATCTCGGTTTTTTAGGTTGCGGTGCTGGTGCAACGTCACTGGTTGATAAGGAACTCGTTGGCGATAACAACTTTTTGCAATGTTTTAAGATTCGATCAATTGAAGGGTCAACTTGTATAGTATTTGCCGAATTATACCGTTGATCTTTTGACTGCAATAAAACCTCATCATCTCTGCGACCATAAAATAAATAAGGAAATCCCAAATTTTGAAACCTTTTCGAGCAGAGCCGGACCAGGTATACAAATTCAATTTATACCTATGCCTGATGCATATATAAATACAAAGTGATTTTTAATAATTTTAATCCTTAGTGGTTTTCCGGTGAGTAATTTTTAGTTAGGCTTATTAGTGGTAGAATGTGGCGTCCTTGGAATTGTGCTGATAGGGGGGCATCTTCAAGTGTCATTTTTAAAAGGAAGCATTTATCTATCGATGCCAAACTAATAATTAAAAAGGTGTATCAATCGTTGTTGAGTAGAAATTTTAATTCGATGGATGCTTTAGCAGAGACGTCTACTTTGACAAAAACTCCTTTATCTTCGGTAAGAGACATAGTACTTAAACCTGTTAATCCTAGAAAAAATCGGAGTGATTCTGGCACATTTAGAAGCATTGACGAAAATGACATGGATTTATTAAGAAGACCAAATGTATGAGGCACCAAACTTTGATTTCCCTCAAAGAGCGGCTGATTAAAGACGAAACAAATATCTCTTGTAGCCTTTCAAGCCTTAGGAAAATATTGCGTAAAATGGGTTTTAAATACCGAAGCATTGATAAAAGACGAACATTAATGGAATCTCAACGTTCACGCGAATGGAGACTTAAATATTTAACAGCTGTTAAACAATTTAGAGAAGAAAATCGTCCAATTATTTACCTTGACAAAACATGGTTCGATACCCATGACACTCCAAGAAAAGGTTGGGATGATTCTTCTAAAAAATGTCAAACCAAGGCACCATCAAATAAAGGCAAAAGAATCACAATATTACATGCTGGTTCAGAGAACGGGTTTGTTCCAGATTGTCTGTTGCTTTCAGCTAAAACATAGCAGATTCTTCTTTAGATTACCATCAAGATACCGACGCACAACTTTTTGAAGATTGGTTTAAACATAAACTCCTTGAAAATATACCTGTAAATAGTGTCATTGTAATGGACAATGCTAGTTATCATAGTCGGCAAGCAAAAATCATTCCCAATTCTAATAATACAAAAGCAGAAATTCAAAATTTTATGATTGAAAATGATTTATATTTTGAAGAAACTTACAAAAAACGAGAACTGCTAGAAGTATTAAAAGCTTTTAAAATAAATAAGGAATACGAGTGTAACAAACTTGCAGCAGAAAATGGACATACAGTGTTGCGTCTTCCTCCGTACTGTTGTGTATTCAATCCTATTGAGCTAATATGGCACCAATTAAAATCCAATATTAGGAGAAATAATATTTCTCCTACATTAAATGCATCTGTAGTAGAATTAATTAAAAACGAAGTAAGAAAAACAGCTGGAAAAACTGTGTACGGTATGTAAGGTGGAAAATTCTTACACTTGTATGATTACAAATGTTCAACCCTTCATTATAAGTTTAGGCTTAGATGAAGATAGTGATAGTGATACAGAGTTAAATTTTGAATAAATTATCAATAGTTTCCTAGAATTTAATTAATTTTTATTGTACTTGTTATCCTAATAGTTATACTTTTAAATTATATTATTTTCAATTATCATTAATTGTTATCATTATTTTACATTTATTATAGGTACCTAAAACTAAAAATACCTATCTATTTATTTTAAATTATAAAAATAAATCATGTGGTGTGGTATACATTTTCAACCCGGTCCTGACCCATTTATTGAGCTTTGAAGAGGTTCAGGCGTATACAATAGGGTTAATCAGGTAGTTTATTTATGGCAGTAAAAATCAACGGTATAATTCTGCAACAACTATACCTACTTCTGTTAGAATTTTCAAAAAATACATTCTAGCGTTAACAATCATTGCTGTATGCTGTAATTTTTCTCCTGCAAGATCAGACAAAAAAACTTGGATCTGTTCATTAAGGCCTTAAAATGAGGATCCCAAATTAGCAATCAGAGCCATCTATGTTGCATGAATTTAATTAAAAATATGCCGCTTTTTGGCAGGTTAGAAAGAGACGGGAGTCATCAGCTGATCAATATTTCTTTTCGTGAAGTTTTAGCCGTTAATAATAAAGTTTTTTAGTTAATTTATTGATATTTAGATTGTCTGACAGGAAGATCTGTGACAAAAATTTGAAAACTTCATTTTTGAAATTGTTATTATCATTCTTATAACATTATATTTTTTAACGCAATTTTCTCATAGCGTTTTCCAATCCTTTAACTTTACGAATCCAGTTTTAGATTAGAAAAAAATTACGGATATTTGGCTGAACGTTCGCATAAAATAGTGCCTGCTCGGCAACCTGTGATTAAACGCAAAAAATTGTTGATGCATATTTACGAACATTTTAGTTCGCATTCAATTTACCTGCTGGGAGGGCGCTGACATCATTATCGATATCCTCGGTCAGTCGTCGACTATACGCTACTTGGAGGCAGAGTGTTGTAAATAATACTGATGATAGGTTAACCTGAAAAAAAAAGAAAACTCAATATTTGTTTTTTGGAGTAATAATCAAAAGAACGTGTAAAACGATCTACATTGACCAAGCGACAGGACGAACTCTTATTAGACGAGTTTAACTCGCACTAGGCCGGTTTTTATTTTTTTATACCTTCCGATATATTGTTGATATAACTCAAATATGAGTTGTCCTATTCTAGACCGAAGCGTGTTGCTAATAGGGGACAGCCCAGACCTCTGAATTACGGCAACCAAATCGAAGAAATTGCACCGACTCACTATTCATAAGTTATGAAAGCACAGAAGATGGGTTATTTTATGCGTTGGAATAGCTCACGCCCCACCGTCTTAAATTATTGATGGGCTACCGTAGCTACCAGTATGTGAATTGTGATGCGTTACTAGTCGGGCTAGATTAATTCATGATTCGCGCTGTCAACACTTGACATTTAAGTTGTTCTAGCTTACGATGGTGACTGGAATAACTCACTCTTTGGGCTACCAGAGTCCAAATTTTGGACTACCGGTACCGAAATTGTGGACTATCGAAACTCAAAATATTTCTTTGATTTAACGCCTGCATATTGTGAACTTCAATTGCCTTTTGTTTTTTCAAGATAGGACATTTTTGTTGTATATTTAAAAACAAAATATTCAAATGAATTATAGATAGGAGAGCATACTACGGCTAAGAAACCTTGCGGACGAAGTGATGACGATTGCTTATAAATAATAAGGCTCCATTCCAATGATAACAATTTGTATGCATCTGCCTCCTGTCCCTCCATTTTACGCCAACTGACCAATTTTCACGCACAGAGAACAAAGATGAAAAATCCCGCAAACGGTGCAACGGCCAACAGGTGTCTATACGCGCGATCGAAGGAGAATTGATGAATAACAATGGAATGAACCGCGCCAAACGTGCACGAGCACGAATTCGGAACTTTCCGTGACCTTACGATCTTGCGTTTTACCCTCGATATGGGGTTTTGGAGCACGTTTCCTGAATTATTCCAACTCAAAAAAAATGTACACATGGTAATGAGTTAAAATAATGCACGTCCGGGTTAAAACGACACTTTATAATCAATTAGTAAGTTTTCCCAACCCAGAAACTGAGTTCAGGTAACTCATAAAATAGTTACAAGATGAGGAATTGTGGTGATCCCAAATATGTTTAAAATGTTGATAAAAGATCTCTTTCTGGGTTGAGGCGAACCAAAAGAACTTGAATTATTGCAACATTGTTAAATAATTTGTGATAATTCGTAGGCTCAGTAGAACACCATAGACAGGTGGGTTGAGGTAGCTTCAATTTTGTAACCCACGACATTGGTAAATGCATTTTTATCAGTGTACGTTTCAATCAAAATACTACGCAATGGTTATTTTTTTTATCAAAATACGTTTTACAATATAACTATTATTATTATTTTTATTATATTATTATTGTATTGTAATTGTGACCACGAATGACAAGAATTCTACTGTAAGCAATAAAATTAAGAGTTTCCTGTCGCACTCGAATGAAAAATAAGTCGTACTACTCGTACGCTGTAATCCAGATGTTATAAAAGAGCTATAGCGATAATAACGAGATAAGCGGTCGATGAGTTTATGAATGGAAATCACGCCATACGTAGTAGAGCTGGGCGGGAGCATTCATTCATTCTCGGCACATCATAATCATTTTTTCTTTATGATCAAACACAAGCACTATAGGAAAAATCCTTTAGGGCACTCTAGGAGTGGTGCGTGTGCGCAAAAAGCGATTCACGTTGGGAAAAACGACCTCGAGAAGGTCGTTCCATAAGGATGAAGTCCTCCAGATGAAAGAATTCTTAAATAATGAAGTTCCAGGAGTACAAAGCTTAACCACATATGGATGGGCGGCAGTGGTTCGTCGTGTATTTCTGCTATTCGCCGCTCTGGGCGGAATTAAGAGGGCAAGGTCAGCCGAGCATTTTCCATGAAAATATCTGTAAATGAGAGTCAAATCCCCCAACCCGTCTTCGGATGTTCTAGGCTGTCGAGGTTCTTCGTCAGCTCGTGGTCTCCAATCAGACGAATGGCCCTCCTTTCGATGGAATCCAGTAGCCGAAGAGTATGTTTGGGTGCAGAGCTCCAGACATGAGAGCAGTACTCTAGTGATGGTCGAATCTGGGCTTTGTATAGTGTCAAAAGTTGTTGAGGTGTGTACAACTTTCTGGTTCGGAAGAGTACACCGAGTTTCTGAGAAGCTATCTTTGCGATTGCCACAACGTGGTTATGCCAAGACATATTTCCTACATCATATGTCATTTGTAATGAGATATTTGCAATGACACAACTAAACGCCGACGCACATCTTCGCAGACAGCATGAAGTATCCCGCCTCAACAAAGACCTGGTAGAAATTTTGGCTTGGGGTGACGGTAACCAAGTCGAATTTAACGCTAAAAAAAACCCAGGCAGCAGTTTTCTCTAAAAAGGTTAACATTACAGAACCGGATATAGTCATGGCCGGACACGCAATCCCCCTGACTTCATCTATTAATTTGCTGGGCGTCAATCTGGAAGGAAATATGTCTTGGCATAAACACGTTGTGGCAATCGCCAAGATAGCTTCTCAGAAGCTTGGGGTACTCTTCCGAACCAGAAAGTTGTACACACCACAACAACTTTTGTCACTATACAAGCCCAGATTCGACCATCACTAGAGTGCTGCGCTCATGTCTGTAGCTCTGCACCCAAACATACTCTTCGGCTACTGGATTCCATCGAAAGGAGGGCCATTCTGATCGGAGACCACGAGCTGACGAAGAACCTTGACAGCCTAGAACATCGAAGTCAGGTTGGGGATTTGACTCTCTTTTACAGATATTTTCATGGAAAGTGCTCGGCTGACCTTGCCCTCTTAATTCCGTCCAGAGCGGCGAATAGCAGAAATACACGACGATCCACTGACGCCCATCCATATGTGGTTAAGCTTAGTACTCCTCGAACTTCATTATTTAAGAATTCTTTCATCTGGAGGACTTCATCCTTATGGAACGACCTTCCCGAGGTCGTTTTTCCCAACGAATATAACCTACAACGATTCAAAACCAACGTGAATCGTTTTGCACACACGCACCACTCCCAGAGTGCCCTAAAGGATTTTTCCTATAGTGCTTGTGTTTGATTTAAAAAAAAAAAAAAAAACTTTTTGCGGACTAGAAATGAAAAAAACAAATACAAAACACTGCGATAACTAAACTTAACAATTGCTTAGTTGTTCCTGATTAACGTTCGTTTCTTCTGGGGTATTCTATTGGGCAGTTGACAACTTTGACAACAATTGCTACTATTGGTTCGTGTCGGTTACGTCACATCGAACATTTTTTCGGGAACTGCACGGTGGTATCAAATGGAATTATAAAAGTTGTTTAATATTAATAATTCGCATAACTTTCTCGGTTTCTGTTAATTTAACATTCAAATTAAATCTAATTAATTTAAATAAATGTGTCGTTGACACTGACACCGTGACGTCATTCGAACTGGGTCAAATAAAAAAAATCGTTTATTCATTGTGATAAAAGTATACACGTGCAGATCACATGACAACGTCTCTTGTTATAAAATATAAGTTTAATTTTGAATCATAATAATACATTGATGAGTTATTGATTAATTTATTTAAAAAAAAATACTAGAGCCGTTATATTAAAAATATCGCATATTTAGGTTATTTTTGAATATACGTACTATACATTTTTGTAAAGCCCAAAGTATGCTCAATTAATTAACAAAAATATACATATATAGGGTGTTCCATTTAAAATTCTTTTACTTTTGTTAATATTTCAAAAAATAAACTTTTTAGAGAAAAACTGGCTACGTCACTGAACTTTACGTGAAAATCTCTAACAAGATCAGTTTCTACCTTTTTTTAAACTTTATTTTATACTTTAAATTTTATATTTTAAACCACAGTAGACCATGAAACAAAAGCTAATATCCTAGAAACAGCTATGTTGACTATCAACATTTAACGTCAATTTCATTTGCGAACATAACCTATCAACAATTTGAAAAATTTGATATGATATCAGTTTATATTCAAAGTGAAAAAACGAAGAAATGACGCAAAATGTATAGTTTGTTCGCTATCCGGAAAGACGGTAACCATTTAAGGACATATTCCGAACATTTGCGATGATTCCCGTCATTTTTTACCTTAATCTGAAACTTTTATTTCGTTTCAAAGTAATAAGTTTAAATAAATCGCCTAGGAAACCAATATCACGTGTGTGTGTTATACAGTGATGGGCTAAAATATGGAGCAAATTCATTTAAAAATCAAGTATTAATTTTTTGTAAAAACGCTCGGACACGTCGATTATAATTTTTTCTTCCGGATTTTTTGCCTCAAAAAGAAATTATACTGGGTGTGTCAAAAAGTAGATGTAGGTATAATTTTGAAAAATTTTCTGGATACTTAGCGCTAAACAAGTTACAAACTTCTTCTTGACTTCTTGTTTTGTCTCCACATCCAATTAAAATTAAAATTTCGATTCTTTGAGTTTCATTTAAATGCACCGTTTTTTCAAAATTATACTTAAAATTCTTTTTGATTAACACATGACTTGCTATCGTAGTAACAATTAATTTAAATTTACCTGTTTACCTTTAAGTAGGTACATGTACCTTTTTTTAAAGAAATTTATTTTTTAAGATGTAATTTTTCTCTAAAACCGTTAGAGATAAGGATAGAGTATGCTACATGAATTATGCTCAGAATTTGACGTAGAATTTATGTGATAAGTAAAAATAGGGTGGTTCTATTTAAAATACAAAAAAGTTTTACAACATCTACTTTTTGACACACCCAGTATAATTTCTTTTTGAGGCAAAAAATCCGGAAGAAAAAATTATAATCGACGTGTCCGAGCGTTTTTACAAAAAAATGAAACCTGATTTTTGAATGAATTTGTTCCATATTTTAGCCCATCACTGTATATTTGAAAGGAGAATTTAAAATACAGTACGCAAAGGGGATCTTTACCCTGACGTCATCGCTTACACGTCATAAAAATCGTATGAATCAAATCAAAATTACGTGGAAGAAAAGTTGTCAAAACAAAAACTAATTTCATAACATTTTAATTGACGTAAATAACGTTCCCATATACGGATTTTTAAAAATTTCTTTAAAACTCCGAATCAAAATTTTGAGTCGGTCTTACATAAAATAGATTGTTAGGAATATGTAGGTATAAATCTGATATTCTTGAATTTTTACTGGCAGTTATGTACCTACTTCTTATTTGACAAAATGATAAACTCGGTTTGAATGCGACATTTTGATTACACAGATTAAAAAGCTCCGCCCATTCATCCCCTACAGGAATCACCCCAAAAAGTCAAGAGTTTTTTTCATTAGAATTGAAGATAAATGGTAATTTATGTCGTAAAACATGAAAAAAAAAATCAATTTACGAAAAAATGCAAGCTAATAGGCATTGCCTTGGAAATTTAAATAAATTATTCTATTGAACTGTCATATTTGTATTTTTCGACCAATTTTTACCACATTTTGAGACGTGATTGTGAACTTAATTTGGCGATTTCAGATTTGATTTTGCCCGAAATACGTTCTGTGAACCTTCTAGTTTCGATACATATACAGAGCGTTTGGAAATTCGGGCGATTTTACTTATTTTTTTCGAAACTAAAAAGACGTGTTTTTACGTTTTTGGGATGGCAAAATAGCGGAGCGGAGACTTATCCACAATTTTTAGGGTTAGGAATACTTTATTACAATAAATAAATAACAATAAATATCAATATGTACTTACCACTAACACAAAAAAGCGATACCAAAACTCTGAAAAGAACTGTTTGCAGGAGTAAATGAAGTTTTAATGCACAAAAATGTATAAAAACGAAAAAATTGTGAATCAATTGTCACAATGACGTTTTTGCAATTTGTAGTACTGCGTAAGTCAAAATAATTATTTGGCAACTCTTCTTTATAATTATTTCTCTGTCTAACACGTTTAATTCCGGACGACGTATAATACAATTTTTATTCGCCTTTATGTCTGTACCAAACAAAGATGCAGAGATATGAAATATGTCGGGATATCTATTTGTTAGCGATGACGTCAGGGTAAAGATCCCCTGTGCGTACTTTAGTATCTTTTTAGATGAAAATATACAGGGTGTTCCATTTTAAAAAAAATGTTAGGTCTGATAACTTTCTTACCTGACCCCGTATACTTATTCTGAAAACGGCAGATAATTCAACAATCAATATAAAGAAAATTCTGTATAAAACATTTTTCTATATCTCTTTTAACTAAGAAAATATAGGACAATTTTGGAATTGTCAATTTTTTTTATTTTCCCCCGAATCTCTTAAGCGAGCGAAAATTTTCAAATTTTGATTTTACCATTTTAAGTTTGACCCAAAAAGAGCACATGACACCTACATTACTTTAGCACTAACAATTACGGAGATACCCTATAAAAGTGTCGAAAATGGGACACACTCTGTACTTTGCCCTGTACAAATGTACAATTTTTCAAATGTAAGTGTCTTGCCTATTTGGCCAATAATTGGCAACGTTAGGCGGATGACAGGAGTGTGTAAAAATTACTTAAAATAAAATACATAATGGATTAAAAATATAAAATATGACCTTCCGCGATATTGCCCAACAGGCGATTCCAAAAATCCCGATCTCTATTGCCAAAAGTTATTAATATAGTTAATAGAGGCTTAGACAGTAGAAATTTATGATTCGATAACGATAACCCCGCGCGGTGTAATATTTTTGTCGTTTTTAACTAATTTACAAAAAAGAAACGACGACGACGTTGCAATTCAAATAAAAATGAATTCTTCGACATCGTTAGTTTTTCGTAAGAACCATCACGTCAGGTCGTTAGCATAAAGCAAACTCGAAATTTACATAAAACAATAAAATCCGTCCGGTTCTCAGACGGGTACAACAAGAAAAAAAAAATTTACGAGAAGTGCACTCGTCGCCTCGTCCGCATAATCGGCTCTGAATACTGAATATCTCACGAACGTCAATTAGAAAAACCAATACCGTTTGTACGGGCCCAATTAGACCGGTCGTTAAGGTGGGCATTGGTCCCCGCCAGAATGGTACCGCGCGGTTGCCGGCTCGATGGATCGATTTTGGGGAAATTTCTAATTTTGTAATGTTAATGTTCCGGGTGTCCCATTGTCGACACTTGGCTCTGATTAGAGTTAAATCACCCTGTACATTAACATCTAAGAGAACCAAGACAAATTTGATAGCGGAATCTTTCGCTTCGTCAAAAGTGGTGTCGAAAATGGGAGACCCTGTTCATTCAATTTATTATTAAGAAGAAAAATAAATTACTGAACCCTTAAAGACTGCACTTCGTGATTGCGATACAATTACACAAACTAATTTTCTAAAAAATCCTCGGAATCGAGGAATTCTCCGTAAGTCTGACAACGCCGCTCGATCCGTGAAGATGGTACTGCGGCGACTGCACACCTGACGTGAAGGTACGAATGCTTGTTACCATGGGCCATAGGCCGCTGCATCTGGACCTGGTGCCACGCACCAGTCGTGACTTTTTAGTCACGTATAATATTGCCCCGGAACTGTCAATTAATTGATGAATGAATGAATGACATTAATTATACGTGCTTAGACTGTGAACTAGATTAAATCTTATTTGATCGCATGCATGGGTTATTGTGGTAAATAAGTTTGTAATAAAAGGAACCTCCTTTGGCGGGTGTGTGTTCGTCGATGTATTTCTGACTATTATCCTCAGATTAAATCGGTTTTTTTAATACTGAAAGCAGTGGCGGCTCGTGACCTATGATAGAGGGGGTTCACAAGTATGTTGAAATTATTTTTAACCAAACAATTACTTTCTAGGCGTTTTAAATGTAGAAAGAAAAAAAGTAATAAGAAAATGTGTTAGGTAAAACATATTTTTATTTATTTTTTTAATTTTACACAAGGAAATATAACTTTTGGAAAATAAGAAAGGTTTTCTTAGTGTGTATAGCTGGCGGATCTTAACGTCGTCGCATGCAACCCTCGTAACAATATTTATACAGTCCACCCACTACTAATACTACTAAAGCCATCTACGAGCTATCAAGAAAACCGAATGATGTCCAATACTACTACCGCCATCTACGAGTTATCTAGAAAACCGAATGATGTCTAATACCACTACGCCATCTACGGCTACGTCATTAGGCGCAACCAAGACGAGAACAATAGCTAACTGTTTTATGACGCGAACGAATCGAGCCACGAGACTGACCAGTTGGCATTCTTCATATTTTCAGTGTTTTTTAGTTTAAATTCTTAAATAAAATGGTTTAAAATCATATCGAGTATCATTTATCGAAATACACAACATTTATCGACCCTACACAATAGTGCTTAAACGTAAAGTCCATTCTTCGGTTCTTAATTGTAGAAAATTGATCAATAACAGCCTCATTAAGTTTGGAATACCCTCTATAATTTTTTTTTCAAAGTCCCTAGATTTACCCTTTGTGGTCTGCGTTAAATTAATTTCGGGTTTAGGTGTTCCCGCATTCTTCACTTTTTGCTGCAAACTCAAAGAGCTAGATGCACACAAAAACTGTGCGCCTTTTCCATGTTTAATCGCCATAGCCCCGCTATCCCCCGCCACCTGTTACTACAGATAAACTGCATTATGCCCGCCTACTTAATCGCACATGCGAGCAAGTCTCGTCATTAACCTCGACCGAGGCACGGTTGCCGGATCAAGAGCCTATCGGTACTTTATAAGATAAATAATATTCAATGAATATAAATTAATATTTTTTTATTCGTTTTGGGGGTGCACGTGCGCATGTGCTCCTGTGGAAGAAGCGCCACTGACTAAAAGGAAAGGAAAACCAGGTCTGATGTAGAAACCACATCCGCAAATTCGTTTTTAATCGGCGTGTCGTTATTTTAATTACACCGCGGGTTTTATAAATTTTTCGCCGTCATCTCCGAGAAATAAATCGGGCACCTCTCGAAGTTTTTGCCGTCACCTTCACGCATCGAATTTGGCTCGGAAAACGCCGGTTGGTGGTACCACACAGTCTGGCGGGATCGCGCTGACGACTTACAGGATCGAGAGTACTCTGCTCTAAATAAATCGCTTAATAGAATAGAAAACCAATTTTGTAAAATTTCGTTGTGTTAGGTCTTGTCTGTGGCGAGGATGGGGGGCGAAATGTGACTTGTATGAAGTTGTTGCATTTTTGTCAACAAACCCGATTTTTTTATACTATTATTGCAAGACTGTAATTTAATTATTTATTAGGATCGCTATCAGCAATTATAATTTTCGTAAAAATTTATTATCATCCCAAACTTTTAGCTAATTCTGCGGACCGATTTGCATAAATTTCGCATTAATTTAAAAAACATATTATCTTTCATTTTGATTGCTTTTTTCCTGGTATTACGAACGAAATGTTGGATATTTGCCATTGCGTAGGAAAAAAAATCATATCCCATAATTTCCGTGAATTATACAGTGTAGCGAACAAAATCTGAATACCATCCGTTTTGATCAATTTGATACAATATTCGGTTGAGTAGGTGGTGAGGCGTTGTGTAATATTTTTGCGATTCCTAAACATTGTTTTTACATTCATTTTTAATCGCTACTTATCACATACTTTCACTTTGATCAGGCCACCTAAATTAAAAATAACTCTTCACAAAATTCATTAATATAAAATTATCTCTTGACTTTTTGCCGAAGTTATCTCGAAAGCCACTTAAGCAACACACAAGAAAAAAAGCATAAAAGAACCGGAGTTGTGACGTACCCAGAGATAGCTAGGTGTCAATTTGACAATAATATATGGGCTTTTTATCACAATTATTAATGTCTATTTCCTAACTGTTATCGTGAAAACGATTTGTCTTCGGATTTTAAAATTTTTGTTTTCGAAACGATGCGAACGTAACCCTAGGTCAGCGTGAAAAAAGAAAGATGGAGGCTCGGGGTTATCGAAGTGAGAACGGAGAAAGGAGAGGATCGGATTGGGTGGTGAAGTAAAGATATTTTCTATAGAATGAGAAATCAATTTGGCAAAATCTCCGCAATACAGGAAGATTCGAGTGAACTGGCATGAAAGGCCCTCGTTTTATGACACAAATAAAATAAAAAAAATAGTATAGTAATCTTCAGTTTGTTTCTGTTTTCGTTCAAACACCTGACCGGTTCCCTATGTCTTGGTTCGGAATAGCCAACAATCTACGGACGTAACTCAAAAGGCTATATTTTTATGCAGTTTACAGCAGATTTGGCATAGTCTTACCATATTGAGTTATTATTTTTTCCCCCAACAATACTTCAATTTAACACTGGTTTTAAGTGAACGTTGGAAAATGACAGGCGGTAGATCAGCAGGAATTTGTCATCATTGATTTCTGTTAAAAACGATGTATTTTTTTTTATGATCAAGCACGAGCACTATAGGAAAAATCCTTTAGACCACTCTGGGAGTGGAGCGTGTGCGCAAAAAGCGATTCACGTTGGTGTTGAATCGTTGGAGGTTATATTCGTTGGGAAAAACGACCTCGGGAAGGTCGATCCATAAGGATGAAGTCCTCCAGATGAAAGAATTCTTAAATAGTGAAGTTCGAGGAGTACTAAGCTTAACCACATATGGACGGGCGGCAGTGGTTCGTCGTGTATTTCTGCTATTCGCCGCTCTGGGCGGAATTAAAAGGGCAAGGTCAGCCGAGCACTTTCCCTGAAAATATCTGTAAAAGAGAGTCAAATCTCCAACCTGTCTTCGATGTTCTAGGCTGTCGAGGTCCTTCGTCAGTTCGTGGTCTCCAATCAGACGAATGGCCCTCCTTTCGATGGAATCCAGCAGCCGAAGAGTATGTTTGGGTGCAGAGCTCCAGACATGAGAGCAGTACTCTAGTGATGGTAGAATCTGGGCTTTGTATAGTGTCAAAAGTTGTTGAGGTGTGTACAACTTTCTGGTTCGGAAGAGTACACCAAGTTTCTGAGAAGCTACCTTGGCGATTGCCACAACGTGATTATGCCAAGACATATTTCCTTCCAGATTGACGCCCAGCAAATTGATAGATGAAGCCAGTGGGATTGCGTGTCCGTCCATGACTATATCCGGTTCTGTAATAATAACCTTTTTAGATAAAACTGCTGCCTTGGTTTTTTTAGCGTTAAATTCGAGTTGGTTACTGTCACCCCAAGCCAAAATTTCTTCCAGGTTTTTGTTGAGGCGCGATACTTCATGCTGTATGCGAAGATGTGCGTCGGCAGCCGATGTTTGTGCAGTCAAAGAGAAAGATGAGATAAGTGTGCAAAACTAAATCTATCGGATTTTTCGTTTTCACTAGAAGGTCGTTCATGTAGAGTAAGAAGAGAGTGGGAGACCATATGAACCCTTGAGGAACACTGGCAATCGCCACTTGCAGAGAGCGGTCCTTAAGAAAGCTAGACAACCATGCACAGAATCGCCGGGCATACCATAGAATCGCAGTTTACTTAGAAGTCCCTCATGCCATGATCGGGACAAAATGTAAACGTCTTCCTTTTATATTACATGTCCATTGGGTTTTTGGACTGAATTGTTTCCCCCGCCGGCAAGCACTCTCAAAACGACGTGCCATATTTCAAGCTGGCCACTTATTATTGTAATACCTATATTAAATTATTAGTTGAAGAATAAATTGCTACCACGCATCCATTACCAGTTGACATGGAGTGGAAATTTAAATAAATTATTGGCGTAAATTGTAAATGGAGTTATAAACGATTTGTGGCAATTTGCGGAGTGCAATTTTGTGCAACAATGTTGCGAGACAATTTGCAAGTGTCTCATTCATTTATCTGTTGCTGTGGGGCACAACGACTTATACCTTAACTCTTAAACGCTGACATTACATACATACTTTGTATGAAATGAAATTTATGACCGTGTATAGTGCTAATAAGGGCATCCGCACCCATTTTCTTCTTATTTTTCCACTATATTCTCGGCGCGCCTTTTTGGGCACCCAGTAGGGGTACCCAGAGGAGATATAGCTTAGGTTCACAGTCTTTGAAGAATAAACAATTCACATTCTTAGGTAGGTTGTCGCCTTATTGTAAGATTTTGAAAAGAACGGTGCGTACTTACATCATACTATTGATTTGAGTGGAGTACGTAGCCCGAGACGTCCGTCCGTTTTGCGCTTAGTAATTGATAGGTAACTCTAACATTCTCCTTATCTGCGCGTTTTTACGTGGGCCTTTTTTTGATAACCCCCGTATAACCAATTTACCCCTTATGGAATTTTAGTTTTGAATCTTATTTGACCAGAATTTTGTTAGATGGCAATTTGGAAATTTTAATGTTGTCCCATTATTGGCTTCCATCCGAATGTGTATTCCCCCAGCCAGGAATTGATTATTTAAAGCCTATCTAACTTCTAAGCCTTTTTTAATTTAAATTTTGAAAATATAAGAACTGGCCGACACCATGAGTAAAGTGGCAGTCTTAGCAAGTAATGAAAAAATCCACCGCAATCTGAAGGCGTGCTTACTGAATTAGTTGTTTACGAACGCTGTTCTTTACGATTACGATTTCGATTATTTTTGTAATGTTAGGGATGCCAGGCGTAATGCCATTGTCGACTTGACACGCTCGTGTCAGTCGGTCTTGGGTGGATCCACCATCCTTTCCCCGCTAACTGGAAGCTGTCAGCAGTCCACCAGAGCGCATGAAGAAATGAGGGCAAGAATTTTGTTTAAGAAAGAATGAATGATTTTAATTTGAAGTATAGTTGTTTGAACGTAGGACGAGGCCTAACTTTTGTTCAAGCGATACTTATTGTTGTATTGGCTCGGGCATGTCCAATGAATACAATAACAATGCAAGTTATTATATTGAGCACGGAGGGCTTTTACTCATTTAATTTTATTGTCTGTTGTCGTTGAGGGTTATTTTATGGGGTTAGTCCTTTCGTAAGTCGAGCATCGCCACCCGAAGTTCTCGCAAGCAAATATTTACATTTTTTACAATAAGACTTAACCTATACTAACATTCCTGTTTCAACCTACCTGTCACGTACCTACTCTGTTTTTAAATTTAGATTTATTTTCATTATTTACAATATAAAATAAACCTAAGCTAGCATTTTGTTCCCAACTAAAGGGATCTCAACTACCATAATAATTTCCAAAAAAAAATTATAACTTGCGGTAGTGACTACTAATACTAACTTAAGATATTTTAACACTTACTTTTGATGTCACAATCGGGTAATTTTTTGATTTCGAAAATTATTCCATGCTTTGGGCGCAAAGTCTTTATAGAATAATTTTCTCGCACTTAAAATTTATTTCCAGTTCAGACTTATTTATACTCGCACGAAAGACGAGTGTCCGAAGATATCGCAGCATTATTTATACTCGCACGGACATTCTAGTTTTTATTTAGACTCGCACTAAAATTCACGAGTGTTTGTTCGGGTTTGTTCGAGAAGACATTTAAGTTTTTATTTATACTCGCACCAAAACACGAGTGTTTGAAGAGATTCCAGCGTTATTTATACTCGCACGGAAACTACGAGTGTTTAATGACAGGTCAGTATTTTTTAAACTCGCCGGAAACACGAGTAGTTGAAATTAAATTTTACTGCGGGAAAGATCCGCGTGTAACTATTCTCGGAATTTTCGGTGACGACATTAATTTTCTATGGTTGTTATCAACTGTTCGGAAAAACAATCGGGAAACTCTCAAATTAGAAGTTTTCTTTGACGCTTTGCGTTAATTAAACAGACATTACATCGCCTTCGAGCGTTCGGAACGTGTTTCTTATAAAACCCTTATTGGAACGACCGTCTGTCATACATACGTGCTTTCACGTTTGACACTATTTAGAAGACGCCGCGACAAGATACGCGTGCATAAAAGGGGGTCTTATCTAGACGCATCATTATTTGTCGTTCTTTAACCTTTTGTTTTTAAATAAATAATTATAAACCAATTTCGTTAAAATGTCGTTAAGAAAACGTTTCGGTGAGCACGTTATCTGTTACTTTGAGGCCACACGTATCGGACTGGTTGTTCTCAATGGTTTATTTGTAGGACTGAATTTTTTTACCAGTTTGCACGGGCAAATTTACTTTTTTGTTAAAAAAAAAATATTTCAGCGCGAATGAATATTTTCAATGAGAAAACTTTTTTTTTTGTTTAGACATTGTTGGTTTTTGTCACCAGGTTAGGGATTTTAGAATTTGTTCACTATTTTCACATTTTTTGCTACGGTTGTTTTTTTTTTAAATCGTTATCTTTAATATCTTCGAAAGTGCTTTAGATATTTTAATTTTGGTATGGCTTAAATATGATAAAAATGTTTAGTTAGAAAACGTATTCTATCGATATTTTTTACAAATAAAGTGGTACGCTACTGACATGTTTCCATGTGCATATCTTTCTAATTAGCCTGGTCATTTCTACTTGGAAACGGGTTTCGCAAATTTATTGGTGAAATGTAAACGCAAATGAAGTCTACCAAAAAAGTAAAAACTGCGATTTTTATTCCTCGATCGAATTCGCGTAGAAATAAAAATTCCCTTTTTCTATTTGGGTTTTATAATGGCTACATTATGAAATGCAAAAAAATTGAATAACCTGCCTCTTTATGAAACTGAATTTTTTTTTATGTTGACAGCAAGTAGGGTTCGAATTTTAGGCTTACTTCGATTTCGTTGAAATAAGTTTTCTAGGCATTATGGATTCGACAACATTTTTTTTTATAGAAATCTTTAAAATACTAACCTTTAACCTTGCAAATAGATCATTTTTACTAGATATTTTTCTGAAATACCTATTCTTGGAAATATATAACATGCTGACGGTGTCCGTCAACTAATTTCTAGTCACAACTATAAAACAACATAACCTACAAATAATGGAAATATCTTCCAGTTTATGCTCTATTTCTAAAGTTTTATTCAAATAAAGTACTATTTTTATTTTTAATTCAATATAGTATTATACATATTCCTTTATAAATATACATATTTATACTCACTGTAGACATTTCCTGGGCATTAATTGTTATTTCTATCAGATTCTGTGTCGACACAATATTTTGTTCAATATTTTGAACTTTGTTCTGCTCGCACCATAACTCAAAGTTTTGCATATTCTTTTTAAAAGTTTTTCTAGATTATTTTCTGCAATTTCTCGTATTTCTGACGGAGTACAACTTTCTTCCTGACTCATTTTTATTAACTTTAATAATATCTTTATTTTTAATAATGACGGATGGGAAGAAGCTTTGTTGTGTTCAATTGTTTCTATCAATGGTATATTTGTAACATTTTATTAAATTGTAAAAGTATTGCCAACCCAAAAAAAAAATATTAATTCAAAGTTTTTCAGACTTTAAAGACCCAAATAGAAAATGTATTATAAATATACGGTTCATGAGACAATTAGAGCACTTGTACTTTAGAAAAAACGACCCGCGACCGCGTGCTTTAAGATAATGTCTTATGAGACTTATCTTAATATACTATTTTATAATACGAGCACATAAAGACGCCGATGCAGCCACATAAAATATATGGTCCGATGCCGACCTGGCGCGGGCGGTATCTTCTTGTTATTTTAAATTCGATCACAGAATAAAATATGAACTATACACAAAAATAACCATTGGACCGCCGGTAACAAAATAACTTATTGGTTCTAAGGAGATAAGAACCACTTTTAGTTTTTTGAGGCGTTTTAAATTTAAGGATCCAAATTTACACGTAGTATATTGGATTCGTTCTTATGGGTTTTTTATGTATATATTTGTGTTTTTTTTTAATGCATTTATATACAGATTTGTTACGATAGTAACCAAGCCTTAGTCATATACCAAATAAACCTATACTGTTCACTACCATTTAAAGCTGTGGGCTTCGTTTGTGCTTAGATAGTGGCGATTTTCACCAGACCACGTCGCCGATACTCTTTCGGGTTAATAAATGTTTAACACGGACTCTAAAATAATCCGGAATCATTTTCTGGAGGTAGCCACCATTGGCGTAACTAGAATGATTTTGTAGGGGGGGGGGCCTGGCCCCTAGTCTAGTAGGATTGTAATGGCAAGTGTCACTATTACGTATGTATGGCTTCGAACTTCGGAAACACTGGGGTGAGCCCCCCCCTCTAGTTACGCCTATGGTAGCCACGTCTAGGGTCCTTAAACAACCTTTGACCGCACTTACGATAGCCCTTTTTGGCTTGGCGGTCATTTTAGGTTTACTTATTTCTACGACTTAATAATAAAATAACATCAGCACGTTAAGGGTTAGTCAATTTTAATTGTGCTTTAATTAAAAAAAAAAAAAAAAAGAAAACAACTTACCATCTTCTCTATCGGAGTGGAAACAAACAAAAAATATCTCTAAGCAAAAAAGAAATACTAAAAACCGAAGAACCCGTGTCACGTGACAGTCCAATTCAAAAAACTACTCCTCTGACGATGATGCACCGCTGTGAAACCGATACGCGAGATACACCGATTAAAATTAAAAAACATTTAGTCGAAAAATGAAGAAAAAAAAATTATAGAAGAACGTATCTTCGCACCACGTGTTGTCGCAACCTCCACAGGGGGGGACTTGCAGCAGTTCTTTTCGGTAACGGTGCCGGTGGAGAAGTGATACTTGGAGCGCGCGGTACGCTCTTTAAAAGAGTATGAATTAAAAGTGTGGTAGGATTGCGTCATCTCTGCGAGATACCCGGCCAATGGGAGAAGGCTCTCGGAGAGGCTCTCCTGACAACACCTCCCGAAGGGCTTTTTCGGTGACACTTGACGCGGTGCGCAACGCACGTCACATCTTGTGGACTTGGTACCTGGGGATTTTGATAAGTAGTACGTGTAGCGCGCTGGTAATTTGATAGTTTATAAATTATTGAATCGATTAGTGACCAAGGTTATGAGGACGCTTCACTTGGTATCAACTTTTGCTGATGATAAGTTCTTTTTTCAATGTACATGCGCACGACATTTTTAGTTATTTTCTCGATTGCAAGATATATTAAACTTTTCCTCGAGCCTTCTTCCTACGTGACATACGGCATTTGCTCGTTGAGACGACTATTATGCACGTGCATCGGTCAATAATAATTGGAAATTGATTCTCCGAATGCATCAAGACCTCTAAAGGCATTACCGATAGCGTATGTACGTGATTCGAGTCGTGTATAATTCAGAAATAATTAGCGCGAGTCGATATTCGGAGAAAAATTTGTAAAAAAGTGTTTGTCGCACCAGTGACGTGCCACAATCCACGCAGGTGTTCCATGTGTATAATAAATATTGTTATTATACAGGGTGTCCGCTAAATAATGGTACATGGAAAAATCACAGACTCCTTACGTAAAAATATTAGGATTTCATTCTACTTACCTATATCCGAAAGTTGATATTAACTGAGATACAGGGTGTTAAAGTTAAAACTTCATTTTTGTTTTTCTCTAATAACGTTTTTTTACAAAATTTGGCAATGATGGTTTTTTTTAGGACGAGAAATAGATTATTTTTTGAAATTTTAATGTAGGGGCGCTGTCTGCGGCATTATTTGCACATTTATTAGGTCATAACTTTTTTGTGCCTCAGTGTATTTAAGTTTTTAATGGAAATAGTACTTTTCTCATATTTATTACGTAAAAAAGGTAAACTAAGTTCAGGTCGCCCAGAGTTACCGTTTCGGAGATATTTGCATTTAAATTGTTTAGTGCACCCTGCCCAATTATAATTAATTTGCAAACATCTATGAGAAAACAAATAAAATTCAGAGATGCAGTTGGTATGGAATAGAAAATGTTTCATTTTTCAGTTTATCGTAAGTTTGTGTTTTCATTGCTGTTGGTTTCTTTCGACACGATATTTTCTAGGTTCAAAGTTATTTTAATTAAAGTAAGTTAAAGAACAATCCAATTGTTGTATTTATTATTCCCAATTACCATTACTAGCACACTAATTAAGTATCATGTAAAAGTTAATTGCTAAGAAGTAACAAAATATTATTTGCTTGCCTGAGCTAACGCACTAAACAATTTAAATGCAAATATCTCCGAAACGGTAACTCTGAGCGATCTGAAGTTAGTATATTTTTTTTACGTTATAAATATGAGAAAAGTGTCATTTTCATTAAAAACTTAAACACACTGAGGCACAAAAAAGTTATGACCTAATAAATGTTCGAAAGATGCCACATACAGTTCCCCCTACAATGTACATTGAAATTCCACAAAGAAATCAATTTCTCGTCCTAAAAAAAACCATAATTGTCAAATTTTGTAAAAAAAGTTAGTTTCTCTAAAAGTTATTAGAGAAAACCAAAAATGAAGTTTTAACTTTAACACCCTGTATCTCAGTTAATATCAACTTTCGGATATAGGTAAGTATAATTAAATCCTAATATTTTTACGTAAGGAGTCTGTAGTTTTTCCATGTACCATTAATTAGCGGACACCCTGTATATTAGAGAAAGATTTACACGACCTTCAAAATGATGTGTCACTTATCCCACCTTCCTATTTAAGATTTTAAGGGTAATATCTACCCCTCCGAGGGTTTGTTCGTTAAACCACGAAGGCTGCAAATACTCTTTAAAAGCGTCCCTTTACAAAAAAAAATTGACGCGTCTTTCCGATTTTCAATATTATTTACTGGAGTGATGGTGGAGCGTTTTCAAATTGACACTCTGTATCTAACAAGCGGTAGGTCTGACAACGTCACAGCTATCACCAACCAATGCAAAAACGTGGTTTACCCCGTCGTTTAAAATTTGCAGCACTTTGATACAGGGGCTTACAAATTGGCTGTGCCACCCTGTATATCGGGACATTTTTTGAGAATTACGTTTAATAAATTATTGCGAATCTAATTATAATACTGTCTGATGCAATATTCTAAATATTTCGTTTAAATTTGCTTGAATTTAACACCTGTAAGTGTATAATTAACATCGACAAGGAAATTTATTTCGGAGCTCCGGAAATAGGGACGCGCCTAATATCTTAAAAGGAACATTACGCGCCTGTTTGGCTTTGTTGAACTTGATCTAATTATGTTTATTTAAAGCGAGGTGAGAAATGTTAGAATGATGTAAAAATCACGAGTTTCCTTTAACATCTGCACGTGTTGGACAAGTCAGGCAAGGTTAACGTCGTTCCAGTTACGAAACGGCTTCGTTTTGGCACCACTTGTACATTATTTCCGCTAAATGTTGTCACATCTGATCGTCTCGTCTAGTCGAAACGTTTGGAAAATCGCCCAAGGTTGGAAAGGTGTTTTTAGGAACACCGACTAACTGTTCCGAGTATAATATCTCGAATTTTCCAGTCAAGTCTACATGAAAACGGTATCTTGCGTTTGTCTCGTCCTATGGTGATTGAAACAATTGAAATTTTAATTTTTGGTGAACTCTCCGTCTTTACCATTGATTCGTACGATAGATTATGACTTTTGGATCCGTCTAAGACAGACATGCGGCTCTTTGGATGTGAAGTTCCATACGCAAATATTATTTATTTTATCGAAAAAAAACATTAAATCTTCGTTCTGAATCGATTAACGAGGATTAGGCACCGATTCTATCTCTCAGCCACTTGTACTCGCTTTTCACCGCACCCCTCCCCCGTGACACGCGTCGTTACCGTCGTCAGTCCGTCGAAAGCTCTCGAGTGACGCCGTCGTCGAATGTTTCTATGTAGGTTTTAATTCGTTTTCGACGCAAGACAATTTGGCGTCTTCACCAGTGCTTTGGCTGTGACCAGGGGTCGGTAACCTACGGCTCGCGAGCCGCATGCGGCTCTTTCGATGTCAAATTGTGTCTCTTCCTATATCAAATTGCGGCCGCTAGTGGCTCTTTAAAAACTGAGAAATTGTGTAAATTATAACTTTTGGCTCTTCCGTCTCAAAAAGTTGCCGCCTCTGGCCTAAGAGACTAAATTTAACTATACAGGGTGTCTGATAATTAATGGTACATGAAAAAAACACAGATTCCTGACGTAAAAATATTAGGATTTAATTATACTTACCTATATCCGAAAGGGTGTTAAAGTTTTTGTTTTTCTCTAATAACTATGCGAGAAACTAACGGTTTTTTACAAAATTTTGCAATTATGGTTGTTTTAGGACGAGAAATTGATTTTTTTTTATGAAATTTTAATGTATAATGTAGGGGGCACTTTTATTAGGTCATAACTTTTTTGTGCCTCAGTGTATTTAAGTTTTTAATGAAAATAATACTTTTTCATATTTATTACGTAAAAAAGGTATACTAAGTTCAGGTCGCCCAGAGGTACCGTTTCGGAGATATTTGCATTTAAATTGTTTAGTGCGCTAGCTCAGGCAAGCAAATAATATTTTGTTTTCTTACCAATTAACTTTTACATGATAATTAATGTTCTAGTAATGGTAATTTTTGAATAATAAATACAACAATTGGATTGTTCTTTAACTTGCTTTAATTAAAATAACTTTGATCTTAGAAAATATCGTGTCGAAGGAAACAACAGCAATGAAAACACAAACTTACGATAAACTCATCTGCCCAATTAATATTAATTTGCAAAAAAATTTTTTTTTAAGTAAAATATTATTTTCATTAAATACTTAAATACACTGAGACACAAAAAAGTTATGACCTAATAAAGGTGCGAAAAATGCCGGAGACAGCGCCCCCTATATTGTACATTTAAATTTCACAATGAAATCAATTTCTCGTCCTAAAAAACCATAATTATCAAATTTTGTAAAAAAAACGTTACTTTCTCTGAAAGTTATCGTTACTTATCCCTAAAAATTACCGTCACGACTGTTATCAAAAGTGACATAATTTTGGAAATTTTGAAGGACAATCTTGTTTATTTTCAATTATATTGCAGAAGTTCCGGAAATTTTTAAGCGTACTTAAATTTTAATCGTATCTATGTATTATCGTAATTTTATACCTTTCGATGAATTTAGTAAGTTTGAATTAATTTTTTTCGTATACAGGGTGTCCCGAAATTAAGGGGCAATACTTTACCACCATATTCACCGGCTAAAAATAATAGGATTTTGTCATATGGGCATAAGTGCAGAAATGCATGCTAAGGGGGCTACGACTCTTAGAATGGGGAACCCTGAAGACGTTTTTTTCTAAATATTTTCGAAACCGTTCATAATAAAATTTTGAAATTAGGTATGGTGTATAAACTTTTGACGCTACATCAGTTTCTGAAATCCAAATTTCAAAATTTTAATCATAGGCGTCACATACTGGGGTGGTTAATAATAATAATAATAATAATAATCTTTATTGTCTAACAGAATAAAATCCAATTATAAGACAATATGACCTGTAAAAAAAAATTATACATAAGCAACAAAAAATCTAAGAGATAGGAAAAAGAAGAAAAAAAAAGAGAGAAATATAATGGTTGCATCAAGGTAACAGTTTATGCTTTATAAGTTTAGTAAATTGGGTATTGGACAAACCGAATACATCAATGTCATTAAGGGTATTATTGAAAATCAACATACAGGTGTTTTAATCAGAAAGTTAGAGGAGGGTGTTGGGAGATAAAAGACGGGATGGTGCCTAACTGAACGAAGAGGAACATGGAAAAGAATACAAGACAGCAGCTCCGGGGAATCGATGAGCGAACAGCAAATACGATACAAAAACTGCATAAACATGAGATATCTGCGGTTGAGGAGTGATGGCATCTGGAATCTAGATAACAATGCATTCTGGTTAGTGCCCCGGGTAGGATATATACCATCTTCCCTATAGGCGATAAACTTGACAAACTTTCTTTGTACGTTCTCTAATAAAATAATATATTTATGAAAGACCACCATATTCCAACTTAGACCTCACAAAACTGTAATAAAGGGTTTTCAGGGTTTTGGTATTTGAGAAATCTGTCGAATTCCGTATGATAAAACCCAGGGCCTTCATCGCATTGCTGTGAATGCTCCTAAAGTGGTGGGAGAAGGAAAGCTTATTGTCGAAAACTACCCCGAGGTCTTTAAACGTTCCGCAGTGCTCAATGGTTGTGTTGTCAAGAGTATAATCAAAATAAACGTAATCGGCTTTGTTCGTAAAAGACATAGTGAAGCATTTACTTAAATTTAGCGGCAGGTTGTTTGTCTTACACCACATCTCCAGAATGTTCAAGTCCCTTTGCAATAATATACAGTCCGTTATATCAAGTATTATTCTGAAAAGTTTCAAGTCATTAGCGAATAGTAGTATTTTGCTGGATAGATTTACACTTATGTCGTTGATAAACAAGAGGAATAATAAGGGGGCCAAATTACTACCCTGCGGAGCACCACTCGATGCTAAAAAAGTAGAGGATTTATGACCACGAATCATCACATATTGTACACGATCCTTAAGATATGAGTTAAGAAAAGAGACAAATTTATTAACAAAACCCAAGCCGGCCAGTTTATGTAACAGGATGGAGTGGTCAACTCTGTCGAAGGCCTTCGAGAAATCCGTATATATCGCATCTACTTGCTTGCGGTCATCCATGGCCTGCCCAACAAATTGGGTAAAACAAGCCAGGTTAGTCACTGTGCTACGAGCATTGAAGAAACCGTGTTGATGAGGTGAGATAAGCAGTTTTACCTGATTAAAAGTACATTCATAAACCGCCATCTCGAAGACCTTGGCATAGGCCGACAATATAGAGATAGGTCTGTAATTGGATATCACACTGGCATTACCTTTTTTGAGTACTGGGGTGATCCTTGCTTCCTTCCATACATCAGGAAAAGAACTAGTTTTAAGCGATAGGTTAAAAATAAAAGATAGAGGCTTAAGAAAGGGAGCGGCACAGTCTCTGACAAGAAAACTAGGCACATTGTCGGACCCATGTGTTGGCTTATTTTTTAATTTCTTTAGAGACTTCATGATTAGTTCGTCAGGAAGGTGTTCCACTGAGATAGATGAGCTCTCCATAGATAAGTGTGGTGAAAGAGCTTGCCTGGAAGGGGTGGAATAAGCAGAAAGTTTGCAAATGCATTTACGATATCGTTAGGCTTAGAGTATTGGGTAGTGTTGTCAGTGAATAGGTAAAGCGCAGGTTTTGTTTTTTGAGTTGATGAAGGACCAGAAGTTCTTCGGATCGTTGGATATAGAAGGGTTAAAATAATTCCACTTTTTTAAATAGTTTTTCTTTTTTAGAATTTATTAACAATTGTGAAATATCAAAGTATTTTACATAAAAATAGCTCTCTTAGTTCATATTGATAGGACTTACAGTTTTTGAGTAAAATCGTTTTGAAAAAAAAATTCCACATTTGCCGTAGAGCTAGACTCTGAAAATGGAGGTCTATTTGAGGACGTTCTCAATGAGTAGTTCTTGTTTTAAATTTCTCTTTTATGGTGAGACTTGACTAGAATTATTTGATAAAAATAAAATTAGTAACTTCGTTACAATTTTTTAATATTTTTTATGAACTCTTTTATGAACGTAATTTATTTTTCAAAACGATTTTACTCAAAACTGTAAGTCCTATCAATATGAACTAACGTAAAATACTTTGATATTTCATAATTTTTAAGAAAATTAAAAAAGAATGACTAATTAAAAAAGTGGAATTATTTTAACCCTTAACCACCCCAGTATGTGACGTCTATGATTAAAATTTTGAAATTCTGATTCCAGAAACTGATTTATCGTCAAAAGTTTATACACCATACCTAATTTCACAATTTTATTATGAACGGTTTCGAGAATATTTAGAAAAAATCGTTTTCAGTGTTCCCCATTCTAAGGGCCATAGCCCCCTTAGCATGCATTTCTGCATTTATACCCATATGACAAAATTCTATTATTTTTAGCCGGAGAATATGGTGGTAAAGTACTGCCCCTTAATTTCGGGACACCCTGTATAAATAAATCTCATTTATTATGCAGAGCAGTCAGAAATTTACAAACTGCCCAAGGAATGCGCAGTTGGTTTGTAGAGTTCACGGAAGCAAATGCTGTGAATTCGGTGTTCGCAGAACAAAATGTAATGATTGCCAACTGATTAGCAACCGCCAGAATATTCCGGATGTGCAAACAATTTGCTTCCTCGGGAAACTGTTCGAATCTCAACCAGGCCGGGAAAGTTCCTATTTAAAATATTTACCGTAAATCATATTTCAAATATTTATTCTGAATATCGGCATTTCAAAGAGGACACACAATAATTGATGGAATTAGGGGGGGTTATAAGTAGTACATTATTTATCGGTGCCTGTCTGTCCGACAAAAATCACATGTAACTTTACTAAACCAAATAATGTGACTGAATGTAATCGTAAACAAATATTTACTTTTCCTAATTATTTGGATAATTGACGTCAATTTCCGTATCGGATGATACTGACGTGTGTAAATTGGGAAATTGTATACAGGGCGTTATGGAAACTACTTTTATCTTTACACATCTGGAAGAAATTTTGTTTTCAGGTGACGGCTATTAACCAACATCTTCTAAAGTACCTGGAAGGCTTCAACATTATCAGCGATCATCAATATGGTTTTCGGAAGTCCAGATCAACTGGAGATCTTCTAGCCTAAGTCACCCATATTTGGAACAACGCAATCGAACATCATGGGGAGTCTCGGGTTGTTGCGCTGGATATTTCTAAAGCTTTTGATCGTGTTTGGCATGAGGGGCTTCTAAGTAAACTGCGATCCTATGGTATGCCCAGTCGATTCTGTGCATGGTTGTCTAGCTTTCTTAAGGACCGCTCTCTGCAATTGGCGATTGACGGATTTCTCTCAGACACCTTCACCAACAATGCCGGTGTTCCTCAAGGGTCCATATTGTCTCCCACTCTCTTCTTACTCTATATTAACGACCTCCTGGTGAAAACTAAAAATCCGATATTTAGTTTTGCTGACGATAGCACACTTATCTCATCTTTCTCTTTGAATTCGCAAAGATCGGCTGCCGACGCACATCTTCGCAGACAGCATGAAGTATCACGCCTCAACAAAGACCTGGAAGAAATTTTGTCTTGGGGTGACCGTAACCAAGTCGAATTTAACGCTAAGAAAACCCAGGTAGCAGTTTTTTCTAAAAAGGTTAACATTACAGAACCGGAAATAGTCATGGCCATACACGCAATCCCACTGGCTTCGCACGTGGCAATCGCCAAGATAGCTTCTCAGAAGCTTGGCGTACTCCTCCGAACCAGAAAGTTGTACACACATCAACAACTTTTGACACTATACAAAGCCCAGATTCGACCATCACTAGAATACTGCTCTCATGTCTGGAGCTCTGCACCCAAACATACTCTTCGGCTACTGGATTCCATCGAAAGGAGGGCTATTCGTCTGATCGGAGACCACGAGCTGACGAAGAACCTCGACAGCCTAGAACATCGAAGACAGGTTGGGGATTTGACTCTCTTTTACAGATATTTTCATGGAAGATGCTCGGCTGACCTTGCCCTCTTAATTCCGCCCAGAGCGACGAATAGCAGAAATACACGACGAACCACTGCCGCCCATCCATATGTGGTTAAGCTTAGTACTCCTCGAACTTCACTATTTAAGAACTCTTTCATCTGGAGGACTTCATCCTTGTGGAACGACCTTCCCGAGGTCGTTTTTCCCAATGAATATAACCTCCAACGATTCAAAACCAACGTGAATCGCTTTTTGCGCACACGCACCACTCCCAGAGTGCCCTAAAAGATTTTTCCTATAGTGCTTGTGTTTGATCAAAAAAAAAAAAAAAAAAAAAAAAAAAAAACAGTAACCAAGTCGAATTTAACGCTTAGAAAATCGTTAGCTTACAGAACCATTTAGCTGTATTAATGCAAATTCTATATTTCTATATTTAAAATGTTTGCTATAATTTTATGGTAGTTCTTAAAAGCTATTCCAGTCACATATAGAGACCTAAATTATGGTTAGTTTCACGATTTTTATAGTAAAGTTAATTAATAGTACGGCAGCCCGTTTACCAAAATGTCCTGTTATCACGCCTTCATCTAGTCAATGACTAATCGCTAGATTAATAAAAAAATAAGAAAGTTTTACTCGAGAGAGAAAGTTCGGCAACGCTGCGCTGACCCGTCAGAGTTGTCGCCGAATTGTAAGAAAATTTTGAAAGGATCAGTGCGTACGTACATCATACTATGATATGAGTGGAGTACGTAGTCCGAAACGTCCGTCCGTTTTGCGCTTAGTAATTGATAGGTAACTCTAACGTTCTCCTTATCTGCGCGTTTTTACGTGGGATGTTTTTTGATAACCCCCCGTATGACCAATTTACCCCTTGACTATATTTTTGAATTTAAATTTACTTTCATCTGATTGTTAGTTAGATGGCAATTTATGGAAATTTTAATGTTGTCCCTTGTTGGATTCTAACCAGAAGGTGTAATCCCCCACCCAGGATTTGATTATTATTGCCAAACTAACTATTGAACCATTTAATTTTGAAGATGTGAAGACTGGTCGACACTATCTGTAAAGTGGCCAGTCTTAGCAAGTAATGAAAAACCCATAGCAATATGAACCGTTCTAAAACTATTTTCGGACGCGATTTTTCTTGGCTTACGATTTTTTCGCTCGATTTTTATGTTGTCCAGAGATGCCAGGCATAATGCCATTGCCGACTTGACACGCACGTGTGTGCGAACAAACCCGAACATCTCCGCATCTCGTCCGTAAAAGCCTCTTTTCGGCCCTTGATACGTAATGTACTATTTTCTACTACTGTATAAATAAATCAACTTTCGGGCCGTAGCAACACGAAAGAAAACGAAAGTAAATGTTACAGTTACCTGAATATTATCCGTTGCTAGCTACGAAAGTAATACTTTCGGTGCCAGGACAAAAAAACAAGCGAATTAAAAAAAAATCTTACTTAATAATAAAAAGTTTATATTTATTGAAAAAACAAGTGGTATAATAACAATAATATAAAACTTAAATAACATTAATTTTTATTTATTGTCATTAAGGTTAATAGTGAAATTTGAACAGTTAGAAATATTAATTGATGGAATATTATTCAATTCAATACCTTCGCCGCTTCTTATTAGAGACTCGTTATTATCCTGGACTTGGACCATACAACTATTTGTCACTCTCGCGTCGTTAGATGGAATAAAAGTAGGAGATCGATTTAAGATCTTTTTGGAAATTTCGATTTTATTTGTATACGAATCACCAATATATCCCTCCGCAACGGACGAAGATCTCCAACCGCCATGTCTTTTTAAATCCAAAATATCGATACCTGGAGCATTTGCAAGAAAGGTAGTTGATGTTCTTCTAAATGAGTGACCAGTGTATTTATTTATATCTTGAAGTTTCAAAAATTTGGCAATTTCTTTGGGAACATTTGAAATAGTGTGTTTTCCAATCACCTGATTCACACACCTACCTCGTTCATAGCGATATAACAAGCGTTCGTCTTCTGCATTATTTGGCCTAAGTTTAATATAATCTTGAAGTAACCTCATAAAAGAAACTGGACCTCCATCATCAGCTATCACAAAACTTCTTTGAACCTTGTTTTTGCTCTGGAGGATTTTAACAATAGCTACATCATCCTTGATTTCGATGTCGTTCAATTTCATTTTATAGATCTCATCTGTCCGGCATGCTCCAGCTATCCCCATTACTGCTATCACTTTCATAGATAAATAGCTATGATTAGGAGCGTCAAGTAAAAACTTTATTATTTCTTCTTTTGTGAAAATTTTAGATTTTTTAGCTTCGTAACCATCATTTTTCGTTTAATAAATGCAATAAGTTTCTTAAACTGCGAAATATCTATATTTTTGTTCACAGAAATAGTCAATTTAAGCATGGAATATTGTGACCATAAGGACGGAGGTGATAGGGCTTCAGATTTCTGTTGGAAGTACGCTAGCATTACATTTTCGTCAATTTGTGAAAGGTTTTTCTCCACGAACCATTCTAGAAACAGGTTGTACGTTTGACAGTACCTATCTTTCGACTTTACGGGTAAGAGTGAGGCACATGCCAACTCGGCCGCCTTCTGTATAGCTTCGTTTTGGTCTTGAAACAACATTTTCGACAATCGAAATTAAAAAATTCGAACTGACAGACTTTGACAGTACTCAAATAACTAGTTGTCATGGATTATTTTACAGGTGTATTTTATTATAATTTGAATAAAATCAAAGTTCCTTACTTAATAATATAATTGATCAAAGAACAGTAGTAGAAAAAGTTTAATACATTACACGCTGCAAAAGCCCTTTCAGGTGCTCGGAGTTTTTTAAATAGCCTCGGCTTCGCTACGCTTCGCCTCGCCTATTAAACACAAATAACTATTTCGTTGCGTGTAGTTTTTAGTTCCGAGCGGTTTTATAGATGCATTGTTTCGCAAATTTGCGAATGGAATTATAGTGTATAGTAAAATATAGTGCATTTCCTTTATTTAATGTTTAAAAAAACAAGAAATTTCCCATCTTTTTTTTTAATTCATTCTTTCAAAACAATAAACATGAATGAAATTATTCCTTAAAACATCAAAAACGATTAGCTTGGAGTAAATATTATGTTGTTGTTTTCGTCGTTATACAACGCTTACGCATTTTGGAGGAGTGGCACTTTCGCTTTTAATAGACTGCAAGTTCAAGGCTCAACGCGAATTAGCGCGGTCAAAAACCGTTTTTAGTAAACATTCATCCCAGTTTTGTAAACTAAATTAGATTAGGACAGACTCTCTATCTTAGATACAACGCGACAACGATCAGCCTATGCGGGAATGAATACAAAATGATTTATTGAAACGTACCGTTTGTTACAAGCTGTACCACACACCCACCCACCCCCAAGGTCAATCGTTGTAAGCCGCCCTTTTTTGCCCAAGCTTATTCAATCATTGAGAATCAGTTTAAAAGAGTAATCAATCGTTTTTTACATCAGTGAAAGTCTCGAGGCAACCCTTATAAGATTCGGTTTTAATAGTTTTATGGAAGCAATTTGGTTGTATAAAGGTGTCCCGTGATATATTTTTGTGATAAGTATTCCGCACAACGGCGCCGAAGGTACTTGGCGCGTCCCTGGGGGTTTGCTGCAGAACGTTTAAGGGAAACTTTATACAACGTGTCCAAGATAAGGAGGGCCAGTACAGGGATCTCGGAAACCGTAAGAGATCCGAAGTCGGTTAAATGGAGGTAAAGTTGCGCATTTACGTGCCTAATAATATGCCGTTTAGAAAGTTTTAAAATTCCGAGTAGCTCCGGAGATATCCGGAAAAAAACCGAAATTCTGAAAAATCGTTTTATTGTTTTCCTGGGTCTTTTTGAGATCGAATTCTAAAGTAAATTGCCAATTTATCGATACGCCTATCGACTGTCAAAACCTGAGCTATTTGGAAATATTGCGCAACATTGTCCCATAAGGAATTACATAATTAGGTACAACATTAATTCATATGAACTATGAACGCCATTCAATTCACAGTAAACGATCAACAGCAATCAATCGTGCTTTGCATATTCGATCCGGTAATATACAGGGTGTGAATTTGAAAACGTCTAGTAAATGATATTAAAGTCACGTCAATTTTATTGAGGCCTATGAAAGTTAATGAGAAGCAATTAAATGGTTAGCCGTTATTAAAATTGGTTCGCAACAAAAAATAGCCATTAAATCATTTGATCAGCATAAAAAGAATTTGCTTGCAATAAATAAAAATCGGGCTGCAACACTTGTTCTACAAAAAATGCTACAAACTGTCAAGAATTTAACAGATATCAGTCCGCTTGTAATATCATGTGTTCGCTTAATTAACAGTCGAGCTGCGAAATGATTACTTGGTCAGCAAGATTTTACAATTGATCAGTAGAAAGAAGCATGTCTGAAGCAGTTTACTTTAGAGGTTTGTATAATAATAGAATGGTTATCAATATAAATCATTGGATTGCGTTTGTTTTGAATAATCGGCAAAGTTCGTTATTATGGGCGGCACTGTCAATTTATGTAACTTTCTTGTGTTTGCTCTTGCCGACTACAGAAGGAAATCGGCTACAAAAGGTATAGCGGGGGCGGGTTTTCGCTTGTTTTCCCAGGGCACTGTCACTATTTCACGTTTTATTGCTTTTTTTGATGACCAAGAAAATGTTTTGCTTACCCGCTGATTGCTTACCAATATCTGATTAAAAGTGGATCGCTCATAGCAGCTTATATATTTAATTTGCGTACCAAAATAATTTACAGCACTCTAGAATGACATTAATTACTGACCGATTCAGAAATGTTTACTGGCCATAAATGGCTAACCAACTAGCCATTTTGGCTGACCGATTACATTTTTCAATTGGCAAAAATTAGACTATTTTGCTAACCAGTTAAATGATAACCAAAGTTAATCATAACCGGTACACCCTCAATAGCGATTCGATACATTCGTCTTCTCCTACTGGGTTCCTGTTCTCAGCAAGAATCGATGCAGTTCGATTTTTGCTGACTAGGGGTGACTCATTGAGCACCACCGGTGTCAAATTAAGATTCTACATGGAAATTAGAACTGCAAATCATACGATATCCTGACGTGTGTGTTTTTTTTACCGTCGTCAGCAAATAGTTGTCGTAACAGATGGTCGGTTCATTGATGGAATTAAATGACGCTTTTTTATTCAATGAGCCTTGAAACACGCGCAATTTTTTAATAGGCAATTCCATTTTTTATTTTCTCCACTGGTATCGGCGTGCGGAAAAGCCAAAAAATAAAGATAATGTAAATTAATAAGGGGCAATTTTCGAGCTCATTGATTTTTGATTGGCTGGCGTCATTCTTCTCGATGTGGATTACAGAAATTGATGTTGGTTATATTTTTATGTTGTCTTGTTATTGCCCTCAATTTAAGAAACCATAGAAACTACGTTTAATTATTGTTTTTTTAGTAAATTATAGTTAATTGGCAATTGGCAAGTGTGGCGGAAGGAAATGTTTGTTGTCAGTAGTTTCAGTGCGTATGTATTATTTTTGTTTTTTTGAGAATCCCATACTTTTAATTGCGCAAGAAATCCGAGACAAATAAAAAGTACAGGGTGTCCTCCCATTTTCGACACTTTTATATTGTATCTCCGTAACTTGGTATAGTGTAATAGGAATCAGCGAACTACACTTTCTTGTATATTTCATGGTGTTCAAATTCAAAATGGCGGAAGGGCGTCATCTTGAATACGAAATTGAATAGGAAGTGGGGTTTGTTCAGGTTTGTTCGGACAAGGCAGGACAAGGATGAAGTCCTCCAGATGAAAGAATTCTTAAATAATGAAGTTCGAGGAGTACTAAGCTTAACCACATATGGATGGGCGGCAGGGGTTCGTCGTGTATTTCTGCTATTCGTCGCTCTGGGCGGAATTAAGAGGGCAAGGTCAGCCGAGCACCTTCCATGAAAATATCTGTAAAAGAGAGTCAAATCCAAAACCTGTCTTCGATGTTCTAGGCTGTCGAGGTTCTTCGTCAGCTCGTGGTCTTCGATCAGACGAATAGCCCTTCTTTGGATGGAATCCAGTAGCCGAAGAGTATGTTTGGGTGCAGCGCTCCAGACTCTAGTGATGGTCGAATCGGGGCTTTGTATAGTGTCAATAGTTGTTGAGGTGTGTACAACTTTCTGGTTCGGAAGAGTACCTCAAGCTTCTGAGAAGCTATCTTGGCGATTGCCACAACGTGGTTATGCCAAGACATATTTCCTCCCAGATTGACGCCCAGCAAATTAATAGATGAAGCCAGTGGGATTGCGTGTCCGGCCATGGCTATTTCTGGTTCGGTAATGTTAACCTTTTTAGAGAAAACTGCTGCCTGGGTTTTTTTAGCGTTAAATTCGACTTGGTTACTGTCACCCCAAGTCAAAATTTCTTCCTGGCCTTTGTTGAGGCGTGATACTTCATGCTGTCTGCGAAGGTGTGCGTCGGCAGCCGATGTTTGCGCATTCAAAGAGAACGATGAGATAAGTGTGCTATCCTCAGCAAAACTAACTATCTGGTCTTTCGTTTTCACTAGAAGGTCGTTAATGTAGAGTAAGAAGAGAGTGGGAGATAATATGGACCCTTGAGGAACACCGGCATTGATAGTGAAGGTGTCTGAGAGAAATCCGTCAATCCAGTGCAACAACCCGAGACTCTCCATGATGTTCGATTGCGTTGTTCCAAATATGGGTGACATAGGCTAGAAGATCATACGATACATTATTTTAAAGGTCCTATCCAGTACTTTACGATCCTTTTTACTTACTTTACTTACTATTCTTTTCTGAATAACTTTATTGTTTAAAATTACTTTTAAACCAAATTTCCAGGAAATATTTACAAAAGTATAAGTTCTCGTAAAATTAATTTAAAAATACTTAATAAGATCGAATAATTAGAATATCATACAGGGCAGGTTAAAATTAGAAGTTACTTTAAACAAGTCGCAAAAAAAGTTTTTTCTTTCCTCAAATAATTTAGACTCGCACGCCTCCCCAGGCATCAATTTAACACGAAACATACCATTCTACCGGTTGGACTAACACGGCAGGGTATTACTTTTCGTAACTTTTCCTTGTATGACCCCCAAAACCAAGTTTGGCCCCCCCAACCCGAAGATCTGAATCCACCCTTGTGTTAAATCTTCTTATATTCTGACCAAAAAATATGTTAAGAGATTTGAAAAATTGTTCAATGCATTTCTGTAAACGTATTTCCTCTAAATTGAACCATTGAACAACTTTTCAATTAATTTTGTTTGTAGATTAGTATATAACTACTAAGTTATTCTTTTGATGTTAATAATTCTCAGTAAGAAATAATTCTTTGAAACCTTAGCACCGCCAAATAAGTATAAAAAATATTATTTATAAATAACAAGTGCTGTATTTAGACTTAGACCAGTTTGCTGTCGCTCCGGAGCACCTATTTCGTTGCGCTAGGGATATTTTATATTTTAAATTCAATTTCCTTAAATTATTTGTTTAGGAAGCTTGCATTCAATTAAAAATACCTACGGTGTCATAAAAACTTTAAAACGTTGTAGTTGTTAATTCCTTCTTACTATAAACATTATCCAGGACCTATTTTCCTGCTAGGCCCGGTGGGTCTGGGCCTAGGGGCCTCACTATCAGAGGAGCTCAGCACTTGGCTTGCGCGACACTAACTTATTCAACACAAACAAGACAAAAACTTAACTTATTTGCACAACGAATAGTTACCTATGATTTTTTATTACAAAAATAATTGTAAAGGTTCTTAAAATATAAGGCGATCGACAGTGATGTGTAGGAACTCCTTTTCTTGATGATAGTATAAAATCATAATAAATTAGTGTTGCGTTAGAAAAAGACACTTTTTGAAGTGGCGAAGGGCCTCGCAATCCGTAACGGGAGGCCACTTTGGGCCGAGGGCCATCTGGACGCCTGGGCCCCTCTGCATGGTCTTGCTGCATAGTACTTCCGCACGCATACACACACTGTATATAGTTTTTGTTTATACAGGGTGGTTAAATAGGCGAAAGCCACTGTTTTTAGCTATTTTCTTCTTCCGTAGTAATGTTTTAATAAAAAGCAGAAAAATATTATAAAATCACATTAAGGTTGCGAATTAAGACAATAAAGGGTAATTTATATAAAAGTAGAGAGAGTGCACTGTCCAAAAAGTTTGAAACATTACAGAAAGGCAACCCACGCGTTTCCGAACCTTTTAGGATTTAAAACGGTTATGAAGTCGCGATACGCGATCACATGAATATTTTAAGCGGCTTTTAAAAAGTTTTGTGGCGTTTCTTAATGAATTAGAAAATATGGGTCGGGGCTTACGGGATAAATTAACAATTTTACATTGAAAGCTACGACCGAAATTTCTTCATTCTGTGACGAAACTCGGTTAACACATTTAATCTTATCACGAACGGCATTCGTTCCACCAATAGGAACATCGCCTGTTTTTTTGGACATTAAATGATATTTAGTTCATCCGAGAAGCCCGGCGTCTAATAAAATAAAAATTTAAATTCGTCTACCCACATATTCTTAGGATGGATTTATTTATATGTACGTTTTATTTTTTAACGATGTTTGAACGCCTACCTAAGAACAACCTCGGGGTTTTTTTTTCGAAATAATAAAAATAGAATGAGCAAGGGCGCTAATCGCGCCAATACATTTACTAGTTATACTTATACAGGGTGTCCGCTAATTAATGGGACATGGAAAAGCCACAGACTCCTTACGTAAAAATATTAGAATATAATTATACTTATCTATATCCGAAAGTTGGTATTAACTGAGATACAGGTTGTTAAAATTAAAACTTCATTTTTGTTTTTCTCTAATAACTTTGAGAGAAACTAACATTTAATTACAAAATTTGCCAATTATGGTTTTTTAGGACGAGGAATTGATTTCTTTGTGAAATTTTAATGTGCAATATAGGGGGCGCTGTCTGCGGCATTTTGCGCACATCTATTAGATCATAACTTTTTTGTGCCTCAGTGTATTTAAGTTTTTAATAAAAATAATACTTTTCTCACATTTATTACGTAAAAAAGGTATACTAAGTTCAGGTCGCCCAGAGTTACCGTTTCGGAGATATTTGCATTTAATTTGTTTAGTGCGTTAGCTCAGGCAAGCAAATAATATTTTGTTTTCTTACCAATTCACTTTTACATGATAATAATTAATGTTCTAGTAATGGTAATTGGGAATAATAAATACAACAATTGGATTGTTCTTTAACTTACTTTAATTGAAATAACTTTAACCCTAGAAAATATCGTGTCGAAAGAAACCGACAGCAATGAAAACACAAACTTACGATAAACTCAAAAATTAAACATTTTCTTTTCCATAGCAACTGCATCTCTAAATGTCATTTGTTTTCTCATAGGTTTGAGAAAAAAAATTTGTTTGCAAATTAATATTAATTGGGCAGGGTGCACTAGACAATTTAAATGCAAATATCTCCGAAACAGTAACTCTGGGCGACCTGAACTCAGTATACCTTTTTTACGTAATAAATATGTGAAAAGTATTATTTTTATTGAAAACTTAAATACCATGAGGCACAAAAAAGTTATGACCTAATAAATGTGCAAAATATGCCGCAGACAGCGCCCCTACATTGTACATCAAAATTTCACCAAAAAATCAGCATCTCGTCTTAAAAAAACCATAAGTGCCAAATTTTGTAAGAAACCGTGGGTTTCTGTCAAAGCTATTAGAGAAAAACAGAAATAAAGTTTTAACTTGAACACCCTGTATCTCAGTTAATATCAATTTTCGGATATAGGTAAGTATAATTAAATCCTAATATTTATATGTAAGGAGTCTGTGGTTTTTCCATGTCCCATTAATTAGCGGACACCCTGTATATAGAGTGTCAATTTAAGAACTTCGCACCCTCAATATCGTGCTCCCAGTAAACAATATTGAATATAGGAATGACACCTTCGTTGTTTAATCCCCTGGAAGGTTGGAAAGAATTGCCCTCCGGAGTGACTATCTATGGACCCCCTAATCATTTTACTAAAAGAGGAGACAATAATCTATATACGTTATATTATTTAAAATATTACGTGCTCGTATAAAATGTAATAATAAGCAATTCCATCTTCTACATCACAATTATTTTGTCTAAAAAATATTTTTGTAATTATTATCGAATACAGTCAATTGGGCCATCATATTTTTTTTATCGGACGATTAATTAATGTTTGTATAAATACGGCGATATTATTTACGATTATGGATTTTTTATAATTAGTCAATAATTATATCAATTAAGCGGTTTTTTTATATTATACACAATCTTTCTGCGTAACATTTTTTTTTCTTCTAAACTCATACAGGGTGGCCCATCGAAAATACGTATATGTGAAAATTAAAAAAAAAAACTCGGACCCGTAAACTTGTGTTATCAGGGGGACACGTTTCACTATTAATTTCATCCCTGTAACCTCAACCCCCTAGCGGGGGCGGCTACTGCCCTTGTTTTTTCAAATGGGAATGGGTATGTTGTGATACATCTTTTTAAAGGGCATTAAATTCTCTTTAAAATGGCGGTTTGTTTTGTAAATTTGAGCTACGCGCCGCCGAGAAATTGCGTTTTAAAAAATGTAATTGTATTGAGTAATACTTGTTATCTTATTAAATGTTGAAAATGTCCGCCATTCACCTCCATACAATAGTACAACTGTACAAAGATAAAGTTGAATTGACTGATACTTATTACTTAAAAATAAAATTATTTACTCACAAACCTGTGTACTTGATAAGAGGTGCAGTGAAATGTTTCAAGTTCCGTTGCTCGGCGGCGCGTAGCTCAAATTTACAAATCGAAGCGTCATTTTTAAGATAATTTAATGCCCTTTAAAAAGATGTATCCGCTAGGTGGGTTGAGGTTACAGGGATGAAATTAATAGTGAAACTGGTCCGAGGTTTTTTTTTTAATTTTCACGTACACAGCCGTAAACCTTGCTGGACTGTTTTCGATGGGCCACCCTGTATATGATTTATTGTTTGCTTTGAAGACATGTTCGATTGGTGTGCCATGTTTTATATACGAATAGTAGAAAAGTTGAGTGCGAGTCGGGGTCGCGCTGTAACTGTTTTGTACCGGGCTCGGTAGATTTTTTGAAGATGCAGAAGTGGGACATTTAAAAATTCTTTTTAGCAAACTATCTATTGAGTACGTTTTTGCCTTCGTCAGATATTTACCTTTCTCGTATCAAATATAAATTTGCTTGTTTACAATTTTGGAAAAAAATCAATTTTCCAAAAGTATTTTATTCCAATTAATATTTTTTCATTTTTGATATTAATTATGATTAGTTTTTAGGTATTTCGACTTGGATGTAAGTTATTCCTAATATTCCCTGTTAATGGATCGTATAGTTGGTTGGGAATAGAGAAATTTAATAATAATTTACTTAATATTCCGAATTGAACTGTTTTTTTTAAATATTTGCCTTTCACAGCTATAACCATGCCAAATTTGAGCTCTTCTTGTCAGTGTTTGGGAGAAGGATTGTAACCTAATACGACAGGATACCAAAAGTAATTCATAAGTGTTTTGTAGTTCCGATTCTGGCGTGGAACATTAAAAACCAGATACTAGTTACATTTCATAATATCGATACGCAAATACAATAGAACCTGTTGCTTGCCATCACAGTTCAAAACAGTGGCGGAACTTCAAACTATGCCCCCCCCCCCCCCCCCCCCCCGCAAAATTATTTATTATGCCCTATAAAATGATTTATTGAGTTAAGCTCGAATAACGTAAATTGGTAAATTATAGATATAGATGTTACTCCATAGAAAACTGATGATTCCTATGAGAGAAAATTCATTAATGCTCTTTAGAAACTAAGGTTTATACTAAAAATCACATTTATTATATAATATTATTCCAGAACCCATAAACAGTGACCACACTATTCTTTTCTGAATAACTTTATTGTTTAAAATCAATTTTGAACCAAATTTCCAGGAAATATTTACAAAAGTATAAGTTCTCGTAAAATTAATATCATACAGGGCAGGTTAAAATTAGAAGTTACTTTGAACAAGTCGAAAGAATAGGTTCTTTCTTTCCTCAAATAATTTAAGACTTACATGTTACATCTTCTTATATTCTGAACAAAAAATATGTTAAGAGATTTTTTGATATTTCACTCGATTAACCATTTATAACTAATTGTCATCACAATGTTTAGTCATCAGTTAGCCATGGAAACAATTATTGTATAAAATGAAACATAAATGATATTTGAATGAAAGAAATGTATTTCAGCTTACTAATAATAATAATCTACAAAAAAAATTATTTGAGAAATTGTTCAATATGACCTCTGGTTTGTTCAATGCATTTCTGTAAACGTATTTCCTCTAAATTGAACCATTGAACAACTTTTCAATTAATTTTGTTGGTAGATTAGTATATTACTAGTAAGTTATTCTTAAAAATCTAAGGCGATTGACAGATGTGTAGGAACTCCTTTGATAGTATACCAAAAACCAAATTAAATAACAAAAAAAATTGCAATCGCCACATTAAAAATAGATAAGGGCACTTCAAAGATATTAGAAAATGACGGTGCTTAGAAATTTGGCGAACAGTTAACTGATAGACTTACCATGTTAAGACGCGCCGCACTTGTCACAGCACAAAGTGATAAGAAGCAACAACCCTTGATTATTTATATGTGCAAGAAAAGACTTTCTTAAAACGAGCGCTACCGCAGGACCGGACTAGAGATTCGAGGGGGCGGGATTCCGCCTCCCACTCGGATTTACGCACGCATGAAGTTGTACAGGGCGATTCCCGCTGGGAGTTACAATATATTCTTAGAAAATTTACTATTTAGTATTAGAAATAAGTACGTTCTACTTTGACATTGGAAAATATCCACCACAAACGAGGGGGAAAGTACAAGAATTTCAATTAGAAAAATCCTAAAAACAACATTTTTAGGTAGGTATGATACCATATTGAAAATAATATCTAAAGTAACTTCGGAGATATTAGAATGATTAAAAGAAAAATAATTTCAACACCCTGTAGCACAAAATTTAAGCGGTTGCGGACATATGTTCATAGGGACTTTTTTTGCTGCCCAAGGCGGGTTCCCTGTACTCCGCGGCAAACTTTTTTCCCCATATGACAGTAACCTCTCTTTTTTTGTACTCTCGTTACTATGGACTTATGTAGATGTAACATTCGGAATGGCCAAATAGATGACGACGAATGGTTACTTTTGTTTATAAGACGAAATTTGTTTTTGAATTTTGGTCTCAACGTTGGACCACTGTGTATACTTGGTAAATATAATTGCGCAGAATTACGTAAGGATGAGTTTTACCGTTTGAAATTTGTTTTTACTATATTTTTTTTTGGAAAGTTTATACAGTGAAACCTCTCTTAGGCGGACACCTACGGGACCGCCTAATGGAGGTGTCCGCCCATGGGAAATTTGTTATTAGGTAATATGTAAATGCAAAATTATTACTATGTATATGTATGTACAAATAAACATAACATAACAAAAATACACTAGTTTTCGTTAGGATGTAGTACTAAAAAAATCTAATAACGTAGTTTGACGTGTTTGCGTTTTATACTTGTGATCTAGAAAATGTAATTCCAAGTCTGTTAACAATTCCATTGCTGTAGAGTTACATCTATTCTTTGCATACTCTTGTAATTCCTTTACCATACTAATGGCTTGTTGGTAATTGGTGACATTTGTTTGATTACTGCATTCAACTTCTTCATCAGAGTCGTCAGATAGTGATGTGGTTTCAGGTTGGACTACATAATCGGTAGGAATGGAGTCACTGTCATCTTCTTAACATTGCTATCAATGTTAATGAACTCGCAAAAATCTCTGTTATCAAATTACAAACTTCCACAACATCGATATTCTCTTGCAGACTCAAAACGCGACATTTTTGTGCCATTGTTTACGATTTTAACCTTACAACTCGCAAATAAACGGCGGACTGCTGTCGGGGAATACTTTCATTCGGCGAAGTCCTTTCGCACTGCCACGCATACGCGATTAGTTGCCGGTCTGTCTTCAAAGAATTTTTGCACCGTACTTATTCGTCTCCTAAATACTTTTAAAATTTTTTTTGTCCGTTTAAAGGAGGGTTTTCGCACTCTTTGTATGAAAACAGCCTGTGCGCGTCCGCCCAAGAGAGGTTGATTTTTATGGAATTTCATATACCTAGTTCCGGACTATGAAAAAAAGAGATATCCGCTTCTTAGAGGTGTCCGTAATGAGAGGTTTCACTGTAATTTACCTTTAGCACCAAAAATAAAATATTCTTGAAAAACTAAAAGGTTTAAAATAGACATTATGCTGCTATTTTTGACAAATTTCCATATCAGGTCCTGTGCTCCACTATATAATGACTAATAATAATCAAGTGTCGATAAAATATTAAAAGAATTGAGCTCTTACGAAGGCGTTACACGTATTTTGTTAAAAATAAATAATTCTAAGGTTGAAAAATAGGGTTTCCCTAACAAATAATAGGCTAATGATGGGAATGGAGACAGCTTGCGACAGTTTTTAGGTTTCCCCGGTATAATTTTCAAATAAAGCAAGTTTCGATGGACCGTCCGTCTGTCGCCGCGTTTTTTCCTCTACGGTTCACCAAGTAAAGTTTCTTTGGGAGCGGGTGCAAATGTCAAACCTTCAAACGTCAAAGCTGATAATTGACTTGTTAACTTCGCCTGTAAGTATTCTTGCTCATTTCTGCTTTGTTTAGAGCTAGCCTATGGTTTTAGAATGGATATTTAAAGAATGATGTAAAGGGTGTCCCAAATTTGGCTTGGGGTGACAATAACCAAGTCGAATTTAACGCTAAAAAACCCAGGCAGCAGTTTTCTCTAAAAAGGTTAACATTACAGAACCGGAAATAGTCATGGCCGGACACGCAATCCCACTGGCCTCATCTATTAATTTGATGGTCGTCAATCTGGGAGGAAATATGTCTTGGCATAACCACGTTGTGGCAATCGCCAAGATAGCTTCTCAGAAGCTTGGGGTACTCTTCCGAACCAGAAAGTTGTACACACCTCAACAACTTTTGACACTATACAAAGCCCAGATTCGACCATCACTAGCGTACTGCTCTCATGTCTGGAGCTCTGCACCCAAACATACTCTTCGGCTGCTGGATTCCATCGAAAGGAGGGCTATTCGTCTGATCGGAGATCACGAGCTGACGAAGAACATCGAAGACAGGTTGGGGATTTGACTCTCTTTTACAGATATTTTCATGGAAGGTGCTCGGCTGACCTTGCCCTCTTAATTCCGCCTGGAGCGGCGAATAGCAGAATATACAGGACGAACCACTGCCGCTCATCAATATGTGGTTAAGCTTAGTACTCCTCAAACTTCATTATTTAAGAATTCTTTCATCTGGAGGACCTTCCCGAGGTCGTTTTTCCTAACGAATATAACCTCCAACGATTCAAAACCAACGTGAATCGCTTTTTGCGCACACGCACCACTCCCAGAGTGCCCTAAAGGATTTTTCCTATAGTGCTTGTGTTTGATCATTAAAAAAAAAATTCGACACCTTTATAGGGTATCTCCTTTATTGTTAGTGCTATCAAAAAAGTAATGTACGTGTCATGTGCTCTGTTTGGGTCAAACTTAAAATGGTAATATCAAAATTTGAAAACTTTCGCTCCCTTAAGATATACGGGGGAATATCAAAAAGTTGACAGTTTCCCCTATATTTTCTTAGTTAAAAGAGATATAGAAAAATGTTTTATATAAAAATTTCGTTATAATGATTTTTGAATAATCTGCCGTATTTAGAATAAATATACGCGGTCAGGTAAAAAAGTTATCGGACCTAACCCCATTTTTTTAAATGGAGCACCCTGTGTATTTTAATCTAAGAACATTGCATTTTAAATTCTATTTTCTAATATATAACACACCATGGATAATATTGGTTTCCTAGGCGATTTATTTAAACTTTATTACTTTAAACCACAATAGGCCATGAAACGGAAGCTAATATCCTAAAAACAACTATGTTGAAATTGTAGTTGTTATTAACATTTATTGTCAATTTCATTTTTACATATTCATTTGTGGAAATGACTTGTCACCATTTTGAAGAATTTGATATGATATCTATCATCCATGGTGTGCTATAAATTTGAAAAGTTTAAAATGCTATCTTTTTATATTGAAATATACAGGGTGTCCCATTTAGGAAAATGAGGTTGGGTCCGATAACTTTCTTACCTGATCCCCCGTATACTTATTCTGAAAACGGCAGATTATTCAACAATCATTATAAATAAAGTTCTGTATAAAATATTTTTCTGTATCTCTTTTAACTAACAAAATACATATAGGATAATTTAGAAATTGTCAATTTTCTGATTTTCCCCCGTATCTCTTAAGTGAGCGAAAATTTTCGAATTTTGATTTTACCATTTTAAGTTTGACCCAAAAAGAGCACATGACACCTACATTACTTTTTTGATAGCACTGACAATTGCGGAGATACCCCATAAAAGTGTCGAAAATGGGACACCCTGTATACTAAATATTAAATTAAATACCCAGTAGCAAAAAATGTTCAAATTAAGTTTTGTTCGTAAAATGCCCTAGGGCTCTGAATAATAGTACTCTTACTTTGAATTATTAGTACTATGATGGTACGAAATATTTTTCCTTTATCAATGGTCATAGACGAGAAAGAGATCAAGGTGTAGTGTGCAACAGACCTCTATTCACCAACATACTAACAAGTAATCAAAATCATTAAGTTATTAGCTAATTGCGCCTAATATGAATCGGGATAAATATGTAAGTGAATCGTCTTCGTTAGAGCTTTTTGTTCGACGCATGTACATTGATAATTACGTATAATTTTGAGCCAATTATTTCCAGATTTGTTTGCTTGTGGCCTTATTGTTGACAGGGTACGGCGCAATTTGGTCTATTTTCGAATGACGCGACCCGATGGAAACTACGCGCTGGAAGAAATATTTTTTGCAATAAATAAAGTTAGTATTACACTGAGAGAATAAGTTGCTTGCTCTAAAGAAATGTTTAAATTACCCCCTTTACAATCCTTTTCTTCTTTGAGGCCGCTTGACAAGTACAAATGAAAGAAGAAATAGACCTAAAAAAGACTTGACCTACTTTGTATAAAAAAAAATAGAAATAAATAATTAATATTGCTGTGGTGCACCCCCACTTAATTGGGAAGATAAATGAATAATAATGGCATTTAAAAGAATATTCTTGCAGTTGAATATTGAGCCATTAAATTGATGCTAGGACCCGGGGGTAGAAAACAATAAAGGGCTGCTTAATATAGCATGTAAGTTAATTGTTAATAATTGTTCTATTGTATACCCTCAAACGATAATTGAGCAATTTCAATTAAAGGAGACAATTTTGACAGACACCTGACGTTTGGTGGCAAGAGAAAGAATTTATCATGTGACTGACTAAACCATAGACATATAATATAAAATGGAGGCAGAATTGGTTACATTTTGTCCCAATCGCAGATCAATTTTAACAGAAATCAATGAAGGCATGTCACGTGTAACTTTTAAGTAAAAGATAATATAATATACTATATACAGGGTGATTCACGACGAGCTTGCATTAGAACTTTATGGAGAACTACTGAATGTATGTTTCTGAAACTTTGGGAATTTAGGTTTATCGATATGCTCTCTTTAACTAAAATATTCACATGTTTTTGTCATTTCCGGTTATACCGGAAGTAGCTGCCAACTTTCGTTTTTTAAATACAACATGGTTATTTTTATTACATTTTTCGATTAAGCGTTAAATACTAAGCACATTTTATAGAACATGTTTTTGTCAGACTCTGTTGGTTTTTGAGATATCTGGACTCTTTGTAATTATTGGACAAATGCATGACGATGAAATAATCCATATAATTTCTTTAACTTAGCTCTTGGACTAAAAATTATTTCTCACCGAATAGCTAGAAGATCATCAAGTCTCAAAAATATTTCAAATTCGGCAGAAAATGTACAGGGTGGTCACAATTCAAGCTTCATTGTGAAGGAATTCAACCATTAATAACTTTCTTATTTTAAATGGAACACCCTGTATATTTTTGTTTACTTTCATGCCAAATTAGTTGTTCTTTATAAATAGTATTTACTGGATGAGGTTTTTCAACCTCGTAAGTCGGTTACTAGAACTCCCCCAACCAAAGCCCCGGCGAGTTTTCTACTCCCTCCCGGGAAAGAAAATAATAATATAGAAAATATGGAAAATGTTAATGAAGATTACAATAATGGCAAAAGATTAAGAATTGACAGCACCCCTGAAACCGATAAAGTAGTGAAAAAACAGTGTGATAAAGGCCTTATGCAGAGGGTATCTGAGCAACAAATTTTTTCAGAAAAGAGAGACGACGCCCTAGAGCGACAATTTCCGAAAGACGAAATAGTCATTACTGAAGTGTTCTCATACCTGGACCAAATGCAGAAAATAGTTAACAAATGTAAAGATGTTATCGAAAAAGAAGATCAGGAGTGCATAACAAACGCTAGCTTCTCTATCCACAGATGTTTAACGGTACTAATACATAAAATTGGAGTCTTAAAACAAGAAAATCTAGAGCTAAAATATAAACCGAGAAATATAGAGGTACCACAAGACATTTTTAATGATAATAATGTGCAAATAGGCCGTGCAGATGCACCTAAATCATACGCAGATGTGAGTGCAATAAAATCTACCAGACAGGAAATATCTACAGAAAAAAACAAAGAATCTACATGGACAACGCCTAAAATGACAAAGAAACTTGAAACAGTAATAAGCATTGAGAATACTTCAGACCCCAGACAAACAATTAAGCAGTTAAAACAAAACATAAACCTAAAAGATACAGATGGTGAATTTAAAAGTATTAAATACTTAAAAAGCGGTGCAATCATTCTTGAAAGCCATAATGTAGGACAACAAACTAAACTAAAACAGGCCCTTCAAAATAAAAACGAGATTAGAGTTAAGGAGGCCCCAAACACTGACCCTATGTTTATGGTGACTGGAATCGAAAAGGGTATAAGTGATGAGGATTTCCTGGAGGATCTAGTTCGTTTAAATGATATAAATAGTCAGCTAGGATATGAGGTAAAGGACAAAATTAATATTGTAACCAAAAAGCAGTGTAGAAATCCTAAGAAAGAAAACTGGATTCTCCAAGCTCCACCAGACATCTCAAAATGGTTCTTAAAAAAAGAGAAAATTAACTTTGATTTAGTAAAGGTTTATGTACAGGAACACTTCAATCTGGCAATATGTTTTAAATGCTCTAGGTTTGGCCACGTACAAAAATATTGTAGTGATGAGCAACTTTGTCATAAGTGTGGTGGAAAACATTTTAGTAAGAACTGCTCTTCCATAGTGTTGCAATGTCCAAATTGTGCAAGAATGAAACTCGATCCTGAAGTGAGCCATCACTCGGCACGGGATACCAAGTGTCCAGTGTACAAGAGACGGTTAGAACAATATCAAAGCCAGGTAAACTATTCAAAGGAGCAACCAAATTTTTAATAGACAAAAATGCTAAATCATATAAAACCACCAAAAGCATTATTCACCAAAATGTGCAATCAATAGGTAACGCCATCGATACTATAAATAATATGTTAAATAGCCACAAAGAATGTGAAGTACTATGTATTACTGAACATTGGAAATCACTAGAACAACTAAAGAAAATAGGTATTCAAGACTATAAACTAATTTCAATGTTCTGTAGGGAAGAAGGGAAGCACGGTGGTACTGCAATCTATTGTAAAAATAATTTAAAATGCAAGGCTCGGACAAAGATTAATAGCATGTCAGTTACTGGTAGCTTTGAGTGTGCGGCGGTGGAATGTCATTTCGGGAAAAAGGGAGCAATAATAATGTCGATATATCGACCACCCTCAGGGGACATAAATATTTTCATGGTCAATATGGAAAAACTTTTAGTAAAGGTATTTAAGGAAAACAAGGACATTTTTGTAGTAGGGGATTTCAATATAGAAATGTTAAGAGATAATAAAACGAAATCGGAATTGTTTTCTATAATGAACTCATTTAACATACGTCCAACCATCTTTGTAAATACTCGTGTATCTCGTAATAGTAGTAGTTGTATAGATAATATTTTTACAAATTGTGACTTTGTTGAAACCATTGTATTTGAAAGTTTTATATCTGACCATACTGCACAGAAAATAGTCTTTAAAGTAGAACCTATAGAAATCAACTACATTAAATACACTCGGTCTTTCACCCAAGATAACAAGGACAATTTTTTGTGTAGTTTACAAGAGCAGGATTGGTTTGAGGTGTATAATGTGGATAAAAATGATGTTAACAGACAATGGAATTTATTTATGATTGCGTTTACACGGTTGTTCAATCAGAGTTTTCCTCAAAAATTATCAAGGAAAAAAAAACATGCGAGTTTTAGGTATCAAGATAATGAGCAGATTGTAGAATCTAAACGCAGATTAGATATCCTTTTAACATTATCAAGACATGATGAAAATTATAAACCTACTTACATTAACGAAAAAAAGAATTATGATAATTTGCTAATAAAGAATCGCGCTACTAAATACGGAAATAGAATTAAAAATTCAGATAATAAAACAAAATGCATGTGGTCAATATGTAAAGAAATAAATGGAGATAATAAGAAAGAAGTTGGAATGCAAGTTGAGGGAGACCCTGAGTGTTTAGCCAATAGATATAACGAACATTTACTTGAGGTTGTGCCTAATTTATTGAAAGACCTTGTCTCTGTCCCATTTGATTGTGCGGTACATAAAAACATGGGATCAATTTTTTTGAGGCCCGTAACACCAACTGAAATCTCCGAAATAGCTAAACAACTTAAAAATAAGCACAGTTGTGGTTTTGATGAATTTCCTACTAGTATTGTAAAGTTGGCAGTTCCTTTTATTCTAAATATATTGTGTTTTATAATTAACAACTCTTTCAAGTATGGTACATTTCCAGATAATTTAAAAATAGCTGTGATAAAACCAATATATAAAAAAGGAGACCCAGGAAGTCTGGATAATTATAGGCCAATAAGTCTACTGCCCAGCTTTTCCAAGATCTTCGAAAGAGCTATGTATTCCAGGTTAATAAGTTTCCTGAACGATAGCAGGATATTCGTCGAAACTCAACACGGTTTTTTAACAGGAAAATCCACGCAAACAGCGATATATAAATTTATTCAATATGTTTTGGAACATCTGGAAAAGGGAGAAATAGGGCTGGGAATGTTGTTGGACTTATCAAAGGCCTATGATTGTCTGGACAGGAAATTACTAATTAAAAAATTGGAAATGTATGGTGTTAGGGGCAATGCAAAGGAATGGATTTTGTCATATTTAAGTGATAGGATACAATGTGTGTATGTGACCAGTCATGGTAAAACTTACAAGTCAGAGATGCGAGAAAATAACATAGGAATCGCACAGGGCAGCATATTAGGACCGCTGTTATTTATAATATTTGTCAATGACCTGTCACTTCTTTTGAACTCACCTCAGCAACATATCGTCAGTTACGCTGATGATACAAACCTAATTACGGGCTGTAAAACTTTGGAAGAATTGATCGAAATGTCCCGGGAGTTTTTTAATATGGTCATAGATTGGTACAGTAAAAACAAGTTAATATTGAATGAGGAGAAGACTAATCTATTATTGTTTAGAACCAAGCAATCAAATATTATAAAACCCATTGATATTACGCTTGGCAATAGGGAATTAGGCTTCTCTGATAATGCAAAGATCCTGGGAATTTCGGTCAATGAACATCTTGACTGGGCACATCACATAGACAGTTTAGTTAGAAGACTTAATTCAGTTTGCTACGGTATTCGAGTAGTATGTAGGTATATGAATGTGGAAACACTTAGAATAATGTATTTTGCAAGTTTTGAATCAATACTCAAATACGGCATTATTTTCTGGGGTGGAGATAGTAGAATGCAGAGCATCTTTGTAGTCCAGAAAAGGTTAATTAGGGTAATAAAAAAAATGAATTACTTGGAAAGCTGTAGAAGTGTATTTAAAGAAATGGGTGTTATGACTGTGTACGCAGTCTATATATTTGAATGTTTGATGTTCTTTTTTAAACATAAAGAGTATTTTGATATAGATTCTACGCATGAGTACAGTACAAGATCATCAGATGTTAGGTATCCCATACATAGACTAACACTAACGGAGAAATCTCCACATTATATGTGCCTTAAGTTACTTAATGCATTGCCAGAAACTTTGAAACGGATTGATACCCAAAAAATATTTAAAAGAGAACTAAAAAAATTTTTAATAGATTTAGAACCTTACAGTCTCCGAGAATTTTATGAAAGATTGTAAATGATGGTATTATTAGTGAAGTAAGTTTGTTGTTTGTTTGAATGTGACGTCATTTCATTTGTTTGCTCTGTTTACAATTTGAAATAAAGATTATTATTATTATTATTATTATTATTATTACTATCCTATACCTACATCATTGCGTATTCTCAAAAAAGCTAATTTTATTCCGAAAATAGTATTTGTTCAAGTTCTCATGCAAGCTCATCGTGAATCACCCCGTATGGATGTGTGTGTTTTGTAAATTTTCTACTCGTAAAATTATTTATAGTTTCCTAATAACATTAAATTATACTGATGTTTTAGGGAAATCCCTGTGGCAACGCTATGGGGGCATTTTTATTACGAGCGATCTTGAATTTGTCATAATTCATTCATTTCTAACGCTACAGTGTTGTTTAGTTGTGTTTGTTCGGGTTTGTTCATTCGTTCGTTTAAACCGCTAATGTTGGTGTGCTGTGTGCTTATGATGGATTAATTTTTAGTATTTTTTCGAACTAGAAAATTTTTTTGAGCTATTTATTAGCTACCTATGATGGTTTGTTAGTGCGTGGTGTGTAAGAAAGCCGACTAGTCTAACCCCGGATTAATATATCGGTAGTAAATGAGATTATTGATATTGTTATTTTAGCGCAAGCAGTGGTGTAGCTTAGTAATTAAAAAAAGAGCACAAGCCACTGCACTGGTAAAGATAACAGCAAGAATACGCGCAGCTTGCAGCGTTGCAGTTTTTTTTCAAGCCATCTTTTCTTCCAACTGATCTGAAACTGGGGAAGTATATATGTTTGTAAGCAAATGGTATCTAATGAATGTAATGTGACTCTGGGTGAAACTGACAAAAAAAAATCATAATTATCGTCCCATCCATATCCATACGGTATAATGTAATAAAAAACATTAAAAGATGAGAAAATCCCCAACTCTGGGTACAGAACACTTATCACGTACGTCCGACTCGCACCTGAACTCGTTTTTATTGTGTTTATCCTGTACTATATCGAAGAATTGCGAATCCAACTTTTTTCTCCATGAAAAACTCGAGACGGGTGGAAAAAGTGATTTGAAAAATTCATTCATGTGGCCGTTTATAAAAACCGAAATAGGTATATACAGATAATTGTGTGAACGTTTGTACGGGTTGACAACACACCGTACAGCGTGAAAAAATGTGAAAAAGAAATTACTTTATGATAATAATACGTTGTATGTAAAAGGGCTCCGAACTTTTTTCTATATAGAGGGTGAGTCGGGGAGCAACGGGCCAAACTCCAGACAAAAAAACGTTTAAAGTATTTGGGAGACGAATAAGTACGGTGCAAGAACTTTCTTGAAGACAGACCGGCAACCAATCGCGTATGCGCGGCAGCGCGAAAGGACTTCGCCGAATGAAAGTATGTGTGATTCCCTAATGAGAAATTTCCCATGGGCGGCCACCTCCATTAGGCACATTTAGACGATCTCGTAGGTGTCCGCCTAAGTGAGGTTTCACTGTAGCTCCTGCACATCTCGCTCATCAAGTCGAACAACATTTGGACGAATGATTTCCAGAGCTTTGGATTGGTCGCAGTGGTCCTATTAGTTGACCTCGGAGATATCCAGACATCACACCACAGGACAGACGGGGCTGGTTGAACAATGAATTTTACAACGGAAAAGTCGACACTCGAGCCGCAGGAGAGCAACAGGCGCCCTTGATCGACGTAGCAGAAAATGTTTAGATTTGACCGAAACTATGTTTATTTGTAATTTTGCTGTTTTTTTTTTTTTATAATCAAACACAAGCACTATAGGAAAAATCCTTTAGGGCACTCTGGGAGTGGTGCGTGTGCGCAAAAGGTGATTCACGTTGGTTTTGAATCGTTGGAGGTTATATTCGTTGGGAGAAACGACCTCGGGAAGGTCGTTCCAAAAGGATGAAGTCCTCCAGATGAATGAATGGAATCCAGTAGCCGAAGAGTATGTTTGGGTGCAGAGCTCCAGACATGAGAGCAGTACTCTAGTGATTGTCGAATCTGGGCTTTGTATAGTGTCAATATTTGTTGAGGTGTCTATAACTTTCTGGTTCGAAAGAATACCCTAAGCTTCTGAGAAGCTATCTTGGCGATTGCCACAACGTGGTTGTGCCAAGACATATTTCCTCCCAGATTGACGCCCAGCAAATTAATAGATGAAGCCAGTGGGATTGCGTGCCCGTCCATGACTATATCCGGTTCTCTAATGTTAACCTTTTTAGAGAAAACTGCTGCCTGGGTTTTTTTAGCGTTAAATTCGACTTGGTTACTGTCACCCCAAGCCAAAATTTCTTCCAGGTATTTGTTGAGGCGTGATACTTCAAGCTGTCTGCGAAGATGTGCGTCGGCAGCCGATGTTTGCGCATTCAAAGAGAAAGATGAGATAAGTGTGCTATCGTCAGCAAAACTAAATATCGGATTTTTAGTTTTCACCAGAAGGTCGTTAATGTAGAGTAAGAAGAGAGTGGAAGACAATATGGACCCTTGAGGAACACCGGCATTGATGGTGAAGGTGTCTGAGAGAAATCCGTCAATCGCCACTTGTAGAGAGCGGTCCTTAAGAAAACTAGACAACCATGCACAGAATCGACTGGGCATACCATAGGATCGCATTTTATTTAGAAGCCCCTCATGCCAAACACGATCAAAAGCTTTAGAAATATCCAGTGCAACAGCCCGAGACTTGATAACAAACGAAAATGGCATATTATGAACTTTTTTACATTTGTTTCGCTTCTACAATACACTCCTGAAGTTTGGTCCGTTTCTCCCGACCCGCCCTGTAGAATTGTGTTCGATATTATTTTCTCCTTGATATATTTTCTTTTGGGAAAAGAAGCTTGATATACACGTGAATCAATTACAAACTGGGGAAGCCGCACAATCAGTCGGCCACCAGCTACAAATTGAAAAATACTCGACTATTATATTGTTTATAAATACTTTATTCTACAATTGTACGGAAAATGTGTTTTGCGCTTCCAAAAGATATATACAGGGTGTCCGCTAATTGATGGTACATGGAAAACCGCAGACTCTTTACGTAAAAATATTAGAATATAATTATACTTATCTATATCCGAAAGTTGATATTAACTGAGATGCAGGGTGTTAAAGTTTAAACTTCATTTTTGTTTATTTCTAATAACTTTGAGAGAAACTAACGTTTAATTACAAAATTTGCCAATTATGGTTTTTTTAGGACGAGAAATTGATTTCTTTGTGAAATTTTAATGTGCAATATAGGGGGCGCTGTCTGCGGCATTTTTCGCACATCTATTAGATCATAACTTTTTTGTGCCTCAGTGTATTTAAGTTTTTAATAAAAATAATACTTTTCTCACATTTATTACGTAAAAAAGGTATACTAAGTTCAGGTCGCCCAGAGCTACCGTTTCGGAGATATTTGCATTTAAATTGTTTAGTGCGCTAGCTCAGGCAAGCAAATAATATTTTGTTACTTCTTACCAATTAACTTTTACATGATAATTAATGTTCTAGTAATGGTAATTGGAAATAATAAATACAACAATTGGATTGTTCTTTAACTTGCTTTAATTAAAATAACTTTGATCCTAGAAAATATCGTGTCGAAAGAAACCGACAGCAATGAAAACACAAACTTACGATAAACTCAAAAATTAAATATTTTCTGACAAAGCTATCTTACAATAATCAACAAATAACAACATGGAGGTTTCATAGCAACTGCATCTCTAAATTTCATTTGTTTTCTCATAAGTTACTTTAAGAAAAAAAAATTGTTTGCAAATTAATAGTAATTGGGCAGGTTTCTTTCCACACGATATTTTCTAGGTTCAAAGTTATTTTAATTAAAGTAAGTTAAAGAACAACCCAATTGTTGTATTTATTATTCCCAATTACCATTACTAGAACATTAATTTAGTATCATGTAAAAGTTAATTGGTAAGAAGTAACATGAAATTATATATTATTTGCTTGCCTGAGCTAGCGCACTAAACAATTTAAATGCAAATATCTCCGAAACGGTAACTCTGGGCGACCTCGACTTGAACTTAGTATACCTTTTTTACATAATAATTATGAGAAAAGTATTATTTCCATTAAAAACTTAAATACACTGAGGCACAAAAAAGTTATGACCTAATAAATGTGCAAATAATGCATTAAAATTTCATAAAAAATCAATTTCTTGTCCTAAAAAATCATAATTGCCAAATTTTGTAAAAGATCGTTGGTTTCCTGCAAAATTATTAAGAGAAAAACAAAATTGAAGTCTTAACTTTAACACCCTGTATCTCAGTTAATATCAACTTTCGGATATAGGTAAGTATAATTAAATCCTAATATTTTTACGTAAGGAGTATGTGGTTTTTCCATGTACCATTAATTAACGGACACCCTGTATATATTACGTAACAGTAAACAGTTCGTAAGTTCTTACTAATATAGGAGTAGAAAAAATAAGCAACAGGACGCATAAAACAATCGGTAACGACATTGGCCCGTTCAATTGAAACGCAAAAGTTTTTAATTTTTCTTTATTTTTGCGTTTCAATCAATCAATGATTATATCAAAAAAAAAATATGCAAAAAAAGACTTATTTTCGTGAGATCCACAAGTATAAATAAATCATGGTCTTCTGGTTTCACTGTTTGTAAACAAATTTGCTGACCAAAATACAACGCAAAAAAGACCCGTCCAAGTGAAAGGATGGTTTAAAAATTAATGTAAGATTATTCCGGAATAGAAAAAAAAAAACGTTATATAACAATCGGAACCGCATCGGGCAGACGAAATTGTAAACAGTTTTTTTTTCAGACAAAACCTAAATAAACAAAACAACAAGCAATGTCATGGCCATGGTCGAGAACTTGTCTTCTTATTGGTTTCAAATGCAAGGCAGGATAAAAATAGAAAAAAGAAAACTATTTTTTATGTCACTCGGGAAAGGCTGATCGCCGCGACAAAAGACCGAGGCCATTTTTTTATACACAGGACACACAGAAAAGAATCGAATCAGACGAAGGGTGCGCATTGCTGAGAACTGCAACGTCATGTTTCTAAATTTGAAAAATTCCGAATATTCGAAGATATTGGGGCAAAACCACATATATATAAACAGTATATTGCTATAATACCATCTGCAATGATGTCGCCCCGAAGGGGGCGTTGTGAGTTTGCGCAGTTCGGAAGTTTCCTTGTGAAAGTAAACATTCGACAGGACCGGATTTCAACTTTTTTAATGTAAATTTCACTGGTTAGTTAGGAAAAATATTGCAATCAAAATTTCGATTAGTTCGATTTAAGTCGGCGTTCCATGCATACGATTTCTGACGATATGATGACCCGGCGGTGCCCTGATTGGTGTAAACTTTTGGTGCCAAATTCCGTCCGAATATTTTGTAACAATCGACACGATCAGCTTTATTTTAACTTTCATCCGACGTCTTATGTTTCTTAACCTTACTTTTTTCTAAACCAAAAATTAGGAATAAATGACTATATTGACTATTTTGGGAATTATTATCAGCTGCTAATGCACCAAATTAAAAATACATTAATTTTAAGGTTAGGTAGTGACCACATATATATTATATTGTATACGAGTGACACTCTCTTCTTTTCTTACAAGCTTTTTAGTGAAATTCCGTTGCGAAGATCGGATAATGTGATAAGCAAAATATTTTCGTATATGTATGTACATACCTGAAATACTTTATACCTGGTATTGATCCACGACTCTTGCAAAAAAGCACCATGCACTTGTGTCCTTTCATCATCACCACAAATTAAAAACTCCTTTACAAAAATTGTTGTTAGGTAATGAAAGTTTATAAGCACTAATATACCGACAACAATGTAGATGAACCACTTTTTATTCTGTAATTTGAAAAAGCATCCAGAACCAAAGATGGCGACGAACAACAACAAACAAATAATGTCGGGCCGGCTCTGACGCGATCGATAAAATTTCCACCCTACTGCGCAAACTCAATAGGCCCGCGCATCTCCCATAGTGGGGATACTTTATGTATTTTGGAACGTTCGTATTGGCAATATACTGTTTATATGTATATATGTGGGCAAAACCGAAATTTTACGATTTCGTTCTTTTTGTTTTCCATTCACATTGCCACCTTTTCCCTTCACATTTTCCCTTCGAAACGATAGTTTAATGAAATTTTCAATCGGACGTTTCGTTTTTTCGCAACCATCATCCACGTGTTTTTTAAATAGTAGTAACATATTTTATTTTAACAATATCCTTGTTTTTTTTTGATCAAACACAAGCACCATAGGAAAAATCCTTTAGGACACTCTGGGAGTGGTGCGTGGGCTCAAAAAGCGATTCACGTTGGTTTTGAATCGTTGGAGGATATATTCGTTGGGAAAAACGACCTCGGGAAAGTCGTTCTATAAGGATGAGGTCCTCCAGATGAAAGAATTCTTAAATAATGAAGTTCGAGGAGTACTAAGCTCAACCACATATGGATGGGGGGCAGTGGTTCGTTGTGTATCTCTGCTATTCGCCGCTCTGGGCGCAATTAAGAGGGCAAGGTCAGCTGAGCACTTTCCATGAAAATATCTGTAAAAGAGAGTCAAATCTTCGATGTTCTAGGCTGTCGAGGTTCTTTGTCAGCTCGTGGTCTCCAATCAGACGAATGACCCTCCTTTCGATGGAATCCAGTAGCCGAAGAGTATGTTTGGGTGCAGAGCTCCAGACATCAGAGCAGTACTCTAGTGATGGTCGAATCTGGGCTTTGTATAGTGTCAAATGTTGTTGTTGGTAGAGGTATAGGGCATTCTTATCTGGGACACCCTGTATAATAGATTTGCTCTTGAAAATTCGGTAAAGTAAAAACCACTTTATTTCTTTCGACTCATTCGATAAATCCTGCAATTATTCAATAATGAAATAATAATCACATGAAATTCTTTAACAACAAATCTCATCGTAGAGAGCTGATGCATTCTTATCTTCTGGTCCAATTTAATCCATTCAAGATTGTTGGGATGGAAAATTTGATCGAATTTACTATGACACCGTTTTTACTCTAATAAGTGGTCGGCAAGTTCCACGACAAATGAAAAGGAACTGGTATTTTTCATAATAAGTGTTTTTTGAGGTTAATTTGATTTGGGTACCGTATTATCTGCTTAAGCCATTAGTCAGCTTTGCCGCACGCACGTACGCAGCACAGCTCACATTCTCATGTTATGAATTATTAAGATAGGTAATTTTAAGTTGCATTGATGATACCCAACTTGATTTGCAAATCTGTTAAGAGTGTTTGGAATTGTTGGAGTTATACAGGGTGTCCGCTAATTAATGGTACATGGAAAACCCACAGTTACGTAAAAATATTAGGATTTAATTATACTTAAAGATTGTTTCACGAAAAATGGATATAACTTAATGACTGCCGTAAAAGTACCTGTGGCCATCCCATTATTTATGACCGTTTGTTATTATTATGTGGAATGGACCGGATTGTAATAATTATAATTAAATATAGGCACATCAGGTAGGTTAGGTTGCTTAATTTATATTTAAATATCTTTTTGTGGTAAAATTTGTTAGTTTTTATTTCTTGCTGGAAGAGTTTAGTTGTATTACCGATATTATTTTACCAAACGTATAAAAAAACAGTATGTGGCGTCCATGGAAAAACATTGATGGTGCTTCTTCTAGTGTTGCAGTGAAGAAAATGCATTTATCTCTCGATGCTAGGGAAATTGTAAAAAGAGTATATACTTCTTTACTCAACACTATCTATAAATGTAAATAAATATGACTAGTAATATTTAAAAAAAATGTTGATTACATTAAGAGGACGCCGGAGTGAGTCGAAATCTCCGATTTGACCCGTGTTCATTTCGCGCTATGTAGCACGGGGCGGATCGGTCGAAGGTACGTGGACGCCGGGTCAGTCGAATTCTCCGATTTGACCTCTGTTATGTTCATTTTTTATTTTTCATTTCGCGCTTTGTAGGCATAATGCAGATCGCTCGACGCCGACGGTGGGTCGCGGTTTCAGCTAGTATTCATTGGCACTATTGGCAGTTGTATTTGATTTTTACTTTCCAACGTAACCAATTATTATAAAGATTTCATATTTAAATAAATCAAATTTAATAAAACAATTTATTCATGTATGTATCGCACAGCTTTAGGAAACATTTTTCTATAGGAAAAGTGGCAGAGAGAAATTTCTCTAGTTATATACAGGGTGTCCCATCGGGAATCAACTCGATCCACTATAGCAAAAATTTCGAAAAATGAACAGTATGCTGGATGTTGATGGAACTTGACGAAAATATTTTCAATATGGTCGCACTTCCGGTTATACCGGAAGTCGGTGTCAACTTGCTTAAATTTAAATGGATTATCCTTTATTACATTTTGGAAATTACGAAATATTCCAGGCAGACTTTGTATATCATGTCCTATACCTAAGTTTAAGTGTATTTGACATATTTAAGGTCTTATGTCTTTGACGTTTGCAGACCTTAAAATAATAATTAATTTTTCCTATAAGAAAGCTTTTCATTTAATTTCAATTGAAAATATTATTAAAAGTAACCTGATTTAATAGATTTTATATAATATTTTGTGGTGTTCAAACAATAAGATTAAAAATGAAATTGAGAAAACTGCAAAAATCTACATTTTCAAATGAAAACTCCCAAATTTTCTAATTATTTCCTATTTAGCATTAAAATAACTGTTTTCAAGGCCGTCATAGAAAACTAGTATAGTAACTGTACTAAAAATTGGCAGCAAACTTGCCACATAACAATATTAAATTGACAATATTTCGAAAACTATACAAATATTCGGAATAGACAACCTTACACAAACTTATCTTTATTTTAATGCTAATAGAAAGTATTAATAAAATTTGGGGTTTTCAACCTAGCTCAGTCTCCAGTGCCGGATACTTTATAGTACTGTAGCATAGGAGAAGTTTGCAAAAATACAAAATTTCCACAAGAATACATAATATCGATAAAATAACCTATGTTTACTTATGCCTATATAGTATAATAATAAATGCACTCGCATAAGTACTTTCACGCGAACTAGCAAAAGTACTACACACACAGTCGCATACCCGCAAGCATATAAAACGTTCGTAGTAACATATACGCATATATAAACACATACCGCGTGTTTCAGGAGGAACGTTCACCCCTATAACTTTTTTACTGTTTAAATTAAAGAAATAAAATTTGGTGGGTTTATGTAGTTTGACATAATTTTGCATATTATGACATGGCGGGCTCCATTTTGGCACTTCAGGTTTAACCGGAAATGACCTCAACTTTGAATGTTTAAATGGTTCACCCTGTATATGTATTTTTGGCTATATCGATTCCACACCATTCGACCATTCCAAATGGAACGACACCCCATACGTCACTTTTTGAGACAAAATAATTTTTCTTTTTATTTTTCATCTAGATTACTTACTATGAACTCCTAAAATGGTTTACTTCTAACCCAATTTCTTGATAAAAATTAAATTTTCAAATTCTATTGCGTTTTAAATTTTGTACACACTTTTTAAACTTTTAAGAAGGCTTTTTCCCGGAAAACTCAATTTTTTCAAATGGAAACATATTGACTCACTCGGGCAAAAAGATAGAGCACTTTTTTTCCAACAATTTGATATCACACACCTTTATGTCAAGTTAAGAAAGGAGAGATAATTTATTAAAAATACAATTCATGACAAGAAATACCACAAGAAGTGCAAACGGCTTCGCATTTATCTAGGTCCCCATGACGCCATAATGCTAACAAACAAATGAACATAAATACAACTTTAAAATCCGCCATAATTTATTTGGCATAGAAGGAAACCATTTTAGAGAGTTCACAGCAATCTAGATCAAAAAATAAAAATTATTTAGATGTCAAAAAGTGACGTATGGGCGTGGTTGAATTTGGAATGATGTTTTAAATCGATATAGCCAAAATTATATTGGGTATTCTATTTAAAAATCCAAAGTTGACGTCATTTCCGGTTAAACCGGCAGTGACAAAATTTAGTCCGACATGTCATAAAATGCAAATTAATATCACATACAACACAACACACTAGTTTTATTTCTGTAATTTAAAAAATAAAAAAGTTATAGAGGTGAGCGTTCCTGCTGAAACACCCGGTATACACACCCAAGTATAACAGGTACAATTCTAAAGATCAACTGACACTCTCTGTACCACTTCCTGTATCTAAATTAAGATGTATACACTGTAGCAGAGTCAAAAATTTTTTACAGGAAACTTTCAGTCCTTAGCATATAACTTACTAAGGGTGGATATTATAAAAATTGCAAAAGTTAACTTTGATTTTAACGGTCAAGTTAACTTCCCTATAAAAAATGATGGTTTTATAACATCTTCAAAAGAATTACAAAAGGAAGAATCTTTAACAACCTAACCTTAAGTATTTCATCATTCTTTATCTTAGACAAGGGTTTACCGTGTTGATTTTTTTACGCTTTGCAGTCATGGTCAATTTTTCAGATGATGACATTATTATTCTTCTATCCAGCGTGGAATTATAGGTTATGTCAACAAAAGCCTTCAACAACCGTAATTTCTCTGCAGTTAACTTGAGATTTAACTTTAATTGATACCCTTTCCACCCAATAAAGTTAACATGCAGACTGTCAACTTAACTCCTACCTGTGACGTCAAACCACAAGTTAACCTTCCTTCATCTGTCAATAAAGCTTTATAATTCCCACCCTAAAATAAACTATTTGCCTGTAGAAATGATTATAATTTGCGAAATATATGTAACCGCTTACATAGAAAGCAATTTTAAAATTTTTTTTTAGACTATAGCTGCAGTACTATAATTTGAATTTAAAAATTTATCGCCGGTCACGTGTCCCCAGTCAATAATTTCTTACTTTACCCTTTTATATTTCACGTCATTTTACTAAAGTTACTTTTATATATAAATAATTTACACTTATACTACAATTTGTATTGAAAAAATAATGTTCAAAGATCAACAGTTTAGTTTCTCTAACGCAATTATTAACCAGAAGTTCCGTCCCTGCAGCTGCATGTATCGCCGGTCACGGCAGAAATTTCTTATAAATGAAGCCACTAGAGGTCGGCCTAATAGTTTTACAAATATGACGGTATGTGTTTGAATTTGTGTAAAGTGTGCTCCTGTTTAGGTAAGTTCCTTATTATGTTTATTTAGGTATAAATTCGAACATTGAATAATTTTTATCAGGCGTATGTTTTTATGTTGTATCGCCGGTCACAGGGTTAACTCAGACCTCTTAATTAAGGGAAAATTACTACACGAAGGCATTCTCTTGAGTACAGACACTCATTTCAGTCTAACAAAGTTTAAGAAATATAGCTTGTATTAGCTGTTATCCACGAATTTATGCATTTTTGTATCGCTGGTCACAGTAACACCGGTCACGCATGAAAATTGATGCGACGGTTTGTTATCCGAAGCTATATACAATATTTTTTTATTAACCATTTATAAACCATTAAGGAAAGATATAGTTTGATGTGCAAGTTTCCTTTACACCTTAGGTAGATTAAAAATATGACTAAGTATTTTAATATTCTATAAGGAACATTCCAAATCTTTAAGCCAATATAAGACAGGGCTGTTATAAATAATAGGAAGATTGTTATAGTGACCAATTAAAATAACTCAGTTCCAAATATGGGCGTTATATGATTCAGAAGAGTAAATTAGCCATGTGACGGGCGTTAAATTATTAAAAATTCGATGCTAAATACAAAAATAGACCCAATATCTTTGTGACGATGATCTTTTGCGAGGACATATATAATTCCTCTAATTAGATACTATAAGAAACCTATTAAAAATTTTACAGGTTTTTTGAGATGATTTATTTTTAAATTCCGATTTACTGAAAGTTGCCTGTAAACAAATTTTGACCCAACAGCAAAAGAATATGAAACTACTAAATATCGGACGACCGCACCACAGACACAGAAAATCAAGGTCCGAAAATTCGTCCTCAGCGAAAGGGTTACTATTTCTATAGGCAATGTAAAAAATTGAAAAGTAAGGAAGAATACCTACTAATAAATACAACAACAAATCTAAAGTTATATAACAAAAGAAAAAATAGTAAATATTATTTTTTGACAAGCCGCCCTTTGGTTTTGTGTATACAATATTCTGGGATCGTAAAGTACTCGATAGGACCTTAAAAATGATGTATCGCAAGACCTCACTTCCTATTCAATTTTTCTTATCAAGATGTCGCTCCGCGGCCATTTTGGATTTGAGCACCATAAAATATTCAAGAAAGAGTAGCTCTCTGATTCCTACTATACTATGTCGTATTTATTTTCCTAAGACGGTAAATGAAATTAAGGACAATAAAAAATACCAACTATGCAATTTTTAAAACGCCGCCATTTTGTTTTCGGGTATACAGAAGTAATTTTCTGAGATCGTAAAGTACTCGATAGTATCTTCAAAATGATGTATCGCAAGACCCCCTTCCTATTTAAATTTCTTCCCGAAAATGGCGCCCATCAGCCATTTTGACAGTCTGTCATTATTCCTTCAAAAAGAAGTTTACATTCCCCTATAAACCACTCCCAAATTTTGTAAAAAAAAATTAACGGCTCAAAAGTTATTAAGCCGTTTCCAAACTATATACACACACAGTATATGTTAATATATAAGTAAGTGTCTTTAGATCTAAAAGTTAAAAGTAGAACTAATAGTAACGTCTTCTAAAATTAATACACATATTATGTGGTTGGCACTGACAATACAAAAAAACACATACGATTTAGCCCTATTTACTAACCTAGATATTTTTCTCAGTGTAGCAAAATCCTACCATGATAGCTTATTTCACGTCTACCGACAAACGTTGTTAATCATCCTATAAATTTGCGCATTGTACGCCCTTATGAACATATATGAAAAATATCGTTCGTTAATCAATCGTTAATAATTATATTAGTAGTTTTTTATATTGAGAAACTACATAATTATTTTTATACCCCAGAATAAAAGTCTATCAAGTCCAATGGTTTACCACTAAACTATAGTTTTATTCTACGGCACAGATTTTGTTTTCATATTCTTGTAAAATTAAGTTGTTCACACCAACGCGGTCAAGCGCTGTCCAAAGGGGGGGGGGGTGTTTATGGGGGTCATGACCCCCAAACCATCAATATAACACGAAAAATACCATATATACCGGTTTGACTAACGCGCCAAGGTAATACTTTTCGTAATTTTTCTTGCATGGCCCCCCCAAAACGAAATTTGAAATAACTTGAACTTTCCGGTTTCCCATTATATAAATATGACAAACCATTATATGAATATGACAAATAATAATATATATTTAACGAATAAAAACCAATAAAATATATAAACCAAATAGCAACTTCTAGGAAGTAAAATAACACAACAAATCTCGATTGCGCTTCAAAAATTCAATACCACGCGTTGAAAACGAAAATCGCAATGCATAATAAATAATTATATCTTTCTTTGCCGTTCGAACAATAAATTCAAGCGTCGAGCCCGCCCGGGATCGGTACGCCGACAGAAACGGAGATAATCGGAAGAAAGGGACCGCACGTGATCTGGGTCTATACTTCAATTTTCTACGCTGAAAAACGTAGTTTTCGTCTCCTATGAAAATGATACATTTTTTTAAAAAAATTGTTTAACGAAAGATGTCTAAATTTTGTTAACAACTCGAGGAAAGTCCATCATTTTTTTCTATATGGACCAGTAAAAAAAAAAAAATCTAAAAATTTTCCGAAAAAAAAAAATATAGACTTTCCGCGAGTAACAGTTCTATTACAAAGGTTTTTTTCCTTAGACATTTTTTTCCTAAAACAGGAATAAACGATTGGGAAGAAAACTCGTTTACAGGTACTCCGGAATCCTGTTAATATAATCATATCATTACTTGTTTTCCTTAGTCCGTCCCTTCATACTTCACTTGTTTATTGCCAAGCTCTTGTCGACACAATGGGACCGACCCAGGAAATCATTAAGTCGTATCCAAATTTCGTGAAACGTACTTTACCTACCTATATCCGAAAGTTGATATTAACTGAGATACAAGGTGTTAAAGTTAAAACTTCATTTTTGTTTTTCTCTAATAACTTTGCAGGATACCAACGTTTTTTACAAAATTATGGTCTTTTTAGGACGAGAAATTGATTTTTTTGTGAAGTTTTAATGTACAATATTTTTCGCACATTTATTAGGTCATAACTTTTTTGTGCCTCAGTGTATTTTAGTTTTTAATAAAAATAATACTTTTCTCATATTTATTACGTAAAAAAGGTATACTAAGTTCAGGTCGCCCAGAGTTACCGTTTCGGAGATATTTGCATTTAAATTGTTTAGTGCAGCCTGCCCAGCTTTAAAGTAACCTATGAGGAAACAAATAAAATTTAGAGATGCAGTTGCTATGGAACAGAAAATGTTTAATTTTTGAGTTTTTCGTAAGTTTGTGTTTTCGTTGCTGTTGGTTTCTTTCGACACAATATTTTCTAGGGTCAAAGTTATTTCAATTAAAGTAAGTTAAAGAACAATTCTATTGTTGTATTTATTATTCCCAATTACCATTTCTTGAACATTGATTATCATGTGAAAGTTAATTGGTAAGAAGTAACATGAAATTATATATTATTTGCTTGCCTGAGCTAGCGCACTAAACAATTTAAATGCAAATATCTCCGAAACGGTAACTCTGGGCGACCTGAACTTAAGTGTACCTTTTTTACGTAATAAATATGAGAAAAGTATTATTTTTATTAAAATCTTAAATAAACTGAGGCACAAAAATGCCACAGACAGAAAAATCAATTTGTCGTCCTAAAAAAAAACCATAATGGCCAAATTTTGTAAAAAAACGTTAGTTCCTCTGAAAGTTATTAGAATGAAACAAAAATGAAGGATTAAACTTTAACACCCTGTATCTCAGTTAATATCCACTTTCGGATATAGGTAAGTATAATTAAATCGTAATATATTTACGTAAGAAGTATGTGGTTTTTCCATGTACCATTAATTAGCGGACACCCTGTATAAAAAAAGTCGAACTCTATATATTTTATATTTTTTGCTATAGTGATCATAAAAAAATGGAAATAATATACCAATACATTCCACAGGATGGTTCAATATTGATACATCCTTAAAGGTTATTTTGAGACACATTGGTAAGAATAGGTTGTTTTTGTTTTCAGAAATGGAGAGAAAAATAATTGTGGACCCTAAGGGACCGCCAAAAGGTCACTTCATTCCAAAAACACAATGTTTTGATGTCAATCATACTGTTGTCGAGTCGGAGAGCAATAGGCCCGTGGTGAGATACAATTTTTGACTAGAGAAATTAAAATTATAGACAGCGGGTGTTTATTTTACTAATATGCTATATTTTAAATCACTTTTTTAATTTCATTTTTTCAAATTTCATATTACCCTCCAAATAACCCTTTATTATTTTATTGTACTTTCTGATTAAAGTTAAATCTAGTTTTCCATCTACGCCATTTATTTATACATATTTTTTACTTATTTGACACCCCCGTATATGCTGATTGATGTAGAGTTTTTAGAGTTTTGATTTTCTGCAAAAGGATGTCATATAAAAAAATGGTTAAAAGGTTGAGACACATTGTGCGGACAATGCAACTGTCCAAGTGACATTTAATTTTATTTGCTTATTTTTCTTTTAGCTTATGTCCATTAGTTTAGTTAACACTCCGCTTAGAGTTATGAACAGAACCGCGGCTGACCCGGCCAGCTGTAGTAGGACGTCTCCCGTGATTTCCTCAAATTTGAGGACTAAGGGATACCCCGCGGTGCTTTGCCAGAACATACAGAACATTCCTTATAGGTAAGAATTAATTATTATAATTTAGTTATGACATTGACAGGAATGACAATTAATATGGATTGGTTGCATTCAGCAGAGCCCGTCGATTCATAAATTCGCATCGATTTGTAGTTCTGCTGAATGCATTTTATCAGTTTTTTGTTTTGTTAAATATTTTCATCACGTACAGTGAACAAATGTGTCCGCCTAATAGAGGTGTCCGCGCTTGGGAAATTTGTTATTAGGTAATATGTAAATGCAAAATTATTACTATGTATGTACAAATAAACACAACATAACAAAAATACACTAGTTTTAGTTAGGATGTAGTACTAAAAAAAAATCTAATAACGTAGTTTGACGTGTTTGCGTTTTAATACTTGCAATCAGAGCTGGGCAAATACTTTTTAAAAGTATTTAAATACTAAATACTTAATTAAATTCAAAAGTATTTAAATATTAAATACTTTTTCAAGTAATGAAGTATTTAAATCTTATATAATTACAAAAAGTATTTAAATATTTTTTAGTTTTAAATACTATATTTAAATACTTTCTAAGTATTTAAATACTTTCTAAGTATTTAATTACTTTTAAGTATTTATAAATACTTTCTGAGTAATTAATTACTTTTTTTTTTAAATATTTATAAATACTTTTAAGAATTAAACACAAAATTTAAATACTTTGTAAACAATTACAGTCGAACCTCTATAACTCGAACCTCTTTACTCGGACTTTTTAGTGGTTTTTGTACATTTTCCAAGATTTCTATGTACATATTTTAATGGTACATAGACATAATGTATGTAATAAAAAAAATGTTTTGGAATTTTCATGTGGTCTTCCCTTCTCTCTTCCAACTCTCTGTAACTCGATCTTTTTTGGTTGTCCCTTCAAGTTCGAGTTATAGAGGTTCGACTGTAATTACTTTTAAAAATATTTAAATAGTATAGTAGTATTTTTGTCTCCTCTAAGTAGGCAGTTGAATAGGTAGGTATCTCAATCCTCAAAATATTTTAGAATCAAATAAGATCTAACAGCAATAAAAAGTGTGTTTTGTAATATTTTATTGGTATTGACAGTAAATTTTAATTAAAAAACCACGACAACATAAACTTAAGGGTACAGGAATAAAACAGGAATTGTCCATATTTATCGAAATCGAGATTACTAGCGCAACCTGTTGGCACATTTTGTTACTTTCCATGGTCAAAATATTAGCCGAATAAAACTAGGAACGTCTGTATAAATTAGAGTCAAAGTTTTACTGTACTGAAATAAAACTAGGGATGTCCATACTAAAAAATGCATTTTATCTCAAAACTCTGATTTTCTGACGATCCTTATTTGATCCCTGTATTCTTCAACTGATAACATAACAAAAGACTTTCTACCTAAACCTAATTACTCAAAATTTGTAATGCAAGAATAATAATTTATAATGTAATGTTTTAAATGTTCGATGCGTTAGCTTTCATAAGAACAAGATTTTCGAAATTATCGTCTGATAAAGCATGTCGTCGTGGCGTATTAATGAATGTTGCAAATGAAAACATTCTTTCAACTGGGGCAGATGAGGGAAGAGTAGTGTTATATTTCAAAAATAATTTGTTGATAATGGGATATTTTCTCAGCATTTCTATGTCTGTTTGTGAGTCTTGCATATATTGTGAATGCTTTCAAAGTGGGGACGATTTGCTTCCGTGAGAGAAAATGCAATGTAGTTAGTCTTTTGTACAGTAAGTACATTCTTTTGTGATATGATAAAATTAAGCTGCAAACTTGAAGCTGAATTATATTTTTAAAAAACACACTTTAATAAATACAAAATACATTAAAAACTTCGTATATTACGTAACATGTGCTAAGATTATCGTATTTTTTTTAATTACTTTTGCCTGATTTCTCCAGTTTTTTTTTTGTTTCATCGTATATGGGGGGTAATTACAATCAAGGGCCCCCCTCCTTTTATACGCGCCTGCATGACCTATTTTCGAGATTCCTACGCCATTGATCAGGATGAACAGCTATGATTTTCGGTCCAGAATCATTTGATTTCTGACCATCAAAGCTACCATTTCATTCCGTCCACTTGTGTCGGCATCGTACGGAAACTATCTTTCGCTTCCCGACACGCGTTTCAAGTGCAAACTTAGAATCTTCCACATGAACCATATTTAAATAGAAAACAGTACTTGAATAGTAAAAAGTATTTAAATACCCCAAAAAAGTATTTAAATACTCCAAAAAATATTTAAATACTAAAAAAATATTTAAATACTCAAAAAGTATTTAAATACTCCAAAAAGTATTTAAATACTGAAAGGAAAATAAAAAAAGTATTTAAATACTAAATACTTTTGCAAAGTATTTGTGAAATAAATACAAATACCTATTATAAAAAAGTATTTAAATACTCAGTATTTAAATAAAAAAAAGTATTTGCGAGTACAAATACTGCCCAGCTCTGCTTGCAATCTAGAAAATGTAATTCCAAGTCTGATAACAATTCCATTGCTGTAGAGTTACATCTATTCTTTGCATACTCTTGTAATTCCTTTACCATACTAATGGCTTGTTGATAATTGGTGACATTTGTTTGATTACTGCATTCAACTTCTTCATCAGAGTCGTCAGATAGTGATGTGGTTTCAGTTTGGACTACATAATCGGTAGGAATGGGGTCACTATCATCTTCTAATAGCACATTGTTATCAATGTAAATGAACTCGCCCAAAAATTTTGTTATCAATATTCTCTTTCAGACTCAAAACGCGACTTTTTTCTGCCATTGTTTATTAACCTTACAACTTACAAATAAACGGCGGACTGCTGTCGGGGAATCACACATACTTTCATTCGGCGAAGTCCTTTCGCGCTGCCGCGAATACGCGATTGGGTGCCTGTCTGTCTTCAGAGAGTTTTTGCATCGTACTTATTCATCTCCCAAATACTTTAAAAAAAATTTGTCCGTTTAAGGGAGGGTTTTCGTAATCTTTGTACGAACACAGCCTGTCCGCGTTCGCCCAAAGGAGGATCCGCCCAAAAGAGGTTGATTTTCATGCACCATTAATGCTTAATAGAGATGTCCGCTTATTAGAGGTGTCCGTTATGAGAGGTTCTACTGTATTACGTTTTTTTCTGTACGAAATGGATAATTTTATTTTTAATGCCCTCTTCACTAGCGTTGATCGTGTATAATATGTTTTTATAATTATAATTCACTTAATTTTTTATAAATTTTACTCCTCAATCTGACAAACAAAACTGACACAAATCGCTTTTTAAATTCGATGGAAAAAATTATGTCCGATTTAACATCGATTTGTGAAATCGTTTAGTGCACTCGACAGGTTCTACTGAATACGACCATTGATTGTGTAAAGGCCGCTTTCAAGTAATAGTCTGACTGTCTAAATGACATGATGGTACGGCTGCCACCGAATAGGGCGTTGGACAATTAGATAAAACATTATTTCAAAAACTATTTTTATTTTTATAGGTTGGTCTCTCAAACACCTAACAACCCCAACCAGAAACTGACGATGTCAGGTCAGCTCGTGAACATACACCCGAATCAGTTTGTGAAGGTGGGTTATCAGCAGCAACAACATGCGTATTCGAATCAGCAAAATCGTCCCAGTCCATGCGACGACACCCCGAAGGGGGTACTTAAACATTTTTATTCCACACACAATAAAGGTATGAAAGGGGAGCATGTTGTAGAATGGCAGGTCGTCTACTTGGAGGTTATTTTTGTCCCCCCAAATCCAACGAAAACTTATCAACATATGCATTTTTGTTCATTTTCGAACAGAATCAGAAAACAATTTTTTATAATTTGGTAATTTCTGCATGTCCTTGGTTAACGAGATTCCTGTAGAATGAATTCTTATCCTAGACACCTTGTATATTATTTGGGGAATAGCCTCGATGACGATGTAGTAGTTATTTTCCTATAATTTTTTTCTAATCATTAAATTTGACTGAATACCTTTTTTTCATTTCTTCCTAAAGGTCATAGCTCGAGCCCGGGCAGTTCCCAGAACACGGCCGGTATGACTAAGCACGAAAACATTCCCAAATCTTCCGGACGGTCTCGCAAACCAAAGTCTATTAAAATATCGAAGAAAAATTTGACGGCTCTCAACGTCGCCGCCGACGGCGATTCTAAGAAGAAAATTACACCATCCTCGTCGGGTAAGTTCATTTCTATGTTGTCAGGTGAATGAATAGAATACCGAGATCGGTAGATAAGTTTATTCGAATACGCGGAACTATAATAAAGAAATGGTAAATGTCGTATCCTTTATTTCGAGAGTAATTCTATAAAAAGAAAACGGTGCAGATTATGGCAAAAGAAATATTCAGGAACTGCCTTTCGCATTTTTTTTGTAAAAATGTTACAATGTCATTCGAAATCCTAAAGTATTAGGTAATCTTTTTTAGTGGCGCCAATTTACAGGTGTGTGTCTCTCTTTGATAAAGTTTCGTCACATTGTGTGCTCTTACGGACCCTTTTTCTCGGAACATAAATGATGAAACATCAAGAGGTTTTCAAGATTAGCACGTGTGTTTCGTAGCCTTAGAACTTACAAGGACGGATTAAAAAGTTTATGAAATTACGGCGGGGAACTACACTCGTGTGCAAAAAAAGCGGTCATTACAAAATTTTGACCCTGAGGCTTGATAATTTTTTTAAATTTCTGGTCCACATCTTGTGGAATAATCAAGTAAAGACTGTTTCACGAAAAATGGATACGACTTAATGATTTCCTGGGTCGGTCCCATTGTGTTGACAAGAGCTTGGCAATAAACAAGTGAAGTATGAAGGGACGGACTAAGGAAAACAAGTAATGATATGATTATATTAATGTAATCAAATGAAATAACATTTTTTTTAAATATTACTAGTCATATTTATTTAGATTATTAGATTTATAATGTCATTCTATAGATAGTTCTGTTTCGCTATCGCTATCCTCATCAAAATTAATTATAATTGGATTAATTATACGATCCAGACTAATATACGAATATTCGACAGTTATTACGTGACGGACTGAATTTTTCCGACTACCTGGGGGAATATCATTAAAGCATTTTCGTACTAATTCTACAACACTAGAACTTAAAGTCGGAGAAATATTTTCAGACCTAACCAGTGATTTTAACTGGTGCCACATATGCTCTATGGGGTTAAAAATGCAATAATAGGGTGGGAGCCGTAGCACTGTATGTCCAATTTCGTCTGCCAATGTGTCACAAACATATATTTTTTTTTGTACAAAATGTCTTCTAAAAGATCACTTTTTTTATAAATTTCTTCAAAATATATATCATTCGCCGCCATGTAGTTCTGAATCTCCAATTTTGTATTATTTGAGCTTGGAGCTTTATGTAATTGGCGACTGTGATAGCTGGCATTGTCCATTACTATCACGCTATTCTGAGGAATGTTTGGTAAAAGACAATTCTTGAACCATTCCTCAAAAACTAACAAATTTTACCACAAAAAGATATTTAAATATAAATTAAGCAACCTAACCTACCTGATGTGCCTATATTCAATTATAATTATTACAATCCGGTCCTTTCCACATAATAATAACAAACGGTCATAAATAATGGGATGGCTACAGGTACTTTTACTGCAGTCATTAAGTTATATTCATTTTTCGCGAAACAATCTTTAGCAAACTTATTTCAAAATACTAGTTTTAATTTAGAGTCATCTATTTTTTACGTTTTGTTCTTTGGTTCGTGTCAATACAAGCAGTTAATTATCAAACAATTGCAAAATAATGTTGGTTATCAACAATTTAAATTTCTCCATAATTTCTAATGCAACATGAATTCAGTATTTTCTTTTGACATGAACCGATAGTAATTAGGGCTAAAGAAGGCAACACAAAGTATGGAGGCTATTTAAGTTAAAATGTTTGTTTTTAAATAATATAGCATATTTAAGTTGATACGCATATTTAAGCAAAAATTGGTAGTTAAGTTTGTTTCCAAATGAGTTTGTAATTAAATCTTGACTACGACAACAATTTTTTCTACGCCTTAATAATCTTTTCTTTATCCATCATAAATTGTATTCTCATTCCCACAATAATAATGACAAATACCAATGCATGGAAAAATTATTATTTCCCTTATACAATAAGGGCGTATTTTTGTCTACACAGGTTGGCACTTTAAAATACTAATTCATATTGAATGGTACTACCAAGAAAAGGAAGCCTTTTCCATTGATAGGATATGGACACCTACCCTGTGCTGACGAGAACAGAAGAGTTCGAAACCGGTCTGCATTTGGTGACATCCCATCAATGGAAATGGCTTCCTTTCCTTGGTAGTACCATTCAATCTGAATTAGTATTTTAAAGTGCTATTGTGTAGACAAAATACGCCCTTATTGTATAAGGTATCATCGGGTGGTCTGGGAAATAATAATTTTTCCATACATTGGAATTTGATATTAATACCACCTGAAAAGTAAATAGACTTTTTATTTTTGAATAATAAAGACATTATGGAGAAATTTATGCGAGAATGCATGGCATGCATGAAGTATCACGCCTCAACAAAGACCTGGAAGAAATTTTGGCTTGGGGTGACAGTAACCAAGTCGAATTTAACGCTAAAAAAAACCCAGGCAGCAGTTTTCTCTAAAAAGGTTAACATTACAGAACCGGAAATAGTCATGGCCGGACACGCAATCCCACTGGCTTCATCTATTAATTTGCTGGGCGTCAATCTGGGAGGAAATATGTCTTGGCATAACCACGTTGTGGCAATCGCCAAGATAGCTTCTCAGAAGCTTGGGGTACTCTTCCGAACCAGAAAGTTGTACACACCTCAACAACTTTTGACACTATACAAAGCCCAGATTCGACCATCACTAGAATACTGCTCTCATGTCTGGAGCTCTGCACCCAAACATACTCTTCGGCTATTGGATTCCATCGAAAGGAGGGCTATTCGTCTGATCGGAGACCACGAACTGACAAAGAACCTCGACAGCCTAGATCATCGAAGACAGGTTGGGGATTTGACTCTTTTACAGATATTTTCATGGAAGGTGCTCGGCTGACCTTGCCCTCTTAATTCCGCCCAGAGCGACGAATAGCAGAAATACACGACGAACCACCGCCGCCCATCCATATGTGGTTAAGCTTAGTACTCCTCGAACTTCATTATTTCAGAATTCTTTCATCTGGAGGACTTCATCTTTGTGGAACGACCTTCCCGAGCTCGTTTTTCCCAACGAATATAACCTCCAACGATTCAAAACCAACGTGAATCGCTTTTTGCGCACACGCACCACTCCCAGAGTGCCCTAAAGGATTTTCCCTATAGTGCTTGTGTTTGATCATAAAAAAAAAAATTCATTGACTTGATTGTTCTCAGGGTGTTTTTAAATTAGTTAAAAAAAACACACACTTCAGTTTTCCTTACTTACCGGGTCCGGGTCCGCAAACGAAGCGAGGACGGAAGATTAAATCGTTATCAAAGCTTATCAACAATACTAAACAGCTTGAGAATATTATATTACACCCATTATACAGGGTGGCCCAAAAAAGTGTGACAGCATAAGTGATCCGTTGTTATGTTTTTAAATGGGACACCCAATATTTTATTGCATATTTAGGTTCGTATTAGTATCGTTTATAAGTGCCTCAAATTTTATTTTATTTGGTTTTGTAGTTTCGGAGAAATAAATTAAAAACTATTTTTTTTTTGTAATACAAGCATATAAGTTATATCCAGCAATTTTCGAAATAATTGTAAATATCATAAATTATGTTGTTTATTGGGACATTTTGTTATAGGCGACTAGACTAATAATTTAAACTAAAGTAAATGTTCAAATTAGCTTCCTTTTACTCTTAGAGTTTACCGTATTTTAGTTATTTCGATATAAATTTTAAAAGCCTAAATTTTTGCTACTGGATTGTTTTTTTTTTGTTTTTTTATTCACTGCAATTTTTTTTTTTTAGTTTTTCATTTATTTCTCGGAAATTACAAAACCGAGTAAAATAAAATTTGACGCACTTATAAAAGATACTAATACGAACCTAAATATGCAATGAAATACTGGGTGTCCCATTTAAAAAAATATAACTTTATGCTGTCACACTTTTTTGGGCCACCCTGTATAATGTAAAATATTTTTAAAACATGCCGCCTTTAATCCAATATCTCAAGCTGTTTTAGTATTGTTGATAAGTTCTTCGATAACGATTTAATCTTCCGTCCCGGCTTCGTTTGCGGACCCTGTATAATATAATGAAATAACCAACCAGTGTTACTTAAAATTGATAAAAGACACGTTAAAACTGAAAGTTGTACCTACAATTCTCTAAAATATCACTAATATCGGACTAAAAATAAAAAGTTATCAAGCCTAAAACATAATGAAAATTTTGCAATAACTGTTTTTTTTGCACATAGTGTAATAAATATTTTTTTAATGTTTCAGTGTCAAATTTCTTAGAACAAGACATTCTCGAAAAGGGCACCGAGGTGCTAGAGTCGCTGGACGACCAATCCCTGAAAATCCTGATAAGGAAAGTTATGGAGTTGACGAACAAAATGTATGGCGAATACCTATCGGAGCAATTGGTGAAGCACCTCGGCGCCGAAAAATATAAGGAAATAGCCAATCAGGGGATAACGCCGTATTCGGACTTTATAGCTAAGAGGCACTTGGAAGTCGACAAGGAGAACGTCTCCCCTGCAGCGGGTACCAATGAAGATTATCTGATATCGGCCTTCATAAGACAAAATCTTAGCGATGCTGCTGTTGCAAAGAAAAACGCCGGAGCTGTACCTGGCCAAGGGGACCTTGTCTTTGTTAAAGAAACTGCTGCTATGGCATTGCAAGATAAGAAGACTCCCAATGGGAAAACGGGAAAAGACCATGCTTTCGTGAATTACCAGATCGACGAGAGTACTATGCCGGAGGGGAGTGTCGAGTTCAAACCTATTTCCGGTAACTTATTTTTGAATTTTATATAATATAATTATACAGGGTGATTCACGACGAGCTTGCATTAGACCTTTATGGAGAACTACTGAATATATGTTTCTGAAACTTTGGGAATTTAGATATTCTCTCTTTAACTAAAATATTGTTTTTGTAATTTCCGGTTATACCGGAAGTAGCTTCCAACTTTCGTTTTTTAATACGATATGGTAATTTTTATTACATTTTTCGATTGAGCGTTAAATACTAAGCATATTTTATAGAACATGTTTTTGGCAGACTCTGTTAGGTCTTGAGATATGTGAACTTTTTGTAATTATTTGGCAAATGCATGACGATGAAATATCCATATATTTTTTTTTACCTTGGACTAAAATTTTTTTCTCACCGAATAGCTAGAAGATCGTCAAGTCTCAAAAATATTTCAAATTCGGCAGAAAATGTACAGGGTGGTCACAATTCAAGGTTCATTGTGAAAGAATTCAACCATTATAAATTTTCTTATTTTAAATGGAACACCCTGTATATTTTTGTTTAATTTGATGGCAATTAGTTTTTCTTTATAAATAGTATTTACTGTCCTATACCTATATCAAAGCGTTTTCTCAAAAAATTAAAAACTATTTATAAAGAACAACTAATTTGCCATCAAATTAAATTAAAATATACAGGGTGTTCCATTTAAAATGAGAAAGTTTTTAATGGTTGAATTCTTTCAAAATGAACCTTGAATTGTGACCATCCTGTACAATTTGTGCCGAATTTGAAATATTTTTGAGACTTGATGATCTTCTAGCTATTCGGTGAGAAAAAAATTTTAGTCCAAGAGCTAAGGTCAAAAAATTATATGGATTATTTCATCGTCATGCATTTGCCAAATAATTACAAGAGTCCAGATATCTCAAAACCTAACAGAGTCTGACAAAAACATGTTCAATAAAATATGCTAACGCTTAATCGAAAAATATAATAAAAATTACCATGTTGCATTTAAAAAACGAAAGTTGGCAGCTACTTCCGGTATAACCGGAAATGACAGAAACATGTCAATATTTTAGTTAAAGAGAGCATATCGATAAACCTAAATCGCCAAAGTTTCAGAAACATATATTCAGTAGTTCTCCATAAAGTTCTAATGTAAGCTCGTCGTGAATCACCCTGTATAGTTGAACATAGGAAATCGCATGCAAATTTTGAGGTGCCTGAATATTGGGTTCCCTGTACATTTTATAGAAAAACTGTGTTACAACATTGAGAGGTCGACAGGGTAAATCCTGAACTATGAGAGTTGCGTGGTTTTGCCATCACGTTTAATTGGATAGCTTAGGATTGCCTTGGCAAAATGTATTCAAACTCGCCACATGGGTGCACCAAGTAGGCCTCTTCAAGGAATTATAACGGAGTTTTTCTATAAAATGTACAGGGGAGACCATATACAGCAACCTCAAAAATTACATCGGATTTCCTATGTTCAATTTAACGATGCGTCACCCGGTATACGTTACAAAACGTGGAGTAACTAACTTTATTTTATTTTTTAACAAAATTTAGATGGTAAAAAGATAACCACTTCGTCAACGAGCTTCATTAAACTGGAAGAGACCGTTACTTCCTGTACACTTAATATAATTCGATGCGACTTAAAGGATAAGGATCAAAATGTAGCTGGCAAATTCCTGGACGTAGAAAGGGCAGTAGCCGGTATGTGGAAATGAACCTCCTTACGTTTTTATATATATTTTTATTCCATTTCTGGATAAAGTGTAATGTAACGTCGTCTCTTTTGTAGATACGTTTATATCGGACAAGATCGCAGAGTTTAAACGAATTGGATATTCGCCTCCGGGTGATGATTTGGAAGAAATTTTCACTTTTCATAATACCGACAAGATCAATTCGCTCCTGCCGGAGAAGATATTCGAGAGTCCCGAGGAAGCCGAACCAATCAGAACGTCGCTTCGAGAGATCAGTCGACCGAACAATCTGTTACAAGTGGACGGGTTAGAAGGCAACGGGATGCACGAAGAGGTTGAATTGCCTCAGGAGAAGGTGGTTGGAAAGGAAGAATCACAAGAGAAGGTGCTTGGAAAGGAAGTATCGCGAGAGATGGTGCTTGGAAAGGAAATATCGCAAGAAAAGGTGATTGGAAAAGAAATATCACATAAGAGGCTTGGAAAGGAAATATCACCAGAGAAGGTGCTTGGAAAAGAAATATCACATAAGAAGAGGCTTGGAAAGGAAATATCACCAGAGAAGGTGCTTGGAAAAGAAATATCACATAAGAAGAGGCTTAGAAAGGAAGTATCCCTAGAGAAGGTGCTGGGAAACAAGGAGGTATCACTTGCGAAGAAGCGTGGAAAGGAAGTATCACTAGAGAAGCTGCTTGGAAAGGAGGTATCACAAGAGAAGGTGCTGGGAAAGGAAATATCACAAAATAAGGTGCTCGGAAAGGGAGTATCATATGAGAAGGAGCTTGGAAAGGAAGTAGCACATGAGAACGTGATTGGCAAGAAATTATTTGATGAAACGGTGCTTCTAGATGATCCCCAAGAGGAGATACTTCAAGTAAACGTTCCTCATGGACTTCAAGAGGATGTCTCTGAGCAAATGATGCTGGAAGTGATAGGTCATGAAGAAGTAGTGCCTCATGAGTATGTACTGCAACAAAAAAGTCCTCTGGAGACTCTACTTCATGAATCTGATGAGAAGGTGCTGCAAGAAATAATGTTACACGACAAGGTAGTTCGAGAAAAAGTGTGTCTTAAGGAGATGCATCATGTGCCTCTGGATGGAAGCTCTCCTGGGAAAGTAACTGGTGGGACGGTTCAGATAGAATTGGCTGATGAAAAGGGTATTCGAGAACAACAACATTCGACAATTCTTCTTGCAGGCGCCGGAACCTCTAAAGCCTATAAAGAGCCTCACAAAAGTAGGAAGCAAAGTTTTAAAAATGAAAGACGACCTTATTCTATCGAGAAACCTCGTAGGTAAGTTAGTAAAACATGGTTTGTAGTGTTAATAATGACCACTCACATTTTCCGCCTTTTAGTAAAAATGTTTTATCATTCTAGTGGCAAACAAGTTGCTAAAAATGGAGACAAATATACTACGGACCCTTTGTTATCGTCGCCAAGCGAGCATTTGGAGAATAAAAGTATTCTATCGACATCGTCTAGTTCTTCAGGAAGTGGCAAAATGTTTGAAGTCGTAACAACTCCTCCTGAAAGGTATTTAGTACCGAAAAAAGATAAGAAAAATGAAGAATGTTTGAAGAAGAATTCCATTTCTATTCTTAAGAAAACGTCGTCTGGCCAATGCGACAAAGGATATGATAATTCAATGAAGGGTTCTAAACCTGAGGTTGCCAGGTAAATTATTGCAAAATTTCTATACGTTGCGCGCAAATTAATATGAATATTGTTAATAAATTATCAAAATAGTTGTGTAGAAATAAGCTTTTATTAAATAAACTTGTCTTTTTTTAGACCTGAAACAACACAAATGAATGTAGATGGGGACAAACTTCTGCAGGAGTTCCTCCTATCGAAGAATTTGGGAGTGACAGTTGAAAAGATAGAGGATCGTCGATCTATCAAAGCAGACGGTCCTGCGTCGTGTAAAATATCGATCTCGAGGAAGTCCTCAAGTTATACCAGCACCTCGAAGAAACTTCAGACATCGGTAATGACGCAAAAAGAAGGAAGCACACCTTTAAATCCAACCGTTCAGAAGGCAGATAAAGGCATAAATCCTCAATGTTCCAAAAATGGTGGTTCCAGTACTAAAGAATCGACTTTGAAGATACAAGAATCGGCCGTAATGTTTCAGAGATCCGTGGTGTCTGAGGAAAGCCCTGATCGCCGACAAGCGAGGGAAGAAGATATATCAGTCGAACGAAACTGTCAAAGTTCCAGAAATGACAAAACTTGTACCGAAGAATCAGTTTTAAAGACACAAAATAAGGAAAATTACTCTGTCCAGCTAGAGGCAGATCTAGACGCTAAGGAGGAAAATAAAGATATGAAGCTCAAGCTAAGTTTAACATGCTCCACAAATGATGAATCCAGGGCTAACGTATCTACCTTCGAGACAGAAAATGTAGCATTACCACAGACAGAACCAAATCAGAGATATACGGCACATGCACGAACAAACCCTGAAAATATAATACCTGTGATGCAAGCTAGTGCCGAAATGAACGAGCCTGGTGTTACTAAGAACCCGACCTTTCGTTCTGCGCAAAATTTACGCGGCAAGCCGCTACCACAGGATGCAATAAAACTTGGAGCTTTGAAAAAGGAAGAGCAGAAACGGGAAGATATCGCTTCCAGTGATGAAAATTTGTCCGCCGGAAAGAAGGCCGCCCGGGAAGCTGCGACTAGTCCAATATCTGACTGTACCGAAAATTTAGAGAAGGTTGAACTACCAGAAGCGAATATAAGTGCATCTCGGCAATTGGAAGTAAAAGTCGAAAGTCCTCAGATGGATAACAAGTCCGCAAATAAGTCGTCGTCAAATCCCGAGATGTCTAATAAAAAAGACGAAAACAGTCCCAATTTAGAGACCTCTATGAACGATGTGGCGAAACTATTGGTTTCTTTGCAAGATCTTCCGTCTTCTCGAAAGACCTCTAACGCAAGTACCATTTCGAACGAATCGTTCGAGCTATTCGCACAAACTACCGTTACATCGCTGGTTGTCGACGACGGTATTTCGATTAAGGATGACGACAAAAACCGGGATTCACATTCAAAAGTTGCCAAAGCTACAAACGAAGATGATACTCCGAAAGAACCTGCACCAAATGCTTCAGAAGACGTTAAAACTGATGGGAACATACCCGATAAGAATCCTGACGAGGATGGAGTTCGCGATATAGCCCAGCTGTTGATCGACTTTCAACACTCTACCCCCAATATGTCTAATGTACGTTTAAAGAAGAGCGAGTTTGTAAACAAAAAGGGGGAATCCCTGACCGACGACGACTGTATCTTGGTGGACGATGGTTCATCGGCATGTGCTCATCCGTTACAAATTGAAGGAAAGAAAGACCAGTCTAGTAGTGGGAGTTTTAAATTCAATGTTACTACGACTGGCGATGATAATGATGACTGTGTGTTACTTGAAGTAACATCCGTTCCCAGACAAACGATTGCGAAACGGAACAATTCGATTAAAGACTATTATCCAAAACCTAGCAAACCAGTGTCGATTATAACTGTAACAAAATCACTTCGTACATCGTTTAACATCGAGAAAGTCCCCAAAATGGACCTCGACACTCCTACGTCTTCATCTAAGTCCAGGATCGTGACGAGCCTTCCCTCAAACGCGGATACTTCTAAGAATACCTCCGGCTCTACCCGATCGGTTTCCCGTCTGGGTCGTGCTGCAAGTGTCCCTCTGGTATTCGACATCGAGACGTCCAAGGGGCTTGAATCGCTACCCAGGAAGCCTCACGTGAAAAGAGGACTATCCAGAACGCCTACTTCACATTCTAAAAATATATCGTTACCGGAGATCACCATAGAGCTTGCTAGAAAAACCGTCGCTTCGTCATCGGAGAAAATGGCGTTGCTACAAAAAGGGAGTAGCGTCGATATTTGTCAAAAACGTCGGACAGTGTCGCTTGTGGCCGTTAGGGAACCTGAAAAAGTAAAGAGTACAACTGAGTGTGTGAAGAAGACACATGAAATACAAAATGATGTAGAAAATACCTCGATTCCAAAAACCGCAACCTCAAATGTGAATATAATCAGCTGTATTAAGATAGAACCTAGAAAAGAGGTTGTAGACCTTGTCGAAGGCCGTATGAGCGTACAACGTGCACATGTGAATGTAAAGAGTGCACCTAACGAGGAGGACCACGACGAATGTGTTTTTGTTGCTGCCAGCGGCCCTATAGTCGACACGCCGATTAGCTGCAAAACTGGGGATAACAGAATTGCGCCTCGTTCGAAAAGAATCGAAAAATTTAGGAGACATTATCAACGACGCTACCAAAAAGAACAGGTAAGGTTTTTTTTGGTTCACAATGCATCAAAAATCTGTAGAGACGGTATTGGAACCAAAAAAATAAAGGATATGATTTAAATTAATGGTTATTTATTTGTTTCGTACTATTACAGATCGAGACACTGTCTAGAACCATCCGGAAGCGCATGAGATATGTCCGTCGTAGCTACGACCATCTGGAAATGCTCGTGCTCTACGAGAGTTCCGGCGTCGCCGAGGCTGCTCTGGACAATTCGGCCCTTCACGATAAAGTAAAAAATTTACAAACCATGGGGGATCACGTGAACCAATTGTACCTAGCTCTGAAAAGTAGGAAATTGGAGGGGCTGCGTCGCTACTTTCAAAAGAGGTTCATGATGCAGGAGAAGGCGTCTTTTTCGATTGCGAAAAGAAGGAAAAATGTCGCGGAGAGGAAAAGGTCGAACACGCGTCTGTGTATCGCTATGAAAAACGAGGATAAAAGTAGAGGTAAAGACATTAATTATAAGGCCCTATATCACGACTCGGAATTTAATCCATTAGAATGATTGAAGCAATCCATAGCCTAAACTAAATGCAAATTTTGTAATGATCGTTTTTTGCACTTTCAGAAGACAATAAGTTGTTTGAAAGTCCCCATTATGAAGATAGCATGTTGATCAAGCCGGAGAAAACCTACAGCAAAGCTAGGAGGAGCCTTTTGAAGTCCATTTTAAAGTCCAAGGACTGCGCGAGGTCATATAAGGATGCCGCTTCTTTTGCCAAGAGTATATACTCTCGAAACATATGTTTCGTCGATGAAATCAGGAAGTCTAGTTTGGACAGAAACGCGAATATTGAGGAGGAAAATAAGTCGCCAGGTAATTATGCAGAGTGTCAGGTATCTCAAATCTCAAAATTGGGGTTTGTTCATTTTGACATCTCGAACAAATCCGTACCTTAATTTCAAGCGTTTTTTTTTTTGTTTACAGAAAGTATTGTTCGTTCCATGGTGAAATACAAGGATACTCCCGTTTCATCTCTAAGAAACGTTAAGAAAACGACCGTTATTCCAGAGAACTTCGAACTAGTAACCGTCAAAGGTAAATTATGGAAAATTGTGACTAGCCTATTTATGAAAATAAGTGTTTAAAAAAACACGAAAATAACTTTTGTTTTAAAATTTTTTTAGCGGAGAAACCGCCAAGTCCCGAACTGATTATGGTAAAACAAGAACGGCCAGATTCACCAGAGATTGTTAGGAAATCTGATCCTCAGAGGCGAGGTCAGAAGAGGAAGGCTCCCGATTCTAAAACGCCCAGTGAGTATACAGTGTCCCAAGATAAGGAGGGCCAGTACAGGGATCTCGGAAACCGTAAGAGATACGAAGTCGGTTAAATGGAGGTAAAGTTGCGCATTTACGTGCCTAATAATATGCCGTTTAGGAAGTTTTAAAATTCCGAGTGGTTCCGGAGATATCCGGAAAAAAACGAAATTCTGAAAAATCGTTTTATTGTTTTCCTGGGTTTTTTTTTTAAATCGAATTCTAAAGTAAATTGTACTTTTGCATTGCCACTTTTTCCGCTCTATCTAACAGGGTTAATTGTTTTGTAATCCGACGAGTCGTCTTCGAAGGGCATTATCGACTTTACTTTTTTAAATACGGTCCTGTTTTCCTCATATTGGAATTTGAGAGCTTTTCTTCTTCCGAATGCAACGATGTATGACACATTGTGGTTTAATGACGTTTCGAGGGTTTTTTGAACAACATCAGGAAATTTTGAGATACGGTCCTGTATTTCTCCTAATTTTATGAATAATATCTCATAAGTAAGTTCTAAATTTTTACTTATGTTGGACTAGTTCAATAAATATCAAATAATTTAATAATAAACCACAAATAAGTGAAAAAATCATTCCGAAACAGTAATAAAACGAACAACGAAAAAAATAATTAACTCATCATCTTAATTTTTTTGTTTCAAGCGCCTACTTTTCTTTTAAATCCCGAATCAACAGAAATACGGTCCTGTTTTCCTGATATTGGACGTTTCGAGGGTTTTCTGAACAACATCAGGAAATTTTGGGATACGGTCCTCCATTTCTCCTAATTTTATAACTAATATCTCATTAGTAAGCTCTAAATTTTTTCTTATGTTGGACTAGTTCAATAATAACAAATAATTTAATAATAACCACCAAATAAGTGAACAAAAAGTAATTCAATATAAACACCAATAAGTGAACAAAAACATACCAAAACAGTAATAAAACGAACAACGAAAAAAGTAAGGAACTACATAATCAAGTGTTCAAAATGATTTCCGTTATTTTCTAGGCACAAATAACATCTTCTAACTGTCGATTCTAAAACGTTTGGCAACATTTCTGGCGTAATACTTTGAAAGGCTTTAAGCACTAACCTCCTAAGTTCGCCTTCTGTTTCGAAGTTGTGTCTATAAACATAATTTTTGACATACCCCCAGAAGAAAAAATCTAACGGTGTCATATCAGGCGAACGTGCTGGCCATGGTGTTTCAGAACACCTGATTAATGTAGTTCCTTACTTTTTTCGTTGTTCGTGGTATGTTTTTGTTTGTTCACTTATTTATTGTTTATTATTAAATTATTTGATATTTATTGAACTAGTCCAACATAAGTAAAAATTTAGAACTTACTTATGAGATATTATTCATAAAATTAGGAGAAATACAGGACCGTAGCCCAAAATTTCCTGATGTTGTTCACAAAACCCTCGAAACGTCATCAAACCACAATGTGTCATACATCGTTGCATTCGGAAGAAAATAGCTCTCAAATTCCAATATCAGGAAAACAGGACCGTATTTAAAACAATAAAGTTGATAATGGCCCTTCGAAGACGACTCGTCGGATTACAAAACAATTAACGCTGTTAGATAGAGCGCAAAAAGTGGCAATGCAAAAGTGCAATTTACTTTAGAATTCGATCTGAAAAAAATCCAGGAAAACAATAAAACGATTTTTCAGAATTTCCGAGAATACTCGGAATTTTAAAACTTTCTAAACGGCATATTATTAGGCACGTAAATGCGCAACTTTACCTCCATTTAACCGACTTCGTATCTCGGCCCTGTACTGGCCCTCCTTATCTTGTACACGGTGTATAAATCGTGTTAATTCCGTAAAACCTAAATTGATTTTCACAATATCCCGGTAAAAATGTTAATTTTGAAAAAAAAATTCTCGTACCTTTTTTCTTTTTGGGTCAAATAGTTTACGCTGTAAGAATTGTTCTTACGACCAAATCGTAAAACTTTTTACATATATATAACTTACATTTGTTGACCAGTTTAGATCGCACTTAATGCGAACGTTCTTGGGGAGACTTTATATAGCTTGAAACTCAACTACAACGTTTGTAACGAAATAAATGATCGTTGGGGATAAAGACGAGCTTCAATCAAATCCGCATATTTTTATAGACAACGAGGAGTCTTCGACCAAGAGACGGCGTACCTTGAGAGGGGACGTTGCTGCCGAACGCACTCCTACATCGAAGAAGTCGAGGGCCTCCTCCGTGACTCCCGATGTCCAACGCTCGTACGTCTTGAGGTCCCGCAGCATCGGTAATCGTAAGTTTTGCTACCACCAAAGAGTAATTTTTTTTTTAGTCGATAGGTCAATTTTATTCTACTCTTTCCCCTTCTTTTTACCTAATTGCAGAGTATTCCGTTTCTTAGTAGTAGAAACGTAATTTTATCTTTAATTTTCTTTGTAGATTCCCTTCCGAAGAGTCATACTTTTTAATGTATCAATCGCATTTAATTATCCGTTATGAATTTGTTTCAGGTCCCTAAGAAGTCCCAGAATACGGTGTTTGTTAGTTTAGGCATGTTTATGTTGTTCGTTTGTTGTTAGTTTTTAAGATTTAAAAGTAGGAACTAGGTTTTATGCAAGCAAACTAGAAAAATATCAGTAACAACAGTTCGCAAGCATTTAAGCAAATTCTCCAAGCACGTTTGAAATGATTTACTCGCACTGATAGGTGTATGGTAAGATCACAGTCGCAAATGGCCTTGTTATGAGTTATTATTCAAATAATGTATTGGTCACTAAATCGGGGTTGGTTTTGCGTATAATATAAACAATATTTTTTTCTATTTAGTTAAGGCAAAAAAGGTTGGATAATGAGTCGGAATGTGATAACTAATAATCGTTAGTGGTGATAAGTGCGATCCAAACTTTTACATGTCTTATTTTTAACTTCTATCTTCTATTCCATGCGTTTTTTATTTTATTTATACTTTTAGATATTTTACTTGTTTCTCTTATTATAAATTTCTTTTATTACATTTTTTTGCGATTTAATAAATCCTTTTTAGTATCCAGTCGCGCTAAAAAGTTTCATGGCGCTCATCATAAACATTATTTAATATCAATCACTCGTTTTTTGACGAGCGAATCAACCGCAACGAAACAAAGACGGTGCCGCTAGAAACCACGTTGAAGCAATTTTTTTTTATAATCTGTCATAATTTAAAAAATAGTTTAAACGAACTTGCGAAACGCTTTAGAAAAGAGAGAAACGCGAGGTTTTTTCAGTATTTTTCTGACTCGTTTTTCCAATCGTTAGATTTAAGATGCGTGTAGTTGTACATTTTTAAAGGAATGATTTCAAATATTGTTAACCAGTTCAAATAGACAAACTCCGCTTTTCGTGTACATTTGGAGCATCACTTTCTGAACGGTTTTGTACATCTTTAGATGTATAATTTTAGAATAATATTTTAACGTAGCTGTTAATCATGTTGCATGTTTTTGTATGCCTACATTGCAGCATAATTTTTATATTAATATTAGGGTTAGTGTACTTGTTTTTAAAAATTTTTTAATCGAGTAAAAATAGAAGTTTTCCGACAAAATTTTTCGTGGGTATTTCGCATATCAATTAGTCGACTAAATTCTAACACCAAACTTTCGTTTGCAATAGACAAAGTAAATTTGTTTGACAAACTTTCAAAGCGACAAATTTTTAGATTGTAAAATATGTAAGTTTAAAAAGAGAACTCTCACTGACCAACACTTTTTTTGAATAATTGTCATACATGTCCTTAAGTAACTGTGTTGAGAAAAATGCTTGTTCTGGCCGGGGTCCTTAATGTGTTCAATGACAAATTGGTAAGATGGAATGTCAGCCGTCAAAATGAAAATAACTTATTATATGAATTTGGTCGGTGTACAATGTGTATGGGGCTCCTGCCCCATAGTCTTCTTATTTGCCATTTAACAGATCATTGAACAATCACACGCCTTAGGTTGCTTGCTCATCGGTAGTAGGTTTTATTAGTGTTTAGTTTTTGTCATAATAATAGCCAAGCTAAGTAAGAAAATAATTTATTAACAAGTTTGGATATGTTTTCGTAATTCCTGCATTTCGTTCTATATGTATATACAGGGTGCCCCAAGTAAAGTGGCCTATTAGAAGTATCTCGAGAACTCAATGAGATTTATTTTTGAAAATTTGGCTGTGGCTATAAGAGACGGTTTTCTACATTTCTAAAATATTTTGGATGATGCGGTGTTGCCGGATTATACCGAAAGTGGTAGCAACTTCGGAATTTTAAATGAATTACCCTATATATTATATTTTTTTTGGAATCTAGGTAAAAATCTAGAACAGTTTTCTGTATAATATCATATACCTATCTTTAAGAGTTTTTGAATTATAAATAATTTTGTGATTTTTTAACGCCGTATCGTTACCTGAAAAGAAAATCATATCTTTTTAGCGGTTACAGCTAGAAAGCTGAAAATTTGACAATAGTTTCACAAGACCATCGCAATTTTATAATTTTGAACAGTATTGAATTCGTTTTATACAGAGCGTCTCCATAACAATATTTCTGAGGCAGATGAATTATTGCAAAAATCTTATTATTTTTAAATGGGACACCCTGTATTTGATATGTTTTGCTAATAGAGGATCAAATTTTCTATCTAATGATATTAGGTGTTCCTATACCTATCTTCACTATTTTCGGACTTAAAGCGAAATTTATAAATTATCTTATAAAAATATATTTTTTGGTAGTTGGCTGTGGATTCATAGAAACAAAATAATGAAAAATCCATGTGACGTTATGTCTGTGTTGTTGTAAAAAAAAATAGTTAACCAATAAGGAATTTATTAATAAATAAATAAACAAAATGAAAATTACATCAATAAAATAACTAATAACTAAATTGTTTATAATGCCCTCCGTTCGCTCTTAAACATTCATAAATTGTGGTTATAACATGTTCATTTGTCACCTCTTTCATTTCTTTCTCTTCTAGAGACCCCAAAGCTGTTTGTACTCGATTTTCTAAATCTTCCCTTGTTGTGACGGGTGTCTTGTATACTATTTCTTTAATCCTATCTCATAGATATAATTCTAGGGGGTAAGATCCGGAGACCTTGGGGCCATTTCCATGGACCGCCTCGGCCAATCAACTTTTAGGGAGTCATAGGAGCTGCATCAGGATGCAGTTCATTAAATTTTCTGCAAGTTCTAGATACAACTCTACCACACTCCCCATGAATATAAAATAAACTTAAAATATCTAAGCTCGAATAATGTGAATTAGCCATTTTTATTACAATAACTCAGACATAACGTCAAATGGATTTTTCATTATTTTGTTTCTATGAATCCATTCCACAGCCAACCACACTATCAAAAAATATATTTTTATAAGATAATTTTTAAATTTCACTATAAGTCCGAAAATAGTGAAGATAGGTATAGGAACACATAATATCATTAGATAGAAAATTTGATCCTCTATTAGCAAAACATATCAAATACAGGGTGTCCCATTTTAAAAAAAGAAGATTTTTGCAATAATTCATCTGCCTCAGAAAAATTGTTATGGAGACGCCCTGTATAAAACGAATTCAATACTGTTCAAAATTATAAAATTGCGATGGTCTTGTGAAACTATTGTCAAATTTTCAGCTTTCTAGCTGTAACCGCTAAAAAGATACGATTTTCTTTTCAGGTAACGATACGGCGTTAAAAAATCACAAGATTATTTATAATTCAAAAACTCTTAAAGATAGGTATATGATATTATACAGAAAACTGTTCTAGATTTTTACCTAGATTCCAAAAAAAATATAATATATAGGGTAATTCATTTAAAATTCCGAAGTTGCTACCACTTTCGGTATGATCCGGCAACACCGCATCATCCAAAATATTTTATAAACGTAGAAAACCATCTCGTATAGCCACAGCCAATTTTTCAAAATAAAATCTCATTTAGTTCTCGAGATACTTCTAATAGGCCACTTTACTTGGGGCACCCTGTATATGTCATGTGTTTCTATTTTATCAAGGGAAAAGGCACATCTGATTAAGTAAGATATTGGTGTTTATTTCTTCGTCTCTGCCTTAAGTATTAAAAGGGGATGCACGTACAACTGTAGAACGCAAAAAACATTAAGGCGGTTTGTCCATGTTAATTTAGGCAGTAGCTTTGCATTGCATTTTTCTATAATAAAAGTTTTTTCAGATCATAAACCTCGCTTAAATTCACCTTGCGCCTGCCCTGGTCCACGCCAATAAAACAAAATATCAACGTTAAATTAATATATTAAATTAAGCTTCGTTGTGACTTACAACAAAAAATTTATTCCAAGTTTTACATTAAAAAAATAATGATAAATATCACAATGTGAGTTGAAATCGAATAGTAAACATAATAAATTGTTCAAAATATATAAAAATAACCTGTATTCCTTTAAGTAACTTATCCTTCACGCTTTACGTGATGTCGTGTTTAGACTGTGCAACCTTTTGCGGCGGTTCTAAAGCGAGCAACTGTGTAACTTCTTTCGCAACAAGGCTGCTGGTTTGCGAAAGATTTTGCCTTATTCGAGTAGAGATACAGGGTGTTTCTTAATGACGTGCTAATTGTATGTGATTGCTTAGGTCATTTGATGAAGAAAAGTTCACATGTGCATATGTCCGCAACTTTTTTGCTACAGAGTGTTGAATTTGTTTTTAAACCATTTTTTTAATATTTCCGCACGGACTGTAGTTTTTATTTACAATTTTGGTATGTCTTAAGAGGATATAAACCAAACATTTTAGTTACGAAAGTTGTTCTATCAATCCACCAGTGGGGCCGTTGCAAATATGTCCCCTGACATTTCTTACAAGAAAAGTGGTACACCACTGACATTTTTCCATGTGGATATTTTTTCTGTTTAGCATGGTCAATTCTACATGGAAACGGTTTCCTGCTTATTTCACGTCATGCGCACTGTTCTCGATTAAAACAATTAAATCCGAATTGAAACTCATTATTAAATCATCGATAATGATAAATTTTGGTTTATAAACATAAAGCAAGTTGAATTTAAATTTTTCGATCAAGAACGGCGCGGCGCGCCTGACGATAAAAACGCAAGAGGCCATTTTCATGTAGAATTGACCAGACTAAACAGAAAAAATATCCACATGGAAAAATGTCAGTGATGTACTACCATTTTTGTGAAAAATATCAGAGGATATGTGCGCAAGGACCAAGTACTTTCAGAAATATTAAATAATAACGATTAAAAAATGCTACATTTAAGCCGTTGCGGACATATGTTCATATGAACTCTTCTTCATAAAATACTCTGTGGAATCACACTCCGAAATATTATCACGTCATTACGGAACACCCTGTATAGAGGTAGTGGGTTGCTGTATACTTGGTGTTAGATCAGCGGTTCTTCCTGCACATCATACTCCCTCTTGGCACTGAAAGTTATAGAAGCTTCTTCGTCCCTCTCGGATAGTAGTCTCTGTTTTGTTGTCGATCTACTTTTTCCTAGGAACCTATTTGGAAAATAGGGGAGTAAAAATACGTACGTGGCGGTTTATGGTCTTCCAGAAATATGTATATTTTGTATAGAAAAGTACTTTGTACACAGAAACTGTAATTTGTTATTTTGTATAGTTTTCCTTATACAGGGTATTATGGAAATGACGTATTATATTTAAACCGGCAAATCCCGAGATGAAAATAAATTGAAGAAAAATAACCATAAATGGCGCTTTGAATTATTAAGCGAAATATACACTTTATATGAAATCTCAAAATTTACGTGGCCGCTCCTGAGGCCCTTCGCAATCAATATTTTATTGAGGCAGTCTCCAGGTTCAAAAGAGGTTAGCGCATTATAAGCGATGTTGTCATATTGCAGCACATAATTCTAAACGCACGTTTTCAGTTTTTGACAACAAGACGTCTTTGACGCACGCTATCACTTCTTTTTCAAACTTTTTAGAAACAAAAAAACTACAATTTTAAGGTACATGCTCTCTTAGCTTCGATCTTATTTTAAAATGATCCGTTTTATAATTAAATTCCATAAAAAAATAAAACACGAATAGTTCGCTTTTAACGAGAACCAACAGTAGATAATATCACACAAATTTGAAATCGCATCACAACATTTATTATTATGAATTATTTCACAACAAAAAATCGGGCAATACAACTAACGAAACGTTTAAAATTCGTATACGTCAAGCACGTGGAACCCTCGACGTCGTGAAACCAACATCGTTCCACTCCCGAGTCTCGAAACATACTGAAGTATGAAGCGGCGCGCGGCCGGTATTCAAGCTACGGCGAGACGCGCGGTGTGATTTGACAACACTGTTAGTATACTCTAGTGACCCACATTGTTGCTAAGTGAATCCAGATGGAACGGGGCGACAGTATGTGGGTAAAAAGGGTTTTTACCTTAATATTTAGATATTCGATTAAAAAAAAAAGTACTTATGTAGACTTTCTCTAGGACACCCAAGGAGTCACCCATTTAAATATAATAAGTCATTTCCATAACACCCTGTATGTATAGATCCAATTGGTTCCCGATGGGACACCCTTGTATATTATTGCTATTCGACTGATAAAATGTTTTGTAAATTTTAAGTTTTTACTGAGCAATTGCGGTGTTGCTTACCTATGAGCTAGTTGCCGATTCACAACGATCTTAACATGACCAGTTAGTATGCACAATGAGAATGGATTCAATTCGCTCTTTTTGTGCATTACGTTAGTTTTAGCGTTGCGTGCAAAACCTCAACCGCTCGTCGGAGTTAAATTAAAGTACATGCTTTGGTAAGTTTTTAGTTAACCTATAAAAACACACACGGTTTCCAGAATTCCTCCTCGTTTTCAAAAAATTGTTAGTATTCGTTAAACTACAATACAGTGCGAAAATAAAGTGCAAATGAAAAAAAAAATGGGATAAAACGATCACAAACACATAAAATAAAAGTAAAACGAAAATTGTGAACAAACTTATTATTTACAAAACAATCACAGGAAACGTTTTAAAATAAAAAGTCGGTAAGCTAAAAAAAATGAGTAGAGTAAAAAGAACCATAAAAAAAAACATGAGTATTAACTTACTATGGACTAAGCTTGAATTGAAGCTAACTTTATATTTTCAGGCAGATTCGATACTTTTCTGCAAATAAAATAAAAATAAACTAAAACATAACCTACAAAACATATAATACGACATTAAGTACTGGTTTATCTAAGGGTTTTAATAATACTTGTTTAAAATACATCATACATTTTTTTTCTGGGAAGTTGTTTCTTTTATTTTCAGCAAGGTTCTCGACAAAAAATTCCTGGTTGAAATGAACATTTTTTTAGGACCCGATGGTATCTATTTTCCGGTTAAAAGAGGATAGTAATGAGCTCCTTAAAGAGAATTATATGGGATACGTCTGACCCCCGTAATGGGTGTAAGATTTTAAATTTTTGAGATATGCAGTTACCATCCATAAACCAATTACTAATCATTACTAACCCAAAAGCGACGTTGTTCTTTTCTGATGATTGTCACACTAGTGTTTCCAGCGGAAAAGATTACGTAACGTAGATAGATCAGAAAAGAATAACTCGGTAATTAGTGTCATTCGCCATACCATGATCTGATTACACCATACTCCCTCCCCCAAACTAACTCTACTCCTCGCATAAACCCTGATTATACCTAGACAACGTCGACGGGCTTCCACCCCCTAAGCTCTCTATATCGTCCAGGCCCCGGTGTATAGAGATGGCGTCCAGCGTGCCCAGGTCCCGGCTGGCGAGGTACTCTGCCGTTTCCAGGTCTCTCCGTGTCGGCTTCCGCCACAGCTTGAGCAGTAAGCTGGAGGCGACGACGGACACGGAGCTCATCGCCATGGCCGCGCTCGCCATCCACGGGGCGAGCATGAAACCTACCATGCTGAAGACGCCGGCGGCCAATGGAATACCTGAGGGAAAAAAAATCGTACAGTCGTCTTGTATTTTTTTAAAAGAGGAAAATACATACCTAATAAATTATACATGCTGGCGAATACGAAATTCAGCCTTATCCTGTTGACGGTCTTCCTGCTGAGCTTCAGGCACGCCACCACGTCTAGGAGGTCGTTCCGCATTAGCACCACGTGCGCCGCCTCGACGGCGACGTCAGTTCCGGCGGCAATGGCCATGCCGACGTCCGCCTGCGCCAGCGCCGGCGAATCGTTGATGCCGTCGCCGACCATTGCAACGCGGATGCCTCTGCTTTGGTATCTGCACGAAAATAAAACGCGCTTTATTTAAAATTTATTAATTCACCAAGCGCGATAAGCAAGTAAAATGTTATATTTGTCCTATTTCTTGTAAAATGAGGAATATTTTATTACCTTTGTACTCTAGCAACCTTGTGAGATGGGAGCACTTCCGCGTACACTTTCGTGATGCCGACTTGCCGGGCGATGCTCGCCGCGGTCTGTCTGTTATCGCCCGTCAAAAGAATCACTTCGAGACCCATTTTCTTGAGAGTGTAAACTGCCAGATGAGCTTCCGGTTTTACCATGTCGGCGACGCTGATCATGGCGACTATATTGCCTAGAGAAAATTGTTAAGAATGTTATGTAATATTTCAAGCTCCATTTGACGATTGTCTGCGTGTGTGTGATAAGAACATGTGCTAGTATTTCGACATTTGTTTATGCTACTCGGTAAAATAATGTAATGTTCTGAATTGTGAATAAAATTGAAAATTTGCAATACTCTCTTTAAAAATGTGTAATTAAAATAAAAGATTGTTTCAAGAAAAATGGATATAACTTAATGACTGCAGTAAAAGTACCTGGGCCATCCCATTATTTATGACCGTTTGTTATTATTATGTGGAAAGGACCGGATTGTAATAATTATAATTAAATATAGGCACATCAGGTAGGTTAGGTTGCTTAATTTATATTTAAATATCTTTTTGTGGTAAAATTTGTTAGTTTTTGAGGAATGGTTCAAGAATTGTCTTTTATCAAACATTCCTCAGAATAGCGTGATAGTAATGGGCAATGCGAGCTATCACAGTCGCCAATTACATAAAGCTCCAAGCTCAAATAATACAAAATTGGAGAATCAGAACTACATGGCGGCGAATGATATATATTTTGAAGAAAGTTATAAAAAAAGTGATTTTTTAGAAGTTTTAAAGACATTATGTATAAAAAAAGTATATGTTTGTGACACATTGGCAGAAGAAATTAGACATACAGTGCTACGGCTCCCACCCTATTATTGCATTTTTAACCCCATAGAGCATATGTGGCACCAGTTGAAATCACTGGTTAGGTCTGAAAATATTTCTCCGACTTTAAGTTCTAGTATTGTAGAATTAATTCGAAAATGCTTTAATGATATTCCCCCAGGTAGTTGGAAAAATTCAGTCCGTCACGTAATAACTGTAGAAAATTCGTATATTAGTCTGGATCGTATAATTAATCCAATTATAATTAATTTTCATGAGGATAGCGATAGCGAAACAGAACTATCTATAGAATGACATTATAAATGTAAATAAATCAGTTAATGACGCATACTAAAAAATATTTTGTTAAGAAACGGTTGCCCTCCAAAACAAAACATAATGAAGCTAATTTTAACTGCTAGATTTTTCCACAGAGCGTTAAGAAATTGAGGGTAAAAAAGTAAAAAAGAAGAAATTTGCTTTTAGATGTTTCAATATATTTAGAGGATTATTCTACATGTTTCGGCTTTTTAGGCCTTTTTCAAGAGCATTGCAAGATGAATACTAAGGCCTAAAAAGCCGAAACATGTAGAATAATCCTCTAAATATATTGAAACATCTAAAAGCAAATTTCTTCTTTTTTACATTAAATTATTTAAAAAATGTTTCATAAAGAACCAACCGCGGAATCAGTCGAGTATAAAGAAAAATTTGTTTATGCCTGCATAATAATCGAGAAATCGGTATTTTTTGAAAGCTAAAAGACAGGCTAACATTCCGAGACACAAGCCTACATTTAACTAAACATTCAACCAAGATCGGAAAACAATTTAAAGAATTACAGGGACGATAAACCTGACTAATAAACTGTATTAAAAAATTATCTTTTTCCGGAATTTATAGTCGGCGAGTGTATTTAAAGATTGGTTCTTTCTTATACGCCATAAAAAAATATACAGGGCTGCCCAGAAGTCCGGAATAAAATTAATATAGCCTTAACCTGTAACTTTTGGGGAAAACGCTCGGACACGTCAATTTAGTTTTATATATTCCCACATTTTGACGTTATTCGTTTGTTTTTTTTATAGACATTTGTCAAAGATATGACGACATCGATCTTTTTTTAAATAGAAACATACAGCTTCTGATCATTTGAAAGCCAAATCTCATACAGTATGCTCATAAATTTTAGCGCGATTCTGTCGAGCTATTTCAAAATAGCGACTGTTAAAAGTTTGTAAAAAATCTCTTTCAAGGTAAGAAATGTCCGAACGTGAAACCTTTCTTACCTTGAAAGGTAAAAAACCCATCAATGATTTATGATTTCCGCTTATTTAAATAGAGATTTTGTAAAAACTTTTAACAGTCGCCATTTTGAAATAGCTTGACAGAATCGCGCTAAAATTTATGAGCATAATGTATGAGATATTGGCTTTCAAATGATGTATCACAAGCTGTATGTTTATATTAAAAAAAAAAGATCGATGTCGTCATATCTTTGACAAATGTCTGTAAAAAAAGAAACGAATAACGTCAAAATGTGAGAATATATAAAACTAAATTGACGTATCCGAGCGTTTTCCCCAAAAGTTACAGGTTAAGGTTATATTAATTTTATTCCAGACTTCTGGGCAACCCTGTATACATATACCTAAGGTATAAAAAACAGTAACTTACCGTTTATGGCACAAAGGACAGCCGATCTACCTTCTTCCTCTTCGGCCACCATTATTTTGTCTACCTCGTGCAACAAGGTAAGGCCGTTCCTTTTCATCCATTCCCGGTTACCTACAAGACGGGAGGAATAATTTAAAGGCGAAATTGTAATCATTATCGAATAGTAATAACAATAATCACAAAAAGTTCTACATCTTTAAGTGTAACTATGATTTGTTTTGCGCTCTTAACAAACAAATAACCATTATTCGAAGATACTTACCGACAATAACGTCATACTCCCCCAATCCCATATCTTCTGGCGCATCTCCCATGCCGATCAAATGTCCGAGCTTCATGTTCGGCGACTGGTACACCTCCACGTCGACCCCCTTAACCTGAAACGTACCGGAACTTCCTGCCGAGACTAACGACGAAAAACTGCTCAATTCGGCACTGTTTTTAGAATTTTTAATGACTTGGGACAGGTCGGTAACGACGCATTTCAAGCCGCAACCGGGAACAGCCTGAAAATACGTTATATTGCAATGATTCATACAAAATTGCGTGGTTATTGAAATATGTATGTATGTATACAGGACGAGCAAGGACACATGTTTTTTGTCACCACACGAACGAGCACACATGTTTTTTGAAACATCCTGTATCCTGTTAGATATCTTCACTAAATATGCTTACCTGGAAATTTTTAGAGGTCCCGTTAATATCACAGCCTAAGGCGTCCCTAACATATTTTAAAATGGCCGCCGCAATAGGATGTTCGGAATTAGCCTCGGCACAACCGACAGCCGACAGTATCATGGCCGGACTGAAACTATCAGCTACGAGAGAAAATAGCGGTCAAAATATAAAATTATCGTACTCGTTTAATAATGGGAACTATTATCAAACTAGGAAGTTAGTTATGGGCTAAAAACGCATAGTTACCTTGCAGCCATATCTTGGAAACCTCGGGAGTGCCCTTGGTTATAGTACCGGTCTTGTCAAACATTATAGCCTTTACTTTGTGGGCGTTTTCCAGAGGCCCAGCGCCTTTTATAAGAATACCATTGATTGCGCCGACGCCTAAAAGGGAACTTTACTTATTGTTTGCCCACAACTACGCCGCGGTCGTTCAGAAACGTATAATAGTACAGTGTTGCCAGGTTAAAATTTGAAAAATCACTAGATCGCGCTTTAAAAATTCACTAGGTTAAAAAATTAAAAAAAAAGGGGGGAGTTCGTTAATCTTATTAAAATAGAGTATTTTATTTCTAACATAAATGATAACAAAATATAGTATATTAAAAAAAAATATACAGTGTGTCTACTTAAGTTGCCGCCATATGGGAAACTTTTTTATTAGTAATTTTTCGAAAAAAAGTTATTCTTTAGAGCGAGCCCGCTAAGACTCTGCGGCGAATGCATGGCATGGTTTGTATTATTTATCGGCATATGTATATAGCGGTAGATGGCACTGAGTATCGGAATGAGTTTCCAACAATTAACTATACACAATGTTCTTGAAGTACTTAGTCCATCTCAAAGCGGAGTGATGTTATAAGGAGGTAAAGAAGCTCACAGTCTGCTCCACTAGTTTAATAACAGTTAATAAAAACATACATGTTTCGAAGGCTTAAGCCTTCATCCTCAGTGAAAAATACAACATCAGAGGGAACCTATGACATTGTTAAACAAACAAAGCAGGAAAAGAAAAACTTTTATATGATTATGCAAAAATAAAGAATAAAAGTAAAAAACTAAAGGTTTCATTCGATGTTTTAAGAAGAAACCTTTAGTTTTAACTTTTTTACTTTTATTCTTTATTTTTGCATAATCATATAAAAGTTTTTCTTTTCCTGCTTTGTTTGTTTAACAATGTCATAGGTTCCCTCTGATGTTGTATTTTTCACTGAGGATGAAGGCTTAAGCCTTCGAAACATGTATGTTTTTATTAACTGTTATTAAACTAGTGGAGCAGACTGTGAGTTTCTTTACCTCCTTATACACAATGTTGTTTGAATAAATTAAAATGTATTTAATTACCTTCTGAAACTGAAAAAAATCACTAGAAAAGGTCATTTTGATAAAGATTACACAAAAATCACTAGATCTAGTGAAGTTTCACTAGACCTGGCAACGCTGTAAATAGTAACTACGGTGGTTCTGAGCGTACCTGTTCCTACCATAACGGCCGTTGGTGTGGCCAAGCCAAGCGCACATGGACACGCTATGGCGAGCACGCTCAGCGCGCACCTGAACACGAACTGCAATAGCACCTCCGTATCGGTGAATCCCTCCTTTTCGCCGTGGGATAACGGCAGGTTGTTAATATCTATGGCGCCTATTACCGACCAAATAATTAGAGTTAGTATGGATAGGCCTACAACTGCTGGAACGAAATACCTAAAACCAATGTATAAATATTACATAACGTAGATATAAATGTCCGGTTTTAAAACACGCCTTACCCTGCTATTTTATCCGCCAAATGCTGTATAGGGGCTTTGGAGGTTTGAGCTTCTTCTACTAACTTAACTATTTGAGACAGAGTGGTCGCCTCTCCCGTATGGGTCGCTTCTAGGATTAACAGACCGTGCTGATTGATGGAACCACCGATAACCGTACTACCGATTTTTTTCGGTACCGGCATACTTTCCCCCGTTATGAGACTCTCGTCGCACATGGACTGACCCTACGAAATACATTTTATAACAGAACAGAACAGGTGGGACAAGCAGCGCGAAGTTAACAAATTAATTCCAAATAATCAAAACTACTTTCCTCTCAATATTCCACGAACAGTTTTTCATCGGCAACGTTACACAGTGGGGTGGGGTGTGGTAGGGCGGACAAAAATAAACTAATTATAAAGAGTATAAATTAACATTTAAAGAAGCGATAAAAAAAGCATAAACTCTGCCTTGAATGTAACATAACTCGTGTGGAATAAAGAAAATATCCACGACACAACAAAGATCCGGAAAAGAACAAGTTAGTATACTTTTTAAAAATTTTAGTGTTTCCACAAACAAAAATTTGGGCGTAATATACATAGGCCGTTACCTGTATAACTTTCCCATCGACGGGCACCTTAGCACCAGGCACCACCTTCAGAATATCTGCTCTCTGAACCAAGTCGACGTTCACATTCTGTTCACTAGTCACTTCACCTTTGGGGCCCAACGTAATGATGACGGCGTCAGTGGCCTTTAGCGACAAAAGTCTGCTTAACGCCTCGGACGTTTTGCCTTTGGCTATGTGCTCGAGCCATCTGCCTGTAAAAAGAAGAGGACGAAAAAGTCTTAGTGGTTCAAACATCGACCGTCGGACACTTACCCAAACTGATGAAAACCAGGAGCATGGGCGGCGTATCGAAAAACGTCTGAGGCGAGGTCTTCTGCTGCATGATCATAGAGGCCGCCACCACGCACACAGAGTACGTGTACGATATCGAGGTAGCCATGGCTATAAGTACGTCCATATTAGTCGTGCGATGTTTCAGCGCCTTGTAGGCCTGCACGAAGAAATGACGGCCGCCTAGTATCAGCACCGGAGTGGACAGGGTGAACAATATCAAGTTTTCTAGGGAAAGGCCTATGGAAAAGTAAAAATAATAGTTAGAGGTGCGAACGAAAAGGGTTTCCGCACGAAATTAATTCGCCAGGTCTTACCTGGCAAAACACAGCACATCTCTTCGTGGGTCGCGTTACCGCTAGACATAATGATCATGAAGTACATCATGGCGATCATGCAAGGGACGCCGAACGCCAACGAGAACAAGAAACTTCTCTTCCACTTTTTGATTTCGTCCTTCTGCTGCAGTCGCTCGTCGTCTCTTTCTCGCGTGAACAGCTGCGCTTCGAAACCTAAGCTGGAAAAATATAAATCGTAAAAAGGTGTCTCTACGACATCAGATCGATTCGGTGATACCGAGACGTGAATATCTGATTATACACTACACAGGGTGTTCCTTAAAGGCGCACCGTTTCGCGATTAAAATCAAATTACTTCATTTACTGTTAAGATAACGTCAAATTTAATGAAATTCATTCATTCTGTGAACCGTTGCGGCTTTCTCTCTCTCTCTCTCGTACGAATACTTACTCGTTTATCGCATGAATGATACTCCGGGGCCCCGTCACCTCAGGATCGTACTTGAACTTGCCCCTTTGCATGGTCAGGGCCACTTGCGCGCTTAAGACGCCGGGCACTTTGACCACGTTGCTCTCTATCTTGTGCACGCAACTCGCGCATGTCATGCCCGTTATTTCTAGGTCCACCTGAAAATAAAAGTACGGACCATCATATACGGGGTGTCCCCGCTAAGAATGCACTCTACAGGGTCTCATGACATGATGTTGCATGTGCTATGGCTAGCGAGATCCCTGTCGACTGTACGAGACACCCGGTATATATTCACAAAGATATTTTACACCCCAAGAATACTCACTTCGGATTGGCCGGCTCCGGATTGGACCATTACCGACGAGGGGAACCCCAGGTCGGTTATCGAGGCCGCTATGTCCGGCGGCGTCACTAGACTTGGGTCGAACTGTACCTCCGCTCTGGCGGCGAGAAGGGAAACCAATATTTTATGACACCCTAAAAGAGAGTTGACAGTTTAAAAACCCAGAGTTCACCGAAATGTTTTAAATCGCGTTTTTAAGCCACCTTAGTTACCTGGTATTCTTTGTACGTGCTTCTCGATCGCGGCCACACAAGAACCGCACGTCATTCCTTTAATTTGTATTTGGCACTTTTCTAAATTAACGTCTTTATTGTACAGTCCCATGTCTCTACTCGTGCTACCATTGGCTAATGGAGATTTTTTTTCTAAAAAAAAAAAAAAAAAATAATAAAATTCAATTTTTAAAATTCGGTCATTATTTTAACTACAGGGTGTTTGGAAATTACTTATTATATTTAAATGGGTGACTCCTAGGGAGTCCTAGAGAAAGTCTATATACTTTTTTTTTTAATAGAATATCTAAATACTAAGGTAAAAATCCTTTTTACCCACGCGCCGTTCCATCTGGATTCACTTAGCAACAATGTGGGTCACTAGAGTATACTAACAGTGTTGTCAGATCACACCGCGTGTCTCGCCCTTGGTTGAATACTGGCGGCGCGCCCTTCATACTTCAGTATGTTTCGAGACTGCGAAGTGGAACGACGTCGTGTCGAGAGCTCCACGTGCTGACGTATACGAATTTTAAACGTTTTGTTAGTTGTATTACCCGATTTTTGTTGTGAAATAATTCATAATAAGAAATGTTGTGATGTGATTTCAAATTTGTGTGATATTATCTACTGTTGATTCTGTTGAAAACCATACTTTTTGAGTTTTTTTATGGAATTTAATTATAAAACGGATTATTTTAAAATAAGATCGAAGGTAAGAGAGTATGTACCTTAAAATTGAAGTTTTATTTGTCTAAAAAGTTCGAAAAAGAAGCGATAACGCGCGTCAAAGACGTCTTGTTGTAAAAAACTGAACACGTGCGTTTAGAATTCTGTGTTGCAATATGACAACATCGCTATAATGCGCTAACCTCTTTTGAACCTCGAGACGGCCTCAATAAACTATTGATTGCGAAGGGCCTCAGGAGCGGCCACGTAAATTTTGAGATTTCATATAAAGTGTATATTTCGCTTAATAATTCAAAGCGCCATTTATGGTTATTTTTCTTCAATTTATTTTCATCTCGGGATTTGCCGGTTTAAATATAATACGTCATTTCCATAACACCCTGTATATATTTAGTTCATACTGTACTACAGGGCTGCGTAGAAAATTAGATTTTTTAGGTCATTTTATGAAGTTCTATGAACATATTATGTCCGCAAAGGTTTACATTTTTTGCTACAGAGTGTTGAATTTTGTTTAAATCGTTATTATTTAATATCTCCGAAAGTACTTTATATATTATCTTCAATTTTCGTATGCGATAATAGAATATAAAACCACATGTTTTACTTAGAAAAGTTATTCAATCGAACCACCAGTGGCGTCCCTGCAAACAAGTCCTCCGATATATTTTTTACAAAAAAAGTGGTACGTCACTGACATTTTTCAATGTGGATATTTTTTCTGATTAGCCCGGCCAGTTCTACATGAAAACGTTCACTTGCGCTTTTCTCGTCAGGCGCACTGTTCTTGATTACAGCAACTAAATGCAAATTCAATTTTTATTTTATAAAAATGAATTTAATTATTTTGATCAAGAACAGTGCGCCTGACGAGAAAAACGCAAGTGAACGATTTCATGTAGAATTGACTAGGCTAATGAGAAAACATATCCACATGGAAAATTGCCAGTGGCGTACCACTTTTTCTTGTAAAAAAATTGTTAACACGATTGAAAATAAATATTAAAAAATATGGGAAAAATATTGAAATTTCTAAATAAAAGTAAGACGGAGCCACATTGTGACTATACGGCGGGTGGCTCAGCTAATTTCCAACGTTGAACTTACCTCTTTTAATGTCTTTATCGTTTACACTTTTAATATACGCATCGAAGCCCATGTCCTCAATTTGATCCACTATGTCTTTTGGTTTAACCTTATCCGCCAAATACTGGACATAAGCCTCTTTTCCGGCCAGATCCACTTTTATGTAGGTTACGCCTTGTTTCGTAGACAACATACCTAAAAACGTTTTACCTACGATCACCACCGTAAATAGCAAAAAACATACTAGTCTACTATCCAAGTAAGTTCAATTTTACGCAATGTAAAGTAAATCGCACGAGCAAGAGAGTTGTGGGCGGCTGCTATCACAAACGATGTGAAAAAAGGACAATAATAATCGCGTTATTAAAACTACCATAACAATTAGATAGCAGTGGCGGCTCGTGACCTATGATAGAGGGGAGGGGTTCACAAGTATGGTGAAATTATTTTTAAAATTTTATTTTTGTGTAACGACCAAACAATTCCTTTCTAGCCGTTTTAAATGTAGAAAGAAAAAAAGTAATAAGAAAATGCGTTATGATTTATGACGAGAACGACTTGAGCCAATTAATTTCGGGTTTTGGTGTTCCCGCATTGTTCACTTTATACGATAAATAATATTCAATGAATATAAATTAATATTTTTTATTCGTTTTGTTCTGGGGGGGTGCACGTGAGCATGTGCTCCTGTGGAAGAACCGCCACTGTTAAATAGTGTGCTGACAAACGCACGTCGTACCTTCTACACTCTGTACGCAACTATTGCACGTCATTCCGTCTATGTGCACTCTACACTCGGCGGGGCTGCTTAGCTGGTCCCCATTTAGAAGCGGAAGGGAAGCCTCGAAGCCCATGTCGTCTATCCAGTCGCATATTTCTTGAGAGGTCGTCGTTCTTGGATTAAACGTTACCAAGGCCGAGTTCTCTGGAAGACTAACCTAAAAAACAGGATGTTATTTTTTTAGCTAAAAACGATACTTGATTTTTTAGGTTTCCTTAATAACATTAGTGGAAAACGCGTCCTGATTTTGGTGGTGGTGCTGCTGGTGGAACTTTTCCTTTAAACCTATAATAATAATAAGAAGCTGGCTTTTCAGCCACCCTGTATATATCGTAAGACTTGAACTTTCGATTGTCATTGTTTCGCGATAAATGAAAAGTGTCGTAATCTCGGACCTTGTCAAGTGTTTATTAATACATAATTTACATTATAGAGAGTGACGTTGCAATAATGTAAGAGCTGTAACTTTTTTGGGGGGATTTAATGGTCAAAATTGGCTTATTTGACCTCTGTAACCTGGAAAATAGTATTTTTCGTCGTTATATTTAATTCCTTAAAACTCAATTTTCTCTCATAGTCATGGACATCTGGGAATAGTAATACCCGATATTTAATATTGTTTTGTTCCTTACCGCTATGTAGTTAGAGAGACGGTGACAATTGGGGGTCCGTGAAGTGGAATATCAGTAATTTGTTTTTCGTGGAGTTTAGGTCCCCCTCTACACCTTTTATATCTGATGAAATGCCGTAGAGCGTTGCTGAGAGGAGGCGCTGTACCGCTAGATAGGAAATTCTCAATAAATTCAAAATTATATCGAGCCATGTCTGAAAATGAATTTACAGGATCTGCATGACCCCCAAAGTCATGAGAAACACATTTTCTGACAAGTCAACACTTGCATATACTTTTCCGAACGTGTCAAAAAAAAATGAAATTTAGAAAAAAAGAAAACAAGCGAATTTGAAGTTGAAACTTTCTAGAATGGAACATTATATGTTAAAGATTATGTGAAAAAAATTTTTCGTCTCGCCATTTCATTATTGGAATTTTTCCTCGCAGGAAATTCGGAAAACGATCGTGACATGTCAGAAAACTCTCACACTACATTCCTCGACACCCAAATATTGTGGAAAAAAAAATTCAGAAGAATCGCACCTAGTTAGGCGGAATGCTGACAATATTACGCAGAGATACTGGAAGGCAGCAGTTGCATGATGGGAAAAATTATTCGCAATATTCTATTTCATCTCCATGTGAATACAAATCGATTAAGCCCACTTGGACCCATGTCACTTGAGACTTTAATTAAAATTAAATTAATCATTTTTCCGTTCATTTTTTTTTTGACACGCTCGGAAAAGTATACGCAAGGGCTGACTTGTCAGAAAATGTGTTTCCCGTGACTTTGGGGGTCACGCAGATGCTGTAAATTCATTTTCAGACATGGCTCGATATAATTTTGAATTTATTGAGAACTTCTTCCTATCTAAAGCGGTACCTAAAGCGCCTCTCAGCAACGCTCTACGGCATTTCATCACATGTAAAAGTTGTAGAGGGGGACCTAAACTCCACGAAAAACCAAATTACTGATATTTCACTTCACGGACCCCCTATTGTCACCGTCTCTCGAACTAATAGTATTTTTCAAAAATAAAAATATATTGCACAAAGTGTTAAAATTAAAATCTTTCGATGAAATGTGTAGTGTTTTCGTAAAATATTCGTATCTCTTGAACCCAGAAAGGTATTAAGGCAAATAAAACAGTAAAATGTTAGGAATAGATTAAGCTTCGCAAACCAGCTTATTGATTAAGATTGAAAAATTACTCTACAGGGGGTTACAAACTTGAGAAAAAATATTTTTTCCTGTATATGTACTTTAACAAGTATACATACAGGGTGTTTTTGAATTGACTGCCGATACTTAAGGTTTCGAATCCTATAGATAGAAAAATACTTTTTTTTTTATTCAACCATTCAATATCAAAAATGCTCCTTAATGATTATTATTGAATGTAGAAAAAAAAACTGAGTACGTCACTGGATTCTACGTAAAAAACTACAAAAGAAACATTTTATTTCTGTTTGTACAAAATTTCATAAAAATATCTAAGAGTGATTATAATTATGATAAAAAAGTTATTGTTTAAATTTTAACATTCTGTAGCTCAAAAATGAAGAGCTTAGGAGATATGTTAATATTAACTTTTCCCTTAAAATCACCCAAGGATTCACAACCTTAAGCATCGGCTCTCAATTAAAAAACACCCTGTATAAAAAAATATATATTTAATAAGACTACGGAAACATACGATAAATTAAATTTTCGCGAATAAATAAAACTTTCCGAAACAAATCATACCTTTATATTAAATATCCCCTGCTTTTTTCCTAGGGTGTCCTGTATATTCTTCACGCATGACTGACACGTCATTCCTATGACGCTAATCCGAGCGGTGGCCGTATCATAGTTCCCCCCGTCAAATGACGGCGAGGGCCCCTTATAGTCCCCTGTGGGCGATATGCCGGGAGCGGGTTCATTGTCCAGATGGGTCTGGTTTATCAGGGGCTCGAAGCCGAGAGCGTCCGAGGTGTTTCTGTAAAATAAACATTCAATAAGTGCATTTGAAAAGGTTTCAAAAACATTTTGCTCGAGCTTCTGTTGCATAAGCAAACTATATGTCATATAGGGTGTTTACCTTACCCAAAATTAAGACAAATAGTTTTTTGGAAATTTTTGTATGTCCCTTGCATATTCCAGCAATATTTCCATTTCCTGTAATTTTATTTAGGTGGATATCTTTTCACAGCAATAAATACCTAATCTGCTAAAATCGTGCTACCTACACACGCTACTGCGGACCCATGTAGATAACTATTTGTCTTATTTTTGGCTAAATAAATACTACACGAGCGATGGTACATGTTTTGTCATTCACCCTGTATAAGTATTTCGATTCCCTATGTCGTCAAAGTAGTATTTACACTTTGTTCGCTTTGCAGTTGATAACCATACCAAATTTCAGCTCTCTATGTCCAACGAGTCGCTGAAGAAATGAGCAAATAGAGAAATCGATAGGAACGTAAATCTAATAAGATTTTTGCGGTTGTTCCAATGGTAGGTAACAATACCAGAGGAATAGAAGGTATTTATAACGTAAAAAATCCTGAAAGCCGTTTGTTAAGGATTTTTTTTATTATTTCTTAACGTTGTATAGTTGTTAATAAGTTATATCGGTACACGCAGATGAATTAATTGTAGATTATTTTTTTTGCGGACGGTGCCCTACATATAGTAAGCTCGTGTGCAAAACTAGTTCTTCACGTCCGTCCCGATTGTTTCCAGATTACCCAGATTTGTAAATTTTCTATATTAGCATTACACAAGGCACCTTTTAGTGATTTTTTACTGCGTATCCATGTCTTTTAAACAGCCCTATTTGTTAAATATTTTTTTCTGACTCTGATCATTTTAAAGCATTTTTAGGTATCAGTCATCATTGGTATCAGTTCAGTAGTTTTTAAATTACTAAGTAATTAAAAAATTTCTGGATCCGTTTGATGTTTACTGGGCATCCAAATAAAAGGCCTGCGTATCCAAATGGATACTCAAAAGTACGTTAAAAGATGCCTTGGCATTGTAGGCAAACGAAGAAGCAGAACATTATACAATTAAGACTTAAAATCTTATCAACGTTTTTCGGACCCATCCAGAAAACTTACGAATCATCGTCAACATCAACCAGAAGAGGGACTCGGTCCATTTCAACAAAATATCAATAAAAACACCAGAGTTACTTTACGTATTACTTTCTGCGACACATAAGTACGCACTTTTTTTCACGTGCCACCGGGCCGGACTATTTATTTTTTTAAAATCTCCTCAAAACACTAAACAAACGCACTGTTATGTAGGTATGGGTAATACGTTTTAAAAGTATCAACATTGTTAATTGGTAATCAGAAAAAAATAGCTACGATAAGCTATTGATAAGGCACATCTTATCACAGCGGGTTACGCTTCTGGCCCTATATCTTGTACTATTTATTTAATTTTTTTTTATCGGACAAATAAAGGTGAGTAAGTATAGTTATGCTGTAACGACATACAGTATGTCCACGGATGGGATTTACAAGAGGACAAATGGACTAAAAATTGAAAGATACGAAAAAAAGTCACGCTTAATAAACGTTTTTACTTGAATAATGAATAGGTGATACTTGTTGTCAATTTAATGAAGTAATTATAATAATAATACGAACATTTTTATCAACATGAAAAGAATACGATAACGATTTCATAATTCAAAAACTCCACCCCCCATACGACACATTTTTCTAATTGCTTTCTCAAATAAGTGAAAGAATTTCTGATTTCTTCCTGAGATATCGATTGGACAGCCTGGATAATTCTGCCCTTCAGCACTTCAATATCATTTGGTATTGCGGTTGCAAAAACAATTTGTTTTAAACGGCCCCATAAAAACATATCGGCCAAGGTTACGTCGGGACTTCTTGGGGACCACAAAACGCTGGACGCTGAAAATACATATTTTGTCGAAAATTTAATGGTAGATTTTCGAGTTCATCATTGAAAAATGTATCCAGCATTTCTAAATATGATAATCTATTGCACGTGTTATCAAAAAAATATGAACCTATAATGCCATGGATGGATATCGCACACCACAAGTTCACTTTTGTGAAATATTGTCTTTTCGCCATAATTCTGAATTCGGGATTTTCCAAAGACCAGTACCTAACGTGCTGGGTTGCAACGGTTCCATTTGTTGAAAATGTACTTTCATCAGAAAACATGATACATTTATAAAAATCAACATTTCCACTTAAAATTTTCTATCCACAGGCAAAAATCAAGTCGTTTCGTGTCGTCTCCCTCTTCCAATCTTTGATTAAAGTGCGGTTTATACGGATACAAATATTTGCTTTAAGGATCTTCTGAATTTGACTTTTTTCACAACTTCCAACTGAGTGATACGATTTCTAAGGGACGTCATAGGATTTTCTTCAACAGAATGAAGAACTAAGACTGTAACAGCATCATCATGGTCGTATTTCTTCTTTTTTTTTAGGTCCAAAACCGAACCAGTTCTCTTGAACTTTTTTATTAACTTGCAGATTGCCATCCTAGTTATTGGGATTCCTACAAATTTCTCGATAAATTGTTCCATGACGTAGCGGTATGAAACTTGACCATCCCCATAACATTGTATTATAAAAACTCTTTGTTCAGTAGATACTATTCTACTTAAATAATAACTTCATTAAATAAAGACATTGACAACAAGTACCTATCACCTTAAGTGTCATTATTATTTTAACTAGGTTCACCAGTCAGAGTTGTGCCAGAGAATACTTTTTGGGAAATAATTTTTACATCCACCCTGTATAAAAAAATTGAAGTTTCTTATGATGAATCGTATTTTCTAGACAAGCAAAAACGTTTATTAAGAGTGACTTTTTTCATATCTTTCAATTTTTGGTCCATTTGTCCTCTTGTAAGCCGCATCCGCGGACATACTGTATACAGGTCTTCAATGTTTTTTTTTTCAGTTGATACAATATTTATAATGTGGGATATATCCCCCCGTAAGTACGCCACTGTAATGTATGGGTACAATAAAAGTAACATTTTTAAGAATAATATTTTATCTGGAAAATTAGTCAGTGGCAATAACCGAAATATTATGCCAATCTACAGAATTGCCATAGAAATACGTAACCCTGGAATCACCACCAAGCCAAAGATTGTTTAAGATGAGGGTCCCAAACAATCCCAAATTAGTAATCAGAGCCATCTATGCTGCATCAATTTAATTAAAACATATGCCGCTTTTTCGCAGGTTAGAAAGAGATGAGAGTCATCAGCTGATCTATATTTATTTTCGTGAAGTTTTGGCCGTTAATAATAAAGTTTTTTAGTTAATTTATGGATATTTAGATTGTTTGACATGTCGATTGGGGTATCAACAAGTTTCAGGAAGATCTGTGACAAGAATTTGAAAATTGTTGATATTTGATATTGTTATTATTATTCTTATAGCATTATATATTTTTTAACGCAGTTTTTTCATACCGTTTTCCAATCCTTTAACTTCACGTTTCCAGTTTTAGATTAGAAAAAAACTACGTATATTTCGCTAAACGTTCGCATAAAATAGTGCCTGCTTGGCAACCTATCAGGAAAAAACTTTAGGGATATAACTGATCTTTTGAATAGCGAACTTAAAATAATGTATCACTGGCTTTGCCAAAAATAAATTAAAACTGAACACATCAAAGACAAAGTGTATGATAATAGGATCAAAAGTAAATTGTAAGAAGTATGCCGAATTAGGATTAACCCTTAACATAAATGAGTCTGAAATTAGTTTAGTGTCGGAAATAAAATATTTGGGAGTCTTTTTGGACCCTCAGCTTGTTTTTACGAATCACGTTGATTATCTTTGTAAGAAATTAGGGAAAAAAATTGGTTTTTTTCTGTCGCGTTTCGGATTGTTTGTCCCAGTGGGCCAAGACACTGGTTCATAATACAATCATTTTGCCTCACTTTAATTACTGTTGTTCTTTATTAATATCTTGTACTCAGGAAAATATACACAGGCTGCAGGTTCAGCAAAATAAGGTTATGCGAATTATTCTTAAATGCAACAGGTATATCCCGGTAAGAACTATGTTACGGAGGTTGAATTGGCTGTCTGTGGAACAGAACATTAGAAAGGCGAACTTAGTTTTAATATATAAAATTGAACGTGAGCAGCTACCAATATATTTTAATGCTTTTCTTAAAAAAAGATCAAATTTTCATGGTTATGACATTCGCTCTGAGCAACATTATAGCATTGAGTCAGTTAAGGCCACATATCTACAAAAATCGCTATTTTTCGAGGGAATTCGTCTATTTAATGACCTCCCGGAGGGCATTAAGGAGGCAAATGGGTTGGTTAAATGTTTTTTAAAAGAAGATTGTTTCGTTATTTGAAGGATATGTAGAGTAGAGTAGGATTTATCATTTTTGTAACTGACATAATAATATAAACACTGTTTTGTAACTTACATTTTTTAGTAATATCTAGCCAAGTGCTAAATAAAGATTATTATTATTATAACCTGTGATTAAACGCAGCTCTTAAAAAATATAATGTTATAAGAATAATAATAACAATTTCAAATGTGAACAGTTTTCAAATTTTTGTCGCAGATCTTCCTGAAACTTGTCGATACCCCACTCGACATGTCAGACAATCTAAATATAAATAAATTAACTAAAAAAACTTTATTATTAACGGCTAACACGGAAAAAATATTGATCAGCTGATGACTCTCGTTTCTTTCTAGCCTGCCAAAAAGCGACATATTTTTGAATTAAATTGATGCAACATAGATGGCTCTGATTGCTAATTTGGGATTGTTTGGCATCAGAAGAATTTCTAAGTGTCAGTGACGTGGTCTGGTGAAAATCGCCCATAACTAAGCATAAATGAAGCCCTCAGAGTTAAATGGCAGTGAACAGTATAGGTTCATTTAGTACATGGTATTGCTTTATGCCTGTCAACTCTACACAACCCGTATTAATGTTATTAGGTATTAATAATGACATCCCTGGCTCCAATGTTGCTAAAAATGTTCCCTTGTCACACTAACATTTCGTTATTCACACATACCGATCGCAAACTTGAACCTCGAACTACATTGAACATTTTCGTTTTAGTTATGATTTGGTAATTTTTATGAATAAATAAATTATAAATAGGGTAAGAAAAAAACAAACAATGAACGTGTGGAATAAAATTTAAAATACTTTTGATTCATACGCCATCAGATCAGTGACGTGCCTGAAGGAAGCAATTAACTATAAGGCCAATCTCTGAACAATTTTGGTTTAGAAATTCAAAAAAAACAAAAAAAAAACACCAAGACCTGCCCACTTGTACGTATCGCATATGAATTTTATGCGGGATTTCTGGACATCCCTGTATATCCTAGCTACTTACAGTCACTTTCCCTGTATACAAATATCCTTCAATAGAATTATGCACTTTTAATGAACAACGCAGTAAAACGTATTTAAAAGAGAAATTGCTATCGACATAAATTAAATTAGGAAAGTACGAGTATAACAATTTCACATTATTTTAAAAATTCTACTCTCTTACACTAAACGAATCAGTTCCAGTAAAACGAATTCCCAAAGAAATAAATATTATTTTCCACATTGTTCGCACGTTATTATTAAAAAACAATTTTGTTTGTTGTAATTTATATCTTCATACCCGGTTTCCATATCGGCGATTATCGTTTAAAAGAGGAAGTGCATATTAGTTGATAAAATTGTCCGTAATCATATTATTTCCATGCCCGTAATGTCTAAAGGCAATTTACCGGAATGCACTGCAATTTATTTTTTGTGAAATGGACCTCGTTTTATACATAAATCCCGATATTAGTTACATACAGGGCCGGATTTACTATTGTTGTCGTCTGGACCCGGCGTAAAGAACGGGGTAAAGATTGTTTCACGAAAAATGGATATAACGTAATGACTGCAGTAAAAGTACCTGGGGCCATCCCATTATTTATGACCGTTTGTTATTATTATGTGGAAAGGACCGGATTGTAATAATTATAATTGAATATAGGCACATCAGGTAGGTTAGGTTGCTTAATTTATATTTAAATATCTTTTTGTGGTAAGATTTGTTAGTTTTTGAGGAATGGTTCAAGAATTGTCTTTTACCAAACATTCCTCAGAATAGCGTGATAGTAATGGACAATGCGAGCTATCACAGTCGCCAATTACATAAAGCCCTAAGCTCAAATAAGGTTGGAGATTCAGAACTACATGGCGGCGAATGATATTTTTATGAAAGTTATAAAAAAAGTGATCGTTTAGAGGTTTTAAAGACATTTTGTATAAAAAAAGTATATGTTTGTGACACATTGGCAGAAGAAATTGGACATACAGTGCTACGGCTCCCACCCTATTATTGCATTTTTAACCCCATAGAGCATATGTGGCACCAGTTAAAATGACTGGTTAGGTCTGAAAATATTTCTCCTACTTTAAGTTCTAATGTTGTAGAATTTATACGAAAATGCTTTAATGATATTCCCCCAGGTAGTTGGAAAAATTCAGTGCGTCACGTAATAACTGTAGAAAATTCGTATATTAGTCTGGATCGTATAATTAATCCAATTATAATTAATTTTGATGAGGATAGCGATAGCGAAACAGAACTATCTATAGAATGACATTATAAATGTAAATAAATATGACTAGTAATATTTAAAAAAAATGTTATTTCATTTGATTACATTAATATAATCATATCATTACTTGTTTTCCTTAGTCCGTCCCTTCATACTTCACTTGTTTATTGCCAACAAGCTCTTGTCGACACAATGGGACCTACCCAGGAAATCATTAAGTCGTATCCAAATTTCATGAAATTCCATGAAAATCAACCTCTCTTGGGCGGACTCTTCTTTGGGCAGACGCGGACAGGCTGTTGTCATACAAAGAGTGCGAAAAAACTCCGTTAAACGGACAAAAAAATTTTTAAACGTATTGAGGGACGAATAAGTACGGTGCAAAAACTCTCTGAAGACAGACCGGCAACCAATCGCGTATGCGTGGCAGAGCGAAAGGACTTCGCCGAATGAAAGTATGTGTGATTCCCTGACAGCAGTCCGCCGTTTATTTGTGAGTTGTAAGGTTAAAATCGTAAACAATGGTACAAAAATGTCGCGTTTTGAGTCTGAAAGAGAATATTGATGTTGTGGAAGTTTGTAACTTGATAACAATGATTTGGGCGAGTTCATTAACATTGATAGCAATGTGCTATTAGAAGACGATAGGGACCCCATTCCTACCGATTATGTAGTCCAAACTGAAACCACATCACTATCTGACGACTCTGATGAAGAAGTTGAATGCAGTAATCAAACAATTGTCACCAATTATCAACAAGCCATTAGTATGGTAAAGGAATTATAAGAGTATGCAAAGAATGGAGCTGACTCTACAGCAATGGAATTGTTATCAGACTTGGAATTACATTTTCTAGATTGCAAGTATAAAACGCAAACACGTCAAACTACGTCATTGGATTTTTTAGTACTACATCCTAACTAAAACTAGTGTATGTAATGTTTATTTGTACATACATATACACAGTAATAATTTTGCATTTACATATTACCTAATAACAAATTTCCCATGGGCGGACACCTCTTTTAGGCGGACACATTTAGACGGTCCCTTAGGTGTCCACCACTGTACATAGATACATTTTGCCTTATTTGATCTACATTTGACCAAATAGTCATGCAGCCTGTCGCAAAGTTAATCTCGATTTGAATCATGCTGTTACAAGTGATAACTCACGTTCTTTCCCCGGTTCAACTATATTATACTGATGAGTGATTTCTCGTAGACGTACACGAAACGTATGCATACAAATCTTATTAACGTGAAATAATTTTCGACGTAAAAACCGTTCTTTATGTCAACTGAAAATGTAGTTTTTACTCGGGTTCGTTTTAGTTAACGCCGAATAAATTTTCATATTGGCTACAGTTTTGTAGCTGACGTTTCAGCACATATCACAAATGCCATTATAATAATTAAAATAAATTTAAATTTATTCCCATATACATATTTACCGCTTTTTTTTCCCGGTAATAATAATTAAAATTGAAAAACATTTCATAAAATAAATAATAAATGAGAATCCCACTCTTCTTTATAACTAGAATCACATTAAATACTTGTAAAAACCCAACAACTAATAAAGTGGCAGGCAGTTGGTGATTAAATACTGAACATAGGAAATCCCATGTCATTTTTGAGGTGGCTGAATATTGGCTCCTACGTACATTTTATAGAAAAACTGCATTATAACTTCTGGAAGAGGCCGACATGGTACACTCATGTGCCGAGTTTGAGTACATTTTGGTGAGCCAATCCTAAGTTATTCAATTAAACGTGATGGCAAAATCACGAAACTCTCATAGTTTAGGTATCTGGGGGGAAATATGTCTTGGCATATCCACGTTGTGGCAATCGCCAAGATAGCTTCTCAGAAACTTGGTGTACTCTTCCGAACCAGAAAGTTGTACACACCTCAACAACTTTTGACACTATACAAAGCCCAGATTCGACCATCACTAGAGTACTGCTCTCATGTCTGGAGCTCTGCACCCAAACATACTCTTCGGCTACTGGATTCCATCGAAAGGAGGGCTATTCGTCTGATCGGAGACCACGAGCTGACGAAGAACCTCGACAACCTAGAACATCGAAGATTTGACTCTCTTTTACAGATATTTTCATGGAAGGTGCTCGGCTGACCTTGCCCGCTTAATTCCGCCCAGAGCGACGAATAGCAGAAATACACGACGAACCACTGCCGCCCGTCCATATGTGGTTAAGCTTAGTACTCCTCGAACTTCATTATTTAAGATTTCTTTCATCTGGAGGACTTCATCCTTATGGAACGACCGTCCCGAGGTCGTTTTTCCCAACGAATATAACCTCCAACGATTCAAAACCAACGTGAATCGCTTTTTGCGCACACGCACCACTCCCAGAGTGCCCTAAAGGATTTTTCCTATAGTGCTTGTGTTCGATCATAAATTGGTTTACCATGTCGGCCTCTTCAAGAAGTTATAATGCAGTTTTTCTATAAAATGTACAGGGAAGCCAATATTCAGCCACCTCAAAAATTACATAGGATTTCCTATGTTCAACTTAACGATGCATCACCCGGTATATTATGTATACAGTGTGTTTCTAAGAACCAGTAGCGCACCCGATGGGGGGTTAGAAAGATTGTTAATGTATGAAACTTTATTGATTTATGAACTTGAAAATGAATGAAAATCGGATAAAGATATTATTGTCTTTCAAAAAAATCTCGACGTTACACAAATCACGTTAATCCCCCCAGCTTAAACTCCCTAATGACGGCAAACCGCCGCGAACCAGAACAACAAAACACAATACCTTATTTTTTGATATGACCACATATTTCCTCCTCGTCGTATCACCTCACCGCGGATATCACTATCTTCGTTCAACACGTCACAGTTGTACGTTCGAAGAAATTGCAAAACTGTCTCATAGTTCTCTATTATCATATGGGAAAGTACGTATGTAGATTCGTGTGCAAAAAGTGCACCGATTTTTGCACGCGGTTATTGCAGGGAAAGTCAGTGTTAAGGTATGCGATATGATAATTGGTATGATATCATTGAATTTTATGAAATTGCTTAAGATTAACAAACCATAATAATTCATGAATTAGCGTTCCAGCAATCTCTAGATCTCCAATAGAACTTTATTTCAGATAAATAACTAAGCAATATTTGTGATTTGCCAAAAAATCAATCGCTACAATTGGTTCTTTTTTAGGGGATCACCCTGGTTTGTTCTGAGCCTCTCCTTGCATATTTTTATAACTCGATCGAGTGTTCCTTAACTCCGCCTAGCCTATAATCCGAGCCACGTGCCCCAAACACAGTCCTTAGCAATGCCAAATATGGACAATATTGCAGTTCCTCCTGCTTAAACTCAATCGCCACTTCGTCTAGATATTTCGCCACCACAAACGCACACCCTCCATCAATTAAACAAACTAACAACACTTTGCAACGGGCAATTATTACTTAAATTAGCACTAAATGTTTGTAAACCGAACGGAGATCAAAACAAGTACGTTTATCTTAATAATGGGTTTAAATTACTATATTTTATGGTAAGAACCGGTCCCGCTTTAATTTCAGCATAAATTTATACTTGAATATAATTCTAACGCTTGTGAACAATATTAAGAAGGGATACTTAAGATCTTGAACGTTCCCAAGAACGGTGAAAGTATAACAAAACTGTAATACAAACCGCAGCACCACCAGAATGGGTACCCACCTAATTAACAATTTTTTCAATGTCAAAAATACGGACATGGTATTATTGAAAGTACCGTGAAAGAATAAAACTATTGAGCGATTCACGTTGATTTTGAATTTTGAACCATTTAAGAAACATTAACAACCAAGTTATACAGCAAGAAAGCTGTATAATGTAAGCTCTATTAATGTTTTTACAGCTATTTAAAAACAACTTCTATACATATAACAGTTATATAAGTTGGTTCTTACAGCGTAGCATTGTAGGTATTTAACCCTAAAAATAAAAATATAACACGGGAGATCTTTGTAATTTGTAAAGTTGCTATTGTTGCAAAAATTATTACTTTCGAAACATGAAATGAAAAACCCAATTATTGTGTAATATTAATGAGTTTTACAAAGATAACGAGTGAACGTAGCAAACTAGAAGAATTTATTTTTGTTCTATTAGCATTAAATCTAACAATTCAAGGTTGTTCATCAAGGCAAATTGTTGCAAGCCGGATTAACGTTTTTCTTTTCATACCCAAAAATGCTCCGAAACCACACGACAATAGTCCTAGCTAAAATTTAGCATTCGTAAATGCTAAATGCCATCCTGATAGCGATTTTTATTACCGCTGCGTTACACAGATAACAAATATAATTCTTTTTAATCGAAACCCATTTACACAAATAATGTTTTTATTACGACCAATAAAAATAATGTCAATTACCACCTCACGGCTTGGAGAAATTAGTGTACACCTTTACAGTGGCCTAGACAGTTGGTGCGATTAGTGCAGGTAAACAAGAAATACATTTTTACTTCTATTTTTTAACATAATAATATTATGTTTTTAAAATATTTACGAAAGAAAATCTTGTTCTATACACTCTTTTTTCAAAATTTGGTCGAGAAAACCAGGACATGTTTTTAGATGGTTATTGGTATTACGCCTCTCGGGGCCAAATTTAGAAACTTATGAACATTACTTTATTGTAAAAGATTAGCAAATGTTGAAGTTGACGCCGAGACTCCTAGCTTAACCTAGATATTAAGATTAATACAGACCCTATAAGTTGATATACTCTGCCCACTATACGCATAAAATGCAGAATACAGCAAGCAGTCAGAGCATAATAAAAAAAAAGAATACAAAACAAAAAAAAATAAGAAAAATTAATAAGAAAATATAAAACAAAATATAAAACAACGGGAAAATGGTAAATTAGTACAATTATATTCTTCTGACCGATTCCTACATTACAAAATGAACCCAATAGAATATGAATAGAAATATAAACAGAGAACAAAAAATAAATTTATAGTTTTTGACACTTTCACACCCTTACAAAACACAATAAATTCTAAACCAGAGAGATCAGGATGAGTATCCCTACAAACTACACGAATCTATCTATCGAGCCTTTAATTAGCCTCCTAAATTTAAAATCTGAACACAATTTTAATTCTGAATCAACTTTATTATACAATTTCGCTATATTATATGAGAAAGATCTTCGGAAATAATTTGTACGATAAACTGGTGGGGTAATAATGAGTTTATGACGCAGATCCAAATTATGCGAGTCATATCGAAATTTAATTTTGTCATATAGATAGTCTGATATGATTTTCGAAAAGCACATGCATGAATACTTTTAATCAAACTTTCTAGAAACATGTCTATTATATTGAACGGTGGAAAATTCGCCGCTTTGGAAACTGAATATCTTTGTGTTATTTCTACTACCCAGTATTTCGCCTGATGCTCAAATCTGAATAAACCAGAATATTTTTTGCCAAACTAAAACTAACCACATGAAGGAATTAAAAAAGAATCAAATTGATAATCAAAATTTGAATAAAGTCACAAAAATCCGTCCATATGCGAGCAGCAAGAGTGAAAAAATCAGAAAAATATCAGAATAATAGTAATTAAATCTAATCACGCCTGCTGGACTCGCACTTGACGACCTTTTCCTTCCTAATTTTTCAACAATTATTGTTTAAAAAAAATCCCCATAATGAAATTTAAGTACACATGTACCGACTACTCACATAAACTCTTCTAAAACCTTCAAGTTAAATCTAACGGCCCACATAGCACAAAACTTTTTCATAAGTACCTCAAAACGCACAAATTATCACCAAAAAAAACAAACACCAAATTTTTATCACAACGTCGTGATATTGATATTAATTTCGCGTGAACCAGTAAGCAAAAGTAACATAAAAGTTATATGTTCCTTGAAAAAAAGTTCTCAACATTTTGCGATAAGGGTTGATAGTCTCAAGACCATTATTCATAAAATACTAATAAAAAAATATCTATCTAGCCAAAGTCCGTGAGATTTGAATTTTTATTCGTTATTTTGCAATGTACAGGTAAGATATTGAAATACTGACCCATTCAAGCGCTGTATGAGATAACGGACAACATAAGACAGGTGATAAGTCATTTCTAGGTATTTTTAAAACGCCAGTGGTTGCGTTTGGTAAGTTGTGATTTTTTTATCGTCGATTTTTGGAAGACGTGTAAGAAAAGAGTGTAAAAAAATGAATATAAATTTTTTTCCAAAAATCGTTAGGAAATATTCATTTCCTTACTGTAAGGAAATGATATTTCCTTACAGTTGTTAGTGTTCTACATAAATGATTGAAAACACATCATTAAGAGAAGTAATTCAATGGTGTGCCGTTATTAACAGTCGAGTTGCGAAATGATTACTTGGTCAGCAAGATTTTACAATTGGTCAGTAGAATAAAACGTGTCTAGAAGCAGTTTACTCCAAAGGTCCCAGGGCACTGTCACTTTCTTGTGTTTTCTTTTGCCGAATACAGAAGGAAATCGGCTACAAAAGGTGTAGCGGGGGCGGGTTTTCACTTGTTTTCCCAGGGCACTGTCACGATTCAGAAATGTTTGCTGTCCATAAGTTGCTGACCAACTAGCCATTTTGACTGACCGATTACATTTTTCTGTTTGCAAAAATAACAATATTTTGCTAACCAGTTAATTACGAATTTCAAAGCACCATTTATTTGCGAATAAAATTATTCGCGATTATTTGAAAATTAATCAATATCTGTCGATTTTTAAACGATTTTCGGAAAAAAGTATGTTTACCTCGTAGGAAAAGCCACATTCCTGGATTCTTCACAGTCGTCCAGGAATGTTAGGCATTTCCTACTGGTTAAACAATGTACTATTTTTTAATTTCTGTCAAAAACCAACACGAATTCTGTTTTATTCTTTTGCAATAATTCCCAGATTGTTCACAGTAAAAAGCCCGGTTATAGGCAGGAGCTACGGGATGAGATGAAATTTGAAAAATATTCGGTTCCCATGTTAAAATACATGCAAACTGCATATTCCCCTAAAGAGGTCACTCAATTAGAGTTTAAACTCTGTTTTACACTTCTGTTTTGCCAAGCCTGTACGTATTTACCAAATGCTATGTATCTAGTTATCAATGAACACAATCTCGATTCTATTATGAGAGTCCGTCCTTGATCTTGTAAAATTTCTGTCTTTTATTTTATTTAATTTTTTTATGTATTTGTCTGTATCTTTAGTACCTTTAGTCCTATTCTTAAAGAATGACATGTTCTATGCTATGTTGTATTTTTATTAGAACTAATAAAGAGATTGATTGATTGATTGATTGTTATTCTCTTTAAAAATAATTGAATAACTTACTTTATCAACGAGTAGTTTCCCTCTGGTATGGTGACATCAATATACGACTCATGATTTGTTGCCTTTACCACAGATCCATCGATTTTCTGAATTTGAACCTTGAACTCTTTGAAGTCTTTTGGGTCCTTTGTAACATCACCTGTAAATATTAATTTTTTTAATAAACCAAAATTATGAATAATATAACTTTGTCAAATCAGTTCCCTACGTCACAGTCCCACCACTCGTAAAATCATATGAAGAGTTATTAGTGCTGTATTTTGTTACATTTACTCGTCTGCAATGTTAAAGGGCTGCATTAAATACATATATCAACAAGTGCATGTTGATAAACTATAGCATATTCAAATAAGAATATATAACGTTAAAGAATTCTTACCTTTTGGTACAAATCTCACTAAACATTGATCCATTTATTTAATAATAAAAATGATCTTGGTATGTCGGAAAATATCACTTTAATCAAGAGTAGTATAAATATAAATAGAGTTATATTAACAAATAAGCAATTATCAACTGCACTTGCACTATTTTTTCTAGATTGCAGAATATAAAATCTTTTGTTCCGCCCACTAGAAGCTCTTTCACTTCTATATTATTTCAAATATGTGTGTAATGTTAGTTTAAATGTTATATAAACATCAAATCCTTTGTTAGATCTGCAAATAAAGGGAAAAATGATAAAAAAAAATTTCAAAATATCGAGCAAAAAAGAAAGGTTAATTTTTTGAGTTGTCAGAAAAACTGACACCAAAACAAAACAATATGCCATGATCCTTTGTATAAAATATCGAGTGTTTCCGAGTAGTATACCTACAAATTAAAGGAGTATAGCCGTGTAATTAAGAAAGAGGGAAATATAATCCCATCTAGGAATTTTTATTTCATTTAAGGTCATGTTGGCAACATAAATGTCGCGTCATGTCAACCCTCGGCTGTCAAATCCGATTCCCGAACATAACCTCAAAATTATAAGAATGTTTTGAAGAAAGATTTGCCGACGTTTTATGTTTAAATATAATTTGAGCCCAAAATGACGAAGTTAATGGAATGGTTAGCTGTTGCCGGAGTTTTGGGGTCGATTTGGCTAGCTTTGCTTACAAATACAATAGAAAACAGCTTTGTAAAAGACCATTACAACCTGCTACTACTCTCGCCTTTTATATTTGTGATTGTATTTGGGGTAAGAAATGGTTATTTACGTAACTAGTGCAAGAAGATAACATCTGTGGCATAAGACACGAATTAAGCAAAGCCCTCGAGTTGCTCTACAACAAACATTACCCTCTACTATATCATAAATGTATGTTTTTTCAGGTTTATGCCGCTGCTCTAGTAATGTATAGAGTTTACACCTTTAATAATTGTGACGAGGCAGCAAAAGAACTACAAAAAGTAAGCTACATGAACAGACTAACACAAATATATATAATAAAGTTAATCATGAAGCCAAAGCTAGACATTTATACATTGCATCATGTTTGTACAAGGCTTTTTATTTTAAATTTCAAGTATTTTTGTATAATTCAATCAACTATCTTTCACTTTCAGGAGATTTTGGAAGCAAGAGAAGACCTAACAAGACGGGGATTTAAATTTAAAAATGGACAATGAACACGAGTGTAAATTTTCTTTATTAAGTATACGTACACATAATTTTTAAATTATATTTCTTTATACAGTTGTGAATAAAAACTAAGAGTTTACAGTTATTATGGAAAATTTTTAGGATCTTTTAACTTAACCTTATTAGAAAATAACAACAAAAACTTATTCTTAGAAAAAATTATAGAGAAAAATAACCCCCTCAACAATATCATGCTTTGGTGATTGAAATCACATCATTAAGTGAATAAGACTAAAAACTGAACCGTTTTTTAATTGCAACATAAAAATCATAAATCTAGAGAATGTTCTTTCCCTATAAAAAAAAATCTTACCATTTTCTATCTATCTTCATCATTCTTTATTTAAATTTGATGCAGGTTTGTTCATTATCGCACATGGACACAAATTTTTTCTGAGGGTTGGATTGCATTCCTGAACAAACCGGACAGCTTTGACTTTGGCAGAAATGGCTTTGTTACAAAATGCATGGTTAGCTAATTATTGATTTACTAAAGAAGCTTGAATGTGAGTAAATCACATCTATAAGTCAATCATTTGTTTTGGCATCAAATCTACACTTTTTTTTATAGGAAAAAAGGTACGGTTACAATTCCACTAACCAAGTCTACACTCATATTAAACGGCTTTCTTGTTGGAATATCTTTGAGACTGTGAGTCACACTTTCTAGTAACCACATGTGTTAGGAAAAATGCAATTTCATTGCAATACAATCATAAGATAAATACTAAACTATAAAATAGTACTTTTCTCAACTTTTTAGATATTCTATTACAATATTTTACTAATATTGGTTTACTTTGTACATAGTATTTCATACAAAATTTTAATATTATGATTTTTTAGGTAAAACAGTACCTTGTCTAGTCAAACAAGTTACCAAAATAATTGTTCTCAATCAAAATGTCACCATTTTTGAGAAATCAACGATAAACAAGTTAAATAGTTGCAAAGATTTTTTAACACCCTGTATACTATATATATATTAGGCGGCTGTCACCAGGTATTTGAAGCAAATTAGAAACGCCAGAGATTAGAAACGTCAGAGTTCTTCGGCAAATTAAAGTTTCCATTTATGGAAACTTGTATACCTGGAAACTGTCTGGGAGGACATAAACTCTGCTTCGGAAACTTCTGTGTCATTATAGCTTAAACACGCTCCCCGACAATAAAGTCCGGACAAAGATTAATAAGATTATGTTAGTCATGTTTATAGTCCTGTAACTTTTTAAATCGGTTTCCGATCTTTGTGACATTCTTAAAGGCCGTATTACAGTCGGGAATTTTTATGGCGCCAGCAATGGCAATTATAATTCAAGGATTCAGGCGCAGTACACCGTTCTCCGTACTACAGTCAGAAATTCTAGTCTTCTGACAATTAAAATGACACGGATTCATGCGCAGTACACTGTTCCCGATCAGCTGCCTCTCATTACCAGAAATGGGGCAGGCGCCATTTTAATTGCCCTTGCCGGCGCAATTGGGTAGACATGGATTATTCTGTTATTTTTAACTGTTTATTATTTGGCCGAACCAGGTATGAACAGGAAATGGCCATTTAAACCCACTGGTACTTAAATTAGCAGTTTACATTCTTTATTAAACTTATGGACTGCTAATTCAGCAACTTTTTGCACCTCCTATTTGTAAATAGCAGTAGCTGCCTTAACTGGTAATCAAAACGAATAGGTTTGCAAATCAATAATTCTGGGGATATTTTAGGGATTTCGACAGTACCCACTGCTGTTCTGACCGTTGACAATGCTCCAGCTGATCGAAAACGGTTTACTGCGCATGAATACGTGCCATTATAATTGCCGGCGCAAAGGCCGTATTAGACTAGGCAATTTTTTCTCTTGCGCCGGCAATTATAATGGCACGTATTCATGCGCAGTAAACCATTTTCGATCAGCTGGAGCATTGTCAACGGTCAGAACAGCAATTGGTACTGTCGAAATCCCTAAAATACCCCCAGAATTAGTTATGGGCAAACCTGTTCGTTTTGATTACCAGTTAAAGCAGCTACTGCTATTTACAAATAGGAGGTGCAAAAAGTTGCTGAATTAGCAGTCCATAAGTTTAATAAAGAATGTAAACTGCTAATTTAAGTACCAGTGGGTTTAAATGGCCATTACCTGTTCATACCTGGTTCGGCCAAATAATAAACAGTTAAAAATAACAGAATAATCCATGTCTACCCAATTGCGCCGGCAAGGACAATTAAAATGGCGCCTGCCCCATTTCTGGTAATGAGAGACAGCTGATCGGGAACAGTGTACTGCGCATGAATCCGTGTCATTTTAATTGTCAGAAGAGTAGAATTTCTGACTGTAGTACGGAGAACGGTGTACTGCGCCTGAATCCTTGAATTATAATTGCCATTGCTGGCGCCATAAAAATTCCCGACTGTAATACGGCTTTTAGCAAAATGTAGGCTTGTGTCTCGAAACGTTAGTCTGAATTTTAGTTTTCAAAAAAATACTGAGTCTTGATCACAAAAGTTACTCTTGTACCCTTAATTTCTTATGTTTTTTTGGAAGTGTCACCTTTTCTTAACACAATGTTTCTTGGTTCACGTGATTATCTGCTTTTTAAAAGAACATACAAATTTTTAAAGAATGTATTGCAGTTTTTCAATTTTATTCATAATTCAGAACATTTCATTATTCTATCGGGTAGCATAAATAAATATCTAAAAATGAATAGCCCGTATTGCATTGAAAGCATGCCACGTGACATGGTGGAAGTGATAATAAATAATGCAACGTTCCGAATTGTGAATAAAATTGAAAAACTGCATTACTTTCTTTAAAAAAATTGTATCTTCTGTTAAAACACAGATAATGACGCGAACCGAAAAACAACGTGTTAAGAAAAGGGCACACTTAAAAACAAAACATAATGAAGCTAAATTCGACCGCTCAATTTTTCCACAGGTCGAAATTAGTTAAATTAATTTAACTAATTAAAAAAGTAACTTTTGTTTCTGCCTGTATAATGATCAAGACATCTCAGTGGCCTAGCGCTACTACCGCGAACCCCCGCAGTCGCGGGGGGGGGGGGGGGGGGGGCGAAAGCTTCGAGTGCCGTAGAGCCTATTGCTAATTAGCAAATCTTTCCAATAAATACCAATATTACCAATGTCCACCTGATCTAGATTTTGTCACACTGTGCCCGTAATTATATAAATTTGAAGAATGAAGCAATTGGTATATCAAGATCATGGAATATAAACCCGGAATTTGAAGATAAAAGACAATTAAAACCAAAAAAACACTTTGATGAAGCCAATACAAATTATCTATTTTCTAGTCGAGAAAACTATTTTAGGATAAATATATATTACAAAGTATTTGATATTGTAATTAACCAAATAGGTAATCGTTTTGAGGGAATGGAGTTATTTGTTAATAAATTTAGATTTCTATGTCCCCAAGTTCTAGTAACTTTGCCAGAAAAAGAATTATTTATGTCTGCAGAAACACTACAGCAAACATATTCCAGCGATCTGTCTGCGACTTTTCCTTTAGAGATAGTCGCGTTGTGTATGCCGTTAAAGGAAAAAAATTGCTCTCTTCAAAGTATTAAAGACTTTGCTGTATTTTTAATTGTGGAAAATAACACTTTATCATCAAATTTTCCAGAGGTAACAACAGCCTTATTATTATTTTTAACTCTTCCAGTAAGTGTTGCTACAGCTGAGAGATCCTTTTCCAAATTAAAAATCATTAAAAATTATTTACGAAATAGTTCCTCTCAGACAAGGTTAACCAACTTGGCTATCCTGTCTATAGAGGCACAAGAGGCGGCCAAAATGGATAATAAACATTTAATAAAAAATTTTGCGGAGGCAAAAGCTAGAAAAAAAACAATTTACCTCCTGAAAGCAACGATATAAGAATAATTTTACAATATAATAATTAAAATAGGCAATTGGCCAATTGCCTCGCAATAACTATTGAGATACCTATAATATTATATTCAAGATTTTGTTGCTTAATTTTAAATACTTTTGGATTTATCTCACTGTAACTTTCAAGTATCGCTACCTTAGCTCGATACCTAAAGAATTTTTTCGTGTTTGTTCCTTTTAGTTTTAAAGAATGTTTTTTGTTTTCTTCTTGTTGTTCAATAATTTTATTTTTTGTAACGTTCTCTACATATAGGTTTGTAGTTTATATAATAAACAGTATTATCTAATTTTGTTTGTTTATATGTATATTCTTAAAATAGGGTAGGGGGCCCTAACTCAATTTTCGGGGGGGGGGGGGGCTATAATTTGTCGCTACGCCACTGAGACATCTCCACTTTTTGAAAACTAAAATGCAGGCTAACATTTCTCTAGAGTCAAGTCTAGAAAGCTAGAAATTTCACCAAGATCGGAAAACAACTTAAAACGATACAGGACTATAATAAACCTGACTAACATTATCTTTATTCAGAGGATTGTACAGTATAATAAAACTAAGAAAATATATTCGTTAGTGTCGTTTTCTTACCAAAAAAAAATGTACTATTTGGTTTTTGAGAAAGCGCTCGACATAACAAATTGAAACATGCAATAAGGAAATCAAAAAGAACGTTTACGGGTATTTTCCCATCACTAATAAAAACCAAAAAGAAAACTCCAGCGAAACAGCTCAGGGATAGTATACAGGGTGTCTGGGAACATGTGGGAAATCTCCCGGATATGAAGAAAACACGTGAAAAGAATACTATAGGTTCATATAAACTTCTTTCGTATCGGCCTCCTCTTCGAAGATATGGGCTCCCAAGGAGCACCAATGGAATCAAGTTTTTTACACATAATTATTGAACCACCTGGTATATTTCAATTATTTTTTAATATGATGTATACCAGGTAAGACCCGTCAAATTACTACCCAAGAAACTGTTGTGAATTACTCACAGCTGCAGGGACGGACTAGCTGTAACACTCATGGGCCCATTTTTTTTTACGCCCTGTATGATGAGAACTTTGGACAATGTTTTTTACATACCTTTAACTATTGGCTAAAAATTAAGTACTCTTCATTCATGTCGCTAATCCTATCCGTTTTCGATAAAACGGCATTTCATATACATCATGTGCTTCGGGTATTTCAATAAAAGATACATCTTTGTTCTGATCCAATGTTCAACCTTCAAGATTCCGCTTTTTCATATTTAGCCCATGAGCAGTTAGGGGACTCAGTGTAAATAAAATGACGTTTTCTCGAAAACGGTTAGGATTAGCGACATGAATGAAGAGTACTTAATTTTTAGATAATAGTTAAAGGTATGTAAAAAACATTGTCCAAAGTTCTCATCATACAGGGCGTAAAAAAAATGGGCCCAAGAGTGTCACAGCTAGTCCGTCCCTGCAGCTGTGAGTAATTCACAACAGTTTCTTGGGTAGTAATTTGACGGGTCTTACCTGGTATACATCATATTAAAAAATAATTGAAATATACCAGGTGGTTCAATAATTATGTGTAAAAAACTTGATTCCATTGGTGCTCTTTGGGAGCCCATATCTCCGAAGAGGAGGCCGATACGAAAGAAGTTTATATGAACCTATAGTATTCTTTTCACGTGTTTTCTTCATATCCGGGAGATTTCCCACATGTTCCCGGACACCCTGTATATCGCGGCTAAAAGTAACCGAATTCGAGTGAAATAGAACTTTAGGAACAGTTTGTCTATTATGAAGTCGTAAAGGCTCCAATTAAGAGCGCTTTTAACAATAGGTACCTACCCCTACCTACTCAGTCCACTACACAACCTAAAAAGGAGTCCTAGGTTTACACACACAGTAACTTTCATGAATTACGCGGCAATTCGGATTCAACGTAAGGAACTTTTCAATCCCGTCTTTGGTGATCTCCGTGTACGTCACATCGATCAGGTCCAAACTCAAATTTCGCACGCTGAATAACGCCTCGTCCGTTATCTCGCTGTATCCTCTGAGGGCCAGTCTTCTCAGTTTAACTTTTTTCGTTCGCTCCTCGGGACGTTGTCTGACGTTGCCTCTGGGCGGAGGAAGCTGAACGATCTCGATGAATTCGCCACGTCTGAAAACGAAATATTGCAGTCGTGTGTGCTCAGCCCTTGGGAGAAGTTTGAAATTCAATTGCAATTGCTTATTTTAAACAGGACTTGAAGCACCAATGTTTGTAAACCGACCAACCAACGGATGTTCCCTGCAGTGTTGACACGTGAAAAAAATAGAAATCACCAGAAAAATAACCAAAAAGTGACCACGAGCACCAAAAGTCTTTTTTAAATTAATAACTAATTTTACCTTGGTGCATCGATTCTGGCCATCGCTGGTCCCGCTCGATTTCTCGACGGTCCCGCTGGTCCCACTCGATTTCTGGACGGTCCCGCCGGCTCCGCGCGATTTCTCGACGGTCCAGCGGGCACCGCTCGATTTCTTGTCGGCATTTCTGACAGTTCCATGGTTACTTCCAAAGGCCTCGGTGGTGCATTTGAAGGTCCAGCGATGTCGCCACATCTGATGATCCGAGAAGGCCCTGGGGCCGGACTGACGCTTCTTTTCGCACTGGAAGTACCGCTGAAAAATAAATTGTTTCCGTTCAGGATATTTTTGAATGGTGGACAAAAAATAGTCGAGCAGCGTTTATAATCAATCCACTTCGAATCGTATAGCACTTTACTTACTAGTTTACGGACAATTCCGCTTAATAGAAGTTTATACTGTGAACGAGAGTATGTGAATCATAGACAAAGTAAGAGAGGGAACGAATAATTCCGGTTTACGGGCCGTCGCAGAAAGTGTTACCTAAAATTGATCGGCCGCCATTGATAGGGAGCCAGACAATCGAGGTGGCACCCAATGTATTTTGGTGATTTGTGGTGAGAAGAGCTATTATAAGAATTCAGTTTATTTACAGAAAAATGGTGAATTGTTGTGCCATGGCTGTAAAAGCCGTAATGAACGAAAGAAGCTTGGAATTACTTCCCATCGGTAAATATTCAAATTGTATTTTTTGCATGGATTTATTTTATATTAGATATCCTTCCTTGTAAGTTTATCAGTATATATTATTTGAAACTATGATTAAGGCTATAGTTAAAGCTACCTTCCTTTGTGATTTGTACTGGATTTGTTGCACTTTTCATTCAAGTTTTCTAATAAGAACCAGGTAATTGCCCTTGGAGAGGGTGTGTCACTCAATGGCGTACCTGCATGATTTGTATATTTTGACAAAATTAAATTATTTCTTATTTAATTTTGGTTAATTATTAGTGAAAGCATTATATTATTTCGAATGCATACCAGTGTTATTTTTTTAAAGAAAGCGATTAACGTTTGTCTTGAATCGTTGAAGGTCATAGTCTTTGAGAAACACGACTTCAGGCGAAGGTCGTTTCACAAGGATGGCGTCCTGTTAAAACTTATTTTAAACCGCTAAGCTCACATATTGTTGTATTGTTTTTAGATTTCCGAAAGATCCACAAAAAGCAAACATTCGGGTGCAGAACATGGGACTAAGGCCCAGTTGTATAAAACAATTCTGAACTTAAGTTCAATTGAACGGCGATCAACCTGTGAACTGCGTTCATTTTATATTGCGTTGTTCAATATAAATTTAACCTTAGTTCAGCTGAACCGCGATCAGTTTATGTTGGCATTACTAATTACCTTAGTTACCTAGGTGTTTTTCGATTTCTGACATAAAAGTGATTTGACGTTTGGCGGACTTGCTTGGCAGTAAAACCGGTTTTATTTGTTAAGAAGGGTGTTTTTATCCTATTCGGTGTACTTCGATATAAAATATTGTTAAAAATTTTCATTTTATTTACGGACTGGTGATACAGCCCAATACTAACAAGTAGGTAGGTACAAATTTTTATTCTGGCTAGGTGCAATATGAACATTACCTTTGCATTTATGTAATTTTATTTGAACAAGGTCTTAAAGATTTTTGTATTCATTTATAGATTATTCTTTGGTGGAATATATTGATATGGAAAACAGAAGAAATATTAATTTCAGTGCAAAAGAGATTAGCATACTAATGAACCTCGCAATGAAATTTAGAAGCTCAATTGAATGTAAAAAGACTGACAAAATGAACAATAATTTGAAGCAGAAAGCTTGGGAGCAGCTATCAAATGAATTTAATAGCATTTGTGGGGAGCCATTTAGAAATGCAAAAGTTCTTCGAGGCAAATATGAAAATCAAAAAAAGAGGTCCAAACGAAAGTTTGCAGATGAAAAAAGCTACTTACGAGGAACAGGAGAGGGACCTGTAAAACCCAAGATATTCAATGACATTGATGAAAAAGTCAAAGATATCATCGGTACACAGATGACCGGCTTTAATTCAGAATTTGGTGGAGACTGTAGTAAGATTTTATTAAAATTAAGTTAAAAAATGTAATTATTGTAAAAGTAGCATTTATTTTAGAATGTGACAATATGCAGATAGAAAGTGGCCATAACATTTTTTCTGATTCAGGTAAGTCCTTATAGTTGATTTTTATTTATAGTATGTAACTACTATATAATGACTTCTTTTAATTGTAGAGCAACTACTGGAGGAAGATGCGAAAGATTCTGAGGAGGATAATTCATTGTCAGGTATGTAGGTACAATATTTCTACTGATATTAATTTAACAAATAATGTGTTTTTTTAGAAGTGACTTTTAAACAAAAGAAGACAGAGCTTTTGCAAGATACATGTAAGTAAATATTTTTCAGGATTCAATATTAGAGTGAGAAGCAGAATCTTTATTTAGATACATATCCAGAGAATATTAAAAATGCTTATCAGATTCCTTTTTTAGCTGCTATACTAACCGATTGGAGCAAAATGACCCCAAACAAGCTCAAGACTCCAAAATCCAAGCCATTAAAAACAATTTTGAAGGCGGCCTCTGGTAAAGGTAGATTTTCTACATGTCACAAAATATTTAAGAGCTACAACTTGTTTTTATTTTTAGTAAAGGAAAATGTTTTATCGAACAAAGTTACTTTGTGGGCTACAAATAAAGCTGAATTAGCCTCTCAGCAGAAAGAATTTTTAGAAAAAGAACATCTTATAAGAATTGAATTGATGAGAGAGAGGCACAATCATCAAATGACACTAGACACGAAGGAAAGTGATCAGAGACTGCTAATCCAAAATAAAAAAGCAGAGCTAGAACTGGAGATCCTTCAGCTGCAGAAAGAGCAGCTTAACAAAATTTAGTAATACTAATAATAATAATATATTACGTAATAGGTTAAATTAAGTAAAAAATGATAATATGAAAGTTATGAAGTTATATGAAGTTACAAGATTTTAAAATAGTTTTTAATAAAAATCATATATTCTATTCATGTGCTACATTATTTAACATAGGTTGAAAGTACTCATTTATCAAAGTTTGCCGTACAATATTATTTAAGGCTATATTATCAACACCTGGCTGTATAGCAATATGACCCAATTCAATAGCTGCCTCAACTTCTTCATTTACAAGAGGAACATCATCTCTTAACATGCAAGCGATATTATGAAGCACTGCGCATGAAATAACAATTGATTCTACTTTTTGCACATTTAATTTGATTCCTAATGCTAATATTGGAAATCGACGTTTTAATACACCAAAACATCTCTCTATTGGATTTCTCGTTCTTATTTGGGATTCGTTAAATAAATGCTCTATACGACTTCTTGGATTAGAAAGAGGTGTAATCAGGTATGGTTTGATACCATATCCACTATCGCCCACCAATAAATTTTCACCAAATTCTCCATTTTCAAACCGAGCTCGCACTGTTGAGTTTCTGAATATATTTGCATCATGAGCAGACCCTGGCCATCTACAGACAATATCCCAAATTTTTAATTGGGAGTCACATATTGCTTGCACATTAAAGGAAAAATAACCTTTCCGATTCCTAAAATTTTCTGGTTCTTCTCCGCCAGGAGATTGAATTCTTACATGGGTACAATCCAAAGCCCCTATGCACCTTGGAAATCTGCTTATGTTAAAAAATCCCTGTCGAACAATATTTATTTCCTCATCGGGTAATGAAATATAGTTTTCATGCATATGTGCAATTGCCCGGGGCACTTTGTTAATTACTCTACTCGCTGTAGATTTATCCACACCAGAAAAATCTCCAACCACCTGTAGAATACATCCTGTTGCAAGAAACCTTAAGGTTAGGAGTACCATTTCTGCCGCGGATAGAGCTTTATTCCTTAAAAAAATATACAGGGTGTTAGGGACTTACTAAATTTAAAAGGGTGACCCCTTGGGTAGCCTAGAGGAAGCCTACATACTTTGTTTTAATCTAATTGAATGTCTAAAATTTGTATTACATTACTATTGGTCGTGTTTCAAAACGTACTATACTTTTTGTGTTTTATTTTTTTATGCAATTTAATTATAAATATCATTACTTTTAAATAAGATCTAAGGTGAGGGAGCATGTGGTTTATAATTATTGTATTTTTTCTAAGGGTCTTGAGAAATAACTGACAACGGGGTCAATGACGCCCCGTGCGGTTTTCCTTGAATCCTTACGGCCATTTTTATGCACGCGTTTCTTGTCTCGGCGTTTCGCGGGGTTTTCTAAACACATTGTTCTCATGGGTGGAAACGCCGTGACAAGAAACGCTTACATAAAATGTGCCTACTTAGCACAATGTGTTTACAAACCGCCGCAACAAGAAACGCGTGCATAAAAGGGGTTTGGGTTTGTTCGCGTTTACAATTACAATTTTACAATTTACAAAGCGCAATTTATGGTTCCTTTACCTTCTGCTTGTAGAAGAGATTGATGGGGAAAGACGTTCTATAATGAAAGCAACTGTGTCTTTTGTTAATCGAAATCTTTCCAAAAATTCATTATCCTTCCATTTAGTGAAATGATCAGGACGTTCCCTGAATGTCCGTGGCATTCTAGCATTCGCTACAGCATTCACAAGGCCCAAAAAATCTTCATCATCCGTTAAAACTTCGTTATATTCATCCATTTTTAAAAACAATACGATAATCATAGAATAATATTTAGATTTGGTTGACAATAATTTACTTGACACTAACCTGACACAAAGTGACAGAAGAAAAATTTGAAGGTTACAAATGATCGACAGTTCAACTTCTGAACCGCCGAAATTCGACGTTCAGTTGAACTCCTGATTTGAACTGAGATCAGCGTAAAATAATGTTGGTACAACAACTTTTTTACTTTGAACTAGAGTTCAAGAATGAACTACAGTTCAAAGAGTTTATACAACCGGCCCTTAGAGATTGGACACCTTCTCCTGCCTACAGGATTTGTTCAGAGCATTTTGAGAAGTCCTTTTTTATAAAGTTGAGGAAAGAGTTCGATTACTTGGAGGTGCTGTGCCAACAATATTTTCAAAACTACCAGTAATTACATTTTGTTGCTTCTTTGTAATAAATTTTGAATCGACCAATTTTATTTTTTATCTTACATTTTCCCTAAAGTTGAAAGATATTTAAATTTCACTACCTTTCCTATATGAAATTATATTTTTGGCTAATAAAATTAATATTTACTAAGCATTCATAAATTATTGAGAAGCAGAAGAACATTTGTACTCAGTAAGGGACACAATATACAAATTCAATTCAATAAAAATATTACTTCCATATACCATAAATAATAATTTTGTACTGGGATAATACTAAGAAAATATTCATGTAACGCCACTGCTAAATCCGATAAGGAGCCAGGCGGTAACAAAATAGCTTCTGGTTTTACGCGTCCCCTCTCTTCCTTTGTCTATGATGTGAATAGAACAAATACTGACCTGCCGCTTCCTTTATCCAATTTTGCTCTCTTTTGATCCTCGACGCGACCTTCTTCTGCAGCTGGTCGTTTCTTGGTGCCCCGCTCAGTCTCGGCGGAATTATTACCGGCGCTCTGTCTCGATGTGCTCGGGCGTTGTTCCGATCGATCACCACCGCTTAGGATATAATAAATAGATTAATATTTTAAACACGTCAAAAACGGGAAAATCTTCGCTTGGGTCTCAATTTTTACACACCCAGTATATTGCATATTAAATATTTTGCTGCACCTCTAACGACAAAGAAGTTGTTTAACTTTGTTGTACTAATCGGCAACTGTCTGTAGATTTTAAACGCATAACATTAACTTGTCCTGTCTGAAGCTAAAATATTAATAATATATACCTGCGTCGCTGTACCGCCCTTCCTCGATTTATGTCAAAGTCGACGTTTATCATATTACCTCCAGCCGAGGAAAGATTAAAAACTACAGGTTCCGGTAGGTTTCCTGATTCATCTACCTAAAAAGCATACTTGTAATTAAAATACATTATTTTACAAAAGAGCTTTTTAAAAAAATTTTTAGGGAAAATTAATTTTTAACAACAATTAGCTAACCAAACAACTTTAACAAAATTGGCAGAAATATTTGCTCAAAACTGCAACTGATATTACCTTGTAAAGGGAAAACTATTATTATACAGGGTGTTATGGAAATGACGTATTATATTTAAACCGGCAATTCCTGAGATGAAAACAAATTGAAGAAAAATATCCAAGAATGGTGCTTTAATTTAATATGCCCTGTACATGACCTTGTCAAACCAAAAACTACCACGTGGTGCCCCTGTTCGGAAGGTAAACACAGCAACATATGGCAGTGAATCTTGAACAGTGTTGTCATATCTTCAGGGTAAACTCTTTAGAAAGTCAATAACCGTTTGACAGATTTCAAGTTGTTTATTTTTCAGGGTACATTATTATAAACTTTTACGTTCAGTTCGCTGGGAAACAATCTGACTCGAACGACCGCCGCGGAGTTTATAAATGGTCAGGTATGTTCTCATTTGTTCAATTCGAACGACACACGTCAGATCTGGACAACTTAAAAGTTTATAAATGCCACTTACCCTTTAGAAAAAAAATGCAATTTTATTTACCTTTTCGGACTTATTTAAAACCAACTTAATTTATAAAAAACACCAAGTACTCATATCACAATATCACATTAGTTTTCGCGTCACAACACATCTAAGTACCGTTCAATCTGAATTAGCATTTTAAAGTGCTACTGTGTAGACAAACTACGCCCTTATTGTCTGGGAAATAATGTATTCAACATCTAAAATTTTTAAAAATAAATAACACGTTGGTTCTCTCGATCGATATCGGCCGGCTTCTTTAAACAGCTGATTGTGGACAATCGGGCTAATATTTAAAAATACAGCGTTGCCACTTTCGATGTTTTATAAGCGACTATCATAAATTGCCGAATTTCCTTCTATAATATTACTTTCCTGTATAATTATAGTCTCGGATATGGCAACCGCGCTGGCTCTACTAGCGGAGAGTTCTCGGAAAGAAAGTTCGACTGGTCCGAAGGTGGACTAGACCATTCATTTCAAAGGGTAGTTCCTGTCAATTGTTAACATAATTGTTTAATTTTATCTTTAATAAAGGGTTAATGGCCCATAGAAATTAGCGTTTTTATTATTTCTATTGCGAAATGATTAAGTGCTCTTGTTCCATGTGTGTTATTGTAAAGTGTAATTATGCGTTAGTGTTGAGGTTTAGTGATAAGCTTATTATGCACTCCCACATTATCATCAGGACACATGATGAGCATAAAGTTTTTCCCATAGAAAAAATAACTGAAAGTGTCTGTGCCCTGGATTCCTTAATCGCTTCCTGGATTTACTTTCTAAGTAAGCTAAATATTTATTTTTATAAGAAACTAAAGTTTTACACTTTTAAACATTTTGGCAACATTGTGCCTGAACATCTGTTGATTACCCAGCTGGGCAATGTAATATGTTCATATATGAATGTGCCTAGGAGTTGTGTGTGGGTTTGGGGGTGAATTACCCCACTTTTTAAATGTTCGATTTAAAAAAAAAAATATGTAGTGCTTCTCTAGGACACCCCAGGACTCACCCATTTAAAAATAATACGTCATTTCCATAACACCCTGTATAATCTTACTTACTTCTCTAACTTTCAAGACAATCATTTGTTGTGACTTCCCAACGCCAAACATACAGCAATCCCTATCATCATCCGAGTCACTGTCATTATCTGACGAATCTAAAAAAATACTTAACATACAGAAGAAAATTTGGCAATATTTCGTTCTGACAAGAGCTTTTTGCACGTTGAATTTAATCTCCTGCAAAGTTATAAGTTATGGAAATCCATCCCTGGATCATTGTTTAACGAACCTGGATAAAATTTCTTCTGATTCTGATAAAAGAAATTCTTAAAGTCCTTGGGAAGTTTGTTCAATTCCTTATGATGTCTCCGACATATGAATCTCTGTGGGGAGAGATGGAAATCGATAAAATCATCTACTGGCATAGGTCGAGGTATGCTCTCGTTCCTTGATGTAGTAGATTCAGTCGACAATGCTAATGGTTCTAAAATAAACAACGTGTGAAAAAAATACCCGAGATTCCTTGAACTTCGATTGCAAGTAGAAGAATAAATGACTTGGCACCAAAATAAAGCTACGTGCCTACAGTATGCTTACCCTCGTTTAACCTGTCTTTATAACCACAAGTACATTCTGGATATGGGTCCTTATACAATACACTTGTGGGCAGTTCTTCGATTAGGTCCCCTATAATATACTTAAAATGTTCCAAGCTACGGTTCTTAATGGTACTCTAAAAATAAAATGCCAATAGAACATCACCGGCCCTCCCCAAGCCCCTTATTGCCCACCCATCGTTACTTACCTGTGATATTAAGTCTTGATATTCATTTAACAATGGAGGGCATTTCATAAATGCGGTACCAGTATCAAACTGGTAGGACCTCATGCTTTGAAAATACAATGCCAATAGAGTTCTGTTTTGATCGAAAGTTCTCAGGACTTCATTTCCTACGGCTAAAAAAATAATTTTTATTTAATTTTCATATTAAACCTCGTTATTTTTTTAATACTCACTGTTAAATCTACAATCGATAATTTTAAGTTTTTTACAGCCATGCCGGGCAACACTAAGATATGGTATGACGTTCAAGTGTAGCCTCATGCATTTTATTATCGACAATATCTCCAAATTCTCATATTTGGCTATAGACATAAAGAAATTACTGTCCACCCAATCGCATTCATCTAATATCAAAACCTAAAAATTTTTTTAAATTGGTATGCCTATAATGATAATACAAACTTCTTTACCCTCAAGTTTCTCATATTGTGAAATGAACCTTGAAAAAACAGCTTTCCATTTCTCACATGGGTCCTTCTCAAACTCAATTCCTTCAAAGTTTTTGGAAAATCAGCTAATGTAAGCTAAAAAGATTTAACCCTATGAAGACATGCAACCCATTCTAGTGTACAATTCATTTCATCTAATCCACAGTCTAAACAAGCTGCTTACAGTTTACACTCTGAATTTGATGAAACTTTTTATCCGCAAGGATTACATAAAAAACCTCTTACCGCTCTTCCATCTAATCTTTGATTCTCCAAAGCTAAAATCGTCATATGCTCCAAACAACTCATCGAGAGCAAAAAATTCTGAGGAACCAGCCCTTCGTATTTACTCTCCGCTTTCATAAATAGGTGCGTTGTTTTGTCATGAACTCTCTCGCACACGTAGTGGACTTTTTTGGTGCTATTAGGTTCGTGTCTAGCTTCTATGTATCTCCACAATCTTAAGTCTTCAGTTATATTTCTAAAGTGTAGGCAAGTCCTTAAAAGATATAAATTGATAAGAATAAAGAAAATATTGGCTAAATTAATAAGAAATAACAGGAAATTTAGATATAGTATTGGTGTCCTACCTGCTTAAGTTAAACAAAGATGTGGCATCCAAATAAGACAAAATATACATCATAGTACAGTCCGAGAGCTGTAAAATCTTGCAGGTTTGCCCTTCGGACCCCATTTTATTTAATTTTTCCTCAAAACAACTTCTTTTTTAAATTTTCTGTGAATTCGAAGAAAAAAGAAATAATAAACAAAATTCACCTATGACAATTCTATATACACAGAAAAGAAATAGGTTATATAATTGCTCGATCTGTGACACAAAGAATATATGAGTTTTATAGGTGAATAGAGCTGGAAAGCAGAAGGTCATTGGAATTTCGAACAGAACAGAGAATAATAATCAAATCTATTATTTCTTTGTGTTGAAGTGAAACGTCAGAAATATAGTTTTTAATCAAAATAAATAAAACTTTTGTAATTAGTGACTTGTAATGGCCTCAAAACCTTGTAGTCTGTGTTTTAAACTAAATAAGGAACTTATTCTGGTAAGCGTAGTATGTGAGCATAATTTAACAGTGCTTCAAAAGCTTGCAAAAGTTGCCCCCTTCCAAGTAAGTGTTTAATATTTTACAGTGCATTAATAGCAGTGTATTTAACAATTGTTGTTATTTTCAGGACTGGATAAATTGTTATTCAATATGCCAAAACTGCAAAAACTTGCTCGATATTTCATACCGTTTTGTAGATATGTGTAGTAAGTATCTACAGAATAAACGTAACTTTTTACATAAGGAACAAGAGAAGCGACTTACATTTCTGAAATTAAATAATTCTCAAACTGATGATAACGTAAACACAGATAAAGTAGATTTACATGGAGACCTAGATGATACTATGAATGACCTACTCGGTAAAGGAAATATAGAAGCAGAATATGTTGAGATAAATGATATTATAGACGGAGAACAGTTAGCTACAGAATTCATTACGGTTGATGTAGTTGGGTCTGAATTGGACCAACTTGTATATTGCCCTGATAAAATTAACAATGCAGATGGTAAAAAGGACTTTAAATGTGTTATTTGTGACAAAACATTTATTTCCTTGATAAATCTGGAAATGCATTACAGGTTTGTTGAACATAGACGCTCAAAAGATGATACGGACAATTCTTCAGTGACATGTAAAAGTTCCAGACCTCTAAAGGAGTTATCATGTGAGGTAGGCATACCAAAAAATTGCTTAGATCATCTAATAAAACACACTTAAATGTTTTCTAAATTCAGGTATGTGACAAGACATTCTCCTATGAAAAAATGTTTATCCAGCACTGCGAGACACAACATTCAATGGAGAAGAGCCAAATACGGCCATATCAGTGTGATTTATGTCCAAGCCGACTCATGAGTTCTAACAGCTTCAGGAGGCACCTCTTGTATCATGAGGGAATCAAACGGTTTACCTGTACATTTTGTGGAAAAGGTTTTGTAGTCGATAAGGATCTAGGTGAACACGAGAAGATACATTTAAATGAAAAAAATTATAGGTATTTATACAATTTAAATACTTTTATAGTGCTTAAAATATTATTTAAATTAAGAAGTGCTTCAAGTTTGGATTTTTTCAGATGCGAAAAATGTGATAAAAGCTTTAATACCTACTCCAATCTGAGAACTCACAACTTCAATGTACATTCTGACCCCAGCGAGTGGAAGCATCTCTGTAACTTTTGTCCAAAACGATTCCCAATGAAATCTACACTGAATGAACATCTTAAGAGACATCAAGGTATGTAAATATGTATTTTGTTAAAATTCTACTGGCAGTGAAAAATTTAGAAAATTCTTATTAATAAATAAGAATGTCTTTTTTTTTTAAAGTTATTTAATTTTTTAGGCATAAAGGACCATCAGTGTGTAAGCTGTGGACTATGGTTCACCACAAAGCATTGTTTAGAGAGGCACATGTATAGTCATACGAAAGACAGACCGTACAAATGTAAATGGTGTTCAAACAGAAGTTTTAGAGACAGAAAAGGATTGCGAGTTCACATGCTTAAGCAACATGCTATGACGATGAAGTGACAAGCTATAAATAAGCCTAATAACTGAAAAGTAAGTTAAAAAAATGTACATTCCTAATACTTCCAGTCCAAGTTTGTAGAGGTCGCATTATTAAAAGTTTTTAGAATTATTTTTTCTATTTTTAAATTTGAACTCGAATTTTATGGGGAAAATAAAAAAAAAGCAATACTTTATTAATATAATAATCATCATAAAATTATTTAAAGCACCTTAATTACATTTTTCACATTTATACAAATATACAGGGTGTCTCACTCTCGACCCAGGAGTCCATCAAGCATCAAGAGTAAGTAAGTAAGTTTCATTAATTTGTTTCCCTGTTCGTGGATAAACAATTAAAAGAAATTGAAGAGTTTTAATACTCTACGTGCTACAGAACCCTGCATTGTACAGGGTTAGTCAACGATTGCGCGGAGTAAGTTTATGCATTGAAGATAAGATTTGTCGATAATAAGCTATTGTGTTGAGGTATGGTTGTATATTCTGCACATTTTAAAAATATTTTCAATTATACAGGGTGCGTTCAAAAAGTAGGGTGGCAGAAAGTTGTATTTTTTTAAATGGGACACCCAGTATTTTATTATATATTTAGGTTCGTATTAGTGCCCTCTATAAATATCTAAAATATTATTTAATTTGCTTGGGTAGTTTAAGAGCAATAAATTAAAAACTAAAGAAAAAAAGGTTTGTAGTCCAGTAAAGAAAAATCAAAAAAACATTCTAAAATTATTTTTTTAACCACAGAATTGGGCGAGGTTTATAACAAGGGGTCTAGAGATACTATGCAATTAATAGTGTTTATGAATTTTATACAGTGTGTTCATAATAAGGTTCCAAAAACGAAACATTTCAAAATCATTTTTCTCAACATTTTCAAATGGAACACCCTGTATATTTTTATGCCATCTTATAGCTAGTATAATATTCTTCAACTTTTGTAGGAAGTATCCAATTCCTATCTCTAATGGTTTTCGAACTATTTTGGTGTTTCTGGTTTATACCATTTTAAATAATTTGTCAACCGAACGAGGTAGCCATGGAAAACAAATTGAAAAATGTAAATGTCACTTTAATCAGTGCATAACATCAAGAATCATAATTAGATCGGTTTCAAAGTCAAGGGTTTCTACTATAAAGTTTATTATCCAGTTACTTTTCTTGAAAAATTAATTTTTCGAAAAATTAAAATTGATATGATTTATGTTTTGGGCGAGGCAGATAGAAATAGTCTTTTCGCCGAAAGATTATACAAGATGAAATATCCAGAGCGGCGAACACCCAGTCCTCGGTGTTTTCATAATTTAATGGAACGATTCGATTCAATGTGGAAAAATCTAAACGTAAAGTTGTTAAAAAACTTAAAAAACTCGTTTGTGAATTTATTTGCGGATGATACCCTTATTTGTGTATCAGGAAAAAACTTTAGGGATATAACTGATCTTTTGAATAGCGAACTTAAAATAATGTATCACTGGCTTTGCCAAAATAAATTAAAACTGAACACATCAAAGACAAAGTGTATGATAATAGGTTCAAAAGTAAATTGTAAGAAGTATGCCGAATTAGGATTAACCCTTAACATAAATGAGTCTGAAATTAGTTTAGTGTCGGAAATAAAATATTTGGGAGTCTTTTTGGATCCTCAGCTTGTTTTTACGAATCACGTTGATTACCTTTGTAAGAAATTAGGGAAAAAAATTGGTTTTTTCTGTCGCGTTTCGGATTGTTTGTCCCAGTGGGCCAAGACACTGGTTTATAATACAATCATCTTGCCTCACTTTAATTATTGTTGTTCTTTATTAATATCTTGTACTCAGGAAAATATACACAGGCTGCAGGTTCAGCAAAATAAGGTTATGCGCATTATTCTTAAATGCAACAGGTATATCCCGGTAAGAACTGTGTTACAGAGGTTGAATTGGCTGTTTGTGGAACAGAACATTAGAAAGACGAACTTAGTTTTAATATATAAAATTGAACATGAGCAGCTACCAATATATTTTAATGCTTTTCTTAAAAAAAGATCAAATTTTCTTAGTTATGACATTCGCTCTGGGCAACATTATAACATTGAGTCAGTTAAAACCACATCTCTACAAAAATCGCTATTTTTCGAGGGAGTTCGTCTTTTTAATGACCTTCCTGAGGGCATTAAGGAGGCAAATGGGTTAAATGTTTTTAAAAGAAGATTGTTTCTTTATTTGAAGGATATGTAGAGTAGAGTAGGATTTATCATTTTTGTAACTGACATATAAACACTGTTTTGTAACTTGTATTTTTTAGTAATAACTAGCCAAGTGCTAAATAAAGATTATTATTATTATTATTATTATTATTAATAGAATAGCTACTAATGATGAAAAAGAACTCGAAATACTGTTACTAGTTCAGGAGAACCCCCCAGTTAGTAGCCATACATTAGCTTCCATGTGTGATACCTCACAATCAACGGCAAATACAACAACGCGCAAGTATAAATACCACCCTTACCATATTGAGTTACATCAAGAACTTCACGGCGACGATTTTCAAAGGCGCGTAACTTACTGCCAATGGTTACGTGCCCAAATTGAATTTAACCAAAACTTTTTAAACCGTATAATGTATTCAGATGAGGCTACATTTAGAAGTAATGGTACTGTCAATAGACACAATATGCATTACTATGCAACGGAGAACCCACACTGGGTCCGTGAGGTCCAACACCAAAACCATTGGTCGGTTAATGTGTGGTGCGGCATACTCCACAACAGAATTATAGGTCCATATTTTTTTAATGAACCATTAAACGGACGTACTTATTTAGTTTTTTTGCAACAGCAGTTGCCAAGGCTATTAACAGAAGTAGATTTAGATGAACGGCAAAATATGTGGCTCCAACAAGATGGTGCTCCCTCCCACTTTTATCGTGAAGCGAGAGAATATTTGGATCAGCACTATCCTCAAAGATGGATTGGCCGCGGCGGTTCTGTTGCATGGCCACCAAGGTCTTGTGCTCTTACCCCGTTAGATTTTTTTCTATGGGGCTACGTAAAGGATAGGGTATATGTGACACCTCCTACGACAAAGCAGGACATGAATAATAGGATTAGGGATCAAACAATAACCCCAGGCATGTTATCTAATGTCCGAGAAAATATCATTAAAAGAAGTGACATGTGTATTGAACAAGAAGGACATATATTCGAACATTTATTAAGAAGAAGAAACTGATTGTTTCTTGGAATGTTAAAGTAACAAAAATAGTGTGTTAACCAAAAAAATCAAAATATTTTGAAAAATGATTAAAGTGACATTTACATTTTTCAATTTGTTTTCCATGGCTACCTCGTTCGATTGACAAATTATTTAAAATGGTAAAAACCAGAAAAACCAAAATAGTTCGAAAACCATTAGAGATAGGAATTGGATACTTCCTACAAAAGTTGAAGAATATTATACTAGCTATAAGATGGCATAAACATATACAGGGTGTTCCATTTGAAAATGTTGAGAAAAATGATTTTGAAATGTTTCGTTTTTGGAACCTTATTATGAACACACTGTATAAAATTCATAAACACTATTAATTGCATAGTATCTCTAGACCCCTTGTTATAAACCTCGCCCAAATGCTGTGGTTAAAAAAATAATTTTAGAATGTTTTTTTGATTTTTCTTTACTGGACTACAAACCTTTTTTTCTTTAGTTTTTAATTTATTGCTCTTAAACTACCCAAGCAAATTAAATAATATTTTAGATATTTATAGAGGGCACTAATACGAACCTAAATATACAATAAAATACTGGGTGTCCCATTTAAAAAAATACAACTTTCTGCCACCCTACTTTTTGAACGCACCCTGTATAATTGAAAATATTTTTAAAATGTGCAGAATATACAACCATACCTCAACACAATAGCTTATTATCGACAATTCTTATCTTCAATGCATAAACTTACTCCGCGTAATCGTTGACTAACCCTGTACATGGGCAACCCTGTATACGACCACCCTATAGATTGCCCCGTTTTATAGCGGAGGTTCAATAGAAAAGTCGAGATCCACAGGTCCTATCACATATTTTCGTACAAGCTGTGACCGCAACAACCATTTATCGCCCATGGTTATGATCATATGGACAATTAAATACAGACAAAAAAGAATGTAGACAAAACTTATGATTATTATGACGGTCAGTACGGACCAGGGTACGTTGTAGTCCATGATGGTGCCTATGACCAGGTAAATGTTGATGCATATGATCCCTAAGCTGAGCGATATTGACATTGTTTTGTTCCATCTGTAAATTAAAGAAAAACAAGTTACCTTGTAAGCTGCTTGTTCGCCCGAGGGACGTCTAGAAAAAGCACAATTTCACTAAGTACTTACAATCCGTTTGTAAATTCGCCCATAATTTTCTCGCTGCTGGTAAAGGCGATAAGAGGTATGGTGGCAAAAGGTAGCTGTATGCTCATCACAGCATTGAGAATGTCATTAAAGCTGGTCAGGTTCTCTATGGTGGTGAAAAACGCTACGCAAAACGTCGGTACGATGGCGATACTTCTTGTGAAAAGAACTCGCTTCCATCGTGACCATTGAAGGTTGAGGAACCCTTCCATCGCAAATTGGCCAGCGTATGTACCTAAAAGCGCATTTGAAGATTCGAGAAATAGAAAGTTAGAAATAATATAGACGTGAGATTTTGTGTGAAACACACACAAACACTTACCTGTCATCGTGGAACTTTGTCCGGCAGCCAGAATACCTGCAGCCCAAATATACATGGCGGCCAAACCGTACGTGCAACCCAAAAAGATACCGCCATTGTAAAGATCAGCGTCGACTAATTTGTCTGCTTCTGGACCGGTGCTGGGAAAGACGGAAGCGTCAATAGATGGATAATTAAGGCAAGAGTCGTGCTAAAAATGATTACTATTTATACAGGGCGTCTCAGTGTGAAGAAGATAAGTTCACACTTGAACATATGTCCGCAATAACGGCTTACTTTTTTCGCTGCAGGATGTTCTTGATTCACTCTTATACAATTACCTGCAATACGCAAGAGATCTTACCCAAAGGCATGCCCATCAGTTGCGAGAATAGATCAGCAACTGCGTATGCCTCCCGTAAAGATATCTTGCGTGTTGCAGGTAATCTTGCTTTACAAGTACCTACCACTTCCTCGTTGGTCTTCAAATATAGCCCATGAGCGAACACTGCCAGAACAAAAATGTTTATAATCAAACTGACGAAGATAGCTATACTACATTCGATAAAATAGTATAAGTTCGCTTCCCGGACTTTTTCGCTCCTGGTTCTGTCGACTTCTCTAGTTTTAACAAGTGCAGAGTGGAGATAGAAGTTATGTGGCATTATTACGGCACCTAAAAATACGTATTCCTAATTTTGAACCTTGGTTGGTTTAATATTCGGGATGAAATTACTAAACGCCCGGCTACTGGTATGCGATGGGATAAATTACGACATACTGAAACACACCTATAATCCCTACCGCTTGTAGTAATGCCCTGGAGTCGCAATCTTTACACCATGGAACAAACAATCCTTCCATAACGGCCACAGAGTCCGGTTTCGAGGTGACGTACTCATATCCAAACGTCACCGTCATTATACTGATGAGTACGATAAAGAAGGCCTCTAGTTTCCTCAATCCGTATTTGTCGATGAAAAGGAACGTGATGGTGTCGAGGATGGTTATAAGAACTCCGACCCAAAGAGGGACTCTAAAAGATTACTATGGAAGTAGTTTGAACCAGTTTTATTTCACTAAAATCCCTACTTTCTATCAGACAGCAAATAGATCGCGATGGCCGTCCCTATGACCTCTTGCATATCGCTTCCTATGATGGCCACTTCCATCATCAACCATAACATTATTCTGGGTACTTTTCGATATTGTCTGTAGCATAGTTCTGCTAGATGTAGACCTGTTACCACACCTATAAAAGAACGCCTATTATTATCATTATTATTGTCCACTTGAATAGGAAATCGGATATTTGAAAATTTTTGTTATTAGGGTCAAAGAGCTATAATATTACGCCGTAAGAATGTTGTTAAACTTTATAAAGAAATAAAGTATTTTTAGAAATTTATATGAAGTGCATATATGTCGCAATTAACTAATTTTTTCTTACTATTATTAGTATTGTCACCTGATTTTTTGTTGCCTTGTGTACTTTGAATGACTATTAACAATAATAACAAGTGTGAATGGACGGAGATTTCCTGTTACTAAACGAGAAAATTAAAAAAAAATGTGAATAAACATTCATAATCATATCAGTCATTCACATGTACATATGCATCATTATTGCAGTGGATGCGTTATACAGTGTGTACATAAAGTAAGGAACAAATGCATTATCTAGGAATCTAAAAATATTTCGGAAAAATCCTCGGACACGTGTATAATAATTTTTAATGGCGCATTTTTTCCCATACAAACTTAATATACAAGGTGGCTCATGTAGTAGATATGACATTATCGACGATTTTTTTAAATGGGAACCCCTATATTTTAGTTCAGATCTGTAATCTCCAAGAACAGCTGATTTCAAAAACATAACACACTTAGGGCCTAAAATTCATAGTTTCGTTACTACAGGGTAAAACAAATAATTTTATTTAAGATATTTTTAATTTAAAAAAATGTAAAAAAATTAAATAAGCTATTTAATTAAGTGTTGAAATTGTCCTCCTTCCGCTGCCTGACAGTACCCCAAGCGATCAATAAATTCTTGTTGGACCTTTCTTATGGTTTCTTCTGAAATGTTCCTGCATTCTGTTGTTATTCGATTTTTTAAATCTTCAGTATTGGCAGGTCTGACTTTATAAACAACATTTTTCAGGTGACCCCACAAGAAAAAGTCCAGTGGTGTAAGGTCTGGAGACCTAGGCGGCCATTCAACAGGTCCACGTCTTCCAATCCACTTGTTCGGAAAAACTTGGTTTATGTAATGGCGCACTACTGCTGCATAATGTGGAGGTGCGCCGTCTTGTTGGTACCACAAATTTTCATCTAGAATTCCTGGATTATTTCTACTAGGGTATAAGTTAACTAGCGTAGGGATAAGAAAGTTCTGAAGAAAATGAAGATAATTTAGCCCGTTTACATTGTTGTCAAAAAAATATGGCCCAATAATTTTGTTTTTCACAATACCAGCCCAAACATTAATTTTTTGAGGATATTGAGTATGGTCCACCTGGGATTTTCTTTTGCCCAGTATCTACAGTTTTGCCGGTTCACTTCTCCATTTAATTTAAAGGTAGATTCATCCGAAAATAGGATATTTTCAACAAACAAAGGATCTAAGTTACATCTTTCCATTAATATTTGACAAAACTCCATCCTACGATCTGGATCATCTTCATTCAACTCATGAACTAATCGGATTTTAAACGGGTGCCATTTTTCTACCGTCAATAGGTTATGAACGGTCATAGCAGCCGCCCCATGATCAATGCTAATCTGGCGGACGCTGTTGTGGGGATCTTCTTCCATAGCCAATAAAATATCTAATTTCTTATCATCCGGAATAGTTGGACGGCCTTTTCTGGGAATATCTTCCACTGAACCCGTTTCCCGAAATTTTATTTCAAGTTTACTCACAGTTGATCTAGTAATTGGTCTTGCTGGATACTTAGTGTTAAACAAAATGCAAACTTCTTGTTGAGTACGGATCCTATCACCATATCCAATCATCATAAGAATTTCTATTCTTTGTGTTAAAGATAAACGCATAGTAACTCAATATGTTTTAAAATAAAATTTATTACTTCTAATAAAGTTACTAGAAAAATACAATGTAATGACAATGACATTATCTAAATTCCATAGTTACATAACAGCAAGTAAGCCTACTTGAGAAAAAACATAAGTAACAGCAAATGATGGTGCGTCCATTAATTGCGTAAGGCTTTCAGGTAAAATTTGGTGATGGCGGAAGGGATTGAGCCAAATGTCACGAAATCTTTTATTGGGGGAAGGGGGGGTTGAAAAATCGCTAGAAACGCCTCACGTAATTAATTGATGCCTCCCAAGCCAAAAAAACAATATCTTAAATAAAATTATTTGTTTTACCCTGTAGTAACGAAACTATGAATTTTAGGCCCTAAGTGTGTTATGTTTTTGAAATCAGCTGTTCTTGGAGATTACAGATCTGAACTAAAATATAGGGGTTCCCATTTAAAAAAATCGTCGATAATGTCATATCTACTACATGAGCCACCTTGTATATTAAGTTTGTATGGGACAAAATGCGCCATTAAAAATTATTATACACGTGTCCGAGGATTTTTCCGAAATATTTTTAGATTCCTAGATAATGAATTTGTTCCTTACTTTATGTACACACTGTATATATTTCCACTAGCAAACTTCCCTTATAAGATTTGGTTAAGAGATAGCAGTGATTTATAAGGGTTTTATAAAAGGTCTCGACCTGCAGATTTGTTGTATAAGGGTCTCCTGTGGTCCAATTTTGTTTTTAGGGTCAAATAACTACAAAAATTGGCTATTATAGAATCTTCTTACAATCAAATATAAAACTGTTTTATAGAAGCTTTTTCAAAAGGAACTTACCTTATACAACAAAATGGTTGTGTAAGCTTTTTGCTGTATAACTTGTTTGTTATTTCCTAAACGATAAAATTATGTTTTTATGTAGCATGGGGTTTTTACACTTGTGTAGGTGTAAAAGGTTGTAAAATTCGCTTCATTACTTCCGGTTTTCTAACTCGAAATACAATAACTAAAACCAAACTTTTAGCCTTTAGTTGTATCTTATTCTCTCTTACCCAATCTCGCAGACAGCCGTTGCATCAACAGTCCCAAAACTGTAGCAAACAGTAGAACCCAGAGCAGTTTGTACTGTACAATCGTGCCGCACTGTAGATCGCTTTCTATATTTCCGGGATCTAAGAAGGCTATCGACATGAGAAAGCCGGGTCCACAAAATGCCCATAACTTTTTCAAACTGAAATTTGTCTAGGAATAAAAAATTTAATATAGGTATTGTGTTTTTATTGGAAAAATCGAGCCCCGTGGGCCCCTTATCGACTCCAGTGAATCGAAATCTAAATAAGCGTGTTTATAATAAGCGCTAATTATTTATAAAATTGTTGATACCGTTTATGTTGCTGTCCGCCGCGCCGCCAGATTCTTTTTATCTCTTTAGTTTCTATATTATCGTGAAAAAAAGGCTAAATACTTACATTATCAAGGTCAGGAATTTGTATTTTTTCATCGTCAAAATACGTTTGAGGAGCACCAACCTCCGATATAATTTCAGTGCGATTATTATTGGGCCTATTTTCGTGACTATCATCGTTAGAGTCCGCCTAAAAATAGGAACGTATACAGGGTGTTTTTTGATTAATGGAAGTTTAGGAGATGTCTAGTTCTAAAATAAGGCAAGTAAATCACGACCTCGCTGCCGTGCAACACAAGAACCTAGTAAGTCGTGAAAGTAAATTTTAAGACATTCCATTTAAAAATTGCACAACTTCTTTAATATTTAATTTATTGTTCTAAAATTTTAAACACAGTAAGCTCTTGTTATACAGGGTCTCCCATAACTAATGGTACACAGGAAAACTGCAGATTCCTTCGGTAAAAATACTGCGATTTGGCCATACTTAGTTTAGTTCAATAGCTGGTTATAACCGAGATACAGGGTGTCCAAGTAAAAATTTAATTTTCAATTTTCCTAAATAACTAATTTCTGAATCAATATTTTTGCACAAAATTTTGTGACTAGGGTTTTTTTGGGGAAAGTAATTTGAATTTGTTAATAATTTTGATGTATATTGTAGGGGGCGCTCTCTGCGGTATTCTGGATACATACAAAGAAATGTAACTTTTTTGTGCCTTAGTATAACTATATTTTTATTAAAAAAAATCAGTTTTCCGTAATTTTTAAGCAATAAAGGTATACTTTGTAAATGTCGCTCCGACTAACCGTTTTCGAGATATTTTCAATTACAATTTCTAATGCGGTCGTTTAAATTTTGATTTGTAAATGTGAAATTTGTCACAGTAGGCTTTGGTAAAAACAAATACAATGAAAGCACTTTGAAACCTCATTTCTGTCACAGTTTATTTTCATTTGTCGGAGAAACAGGATCCTTCACTATTACGTTTTGGACGCAAGGATCCTGTTTCTCCCAGTCTGTCGTATAGGCTTCTAAAAATTTTAAAATATGGCTGCCTTCTATTTGGATACATTTCCAAAAACCGCAATTTTCTTGTGCGTATAAACATACCATGTCTCCGTTAGAAAACAGTTATTTTGCGGCATTTTTAGTTTCATTTTTTAATAACAGCATCTTCAAAAACTCCTTAAAAACACCCACAATGCTGACAAATGAAAATAAACTTTGACAGAAATGAGGTTTCAAAGTGCTTTCATTGTATTTGTTTTTACCAAAGCCTACTGTGACAAATTTCACATTTACAAATCAAAATTTAAACGGGCGCATTAGAAATTGTAATTGAAAATATCTCGAAAACGGTTAGTCGGAGCGACATTTACAAAGTATACCTTTATTGCTTAAAAATGACGGAAAAACTGATATTTTTAATAAAAATTTAATTATACCAAGGCACAAAAAAGTTACATTTCTTTTTATGTATCCAGAGTACCGCAGAGAGCGCCCCCTACAATCTACATCAAAATTATTAACAAATTCAAACTCCTTTCCCCAAAAAAACCCTAGTCACAAAATTTTGTGCAAAAATATTGATTCAGAAATAAGTTATTTAGGAAAATTGAAAATAAAATTTTTACTTGGACACCCTGTATCTCGGTTATTACCAGCTATTGAACTAAACTAAGTATGGCCAAATCGCAGTATTTTTACCCAAGGAATCTGCACTTTTCCTGTGTACCATCAGTTATGGGACACCCTGTATAGTTCCGTTTTCCAAAATATCATTGATTTTTATTAACAAATAACCAGTTAAATAAATATTAAAAACTTGCTACTCTATTTTATAGTAAGTCGACTTACTAGGTTCTTGTATTGCACATGGCAGCGGGTAATTTTTTCAGTCGTTCAAAAACTCACCATTTTGTCGAAAACTTTTTCTTGGATAGTGCACCTAAACGACCGAATGCTTATTGACATTCAAAAGAAACACTGTAAAAGCACTGGTTTTATTTCAAAGATTATCTTATCTTGTTTACCTATTTCATTAGAAAAACACATTGGTTTGTCTTGGCGGTAAAGAGTTTTAATCATTATGAAATCAAAGAAATTATTTTGTCGCTAATATTAATAACAATAACAGTTAAAAAAGTGTTTTGTTTAACCAGTGCGATTAAAAATCGTTATGGATTATTAGTCATCATAGTCTTTCCCCACATATTACATTCATTAACAGTTTAAATTTGGAAAGTCCCCAGATATTTTTTACTAAACTGAAGATTAAATTTGTAATATACTGTTTATACAGGGTGTCTCGGTAACTACAAGGTGTAGTATAAAGTTGAAAGGTAACAATTTCTTAACATATTTGTTTTAACGAATTTGAACTTATGGGAAAAATATAACGGCTAAAACTTAACATCGCCATCGAGCAGGAAGCTGAAATATTTGTTTTTTGTACTTTGTGCTGAGTATACCCCTGACACACTCGTATATACAGGGTGTTTCAAAAAACTTGTGCCATCGCTCCTTAGAGAAATAAATACTGCCCATCAGCATGGGCCCGCATTTGCTTTATTTGAAATATACAGGGTATTAACATTTTTTCGGTGTTTTCAAGATACTATAATCGAAATTTGGGTTATGAAAGTACCTAAAATAGCACATATTTACCAGGGGCGTGCATGGCAATACGGTTTTCGGAAGTCCAGATCAACCGGAGATCTTCTAGCCTATGTCACCCATCTTTGGAACAACGCAATCGAACATCATGGGGAGTCTCGGGCTGTTGCACTGGATATTTCTAAAGCCTTTGATCGTGTTTGGCATGAGGGACTTCTAAGTAAACTGCGATCCTATGGTATGCCCAGTCGATTCTGTGCATGGTTGTCTAGCTTTCTTAAGGACCGCTCTTTGCAAGTGGCGATTGACGGATTTCTCTCAGACACCTTCACCATCAATGCCGGTGTTCCTCAAGGGTCCATATTGTCTCCCACTCTTTTCTTACTCTACATTAACGACCTTCTAGTGAAAACGAAAAACCCGATATTTAGTTTTGCTGACGATAGCACACTTGTATCATCTTTCTCTTTGAACGCGCAAACATCGGCTGCTGACGCACATCTTCGCAGACAGCATGAAGTATCACGCCTCAACAAAGACCTAAGAAATTTTGGCTTAGGGTGACGGTAACCAAGTCGAATTTAACGCTAAAAAAACCCAGGCAGCAGTTTTCTCTAAAAAGGTTAACATTACAGAACCGGATATAGTCATGGGCGGACATCCCAATCCCACTGGCTTCATCTATTAATTTGCTGGGCGTCAATCTGGGAGGAAATATGTCTTGGCATAACCACGTTGTGGCAATCGCCAAGATAGCCTCTCAGAAACATGGTGTATTCTTCCGAACCAGAAAGTTGTACACACCTCAACAACTTTTGACACTATACAATGCCCAGATTCGACCATCACTAGAGTACTGCTCTCATGTCTGGAGCTCTGCACCCAAACATACTCTTCTGCAACTGGATTCTATCGAAAGGAGGTCCATTCGTCCGATTGGAGACCACGAGGTGACGAAGAACCTCGACAGCCTAGAACATCGATGACAGGTTGGGGATTTGACTCTCTTTTACAGATATTTCTTAATTCCGCCCAGAGCGGCGAATATCGGAAATACACGACGAACCACTGCCGCCCATCCATATGTGGTTAAGCTTAGTACTCCTCGAACTTCATTATTTAAGATTTCTTTCATCTGGAGGACTTCATCCTTATGGAACGACCTTCCCGAGGTCGTTTTTTCCAACGAATATAACCTCCAACGATTCAAAATCAACGTGAATCGCTGTTTGCGCACACGCACCACTCCCAAAGTGCCCTAAAGGATTTTTCCTATAGTGCTCGACCTTAAAGAAAAAAATGCATGCTATCAGGTGCTTTAATAGTTTTTAACAAAAAATAGGTACGGCGCTGACTTTTTCACAATTTAATAGCACAATTTGCGCACAAATTTAAATGAATTTTCCCTCGAACAACTTTCTGCATACGCCACTGCAAATAAAAACATATTCTTCGACATTAAATTTTTTTATTCCGAGTACATTTTTGTATAATAACATAAAATGATCATTTTCAGTCACACAACATTTTAGGTTACAACGGTTCCCTGTATTTTCCACAAAAATAGCACATGTGTATTTTTCCTTGTTAACGTGCGTACGAATTTGCTAAAGACGAAAAGGCTGAAAAAAAAATTAATAATATTTTTGAACAAATCTTGTACCCTTCTGGCGTTGCATACAAAAATATCTTCAAAATCTTTCAAAATTGGACCTCTTGTTTCGTTGCGTCCAACGAAAATTCAATGCAAAATGGCCCCCTGGAAGTTCCTAGTTTTGTCACACACAGCCTTTGTTCCTTTCAAAGATCTTACAAACTCCAGATAGAATTGTTTACATTTGAAGTCGACGTAAGGACTGTAAACGTGCACTCCCCACCTTGCTGTTATGCTTGCAGCATAGCCAGATTGTCCTATTTATCGCTAAGGTATCTGCAAAATCCCAATTAAAAATTTGTTAATTTGACAATTGCAACTGGTTTAAGGTTAATCCGCAATTGCTTTTAAAATAAATTTATTTCCCAATAATTTTAATATAAATTGTGAATAGGCCTTGAGAGATTTAGAAAAAAAATATTATTATTATACATAAAAGTTTGAAATAAACCGACTGCACTCTGACAACATCAAGTTAAAAGATACTACGCTCGACGGCAAACGATCAAACTTTATCAATGGAAGAAGAATACACTGTTGCTACTCGCTGCTAACCGCTTTTAAGGGAGTGTTTATATACTTGGTTGTTTTTTTTTTGTGAGTATTGGTGAAAAATCGTCTTTATTATAAACAATGATGGTGCATTCATGTATAGTTTGTAAAAGAGTGGATCATTTAAGCAAGGATTTATCTTTTCTTCGGTAAGTATGGTTATGTTTTAATATGATTGTATTGATATGATTTCTGACTAACCATTGACGTTTAAAAGGTTATGGACCGGTCCGTGGTGCTAGTCCGGGCAAAAAGCAGTCGAGTTGGTTTATTTCTTAATATAAATCTTGCATTTACAAGATGGTTGAGTCTTGTGCGGCCATAAAATACTTCACTAGAAGATGCAATGGTGTTAAATTAAAATTTCACAGGTTAGTAAATATATTTAGAAATTTGATTTTGAGTTTGCATCGCCCATTCCGTTTCTCCCTCCTTGCTAATTGGCCACACCCAATGCATGTGAGCAGGTAATGAACTAAAGATAGATGACTAGAGTGCAGTTGGATTATTTCACGATTTATTTGATACCTTTAAGTATAATAATATTATTTTAAAGAATCATCCTTTTCACAGTTTATAGTAAAATTATTAGAAATAAACTTATTGCGGATTAACCTTAAACCAGTTGTAATTGTCAAATTTACAAATTTTTAATTGGGATTTTGCAAGATGTCTTAGTAAATATGACAATCTGGCTAGAAATATACACTTTTATATCTGGAGAGTATCATCCAGTAATGAATACACCAAAAATATTGATGCCAAGCATAAATAGTTAAATCCATCCTTGGATACACTGTATATAAAAACTGGATCAATATTTCTATCTTTTTTATAAATATCCAATATTCGAAACTATACTTGTTGAATAGATAATATAGTTAAACGTAAAGAATCTCAAAGTAAATTATACGCCCTTGTTGGGCTTTTTGCCCAGACTAGCTCCGCTCCGAAACCATGAAGACCGCTCCATAACCTTTTAAACGTTATTGGATTTAACCTTGTAAGATCTTTGATTTAACCAGACTTCAACATTGTTGCCATTAGCGAGACCAACATGTTTTGTCACTCTTCCACCAATTACTGTTTTTCAATAACATTTCAAACAATCACAAACTCACTTTCCAACAGATTTATGAATGGAGTGTTGGCCCTGTGGTTCCTTTACTTTCTTTAAACTAAATCAATCCATGAATGGAAAAAAAAACAACGTTTTAGCAAATTCGTCGAGCTCGATTTCGCATATTAGAATTACACGTATGTCTTCTGAAAGTGCCAAAAACAAAAATACCCTGTCTTATAGCGTTATTAATATTATATTGTATCGCTATACAGCCTCGTCACAGTCGAACAGACATACCGAGGAACGCGCTACTATGTTCTAGTTTCTATCCACCTTGTATGCGATTCCCCAATATTTTTGTTCGCATGAAACCAAACTTAATAATTCTAATAGTTTCTTAAAAATTATAACGGTATACAGGGTAACATATTTAGAAGCTTTCTTCCACCCTAACTGGCAACTGACGTTCTGAATAATTTGTTTAAACGAACTGGATCTTATAAGTAGACAGAATCTACTTATGAAATTCTAAGTATTATTTGTAATTGTATCAATGGATAGTACGAATGGCCCTATTCGGCAGCCGCCGCGATCGCCTGACTTAGCCCCGCTTGATTTCTGTCTGTTGGGTTATTTAGTTTAGTATCTCCAGTTGCTCTATGGTCCACAAGTTATGGGACACCCTGTATATTGACTCAATATTTCGAAAGAAAGGCCTCTCAATATGTTACCCGGTATGACGAATACGTACGTACATTCATTCTCAATATATTCTATAAAAAAATTGCAAATAAGTATGTATATCACAAAATGAATAACGAACTAACACGAACACGTAAAGCGAACAAATTTCCACGCATGCCCGAAATTATGAAGCCCATATTTCTGTAACGGAAGTAGCCTTTTGTGCGACGCCATAGCAACTGGATAAACCTCGAGACATTTTTTATAGGAAAAAAAAAAACAGATATTTATTCGTTAAGGCATAATTTTGGTCATGCGCCGAATTTAGAGAATTTGAAACTTAAAAGAGCACCCTAACGATATTGGCAGTGTACAAAAGTTATAAAATAATGTAAAAATACAAAATTAAATTTACAATTTGAGTTTTTCCTTATTTAACCTAGAAAATAAATATCATAGAACCTATAACTATCCTTCTTTGATGTATCTCTAGTCTAGTTTCGTCTCTATTCTACTTATAAGAATCACCTGTACATTTTTTCCGTTAAAATATACATTTCATAAAACGACGACGTTCAACCTTACGTAACATTTTTGATATTCTGGCCGAATTTATTAATCGAAATGAGTGGGGAAGTAGTTGGTCAGCTCTTGAAAATAATGCTAATGAGGAAGGGTTTTCAGTTTTCACCACACTTATACAGGGTGTTATGGGAATGACTTATTATATTTAAATGGGTGACTCCTAGAGAAAGTCTACATACTTTTTTTTTAAATCGAATATCTAAATACTAAGGTAGAACCCTTTTTACCCACGCGCCGTTCCATCTGGATTCACTTAGCAACAATGTGGGTCACTATATACTAACAGTGTTGTCAGATCACACCGCGTGTCTCGCCCTTGGTTGAATACTGGCGGCGCGCCCTTCATACTTCAGTATGTTTCGAGACTGGGGAGTGGAACGACGTCGTGTCGAGGGCTCCACGTGCTTGACGTATACGAATTTTAAACGTTTTGTTAGTTGTATTGCCCGATTTTTTTTGTTGTGAAATAATTCATAATAAGAAATGTTGTGATGTGATTTCAAATTTGTGTGATATTATCTACTGTTGATTCTGTTGAAAACCATACTTTTTGAGTTTTTTTATGGAATTTAATTATAAAACGGATTATTTTAAAATAAAATCGAAGGTAAGAGAGTATGTACCTTAAAATTGTAGTTTTATTTGTCTAAAAAGTTTGAAAATGAAGTGATAACGCGCGTCAAAGACGTCTTGTTGTCAAAAACTGAACACGTGCGTTTAGAATTCTGTGTTGCAATATGACAACATCGCTATAATGAGCTAACCTCTTTTGAACCTCGAGACTGCCTCAATAAAATATTGATTGTGAAGGGCCTCAGGAGCGGCCGCGTCAATTTTGAGATTTCATATAAAGTGTATATTTCGCTTAATAATTCAAAGCGCCATTTATGGTTATTTTTCTTCAATTTATTTTCATCTCGGGATTTGCCGGTTTAAACATAATACGTCACGACCTGTATAGGGTGTTCGGATAATGCATCCGAACACACTGTATATTTCGAAAAGGACTTGCTCTACAAAAATTACCCTGGAAACAAAGTTGTATGGAATTTATTGTTTTTGTTGTAGCAACCGTTTGCCATCCTATTTTTCTTTTACTGCAATAATAAGGTTGAACATCTTTCGCATATAATTTTACCCTAAATAATTAAGCCAATATAAAATTTTTGTTAGAAAATGTGTTTCTTGGTATACTCGAGTTCGATGGGAACTGTTTTTTCGTTTAGGTTTTCCTTACGTTTGTGTAAACTGGTAACTCACGAGTCCCATCTGATCTGAAAAATACTTTGATTAAAAAAAACATTTTTATTACAATTTCGCTTATATACAGGGTGTCCCATAACTAATGGTACACAGGAAACCTGCAGATTCCTTGGGTAAAAATACTGCGATTTGGCCATACTTAGTTTAGTTCAATAGCTGGTAATAACCGAGATACAGGGTGTCCAAGTAAAAATTTAATTTTCAAATTTCCTAAATAACTTATTTCTGAATCAATATTTTTGCACAAAATTTTGTGACTAGGGTTTTTTTAGGGAAAGGAATTTGAATTTGTTAATAATTTTGATGTAGATTGTAGGGGGCGCTCTTTGCGGTACTCTGGATATATAAAAAGAAGTGTAACTTTCTTGGGCCTTAGTATAATTATGTTTTTATTAAAAATATCAGTTTTTCCGTCATTTTTAAGCAATAAAGGTATACTTTGTAAATGTCGCTCCGACTAACCGTTTTCGAGATATTTTCAACTTCAATTTCTAATGCACCCGTTTAAATTTTGATTTGTAAATGTGAAATTTGTCACAGTAGGCTTTGGTAAAAACAAATACAATGAAAGCACTGAAACCTCATTTCTGTCAAAGTTTATTTTCATTTGTCAGCATTGTGGGTGTTTTTAAGGAGTTTTTGAAGATATTGTTATCAAAAATTAAACTACAAATGCCGCAACATAACGGTTTTCTAACGGAGAAATGCGAGACATGGTATGTTTATACGCACAAGAAAATTTTAACAGACGGCGGTATTTGGAAATGTATCCAAATAGACGGCAGCCAGATTTTAAAATTTTTAAAAGCCTATAAGACAGACTGGGAGAAACAGGATCCTTGCGTCCAAAACGTAATAGTGGAGGATCCTGTTTCTCCCAGTCTGTCTTATACGCTTCTAAAAATTTTCAAATCTGGCTGCCTTCTATTTGGACACATTTCCAAATACTGCCGATGTGCCCCGCGTCTGTTAAAATTTTCTTGTGCGTATAAACATACCATGTCTCGCATTTCTCCGTTAGAAAACAGTTATGTCGCGGCATTTTTAGTTTCATCTTTGATAACAGTATCTTCAAAAACTCCTTAAAAACACCCACAATGCTGACAAATAAAAATAAACTTTGACAGAAATGAGGTTTCAGAGTGCTTTCATTGTATTTGTTTTTACCAAAGCCTACTGTGACAAATTTCACATTTACAAATCAAAATTTAAACGGGCGCATTAGAAATTGTAATTGAAAATATCTCGAAAACGGTTAGTCGGAGCGACATTTACAAAGTATACCTTAATTGCTTAAAAACGACTGAAAAACTGATATTTTTAATAAAAATATAATTATACCAAGGCACAAAAAAGTTACATTTCTTTTTATGTATCCAGAGTATCGCAGAGAGCGCCCCCTATAATCTTCATCAAATATATTAACAAATTCAAATTCCTTTCCCCAAACAAACCCTAGTCACAAAATATTGATTCAGAAATAAGTTATTTAGGAAAATTGAAAATTACATTTTTACTTGGACACCCTGTATCTCGGTTATTACCAGCTATTGAACTAAACTAAGTATGGCCAAATCGCAGTATTTTTACCCAAGGAATCTGCAGTTTTCCTGTGTACCATTAGTTATGGGACATCCTGTACATTTTAAGTACGCTGTGGACCAATTTCAAAAAAAATTTCAAAGAGACCTGATAAATTGATTAAAAGACTGACTAAGCGTCGGTATCAAATTTATTTCCTGTTTTTTTTTCTCGTTTTACTAATTTAATTTATTATTAGTAAAAAAATTATTTGATTTAGCGTTTCCTCGACAGTGTACACGGTCTTAGACCACAGCGCGTTTTCTATAACTAACATAAGGTTCTATGAATTTAGACTTAATTTATAGTGTTCCGTACCATTTTTTCGACGATCAAAGCAAGCTGAAATTTGGCATAGCTCTCTACAAGTTAACGACGTGATGACTCTAAAAATAGCCAGCAAGAACACAGAACACAATGAAACAAGAGACTTTTCGATCATTTTTTTCCAAGAGAAACAAGATTTGCAAACAGTATGGTACGGACCCCGGATTTTTAATTCAAGACCTAAATTTTCATGCACTAATGACTGATACAGGCAATAATTCTTTAGTAAAATGATAAGTAATGAAAAATCATTGCGAAATTCAAAAAAAAAAAAAACACGCCAAAACTTACCTTGAAGCAAATGTTCGCAAACGCATTGCAAAATAGTGAACTAGATGTGAAAATTGCGCTTAGAGGTAACTTAAAACTGCAATAAAACAACAAATTAGTGAAAAAATCAACGAAAACAATGATTAATAGAGAAAACCAAACGTCGAAATAATTAGTGATGATTAAAAAATCGGATTAAACAATAAACTGGTAAATACCTACAATATAGCGGCGTATTTTGATAAAAAAATATTCTTGTACACATGTCCAGGGTATAAATAAGGTCTATGGTGAGACTTCTTTATGATAATTTGGCTTAGACTGTGAATTATATGCTTCTCTTAAGGCACCTGAACTTATTGTAGGTATTCACGGCTTAATTAACAGTATGACAATCGTTCGTCTCAGAAACCGTTCGCCACAGAGAAGTGAAATTTCGCATGGTATTGGTAGGTATGTATAGTTACGAACATAGACATGCTAGAGAGACAGAATTGGCTACATTTGTCCCGACCACGAATCGTTTTAACTGAAATTAGTGAAATTGTCTACTCCTAAAAATTAATTATAGTTGCCATATACGATGAAACGATAATATTTTTAGGGAAATCAGTGTGGCAACGCTGTACGGGCGACCCAGAATTTGTCATAAAACTGCTAAACAAGCCCGATTTGAACCCCCAAAAATAAATCCCCCCAACGTAAGCAAATAAAACAAAAAAGCTCAACTATAATCGGAAAAAACTTTTATTAAAAGACATGCGCATGCACCATCTTACAAGAAATACTTGCTTAGCAAAATATTTAGATAACGTTTTTTTTTTACACAAAATGCTTGAACAAACATAAATTATATTGTAAATATATACAATAACGTATTTTAAATTAGAATATAAACTCCTGGACAAAATTAACGCAACGTCATAAATTTCCCATATTTTTTTTCTGAATTTATGATCCGATTTGAATGATTTTTTTTTGCATTGTAGGTTGGTTCCTTGACAATGTCATAGTTTTAGCTGTTTATGATTAAAATGTAATTTTCGATTTATACTGGGTGTACTAAAGATGCTATGTTTTTTTCCGAAAATTCGCATCACCCTGTGGAATATATTAGCAACCGAAACATATTGCAGTTGACATTATAGGGTAGGTCCATCTTTCCCCTACATTTTCTTTTTTGGTTTACTTCATTATCTCTGTTATTAAGGGAGATGCATCGTTTTATAGCGTAACATGTTTTTATAGACTTTAATATTCAACACATTCATTGTTAAATGTTTTCAAGTAGGTTTCAAGATTAAAATACTCGTCGGGCAACTGGGCATACGAAAGGAACATTTAATAAGCAGTTTCCGAACAGTATGGCGAATGTTATTTGACCTTTGCAACTTTAAAACACAACATCTGCTGACACATCGCTTGCAATGTCAGAAAAAGTCCATACTCTACTTGAAAACATTTAACAATGAATGTGTTGAATATTAAAGTCTATAAAAACATGTTACGTATAAAACGGTGTATCTCCTTTAATAACAGAGATAACGAAGTAAACCAAAAAAGAAAATGTTGGGGAAAGATGGACCTACCGTTTAATGTCAACTGCAATATGTTTCCGTTGCTAATATATTCCACAGGGTGATGCGAATTTTCGGGAAAAAACATAGCATTTTTAGTACACCCAGTATAAATCGAAAATTCAATTTTTATCATAAACAGCGAAAACTATGACATTGTCAGGGAACCAACCTACAATGCAAAAAAATCATTCAAATCGGATCATAAATTCAGAAAAAAAATATGGCAAATTTATGATGCTGCGTTAATTTTGTCCAGGAGTTTATGTATATAATAATGTTGCAACGTTTACGTTTTAATTCTATTCTTGTCAAGTTATTTACAATATTTATTGTGTGTATTTATTAAAATAAATATATAACAAAAACACCCTTAAAATTATCCGTAAATATGGGTAAATTAAGGGCACATATTTTAACAGAAAAAAATGGTTTCATAAAGTAATTTTTGCACATCTATGGCAATAAAGGGATTTTTCTAAAAAAAAAAATTGCACTCTTTCTGATTATGTATATGTTTGAAAATGGCGGACCGTGCTTTAAGACCGTATTACACTCGGCAATCTGCTCAGTTCTGCCAAAAATCACAATATCAGTTGGTAGTATCGAAATCCCTAAAAATTCTTCCGCCAATTGATCGCTTTCAACAACAAAGAGGCGAATTGCCGACTGTGATACGGCCTTTAGAAATTGCTCTCATTGGAGGAAAGCCTCCGCTTTCAATTAAAATGTAAATAACATGTGAAATAAATGTCCATCCTCAAATTAACGCTTTCGAATTAACGTCATAACGAACTTAACGCTGATAGCTATTATGGCCAGGTTACAAGACAGTTAGCATAAGCCACGTCAAAATTATCAAGTGTGACGTTTCCCTGCCCACTATTTAAAAACAACCGCGATGCGAATTAAAGGTGCGTTATTTAAATTAAAAAATATTCCGGTCGAAATGAAATAAGAGGCCCGGCTTCGACTACTATCTTGTAAACGGAAAATAGATATCACCGTAACTAAATTACAAAGAAAAAAACCATGCTGTCCTAAGGCAAAAAAGGGGGTTTAAAGCTGAACAACGTGCAAAAGTAAAAAGTGTTTTTTGAAATAATTCCCCGTCAATTATAGCGCCGGAGCAAAAAAAACGTCGCATGCCTATCCACTTTAAACAACAACAGATGCATAACAGTTTTTTTCTTTCGAAGATTAGGAACTGCTTATGCTCGATTGATGGATGACTTTTTCACAAAAAAAAAATGCAACGAGCCAAAAACAGGCAATATACAGGGTGTTAAGGCGTGCTAATATTTCAGAGTATGATTCCTTCAAGAAAAGTTCATATGAACATATTATTATGCCCGCAACGGCGCGAGTTTCTCGCCACAGGGTGTTTTTTTTTAAATCGTTATTTCTAATATCTCCGAAAATACTTACTATACAGGGTGCCCCAAGTAAAGTGGTGGAGATTTTATTTTGAAAATTTGGCTGTGGCTATAAGAGATGGTTTTCTACGTTTCTAAAATATTTTGGATGATGCGGTGTTGCCGTATCATACCGAAAGTGGTAGCAACTTCGGAATTTTAAATGCATTACCCTATATATTATATTTTTTTTGGAATCTAGGTAAAAATCTAGAACAGTTTTCTGTTTAATATCATATACCTATCTTTAAGACTTTTTGAATTATAAATAATTTTGTGATTTTTTTAACGCCGTATCGTTACCTGAAAAGAAAATCGTATCTTTTTAGCGGTTACAGCTAGAAAGCTGAAAATTTGACAATAGTTTCACAAGACCATCGCAATTTTATAATTTTGAACAGTATTTAATTAGTGTTATACAGGGCGTCTCCATAACAATATTTGTGAGACAGATGAATTATTGCAAAAATCTTATTTTTTTTTAAATGGGACCCCTGTATTTGATATGTTCTGCTAATAGAGGATCAAATTTTCTATCTAATGATATTAAGTGTTCCTATACCTACCTTCAGTATTTTCGGACTTGATTAATAAATTCCTTATTGGTTAACCATTTTTTTTTTACAACAACACAGACATAACGTCACATGGATTTTTCATTATTTTGTTTCTATGAATCCACAGCCAACTACCAAAAAATATATTTTTATAAGATAATTTTTAAATTTCGCTATAAGTCCGAAAATACTGAAGATAGGAACACTTTATATCATTAGATAGAAAATTCGATCCTCCATTAGCAAAACATATCAAATACAGGGTGTCCCATTTAAAAAAGAAGATTTCTGCAATAATTCATCTGCCTCAGAAATATTGTTATGGAGACGCCCTGTATAAAACGAATTCAATACTGTTCAAAATTATAAAATTGCGATGGTCTTGTGAAACTATTGTAAAATTTTCAAATTTCTAGCTGTAACCGCTAAAAAGATACGGTTTTCTTTTCAGGTAACGATATGGCGTTAAAAAATCACAAAATTATTTATAATTCAAAAAGTCTTAAAGATAGGTATATGATATTATACAGAAAACTGTTCTAGATTTTTACCTAGATTCCAAAAAAAATATAATATATAGGGTAATTCATTTAAAATTCCGAAGTTGCTACCACTTTCGGTATGATCCGGCAACACCGCATCATCCAAAATATTTTAGAAACGTAGAAAACCATCTCTTATAGCCACAGCCAAATTTTCAAAATAAAATCTGATTTAGTTCTCGAGATACTTCTAATAGGCCACTTTACTTGGGGCACCCTGTATGTACTACTATACAGGGTGTTTCGGGAGGAAAGGGAAATATTTTGGGAACATGTTCAGAAGGTCAAAATAAGAGAAATTAATCCATATGTTTTAATCCGATTCTTAACCGTCTCTGAAATAATCGGTTCTAAAGTTTTTTTTGTAACTATTTTTTAATTCAAAAGCAACACCAATAGATACTAGTAAAACAACAAAATTCCACTAATTTAGAATGTTTTCGAAAATACCCCCACCAACTTCAATACAAGCTGCACCACGTTTGTTAATCGCTCGTGTTGTTGCGCGTTGAATTGCTTGGGGATTGTTTATAATGATATTTGCAGCATTAAAAAGTCGATTGTGGAGTCCTTCCACGGTTTCTACTCGTGTTTCGTATACTAGTGATTTTATCCACCCCCAGAGGCAATAATCCAGTGGGTTTGTGGGTCGACGAGCAATGAAATACCTACAAACTGGAGTTAGAAATACAAAACTTCTTAATCACTCCAAAACTTTACAAAAAAAACTTTAGAACCGATTATTTCAGAGACGGTTAAGAATCGGATTAAAACATATGGATTAATTTCTCTTATTTTGACCTTCTGTCTGAACATGTTCCCAAAATATTTCCCTTTCCTCCCGAAACACCCTGTATACTACCAGTGGCGTCCCGGCAAACATGTCCCCTGCTATTTTTTACAAAAAAAAAGTGGTACGCCACTGACATTCTTCCATGTGGATATTTTTCCGATTAACCCGGTCAATTCTACATGAAAACGGTCTTCCTCAGATGCTCGCCACCATTCTTGATTAAAATAATTAAATTTGTTTAAATCAAGAACGGTACGAAACCGAACACCCTGTATATTATGAACTTTCTTCATAAAATCACTTAAGGAATCGCATTCCGAAATATTAGACGTCCATTCTTGACTTGGAACGATCGCGAGAAGTGACTATTCGTTCCTCTCTCCTTCTCGAGATAGACCTCTGAAGGAACGCAAATAAGGGTCCATTTTCTTAAGAAACGCAGAGGAGAGAGAAAGAAGAGGAAGGATCCTTTAGGAACGCATAGAAGGAGAGAGAAAGGAATAGTAATTTCTCTAGATATGATCATTCTCCTAAGTCAAAAATAGACGTCCTGGTGGTGATATGAAGGATTCTTTGGTCCTTAACTATTTCGTCCACGTGTATCCGTAAAATTGAATTATAAACATCTGTAGTGTTAGTGTACGTCACCTGTCGAATCTACCGCATTCAGGTTGGCATTCTGAAAATATATGGAAAACCACACACAAATTTAAAAAAAACACAAGCATAAAATGCGCTTCACACAGAGGAGACACCCTGGGGGGGCGACCGACTAAAAACCACGTTTAAACGTCTCATCTTTAAGATTATACCCATTATGCCAGAATCGACCACCACGCAACTCCGATTTAGACATTCCGGATCAATTAAGTTCCCAGGGCGAACTGCGGTCACAATCGCAACATTCTGCACCCATATTCTATAAGGCACCGTCGCGGAGACTGTAATTTATTTATGCAATTACATTTGACCGAATTTTGATTTTGTCTGGGAGAGAGAATTGCTTTTTTACGATTTTAAGTCCCGTTTCCCATGGGACGCGCCACGCTTCAGCCTCGGTTGACATTGAACTGAATAGGAAAATTCCACTTCCTGTCGATTCTAGTGCTGATAACCCATTAAAACTGGGCCGCCCCGCCCTTTAAAACCTCCTCGACCTAAAAATACATCGACATAATCGATAGGGGTCGTCGATCCCTTCCAGAGCATCCCCGTCTACTATTTCTACATCTCCAACTACCAGCCTCTCGGACAAATTAACCACAGAGGCACGGGGCTCACTTTTAGCAAGTCCCTATACGCCCAGGTCATAGTTAAACTAAAGAAAAGGCATCGAGGGTATCTTTAGTTTAACTATGAGTTAGTTAATCTGCCCCTAACGTTGTTAACTACATCACATCGACAAACATCTCGCAGGGGTTCCCCATAGCGATCTTAAATGACTGTCTACTACCGGCAATGTCCTTGTTGTTGCCTCCCTGTCCGGCCGCCACCTGCGTACCGCTGCTCCTCTCCGAGCCGTTGCTGCTGCCGTTGCCGTTCCCGCTGGCGCCGAGGTGCGGCGCTCCCGATCGGGGCCCCAGCGACGTCAGGTCGGAGTCGCTGGCGCTGCTGTGCCCGGCCGCGTTGTCCTTCAAAGGATCGGATCCGTTCGAACTGCCACCTGGAATGGAGGGCAAATAATACAAGAGTATTCAAATGCGGCAAAGGCACTTTTATATCACAATAATAATATATTGTTTCCATAAGTACGTTCCAAAATATATCGGTCTTGATTTTCCGACACCAATAAAACTTTATTGATCGACGATTTATTGCACTAAAAGTCAATGATGATAGATTTTGGAATGCACGTAAAGATTGTTTCACGAAAAATGGATATAACTTAATGACTGCAGAAAAAGTACCTGGGGGGCGATCCCATTATTGATGACCGTTTGTTATTATTATGTGGAAAGGACCGGATTGTAATAATTATAATTAAATATAGGCACATCAGGTAGGTTAGGTTGCTTAATTTATATTTAAATATCTTTTCGTGGTAAAATTTGTTAGTTTATGAGGAATGGTTCAAGAATTGTCTTTTACCAAACATTCCTCAGAATAGGGTGATAGTAATGGACAATGCGAGCTATCACGGTCGCCAATTACATAAAGCTCCAAGCTCAAATAATACAAAATTGGAGATTCAGAACTACATGGCGGCGAATGATATATATTTTGAAGAAAGTTATAAAAAAAGTGATCTTATAGAAGTTTTAAAGACATTTTGTATTAAAAAAAAGTATATGTTTGTGACACATTGGCAGAAGAAATTGAACATACAGTGCTACGGCTCCCACCCTATTATTGCATTTTTAACCCCATAGAGCATATGTGGCACCAGTTAAAATCACTGGTTAGGTCTGAAAATATTTCTCCGACTTTAAGTTCTAGTGTTGTAGAGTTAATACGAAAATGCTTTAATGATATTCCCCCAGGTAGTTGGAAAAATTCAGTCCGTCACGTAATAACTGTAGAAAACTGTATATTAGTCTGGATCGTATAATTAATCCAATTATAATTAATTTTGATGAGGATGGCGATAGCGAAACAGAACTATCTATAGAATGACATTATAAATGTAAATAAATATGACTAATAATAATTTTAAAAAAATGTTATTTCATTTGATTACATTAATATAATCATATCATTACTTGTTTTCCTTAGTCCGTCCCTTCATACTTCACTTGTTTATTGCCAAGCTCTTGTCGACACAATGGGACCGACCCAGGAAATCATTAAGTCGTATCCAATTTTCGTGAAACGTACTGTACTTTAAATACTACCTTAGCACATATTAGGCCTTTTTTTATATCTCGCCGACATCTGGTCTGGTTAACCATTTCTCTAATACCCTATCCTATCCTCGAAATAACGTTTTTCTATAGAAAAAAATTATGGCCCCGACATGACGTCCCCCGAGGTGAGTTTTCAAATAAACTCAATAAAAGTCACAAGAAGCCAAATCCGGATTATAACGCGGACTCGCGGGGATTAATTATACTTTTGACTGCTTCGTCGCGTATTGTCGTGAAGAAGGACAATTTTGTGACCACCCAGGGCGTTTTTGGGTGTTGATAGGCAAGCAGAGGTAGATTGCATGATATGCATCACCCCCCCCCCCCCCCCAGACTACGGAGCCCATATCTCTAGTTGTCATACGACGTATGATGGTGTTGAGGTTACGTCGTAAGAATCCAGCTTACGTCAGTATAGATATGACAGCTGTCACTTGTGATTTTAATAACGGCTAAACCGTATAACTAAGAAACCACAACAATAACAGCAAAACCACAAGCAGGGATGTTTTAGAGGTTTAATATTAAAGTGACAAGAGCTGTCATATCTATACTGACGTAAGCCGTATGGGTAGTCTTTGGTACATCAGAAATATGGGCTCCGTAGAACGTACCATACAAACCCGAACAAACCCGACCAAGAACGTCCTAGCGTCACAAGAATACGCTTTTTAACACAGCAGTCAAAGTTCAACCCTTTCTCGACTACTAAATTTGAAAAAAAAACCTTAAATCATTTTCCGGACGAAATAAAATAAAAACAGTGATCTCTACGTACGGAATAGGTTAAAATAAACATACAACAAAGAAAGTGGAGCAGAGAGAAAAATAAAAACAACATAAGGAAACGTAAGAACGTGTTTTATTTACAAAAGACCAACCTTAAAAATAAAAATAAAATAAGGCATGCAAAATATCTGGCAACGGTAAATAAACTAAAGTTAGATAAAGTAAAATGGCACAAAAATAAGTCTTTTCAGTAAAAACATAAATGAAAATCCGATAAAATTTTGGTAACTTATTGAGAAAAAAAAAATATTTTTCCAATTTTGGCATTAAGATGTGGCCTACGAAAAGTCAGCCTTTTAATAACTGTTTGCGAAACGCAAAAACTCGCCTTTCCCAACTGATATTACAGCATGTTATGGAAATGGTATATTATACAGGGTGTTATGGAAATGACTTATTATATTTAAATGGGTGACTCCTAGGGAGTCCTAGAGAAAGTCTACATACTTTTTTTTTAAATAGAATATCTAAATATTAAGGTAAAAACCCTTTTTACCCACGCGCCGTTCCATCTGGATTCACTTAGCAACAATGTGGGTCACTATAGTATACTAACAATGTTGTCAGATCACACCGCGTGTCTCGCCCTTGGTTGAATACTGGCGGCGCGCCCTTCATACTTCAGTAGGCTTCGCGACTTTGGAGTGGAGCGACGTCGAGCGTTCCACGTGCTTGACGTATACGAATTTTAAACGCTTTGTTAGTTGTATTCCCGATTTTTTTTTGTTGTGAAATAATTCATAATAAGAAATGTTGTGATGTGATTTAAAATTTGTGTGATATTATCTATTGTTAGTTCTGTTGAAAAGCATACTTTTGTGATTTATTTTTTTATTATAATTTAATTATAAAACGGATTATTTTAAAATAAGATCGAAGGGAAGAAAGTATGTACCTTAAAATTGTAGTTTTCTTTGTCTAAAAAGTTTGAAAAAGAAGTGATAACGCGCGTCAAAGACGTCTTGTTGTCAAAAACTGAACACGTGCGTTTAGAATTCTGTGTTGCAATATGACAACATCGCTATAATGAGCTAACCTCTTTTGAACCTCGAGACTGCCTCAATAAAATATTGATTGCGAAGGGCCTCAGGAGCGGCCACGTAAATTTTCAGATTTCATATAAAGTGTATAGTGTATGGTTATTTTTCTTCAATTTATTTTCATCTCGGGATTTGCCGGTTTAAATATAAATTAAATATGTATTTAAATAACCCCCGCGTGCTGCTACGCCATATACATCTGTTTTCACTTAGCAAGTGCATGTTGGTCCGTAGATTAGCAGTGATGCCGGATCACGGCGCGTGCCCCGCTCTTGGTCGTTGCAAACCATTGCTCAAACGTTTTAGTCTTTTTTAATACGCGTGAACGATGCATCCTCGGCGCGGATTTTCTTTGAATTCCCACTTGTTTGTATACGAATTAATAAATAAGGTGTTCATTTTACTCATTGTAGCATTACCGTTGTCCTGTTCTGTTATAAAACAATTTATGCCAAGAATTGTTCAAAAAGGTATTGCAGTATCACAAATAAACCCAAAGTGGTTGACGTGTAAATATGACAACACCGGCCAATATTGACTGGTTATTTTTTGACAGCTTAACCGACCTCGCTAATGATGATATCACGTGCCTTTTCAGGCTCATTAATTCAAAACGCCATTTATGGTTATTTCTCTTCAATTTGTTTTCATCTCGGGATTTGCCGGTTTATAATAAGTCATTTCCATACCGCCCTGTATAAATAACGAATACATTGAGGTGTCACTCTATCGCACTCATTAAAAAAAAAACATTTTAGTTTCACTGTTACCAAAAATTAAATCAGAAAAAAAATCACATCGATAGCTATGCTCCGCTATGAGCCGAAATCAAATACAAGGTCCACCATTTCTGACGTACCCGCTATAAGCTTTTTTGACAAGCCCTCGGCGATTATCTTTCAAGCGGAGAATAGATATCGATGTCGCTAAGAACCAGATATTAAACATAAAAAAATAAATTCGGAATTACTTACACAATAAAATAAAATTGTTAGTGAGTATTAGGATCTTTGTACATACAACATAAAAGGAAAAAAAACGGCAAATAGCTGGTGCGCGCCATAAATAAACTTAACTGGGGGATTAGGAAATTAACCGCTTGTTCACCGCAGTGAATTATCGGGGGCCTAAATAAAAAAAATATTCATTCAAAATTCGAAACGCCGACATGACAGCCTGTTTTGCTCAAAAATGATCAATTGTCAATCATTGTTGAAACACTTTGAGCTTTAATTTTAAGGTTAGGTTAAAAAATCAACAAGAAACTCCCGAATTTAGTCCAACTTTAAAGAACATGTGCATATTTAACATTTGCAAAATGGCACAATAACGCATTAACATACTGTATATACAGGGCGATTCACGACGAACGTCCGTTAGAACTTTTGCCTCGTATTTAAATTGCCAATATATTGACAGCAACTTAAAAGCGAAAGAAAGTTGCTACCGAGGTTCCCAAGCACCAGCAGTTTCTCTAGGTCCAACGAATCACCCTGTATAACATAAAAACGCTTTAGGAACGAGCACCACCAGCTAACAACAAAAAAAATTAGTAAAACCTAAGGTTATGATCACTCTAAAAGGTACGATAATAGCTTTCCGTCTAAATTCTCCCTGAAACGATCGTCGCGATCGCTACGCTCGATTGACCTCATCGATAATTGACCTCAAACGGGTTGACTTCGATAATTGACCTCAAAAACCCCCCATTATAACCTCGTTCACGAGGATTGTATGAGAAGGACATCTGAAACAAATAGAGTTACCCATTCTGATATTTTGTTTATACTTTGTGCTACATACCTAATATGCATATACTACATTTGTTAATAAATCACTGGTATGCTTTTTATAACTGTCACTTAACTGTATTCACACACCATATAGTTATGAAAATTTATATACGTTCGAGGGACCTCGGGGGGCAAATCGAAAAAAAAACCTTTTTAATGCAACAACTACACGCGTCACCAGTTTGTTCAACCACAAAACCTTAAATTGATAGAAAACAGAGACAGTGACAGATTGTTTTATACTCTATACTAACTGTATAGTTCCAAATTTTTATTAACGAAATATAGAGGAAGTCCGCTAATTAATGATACATGGAAAAACCACAGACTTCTTACGTAAAAATATTAGGATTTAACTATACTTACCTGTCTGCGGCATTTTTCGCACATTTATTAGGTCATAACTTTTTTGAACCTTAGTGTATTTAAGTTTTTAACGAAAATAATACTTTTCTCATATTTATTACGTAAAAAAAGTATACTAAGTTCAGGTCGCCCAGAGTTACCGTTTCCCAGATATTTGCATTTAAATTGCTTAGTGCGTTAGCTCAGGCTTTGTATGTCTCTCCCCAGGATAATTCCGAAATTATTCAACCGAATTGGCTCAAATTTGCCATGCCTATGTAAAATGAGTGTACAATTACGAGAAAAATATTTGTACCCGCCGATTTGCTCGCGATGATCCCATTTGTTCCTTATCAAAATTAAAATCCATCAAAAATTGAAATAAAAGATGTTTCGTAAGTCTCTCCCCTGGATAATTCCGAAATTATTCAACCGAATTGGCTCAAATTTGCCACGCCTATGTAAAATGAGTGTACAATTACGAGAAAAATATTTGAACCCGCCGATTTGCTCGCGATGATCCCATTTGTTCCTTATCAAAATTAAAATCCATCAAAAATTGAAATAAAAGATGTTCCGTAAGTCTCTCCCCTGGATAATTCCGAAATTATTCAACCGAATTGGCTCAAATTTGCCACGCCTATGTAAAATGAGTGTACAATTACGAGAAAAATATTTGAACCCGCCGATTTGCTCGCGATGATCCCATTTGTTCCTTATCAAAATTAAAATCCATCAAAAATTGAAATAAAAGATGTTTCGTAAGTCTCTCCCCTGGATAATTCCGAAATTATTCAACCGAATTGGCTCAAATTTGCCACGCCTATGTAAAATGAGTGTACAATTACGAGAAAAATATTTGAACCCGCCGATTTGCTCGCGATGATCCCATTTGTTCCTTATCAAAATTAAAATCCATCAAAAATTGAAATAAAAGATGTTTCGTAAGTCTCTCCCCTGGATAATTCCGAAATTATTCAACCGAATTGGCTCAAATTTGCCACGCCTATGTAAAATAAGTGTACAATTACGAGAAAAATATTTGTACCCGCCGATTTGCTCGCGATGATCCCATTTGTTCCTTATCAAAATTAAAATCCATCAAAAATTGAAATAAAAGATGTTTCGTAAGTCTCTCCCCTGGATAATTCCGAAATTATTCAACCGAATTGGCTCAAATTTGCCACGCCTATGTAAAATAAGTGTACAATTACGAGAAAAATATTTGTACCCGCCGATTTGCTCGCGATGATCCCATTTGTTCCTTATCAAAATTAAAATCCATCAAAAATTGAAATAAAAGATGTTTCGTAAGTCTCTCCCCTGGATAATTCCGAAATTATTCAACCGAATTGGCTCAAATTTGCCACGCCTATGTAAAATAAGTGTACAATTACGAGAAAAATATTTGAACCCGCCGATTTGCTCGCGATGATCCCATTTGTTCCTTATCAAAATTAAAATCCATCAAAAATTGAAATAAAAGATGTTTCGTAAGTCTCTCCCCTGGATAATTCCGAAATTATTCAACCGAATTGGCTCAAATTTGCCACGCCTATGTAAAATAAGTGTACAATTACGAGAAAAATATTTGTACCCGCCGATTTGCTCGCGATGATCCCATTTGTTCCTTATCAAAATTAAAATCCATCAAAAATTGAAATAAAAGATGTTTCGTAAGTCTCTCCCCTGGATAATTCCGAAATTATTCAACCGAATTGGCTCAAATTTGCCACGCCTATGTAAAATAAGTGTACAATTACGAGAAAAATATTTGAACCCGCCGATTTGCTCGCGATGATCCCATTTGTTCCTTATCAAAATTAAAATCCATCAAAAATTGAAATAAAAGATGTTTCGTAAGTCTCTCCCCTGGATAATTCCGAAATTATTCAACCGAATTGGCTCAAATTTGCCACGCCTATGTAAAATAAGTGTACAATTACGAGAAAAATATTTGTACCCGCCGATTTGCTCGCGATGATCCCATTTGTTCCTTATCAAAATTAAAATCCATCAAAAATTGAAATAAAAGATGTTTCGTAAGTCTCTCCCCTGGATAATTCCGAAATTATTCAACCGAATTGGCTCAAATTTGCCACGCCTATGTAAAATAAGTGTACAATTACGAGAAAAATATTTGTACCCGCCGATTTGCTCGCGATGATCCCATTTGTTCCTTATCAAAATTAAAATCCATCAAAAATTGAAATAAAAGATGTTTCGTAAGTCTCTCCCCTGGATAATTCCGAAATTATTCAACCGAATTGGCTCAAATTTGCCACGCCTATGTAAAATAAGTGTACAATTACGAGAAAAATATTTGAACCCGCCGATTTGCTCGCGATGATCCCATTTGTTCCTTATCAAAATTAAAATCCATAGCTGTATCTCAGTTAATATCAACTTTCGGATATAGGTAAGTATAATTAAATCCTAATATTTTTACGTAAGGAGTCTGTGGTTTTTCCATGTACCATTAATTAGCGAACAACCTGTATATTAAGGAGATTCTTCCTAATTTCCTAATTATTTTAATTCAATGCAGTTTCGGTACTCTTTCTTGTTCTTGCTGTAAAAATCTTGCAGCAAACCGTCTGCACAATGTAATATAAACGGGAGGACAATTCGTGAGCTGCTTCGTTAAAGTAATCATTCGACTAAATCGGGATTTAATGGCTTAGCTGCACCACACACACACTTGTCCTTTTTTTCTATAAATTTAATGTTTCGTGATGAGCAAAAAAAATCAGGTAAAACCGGTAGAAGGTACTAGTGATCGGCCGATTCGTTTTTTTATTGCCGATTCGGATATACCGTACATATATGGGGGGCGAAATTATGGGGACTATCTCAAATCACACCTTTTCGCACAACGGTTTGGTTGGAGGAGGCCATCTCAGAACCCCATAAGAAAAAAGCTATCTATTTGTGGTGTTGGGTAAAACCGATGATTTTAATAATCGAGTGAATCGCTTGAAATTCCAATTCACCAAGCGATGACGTCACCGACTGCTCGACCGGCAGCCAAGCCGTTTACATGTGATCAGGTACGGTGTTTAACAGGCACGTAACTACGGGCGGGCACAAGTTTAGCTAAAAAATTGTAGTAGCCACCAAAAAAATTCCAGAAATTTATTTATTTGCGAATAATGAATTGTTATCAAGTGTCTCGATACCAAACAAAAAAACTGCAAAAAAATCACCCAAATATGTATTTATTGTTCGGGTTTATTATTGTGCGTTTTTAACCCGAACAAAAAGTATTACCAAGAGTTATTTTTCTTCACATCTTTCTCAATCTACGAGCATACGATAAGTAGATATTTAAAATAGCTCGTCAAATTCTTCCACTTTAAATTATCAGGTGCCCCCTGTGTGCCCTTCAAAAATTTAGGCTTAGTTACGCGACTGGCAAAATAAGACAGTTGGTTATTATTTTTTTAAATTCATGTATATAGTTACCTAAAAGTTCCTGTTTAAATTTAAGAATCTTTACTTTTGGTTACCAAAAAATTTCTCGATACCTATGTTTTGTTAACTATTTTGCTCGTTTTCTTATTTTCCATTAACATTTTCTATAATGTATGTTATTTTTAAGAAGTCTTCTCGAGTTTAATAATAAAAAGTTCCTGTTTAGATTTAAAAATGTCTACTATAAGATTACCAACGAATTTTTCTATATATTTTGTTAACCATTTTGTTCGTTTTGTTATTTTTCATTAACAATTTCTATTATTATGTTATTTTTGAGAAGTTTTCTCGTGTTTATAGTAATTAAAAATTTTAAAATTATATCCTTTAATTTTTTAATATTTACAATCGGAGACCTAAACTACGCCGCTGGCTAGCCAGTTAAAACAAACCTTTACAAAATCCATGTCGCGATGACTCCGCTAAGGGATTTGGCATACTTTTTTATATGCACCTTCTCGTTTATATGCCTTTAAGAAAGACGTATGTCGTATTACCTGCTCAACGTCAAACTCGAACGTCGCCAATCGGATGGCGAGGCGCGTATAACGAAGGTCGTGTATCAAGTGACAGGCGATATTTTTCGGTTTTTCGCCTGAATTTATAACTAGAGTATTTCCTATCGAGCCAAAAACTGTTTGAATATACGAGCAGTTTTTTAACTCGATCACGCTACAGCGGTACATTTCCGCCGGCGTCAAGCGAAGCTTGGGTATCGAGTGAAAGATAATAAGTGACGAGCGACGGTTTTCGCCGGAATAGATAACTCGAGCGGTTTTTTTTAATAATCGAGCGATGTCGGTTATTTCAATAATCGAGTGATCAAGCGGTTTTTCGCTCGACACTATCTATTTGTTCTCTCTCGATAAAAAACTGTAATTCATAACATTCTTTAAAAATTTGTATTTTCTTTTAAAAAGCAGCTACGAGGTAACTGAATTATTATAAACCTGACTCACATTATCTTTTTCCGGAATTTATTGTCGGACAGTGTAATTCATAATTACGAGATAAAGAATTTATTCTCGAAGCCGCTGAGAGAGATTCTTAAAAATGGGTTTTCACTTACAAATTAAATAAAATATTTAATCTTAAAAATGGTGATATTTAGCAGCGCTGCGACCGATCACTAGAAGAATACATACCGTCGGACAAATCCCAAAAAAAAATCGGAATTTTTTTGGAAGTGAAACATTTAACTTACCGCTGCCGCTCATCACGCTCTCCTCCTTATTATATCCGTACACGGTGTTCTCGCTATAGAACGGCATGGGCATGTATTCCAGGGGATTGTACGTGCCGCTGTACGGCATATAATTCGGCACGTTCGGCAACGGGCCCACGCTGTCGGTGTCCCCTTGCAGCTTGAGGTTGCTCATGGCCGAGCAGAGGTCGCCGAATATATAGTAGCACTACGGACAAAAAAAATAATAATAAAGGATGTAGTCGGTTCCCGTCTACAGTACGTTTCACGAAAATTGGATACGACTTAATGATTCCCTGGGTCGGTCCCATTGTGTCGACAAGAGCTTGGCAATAAACAAGTGAAGTATGAAGGGACGGACTAAGGAAAACAAGTCATGATATGATTATATTAATGTAATCAAATGAAATAACATTTTTTTTAAATATTACTAGTCATATTTATTTACATTTATAATGCCATTCTATAGATAGTTCTGTTTCGCTATCGCTATCCTCATCAAAATTAATTATAATTGGATTAATTATACGATCCAGACTAATATACGAATTTTCTACAGTTAATACGTGACGGACTGAATTTTTCCAACTACCTGGGGGAATATCATTAAAGCATTTTCGTATTAATTCTACAACACTAGAACTTAAAGTCGGAGAAATATGTTCAGACCTAACCAGTGATTTTAACTGGTGCCACATATGCTCTATGGGGTTAAAAATGCAATAATAGGGTGGGAGCCGTAGCACTGTATGTCCAATTTCTTCTGCCAATGTGTCACAAACATATACTTTTTTTTATACAAAATGTCTTTAAAACTTCTAAAAGATCACTTTTTTTATAACTTTCTTCAAAATATATATCATTCGCCGCCATGTAGTTCTGAATCTCCAATTTTGTATTATTTGAGCTCGGAGCTTTATGTAATTGGCGACTGTGATAGCTCGCATTGTCCATTACTATCGCGCTATTCTGAGGAATGTTTGGTAAAAGACAATTCTTGAACCATTCCTCAAAAACTAACAAATTTTACCACAAAAAGATATTTAAATATAAATTAAGCAACCTAACCTACCTGATGTGCCTATATTTAATTATAATTATTACAATCCGGTCCTTTCCACATAATAATAACAAACGGTCATAAATAATGGGATGGCCCAGGTACTTTTACGGCAATCATTAAGTTATATCCATTTTTCGTGAAACAATCTTTACCTATATTTGCCACTTATCTTTGAAAAACTGGCTCAAAACAAAATGTATAAGTGAAATAATGTATTCTGATCACTTATTTTAATTTAAAAAAATATTTATCTATGCAACAAAATTATTTACTGTTTAAAAATAGGGACATCCGACTGGGAATTTTACAACAATTTTATCATAACGCATACAGATTATTTCGGTCTAAAATTAGACAAAAACCGTTAAACGTTGTAGGTATTTTTTTAAAGAAATTCCGATAAACCAAAAATACTAAATAGTTCTAGTTCGAAAAAGACTAAAAATGAATCCAAGAACACAATAAATAGATCACAAACACAGTTCAGTAACGCTTCAGCGTTACAATTGAATGAATTATGACAAAATCTTAAAATTCAGGGTCGCACGTAGTAAATACGTCCCTACAGCGTTACCAGATATTGCAAACTACAGATAGAAAAATGTACATTTCTAGCCTACGCAACGATGCAAACCATAGACGAAGGAAGAGAGGGAACGAATAATTCCGGTTTACGGGCCGTCGCAGAAAGTGTTACCTAAAATTGATCGGCCGCCATTGATAGGGAGCCAGACAATCGAGGTGGCACCCAATGTATTTTGGTGATTTGTGGTGAGAAGAGCTATTATAAGAATTCAGTTTATTTACAGAAAAATGGTGAATTGTTGTGCCTATGGCTGTAAAAGCCGTAATGAACGAAAGAAGCTTGGAATTACTTCCCATCGGTAAATATTCAAATTGTATTTTTTGCATGCATTTATTTTATATTAGATATCCTTCCTTGTAAGTTTATCAGTATATATTATTTGAAACTATGATTAAGGCTATAGTTAAAGCTACCTTCCTTTGTGATTTGTACTGGATTTGTTGCACTTTTCATTCAAGTTTTCTAATAAGAACCAGGTAATTGCCCTTGGAGAGGGTGTGTCACTGAATGGCGTACCTGCATGATTTGTATATTTTGACAAAATTAAATTATTTCTTATTTAATTTTGGTTAATTATTAGTGAAAGCATTATATTATTTCGAATGTATACCAGTGTTATTTTTTTAAAGAAAGCGATTAACGTTTGTCTTGAATCGTTGAAAGTCATAGTCTTTGAGAAACACGACTTCAGGCGAAGGTCGTTTCACAAGGATGGCGTCCTGTTAAAACTTATTGTTTAAACCACTAAGCTCACACATTGTTGTATTGTTTTTAGATTTCCGAAAGATCCACAAAAAGCAAACATTTGGGTGCAGAACATGGGACTTAGAGATTGGACACCTTCTCCTGCCTACAGGATTTGTTCAAAGCATTTTGAGAAGTTCTTTTTTACGGACTACTTTTAGGTGCTGTGCCAACAATATTTTCACAACTACCAGTAATTACATTTTGTTGCTTCTTTGTAATAAATTTTGAATCGACCAATTTTGTTTTTTATCTTGCATTTTCCCTAAAGTTGAAAGATATTTAAATTTCACACCCTTTCCTATATGAAATTATATTTTTGGCTAATAAAATTAATATTTACTAAGCATTCATAAACTGTTCAGAAGCAGAAGAACATTTGTACTCAAGGGACACAATATACAAATTCAATTCAATAAAAATTTTACTTCCATATTCCATAAATAATAATTTTGTACTGGGATAATACTAAGAAAATATTCATGTAACGCCACTGCTAAATCCGATAAGGAGCCAGGCGGTAACAAAATAGCTTCTGGTTTTACGCGTCCCCTCTCTTCCTTTGTCTATGATACAAACAGTCTTTCCCACCTCTTTCAGTCATTATTGCAGCATAGCCAGATTGTCATATTTATCACAAAGGTATCTTGCAAAATCACAATTAGAAATTTGTTAATTTGACAATTTGAATATAACTGGTTGACGCTTAATCCGCAATTGCTCTTGAAATAAATTTATTTCCCAATAATTTTACTATAAACTGTGAAAGGCGATAAGAGATTCTTTAAAAAAAATATTATTATACTTGAAAGTATCAAACGAATCTTGAACTAATCCGACTGCACTCTGGCAACATATATTTCTACTTTACTACTCGCTACGATCCAGCAGCCAAATTATGAATGAATACTAATCTCGTAAACACTACAACGTTGTCGGTGTTATCTGAATATTTATATATTTTGGTTGATTTGGGTTTTTTTGTGATTATTGGTGAAAAATCGTCTTTATTATAAACAATCATGGTGCATTCGTATGTAGTTTGTAAAAGAGTGGACCATTTAAATAACGATTTATGTGTTCATCGGTAAGTATGGTTATGTTTTAATATTTAACCATCTGATATAACCAGACTTCAACATTGTTGCCATTCAGCCAACAAACATGTAGTTCTCTCTTCCACCCATTAGTGATTTTCAATAACATTTCACACAATCACAGCTTCACTTTCCAAGAGTTCTATGAATGGATTATGGCACCTTTGGTTACATTATACATAATTCTTTATTTAGGAACTATAAATAATTTTATGAGCGGAAAATTCAAAAAACATACACATTTAGTGTACAATTTTTACTTAACACATGACAAATTCATTTAATATAACTTTCTCTGTCACACGCACGCGGTAGATCTTAGGGAAATCAGCAAAAATCGATTTCTGTTGATCGGGACCACGGGGCCAACAATCCATTCATAAATCTGTTGGAAAGTGAGTTTGTGATTGTTTGAAATGTTATTGAAAATCAGTAATGGGTGGAAGAGTGACAAAACATGTTGGTCTCGCTAATGGCAACAATGTTGAAGTCTGGTTAAATCAAAGATCTTACAAGGTTAAATCCAATAACGTTTAAAAGGTTATGGAGCGCTCTTCATTGTGTCGGAGCGGAGCTAGTCTGGGCAAAAAGCCCAACAAGGGCGTATAATTTACTTTGAGATTCTTTACGTTTAACTATATTTTCTATTCAAAAAGTGTAGTTTCGAATATTGGATATTTATAAAAAAGATAGAAATATTGATCCAGTTTTTATATACAGTGTATCCAAGGATGGATTTAACTATTTATGCTTGGCATCAATATTTTTGGTGTATTCATTACTGGATGATACTCTCCAGATATAAAAGTGTATATTTCTAGCCAGATTGTCATATTTATCACTAAGACATCTTGCAAAATCCCAATTAAAAATTTGTAAATTTGACAATTACAACTGGTTTAAGGTTAATCCGCAATTGCTCTTAAAATAAGTTTATTTCTAATAATTTGGCTATTGCAGATTGATATACGATACTTTGATATTTTTTGAGGGTAGATGAATGTTACCATTGTGATGTATAACTGGTTTTCCACTGTCTGTAATTTATAAAATAACAATGTCTGTGATTTATAAAGTAATAATATATTGTGAAACGATGTTACATATAGTTATAGTACCATATTACTTTAGTAATGCACCCACAAGCCACTAAGGCATATTGTACACTAAAGTGATTAATTAAATAAGTAAATTAAAATATTATGTACCTAAACAAGTTAGATCAAATATATAAAAATAAATAAATAAATTATATAAAACCTGTCTTCACGTACTTGTTACACTGCAAACGTTGTTTAAATATAGAAACATAAAGATGTAAAATATTTTGACGGGACTGTTCCTTTCTTCAGTATTTTATTCCCATGTACATTACCTACATAATCTTCTTTTGTGAAGTATTTCTCACAAATAACTGTTGTATCACCTGGACTATAATTATTCCTTCTAAGGGCATGTATCCAAATTTGCCGTAGGCTACGACCCTTTAGTATCCTAACGAAGTGGATAAACATTTGGTACATTCTTAAACAAACCGAATTTTCATAGTGATGCAAACTCAAAATCAAATTTCTAAATATATTTACTAACCTGTGAAATTTTAATTTAACACCATTGCATCTTCTAGTGAAGTATTTTATGGCCGCACAAGACTCCACCATCTTGTAAATGCAAGATTTATATTAAGAAATAAACCAACTCGACTGCTTTTTGCCCGGACTAGCACCACGGACCGGTCCATAACCTTTTAAACGTCAATGGTTAGTCAGAAATCATATCAATACAATCATATTAAAACATAACCATACTTACCGAAGAAAAGATTAATCCTTGCTTAAATGATCCACTCTTTTACAAACTATACATGAATGCACCATCATTGTTTATATTAAAGACGATTTTTCACCAATACTCACAAAAAAAAATAAAAACAACCAAGTATATAAACACTCCCTTAAATGCGGTTAGCAGCGAGTAGCAACAGTGTATTCTTCTTCCATTGATAAAGTTTGATCGTTTGCCGTCGAGCGTACTATCTTTTAACTTGATGTTGTCAGAGTGCAGTCGGTTTATTTCAAACTTTTATGTATAATAATAATATTTTTTTTCTAAATCTCTCAAGGCCTATTCACAATTTATATTAAAATTATTGGGAAATAAATTTATTTTAAAAGCAATTGCGGATTAACCTTAAACCAGTTGCAATTGTCAAATTAACAAATTTTTAATTGGGATTTTGCAGATACCTTAGCGATAAATATGACAATCTGGCTATGCTGCAAGCATAACAGCAAGGTGGGGAGTGCACGTTTACAGTCCTTACGTCGACTTCAAATGTAAACAATTCTATCTGGAGTTTGTAAGATCTTTGATCGGGACAAAATGTAAGCAATTCCGTCGCCCTTTTACATCATAACACGTCTATGATAAACCTCTTAACATCGAGACAAAAAAAACCCTCTCACCTGCTCCGAAAAAGTAATCTTATTCACAGTATGCCGTATGAATCCCGCCTTGAGCAGGTGCGACGCGTACTTCCTCGCGTCCCGTCTCTCCTGGAAACCCTCCACGTGCGTAAGCAGCCAATCGATCATATCCGTGCCTATGAACGCGTTGGGGATGGTGATCTTCAGCCACATCCTGTCCCGGATCTCCAGGCCGCTGTCGGGCCGTTGCATCGTCTGGACTATCTCGGACATGGGAGAGTTCACCGTCAGGGGTTCGGCCAGATCTGTTAAAGGAAACGTTTTTATTTTCAACGCACTTCATTGCTCTTGAAAAATAATTTCTCTCCCAGGCGAATGAATAAAAAGAAGTCGAGCATTACCTTCTTTTAACTAGAATACAACCCACCAGACCAAAAAAAAAAAAACCCTGTGCAGAGAACCAAAGCTTCGGGCGCAGTGCTCAATACCTACCGGGACCTAGTAGACACTCACGTTCATTGGCTGGTATGGTACTCGCTATGGAGGTGCTCGATACCGTCGAACTACTCGGCGGTCGGGCCACGGGGTCCCCTCGAACGGCAGCAGTGTGGGCCACCCACGCACCTACGAAACAACGATTCGTTTTATTTTTAATATACATTTACTTAGTGATGGGGATTCTAGTTCATTTACGTGAACTAGTTCATTCGTTCTGGTTCACCAAAAAGATTACTTCATTTAATTAGTTCACGAGTTCACAAATTTGTTTTGCAAAATATCATAATTTCACTATCGTAAAAAGTAAAACACTGGGATTATTTTTTTATAGCAAATATTTAAAAAATCACCTTATACCAAGCTTTAGCAACGAAAAATTAAGTAAAACCAAAAATTACTGTTCAAAAATAATAGGTATTTGCATAAACAAAGGAAGAGAGGGGACGAATAATTCCGGTTACGGGCCGTCGCAGAAAGTGTCGCCTAAAATTGATCCACCGCCATTGATAGGGAGCCAGACAATCGAGGTGGCACCCAATGTATTTTGGTGATTTGTGGTGAGAAGAGCTATTATAAGAATTCAGTTTATTTACAGAAAAATGGTGAATTGTTGTGCCTATGGCTGTAAAAGCCGTAATGAACGAAAGAAGCTTGGAATTACTTCCCATCGGTAAATATTCAAATTGTATTTTTTGCATGCGTTTATTTTATATTAGATATCTCCCTTGTAAGTTTAGCAGTATATATTATTTGAAACTATGATTAAGGCCATAGTTGAAGCTACCTTTCTTTGTAATTTGTACTAGATTTGTTGCACTTTTCATTCAAGATTTCTAATAAGAACCAGGTAATTGCCCTTGGAGAGGCTGTGTCACTCAATGGCGTACCTGCATGATTTGTATATTTTGACAAAATTAAATTATTTCTTATTTAATTTTGGTTAATTATTAGTGAAAGCATTATATTATTTCGAATGCATACCAGTGTTATTTTTTTAAAGAAAGCGATTAACGTTTGTCTTGAATCGTTGAAGGTCATAGTCTTTGAGAAACACGACTTCAGGCGAAGGTCGTTTCACAAGGATGGCGTCCTGTTAAAACTTATTTTAAACCACTAAGCTCACACATTGTTGTATTGTTTTTAGATTTCCGAAAGATCCACAAAAAGCAAACATTTTGGTGCAGAACATGGGACTTAGAGATTGGACACCTTCTCCTGCCTACAGGATTTGTTTAGAGCATTTTGAGAAGTCCTTTTTTATAAAGTTGAGGAAAGAGTACGAATACTTGGAGGTGCTGTGCCAACAATATTTTCAAAACTACCAGTAATTACATTTTGTTGCTTCTTTGTAATAAATTTTGAATCGACCAATTTTGTTTTTTATCTTACATTTTCCCTAAAGTTGAAAGATATTTAAATTTCACAACCTTTCCTATATGAAATTATATTTTTGGCTAATAAAATTAATATTTACTAAGCATTCATAAATTATTGAGAAGCAGAAGAACATTTGTACTCAGTAAGGGACACAATATACAAATTCAATTCAATAAAAATATTACTTCCATATTCCATAAATAATAATTTTGTATTGGGATAATACTAAGAAAATATTCATGTAACGCCACTGCTAAATCCGATAAGGAGCCAGGCGGTAACAAAATAGCTTCTGGTTTTACGCGTCCCCTCTCTTCCTTTGTCTATGAGTAAAACCAAAAATTACTGTTCAAAAATAATAGGTATTTGCCATATTATCTTAGATTTTAATCCTATTTATATTTTACAAAGAAAAATGTGTAATTTTAAATCACAACAAAAAATATGAAACTTTACTTTATTTAAGGATCATCTATTTACCATTTTACCGCATTAAAGGCCGTATTACAGTCGGGAATTTTTATGGCGCCAGCAATGGCAATTATAATTCAAGGATTCAGGCGCAGTACACCGTTCTCCGTACTACAGTCGGAAATTCTACTCTTCTGGCAATTAAAATGACACGGATTCATGCGCAGTACACTGTTCCCGATCAGCTGTCTCTCATTACCAGAAATGGGGCAGGCGCCATTTTAATTGCCCTCGCCGGCGCAATTGGGTAGACATGGATTATTCTGTTATTTTTAACTGTTTATTATTTGGCCGAACCAGGTATGAACAGGTAATGGCCATTTAAACCCACTGGTACTTAAATTAGCAGTTTACATTCTTTATTAAACTTATGGACTGCTAATTCAGCAACTTTTTGCACCTCCTATTTGTAAATAGCAGTAGCTGCTTTCACTGGTAATCAAAACGAACAGGTTTGCACATCTCTAATTCTGGGGATATTTTAGGGATTTCGACAGTACCCACTGCTGTTCTGACCGTTGACAATGCTCCAGCTGATCGAAAACGGTTTACTGCGCATGAATACGTGCCATTATAATTGCCGGCGCAAGAGAAAAAATTGCCTAGTCTAATACGGCCTTAAGGATCATCTATTTACCATTTTACCGCATAATAAAAGAAATTTGCCAATGCCGCGCGGCGTATTCAGTATCCGGAATCTCGTTCCTCGCCTTCGGATGCATGACACAAGTCGTGAGGAACTAAAGGAAGGAGAACAAAGAACGATACGAATTTGTCAGGGATCCATATTTAGTTCTCGGGTCTCGGTCTCCCAAACTCTCGGTAACCCTGTCTATTCGTCGGTCGTGAACTAGTCATTTCGTTCACTATAAGGATTAGTTCATTTGAACTAGTTCGCTCGTGAACTACACACCTCCAATTTACATATATATCTTTAACAGTTCGACTTACCTGGATCGATAGGTCGAACCGGTTCCGTCCTGGGTATTGTGAAGTATCCTTTCGGATTGGGATCCCAACATTTGGCAACGACTAATTTTATGGGTCTAAAAAACGGGATTTAATCAAATTCAAAATGTGACGATTTGTGTAACGCGACCGCAAAGTGATTCTTTGTGGTTTAGGGAGAAAAGTGATTTAATGTCAAAAAAAAACATACCCTGGTTTTTGAACCACTTCTCTTAAAACCTTGACAGCTTCGTCATTGGACATATTCTCGAAATTGACGTCATTTACTTGTAATATCATATCTCCCGGTTCTATCCTACCATCTAAAGCTACGGCCCCCCTAAAATGTCAAATGTCATAAAATATCCTCGTATGTTTTGCTACTTTAGCTACTTACCCTTTCATAATAGACCCCACATAAATACCCCCATCTCCTCCCTTATTGCTCTGCCCTACGATCGATATGCCAAGGAAATTGACAGTGTCCATGTTCAAAGTGACAGTTATAATGTTCAGAGACATCGTAGAGTCGGTTATGCTCGAGTAAGAACTGGTTCTCGACATGGCCTTCAAAAAAAAAAAAGTTACATATAAACAAAACGTAAATGGAACATAGTCAGCACAAACACGAAACCAACAAATACAATAAACAGCTACTAGTGATGCAAACAATCTCCTTATATTATGTATTTACCTGTAACCTCTGTTTCCTCCTCCTCTGTGGTCTCTTTCGACCTGCCACGTGCAGCCGACTTACACTGGAACATTCCGAGAGTGCTGTATGCCTGCCAGTGGTCTCAGACTGAAAACTTGTCGTCTCAATGTCAGAACTAACTATAGACGCAGCCTCATACACTCTGTGGACCCAGAGAAATGTTTTAGTAAAATATATATATCCCCATTAAAAAAAAAGTAATTCATAATACTAATCATCTAACCACGTGACCCCTTTTAAATATTTTTACCTTGGAAGATGCCCATTGATTCTAGATGAGTATTTGTGAAGTCTCCTACCCTGCCTTGAGCTTATTATTGATTCGGTGTCGGTGCAAACGGACTCAGGAGCTTGCGGTGGGAGCCTTGGTTCCGCAGGATGGGACACACTGTCTGTACATTGGGATCCTCCATCTGATTGGTTGGAACCGTCAGCAGAGACAAGCTAACGGTAAAAGAACATTTTGTTAACAAAGGAAGATTTCAAAAATTATCTTGGCCCTCACAAATCTAGCATTTTTCATAATTTCTTTCTTACCCAGCTTACAACTCTGCCATTGAAACAAGGAAGGTGGGCGATGTCATCAATAATTTCTTCTTTGACCACCCTAAAAAATAGAAATGTTATATTAAGTTAAACTTATTTGAAAGATAGAAAGGACATCTTTGGACTTTAATAATGAGATTCTTTTCTAAATAATTTTATATTAGATTGTCTAACTTAGGTCTATCAAAGGCCCAGTTAAGGTATATTCCTCTATTTCTTCTTTCAATCATGTGAAGTTAAGAATAATATCAACAAACGTAGTTGATAAGTTCTGCTTCATATCTTACTCCTGCATAGATAAACAAGACACATAACACCCAGAAAATAATTCATAAGGAAGTTAAAAATAACCATTTGTCAGAAATTCTTTAGCCCGAATTAATCAAAAATCTTTCAAAAGCCACGAGAATTAAATTAAAATTCGTAGGTGTATTTTATCGCATTTTCTCCTATTCATTGCATTGCTGTCAAAACTAAAATTAATGTATGTTTACATCTCGTCATAATGGGCCTTCAGACAAGAGATGAAAGGAACATTATGGTACCGTTTAAAGATGAAAATCGTTATTAAAGAGATTTAGAAGAAAGTACGAGTGTCTTGAAACATGAAAAATTATGAAAAACAGCAAAATATCTACCCAAAATCGTCGTCCATCGACTTGAAGAAAAACTTGTAATTGGGCCTATTGAGAACATTTTTAAAGTCCGCTAAAGTCACTTTATCCGGCGATATGGGTATTTTCACTAAGTACGGAGTTTCCTCATCGTCTATATGATAAATAACTTTAGTTTCTTCCATTTTTTAGCACTAAACTTTGGGATTTTTCATCGCTGACAGGAACAATACACTTTTCCACAACATGGCAGCCATTTTACTGAAATTTCCATTTCATCCCCACCCCACCCACCCAGGCGAAAGTTCAATGCTCGATATAAATTTCTATTATATGAAAATTTAGCAATAAAATGGGGCTTTAATGAATTTTTTAGATAAAAAAGAGATTTGCCCTAATCATCCTTATGAGAAAACTAACGTTTTGTTAGATTTTGTCGTATTTTTCAGCAATTCTTCTAAAAATGTATTTGTAGAAATCTGTATTATCAACATAGCCAAGGCACGAACCAATTCGAAAGTGCAGGTAATAGGCGGTGCATAAGGACGGTTCATGGGTAATATTTAAATTTTAATAATAAGTTTATTTCGCAATGAGCTTGTCATAGCTCTATCTCTCAGAGAACGTTTGCCATAGAAAGCTGAAATTTGCTGTAGTTTCTTAAAAGTCGCTTCCATCAAATGCTGCACTCAAAAATTCAAGGACGAGCAAAATAACGTCCACATTTAAAATGAGGTTTTTCATCCAAGGATTTATCACGCCTTGACATGAATCGGCATTTTAAAACAATATTTGTATTTTTTCTTCATTAAATTATAATTTTTTTATATATGAAACGAGCCGTCACTGGCAATCGGATTAGTTCAAATGTTTCCCATATGTCAATAGTGTCAAAAAGTAGGACAAAATTTTACAAAAAATCTCAATACGTGTGTTCATATGCTACAAGAAATCCGTAGAATTTTACATGATAAAATCAAAAAACCATAAAAGTAAGTGACAAATCCATTCCCTGATTTAATATGTAACTAAAATTCGACATGTCTAATAGAAAACCTTTAAATTCCAGGTCAAAAATCGTCAAGGGAATGGAGTAATAGTCAAAAATATGGCAGATAAGCTGGGTTTGGGGACTGAAGAGAGAGTATTAAAAATAGGCCAGAGCTTTACCAATCCTAGATCTAAGGCTTTTCACACTGTTAGATGTAAGTATCATGTTATAAGACTTTAAAAACATTAAAATACCTCCTCTTCAGTGCTCCGAGGTCCTAGGATATGGACTAAGGTCTTCAAAGGGTCTGTAGTTTATTTCCATTTTTGATTCATATGATAGATAATATTTTCAAGTATCTACATACTTAATATGAACTTAAAAAATATTCTCGGTGTAATTGGTCCTATTTGTTTTAAAGAATAATTATAAGTCTCGTCAAACGAAACTTGTATACTTTTCTTATTACATAAATACTGCTTTTTTGTTGTATTATTAGCCCTAGAAATATTTCATGAATTCTGATCAATTACTGTACAAGAAATGATATTACTTTACATCTACATCTATCTAGCTGCTTGACCACAGACATTCTTTCTCTTAGATTAGGTAAATTGAGTTGGTAGACTATCTTTTGACTTTATATTATTACCTACATTAACTTTTTTTTATTGTTTAGATGATTTTAAACCAGCTTCTGTGGATACAAACAAGAAAGCAAGTCTAGAAGTAGGAGACAATCATCAAGTTACTGTCACGGTACCTCATTTAGGTAAGTTTGAGAGGGCAACAATTATTTTTTAATTTTTATGCTTATACTTACTGGACAGTTCTTTAAAATATATTTTTGTTTCCATCAGACAGCACAGGAAACCCACAAACAGCAGTTTTCAAGGGTTCACAAAGGCCTCATACAAAGGAGTGCGTCCTAATAATAGACCGAATTACCGGAGACATTACTTTAGAAAAATTGGCATGTAATATACAGGTTAAGAAAACTAGAAGTGAATTCAATAAGCCAACCACGTTGTCACAAGGTAAAGGGTATTCTTTGTTTCGATAACATTCAAAATCTATTTTTTACAGTAGTCTGTATACTTTGCGTGGAATATAGTGCATTTTTATTCTTTTCCTCCCTCACAGTATAAAAAGGATACAAATACAGTGAAAGGAAGACACTATAACACTATCTACTTATTAAATTCCAGATAGGTTACAGTCCTCGAGCCAGGACCGCACTGGACCGGGGAACTCGACCCTTTCCCAACGGTCGGCTACCCCACCAGCGCCCACCGTGGCCGGTCATAGAGTTTCAAACAAAACACGCGTCACGTCGGGCAGCAGACGTCCGGACAGACCAATTACCCAGTTGATGCCCAAGCATTCGCCTCTGAGGGCGAGTCCTGGGCATCCCTCGCCCAATCCGGGAATCGGGAATCAGCGAAGCCCTGGACGGTCGAGTCATGTTGTGCATGGCGGGGTGAATGAGTAAGTATAGTGTGAAATATATATAATTTTCATAATTCATACAGTAAATAAACAAAAAAGTGCAGTAATTATGTAATTATTTTTAGGTTACACAATCCCAGTACGTTGGCCAGCCTTCCCATGATAGGAATGGACGACTTTGCGGATCCCATGCCTCCCGTTCCCCCGCAACTGTCCCACCATAATCGCCTCTCGGCTCCCCCGCCGCAGAATAGTATCAATAACGGCAAAGGGGTGTCGCCCTTGTCGAACCATAGCGATAATGAACACGGGGTGGGAACCATAACCGACAGGTGAGGTAATCTGTCACATTGTGGTAGAAACTGTTCGCAAAACTTGTACCTGTAGAAACAGAGTAATAAGAATATTTTTTTTTTCGTTAGCTCAAGTTCAAGCAGCGACAGCGACTCGGACAGCGACGCACCTGATAACGTTAAGATAAAGAACGGCTACGGCAACAGCGCCTCCTCCAAGGTGAACGGCAACGACCTGGCAACGCTGGACGAGGATTTGTGCCTGTCGGAATCCGGATCTGATTCTGATTAGTGAGATTTTTTAGAGTAAGTAGTAAGTAAACTCGGGGTGTTCCGGTTAAAGTAGCAATTATTTTTTTTTTAGGTAATTCTCGTGGATAATATGATGAAAAATACTGCCTCGTAAACGTTAAGTGTATGTATTTATAATGACAATTCGTGGCAAAGTCTTTATGGAACCGATAAACATATAAGATAAGTTTTGCTATATTATATGAAAAATACTGTACATTATTTTACAGAAATAAATCTAAGCAAAGAATATATAAACTTTGGAGTGTTTTATTTTGTGTAGACAGTTGCCTATAGCTCGGAAGCTTCGCCTCAAGTTCGCCTTTTGTAAATAGTTCATATCAACAATCGGCGATTTTTTGTAACGACGATTCCTCCAGGTTACTCTCGACTTCTGGAGTTCCACAGGCTTCTATTTTTGGCCCTTTACCTTTCCTTCTAATTGATTTATTAAAAAAGGAACGACAAGATGTTATGAACAATTATTTTATTTCAGTAGACACGTAAAATATTTCATTTGGGGCCATTCCCGTATTACAGAAGCCGGTTTAAGAGGAGAGGGGGTTCAAAATTTACATAATTTTGCTTACAAGGGGTGCGGGGGCGAGTAAATAATTTATCGAAGATAAAAATAAAATAACTAATTTCAAATAAAAGACGGGCTTATAATTCTTTAAATAAACATGTAATCGATCACATCTCTTGTGGAGATTAGCAGACAAAATACTTTAAAAGTTAATAATAATTAATAAATAAATTATCATTAATTTAAAAATATTGTACTTAAAATAATTTTATTAGTGTTTTGATTGAGATATCAAAATTATCGAAAATAGGCTTACCGCAATACTTTAACGGACACTTTTATAGGCGACGGCCGCTATAAGGCATACATTTAGGTAACAACAATCTCGTGATAGTTTAGAAACTTTGAAAAAATCGGAAGATAATTATTTTAAACAATAACAATTTGTTAGCAGTTTACAATTAATTTTTCTTGCATACCATTAAATATTGTAAACAATTTTTGAATAAACTCTGCCTCAAAATTGAGAAAAATGTTAGGCAGAAAGGTAAAAAAAGTCAATTCATTCAGTCAGCCTTGATATAATCACCATCGAAGGGTAGGGACTCCAAATTATGAGTTTTTCTCAAATGCTGTTTCACGTACGACTTGTCGTTGAATTTTTTGCCACAGATGGAGCAGTCGTACGGTTTTTCCCCGGAATGAGTGTAGAGGTGTCTCTGGAGCTTATTTTTTGCGTAATACGCCTTGGGACAAATGTGACATATGTATCGTCTTTCTTTGGATGGAAGTTTTATTTTGCCGACGCCGATGCCGTGGATTTTTGCCATATGAACCTAGAAATGAAAAGTAACAAAGTAAACAACAACAAAATATTTAGTTACATAGACACATTTTACATACCTTCATAACTCTATGATCCTTATATTCCTTATCGCAATACTGACACTTGTACTCTCTGATATTAGAATGTGTCCTCATATGTCTCTGCAACACACACTTATCGGTGAACTTCCTCTTGCACAGATCGCACTCGAACTTTTTGTCGCCGGTGTGTCTTCGCATATGACTGTCGTAGTTCGACTTGATGGGAAACGGTTTGTAGCACACTTTACAGGCGTACTTCCAGTTACTGGAGTCCGTATGGACAACAAGTTTATGAGATCTACAAAAAAAATTCTCAAAACTGAAATTTTTTATTATTTGTTTGTAAATATACCTGATATCTTTATGTGTGTTAAAACACTTTCCGCATTCATCACAGCGGTACTCCCTTCGATTCAAGTGCTGTTTCTCATGAATATTTAGGTCTGTTTTCGTGATAAAACCTTTACCACAATATGTGCATATATTTGACCTTATTCTGTCGTGATATTTAATGTGTTGAAGAAGGTTGGATGAGTTACAAAACTTGCTAGGACATCTGGAATTAGATAAAGGGAGAGAAAGTGAATAAACTTCTTCATGGAAGGCGGTAAAATGTTTTAGATAACAATATCTTTATGTTAAAATAAATATAATGTTTTTAAGATATCTAAATTATTTAATCGATTTAACATACCTATCACAAACAAATGGCCTTACGTCCTTCACCTTCATATCGTGCACTTTATTACAATGCTCTATCAGCTTCACACTGGCGTTAAATATACTATCACATTTTTCACAGGGAAATTGCAAATTTCTTCTTTTCTTCCTAGCTCTTGGCTTTGAATACGATATGTCAGATTCGTAGCCCACAGCATCAGGTTTCTCTTCGATATCAGATAAGTTTAGAAAGTCTAGTGCATCCCCTTGACTTTCTGAGTCTGTTTCATCACTGTTCTCATCAGGGTGTTCTAAAATAATGTAGATAACCAGTTTTGAATCAGTGCAGCTACAATAAAAACCTCAAGTTACAATCCCTGTAATTTAACAATATTTACCTATTTTAAACTCTTCTGCCTCTATCTTATAAGATTCTTCAGATACTTTCTGTATAGTCTCATCTATTTTATTGTTTATCTCATCCTGTTTCTGCCTTCGAGCGAGATCAGACTTTAAACACATCTCTCGAAATGAATTAACTTTATTTAGGAGATTCGTACATGGATCACATATTCGATACGAGTTCAGCCATTCCTGTAAAGGTTTATTTGTTATAAAACTTTATCAAAAATGAATAGAAACTTACAATTTCGGAGATACAAGTTTGGAGTTTGATCTGTAGAGTGATTTTGTTCTCATCTTCTAGGGACAACTTGTTTAGACTGAAATCGTTGCTGAGACACACACAACATATTTTCTCATTTTTTTTCGGCATTTTTAAACTAGTGCATATTATTATGAGATAATATTAAGGAACAAAACAACAAATAACTTTCTATGCCTAAAGATAGGTTATATCTATGGTTATATTTGTCTATGGTTATATCAGTGTAGTGCATTTGAACTACTAATGAAGTTAATCTATAGATAGGCAACCAGATATACTCCGAGAAATGTTTCGCAGCATGTTGTCAAACTTGTCATTTGTCAAAAGTTCTCGGAAGTCGAAAGAAAATAATTAAAATTTGGCCTTTTAGCAGCATTTAGCGATAAACAGCATCGTTTTTAACTGATTATATTTTCTTATAACAGTGCACCAGAACTAAAGAAGTGCCTACCAAGTAGTAACTTTGAAGTGTAAAGGTTTGGGATTTTTTGCCTTTTGGGCCCCTCAAAATGCCCCAGACGGTAGAACAGACCCCGGGCTCCCAACGCCTGACCAACGATGATTTCCGTAAGCTCCTCATGACCCCACGGTCGACCCCGGCAAATGCGCCTGCAGCGCCGGGGTCCATCAAGGAGGCAATGCAGAACCCTTCGAGTATGCCACCCCCTAAAATCGAGGACAAAACTGAGGCTAGGAAGAAGAGGAAAAGTTTTTATGCTAAATTGAAGAAACAGGTAATTTTATATGGTTTTATGAAGACTAATTAGAGACCATTATTCTTACAAATAAAAGTGTTTTACACTATGGGTGTATAGTGACATCAGTTATATTCTCTAGAACTGAGCCAACCATAGACCAATGCTTAAGGTCTTGGAAACAAATTCAACCTGTAAACAATGGCAGCTAAGGGTTTGTTGGTTTAAGAGTTTGTGCATTTTTTAGGAAGATAATAAAATAGCAGAACTAGCTGAAAAATATCGGGACCGAGCAGGTGAAAGAAGGAAAGGAGTGAATCCTGACTATCAGGCAGACGATCCTGTTGCAACGGCTCAAGCTTACAGGGCTGTAGCACCAGATTTGAAGTCAGGTTGGAAACTATTAACATTTTTCTATTGCATTTACCAGAATAACTGTCTGTCTAGACTTTTTCATCAGATTTAAGTTATATCTTGCAGTTTATTCAATTCACATTCAACTAAAATGGAATCATTAATGTTTGATAGGCTACGATGCAGCCGAACGTAGGCGTCAAATGATCCAAGAGTCCAAGTTCTTGGGAGGTGACATGGAACATACTCACTTGGTGAAAGGTCTGGATTATGCTCTGTTGCAGAAAGTAAGAAGCGAAATACAACAAAAAGAGTTTGAACAAGAACAGGTACAAATATTATATAATATTCTGAACTAAATTGTGCAACAATGTTTATATTTTACAATCTAAATACGTTATTATTCTATGTATAATTTGTAGGAACTTGAAAGGCTTGCCTCAGAATCCGAAGAGAAGAAGAAAGAAAAAGAGAGGAAAGACCTCTTGAAGAAAGAAGAGGATGAAATGAAATTCAAAACTAAGATAGGAAGATCGATTTTCCACACAGTGCAGGTTTTAAAGTCCAGACATATTGAGCGATCCGAGATGTTTGTTCCTGGTAGAATGGCCTACGTTATTGATTTAGGTTTGTTCAAGAAGTTCTATATTTTACATGTTAAATTTGCCAATAATTTCTATTTCTCTTAGATGATGATGCTGAAACTGACATACCCACCACATTAATGAGATCTGTGGCCGATGTCCCATCATTCGAACTGACAACTACATTGACAACAAACGACATTGTCATAAATAAATTGACGCAGATTTTGAGCTACCTAAGACAAGGTAGGTAGGATTTTAAGTATTTTGTATGAAAATTGAAACATTTATTTTTCTTACAGACTGTTTGACATACGTATCTGTAATTTGGCGGGGTTTTAGTATTTGTACTTGGTGTGTGTTGTATTTTTTGGTGATTCTTCTTAGATTTCTTTTGATAAAAATATATAGCATATCCTAGCCTCACATTTGGCCTATTTTTTGCTTCAGGCAATCGCAAGAAAAACAAAAATAAACGCAGCCTGGAAGGAGCGAAGGACTATGATAAAGATGAAGAAATGGAACCTGTTAAAAAACCAACCAAAAGACCTAACAACAATGATGACTCCATCTATGGTGAGATAGGAGACTATGTGCCGGCTCGAAGTCACAGACATCGTGAGCACAGAGAGTCCAGGTCCAGTAAACACGCTTCGTCGTACTTTGATAAGCAGGATCATAGGTAAGAGAAAATGAGAAAGAAAAGGAATTTTATATATGTATTGTAAATTTTACAGGATTTTCAAAGTTTTAAATTGCTATAGCTTGGAAAACCACTGGTGGTGGTCTGAGATAATGATCTGATGATCGAACAAACCCAAATAAAATGAGAAGTTATTAAAGTTGGTTCACAGCAAAAAATAGCCATTAAATCATTTGATCAGAATAAAAGGATCTTGCTTGCAATAAGTAAAAAGCGGGTTGCAACACTTGTTCTGCAAAAATGCTACAAACTGTCAACAATTTAACCGATATCAGTCAGCTTGTTAGTGTTCGCTTAATTAACAGTTGAGCTGCGAAATGATTACTTGGCCAGCATGATTTTACAATTGGTCAGTAGAAAAACACATGTCTAGAAGCGGTTTACTGCAGAGGTTTGCATATTAAAAGAATTTTATTGTTATCAATATAAATCATTGGATTGCGTTTGTTTTGAATAATCGGCAAAGTTTGTTATTGTGGGCGGAGCGAAAGCTGTCGCGTGATACGAGTAGCTAATTGCGTGCGTGTGTTTTCATTGGGTGTAGCAGTCAAGGCCCAAAAGGTAGCGGGGGCGGGTTTTCACTTGTTTTCGCAGGTCACTATTTCACGTTTTATTGCTTTTTTTTGATGACCAAGATTAAATATTTTGCTTACCCGTTGATTGCTTACCAATATCTGATTAAAAGTGGATCGCTCATAGCAGCTTATATATTTAATTTGGGTACCAAAATAATTTAGACCACTCTAGTATGACATTAATTACTGACCGATTCAGAAATGTTTGCTGTGCATAAGTTGCTGACCAACTAGCCATTTTGGCTGACCGATTACATTGTTCTGTTCACAAACACAAGAATATTTTGCTAACAAGTTAAATCATACCCAAATAAAATATATAATTTTTAGAGAATCTGTGGATAATGCCGCTCCATCCTACAGAGTCAACAAATCGGCAGAAATTCTAAATAAGTTACAGCAGGAGCCGGAAGGATACGCGGAATGTTATCCAGGATTGGAAGAAATGAATGATGCTATCGACGATAGTGATGACGAGGTCGATTACTCCAAGATGGACCTTGGTAAGAATGTTATAGGATTTATTAACAAAACACCAATCAAGTAATGCGAGGTTTAAGAAAAATGAAATTCTGAAAAATAATTTTTTTATAGGTAACAAAAAGGGTCCGATTGGCCGATGGGACTTCGACACTGCTGAGGAATATTCGGATTATATGAATCAAAAAGAAGCATTGCCGAAAGCAGCATTTCAGTACGGGCTTAAGATGGCCGATGGTAGAAGGTAAGCGATAATAATTTTGCTTCTTTAAAATATATACAGGGTGTTATGGAAATGACGATTATATTTAAATGGGTGACTCCTGGGGTGTCCTAGAGAAGCGCTACATATTTAATTTTTTTTAAATCGACCGTTTTAAAAGTGGGGTAATTCACCCCTAAACCCACCGGGTCACTCCTCGGCACATTCATATATGATCATATTACATTGCCAAGCTGTGTAATCAACAGATGTTCAGGCACAATGTTGCGAACTGTGTAAAAAATGTAAAACTTTAGATTCTTATAAAAATATAATTTAGTTTACCTAGTATACAAATAGAAGGGAAGCCAGGTGCCAGTACACTAGCAAGTAATCCAGGGCACAGACATCTTCAGGTTTTTGTTTTATTTTCTATGCTCATCACGTACCCTGATGATAATGTGGAACTGCATAATAAGCTTATACCCACTAAACCCCATTCGGCCTCTTATTTCCAATCTCGCGGAACATTTGCACTAAATCACTTAAAGAAACACACAGACACCCACGAATTTCCAATTAGTTTTTTTGAAGATATGCACTTATTATTAGATTACACAAAAGCAATAAATATTAACGCATAATTACACTTTACAATAACCTACCGTACACATAAAACAACAGCACTATAGGATACAAATTATTTCGCAACAGAAATTCAGAAATAATAAGAAAGCTAATTTCTAATGGGCTAATCAAACTTATTAATCCTTCACTGAAGAAGAATGATGAAATATTTATGTTGATAGACAGGACCCCTTCAAAATAATTAGTCTAGTCCAACTAGCGCGGTTGCCATTTCCGATACTATCATTATACAGAAAAGTATTACAGAACGAAATTCTGCAATTTATGAATATAACCTTATAAAACATCGAAAGTGGCAACGCTGTATTTTTAAATATTAACCCCAGCCGCTGCAGTCGCGACAAGACTAGGCAACCCGCTCGATTGTCCAAGATCAGCTGTTTAAAGAAGCCGGCCGGTTTCCTACTGTTTTTTCAAGCAGATTTGTGTGTTAAAGTATATTCAAGGGTTGACTTGTCAGAAAATGTGTTTCCCGTGACTTTGGGGTCACGCAGATGCTGTAAATTCATTTTCAGACATGGCTCGATATAATTTTGAATTTATTGAGAATTACGGTACAGCGCCTAGTTCATCAGATATAAACGAAAAACCAAATTACTGATATTCCACTTCACGGACCCCCTATTGTCACCGCCTCTCTAACGAAAAGGCTAGTCCAGGAATATATTTTTTATTATTTTCTTTCCAGGTCCAGAAAACACAAGGACAAAAACGAGAAAGCTCATCTGGATAGAGAGTGGCAGAAAATTCAGAATATTATTCAAAAAAGGAATTAAGGTTGGACGTATTTTTTTGAAAGCTTATAATCATGTGTCGTTTATTCAGAATTTGTTTGATTTTTTCCCCTTTGGCTTTGGTAAACTGCACCATCCATGTCAAGCGTAGGGGGTCAAACAATAACATAACCTATAAATTAAATACTATGGTGGGGAAGCTCTGCTTCGGCAATCTAGTTGCATGGAGGTATAGGAAGTTGCTGTATGTGCATAGTGAAGGGGCACCAGGTCAAGGAGACGGGGCGTCCGCCCCGTATAAATGGATTGAAAAAGTGAATTTAAAAAATGCACATGCAGCCTTGTCAGTGTAGTGTATATATATTATACAGGGTGTCCCATAACTAATGGTACATAGGAAAACTGCAGATTCCTTGGGTAAAAATACTGCGATTTGGCCATACTTAGTTTAGTTCAATGGCTGGTAATAACGGAGATACAGGGTGTCCAAGTAAAAATTTAATTTTCAATTTTCCTAAATAACTTGCTTCTGAATCAATATTTTTGCACAAAATTTTGTGAGTAGGTTTTTTTTGGGGAAAGGAATTAGAATTTGTTAATAATTTGATGTAGATTATAGGGGGCGCTCTCTGCGGTACTCTGGATACATAAAAAGAAATGTAACTTTTTTGTGCCTTAGTATAATTATATTTTTATTAAAAATATCAGTTTTTCCGTAATTTTTAAGCAATAAAGGTATACTTTGTAAATGTCGCTCCGACTAACCGTTTTCGAGATATTTTCAATTACAATTTCTAATGCGCCCGTTTAAATTTTGATTTGTAAATGTGAAATTTGTCGCAGTAGGCTTTGGTAAAAACAAATACAATGAAAGCACTTTGAAACCTCATATTTCTGTCAAAGTTTATTTTCATTTGTCAGCATTGTGGGTGTTTTTAAGGAGTTTTTGAAGATACTGTTATCAAAAATTAAACTAAAATAACTGTTTTCTAATGGAGAAATGCGAGACATGGTATGTTTATACGCACAAGAAAATTTTAACAGGACGGTATTTGGAAGTGTATCCAAATAGAAGGCAGACAGGATCCTTGCGTCCAAAACGTAATAGTGGAGGATCCTGTTTCTCCCAGTCTGTCTTATAGGCTTCTAAAAATTTTAAAATCTGGCTGCCTTCTATTTGGATACATTTCCAAATACCGCTACTGTTAAAAATTTCTTGTGCATATAAACATACCATGTCTCGCATTTCTCCGTTAGGAAACAGTTATGTCGCGGCATTTTTAGTTTAATTTTTGATAACATATCTTCAAAAACTCCTTAAAAACACCCACAATGCTGACAAATGAAAATAAACTTTGACAGAAATGGAGGTTTCAAAGTGCTTTCATTGTATTTGTTTTTACCAAAGCCTACTGTGACAAATTTCAATTCATTTACAAATCAAAATTTAAACGGGCGCATTAGAAATTGTAATTGAAAATATCTCGAAAACGGCTAGTCGGAGCGACATTTACAAAGTATACCTTTATCGCTTAAAAATTACGGAAAAACTGATATTTGTAATAAAAATATAATTATACTAAGGCACAAAAAAGTTACATTTCTTTTTATGTATCCAGAGTACCGCAGAGAGCGCCCCTTACAATTTACATCAAAATTATTAACAAATTCAAATTCCTTTCCCCCAAAAAACCCTAGTCACAAAATTTTGTGCAAAAATATTGATTCAGAAATAAGTTATTTAGGAAAATTGAAAATTAAATTTTTACTTGGACACCCTGTATCTCGGTTATTACCAGCTATTGAACTAAATGAAGTATGGCCAAATCGCAGTATTTTTACCCAAGGAATCTGCAGTTTTCCTGTGTACCATTAGTTATGGGACACCCTGTATAGTGAATTTACATAATAATAAAATATTTACGTTAGAAATAAAATAAAACATAAAAATATACAATTATATAATTTTATTTGTCAACATTTTAATGTTATCCATAACACAAATAATCTTATTTATCACTTCATTTAAAAATACAACAAATTTATGTACAAAAATATCTTACAGATTTTTAATAACGATCCTACACATACCTAAATATCCTATTGTTCATTTTGGGTAATAAATCGTTTATCGATGGTATTGGTTGTTGGAAAAAGATATAGGGAAATTGTCTATTACATAATGGAAAAAAAGAACAGTACAATTGCGTTGCTTGGCTATAAAAACTGCCTTCGGATTGATTGAGGGAATGTTTTAGATGACAGTGTCTACCAGCTGATTGTATTGTACCGGGTGTCCCACTAAGAATGGCTCTCGGCCGTATCTCTGAAAGTGTTAGTCGTATGGCTTGCGGAAAAATTTTTTAATATGAAAAGTGATCATAAGAAATTGCTGGAAATTATTTTCAAGTTTCTCAGTCGAGCGCTAGAGGGCGCAACCGTAACGGTAAATCCGTAAAGCTCAGTTTTTTCAAAAGTTACCGCGTTAAGGTATGTTGAAAATAGCATTTTCGTATACTTTAAGGTTTTGTGAAGAAAATTTACTTATAACATATTTTTGTCACTTTTAAAATAAAGTGGTGGGGGAAGGTTGAACATTATTTTAAATAAATGCCTACAACTCCGGGTTGGCTCAACAGAATTTAGTGAACTTTGTTTTGTTAAAAAGAGGTTCCCTTACTCTATACTTTACTGTATAAACTATGACAATATGACTTTTAAAGTAGGCGCTAGAGGGAGCTATTTTACAACTTAACAAACATTGCGCATTTTTTCAAAAATTTTAAATACAACAGTATATTTAATTTTACTTCATCATAAAGATTAATAAATGCCTAAAGAACTGTCGAAAACCACAACTTGATATCTTTTTTCAAACCGGAGATATTAACAAGAACAAAAATAAACACGGAAAAATATGATTATATTTAAGTTTCAACGGTACAGGTTTTTTTCAAAAGTCAAATAAAAACTTTGACGTGAAAGCACCTAATTTTAAATTAGATTTTGTTTTTCCAAGGCCTATTTGACTTTTGAAAAATAGCTCCCTCTAGCGCCTACTTTAAAAGTCATATTGTCATAGTTTATACAGTAAAGTATAGAGTAAGGGAACCTCTTTTTAACAAAACAAAGTTCACTAAATTCTGTTGAGCCAACCCGGAGTTGTAGGCATTTATTTAAAATAATGTTCAACCTTCCCCCACCACTTTATTTTAAAAGTGACAAAAATATGTTATAAGTAAATTTTCTTCACAAAACCTTAAAGTATATGAAAATGCTATTTTCAATTTACCTTAACGCGGCAACTTTTGAAAAACTAAGCTTTACGGATTTACCGTTACAGTTGCGCCCTCTAGCGCTCGACTGAGAAACTTGAAAATAATTTCCAGCAATTTCTTATGATCACTTTTCCTATTAAAAAATTTTTCCGCAAGCCATACGACTAACACTTTCAGAGATACGGCCGAGAGCCATTCTTAGTGGGACACCCGGTACAGCGCGAGCAGCCGATGCCGATAATTTTGCGACTTGTTCGCGAGTATGCGGTTAAATTTGAGCTCGGAGTGGAGGAGAGATAAAGGTAGAAATGCGGCGTTACATAAAGAAATTGTATAGTGACTACACCACATTTCTAAAAAAATAATGCGATTACAAGCGAACGGACACTGAATTTATAAGCAGAACAGGATGAGTATAAAAATAAAATAACACTACTAGGGTAGGAAAGTATTTTGGTCCATCCGAGACCAAAACTCGTGGATCCGTTCTCTGCAATCTCCCAATGTACCCCCCTCCCTATCTTCTCCAACAAATCCCCCCCAATTTATAGCTCAATTTATAAATATTATTTGAATCAAAAATTCCATTGCAAGGGGACTCCTGGGAGGGGAGGTGGTAGGAAGTGGATCCATGGATTTTAGACCGGGAAGAACAAAAACGCTCTACTTAAGAGTATTTAACATGCAGGGTGTTAATTTCCCGGTCTTTCCGGTTTTAATATTAATTTCTGAAAACAAGATATTAAAAAAAAATCACCTAAATAGGATAAAAAAATGTATTATTTCCACGTTAGAAGAACATATTTTAAAAATCATATTATACAATCGGGGAGGCAAACTGATAAAACATAGGGAAAGGAATAGACGTATCACAGAAGATTGGTGAAGGAGAGAGACAGAAAGGGGGGGGGATGGGCAAGTTAAAGCCTTCGTAATTTAACTTGTGACAAATGGAAAAAAAGACGCTATAACGACAACTAATCTCCTGAACATAATTATACCGCCCTGAGTGGAGAAGTTCCCCGTCAGTGGCGGCTCCTCGAAAGAGGCAAGGGAGGCCAAACCTCCTCAGCAACGTTTTCCTGGTGTATTACTCAAATAATAACTCTTAATTTTTGTGGTTTGGTTTTTGATATTAATCCTTTGCTAGTATTAAGGTTTTCATTGCAATCCGACAACAGCGCGTGAGGCTTGGCAACGTGTAATGCTTTGGTAGTCTCTGACCAATCGACGGGTTTGATTTCTCGCGTTGTCGCGTCATATTTTTGGCGGGATTTCGTTGTTAGTTGGCGAGTGGTTTGTTCCGGTTAGCGGGTGAAGCTTTTTGGCTCGGTTAAAGCGTCCAATTTAGTTTATTGAAAGTTCGGGTAGAAACTAACGTATAAAATGAGTGGCGGCGGTTATAATTTAGACTGTAATTTCGTGGAATAATAACTAACTCTAACTCGTTTAAATCCGTAAATTACGTACGAAAAATAAAATGCAGACGTTAAGAAGCCTTGGTTGTAAGGAAAAGTAATTCGTCGATGTCAAGAGACCGTTATCGAAAATATTTATGGCTAACTGGATCGGAGGTAAGAAATAAATTCTTTTCCTGGTATTGTTTGCTATTTTCTCCTGATCTTGCTGGGCAGGGCAATGGCGGCGATAGCATTCGGCAAATGGCTGGGGAAAATTAAGGGGGTCCATTCACTATTCGGACACACGAATTTTAAATTTTTATACTACGTTTTGATAAAAATACATTTTTAGTGGTAATTTTCAATAACGAAATTTGCGGAATACACAGTGGTTTTTAAGAAATCAGTTTTGAAATTTTAATTTAAAAAGCAAGTGATTTCTGTGTCCGAATAGTGTAACGAAACTGCCTCCCCTAAATAATACTTCACGAGCCGCCACTGGTGCCCTTCCCATGTTCCTTTACAGTACTTATGTTCCATCACCTCATAAATACAGTCTTATAATGTACAATGACTATAAAAGTTTTTATTTCTAAGTTTGGATAAGCCCTGATACAAAAATACACAAAAATTATATTGAGTTTAAAGACATCGACACCCGTATTCACTAGGGGCATTTAAAAAATAGTGTACTAAAGGGAATTTAGGCCTTGTAGTTCGCCAATTATGTTTTGACAGTGTCATTATTTCTAAAATTTAGAAACTCAACAAATCCCGAGCCGAACCGAACAAAGGTTGGAATCCTTGACAAATTTAAAACCCTGTAGTGAATACGGCTGCAGGTTTTACCCTTATCACACTTAATTTACAGTGGCTAACTACTTAAAACTTAGGTTTCTACAAGTTTTTCTAGAAAATTGGTCTGCTGGTTTTAAATTAAGTTAAAATCCCATCTTTTGAAAAATGTACAATAAAACTTTGGTTCTTCAAGGAAACTCTATATATTTTTTAAATAGAGATTTAAGGCAATTTGATAAGTTTTATTTGGTCAATAAATAATATTCTCGTCTTCGTCACACCTCGCACTGTGCACTATTTTTTAAATCGCATGCACCATTCTATATTGTCACAATTTCGTTTGTTCAGTCTTATCTTCCAATATGGAGGCCTCCCCGCTGACGTCACAGTCGACGTTGTCATACCTACTATTTCTGTCTCTTTCTTGTTGAGTTTTTATCTGTTTTACAACCTAAAATAAAGAAAATGATCATTATCATTAAAGAACACCCTGTATTAATACACTTACCTCACCCATAATCTCATTCCGATTCGGACTGCTCCCGTTATTATTAAAACTCGATCTGACTATATCTGGCAAGTTGTCATTGAACACCTCGACTGCAACTGTCAAAAATATGCCGAAATCCTCATATGACACTTGACATTTCCACTGATAATCCAGCACGTCCGTCCATATGCCGATAATGTCACTCTTTGACACTTTGTGTCGCGTTTGGTGGTCTATGACTTTAGCTAGATGCCGCAGAATGTAGATCAAGGTGTCGCTTTTGGGCGTCTCTTCGATCAAGGACGTTACTTTTCGTCGTGCTATGGGTTCGAGGTAATTCTGGGATTTATCTGTAAAAAATAAGTACCTAATAAGAAACTTTTGGTTGGCTATAAAACTCATGGTACGTCTGTTTAAAACCAGGTTCGCCAACTCACCACTAGCGGCTCTCAAAACCGACTCGATGATCTCGTGGGTAACCAGCCCCTCTTGTTCTCTCAGGTACCTTTTCAGAGCGTCCGTCATCTCGTGCACGTCGGTCTTGTGTTTGTCCAACTCGTTGATTTTTTTCTTGTTCAGTTTTTTCATTAGTTTGTTCGTCTTGTCCGGCGAGCCTTGTTTTTTGTATAGGCCTTCGGTCGAGAGGTTCGGCTCGATGAGATCGATGAGTTTCTTGGTAATTTCGTCGATGCTGAGGTTAAGACTACTTGAACCTAAGAAAAGATGGTATAAAATGTACGTTTTTTGCCTCAACCCAATCGGAGAAAGTAAAATTCATCCCCCAGGCCCAGGGTGAAGGTTGGCTGCCAATCAAATGTCTGTATAGATTAGCCCCGGCTAGACCTAGACCACAAAACTCCGACGTTGTCAAGTAGTACACTCAATATAAGTGGTTTACTTACTTTTCTTTTGACTTTTCGAACTGTCAGAACTCTCGACGCTATCTCTGGACTCTTGCCTTTTCAAGGCCAGTATTTTTTCCGTCACACTTTCCTAAAAATATACCAAATTATTAAGGCAAGGGTTCTATATTTTTTATTTTAGAAAAAACTGTTTTATAGTACTTTTTTGACAACTTACCGGTTTTTTGCTGAGCGCATCTAATTCCGCGGGATACAGCTCGAAATATCCGAGCAAAAAGTCGATCAATCGCGTTGCGTCGTGGCTCTGTGTCACGATGTCCTTTGACAGCTCAAACGTTTGATTCATTGTATTCGCTAAATTAGAATTTTGAAAAATATAATAATTTCCGGCAACTCTACGGGTGATTCACGACGAGCTTGCATTAGAACTTGTGTGTTCTTGTCGTTTCCGGTTATACCGGAAGTAGCTGCCAACTTTCGTTTTTTAAATAGAACATGGTAATTCTAATTCTAAGCACATTTTATAGAACATGTTTTTGTGAGACTCTGTTAGTTTTTGAGATATCTGGGCTTTTTGTAATTATTTGGCAAATGCAGAACGATGAAATAATATAATTTTTTTACCTTAGCTCTTGGACTAAAAATTTATCATCGCCGAATAGCTAGAAGATCATCAAGTCTCAAAAATATTTCAAATTCGGCAGAAAATGTACAGGGTGGTCACAATTCAAGGTTCATTGTGAAAGAATTCAACCATTATTAAAAAGTTTCTTATTTTAAATGGAACACCCTGTTTATTTTTGTTTAATTGATGGCAAATTAGTTGTTCTTTATAAATAGTATCTACTGTCCTATACCTATATCAAAGCGTTTTCTCAAAAAATCCAATTTTATTCCGAAAATACTATTTATTCAAGTCCTTAGTCCAAGAGCTAAGGTGAAAAAATGACATGGATTATTTGATCGTCATGCATTTGCCAAATAATTACAAAAAGTCCAGATATCTCAAAAACTAACAGAGTCTGGCAAAAACATGTTCTATAAAATGTGCTTAGTATTTAACGCTTAATCGAAAAATGTTATAAAAATTACCATGTTGTATTTAAAAAACGAAAGTTGGCGGCTACTTCCGGTATAACCGGAAATGACAAAAGCATGTGAATATTTTAGTTCAAGAGAGCATATCGATAAACCTAAATCCCCAAAGTTTCAGAAACATACGTTCAGTAGTTCTCCATAAAGTTCTAATACAAGCTCGTCGTGAATCACCCTGTATACAGGGTGTCCGGGAACATGTGGGAAATCTCCCGGATATGAAGAAAACACGTGAAAAGAATACTATAGGTTCATATAAACTTCTTTCGTATCGGCCTTCTCTTCGGAGATATGGGCTCCCAAAGAGCACCAATGGAATCAAGTTTTTTACACATAATTATTGAACCACCTGGTATATTTCAATTATTTTTTAATATGATGTATACCAGGTAAGACCCGTCAAATTACTACCCAAGAAACTGTTGTGAATTACTCACAGCTGCAGGGACGGACTAGCTGTAACACTCATGGGCCCATTTTTTTTACGCCCTGTATGATGAGAACTTTGGACAATGTTTTTTACATACCTTTAACTATTGGCTAAAAATTAAGTACTCTTCATTCATGTCGCTAATCCTAACCGTTTTCGAGAAAACGTTGTTTTATTTACATCATGTATTTGGCGTATCTCGGTAAAAGATACATCTTTGTTCCTATCAAATGTTGAAACTCAAAATTCCGCTTTTTCATATTTAACACGTGAGAAGTAAGGGGACTCTGTGTAAATAAAATGACGTTTTCTCGAAAACGGTTAGGATTAGCGACATGAATGAAGAGTACTTAATTTTTAGCCAATAGTTAAAGGTATGTAAAAAACATTGTCCAAAGTTCTCATCATACAGGGCGTAAAAAAAATGGGCCAATGAGTGTTACAGCTAGTCCGTCCCTGCAGCTGTGAGTAATTCACAACAGTTTCTTGGGTAGTAATTTGACGGGTCTTACCTGGTATACATCATATTAAAAAATAATTGAAATATACCAGGTGGCTCAATAATTATGTGTAAAAAACTTGATTCCATTGGTGCTCTTTGGGAGCCCATATCTCCGAAGAGGAGGCCGATACGAAAGAAGTTTATATGAACCTATAGTATTCTTTTCACGTGTTTTCTTCATATCCGGGAGATTTCCCACATGTTCCCGGACACCCTGTATATTAAAAAATGAATAGTTTACCTCCGTGTACGGAAAATATCATAGAAGGTCCCCAGCATACTGCCAAGTTATACGTATCCATCTTGTTAAATTCTTTATGTTTCACTACGTTCAATAGATGGCGCATCACGACATAAAACGTTTCTAAGTTTGCTTCGTGCATGTTTTTCATCAGGGTCGACTTGATTTTTTGGTGATCTTTGGAAGACATTTGTTTCGGGTCCAGTTCTAAAACAGGTTATTAATTAATCAATAGGGAAAGATCATTTTCAAAATTTTATCAAAAATAATCTTACTTGTGACGTCTATTAATTTTTCGCACACGTCGCACGATATAAGCGGTTCCTTCAGTTCCCTAAAAAATAACTTAAAACTCCCCGTCAATACGTCGGGATCTTTGGAAAATTGATCCAAAATTTCCAGCCGTCCATTGTCGACTTCAAAGCGGATTTTCTGGATTGTCGCTAAATTTCCCGACGTCCTATATAAACCTAAAAATATAGATGCTTCAAAATGATTACTTCGCAGAGCAAGGAATAAAACGACTGGTGATTACATTATTTTTTAATCAATCCAACAGCTGTACAATCCCAAAAGAAAGAAAAAAGGAGACAAAACTAAGTCGGCAATTTTTCTCTTGCGCCTACAATGTTCTCGATCAACTGGCGCAATTAGTATTGCATTGCCAGAAATGGATCGTGCGCCATTTTAATTGCCATTGCCACTGCAAAGTCTGGGTAGAAACGGATCATTCTGTTATTTTTAACTGCTTATTATTTGGTCGAAGCAGCTATGAACAGCTAATGGCTATTTAAACTAACTGGTACTTAAATTAATAGTTCACATTCTTTATTAAACATACGTACTGCAACTTTTTTGAGGTGCTATGTGTAAGTAACAGTAGTTGCTTTAACTGGTAATCAAAACGAGCAGGTTTGCTCATCTATACTTCTGGGGGTATTTCGACAGTACCAACTGCTGTTCTGACTGTTGGCAATGCGCCAGCTGATCGAGAACGGTTTAGTTGCCATTGCAGGCCCAAGAGAAGAATTGCCCACTCTAATACGGCTTTAAGGTAAACCATATACATATTAAAAAGCGGAGACGGAGAATAAAATGTCTCGTCTCCCGTTTATATGATTATGTTTCTGTATGATAATGAAACGACTTTTTTACCTAAACTTTTGATATTTTCCAATCGTTCTATCAATTCGATCACTCTGCATACGAACACGGGAACGACGGAGCCAGAAGCGGCCCCCTTGAAGTAGATGTCTCTCAGAGTGTTTCCAAAAATTGGTTCATTTTTGTAAATTCCTTTTTTCTCTAGAATTTCACGGCTTGACCGTTTGCCTAAAATAGGTATTTATGTAAAAGGACCAATTTTATACATTATTTGCTTTAAAAAATATAGTTTATACAGGGTATTCCTTAATGACGTGCTCATATTTCAGGGTGTAATTCCTTAGGTCATTTTATAAAGAAAAGTTCATATGAACATATGTCCGCAACGGCTTAAATTTTTTGCTACAGGGTGTTGAATTTTTATTTTTTAAATGGTTATTTTTTAATATCTCCGAAAGTATTTTAGATATTATTTTCAATTTTTGTATGTGTTAATAGGATATAGAACCACAAATTTTAGTTAGGGAAGTTATTCAATTGTTCCACCAGTGGCGTCCCTGCAAACATGTCCTCTGATATTTTTTATAAAAAAGATAGTAAGCCACTGACATTTTTCCATGCGGATATTTTTTCTGATTAGCCTGGTTAATTCTACATGAAAGCGGTCTCTTGAGTTTTTCTCGTCAGACGCACCACCGTTCTTGCTTAAAACCACTAAATTCATATGGAAACTCATTATTATTAACATTGATAAAATAAAATTAATGATAAATTTTGTTTTAAATCACCTTCACTTAAAAGGGACCCCGGGGCGTTGTCGACCAAGCTATAAGGATGAAACCTACGCACCAAAAAAAGACTACAAAAAAAGTTACAAAAAACCAGCCTGGTCCGAGGCTGTGCCGCTAGAATTGAAATTTAAGCTAGCGGATCCGCGTTGTTCTCGAAACTGGTAAGAGCTAGAAAAATGGGACCAACGTAACAAAAAAGCTACAAAAAAGTTACGAAAAACCAGTTGGGTCTGAACCTGTGCCGCTACCATGGAGGTTCAAGCTAGCGGCGTAACAAAAAAGCTACAAAGGAGCTACAAAAGACCCACCGGGTCTGTTCGAAACCCTCCACTGCCTTGGAGAAGAGCTCGCAAATAACGTTGATGATTTAAAATAATAATAATAATTATAATAACCCACCTAAAAACCTGAGTAACGTTTTCTTTATTGTAACTTTATTGTCGCTGACGTAAACTTGAACCCTCTCATTATCCATAAATTGCTTGGCCGACTTGATCGAGTCGAAGTACAGGGTGTACGATAAGTTTTGAGTGTCCTTGAGTTCGACCTCCTTGGATTCTTTCGACCTGGAGTTGAGGTATCGTGCCGATTTGATCGTTATGTTTTGAGCCAACGGGACCTAAAATATAATTATTTTTTAAACGAACAAACCTACTTGGTATAAACCATAAATTGGCCGTCATTTTTATTCAAAAAACCCAAACACCCTTATTTTATAGTTACCTTTGCTTTCGTTTTTTTTGTGACCCTGTAGAAATTTTCATTTTCGTAGGCAACATACTCTTGATTCAGTTTGGTTATAATGGTGTTGTTATTCGGTAGTTGGAATTTGACTATCCCCGGTATATCAAAATTCTTCGGGTTATTAGGACTGCAAAATTTTAACAATAAATAAGTAATATTCATTTTCTAAAAACAATTATGTTTTTTTTACATGTGCCCCGAAAGTGCCTCTTTTCATGCATGTTCTCTTCACCGAAAGTGGCGTTTTCCAAGAGAGCGGACGGGAAAGATTTTTCCCGCCCGCTTCGAGTCACCATGTGCTCATAAATAAATAAAACCAGAATTGTCGGTGCGGAATTTGAACCCGGGACCCTCAGATCGCCAGGCGGACACTCTACCCACCGAGCCATACTACAAGCGATAATAAATAGCGGATTATACATAAATTAAATTGGCAGTTATTTTTCAAAAATGTTTTAGAAAAATGTCTGAAGAATTTCTTTATTTATATGGCCTCAAAGACTCGGGCACTTGTAAAAAAATAAATAAAACCAGAGATGCCGAGTGCGGGATTTGAACCCGCGACTCTCAGATCACAAGGCGTACAATATACCACTAGGCCACCGAGCCTATTTGTGAAAAATAATAAATAGATATTTACATTCTCCATGCGCGAGTGTTTTCATGTCATGTAGACAGGAAAACTGTCTGAAGAATTTCTTCATTTATTTGGCATCAAAGCTTCGGAGCACTTGTAAAAAAAAAATACGGTACATATCTCGGGCCGTGCGTCGGAGGCTTTTACGGACTCCGCATCTCGTCCGTAAAAGCCTCTTTTCGGCCCTTGATACGTAATGTACTATTACCTATCTTGTTTTCGCCATCCCAAATCGAAATCGGTCGTTTTCGAAACGCGATTTCTCTGGATCGACTGGTTCCGTCTGATTTCCACATTTTCATCGACCAAGGGGAACTTGTTTTCCGGGGGCCTTTCGAAGCGTTCCTTGGGAATTTGGTTAATTGATTTTAGGAGTTCCTGAAACAAGAAAATTATGTTTGAAATATTCCGATATTTGACACCCTTCTTCAGATATCGCCTTGAAACACTAAAAGGCTTCTTTTCTTTACTAAACGATATCGATTTTTTTAAAGAGGACTGCTTCCTTTTATTAGTCGAATTAATCATTTCTTTTCGTGGTATTTCGTCATAAATATAAGTGAAGTACCTATATCCGTAGGGTATTATAATCTTATTATAGGCCATAAGTTACTATAAAGCTAACAAATCACAAGTATTTCGTAATCATTTTTTTGTGTGTGGAATCATCGTTAATTTCACAACATCCCATCGCTAAGGAAATCGACATCGGATGCAAAAATATCGATTTCACTGTTAAATTAGATCGTTATTAATTTGTATGGTACCGCATTGCGGCACAGCCACAGTAACGGAAATGAATTACATAAATTAAGTCTAAATTCATGCAATAGGGACATCCAAATGGCCAAGAACAAATTTTCAATTATTTTTTAATATTCGCTGCCATTTTTTGCCATTTTTACTACCTTCGTATAACTTTTTCTTATAGAAACTTAGCCCTGAAGATGGCCTTCTAATAGGCCGAAAGCGCTAGGCGCTAGCCAACTTTTTAAGCGTTTTAGGGGCCGAGCTCCCCAAGAATTGAAAGCCCGCGAAAAATAATTCGAATATTACAGAACAGAAATACTACTTTTCATATTAGGATAATAGTGAATATTCCAAAAAGTGGTTACTAAATTATTAGAATTACTGTCGATGCTTTTCCCGTTGTAAGAATAACGCTAACGGGACAGCAATAACTCTCTAATAATTGAAAACTCGAGTAAATCGTGTGCATATCGACATTGTAAACTTTATAGTTCTTCTATATTTAGATAAGTACCTACATAATCGAACCGTAAAACGGTACAGGTTTGTTCTTGGGCAACAAAAGAAAATTTGCTGCAATTATTTTATTGTATTTCGTCTATTGGTCTAGTTTTTCGTTGTACACAATGGATAGCTATTCTTCAACCAAGTGTAAACAAACTCGGCTCGACAACACATGCATAGACACATGTCAAAAAAGATTGTAGCTTTTATCTTGCATGGTTTCGCCCCTTAGCCAAAAACAGACCGCTGCTATACCTATATGAAAACAATGAATAGAGATATACTTTATTCGTTTAAATATTGTAAAATATGATGACATATTTACTTATCTTCCCGTTTGTCCAGATTGATTCGATACCTCTAATTGGAAATGACATGATTTTTACAACACAACTAACGGCAGGATAGCCTAATATACAGGGTGTTCCTTAATGATGTGCTAATATTTCAGGGTGTGATTCCTTAGGTCATTTTATAAAGAAAAGTTCGTATGAACATATGTCCGCTTAAATTTTTTTCTACAGGGTGTTGAATTTTTATTTTTTAAATGGGTTTTCTCCGAAAGTTCTGTAGATATTATTTTCAATTTTGGTATGTGTTAATAAGATATAAAACTACAAATTTTAGTTAGAAAAGTTATTTAATTGTTCCACCAGTGGCGTCTCTGCAAACATATCCTCTGATATTTTTTACAAAGAAGATGGTACGCCACTGTGGATATTTTTTCTGGTTAGTCTCTTGAGTTTTCTCGTCAGATGCACCATTCTTGATTAAAACCACTAAATTCATATTGAAACTCATTATTATTAACATTGATAAAATAATTAATGATAAATTTTGTTTTATAAAAATTGTTGGAGTGGACAGATGCGAAGACGGGCGGAAGCATGCCCTTTAAGTGAAGGTGACCATTTCCAACACTTTTTATAAATCAAAATTTATCATCAATTATTTTATCAATGTTAATAATAATGAGTTTCTATATGAATTTAGTGGTTTTAATCAAGAACGGTACGTCTGACGAGAAAAACTCAAGAGACCATTTTCATGTAGAATTGACCAGGCTAATCAGAAAAGATATCCACATGGAAAAATGTCAGTGGCGTACCATCTTTTTTGTAAAAAATATCAGAGGACATGTTTGCAGGAACGCCACTGGTGGAACAATTGAATAAATTTTCTAACTAAATTTTATGGTTCTTATCCTATTAACACATACCAGAATTGAAAATGATATCTAAAGTACTTTCGGAGATATTAGAAAATAACTATTTAAAAAATAAATATTCAACAACCCTGTAGCAAAAAATGTAATCCGTTGTGGACATATGTTCATATGAACTTTTCTTTATAAAATGGCCTAAGGAATCACACCCTGAAATATTAGCACGTTATTAAGGAACACCCTGTATATTTATTATGCATAATATTATCGGTTTGAGAATAGCCACCCAGATGGTTGATTATTTTCGTTGTTTTTTGTGTTCAATCGAGCTTTTGGTTTATGTTTGAAGACATTATTATGGTAACAAAACAATAACATTGTTTTATTTTATAGCATTTCGTATGGTTTTGTTTATCTATTTGCACCGATCTGGTGTTTTTGTTGATTTTTTTTCTGCAATCGCGGTTTTCCTTTGCGAGATATAATATGGGATGGGAACAAAAATAAAGCAATTTGTCCATTTATCTACGGATAAAATAAACCGATTCTATTGGCCGCGGCTTTCTATTTTCTATATTCATTAAATACCCTAATTACAGGATTAAAAGATATAAAACTTCGGTGCCTGTTACAGACCGTGTGACATAGAAATCAGAAATTTGGCATGATCATTGTTACTTTCTAAAAGCGTCAGCATTGACAATGCCCAGTGCCTTAAAAGTGTCATATAATATACTTACGAGAGTGTCTGTCATCTTAAAAAGCTCGAAACTTAGGTCATCGAAGCCCATTCCAACCAAAAAATTACTCGGTATTTTTTTACCTCTAAAATTACGTACCGGAAAAATACTCTAAACGATTTTAAAATAAAACTATGAACATTCACAACAAAATTATTATAAACTGAATGCAATTGTTGATGGAAGCACAGCCTGGGGAGCGACAATTGGAACTAATAAAAATATTTAAAGTATTTTGCTACGCACGAACGCCACATTTAGAGCAAAAATTATGCATAACTATTAGTTAATCTATTAATGCAGGAAGTGCCAAATTTAAATCATACCGACATACCACCTCTTTTTTAGACATTTTTTGCATATCATTTATTTTATTCGTGACAAAGAAACCCCCCAAAAATAATATTTCATAGTGTGATTCCTTAAGGCCGCATTATAGTCTGCAATAGTAGGGGAGAATGGGGGAACGGCGATCACTTAAGCTAGATTATGTATAGCTGATAAAATATTAGTCTTTTGCTATAAGTAAATGGAGTAGAGGAAAGCCTGACTCATCCACTAGATCATAGTTTTCCATTCAAATTAAAATAAGTGACCTTAAATGAGATATTAGGAGCTGACCAATGAGATGTCATTGACCATAGCAAAAATTACTTTAGATTTTTTTTTTGAAAATAACAAAGAAATATAGCATATACAATAATTATAATAAAGTAATATATCATTAAGCCTTTTACTAAGTTCATCTAAATCCAGTCCGGCCTATACCAAAGGAAGGTAAGAGAACCCTGCCTAGCAACTATCGACCAGTCGCATTGCTTTCAGTTATATCAAAAGTAATGGAGAAAGCCATGAACCAACATCTTCTAAAGTACCTGGAAGGCTTCAGCATCATCAGCGATCATCAATATGGTTTTCGGAAGTCCAGATCAACTGGAGATCTTCTAGCCTATGTCACCCATATTTGGAACAACGCAATCGAACATCATGGGGAGTCTCGGGTTGTTGCGCTGGATATTTCTAAAGCTTTTGATCGTGTTTGGCATGAGGGGCTTCTAAGTAAACTGCGATCCTATGGTATGCCCAGTCGATTCTGTGCATGGTTGTCTAGATTTCTTAAGGACCGCTCTCTGCAAGTGGCGATTGACGGATTTCTCCCAGACACCTTCACCATCAATGCCGGTGTTCCTCAATGGTCCATATTGTCTCCCACTCTCTTCTTACTCTACATTAACGACCTTCTAGTGAAAACCAAAAACCCGATAGTTAGTTTTGCTTACGATAGCACACTTATATCATCTTTCTCTTTGAATGCACAAACATCGGCTTCTTATCACGTCCCAACAAAGACCTGGAAGAAATTTTGGCTTGGGGTGACAGTAACCAAGTCGAATTTAACTCTAAAAAAACCCAGTCAGCAGTTTTCTCTAAAAAGGTTAACATTACCGAACTGGATATAGTCATGGACGGACACGCAATCCCACTGGCTCCATCTATTAGTTTGCTGGGCGTCAATCTGGGATGAAATATGGCTTGGCATAACCACGTTGTGGCAATCGCCAAACAAGCTTCTCAGAAACTTGGTGCACTCTTCCGAACCAGAAAGTTGTACATACACACCTCAACAACTTTTGACAGTATACAAAGCCCAGATTCGACCATCACTAGAGTACTGCTGTCATGTCTGGAGCTCTGCACCCAAACATACTCTGCGGCTACTGGATTCCATCGAAAGGAGGGCCATTCGTCTGATTGGAGACCACGAGCTGACGAAGAAACTCGACAGCCTAGAACGTCGAAGACAGGTTGGAGATTTGACTCTATTTTACAGATCTTTTCATGGAAAGTGCTCGGCTGACCTTGCCCTCTTAATCCCGCCCAGAGCGGCGAATAGTAGAAATACACGACGAACCACTGCCGCCCATCCATATGTGGTTAAGCTTAGTACTCCTCGAACTTCATTATTTAAGAATTCTTTCATCTGGAGGACTTCATCCTTATGGAACGACCTTCCCGAGGTCGTTTTTCCCGACGAATATAACCTCCAATGATTCAAAACCAACGTGAATCGCTTCTTGCGCACACGCACCACTCCCAGAGTGCCCTAAAGGATTTTTCCTATAGTGCTTGTGTTTGAGCATAAAAAATGATAATAAACTGAAAGAAATAGAAAAAGAAGGGGACAGTAAGAGTCCTACTCTCTTAAACAAATATCGCATTTACATTTTTCAGGAGTGTCTTACCCACTGCACGAATCCCATGGCCACACATCGTACAGCGATACCAAAGCTCACCCCATTTTCCGTATTCTTCGCAAATAAAACATGACTGGCGTTGTCCCAATGTTTTGACCGGCATCACCCAAAAGCTACTTGCAATAAAAAAACCGAACCCAAAAATGAATCTTCGTGATTTAGATATCTACAAACACCGAAATTATTAGACCAATTACTTCCGAGAAAGTACGATATAAGGGCATGGAAAAAAAATAATTATTTTTGTACTTACGTTTGTTTTAATTCGCCAGAAAGTTATAACAAAAAAGAGCAAACACGTTGCGGTTCAATTGTGGCCAGTGCGATGGGGTGATCACAGCGAAACCACGCGCATTTATAACTTTGACCGTTGATTGTTATAGAATTGCCATAGATTGCCGACTGTAAAAGATTTGCATGATACCTATATTGCTTGCAACTGTCATGCCAAAAATTAACCTGCAGCAACAACATCGCAAAAGTATTGCAGACTTTAATGCCGACTTTAGGTCATTTTATGAAGAAAATTCTAACATACAGGGTGGCCAATTAGTGCGAATATCTCTTTTACCGCTAGGGATAGCGGAAAACTTTTTTCCCGAAAATTATTAAGCGTTAAGAGGTGCAGCTTTTAAAATTATTTTCGACCATACAGGGTGCTCCAAAAGGGCGGTGTGATAAAAATTTCATATTTTTTAAATGGGACACTATGTATATTTTTACATATTTGAATTCACCGTAAAATTCTGTCCATAGCACCGTAATTATTTGTACACATTTTTGCAACGTTGCCAAATAGATTGGAAAATTCCTAAAATTTGTGCAAAAACATGGTTCAATGAAATGTGTAATATTTCTTAACTTATAATAATTTGAAATAAAATATTTTTATGTCGGAAAGAGGAATGTTGACAGAAGTCCCCTATGATAACACATATCAATATTATTATACAGGGTACTTTCTATGGATATGCCAACATTACGAACTTGAAACCTGAATTTCGTAAGTTTTTTAAATGAAACACCCTGTATATGATTACTTTATCTTGTAGATATTTTAATCCTCTCTAATTCTTATTAAGGTCTTTCTATGCCTATCTCTACCAATCGCAGTGGTATTTCAATTTTTATTTAAACTCGAGCAAAAAAAGTGGATGTATTTTACCATTGTCCTTTTTCTAGCCACCTATGACAAAATAAAAACAACATGTTGTAATTTTTAAAAAAATTATTTATTCATACGGGAGGATACGACACAAAAATATTTTAGCGATTCAAGCTTGACAATTTCTAAAGTAAATTATTACCTAATTTGTTCATATAGTAACCCCCAATACCTTGAACACATAATTCAATACGTTTTTTAAAAGAATGAGTCATGTCTCTACCCATTTTCAACTGTTTTCAAAGTATTACTCGGCAAATGTCTAGAAACATTCTTTTGAAAAACGTATTGAATATGTGTTAAAGTTAATGGGGGTTACTATGAACAAATAATTAGGCAATACTTTGAAAACAGTTCCAAATGCGTAGAAACATTACTCATTTTTTTGAAAAACGTATTGAATTATGTGTTCAAGTTAGTGGGGGTCACTATATGAACAAATAATTAGGTAATAATTTACTTTAGAAATTGTCCACAAGCTTGAAACGTTAAAATATTTTTGTGTCGTATTCTCCCATATGAATAAATATATTTTTTTTAAATTACAACATTTTGTTTTTATTTTGTCATAGGTGACTAGAAAAAGGACAATGGTAAAATGCATCCACTTTTTTTTGCTCGAGTTTAAATAAAAATTGAAATACCACCAAGATTGGTAGAGATAGGCATAGAAAGACCTTAATAAAAATTAGAGAGGATTAAAATATCTACAAGATAAAGTAATCATATACAGGGTAATAAAACTTACGAAACTCAGGTTTCAAGTTCGTAATGTTGGCATATCCATAGAAAATACCCTGTATAATAATATTGATATGTGTTATCATAAGGGACTTCTGTCAACATTCCTCTTTCCGACATAAAAATATTTTATTTCAAATTATTATAAGTTAAGAAATATTACACATTTCCTTGAACCATGTTTTTGCACAAATTTTAGGAATTTTCCAATCTATTTGGCAACATTGCAAAAATGTGTACAAATAATTACGGTGCTATGTACAGAATTTTACGGTGAATTCAAATATGTAAAAATATACATAGTGTCCCATTTAAAAAATATGAAATTTTTATCACACCGCCCTTTTGGAGCACCCTGTATAGTCGAAAATAATTTTAAAATCTGCACCTCTTAACGCTTAATAATTTTCGGGAAAAAAGTTTTCCGCTATCCCTAGCGGTAAAAGAGATATTGAGCTTTGTCGCACTAATTGGCCACCCTGTATATAACATGTTCGCGAAAGCTTAATTCTTTTGCTACAGGGTGATGAAATTTTTCAATATCTCCGACAGTACTTTGTTGGAAATGGACGGCACTTGTTAATGAATGTCTAAGAAACAGTAAAATAGTTAACCTAGAATTATTTCCACATTAATTTGACATTAGGAACCTACTCGCGACATTCAGGAGTAAAAACGCCATTAAAAACGACAAAAACGATAAATTATAAAATTAAAGGCAGACATTTTTTTGTCGTTTCGCATAATAATAATAAAAATGTATGCTTGTACAGTTTCAAAGACCTTGTGCTAATTACCGCTTGTAATTAACAAGAATAAAACTATAATGATTTAATATTTTCATGTGTGTGTATGTGGTAGCCGTCATCGATATTTTTCCAAATATGTTTTCTGTGTTTCACGACGAGACTTTTTTCTAAAATTTAGTTCAAAAAGCCTTTAAAATGCATGACATTTTTAAATATAACACCCCCAGGGGTTGCCTTCAATTCAGTCTATTGCCAACTCCGTTATTAGAATTTCTATCAGTAGAGGTCCGCCACTGATTTCTATATACAGGGTGTTATGGAAATGACGTATTATATTTAAACCGGCAATTCCTGAGATGAAAACAAATTGAAGAAAAATATCCAAAAATTGTGCTTTAATTTAATATGCCCTGTACATGACCTTATGTCAAACCAAAAATTACCACGTGGTGCCCCTGTCCGGAAGGTAAACACAGCAACATATGGCAGTGAATCTTTAACAGTGTTGTCATATCTTCAGGGTAAACTCTTTAGAAAGTCAACAACCGTTTGACAGATTGCAAGTTGTTTATTTTTCAGGGTACATTATTAGAAACTTTTACGTTCAGTTCGCTGGGAAACAATCTCTGATTTATAAACTTGAACTGACTCGAACGAACCGCCGCGGAGTTTATAAATGGTCAGGTATGTTCTCATTTGTTCAATTCGAACGACACCCGTCAGATCTGGACAACTTAAAAGTTTATAAATGCCACTTACCCTTTAAAAAAAAAAATGCAATTTTATTTACCTTTTCGGACTTATTTAAAACCAACTTAATTTATAAAAAACACCAAGTACTCACAGCACAAAATCACATTAGTTTTCGCGTTACAAGACATCTAAGTACCGTTCAATCTGAATTAGTATTTTAAGGTGCTACTGTGTAGACAAAAATATGCCCTTATTGTCTGGGAAATAATGTATTTAACATCTAAAAATTGTAAAAAGAAATAACACGATGGTTCTCTCGATCGATATCGGCCGGCTTAAACAGCTGATTTTGGACAATCGGGCTAATATTTAAAAATACAGCGTTGCCACTTTCGATGTTTTATAAGCGACTATCATAAATTGCCGAATTTCCTTCTATAATATTACTTTCCTGTATAATTATAGTCTCGGAAATGGCAACCGCGCTGGCTCTACTAGCGGAGAGTTCTCGGAAAGAAAGTAGGACTGGTCCGAAGGTGGACTAGACCATTCATTTCAAAGGGTAGTTCCTGTCAATTGTTAACATAATTGTTTCATTTTATCTTTAGTAGTTGGGGTTTAGTGATAAGCTTATTATGCACTCCCACACTTTCATCAGGATACGTGATGAGCATAAAGTTTTTCCCATAGAAAAAAGAACTGAAAGCGTACGTGCCCTGGATTCCTTAATCACGTCCTGGATTTACTTTCTAAATAAGCTAAATATTTATTTTTATAGGGAACTAAAGTTTTACAATTTTGAAACATTTTGGCAACATTGTGCCTGAACATCTGTTGATTACCCAGCTGGGCAATGTAATATGTTCATATTTGAATGTGCCGAGGAGTTGTGTGTGGGTTAAGGGGTGAATTACCCGACTTTTTAAACGTTCGATTTAAAAAAAATATGTAGCGCTTCTCTAGGACACCCCAGGAGTCACCCATTTAAATATAATACGTCATTTCCGTAACACCCTGTATTATTAATGGTAACGACTGCGGCATTAGCGTATAACAATTATTTACAAAGTACCGCTATGCTACGGACACAACAGGTGTCATTGATAGATTTGACCCCGCCCAAAAAATGCAGTATTTTCACGTTTTCGGAATTTTAATTGCAACAAACAACATACCGTTTTAACTGTAAATAATTTTAAAATAAGAAATTTATTGCATTTTTTGTTTAGATTTGCTAAATAACTATTTAATCGATTGTTTTTCCTTAGAAAGCAGTTTTTTACTTTTACTTTTTTCGCAAAACTCATTCCGTTACAAAATTCGCATTTATTATTAATTCATACTGTGCATTTTGACAGGATTTTGCATCCTGCTAGTGGGGACACTTTAATCGTGTTTTTTTTTTTAATTTCTCTGCTGCCTATTGGCCAGAATTGTACACCAATAGAAAGAGAATACTAGTCAAGGAAATGTGTCGTTACTTGGAATATTTAGATCTAGATAAATAATGACACGTTTAGGAATACTATTGCGATTTTCAAAATATTTTCGTACAGACCAAACTCTTAGAGGTGAAATGTCCTTACCGATCTGATATTAGATAGTCCCGGCTGCCAACACTGGCTGTTACAGGTTATTCAAACAAAATACAATTTTTTACAACCAAATTTACACTATTCAGGGTGTTATGGAAATGACGTATTATATTTAAATGGGTGACTCCTTGGGTATCCTAGAGAAACGCTACATATTTTTTTTTTAAATCGACCGTTTTAAAAGTGGGGTAATAAACACTCTTTTTTTTTTTTTTTTTTTTTTATGATCAAACACAAGCACTATAGGAAAAATCCTTTAGGGCACTCTGGGAGTGGTGCGTGTGCGCAAAAAGCGATTCACGTTGGTTTTGAATCGTTGGAGGTTATATTCGTTGGGAAAAACGACCTCGGGAAGGTCGTTCCACAAGGATGAAGTCCTCCAGATGAAAGAGTTCTTAAATAGTGAAGTTCGAGGAGTACTAAGCTTAACCACATATGGATGGGCGGCAGTGGTTCGTCGTGTATTTCTGCTATTCGTCGCTCTGGGCGGAATTAAGAGGGCAAGGTCAGCCGAGCACCTTCCATGAAAATATCTGTAAAAGAGAGTCAAATCCCCAACCTGTCTTCGATGTTCTAGGCTGTCGAGGTTCTTCGTCAGCTCGTGGTCTCCGATCAGACGAATAGCCCTCCTTTCGATGGAATCCAGTAGCCGAAGATATGTTTGGGTGCAGAGCTCCAGACATGAGAGCAGTATTCTAGTGATGGTCGAATCTGGGCTTTGTATAGTGTCAAAAGTTGTTGAGGTGTGTACAACTTTCTGGTTCGGAAGAGTACGCCAAGCTTCTGAGAAGCTATCTTGGCGATTGCCATAACGTGGTTATGCCAAGACATATTTCCTCCCAGATTGACACCCAGCAAATTAATAGATGAAGCCAGTGGGATTGCGTGTCCGGCCATGACTATTTCCGGTTCTGTAATGTTAACCTTTTTAGAGAAAACTGCTGCCTGGGTTTTCTTAGCGTTAAATTCGACTTGGTTACTGTCACCCCAAGCCAAAATTTCTTCCAGGTCTTTGTTGAGGCGTGATACTTCATGCTGTCTGCGAAGATGTGCGTCGGCAGCCGATGTTTGCGCATTCAAAGAGAAAGATGAGAGAAGTGTGCTATCGTCAGCAAAACTAAATATCGGATTTTTAGTTTTCACTAGAAGGTCGTTAATGTAGAGTAAGAAGAGAGTGGGAGACAATATGGACCCTTGAGGAACACCGGCATTGATGGTGAAGGTGTCTGAGAGAAATCCGTCAATCGCCACTTGCAGAGAGCGGTCCTTAAGAAAGCTAGACAACCATGCACAGAATCGACTGGGCATACCATAGGATCGCAGTTTACTTAGAAGCCCCTCATGCCAAACACGATCAAAAGCTTTAGAAATATCCAGCGCAACAACCCGAGACTCCCCATGATGTTCGATTGCGTTGTTCCAAATATGGGTGACATAGGCTAGAAGATCTCCAGTTGATCTGGACTTCCGAAAACCATATTGATGATCGCTGATGATGTTGAAGCCTTCCAGGTACTTTAGAAGATGTTGGTTAATAGCTTTCTCCATTACTTTTGATATAACTGAAAGCAATGCGACTGGTCGATAGTTGTTAGGCAGGGTTCTCTTACCTTTCTTTGGAATAGGCTGGACTCGCGCCGTCTTCCAGCAAGATGGAAATATTCCATTTTTGTAGGATAAGTTGAAAAGTCTACAAAATACTGGTGTTAGTTCATCGGCGCATGCCTTGAGAACTATAATAGGAATTTCGTCTGGACCAGTGGCTTTTTCGACGTCGAGTCCTTTCAGGATTCGTTTGACGGGACGCTGACGGAACACGATTTCGGTCATTTCGGATTCAACTGCAGGAATGTCGGGTGGTGTTCTTCCCTGGAAATCTTACTCACAGGTCAGTCCACGCTACTGTACAACATTTCACCCAGACCCAATGGCAATGTTGCCAAACTTAATGTAAAACTGAAATTCCATATAAAATTATAAAAATAAATTATTTTCTACCTAATTGTATTTATCCATATACCTAAAGAGCGAGGAAATCCAGGCACAAACACAATCAGTTTTTTTTTCTTTTTCATGGGAACACTCCTGGAAACACTTTATGTACACACAGTAGTAGTGAAACAGAACTGATAGTTAGCTTTTGAAAATACAATAATACAGATTATACTACAGATTATTAGATTTTATTACACGCGAGAAATTTTACGTCCAGAAGAAACGCGTCAATAAAAGAATATTCAAAGATTATTTATGTACGGGCAAGATACACGCGTAAACCGAAAAGACAGAGCGGATCGCTGAGAGTGTGTTGGTGATCGATTAGACACAACGTATCCGGCCGCTGGTTGGTCTTGAACTAACAGACGCACGCGTTCGGCGCTATATGAAACTACTTCGCTCAGCCGATGTAAGGCGTCAAGAGGTCATTGGCATTTGACCTAGTGACGTACGTGGCTATTACTATTCCATATGTTTTGTCGGGTGGTTTAAAACATAGTTCGTCGTAAATGTTCTTCAATTAATTGTACAGAAAGGTATTACAGAATGGAAAAGTGTTTAAATTATTTTATTTTGTCTAAAGAGTTTAAGGTGTACATATGACAAGACCGGCCAGAATTCCTTGATTGCTTACATGTATCGCAGTGCCACACAGGTGTATTTCTGGTTTGACGTCAGGTCGCTTTTACCGCTGAATGAATTGGAAGCGCCATTTATGGCTATTTTTCTTCAATTTGCCTTTATCTCAGGAATTGTAGGTTCAAATATAATACGTAATTTCCATAACACCCTGTATAGCAAAGTACATATTTTCATTTAGACAATTGAAAATTTTGAGAAAACCACACGAAACACAAAATATAAATATCAATAGTAATGATTCTAATACTGGTTGCTAGTTTAAAATTTTAATACGTACATATAAAAACGGAGCACGCAATGTCGATCGCAAAACGAATATAATTTAGGTGGCAATTAAATTCCAGCATTAAAAAATGAAAGTTTTTCGCACGTGATAAATTGTTTCCGAAGTTACAATGCTAGTAGGAATGTGAACGCAGACACAATGATACGACGTTAAATAATCATTCTATTGTATTATTAGCGGTGGTGGTAAGTTTTGGGAACAAGAGAAGTACGGCTATGAACCGTATGAAAAAAAAATCCAATGAGGACATTGATGTTTAATTTGAAGACCAATAGGATTAATATTGTCCGGATGGAATAAAGTCGTGTCAGCGGATGGCGCAAATACATACGGTTAAAATGGGCGGAAATGTACGAATGTAAATGTTCTCTACGAAAGAGCTATGCTACACGGAGAAAAATACTATAGTAAAATTATTATAGTAAAGATTGTATTGTAAAATTTCCTATAAAATATAGTATACATTTTTTATTAGTAATCCTTACCAAATTAATATTGTTATTAGAAGTTCTAATAAATTTAGTAAAATCAAGTAAATACTTATACAGGGTGTCCGCTAATTGGAAAAACCACAGACTCCTTACGTAAAAATATTAGGATTTAATTATACTTACCTATATCCGAAAGTTGATATTAACTGAGATACAGGGTGTTAAAGTAAAAACTTCATTTTTGTTTTTCTCCAATAACTTTGCGAGAAACTAAACGTTTTTTTACAAAATTTGGCAATTATGGTTTTTTAGGACGAGAAATTGATTGTTTAATGAAATTTTAATGTACGGGACGCTGTCTGCGGCATTATTAGCACATTCATTAGGTCATAACTTTTTTGTGTCTCAGTGTATTTAATTAATGAAAATAATACTTTTCTCATATTCATTACGTAAAAAAGGTATACTAAGTTCAGATCGCCGTTTCGGAGATATTTGCATTTAAATTATTTAGTGCACACTGCCCAATTACTATTAATTTGCAAACCAATTTTTTTTCTTAAATTAAAATATGCGAAAACAAATGAAATTTAGAGATGCAGTTGCTATGAAACCTCCATGTTGTTATTTGTTTGTTAATTATTGTAAGATAACTGTGTGAGAGAATGTTTCATTTTTGAGTTTATTGTAAGTTTGTGTTTTCATTGCTGTTGGTTTCTTTCGACACGATATTTTCTAGGGTCAAAGTTATTTTAATTAAAGTAAGTTAAAGAACAATCCAATTGTATTTATTATTCCCAATTACCATTACTAGAACATTAATTATCATGTAAAAGTTAATTGGTAAGAAAACAAAATATTATTTGCTTGCCTGAGCTAACGCACTAAACAATTTAAATGTAAATATCTCCGAAACGGTAACTCTGGGCGACCTGAACTTAGTATACATTTTTTACGCACTAAATATGAGAAAACTATTAATTTTATTAAAAACTTAAATACACTGAGGCACAAAAAAGTTATGACCTAATAAATGTGCGAACATTGTACATTAAAATTTCTTAAAGAAATCAATTTCTCGTCCTAAGAAAACCATAGTTGCTAAATTTTGTAAAAAAATTCCAGTTTCTCGCAAAGTTATTAGAGAAAAACAAAAATGAAGTTTTAACTTTCATGCCCTGCATCTCAGTTAATATCAACTTTCGGATATAAGTAGGTAAGTATAATTAAATCCTAATATTTGTATGTAAGGAATCTGTGGTTTTTCCATGTACCATTAATTAGCGGACTCCCTGTATAGTATGTATTGTATAAGGTCTTAACAAACACTATAGTAAAATTATTATAGTAACAATTTAATTATACAAAAAAGATTTACAAAAGTTTAGTAAATTTTACAAAAATATTTCATATAATTGGTTTACTAAATATTTTGGTACAAACAAACCCGAACAACCAAATTTTGCTCTTAATTTAATGTAATTTCTTAATAAAAGTTATTCCAGTCCCATATAGACCCATAAATTACGGTTAGTGTTACTATTCTTATAGTAAAGTTAAAAGTTTTTCTTTCCGTGTATAAAATTAGATTTTCTCTTCAAATCTGCTATTCTATGCAAAGATAAAGGACCTTGACGTTTAAGTGCATTCATAACTGTATTACGGAATAGCAGTAATTGCACAATTTTTGCAGTAAATGGCAGTAATACCCCGACGATATTAAATATAACGCTCTTCGCTTGGGCAATCTTTCGGAAAAATTGCCCGCCGTAAAACCGCGTATTTTTGTTATCCAAAGGTAATTAGCTCGGTTGAAGAAATTTATAATTGCCTTTTTGGTGTAGATAAAAATTAAATTAATGCTGCTATTTAATAACTGACGTTTTTTGCAAGAATAAGGCGGAACTTTCTATTTTTTGAAGCAGTTTTGGTGTACAGTCATCGGCGCACATAATGCCTAATAACAGGGTCGGACCAAACTCTAGGAGACAAGCTGTGGACAGAAGTTGGACTTGCTTCTGCTGAAGAATAATTCGAAGCGTTCGTGACAGGGCGTATTTTGTATACGTGAAAATAATGTAAATATTTGTTAATAATTTGGAAATCGTGACAGCTTCACCATTTCGTTAGCACTTTACAGTTTCTCAACGCAGGTATAGCCAACTAGGATTGATTGAACTTTAAATCCGCAGCAAAATGGCCATATAAAGATATTAAATTGACAATATTTCGGAATAGACAACCTTATATACTAACAACTTCCGGCTCACCCTGTATATTCCTCGATAAACAATTAGAAAAGGACATTGACGCCTATATTGACAGCTAACTAATATCATCGGGACTATTTTTTTCACTCTCAGATTTGATACCAGTAAATACCCAGACTTACGATAAACAAATATTGACAGCTGATGCTAAAAATACCGAACTGAAAACGTTTAAATTAGCAATGTTAGATAATACAAGATAAACAAACAATATACAAGGTGTCTGTTACTAGAACATGTTTTCATTACAATCATATGTAAGTAATTTTCGAATACGGAGTATTTCGTAATATCAGTAGCGTACATTGCATGAAATTAAATGGAAATGTCATCGCGATAATTCGCGAGCTAATTGAGATATCGGGATCAGGTTTGTTCGAGCTTACGCGCTCTGTCAGCTCTTCAATTTTGCCCTTCACATTTTTTTTGTAGCATCAGAACCGGCTGAGTTATTTAGAAAATTCGTTGTCGGTTAGATTTACGGGGCGTGCCCACATCGTGCCCCCATGCGGCGCCCCCTACAAATCATGTCAGAATGTCAAGAGGATCCTACTGTATGGATTGGGGAAAAAAAATTACTCAATTTCGTCAAGGGATTTTCGTGAACCGGATCGACTCCACTATTATTGTTGATTTTATGACTAAAATTCGTTCTTTATAAAAAGTTCTGCTTCTTGCTGCTAAAAACAAAAATATATCCCGGGAGACTTTTATACCACAAATCGAGAGCTTCTATAAAACTGTTATAAATCTAGCCAAATCCTATAAGGGACTTTTGGGCCTATTTTTTCCGCGTACACTTTAATTTTTTATAGACGTGCAATTAATAGATAAAATAATATATTATAAAACTAGGCGATAAAATTCTTGTTTAGTTTTTATATAACGCTGATGTATGCAATAATATTCACTTGCGATATCTAAATAACTAGCCACATATGTGCTCCATTTTATTTTATCTACATGGGAGATTTTTATTTGTATTTTTCACGTTAGTTAGCTATTTTTATCCACGGTCTAAGGACAAGTTGCAAAAATATTACGCATAATAATGATTTGAACAATGAAATAATGCGTAGCAGGCCATTTTTCCATGTCGGTTTAAGTTTGAAAATATTACACTTTTTGTGACTGGTTGGTAAATAAAAAAAAGCTTTATAATGGGTGAACAAACCCAACCGTCAGCCCTCGTTCTCAATAAATAATATTAAAAATAGAAAGATAGTTCGGTATTATTGTGAAAAGAGGGGTTTGTTCAGTTAATTTCCAAGAAATCGCTTTCTAAAATCACGAGTGTAATATAATTTTAATTAATTATCATTTATTGTATTGAACAGAGTGAACAGACTATATTAGATGATTTGTAAAACAAACTATATTACGTTACTAAGTTCTGAACAGTTAGGTTCCTTTTTAAATAGCCTATTTCAAGAGGCTATTCATTTAATGGTGTTAATATAAACACATGGATGTTTGAAAAATAAAAAGGGACCAGTCTGGTGGAGGGTATCGAGAAGGGCTCTCGATAAGTTGCACGGTTCATCATTGCGTTGAATATAATGAATGTTATTAACTAATTGTTAATATGATATCCCAAATATATACACTTTTATTCGTCTTACACGAGTATAGGCCGGTGGAGGGCTAACCCTTTGTGTGTGGGGGGGGGGAGTCGTTTTGAGGGGTTGCGCAACCCCAAAGAGAAATTCTGATGCCGCCATCGTGTTCAGCATCCTCGAAAACGGGACGGAATATATATTTGCCGCTGATACTTGAAAAATAAAAATTGACCCCTTTCCGGGGCGAGTATAGGCCGGTGGAGGGGTTGGAAGGGGTCGGACGCGATATCCAACACCACCACCGTGCTCAGCATCCTCGAAAACTAGGGGAAAGGGTGTTTCTCTGCAGGGAAACCCCTTGAAGCGCGTTTAACCCCTCTGGGGGGGTGGTTTTTAGCCGGTTTGAGGGGTTGCGCAACCCCCAAAGAGAAATTCTGACGCCGCCATCGTGTTCAGCATCCTTGAAAATGGGGGGGGGGGGGGGGAATGGTACTCTTGTTCCGGTTGAAAATATTTCGATTTTTCGGGTCTTTTTCCGACTCACAGACGCCACTATTTTTAGTCGGTATCATGTCAATTATAAATAGTAATTATGAACGAAATTCTTGTATATTTCAACTGACAGTCTGCGCGATATTTTCATAAATTTGCCGTGTTTTTTTTTTTGTCGAAATATTGTAAATTTCAAGGCATCTTTTAACGTACTTTTATCCATTTGGATACGCAGGCCTTTTATTTGGATGCCCAGTAAACATCAAACGGATCCAGAAATTTTTTAATTACTTAGTAATTTAAAAACTATTGAACTGATACCTAAAAATGCTTTAAAATGATCATAATCAGAAAAAATATTTTAAAAAATAGGGCTGTTTAAAAGACATGGATACCCAGCACAAATTCAGTAAAGACATGGATACGCACTAAAAAAATCACGTCTTGGTAAAGATTGTTTCACGAAAAATGGATACGACTTAATGATTTCCTGGGTAGGTCCCATTGTGTCGACAAGAGCTTGGCAATAAACAAGTGAAGTATGAAGGGACGGACTAAGGAAAACAAGTAATGATATGATTATATTAATGTAATCAAGTGAAATAACATTTTTTTTAAATATTACTAGTCATATTTATTTACATTTATAATGTCATTGTATAGATAGTTCTGTTTCGCTATCGCTATCCTCAACAAAATTAATTATAATTGGATTAATTATACGATCCAGACTAATATACGAATTTTCTACAGTTATTACGTGACGGACTGAATTTTTCCAACTACCTGCGGGAATATCATTAAAGCATTTTCGTATTAATTCTACAACACTAGAACTTAAAGTCGGAGAAATATTTTCAGACCTAACCAGTGATTTTAACTGGTGCCACATATGCTCTATGGGGTTAAAAATGCAATAATAGGGTGGGAGCCGTAGCACTGTATGTCTAATTTTTTCTGCCAATGTGTCACAAACATATACTTTTTTTTATACAAAAACTTCTAAGAGATCACTTTTTTTATAACTTTCTTCAAAATATATATCATTCGCCGCCATGTAGTTCTGAATCTCCAATTTTGTATTATTTGAGCTTGGAGCTCTATGTAATTGGCGACTGTGATAGCTCGCATTGTCCATTACTATCACGCTATTCTGAGGAATGTCAAGGAAAGACAATTCAAACCATTCCTCAAAAACTAACAAATTTTACCACAAAAAGATATTTAAATATAAATTAAGCAACCTAACCTACCTGATGTGCCTATATTTAATTATAATTATTACAACCCGGTCCTTTCCCCATAATAATAACAAACGGTCATAAATAATGGGATGCCCCCCCCCAGGTACTTTTACTGCAGTCATTAAGTTATATCCATTTTTCGTGAAACAATCTTTAAATTCTTACCTCTAATTCGCTCAGCAAATTTTGTGGCAGTCTGTGTCCTACTTCACACATTTTTGCATTTTTGTCCGATATTTTCCTCACGAATGTTTTTATTTAGCAGCTATCTGGATATACAGGGCCTTATGCTTTCTTATACAAAAAAAAGTTTTGTTCAAAAAAAATTAAATCTTTTCCAGTGTGGGTGTGTCAACCAATAAAAGGAATCATTTAAAATCACAAAAACGTTTAAGGGAATGGCATTTCCAGAGAAAGTGAAAAGGCTGACTCGACAAAAATGAATTTAAATACAATAAAATTGACTGAATTATGGTTTTTCACTAACAGGCTTGTCGCACGCTTTCCATTCGTGGAAACAGTACTCTTTTAAGCCCTTGTTGGGTAAACAACAAAAAAATGTTGAAGAAAAACTAAACCAATAAGTCACCGCGCAGGAGCCCTGTTTTTCGCTGTTCAAAATCCCGTTGTTTTTCTCGTTAACACCCGATTTCTCGCACTTTTTTTAAATTTTTCGACACCGTCAGGTCGTAATTGCATTCGACCTTAAACAAAAACGCCATAACACTAACTGTTTACGTTCGCTTCCGAATTGTTTATTTCCTTTTACAGTTTAGTTTACATCTGAGCGCGACTTATTGCATTTTGAACGCGATTTAATAATAAAAAGTCAAACATGCGCGCATTCGATTGCAGCGTAAACGCTTTTCTACCACCTCGCGCTTGTTTACCTTCCGAGACCTACGCCATTTGCTCCTAACTTCCTCTCTTTAACCATAAATCGTATAATGCGGCACGGCACGCTCAAGACAGAGATAAACACATACTCCCCACAAATTCCACGCTCGAAACTATCTATTTTAGAATCTAAATTCGTTTACTTGAAGGTCCTACTCTGATGCTAGTTGAAATAAATTAAGAGCCTTTATACAGTTCCTGTGTTCCTGAACTATGAAGAACGTGAATCAATCTGGATCAAATTCAATATGTACATGTACTTTGCAACATTTTGAAAAAATCACACAGGAAATGGATTAAAATGTAATTTCTGATATACAGGGTGTTATGGAAATGACGTATTATATTTAAATTGGTGACTCCTGGGGTCTCCTAGAGAAGCGCTACATATTTTTTTTTAAATCGAACGTTTAAAAAATGGGGTAATTCACCCCTAAACCCACACACAACTCCTCGGCACATTCATATATATGAAGATATTACATTGCCCAGCTGATTAATCAACATATGTTCAAGCACAATGTTGGCGAAAAATTTTCATTTTTAGTTAGAAAAGTTATCCAATTGTTCCACCAGTGGCGTCGCTGCAAACATGTCCTTTGATATTTTTTACAAAAAAGATGGTACGCCACTGATATTTTTCCATGTGGATATTTTTCTGATTGACCTGGTCAATTCTCCATGAAAACGGTCTCTTGAGTTTTTCTCGTCAGACGTCAGACTAAATTCATATTGAAACTCATTATTTTTAACATTGATAAAATAATTAATGATAATTTTTTTTTTCATTTAATTTGCGAAAACAAAAATTAGAAGGCTTGATTCCGCCCGTCTTCGCATCGAATTGCCCACTCCAACAATTTTTATAAAATAAAATTATCATTAATTATTTTATCAATGTTTCAATATGAATTTAGTGGTTTTAATCAAGAACGGTGCGTCTGACGAGAAAAACTCAAGGGACCGTTTTCATGGAGAATTGACCAGGCCAATCAGAAAAAATATCCACATGGAAAATTATCAGTGGCGTACCATCTTTTTTGTAAAAAATATCAAAGGACATGTTTGCAGCGACGCCACTGGTGGAACAATTGGATAACTTGTCTATCTAAAATTTGAGGTTCTATATCCTATTAACACATACCAAAATTAAACATAATATCTAAAGTATTTTGGGAGAAGGCCATTTCTTGTATGCCGCGCCTAGCGCGCATTTGGAAAAATAAAAATGTTTCGCCAATTCCACCTCGTAGCTGATAAGAAAGTGAACAAATTGAATCCGGCCTGATCCCGTAGCTCGATTAATAAACTACTTATTAGCATTTATGTAAAAAAATTCTCTCCCCCCCCCCCCCCCCCCCCCTAACTCCCCTCCTAATTGCCCCACCAACCCCAGCCTCCGTCCCATCAATCTACTCGGTATCACCCGTTGATTTGCAAAAAAATGATGCCGCAACTCCGCCCTTTCTCGAGATATAATTAATTAAATTTTATTGTTTTTGCAGTTGAAAATCGCGTTAATTCGCGAACTCATTGAGATATCGGGATTGGGCTTGTTCGAGCTTATACGCTCTGTGAACAAACCCGAACAAACCCCCCCATGCGGCGCCCTGCACAAATCATTTCAGAATGTCGAGGGGATCCGACTGTATCGATTGGGAAAAAAATGACTCGATTTCGTCAAGGGATTTTCGAATACCAGAACGACTCCACTAATTGGGGTATCAACAAATTTCAGGAAGTTCTGTGACAAAAATTTGAAAATTGTTCATATTTGAACTTGTTATTATTATTCTTATAACATTATTTTTTTGAACGCAGTTTCTTCATACGGTTTTCCAATCCTTTAACTTTACGGTTCCAGTTTTAGATTGGAAAAAAACTAAGTATATTTGGCTAAACGTTCGCATAAAACAGTGCCTGCTTGGCAACCTGTGATCAAATAGAAAGAGATGGATATAATTAAGGATTAGGTCGGTCGATTTAAACGAACGGACCTACATTAATTTGTTAACTGTTTGTTACATTTAACTTTGGGGGAGATGGGGACGTATTAATTAATTACGAAACGTATACAGGGACTGTACGAAAATTGTATAGTACAAGGCTAGAAAATCTTAACAAGGTTGTCACTGTTCTTTCGAATAAGCCTGGTACGATATTAATAACATAATAATAATAAATAAATATGCCTCGGCTGGCGATGCGTGAAGTTTGATAATATAACGGAAAACGACACTGAACGTTATAGAAAGAAGCCCTATTTTTTTCCTACGTCTCCGTAGTAGTAGAGGTAGTTTTCTTATTTATATGGAAATGTTAATTTTTCACAAAATTTCCTTTTTTACAATTTTTCCGGAAAGAGAAACATTTTTCCGACGCTCGATTTTATTTTGGAAATTTTAAATCTCTAATAAGGATCAAAATTTCCCTTTTTTTTTCGGAAATTTTTTTATCTCTAATCAGGTTTAAAAGCAAATAAAATAAATCGGTAAAACATCAAGGGAGGTGTAGGTATAGAAGTTTGTAGATAAGAGGACTGGGGGGTTACTTTACCCCCTCTTTTATAACCAAGAACTGGAGAGTACTATATCAAATCAAATCAAATCAAAAAGTACTTTATTAGTCAAAAAACATAAATTTTTGTTGACAAAGCATGATCTAATACTCCTAAAATAACATTCAAAATGAAGAGAGAGAAAAAAAAAATTATAAATAGTAGCAAGCTTAGTAAAAAATTATAAGATTAGGTTTTATTTACTTTGATACTTTAAAAATTAGTAATTAGGTTGATTTTAGGGGTATAAGGCTCGGCGTTACTGTCAGTCGTGATGCAAAAAGGAAAATGTATTATCCACCATGTCCATTCACGTCGGAAACCACCGGATGGGGTGCGGGAAACGGTATGCATTCCCCAATCGGTAGTTCATACCGCAGGCAAACAAAGAGAAAATAAATTGAGAATATTTCTTTTTGGTAAAAGACCAGGCCCGCGCCGTACATAAGGGCAAAGCCGTGCGGTGCACGACGGCGCCGAGGCGCCGAAGGCGCCGAAAAGCCTTAGAACTCAAAAGTAAAAAAAAGATAAAGCAACAAACAACATTGTCAAAACAATATATTTCTGTTTTCTATAACTTTATAATTATGTTATGTATCTCAATGAGAAAATACTTGTATGGCTTGTACTTGTAAAATATAAAAATAAATTTATGAATATACGTTTTAAAATTATTGTTCAATAGTGGATAATAATACCTAACTTAACCCGTATCTGTACTCACATATGAACGTTGAACGAATTTGGGGCGTTATTTTAAATTTGCACAAGGGCGCCAAAAGTGCTAGTTGCACAAGGGCGCCAAAAGTGCTAGGCGCGGGCCTGTAAAAGACTAATTATTATAAGTACAGGGTGGAGAAAACATATATTTCAATTATACTAGAATTTGAAGCAAGAGATGGTGTCCCATTTTCGACACTTTTATAGGGTATCTCCGTAATTGTTAGTGCTATCAAAAAAAGTAATGTAGGAGTCATGTGCTTTTTTTGGGGTCAAACTTGAAATGGTAAAATCAAAATTCGAAAATTTTCGCTCGCTTAAGAGATACGGGGGAAAATCAAAAAATTGACAATTTCAAAATTATCCTATATTTTCTTAGTTAAAAGAGATACAGAAAAATGTTTTATACATACGTTTCTTTATAATGATTGTTGAAAAATCTGGTGTTTTCAGAATAGGTATACGGGGTCAGGTAAGAAAGTTATCGGACCTAACCTCATTTTCTTAGATGGAATACCCTGTATATTTTAATCTAAGAAGATTGCATTTTAAATTCTATTTTCAAATATATAACACACCATGGATGATAGATATCATATGAAATTTTTCAAAATGTTGGTAAGCCTTTTTCACAAATGAATATGTAAAAATGAATTTGACGTTAAATGTTAATAACAACTAGAATGTCAACATACTTGTTTCTAGGATATTAGCTTCTGTTTCATGGCCCACTGTGGTTTAAAGTAATAAAGTTTAAATAAATCGCCTAGGAAACCAATATTATCCATGGTATGTTATATATTTGAAAATAGAATTTAAAATGCAATCTTCTTCGATTAAAATATACAGGGTGCTGAATTTAAAAATATGGGGTTAGGTCCGATAACTTTTTTACCTGACCACGTATATTTATTCTAAATACAGCAGAATATTCAAAAATCATTATAAAGAAACTTGTATAAATCATTTTTCTGTATCTCTTTTAACTAAGTAAATATAGGGTAATTTTGAAATTGACAATTTTTTGATTTTCCCCCGTATCTCTTAAGCGAGCGAAAATTTTGACCCAAAAAGAGCACATGAGTCCTATATTACTTTTTTGATAGCACTAACAATTACGGAGATACCCTATAAAAGTGTCGAAAGGGGACACCCTGTACGTACTAATTACGACAGAAGAAAAAATAAATTTCGATCGGATAAAGCCGAATTTTTAAAATATGTATCACTAGATTAAATACCACTTTGTATATATTACGGAGAAGACGATCAAAAACACGCAGGTGTTACAAAATGTGATTTATACAAAACTCGCGTTCGAGATGATATATAGAACTCTTTGTTTACATACTTTCATCATATATCGTGTCTATCTTATCTATCATACAGCGACCTTTTCAAAAACTGAAATCTCGATTCATCTGTTTACCCGCGGATCTTTTTGGCGCCGCTTTATTTGAGATGTACATGGTGTCCCGTTTTCGACACTTTTATAGGGTATCTCCGTAATTGTTAGTGCTATCAAAAAACTAATGTAGGTGGCATGTGCTCTTTTTGGGTCAAACTTAATGGTAAAATCAAAATTCGAAAATTTTCGCTCTCTTCAGAAATACGGGGGAAAATCAACAAATTGACAATTTCTAAATTACCCTATATATTCTTAGTTAAAAGAGATACAGAAAAATGTTTTATACAGAACTTTATTTATAATGATTTTTTTTATGATCAAACACAAACACTAGGTATAGGAAAAATCGCGCAAAAAGCCATTCACGTTGGTTTTGAATCATTCGAGGTTATATTCGTTGGGAAAAACGACCTCAGGAAGGTCGTTCCATAAGGATGAAGTCCTCCAGATGAAAGAATTCTTAAATAATGAGGTTCGAGGAGTACTAAGCTTAACCACATATGGATGGGCGGTAGTGGTTCGTCGTATTGGATTGTTGAATGATCCGCTGTTTTCAGAATAAGTATACGGGGTCAGGTAAGAAAGTTATCGGACCTAACCTCATTTTTTAAAATGGAACACCCTGTATATTTTAATCTAGAAAGATAGCATTTTAAACCCTCTTTTCAAATTTATAACACACCATGGATGAAATTGACGTTAAATGTTAATAACAACTAGAATGTCAACATAGTTGTGTCTAGGTTATTGGCTTCCGTTTCATGGCCTACTGTGGTTTAAAGTAATAAAGTTTAAATAAATCGCGTAGGAAATCAATATTATCCATGGTGTGTTATATATTTGAAAAGAGAATTTAAAATGGTATCTCTTTAAGCTAAAATATACAGGTGTTCCATTTAAAAAAATGGGATTAGGTCCGATAACTTTTTTACCTGACCGCGTATACTTATTCTAAATACGGCAGATTATTAGAAAATCATTATAAAGAAACTTTTGTATAAAACATTTTTCTCTATCTCTTTTTAACTAAGAAAATATAGGGTAATTTTGAAATTGTCAATTTGTTGATTTTTCCCCCGTATCTCTTAAGCGAGCGAAAATTTTCAAATGTTGATTTTACCATTTTAAGTTTTGCCCAAAAAGAGCACATGACACCTACATTACTTTCTTGATAGCACTAACAATTACTGAGATACCCTATTAAAGTATCGAAAATGGTACACCATGTACCTGTAGATACTCACTAAGGGCCAATTTTATAAAGTGATCTTAAGTCTTGGATTTAAATTAATACTTAAACGGAACAATAATCAGGGGATTAACTTACAGGTAAATTATGACAATTTTATACTAGGAGGATTATAGCTAAATGCATTATATAGGGTGTTGAAAAAAAGTCGGTACCCCGGAATAACTCCGGTGCATCGCATTGCAGCGGAAAATGTCTGGGGAAAAAGGTGTTTGGTTTTGAAGGAGGAATAGTTTGCAATTTAAACCACCACGCCGTTTATATTGTATATACTAATCTGCTTGTTGGACGCTCTAAAACATAATATAGGAGGCCTGACAATTGTTCCACAGAATTTTTTGAAATCCTGAACCTTTGTAAAAATCGGTTAAGGTGTTCATGTAATTGATGGGGGGTATCCGAAATATTCTGTCCCGTCTACGCTGCTGAATAATATTTGCAAAATCATCTTCGTCGTCCGTTAATAACTCATTAAAAATTTCAAATATATCCATTATTAAAATAATTGGTGCAGCCACAAACAATAAAAAACAAACTAAAATATTAGGGTTATAATACTGTGTCCTGTATCTTAAATCGTATTATTGAGTTTAAGCGGAACTCTTTCTACCGATTAACTTATTACCAGGATGGTTGCTCTTAAGTCGAGCCTCGCTGTCAATTCTAGTTTATAAAATCACCGTTTTCAATAATCTGAGGTTTAAACCGTACAGTGCGATTTAAACCCACTTTATAAAATTGACCCTTAGAGATCCAATAACGGGATTTCGGGATCACGTAAAAATATAGCTATTAGAAACAAGGTTGATATGTATATGATAACAATAATCAGGCACTGTATCTAAACAAGAAGACACAACATTCTTAATAATTTATTTTGCACTTTCTCTAATAAAAATTTCCTTTTTAAAATGATTAATTTAGTTCGCTAACAGCACATACACTTGATCATAAATAATGCATTATTTTTTTTTTATTTTAGTACCGATAAAACCAATTTATTCCCGTTTCTGTCGTTTTCTTTATATGGCGAACGTTTCGGTTATCGTTTTAACGCCACCATGCTATCATACTAATTGGCGATAATGAAGCGAATGCAAAGCAATCTTTAACGAATTCATTTGTGAATATGCATAGAAAAATTGAACTACTTTTGTTATTGGCGCGTTTTTAGTTACCCGTTACAAGAAAACTAAGCAAAATATCACATTCTTTAAGATGAGGATCTCAAACAATCCCAAATTAGAAATCAGAGCCATCTATGTTGCATCAATTTAATTAAAAAATAATCCGCCTTTTGGCAGGTTAGGAAGAGACGAGAGTCATCAGCTTGGTCAATATTTCTTTTCGTGAAGTTTTAGCCGTTAATAATAAAGTTTTTTAGTTGATATCTGAACTATTTTCTTCGCATTCCACTGTAGATTTCCAGGGAAGAACACCACCCGACATTCCTGCAGTTCAATCCGAAATGACCGAAATCGTGTTCCGTCAGCGTCCCGTCAAACGAATCCTGAAAGGACTCGACGTCAAAAAAGCTTCTGGTCCAAACGAAATTCCTGTTATAGTTCTCAAGAGATGCGCCGATGAACTAACACCAGTATTTTGTAGACTTTTCAACTTATCCTACAAACAAGGAATATTTCCATCCAGCTGGAAGATGCCGCGACTCCAGCCTATTCCAAAGAAAGGTAAGAGAACCCTGCCTAACAACTATCGACCAGTCGCATTGTTTTCAGTAATATCAAAAGTAATGGAGAAAGCTATTAACCAACATCTTCTAAAGTACCTGGAAGACTTCAACTTTATCAGCGATCATCAATATGGTTTTCGGAAGTCCAGATAAACGGGAGATCTTCTAGCCTATGTCACCCATATTTGGAACAACGCAATCGAACATCATGGGGAGTCTCGGGCTGTTGCACTGGATATTTCTAAAGCTTTTGATCGTGTTTGGCATGAGGGGCTTCTAAGTAAACTGCGATCCTATGGTATGCCCAGTCGATTCTGTGCATGGTTGTCTAGCTTTCTTAAGGACCGCTCTCTGCAAGTGGCGATTGACACGCAATCCCACTGGCTTCATCTATTAGTTTGCTGGGCGTCAATCTGGGAGGAAATATGTCTTGGCATAGCCACGTTGTGGCAATCGCCAAGATAGCTTCTCAGAAACTTGGTGTACTCTTCCGAACCAGAAAGTTGTACACACCTCAACAACTTTTGACACTATACAAAGCCCAGATTCGACCATCACTAGAGTACTGCCCTCATGTCTGGAGCTCTGCTCCCAAACATACTCTTCGGCTACTGGATTCCATCGAAAGGAGGGCCATTCGTCTGATTGGAGACTGCGAGCTGACGAAGAACCTCGACAGCCTAGAACATCGAAGGCAAGTTGGTGACTTGACTCTCTTTTACAGATATTTCCATGGAAAGTGCTCGGCTAACCTTGCCCTCTTAATTCCGCCCAGAGCGGCGAATATCAGAAATACACGACGAACCACTGCCGCCCATCCATATGTGGTTAAGCTTAGTACTCCTCGAACTTCATTATTTAAGAACTCTTTCATCTGGAGGACTTCATCCTTGTGGAACGATCTTCCCGAGGTCGTTTTTCCCAACGAATATAACCTCCAACGATTCAAAACCAACGTGAATCGCTTTTTGCGCACACGCACCACTCCCAGAGTGCCCTAAAGGATGTTTCCTATAGTGCTTGTGTTTGACCATAGTTAATTTATTGATATTTAGATTGTCTGACATGTCGATTGGGGTACCAACAAGTTTCAGGAAGATATGTGACAAAGATTTGAAAATTGTTCACATTTGAAATTGTTATTATTATTCTTATAACATTATATTTTTGAACGCAATTTTTTCATACCGTTTTCCAATCCTTTAACTTTACGAATCCAGTTTTAGATTAGAAAAAACTAAGTATATTTGGCTAAACGTTCGCATAAAGTAGTGCCTGCTTGACAACCTGTGAGTAAAGTGAAGGTGCACAACACACCTGTAACATTAAGATTCAAATCGAGAT